>CM066343.1:53392894-63392894 GCA_033807585.1 Hydrophis major | reverse complement strand
GATGCTGAGAAACCATTACGTGCCAGTCGTATCCAATCTCATTAGAAGACACAAGTTCTACAAGCACGACCAACTAGAAGGTGACAGTATTGGAGACTTTGTAGCAGCATTAAGAGACATTGGGGGGCATGCAAATTCCTCAACATGGATGAAGCTATGAGGGATTGCATAGTCCTTGGACTAAGAGACACAACCTTACAGAGCAAACTGCTAAACCGACCCAACATCACCACGAACGAAGCCATTGCTGAAGCAACTGCCGCTGAAGCCGCAAAGAAGTCTGCAGCAAAAATGAAGCAGATGAATACAACGAACAGTCTGAACCTGAATAAAGAAAAGAAAACAGAGGAAGCCCAAAAGCACACTGCCACAATACTGCAAATAAAAACTGTAGTGTATTCAGATATAGACTTCTAAGACTACATTCCTATTGGTTAGTTAATGCAACATTACAATTGGTTAATAACGACAATTTCGGATTGGCCGCCTAAGCGGCGGGAAGTTTAAATAAATGCCATTGGTTGAGAGCCGTGAGCAGCCGCTATAAAAAGGGTTTCAACTCGACTTGAGTTGAAGTTACTGGTTGCTAATAAAGAGCTGAATTCAGCTCCGGTCTTCGAGTCTGCTTTGTCCTGGCGATAGAACAAAAACCAGTTTTTTACTTAATCCCCAGACAAAGCTACTGCAATAAAAACTCTGGATTGTTTCCCCAAGGACCCAAAACCTCACACCAGAAATCTCAGCCCTTCTGCCTTTAAGAAACCCCCAGGAAAACAAGCCAGATAACAAAAAGCAACACTAAAGTACAGCCATTATTAAGGTAATTCACCTTGAGGTGTCCCCTTTTCCTGATTCCTGGCAGAATTAACCACCATGATAAGAAAGACAAAAGACCCAGGCAAGAACAAAACCAGGGCAATCATGAACACTGAAACCCATCAAGCAGGCTCAGCTCCTGTTAAAACCAGCTGGCAAAGTGTTATACCCCAAAACAAGTTACTATAATTTTCTCAGAACTCATACAAACAGCTGCACTTCACGTAAAATGTCCCCTGGCCTGCATGCTGCAAGCATCAACATCAAAAAATGCTAGGACATGTTGTTATGTGCTTATAAATTGAAGCTATATTTTTAGATTTTTCCAGCTGTATCTGCTTTGTGAGTGTATATAACATGAATGGATTGGCAGCAGACCCACAAAACTACCCAACTGAAAACACACTCCCTACACAACTGAAAACTACACACACAAATTCACAAAGCAGATACAGCTGAAAAATCTAACTCTTTAATTTATAGGCACATAACATTTCACACAACTGCAGCAGCAGTTTGGGAATCGGGAGAAGATGTATGAAAGAGATAGGTGCTTGCTGGAGGGAGGGAAGTGGGTTCTTTTAAAAAACTCCTCCAAGGGCTTTTAGAAACACTTGGTGGGGGGGGGGCGATCATGGTGGCTTGGAAGGTTGGAACAATGGCAGGCTGTGGCGAAGCGATTCAGGGGCCTGCGACAGCTTGGCCAGCTGCACGAGGCCCCAGGTTGGAGGTCATGGCCTCCGAAGACAGCCGGAAGATCAGGACGAGGGCTGGCTGCGGCGAGGTGATCCAGGAGCCTGCGACAGCTTGGCCAGCTGCACAAGGCCCCAGGTTGGAGGCCATGGCCTCCGGAGACAACTAGAAGGTCAGGATGAGGGCAGGCTATGGTGAAGTGATCCAGGGGCCTGCGGAGTCTTGGCCAGCTGCACGAGGCCCCAGGTTGGAGGCCATGGCCTCTGGAGACAGCCAGAAGGTCAGGACGAGGATGGGCTGTGGCAAGGTGATCCAGGGCCTGCGGCGGCTTGGTTGGCTGTGCGAGGCCCCAGGTTGGAGGCCATGGCCTCCAGAGATGGCCGGAAGGTTGGGACAAGGGCGAGCTGTGGTGAAGCGATTCAGGGGCCTGCAGAGGCTTGACCAGCTGTGTGAGTCTCCAGTTGGAGGCCATAGCCTCCGGAGGTGGCTGGAAGGTTGGGATGAGGGCGGGCTGGAGCAAGACAATCCAGGGGCCTGTGGCAGTTTGGCCAGCTGTGCGAGACCCCAGGTTGGAGCCCATGGCTTCCGGAGGCTGCTGGAAGGTTGAGACAAGGGCGGGCTATGGCAAGGCGATCCAGGGGCCTGCGGTAGCTTGGCCAACTGTGCAAGTTCCCAGGTTGGAGGCCATGGCCTCCAGAGGTGGCCGGAAGGTTTCAGCAAGGAGCTCTCCAGGGCATTTTGAAGTCTGGTGGCAGGGATGGCCAGCCCACAAGGGACCTGCGGTGGCTTAAGAGTTATGCCAGGAAGCAGGATTGAGGCCACGGCCAGTGGAGGCTGCTGGAAGCTTGGGGCGAGGTGGGAAGGAGCACCAGGGGTTCAGCCCAGGGCTGGGGGCCAATCAGTGGGTGGCTAGCAAGTCAGTACTTACCTGGTCCTGTAGGCAGGAGGAGGCTAGAAGATCAATTGGAAAGAGTAGAATAGAGTAGAGTCAGTCTCAAATCAGCTTAAGCAGGCAGCCACAGAGCAGACTAGCATGTACAAGTGATAGGGCCATGTGGCAAAGCGTTTTTATAGGGTGGGCTTGGGATGGGTGGGCTGAGCCTCGCGCAGGCAGGGCAAGCAAGCAAGTAGGCAGGCATGGCAAGTAAGCAGCAAGAGCAGCGAGAGGACGGGCAGGCCAAGCAAGTGAGCAGTGACCGTTCGGGTGACCAGGAACTGGTTCGGGGTGTGACCAGCCAGAAGTCGCTAATGGTTCCATGGCCCACGCCAAATTCTTCCTACCAGGTCACCAGAATTGGTGTGAACTGGCTGAATACCACCTCTGGACAGGGTGGATATCATCTTTCTGCTCAGTTAGTGAATAGCGTAGGTGACTTCTGCTCTGTCACCTCAATTGGCCAATCCCACCTTCATCGCCAGTGTTAAGTCAGTGAATTAAAGGAATGGAGGTGAGGCAAGAGTTAACTCAGCTAACATATTTATTATAACAAGTAAAAGGTTACCCATGGCAGCCACAAGCTAACAGAGCAGTTGGCTGACAGGCAACAGCTGATGCCATCTGACAGCTCCCATTTATATTCAGTTATCAGACAGACAGCCAATCAGAATGGTTCCAGCTCCCGCTCAAAGTGTGGACCAGAGTGAGAACTTCTGCTCGAACACAACATATGGTTATAGAGATGATGGCAGTACTAGAGGTGCTACAAAGGTTAGAATAGATTTGGTTCTGATGGTTTGGGTTTTGGGGTTCTGATGGTTTTTGAGTTTTTGTACTATTAAAAGCTCATTTGTTTCTGAGCAGATGAAGTCCACAAAATATTTGAGGGTGAAACTCACAGGAGAATTTCTGAAAAGGAAAACCACTTGAACAGGAAAGTGAAATTGAAATTGCTTTTTAATGTCTGTTAAATTAATTTTTTAAAAAGTATGAGTAAATAAGGTTTTGACTCCTTTGTTTTCTTAGAGGGGACTCCCTTTTCAGAACAGGGATTCCTTTTCCTTCTTTGCCCCTGTCCTGGGATTTCTTTGGCATAACTTTATCTCTTTTCCTTCTTTGGAATTTTTAAAAAACTAACCTCCATCCCTCCCCCTGCTCTCTCATACACACATACACACACACACATATGTACAGAGGTTGGATCTTTCTTTCCTCCTGGCCCATACAGGCAACAACCACGTGAGTGACTTAGAGTTGGCCATGCCCATCCAGCCACATGACCAACAAGTCATGCCCACTCAGTCATATAACCAACAAGTCACGCCCACAGAACTGGTAGTAAAAAAATTTGAATCCCACCATTGAGTATGGGTGTTCCTCTAGTTCCTCCTCTATCTTTTGGACAATGAAGTTTTCAGCTAGGTTGGTCAGGAATCTATTTGATTTCTCAGTTGGAATGGAGTTAGTCTTCTAATTGATGTCAAGGTAATTGAAGTCCTCCATTACTATTGTAGTGTGTTTCCTACATATATTTGTTAGTTGGTTAGCAAAAAGAACATCTATTTTTTTCTGCTTAGTTGGGGAGCCTATGGCAATTCTTTTATATTGACCCATATGCATTCTAGGAGGTTTTTGTTTTTGGTTCCATGCATTTCTGTAGCAATGTAATGGTTATTACATACAGTGCAACTCCACCTCCTCTTTCATGGTTTTTTTAAAAAAAATTTGAACAGTTTGTATCCTTCTCAAAGTTAGGCTTTGTACTTTGCAAATAGAATTTAAAAGATTTAACAATAAAACTTAATATTTGAAATAAAAGTGCTTCATTTGACATCTGATAAAAAATTGATAAATCAAATTATGATAGCACAGCTGCAAAAAATTTTTCATCATCAGGCATTTCACTGATATATAATTTGATAAACTGCAGTCAGGGTAAAATTTCATGACTTATACAATTTTAAAAACTAGCTAATGATTGGGGCACAATGCTGGTTTTTCTCAATTCTGCTCACATAATTTGAAATCCACAGAATGATTAAAGAGATTAGTATCAAATTAAAAGCAGCTAGAACAGCAACTATTCTGGAAGATGCTTGCCTGCTCATTTCATTATGTACATTGTGATATGTAAAATTACATATTAAGGATTATATCTGTGAAAATGAGAAACATAAGTAACACTATATTTATCCTATTAATGACCTATGGCAATATTACTGGAATATTACTGGAATATTATATAATCTTTGTCTCTATCTACATCTATGTCTACATCCTGACTGTTCAATCTAAATATTTCTTCCATCCCTACCCTCTTCCACTGTCTATCTTTGTGACTATCTGCTCTGACCCCTATCTCTGTTCCCTTAAAATGTTTTCCTCTGGTTAGATTTATCAGTCATTGTTAATGTTATTGGTATCTCCTCCTTGTTGTCTTCTTTTCACTGATTTCCCAGTTCTGCTTTTCCCTCCATTCCTTCTGCTGGCTCCTTCTTTTCCTGAGTATCTTGGTATTTACTCATTATCCCTTGTATAATATTTTCCAGTTTTTGGTCTATGCTATCTATTAATTCCATAGCTACCTTGTGTTCTTTCTATATCACATCCTTTATGCTTTGAAACATCAGCTCCATCTTGTTCAAAGTTCCACTCCTTTTCTCCACATCCATGTGTTGCATCTTGTCTTGTTTTAATAAATCCCACTTTTGGCCAGGAGCCCAAGAACCCTTTATTCCAAGCTGAGGTTACTCTTCAGAACGCTCACTAATCACAGTTCTATGTCTCATAAAGAGTCAGTCAGTTCCATTGAAATAGTCCAGGGAATTGTCCAAGCCTCCTTAAGTCGATTTTATAAGTTCAATCATATAACATAACATTCAGGGGTCCTTTTAATTAAAAAATCTTCCTTGTTCTCATTTTTAAATCTCCAGTGATCTTAGGGTAAGTGAAATACCCAGTAGGTATTTTCAGTCTTTCAAAGAAATGTATATTTTTCTCTCATCAATAGATTGTGGTCTCTACATAACAATATTGTTGCTGGTAGATTTGATTTTAATTATTTTAAATTGTAATTCAAATATAAAAGCAGTGTTAATTTTTAAACTGTAATTCCAGCATTTAAAAATCTTTCTCAATTTCACATCTTCCCAATTTGGGTGTCCAATTTCCTGTATTTTTGAAGAAGAAAGAAGTCTCCCTCCTCTCTTTAATTCTTTTCCTTCTGGTTTGATAATTTTCTCAAAATATTACTTGCTGCTTTAGCAAATAATTCTGAGTTAATAGTTCCCCTGAACTTTCTCTTGGGGTTGAGTTTTAATTTTAAAAAAAGGATCCTCTTTCCCAGTTTTTAATTTATTTATTTGATTTGTCAATCGCTTACAAGATAACAGATATAAGTATAAACATCGTGATGAATACATGAGATGGATATGTATAAGAAAAATAAAAAGAAACTGTTAAGTCCGCGTGGAAGGAAGCCAGGAGTCGGTGACTTTGTTTCAAGCTCTTTTTATTAGGCTGGTACCGAACTGAATGTATAGGAAAACTTTGCGGCTTTTTATTTCCAAGCCACGGCGGCCGCGGCCAATGGCACTACTTTGAATCTCCCGCGATTCGAATGGACCAATCGCGGGAGATTCTCAGCGAGCCAATCGGTGCGGCTCGCCTAGCCAATCAGAGCGCCCCGCGCTTTGGCCAATCAAAGCGCGGGGATCTCAAGAATGCAAATGAGGGGACAGAACAGAAACAATAGGGCAGGGATGGTAGGCATGATTGGTGCATTTATGCACGCACCCTACAGGCCTCTTAGGAAAAGGGTGAGGTCAATAGTGGACAGTCTAAGGTTAAAGTTTTTGGGGTTTGGGGAAGAAACCACTAAGTCAGGTAGAGTATCCCAAACTATTGCTGAAGTCGTATTTCCTGCAATCAAGTTTGGTGTGGTTAACCTTGAGTTTGTATCTATTGTGTGCTCTTGTATTGTTATAGTTGAAGCTGAAATATTAATTACAGGTAGGATGTTGCAATGTATGATTTTATATACTGTATTAAGATCGGACTGAAGGTGGCATAGTTCTAGCTTTTCTAGATCTAGAGTTTCAAGTCTGGTGGCATAAGGTATTCTGCAATTGGTAGAGGAGCGGAGAACTCTTCTTGTGAAATATTTCTGGACTTTCTCAATTGTTTTAATATCAGATACATGATGTGGGTTCTAGACTGATGAACTATATTCAAGTATAGGTCTAGCAAATGTTTTGTATGCTCTAGTTAGTAGTGTGATATTACCAGAGGAAAAGCTACATAGGATTAGGTTAACAACTCTTAATGCCTTTTTGGTGATGTAGTTACAGTGGGCTCTAGCACTTAGGTCATTAGAGATGGGTATTCCAAGGTCCTTGACAGAGTTTGGATCCTCAACAAGGTCTTGATGATTCAGCTTGTATTTTATTTTCTGATTTTTTTTGCCAATATGTAAGACAGAGCATTTATTTATTGAGATTTGAAGTTGCCATTTGATTGACCATTCTGATACATAGTGTTAAGCCTGGTTTCCCCAACCAGGGTTAGGGAGACAAGCTAAACAGAATGTGCAGCTTAGTCAGATAGGCACACAGATAAATGAGTGAGCTAAGCTTGTATGTTTATTAACATACAGTAAAAATAACAGATACGCTTGTGCTATCAAAATATAGTTTATTCCATTATGAGTTCATAGCATAGTCAAAATAACAGTCCAATAGTCATGTATCATTTAGTCAGTCCATTCAGGGATATTCAGTTAGCAAAGTCCGTGCAGAAATATCCCATGTCAATTCACTTACAAGTCTGTCCTTTGTTTTCTCTCCCGTTCGAGCAATGCAGTCTTGTGTCCTTGCAGTAATCAGGTTTCATCAAAGCCAGAGGGTGAGCAAGCTGCAGCCTTGCTTCTTTTAAAGTGCTTTCACAACCACTCCCTTAATTACTATCCCACAGTTAAAGTTGCAGACACTTTAACATACAAACTATGATTACATATTATTATTTAACTAAACCAGTTAGGGTAAAAACAATGTTATCCCTAACATTCTCCCCTTTTAGGAAATAATAATAAATATAACTATTTACATCTTTAAATCATATTTGTTACAACTCTCTTTAAACTTAATTACTCCTTGAGCTTTTGTAAATTGGTCTGCAATGTTTTCTTCTGTCATGCAGTATTCCAATTTAATTAGCCCATTCTTTACAGATTCTCTAACATTTAAGTATCTTAAATCAGTATGCTTTGATCTAGTTTTTACAGCAATAATAGTAGCTAATTTTATAGCTGCTTGGTTATCCTCGTACACAATAATAGAATCTTTAACAGTTACACCCATGTCTAATAATAACTGTTTGTACAAAATCAAGTCAGTGCATAATAATGACAGACATGAAAATTCCGCTTCCATCGTGGACAAACTGATATGCTGTTGTCTGATTGACCTCCACCCTATTAGTGTCTTACCAAATAATATAGCCATCCCAGATGTTGATTTTCTAGTGTTTATATCAGTTGCAAAACTTGCATCTGCATAGGCACTAAGACTCAAATCACCCTTTGGTTCTATATACAATGCATGGCTCATTGTTCCTTTAAGATATCTTAAAATTCTCTTTAATGATTGCCAATGACATTGATGTGGATCTGAATTAAAACGTGCCAGCTGATTTACACTATAAGCTATATCTGGCCTAGACCAATTGCTTATATATGATAAGCTACCAATCAAAGATTGATATATTGACTTATCAAATTTGGGACTTTGATCATCAGTTTGGCAAACTTCCTGACTCATTGGAGTCTTTGCCGGTTTACAAAGTTCCATTTTAAACGTTTTAATTAATTGGCAAATTTTATCTTCTTGAGATATCTTAAAACCATTTTTTGTTTTGTTAATTGTCAATCCTAGATACTTTTTAATTTCACCTAAATGCTTTAATTTTATCTTTTTGGCTAATAATGATATAATCTCATTAGCTTCATTATTAGTCTTAGTTATCAAAGCAATATCATCTGTAAATAATAACAATAATGACACCGTTCCATTATTTTCTCTTTTAAACACACATGGATCTGCTAAACCAGATTTAAAACCTATATTGTTTAACTCTTTCACAATATATTGGTTCCACTCAAACCCAGATTGTTTCAACCCGTAAAGACTCTTTTTGAGTTTCCAACAATCATTACTATTTACTTTATTGTCTTTTATACCTACTGGTTTTCTTAAATATATAGTGTGTTGCAATGGTGCATGTAGATAAGCAGTTTCTACATCTAAATGGTTAATGACATAGTTTTTCTTAGCTGCCCACACTAATGCTGCTCTTAAAAATGTTGCTTTAAGACTTGGTGCAAAAACTTCATCATAATCAGATGCAGTTTGACTAAATCCTTGAGCTACTAACCTAGCTTTATGGGTAACAGTCCCATCATTTCCAGTTTTTACTTTAAATATCCATTTGCACCCAATGGATTTTTCTCCTGGAGGTAATTTAGCATCTTCATAAACTTTCATTACCTTTAATGAATTTAGTTCCTTTTCCATTGCCTTTTGCCAATTCTCCTGATCCTTAGCAGGATACATCCTAATTTCATCTACACTAGTTGGAACTTTAGTTACTTGGCAAACTATACTTGCTTGATATCTCTCAGGTGGTCTAGTTATACGTGTAGTACGTCTAGGTATTACAGGACTTACAGGTGGACTTTCCTTTATTAACTCTTCTTGATTATCTAACTCTTCCTGATCAATTGTTTCCTCTTGTTCTGGTCCTATTTGCTCTTCTTGGACTTCTTCTTTAATTGGAATCTTCTTATAACTAGTCTGTTCTTTCTGCCTTTTGTAGGGTTCAACAATTACTTCATTATTTAAATCTTGCTCTAATTTATTCCATCCTACATGTTCTAGGAATTTTGCACTAGCACTGGTGTAAACTCTAGATGTACCTGGTTCCCAGAATCTATAAGATCTATGATTAGATGTATATCCTACAAAATATAATCTTTTAACTCTATGTTGTCCTTTGTATCTAAGTTGTGTAGGGATATGCACCCATGCTGGTGCTCCAAATGTGTGCATGTAACTTAAATCAGGTTTTGTACCATGCCACAGTGTGAATGGTAATTCACCTGTTGTTGAATTAACAACATTATTTCATATATGATTACCACACATTATTGCTTCTCCCCACAAATTGTCAGGTAATCCTGAATCAGACATCATAGTTCGTGTCATTGATTGTAATGTTTGGCCTCTTCTCTCTATAAAGGCATTATGTTGTGGCCTATATGGTGCAGACATTTTATGTTGAATACCTAACATTCTTAGTCTGTTCTGGAATTTATTATTTGTAAATTCTGTACCATTATCTGTTATAAGAGTTACTAATTTCTTTTTAGTTTTCCTTTCTGCAAATTTAATCCAATTAAAGAGATTTTGATACGTTTCAGTTTTGCTCTTCATTAAATAGCAAAACCCATATCTAGAATAATGGTCCATTATACTTAGTATATAACGAGCTCCTCCTACACTTGTTTTTTTAGGACCTATTAAATCTGCAAATACTACCTCTAAAGGTTCTTTGGTAGTAAATCCATCAACTCTATTAGCAGGTGTGACCCTGGCCTTACTTTGATTGCAGGCATTACATTGCAAATACTTATTACAAGGTTTCAAACTTATTCCCTTAGATAATTCAACAGTTTTCTTAAGCATTTTAAAATTTAAATGCCCTAACCTTCGATGTAACAAGTGAATACATTCATCATGAGGTTTCTTATTTTCATAAACTGTGTTAGCCACCTTTAAACCATCATCATTTAACACATATAATTCACCTCTTAAAGATGCAGTAATTCTCTTATCTTCTTTCTCAATTATGCAGTTATCTCCCTTAAATGTAACTACATATCCTAGTTTAACCAAAATTCTAACTGAAATTAAATTAAACTTAAGTTGTGGTACATATAACATTTTTACATTCTCTTTTATAAAAGAACAATATGCTATACCTTGACCTTTAGCTTTCAGTTTCCAGCCATTGGCTAAGGATATCTGCTGTGTACTCTTGGACATTTTAATAAAATGTTTCTTATCATTTGTTATACAATGAGATGCTCCACTATCAACCACCCATAAATTATTTTTTACAGCTCCGTTAGTATACATGGCTAACTCTAAATTTTTATTTATCTTTTGATGACTTTTTGTATTCTGGCCAGCGTTCTGGCGTTTTGCCTTTTTACAAAATCTTGCCAAATGTCCTCTTCCTCCACAATTAAAACACTTTTTAATTGCGTATGCAGTAGGAGTTTCATTTTCTTCTTTTTGAGGTTGCTGCCTCCTTAACTCGTCTCTTTCAAACCTTCTTCTGGCCTCTTCAATCAATCTGCCAGTTATATCAGTTAAAGTTAGGCTTTCCTTTGGCAATATTTCAAGGGAAGTTACGTAGTTATCATAGCTTTCATCAAGGGAAGATAGAATTATGTAGACTTGGTGTAGTTCAGAGAAAATAAGCTCTTTCTCGTGCAGTTCTTGAAAAATGCTTTGCATAGTTTTCAAATGACTCAGCATATCACCATTCTTATGGAGATGTGTACTGAAAAGTTTCCGTGTTAGATTTATGTGAGCACCAACATTATCTCGAACATAAATCCTCTTCAGCTTCTGCCAACACCCAACAGCTGTTTTTTCTCCATGGATATAAACAAGTTGCTTATCAGTTAAGGTGAAAGCAATAATGCAAATAGCTTGTTGATTTTTATGCATAAATTCTTCTATCTTTAATTTATCTTCATCATCCTCTGGATCCCATTCTTCTACGTTTGGTGGATTTTCAATTATATTCCACAAACCTTCTCTTCGTAGAAGCAGACTACATTTCATAGACCATGATACATAGTTTGTTCCATCCAACTTGGATATCAGGGACAAACTTTGTAAATTGACTTGTGCCATGTTTTCTTATATGGATATAAAACTATAATTAATAAAACACAGCTGTCTGTTTACTGTAATGTATAACAACACAAACTCTCACTTTTAACATAAATCTGTTTTATCCTAGTTAAACTGACTTTGCAGCCTCTGGGCCCATAACCAGTGTTAAGCCTGGTTTCCCCAACCAGGGTTAGGGAGACAAGCTAAACAGAATGTGCAGCTTAGTCAGATAGGCACACAGATAAATGAGTGAGCTAAGCTTGTATGTTTATTAACATACAGTAAAAATAACAGATACGCTTGTGCTATCAAAATATAGTTTATTCCATTATGAGTTCATAGCATAGTCAAAATAACAGTCCAATAGTCATGTATCATTTAGTCAGTCCATTCAGGGATATTCAGTTAGCAAAGTCCGTGCAGAAATATCCCATGTCAATTCACTTACAAGTCTGTCCTTTGTTTTCTCTCCCGTTCGAGCAATGCAGTCTTGTGTCCTTGCAGTAATCAGGTTTCATCAAAGCGAGAGGGTGAGCAAGCTGCAGCCTTGCTTCTTTTAAAGTGCTTTCACAACCACTCCCTTAATTACTATCCCACAGTTAAAGTTGCAGACACTTTAACATACAAACTATGATTACATATTATTATTTACCTAAACCAGTTAGGGTAAAAACAATGTTATCCCTAACACATAGTCAAGGTCTTTTTGGAGGGTAGTAGTATTTTCTGTGGTGTTGAATAGCTTTAAATCATCAGCGAAGAGAACGCAGTTGCTCTTAATATGATCACAGAGGTCATTTATGTAGAGTATGAAAAGAGTTGGTCCTAGAACACTGCCTTGGGGGACACCACTGTTGACAGGTACAGAATTTGATAGGTTACTCCCAATTTTGACCATTTGTTGTCTGTTTGACAGGAATGCTTCTATCTAGTTATACAGGTGTCCAGAGATACCATAAGATTTTAGTTTTAGGAGTAGTTTGTCATGTACCACTGAATGAAAGGCTTTACAGAAGTCTGTGCAGATTTCATCTATTGCTTTGCCCTGATCAAGTTGTGTAGTCCATATGTTTTTGCAGTGTAAGAGTTGCAGATTATAGGATAGTTTTTTTTCTGAAACCAAATTGTTTATTATAGAGTAGGTTGTTGGTCTCTAAGGATAATGGATTGGTTAATAATTGATTCCATGACATTACAGGTGATGCAGCATAAAGAGATTGGTCTGTAATTTTCAACTAGGCTGGGGTCTGCCTTTTTGAAGATGGGCATGACTGTGGCTTGTGACCATAGTTTTGGCAAGGAGCTGGTCCTGAAAGATTTTTCAAAGATTATGCTTAGAGGTTTGGCTATGGCAGTAGATAGCTTTTTTAAGACGTAGGCACATATTCTGTCCGGTCCAATAGATAGGGATGGTTTTAGATTGTGCAATGCTTTATCGACACTGTCTTCTGTAAAATCGATATGTATTAGATTGTTGTAGTTGTCTGTGGTTCGACTGGGAAGTACTGGCTTGATGCATTGATGTTTACAAATACTGACCCAAAGAATGTGTTAAAGAGGTTGGCTTTGATGGTGGCGTCGTTGCAGTCTTTTACCATTAGGTCCTTTCAGGGGTGGGGTGGATCTTGAGTCTTTTAGGTTGTTGTTCACAAAATTGTAGAAAGCACGGATGGAATTTGTGTGTAGAAGGTTTTCCTCTTGTTTAATGTGATAATTAATGCATTCAGTTTTTATCTGGTGGCATAAATTTTCAGTGAATAGAAATTGCCAATCAAGGGATGAGAGGTCATTGTTTATAAGATCATAGTTGCCTTTTTTGAAGTTGTAATAGGAGATTCTGTTGTTGTGATGATTTTTGTGTGGGTGTTTGTTGAGACAAAAGTCAATCATGTTGTGGTCACTGTTGGAAAAGGGTTCTTTAATTTGTATTCTGTAAATTGAATTCAAACTTTTGCAGAAGATGACATCAAGGCAGTTGTTAAGTCTAGTATTGTTGGTTGTTCTAGTTGTTCCAGTCACAGAATTGTTACAGCATTGTAGAAGGTTGCATGTATGGGTTCAATTGTACATTCGTTTACGGTGCAGTTAATATGAGGTAGATTGAAGTCACCAAGAAAGATAAAGCATGTGGGCAGGATGCTGCCCATGTTAGTAATGTATTTAGCTTGTTTGCATGTTTGATGTCATAATCAGGGGCTCTGTAACACAGTAATAACTGAATGTGATATTTAAGGACAGTTCACAGACGATGGTCTCAGGAAGAGCAAGCTTTTGGGTAACTTAGATGTTGTTTCGATGCAAGGACTTTTTATAAAAGGTAGCAACACCACCTCCTCTACGTATTTCACAATCTGATTGGGAAACATGATAGTCTCTTATTGAGGTAATGGAGTCAGGGAGATATGTGTTGAGCCATGTTTCACAGTCAAATATGATGTCGAATTTAGCCATATTTAGTAAGAGGAGAAATTCAAGTATTTTATTTGCAAGGTTTCTTGCATTTAAGGCCAGTTGTAGTTGGAATTGAGGTAGTTGGGAGTGTGCGTGTCTAGTCTTGGGTGGTGCTGGATTGGTGAAGTAGGGTTGGATGCTGAGTTGTGGGTTGTGTGACTTACTTTTGTTACATTCTGCACAGTAGTCAATGTACAAGTCCTTCTCTCCATTGTTTAGATGATTTCTGAGTTCTGTGCAGAGTTTACGGGAGCAGGCACATTGCTGTACAGTTAGGTCAGGGTGAGATCGGAGGTTTTTATGGTTAGTGTTGCTTTTGGCGAGGGAATATATAATATAAATGAATTTACATTTGCTTGATTCATTTTTGCAAATGATCCTGCAGAAGCGTGGGGCCACAGAGTCATCTCTGTTTTTGAGCTCTGGGCCAATGTGGGAAATGTCAAGTATTTCATCAAGGAAGATTGTTGATGCTTGATAGTCGCTGATGATGTTGCGGACAATTGTGATGTCATCATTATTATTGATGTCCTCTAGACCAAATAAGATGACATTTGGACACTTTCATTCATGCTTGACAGCTTCTCTGATGAGGATTGGGATATCATTATTTGTTGGATTTATGTTTTTTGTTAGGTTGCGGTTGTTGGTTTGTAACTATTGGATGTTCGGATATGTTGTGTCTTTTTTTTCAAGGTTAGTTAATCTTTCATTTAGAGTGTCCAGGAATGCTACTATGGTGTCAAGGGATGTTATCCGTGTTTCTATGGTGTCAACTCTTTCATACAGGGCTATATGTTTGTCCAGTTTGAGTTTGCATGATGGGCAGAAATATTGAAATGCATGATTGGATGTTTCTAGGAATTGAATCATTTGCTTGGGTGATTCCAGGCAGTCATGATGAGCATATTTTTCATATGGAGAACATTTGATGGAATTTTCATTAACCTTTAGAGTTTCATAGCATATAAAGCACGTGCAGGAGTCTTTTGTTTCATTGGTGGGGATTTTTTTCTCTTTAGGTTGTGGTTTGGTATTGGATTTTTTTACTGGCATGGTGGGTTTATTGAGATAGTACATTGATTAAATTGCTTAATGAAACAATTTTGGGTAATCAATATAGCCAATATCACACCGATTAATCAATTACAATAATTTCTCTAGTCAAGTAATTATGCTAAGCAACAATCAGCCTAATCAATTAATTACACTAATTATTAATCACACTCTTCAATTAGGTTCACTAAATCACTAAATTTACTAATCAATTAAATTACATTAATCCTGATTTTTTTTGCATTAATCAGTAATCACACTATTTGCACTAAATACTCTAATCACACTAATCAATTGAAACAATAAATCAATTAAACCATTAATAAATTATTTTTAGAAATTGATTATCTAATCATTGATATAGGTAATGAGGTAGAATTAGAAAATGCTTTTTTAAATCGCTGGTTGAATGTTGGAATTCCGTCCTTGGGCGGTGTGGGGGAAAAACAACCATTTCTTCCTCTCAAAGAATAGATTAATGACTTTGGAGCTTTGCAGGCAGTCCATTTCTATGGAGATGCAGGAATGCAGGAGATTTGTATTGGTTACTTCCTGTTGGAGAACAGAGGAAACCAACTATTCTTATGTATTTGAGGTCTGGGGAGAGATTAAATATTCTCGCCTTAATTCCTTCTCCTTTTCCAGGCATACTTTGATTCAGCAGAGACAAACAGAACAGTTCACAGGGAGGCAACAGTTTTTCCCTTGAAGAATGGGATTTTTGGCCCCTCCTAGTCAATTTAAATACACTTTCAAAGTTTGTTGCTTATAAGAGGAAAAGGCACATTGGTAATTCGAATTTATATTTTTACTATGTAGACTCAGATTAGCATTAAACATTCACTCCTGGCTTCAATATACTTCTGCTTCTATCACAGGAAATCAAATTGTTTCCAATCTTCACAGGAGTTCAGATATAACAATAGTTCCCTACTTTTTGGGAGTCCAATTTTACTGTCCTTTTAATTGAGGCATCTAGATTTGCAATATTCCTTTTATTTTTCCCTTTTTTTGATGGAGATGGTGAAGAGGGAAGGAGGGGTGCTGGGGGGGAGCAGTCTGTTTCATACCCAGGCTGCAAACATCTGAAGACTGACCCACAGCTCCCAGTGCTCACTGCCCCACAAGGATGGGAGGAATCTCACCATATCACCAGCCTGCAAAAATGATCATCAAGCCCCCGGTGCTGGCGAGCCCCACCATCTTACTATCCAGTAAGGATGGGAGGATCAGATCATCGAGCGCTTTTGAATTGAGCGTTTTCCAAGGAATGGAGGTCTTTTCTGGCTTGCTGGCCAGTCTTGGGGATCAGGCTTTCCTCCTCATCAGCTGGACCTGCAGGGATTAGTGGGCTTATCACCTGGCGCTGCCTGTGCCCACCAGAAAACTGTTCCACTGGTTAATTATTCTCGCCTTTAGAAAGGTATTCCAGCTTGCTTTTCTCCTTGATTAGTTTCCACCCACTGTTTCTTGCCTTGCCTTTTGCTGCTTTGGAGAATAAGTTGACCCCCCCTCTTCTTCATGGAGGCTGCTCAAAAACTGGAATACTGCTATCATGTCTCTCCAGTGACTTGCAGCTGCTCGTGAATTCGTTTCCTTGAGTGGAAGCCCAACACATGGCAGAATGTTTAGCCTGGCAGCTTCAGGGATGTAGACACTAGCTGCAGGTTATCGCTCGAAGACTCAAAGGCACAAAAAGAAATGAAAGAGCAGGCTGATTTATTTCACAGGGCAATTACAGGAGAAAGGCAGGGTGGAAGAGTAAAAACAGGTTTGTTTTCTTGGATAGTGGGAAAGATTTTCCCCAACAATCAGCATTGTCCCTTCCTCCCTTCCCACTTCCTCCTTCCCTCCCTTTTCCTTCCCTCCCTCAGTTCCACACTGTTCACTGAAATCCGCTCCAGCACAAATCTTTGGTGGTCATTGGCTGGCCCGGCTTCATGGCAGCTATCTTGGGGCTACCTCTCCTCCTCAGCCAATGCGGTTAACATCTCCAGCCCAATGAGCTTAAGCCACCCTATTATCATAACCAGCCCTTTGTTCATTACTTCTCCATTAACACTCACCACATCTATCAATTTACCAACTCCAGTTACTGCTGCAGTGAACATCACACATACAGTCACTGTCACCTCACCAATGAATCTCCCAACACCAATGACATTAGCTGGCCCTTTAAATATAGCCATGAGACCTGTAGAAAGCATGCCTTTCTTTTCCCAGGCATTGCCAATCTCTCTCCCCTGGTAAAAAGAACCTAGAGCAAAAACTTCATGCAGTATTAAAAGAAGAATAGAAAGGGGGGCTGCTATGTTTTGTTTAATGGACTGCTAAACTGGGAAAATGGACTGCTAACTTGGTGACACCCACCCAGTCACATGCCCACATAGCCATGCCCACCCAGCCAGTCATTAGGCAAATCAAACTATAGTCCCCCCCCAACAGTCTGAGGGACCATGAATTGGCCCCATGTTTGAGTTTGAGGACTCCTGTTCTAGTTAATAGAGTTAAATGCAGTTTACTTCTAAGTCTAGTGCTGCCATTTAAGAAAGCAGATTAATTCAGAAATATTGCAAGATACAGCAGGCTCATCTTTATCTAATTCGTAGGTGTTCTGATGTGCTCAGCTTTCTTATGACAGCTAAAATTTCATGTAGAAATGTATGTTTAATCCCCATATCAATTCTATTTGCACAACATGTTTCTGCTAAAAGTACAGGAATATGTTATCTAAAAGAGTAATATTTTTCCCATTTATTGTAACATATAAGTTATGAAGATTTAACAATCACCTTAACTGCATATAGAGCAGCTAAATCTAATCCTTTAATTTTCAGGGGGAAATTATATTTACTTGTACAGTAATTCATTATTCCAAACAAGAATTATTCTAAGATAGGTCATGATGAGCAAGAAAAATAAATAAAACATTTTAAAAGAAATCTCAAAAAAATAATAATATTCTAAAAACATCATAAAGTTGACATAAAGTCTTGTGAAATAAAGTTCTTTTCATAGTGTATCAAAAATTAATGAAATGAACATGATAGATTTCCTTAACATGAGAATTTACCTGAAATCTGCCATTGTATTCTTACAATCGGTTGAAAATTATGGTCTTTCTATCAACCTTAGGACAGGTTCCAAGATTATTCTTGTTTTATTGTATGACTACAAGAAACAGTGTTTGGTTGAAACTATTATCCAATTGAGTCCAAATATACCAAATACCATTATCCTGAGATTTGCATTGCTATGTAAATCCTTCCTGGATGGAAAGATCCTGAGGCTGAAATTTTAGAAGGGATGCCTAAATTACTGCTGGAGGATAATAAAGAACAATTATGAATGAATATGATAAGACTTTATATTAGAACTTTCCTTCTGTTGATAAGAATGACAAAATATCTAACTGTTTGTTCCTTCTTATAAATTATAGGATAGGAAAATGCTTCAATAGTCGATAACCAAACTGGAATTTTCAAATAATATTGTCTTTTTATCTTCTCCCAGTTTAACCACAAAGACTTCCGTATATAACGTCTTCCAAAATAACCCTGTGTTTTAGTTCCCTTATACCATAAAAAAGCGTGCCAACCCAAGAGCAAATCAGGACCTTCTAATGTCAACAATCTAGCCTTTCTTAATGTTATCCATTCTTTTACCCACATCAAATTTGCAGCTTGGTAGTACAATTCCCAATTGGGCAGGCCAAAACCTCCTCTAATTCTAGCATTTTGCAAAAGCTTTAGCTTTATTCTCGCTTTCTTATCTTGCCATATATACTTCAGCATAATTTTATTTAAATCTTCAAAATAGTCTTTTCCGAGCCTAATTGGTATTGTTTGAAACAAAAATAGGATTCTGGGTAAAATATTTATCTTGATTGTTGAAATTCTCCCTATTAATGACAATTGTAAATTTTCCCATTTCTTCAAATCTAAAGCTATCTGTTGTTTAAGTTTAATATAATTATTCTCTTTTAATGTGCTACATCTTGTTGTCAAGTATATCCCCAGATACTTGACCTTATTCATAACTTGGATTTTCAGCAGGTCTGCCAATTCTTCTCTTTGTCTTAGTAGCATGTTCTTTGTCAAAAATCTTTGTTTTGTCTTTATTTATTTTCAAACCAGCCACCTCACCATATATCTCTACCTTTTCCAATAACTTTGGAGCTGTTTCTAACGGATCTTCCAAGAAAAAGGCTAAGTCATCAGTAAAGGCTTGCAGTTTAAATTCTTCCTTTTTAATTTTCATTCCTTTTATGCTTCTATCATCTCTAATATTTCTATTCAACACTTCCAAAGTCAATACAAATAGCAAAGGAAATAGGGGACATCCTTGTCTTGTGCCTTTTCTGATATTAATAAAGTCTGTAAGTTCTCCTTCCATCATTACCTTTGCTATCTGCTTATTGTACATGGATTCTATTGCTTGAATAAATTTTCTGGCAAAACCCATCTGTTCCAATAGTAATAACATAAATCTCCAGTTCACATTATCAAATTCCTTTTGAGTGTTTAGGAATATCAAAGCCATTTGCTTTTCAGGATGTGCCTCATAGTATTCCAAAGTATCCAAGATTACTCTCATATTGTCCCTAATTTGTCTCTTTGGCAGAAATCCATTTTGATCTGGATGAATGAAATTATTTAAGTATTTTTTAAGTCTTTCTGCTAAAATTGAAGCAAAGATTTTATAGTCTGCATTTAACAATGAAATAGGTCTATAGTTCTTAATTTGCAGTGGATCAGCCTCTTCTTTTGGAATAAGTGTAATATAGGCCTCTGACCATGTTTTGGGTATCATCTTCTTTGACATATTCATTCATTCATGACTTCTAGCAATGGAAAGCTCAATGATTCTTGTAATGTTTTATAGAATTCTGCCGGAAGCCCATCTGGACCTGGTGCTTTCCCATTATTTTGTTTCTTAAGTGCTTCAATTAGTTCCATCATTGTTATGTTGCTTTCTAGCATTTCTCTTTAGATATCTTAGGTAGGTTAGCATTCTGTAGATACTTTTTGACTTTTTCCTCATCAATATTCTCTTGTTTACATAATTGCCCATAGAAGTCTCGAATAATTTCCTTTTTCTCCTTATTACCATAACAAACTTTGCCTTGGTCATCTATTAATTTCAATATTTTTCTTGATTCTTTCTCCTTTCTCAATTTGTATGCTAGCCATCTACCTGGTTTATTTGCATCTTCAAAATAATTCTGTTTAGCATTTCTAATTTTCTGTGCCAATTCTTCTTTCTCTATTAATTCCATTTTATGTTTAGTTATATCCAACTTCAATTTAATATCCTTTTTCTGTGGCATTTTCTGTAATTCTTTTTCAAGTCTTTTATACTCATCTTCCAAGGCCTTAGTGGCTTGCCCTTTCCTAATGTTCTTTTTTCTTATGTAATCTATTATCAAACCTCTAGCATATGCCTTCATTGTATCCCAAACATTCTGCATTGAAGTGTCTTCTTTTTTATTTTCTCTAAAGAAAAAAGCCAATTCTTTCTCCATCCATTGTGTAAAATCTTTTACCTTTAAGATAGTATTGTTTAATGTCCATCTAGATCTATCTTTTTGTCCCTTCCATTTAATTGTCATTGGGCTATGATCTGCCCAAATACTTGTTTCAATATTTGTTTCTTGAATATTAGATATTAATTCTGTTGTGATCCAAATCATATCCAATCTGGACCATGTTAAATGTCTATTTGAATAGAAAGTATATTGTTTAACTTTAACATTTCTTTCTCTCCAAATGTCTTTTAAGGTTAATTCGTCTGTCATTTTAAAAAAGGATTTAGGGAGAGTTTTTCTATTTTGCTTTGTTGTTGTTGCCACATAGTCCAGTTTATTGTCCGCAATTCCATTAAAGTCCCCCATCATAATTATATTAACATAGTCCAATCCAGTGATTTTCATGTGTAATTTTTTATAGAATTCTTCTTGTTTATCATTCAGAGCGTAAATTGCAATCTAGAGTATTTTTATATTATTGTACATTATTTCCACCATTAATACTCTTCCGTCTTCATCAGTATAAATCAATTTTTCTGGGATGGCCTCTTTAATGTATAGAACCAGTCCTCTTTTCTTAGATATGGGGAACTATTGGATGAAAAGGGTGAACTTAAATCGATATAAAATTTAGAGGAACAAGGTATAAAGATGAATTGGTTTTCATATGCGCAAATACATTCAAGGTATGATGAAGATTCTAAAACAGAGGGATTTTATTATAAACAGACTGATCTAGATAAGATCTTGACGGGTGCTGATGAGAAGGTGATTAAAAAATTATATGGTTATTTACTGGGAATTAAGTTAGAGGAAGAACAAATTAAAGAAACTATGATTGTTTGCTGGAAGAATTTTGGATATGGGATTGATTTAGAGGAATGGCAAAAATTGTGGTCTCAAAATTATAAAATGACAATGTCAACAGCATATAAAGAAAATTTGTAACCGATGTTTTACAGGTGGCACTTTCCCCCAACAAGAATAGCAAGAATGTTCAAGAATAAATCTGAAAAATGCTGGAAATGTCATCAGATACCTGGCTCATATTACCATATGTGGTGGACTTGTGAGGACGCTAGAAAATATTGGACTAAAATTCGCATGTGGTTGGGAAAAATGACAAAGAAATGTATAGATTTGAAACCGGAGTTCTTTTTATTGGGAATCTTACCAGATACATGCAGTAAAGACTTGAAATATCTGATTGTAAATGTATTAACAGCAGCTAGGATTGTATTTGCTAAAAATTGGAAGAATGAGAAAATACCATCGCAGAAAGAAATTATTAAGAAAATATTGGAATGTGCTGAGATGAGTAGATTGACATTTAAAATTAGAGAGCAAGAGGATAAACAATTTTATGAAATTTGGGATCTTTTTTATGAATTGTTGGATGATAAAACACAATAATAGAATATTTAAAATGTTAGACAGCAAGGAATATCTTTGTTTTTTTTTCTTTTTTGTTATTTGACATCATTTTATAAAGTGTTTTTAGGATAGATCTGGTATGATTAAAAGTATAGTCAAATGATTTTCTAATAGCAACATTAGGATATATGTTTGGATTGACAATATGAGCTATTATGAATGAATGCACAAAACTGATGAACCAACTGACACACTGTATGTATATAAGAGAGTTGATGTTTTTATGTTTTGTTTGTTTGTAGAAAATCAATAAAATCGTTTTCAAAAAAAAAAATGACAAAATATGCTTATTTCTCCATTCTTATTTTATTTTTTTGAGTGATGGCTAGCAGATTCTTGGTGATTCAGTCCCACCTGCATCAATGGGGACCTAGAGAACATGCGCAGGATCACTGTGAGGATTCATCAGCAGCTTCCAATGCAGCTGGACATAGAACTCTGGACACCCTATTGCAGCAAGAGAAGGCAAATAAGGTGCAAGCAGAATTAAAAGCCATGATACAAGCCATGCATGAGGATATGAAAGAAAGAATAGAAAAAATGGAAGGCGTTATAAAAATAATTCAGTAAAGGAAATACACAGACAAACCATAGGCAATAAATCTTATTTTGAGATCAGAGGTTTATTTCATGAGCAATTTGGAACATGAAAAGCCATCATAACATAATAACATTTCAGTAAGATAATACTTACTAACAATCTATTGCAATGAGGTCCAGAGATAGTAGCTATCCTCCAGAAAGGATTGCTACTATCAGTGGCCCTGATTTGAGATTTACCCCTTTCTTTTATACTCTTCTTCTGAAGTATATCATCTTACTGGATGTACTTCTCTTTCCCTCATGCTATCTGTTATGTATTCAAATGGTATACTCGAAATCCCCGAGCCTTGATTGGCCAAGGCACGGGGATTTCTGATTGGCCAGGCGAGCCGCGCTGATTGGCCCGATTGAGATCTCCCGCGATTGGTGCAAACCAAGAGCGGGAGACTTGAATCGCTGCCATTGGCCGCGGCCGCCTTGCGAAAGGTATAAAAGCCGCGGGCTTTTTGCCTTTCGCCGGTTCGGTTCTCCCTAGTTAATAAAGAGCTTTGAATGAAAGTCACCGACTCTAATCGTCTTTTTGCGGACACGACACTGGCGACGAGGGTGGGATCTCGCCCCTGAACCGAACCCCGTGTCCAAGAACCAGTTCCAGCGCGAAGATGGCGAAAATAGCACCGCCCGCCCCGTTCAACCCCGCCGCCGAGGACTGGGAATCATACTCAGATCGGTTCCGGATGTACCTGGAATGCGCCGGGATGAAGGACGCCCCGGCCCCGCTAAAACGCACCGTCTTTCTCACACACTGCGGACCAGAGGTCTTCCAAATGGCCAAAGCCTTGGCCAAGCCAGCAGACGCCACAGCCATGGACTGGGACGTCCTGGAACCCATACTACGGCGCCATTACGCTCCCGAAGTCCCCATCCTGATACGGCGCAACGAGTTCTACCGCCGAAACCAGAAACCAGATGAAAAATTGAGCGATTTCGTTGCAGAACTTCGGCGCCTGGGAGGACTCTGTGAGTTCGAGGGTCTAAACAGTCTCATAAGAGACCGCTTCGTACTCGGGTTATGGGATCCTACACTTCAGAGCCGACTTATGGCCAAGGGCGACATCAGCCTAGCCGATGCCTTTACAGCAGCCGCAGCCGCTGAAGCAACGCGCACGTCGGCAGACAGCATGCGAAGATCTGACGCGAAGGGCGGAAACAACAACCCGGCAAGGTCGGCCGACGCAAGAAGTGAAGCAACCGCACACTACGGTGAATACCAGTCAAACTCCAGCACGTCAGAAGACGAGGAGGACATTCACCGAGTACAGACGGGACGCGGCGATCAACGAAGTCGAAAAGGTCGCAAGTCGAGGACCAGCTGCGCCGGGTGCGGCGGCGACCACCCCAGGTCAGAATGCCGATTTTTTGACTCTATCTGTAGGCATTGTGAACGAAGGGGTCACATCGCCCGAGTTTGCCGCCAAAAGAAGACTCGCAGCCCGCCCAAATGGGAACAGCACGACAGACGGAGAGAAAACTCCCCGCCCAGAACCAGAGAACGCCAGCCAGACGGTCGGTGGGACCGCGCTCAACGATCTCAAAGAAGCGGCGACGGTCGGCGGAAAGAAGAAACCCACCAGACGGTGACCATCGGCCACGCCATCTCCGACGGCGCCAGAAAGGTACATGTAGAAGTACATATAGAAGGCCAGCCATGCAAGATGGAAGTGGACTCTGGGTCCTACCTTTCCATGATTGCATGGCGCGAAATCAAAAGACTGGTGCCTACTCTACAAAAGAGAAACGTGCATACACAAAAGATCATCATTAAAGACTACCAAGGGAACCGTGTCCCGGTAGTGGGCACCAAGAATTTCAACATAACTTACAAAGGCCACACTGAACAACTACCACTCACAATCGTCGATCGCGACCGCCCAAGCCTACTGGGTCTACAATGGTTCGCCCCGCTTAACATCGCGCTGACAGGTGTCAACCAAGTCACCATCGAAGCTTGGGAACAGCGGCTAACCCAGGAGTTCCAGGAGGTGTTCGATGGAGGCTTGGGCAAGTACCAGGGGCCCCTTATCTCGTTTGACTTAGACCCAAGGGTTCCCCCTAAGAGACTTAAACCTAGAAGGGTACCGTTTGCATTAAAACCAAAAATTGACGAGCAGCTCGACAAGCTCGTCAAACAAGGGGTATTGCAACCGATAGACCATGCCAGATGGGAAACCCCTATAGTGACCCCAGTAAAACCAGACGGGTCCGTGAGAATTTGCGGGGACTATAAGGCCACCCTAAATGGCGCATTACAACAAAGCGCCTACCCAGTCCCTATAGTACAACATTTACTACACTCGCTAGGAGGGGGCAAAGTCTTTGCAAAGCTCGACCTTGCCCAGGCATATCAGCAGCTACCTGTAGACGAGAAAACAGCGGAAGCCCAAACAATAGTGACCCATCGAGGGGCTTTCAAGTGTAACCGGCTCCAATTCGGAGTCAGCGTGGCACCAGGCATTTTTCAAAGCCTGATGGAACGTTTGTTACAGGGCATAAAAGGGGTGGTGCCCTATTTTGATGACGTATTAATAGCGGCGCCAAATGAAGCCGAATTAGAGAACCGACTCAGACAAGTCTTAACAAAATTTAAAGAAACAGGACTTAAGGTTAAGCGAGAAAAATGCAATCTATGTACAAAGCAAGTAGAGTTTTTGGGCTATCTCCTAGACCAGAAGGGCATTCACCCTACAACTAAAAAAGTAAAAGCCATCAAGGAAGCCCCCACCCCAAAATCCAAAACGGAATTACAAGCGTTCCTAGGATTACTAAATTTCTATAATGTTTTCCTACCTCAAAAGGCAACGGCGGCAGAGCCTTTACATAGACTCCTAGACAAGAAGGCAGCCTGGACTTGGGGGAGGCGAGAACAAGCAGCTTTTCAAAGAACCAAGGACCTCCTCACCTCCAATGCTGTCCTGATGCAATTTAGTGAGACTTTACCCTTAGCTGTCACTTGCGACGCATCACCCTTCGGCGTCGGCGCTGTCCTCAGCCACACCCTCCCAGACCAGAGAGAAGCACCCATCGCCTTTTTCTCCAGGACTCTGACCAAACCAGAGCGCAACTATAGCCAGCTGGACAAGGAAGCTTTGGCTATAGTTGCCGCCGTTAAACGTTTTCATGAATATTTGTACGGCCGCCCGTTCACCATCGTGACGGATCACAAGCCTCTCCTGGGCATCCTCGCGGGAAACCGAGCCACGCCCAACATCTTGTCACCCCGAATGACAAGATGGTCGGAATTCCTGGCAGCCTACAATTACGAACTGCTACACAAGCCAGGTAAGAAAATCTCGCACGCGGACGCTTTAAGCCGCTCGCCCTTACCTGATTCAGAACCTGACCCAGCACCAACAACAAATACCCTGAGCATAGAAAGTTTACCTATTACCGCATCCGACATTGCCAGAGAAACCATTAAGGACAGGCGTCTGGCACGAATATTGCACTGGTTAGAAAAAGGCTGGCCGGAAAAGGACAGTGACGAGACTTTTAAAACATTCCGCCAGCGCCAGACCGAACTGTCACTACTGAGAGGATGCATTCTATGGGGTGACCGGGTGGTAATTCCAGATAGATTGCAAGAAAAAGTCTTGAGGATGCTACATGAGGGTCATCCTGGCATCGTCAGGACTAAAGCCCTGGCCAGAAGCTACGCTTGGTGGCCAGGGATGGACAAGCAAATTGAGGCATGGGTCGCCAAATGCCACCGATGCCAGGAGACCAGATCCAGCCCATCCGCAGCACCCATCCGGGATTGGGAAACACCATGAGGGCCCTGGTCCAGAATCCATCTTGACTTTGCGGGCCCCACAAATGGACATACATTTTTAATCACAGTCGACGCATATTCCAATTGGTTGGAAGTCAGCGACATGAAGTCCACTACCACAGAGGCCGTCATTAAAGAACTGTGTAAACTGTTTTCCACACACGGCCTCCCAGACGTCGTCGTCTCAGACAACGGACCCCAGTTCACGTCCATCGAGTTTGAACGGTTCCTGGCGGAAAGAGGTATCCGCCACGCATTAACAGCACCGGCGCATCCGGCGGCGAACGGTAGGGCGGAACGGATGGTCCAGTTTACAAAAAAGACCCTCAGGAAAATGGACCACGGGGAGATCAATGACAAAATCAACCGCCTACTCTTCATACAACACATCACTCCCAACACTACAACCAACAAGAGTCTGGCAGAGCTGTTGATGGGCAGAAAGCTGAGGTCTCCACTTGACAGACTGCACCCGACTTACAACCCGGAGCAGCCCCCAGACTCCAGCTCCAGGTTCCGGACATTTAACCCAGGTGACCTGGTATACGCAAAAAACATGACGGGGGACCCCCTATGGATCCCAGCCGTCATAACGCAAGTCACTGGTCCAAAGTCGTACCGGCTCCAAACCACGGATGGGCGAGCCTGGAAACGGCATATCGACCAGTTAAGGTCCCGAACGGCGACTGACCTCAACCCCCAAGAAGCGAACCAAGGGGGGAGGGAATACCCGGAGAGACAATCGCAAAATAAAATAAACCAAAAATACTCACCAGAAAACAGCCATCGCGAGTCCCCTCCGGAGAAGAACCGTCTGGCCAGCTCTACCGACTCGGAGAAGCCAAGCGGGAGCGGCGAAATCCGCAGCTCAACCGACCCGGTAGGCCCAGGCGGGAGCCACGGTGAAAGAACCGGCCCGATCATCCAGCCGGTTCGCAAAGAGGCAGGAGCAGCCAAAGGAACGACCGCTCCGGCCGAGTTACAACAGGAAAGTGAGTTGCGCAGGTCAACTAGGACTCGACGGAGCCCCGCCTACCTGCGTGACTACACCACCTGACGGACCATACCAAGGGGGGAGGGGTGTTATGTATTCAAATGGTATACTCGAAATCCCCGAGCCTTGATTGGCCAAGGCACGGGGATTTCTGATTGGCCAGGCGAGCCGCGCTGATTGGCCCGATTGAGATCTCCCGCGATTGGTGCAAACCAAGAGCGGGAGACTTGAATCGCTGCCATTGGCCGCGGCCGCCTTGCGAAAGGTATAAAAGCCGCGGGCTTTTTGCCTTTCGCCGGTTCGGTTCTCCCTAGTTAATAAAGAGCTTTGAATGAAAGTCACCGACTCTAATCGTCTTTTTGCGGACACGACACTATCCATTACTTAATACCCACTTTTAGGTATATGCCAACTCACCATCTGCTACTTTCAGTTTCCCTTTTTCTCAAATCCCAGACATTTGTAATCCAAAATAGCTTTATTTTTTATTGTCAAGCAAATTGTCCAGAGAGAACCTTGTGGAGATAATGGCAGAAGTATTGGCAGGGGCTTTAGAGATGACTAAAGAAAAAATTATGGCAGAAATAAATGAGATTTTCAGAGTATACACTAGATATGCAATGAGAAACAAGCTTGCCAGAAAGGTCCATGTGAGATTTATGAAGAAAACAATAAAAACAGAGATTATGCAGAAAGTGAGGGATGATCCCTTAAAGTATAAAGGGAAAGAAATAGTGGTCCTAAAGCAAATACCAAGAAGAGCCAGAGAGGTAAGAAGAGAACAGTTTTTGACAAAACACTTAATTAAAAGAGGGGTAAATTTTAGATGACTGATACCAGAGGGGATACTGGTAACTTGGCAGGAACAGAGACATAGATTAGACTCAATAGAGAAGGCAGAGCAATTCTATGAGAGGAAGAGAGCGTGCAAGAGGAAAGAGAGGAAAGATACCAGGAAGAAGGGGCAGTGAAAGATACACAACAATAAGAAAAGAAAAGAGGCCAGGAAGAAATAGCCATAAGAGAAGAAGAAAAGGCAAAGGAAGCAAGAGAGATAAGAATGACCAGAACAACAAAACCTATGTACAAGTAAAAATGGAAGAAGAAATAAAGTTAATGCCAATTAACATAAATGGACTGAACTCTGCAGTAAAAAAGAAAAGAACTTTCAACAAACTAGAAAAATTAAAATTGGACATAATTTGCTTACAAGAAGTGTATATTAAAAAGCAATATAATAAAGTACTGGAATACACTAAAATTGGGAAGTTATTATACCTCCCTTGCACAACAAAGTAAAAGAGGGGTAGCATTGTACATAAAAGAGACTATAAATGCCAAACAAATCTTTACAGATGAGGAGGGGAGGATTTTGATGGTGGACATAACAATAAAAAGTTTTTTTTTGTTTTTTTTAAATAGCTATATTAGGATATATAAGTTTGGATTGACAATATGAGTTGTTATGTAACATAACTGTAATTTAGACTACAAAATGAATGCACAAAATTGATGAACCAACCGACACACTGTATGTATACAAGATAGTTAATGTTTTAATGTTTTGTTTGTCTTGTTTGTTTGTAGAAAATCAATAAAATTCTTTTCAAAAAAAAAAGTTACTAGTAGTGATATATGTAGAAATATAAATTAAAAAGCGAGGAAAACAATTCCTAAAGCCTTTCTTAGAATGGCGGAAGAATTAAGCATCTAGGACACATGAAGAGAACCTTATCCTGAGAAAAATTAATACTCATTTTATTCACATAGACATGTGTCATGGTCCAGAATAGATATGATGTGGCTATCAGCAGAGTTAAGACTGAACATACCAGAGATAAACATTGAAATAGGTATTTGGGCAGACCATAATTTGATAATGGAAAGGCCAAATAAGCAACTGAGATGACAATGAAACAAACAATACTCAAAGAATAAGAAGATATTAAGTTTATGGAGAAAGAATTGGAGTTTTTCTGACAAACACATTAGAGGAACAAAAAAACACACACACAAAAGAAGTTGGAAGAAGACTATAAAAAGCTAGAAACAGCTACAGAAAGATCCACAAAAAAAGAATATAATATATAAAATGGAGCTCAATAAACATAAGCTAAACCTAATGGAAAAAGATGAATTAGCACAAAAAAAGTAAACAATTTTTTTTTGAAAATACAAATAAGCTAGGAAGATGGCTGGCATATAAACTGAAAAAAGAGAAAGAACACCAACTAATAGATGAGAAAGGAGCTCCGTGTTATTGTAATGATGAGAAAAAGAAAATAATACAAAAATATTATGAAAGACTATATGAACAAATGACAATCTCAGAAGATAAATCAAACAATATTTACAAAATGTAGAACCAGTACCAGAAACAGTTAAAAAAAACACTAGAAGAAAAAATAACAATGATGGAACTAACAGAAGCAATTAAAAGACAAAACAATGGCAAAACATCATACTGGCTACCAGCAGAACTATATAGAGACTTATCGGATTCTTTGAATATCCTGATGTTGGAAGTGTTTATTTTATTTTTTTATAATACATTTTATTAAGTTTTCAAATTTTAAAAAACATAAAATAAAACTTTGTACATTGTTATCAACATCAAGACATTTTTTGTATCTCCTTACATTTTTCAGTATATGTATTTATTTATCCCTTTACCATTATATCTTACTCTTGCTATAAATCAATATCTTTTATCCTTAAACATCAATCTTCTCTATCGTATATTTATATATTTACATATTCCCTCATTCTTTTCCTAATTGCCATTTTATTTTATTTTTATTTCTAAACCACTCATACCAGGCATACCAGGCCCTATAATAAATTTAATCTTCTCTGTCTTTTATTTTCATCGTTAGCCTGTCCATCTCTATACAATCTTTTTTTTTTTAATAACCTTCTGGTGGAACCCTTTTTCTTTCCAGAGTTGTGCGTATGAAATCCTTGCAGCTGTTAATATGTGTAACATGATATATCTATCTGTTTTATTGCATTTTTGTGTTATTATACCTAATAAAAAAGTTTTTGGATTAAATTCAATTTTCTGATTCGTGATTTCTTCTAGCCAAGGTCTAATTGTATTCCAATATTTTTTCATCTCCTGGCATGTCCACCAGGTATGGAAATAAGTGCCTTTTCCTTTTTCACATTTCAACAGTTTGGGTCTGAGTTAAACATTTTTGCTAGTCTAGCGGGAGGAAGGTGCTACCTGTAGAACATTTTATATTGATTTTCCCTGTATGCTGTAGATGTAATTAATTTATAATTTAATCCCCACATTCTCTCCCAATTTTTCCAGGTCTATATTATGGCCAACGTTTTTCACCTATACCATCGTCTCTTTGACCACCTCCTCTTCCATTTTAAAATCCAGTAGAAAATTATATATTCTTGAGATCATTTTCTTTTCCATATCTTGTAGAATTTTATCTAATGGATGCTTTTCCTGCAGAAACCAAATTGTTCTTTGTCCTTTTTGTATCTCACCTGAATTTGCATGTATGGCCACCAATCTATCTTTATATTTTGTTGCTGTAATTCTTGTCTTGTTTTTAATCTTCCTTGTGTGTGTCTAATAAGTCTTTATAAGTCCTCTTTTCCCCCAGATCCATTGCATTAGATTTGTGCTTTCATAGTTGACAAACTATAGTTGTTCGGTATTTTAGTATAATGGTTCTTTTTAATCTTGTTCCATGTTCAAATTAATGAATCTCTGAAAATATGCATGATGTTTACATTTCCCATCCCATAGAAAACTATGCCACCCTCTCAGCAATTTGTGACCCTCTATCGACAATACTCTTCTATTTTCTAGATTGATCCTATCTTTAATCCATACCATAGCCACAGCCTGGTAATACATTTCCCAGTCAGAGAGTCCAAAGCCACCCCTTTCTTTTTTGTCCTATAATAGTTTCATTTTTATCCTGGCTTTTTTCTCATCCCAAACAAATTTACTTATTATTCAATCTAATTCTTTTAAAAAGGTTTTATCCAATCTTATTGGTACAGGTTGAAAAAGATATAGTATTTTCTGGTAAAGTAGACATTTTAATTGCCGCCATTTTTCCCAGTAATGATAGCTGTAATTTCCCCCACATTTCTAATTCTTTTTTAATTTGTATTATTAATTTGTCATAATTATCTTTTTTGACTGAAGAGCATCTTGCTGTTAACCAAATTCCTAAATATTTTACTGTGGTGGTCTCTCATGGAAAGATGAGACACAAGCAAGTGTTCTCGGGATGAGAGCCCAGAGTAAAATCCAGCACTCCCTTTTTTGTTGAGATTTGTGTACATGGTAAACATAGCAAGCATAATCACATGATGGGTTACAATAGTTAGATATAGTACAGACTTATTTACAGGCTCTTTAGTACCTCTGTAGTTAATCCCAGGTAGGGCCTAACCCAGTTAATTGTTCCTAGTATTTGTTGTAATTTTACTAGAGAAATCTTTTCCTCAATTTTGATTTCCAGAATGACCGGGTGAGCATAGGTTGCAAGGACTTTATGCCCTAGGTAAGCATATGGCGTTTGACTTTGAATTTTTTCTGGGGCAATATGAAGTCCAAATCGCAATAATACCTCTTTAAGGCAAGGTAACGCTGCCTTAACTGTTCCCAGTGGGCCAGGAGCTGCAATTAAAATATCATCCATGTAATGGTAAACCTTCCACCCAGGATGGGAGGTTCTGAACGGAGCCAGAGCCATTCAAACATATGACTGACACATCGTTGGACTGTTTAGCATTCCTTGTGGCAAAACCTTCCATTGGTAACGAAAGGTAGGTGCATTGTTATTCAACTCAGGTACAGTAAAGGCAAATAATTGCTTGTCATCTGCATGCAAAGGGATAGAAAAGAAGCAATCCCGCAAATCTACTACAACTAGATCCCAATTGCGCGGGATCAGGTTCGGGTTAGGCAAGCCACATTGTAACGCTCCCATTGGTTGAAGGATGGCGTTGAAAGCTCTCAAATTGTGTAAAAATCTCCATTTTCCTTTTTTTTTTTTTATAACAAACACTGGAGTGTTAAACAGATTAGAAGTTGGCTCAATGTGGCCTAATTGTAGCTGCTCAGCTACCAATTGATGTAAAGCTACAAGTTTTTCCTGTGGAAGTGGCCATTGGTCAATCCAAACTGGCTGAGAGGTTAAGAATTGTAACTTTTCCATTATCCAATAACAATTTTTGTGCGGAACTGTGACAGTAAATCTCTACCCCACAAGTTTATATGCAGGCGCAAAACAAGAGGTTGAATCCTTGCGCTTTCGCCAGTTGCTCTATGCAATGCCATCAGCCAATGTACACTACTTCTTGCAAACTGCATACCACCCACTCCACGAACAGCCGGAGAGTCCTCAAGTGCCCATTCATTTGGCCATTCCTTTTGGCATATCACAGAGACATCTGCTCCGGAATCTATAAGGCCAGAAAATGATTTTCCCTGAATTTCAATTGTCATTTTAGTTTGGTCTGTCAAATATTTTGTGAGCACTAGTAATTCTGCAGCAACTGGAGAACTGACCATTTCAGTGGACCCAAAACTGCCAGTTCATGGGATCCCAATTAAAGGATTCATAGAAATGTATGGAAGCAATAATAACTGGGCAATAGAGTCACCGGCCATTAATGATGTAGGAGTATCAGTGTACAATAGTACCTTAATAACCCCTTTATCTTGATCAATAACCCCTGGAATAACAAAGAACCCTTTTTTTGATGCAGAAGACCTGGGAAGTACCAATCCCACTGTTTTTTCTGGCAGTGGCCCATGCAAATGAGTGTCCTCAATGTACACTTGATTAGGAAAAGTCACATCAATTGAGTGCAACATTTTAAAACCCAAACCTGCACTCCCGGTAGTTGCAGGCGATGCCTTTGTGACAGCCTTGGGAGCAGGGCTAGCTGCATGCCCCAAATTTAGTTTCCCAAATTTTGGTTCTGATCAGAGCGACATTGATTTGCCCAATGAAACCCTGTTTTGCATTTTGGACAGACCGACTTCGGGTGGACGTCCTTATTTTTGTTTTTGTTAAACACCATTCCCCCCCAGGGGCTCGGCACTGGGCTTTAAAATGGCCAGGCTTCCCACAATTAAAACAGTTCCCTGTAGGTTTCATCCCTTTTTGTAATGCCATAGCCAAAGTCTCCATGTTGTAAGCCTGAGAACATATAAAGGAAGTTCTTATAAAGGAGGTTCTACTAAAGATTTTAAAAGAGGTTGTTGCTGGGTCTCTAAAGCAGTCATAACAAACTTCCAATATATCAAAATTTCAGCTGTTGCCTGTGGTTCCTCATGAAGGATAGTTCCAATTTTCCTCCACGTGTCTAACTTTAAAGAACCCCTCTCTGAGTACCAGGGGCATTGCTGCCAGATCTCTTGCAGCAGCCTTTTCACATTACCTTTTGAAAGAACTATATGCTCCCCTGCAGAGGGTTTAAAGATAAGGAAATTTGTACTGACTAACTTCAGCAGCTCACTAACATGACGTTCCTGTGGTTGAGAAAGTTTTCCCCCATGTTTCCTGAAAGATCCTATTTTCCAGCAATAGTTAAGTACATACTTTACCTATTCCAGGTGAGGAAACACAGAGGTCCGGACACGTACCACCTGCAGTGGATCACGTTGGGGTCACCACTTGTGGTGGTTTCTCATGGAAAGATGAGACACAAGCAAGTGTTCTCGGGATGAGAGCCCAGAGTAAAATCCAGCACTCCCTTTTATTGAGATTTTTGTACATGGTAAACATAGCAAGCATAATCACATAATGGGTTACAATAGTTAGATATAGTACAGACTTATTTACAGTCGTCTGAGCTGCTTCCTTAATCCTTGTGTTTGTTCTTGCTGTTCTCATTGTGAAATTTCCTTACACTATCTCAGTGACCTTTAAACAAACATGTATGTATAAAGCATTAGATTAATCATTACCCAAGCCAAAGTCTTATTCCCACATTTTACCTTTTTCACACTTTGCATTCCCAATTTTCCTTCTAATTCTTTTTTTTTTTTGCTTATCTTTTTAATTTTTAGTCAATAATTTTGTTTTGTTTTTATTTATCTTAAGGCCTGCGACCTTGCTGAATTCCTCTATTTCCTTTATTAATTTTACTTCCATTTCCTCTGGATCTTCCAGAAAAAATACTATATCATCGGCAAATGCCTGTACTTCATAATGCTCCTTTTTAATTAAAGCCCCTTTGATTTCTTCATTTTTCCTAAAATTTTCCAATTAGTTTTCTAAGGTGAGGATGAAGAGGAGGGGTGAGAATGGGCATCCCTATCTTACTCCCTTGTTGATCTTAAATGTTTCCGTTCTGTCACCATTCAGTATTACACTGGCCATCTGTATCGTAAAAATTGTCGAAATCAGTTCGATAAATTTATTGCCAAATTGCATGTTTTTTAATTGTTGTATTATGAACTGCCAATTAACATTGTCAAATGCCTTTTGTGCATTGAGGAAGAGCATTGCCAATTGTTTTCCTGGGTTTGCTTCATAGTATTCTGTTATATTCATTACCATTCTGATATTCTTTCTGATCTGTCTATTTGGTAAGAATCCATTTTGGTTGCTATGAATGATCTGGTTAAGGGTTTTTTTCAATCTTTCTGTCATTATGGACATAAATATTCTATTGTCAACATTTAAAAGGGATATTGGGCCTATAATTTTGAATTAACTGATGGTCCGAATCTTCTTTTGGGATCAATGTTATGTATGTCTCCCCCCATGATGTGGGTAACTTTGCTGTTGTCAGTACCTCATTATAGAGTTCTAACAATTGCATTTCTAATTTTTCTTGAATTTTATACAGTTTCCCTGAGAGACCATCTGGTCCTGGTGTCTTATTGTTTTTCTGTTTCAGGATTACTTCTTGGAGTTCTTTTAGTGTTATTTCCCTGTTTATCTCTTCTTTATTCTCTTCCAGGATCGCAGGTAGCCCTTCCCTTTCTAAATAATGTTGGATATTTTCCTCTGGTATGTCTTCCCTACTATAGTTCCTCAAAAAACTTTTAACAATATGTTTTTTCTTTTCAGTTTTATGTTGTAACGTGCCATCAGCATCCCTCAATTGTTGGATTGATCTTTTTTCCTTTTCTTTCTTAAGTCTATAGGCTAGCCACCTTCCTGGCTTGTTCGCATGTTCAAAATAATTTTGTTTTATCATTTTCATGTCCTGTAACCATTCATCTTGTGCTAACATATTCAATTTGTGTCTAATCATTATCCTTTCTGTATTTGCTGTCTTATTATGTGGTGTTTTTTCTAATGTTTTTTCTAACTCCTTAACGGTATCTGGTAGTTTAGATTGTTCTCCTTTTATTTCCTTGTATCTATGTGTATTATATGAAATTGCTAAGCCCCTGATATATGCTTTAGTCATGTCCCATAGGTTTGGAATTGATGTTTGTTGTTTTTTTATTTTCTTTCAGAAAGAATGCCAATTCTTTTCCCATCATCTTGACACATTCTTTTTCTTTTAGGATCTCCTTATTTAGCATCCATCTTCTGTTCTTTTTCAATCCTTTCCAAATTATTTTAATAGGATTATGGTCGACCCATGTGTTGGTTTCAATTTCTATTTCTTTTATATTAGGCTCAATTTCCACATTATCAACTTCCACATCCTCAATGTCCATAACATATTCAATCTTGACCATGATGTGTGTGGTGCTGAATAATAGGTATATTGTTTTTTGTCTGGATTTCTTTCTCTCCATATGTCTTTTAATCCTAATTCTTCCACCATTTGATAAAATACTTTTGATAATGTTTTCCTTTTCCTTTTTTCCCCTGGATTTTCATTATTATAATCTTTTCCTGAACTTGCTATTGCATTGAAATCACCTAGCAGGCATATGTTCTCATGTTCCTGTTCTACTAATTTTCTATATAATTTAGTATAGAAATTTTCTTGTTTCTTGTTCGGTGCAATTATCACTGTCAATAACATTTTCTTATAGTTTATACAAACTTCTTTTTTAAAAATTAAAATAAAGTTTATTTAAGTTTCATATAATTAAAACATTTAAAAAGAAACAAACATACATATCAACAAATATACATACATATATACATTTTGCAGCAGGTATTATGTGTTGGTTAGATTTTCCTTTCCTTTTTTTTTTCTTTTACCCCATAACATTGATGTGATCTACCTTGTTACAATGCCTTCCTCATTCTTTTAATGTTTTAATTTCACAGAATACTTTACAATTAAAGGCACGTCCTTCATACTTTCATAACTTATTCAGTTGTCAAATGTTACTTTTTCTTTAACCATTCGTACCAATAGTTCCAAACCTTACAGTATTCATTATCTTTGTTGTTTTTTAGTAATTTGGTTAGGCTGACCATCTCTGCACACTCGTGAATTTTTTTAATGACCATCTCCTCTGAAGAGACAATAGACAGTTTCCACTTTTGAGCATAAATTATTCTGGCTGCCGTTATAATGTACAAGATTAAATATTGATATTTTTTTCTATTTTTGAGTCAGTCATACCCAGCAAGAAGGTTTTGGGTTCACGTTTTACTTCTTGTTTAGTTATATTTAGAATCCGATTTTTGAAATTTTTCCAAAATTTTTGCACATATGGACATGTCCACCACATATGGAAGTAGGTTCCCTGGGCTCAACTACACTTCCAGCAGTTTGTGGGGAGGTTTTGGAACATCTTAGCCAGTCTCGTGGGTGGCAAGTGCCAAAGATACACCATTTTATAGAGATTCTCTTTGTACGAGGCTGACATGGTTAGTTTGTAGTTTATTTCCCAAATATGTTCCCACTTGTCTAATTCAATATTGTGGCCCACATTTTTTGCCCAAATTATCATACACTGCTTGACTGTTTCTTCTTTTAATTTATAATCCAATGGGTATTTATATATTTTACTAATCAATTTCCTTTCCTCTCCATGCCAAATTTTATCTAATTCTTGGTAGGTCATGTTAAAACCAAATTGTTCCATATCTTTTTTGTAATGTGATTGTATCTGTGCATAGGGTCACCATGCTATTTCTTTTCCTTGAATTTGTATTTCATTCCTACCCTTTAACTCTCTGGTTTGATGTAATAGATCTTTATATCTTACAATATTATCAAAATCTAAAACATTTGGATGTGTAACTGCCTCCATTGTAGATAACCTCAGTGGGACCTTACAGTAAAGTACTTTAGTAACACAGTAAAGTATATTTAGTAACACATTCCTTATATAATGCCTTTGAAAGTACAAGTGGTGTTTACTCTTTCCATCCCACCTAAATGCGTGCCATCCAAGTTGGAGATCAAAGCCCTCTAATGTTAAGATCCTTTTATTTATCAAATTAACCCACTCTTTAAGCCAGGTTGCTATCACAGCATAGTAGTATGTTTTGAAATCTGGAAGACCGAAGCCTCCTTTCTTTCTATCATCTTGTAATAATTTATATTTTATTCTGGGTTTTTTCCCTTGCCATATAAATTTGGATATGTATTTATTTAGTTCTTCAAAAAAGCTTTTTTTCAACTTGATTGGCACCATCTGAAATAAGAACAACAATCTTTCTTTTCCTTAGCCTGAGTACATACTTTCCCTTCTTTGTCTTGAAGAGCTACAATTGTTCTTTTTCCTTGTTCTTTTTTTTATTTTATGGGCTAACCATCTTCCTGGCTTATTTGCATTTTCAAAATAATTTTGTTTTACTAATTTAACTTTTTGGGCCAGGTCTTCCTGCATACTTAAATTTATCTTATGTTTTACCAAATCTATTTCTTTACTAGTGTTTTGATTATTCGGATCAATTTGTCTACTTACTTCTAAATCTTTAAGTTTCTCTCGCCACACATTTTGTTGTTGTCTTTTTTCTTTATTCTTTTTAATACTATAGTCAATAGTTAAATCTCTCACATAAGCTTTTGTTGTATCCCAGAGATTTTGAAGCGACGTATGCTCTCTCTTGTTTATTTCAAAAAATATTTTCAATTCTTTTCTCACCATTTCAATATATTTGTTATCTTTTAATATACTATTAAATGTCCATCTTCCAATCATTCTCTTTCCTTTCCACTTAATTTGAATAGGGTTAGGATCAGCCCATACATTTGGCAAAATCTCTATATTTTCAATGTTTTCCATTAAGCCTGGGTCCATCCAAATCTGATCTATTCTAGACCAAGAGTGATGGGGATTGAAAAAGAAAGTACTGCATATTGCTTTTTGGTTGGATATAGTTCTCTCCACACATCCTTCAAGTTTAAATCCCTTACCATGTTATTAAAAGAAGATAGGAATAGTCTCCTTTTATTTTTTATTTTTTGGAATTTTTATAGTCTTTGTCCTTGTCTGAAACAGCATTTAAATCTCCCACAATATATACATTTTGTTAAGTTCGGAAGGTTGGGCTCATAAAGACGAGAGACTTCAGTTCAGTAACAACAGCTCTTTATTTATCGGCAGGAACAAGTCTGGAAAGCTAGTAGCAGTGGTGGCTCTTTTATAGAGCTGGCCATGGCTTGGCAGCCAATGATGCTACTTCAAGTCTCCCGCACTTGGTTTCAACCAATCACGGCAGACTCTTAGTGAGCCAATCACAAATGCCCTGGCTGTCCAATCAGGTAGTGGTTGCAATGGAACAATAGGAATGCAGGCTTTCAAGTCTCTGAATATGAAACACCCCTCCCCTTTTGGTATCGTCCAAGGGGCGAGGTGATGTAGTCATGTAGGTAGGCGGGTCTCCATACCTGCCTATTTGACCTGCACGTTTCAGTTAGTCCTTGGTCATCGGCAGGTTCAGATGGGCTCCGCGTCACTCTCAAACCTCTCGATGGAACCGCCTGGAAGGGTGAGCCGGGCCTATAGCTGTGATTCCCACCCGGTTTGCCCGGGTTGGTCGAGTTGTTCGCTCCGCTGTTCCCACCTGGACTTTCCGGGCTGATAAAGTTTGTCCAGCTGCTCCTTCCAGGTGAAACACCTGTCTGCAATGGTTCTGTGTTGTCAGGTGAGTATGGTTGGTTTATTGTTTGGTTTTCATTTGGGGAGTGTTCTGCTTGCATTGGGTTTTTCCCTTTTTCAATGTTTGGGGTCCCCCCCCCAATTTCTTTATTAAAGTCCAAGCTGGCTAGTCGTGACTGGAGCTGGTCGATGTGGCGCTTCCAGCTCCATCCATCAGTTATTTCTAGACGGTATGACCAGGGGCCAGTAATTTGGGTGATGCAGGCAGGTACCCAGAGAGGGTCTCAGGTGAAGCTTCGCAAAGACAGTATCGCCAATGTTGAATGTGCAGTTTCGGCTAGTGGAGCCTGGGGGTTTCTCTGGGTTATACATGGGATGCAAACGGTCTAGCGGTGAACAGAGTCTCCTGCCCATGAGTAGTTCTGCTGGGCATTTGTTGGTTGTGTTGGTGTGATGTGTTGTATCAGCAGCATTTTGTTAATTTTCTCTTGGATGTTGCTGTCTTCTATTTTCTGAATGGTTTTTTGGTAAACTGAACCATTCATTCCGCCCGCCCGTTCGCCGCCGGGTGAGCGGGCAAAGTTAACACATGTCTGATGCCATGGGCAGCCAGGTATTGTTTGAATGCCAGTGCCGCAAACTCATTGTCGGACACTATCACATCTGGCAACCCATGTGTGGCAAAGAGTTTGTTAAGTTTTGTTATAACAGCTTTGGTAGTTGTTTTTTTCATGGTGCAAACTTCCAGCCAATTAGAATAGGCATCAGCAGTTATCAGAAAGGTGTCTCCCTGAGTGGGGCCGGTGAAATCAAGGTGGATTCGTGACCAGGGGCCTCTGGTGTTTCCCATTCAAGGGGGGGTGCTGTGGGGTGTGTGGATTGCATTTATTGACAACTGTTGCATGCGCCCACCCATGTTTCAATGTGCTTATCCATCCCTGGCCACCAAGCATAACTCCTTGCCAGAGCTTTCATCCGCACGATGCCCGGGTGCCCTTCATGCAGCATGTCTAAAACAGCAGTTTGCAATGTTTCTGTTATCACCATCCAATCTCCCCAAAGTATGCATCCTTTTTGAGTAAAGAGTTCAGTCCGCCAGTTCCGGAAAGCTTTAAAACATTCATCTTTGTCGTTTTCCAGCCAACCCCGTTCTACCCAGCTCAAGACTCGTGCCAGCTGCGTACCTTTTTTAGTCTCGTGGGCAATGTCTGGTGCGGTGCGGAGTGGGCTGGGTAGAGTCTCTATTTGGAGGACTTGTGTGGAGGGTGCTGGGTCATCTAGCACATCCGGAAGGGGTGAGCGGCTTAAGGCATCAGCGTGCAGAATGTCCTTGCCGGGGCGGTGGGTGAGCTGGTAATTATAAGTGGCCAAGAATTCAGACCACCTTGTCATGCGAGGTGATAGGATGTTGGGGGTGGCCTTGTTGCCCGCCAATATGCCTAGCAGGGGTTTATGGGCAGTAATGATTGAAAAGGTCGTACTGTAAACGTATTCATGGAACCCTTTCACTCCAGCGATGACTGCTAGGGCTTCCTTGTCCAGCTGACTGTAGTTTCTTTCCGGTTGGACAGGGTTCTTGAAAAGAAGGCAATGGGTGCCTCTTTGCCATCTGGTAGGGTATGTCATCATTAGTGGTAGAGTCTCACTATACTGGATGAGGACTGTGTCAGAAGTTAAGAGGTTTTTTATTTGTTGAAAGGCGTTTTCCTCTCGTTTTCCCCAAATTCAGCAGGCATTTTTATCCAATAGTCTATGCAATGGTTCCGCTACGGTTGCCTTTTGGGGTAGGAAAACATTATAAAAATTAATGAGTCCTAAAAATGCCTGAAGTTCCACTTTGTTTTTCAGGCTGGGGGCTTCCTTGATGGCTTTAAGCTTTCTGTGGGGTGAATTCCATGTTTGTCAAGGAGATATCCCAAGAATTCAACCCTCTCGGTGCACAGCTGGCATTTTAACTTTCAAGCCAGATTCTTTAAATTTTTGGAGGTGTTTTTCTAGTTGTTTCTCATTGGTAGCTGCCACTAATATATCATCAAAATACGGCACTACTCCCTTGATGCCTTGCAGCATTCTTTCCATGAGGCTTTGAAAGACCCCGGGCACTACGCTGACACCAAATTGGAGGTGGTTGCATTTAAATGCCCCCGGGTGTTACAATCATCTGTGCCTCAGCGGTTTCTGCATCGACTGATAGTTGTTGATAGACTTGTGCCAGGTCGAGCTTTACAAAGACCCAGCCTCCCCCCAGTGAGTGTAGAAGGTGTTGGACTACTGGCACGGGGTAGGCGCTTTGCTGCAGGGCATGGTTGAGGGTAGCCTTGTAGTCACCACAGATTCTTATGGAGCCATCTGGTTTGATGTGGGTGACTATAGGCATTTCCCAATGGGCGTGATTGATGGGCTCCAATACCTCTTGGGCGATGAGCTTATTTAATTGCTCATCTATCTTGGGCTTGAGTGCAAATGGCACTCGCCGCGGTTTGAGGTGGATTGGGGCAACATCTGGGTTAAGGTTGAATGCAATTGGGGTCCCCTTGTACTGTCGAAGACCTCTTGGAAATCTCGTGCAAGCGCCTCCTCCCAATCTTCTTCATTGGTGTGGTGGATGCTGGCCACTTCTATCCCTAACGGCTCGAACCATTGTAGTCCAAGTAGGCTGGGACAATCTTTGTCCACGATGGTGAGTGGCAGGATGTTGGTGCGGTCTTTGAATGTGACTTTGAAGTGCCTGATGCCGGTAACAGGAATGCAGTTCCCTTGGTAGTCTCTGAGGATCAGCTTTTGGTCGCTTAGCTCATGTCGGTGTATGCTGGATATTAGACACTTGATGGTGTGCCAGGATACCATGGAGAGGTAGGATCCTGAATCTACTTCCATTGAGCGTGGTTGGTTTTTGATGTTTACCGTTATGCATACTTTTCGGGTGTCTATGATAGAAGAATGGCCGATTCAATGAAACGCCGCGAAAAGAAGAGACCCATCAAATGGTTGATGGGTCTCTTCTTTTCGCGGCATTTCATTGAATTGCTTGGTTTGGCCGTCTCAGCTCCATCGGCTGTCAATCTGGTGATCCCGATGCCTTGAGGGGGTGCCGTCTCATCGTCTAGGGCTGCTGCCTCGGTGCTGGGGGTTGTGGTTGCATTTGTTTCGGCAAACCTTTGTGATGTGCCCCCGCTTCTCGCAATGCCAACAAATGGCATCAAGAAAATGGCATTCAGAATGGGGGTGATTGCGTCCACATCCGGCGCATTGGAACCCTGACTTACGACCTCGTCGGTGTCATCGATCACATTCCAATTGGAGCCGGTGAATTTCTTTCTCCTCGTAGTCGCTGTCAGAGGGGGATTCGATGTTGCCGTGGTGGGTGGAGGCGGTGTATTTCTCCGTTGTTGCAGCCGTCTCGCTGGCAGGATGACGGTCGGTTGGTATTTGCTTACCGCATACAAGCGGTTGATTTGCGGGTGACTTCTGCTGCAGTTGCTTCAGCTATGGTGTCGGCGAGTGAGATACTGCCTTTTGCCATCAGCTTGCTTTGTAGTGTGGGGTCTTTTAGGCCGAGGATGACCCGGTCTCGCATGGCCTTTTCTAGGTCTGTGAAACTGCACAAGCCTCCAAGGTCTCTTAGATCAGCCACAAATTCGCTGATACTCTCACCTTCACGCTGGTCTCTTTGATGAAAATCGTGCTGGCGAATGAGAGTGGGCATGGCTGGAGCATAGTGGTTTCAGAGGATGGGTGCAAGGTCGTCCCAGTCCATCGCCTTGACGTCTGCTGGTTTCGCCAAAGCCTTGGCCATTTTAAATACGGCGGGCCCGCAGTGTGTTAAAAATATGGCCCATTTCCGGTTTCCGTTGGTGTCCTTCAGGTTGCTGCACTCTAAGAACACCTGAAACCGATCGATGTAGGACTCCCAGTCCTCAGTAGCTGGATTAAAGGGAGCAGGTGGCGGGGTGTTGCTGGCCATCTTGATGGTTGTTTTCTCACCGTTTTCCATGTGCTAGGTTGTCTCATTGTCTTCTTTATCCCACTCTCGTTGCCAGTGTTAAGTTCGGAAGGTCAGGCTCATAAAGACGAGAGATTTCAGTTCAGTAACAACAGCTCTTTATTTATCGGCAGGAACAAGTCTGGAAAGCTAGTAGCTGTGGTGGCTCTTTTATAGAGCTGGCCGCGGCTTGGCGGCCAATGATGCTGCTTCAAGTCTCCCACACTTGGTTTCAACCAATCACGGCAGACTCTTAGTGAGCCAATCACAAATGCCCTGGCTGTCCAATCAGGTAGCGGTTGCAATGGACCAATAGGAATGCGGGCTTTCAAGTCTCTGAACATGGAACACATTTGTGTATTCATTTTCTACTATCTTATGATGGAGTTTATTATAAAATTCTTTTTGATTTACATTTGGGGCATATACTGTAACTAACAAAGTATTTTTCTGGTTTAATATTTTTTCTATAAATAACATTCTTCCATCATCATCCTTATATACTTGTTTATGTTGCAACCAATCTTTTATATATGCTATAATACCCCTTTTTCTTTGATTTGAAACAGCCTAATAAATTTTTCCCAAATTAGTATCCTTTAGGAGGTCTGCCTGTTTATCTATGATGTGTACTTCTTGTATACAAGTTATATCTGCATTTTGTTTTTTAAGTTTTTCAAATGACTGTTTTCTTTTTAATGTTGAATTTAAACCATTAATATTAACTGAATTATTATTATTAAGGTAATTTCTCTGTTCATGTTACTGTCTGTGTAGAGCGCTTTTTGTTTCTTTCCTTGTTCTGGGTTCTCTTGTATTTGATCTGTTGTCCTCATCTTCTCTAAGTTTCTGAGATTCTGACTGTGATGCAAGTTCTTTCTCTTCAGAGAGTTGCTCTTCCTGATTTCTTGCATTTAAATGTTCTCCACTTTCAGGTTCTTCTTCAGGTTCCAGATATTGTTCACGAAATTGATGTGCTTTCTCTATTGTATCAATTTTATATTTTTTATTCTGCCATGCTACTAGGAGCCCTTCTGGGGTGAGCCATCTGAATGATATAATTAACTGAGATGACTAAAACTGGTAAAACTTCTTTGCTCCCTATAACTTTCCTGGGTATTTGTTTCAACATTACCACTTCATGATCTTTATATATCAGTGGCTCATCTCTGGTCTTGCCGTATAGCATGTCTCGTATCATCTTTCTCGTGAATCGGATGTGGACTTCTTGGGGTAGTCTGTGTCTTTGGGCGTAATGTGTGTATACTCTGTAGACCTCATCGATGTCATTCTCAATTTCTTATTTGTCTTTCTGTAGGGCTGTTGTAATCAAGTTCGCCATTATTTCATGTAGATCTTCCTTTTTATCTTCAACAATGTTCTGAAATCTCAAATAAAATGATGCTTTTTCTAATTCTATATGCACCACAGAATCCCGAAGTTCACAATATAAAACTTTCCAATTTTGTTCTGATTCCTCTAGTCTCTTTTCCACCACCTCAGTTCTTTTCCCTACTATGTTTAATTTTTGTTCATTTTTTGTCATGGTCTCCTGGATCTTTCCAATTTTGCTATCTAAATTTTGTATCTCATTCTTCATTCCTCCTATTTCCGTTCTCATTTCTAATTTCATGTCTTCATGATTCCTCACTATCAGTTCATGGGTTTTTACCATCATTTCCTGCATCATGACAAGTGTTGACTGTACTGCCTGCAAACTTTGAGAGGAACTTGTCTTTTCTAACATCAGAATCCTACTCTCCTCGTCTGCATATACCTATTTTGCTTGTAAATGTTTCCTAATATATATTGCTATCCTTCTTTTTTGTTGGGCTAGAGATACATATATATCTCCTAATTTTGTTGCTTCTAACAGTTTACTTTGATGTTTCTGGATATGTGTTTCTTGAAGGCATATACTATCTAAATTCAATTTCTGTAGTTTAGTTATCATTTTTTTTCCTCTTGATTTGTGAATTTAAACTGTTGATGTTAATGGAAATCAATTTGATTTCTTCTGCCATCTTACTCTGTAGTTGTTGCTTGTTGAAGCTTGTTTGCTCTTGTTTGGTGTCTCATTCTTACTCCTTCTCTTTTCATTTCTTCCTGTTCTCTTTCCTCTTGTTCTATTTCTCTTTCCTCCACCCAATCTTCTTCTTGGCTCCTGGTTTCCACTTCTTCATTGTTGTTTTGGTCTTCTCCTGATACCACATACAGTTCAAAAAAATTCCCTCACTTTTTCTATGCTATCTATTTTAAATTTTTTATCCTGCCATGATATTAACATTCCCTCTGGGATGAGCCATTTGAACAGGATGTTATTCTTATTTAGTTGGGCGGCCAGGAATCTATATTTCTTTCTGTGTTCCCTTATTCTGCTTGGAATTTGTTTCAACATTACAATTTCTGTTCCCTTAAATATCAGCAGTTCATCTCTCGTCACTTTGTATATCTCATCTCTCAGTTGTTTTTTTGAGAATCGTATATGAACCTCTCTTGGAAGTTTAAAATGTCTTGTATAGTTGGTATATATTCTATATACCTCATCAATTTCCCTTTGAACCTCTTGGCCCTCTTTTTGTAACGCTTCTGCTATGAGATCTGCCATTAATTTGGGCAAGGCCTCCCCCCTTTCTTCTGTTACATTCTGAAATCTGAGGAAGAAATTAGCTTTTTCCATCTCCAAATATGCAATTGCCTCTTCTAATTTTCTGTTCTCTCCCATTAATTTCTATTCTATTGATTCTACTTTTTTGTCTGTTTGTTCGACCTTTGCCTCCACTGCTTTCATTTTGTGTTCTGTCTTTACTACTGTTTGTTGGATTGTACTTATCTTCTCGTCTAGTTTCCATAGTTTACCTTTTATTTCCCCCATTTCAGTTTTAAAGTCTGTGTGGTTTCTCACCATTGTTTCATTGTATTGTTGTTAATTTGAATTGTTTGCATATTTGAAACCTGACTTGTCTTCTCAGGATTCAGCATGCCCTCTATCGAACGTTTTCCTGCTGGTGATGCTATCATTGATGTTGAGTTGGATGTTGTTTTCTTCCCAATCTTAGCGGTAGTTGTCGTACTGGACATCTAAGCTGATTTGATTATTCCCTTTTCTTATATACTATATCTTATAACTTTCTTATAGTTCAATTTAGTCTAGGAATCAATATATAACCATTAATTAGTTATACATCAATTGACTAATTAGTTGTTGTCCAAAGTATCAAATTGTAGAAAGATATAAAGAATATATAGGGTATAGCAGTTATAAAAAAATAGCAATCTATAAATTAGGATACGTAAATTAATTCTTCTTACAAACATTCATATATATATATAAGTTTTTTCAATATACAAATTTGAATTTGATACTTAGAAATTATTCAGCTTTCGGAACTTCCGGTTTGCGTGGCTTTGGGGCAGCAGGAATTCGCGACAGCTCGCGATTCCTGCTGTGCTAGCCGTCGAGGTACCCCCGATCCAGACGGGTCAGGGGGATATGGCTGCCCTGTAGGGACAGCTGAAGAGAGAGGGGAGTCGGATAGGGAGGTGGGGGTGTCGCAGACCCCCCCCTTCTCCGGGAAAACCCCTTTTTCCCAAGGCGGTGGAGCGGCGGTCAGCAATGGCCGCCATGAAGAAGCCAGCAACCGGGTAAGAACTGTGCTGGAGGAAGTGTGAAGAGTGAAAGTTCTGTCTGAGCCGGGTCAAGTAACACCTTTTAAACTGGCTGGAATTGAGCTGCTTGAATTGCTGGAGGATACATTGTATCCCTAAGAAGAGCGAAAAGCGGCGGAGAAGCTGTTAAAGGGAACTCTTTTTTTTTTTTTTTACTCTCCCACCCCACGGAAAAAGCAGAAATATTTGGATATATTAGACATTGAAAGTGGATTGCTTTGAAAGTTGAAGCTAAGAGACAAAGGGATTTTTGGACATTGAAAAATTAAAGAAATTGGAAAATCTCTGCTGGAGGTATGGATTTTTGATTATTTAAAATTGTCATTGCAAGTGGGAAGGGAGAAAAAAAATTGGAGCAGAAGCTGAAAAAGGAGGAGATTGTCTAGAAGGTTTTTGTGGATCCCAAAAGAAGATATATGGTAATTGGACCTCTTTGATTAAAAATTAATCCAGAAAGAGAAAGAGAAGAAGGAAGAAAAGTATTAACTTTTGGAATTTTTTTTTTTTAATTGCTTTTGATTATCTTTGATTAAAAATACTTGTGGTTGTTTTGGAAAAAGTTTCCCTTTTTATAATGGCATTGTTTGTGGATGAACTAGAGATTGAATATCAAAAATATAAAAAAGAAGATACTTTGGGCGCTTTGTTTCAATTCTTAGAAATGGCGTTATGTTCTGTTGAAAAGTTGATTACGCAGCAGAAGGACTGGGACAAGGAAGAAGAGGAAGAAGAAGCCATCTTTGATGAACAATGGGTCCCTTCCGGAGAGGAGGAGAAAAAGGATAAGAAAAAGGGGATTTTAAGAATTATAAAAACAACCAAAAGAGAGAAAAATGAGCGAAAAGGTGGAGGCAAGGTTAGAAAGCAAAGGAAAAGGAGTAAGAAAAGCGAGGAGAAAAAGCAAAGGGGTAGAAAGGGCAAGGAGAAGAATAAGCAAGAGAGAAAGGGGGGGAGGAGAAGCCTTAATGGGGGGAAGCAAGACCTAAAGAAAAAAAGTTTATTTAGAGACAATGGGTGAATTTAATTTAGATTAAAAGAGGGATTCTGGAGGTTATATAAGATTGTGTTTTTATATGTGTATTTAGAATATAAAATTTATTATGTAATTTTAGAATCTTTTAAACAGAATCCCAAGAAAGATTGTAATATGTAGTATTTCTAAGTTAGGGTAATGAGTTATAGATGTTACTCCAATTGGTGTACAGGAGAAGTATAGTAAAAGAAAAAAAAAGATGAATGGATAATTGGAAATAAAACAGACAAAGAATGTTGTTGAAAATGGTAATAAGATATGGAAGGATATATATGCTTTTTTTTTTTTTTTTTTGGATTTTGTATATTGATAAAAGGCAATAAAATTTTAATTAATAAATAATTTGGATGGAAAAGAGAAGTAGGGACAAGATGTGAAGTTAATATTATATGAAATATTGATATTATAATCTGGAAATGTTATGCCTTATTGGTCTTTTATTATTATTTTTTCTTAGAAAAGAATTTATAAGCTGTTATGCCTTGATTCTTTGTGCATTGTTCTTATAAAACTGATAAAAATGGTTTTTATATATATATATAAAAAAGAAAATGATAATAAGATATGGAAGGAGATATGGGTTGAATATGATGTTTGAATTTGTGTCTGTGTGAAGAGTTTTAACCTGGGAACAGACAACCTTCAGAAAAGATCTTTTAGTTTTGTTTATGTTTTGTGTTTGTATGTTTGTGTATTGTGTTTATGGTAAAACTAACAAAATTTGTTTTTTATAAAAAAAAAAAGGAAAAAAGAATCAATAAAACCTTGGAGGAATGTTAGACGAGAATAATTTAAACAAGCCAGAAAGAAAAGAATATGATGACTATAAAATGGATAAATATGGAAGAGAAATGAAATTGAATAGGAGTAAAGAGAAATAATGAGAAATTTGCTGGAAGATATTTGTGTGTCCATATGGAGATGGGATAAATTGGAATTATGCTGTATAAAAATAATGTTTTGTTTGACTTGTAAGGATTTACAATGTTAAGAGGTTTTATGTGTTTATGTATTTAATGGTTAATGATGTGTTGTTTTATCTTTAAAATTAATAAAAATTTGTTTCAAAAAAAAAAGAAATTATTCAGCTTTCTTCTTCTTTCTTCCATTTTCTTTTCCCTTTCTTCTACACACTGTCAAATTACTTTCCTCATTTCCTGTTTCATCAGCCATCTTTAACTGCTTAGTCACTTTCACTCTCAAATTGCACAGTCACAGGTTTCTATCAAAATGGTTCCACTCTCCTTTCAATTACAGTTCTCCATTAAAGTTCCAATTGTTCTCTCTAATGTCTCTTTTTTGCTCTACTAGTAATCAGTCCAAGTCATAGAAATTTTAAGTTTTTATTCACAGTCTCGATCTTTTTTTCTGCGGTGCTCTCTCTCAGCTGTCAAACTGTTCTGTTTACTCCTCTCCCTTTCACTCCACTATCCCCCACCAATTAGCCACTGTATTCACTCTCTCCAGAGACTCCCTCTGTCAAGAATCTTTCACAGGGCTCTCTTCTCTCACCTCTCAAAAACAGTCCTAGTCTGCCATTCTTCTTGCATTGATCCACTTTCCTACTTCCCTATTACAGCTGGCTGTCACAGCTTTGGACCCACCATAGATGCCAGGTTTCTTTCACACTGGATTCAAAGGGCTTCCCCTCATCACAGCAGGAGGTTGCTTTCCTCCATTCTGCTCCTAGGTCCCCTTCTAATTCGTGTGTCTCTCCAAGCTTCACAATGCCTCTGAGAGCTTCCAAGCACAAAAATTTGGATACAGGATTGCAGAGATTTCTCTCCTGCTCCACTCTGCCGTGGCCTCAGCACTGGAAGTCCCTACCTAACCTCCTGATGTTGGAAGTGTTTAATGAAGTGTTGCTTGAAATGAAGATACCAAAGTCTTGGACGGAAGCATATATTACTCTCATACCAAAAGAGAACTCAGAACTACAATAGATTAAGAATTATAGACCGATATTGTTACTGAATGAGGATTACAAAATATTTGGATCAATAACAGCAGAAAGATTGAAGAGATATCTGAATCAATTTATACACCCAGATCAAAATGGCTTTTTACCTAAGAGGCAGATCAAAGACAACATGAGAATAATCTTGGACATGCTGGAATACTATGAAGCATATCCAGAGAAGCAAATTTTCTTAGATGCACAGAAAGCCTTTTGATAATGTGAGCTGGCACAATTAAAAGAAATGGACTTAGGAAGAGATTTGTTAAAATGATTGCAGCAATTTATCATAAACAAACTGCAAAAGTTATGGTAAATGGGGATTGTAAGGAATAACAAGGTTACCTAACGTAGTTTGGATAAAATAATATATATAAACTATGATAGTAAGTTTAAATGTGTGTCACTTTAAACTGCAAAGCATGTAATTTTGGGTGCGGTTGTGAAACCGCCATAAGAGGGAGCAAGAGAACTTACTGGATTGCTGGATTGCTGGTTTGCTAACAGCGTGTTCCCTGCTTAACAACAGACAAATAACATATAAGACATAACACATGACATAAAAAAAATAAAAAAATAAAAATAAAAAATTTAAACATTCTTCATAAATTTACAGTGTATCGGTTGGTTTACCACTCCCTTTTGTGCATCCATTTCATAGTCATCAGAATAATTATATTACATAATAACTCACATTATCAATCATCAGTAAAATATCCCAATATCATTATTAAACAATCATTTGACTATAATTTTACTAATTCATACTTAAGCGAGATAACTATAATTAGGTTAAATTATTTTATGACAAATCATGAAATCATATCAAATCTATCATAATAAAATATTCTTAAGAATTATCAAAACCAAGAAAAATTATATATTCATTATTTCCTAAATTTCTAAATATTCTATTATCATATTGTATTATCTAACCATTGATAAAAAAGATCCCAAACTTCATAAAATTGTTTATCTTCTTGTTCTCTAATTTCAAATGTCAATCTACTCATTTCAGCACATTCCAATATTTTCTGAATAATTTCTTCCTCTATTGGTATTTTCTCACTCTTCCAATGTTTAGCAAATACAATCCTAGCTGCTGTTAATACATTTACAATCAAATATTTTAAATTTTTATTATATATATCAGGTACGATTCCCAATAAAAAAATCTCTGGTTTCAAATCTATGTGTTTCTTTATCATTTTTTCCAGCCATATGCGAATTCTAGTCCAATATTTCCTGGCCTCCTCACAAGTCCACCACATATGGTAATATGAGCCAGGTATCTGATGACATTTCCAGCACTTTTCAGATTTATTCTTGAACATTCTTGCTATTCTTGTCGGGGGAAAGTGCCACCTGTAAAACATCTTATACAAATTTTCTTTATATGCTGTTGACATTGTCATTTTATAATTTTGTGACCACAGTTTTTGCCATTTCTCTAAATCAATTCCATATCCAAAATTCTTCCCCCAAGCAATCATTGTTTCTTTAACTTGTTCTTCCTCTAATTTAATCTCCAACAAATAACTATATAATTTTTTAATCACTTTTTCATCAGTACCTGTCAAAATCCTATCTAAGTCAGTCAATTTATCATAAAATCCTTCTGTTTTAGAATCTTTAAGATACCTTGCATGTATTTGCGCATATGAAAACCAATTCATCTTTATACCTTGTTCTTCTAAATTTTGCATCATTTTAAGTTCACCCTTTTCATCCAATATTTCCCCATATCTAACTGTTTGTTCCTTCTTATAAGTTATAGGATACGAAAAAGCTTCAATAGTTGATAACCAAACTGGAATTTTTAAATAACATTGTTTCTTAATTTTCTCCCAATTCAACCATAACGATTCCCGTATATAATGCCTTCTGAAATAACCCTGTGATTTAGTTCCCTTATACCATAAAAAAGCATGCCAACCCAATAATAAATCATGACCTTCTAATGTCAACAATCTAGTCTTTCTCAACGTTATCCATTCTTTAACCCACATTAAGTTTGCAGCTTGATAATACAACTCCCAATTTGGAAGGCCAAATCCTCCTCTAATTCTAGCATCCTGTAAAAAATTTTTAATTTTATTCTCGCTTTCTTGCCTTGCCATATATACTTCAACACAATTTTATTTAGTTCTTCGAAGTAATCCTTACTTAACCTAATTGGTATTGTTTGAAACAAATATAAAATTCTGGGTAAAATAGTCATCTTGATTGTTGAAATTCTACCTATCAATGACAATTGTAGGTTCTCCCATTTTTTCAGGTCGGATGCTATCTGCTGTTTAAGCTTAATATAATTATTCTCTTTCAATGTAGTACACCTTGACGTCAAATATATCCCCAAATATTTAACTTTATTCGTAACTTGAATTTTCAATAAATCTGCCAGCTCTTCTCTTTGCCTTAATTACATGTTCCTTGTCAAAATCTTTGTTCTGTCTTTATTTATTTTTAAACCAGCCATCTCACCATACGTCTCTATCTTTTCCAATAGTTTTAAAGCTGTCTCTAAAGGATCTTCCAAAATAAAGACCAAGTCATCCGCAAAGGCTTGCAATTTGAATACCTCTTTTTTGACTTTCATTCCTTTTATGTTTATATCCTCTCTAATATTTCTATTTAAGACTTCCAAGGTCAATACAAATAACAAAGGAGATAATGGGCATCCTTGTCTTGTACCTTTTTTAATATTAATAGAGTCTGTGAATTCTCCATCTATCATTACTTTTGCCGTTTGCTTATAATATACGGCTTCTATTGCTTGTATAAATTTTCTAGCAAAGCCCATCTGTTCCAATAATAATAACATAAATCTCCAGTTCACATTATCAAATGCCTTTTGGGAATCTAAGAATATCAAAGCCATTTGTTTTTCCGAGTGCGCCTCATAATATTCCAATGTGTCCAGGATTACCCTCATATTGTCTTTAATCTGTCTCTTTGGTAAAAATCCATTCTGATCAGAGTGAATAAAATTATTTAGGTATTTTTTAAGCCTTTCTGCCAAGATTGAAGCAAAGATTTTATAGTCTGCATTCAATAAAGAAATAGGTCTATAGTTCTTAATTTGTAATGGGTCAACCCCTTCTTTTGGAATAAGTGTAATATAAGCTTCTGACCATGTTTCAGATATTTTCTTATTTATCATAACTTCATTCATGACTTCTAACAGTGGAATGCTCAGCGATTCTTGTAGTGTTTTATAAAATTCTGCCAGGAAACCATCTGGTCCTGGTGCTTTCCCATTGTTCTGTCTGTTAAGTGCTTCAGTTAATTCCATCATTGTTATAGCACTTTCTAACATTTTCTGAGTTTCATCAGGTATCTTAGGTAGGTTAGCATTTTGTAAATACTGTTTAATTTTTCTCTCATCAAGATCCTCTTGTTTATATAATTGTCCATAAAAATCTCGAATGATTGCCTTTTTCTCCTTATTACCATAACAAATTTGACCATGATCATCTATTAACTGTGATATTTTCCTTGAATCTTTCTCTTTTCTCAGCTTATATGCTTTCCATCTACCTGGCCTATTTGCATCTTCAAAATAGTTCTGTTTAGCACTTCTAATTTTTTGTGCCAATTCTTCTTTCTCTGCTTGATCCATTTTGTGTTTAATTATGTCCATTTTAAGTTTGATATCTTTTTTCTGTGGCATCTTCTGTAATTCTTTTTCCAGTTTTTTATGGTCATCTTCTAGAGCTTTAATCATTTGCCTCTTCCTAATATTCTTTTTCTTTATATAGTCCATTATTAATCCTCTTGCATATGCCTTCATTGTATCCCAAACATTCTGTGTTGAAGTATCTTCTTTTTTGTTTTCATTAAAGAAGAAAGCCAATTCTTTTTCCATCCATTGTGTAAAATCTTTTTCCTTTAGAATAGTATTATTTAATGTCCATCTAGATCTTCTTTTTTTGTCCTTTCCATTTAATTGTCATTGGATTATGGTCTGCCCACGTACTTGTTTCAATATTCATTTCTTGAATATTAGATAATAATTCTGTTGATGTCCAAATCATATCTATTCTGGACCACAATAAATGCCTGTTTGAATAAAAAGTATATTGTTGAGTTTTAATATTTCTTTCTCTCCATATATCTTTTAAATTTAGTTCATCTGTCATTTTAAAAAAGGATTTAGGGAGAGTTTTCCTATTTTGTCGTGTTGTTTTTGCTGTATAGTCCAGTTTATTGTCTACAATTCCATTAAAGTCCCCCATCATAAGTATGTTAACATAGTCCAGTTCAATCATTTTCACATGTAATTTTTTATAAAATTCTTCTTGCTTATCATTTGGGGCATAAATTGCAACCAAGAGAGTTTTTATATTATTATCCACTATTTCAACTATTAATACTTTTCCATCTTCATCCGTATAAATCAATTTGGCTGGAGTGGTTTCTTTAACATACAAAACCACTCCTCTTTTCTTACAATGGGTCAGAGAAGTAAATATTTTCCCTAACTTTGGTCGTATCAATAATTGTTCATGTTGTTTTTTAATGTGTACTTCTTGTAAGCAAATTATATCAAATTTTAGCTTCTCTAATTTATAAAAAGTTTTCCTTCTTTTGATAGCTGAGTTCAGTCCATTTATATTCATAGAAATCAGTTTTTTCTCCCCCATAGTTATGTTTTATATTTAAGTCTAACAGCTCTCGTGGATCTTATTTCACATTGTTCTTTGATCTCCATTTGTCCACCTATTGCGCCTCCTTCTTTTTCCATCTCCATTTGGCCCTCTTCAAGTTCAATTAAAATCTTTTCTTTTTCTGTCTCCATTTCTCTTCTTTCAAAAAATTCCTTGTAAAACATTTCTGCTTTCGCAATTGAATCAATTCTGTATCTCTGTTCTTGCCATATAAACATTAATCCTTCTGGAATCAGCCATCTATAGTTCACCTCTTTTTTCAATAGCATTTTAGTCAAAAATCGATACTCTCTTCTAATCTCTCTCATTTTTCTAGGTACTTGTTTTAAGACCAGAATCTCTTTGCCTTTATATTTCAACCCCTTCTCTCTTACCACTTGTAATATTTGGTTTTTAATAGTTTTTTTAGTAAATCTAACATGGACCTCTCTTGGTAATTGATTCCTCATCGCATATCTTGTGAAGACTCGATATGTCTCATCTACTCCATCCATCATCTTTTCCTCTGTTATTTCCAAGACTCCAGCCAAAATTTCAATCATTACTGCCGCCAAGTTTCATCCTTTTTCTTCCTCAATATTTTGGAATCTAAGATAAAATTCTGACCTGTCCATCTCCCACTTCAACATCCCACTTTTTTCTTGTTCGACCATTGTTAATCTGTTATCAATATTCCCAATTGTATCATCTCTTTGTTTGTCTTTCTCTTCTATTTTTTGGATTCTCTCATCATGTTTCACCATCATTTGTTGAAAATTTTCAATTTTCTCATCCATCATTCCAATTCTTTGGTCAATACTCTCCATTCTTTGTTCCATACTCATTTTAAGATCTTGTATTCCTTGCATAACCATCATTAAATCCATTTGCGCTTTGTCTTGCTTTGCCATTGTTGAGAGTCATCCTCCAGATGACGGGGAAACAGGAGCGGAAGTTGAGATGCCCGAAGGTAAAATTTTCTTACTCATTTCGATAACTCAGAGTCTTCCGGATCTTTTAATCCAATTAGTGAGGTAGCCAATTATAATCCAATTTTAAAAAAAGAAAAACACCACAAAAAAACAAAAACAAAACCAGTAATAAGTAAAAAGCCCAAAATTAAAAAGAAAAAGATTCTTCAGGTTCTTCAATACCTTAATCCAATTGTAAAATACGCAAATATAATTCAAAAATAAAAATAAAAAGATGAAGAAAAAAAAAGAGCAAAATAAAGCCCAATAATATCAAAAAATAACAAGCAAAGAAAAAGGAAAAAAAGAAAAAAGAAAAAGAGAGTTCTTCAAATTCTTCCCACCTTAATCCAATTGAAAAACCTCAGAAAATGAAAAAAAGCCATAAAAATAAGTCAAAAAAGGAAATCAAAAAGGCAGACATCCCTATAAAAAAAAGAAAAGAAGCAAAAAAAGAGTATTCTGAGCTTCCCCTTTAAAAATAAATAAATAAAAATAAAATATAATAAAAGCTAAAAAATAAATATATCAATATTACAAAATAGTGTGGGGTTGGAGGGGAGGGATGAAACAATTAATAAGGAGTTTTTTTAAAAAAAAAGACACACACTGCCTTTTATTTATCCAAGGCTCTTATTTGACTTCTCCACAAGTTTCAAAGCCAAACAAATATTCATTTAATAATAGAAGTTCCAAAGAGCACCTGTATAAACATCCTCCAGTACTCTTCCCTCTATCTTATCATTTCCAGTAGCCTTGAGAAAAGTTTTTCAAACAAAAGTTTTTCAACTTCAAACAGAATATTTCCAAGCCTCTAGTTGGCAGTGTTACAAAGTTTCTTCAATCCACTCCCCCTTCTTCCCCCCAGAGAAAAGCCTAAAAAAAAAAAATGTATGTATATTTATATATATTAAAAAAAGATATTAAAGGGGGCCTCTATTTTTAAAAATACAAACAGTCAGAAAAGCAAAGAGAAAACCAGTAAATGTAAAAAATATAAAAGAAAAAAGCCAGTCTGGTTAAGTATATCGCAATAGAAATTCAGTAAAGAAAAAAAAAGTAAAAATAAAAAGCCAAGCCTCACTTTGACGTTACTAAAAAAGATCGCTGCTAAGTCAAATTCTGTCAATAATTTTACAGATTTCTTCTAATATTAGAGTGTTCTTGAATCCCAAGCAAAAAAAAAAAAAAAAGATTCTCACCAGCCGATACACTTCTTTCTATCCCATTCTTCCGGAGCTGTCCCAGCTTCAGCAGCCTAATGGCTGCCTCTCCGCCATTGGCAAAGGGGCTTCTTCTGGATCGACCAGGGACTTGCGATGTCCCCGGAATCTACAGAACGCACCCCTTACTGTCACCGTCACTACAAGACGGTTTAGGTACGTTAGGACCGACCAGGGGCGAAGATATCAGCTGTGATCTCGGAGCCCCGAGATCACAGCTGTATCGCAACGACGAAGTTCCGCCTTCTCCCAATAGTGCATCTCTGATTAAATGTCTATGGAAATATTTTTGACTGGTTTTCCCTACATCCCATAAAAAGGCATGCCACCCCCTTTGTAAATCGTGGCCTTCTAGAAATAGTATTCTTTCGTTGGTTAAGTTCACCCAATCCTTCAGCCAAACTAACGCAGTGGCCATATGGTGTAACTCCCAGTTTGGAAATGCTAACTCTTCCCTGCTCTTCATATCCTGCATTGCTTTTACATTTATTCTGGATTTTTTCCCTTGCCAAATAAATTTCAGAGTTATTCTATTGAGTTCTTCAAAAAACCTTTTATATAGTCCTCAAAATTGGTTTTCATCCTTGGCCACCAAAATTGTCTTCTGGCTAAATGGAGAGTTTTTAAAAATTAAAAATGGCCCCTTAACTGAGAGTCGTGACTACGCTTTAGCACCATTAGTCTCATGCTAGTTGGCACATAAATCTTACTTCCTTTCCATGCCAGTCCCTCCGTCTTTTTAAACCAAATATCGGTTGACAGCGCTGCTTTCAAACCTGCTGTTAATTTTTTTTCTGGGATGCTGGAACAGTGTTTCGCTTGTGCCCTAGTGGTTGCTTGTGCTGCTGATTGGGCTTCAGGAACCATTGCATGTTGCTTCCTCAGAATTACAGGGTTCTATCTGAGATTTTTGTCAAAAATGAGTTAAGAATATGACAGGAATCTATCGACCATGACTTAATTTTTTAACAACTTATTTCATAAAATTTCTAAATAGATTCACCACAAATAGCAAAATTACAAGGTTCTATCTACAGTATCGCATGAAAACTCGGAACTACAGGGTTTTATTTGCAGCAGACAATTGTCGTGCTTGGCTATTCCCATGTAATGGAGCAAGGATGGAGCCTGCAGCACCTAATGTTGCCTCTGTTTTTGGACACATGAATACTGAAATAATGTTTCTTTTCCATGATATGGAAGCAAGTTCAGACTTATATGAACTAAATGGATCTGAGTATGTTCCAGAAACTGAAGATGACCAATTGGATATGGAACTTTTAATTGAAAATGAGTGAGTCATCAAATGGAAAAAAGATGTTTGTAATAAAAATAAAATAAAAAATTTATTATGTAAAAAAAGGATGGGATTGACCAGGCTGAAGCAATGTGGGCTGCCCCCTTACCATTTCCAGGGTGGTCACACTTACCAGCCTTTCAGATATGTGTGCATGGGCAGGAGGTATCTGGCAGTAGGCACTTTGCAGCTGGCCCTCCAAGAAGCAGGTCTGGCAACCAGAAGCAATAGCAGCAGGCAGAGTTGGGGGGAAGGAACACCTGATGCAGACCATTGGATGTGCCTGCTCCATCCCATGTGGCTGGGACATGACAGGTGGCTGCCCAGTGCATCCAGCAGGCCAGACCACATGCCTCTCCCCTGTGCCTCTGTCTTCAGCTACTGCCACTGCTGCAGGCCAAGACAAAGTGAGAAGGGTGTGGGACAGCTGCTGCCAAATACCATCAGCCCACCTATTCCTCCTGTCTGTTTTGGCTTGTGGTTGGAGAGCAGGGCACTGCTGGTCATCTCCTTGGCCATTTCCTCAGCCATCTCCTCAACAACCCCGCGGGTCTTGCCCTTGGGTAATGCATGGAGTGCATTCCTGTTGAGATAATTCCCCGTTAGGAGAATGAATGCACACAGGGAGACCTAGTGAGAATGATGTTGAATAACGTACGACCAGCACACAGATACACTGAATAGTAAAATGTAGGTTTTACTTGCAGTAAACGATTAAGCAAAGTCCAACAAACAGTCCAAGTCATGCACAGTTAAAGCAGTCAGTTTTCAGTCCAGTGATAATCCAAATAACAAAGTCCAGTATCATACACAGTTCAGTAACAGACTTACAACAATCCAAAAAGAATGACGATCAGCAACAGGCAATAGGGAAAAATGCAGGAACCAAAAACAGCGAACATCAGAACATCAACCAATTAGCAACTAGCAACACTCTCTGGGAAACCAGGTTTCTGGCTCCATCTTATGGTCGTTTGAGGAACCACACCCAATTACAATTTGTAGCATTCCCTTAAAGAGACAGTATTAAAATGTCTATCCCGGTTTATATATTTCCAACCCAACTGTTAGGTGACTTACATTCCTAACAATTCCCCTTGTGCACACAAAGCAGTGCATCCAGGAGGCCAGACCACCACTTGGCACTGCTTGGCACCACTTGGTACCATTTGGCACTTCTGTAGGCTGCTGCCACCACCAAGGCCACCAACAGCACATGCAGGTCTATTATACTGCTGCTATTGCTGTCCAGAGTACCAGGCCTGCCCAGTGGCCAGTTACAAGAGCAGAGTAAAGGTGATAGAGCATGGCCAGGCCCAGCAGGCAAAAGATGGCCACCATGAGCAGAGAAATTTGGAGCCCCATCAGTGGCATGGCTGACCAGGCTCAGCCGGGATTGAATGCCTTCCCTGTCTCTACTGGACTTCTGTGGCCATGGCGCTGATGGAGACCCAGTTTCCCCCATTTGTGATGGCTATCTTTTGCCTGCTGTGCCTGCTGTTTTGCTCTACCATCTCTACTCAGCCTTTCTAGCTGGCTGCTTCATCTCCTTTGGGGTTGGTAGGTCTGTTGAGTAGCAGCAGTGGCAGGCCACAGTGGGGCCAAGGTGCATCAGATACATGAGGAGAATATGCTCCATGCACAGGCCAAGGGCAAGACCTGCAAGGGGGTTGAGAAGATGACCAGCAATGACCTGCTCTCCAGCCACAAGCCAAAACAGACAGTGGACAGAGTAAATGCATTCAACAGTCAAATGAACAGCCAGCTGAGTGGTGGCAGAAGGCTCCAGAGCTGTAGCATGTGTCAGCTAAGGGGCCAGCAGACTATGACTACACCCAGAAACCAACCCCCTGCCCCCTGCACACAAAGGGTGATGTGCGGTGGCTGACAATTTCTGGCTGTAGCTGTCCTGCCCTATCTTGCCTCATGTCATCCCTTGGGATGAGCTTCCCACCCACCCCCATCCCACCCACCAGAGACCACTGGATTCCCTCCCCAGCCCCACCCAGTCCCTACAGGCATGACCCACATGAGTGATGTCAAACTGGCCATGTTCCAGACCATTCCCAGTTGGGCTACATCCTTCCCCCGGCTCCCAGAGGACAACTATAATGCTAATCTGGCCCGCAATAAAATTGAGTTTGACACTCCTGATCTAGACTCATTTTAGTATGGGTTATTGAACTGTTCTGTTTGTACTAGTAGATAAATGCTGAGATAATCAAGGTCCATTTCTTGATCATATCATTTCCTTATATTACTATTGAAATATAACTCAAATACTTAGCAGAAGTATACAAATCAGAAATAGGGCTGTTTCCTCCTATATTGTTGTTCAAATCCATCAATTGTATTAGAATACTACCATCAATTACTGAAAACCTAATACACTTCCCCAAAATTAATCCTGACAGGGATCAAAATATTGACATTGGAACCTTTCTCAAGCAAGGATTACTGATACATAAAGTAGAGGATGAATCAATGTGACCCAAGGATTAATTAGGTAAAGTCCTGTGTTAACTAGAAATAAGGGGGGGAAAGGCAACCCTATCTGATTAAATATTAAGCAGCATGGTGTTTTTGTTTCCAGCATTTAGTTACACTTTATCTGATAACCTAGCTAAAGAAATTTAAAAACTAAAAATTAAATATGTGAGAAAGCACTTATGGCCATGTCTGGAGGTTGGGGTTTGTTTTTTAGCATTATAAGACAAACTGAGAAGCACCTCCCCAAATATCATAATATAATGCATTTAGATGCATTGCTAAAGCTCTATGAATTGTTCATTCTCTCTGTGCTAGTCTGCTTTTACAATTGTTCAATAATAATTGTTCAAGTTCACAGTTGTACATTACTAATTTATATCATCCATGCTGCAAATTCAGGAAACAGAAAAAAACCAAAAATAAAAGTAAATCACTCTTTTTCATTTTCACTGAATTAAAGGAAAAATAATAAAGTAGACCAGTCATTTGTCTACTTTAAAGAAATTTGTAACAGAAGAAAAACAATTTAAAGGATATATGACTAAGAATTTTAGTTATTGTCGTGTCCGCAAAAAGACGCTCAGAGTCTGTGACTATCATTCAAGCTCTTTATTAAACTGTTGTGAACCGAACCGGCGAAAAGGAAAAAGCCCGCGGCTTTTATCCTTTTCGCTGCGGCGGCCGCGGCCAATGGCAGCGATTCAAGTCTCCCGCTCTTGGAGCGAGCCAATCGCGGGAGACTTCAATCGGGCCAATCAGCGCAGCTCGCCTGGCCAATCAGAAATCCCCGCGCCTTAGCCAATCAAGGCGCGGGGATTTCGAGTATTCAAATTCAGGACAGAACACCCCTCCCCTCTTGGTATGGTCCATCACGTAGCGTAGTCACGCAGGTAGGCGGGGCTCCGTCTAGTCCTAGTTGACTTGCGCAACTCAGTTTCAAGCTGTATCTCGGCCAGAGCGGTCATCTTTTTGGCTGCTCCTCCCTCTGTGTGAACCGGCTGGATGATCGGGCCAGTTCGTTCTCCGTGGCTCCCGCCTGGGCCTACCGGGTCAGTTGAGCTGCGGGTTTCACCGCTCCCGCTTGGTTTCTCCGAGTCGGGTGAGCTGGCCAGGTGGTTCTTCTCCGGAGGGGACTCGCGATGGCTGCGTTCCGGTGAGTATTTTTGGATTTTTTCTTGCGCTATTTTATTCGGGTGTTCCCTCCCCCCTTGGTTCGAGTCTTGGGGGTTGAGGTCTGTTGCCGTACGTGACCGGAGCTGGTCGATGTGTCGTTTCCAGGCTCGCCCGTCAGTGGTTTGGAGCCGGTACGACCATGGACCGGTGATTTGAGTGATGACGGCTGGGATCCATAGGGGGTCCCCCGTCAGATTTTTGGCGTAAACTAAGTCACCGGGGGCAAATGTCCGGTATTTGGAGCTGGAGTCTGGGGGCCGCTCCGGGTTGTAAGTCGGGTGCAACCTGTCGAGTGGGGACCTCAGTTTCCTGCCCATTAACAGTTCGGCTGGGCTTTTGTTGGTAGTGGTGTTCGGGGTGATGTGTTGTATGAAGAGGAGTTTGTTGATTTTGTCGTTGATCTCCCCGTGGTTCATTTTCCGGAGGGTTTTTTTAGTAAACTGGACCATCCGTTCCGCTCTACCGTTCGCCGCCGGATGCGCCGGTGCTGTTAATGCGTGGCGGATGCCTCTCTCCGCCAAGAACCTTTCAAACTCGAGGGAAGTAAACTGGGGCCCGTTATCTGAGACGACGACGTCTGGGAGGCCGTGCGTGGAAAACAGTTTACACAGTTCTTTGATGACGGCCTCCGTGGTAGTGGATTTCATGTCGCTTACTTCCAACCAATTGGAGTAAGCGTCGACTGTGATCAGAAAAGTATGCCCATTTGTTGGACCCGCAAAGTCTAAATGGATTCTGGACCAGGGCTCCCTTGGTATTTCCCAGTCCCGGATGGGTGCTGCGGGTGGGCTGGGTCTGGTCTCCTGGCAACGATGGCATTTGGCGACCCATTGCTCAATCTGTTTGTCCATCCCTGGCCACCAAGCGTAACTCCTGGCCAGGGCTTTAGTCCTGACGATGCCAGGATGACCCTCATGCAGCATCTCTAAGACCCTCCCTTGCAATCTGTCCGGGATGACTACCCTGTCACCCCACAAGATACATCCCTTAAGTAGTGAAAGTTCAGTCTGGCGGTTCCTGAACGTTTTAATGGATTCGTCATTGTCCCTTTCAGGCCAACCTTTTTCTAGCCAATGTAGGATTCGCGCCAGACGCTTATCCTTAACAGTCTCTCTGGCAATGTCCGATGCGGTAATGGGTAGGTTCTCAATGCTAAGGGTGTTTGTTGTTGGTGCTGGGTCAGGATCAGAGTCTGGTAAGGGGGAACGGCTTAAAGCGTCCACGTGCGAAATTTTCTTACCTGGCTTGTGTAACAGTTCGTAGCTGTAGGCTGCCAGGAACTCAGACCACCTTGTCATCCGGGGTGATAAAATGTTCGGGGTGGCTCGGTTTCCGGCGAGGATTCCCAGCAACGGCTTATGGTCTGTCACAATGGTGAACGGGCGGCCGTATAGGTATTCGTGGAAACGCTTAACGGCGGCAACTATAGCCAAGGCTTCTTTGTCCAGCTGGCTATAGTTCTGCTCTGGTTTAGTCAGAGTCCTGGAGAAAAAAGCGATGGGTGCTTCCCTTTTGTCGGGGAGGGTATGGCTGAGGACAGCGCCGACGCCGAAAGGTGATGCGTCGCAAGTGACAGCTAAGGGCAAGGTTTCGCTGAATTGAATCAGGACGGCGTCGGAGGTGAGGAGGTCTTTGGTTTTTTGAAAGGCGGTTTGCTCTCGTCTCCCCCAAGTCCAGGTTGCCGCCTTATCCAGGAGTCTATGCAAAGGCTCCGCCGCCGTAGCCTTTTGGGGTAGGAAAACATTATAAAAATTCAGCAAGCCTAAGAACGCTTGTAGTTCCGTTTTAGACTTTGGGGTAGGGGCTTCTTTAATGGCTTTCACTTTTTTAATTGTAGGGTGAATGCCATGCCGGTCTAGAAGGTAGCCCAAAAATTCTACTTGCTTTGTGCATAGTTGGCATTTTTCTCGTTTAACTTTAAGTCCTGTCACTTTAAATTTTGTTAAGACCTGTCTGAGTCGGTTTTCTAATTCGGCTTCGTTTGGCGCCGCTACTAATACGTCATCAAAATAGGGCACCACCCTCTTGATGCCCTGTAGCAAACGTTCCATCAGGCTTTGAAAGATGCCTGGTGCCACGCTGACTCCGAATTGGAGTCGGTTACACTTGAAGGCCCCCCGATGGGTCACGATGGTCTGGGCTTCCGCCGTTTTCTCATCTACTGGTAACTGCTGATATGCCTGGGCGAGATCGAGCTTGGCAAAGACCTTGCCCCCTCCCAGTGAGTGCAGCAGATGTTGCACGATTGGGACTGGGTAGGCGCTTTGTTGTAATGCGCCATTTAGGGTGGCCTTATAGTCCCCGCAAATTCTCACGGACCCGTCTGGTTTTACTGGGGTCACTATAGGGGTTTCCCATCGGGCATGGTCTATCGGCTGCAACACCCCCTGTTCGACGAGCTTGTTGATCTGCTCGTCAATTTTAGGCTTCAGGGCGAATGGTACCCTCCGAGGTTTAAGCCGCTTGGGGGGAACCTTCGGGTCTAGGTCAAACGAAATAAGGGGCCCCTGGTACTTGCCCAAGCTTCCATCGAAAACTTCCTGGAACTCCTGGGCTAGCCGCTGTTCCCAACCGTCGTCGGTGACGTGGTTGACTCCTGTCAGCGCGATGTCAAGCGGGGCGAACCATTGTAAACCCAGTAGGCTTGGGCGGTCGCGATCGACGATGGTGAGTGGCAATTGTTCGGTGCGGCCCTTGTAGGTTACATTGAAGCTCTTGGTGCCCACTACCGGGACGCGATTCCCTTGGTAGTCTTTTATGATGATTTTCTGGGTATGAATCTTCCTCTTATGGAGGGTGGGTACAAGCCGCTTAATCTCGCGCCATGCAATCATGGAGAGGTAGGACCCGGAGTCCACTTCCATCTTGCATGGCTGGCCTTCAATATGGACTTCAACATGTACCTTTCTGGCGCCGTCGGAGATGGCGTGGCCGATGGTCACCGTCTGGTGTGTTTCTTCTTTTCGCCGACCGTCGCCGCCTCTTGAAGATCGCTGGGTACGATCCCACCGACCGTCCGGTTGGCGCTCTCTGGTCTTGGGCGGGGGGCTTTCCTTCTTCCGGTCGTGTTGTTCCCATCTGGGCGGGCTGCGGGTCTTCTTTTGGCGGCAAACTCGAGCGATGTGACCCCGTCGTTCACAATGCCTACAAATAGAGTCAAAAAATCGGCATTCTGACCTGGGGTGGTCGCCGCCGCACCCGGCACAGTTGGTCCTCAACCTACGACCTCTTCGATTCCGCTGGTCGCCGCGTCCCGTCTGCACGCGATGTATGTCCTCCTCGTCTTCCGACGTGCTGGAGGCTAACTGGAATTCTCCGTAGTGTGCGGTTGATTCACTTCTAGGGTCGGCCGACCGTGCCGGGTTGTTGTTTCCGCCCTTTGCGTCAGATCTTCGCATGCTGTCAGCAGACGAGCGGGTTGCCTCTGCGGCTGCGGCTGCGGTGAGGGCGTCTGCTAGGCTGATGTCGCCCTTGGCCATAAGCCGGCTCTGAAGTGTAGGGTCCCATAGGCCGAGCACGAATCGGTCTCTTATGAGGCTGTTTAGACCTTCAAACTCACAGAGTCCTCCTAGGCGCCGCAGCTCGGCGACGAAGTCGCTCAATTTCTCGTCTGGTTTCTGATTTCGGCGGTAAAACTCGTTGCGTCGTATCAGGATGGGGACCTCGGGGGCGTAATGGCGCCGCAGTATAGGCTCGAGGACGTCCCAGTCCATGGTGGTTGCGTCTGCCGGCTTGGCCAATGCTTTGGCCATCTGGAAGACCTCTGGTCCGCAGTGAGTAAGGAAGACGGCGCGTTTTAGCGGGCCCGGGGCGTCCTTCATTCCGGCGCATTCCAAGTACATTCGGAACCGGTCTGAGTATGATTCCCAGTCCTCGTTGGCGGGGTTGAAGGGGGCGGGCGGTGCGATCTTCGCCATCTCTTTCGCTGGAACTGGCTCTTGTTGGACACGGGGTTCGGTTCAGGGTCGGGATCCCACCCTCGTCGCCAGTGTCGTGTCCGCAAAAAGACGCTCAGAGTCTGTGACTATCATTCAAGCTCTTTATTAAACTGTTGTGAACCGAACCGGCGAAAAGGAAAAAGCCCCCGGCTTTTATTCTTTTCGCTGCGGCGGCCGCGGCCAATGGCAGCGATTCAAGTCTCCCGCTCTTGGAGCGAGCCAATCGCGGGAGACTTCAATCGGGCCAATCAGCGCGGCTCGCCTGGCCAATCAGAAATCCCCGCGCCTTAGCCAATCAAGGCGCGGGGATTTCGAGTATTCAAATTCAGGACAGAACAGTTATAATGTACAGATGGATCAGTGGGGAAATGTATGATTTAAAGCAGGGGTCTTCAAACTGAAAGTTTTAAGACTTGTGGACTTCAACTCCCAGAATTCCTCCTTCAGTGTTAGCTCAGGAATTCTGAGAGTTGAAGTCCACAAGTCTTAAACTTGCCAAGTTTGAAAACTCTTGGTTTAAAGAGTTGACATTTCCATTATATTGTATTATGTTAAACTCAGAGAATTTTTACAAAATAATGTATTATTGTTACATAATAGCAATTGTAATAGCACTTAGACTTATACATCACTTCTTGATGTTTTATTGCCTCTCTAACCAGTTTACAGAATCAGCATATTGCCCTTGACAATTAGGATCCTCATTTTACTGACCTTGGAAGGATGAAACGGTGAGCCAATCTTGAACCAGTCAGAATTGAACTCTTGGGCAGTAAGCAATGAGTTAACCTGCAATACTGCGTTCTAACCACCATGCCACCACAATGCCAGAGAAATTGTCTATATATAAGGGCAGGGGTGGGATTCAGTTGGTTTGGGTGAACCAGATGTTAATTTTACATCCAGTTCGCTGAACCGGTAGTTCCAAGGAACAGCTGCCCCCACCCACTCTGCCCCATCCCACACTCCCAGGAGTCCCCATGAGGCCTGTCTGGTTCCCAGGTAACTGCAGGGAGGCCTCTAGAGAGCAAAAACAGGGCTTGGGGGGATGCAGTGCAACACCCCGCACCTCATTTTCACTCTCTTGAAGCTGCAGGGAGGCCTCCTAGGCCCAAAATCGGGCATGGGGGTGCAGCTCACCCCCGTGCCATGTTTTGGGCCTAGGAGGCCTCCCTGCAGCCTCCTGGGAGCAAAAGCAGAGTCTGGGAGTGCAATGCGGCTGTCCCGTGCCCCATTTTCACTTTCCTGAGGCTGCAGGACTCCTCCGTCCAAAACAGAGCATAGAAGGGTGCAGTGAAAGAAGGAAGGAAGGAATGGGAGAAAGAAAAGGACAGGGAGAAAGAAAGAAGAAAGAAAGAAAGAAAGAAAGAAAGAAAGAAAGAAAGAAAGAAAGAAAGAAAGAAAGAAAGAAAGAAAGAAAGAAAGAGGGAATCATTTTAAAAAAATCTGCCCAATTGAATAAGGCACTTTAAAAAAATAATTATACATTTCCTATTCTTTTAATTACTTGTATTATGAAAATATGCCTGTTATGAAGCAGCAAAGGCTTGAGGGAAATTGAAGCAGACTAACATTAAACAACACAGAATATTGACAAAAACCCTGAGATGAATCTCATTATGGTCCTCTATACCTGGTTTGATTCAATTGTCCAATTCAACCATAGATTTCCTTGCAAATTCCTATAATATTTAATCTACCACATCCACTTTCCTTTTTTTTTCCCAATTTTTTTTATTTTTTTGTTGCAACAAAAATATTGTGTGAACAGTGTGATTTTATAGTGTTTCATATTTTGATACAAATATGACAATATTTCTCTTGTTTAATATAGTTGACAATCTTTTAAAATTATATATATAAATTATCAATCTTGATTATTCAATATTACAATATGTTATTTTTGTGTCAATCTCTATATTCTTAATCTCACTCCTTTTACTTCCAATTACATATTAATAATTATATTTGCAGTGTTTACCAGATTGTATAGTTCTAATAACAATTCACAAATTTATATTAAATTATAATTTTCCATTGTTTATCCCCTTTTTAATTTCTAAACATGCCACTATTATTTTTTTAAAATTCCCCTTTCTAGTCACATTTTGATACAAATACAATAGTATTCATCATATTTATGTTTAACAGGTTATGCAATTTTAATAATATGATTGCCTTTATTAAATTATAACCTTTCATTATCTTATACAATACTTCACTATATTATTTTATGTCAATCAAATTCCATATGTCATTCTTTTTCCTATAATAGCATGTTAATATTCTTATTTATTATCTTTAGCAGTTACATATCTTAACTTAACACATTTGTATAAAATTATACTCTCCTTTTCTTTTCTTTTTTTTTTAACCATCATCTCACTCACATTAAAGCTTTAATTTTTCACTTCTTAGCTTGTCTCCCATATTCCTCTTACATTTCTGTCTCTATCTACCACTTCTTGACCTTTCCTCTTAAACATTTCTTCCTTCTTTACTATATCCCATTGTCTCATTTTCAAGTTATCTATTCTCACCCCTGTCTTTCTCCCAAATATTTATTTTTGCAATTCCAGTTCTTGATTAATTTCCCTTATATTGCTCTCCCCTTGGTTTATATCAATCATATGCTGATTCTGTAAACCACTTAGAGAGGCCTGTAAAGCACTATAAAGCAGTATATAAGTCTAAGTGCTATGACTATTGCTATTATATTTATATTTATTTCCTTTTTATCTTTAGTTGCTCTTTCAATTGGCTCCTCCTTTTCCTGAACCTCCTGCTTTCTTGTCATTTGTGTCTCAATTTCCAACACTGCATCCATGTTTTGTATTTTATTCAAAATGTCCTCAAATCCTCTTGTAAATATATCTTTTATTTCCTGAAAATTCAACACAATTTATTTGCAAATTCCAGTCTTTATTTTTGTTTTTTTTATTTCTGCCCAGCCACCTGTCCAACTGTCTTTTATCCAAGCCAAAGTTATTAAAAAAAAAACCCAATATCCAATGTTCAGGGATCTTTATGTTCTGAAATTAATCATTCTGTTCTTTTAAATAATCCAATGGTGAGATCTTCATACATCCCTCTACCAGGAGTCGTATGTTGTAGCTTTCAGGGACCTTTTAATAATAAAATAATAAAATTCTCTTATTTCTCCATACCCAGGTCTTTTCAAAATTTTGGGGATCTGTTGTTTTTTCCTTTGTCAACAGGTGGCGATCTTGAATCAGTTTTCACTTTGTCTTGTCTTTTTAAACAGACTTTATTAATACAATCCAATTAATACAATCTCCAAAAATAAATATTATGCTTTTATATATACTTCAGCATTTTTATAAATGCCTATCCAAAGCCAGTTTCTCTCTACTCTAAAAATCCAATTTTCTATATTTTTAACAAATGTACTGTTTTCTTTCTTCACTTACTTCCATTTTTAGAATGTTAGCTTTCTACTTCAGTAGCTAGGTCACAGCCACTTAATATAATTATGAGTCCTCTTTTCTTCTCAGGGTTATATTTTAAAGCAAAAGGATAGTTCTTAACCAGTTCCACATTGTCACTATCTTAGGTCCTGCACTCTTCTTAGGTTAAAGCTGCTCCAACTGTGTGGTGGCCATCTTGGCTGCCTCTTCTTCCTGTCATGGCATAGAGAGCAATAACCCTGGGGCTCTACAAGGGCGTTCTTCCCTGGAACCGCTCCTTTGCTTTACCACCCCTCCAGGGTGGCTTTGGCTGCTTCTGGAGCTCACTAACAGAAGAAACCAGTGCAGGGGACAGAGAATTCTGTTCCATTGCTACTGCTGTCACCGCAACATCACTTCTGGTCACCACATCCACTTTCCTGATGTAATGAAAGCCAGCATTGTCAAGGCTGTAATTCTAAATAAAATTACAGAATCAGAAGCTACACTGAACTTATTAACATGAATTTCAGAAAGCATGCATTGTACTGTAAATCTTGGATTGTACTGTAAATCTTGCTTGAACCTGAAAAAGTTAGAAATGATTAACTGTGGCAATAGTTTCCCATCTGAAGCTCTCTGGGCTAAATTGACAGAATCACTCCCAAAATTTTCAGGATTATTGGGGTGTCATATTGGCAGCTATTGTGGAATCCTGAGATGCTGAGATTAAAAACAAAAGAAAGATTCTATTTCATGCTTGGGGAGAAAATCCAAGGGAGAGAAATGTTAAGTGGCGTTATTATATGACATCTAATAACTTTGTGTTCTCTTTATTTGTTCCTATCCCCATTTCGGCCTGTTGTTGCCACTTGTCAAATATTATTTGCCAAGAGCCATTTTTCTATCACAGAAAACTGTTGGAATTATGAAGTAACCTAACCATATTCCTAAAATGAAATTGCCACCATATTTGCAAAACTTATAATGAAATGAGAAAGTTAAACAAATTAGTGCAATCTAGCAAAATATATTTCAGCTACAACTGAATGTTTCTGATTTGAAAGTACAGTATTTAGGAAGTAGTTTTAAGTGAGAGGGAGGGAGGGCAGGGAGAAAGAAAAAACAGAGGGAAGGGAAGGAAAAAGAAAGAGGGAATGAGGGCAGGGAGGAAGAAAGAGAAAGAAAGAAAGAAAGGAAAAGAAAGAAAGCGGGAGGGAGGGAAGGGAAAAGGAAAGAAGGAGAAAGAAAGAAAGAAAGAAAGAAAGAAAGAAAGAAAGAAAGAAAGAAAGAAAGAAAGAAAGAAAGAAAGAAAGAAAGAAAGAGGGAGGGAGGGAGGGAGGGCAGGAAGAAAGAAAAAGAAAGAGGGAGGGAGGGAATGGAGAAAGAAAGAAAGAAAGAAAGAAAGAAAGAAAGAAAGAAAGAAAGAAAGGGAAGGAAGGAAGGGAGAAAGAAAAAGAAAGAGGGAGGGAAGGAATGGAGAAAGAAAGAAAGAAAGAAAGAAAGAAAGAAAGAAAGAAAGAAAGGGAAGGAAGGGAGAAAGAAAAAGAAAGAGGGAGGGAGGGCAGGGAGAAAGAAAGGAAGGAAGGAAGGAAGGAAGGAAGGAAGGAAGAAAGGAAGGAAGGAAGGAAGAGGAAAGGAGGGAGAAGGTTTCTACTATAAAACATGTTAAATAAAAACATTATTTTAAAAAGGACAATTAGTTATATAAGCCCCAAATGAATGATAGTGAATATTTGAATGCTAGGTGATCATTATGATTGTATTGCCATATTGGAACCATCTGTCTGAAAAGCAGTGGAAAATGGTGATACTTAAAAATATAATTTATTTTGAAATAAACAACCTCAACTGAAAACTGGGTTAATGCTTCTATCTTGAGGGAGGCAAGGAATAGCTGTAGATTGCCCACTCCTGTGTGGCACAGTTGGCACCTACTTTGTTCTCTTTCCACTACAGCAAAAATATTTTTAGTCTCCAAGACTTTTTAATATATAAATATGTTAATATTTTAACTTTTCAATTTCAATGGAACTTTTATATTAATGTAATTTTAGCCAATGTGCTTTTAATTTTTATATGTTGCATATTTGTTGCACAAAACATAATCTTTTAAAATAACCTTTTAAAAATGTTAATCCAGTGATATAACCATATTACTGCCCTCAGAGTTATGCAGTCCTCAACTTATGACAATAATTGAGCCCAAATGTTGGTTATTAAAGCAAGGGCATTATTAAAGTGAGTTTCGTCTTTTGACCCACCCAATCACATGACCACATGACCACACATAGCTGCGCCCACCCAGTCACATGACCACAAAGCCATACCCACCAAGCCATGCCTGCAGAACCACTAGTAAAAATGTTCGAATCCTGTATAAAAGCATAATGTATGTATGTTGGAATTGTGAATAACATGAAGGAACATTTGATCATGTTTGGCAGACAGGTAAAAAGTCAAACAATTTTGGATGCAAATAACAAATTTTGATACAAATGATTTTAAAGATCAATATTCAATTGAAGCTAGAACTTTTCCTTTCAGTGTTAGTGACAAAGAGAAAAAAGCTATGGAAGATTATTTCAATAAATGATCACAGTGATCACACAGAGATGGAAAGATTTGATACTACCCACTATGGAACAACATTTGGTGAAGTTGGCAGGTTTTGCTAAAATGGGTAATTTAACGTATTTGATTAAAGAAAATACCTTATCTACATGTATTGCTGGCTGGAAACATTTTGTCAGTTCTGTGTATATGCCATTCTTCAAAGTACAAGTAATCCTTTTTTGATGTAACCTGAATATCTTGTATTGTATTGTATTGTATTGTATTGTATTGTATTGTATTGTATTGTATTGTATTGTATTGTATTGTATTGTATTGTATTGAATCTGTATAACTTGCACATGATATACAACTGGAGACTGGAGCCCAGATGCCTGGAAACTTGTCACCTCTTGGAGAGATAGCAAGAGGAGAAGGGGCCATAAAAATTCCAGCTCCGAAATAAATTTCCTGGGGAACTTTTCTCAACTATATCCCCCCCCCCCCCAAAAGGGAGAGGATCAACATGTTGCTTCTTAGTATTGACAAAATCCACATCAGACTAAGGGGAGTGGTTCTATGCTGCATGCTGGACAGCATATTAGACCCTGCTTTGACTATTACCTGGATAACTTCCTTTTCAATAAAGAATTCCTTTTGAAATACCCAGTTTTCAGAAGTTCATTCTTATCGTTTGAAGGGGAGAGAGTCTGGGCCTTACCTAAAGCAGGGTCTGCAATAGTTGTCAACCTGGAGAGGGAATATTTTTCTCCTTCCAAAAAAGAACTTCACTCTACCAAAGGAACCCTAAAAATGTCTGAACCTAGCAAGGAGCAAGGGGAAGCCAAATGCTGGGGAAAAACTTCAATAACTACCCAGGCAGACACTGGCTTTGTGTGCCCCATCAAAGACATCGAAGCTGCCAGTGAAAATTCCACAAAACCCCAAAGGTCTATAGGCGTAGGAAAAAGAGACAGCTGGGATGGAAGAACCAAGGGAGTAACCCTCACCCATGGTAACCATAAACCCAGGTGGAAAAGGGAGCTGGAGGCCTGTTCCGATCAGGAAGAATGGGTCGAGGAATCATTGGCAGATGACCGACTGAAATGGTACATAAATCACCTTGTGAGGGAAGCCCTGGAGGGCTCAATGTGCAGGATGAACCAGGTTGCCAACATAGGAGAGCAAAGGAACCAAAAATTGACAGAACCTGAGCCGTCACCCCTGATCCAGCTGAGAATGGTCAAGCAATGGAACAAGCCGGAGGACCAGCAGCCATGTCAGGTACCCGACTCCTAGCCATTCCAGAGCAGAGGATTAACCCCAGCCAACCCAGAGACATACAACTGCAGAGAAAGATCCCAACCTTGAGGGTGAAATTTGATGGGGACCCCCAGAAATTGGGATTCTTCCTCACCTATATGCAAGAATATGGGCTGAACTTCCCAACCCAGGGGGCCTGAGTGGGAGTCATCACCCAGGCCCTAGAAGGGGCAACTTCCAGATGGATGGTAACCCTCTACAACGTTAATTCCCCAGAGCTGGTGAACCTCAATTGATTCATGACAGCCCTATGCCACCGCTTTGAAGACCCCCTCACTGATCAAAAAACCCGTGGCCGCATTAGGGTCATAAAGCAAGGCTGCTGCCCTGTAGCCAAATACACCGAGGAATTTTGTGACCTGGCCGGTTGAGTTGACTGGCCGGAAGATATCTTGGTCTGTTGGTTCATAGATTGACTCAATGATGACCTGTACACTACCTGCCTGCCTGGCCCGTGGGCCCTCAAACCTTCTGCATGAATGGTACCTGATGGCAGAGGAGGCAGAAATAGACATGGCCCATAACCAATAGAGCAGTGGCAGGGTTTGGAGAAGATCCCCATCCAAAGGGAAGTGGGAGTTTTTCAAACCCCAAACCACTATGACTCCAAGACCATCTGGCTGTTTTAATTGTGGAAAGGAGGGGCACCATGCAGCAGAATGCCATTCAAAAAAACCCTGCCAGAAAGCCAGACCGCCCATCAGGGTGAAAACCTGGAAAATCCAAGCCCAGAGAAAAAGAAACCGCACTGAGAAGCCAAGAAGCCATGAGGTTTCGGTTCCCCCCAAACCCAGAGGAAGAATTCCCCAATGCCCTGAGGAGACCTGAGCCAGTCTGAAAGCAATCCAGAAGATGACCCTCTGGTAAGCGACCCAATCAAACCACCCACTCTACCCCTAAGACTGTTTATCCTCAGCCAAGGGAAGGGGGAGGAAGTAGCAGCCTTACTACATTTGGGATGCACCCAGTGCCAAATTAACCCCACTCTAGTAAGGAAATTGGGAATCCACCTAAGGAAAATGGAAAACCCCATCACTTTCTGCCAATTAAATGGGACTATAGCCAGCCAGTTTTGCCACAGAACCATTGCAAATAGAACTGGGGAACCATATTGAGATGCTCAATTCATTATAGCCCCAGGAATGGAAGGGCCACTAGTCCTAGGATTCATGAGCCTGTAGAAATGGAATCCAAAAATAAAGTGGAAGAGAGGAACCATACATTTCCAGAAACATGTAGCATTTGCAAACAGCCCAGAGTTGTGGGGGTGGAAAGAAAAGAGAACAGAGAACCAGCCATGGCTGGCCAACTGGCTGAACCCATTAACATCCCCAAAGAGTACCAGGATTTGGCTCAAGTATTTAGTGAGGAGGCTTCTGATGAACTCCCACCTCATTGTGCCACAGACTGCACCATTGAAATCTGACTACAGGCTAAACTTCCAAAACCAAAAATGTACTGCATGTCCCCCAGAAAATGAAATGAACTCAGAGCATTTATCGATAAAAATCTAAAACGGGATTTCAGCGAAACTACCCGACCAAAAATAGTAGCTCCACTATTATTCCATGAAAAGAAAGATAGCTTTTTACACCTCTGAGGGGATTTCCAAAATTTAAATATAAACTCCATGGAAAATATGTACCCACTCCCCCTCATGAAGGACATGCTAGCTCACCACTCTAAAGGAAATTTTTTTCAAAGTTAGATCTATGAGAGGCATACAAGCACATCAGAATAAGGGAGGAGGATGAGTGGAAGACTGCTTTTAACACCCCACTGTGATGCTACCAATTTAAAATGTTCCCTTTCAAACTACAAGGAGCACCTGCCATGTTTGTGCAACTAATTAATGAGCTGCTCCATGATTTTTTTTGTACAAAGGGGCTCTAGTTTATCTCAATGACATTTTAATCTGAAACAAAAGAAGAATACATAAAGTTACTCCAAGCAGTTCTCACAAAACTCCAAAATGCCAAACTATATACAAAACTCCATACTTGCAAACAACTGCAAAGCTTCCTGGGTTTTGCAAACTTTTACTGGCAGTTCATTCCAGCTTTTGCAAATGTTGCCCTCCCCATCACAAGCTTGTTAAAAATGAAAGGGGGGAGAAACCCAAACCTTTACCTGGACGATGGAATGCCAAGCGGCATTCAAAACTTAAATAACTATTCTCAGCAGAACCAATCCTGAAACATCCAGACCCTGAACAAGCATTTGTCATCCAAGCAGATGCTAGTGATGTAGCAGTTGGAGCAGTTCCACTCCAAAAGAATGAATGTGGACAGTTACAACCATGTGCTTATACTTCCAAGAAACTGACAGGAACCGACCAAAGATGGGCCATGTGGGAGAAAGAGGCATATGCTGTACAATGGGCACTCCTCACATGGAGACACTTCCTAGAAGGGAACAAAATCCCCTTTGAAGTCTGGACTGATCATAAAAATCTAGAAGCCCTGAAAACTCCATGGAAACTCTCACCAAAACAAGCAAGGTGGGCTCAATATTTTAAAAAGTTTAATTTCACTCTCAGATATCTTCCAGGGGAAAAAAATTCTTGGCAGATGCCCTATCCAGGAAAGCCCAATACAACAGCAAAAAGATTGAAGTTGTAAAACCCATGATCCAACCAACCCAACTTATAGCCAAAGTGATCACCCAAGCACAAGGGAAGAAAGAACCACTGACTGATAATGCAACAACTTCCAAATTTAAGGAGACACTACTTAAGGATGACTGGCTCCAGGCTAACAAAAACATTTGCTTACTCAAAGATGGCCTAACCTTTTCTGGGTAGAAAACAAACTTTATGTCCCTGCCAGCCAGAGAAGGGACCTCATGAAATGATGCCATGACTCCAAAATAGCTGGACACTTTGGATTTATAAAAACCCTGCATCTCATCAAAAGACTATTCTGGTAGCCATCTCTCAAAAAAGATATTGAAAGCTATGTTGCTAGTTGTCCTATCTGCGCTGCTGCAAAAAGAAGTCAAGGGAAATCCCCTGGACTTTTACAAACAGTAGCAGAACCTTCAACACCCTGGAGAGAGAGCTCTATGGGCTTTATAGAGGAGCTCCCTGAAAGTGCAGGAAACACTGTTATTTGGGTTGTAACAGATCTTTTTTCAAAACAGGTTCATTTTGAACCTTGCCAAAAGATCCCAACAGCCAAGGCGTTGGCAAATATGTTTTTAATACACATTTATCACCTCCATGGAGCTCCCCAATGGATTATCTCAGATAGGGGTATACAATTAACATTCATATTTTGGCAGGCATTTTTAAACCTATTAGGTTCCACCCAGGGGTTGAGCTCATCAAATCACTCCCAGATCAATGGTGGACAGAATGAACTAATGGTATATTAGTACAAATTTAAGATGCTTTATTAATTACCAACAGGACAATTGGACTGACCTTCTTCCTTTTCCAGAGGTAGCACACAATAACAGTAGCACTGGTTTCACCCCATTCCATGTAACCACAGGACAAGAATTCAACCTTATGCCAGAGCTACCTACCAAGGAACCTGAAATTCCCTCCCTTAAGGAGTAGATAAATAATTTGTACACCACTTGGCCAGTGGTCAGACTAGCCTTACAAGAGGCTAGAACAGCTTTTTAAGCTCAAGTAGACAAAAAACACTGTGATCTCAAACCATTCAAAGTTGGGGACTTTATTTGTCTACAAAGTTCCTAAAAAGCATTGCAACCCTCTAAGAAACTGAGGCCTAAATTCATTGGCCCATTTTCTATCTCCAGAATTATCAATCCTGTTACTGTAGAGCTTCTACTTCCCAAAACAATTCGACAGATTCCTCCAGTATTTCACTGTAGCCTACTCAAACCAGAGATCATTTCAAAACTTAGACACACCCCCTTCCCACACCTCCAACTCCCATTATTGTACACGGAGAACAACATTTTGAAATTAAAGATATCCTTGATTTGTGCATTCACCATGAATCCACACAAAATTTAGTAGCTTGGAAACACCTTCCCTCCTCACAAAATGTGTGGGTAGCCAAATTACATATAAAAGCACCCACATTACTATGGAAGTTCCACCTGAAATACCCTCACAAACCATCCTAAGTTGTAAATGTAACAAATGTTTTATGTCTTCCAGGTGGATTTCTCAATTTTTTGAGGAGGGCAATATGTCAGATACGTGTATCTGCCATTCTTAAATGGAAGAAGAAGGGGGTGAGTTGGTACAAGTAATCCTTTTTTGATGTAACCTGAATATCTTAAGTCTTGATTGAATTTTGTATTGAATAACTTGTACATGATATACAACTGGGGACTGGAGCCCAAATGCCTGAAAACTTATCTCCTCTTGGAGAGATAGCAAGAGAAGGGGCCATAAAAATTCCAGCTCCGAAATAAACTTCCTAGGGAACTTTTCTCAACTACATTCCCAGAAAAAAAGGGTGGGTGATTAACATGTTGCTTCTTTGTATTGATGAAATCCACATCAGGGGTTCTAACTCCTTTTATGTATGCAGCATGCCTGGAGGCATATTAGACCCTGCTTTGACTATTACCTGGATAACTTCCTTTTCAATAAAGAATTCCTTTTGAAATACCCAGTTTTTAGAAGTTCATTCTTATCATTTGAAGGGGAGAGAGTCTGGGCCTTACAATCTTACAGAATTTTTTTTTTTAAAAAAAGGGGGAAAATGAATTTGTAGCCTATAGTTTGGATGATTAGATGGATGGATTATAGAAAGCCCAGTAATATGATGTAACTTCAGAAAAGAGGTTAAAATATATTTGAATAACTGCAAAAAAGAAAATTAAAAGCCACTTTCTGGGGGGAAGGCGGAGCTTCGTTTCGGCGATACAGCTGCGATCTTGGGGCTCTGAGATCGCAGCCGATATTTTCGCCCCTGGTCGGTCCCAACGGACCTAAACCGTCCCGTAGAGATGGGGATTGAGAAGGGTACTGTCCCAGGATCCCAGAGATATCGCAAAATCTCTGGTTTGATCTGGGAGAAGCCCTTTTGCTGGCGGCGGAGAGGCAGCCCCCATAGCTGCTGAAGTCAGGACAGCTCCGGAAAGAAAGTGGCTGGAAAGAAGTGTGTCGGCTGGGTGAGAAATTCCTTTTGTGCTGTAAATTCACTGAGGTTTGAAAGGGCATCCTGAACAAAGAAGAAACCTGTGAGACTTTTTTTTTTTGACCAAAACTGTTTGAGCGGCGTTTTTTAAAATGATGTCAAATTGAGGCTTGGATTTTTTTTTCTTTTTCTTACTTTTTTTCTGGGGACTTAAGTGTGACTTTGTAGGTAACTGGATTGAATTTTCTCTTATATATATTTTTATGCTCCTTTTGATTTTTTAATTTTCTCTAGGATAGAGGCTCCCTTTAGCTATTTTCTTTTTCTTTTTCTTTTTGTATACATTATTCATTTTTTCTGGCTGGGGGGGGAAAGAGCATTAAGAAACATTGCAACACTGCCAACTAGAGGCTTGAAAATACTTTATTTGAATTGGAAAGAATTGTAAGAAGACTCCTTCTCAAGGACATTTCAACGTGATAAGATAGAGGGATATTTCAACACTTGAGGCTTAGCTTTGAAGCTGCTGGAGAAGAGAGTCATAATAAGAGCCTTGGATAAATAAATAAAGTGCAGTGTGCTCTCTTATATATATATATGTACCCCATTCACCAGCCTTTTTGTAAATTTCAATTCTAGTAATATTCTTATTTTTGCCTTTTATTTTAAAGGGAAAGTCTCAGAGTTTTTTCTTTATTTTTCTTTTTTTCTCTTTATTTTTATTGGGACTTCTTTGCTTTTTCTATCCATGTTTTTGGACCACTTTGTTTTTCTTTTTTGATTATTAAGATTAAGGTGTGAAGAACCTGAAGGAATTTCTTTTTTTCTTTTGTTTTTTGTTTTGCTCTTAATCAATAATATCATTTTTGGGTTTGTTTGTTTTTTTCCTTTCTATTTTTCCTTTTTTATGGTGGACTACTTTGTAATTGGATTAGGGTCAAGAAGAACCTGAAGATTTTTCTTCTTTCTTTTTTCCTTTTTCTTCTTTGATTTTGGGTCTTTGACTATTGGATTTTTTCCATTTTGGATTATAATTGGCTATCCTACCAATTGGATTAAAAGTCAAAAAGAATTTGAAGCTTTGGAAGCATTAAAATGAGCAGGAAACCAATACCAGTTGGCATTTCTACTTCTACCTCTGCTTCCCCACCAGCTGGAGGACAACGTTTAATTCAGACAATGTTGAAGCAAAATAAAGAACAAGAAATAGTAACTTTACAGATGATTATGCAAGGAATCCAAGATCTCAAGATAAAATCAGACATCATTGAACAAAGAATAGAGAAGACTGATGAAAAAGTGGAAAATATTAAACAATGGGGAAGTATGAGGAGATGGGGAAGTATGAGGAGAGATTCCAAAAAATTGAGGAAGAAGGAAAACAAAGAGAGGAGAAGATTGGAAATTGACAGTAGATTAACAGTGGTTGAACAAGAAAAAAATGGGATGTTGAGGTGGGAGATGGAAAGGTCAGAATTTTATCTCAGATTTCAAAATATAGAAGAGGAAAAAGGAGAAAATTTGGCTGCGATAATGATAGAAATTTTGGCAGATGCTTTGGAAATTACAGAGGAAAAGATGATGAGTAGATGAGGTATATCGAGTTTATACAAGATATGCGATGAGAAATAAATTACCAAAGGAAGTCCATATTAGATTTACCAAAAAATCCATCAAAACACAAATATTACAAGTGGTAAGAGAGAAAACATTGAAATACAAAGGTAAAGAGATTGTGGTTTTAAAACAAATACCCAGAAGAGTGAGAGAGATGAGAAGAGAATATCGATTTCTGACCAAAATGCTACTGGAAAACAAAGTGAATTATAGATGGCTGATTCCAGAAGGATTAATGTTTACGTGGCAAGAGCAGAGACATAGAATTGATTCAATTGAGAAAGCAGAACTTTTCCATGCAGAATTTTTTGGAAAAAGAAGAGAGGAGGCAGAGAAAGAGGTCTCATTAATTGAGTTTCAAGAGGAACAACTAGAGACTGAAAAAGAGAAAGAAGCTGTAGGTGGACAGATGGACAGTAAAGAACAGTGTGAAGTGAGATCCACGAGAGCTGTTAGACCTAAATATAAAGCATAATCATGGAAGAAAGAAAACTGATTACAATGAATATAAATGGACTTAATTCAGCTGTTAAAAGAAAGAAAACTTTTCATAAATTAGAGAAATTAAAATTTGATATAATTTGTCTACAAGAAGTTCATATTAAAAAACAACATGAACAATTGTTAGTACAGCCAAAATTGGGGAAAATATTTACTTCTTTGATTCAATGTAAGAAAAGAGGAGTGGTTCTATACATTAAAGAGGCTATCCCAGCAAAACTGATCTATACTGATGAAGATGGAAGAGTATTAATGGTGGAAATAATGGACAATAATATAAAAATACTTTTGATTGCAATTTATGCTCCAAATTATAAACAAGAAGAGTTTTATAAAAAGCTACACATGAAAATAACTGGATTGGACTATGTTAATATAATTATGATGGGAGACTTTAATGGAATTGTGGACAATAAATTGGACTATATAGCAACAGCAACCAAGCAAAATAGAAAGGCTCTCCCTAAATCTTTTTTTAAAATGACAGACGAACTATCTTTAAAAGATATTTGGAGAGAAAGAAATGTTAAAGCTAAACAATATACTTTTTATTCAAATAGACATTTATCATGGTCCAGATTAGATATGATTTGGATATCAACAGAATTAATATCCAATATTCAAGAAACAAATATTGAAACAAGTACTTGGGCAGATCATAGCCCAATGACAATTAAATGGAAGGGACAAAAAAAAAAGATCAAGATGGACATTAAATAATACTATTTTAAAGGAGAAAGATTTTATACAATGGATGGAAAAGGAATTGGCTTTTTTTTTCAGAGAAAATAAAAAAGAAGATACTTCAACGCAGAATGTTTGGGATACAATGAAGGCATATGCTAGAGGTCTGATAATAGATTATACAAGAAAAAAGAATATTAGGAAAAGGCAAGCTTCTAAGGCCTTGGAAGATGAGTATAAAAGACTTGAAAAAGAATTACAGAAAATGCCACAGAAAAAAGATATTAAATTGAAGCTGGATGTAATTAAACATAAAATGGAATTAATAGAGAAAGAAGAATTGGCACAGAAAATCAGAAATTCTAAACAGAATTACTTTGAAGATGCGAATAAACCAGGCAGATGGCTAGCATATAAATTGAGAAAGGAGAAGGAATCAAGAAAAATATTGAAGTTAATAGATGATCAAGGCCAAGTTTGTTGTGGTAATAAGGAGAAAAAGGAAATTATTTGAGATTTTTATGGGCAACTATATAAACAAGAGAATATTGATGAGGAAAAAGTCAAACAATATTTACAGAATGCTAATTTACCAAAGATACCTAAAGAGACTGAAGAAATGTTAGAAAGCAATATAACAATGATGGAATTAAATGAAGCATCTAAGAGACAAAACAATGGGAAAGCACCGGGTCCAGATGGGCTTCTGGCAGAATTCTATAAAACATTTCAAGAATCATTGAGTATCCCATTGTTAGAAGTCATGAATGAAGTTATGTTAAAGAAGATGATACCCAAAATATAGTCAGCGGCCATGTTACACTTATTCCAAAAGAAGAGGCTGACCCACTGCAAATTAAGAACTACAGATCCATCTCCTTATTGAATGCAGACTATAAAATCTTTGCTTCAATTTTAGCAGAAAGACTTAAAAAATATTTAAATAATTTTATTCACCCAGATCAAAATGGATTTCTGCCAAAGAGACAAATCAGAGACAATATGAGAGTAATCTTGGATACTTTGGAATACTATGAGGCTCATCCTGAAAAGCAAATGGCTTTGATATTTTTAGATGCTCAAAAGGCATTTGACAACGTGAACTGGAGATTTATGTTATTACTATTGGAACAGATGGGTTTTGCTAAAAAATTTATTCAAGCAATCGAAGCCATATACAATAAACAGACAGCAAAGGTAATGATGGAGGGGGAACTTACAGATTTTATTAATATAAGAAAAGGCACAAGACAAGGATGCCCCCTATCTCCTTTGCTATTTGTGTTGACCTTGGAAGTGTTGAATAGAAATATTAGGGATGATAAAAGCATAAAAGGAATGAAAATTAAGAAGGAAGAATTTAAACTGCAAGCTTTTGCTGATGATTTAGCTTTTATTCTGGAAGATCCGCTAGAAACAGCTCCAAAGTTATTGGAAAAGATAGAGACATATGGTGAGATGGCTGGTTTGAAAATAAATAAAGATAAAACAAAGATTTTGACAAAGAACATGTTACTGAGACAAAGAGAAGAACTGGCAGACCTCTTGAAAATCCAACCTTACGAATAAGGTTAAGTATCTGGGGATATATTTGACAGCAAGATGTAGCACATTAAAAGAGAATAATTAAATTAAACTTAAACAACAGATAGCTACAGATTTGAAGAAGTGGGAAAACTTGCAATTGTCATTAATAGGGAGAATTTCAACAATCAAGATGAATATTTTACCTAGAATTTTATTTTTGTTCCAAACAATACCAATTAGGCTTGGAAAAGACTATTTTGAAGATTTAAATAAAATCATGTTGAAGTTTATATGGCAAGGTAAAAAAGCGAGAATAGAGCTAAAGCTTTTGCAAGATGCTAGAATTAGAAGAGGTTTTGGCCTGCCTAATTGGGAATTGTATTATCAAGCTGCAAATTTGATGTGGGTCAAAGAATGGATAACATTAAGAAAGCATAGGTTGTTGACATTAGAAGGGCATGATTTGCTGTTGGGCTGGCATGCTTTTTTATGGTATAAGGGAACTAAAACACAGGGTTATTTTAGAAGACATTATATGTGGGAGTCTATGTGGTTAAACTGGGAGAAGATAAAAAAAACAATGTTATTTGAAAATTCCAGTTTGGTTATCGACTATTGAAGCATTTTCCTATCCTATAATTTATAAGAAGGAACAAACAGTTAGATATGGGGAACTCTTGGATGAAAAGGGTGAACTTAAATCGATCCAAAACTTAGAGGAACAAGGTATAAGGATGAATTGGTTTTCATATGCGCAAATACATTCAAGGTATGATGAAGATTCTAAAACAGAGGGATTCTATGATAAGCAGACTGATTTAGATAAGATCTTGATGGGTACTAATGAGAAGGTGATTAAAAAATTATATGGTTATTTACTGGGAATGAAATTAGAGGAAGAACAAGTCAAAGGAACTATGATTGTTTGGGGGAAGAATTTTGGATATGGGATTGATCTAGAGAAATGGCAGAAATTGTGGTCTCAAAATTATAAAATGACAATGTCAACAGCATATAAAGAAAACTTGTATAAGATGTTTTATAGGTGGCACTTTCCCCCGACAAGAATAGCAAGAATGTTTAAGAACAAATCTGAAAAATGCTGGAAATGTCATCAGATACCCGGCTCGTATTACCATATGTGGTGGACTTGTGAGGACGCTAGAAAATATTGGACTATAATTCGCATGTGGTTGGAAAAAATGACAAAGAAACACATAGACTTGAAACCAGAGATCTCCTTATTGGGAATTTTACCTGATATATATAGTAAAGATTTGAAGTACCTGATTGTAAATGTATTAACAGCGGCTAGGATTGTATTTGCTAAAAATTGGAAGAATGAGAAAATACCATTACAGGAAGAAATTATTAAGAAAATATTGGAATGTGCTGAGATGAGTAGGTTGACATTTGAAATTAGAGAGCAAGAGGATAACAATTTTATGAAATTTGGGATCTTTTTTTTCAATGTCTAGATGATAAAATACGATAATAGAATATTTAGAATGCTAGACAGTAAGGAATATCTTTATTTTGCTATTATTTTGTTATTTGACGTTATATTTATAAAGGGTTTTTTAGGATTGATTTGATATGATTATATGATTTGTTATAGAGTAAACTGGTTTAAAGTATTGTTAGCTCATAAAGCATGAATGATTAAAAATATAGTCAAAAACTTCTTTTTTTAGTGATATTAGGATATATAAGTTTGGATTGACAATATGAGTTGTTATGTAACATAATTGTAATTGAGACTACAGAATGAATGCACAAAAATGATGAACCAACTGACACATTCTGTAGATACTGTTTGACTTTTTCCTCATCAATATTCTCTTGTTTATATAGTTGCCCATAAAAATCTCGGATAATTTCCTTTTTCTCCTTATTACCATAACAAACTTGGCCTTGATCATCTATTAGCTTCAATATTTTTCTTGATTCCTTCTCCTTTCTCAATTTATATGCTAGCCATCTGCCTGGTTTATTTGCATCTTCAAAGTAATTCTGTTTAGAATTTCTAATTTTCTGTGCCAGTTCTTCTTTCTCTATTAATTCCATTTTATGTTTAATTACATCCAGCTTCAATTTAATATCTTTTTTCTGTGGCATTTTCTGTAATTCTTTTTCAAGTCTTTTATACTCATCTTCCAAGGCCTTAGAAGCTTGCCTTTTCCTAATATTCTTTTTTCTTGTATAATCTATTATCAAACCTCTAGCATATGCCTTCATTGTATCCCAAACATTCTGCATTGAAGTATCTTCTTTTTTATTTTCTCTAAAGAAAAAAGCCAGTTCCTTCTCCATCTATTGTATAAAATATTTTTCCTTTAAGATAGTATTATTTAATGTCCATCTCAATCTTTTTTTTTGTCCCTTCCATTTAATTGTCATTGGGCCATGATCTGCCCAAGTACTTGTTTCGATATTTGTTTCTTGAATATTAGATATTAATTCTGTTGAGATCCAGATCATATCTAATCTGGACCATGATAAATGTCTATTTGAATAAAAAGTATATTGTTTAGCTTTAACATTTCTTTCTCTCCAAATATCGTTTAAAGTTAATTTGTCTGTCATTTTAAAAAAGGATTTAGGGAGAGTCTTTCTATTTTGCTTTTTTGTTGTTGCTATATAGTCCACAATTCCATTAAAGTCTCCCATCATAATTATATTAACATAGTCCAGCCCAATTATTTTCATGTGTAGTTTTTTTATAGAACTCTTCTTGTTTATCATTCGGAGCATAAATTGTAATCAAGATTATTTTTATATTATTGTCCATTATTTCCACCATTAGTACTCTTCTGTCTTCATCCGTGTATATCAGTTTTGGTAGGATAGCCTCTTTAATGTATAGAACCACTCCTCTTTTCTTACATTGAGTCAAAGAAGTAAATATTTTCCCTAGTCTTGGCTGTACTAACAATTGTTCATGTTGTTTTTTAATATGAACTTCTTGTAAGCAAATTATATCAAATTTTAATTTCTCTAATTTATGAAAGGTTTTCCTTCTTTTAACAGCTGAATTGGGGCCATTTATATTCATTGTAATCAGTTTTTTTCTTCCATGATTATGCTTTATATTTACCTAAATATAGTTGTTATTCTTATTGGGATTGATTTTTACAAAGTATATTAATTTAGAAAACTGTGCTGCTTAATCAGTATTTAGAATATCTAGAATATAATACAATATATATTATTGCATATTATATTATAGTATAAAAAGTAGAGTTTAAGAAAAGAAAGCCAGGAGAATATTGGATGGTGGTTTGGGAAAAGATAGATAGGATATTAGGAGAGCAATACAGAATTATGAAGGAAATGACAAGCTTTACAACTACCACCTTGAAGGCTGAGAAGAAAACCACTCCGATCATAACTGCAGTGATTGCATCCCCAATAAACCAGAGATCAATAGAAGGAATGTTTGCATCAGAAAATTTAAATCCCACACTGAACATGCAAGCCATGCAGGCTACACTATTAGCAATCCAAGAAATCATGGTGAAATTACAAGAGAATATGACTAAAACCATGGAGAGATGAAAATGGAAATACAGGAGGTTAAAAGAGAAGTGAACAATGACATTCAGAAGCCGGATGAAAAAGTGGGCTTGATTCAAGAAGCAATGCAGAAGAATGATCAATGAATACAAATGATCGAGAAAAGAATGGAAAAAAGAGGAAAAATTAGACCTGGTGAATCAGAGGATGAGAGAACAAAACAAAAAAGTAAAGGATTCATTGATTCAGTTGGAAATGGACTGAGCCTCATTTTATCTAAGATTTCAAAATGTTGTGGAGACCAAGGAGGAAGACCTGGCAACAATAATGATGGAAATGATAGCAGAGATACTCCAAAGAGACAAATGAGAAATAAGTGAACTGGATGAGGTCTATAGAGTTCATATGAACTATGCTAGATGCTATAGGCTGCCAAAGGAAGGTCATGTGCACTTTGCTTGGAAAAAAGTAAGAGACATTATATACAAAATAATTAAGGATGAGCCAATGACTTACAAAGACAAGGAATTAACCATGTTAAAACAGATCCCAAAGAGAGTCTAAGAGCAAAGAAAAGACTATTATTTCTTAGCGGCCTTACTCAATGTGTGTCATATATTATTCAGATGGATAACACCAGAAAGAATGTTGGTGTCATGGCAGGGGGAAAAAAATTAAAATTGATATCTTGGATAAAGCGCAAGATCTCCATGACCAACTTATTGGCTCAGAAGAAACAGGCAGTAGCAGAGAGAAACTAGAGCAGACAAGTCAAGAGGACCAGCGACAGGAAAGTAAAGACAAAGAACAAGAAGAAGAGAAGAAGAGGAAAGAAGAAGAGTTTCAAGAAGAAAGAGGAGTGAGAACAAGAGCCCCAAAATATACAAAGGGCAATAGAAAATAGTGAATAGCATAAAAGTAAGGGAAAGGAAAGTAAGTTGAAACTATTAGCCTTAAATATAAATGGACTTAACTCTCCAATTAAAGGGAACCAAACCTTCATGAAACTGGCAAAACAAAAGATGGATATTGTGTGCCTCCAAGAGGTGCACATCAAAAATCAGGATATAAAATATTTACAGGGGTGGCAGTGTACATTATAGAAGGAATAAAGGCAGAACTAATATATGCAGATTTAAAAGGTAAAATATTGATGATAGAAGTTGTCAGTTCTGAGATCAGTTGCCACAAGAAAATATGTGAACAATAAAGGGGGGTGAGGGAGTTGAACAGTTCAAGGTTATTTAGCATGTAGCAATAAAAAATTCCAGCTGCAGTTAATTGGTTCTCATGATTTATGAAGTGTGTAAGTGGAAGGAGATAGGGTGGACTTTGTGAGACGCGCTGAGAATGAGTTTCAGTTTTGGAAATTTCCATAGACATACCAGAGCTATTCCTAATAAATCAGTTGAGATTATGCTTGTCTCAGAGTGATTGATTACTATGGATAATTTCTGGATGCCTAACATTTATTTCCAAAACTCATTTTTTCTTTTCTAAAGGGGTTTAAGCTGATACCCCAAAGATTTTTTTCCCAGAGATGGAGAAAAATCAACAATCTGCCGACATTGAAGATGAACAGGATGGGGCTTTCAGGAGGCCCCCTCTGGAGCACTAGCTGGAGCTGTCAGCCCCTGTTTGGAGGAGATGATGGATGCCTTCAGAGGGGCAGTAGAGGAAAAAGACCTGGGAGCCAGGCCAAAGCTTTTCAACTTGAAGAAATGTTACAGCCCAGATTTAACTGGACTGTCTGAAGAAAAGTCTTTCTCCAGCCCCATGCATACAGCTATTGAACCAGATTGGAGGGAAGAGAGACAATTTGGGTTGGAATTCTCTCAAAATGACATCCTCAAGGGTTATTCTGGGAGTCCATTGATGGCAGATTTACTATAACAGTTCCAGAATTTAAAAGTGACAGGCTTGGTCTCACAGCCTACCTGGACGAGTGGAAGCCTAAGACAACCTATTCTCTCTTATCCAAGTATCATGAGGGATGAGGAGATTACACAGATGATTACTATGATTACTATGGATAATTTCTGGATGCCTAACATTTATTTCCAAAACTCATTTTTTCTTTTCTAAAGGGGTTTAAGCTGATACCCCAAAGATTTTTTTCCCAGAGATGGAGGGAAGAGCTATAGAGATATGTTGCAGCCTCCAAGGCAATCCCCTCATTTTCCAGAAGGAAGATTACCCCCTGCAGAGAGTATCCCTCCAGGGTGGGGATTTTATCCAGGCCAGGGGTGGATTCAATGCCAATGGCAGCCAGCACCAACAAAGTCCTGGTCTGAAGGGAGGGTTGCCCAGACAACAGACAGCAGTCACTTTCCCTCCCCCCTGGGCAGGGAACCAGACCACACCCATCTTTCTCATGGCAACCACAATTGCAAACCCAACCTGGAGCAAGGCTGCAGGGACCCCTATTCAGAGAGGCACCACCCAGCCAGGCTTCAGGCACCCTGCCCAGCCTAGATAAGCCACCTGCCCAGTTCCTTTCATTCCAGTTCAACCTGCAGGGGCCTGGCATGTGCCACTTCTGCAGCCATGACCCAGGCCGGACCAAATACCCTTTGACGCCATTCGATGGCCACCATGAACATTTCAATTACTTCCTCACTCAAATCCGATCCCATATAGAACAATTTGGGGATCAATATGTCACAGAGCATGATTTGGTTATGGCCATAACAGATGGGATGAATGAAGGGAATGCTTCAGACTGGGTGGCCCAAATACACAATGAACAAGCCCCCGAATTACATGATGTCAACAGATTTATTTTATTTATTTATTTAACAAACTTTATTCAATTTTTTACATTAAAAACAAAAATCTCTTTTTAATGGACAACAAATTTCCGGGTCATCACCTTTACATACAAATATGACAGCAATTATACATTCATATATGCATACTTAATTCTATTATTACCTTTTCCATTCCAAATTTTCAGTAAGGAGAGAAACAAACACATTAATTCTAGCCTCTTTCATTAATCCTGAAACATCTTTTTGTTTCATTTCAATTATTTCAAATATAATCCTTTAGTATTTGTTTTTAAACATAAAGATAAACAATATGTATTTGCCTAATAATAATAAAGTTGATTCTAAATTCTTTCATTAATCTCAATCTAAACATCTTTTTATTTCATTTCAATTATTTCAAATATAATCCTTAATATTTATTTTAAAAATAAAAATAAATAATATATATTTGCCTAATAGTAGTAATAATGAAGTTACCAATGTCTCTCCTTGCTTTTAATAATCTATATTAAACTTATTAATTTAACTGGTTCTTTAGTCTGTCATCCCTTTCCATTACACATTTTTTTTAATGAATTCTAAATTAATACAAATTTTAACACACGCACACAAAAAGAAAAAAGAACAAGTTTCCCCTCTTTTACTATTTTGAGTGTGATACCTTAATGATTAGAATATACCTTTATTCCCTCATCTTAATTCCTAATAAACCATTAATCATTACCTCTTTTCAACTGGATTCCACAGCATATTTCACCCCCCCTTTAATAAGAGTTATCACTATCTATATTACCCTATTTTCTAAATATTTTTAATTGCAAAAATATTCTTATTACCCCTTGTCACCCTGCAGAATCCCTCTTTTAATTCATCAACTATTATCTCTAAAAAAACAATTTCTTTTCAACATTTTACTAGTTCTGTGTTTCTTTCTTTCACATGCCTGTTTCTTACTGCTTCTCCTCCCCCTCTTTTCCCCATATCTTTTCTCATTCAGTTTATATCCCTCTCTTTCTTAATATCTTCCTTTTCCCTTTTCTGCTGAGTCTTTCTGCCTTTCCTGACTTCACAAGTAATCCTTCTTTTAATTGTAAAAAAACAATTTCCTTTCAACATTTTACTATTTCTATATTTATTTATTTCATATGCCTGTTTTGTGCTGCTTCTCCTCCCCCTCTTTTCCCCATATCTTTTCTCATTCCAGTTTATATCCCTCTCTTTTTTAATATCTTCCTTTCCTCTTTTCTGCTGAATCTTCCTGCCTTTCCTGACTTCATAGGTATTCGCTCTTTTAATTTCCTTCTTAAAACTCAACTTTTTCCTTCTTTCCCCATTTCTTTGTAGCATTCTTTGTGTTAATTGTCTATTTAAAATGTCTTCTCCTTGAGTCGACTCCTCCTCTGAAAATCTTTCTTCTTGTTCTTCAATCGCCATTTCCATTTTTTCTACCACAGAGCAAAGTGATTCTCCTCTTTCCTGTAGTAATTCTCTCATATTTTTAAGTTCCATTTTTAATTCCCAAAGAGATATCATCATTCTTATATTTTATGATCGTTAAAGTCCACAAAAAGAAATCACTTTTACTTTTCTTCTTTCTTCTTTCAGTTTTTAAAGGTTCTCAGCTATTCCAGTCCAGGGTTTATATCAATCAGTCCCACAAACAATCTTTCCTTAATTTTTCCTTTATTCTGGTTCTGCTTTCACTTTCTAAAATTCTTACTTTGTTTCAATGTTTCTGTAATGTTATATCCACACCAGTTCATTCAAAAACAGGATGCTTTCCCTTTTATTTGAACTAAGTTTTTATCAAAAGGTGACATTATAGAAAGTCTTCACCTTTTTCCCCTTTTTTTTTATTTAAGGTTTTTCAAACCTCCATATTCCAGCACAGTCCAGTCTCCAATTTGTAAACTTTGTTATTATTATTCTTTAACAATCTTAAGTCCAGCTTTAGTTTTATACTTGTTTATTCCCAAGTTATTTTAGTCCAATTTGATTAAATCTTTAATTCCAGCTTCTTCCTTTCCTGGTCCGAAGCCCCATTTAGCTGTCAAATATATATATATATATATATTTTTCTGTCCCTTTGTAATTTCGCCACTCACTTTTCTTTTCTTAAAAATTCTATATTACCTTAATCCCGGGGTACTTTTGTTCAGTTATCCTGCACAAATTTTAGTCCAGCTGAGTTGTCCTCTTCGGGATGGCCATTTTAGACCACCACTGCAGTCGTCTTTGGGAGGAAAAAAAACAAGCCTGGGAGGGGGGAAGATGCGGCTCCCCAAGGCAGTTTCAGCTCCTAATCAAAATGATTGGGGCTCTCCAACGAAAGAGCATGAACAATAGCCGCAGAGAGTTGCGATCTACTGCCCGTTGGCGAGGAGGCTCCACCTTCTTCCAGATTTATTTTATTATTAAGCCTCAGATTTGAAAATCCAGGCAGGGTGGCAGAGAATGAAGAGAAGTTAATGGAAATGAGACAAGGCAAATGACCCTTGTCAGACTTTATTTGGGACTTTAGAAGGATCGCAAGCTACCTCATGAATTGGCCTGAAAGAATGACTTTACACTACTTTAAAAATGCCATTGATCCAGAAGTAAAGAAGGCCTGTGACATTAGGGGAATACCAGAGTCCCTTCAAGCGTGATATGCCACAGCCCTCAGCTTAGACCGCAGTATCAACCCACACAGAAAACCCCTTCTGGTGGCCCCATCTAAGATGATTGTGGCTAGGAGACCGCTGACCAGACCAACCAAAGCTGCTCGTACACAACCCAATAGAATGCTGAAATGTTACCGTTGTGGCCAAGATGGCCATAGAGCAACCAACTGTCTGGCTCCTGCTCCTGTACCACAAGCAACACAGTCGAAGTCTAGTACGGTTGGTAGAGGTCAGAAAAGTCAAGGAAGACCTTCAGACATTAGCCATTTTGCTAGACGCTGCTGGGAAAGTCCTCTCTACGCAGATGGGAGCAACAGACCACCAGGCTGACACCACATCCCCAGGAACCTACCCACCAAAGATGACCCAATGGTAAGTGATCCCATCATACCTTTTACAGTCAAGGTCAAGTTAGTGGTACCAAACATGGGGGAGGCCGGGGAGTTAGAAGCTGTCATTGATACTGGGTGCTCTAGATGCCTTATCGGATTCCCTATCACTGAATAATTGGGCATAAAGACTAACCCACTAAAATGCCCAATCAGATTTCAGCAAGTGGATGGAACATTAATTGGGGGGACACCAGCCACCCAAATGACAGAATTGATCAAGATGGAATTAGGCCCTCATCGCGAACTCATATGCTTCATACTGGCCCCCAGGATGTCAGAATCAATCATATTGGGTCTTGCTTGGCTAGACAAATGGGCCCCTACAATCAAATGGGAGGATGGATTCAGGAAAATCCTCATAGGACTGGGCTCATTGCTCCTCTTCCTCCCACAACAGAACCACCAGTCAACTTGAAACCAACCCCTGAGCTGACATCCATAGCATCCTATCTTCTACCAGATAACCCCCAATTACCCAACTAATACTTGGCTGAAGCATTCAGTAAAGAAGAGTGTAATGTCCTCCCCATCAAGCCTCTGATTGCACCATAGAATTACAACCCGGGGCAAAACTACCAAAACCAAACATGTATTCCATGACACCTGCTGAAATGACTGAATTAAGGAAATACATCAATCAAAATTTGGATTGAAGTTTTATTGAACCTGCCAAATCAAGATTAGCTGCCCCCGTGTTGTTCAAAGAGAAGGATGGTGGATTGATATTATGTGTAGACTTTAGGGGCGTAAATGTCATGTGCATCAAAAACATGTACCCTCTCCCCCTCGTGAAGGACTTATTGAACCACCTGTTGAAATGCAAGGTATTCACCAAGCTAGATCTCAGAGAAGCTTCCTACCAGGTCCACATCAAAGAGAGAGACAACTGGAAAACAGCTTTTAACTGCCCTTTGGGTAGCTTCCAATTCAAAGTCATGCCTTTCAGACTTCAGGAGGCTCCCGCAGTGTTTATGCAATTCATCATTGAGGTGCTACACCCGCACCTTTATTGGGGGAGTCCTCATATACCTGAATTACATCCTTATCTTCAGCGAAACCATGGAAGAACATGTTCAATTGGTCTGATAAGTCCTAGAAAAACTTCTAGCTGCCAAATTATATGTGAAATTCTCAAAATGTGAATTCCACAAAGAGTCACTGGATTATATAGGCTACCAAATATCCAACCTGGGAATTGAAAGGTGAAAGCGATGCTGGACTGGCAACACCCCTAGAACCCGAAAACAACTTCAAAGTTTTTTAGGGTTTGCCAACTTCTATAGACAATTCATTATGTCCTTTGCCAAAGTTACTCTCCCTCTAATGGAGCTATTAAAAATGGGCCCGTCACCCACCAAACTTAAGCCAAATCAACCCCTGGCTTGGACCATGGACTGTCAGAAAGTGTTTGAGACCTTAAAATGCCTCTTTGCAGCTGAGTCCATCCTCCAGCACCCAGACATGACCAAGCTTTTTATTGTCCAAACTGATGTGAGTGATGTAGTGGTGGCAGCTGTTCTGCTGCAAAAAGACTCCAAAAAATCTGACAGACACAGAGCAAAGGTGGGTGGTCTGGGAGAAAGAAGCATTTGCCATACGATGGGTTTTATTGACTTGGAGGCATTTCCTAGAAGGGGTGCCAGAGCCCTTTGAGGTATGGACTGATCACAAAAACCTCGAGGCTTTAAAGACCCCTAGGAGATTATCACCCAAACAAGTCCACTGGGCCCAATACTTCAAGCCATTCAACTTCAACATTAAATATATCCCCAGAGGAAAAAATATATTGGCAGACGCCCTGTCCAGAAAACCTCAGTTTGACAGCAACTGAGAGGAAATACTACAAGCCTTAATGTCAGTATCTCAATCGTCAGGCCAAGTAACCACTTGAGCCCAAGCCAACCACAACCCCAAACACCTGGAAGATAAGCTGACCGCAGAATTGAAAACTGCCCTATTGACCGATCCTTAGTTCCTGGACCATCAAACCAAGTTAACAATGAATGAGGGAGTAGCTTGGAAAGTGACTAAAATTTATGTACTGACAACTCTAAGACTATTGATACTAAAGCATAGCAACTCATGGTTGGGAGGCCACTTTGGATTCTTAAAAACCCTACATTTACTGAGAAGACAGTTCTGGTGGCAAAAACTGAAACCTGACATTGAGGACTATGTAAAAAAGAACTGGAAAAACCCTGGCCTCCTTCAACAAGTCACTGAACCAAACCAACCATGGGAAGAAATTGCAATGAACTTTATTGTGGAAATACCTGAGAGTGAAGGGAATATGATCATTTGGACTGTAATTAACTTATTATTTAAACAGCCCCACTTTGTAGCCTATAAAGGACTTCCATCTGCGAAAAAGCTTGCAAAGTTGTTCGTGAAACATATCTATAGACTACATGGAGTACCTCATAGAATAATATCAGACAGAAGGGTACAATTTACTACAAAAATTTGGAGGGAATTTTTGAAGTCCATTGGGTCCTCCCAAGGATTATCCTCAGCTTTCCATCTGGCCTGCAATAGAGCAGTGGAGAGGGCTAACACCATGATTGAACAATACATTAGATGCTATGTAAATTATCAACAAGAAAATTGGGCTATTACCTTTTGCAGAGGTTGCTTACAATCATGTAGTACATAGCAGCATGGGGTTGACTCTATTCCAAATCAACACTGGAATGGACTTTGTCCCTATGCCAGAGTTACCTAGACAACCTCTCACATCCATGCCCCTAACAGAATGGATGAACTCATTAAAGAAAGGATGGGAAGATACAAAAAAAGCTTTGACCGAAGCTGCAAAAATTATAAAAACAGGTGGATAAACATAGATCCCTTCAACAGCTCCTTTAAAGTGGGAGACAAAGTATATTTGTCAACCAATTATCTTAGGTTGAAACTGCCCAGTAAGAAACTGGGCCCAAAATTCTTGGGTCCATTCCCAATTTCAAAAATTATCAATCCGGTTACTATCCAATTAAGTCTTCCTTGACTATTAGGGAAGATTCATCCAGTGTTCCATTGTTGTTTACTAAAATCAGCTGCTACTTCAATGATAAGACCAATGCCAATTGCTCCCCCTGACCTGTTAACGGTACAGGGGGAAACACATTATGAAATTAAGAAAATCCTCAATTCTAGATTACACCATGGACGATTGCAAAATTTGGTCTTATAGAAGGGATACCCTCTCTCAGATGCTAGTTGGGTAAAGAGTTGATCAATTGGTTATACAATTCCATGAGGACTTCCTCCACAAACTGAAGGGTCCTCGTGGAGGGGGGAGGGAGGCTAAAGGACAATGTATTAACCCTTGTATCTGTTTGGTTGTTTTTTTTCTAGGAGAAGGAGTTTTCAAGGGGGGACACCTGTCAGCTCTGAGATCAGCTGCCACAAGAAAATATGTGAACAATGGAGGGGTGAGAGAGTTGAACAGTTCAAGGTTATTTAGTATGTCACATTTAAAAATTCCAGCTACAGTTAACTGGTTCTCATGATTTATGAAGTGTATAAGTGGGAGGAGATAGAGTGGACTTTGAGACATTCAATGAGTTTCAGTTTTGGAAATTTTCATAGACATACCAGAGCTGTTCCTAATAAATCAATTGAAGATTATGCTTGTCTCGGAGTGATTGATTACTATGGAAAATTTCTGGATGCCTAACAGAAGTATTATTGGAACAAAAAAGTATACTCTCAGTGGTTATATATGCACCCAATAGTGGACAAGGGAAATTTTATAGGAAAGTTCACGAGAAAATAATAGAGACAGGCAAAGAGGATATGTGTATGATAGGTGATTTCAGCACAATCATAGATATAAAAAAGGATTATAGCAGTAACCAAATAAAAATAAAAATAAAAAGAATACCCTCCCTAAACCTTTTTTTGACATGGCAAAAGAATTAAATTTGATAGATATTTGGAGAATTCAAAACCCAGAAGAGAATAAATTTACCTTTTACTCTAACCCCCATAAATCCTAGTCAAGAATTGACATGGCCTGGATAAATAAAGCATCAATGAAAGATATAGAAACTATAGAAATTATACTAAACATATGGGTGGACCATAGTCCCCAAATATTAATATGGAAGGAACAACAAAGGCAAAGAGGAAGAGGCTGAACCCAGAAATTCTGAAAGAAAAGGAATACACTGGATGATTAACAAAGAATTAGAGCTATTTTTTAAAGACAATACAAAATATCATACATCTTTACAGAATTTTTGGGACACAATGAAAGCATATATAAGAGGGTTAATGATAGCTTACAATGCAAAAAAGAGAAAGAGAAAAAGAATACAATGATTACAGGATGAGATTAAACATTTGGAAACCCAATTACAAAACAAACTGGGAAATGAACAAATTATAAGTAAATGAGTATTAGCCAAACATAAATTAAACACATTAGAACAGGAAAAGAATTTAAGAGCTTTGAAATTTGCAAAACAAAACTACTTTGAGCATGCCAACAAGCCAGGAAGGTGGCTTGTTTATAGATTAAGAAAGGAAAGAGAAAAAATAATGATTCAGCAGTTACAGGATAAAGAGTGGAAACTACAATATAATATGGAAAAAGAAAACAGGGATTGCACAAGAGTTCTTCAAAGAACTCTATAAGCAAGAGCAAATTACAGATGAGAAAATAAATCACTGCTTAAAAGGGGAGACCATGTCAGTACTAATGGAAGAAGAAAGGGTAATGCTAAATAGGGACATCACAATAGAAAAATTAAGGGAGCAATTCAAAAACAAAAAAATAATAAAATGCCAGGAACAGATGGATTACCATGGGAAGTCTCTGAAAGTTAAGGAGAAGTAATTGGAAGTTTGCAATGAGGTATTAATGGAGGCAAGGCTACCAGAATCATGGAGAGATATTATTTGCCCTAATACAAAAGAAGGCACAGATACCACACAGATAAAATAAATTATAGACCAATTTCCTTATTAAACACTGATTACAAAAATTTTATGAATATCATGGCAGAAAGAATGAAAAACATAATAGTAAAATACATTTGGAAATGTCTAACAAGACAAATAAAACACAACACAAGAACAGTAATCAATGTACTGGAGTACTATGAGGCCCATCCAGAAAAACAGGCTGTACTAGTTTTTCTGGATACCCAAAGGCTTTTGATAGGATAAATTGGCAATTTATGATCCAGCAAATAAAAGATATGAAACTTGGAGACAGATTTGAAAAAATGATAGGATTGATTTACTTGGTTCAGAAAGCTTGTATAATAATTAATGGGGAAACTACAAATTCACTTGAAATAAGTTAAGGAGTATGGCAGGGATGTCCACTTTCACCTATGCTCTTTATCCTGACATTAGAAATTTTGTTGATAAGAATTCGATCTAATTGGGAAATAAAAGGGTTAAAAATTAAACAAGAAGAATATAAGGTGCAAGCATTTGCGGATGACCTTGTATTCTTCACAGAAGAACCAATAGAATCAGGACCAAAACTAATAAGGGAGATAGAGAGATTCAGGGAAGTTGCCGGTCTAACAATTAACCAAGACAAAACTAAAACGATAATGAAAAAGTTAACAGATAACCAGGAAAAAAATTAGAGGAAGAAACAGGTCTACAAATTGCAAAGTAAGTTAAATATTTGGGCATCTGGCTTATAGCAAGATGCTCAACAATAAAAGAAGACAATTATATAAATCTCATACAGTAAATAAAGAAAGACTTAGAAAAGTGGGAGAAAATACAGTTATCTCTGCTAGGCAGGATCGCAGCTATTAAAATGAATATTTTACTGAGATTACTTTTTTTCTTTCAAATGATCCCAGTAAAATTGGACAATTTTTTTTTCAGATTTAAACAAAATGACTATGAAATTCATTTGGGCAGGTAAAAGAGCAAGGATAAAAATAAGTGCATTGCAGGATAATAGAAGTAGAGGTGGATTTCCCAATCTGGAAAACATATTACAAAGCAGCAGGTTTAATGTGGATTAAAGATTGGGCTATCTAAGAAATAAAAGAACCTTAACTTTAGAGGGGCATGATTTCCAGGCGGGATGGCATGACTTCATGTGGAACCCAGGAGGCTTACTTCCATAGACATATAATTAGAGATTCATTAATGCGAATATGGAGGGAAATTAAAAACAAACACTATATAAAAATTCCAAGATGGGTATCTGTGTGATACACCCCAATATCCTAGAAATTGGAAAAATGGCTAGAATTAAGAAGTTTTAGATCCCCTAAGGAGTATTAAAAACAAATCAAGAACCTAGAGATCAAGGGCTGAATATAGATTGGTGGCTGTGCTTCCAATTAAAAACAAGGTATAAAAAAGACCAGGAGAAATGGAAGTAGAGCCAAATCATTAGATAAACTCTTAGAGGGCACAGAAGAGAAATTAATTTCAAAGATATATAATTACTAATTAGAGTTTGATATGGCAGATGAATTAGTGAGGGCCCAATGATAGCATGGGCAAGAAATGTGGGACACAACATTGATTTGAAGGATTTGGAAAGAATTTGGAAAAAGAATTATATAATAACGAAATAGGCAGTATATAAAGAGAATCAGTATAAAATGTGTTATTGGTATCTGGCTCCTTTGAGATTAGCCAAAATGTACCCCAACTTAAGCCTGATCTTCTAGAAATGCAAGCAGACACAAAGCACCTTCTTCCACGTCTGGTGGCTTTGCCTGAAAGTTAAGAAATATTGGATAAAAATACGAACATGGATAATAGAAATTACGACCATCCAAATAGAACTTACAGCAGAAATTTTTCTATTAGGGATAATAAAAGGAGATTACACAAAAGAGATAAAATATTTAATTTTGCATATAATCACTGAAGCGAGACTAGCACTCACACAATGTTGGAAAGGAGACCTCATGCCAACAGAGAGTTTAATAATCCAAAAAAATCTACAATTGCTCTGAAATGAATAAACTTACTCTAAAATCAAAAGAAAAGGAAGACTCAGAGTACTATACAGTCTGGGAAAACTGGTACAAATGGATAAATGATAGAAATAAGTGAGTAAATAAATAAGGAAGAAATATTTTAAAAAGGTTAATGTGTCAGGGCTCCAACAAATCCACCCTCATTCATTTGGTCTTTTTAGCCGCCATAATGTATGAGAAATAACCAGAAATATGAAATATGTATTGGAACAATAATTGGTATACAAGTACCATCAAAATGATTTGTAATGTTTATCGTGTTTTTCATTTTAATGAGTTGTATTGTATTTTGTACTTACTCTTTTTTAATGTTTAATAAAGGTTTTTCAAAAATATATATAAAAAAGAACAAAAGCAAAACATTATTTGAAAGGAGAACAATCAAACCTGTCCTGCTCTAAATAGAGTTAACATTCATAAGGTCTTTAACAATAAATTAAGGCTGTGTTCTGGCTTCTCTTTTGTTTAATAATTATATGAATTGTCTTTTAAATTATATATAGAAGCTAGATATATAGGAAACTTGGAAGAAAATTCAAGCTCCATCCCTTTTATTTATATACAATGGAAACACTATCTGTGAAAAAGGAACAAGGTTTCAACTGCCAATTACACCTGCTATTTTGACACTATTGTAGGAAGGAGACTGAGAGAGAGAGAGAGAGAGAGGAGCAAAATGGGGAATTAGTTTGGAATTCCTTTGTGGGCATAAGATGGTGAAGTCCAATCCCCCTTGAATGCCAGTTGAACCATATTGAGTCTTATCCAGGTGCAAACTGTCAGTCAGGGAAGATTCCTGTTGATAGGTTGGGCAAGAAAAAAGATAATTGAACTTCTCACACATGTTTTTCATGTCTGACTGTTGCTGACATCTCCACCACCTTACTGGAACCCATTGTTCTTTGAACTGATACCTTTCAAAAGTCTAAAACTTATATCAAAATAGAATCCATAGTCAACACAGTCACCCATCCTGAATGGAATATTGATAGTTGAAATATATCACCATGTTGGGCAAGCTCTTTAAACTGATGAAAAGAAATTAAAAATATTAGTGACAACCCTTTTAAAATACCCTCTCATACCCTCTACAACAAAAGCTATGTAGAAAGTTAGCCTAGTTTTCAAAAAATAAGGCACTGTTCAACAAAGGGCTTTCCTTCATGTTTAAATAATGTAGTGCAACACAATGCCAACAGATGCTTTCTGTGCTGAAAACTGATCAGAGCTCAAAGTGGTTGGATGGGATTGAACTGAATTCATATCATGAATCACTCTTATGCCTGCAGCATGGCAGCTGAAGCAACTGTGTAATTCAAGAATAATGTTAGAAGGAACCAATAGTTTTGGATTCACAAATAGACTTGCTTTATGCAGAATAATAATAATAATAATAATAGTAATAGTAATAATAATAAGCTAAAGAAGAAAGGATAAGAAAAGGCATAGTTTTAAGTAGTGGATAAAACTAGAATCTGAAGCAGCTGTTGTTTTTAAAAGAGAACATCCATCATGGTAAAGAGGAAAAGTGAATTACAGATTATTATGGAAGATGGTTTGTATGCTCTCCAATATTTAACAAGTTGGTGTATCTTGTATTTAGCATCTTACAAGAAAATTAATTGGCACTAGTTTCATGTTCAAAGAGAAACTTGATTAATTGCATATTTTTAGAAATATCAGAAAATTTAAAAAATGGAACATACATTTTAAAATTCAGTTCAGGCCAAATTTATGACAAGAAAAAGTTTTTTCTCCTAAGAGTAATCTACTATTAAAATGATGACAACAAATGTGACGTTTGGTTTTACTTTGCAGCTGGGATGGAGATTGATGGACAAGTGGAGAGTGACACAGAAAGTGAAGGTAAATAAAATATGAATAGCTGCTGTCTTTTGAAAACGTATGTTAAAAATTTATTTTCCTGAGTATGCATGCAATTGCACTCACTCAAGCATTGTTCAAATGACTGTGTTTCCACACTTGGATAAAAACAAATGTGGCCTTTATATAAAACTTAACTTTTGCTTAGATATTTTGTTAAGGGCTGACACAAAAAATAATCTTAATTTACAAAATCACCAATTTGAGTACCTTTTAGTTTAATCTTACAGATTACAAGTAGGGTTTCTGAAATGTAAAATTATTGCAACTCTTTTACAGCTTTTGCTTGAACACTGCCCATCAGAGAAATTTGACAATTTCCTAAAAGTAACCAATATCAATAGACCTCCGTAAAATGTAATTTTTCCTCACACTGAACAAAGGCTGCAAAAAAAGCATCTTATAGTTCATCTGATAAACTATTAGATGGAATAAAAAAATTGAAATTTTAGTATCCCTTTTCTGCCATCTAGTATACTAGCTATCAGTACTTTTGCAGTTCACATATGACAAGTTTGACTCTAATCTTTCAGTTTGTGAATTGTTAAATTGATATTTGAAGAAGAACAGAGCTACAATTTTTCAGGAAAATTTATTCAATATAGTAGCCCATTTTATTTTTCACTTTTAGTTATTTTTCTCCAATTTATAAAGCAAACTGAAATATCATTCTTTCCTAATGCATCAAATATATCACTAATATATTTCAGGATATCACTCTTAAGTCATTATCAATACCTAAGAATCACTGTTATATTTATAAATTACACAAAAAAGGAGGGTCGATTCAAACATATGAGTAATTTAAACTCCATTGATTTCAATAGTTCTAAGTAGCAGTAAGTCTGGATTTTGCAGAGGACTCTATTTTGAAATTTTAGTCATTATTTTACATTTAAGAAATGTCTGCATTTGTGTAATAAAAGACAATATTCTCAATAACTTCAAACTCTTCAGGATTTTTTTTTAAGTAAAACACTTTTTAAAACACAGATTATTATGAAGAGGAGAAAGAAAAAGTAGTCCCCAAAAAGAATATAAAGGAAATTGTCAAGATAAACAGAAAAGAGAGTTATCAGAAAGACACTGCCAATGAAAATGAAGAGCTGGAAGTATCCAAGAGGAAGAAACCAAATAAAAAGAAAAAACAGAAAGCATATAATGATGACAAGGAAAATGAAGTTGAGGAAACAGTAAAAGGGAAGAAAAAGAAAGACAAAAAGCAAAAAGGAATTGAAAACAAGAAAGCAAAAGGAAAGGACAATAAGAAGAAAGAAAATACAGGTGAAAGGTATGACATTTTCATTTTCCCAGATCAAAAATCCAGAGATTTGTTCATAATGGTTAGTATTTTGTATATGAGTACAATGGAAAAATAATATATTTCTTATTCATTTCACTGATTGACAAATCACTGGTTTCTAATTCTGCTATCAAAATACATCAAAATACTATGCAATGAGACTCAGTGAAAGACATGTAATTATGTTCTGTGTTTGAGCAATCTGGTGCAAACAAGACAGCTCATCTAAGAGTTGTCAGGGTAGTTTCTATTTTTTTTCCTCAGAGTAGATATCTGAAACTTGAAAAATTTGTGAATTTCTATCTAGACTGCATCAAATTACCATGGAAATGCATTAACACAGCTTTAATCTCAGAAACTCATGTTTAAGTGCAATTTGAAAGTTCTGTGCTGTGACTTTCATGGAGCCCCATTTGTGCATTTTTACCAATGTTCTCTCTCATAAATATTGCTGGGCTGTACCAAGAGTATTCAGATATTTCAATCCCATAATCCCAATCTGTAGGTATTATAGGAAGAAAGTTATATCAGTTGAAAAAGTATTAAAATCACATACTACATAAACATTTTCAAACTGCCTCTGCAGGTCTTAAAAACATAATGGACCTTTAACCTTTAACACAGAACTGTTAATTGATAAGATATTTGTATTCTGTTTTACATGTAACCTACATCTATATAACCAATTGGTTCCTCTTCTTCCTCACATCATCTCAATTTAAATTTTATATCATTCCACTTAATCTGATGAAATAAGCTGAAACAAAAGCTTATGCTTATTTGTTTATTTGTTTATACAAGAAAACAAGTATAGGTATGAACATAGGAAATAAATACAGATAAATGGGAATGGTAAGACAGGGATGGTAGGCATGCTGGTGCGCTTATGCATGCCCTCTTTAAGGACCTCTTAGGAATGGAGTGAGGTCCACGGTAGACAGTTTGAGATTGAAATGCTTTATGCTGTTTAACAAAGTTTATTAGACTGAAAAAATTGCTACCAAGCTGCTTATGTATCTGACACATGTTCCCTGTGAACAATCTTCAATTCTGTATAGTAGTACAAGTTGAGCTGCTGATTACTGCCCATGTTACAGCCTATTAAATTGCACAGAACCAGAAGAACAGGACTGGACCTGTGGCCCAAGAGTTGCCCAGCTCCAGGGCAAGATATCCTTTCACAGAAATATCAGTAACTGATATTTTCAACTATTTTATTCCAAATAATACTGTGTTAAATTGAATTTGTGGGGCTTCTAGTATGTGATGATGATGATTTGTATTAGCAATGTTACTCACAGGCACTTAAGGGATGTAGGAGTTGAGAGTGATAAAGGAATCCTAAGTACAAACATGCATGATAAAGCTATTAAAATGCTAGGAAGCTACTGTTCATCACTTTCTTGGTTACAGTCTTCTTAAGTAATTTGGTACAGCATGGATTTGGAACTAAAACCATATGTGGCCAACTTACCTATTGCTGTAAGATAGCCTCTCCTTCTAACTCAAGAAAGTAAAAACTCTTAAAAATGAAGTATTTCAAAAGGAGCCTTTTATTGAGCAGAAGTGATAGCAATACATTTGTTGTGTCCGCGAAATGATGCCAGGAGTCGGTGACTTTAGTGCAAGCTCTTTATTTGTGAGTTGGAACCGAACTGGCGAAAAAAAAAGCCCGCGGCTTTTATTCCTTTCGCCGCGGCGGCCGCGGCCAATGGCACCACTTTGAATCTCCCACAATCCGAATGGACCAATCGCGGGAGATTCCTAGCGAGCCAATCAACGCGGCTCGCCTGACCAATCGGAGAGCCCCGCGCTTTGGCCAATCAAAGCGCGGGGATCTCGAGTATGTTAATTAAGGACAGAACACCCCTCCCCTCTTGGTTCAGTCCTTACGTTGCGTAGTCACGTAGGTAGGCGGGGCTCCGTCTGGGCCTACTTGACCTGCGCAACTTAGTTGTAGGCTGGATCCCGGCCGGTTCGGTTGGGATCTCTGCTGCTCCTGCTGCCGTCGTGGGAACCGGCTGGTCGATCGGGCCGGTCCTTTCTCCGTAGCTCCCTCCTGGGCCTTCCGGGTTGGTTGAGCTGCGGGTTTCGCCGCTCCGGCTCGGTCTTTCCGGGTCGGTCGAGCTGGCCTGGCTGTTTCTTCCTGGCGCGGGGTCGTGATGGCTGCTTTCGGGTGAGTATTGCTGGTTTATTCTTCTTTGGTTTTGGTCCCCTGGGTATTCCCTCCCCTCTTGGTTTGTGTTGTGGGGGTTGGTTTTGCCTGTTTGTGCGTCGGTGGTTTGTTGGTTGGTAGTCCTCGACCTTAGTTGGTCGATGTGGCGTTTCCACGCTCGTCCGTCTGCTGTTTGTAGCCGGTACGAGTGTGGGCCTGTTGTTTGTGTGATGACGGCTGGAATCCATAGTGGGTCTCCCGTCAGGTTCTTTGCGTATACGGGGTCGCCGGGTGCGAAGGTTCGGTGTTTGCTGTTTGAGTCTGGGGGTCTCTCCGGGTTATACATGGGTGTAACCTGTCGAGTGGGGACCTTAGTTTTCTGCCCATTAATAGTTCGGCTGGGCTTTTATTGGTTGTGGTATTTGGGGTTATGTGTTGGGTGAAGAGTAGTTTGTTTATTTTCTCCTGGATCTCCCCGTGGTCTATTTTCCGGATGGTCTTTCTAGTGAATTGGACCATCCATTCCACCCTACCGTTCGCCGCCGGGTGCGCCGGTGCTGTCAGCGCGTGGCGGATGCCCCTTTCCGCTAGGAATTTTTCGAATTCCAGCGAGGTGAACTGGGGCCCGTTGTCGGAGACGACGACGTCTGGGAGGCCGTGTGTTGCAAAGAGTTTGCAGAGTTCCTTGATCACAGCCTCCGTGGTTGTCGTCTTCATGTTGCTTACCTCCAGCCAGTTGGAGTAAGCGTCAACTGTTATGAGGAAGGTGTGTCCTTTTGTGGGCCCGGCGAAGTCTATATGGATCCTAGACCAAGGTCCCCTTGGGGTTTCCCACTCTAGGACGGATGCTGTGGGTGGGCTTGGCCTAGTTTCCTGGCATCATTGGCATCTAGCTACCTAGGCCTCTATTTGTTTGTCCATCCCTGGCCACCAAGCGTAACTTCTGGCCAGGGCTTTAGTCCTAACGATGCCAGGGTGACCCTCGTGTAGCAGTTCCAAAACCTTCCCCTGTAGTTTTTCCGGAATGACCACCCTATCCCCCCATAGTGTGCACCCTTTTAATAAGGAGAGTTCCGTTTGGCGGTTTCGGAACGTTTTGACGGACTCGTCATTGTACCTTTCCGGCCACCCTTTCTCCACCCAATGCAACACCCGCGCCAGACGTTTGTCTTTATTAGTCTCTCTGGCAATGTCTGATGTGGTTATGGGCAGGTTGGGTAGAGTCTCTATGCTGAGGGTGGTCGTCGTGGGTGCTGGGTCAGTGTCGGGTTCCGGTAGCGGCGAGCGGCTTAAGGCGTCTGCATGGGAGATCGTCTTACCCGGTCTGTGTATGAGTTCGTAGTTGTAGGCTGCCAGGAACTCGGACCACCTTGTCATTCGGGGAGACGAATGTTCGGGATGGCCCGGTTTTCTGCAAGGATTCCCAGCAGCGACTTGTGATCCGTTATGATGGTGAAAGTCCGGCCGTAGAGATATTCGTGGAATCGTTTTACGGCGGCAACGATAGCCAGAGCCTCTTTGTCCAGTTGGCTATAGTTCCGCTCCGGTTTGGTGAGGGTCCTTGAAAAGAATGCGATGGGTGCTTCTTTTCTGTCGGGAAGGGTATGACTGAGGACAGCGCCGACGCCGAAGGGTGATGCGTCGCATGTGACGGCCAGAGGTAGTGTCTCGTTGAATTGTATAAGGACGGCGTCCGAGGTGAGGAGGTCTTTCGTTCTTTGGAAGGCGGCTTGCTCACGTTTCCCCCAAGTCCAGGTCGCCGCCTTGTCCAGGAGCCTATGCAAGGGCTCTGCCGCCGTCGCCTTTTGAGGTAGGAAAACATTGTAAAAGTTCAGTAACCCCAAGAACGCCTGTAGTTCCGTCTTTGACTTGGGTGTGGGGGCTTCTTTGATGGCCTTGATTTTTTGGTTTGTGGGGTGAATGCCGTGACGGTCTAGCAGGTAGCCCAGGAATTCTACTCGTTCCGTGCATAGCTGGCATTTCTCCCTCTAGACTTTTAGTTCGGTCTCTTTAAATTTGGTTAGGACCTCCCTTAGTCGACCCTCTAGTTCGGCTTGGTTGGCTGCCGACACTTGGACGTCGTCGAAGTAAGGTACCACCCCCTTGATACCTTGCAATAGTCTCTCCATTAGGCTTTGGAATATGCCCGGTGCCACGCTGACTCTGAATTGGAGTCGGTTGCATTTGAATGCCCCCCGGTGGGTGACTATGGTCTGCGCTTCTGCCGTTTGCTCGTTGACCGGCCCTCGGTACTTGCCTAGGTTTCCATCGAAGACCTCTTGGAACTCCCGGGCCAGTTGCTGCTCCCAGCTGTCGTCGGTGACGTGGTCGACTCCCGTGAGTGCGATGTCGAGCGGGGCGAACCATTGCAGTCCCAGTAGGCTTGGGCGGTCGCGGTCGACGATTGTCAGGGGAAGTCTTTCGGTGTGCCCTTTGTATGTGATGTTGAAGTGTTTGGTTCCAACTACTGGGATGCGGTTTCCCTGGTAGTCCTTTACAATGAGTCTCTGGCTGTCTACATTCCTCCTTTGGAGGGTAGGCACCAAGTGCTTTATTTCATGCCATGCAATCATGGAGAGTAGGACCCGGAGTCCACCTCCATTTTGCATGGCCCTACCTCCACGTGGACCTTCCGGGCGTCGTTGGTGATGGCGTGGCTGATGGTGACCGTCTGGTGGGTCTCCTCTCTCCGCCGGTTGTCGCCGCCTCACGAGGATCGCCCGTTCCGGTCCCATCGGCTGTCCGAGGGGCAATCTCTGGTCCGGGGTGGTGTGCTTTCTCTCCTCCGGTCGTTCTGGTCCCATCGTGCCGGGCTGCGATTTTTCTTCAGGCGGCAGACACGGGCGATGTGTCCCTTCTTGTCGCAATGCCGGCAGATCAATTCGAAAAACCGGCATTCCGACCTGGGGTGGTCGCCACCGCAACCGGCACAGTTGGTCCTCGACTTATGACCTCGCCGGCTTCGTGGGTCACGGCCTGTCTGGAGTCGATGGATGTCCTCCTCGTCATCGGAAGTGCCCGATGCCGAGTGGAAATCGCTCTGGTGGGTGGTCGTCTTGGGTTGGGGCTCGGTCGACCTCGCCGGGTTGTTGTTTCCACTGCGGTCCCCAGTGTTCGGTCTGCGGCTGCGGTCGGCGGAAGTTCGGGTTGCTTCGGCGGCTGCGGCTGCGGTGAGGGTGTCTGCTAGGCTGATGTTGCCTTTGGCCATCAGCCAGCTCTGGAGGACGGGGTCCCACAAACCGAGCACGATTTGGTCTCGCAGGGCGTCGTTTAGGTTGTCGAACTCGCAGAGCCCCCCTAAACGCCGCAGCTCGGCGACGAAGTCGCTGAAGCTCTCACCCAACCTCTGGTCCCGCCGGTAGAACTCGTTGCGCCGGATCAGGATGGGTACCTCTGGAGCGTAGTGTCGCCGAAGTATGGGTTCGAGGACGTCCCAGTCCATCGCGGTCGCATTGGCGGGTTTGGCGAGCGCTTTGGCCATCTGGAAGACCTCGGTCCCGCAGTGGGTCAGGAAGATAGTGCGTTTCATTGGGCCGGTGGCATCCTTCAGGCCGCTGCACTCGAGGTACATGCGGAATCGGTCAGAGAACGATTCCCAGTCCTCGGTGTCGGGGTTGAAGGGTGCGGGTGGTGCGATTTTCACCATCGCGGTGGTTCGTCTGGCTTCCGTCGGACACGTGGTTCAGTTCAGGGTCTGGATCCCACCCTCGTCGCCAGTGTTGTGTCCGCAAAATGATGCCAGGAGTCGGTGACTTTAGTGCAAGCTCTTTATTTGTGAGTTGGAACTGAACTGGCGAAAGGAAAAAAAGCCCGTGGCTTTTATTCCTTTCACCGCCGTGGCCAATGGCACCGCTTTGAATCTCCCGCGATCCGAATGGACCAATCGCGGGAGATTCCTCGCAAGCCAATCGGCGCGGCTCGCCTGACCAATCGGAGAGCCCTGCGCTTTGGCCAATCAAAGCGCGGGGATCTCGAGTATGTTAATTAAGGACAGAACAACATTCAAAGTAGCATATGAGTACCCTTAGGAAAGACAAGAAGAATTAAAGCAGTAGAGACCCCTCCCTTTAGCCAGATGTAGATTCAGTCAATCCACAGGTGTGAAGATGTTATTGTACCAGCCGCTTTGAGAAACAGATAAGCATATGTTCCCATGGCCATCTTCTGCTGGCTTTCAAAGTGAAACAACCCACATGGCCCTCCCCCCAAACATTCCCCAAGAGGTAAGAATATCCCAGGGCACTTTAGCGCCACGATAAAGTTATACAATAATACTTGTCACAGGCAATAGTAATGAATCAAATTCAAGCCCCCCTTCCCCCAATTGAATGGCAGTGTCACTTTTAGGGATCTGACAACTGCTGACAATTCCATCTTCTATCTCTCCTATGATCATCAAGTTCTCAGAGTCTTAGTCCTGCTGCTATTATGATCACACCCTCATTTTCTGTATAGGACAAGCTCTATTTGCTAATTTACAAGATGATTCATATGTGCTCCCAAAGTCTGGATCCATAGCAATCTGACAAGTGTCTTCCAGAAAATTATAGCAAGGAGCAGGTTTTTTTTTTTTTTAAAGTATTAACCTAAGTATATCAGTAAAGTAATAAATAAGAAAAACCAACATGTAACTATGAAATTATAGTGGTAAACTATAGACTTCTATATCGGATCTAGTCATCTCCTCCAAAAATTGATAGGCATCCAGAAATTTCCCCTGTGTTCTAGTGGGCAATATACTATTATATCTTCTCCCATTCCAAATGTTATTATTTTGACCAAAGTGATCTGTCCCACCCTCCTATGGGTGGAAGTGCTTAGTTTCAGTTGCCAATATCTTGTTCCTAAAATTATCCATTAAGCTCTATGGATAATTAAATTATCCATTAAACTCTATGTCCAATCTGTTGGCTTGCCTGAACCACATTGAGTGAAAATAAATTATCTTGGGCTGCATATAAAATATAGTTAATGTTTATTAATCTTATAACAATGTTAAATGTCTACAATCTTGTGGGGCCACATTACTAACTTCCATGACTGTGGGTTGGAAATGCCTACTGTAGTTCTTCAGGCGAATAACTTGCACCCACCACCACTAGGATATGCTATTTCTTTTGTTTCTGGCCATATTTTAATATACTATATTAAATATCTTATCCTATATTATATACCTAGTATACTGGGAATAACTGATGGGGTAGAGGGAAGATCCATGTCCCATGTCCCCTTGGTTTCTAGCCTTTATTTAATAATTTAAAATTATAATTGTTTTTCATTATCTTTTTATCATTTTTAAGCTGCTCAGAATCATAATGATAATAGATGGGCAACATGCAAACTTACATACAATATTTTTATACAATATTTTTAAGAATTACTATATTATCATGTGAATTTAGATTTGGTTTGATGTTGGGTTTTTACTCCTAGTTCCTCCTCTTCTACTCCAAACTCTTCAAATGATGATTCTCTCTCTGAAGAAGAACTGGACAAGCTAAAGGAACAAGTAGAAGAAAAGAAAAAACTCATATCTCTCATACGAAACAAACCATGGCGCATGGCAAAGAGATTAACTGTGCTAAGGTATAATATCTTTGTGATTATTGTTCACATGATCTCTAGGTCTATAGAGTTTATGTAGCCATTCCATTCCACCTTCCACAAAGATTATATTCTGTTGGCTGAACTTCTTGAGCATCCTAGTCTTATCAAAAGGTTTTGCCCCATGGTTGGCTTAAAATAAATATTTTTTATCTATGTAACTAGAAAACAGATGATAATTTTATGCATTAATTTAAAATATAGACCTGAATGATTAGACTGGCTGTCATTCTTTGCCCTTTTTTTTATTGTTGTTGCTTTTTTCCATAGGAATCAAGTGATTATTTTTTTCAGCACTTTCATATGTTAATGTTTGTAAGATTTTAGGCAAAACATATTGCAATCAGGGGTGGGCAAGGCAGTACCTAATTTTGTGGCTGTTCGGCAAACCAATAAATCCCACCCCTGGCTCATCCCGCCCCACCCCACCCCTACTCCACCTCTCCCAGGAGTCTCCATGTGGCCCGTTTTGAATGCCAGGTAAGTACAGGGCTTAAGAATGACAAAAAATGGGCCTTCTACCTATTTCCAGCCTCTAGAGAGCCTCTGGAGCCCAGTGAGGCAATTTTCATCCTCCTGGAGGCTTGAAGAAAGCCTCTAGAGCCTGGGGAGGGTGAAAACAACCCCCCACCAGGGTGCAGGAGGCCAAGTAGGCCATGCCCACCATGGCCACATCTACCCAGGAAACAGGCAGAAAACTAGTTGCTAAAAATGTTAACGCCCACCCCTGATTTCAATTACTCATCTGCCATATTTATTTAAGAGAATGTTTTAATACAGTAGTCGTCAAATGGTGGGCCATGGCCCACTGGTGGTCCATGAGAAAACTTTGGTGAGCCACAGAGAAATGTCCACCCAAAAGCAATTAATCCAGGCTGCTTGGGAATACAAGACTGCACCATCCACATGGCCCAGCCACCACTGGCACTTGCCAGCCAGGATGAGGTGATGGTGCTGTTGCAGGAAGAGGAGACTGGCGGCACAGGCAGGCTTAAGCAGTGATGGAGATGGATGGAAGATGCAGGAGCACTGCGCTACTTGGATTTGCACAGCAGTCCCACACCTTCCAGCTCGCTTCTCCTGGCCTGGGCTCTTCCCTGATGGCTGCGGGCTGTAGGGAGGGCCCATGGCAGGAAAAGTATTGGCTGGTGGTGGTGGGAGGGGGTGGAGTGGGCAAGTCTATGCTCACCATCCAGTTCAGATGTCCAGAATGGGGCAGCATCAGTGGCATCAGTTTTCTCGTCCCTCTTGGTTCTCTGCTCTGTTGTTCCCCCCCCCAGCCCTCACTGCCCAGGGAAAGCACAGGAAAAGTGAGCAGAAACATAGCTCTCACTGGTGTGAAAGAGTGGAGATTGAAGAACGAACAGGCAAGAGAAGCACCAGAGAAATGTGTGTTGTAAATGCCAACACACATTTCCAGCACACTCTCCTCTGTTCCAAAGTAGGATTGAGTGGGGAGAAAGGAGCAAGGGGAAGGATAGGAGGGAAGGAGAAGCCTGGCTGGCTTTCCTTTGGCATGGGATGGGGTGGGTGGAGACCAAATGCCCAGACCAAAAGAACACTGAGGAAGATGGGCTCCTAATAACCTGTTTGTGCGGGCGAGAGCTTTTCTGGGCTCTACACCACTCCCTTCAGCCTCCATATAAAGAGGGATCCTTCTCTGCTTGGAAGTAGCAGGAAACACCTGGAGTTTCGCCTCAGGGGGGTGGGGAGTATTTTTGTGTGGAGGCTGAAGGGGGGGTGTTGCCTGGTTATTAGGAACCCATCTTCCTTGGCGCTTCCAACCCAGCCCTCCTTCCCTCCCCCAACTCCAGGCAGCCACACCTGGCAAAGGAGAGAGAGGTTTCCTCTGACTTGGGGGACATATGAAATGACAGGAGACCAGATTGAGGGGACTCTACTTTCCTTCCATTTGAGGGGGAGCCGGTTCCTCCCTGTCCAGGTCTTCCCAGCCTCCAGGCCCCTCTTTCTTACCAAACGACAAGAGAGGCCCCTCCTTTCCCTTTGCTCTGCCCCACAATTATGATTAAGCATTTATGATTTATATATCAATACACAAGCCTGAGGATGGCAGATGAGATTCTGCCGAATGCCTCCAAGTGGGGGGGGTCGTCTTATATGCTGGTATATCCACTGCCGGCTATCGGATGCTTGTGGGATGCAGCGAAGGCGCCTCTGGCTTCCCAGATCCCCCGCGTCGCTTCCGCCAAGAGCCTCCCCGCATCTCTGAATCAGGTTCGAATCCCGCTCACCTCGCTCCGCCCGAGGCTGCAGCATCTGGGGGGACCGAGAGTGTGGGTCGCTCCTGTTGCCCCAGGCAGGGCCATGTGAAGGCCGCCCACCTTCCTGCTCCTCCCACGGCCCCTGGCACTCCGCCCTGCCACTGCAGCCCCAGGGATTTCTGGAGGGCATTTCCGGTGACCCCGCTGGGATCGTTTGGCTGACCAACACAGAATAACATGCACACTGTGTAAATATTGGATGATTAGTTACGGGGGGGGGGTCATCTTATACGCCGGGTCGTCTTATACACCGGCAAATAGGGTATATATATATATATACCGTACAAAAGGTTGGCAAAAGATCCAAAAGGTTGGCAACCCCTAATTTAATATGTCTGAAATGAACATGCCCTTCTCGCAGATCTCACCCTAGATCAACTCTTGTGTAGACTATTATAATATGCTTTACATGGGGCTGAACTTGAAGAATTTTTGGAAATTTCTGTTAGTTCAGAATGCAGTGGCCTGAACAGTTTTGCGCAAACCTAGGCTTACACTTATCTCACCTTTACTGTCTGTCTACCAATCCACTTAAGATACTATTCGTGGTGTTGTTAATAGCCTTTGAAAGCCCTAATATGGCCTGGGACAATTTGAAGGACTACTTCTTCTTTTTTTTTTTTTTTGAAAAGAATTTTATTAATTTTCTACAAACAAACAAGACAAACAAAACATTAAAACATCAACTCTAATATGTTTATCCAGTGTGTCAGTTGGTTCATCAGTTTTGTGCATCCATTTTGTAGTCTCAATTACAATTATGTTACATAACAACTCATATTGTCAATCCAAACTTATATATCCTAGTATCACTAAAAAAAAAAGAAATTTTTGACTATACATTTAATCATTCATGCTTTATGAGATAACAATACTTTAAACAGTTTATTCTGTAACAAATCATATAATCATACCAAATCAATCCTAAAAACCCTTTATAAATATAGTGTCAATATTCTATTATCGTATTTTATCATCTAGCCATTGATAAAAAAGATTCCAAATTTCATAAAATTGTTTATCCTCTTGCTCTCTAATTTCAAATGTCAATCTAGTCATCTCAGCACATTCCAATATTTTCTTAATAATTTCTTCCTGTAATGGTATTTTCTCATTCTTCCAATTTTTAGCAAATACAATCCTAGCCGCTGTTAATACATTTACAATCAGGTATTTCAAATCTTTACTATATGTATCAGGTAAAATTCCCAATAAGAAGATCTCTGGTTTCAAGTCTATGTGTTTCTTTGTCATTTTTTCCAACCACATGCGAATTTTAGTCCAATATTTTCTAGCATCCTCACAAGTCCACCACATATGGTAATATGAGCCAGGTATCTGATGACATTTCCAGCATTTTTCAGATTTGTTCTTAAACATTCTTGCTATTCTTGTCGGGGGAAAGTGCCACCTGTAAAACATCTTGTACAAGTTTTCTTTATATGCTGTTGACATTGTCATTTTATAATTTTGAGACCACAATTTTTGCCATTTCTCTAAATCAATCCCATATCCAAATACTTCCCCCAAACAATCATAGTTTCTTTAACTTGTTCTTCTTCTAATTTAATTCCCAGTAAATAACCATATAATTTTTTAATCACCTTCTCATCAGTACCCATCAACATCTTATCTAAATCAGTCTGTTTATCATAGAATCCCTCCGTTTTAAAATCTTCATCATACCTTGAATGAATTTGCGCATATGAAAACCAATTTATCCTTATACCTTGTTCCTCTAAGTTTTGGATCGATTTAAGTCCACCCTTTTCATCCAACAGTTCCCCATATCTAACTGTTTGTTCCTTCTTATAAAGTATAGGATAGGAAAATGCTTCAATTGTCGATAACCAAACTGGAATTTTCAAATAACATTGTTTTTTTATCTTCTCCCAGTTTAACCACAAAGACTCCCGTATATAATGTCTTCTAAAATAACCCTGTGTTTTAGTTCCCTTATACCATAAAAAAGCATGCCAGCCCAACAGCAAATCATGCCCTTCTAATGTCAACAATCTATGCTTTCTTAATGTTATCCATTCTTTGACCCACATCAAACTTGCAGCTTGATAATACAATTCCCAATTAGGCAGGCCAAAACCTCCTCTAATTCTAGCGTCTTGCAAAAGCTTTAGCTTTATTCTCGCTTTTTTACCTTGCCAGATAAACTTCAACATGATTTTATTTAAATCTTCAAAATAGTCTTTTCCAAGCCTAATTGGTATTGTTTGAAACAAAAATAGAATTCTGGGTAAAATATTCATCTTGATTGTTGAAATTTTCCCTATTAATGACAGTTGCAAGTTTTCCCATTTCTTCAAGTCTGTAGCTATCTGTTGTTTGAGTTTAATAAAATTATTCTCTTTTAATGTGCTACATCTTGCTGTCAAATATATCCCCAGATACTTAACCTTATTTGTAACTTGGATTTTCAAAAGGTCTGCCAGTTCTTCTCTTTGTCTCAGTAACATGTTCTTTGTCAAATTTTTTTTTTTTGAAACAAATTTTATTAATTTTAAAGATAAAACAACACATCATTAACCATTAAATACATAAATACATAAAACCTCTTAACATTATAAATTTTTACAAGTCGAATAAAACATTATTTTTATACAACATAATACTAATTTATCCCGTTTCCATATGGACACATAAATATCTTTCAGCAAATTTCTCATTATTTCTCTTTACTCTTATTCAATTTCATTTCTTTTCTATATTTATCCATTTTATAGTCATCATATTCATTTCTTTCTGGCTTGTTTACAATTATTCTCATCTAACATTCCTCCAAGGTTTTATTGATTCTTTTTTTTTTTTTTATAAAAAACAAATTTTATTAGTTTTACAAAAAACACAATACACACAAAACACAAAACATAAACAAAACTACAAGATCTTTTCTGAAGGTTGTCTGTTCCCGGGTTAAAACTCTTCACACAGACACAAATTCAAACATCATATTCATCCCATATATCCTTCCATATCTTATTATCATTTTCTTTTTTATATATATATATAAAAACCATTTTTATCAGTTTTATAAAAACAATGCACAAAGAGTCAAGGCATAACAGCTTATAAATTCTTTTCTAGGAAAAAATAATAATAAAAGACCAATAAGGCATAACATTTCCAAATTATAATATCAATACTTCATATAGTATTAACTTCATATCTTATCCCTACTTCTCCTTTCCATCCCAATTATTTCTTATTAATTAAAATTTTATTGCCTTTTATCAATATACAAAATCCAAAAAAAAGCATATATATCCTTCCATATCTTATTACCATTTTCAACAACATTCTTTGTCTGTTCTATTTCCAATTATCCATTCATCTTTTTTTCTTTTACTATACTTCTCCTGTACACCAATTGGAGTAACATCTATAACTCATTACCCTAACTTAAAAATACTTCGTATAGCAATTTTTCTTGGGATTCTGTTTAAAAGATTCTAAGATTACATAATGAATTTTATATTCTAAATACACATATAAAAACACAAACTTATGTACCCTCCAGAATCCCTCTTTTAATCTAAATTAAATTCACCCATTGTCTCTAAATAAACTTTTTTTCTTTAGGTCTTGCTTCCCCCCATTAAGGCTTCTCCTCCCCTCCTTTCTCTCTTGCTTATTCTTCTCCTTGCCCTTTTTACCCCTTTGCTTTTTCTCCTCGCTTTTCTTGCTCCTTTTCCTTTGCTTTCTAACCTTGCCTCCACCTTTTCGCTCATTTTTCTCTCTTTTGGTTGTTTTTATAATTCTTAAAATCCCCTTTTTCTTATCCTTTTTCTCCTCCTCTCCGGAAGGGACCCATTGTTCATCAAAGATGGCTTCTTCTTCCTCTTCTTCCTTGTCCCAGTCCTTCTGCTGCGTAATCAACTTTTCATAAGTACATAACGCCATTTCTAAGAATTGAAACAAAGTGCCCAAAGTATCTTCTTTTTTATATTTTTGATATTCAATCTCTAGTTCATCCACAAACGATGCCATTATGAAAAGGGAAACTTTTTCCAAAACAACCACAAGTATTTTTAATCAAAGACAATCAAAAGCAATTTAAAAAAAAGTTCCAAAAGTTAATACTTTTCTTCCTTCTTCTCTTTCTCTTTCTGGGGTTAATTTTTAATCAAAGAGGTCCAATTACCATATATCTTCCTTTGGGATTCTAGGCAATCTCCTCCTTTTTCAGCTTCTGCTCCAATTTTTTTTTCTCTCCCTTCCCACTTGCAATGTCAATTTTAAATAATCAGAAATCCATACCTCCAACAAGGGTTTTCCAATTTCTTAAATTTTTCAATGTCCAAGAATCCTTTTGTCTCTTAGCTTCAACTCTCAAAGCAATTCACTTTCAATGTCCAATATATCCAAATATTTCTGCTGTTTCCATGGGGTGGGAGAGTAAAGAAAAAAAAAGTTCCCTTTAACAGCTTCTCCGCCGCTTTTCGCTCTTCTTAGGGATACAATGTATCCTCCAGCACAAACAGCTCAGTTCCAGGCAATTTAAAAGATGTTACTTGACCCGGCTCAGACAAAACTTTCACTCTTCACACTTCCTCCAGCACAATCTTACCCGGTTGCAGGCTTCTTCGTGGCAGCCATTGCTGACCACCGCTCCACCGCCTTGGGAAAAAGGGGTTTTTCCGGAGAAGGGGGGGGTCTGCGACACCCCCACCTCCCTATCCGACTCCCCTCTCTCTTCAGCTGTCCCTACAGGGCAGCCATATCCCCCTGACCCATCTGGATCGGGGGTACCTCGACGGCTAGCACAGCAGGAATCGCGAGCTGTCGCGAATTCCTGCTGCCCCGAAGCCACACGAAACCGGAAACCTTCTTTGTCAAATTTTTGTTTTATCTTTATTTATTTTCAAACCAGCCACCTCACCATATGTCTCTATCTTTTCCAATAACTTTGGAGCTGTTTCTAGCGGATCTTCCCAAATAAAAGCTAAGTCATCAGCAAAAGTTTGTAGTTTGAATTCTTCCTTTTTAATTTTCATTCCTTTTATGCTTTTATCATCCCTAATATTTCTATTCAACACTTCCAAAGTCAACACAAATAGCAAAGGGGATAGGGGACACCCTTGTCTTGTGCCTTTTCTTATATTAATAAAATCTGTAAGTTCTCCCTCCATCATTACCTTTGCTGTCTGTTTATTGTATATGGCTTCTATTGCTTGAATAAATTTTCTGGAAAAACCCATCTGTTCCAATAGTAATAACATAAATCTCCAGTTCACGTTGTCAAATGCCTTTTGAGCATCTAAAAATATCAAAGCCATTTGCTTTTCAGGATGAGCCTCATAGTATTCCAAAGTGTCCAAGATTACTCTCATATTGTCTCTGATTTGTCTCTTTGGCAGAAATCTATTTTGATCTGGGTGGATAAAATTATTTAAATATTTTTTAAGTCTTTCTGCTAAAATTGAAGCAAAAATTTTATAGTCTGCATTCAATAAAGAAATAGGTCCATAGTTCTTAATTTGCAGTGGGTCAGCATCTTCTTTTGGAATAAGTGTAATATAAGCCTCTGACCATGTTTTGGGTATCATCTTCCTTGACATAACTTCATTCATAACTTCTAATAGTGGGATGCTCAATGATTCTTGAAATGTTTCATAGAATTCTGCTGGAAGCCCATCTGGACCTGGTGCTTTCCCATTATTTTGTTTCTTAAGTGCTTCATTTAATTCCATCATTGCTATATTGCTTTCTAGAATTTCTTCAGTCTCTTTAGGTATCTTCGGTAAATTAGCATTCTGTAGATACTGTTTGACTTTTTCCTCATCAATATTCTCTTGCCCATAAAAATCTTGGATAATTTCCTTTTTCTCCTTATTACCATAACAAACTTGGCCTTGATCATCTATTAGCTTCAATATTTTTCTTGATTCCTTCTCCTTTCTCAATTTATATGCTAGCCATCTACCTGGTTTATTTGCATCTTCAAAATAATTCTGTTTAGAATTTCTAATTTTCTGTGCCAGTTCTTCTTTCTCTATTAATTCCATTTTATGCTTAATTACATCAATAGTTTCAATTTAATATCTTTTTTCTGTGGCATTTTCTGAAATTCTTTTTCAAGTCTTTTATGCTCATCTTCCAAGGCCTTGGAAGCTTGCCTTTTCCTAATATTCTTTTTTCTTGTATAATCTATTATCAAACCTCTAGCATATGCCTTCATTGTATCCCAAACATTTTGCATTGAAGTATCTTCTTTTTTATTTTCTCTAAAGAAAAAAGCCAGTTCCTTCTCCATCCGTTGTATAAAGTCTTTTTCCTTTAAGATAGTATTATTTAATGTCGATCTTTTTTTTTTGTCCCTTCCATTTAATTGTCATTGGGCTATGATCTGCCCAAGTACTTGTTTCGATATTTGTTTCTTGAATATTGGACATCAATTCTGTTGAGATCCAAATCATATCTAATCTGGACCACGATAAATGTCTATTTGAATAAAAAGTATATTGTTTAGCTTTAACATTTCTTTCTCTCCAAATATCTTTTAAAGTTAATTCGTCTGTCATTTTAAAAAAAGATTTAGGGAGAGTCTTTCTACTTTGCTTTGTTGTTGTTGCTATATAGTCCAGTTTATTGTCCACAATTCCATTAAAGTCTCCCATCATAATTATATTAACATAGTCCAGTCCAATTATTTTCATGTGTAGTTTTTTTATAAAACTCTTCTTGTTTATCATTCGGAACATAAATTGCAGTCAAGAGTATTTTTATATTATTGTCCATTATTTCCACCATTAATACTCTTCCGTCTTCATCTGTGTATATCAGTTTTGCTGGGATAGCCTCTTTAATGTATAAAACCACTCCTCTTTTCTTACATTGAGTCAAAGAAGTAAATATTTTCCCTAATTTTGGCTGTACTAACAATTGTTCATGTTGTTTTTTAATATGAACTTCTTGTAAGCAAATTATATCGAATTTTAATTTCTCTAATTTATGAAAAGTTTTCCTTCTTATAACAGCTGAATTGAGTCCATTTATATTCATTGTAATCAGTTTTTTCTTCTTCCATGATTATGCTTTATATTTAGGTCTAACAACTCTTGTGGATCTCACTTCACGCCATTCTTTACTATCCACCTGTCCATCTACTGCTCCTTTCTCTTTTTCAGTCTCCAGTTGTTCCTCTTGAAACTCAATTAATGAGACCTCCTTCTCTGCCTCCTCTTCTCTTCTTCCAAAAAATTCTGCATGGAAAAGTTCTGCTTTCTCAATTGAATCAATTCTATGTCTCTGCTCTTGCCACGTAAACATTAATCCTTCTGGAATCAGCCATCTATAATTCACTTTGTTTTCCAATAGCATTTTGGTCAGAAATCGATATTCTCTTCTCATCTCTCTCACTCTTCTGGGCATTTGTTTTAAAACCACAATCTCTTTATCTTTGTATTTCAATTTTTTCTCTCTTACCACTTGTAGTATTTGTGTTTTAATGGATTTTTTTAGTAAATCTAATATGAACTTCCTTTGGTAATTTATTTCTCATCGCATATCTTGTATACACTCGATATACCTCATCTACTCCATCCATCATCTTTTCCTCTGTAATTTCCAAAGCATCTGCCAAAATTTCTATCATTATCGCAGCCAAATTTTCTCCTTTTTCTTCTTCTATATTTTGAAATCTGAGTTAAATTCTGACCTTTCCATCTCCCACCTCAACATCCCACTTTTTTCTTGTTCAACCACTGTTAATCTACTGTCAATATTTCCAATCTTCTCCTCTCTTTGTTTACCTTCTTCCTCAATTTTTTGGAATCTCTCCTCATACTTCACCATCATTTGTTAATATTTTCCACTTTTTCATCAGTCTTCTCCATTCTTTGTTCAATGTTCTCTATTCTTTGTTCAATGGTGTCTGATTTTATCTTGAGATCTTGAATTCCTTGCATAATCATCTGTAAAGTTACTTTTTCTTGTTCTTTATCTTGCTTCAACATTGTCTGAATTAAATGTTGTCCTCCAGCTGGTGGGGATGCAGAGGTAGAAGTAGAAACGCCAGATGATATTGGTTTCCTGCTCATTTTAATGCTTCCAAATCTTCAAATTCTTTTTAACTTTTAATCCAACTGGTAGAATAGCCAATTATAATCCAAAATGGAAAAATCCAATAGTAAAAGGCCCAAAACCAAAGAAAAAAAAGGAAAAAGAGAAGAAGAAAAGATCTTCAGGTTCTTCTAGACCCTAATCCAATTACAAAGTAGTAAAAAATAAAAAATTGAAAGAAAAAAACCCAAAAATAATAATATTGATTAAGAGAAAAAAAGAACAAAAAGAAAAGAAGAGATTCCTTCAGGTTCTTCACACCTTAATCCAATTGAGAAGTTTCAATAATCAAAAAAGAAAAACAGAGTGGTCCAAAAACATGAATAGAAAAAGCAAAAGTGTCCCAATAAAGATAAGGAGAAAAAAAGAAAAATAAAGAAAAAGCTCTGAGGCTTCCCCTTTGAAATAAAAAGCAAAAATAAAAATATTGCTAGAATTAAAATTTACAAAAAGGCTGGTGAGTAGGGGTATCACAAGTAAATATAAATATATATATCAGAAAGCACACTGCACTTTGTTTAGTTATCCAAGGCTCTTATTATGACTCTCTTCTCCGGCAGCTTCAAAGCCAAGCCTCAAGTGTTGAAATATTGATAAGAGTCCAGGAAAACACCTGTAATAATATTTTGCTGTGCTCTCCCTCTATCTTATCACATTAAGATGTCCTTGAGAAGGAATCTTCTTACCATTCTCTCCAATTCAAATAAAATATTTTCAAGCCTCTAGTTGGCAGTGTTACAAGGTTTCTTAATGCTCTTTCCCCCCCCCCCCAGCCAGAAAAAAAGGATAATTTATACAAAAAGAAAAAAGAAAAAAATAGCCAAAGGGAGCCTCTATCCTAAAAGAAAATTAAAAAATCAAAAGGAGCATAAAAATATATGTAAAAGAAAATTCAATCCGGTTACCTACAAAGTCACACTAAAGTCCCAAGAAAAAAAGTGAAAGAAAGAGAAAAAAAAGATCCAAGCCTCAATTTGACGTCACTTTAAAAAGCGCCACTCATACAGTTTTTGTCAAAAAAAAATCTCACAGGTTTCTTCTCTATTCAGGATGCCCTTTCAAATTTCAGCAAATTTACAACACAAAAGAAGTTTCTCACCCAGCCGACACACTTTCACTCCAGCCACTTTCTTTCCGGAGCTGTCCCAACTTCAGCAGCTATGGAGGCTGCCTCTCTGCCACCAGCAAAAGGGCTTCTCCCGGATCAAACCAGAGTTTTTGTGATATCTCTGGGATCCTGGGACAGTGCCCTTCACAGTCACCATCTCTACAGGATGGTTTAGGTCCATTGGGACCAACCAGGGGCGAAAATATCAGCTGCGATCTCAGAGCCCCGAGATCGCAGCTGTATCACTGAAACGAAGCTCCGCCTTCCGAAAGACTACTTCTATTTGAAGAACTGCCTCTCCCCTGTTATAGCTACCCACCAGGATGAGAAGCCAGGGCAAGTTACAGGGCTCATTGATTAGAGATGTCCATCTGGTCAGCCCATGAGAAAAATATTCTTTTCTTGGTGGTGACCTCTTTTTTATGGAACATCACTCCTCCTGAGGCAGGTTGGCCACCACTTTGTTGTTTTTCTGAAAGGAATAGAATAGAATAGAATGGAGTGGAATGGAGTGGAATAGAATAGAATAGAATAGAATAGAATAGAATAGAATAGAATAGAATAGAATAGAATAGAATAGAATAGAATAGAATAGAATAGAATACCATCTCAGAAAAGTGACTGTCCAATCTCTTCTTAAAAACCTCCACTAATGGAGCATTCACAATTTCTGGAGGCAAGCTGTTCCACTGGCTAATTGTCTTCACTGTTAGGAAGTTTCTCCTTAATTCCAGGTTGTTTTTCTCGTTAATTAGTTTCCAACTATTTCTTGTCCTGCCCTTTGATGCTTCAGAGAATAATTTGACCCCTGTTCTTTGTGGCAGCCCCTCAAACACTGGAATACTGCTATCATGTCACCCCTAATGCTTCTTTTCTTTAGACTAGCCAGACCCAAAACTTACAGCAATTCTTCATATGATTTAATCTCCAGACTTTGATCATTTTAGTTCCTCTTCACTGAACCTTTTCTCAGACTCAACATCTTTTTTGTAGTGTGATGACCAAAATTGGTTGCGGTATTCCAGGTATGGTCTTACTTGGGTTTTGTAAAGTGGCACTAATACTTCATGATCTTGATTCTATGCCTCTGTTTATACAACCCAGGATTGTATTAGCCTTTTTTGGCAGCTGCTGCACATTGCTGGATCATATTTCGCTGGTTGTCCACTAAGACTCCAAGATTCCTCTCACAGTTTCTGCTATTAAGCCTAGTTTTACCCAGTCTATATGTGTACTTTTGGTTTTTCTTCCCTAAGTAAAGCCTAAGGACTTTACTCTTCTCTACATTGAATTTCATTTTGTTAGATAGGGCCCCAGTGTTCAAGTCTGTCAAGATCCATTTTTATCTTGAGCCTACCATGTAGGTGTTGATTATTCCTGTCAGCTTAGTATCATCTACAGATTTGGTAAGTTCCTCTTCTATTCCCTCATCTAAGTGATTTATTAAGATATTGAAGAATACTGAGCCTAAGATGGAACCTTATGGTACCTCACTGCTTACTTCCATTAATGTAGACTTAGACTCATTAAGAATTCATTGAGGGGGGCAGAGCCAGCTGTCAGGGAGAGGAGATGTGCAAGCAGGAGACTCTGCAAAACATGAACTTCTGTCCCCACTTTGCAGGACTCTTTGGAGTCAAAGGGAGATTTGTAGAAAGTCCTGAAGGTGTGGGGGTTCTGAAGATCCTACATGGGCAGTGGTCGATGTTGGAGAATGGAACATAACCGAGAATGAGCAAGCAGAGAAAGGATGACCAGCAATGGCCATCCATGAAGGCTGACAGCTGATCATACAAGCGGTGAAATAGCGGAATGACGGTGCAATCTAAACTGACAACTTTGACAATCTTAAATGAAGGGAAGCACAGTAGTGGAATTAATCAAAGAAAATCCAGCCCTCCGAGCCAGCTCTAACTAGTACTTAATGGAGTAGCAAGATAAATAGTGGGCAGAATGATCAAAAAATAGGGAAGCCAAAGGAAAAAAATGAGGTTGGATTGACAAGATTTGGTATATACAGTCACAAAGAATAAGATTGGATTAGTCATTGCAGTGGTTTTGAAGAGTGAATTTTTGGACTTAATATGGACAGCAGAGACTTTTAATAACCATTGTGGGTGTAAGAGATCAGTGCAGACAGCAGAGAAGAAAGAAGATCGGAGGAGATCCAGAATAATAAACTTGGAAAGTTGATAATTGATAATTGAAGAGACTGGACTGGACTTTTGCTCTTTGCTCTTTTTTTATCTTTTTAAAAATCTTTTTGTCTTTTTCCCCTTTTTTTGGATTGAGAATGGAGACTCTTGAGTAAAGAAACTTTGAATTAAAATGGATGGTATAGAGAGAATGAGACAGCAAATTTAAAGATGACAGAGAAACATTGTAGTGGTGTATGAGAGACACCAGTTGGTAATTGAGGAAAAGGAAGAGTGGATTAAAACTGTAACAGATCCAAAAAAAGGGATATCTGTGATCTTGAAGATATTGGGCACTTTGTCCCATATATACAACACTAGGATTTTTGATAATTGAGAGTGACTCAAATTTTTTTGTTTCTCTCCACATTTAGAGATTTGGAACCGAATTTTTTGATATTTGAAATTGGTAATATTATATGGATACATACTATATTTGTTTCTAGATTTATATATTTGCTGTTAGGTTTTCTGCTAGTGGATTGATATAAATTACATATTATATGTTAATACCCAAGTTAGTTAATATACTTATAACTTAACTCTCCTAATATATTATATCTTATTATTATTATATTATATAACATATTCATAAAGATATTTAATAATATATTATTGAAATATTATTGACATTAACACTATTGCTATAGTAATTTGACTAGAATTAACTTTTTTGGAATAGGAGTTATATAAGAATAATAATATAAACTTATTAGTATATTATTGACTTTAATAACTGATAAATTGGGATTACTGAGTATTTAATAAGGGATTAAGTAATTATTAAGTAATTGTTGGCTATTAACTATAGCTTATTGAATTATAGAGTATTTAATAGTGGGAAGGAGTAGTAGAAAAATATTGTTACCATTAGTATAATTATTGCTTGAAAACTGTTATAAGAAGACTGTAGGAAGATATCTATTGTACTACATTGTACTGTAAAATAAAGGGAAGGTGAAGGTTGATGGAAGTGGAGGGCTCTAATAAGAAAGAAAAAGACTGGGAAAAGTGGATAAAAATAATATTGTGATAAGACTGTTTAAAATGACCAGCAACACAAATTTGTCTAAGATAGGTACAGGAAAAAAGGTGCCCACACAAACGATGACAATGGTGATTATGGCAAGTCCTTCCATGCAAAGGCTATTGAGGAAATGCTGCCAAAAGAAAGATCAAACTCCATAAAAGATCTACAAGGCCTAATGTTGAATATGCAAGAAATGATGGTGGAAAACCATGAGGACATGAAAAAAGAGATAGGGGTTGTAAGAATGGAATTAAAAGAAAAAATATAAATAATAGATGAAAAAATTGAATGTTTCCTGCAAGTAGTCCAAAAAAAGCAAGAGAAAATAGACAAGGATGGAGAAGGAGGAAAAGAGGGTTGATGACATAACTGAAAAATTGAAAAAGCAAACAAAGATTTAAAATCAACAGTAATCTTTTTGGAGGTAGAAAAGATAGCCCACTACTTGAGATTTCAAAATTTGAAGGAAGAAAAAGGCGAAGATCTACCAGATGTGATGGCGGACATACTTGCAAAAGCATTGGGAATGAAAAAGAAAAGATGTTAACAGAAATGGATGAATTGTACAAACTGTGCAAGGAGGCACAATCTCCCAAGAGAAGTCCATATTCAACTAGTTAAAAAATAAATTCATTATGAAATTTTGCATAGAGCAAGAGATGACCCAATTGAACATGGTGGAAAACAGATAACTGTCCTAAAACAAGTACCAAGGAGAATAAGAAACCTAAGGAGACCCTATCATTTTTAACAACAAAATTGATAAAATATAACATGAATTTTAGATAGTTGACAGGGTATTATGGTCACATGGCAGGAGAAAAAATATTGACTAGACACACTTAACAAAGCGGAAGAGTTCTATGATGAACAATTTACGAGTGAAGAGGAGACAGAAGAGGCAGTTGTAGAAAAAGAAATAACAAAAGAAAGAGGAATAGAAACAACAAATATAGAAGGAAGTTGATTAAATAATAAAGACAGACGATATGGAAGATGAGGAAAAATGGAAGAATATAAAAGTACAGATAAAGAGCCTAAAGAAATTAGAACAACAATAAGCACTAGACAAAGAAATAGATAAAAAAGAGAAGCATGTAACTGATATCAATGAATATTAATGGTATAAACTCCCCAGTGAAAAGGAAAAAAGTGCTTAATAATTTACAAAGGTTAAATGTTGATATAATAGCCCTACAGAAAATGCATATAACAGAAAAACAAAAGTATTTGTTAGACAATAAAAAATTAGGAAAAAAAAATCACCACTATCCAGTGCAAAAGAAAAGAGGTGTGGCACTATACATAAAAGATTGGATTGTGGTTAAAGAAATTTTCAGAGATAAAGAGAGTAGGATCTTGATGATGGAGATTGAACTGGAAAACAGAAAGAAACTATTGGTTGAAATATATGCACCAAATGGGCCACAAGAAACTTTTTTACAAAAATTATATAATAAAATTAAGGATTTGCAATACAAGAAAGTTTGTCTTTTGGGTGATTTTAGCATGATTATTGATTAAAAAATTGGATTATAAAAGCAAAAATATGAAAATAAAGAAGAAAAAAGACTACCATTTTTTATGATTTGATAAAAGGAGTTAAGATTTATGACACATGGAGAGAAAGATATCCAGAAAAAGAAACAATTTACCCATTACTCTTATAGACATCAGTCCTGGTCAAGATTAGATATGGCATGGATGTTAAAAAACTCATTTCAAAAATAATAGACATTAACATAGAGACAAAATTATGTGCGGACCATAGCGCAATTAGATTTAGTTGGAAGGGGCAAAAGAAAATCTCAAGATGGACATGTCAAAGGTCAATTTTAAAAGAAAAAGATTTTAGGTCCAAATTGGACAGAGAATTGTTTTTTTTCCAAAGAGAATAAAGAAAAAGACACATCTTCACAAAACAACTGGGATACAGCAAAAGCATTTATGAGAGGGGTGGCAATAAATACATGATGAAAAAGAGCAAAGAGAAAAAGCAACAATGAAAAACATTAGAAGAATATAGGGGCTTGGAGATGAAACTACTAGATGAACCCCCCCAAAAAACAAATAAAATCACAAACTTAATAAAACATAAAATAAACTTATTAGAGAAGGAAGAATTAGCCCAACATTTGAAAACGACCAAGCAATATTTATTTGAGAATGCAAACAAGCCAGGATGATGGCTGGCCTATAAATTGAAAAAACAAAAAGAAAAGAGATGGCTTAAATTAAATTAAATTAAGAAATTAGCAAGGGGAAATTAGCAAAATTTCCATAATCTTGGACTGAAGCTATGATAACAGTTATTCCCAAAGAAGAAAATGACCAAACAGACATTGGAAATTATAGACCAATATCTCTCTTAAATGTGGATTATAAAATTTTCGTAACTATAATAGTGGATAGATTCTTTTAAAAAATTAAATGAACTTAACCATACAGATCAGAATGGATTTCTTCCACATAGACATCTTAAAAATAATATGAGGACAATTCTGGACGTTATAGAGCATTATGAAGAACATAGCTGTGATCAGGTGGCATTATTGTTTTTAGATGCTAAAAAGGCATTTGAAAATGTAAAATGGAATTTCATCTTGCAACAAATTAAATACATGGATTTTAGACAAAAATTTCAAAACATGATTTTGGCAATATATAATAAGCAAGAAGCTAGAATATTGGTGAATGGGGGAACAACAAATAAATTCGAAATACAGGCAGGGATGTCAATTATCACCACTTTTGTTTATTTTTACTTTAGAAGTAATTTTTTTGTAAAAGTTTTATTTGGGTTTTCACAAAACATATTACAAATAAAATATCCTTTTTTGAGAATAGCATGGATACAGACACAAACTCAATTTCATATTCATCTTTGTGTCCTATTTCATATCTTATTACTATTTTAAAATTTTCTCAATAATTTTTCCCTTCCCTTAGTTTTCTCAACCTTGCTTTTAATTATATCATTCCTTTCTAAATTCAATTATATATATCTTTTCCTAAGTTTCAATATCTTTCTAATCATTATATTTATACTTTTGTCTGTCTTGTTTCAATTTCATATTTTCTTTTCTCATTAAACAAAATTTTCCCCTGTAGTTACTGATTGGAATATGTCACCTTTGTATCTTTCAATTTTTGTCCATTCAACTCTTATTTAAACTTCAATTTATGCCTTTACAATTATAACATTCAATATAACACATAACTTCCAGTCGAATTCTACTTAGTACGTTCTTAAAATACGCACTAAGTTCTTAAAGAGAATATATATATATATAACAATAATAAATAAAATACCTATTCTATTCCAATTCAGCTCTATCATTAATGTCAGTTATAATCTTTGACATCTTTTAACATTTTTTTTCAATGAAATATCATACTTCCTTAGGAACACTTATAATATTTCCATAATTTTTTCATATTTTTTTCATATTCCTCTTCACTTAAATTTTTATAGCTCATTAATAATAATTAAAATGTTCTGGGACTTCCGGTTTGGACTTCTTTGGTGACAGACCGAAATCACAATCGTCTGCGGTTTTGATCCGTGCTCACCGCTGGAGCGCCCCAAGCCGCCCGGATTCAGGGCTGAAGCCACGCCATAGAGATGGTGAAGAAGGGGGAGCCATCAGCGGGGTTGAGGAGAGCCACATCTCTCCTCCTCGGCTGGCCATTATTCCCTTTCCTAAAGGCGGTTGCAGCGGTGGTCAGAAATGGCCACCTCAAAGAAGAACCCGACTGGACAAGATTTTGCAGGAGGAAATTTAAAGGAGAAAGTTTGACTGACTGGGTTGAATGGAGAAAATCTGTTTACGGTACCTGGAACTTGAATTTTAAAGACTAATACTATTCCTAAAAAAGATTTTAAGCTGCGAAAGAGAAAGGGAAAGAAACAGAATTGGCTTTTTTCCTCTAAAATCAACAGTTTTAACTGACTTGGAACATTAAGAAGAAGAGATTTGAATAAGAAATTGATGCTAATCCACTTTGACATTAATAGGCTATTTCTAGCTGAAAATTAAGTGTCAAAAAGATATAGATTCTTGGATAATTTAAAAACTTTCTTATAAAAAAAAGAAAGAAAGCAGTGGAGGGATAAAGGAAAAAAGAGGGTAGAATCTGGAAAATGGAGGAGATCACCTAGAACTTAAAAAAAAATTGATAGTGGAATTTTAACAAGGTTTGCAAAAGATACATTGTAGCTGAAACTTTGTTACAAGAGAACAAAGCCCCTGGAAAGAGAATGTGAGAAAAGAAGCAAGAAACAGTTTTGGATTATTGGATGATTCCTGGAACTTTGGATGGAGGAACCTAATGAAATAAAATAAAATCAATTGGGGGTTGTTTAAAATTTCTTAAAATGGCATCACTCCTTGAAGAGCTAAAAATGAGACTTAAAGAACAAAAAGAAGCACAAGATGGAAGAGGATCTTTTGGCTTCGTATTTCAATTTTTAGAAATGGAGATCTTGAACTATGAAAAACAACAAGAAACCTTGGCAGAACAAGAAGTGGGACAATGAAGAAGCCATCTTCAATGACGAAGCAATTTTAAGCAGGGTAAAAAAGGGAAAGGGGGGAAAGGGAGTTAAAAACTTAAGCACTGAAGCAACAACCAAAAAAAAGTAATTTGAAAAGTAATCATAATATCAGGAAGAAGCAGAAGGGAGGATCACAGAAGGGAGAATCAGATAGAAAAGGGAATAAAAAGGAGAGGGAGAAGAAGAGAGGGAAGAGGGAAAGAAAAAGAAGCTACAAAAGACAGAAACAAGATATAGAGGTACAGGAAAAATGTACAAGAATTAAAGGTACAAAGCTATTTAAAAGACACAGAGACAATGGTTAAAATTTAACTTAAGGAGAGGATTCTGAAAAGGTGCATGGAATAGCATTGTTATATAATATGTTAGAGTGATTAAAGTGATAGAAAAAATTTCTATTGATGTGTAATGGAATATTTGTTTGTAAAGAGAATAAGGCTCTCAATGATTTAAAAAGAACATTTAAATAAAACTGAAAAGAAACATGGAAGATTTTTATCAGTTGATAAGATGAACTTGAATAAGAATAATAACTTTATTGACTACTGTCAATAACTATTGTTTGGTTTTTTATTTAAAGACAGTAATAAATAAAATATGAAATATAGATGATTAAAGTGAGAGACAACTGATATTACTAGGTAATGTTTATTAAAAGAAATAGAAATGTAAAGCATTGTTATTAATATTAATGGCAGAGCTGTAGTTGAATAGAATAATTATTCCATGTACTATTGTTATACATATATACACCAACATATATACTTTTTTCTATTAAGAATTGTGTGTATTTTTAAGAGAATGTACCAAGCAGAATTCGATTGAAAATAGGTATGTGTTATAAAATAGAGGTTAGAAAATGAATGTTATAACTGTAAAGGTGTAACTTAAATTTTTAAATAAGTTTTGAAAAATGATACAAAGGTGTTACACTCAAGTCTAGTAATTACAGGGGAAAATTTGTTTTATGAGAAAAGATAATATGAAATTGTAAACAGGACAGATGAAAGTATAAAAGCATTGATTAGAAAGATTTTAAAAATTAGAAAAAGATAAGTAACTGAATTAAGAAAGGAATGAGATAATTTAAAATAAGGCTATAGGAAGTTAAAAAAAGGGAAAAGCTATTGAAAAAATTGTGAAAATAGGTATAAGATATGGATTAGAATGTATAAGATAAATATGTATTGAATTTATGTCTGTATAGAGAAGTCATAACCAAGGGCCGCGCTGTTCTCAAAAAAAGATATTTTATTTGTATTTGTATGTTTTGTGAAAGCTTAAATAAAACTTTTTATTATTATTATTATTATTATTATTATTATTATTATTATTATTATTATTATTATTATTATTATTATTATTATTTTCCCATCCTTTCCTAGTTTCATTCTCACATTCTCTTTATTTCATATATTTATTAACAAACATTCCATTCCATTACAATAAGTATTTTATCTATCATTTTAATCACACTTGTTTCATATTTTCTAAGTTCATTTGCATTTCTAATATAACAATACTATCTTATGCAGAATCCCTCTTTCAATTAAGTTTTCACCCATTATCTCTATGTCTTCTAAATAGGCTTATACATTTAATCCTTGTATGTTTTCCCTGTTTCTTTATATCCTGTTTCTGTCCTTTATACCTTATTTTCCTTTCTCTCTTCCCCCTCTTCTCTCTCCCCTTTTTGACCCCTTGTCTCTCTAATTCTTTTTTTTAATATAAATTTTATTTGGGTTTTCACAAAAACGTAATACAAATAAAAAATCTTTTTTTGAGAATAGCATGATCCCAGGTTATCACTTCTTCATACAGACACAAACTCAATTTCATATTCATCTTTGTGTTCTATTCCATGTCTTATTACTGTTTTAATATTTTCTCCATAATTTTCCCTTCCCTTGGTTTTCTCAAATTTATTTTTAATTATGTATCTAAATTCAATATACATATTTTTCTAAGTTTCAATGTCTTTCCAATCATTATATTTATACTTTTGTCTGTCCTGTTTCAATTTCATATTATCTTCTCTCATTGAACAAATTTTCTCCTGTAGTTACTAATTGGAGTATGACACCTTTATATCTTTTAATTTATCCATTCAACTCTTATTTAAACTTCAATTTATGCCTTTACAATTATAACATTCAATATAGTACATAACTTCCAATCAAATTCTGCTTGGTACATTCTTAAAATACACACTATGTTCTTTAAAAAATTATATATATATGACAATAGTAAATAAAACACTCATTCCATTCCAATTCAGTTCTATCATTAATATTAGTTAGAATCTTAATATCTTTAACATTTCTTTTCAATTTAATATCATACTTCCTTGTGAACACTTATAAACTTTCCATAATTATTTCTTTTTTTCCAAATCATTAATGATAATTAAAATGTTCCCATGCTTTCCTAATTTCATTCTCTGATTCACTTTATTTCATTTATTTATTAACAAACATTCCACTGCATTACAATAAGTATTTTATCCATCATTTTAATCATACATTGTTTCATGTTTTCTAAAATTATTTCTATTTCTAACATAACAATACTATCTTATGTACCTTTGCAGAATTCCTTTTTCAATTAAATTTTCAACCATTATCTCTAAATAGGCTTATACTTTCAATCCTTACACTTTTTTCCTGTTTCTCTATATCTTGTTTCTGTCTTTCATAACTTCTTTTCCTTTCCTTCTTCCCCCTCTTCTTCTCCCTCCCCCTTTTGCCCCCTTGTCTCTCTACTTCTAATTCTCTCTTCTGTGATCCTCACTTCTGTTGCTTCCTAATATTGTAATTATTTTTCAAACTATTCTTTTTTTGATTGTTTTTTCAAATCTTAAACTTTTCACTCTTTCCCCCCCTTTCCTTTTTTCCCCCACATAAAATTACTTGATCATTAAAGATGGCTTCTTCTTTTTCCCAACTTTCTTGTTCTACAAGCATTTCTTGTTGTTTCTCATATTCCAGATCTCCATTTCTAAAAATTGAAATATGAAGACAAAAAAACCTCTTCCTTCTTGTGCATCTTCTTTCTGTTTTTTACATTCCATTTTCAGTTCTTCTAAAAGTGATGCCATTTTAAACACTTTTAAACAACCACCCGATTGATTTTAGTCATTTAAATCCAATAGACAAAAATCCCAAAATCATCAAGTAATCCAAATAATCCAAAGCTGTTTCTTCTTGCTTCTTTTTTCCACTTTCTCTTCCTGGGGTTCTATTCTTTTGTTAAAAAGTTTTAGTTAAAATGTATCTTTTAGGAATCTTGTTAAAGTTTCACTGTAGGTTCCTTTTAGTTCCAGGCTGTGTCCTCCATTTTTCCAGATCCCGCCCTTTTATTCTTTTTCTCTCCTTTCCTGCTTTTAAAGATTTTTGAGTATCCAAAAGTCTTTGTTATCCCTTTGACATTTTATTTTCACCTTAAATGCCTATTGATGTCAAAGTGGATTTTTGTCAGTTTCTTACTTAAATCTCTTAGTTGTCAATATAGGGAAGGAAAGAAAAACAAAACAAAATCCTTTCCCTTCCCTCTCTCATTCACCACTTCAAAATCTTCTTTGCGAGCAATGTTATTCTTTATAGTTCAAATTCCAGGGTACCTTATGTTGTTGCTTTTTCAGTTCGACCTGGTCAGCCAAAACTTTCTCTTCTTATCTTCCTCCTGCACATTCTTTTCCAGTCAAGTTCTTCTTTGAGGTGGCCATTTCTGACCACCGCTGCAACCGCCTTCAGGAAAGGGAATAATGGCCAGCTGGGGAGAAGAGATGCGGCTCTCCTCAACCCTGCTGGCAGTCTTCCCCCTCTTCACCACCTCTACAGGGTGGCTTAGCTCCAAAACCAGCTGATTCGGGGTGCTCCAGCAGTGACCATGGATCGAAACCATTAATGATCACAGATTTTGGTCCATCACTGAAGAGGCTCAAACCAGAAGTCGCGACTTTAGAAGTATTAATGAGAATAATTAGGAAGGAAACAGAAATAAAAGGGCAAAAAATAAAAAAGGAGGAGTTCAAATTGCAAGCCTTCACTGACAATTTAGTTTTTATTTTAGAAGAGCCACAAAATTCAGGACCAAAACTTATAGAAAATTTAGAAGAATTTGGAGAAGTTGCAGAGCTAAAAATTAATAGGGAGAAAACAAAAATAATTACAAGAAATATGACAAATGAACAAAAGGAAACACTAGCCATGATAATGGACATCCAAATAGTAGATAAAGTAAAGTATTTAGGGATTAGGATCTCTGCGAGATATACAACACTCAAAAATGACAACTATACTCCATTAATTAAACGAATAGCAGATTTGGAAAAATGGGACAAATTCAGATTATCTTTTATGTATAGAATAGCAACTGTAAAAATGAACATATTACCTAAATTATTATTTCTCTTTCAGAATGCCCCCATAAAATTGAAAAAAAAATTGATGATCTGAATAAATTTTTGTTAAGATTCATATGGCAAAAGCAAAAATCAAGAATTAAATTAAATTTCATACAAGATGCCACAGAAAGAGATGGATTTGGCTTACCTGACTGGGAATTGTATTATAGAGCTGCAATTCTAACATGGGTTAAAGATTGGCTAAACCACAAGAATAAAAGAATATTAATGCTAGAGAGTTATAATCTATAGGCAGGATGGCACACCTTTTTATGGCAAGACAAGCAAGCAGACCATAGATACTTTCAAAGACACAAAATTAGGCAGACCTTGTTAACTGCCTGGAACAAAACTAAAAGACAAATTTACGTAGAAACACCAATATGGCTATCTACATTGGAAGCTTTGATGTACCACACCTACTCTGACAAGGGAAAATTATTACTTAGGAAGATATTTTAAATGATAGAGGAGAATTATGATCAAGGCAAGATTTGAAGAACAAAGGAGTAGACATAGAATGGTTACTTACAACTCCAGTCAAGACATGGGAAAGATATGAAAGAATGGGGAATTAGCAGGTGAAAACACAATTAGATCAAGTACTCTTGGGAACTGATGAGAAATCACCAAAAAAGATTTTATAAAGTCTTATTGGAATGTAAATTAGAGGAAGAGAAAGTAAAAGAAATGATGGTGGCATGGATGAAGGATTTTGGATGTAGTATAAATTTGGATGACTGGCAAATTTTATGGGAACAAAATTAAAAAATGACTTTGGCCACACAAAAGAAAATTTATATAAATTGCTTTTATAGATGGCATATTCCACCATCAAAATTGGCTAAAATGTACCCAAATCTTTCCCTTGTATGTTGGAAGTGTAATAAGGAAAATGGAACTATTATTATTTATAGTGGACTTGCAAAGAAGTCCAAAAGTTTTGGCAGAAAATTCAGAAATGATTAGAGATGTGTAAGATTAAAATAGAATACAGGTGGACTTCTGGTTGCAGCGCTGCAGTGGGGTGGGGAGAGAAGAGCAAGCTCTGCTCTCTCATCCCCAATCTGCACATTTGGAGTCCCCAGTGAGGGGCACGTAGACCCTGGAGGGGAAGACAAAGGTATGAGGAAGCCCGAGGAGAAGTTTGACAGCAGCGGCTGTTGACAGCTTTGAGGGAGAATTCATCTGCTCTGATGTGTGAGTAATCAGCCATCTCGATGGAAGACCAAAGCGCTTTAGCCCAATGAGGAAGATACCAAAGCATGAACAGCATTTTTGGGATCAATTGATGGATTGAACTTGGAGTGAATGAGGCGGAAAATGAAAGTCGAGGAGAGAAATGGCAGAGAGAGACAGCAGAAATGTGAGTCGTAAATAAGAGGATGGAAGTCCAAAGGGAAATGGCGATCTGGTGGTGAAAGCAAGGAACTCTTAATACAGAGATCAAAGCCGATTTAATTGATTAAAGATTGACTGATGTTTTGGACTTGTTCTGAAAAATTTGGAGTTGATTTAGACTGATTATCTAGGAATTTGGAGTTTAACCTGATAGATTTGTGACTTGTAAAAGAAGAAGAACAGTGGAAAAAAGTAAAAGACAGGACTAAACCCAAGAACGGAAGTGACATTTTGAGATTATACAGAGAGAAGAGAAGCTGATGCAACAGACTGTGACTAAAGAAAACGTGAACAGGCAAGGAAAGGAAAGTGATTGAATATTACTGGACTTCTTTTCATAGCATATAATTAATGAAATAACATTTTGATTTGATTTTGGTTTGATTGAATTTATTAAGAATTTAAAAGTTTAAATGATATGAAACTGTGAAAACTGTTGAAATACTATTTTGATTATTATTGATTGATTGATTACTAACAACTAATGCAATAAGTAAGGTCATATATATATAAGAAGTGGAATATAGAATTGTTTAAAGGAAACTGAACTTTACAGTTAAAGATAAGGAATACAGTTGATATACCATAGTATAGTAATATAAAATAATTGTATAAGAACAATTTACAACAAATATATCTTAGGATATTATATTACACTCTTTCTCTCTTCTTTCTCTCATTTTGATATTATCCTTCCTGTCATCCCTTTAGCTCTCTCCCTTCTCTATCTTTTTATTTTTGGTGATTCAGTTAGTTTCAGATTCTATAAAAGATTGAATCAAATCTGAATAATTTAGAATATCATAAGTGGGAAAAGATATTTATATTCTAAGGGAAACTATTGAATAGAACTAATAACAAAGAAAAATTAAACAGTGAATGGTAAAGTGGAAAGATATTTATAATAAAATTAGGAATATGACAAATACTACAACAGCGAATCTGAAAGGGAAAAAAATGATGTCTGGTTCATCAATGTCCATTGCATCTCCAGCGGACCAAAAAACAATAGAAGGAATGTTGAATATGGAAAAGATGAGCAATGCGGCCAACATGCAGATGATGCAAGCAACATTAACAGCTATTCAGGAAACGATGCTTAAAATGCAAGAGACAATGGTTAATAACCATACAGATATGAAGATGGAAATGGGAGAAATGAAGGGTAAGATTCAAAATTTAGAGGAAAAGGTGGAAATGATCCAACAGACACTGGAGAAGAATGAACAAAGAATATAGAAACTAAAGCTGAACAAACAGATAAGAGATTGGAAGGGATGGACAGGAAAGTAATAGAGATAAACAGAGACTTAAAAGATTCAATTATCCATCTCGAAATGGAACCTGCAGCATTCTATTTGAGGTTCCAAAATGTAATGGAATCCAAAGATGAAGATCTGGGAGACATAATGTCCCACCTAATAGCAGAGGCATTGCAAAGGGACCAGCAGGAAATAGTGAAAGAATTAGATGAGGTCTACCGAATCTATACAAACTATGCCAGACAAAACAAGCTGCCTAGAGAGGTCCACATCAGGTTCTCCAGAAAAAATGTAAGAGACATTGTATATAGAATCACAAAGGACAAGCTGATGGTGTATAAAGAAAAAGAGATCATGATCTTGAAACAAATTCCGAGGTGGGTAAGAGAGTTGAGGAAGGACTACAGATCTCTGGCGATACTACTGAATAAACAAAACATCTGGTTCTGATGGCTGGTCCCTGAAGGAATGCTGGTGATGTGTCAAGAAAGAAGAGTAAAAATTGATAGTATTGAAAAGGCGCAAGAACTTTACGATCAGTTGATGAAAACAGAGGAAGAGGGGAGCAGTAAAGAAGAGTCAGAAAGCAAGAGTCAGGAGGAGCAACAAGAAGATCAGCAACAGGGAATACAGGAAACGGATCAAGAAGAGAGAGGCAAAGAAAAGAGGAAGAAGGACTAGGAGAGAAGGACTAAGAACAAGATCCCAAAGAGAAGCAAGAACAAACAAAAGATTAAGGTAGACTCAGAATTAACAATGGAAGAAGAAATTAAATTACTCTCAATAAACATCAATGGATTAAACTCCCAGATCAAGAGGAAACAAATATTAACCTAACTAACTAACTAAACATTGATATTATATGCCTACATGAGGTACATATCCAAAAACAGCATAAAAAATATATAGAATATCCCAAGTTGGGTGTATTATTTACAGCATTGACAGATCAAAAGAAAAGGGGGGTAGCAAAAAAGGGATAAATACAAAAAAAAAATCTATGCAGATGAACAAGGCAGAATTTTAATGATAAAAATTAATTTACATCAAAACAATTACTATTAGTGGGGTTATATACCCCTAATGATAAGCAGAAGTTTTATAAGGAACTGTATGAAAAAATAATTTGTGTAGGCGAAGAAAATATTTGCTTGATAGGGAACTTTAATGCCATTGTTGATGTTAAAAAAGACTACATTAGTATGGAAGGGACTTGGAAGAAAAAAAATAGAATTTTACCAAAAAAAATTTTTGATTTAACACATAAGACCAATTTGGGAGATATATGGAGGAAGAGGAATCCAAATGAGAAGAAATATACGTTTTATTCTAGTCCACAAAAATCATGGTCCAGATTTGATATGGTACGGGTTAATGGGGCAATCGAGAAAGGCATTAGTGAAGCAGAGATAATGCCTAATATATGGGCTGACCATAGCCTGGTTAAAATTACATGGAAAGGACATAGTAAAAGGAAAAGGAGATGGATATTAAATTCACAAATAACAAAGGAAAAAGAATATATCTCAAGAATGAAAAATGAGTTAGAAACATTCTTTAAGGTTAATCTAAAGCAACATACTAGTTTACAAAATTTATGGGACACTACAAAGGCCTTCGCGAGAGGCATATCAATAGCCTATATAGCTAAGAAAAATAAAGAAAAATGGAAGGAACAGAACGAATTACAAGAAAGGATTAAAAAATTTGAATATGAGCTCCAAAAAGACTCAAAGAATATGGCAGTTAAGAAAGAAATAGGGATGATTAAACATGAACTAAATTTGATAGATATTGAGGAAAATGCACGTAACTTAAAAACTCTTAAACCTAATTTCTTTGAATCAGCAAATTAACCAGGAAGGTGGTTGTCCCATAAATTAAAAATAGAGAAAGAGAAAAGACTAATTCAGCAACTCAAGGATGAGGAAGGGACAGTGTATTATCAGATGGAGGAGAAAAAGAGAATTGCGCAAAGGTATTTTGGCGAGCTTTATAAACAAGATGTTAGGGAAGAAAACATTCGATACTACTTGGAGGAAAACAGTCTGAGCCCAATCTCAGAAGAAAACAGAGAAGTATTTAATAAAGAAATAACATTAACAGAGTTACAAAAGGCGATACAAAAACAAAAAAATAATAAAACATCAGGCCCAAATGGTCTACCAGGTGAACTATATAAAAAATTATCTGAAATATTTGAACCAATATTACTGGAACTATATAATGAGGCATTAACGCAAGCTAGACTTCCGAGGTCCTGGTCCAATGCATACATCTCCTTAATTGCAAAAGATAGCACTGATCAACAATTAATTGTGAACTATAGGCCAATCTCATTACTTGTTAAGTTCTGTGCATGGGCACTAAGGAGGAGACGAGCCGGTGAACAGTGAAATTCAAACTCTTTATTTACATGTGTAACAACTCAGCTCTATGGCCGCAACGGCCCCCTTTATATAGGCAAGCTCTTGAGTATTTAACCAATGAAAACACAGGGAGCGCTAGCTCTGTTAACCAATGGGAGAGGCTCGTTAATAGCCAATCAGATTCTCCTGAACGGACCAATCCGATGTCGCTATTATTGGCCAATCAGAAGTGCAGGGACAGAACCCTGCACTTTACTTCAAGCTCTTAATAATCTTTATTCAAGTACTTTTATTAATTCACAACACCCCTTCCCCCGGGTTTCGTTTAAGGGGTGCGGTCACATAGTCTTTGAGGTAGGCAGGTTGTTTTGATTGTCTATTTGATTTACGTTGTTTTCCCGGTATTTAGCTACAGTCTTGTTGGGTTAGGACATTATCTGGTGAAGAGGGTGCCTCCTGTTCTGTATTCAAATTTTCGTTGCCGCTAATGTTCTCAGCATCTCCTCAAGGCGAGCTCACCCCCATTCCCGATCCTTCTTCACGTGTTGCCTCTGAGCGGTCATTACTTCCGCTTAAGCTTTCTGCTGTTTCAAATTCAGCTTCCTCGGTATCTCCTCCCCCCTCGGTTTGGAAGTCAGGGGAGTCGGAGATCCCCGACTGTAGCCTTGAATGCAGCTGATCAATATGGCGCTTCCATATTCTATCATCGCGACATCTCACGCAGTACGATCTAGGGCCGGTTACTTGGACTACAGTTGCCTCGACCCACAACGGATCGCCCGAAAAGTTCCTAGCGAAAACCAAGTCACCTACCTGGAAGTTACGGCACTTCCCGCTGGAACCGTGTGGTTTTTCAGGTTCATATGATGGGTGCAGATGGTCGAGGTGGGAGTGGAGCTTCCGTCCCATTAATAACTTGGCGGGAGTTTTGTTGGTGATGCTGTGTGGAGTGATATGCTGCAAAAGGAGTATCCGGTTAATCTTGTCTTCTATATCGCCATAGTCCATTTTATGCAAGGTTTTCTTGACGAATTGTACCATGCACTCGGCCCTTCCGTTGGCCGCAGAATGCGCCGGCGAAGTCAGCGCATGGCGAATACCGCGGTTCACCAGGTACTGTTCAAAGGACAGCGCGGTAAATTAGGGCCCGTTGTCGGATACTAGAACATCTGGTAATCCGTGTGTTGCAAATAGTCTGTCTAGTTTCCTGATGACTGATTCGGTTGTTGTATTCCTCATCTCATGGATTTCAAGCCAGTTCGAGTAGGCATCCACCGTTAATAAAAATGTGTGTCCTTTGGTAGGTCCCGCAAAGTCCAGATGAATATGGGACCATGGTCCCTTCGGTGTTTCCCATTCAGTCGGGGTTGCTTTCGGAGGGGCGTTGCTTACTTCCTGGCATTTGAGACAAGCTTTTACCCATGTCTCGATCTGTTTGTCGATACCCGGCCACCACGCGTAGCTTCGTGCGAGGGCTTTCATGCGCACAATGCTGGGGTGGCCATCGTGCAAGGTTCTTAGTATTGCTCGTCGTAACCGCTCTGGGACAATGACTCTATCACCCCAGATAATGCAGCCCTTCTGGGAAAATAGTTCCGTTTGTCAATTCTTGAATGAGACGTAGTTGTCAGGTATCTGGTCCAATGGCCATCCGCGCTCGACCCAACTGAGGATTCGTGCTAAAATGGGGTCGCGTTTCATTTCCATTGCAATATCTCGGGCTGTTAGTGGCGGTGTTCGAAGTGTCTCGATCTGCAGTGTTGTAACTGTCAGAGCGGGGTCATCAACGGTCTCCGGAAGTGGTGCACGGCTCAATGCGTCGGCGTGGGGAATGGCCTTCCCCGGGCAGTGTTGTAACTTGTAATTATATGCCGCCAAGAATTCTGACCAGTGAATCATTCTGGGAGATAATATATAAGGTGTTGGCCTATCTCCTGCTATTATTCCCAGCAAAGGTTTGTGGTCAGTCACTATAGTAAAGGCTCGGCCATACACATATTCATGAAATTTCTTAACAGCAGGCACAATAGCTAGGGCCTCTTTATCAATTTGACTGTAATTGCGTTCTGCTTTTGATAACGTCTTTGAGAAATAGGCAACAGGGGCTCCACTACCGTTTGGCAAAACATGGCTCAAAATGGTGCCCACTCCGATGGTGATGCATCACATGTGATCGTTAAAGGCAAAGTCTCGTTATACTGCATCAAAACAGCATCAGAAGTCAATAAATTTTTCACATGTTGAAATGCCTACTCCTCTCTGTGTCCCCATACCCAGATTGCTTTTTTGTCCAACAAACGATGTAGGGGTTCGGCTACGGTTGCTTTGTGAGGCAGGAAAACATTATAAAAATTGATAAGGCCTAGAAAAGCCTGGAGGTCGGCCTTATTTCGGGGTTTTGGGGCATTTTTGATTGCCCTGTTTGCTATCGGTGGGGTGAATGCCTTGACTATCAATTAAATATCCTAAAAATTCTACACGATCCGTACATAATTGACACTTGTTTTTTTTAACTTTGAGACCTGAGTCTTTAAATCTCTGGAGAACCAACCTCAGGCGATCCTTTAAGATTTTCCAAGTTGGGGCAGCGATTAACACATCATCAAAATATGGGACAACGCCTTTTATCCCTTGTAATAGTCTTTCCATCAAACTTTGAAAGATTCCCGGGGCTATGCTTACTCCGAACTGGAGTCGGTTACATTTAAACACACCTCGGTGCGTAACGATCGTTTGGGCCTCTGCCGTTTTTTTGTCTACAGGCAGTTGCCGGTATGCCTGGGCTAAGTCTAGTTTAGCGAAGACTTTTCCGCCCCCCAAGGAATGGGGGAGGTGTTGCACCACTGGTACTGGGTAAGCGTTTTGTTGAAGGGCGTGGTTAAGGGTGGCTCAGTAGTCCCCACAAATTCTTATCGATCCATCCAGCTTGATGGATGTCACTATTGGGGTTTCCCAGGGAGAGTGATCGGTTGGTTCTAACACACCCTGGGCTATTAATTTATCAAACTGCTCATCAATCTTTGGTTTAAGGGCAAATGGAACTCGACGAGGCTTAAGGCGGATGGGAGCTATTTCAGGATTGAGGTAAATGATATCGGGGTCCCCTTGTACTCACCTAGTTTTTCTGCAAAGACGTTCTGGAATTCTTGGACAAGGTCCTCTTCCCAGTCACTGCTGTAGGTTCGGTGAATGCCGGCTACTTCAATTCCGAGTGGAGTGAACCATTGGAGGCCTAACAAACTAGGCCGATCCCTGTCGATTACAGTCAGGGGTAGAAATGCTGTACGGTTCTTAAACGATACCCGGACTCGGCTGGATCCAACGACCGGAATTCAATTTCCTTGATAGTCTTTGAGTATGAGTCTTTGGAATCTGAGGTCTTGCCGCCGGACAGTAGGGATGGGCTGCTTGAAGGTCTTCCAGGAAACCATCAAGAGGGACGATCCTGAATCGACTTCCATCAGGCAAGGCTGGTTTTTGATGGCCACTTTCACTCGGATCTTCTTGGCATCAAGAGATGAGGCGTGACCGATCGTGATCGTTTGGTGAGCCTCTTCTCACTTTGTTGAGTGGTTTAGGGTTTTGTTTCTGTAGGAGTGGTTGTTCCATTGGTGGTTCATGGGTTCTCCTTTACAGGACGGCTTCCTGTCGGTTGGCGATAGTTAGCCCCCCTCGAGAGCTGGCTGGGTCCTTGCTTGCTTCTACAGACCCATCCGATATGGCCTCTTTTCCCACACACATGGCAGAGCGCGTCGAGGAATTTGCATTCTGACCGGTGGTGGCTTGCTCCACAACTAGCACATTGGTACTGCGATCTCTGGCGTTGGTCTCGTTCGGACCGAAGTCGGTGGACCTCTTCTTCATCGCGTTTGATGACGATTCAAGGTCCTCGTGGTGCGCTGTCATCAGCTGTCCTTCTGACTGAGGTGAAATTTCGCAGGCAAGTTGGCGAAGTGGGGCGTTGGTGCGGCACATTCGGGCAGCCAACTTCCTGGTTGCTTCTGCTGCAGTAGCTTCAGCGATGGCATCTTTAAGGCTAATGTCGCCTTTCGCCATCAGCTTACTCTGTGTGCCTGGAGCATCTAATCCCAGAATTATTCAGTCTCTCAGGGCTTCTTCTAGGTTGGCAAACTCGCATAGGCCTCCCAGATTCCAGAGGTCCGCTATGAAATCAGCAACACTTTCACCCTTCCGCTGACTTCTCTGGTAAAATTTATGCCTTCTAACGAGCGTTGGCACAGTCGGTGCATAGTGGGCCCTCAGCAGGGGTTCGAGGACGTCCCAGTCCATAGACTTTACTTCTGCCGATTTCACTAAGTGCCTTGGCCATCTTGAATACGATTGGCCCACAATGAGTTAGGAATACTGCCCGTTTCTTTCCGGTAGTGGCATCCTTCAAATTGTTGGTCTCCAGAAACATCTGGAAACGATCCATATATGAGTCCCAGTCTTCTTGTGCCGGGTCGAATGGAGCAGGTGGTATGATGCCGGCGGACATGGTTCCACTGTTGGTGCGTTTCAGCCACATGCTCTGTTATAATTCTTCATCATTCAGTAAGCTCTGACATCTCCACATCCCATCCTCGTCGCCAGTGTTAAGTTCTGTGCATGGGCGCTAAGGAGGAGATGAGCCGGTGAACAGTGAAATTCAAACTCTTTATTTACATGTGTAACAGCTCAGCTCTATGGCCGCAACGGCCCCCTTTATATAGGCAAGCTCTTGAGTATTTAACCAATGAAAACACAGGGAGCGCTAGCTCCGTTAACCAATGGGAGAGGCTCGCTAATAGCCAATCAGATTCTCCTGAACGGACCAATCCGATGTCGCTATTATCGGCCAATCAGAAGTGCAGGGACAGAACACTGCACTTAACTTCAAGCTCTTAATAATCTTTATTCAAGTACTTTTATTAATTCACAACATTACTAAATACGGATTATAAGATATTTATGACAATATTAGCAGAAAGAATGAAACCAATTTTGAGTGAACTTATACACACAGACCAGAATGGTTTCCTGCCAAATAGACAAATTAAAAACAATATTAGGACAGTACTAAATTCGACTGAATACTATGAAGCTCATCCAGAAAAACAGGCAGCTTTAATTTTTTTAGATGCACAAAAAGCATTTGACAATCTTAATTGGAAATTCATGCTATATCAAATTAAAAAGCTGAATTTTGGCACTAATATAGAAAAAACACTACAAGAAATATACTCAAATCAAAAAGCAAGTTATTATTAAATGGAGACCATACTGAAGATTTTGAAATTGCAAAAGGAGTGAGACAAGGGTGTCCATTATCACCTCTGTTATTTATCTTATCTTTAGAAGTTTTGCTAGCTGCAACCAGACAAAACCCAGAGATTTATGGAATTAAGATTAGAAATGAGGAATATAAAGTTCAGGCATTTGCTGATGATTTGGTATTTATAGTGGAAGATCCAATGAATTCGGGACCAATATTGTTGCAACAAATAGAAAAATTTGGGGAAGTAGCAGGATTTAAAGTAAATAAAAATAAAACTAAGATGATAGTCAAAAACTGTACAACAAAGCAGAAAGTAGAATTACAAAATACAATAGGACTGCAAATAGTAAAAAAGGTGAAATACCTGGGAATTTGGATATCACCCAGATGTTCATCATTAAAAGAGGACAATTTTGTCAAACTGATTAAGCAAATCAGAAAAGAATTAGAATTATGGGCCAAATTGAAACTGTCTATATCAGGAAGAATAGCAATGTTGAAAATGAATACCTTACCAAAATTAATATATCTATTCCAAATGATTCCAATTAAATTAGGGAAATCTTTTTTTATAGAACTAAATAAAATGACATCCAAGTTTGTCTGGTTGAGCAAGCGGCCACATATTAAAATGAAACTATTATAAGATAATAGGAGCAGAGGCAGTCTAGGACTACCAGAATGGGAGCTTTATTATCAGGCAGTGGTTGAGTTGGATTAATGATTGGATTAAATTAAGAGACAAGAGAATCTTAACATTAGAAGGACATGACCTCTTGGTAGGTTGGCATGCATTTTTGTGGGAAAATAAAAGTAATATACATACCCATTTCAATCAACACCTAATAAGAGATTCATTGATTACATTTTGAAAAAAATCAAAGGTAAACACTATACAGAAATCCCACAATGGCTATCAACCCTGGAAGCCATAATACATCCAAATAGATTAGATCTACGGAAAATGGCAAGCTATGAAGAACTATTAGATAGCCAAGGGAAATTAAAATCAAACCAAGAACTGAAAGAAAATGGAATTATAATCGATTGGTGGCCATATTTGCAAATTCAAAATGAATATAAAAAAGACTCAAAAGATTTTGGATTTGACAAAGGGCAGAACCAACTAGATAAAATATTAATGGGACTGAAACAAAAACTTATAACTAAAATATATAAATATTTATTAGATTTTAAAATGGAAGAGGAAATATTCAAAAGTACACTGATTGCATGGGCACAGAATTTTGGATACACTATAGAATTAGAGGAATGGGAAAAATATGGAATATAAATTATAAATTAACGGTATCTGCCACATGCAAAGAAACATATATAAAATGTTTTATAGATGGTATTTAGCCCCAACAAGCTTGGCAAAAATCTACTCCAATATGAGTCCTAAATGTTGGAAGTGCAAAAAAGTTGATGGTACATTTTATCACATGTGGTGGATGTGCCCCGAGGCCAGGACATACTGGATACAAATTAAAAATTGGTTAAAAGAGATTACTGGCTATCAGATTGAGCTCAAACCGGAATCCTTCCTATTAGGAATTATTAAAGAAAGACTACTGAAAGAAGTAAAATACCTAGTGTTACATATTATAACAGCAGCCAGAATAGCCTTTGCGCAGGTATGGAAAACACCAAATACCCCTAATGAATAATACACAATGTAACAGAAAGTGCTGAGATGAATATGCTAACAATGAAATTGAAAGAAAAAGACGACTCTGAATTCTTTACAATTTGGAACAATTGGTATAAATGGCTAAAAAACAGAACCAAGAAGGGAGATAAAAATGTTAATTGAAACAACCCTTAAGAAAGTAAAATAAAATTTTGTAAACTATATAAAGAGATAAGAATAGTAATTATAGCTAAATATATTATTTAATAGTAAATAAACACAATATAATGTATTATGATATTTAAATCAAAATCTTGTATAGATGCCAAGAACGTTGTTGATACCATGATGTTTTACAATGTAAAAAAAAAAGAAAATTAATAAAACTTATTTAATAAAATAGAATACAGACCTGAATTTTTCTTGTTAAGAATTAATGTGGGAAAATATGACAAAGATATTATATACCTAATAATTCATGTAATTACAGCTGCAAGATTGGCCTATGCACAACAGTGGAAATATAAAGAAACTCCAAGTGAAATAGAAATAATTAGGAAAATTTGGATGTACACAGAAATGGACAAATTGACAAAAGAATTAAAAAATAAGGATGAATCAGATTACTATAAAATATGGATAAGTTTTATCGCTGGTTAGAAAAGAGGAAGGATCAAGAAAATAAGAAATGATTAAGGTTTATATACATATTATATACTATGTAAATATGTACTATTTTTTATATGACTTAGTGATGTAAGACAACTATGTGGGTTAGGATGATTGCATCATGTCCATTGTTTTAATGTCCTTTTCTTTCTTTTTTGTGTTTGTTTAATAAAAATATAAATTTTTAAAAAACCACTCATTGAGTATGGTTTGTCAGCCAGTTGCGAATCCATATGATGGTGATGCTATCTATCCCACTTTTTTTCTAGCTTACCAAGAAGTATGTTGTGGTCTACTTTGTTGAATGCCTTGATGAAGTCTAAGTATATTATGTCCACAGTATTTCGCTGGTCTACTAATTTAATCACTATGTTGAAGAATGAAATAAGATTGCTTTGGCATGATCTGTTTTTAACAAGCCCATGCTGACTGCTAGTTATTACTTTACTTGTTTCTAGATGTTGGCAGATCTGTTTTTTTATTATTATTATTATTATTATTATTATTATTATTATTATTATTATTATTATTATTATTATTATTATATTTTCAAGTATCTCCCCAGGTATTGATATTAGGCTGATTGGTTTGTAGTTTCCTGGATCTGTTTTTTTTCTCTCCTTTTTTTGAAGATGGGAACTACATCAGCTCTTTTCCAATCCTCTGGTACTGTAATTCCCTGGTGCTCCAGGATTTTTGAAAGATGTGGTACAGTGGTTCTTTAAAAAAAAAAATTATTATTTTTCTTATTTTTTACAAACATATCAGAGTGTCTTACATTTTAAAACAAATATGACAATATTCTTCACATTTAATACAGTTGACAACCTTATACAATTTAATATTAATACACATATTTTGTTAAATTTTAATCTTTCATTCTTTGGTTATTCACCATTTCAATATCTTATTTTTGTGTCAATCTCCATAGTCTAAATATTCCTCTTTTAACTGTGAATAAAATATTATTAACCATATCTGTAGTGTTTAACAGACTTATGTAATTCTAATAATAATTCACCAATTTATATTAAGTTATAATCTTCCATTATTTATCTCCTTTCTGATTTTTAATTATGCCATTATTATATATATTTTTAAAACATCCCCTTTCTAATCACATTTTACAATTTTTTATTCTTTTAAAGATTCTTAAAGCTCCAATCAGACATCTTAGACAATTGGGTGAACCAACAGAGAAGGATGGGAATGTTTTCTTGGAGTTAATGAAAGTAGTTTTTCTTTTGTGTAAAGGGAGACACAACAGCCTCAGATATTATGTCCATCTGTTTTATTGGAATCCACATGCCAAGAAAGTTTTTACTTGAGGAGGCGAAAATTACCATTAAACCTAATCATTATAATTATTCAAAGGTACAAATAAAATAGTGTTCATCATATTTACATTTAACAAGTTATATAATTCTAATAATAGTACAGTTGTTTTATTAAGTTATAATCTTATTATCTTATTCAATATTTCAATATGTTATTTTTATGTCAATCAAATTCTGCAGATCATTCCTTTTCCTACAAATAAATATTCATATTCATAGTTATTGCAACAATCTTATATAGTTTAATTAATATATTTATGTTAAATTGTATTCTTCAATTGTTTAATTATTCCATGTAACATATTCAAAACATATTCTAATTAAAATTCTAAATTCCCTTGTTATTAATTCACCTTATAATGTAAAGATATCTATTCCCTTAATTCCCCTTTCTCTAACTTCTAGCTTTTTGTTGTTATCCATTATCTCTCATTCTCATTAAAGCTTGAATTATTCGTTCCTTAGCTTGTCTCCTGTATTCGTTTCTTGGGTCTTTACCTCTATTTGCTACAACTTCTTGGCCCATCCTATTAAATATTTCTCTCTTCTCTACCCAGTTCCATTGCCTCATTTTCAAGTTATCTCCTTTTACCCCTGTCTCTCTCCCAAAGAAAGTTCCCTACAGTTCCACTTTCTGTTTAACTTCTCTTAAAATACTCTCCCCTTGGTTTATATCATCAATCATTGTCATTTTTATTTTTATCTCCTTGTAATTTCTTTTTGTTTGTTGTTTTGTCTGTTGTATTTTTCCAGCTGCTCTTTCGAATAAGTTCTCCTCTTCCTAGACCTGTTTTATTTGACATTTGTGTCTTAATTTTCATGTAAAAAAAATATCCATGCTCTGTATTTTAATCAAGATCTCCTCACATCTTCTTGTCAAAGTATCCTTCATACCCTGGATTTCCAATGCAATTTCTTCTCAAATTCCACTTATCTTTATTTTTGTCTCTTTTATTTCTTTTTGTCCAATAATCCAACAATCTTTTATTCAAACCAAAGTCAGTTTTCAGACAAAGAATTCAATGTCCAATGTCCAGGAGTCTTTGTATCACAAAGTTAGTAGGTCTGTTCTTCTATATAATCCAAAAGTGGAATCAGTCTATATTGAAACTTTCAGGAGTCTTTTTAGTAATAAGGTTTCCCATATTCTCCCCTTTAAATCTCCCAAAGCCAAACTTTTATAGGATTTTGAGAATATATTGTCTTTGCAGATTCTGGCTATCTGCTGATATTCTGCCTTAGTTGTGTGTCTTTCCATTTTTTGTCCTTTTTGTCTTTCAATTTGTCAGAGAGATCTTTGTAAAGCCATGCTGATTTCTTCTTGAATTTCTTGTTTTTGTTGCCTCCATCTTGGAGAGATGTGGAGACAAATAGCTAGATAGGCCAGGGTCCTCCTGCAACCAGCCTGCTGAGGCTGTGGGCTCCTGCTCCTGGAGCTGGTCTCTGGCAGGTGGCCATTCTTCCTAGTTTGGGGGAAAAGATTAGCTTACAAACCTTTTTAGACGTTGACTCCAGTGCTTTATCCTAATTAAGCAGAATATTTTATTATTTATTATTTAAATTTTGGGGCTGCCCAACTCCACCATAACTCCAGGCAGTGTGAAATCACAAGAAGTGTGAAAGAAAACAACCAAGCACTTAAACCTTTTAGCCCAAAGCTACAGTTGCATACAATTTTGTTAAGGACAATTTAAGAAGGATATTAAGAAATTGAAGCATGTCCATAGGGGATCAACCAAGTTGATAAGTGGCCTAAAGGGGAAGTTTTTCATGGAATGGTTGAAAACTTTGGTTTTGTCTATCCTGGAGATCTGTAGGGAGATACCCTTCAAGTACCTGAAGATGAATGTGGTGAATCCTTGCTTGGGATTTGGGACTGAGTGGAGGGGAGGTAGCAGAAAGATCCTGACTTCCAAGCTGCTGGATTTCCCAACTGCAGAGCTTGCTTGGGTCTGTTCCCAGTCCTCTCTGCAGCGCAAAATAATAGCAACAAAAAAGCTGTGCTCTTTCATTGGAGAGCCCTGATTATTACGATTAGGGGCTGAAGCTGCCTTGGAGGGTCGGCGGAGTAAGGGGAAGCTGCAAGCCAGGTTGAGGGGAGTGCATCTCTCCCCGCTGGGCTTGGTCTTTTTCCCCATGAAGACGACTGCAGTGGTGGTTTAAAATAGCTACCCCAAAGAGGAGGACTCAGCTGGATTAAGATTTGTGCAGGAGGGAAGAAAGAGGGGGATAGCATCTGAACTGGGACAACTGTGCAACACAACTAAACAAAAGTACCCCAGGATTAAGGTAACATGGAATTTTTAAGAAAAGAAAAGTGAGCGGCAAAATTACAAAGGGACAGGGGGGAAAAAAAGAAAATATTTTTGACAGCTAAGCAGAGCTTCGAACCGGGAAAGGAAGAAGCTGGAACTAAAGATTTAACTAAATTGGACTAAATATTTTGGGAATAAACAGGCATAAAATAAAACTGGACTTAAGATTGTAAAAATAATAATAATAATAAAGTTTACAAATTGGAGACTGAACTGTGCTGGAATATTGAGTTTCGAAAAACCCTAAATAAAAAAATAGGGGGGGAAAGGTGAAGACTTTGTATAATGGACAGTGCCACCTTTTGACAAAAACTTGAGCTCAAACAAAAGGGAAAGCATCCTGTTTCTGAATGAACTTGTGTGGATATAACATTAAAGAAATATTGAAACAAAATAAGAATCTTGGAAAGTGAAAGCAGAACCAGAAAAAAGAAAAAAGCAAGGAAAGACTGACTGTGGGATTGATTGATATTTTTGGTATAGACCTTCGGCTGGAATAACTGAGAACTTTAGAAAATTGAAAGAAGAAAGAAGGAAAGTAAAAGTGGTTTTTTATGTATGTGGACTTTAACAATCATAAAATATAAGAGTGTGTAATGATGATATCTCTTTGGGAATTAAAAATGGAACTTAAAAGTATGAGAAAATTACTGCAGGAAAGAGGTGAATCACTTTGCTCTGTGTCAGAAAAAATGGAAATGGCGATTGAAGAACAAGCAGAAAGAGCTTCAGAGGAGGAGGAGTCGATTCAAGGAGAAGACATTTTAAATAAACAATTAACACAAAGAACACTACAAAGAAGTGAGGAAAGAAGGAAGGTTAAAAAGTTGAAATTTAAGAAGGCAATCAAAAGGAATACCTGTGAAGTCAAGAAAGGCAGAAAGACCCAGCAGAAAAGGGGAAAGGAAGATATTAAGAAAGAGAGGGATATCAATGGGAATGAGAAAAGATATGGGGAAAAGAGGGGGAAGAGAAGCAGTAAGAAACAGGTGCATGAAATAAAGAAATACGGAAATAGTAAAATGTTGAAAAGAAATTGTTTTTTCAGAGATAATGATTGATGAATTAAAAAGGGGATTCTGCAGGGTGACAAGGGGTAATAAGAATATTGCGGCAATTAAAAATATTTAGAAAATAGGGTAATATAGATACTGATAACTCTTATTAAAAATCAAGGGGGGGAAATATGCTGCAGAATCCAAATGAAAAAATGTAATGATTATTATTGTAACGTCTTAAAAATAATGGTTTATTGGGAATCAAGATGAAGGAATAAAGGTATATTTTAATCATTGAGGTGTCACACTCAAAACAGTAAAAGGGGGGAAATGTTTTTTTTTTAGTGTTAAAATTTGTATTAATCTAGAATTTATAAAAATAATGTGTAATCGAAAGGAAATATGATAGACTAAAGAACCAACTAAATTAATAAGTTAATATAGACTATTAAAAGCAAGGAGAGACATTGGTAATCTTTTTTATTATCATTAGCATCATTATTATTATTATTATTATTATTATTATTATTATTATTATTATTATTATGTAAACACATATTGTTTATCTTTATTTTTAAAATAAATATTAAAGGATTATATTTGAAATAATTGAAATGAAACCAAAAGATGTTTCGACTGAGATTAATGAAATAGGCTAGAATTAATGTGTTTGTTTCTCTCCTTACTGAAAATTTGGAACGGAAAAGGTAATAATAGAATTAAGTATGCATATATGAATGTATAATTGCTGTCATACTTGTATGTAAAGGTGATGACCCAGAAATATGTTGTCCACTAAAAAGAGATTTTGTGAAAAATGGAATAAAATTGGTTAAAAAAAAAAAGCTGCGATCGAGGCTTCTGCAGTGTCACACAGCTCTCCTGGAGAGATAGGAGAGGAAGAGAGAGATTACCTGGCCTCCTGCTCTTCCTCCCCAACCAGGCAGCCAGAGCATATTAGACATTGATTCCAATATTTAAAACATTTTGTGCCAGCAAGAAAGAGTTTGGAACAACAAGTCTCAAAGGACTTTCCCAGTTTCAGAATCCACACGGGGTTGGCTATCTTTTAAAAGCCTATGTTGGCAGTTTCCCCCAGTGAGCAATGCTTCCCTCAATAATTCTCCATAGAGAAAGCCCTGATCTGCTGAACAAACTTGTCTGCCATTCCACATGTTAAAATTACCCTTTAATCTTGTTCTCACTGGCTTCTCACTTGTTTTGTAAGATTAACTTTCTCCTCAGCCAGCAGCCTTTCTCTCCCTCTCCTACCTCCCTGGGAAAACCGCAGAAGCCTTGACTGCAGCTTTTTTGTTGCTATTATTTTGTGCTGTGGAGAGGTCTGAGAACAGAACCAAGCAAGCTCTGTGTTAAATATGCATGATGCTACATCTACATAAACCACATCATATGCAAAGTGGAGTCTGGTGTTAGACTCCACTTATTGGTTTCAGCCATTGGTGGGAATATCGGAGATCCATCAGTGGCTGAAGTATTGGACAACCGAGATTGTTGCTTTTTGAATCCACTTGTAAATAAAGAGTTCTCTACTATTCTGGATCCATCCTTCCTTATCAACACTCATCGAACACTGGAGATGAAGGTGGGATTCTGAGGAAGACAAAGGACCTCGTGGGGGCACCGTGGCCATTTTCTAGCTGACTCGTGAACTCAAACGTTCAGACTGACAGTGAACCGACATGGCTCGTCAAGCCCTATCCATTCTATTTGAACCAACCAAAGAGAAGTGGTCTTCATATATGGGAGAATTCAATCTGAGTTTGGTGGTGAATGGGATGAAAACAGAATCTGACAAAAAGAAGAAGGCATACTTCTTGACACACTGTGATTCAGAATTCTTTGAACCAGCTGAAGCCCTCATTGCAGATAAATTAGATAATGTCTCCTGGGATGATCTTCAAAGAGCATTGAAGGGACATTTTGACCCTACCCTGTTGTATTTGACAAACCAGAATGATTTCTGTACCCAGAGCCAAAAAGAAGGAGAAAGCATAAGTGATTTCGTGGCTGCACTAAGAAAATTATCAAAAAACTGCAATTTCTCGAACACTGAAGAAATGATCCAGGATTGTTTAGTCCTTAGGCTTAGAGATTTAACACTGCAGAAGAGACTGTTCACTAGAGATGATGTCTCATTCAAGCAGCTCTGGAAGAAGCAAAAGTGGCTTAAACTTCTGAATCCTCAGCAGCCCGGGTCAAAGGAAATGGCAAGGTCCATGCCACCCAAGCAAAGAGAAGAACCTTGCATAGTCCATCTGGTTCTGAAGCAGTGACAGTGAGAAGGAGGATGTTCATCAGGTGAAGATCAGTAAATCTGAAAAACAGCAAGGGGGGTCAAACCATGTGGAAGCTGCTCACCCTCATTCCACCTGCCATTTTAAGGAAGCAATCTGCAGGCGATGTGAGAGGAAAGGCCACATCGTGAACGCCTGCAGAGCCAGCCAACCAGCAGACACACCGAGCCAAAGAACATACTCCCCTAACAGACATTACAAGAGCCGGAAAACATTTGGCGCAAAATTTAAAAAACAAGATGGTGGCTGGGAAGAAGAAACACACCACACAATGGGTGGCTACACTCACACTTGTGTGGCACACACAGATACTATTGAAAGCAACAAATTCCTCACTATAGTTAAGATTGATGGGACCTTGTGGCCAATGTAAGTGGACTCAGGGTCATATATAGCAATAATATCCTGGTTGGCACTCCAGAAAATCAACCCCTTAATTCACCGGAATCAGCTCCAGCCACAACAAATAATATTAAAGGACTACCAGGGCTACAAAATACCGGTCCTGGGAAAAAAGATCTGCCACGTGGAATATGGGGATTTTAAGGGATCCCTACCACTGACCATTGTGGACCGGGACCTGCCCAGCCTCCTAGGGAGAGAGTGGTTTGTGCCTCTACAAATCAGCCTCACTGGCATCCACACAACAGCGATAGCCAGAGCAAAAGATGGAGAGGATCTGAATCAGGGGTGGGATTCTACAGGTTTGCACCTATTCACTAGAACCGGTTGTTAACATTCTAAGCAGTTCAGAGAACCAGTTGGTAGAAGAAATTACTGGCCTAATTTTGTAAGGAAGGCAGGAAGAAAACATTCTGGTGTTGCTTACAGAAACTGCCTCTCCATTAACTCTTATTGCATTCTTGGCAGGACTAGATTTCCTGTCTCAGGAATCATCCTGGAGTTTTTTTCCTCCTTTGCTGGTACTTTGCTTGTGTAGACTGACCATTCAAAGTTACAATGGCACTGAAAAAAGTGACTTATGACCATTTTTCACACTTACAACTGTTGCAGCATCCCCATAGTCATGAGAGGCCAGGCAAGGAGAAGCATGCCTCGATATGAGTGATGTTGAGTTGGCCATGCCCACCCAGTCACATGACTACCAAGCCATGCCCACCAACTAAGCCATGCCCACAGAACCGGTTGTTAAAAAATTTGAATCCCACCCCTGATCTGAATGTTTTGGAAAAAGAATTCTGGGATGTTTTTAGCAGCAAATTGGGCAAGTATAAGGGGACCCCAATAAACTTTAACCTGGACCCCAACATAGCCCTCATGCACCTTAAGTCCCAGAGAGTCCCATTTGCTCTGCAACCCAAGGTTGAAGAGCAATTAAATAAACTGGTAGCTCAAGGCATCCTTGAACCAGTAGACACCTAGATTGGGGAACACCTAGAGTGGGAGACACCTAGAGCAATCCCTGTGAAACCCAATGGGTCCATCAGAATCTGTGGGGACTACAAGAGTAGCCTCAACCGTGCCCTACAACAGAGCACGGATTCGGTGCTAGTAGTCCAGCCCCTGTTACATTCATTGGGCAGGAGCAGAATTTTTGCTAAGTTGGACCTAGCACAGGCATATCAACAATTGCCTGTGGATGCAGCCACCACCAAAGCCCAAACAATTGTAACCCATAAGGGTGTGTTTAGATGCAACCTGCTGCAGTTTGAGGTTAACATAGCACCCAGCCTCTTTGAGCGCATAATGGAAAGACTACTACAAGGTCTGCTATGGGTAGTTCCATATTTTAACAATGTAATAATCTCAACCGAAGACAAGCCCTAACTAATGGACAGGGTCCGGAAGTTTTCGAAAGGTTCCAAGAAGCGGGACTCAAGTTAGAAAAGGAGAAATTTCACATTGCAGTACCGAACATAGAATTCTTAGGCTTCCAAATTGATGGGTCAGGCATTTGACCCACAAATAAGAAACTGCAAGCAATTAAGGAAGCCCCTCCCCCACAGAAGATTCCAAGTGTTTTTGAGACTGTTAAACTTCTATAATATATTCTTACCACAGAAGGCGACCTTAGTAGAACTGCTACATAGACTGTTGGATAAGAATACACCTTGAAAATGGGGACCCCCCCAAGACACCGCATTTGCAGAAATAAAAAAACATTTTAACCTCAGACACAGTCTTAATGCAATATAGTGAGACCCTGAAAATATGATTAACGTGTGATGCATCTCAATATGGCATTGGGGCAGTACTGAGCCATAGATTTCTGAATGGAAAGGAAGCCCCCATAGCATTTTATTCTAAAACTTTGTCGAAAGCTGAAAGAAACTATGGCCAAATAGACAAGGAAGCCCTCGCTGCCATAGCCAGAGTTAAAAGTTTTCATGAATACCTATATGGCAGACACTTTGAGTTGATCACTGACCACAAGCTGCTGCTAGGCATCCTTTTGGGGAACAAACCCGCACCAAACATTTTATCACTGAGAATGCTAAGATGGACAGTTTTCCTGGCCGCATATAACTACTGCCTGCTGCACATACCCGGTAAGAACATACCGGGTAAGAGCATTCTGCATGCTGATGTGCTCAGCTGATGCCCCCTACCAGATCTAGTGAAAGACCCTGCTCCCGTGCCTACTGTATTCCTTGTAGAATGTTCTGAACTGAATGTGGTGACAGCAGTGGATATCGCGAGACTCACTGCAAAAGACAAGACCTTGGCACGAGTTTTGAACTGGGTATGGTGGGGGTGGCCGGACAAGTTGGAAGGGAAGTAATTCAAACTGTTCAAAGACAACAACAACAAAAACCCAAGAATTAGATTCCCCATGATTAGCAAGAACAATCCTGAACAGAAAAGGGAGGACTTAGCTTTAGGAGGAGGAGTCCAGCATAGTACGTCTGAGGCCTCTAGCTCAACAGAAACTGCCACGCCTCTGAAAACATTTGAAGCATTTCCAAAGGCAGAGTCCAGAGCAGCAGCAGACCTGTCCACTCAGGCCACCGCCTCAGCAACAACTGAATGGCTCAGGCCAGATGTGAGTACAAAAGCACCACCTACCTGAAAGACTATATTTGTGGGGATTGGGTGGACTGAACTTAGAAGGGAGGGATGTTAAATATGCATGACGCTACATCTACATCTACATAAACTATGTCATATGCAAAGTGTAGTTTGATGTCAGACTCCACTTATTGGTTTCAGCCACTAGTGGGAATATTGGAGAGCCATCAGTGGCTGAAGTAGTGGACAGCGCCAGTTATAAAAAGCCGGTACTGGCCGAGATTGTTGCTTTTTGAATCCACTTGTGAATAAAGAGTTCTCTACTATCCTGGGTCCTATCAATACTCATCAAACACTCTGCATTTGGGAATCCTGCCTCCCTTCCACTCAGCCCCAAATCCCAAGCAAGGATTCTTGTCTGCCATTCCACATGTTAAAGTTACCCTTTAATCTTGTTCTGGCTGGCTGCTTGCTTGTTTTGTAAGCGGTCTCTCTCTCCCTCTCCTACCTCCCCAGGAGAGTTGTGTGATGCCACGGAAGGAAGCCATCCTGGGCAGCTGCCTTGCTTGTGCACCTGACATCATGCTCTCCTTGCACAACTGCACAGGGAAGCAGTTGAAATGGTGCTATGGGAACTTCTGGAAACCACAATGGGAATGGCCACCAGCCAAAGAGTGACTGTGGGATCAGGAGCCTACAATATCAGCAGGCTGGCAACAGAAAGGCTCTGGTGCTTGACTTCAGGGTGTGGAAGGAGGGCATGTGTTGGGTTGCTTCTTCTCACTGGGGTTACCTTGCAGAGAGGAAGGCAGAAGGAGTGCTGTGTGAGCCAGCTAGCCTAGCCCTAGCCTATGGCATTCCTGGCCAGACCCCTGTGAAGGAACAATTGCCTCTGGCCCCATGTCATCACTGGCACCTCTGAGCTGGACAGTGGTTTGGCTTTCCCAGCTGGGCACAACCCCCAATCCCTGCCTGCCCTGCCCTTCCTTCCATGGCTGGTGGCAGAGGGAAAAGTGAGCCAGGCTGAGCCATCTCCACTCAGCCCCCTGCCCTGGCCTCCATCTTGCCCCTGCCTGGACTCTCCACAGCTGCTGGACCTCACCTGCTGTGGCTGCCAGAAGTTGGGTGGCCAGGGGCTGGAAGGTTGTGCCATCATATCTCTTCTTCTCCAGCCCCTCCCTCTGAGTGCCTTGTCAGAGCTGCCTTGGGATTTCACCTGCATGAATATTGCTTGCTTGGAGGAGACAGGAAGGGGTGGTTAGAGGAGTGCCAAGAGGACAAAATGGCCTCAGGAGATGCCCACTGAGATGAGGAGTGCCTGGAATGGGGAGGGCAAGGCACAAGGTGATTCAGCCAGTTTGCTGAACTGTGCAAAAAGTTAACAAACGGTTTGTCTGAACAGATGCAAACTTGCTGAATCCTACCTCTGGTTATGTGTCTCCCTTTCCATTTTCTGTGCTTGTCCTTTTAATCTTTCACTTTGTCAGAGAGATCTTTGTGCAGCCATGATGGTTTCTTCTTGAATATTTTATTTTTATTTTTTACTGGTATTGCACTGGACTGGGCTTTTATGATTGCATTTTTCAGAGTTCCCCATGTTTCTTGAATTGTTTTCCCCTTTGGATTTTCATCCATGGAATGTTTTCTAGGCTCTCTCTGAGTTTGTTAAAATCAGCTCTTTTAAAGTTTAAGATTTAAAGTTTATTTTTTATTGCTTGTGTTTGCATTATATTGAATTTCAATATGATGTGACCATTCTCGCCCAAGGTTCCAGCAACTTCAACTCCCTCTATTACTTTTTCTCTATTAGTAAGCATTCCCTAAAAACATGGTTTAATCAATGTGCCTGGAGACCACGAATGGAGACAGAGCTAACCAAGTGACTGATTTGATTGGGTTACTACTGCCATGGGGAGTGGGAATGGATAGTATTTTTAGTGGCTTTTTATTATATAGTGAATTTTTAAATGGTGTAAACCACTCAGAGTTATTGTGAGTTGGGGAGGTATATAAATTAGAGCACTTTCTCATAAAATAAGAAAGTTGCATAGAAGAAATTCAGCTTTAATTCCTGTCATTTTACCTGGCTGAAAATAATAGTAAATAACCCGCTTCAGAGGGTCAGAGAAAACAGTGCAGCACTAGAAGAATTAATGGTTTGACTCAGTACAAAGCAGTTTCACATATGCTAATTCATACTGATTAGATAATACAAAATTTTCAAGATTTTCTGAAACAAAAAGAAAGAGGAAGGTTGGTGCTTAAAAGAAAGCAAATCCAGGGTTTGGATACTAAAGGACTAAAAAAACTGCAAAGGAAGTAGGATTTTCCCTATGTTATAGTATATCTACCTACATCACAAATGTTACAGTTTTTCAATGTATGATCTACTGGAAATTTTTCACAAACCTATGGAATTATAGTTTTACAGTGACCTGTAGCTCTTGGAGAAAACTGCATACCATTCATTACAGCATCACATTTAACTTGTGGATCTTGATAAGATGGATCTTGATTTGAACACTGGGCCCAATCTAACAAAATGAAATTCAATGTAGAGAAAAGTAGTCTTATACTTAGGCAAGAAAAATGAAAAGTACACTTATAGACTGGGTGGAACCAGGCTTAATAGCAATAAATGTGAGAGGGATCTTAGAGTCTTAGTGGATAACCAATTAAATATGAACCAACAATATGAGGGAGCAGCCAAAAAAACCAATACAATCCTAAGTTAACAGAGGGATGCAATCAAGATCAAGTGCGGTACTAGTACCATTCTATAAAGCCTTAGTAAGACCACATCTAGAGTACTGCATCCAGTTTTGGTCACCACACTATAAAAATATGTTGAGACTCTAGAAAAAGTGCAGAGAAGAGCAACCAGGATGATTAGGGGACTGGAGACTAAAACATATGAAGAACAGTTACAGAAACTGGGCTTGGCTAGTCTAGTGAAGAGAAGAATCAAGTGAGACATGATAGCAGCATTCCAATAGTTGAGGGGCTGCCATAGAAAGGAAAGGGTCAAGCTATTTTCAAAAGCACCTGTAGGCCAGACAAGGAATAATGGATGGGAACTTAACAAGAAGAGATTTAACCTGGAAATAAAGAGAATTTTTCTGACAGTGAGAACAATAAACCAATGGAACAGCTTGCCTTCAGAAGTTGTGGGAGCTTTATCACTTGAGACTTTCAAGAAGAGATTGGACTGCCATTTGTCAAAAATGGTGTAGGGTCTTCTCCTTGGGTGGGGGGGTTGAAGTAGAATGACCTACAAAGTCCCTTCCAACTCTGTTAATCTGTGAATCTGTTAAACTCCTCAATATGAATAAGCTTGGTGCAGTTTGCCAATTGAACTAAACAGAAGAGATTTGGTGAGGGCAATCTGTCAATAAATGAGAGGTCATTTTGAACTCAAACAACAATTTACTAACAATATTATAGCAATTTACTAACAATATTAATAAGCTTTATGACTAGATGGAAAAGATTAAATCAGTTTATAATGCAAATAGGAATTATCTTAAAGAAGGAATTTCAGATCTACTCTACTATTATTTCAAATTTCTATAGGTTAGACCATGAATCAGAGTTTTCATTTCATTTAGTTTCATTTATTTATTTATTTGATACAATTTATTTGCTGCCTTGCTCATAGTTCAAGACACAGCAACACAATTAGCTCTGTGAATTCAACCACAATTCCTTTAATATTTGCAATATACTACCATGTTTCTCCAACAATATGACCCCCCAATAGAAAGACCCAGCATGTTTTCTAGGCATAAAATGAAATTAAGCCCCTCCCCCAAATTTAGGCCTCATTTAAAACATGAAATTGGGGGGGAAGGCAGAGGGGAATGCCATTAGGAGTGCCCTGCGGGCAGCTATGCCTCACCATCAGCCGCTCCTAACACCATGGTGGAGCACGGAGGGCTCCCTTACCCTTCCCTTACCTGGGTCAGCAGGCAGGAGGTGTCGGTGTGGATGTCCGGCAGTGTTTCCGCCACTTCTCAGGCCTCTGTAGCTTCCATGGTTCCCACTGGTGCTGGCGCTTCTCTCGCCAGCGCCGTCTCCAACAACAGAGTCTGAGTCGCTCCCGCTTTTCCCCTGTCCCCATAACAATAGGAAAAAAACCATTTTGAGGTACCTGGGAGCGTTGTGCACTGCATTTTGGTTTAATGCTGAACAGCTGGGTGGGCATGAGAAGAGCCGAGCAAGCGTCTCTGCTGCTGCTGCCCTTGGTGTTCCAGCCTCAGGCTCTGCAAGTTTGCAAAAGTCCTGATGCGCAGCCCGTTCCTGCATTCCAAGTGCCTGGGCTGAGCTGCAGCTATCCCTCTCTCACCAGCGCCATCTCCAATAACAGTGGCGGCAGCAGCGGGAACCATGGAAGTGTTTTAGCCACTTCTCAGGTGGGGGAGCCGCCTCCATAACTTCCACGATTCCCACTGCTGCTGCCACTGTTATTGGAGACAGCACTGGCAAGAGAGGGACAGCTGCAGCTCGGCCTGGGTGCTTGGAATGCAGGAACGGGCTGCGCACCGGGACTTTTGCAAACTTGCAGAGCCCGAGGCTGGAGCACCAAGGGTAGCAGCTGCAGAGATGCTCGCTCAGCTCTTCTCACACCCACCCAGCCACTCAGGATCAAACCAAAAGGCAGTGCACAACACTCCCAGGTACCTCAAAATCTTTTTTTTCCCTGTTGTTATGGGGACAGGGGGAAAGACGGAGTGACTCAGATGCTGTTGTTGGAGACGGCGCTGGTGCACGGGGGTGGGGAGAAATTAATTCACCCCTGAAAAAATGTCCTAGCCATTTTTTCAGGGCTCAAAAAAAATAAAATAAGGCCCAGCCTTATTTTGTGAGAAACACGGTATATTGTGATTAATGCCAGAGTAAATTTTAGAAGTCGTTTAAACCAACCATCTCTGATGGACAGGTATACATCATATCATAATAGATCAATATAATCTTTTTCAATTTTTTTTTTACTTAGGGAGGCTCAAGATTTTGTAGAAAAATTTGAAGGTGCTTTGGGAAAGGGAAAAGGAAAAAAGTTATATGCATATAAGATGTTGTTGATGAAGGTAAGTGATCAGCATTATTTATAAGATGTTTATACTATTGAAATTTAGAAGTCTGTACAACATATTAAAAGTGAAAATACTGACATGAAGTTCAAAACCTAAAACTCAATGTTTGGCAGGCAGTAAATCTGAAAACTAACTTGTATAGACAAATCTCTGCTGTTGCATTCTCTCATTCATTCTAAACACTTTAAAATCTACTCTCCTCCCTACTTGTTAACAAAAGAAATGGCAATTGTGGGCAGAGTACAAAGAGTAGTAAGACTAAATAAAACAAAGAAGATGGCATAACTACAAGTTGTCCTTTCCATTTCCCCCCTAACTATGTTGTTAATAAATCTTTTTTTAGCAGGAGTATATTCTGTAAGAAAACAACCTTAGGAATATTTAGAATCAGTTTTCACCAGCTTATGCCAATATGATATGTCCAATAAACCAATTCTTTGAAGAACCTACTTGCCTCAGAGCTCCGGTTGTTTGTTTATTTATTTTGTTTGTTTTAACAATTTATTTATATATTTTCCTTAACGTATGTTAATACTTTATGAACAGCATATTGTCTGGGTGCATTTGCTTAACATAATAGTTTATAATAGTATATTAAACATAAACCATATATAATATTTTCCAATTTCTAATTTCTACTTCTATTATCCAACCATTGATAGAATTAATCTCATGTTTGAAAATATTCTGTGTCTTCTTTATCTATTATCTTCAATGTCAACCTATCCATTTTTGCACAATCTAGTATTTTTTTAATTATATCTTCTTCTTTGGGTGGTTCCTCATTTTTCCAATGCTGAGCATATACAATTCTTGCTGCTGTCAAGACATGTAATATGAAGTATATATTCCCTTTATTACATTTTTCTGGTACTATGTCTAACAAAAATATTTCTGGCTTATATTCTATGTATGGCTTTAACATTTTTTTCTAACTATGTATGTATTTTCATCCAGTATTTTTGTTATCTTTGCACATGTCCACTACATATGATAATATGTGCCCGGTATCTGGTTACATTTCCAACATTTGGCAGACATGTTTTTAAACATCTGCCACTCCTGCTGGTGGCAATGCCACCTATAAAACATTTTATATAAATTTTCCTTATACACAGTTGGCATTGTCAATTTATAGTTTCTATCCCAAAGTTTTTGCCATTTATCTAATTCTATAGTGTATCCAAAGTTTTTCGCTCATACTATCATTGTTTCTTTCGCCTGTTCATTTTCCATTTTAGGCTTAATAAAAAGCTAAATATTTTCTATATTAACTATTCATCTGTCACTAATAGTAGTTGGTCAAATGCTGTTTGTTCCTTATAAAAACCATATATCTTACTGTCTTTCTCATATCTTGATTGTATTAGCATCTGTGGCCACCAAGCTAGGTCTACACCTGGGTTTTGCAGTTGTTTAGTTTTAAGTTCCTCTTCTGCATTTATATATATATATATATATATATATATATATATATATATATATATATATATATATATATATATATATATATATATATATATATATATATATTCTGAGGTTCTCGCGGGTATTTGTATGTGGATCTTTGGTTATTCGGGTTTTCTCCCGCGTAAGATTGGAAGTATCTAGGCAACGTTTCGATGAAGTCTCATTCATCATCTTCAGGCTTGGTCTTCAGCTCTGTGCTTCTCAGAATCTGTCATCTGTGCACATTCGAATATTTTCTCAATCATTTTTCCCTCTGCCAGAATTTTTTTGCTTTTCCAATTCTGAACAAATACAGTTCTGGATGCAGTCAATACATGAATAATTAAATATACTTTTTTGTTGTGGCTCGGAGGTTTGAGCCTGCTTTGTCAGAGGTCGAGGACTTGGTAAATGAGGAAGAGGAGGATTTGGCTCTGAGGTTTGAGCCTGCTTTGTTAGAGGATTTGGAATTGCCTTCCTCCCCAGGACTGTCCTCCTCGGCAGGATCTTCCCCCCTATTGTGCCTCAGGTGTCGGCAGATAATCAGGAGAACGTATCAGAGCCTCTGACTGAGGATCAAGCCGAGGAATGCTGGTTTGATGCAAGGCAAAGACGCAGGCAAAAACGTGAAATGCAACGTAAAAAGAAAGGACAAATCAGAGACTGAGATGAGAGACTGACATACCCCACAAGGAATAAAAGTGGGCATGTTAGCTCTGATTTCTTGTTTGGGACAACTTGTTTCATGAGAGAAGCTTCTGCGCTTTTTCTGTGTGTGGCGTCAGCTTGTGATTTATGCTTCCTTATCGGACTTGGCAGACAGCTGGTGTGAGACTGCCAAGAATGTTTTCAGATTAAGGAAGTTAACCCTGTAGTTGACGGACTTGCCTGCTTAGTTGTGTTTCAGTTGGAAATTTGGACTTATTACTTTGTTTGTCCAGGTGAGACATAACACTTTTTCTTTGCTATAATATTCAGGTACCATCCCTAATAAGAATATTTCAGGTTTCAAATCTATATATTGCTTCATCATTTTTTCCAACCATGTGTACTTTTGTCCAATATCTTTTAGCTTCTACGCATGTCCACCACAAATGGTAATATGTTCCAGGTGTCTGGTGGCACTTCCAGCATTTAACTGATTTGTCTTTAAACACCTTTGCCAATTTTGCTGATGCAGAGTGCCATCTATAAAACATATATGCTGTTGATATTGTTAATTTATAATTTCTTTCCCATAACTTCTGCCATTTATCTAATTCTATAGTATACCCAAAAACTTTCGCCCATGCTATCATTGTTTCTTTTACTCGTTCTTCTTATAGTTTGATACCTAATAAATAACAATACAATTTTTAATCAGCTTGTCTTCCAGTCCTGTTAGTATTTTATCCAATTCTGTCAACTTCTTATAAACATCTTTAGCTTTGACATCTTTTTCATATTTTGATTGTATTTGCATGTATGAATACCAATGCATATCAGCTCCTTGTTCATTCAACTCTTGATTAGTTTTGAGCTCCCCCGTTTCATTCAATATATCCTTATAACTAAAAATAGTTCCCATTTTACAAACATTTGGATGTATGGGTGCTTCCATGGTCGATAACAAGACTGGAATTTTCAAATAATGTTGCTCTCTAGTTTTTTCCATATTAACAATAAATAATTCCTAAGATAGTATCTTTGAGAATAACCGTGTATCTTGCTTCTCCCATACCATAAAAAGCATGCCAGCCCAATTGCAAATCATGCCCCTTCAAAGTCAACAACCTTGTGTTTCTTAACATAATCCATTCTTTCATCCATGTTAACACTGCAGCCTGATAATATAATTCCCAATTAGGTAACCCAAACGCTATTTTGGTTCTTGCAACCTGCAACATTTTAAGGCTAATTCTTGCTTTCTTCCCTTGCCATATATATTTCAGTATTATTCTATTAATATCATCAAAATATTTTTTCTCCAATTTTATCAGAATTATTTGGAACAGATACAATAATTTCAGTAGTATATTCATATTAATTGTTGCAATTCTTCCTGTTAATGATAGCTGCATATTACGCCATTTTTCCAAATCTGTCTTAATTTGTTGTTTCAGTTTATAGTAGTTATCTTCCTTAATTGTTCCACATGTAGCCATTAATTGAATCCCCAAATATTTCACTTTCTTTGTAATCTGGATATCTAATCCGTTAACTCTCTTTTCTGTTTTTCTGTCATGTATTTTACCAAAGTCTTATTTTCCCCTTTGTTTATTTTCAGTCCTGCTGCTTTCCCATTTTCTTCTATCTTATTTATCAACTTAGGTCCTGTTCCTAATGATTCTTCTAGTATAAAAACCAAATCATGTGCAAATGCCTATAGTTTATATTTTTCCTTTATATTCTTCCTTCCTTCCATCCCCTTTTATTTCCTTGTCTTTCCTGATATTTCTATTTAACTCTTCTAAAGCTATTACAAATAGTAATAGTGACAAGGGGCCATTGCCTTGTTTCCTTCTTAATTTTATTTTTTTCAGTCAATTCTCCATTTACCATCACTTTTGCATATTGTTGATAATATATCTTAATCATTTTAATAAATCTTTCCCCAGTATGCATTTCTTCCATTTGCATCAACATAAACTGCCAGTTCACATTGTCAAATGCCTTCTGTGTGTCACCATCTGTCAAGATACCTTCCCCTCCTACCTTTCTGCTATTGTTTCATTATTTCTCTCGGCTGTCATGGCAATGGTGGGAGGGGGGATTTTATATGGGAAGAAAGCTGGAGGTGTTTGCATTCCTTGCTGGGCTAGCAAGGGGAGGGGGCATTCTTGTCTTTAACTTTCCGTTTCTTGGCTATCTTCTTCTTTTGCACAACTGCGAACTTTTATCAAAATATGTCAAGGTCATTTGACAAGATGCCTCATCACCATCTGAAGATGACCACATGAGCTGTTTCAAAAGTTTTAATTGGAAGAATCATTTGAACTTTGGGGAGTGGGAGCAAACCTATTTCTTTGTATGTGCATTCTACCCGCCAATTTCTCAGTTTCAGAATTGCTTTGTAGCTACCACTTTATTTCCCAGTAAAAGGATAACTTTGCTCTACACCATGGAGTCTGAGTATTTCTTTCTTGGGATCTAGAAGGAGAGCAGCCTGACACCATCTGTCTTTCTGGATGCACTTCATAATATTCCAAAGTGTTCAGGATTATTCTCTTATTGTCTTTTATTTGTCTCTTGGGTAAAAACCCATTTTGGTCTGAATGTATAAATTGGTTTTAAAATCTCTTTAGTCTCTCTGCCATTATTAAACTAAATATTTTGTAATCCAAGTTCAACAATGATATTTTTTGTTATGGTTTTTTTATCTGTTGTAAGTCAGAATCTTCTTTTGGTATGAGATTAATATAAACTTCCATCCATAAATTGGGTATTTTTGCCTCCATGAATACTTCATTTAACACTTCCAGCACTATGTTACTAAGGGAAACTTGCAAAGTTTTGTACAGTTCTGCTGATAAACCATCTGGCCCTGGTGCTTTCCCATTATTTTGTCTTTTTATTGCTTCTGTTAATTCCATCATTGTACCATTATTTTAATTTCTTCTGGTACTTTAGGTAATTCTGCTTTTTAAAGTATTCTTTAATTTCTCCTTCTCCAGCTTGTCTTGTTCATATAATTCCCCATAATATTTTGGACTATTTCTTTTTTATCTTCATATCTATAGCAAAGGTTTCCTTTATTGTCTATTAATTGAGAAATTGTTTCTGTTCTTTCTCTTTTTTCAGTCTATATGCTAACCACCTTCCTTTATTTGCATTTTTAAAGAAGTTTTGTTAGGATCTTTTTATTTTTTGTGCTATTTCTTCTTTGTCTGCTAATTCCATTTTATGTTTTATTAAGTTCACCTTATTTTGTATGTCCTTTTTTGTGGGTTCCTTTTCAGTTCCTTCTCCAGCTTTTTAATATCCTTTTTCTAGTGTCTTTTGTTCCTGTCTCCTTTTTCTATTTCTCTTTCCCATGTATGTTATAGTTAGTCATCTGATATAATCATTTGCTGTATCCCATATGATTTGTAGTGAGGTTTCTTCTTTTCTGTTTTCATTAAAGAAGAATTTCAGTTCTTTTTCCATATATATAATAAATTCCTTTTCTTTCAATATTGAATTGTCCATTGTCCATTTTGTCCTTTTCATATTACTTTTATCGGGTTATGGTATCCCCAGTTATTTGTTTCAATATATATTTCTTGTATATTAGAAATTAAGTCTGTTGATTCCCGCATCATATCAGTCCTGGACCAAGACAAATGTCTATTTGAGTAACATGTATATTGATTATTTTTTCAGTGTATTTCCAGCCAGTCTTGGATTGCTATCTCTTTCATCATCCTAAAGAAGGATTTTGGTAATGTTTTCCTGGTGGGTTTTTTTGTTTGTTTGTTTTTGTTTCTCTTTTGTGTTTTATAGACCATTTCCACATCCACTATTGCATTGAAGTCTCCTCAGATACATATACATATATTAATTTTTTGTGTAGTTTATCATAAAATTCTTCTTGATCCTCATTTGATGCATATATTGCCACTAATAATGTCTGTTTGCAGTTCATCATTATTTCCACTATTTACACCCTCTCATCATCATTTTGAAAAATTTGTTTGGTTTTTATTGTATCTTTAATATATAATGCTATTCCTCTTTTGCTTTGTTGTGACAGAGAGGTGTATAGCTTTCCATTTTTAGGATAGTCCAGTACTTTATTATGTTGTTTTTTGATGTGAAACCCTTGTGAACAAATCATATCCAATTTTAATTTTGCTAGTTTGTTAAAAATCCTTTTTCTTTTTGTTGCTGAATACAGTCCATTTATACTGATTGACATTAACTATATTTCTTCTTCCATATCTTTATTTATAATAAGGTTTGGTTGCTTTTGTTGCTCTTATTTCTCTTGCTTCCTTTGGTTTTACTTCTTCTCTTGTCACTCTTTCTTCTTGTTCTCTTTCTTCTCCTCTTTGTCATCCATCCCTCTCTCCTGCAGCTTCTTCCCAATGTTTAATTTCTTCTATTTCCCTCATTTTCTCTCCACTTGTTCTCTGAAGTAATGATCATAAAATTGCTCTGCTTTCTCTATAGAATCTAACCTACATCTGTTCCTGCCATGTCACCATTATTCCCTCTGGTATCAGCCATCTGAAATTAATTCCTCTTTTAATTAATCACTTTGTCACAAATTGATATTCCCTCCTTAAATCTCTAACTCTTCTTGGAATTTGCTTCTAAACTATTATTCCTTTCTCTTTATATTTCAATGGGTCATCTCTCATTTTCTGTTAAAAAAAAAGTGTTCTTATAACTTTCTTTATGAATTTCTCAAGTACCTCTCTTGGTAGCTTATTTCTCAATGCATATCTGGTTTGGACTCTAAATATTTCATCCATATCAGCCATCACTTTCTAGCAGTACCTCATTATAAGTCTCTAGCATAGACAAACTTAACATGTCCTGTAAATATTTATAAACTTCTGCATGTAATTGTTTGGGGGCTTATTGTTCTTTTGTCTTTTTATTGCCTCCATCAGCTTCATCATAATTATTCTTTCATTTAACATATTTTTAATGTCTTCAGGTACTTTTGGTAGTTTAGCTTTTTCTAAGTATTACATTATCTTTTCCTCCAAGATTTTTTCTTGATCATATAAATTTTTGTAAAATTCCTGGATTATTTTCTTTTTGTTCTCATTTTTAATACTTTATGTTTCCCTTTTCATCTTGTAGCTTACTTATCAATTTCTTCTCTTTCTCTTTTTTTTCAGTTTATAGGCTCACCATCTTCCTGGTTTATTAGCATTTTCAAAAAAAATGCTTAGCTCATTTTAATTGCTGCAGCAATTCTTCTTTTACTATTAGGTTTAATTTGTGATTTATTATTTTCATTTGACTTTTTTAAACTTTTCTTTTGTGGATATATTTTTATAGTACTAATTCAATTTTTTAATGTTCTTCTTCCAATGACTTCTGATGTTGTTGTTTTTTCTTTTTCTTTTTTTTTGAAACAAATTTTTATTAATTTTAAAGATAAAACAACACATCATTAACCATTAAATACATAAACACATAAAACCTCTTAACATTGTAAATCCTTACAAGTCAAACAAAACATTATTTTTATACAGCATAATTCCAATTTATCCCATCTCCATATGGACACACAAACATCTTTCAGCAAGTTTCTCATTTTTTCTCTTTACTCCTATTCAATTTCATTTCTCTTCCATATTTATCCATTTTATAGTCATCATATTCTTTTCTTTCTGGCTTGTATAAATTATTCTCGTCTAGCATTCCTCCAAGGTTTTATTGATTCTTTCCTTTTTTTTTTTTTTATAAAAAACAAATTTTGTTAGTTTTACCATAAGCACAGTACACAAACATACAAACACAAAACATAAACAAAACTAAAAGATCTTTTCTGAAGGTTGTCTGTTCCCGGGTTAAAACTCTTTACACAGACACAAATTCAAACATCATATTCAACCCATATCTCCTTCCAAATCTTATTATCATTTTCTTTTTTATATATATATATAAAAACCATTTTTATCAGTTTTATAAAAACAATGCACAAAAAATCAAGGCATAGCAGTTTATAAATTCTTTTCTAAGAAAAAATAATAATAATAGACCAATAAAGCATAACATTTCCAGATTATAATATCAATATTTCATATAATATTAACTTCATATCTTGTCCCTACTTCTCTTTTCCATCCAAATTATTTATTAATTAAAATTTTATTGCCTTTTATCAATACACAAAATCCAAAAAAAAAAGCATATATATCCTTCCATATCTTATTACCATTTTCAATAACATTCTTTGTCTGTTCTATTTCCAATTATCCATTCATCTTTTTTTTCTTTTACTATACTTCTCCTGTACACCAATTGGAGTAACATCTATAACTCATTACCCTAACTTAGAAATACTACATATAGCAATCTTTCTTGGGATTCTGTTTAAAAAAAAAATCTAAAATTACATAATAAATTTTCTATTCTAAATATACATATAAAAACACACTCTTATATACCCTCCAGAATCCCTCTTTTAATCTAAATTAAATTCACCCATTATCTCTAAATAAACTTTTTTTCCTTAGGTCTTGCTTCCCCACATTAAGGCTTCTCCTCCCCCCCTTTCTCTCTTGCTTATTCTTCTCCTTGCCCTTTCTACCCCTTTGTTTTTTCTCTTCGCTTTTCTTGCTCCTTTTCCTTTGCTTTCTAACCTTGCCTCCATCTTTTCGCTCATTTTTCTCTCTTTTGGTTGTTTTTATAATTCTTAAAATCCCCTTTTTCTTATCCTTTTTGTCCTCCTCTCCAGAAGGGACCCATTGTTCATCAAAGATGGCTTCTTCTTCCTCTTCTTCCTTGTCCCAGTCCTTCTGCTGCATAATCAACTTTTCAAAGGAACATAACGCCATTTCTAAGAATTGAAACAAAGCGCCCAAAGTATCTTCTTTTTTATATTTTTGATATTCAATCTCTAGTTCATCCACAGACGATGCCATTATGAAAAGGGAAACTTTTTCCAAAACAACCACAAGAATTTTTAATCAAAGACAATCAAAAGTAATTAAAAAAAGAAAAAAAATTCCAAAAGTTAATACTTTTCTTCCTTCTTCTCTTTCTCTTTCTGAATTAATTTTTAATCAAAGAGGTCCAATTACCATATATCTTCTTTTGGGATCCACAAAGACGTTCTAATCAATCTCCTCCTTTTTCAGCTTCTGCTCCAATTTTTTTTTCTCCCTTCCCACTTGCAATGAGAATTTTAATAATCAAAAATCCATACCTCCAGCAGAGATTTTCCAATTTCTCACATTTTTCAATGTCCAAAAATCCCTTTGAATTTAGAATTTTTTTTTTTAGAATTAGAATGCCTTTTATTGTCACTATCCACATGTACAATTTGCATTATACGCATACACAGTGAGATTAGAGCAACTCATCGTTCAGTGCAGACATGCATGTCAAGAAAATATACATCTAAAATATAATCACATATTGCACATGTCAGCTAACACAGTAATAAAAAAAAAAAAGATAAAAAAAGTGATATTGCACGAGATTATTCACAGTTTGTCCCTGAGTATATTTGCAGTATATTTGGCAGGACTGGAATCAGTGCATGTGTAAGTTCAAAATGGTTATGGCTTTGGGGAAAAAACTATTCTTGAGGCGGTTTGTCCTTGACCTGATGCTCCTGTAGCGCCTCCCTGAGGGCAACAGGTCAAACAGTCCATAACCAGGATGGGAGCTGTCTTTTATGATGTTCACAGCTCTGCTAAGACAGCGGGAGGAGTAGATGTCCGACAGGGAGGGGAGAGGGCAGCCAATGATCTTCTGAGCTGCTTTGACTACCCTCTGTAGTCTCTCCCTGTCTGCCATGGTGCAATTGCCATACCACACTGTGATGCAGTATGTCAGCAGGCTTTCAATGGACGCACGGTAGAAGGTAATCAGCAGGCTGGAGTCCAGGTTGTGCTTCCTGAGCACCCGCAGGAAATGGAGTCTCTGCTGGGCCTTCTTGATGACTGCCGTGATGTTTTCCGTCCAGGAGATTTTGTCGGCAATGATGACACCCAGAAACCGGAAGGTGTGGATCCTCTCCACCTGCTCTCCATTGATGTAGAGGGGAGCCAGGTCGGTGTTGTGCCTCCTGAAGTCCACAATGAGTTCCTTAGTTTTCTTGGTGTTCAGAGCTAAGTTGTTTTCTGAACACCAAGCTGTCAACATCAGGACCTCCTTCCTGTAGGCTGCCTCGTCTCCCTTCGAGATGAGTCCGACCACTGTGGTGTCATCAGCGAACTTCACAATGAGGTTGCTGTCATGCTGTGGACTGCAGTCGTGGGTGTAGAGGCAGTACAGGAGTGGGCTCAGCACACAGCCCTGTGGGGAGCCAGTGCTCAATGTGCGTGTGGAGGAGAGGTGGGGGCCAAGCCTTACAGTCTGGGGCCGGTCACTTAGGAAGTCCTTTATCCAGGCACATATGAGGGGGGGCAAACCTAATGTGTCCAGTTTTTTGGTCAGTATTCCTGGGATGATTGTGTTAAAGGCAGAGCTGTAGTCCACAAAGAGCATCCGGACATAGCTCTGCTGCTGCTCCAGGTGGTTCAGCACAGCATGCAGAGCTATGGCTATGGCATCCTCTGTAGACCGGTTTGTGCGGTAGGCGAACTGGTGGGGGTCGAGATCCGGAGGAAGATGGTTGATGATGTGCCGGAGCACCAACCTCTCAAAGCACTTTATGATTACAGGAGTGAGCGCCACTGGACGGTAATCATTGAGGCTGGAGATGGAAGATTTCTTCGGCACAGGGATGATTGTGGCAGATTTCAGACAGGATGGTATAACTGCCTGGGCCAGGGAGAGGTTGAAGATGTCTTTGAAGATGGAGGCGAGCTGGGGGGCACACGCCCTGAGCACCTTACCAGGGACTCCATCTGGACCAGCTGCCTTCCTGGGGTTCACTGCACGGAGCACCCGTCTGACGTCGTCCTCCGTCACAGAGAATGTACTGGGTGGAGTGGTAGAGCTGGATGTGATTGGAGGTGGGAGTAGGGCTGGTGCAGCTGTATGCTGTTGTGGAACTTCAAAACGAGCAAAGAAGTTGTTCAGCTCCTCTGCTAGCGCTGCACTCAGGTGTTCTGTTGTCACATGACAGCCCCTGTGGTTAGTGATGTCATGTATGCCCTTCCACACCTCCCGTGTGTTGTGGCTGGACAGATGGGACTCTATGCTCCTCCTGTGGTCCATCTTGGCTTTTATGATCCCCCTCCTCAGGTCGGCTCGGGCGGCTGTGTACAAAACTCTGTCACCTGACCTGAAGGCTGCATCGCGGGCTTTAAGGAGTCTGCGGACTTGGGTGGTCATCCAGGGTTTCTGATTTGGGAAAACCCGGATGTTTTTGTCTACAGTCACATTTCCGATACAGAACTTGATGTAGTCCAGCACCGTACTCGTGTGCGTTTCCAGCTCCTGGTGTTGAAACATATTCCAATCTGTCTGCTCAAAGCAGTCTTGTAATCTGCTGAGTGCATCCTCAGGCCAGGTCGTTACAGTCTTTGTAATGGGCCTGCCACTGCGTCTGAGGGGGGTATAGGCTGGGGGTAACAGGAGGGAGAGATGGTCTGAATGCCCGAGGTGGGGGAGGGGTATAGCTCTGTATGCATGTTTGATGTTGGTATAAACATGATCCAGAGTGTTTTCTCCCCTCGTGGCACACTTGACATGCTGGTAGAATTTCGAGAGAACAGTTTTCAGATTGGCCTTATTGAAATCTCCTGCAATGACGTGAACACCATCAGGGTGGGCCTGCTGCTGTTCGTTTATGGTGTTCAGCAGGAGAGAGAGTGCCTTGTCTGTGTTTGCATCGGGTGGAATATACACCGCCGTAACAATCACAACAGTTAGCTCTCTCGGTAGAAAAAAAGGCCGGCATCTTACAGACATGTACTCGAGATCAGGGGAACAGTGATTGTCTATAATTGTCCCGTTATTGCACCAGTTCTCATGTACATAGATACAGAGCCCCCCTCCTCTGCTCTTACCAGAGTCCTTCGTTCTATCCCAGCGTAAAAAAGTGCGGCCTGCTAGCTGCATGCTAGCGTCAGGTATCCCGGGATGTAGCCAGGTTTCGGTAATTACCATAACGCAGCAGTCTCGAACATAGCGATTGCCAGCGAGTTGTAGATTTAAATAGTCCGTTTTATGTACCAGGGATCTGGCGTTGGCGAGATACAGGCTCGGAAGAGGTGGCTTGTATGGATGTTTCCTCAGCCTTAGTATAACACCAGACCTGCAACCTCGCCTCTGCTTTCTCTCCCTCCTCCGTCTGCGCCGCCTCCTAGTCCCGACAACAATCCACGGAGAGCCCGCTGGTCTCGCTATCTCGTCAGGGATGTTATGTGTGCGGTGAAAGTCACTCGAAACAGACGTCTGGTATTGGTTTCCTATACCTATGATGTCCGATCGTGTGTAGAGTTGGTTCGTAGAACCGATAGTCCACAGGTAAACGAGAAAGACGTATACAAACAACAAAAAAGAACACCGAACGGGAGAGCCATAAGCCGCTGCGTCCATGCGCGCCGCCATTTCTCTAAATCAATCCTATATCCAAAATTCTTCCACCAAGCAATCATTGTTTCTTTAACTTGTTCTTCCTCCAATTTAATTTCCAACAAATAATTATATAATTTTTGATCACTTTTTTATCAGTACCTGTCAATATCCTATCTAAGTCAGTCAATTTATCATAGAATCCTTCCATTTTAGAATCTTTAAGATACCTTGAATGTATTTGCGCATATGAAAACCAATTCATCTTTATACCTTGTTCTTCTAAATTTTGCATCGTTTTAAGTTCACCCTTTTCATCCAGTAATTCCCCATATCTAACTATTTGTTCCTTCTTATATGTTATAGGATAAGAAAAAGCTTCAATAGTTGATAACCAAACTGGGATTTTCAAATAACATTGTTTCTTAATTTTCTCCCAATTCAACCATAACGATTGCCGTATATAATGCCTTCTAAAATAACCCTGCGATTTAGTTCCCTTATACCATAGAAAAGCATGCCAACCCAATAATAAATCATGTCCTTCTAATGCCAACAATCTAGTCTTTCTTAACGTTATCCATTCTTTAGCCCACATTAAATTTGCAGCTTGATAATACAACTCCCAATTAGGAAGGCCAAATCCTCCTCTAATTCTAGCATCCTGTAAGAGTTTTAATTTTATTCTCGCTTTCTTACCTTGCCATATATACTTCAACACAATTTTATTTAATTCTTCAAAATAGTCCTTACCTAACCTAATTGGTATTGTTTGAAACAAATATAAAATTCTAGGTAAAATATTCATCTTAATTGTTGAAATTCTACCTATCAATGACAATTGTAAATTTTCCCATTTTTTTCAGGTCAGATGCTATCTTCTGTTTAAGTTTAATATAGTTATTCTCTTTCAGTGCAGCACATCTTGACGTCAAATATATCCCCAAATATTTAACTTTATTTGTAACTTGAATTTTCAATAGGTCTGTCAGCTCTTCCCTTTGTCTTGATAGCATGTTCTTTGTCAAAATCTTTGTTTTGTCTTTATTTATTTTCAAGCCAGCCATCTCACCGTACATCTCTATCTTTCCCAATAGTTTTAAAGCTGTCTCTAGAGGATCTTCCAAAATAAAGACCAGGTCGTCTGCAAAGGCTTGCAATTTGAATTCCTCCTTTTTAACTTTCATTCCTTTTATATTTGTATCCTCTCTAATATTTCTATTTAACACTTCCAAAGTTAATACAAATAACAAAGGAGATAATGGACATCCTTGTCTTGTACCTTTTTTTAATATTAATAGAGTCTCCATCTATCATTACTTTTGCATTTGCTTATAATATATGGCTTCTATTGCTTGAATAAATTTTCTAGCAAGCCCATCTGTTCCAATAATAATAACATAAATCTCCAATTCACATCATCAAATGCCTTTTGGGCATCTAAGAATATCAAAGCCATTTGTTTTTCAGGGTGCGCCTCGTAATATTCCAATGTGTCCAGGATTACCCTCATATTGTCTATAATTTGTCTCTTTGGTAAAAATCCATTCTGATCAGAGTGAATAAAATTTTTTAAATATTTTTTTAGCCTCTCTGCCAAGTTTGAAGCAAAGATTTTATAGTCTGCATTCAATAAGGAAATAGGTCTATAGTTCTTAATTTGTAATGGGTCAACCCCTTCTTTTGGGATAAGTGTAATATAAGCTTCTGACCATGTTTTAGGTATTTTCTTATTTGTCATAACTTCATTCATGACTTCTAATAGTGAAGTGCTCAATGGTTCTTGTAGTGTTCTATAAAATTCTGCTAGGAGACCATCTGGTCCTGGTGCTTTTCCATTGTTCTGTCTGTTGAGTGTTTTGGTTAATTCCATCATTGTTATAGCACTTTCTAACATTTCCCCAGTTTCATCAGGTACCTTAGGTAGGTTAGCATTTTGTAAATACTGTTTAATTTTTTCCTCATCAAGATCCTCCTGTTTATATAATTGTCCATAAAAGTCTCAAATAATTGCCTTTTTCTCTTTATTATCATGGCAAATTTGACCTTGTAATATTTTCCTTGATTCTTTCTCTTTTCTCAATTAATATGCCAACCATCCACCTGGCCTATTAGCATCTTCAAAATAGTTCTGTTTAGCACTTCTAATTTTTTGTGCCAGTTCTTCTTTCTCTGCTTGATCCATTTTATGTTTGATTATATCCATTTTAAGTTTAATATCTTTTTTCTGTGGAGTTTTTTGTAATTCTTTTTCCAGTTCTTTATGTCAATCTTCTAAAGCTTTAATCATTTGCCTCTTCCTAATGTTCTTTTTCTTTGTATAGTCTCTTATTAATACTCTTGCATATGCCTTCATTGTATCCCAAACATTCTGTATTGAAGTATCTTCTTTTTTGTTTTCATTAAAGAAGAAGGCCAATTCTTTTTCCATCCATTGTGTAGTTTTTTTCCTTTAAAATAGTATTATTTAATGTCCATCTAGATCTTCTTTTTTGTCCTTTCCATTTAATTATCATTGGATTGTGATCTGCCCATGTACTTGTTTCAATATTTATTTCTTGAATATTGGATAATAATTCTGTTGATGTCCAAATCATATCTATTCTGGACCATGATAAATGTCTATTGGAATAAAAAGTATATTGTTGAGTTTTAGCATTTCTTTCTCTCCATATGTCTTTTAGATTTAATTCATCTGTCATTTTAAAAAAGGATTTAGGGAGAGTCTTCCTATTTTATCGTGTTGCTTTTGCTGTATAGTGCAGTTTATTGTCTACAATTCCATTGAAATCTCCCATCATAAGTATATTAGCATAGTCCAGTTCAATTATTTTCATATGTAATTTTTTATAAAATTCTTCTTTTTTTATCATTCGAGACATAAATTGCAACCAAGAGTGTTTTTGTATTATTGTCCACTATTTCAACCATTAATACTCTTCCTTCTTCATCAATATAAATCAGTTTTGCTGGAATGGTTTCTTTAATATACAAAACCACTCCTCTTTTTTTACAGTAAGTCAAAGAAGTAAATATTTTCCCTAATTTTGGTCGTGCCAGCAATTGTTCATGTTGTTTTTTAATGTGTACTTCTTGTAGGCAGATTATATCAAATTTTAACTTCTCTAATTTGTGGAAAGCTTTTCTTCTTTTAGTAGCTGAATTCAGTCCATTTATATTCACAGAAATCAGTTTTTTTTCCTCCATGGTTATGTTTTATATTTTGGTCTAACAGCTCTCGTGGATCTTACTTCACGTTGTTCTTTAATCTCCACTTGTCCACCTACTGCACCTTCCTCTCTTCCCGTTTCCATTTGGTCCTCTTCAAATTCAGTTGAGATATTCTCTTTTTCTCTCTCCCCTTCTCTTCTTTCAAAAAATTCCTTGTAGAATATTTCTGCTTTCTCAATTGAATCAATTCTATGTCTCTGTTCTTGCCACATAAACATTAATCCTTCTGGAATCAGCCATCTATAGTTCACCTCTTTTTCCAATAGCATTTTAGTCAAAAATCAACATTCTCTTCTAATCTCTCTCACTTTTCTAGGTACTTGTTTTAAAACCACAATCTCTTTATCTTTATATTTCAACACCTTCTCTCTTGCCACTTGTAATATTTGGGTTTTAATAGTTTTTTGGGTGAATCTGACATGAACCTCTCTTGGTAATTGGTTCCTCATCGCATATCTTGTGAAGATTCGATATATCTCATCTACTCCATCCATCATCTTTTCCTCTGTTATTTCCAAGGCTCCAGCCAATATTTCAATCATTACTGTGGCCAAATTTTGTCCTTTTTCCTCCTCAATATTTTGGAATCTAAGATAAAATTCTGACCTGTCCATCTCCCACTTCAACATCCCACTTTTTTCTTGTTCAATCGTTGCTAATCTACTATCAATATTTCCAATTATGTCATCTCTTGTTTGTCTTTCTCTTCTATTTTTTGGATTCTCTCATTGTGATTCACCATCATTTGTTGAACGTTTTCAAATTTTTCATCAATCTTCCCAATTCTTTTGTCAATACTCTCCATTCTTTGTTCCATACTCATTTTAAGATCTTGTATCCCTTGCATAACCATCGTTAAATCCACTTGTGCTTTATCTTGCTTTGCCATTGCTGAAAGTCATCCTCCATATGATGGGGAGACAGGAGCAGAAGTTGAAATGCCCAAAATTCTCTTACTCATTCCGTAGCTCAGAGTCTTCCGGTTCTTTTAATCCAATTAAAAGGTGACCAATTGTAATCCAATTAGAAAGAAGGAAAACACCAGAAAAACAAAACAAAAAGCCAATAAAAAGTAAAAGGCCCAAAATTGAAAAAGAGAAATTCTTCAGGTTCTGTAAGACCCTAATCCAATTGTGAAATACTCAATTATAATTCAAAAATAAAAATTAAAAATGGAGAGAGAAAAAAGACAAAATAAAGCCCAACAATATTAAAAAAAAGAAAGAAAGAAAAAAATAATAAGGAAAGAAAAAGGAAAAAAAAAGAGTTCTTCAGGTTCTTCCCACCTTAATCCAATTGAGAGACCTCAAAAATAGAAAATAGCCATAAAAATAAGTCAAAAGTAGGAAAAGGCAAATATCCCAATAAAATAAAAATAAAAATAAAAAGATAAATATTCTGAGGCTTCCCCTTTAAAAAAATAAAAATAGGTAAAATAAAAAATAAAAAATAAAAAATGAATATACAAATATTACAAAATGCTATGGGGTTGGAGGGGAGGGATAGAACAGTTAATAAGAAATAAAAAGTAAAAAGCACCCACTGCCTTTTATTTATCCAAGGCTCTTATTTGGCTTCTCCACACATTTCAAAGCCAAGCTTCAAATATTCAATTGATAATAGAAGTCCCAAAGGGCACCTGTATAAACATCCTCCAGTGCTCTTCCCTCTATCTTATCACTTCCAGTGGCCTTGAGAAAAAAAAATTTTCCCAGGTCCCAACTTCAAATATTTTCAAGCCTCTAGTTGGCAGTGTTGCAAAGTTTCCTAAAACCACTTCCCCTTCTTCCCCCCTAAAAAACCTAAAAAGAAAGAAAAAGTATATATATATATTTAATTTTTTAAAAAAATACTAAAGGGGGCCTCTATTTTATAAAATATAAACAGTCAAAAAGGAGAAGGGAGAAAAAAAAGAAAAGAAAAGAAGTAAGTTTAAAAAAAAAAAACCAGTCTGATTAACTAGATCACCATAGACGTTCAATGGAAAGAAAAAAAAAGTAAAAGTAAAAGGCCAAGCCTCACTTTGACATTTCTCTTTAAAAATCGCCGCTAAGTCAGTTTAGTCATAAATCTTACAGATTTCTTCTCATTCTTAGGGTGTCCTTTAGACAAATATTAATAATAATAAAAAGTCCTCACCAAACCGATACACTTTCGCTTCCAATCTCTTCCTTTAGGAGCTGTCCCAGCTTCAGCAGCTTGATGGCTGCCTCTCCGCCGATGGTAAAAGGGCTTTTTCTGGATCAACCAGGGACTTGCGATGTCCCTAGGATCTACAGAACACACCCCTTGCTGTCACTGTCTCTACGGGATGGTTTAGGTCCATTAGGACCGACCAGGGGCGAAGATATCAGCTGCGATCTCAGAGCCCCGAGATCGCAGCTGTAACGCAGCAACGAAGCTCCGCCTTCTCCAACTTATTTTTATTGGACTGTGATCAGCCATATATTCATTTCTATCTCTATCTCTTGTACATCAGTTCTAAATTCAGATGATGTCCATATCTTGTCAATTCTGTACCATGATTTCTGCCTATTTGAATAAATTTTATATTGGTTTTTCCCCAGATTCATTTTTCTTCAAAGATCCTGTAGACAAGTTTCTTCTGCCATTTTTAAAAAAGTCTTTTTTAAATTTTTTTTTAGTTTTAACATACAATAAATCCATTCCATTTCAATCGTGTGTTGATTAGGTATATATTTCATACGTTTAATAATTGTTAATAATACTCTTCTTAATAATATAATCATATAATAATAATAATCACATTCCCATATATATATAATATAATTGTGTCTAAGCCCTTTTAATTAATTAATTTTATTTTCTAGCTATTTATAAAACAAGTCTCATACCATGTAATATTCTTCTTCTTTAATTTCTAATGTTAATCTATTCATTTCTGCACATTCAAATATTTTTTCAAATATTTTTCCCTCTATTGGTATCTTTATCACTTTTCTAATTTTGAGCAAATACAATTCTAGTTGCTGTTAATACATGTATGTTTTTTCTTTACTATAACCTTCAAGTACCATTCCTAATAGAAATATTTCAGGTTTCAAATATATATGTTGTTTAATCGTTTTTTCCAACCATGTGTGTATTTTAATCCAATATTTTTTAGTTTCTATACAAGTCCACCACATATGGTAATATGTTCCTGGTGTTTGGTGACACTTCCAACATTTAGTTGATTTATCTTTAAACATTTTTGCTAATTTTTGCTGGTGCTAAGTGCCATCTGTAAAACATCTTATACAAATTTTCTTAATATGCTGTCGATATTGTCAATTTATAATTCCTGTCCCATAACTTCTGCCATCTATTTAATTCTATAGCATATCCAAAAAAAATTGCCCATGCTATCATTGTTTCTTTAACTTGTTCATCTTCCAACTTAACACCAAATAAATAACAATACAATCTTTTAATTAATTTCTCCTCTGTACCTGTTAATATTTTGTCCAATTCTGTCAACTCTTTATTAATCCCTTCATCTTTAATGTCTTTTTCATACCTTGCTTCTATCTGCATATTTGAATACCATTGTATCTCTACTCCTTGTTTATTCAATTCTTGTTTTGTTTTGAGCTCACCCTTTTCATTTAAAATCTAGTAATGCTTTATATCTAGTAATGCTTCCCATTTTACAAACATTTGGATATACAAGTGCTTCCATTGTTGATAACCATTATATTTTTATATAATGCTGTTCCAATAACTTTGCATATTATTTAAAATATATAGTCTTAATCATATTAATAAAACTGTCCCCAAATTCCATTTCCTTCATTTGTGTCAACATAAATTGCAAGTTCACATTGTCAAAAGCCTTCTGTGCATCTAGAAATATCAATGCCATCTGCTTCTCTGGGTGTGCTTCATAATATTCCACTGTATTTAAAATTATTCTCATGTTCTCTCTTATTTGTCTCTTAGGTAAAAAACCCATTTTGATTTGGATGTATAAATTGGTTTAAGTATCTTTTCAGTCTTTCAGCCATTATTGATGCAAATATTTTGTAGTCCAAGTTCAACAAAGATATTGGCCTATAATTCTTCACTTGTTGTAAATTCGTGTCCTCTTTAGATATAAGAGTAATATATGTTTCCATCAATGAATTAGGTATTTTGGCTTTTTGTCAGAATTTCATTTACAATTTCTAATAATCACTTATAGCAGTGGTTCCCAAAGTGGGTGGTACCGCCCCGGGGGGTGGTGGGATGCCTTAGGTGGGTGGTAAGAGGCAAGAGGGCTGGCAGGGGGGTGCTAAGACATGGCAGGGGGGCATTTGAGGTGCCAGCCCCAAGACTCACTGACTGCCAACCACGCAGCCCATTGACTGTTTCATTGCTCCGTAGCTGGCGCCTCAAATGCAGAACCTGCGCGCGGTGAGCCTTGCTAAACCTGGAAGGGGGAGTGGTGGGAGGTGGTGGAATGAGGGCACCTTAGCTTGCAGGCTGTCCTCTCTGGTGGAAGTGGCGGAGGTGCGCCAGAAGGCCTGAAAGTAAAACCCTCCCAAGGCATGCAGTGGAAGGGTGGATGGTCTGGCATTAAGGCCCCCTTCCCCAGAGAACAAGGGACCATGCAGCTCCCACCTGGCCTCCACCTCTCCAGCCAGCCGGGCTTGCACGCAGGATGTGGGTGGGTGCAGCTGTGGCTCTCCAAGGCGCGTGGCTCGGTTTGATTCAGCTCTACATAGCTGTCCCAGACCTAGAACCTAGCCTCCCTCTGCAATCTGTTCTTGACTGAGCCCTGTGCTTGCTTGCTTGCTTGCTTGCTTGCTTGCTTAGTTTCCAAGCAATCATTCCCTCCACCTCCGCTGGTCTGGGCTGCTTCTGCATGCCTTCCTCCTTCTGCGTGGAGAATAAAGATGGGTGGAACACTTCACTGAAGTTGGAAGTCTCTGAGCATGTGCAGAGTAGTTCCCCTTGCTTGGCCCGATGGAAGTGGACCTTGGGTTGAAGCAAAGACGGTGAGGTCGGCTGCATCGCTGCCCTGGGGAGGTTGGCATTGCAAAATTGGATGCCAAAGGGGGCTGGAGAAGGGGCAGAGGGGCAGCTGCAGGGGGCTGGAGAAAGAGCAGAGGGGCAGCTGCATTAAGGAGCAGGAAGATCTTAGCCATGGTTTATTCATTAACTAAGCCAGAATCAAACAGCCTGCTAAACTCTAAACCAGAATGGCTGGGTTGATATATTCAGCCCGTGTTTCTCCACCTTGGCAACTTGTGTGGACTTCAATTCCCACTCTGGCTTATCTCAAAGTACCACTGCTGGTGCATTCTTTCTGTCTGTCTGTCTGTCCATCCATCCATCCATACAAAAGATCTGCCTGTCTGTCTGCCTGCCTTTCTGTCTGTCTGTCTGTCTACCTACCTATCTACCAATATAGATCTATCTATCTATCTATCTATCTATCTATCTATCTATCTATCTATCTATCTGTAGTGTATTCAAATAGAGACTTCTAAGACTACACTCCTATTAGTTAGTTAATGCAACGTAACGATTGGTTAATAATGACAGTTTCAGATTGGCTACCTAAATGGCAGGAAGTTTAAATAAATGCGATTGGTTGCGAGCCGCGAGCAGCCGCTATAAAAAAGGCTGCCGCGGCTCGACTTTAGTTGAAGTTACTGGTTAGTAATAAAGAGCTGAATTCAACTCCAGTCTTCGAGTCTCTTTTGTCTTAGCAACAGAACACTGGCAACGAAGGTGGGATTGAAGAGACCAAGACCGTAAGCATGTGGCAACGATAGCCGAAGGACCAATGAGATGGCCAGAAACAATTCGCCACCCAGCCGAAGAAGACTGGGAGTCATATATTGACAGATTCCTGATGTTTTTAGAAAGCAACAAACTGCAAGGAATCACTGACCAGAGAAAGAGAGCCGTATTCCTAACGCATTGCAGTCCCACTATCTTCAAAATGGCCAAGGCATTAGCAAGACCAAATGACATTAAACAGATGGCCTGGCCAGACCTAAATCGGATGCTGAGAAACCATTACACACTGGTTGTATCCAATCTCATTAGAAGGCACGAGTTCTACAAGCGCGACCAACTAGAGGGTGAGAGTATTGGAGACTTCATAGCAGCATTAAGAGACATTGGGGGGGCATGCGAGTTCCTCAACATGGATGAAGCCATGAGGGATCGCATAGTCCTTGGACTAAGAGATGCAACCCTACAGAGCAAGCTACTAAACTGACCCAACATCACCATGAATGAAGCCATTGCTGAAGAAACTGCCGCTGAAGCCACAAAGAAATCTGCAGCAAAAATGAAGCAGATGAATATAACAAACAGTCCGTGCCTGAATAAAGAAAAGAAAAGCATGCTGCCACAACCTCCCACCATGAAAACATCAAATCACCATCCGATTCAGAAGACGAAGATGAGGAGGTAAACAAGCTCTACTCAGAAAGAAACCAGAGAGAGAGAGACAAAGTAGAAAACCCGAGTTCCAGTGTGCGGGTTGCCACATTCCGGCATTGTGAGAAACGGGGGCACATTGCAAGGGTCTGCCGAAACAAAAAGAGCTATAGTCCAAAGGAACAAGGTAGTAGAAACAAAGAAACCCCCCCAGAAACAAAGTAAGGTCAACCGGAAGCCGCTGGAGCTGAGACGGTAAAAATCAACGGTTCGACGAAAAGGAAGAAATGCATCAAACAATCACTATTGGGACGGCCAGAACAACAAACACTAAGAAGGTTCGAATCAACGTCCTGATAGAAGGCGGGCCATGTGAAATGGAAGTAGACTCCGGTTCGTATTTATCAATGGTATCATGGAACTCAATAAAAAGTTTGATACCAGACATAAAACATACGGAACTTGAAGAGCAAAGCCTGATCATCAAGGACTACCAGGGTAACTAGATACCAGTAGTGGGACTGGGACATTTTAAAGTGAAATTTAAAAAACACACCGAGGTTCTTCCATTAACCATTGTTGACAGAGATTGCCCCAGCCTGCTTGAGTTAGAATGGTTCAAACCGCTCGGAATTGAAGTGACAGGGATTAACAGGGTCACCATGATGGATTGGAAAAAAGATCTGATGGAAGAATTCCATGACGTATTCGACGGGACTTTAGGCAAGTACCGTGGGACCCCTATATCATTTAGCTTAAACCCGAACATAGCTCCCATCAGGCTTAAAGCCAGGCAGGTACCATTTGCTCTAAGACCAAAAATTGATGAGCAACTAAACAAGCTAATCGCTCAGGGGGTGCTAGAACCAACCGACCATGCCAGATGGGAAACCCCAATTGTGACTCCTATAAAACCTGACGGGTCCGTGCGCATCTGTGGTGACTATAAGGCCACCCTGAACCATGCATTGCAACAGAGCGCATATCCCGTTCCGGTAGTCCAACACCTGTTGCATTCATTGGAGAGAGGAAGGATTTTTGCGAAGCTCAACCTCATGCAGGCATATCAACAATTACCCATTGATTCTGAGACAGCAGAGGCGCAAACCATCGTAACTCATAGAGGAACTTTTAAATGTAATAGATTACAATTCGGTGTAAGTGTGGCCCCTGGAGTTTTCCAGAGTCTAATGGAACGCCTCCTACAAGGACTAAAAGGGGTGGTACCCTACTTCGATGATATATTAATATCAGCCAAAAGCAAAAAACAGCTAAAAGACCTTTTAAGGGCAGTTTTGGCAAAATTTAGAGAAGCAAGACTCAAAGTTAAAAAAGAAAAATGTCAACTTGCCACAAACCAGGTCGAGTTCCTTGGATACTTTATTCATGAAGCAGGAATCCACCCCACGAAAAAAAATATGAGCAATAAAGGAAGCTCCCAGACCCAAAAACAAAACGGACTTACAAGCATTTTTGGGACTCATTAATTTTTATCATGTCTTTCTGCCACAGAAGGCAACAGTAGCGGAACCACTGCATAGACTCCTTGATAAAAAAAGCCAACTGGAAATGGGGCCACCAAGAGGAAACAGCGTTCCAAAAAATTTAAGACTTAATCACATCAAAATCTGTATTGATCCAATACAGTGACACACTACCTCTAACTGTCACCTGCGACACTTCACCTTTCGGCATAGGTGCAATACTCAGCCACACACTACCAGACGGCAGAGAAGCACCAATCGCCTTTTATTCCAAGACACTATCCAAGACCGAAAGAAACTACAGCCAATTGGACAGGGAAGCCTTGGCAGCCATCTCGGGGGTGAAATATTTCCACAAATACCTATACAGTAGGACATTTTCTTTGATGACTGACCACAAACCACTATTGGGAATCCTAGCCAGAGACAGGGCCACCCCCAATATCCTGTCCCCAAGAATGACTAGATGGTCAGAATTTCTGGCAGCCTACAATTACAAACTCATTTATTGCCCAGGGAAAGCCATATCCCATGCAGACGCGTTAAGCCGCTCACCACTACCAGGTCACAATGATGATCCAGCTCCCACCACACAAATTGAAACAATCCCAAATTGGCCCATTACCGCATCAGACATCGCAAGGGAAATGGCTAAAGATGCACTGATAGCCCGAATATTGAACTTGGTGGGATGGTGTTGGCCGGAGAACGTAAAAACCAAGACTTTTAAACCTTTTAAAAACCGGCAAACTGAATTATCAATTGAAAAAGGGTGCATTTTGTGGGAAGACCGGTGGTTGTCCCTCAAAAATTACAACAAGACGTGCTAAACATGTTACACAAAGGACACCCCGGCATGGTAAAGATAAAGTCCCTGGCCAGAAGCTACATTTGGTGGCCAGGAATAGATAAAGACATTGAAACCTGGGTTAAAACATGTAATAAATGCCAATCATCCAGACCCACCCACCCCTTCAGCACCGGTTCTTGACTGGGAGACACCCAGAGGCCCCTGGTCAAGAATTCATATGGACTTTGCTGGCCCCACAAAAGGATATACTTACCTAATCGTAGATGCCTATTCCAACTGGTTGGAAGTCATCATCATGTATTCAACAACAACAGAAGCCGTCACCAAATAACTTAAAAAACTTTTCGCCACCCACGGTTTACCAGATGTAGTAGTATCGGACGACACGCTTTGACAGCGCCAGCTCATCCGGCAGCAAACGGAAGAGCAGAACGCATGGTTCGTTACACAAAAGAAGCATTGGAAAAGCTTGATGGGAACGATATGCAAGAAAAAATCAACACCATGCTCACCATCCAACATATAACACCATGCACGGCCACAAACAAGAGCCCGGCTGAACTATTGATGGGAAGAAAGTTACATTCCTACTTAGATAGACTGCACCCCACTTACAACCCTGAAAAGCCACCGGACTCTTCCAGTAAGTACCGTTCTTTCTTACCAGGTGACTTAGTATATGCAAAAAACCTTTACTGGAGAACCATTGTGGTTACTGGCAACAATCACACAAATCACTGGCCCTCATTCCTACCAACTAGAAACAGCTGACGGCAGATCGTGGAAACGACACATCGATCAACTACGGTAACAACACATCGAATGAGACACTGATGTTCCCCGAAGCGTGGAACAAACATTTTCCCAAGCACCCCCAGATAATAATAAAATATCCAGAGGGTGGAGGAACCCTTTAATAATAAAGAAAATGAAAATCATCCAATTACAAAACACCAACTGGAAACAGAGAACCCAGAAAAAAATAAAAACCACTTGCAATTAGAAGACTTCGAGAAAAAAGAACTGAAGGAACCTCAGGAAAGAAGCAGCCAAGTCAACTCTACCTGCCCACACACAATGCGAGGAGACCACACCGTCCATCCAACCAACCCAGGGCACAGCGAGAGCCCAATTAACCCAACAAGGCATGGTGGGAGCGGCATGGCTGGGGCAACCTTCCAGGAGATTCCAAGGAGAAGAATGGGAAGGACTGTCCAAACCTGTCCAAACCGGTGGAGACCAACACAGGGACTGAACTGCACAGGTCAACTAGGACTCACAAAAGCCCTGCCTACCTGTGCATTTACGTCATGTAACGTTGGAGCAAACCAAGAGGGGAGGGGTGTAGTGCATTCAAATAGAGATTTCTAGGACTACACTCCTATTGGTTAGTTAATGCAATGTAACATTTGGTTAATAACAACAGTTTTGGATTGGCTGCCTAAGCAGTGGGAAGTTTAAATAAATGTGATTGGTTGCGAGCCGCGAACAGCCGCTATAAAAAGGGCTGCCACGGCTTGACTTTAGTTGAAGTTACTGGTTATTAATAAAGAGCTGAATTCAACTCCGGTCTTCAAGTCTCTTTTGTCCTGGCGAAAGAACACTATCCATCCATACATCCAAAATGTCTGTCTGTCTGTCTGCCTTCCTGCTTACCTACCTGCCTGCCTGCCTACCTGTCTTTCTATCTACCTACCTACCTACCTACCTATCTACCAATATAGATCTACCCACCTATCTACCTACTTTTCTACCAATCTACTTACCTACCTACCTACCTATCCATACATTCATCCAAAAGGTCTGCCTGCCTGCCTATCTACCGATCTACCAATCTACCTACCTACCTACCTACTTGTCTCTGTCTGTCTGTCTGTCTGTCTCTCTCTCTCTATCCATCCATCTATCCATGTTCGAAGCGCCAGCCCCGCAGGCACATTGGGAAAGTAGAGCAAAGCCAGTCTGAGAGAGAGGGAGGGGAAGAGAGAGAGAGAGAGAGAGACTTGATGTATCAGATTGAAATGAGGCCTAGTTTAGACTCAGGCCCTTTTCCACATTGAAACATCTTTGCCAGCACACTGAAACATCTTTAGCTTCTATTAAAGGTTTTGTGGACAAAACATGGTCAACACGATCAGGAAGCTCTCACATTTTGTTGAGGCTTTAAACAGGATCCATTGGACCAGATCTCCACCCTAAAAATTACTTTTCCCCAATGTATTACAGTGCCAATTTTGAAGAAAGCAAAACCAAAATATACTGGTAAATTACAAGGAGAACACACACACACACACACACACACACACACACTCACTCTCTTCTAACCCTGCTGGAACAGGTGATTGGACTGGAATAGATATCTCATTATCTTTCTCCTCCCTTCCTCCCTCCCTCCCTCCTTCTTTATTTCTTTTTCCATTCCCCCCTCTTTCTTTGTCTGTCCCTTTTTCTTTCTTTCCCTTTTTCTTTTCTTCCTTCTCTCTCTCTCTTTCTCTCTTTTCTTTCTCTCTCTTTCCCTCTCTCAGGCTCACCCCATTGACTTGACTTGCTTGGGCAGGTCCCTCCAATGCAGTGGGCTCAATGGGGTGGACCTGTGGGGCTGGCACCTAGAACACAGCAGTGTTGGCATGTTTGAAAAGTAGAGCAAAGCCAGAGGTCAGTAGTTTTTGCTGCACAGAATCACAAGAGCTTCTGGGCTGTGCACAAGAAGGGACACACATGTTTGTTGTTTTATCTTTAAAATCAATAAAAATTTGTTTCAAAAAAAAAAAAAAAGAAGGGACACACATGTCAATGCAATTCAGCAACATAAAATAATGAAATACAAATAAAACAAATCAACAAGAATCAGCAAAGCATCTCTGATTAGATTTTATTCACTGCTAGAATCTAATCAGAGATGCTTTGCCGATTCTAGTGCAATGACCTGCTCCAGCAGGGTTAGAAGGGAGTGTGTGTGTATGTGTGTGCATGGCTGTCAAAATTCCAAAAACGGGTCAAGTATCTCTGGGGAGGCCAGTCATAAATTAGAACACTTGCTAAACAACCAGTCATTAAGTGAGGACTACTTGTATTTGGTTTACCAATCACCTGCCCATGCCCATCTAGTCACACGACCACCAAATCACACCTAGCCCATCATGTGATCAGCAAGCCATGCCCAGCCAGCAAGCCACGCCCACAGAAATTTGAATCCCAACCCTGGGTGGGGGGCACCGAGGATGAGTTTGTAGCACCAAGGGGGCGGTAGACTGAAAAAGTTTGGGAACTACTGACTTATAGTGTCCTGTAAAGCTTTGTACATTTCTGCTGGCCCCAATGCCTTTCCATTATTTTGTCTTTTAATTGCTTCCATTAATTCCATCATTGTAATTTTCTCTTCCAACATCATTTTAGTTTCTTCTGACACTTTAGGTAGTTCCATTTTTTTTAAATATTTCTCTATCTCTCTTACCTCCACTTGTTCTTCTTTTATATAGTTCTCTATAATACTTTTGTATTATTTCTTTTTTTAATCTTCATTTCTATGACACAGATTCCTTTTATCACCCATTAGTTGAGATGTCATTTTCTTTTCTGTCTCTCTCTTTAGTTTATACACCAACCATCTTCCTGGCTTATTTGAATTTTCAAAGAAATTCTGTTTAGTATGTTTATTTTTTTGTGTGCTAGTTCTTTATCTATTATTTCCGTTTTATGTTTTGTCAAAGTCATTTTATTTTGAATATCTTTGTGGATTTTTTTGCAGTTCTTCTTCCAATTTCTTATATTCTTCTTCTAACACTTCCTGTGCCTGTCGTTTCTTTCTATTTCTTTTTCCAATATATGTTATTGTTAGTCCTCATATGAGCTTTAGCTGTGTCCCACACATTTTGTAATGAAGTTTCTTCTTTTTTATTTTGTTCAAAGAAAAATTTTAAGTCCTTTCCCGTATATTCTTTTCAATATTCAATATGTTCTTTTTCTCTCAATATTAGATTATTCACTGTCCATCTTGCCCTCTTCTTTTGTCCTTTCCATGTTACCTTAATCAGATTATAATCTGTCCATGTATTTATTTCAATACTTATGTCTTGTATATTAGCAATTATCTCTGTTGTTGCCCATATCATATCTATTCTAGACCAAGATAAATGTCTATTGGAATAAAATGTATATTGTCACTTTTCTGAATATGTTTCTCTCAATGCATCCTGAATTGCTAGCTCATCTGTCATTTTAAAAATGCCTTAGGAAGTATTTTTCTATTCTTTTGATTTGTCTTTTTTGTTTTATAGTCCTTTTCTACATCTACTATTGTGTTGTAGTCTACAATAACGCAAATGTGTTCATTTTCCAATTCTGTTATTTTTTAAGGTAATTTATCATAAAATTCTTCTTGATTTTCATTTGGGGCATAAATTGCCACTAGTAGTATCTGTTTATAATTCATCAATATTTCAACTATTAATATTCTCCCTTCATTATCTTGGTACATTAATTCTGTTTTTATACTGTCTTTTATATATAACATATTCCTCTCTTACTTTGCTGCACCAATGTAGTATATAGTCTTCCAATCTTAGGATAATCTAATATTTTCTCATGTTGCTTTTTAATATGGACTTCTTGTAAATGAATTATATCCAGATTTAGTTTCTCTAATTTAGTGAATATTCTTTTGCTTTTAATCGCCAAGTTTATATTGATTGTCATAAACAAGTTTATATTGATTGTCATAAACTTAATTTCTTCTTCCATATTATTATTTATGATATGCTCTGGTCACTCTCATCTCTCTTTGGTCTCTTGGTCTCTCTTCTTCCCTTGTTGCTCTCACTTCCAGTTCTTTTTCTTCTTCTCTTTGTTGTCTCTCCACCCTCTCTGCAGCTTCTTCTCTCAGTTTTATTTCATCTATCTCTCTTCTCTTTTCTCCTTCATATTCTCTAAAATATTGATCATAAAATACTTCTGCTTTTTCAATTGTGTCTAGTCTTTGCTCTCACCATGTCACCATTATTCCCTCTGGTATCAGCCATCTAAATTTAATTTCTCTTTTTATCAAACATTTTGTCAGAAACTGATAGTCTCTTCTCAACTCTCTTACAGTTTTTGGAATTTGTTTCAACACTGTTATCTCCTTTTCTTTATATTTTAGTGGTTCATCTTTCATTTGAGTTATACAATTCTTAAAAAGGCTTTCCACTATGTGAGTACAGTAAAATAACAAAATCTTGCATAACTACTGAGCTATCATTCTCTGTAATTATGCAGCTGTCATATTCATATTTAAATGATATTCTTGGAAAAACAAACAGAAAACATTTCCTTTTGACCAGTCAGAGGGACCAAATTTAATTGATGCATTAGATTTAGAAGCCCAGAACATCTTCAATTTTCAAACCACTAGCATTTAAACTCTAAAGCATTTCTCAAGTCTTTCTTTACTTTAGCCTTGAATAAAAGCTTTGTTTTGCTTTGTTTCTTTTCAGAAATGGGTCAAATTTAAGAGAGATTTTGATAATTTTAAGACACAATGTATACCTTGGGAAATGAAAATAAAAGAAGTTGAAAGTAAGTTAATATTTATCCACTTAACCTACATGTCTGAACATTATTCTCAACTCATAATACAAAACCTGTCCTCTTTCACAAAATGTATGAACTATTTTCAATATTACTCACAAATCAGTATTCAAGTAAAATATTTTATTAGCCATCACCATCATTAAAGCATTAATATTATCTTTATCTTGATGCTCAGCCTTGGTCTCTGATACCACATGGAAGGAAAATCTTAATATTTACCTGGAAACTGAGTTGCAAAATACAAATAGCTATTTCATACAAATAGCTATTTCATACAAATAGCTTGTTTTCTCATTATGAGTATGTTGTCATTTCACTACGGTGTCTGCAGAATTCCCTCAACTCTTTTTTTAAATCACTTTTTCCCAACTAATAAATTCTACTAAAACACATACAGTATCATAAACTGCAGTTCCATCTTATCAGATGGAATGGATAGACTGATGTAGGTTCTTTTCCTATCCATACAATTGGAGCCATTATGGGATCTTTCATAAGCCTGTAAAACATAGTATTTAATTTTGGGGTTTTTTTAAGCAGTCTAGTTTCTCTTTGTTGTTTGAGGAAACCCTCCTTGAGTTGCCCATTGATGTTTTTACATCCACAAATGTCTGCTGATTCCATTCATTCATACATGCTCCTACATATTACAGAGCATTTCTTTTGAATAATTCCTCAGCCCTATTATGATATATTGCAGAAAGCCTAAGATATATTTGGGGAATGTTGGTGGAAAGAAAAACTAATTAAAATCTTCCAGGAAAGAATGAAAAATATATTTCTTTATGGCAATTACTCAGATTTGCTTATCATGCCAATCTTATAAACCATTAAAAAAACACACAGGGAAATCTTTTTGGAACTGCTCTATAAAGAAAGGTGCAAATAATGGTGAAAGAATGCAAGAGCTGTTAGCAGATCAAAGACATAGTAAATGATATCTCAGCCATGGGAAAAATAGGGTTATGTGGGGGGGGGCACCCTCAAAGTAACCTTGCCTTGATTCTTCATGAGATATGAGGACATTGACATCTTTTCAAAGTAGTGTTTTGATACTCTTCAACAACAAAAGAGTTCCAGTAATTTTGCAAAAATCTGTGTCTTGATAAGGCCTACCTCGAAGGGCTGACATAGTCCTACCATCAATTGAGACATCATAGATATTTGAGATTGATGAAGTGGGGGCATATAAAAGTTGACAAACACTGTTTGAGACAGTGAAAAAATGTAAACTAACTTGGAGCTAGTGGTGGGATTCAGCCAGTTTGCACCAGTTTGGGCAAATGGGTTGTTAAATTACCCACCCACCCCACTATCAAAGTGGATCCTGGGTGCTGTGTTGCACTGCAATGGAGAAATGGGCAATGGAGTGGTCAGTGCAAGAGAAGAGAAGACTGCTTTCCCTCTTTCTTCTCCCTGCTTCTCCTCTTTTCCTCGTGCTGACCTCTCTGTTGCCTATTTCTCCATTGCAGCACCAAGCAGCAACCAGAATCCACTTTGATAGCAGGGTGGGGGGTAATTTAACAACCTGTTCACTAGGGTAAGGTTGACCATCACGGAAGGCTTGTCCCATATGTAGGATGAGGATGGGCCATGCCTCCCATGACAGTCAACCTGACCTAGTGTGAACCAGTTGTTAAATTATTTCAATCCCACCACTGCCTGGAAGAAATTATAAATATAATCAAATCAGTTTCAGTTTTAGACATCTGCTTCTTCCTCCTCCTCTGAAAGAACTTTAGAGAAAGAACTGAATGCATACAGTAGACACTCATATTTAAATTGGTAGCCCATTACAAATCCATCCTGTTCTCTGGACAAGTCAATTTCAAAAACTTTTCTAATGAAAGCTTATTTATTTTTTAAGGTCATTTTGGTTCTTCAGTGGCATCTTATTTCATATTTCTGCGATGGATGTATGGCCTAAACCTGGTTCTGTTTGGCTTTATATTTGGACTAGTTATAATTCCAGAGGTAAGTAAATAAATAGTTAATCTGAGAAGTGTAGTTAACTACAGTATAAGAAGAGTTATAGGTACCAAATTTGTTGAGACTATGTATATAAAATCACAATACATGTATCATTCCATGTAACTATAATTTTACACTTAAATTATTGGAAAAAATAATCTTTATCATACTAGTTACTTTCACTGAATTGATTGTCTATTTACCAATACCTATGGCTAGCTTACAATGTCCAAAATACAAAATAAAAATTTTTAAGTAATTCTTTCCATCCCAATTTTAAAAGATGACCCTGCTAAGAAAGAAAAGAAAACCAGATATGTTATATATCATCCTAGTTCAGAACTGTGAGAAGAAAAAATAGTAATATGTCATCTGTACGTGTATATATAGTATATAAAAATAAATACCTTGTAAAACAATGCAAAATTATCCTTTACTGAAAATCAGAACTAGAGCTTAAAAAAATATTTTATGTAGAGAGGGAAAAGGATTGAGAGAGGAAGAAAAATCAGAGGGATTATTCAATTCTAAACATGTCTAAGCAGAAACCCTGGTGAAAGTGGTAAGCATCCTTGAAATGGTGAAATGATTTAAATTAAAAAATGGATCCTTTCACATTTTCTCCAAAAGTACTGGAAAACATTCCTTTGATCAGATCACCTTTAACTCTAATTGGAGAAGGTTCATATTGCAAGCCAAGTGAAATGTTATCTAAGCTAGCACCGAATGGTTTCTCCATATACTGTATGTCCCAATATGGCTAGTTAATAAAGCATATAACATGAAACTGGGCATATTGAAACAGAGTAGCACCATGCTACTGTCTTTTAAAACATAGTCTTTGGTTCCACTGATGTCCCATGATGTCTGGGCAATATATGAAGTCTAAGATATATAGAGTAGTGATCGCCAACTAGTGGGCTGCAGATCCGCAAGAAAATTTTGGTGGTCCACAGAGCACCCCCCCAAAGCAATTAACCCCCCAAAGCAATTAATCCAGGCTGTGCAGGAACACAAGGCTGCACCTCCCACATGGCCCATGGGAACACAAGGCTTGTGCTGCTTGCATTGCTTGCATTGCGAACAACACAAGGTAGTGAGAGGAGTGGGTAAAGAGCAGGGAGGGAATTTGCCTCACTCACCCCACGCACCTCGCCTGCCACTGGGCTGCTTCTTTCTGGTTCTTTCTTCTGCTTTTGGCTGCATGCAAGGAAAGCAGCAAAAGTCTTTCTTTTTTTAAAAAAAAAATTTTATTGGTTTTTAAGATGAACATAGACAACAAAACATAAAAACATCAAGCCATCTTCCATATATATATACATACAGTGTGTCGGTTGGTTTACAAATTGTTTTGTGCTTCCATTTCATAGTCTTCAATTACAATTACATTGTATATATTCTCATATTTTCAATCAAATATTAAATACATTAATATCATTGTTAATCAATCATTTGAGTATACTTTTATTCATTCATGTTTTATGAAATAATTCATATTTTACTTAATTTGTTTTATGACAGTTCATATTATCATCTCAAATCTATCTTACAATCATTTTGTAGATATAATAAAAAAAGAATACATCTTTATATGTTTATTATTTTTTTAAGAATCTACATATTTCATTACCATATTTTATTGTCTAACCATTGATAGAATAGATCCCAAATTTTATAAAATTGTTTATCATCTTGTTCTCTGATTTCAAATGTCAATCTATTCATTTCAGCACATTCCAATATTTTCTTAATAATTTCCTCCTGTAATGGTATTTTCTCATTTTTCCAGTTTTTGGCAAATACAATCCAAGCCACTGTTAATACATTTACAATCAGGTATTTCAATTCTTTACTATATATTTCAGGTAAAATTCCCAATAAAAATATCTCTGGTTTCAAGTCATATGCTTTTTTGTCATTTTTTCCAACCATGTGTGGATTTTAGTCCAATATCTTGTGAAGACTCGATAAACTTCATCTATTCCATCCATCATCTTCTCTTCAGTTATTTCCAAAGCTTCAGCCAAAATTTCTATCATTATCTCAGCTAGGTTTTGTCCCTTTTCTTCCTCTATGTTTTGGAATCTGAGATAAAATTCTGATCTGTCCATCTCCCATCTCAACATCCCACTTTTATCTTGTTCAACCACAGTTAATCTGCTATCAATATCTCCAATCTTCTTATCTCTTTGTTTATCTTCTTCAATTTTTTGGAATCTCTCATCATACTTCATCATCATTTGTTGAATGTTCTCCACCTTTTCATCAGTTTTTCCTGTTCTTTGTTCAATGTTCTCTGTTCTCTTTTCAATATTCTCTGTTCTTTTTTGAATATTTTGAATTCCTTGCATAATCATCTGCAGGGTCACTTTTTCCTGTTCTTTTTCTTGCTGTAACATCGTCTGTATTGAACGTTGTCCTCCAGATGGTGAAGAGGAAGAAGTAGAAGTTGAAGAACCAGGGGCTGTTAGTTTCCTACTCATTTCGGACAATTCAAAATCTTCAGGTTCTTCTAGACCTTAATCCACTTATGAAATAACCAATTGTAATTCCAAGTAAAAATAGTGGGAAAAAAGAAACCAAATAGTGACAACAACAACAACAACAACAACAACAATAATAATAATAAATTCTTCAGGTTCTTGTATACCTTAATCCAATCGATTGGTTAAATAGCTATAAAAACTCAAAATGAAAGAAAAGAACATAAACACACACAAAAAAGAAAAAATTGTTAAATCCTGGAAAAAGCAGAAAAGTAAAAAATAAAAAACTAAAGAAGAAAAAAGAAAAGTTCTTCAGATTCTTCAACACCTTAATCAAATTAAAAGGTCTCAGGTATAAAAGAATGCATAAGAAAAAAAAAGAAAGCCACAAAGATTTTTTAAAAAAACCAATATGGATGGTAAATAGAAAAAAAATACAAGGGAGGGAGAGAGAGAAAAGAAAAGAGACTACTCCCTTAAAAAGAAAAAAAAGGAAGGAAATCATTAATACTAAAGCTTTTCCTTTAAAATAAAATGCAAATGTAAAAACTAGACTTCAAAAGACAAAAAGAAAGAGAAAAACAAGTTCCAAAAGGCCAAAAATCCAAATAGTTATTACAAAAAGTAAGCTAGTAAGGAGGGGGTTTGTTAAAGTAAGAAATAGCCCAGCTTAAAAAAAAACAAAAAAAACCCACTACACCTTGTTTGGTTATCCAAGGCTTTTGTTAAAATTTATAACTCTCTTCTCCAGAGTCTTATCACCTTTTTTTTCTATAAACTTCAACACCAGACTCCAGTTATTGATAGGAACCCAGAAGAGCACCTGCAATAATCTCCCATGCTCTTCCCTCTAGCTTATCAAACAGCAATGTCCTTGTAAAGAAGTCTCAGTTCTTTCTCAGCTTTGTCTGGTCAAGAAAAAGAGAGAGAGAATATTTCCAAGCCTCTAGTTGGCAGTGTTACAAAGTTTCTTCTGCTTTCACTTTCCCCCTTCTTTTCCAAACAAGATATAATAAAAATTGATTAAAAAGGGAAAAAGATATTTAAAAAGATGACAAAAATGGAGTCTCTGGCCTAGAATATTATAAAGTCAAAAAGGAGAGAAAGAATAGGTGAAAGAAGAAAATAAAAACAGTCCAGTTTCAAAATATAAAATCATGTATAGAAAATCCAGCAATGAGAAAAAAAATAAAAATATTACTTTGACTTCCTGTTTAAAATCACTTCTGTCAAAATGTTTACAGATTCTTTCTTTTCCTTAGGGTGTCCTTTCAAATCTTAAAGTAAAGAAAAAGTTCTCACCAAACCAGCACACTTTCTCTTTCCATTCTCTTTCGTTTCGGAGCTGTCCCAACTTCAGCAGCTTTAATGGCTGCCTCTTTGCTGCTGGCAAAAAGAGCTTCTCCTGGATCTACCAGGGACTTTGCAGTATCCCTGGGATTGACAGGATGCACTCTTTACATTCATCATCTCTTCGGGATGGTTTAGATCTGATTAGACCGTCCAGGAGCAAAGATATCAGCAGCGATCTCAGACCTCCAAGATCGCATGCCGTATAGTCGTGACGCCATCTCCGCCCTCCAGCAAAAGTCTTTCTTTCTCTCCCCCAAACTCCACCAGAAATAAGTCTTTGGGACCCTGCAAGGCATGCTGTTCCAAGAGGCTGTGCTGGCACGACAAGTCTTACAAAGACTCATTTCTGGCAGAGTTTGGGGGAGAGAAAGAAAGACTTCTGCTTCTGCTGCTTTCCTTTCATGAAGCAAAAGGTCTCTCTCTCTCTCCCCCTGAGAACAAAGCTGGTGATGGAATCCTGCAATCCCAAATAAAGAATAATCGATCAGTAGGAAAATGGAGTGGGAAATTTTCCTGCAGACTTTTTTGGGGGATTTTCCCAGGTTTGCTGCAGAAAAAGCAGAAGCAGCAGAGACACTCCTTGAAAAGATGGCCTAACCTTTTTTTCAGGGGTCAAAAGAAAATAAGATCCTGCCTTATTTTCTAAGAAACATAGTAGAAGGTAAGACCAATGGCGGAGGAGGGAAATATGCCCTAGAGTGGCTTGCTGATGTGGGTGGGAAAGTTGGTCCATATTGCACAGTTGCAATAATAGGACTGGCCCTTTGGTCCTCCCAGAGCAGATCTTGTGACTACTGCAGCTCTGGAATATGGGACCAACTTTCCCACCAACGTCAGCAAGCCATCGTCAGTCAAAATTCATATTAGTGGTCCACGGGATTTAAAATTATGAGTTTGGTGGTCCCTGAGGTCCAAAAGGTTGGTGACCCCTGATCTAGAATATTATTATCTTTTTTCTCCAAATACCAAGTCATTACGATGCCTGCTATTTCATTCCTATTTAAATAAGTGTGTGTGATATCAATGTATATATAAATTAATCCTAAGAGCTAAGTTATGGATTCCATTTATCAGCTATGAACTAAATATATATATTAGCACTTACCACCAATTACATTATTTGAGGTTGATATTCTATAGGCAACAATGTCATATCTCTTTTGGGTTCTAGGTATATGCTGAGCTTGGCTTTTTGTAAATATTTCATGACTTAATATATATCATAATCAACATTTATACCTGAGAGAGTGGGTTTTTCTGCCTTTTTTCATAGTTTGTCTTCTGAGAGCCAAGCTATATTACTTGAATGAAAAATGGTTCAACAGTAACTTTTAATTGAAAGTTCTGGCTCAGTAAACCTCTGCTTCTGATGGTTACATCTTGGGTCATTAACTGTTCAAAACTGGAAAGAATGTACATCTTGTATTTCTTCTTTTTCTTTTATTTATTTTAAATATTTAACTTCCAACTGATGTTCTTTCTAGTTTTTCTCCCATTAGATCATTTATCGTACCTTTGATAACAGATTTTTCTAAATATTAGCATCAACACTTTTGCTAGTATTATGTTTCAGATCAATTCTACCTGGCAATTATTACTTTTTTTTTTACTTATTATTTTCAGAATTTCTCAGAATACAAGTCATGGTCTTCTTCTCAACTGTTCCACAACCAAATAATTGTTTATTTTATCACTTCATTCAAATTGTGTATCAACTCTTGATGATTTTGGGTAGATCACAAAAAGCACAAAAACATGTGTTTAAAGTAAAATAAGAGCATAAAAGAAGCAAAGGTGAAAAACTGGATAGCAACAAACACAACCAGTCATAAAGCTATATTATTTCAAATATTTATTAGCAAAGAATAAGCTATAAAGGACTTCAATATTTTGGTAAATATTTATATTTAGAAGTAGAATTCAATCAAAATATATTTAATGCACATTGAGAGACATTTGCTTTTTAATTCATATCTTAATTCTAATTCATCCCAGTTATTCCTTAGTTTCACACTTTGCCAGGAGGAAAGCAAGTTGCTGCATTATTTATTTTAGTTCGATTTCTTTTGTGAATGGACATCATTTTACTACAATTGTCTATTTAGCTTCTTTGAGCTTTTTTAAATTCATGTTTGTATCATCATGCAGTATCTTCTGTCTCTTTTGAATCGCCTTTAATTTTTCCCAGCATCAGGATTCTGACTTTTCATTATTTATATAAGTTTTATTACAAGTAGATCCTTTAATTTTATTGCAGTTCAATGGGTTCTCAACACTTTTTTTTAAATCACCACAATTCAAAGATACTTTTCTTCATTAGCCTATTCTGATGGTCCAGTTTTCATACTCATCTGTTATAACTGGTAACAGAATATACTTTATATAATGGAAGAGCAGGCCAGTTTTGGCATTTTCTCCTTCATTTCTATCACTAGATTTTTAAAGTCTTATTCACTTCCAGCCATCAATATGGTATCATCACTATATTTGAAGTTGGCCATATTTTTTCTGTCAATGTTAATTCCCATTTTTATTTTATTTTATTTTATTATTTTCCCATTTTTAATCCAGGGATCCCCAACCCCTGGGCCATGAATCTGTACTAGTCCATGACCTGTTAGGAACTAAGCTGCCCAGCTGGAGGTGACAATGGGTGAGCAAGCGAAGCTTCATCTGTATTTGTAGCCATTCCCCAGTGCTAGCATTATCGCCTCAACTCCAACTGAGGTATTAGATTCTCATTCTACAAAAGGAATAGGAACCCTATTATAAACTATGCAGGTGAGGAATCTAGACTGCACACTCCTCCTCCCCCAACTCCCATTCTGTGGAAAATTTGTCTTAGTGCCAAAATGGGTGGCGACCATCCTTGTTAATCCAACATTTTCACATTATATTTTCCATACAAATTAAATTAAAAGGTTCAATCCTAGCATATACTTTTCCCAATTTTCAACCATTTTCAATATTCAATACTAACTGTTGCTTCCTGGGTTATCATATCACTTCTTCCACAGAAGATGAAGGCAACCCAATATAGTGCTTAAAGTATGTCCATAATTTGATGTAATTTTACAAAAATAAAATAGAACAATCTGAATAATTTGAATAATCAATAAGGCAAGTATGGATGCCTTTTTGCAATTCCTAAGCTTTTCCATTATCAACTGGTTAATAGTATGATCTCAAATACCTCCACTTCTTCTGAATCCATCTTGTACATCTGGCAGTTGAAGTTTGTATTACAAACTCTTAACTGCATATGATGCATGTGCAATTATACAGTTAAGCGTTATTTAACACTTTTCTTTTTTGATACTGGAATAGAAATGAGTATTTTCCAACCCTTTTCACCATATCTGTCTCCTTATCTGTTTATAAACTGAAGTAGAGTTTTATTCTGTTATTAATAAGCGAGAAATTTTTAGTACTTCACATAGTGTTAAAAATATTCTTATAGATTTTAATGGGTATGCCATATGGAAGTATACCTAGAAAAATTGTACCCAGGACTGAACAACCCACTGCTATGGATTTCTCTGTTCTTTGGGATTTTGAGGTAGGTACTTCTTGCATTTTTGTTTAATCTTAGTTCCTCAGTCTTTTATGGCTAAGGGAATGGGCTAAGCAGAAAAGATTAAATTTAAGCATAACAAATGAAATGTTACATTACACAATATTGTTACAAAATATATTTATTTAAATGAGCTATATATATATATAAAACAAGTATCATAGAAATGTACAATGACATAAAGCCTTGTTCAGATTTCATTCTCCTTTGTTCGAGGAATATTGTTTGGGAATGGAAGAACAGATTATGTATGAATGACACACATACTGTGAATTTGGATCGTGTGATTTGGAATTTGTTTGACATGGAGCAATACATAGAGCACTGAGACACAAGGTTTAGTGACTATAGAAAAAAATGTGAAAGTGAAATTGCATATTTGTTTAAGGAAGCACATGGAGAAATTGTAGGAAGATTGAAAAGAACTAAAATTGGGTTTAAATCTTTTTTTTAAACGTTCTTTTGATTCACAAGGCAAGAGTTAACCTAACTGTACAGTCTGCAGTAGTGAAAATAAATGTATAAATAATGGTAAATAATGATAATTTCTGATTCCATTGAAGAGGTAGTCTTGCCTCTGTAAAGTAGCTAATGATCTGTTGGTTTATTTATTGGGGTTTACTTATAAAGAAATAAAGTGCTCCAGCCAGAGCTAACAACACTCAAGATGATATATTAAAAAATAATAATATTTTCAAACTACACAAGAAAATACACTGAGAATCAAATTTGCAATGGGATAGTAGGGAATTAAGGCTCATCCTTTTCTGCCATTGAAACCTGACTTTTCCACTGTGATAATATGGACAACCAATATCATGTCTCTTTCTAACTATAAACTGATGAATTGGCTTTTATTTATACACAAAATCAGCTGCCTGATACACTAGTCATTTACTTATGAAGAAACATAACTTATGGGCACATTTTCTGTAACTCAAAGTTACAGGTAATCCTCAATTTACAACCATTCGTGACTAGTCTAAGTTACAAAGTTACAAGTTAATAAAAGTGACTTATAACTAGTTTACACAACTATTGCAGCATCCCTGGTTACATGATCAAAATCTGAATGCTTGGCAACTGACTCAGATTTATGATAGTGCAGTGTTCTGGGGTTATGTGATCACCTTTTGGGACCTTCTGACAAGTCAAAGTCAAGAGAAAACCAGTGGTGGGATTCAAAATTTCTTACTACCGGTTCTGTGGGTGTGGCTTGGTGGGAATGGCTTGGTTGTGTAGAGCGTTTGCAGCATGACTGCCATTATGATATAACCCAGGAGCAAAACACAGCACACGGAGACTTATAGTGGTGGTTTATCTACAACAGTTATATATAGCAACATAAATGGTAGGCAAAATACCTTTCAAGCAAACTTTCTTCTTCTTAACTACATGGAGAACTCTGCAATGAATACTGGACACAAGAGAGAGGACATGCCTTCTAAAATGGCTGCCTCATATAAACACCTCTCAAGGAGTAAAACTTCTGTGGATCCATTTTTAGTCTTAAAAGAGCAATACCCATGCTATGCTGATTCATCCTTATTTCATCAGCCAGACTTACCGCAGCTAGCAGTAATTACTGCTGGTCAGTTCTTAAATCTTAATACGGTGAGTATGGCTTGGTGGGCGCAGCAAGGGAAGGTTACTGTAAAATCCCATTCCCTCCCCACCCCACTAACCTGATTTCCAGCTCCATTCTCCTGTGAAGGGCAACAAAAGAAGACCCAGCCAATCAGCTGGGACTCAGGAGGCAGAGAATAGATGAAGGCAGGACAGTCAGAGGTGGCATTTGCCGGTTCTCCAAACTACTCAAAATTTCCACTACCGGTTCTCCAGAACTTGTTGAATACTAGCTCTGGAGAAAACAGATTCACTTAACAATTGTATTATTAACAACTACATTGATTCACTTAACAACTGTGGCAAAAAGGTCAAAAAATGGGGCAAAACTCAATAAATTTCTTACTTAGCACCATAAATTTTGGATTTAATTCTCAATCAATGACTACTTGTATTTCATTATGAATCACCTATTGTATGGTATACCTCAAATTATGAATTGGGAACTTCAAAACTAATAAACATATATGTGTGAATCTGATCATAAGAATTGTTTATAGAAATTCTAATACCAGATAGACTATATGTTAGCATTTTATAAAGATCCCTTTCTTATGATACTATCTCTGCAGGTTCACAAAGTTAGCCTATCTGCAGATGCATTGAAGATCAACACAATGTATTTCATAGAGTATATATCATTAAAATTAGATTTAACTGTGAAAAAAATGAATAGTCAGTAATGTTAATAAGTAGGCCCAGCTTCAGGTAGTTAGACTACAGCTTAAATAATATTTTCCCAGTGAATTAATTATATAACAAGATGTCAGACAGGTTTAATTTTAGCTGAAGACATTTATTTTGAAAGAATCTCCTGGAGGCTATAATTTTCATTTTATGCTAGCACTAGAAAAACCCAGAGAAATAACTGATAAGACGTTTCAAGACCACCAAACCAATAAGAATACATAATAATAATAATAAAGGTAGAAAAATTAGGATGTTCTTATTGTTTATTTTATTTTTGCATTTGCAGCATGATAGTGAAAGAACAGAGCTAAACAAATCTATGGAAAATATGTTAAAATGATTGTAAGCATGGAACCAAATATAGGGGTATACTGTGTACTCCACTATACAGGTTCTTCCCCTATTGTTTGGAAAAGCAGAAATAGTGCTCTCATGACACAGTTGAGACAACATAATTTGAAGAAACTATTACTTTGAAAAGATATTAACTGACATCTAATACCTACTGATTGTTTGAAAGTTGCTTCTAAAATGGTCCTGAATATCTTTACTGTATCTAGCTGCCAAATCCAAATATTAAAAAGTAATGCTTATTGAATTCAGAGATTTTAAAAAATAAATACATTGAAGATTATACTAAAATTGATATTTACATAGAATGTATTAGATAGACTTCAATGATCAAAATTTTAGAATGAATCCAGTTGGTCCCCAACTGGCCACTCATAATAGCAATAGCATTTAGACTTATATACCGCTTTATAGTGCTTTACAGCCTTCTCTAAAAGGTTTACAGAGTCAGTGTATTGCCCCCAACAATCTGACTCCTCATTTTACCCACTTCAGCAAGATGGAAGGCTGAGTCAACCTTGAGCCTGGTGGGATCTGCCAAATTGCAGTAGGAGTAGCTTGCAATACTGCACTCTAACCACTGCGCAATCAAGGCTCATTAAATTGAATAATGGAATAAGCTTAAATTTTAAATTTATATCAATGGACATCTGATATATTCCTTTCCTCCTTTCAGGGTTATATTAAATATTCAGCCATTTTCTATGGCTACTACAATAATCAAAGGACAATTGGTTGGTTAAAGTACAGGCTACCAATGGCATATTTCATGGTTGGTGTCATCGGCGTGTATGGCTATAGCCTGATGGTTGTAATAAGATCGTAAGTTCTATTTGTTCTTTGTGTAGCTCCATACTATATAGTCTTCCCCTGAAGCAACCATATCTTTTTGTGACTGAATAGAAGAAAGCAGACTGTCAGATCCGTGTATCTGTCATTTCTTCAGTGGAAGAAGAAAGGGGGGGAGAGGCTGATAAATCTTTTCTTGATGTAACCTGAATATATTTAACCTTATATCAAATTTGTATAACCCACATGATACAATGGAGGGAGAAAAGCCAGATGGCCAGAACCTATCACCTCCTAGAGGCACAGCCAGGAGATGAGAAGATCATAAAAATTCCACAGCGAGATGTATCCAGGGAATCTCTGGAAAAAGTTCGTTCTAAAAAGGGGGTGGGGGAAATTAGGTACGTCCTGGGAAACTGTGAGAAAGATCATTCCTACAGAAGGGGTGGGAGGGGAATTAACATACTGGCTTTTGTTTCTCTAAACACACATCAAGATAAGGGGAGTGGTTCTAAACTCCCTTATGTATCCCTGTATGCCTGAGGGACCTCAGACACTGCTTTGAACTCCTACATGAATTGTCTCATCTCAATAAAGGATTCCTTTTGATATGGTTCCCTTTTGGTTCTCAGAAGTTCATTCTTGCTAATTGAATGGGAAAAAATTCTGTAGCCTGACACAGACAAAGATGCACATCTTCAAGATATTGATCTTGCTTTGGCATCAATAACTTTATTTCACTATCCTAGAACATACAAATCATATACACCAAAATTGAAATTGCCCATTTATTCTATTTTAATCATAAAATCCACGAAATTGGAGAATGCCAGCTTAATCTGAGACTACATGGTAGATTAGTGTGGCATTTATTCAAAGGAATGCCAGAACAGCATAAATGAAGCATTTGTTCATTCATTCAGTCATTTTTTTCAGTGTGTCCCTATTTAATGATAAATATTTTAAAGCTAATTTATGGAATTTTAACAGTGGTATTTTAAAAGGGTAATTTTCACATTCAGAGGCAGCCTAAAGCAGAGAAAGCACAGAAATTACTGCAAAAAATTGTGCATAAGAGATACATCTGGTGGTTAAAAAGGCTATATATTATTCCACCTGCAGGATGGCCCAGAATGCCCATGAAGATACAGGGGATGGAGATGATGAGAACTTCATTTTTAGCTGGAAAATGTTCACTAGCTGGGACTTCCTTATAGGCAATCCAGAGACAGCAGATAACAAGTTTGCATCCATCACAACCAGCTTCAAGGTACCCTCCAGGCAAGATGCAAACACTTTGGCAAAATGTCAAAGAAGGAAATATATATATATATTGTACACAACTGAATCTTCATATCCAGCATTTTATCAGAAGATGTACAGGTTTTTTTCTTAACATTGTAGTTACTTGTGTGATCAGTGTCTTCATTGGAAGGTTTCGTTGATAATATTATTGCTCTGTATAGTCAATATAGAGGTCCCATGTGACACATTGTAAGCAACTCATATTGTTTGCCTTTTTAAAAACACAGGTTTATATTTTTTTCAATTCAATATTCTCATCAAATATAGACAAACTTTTTAAATACATGCTGGTGGAATTGCTGTAGGTTTTAAGGCCCCTAAATTTTTATCTTTAACTTTGCACGGAGATGTACTTTCAGTCAAAATTGGTGTGCAATTTGGAGATCTTCCTGGACTTCTCAGCTCTTGCACAAAGCACAAATGGCAACTATATCAAGAGGTGGCATTTGCATTGATTTGCCTTGTATACCAATTGCACTCACCCCTGTGCCAGGTGATAACTCAGTCATGCACAGTTTGGATTATTGTAATGTTCTCTATATAGTACTGCTATTAAAGAGCAATCATGAGCTACAGCTGGTCCAGAATGCTACAGCATCAGTATTTTTTGGTATTTCTTGTTATGCCTATGTAACCACTGCTGCGCTGACTCCTAATAGACTTTTGGGTATGATTCAAGGTGCTGGTCATTATCTATAAAGCTATCCATGACATATGGCCAGGCTACATATAGCAGGTGGCTCAGTGACTAAGATGCTGAACTTGTCAATCAGAAAGGTCGGCAATTCAGTGGTTTGAATCCTGTGTAATGGAGTGAGCTCCCATTACTTGTCCCAGCTTATGCCAACCTAGCAGTTCTAAAGCATGTAAAATGCAAGTAGAAAAATAGGGACCACTTTGGTGGGAAGATAAGAGCATTCCGTGTGCCTTTAGCATTTAGTCATGCTGGCCACATGATCATGGAGATGTCTTTGGACAGCGCTGGGTCTTTGGCTTTGTAATGGAGATGAGCCGGAAATCCCCTAGAGCCGGAAACAACTAGCATGTATGTGTGAGGGGAACCTTTACCTTTATCTTACTTATAGAATTGTCTTTTTCTTAGTGTTTCTGCCATCAAATTTAGTAGAGAGGGTCTGATCCAGGTTCCTTCTATTAAACAATGTTATTGTGTTGGATCATCGAATTGTGCCTTCTTAGTGGCAGTGCCTTTCCTATAGAATAGCATTCTTGAAAAATCAAGAAAACCTAGATATTGAGTAATGTGGATCTTAGGAGGAAGCAGTTGCACTAATTTCATCCTCATTATCCCTTTTCTAAAGAAGAAACATGCATATAGGTATATAGAAGAACCAGCTCCAGCAATCTTCAAATCTTTTTTTGTTCATTTGTAATCAAAATAATCAAACTCAGTTTTTGTATATCACTATATTCATCTGCATTATAAGATTGTAACAAGAAAGCAGCCATAGAATATAAAAACTAGTTATAGCTGATTATAAAAAGTATTATCCAGTTAATACATATTACAATATATATTATTAAAAACAGCACCTTTTGTTAAAAAATCAGAACTGTATTTGTTTTGCAAATGAATGTGTGTTTTTTCATATACAATGGTTTGCACATCCTAAAATTTGTAAGTCTGAATATAATGTGTATTATTTTCTGTAACATTTGCATAGGGCTACACTTTGAATAATTATTCACATTGTTTCCTACATTTATTAAGGAGTCAATTGTGGATGAGCAAGAAAGCAACAAAGATGAAAACATCCATCTAAGAAGATTTCTGAGGGTTTCAGCCAATGTACTTATAATATGTTGCTTATGTGGAAGTGGCTACCTCATTTATTTTGTTGTGAAACGATCCCAGGCCTTTTCAAAATTGCAAAACATTGGCTGGTATGAAAGAAATGAAGTAAGATAACATTGTTTTTTTAAAAATGTATGGTACTGGCATCAGGGGTGGGATTCTACCGGTTCAGACTGGTTCTATGGAGCTGGTTGTTATGATTCTGTGCAGTTTGGAGAACCGGCAAATCATGCCCCTAGCTAGCCCCGCCCCTCTCCTGCTGCCCCCTCCTCCACACCCAGTCAGTCCTCATTGCGCATCCACATCATAGTGTGCATCCCCAACATCACTGACTACGTTCTTCCCCGTCCAGTCACTCCTTAAGGTATTTCTTTTTTCCCCTCCTGACGATCAGCTGTTCCTATGATCAGTTGTGCTGGGATTCCCTTTGCTTATTGCTTATTGCAGCACTCCACCCCGAGCTCCTCCATTTTTTGCCTTCCTGGGCCCCAAGGAAGCTTCCTGGGAGCAAACATGCCCCCCAGGAGGCTTCCCTGAGGCCCAGAATGCCCTAAACTGGAGTGCAGGGGTGTTATGTGCACCTCCTTTGCTCCATTTTTTTTCCTTCCTGAGCTTCAGGAAGGTTTTGGAACCAAAAACGCCCCCCAGGAGGCTCCCACAAGGCCCAGGAGGCCCCAAAATGGAACACAGGGGGGTACTGTATGCCCCACATGGTCTGTTTTTTTCCTTCTTGAGCCCCAAGGAAGCCTTCTAGGAGCAAAAATGCCCCCCAGGAGGCTTCTCTGAGGCCCAGAAGGCCCCAAAAATGAGAGGGGTTCTGCCAAAGAAGAAGCCAGACCCACCCAGTTACATGGCTATGCCCACCTAGCCACACCCACAGAACTGGTGTTACAAAATTTGAATCCCACCCTGACTGGCATTGCTTCTGTTGCCCACTTCGAACAAAAGTTATCTTTTCCTGATTGTACTTCACTTGCTTTTAGCTTTTATTAGTATCTTCAAGACCATCTCTTTTCAATTGCATCCACCATGTGATCCAGGAGAAGATGTTCAGAATCCACCCTCCAAGAAAGATACAGAGCCTTAAAATGATTGCTGGATCTCTTGAATAGCTTTTTTCCAGGTGTTCTGGTTGCACCTGCTTTGCTATCATTTAGAAAACAGTAAAAATTCTTTAATTTTGTAGAAAGGAACTGTTAATATTGCTTTTTATGGGATAGGAGGATAAAAGTGAGGCTCTTATTAATATTAAAATCACTCTCATTCTGGTCTTCATTTTTCAGCATGGACAGAATTTGGGAGCGCATGTTGTAGGACAGCTTATGGAGGCAATAATAGAGCCCACTTTCACTTTTATACAAGAGTGTCTGTAAGGCATGGTCATTAAAGTCAAGGTGATGGCTGCAGTAGTATAATTAAAGCTTCTAATACTACTGTTAGAGTTTGCAACAATCCAACCAGCCCCCAAGTAAATAACTAAGCAGGATTCATTTATAGACTTGCTTATATACAATAATATAAAACATGATGCATATATATAATACCCATGCAGCTCTTGCAATGTGGTAGCAAGAAGCAGAAGCCAGACCACCAGAACTCTGAATCACAGAACCTCAATATCTATACAGATCAGTTGCTCTAAGCCATGCCCAGGCTCCAAGCTGTCTGACATGGCTTAAAACAGTTCCCATTGGCTGACTTGTTGTTATGGCTATCCCAGCTCATAATTTCTTATATACTGACAACTACAGGTAGAACTTTGTATCTGTTATAGCCATGACATCCCATCCTTTAACCTTTGCTAGCCCTGTGATAATGCCATTTAAGTCAAGAGTTTCCAGGATGCCCAGTCAGCAGCTGATGTACTTAGCTGATCCCATTGTGACAAAATATGTCTTTTCCTTTTTGGCAGGTTGAAATTGTTATGTCACTACTTGGAATGTTTTGCCCTCCACTGTTTGAAACTATTGCAGCTTTAGAAGATTATCATCCTCGCATTGGGCTGAAATGGCAACTGGGACGGATTTTTGCACTTTTCCTGGGGAATCTATACACATTCTTATTGGCCTTAATGGATGATGTCAAGGAAAAGGTGAAGAATGTAAAAGTACATGCACTAGTATCAGCCTTCCATTTTATATAATAGTACCCCTTATTTCATAACTCACTATTAGCTTTTCCTTTTAAACTGCTTTAATGGGAGAAAAATATATAAAATCTGGCTGCACAAATGAGTGATAGGGAAAACCTTCTTATTTTGGATTTATGAAAGGAATGTGTACAATACCAGAAACTCTTTCTTAGAAGAGTAAAGATTTCAGATTTCAGATTAAGAGAGTTGGAAGAAATCTTGTAGATCATCTAGTCCAACCACCCAAGCAGGAGATCCTACACCATTTCTGACAAATGGCAATCCAACCTCTTCTTTTTTTTTTTTTTTTTTTTGGACAAACTTTATTAGGTTTTTTTTTTTACATACACAAACAAAACATAGGATGTAGTAACATAAAATATATTTTCTAAAAGAAACAAATAAACCATCTTATTTAAAAAGAAGATAATTCCAAATTATCACATTTCTATAATTTAATATATATATTTATCTTATCTAATCAACTTCATATCTTTTCCAAACTTCTCTTTGTTACTCCCTTTCCTTCTATTTAATCATATTTCTTCTGTCTTGAAGTTATATACTCATTGAATATAATTTCATTAGTGTTCTTCCACATTCTGTCAAACTTAAAAAACATTACACAAAACATAAATACATAAAACTTCTTTTTGGAAAGCGGCTTACCCCGGGTTAACTCTTTTTATACAGACATCAATCAAAGTTTATACTCAATTAATATACTATCTCATATCTTATTTAACATTCTTTATTTTCCATATATTTTCTCTCTCCCACTCATTCTTTTAATTCTATTTTACTTATTCCATCTCAATTAAATAATTATATTTGCATCTTTGGTCCGTTTTCTTTCAATCACCTACTTATCCTTTCTATCTAATACAATATTTCTCCTGTAAACCCAGATTGAAGTATGACAACTTTTTATCTTTCCCCTAAATAACACTTAAAATAATGCATATTTTCCATACTGATTCTGCTCCGTACATTCTAAGTATTACATTTCAAAATAATAAAACAACCAAATAATATTGAATTTAATAAGTAATAATAAAACTAAAAAAAATGAAAAAGGAATATTAAATTTATAATATAATAAGAACAATGTTTCATAGGAAATTAGATTCTATTATTAATTCTTAAACAATAAAAATAATATTTCATAAGAAATTGAACTATAATTAAATCATGGCTTCCCTTTAATACATTTTTAAATCATATAATATTCTGATTTTCTAACTCAGCTTCAAATACTAATGACTACAATACATTCTTATGTACTTTTGCAGAATCATTTTTATAAAATTATCTTACCCCTTATCTCTGAAAATAAAATCATTTTTTAGCATCTTGTTTAAAGCCTTTATGACTTCTCTTTCCTTTTCCCCTTTCTTTCTTCTCCATTCTAGCTTTTGGACACCCCCCCCCACATCTCTCAAATTTCACTCTCTTAGTCTTCCCTCTCTGTGGCATTTCTCTTTTCTGTTGCTTTCTGACATCATATCGCTTTTTCATCTCATTTTTCTTTTTCTTGGTTGCTTTTTTAACTTCTAAGTTCACCTTTTCCTTTTCTGCTTTTCTTCCTCCACTAAGTGTGTTTGTCCATTAAAGATGGCTTCTTCTCCTTCATTCCAGCCTTCCTGTCGTTGTCGTATTTCTTGATAGGTAGAAATTGCCATTTCTAAAAAGTGAAAAATAGATCCAGAAGAGCCCTTATCTTCTTCTTTCAGTCTTTGAAATTCCATTTGTAGTCCTTCAAAAGATAATGCCATTTTTTCTTTCTTTCTTTTTTGAAGCAACCCTAATGTCTTTAGTCCCCCCCTTTTTCTTTTTTAACAAAAATTCACAGAAATCTCAAAGTCACAAAGCAAACCAAATCAGAGCAAACAGTTTCATTTAGCACTTTCTTCTTTCTATATTTTCACCTCCTAGGGTAGAATTCAAATACACACTTCCAAGATGATCTTCTAGAAGTCTTAATGTCTTTTATTCCTGTTCTTATAGGCTCAAAGCAGTCTCCTTCAATACAATCTTATAATAAGTCTTTATATCTTCCCTTCCCCTTATAAAAAATAGAAAGAATTTTAAGTTTTTAAATCCAATGTCCAGAAATCCTTTATCCCTTGGCTTTAAATTTCTAATTGAATTACCTTCGGTGCTGTTAAGCCTGGTTAGGGAGACAAGGCTTAACAGGTGCCCAAGTAGATTTTGCAGATCTCCGTCTGCTATTTCTATGGGAAGGGACAGTGAAGAAAAAAAAACTTTCCCTTGACAGCTTTCTTCGCCACTTTCCAATCTTCTTTGGGAAACAATGTATCTTCAAGCAATTCAGTTTCCACGGTATTTAAGAGTTTCTTATTGTCTTGGTTCAGCCAGCACTTTCACTTCTCCTGCTTTCTCCAGCACAAATCTTACCCGGCTGCAGGCTTCTTTGTGGCGGCCATTACTGACCACCGCTCCACCACCTTGGGAAAAAGGGGTTTTTCTGGCTGGGGAGGGGGTCTGCAACACCCCCAAACCCCTGTCCAGATCCCCTCTCTCTTCGGTTGCCTCTACAGGGCAGCCATATCCCCCAGACCCATTTGGATCGGGGGCACCTTGGCGGCGAGCGCAGCAGGAATCACGGAGAGTTGGAACCGCAATCCAACCTCTTCTTGAAAGTCTCAAGTGATGAAGCTCCCATAACTTCCGAAGGCAAGCTGTTCCATTGGTTGATTGTTCTCACTGTCAGAAAATTTCTCCTTATTTCCAGGTTAAATTGCTTCTTATTCAGTTTCCATCCATTATTCCTTGTCTGGCCTACAGGTGCTTTAGAAAATAGCTTGACCCTTTCCTTTCTATGGCAGCCCCTCAAATATTGGAACACTGCTTTAATGTCTCCCCCGGTCCTTCTCTTCACTAGGCTAGCCAAGCCCAGGTCCTGCAACGATTATGTTTTAGTCTCCAGTCCCCTAATCATCCTGGCTGCTCTTCTCTGCACTTTTTCTAGAGTCTCAACATCTTTTTTATAGTATGATGACCAATACTGAATGCAGTATTCTTGGTGTGGTCTTACTAAGGCTTTATAGAGTGGTATTAGTACCTCACTTGATCTTGACTGTCTCCTTCTGTTAATGCAATTTAGGATTGCATTGGTTTTTTTGGTTGCCACTGCACACTGCTGGCTCATATTTAGCTGATTGTCCACTGAGACTCCAAGTTCCCACTCACAGTTATTGCTATTAAGCCTGGTTTCACCCAATCTATATATGTGCTTTTGGGTTTTCTTGCCTAAGTGTAGAACTTTATTTTTCTTTATATTGAATTTCATTTTATTAGATATGGCCCAATGTTCTAGTCTGTCAAGATCCATCTGGATCTTGATCCTATCTTCTTGGGTGTTAGCTATTCCTGCCAGGGTAGTATCATCTGCAAATTTAGTAAATTATCCTTCTATTCCCTCATCTAAGTTGTTTATGAACATATTGAGGAGTCCTGGGCCTAAGATGGAACCTTGTGGCACCCCACTGTTCACTTCCCTACATGTAGACTTAGACCCATTAAGGACTACTCATTGAATACAGTTTGTCAGCCACTTGTGAATCCATCTGGAGGAGATTCTATCTATCCCACTTTTTTTCTAGCTTACCAAGATGAAGGTCTACTTTGTTGAATGTCTTGCTGAAGTCCAAGTATATTATGTCCACAGTATTTTGCTGGTCTACTAATTTAGTCATTATGTTGAAAAATGAAATAAAATTGGTTTGGCATGATCTATTTTTAACAAACCCATGCTGACTGCTAGTTATTATTTTACTTGTTTCTAAATGTCAGATCTTTTTTTTTTTTTTTGAAGATGGGAACCACATCAGCTCTTTTCCAGTCCTTTGATAGTTCCCAGGATTTTTGAAAGATGTGATGCTGTGGTTCTGAGATGACCTCTGCCAGCTCCTATAGAACTCTGGGGTATAATCTGTCAGGTCCTGGGGATTTGTGGTCATTGAGATCAAACAGGTGTTTTTTTGTTTAGTTTAACTTTTATTTCTAGTCTGTCTTTTACAATTATGTTTTTGGTAGGTTGGGCTATAGTTTCTTTTTGCACGAATACCAATGCAAGGAATGAGTTAAACAGCTCTGCTTTTATTTTCTTACCATCTTCTCTCTTTAGTGGTCCAACCATTTCCTTGATTTTTTTTCTTGTTATTTATACGTTGGAAGAAACTTTTTTTATTATGTTTGATTTTTGTTGCAAGTCTTTGTTCATTCTGAGCCTTTGCTTTCCTGGCTTCATCTTTGCAGATTTTGGCTATCTGCTGATATTCTGCCTTAGTTGTGTGTCCCTCTTTACATTTTTTCCTTTTGCTCAGTAACATTGGGTTGGTTTTGCATCTTATTTTTTCCTTTCTTAAGTGTTTTTTTAAGTCTTAAGTCCTTCATTTTCCTTCCTTTGTTTCTCCTTTCTCTCTTAGTTAATTTTTTAGATTCACTGAAGATGGCGCCTTCTTCTTCTTTTTCTTCTTCTCCTTCTATTTCCTCCATCTGTTGTTGTGTTTGCTGATAAATAGCAAGCGCCATTTGTAAAGAAAGGAAAGCTTCTTTCACAGCGTCCTTACTTTCTTGATATTCCTTTCTAAGTTCATCATCAGATAAAGCCATTCTTTGTTCTTCTTAGAGCAACCAAAATGTTTCAAAAGTTAAAACAATTCCTCAAAGTCCCAGAGACATCAATCAGTCCAAACAATGCACAAAGTTCTCACTTTCTCTTCCTGGGGTGGTATCAGTAAAAGGGAAAAGAAAAAAAGCCCAATCTGTATTTTACAGCCTTGTTCCAATCAATTTCTAGTCTCAAGATCTTCAAGGCATCTCCTCCAGCAAAATCTTAATATATTTTTTTTGTCCTCTCCCTTCCCACTTATAACAAGAAGCCGGTTTGTCAGCTTCACTAGCAGCAGGGTTCCGCGATCCTGCGCGATCCCTGCCGCGCTAGCCATTTTGGTGCCTCCAATCTGGACGGGTTTGGAGGCTAAGGCTGCCCCGCAGAGGCAGCCGAAGATAGGGGGGAGCTGGTGAGGGGTTTGGGGGTGTTGCAGACCCCCTCCCCAGCCAGCAAAACTCCCTTTTCTCAAGGCGGTCAAGCGGCAGTCTGTAATGGCCGCCACAAAGAAGCCGGCAGCTGGGTAAGACTGAGCAGGAGGAAGAGGGGAGAAAGTTTATAAGAGAAAGTTTTTTGGCTGATCCAGGACTTTAAGAGGTGTTTAATCCTGAGAACTATGACTTTTTGAAAAATACTTGGTTTCCAGAGGAGGATTTCAAGCAGCAAAATTGAGGTGCTGAAAGGAAAGTTTACCCTCCTTCCCTATGGAATCAACAAATGGCCATTGAGAAACCTGTTGTTTTTTATAAAAGGTAAAAACCTCTTTACATTTTTTGTACTTGTCCTTTTTGTCTTTTAACTTGTCAGAGAGATCTTTCTGCAGCCATGCTGGTTTCTTTTTGGATTTCCTATTTTTCTTTCTCAGTGGTATTGTGTTGGTCTGAGCTTTGATGATCGTACTTTTTAGAATTTCCCAAGATTCTTGAGTCATTTTCCTCTTTAGGATTTTCATCTAAGGAATTTTTCTCAAGATCTCTCTGAGTTTATTGAAATCAGTTCTTTTAAAATCTAAGGCATTGTGTCATTATGTTCTGTTCCTTTTGTTTATGTTATGTTGAATTCTAGTATGACATGATCACTCTCACACAAGGTTCCTGCAGTTTCAACTCCCTCTATAATTTCTTCTCTGTTTGTAAGTATTAAGTCTAGTTATGGCTGTCCCTCTAGTTTCCTCCTCTACCTTTTGGACAACAAAGTTGTCAGCTAGGTTGGTTAGAAACCTATTTGATTTCTCACTTGGTGCAGAATTAGTTTTCCAATTGATATCAGGATAATTGAAGTCTCCCATTACTTTTGTAGTGTGTTTCCTACATAAATTTGTTAGTTGGTTGGCAAAAAGGACATCTATTTTTTTCTGTTTGACTGGGTGGCCTATACCAGTGGTGGTATTCAGCCAGTTCACACCAGTTCGGGTAAACCAGTAGCAAGGATTTGGCATGGGTCGCCGAACCGGTAGTAAGTTCTGGCTGGCCATACCCCCAACCTGGTTGCCCAGTCACTGCTGGATCACTTGCCCCATCTGTCTGATGCTCACTCATCCCACCCACCTGACGCTTGCCCCTTAAGGTATTTCTTTTTTTTCCCTCCCAACAATCAGCTGTTCATATGATCAGTATGCCACGATTCCCCTTCCTGAGCCACAGGGGAGCCTTCTGGGAGCAAAAACACTCCCCAGGAGGCTTGCCTGAGGCCCAGGAAGCCCCAAAATGGAGTGGGGGGTACTGTGTGCTCCCTCCAGGCTCCATTTTTTTTCTTCCTGAGCCCCAGAGGAGCCTTCTGGGAGCAAAAACATACACCAGAGACTCCTCTGAGGCCAGGAAGGCCCCAAAACGGAGCGACGGGGGTTGCTGCATGACCCCCCATGCTCCATTTTTTTTGTTCCTGAACCCCAGGGGAGTCTTCTGGGAGCAAAAACGCCCCCCAGAGGCTCCTCTGAGGCCAGATGGCCCCAAAATGGAGCTAGGGGGTTCTTTGTGCCTCCTCCAGCCTCCTTTTTTTTTTCTTCCTGAGCCCAGTGGAGCCTTCTGGGAGCAAAAACATCATCCCCCCCAGGAGGCTTGCCTGAGGCCCAGAAGGCTCAAAAAAATGGTTTGGGGGTGGCTGTAAAAAAGCAAAAAAAAAGCCATGCCCACCCTGTCACATGGCCACACCCACCTAACCATACCCACCAAGCCATGCCCACAGAACCAGTAGTAAAAAATTTTTGAATCCCACCACTGACATACCTATGGCTGTGTCATTCTTTTTTTCTTTTATATTGACCCAAATACATTCTAGAAAGTTTTTGTCTTTGGTTTCATGTATTTCTATAGTGGTTCTTTACATACAGTGCAACCTCCTCTTTTATGGTGTCTGGGTTTTTATTTTATTTTATTTTTTGAACAGTTTGTATCCTTCTATCTGTGTGTTCCAGTTATGGGTTTCATCCCACCAAGTTTCTGTTATTCCAACTATATCATATCTGCCTTCATGTATTAGTAGTTCAAGTTTACCCTGTTCGTTCCCCTGACTGCACATTTGTATATAGGCACTGGATATGCTTTCTTTATCTCTTATTTGGTGTATGAGTTTATCTCTTTACTTCATTATTTGACTTGCTTTCTAGGTGTTTTTGCTTGGAATTAGGTCCTGGAGATCCTAAAGGTTGGTCACTGTCAGCCTTTAAGACTCCTTTCCTTTCTCTTGGCTGCCATAGTAATGGGGGAGGGTGAAATAATTGGGCTTTGTGGGGGTAGGAAATGTACTGGAGGTTTTTAGAGAATGAACTGTATAACTTGGGGAAAACTTTATTGTTTATGCCTACTAGATTGCTTATTGTGCAACTGCAGCTCTTTATCAAACTAGGCCAAGGTCAACAGCCAGTTGTCTGCATCACCACCTGAAGATGCCCCCCATGACATTATACACATCTTCGATTGGACCGTTTGAACTAGGATGGGAACATTGCCATCACTTTGAATACGTGTTTTTCATTCATGCTCAGATCTAGAATTTCTTTGATGGTACCGTTTGATTTCCAGTAAAAGTTTCTTTTCTCTATAATAATAGAGTCTAAGAGTGTCTTTTTTGGATTTTGAATGGAGCACCATCTGACAGTCACCCTCTCCCCTCAATTTTAGTTTAAAGCCCTCTTGATTAAGTTGAGCTAGTCTTTTCCCAAAAACATTCTTCCCAATCTTTCAGAGGTGTAACCCATCCCTTGCCAGAAGCCCATCATGGAGACAGTATAGGCCATGGTCTAGGAATCCAAAGTTTTTTTGGCAACACCAACCCTTTAGCCAGTGGTTTACTTCTAGAATTCTTTGTTCTCTTACCAGATGTCCTTTCATTGGCAGTACAGATGAAAAAACTACTTGTGCACCTAAATCCCTGACTCATAATCATTCAATATTGTTTGCAAGTCCTTTTTTGTGTCATTTGTCCTTATATGTAATAATAAAAAGGGGTAATAGTCTGTGGGTTTTATTATTTTGTTTAGGTTCTCTGCCACATCTTTGATTTTAGCTCCAGGGAAACAATATACCTCTCTGGATAGACTGTCTGGTCTACAGAGGGCAGATTTTGTTTCCTTGAGAATTGAATCTCCTATCACTAGTACTCGCCTTTTTTTTTCCTAGGGAGGTTTGGGGTGTTTTTCTGTCAAAGAAGCATTTGATAGTGTTACTTTTTTTAGGGACATTTGATGGTGCTTTTTTCTATGTATCTGCATGTTCTCTTCTAGTGAGAGTCCATGAAGTTGATTGCTTAACACCAGTGGAATTTTTCAAGCTGCTCCTTGAAAGACACAAAGAGATAGAGATAAGGAATCTGCTTATGGGATACTTCTTGAAAGACTAAGCTTTTTAAAAATGAAAAGAAGATTTATAAAGTGAATCTATTTGATAAGGGTTAAATATATACAATATAACTTCTGGTAAATGTTATTTTTGATCCAGATTGTATGTCAAAACTTTGACTATTTATGATTTTTTTCAACAAAAAAGGCAGATTTCTTCTGCTTTATTTGTTAGAGAAAATGATATGTTTGGATTATAAAATTGAATGTTTTTATTAAATTAAAATATATACTTTAATATTTCTTTTCTTAAGTCAAGTTTTTTTATTTATATATAAGTATTTTGAATACAGTGATTGTCCAGATATGCCATTTTACAAAAAGGAAAGAAGAAAAAAGATAACACATATACTGATAGCAATAATAATACAACAAAATAATTCTAATCATATTTATAATTATAGACACTTATTTATGTTCCTATTAAATACATTGGCATACATATAATTATAGACAATGTTCATATTTTACTTAAACATAACAATACTCTTTCTTCATCTAATTTCTACCTCTTATCTCTAACCATTGATAAAACCTATTCCATGTTAAATAGTATTCTATGTTTATCTTTTATTTTCAATGTAATTCTATCCATCTCTGCAGTCCAATATTTTCCAATCATATTTTCATCTGGTGTTCTAATTTTTCCAATATTGTGCAAATACAATTCTCGCTGCTGTCAATACATGTAACATTAAGTATATAGTCCCTTTGTCATAATTATCTAGTATTATACCAAACAAAAATATTTCTGGTTTAAAATCTATGTGTTGCTTAATCATCTTCTCCAACCATGTATGTATTTTTGTCCAATATTTTCTTCCCTTCACACATGTCCACCACATGTGATAATAAGTACCTGGAGTCTGATTACATTTCCAACATTTGGTGGATATGTTGTTAAACATTTTTGCTAACTTAGCCGGTGGCAAATGCCACCTATAAAACATTTTGTTAATATTTTCTTTATATGCAGTAGCTATTGTCAGTTTGTAGTTTCTACCCCAAAGTTTTTGCCATTTGTCTAATTCTATCATATAGCCAAAGTTTTTTGCCCATACTATCATTGTTTCTTTTACTTGTTCATCTTCCATTTTAAAATTTAGTAAATAATTATGTATTTTCCTTATCAATTTTTCATCTGTCCCTAATAAGTATTTTTGGTTCTTTATAAAAACCTCATGTTTTCGCATCTTTCTCATATCTCAATTGTATTTGCAGGTGTGGTCACCAAGCTAAATCCATCCCTTGATTTTGTTATTTATTTATTTATTTAATTTATATTGCCACCTATTCACCCATGGCGACTCAAGGTGGCTTAAAGAATATAAAAACCACATTTAAATCAATAAACTCTGGTATTCCGTCAGGCTCTGGAGTTTTATTGGTTTTTTTTGTTTTTGAATTGCATCTTTCATTTCTTTTATAGTTATTTTATTATTTAGCATATCCCTTGAGTCATCAGATAATATAGTAAGTCCCTTTCTTTGAGATAATGGATGATGTCCTCATCTGAAATTTTTTCCTGGGTATACAAATTGGTAAAAAAAACCTTTGGGTAGTTGATTTCTTTTGATCTATTTGGGAATATAGACTGCCATTTTCATCTTGCAGCACTGATATTATTCTTTTCTCCTGTTCCTTCTTTAACTTGTGTCACAGCCATCTGCCTGGTTTGTTTGCATTCTCAAAATAGTTTTGTTTCACTATTTTAAGTTTTTTGGCCATTTCCTCTTGTAGATTTAAATTTATTTCATGTTTCACCAGGTCCATTTTTCTTTTGAGTTCCTCATTGCGAGGATCTTTCTGCATATTGGCTTCCAAGTTTTTCAATTTCTCCTGCCATTCCATCTGTTATTCCTTCCTTTCCTTATTTCTTTTTGCTGCGTAAACTATTGTTAAGCCCCTTACATAGGCTTTTGTTATATCCCACAAATTTTGTACTGTTGTCTGCTCTTTCAAATCAATTTCAAAAAATACTTTTAATTCTTTTTTCACCATTTGAATGTATTCTTTATCTCTTAATAGACCTTTATTAAAAGGTCTCCCGATCTTCCTCTTTCCTCTCCATTTCATTTTAATTGGGTTATAGTCAGCCCAAATATTTGGAAAAATTTCCATTATCTCTACATATTCCAATAATCCTGAATCCATCCATATCATGACTATTCTAGACCACGATTTGTGTGAATTGGAAAAGAAAATGAATTGTCTTTCATGAGGGTTTAGTTCCCTCCAGGCGTCTTTCAAATTCAGTTCTTGTGCCATTCTATCAAATACAATTGGAAGTGTTCTCCTCTTTTTTTATTCTTCTTACTATTTTTGTAGTCTTTTTCTATGTCAGGCACTGCATTGTAATCTCCTACTATACACACATTCACTTGTTTAGTTTCTATTATCTTTCAGTGGAATTTACAATAGAATTCTTTCTGATTTGTATTTGGTGCATATATTGTTGCCAACAGTATCTTCTTTTGATCTATAGTTATCTCTATAAGTAGCATCCTTCTGTCCTCATCATTATAAATTTGTCTTGGGTTTAACTAATATTTTATATACACTGCAATACCTCTCTTCTTTTTGTTCATCAGGGCCAGATGTAGTTTACCTAGTTTGGAAAATTCTAAAATGTCTCCATGTTGTTATGAAATGTGGACTTCTTGCAAACTAAGGATATCTGCATTTTGTTTTTGGAGCTTTGTGAATATCTGTTTCCTTTTGATTAACAAGTTTAATACATTTATATTAACTAATAATAGGATAGTTCTTCTGTCCATTTTACTGTTTGTATATAGTGACTCTTGTTTCTTTTCTTGCTCTAAGTTCTCTCCGTGGTCTGTTGTTTTCTTCTTCCTCTCAACTCTTCTGTTCTCTTAAATCCCGTTTCATTTCCTTTTCCTTGGATGTTTGCTCCTTTTGACTCCTACTCTCCTCCCTACTTTTTTGTTCTTCTTCAGTTCCCAGGTAGTGCTCATGAAATTCATGTGCCTTTTCCAATCTATCGATTTTAAATTTCTTTTCCTGCCAGGATACTAAGAGTCCTTCTGGAATGAGCCATCTAAACACAATCCTATTTTTTATCAGTTGAGATGATGAGAACTGGTAGTTCCTCCTCTGCTCTCTAATTCTCCTGGGTATCTGTTTCACAGTCATCATTTCACTTCCTTTATAGATTAATGGCTCATCTCTCATTTCCCATATAGCAGGTCTCTAGTTGTTTTTCTCGCGAACTGTACATGGACCTCTCTTGGTAACTTATGCCTATGTACATAATGTGTGTGTACTCTGTACACTTCATCTATACCCAGATACCCAGGAGGGTTAGAGAGCAGAGGAGGAACTACCAGTTCTTATCATGTAATTGTTCCAAACCTCTTTTTTATCTTTCTGGAGAGCATCTGCTATCAGTTCTGTCATAAAAGTACGTAGATCTTCTTTCCTATCCTCAATAATGTTCTGGAATCTGAGGAAGAACACCACTTTTTCCCATTCTAAGTGGACTACTGTCTCCTGAAGTTCACAGTACAGTACTTTCTAGTTCTGTTCTGTAACTTCTAATTTCTTTTCCACATGTTCAGTTCTGACTTCCAACATTTTCATTTTCTGTTCATTCTTTGCCATCGCCTCTTGCATTGTTCCAATTTTATCATCTAGTTTTTGTATGTCAGTTTTCACTCCTCCTATATCATTCTTCAGTTCACTTTTCAAATCCTCATGATTTTTTTGCTATGAGTTCTTGTGTCCCCCTCATCATCTCTTGCATCATATTTAAAATTGACTGTATTGTCTGCAAAGTTAATGTAGACCCTGATTTCTCTGTGCCCAACATAGTATCTAGTGACCTTTACCCCAAAGGAGAAGATATATTCGCTGTCACCTTCTTTCCAGTTTTTGTAATTGTTGATGTTGTCATTTTCAGAGTCCTTTACAAACTCTTCCAATCTACCATCAAATGGCACACTAAGAGCTACCCCCTTATTATCTCTTATATCCGATCTAGTATTGCAGTGTTATAATAAATTATCTCATATGTTATTCCATAAAATATTATCCATATTCAATGTTCGATCTTCACTAGTAGAAAATACGCAATTAATTAATAATCTTCTACTTTATCCTAATAGTTGCAACACAATGCCAAATACAAATTCTAATCTTTGATTGTCTCTAATAATAAATGGTCAGTAATCACTAATTTCTCTAATAAATATAATTAATTCATTAATTAATAAGTCTTAAAAATATTTAAAGAGTTCTAAACATATTATATACATTGCTCAACTATAATTACATCTTCAATTCTTTTCACAGTTACCAATATATTATCTACACAAAAAAATTTTCAAAAAAAGTGTTAGAGTGTCAGGGTATTACTACTTACTCCAATACATTTAACACACTGTTCTTCGATATTCAATATTAGTCCTTAAATCACTACAATATATTATATAAATATTCCATATATTGTGTGTCTATGTATATTGTGTGTGTATATATGTGTGTGTGTGTGTATGCATGTATGTATGTATGCATGTATGTATGTATGGTATTCAGCTTTGTTTGGGTATTTTCCCATGTCATTATAATTATGCTTTTAAAGTTGTAGCAACGTTTTGGCAGAATCTCAGCCATCTTTACACAGGAGAAAACCCGAATAACCAATATATATAAATACCTGAACAAAGCTGAATGCCAAACATGTAAGTACCCGTGAAAACTTAAGAAAACAAATATATATATATATATGTATTCTGAGGTTCTTGCAGGTATTTGTATGTGGATCTTTGGTTATTCGGGGTTTCTCCCGCATAAGATTGGAAGTATCTAGGCAACGTTTCGATGAAGTCTCATTCATCATCTTCAGGCATGGTCTTCAGCTCTGTGCTTCTCAGAGTGATGTGAGCTTGCAGCTGCTTCTTCCTTTTAACTGCTAGTGGGGGTGTGATTTGATTGGGTGGGGGCTTGGCTGTGTTCTGATTGGGTGGGGGTGTGTTCTCATTGGCTGGGGGTTTGGCTGTGTTCTGATTGGTTGGGGGGTTGGCTGTGTTCTGATTAGCTGGAGGCGTGTTCTGTTCAGGTGGGGGCTTGGTTGTGCTCAGGTTAGTCTTAGTTGCTGGGGGATTTGAGCTGGGGAGCTGTGGTCTTGCTGTTTGGCTTCGAGTTCGTGGTCATGGTGCATCTTCATGGTGGGGGTCAGTTCGCTTCATGTATGGCTGAGAGGGGTTTGAAGTGGGTAGTGATGCAGCTGCAGTGCCGCTTCTGGTCCGTGGTCGTGTTTCATCTTCTGTGTGGGTGTGAGTCTGCTTTCTAAGTGGAAGTGTGGTGGTGGCATCTTGTGCGGCTCTCAGGGGTGTGGGTCTGGTGTCATTCTTCATGTTAGGTACTCGTCTGTTCATGAGGGCGGGTTTCCAAATGGCTGGTAGGCGGGAGGTATCATCTCATTTATTCATGCTGTTTGGGCATTTTTCTATCTCTATGGCTTCTCTGATTATTCTGCTGCTGAAATGTTCAGTTTTGGCAATAGTTCTGGTATTTTTAAAGTCAATCTCATGTCCTGTGGCTTTGAGGTGTTGGACCAGGGAAGAGGTCGGTTCTTCCTTTTTGATTGAGTTCTTATGTTCTTCAATGCGTGCACTTATTCTTCTGTTAGTTTGTCCAATATATGTGTTGGGGCAGGCAGTGCAAGGGATTTCGTATACTCCTTGATTTTCTAACTCGATTTTGTCCTTAGGGTTTCTTAGGATGGTGGATATCTTTCTGTTTGTGCAGAATGCTGTCTTAATGTTGTATTTTTGGAGGATCTTGCTGATTTTGTCTGTAGTGCCTTTTATGTATGGGAGGAGGGCTTTGCCATTCTCTTGTTCTCTGTCTTGGATTTTGGTTGGGGTTTTTTTTTTGGATTAGATGGGTGATCTTCTTTCTTTGGAATCCATTGGCTGTCAGCATGCCGGTGAGATTGTGTAGTTCAGTCTCTAGGTGTTGTTCGTTGGCTAAGCATTAACATACAACATTAAGACAGCATTCTGCACAAACAGAAAGATATCCACTATCCTAAGAAACCCTAAGGACAAAATCGAGTTAGAAAATCAAGGAGTATACGAAATCCCTTGCACTGCCTCCCCAACACATACATTGGACAAACTAACAGAAGAATAAGTGCACGCATTGAAGAACATAAGAACTCAATCAAAAGGAAGAACCGACCTCTTCCCTGGTCCAACACCTCAAAGCCATAGGACATGAGATTGACTTTAAAAATACCAGAACTATCGCCAAAACTGAACACTTCAGCAGCAGAATAATCAGAGAAGCCATAGAGATAGAAAAATGCCCACACAGCATGAATAAATGAGATGATACCTCCCGCCTACCAGCCATTTGGAAACCCGCCCTCATGAACAGACGAGTACCTCACATGAAGAATGACACCAGACCCACACCCCTGAGAGCCACACAAGATGCCACCACCACATTTCCACTTAGAAAGCAGACTCACACCCACACAGAAGATGAAACACGACCACGGACCAGAAGCCGCACTGCAGCTGCATCACTACCCACTTCAAACCCCTCTCAGCCATACATGAAGCGAACTGACCCCCACCATGAAGATGCACCACGACCACGAACTCAAAGCTAAACAGCAAGATCACAGCTCCCCAGCTCAAATCCCCCAGCAACTAAGACTAACCTGAGCACAACCAAGCCCCCACCTGAACAGAACACGCCTCCAGCCAATCAGAACACAGCCAACCCCCCAACTAATCAGAACACAGCCAACCCCCCAACCAATGAGAACACACCCCCACCCAATCAGAACACAGCCAAGCCCCCACCCAATCAAATCACACCCCCACTAGCAGTTAAAAGGAAGAAGCAGCTTCAAGCTCACATCATATATATACACACATACACACACACACATACATATAATTCAGCTTTGTTTGGGTATTTTCCCATGTCATTATAGTTGTGCTTTTAAAGTTGTAGCAACATTTTGGCAGAATCTCATCTGCCATCATCAGGCTTCTGTGTTGTGTTCGTCTGTGAGTCAGACTTTCACAGCCGTTTTTTTTTTTAAATTTGGTGCTAGCCTACCGCTGTGCCAGAATGTTTTTTTTCTTCATCCTGACTGGTTGGGAGTCTTGGTCTGTGTTTATGGGTCTTGGAGTTTGCTGTGTTCTGCTTGATTGGTGTATCTAATATCTTCTGTCTGTTTTGTAGCTTTTTGTATCTTGATTGGCTGGCAACATTGTGTTTCGTGTATTGGGGGCTTTTAGTGCATCTTGGCTCCGAGTAAATGGACTGCTATCATTTATTAGGAAACTAGGTTTCATCTGTGTGCCTGATTGGGGTGTGTTTGAACTGGAGGTATCGGGGGGGGTCTGTTTGTGCCCAGGTGTTTGCCTGGCTTGTGGTGTGAAGATTTTTTTTGTTTGAGAGTGCAGGCTTCCAAATAATTGACAATCTGGTGGAATCATCTCTTTCATTCATGCTTTCAGGTCTTGTTTCAATCTCTATGGCTTCTCTGATAATTCTGCAGCTGGGGTTTTCTATAGTGGCTTGGGTTTTGGTGCCATTGAAGTCGATAAGTAGCAGTTCATGTGTGTTTTCTTCCGGTGAATGGTGTGTCCTAGGGTGTAGAATTGTAATTGCAGGAATGTTCCAATCTCCGATGGCAAACCCCAGATAAAGAATGTTTCCAAGCAAATACAACTCAGTTAAACAAAGTCACTAATCTAAAGGAGAATTAGAGAGAGGAAGTAAACATATGTTAGACTTTAACTAGAGATAATTAATTGTATGGATTATTGTGCTAAACAGTAACGAAAGTTAAGCAGTAACCAAAGTTAACCAGTGATAAAGGATAACTAAAAATGTGTATAAAATGCAAGACTAGACTCCAATAAAGATCATCATGATTCAGTTGTTCATGATCAAACACCTCGACTGCCTCATCATTACAACAAGTGGCGCCTGAACAGGGACCCTCTTACTTTGTCTGGCAAGGATTTGGTGCACCTTCAACCCTTTGTGGTTTCTTCAACCTTTTGGTTTCTGTAAGCATGGGGTCTTCGCTTTATGAGGAACAAAAGAAGCATGTTGATGAATTAGGTTATTTGTTGAAGAAAAATAATACCGAGGTACCACAGAGAAATCTCTTAATTTCCAGGAGATTGCAGCTCAGTGCCTATGGTACCCAGAAAAGGGGTCTTTAAAATTAACTAATTGGGAACATATAGGAAAAACATTGCATACTGAACCTCAAGCAAAAATAGAAGTTTTGCATGTGTGGTATTTATGTAGGCATGCAATTGAAACATTTGGTCACAATGAACTTTCTCTTTTAACACCTCCACCTTCACATTATACTAATGCTGTCATTTGTCCCCCTTCTTCACCTGAATATATGTCTTCAATTCCCTCAGCTCCTGCAGATACAGGGCAAAAGCCTCCTGACTCTATTGTTCAGTCTTCTTTTCAGAAAATGGTAGAGACTTGTAAAAGGGATGCCTCTGTCTCAGGAACAGAACTTGCAGAATTACTGTCTGTTTGTCCAGTACAATATTGTCCTGGTCAGGGGCCACAGCTTGGACTGGAAGTAGCAGAATGGGAGGGTCTGCCTTGTCAGATCTTAAGAGAGTTAAAAAAGGCAGTTACAGACTATGGGATTAGTGGTAATTTTACAAGAGGACTTGTAGAAGGAATAAAAAAATGGTTATACAATGATCCCTGGAAGCAAATATTACTTTACTCCTCCAGCAGTCTTTCTCACTCCTCCCCAGCCACAGCTGGTAGTGCTGGGATCAATTTAATCACTCAAGAGGAAATTGAGTTTAAATTTCCCATGGAAGTTAAAATAGTTCCATCTCAATTTAAAGGTCCTCTTCCTTCAGGATTAGTTAGCTTAATTTTAATTTAAAATTTCATAATCTCAAGCCCAGGATATTGTCCATGCTTGTCCAGCTTGTCAGCAACTGGCAGTTCCCTTTCCAGTAGGTATCAACCCACAAGGAACCCAAGCTAATCAAATTTGGCAAATGGATGTAACTCAATTTTCAACCTTTAAGCCATACTGTTATCTTCATACATCTATTGACACTCATTCACACTTCCTTTGGGTTACTGCTTCAAAACATGAACGTATTTCAGATGTTATTTCTGGGGTTTTCTATAGTGGCTAGGGTTTTGGTGCCATTGAAGTTGATGCTATGACCTGTGGCTTTCATGTGTTGGACTAGTGAAGAAGTGTGTTCCAGCTTTTTTACTGCATTTTTGTGTTCATCCAGGTGGGTACCTATTCTTCTATTGGTCTGTCCAATGTATGTGGCTGGGCATGATGCACAGGGGACTTCGTATATACCTTGGTTTTCCAGGTCAATTTTATATTTGGGGTTTCTAAGGATGGCTGCTATTTTTCTGTCTGTTTTGAAGGCAGTCTTGATGTGATGCCTGTGTAGTATCTTACTGATTTTGTCTGTAGTACCTCTTATGTAGGACAGGACAGCTGTTCCATAGGTCTGTTCATCTTCTAGGTCTCCATTATGTCTCATATGGTTATTCCCGGCTGAGGAGAGGGTCTGCAATACCCCCAAACCTCTATCTGGATCCCCTCTCTCTTCGGCTGCCTCTACAAGGCAGCCATAGCCCCCAGACACATTTAGATCAGGGGCACCTTGACGGCGAGCACAGCAGGAATCGCGGAGAGTCACGAATTCCTGCTACCGCTGAAGCCATGCAGAACCGGAAGCCGATTTGTTTCTATTTCTATATCTTGTACACTTGTGCTTAATTCCTGTGACCTCCAGATCATATCTATTCTAGACTAAGATTGACGTCTGTATTGGTTTCTCCCTGGGTTCATTTCTCTCCACATATCCTGTATACATAGTTCTGTCATTTTAAAAAAGGTCCTAGGTAGAGTTTTTCTTTTTTCTTGTTTATTTTATTACATTTATAGTCAAGTTTAGTATCAAGTATTGCATTAAAGTCTCCTAAGATACAGATATTTTCATATTCTGTTTCAAGTATCTTGTTGTGAAGTCTTTTATAAAATTCTTCTTGTCTTGTCCTCTTGTTATTTGGCACATAAATAGCAACTAAAAGTATCTGTTTTTGGTTTAATGTCACTTCCACCATCAAGATTCTACCTTCTTCATCTTTAAAGATTTGATTGGCACTGATTGTTTCTTTAATATATAATGCCACCCCTCTTCTCTTTTGTTGTGATAGCAAGGAAAACAATTTCCTCAATTTAGGATACCCCAATAATTTATTATGTTTTTTATGTGTACTTCTTGTAATGAAATTATATCTAATCTTAATCTTTGTAATGAAAAAAAATTCATGGGGGAGTTTAGTCCATTTATGTTAACTGATAACATCTTTCTTCTTGCATTGCTTCACTTGTCTTATGCTCCTAGTTGCTCTTATTTCTCTCTGTTCCTTTGTTATTTCTCTGTTTCTTTGTTCTTGCTCATTCTCACTCTTTTTTCCAAGCCTTGCTTTCATCTTTTTGTGTAAACTTATTCTGTGATTGACACTTCCTGTCCTTTATATTCCATTTCTCCCCTCACTTCCTGGCCCTCTTCTCTATTGAAGAGATGGTCATAAAATTCCATGGCTTTATCCAATGAATCTAGTCTGTATCTTTTTTATGCCAGGTAACTAATATTCCTTCAGGTATCAGCCATCTAAAGTATACATTATATTTGATCAGCATTGTAGTCAGAAAGTAGTATTGTTTCTGTAGGTCTCTTACTCTCCTAGGGTTCTGCTTCCAAACTACCATTTATTTCCCCTTGTATTGCAGTAGTTCTTATCTTGCCTTACTAAGTGTTTTGTCTCATCAATTTTTTCATAAGTCTCATGTGTACTTCTCTTGGAAGGTTGTGTTTCCTCACATAGCTTGTGAGTATTCTAAAGATTTCACCAAGATCCACCTCCATCTCCTGCTTATCAATCCCTAGCATTTTTGCCAACAACTCTTTCATTATGTCTGGCAAATCTTCCCCCTTTCTCCTTCACTATATTCTGAAATCTGCGATAATGAGCTGCTTTTTCTGATTCTAACATTATCATGGTATGTTCTAGTTCTTTATGTGCTTGTGATAATCTATAAGTTATGTCATCAACTTTTTTCTGTGTTTGTTCTGATTTCTCCTTGATTTTTCGGATCCTTTGCTCATTTTTTGTTATCATTTGCTGAAAGTTTTCAAGTTTTTCATCCATATTTTGATTTTTTTTCTTTTATCTCTCCCATATCATTTCTTCCTTCCCCAATATCTTCCTTTATCTCATTATGATTTTTTGTCATGGCCTCCTACAACAACTCCTGCAAAGGCTGAAACATTGTCCGCATTTCCTTTTGGAATGTATTTGATTTCTCCAGCTGTAGCATACTCTCTATTGATTTCTGATTAGATGGACTCGAAGAGGCTGTGTGGAAGATGTCTTCTTTCCTACTTTAAAGTAGATTTGAGGTATTTATCATCTTGACTGCTAATAGACTAGCAACAGATACACCTGCCCTACTAACCACCAAATGCTATCAATCAAGACTAACCACAAACTGTCACCCCAACACATCAATATCCCAAATGTCTAATTTAAAACAAAAATCCTATCTCAGCTCCAATTCCCTCCAATTCAATCAATATTCAATCAGTATTCAGTCAATTGAATTTATAATCCACAAGGCCGCTGTGTCCCCAATCTTTAATATTCCAATAGTCCAATAGTCCACAAATTCAATCCAAAATCAATCCACATAGGTTCTTCTTTATAAAGAAGGTCAAAGAGTAATATTTGTCCTTAAGAATGTTTTTTATATTGTCTTTTCTCCTATCAAGTAGTATTTATAATCCACAAGGCCTGCTGTGTCCCCAGTCTTTAATACTCCAATATTCCAAAATGCCAGGCTGAAACCCAAAGTCTTCTTCCCGTGTTCTCAGAATAAATTTTGTTTTTCCATTTAATCATTCAAGTATTCAGTTAATCCTTCAATTATTCTTCCCATATTTTCAAAATAAATTTTGTCTTTCTATTTAATCTTCAATTATTCAATAGTATTTAAAATCCACAAAGATTCAAAAGGAATTCTTCTCTACAATTGCCACTTATCTTACTTTTCCCACATTGATTTCCAAAACAACTCTGTTTTCAATCTGTTTCTAAACACCAGGTTTAACAGTTCACAAACCAAAATAAACTATTCCAAAATACTTACTCTCTTCCAAAATATTTCTTTTGTATACTAACTTTGTCCAGTATGTGTCATCCCTACTCTTTTTTTCTGCCTTTCCACTTATGTTTCAAGAAGGAAAAGGAAAACTTTCACATATTTTAGCTGAAATCATACAGGAAATAATGCAATAAAGTACATATTGTCCATATCAATATCTTGAGTGGTGGTTATCTATTAAAATGCCCAGTCCAGTCTTTCTCTATCCCTTTTAAAATTAGATTTCCATTTGATTCTCTTTCTGTCCCATCAAATGTGTAATCAGCTCAAAATTTTCACTTGCTGCTTTCCTTTGGAGGGGGAATTCCCTCCCTCCTTCTCCCTGGAGCCCCCTTTCTTTTTTTATAATAATTTTAAGGGTACTTAACTTAATTCTGGGTAGAAATTAGGCAATCCTTACCCAGATCCAGTATACTGTTTCTCTTTCTGCTTTTCCCTGGTTTTCTTCATTCCAGCTGTCACAGCTCTGGTTCAGCCATCAATGGCTGTTTTCTTCTCCACCTGTCAAGAAGATATCCTCTGATCCAGCAAAGTAGACTGCCATCCACTTGCAATCTATGGGGAGCCCTTCCTATCTCACCCTTACGAGGAGACTTTTGGCTCCAAAGAGCCTCCAGGCAGACAGAAATCAGCTGGGCTTCACTGACCTCCGCTCGCCACAATTGCACTGTTCCAACATCAGCAGGATCTGAAATATTTCTAATACCTCTTAGTAGACTTTTGCTGATTGGGTTTTTTTTTGGGGGGGGGGGTAGTTTGACTATTAATAAGATATGAGATATGGGAAGAAGATATTATTTTTAACTGAAATTGTACAGAAAGTATTAAGTTAGTTAAATTGCTTATATTTATATCTAAGGAATTGGAAGTCATTTTAATATAGTTTTTCTTTCGTTTTCCTTTATTTGTTTATTTTCCTTTTTTATTTTTCTTAATTTGTTTTAGTTTTTTTCTTTGCATTTGTAAATTTTAATTTTTTTTAAGGTATGATCATGTATCTACATTTGTTGTGCTGGCCATTCATTGTTTTTGCTGAAGATATTAATATTCCTAAGCATCCAAGAATAAGACATTTTCCACTAATAGTGAAATTTGGTTGAGTTCCAGGTGACCTCAAAACAGTTTATGTTTGCATTTCTGTAACTATATGTGGAATCTTGTTAAGGCCCCAGAATTCAGTTTAAGTACATTATTTTCTTACTTAACCTTATTGCAGTTATTAACAAGCACAAGATAATTGATATTCAAAAATGCAAACCATGCAAAATTAAATTGAGAATCTCAGGATAGTTAAGAAAAGTGCATACAGACAAGCATTTTTGGCTAAACTATAATATTAAATCAGAATATGCTGAAAGTTTGCTCAGGCTACATGTATACAAGAAGAAATTAAAGTTACCAATTTGGAATTGCAATGTAAAATACAGATCCACAGGAAATGCCCCCCGCCCCGCCCCCCCACAAATGCATATGAAACAATAAAATTATTCAAAACTGCCCTTTTTTCCTATTGCAGCTGACTGAAGAAGGTGTGATTAGGAATATCACGCATTGGACTGTCCTAACCTTTCATAACTCATCTTTGAGGAATGGAAGTGCTCTTATTCCACCTCCAATGGATCCAGCTGATGTACCACAAGGACCTTGCTGGGAAACAACTGTGGGGATAGTAAGTAATTATGTAGTACAGTGCTTCACAGATATTCTGATGGATTTCAGTCAAATTAATAGCAAATAAAGTCCATGCACTTGAGAATAATTTAATAGATTTAGAAAACAATTATCAATCTTTAAACATCTATTTAAAAGCTAAAGGAAGAAGATAAATGATCAAACATTCCTCTAACGTATCTTCTGCACTTTTACACCATATTGACATGAATATATATACAGTATATATACGCATGTGTGTGTGTGTATGTATGATATATAAGGACATCACATAATTAAAAGTACCTCATACTTTGTTCAACTAGCCCTCTTTTGTGTGCACATCTTCCTTTCATTCTATCACAACAGCCAACTGCTGTTTTCTTTTAAACGGGAAACATTTTATAATTCCTGATGGTTTCTTGACAGCAGTATTAAAAGTATTTTCCCCCAATTATAATTTTGAACTGAAATCAATCTTCTGAAAGTCAATCTTCTGAAAAGGAGATTTACACCAAAAAGAAGATCTATCATGTTTTTGAATGCATATGCTAAAATCAAGCCTTATCCCCATAGCCCTACATAAACATCTGTGCAGCAGTCACCTGCCATTTCCTCTGGTGCTTGCAGTGCCGACAACATGAGGTGAAGAGGGGAGGGGGGGAAAGGAGAGGAAACGGGGAGGGGGAAACTTGCCCCCCACATCCTTACCTAACAGTCACACCAGCCAACCATGTAAAACAACCGCACAGTGGCCACTCCAACAATCCTGGCCACTGGGCTATTTCTATTGTTATGGTGACACAAAAAGAGCAGGAGGCCAAGCCATGTGCTTCACGCTGGCTTACCTAATGATTGCATCAGCCATCCATGAAAAACAGATTCACAGCAGCCATTCCAGCAAGCTGGCCACTGGGTCGATTCTGCTGTTTAATTGTGCCCGAAAAAGACCGGGAGGCCGAGCAACACGCCCCACACTAGCTGAACTAACAGTTGCACCTGCCATCCACATGAAACAGCCTCATGGCAGCCACACCAACAACTCTGGCCACCAGGCTGCTTTTGCTGTTAATGGTGGTGGCAAAAAGAACAGGAAGCCAAGCGATGCACCCCATGCGCCTCTTGATGGCTTATCTAATGTTCACACCAGCCATCCACAATTTTTTACTGGTATTTTGTCTGGACTCATATGGCTTGGCACAGCAAAGAAGAGCTGCCTTTTATTTGTAAAAAAGCCCACCATTGCAGGAGATTTTAGATTCAGTGTTCTTGGTTGGGATATTTGCAATCTCCTCTTTCCAAATATCCCATTGAAACAATGCCCACCTGATGCTCATGGCAACATTGCCAGGTTGTCATATGATCAACATTCAATAGCTTGGCAACTGACTCATATTTATCACAGTTATAATGTGAGATTATGTGATCCCCTTTTGTGACCTCCTGACAGGCAAAGTCAATGGGGAAATCCAGATTGATTTAACAACCATGTTGTAACTTAACTACTGCAATGATTCCTTTGACAGGAAAGGTTGTAAAAATGAGGCAAAACTCATTTTTTGTCTCATTGAAAAAATTGCAAATCCCAAGCACCACTCCCAGTCAACCACAATGCCAAATGCATCGCTTGGCTTCCTGCTCTTTTTGTGGCTGCAAGTATACAGGAGAAATGGCCAGGTGGCCAAGGTTATTGGAGCACCCACCACGAGGCTGTTTCACATAGATGGCTGGTGCAACCATTTCAGCCAGCATGACATGTGTGAGGTGCGGTGCTCTTCCTCCCACTCTTTTTGTGGCTGCAATAAAATAGCAGAATTGGCTTGATTGCTGGAGTGGCTGCCACGAGGCTGTTTCACAAAGGTGGCTGATGCAGCTGTTAGGTAAGCCAGCAAAAGGCACATGGGGAAGCTCGCTCCCCCACATGATATTGGAACATGGAGGGAAATTAAGACACCACCCGAAAAGAAGCCCTAGCCATTTGGGGATGGGGTCAAAAGAAAATAAGATGGGATCATCTTATGGGATCAAATACAGTACTATAAGTGACTGAAAAATGATGAAATGCTAGAACCCTGCATTTATTTATTTATTCTCCTAAAATCCCTAAATAACATAGGGAAAAGGTAAATAGATTAAAAAATGAAACAATAATGAAAAAGAAAACTTGCTTGGTTTGGAATAGTTTTCTGAAAAGTCTAATCTAAATGCAAAAATTTAATAGACTATGCCAAACTCAAGGCCCATGGGCTGGATCCAGTTCATGGGGTGTTTAAATTTGGCCCATGGGGTCACCCTGGAATCAGCAAATGACTGGTCCATGGTGCCTCTGCCAGCTAAAACAGAGCTCAGGAGGGCTGCATGTGGCCCTCCCAAACTGTTTTTGCTGGCAGAGGGTTGCAGGAAGCCAACTCATCTGAAAACAGAGCTTGCAAAGACCACTGGCAAACCTACCAAGCTCCATTTTCATTGGCAGAGGATTGCAAGAGGTTGTCGCAACTGAAAAGGGAGCTTGGGAACCCATTTTCACTGGCAGAGCACTTAGGACACCACAGGTGCCCCTGACACGAGTGATGTTAAGCTGGCTGTGGCCACACTGTTCATGTCCACTCCAGTCCCTGAAGTCAAGCACATCCCTGATGCAGCCCTCAATGAAATCGAGTTTGACAGCCCTTGGTCTAAATAAATGTGCATTTTGATGTTTTAACTTTGCATGTATAAATTTAATATGCATTTATAAATATTGCAAACAGCATTATTTACCTGCCTAACCCAATCCCTTGGCATGCAGGATAAATCCTTCTTCAGCTGCTTTCCAGCTGTTTTGAAATCCCACAGGTCGATACCTATAGGCCAGCTATAAGCAAAGAAAGTGATTGGTCCTTGCTTATCTGGAAGAGAAAAATTTGTGGGGGAACAGAATGTTGTAGCTGGACAGGACTGGATTATATGCCAACTGCTGACAAATTCCCATCTGAACAAGATTTTGAAGCCAATTTAGAGCCTTAATAACCACAGCATTAAGTCCAAATATGATGTATTTCATTTGGGTCATCTAATTGTGGCCTTCGTCATTGTAGTAGATATTCTTTATTTCCATTAATGTATAGTTTTCTGACATTTTCTTCTACACACTGACTTTTATAGAATTATTCATTTCCTTATAGAAATAGTAATAGCACTTAGACTTATATACCACTTCACAGTGCTTTATAGTCCTCTCTAAGTAGTTTACAGAGTCAGCAACAATCTGAGTCCTCATTTTACTGACCTTGGAAGGATGGAAGGCTGAGTCAACCTTGAGCAGGTTGTTCTGTCCTTAATTAGCATTCTTGAGATCCCCGCGCTTTGATTGGCCAAAGCGCGGGGCACTCTGATTGGTCAGGCGAGCCGCGCCGATTGGCTCGCTGAGAATCTCCCGCGATTGGTCCATTCGGATCACGGGAGATTCAAAGCTGTGCCATTGGCCGCGGCCGCTGCGGCTAAAGGAATAAAAGCCGCAGGCTTTTTCCTTTACGCCAGTTCGGTTCCAACTTTCAATAAAAGAGCATGAATTGAAGTCACCGACTCCTGGCATCATTTCGCGGACACAACACTGGCGACGAAGGTGGGATCCAGACCCTAAACCGAACCACGTGTCCAACGGAAGCCAGACGAACCACCACGATGGCGAAAATCGCACCCCCTGCACCCTTCAACCCCGCCACCGAGGACTGGGAATCATACTCCGACCGATTCCGCATGTTCCTCGAGTGCAGCGACCTGAAGGACGCCACCGGCCCCATGAAGCGCGCTGTCTTCCTGACCCACTGCGGGACCAAGGTCTTCAAGATGGCCAAGGCGCTTGCCAAACCCGCCGATGCGACCGCGATGGACTGGGACGTCCTCGAGCCAATACTTTGGCGGCACTACGCTCCAGAGGTACCCATCCTGATCCGACGCAACGAATTCTACCGTCGGGACCAACGGTCGGGTGAGAGCTTCAGCGACTTCATCGCCGAGCTGCGGCGCCTAGGGGGGCTCTGCAAATTCAACAACCTGAACGACGCCCTGCGAGACCGAATCGTGCTCGGTTTGTGGGACCCCGTCCTCCAGAGCCGGCTGATGGCCAAGGGCAATATCAGCCTAGCAGACACCCTCACCGCAGCCGCAGCCGCCGAAGCAACCCGAACTTCCGCCGACCGCATGCGCAGACCGAACACTGGGGACCGCAGCAGAAGCAACAACCCGGCGAGGTCGACCGAGGCCCAACCCGAGACGACCACCCACCAGGGCGACTTCCACTTGGCATCGGGCACTTCATATGACGAGGAGGACGTCCATCGCCTCCAGACAGGCCGCGACCCACGGAACCGGCGGGGTCGTAAGTCGAGGACCAACTGTGCCGGTTGCGGCGGCGACCATCCCAGGTCGGAATGCCGGTTTTTCGAATCGATCTGCCGGCATTGCAACAAGAAGGGACACATCGCCCGTGTCTGCCGCCTAAAGAAGAATCGCAGCCCGGCACGATGGGACCAGAGCGACCGGAGGAGAGAGAGCACACCACCCCGGACCAGAGATCGCCCCTCGGACAACAGATGGGACCGGAACGGACGATCCCTGCGAGGCGGCGATAACCGGCGAAGAGAGGAGACCCATCAGACGGTCACCATCGGCCACGCCATCACCAATGACGCCCGGAAGGTCCACGTGGAGGTAGGCATCGAGGGCCAGCCATGCAAAATGGAGGTGGACTCCAGGTCCTACCTCTCCATGATAGCTTGGCATGAAATAAAGCGCCTGGTGCCTACCCTCCAAAGGAGGAGCCTAGACAGCCAGAGACTCATTGTAAAGGACTACCAGGGAAACCGCATCCCGGTAGTCGGAACCAAACACTTCAACATCACATACAAAGGGCACACCGAAAGACTTCCCCTGACAATCGTCGACCGTGACCGCCCAAGCCTACTGGGACTGCAATGGTTCGCCCCGCTCGGCATTGCAGTCACGGGAGTCGACCACGTCACCGACGACAGCTGGGAGCAGCAACTGGCCCGGGAATTCCAAGAGGTCTTCGACGGAAACCTAGGCAAGTACCGAGGGCCCCTTATATCTTTCAACCTAGACCCAAACGTCCCCCCAAAACGCCTGAAACCAAGGCGGGTGCCATTCGCACTTAAACCCAAGATAGACGAGCAAATTGACAAGCTCGTCAAGCAAGGGGTCCTACAGCCCATAGACCACGCCCGGTGGGAGACCCCCATAGTCACCCCGATCAAGCCCGATGGGTCGGTGAGGATAAGGCCACCCTAAATGGCGCGCTACAACAAAGCGCCTACCCCGTCCCAGTAGTGCAACACCTACTGCACTCACTGGGAGGGGGCAAGGTTTTCACCAAGCTCGACCTCGCCCAGGCATACCAACAGTTGCCAGTCGACGAGCAAATGGCAGAAGCACAAACCATAGTCACCCACCCGGGGGCATTTAAATGCAACCGACTCCAATTCGGAGTCAGCGTGGCACCGGGAATATTCCAAAGCCTAATGGAAAGACTACTGCAAGGCATCAAGGGGGTGGTACCTTACTTCAATGACGTCCTAGTGTCGGCAGCCAACCAAGCCGAACTAGAGGGTCGCCTAAGGGAGGTCCTAACCAAATTTAAAGGGACCGGACTAAAAGTCAAGAGGGAGAAATGCCAGCTATGCACGGAACGGGTAGAATTCCTGGGATACCTCCTAGACCGTCAGGGCATTCACCCCAAAAACCAAAAAATCAAGGCCATCAAAGAAGCCCCCACACCCAAGTCGAAGACAGAACTACAGGCATTCCTGGGGCTACTTAACTTTTACAATGTTTTCCTGCCCCAAAAGGCGACGGCGGCGGAGCCCTTGCATAGGCTCCTGGACTTGGGGAAAACACGAGCAAGCCGCCTTCCAAAGAACAAAGGACCTCCTCACTTCGGACGCCGTCCTTATACAATATAACGAGACCCTACCTCTGGCCGTCACATGCGACACATCACCCTTCGGCGCTGTCCTCAGCCATACCCTCCCCGACAGAAAAGAAGCACCCATCGCGTTCTTTTCAAGGACCCTCACCAAACCGGAGCGGAACTATAGCCAGCTGGACAAAGAGGCTCTGGCTATCGTTGCCGCCGTAAAACGATTCCACGAGTATCTCTACGGCCGGACTTTCAACATCATAACCGACCACAAGCCGCTGCTGGGAATCCTTGCAGGAAACCGGGCCACCCCGAACATTCTGTCTCCCCGAATGACAATTGCCGCTACCGGAACCTGACACCGACTCAGCACCCACGACGACCACCCTCAGCATCGAGACTCTACCCAACCTGCCCATAACCGCGTCAGACATTGCCTGAGAGACTAATAAAGACAAACGTCTGGCGCGGGTGTTGCATTGGGTAGAGAAAGGGTGGCTGGAAAGGGACAACGACGAGTCCGTCAAAACGTTCCGAAACCGCCAAACGGAACTATCGTTATTAAAAGGGTGCATACTATGGGGGGATGGGGTGGTCATTCCAGAAAAGCTACAAGGGAAGGTTCTGGAACTGCTACACGAGGGGCACCCTGGCATCGTTAGGACTAAAGCCCTGGCCAGAAGTTACGCTTGGTGGCCAGGGATGGACAAACAAATTGAGGCCTGGGTAGCAAGGTGCCAACGATGCCAGGAAACTAGGCCAAGCCCACCCACAGCATCCGTCCTAGGGGACCTTGGTCTAGGATTCACATAGACTTCGCCGGGCCCACAAAAGGACACACCTTCCTCATAACAGTTGACACTTACTCCAACTGGCTGGAGGTAAGCAACATGAAGACGACAACCACGGAGGCCGTGATCAAGGAACTCTGCAAACTCTTTGCAACTCACGGCCTCCCAGACGTCTTCGTTTCCAACAACGGGCCCCAATTCACCTCGCTGGAATTCGAAAAATTCCTAGCGGAAAGGGGCATCCGCCATGCGCTGACAGCACCGGCGCACCCGGCGGCGAACAGTAGGGCGGAACAGATGGTCCAATTCACTAAGAAGACCATCCGGAAAATAGACCACGGGGAGATCCAGGAGAAAATAAACAAACTACTCTTCACCCAACACATAACCCCAAATACCACAACGAACAAGAGCCCAGCCGAACTATTAATGGGCAGGAAACTAAGATCCCCACTCGACAGGTTACACCCCACGTATAACCGGAGAAGCCCCCAGACTCAAACAGCAAACACCGAACCTTCGCACCTGGCGACCCCGTATACGCAAGAAACCTGACGGGAGACCCACTATGGATACCGGCCGTCATCACACAAATAACAGGCCCACACTCGTACCAGCTACAAACAGCAGACGGACGAGCGTGGAAACGCCACATCGACCAACTAAGGTCGAAGACTACCAACCAAGAGACCACCGACGCACAAACAGGCGAAACCAACCCCCACAACACAAACCAAGGGGGGAGGGAATACCCCGGGGACCAAAACCAAAAAAGAATAAACCAGCCGTACTTACCAGGAAGCAGCCATCACGACCCCTCGCCAGGAAGAGGCAGCCAGGCCAGCTCAACTGACCCGGAAAGACCAAGCGGGAGCGGCGAAACCCGCAGCTCAACCAACCCGGGAGGCCCAGGAGGGAGCTACGGAGAGCGGACCGGCCCGACCGACCAGCCAGTTCCCACGACGGCAGCAGGAGCAGCAGAGATCCCGACCAAAACGGCCGGGATCCAACCTACGACTGAGCTGCGCAGGTCCAGTAGGCTCAGACGGAGCCCCGCCTACCTACGTGACTACGCGACGTAAGGACTGAACCAAGAGGGGAGGGGTGTTCTGTCCTTAATTAGCATTCTTGAGATCCCCGCGCTTTGATTGGCCAAAGCGCGGGGCTCTCTGATTGGTCAGGCGAGCCGCGCCGATTGGCTCGCTGAGAATCTCCCACGATTGGTCCATTCGGATCGCGGGAGATTCAAAGCGGTGCCATTGGCCGCGGCTGCCGCGGCTAAAGGAATAAAAGCCGCGGGCTTTTTCCTTTACGCCAGTTCGGTTTCAACTTTCAATAAAAGAGCATGAATTGAAGTCACCGACTCCTGGCATCATTTCGCGGACACAACACAGGTGAGACCTGAACTTCCAAACTGCTGGCAGCCTGTGATCAGCAGAAGTAACCTGCGGTACTGCATTCTAACCCCAGCGCCACCATGGCTCTATATTTTAGGTTTCCTTGCCACTCTGCTGTAAGAAAAAGCTTTTTAAAAAACATGTTAGGCGTTGGGGACAGACTGTAGTTGATTTGGTATTTTGATTTGTGATTTAGTGCTCCCAGTTAGTATTATTATTACAAGGTTGGTTACACAATCAGTCATATGTTTAGATTGGATTTGGGATTTTTATCCACCTACTGAGTCCTTTCCTAGGATCAGCAGATGTTGTTTGATAGTGTTAAAGGTATCATCACAGGATTTAAGCGGTTCCAAATAAAGTTGCCTTTTGCAATAGACTAATGGTAATTCTTCTCCTTCTCCTCTTCCTCTACCATTCCCACAATTTTTCCTCATTTTTATTCTCTCAGATTTTCTTGTTTCTACCCTAACAAATTTATTCCATGTGAAATAGAAAGAAAATTGTGCTAAATAAATGTTGGTAAGTGCTAAATAAATGTTTCTCAATTTTTGTTCTGTTGCAGGAATTTATGAGGCTTACGGTATCTGATATTCTTGTGACATTTGTAACGATCCTAGTGGGAGATTTTCTTCGGGCTTGTTTTGTCAGATTCGTAAACTACTGCTGGTGTTGGGATCTCGAGGCTGGATTCGTAAGTCAGCTATTTGCACAGGATTCATCTTAGAATAAATTTAAGCAAATGCTTTAAGCTGACCTTTTATACTTTTTCTGTATTTTGTTGAAATCCACAGAGAGTAAGTTGCAGCAGAATTCAGCAGCACAAACATCTTTTTTTTTTTTTTATTTTGTTATTTTTGTCAATTGCTTACAAGATAATAGGTATAAGTAAAAACATAGTTATGAATACATGGATACATATAAGAAAAATAAAAAAATAAAAGAAATAATAGGACAGGGACGGTAGGTACATTGGTGCGCTTATGCACGCCCCCTGTGCTTATGCACGCTCTTACTTTCCCGTCTCAAATCAAACAGATAAGAGATGATAGAGGGAGCTGAAACCACAGGAACCTTGGGTGAGAGTGACCATGTCATATTAACATAACATAATGCAAACACAAGCAATAGAACATAATGATATTAGAGTCATAGATTTTAAAAGAGCTGATTTTAATAAACTCAGAGATAACTTGGGAAAGATTCCTTGAATGAAAATCCTACTCAAGAATCTTGGGAAACTCTGAAAAATATTATCATAAAAGCATAGTCCAGCACAATATCACTGAAAAAAAAAAATCCAAGAAGAAACCAGCATGGCTGCAGAAAGATCTCTCTGATAAATTGAAAGACAAAATGACAAGGAAAAAAATGGAAAGAAGGACATACAGCTAAGGCAGAATATCAGCAGATAGCCAGAATCTGCAAAGATAAAGTCAGGAAAGCAAAGGCTTAGAATGAATAAACACTTGCAGCAAAAGTCAAAGATAATTTTTAAAAAATTTCTTCCAACATATAAATAACAAGGAAAAAAAATCAAGGAAACAGTCAGTCCACTAAAGATGGCAAGGAAGAACAAGCAGCAGAGAGAAAGCAGAGCTGCTTAACTCATTCTTTGCATTGGTCTTCATGCAAAAAGAAACAACAGTACAACCTTCAAAAGCAAACTAGAAATAAAAGTTAAAATAAGCAAAAAAAATTGTAAAAGAACACCTGATCTTGACAAATACAAATCACCAGGACCTGATGGATTACATCCCAGAGTTCTAAAGGAGCTAGCAGATGTCATCTCAAAATCACTGTACCACATCTTTCAAAAATCCTGGAGCACCAGGGAACCAGAGGTGGTATTCAGCAGGTTCTGACCAGTTTCTGGAGAACTGGTAGTGGAAATTTTGAATAGTTCAGAAAAGCAGCAAACACCACCTCTGACTAGAGATTTTACAGTATCCTTCCCCTGCCATGCCCACAGAACTGGTAGTAAAACAAAATTAATCCCACCACTGCAGGGAATTATCAAATGAAATATCAGACTAGAAAAGAGCTGATGTGGTTCCCATCTTCAAAAAATGAGAGAGAGAAAAAATCAGACTCAGACTCAGGAAACAGACTTAGGAAACTATAGACCAATCAACCTAATATCAATATCCAGAAGATACTGGAAAAGATAATTTTTAAAAACAGATCTGCAAACAAGTAGAAGAAAATAAAATTATCACTAGAAGTCAACATTGGTTTGTTAAAAACAGATCATACCAAACCAATATTATTTCATTCTTCAACAGAGTGACTAAATTACTAGACAAGTGAAATACTGTGGACATGATATACTTAGACTTCAGCAAGACCACAAAGTAGACCACAATCTATTTCTTGGTAAGCTAGAAAAAAATGGGATAGCATCACCATCAGATGGTTTGTAATGGGCAGACAAACTACTCAACGAGTAGTCCTTAATAGCACTATATCTACATGGAGGGAAGTAAACAGTGGAGTACCACAAGGTTGTCTTGGCCCCAGTACTCTTCAATATCTTCATAAACAATTTAGATGAGGGAATAGAAGGAATAGACTTATCAAATTTGTGGATGATACTAAACTGGCAGGAATAGACAAAACCCTAGATCGGGTTGGCAACCCACGGCTCCTTTGGGCCCTCTGCTGTAGCTCCCTGTCCCATCACTGGCTGGCCCCATCCCTCCCCTTCCAGTCACTCCTCACTTGACCTGAGAAGGTAAAGGAAATAGTGGGGGGTGAAGAAGTGGCTGGGGCTGATTCTCCAGTGCCTCAGTCTTGCTGGAGCTTCTTCTGGCCTTGTTGGTGCTGGGCGTGCCTCAGTCACTTGGGGATGCGCAACCAGCTATCCACCCCGAGACACTGGCCCGACCTGGTCATGACTGATGCTAACATGAGGGCTGGTGGGTTGGGAGTGGGATCCATGAGGAAGCAATGATGAAAAGGGGCCCACAGCACCCAGCCACAGTTTTAAGAAGCTCAGGGCAGCACAAAAAGTGCAGGAGCAAAGTGGCCCTGTACTTGCCTTCGCATCACATTTGCACTGAAGGCTCTCCTTGCCTCCCACTGCTTCGGGCTCAGAGCTGTAAGCTGTTGGGACAGGTTGCATTGTGGCTCCGAATCATAATGGGCTCCAGGAGGAGGAGGAGACCCCATTTCCTGCATTGTGAAGTAACTAAAATCCAGTTTTCTGCACAAGGTGCTGCAAGAGTGCCTCATGGCCTGCCCCAATGCCTCATATCAGAATCAGGGTGGGGAGAGAGATACAGAAAGAGAGGGGGGAGAGAGAGACACACACAGAGAGAGGGGGAGAGAGAGGGGGAGAGAGAGAGACATAGAGAGAGGCATAAAGAGAGAGAGACACAGAGAAGAGTGATACAGAGAAAGGGGAGAAACAGAGAGGGAGATAGACATAGAGAGACACAGAGAGAGATACAGAGAGGGGGAGGGGGAAGAGAGATACAGAGAGGGGGGGAGAGACACATAGAGAGCCACAGAGAGGGAGAGATATAGTTTTCTGTATTCTGTATAGTAGTGGATTTTTAAGGTGTGCAGATGCAGATAGATACACTCAGCAAAACATCTATAACAAAGTACATTTATTGGTTCATCAGGTATCCTCATAACTCACATTTGTGATGAATGACCAATCTTTTGCATATCTGCTTTGTAGGTAAAAGATGGTTATCTCCTAACCCATCTCGTAGCGATAGAAAGCAGCTGCCATGAGTTAATGAATTCAGGCAAAAGTGGGGAAAACTCTCCCAACCCATCAAGGGTCAAATTAGTGACCAATCGGGATTACAGATGTGGCCGTGTGACATGAACTACATTTCCCAGGATACCTTTTACTACATTTAACATGATCACCATCCCCTTAAGGCAGGGGTGGGCAATTAATTTCTGTCGGGGGCCACATGGAAAATCAGATCTGCGTTCGATGGCCAAACCAATTTTATAAAAGGCCATTATAAAGGGACCATTATAAAATGCAGCAAATTATATATAAGAATCATTACCTGTTCAGTGGGAGAAATCCAATCTGTCTTGGGCTTGAACAAGTGCACTGAAATCTGGCAGAATATCTGAGGTGGCTATGCGAAGAACAGCTGAGAGGTGGTCATCAGTAATAGAGGATCTGTGTCTGGATTTGTTGAACTTCATCACTGAGAATGTCTGTTCACATATGTAGGTAGATCCAAAGAGGACTAGAATTTTCAGAGCATGTCCCCTCATGTGTGGAAAGTTCTCCTCTTTGAGCGATGAGTAAAACTCAAGCAGTGGGACAGACCTAAAGTGCGCTGCCAAAAGTGTGTCAGACTGCAAGTCAATGAGTTCCATCTGAACATCACTGGGTGCATTATCCACATTGCAGCTGAAGGGAGAAGAAACCATGTCCATTTCACTCTCAAGTGTTTTGAAGTCTTGAAATCGCCTTGAAAACTCAACATGCAGTGCTTCTAACATGGATGAGTATCTGTGGAAGTGATCAGCTGATGGTTTGGCTTCCTTCAGTGTTGGCATGTGAGTAAGAATATTGTTCCCCATTTGGCTTGAGAGAAGCTGCAACTTTCTCATGAAAGCCTTCACTGCACTGTACATTTCATGCACAAAAAGGCCCTTGCATTGCAGTTTGACATTCAGGTCATTCATCAAAGAAGTCACGTCTACAGCAAAACTAAGCTCTGCCAGCCAGTCTGCATCTGAAAGCTGAGGGATGTCATTTCCCTTGTTCTCACAGAACTGCCAGATCTCCTCTCTCAGGTCCCAGAAAACTTTCAGGACTTTTCCCAGGCTCAGCCACTTGACATTTGTGTGGTAGCTGATGTCATGATGTTCAGACTCATTTTCCTCCAATAGTACAACAAACTGTCTGTGATTCAGTGCTCTTGCTCTGATGAAGTTAACGGTTTTAGTTACAACATCAACAACATGGTTCATTTTTAATACTGACCTACACAACACTTCCTGATGTATGATACAATGCAAAAATGTCAATTTCTGCTCAGGGTTAATTTCGGTAACTTTATCCTGCATTCTCTTCAAAAGTCCAACATTTCTCCCTGTCAGATTTGGACAACCATCTGTTGTCACACCTACAAGTTTGTCCCATTTCAGTCCCAACTTGTCTAAACATGCATTTACTTCCGTTAGGAAATCACTCCCTGTTGTTGTCCCTTTCATTGACTGCATGGCTGCCAGTTCCTCCATTATTTTGAAGTCTGCAGTGATCCCACGTAAGAAGATGAGTAACTGGGCAGTGTCTCGTACATCGCAGCTCTCATTCAGAGACAGGGTAAAAAAGGAAAATGTAACTGCTCTGTTCTTCAGCTAAAACTCCAAATTTCCTGCAATGTCCTCAACCCTTCTCGTCACAGTACGCCGGGACAGAGGGATGTTCTCAAATGTACCCTTTTTCTCTGGACATATTAGTTCAGCAGAGTCCACCAAGCACTCTTTAATAAACTCTCCGTCAGAAAACGGTTTACTTCGTTTAGCTATTTTATGAGATATGACATAATTTGCTTTGGTAGCTGTATCTCTGGATGTACTAAGTTTTGTAAAAAGTGTTCATTGAGTTTGCAAGTTTGCAGCTTGGATAGCAAAATCTCTGACTCCTTTGCTCGTTCTTGGTCAGACAAGTTCCTATATTTATCCTCATGTTTGGTCACATAGTGGAGATTAAGATTATAATCTTTAAACATAGCGACAACTGTACCACAAACTAAGCAAACGGCTTTGCCTTTGACTTCCGTAAATAAATATTTAGCAGTCCATGCCTTGTTGAAAACACGGCATTCAGAATCAACTTTCCTTTTTTTAATGTGAGCCAACATTTTTGGGGGAGCTTAGTGGGTGAAACCCCTCCTAAAGAATATTAACCCCCTCAGATCCAATCCCAGGTTCCCAGGTAACCTTCGTGCAAGGGGCACTGCTTGGGGAACGAGAGAGAATGAGCCAGCGAGGAGAAGGAGGAGAGGCAGGCACGAAGCGAGGCGAGGCGCACCAGAAAGAGGCGCTTCGTGGCCTACTAATACTGAATCTAAACTTGATTGAATTCCTCACTTTCTGCTGAGCCCACATAAATTATTTTCCATTCCAAATCTACATTGGAGAAAAAAGACTTTTAAATAAAACGTTCAAATTTTTGGTTTTCCAAACCACCATCTCTTTGAACTTGAAAACAAAAAGCCCTAATACTTAGTTTCAATCAAATCAAGCTTGTACCAAATGCTGAAGTCAGTGGCTAAGTGGAAAATTAGTTGGGTGGGGAGGGTAATTGAAGTTTCAATTTCGAATTACAGCAAGCAATTCTCCAACACCATTTCCTCCGCTCGAGGGCGAAGAGAGAAGGGGCAAGGAGCTCTTTACCCACCAGTTAAGTCTCAGTTTACAAGGCTTGAATTGACTTGATGATTTTTGATTTTTGAACTGGAATTGCTCCCGAGCTGGCAAGGTCCAATCACCGAAGCGCTCTTCCAAAAGAGCAGCTTCCGGAAGCAAAGTAACACCGCGGCTTTCCACATTTTCCAATTGCAAGTCCCAAGAGAGAACAAACAGCAAACTGCTTTTGGGCAAATCCACCACATATCATAATATGAACTAGGTGTCTGGTTACACTTCCAACATTTAGCGGACCTATCTTTAAACATATTTTCCAGTCTTGTTGGTAAAAAATGCCATTTATAAAACATTTTATACAAATTTTCTTTATATGCAGTTGACATAATTAATTTAACATTTCTATCCCACAACTTGAATGCTCTCAGGGGCATCCAAGCCAACCTAAAGCTAGGCCACTGCTGGTGGAGCCTTGCCCTGCCTTGGTGCCACGTTTCCCGCCTCAGCGGTCCTGCTCGGCCGGCACTTTAAAAGCCTGCTCCCAGCACCTGAGCAACTTCCCAGCAATTTTCAGCTTCCTTTTAACTCGCGGGCGCTCGCGTCTGGCCCCGAGCCATGCGGCGAAGGGAAGCCTGGAGCGCCGCCGGGTCGCCTCCTCCAAGCAGCCTGCTCACCCACTAGGCTTCCCTCCGCTGTGCGGTTCGGGGCCAGGCGCGTGCGCCCACGAGTTAAAAGGAAGCCGAAAGGGCTTCCAGGCTTAAATTTTGCACAGGCAAAGTTTGCAGGCGGGAGCGTCTTCCCGCCGAGGAAAGGGAAGGGTTCCGCCTGGTGGGCGGGTGGGCGGGCTGCTTGCAGGAGGTGACCTGGCCGCACTCCAGGCTTCCCTCCACCGCGTGGCTCAGGGCCAGGCATGAGCGCCCGCAAGTTAAAAGTAAGCCAAAAGGGCTTCCAGACTTAAACTTTGCACAGTGCGGCGGAGGGGAAACCTGGAGCGCCACCGCGTCATCTCCTCCAAGCAGCCCGCCCACCTGCCCACTGGGCGGAACCCTTCCCTTTCCTCGGTGGGAAGACGCTCCCGCCTGCAAACTTTGCCTGTGCAAAGTTTAAGCCTGAAAGCCCTTTTGGCTTCCTTTTAACTCGCGGGCGCTCATGCCTGGCCCCAAGCCGCGCGGCGGAGGGAAGCCCAGCGGGTGGGCAGGCTGCTTGAAAGAGGCAACCCAGCGGTGCTCCGGGCTTCCCTCCGCCGCATGACTCGGGGCCAGGCGCGAGCACCCGCAAGTTAAAAGGAAGCCGAAAGGGCTTCCAGGCTTAAACTTTGCACAGGCAAAGTTTGCAGGCGGGAGCGTCTTCCCGCTGAGGAAAGGGAAGGGTTCCGCCCGGCGGGCGGGTGGGTGGGCTGCTTGGAGGAGGTGACCCGGCCACACTCTAGGCTTCCCTCCACTGCACGGCTCGGGGCCAGGCACGAGCGCCCGTGAGTTAAAAGGCAGACAAAAGGGCTTCCAGGTTTAAACTTTGCACAGTGCGGCAGAGGGGAAACCCGAAGCGCCGCCGGGTCGCCTCCTCCAAGCAGCCTGCCCACCCACCCGCCGGGCGGAAACCTTCCCTTTTCTTGGCGGGAAGATGCTCCCGCCTGCAAACTTTGCCTTTGCAAAGTTTAAGCCTGGAAGCCCCGGGAAAAAAAGGGGGATCGGCGGGGACTCACCTTCGGAGAGGTCGTACTCAAAGGTGATTTCAAACTCTCAGCCGAGGCCTTTGCAAAGTTCTTCTTTTCTTTCCTACTCCAAGAGTGCTCCGCACTGTTTTGCAGCTTTGGGGGCCATGCGGCGCAGGGCAATATGCCACACCCAGCAATTTTTTTTCAGGGGCGGGCCAGATTGGACAGACCAACAGGCCGGATGTGGCCAGCAGGCCGTAGTTTGCCCACCCCTGCCTTAAGGGGACACCTCATAATTCCTAAGTAACTATCCAATTCCCATAGACTGGCTGGGACAGCACACTCCCCGCCTGGAATTGTAAATTCCACTGTTAAGGGAAGAGAAAAAAAATTAACTATATACTAAGATAAGCGGTAAACAGTAATACAGATAACTACATAACTAAGATAAACAGTTAGCTATATAACTGAGAAAAACAGTAAACATTAATGAAGTATCAAACAAAGCAAAGCATGCAAAGTTTGAGGTTCAAACTTCAAGTTCGGCGTCTTGGTGCAAGTCTGGTGGTCACCTCTGGTGGCCTTTTAGGGTATACAGGTACTCTTGGTGGCAAAGGTGAAAGTCTGGTGGTCGCTTCTGGCGGCCTTTTAGGGTTGACAGGTACTCTTGGTGGCAAAGGTGAAAGTCTGGTGGTCGCTTCTGGCAACTTTTTAGGATTGGAATGGTACTCTTGCTTCCACGGTATCAAAGGGTGTCGGGAAACTGTTGGAAAGGGTGTTGCGGAGGCATATGCCCATGTAGAGCATTTTAGTGGATGTCTGGTGGTTGGTTGGCGGCCATTAAGGGTGTCCTAGTGAAAGTGTACTGATCACCGGCGGCCTTTTATTCTGGAACGGCATTGTTTTCGATGGTGCTAAGGGCATTGGAAGACTGTTGGAATGGATGGTGCTAAGGCATTTGCCTGGGTTGGAGCCTGCATCCAATCGTCATTGACAATTCCTACGATTCCCCATCCTAGTGGAGATTAGATGGCCACTGGGCCATCTACAGGACCGCTGACTGACTCGGAGAAGAGAAAGGCTCGTGGAGCATTATTTCAAGAGTAGGATCTCAGCGGGGCTTCCAGTTTCGCGTGGCTTCAGCGGCAGCAGGAATTCATGACTTTCTGCGATTCCTGCTGCGCTCGCCCGCAAGATGCCCCCAATCCAAATGGGTCTGGGGGATATGGCTGCCCTGTAGAGGCAGATGAAGAGAGAGGGGATCTGGACAGGGGTTTGGGGGTATTGCAGACCCCCTCCCCAGCCGGAAAAACCCCTTTTTCCCAAGGTGGTGGAGCGGCGGTCAGTAATGGCCGCCACAAAGAAGCCTGCAGCCGGGTAAGATTTGTGCTGGAGGAAGCAGGAGAAGTGAAAGTGCTGGCTGAGCCGGAACAATAAGAAACTTTTTACCCTGGAAACTGAATTGCTTGAATTCTTTGAAAGATACATTGTTTCCCAAAGAAGGTTGGAAAACGGCAAAGAAAGCTGTCAAGGGAAAGTTTTTTTCTTCACTCTCCCTCCCCATAGAAACAGCAGACGGAGATCTGGAAAATCTACTTGGGCACTGAAGGTAATCCAATTTGAAATTTAAAGCCAAGGGATAAAGGATTTCTGGACACTGGATTAAAAAACTTAAAATTCTTTCTATTTTTTACAAGGGGAAGGGAAGAGATAAAGACTTATTATAAGACTGTACTGAAGGAGACTGCTTTGAACCTATAAGAACAGGAATAAAAGACATTAAGACTTCTAGAAGACCATCTTGGAACTGTGTATTTGAATTCTATCCTAGGAGGTGAAAATATAGAAAGAAGAAAGTGCTAAATGAAACTGTTTGCTCTGATTTGGTTTGCTTTATGACTTTGAGATTTTTGTGAACTTTTGTTAAAGAAGGGGAGGGACTAAAGACATTAGGGTTGCCTCAAAAAAAGAAAGAAAAAAATGGCATTATCTTTTGAAGAACTACAAATGGAATTTCAAAGATTGAAAGAAGAAGATAAGGGCTCTTCTGGATCTAGTTTTCACTTTTTAGAAATGGCGATTGCTACCTTTCAAGAAATGCGACAACGACAGGAAGGCTGGGATGAAGGAGAAGAAGCCATCTTTAATGGACAAACACACTTAGTGGAGGAAGAAAAGCGAAAGGGGGGCAAGGAAAAGGTGAATTTAGAACTTAAAAAAGCAACCAAGAAAAAGAAATTTGAGATGAAAAAGCGATATGATGTTAGAAAGCAACAAAAAAGAGAAATACAACAGAGAGGGAAGGTCAAGAGAGTGAAACTTGAGAGATGGGGAGGGTCAAAAAGCTGGAATGGATAAGAAAGAAAGGGGAAAAGGAAAGAGAAGTCATAAAGGCTTTAAACAAAATGCTAAAAAACGAATTTTTTTCAGAGACAAGGGCTAAGATAATTTTATAAAAATGATTCTGCAAAAGTACATAAGAGTGTGTTGTAGATATTAGTATTTGACTAATATCTACAATAGAAGTTAGAAAACCAGAATATTATATGACTTAGAAATGTATTAAAGGGAAGCCATGATTTAATTATAGAGTTTAATTTTTTATGAAATATTATTTTTATTGTTTAAGATTGTTTGTTTTATTATTTTGAAATGTAATACTTAGAATGTACGGAGCAGAATCAGTACAGAAAATATGCATTATCTTAAGTGTTATTTAGGAGAAAGATAAAAAGTTGTCATACTTCAATTTGGGTTTACAGTAGAAATATTGTATTAGATAGAAAGGATAAGTAGATGATTGAAAGAAAACGGACCAAAGATGCAAATATGATTATTTAATTGAGATGGAATAAATAAAATAGAATCAAAAGAATGACTAGGAGAGAGAAAATATATGGAAAATAGAGAATGTTAAATAAGATATGAGACAGTATATTAAGTGTGTATAAACTTTGATTGATGTCTGTATAAAAAGAGTTAACCCGGGGTAAGCCACCTTCCAAAATGAAGTTTTATGTATTTATGTTTTGTATAAAGTTTGTTTAAGTTTGACAGGATGTGGAAGAATACTAGTGAAATTATATTCAATGAGTATATAATCTTAAGGCAGAAGAAGGTATGATTAAATAGAAGGAAAGGGAGTAATAAAGAGAAGTTTGGAAAAGATATGAAGTTGATTAGATAAGATAAATATATAGAAATGTGATAATTTGGAATTATCTTTTTTTTAAAAATAAGATGGTTTATCTGTTTCTTTTAGAAAAGAATGTTACTACATCCTATGTTTTGTTTGTGTGTGTAAAAAACTAATAGAGTTTGTTAAAAAAAAAAAGAGTAGGATCTCAGCCTCCAGATTTAGAGAGGGAAAGTGATGAGCCAGGTGCTGTAGGTGAGGCAGGCTACTTATGACCTCAGGTGTTGCGATCTGACTGTGGTCATTCAGTATCCCATCGCATTCAAATATGGGCAGTAGTGGGAACCAAATATAGGCAGTAGTGGGAACTTCCTTCCAATGACTCTATGCAGAGTCCAGTAGCTCTCCTCCCTGCTGTGCTTCTTGGTCCATGGCACGTTGATACAGTGAAGGGAAGTTCATCCTGTTACACCTCAAATAGATCAAAGAATGTGGGTCTGGCCAGGGTGCAGGTGCTTTGAATGTCTATCTGCATGTACATTTTCACAGCATCTTCAGGGCGTCCTTCAGGATACACTTTGGCTAAACAGATGGGAAGACACGAATGAGGGCACGGTGAGTTGGCGTGCAGTGCTGTGCAGTTGACACTCATCCTTGGTTTTAGTTGCGATTTGGCAATCTGCCGAGGAGCCCTGCATGCTTCTATGTTGTGTTGAGGCTCCTTGTCTGAAGGAGGACTGCAAGATATCTGCAGTGACAGCTTGGAGTCTGGATGCAGTGCGGTCGGGTGCTGGTCACTATGGCATAAGTCGCATTACACCTTGGCTGTGCAGTACTTGGATGGGTGTTTGGATTCACATTACTTGTAGCAGTATTGGTACTCCCTTAGCAATTCTTTTCGTTGGGTCAGTGATTTCATTGCAAACCCAGTGCAGCTATTCAGCGATTGACTAGTGTGGTGCATAGGACAAAACTGGTTTCTCTTTGTAGAGGGAGATCTAAATTGGGATGGATGGGATGAGGGAGCAGGTGAACTCTTGATGGTTGAGGAAGGTACTTCAGTCTTATGGACAGTCATGAAAGGTCTTTCCCTGGTAGTGTGCATAGGGCCTGAGGATGATATATGGCTGCTGTTGTATCTTCTGTCATTAGGAGGACTAACAGCTCTGAGTCCATGGGCCCGGTGTGTGTTGCACACTGTTGCGTGGTGGGACATGAATTCTTCAAGAAGTGTGAAGGGTATAAAGTGGTGATGACCCTTGGCCATGAAGGTGTCAGACAACTGGAGACACTTTTCAAGTAGCACCTGCAAAAGTTTTTGAACAATTTTGTTCTGCGTGTCGACGTGATCGAGACAGGCAAGTCCTGGTAAGTTGGGATCCCATTATGCTGTTCTCAGCTGGACAAGTATATTAGCGAGGTCTATGATCCGGTGAGGCTTGTTGACAGGAATTTTAGGAAATCTGTTGAGGCTATCCAAGAGTGTTGCTTCTGCTACCGCTGCTTCTATCTCAGCTTCTACAGCTCGATCGGCATAACTTGCTGCTTTGGAGGCCTTAGATGTGCCGCTGTGACAGGAGGATGCTCTGGAAGGATGGTGAGAGACAGCAGCAGAGAATTGATGTGAGATGCTGGAAACTGCTTGAGATCTAGCCAGCTTGGGATGGAGGGAAGAGGTTTTCTTTGAGTGGTGGGAAGAAGCTGCTTGTGATTGAAGACCTCTGTCAGATGTGGACTTCTCCCTCACTCCTTGTTCCTTTTGAAGCGCATTGAAGATTGAGGCCTGGAGGGAGTTTCTGCCTTCCCAAATGCTGTCTTCGGGTTCTTTGTTCTCCTCCTTGAAGCAATGAATGTGTTCCCAGAACTCTGGGTCTTCCAGGTTTGACTGTATGTATTTAAGTTTGTTTTCACTGTCTCTCCACCGTGCGAGGTGCTCCTCTAACTCCTTCTGCATCAGGAAGAGGCTCTCAAGGGGCAACATGCTTTTGGGGGTGTCACAGATCTTGAACAGCTCCGTCCATGCATCATGCATGACAGAGATACTGCATTTCCATTCCTCTCTGAAGTGTGTCACCACGGGTGAGGTAAGCTTTCTATGCCATCTGAGGTTGTAGGTCTTCTGAGGTATCATGGCTTCTCCAGAGGGTTGGACATCTAAAGGCGGTTGTTGGGAGCCAGGTTCCATGTTTATGACAAGGATGGGTGGAAGATTCGAGCCTTGTGGTACATCAGAGACATCTATCATGGCTGAGGAAGTTGCCATGCTTCAAGTTGGTAAAAGGTGACTTTTAGATAATTTAGTGAGTTCCTGTGCAATTTTCTTTTTTTGTACTAGGGTGCGTTGCAAGCAGGTAGCAGAAAGTAGAATTGCTGCTGGATTTAATGTTTGAGCACATAGGTGGCACTGCACAGTCTGGGCAATGCTAGCACAGCACACAGTATGGCTGTTTCTAGGGTGCGTTGTGAGCTTGCAACATAAGGGGGCACTAGAGGTTGCGTTGCAAAGTCTGAAGACTAGAGGGCTAAATGCAGAAAATGCCTATTCTTGTCGTTTGCTCCACAAGGTGGCAGCAGAGGGTCTGGAAGACACTGTTGCTACACCCATGTTAGGTTGCAATTACTCTTGGGACCTTCAAATTACATTGATTAAATTGTCCACAATAGTTGCAAAAAGGGATTGTCATTGGATAAACACTCTGGTCAACTTTGAGAAACTGTGTAAAAAAAAATCAAACTCTGGGAAATTTCTCCTTGAGCCCCAGATGTAGTGTGGGCTGCTTTGCTTAGGTCTGTTGGGTTGCAGTTAATCTTGGAACATTTGAATTAAATTGATTAAATTGTCCACAATAGTTTTAAAAAGGGATTATCAATGCAAACACGTATTGGAAAACTCAGGGAGATTTTTCTTTGAGCCCCAGATGTAGCAGTGGGCTGCTTTACTTACGTCTCACTTCCTTGTTGAAGAGAAAAAGAGGGGGGGAATTCCTTGCCCAACATCCAAGGGGCCTTTTAAAATACATGTTGCACAGATAAAGAGAAAAATATCAAATTCCTTTGTTGGGAGGAGAAAGGAAGTCACTTAGGTTTTTTCAAGTGAAGGAATGCTTTCAGAATTTGTATAGAGTTTTGAAACAAAGGGGTCTGCCTCATGGCAGGTCGTTTCTATGGTGACAAATGCAAGGTATCTTTATTGGTCACTTCCTGCTGAACATAGGAACAGAAAGAGATAGAAAAAAAGGCAAACCCTCTCCAATTGCTGAGAATTGTAGCTTCATCTGCATTTGAAAAAAAAAAGTTTGTAGGTAGTAACTGGGGAGAAGCAGGGCAGATGGGTAAAGCCTGGCTCCACCCTTTGTTTTACAAATGGACTCTTCCCAGTTAGGAGCTGTAATTTGAGTCACAGCACTTCTTTCGCTGAAGAGCAAAGGAGGGGGAATTTGTCCCTTCCTGGCTTGATACAAAGACAAAGGAATCCAGCCTCAGTAGAGTAAGAAAAGAAAAAAAGGATTGAAGGAGACAAATTTGATTGCCTTTGAAAGCCGGAGCATAGGATATTTGAAGAGTCTCTTGCATAAAAGGGGAAGGGGGGAATTCTTGCCCCTCCCTGCAATACAAACTGAGGCACAGAGCTTAGCATTCTACATTCACTCCTAGCTTCAACATTACGTTGCTTTTTCACAAATCCAAATTAACAGTCTTTATACTAATGGGCTTCAGGACTTCAAATTTTAAATCATCTTTTTACTTTTTAATCCTCTTTTGGCATCAGGAATTCAAATTAAGCAATCCTTTTACTTTTCTTGGGCTTCAGGAATACAAAACCCATCTTTTACTTTTCTGTATTTTGCACAGTAGTGTATTTTTAAACTGTGCAGATGCAGATAGATAAACTCAACAAGACGTCCATAACAAAGTACATTTATTGGTTCATCAGGTATCCTCATAACTCACATTTGTGATGAAGTTCTTCTTCAATGACCAATCCTTTGCATAGCTGCTTTGTAGGTAAAAGATGGTTATCTCCTAACCCATCTCGTAGCAATAGAAAGCAGCTGCCATGAGTTACTGAATTCAGGCAAAAGTGAGGAAAACTCCCCCAACCCATCAAGGGTCAAATTAGTGGCCAATCGGGATTACAGATGTGGCCACATGACATGAACTACATTTACCATGATGCATTCCCTTAAGGGGACAGTTCATAATTCCTAAGTAACTATCCATAGACTGGCTGGGACAGCACATACAGGGAGAGGGGGAGAGAGAGAGATACAAAGAGAGAGAGTTACAGAGAGAGAGAGACAGAGAGGGGGAGAGAGGGGGGAGATAGAGAAACATAGACACAAAGAGAGAGACACAGAGAGGGGGAGAGCGAGCGGGAGGGAGAGAGAGAGACATAGAGAGATATAGTGAGAGGGGGAGAGAGATGTCAAAAGGGTTTTGTGTCTCTCATTCTCTGCCCTAATGACAGGCTGGGTGGGCATGGCTAGGGTGTCATCTGATTGAGTGGGAGTGAGTTGCAGCCCCCGCCCTAGATGATAGGCTCAAGATCCAGATGGATCTCAACAGACTAGAACACTGGGCCCTATCTAACAAAATGAAATTCAATGTAGAGAAAAATAAAGTCTTATACTTAGGCAAGAAAAACCAAAAGTACACATTGGATGAAACCAGGCTCAATAACAGTAAATGTGAGAGAAATCTTGGAGTCTTAGTGGACAACAGTTAGTGGACAAATCTTGGAGTCTTAGTGGACAACAATTAATATGAACCAACAGTGTGAGGCAGCAGCCAAAAAAGCCAATACAATCCTAAGTTAACAGAGGGATGCAATCAAGATCAAATGCGGTACTAATACTAGTAAGCCTTAGTAAGACCACACTTACAATACTGCATCCAGTTTTGGTCACCACACTACAAAAAAGATGTTGAGATTCTAGAAAGAGTGCAGAGAAGAGCAGCAAGGACGATTGGGGACTGGAGACTAAAACATATGATGAATGATTGCAGGAATTGGGCATGACTCATCCAGTGAAGAGGGGAGACATGATAGCAGTGTTCCAATATTTGAGGGGCTGCCACAGAGAGGAAGAGGTCAAGCTATTTTCCAAAGCAACTGAAGGCCAGACAAGGAATAATGGATGGAAACTGAACGAGGAGAGATTTAACCTGGAAATAAGGAGAAATTTTCTGACAGTGAGAACAATCAACCCGTGGAACAGCTTGCCTTCAGAAGTTGTGGGAATTTCATCACTGGAAGCTTTCAAGGAGAGACTGTACTGCCATCTATTAGAAATGGTATAAGGTCTCCTGCTTGGGCAGGGCTGTCTATTCTGTTAATCTGTTAATCATAATGATGGTTAGTAACATTTTAAAAACTAAACTGTAATTTTAAATAAAAGAGAAAATGAGAACTTTAAAATATGCAAATATTAAAATGTTGATTATACAAGACAAATCACAAAATGATAGTGTAAAAATGTTCATTGCCTTAATGATTGTGTAGATAGGATTAGAAAATCGCTCCATGTTTCAGGTGTTTTATCTATCTATCTATCTTTCTATCTATCTATCTATCTATCTATCTATCTATCTATCTAACAACTATCATCTATCTATCTTAATCTCTATCTATCTATAATCTATCTTATCTATCTATCTATCAATCGTTAGATTTATATCCTATCTTTTGGACAGAAATGTAAGTTGGCATACTCCCTACTCCTATTGGTCTCCACAATAGCCAACCTATGTGGTAGGATGGATATATCAGCTGGCTCAAGTCCACCAGTGAGCTTCTTAGCTAAAGATGGACTAAAACTTGCATTTCCCTACCCTTTCCTTTTGTTACAGTTGATCCCCAATTAACATTCCTAACATCTCCATTTACAGGGTCTTATGAAAAAAAGTGCTATAAAGGATATCATATCAGGTTTCGGTAAAAGTTGAATAAAGCTTATCAGCATTTACATCACATTTCTTGTTTTCTCAACAGCCTTCATATGGAGAATTTGATATTAGTGGTAATGTGCTAGGTTTGGTCTTCAATCAAGGAATGATCTGGTAAGATACTCTAGCATATTATTATTGTTAGCCAGAGAAAATGTTAACAGTATTTTTTATATCTTTACTGAACTGAAGGAAAATTGCTATATATTCCATTTTTGTACTTTTTTAGTGTTGCTGGAATGTTCCATATTTTTTCAAGACATTTTAAGTAGAACTAGGACATCTCACAGAATTTTATGGTTTTTTTCATTTGAATTCATCTTTTTTTCAGAAGCTGTGGGATCCCATGGGATTTTAATATGCATATTAAATTGTTTCCTTTCAAGAAAACAGATTAAGTTTTCGTGGGTTGCATAACTGCCATGAAGCTGATTTAGTTATATTATCCCCCCACACTGGAGTATGGCAAATTCCATTCTGATTCTATTTTTATTGGTTAGGAAGAAAGTGGGAGATATCTTCCACACTTATATCTTTTTCACTGTAATAGTGAGATCATTACATAATGATTTAGATTTTCATTCACTTTTCCCTTTTATAAGATTGGAAGACAAGTTGGAGAGACAACCCACAGAATTCAAGGTATTCTAATAGACCTATCAGTAACTTTTGAAATAAATGATCATTGTATCCATCAGAACTGAATATTGGGGAGCACTGCCTTAAACTAGTTTTGCTCCTATTTGACATACATTTTCCAGGGGGTAATTTATAGCTTTGCTTTGCAGTGACTACCTGATGGCAATTCTGAGACCACAATGTTAATTCCCATAGTATTTACAGTCTAAACTAGATATAATCCCTGAAAATGGTCATCTGAAGTTGTGGGCTGACATAAATAAGATATAGCATTCAAGCTTATTTTGTTTTTGTTTTTTATATCAGTAGAACATAGAAGAGGCAATAAATGTCCTGAATCAATATCTGGGGGAAAAGCCTAGAAAATTCATGGTCTCTGGCAATTTCACAGTGCTAACTGCATTGATTCACTCACCTTCTACATAATTAATTGTATTTAGGAAGCGGCCCTATTTCTCTCTTTCATGGCACTTGATAGAACGGCAATAATGTCAGATCATCAGCAAGGCTATTGAATAAGCGAATTGCTTTCCTTTTCTGCCACTGCTCAATGGACTGATGAGAAAGCATTTTTTAACAATCCAAAAAGCATTTTAATAAAAATTGACATTACAATGAAGACACTATATAGGTAAAAGACCTATATTTTGATTTACTATATCTGGTTGATATGTATTGTGGATACCTTTTTGAAAACAGGCAATATCAGTCATCATAAAAACATTTTTTTATATTTCTCTTTCCTTCTACCCTCCTCTTCATGCTCCCCCGCTCCAACTTATAGGATGGGATCCTTTTATGCCCCAGGACTTGTGGGGATCAACGTATTACGTTTATTAATCTCCATGTATTTCCAGACCTGGGCTGTTATGAGCAGCAATGTCCCACATGAACGAGTGTTCAAAGCTTCTAAATCCAATAATTTTTACATGGGACTCTTGCTGTTGATTTTGTTCCTTAGTGTGTTACCAGTTGCATATACAATAATGTCTCTGCCTCCTTCCTTTGACTGTGGACCATTCAGGTACCGAAATAATTTCTTCCTGATTCTTTTACTTATATGTTATTTTTCACTGATAAGCCAAACTCTCAGGAAAAAAAAATACAAATTATGCAAATATAAATTTATATAAATTCCATATACTGCAATAGCAATTATAACAAATATTCATGAAATATTTATGTAGTTATCTGAACTGATTAATCAAAAATCAATAAAGATACTAAAATTAAAAAATTAAAATAATAATTCAAAATCATTTGTACACACTGTAATTTGTCTCTCTCATATGAATATCAAAAATCAAAGTAGATTGACTTATAATAAATTACTTAGATGTAAATAACTAAGATACTTCATAATATATCAACTAATTGTTTTGTAACTAGAGAAAACAGAAGTATTTGTTTTAATAATTTAATAATTTTAGAAGAAGCTTCTTTCAAGTTTGCACATTGTGTGGCTAATGGAATTGGTTTATTAAAAAAACAAATACGGTATATTGCTAAGTTAATAGGAACATTTTGTCCAGATATCAGGAAATAATAAGTTTGCTCTAATTTTTATCAAATTGCCTTTTTACATTGTGTTTTCACCAATTTCTGTTAGGCTATTAAAGTGAAATTGTTGCACTTCTAAAGTATTTGTTTGTTTGTGTGTTTATTTATTTATATCCTGCCTTTATTATTTTTTACAAATAATTCAGATCTGCTAAAATACCCACATATCCTTTTATTTTTCTCTACAACATCCCTATGAAATGATGTGGAATGAGAAAGAGTGACTGGCCCAATGTCACCCAGCTGACTTTCATGGCTAAGGCGAGACTAGAACTCATGGTCTCCCATTTTCTAGTGCCTTTGCCATTAGATCTTGCATTACTGTGCTGGGCTGTCAGTAATATTTGCCTGCCTGCCTTATTCAGTCTGCTGTCCCTTTATAGGCTATTCAAATCCTGGTGCAGCAAGATTTTCAGGACAAGAAACATCTTTTTGGGGGGGGGGAAGGAATCAAGGGCTCTGATATTCTCTGAAGGATATTCTAGCACTGTCTTCAGATTTTGGCACGTATATTGTTGGGAGTTCAAGTAATTTCAACAGGAAATTAAGAGAGGAACCTATATTTCTGATAAAGCTGCATATGACAATTCTTAAAGATAAATTTGGGGATCACTTATTTGGAGATAGATGTAGCATACTCTATTGGAGGAAATGAAAATGATAAGAACAAAGATGTGAAAATCCAGAGTTTGGATAATATGGTTTGGACTTGCTCAGTGACTGCAGAACAAATTATTGATGGATCAGATAGAACATCTGGTTTTGTAAAGAAAAAATGTTATTTTGAACAAGAGCATTGCTATGTTTAAGCTAAGAGGTAAAAATATAATGGTTCAACATATAACCAAAACTATCAGGGTGAGTTATAAAAACAAAAGTATGTTTTCAAAGCATTATTTGAAACTTCCTTACTTAGTCACAATAAATTATTATGAATATAAAAAGCAGAATAATAGAAGCTGAGTATGTACCAGCACTACTGTATTAACAATTTTTGTGCTTCCATTGTGAATTTTTGTGCTTCCATTTTGTGAATCAGTTTCTCTCAAATGGATCTCTAGGCCAGATTAATAAGCCAGTGACCCCTAATTTGATTTAATAACTCTTTCATGCTGCACTACAGATACTGACTCAGTATGGAACCAGCTCAAAACAAACTGTTGTTTCTACTTTTCTCTTGTTAATAAGAAACGTAGCAGCAATATCTTTTGATGAAGGAAGAATTTATATTAAGTTACTTTGGATTACATTAGACATGTTGTCTTGACCTTTAAAATTCCATTTAGAACATATCTTCCATTAAAAAAGTTGATGGCATATAATCAATTAGTAACTTTATTAAACATTAAATACTTATTGCATATTAAATGGTTGGTAATAACATGCAATCAGACCTTCACATCCTGACTTTCCGGTTGTATTGGGATTACAACTTCCAGAATTGTAATTGATACAAATGCTGGCTGGAAAGTCTTATAGTCAGAATTCACAAGAGTAACAACAAATTGGAGAAAGCAATGTATATGCAATGTAACGATGTTGTATTTATTGTTGTTTAAATTCAGTTTATACTGAGCATTAACAATAACATAAATTGAGAATTAAGCAGTTTCCTATGCAGATAATACTCAACTTACAAACATAATTGAGCCCAAAATTGATATTGATAAGTGAGACATTTATTGAGTTTTGCCCCATTTTACTACCTTTCTTACCACAGTTGTACCACAGATTCATTCCAATTGTTAAGGTAGTAACACAATTGTTAAGTGAATCTGGCTTCCCCACTGATTTTGTCAGAAGGTTAAAAAAGGTGATCAACTGCAATCATCATAAATATTGACAATAATAATATTTGACAAGCATTCGAATTTTGATTGTATGACCATTGGGTTGCTGCAATGGTCATAAGTGTGAAAACAGTCCTGTCACTTTTTTCAGTGCTGTACCATTGAACAGTCATTAAATGAACTGTTGTAAGTTGAGGATTACCTGTAACATCAAATTTTAAAAAGAACATATTTTGCTGTTGTTTTCAAAATCATGTGTCATGAGATTGTTATTATTTTTTATGTATCTTAAATTTGCAAATTCAAAAATAAAAGAAGAGAAATATATTCAACTATTTCTTTAAAAATAAGAAATATTCAAATAGTATATTCCGAAAATATATTGCATGAAGACTTTTTTGTATGTCCTCTCTGAAGTTTGATTCTTGTCATTATTTGAGTCATGTCCATTATTTATTTCTTCTTCCAGTGGAAAAAAGAAAATGTACGATGTTATCCAAGAGACCATCAAATATGATTTCCCACCTCTTGTAGCCAATGTCTTAGGTTATTTGGCAAATCCAGGACTAATAATAACCGCAGGGTTGCTTATGATGTAAGTTGCATTGACTGAGATTTGGGGGGGGGGGAATTGGAGTCTTGTAGATAAGAATATATTAATAGGTTATCAATTAAAATTTGTCATGAATTTTAAAAAATGTGTGCTGCATGACAGCAAATAAAGCAAAATCCTTGTAAATAGATTATGCAACTTTTCCAAAATTCTTAACCTGCCAACTCCCAAATCCCTCTTCATGAATCCATTATACAAATTGTTGTTTCCAGTGTGATTAGCAAATTGATTAGCAATTTATCTACATTTAGTACTGACTGCATTCTTGAGATGAGAATCTTAGGAATACATTGTTCCCATTCTCTTGAACTTGGTTGTGAATGAATTTGATTCATTATCTGGTAATTCTATTTAACTTTAGAATAGATGCATTATTTATAACAGGTTTCAGTAATTATTGAAATAAAACTAAAATTAGAATTTAACCTACCATTTAAAATGAACTTTCAAATAGTAAATGATTTCTCATAAAACCCTTCTGAGGAGACTTTATGAGCAGGGTATATATTTTTAAGATGACTAGGTTAGCTTAAACAAAGTGGGAGTGCTTTTAAAGTGATTTCATTCTGCCTGGACAACTTCACTGCTTTTGTCTGTACAAGCCAATCAGGAAGACTTGAAAACTCATTCCTATTTTGCATGGGCTTCAGTAAAATTGTAGATCTGTAAAAATGGCCAAACCCACAGGTTTAAGCTTCTGCCAACTGGTGATTTTCAGGATGGTATGTAGATGTATGTATTCATCACTGAGTCAGAAGAAGTATATGGGTTAGTGAAGATCAATGTCTTTATCTACTATTTTAAACTATTAACTTTTCATAATGGAAAAGTTAAATAGTTTAGAAGTGAAAGAGCTTGATAATTAAAAATAAACCTAAGTCAAAGAATTATCTGATGTCATAACCTCTTAAAAGCAGCTTCTTTCTGAACCTGCTCTAATTTTATTCATCAGAGGAGTAATGCAGATTTCGTTCTCATATAAGATTCTGGATATCACAAAGTTTGAGAATGCTTCTGTGTTTTAGTATATTCTTAAAGTCCTATAAGGTATCCTAGAAATTTTTTTTTTAATTTGAAATTTGATTTTACAGTCTTGCCATATATTACCTAAATGCTGTGGCTGAAGGATACAAACATGCCAATGCAGAGCTGAAAAAGAAAATGCAAATGGTATTTAGATTTGTTTACATTTCATGTTAGTTTAAATGTAAAAATATTTGCATTATTTGAATATAGACAACTATTTCATTTTTTCAACAATATAGTTGAAAAAGTCATGTGTTCATTCATATGCTAATTGAGATATCTTATGTTCTAATTATTTTCCTCTTAAAATTTTATTTATTTATTTGATTTGTCAATCACTTACAAGATAATAGATATTAAGTATAAACATGAGTAAGAATACAGGAAATAGGTACGAATAAATGGGGACAACAGGACAGGGACGGTAAGCACAATGGTGCACTTATGCATGCCCCTTACAGACTTCTTAGGAATGGGGTAGAGGATGTAACAACAGAGTCAGTAGTGCATTTCAGGCATTGACCACTCTATTGCTGAAGTTGTAATTTCTGCAATCAAGTTTGAAGTGGTTTACATTGAGTTTGTATCTGTTGTGTGCTCTTGTATTGTTGTGGTTGAAGCTGAAGTAGTCATTGACTGGTAGGACATTGTAGCAGATAATTTTGTGTGCTACACTTAAGCCTAACCGTAGGCGGTGTAGTTCAAGGTTGTCCAAGCCCAAAATCTCAAGCCTGGTGATATAGGGTATTCTGTTGCAAGCAGAGGAGTGTATTACTCTTCTCATGAAATACTTCTGGACTCACTTGATTGTATTAATGTCTGATATGCAGTGTGGATTCCAGACTCATGAGCTGTATTTGAGTATTGGTCTGGCAAAAGTTTTGTATGCTCTAGTTAGCAATTAGATATTTCCGGAGGCAAGCTTTGGAAGATTAGATTTACAACTCTTAATGCCTTTTTGGCAATGCTGTTACAGTGAGCTCTGGTGCTTAGGTCATTTGATATGAGAACTCCAAGGTCCTTGACAGAGTGAGGATCATCAACAAGATCATATCCACCTAGTTTGTATGTGTACTGATTTTTTTATCAATGTGTAGGACAGAGCATTTGTTGGTCAAGATTTGGAGTTGCCAGATGTTTGATCATTCAGACAAGGTCGCTTTGAAGGATAGTAGCATTGTCAGTGGTGTTGAATAGTTTTACATCATCCACAAAAAGGACGCAGTTGCTTATAAGGTGATCGCAAAGGTCATGTATATAGAGTATAAAGTGTGGGTCCTAGAATGCTGCCTTGGGGGACACCGCTGTTAACTGGAGCATGGTTTGATATAGCACTCCCTATTTTTACTATTTGTGGGTCCTAGAATGCTGCCTTGGGGGACACCACTGTTAACTGGAGCATGGTTTGATATAGCGCTATTTTTACTATTTGTTGCCTGTTTGACAAGAACACAATAACCCACTTATGGAGGGATCCGGAAATGCCGTAAGAGTTTAGTTTTAACAGTACTTTGTTGTGTACCACTGAATCAAAAGTTTTGCAGAAGTCTATGTAAATTGTGTCTATTGCTTTACTCTGGTCAAGTAGAGTAGTCCATATGCAGTGTAGGAATTGTAGATTACAGGACAATTTTTTTCCTGAAACCAAATTGTTTTTTGGAGAGTAGATTGTTTGACTCTAAGTGGAGAGTGATGAATTGGTTAATGATTGATTCCATGACTTCGCACGTGACACAACCCAGTGAGATTGGTCCGTAGTTTTCAACCAGGCTGGGGTCACCTTTTTTGAAGATAGGGATGACCATAGCTAAGGACCATTGGTTTGGTAAGGAGCTGGTTCTGAATGATATCTCATATATAATGCTTAGGGGTTCCACTATGGCAGAGAAGAGCTTTTTTAAGAAGTAGGCACATAATCCATCAGGGCCAATAGATAGAGATGGTTTTAGGTTTCATAGTGCCTCTTCTACATTATCTTCTGTAAAGTCAATATGTAGAAGGTCATTACAGTTAGTTATGGTACGACTAGGAAATGTGGGGCATGAACCATTGCTGTTTATAAAGACTGAACTTAAGAATGTGTTGAAGAGATTGGCCTTAACAGCTTCATCATTGCAGTCTTTCCCATTTGGTCCTTTTAGGGTTGATTCTTTAAGTTTGGTGTTAACAAAATTATAGAAGGCATGGGTAGATTTTGTACATAGGAGGTTTTCCTCTTGCTTGCAGTGGTAATTTGTGCATTCTGCCTTTATCTGTCAGCATAGGGTGTTGTATTGGTTTTTAAAGTTTGCTACGTAGCTAGTTTTGTTTTTACGCCGTAGCGATCTTTTTTTTAATTGAAGTTTCCTTAATTGTTATGGGTAATTTGTTTTCTTTTTTGTTTTTTTGTTTTGTTTTGGAGGCCACTAATGGTACATATAGTTTAATGACTCTCAAGTTCAAACAAGAATGCATTATAATGGTGTTCTGTGGTATTACAGCTAGAGAACAGAATGTTCCAATCAAGAGATGATAGGTCAGCATCTATGAGATCATAGCTGGCTTTTTTGAAGTTATATTTTGGGGATCCATCATTATGATCTTCTTTGTGAGGGTGTAAATTGAGACAAAAGTCTATCATATTGTGGTCACTGTTTGAAAGAGGTTCTTGAATTTGTAGGCAATATATTGAGTTTGAGCTATTGCAGAAGATAAGGTCAAGGCAATTATTGAGTCTAGTGTTGTTAGTTACTAATTGATCCAGTCCCAGTGTAGTAACTACATTGTACAGGATTGCATGTATGGGTTTGGATGTACATTCATTTAGTCTCCAATTTAAAAGAGGTAGATTGAAGTCACCAAGGAAAATAAGAGGGTGCGAGCAAGAGGCAGCCCATGTTAACAGTGAAGTTAGCTTGTTTGCATGAATTATGTCATAATCCAGGGCTCTGTAACATAGTAAGAAGCGGATTGTGGCATTTGAGAACAGTTCACAGACAATGGTCTCTGGGAGAGCAAGTTCCTGTGTAATTTGAATCTTTTTTTATATTTAGGGATTTCTTTGTAGAAGATAGCAACTATACCTCCTCTACAGATTTCACAATCTGATCAATATACGTGATATTTGCTGACTGTGGTAATGGAGTCAGGAAAAGATGCATTTAACCATGTCTCACTGACAAATGTTGAATGTGGTCAATAAGATGAGGAATTCATGCATTTTGTTTGCGAGGCTTCTTGCATTGAGTAGTTTGCATTTTAGATATGTAGTAGTGGGTCTGGAGGAAATAAGAGGCGTGCATGCCTAATGTTGGATGTTGGGGTGATGGTTAATGGGATGTAAGTTGAAGGTCTTGCTTTTGATATATTAGTCAGGTAGTCACTGTATAGGTTAGTATTTCCTTGTTCAAGTCTTTTGAGCTCTCAAAATCACAGCAGTTTCTCCAGAAATGATTTTTTAAAAAGATGTAATGCATTCATGCATGAATATTTAATACCTATAAAAGATTGGATTTTATTTTTAATATGCCTTTTACTTTACACATGAAACATGGATTTTTTTTTTATCACTCTGAACATATAAATCTACTTAGGACCAAGACATTTAGAGTAAACTGTATAATTGAGTTTAGTATGTAACCTACCATTTAAACATTGACCAGATGAAAGTAATATGACTATTAAACAATGGGGATGAATAGAAAAATCTCTACAATTTATTGTGCTCACTATTGTGTTTCTTATTTTTTCTATAGACAAAACAAGAAAAATACAAGTTAAAACTCAATTAAATAAATATGTTCAAATTACAATACATATAGAATACATTTCATATGATTATGTATTATAGGACATGTCTGAAATTAAATGTCAAAGGTACCAAATTAAATAGCAAATGGATAAAGAAAATTCTTACCAAATACTCCTGTCTACTTCCTCATATCATGTTAGACTAGATTGTCCTGTTTTAGCCTGTGTATTTTCAAAATTATAGTATAAATTATAATTTCAGACTAATATGATATTGAATGAAAGATCAAAGATAAATTCCGATACAGCTCCATTTCAGCCAGTTTAGCCTAATGCTTAAAGCAACAGGGTAGATACCAAGAGACTCTGAGTCTTACTACAGACATGAAAGCTGGCTGGGTAATTTTGGGCCAGTCAGTCTCTCTCAGCCAAGTTGCCTCACAGAGTTGTTGCTGTAGAGAAAATAAGAAGGAATATTAGATATGTTCAATGTTTGAGTTATTTATAAAAATAATAAATTAAAAAATTATCAATTGTCAATTTTGTTCTAATTTTAAATTACATTATCCACATAAAAGTTCCATCTAAAATCTCAATTTTGACTAAATTAGATATTACAGTTCTTCTTTCCAAATAAAGCAGGTATTTCATGGCATTTTTTTTGTACAGAAACGTGAAGATGATAAAAATGAGAATAAGCTTTTTGCCAATTCTGCAATGCAAGAACTAGAAGACTTGCTTATTCCATATGCAAAAAACATGGAAGGGCCCAATGCAGCTAAAGGTAAAGATAATGTCCAGTGTTCAAATGTACATTGCTTTGAGTGAGTTAACATAATAGGACAACTTTAATTCCTCTACCATTTGCAGAGTGTTGTCCTCCTTAAAGACCAAATGTGCTGTTGTTTAATCTCAAGGTCATCTTATACATCTACAGAGATGGCTATTACAATGCTCATATCACTTTTCAATTAATTATTCTAAGCCAGTAGAATAATAATCAAAAATCAACATAATATTATACCATGGTTTATAGCTTATCTTGTAAGGTTCAGCAAAATACTCTAAATCAGCCTTGTGTTCTGAAGGTGCAAGCACCACCTCTTCCATACACTACTCATATCAGTGCATATAAAAAAGAGATGCTGCTTGTATAAGCATGACTGTTATTCCTTTTGACCCAAAGACATCTCTGTTTAAGACTTAATAGTACTGTATATACTTGTTGCTTGATAAAAAATAATAAAAAATCAGATGTATTTATGTTCTAAATGCTCAATCTTATCAGTTAGCTAACAGAAATCTCTAAAACTATTAGCTACTAAGCCATGTGCCTTACTAAAGTTAATAATCATTAATTTGGTCTTGCCTTAGGGTACATTTGATTTACAAACATTCACAAAGTATCAGACACCATATATAGAAAATGATAATTCTTGACTGCTACCTAGTGGTCACTTTTTATTTCAGCTTTATTAACTATAATACCAACAATTTTAGTGCAATAATGCTTTTTCTTTTAAACCAAGATAAGCCTATGTCACCAAGATATAAAAACCATTCTCCAGAGAAAGAGACAAATTCAAATCCTACGAAAAGAGTACTGTTGTCATCCTCATCTTCTGTGATAGTGACCCAGCCACTTTCTCCAAGAGGTGTCTCTAGTCAACTAAAACCAAGATCTTATCCAAGGCAGCCTTATCCAGGAATTGGAGAAGGGGAACCTAGTAACAATGGCATAGAAGTAGTAATGATATCTACTACATCATAAGCATAATCGGTGGTTATTTTACAAAATTGTCCCAGTTTAGAAATTTAAGAGCTTCAACTATCTTGGAAGAGTAATTAAAAGTTCCTATTTGGGGATGTAATGTTTTTGCCAAATTTCAAAGTTCACTGGTTTCTCCTTATATACACCTTCATTTATTGCTATCTGGCACACAAATAGTTTACCTAAGCTGTAACACAATAGCTAGAAATGGCAGCCTGGAAGGAGAAAAGTCCAGACCTAGCAGTGTTGACAGGACTCCGTGTATCTAGAATCTACAATCATAACTATAAAACTGTTTTAAAAGTAAATAAGATAAACAAAGTTTTGACAAAGGTGTATTGCCATCCTAGCATGGCAATAAGGAGATATATGGGGTCTTTCTCCTTTCCTAATGGGATCTGGCTGGTAGAACTTTACTCCATTTCTGGTAACCAAGTAGCCAGCAATGTTTGAAAGCTCCCTTTTACTTCTATTCCATAGAAAAGCTTTCCATAACTAGCTTACATGTTTATAAATTTTGTTAACATGGAAAATACATTATATACATTGTTGTTTTAAATAAAATTTTGTAATATCAAATATATTAATTTCAATTTCTAATCATAATTGGAAACAATACAGCTTTTTTCACATGTGCAATAGTAGCACTTCTTTCAATTCACTTACAATTTTCCTTGCTTTTGTAAAGGATTGTTTTCTCTATATTATATAGCATCTATAACTCGTTTCCAGTAAATCCCCAGGAAACTGGGGAACAATACATAGTAAAATCATAATAGTTTAGAGCAGACTTGGGCATGTTATGGTCCTTGGGCCACATCCATCATGAGGTCAACTGAAAACAAGAAATCAAATTTAAGTGTGCCTCAGGGGGCAGAAAAAGCAGCAAGTCCAACTGGCTCAAGTCACTGTCCTCCTCCACTCAGCTGGCAGTAACTGAAGAGCAAGGAGAAAAAGTGCATTTTTTGTACCTGCAGTTTTACCCCTTGTCTGGAGCTGAGTTGGAACAGCCCCAGTCCCTCATGTGGCCTATTTATATAATATAGTTAGTTGTATGTATATAGAATGCTAGTAATGCAGCCCCACAAGATAACACAAAAACAGGAATTTTTTTTGGTATTATCTTGTGGGGCTGCATTACTAGCTTTTCAGGGCTGCATGTAGCCGTTTGGTCATGTGAGATTTAGAGGTTATGAAGCATTACAACTATTTCTAAGACTATTGCTAGCTATCCTTACATTTGAAGCTATATTATCAATCTCATAGCAGCTAATGTTATTAGTTTAGAAAATAAAATATCAGAGAACCTGTATTATTTTTCTTCCGTAAGTAGCTTTTATTCAAAAAGGAGTGCCTATGTTCCTCTCTCTTGAATGCAAGTTAATTAACATCCCATTAAGGCTTACTAAACATTCTAGTAAAGAAAAAAAAATGTTGTGATTTTTAGAAAGGAGGCATACAAGTGGTATTAAGTTCAAAAATAAAATCATTCAATAATGAAAGCTTTGCTGCAGTATTTTTTCTAACATAGTGATAAAACTGTTGGAATGTGCTTTGTTTTGAGTTCAGAACATACATTCATGTTTTCTACAACTGTGTACTTAGAATTAGGACATCTGAAACAGCTTAAGATTTGGAGACCTTAACAAACAAGTTTTGTTCTGATATTAAATGAATTCTGCACATGAAACATTCTGTACATCTTTTTAGCCAAATAGCTATCACAAGTTTACAGAAATCCTAGATTAACCAGAACATAATATTCTAAAGTCAACTACTAAATACTTTATTCTATCTAAAACATAACAAAGGTGGCAGGGCAAAATGTTTTCCTTGTTCCCAAATTATTTTAGAATATTGCTTTTTTTAAAAGTGTTGTTTCCCAGATAGTCTAACTCTGACAGAATGTTATTCCTTGAATGTCAGATAAAGCATAGAAAACATATCAAAAACTAATGGGGTAGAATTTAGGGAATAAAAATATTCCTTTCTTTAAGCCATGCAACTTGACATACTATTTGCTTTTGGGATGAATGTAGCTTGACAAATCTTAGTGATTGCAGTGATGCTACTTCTGGAATTACAGCACTAGCTGTCAGCTTCTTGGCTCTAACTTTCCCAGGTGAACATTCCTACCTGAACCTTCCATGTACTAATAAGGGCTGATCCCGCATAACTTCCCATATCAACAAAAATGTAAGAAAACAACAAACAAATATTAGTTATCAAGGAAGATATTTTATTCTTCAACTGTAATTCTTGAATTGCTATTGCTTAATCAGGACCATTCAGTGGCAGTACCAACCCACTCAGTAGCCTGAGCAGTGGGAGCTGCAGACCAGTCTTCAGTGGCAGTCTGTGAACTCCAATCCTCTGAAAAAGACAAAATCACACAGGCTTTGAAAAATATAAGCAACTTCCTCAATCTTCATTACCATATTTTGATGTGATTAGCAATTGAATTCCAAAATACAAATCTTGGAAATTATAAATATTTGCACAAAGATGAACAGAATCAAAACCATTTCAATTAAGTACAAAACAATGCAGGAACAGAGAATTCTGGAGAATTTCAAATGGCCCACTTTCATGTGAATCAAGCTGTTCTAAGGGATGACTTTAATTTACAGACATAAACCCCATGAACTGGAAGAATTTAATTCAAGTAAGTGCCAAACTGCTTCCTGTTCCAAACAGCATAGTACAGATGTCTGGTATGGTCTTCAGGGAAAGAGGATATTCCACAAATCCTTGGAACAGTGTGCTCCTGTTATCAGTTAATGTAAAATATTTCTAGTAGTTAAGGCAATCTAATTCAGCTTCCCCTTTTTAACTCCTCTTTCAGCAAAAAAATGTAAATAAAATGTAGATGCAAATTGCCTTGTTGCACATTTTAGATTAAAGTATTACTTCTGAAACAGTAAAACCTGTGCTACACAGAGTAGCAATTTGAAATTAAAATTCCAGTACAATATAACTGGAAGCATTTTAAAAGCTATCTAGAGGCAACTGGAAAGGGAGAATAAAGAAAGGTACCTGAATAGATTAATGGGGAATGAGAATGGATGTCTGAGCTATGTGCGTACATGTTTTAGATACTGGCTCCTACCCATTTATTTCTCAAACTTTGCATTTCTTAAATCTACCACCTCCTCAAAATGGAACTGGTTGATCAATTGTGAAAAAAACCTTATCATAACTTAAATTACTGTGTATGATACATTGTCCACTTAGCATTCTTTTCAATTACATTCTACTTACCAGTGGGGTAAGGCTGTATTGGGACAGAAGGCACTTGTACCCCTTCAGACCAGTCAGACACTTCAGGTTGTGGAGGTGCAGTGAATTCAGGGGCAGGGGCTGTCCATTCACCCTGGAACTCCTCCTTGGTAACTGCCTTATCAGCTGCAGCCTGTTCTTCTTTTTCAATCTGAACAGGAGGCAAATCAAGTTACAATTATAAATTAAAGTTTTCTGGTTAGCATCAAAACCTTTCTGAGTCAAGTTTGAAAATGAGTGATTTAGTACAAACTTGTACTGTGTGCTGTGGATTTGTATTTAAGCGTTTCCTTGATGCATTTATTTTAATACTTCCTTTTTCAGGTTGTGTTACCAGACCACACATTATAGAAAACATAAGATCATATGACCAATGCAAAACCATTTATTTCAATAAGTAATTAATTATATATCTAATCAAATGTTACATTTTTACCTCTTCAGGATCTCGGTAGAAATAGAGATCAGGCATAACTTCCCATGGATGCTCACGGGAAATAGTGCCACGCATTCGTAGGACTTCCCGAGCCAACATCCACCACATCAGACCAACTGAGTGAGCCCCCTAAACATTTGTTAAATATTGATCAATTAGATTTTCAACACACTCATTTAAATTCATTAACTATTTAACTAAGTTTAAATAAAAGGATCACACTGTTAAACAATTCAGGAAGAAAACAAAATATAGCTTAACCAACTCAGTTTGATTGTCTTCAGCTAACAACTGACTATTCTTATAAATATGTAGCAAGAATCACTATCAAACCCCATTCATTGAACCCAAGTTCTTATGGTGTTAGCGAAAAGACTTGCAGAAGATAATGTAGCACACTTCCTACACTCATAAGTTCTTTGGATAGAAACCATCCTCAGCTCTGAGTTCTAACAAGTGTGCATATATTTCCTTCCTTCCCAAAATGTTTAAATCCTGAAAAAAAAAAAATTATATCAGACCTACTTTAAAATATTTTGCACAACCACAGTTAGATATGCTTTTTGAAAAAACCCTAAATGTACTAGATGTCACAGTACCTTATTGTTGCAGGGAATAGCAATATCCACATAACGTAGGGGAGAATCTGTATTGCACAAGGCAATGGTGGGAATGTTTACATAAGATGCTTCAGTCAGTGGCTGATGATCAGCTCTTGGATCAGTGACCACCAAAAGGCGGGGTTCACGAAAAGCAGCCTGGATCTGATTGGTAAATGTGCCAGGAGTGAACCGGCCAGCAATTGGAGTTGCACCAGTAGCTGCAGCAAATTTCAAAACAGCACGCTACATGGGGTGATAAAAGAAATGATAAAATGGATGTTTCTAGTGAACATTCCCCAAAATCAATAAAGCAATTCTTAATTTTGCAAATATAAGCAGGACTGAATTAGAGAATGTCATTTTGAAACACAAGGCATAAATATATTTTGACTTTTGTCAAAAGTTTGTCTTACAAGAACATTTAATTCATATAACTTGTTCTTAGATGGTTTCTTATAGGACATATAATTTTCGTCTTCCAGCCAAGTGTATCCATACCTGCCCAGTATTCCTGGAGGAAATAACACTGACATCTGCTGGGTTCTCAATAGCTACAATGGCACGGGCTGCTAAGAGCAGTTTTTCCCAGGTTCTCTTCAGATTGATGATATAAATACCTCAATAAAAAGATGTAAGATTTTCAATCAAATATGAGAATGCTTAACAAAATGCATAAAATCCAGCAACCTTGTTTACCATTGTCTTCAAAAATCTGGAATGTGGCAGCAACTACTATCAAACCCCAGTCACAAAGAAACACTCTACTGGCGTTAGCGAAAATCCTGCCAGAAATTATTCTAGCACACTTCCGACACTCAAGAGTTAATTGGCCAGAAAATGGCCTCAACTCCAAGTTTTAATAGTGTGCAGTTAAAATACCTATCAACCCTGCTTACTCCAAGGTCTCACTTGATTTCAGTAATAAGAGCTCCATGAAAATATCAGTATTATATAAGGGGAAATTGATTCTTGTGCCAACTGAATTTTTAAAAAGACTCGTGAATTGGGAAGAAAAAAGATGTTTCAGTTCATGACTTGTTCTATGAAAATTAGTTTCATGGAATTGAGAGAAACTAGTCCAAATTAAGCATGAAAAAGTCCCACCTTAAATTACAAATGTTTTGCCTTTAGTACAAGGAACAAAATTTAGGTAGGAGAAATATACTGTATTGAGAACTTGGAATTTATAAATTCTCACAGCAAACCCCACTATTGTGCATAATGATGATTCTGACATCACTAAAAAGTGACAATTCAAAAAAAAAATCCCAATTTTTACCATCACTTTTTCTTTTATATATATACTGTTCCATCTGAAAATCTAGATTGGTGCCTCCCAAATGGGTTCCTGCAGCAAGGAATTTGAGGACATCTTCCTCCTTCATCTGTAGAACATCAAGGCCTCCGGACATTGTGAAAGTTTCCTTTTTAAAGCAACGACAGGAAACCTAGAACAAAAATTAGCATGGTTATTTTAATGTTTTAATCAGTACTGTCCAACTATAAAATGGAAGTAATAACAATCTATCACTGCCATTACAGAGGAAACTGTAACTATAAATCAGTTTATAAAGTGAGAATCAATAAACTTCAATTGTTGTTCTAATGTTTTAAACTTGGTTTAAGAAAAATGTTCCAATATTCAGCAAGTTGTAATCTTTAAAAAAAAATTACTGTAGCAATCAAATGACATTTTAAAAAAATATCAACTTACTCAAACCCTGAGTAGTTTTAATGAGAAAGCTACCCAAGGAAGTATATTTGAATTCTTCAAAATTTGGAAGAAATGCTTTGGTCATAGCACAAATATGAGCACAGCAGCTATTACTTAATTTAGCATGTACATCTTCGGCATTTTACAGGGGACTGAAAAGTTATCCCTGTATTATTTTAATATTCTTTCTAGTTCTAAGTCAATCTGATTCTGCTAAGATGAAAATATGAACATCAGTACTTAAGACTGACATCTTTTAAGAAAAAGGAAACTTTTCTGAAAACAATCCAAAGGAGACACACACTGGAATAATCCACGCATTATTCTCTCCCTTATATTATTTGGGATAACTTTTAATAGCTGAAAAAAAGCAAAATGAAGGTATTTTCATGGTCAATAGTTGAAGTCTGTCTGGGCTACATATGGAACCAACGAAGCAAAGACCAACCAGTGTGTTTTGCATTTGTATGTACATCAAAAACCTAAACAGAATAACATGGCCTCGCATCCTACTAATTTCCAGTGCCTTAGTTTCAATTTCGAACTCGAATAAATATGTGACAGCGCTCGGTTTGGAAAGTTTCAAAAGCGTCGTTATCGCCAGGATGGCCGAGTGCGTTTTGCAAAACGAGACAAGGCGGGAGGCCTGAAACATGGACAGCATCCCAAACACTTCGGCAACCCTAAGCAGAGACAGCTGCCTCTTTCCAATGCGGCTGCTTCCCACCACCCAGCCACTTTGCGTTGCCCAAGTGAGCACAATGCCACTCAACACACATTACACGACTCACGAGATGACAATGCCGTATAAAGACTTCTCTGAGGTCGAAGAGAAAGAGGGCCGCGATGACTGATCATGAATATATATACCCTGCCTGTCCACCAATCACAAAGTCTTTTTCCAGAAAGGAAGTGACGTTGTTTGCTTTCGTTTCCGCGCGAGAACATAATTCCCGTTCTTTTCTGAATGCCGCCATGGGGAGGGGAAATGAGGTCAATGAGGAGCTAGTTGCTTACCAATAGCACTTCTCAAACTTGGCGGCTACAAGATGTTAAGCATGAGTGGCAGCGGGATTCTGGGAGTCTACTCTTCTTAATTAAAAAAAAATGCTGTTTTACTAATTCTGGCAACAAAATTCCTGACGGACCTTTAAAAAGAATGACTGAACTGAATCTTACTAATACGGCTTTTTCTTTGAAAGTTTCACCATTCATTTGGACTGTTTGTCGTTTCCTTGCTTCGTTATTCTCACACTGACTTAACGTCTATTATTTCTAGATGTGCCTCCATGTTAGACTAGGCTCAGCAGAAAGAGAATTGCGGGTCACAACCATCGGTTGAATTAAAGTGTTATCTCAGGGACGATTTCTAACCAAAGAAGATTATTTAGAATGCTTTTCTGTCCCTGCTTAACCAATAACACTAAAATAAAAAATGGTTTTCAAATGAAAGAAAATGTATTTTTTACATTTGCTAATACAGTCAGGCTATTGACTACCAAGGATTCTGTGCAGCTTACAATTAAAAATTAAGAAAAAAAACCAAAAGTAGGAAACATGAAGGAAGACAAATGAACAAAAAGCCATGCATTAAGAGCCCAGTACACAATTGCCTAAATCTGGGAATAATTTATTAGATTTTTCTCCCATATTTATTACTTTTTTAGTAAGTCATAGCCAGGTATTGAGCAGCTTGATTCTTATGTATGTGAGAATTGAAACAATGTAACGCTATTTCTGCTTCTGTTAATCCGCTTACGCTTAGAATTGGTTACAAAAGCCTGCATCTTGTAACCTTTCGGGAGATAAGAATCAGGATAGAACGAACATTGTTACATGCATGTATGTTTCAAAAGCAGTGTCAAGACCTATAGAGGGACCATCAGCAAACAGCTGGAGGTCTAGGAAATACCAATAACTAAAACAATCAAAAAGCCACTTGATAGACCGGGGGAATGTTAATGGGCAATAAAATATCCCCCGAAGGTATGAATTCCAATGACAAACCGCGAGTTAAGCCCTCATACAATGAGGCATTTAGGGTATAAATATACTGTGTAAAATATGCTCGGGGTTCCATCCTGCTGCCTTGGATGTGAACCCACTTCTGCAGAACCGAAATAAACTCAAAGAGAAAACTCAGCTCCGTGTCGTGTCAGTCTCTCGTGCGAACGCAATCTGACCATTGAGCGCAATCTGACAGCTGGCGAGCCAGAGCAGGAGATTCCACGGCGATCCTTGGTGTTTTGGGGACTGGTGAGTAGTGGCCACTCCGTCTCGTTTGGAGACAACCCCACTCCCCATTGATCGAGAGATCCCAGGAATCTCCGATCCAAAACGAAGCCTCAAGGGGAGAGAAGATAGAGGAGGAAGAAGGCAGAAAACCTATTCCGGTAGATTCGCCCTTGGGACAACTACTAAACCAGTGGTTCTCCCCGAATCTAAAGCATTTTACCCGGAATCTGGAGAAAAAGCACATGATTTTTTTGTGCAAATACAGGTGGCCAAAATATCCCCTTTCTGATCCAAAATTCCCTTATCATTGGGCACCGGAGGGAGAAACCAGTACATACTGGATGAACCAACTAAAAATTTACCAATTGGCTCACAAATTAACCGCAGAGATACCGTACCTGGAAGTATGGTATCACGTTGAATTTGAAGGACCCAGCCTGCCACCGGCTGACCAATTTGTGTCCAAACTTAAAAATCCGGAGTCTGACGATGAGTTCTATCGTCCTCCACCAACTGTTCCTCCACATAATCAGCAAGATTTATTAGCAGCAGCGGCAGCGGCTCCATTGCCTCCCTCTCCGCCGCCTACACTCCATGCACGCTTGCGGAGAGAGTTAAGGGAGTTAGAACAAAGCGTTCAGAACTTTCCCTTTCAGCCGGCTCAGCCGGCACACGCTTATCCTTTGCGCGAAGTGCCAAACGGTCTGAATGCTCAGGGACAGCCCGTGGCTATGTATGCTGTTCAACCTATGAGACCTGGGGAACTGAGAGAGTTAAAGCAATCACTTCCCCGGCTTCATGAGGATCCACAAAAAGTAAGCCTAGAATTAGAACTGTTTCTGGGACCAAATGATTATACGTATGAAGAGCTGATGTACGTTTTGGGGCATTTATTCAGCAGGGAGGAAAGAGATTTGATTAGGCAGGGAGCAATAGAACATTGGCGAGTGTTACAATTGGGAAATGACCAAGCAGTTGCTGGGGATGTTAAGTTCCCTTTGGCACCTCCCAATTGGAATATCCAAAATGCAGAACATAGACAAAATATGAGAGATCTAAAGACAATGATCATTGAGGGAATTAAAAGTGCAGTCCCTCAGGGTCGGAACTTAACAAGAGCTTTTGAGATAACCCAGGGAAAAGATGAATCCCCAGGGGATTATTGTGCCAGGCTAAGACAAAGCTTAGAAAAATATTCAGGAGTAAAATCAGACACTCCTGCATTTGAATTCATGTTAAAGATGCAGTTTGTGGCAGGAGCCTGGCCGGATATTCAGAAAAAGATCCAGAAGATAGATAACTGGGGGGCGCAGGGAATTACTGAATTAATCCGAAATGCCCAACAGACCTTTGTAAACAGGGATGAGATCAAGACCAGGCAGAAGTCCCAAATGATGCTGGCAGCGGCACAGAGCGCTGCTAAAAATGAAGTGAGGAAAACGGGAGAAAGTGATCAGCCAAGGAAAGAGACGTCTGGGGGAAGGGGGAGAGGATTCTCTCCCAGAGGGAGACCTTTTAGAGGGAGAGGGATGAGCACTAATAGAGTAGGTATAGATCGTAACTGTTTCAGGTGTGGCAAGCATGGTCACTTTGCGCGCGAGTGCCAGAACAGCCACCCTGAAAGAAGTTACACTCTATATGAAGACTAGGGAATTTCCGGCTCCTTTAAGAGGACCTACGGGGAGCCACTGGTAAATATAAAAGTAGGTCCAGACCGTCAGGAGTTAACTTTCCTGATAGACACAGGGGCAAGTCGTACCTCGGTATGCGAGCCCATAAATCAAAGGATGAAGGGAAAGGAGACAATTTTGGTAGCTGGAGTGAGCGGAAAGCAGAATAGAGTGAGAGTTTTGGAAGAGGTAGAGATGAGTATGGATGGAATAGAAGTTTGTAGCAAGGTGCTGTATATACCAGAGTCAGGGGTAAATTTGTTGGGAAGGGATCTCATGCCAGCGTTTGGATTCCAGTTGAGGGATAATAGTGGGATAAGGATGTGTGTCCTGAAAGAAGAAGATATAAGACGGATTCATGATGATGTTTGGGCAGATGGACAAAGGATGGGGAGGATGGAAATAAAACCCATCGAGATCAAGGTACAGCCAGGGATCGTTAAAAGTTGGACACCTCAATACCCAATGAGTAAGAAGGGCAGAGAGGGATTGAAGCCTGTAATTGATCAGTTGTTACAGCAAGGGTTATTGGAACCAACCATGTCCCCTTTTAACTCTCCTATCTTGGCTGTACAGAAGAAGGATGGAAAGCACCGGCTAGTAATGGATCTGAGGGGGATCAATCGCCTCGTAATACCACGTTTCCCGGTGGTACCTGATCCCTATACCATTTTGGGTCAGATACCCCCAAAGGATGGGTGGTTTACAGTTATTGATCTAAAGGATGCTTTTTGGGCATGTCCGCTTGGAGAGGGGAGCAGAGATTTGTTTGCCTTTGAGTGGAGTGATCCTGAAAGTGGGAGGAAACAACAATTGAGATGGACTGTATTGCCCCAAGGGTATACAGAAAGTCCTTTGTTGTTTGGCCAGGCTTTGGAGGAAAAGTTGCAAGCTTTTCCAAAGGAGCCAGGGGTAAGTTTGATTCAGTATGTAGATGACCTGCTGTTGTCTGGAGAGAAGGAAGCGAGAGTTAGGGAAAGTTCAGTAGTTTTACTGAACTGGCTGAAGGAGCAAGGATTGAAGGTATCAAGGGAAAAGATTCAATTTGTAGAGAGGAAAGTGAAGTATTTAGGACATTACATCATGCAAGGAGTCAGGAGTTTGGATCCTGAAAGGGTGAAGGGGTTAATGAGTTTAGCTCCACCCAGGAATAGGACGGAGGTTAGAAAAGCCTTGGGGTTAGTTGGATACTGCAGAGCTTGGATAGATCAATATGCAGTGTTAGCCCAGTTCCTGAACCAGAAGTTGCAAGGAGAAAAGGAGACTATTGAATGGACAGAGGAGGATGAGGCAAGGTGGGAGGAAATCAAGAAGGCATTAGCCACAGCACCAGTGTTGGCTCTGCCTAACTTGAAACTTCCATTTCATCTATATGTTTCTGCAAAATCAGGAGTTGCAGTAGGAGTGCTTGCTCAGAAGAGGGGGGGGGCGGTTTCAGCCCATTGCCTTTCTGAGTAAGACATTAGAACCTGTGGTGAGAGGTTGGCCCATCTGTGTGCAGGCAGTAGCTGCCACAGCTGTTTTGGTGGTAGAAAGCAGGAAACTGACCTTTGGGGGAGCTATAGTAGTACATTCCCCACATCAAGTAACCTCAGTGTTGAGTCAGTTGGCTTCCACTTGGATGACTGAGGGAAGGATTTTAAAATATGAAACTATTTTGAGAACAAGTCCAGATATCATTATCGGGACCGATAAAAATTTGAACCCAGCAGAGTTTTTGGAAGGGATCAGAAAAGAATGGGAAGCTGAAGATCATGATTGTCTGTTAGAGATTGAAATTATGACAAAAGTGAGAAAAGATTTAGAAGAGGTTCCACTGGAAAAAGGGGAGAAGTGGTTTGTGGATGGCTCCAGCAGAGTTGAGAATGGCATAAGGAAAGCTGGATATGCAATAGTTACTCAAACTGGGGAAGTAATTGAGAAAGGATCATTACAAAAAGGATGGTCAGCTCAAAAGTGTGAGCTATACGCTCTCAAAAGGGCCCTGGAATTGGCTGAGGAAATTGAGGTGACTATATGGACTGATTCTAAGTACGCTTGGGGGGTGGTTCACACTTTTGGGAAGATCTGGCAAGAAAGAGGGTTTATAAAATCAGATGGGAAACAGATAGAGCAACTCCAGTTAGTAGAAGAATTGTTGGAGGCTTTACAATTACCACAGCAAGTAGCCATTGTCCATGTGAACGCACACCAAAAGGGGAATAGCCTGGAAGTTGTTGGGAATAGATGGGCAGATAGGTGGGCAAAAGAGGCAGCTGGGGAGGTAACTCTACAAATGGTATCAGTACCCATGTTGCCTGAAGAGCCCGAAGACAACTGGGAACCAGATGGAACTGTAATAGAAAAATTAGAGAAGGAGGGGTGCAGAAAAACCGAGAAGGGATGGGTGACTGGGAATGGAGAAAAAGTTTTGTCAGAAACACAAATGAGAAATGTCATGCAGTATTTACATGAGGGGAGTCATTGGGGGACTGAAGCATTGGTACAAGCTGTCAAACCAGTGTATTGGAGTCTAAACATGTGGACCATTGCCCATTCCATTTGCTGGAAGTGTTTAATATGTTTAAAGGTTAATAAAGGTGCATCCAGAAAAACAGAGAAAGGGGGGCGGCCTTTAGCAGCTTGGCCGTTCCAGAAGATACAAATTGATTACACTGAGCTGCCACCCAGTGGTGGATGGAAATACCTGTTAGTTGTTAAAGACCACTTGACAGGGTGGATGGAAGCTTTTCCCACTAAACAAGCCACCGCTTCCATGGTAACAAAAATTCTGTTGGAACAAATAATACCTAGATATGGCATGTTTGAAGTGATAGACTCTGATAGAGGCACACACTTTACACAGAAAATTCTTCAAGAAGTAATGAGGGCTATAGGGGTGAGATGGGACTTACACACCCCTTGGCATCCTCAGTCTTCAGGGAAGGTTGAAAGGGGCAACTCAGAGATTAAGAAACACTTAACAAAATTGCAGTTGGAAAATGGATTACCTTGGACTAAGAACTTACCCCTAGCTCTGTTAAGAGTTAGGACTTGTCCAAGAAAGGACGTGGGGGTTTCACCTTTTGAAATGTTAATGGGTCGCCCCTACTTGACAACTTTTGGGGGACCTATACCCGAATTCAGGGATATGTTTGTAAGGAAGTATTTGCAGACGCTGTCCAGATCTTTATTGTCTCTTCGCAAACAGGGACTGTTAGCACAACGACCACCACTAGTAGGAAGTCAACATCCCTATGAAGTTGGTGATTGGGTGCTTGTGAAAACTTGGAGGACTGAGAAACTGCAACCTAGCTGGGAATGACCATACCAAGTACTTCTGACGACTGAGTCTGCTGTCCGGACAAAGGAAAGTGGATGGACTCATCATAGTCGTGTGAAAACAACTCCAGAACCTGAGAAGCCTTGGAGAAGCCACCCAGTGGAAGGACAACCTTTGAAACTGACTCTTAAAAGATAAAATCATGTGTCTGTTCCTGTGTACTTCAACTGTACTTGTAAGTATTTTCATCTTACAACAGGTTAAAGAAGCAGGAACCGAACAATCTCGACATGTGCAGAGAGCAGGAGACCTTGGGGAAGAGCTCTGGACAGACAATTGCTACATCAAGAACATAAGGACAACGGCGAAAGATCTGAACATCACTAACTGTTGGTTATGTATGCATTTGCCTGGGAGAGCTGAAAGGGGGGTCAATTTACATGGTGTGCCTTTGACAAGACAAATGATGACATTTGGGGAAGGAAATAAAAGAGAGTTTGGGAGAAACATGACCGGGAGGGTATTCCTCCAATTGCGAGAGACAGCGCATGTTTGTTTTAAAAGGAATGTTACTGGGGGAGTCTTCCTGGGAGATTGGGAAAGGTGTAATAAAACATTTGTAATGCCTGCAACATGTTTCAATACCAGCAAACCAAATTCAGGTGACTGTACAAATGATCTTTTACCATTCCCTACATATTATTGTGAAATGTGTGTGTATTTTGAGGGGATAATCAATTGGACAAGGCTTTCCAATGCTACTTGGGCAATGGATGATGGCAGGTGGATGTTATGTGGAAAATATGCCTATAGAGAAGTACCAAAATTGTGGTCAGGGACTTGTACCATGGGGTTTGTGATACCAGTAATATATAAATTAGATAAACTACCCAACACCCGGATCAGAAATAAAAGAGAGCTAGATTCCAGAGTAAGTGAAGGAGCCTGGTGGGAAGGTATGGGAAGAGCCCTTGTCGCACCTATAGGCATTGGGTTAAATTACCAAGACATCAAACGATTGAATAATTTTACCATCACAATGTTTAATGACACCATAAAAAGCATAAAAATGATTAACGAAGAATTGTCTGAAGTTAGACAAGTTGCATTACAGAATCGCTATGTTTTAGACATAGTGCTTGCCGCAAAAGGAGGTGTCTGTGCCTTAATTCATTCTCATTGCTGTACATATATTCACAATTATGAGCCAAATATAACCAAAACTGTACATGAAATGGAAACCAGGATAAATGAGTACCAGAAACAGTGGGATAGCGGTTCAGGATCATTGTGGGATATGTTATGGTCTTGGCTTCCTGATGGATCTTGGTGGAAATCGATAGTGACCACTCTAACAATCATCGCAGTAATTCTGATTAGTCTATGCTGTTGTATCCAATGTATTCCCAACGTAATCAATATATGTATACAATCTTTAAGGAAAATTAGGTTTACAAACAAAAAGAAAGAACTTATTTTATACAATCAATCGGAGGAAATGTTAATACAAGTTAGTAAAGATCTTTGTGCTTTTGAAACAGAATGTAACCAGAAGAGGAGGGATTGTGAGAATTGAAACAATGTAACGCTATTTCTGCTTCTGTTAATCCGCTTACGCTTAGAATTGGTTACAAAAGCTTGCATTTTGTAACCTTTCGGGAGATAAGAATCAGGATAAAACAAACATTGTTGCATGCATGTATGTTTCAAAAGCAGTGTCTAGACCTATAGAGGAACCATCAGCAAACAGCTGGAGGTCTAGGAAATACCAATAACTAAAACAATCAAAAAGCCACTTGATGGACCGGGGGAATGTTAATGGGCAATAAAATATCCCCTGAAGGTATGAATTCCAATGACAAACCGCGAATCAAGCCCTCATACAATGAGGCATTTAGGGTATAAATATACTGTGTAAAATATGCTCTGGGTTCCATCCTGCTGCCTTGGATGTGAACCCGCTTCTGCAGAACCGAAATAAACTCAGAGAGAAAACTCAGCTCCGTGTCGTGTCAGTCTCTCGTGCGAACGCCCATTGAATGCAATCTGACATAGGCAAAGCAGGAAGAGCGGTGGGGGTGTCCTGCAGTGTCCCTGTGATTAGTCAGTCATAAGGGCATGTAGGAAGTCCCCCTCCCCAGATTAAAATATTCTTCTTAATATTAAAAAGAAGCAGGATAGAATATTTCCCCTAAAGGAGAAGTGGAGGGGGAAAAAATCCTAACATAGGCAGAAAACAGCCTCAGTCTTCTTGCCATAGGAGAACAACCTCAAGCAGAAGCTTGAAGAGGCCGAGTCTTTTAAGAATGGAGATTTTGTATCCATTCAGAAAGACTGGGCCAAGCTATTCATAAGCAAAGAGACTCCAAATAAGCAACACAATTAGGCAAGCTGACAAGATTATCTCAGACAAACAGCTAGGATTTCCATTTCCCCTTTTGCCTGAAGTGCCAGCCATGACCCCCTACATGACCCCATAGGAAACTGGCAGCAGCCATTAAAATATTAAAGGACACATTATTAAACAGGAACAGACATCTCAATCACAAAGCCCCAAAGAATAAAAACCCACATACTCTCAACCCCATTTTATCATTTACCCCAGTATTTCAATAATCTAGATCACCATTTGCCATTCTCAAAGTTACCATTTTGGGGGGAAACACTCTTTAACAGCAAAATATTCCTGAATTCATAAACAGCAAAAGATTTCAAATTGCTTCAAAATATTTCAACAAATGTAATTAACACATCACAAAAGTTAATCGATAAATATGTAATCTGTTTCAACTGTAGCATTGCTAATCTGTCCCTTGCTCCATTACCGTCCTACCCTATTCATTTTAGTTTAAATCCTATCTCAGTTTAGCTACTGATGAACTGACATGCAGCTTAGTCTATGCATGTGTTGAAGTGACCTGCATTTCATAAAACCTTATGATTTTCAGTAAAATATATTAGTCAGAAAAGGTGCTACCAGATTTCTCCTGATATTTGATACCACAATACAACTAATTAATATTGGTCACCTCATGCAGGCATGTGTTGAAATTGCTATTACGATATTATACTAAGATATCATTCTGGCTTTAAAAGCCCATGCAATTTACCAACGCACCACTCTTTGATAGCTTGTTCTTCAGTCTTTTTTGCCAGTTGGAGCAGCTAAATAAAAATGAAAACTTCTGTTTTGGTATGGTAGCTTAGCTTTGGTGTACTCAGTAGATTCGGAGCTTCTGCAGCTTTCAAGGCAGAATTTTTATCAATCACATCATCCAGTTATGAAGATGAATTATGGGACATGGCTGGGAAAAACCCGAGGCAGTGTGGCTATGCATATTGGTTTCTCTTTTCTCTTCTAGGAGCATCAGAGAGAAGAGATTCCATCTTCAGAATTCAGGCTTCTCTGCTTCCCCCATGCCCCTTAAACTCATTTACATTATGAATCAAAGAGATGCTGTTAAGTAATAAATTTAGATAATAAAAGGTATTTTTCCATAGATGTTTTTAACTCATTTTTTTTGTTTCAATAAACATGATACTGCAGCTAATTAAGTTAAGTATTTAATTTATTTAGACAAAAATATCTCCCTCGAAATAATTATCAATAGCATTTGCATTTCACATTTTAAAAGTTGCATTATAGTAATAGCCAGAAACTCTCAATATGTTAATTGATTTTGATTACATTAAAAGTAGCAAACCTATTAATAAATTTATACATGTCAACATTCATGTTGTGATTTTCATGGAAGAGTGTGTATCTTCGACATTGCTTGATTGCTTATTTCATATCTGTAAAGAATTACATCCATAAATATTCTTCCATCTGTATTTTTGAAGGAATTCAAAATGTACTTAAATACATTAAAAATTAATAAATCTAAAAGTAATAATGCTTGCAAAACTGAAAGATATTGGGTTTTCATACAAGTAAATTAGCTGAATGGGTAACCTCAGTAGCAATCTTATTCAGAATGCTGCCAAAATGCACATATTATACATTTAATATGTGCATTCTGGCAGCATTCGGAATAAGTTTGCTATCCATATCCCCCTACACAATATCATTTAAAAGAATTGGTTCCTGGCAAATTCCTGGCTGGCAGTTATATTGTTTTCCATATGATGATATATCAATCAGAGAGATGTCTGAAGTGCTCCTGAAGTACTCCTGTCTGTTCTATTTCCAGCTATCCATTTATCTTTCTTCTTTTAAAAAAAAACTTCTGTACACTTGCTTCCGGGAAATGGTTGAATTCTTTTTTTAACCTCAGATTTATAATATCTGAAATAAATTATAGCTCCTGTTCCTTCATTGACACTAATTCTTTTTTATAATAAGTAAGTATAGCTTTGGTTTCAGGAAACTCAGCAAATAATATATTGTTCCCAGTGTCAATGAAGGAACAGGAGCTATAATTTATTTCAGATATTATAAGTACTCCTTGCTTCTGTTGTGAATGTATAAAGTTTTAATAAAGCGTGAGCTTGGAGTAAGTACAGGGTTCTGGCCCTGCACTTCTGATTGGTTGTTAAACGGCCGGATCGGAGTGGCCCGCTCCGGGGAATCCAATTGGCCCTTAACAGAGAGTTCCTATTGGTTATGAGAGCTAGCGTTCCTCGTTGGTTATTGGTTAATAGTTACGGGGTTTGCCTATATAAGGCGGGTTAAAACTGCTGTAGAAGCTAGAAGTCACTATGTAAATAAAGAGCTGAAGTTCACCGTTCAGAGGCTTGTCTCCATTCTTTCTCGCCCATGCTCCAAACATAACACTGGCGACGAGGATGGGATGTGGAGACATCTGAACCAACAAACTTCGAAGAACACCGAGCACGTGACAGACGACGCTACACAACGAAATCATGCCCAGCGTCGTCGTACCACCTGCTCCATTCGATCCAGTATAGGAGGACTGGGAGTCCTACATGGATCGCTTCCAAATGTTCTTAGAAACCAACAACTTAAAGGACGCCACACCAGGAAAGAAACGGGCAGTGTTCCTAACGCATTGCGGTCCAACTGTATTTAAGATGGCTAAAGCACTAGCAAAACCCCAAGAAGTGAAGGTGATGGATTGGGACGACCTCGAACCTCTCCTACGAGATCACTACGCACCGACCGTGCCTACGCTCGTGAGATGGCACGAGTTTTATCAGAGGAGCCAGCGAAAGGGAGAAAGTGTGGCTGACTTCATAGCAGACCTCCGAAATATGGGAGACCTCTGCGGATTCACCGATTTAGAAGAAGCACTAAGAGATCGCATAGTTCTGGGACTAGATGCACTAGACATTCAAAGCAAGCTGATGGCGAAAGGCGACATCAGCCTTGCCGACGCCATCGCTGATGCTACTGCAGCAGAAGTAACCAGGAAGTCAGCTGCACAATTACGCCAAAACCGTGCTCCGGTACCACCACCGACAAGCGACATTTTATCCAAGTCAGAAGGGCAGCTTGCAACGACACACCACGAGGAGCTCTCTTCATCGTCAGACAGCGATGAAGAAGGGGTCCATCGACTGCAGTCCAACCGGGACCACCACCCAAAGCCTTTAAGCCCTTGCACTGGCTGTGGGGCCAACCATGCCAGGTCCGAATGCAAATTCCACGACGCACTCTGCCATGAGTGAGGGAAGCGAGGCCACATCGGACAGGTCTGCCGAAGTTACCAGGACCCGTCCAGGCCTCAAAAGGGACTAACTATCGCCAATCGACAGGAAACCGTCCTGTACGGTGAGAGCCAGTAAACCACTCCTACAGAAATCGAGTTTTGCAGAGAGAAGAGGCTCACCATACTATCACTATCAGTCACGCCTCAGCTTTACACACCAAGAAAATACGAGTCACAGTAGCCATCGAGAACCAGCCTTGCCACATGGAAGTCGACTCGGGATCGTCCCTCTTGATGGTGTCCTGGAAGACCCTTAAACAACTCATCCCCACGATTCAACGCCAAGATCTCCGCTTCCAAAGACTCATCCTCAAGGACTACCAAGGGAATCGAATCCCCGTCATTGGTTCCTGCCGAGTCCGAGTCTCCTTCAAGAAGCACACAGCGTACTTACCACTAACTGTCATCGATAGTGACAGGCCTAGCCTACTAGACCTCCAATGGTTCACGCCACTCGGCATTGAAGTGGCCGGCATAAACCAAATCAGCGGAAGTGACTGGGAGGGAGACCTCATCCATGAGTTCAGGGACGTCTTCGCGGACAGCTTAGGCGAGTACAAGGGGACCCCGATTTCGTTCAGTCTAGACCCAAAGATAGCTCCCATCCGACTTAAGCCCCGTCGAGTTCCGTTTGCCTTAAAGTCAAAAATCAACGAACAACTTGACAAACTGATAGCTCAGGGGGTGTTAGAGCCCATCGATCACTGCCCCTGGGAAACCCCAATCGTAACACCCATTAAGCCAGACGGGTCGATCCGAATTTGTGGGGACTACCGGGCCACTTTGAACCACGCCCTACAGCAGAACGCATATCCAGTGCCGGTGGTGCAGCATCTTCTCCACTCCCTGGGGGGCAGGAAAGTCTTCGCTAAATTAGATTTAGCTCAGGCATATCAGCAACTACCTGTTGATGAAAAGACGGCACAGGCACAAACGATTGTGATGCACCGAGGTGCCTTTAAATGTACCCGGCTTCAATTCGGAGTTAGTGTAGCCCTGGGGATTTTTCAGAGCCTTATGGAGAGGTTATTACAAGGGATTAAGGGCGTGATCCCCTATTTTGACGATGTATTAATTGCGGCCCCTACGAAAAAAATCTTACTGGACCGGTTAAAATTAGTCCTAAAAAAATTCCAAGAGGCCGGTCTTAAAGTAAAAAAAAAACAAATGTAACTTGTGTACTGACAGTGTTGAGTTTTTAGGGTAACTAATTGATATCCAGGGTATTCACCCTACTGAAAGTAAACTAAGGGCGATAAAAAATGCTCCCAGGCCACGAAACAAGGCCGATCTCCAGGCGTTCCTAGGCCTCACCAACTTTTATAATGTATTTTTACCGCATAAAGCAACGGTCGCTGAACTGTTACACCGGTTGTTAGATAAGAAAGCAAATTGGTTATGGGGTCACCGAGAAGAACAGGCGTTCCGCAACGTGAAAAAACTGCTCACTTCTGACTCTGTACTCATGCAGTATAACGAGACTTTGCCGTTAAATATAACATGTGATGCTTCACCTTTCGGTGTGGGTGCAATTTTGAGCCATGTACTGCCTAATGGGAACGAAGCCCCTGTTGCATATTTTTCAAAAACACTTTCAAAAACTGAGCGAAATTATGGACAAATCGATAAAGAAGCCCTCGCAATTGTATCGGCCGTTAAAAGATTCCACGAGTACGTGTATGGCCGGGCTTTTACTATCGCGACTGACCACAAACCGTTATTGGGGATAATAGCTGGAGATAAGCCAACTCCCTACATATTATCCCCCAGGATGACTCGCTGATCAGAATTCTTGGCCGCTTATAATTATCAGCTGCAATACCGCCCGGGGAAAGCCATTCCCCACGCCGACGCATTGAGCCGAGCACCGCTTCCAGAAACTCTCGACGATCCTGCACCAACGGTAACCACGTTGCAAATTGAGGCACTCAACTCGCCGCCATTAACCACCCGAGATATCGCGAGAGAAACCAAATGTGACCCCACCTTAGCGCGAGTCCTAAGCTGGGTAGAACGTGGATGGCCATTGGACCAATTATCAGATGACTTCACACCATTCAAGACTCGACAAACCGAGTTTTTCTCCCAAAAAGGCTGTGTCATCTGGGGCAATAGAGTCATTATCCCAGAATGATTCCAGAAAGCGCTTCTGGGAACCTTGCACGATGGCCACCCCGGCATCGTGTGAATGAAAGCCCTTGCGTGAAGCTACGCATGGTGGCCGGGTATTGACAAGCAAATCGAACATTGGGTTAAAGCTTGTCCAAAATGCCAGGAAGTGAGCAACGCCCCACCTAAAGCCATTCCTACTGAATGGGAGACACCACGCGGACCCTGGTCCCGAATTCACTTGGACTTCGCTGGGCCGACCAAAGGCCACACCTTTCGACTAACCGTCGACGCCTATTCAAATTGGTTCGAGATTCATTGCATGACGACTACAACCTCCGAGACAGTTATCAAAACCCTGGAAAGACTATTTGCAACCCACGGACTACCAGACATCCTGGTATCCGATAACGGGCCCCAATTTACAGCACTGTCGTTCGAGCAGTACCTCACTGACTGCGGCATTCGACATGCGCTCACCTCGCCTGCGCACCCTGCGACCAATGGCAAAGCAGAACGCATGGTACAGTTTGTGAAGAAAATCTTACAGAAGGTAGACTACGACAACATTGATGACAAGATCGATCGAATCCTTTTTTTTACAACACATCACACCACATAGCGTCACCAACAAAACTCACACCGAACTGCTAATAGGATGAAAACTCTGCTCCCACCTCGACCGGTTACACCCAGCTTACGAACCGGAAAAACCAATAGGATCCAGCGGCCGCTGTCGTGCCTTCCAGGTAGGAGATTTGGTATACGCTAAAAACCTATCGGGCGACCCATTGTGGGTGGAGGTGACAGTAGTTCATGTAACCGACCCAAGATCCTACCTTGTACAATGCCTTGACGATAGACTATGGAAACGCCATATCGATCAATTACAATCGCGGCTTCCAGCGGGCAGTCCTGAACTCCCCTATGACCAGACTGAGGGGGGGGAGGTACAGAAGAAGATGAATGCCAAGAAGAAGAAAACTCGTTCGAAGGGAACGATGGTATAATAGAGACTCAGGAAGTGGAACCAGAGAGGGAAACAGTTGAACCTCAGGGAATTACAGAGAACATAGGCAATGACGGGGAAATGAACTCTGGACCAGAAACAGCCCCACTGCCAAACAACGATCTACCTCAGCGTGATTGTAGCCAAATGATACAGCGAAAATCAAAGAGACTAATAAAACAACCATCCTACCTAAAGGACTATGTAACTGCGCCCTGCAAACAGAAGCCAGGGGGAAGGGGTGTTGTGAATGTATAAAGTTTTAATAAAGCGTGAGCTTGGAGTAAGTGCAGGGTTCTGGCCCTGCACTTCTGATTGGTTGTTAAACGGCCAGATCGGAGTGGCCCGCTCCGGGGAATCCGATTGGCCCTTAACAGAGAGTTCCTATTGGTTATGAGAGCTAGCGCTCCTCGTTGGTTATTGGTTAATAGTTACGGGGTTTGCCTATATAAGGTGGGTTAAAACTGCTATAGAAGCTAGAAGTCACTATGTAAATAAAGAGCTGAAGTTCACCGTTCAGAGACTTGTCTCCATTCTTTCTTGCCCATGCTCCAAACATAACAGCTTCCAAATCTAATTACATAAGTCTCTGTAGAGTCTCTGTAGAGTAGAGTAGTAAGTCATAATGTGGCTTAATTATTTGAGATTTAGTGTCTATCCATTATGGAGTAATATTTGTGAACCTAGGTATGATAGCTTGTTCAATAAATAATGATTAAACATCTTGCCTTATTTATAATGAAATTTGATTAGTTTTGATAGTATTTTTCAATCCTCTGACACCCTCAAAATTTGAGGAAGGATCCATCCAGGATCCAGGGCTTCTGGACTCTTCTTTGCAATCTAGATTTTAGCCAGAGGTTTGTCTTAATCTTTTGCTTCTTTTGCAGAATGCTTCAATGACACTCAGCCTCTTAGTCTTAGAACATATTTTTCAGCCTTCTTCATGCTGTTCTTTTTAACTATATCACAAAGTCTAATCATCAAGTGAGGCTTGAACCAATGCTATACCCTCTTCTTCAAGCACAAATACATTATCTGCTTCACTTTTCTGAGACTGCCTTTAGCATTTCATTAAATTGACTACCTTTATTAATACCAAATTCTGCTGAATACTATCCCTCAACATATCAATTCTGCTACAGTTGTAACAAACTGCTATTTCCAATTCCTACATCCTATTTCCTTTCCTTCCAACTTTTATTTTGTGGATATTATTAGAATATAATAATTGCTAGAAATGTAAGTTATCAAATTCTTTAGAAAGTTATTTTCATGCATTTTATATTGCTATGCTAATAATTTTATCTAGGAAGAAGGACTCATTTCACCCAGGGATGTTGCATTAGCCTATAGTTTGTTAGGCACTTGTGAAACGCTAGCAGAATGAAGCCCTAGTTGAATCTGAAAGCTAAAGGGGCAATCTTCAGAAGATGTAGGATCAGGATAGAGGAATTTGCCATTCCAAAAGTCTTGTTCCTATGTATATTTTAATATTAAATCAGTTTCCACTCAAATATTAAATGTTCACATGAATTCTCCAACAATTAAATGTGCTGCAATAAAACATACTTTGTATGTTTTAAAGTGTGATTAATGCTATAATGTAATTTTCTTGGCTGTAAAAGTTTCGATGGATTCTGTTTAAAAGTTTTCATTTTATCTCTTATAGGAATGAAGCAACTATTATCTCAGGGAGAAGGCTGGCTGCACAAGTCTGTGAGGAAATACAAAGAGATATTGAATCATGGCTTACCCTTGGCCACAAGAGACCTCATCTCACTGTTGTTTTAGTAGGAGAAAACTCAGCCAGCCATACTTATGTAAGAAATAAAGTAAAAGCAGCAGCAGCCGTAGGTATGACTTTTTTTAAAAAAAAATAGAGCTTGTACATTGCCAACCCAGGTTGTTTATAATATATACAATATGTTACTGGCATACAATTTTTTTTAAGAGTGAGGCTTCAGTGGATGGCAGTGATGCAAAGCAGGAGAGCCAACACACCTATTCAGGGACAATATTTTCATAAGGTTTGAGTGAGGTAGGGCAAGATTGATATCAGTCTTACCAAGAACAACAGATGGAGCTTATTCTACTTTATTGTAAGGCCACATTAATACAATCTCGCAAGTCTAAAACTTCTGCCATATCCTTTGCAACCTGAGAAGTGGGAGAGGGTTTTTTCTGAGTCTCATTTCCTGTCCATTACCTGTTTCTTAGCATCTCTCTGCAGGCCTTCGAAAGTCCTTCCTATGTACCATTACAGTATGATGCCTATTTTATTATTTATTTATTAATAAACTTTATAGGCTGCCCATCTTACCTCAAGGTAACTCTGGGCTGTTTTACAATAATAAAAACTAAAAACGATAACAAACCGAAAGCATAAGTAAGTTTAATACAAAAGCCAAACACTATGGCCCAATTAAAAAATGGGGAAGGCAGGAGCAAGATGGGGAGGGAGATGGGATATGTTGTTAATTGATCAACCACATTCACTGTAATGCTTCCCCCATTGGAGCCCAAAGCTAACAAACAGAGCCAGGTCTTTAGGATCTTCTGGAAGATTACACCAGGGGACAAGATGTTCCACAGATCAGGCGCAGCGGCAGAGAAGCCCCTTCTGCTGGTCCCAGCCAGAATAATCAGGAGATGGGATCTGCAGCATGCTTCCTCTGCCAGCATTGGTGAGGTGGGCTAATTCCAGTGGGATGAGATAAGTAGCCTGACCCATTCACTGATGTCTAAATTCATATATTTAAAAAAAAAAAACCCACCCAATCAGGATTGCAATGATGCCAACATTTTAAACATATGTCGTAACATAATTCAAGCTGATTCACTCTCACAGAAAAGTTTGTACTGGGCACATTTTGTTGCTTTCCCCCCTCCCCCTGCCTTCTCTTCCTTCAGGCTCCTAGGAAAACCATTTCTTTAATTTTTAGTAAATTGTGTTTCAGAAAAGAGATTTAAACAGTTCCAGTTTGCCTACATATGTCCTAGATAATTAAGCGGTGTCTGTATGCGTTTTACCTGTTTTAGAACAAAGAAAGATAAATAATAGTGCCATTAAATGTGGAAGTACATAATTTGATTTGTGTAGCAAATTTTGCAAGAGGCAAAATGCAAAACCATTGTTGCTAAGGATATTTCTTTTGTGGATTGTTTTAGGCATTTGTAGTGAAATAATACTGAGGCCCAAGGAAATTTCTCAAGAAGAACTTTTAGATCTTACTGGCAAATTAAACAAGAATTCAAGAGTCAATGGCATATTAGTCCAGTTACCTTTGCCAGGTAATGAATTCTGTTTCATATGGAGTCAGAAATAAAATGACTGAAAATATATAAGAAAAATGCAGTTAAACTAGTACCTCTGTTCTGGTACAAGGGAAGAGATTTATCAATAATCAATTTCCTTCGATTATTGTTGTCTTTACTAGTATTTACTTTTCTAATGATTTTTTCCCTAAATATTCGTTACTTCTGTTACAATGCTTAGCCCTTTACAAGCATAGCTGAAATTTGATTGCCAAATTGCCATATATTTTACCAGTAGGACATCACTGCAGGTGACAAGAGATCAGTTATATCTTTTCCAAAATTTCCCCAAAATTAGCAGTAGCACCAGAGGAAGTTCAGCTTTAAATTATAATGAATGAAGTTGAAAGAATCATAAAGAAGAAAGTCTTCCCAAATAATTTTTATTTAAGACCATATAGGGCTTTCCTGGCAATAACCAGCACTTTTGGAAAGAAACTGGCAGCCAATGTAGTATCTTAATACAGAACTATTCGGAATTCTTCTTAAGTCCAGACCAGACTTTCTTGAATCCAAAATTTGCACCACACAGAGTACATGCAAGAATTAAGCCTAGAGGTTATCAGTACTAGTAGCTCTGTTCTAAGTTCATCTTCCAAGAAAGGATGCAATGGAAACATTCACTGAACCATTAACTAAATGGCTGCCCTGGCCATTGTTGCAGCATGGAAAGAGAATGTATCTCCATTAGCTGTTTTGGGATTATACAACCACATTTGCAACTGGTAGACCTATTATCTCCTGAAATTATGAAACCTCACAAAAAGCACTTTCAGTTTGCTTTAATTCTGTTTCAGCGTATTGAATCCTTTATTTCTTTCCTAAAAATATGATTTTATTAAATTTCAGAAGCATGAATAAAAACTAAACAAGCAAGAAAAATAGAAAAGAAAGAACTAGACAAAAATCAAGAAAAAGTGTGAAGAAAAGAAGAAAGGAACAAGTAAAGGCAGAAAGCATGGCTTCCAACTTTCTTTGGTACAAAATGTACATAAAAATCCAATAATTACTCTAAAATTAACAATTGTCTATATTTCTTCTGTAATCCCATATAATTCTAATCATCAAATCCCAAAATCAAATTTGCATTTCTCTCTTTTTTTCTCAAAAAGTTTAAAATTGGCTTCCAAGTATGGTAGAAATATAACTGCTTTTCTTTCCTTTAATCAAACCTGTCAATTTTGCCATTCTGCCAATTCCATGAGTCTTAACCATCCATTCTTCTAGATACTGCTAGTCCTTCCACCTTCTTGCTGCGGTTATTGTATATAAAATAATTTTTCATTCCCAATTGCACATGGGCATTTGGAGAGCCACTCCATTATCAACCATTACCTGGTAGGGGTACAGAATAATAATTTGAGTTTCATCAGTATATTGGTAACACCCCAGCATCAAAGTTCCTCAGCAGTATCATGTAGATATTGAAATGCACAGAATTGGGGACATGGTTTATGTCATGCAATTGTTCATTTCATAGAATCAGGGCTGGAAGGGACCTGGAAAGCAGGAGATCATATTCTATGGCTGCCCAATCTTTTTCTTAAGGACCTCCAGTGATGGAGCACTCAAATTGTAAAAGGCAAGCTGCACCATTGATTAGTTGTTTTTAGTGACAGGAAATTTCTTTTTACTTCCAGGTTGGACGTCTCTTTAACAAGCTTACACCATTTACTTCTAGTCCTGCCCTCAGGTGCTTTGGAGAATAAGTTAATCTCATCTTCTCTGGGACAGCTCCTCAAATATTGGTAGACAACTTCTATTGTGTCACCTCTAATCCTACTTTTTGTTAGGCTAGATATACCAAGTTCATCATATGGTTTAGTCCAAGGGTGTCCAACCTTGGCAACTTTAAGACTTGTGGATTTCAACTCCCATAATTTCTCAGCCAGCAAAGCTGAGGAATTCTGGGAGTTGAAGTCTACAAGTCTTAAAGTTGCCAAGGTTGGACACCCCTGGTTTAGTCTCTAGACTCCTGATCATCTTTATTGTTCCTCTTTGCAGTCTTTCTAGAACTCAGGATCTTTTTTTGTATCATAGTGACTAGAGCTGGATAAGTGTTCCAAGTGTGATCTCACCAATGCAATATAAAGTCATTCGATAATTTCATATGATTTTGATACTATCCCTCTGTTGATTGTATTGCACTGGTGAGGATTGCATTAGCTTTTTTGGCTGCTGTAACACATTGATGGCTCATCTTAAGTGATGGTCCGCTAGTATATCAAATCCCTCTCACAGTTACAATTGTTGATCCGGATACTGTCTATTCTCTACTTGTGTATTTGCCTAAGGACAGGACGTTCCTTTTCTCACCTCAATAGATCTTATTGAATAGGGCCCAATGTCCTTCTGAATCTTTATTTTCCAAAGCATTCGCAATCTCCCCCCCACAAAGCTTGATTTTGCTTGCAAATTTGATGAGTTTCCCTTCTAACCTCTTATCTAGATCATTTATAAAGATATTGAAGATCATTGGACCCAAGACAGAATTTTAAAATACTCCACTGCATGCTTCCCACTGGGTAGATGTTATTTCATTGAGAACTACACACTGGGGGCAGTTGGCCAGCCAACTGCAAAACCATCTGGTGGTGTATTGTATAGCCCATATTGTTTTATCCCACTAAGTAGGATAGAGGTCTTTTTTATCAAATGTCTTGCTGAAATCCAAGTTAACTCTATCCGCAGCATTTCCCTGATTCACTAATTTAATCACTTTATCAAAGAAAGCAATGAGCTTTGTCTGGTATTATCTGTTTTTAAGAAATCCATTCTGGTTTCTAGTCACTTGGTTCATTTTTAGATGTTTACAGATCTGTTACTTAATTATTTTTTCCAGGATTTTCACAGGTATTGATATCAAACTGATTGATTGTAGTTTCCTGGATTCACTTTTTCCAATCTGATATGAAACCACCAGAGGATTGATATGAAACTACCAGAGGATTGGAAAAGAGCTGATATCAGCTCTTTTCCAATCCTCTGGTAGTTTCCCTGCACGCCAGAGTTTGAAAGATTTTGTTCAAGAGTTCCAAGATCACATTTGCTAGCTCCTTCAGTACTTTTTACACCCATCTGGTCCTAGTTCCGTGATGGCGAGTCTATGGCACGCGTGCCGCAAATGGCACGCGAGCCATTGCCCGTGTTCTTCCGGGTTCCGGCACACCAGCCAGCTGGTCTCCACACATGCATGCATGGCAAAAACAAGAGCAGCCACCAAATGTGTATGTGCATGTCAAGAAGATGATCTTCTTGTTTCCGGAGTGTGCATGCGTGCCAGCTATCTGGTCTTTGCTACCTGGTTTCTGGCATGTATGCATGTGCGAAGACCAATGGTTGGCATGCCAGAACCCAGAAGAAGAACAGACGCATGTGCAGCAGAAACCAGAAGACCAGTTGGCCAGTGCATATGCACATGCCAGAAACTAGTTCATCTGCTCTTTCAGTTTCCAGCACGCAGGTGCACGCACTCGCATGCTCACTTGGTGCTGAAAAGGTTCGCCAATCCAAGTTATCTGAACTCTTCTAAAGTGGATAGGTATTCCTTTATCAATTTCTTATTCATTTTCACCAGTATTCCTGTTCTGTTTTCCCCCTGTGCTATGTTTGATAGGTTGGGCTATTTTTTTTTCTTTTGCATAGAGACAGATGCGAACAAGGAGTTAAGTAATTCTACTTTCTCTTTGCTCCCTATTACCTTCTTGCAATTTTATCCTATCAGTCCATTTCCTGGACTTTTTGTTGTTGTTCCTTTCTTATTGAAAGAAACTTTTTTCTTATTTTTGGCATTTGTTGCAAGTCTTCATTCTGAATTTTAACCTTTATAACTTCATCCCTGCAGATTCAAGCTATTTGCTGGTATTCTGTATTCTAGTTATATGTCCCTGTTTCCATTTTATTATATATTTTTTGTCCCTCAGTTTGTCAGAGACCTCTTGGGCAACCATGTTGATCTCATCTGAGGTCTTTTGTTTTTCTTCCTCTGGTACAGTTTTTGTTTTGGCTTTAGTATTTCAATTTTTAGAATGTCTCATGCATCTTGAACTATTTTTCCTTCTAGGATTTCCATTTATAGATTCCTTCCTAATTTATCTCTTATTTTTTTAGTTGATGACAGGTAATTAAAGTTCCCCATTGCTACAATGGATTGTTTCCTGCACACTTTGGCTAATTGATTAGGAAAGGGTTCTTCTATTTTGTCCACCTGGTTAATAGTACATGTCTATAGTACATGCCTATGGCAATGTTATTTCTTTTTCCTTTAATATTTACCCAAATACTTTCAAGAAGGTTTTCATCTCTAATATTCTGTATTTCTGTAGGGGTGTAGTAATTGTCTACATACAAAGGTACTCTTCCCAATCTTTTGAGTTGGTTCTGTTTCTTTTGAACAATTTATATCCTTCAAGCTTATGTTCCAATCATGGATTCCCTCCCCTCAGGTTTCAGTAATACCAGTAATATCATATCTACATACATTCAAACTTCAAGTTCTCCCTATTTGTTATCCAAACTCTGAGCATTAGCGTATAGGCATCTGAGCCCTTTAAGACTGATATGCTGTTTGTTTTCTACGTCCTATTTTATACTTAAGTTCCCAGTCCTTTTCACCACTCCCTTTATCACTGTCTGATTGGTTGTCTAGGGAATTCTGCTTAAAGATTGATCCTTCCAGTTTTCTTTAAAACCTTTTGGATGAATAAAGCCAGATGTTTTCCAAACGTATTCTTCCTGGTTCTTGTGGGATGCAGCCCACTTCTTGCCAGAAGCTCTTCCTATAGATAATGTAAACTATGCTCCAAAAATTCAAAGTTCTTTCAATGTAGTCAACAGTAGTTTGTTGTTTGGCTGAGTAGTGAGTAATAGATCATTAACCCCTCCATGCCTTTATTTGGGGGGGGGGGAGTGAGTCTAAACTATTTTATTTCCTGTCGCTGGACCACTTGACAGAGTTCTCCATGTGTCTGCATATTTTCTTTCCAGATGGAGGGTATAAAATGGCAGGAACAACTTTTTCAGATTTTTGACCTTTGAGTGACATGCTACCATCGCCATTCCTGTTTATAGTTACTTTTTCTTTGTTGTGTTCGGTTTGGATACAGATCTCTGCTTTTACTAAGAATTAATTATGTTCATCAATGAGTCTCAGAATGATTGGTTTCAGAGTGGCTAACCTTGTCCATAGACTCTTCAGTTTTTCTTCAAATAATACAATTAATTTATATTTGAGGCAGATGGGCAGGGATACAAACATATTGCACCCACTGCAAGTAACTACAATGCTAGCCTCTTTTTCCATGTCTTCATAATACTATGTTTTTTCTTTTGTGGTACTATTTACAATTCAACAAGAAGCAAGCAAACTGAATCTTTATAAAACAATCTTATCTGTGTCAAAGAGTTAATTCTTAATTCTGATTTTTGATTTTTCTGATTTTTTAAAAAACCACTTTCTGGTAAAAAATAATCTTTCGCTCCCTCTTGTGATTAATGTTGAAATTACACTCCAATATACCAAAGCAAAACAGCCTTCTGATAAAAATTAGTTTTTTGCCCTTAATCACATAGCCTTCTGTTAAAACTTGATCTTCCTCTCAGATTAACCTTTTTCTCTCTCTTCTAGTTAATGTTGAAATAATACTTATATACAATGGAGAAGGAAAAATTAGGTTTCTTCTGTCTCCTCAGTTCACAAGTTTACAATCCTCAAAAAATTGCAGCTTTGGTTTATAATTAATGTGAACAAAGTCTTGCTTTGCAGTCAGTGTAAACGCACTTTATATTTCTCAAAAATTTGCAGTCTTACTTTACAATTAGTGCCTAAAAAATAAAAATAAATAAAACATAATGTGAAAATCAGAGAACCATTCAGTTCAGAGAAAACTATTCAGAGAAAATGTATAGGTATAATTTGCAGTTGGTATAAAACAAGACGTTAGGAGATAAATCCAATGCTGTGTTGGTGTAATATTTTTTCTCTTCAGCATAACATAAATGGAAGGGTAGGTTATAAGTGAAAAGAGTTTCTCTTTAAATTTCAAAAAAGCAACAAAGCAACTCAAGATGATTTCAATTTAGCATTTGTCAGCTTTTACTAGGGAACTTTTTGGGGGGTGGAGAGGAGGAAAGCAAAAAGAGAACAAAGAGAGTCCTGATGGCTACATGTTTCAGCTGAACTCACCCAAGTAAAACTTTCATTTTCTCCAAGTCCAGTTTTTTCTCCATTCACACAATTTCTTGTGAGTCTTCTGAGCTTGTTTGAGGCTGTTAAGGCTTTTAAATCATTCATGCTTCAAGCAGTGCCTTGCATTCCTGGTACCAGTCTCTCTATAACATCTGAATTGCAACTGTTTCTAGATAACAACTTCTGAAACCTTTCTAAAGAATAGAATGGAATCAATATAAGAGCATATATTATCGATCTTCCCAGGTGATCCAGAAAGGAGGATGTGATGGTCAGTGATGTCAAAACTTGCTGAAGAACCATTACCAATTCCCTGTGCTGATCCTCAGGCATCATCTAGCAAGCCAACCAAGAAAGTCTTAACTGCATTGCCCTCAATAAAGCCAATCTGAAATGTTTCAAGATACAATAATCTGTCTAGAAATATCTGTAGATAAATTTATATTCATCTGCCTTCAGAAGATCAAAGTCTGATTTGTAGCCATCTCCAGTGGATTTAAAGCAGGCTTCTTAAGAAGAGATCTTATAATTGTATCTTTGAAACGTTATTTTAAACATTTATACTCATTTAAAAATTAAATACATTTTGTCCCTCTTTCCTATCCTCAAATTATAGCTGATATTTATGCTACTTTCAAATATTGATTATACAATTACATTATATTCACTTATATTGATATATGCAAAACATTTGGAACAAGCTGTTCCACTGATTATAAGAACCACCCCTGGCCTTTGCATGTTCTCATCAAAAATATGCAATGATTTAACAGATTTCTAAAAATGATTTTTTTTGAAGCACAGAATTTCTTACTATGAATTAACTTATTAAAAATGAGTAATTTGAATTGTGTATTATGTTTTTAAGCTAACGCATCCTAAAAATAGTTTCAAAGCACATGATACATATCAAAAGAAATATCAAGTCATGATAATACCAGTAACTGTGAGGGGGATCTTGATGTGATCAATACCAGTAACTGTAACATGAATCTTGGAATCCTAGTGGACAATCTCTTAAATATGAGCCAATGATATGCAGCATTAGCCAATAATATCAGTGCAATCCTAGACTGCATTAACAGAATGATAGAATCAGGAACACGTGAAGTAGTACTACTGTTTTACAAAGTCTTAATAAGAACACACTTGGAAAATTGCATACAATTTTAGTCATCACAATACAAAAAAAAAAATACTGAGAGAATGGGAGAGTGCAAAGAAGAGCAACAAGGATTGTTAGGGGGCTGGAGGCTGAAACTTAAGAACAGTAGCAAGAATTGGGTATGTCTCATGAAAAAAAGGACCAGGAGAGACATGATTGCCCTGTTCCAATATTTGAGGGGCTACCATAAAGTTGAGATATTTTCCAAAGCATCAGAAGGCAAGGCAAGAAACTATGGCTAGAAACTAATCAAGGAGAGAACCAATCTAGAACTAAGAAGAGATGTCCAAATGGTGGGAACAATGAACCAGTGGAATGGCTTGCCTTCAGAAGTTGTAGGTGCCCCATCACTGAAAGCTTTTAAGAAGAGACTGGACAGCTACTTGTCTGAAATGATATACAGCAGTGGTGGCTAACTTTTTTTTGGCTCCTGTGTCAAAAATTATGAATGCGCTTGCACACTCGCATTCATGTGCCAGCACCCAGAAGGCAATGTGCACCACCCCACACCCCCTACACGTGTGCATAATCCCCATGCACCCCCATAGCCCCCTTACCTGCACTGTTCTTCACAGCTGATTTTCGGCCAGTTTGAGGCCTTCTTTGGCCTCCCAAAGGCTTGAGGAAGGCTTCTGCAGGCTGAAAACTAGCCCGGTTTTGTCACTTCTGCTATTTTCAGAAAAACGGAGTGATGAAACGGGGCTAGTTTTCAGCCTGCAGAAGCCTTCCTCAAGCCTTTGGGAGGCCAAAAAAGGCCTCAAACTGGCCGAAAATCAGCTGTAAGGTGCGCACATGGCCAGTGAGGCAAGTTTGCCTGCAGCTCGCATGTCGGCACAAATGGCTCTGCATGCCACCTGTGCCATAGGTTCACCATCACAGTTATAGGGTCTTAAGCAGGGGTTGGACTAGAAGATCACCAAGGTCCCTTGCAACTCTGTTACTCTATGTTTTATGATCTCATTTAACTGGGATTAAGACAGATTTGTATCTATGGTGATATGCATAGCTATATCATTATAGATACATTGCACCCCTCTTTAGTCCCATTTCTTGGAGAGATGGGGAAAAAATTCACCAGAACAGCACTTTTCCTAACCCAGAATCCCCAACAGAAAGAGGACATCTTAAAAGCTTTTAGTTAACAGAGCCACACGAATCCTTTTTTTTCCATTACATTTTTCAGAGAATAACACTAGATTGCTAATGCTTTATTAAAGCAGTTTAAAAAATTTTCTCTCTTAAGAAAAAAACAAAACAGAACATTTGCCATATCTTTTGATTCAGAAATTCTTGTGAACAGAGCTTTTTTCTCTACAAACTAGAACATCAAAGACGTCCTCTTTCTGATGGAGAAAAGAGGAATTTCTAACATGTCCTGTGGAAAAGTTTGACCATTACAGGGGAAATGGCTTCTCACAGGCGGTATTTTTTACTAAGCGAATTAAATGCACATTTTCACCCATTCCCATTGGGTTTAATTAAGATGTGATCAGTCCGTAGAATCAAAATAAGGAGTACCATTACAGAGGCTTAACACTTCATATGAAATTACCTCATATATTTACATTTACCTTTGAAAAAATAAACAAGATGAATAACAACTATTAGGCTAACTGAATTTTAAAGTAGGAACTAAATATAGAAAAATTCTTTTTTTTTCCAGATCACATTGATGAAAGGACTGTGTGCAACAGTGTTGCTCGTGAAAAGGATGTGGATGGATTCCATATTTTCAATATCGGGCGACTGTGTCTAGACCAGCCCTCCATTATACCTGCCACTGCTGCTGCAGTTTGGGAAATAATAAAGAGAACTGGTAACTGAATCAAGTATTTTAAGGAGATGGGGGTAAATGCATTCTGCAAATTTCTCTGAGAAAAAGAAGTATAAGCTTAAACCATAAAATACTAGAGCACCATTCTTTCAAATCGTTTAAGGAATTAAATAGTTTTCTTTTAAAATTCAGTTAGCGCTGCTAATACTATCATATCTAGACTGCAATCATGGAAATTTAATCTGAATCAGAATTGTTAGATATTCCCTGACCATGTTTCTATCAATCTAAAATTTTATTCTGCTCTTTTAATTGGAACTTTCTTGTTAGAAAAATCAATATAAGTTGAACAGTTCTTCCTGTTCTTTCTTGACTGTTCTTTCTTCCTGTTCTTGACTGTTCTTTCTTCCTGTTCTTTGTTGCTGTTTTCATTGGACAGCCCATATATTGGTTGTGTTTTCTCTGTTTTATTTTTAATTGATGTAAAAAAATAATCTTGCTCTTCTGAGTTTGCAAACTCATTCAGATTTCTGAAACTATTATACCTTAACTAAGTACTTGTTTGTACTTATGGGCTGTGGCTTTGACTCCTATACCAGGGGTCTGCAACCTTAAACACTCAAAGAGCCATTTGGCCTCTTTTCCAAAGAAAAGAAAACACCAGGAGCCACAAAACCTGGCTAGGCGTGGCCAACTTGACATCACTTACTCCCACTCAGTCACATGACACCTCCCCCAGACACGCCTACCCAGGTTTTGTAGCCCCAATATTTTCTTTTCTCTGGGAAACAGGTATCTCTCTGTCTCTCTTTCCTCTCTTTCTTTCCTCTCTCCACTCATTTTCTCCCACTCTGTCTCTTTTTCTCTCTCTCCTCTCTCCCCCCTTTCTTTCTCTCTCTCTTTCTCCCTCTCTCTTTCTTTCTCATCTCTGTCTCTCTCTTTCTCCTTCTCTCTCATCTTTCTCTTCCCCCATGTCTCTCACCTTTCTCTTTTTGTCTCTCATCCTTCTCTCATCTCTCTTTTTCTCCCTCTCTCTCCCTTTCATCTCTTTCTCCCTCCCCCCTCCCCCCTCTCGTGTGTGTGTGTGTGTGTGTGTTCCCTCTTGAACCATTTCCAAAAACAGGCAAGGGTTGGTTTTTGTTGCTTTTTGCTGATGTTCTTTCTTCTTCTTTGGATGCGTTTTACAATATGATTTAAATCAAAAGTCATTTCAAGTTCCCAAATAAATGAACTTCTTTCATTCCTTGCTCCCTGATGGCTGAACCCACCACTGGCTAGCCTCACCCTCCCCTCCCACTCACTCCTCCCCTCCTCTGAGAAGGTAAGGGTGGTGGCGGCAGATGAAGACTCGCTCCATATTGCAGAGCAGGTGCGAAGCACCCCTCTACTTGCCTCTTCTTCCAGTCCTTCTTAGTGCTGTGTACACCTTGGCTGCTTGGAGAGATACACAACTTTTTCTCTGGCCAGGCTGGCTATAGCTGATGCTCCACATCATAATGGGCTCCAGGAGGAGGAGGGGATGCCATCTTCCCCATTATGAAGTGCGCTAAATTTAAATGTGCTGCACAAAGCCACAGCCAGGCCAGCCAGTGTCTCGGCAGAGAGAAAGTCGCACATCTCCCCTATCAGCCAAGGTGCATGCAGCACCAACAAAGGCTGGAAAAAGAGGCAAATAGAGGTGCGCTTCACTCCTGCTCTGGAATATGGAGTGAGTCTCTGTCTACTGCTGTCGCCCTTCCCTTCTTAGTCGAGGAGTGACAACGAGAAGAGGACAAGAGGCGGGGCCAGCCAATGTAGGACAGGGAGCCACAGCAGGGAGCCCAAAGAGCCACATGAGGCTCTGGAGCCACAAGTTGCCAATACCTGTCCTATACTAGTGTCATATGTTTTTTTTTAAGATGTCACAAACCTTTTTGTATCATCTCACTTTCTTCTGCTCTTCTTCATTATTTTCTTATTATCTGTTGAATAGCACTAGCAAACTACTGTTTGTTCTCCCCATTCAAATGATCAGTGAATTTGGTCCTTGGAACTGGTTATTTATTCAATTTATATTGCCATACATCTCACCTAAGTGACTGTACTCTGTTTACATAATTAAGAACAATAATTAAAAGTAAAATAAAACCCTTAAAACCCCATTAAAACAATTGTATTAAAAACAGTTTTATTTATTTAATAAATCTAGTTTGCAGAAGAATACAATTAATTATTAACAATACAATTAACCAACAGGTTTCATACAGCAGGATGGTATTTCTTAAGACCCTGCCAGAAAGCCATATGGGTGATTGTTAATCTAACCTGAGGAGGACAGGAGTTGTTCCAAAGAGCAGGGGCCACAGCAAAGAAGGATTTTTTCTTAGGTCTTATCAAATGATGTTCCTTAATGTTCAAGACTCTTAACATATATTTTCTGCCAGACTAATAGAATGGGCAGATTTACCTGGGGAGATTCTCTCAATAAACTGGCCCCATTAGTTGTTTTACATATCCCCAACAGTCTGCTTGTTCAGAAGGAAATTGTTTTCATGGCCGAAAATGTTGTTTGCATTTTATCTGGGCTGCCTTATAATGTAAGTTTGAGAGCACTGCACTTGGAAAAAAAGAAGTAATAAGTAACGTAAAAATATATTCACAGATATGCCTGTCTATAATTAGATAAACCCAGTTTTGGTGATGGTTCCTAAAATTCTCAGCTTATCTGTGAATATGTGTGGTAGTTCTGCTTCTATCCTAATACTGTTTAACATTCTGAAGTATAAGTAGAGTGTTGATTATCTACAGTATTTCCAATATGACTTCTTGTGTTTCCTGCATGAAACAAAGAAAAGGGTTAGATATCATTTCTAATCTTGACTAACTTTTAGAAGAAACCATTACAGTAAACAATGGAGCAAGCTATATAGCCTTTTAAAAAAACGGGCAGGAGGTCTGTGCATGTGTTTGAGTGTGTGTGTGTGCGTGCGTGCACACACACAAGGTTTTTTTTTACAGGATTATAATTTATCAAGAAGAATAACAAGGGAAGATGCTGTTGTATTTATGGGTAGAAATTTATGGCAGTGAAGTGTTTCTTCTAAGCGCTTCTAGTGAAGTGTTCAGTTTTCTCTTGCACACATGCTTTCTATTTCGTGATTTTAAATTCCAGAAATAATAATGGGAGGGCTCACTTATATAGATACTGTTTTGAAAATGAAAACTGAACAGCAAGTATAGAATAAGCTTTCTTGAATTATCCTGGGCACAGTTTATTCTTCTTAATCCTATGTTAGTTATGGTATCCATCTTCTCCTTAGTGATCATATTTTGTTTTTTATATAAAGTAAACTTAAAATAATAATTTTAACAATGAACAAAATAAAGTTACAATTGGCTACTATGATTATTATTTGTAAACTATTATCTTCAAAAACTCATGTTAAAATTTTTGTTACAATAAAAACTGTAAAACCCTAAACCTACTACTCTTATCATAATTCCATGGTGAAAAAGGAAATGAATATGTAGTCATGTCTTTTCCCTATGGGAAAACAAAAGATGTAATTTTACAAACTTCCATCTGTTTTAGTTATGCTTTTTTTAAGGAATACAAACATTCGGAAGAAATGTTGTTGTAGTTGGAAGATCAAAAAATGTTGGAATGCCTATTTCAATGCTTTTACATACTGATGGGGGACATGAAAGGCCTGGAGGTAGGTTGAAGGACATTTTACTTTATTCTATTGGAAACTTTAACAGGGAGAGAAAGAAAACAACAACAACAAAAAACCCCACCTCGTTCCTTATTGTATATGCAGTAAAATCAGTTTTAGTTAATCAGAAGTAAGATTTTCTTTGGGGATAAATTTCTTTTGTAAATGAGTAAATATCCTACTGTCATTTCTGATAAACGATAAATTTGTAGTGATAGCCTTTTTCTTTTTACCTTTTCCAGAATTCTTAGGATTGGAGGAGTGGGATTGTATTCTGTTTTGCACTTATTTAAAAGACTAAAAGATTTTTTATCAATAAAATAATTATTTTTAATTGCATTAAAAATAACATGGGAAAACAAATGTTTTTGTTTAGAAATACAAAAATCTGTCTTTATGCACCAAATGATAATTCACTTTTCCACAAAGACCACCAATGTGTACTTTTTATTTTCTCTTGTCTTTTCTCTACACTGTCTTTTTTACTTCAATTTTGTTCTTCCATCTACTCCTCTGCAATCTCTACACCAGTCCAACTTTTTCCATCTTTCTTCCCAGCTTTCCAAATGATGAAGACTCCCATTAAGTCTTTTTTTTATTACAGTATGAGTAATTTGTCATTTTTTCAGATACTCCTTCTCCTTCAAGCTTATCGCTATTGTTGCAGAATATTGTTTAATAGAGACTGTCTTTGCTGTCAAGTGTAAAAAAAATCTGAGCAAAATTTCTAGTAAGCTAGATCTTGCAAAATGTATTTTATTACTTCATTGTCATTAACCCTCGTACAACAAAATTAAATGCCATATTCAATATACATGATACATTAAAAAAATGAAACAAAAACACACCTCCTTCGCATTCTATACAATTGAATAGAAAAACCTGGTATTCATCTGGACAACACAAAATCTGGACAACATAAAGGTGGCAGCAAAGAAAGAAAAATTACTCCAGTTCTGCTGCCAGTTAACGAACATCCAGGTTTTTATAGACCAGATCTGGTAGCCCTTAATAAAGCATTTTACATTATTCTTTCCAGGAATACCGAGTATTATAGACTATACCAGGAGTGTCAAACTCAAGGCCCATGGGCTCCATCTGGCTCATGGGTGCTTAGATCTGGTCCGCAGGGCTGCCTTGAAAGCGGTGAATGTCCCACCTACAGTGCCTTTGCCAGCAAAAGTGAAGCTGGGAGGGAGTCAGTTTTCAGTGGCAGAGGATTGCAGGAGTCTATCCTGCAGAGTCCACAGGCTACCCCGACACAAGTGATGTGAAGCTGGTCATGCCCACTTTGGTCCCTCAAGGTCAAGCACAATCCTGATGGAGGCCTCAATGAAATCAAGTTAGATATTCCTGGACTAGACTTTCATGTCTTGCATAGTTGGATTGAGGGTTGTGAAATAAAAATGTAAGGGTGAGAAACTAACTCGTCTAGGCCAAACTGAACTCCATTTCATGATTTCTATTTTCTGTTGATCAATAACATCTCTGGGAATTTTTATGAAAATAATATTGTTCCCTTTCAGTCAGCATACTATCAACCTCAGACACTATTTCCCGCTGTTTAAGTAAGCTGATGGCTTATTTAGCATAAGAGAGCAAGCATCAGTAAAGATGATATTTAAAATGTATTTTAGAATGGGATCTCCCTACCTTTGAAAGGTATATTCCCAAAGGAATCGAAACAAAAGAGAGGGCAGTCGGAACAAAGATTATATCTAATTGACATTTAAATGAATGAATGCCTTTTGCAATAATAACACAAAATGAAGTATCTATTGAGATAGATGTTGTACAAAAGTTTAGTACTTTCTTTATACTCTACAGCAATTTGGAGGAGGGTTTTCGAAGGGCACAGCCCTGGGATCATTGGTTATGCAGTTTTATTTAATTGGGTTCTAAAAATAAATATGTGCAGCCCAGGGCCTGGTGGCTGCTAATGAATTACAAATCAAAGAAAGTCCTGTAATGCAAACCCTTTATTTATCTATATCAGGATGGTAATTTTAATTATAGCTGTGAAACAGCAATAATTTTTACTATTATGTATGTGACAGGTGATGCTACTGTGACAATAACTCATAGGTATACGCCAAAAGAACAGCTGATGATCCATACCCAGCTTGCAGACATTGTGATAGTTGCTGCAGGTGAGGAGCATAATCAGTTTTTTAAAATTCATACAATGGAATTAAATATCAGTATTATGCTGTTTCTGTAATTCAAAATTTAATCTGCTTTTGCTAAAACAAAATTTTCTAAAATAATGTGGAAAATCAGTGTAGATTTAAAAAATGTAGTGGTGTGCAATTACATCTAAAATGGCTGTGGAGCTCAACCTCAATTTACTATTTTCCTTTAGTTTTTCTTGGTTTGCTTTCGTTTTGATTTTTTAAAAATAGACAATTTGACAAAGCTCTTTTGGGGGGGGGGAAAGCCCTATAAACTACCACATTTTTTGCTATATAAGACACTCTGGACCATAAGGCACACATTAGTTTTAGAGGAGGAAAACAAGAAAAAAAATTCTGCCTCTATCTCTCAGCATCCATTGGTATTCATCTAGCATACTTGCAGCGAACAACAAACAGCCTGATCAGCTTCAGCACATTATTGCAGCTGATTTAGCACGAGCAGATGATTGGTGGTTGGATCACCAATCCAACTCCTGGAATTCCACCAATCAGCAGTTCTAGGCAGTGGAGATCGCCGTCACCAATCTCTACTGCTGCCTATCACTGCCTCCGCATGCCTCTTTCAACCCATTTCAGATGGTGGGGATCGCCATTGCCAATCACCACAGATCACCGCCACCATGTCTATTGCGGTGGCAATCAGCAATGGCTATCGGCAACAGCGATCCTCGCTACTTGGAATAGGCCAAAAATGGGACGCACAGAGGCTCAAAATGGGTATGTGAAGAATATTTAAATGAGAACTGGTCATACTCAGTGGAGAGCTTCATTGCTGAGTGAAGAGATTTTAATTTCAGGGCAGATCTACACTTCGTCCTTGCTCCAATCCCTGGTATGAATCATCTTCTAGTTCTTGAGTATAGAAATTGATGTAGCCATCCTCTACCCACTCCTAACCCCATCACTATTGGCCCTCCTGCCTGCTGTTTCCAGGCAGCCCAACAACAGCTGCTTCTGTACTGAATTGCCAGACTTCTGTATGCTCTGGTGGTTGATAGTTGCCATTTTAAAAACAAAATTATGGTCCATTAAGCCAATGAACTTGCCTCATCCTATGTTTTCCTATTTTTTATAGAAGCTCATTTAGCATTTATGTCTCTCTGCGGGTACCCTTTTTGTTTGTATCCAGGCTTGGAGAAGCCTGTTCCCCTTGCTTTCTCATCACTTACTCTCAGTACTGCAAAACTTCCCTTTTTTTAAAAAATATTGCACTTAGGCACATTGAAATGAAATTTCAGTACATGCCATTTCAATTATATGAAGCACATACCATAGGTTTTCCTTGCTGCAAAGTTTCCTTGGATCCATAGTAGAACATAAAACTGAAGGAACAATCTGTTCCCCTTGCTTTAATTTTTCTAGAATTACTACGACAATGGAACAGTGGAAGAAAAGAAAGAACAGAAGAAAGGGGGTTCATTAATTTGACATTAATGAAATATGGGAAAGAGTTGTGAAAGCATGCATGTATGAAAACATCTGGAAAGCAAATTAAAAGAATTAGGAATAACAAGGAAGGACTAATGAGAACTTTGCATCTGGAAAAGCAAAGCAAAATGAGGATTAGTGTGGAAATCCCTTAATCACGCACCAAGATATCCATCCACTCTGTGGCCAGCCATAGATATTTGCCTTTCCTACATAGACAAAAGTGCTCAAAGAAGGGGAACAACCAGTCAGAATTTGTAGACCAAACTTGGCCCTGTTGTCAAACCATTGCAGTCCAGACTGGATTATTTAAAGTTGCCTTCAGGAATAGTCAGGTGCTACAGGGAGACATGATATGTGGAATTGTCTTAAACTAATCAGTCCTAGGTGAGCCCTGTTTATTACAAATATTTGTAATTTCAAATGTGCATATCAAATTGTACAAATTGTAAATTGTTTTACATGTTCTTTATATTCCATATAAATAGTATACAACATATGTGCATATATACCATCTCCCAGCCTGGGTCTTTCTAATTAGATGTAGTATTTTCAAAATGTATCTCAGTAAAATTTTTGAACAATATTTTTAATTTGTAATAAATGGACAGGGTGCCACTATTTTTTTCTGTTCTGTTCTGCATACAACCACAAGCTATATTCAGCTAACCATTCTCCATAATTAACCAGCATTACTTTTTTCCTCATTTGGATTCTATTTCAGTTAGTATTATTTAATCAGTTACTCTTTTGTGTTTAGTACCCAGTTATCTAGTGTGAGAAATTAGTAGTATGACATTTTTTCAAATTATAAATATTTGGAGTGTGCAGTGTTTTTCTGGTTCTTTATAACTGTAGGTTGATTTAAAAAAAAAAAAAAGTGTGATTGTAAAACAGAATATATATATATATCTAGAGAGAAGTACTTCTGATAGCATTAGACAGTTTTTTTGTTTTGGAAATTATTTTAACAAAAACTAGGGTAAACCTTAGATGAATTCATAGAATAATTTGATAACTTTTTGAATCCTCTTTTTAATTTCTTATGTCAGTCCTTCAATTTTTGATATTGGCCAGACATTTTGAAACAGTTAACAAAAATCTTGTGCTATAAAAATGAGATTGCAAAAACCTATCTTACAGCATCAATACATTAATGAATTTTTTTTTTTAAAAAAAAGGTTTCTGTCATGAGAAGCTTCCAGGGCCTAGCTGACATCTTTTTATCTTGTTCAGAAAATCCTTCTCTGTCATTGCTCCTACCTTCTAGTCACCATCCTGACTTCATTCAAAAAAAATGCCTAAACCTGTTTTTTTCTCACATATTTTGGGCTATCTTAGATTATGAGATTCTCAATATTTCAGACTTTCTGTATCTGATAGTTATTGCCATCCATCCAGAGTTCACGTTGAATTGGATGGATTTAGAAATGAAATAAATAAAATGTCTTTATAAGTATTCAGGATTGAAACATTTTCTGTTTCAAAGTTCAGAAAGTATCTCAACTTGGCAGAGCTGACTTAGCAAATGGCTTTTGCAGAGGATTTATTACTATCTATATATTGCTAAATGTCTTGTATCTGTCTGTCTGTAATCTTCATAGGGCAACAAATTTGGAGCAAAAGTATCTCAAATGGGTTAACCTACAGGATGCCAGGACCTGTTACTTCCATGGATATGAAAAATATGAAAGCTGTGGCCGCTTCCCTGTTGCTGTGCTATTGCTGCTTCAGCACTGCTTCATTGCAGCAGTCAGCTGTGGCCACCTAACTGTCATTTCCAATGTTCCCTGACATACAGTAAAGGCTAAGGGATGAGCAGAGACCATTCCCCACCGGGGAGTAGGGACAGACGCTACCCCCCCCCCTTTGGGGCATGTAGATTCGTCCTGTGAAGGCATAGCCAGTCCAGGCTGAATACAGAGGAGCCCGGCAAAACAAGCCATAATAGAAATGGACAAGATCATGGACAAAACAACAAATGAACCTAGTTGATATATCAAATGTGCCTGTGAGGCAGAGGTCCGTTAGTATGAGGGAGAGAGTTGGAGAGAATGCCATCAAAATAATAGCTGACAGTTCAGCACCATTTTCTGGAGATGAGCAACCTAAATGGGGCACAATAAGGGAGGAAGCAATAGGAGTTAAGCCTCCATTGCTTAACATGTCTGAAGTAAAAATGATAGAGCTAATCACAGGTGGGAGGCGAGTGGATGGGCCTATTATACGTGCAGTGGCTAAATTGATCACTGCTGCATAAAGGCGAATATCTCTTCAATGGTAGTTTTTACATTCTGACGATGTTAACAAAAGCTAAGTGAATAATATAGTTTAAGTTCCGGAGATCGTGATGTCTGTCTCTTTTTTTATATTTATTTATATAGTATTTCCTGAGAAACACTTCGGTTCTGTAAACTTAATTACACTGATGGTTTCAGGTATTCCAAAATTAATTACTTCTGATATGATTAAAAGAGGAGCCGCAGTGATTGATGTTGGTATCAACCATATTCATGATCCTGTCACTGGAAAGACAAAGTTAGTAGGAGATGTAGACTTTGAAGGTAAGCCAAATTCCTATGCTCTTAGAAATACAAAATATTTTTAATTAGAGAAATAATCAGTTTTGAGCTTTATTTCCAGAAGAAGAAATTTAAATGCTTAACACTAAGTATATAATTAAAATTTAGTTGAATGTTCCGCCTCTTAAGCTGGGGGCACCAGTCTCTTTGACTCCCAAAATTTCACTTTGACTCCCAGAATTTGACTCCAGCATGGATGGCTCAGGAATTCTGGGAGTTGAAGTCCATAAGTCATAAAAGGGCCATAGTCCCCCACCCCTGGTCTAAGCCTTCAATCTGTGCATAAAGGTTCCTCTGCCTGTTATGGATATATATTTTATAATTTACTTTGGAATCAAGACATTACTTTTATAAATTGTTTGTCTCCATTGTATTTAATTACACATATTAATAGTTCTTAATTTAGCAGATTTCTCTTACATAATCAGATATTTAATGATATACAGATAGTTCTCAACTTACAACCACAAATATTGCTAAGCGAAACATTTGTTAAATGAGTTTTTCTCCATTTTGCAACCTTTGTTAGCACAAAGATGCTAAGTGAATCTGGCTTCCCCATTGATTTTGATCCCAGGATAACTGCAATCATGATAAATATGAGTCAGTTGCTCAGCAGCTGAATTTTGATCATGTGACCATGAGGATGCTGCAATGGTCATAAGTGTGAAAAATAGTCATAAGTCCTTTTTTTTCAGTGCCATTGTCACTTTAAACAGTCACTAAACAAACTGTTGTAAGTAACTGTTGTATTAACTTTATAATGGCTTTATCAGTGAGATGGGTAGCATAAGCATTTAATTAATAAATAATACAGCTTATGGTTTACATATATAGTACATAAACATTCTATATTAACTTACCTGTATTTTGAGGTTATACTCAAAATTTGTAGCTATGAAAATAAAATATATAATTGAAAGTTATTTCTATTAAATTTATTATTTGAGTAAAATAATCCTGAAGTTATTAATACATAATGTTAAAGGTGCCTTATGTTTGCAAAATCTTTAGTTTGAAAACAAAATAATACTCTTATTAAATTATTTTTGAATAATTTTGTGGAATGATAAATCCAATTTGGGTCTTTAAGGAGTTATAAAAATGAAGATGATGTTGTGCAGAGGATTCTGTTTATTAAAGATGAATTTCATTTCTTTTGAAAGTTGAAAGCACTGAAATTTCTGAGGGATTTGCAAAATGATAATATTATTCCCCCAGGGTGAAATTCTTAAATAGAAGAAGTCAGGTTCTTAAACCTTGAAACATATGCTCTGAAATTAAATAAAATGCTAAGTTGTATTTATAGAAAAAAGATAATACAATATAAAATAGATGCTTGACTATCTATACTTGATGGGTGGCCATACTTCCTAGGTGTCAGAGAAATGTATAATTTGGATAACAGTCTAATTTGAGCCCAATTACAATGTTATCTGTCAGATCAATTTCTAATGAAAGAAATAGAATTATAGATTGGAGGTCTTCCAACTTCCTATGAGCCTTATCCATTATTTCATTAGTCCCCACCTGACCCCACCCTTATGAATGTAGTTAAGGAAGACATCGGAGCTGTTGTTTAAGGATCCAGAAGTTTGGGTGAACTATATTTATTGAAGGGAGAATAAGTCAATTGATAGAAATATATTTTAAAATATTGTGTCATTCCATTAATTCAGTGCCTAATTTTTATCCTATATTTCATCAACACTACTACATTTGTTGATTTGGTTTTTTTTTATTTGGGTTGGAGCAATGTTTTTGAAATTTAATGAAAATTCTTCATTTTTTTGCCATTTTTATAATAAGTATAGCTTTGGTTTCAGAAAACTCAGCAAATAATATATTGTTCCCAGTGTCAATGAAGGAACAGGAGCTATAATTTATTTCAGATATTATAAATCTGAGGTTAAAAAAAGAATTCAACCATTTCCCAGGTATATGAATAAAAAATGACTAAAATAGTAAGAGGCAATGGCATCCATAGGGGATGTTAAAACAGGCAAGATGGTGATTGTGATGTTGAGCCCTGGTCCTTTTTTTATACAAAAGTGATAGGATTTATGATGCTTTGAATCACCATGTTGCTTGTTTGAAAACACCATGTTGCCTCCTGTTGCTGAAAACAGATTATATGTGGTGACATGAATATAAATCTGCGTGTATTAACCCTGAGATTAATTTAAAACTATTCAGCCAGTGGGAGAAACCGTCACATTCTGATAAAGGAACATTGATGTGTCTGAATCAAGCTTGAATTGACTTATATTTTAATATAATTTCATTGGTTTCTATTAATTCCTATTTTATTTGAGACTCTTTGTAACAAGAACCATATGCTGGAACTGGAAAACCAGAGTATTGGATTTATGTGTCTTTAAAAAAAATCTTGCTATTCCACTAGATCTAGATGCTTCCCAAAAACAACCTATGAAAATATTATTGTCCATTGTTGGGGGTGGATTGCATTTTAATACACATATTTTAATACATGTTTTTTACACAGTTTTTCCTTTTTTTCCCCAAAATATCAGAAGTAAAGAAGAAAGCTAGTTTTATCACCCCTGTCCCAGGAGGTGTAGGACCAATGACAGTTGCCATGCTCCTGAAAAATACCTTAATTGCTGCAAAGAAATTGATTTATTAAAATGTATAAATTGAAGTAATGCTATAGTTATATAAACATTTATTTTTGTTACAAATGTATTTATTAAAATATGTTTAATTATGTTAGATTATTAAGAAAAAAAATATTTCCAAATCTGTTACAAAAATGTATACTTGCAATGGACTGATTTAATTGATTTAAGGTTTGAATTGATGTAACTTTTATGCATAATCCCTATCTAACTGTTTGATTCCTGTTGGAGTTGTGCTGTTTTTCAAAGGTATATTATCAACTTGAATTGAAAGCAAAACCTGGGTCTGAGTTTCAGATATGTAGTATAATGCAACTCCAGCAGATAATAATAAAGGGCTCATAATCCATTATGCACATGGGTGTGAATGCCACGAACTGTGATAGATGCTTAACAAATACAAATAAGTTTATCTCTAGAAACGTGGGTTTCGTTGATAAATATAGTATATTCACAATTGCAAAAAAATAAATTGTGTACAAATTTTAAGAAGCTTTTGATCTAATTCTCAGTTGTATGTTTATATAAAAAGGAAATGATTGTGTTTCCAAGAAGATTTCATCTACCTCAAGTTGATTTTTTACAGCTGAGAACTAGACATTGACCAAATAAGTTAACCCTACCTGAAGCATAATTCCCTTAGCAGGGCAAATGAGATTCTACCTAGGAGGTACAATAAAGTTTGATTAGTATTACAGTCAGAATGAATATTTAGATAAGATAATCTGTGACTGGTACAAATAAAGCATGTTGTAAAATGTTTGATCATATGTTATTAGCAATCCAACTAGCCAGTTAACGACACTTTCTATTCAGTTGCCAAAATAGAGCTAAATTGGTTTTGTTCACATAAAAAATATAAACAAACATATTTAAAATCCTCCCCTTTTTCTTAGTTATCACATTGATGTATTTATTCTCATTGCCATTGTTTATTTTATTGTTCTATTATTTTACCACTGTTTACACACTTTTCATTTTCCTTTCTTTTTATTATTGTATTATTGCCTAGAGTAGTCCCCATAGCAAGATAATGGCAGATAAATTTAATAATTAAATAAATAGAATATGAATCATTAGAATTTTTAAGAGTTGAGATACGGGCTCTTAATAAAGCTTATTTATCATTTTCCTGCACTTGGACAGACTTGGAATATTGAAAAAAAAACTTTAAATACCGATGAATAATATGCCAGATCATAAATTCCAAATAAATAAAATGTGATTATTTCATGCAATAATATTGTAGTCTTGTAATATTGTAGTCTTGAACTTGTTTTAAAATCAGTATGAAGTTATTTTTTAGTTATAAGTATTTGGACTTCGAAGTATATTTCCTCAGTTTAACTAATCATTATTCCTTAGAGGAGAGAAACTTTTCCATATAGAGGAAATCAGCTATGGTATTTCAGCTATTATGGATGCAGCTATCTCACTACAGCAGGCTAAAACTAGGAGGCATGTAAGGGAGAAAGGCACACTCAGACCGAACCTGACTTCCATTTGCCTGCTATAATTTTCTTGGCAATGTTATGGAAATGGTTTTTTCCACTGATTTTTTTTTTTGTTTTTTGTAGGCAGTCTTTGGAATTCCTAAATAGTCCATACCTAGTTCCTCTGTGCTAACCCTGCATAGCTTCCAGGAAGTTTAAATATGTAGTGTTATCTGCTGAAGCAAAAGAAAAATAGAGATGGAAATAGAAATATTTATTTCCTAATTCACTGTCCTTTCAGAAAACCATTAAAAGTTACAGATTCATTCCTGTAGGTAAAAAGTAGCACAGAATCAAAGTTTGATCAGCACATTTCTGCAGCATGTTTAGAATGACCAAAGGAGACCCCATTCAGGTCAGTGATGGAATTCAATTTTTTTTACTACCGGTTCTGTGGGCATGGCTTGGTGGGCATGGCAGGGGAAGGATACTGTAAAATCTCCAATCAGAGCTGGTATTTGCTGGTTCTCTGAACTACTCAAAATTTCTGCTACCGGTTCTCCAGAACTGGTTCTCCAGAACATGCTGAATACCACCTCTGATTTAGATGTTATCAGCATCTGAAGTAATGTATACATGCTATGAGAATAAACATTGTATCTTTGATTGGCAGATACTACATCATTGTACCTCAGCATGTATTTATGTTTCAAGTATACAAACTACATAATAAATGAAGTATCTCAGTTATGAATGGCATAGGGAAGACTAGAAGTATATAAATGGTCATACTAATAAAATTGGACTCCAGCCATATCAATGAAAGTTATGCTCATTTCTCAATATGCCAATAATGAAGTTGTGAATAGTAGTATTACGAATTACAAACAAGGTTCCAATACATTATATGATTTATTTATATAAATTTATCTCCTGCTGAATTCTTTGTCATAATCCATAGCTAGAAATACTTTTAATTAATATAGGATTTTTATTATAATTATCTCATTGCATTTTCTCTTTAATTTCATATTTCCATTAGATGGACAAATACAGACTTCTCATTCTTATGCATTTCTAACTAAACCATTAACATTTGGTTTGCAATGCCACTGTTTTCACAGATCAACTTTCATTCTTAGAACTGTGTCCTTAGAGGTACAAATATATCCAGACTTAAGAGGATTTTTTTTAAAAACATCTGACTATATTGCAAGATGATAGTTTTTAAAAAATTGGTATAGTTATGCTGAAATGCCAAGACTAGTGCGAAATGAGCTATTCTTTTTCATTGATAAGTATTAACATTTTAGTGATACAAATGGCCAAAACAGAAAAAGTTAGAAAAGAGGGAGTAATATATTACTTTATTCTTGAAATGGCTTTGGGAATTTTAATACATGTTTTACTAAAAGGTAGTCTTCTCTCCTTTTATTATTTTAAAAAATGATTAAGATCCAAATATTTGTGATTTAACTTAAAGATTGATTTAGGTCTTAGGTAACTAACTTATATTTGTAAAATTAATAAATTGGAATATTTTTTCTCAATTATTTGATGTGTTATTGTGATACAAAGAAATTATATGAATACTTATTTTTCTAGGTATCAATACTATTGATTCAAATCAAATGAATTTAATCAGTTACATTAATGAATTTAATCAGTTACATTAACCTCTATCAAGTGATAGAAGAGGTTAATGTAACTGATTAAATTCATTAAATTTCAAAATTCCTTTGATTCACTTTTATAAAATAGCATGTAGGTTCTTACAATAGCAACAGGTATATAAAGCTGTATTTACAATACAATCTTATATCCACCTATAAGGACCTTTGGTAAGTAATCTCATTTAATCAAAAAAAATCAGGGTTGAGGAGGGATGGATTGATTCCAGAAGTGAAAGAAGATCCAATAAAAAAAGTCGTACTTGACCTAAGATTATCAATTAACTTGAATTTAAGTCTTATTAGATATGTGCTGTAGATCTGAGAATTATTGACAAAAGAAAATGGAATATATATATATAAATGATAAGCAGTTGTCCTGATAAATGTCTTATGCAGAATCTATATATGGAAAGCTGTGAAGCAATGTTTTAATTAAATAGTGATACCAGATCTGGGCTGAAAAGATCCAGATAATCAGTAAATAGCAGCAAAGGGGCACACAAAACTTCATCTAAGCGTCATTCTTATATTAGCAATTCAGATAGGGTGTCTCTAATGTTGTTAGGTTTACGGATCAAGGTTTCAGAGGATTCTCTGTGTGATATAGGAAAATGAGATCTTCAGAGATACCCAATGTGGTATTAGTGATGCCAAAACACATATACAATTTTAAAGATGGTTTTGCTGAGGACGTCCTCTGGAGAAATGAGTTAACACATCATCCTACTTGATTGGGGGAGGGGGGAGGGAGTTCAATTGCTTTTGAAAAAGCACCTTAGGGACATCCTACTTGATGGCCACTAGATGGAAGCAAATAACTGTTACTCTGTTTTGGTTTCTTCAAGTCTGGTTTTATTGTTTGTACTCCTGGTGACAAGGTCTTGCAGTTTTCTTGGCAAGATTTCGGATGTGGTTTGCACTTGCCTCCTTCCTAGGGCTGAAAGAAGATGAAGAATGACTATCCCAAAGTCACCCAACTGACTTTGTACCTAGTGCCTCTAGAACTCATGAGTTTCTTGCCTGGCACCTTAACCACTGACTAGAGCAGTGATTGCCAACCAGTGGGCCAGGGACTACTCTTGGTCCGTGAGAAAATTTTGGTCCACAGAGAAATGTCATCCCCAAAGCACCCCCCCAAAGCAATTAATCCAGGCTGCTCTCTCTCTCTCTCTCTCTCTCTCTCTCTTTCTCTCTGGCCTGAAGGAATGTTGTCTAATGGGGTCGCAATGGGTCAGACACAACTTTGCAACTAATAACAATAAGCAATCATACATATTTTAGCAATCCAAATGTGCAACGTCCAATAATGAATTAAACAACCTTTAGGTTTATGGGTAGGTGATTCATAACACCATTAAAAGGATACTCTCCTGATTCTAAACAGTTACTCATATTTGAACCAGATTTGTGCAACTGATAACTGTAATCTATCAGCTATTTATATATTTCCTCAGCCCTAGTTATTCATTACAACAATTTCATCAGCAAGTAGTGCTAGATACTTAATTGCACTCCTGGACTTTTCTTGACTAAGTCAGAACTTTAAATAAAGATCTGAGCTATAAGGAAAAGAATGTAACATTAGATGTGACTGTATATGCTTAATCAAAGCTTTATTATTATTAAAGATCTGCATAGCTTTACCAAGCATGTTGTATGGAAACAGTGTCTTAGGCAAGGTAGTTTTAATAAAATCATTTCCCCACATCAACCCTATTGTCAAAACTCTCAATTTTGGCAACTTTAAACTTTATGGATTTCAACTCTCAAAACTCCCCAGCCAACAGGATTTGATTCCTATATTTGCCTAGAATTGAAGTCTATACATCTTAAGGTAGTCAAGATTGAGAAACCTTTTTGGAGCATTAACCTACAGTTAGGTTCTAGCCACTGGTTCTAGCCTGTGGAGGGGGAAAAATCCTAGAAAGACCACACTTGTCTAGGAATGGTATATCTATCTTCTCTTTGCCTCTACCCTGCAGTTGCAATGGGAGTGCAAAAAAAGGAAAGAAAGCATCTGAATTTTGATTATGTGACTTTCCCTGCCTCCCTCCTCTCTATCTTTTTCTCATTAGGTTATACTGTATGTCATTTCATATTTTTATTGCTGTTAATTTGATACAACAATGTGTGATTCTAGAAAACTCAATTTAGGCTAGTTGGGAAATCACCTGGTTCAAAATTATATTTCTTCCATTAGAGTTTTCCTCATTTTCAGAATTTTTTTTCTTCCATTTTCTTATGATTACAGTCTGAAATCAATGTGATATGCTTGCCAATACCTTATATATGCAGATGTCTTTGGAGATTCTCAGTCATCTAGGTCATGGTTGTTCCAAAGGTGCTTTTTCAAGACATTTCGCTTTTTGGATGAGAAGTGAAACATCTTCAAAGAAAAAACCAGAAAGTCCAGTTGCCTCTTGAAAAAGCACCTTTGGGACCTATATATGCAGAATATTTTTTTTTTTTTTGAAAACAATTTTATTAATTTTCTACAAACAAACAAAACAAACAAAACATTAAAACATCAACTCTCTTATGTACATACAGTGTGTCGGTTGGTTCATCAGTTTTGTGCATTCATTTTGTAGTCTCAATTACAGTTATGTTACATAACAACTCATATTGTCAATCCAAGCTTATATATCCTAATATCGCTTTTTTAAAAAAATCATTTGACTATACTTTAATCATTCATGCTTTATGAGATAACAATACTTTAAATAGTTTATTCTATAACAAATCATATAATCATACCAAATCTATCCTAAAAACACTTTATAATTATAATATCAAATAACAAAGGCAAAAGAAAAAATAAAGATATTTCTTGCTATCTAACATTTTAAATATTCTATTATCGTATTTTGTCATCTAGCCATTGATAAAAAAGATCCCAAATTTCATAAAATTGTTTATCCTCTTGCTCTCTGATTTCAAATGTCAATCTACTCATTTCAGCACATTCCAATATTTTCTTAATAATTTCTTCCTGTGATAGTATTTTCTCATTCTTCCAATTTTTAGCAAATACAATCCTAGCCGCTGTTAATACATTTACAATCAGATATTTCAAGTCTTTACTGTATGTATCTGGTAAAATTCCCAATAGAAAGAACTCCGGTTTCAAATCTATACGTTTCTTTGTCATTTTTTCCAACCACATGCGAATTTTAATCCAATATTTTTTAGCGTCCTCACAGGTCCACCACATATGGTAATATGAGCCAGGTATCTGATGACATCTCCAGAATTTTTCAGATTTGTTCTTGAACATTCAACAGCATATAAAGAAAATTTGTATAAGATGTTTTACAGGTGGCACTTTCCCCCGACAAGAATAGCAAGAATGTTTAAGAACAAATAATTTTTGTCGGTTAGAATGCCATTTCAGTCATACTGAATCAGCTTTTGCAGGTGTAGAAAGACCACATCTTCCCACAAAGTAGCTCATAGTTTAATTAGCTAATGAATGTAGAATGACTAATTACCAAAGAAACATGAATATTTGTTGACATCAGTGTTTTACAGATTTGTGGCTCATTGAATTCTTCTCATCCATCTTAAATTACTTTTGCAGAGTATGCTGCTGAAAGATTTTATACCTTATGAGGCTTTGATTTTGTAGTAGAGTATTTTCTACTCTGATTGGCAGAGGCTCCAATAGAGTTAAATTAGTAACGACTGCAATTATTAAGTTAGTAACATAGTTGTTAAGTGAAGTTGGCTTCCCCATTCTCTTTGCTTGCCAGAAGGTTGCAAAAGGTAATCACACGACACTGGGACACTGCAACTGTCATAAATATGAATCAGTTGCCAAGCATCTGAATTTTGATTATATGGCCATCAGAATGCTGCTACGGCCATAAGTGTGAAAAATGACTATAAGTCACTTTTTTCAGTACCATTGTAACTTTGGTCACAAAATTAATTGCTGTAAGTTGAGGATTACCTGTACAGAATGCAGAATACTCAGTTTTCACGTATGCATACTAAGTACTTTCCCAATTCAAGAATGCAGAATCATTGAAGCTTGTATAAATGATTGCAGGGGGGGGGAAACGGATCAAACAGCCCACAACTCATTGATAGTGAAGAAGCATGCATTCATTTTACATATAGGTTTCTCAAAGCACAGCTCTAGCAGAAATCGAGATTTCAGAGTAACCTTTTAGCTGGTGAAAGAGAGGAGTAATGAAACAAGCAATAAAGTAAAGTTAGAATTTTGCTATAGGGAATAAAAGTTGGAATTGTTAAGAAAAGCAATTGAGTGGATTTGTCTCTCATAGTAAAAAATGCATGACCACTCATCAGCATCAGATAAAGGAACATGAGGTGAATAAACACGATTGAATATCCACACAGCATAGCAGCTTCCTAATCAGACAGCCGGCAGATCAAACACAAAGGGCATACTCCATGGATTTTCAAAAACATTTATTGTTACCTTAGCCACAAGCCTCAGGACATGGATTCTGGATATCTGAAGTCCCAGGTGTGCAGTCTTGTGACAAGGAGAGAATAGAGAGAAAACATGTAAAACATGTTTCTGGTGTTCCTTCTGAAATTTTAATAATACTGTTGTGTACATGATTGGGAAAGAAAAGGGAGGAGATTGAAAGTTGAGCAGATGGCAGCATTTGACCCATTGCTTAGCTGTCTTCCAAAGGCACATAATAAGGATTTTCTTTCTGATCATTTTCTCTGTAGTCTCTAGCTCGATCTGGCCATTTTTATTTAAACTATATTTTGCCAACCTCTCTTCCACAACAAAAATATTTCTGTTTCTGATTTTGGTAATTTTTCCTGCTAGTGGCAGAATAGCAGATGCCAGTGCATCAGTCAAGTGCCTATTAACTGACTTGGTGCCAAAATGAGGGTTCAGCAGTGATCCATTTAAGGTTCAATTTGTGAATCTGGTCATCCAATTAGTAGGTCTTGCCCTGGGCACAGAACTAAAATACCATCAAGAATCATCGAATGATTAAAGTCCTGGCCTAGGAGCAAGGGGACTGTGAGTTCTAGCCCTTCCTTAAGCATGAAAAAAATGGATAAAAAGCAAATAAATAAAAACCTACTTCATGGATTGGATTGGGAAGAGTGAAAACAATCATATGCTTGCTCAGTTGGAAGGAGTAGTGTTTTTTTTTTAACTTTAGCAATGGTTGTAAATGCCTTATATGGGTACATTGCATTCTGCCCCGCGGTTTTTGTTTTTGTTTTGCTAACAGATTTGGAGCCCTTCTTGCATCATTGAAATCCCTTATCACTGTTACTGGGTCTACCTAGGAGCAGCGGGAACCAAGGGCCAAACTAAACACGATATAACATGCCTGACATAGAATACTCAGGTTTGAGGAGTTTATTCTTTTCATTAAAAGGCCCACCTAGGAGGACTGAGCATCCTGTTCCCACTTAGTAGAGTAGTAGACTGAATTCACATTGCTAGATAGAAAGTTTGGTAATTGAGATAGTACAGCATAAAAGATGTTCTCTGATAGAGTTCACAATTATAAAAATAGGTTACCGGCATCAATATACCAAGAATAGCCAGCAATTTTAATTTGCTAATAGAGTAAGATGAAAAGATAGGCACTTGGGGCTCACCTTGCCCCATTCCTTTTTTACCCTTTCCTTTCATTTTGAGACAATACCCCCTTTTTATTCTTCTCTGTGCCTTCTTTGGCTCAATTTGTCATTTGTGAGCCTCTGATGGTTTGCATCAGAATGTATATAATTTACTAAGAGCCTTTAAAAGCCTATAGAAGTCTTGCTTTTTAGAGCTAGGTGACTAGTAGGAGAGACTGAACAAGTTGGGAAGAGGATATATTTAGACCAAAAGATAAGAAACAGAGAGCACTAAAATTGTAACTGTGTAGGTAACAGTAGTCATAAATTTCAGTTTATTAGCCTCTAAATTAACAGACTAGGCCAAGTACTTGACCAGTAATTAGTGTAGTTCTGAAAACTTTGCTAAAGCAGGTGAACTGCTGCGGCTAAACAACCAAAGTATATTAAGGAGACATTTGGAGTTCTAGCAATGACTACTGGATTAGATTTAAACGTCAAGACACAAACAGACATGTAAAATATAAGCTTTCTAAATTATGTTAACTGGCTGGCAATGAAAATATCTCTATATGAATTCAAATGAGTTTATTTATTTATTTATTTTACTGTAGTGCTAACCCTCATAAGAATGGCTGGAGTCCGGGTTCTCCTGGCCCTTTTCAGTCCACACTGGTATCTCTCTGATGCATCTCTACTTGCCAGGGTCACGTGATGGGATGGTGATCAGCCATCTCTCAGCAGGCAGGTCATGTGGTAAAGTGATTATTAGTCTTTTCTTCAGCAGGCAAGTCACATAATGGGGTGGTATTCAGGTAGCTGATTGGACCTTCTTCCTCTTTCTCTCTTTTCACTCTCTCTTGAACTGCCTGCTTGGCTCTCTTTTCACAATTCCTCCTCCTTTGTTGTTTCCTCTGCTTGCCTCCTTTCACTCAAACTCTTCTCTTCATCTTTATCTCTCTTCATCTTCTCTTCTCTTCTTCTCTCTTGACCCACAGAAGTCTCTCCTATCCCCTTATTTCCCTCAGGCTTGGTCCACAAATACCCTTCCTTCCTTCTCTTGCACTCCCTCTGTCTCCTCCTCTTCCTGCCAAACCTTCCTTTTATTACCTTCCCTCCCCGCCACATTACTTATATTCCACTTATATTATTTTTACAAATAACTCAAGGCGGAAAATATATTTACTTGACCTTCCACCCCCTATTTTCCCCACAATCCTGTGAGGTGGGTTGTATTGAGAGAGTGATTGGCCAAAGTCACCCAACTGAATAATATAACAAACTTTCAGTTTGGAAAACAGTATTTCACTCATCATTTTCAAGCAATTTCCAGCAACAGATAATTTGTCAAATCTAGTTAATCGTATCCCTATTCTGCTCATTCTTCTAAACAATAAATTTAAACATATAGCCAATTCCCAACTAGCTTTCAATTTGGAATTGATTTGATTTCATACGAAGTTAGTTGGGTGATCAGTGAACTTTTGGTAGATGGATGTTATTTCTTTTCCATAAATGCAGCATTACCTGATCCTACAGAGGAATGAACCAATTGTGACTTAATTTAACTTCAACTAAAAAAAACGTGTAACTACTTTCCTTTAGACTGTGAAAGGGTTCAGCTTCTTTTCAAGCCAAAACCAAATAATTCTTATTTCCCAAAAAGCCTCAAATCTCATCCTTCAGTTTATGACTACCTCTTTAAATAGTTCATCATTGACTAAGTTAGTGGGTATTCAGTGATGGCCAATGAGGCAGGGGAACTTGTAAATCAAATTTACCTAGCTAACTGTAGTTTGGATTGGAGCCTGTTAGATAAAACTATCAGAGAAGCATGAGTATTTCTTTACTTCATTTAATATATGAGAGCCAGTTTGGCCCAGTGGTTAAGACACTAGGCTGGAAACCAGGAATATGTTGAGTTTTGAGTTCTAATGTTATCAGCATGAAAGCTGGCTGGGTGACATTGGGACAGTCACCCAATCAATCTCACTGGACTCTTCCTGTGGGGAAAATAGAAGGAAGGAATATTAGGTATTTTCAGCACCTTGAGTTATTTATAATAATAATAAAGATGGGATAAAAATAAATACACTGTTTAGAAAAATATATTTTTCTTGAAGTCAATTACAATCCTGCAAATGTGGGATAACCTAAATAAAAATAGTCTTTTATTAAACGGAGCGAGCAATTTTGTTATTGAAATGAGGAACATCTATCTCAGATTACAAAAGTTTAGCAAATAAATTATTTCTAAATTTTCAGGAATTGACTTTGTTGAACTTGACCTCACTCATGCCAATAATTATGGCGCATTTTTTTCACCCTCCCATTATGATGTGTGTATGTGTGTGTGAATAAATAAGAGACTAATTTTCATGCTTTTAGAATGGGATGAACTTTGGGAGGGGGGAAGAAAGTTAGAACATTAGAAACATGCCAAACTTAATATTGGCTTTTGAGTAACATATTTTGTTTTCCTCTATTAATACAAAGTTTTAACTGATCAAAACATAATTTCTTCCTGGTCCTATTTAGCTTCTAAAATGGAACATCTAAAAGTAGCAACTTCCAATAACTATGAAATATATGATTCATCCCTAGTAAAGCTTACTTATAAACTTAATCCCATTCTGCTTAAAATAATGTGACTTTTTTCTCTCCATATTAGATTATAATTAAAATTATATTCACTAATATATATGAAAAACTACCTTATTTATTCAGTACCCATATTTGGATATCATATTTTATTAGTCTATGCTACTGTATATTAGGCCAAAACAACATTGATGAATTGAGTTGCTTGATAATGATAATATCACAATAATCCACATTTAAACTGTTGAATTTTCTTCAAAGTCAAAAACTACAGCACAAAATTCAGAAAGTATGTAAGCAATATTTGGGTACAAAGCTTTGTGGGCTAGCACCAACTAAGTACTTCAACACCTCTATTTTCAATAATAAAACTTATGGGTTTTTTCCCCCAAGATGTGAAGATGTAATAATAGCAGTTTAAAATAATTCAAAGAGTTGCACAGATGTAAAAATACAACTATGTGCTTTATGTGCTACTTTTCTATGTGCATAATTTAAAATTTTGAAACAATATTAAACTATTAGCTAATGAGAGTGTTTTTTAAAAAAATACCTTTTCCTTTATAATCAGTCTGGGGTTTAAGATCTATTATAGAGACCCTTTAATTCTTTTCTTTTCAACTTTTTATTTTTTTACAACAAACATACAAACAAGACATAAAAACATAAAACCATCTTTCAATTATATACATACAGTTTGTCAGTTGGTTACAATCTTTTGTGCTATCTTTTTTTTGTCATTACTCACAAGTTGTATAAATTCTCACCTTGTCAATCTAACATGTGCTTATGTATTATCAATCATTAATCATTCATTTGACTAAACTATTTTTCCATCATTTTATATGAGATATTCTAAATTTCATTATAATTTAATCTTATACATTCATCCAATGGTTATATATTTTATATTGTATTCTACATCAATCTATTAACTTTTTATTGTAAAGCTTCCTAATCTATTTCTTTACCATGTCTTTTTATCTAACCATTGATAAAATAAATCCCATATCATATAAAATTGTTTATCTTCTTGTTCTCTGATTTCAAATGTCAATTTACTCATTTCAGCACAGTCCATAATTTTCTTAATAATTTAATAATTTTCTTAATAATTTCCTCCTGAAAAAATAGGTATTTTTTCATTTTTCCAATTCTTAGCAAATACAATTCTAGCCACTGTTAAAACATTTACAATCAAATATTTCAATTCTTTGCTGTATATTTCCAGTATAATTCCCAATAAAAATATCTCAGGCTTAAAGTCTATGTGTTGTTTTATCATTTTTTCCAACCATGTGTGGATTATAGTCCAGTATCTTTTTGCATCCAAGCATGTCCACCACATATGGTAATATGAACCAGGTATCTGATGACATTTCCAACATTTATCTGATTTATTCTTGAACATTCTCGCAATTCTCATCGGGGGTAAGTGCCATCTGTAAAACATCTTATACAAATCTTCTTTATATGCAGTTGATATTGTCATTTTATAATTTTGAGACCACAATTTTTGCCATTTATCTAGGTCAATCCCATATCCAAAATTTTTCCCCAAGCAATCATCGTTTCTTTAACTTGTTCTTCCTCTAATTTAAACTCCAGCAAATGTCCATATTTACTTTTTCATCAGTACCTGTCAAAACTTTATCTAAGTCAGTCAACTTATCATAGATACCTTCTGTTTTAATATCTTTATCAAATCTAGATTGTATTTGCAAATATGAAAACCAATTCATGTTTACACCTTGTTCTTCCAATGCTTGCATAGGTTTAAGTTCACCCTTTTCATTCGATATCTCACCATATATAACTGCTTGTTCCTTTTTATATATTATTGGATAAGAAAAATAGTAGATAACCATAGTGGAATTTTTAGATAATATTGCTTTTTTATCTTCTCCCAGTTTAAAAACAATGCTTCTCGAATATAATGTCTTCTAAAATATCCCTGCGTTTTAGTTCCCTTATACCAGAGAAAGGCATGCCACCCTAACAGCGTCATGTCCTTCTAGATTCAAAAGTCTAGTGTTCCTTAGTGTTATCCACTCCTTTACACACATCAAACTCGTCACCTGGTAATACACTGCTCAAAAAAATAAAGGGAACACTAAAACAACACAATGTAATTCCAAGTCAATCACACTTCTGTGAAATCAAACTGTCCACTTAGGTAGCATCACTGATTGACAATCAATTTCACATGCTGTTGTGCAAATGGAATAGACAACAGGTGGAAAGCATAGGCAGTTAGCAAGACATCCCCAAGAAAGGAGTGGTTCTGCAGGTGGTGACCACAGACCACTTCTCAGTTCCTATGCTTTCTGGCTGATGGCTTGGTCACTTTTGAATGCTAGTGGTGCTTTCACTCTAGTGGTAGCATGAGACAGAGACTACAACCCACACAAGTGGCTCAGATAGTACAGTTCATCCAGGATGGCACATCAATGCGAGCTGTGGCAAGGTTTGCTGTGTCTGTCAGCATAGTGTCCAGAGCATGGAGGTGCTACCAGGAGACAGGCCAGTACATCAGGAGATGTGGAGGAGGCCGTAGGAGGGCAACAACTCAGCATCAGGACCGCTACCTCCGCCTTTGTGCAAGGAAGGACAGGAGGAGCACTGCCAGAGCCCTGCAAAATGACCTCCAGCGGGCCACAAATGTGCATGTGGCTGCTCAAACGGTCAGAAACAGACTCCATGAGAGTGGTATGAGGGCCCAACATCCACAGGTGGGGGTTGTACTTACAGCCCAACACCGTGCAGGACATTTGACATTTGCCAAAGAACACCAAGATTGGCAAATTCACCACTGGTGCCCTGTGCACGTCACAGATGAAAGCAGGTTCATACTGAGCACATGTGACAGACGTGACAGGATCTGGAGACACCGTGGAGAATGTTCTGTTGCCTGCAACATCCTCTAAAATGACCGGTTTGGCAGTGAGTGAGTAATGGTGTGGGGTGGCATTTCTTTAGGGGGCCACACAGCCCTCCATGTGCTTACCAGAGGTAGCCTGACTGCCATTAGGTACCGAGATGAGATCCTCAGAACCCTTGTTCTGAGCACCATATGCTGGTGCGGTTGGCCCTGGGTTCCTCCTAATGCACGACAATGCTAGATCTCATGTGGCTGGAGTGTGTCAGCAGTTCCTTCAAGATGAAGGTATTGATGCTATGGACTGGCCCGCCCGTTCCCCAGACCTGAATCCAATTGAGCACATCTGGAACATCATGTCTTGCTCTATCCACCAATGCCACGTTGCACCACAGACTGTCCAGGAGTTGGAGGATGCTTTAGTCCAGGTGTGGGAGGAGATCCCTCTGAAGACCATCCACCACTTCATCAGGAGCATGCCCAGGTGTTGCAGGGAGGTCATACAGGCACATGGAGGCCACACACACTACTGAGCCTCATTTTGACTTGTTTTAAAGACATTACATCAAAGTTGGATCAGCCTGTAGTGTTTTTTTCCACTTTAATTTTGAGTGTAACTCCAAATCCAGACCTCCATGGGTTGCTAAATTTGATTTCCATTGATAATTTTTGTGTACTTTTGTTGTCAACACATTCAACTATGTAATGAACAAAATAACTAATAAGAATATTTGATTCATTCAGACCTAGAATGTCTTATTTTTGTGTTCCCTTTATTTTTTTGAGCAATGTATAATTCCCAATTGGGCAAAGCGAATCCTCCTTTTAGTCTTTCATCTTGTAGCAATTTAACTTTTATTCTCACTTTCTTCCCCTGCCAAATGTATTTTAGCACTATTTTATTTAGATCTTCAAAAAATTCTTTTCCTAATCTAATTGGAATTGTCTGGAATAAATATAAGATTCTAGGCAATACATTCATCTTAATGGTAGATTTTCTCCCAATCAATGATAATTGTAAATTTGCCCATTTTATCAAATCTGTCGCAATCTGTTGTTTGAGTTTAAGATAATTGTCCTCCTTGAGTGTGCTCCATCTTGGTGTTATATGTATCCCTAAATACTTAACCTTATTTGTGACCTGGATCCCCAAAACTTCCTCCAATTCTTTCTTTCGTCTTGCTAATATGTTCTTTGTTAAAATCTTTGTTTTATCTTTATTTATTTTCAAACCTGCTACTTTCCCATACTCTTCTATCTTTTCTATCAGCTTAGGTGCTGACTCCAATGGATCCTCTAATATAAATACCAGGTCATCTGCAAAAGCTTGCAATTTGTACTCTTTTTTAATTTTCATTCCTTTCATTTCTTTTTCTTCTCTGATATTCCTATTCAGCACTTCCAGTGTTAACACAAACAACAGAGGCGACAGTGGACAGACTTGTCTATTCTCTTGTCTTATATCTATAAAGTCTGTTAACTCTCCATTTATCATAACTGTTGCAGTTTGTTTATGATATATCGTTTCTATGGCTTGAACAAATTTTTTACCAAAGCTCATTTGTTCCAATTGTAACAGCATAAAATGCCAATTCACATTATCAAAGGCTTTTTGTGCATCTAAAAACATCAGAGCCATTTGTTTTTCAGGATTGCCTCATAGTATTGCAGTGTGTCTAAAGTTATTCTCATATTGTCTTTAATTTGTCCCTTCAGCAGAAATCCATTTTGATCAGAATGAATAAAATTGTTTAAGTATCTTTTCAGTCTTTCTGCCAGAATTGAGGCAAAAAAATTTATAATCTGAGTTTAATAGGGATATAGGTCTGTAATTTTTAACTTGCTGTGGGTCTGTGTCCTCCTTCAGTACAAGTGTAATATATGCTTCTGACTATGTTTTCGGTATTCTTTTCCTTGTCATAACTTCATTCAGAACTTCTAATAAGTGAAGATATTTCCTAAAAAGTCTTGTAAAATTCTGCTGGCAGACCATCCGGATCCGGTGCTTTCACAATATTTTGCTTTTTTAAAGCTTCTGTTAATTCCATCATTGTTATGTTACTTTCCAACATTATTTCAATATCTTTGGGTGTCTGGGGCAGATTTTTTTTCCTGTAGGTATTGTTGAATTCTTTCTTCCTGAACCTTCTCTTGATGGTACAGTTTTCCATAATAATCTTGAATATTTTTTTTCTACTCTGCATTTCCATAGCATACATGTCCTTGTTCATTTATCAATTGATTTATCCTTCTTGAGTCTCTTTCCTTTCTCAGTTTATAAGCTAGCCATCTGCCTGGTTTATTTGCATCTTCAAAATAGTTCTGTTTAGCATTTTTAATTTTTTGTGCTATTACCTCTTTTTCTATTAGCCCCATTTTATGTTTAGTTGTGTCCATTTTAATTTTAATGTCTTTTTTTTTTTTTTTGTGGAAATTTCTGTAACTCTTTTTCCAGCCTCTTGTAGTCATCTTCCAATGTTTTAAAAGTTTTTCTCTGTTTTATATTTCTTTTCCTTGTGTAGTCCATTATCAAACCTCTTGTATAAGCTTTCATCATGTCCCAGAGGTTCTGTAATGATGTTTCCTCATTTGTATTTTCTTTTTTAAAAAACAAATTTTATTCAGTTTTTCACATTAAAAACAAAAATCTCTTTTTAGTGGACAACATATTTCCGGGTCATCACCTTTACATACAAATATGACAGCAATTATACATTCATATATGCATACTTAATTCTATTATTACCTTTTCCATTCCAGATTTTCAGTAAGGAGAGAAACAAACACATTAATTCTAGCCTCTTTCATTAATCTCAATCAAAACATCTTTTTGTTTCATTTCAATTATTTCAAATATAATCATTTAATATTTATTTTAAAAATAAAGATAAACAATATGTGTTTACATAATAATAATAATAATAATAATAATAATAATAATAATAATAATAATAATAATAATAAAGTTACCAATGTCTCTCCTTGCTTTTAATAGTCTATATTAACTTATTAATTTAGTTGGTTGTTTAGTCTGTCATATTCCCTTTCCATTACACATTCTTTTTATAAATTCTAGATTAATACAAATTTTAACACTAAAAAAAAAACAAGTATAGGTTTCCCCCCCTTCTACTGTTTTGAGTGTGACACCTCAATGATTAAAATATACCTTTATTCCCTCATCTTGATTCCCAATAAACCATTATTTTTAAGAAGTTACAATAATAATCATTACATCTTTTCATTTGAATTCTGTAGCATATTTCCCCCCCTTGATTTTTAATAAGAGTTATCAGTATCTATATTACCCTATTTTCTAAATATGTTTAATTGCAGAAATATTCTTATTGCCCCTTGTCACCCTGAAGGATCCTCTTTTTAATTCATCAACCATTATCTCTGAAAAAAATCATTCTTTTCAACATTTTACTATTTCCGTATTTCTTTATTTCATGCACCTGTTTCTTACTGCTTCTCCTCCCCCTCTCTTCCCCATATCTTTTCTCATTCCAGTTTATATCCCTCTCTATCTTAATATTTTCCTTTCCCCTTTTCTGCTGGGTCTTTCTGCATTTCCTGACTTCGCAGGTATTCCCCCTTTTGATTGCCTTCTTAAATTTCAACTTTTTAACTTTCCTTCTCTCCCCACTTCTTTGTAGTATTCTTTGTGTTAATTGTCTATTTAAAATGTCTTCTCCTTGAATTGACTCCTCCTCCTCTGAAGCTCTTTCTTCTTGTTCTTCAATCGCCATTTCCATTTTTTCTAACACAGAGCAAAGTGATTCACCTCTTTCCTGTGGTAATTCTCTCATATTTTAAGTTCCATTTTTAATTCCCGAAGAGATATCATCATTACACACTCTTATATTTTATGATTGTTAAAGTCCACCAAAAAAACCACTTTTACTTTCCTTCTTTCTTCTTTTCTACAGTTATTCCAGCCGAGGGTCTATATCAAAAACATCAATCAATCCCACAGTCAGTCTTTCCTTGCTTTTTTCTTTATTCTGGTTCTGCTTTCACTTTCTAAGATTCTTACTTTGTTTCAATATTTCTTTAATATTATATCCACACAAGTTCATTCAGAAACAGGATGCTTTCCCTTTTGTTTGAGCTCAAGTTTTTGTCAAAAGGTGGCACTCTCCATTATACAAAGTCTTCACCTTTTCCCCCTATTTTTTTATTTAGGGTTTTTCAAACCTCAATATTCAAGCACAGTCCAGTCTCCAATTTATAAACTTTATTATTATTATTATTTGACAATAATCCAGCTTTATTTTATGCCCGTTTATTCCCAAAACATTTTAGTCCAATTTAGTTAAATCTTTAATTCCAGCTTCTTCCTTTCCCAGTTCGAAGCCCTGCTTTGCTGTCAAAAATATTATCTTTTTTTTCCCCTGTCCCCTTGTAATTTCGCTGCTCACTTTTCTTTTCTTAAAAATTCCATGTTACCTTAATCCTGGGGTATTTTTGTTTAGTTGTATTGCCCAGTTGTCCCAGTTCAGATGTTATCCACCTCTTTCTTCCCTCCTGCACAAATCTTAATCCAGCTGAGTCCTCCTCTTCAGGGTGGCCATTTTAAACCACCACTGCAGTCGTCTTCAGGGGGAAAAAGACCAAGCCCTGGGGGGGAGATGCAGCTCCCCTCAACCTGGCTTGCAACTTCCCCTTACTCCACTGCCCCTCCAAGGCAGCTTCATCCCCTAATCATAATAATCGGGACTCTCCAACGAAAGAGCACAGACCATAGCCACAGAGAGTCACAATCTATGGTCTGTCAGCGAGGAGGCTCCGACTTCTCCCCCCTCTTTTGTGTTTTCTTTAAAGAAGAAAGTCAATTCTCTCTCAATTTTCTGTTTAAAATCTTTTTCCTTTACTATCGTATTATTTAGAGTCTATCTAGATCTCCTTTTTTGTCATTTCCATACAACTGTTATTGGATTATGATCTGCCCAGGTACTTGTTTCTATTTCAATGTCTTGTATGTTAGAGAGCAATTCTGTTGACATCCATATCATATCTATTCTGGACCATAATGCATGTCTATTTGAATAAAAAGTATATTGTTTATTTTCCGCATTTCTCTCTCTCCATGCATCTTTTAGGTTTATCTCATCTACCATTCAAAAGAAGGATTTTGGCAATGTCTTTCTAGTTTTCTTTGCTGCTTTCTGTGTTTTATAATACAATTTGTCATTTATTATTCCATTAATATCTCCCATCAGACAAATATTAGCATAGTCCAGTTCAATTATTTTCATATGTAATTTCCTATAAAAACCTTCTTGGTTATCATTTGGAGCATAGATTGCTATTAAACGTGTCTTTAGATTATTGTCCATTATCTCCACTATCAAAATCCTTCTATCATCATGTGTATATATTTGTTCCGTAGGGATTGTATCTCTAATGTATAACACCACTCCTCTCTTTTTACACGGTGTCAATGCTGATGAGCTATATTCAAGTGTTGGTCTAGCAAATGTTTTGTATGCTCTAGTCAGCAGTGTAATATTACCAGAGAAAAAGCTACGTAAGATTAGGTTAACAACTCTTAATGCCTTTTTGGCTATGTAGTTACAGTGGGCTCTAGCACTTAGATCATTAGAGATGAGTACTCCAAGATCCTTGACAGAGTTTGGATCATCAACAAGGTCTTGACTATTCAGCCTGTATTTTATTTTCTGACTTTTTTTTGCCAATATATAAGACAGAGCATTTCTTTGTTCAGATTTGAAGTTGCCATTTGTTTGACCATTCTGATACATAGTCGAGGTCTTTTTGAAGGGTAGCAGTCTTGTCTGTGGTATTGAATAGCTTTACATCGTCAGCAAAGAGAATGCAGTTGCTCTTAATATGATCACAGATATCATTTATGTAGAGTATGAAGAGAGTTGGTCCTAGAACACTTGCACTGTTGACAGGTACAAAATTTGATAGGACGCTCCCAATTTTGACCATTTGTTGTCTGTTTGACAGGATTGCTTCCATCCAGTTATGTAGGTGTCCAGAGATACCATAAAATTTTAGTTTTAGGAGTAGTTTGTCATGTACCACTGAATCAAAGGCTTTACAGATGTAGATTGCATCTATTGCTTTGCCCTGATTGAGTTGTATTCAGATAGGCTTTTGGCAATTATGTTAAGTTTGCTGATGAGTTTGGGTGGGCGGGCGCTGCTTTAGTCATTGGTTTTTAATGATGCTTTAAAACTATTTTTAGTCATTTATTTTCTACCTTGTTTATTTATTGTTAGCAACCTGAGTGCCTTTCTTTGGCAGAGAAGTACAAATATGACTTTTATCTTCAGTTGAACTTTGTCATTCTGTGTGACTGTTAAGATTGGGCTCTTAACTTGCTTCATGCTTTCCAGACACCATTTAAACAGAAAAGTCTATGCTTGCTTTCATTTGTGAGAAAAGTTTGTGTTTGTACCTTTCTTTGATTTCTGACAGGAAGGTAGGCAACCTTTGTACCTTCAATACTTTACATTCCTTCCTGAGGGCATTTGAGTTTCTCATTCCTTGACATACTGTATAAAGATCATAGTTTTCTCTTTATAGTTGCCCATGAGACTCATAAAATTATCTTGAGATTATCTTGCACACTGCTGGAGAGATTTAAAAAACAACTTGCCAGCAGAATTTTTTTTTTAAAAATGCAATCAAATAAAACATATGCCATCTTTGTAAATATAATTGCAAGTAGTACAGTTATACTATTTTTAAGTTAAATAACCCAGTGCATTCTATTTAAATGACATTGATTAATCTGCTTTACTTGTTTTTTTTTGATCCAAGGCTTGAGCAAAATTCACCCAGCAACATTCCAACAGTGTTTCAGTACATCTAGAAACCATATCCTGTCCTGACTGGAATGTGAAAGTACTGATCTTCTATATTTAGATAACTTAATTCATAAAGGATTGAGTTGTCTAAATATTCTCCTCGCCTTTTTTCACACAAATATATAGAATCCTATTCCTGCGTCCATTGTATCAAATCCATAGAAACCAATCAAACAAAATCTAGTCAAATGCCAAAATAACTTTACTAACTTTAAATACACCTAATAATTCTCAACTTACGACCACAACTGAACCCAAAATTTCCTTTGCTAAACAAGACATTGGTGAGTTTTGCCCCATTTTACTATCTTGACATGGTTGTTATAACTGTATAACTGTTGTCATTAATGGTTATTAAGTGAATTTGGCTTCCCTTTAACTTTGCTTGTCAAATGATCACAAAAGGTTAGGATTAGTGTTAAGATCAAGAAATTTCTCCTAAGTTCTGTGAATTTGGTTTTTGTTGCCTATGTGTGGGACTTTATTTTTCTTACCACTGCATTGCATTTTGTTGGATAGGGCCAACAAAATGCAGATTCCTTCAGAAGTGTATCTTTTAATGTGCAAACTATTCTCCCTCTCCTAGCTTTGCAAATTTGATGAGTTTCTCTTCTATCCTCTCATCTACATCATTTATGAGGATATTGAAGAGTACATGGGCTAAGACGCAACCTTGAGGTACCCCACTGTGTGCTTCTCTCCATTTAGATGTAGTTCCACTAAAGACCTCATATGAAATATGATTAGTCAACCACCATCTGGGGGTGATGCGTTCTATCCCACATTGTTCTTTCTTACCATGAAATAGGCTGTTGTCTATTTTGTCAAATGCCTTACTGAAGTTTAACTAAGGTATCCACTGATGTAGTCACTTTGTCAAAGAAGGCAGTAGGGCTCTCTGAGTTTGCGTGTTTTCTTGCAAATGTTTCATTACCCAAACTAGGTAAGCAGTAATGATGTTACCTAGTTTGGATAATGAAACATCTGCAAGAAAACAAACAAGCTCAGAGAGTATCAGCACTGGGCTGCAAATATTTTTCTTTATTGAAAGACAATAGGGTTTGTCTAGCCTGATCTGTTTTTGACAAACCCATGCTGACTTCTAGTAATCATCTTGCTTGCCTCTAAGTGCTCACAATTGCACCGCTTGGTTATTTTTTCCAAGATTTCCCCAGATATTGATGTCAGACTGATTGTTCCCTGGATCCCCCCTTCCCCTCTTTTGAAGATTGGAACCACACCAGCTCTTTTCCAGTTTTGTGACATGTCTCTGGTGCACCAGGAGCTTGGAAAGATTTTGTACAGTGGTTCTGAAATTATATCTGCCAACTCCTTCAGAACCCTGGAATGTAATCCATCTGGTCCTAGTGATTTGAGCTTGTCTGGAGTGGATAGGTATTCTCCCACTGTTTTCTTGCGTATTTTGACTTGCATTCTTAGTCTGCCTTCTATGGTGCTGCTTTTGATAGGTTGGACTAGTTTTTTTTTTCCTTTTTGTGTGAAAAATAAATACAAGGAATGAATTAAGCAGTTCTGTTTTCTCCCCACTACTTGTCATGATATAACTTTTTTAATAAAATGTAACTAAAAGTTATTTACCCCCAATCAGAAGTAATTATGAGTAAATTTTCAGAAGTTCGTGTGTGTGTGCATGTGTGTGTGTGTGTGTATTCTTTAAAGTCCCCCCAGCCTAGTACATCTCTTTTCCCTGCTTAAAGTAAATAAATATTATTTTTGTTAAGTCCTGAGCATGGGCGCAAGGAACGGAGATGAGACATCAAACGGTGACTTCAACTCTTTATTGTGAAATAAGAACAGAGCAAATACTTGGGCAGCAGCAGCTCTTTTATACAGCTGGCTGCTGTCAAAACAACCAATGATTTGAGTTTACCGCTCTCACAAGCGTCCAATCAGAGAGGCCCATTAACAGCCAATCAGACTGGCCAGAAATGACCAATCACGACTCGCTATTCGTGGGCCAATGAGAAGTGCAGGATTACGAGCCTGCTGCAAAGTAAAGCTATTTAGGGTTGTTACTGCTGCGTTGGCTTAGTCCACAACATCCCCCCCAGGTTCCGTCTGAGGGGTGGGGTGACGTACTCTTGTAAATAGGCAGGTCGCTTCACCTGTCTGCCTGACCTGCACTGTTCCAGCGGTTTCTGTCCTGGCTCTGGTTCCGGTGGGCTGTCAGCTGGGCTGGATGGTGAAAATGGTCCCGCTGCTCCTTCGAATGGCTCCGGGCTGTTTTCCCTGCTTCCGCCAGTGCTGTCTTCCGGGTTCCCTGGATCTGCTGCCATCGTGGTGCTGTCACGTGGTGATGCCACTCCCTGGCTCGGTTCTCCTTCTGGCGGTGAGTATCCCCTGGTTGGTTGTGTAGACTGCTGGGTTTCAGTTGTTAAGTCATCTGTTATTTCTTTTTCGGCCTCCTCGATGTTCCTTCCCTACCCAGTTAGAGATTCAGGGGCTGAGATAGGACTAGGTGCTAGTCTGGAATGGAGTTGGTCTATGTGGCACTTCCACATCTTACCATCTGCAGTTTGTAGGTGATAGGATTGGGGTCCTGTAAGTTGCGTTATGGTAGCGGGGACCCACAATGGGTCACCCGAGAAGTTTTTTGCAAACACGGGGTCACCTTCCTGGAATGCCCGACACTTGCTGCTGGATCCTGGGGGTTGTTCAGGCGTGTAATTTGGGTGGAGGCAATCGAGATGCGAGCGAAGTTTCCGGCCCATCAGGAGTTCAGCTGGGGTTCTGTTCATGCTGCTGTTTGGGGTTATGTGTTGGAGGAGAAGCATCTGGGTTATTTTGTCATCAATGTCGCCGTGGTCCATTTTGTGCAAAGTCTTTTTTACAAATTGAACCATTCGCTCAGCCCTACTATTGGCCACAGGGTGAGCTGGCGATGTTAAGGCATGGTGGATGCCCCGATCTGCCAGGTACTGTTCGAATGCCAGGGCAGTGAATTGGGGGCCATTATCGGAGACCAGGACATCTGGCAATCCATGGGTAGCAAATAGCTTATTCAGTTTTTTAGTGACCGCCTCTGTGGTGGTGCTTTTTATCTTGTGGACCTCGAGCCAGTTAGAATAGGCATCCACTGTTAGGAGGAAAGTGTGTCCTCTTGTGGGTCCCGCAAAATCGATGTGGATACGGGACCAAGGACCTCGAGGCATTTCCCACTGAGTTGGGGGAGTTTTTGGAGGATTAGAGCGAGTCTCCTGGCATTTGCTGCACTTTGCTACCCAGGTCTCTATCTGTTTGTCTAACCCAGGCCATCATGTGTAACTCCTGGCCAATGCCTTCATCTGCATGATGCCTGGATGTCCATTGTGCAACATTTTTAATACCTTATGTTGCAATTTCTCCGGGATTACAACTCTGTCTCCCCACAAGATGCAGCCCTTTTGGGAGAATAGTTCTGTCTGTCGATTTCTGAATGGCTTGAAAGTGTTGTTGGGTGCGCTGACCAGCCAACCCCGTTCCACCCAGCTGAGGACTCGTGCCAAAACAGGGTCTTTTTTGTTTCTGAGGCGATGTCTCAAGCGGTCAGTGGCGGCGATTTAAGGGTTTCGATTTGCAATACGGCTAAGGTTGGAGCTGGGTTTTCTATGACGTCTGGTAGTGGAGACCAGCTCAAAGTGTCAGCGTGGGGAATGGTTTTCCCCGGGCGGTGTTGCAATCGGTAATCGTAGGCGGCTAAAAATTCCGACCAATGTGTCATTCTTGGTGATAAGATATGGGGAGTTGGTTTGTTTCCCACCAAAATACCAAGTAGCGGCTTGTGGTCTGTAATTATGGCAAAGGGTCTCCTATACACATATTCATGGAAACGTTTAATTGTGGATACAATAGTGAGAGCCTCTTTATCAAGTTGACTATAGTTCCTTTCAGTCTTAGACAAGGTTCTCAAAAAGAACGCAATAGGTGCCTCATTCCCATTTGGTAGGACATGGCTTAAAATGGCTCCCACTCCGAATGGGGAGGCGTCACAGGTAACCGTTAAGGGTAGAGTCTCGTATTGCATCAATACAGCATCAGAGGTTAAGAGGTCTTTTACTTGTTGGAATGCCCATTCTTCATGTCATCCCCAGACCCAGGAAGCCTCTTTGTCAAGAAGTCTATGTAGGGGCTCAGCTACGGTCACCTTCTGGGGCAAGAAGATGTTATAAAAGTTAATGAGTCCCAGGAAGGCTTGGAGGTCTGTTTTATTCCAAGGTCTCGGGGCGTTTTTGATTGCGGTTAGTTTTTTTTTCGGTGGGGTGGATTCCCTGTCTGTTGAGAAGGTATCCCAGGAACTCCACTCTCTCCGTACAAAGTTGACACTTGTCCCTTTTTACTTTCAGGCCAGCATCTTTAAATTTCTGAAGAACTTTTCAGAGTCGTTGTACTAATAACTCTTTAGTGGGGGCAGCTATTAAGACTAATAAGGCACGAAGCCTTTTATGCCTTGTAATAGTCTCTCCATCAAACTTTGGAAAATGCCAGGTGCCACGCTTACTCCGAATTGGAGTCTATTGCACTTGAAGGTGCCTCTATGTGTAACTATTGTCTGGGCTTCTGCAGTTGTCACGTCTACAGGTAGTTGCTGGAACGCCTGAGCTAAGTCTAATTTCGCAAATATTTTTCCGCCACCCAGGGAGTGAAGAAGGTGTTGGACCACTGGTACTGGGTAAGTGGTCTGTTGAAAGGCATGATTTAGGGTGGCCCGGTAATCCCCACAAATTCTTTTTTTTTTGTTTTTTTTAAGCAAATTTTATTGATTTTAAAGACAAACAAAACATAAAACATCAAAGTATAAAACCTCCTTTCTCAAAAATTACTTATAAGTTTTAACAAAGCAAATAAGGCATTATTTTTTAAAGCATAGTTCCACATTATCACATTTCCATTTAAACACATATATATCTTTTCCAATTTTCTCATTGTTTCTCCCTTCACTTTTATTCAATTATATTTCATCCTATCAAGGTTTTATTAATTCTCCATCAAGCATAAACACACAAAATACAGAACATAAAACAAAACATAAAAAGTTAAAACCTTCTTAATTATTATTTATACATGTCTTTTCCAAATTTCTCTCCCTTTTTTTTTAATTCCTCCAAGGTTTTATTAATTCACAATCAAAACATAGCTAACCAAAACACAAAACATAAAACATAAAACTTCTTTTGAAAAGTGGCTTAGCCCCGGGTTACATCTTTTTTGACAGACCTTAATCAAGTTCGTGCTCACCTTATATACCATTCATATCTTATTAACCATTCTATATTTTCTATATAACTTCTCCCTTCTTTTCAGTCTCTTAGTTATATTTTGTTTATTTCATTTTATTTCAGAATCATTATATTTGTATCTTTTATCTGTTCTTTTCCAGTCATCTATTTATCTCTTCTCTTTAGCAAAAAAATTTCCCCTGTAATCACTTTTAAAGTGTGACGCCTTTCCCTAAAATAACACTTAAAATAATACATAATTTCTATCCTGATTCTGCTTAGTACATTCTACATATTGCATTTTGAAAAGAAAAAGAATAATAAACTTATAATATAATTAAATATATAATTTCCATTCTAATTCTAATTCTATTAATAGTATAACTAAACATTAATCATTTTACACATTCTCTTTGATATTTTGTTAAATATTGAAATCTATCATTATAAAACATTTTAATATTTTGTTAAATCTTATAATATTCCAATATTTCAAATGCAAATACTACAATACTATCTTATGTATCTTGCAGAATTTTTCTTAAATTATACATCCTTTATCCTTTATCTCTAAAAAAAAAATCTTGTTCCAGACCGTGCCTTTTTTTCCCTTTTTCCCTCCGTTTCTTCTCCAGTCTGATCTTTTTGCCCCCCCTTCTCCTAATCTCCCCTTTTTAGCTTCCCTTCTCTATTGTAATTCTCTTTTCAATTGCTTTCTAACATTGTACCTTTTTTTCACCTTATTTTTCTTCTTCTGGTTATTTTATTAAATCTTAAATTCTCATTTTTCCTTCCTCTCTTCTTATTTTCTTTCTTAATCAAAATTTTTTGTCCATTAAAAATGGCTTCCTTTTCTTCTTCTCCTTCTCCTTCTTCATCAAGTATTTGCTGGTACGTAGAAACCGCCATTTCTAAAAAGTGGAAGACAGCTCCCAATGAATTCTTGCCATTTGATTCTCTTTCTTTTAATTTTTCATATTCCATTTTTAGTTGATCCAGAGATGGTGCCATTGTAAATTTTTTAAAAACAACCCAGATATTTTTAGTCTTAAGGTAATTTGCAAATGTCAAAGTTATCAAACAGTCCAAACAGCCAGAAATTATTTCCTCTTCTTCTCTTTGCAACTTTTCCTCCTGGGGCAAAATCCCAAATATATTTTAAAGCTGTATTGCAATTAGTTGTTGGTCTTATAATCTTCAAAGCGTCTCCTCCAACCAGTTTTAAAAGATTTTTTTTTCAGTCCTCTCCTTCCCACTTATAACAATGAGCTTGTTTTTACCTTAAAGCAGCAGGTTTTTAAGTGCTCATTTGCTTGCTCCGTAAGGAAGAGGAGTGAACTTTCCTTTCAGCACTTTCATCCTTTTAACAACTTTTTTTGGAAACAAATGTATCAATCCAAAAGTCAGGTTTCCAGGGTGTTTAAAAGTTTCTTAATGACCCGGTTCAGCCAAGAAAACTTCTCCTTCTGATTCTTCCTCCTGCACAACTCTTATCCGGTTGAAGATTCCTTTGAGGCTGCCATTTCTGACAGCTGCTCCACCACCCCAGGAAAAAGGAGTCTAGCCGGCTGGGGAAAGGGGGTGCGATATCCCCAGACCCCTGCCTGGATCTCCTCTGTCTTCCGCTGCCTCTTCAGGGCAGCGACAACCCCCAAATCAAATTGGATCGGGGGTACTTCAGCGGTGAGCGCAGCAGGGACCCGCAGAGAAGCGGATTCCTGCCGCCGCCAAAGCCTTGCAATCGGAACTCGTAATCCCACAAATTCTTAACGAACCATCTGGCTTCATGGGCATTACTATTGGAGTTTCCCAGCAGGCATGGTCAATCGGTTCCAACACGCCCTGGGCTATCAGTTTATCTAACTGCTCATCGATCTTCGGCTTGAGGGCAAAAGGCACCCAACGAGGCTTAAACTGAATGGGAGCTACATCGGGGCTGAGATTAAATGATATAGGGGTCCCCTTGTACTTGCCTAAGGTTCCTGTGAACATGTCCTGGAATTCCTGGATGAGGGCCTCTTCCCAGTCGTCGCTTCTGGTTTGGTGTATGCCAGCTAGTTCAATCCCGAGTGGGGCCAACCACTGTAACCCTAACAAACTGGGCCGGTCACGATCGACAACAGTCAGGGGAAGCATCGCGGTGCGGTCCTTGAAGGATACTTGGACGTGGCTGGAACCAACAACTGGAATTCTGTTGCCCTGGTAGTCTTTTAGGATGATTCGTTGAGTGCTGAGGTCCTGGCAGCAGATGGCAGGGATCAGCTGTTTGAGGGTTTTCCAGGATACCATCGATAGGGATGACCCTGAATCGACTTCCATCACACACGGTCGATTCTCAATAGTAAACATTATACGGATCTTTCTTGCATTGAACGATGAAGCGTAGCCGATAATAATGGTTTGGTGTACCTCTTCTCATCTCGTTGAAAAGGCAGGTACTTGATTTCTGTAGTAGTAGTGGTTGTTCCATTGGTGGTTCAGGTGGTCCCGATTTTCAGGTGGTTTGCCTGTCTCCCGGTGGAGGTTGTTCTCCCTTCGGCTGGGACTGGACTCTTGCTTGCTTCTACAGACTTTCGTGATGTGGCCTCTTTTTCCGCAGGTACGGCAGAGTGCGTCGAGGAATTTGCAGTCCGATTGTAGGTGGTTTGCCCCACAACCAGCACATTGGCGTGAAAGTCTCTGGTTCCTTTGCTCTTGTTCTGAGCGGAGCCGGTTGACCTCCTCTTCCTCACTGTCTGAGGATGACTCCAGGTCTTCGTGGTGGGCGGTAATAGTGTGCTTCTCAGCGGTGAGCGGGCTATCGTTAGCAAGTTGGCGGTGTGGTGCGTTCGCTCGGCGCATTCGAGCGGCTGACTTCCTGGTTACTTCTGCAACAGTAGCGTCAGCAATGACATCTGCAAGACTGATGTCTCCTTTCGCCATGAGTTTACTCTGCACTGTTGGTGCATCTAATCCCAAAACTATGCGGTCTCTCAGGGCTTCCTCAAGGTTTGCCAAACCGCAAAGGCTTCCTAGGTTCTGGAGGTTGGCTACGAAATCCCCAACACTCTCGTTCTTCCATTGGTCCCTCTGGTAAAACTCGTGTCTTCGTATCAGTGTAGGTACTGCGGGTGTGTAATGGGCCTGGAGGATCGGCGCGAGGTTATCCCAATCCATGGTCTTCACTTCCGCCGGTTTGGCAAGTGCTTTAGCCATTTTGAAAATGATGGGGCCGCAGTGAGTCAGGAACACCGCTCGTTTCTTGCCAGGCATAGCATCTTTAAAATTATTGGTCTCTAGGAACATCTGGAAACAATCTATATACGAGTTCCAGTCTTTGGTTGCTGGGTCAAATGGAGTGGGTGGTATAGCGCCGCTGGTCATTTTGCCATTTGTTGCGGGCGCTCTTCAGCCACGTGCTCTGTCTTGTTCGATGAGTACTTAGTCAGCTCTATCATCTTCTCATCCCACCTTTGTCGCCAGTGTTAAGTCCTGAACATGGGCGCAAGGAATGGAGACGAGACATCGAACGGTGACTTCAACTCTTTATTGTGAAATAAGATCAGAGCAAATACTTGGGCAGCAGCAGCTCTTTTATAGAGCTGGCTGCTGTCAAAACAACCAATGATTTGAGTTTACCGCTCTCACAAGCATCCAATCAGAGAGGCCCATTAACAGCCAATCAGACTGGCCAGAAACGACCAATCACCACTCGCTATTCGCAGGCCAATGAGAAGTACAGAATTACGAGCCTGCTGCAAAGTAAAGCTATTTAGGGTTGTTACTGCTGCATTGGTTTAGTCCACAACAATTTTCACCCTGTTACTTGCCAGTTCAAGTGTCTCTTTTAAACATCCAGCAGAATTGTTCCTTCCTGCAAGCTAATTAGTGGCTAATATTTTCAGCTCACACACAGGTTTCTCCTGCATTGTGAGGTTAAGGTTTCCAGAATACAAGCAGAATTCAAAGTCTGCTAAATTTAGTATTTTATGTAAACTTAGCATATCCCATCAGATCATTAGATTATTTCATTGACATTTATTATGAACACTGAAAGTCACTTGTGCTTACTATTTATTTACTGCTTTTGCTGTTTTGAGAATATGACTGTTCAATAGTTAAAACGTAAGATAATATAATTGGAGGTCTTCTAGTCCAATCTCCTGCTCAAGCAGGAAACCCTATACCATTTCAGTTAAAGGATTGTCCAGTCTCTTTTCGAAAGCCTCCTGTGTTGGAACACCCACAACTTCTGAAGCAAGTTGTTCCATTAGTTGTGTCAGCCTTGGAAGCCATTTTTTATTTGGAAGCTTCAAGGCTGCCACATTTGGGAGGGGGGATTTCACAGTGAGGTAGAAGATTAGACTCAACAACATTCTTTCTCAGAGAATCAAGGACATGTTATCCTGCACCTGGAAAGGAGGAATATCTTCAGTTGGGCTGATTTGATTGGGCCATGTGATGGACTGATGGGTGGAAGCGATGGATCTTTGATTTTCTTTTGGGAAGGGAAAACCCAGAACTCTCTGATTGAGGTTTCCCCAGATGTGCCAATATGACAAGTCTAATAAATCGGAACTTTGACGAAATGCTTCTCTGGGAATTTATTGGTTTGGAGTTGTTTAATTGGAACACTGACAAGTTTATTGCTTTCATCATTAGGAAATTTCTCCTTAGTTCTAGATTATTTCTCTCCTTGTTAGTTTCCATTCACTGTTTCTTGTCTTGCTTTTGGTGCTTTGGAAAATACTTTGATCCCATTATCTTTGTAGGAGCCCCTCAAATATTGGAACAATGCTATCATGTTTCCCTAGTCCTTCTTTTCATTAGACTAGATCAAAAAGTGGGCAAACTTTTTGGCTCGGGGGCAGCATTGACTTTTAAAATTTGACAGACGGGACGGGTCAGCACAAGATTTTTTGGGAATCGCCCCCCCTTCCCCCCCTCTTCTCCTCCTTCCCCTCCCTTCAGAGGCCACCTGAGTCAGGAGTTGCTACCGCTGGCGCAGCTCCGCGTGGCTCCAATCCCGCGTTGCTTCGGGAAGGGAAAGGCAAAAAGGAAGAGCTGCGGCGGTGCTTTGCAATGGCAGCAGTGGCACTGGAGGCTCAGGCTCAGCGGCTCCTGGTTTTGCCTTTTCCTTCCCAAGGCAATGCGGGACTGGAGCCGCGCGGAGCTGTGCCGGCGGTAGCAACTCCTGACAGTCCCAGCTGGACACCTGAGTGGAGCCCGGGTGGAACTGCCTGTTGCTGCTGACGGAGCACCATTGGGTCGCCTCCTCCAAGCAGCCCGCTCGCCTGCCGGGCTTCACCTCCGCCGCATGGCTCGGGGCCAGGCGTGAGTACCCGCGAGTTAAAAGGAAGCCGAAAGTTGATGGGAAGTTGCTTGGGTTTCTGGGGCTTCCAGGCTTAAACTTTGCACAGGCAAAGTTTGCAGGTGGGAGTGTCTTCCCACCGAGGAGTGGGAAGGGTTCCGCCTGGCGGGCAGGCTGGCTGCTTGGAGGAGGCGATCCGGCGGTGCTCTGGGTTTCCCCTCCGCCGCGCGGCTCGGGGCCAGGTGCAAGTGCCCACAAGGAAAAAGGAAGCCACAAGTTGCTGGAAGTTGCTCGGGTGCTGGGAGCAGGCTTTTAAAGTGAGCAGGACCGCCGAGCCAGGAAATGGGGCACCAAGGCAGGGCAAGGCTCCACCAGCAGCGGCCTAGCTTTAGGTGGCTCCAAGCAGCCTGCCCGCCTACCGGGCAGAACCCTTCCTGCTCCTCAGCCGGAAGACGCTCCCGCCTGCAAACTTTGCCTTTGCAAAGTTTAAGCCTGGAAGCCCCGAAAAAAAAAGGGGGGATCAGCAGGGATTCACCTTCGGAGAGGTCTCACTTGAAGGTGATTTCGAACTCCCAGCCGAGGCCTTTGCAAAGTTCTTCTTTTCTTTCCTACCCTGAGAGCGCTCCGCACTGTTTTGCAGCTTTGGGGTCACGCGGCGCAGGGCAATATGCCACGACCAGTGATTTTTTTCAGGGGCGGGCCTGATTGGACAGACCAACGGGCCAGATGTGGCCCACGGGCCATAGTTTGCCCACCCCTGGACTAGATATACCCAGTTCCTGTAACCATTCTTCGCATGATTTAGCTTCCAGTCCCTAATTATTCTTGTTGCTCTTCTCTGCTCTTTTTCCAGAGTCTCAACATCTTTTTTATTTTGATGGTGACCAGAACTGGATGCAGTACTCCAGATGTGGTCTTACTAAGGCTTTGTAAAGGAGTACTAGAACTTCATGTGATATTGAATATATCCCTCTATTTATACAGCCTAGGATTGCATTAGCTTTTTTGGCTGCTGCTGCACTCTATTGGCTCATATTTAAATGATTGTCCACTAGGACGCCAAGATCCCTCTTGCATTAAACAAAGTTTCACCTAGCCTGTACCTATATAGTTTGTCAACTGTACTACAACATTAAACAGGAAAAGAAACTTGGGACACTTTTTCCTTCATGAGTATAACTTTACTGAGAAGCCATATGGGTACAAAGTAGAAAACCCAATTCGGATGTTTTCGTATGCAAACAGCATAGGAAAACTTTGCCTTTTGCCCCCTGGACCTTCCATTGTCCACCAATGATTTGCAGTTGCTTTATTTTGTCTGCCTCAGACATTCCCAGGCAATGACCTTGGGGTTTGGGTCTTTTTCATGCTTCCAGGTTGCACGCTTGCATTTCATAGTTCTTCCCAAACCTCCCTTTCATTCCAATGCCTTCCTCTCCCTCTTTCCATTACAGTTGTCTGGTTGCAAACAGGGATGTGTAGCAAGTCCAGAAAGAAAATTAATACTACAAAGAAACAAAAACACACATTATTTCTACACTACATTCCTTTCATATTAACATCCTATCAGGGTCAGTCAGGGTACCTGGCATGGAACCTCTGAATAAGCCTGTCATGTTCCATGTCAAGAAATTCCAGTAACACAGTTCAGGGTGGTAACCTTTATCTTGTAAAGGTGAACCCAGCATGGAGTGACCAACCATAAAGTAATCAAAGTCTGTGCTACCATGGTTTACTTCTTTACCCCTTCACCTGTGCTGTACCCCGCCTTGTGATTCAACCCCCCTCCCTTCCCACAATATGCCACCGAGTTCCTGAAGTGTCCCAGCTGCTCATCCTGGGCCAGCATACCCATCCCGGGACAGCACACCCAGAACTTGTGCACATTCCGACAATCAGATGTTCTGCTACTATTCAGTTGTATTCAAAATCTGTGCTTCCACTGGCTTTCCACTGGCTCCATGGAAGCAGCAGGCATTCTGTAGGATTTACATGTCAGCTGTAAAATAGGCAGCATGCGACTGGTGCGTTGATGGCCATAGATGTGCGCCCCAAATGGCAGCTCCCCCTCACCCAAAATGCAGTCTGGTGTGCCATCAGTGGCCATGTGCACATGTCCCAGCTAGCTGCTCCCTCCCCACCTGAATGGCAGTCTTGGGCTGGCTGGCAGATCAGGGGCTGACAAAGCCTAGGGGTATGTACCTTCCTCATTGTCACTCACTCTGCTTCTGCCAAGGGAAACCCTTCCATAAGATGAGTTACTGAAATTTCCCTTTGTGATATCAAGAGTCAAGGATCTCCTTGACCTCAAAGTGCTTCTCTCTGTCTACCCATAGAGGGAGGGGAGGCAGCTTAATGGATGGCCTTAACAGAAGGGCTTTAGCTGCGAAACACTAGGTGAATGAGCCTAAGTTTTTTTGGTAACTCTAAGTTTACCATCACCAAATTTACAATCTGGATGATAGAGTTGGCCCAGTTTCAAGAACTTCAAGAAAAAGGGAGAAAGCAGAACTACTTAACTCATTTTTTGCATCTGTCCATACACAAAGGGAAAAAAATAGTTCAACCTATCAAACACAGCACCACAGAAAACAGATTAGGAACAGTCAAAATAGGGAAGAAAATGGTAAGTGAGCACCTATCCACCCTAGACAAGTTCAAATCACCAGGACCAGATGGATTACATTCCAAAGTTCTGAAGGAACTAGCAGAGATGAAATCAGAACTATAACTTTCAAAGATCCTGGAGTATCGGGAAACTGCCAGAGGACTGGAGAAGAGCTTAGAAGAGCTTTTGAAGATGTAGTTCCCATCTTCAAAAAAAGGAAAAAAATAGATCCAGGAAACTACAGACCTATCAGCTTGATCTCAATACTAAGGAAAATTCAGGAAAAGATAATCAAGCAATGAATCAGTGAACACCTAGAAGCAAACAAAGTAATGACCAAAAGCCAACATGGGTTTGTCAAAAACAGATCAAGCCAAACAAATCTTATTTCATTCTTTGACAAAGTGACAAAATTAGTGGACCAGAGGAATGTTGTTGGTATAATTTACTTGGATTTCAGTAAGGCATTTGATAAAGTAGACCATAACCTACTACTTGATAACATAGAAAAATATGAGTTAGACAGCATCATCACCAGATGGATTTGTAACTGGCTGACCAACCCCACTCAAAGTGTAGTCCTCAATGGAACTGCATCTACATGGAGGGAAGTATGCAGTGCCCCAAGGCTCTGTTTTAGCCACAGTATTCTTCAACATCTTCATCAATGATTTGAACAAGGGGATAAATGGGGAACTCCTCAAATTTGCAGATAACACCAAGCTGACAGGAATAGCCAACACTCCAGTAAATAGGCTTAAGATAAAGAAGGATCTTGACAGACTTGAACATTGGGCATTATCTAACAAAATGAAATTCATTCATGAAAAACGTAAGATTCTACATTTAGATAAGAAAAACAAAATGCACAGATACAGTATATGTGGTACCTTGTTCAATAGTAGTAACTGTGAGAGGGATCTTAGAGCCGTAGTGGACAATCATTTAAATAAGAGTCAGCAGTGTGATTCAGCTGCCAAAACAAGCCAACAGTTCTAGGCTACATAAACAGAGGGATGGAATCAAGATCACGTGAAATGTTAATAATACCACTTTATAATGCTTTGGTAAGGCCACATTTGGAATATTGCATCCAGTTTTTGTTGCCACAATGTAAAAAAGATGTTGAGATTCTAGAGAAGAGAAGAGCAACAAAGATGATTAGGGGATTGGAAGCTAAAACATATAAAAAATGGTTGCTGGAATTGAGTATGTCTAGTTGGATGAAAAGAAGGACTAGGGGTGACACGATAGCAATGTTCCAATATCTCAGGGGTTGCCACATAAAAGAGAAAGTCAAGCTATTCTCCAAAGCATCTGAGGGAAGGACAAGAAGCAAACTAATCAAGGAGAAAAACAATCTAGAACTAAAGAGAAATTTCCTGACAGAACAATTAATCAGTGGTACAGCTTGCCTCCAGAAGTTGTAAATGCAGCAACATTGGAAGTTTTAAAGAAGAAATTGGATAACCATATGTCTGAAATACTATAGGGTTTCCGGCCTAAGCATGGGATTGGACTAAAAGACCTCCAAGATTCCTTCCAGCTTACTCTATTCACGGACAGGTACACGTTCCCTATTCTAAATTCCCGCTGAGGTGCTTTGTTCTTATCAGCCTGTCTCTTTTGTGCTTCCCTTGTTATGTCTAATGTTTTACGCAGTACATGCCAGATGACTTTCAGAGTACTCATCCACTCAGCCAATGAAGTCAACAAAGGACACTCTTGAGGAAGTTTTGACATAGGCACAAATTATACACCCATGGCCACTTGAAAGGGGGTAAATCTGGTGCTACCCTGCATAGAGTTATTATAGGCCACCTCAGCGAAGGGCAAGAGCTCAATCCAATTGTTCTGTTGGTAGTTCATGTTGCATCAAAGGTACTGTTCCAGGTCTGCATTTTTATGTTTACAAGCTCCATTTGTCTGAGGATGATGGGCAGAGCTAAAACCCTGGAAGAAGCCTAAAACCTCAGGATATCATGACAAAAATTTGAAGTGGATTGTACCTTCCAAATCTGAAATTATGTGTTTCAGTATGCCATGCAACCAGTGCACATGCTGTATAAAGAGCTTAGGCATGGTTGGAGCAGAGGGGATCCTAGGGCACACCACAAAGTGGGCCTGCTTAAAGAATAAGTTCGTAATGACCCAGATCACAGTATTTCCAGCACTTTCTGGAAATAAAATCTATAATTATCTCCCTCTAGGGAAATGTGGGGCTCACCACAGTCTGCAACAGTCTTGCCAAACAGTCTCTTTGACACAACACACAAAGAGCAGGTGGCTACTTAGATTTCTATGTCTTTCTTCATTCATGGCCACCAAAAATTTATGAGGTGAAGGGTCACAAATCCAAAATGCCCCACTGCCTTCGAGTCATGGCTCTGCTGCAATACTAAAGTCCTGGTTCACTGGGACTATAGTTTGCTCCCCATCCTGGGACTCCATCCCTTAACAACAGTTCAATCTTAAGTTGTTGGAACCTCTCATCCCCTGCCAGTGGTCCCTGATCAATGTTGATGATGAGTGCTGCTGCTGCTGCTATTTGTTTGGAAGGGATGATGGAATTGATGACATCTTCTTGAGCACTGTTGTACTGTGGCATTCAAGATAGAGAGTCTGCCAAGACATTTCATCCTCCTGGTAGATAGTGGAGAGTGAAGTTAAAGCAGTTGAAGTACTGGGCCCATTAGACCTGTTTGGTATACAGCTTTTGGGAAGCCTCCAATGTTTTCAGATTTTTGTGGTCTGTCCATTCCCTAAAATGTATTTTACTCCCTTTTAGGAATAGCCTCCAGGTTAGGAGAGCCCAACAGACCATGTAACTTCTCCCATTGTCTCCCAAAACCCATTGTCTCTCAGTCTCAGAAAGCTTGCAGGAAGTGTAGGTTCATGGCTGCAATTCTCCTTTTGTGTTCTTCTAGAGTGGCACATCCCCATGGCCACATCACTGGCATTTGCTTATATTACAAAGGGCTTGTCTGAGCTGGATTAGCTCGGGGGTGAAAATACTATATATTTTAGCTTTTTGAACATATTTTAGCTTTTTGGCATTTGAGTGACCAGTTCAGGGGCTGGCTGGGCCTGGGCTTAACTTCCCCTTCTATTTTAAACAAATTCATGATCTGCAGGGTGATTTGAGCAAATGTGGGGATGAATTGATGATAGAAGTTAGCGAAGCTGAGAAAACTGCACTGCCTCATTTGCGGAGGCTCCCATTCTAAAATCACACAGATCTTTCTGGGATCTATCTCTATGCCATCTTTTGAAATCTGGTACCCTAACCCAATGCTTACCAATCAGTGGGCTGGGGGCCACTGGTGGTCTGCAAGAAAATTTTGGTGGTCTGCAGAGGAATGTCCCTCCCAAAACACTCTCCAAGCAATTAATCCAGGCTGCATGGGAACACAAGGCTGCTCTGCCCACATGGCCTACCCACCCACTGGCCCCCACCCTTCGACTAAATGAAAACTTTACCTTTAGTAGAGCCATGCCAGCTGGAACTAGAAGGTAAAACCAACGGCGGGGAAGGGAAATCCACCCCAGGGTAGCTTGCTGGCATTGATAGGAAAGTCAGTCCCATATTCCAGAGCTGCAGTAGTCACAGTACTGGCCCTTTGGTCATCACGGAGCAGCTGCTCCTCCCTCTGGGTGCACCAGCCTGCCATGGACTAGAGGAGGAGCTGCTCTGGGATGACCAAAGGGCCAGTCCTATGACTACTGCAGCTCTGGAATATGGGACCAACTTTCCCGCCAACGACAGCAAGCCACCGTCAGTCAAAATTCATATTAGTGGTCCACAGGATTTGAAATTATGAGTTTGGTGGTCCCTGAGGTCCAAAAGGTTGGCGACCCCTGCCCTAGATAGTCTAAGCTGGTCTTGGAGAAATCACACTTGGACAACTTCATGAAAAGCTGAGCTGTTTGCAGCTTCTCGAGCACTGCTCTAAACAATTTTACATGCTTTTGTTTGGTTTTCATATAGATCAATATATTGTCTTTAATCTTCAAGATTTAAAGGATATATTTTGAAGATATATTTTAAAACTTTGCACAGTTCTATGAATCCTTATATACTATGTGGAAAAATTATTTAAAGTTACCAAATCATTCTTGAATAAAGCTATTGCTTTAGACAGGGATTTTTAGTTAGCCTTTTTGAATAATTGTTCCTGTCTCCCTTTAGTTCTTTGCTTGTTCCTGAAGAAAAACTGTGTATTAGAAAGCTACAGACTCATGGATGATACCATTCTCTATATTTGTAGATGAAAACCAAAGACACCCAAATAAACAAACAAATATCTATTTTAAAGGATCCAGAATATTGTAGCCATTAAACTCCAATGATGATATTCATTGCTTTATTGATAAACATGTAATGACTGGAAACTGACTATTAATGGAATCAGAAACATTTACATCAAAAGTTAATAAACAGGAGACAGTAAACTACAAATACAATGCAATATAAAACTTTAGTAAGGCCACACATGGAATACTGCATCCATTTTTGGTCACCACGTTACAAAAAAAGATGTCAAGACTTTGGAAAAGTGCAGAAAAAAGCAACTAAAACAATTAAAGGCCAAGAGACTAAAACATATGAGAAATGGTTGCAAGAATTGGGTATGGCTAGTCTAGAGAAAAGAAGGACCAGAGGTGATATGATAGTAGCATACCAGTATTTGAGAGGCTGCCATAAAAAAAAGTGGGGGGATGAACTTATTTTCCAAAGCACCAGAGGGCAAGACAAGAAACAATGGATGGAAACAAATCAAGGAGAGATTTAACCTGGAATTAAGGAGAAACTTCCTAACAGTGAGAACAATTAACCAGTAGAACACCATGCCTTCACAGGTTGTGGCTGCTTCGTCATTGAAGGTTTTTAAGAAGAGACTGGTGGACAGCCACTTGTATGAAATCATATACAGTCTACTGCTTTAGTAAGGGGTTTGGCTAACTTAGAAGATCTCCTAGGTTCCTTCCAGCTATATTCTGAATTGAAACTATTTGCTTTGCATACAGAAAGCCAGATTTAATCTCTGGTATCCTCAGGTAGGATTGCAAAAATTCTGTCAGAAACTCTGTAAAGCCACCATCATGCTACAGATATAAATAACCTGATGCCTATATATGGTTGATATGAAAAGAAATGGGTGAGACAGATTATACAAATGGGTAATCCAAGGGCAAAATGCAGTATAACCCCAAATTTCCTTTTCTGTAGCTTCTGTGTTCCTTCCAAAACACAATGCCAATATTTGGCAGCAAATTTTCAAATTGCAGCACTGCAAATTCCTGCAGAAATATTATAAAATATTAAAGAATATAGGGCTATTAAAGTCCACCAGATGAAAACTTCTGAACATTCTAATCCTTTGAGTTACAATAATAACAGCAACAACATTCCCCTTTCCCCCAAAGCCCCCTAAGGCCATTAAGAGAATATAAAGCAAATTCATCATCAAACTGATCATAGATGACTCACACGGAAATAGGCCTGTCAGTTGCCAATTTCTTGGCAACTGTATGGAAGTTATTTGACTGGACTCTTTGGGGGGGGGTGGAGAGTTCAACTTCCTAGCCTAGCCTGCTATACTCTGTTTCCAAAGTGCTGACTTATCTCCAGACCAACCCTGTCTTGGGTCAGCCTAAACAAAGAGCATTTGTTGCTATCACAAACTGCAGGACCAATCCCATATATTTTGTTTCCTGCAGCGGGATAACAAATGCCATTTTCCATGTGAGACTAAAAAATAAAAATAAAAAACTACAGGTCTCTATCCCTGGTAAAAACACTGAAAATAGTAACTGCTGAACTTCTATCATGTCCCAAACAAGACCCATTCTACCCAAGGCTGATCTTGTATAAATAAACAAAAGTGTTACAAACTATAATAATAAAGTTGGTTCTTTAAAAAGATCATCTGTACCTGATATGATGCCAATGATGTATAAGTGGAATGCAAAAAAAGAATAGGGATTTTGTTAAACAAAAAGTTTTGCTTCTTCACAATAATAAGAACAGTCTAGTTTGAATTAAACCTGCTGTTAAAGAGCTACTGTCATAATTTTATTCATGTGATTGAAATTTTAGCTGCTGGTTTTATTTGTGGTTTATTTGATTTATATTTTCCCAATATAGTTATGTGTTAAAGAAATTAAATTATTCCATTTGTATAAATAAAAGCTGGGATGTTAACATATAAATTTGATCTAATGGATAAGGAACAAGCTAGAAAGCAGGAAAGCCACGAATTCAAGTCCTGCCTTAATCATGAAAGCTAGCTGGGTGCCTGGATCAGTCATTCTCTCTAAGCCCAACCCAACTCACAGAGTTCTTGTTGTGGGGACAATTGGAGGAGGAAGGTATATTAGATATGTTCACTGCTTTATTTGTAAAAATAATAAATGACATATAAATACCTGCATACATACTTACATAAAAATACTAATCTCTTCAAACACTGGGATGGAGTTCTACAATCATTAAAAAAAATAGTAGTTAGTTCAAGATGAATTTATAGAAAGACTTTGTCCTTGAATGGACTTGATGCATGTATTTGAGCTGTAATTAGAAGTAGTCCCGTAATAGGACCATGTCCTGGTCATGTGCCTAACACTCTTTCCTGAGTTCTGAATTAGATCATTCCCCACCCATCCTCAAACTGGCAGAACATACGCAAACATGATCATGGCCAACCCCTTTTTTGCCTCCAATTGCCTCTGTCACCTGACTCCTTTCCAGAGGAATGTGTGATAAAGGTAACAGATTTTACACTCCTTGAGCTGCCCTTAGACAGTGTCAGAATAAGTGGAAAAATATTCTTGTAACACTTGTGCAGCTAAGGAGGGATAGCAATAGCAAAAGCACTTAGACTTAAATACCATTTCACAGTGCTTTACAGCCCTCTCTAAATGGTTTACAGGGTCAGCATTTTGCCCCCAGCAATCTTAGTGCTCATTTTACTGACCTTGGAAAGATGGAAGGCTGAGCAAAGCTTGAGCAGGTGAAAATCTAACTTATCAGAATTAGCCTGCAATGCTGCATTCTAACCACTGCGTCACCACGGAATTATGCCTCTCTTATTGGAACTGGTTAGAAAATGAAGACAGAGTCACAGGGAGGAGGCAGAAAACTGTGACAATGACATGGCTGGCATGTGGTTAAATGTAAGTGGTAACAAGAGTAAGAAACACCAGCAACTCTGCTACTAATCCAGCCATAAGCTTTGCCTCTCCCCTCATCCCTTTACAGGCCATCCCTCTTTATTTGTATTATTGTTATTGCTGTAAGCATCAAGGACGAGTCTACAAATACATCTTTTTGGTCTTCCAAAGCATAAGAATACTTGAATAATAGAAGAAACATTTAATTTCAATTTATAATTCAACACTTGTTTTCTAAATTTCCCTCTGGAAGTGTGATGTATGCCACTGAAATAAGGGAAATGTTACCTAATGGAAATCCTCTGAATGCCTTGGGCTAGTCATTCCATCTTGGCTTAACCAACTTCACAAAATTGCTGTTTGGAGAATAAAATAAAGCCATCTTGAGCTCTTGGAGAAAAGGTGGAATATAGACATAAACAACAACAACCAAGAACAACATATTAGTGATTTATAGTACTGATACTGGCCAATAGATACCTTCCATAGCTGGCTTCCTCCAACACAGCTATATTGAAAACTTGCTAAACTTGTTTTCCAGGTCTTATGTTGGGACAGGAAAAAAAAGCTTTTATTAGTTCACTTTTGAGAAACTCTGCTTCTAAACAGCAATTTTATACCAACCACTCTGTAAGGAGACTCCCTCCTATAATGGCACCTACAATCATGTATGTGGATATGGAATTGCCTCCAGTTTTATAATCCACAGCTTCTTGCTGTAGAATGCTAGAGATGACAGGGTTCTGTCTGAAAAGATTTCCTTGTCCCCTGTCCCATCCTAAACCTATCCAGGTCCTCCAAGTGTAAAAGCTAGGTGGATATTCTTCTCCTTTTCAAAGCTTTCCTTACTATAGAAAACAGAAAGGTGAAACAGAGCTATTCTTGAGTAGGTGGGACATGTTATAAGGAATCCCTGTGAAGGAATCAATTTTGCAGCTCCATTGAGATGAAAAGTAGCCTTGATCTTCTCATGCGGGGAGGCAGGGAAATCTGATCTATTTATTTAAGCAACAATGTCATATATTATTAAGTGAGAAAGAGGGAGATTTAACATTCTAGTGTATTGCTAACATGCAAGTTAACCTTTGAAATATAGGAAATGATTTTAAAATAGACTTTTTTTCTGGGCGATTTTAACCTACTTCACAAAAATATTTACAAAAAGCTTGTTTTGATTCTGCAAATTCTTTCAGGAAAAAAAATTGTAACAGGATATTTATATTTTCCTAACATCCTGTTTATACATTATTTCTAAACCACGCATGTTGTTTTTATTTAGATCTTGTGGACTGCTTATACATTTCCAATATTAGTAACATTGATGTAGATAGTAGTAAAGATTGCGGGGGGGCTGAAATGTACTCAATTGCCTAATGATAGTACGTAAGGCAAATGTAACGCAATTTCTTAAACGGTTCCCTTCAAAGCAAACAGTGTGTCTATGGTAGAGTTCAATGCCCCAACAGTCTCCTTGCTAGGAAAATATATTTAAAAGTGTTGTAGTTGATCTGACTGCTTTTTGCCATGAGCACATAAATCTTCTGCCAGCATTTGTTACTTTTTGTTCTCTGGTTTGGGGAAAACCTTTCATTTTTAAAGGAAAATTTCTTGTCTGTGACCCTGATCTGTTCCCTTCTGTATCTAAAGAACTAAACTGACCCAAACTGATGGTCTCTTTCTTGATCTGAAATCTACATTCTAACAGAAATTCTATTCCTGTAGTTTTGAATAATCTCTAAATAGCAGAGATAACCATTTTACTCCATTTCTACTTTCTTTGAACCTATCCATTTTTTAAAATTGCTCTTTTGAAATTGAATGTGACCATTTTGGAGTTAGGTGCAGTCTGAAGGTTAGGATGATTGCCCTCCAATGGTGTTTTGGACAAGACTCTGGGAACCACTACATTTACTAAGATTTCGTTCAGTGTTGCCTCATTGGGTTGCATGACTTGCTGTTCTAGATTGCTGTCATTTAGACTGCCTAGAAATTTGATCTCCTTCTCATTCCAAAAATTGTATTTTGCCACTCTGTGAGTCTGATTGAATTCACCCATTTCTATTGCTGTTTTTCTCATGTATTTCTCTAATCTCATTTTGAATTTGCATGTTATCTTTAGCTATTTGGGCAGGACAGCGATGACCAATCCTAATACTAATTTGCTGTTATCAATTGTTACAGACATTCCCATAGTGATTGGAAATGCTTATTCATTTATAAGATCTCTCTGATGCCTAGGGCAAAGCCAGTTTATCTACTGCATACTTTGATAGTGCTGCCTACAAATGCTTGAGAATTTCAAAGTAGCTGCAAAACTCTTCAGAGGGAAATGAATTTCCATACATCTCAGGCTTGTCTCAACTTGAACATCTAGACAAGAAAGCTGTGACATGATTGAAGTGAAAGGTTTACTTTTGCTAAAGTCAAGCGGTTAACAGCATAAGCAAAGCTGGATCAGAATATTCCCAAGCAAAGCCTGCAATTGCCCCCTTTCTCTGCCTCCCCCTTGACCAGTCCATTAGTGTCCAATGATATTCAAACTATTATATGTTTTGGGAACTGCTTTGAGGTTTGGCACCTCTTTGGTGGAGTTTTGCATTCCATTTTCACAGCTCCATCGCTGATCTGTTAATCTGTTCCAGATTGGCACCTCCAGTTCCCTGTCACCTTGTCATTTCTCCTCCTACCTCAATCTTTTTCCTCCCCTTGCATTTTATGACAGGATACCGGTGAAGTGGAGAAAGCTGAAGGTGGCAGACCTGACAATACCCCTGACTCACATACAGGTGAAACTTGAAAAATTAAAATATCGGGCAAAAGTTCATTTATTTCAGTAATGCAACTTAAAAGGTGAAACTAATATATGAGATAGATTCATAACATGCAAAGCAAGATAGTTCCAGCCATGATTTGTCATAATTGAGATGATTATGGCTTCCAGCTCATGAAAACCCCAAATCCACAATCTCAGAAAATTAGAATATTACTTGCAATCAATAAAACAAGGATTGTAGATAGAACAATATTGGACCTCTGAAAAGTATAAGCATGCATAAGTACTCAGTACTTGGTTTGGGCCCCTTTTGCAGCAATTATTGCCTCAATGCAGCGTGGCATGGAAGCTGTCAGCCTGTGGCACTGCTGAGGTGTTATGGAAGACCACGATGCTTCAATAGCGGCCTTCAACTCTTTTGCATTGTTTGGTCTCATGTCTCTCATCTTTCTCTTGGCAATGCCCCATAGATTCTCTATGGGGCTCAGGTCAGGCGAGTTTGCTGGCCAATCAGGCAGAGTAATCCCACGGTCATTGAACCAGGTTTTGGTGCTTTTGGCAGTGTGGGCAGGTGCCAAGTCCTGCTAGAAAATGAAGTCAGCATCCCCATAAAGCTCGTCTGTGGAAGGAAGCATGAAGTGCTCTAAAATCTCCTGGTAGATGGCTGCATTGACCCTGGACTTAATGAAGCACAGTGGACCAACACCAGCAGATGACACGGCTCCCCAAATCAACACAGAATGTGGAAACTTCACATTGGACTTCAAGCATCTTGCAGTGTGTGCCTCTCCATTCTTCCTCCAGACTCTGGGTCCTTGGTTTCCAAATGAGATGCAAAAGTTGCTCTCATCAGAAAAGAAAACTTTGGACTGAGCAATAGACCAGTTCTGTTTTTCTTTAGCCCAGGTCAGATACTTCTGACGTTTGTTGTTCAGGAGCTGCTTGACAAGAGGAATACAACATTTGAAGCCCATATCCAGGATCCGTCTGTGTGTGGTGGCTCTTGATGCACTGACTCCAGCCTTTTGAATGGCCTTTTCCTGACAATCCTCTCCAGGCTGCGGTCATCCCTGCTGCTTGTGTACCTTTTTTTCCCACACTTTTCCCTTCCACATAATTTTCTATTAATATGCTTTGATACAGCACTTTGGGAACATCCAACTTCTTTTGCAATTACCTTTTGAGGCTTTTCCTCCTTATGGAGGATGTCAATGATGGTTTTCTGCACAACTGTCAGGTCAGTAGTCTTTCCCATGATTGTGATTCCTACTGAACCAGACTGAGAAACCATTTAAAGGCTCAGGAACCCTTTCCAGATGTTATGGCTTAATTATCTATGGGACACTTTGAGCCTAGAATATTAACCCTTTTCACTATTCTAATTTTCTGAGATTGTGGATTTGGGGTTTTCATGAGCTGTAAGCCATTATCATCTCAATTATGACAAATCATGGCTTGAACTATCTTGCTTTGCATGTAATGAGTCTATCTTATATATTAGGTTCACCTTTTAAGTTGCATTACTGAAATAAATGAACTTTTGCACGATATTCTAATTTTTCGAGTTTCACCTGTAATCCAAATTGCAATCAGACTGAGTTGCAGGGCCTAGAAGAGAACAAAGGGAAAACCCATTGTGTGGATATGGCCCACTTTAAGCACCAAGATAAAAAAATGTAGTTCCCAGCTGGAGTTTTTTTTTTTTTTCCTTTTTTTAGGGGGGGGGATCCTCAGTGGAGCTTACACTTGTCAAATAAGATTTGAATCAAAGTTTTGGATTGTATCACCTTGCTACCTAAATAATATTCTCACATCAAAATAGTTTCCCCATCAATCATGGGTAAACAATAAAATCAGTACATCAGATTAATGGATATTTCTCCTTCCCTAAAAAGCATCACCTTTTCTTTACTTGGAGAATCTGCCCAATAAAACAGAAGAAATGCGATGGGCGTAATTAAGAAGGAGTTGAGCTAACTCAGGAGTAGTCCCAAACAATACAAGGGAACTTTGGGTTAATTAGATATAAAAACTACTGAATATATTAGATCAACTACTGATGATAACAATGAGCTTTTATTATTTTTGATGTTAAAAGATAAGTGGCATTTATCAATTGCCCCCACCCCCACCTATAGGCAGAATTTAAAATTACAGCATATATTTGGATCAAAGGCATTTCCATCCTCAGAGAAGGATTTCTGATACTGTAGATATCAGAGATATCTAAATTATAAGACAGTCATTCCACCCTATGAGACAAACAAAATCCACAATCAGCTTTTATAAACATTTGATATCAATAAACTGTTATGCAAACTTTAGAGAGTGAATGTAAGAGACTGAAGATCCCAATTTTGTCTAAACAATAGAAAAATGTTTAAATCTCAAGTATAAAAACTTCATTTGTTCTTAGATTATGGTTTATACAACAAAAGTATTTTAGATTTACTGGATTTCATTATATTTGCATAAAAATATGAATAAATAACTGATTTTTTTGATATGCAACCAGAATAACACTTCATTAAAATATTTTTTGCAATGTTCCAAAATAATTACACTCTAGAAAGATGAAATTACATGGATTAATTTGATTTTGAAACAATGTTTAATATTTAATTAATTTTAATTCATTAATTTTAATTTTCTAATATATTCATTCTTTAGAACTATACATGTACTGCATGGAAATTGACAGATGGACAAAAGATATGGATTCTCTACCTCCTTATTAGTGTAAGACATTAGTTAATTCTTCAGCACGGGAAAGATGACTAGGGCCACAATAACTAGTGGCTTGAAAACATAATGCTACGAACACCCTATAGTTGCCTATAGACATAGATTATACATGGAGAACTGCGACAAAGTATGTTATCTTTTATTTAAATGTATGTTAAAAATTATATATAGAGTGTACCAAAGTCGGAGATCATAGAGGGCTTATTGTACAATTGCATTAAATGTTCAGGTTGGTTGCCATTTTCTTCTAAATACCTTTTAACTCATTTAATACATGACTTTTAAACCTTTCTAAGTACAGTAACATTTTCTCTGGAAAAAAAATTATTGTGATTAGCATATGGGGTCTGACACTTTATATACTGTATATCAAAAGTGGTATTCAGCAGGTTCCGACCAGTTCTGGAGAACCAGTAGCAGAAATTTTTAGTTCAGAGAACCAGCAAATACCACCTCTGACTGGGGATTTTACATTACCCTTCCCCTGCCCTGCCCACCAAGCCACGCCCACAGAACCGGCAGTAAAAAAAAAAGGAATCCCACCACTGCTGTATATGGGGGGTTGATGTGTGTGTGTGTGTGTGTGTGTGTGTGTGTGTAGTTAATCCTTGAGATGTGAGGGTAATTGGAACTGGATTTTCTGTTGCTAAGCAATATAATTGTAAAAAGTGCAACATTATGCAATTGCATTGCTTAGCAGCAGCAATTCCAGCACTAGTGTTAACCAGCTGTTAACCAAGGACCCCAATCCAAATCATTCAAACTTGGTTCCTCCCAGCCCTGAGCCTTAGCCCTCCCAAGATAAAAGAACGCCTCCCTGCCTTTCAATTCCATCCCATCTCTGCCTTTTTGGCTGTCCTGTACCCTGCCTCATTGAGTGACAAAGTAGCAGCACAATAAGCAGCCCCCAGGGCTGCACAGCCCATAATTGTGCAGCCCTGGGGCTGCTTACTGTGCTGCTACTTAGGGGCTTCTTGGCATGCCTTGTCTTTGGAGCTGGAAGAAACCCCTCAGCCACAGCACAGCATAGAATTGCCCCAGGCCAGCAGCATATTACAGGAGAGACCCATTCTCAGTCATAGTTGACCTTGCCACCCTGTGCTCTTAACCTTTCCATCTTCTTGCCCCAGCTGTCAAGGTATGCCTACCCTGGCTCTTCATGAAGTGATTGCTGGCCACAAAAGGGCATGTTCCTCAGGTCTTATCAGGAAACCTCTATGCATGACCTGGGGAAGAAAGTCTTGTGTGACCAGAGCGTGACGAATTAGACCAACCACGCTTTGTAAATAGTAAAAGCAAGAATGCAGTACATGTCACTTGGGGCTGTAGAGCAAAGAGTGGCAAGGGCCCAAAAGAGCTTAGATAAGGGGGGAAATAGGCTGGTAGGGGAAGTAGAAATGCCTCTGAAGTCAGAGGCAGGCAGAATTTTGACCACATGACGGCAATAGTTTTATCTTTGGGGACTGGTTGTAAATCCCTTTGTTCAGCACTGTCTTGCTGAAAAAAATGGTAATTAAGCAAGGGTTACCTGCATACATATATTTATATATGCATGAGAAGGCTGCCTGGCTGCCTGCCTTTCTGCCTGTTTTTTATCCCTCCCTTTCTGGTTTAATGATAATAACTGGATTGTATAAGCACCATTATCAAGGAGAACCTTAGGACCTGACTCTTAAACTTCACTGACAGGGAGCCAGCTATAGAATTAAATTTTAAAAGTTGAGGACAAATATAAACAGAAACTATCAATGATTAAAAACTGGGGTGGGGGGGAACATTGGATATTAGAATAAAGGATGAAATTTGTCAAAAAGGAAACCAGTCAAAAAATACAAAAATCCAGGAAGGAAGCAATAGTGAGTTTAAAGAGCTATTACACAAGGGACAAGGAGCAATATTGCAACATCTGTAAAGACAAGATGAAGGTGAAAACAGAAAAACAAGGACAATCTTTCAAAAGATCTCCCAATTCAGAAGGAGGTCACATCTAATATGTATGCTAAAAGATGCTGATGGAAGTATAGTAACAAATTCAAAGAATATCAAAAACAGATGCAAAAATATATTAAAATTCTGCACAGTAAAGATATCAACATCCATGATATGATCAAAGATTAGAAGAATGCATCAAACTGGAAGATAACATTAGATCAATACTTTGGTTATTATTAAGTAATGGAAATTAATGGAATACCTACAGAAATATAGCAAACAAAGAAAAATCAGTAAAGGTTAGCCTACATATATATGCTGAAGAAAAGAGACTTACTGTAATTGTTAAGTCTGGAGCATGGGTGCGAATGATGGAGACAAGCCGGTAGAAACAGTGAACTTCAAACTCTTTATTTACATATTGTGACAGCTCAAACTGGACGGTTGCTATAGCCTTCCTTATATAGGCAACTTATTAACTATTCAACCAATAGCAAACCTGGAGCGCTGGCTCCATTAACCAATGGGAATGGCCTGTTAATGGCCAATCAGATGCTCCTGAACGGACCAATCTGATCCTGCCATTAAAAGCCAATCAGAACCCTGCACTTGACTTCAAGTTCAAGATAACTTTATTGGTATTATTTATTCACAACACCCCTTTCCCCCGGCTTCTGCCCACGGGGCACGGTTAGATAGTCCTTAAGGTAGGACGGCTGTTTTATTAGTCTTTTCGATTTTTGCAAAGTGCCTGGCGGTTGGCTGCACTTCTGCTGAAGTAGATCATTGTTTAACGGTAGGGGTGCCTCTGGTTCCGAGTTCACGTTCACGTCGTCACCAATATCACTGGCCACTCCCTGAGGTGAACTCACTCCGGTCCCTGGTTCCTGTTCCTGCATTTCAGTTCCATTATCAGTCTCTTCAAAAAGGTTTCCCTCTAATTGCAATTCGCTTTCCTTTGTATCTCCCCCCCCTCAGTTTGGTCATAAGGGAGTTCGGAATTGCGAGATGGTAGCCACGATCGTAGCTGATCTATGTGGCGCTTCCAAAGTCTGTCGTCAGGGCATTGAATGAGGTATGAACTTGGGCCGGTTACGCGGATTACGGTCACCTCTACCCACAGCGGATTGCTCGATAAGTTTTTAGCGAATACTAAATCGCCGACCTAGAAGGTACGGCATCGGCCACTGGATCCGAGTGGCTTTTCTGGTTCGTAGGCTGGGTGTAATCGATCGAGGTGGGAGCGGAGCTATCGTCCCATTAGTAGCTCGGCGGGAGTTTTGTTGGTGACGCTGTGAGGTGTGATGTGCTGTAGGAAAAGGATCCAGTTGATTTTCTCATCGAAGTTGTCGTAGTCTATCTTTTGGAGAGTCTTTTTGAAGAATTGTACCATGCACTCAGCCGTACCGTTGGCAGCAGGGTGCGCAGGCGAAGTGAGCGCATGTCGAATACCGCGGTCAGCCAGGTACTGCTCAAAAGACAGCGCGGTAAATTGGGGCCAGTTGTCAGATACCAGAACGTCTGGTAAACCGTGGGTTGCAAAAAGTCTTTCCAGTCTTTTGATGACCACGTCAGTGGTCGTGTTGCTCATTCGGTGAATCTCGAGCCAATTCGAGTAGGCGTCGATGGTTAGCAAAAACGTATGGCCTTTAGTCGGCCCAGCAAAATCCAGATGGATGCGGGACCAGGGTCCCCGCAGCGTCTCCCATTCGGTTGAGGTTGCCTTTGGTGGAGCGTTGCTTACTTCTTGGCATCTCTGGCAAGTTTTAACCCACGATTTGATTTGTCTGTCGATGCCTGGCCACCACACGTAGCTTCGTGCGAGGCCCTTCATGCGCATGATACCAGGGTGGCCATCGTGCAAGGTTCTTAGCAGTGTCTGTTGGAGTCGTTCTGGGATAACGACTCTATTGCCCCAGATGACACAGCCCTTCTGCGAGAACAACTCTGTTTGATGACTTTTGAATGGTGCAAAGTTGTCTGGTACTTGGTCCAATGGCCATCCGCGTTTCACTCATGTGAGGACTCGTGCCAAGATGGGGTCGCGCTTTGTTTCTCTCGCGATGTCACAGGTAGTCAATGGCGGCATGTGGAGTGTCTCAATCTGCAACGCTGTCATCGTTGGTGCAGGATCGTTGATAGTTTCAGGGAGCGGTGTATGGCTCAGCGCGTCGGCATTGGGAATGGCTTTACCGGGACGATATTGTAACCGATAATTGTAGGCAGCCAAGAATTCTGACCAGCGGGTCATTCTGGGAGAAAGTATGTAGGGAGTTGGCTTGTCCCCAGCGATGATCCCCAACAATGGTTTGTGGTCAATTACAATGGTGAAAACCCGACCGTACACGTACTCATGAAATCTTTTAACAGCTGATACAATCGCCAGGGCTTCTTTATCGATCTGGCTGTAATTTCGCTCGGTTTTTGAGAGCATCTTTGAGAAGTAAGCAACAGGGGCTTCATTACCGTTAGGTAACACATGGCTCAAAATGGCACCCACTCCAAAAGGGGATGCATCACATGTAATGTTTATTGGCAAAGTCTCATTGTACTGCATTAGTACGACGTCCGAAGTCAGTAGTTTTTTCACATTACGGAACGCCTGCTCTTCTTTGTGACCTCATACCCAAAATGCTTTTTTATCTAATAGACGATGTAAGGGTTCAGCGACAGTCGCCTTGTGCGGCAAGAATACATTATAGAAATTGATGAGGCCTAAGAACGCCTGGAGGTCGGTCTTGTTCTGGGGTCTGGGAGCGTTTTTTTATTGCTCTCAATTTGCTATCGGTAGGGTGAATACCCTGACTGTCAATTAAGTTCCCTAAGAATTCAACACGATCGATACACAGTTTGCACTTATTTTTTTTGACTTTCAGGCCTGCTTCCTGGAATTTTCGTAATACCAGTCTTAAACGCTCCCGTAATATTTTTGGAGTGGGGGCAGCAATGAGCACATCATCAAAATAGGGGACAATGCCCTTGATCCCCTGCAATAGTCTCTCCATTAGGCTCTGAAAGATCCCTGGGGCTACACTGACTCCGAATTGAAGCCGCGTACACTTAAAGGCACCTTGGTGCGTTACGATAGTTTGTGCCTGTGCCGTTTTTTCATCAACCGGCAGTTGCTGATAAGCCTGAGCTAAGTCTAGTTTAGCGAAGACTTTTCCACCCCCCAGGGAATGGAGGAGGTGTTGTACCATTGGCATTGGATATGGGTTCTGTTGCAGGGCGTGGTTTAGGTTGGCTTGGTAGTCCCCACAAATTCTAATGGAGCCGTCCGGCTTAATTGGTGTCACAATTGGCGTTTCCCATGGGGAGTGGTCAGTTGGCTTTAAAACTCCCTGGGCAATCAACGGATCAAGCTGCTCATCGATTTTCGGCTTTAGAGCGAACGGAACTCGACAAGGCTTAAGGCGGATGGGAGCTATCTTTGGATCGGGGTCCCCTTGTAGTCACCTAGCTTTTCCTCGAAGACGTCCCTCAATTCGTGGGCGAGGTCTTCCTCCCAGTCACTGCTGCCGATTCGGTTAATGCCTGCCACTTCAATGCCGAGTGGTGCGAACCATTGCAGACCTAACAGACTAGGCCAGTCCTTATTGATCACCGTCAGGGGTAAGTACACCGTGCGGTTCTTGAATGCAACCCGGACTCGACTGGATCCTGTGACTGGAATTCAGTTCCCCTGGTAGTCCTTTAACATGAGCCATTGGAATTGAAGGTCTTGGCGCCGGATAGTGGGGATGAGTTGCTTGAGGGTCTTCCATGAGACCATTGAAAGAGACGATCCCGAGTCAACTTCCATTTGGCAAGGCCAATTTTCAATGTTCACGTTAACCCAAATTTTCTTAGCATCTAGTGAAGAGGCATGGCCAATAGTGAGTGCTTGGTGGGCCTCTTCCCGTCTCGCTAAATGACTCACAGGTCAGTTTCTGTAGGAGTGGTTTACTGGTTCTCGCCTTACAGGGCGATTCCCTGTTGATTGGCGGAGATTGGTTCCTTTCGAGGTCTGACTGGGTCCGAGGAAGCTTCTGCAGACCCGTCCAATGTGGCCTCGTTTCCCGCACTCGTGGTAGAGCGCGTCACGGAATTTGCAATCAGAGCAGTAATGGTTGGCCCCGCAGCCAGCGCACGGTTGCTGGGACTTCGGGTATCGGTCCTGATCGGACCGCAGGCGATGGACCTCTTCTTCGTCGCTGTCTGATGACGAAGAGAGATCCTCATGGTGGGCCGTCTGCAGCTGCCCTTCTGCGTTAGGTGAAACTTCGCCGGCTGGTTGGTGTGCTGGAGCGCGATTTCTGCGTAGTTGGGCAGCCAACTTCTTGGTCGCCTCCGCTGCTGTAGCTTCAACTATGGCGTCTTTAAGGGTGATGTCGCCCTTTGCCATTATTTTGCTCTGTACGTTTAGAACGTCTAGCCCGAGGACTACTTGGTCTCTCAAGGCCTCTTCTAGGTCAGTGAAATCACAAAGGCCTCCCAAGTTCCGGAGGTCTGCAATGAAATCGGCAACGCTTTCTCCTTTCCGCTGGTTTCTTTGATAGAACTCGTGTCGTCTTATGAGCGTTGGAACGGTTGGTGCATAGTGGGTCCTTAGTAGTGGTTCGAGGATGTCCCAGTCCATGGCCTTCACTTCAGCCGGTTTCGCTAATGCCTTAGCCACGGGCCACAGTGCGTTAGGAATACCGCCCGTTTCTTCCCGGTTGTGGCATCCTTCAGATTATTTGTTTCCAAAAACATTTGGAAATGATCCATGTAAGACTCCCAGTCCTCTTGGGCTGGATCGAACACAGCGGGTGGTACTACGCTGCCAGACATGGTTCCGCTGTTGTGCGCTTCAGCCACGTGCTTAGTTGTCTTAGTTGGCTCTGATATCATCCAATCCCATCCTCATCGCCAGTGTTAAGTCTGGAGCATGGGTGCAAATGATGGAGACGAGCCAGTAGAAACAGTGAACTTCAAACTCTTTATTTACATATTGTGACAGCTCAAACTGGACGGCTGCTATATTAACTATTCAACCAATAGCAAACCTGGAGCGCTGGCTCCATTAACCAATGGGAATGGCCTGTTAATGGCCAATCAGATGCTCCTGAACAGACCAATCCGATCCTGCCATTAACAGCCAATCAGAAGTGCAGGGCCAGAACCCTGCACTTGACTTCAAGCTCAAGATAACTTTATTGGTATTTTTCATTCACAACAGTAATGGAGTATGCTAACTGTTATATGATAACCTTAATTTCAAAATAAAATGCTTAAGACCATACAATGCAGATTAGATCTCTACAAAGAAAGGGAAATATCAGATATTCAAGCTGATTTTTAGGAAAGTTGAAGAATAAGATACAATATTGCTGGATAATTGAGAAAGCCAAAAAAATAGTATGTTCTTCATTAGATATAGAAAGGTGCTTGGTTGTGTTGATTATGTAAATTTATAGAATGTCCTTATAAAAGTGAAGTCACAGAACACCTCATTGTCTTTGTGTGAAACCTACAGGGCAGGAAAAAGAAAAGAGATTGCCAGGGAAAATATGGCAAAATAAACTGGTGCTATGTCAGCAAGACAAGACTATATACTTTCTTCATATTTATTCAACACACATGCATGCTGAATACACATTAAGAGAAGGTATCAGTCAATCAATCTTTATTGCAATCATACATCAGCCAAACATGAAAGTAAAAACACAAAATAAAAAGCTCTATCCAGTTTGTAAACACACAATATAAAAAGTACAGATGATTTAAAGAGTCAAAAGGTGGGGTGGGAACATTTCTAATGTGGTGAGCATATAATATTTATAGATAAATATAATATTTACTAGGATACAGAGCACCCTAATATGTATAGCAAATTAGGTGCACTTAGAATCTAATCTATAATGTTGAACTCCAAGTACATGCCAAAAATCATCATCCAATAAATTTTGAGCCAAATTACACAAAATGTGGCAAGGTTGTATATTCTAATTGGGTTTGTGTCTGAAAACAATAGAGTGGTGTACATTTATTCTGGCATCTTTGCTATTGATGTATTAGTGGTAAAATTAGATTAATACAAATATTGCTATAGTATGAACACCAGAGAAGCAATTGTTCTGTATTTCTGTGTGTCCAGTAAAATTGGGAAATGACTGCTGTCATAGTTAGGAGTAACTTCAACAATCTTAACACATTTAGTCCTAAGTAAGAGTAAATCCCTAAAGGCAATATAGTAAAAAAAAAAAAAAACATTATAGGCCCAGATAAGTAGGTGAATTCAGCTGGCCAGTCACTTTCAAGGACACCATTTAGAATGAGAAAGTTCAGCCTGAAGGTTGCTTGAGCTAAGCAAAAATCCATAAAGTTTGTTTTTTCATCTTTTGAAAAAAGTGGAATCTGTCAGCCACAAATCAGGGAGGAGGTGCCTGTGTTTATAAAGTGTGGTTATTGGGGCTCAACCGAGCATTGAGATCTTCTCCTAGGATTCCAAAGCTTTGGGTTCAATAGTATGTTGAATTGTCAATTCAATCCCAAGGCTGTGATTTAGGGTTTCTGCCTCCTGGGTGCAGGGTATTATCATCAGGGCACAGTGATTGAATTATATTAACACTGCCATGGCATTTGGTTTGAATTGGGGGTGGGTGGGTGGGCAGGCAGGGAGATGCCTAGATAGAACATATAAGGCACTAGAAACCAGGACATTCAAACACCTTTGGCTCTTCTATGCTTTTTCCTGGGCTCAGACCCAGTTGAAAATGATTTGCAAACTTTGAGCTCACTGGCAATCCATGTTGCCTGTGACATCACAAGGAGAGGAATTCTGTGAGGCAAATATTCCTGATTGTGCAAACTACACAGTGACATTTCAATTAGAAGTGTAACCTTTAGGCTGGTCACTTGGATGTCAAGCAGTTGTGCTGCAAAACCATGGTTGGGCAGGTAATCTTTGCAGGTAGCAGTAGCTTCACCTTAACCAATGAGAAAGGTGGCTCTAGATGGTTCCTGCTATGGGAAGGAAAGAAAAATGCTGACAATCCTTGTTTTCCACTTTCTCCCATCTATTGCGCCATCAGGTCACTCTTTTTCTCAGAATGGATCAAGAAAGCTTGTAGTTCAGGCAAGGAAGTTGGAAGAAGCAGTGCAGAAAGAGCAGCAAAAGAGCAATTGCTGGCAAGCAGAGATCTTATCCCTTTCTCAGACGAATCCTCCTTCAATGGAAGATGAGTAAGGGAAACAGTTCTCCTGTGAATCATGTTCCTATCCTATGTTTCTCCAAAAATAAGACCAGAACATATTCTTTGGGAGGGGTGGGGCTTCAAAATAAGCACTGGGGCTTATTTTCAGGGAAACATGATTTAAGAGTGATCAGCTTGCCTACACACCCCACCCAACCCAACCCAGTGCATGCACAAGAGGCAGCAAGTGCATGGAGACTGACAGTATCCAACAGTAGCTGCATCCTACCAATCTCAGTGTTGGCGCATGCTAGGGCTGCACAGCCCATGAAGCATAAGTGAGTTGATTCCCTCTCCAAGCAGCAACAAAGGCAGAGGTGTGTGGGGTAGGCAGGCAATCCGGACGCACTGCATGGGCCACAGGAAAGACAAATGTCAGTGGGCTGGAGTGGGCGGCCAGCTGTGGGAGACTTGTTCTCATGTGGCAGCACCAGCAGCACAGAGGGGAAGAGGTGCGGGATGGAATGCAGGGGATCCGGACATGCCATGTGGGCCACAGACAACCAAGAGATGTGAAGACGAGCCTCCCATGGCCACCCATCTGGAACTATTGACTCTCAGCTTTCCAGAGGTCCATGCAGCATGTCCAGATCGCATGCCTCCACCCTGATTCTGCCTCTGCCTGCTGCTTGGACTGGAAATCAACTCACCTGCTCTTTGTGGGCCATGGCTGCTGCTGGACACTGTCAACCAGTGCGTACTTGCCACCTCCTGTGCTGGCCATGCCCAACCCCCTTCACTAGGGCTTATTTTGGGTCTAGGGTTTATTAGGTGCATGCTTAAAATCAGGCTAGGGCTTATTTTCAGGATGGGGCTTATCTTCAGGAAAACATGATACAAAGCCTCTGAGATGAGGATAAGATGGAGATATGTCTCCAAGTTGAATTGCTATCAGATAGAGATTGTCTGGGATTTATTTTGTTTGTAGATCAATCATCAGCCACTTGGGATTATATAGATTCCTTGAATATTACTGGTGTGGAATTTTCATCATTGTCAGAATCACATCATCAGTTTCCCTGTTTTTCTTTATATTTGAGAGGATATCTAAGGAGAGTGTGTCCAAATCAAAAGAGAGACAAGGTGTGAAATGAAATAGGTAAATTAAATGGATCTTTTAACTATATCCAAATCAGTGGGCTCCAAAACCTAAGAAAGTCAACATAACAACACAAGTTTCTAGATTCCCTCACGCACACAAAATCCTTCATGAGCAAATATTCACTATCACCATCACTCCATTCCTTCCTACTGCTACTACACCTCTTATTATTGCTCCTCCGACTACAATTTCTTGCAAGTCCTACCATTGGAGAAAAATACTTATTTCTACCTGTTTCAGGCTGCTTTATTCCCACACACAAACACATTTCCTTCCCTGTCTCTTACATACTAACACCCCTAGCTGTTTCTCAGCACAGTAGGACAACTGCAACACAGTTGGCCATTTTCTAGGCAGCCTGCCCTCCCACACACTGCCATCACTGAAAGGGTTTGAATCACAGTAAGGTGTCAAAATTGTCATTCTGGTCATTGTGCTCTTTCCTCCAAATCTTTACATTCTGTACTTAGACATTTAATTTCCTCATTCATTGAGCACCTAGGTCAGGGGTCTCCAACCTTGGCTCCTGGAAGCCTGGCGGACTTCAACTCCCAGAGTTCCACAGCCAGCTGGCTGTGGAATTCTGGGAGTTGAAGTCCACCAGGCTTCCAGGGGCCAAGGTTGGAGACCCCTGACCTAGGTGGTTGGCTGCAGGGCAGTGGCCATTTGTCACTTCTCACTGGGAAGATACAAACTAACATATCCTCAAAAACTCTGACTGCTCACAAAGCCACCTGGTTGAATGTTAGAAGAATGTGCTTGATAATTCTTTTTCGTATACAATGAGAAAACCTTTCAATTTATTTCTGACTGTGAGGCAGGAAAGTCATAGTAACATCAACTGTGGGGCTTTTGATGGATTTCTAGGATGAGTTGCTTTTTCTATACTACATGATACTTGTTAGTTGTGTGAACTATTTTGAAAAGTCCTGTTAATGACCACAAAGCAAGTTGCTGAGATATTAACATGGCCAGCTTCAGTTGGACTTTTAGCTTGTTTCAGGGAGTTGTCTATTATCTTCCAACTTCAGACTTTGACTTGGGCTGAAGCTTTGAGAGCCAGAGAGGAAGCATGTCTTGTTGTGGCTTCTGTGCTGTCATGTTCCTTGAAGATGAGGGAAAAGTTGAAGATGTAAATGTGTTACTCACAGTTGGTGCTGCCACTGTGGTCGGGAGAGAGGTGTTGATTCTCATTTCTTTCTCTGCTTTATTGGATTTATGGGCCCAGAATCATTACTGGGACTGAACTGGATTCTTTTCTTGTCTCTGGATGGCATTTTTGGGTTGTAAAGACTGAGCTACTAGTAGAAGCGGGGAGGCCAACACATGCCAGGAGTTTCTTTCAGGGGCTGCTAGTTTGTCACCATCTTGACTTTTCTTGAGGGAGGTTAGTTTGAAAGAAGATGAGCAGAGTTATAAAACTGAAGAAGGAGCTTCAATAATCTGCACAGGTAATTCTCAAATTACAACCCTAATGGATCCTGCCCATTACAGTTGTAAATCGGAGATGTACAGTGAATCACTTCACTTAATAAGTTCCTGTCTCTGCTTTCCCCAGTGCATTTGTTAAATGAATGCATGGGTTGTTAAGTATAAAATAGGGTGCCTTGGGGATGGGCGAGACCCTAGTGCAGGCACAAGCCCACCAGCCTCCCAAGAATTCCCCCACCCCTTGATGCATGCTATGCTATGCTTCTTTCCCCTTGGCATCCCCACTGGAACCTCTTCCCCATCTCCCTCCCCTCCCTTGCTCACTTACCTTTCAAAGATTTCCAGAGCCCAGAAATTTGGGGTATAGATGATGGACAGGCTGCTCCATTGCTGGGCCAGATGGCAGAATTCCACAAATGGCCAACTTTTTATGAGATGCTAATGAAGCTCTTTCTTGCTAATTGCTAACCTTTCTTTGCTTGCATAAGCAGCTATATGTTATTATGTTAATGCTGGGGGAAGAAGGCTAGCAACCAGCAAAAAAAAACCTTCTTGACTTTTCCTCACTAGCCCTAGAAAGGCTACTGCTAGCAAAAGCAAAGTAAATGTACTTGGTTTTAGACTCCATAAAGAAAGCTGTCAATATACAACCTCATGTAATGCTTAATCCCTGTCTAACAGTAGTAAATAATATTTCAGGTTCAGTTGCTTTACAGAATTTGTTCTAGGATGCAAAATCTACCTAGAATAAATGCGATTTGTTTCTGTTGAGTGAATAGACACCATAGTATGCTTCGATTTCTTAGCAGGAAAATAAACCCTTTTTACAAATACCCAGGGCTCCAGTGTGGTACCCACATATGTTTTAAAAATGTCTTAATTTTAAATAAATAAATAGAAAGCCAGCATACTTCAAGTCAAAGTATAGAATCTTTGGTATTCTATGAGCTTGGTTGTTTCCTTGCAAACATTTCATTACCTATCTAGATAACATTTTCAGTGCTACAAAGAAATGGGCTTGGTCTCTTTGCTACCCCTTTCTAGCAGTAAAAATATTATTTAGCTGGGTAATGAAATGTATGCAAGAAGAGCACTAACAATTCCATAGTTTAACCCTGAGCAACATATATTCTATTTTATTAGTGCAAAGCAAAGTACCTATCTCAAATATATTTCAAAAGAATTATTATAAGAGAAAAGTGATGGGAATTTGCAATGCTAAGCCTGATTTGGAGGTTAGTCCACAAGGGGAGACCAAAAGACCAAGACAGAAATAAACTGACATGACAGATGCCATTATGGGAAACTTGAAAAGATGGCTGGAAATAACTAGGTTTTTTTTCATATGAAAATTTTGTAATTAGTTATAGCAATGATATTGTAAGAATACGTAACCGCTGTTTGGGGGGTTAGTATTAAAATGGGAGACTCCAAATGGGAGGCTAAATAAACAGATAAACAGAAATAAGCAGATAAACAGAAATAAAACAGTAGGAGAAGGACTGGCAGAGCCAGGGGCAGGAGTTAAAAGATGCATCAGAATCATTACATAATCACAAGCAAACTAAGTCCAATTGTTCCCTGAATGTTGTTCGATCCTTATCTAGTTTTAACCAGGTGCTGATCATCAGTTAAGAAAATTCCTGTTTATAAGCTTTTAGCGATAAACAAGTTAATTTAAATTTTTGTGCGTGGATTTGGTATTTTGCATCTGACATTAATCATCTCAATTCAACAAAAATTTCTGCAATGGAAGCAACTGGCATGGCATTTGACCCACAAGCAGGAACAGCAGCTAACCAAGCAACAATGGATGCTTGCACCTTCAGGATGGTGAAGAGAATGAAGTGCATAATTTGACAGCAATGGTGGTCCAGTTAATACAACCAATGCAGAATTTAGCGCAGCTGGTACCACCAGTGTCCTGGTACCCACAGCAGCTCTGGTAATATAGCCTGTGTTACAGAGAAATCATGGAAGTTTGCCAGAAAGAATTTGAAGAAGAATCACAAAGGATGAAAACCTTCCTAGTGCAATGTGAGCTGTTTTTTGTAGAGTTTCTGAATGACCAGTCATAAGTCTTCTTCATATTGAGTCTATTGACAACCTCAGTGGCTCAATGGGCACTTCCGATCATCAGAGACAATGACCTGATTATGGATAATTATCAGAACTTCACAGTCAACTTCAAGGGCCATTTAAAGATCTAAAAGAAGTCACAGCTACCTCATGGGCTGGAAGAAGGGATTGCCGCATCAGTGGACCCTGGGACAATACCAATTATATAGACTTTGCAACAGTCAAGCTTACAGATCCTTATAGTCATTCTGGATACTCCAATGAAAATAGAATGATAGACGGTCAACGCTTGAAAGCACCCAATTACACATGCCACAACCCCACTTTAGAAATCATACCCAGCATACGGAACTATTAACCTTATGTCATGAAACACATTTTACTTTACAATCATCTTGGAATCAGAGCAGCTGGAGCTTTCCAGGCCCACGATAAAATGGGAGGCAGGAACATTTTTATTGTCACAACTTGCCAACTTCACCATGTTCAAATAGCAGACTCTGCACCAACTGGAATCCAGTCCCAAAGAGTGAAATGCAGATTTCACAGATATACTTGGGAATGAAGAAGTATCAGCCTCCCGCACACACACCTAGAAACTATGATTGTGCTGTAGGCCTGGTTCACTCGGCTAAAATACCCATTAAGAGATAGCATCCAATGTCAACTAAAGAAGTGTCAGTTTTGAATTAGTATTTCAACTTTAACTTGCAAAAATCAGCAAGTGTCTATCTTTTTTGTATCTAAGAACCCAAACAGGGAGGTTCTCTTGAGAACTTGACTGCAAAGCCCTTAATGCTATGAGTGTGAGGGTCTGTTACTTGAATTTTCATGTCTGACAAAGTGACACTCTTTAACAGAATTTCCAAAGTGATTCTCATAATTATGGTAGTCTCCTTTATGCCCCTGAGTGCAGCCATTCACTGAACACTTGACGTTGTAGAAAATGTTTCTATATTACCTAGAGCAGGGCTGTCGAACTCCTGGTCCATGGGCCAGATAAGCCACGTGGTGGCCATGCCTATGCCCGATTTAGCAAAGGAGAAATTTCATTCTTTTTTGAGGTAACATAAAGGCCCTTAATGAAGTGGGAGTTATTGACTTTTTTTTATCATGTGCAAATAGTCTTTGTTTATTGATCATAATAGGGACCAGCAATTTCATCAGGAAGCAGCGTGGTCATTAAGTATGATGTCCCATAACCACAAATTACAATTTCCTGCTGGTTTCCCCACTGACTTTGGTTGTCTGAAACAAGCTAGGATGGTTGCCAATTGTAATCATGTGACTGGAAGATGCTGCAACAGCTGAGGCCAGCTATCTAATTTTTCCATGATGTTGTAATTTTGAATGGTTAATGAATGAGTAATTGGTAAGCAAAGACTACCTGTATTTTAGAGGCTGAGAGATCAGCTTCAGAAATCCCTGCTCTACAATGTGAAAAAAACAGAAGAAACCAGAAAATATGGTGAGAAATAACAGCTAAAGATTTGTCACAGGTATAGTGAAAGTGAAACAGGTGAAACCAGTCCCCAAGGAAATTACCTCTTAGTCAAGTGGAATTCCTGATAATTTATTTCACCAATGCTATCATCACTCTTCCAGTGGGCTTTCTTATGTAATATAAATTGCTATTACTATTTTAAAATTGTTGTGGGGCTCATCACATTAACCACCTACAGCAACAAGTTCACTAAATATTTCAGTTAATCTACAGTGGGGCATCTTCCCAATTCCACTTATCAGATCTTGATGGTAAAGTTTCTAGCCCTCATTCTATTGTAGGGATCTTTTTCAGAACTCATGTGCTGTAAACAATACAAATGTGCACAATAACACATGTAAAGATTGGAAACTGAATGATTGTGGATTGGCCTTGGTTAGGTTCTCTTTTTTACACCCATTTTTTAAACTTGTTTTTGCTATTCTGCTTTCTCAGGCTATATTAGCCAACCATATTAGCAGAGTTACAATATGCTAATTGGCTATACATCCATTAAATAAAGGAACAAACAAATAAACAACAAAATATAGCACACTAAACACAATTTTAGCATTCTGGTGTCATGGAGGAGAACTGTAACTGTAACTGTCTCCAAAAGACTTTGAGTCTTTTTCCAATGACAGGTTTCTTGTCTTATTTATTTTTTAAAAACTTTCTGTTCAAAGTTACCCTTTTACCCTACAATTTTCTTATTCTTAAATGTATTATATCAAGGATGAGGAATATCATTCTATCTGAAATATTAGTAATTAACAGCCAAGGGCATTCACAATATTGATCATTCAGTTCAAAATGTTGGGCACAACTAGGCAATCAAAGCCTGCCTCTTTTTAACATACATCACACCCAGTTGCACAGATGTAAAAGGTGTTGGCTTTCAGCTGGCTGGTTGTGTGTGTCATTTTGGCAATGAGTGTATGGTGGATGTCATCTTTCCTAGCATGCCAGTAATTATATATTTTTTCCATTATTGAAAGCCTTTAAAAAAATGTACTGATATGTTCTGATTATTAACTGCTTTGATATTTCTCATTCAGAAGGTTCATGTAACGAATAACGATCACGTCTGGTTGTTGCCTAATTTGGATAATACCCTGGAGACTAAGCAGCATTCCCCTCCAGACCAGATATAAATTCTATTATTCACCTATAGGGTCACAGCAACATGCTTTCTTCCCACACTGAGATGGAAGGAAGTTATATTGGTATAAAACTACTGCCCCTTTGGCCAGCTTTTTACTATGTTTCAGCAAGGAGACTGGTAGCATTACTGTTCATGCAGAAAATGATGCAGGATACTCTCAAGGAAAACAAGGACTTTAGGACTGGCAGCCATGCTAACATAAATCCCTTGAAATGAAAGCAAAGTATGTTGGTTCAAAAGATGCCGTTCCTGTTGTGAATTAATAAAAGTGCTTCAATAAAGATTATTAAAACCTTTAGAAAAGTGCAGGGTTCTGGCCCTGCACTTCTGATTGGCCGATAATAGCAACATCTGATTGGTCCGTTCAGGAGAATCTGATTGGCTATTAGCAGGCCACTTTCATTGGTTAAGGGAGCTAACGTTTCCCGTTCCTTATTGGTTATTTGATCAGCAACTTGCCTATAAAAGGGGCTATTGCTGCCGTAGTTTTTGCTCTGTTCCACAATGTTAAATAAAGAGTTGAAGTTCACTGTTCATCGTCTCGTCTCCAATTCTTGCGCCCATGCGCAGAACTTAACAGTTCCCATAATCTCCACTTTGCATATGGCCAATGACTAAACTATTCATATCATAGTTTGTATCTATTATTTGAAAAGAAGTATGAATTTTGCCTTAAATATCAGAATTGTTATGAATGTCTGTTTGTATTTACATATTCCAATTTCACTTCTATGCATGCACAATTTTTTTTCTTTCAACCAGCAAACATTTATATTTGCAAGGACTTAACTTTTAAACTTTTTAAAAAATAGAAACAGTACATATCAGTACAATACTTCCTCTCTAATATTAACATAATTGTCTTCAACAACTTTTTAATATGTTCCTAATGGCCACTGCAAACAGCGCAACTTATATATATTCCCCCCTATATTAGACTGTTTCAATTGGATTAACAACGATACAATGAATCTAGCACTAGGCTCCTGATATAATTTGCAATACAATAAGTAATGGGTTAGGTCTTTTATTGGTGAATTATTACAAATGTATAAAACTTATGCTACACATCCCTAGCTCCCTCATCCATTTGTCATATAATTTAGCCTCCAGACCCTTTGTCATCTTTCAAAACACATTCCAGGATATCAACAACTTTTTTTGTCTAATCTATGATTAGATTAATTACAATTTTGGCCAGAGACTGAAGCATTTGATGAACTGCTACAGGAACAGAATATGTCTAATCTAACAAAGAGAAGGACTAGAGATGACATGATAACAGTCTTACAATATTTGAAAAGCTGTCACAAAGAAGAGGATGTCAACCTATTTTCCAAAGCACCTAAAGACGGGACAAGAAATAATGGATGGAAATTTATCAAAGAGAGATCCAACATAAATTAAGGAGAACATTCCTGAGAATTAGAACAATTAATCAGTGGAACAGCTTACCTTCAGAAGTTGTGGTGCTTGACACTGCTAACTGCAGACCTGCATCAGTGTGCTGCTGGAGGCCAGGGAGACCAAAAATGGGTGGTGCAGGGTTCTCTTGGGGTCTCCACTTGGTCCATTTTCACTGCAAGAAGTTGGGGAGGCTAAAAATGTGGTGAGGGGCTGCACGTGGGACCATCATGGCCCATTTTGGGTGGCAGAGGCACCATGGGCACTGGCCTTTTGGTATTTACAGGCCAGCCCCTCGGGCCAGGTTTAAGCACCTGCAGGCTGGATTTGGCTTTGAGTTTGACATCCCTAACCTAATTGGATATTCTCTGATAACTGGTGGGATGGACAGGAACAAGGGAAAGTTAACCATATGCTTTGTCTACAAAAATCTCAGATCTGGTTTAGTTTCTTCTATAACTACTTTGCTTTAGCAAAGTATACCTTGCGCTAACCATGAGCATGAGAATCTTTCTCTTCTAACTGACTAAGTTCAGATGGTTGACAAAAGCTGTATTAGAAACAGTAGTCAAGACTTAAGAAAATGGAAAGTTAATGGAAATCAGTGTATATAGAATGATGCTTGCTGCTTATTATATTAAAAATAAGAAAGGAGGAATTCCTATAAATTGCTTCAGTTGTGTTAATATTAAGTAGATGTCCAGGGCAAAAACTGTTTCCCTAGCAATAACAAACAAGAGTTTACAAAAGAATTTAATTACAGAGTAAGAGATCAGTAAATGATCCTGTCCTACAAGTAGGATGAGAAAATTCCTTTATGAATAACTGGTTTCACAATAATTTCACATTTCTTTGTTTAGCAAAATGGAATATTAACAAAAAATTTTCCTGCGATTAGCATACAGCAAAGGAGATCTACCCTTCAGACTAAGTTCAAAAATTCAGTTCAGAAAACTGAAAACCAATACCCTTTAAAGCAAAAAATCTACTGCAGAAAATATCTCAACATTACTATAGGTTAGCATCCATCTGAGAATGTATGGGCCATATAATATCCTGTGAACATGAACTGACAAGCAGTGTATTACTCAAACCCATCAGATAGAACTCTTGACACTAATTGTCTGCATTTCCTAAAATTCAGGCAACATCCTCCCTTGAATAATATGTGGTGATATCATAAAAACATGTAGGAACACACTATATTCTGCCTTCTCTCTTGACCTTCTTTAGACTGCCAATAAGTTGCATGACTCACCAATGAGAAAACTCCATTTTATAATTTTGTGTCCTCTGCAGCTAGAAAACAACGGCTATAGGCTATCTGTGAGCCATTCATTCATTCATTCAATTTCTATAGCCACCCATCTCAGTCAATGACTATGAACAGCTTACAATTCAAAAAATATATTACAATCAAAAAACTAAAAATGTTAAAAACAATAGAAACATACAAAATAAGCATACAAGGCAACCTAGGTACATTGCCAATTAGCATCATAATCAGGAAGTAGGATCCTTTATACATTCAGCATCCAAGCTCAGGAACATACCCTGGATTTTAGGGCCTTATAAAAAAGTAACACAGTTGGGCCATCCTAATCTCTGAAGAGAGAATGTTCCATAGAACAAGGGCCACTGTGGGAAAAGCACATCTCCTAATCCCCGCCAGCTATTACTCTTTGGCTGATGGGATCTACAACATTTTTACACAAAATAAAGTTCTACTAAATTTAACAGGACTCAAATTCCTTATAACTAAAAGTCCAGTACAACTGAAAAAGGTTCACTGGAGCTTACTGCCAGGAGATTAGTTGTACAATGTTGCAGTAATACTCAAATAAGGCTAAAGTTCTGTATTTCGATAATATCCCTTTTGTGATTGCTTGGAAATGTTCCCAAGTGGTTGAAATCAATTCCCACTCACCCCCTCCGCAACCTCTGCAGTGATCTCCAGAGTAAATCCAGAGTAAACTCCAATGCTGGAGTTCTATCACTAGAAACTGCATGGACTGAATTGGGGAAGCTTCTGGTTTGTTGGATGCCAACCTTGACAAAAGTGGCTTATTTATCTATGCAATAAAACTTTTCATCCAATCTTTCCTTTAAGATGGCTTTCAAGATGGCTTATACATTGAGATAGGAGGCTAAGAAATCAGCAGATTTTACAGCAGGTAAATGGTACAGTCCAAAGGATTCATTGGCAGTATTCAGACTCCACATTGAAAAGTTATGGCTAAATTATGACTAGGTTCCCAAGTATAGTAGACAAGGCTGAAAAGGAGTTGAATAGTTTGTGATTCAATGTATGGTGAGAACTCAACATTGTTTTAACATATTGTGTGAATCAAACCATTAAGCAAAGTCACAATATGTCTTATTTGTTTAAGCATAAAATATTTAATGAATTAGCAATTATGTTTTCATAGCCCAAATTTATCAGATAAAACTAGTAAGAAAAAGCTGAGAGAGACTTGGTGATTTAATTTGGTGTTATATAAATAAAAGTGTTATAAGTTAAATGTATTCTTTCTTCAATCATTTGTTGGTGGAACACCCAGGAAAGAGCCTCAGATTATGATATGAACAATCTAATTCTTTGCTGAGACCTGGGTGGCAGAGATGCCAATTTCTCTCAGATAAAATACAAAATTTGAATTAAACTCAGAAAAAGCCTGCAGTCAATGAAGCTTTTGTTTTTGTGGTAAATTTGATCATCATAGTTAATCAGGTTTTGTGGGGCTTCAATTAACTATGATGATCAAATTTACCACAAAAACAAAAGCTTAATTGACTGCAGGCTTTTGGTGACAGCCTGGACAAATCATGCAGATTTTCTTCATGATGATCTATGCCAGAGGTGTCATTGAGGTGTCATGATTTCATTGAGGGCCATATCAGGGTTGTGTTTCACCTCAGGGGCTGGAAGGTGGGTGTGTGGCCACATGCAGCCCCCCCCAGCTCCATTTTTGCTGGCAGAGGCACGGCAGATCGGTCCTTCACTGTTTCCAGGGCAGTCCCACAGAGCAGATCCAAGCATCCCACGGGCCGATCTGGCTCACAGGCCTTGAGTTTGACACCCCTGATCTACATCTAACAGTTGCGCATTCATCACTATTGTAACTGAACATATCCACTTGCTGCTAGCTGTCCTCCCCTTCATTCCACCTTTCCTAACATTAGAGCCCTTTCTAGAGAATTTGTTTGTATGGTTTATATTCTTTTAAAACTTTCTTTTATAAAAATTATATATTAAGAGATTCTTCTTCTCTTCTAATTTAAAGGGTTTTTTTTTTTTTTTGCAAAACAAGAGGAAAATATTCTCAGTAAATAATCACACAAAAACACTATAGATTGATTCTATAGCTTTCATTGCGAAGATGAGGGGGGTGGGGAAGATGAAGAGGGAGGGATTTTTTCTGTCTGCCTTCTATATTTCTGTCAATTTCCTCCTCTGTTGTTGGTTATTAATTATTTCCAAGGTTTGCTCTCTCAGAGGCAAATGCAGGGGGTGGGTGTAATTTAAGCCTACTTGTCACTTTGGAATGCACTTCCTTCTGTTTTGAGTTGGGATGCTACAAACAAATCTAATGTTCTTCTAACCACACTACAGTGCCTTAGCCAGTGCCACTCTACACTACATTCTTTTTAAGGTATGCTATATGCCACAAAAGGTTATTGGCAAGGTTACCTGGGAAGTGGGTTTCCCTTCCCTTGACACAGGACATTCCACAAATGGCTCTTTTCAGATCATTGATTCCTCAGGTTGATTTAAGCACAGGCATTAAAGAAATCCCTTAATGTAAGAACTGGAATCAGACTTGGTGATATCATTCCATGAAATGGTTGTCTAGTTTTTTTATGACTAATCAGAGAGCTTAAAATTATTCTTTCAATTAAACATCAGGCTTTGGTCCACATGACAACTAAAGGCAGCTATAAAATCTATTGACATATTTGACCTCTACAGTATATCACCAAGATTAAGAGCCTCTTGGGGAAAAAACAGGCTGGAACAGGTAGGATTGGTTTTTTTTTTTCAACTGATCCTATACATTTCTAAGTTGTCGCATTCAGAGTAGAATTCTACAGGTAGTCCTTAACTTATGAGTAGTCACTTAACGACCATCTGAAGTTACAACTGACCTCCTGGGAATACTTGCAACCTGTATTCCATATTCCGACTCTGCCCCCGCCTCTGCAGTCATGTAACCTTAATTTGGGTGTTTGGCAACCAGGTTGCATTTACAATCATTTGCATATATTATGATATGCAAATGATTGTAAATAAGCATTTTATTCTGGTTTTTGGCAAGCCTACACAATAAGGAACCATTAATTGGCTTAACAACTGTGTTAGTTAATTATCAATCACAACCAAAAAGGTTGTAAAATCAGATTAACGGCCTGACTTACTGGTTTGAGTTATGACCATAATTGGCAGGCTCCATCATGGTGACAGCTTGACAACTAGTTATACATTTGTTTCTTGAGCAAACCAAAGCCAAACTCACTAACCTTGAGTTTAGCTGTGAGAATTGCTAGTATGAATTCCCTGGAAGGACAATGAACAGATCACTTTGGAAAGTTGGATGAGATATTCTAAGATATTTTTTTACATATATGCACAGACACACAAAATCCCTGGAGAACAGGGATTTTGTCAAACTATTTAGAGTTATGGGATAGATCAGATTTCCTCAGCTTGCAACATTCAACTATGCTGCTGACTAGAGGACAGTCATTCACTGTACTCCTACCTCATAAGTCTGCATGTACAAGTTTAAATCTCTTAGATCTCTGTTTTCCATTAAGCTGGAGCTCTTGGGACCGAAGGAAAGGCTGTTTCGAGATTCTACTGGAATCCAATTTAACGGGAAAACAAAATCGGGGACACATTCACCTATTTCCCAACAGAAGTTGTCAAGGTTCCGCGGACGCGTCTTTTGACGCAGTCGTATCTGAGCGCGCCGCGTTCCCTCCCTCTTCCTTTTTGCCTTTTTAGAGCGAGGCAGGTGAAGGGAGCAGCCCTGCCTTTACCCCTCTGTGGAAAGACGATTTCGTCAGCGGGGAAATTCAAGCGCTTTGCATATAGAAATTAATTGCATTACTCCTGCCTCCGCCCGCCCCCGGGATCCGGAGGCTATAAAATGGGAAGGCGTGCTGATCGTAGCAGAAGTATAGAGCTCTCATTCGACTGCAAGTAGAAACCTGGCGTCAGTCCTTTACATTGCGTAAAAGAACTGCCCGGCATCGAAGACAGTCTGTTCCGTGGCGGTGGACAAATGACTACTTGCAGCTCTCAGAGCCTCGCAGGGACCCTGCTCTTCTTGGGTAAGTTGCCCTTCCTTCTTTTCCAGCCGCTGACCAACGACGTGAATGCCCCCGCCCGGGGCAGGCGAAAGGCACGACAACTTACACTGCTTTCGATCCTGCCTTCGTGTCTCTATTGCCTCTTTTGCTAGTCATTGCCAGTTACTTAAGTGCCATTGCCACTTACCAAAGTGAGGTAGATAACTTCTTAAAGGCAATAGGAAAGAGGAAAACCCTCTAACACTTGGTCACAAACTGGGAACAGTACACAGTTAATGCCAGGGGTGTGTGGCAAGAAGAGATGTTGCTGAGAAAAACTGTGTTGTGGTTAAATAAATGGGAAACCATGTCCTAAGAGTGCTTATGGGTCATTCCCGTGTAAGAATTTCCTGCTGCAGCTGCCCTGTGATTTTGTTATATAGAAGTAGAAAAGGTGTTAGCTGTACAGCATCATTGTTTTGGGTGTGATAGAATGGATACTTCTGGCTGGGCACCAGAAAGAGAAACTTATCCCTGAGGATCCAGAATCTGTGTTTTATAGACTTGACCCAGAAGATAATTATTGCAGCTTCAACCAAATTTATTTTTTTTTAATGCTGAATTTTTGGAGAGTGAAGAGATAAGATCATACCATTTCAAGACTATTTTGCCATGGTCCTCAAAAGTTAAAGTGTGGGTAAATATTTTCATGTGGCTGGACATTCTTCCACAAGCTCTCCAAAAGAAGGATAGATTATATTGCTTGGGAGGAAAGAAGAACTGATCAACAAATTGCACAGCAGCCATTTTCCATAGGGGAGAGGAATTCAATTCATGAATTTAAATATCAACCTTTCCCTTGAGTAGGCCTTGGAAGATTGAAAATATCAAAAGAAACCCTGACTTCCCAATTTTCTTCAGGACTTGTGATGAAATTAAAACTATAGGTTAGCTTTCTGATAAGTAGCTATCTGGGGAGAAAGATTAGCTATAAACAAGTTTCAATTTAGCTGGAATTAAAGCTAAACTCTGTTTTGGTTAATTGGGTTAATTCTCCTTGAATAGGGCTAGAATGCAGAATTCCAAATAACTTCTAGATGGCAGCAAATGGTGAGTTATTGTTTCCATCTAATGGTCATCAAGAGCTTGGCACCAAATCTGATAGCATTTTCTTTCAAGTCCTACTTTGCTGTGCAAAGCATTTTTGCTGGCTTGAGGGGACTAGCATGGGGAGGTTGAGATAAGAAAATCAGAATAACTAAGCCTCTTATCACTCTCTTATCACCTCTAAGAAAATTTGGAGATAAGATTATCTTAGATCCTGAAGATAAGAATGAGCTCCAGTCAAAGACCCTGTATCTCATTTCTGTTAACCTCTATCCTTCTTTGAAGTCACTCATGTAGGATCTCCATGGTTGCTTGGGAAATTCAAATTCATATACTTATTCACCATAATTTAATTTGGCCCTAACTATTGAAGAATCCTACAAGTCTATGATATCACTGGATTGGACCATAAAGAAACTGGTACCCACTGCAGCTAATGCATAATTAGTCTAATAAAATCAGAACAGTCAGTCAAAGTCATGCTAACTATATATCCTAATTCCTGTATCAGTGAAAGCTGCTGAGCTACCTCACATTAAATATATTTGTTCTGGGCAGCAAATCATAAGTGACAGAATCAAGATCTGTCATTTTCTTAGGATCAAAGCTGTTGACATTCTTAGCCAGCAATATCCCTATGTTTCAGTTGATATTTAAACTTTGCTGAATATGGTTTAGTGTTAAAAATGAGTTTATCTACTCCATGAAAATTCATAAGTTGTGTTCACACATTATATTAAGCCAAGTATTTACAATCTAAAGAACTTGGCACCTCATACAATATTCAATAGTTCAGAATACAGCTTCCAGAAATTCTCCAATAATTATTCATTTCTAACTTTAATAATAACCTTATTAAATACAGAAGGACCAAGGCAATTTAATTTAATGTTTAATTAAAATTGAATGAAAGCTCTCAAGATAATATCTTTACCAGTTTAACTCATCAGTCATAAAAATTTCAGCAACTTTGTGATCTTCTGCTATTCAAGTTCAATTTTAAAATGTGTTCCTCAGTACAACATAAATTAAGGAACTGTTGAAATTACCAAAAATTGTGTTGAGGTATTAGAAGTGCAAATTGCCTAAATCAACACTTCTACTCCTCGATTAAAATATTTGTTAACTGAGTTGTTCAGTGGCTCAAGAATTACTTTGGTTTGACTGTCACTTTCTGCATATTTTCTGCAATTTGAGAAAATTCATAGCTTTTCTCAAAAAAATACAGTCACTTATTTCATCTCCTAATTATATACATCAGGTCTTTCTTCATCTGCCAAACCCATCTCAACAGGAGGTGCTCAGTTTGTTATTGTTTTACTGCAGGATATGTAGTTTCTCCACCATCTTAATTTCATCCATTATGCAACATTCTGACCCAACACTTGAATATAGCAGTAGGAAAAGGGAAACTTGATGATAAAAGGAAGGCTGTTAAACATTATATACAACTACTGGGAATATTTTTTGTACATCTGATAACAATAATGGGCCACCATCCAGGCATAAATTGGAGAATTTTGTTCTGCAAAGTCTGTTTAGGCAACAGAGTTCTTCTTGGAGCCTCTCTGATTACAGTTTCCAAACAATTTCAGTTGTGCCTTGAACTTTGAAACTAGTTTAGAAATCCTGGAGCCAAGGAAATGAATTCAAAATTTTAAATGCACAGTTGAATCAGTAGTTTTTTTTCTCAGTGTTCAAGAATGTGATATTCTCCTTGTTTGCACCATCATCTCTATTGTCTTCTACAAATCTTTATAAATTTGATTATGAATCTAGAAATAGGGTAACTTATTTTTTAACCTGAGATTTTCCTTAAATTGGGACTATTGTGTGATCAGTGATGACTGGGAATTTGTAGATGGCACACTCTATCACATCAGCCTTTGAGGTGAAGTAAAGTGGTATGAATAATGATGACATGGAAACTTTTTATGGAAGTGTGTTTCTCTTAAAACTGATTTATTTTTTTTAAGGATGGTACCTAGTTCAAACCACTCTCAGTACAACGGTAATCCCACTATGTGGAGTAAATAAGACTGAAAACTGTGTAACTACTGTAGGTAAGTCAGATTATTCGCTAGTATTCAGTAAAATATCAGGACATTATCCTGATGAATAAAATAAATAAGTACTCCCAGAATCCCTAACAGTTGGCATTTCTTCTGCTATTCTCCATGCTCTTGCACTCATCATAGCCACATCTCCCTTCTGTCAAAATTAAACTGCATTTCCTTGGAAATGAGATTTGTTTCTGAGTCTTGTTTCTGATACATGTTCTATTGTAAAGTGCCAAGGATACATAATAGATAACATTAAATACTTTTTTTTTTTTTTACTGTAGACTGCTTAAAAGCATCTATCGAGACTTTTGTGAATTCTTTGTCAGCTTCCATTCCATTTTCCAATAGACTTTTCAGGATGTACTTCAGATGCATTGTTCTGTACATGGCAAACAATATGAAATGACCATGTTGAATCTGCAAGTCCTTGTAATATCCAGATATTGAAATAAAAGGGTGTTCTTTTTGTTTTTCATGCACTCAAAACAATTCTTAATAAGCCAACATCTTTCTGTCTCTTCTATCTGATAAATATTTAATTATGTTTTTTCTAATGAATAATACCATTTTGATTTTCTTCTACTACTACCTTAAAATAGTAGAAATATATATATATATATATTTGCTACAACTTTAAAAGCACAACTATAATGATGTGGGAAAATACCCGAACAAAGCTGAACACCGTACATGTAAGTACCTGTGGTGAAAACTTAAGAAAACATATATATGTATCTAAATCTATCTTTTCTTCTTTGGATTTTACCCACTATGCCATCTGGTCTTGGCCTTCTGCCAATCCATGTTAAGGAAGAGAAAGTTTTATCCTTAACATGAAAAATAAATTGACTTTAGAGATTAGGAAGACCATACCGAAAATGCATTACGGCAAGGTAAAGGAGGGATCCATTTTCCAGGATAGTTGACACCATAGTTTTCTAGACGCCAGTAGAGTCACCCTACCTGCATGTCTTTGATACTTGAAGAAAGCTAGGTCCTTACAGACGATAATGCAGGTAAGCTTTGATTTATTCATGTGTTTACTGTCATTCCAACAGGAACTGTTGCACCTATAACTCAGGTGGAAAGAGAGGCAGAATGCAAGCCAGAATGGCGAAGTTACTGTTTCAATGGAGATTGCAGATACTCAGAGACTTTGGACCGATATTTCTGCAGGTAAAAGAGATGCTGAAATAAAGGGTGGAATTGGTGGTAATAAACAGTAAATAAAAAATAGATGAGTCTGTCATCTGCACCTCTATAACTGTCTGGTTTGTTTCTGCAACCCAACAAGACAGACACAGACTTCAGAGGATAATTAGGAGTGCAGAAAAAACAATTACTACCAACCTGCTGCAATTGAGGACCTGTATACTGCATGAGTCAAAAAGAGGGCTGTGAAAATATTTACAGATCCCTCACATCCCAGATGTAAACTGACTTAACTCCTTCCCTCAAAACGATGCTATAGAGCACTGCACACCAGAACAACTAGACACAAGAACAGTTTTTTCCCCAAACGCCATCACTCTGCTAAACAAATAATTCCCTCAACACTGTCCAACTGTTTACGAAGTCTGCGCTACTATTACTATTAATCTTCTCATCACCCCTTATCACCCATCGCATCCTACTTATGACTGTATGACTGTAACTTTGTCACTTGTATCCTTACAATTGATATTGATCATCCTAATATGATTTGATTGCTTATTGTACCCTATGGCTATTATTAAGTGTTGTATCTTATGATTCTTGACTCTTAATGAATGCATATTTTCTTTTATGTACACTGAGGGCATTTGCACCTTGTGTGTCCAATCACCTTTGGCCAATAAAGAATTCTATTCTATACTATTCGATTCTAATGATGATAATGCTTAGCTTTTAAAGGTTTTTTTTAAAAAACTGCTGCTCCTGTTCCTCTACCTTCAAGATACAGAAATTGAGGAACCGTTTTTCTTACCTCTGTACTTCTGCTTCTGTACTTCTGTACTTCTGCTGAGAAGCTTGTTGTTAAACAGAAACTGAAACAAAATTAATGAAAGTTTTGATCACATTCTAGCTTCTTATTGGTCTTTCTCCTTCCTGCTTGAACAAATTATTGCATAGAAAGTGTAGAAACTCTTAAAACTGTCAGTACTTTTGATTGATTATGTGTCATTGAATTGGCATTGACTCTTAGTGTCCATACATATTTTCTCTGCTAAACCTGATCTCTGCTCAATCTGACTTTTTTCAACACTTCTTAAAGAACTTCTTAAAGCACAACAAAATAGAGAACTGTGGTTAGTTTTGAAGTCCTAGGATTTCTGTTGTTTCTATCTTGCTCGTTGAGAGAGAAAAAACTATCTTTTTGTGCATGGATTCTAACATTGCCTGCCCTTTTGATTTAGAAAAAAATCTTACAGCTGCTTATATTAGATAATATTTCTGGTTATTGAAAAGACCAAAACTTTATTAGACATATGGCCCTGAGAATCATTACTGGGACCGGACCTAATTCTTTTTCCTTGCCTTTGGACATAATTTTATGCTGTAAGGACTCAGCCAAAGGCCGGGAAGTGAGTCACATGTGAAGAGCTTGTTTTAGGAGCTGCTAAATTGTCATCATCTTGGCTTTTTTTTTTTTTTGAAAGAGACTGATTTGGAAGAAGAAGAACACTATTTTAAAATTGGACAAAAAGACTGAAAACTATTCTGACAGTTGAAAATGCAAATGACATGTAAGTTCTAGTAATGAAAGTCAAGGAACACAAACTAGGATTAAGATTAAAGATAAAGAAGATCAAGATAATGTCAACAGGTCCTTTAACCAGCCTTAGAATTGATAATAAAGATACTAAAGTGGTGGATAGCGTCTGTCTTCTACCCTCAGTTATCCGAGTAAAGCAATAAAGAAATATGGCACAGACTACACTTGGTGGAGTTAGACCTTGGGAAAGATATTCAGATACTGGACTACACCCATAGTTAGAAAGATCAGAATAATACAGGCAATGTGGTTTCCCTGTGACACTGTGGAAGAGAAAATTGTTCTTTGAAGGAGCAAAATAAAAGAATATTGCTGTTGTAGAAGACCATGTAAAGCATTATCCAAGTAGATGTATAATCAAACAAATCAATCTTCACAAATGATAAAGTTCAGATAGACATACTTCAAACAAATAAGTTCTAGCAAAACCTGAAAAAGTCTATATTACTAGGAAAAATGGAAGAAAAGAAAATATCATGCAGCAAGGATTCAGTTACAGCAACAATCAATATACGATTAGAAGTTTGAAAGATCAAATAAGGGCTTTTCTAGAGAAAATCTGTGTTGTCATTAAGAGTTTATAGTAATTAGATGGCACATAATCATTAATTAAGGCTCTTAACAGCTCTTCATTCATTTATGTGTACATAATGCATATATATGAAAACTGCCTTCACAACCTGGTAGTTTCAGATTAATGATATTAAAACTCTTATCATCCATAGCTTGAATGTATATGTTTTCACTAGAGGGGGATTGATAGTAGTTGTAGTCCAATATGTTCTGAGGGCACTAGATTAGAAAGGCTAAACACTACTGGTACCTCTACATTTTAAGTATTACTTTCATTTTAACTATTCTGGCATTGCTTGAAACTGCAATTCCCAAACCGGACTACAACGCTTTGGAATCAGTGAATTTTCAAGAGCCACATAGGATATTTGACTAATTAATAAACAGAATGATTAATGAGTTGTGTGATCCAACAGTACTATCTGGGAACATCTAGGATACTATTTGGGAACATCTAGGGTTGGTGTGAAATGAGAAAGGTTGAGAAACTCTAAAAAGAATTTTAGGAATCATAATTTGTTGAGAACACCCATAAGTCTGTTCCCTTTCCTAGAAGTTCAGTACTTCGGATTCTCTATTAATAATGTAGTACTTTGGTGGATATTTTGGAATAGGCTTCATTGTTGACTGTGGTCTCAGCTTGCAATCTCTTTGATACTAAAAAACAGTTTGTCTAATGGTGACTTTTTCCTGTCTCCATTTAGGTGTAAGGAAGGCTGGATTGGTGAGCGATGTAGCCATTCAAATCTGTATCCGGTCATAAAACCCTTAAGCAGTGAATACTTGGCATTTACAATCCTTGTCTGTCTGTTTTTCTTCAGTGCAATTTTATTATCAATATACTTTTACCGAAGGTAAGCAACACTTTTAGAGATGGGATTGTAAACATTCCACAGCTTGTATTTAATAGTAATTCAAATACAAAGCTAGGCTGTTACATTACTCTTCAAAATAAATTTAGCAAATACACAAACACAATAAGGATATGAGATTGGGAATAAAGAACATTTATCTGAAAATATTGTGCATATCAAAAAAACTGTCAAAGGGACAGAAGCAAATCATTTTTAGTGTATTTTAAGAGTCAAATCTGATCTCATTTGCAGAATGTCATGATATTAATAATTTTGTTTCCATTTCTGGATGTTATTCAGATCAATACATATACATAATTTCTTACTATTTCTAAATATATCCCTTTGTAAAATTAAGGTAAAGCATCTGTGCATGGTGTGAAAACAGATTTTGATATAATTATCTGTTAATTACCACAACGATAATTTTTTAAAGATTCAAAACCTTACAGCATATGCCCTCATGTGCTAAACTGTAACTTTTGAAACCCCCCAATTAGAAAATAAGAGAAACAGAGTTCTGGAAAAAGCAAATATAGAACAAGGACAGATGTGGAAACTTCATTGACATATCTATATCATTGCCTTTCTCCATGTTTTTTAAACTTATTGTAATACTTTTTTAAGTTATTACCTTAGAACCTAAGTTGTACATTGAAGAAAGGAAGATAATTCTATGACCTGCAATAGATATTTTATGTTCTTCTAAAGAGGTTCTTTCTTCTCACAGGTATTTAAACAAGAAGGAGAGACTTCCTACAAACAAAAGCTATAAAGAGGTTGCTACAGATACTGAAAAGGAACAAAATCTTCTTCATGTGTGAAATAAGGATTCATACAAAATCCATTTATTTAATAATATAAACACAAATATTTTATTAATATTTATAAGTGAAAGAATTTCAAAGTTTTGATGAAACAAGAATATACGCACAGGCCAAAACACTATTTTTATAAATGTCATTTATATTTGTATTTTATTTTTTATTCAATGCTATACCTGTGGAAAATTTTCATAATATAATTCAATGATGTCTTGAATTCATATCTGTGAACAGTTACATGTGAAAGCATGTAAAATGTATTTTACCATGGTTATATTTAATGCACTACAAAACACTAAATGTTGGTGTTTTCTTCACTGGAAGAAAGGTTTTAATTGGAGGAATCTTTATTTGTTATAAAGATGAAATCTTCCTAATCATTCTAATTAGCTGTTTCCTTAGAAATAAGAACAGAAGGTGTCATATTATAAACTTGTGTACTTATTTATTTGTTCATTAAAATATTGTTTGCTTACATGGTGTTTGAAAGAATTGGATATCTATAAAAGACCATCAGCACAAGCAAATTAAACACAAAAAACAAAGCTTTCTTTAAAAGATGCAACAGAATATCCATCAAAGTTACCCAAAATAAAAAATGAGCATCTTAAATTATCTTTGAAATAGGCAATGTTCTAAATACAGAAAATACAATAAAGAAAAGGAAATAAATCATTTTCAATGGGTTAGATCAGGATTTCAAACTCAATTTCATTGAGGGCTGTACCAGCATCATGGTTGCCCTCAAAGGGCAAGTTACATGTAAGACTATGACAACTCACATGACCCATAGGTGGGCGTGACCAGATAGGCATGGCTGGGTGGTCACAGCTGGGCTGCCATGACTAAATGAGAATGGCTGGGTGGGCCGGCTCGACACTCTTCACTGGGCACGGCTGACTCTGGACATCTGGGTTAGGACAGAACAAGTCACACCAGCTAACTCGATGTAAAGACAGCTCAGTGACCCAAAAATTCATCTCCCCAACTGCTGTCTGCCAAGTGTGTGTGTGCGTGCACACACACACACATTGGAGTCCAAGTTTGGGGACTTTTATCCACAGAGGAATGGTACATGTGCATGTGTGCATGCGTGCACACAGCACACCAAAGTAGACGTTCTTCCAATTCCAGGCATTGGAATTTCCCTGTCCAGTGCCCCCTCCCGGCAAAGCAGGAGGTGGAGGACGACCCTGTTGTCTTTGGAAGCACAGAGGAGATAGTTTGTAGGAAGCAATTTCCTCTTCTGCTTTGACAGATCTCTGGAGAGAAGGAGGGGGTAGGGTGGAGCGCCATGTAGGAGGCTGTCCAGGCAAAGCAGGAACCTCTGCGTGTGGAGGTTCAGAGTCCAAATTCTGTCTTGACAGATCTCTGAACAGCAAGAGTAGGAGGAGGAGGTAGAGGAGCAGTGCTCCCTGGTTCATCACAAGAGAGGCTGGTCCTTCTCAAAAGGGAATCCCCATTTCCAATCGTGTATGGTAAGGATGCTGGCTTGTTGGCGACCCATGTGTTGGAGAGGCTGCCGCTGCCCGTCCTCTGGTAGCACTGCTGCCACTGACAAGACATCTGAAAAAGTGAGGAGGTAACTACTCAATCATCTCCTCCTACTAGTCTGTTTGTGGGCCAGATCTAAATACACCATAGGCTGGATCTGGCCTGCAGGCCTTGAGTTTGACATGTCTGGGGTAGATAGTAACACTAAGGTGACCAACTTTTTTACAATGAAAAAAAGGACACAAATAAATTGAAGAAAAAAAAAACAAAGCCACTTGCGTGTGGCACACTCTTGTGTGCGGCTCACTCTTGTGGGTGGCGCATTCTTGCGCATGGTGCACTCGTGTGTGGCACACTCTCTCAAAATAATTCTCCTGTGTGGAGCACATGCACCTCATAACTGCGTCTCACCGCACTGTACCGAGCCTTGCCGAATCATCATGTCAAATACAAATACCTCACATCACACACAACGGATTGGATCAGAATCGATCAAATACGTAGATTTACAGATTAGTCTTCAAATATCAAAAAGGAGGAAATGTAGGAGGACACTTTTTGAGGGAGGGCAGTGTTATGTCCTGGGCATGGGCGCAAGGAACGGAGACAAGACATCGGACGGTGACTTCAATTCTTTATTAACAAGAAAGAACGGAGCAAAATACCTGGGCAGCAGTAGCTCTTTTATAGAGCTGGCTGCCAACAAAACAACCAATGAACTGAGTCCACCGCTTTCACAAGCATCCAATCAGGGGGTCCCGTTAACAGCCAATCAGACTGGCCAAAAAACGACCGATCACGACTTGCTATCTACGGGCCAATGAGAAGTGCAGGATTACAAACCTGCTGTAAAACGAAGCTGTTGAGGGTTGTATCGCTGCGTTGGCTTAGTCCAGGCAGAATTTACAAAAGGAAGACTTTCCTCCCTAAAGGAGGATGGTTGGTCACCTTTGTAACACTGCAGTTAAACAGAATGAGAAAAGGCTAGTTTGGAAAGAAATTCCAACTGGATATTCAGTCTTGCATATGTATATGAAGCAATAACAAAGATCTAAGAGGCAGCTGGAGAAAGGCAATTGAATGAGAGAATGGAATGTAAAGATAGACTTGAGTTATACCAGCAAAGAAGTGGCTATTAAATCTATGTGATTTAACATGTGACTCCATAATAATGCATATTGAAGAAATAAAAAACCACTCGGGCACTTTGAAGGATACAAAGACAGAGAAACGTAAAAGAACATGGGCTACAGAATTTTGGAAGCTGATATCCACGCATCTTAGAGTTGCTAAAATTGACAAAAATTAAAATTGGAAAAAACTGTTCTGGAAGTACTGGAAGTATGTCGGAAGAGAATCATTCAAAGTCAACTGAAAATCCTAACATAAAGAGAGTAAACCAAGAGAGTGGCTTTTAGATAATTGCATTTGACTAAGATTAAATGGAACAAAATGGAGGACACTGGGCTCCACCCTGCTTGAGCATGTCCACCATTCACTCACCGCTGCACCGCTTCAGCTTTGCCCTGGCATGAGTCATGCAGGAGGGGGGGGAAAGAGTTGAAGCAGAATACACCATCTGACCACCAGCCCCACACTGCACCTATTTCTGCAGCCACCAGACCAAAGGAGAGAACATTTCCAGGCTGTGTGGATGGAACTCCACATCCCACTTGGTTACCGCCCCTCCCCATGCATGATGATCCAAAGTGCAGGAATCCTTCCTGGCTCCACAGAAAATCTCACAGCAAAATGAAATTGTGCCTTTTGTCTGGCCAGGCACTGTTCAAATGAAATCAGGGATTGGATCATTAAAGGGGGGACATCTTCTTCCCTCCCCCATAGCTTGTGGGATGGGGAGTTCAACTCAGCAATACAGATGTCAAAAAGGGGTGGGGTGAATTTGGAGGGTGGACCCCTGCAAAGGCTGGATCCCCCTTTGGCAGAAATGCTTTTTTTTTTTTATATCTCCACTCAGGGTGGGTGAGTGGATGTTGGACTGGTGGGTCATCTTATTCTAGGGTTATGCTTTCAGGAATTTTTTTATTTTATTTTTTCAATTCAATTCAGAATAGAGATAAAAGAGACTTTGGAGGTAATCCAACCCCCTGCTCAAGTAGGAGACCCTATACAATTTCAGACATGTGGCTGTCCAGTCTCTTCTTAGAAAGCTCCAGTGATGAAGGACCCACAACTTCTGTAGGCAACTGTTCCCCTGGTTAATTCCTCACTTCTAGGAAGTTGCTCAATTCCAGGTTGCTTCTCTCCTTAATTAGTTTCCATCCATTGTTTCTTCTCCTGCCCTCATGTGCTTTGGAAAATAAGTTGACCCCCTCTTCTTTGTGGCAGCCCTTCAAATATTGGAATACTGCTATCATGTCCTTCTTTTTTCTAGCCATACCAAATCTTGCAACTGTTCTTCATATGTTTTAGCCTTCAACCCTTTCATCAGCTTAGTTGCTCTTCTCTGCACTTTTCCCCAAAATCTCAACATTCTTTTTGTAATGTGGTGACCATAACTGGATGCAGTATTCCAGGTGTGGTCTTACTAAGGTTTTGTCAATGCTTTCCCTGTTTTTGATTCTATGCCTTGTTCATGCAACCAAGAATTTTATTCGCTTTTATTGGCTACTGCCAAATAAAAAATAATAAGTAATTTTTATAAGTTTTTATAAACTTTGTTTTAATTTATTTTTTGGTTATTTAAAATCAAATCAATCAATGCCAATGAGTTATTTTGGGATGAGGGTGGGGAACAAGGCTAATAGGATTTCAAGGAATTTTTGTTCCTGAGTGTCATTGCTCTAGATGTCTTACACCTGGTCCATCTTTCTTTTCTTTCGACTAAAGGAAGGTGTCTTACTGCTAAAGGAACTAATCTATTGCCAGAAATCCCACTGCACTATGTGAATAACGTAGATGATCATATATACTGAAGTGCATAAATTGCAGCCCATAGGACACATGCAACTCCCTTTATGACCTACCCCACCTTTAAAAAATGACAATTCCTGTCTTCTTTGGTATGTCTTTTCATCTATATGTGAGATTTAGAGTTGAATGGGAGATGTCTGTAAAAGTTTTTTTTTCTTGTCACACATACTTTATCAATTGAGACTTGAGGTATGGAAGTCAACATAAGAAAGCAGGTATTAGTATTTATTTGTTCAATAATTCATTACAAGCACTAAAATTAATAATCATTTCATTTTTGTTTCCCATATACTTTTTAATTGTATATGGATATCCATCTCCTTTTGCTAGTTTGGCCCCTGATCCAATGAAATCTCAAAATGCTTGCTTTGTATGTACAATGTGTATCTAAGCCTATTCCAGCTTTTTATTTCAGACATCATATGATAGAGACTCTACTGCCTTTTCAACTCAGAAGATCAACTCAGATGATACAGATAATGTTCTGTATCACAGTGAACTAATAGATCAAAGCAAATGTCATTTTGTGTCCCATCATTCTTTGAAGGATTCCAGTTTGCATTCCCCTTTTATTCCCACAGGATTGTAAAGCAGAATAGATTTTGTTTTACGCAAGACCTTACCTACAATAGAGACTTTTGATAAACTCACACTTGCCCCTACCGGTTTGTATCTGAAAAACATGTCCACACAATGAAGTTGGTATGACATTCTCCACTAGAGGCTGCTACAGCACCAGACAAGAACAACAAAAGCAAAGAATGCTTTGAGCCTGACTATAGAACATATGAATCAAAACAATTTTTATCTCTTAAATGAAAGGATTCAAATTTTCTCTAGAACTAGTTAAAGTAGATTATTTGGCTTAAAGTCTAATAATTTGTCAAAGGGTTTTATTTTGTTTCTTTTGCCCATCATTTGGGGGGATTAGCATGTTTAGCAGACATAATAGGTTTTTTTATTGTTTATTTGTAAACTATACAGCCCTCAGCCCCGAATTATCTGAAATTGGCCAACCATAATGGAATATTCAAAGACTGAAGCTGTCTAAAATGATCATTCCAATGTTCACACAAGCTGTCCAGGATCAGGATCAACAATAACACAATCCCTTATTTGGCTGCCTTTCAGTTACCATAAATTCAAGTGCTTCAGTTCACCACTGATGCTTTTGTAACGCTTGTAAGTCCTGAGATACACAGGATGTATTTTAATAAACAGGAGGTTAAATATTTCAGATTAAATCAATGGTCTGGCTTTATTCTGAGTAGAAACTCCAGAATTCAGGACCTCCCCTTGTGGAAAATGTCGCAGTGCTGTTAACAAAAATATTTCAAAGTTGCTGACATCACAAAAGTAACAGCAATATCAGGTGTTCCTGGCAAACAATATAATTTCCAAGAAGGCTTTAAACAAACATGTCAGCAACAGCAACAGCAACAGAAAATTCTTGAAATGACTTTCTTTACTTACAGTATTTAATTCTTTCAGGAGGTGGAGCCTCCTCTAAGATATGTGAATCATTATGTTTTGTTCTAGGCTTTGTCCTAGTAAATCTACATATCTGAAGAACCAGTGCCCAAAATTAGTTTTGGCAACAGGTATGGAGGAAAGAATTTTTACTTGGTCTAACCCTCCTTGAGTAAACAAGTGTGGTATGTTAAAATTAAGCCTGAATTCCATTTCCAGTAATTCTGAAAGAAATAATAATCAGGAAAACGAAAAGAATATTCTGAAAGATGATTCAGCAATTTAAAAAAACCCCAACCATTAGCAATTACCAAGTTCAGGAATATTTAAAGTGGTGTTGAATTATATTTTTCTAGAAAACACTGGATTGCAACTATTTGCGTTCTAGACAAGAATTCCTTCAGCATTCCTATGCATCATTTAGATGGTGACAGGCAATTCTTAACTATACCATGTAAACAAAAATCATTTCACTAAAATCAAAGGACAAACTGTCTTTTCAGAGCTAGCTAACATAAAAATAGAGACAGTTTATCAATGCACAAAGCGCAAAACTGTTTTGATCTGTTTGTTGGTAGGCCCATTATTTTTTCTAACTAGTTGATTTAATTAGCTGTGCAAAAGAAGCTGTAAATATTAACAGCAAATTATTATTTGGTATCTTTTGTGTCCAAACATTCCTCTATAATGATTTTTTAACCATTTCTGTAAAGACATCCTTCTTATTTCAGGGAGCCAGTTCCTATTGACCAGAGTGACCAAGACGGCATGACTTGCATTCAGTTATATTTAATGAGGCCAATATCTCCAGGACTGCAGCTCTGAGTCACTGGATACAGGAGCAACATTGTGAGATAGCATTGGCCTCCTGAAGGAAGTATGTGGCCAAAAAATGATGGCCATGTGTCAGGTTAATCTGCTCTCTTTCCGTTCTGCTATGCAGGGAGGTCTGCCAGGTACAGAAAAAGAAAAAAAAAATCAAGATAGTTATCACAACAATATAATGAACATTCTGTTTGTTATATGCACCACATGTAAAAACAGGGTGGGCTTTGATTGCAGCAATGTGGTTGCTATCTTGACTTTTGAATCACATCCTGAGGGTCACCCCATACATCCTGAATGGCTACATACAAACCCTATTCTTTTTTCTGAACCACATTTCTCTATACATAAAACATCAAAAGGATTGATTGATCAATCGATCGATTGCACCCCACTGGAATCTAGCGATTCTCAACAGCTTTTTCCCCTGCATGTAATGTAAGTTGAGAAATTTGACATGCTCTAAAATCAAAGTAGCACAAATCCAAAGGATGCATTATTGCTGATAATTCTGGCAAGTCACATTGTCCAACATCCTCTGTAAATAAACTTGAATGAAATGGACTGATGGGGGTGGAGTGCTTATACCAATCCATGGCAAAGTGCCTAGCATCGTAATCAAACAGAGTGATTGCTTGACAGGCAGCAAAGTGTATTGAAATCAGCTCCAAACTTCATCCACCAAAGTATTTCTGGTTATTTTGGCTACATTTCTCAAACATTCATTTTGACACATTAAAAAAAACCATTTTTGCTAAAGTAAAAGTTTGCAGGTGTGCTTGGGTTGACTATGCAAACAAGGGTGTCTGTAAAAATTCGCTGAGTTTCATTCAGAAAATGACGTCTTCAAGCATTGCAGACAGTTGTAATGAAGTAGAATGGATTTCATCTTTGTTCTAACCCTTACAATTCAAATATGAGCCAAATAAAGGTAAGACTAGGAAAACCACATGGATGACTACATAGATTTAAAAAGTGGAAAAGTAACATTCTCTATCTTCCAGGTCATCTGCACATTCCTGGGTGTGTACTACAATATCAATCCACAAACACAGAACACCCCAGCCTCTTCTTTTCAGAATTAAAACTACATCCAGTTGATTTTTAATAATTAATGTGACCTTTGGAATAATACATTGAAATGTTTAAAATGCCTTTGAATTCATTACAATAATACACATTTTACAAAATTATCTTGATTTCAAAATGCATTTAAATTAATAACAATGTTTTGTTTTTTATTGATCATATCAGAAAAATGGTAGCAAAAACTAGTTGTGATTATCTGGCTGAACATGTTATCTGATAATTGAAAAATAATTCATATGATTTGGGCATGTCCTATTACTGCTATGAATTGATCTGAAACTTATAGTATTGTTAACATTACAGTAATTACTCTACAGGTCTCATACATATTTTGGCAACTTCCTAAATATATGAAATTTATTGAAGTAAATCATTGTGAAGTTATTATGAGAGCTAGTTTGGTTCCATGGTTAGCTAGAAAACAGGAGACTTGAATTCTAATCCCATCTCAGGCATGAAAGCCGACTGAGGCATTTTGGGCATGTTACTTTCCTGTTACAACCAAAGGATCAACACTTGTTTTCCAGGAAAATTGCTATGAAGAAAATATATTATTTTCAATTATTATACAGTACTGAAATGATAAATCTACAATTGGCTTGCAGCAGTTGCTGATATGTGTTCTTTATTAATGTTCCAGATGGCTTTTTTAATACAGAGAATATAGAAAGAGGATTTTCAAGGAATTGGGTCAAATTTCCACATGTTATTGAGGGATTGTATCTATGATTTATATGCAAATGCTGTTTTCATGGTAAGATCATATTAGAAATATTCAGAAAATGATACTGTATTTATTTACAATCCAAGACCAAGCCACAACATTTAAAAAATCAACACACCATTAGGTAACCATATACAGTATGTACATATATTCAAGGAAGAAACCCTGTAAAGTTAACTGTTCTGTCCCCTCATTTGCATTCTTGAGATCCCCGCGCTTTGATTGGCCAAAGCGCGGGCCACTCTGATTGGCTAGGCGAGCCGCGCCGATTGGCCCGCTGAGAATCTCCCGCGATTGGTCCATTCGAATCGCGGGAGATTCAAAGCGGTGCCATTGGCCACGGCCACCACGGCTTGGAAATAAAAAGCCGCGAAGTTTGCCTTTAGCCCAGTTCGGTTCCTGTACCCAATAAAGAGCTAATGCACAAGTCACCGACTCCTGGCATCATTTCCAACGGACACAACACTGGCGACGAAGGTGGGATCCTGATCCTGAGCCGAAGCACGTGTCCGACGGAAGCCAGATGAAACTCCAAGATGGCAAACATCGCGCCATCCGCACCCTTCAACCCCGCCAGCGAGGACTGGGAATCGTACTCGGACAGATTCCGCATGTTCCTCGAATGCAGCGACCTGAAGGACGCCACCGGCCCGAAGAAGCGAGCCGTATTCCTAACCCACTGCAGGCCCACAGTGTTTAAGATGGCCAAAGCGCTAGCCAAACCCGCCGACGTGACCATGATGGACTGGGACGACCTCGAGCCAATACTCCGGCGACACTACGCTCCAGCCGTGCCCATCCTCATCCGACGACACGAGTTCTACCGTCGGGACCAACGGTCGGGTGAGAGTTTCAGCGACTTCATCGCAGAACTACGGCGCCTAGGGGGGCTGTGCAAATTCGCCAACATGGACGAAGCCCTGCGAGACCGAATCATGCTCGGCCTTTGGGACCCCGTCCTCCAGAGTTGGCTGATGGCCAAGGGCAACATCGCCCTCGCCGATACCCTCACTGAAGCCACAGCAGCTGAAGCTACCCGAAAATCCACCGACCGCATGCACAGACCGAACGCCGGGGACCGCAGCGGGAACAACCACCCTGCAAGGTCGACCGAGGCCCAACCTGAGATGACCACCCACCAGGGCGACGTCCACTCCGCATCGGGCACTTCCGACGAGGAGGAGGAAATCCACCGTCTCCAGGCAGGCCGCGACCCGCGGAACCGGCGGGGTCGTAAGTCGAGGACCACCTGTGCCGGTTGCCGAGGCGACCACCCCAGGTCCGAATGCCAGTTCTTCGATTCAATCTGCCGGCATTGCGACAAGAAGGGACACATCGCCTGCGTCTGCCGTCTCAAAAAGAACCGCAGCCCTGCACGATGGGACCAGAGTAAACGGAGAAAAGAGAGCACACCATCCCGGACCAGAGATCGCCCCGCTGACAACCAATGGGACCAGAACAGACGATCCCAATGAGGCGGCGAGACCCGGCGAAGAGAGGAGACCCATCAGACGGTCACCATCGGCCACGCCACAACCAATGACACCCAGAAGGTCTACGTGGAGGTAGGCATCGAAGGCGAGCCATGTAAAATGGAGGTGGACTCCAGGTCCTACCTCTCCATGGTAGCATGGCAAGAAATAAAACGCTTGGTGCCTACCATCCAGAGGAAAGGCCTAGACAACCAGAGACTAATCATGAAAGACTACCAGGGAAACCGCATCCCTGTAGTCGGAACCGGACAGTTCAAGGTAACCTACAAAGGGCACACCGAAAGACTTCCCTTGACCATCGTCGATCGTGACCGCCCAAGCCTACTGGGACTCCAATGGTTCGCACCGCTCAGCATCGCAGTCATGGGCATCGACCACATCGCCGACGACAACTGGGAGCAACAACTAGCCCGGGAATTCCAAGAGGTGTTCGACGGAAACCTAGGCAAGTACCGAGGGCCCCCTATATCATTCAGCCTAGACCCAAACGTCCCCCCAAAATGCCTAAAACCAAGGCGGGCACCATTCGCGTTTAAACCGAAGATTGACGAGCAAATTGACAAGCTCGTCAAGCAAGGGGTCCTACAACCCATAGACCACGCCTGGTGGGAGACCCCCATAGTCACCCCGATTAAGCCTGATGGGTCGCTGAGAATCTGTGGGGACTATAAGGCCACCCTAAATGGCGCCTTGCAGCAAAGCGCTTTCCCCATCCCAGTAGTGCAACACCTACTACATTCACTGGGAGGGGGCAAGGTTTTCGCTAAATTTGACCTCGCCCAGGCATACCAACAATTGCCAGTCGACGAGGAAACGGCAGAAGCGCAAACCATAGTCACCCACCGGGGAGCCTTTAAATGCAACCGACTCCAATTCGGAGTCAGCGTGGCGCCTGGAATATTCCAAAGCCTAATGGAAAGGCTGTTACAAGGCATCAAGGGGGTGGTACCCTACTTCGATGACGTCTTAGTGTTGGCAACCAACCAGGCCGAACTAGAGAGTCGCCTAAGGGAGGTCCGAACCAAGTTCAAAGAGACCAGGCTCAAAGTAAAGAGGGAAAAATGCCAATTATACACGGAGCGGGTTGAATTTCTAGGATATCTCCTAGACCGTCACGGCATTCACCCCACCAACAAAAAGATCAAAGCCATCAAAGAAGCCCCCACACCCAATTCAAAGACAGAACTGCAGGCATTTCTGGGGCTGCTTAACTTTTATAATGTCTTCCTGCCCCAAAAGGCGACAGGGGCGGAGCCTTTGCATAGGCTCTTGGACAAGGCAGCGACCTGGACTTGGGGGAAATGTGAGGAAGCCGCCTTCAAGAAAACAAAGGACCTACTCACTTCGGATGCCGTCCTCATCCAGTACAATGAGATCCTACCACTAGCCGTCACATGCGACGCATCACCCTTCGGCGTCGGTGCTGTCCTCAGCCACACTCTCCCCGACGGAAAAGAAGCAGCCATTGCGTTCTTTTCAAGGACCCTCACCAAACCAGAGCGGAACTACAGCCAGCTGGACAAAGAGGCTTTGGCTATCGTCACCGCAGTAAAAAGGTTCCACGAGTACCTCTACGGCCAGACATTTACCATCATCACCGACCACAAACCGCTGCTGGGAATCCTTGCAGGGAACAGGGCCACCCTGAACATTCTGTCTCCCCGAATGACAAGGTGGTCCGAGTTCCTGGCTGCCTACAACTACGGACTCACACACAGACTGGGTAAGACTATCTCCCATGCGGACGCCTTAAGCCGCTCACCGTTACCAGAACCTGACACTGACCCAGCACCCACGACGATCACCCTCAGTATAGAGACTCTACCCAACCTACCCATAACCGCATCAGACATTGCCCGAGAAACTAATAAAGACAAACGTCTGGCGTGGGTTTTGCATTGGGTAGATAAAGGGTGGCCAGAAAGGGACAACGATGAGTCCGTCAGGACATTCCGGAACCGGCAAACGGAACTCTCATTACTAAAAGGGTGCATACTATGGGGGGATAGGGTGGTCATCCCAGAAAAACTACAAGGGAAGGTTTTGGAACTGTTACACAAGGGGCACCCAGGCATCGTGAGGACAAAAGCCCTAGCCAGAAGTTATGCTTGGTGGCCAGGGATGGACAAACAGATCGAGGTCTGGGTAGCAAGGTGTCAACGATGCCAGGAAACTAGGCCAAGCCCACCCGCAGCACCCATCCTAGAGTGGGAAACCCCCAGGGGACCGTGGTCCAGAATCCACATAGATTTCACCGGGCCCACAAAAGGACATACTTTCTTAATAACCGTAGATACTTACTCCAACTGGCTGGAGGTAAGCAACATGAGAACAACCACCATGGAGGCCGTGACCAAAGAACTCGGCAAACCTTTTGCAACACACAGCCTCCAAGGTGTCCTCGTTTCCGACAACGGGCCCCAATTCACCTCGCTAGAATTCGAAAAATTCCTAGCGGAGAGGGGCATACGACACGCGCTGACAGCCCCGGCGCATCCGGCAGCGAATGGTAGGGCGGAACAGATGGTTCAATTCACAAAGAAAACCATCCAGAAAATAGACCACGGGGAGATCCAGGACAAAATAAATAAATTACTTTTCATCCAACACATAACCCCAAATACCACAACAAATAAAAGCCCAGACGAACTGCTAATGGGGAGGAAAATAAGGTCCCCACTTGATAGATTACACCCCACGTACAACCCAGAGAAACCCCCAGACTCAACCAGCAAACACCAAACCTTCGCACCAGGCAACGCCGTCTACGCGAAAAACCTAACGGAAGACCCATTATGGGTACTGGCCGTCATAACACAACTAACAGGCCCACACTCGTACCGGCTACAAACAACCAACGGACAAGTGTGGAAACGCCACATCGACCAGTTAAGATCGAGGACAACCACCCAAGAGACCACCAACGCGCAACCAAGCAAAACCAACCCCCACAACACAAACCAAGAGGGGAGGGAATACCCAGGGAACCAAAACCGAGAAGGAATAAACCAGCCATACTCACCTGAAAGCAGCCAGCACGAAACCTTGCCAGGAAGAGACAGCCAGACCAGCTCAACCAACCCGGGAAGACCGAGTGGGAGCGGCGGAACCCGCAGCTCAACCGACCCGGGTAGCCCAGGAAGGAGCTGCGGAGAGCGGCCCGGCCAGACAGACCAGGCAGTCCCCACGACGGAGTCTGGAGGAACAGAGACCCCGACCGAACTGGCCGGGATCCAACCTACGACTGATCTGTGCAGGTCCAGTAGGCAGAGACGGAGCCCCGCCCACCTAAGGGACTACGCAACGTAAGGACTCAACCAAGAGGGGAGGGGTGTTCTGTCCCCTCATTTGCATTCTTGAGATCCCCGCACTTTGATTGGCCAAAGCGCGGGGCGCTCTGATTGGCTAGGTGAGCCGCGCCGATTGGCCTACTGAGAATCACCCACGATTGGTCCATTTGAATCGCGGGAGATTCAAAGTGGTGCCATTGGCCGCGGCCACCGCGGCTTGGAAATAAAAAGCCGCGAAGTTTGCCTTTAGCCCAGTTCGGTTCCTGTACCCAATAAAGAGCTAATGCACAAGTCACCGACTCCTGGCATCATTTCCGACGGACACAACATTAACCTTTCATAAAAATGACCAAAGGATTTCTACAAGCTAAGACTAAATGTTTCTATGGCTTTTGAAATAACTGGTTATTAGTCATTTAATAAGAATACCTCACTGTCATCATGAGTAGAGTTTTTCAGAGTACAGAGTGGAAATATTAGCTCTGGTCACCCCTGCAGGGCATAGAGCAAAAACTTTAGAAGAATATGTGAAACAGACTTGATAGTTGTCTTCTCCTTGTGAGGCAAAGGAGACGCTGTCTTGCAGTCAGATGCTTTTTTGTTGCTCTTTCTCGCCTGTGAAACTATCCTACCTTGAGATTTCTTAAATTTATTTATTTATTTATTTTGTCAAACACTTAGAATATAACAGAAACAAGAATAAACATAAGTTTAAATACAAGAAATAGGAACTAATAATTGGGGACAATAGGACAGGGACGGTAGGCACGATAGTGCACTTATGCAGGCCCCTTACAGACCTCTGAGGAATGAGGTGAGGTCAATAGTGGATAGTTTGAGGTTGAAGGACTGGGGGTTTGAGCAGGTGACTACAGAATCAGGTAGTGAGTTCCAGACATTGACCACTCTGTTGCAGAAATCATACTTCCTGCAATCAAGTTTGGAGTGGTTTACCTTAAGTTTATATCTGTTGTGTGCTCTCTTTTCAAAAAAAAATTAAAAAAAATATTTTTATATTTTAAAAACATCTCAGTGAACAACATGGTTCTAGGTTTACACTTCAACACAAACATGACCTTAGTACATATCTATCTTTGCCATTCAATTCTATATCATATCATTACTTCCATTTTCCAATAAATTGTCTTAATTCTTATTTTTTTACACTTATTAAATTCATTTTCAATTCTTTCTTTAATCTTTATCTACCCATTGTCTTTATGTCTCCTGACTAAACAATTTTTGTTTGATTACCATTTCTCCTTATTTTCTGGGTTTTTTCTCTTATTACATCTTTTCTCTCTCATTTTTTCCTTCCTTTTCTTATTCCAATTTTTATCCCCCTCTCTCTTTAAGACTTTCTTCTGTACTTCCCTTTTCTGTGGTTTCCTTTTTCTTTGTTTGGCTTTCAAGACATTTCCCTTTTTAATTGCCTCCTCAACCTTCCAAGTTTTAATTCCCATTCCCCCCCCCCCCCCATTTCATTTTGGTGGTCGTTGCTCCCTTTGTTTGTTGAAGCTGGCTTCTTCTTCTTTAACTGGCTCCTCCCCTTCTGGCACTCTGTTGTTCTTCTTTCTCCAGAATCGCCATTTCTAATAATTGTAAGGTAATACAGCATGATTCATTTATTTCATTTAGCTTTTTTAATGTTTCTTAGTTCCATTTTTAGTTCCAACAAAAATTCTGCCATTTTCAAACACTTCTTTTATATTTTCTTTATCCCTTTCTTTAGTATTTAAGTCCAAGCCAATTATTCAGTAATTCAATTCAACCAGCATCTTTGATTTTTATTTCCAATGATCAACTTCTATTAATTCTTCTTTAAGTTTTTTGCCTCCAAAATTCATCAAATAGTCCAATACCTATAAGTTTTAAATTTATGCCAAGATAACCAAACAATCCCAGTGTAGTTTCTTCACTCTTTCTTTTCTTGTAATATTCTGTTTTCACTTTTCAATGTTTCTATTTCATTGTAACAAGGTTCCTCTCATTTTGTATCAAGTTTCAATTTTGAAAGAATCCCTTTTTTAAAAAGTCACTGTAATTTTCTTTTACCATTAGGTGGCGCTCTTTGTTACATCCAAGTTCCATCCTTTCTTTCTACTTTCTTTCCTTTTTATTTGAGGTATTTAGGTTTCAAAAGTTCAATAAATCCAAATTGTAAATCATTTCTTTTTGGCACATTCAAGTTCAGCATTTAATTGCCTATTTAGTGCCAGAATCACATATTTATCCAAATTTTCTTCCAGCTTTCTCTTTTAATTTAGCTCCTATTAAAATTCAAATCCTCTTTCATTCTTTCCCACCCTTTTTTCTCTCTCTCTCTGGTCACCGCTTTATTATCCTTTTAGAAAAATTCTTTATATCTTAATTCCGGGGTATCTTTATGTCCATGAGTTATGTCTGATTTTCACGCTGTCCATTTCTTCACTGCTCCAGCACAAAACTTAATTCCTGGATAGCTTCCCATCTTCAGGGCAGCCATTAAAGACTGCCGCTTACTCCTGTCTTTGAGGGGAGTGTACCTAGCCAGAGAGGGGAGGTGTGGCTCCCCTTGACCCAACTGGCGATCTCCCCCTCTTTCCCCACCCCTCGAGATTGATCTGATCCGATAGGGAAAACATGGAACGAAGCCATGCATGATCGCGATCTCCGGACCATCACCAATGGAAGTGCCGCTGGAAGTCCTGTTGTGTGCTTTTGTGTTGTTCTGGTTGAAGCTGAAATATTCATTAACTGGTAAGACATTGTAACATATGATTTTATATACTATGCTTAAGTCCAATCTTAGCCAGCATAATTCAAGGTTGTCTAAGCCTAGAATCTCAAGTCTGGTGATGTTGGGCAGGGGTTGCCAACCTTTTGGACCTCAAGGACCACCAAACTCATAATTTAAAATCCCAGGGACCACTAACTGATTCTGTGGGCATGACCTAATTTGTGGGTGTGACTTGGTGGTCATGTGACTGGCTGGGCATGGCTTGTATGTAAATATTATAAATATTTATATAAATATTGAATTTTTTCTTATAAATCAAAAATCAGGCAAAGCAGGCAGGCAGATTGAGTTGCTCACAGAATCATTCAGATCTGCCATCAGCTTCCTGAGTCTTTTTTATAAAAGTTTATAAAATTTGCTTGCTGTGAGTCTGGACTAAATGATAGAACCTTCAGTCCTAAGGGAGGTTTGGCTGTGCTTAAAAGCAGAGCCAAAGATCTAAGGACTAGCTAGAAAGTAAAAATTCAATCATTTCCTGCTTCCTAGCTAATATAAATCTCCTGGCACAGCAGAACAGCTGATGGTTAGAAAAAAATGAAAAATAGCAATTTAGCAGGCAAGTTTGCCGGGTAAGGAGTGAGTGGGCGGGGAGGGTTCCCGCAGGCCATGTGGGCAGTGCAGCCTTGTTTCTGCACAGCCTGGATTAATTGCTTTGGGGCAAAATTTCTCTGCGGCCCACCAAAATTTTCTCATGGCCCACAAGTGGGCCATGGCCCACCGGTTGGCAACTGCTGGTCTAGGGTATTCTGTTTCAAACAGAGGAGTGTAGTACTCTTCTTGTAAAATATTTCTGGACTCACTCAATTGTATTAATGTCTAATATACAGTGTAGATTCCAGACAGTAGTGCTGTATTCAAGTATTGGTCTAGCAAAGATTACATATGCTCTAGTTTGCAAATTAATATTACCAGAGGAAAAGCTTTGTAAGATTAGATTTGCAACTCTTAATGCCTTTTTGGCAATGCTGTTGCAGTGAACTCTGGTGCTTAGGTCATTCGATATAATAACTCCAAGGTCCTTGACAGAGTAAGGGTTATCAATGAGGTCATATCCGCCTAGCTTGTATTTGTTATATTGACTTTTTTTACACCAATGTGTAGGACAGAACATTTGTTGGTTGAGATTTGGAGTTGCCAACTATTTGACCATTCAGACACATAATCAAGGTCACTTTGAAGGACGGTAGCATTATCGGTGGTGTTGAATAGTTTTACATCATCAGCAAAGAGGATGCAGTTGCTTATAAGGTGATCACAAAGGTCATTTATATAGAGTGTAAAGAGTGTGGGTCCTAGAACGTAATCCACTTGTGAAGGGATCCGGAAATGTTGTAAGATTTTAATTTTAATAGTAGTTTGTCATGTATCATGGAGTCAAAGGCTTTGCAGATGTCTATGTAAATTATATCTATTGCTTTGCCCTGGTCAAGTAATGTAGTCCATATGTTTTTGTAGTCTAGAAGTTGCAAATTGCAGGACAATTTTTTTCTGAAACCAAATTGTTTATTGGAGAGTAGGTTGTCTGACACTAAGTGGAAGGTAATACATTGATTAATGATTGATACCACAAGTTTGCACATGACACAACACAGTGAGATTGGCCTGTAGTTTTCAACCAGGCAGGGGTCACCTTTTTTGAAGTTAGGGATGACCATTGCTAAAGATCATAGGTTTGGTAAGGAGCTGTTTGTTCAATTTATCTTGAAGAACATTTAAGTTGTGATTTCAGGAGGCCATGCAGCACAGCAGTGCTGCCACCATGAGGCAGGGGAGGGTGGACCTGCCTCCCCCCGCACCAGCTCACTTAAGAGCCCCAACAGTCAGGTCATCCATGTCCCAACACCTGCCTTGCCTCACGGCCATGGCACCACACTGCTCACTTCCTTTTAGATGTTGGTTGATCGATGAAACAGGACCATTATTACATGTGGCAATCACTAGAAATCACTTGTTGAGATTTTTGCAACAATAGGTCACATTCAAGAAGTTTTTTAAAATATATTTCTCAATATCATGTATTCAGGCTAGAGATCAGGTTAATATACATCCAACACATAGGCTGGCTAAAAGCTTTAGTTTAGTAATTCAGAAGGAGAATTTCAAGACAGCAATCCAGACTAAGAAAAGCACTCTCTCTCTCTCTCTCTCTCTCTCTCTCTCTCTCTCTCTCTCTCTCTCTCTCTCTCTCTCTCTCTCTCTCTCTCTCTCTCTCTTTCATACACACACACACACACACTGCTGTTGTTTATGGTTTGATAGCATTGGTAATTTTTTACAAATTTAAATTTAAAAAATGCCTTTCCACATACACTTTTACTATACTGTATATGTGAGAAGACAAATTATAATGGCACTGCCCTTGAAGAGTGTCCAGAAACTTCAGCTGCAGTTGATATTCAGTTTTACACATGCCCAGGTTTGCACCTGTCGCCCCTTTTGGAGGAGCAGCATTAGTTACTGATCTGCTTCTGGGTGCTGGCTCTAATATCATCATTAAAGCCCTACAAGGGTTATTAGAATGAAACAAAATAATTGTGAATTGTAAAATGGCTTCCATTTTGTTAAATCAAGGAAATATAAATAATGTTTTTGAATATTCTCCAGAAGATAATCATATGTTTCTTTCATTCTCACCAAAATGAAAAGGCAGGGCAAAGAATAGAATAGAATAGAATAGAATAGAATAGAATAGAATAGAATAGAATAGAATAGAATAGAATAGAATAGAATTCTTTATTGGCCAAGTCTGGTTGGACACATAAGGAATTTATCTTGGTGCAAATACTCTCAGTATATATAAAAGAAAAGATACATTTGTCAAGAATAATAAGGTACAACAGTTAATGACAGACATAGGGTACAATAAGCAATCAAATCATACTAGGAAACAGTCAATATAAATTGTAAGGATACAAGAGACAAAGTTACAGTCCTACAGTCACAAGTGGGAAGGGTCAAGAAAAAGGGCTTTCTCAGTGGTAGCTCCCTACTATGGAATATCATTCCTCTGGAGATAAAAGCAGTGATGCAGTAAGCATAACTGATTTCTGGTTTGCTAATCTGTTTCTTCAGGTTTTTAAAGGGACAGATTGGGCGTGGTTCTAAAACTGTACTAAACTCATCTAAGCATTTACATGATAATTTCCCCAATTCTTCTGCTTCAGTATGGCAAATATATTTCTGGAACATGACTGAACATGCAAAGGGATGTCAGGGGCTTTAAAGTCTCATAATAGGGGTTCCCCATCTTTCTTTTATCCTTTTTTAAAAAACAGGTCACAGGTACAAACTGGCACTGAATAGGAGATCCCTGGAGGGATGTTCAAAAGTATTCACAAGAGTAGCTACTTGCATTTACAATGACTCTTATAACCATTGCAACATCTTCAGAGTTATATGCTCAAAAGTAATGTGCTTGGCAACCGATGATAGTTGCAGTATCCTAGGGTCATTTGATCTCTATTTGCAACCTTTTCATCCGACTTGTGTAAAAAAAATCAATGGGATGAACTAGATTCATTTAACGTGGTTCACTTTATTACCAATGATTTATATAACAACCATGGCAAAAAGTTTATAAAATTGGGCATGATTCATTTAACCGCCATCTTTTTTAGCAACAGAAATTTGTCTCCCAATTGGGATCATTAGTTCTAAGTCAAGAACTATCTATGCAGCATACGTGCTATGCATCTAACAACTTTAGTCCCATGGCTGTGCTGAACACCAGACCATGAGCTCCCCAGGTATTAGTAAGCTTTTTTTAAAAAAAAAAAAAACCCTCCTACCAACTGTTTTCCTAATCTAAAGACACTACTATATGATTTGACCAAGAAGACAATAGTAATTTATTGGCACTTTTGTACTATATAACACATTATTACTGAATTTGTTTCTATTGTCAATAGTAATCCCTGCATCATAGAGAATGATGAAAACTGGGTCATTTAAAAACATTTATTTTAAAATAAAGTTACAATCTTCCTGTTCTATATTTAGGCAAGAATAATTAATACAGTAAAGAAACATACTGGTGTTATACTATGCAGTGTTTAGTATACTTTCCCTTTTATGGGATACCAACAGTCTGAGATGATAGCGGCTGCCTGTCCAATTTAGTGCTCTAAATATTAATGTTTACACTGAGAAATAAAAAGTCCCTTTCCTCATTGAAACAATAATTTCAATTGAGGATCATCATTTAATTGAAGCTCCAAGGATGAACTAGCCTTCCACTCTCTGAGCTACATGAGGCAAGGTATCAGAAGTTGTGAGTACATCAAGATTAATTTCCATTGGATTAAAGACATTACTAAGATTGCAATATGATATGTTGCAAGATATGGATGTATCATCAAGCTGAATGGATGAATGGCCATGGTTCAGTATTCCAAATTTTGATTGTATGCTGATTTTCTGCATATTATCTCTACCCTAAATTGAACCAAATCTGAAGGGTCAAAAAAGAAATACATTTCTTTGCCTGGGACCATGGATAACAGCTGAGCCGATAAAGATGACCACAGTACAGAGCTAAGCTACCAACCACAATCTTCAAAACTCAGTGAGCAGCATAAACCGTATTATCATTATTGGGCTTCAGTGACCTGGTTCAACTTTCCACATGAATGCTGCCAATTTTGTCTTAAATTGCTTAGATGTGCTTTCACAATAAAGCCTTCAAGATAAAACTTAGCTCAAATTACATTCAATTTCTGGTACAGTAGCTGCAATAACCTGCCCATGCAATTTTCTAGACAAAAAGATTAAAGTGGTTTCCCTTTGCTTTCTTCTGGGGTATTTATTCAACTTCCTAATATAGCTCTTAGGCTTGGGATTTCCTTGTTGTCTCCTAGCCAAATTTGTTTCCCTTTAAAAATTATTGCAATTTATTTCCTACTTGCATTTCCAGTATTTTACTTTATAATAAGAGATGCAGTTTGGGCAAGACACAGAGTTTGTTTTAACAGTGAAATCAAAATCTCTCATGCTGCTTTTATGATTTCAGTTTCTGCTTTGTTGATGCTGTCATGCTTTTGCAGAAGCCTTTTGAACAGTAAACAGTGAGGATTAGCTGTCCTAGCAAACATTGCCATCATATTAATTCTGCAAGTTCATAAGAAATTGAATTCATTATCTGGACAAATCCTATAAAAATATTGATTGAAAATATTGTAGCCTGGTAATTTCTTAATACCTATTGCAAAGAGTTGGTGAATGGAAAACTAGGAAAAGTTAATATATTAATTAATACTCCTCTCTATTATTTTCTATGAAAACAGAAAAGGGCTTCAAGGGAGTTGATTGATTCTCTTCTCCCATCCTTTATTGGCATAGGTGGTAAGGAAAACTCTGAAGAATCTGCACAGCTTATGGTGTTCTAGAAGTAGCCTCACCAAGCTTTAATAGTTTCCATTTTGTTCTCTGCCCTGGTATCGTGCTTGTTTTTTTTTAAGTAAAACAGCCTTTCTTGCTCTCTTTTGCTAACAGTTTTTTGAATTTTGATTAGTTATCATCTATGTCTCTTTCAGAGATTCCTTCTTCTCCTTCCCAAATGGCTCTTCGGATACTTCTTTTTCTACTGGGCCAGATGCTTCTTCTTTATCTTCAGTGTGCCTTATTTAGTTGGACATTAGGACAATGATATTGAGTAAGTCAGCTACTTATCTGTAACATCTTTACATTTAATTTTAATACCTACACAATTTTAAAAATAGCCAGATATAACAAGATCTTATCAAAGCCTTTTTCAAACACGAGATATGGAAATATGCTCTATGAGGATTTCTTGATTGTATACCTGAAAGTTTCCACCCATCATATGATCCTTTTAGGCCTACAATATTCAGAAAGTTTGGGTATATCATACACTCTAATTCTTAAACAGAATGACTATATCGTCTTCCTTGTAACATACTTCCTCAGCACTGGTGCTGTTAAGATTGGGTTAATAGGTCCCTATGTCATTGAAAATCAGGAGCATGGACTAATAAGACATGATGGAAGATATAGAAAATTAGGTGAAAGTCTAAAGCTAATTCTAATTCTGAATCATAGTTTAGCAAGTGTCTTTGATCTCATCTGCTTTTAACTAGAACACCAAGGAAGGATAAGTTATGTTTGGATGCCAGGTCAATCATGTGCCACACCCTGAGGACCTTCAGTTCTCATCTACATGTTCAAACAAACTTATCTGTATGCACTTGTTTCATTTCCTTTCCTTTCATTTTATACATTCCAAGAGTAAAATGAATAATTTATAACTTCACTTTTATACAAAATATTAAATAGTTTGTCATGGCAGAATACTATCCTAATACAGGTTATCCTATCCTAATACTCAACTTACAATAGTTCATTTAGTGACCATTCAAAGTTACAACAGTACTGGAAAAAAAGTGGGTTATGACCATTTTTCACAATTATGACCGTTGCCCCCATGATCAGGTGATGAAAATTCAGATGCTTGGCAAATTGATTCGCAGTGTTCTGCAGTCATGTGATCACCTTTTGTGACCATCTTACAAGCAAAGTCCATCGGGAATCCAGATTCACTTTACAACCATGTTACTAATTTAACAACTGCAGTGATTCATTTAACAATTGTGGCAAGAAAAGTTGTAAAATGGTGCAAAATTCACTTAACTAATGTCTCACTTAGCAACAAAATCTTTGGGCTCTATTGTGGTTGTAAATTGAGGATTACCTGTATTTGTGGACACAAAGCTGCAACCTCAATTGATACTGTCAGAACTATAGCAACTGCTATAGTTCATGTCATTGAAATAGAATAGAAATAGAATAAATAACAAAATTTATATAAAGAATGCAATTTACATACAGACTTTTACAGTGTCTCAAGCACTTCTCGCAATTACCTTATAAATACTCAGAACAATCCTTTAAAATAGGAAATAGCATACTCTAAAAGTTTGTTAGGTAATACTTTTCTGAAATCTATCCTTGAGAACAGTGGCTCCATTCATTTACTGAGCCAGGTGTTTTTAACCATGACTTGTTATATAATCTCTAGTGACCAGATTGATCATAAATTTCTGAAAAATTGGATTTTGATATATTTACTCATGCTAAAACTGCATTATGAGATAAGAAGACTTTAAAATTTATTTTTAAAAAAGTATGGAAAATTTGAATACATGCTGGAATTGTTTGTAGACTATTTCCTTTTATTATTTCCTATGTCCAAGAACAAACATAATTTGCCTTTTTCTATCTACTTGTAATATTTTCAAACTATAAATCTACTGACATTTAAATCTGATCAGAAGTATTTTCAGTTTTAGGAATACCAACAAGTTTTAACAAATTTTATGAGATCAAAAATCCCACAGTTAATCTTTGATAAACTTTATCAAACTTTGCTGATACTACACCTAGGAAAAAGGCTTATTTCCAACGGGTATTGGAAGGACATGTAATAATCATAATGAAAACATTGAATACGTTCCATCATTCATTTATAGAGAATTTAGAATTTTAATTAAAACACAGGTGGCCTCCACAAATATTTTTTTCCAAACATTTTGCAGAGCAGACACTGAACATCCAGGAACAATCGTGGATTTATGAATGAATGAAGTAGCTCTCAGAAATTGCAGAAAACTGTTCTATAGTTTCAGTGGAGGAAGTCAGTGGTTTTATCCACAATAGGAGTAAGAATATATCTGGGAAAGGTCCATATTCCAAAGCCCAAACTTTCCAATCTCTGAAGAGTTAAAGTTTATTGTTTTGAATGCCATCTTATAATTAATGATATTAGTCTGAACAAATTTAGATAGATATCCAGCCATCACTAAATCACCAATTTAAGATCAGTCGTCAACACTTTTTACCTACTGTAGTCAAGAGTTTGCAGCTGACCATGATATAATTTTCTGAAAGAGTTTGACAATGGAATAGTAAAATTATTAAAAAGGAGCTATGTGCCAATTGTTGTCCTGGAACAAGTTATTATAAAATCTTATGGTAAAAGTTAATAATCAGTGGTTTCTATTGTTCAGTTCTGAAGGGGAATGAGGCAGGGATGCCCGGTCATTTCTGCTGCTTGCCTCAATCACCAAGTATTTGACAATAGCCTTAGAAAGAATTCTTACATCAAAGAACTGTATAGTAAGAATGCCAACCTAGAGTAAACATTTATGTGGAGATGTTTTACAGTAACAACTTGGTCATAGCTCCTTGACAGTTAAGAAGCTTACTAAAGAATTTGGACTCTCCTGAAAATAATTGAAACTTGAACAAAAAAAAGAAACATATGATTATCTTATGGAGAATATTCAAAAACGTTATTTATATTTCCTTGATTTAACAAAATGGAAGCCATTTTACAATTCACAATGATTTTGTTTCATTCTGATCTACTTCATCTTAATTTAATGTATCTGGATTGCAACTAGCCACTCTCTGTTGCTGTAACCTTGGCAAATTGTGCATGAAAGATATACTCTGCATTTCAGAGATATAGAATTATTATTACACTAAAATTCTCTTTTTGTTCTTAGTACCTATTTAACTGACCAAACAAAGGCTGTCACATTTTTTTTTTTACATTTATTTGATTATGTCAAAGCCCTAGGTTGAAAAGTAATGTTAAGCTTGATAAATAAATACAGCATATTAGTGCCTACTTTGACAGAAGATTGAAAATTCAAAACACACATAATATTAACATTAAGACTTATATACCACTTTATAGTGCAGTTTACAGAGTCAGCATATTGTCCCCAACAAATTGGGTCCTCATTTTACCAACCTCAGAAGGATAGAAGGCTGAGTCAACCTTGAGCCTGGTGGGATTTGATCTGGCTATCAGCAGAAGTAGTTTGCCGTACTGCACCCTAACCACTGCGCCACCAAGGCTCTTTCATTGAGGTGGTATCAATTTATCCAAAATCTTTGACCCCTCCCCTTCTCAAATTCAGTGTTTCCATTTAGAGAACAAGAAAGTGTGGAATCCTAGATCTGGAGGAAAATGACGTAAGAGGAATGAAAGATGTCTCATATAAATGAAGTTCTTGATTACTCTGTCTATTTTGGCTGGACTTTCTAGGATGATTAAAATGAATCTTTCCCTGCTAGGAAAGAAATGAAATCTATTCTGTATGCACCAAGTGTCTGTGGCCATTCTCATTAACTTCAATGAAAAGTGAAGAAAAATTTCAAGAACAAAACAATAGGGATTTCTTTTGGGAATGGACTTTATCTCTACACAGTCACCAGGCATCCAACCAAACTAAAGGGAGTTATTTGGACCAGGGACCAGTTTAAAGGATTATGATGGGACAGTTGCCTGCAAAATGGCTAGGATATGGGCTGTTGATACCCTCTCCTTTTAAGACCTCTCCCTAACCAGTCCAGCAATGTGTGTCTATAAATGCTGGGTAGGGAGACAGCTGAGGGATGCCTGGTCTTAATGTAAGGGAGGGTAATTTGTGTTAGTTTGAGGAAATTCCAACAGCCTAAGGAAATAGAAGAATTATTGTTCTTCAGAAATGGAGTTCACAAAGAGAAGAACAGAGGTTGTAGTAGAACAGGAGAAGAATGGTATAGTAAACTGTGAGTACTAACATTTAAATACTTATGGGTGTGTTGCCCAGAGACCTGGTGGGGTTGTGTTGGCTCTCTTGGAATTTTGAAGCTCAATAACTTGTGTATACATAAAGGAATATGTGATAAAATGCTACAGGTTTTCCACTCACTGAAAATTGGACTCAAAAAACAAAAATCAATAAGGAACAAAGAAAGTGGGATAGCTATCTTAGTTACAAGGGCCCAGTCGAAGTCTAAGGCAAGGATGGAGAATGAAGAGAATGGAACCCAGTATACATAAAACAACTGTTGTATCCAAGAAACTGCAGAGAATGGGAGCAATCCTTGGCACATAGGCATGTTGCCAGAGTCACATTGTTCGCTTGTATCCTCATGCTCAATATAGCATTGTTAAATCTTGGATGTATAAAGAGTTAGAATTAGAGGATGACCAGCCATTACGTTATTAGAGACAGGCCATGTGTGTGTGTGTGTGTGTAATAGGCAGGATGAATGTTGCCAACTTCAAGAGCCGATATAAAAATCTATGCCACCAGATAAAGACTGAATGCACCAATTATACATTAAAAAAGAGGAAAACCTTCTACGCACCCATTCCACCCATGCTTTCTTCAATTTTGTAAACAACAAACAAAAAGAGTCAAGGTCCATCCCACCCCTGAAAGGACCTAATGGTAAAGACTGCAATGACCACACTATTAAAGCCAACCTCTTTAACACATTCTTTGGCTCAGTATTTGTAAACAGCAATGGATTTCCTAGAGTAACCACAGACAACTACAGTGATCTAATACATATTGATTTTACAGAAGGCAATGTTAAAAAAGCACTACGCAATCTAAAACCATCTCTATCTATTGGACCAGACGGAATATGTGCCTACTTCTTAAAAAAGCTATACACTGCCATAGCCGAACCTCTAAGCATAATCTTTGAAAAATCTTTCAGCACCAGCTCCTTGCCAAAACTGTGGTCACAAGCCACAGTCATCCCCATCTTCAAAAAGGGAGACCCCTGCCTAGTTGAAAATTACAGACCAATCTCTTTATGCTACCTGTAAAGACATGGAATCAATTATTAACCAATCCATCCTCCTCCACTTAGACAAACAACCTGATCTCTAATAAACAATTTGATTTCAGAAAAAACCTATCCTGCAATCTGCAACTCTTACACTGCAAAAACATATGGACTACACAACTCAATCAGGGCAAAGCAATAGATGCAATCTACATAGACTTCTGTAAAGCCTTTGATTCAGTGGTACACAACAAACTACTCCTAAAACTAAAATGTTATGGTATCTCTGGACACCTGCATAACTGGATAGAAGCATTCCTGTCAAACAGACAACAAATGGTCAAAATTGGGAGAGTCTTATCAAATTCTGTACCTGTCAACAGTGGTGTCCCCCAAGGCAATGCTCTAGGACCAACTCTCTTCACACTCTAAATGATCTCCATGATCATATTACGAGTAGCTGCGTTCTCTTCACTGATGATGTAAAGCTATTCAACACCACAGACAATACTGCTACCCTTCAAAAAGACCTTGACTATGTATCAGAATGGTCAAACATGGCAACTTCAAATCTCAACAAATAAATGCTCTGTCTTACATATTGGCAAAAAAAATCAGAAAATAAAATACAGGCTGAATGGTCAAGACCTTGTTGATGATCCAAACTCTGTCAAGGATCTTGGAGTACTCATCTCTAATGATCTAAGTGCTAGAGCCTGCTGTAACTACATTGCCAAAAAGGCATTAAGAGTTGTTAATCTAATCTTACATGGCTTTTTCTCTGGTAATATTACACTACTAACTAGAGCATACAAAACATTTGCTAGACCAATACTCGAATACAGCTCATCAGTCTGGAACCCACATTACGTATCTGATATTAACACAGTTGAGAAAGTCCAGAAATATTTCACAAGAAGAGTTCTCCATTCCTCTGCTCGTTGCAGAATACCTTATGCCACCAGACTTGAAATTCTAGACCTAGAAAACCTAGAACTACGCTGCCTTCAGTCCAATCTAAGTATGGTATATAAAATCATATATTGCAATGTCCTGCTTGTCAATGAATACTTCAGCTTCAACCATAACAATATAAGAGCAAACAATAGATACAAACTCAAGGTCAATTGCACCAAATAACAATATAAGAGCAAACAATAGATACAAACTCAAGGTCAATCGCACCAAACTTGATTGCAGGAAATACGACTTCAGCAACAGAGTGGTCAATGTCTGGAATACTCTACCTGACTCTGTGGTTTCTTCCACAAACCCCAAAAACTTTAACCTTAGAGTTTTCACCATTGACCTCATCCCTTTCCTCTTTTTTTTTTTTTTTGAAAGTTTTATTTGGGTTTTCACAAAAACAAAATACAAATAAAACATCTTTTTTGAAAATAGCATGGTCCCAGGTTATCACTTCTTCATACAGACACCAAACTCAATTTCATGCTCATTTTTATATTCTATTCCATATCTTATTACCGTTTTATATTTTCTACATAGTTTTTCTCCTCTTTTAATTTTCTCAACTATCTCATCTCAATCAAATCATTATATTTATACTTTGTCTGTCCTGTTTCAATTTCATATTACTTTTCTTATTAAACAAATTTTTCCCTGAAGTTACCAATTGGAGTATGACACCTTTATATCTTTTAATTTTATCCATTCAAACTCTTATTTAAGCTTCAATGTATACCTTTAAGATTATAGCATTGAATATAATACATAACTTCCAATCAAATTCTGTTTGGTACATTCTTAAAATACACACTATATTCTTAAAAAGAAAAAATTATACATATATATATGTAAATAAACCACACATTCCAATTCAATTCAATTATATCATTAATATTCATTAAAATCTTCACATCTTTTACATTTATTTTCAATTAAATATCATACTTCCTTGGGAACACTTATAAACTTTCCATAGTTAATTCTTTTTTTCCCATATTTCTCACTTATATTTTTAGAAATCATTACTAATAATTAAAAATGTTCCCATTTAATTCTCTCAATCATTTTAATTCATTTATTTATTACCAAACATTTAACTACATTACAGTAAATATTTTGTCCATCATTTTAATCATGTTTTCTAAAATTATTTCTGTTTGTAAAATAACAATGCTATCTTATGTACCTTTGCAGAATCCCTTTTGCAATTAAATTTTCACCCATTATCTCTAAACAAGCTTATGGTTACAATCCTTATATTTTTCCCTGTTTCTCCATTTCTTGTTTCTGTCTTTTACAACTTCTTTTCCTTGCCTTCTTCCCCCTCTTCTTCTCCCTCCCCCTTTTACCCCCTCGTCTCTCTACTTCTAACTCTCTCATCTGTAACCCCCTCTTCTGTTGTTTTTTAATATACTTATCTTTCAAATTCTTCTTCTTTTTGGTTGTTTTTTCTAATCTTAAACCTTTCACTCTCTTTCCCCCCTTTTCTCCCCCCCCCACTTAAAATTATTTGATCATTAAAGATGGCTTCTTCTTTGTCCCAATCTTCTTGTTCTGCAAGCGTTTCTTGTTGTTTCTCATAGTTTCAGATTTCCATTTCTAAGAATTGAAACACGAAGCCAAAAGAACTTCTCCCTTCTTGTGCATCTTCTTTCGATTTTTAAAGTTCCATTTTCAGTTCTTCTAAGAATGATACCATTTTAAAGACTTTTAAACAACCACCCGGTTAATTTGAGTCATTCAGATGCAAAAACCAAAAATCACCAAGTAATCCAAATAATCCAAGGCTGTTTCTTTATGCTTCTTTTTTCAACTTTCTCTTCCTGGGGTTCTATTATTTTGTTACCAAATTTCAATTAAGATGCATCTTTGAGGAATCTTGTTGAAATTTCACTGTAAGTTCCTTTTAGTTACAGTTCCATTCCTTAGTTCCAGGCAGTCTCCTCCATTTTTCCAGATCCTGTCCTTTTATTCTTTTTTTTTCTCCTTTCCTGCTTTTAAAAACTTTTAAATATCCAGAAATCTTTATTATCCCTTTGACTTTTATTTTCAGCTTAGATGCCTATTAATGTCAAAGTGGATTTTTTTCAATTTCTTGCTTAAGTCTCTTAGCTGTCAGTATAAGGAAGGGAAGAAAAAAAAAGCCTAATCCTTTCCCTTCTCTCTCTCCTTTGCAGCTTCAAAATCTTCCCTGGGAACAGTTATTAAATTTAAATTCCAAGGTACCTTATTTGTTGCTTTTGCTGTTTGACCCAGTCAACCAAAACTTTCTCTTCTTATCTTCCTCCTGCACATTCTTTTCCGGTCGAGTTCTTCCTTGTGATGGCCATTTCTGACCACCGCTACAACCGCCTTCGGGAAAGGGAGTAATGGCCAGCTGGGGAGGAGAGATGCGGCTCTCCTCAACCCTGCAGGCAATCTCCCCCTTCTTCACCACCTCTACAGGGTGGCTTAGCCCCAAAACCAGCCGGCTCAGGGCGCTCCAGCAGTGAGCACGGATCAAAGCCTTGCAGAGATGAAGTTTCGGTCTGTCGCTGAAGCTCAAACTGGAAGTCCACCCCTTTCCTAAGAAGTCTGTAGGGGGCGTGCATAAGCACACCAATGTGCCTACCATCCCTGTCCTATTGTTTCTTTTATTTTTCTTATATGTATCCATGTATCCATAATTAAGTTTTTACTTATACCTATTATCTTATAAGCAATTAACAAACCAAATAAAATAAATAAATGAATGTTGCAGTGCCTCTGCAGTCGTTTGTAAGGGTGAATGACTGCCATGCTGCAACATTCATAACTTTGGGACTGTGTCGTAAGTACTTGGGTGGGTGGATGTTAATGTCGTAACTTTGAAAGGTGTTAAGTGACCGTAACTCAAGGATTACCTATATAGAAGCTCATTATTTTCACTTTACAATTTTTACACACATATACACACACAAACACATATGTTTCATATGTCTAAGAAATGATATTAAGTGGTCCTTATTTTTAAATAAAAATGTGTAAGAATTGAGGAGTCAGGACAGCTAAAAATAAACTGCTAAAAACCCTGGGTGGTGGAACTAAATAAACTAAATAAATCTTCCAGTAGTCAAAAGGTCAAGCTTGTAGTACTGGAAGCAGCTATAAGGCGTTCAGAAAGTATTCAGGCTCCCTTCACTTTTGTTATGCTGCAGCCTGATAGTACAGTTGTTAAAATTCATTTTTTTGTCATTATTCCATAATGTCAAAGCTAAAATAGAATTTTAGAAATGTCTGTAAATTTATTAAAAAGAAAAAAAATGAAATATCCCATCTGCTAAATATTCAGATCCTTTGCAACAACAATTGAAATTTAACACAGGTGCCTCGCACTTCTCGTGATTGTTGCTGACATGTTTCTACACCTTGATTGGAGTTGAAATGTAGTAAATTAAACTGATTAGACATGATTTAATGATTTATATAAGGCTTCACATCTGACAATGCATGCTGCAACAGGACAAAGGAACTGCCTGTAGAGCTCAAAGATAGGATTATTGTAAGGCACAGAAGTGGAGAAGGCTACAATAAAATTTCTGCTGCACTGAAGCTCCCTAAGAGCACAGTGGCCACCATAATTCTCAAATGGAAGAAGTTTGGCACAATCAGGACTCTTTCAAAAGCTGATAACCCAGTCAAACAGAGAAATTGAGAGAGAAGGACCTTAGTAGGAGAAGTGATCAACACAATGCTCACTCTGGCTGAGCTCCAGAGATCCTATGCGGACATTGGACAATGTTCCAGAAAGACAGCCATCACTGCAGCCCTCCACCAATCTGGGCTTCATGGCAGAACGGCTCTCCTCAATGCAAAATATATGAAAGCAGGGGTGGGATTGTACCGGTTCGCACCTATTTCTAGAACCGGTTGTTAACATTCTAAGCAGTTTGGAGAAGTGGTTGTTAGAAGAAATTACTGGCCTAATCCTGTAAGGAAGGCAGGAAGGAAACATTCTGCTGTTGCTTACAGAATCTGCCTCTCCGTTAACCCTTATTACATTCTTGGCAGGACTAGACTTCTTGTCTCAGGAACATCTCTGGATTTTCCCCCCCTCCTTTGCTGGTACTTTGCTTGTATGGAGTGACCATTCAAAGTTACAATGGCACTGAAAAAAAGTGACTTATGACAATTTTTCACACTTACGACTGTTGCAGCATCTTCCACAGTAATGAGAGGCTGGGCGAGAAGATGCGTGCCTCGATGTGAGTGATATTGAGTTGGCCATGCGCACCAACTAAGCCATGCCCACAGAACCAATTGTTCAAAAAATTGAATCCCAGCCCTGCATGAAAGCCTGCTTGGAGTTCATAAAAAAAGCACCTGAAGGACTCTCAGACTGTCAAGACAAGATTCTCTGGTCTGGTGAAACCAAGATTGAACTGTTTGGCATCAATTCTGAGTATTATATCTGGAGGAAACCAGGCACCACTCATCACTTGCTCAATATCATCCCAATGACGCATGGTGGTGGTGGCAGCATTATTCTTTGGGGGTGTTTTTCAACAGCAGGGAGACTGGTCGCAATTGAGGTAAAGCTGAATAAAGCAAAGTACAAGGATATCCTCAATGAAAACCTATTCCATAGGATTCAGGACCTCAAACTGAGCTGAAGGTTCACTTTCCAATATGACAAGGATCCTAAGCACAGAGCCAAGACAACACATGACTGGCTCAGGGACAACTCTGTGAATGTCCTAGGATGGCCAAGTCACAGCTGATTTGAACCCTATTGAACATCTCTGGAGGGACATGAAAATGACTGTCCACTAATGGTCACCATCCGACCCGACTGAGCTTGAGAGGATTTGCAAGAAAGAATGGCAGGAAATCCCCCAATCCAGGCGTGCAAAGCGTGTCACCATCAACAAAAAAGACTCAAGGCTGTATTTTCTGCCAAAGGTGCTTCAACAAAGTATGAATGAAAGGTCTGGATACTTAGCTAATGTGATATTTCAGGGTTTTTTTCTTTTTAATAAATGTACAGACATTTCTAAAATTATATTTTCACTTTGGAGTACTGAGGGTAGATTAATGAGAAAAAATTGAATTTCAGTAACTGTAAAATCAGGCTGCAGCATAACAAAATTGACAAAAGTGAATTTTTTGAATACTTTCTGAATGCACTGTATTTAGACAATTGCATCCAACTTCAGGGCCATTCTTTGTGAAATTTGTATGTGCCAACAGTATTAAAAGCAATTACACTCAACTATAAATGCAAAATTGCTTGGGCTTCAGATACTAACACTATGGATCTTTTTCCTTTATCAAGATACAATTCTGCTTACAGAACTGGAATAGCAAAAGCCCTTAGAGTCAAGGTGCTTTACAATGCAAAGCAATTTACAGTCAGCATATTGCCCCCAACAATCTGTGTCCTCATTTTACTGATCTCAGGAGGATGGACAGCTAAACCAACCTTGTGCTTGTCAGAATTGCAAATATACCACAATGAAATTTGCTGCCCTCATTGCCAATTTTTATCTTGTCTCTTTCCAGTACTTGTAGTGCTCAGACATTTCTCCAGCTCACATATGACAAAATTTGAGAGGTTTTATATATACCTTCTGTTCTGTCCCTAATTTACATACTCGAAATCCCCGCGCTTTGATTGGCTAAAGCGCGGGGATTTCTAATTGGCCAGGCGAGCCGCGCCGATTGGCCCGTTGAAAGTCTCCCGTGATTGGCTCACTCCAAGAGCGGGAGACTTGAAACGCTGCCATTGGCCGCGGCCGCCGCGGCGAAAAGGATAAAAGCCGCGGGCTTTTTCCTTTTCGCCGGTTCGGTTCACAACTGTTAAATAAAGAGCTTGAAACGTAGTCACCGACTCCTGGCGTCTTTTTGCGGACATGACACTGGCGACGAGGATGGGATCCCGACCCTGAACCGAACCCCGTGTCCAACAAGAGCCAGTTTCAGCACCGAAATGGCGAAAATCGCACTGCCCGCCCCCTTCAACCCCGCCACCGAGGACTGGAAATCGTTCTCAGACCATTTCCGCATGTACCTCGAGTGCACCGGAATGAAAGACGCCCCGGGCCTGCTAAAACGCGCCGTTTTCCTCACCCATTGCGGAACCGAAGTTTTCCAGATGGCCAAAGCATTGGCCAAGCCGGCCGACACAACCGCCATGGACTGGGACGTCCTCGAACCTATCCTGCGGCGCCATTACGCCCCCGAGGTCCCCATCCTGATCCGGCGCAACGAATTTTACCGGCGGGACCAGAAACCGGGCGAAAAACTGAGCGATTTCGTCGCCGAGCTGCAGCGCCTAGGAGGACTCTGCGAATTTGAAGGTCTGAACAGCCTCCTAAGAGACCGATTCGTACTCGGCCTATGGGACCCTGCACTCCAGAGCCGGCTTATGGCTAAGGGCGACATCAGCCTAGCAGACGCCCTCACCGCAGCCGCAGCCGCAGAAGCAACCCGCACTTCTGCTGACAGCATGCGAAAATCAGATGCGAAGGGCGGAAACAACAACCCGGCAAGGTCGGCCGACCCAAAAAATGAATCAACCGCACACTACGGAGAATTCCAGTCTGCATCCAGCACGTCAGAAGACGAGGAGGACATACATCGCGTGCAGACGGGGCGCGGCGACCAACGGAACCGAAGAGGTCGTAGGTCGAGGACCAACTGTGCCGGTTGCGGCGGCGACCACCCCAGATCAGAATGCCGATTTTTTGACTCTATCTGTCGGCATTGTGAAAAAAGGGGACACATCGCTCAGGTTTGCCGCCAAAAGAAGACTCGCAGTCCACCCAGATGGGACCAACACGATCGAAAAAAGGAAAGCCCCCCGCCCAGGACCAGAGATCGCCAATCGGACGGCCGGTGGGACCGAATCCAGCGACCCTCAAGAGGCGGCGACAGTCGGCGCAAGGAAGAAATCCACCAGACGGTAACCATCGGCCACGCCATCTCCGACAGCGCCAGAAAGGTACACGTAGAAGTCTATATTGAGGGCCAACCATGCAAGATGGAGGTGGACTCCGGGTCCTACCTCTCCATGATTGCATGGCATGAGATAAAACGGCTAGTGCCCACCCTCCATAAGAGGAACATAAATGCCCAAAGACTTATTATAAAAGACTACCAGGGAAACCGCGTCCCGGTAGTGGGCACCAAGAACTTTAATGTGACTTATAAGGGCCACACCGAACAACTCCCACTCACAATCGTCGATCGCGACCGCCCAAGCCTGCTGGGCCTACAATGGTTCGCCCCGCTCGACATCGCGCTAACGGGAGTCAACCACGTCGCCGACGACGGCTGGGAACAGCGGCTAGCCCAGGAGTTCCGGGAGGTCTTCGACGGAAGCCTGGGCAAGTACCAGGGGCCCCTTATCTCATTTGACCTAGACCCTAGGGTTCCCCCCAAGCGACTAAAACCTAGGCGGGTACCATTCGCCCTAAAACCTAAGATTGACGAGCAGATTAACAAGCTCGTCGAACAGGGGGTGTTGCAGCCGATAGACCATGCCCGATGGGAGACCCCTATAGTGACCCTGGTCAAGCCAGACGGGTCCGTGAGAATTTGTGGGGACTATAAGGCCACCCTAAATGGCGCGTTGCAACAAAGCGCCTACCCCGTCCCAATCGTGCAACACCTACTGCACTCACTGGGAGGGGGGAGGGTCTTTGCCAAGCTCGATCTCGCCCAGGCATACCAACAGTTGCCGGTCGACGAAAAAACAGCGGAAGCCCAGACCATCGTTACCCATCGGGGGGCCTTCAAGTGCAACCGACTCCAGTTCGGAGTCAGCGTGGCACCAGGCATCTTTCAGAGCCTGATGGAACGTTTGCTGCAGGGCATCAAGGGGGTGGTGCCCTATTTCGATGACGTATTAGTAGCGGCGCCAAACGAAGCCGAATTAGAAAACCGACTCAGAGAGGTCTTAACCAAATTTAAAGAAACGGGACTTAAAGTAAAAAGGGAGAAATGCCAACTGTGCACGGAGCGAGTGGAATTCTTGGGCTACCTTCTAGACCGGCACGGCATTCAACCCACAAGTAAAAAAGTAAAAGCTATCAAAGAAGCCCCCACCCCTAGGTCTAAGACGGAACTACAGGCTTTCTTGGGGTTGCTGAACTTTTATAATGTTTTCCTACCCCAAAAGGCAATGGCGGCGGAACCTTTGCATAGGCTCCTGGATAAGGCGGCAACCTGGACTTGGGGGAAACGGGAGCAAGCCGCCTTCCAAAAAACCAAAGACCTCCTCACCTCCGACGCCGTCCTGATCCAATTCAGCGAAACGTTGCCCCTGGCCGTCACTTGCGACGCATCACCTTTCGGCGTCGGCGCTGTCCTCAGCCATACCCTTCCGGACGGAAAAGAAGCACCCATCGCATTCTTTTCCAGGACCCTAACCAAGCCAGAGCGGAACTATAGCCAGCTGGACAAAGAAGCCTTGGCTATAGTTGCCGCCGTTAAGCGGTTCCACGAATACCTTTACGGCCGCCCTTTTATCATTGTGACAGACCATAAGCCGTTGCTGGGCATCCTTGCAGGAAATCGAGCCACCCCGAACATTTTGTCGCCCCGGATGACAAGGTGGTCCGAGTTCCTGGCAGCCTACAGCTACGAACTAATACACAAGCCGGGTAAGAAGATTTCGCACGCGGACGCTTTAAGCCGCTCACCGTTACCAGACTCCGACCCTGACCCAGCACCAACGACAAACACCCTGAACATTGAAAACCTGCCCAACCTGCCCATAACTGCGTCAGACATTGCCTGGGAGACTATTAAAGACAGGCGTCTGGCGCGGGTTTTGCATTGGGTGGAAAAAGGTTGGCCAGAAAGGGACAATGACGAATCCATTAAGACATTTAAAAACCGCCAAACCGAACTCTCGCTACTTAAGGGGTGTATCTTATGGGGTGACAGGGTGGTCATCCCGGACAGGCTGCAAAGGAGGGTCTTAGAATTGTTGCATGAGGGGCATCCTGGCATCGTCAGAACTAAAGCCCTGGCCAGAAGTTACGCTTGGTGGCCAGGGATGGACAAACAAATAGAGGCCTGGGTAGCTAGGTGCCAGCGATGCCAGGAGACTAGACCCAGCCCACCCGCAGCACCCATCCTAGAGTGGGAAACACCGAGGGGGCCCTGGTCCAGAATTCATTTGGACTTTGCCGGTCCCACAAATGGGCATACCTTTCTAATAACAGTTGACGCTTACTCCAACTGGTTGGAGGTAAGCGACATGAAATCTACCACCACGGAGGCCGTAATCAAAGGACTTTGCAAACTCTTTGCAACACACGGCCTCCCAGACGTCGTCGTTTCCGACAACGGGCCCCAGTTTACTTCCCTCGACTTCGAGAGATTCCTGGCGGAGAGGGGCATCCGCCACGCATTAACAGCACCGGCGCATCCGGCGGCGAACGGTAGGGCGGAACGGATGGTACAATTTACCAAAAAAACCATCCGGAAAATGGACCACGGGGAGATCCAAGACAAAATTAACAGACTCCTCTTTATACAACACATCACCTCGAACACCACTACCAACAAAAGCCCAGCCGAGTTACTAATGGGTAGGAAGCTGAGGTCCCCACTCGACAGGTTACACCCAACATATAACCCGGAGCGGCCCCCAGACTCAAGTTCAAAATACCGAACATTTGCACCCGGAGACCTCGTGTATGCGAAAAACCTGACAGGGGACCCTCTATGGATCCCAGCCGTCATCACCCAAATCACAGGCCCGCGCTCATACCGGCTCCAAACCACAGATGGGCGAGCCTGGAAACGACACATTAACCAACTCAGGTCACGGTCGGCAACAGAATCCACCCCCCAAGAAACGAACCAAGGGGGGAGGGAATACCCGAATAAACAAACGCAAGAAAAAATAAACCAGCAGTACTTACCGGAACGCAGCCATCGCGATCCCCCACCGGAGAAGAAACACCAAGCCAGCTCGACCGACTCGGAAAGACCAAGCAGGAGCGGCGAGACCCGTGGCTCAACCAACCCGGAAGGCCCAGGTGGGAGCCACGGAGAAAGAACCGGCCCGATCATCCAACCGGTTCGCACAGAAGAAGGAGCGGCCAAAAACTCGACCGCTCCGGTCGAAATCCAGCTTGCAACTGAGTTGCGCAGGTCAAGTAGGACTAGACGGAGCCCCGCCTACCTACGTGACTACGCAACGTAAAGACTGTACCAAGAGGGGAGGGATGTTCTGTCCCTAATTTACATACTCGAAATCCCCGCGCTTTGATTGGCTAAAGCGCGGGGATTTCTAATTGGCCAGGCGAGCCGCGCCGATTGGCCCGTTGAAAGTCTCCCGTGATTGGCTCACTCCAAGAGCGGGAGACTTGAAACGCTGCCATTGGCCGCAGCTGCTGCGGCGAAAAGGATAAAAGCCGCGGGCTTTTTCCTTTTCGCCGGTTCGGTTCACAACTGTTAAATAAAGAGCTTGAAACGTAGTCACCGACTCCTGGCGTCTTTTTGCGGACACGACACCTTCATACTGCCTTTGGATAGTCTCATAATACGGGGAGATTTTTCACTTTAATGTTGCAGCCATTCTGATGGGGAAACACAAAAATCAAACTGGCAGCTGCAATTAGCCCATTTTTCTCTTGTGGCTATCATTGGGCGAGGCAAAGGTTTTTGAAGACTTGCAGATTGGAAAGATGAGGGCACTGTCCTGACAAGGCAGCCAATGATGTTACCAGGTTATATTTGTACCATGGTTAGGTGCAATTCGGAACATAGCCTATGCTAGTATGCAGTGGATGATGAAAAATGTGGTGTGATCCTCGACTTGTGTGCAGCTGCCTCCCACAGGGAAATAATGTGAAGATGGGGAATCTCTTCCTTCCACTTTTTCAATCATTTCAGATCACTTCCTCATTTGTAGGGCTGCATGCTGCCTGGGGAATTCTGGGAGGTGAACTCTATGCATCTTAAAGTTGTCATGTTTGAAAACAGAGTTGCTTCCATAATGCTAAGGAAAACGCTTGGAAAGGGAAGGAAAATATGGCTGGAACTACTCCAAGTCCCATGGAGTCCATTCCGAACATGAAAAGGCTACTTCAGCCCCCTTTGGGGCAACTCGAGACAAACAACCCGACCCACTTGGTTCTCATCTAGTCGATCATCCGCTTCTATGTACCCGACGAGACGTCTACAGCCGTTGGAGACTACAAGTAAAGAGCGTGACCCTACTGACTCATCCGACGGCTTTCTATCTTGCCGCTGCCGGTCAGTCTCCGTGACCGGCTTGCTCTTTGCGCCACACGCAACTGGGTGATGTCTCCCGACCCGAGGCGCACCTGTTCCCTTCCCCACCCGGCTGACGTCGAGCTTCATCTGACCGCCCTGCCTGACGGACGGCCTCTCAGTGGCGGCGGCGGCAGTGCATATATATCTCTCGCTCGATGGGTATGGAGTATCTTGCCGCCGCTCCGAGCGTAACACTCGCCAGGCACCAAGGGAGTCCTCCTCAACCGCTTCAGCGCGCTTTTCGCTCACTCTTTACTAGGCAAACCGGTCCCCGAGGACGCCCCTTTCCCCTCAATGCGTGCCCCGCTCATTCTCTTCCTTCTCCTGTTGCTCCAGAGTCCAGGTGAGTAGGCAGGCGAGCAATGGACCCTTGTCGAGAAGGCGGGGCAGAGGGGGCGAGAAGCTTTGGCGGCCAAGCGAGGAATTTGGAGTGGTGCATTGTTGGGGTTAGGGTCGTAGCTCGCTGCAGTTTTCTGAATTGGGCCCTGCTTTCCCCGGTTTTCTCATTTTTTTTTAAAGTTATGCTGGAACTACACTGCTGTTTGGAAATAAGAGGCGCCTGAAAGGTTGAGGAGCAGTGGCGGGGATAGGGGGTACCTTCTGCGTTTCCCGCCAGACCCTATTCTTTTTCCCCTTCTCAGTTTGATTTTGTTGTTTGGGGTATTTGAAGGTGGTGTTATATGTGGTGGGAAGTTCATTGAAACCATCCACAAAATCTCATTGCTATATTTGTTATTCAGTCTATGAATTTATCTCTTTTATTTTCCGTACCTCCTCTTTCTCTTACTGTACAAGAACCCTGCTAAGAATAGCTTCACTAAGTCACAAAATTTGAGATCTTTTTGCTGAGTGCAGACTTACAACTCAACTCTCTCTTGGTATGATCCTGCCTCAGCTTCCTTGTACTCTTGTACGTTTGAGATAGCACTATTTATTTATTTTTATTGTGGATGCTTCTTGTTTAATTAAATCATGAAAGGAGGCACTCATTATTTTCCACTATTTTTGAGTATAGTTTAATTCAAAGTGATTCTTAGTCCAGTAATGCTAATTTCTTTGCTAGAGAAATTTTAAATACTGAATAACTGCTTTATGGTTTTAGAAAACCATTCTCCTTTAGAAAAGGAGAATGCATGTTGCAAACTTTAAATCAGAGTGAACAGATATTTGTTTTTGTTAGTTGTTTGATCAAAATCCATTGTGTAATGGCTTGTACCCACTGTATGAGGTCAATATTTCTTAAAGAACACTTGCTAAGGTTCTGGTTAATGGAATGCAATAACTTGGAAATTGGCCAGGCAATTTTAACATTCTGGGGCAATCTAAACAAATTCCTACTAGAAAAACTTGAGCTGTTTTTTGAATGACTCACTATGAGAATAAGAGTAACTACATGTGCAACAGCTGCCAAGTGTGAATTTTCAGATAAACACCTCTGCTAGTTTTGCCTGACTAGTAAGAATGGTATCCGTTTCTTTCAATTCTCTTCCACAGTCTACCATCATGCTACTGGATCAGAGCTAAATGTAACAAAAGATGAGCAAAACATGTCTAGCTTGAACATGTTCAATGTATCTTCCACTGGTCGGTTAGCATCAGGAGTTGAATCTGAAGAGGCTGAAGATAATGTGAAGGAAGTGAGAGAACCCCAGTTCCTTGTGAACGATGCAGGAAGAGGTAGGTTAAAATATAGAATGCTTGCCCATTTGGAACTGAGGCACCTGAGAAGAGGCTGGTATAATTTTTGCAAAGAGCTGTTGCTTTGTAGTTCCTAACAAGACAGGGGCTTTCTTAGAATATACTCTAAGCATCATAGAACCCTATTCTTCCTTTATTTTATTCCATGAATCCAAAGACTTTAGCCCAATAAAAATAGATGTACCATGGAAGAGATTATTTATAGCTCAGGGTTGAACTGTAGAGTCCTTGATGGAACTTGGTGGTTTTCTTGCAGACATTTCATTACCAAATTAGATAGCTCAGAGCACTTCATACTCCTCAGAGCACTGATGATGTTACCTAATTTGGTAATGAAATGTCTGCAAGAAATCAACCAAGGATCCCAGAAAATGAATATGTCTTAAAAGGTATCTAATAGACCTATATACGCACTATGGTGTCTTTATGAACAATTCTGCCTTTTTGTCCTTTTTTGTTTCTAAATAAATCAATAGTCATATGCTTGCTGTCTGAATGATTGTTTCCAAGAATTTGAAGATTATTCTATAGCATATATATCATTGGCAAGGACTTCACACTAGTACAAAAGAAGTACATTTTGGACATAAGGATGAAGTTGGCTTCTGAACCTCAACCATACCTCTACAATATAAATTTAAGCTAATATTACAAGCAATCCATTTCTGTCAAGGTATCCTGGGAACTTTAATGTTTGGTACTAAGTATGTTTTTCAAGAAGCTGTGACAAAATATGTCTTTCAAGAAACTGGTAAATCTCAGAAACTTTTTTTTTTTTTTTTTACAAATAGTTAATAGGTGTGTTCACCATGTAGGTTTCAATTTATTACTACATGAGGAGACAACCTGATGTCCCCAGATTTTTTTGAACTACAACCTCCATAATCCCTTGCCATTAGCCATGCAGGCCTCTTAGGATTTCAAGTCCAAAACATCTGGAGGCCCACAGGTTGCTTGTCCCTTGTATTAAGTTCTTGCTGGTTTAATTATTCCTGCTGATGGAAAATGCCAAATGATACAAAAAGTTGTGCATGTGGTATCAATATATAATAACCAAGAATCATCTAAATGCTAGGTTTCTGCTTCATGTGAATGTCAGTTGGCAATAAAGCTTTGAAGGTAAAGGCTGTTAAACAAAAAACAAGTTGTTTCATTAGGGTTTCAAATCACCTTTGAGCTAAAGAATTGACTATACCTTACCTGTAAGTGAAGTCGTGTCAGGGAGAGAAAAAATAATCCTTTCAGACTGTTTTATGCTGATTAGAAATGAGAAATCCATTGCAAATCATACTCTCAATCCCACAATATCATTTTTGAATTGGCAGATCATTGTGAAACCCTGTCTAAAACCACATAATTATCTACTCTGATCTTTTAAACCCCTCTGAAATGCAAATATCTTTGGGGTTAACCATATTACCATACCTCATTAGAATTGTTAAACTTCTAACTTTAATTTATCTTACTGCTCAGCAGTAATGTTTATATTATTAGTTTTGACTTTATTACAGAGAGAAATAAAAAAGACTGATTATATTAAAATGTTTTGCACACTGAGTTTCTTTAATTACATTTAGAAAGGCAGAAGTTATTATAAAACCTGTTCCTCTTTCCTGATTTTGAAATTCTTAAAATGTAAAATAATTGCATCAAATCAAAACTTTACATAAATATTTACTTCTATCAAGACCATCAATTAATTCTTCTTATTTTTTGTTCAGATATGTAACTAGCCCTTGCTTCTAAATATGGGAACATGATCTCTCTGCATCAGAAGATTTCACTGTCTGGAATAGCAAATTGACTTTAGTATGAAGAAAACTGAATGTTTTCTTGAATTTGTTTTCTTGTCGCAGTAGAGTTGCTGCCACAAACATATTAGCTATAGTTGCACAATATGCTTAACCCAGGTAATATGTTTTCACACATCAGAAGTCATTTTGGGAATACAGATCTCCATTCATTTTCTTCTGGAAATGCCTGCTATTCTCTGAGCTTTGCACAAACCATTGTCTCTGCTGATTTTGGTCCAGCATCATGAGGAAGAAAACCAATAACAAAGGAGATTGCCACCCCCCCCCCTTCATAGTTTAAGAGAGAAGCTTCAAGTTGTGACTTTGTAGATGAGGATGGATAATTATTTTTATTAGGTTACAGTGCTTGCATAAAATAGTTAATGGGGTTAACGGTTCATTAATGTCTAATTAATATAAACCTGGGACTGTTTAAAGTAAATCCTAGAGTTGACTAAAATTTAGGATTTCCATGACAAATAACCACTTCTTCAGGTGAACATAGCCATTGTACATTTCTTGTATATATATGTTTGGTCACCATTATGGCATCTCTTTGCTTTATAATTGTACTTGCAATCAAAGTAATATTCTGATTTGAACAATATGAATCTGAGATTAAAATTTTTCTTCCATCTCTCCACCAATCCAAGCCCTTTTCTTTGTGTTACCTATATAATAAGACCAGTGGGTTGGAATCAGTCTTCCAATGAGCTCACTGCAGAGATGCCAATGTAGGCCATTGGTTTTTTTCTTAGCGTGTTTCCCTCTTGCAGGTTCCACTTATTTTTGTGCACCTAGTTCTTACAGTGGGGCTATCAGTGTGTTTTTGCAAAATGGTGTTGTTTATCAGCCAGCTTCCTGCTCCTTCAGGCAGAAAGGCTCAAGGTCACTCAGGTGGTTTCTGTGCCTAAGGAATTGCTATAAACTAGGTTCCTCTTTTCTTTTTTAGAGTTTTAGAAGAACTCTTAGTTTTTAGCATTTTGATCACAAGAGCACAATGTCTCTGCAGAAATTGAATATAATTAATACTTTTTTTCCAGAGAAACCACCCATTAAGAATCCAGCAAATTTAGGTGGTGGAAAAAAGAACCCTAACAAACCCAAAAGAAAAGGAAATGAGAAGAAAACTAAAAGGAAAACTAAAACTCCATGTGAAGGAAAATATAAAGGTTTTTGTGTTCATGGTGAATGCAGATACATTGAACAGTTTCTAATACCTGTTTGCAAGTAAGTTAAATAACAAACGTTAATAAAACTATTAATATCTCTATTTTGATAGCTAATATGTTGCCATAGACGGCACCTAAAAATATTACCATATTCTCTCACAGAGTTATTAATAGAGTGATGAAACAGAATATATGAATCTGCAAAAAAAAAAGTAATTCCCTACTTGCCAGTGTTGTGGAAGCATAAGAAAAAATTAATATAGTGTCCCTGGCTCTGACCACTATATTGCCTGTAAACATATATCCTCCATTAATCTGGATAGAATTCACAAGGTGTAAAAATTTTTGGTTGGTGTTTGATATGTTATGTGTAGCAGGCATTTGTGGCTGTAAACTATGATTTATGACAGTGCGACAAATGGAGTTTATCACTGAGTGAGTTGCAATCAAACTACAGGAATCTGGAGATTCATTTAACTGTGCTCAGAAAAATGACATACCCCGTAAAGTGAATATCTGTGATTTTTCCCAGAAATTCTTGTTCCTCAGGGTAAATCAAAGCTGTGTAGAAGCCCAATGAACTATATGCCAGTGACAGAACCAAGGTTCCAGATTGGAGGTTGGGGGGGGGAGAACTAACATATGTAAGCTCCATGCACTCTTCTGTAGGCTGAAATGCTCCTTTTGTTATGTTATTACAGGTAGTCCTCGACTTACGACCGCAATCGGGACAGGATTTCCAGTCGTAAGTCATTACGGTTGTAAGCCGATGCACCCACGTGACTGGACTTGATTTTGCAACAATTTTACAGTGATTGTTAAGCAAATCACCATGGTCATTAAGTGAATCCATGATCATTAAGCGAGCATCATGGTCGTAAGTGCAAACCTATTCTTCCGAATGGACATTTTTTCCCAAAAACTAGCAACAAAATTACAGATGAAAGTCACATAATCATGCAATGCTTATGTAAAGGCAAACCAGTTGCCAAACTCTCAAAATGCAGGTGTAGGGGTATATGTGTGTGTGTGTGTGCACGCGTGTTTGTGTGTAGCATGACAGGAGAGTGTGAAGTTGTAGCATTATGGCCTCATGAAAATGAAGTTTCCTTTTCTGGTACTTCCCATCAAAATGATCAAGAATTCAAACTATTGTTTGAATTTGAAACGAACACAGAGGGAATTAAACAAAGGGAATAAATACAGTGGATGTACCTGGAGATACTTTGAACATCATTTCAGTGTTTTATATATGTTTAGAATAGCAGTGATACACAAATAATTGTGCATTCTCATGATTTGCTTTCAGATGCCACCCAGATTACTTTGGTGAACGTTGCGTGGAACAGTTTTTGAAGACAAAAAGAACCAATGATGAAACAAATGTCCTAAAAATAGAAGTTGTGGTAGTATCAATTTTCTTTGCAGTGGTCAGCTTTCTCATCATTATAATTGTCATTACTGAACAGTAAGTCAAGTTATTTAAATCCCCTAGTAAACCAAGGAAAGTACAATAAAATAGTGGCAAAAAGGCTGATAGATATACGTGATACTTAATATACTTAACAATGTTTTCACCAACAGAATACTAAAGTTTAGTAAAATTGCTTGCCATAATTAGGATTCATGGTGCCCCAAAGTCAGAAAGAAAGTTGCTTCCTATTTTAATGCTAGTTTATATTTTCTAAATATACATTTATGAAACATGGTGACTATATTCATACACTGGTGACTCCATTTTGTGAATATTGCATGCAGTCAAGTGACAAGTATGTGCTATAATGTATATATTAAGAAATCTTCCACAAAAAATAGTATTTTAGAGAAAACACACATCAAAGTATGTATGTATGTATGTATGTATGTATGTGTGTGTATTTATTTATATATATATATGTATATATATATATATATATATATATATATATATATATATATATATATATATATATGTGTGTGTGTGTGTGTGTGTTTTCTTAAGTTTTCGCGGGTACTTACATGTCTGGCATTCAGCTTTGTTCGGGTATTTTCCCACGTCATAATAGTGGTGCTTTTAAAGTTGTAGCAACGTTTCAGCAGAATCTCATCTGCCATCGTCAGGCTTCTGTATGGTGTTTGTCTGTGAGTCAGACTTTTCTGAAACCACTGTAAAAGTCTGACTCACAGACAAACACCATACAGAAGCCTGATGATGGCAGATGAGATTCTGCTGAAACGTTGCTACAACTTTAAAAGCACCACTATTATGACGTGAGAAAATACCCGAACAAAGCTGAATGCCAGACATATATATATCAACTCAGAAATAGGATACAAAAATGTAAATTGGCAAATGCAAAACTGAATTCATTTGTATTTCTCTATTCTTAACATTAATTATATGGAGGAATACATTGGGCCAATTTTGTAGAGCAGTATTTACCTCATTTTACCTGTGATAGCCATTTAGAACATCATAAAATAATGAATAGTGTAAGCGGACAGACCAGTATGGACACATTAAAATTCAGCATACCATAATCTTGGAGATTAAACTATATTTGACAGGTGATGGTCTCATTAAGTCTGTAAGAAATGAGCAATGGAAACAAGTAATGTGTCCTTTTGATTTTATGAGATATATTAAGCTTGAAATTGATGAAACGTAACATTTAAGATTAATTATTTTGGGGTGTTTATTCTAGCTATGACTCAGTTTGGATCTAGTCCTATGAAGCCTAATTGAGGTACAATAAATGGCAGATTGGTGACTTCCAAAATTATTGCCAAGGATGGTTTTCAAATAATTAACAAATTAAGGCTGTTGTGTTTTGCTGTAAAAAAAATGGTCCTGTAATAGAATTCAGTGGCAGGGGAGAAGTGAAATTTCAGCACTACCTCATCTTATTTAATTGAGCTTTATGTTTGGGATCATTAACAAATGTAATGCTTATTGCTTTAAATTTTACTCCTGAGAAATAATGTTTTAGCTGCTATCTACTGTTGTTGAACTTAAGACCACATTGGTCAGATTCTCTATCTCACCATTATGTAAAGCCTAAATGACTGATCTACTTCCTGTTGAAGTCCTGTAGATTTCATATCAAAGACCACAGAACTATGAGCACTGTATGTTTGTGTGTTTGTACACACAGAGACACACACAATGATGCTTGTAACCTATAGGTCACAGATGAAATCTCCACTTCAATTAAACATTCATTTGGTGGCAATTGCAGTGGCAAAGATTTGTCCCCTATCATTTCCACTCCTGCACAGTTCTCATCCTAAGGCCAGAACTCTACTGCACTAAACCAGTATTACTTCCTTTCCTAGCCATCTCCTTTTCCCAATCCTTTTTGTTAATGTTTTGCTCAAATTGTAGCCTATTTTATAGCAATTTGTGGTTCACGCAGCAGTCTCCACCCTATCCTTGTCCTGAATTCCTTAAATAGAGTTGTCTATCCCTAATAATAATAGTAATCATCATCTAAATTCTCGCCTTGAGACAATATTATGCACGTAACATATTGCCTATCTTAATATTTAATAAATAATTTTGACTTGGATTCTGATGTAAACTGGTCATTATAATTTGGAAGCTGTTTCTATGTTGCTGAATGTCCCCACAACTACCCCAGGTTCCCAAGAGTATAGTAACAAATTTTGCCCTAAAGTAGGACTTTAAGGTAAAAAATGCTAAAGATGGAGAAGGGAATGTGAGTTTCTACAGAAATAAAATGCTTCCCTTCCCATAAATTTTTTGAAGTTCCAAAGTTGTGAAATATTGGAACAAAAATGTTCTCCTCAAGTGATAATATTGTGTTATTGTAAGGCTTTTTCAGGACCTATTGACCATTTGACACCTAAATTACAGAGCCATGGCTCGAAAACTGCACCCTCCAATTGTTCAACTGGATTTAGCGTTCTATTTATGCAGAAGTATTTTAATTCTTGCAAGTTTAATATCTGGTTTCTTTCGGGTTTCCTGGAGAAAGAATAGACTACTGTATCTTTTGATTGTTAAACATACCAAACTCTTTTATATTCAAAACAGATGTCCCCAAACTTTAAGGCTTTGAAGCACTTTTGAAATGTTGACAGAATGTTGTAATAACAATAGTTGCATGGTTAGATGAGATTTTCTCACTCAAAAGCTTTGTGCACTTGGCTTCTCACAAATGAAGAAAATTAAATGGAGCAAGGAACCTGATATGCCATAGTTTTTCTGTCTCATAGTTTAAAATCATTTTGTACTTATGCTTGGACAATTTAAAAGCAAAATAAATTCAACAAAGTGATGGAGATGAATGTTTTTATTATTCAGGGTAAGAAAAAAATGCACTAACTATAATGAAATAGAAGAAAGGAGAAATCTTAAAAAAGAAAACAGAACTCCCAGTAGTAATGTCTAAAAAGAATGAAGGTAAGGATTCTTTTAACTATATCTTATACCATTCTTCCATCTCCAAAAGTTTATAACTATTTATGTTTTCTGTACCAATACTCTTATCGTATTATGAAGCTTTATGTTATAGCATATAATAACATAAAGCTTTTTAAAACTCATCCAATTCCTTTAGGAAAGTCATTATCTTTTAGCTGTCAACCTTAGCATGGACATTTGAAACAAATAGACACTTTTTATTATAGGTAGACCTTGATTTGCAACCACAAGTGAGCCCAAATTTTCTGTTGCTAACTGATATAGTAGTTAAGTGAGATTTGCCCATTTTACCACCGTTCTTGCTACAGTTCTTAAATGAATCAATGCAGTTGTTAAGTTAGCAACATGGTGGTTGGAAGGTTGCAAAAGGGACACTGCAACTGTCATAAATGTGAGCCAGTTGCCGTTGTAACTTCAAATTATATCAGCTATCACTAAGCAAATGGTTGCAAGTCAAGGACTACCTGTACATTACTTGCCTAGGATCCCTATCAATAATTCCACCTTCTTGGAGATGAGCTTCATAAACTTCATAAGAGGAGTTGGGCATTTTTGAGTAGGTCTTTCCTGTATATGTAATGTAGAACATTTCCTGAAAAAAATGTAGAAGCTACAGAGTCAGGCACTATAATTTGGTCAGTCATCAAATGTACAACTCTCCTGAGGCAAAAAAACCCAAAACCCAACTCTCTACCTAACTGACTGATAACTCCATCTAAGAATTGCCTGTTCTACCAGCTGGAAATCTGGCAATTTTTGCAAAGGTCCTTGGTTGAGATTGATGGCCAGAAATTGGATCAGTTCAGAAATAAATCACTTTCATAATACAAGTTATAGCTCTATGTATATTTTCAGATAAATACTGTGATAAATATTCAGAATAGCATACATAGGAAAGTATAAATAAATACCATATTTTAAAGAGTTTGTTATGTCAGTATGTAAGCACAGAGATTTCTATTATCATAAATGTGCTTTCTATTGAATATAGTATGTTTGCACAGCTGAGGGGCTTGATAATTTTATAATTTTATACAGGGAATAAATTGAGTTATTATAAGTTTATATTGTTACTTGGTTCCAGTTGATGTCCGGTTTATATAGTCACCTCCTCTCTGTTCATGTCAGAGGCACTGTTTAAGGTTCTTCCGGCTTGAAAGGATTAGCCGTGACATCAACACCACCTGGGGGATGTTTGTGGAGGTTCCTTTCATGTCCTAGTCAAGGAGGCGGAGCCAATGACAGGAACTTACCACCATTCAGCAGCTCTCGGGTCTCAAACATGGGCTTTGCTAACCACCAGCCACAACCACAGTGTGTGGTTTGTATAGTCATCCAAATCTTTGAGTTGTCCCCAAAGATCTTTTAACAAAATCTAAGTTTTGTACTATATGTAGCAATCTCCTTTTTTCAGCTTTCCAGAAATCAGTGTGCCATCTGCTAATGCCAGTTTGCCTCTTCCAGATAATAAAAGAAGCCATCGCTGAAGCATGTACTAATTTATGGAGGCACCTCTGAAAAATTCAAATCAAGAAATCAAGAATTCAGTTAACCTGAAACTTTATTTGCCAGCAAGCCAGAGGTGTGCTGCAAGGAGGGTGATCCTTTTTTTTTCTTGGCAATTGCCAACATGTGACCGCACATGCAGGAGTGAATAGCTTTGGTTTCACAGTAGCAGTCAGCACACCAGTCAGTGCTGCTCAGTTGTAGGAGAATACCGAATGGCCGCTGCCCCACATACTCCTTTCTTGCACATATTACCTTTGGCAGAGATGAACTGATTGAGAGAGTATGTGAGAAAGCATGAATTTGAAAGGCCCTTGTGATTGTATTCTTTGCTGTGTTCCACACACACCCATGAAGGTGAAAGGCAGAAATGGAGCTGGCTTTGAGTAAGTCTCTCACGCTGCTTAAAGAGCTCAATGACTCCTAACCAGGACAAACGGTTCAGGGTGTGCCTCATTTCTCCCACGCCTCCAACCTTGTCATCTGGAGGATTCCCGCTTGCTCGATGAAAATGTGCCAGGCCAGAAGTGCCAGTGTTGAATGCAGTTTTGTCTCATTGGAAAGTACATAAGCAATTGGAGCAGCTTCCAAGTTGTTGTTCTGGTTTCAAAACATTGGAGAGATGCAATCAGTTTGCAAAACTATCAACCAACAGAGTTATTTGTTGGTGGCTTTGTTTCCTGAGATTAGTCTAGTCTTTAACACCTGCAATATAACTATTCCAGAATGTTCAGTTTTCCCTTTAATGTTTTAAGGTGGGGAGTGACTTACTATCCAAGCAATAAGAATTGTGAGATTCTTCCCTGAGCCAAGCTTTTGCTGAAATTGAACATCTTCTACCATATAAGAGCAAATAATGAAACTGTGTGTTTGTGTGTGTGTGTGTGTGTGTGTGTGACAGATACAATATTTATTGAACAAAACAAAGACCAAAACAAAGATACTGTACTATGAATTTCCATGGGATTTTTCTTTAAAGAGTATTAAAGAGCAAGATAAAGCATCTTAATTTAGTTTGCAATATTATTAGCTTCAATGTTTTCTCTACAGATATAAATTGCTTCTACAAAGAGGCACCTTTAATTCAAGTTATAATTCTATGCACATGTTTAGATAAACTATGAAATGTAATGGGACTTATATCAGAATAATCTACATAGCCTTATGTTAATTTACAGTAGCTTATGTGTAAGATAAACATAGCTTTTAGATTTTTTTAATGTAAATATGTAAGTATAGAGGTTTTCTATTTCTGTAAATGTGATTCTTATTTAATATATTCACACAACTCAATGACTTATTTATTTTATAATTTTTCTACACAAATAAAAAACTGAGTTGTACTTTATATTGTTACTTGGTCCTAGTGCTGTTTGCAAAGCAGCACTTCACGTTAACACAATCAGCACAATTATTGATTTTCATATCAATTCATCCACCACAAATGTATCACTTGAGACTGTTGGTTTTCAGCAGGTGCCTATCTTATCATCATCTTTCTCTGGTCTCTTCTTTGGATTCCAGACAAAGGAAAGAATAAATCAGTTTTTATGTGTAATATAAGCATATATAAGTGAGAAGGGGGCAACTCATACAATGCCCAATAACATTGGGCAACTGACATCACTGATGTACTTGCATCAGGTGTTGGAGAACAAGCATGACCTGTGTAATGACATGACACACACATCATTATTTTCATGTCTTTATGCTTTGTAACAAGAGTCCTCTGTTTAGATAAAGTTAGTATTCTTAATAAATGGGAAATAGAAATCCTAACTACATTATCCAAAACATTTCTATTCCCTTAATTTTCTCACTAATTTTGTCAAGATTTCAAAAAACACTTTAAAGGAGGAATTCCAAATTCTCTGAGTAAATGTATTCCTTAAGTTACCAAGGCAGTTGGACTGGTGTAGCCATCATTGAGTGATATGGTTGTAAAGTTCAACATAAGGTGATCACTTTGCTTTGCAAAAGCAAGCCAGGCTATGCCAGTTTTAACCTCAAGTCACACAAGTTTTTAAATGGAAAGAACAGGGAATTCCAGGTAAGGAACACAGAAATGTCACAGGATGGGGGAGGCTTCAGGACACCCAGTGCAGGCTCTATGTGAGTTGGGATAGTGCTGAAACATGAGATAGGGAGGCCAGGGAAGAGGGTGTGGGGTGCATGTGGCATGTGTGCCGGGAAAAGGGCACATGATGTGTGTTATGAGCTCAGGGAGGTCGGGGAAAGGAGATGTGGCGTTTGTGAGTGAGTGAGTGCAGGGAAGCCATGGCATGATACTGAGAGGTGCAAACAAGCAAAGAGGGTGTGGTTCATACAAGCAAAGGAAGGCCTGTGGAGGGAGATATACTAAAGCAACCTGTGACCTTTCCTGCTAGCTTTCCCAATGACTGGGGGAAGCCAGCGGAGAAGGTTGGCAACAGCAATCTTTGGGATGTTGCAAGGGTGAGCCGATGGTCAAGCATCAAAGTTTGTTCAGGAACATTCTACAAAGTAATCATTGAGTCTGTCATCTGCACCTCTATAACTGTCTGGTTTGGTTCTGCAATCCAACAAGACAGACACAGACTTCAGAGAGTAATTAGGATTGCAGAAAAAACTATTACTACCCACCTGCCTTCAATCGAGGACCTGTATACCGCATGAGTCAAAGAGGGCTGTGAAAATATTTACAGACCCCTCACATCCCGGACATAAACTGTTTCAACGCCTACCCTCAAAACGATGCTATAGAACATTGCATACCAGAACAACTAGACACAAGAACAGTTTTTTCCCGAAAGCCATCGCTCTACTAAACAAATAATTCCCTCAACCCTGTTCAACTATTGCAAAGTCTGCACTGCTATTACTGTTAAATCTTGTCATTACTCCTTATTACCCATCCACTCCCACTTGTGACTATATGACTGTAACTTTATCGCTTGTATCTTACAATTTATATTGACAGTTTCCTAGTATGATTTGATTGCTTATTTGTACTCTATGACTATTATTAAGTGTTGTACCTGATGATTCTTGACAAATATATCTTTTCTTTTATGTATACTGAGAGTATTTACACCAACAAATTCCTTGTGTGTCCAATCACACTTGGCCAATAAAAGTATTCTATTCTATTCTTCTATTCTAAAAGTATTCTATTCTATTGTAATGGCCAGAACTTTGAGGACTGATCATATGTTCCTTCCTTCAATGCCATTGTAACTTCAGACAATCTCTGAATGAATGGAAATAATTTGAGGACTACCTGTATTTGAATGACTATGACACAATAATTTCTAGCATTGTGTCCTTCCCAATTTCTGTAAAAACAATAGTTTCCTTGTTTAGTTCTTATGCATTGTAATGGAGCTTATGGAAGAGAGTGTGTACTCAGAAATCAAAGAGCAACTGGAACAGCCGGTACTGTGAAGCATTGAAAATTTCAGATGGACAGTGACTATGGTGAAACTTCCCCAGAGCTATTATTCTGACATTTGTAGTCTTGTTTGGTTGGCTCATCCTGCATCTCATCAGAATGATACTGTACTATGGGGCACCAACCCTTTCTTAAAAGAGCAAGTAGAACAGGAAAAACAGAATGTGAGCTGCCAATTACAGTGTGTCAACAACTTTTTCTCAAGAAAGCCACAAATAGCATTTCAAATTAATAGTTGTCATCCTGCTTCAGCTTGTTTTGGACACATCATCTTATTGGCTGGAGGTTGTCTCCCTCAGAGAAAGAGTGGCCTTGTTGTGGTAGAAGCTCATTTAAGGCTGAAAAATCATAGCTCATTTGCTTTCCAGAAGTCCATTGATTCTAGGATAATGGATTTTTCTGATGCTAATCTTGAAAGATTATATAACGAAATGAATGTTTCTACTCTTAATAACAGGATAATTCTTTCTCTGGTACATTTTCAAGAAGTGAATCAGTTAGTCTAAGATGAGTAGTATTGCAAAGTGCTATTTTCTTACCTTTTCAAAGGTGAATTCCAGAATTATTGGAATTGCAAGATTATTAAACTGGTGCCCAAGGAAGCAGAATCAGAATCAGGAAAAGAGATTGATGTTGCAAACTAACTGTAAAATGTCAAAACACCAAGTTTGAGCTGTCATTTTTTAAGACTTTGTTAAAATAAAGTCACCTTTTAAACTGTAAGCTAAAAGGCACTAACTAAAAATTGGATTTGTTTGCCTGGATATTACTGAATAATTTAAAATGCAACTATTAATATTTATGCATTTAGAGAAACGTATTCATGGTGCCTCATTGGCTATTCCCAAGGATACATGTAGATGTATTAAAACACAGTCTAATATTGTTAGCCATCCTTGCATTTATCTATCACATACAAATTCAGATTTTGAAAAAGAATCCAGTATTTTAACTGATCTCCATTAATTTCAATCTCTCATTATAACTTTGCTGTCTTTCTTCTCTGAGAAAGAACATTTATTTTCAATGTGCACATCTGGAAATACCTGAAGGCTGTGGAGATTTACCCAGGATCGCCTCATTTCTTCATTAAGCAGGTTCTATTGAGAACACACTACAAATTCAGTAAAATGGCATTCTGACTATTCACTCTTGTTCCAATGTGAGGACCATATTCTGCCCAGATTTTTTGTGCAAGTTTAATGATGCAATCTGATCCAGGCCACAACAGAAAGAAGTATTCTTTCTCTGAAGACATATATTTCTGATAATGTAGCCTTCTGGGAATGAATTTTGCCTTCTGGGAATGAACTTTGTCTTACAAGTTAAAACACAATCCAACAATTTCTTGGCCGGATTCCAACCAGGAGACTTAGATAGACTTGCAATCCTTCTGCAAAGTAATTTTAACAAAGGGAAGCTGTAGTTTTCCTGACATCAACAATTCTACTCTGTTTCACATTTAATCTAAATGTTGCTTCATGATATGTTATAAATCAAACAATAAATGATCAGCCAAGGATTTCCATGCAACTACATGAATTTAGTCTAGTATTCCAAAACTCCCTGAGGAGGTATTATGATTTTTGTTTGTTTGTTTGTTTTGCACTGGTCTTTTGCCATCCCCCTACCATTGCCTTTCTTTGGTTTGCACTGCAGTTGTCTATAGACCTGTATAACTGGTTTTTTAGCATTCAATCAGAGACAGAAAATTGTATAGACTGAGCTTTCAAACCAGTGTCATGATTTAAAAAAAAAAACATACCACATTTATTTTATATTGCATGCCAGCTGGAGAAATTGGTATCTTGAATAAATATCCATTGCATTCATATTTTTGTGGGCAAAATTGTTGTTAGCATACAGTAATTAAGACATTCCATAAATAAATGCCTGGGGAAATGCAAGACAGGATCAAAGGAGAAGATTAGGCTGCTTGGCTCCCATAAAAAATGAATATTGGCCCAGTGAACCTTTGATTCTTTTTTTTTTTAATACAAGTTTTATTAATTTTTTACAACAAACACAAACACATAAAACATAGGACATAACATAAAAACATCATCATTCTTCATAAATTTACAAGCAGTGTATCGGTCGGTTTACCAGTCCTTTTTGTGCATCCATTTCATAGTCATCATAATAATTATGTTGCATAATAATTCATATCATCAATAAACAACCATATATCCCAATATCACTATTGAACAATCATTTGACTGTAATTTAACTAATTCATACTTAAGTGAGATAACTATAGTTTAATTAATTTATTTTATAACAGATCATAAAATCATACCAAATCTATCTTAATAAAATATTCTTAAAATATTATCAAAACCAAAAAGAAAAAAAAATGCATATTCGTTATATCCTAGGTTTCTAAATATTCTATTATTATATTGTGTTATCTAACCATTGATAAAAAAGATCCCAAACTTCATAAAATTGTTTATCTTCTTGTTCTCTAATTTCAAATGTCAATCTACTCATTTCAGCACATTCCAATATTTTCTTAATGATTTCTTCCTCTAATGGTATTCTCCTAGCCGCTGTTAATACATTTACAATCAAATATTTTAAATTTTTATTATATATATCAGGTAAGATTCCCAATAAAAAAATCTCCGGTTTCAAGTCTATATGTTTCTTTGTCATTTTTTCCAATCATATGCAAATTCTAGTCCAGTATTTCCTGGCCTCCTCACAAGTCCACCACATATGGTAATATGAACCAGGAATCTGATGACATTTCCAGCATTTTTCAGATTTGTTCTTAAACATTCTTGCAATTCTTGTCGGGGGAAAGTGCCACCTATAAAACATCTTATACAAATTTTCTTTATATGCTGTTGACATTGTCATTTTATAATTTTGAGACCACAACTTTTGCCATTTCTCTAAATCAATCCCATATCCAAAATTCTTCCCTCAAGCAATCATTGTTTCTTTAACTTGTTCTTCCTCCAATTTAATTTCCAACAAATAATTATATAATTTTTTGATCACCTTTTCATCAGTATCTGTCAATATCCTATCTAAGTCAGTCAATTTATCATAGAATCCTTCCATTTAGAATCTTTAAGATACTTTGAATGTATTTGCGCATATGAAAACCAATTCATCTTTATACCTTATTCTTCTAAATTTTGCATCGTTTTAAGTTCACCCTTTTCATCTAGTAATTCCCCATATCTAACTGTTTGTTCCTTCTTATAGGTTAAAGGATAATAAAAAGCTTCAATAGTTGATAACCAAATTGGGATTTTCAAATTACATTGTTTCTTAATTTTCTCCCAATTCAACCATAACGATTCCCGTATATAATGCCTTCTAAAATAATGCTGCGATTTAGTTCCCTTATAACATAGAAAAGCATGCCAACCCAATAATAAATCATGTGCTTCTAATGCCAACAATCTAGTCTTTCTTAACGTTATCCATTCTTTAGCCCACATTAAATTTGCAGTTTGATAATACAACTCCCAGTTAGGAAGTCCAAATCCTCTCTAATTCTAGCATCCTGTAAGAGTTTTAATTTTATTCTCGCTTTCTTACCTTGCCATATATACTTCAACACAATTTTATTTAATTCTTCAAAATAGTCCTTACCTAACCTAATTGGTATTGTTTGAAACAAATATAAAATTCTAGGTAAAATATTCATCTTAATTGTTGAAATTCTACCTATCAATGAGAATTGTAAATTTTCCCATTTTTTCAGGTCAGACGCTATCTGCTGTTTAAGTTTAATATAGTTATTCTCTTTCAGTGCAGCACATCTTGACGTCAGATATATCCCCAAATATTTAACTTTATTCATAACTTGAATTTTCAATAGGTCTGTCAGCTCTTCTCTTTGTCTTAATAGCAGGTTTTTTGTCAAAATCTTTGTTTTGTCTTTATTTATTTTCAAGCCAGCCATCTCACTGTACATCTCTATCTTTCCCAATAGTTTTAAAGCTGTCTCTAGAGGATCTTCCAAAATAAAGACCAGGTCGTCTGCAAAGGCTTGCAATTTGAATTCCTCCTTTTTAACTTTCATTCCTTTTATATTTGTATCCTCTCTAATATATCTATTTAACACTTCCAAAGTTAATACAAATAACAAAGGAGATAATGGACATCCTTGTCTTGTACCTTTTTTAATATTAATAGAATCTGTGAATTCTCCATCTATCATTACTTTTGCCGTTTGCTTATAATATATGGCTTCTATTGCTTGAATAAATTTTCTAGCAAACCCCATCTGTTCCAATAATAATAACATAAATCTCCAATTCACATTATCAAATGCCTTTTGGGCATCTAAGAATGATCAAAGCCATTTGTTTTTCAGGGTGCGCCTCGTAATATTCCAATTTGTCCAGGATTACCCTCATATTGTCTTTAATTTGTCTCTTTGGTAAAAATCCATTCTGATCAGAGTGAATAAATTTTTTAAAATATTTTTTAGCCTCTCTGCCAAGACTGAAGCAAAATATTTTATAGTCTGCATTCAATAAGGAAATAGGTCTAATTTGTAATGGGTCAACCCCTTCTTTTGGGATAAGTGTAATATAAGCTTCTGACCATGTTTTAGGTATTTTCTTATTTGTCATAACTTCATTCATGACTTCTAATTGTGAAGTGCTCAACGGTTCTTGTAGTGTTCTATAAAATTCTGCCGGGAGACCATCTGGTCCTGGTGCTTTTCCATTGTTCTGTCTATTAAGTGCTTCAGTTAATTCCATCATTGTTATAGCACTTTCTAGCATTTCCCCAATTTCATCAGGTATCTTAGGTAGGTTAGCATTTTGTAAATACTGTTTAATTTTTTCCTCATCAAGATCCTCCTGTTTATCTAATTGTCCATAAAAGTCTCAAATAATTGCCTTTTTCTCTTTATTACCATGGCAAATTTGACCTTGATTGTCTATTAACTGTAATATTTTCCTTGATTCTTTCTCTTTTCTCAATTTATATGCCAACCATCTACCTGGCCTATTTGCATCTTCAAAATAGTTCTGTTTAGCACTTCTAATTTTTTGTGCCAGTTCTTCTTTCTCTGCTTGATCCATTTTATGTTTAATTATATCCATTTTAAGTTTAATATCTTTTTTCTGTGGAGTTTTTTGTAATTCTTTTTCCAGTTTTTTATGATCATCTTCTAAAACTTTAATCATTTGCCTCTTCCTAATGTTCTTTTTCTTTGTATAGTCTATTATTAATCCTCTTGCATATGCCTTCATTGTATCCCAAACATTCTGTATTGAAGTATCTTCTTTTTTGTTTTCATTAAAGAAGAAGGCCAATTCTTTTTCCATCCATTGTGTAAAGTTTCTTTCCTTTAAAATAGTATTATTTAATGTCCATCTAGATCTTCTTTTTTGTCCTTTCCATTTAATTATCATTGGATTGTGGTCTGCCCATGTACTTGTTTCAATATTTATTTCTTGAATATTAGATAATAATTCTGTTGATGTCCAAATCATATCTATTCTGGACCATGATAAATGTCTATTGGAATAAAAAGTATATTGTTGAGTTTTATCATTTCTTTCTCTCCATATATCTTTTAGATTTAATTCATCTGTCATTTTAAAAATGGATTTAGGAAGAGTCTTTCTATTTTGTCATGTTGCTTTTGCTATATAGTCCAGTTTATTGTCTACAATTCCATTGAAATCTCCCATCATAAGTATATTAGCATAGTCCAATTCAATTATTTTCATATGTAATTTTTTATAAAATTCTTCTTGTTTATCATTCGAGGCATAAATTGCAACCAAGAGTGTTTTTGTATTATTGTCCACTATTTCAACCATCTCTTCCTTCTTCATCAGTATAAATCAGTTTTGCTGGAATGGTTTCTTTAATATATAAAACCACTCCTCTTTTTTTACAGTAAGTCAAAGAAGTAAATATTTTCCCTAATTTTGGTTGTGCCAGTAATTGTTCATGTTGTTTTTTAATTTGTACTTCTTGTAGGCAGATTATATCAAATTTTAGCTTCTCTAATTTGTGGAAAGTTTTTCTTCTTTTAGTAGCTGAATTCAGTCCATTTATATTCATAGAAATCAGTTTTTTTTCTTCCATGGTTATGTTTTATATTTAGGTCTAACAGCTCTCGTGGATCTTACTTCACGTTGTTCTTTAATCTCCACTTGTCCACCTACTGCACCTTCCTCTCTTCCCATTTCTATTTGGTCCTCTTCAAATTCAGTTGAGATATTCTCTTTTTCTCTCTCCCCTTCTCTTCTTTCAAAAAATTCCTTGTAGAATATTTCTGCTTTCTCAATTGAATCAATTCTATGTCTCTGTTCTTGTCACGTAAACATTAATCCTTCTGGAATCAGCCATCTATAGTTCACCTCTTTTTCCAATAGCATTTTGGTCAAAAATCGATATTCTCTTCTTTTTTTTTTTTTGATAAAAGTTTTATTGATTTTAACGACAGATAAAAACATATAAGACATAAAACATAACATAAAAAAAAAACATTCTTCATAAATTTACAGTGTATCGGTTGGTTTACCACTCCCTTTTGTGCATCCATTTCATAGTCATCAAAATAATTATATTACATTAACTCACATTATCAATTATTAGTAAAATACCCTAATATCATTATTGAACAATAATTTGACTATAATTTTACTAATTCATACTTAAGCGAGATAACTATAATTGAGTTAAATTATTTTATAACAAATCATAGAATCATATCAAATCTATCTTAATAAAATATTCTAAAAAATTATCAAAACCAAGAAAAATTATATATTCGTTATTTCCTAAATTTCTAAATATTCTATTATTATATTGTATTATCTAACCATTGATTAAAAAAAAGATCCCAAACTTCATAAAATTGTTTTTCTTCTTGTTCTCTAATTTCAAATGTCAATCTACTCATTTCAGCACATTCCAATATTTTCTTAATAATTTCTTCCTCTAATGATATTTTCTCACTCTTCCAATGTTTAGCAAATACAATCCTAGCCGCTGTTAATACATTTACAATCAAATACTTTATACTTTTATTATATATATCAGGTACGATTCCCAATAAAAAAATCTCTGGTTTCAAGTCTATATGTTTCTTTGTCATTTTTTCCAGCCATATGCGAATTCTAGTCCAGTATTTCCTGGCCTCCTCACAAGTCCACCACATATGGTAATATGAGCCAGGTATCTGATGACATTTCCAGCACTTTTCAGATTTATTCTTGAACATTCTTGCTATTCTTGTCGGGGGAAAGTACCACCTGTAAAATATCTTATACAAATTTTCTTTATATGCTGTTGACATTGTCATTTTATAATTTTGTGACCATAATTTTTGCCATTTCTCTAAATCAATCCCATATCCAAAATTCTTCCCCCAAGCAATCATTGTTTCTTTAACTTGTTCTTCCTCTAATTTAATTTCCAACAAATAACTATATAGTTTTTTAATCACTTTTTCATCAGTACCTGTCAAAATCCTATTTAAATCAGTCAATTTATCATAAAATCCTTCTATTTCAGAATCTTTAAGATACCTTGCATGTATTTGCACATATGAAAACCAATTCATCTTTATACCTTGTTCTTCTAAATTTTGCATCGTTTTAAGTTCACCCTTTTCATCCAGTATTTTTCCATATCTAACTGTTTGTTCCTTCTTATAAGTTATAGGATACGAAAAGGCTTCAATAGTTGATAACCAAACTGGAATTTTCAAATAACATTGTTTCTTAATTTTCTCCCAATTCAACCATAACGATTCCCGTATATAATGCCTTCTAAAATAACCCTGTGATTTAGTTCCCTTATGCCATAAAAAAGCATGCCAACCCAATAATAAACCATGACCTTCTAATGCCAACAATCTAGTCTTTCTTAACGTTATCCATTCTTTAACCCACATTAAGTTTGCAGCTTGATAATACAACTCCCAATTAGGAAGTCCAAATCCTCCTCTAATTCTAGCATCCTGTAAAATTTTTAATTTTATTCTCGCTTTCTTGCCTTGCCATATATACTTCAACACAATTTTATTTAATTCTTCAAGGTAATCCTTACTTAACCTAATTGGTATTGTTTGAAACAAATATAAAATTCTGGGTAAAATATTCCTCTTAATTGTTGAAATTCTACCTATCAATGACAATTGTAGATTTTCCCATTTTTTCAGGTCGGATGCTATCTGCTGTTTAAGTTTAATATAGTTATTCTCTTTCAGTGTAGTACATCTTGATGTCAGATATATCCCCAGATATTTAACTTTATTTTATAAATAAAGTTTATAAAGAAGGCGGAGCTTCGTCGCCGCGATACAGCTGTGATCTCGGGGCTCCAAGATCACAGCTGATATCTTCGCCCCTGGTGGTTCCTAACGGACCTAAACCGTCTCGTAATGACGGGGACAGTAAGGGGTGCGTTCTGTAGATTCCGGGGACATCGCAAGTCCCTGTTCGATCCAGAAGAAGCCCTTTTGCCAACGGCGGAGAGGCAGCCATTAAGCTGCTGAAGCTGGGACAGCTTCAGAAGAACGGGATAGAAAGAAGTGTATCGGCTGGTGAGGATCTTTTTTTTTGCTTGGGACTTAACAACACTCTAATATGAGAAGAAATCTGTAAACTTATTGACAAAGTTTGATTTAGCAGCGATTTTTTTTAGTAATGTCAAAGTGAGGCTTGGCTTTTTATTTTTACTTTTTTTTTCTTTACTGAATTTCTATTGCGATCTAGTTAACCAGACTGGTTTTTTTCTTTTATATTTTTATATTTACTTGCTCTCTCTTCTCCTTTTTGACTGTTTATATTTTTTAAAATAGAGGCCCACTTTAATATTTTTTTTTAATATACATAAATATACATATATACTTTTTTCCCCTCTTTTTAGGCTTTTTTCAGGAGGGAAGAAGGAGGAGTGGTTTGAAGAAACTTTGTAACACTGCCAACTAGAGGCTTGGAAATATTTTGTTTGAAGTTGAAAAACTCTTGTTTGAAAAACTTTTCTCAAGGCTACTGGAAATGATAAGATAGAGGGAAGAGTACTGGAGGATGTTTACACAGGTACTCTTTGGAACTTCTATTATTAAATGAATATCTGAAGTTTGGCTTTGAAATTTGTGGAGAAGCCAAATAAGAGCCTTGGATAAATAAAAGGCAGTGTGCGTGGTTTTTTTTTAAAATTCCTTATTAATTGTTTCATCCCTCCCCTCCAACCCCACACCATTTTGTAATATTGATAAATTTATTTATTATTTTTTATTCTATCTCATTTTTATTTTTTTTTAAAGGGGAAGCCTCAGAATATTCTTTTTTCGCTTTTTTTCCATTTTTCATAGGGATGTCTGCCTCTTGATTTCTATTTTTGACTTATTTTTATGGCTTTTTTTCATTTTCTGAGGTCTTTCAATTGGATTAAGGTGGGAAGAACCTGAAGAACTCTCTTTTTTTTTTTTTTTCCTTTTTCTTTGCTTATTACTTTTTGATATTATTGGGCTTTATTTTGTTTCTTTTTTTCTCTTCATTTTTTAATTTTTACTTTTGAATTATATTTGCGTATTTCACAATTGGATTAAGGTCTTGAAGAACCTGAAGAATTTTTTCTTTTTAATTTTGGGCTTTTTACTTATTATTGGTTTTGTTTTTCATTTTTTATGGTGTTTTCCTTTTTCTAAATTGGATTATAATTGGCAACCTCACTAATTGGATTAAAAATCGATATTCTCTTCTAATCTCTCTCACTTTTCTAGGTACTTGTTTTAAGACCACAATCTCTTTATCTTTATATTTCAATACCTTCTCTCTTGCCACTTGTAATATTTGGGTTTTAATAGTTTTTTTGGTGAATCTGACATGAACCTCTCTTGGTAATTGGTTCCTCATCGCATATCTTGTGAAGACTCAATATATCTCATCTACTCCATCCATCATCTTTTCCTCTGTTATTTCCAAGGCTCCAGCCAATATTTCAATCATTACTGCGGCCAAATTTTGTCCTTTTTCCTCCTCAATATTTTGGAATCTAAGATAAAATTCTGACCTGTCCATCTTCCACTTCAACATCCCACTTTTTTCTTGTTCAATCGTTGCTAATCTACTGTCAATATTTCCAATTATGTCATCTCTTTGTTTGTCTTTCTCTTCTAAGCAACTGCTTACTATATTTCATTAAAAAATGTACTTTTATTTCATAAGAATGTGGGAAGAAGGATTCTCTTTGAGAAAAAACAAAAACATGTATCTCATCACTTTCAGTTTCATGTTAAAATAAGGAACCGAATGAGGGTTTTTTCATCCCAGTGATTTTTCATTTCATTTCAGAAAGATTTTTATCTCCTCTCATCAAATCAGCCACAATAAATTTCCTCTGGCCCTTAGGTTACCCTAGGTTCATTCTTAATTATAAATATTTTTACCAATAGCATTTAGAGCTTTGATAAGGAACTTAAATAAAGCATTTGACAAAGTAGATCACAGTCTACTTCTTGGTAAGATAGAACAATGTGGGATCAACCAGATGAATTTGCATTAGATTGACCACCTGCACTCAGTATGTTGTTCTCAATGGAATGTCATCTGCATGGAGGGAAGCAAAGTTCTATCTTAGGCCTAGTAGACTTCATAAATGATCCTGATGAGGGGATAGAAGGGGAAACCATCAAATTTGTACACAACATCAAGATGGGTGGGTGAGAGAGCTAACATTTAGATCAGAGCTGTCAAACTTCCAGTCTGCGGGCTGAATGCATCATTTGCTGACTATGCCCATGCCCACTTTAAGGAAGGGGGGAAAGTGCCTATATGTCATATGATGCTGCCGTGACAACATGAATTTGACATCCCTGCTTTATATGATAGACTTAACATTCTGAAGAATCTTGACAGAATTGAGCATTGGGCCCTATCCAACAAGATGCAGTTCAGAAGTGAGAAAAGTAAGGTATTTGGATCTAGAGAGTTCTAATGTCTTACAGATCGTCCCTTAAGTATGAACCAGCAGTGCACTGCAGCTGCCAAAAAACTACTGTAGTCCTAGGTTGCATCAACAGAGAGATAGTGAAGTGAAGTGATAGTGCTACCAGTCCTTTATACTACACTGGTGAACCATTTGGAATACTGGATCCAGTTATGGTTACCATGATGTAAAAAAAAGATAATGACACCCTAGAAAGCATACAGAGAAAAGCAACAAACATGATTAGTGGATGGGAGGCTAAGCCATACGATGAATAATGGAGGGAACAAGATATGTCTAGTTTAACGAGAGAAGCACTAAAGATTATGATGGCAGTCTTCTAGTACTTGAAGGGATGTCCCAGAGAAAATACTATTCTCCAAAGTAGTTGAGGGCAGAACAAGAAGTAATGAGTAGAAGATCTTTAAAGAAATATCTTACCTCCAGAAGTTGTAGGTGTTCCATCACTGAAGGTTTTAAGGACAGCCATTTGTCCAGAATAGTATAGGGTCACCTGCTTGAACTTCTGCTTCCAAGGTCCCCTCCAACCCTGTTAATCTTTGTTCTATGAAATAGCCATTTTGTTGGTGGGGAAAATCAATGCCTCAGATGGTGAAGGGACATTAATGGTCTTATTTTTATCAATTCTTCAGAATGGGTGAAAAAATCATGCAGAACAGGTGAAATACCAGATAATCCAAGGAAGCCAAATGTCCTTATTTTCCAAAAGGAAAAGCAGGAAGTACTGATCAATCCCTTTTGTATTGCTATCTGGAAAGATTTGAGAGCAAAAGTAACTGTATTGATCCAGATATTCTAAAATCAATGAATTATAATTATAATTCTATATAATTATAGAAAAAAGAGATTTGCTGAGAATGCACCTTACTTCATGTTGTTTCTAATCTTGTTTCATTTTTCTTTTTCAATTTCCATAGTAGATATGTTTGAATGCTATGGAAGTACAAAATTTGACTTCTACAAATACTTGAGAAAGTACTATGCGGCATTCAGAAAAGCAAATTAATTAAGTATGAATTAGATGATGTCAACTGAATGATTCTATGATAGTCTTGGTAATTCATATTCAAATTCATACTTATGAACTTTAATGGTTCCCCATCATATTGGAATGAGGTATAAAAATGTAATAGCATATAGTTCAGTCTTTGGCTCAATACTCTTCAATATTGTCATTAATTATTTGAAGATAAAAGAATGAAATCTTATCAAATCTACAGGTGGCTTAGAACTGGATGGGATAGCTAATTCAAAATGATCTTAGTTAATATATTTGCAGCATATTTTAGAAATAACAGAATGCATTTTAACAAAATGTAGCATTTTTCACGTAGAACTAGGTTTTCAAATTTGACAGCTTTAAGACTTGTGGACTTCAACTCCCAGAATTCCTCCTCCAGTCATGTTAGCTCAGGAATTCTGGGAATTGAAATCCACAAGTCTTAAACTTGCCAAGTTTGAAGACCCTTGACTTAGAAGAATAAAATAAAATCAATCTTAAGATGAGAAATATTATTTTCAGGATAAAGTTGATCCCATCCTGAATCTTAATCAGTAGTATGACATGAATGTTAATGACAATTTTTAATACATCAATAGAAGTATAGTTTCTAAAACACAGTAAATAATAACTTATGCTTCAGTTAGTATACTCTATTATTTCCAGTTATTGACTGTATTGTTTCAAAAGATTCAGAAAAATCTTGAAAGAGAAGTCCCTTGCAATGGGCATTAGGTTTTATGAGAAAAACTGAGTAAACTTGGAAAGGGTTATTAAGGGGAGATAAGATGATAAATTTTTTAAGTATTTGAAGGTCTGTCATGTAGCAAAAGATCAAGATTATTATCAGTTGTCCCCAGATGGTGAACGTGGAATATAATTTTAAATTAGAGAAGGACAAATTCCAGCTGATAGTTAACAAAGACCTCCAATAGGTAAGAGCAATTTACAATGGAACTAATTTCTGAGGTAGTTGGTTAGTCCTCCTCACTGGTGCATTTAAGCTAAGGTTGAACAGACACCAGTCTGGGTTGTCTTAGTGGCAGGTTGCCCCACGCAGCCCAAATGGTTCCTTTCAATAGTATAATGCTTTGCTTTGTTTTGCTTTGCTTGCATGAGCAAAGCTTTGAAAGTTTCCTTCACTGCATGAAATATTTCTGTGAAATATTCCTTTGATGTTTTCTTTGTGAAGAAAACATCCCCCTCTCTTTTTAAAGGAAAGGGGATACATTACTTTGGTTCCCTTTTTTCAGAGTTTTTCCTTACAAGTTTTGACTAGCTAGTTTTCAGAAGAGGCTTCTGGTCATTTACTGGCTGTCAGTTACAGCTGTGAAGTGATTTACAGTGCCCCAATGAAGGTGAAATGTGAGAGTCTCACACACCCACAATAGGTCACTAGTCCTGAAAATGCTCTGAATTTCTTTAACATCTCTTCTATTTCATTTAGTGGATTTTCTCTTTCTCTGCTGTTCATCCTACTAAAGTCCTTATGAAACAAAATGTTATTTCATTGTTCTTCTGCTAAGAAAAAGCTCAAACCTTCTCTCTTTTCTGCTGATTACCTTAACTGTTTTTTGTTTATTTAAGACACTTTATCCCATATTTTAGCTGAAAAGACATAAGAAGAAGACAGCTTCTTCTCTCATTCCTTCAGAAAGTTATCTTTCAAGAAGTTATTTGTTTTAAAGGAGTCCATGGGATTAAAATATTATTAATACTACTGGTAATTCTTTGCTCAACATAACTTACAGTAGTATTAATTTTCTTTCCCAACGAATCACAGACATGATATCACATGATAAACTTCAACCATAAATTTTCAGTTCTCATCCTCTACTCCACAACATTTTCATGCAATATTGGAATTTTGATCTCTCTCTCTCTCTCTCTCTCTCTCACACACACACACACACACACACACACACACAAAGAGCCGCAATAGTTAGAATGCAATATTGCAGCCTAACTCTGCTCAAACTGCCAGGAGTTCAATTCTTTCGATCCTGGCCTGCTCAAAGCTGACTCAGCCTTCCATCCTTCCAAGGTCAGAAAAATGGGACCCAGGTTTCCGGTTCCGCATGGCTTCGGTGGCAGCAGGAATTCGCGACCGTTTGTGATTCCTGCTGCACTTGCCGCCGAGGTATCCCCGATCCAAATGGGTCAGGGGGACAGGGCTGCCCTCTAGGGACAGCCGAAAAGAGAGGGGAGCCAGACAGGGGGTTGGGGGTGTCACAGACCTCCTCCTCATCCAGAAAAAACCCTTTTTCCCAAGATGGTGGAGCGGCAGTCAGCAATGGCCGTCACGAAGAAGCCTGCAACCGGGTAAGATTGTGCTGGAGGAAGCAAGAAAAGTGAAAGTGCTGGCTGAGCCGGGTCAATCAACATCTTTTAAATTCACTGGAATGGAGCTGTCTGAATTGCTGGAGGATACATTGTATCCCTAAGAAGATCGAAAAGTGGTGGAGAAAGCTGTTAAAGGGAACTTTTTTTTTTCTTCACTCTCCCACCCCATGGAAACAACAGATGAAGATTTGAAATTTCTTTGGGCACTGAAGGTGAACTATTCTGAAAGTTGAAGTTAAGGGACAAAAGAGTTCTTGGACACTGGACTTAAAAATTTAAGAAATTGGAAAACCCTTATTAGAGGTATGGATTTCTGATCATTTAAAAATTGATGTTGTAAGTGGGAAGAGAGAGGAAAAAAATTGGAGCAGAAGTGGAAAAAGGAGGAGATTGCCTAGAATCTCAAAGAAAGATATATGGTAATTGGACCTCCTTGATTAAACAGTAACCCCAGAAAGAGAAATATAAGAAGGAAAAAAAGTATTAACTTTTGGAACTTTTTTTGAATTATTTTTGATTAAAAATACTTGGGTTGTTGTTTTGGGGAAATTTTCTCTTTTCAGGATGGCATCGCTTGTGGATGAACTAAAGATTGAATATCAAAAATATAAAAAGGAAGAACAAGATGGAAAAGATACTTTGGGCACCTTATTTCAATTTTTAGAAATGGCGTTATGTACTTATGAAAAGTTGATTATGCAGCAGAATGACTGGGACAAAGAAGAAGAGGAACAAGAAGCCATTTTTGATGAACAATGGTTTTTTTCCGGGGAGGAGGAGAAAGAGGATAAGAAAAAGGGGATTTTAAGGTTTGAAAAAACAACCAAAAAAGAGAAAAATGAGAGGAAAGGTGGATGCAAGGTTAGAAAGCAAAGGAAAGTGAGTAAGAAAAGGGAGGAGGAGAGACAAAGGGGTAAAAAGGGCAAGGAGAAGAATAAGCAAGAGAGAAAGGGGGGGAGGAGAAGCCTCGATGGTGGGAAGCAAGATCTAAAGAAAAAAAGTTTATTTAGAGACAATGGGTGAATCTAATTAAGGATAAAAGGGGGATTCTGGAAGGTAGATAAGATTGTGTTTTTATATGTGTATTTAGAGTATAAAATTTATTGTGTAATTTTAGAATGTACTAAACAGAATCCCAAGATAAATTAAGTGTTATATGAAGTACTTTTAAGTTAGGGTAATGAGTTAAAGGCGTCACTCTAATTAGTGTATAGGAGAAATATAGTAAAAGAAAAAAGATGAATGGATAGTTGGAAATAGAACAGACAAAGAATGTTATTGAAAATGGTAATAAAATATGGAAGGATATATAAAGGTTTTGTTATGGTTTTTTTGGGTTTTGTATGTTGATAAAAGGCAATAAAATTTTAATTAACAAGAAATAATTTGGATGAAAAGGAGAAGTTGGGATAAGATATGAAGTTAAATAGATAAAGTAAATATTGATATTATAATTGGGAATCATTATGTTCTATTGGTCTTCTTCTTTAATTATCGTATATACTCGAGTATAAGTCGACCCGAATATAAGCCGAGGCACCTAATTTTCCCACAAAAAACGGAAAACTTATTGACTCGAGTATAAGCCGAGTGTGGGAAATGCAGCAGCTACTGGTAAATTTCAAAAATAAAAATAGATACTAATAAAATTACATTAATTGAGGCATCAGTAGATTAAATGTTTTTGAGTGTTTATTTCAAAGAAAAACAGATTAATCAATTTGGGAAACGATCTCACTATCATGAAAGGTTTAATTGATTCACTAACCCAAAAGAAGATGATGATAACAGTGGGAGGCAGGAGTCACTCTCTCCCTTGCAAGAAAAAAGCAAGAGCCATTCTTATGATCTCTCTCTCTCTCTCTCTCTCCCCGTAATACAGTCAAGCCCTTTCCAGCACGCGCGATCTGCCGCCGCCCGGGGTTTTTGCATTTGCAAGGTGCAAAGTGGCGGGGGCGGATCCCACGTGCTGGAAAGGGCTTGACTGTATTATGGGGAGAGAGAGAGAGATCATAAGAATGGCTCTTGCTTTTTTCTTGCAAGGGAGAGAGTGACTCCTGCCTCCCACTGTCATCGACATCTTCTTTTGGGTTAGTGAATCAATTAATTTGGGAAATGATCTCACTATTATGAAAGTCAGTGTTCTCTGCCAGTGGGGCATTTGGAAGAAAATGCCCCGCGGCATATCCACGCGCGTGTAAGGGGAATCAGAAATCCCCGCGTTCAATGCCTAGCACAGCAGAAGAGAAAACGCAGCTGTGAGCAAATACTAGGAAAACCTGATTGATCAGAAGGAAGGAGGCAAAAGAGGGAGGGGTGGTGGTGGACGGAGGTCTCACTGGTATTTGTGAAACACTTGGTTGGCAGCACTTAAAGTCAATGTCCTCGCTCCCACCTACCCAAAGCCACGAAGTCCCCCAATTGCGCAGCCCAGAATCGCCCTCCCCTCGGGGCAGCAACGACACCTGATATTTCCCGAGATGAAGCTCCGCCATGCAATGAAAGCGCCCTGGCTCTAGGCTCGCGGGTTCAGGAAACAACGCGAGGCGAGGCCGCTTCGGTTCCGCTCAGCTTCATTCCCTAGCTGCTTTCAGTCCGCTCGGGAGGAGGGGGAGGAGGTGGTGGCGGCAGCTTGCGTTGTTTTCTGAGCTCTAGGCCACCACCTCCTCCCCCTCCTCCCAAGCGGACTGAAAGCAGCTAGGAAACGAAGCTGAGCTGAGCCTAGAGCTCAGAAAACAACGCGAGGCGAGGTCGCTTCGGTTCCGCTCAGCTTCGTTTCCTAGCTGCTTTCAGTCCGCTCAGGAGGAGGGGGAGGAGGTGGTGGCCTAGAGCTCAGAAAACAACGCAAGCTGCCGCCACCACCTCCTCCCCCTCCTCCCGAGCGGACTGAAAGCAGCTAGGAAACGAAGCTAAGCGGAGCCGAAGCGACCTCGCCTCGCATTGTTTTCTGAGCCTAGAGCCAGGGCACTTTCATTGCACGGTGGAGCTTCTTGTCTTGGGAAACACCGGGCATCGTTGCTGCCCCCTGAGTGGAGGGCAATTCTGGGCTCCGCGATTGGGGGACTTCGTCGCTTTGGGTGGGTGGATGGATGGGAGCGAGGATGGACGGAGTCCATGAAGTGGGGCTTGCCTGCAGGAAAGCGGCTGCCCAGCTCCGGAGCTCCACACCATTTTTTTTTTCGGAGGGGAATCTGACTCGAGTATAAGCCGAGGGTGGTTTTTTCAGCACAAAGAATGGGCTGAAAAACTTGGCTTATACTCGAGTATATACGGTATTACTATTTTTTTTTAGAAAAGAATTTATAAGCTGTTATGCCTTGATTGTTTGTGCACTGTTTTTGTAAAATTAATAAAATTGGTTTATATAAAAAAAGAAAATGATAATAAGATATGGAAGGATATATAAAGTGAATATGATGTTTGAATTTGTGTCTGTGAGAAGAGTTTTAACCCGAGATCAGGCAGCCTTCAGAAAAGATATTTTAGTTTTTTTTTTTTTTTCTATGTTCTGTGTTTTGTATGTTTATGAAAGGCAATAAAATTTTAATAAGCAAGAAATATAATTTGGATAAAAGGAGAAGTCTGGATAAGATATGAAGTTAGATAGATAATGTAAATATTGATATTACAATTTGGAATTATTTTGTATGTTCTCTTGGCTCTCTTTTATTATTATTATTTTTTTAGAAAAGATTCTTCAAGTTGTTATGCCTGGATTGTGTATTGTTTTTGTAAAATTAATAAAATTTGTTATAAAAAAAGAAAAAGAAAAATGGGACCCAGATTGTTGCTGGGTGTGTAAAATGCTGAGAGAGGGCTGTAAAGCACTGTGAAATGATATATAAGTCTAGGTGCTATTGCTATATTATCTCTCTTTTTGTCATGCTAGTTTCGTTCAATTTCATTTCCGGTAGAAAAGGCTAGAAGGTTATCCAGTTCTTCCTGTATAGCACTATAAAGATGTTCTGGTATATGCCAGATTTGTGGCAGCAAGAAATTTCATTAACATGCTCCAGTCTTTGATGCCAGGACCATTAATTAAAATATTGTATAAGATGGGTCTCATAACAAATTCCTGAGGAACCTGCTTAGTAACTTCTGTCTGGAGAGAGAAATCATTCTTCTGTTATTTAAAAAAAGTTGTCACAGTCTCATCAGTTGATTCTTACCTGGTCTTAAAATAATTTATTCATTTTTATGTTTCCAATTAAGAACAGGTTCTTTTATTTGTTGAAATCTAAACAGAAATAACTATCATCATAAGGTCTCTTGGAAAAGATAGGATGACAATTATATTCAACTACTTTGTGAGCAATGTGCTTACCTGGGGTGTTTTTGGATTATCTGACATAAATGAAGTAGCGCTGGATTCCAGCTGTGCAATCTTAATGACATCTGTAAAAATGAAGAACTGCAAGGCAGAGCATATATAAGGACACTATTATAGGCAGGATACGCAACAACTTCACCCATGTCACTTTAAATCGCATTTGAGCAGCTCAGATAATCTGATGGCACAATCATGCATGTCATATTTAGAAGTCCAGGGTTCTAAAGTACTTGTAACTGGGCAGGGTTGAAAATGATACATCTTAAGTTTTGCAAGCAGTAATAATGTGGTAGATAAAATAGTAGGAGAACTGACTGGGCATCAGCTATAAAAGCTGATATTTTTGTTACAATCTTTTGCTCTATGTCAGTTTGCAGTGTGAACTCAGATCAAGAACTCTTATAGGCACCTTCTTTTTCTATAGTAATAGCAGGCTCAAAATTTACTGTAGAATATCCCAGGATTAACTGCAGATGCACAGTCAAGGATGTGTGTCTTAAAAGGCAGATGGGGTCTTAAAAGGAGTGATGTTAGTTTAAAGACATAGGCAGATATCTCTATAAATATGCTATGTGCAGTGCAGAAAAATATGCTAAAATAAATTGGATTGCCCTGTTGAACTCCATAATGCTACTCCAGTTTTAATGTGGGACCAATTAAGGAAAGCAGTTGGTGAGTTCTCCTGGATTTATCACTCCTCCCATGAGTGTCTCCTGCTTTGTGTGAAAACCAGCCACCAATCACTCTTAACATATTTTGGGCAGGATTGGATAAAACAGTGTGAGGATTTCAGAGAGGGATGAAAGAAAGAGTACAAAGCTAATGCCCCCAAATAGCTAAATTACTAGGTCAAGGGGCAGAAGTAAGGTGAACAAGCTTTATCCTGGATGGGACTAACAGCACCCAAAAGGATCTGATGGAGACATACAAAGGTATATACGGAGGCAAAATGACAACTCCTTCCCCAGATAATAAAACACCAAAAGGTACAGCCATGAGAATGTTTCTGTTGGTGGAAGCAAGATTTATAACAACCAAAAAAAGAATACGACTGCATTAGTTAAGCAAGCTTTCAGCCTAAGATCTGGCACATCATATCCATCAGATTCTTCTCCTCCTTCTCTTAAAAAAATCTTAAAAATAACAAACTTTAGTGATCATAGAGAGATTTCCAAAGTTTGATATCTTGTCATTAACACAGAGAGAAAATACTGTGAAATCTGATGTGCTAAAAGATTCGTTCCCTGCATAAATGGAAACACTGTGTCATGGGATTATATATTATTCTACTATCATTTTTACCTGAAACGTGTGGTGAGTTATTAACACATACATCTTCACCCATTTTCAGGTCAGACAGAAGAATTCTACATACAACTTCTTTTGTCAATGAATTCTTTTAGCAAATAAAGATCTCAACTCTCAATGTTGCAAATTATATTGACCTAGAGGGTTTTTTTGAAATTCTAAGCTACATACAACTACAAGCCCCTTTTTATCTTTCATTCTGTATTTTAACTTGTATTAAGGTACATATTGTATTTTTAATGAAGTCTGGGCCAGTGACCTGTAATATGGTTTCAATGAATTGATTAAACATGCTAAATCATTTCAATAGCAAAAATTATGTTGAGAGAAAAGGGAAAACTTGCATTAGAATTGCAACAGCTAATAACAATTTTAATCTATTTTAGGTATGAGTTGAAGATAAGACTCAGGCAACATCACAAGATACGTCAGATAAAAATGGCTGGAACACATTCATGTCGTGGTTAAGGGAATGTTGGGATAAGTTTCAAGATAGCAAAGCATTAATAATTTGCTAAATAAGTATATGATTGTTGTGCAAAATACCCCCAGATTACCATCAGGTGGCTAACAACAAGAAATGCACCCATGTTTTCTTTCAGCAGAGTCAGTGTAAACACAGGTATATTAGGGACACGGAAGCGTGTTACCAGATTTATCTGGAGGAGTCAAGCCTGCTTCCTGAACTTTCAAGCTTTTTGCCTCTTGAACTTTGATCTTCTTTGCCCTGGTTCTCAGCCCACAAGATCTTCACCATCCAATTTTTCTTGTAGGAGTCGTTTGGTAAGAACTTTATATTAAGGAGGCAGTGAGTCAGAATTAGAATAAAAAATGCACAGCAGCAAAACGTTTGTGGTCTTCAGATAGATTCATTAGAAGCTTATTGCTTGGACTGGATTAAAAACAATGTCGAAGAATCATGCTACACTAGAATTGATACCAACTTTCATACAAAGCAAAATTGCCAGGCAATCTAGCTAAAAAGTACAAATGGCAGTGAAAATGTATTTGGTAAAACTGGATGATTCCACAGATCACTTAAATGAAGAACTAATTTTTTTTTCTAGAGAGGTAAACATTCTTTCAAGGGGGCACAATGGCTCAGTGGTGAAGACACTGAGTTTGTCAGCTGGAAATCTGACATCCCGGGTTTGAGACCTGAGCACCAGATGACAGGATAAGCTCCTGTCATTTGCCTCAGCTCCTGCCCATCTAGCAGTTTGAAAGCATGCAAATACAAGTAGATAACTACCACTTCAGTTAACAGCACCTTGGCATATAGTCATACTAGCCACATGACCAGAAAAATATCTTCAGATAAACCTGGCTCTCTCAGCTAAGAAATTGAGATGACCACCACATCTTAGAGCCAGAAATTATTGGATAGGGGAAAACGTTACCTTTACTTTAAACATACCTTTAAAAAAAACCCAACATCTATCATATTTATGTTCTAAGTAAGTGTTCTCTGAAATAATGCTTTAACATAGAAAATGCCCCCAAAAGAAAGAATTCTTGGAAAATATTTGTGATGCCAATTTAAATATCTAACATAGGTTACAAAAACTTTGTAATTAATAGAATAACAGATTTACAGAATTGGAAGGGAATTTGGACTTCTAGTCCAGCCCTCTGCACAAGAAGGAAATTCTATGCCATTCTGGAAAAATGGCTGTCCAATTTATTCTTTAAAATCTCCAGTGATGGGGCACCCACAACTCCTGAACCATTACATTGGTTGATTGTTCTCAATACCATGAAATTTCTCCTAGGTTGGTTCCCCCTTTGATTAGTTTCCATCCATCGCTTCTTTTCCTGCCATCATAACAAGAGTATAAAATCAGTAGGGTGCACTCTTTCCTAAAGCTGGGATAAAATAATCATCAGGAAAAGCTCTTAGTGTCAGTAGGATGAATAAACCAGCAGCAAAGAACAGATAAATAACATTCAGGTTAAAGAGCTTTTTTTAAAAAAAAAATTAAGCTGGAAGTCCTGGGAAAAAGGAGATATTTATCAGACACCAAAACCACAGAAGCCATCTTGTATAAAATCCTTTGTGCCACATACTGCCATTGGTTTGCCAGAATCCTTTTCATTTCACCAGTCTATGGCCAAATGTCATGTATATTCTCATCTATGTTAAATTGTTTAAGTGGTTCTCCTTCATTCCCAAAGTGCACTTGAGTTTTTGCATTCTTCTTTTTTCACAAATTTTTTACTGGCCTGGCCTCTGATTTCACACTTGATCCAGACTGCTTTTTGTCATCAACACATGCATGGCTGGTTTGCTAGTCCTGTTTCTAGATTTGTTCTTTGATACAGATACATGGAGTTTGTGTTACTACTGATAAAAGTCCATAAACAACATTAATAAAAGCTGCTGAGTGGTCTACACAGGTAGCATAGAAAGAACAGAGAGAAGAAATAATTGAGATGGAAGGCAACACATTAAGTACAAAATGTAAATGGAGCATCCTCCCGCACGGAATTCCTGTGTAATTATTTCCCAAATCCCAAGAAATAATTTAATTAAGATACCTTGTAAATTCCATGAGTAATTTAGAGGTGAAGAAAGAAACTTGGAATAGATCCCATAGAGGAAAGCTGATAATAATGTGTGATTTCAATTACCATAAAGACTGAGTAAAGAAATAATTGGATTATCACAAAGACATAGATATAGAACTCCTAAATGAGTATTCTGTGACCCTGATTGATTTTATGACATCTGTTTGGAGAGCTAAGTTTAATGTATTCTTGTGCTCTGACTCATGAGTGCTACATAAAGATGCTTTTCTTTTTAATTGCTGCAACTCTGCACCCAAGATGGCAACCCATTTTATCATCGATGGAAACGCTTGCCTTATCACATCTGCCAGTTTAGGTACAAGTTAATTATAATTCCCTTCTCCTTCCCTTATGATTTTCCCATTAAAGACATTCAGTTAAAGTTCTTGAAACTAATTATTTCCTTGTCATTTTGGGACCAAAAGCTATTTTACAGCCTGGAGGATTGTATCTTTTCTTGTTTTTTTACTATATACAGCTATAACTACAGGAACTGGGAGTGTTCAAACCTCTCCATCTGTCACTTTCTTTATCTCTCTTCCAAAGTACACATTAGTTAGAACTCTCCAATTCAATCACAATGGTAGTTCTGCAATTTTTTATCACAGCTATTGGAAAAATTGGTTGCAGATATGAGGGACCAGTACAAAAAATGCATTGGTTAGTTCATGTAGAAAGAAAGGATCACATTGCAATACAAATATAAGAAGAAACATAAACAAGAGAAAGAGAAAATAAAAAAAGTTGTGGTTGAATAGAATTGATTAGATTCTTTAAAAGAAAGGTGAAATTTTTAAGGAAGAAAAATGAGTGGTGTATGAAGAGATATAAATAAGGATGGTTCAGAAGGATAAAAATGTAGACACACAAATATGTTCAAAATGAATGCTGTTGGTGAACAATAGTTAACTAGAGTTCCTTTTGTTACCTCTTTATCTCTACCTTTAATTACTTTTATTTATTTCATATTCTTTTCCTGAACTCTGTACAATGTTGCATGCCTCAAAAGGTAAGAGCTTCAAAATGTTCCATCTTCACAAATAACTGGGGCTTTTTTTTGATATTGTATAAAAGCAGTAACATTTCTCATCAGATTAATGTCTGTGCTCTAAACTGTGCCTTGTTTATGTAAGCTGGTTTGATATTGGGGGTGGGATTTGGGGGAATTTCAGAACGTATACTATATTTATATGCCTCCATTTGTTCTCTTTTTCCTGAGAAGCACCAAACAATTTTAATAAGCTCTTTCCAATTCTCTGTTTCCCCTGAAAACAAAAATGTGCATGAGTATTACCACACTCTGAAGGAATGAATCATTAAAGAGAACAAAAGAATGTGCCTGCTTTTGGGCATTGTTACCACCTAGGATATGAATACACACCCAGCCATTAACCCTTTAGCAAAAAGAATAGACTATAGTCAGCACAATGGAGGCTTAACTTCATTATATATACAAACACTAGAAGATTCTGGTATGTGCTGCCTATAAGCAGAATAAGGATAAACCATCAGATTAGGCCATGTTTAGATCAGAGGTGTCAAATCTTTGCAATTTTAAGAGTTGTGGACTTCAACTCCCAGAATTCCTTAACCAGTATAGCTGACTGGGAAATCTGGAATCTGAAGTCCGTAGGTTAGAAGATTGGACCCCTCTGATTTAGATCAGTTATTCCCCTTCTTATTATTTTACTTAAAAGTTAACCAAAACTTTCTCCTTATAAATAAAATTACTAATCAGTAATCAGTGGCACATTTTATAATTAACACAAAAAAGAGGGATATTCATTATGGTGGCTGTTATTAAACCAGCCTAAGAAACATTCATATATTTTAGCTAGTCATTTAACTTTGCTTGACATTTTCCCTGTAATGTATGCTAATTTAAAGCTTTACTAAACAGGTACGATTTTTCTTTTCTTACTCTGAAGAGGCCATTAAATATTTCACCAATTGAATAGGAACAAACATAAAAGAACCCCTCATTTTTCGTCGTCATCATCCACATTAATTGCTTAATAAGCTCACATTCTGTGGCTTACTTTTCTTGCAGAAATCTTAGAAAAGTCAGCCATTTTCAGCAGTTGCCACTAAGCATTAGGTGAGCGTTCAACTTTTCCCCCATTATGTTTGAAGTACTCCACTATCTTAAAGTTTATCTCTGTTTTTGCTTCATGTGTTAGTTCAGTACGTTTTGATTGCTGGAATCAGACTGGTTGCCTTTCTACTCAATTTTTTTTTTGATTTATGGATCAGCTAGTGATTCTGAAAAGTTCCCAAACAGGACTGATGCAATTAGTACATCTTCTTGTTCGTGTTTGTGCTGTCCCAGCCATTCTATGGGAATTGGATAGTTACTTAGGAATTATGAGCTGTCCCCTTAAGGGAAGGCATCATGGTAAATGTAGTTAAAGGTATCATGGGAAATGTAGTCCATGTCACGTGGCCACATCTGTAATCCCGATTGGTCACTAGTTTGACCCTTGATGGGTTGGGGGAGTTTTTCCTCACTTTGCCTGAACTCACTAACTCATGGCAACTGCTTTCTATCACTACAAGATGGGTTAGGAGATTTTACTACAAGGCAGATATACAAAGGATTGGTCATTAAAGAAGAACTTCATCACAAACATGAGTTATGAGGACACCTGATGAACCAATAAATGTAATTTGTTATGGATGTCTTGTTGAGTTATCAATCTGCATTTTACAGTTTACAAATACACCTCTGTGCAGAAGACAGAAAAGTAAAAGATGATCTCCGAGGCCCATCAATATAAAGATTGTTAATTTGGATTTGTGATAAAGCAAAGTAATATTGAAGCCAGGTGTGAATATGCAATGTTAATCTAAACCTGCATGTATCATCGTTCTCTCTCTCTCTCTCTCTCTCTCTCTCTCTCTCTCTCTCTCTCTCTCTCTCTCTCTCTCTCTCTCTCTCTCTCTCTCTCAGCATCTGAATTTTTTACATGCTGGTTGGATGGTGGGAGGGGTTGGAATTCCCCCACATGTTACAAACAAAGAGAACTACCCACCCAGCCACCCTCTTCAATTTGTCTTCCTGCTATCTCAAAGACTCCATTTGCATAACAAGGAGAGTCAGATATTTCCCAGCTCTCAAAGGAAAATCAAACCTCTGTCTTTAAGCCTTCTACAAATGCAGTGAGAGACTCTGAGAAATCATGCCTGTATGCTTGTCAGTAAAACAAAAGCTGTTCTTCCTCTGCTCATCTGGAAGACAGGAAAAGCCATAAAGAGGCCAGGGTTATAAAAATTCCTCCAGCTAGAGCTGTCTTCAGAGCAACAGGCATGTTCCTTCCTCCTGAAGAGAGACACTTAATCTAGCAATGATTTAAACAAAGTCAACATCTTGCCTTTTGCTTTGATTTTTTTTAAGAAGTCTCTCAAGATTGACCAGAGTGTTTATCCATTGATGACCTCTTTTTGCAACTCTTGTGGACACTTTAATCAATTTAATTCAAATATTCCAAGATTAACTGCAACCTAACAGACTCAAGTAAAGCAGCCTATATCTCCACCTGGTGGTCAAGAAGAAATTTACAGGGAAGTTAAAGAATTCTTACCATTTTTTCCTTTTTTCAAGAGTGGGCAAGGAAGTCCCCCCCTCTTTTTCTCTTCAGCCCATTGCTACATCTGGGGCTCAAAGAAAAATTTCCCTGAGTTTTCCAATACGTGTTTGCATTGATAATCCTGTTTTTGAAACCATTGTGGACAATTTCATCAATTTAATTCAAAGGTCCCAAGAGTAACAGCAATCTAACATGGGCATAGCAACAGCATCTTCCTGACCCTCTGCTGCCACCTTGTGAATCAAGTGACAATTATTGGCATATTTCTGCGTTCTGCCCTCAAGTCTTCAGACTACGCTATGCACATTTCTGCATTCAGCCCTCTAGTCTTCAGACTTTGCAATGCAACCTCCAGTGCCCCTTTGTGTTGCAAGCTCACAACGCACCCTAGAAGCAGCCATATTGTGTGCTGTGCTAGCATCACCCAGACTCTGCAGTGCCACCTACATGCTCAAGTGTTAAATCCAGCAGCAATTCTACATTCTACCTGCTTGCAGCGCATCCTAGTACAAAAAGGGAATTGCACAGAAACTCACTAAATTTTCCAAAAGTAACTTTTTACCAATTTCAAGCATGGCAACTTCCTCAGCCATGACAGATGTCTCTGATGTACCACAAGACCCGAATCCTCCATCCACCCTTGTCATAAATATGGAACTGGTTCCCAACAACTGCCTTTAGATGTCCAACCCTCTGGAGAAGTGATAAGTGATACCTCAGAAGGCCTATGACCTCAGACGGCATAGGAAGCTTACCTCGGTGACATGCTTCAGAGAGGATTGGGAAAGCAGTATCACCATCATGAAGACGCATGGATGGAGCTGGTCAAAATCTGTGACACCCCCAAAAGCAAGTTGCCCCTCGAGAGCCTCTTCCTGATGCAGAAGGAGTTAGAGGACACCACGCATGGTGGAGAGACAGTGAAAATAAGCTTAAATGCATACAGTTGAACCTGGAAGACCCAGAGTTCCAGGAACACATTCATTGCTTCGAGGAGGAGAACAAAAAACAGGAAGACAGCATTCGGGAAGGCAGAAACTCCCTCCAGGCCGTGATCTTCAATGCGCTTCTAAAGGAACAAGGGGTGAGGAAGAAGTCTATATCCGACAATCACAAGCAGCTTCTTCCCACCATTCTAAGAAAGCCTCCTCCCTGCATCCCAAGTGGCTAGATTGCAAGCAGCCTCCAGTGTCTCGCACCAATTCTCTGCTGCCAGCTCTCACCATTCTTCTAGAACATCCTCCAATTGTAGTGGCACATCTCAGGCCTCCAAAGCAGCAAGTTATATCAAATAAGCTGTAAAAGCCCAAATTGAAGCTACAGCAGCAGAGGCAGATTTACATATTACAACAGAGGTGACACTGCAGAAGGCTGAACTGGCCAAACAACAAGCAGAAATGGCCAAAGCTCAGACCAAACAACAAGCAAAAATGGCCAATCAACAAGCAGAAATAGCCAAAACTCAGGCCCAAGTGGAGTTACTTGAACGACAAAGAGAGACGGCAGCAAAAACAGCATGGGCCATAGCATGGCAGAAGGTGGCTAACAATGCCTCCCTCAATTTTGAGCTTGACGAGTTGGGAGAAGAGACCCCAGATACTCAGGACAAGGCCTACGTGGATGAGCAGCACTCGCTACAAAATGAGCAGATGGAACCACCTCAGTTGCCTAGCAGCCTCCCACAACCAGAGAAGCACAGGGATGAATCTCAACCACAGACTTTACACATCAGTTACGCAACTGATGTTGTACAACCTAAAGTACAAGATTCACTTCCCACCAACAGCAAACCTTCCCCATCTGATGTTGTGCATACTAAGGTATGATATTCTCTTCCCAAAACTAGCATCCCTAGTCCAAAGTCTCATGGCCTGCCAGGTGAGCAAATTAGCCCACCAGTGCTCACAACAACTTCTCGACGAATCAACATGCCATCATTGACAACTGCCACACTCAATCCACAGGCAGCAGCATTCCTGCCACAACTTCAATACCAATCCAGCTCCCCGGCATCACAAGGTAACTGTGCCCAGCCTACACAGTAGCGTGACGCTCAACCATCGTCCCCAGTATGGGAGAAAGACATCCTCCGTAATTACTGGGAAGAAGACTACAACCCGTCATTGACTTACAAGCCAAACCCATCCTACGAGAATCCAGGGGGTGAACCCTCTACGTCAATACCTCTCCCCAACTCAGCAAATGCTGAAGATTACTGGAGAAACCTGACTGTACAGAGTGGAAAGCTAAATTTGCACACCAATGGAGTTCGCAGATTCTCTGACAAGCCAGGCAGCAAGTATCTATTATGGAAGAAACTCTTCCTGTGGCCCATTCAGGTGGCATATCTGAACCCTGATGAAATAATCAGACACTTGATAGCATGACTAGGGCCACAGTCTGCTGACATACCGAGGGCACTTTTGGCATCCCACTTAGATGACCCAGCCGCTGCCCTACAGTTAGCATGGAAAAGGTTTGACGAATTGTATGGCGCTTCTGAAGACATAGAAGCAACACTCTTGGATAGCCTCAACAGTTTTCCTAAAATTCCAATCGACAAGCCTTGCTGAATCCTAGACCTAGCTAACATACTTGTCCAGCTGAGAATGGCACAACAGGATCCCAACTTACCGGGACTCGCCTCTCTCAATCACGTCGGCATGCAGAACAAAATTGTTCAAAAACTTCCACAGGTACTACTTGAAAAGTGGCTCCAGTTGACTGACACCTTCATGGCCAAGGGTCACCACCACTTTATACCTTTCACACTTCTTGAAGAATTTGTGTCCCTCTAGGCAACAGTGTGCAACACACACCTGGCCCATGGACCCAGAGCTGTTAGTCTTCCTAATGACAGAAGATACAACAACAAGCATATATCACCCTCGGGCCCTATGCACACAACCAGGGAAAGACCCTTCATGGTTGTCCATAAAACCGAGCTCGACTCCTCATCCACACACAGTTGGGGAGAGGACTCATCAGATACAACTCGATTTAGATCTCCGAATACAAGGAGAATACAGTTTTGTCCTATGCATGCTCGTCACTTGCTGAACAGCTGCACTTGGTTTGCAGCAAAATCATTGACCCAATGAAAAGAGTTACTAAGAGAGTACCAATACTGCTACAAGTGTTGCGATTCCAAACACCCGTCCAAGTACTGCACAGCCAAGGTACAATGCAATTTATGCAATAGTGACCAGCACCCGACCGTGCTATATCCAGACTCCGAGCCGCCATTGCAGATATCTTGTAGCCCTCCTTCAGACAAGGAGCCTCAACATAACACAGAAGCATACAGGGCTCCTCAGCAGACTGCCAAACTGCAACCAAAATGAAGGATGAGTGTCAACTGCACAGCACTGTGCACCGACTCACCACACCCTCGTTCATGTCTTCCCATCTGCTTTGCCAAAGTGTACCCTGAAGGACACACTGAAGATGCCGTGAAAATGTACATGCGGATAGACACTCAAAGCACCTGCACCCTGGCCAGACCTGCATTCTTTGACTTCTTTGAGGTGCAACAGAATGAACTTCACTTCACTGTATCAACGTGCCATGGACCAAGAAGCACAGCGGCGAGGAGAGCTACTGGACTCTGCATAGAGTCATGGATGGAAGTTCCCATTCCCACTACTGCCTGTATTTGAATGCAATGGGATACCGAACGACCGCAGTCAGATTGCAACACCTGAGGTCATAAGTACCATGCCTCACCTACAGCACCTGGCTCATCACTTTCCCGCTCTAGATATGGAAGCTGATATCCTACTCTTGCTGGGAAATAATGCCCCACGTGCCTTTCTCTTCTCCGAATCAGACAGCGGCCCTGCAGATGGCCCAGTTGCCATCAAATCTCCACTAGGATGGGGGAATCGTAGGAATTATCAGTGATGATTGGATACAGGCTCCAACCCAGGCAAATACCTTAGCACCATCCATTCCAACTGCCTTCCAAAGCCCTTTAGCACTATCGAAAACAAGAATGCCATTCCAGCCTAAAAGGCCGCCAGCAATCAGTACACTTTCACTAGGACACCCTAAATGGCCGCCAGCAACCACCAGATGTCCACTAAGATGCTCTACATGGGCATATGCCTACGCAACACCCTTTCCGACAGCTTCCCAATGCCCTTTGACACCGTGGAAGCAAGAATACTGTTCCAACCCTAAAAAGCCACCAGAGGTGACCAGCAGACTTGCACCAAGAGGCCGAACTTGAAGATTGAACCTCAAGCTTTGCAAGCTTTGCTTTGTTCGATGCTTTATTAATATTTACTGTTTTTCTTAGTTATATAGTTATATGCTATTCATAGTATTACTTTTTACTGATTATCTTAGTTCATAGTCCTTTTTTTTCCTCTTCTTTTAATAGTGGAATTTACAGTTCCAGGCAGGGAGTGTGCTGTTCCAGCCAATCTATGGGAATTGGTTACCGTGTTTCTCACAAAATAAGGCCAGGCCTTATTTTTTTTTGACCTCTGAAAAAACAACTAGGCCGTCTTTTGGGGGGTGACTTAATTTCCTCCCCCACCTAGAGCGGCCCATATACACGTACCTCGCTGCGAGGCCACTTCTATCGGCCAACGAAAGCTCCCCAAGGCAGAGTCCCCAGTTGCTTCGGGGCGTGGCATAGCTGCCCATGTCCCCTCGCCACTAGACAGTCTCTTTCGGGTGATGGAAGCTCCCTAAGTGCAGTCACCAGACACTTCGATCGGCTGGTAGGCTCAAGGTTCGATCGACAGGTTGAGCACACACACACACACTCCCCTTGCCGCAAGGCTACTTCTATCGGCTGACAAAAGCTCCCCAAAGGCAGAGTCCCCAGCTGTTTCGAGGCATGGCATAGCTGCCCGTGTCCCCTCACCATTAGGCAGTCTCTTTTGGGCAATGGAAGCTCCCCAAGTGCAGTCACCAGCCACTTCAATTGGCTCATGGCGAGGGGAGTGTGTGTGTGCGCGCTCACCCCGAGGCCGCTTCTACCAGCTGATCGAAGTGGCTGGTGACTGCACTTGGGGAGCTTCCATCACCTGAAAGAGACTGCCTAAAGGCGAGGGGACACGGGCAGCTGTGCCACACCCTGAAGCAGCTGGGGACTCTGCCTTCGGGGAGCTTCTATCGGCTATTGGGGTATTCTAACCTAAGCTACCTGCAGAGCACTCCTAAAAGCAAGTTTTCTCCCCACCCCACCCCATCCTTCCCCCCCATTTGTCTTCACCTCGTGTAGTTCTAATGAATGATGTGAGAAATGGTGGGGAAACGCATGGTTTAAATAGGCCTAAATTTTGGGGGCAGGGCTTAATTTCACCTCATGCATAGAAATCATGCTGCATCTTCCTATTGTTTGAGGGGGTATTGTTGGAGAAACATGGTAGTTACTTAGGAATTATGAACTGTCCCCTTAAGGGAAGGCATCATGGTAAATGTAGTTAAAGGTATCCTGGGAAATGTAGTCCATGTCACATGGCCACATCTGTAATCCTGATTGGTCACTAGTTTGACCCTTGATGGGTTGGGGGAGTTTTTCCCCACTTTGCCTGAACTCACTAATGCATGGCAGCTGCTTTCTATCACTACGAGATGGGTTAGGAGATAACCATCTTTTACTACAAGGCAGATATACAAAGGATTGGTCATTAAAGAAGAACTTCATCACAAACGTGAGTTATGAGGATACCTGATGAACAATAAATGTAATTTGTTATGGATGTCTTGTTGACTTATCAATCTGCATTTTACAGTTTACAAATCCACCTCCGTGCAGAAGACAGAAAAGTGTTATATAAAAATTCAGATACAGAAACAAACTGCTGCTGCTCTTGAAGGTAATACGTCACTATCATGGCTAGGAAGCCTTAATAAGCCTTCCAGAAATCTGGCTTTTAGTTCAAGCTCCCTAGAGGTTCCTAAACACAATTCATTTGCATCAAAGCGGTATCACTATTGCACTCATGTATGAAGAGCAAAGAAAAGCCTTGCTGGAAGGTTCAGCCCACAGATTCATCTGGTCCAGTCTTCTTGGGTCCCCACCATTGCCAATTTGATTTTGGGACATTCACTGCATTGAACTAAAACTATCCTGTGCATTTGAGTAAAATGTTCCTGCTTTTTCATGGCATTTCTTCTTATTATATGATCGTCTATCTTGGACATTATTGATGGAATTTAATACAATCTATACAGCATTGTGTACCAAATTTTCTCTTAAGTTATAATATAGTGTAAATTTTATAGATTTAGTCCATGCTTTCCCATTGTTGTGTCACAACTGTTTTTTGTTTAGGTTTTGCATCTATTTTATCAGACAAAATGGTCTTGAGAATGCCTTGAGGATGGTCAAATGAGACAGCACATATCGCTCAGTTGCATCATGGGCAGAGCAAAAAGTTCAGGAAGAAGCCTCCCTAAATTATCAAGCAGCAAAAGTGACAGCTGGAGAATTGCACTCTTAGACTAGCAAGATTCTGTTAATGTAGCTTTATAATAAAGAAGCTTATCTGGCCATATTTCCCATTTCATCTACCTAGCAAGCTGAGATCAATTCTATGAATCTTCCTATATCTCAATAATTACATTTCTTACAAGAGCCCCTTCTGCTGCTGTTCCTTCAGCAGTTGATGTTTGCGACCCATTTTTATACATTTTAAAATTGCTTTTGGATTCTTTGCATACTAATTAAGCTTTTATAAACATTTTAGGTGTACTTGATATGGATTTATAGTCATACTAAAAATATCTAGCAGTCATTTTAACCTGAAAAACAGAATGGGAAAAATAGCTAAGCAGAACTTCCAGATTTTTGTTGTTTTAGAATTGAGGAGGGGTATGCTAATAGAAGACTCTAAAAGTACTAGATATCTTTTTAAAAAGATACGTTTTTAGCTATCAGTGCTTTGACTGATGCAAGTGCTTTGAAAACAGAATGGAGAACAGAGAAATATTCTATCCAATACTGATCTATCAATTTCAGATTTTAATATAAAGTATCCAGAATTCCCTTTTCATGACTCAACTAAAGGCACACTTTCACTGTGATATTTTAAAGATCAAACATTTAAATCCAAGATATATTGATTTAAACACTTTTATACCCACTTTACTAAACACATCACTAGAAACCAGAATCACAAGACTACATCTGATTTACTTTGGCCATGTCATGTATACAAACTCATTGGAGAAGGCAGTGATGCTAGGAATGGTTAGTGGATCGAGAAGAAAGGGAAACAAAGAATTCCCTGGACTAATATCCATCAAGTGGAATGATACAAAGATGAACATCCAATAACTGAAAGAAGTTGCGCTTGATAGGGTAGCATGGAGAGCACTTGCCTATAAACTCACCAAGATTCAAACGCAACTGAATGATTAAAAGAACAAAAACAATAAAAAAATCCAGATCTCATACAATTATTTTTTTATTGTTTTAATGAGCTTATTGTTATTAACCTTGTTACAGTGCAACTTTTAAATTATTGTTGATTATACTGGCTGAAGAGCCCAGTTTCCAAAATATGTTTCTTAACAGGCTGGACAAACTAATCTCACACCTATAAATCTGTCACAAAAGAAGGTATTTCCAGTTAGCCACAGGATGTATATTTTTCATCTTTAGACCAAAAATTTGGGGGAACTGCCTCCTGAAATTATGCATCTCCTTTCAAAGTGATTCAATAGAAATCAAACCTTTGTACTTCCCACAGCAAATGAATTTGTTTGCTATAAACCAGATATCGCCCTGTGACATCATCATCATCAGACATTCTTCCACTATTCACAGAAATACCTTCTAGTTATGGAGCTGTATGGAAAGGGCTCTCGTATTGATTGTCCAAAGAACGAGTCAATTCATGTGTACTGGCAACAAAACAGCTTCATGACTTATCCACCGTTTATGAAAGCACTGTTCATTTTCAACAGATATTTGATTACATTACAAAACCCATTTTAGGGATTCTGGTAAATGGGTGTTTCCATTATTACACAGACAGCATGCAAAGCATTACCATTAGGAAAGCGCAGGGATTCAGAGCAGGAAAAAAATGATAGACATGGCCAATATAAACAAGACAGTTCTCACGGTGCCCTGTGCCCGCATGGGGCTATCAACACACAAGAGAGAAGGATTAGCTTGAGAATTTGCAGATGTACAAATAATAATAATTTTTTAAAAAAACTTTCCTAAATATTCCAATGTTGACCAAGCAGGCCAGCTGTCACAGAAAGCTGACAACATGGAGGGGGGCCATGTGTTGATATACCCCAGAATGGGGTATTTGGGAACAGTAGATTTAGAACTGCCCTTCTCCAAATGAGGTTTATCAAAGAGCTCACACTTTGACCTTCTAAGAATTTATCTGGTAGTTGATAAGTGGCCTATCAATTTAAAAATGAGACAAGGTACTCAAAATCAAATACATCTGCAAAATACATCTGCAAAATACATCTGCAAAATATGCAAATCTGTAGTAATATACAAATCTGTAGAATACATCTGCAAAATATGCAAATCTGTAAATTAAATGAACATTTAAAATGTAATTTAATGAAAGGATATAGGAAGGACATTACAAAACTTCAGGTAAACAGGCTGAGGTCAAGGTAGCCTTACAGAAATAAGAAATTTATTTAAAAATAAAATTATATTATTCTACAATTCTTATTCAATTTAATTGTTTCTCTGTTTTGTCATGTTTGATTTATTTTGAAATAAACTAATAATAATTAATTCTATAATAAGAATGCTTAAAAAGGGTTGGACCTTAAAAATTTTATGTTGGTGGGGATTTTTTTAACTCATATGCTCTGGTCATAGCAAGCTACCTTTTTTTTTCAAATAATAGGTCAATATAATTTTGGGGGAAATTATTATTGTAAAAATTCTTAATATGATTTTGAAACATAGTCCTAAAGCCTGGAATTTGTCATTAAGAGTTTTTGCTGTATCAAACTTGGGGCATTGCAAAGAGATGCTTTTTTATAATCTCCAGGAAAAAATTGTGGGGGTTTTCTCTTTTCATTGAAATATTTTGATTACTTTAATCATCAGATTTTTTTTCATTACTCTGTAACCCAGCCTTTTTTTTCTCCTTTTGGTGTTATAGAATATTTTATTATTAAAAATAAAGCAACAACAATCCAAATATGTAGCTCTATTTTATTAACCTTAACATTTTAATATTAAGAAATATTTTCATTCATTTAATGGCAGTTATTTATATACAAATTAATAGGAAATTCAAGGATTTCACTTTACACAACTATTGTCACTTATTCTTATATTCTGCTTTTTCTTTAATCAGTCAGTCCAGTAAAGATGAGTACATTTTCCTGGAATCTTTTGATGAAAAAAAGCTTGCTTTCTTTCTTTCTTTCTTTCTTTCTTTCTTTCTTTCTTTCTTTCTTTCTTTCTTTCTTTCTTTCTTTCTTCCTTCCTTCCTTCCTTCCTTTCTTTCTTTCTTTCTTTCTTTCTTTCTTGTACTGTGTGTATTTAAACCAATAAGTTTTCTAGCTTTTTTACAAGTTCATCAGGCATGATAAAATGATCCATTATATTGTCCAGATTTGGGGCAGCTTTATACATTCTAGACAATTTTTCTGAAGTCATGCACCAATGGTAAATAATTTCAATAACATTTTATATATTTTAGCAATTACTTGTTCATCATGTGGACATAGTTCAAATTCTGTCTCAATTTCAAATGTCTTTAAATCTTTCTCTTAACTATGTATACAAAAACCAGTGAATTGCATAGCTCACTTTAAACCACCAGAGTAGGAATATTTTTTTTCTGGATCACCCACGTGTTCTTTTTCAAGCCTGTTTGCTTCAAAATTAATTAATCCAGTTTCTGTGACTGTCTTCTATGTTTGGCAAAATATAATGAATGGCTCCATGAAGGCTGGTATCTCATTTGTTTCATCCATGAATCCTATTGATTGCCTGAGGCCTCACCACTAACAAGTAGATTCTTTTTCTGGATCGTCCTTTGGATCCTGATTAACCTGTGTTGCAACTTGACTCCAGAAGAACGCCTGGGAAAGTAGGAAGAGCTAGTAAGAACACATACCCATGCTGCACTCTAAACAATGTATCCCTGTTTTGCTTGTGAATACTTGAGGTGTTGACTTCCTTGGATTATTGTACTTAAGCATGTTTTGCTTTCAGATCAGAAAAGAGCTTTCTTGAAACATACATGGATAGATGGATGGATACATGGATGGATGGACAGATTGACTGATTGACTGACTGATTGCTTCTAAGAAGAATAAAATTTCTGCCAGCATATGCATGCTCCAATCCAAAGATGGTCATATAAAGTTTACCAAAATGGGACTCTGTATCATTACCACAGCAGCTCTGTACTCTGGTTCCTAAGCAACCAAGCCAATGTCCTTTCAGCTCACTTATCCAAAGCAGAAATTGCAAAATGACTATTCAACTGACAGAAATTTCCATCGGCTCCCTGCTCTCTCATCTTGTTGAAAGGGAACAGTTGTCATTTGTAATTTTTTTTGGGATGGGGGGGTGTTTTTCTCCTGTAATAGAGTCCACTGTGGACTGAAATATCATTGACATGTTGATAACACCAATTATATATCTCAGCCCATGGTGATTTAAGCAATGCTGTGACCTCCCTCGAGCAGTTCTTGGAGGTTGTTAAGGGCTGGATGGGGAACAATTGCTGAACCTGAATTCTGGCAAGATCAAATGTGTTAGTCTTCTGCTTGAGCAGGGGGTTGGACTAGATGACCTCCAAGGTCCCTTCCAACTCTGTTATTCTATGATTCTAAATTAGATCTGTCCCACTCAGGTCCCCAGGAAAAAAAAGACCCTAAGCTTAATTTGGTTGAAGTGACAGGTTCTTTTACTAAGTATTAGTGACTGCACCAAAAGAAAGATCTGAATATTCCCATGCAAAGGTTACATTTTCCCCTTTTCATGACCCTCCCCCCTTTGTCCTGCCCATCAGTGTCCAATATCAGGTCACTTAGATGTTTTGGGGATGTCTTGGATGTTTGGTACTGCTTGATACAGTTTATCACTCCATCCCAGGCTAAGCATCTTTGATCGCTGGTTCATTCCAGTCTTGGCATCTTTGGCTTCTGTAAAGGTCGCCCCACTCTCCCGCCATTTCTCTTCACATTCCCATGCCAATCTTTACTACTTTTAATTCATTTTCCCCCTCTTCTCGCCTTTCATTTTATGCCAGCAAAGCATAGAAACAGAAGATGGAAGACCTGATACAATGGTTCTGGGTTTGGAGTACTTTGGTCCACAGAGAATTGCCATGTCTGATCTTGGATGGGGTGGCACTGCTTCAGACAGACCCAGTGTGTAATTTGGGGATTTTCCTGGACTCATGACTCCTACTCAGCAAGCAGGTGGCAGTCATGGCCAGAATGATCTTTGCGCAACTGCAGCATTATGCCCTTTCCTGGAGAACAATCACTGCTCACATAGTCACTCCTGCCATAGGCATCTCCTGTCTCAACTATTGCAACAGTCTCTACAGGGGGCTCAAAAAGTATCTGGAAGCTCCAATTGGTTCAAAATGCAGCAGCCCACATGGTTTTGTGCAGGCCTAAATGTGCACAGGTGTCATCTCTCCTGCAAGAGTGGCACTGACTACCAATCTGTTTCCAGGTACATTTCTAGTACTGGTTGTCACCTTCAAAACCCTACATAGCTTGGGACCAGGTTATCTGAAGGATGATCTTTTCCCACTCACATCTACCCAACCCACCAGAGCAGGGAGGCAAGGAATGTTGCAGGTCCCCTCTCCTAAGCGGTATATCTGGCAGGAACCAAAAATAGGCCTTTCTCCATGGTGAATCCTTTCTGTTGGAATATCATCCCTGCAGAGATTAAATTGGTCCCCACTTTGACGCTCTTTTACAAAGCCCTGAAAACCTAATTTTACCAAAGGACCTGGAGACTCTGAGGGGATGGAGCCCCTCAAGTGGCTTGTTTGATTGAATATTGTTGGCAGGAGGTGGGGGGCATTGTTTACTACTGCTTGTACTATATATTTGGTTTTTATTTTTGTAAGCTGCTCAAAGTCACTGAGGGTGAGTAGGTAACCATACAAAATTTCAATGAATGAATGAATGAGTGAGTGAGTGAGCAAATGAATGAATGACAGGACTCTGAATAAAAGGCTGGGTTTTTTCTTTTTATTTCATTAGGCAAATAAATGCTAATATGTTCATTTGGAGAGTGTTTAAGGTTGATACAAGGAGCATAGACAAAATAGAAAATTATAGGAACTGTAGTGCATAGTTTAGTACCATTCCTTTGTTATATCAATATAGATTTTTCCCATTATTAAATGCAGATTTACCGTAATTAAACTGTCTACATTAAAAAAACAGACAGAGAACCTGAGGGGTATAGATGACCCAATCAGAATCTATCCTCCTTTCCTTCAATTGCCCAATAGGGAACTCCAAAAAGAAATTAACCAATTGGTAGCTCATTTTTCAATTTTTACTAATCATGGAGCACAAATTCAGCAACCATATCATTCCCATTCCAAACAAAAAATAAATATAATAAGTTGCTTTGGCCCTCTTCCATATTTTAGCACCTGTATTTATGTTCATTTAATTCATGATTGTGCTGTTTTTTAGTCTTTTTCTGACTCTGGATTTTAAGCCTGTTTCTAATTATATTATGTCCCAATTTTTAGAACAAGAAACTCCTTAAGGAGCATTACATCATATTACAAATGAGGCATATACAAGTCTCCCTTGTGTCAATGAAAAAGTAGAAAAAACATACATATTTCTACCACTTAATATGATGAAAATAATATACTTTTTGTTGTGTCCGCGAAATAATGCCAGGAGTCGGTGACTTTAGTGCAAGCTCTTTATTAGTAAGTTGGAACCGAACTGGCGAAAGGAAAAAAGCCCACGGCTTTTATTCCTTTCGCCGTGGCGGCCGCGGCCAATGGCACCGCTTTGAATCTCCCGCGATCCGAATGGACCAATCATGGGAGATTCCTAGCGAGCCAATCGGCGCGGCTCGCCTGACCAATCGGAGAGCCCCAAGCTTTGGCCAATCAAAGCGCGGGGATCTCGAGTATGTTAATTAAAGACAGAACACTTTTGATAGAAGATAATATCTGTAGCTCAAGGTTGAATTGTGGAGCTATTAATGCATGAGATCACCTCATACTGATGATGTCGCCAGTTGAGTAATGAAAAATCTGCAAATAAGCAATCAAACTCAAAAAACACAAAGAACTCCACAATGTGTTTTGCTCATGGAAAGTATTGAGCCTTCAATACTTCTGCTATCTTGTCTTCTGCTATCTTGTTTAGGTGTTAGTTGCTGCCTCTTGCAATTCTCTTCCTCCCAGCAGATCATCAATAGAATCACAGAATTATACAGAATCACAGAATAATAGAGTTGGAAAGGACCTTGGAGGTATTCTAATCCAATCCCTTGCTCAAGCAGGAGATCCTATACCATTTCAGATAAATAGTTGTCTAATCTCTTCTTAAAAACTTCCAGTATTGGAGCATTCACAACTTCTGGAGGCAAATTATTCACTGATTAATTGTTCCAACTGTCAAGTAATTTCTCCTTAGTTATAGGTTGCTTCTCTCCTTGGTTAGTTTCCATCCACTGCTTCCTGTCATGCTTTCAGGTCCTTTGGAAAATAAGTTGACCCCCTCTTGTTTGTGGCAACCCCTCAAATATTGAAATACTGTTATTGTAGTGTATTTAAATAGAGACTTCTAGGGCGATGTTCCTATTGGTTAACAGAAGCAACGATACGATTGGTTAGTAACGTTAGTATCTGATTGGCCGCCAATAGCGGCGGGAAGTTTAACTAAATGCCATTGGTTGCGAGCCATGGAGCAGCCGCTATAAAAAGGGCTGCTGCGGTTCGACTGCAGTTGCAGTTACTGTTATTATTAAAGAGCTGAATTCAACTCCGGTCTGCGAGTCTCTTTACTGGTGACAGAACAGTTGTCATATCACTTCTAGTCCCTTTTTTCACTAGACTAGACATATCCAATTCCTGCAACCATTTTTCATATGTTTTAGCTTCCAAACCTCTAATCTTTGTTGCTCTTCTCTGCATTTTTTCTAGAGTCTCAACGTCTTTTTTACATTGTGGCAACCAAAACTGGATGCAGTATTCCAAGTATGGCCTTATATGGCATTATAAAGTGGTATTAAAACTTCACGTGATCTTGATATTATCCTCCAGTTAATGCACCTAAGATTTCGTTGGCTTTTTGGAGGCTGCAGCACACTACTGGCTCACATTTAAGTTGCTACTATTGAGCTGGGTTCCACCTATTGTGACTGACAAGAAAAATAGAAACCACTTTTTATCATCTTTCTTTTTCTTTTCTTTCTTTTTAAATTCCTTTTCTATTTCCTCTTCTCACTATTGTATTTACTATTTTTATGATCTTTATTTTTTCTTGTATATTTACTTGGTTAAAATTTATTCAAATTATTTTCTGAAAAAGAAGAAAGATAGCTCTCCTGTCTCCCACTTTGTGACTTGTCACAGAATGCTGTCACTTCTCCATTGCCAACCATAAAGAGATAATGGCTATTTTGACAGGATCCTGGGGGGCAGGATATCATTCCTGTTACCCCCTAGCCTAGAAAACTGGCTAAGCATTGCTTACCTGCAAAGGCAATAGATAGCCAACATTCAGCAGAGGCACCAGAAAAATGGATATTTTTTACTACTACTATTCCCAACAACTTTGCTCAGAATTACTAAGAGAAAAGGAGATGAATGGGTTGTCTCTATGCAACACATCTCAAGAATGTATACCTCAAATGCCCTGATGGAATCACTTGAAGTAAAAAAAAAATCACTTCAAGTACGTGTATTAATATTGCATCATAAGAAACTGATTTCTTGGGCTTCTGAGTTGAGGCTTCTGACTTTTCAGGCAAGTGCCATCTGAGAAGGACATTCCAGAGCAATTTGACCTCAAAATAAGGGCACAAACCCAGACTATCTGAGTTCAAAGGTAAAAGCAGCTAATTCAGAAAAGCTGATCCTGATCAGTATTTGGATGAGACACAACAATAATAGAACAATATAACTGTAGGTGAGATTGGAGGTTGGAGAAAGGAAATTAGAAGTCAATTAGAAGTGTTGCCAGAAAATTTGCATCAACATATCCATGAAGTCCATCACTAATCAAACTTAATTTAAAGATAGTATGAAGGTGTTCAAATCCAGACCCCTACCTGATTGCAATGTGCTGAAGCATCAGAAACTGTATACAAATAGCAAGAATTGTATCAAGAGAAGATAGAAAACACTTCTTAACTGTGAATTAGCTGAACAGTATCACAGTTGTAGCAATTATAAATATAATAATGAATTATAATATGCATTTTTCTCAACATCAATCTTTTTTCAAAGAGACAAAGAACTATATACTTCTGAGCAATTTTGTCAATGATTTTAATTGTCTGATAATTATATAATAGCCCAGCAGAAGCCTGATGATGGCAGATGAGATTGTTCTGGCATGCAGTGCCCTATAATGTTGTTTTGAGGGTAGGAGTTGAAACAGTTTATGTCCAGGATATGAGGGGTCTGTAAATGTTTTTACAGCTCTCTTTTTTACTTGTGTAATATACAGTCCTCAATTGAAGGCAGGTTGATAGTAATTGTTTTTTCTGCAGTTCTAATTACTCTCTGAAGTCTGTGTCTGTGTTGTTGGGTTGCAGAACCAAACCAGATAGTTATAGGGTGCAGATGATAGACTCAATAATTCCTCTGTAGAACTGTATCAGCAGCTCCTCGGGCTTTCTGAGTCGATGTAAAAAAAACATTCTTTGTCGTGCTTTTTTGATTACGTTTTTGATGTTAGGAGTCCATTTTTGGTCTTGATAGAACCTAGACATTTGAAACTCTCTACTGTTGATACTGTGTTGTCTAGTATTGTAAGAGGTGGTAGAATGGGAAGGTTTCTCCTGAAGTCTACCACCATTTCTATGGTTTTGAGTGTGTTCTGTTTCGGTCACACCATGAGGTGTTCTGTACACTCATTTGCATTCTTGAAACCCCGTGCTTTGATTGGCCAAAGCGCGGGGCGATCTGATTGGTTTAGTGAGCCGCGCTGATTGGCCCGCTGAGAATCTTCCGCAATTGGTGGAAACGAATCGCAGGAGATTCAAAGTGGTGCCATTGGCCGCGACCGCCGCGGCTTGAGAATAAAAAGCCACTGTTTTTCCCTCGGAGCCAGATCGGTTCCAGGGAACCCAATAAAGAGCTGAAACCTAGTCACCGCCTCCTGATCTCTTTGCCAACAGACACAACACTGGCGACGAAGGTGGGATCCCGAGTCTGAAACCCATCGAGCACATATCCGATGGAAGCAAGACCGACGAAATGGCCAGCATCGCTCCGCCCACGCCCTTTAATCCCGCTAGCGAGGACTGGGAATCCTATACGGATAGATTCTGCATATTCCTCGAATGCAGCGATATGAAGGACGCCACCGGGCCAAAAAAATGAGCCGTCTTCCTGACACACTGCGGGCCCGCAGTGTTCAAGATGGCAAAAGCCCTAGCGAAACCCGCTGATGTCACAGGGATGGACTGGGCCGACCTCGAACCTTTACTCCGCAAACACTATGCTCCCGTCATGCTCACCCTCATCAGGCCGCACGAGTTCTACCGGTGGGACCAGAGATCGGGTGAAAGCCTCAGCGACTTTGTTGCAGAGCTGCAGAACCTGGGAGGCCTGTGCGGATTCTCCGACATGGATGAGGCCCTATGGGACCGAGTCATGCTCGGACTTCGGGATCCAATCTTACAAAGTTGGCTGATGGCCAAAGGCAACATCACCCTTGCCGACGCCATCGCTGAAGCCACCACAGCAGAGGCCACCCGGCAGTTGGCGAACTGCATGCGGAGACCGGACACAGGGGACCACTCCGCAACCAACAACCCTGGACGGGCGACCGAGGCCCAACAGGAAGCAAGTCACCGAGACCACCACCCACCATGGCGAATTCCACTCCGCCTCTGACACATTGGACGAGGAGGAGGAAATCCACTGTTTCCAGGCAGGATGCAACCAACGCAGTCGGCGGAGTCGTAAGTCGGAGACCGCGTGTGCCGGTTGCGGAGGTGACCACCCTAGATCTGAGTGCCATTTCCTCAATGCAGTCTGCCAGCACTGTGACAAAAAGGGTCACATCGCCCGCGTCTGCCAATTAAAGAAAGCCTACAGCCCCAGATGGTGGGACCACAGCGAGCAGAGACGGGACAGCACACCCCCCAGAACCAGAGATCGCCCAGCCGACAGCCGCTGGGACCGGAGCGGGCGAACCCGACGAGGTGGCGAGACCCGGCGGAAGGAGGAAACCCACCAGACGGTCATCATCGCCCGTGCATCAACCACCGACACCTGAAAATTCTACGTGGAGGTAGGCATCGAAGGCGAGCCATGCAAAATGGAAGTGGACTGCGGGTCCTACCTCTCCATGGTCGCCTGGCAGGAGATCAAATGTTTGGTGCCTACCATCCAAAAGAAAGGACTGGAGAACCAGAGACTAATCATTAAAGACTACCAGGGAAACCGCATCCCGGTAGTCAGAACTGGACAATTCAGAGTGACATTTAAGGGCCGCACTGCAAAGCTTCCCCTGACGATCGTGGACCGAGACCGACCCAGCCTTTTGGGACTGCAATGGTTCACACCCCTCAGCATCAAAGTCACGGGCATCAACCACATCGCCGAGACCGATTGGGAGCAACAACTGGCACTGAACTTCCAGGAAGTGTTCGATGGCACCCTAGGCAAGTACCGAGGGCCCCCTATCTCCTTCAGCCTAGACCCTAACATTCCCCTGAGAAGCCTAAAAACAAGGCGGGTACCTTTCGCACTCAGACCAAAAATTGACAAGCAAATTGACAAGCTTGTCAAGCAAGGGGTCCTACAACCATGCCCGGTGGGAGACCCCAATAGTCACCCCAGTCAAACCCGATGGGTTGGTGAGAATCTGCGGGGACTATAAGGCTACCCTAAATTGAGCCTTGCAACAAAGCGCCTACCCCGTCCCAGTAGTGCAGCATCTTCTACACTCACCGGGGGGAGGCAAGGTTTTTGTGAAACTCGACCTGGCCCAAGCATACCAACAGCTGCCGGTCAACGAAGAAACTGCGGAGGCGCAAACCATAGTCACCCACCGGGGAGCTTTCCGATGTAACTGATTCCAGTTCGGAGTCAGTGTGGCACCTGGAATTTTCCAGAGCCTCATGAAGAGACTCTTACAAAGCCTCAAGGGGGTGGTGCCCTATTTCGATGATGTGCTGGTATCAGCAGCCAACCAGCCAGAACTAGAGGGTCGACTAAGGGAGGTGCTAACCAAATTCAAGGAAACCAGGCTAAAGGTGAAGAAAGAAAAGTGCCAACTTTAAACAGACCGGGTCGAATTCCTGGGGTACCTCCTAGACCGGCACGGCATCCACCCAACCGAAACCAAAATCAGAGCCATTAAGGAGGCCCACACACCCAGGACTAAAACGGAACTGCAGGCGTTTCTGGGACTGCTTAATTTTTACAATGTTTTCCTGCCCCAAAAGGCGACTGCAGCAGAGCCTTTGCATAGGCTCTTGGACAAGGCGGCTACCTGGACTTGGGGGAAACGCGAGGAAGCCACCTTCAGGAAAACCAAGGACCTGCTCACTTCGGATGCTGTCCTCATCCAATACAACGAGACCCTACCACTTGCCGTCACATGTGACGCATCACCTTTCAGCGTCGGCACCATCCTCAGCCACACTCTCCCCGACGGAAAAGAAGCACCCATCGCCTTCTTTTCAAGGACCCTCACCAAACCAGAGAGAAACTACAGTCAGCTGGACAAAGAGGCCCTGGCTATCATCGCCGGGGTGAAGAGGTTCTACGGCCAGACGTTCACCATCATCACCGACCACAAGCCGCTGCTGGGAATCCTTGCAGGGAACAGGGCCACCCCGAACATTCTATCTCCTAGAATGACAAGGTGGTCCAAATTCCTTGCCGCCTACAGCTACCGGCTCACACACCGACCCGGTAAGACTATCACACATGCAGACGCTTTGAGCTGCTCGCTGCTATCCAAGCTAGACACCGACCCAGCACCCACGACGAGCACCCTCAGCATAGAGACTCTGCCCGATCTACCCATAACCGCGTCAGACATTGCCCAAGAAACCAATAAAGACAAACGTCTGGCATGGGTGTTACATTGGGTAGAGAAAGGGTGGCCGGAAAAGGACAATGACGTAACATTCAAAACATTCCAGAACCAGAAAACAGAACTCTCGCTACAAAAAGGGTGTGTACTGTGGGGGGATAGGGTGGTTATCCCGGAAAAACTGCAAGGGAAGATATTGGAGTTGTTGCACGAGCGGCACCTGGGCATAGTTAGAACGAAAGCCCTGGCCAGGAGTTACGCTTGGTGGCCAGGGATGGATAAACAAATCGAGGCCTGGGTGTCAACGCTGCCAAGAAACCAGACCAAGCCCTCCCACGGCACCGATCCTAGAATGGGAAACTCCCAGGGGACCTTGGTCTAGGATCCATATTGACTTTGCCGGGCCCACAAAGGGACATACATTCCTAATAACCGTAGATGCTTACTCCAATTGGTTGGAGGTAAGCAACATGAAATCCACCACCACAGAGGCCGTGACCAAGGAACTTTGCAAACTCTTCGCAACACACGGCCTCCCGGGTGTCATCGTGTCGGACAACGGGCCCAATTCACCTCGCTGGAATTTGAAAAATTCATAGTGGAACGGGGCATATGACACACACTGACACTCCGGTGCATCTGGCAGCAAATGGAAGGGCGGAACAGATGGTTCAATTTACAAAAAAAACCATCCAGAAAATCGAACACAGGGAAATCCAAGACAAAATAAATAAAATGCTTTTTATACAACACATAACCCTGAACACGACAATGAACAAAAGCCCAGCAGAACTACTAATGGGGAGGAAAATAAGGTCCCCACTCGATAGACTGCACCCCACATACAACCCGGAAAAACACCCAAACTCCTCCAGCAAGCACCGATCCTTTGCACCAGGCAACGCCGTCTACGCAAAAAACCTTACCGGAGACCCACTAAGGGTACCAGCAACCATAACTCAACTGACAGGTCCCCGCTCGTACCGGCTGCAAACAACCGACGGACGAGCGTGGAAACGCCACATCGATCAATTAAGATCGAGAACAGCCACAAGAAACACAACCGACACGCAACCAGACATAAACAATCCCCTTAACACAAACCAAGAGGGGAGGGAATACCCCGGGAACCAAAACCTAGAAGAAAGGAACCAGCCATACTCACCAGCAAGCAGCCAGCTCGGAACCTCACCGGGGAGAAGCATCCAGGCCAGTTCAACCAGCCCAGAAAGATCAGGCGGGAGCGGCGAAAACCGCAGCTCAACCAGCCCAGGTAGACCAGGAGGGAGGTGTGACGAGCGGCCCGGCAAGGCATACCAGGCGGCCCCATCGACGAGGCTGAGAGACACAGAGAACCCGACCGAACCGGCTGAGAGCCAACCAACGACTGACCTGCGCAGGTCCAGTAGGCAAGTACGGAGCCCCGCCTACTTATGGGACTATGTTACGTAGAACCAAACCAAGAGGGGAGGGATGTTCTGTACACTCATTTGCATTCTTGAAACCCCATGCTTTGATTGGCCAAAGCGTGGGGCGATCTGATTGGTTTAGCGAGCCGTGCTGATTGGCCCGCTGAGAATCTTCTGTGATTGGTAGAAACGAATCGCGGGAGATTCAAATTGGTGCCATTGGCTGTGGCCGCGGCGGCTTGAGAATAAAAAGCCGCTTTTTTTCCCTTGGAGCCAGATCGGTTCCGGGGAACCCAATAAAGAGCTGAAACCTAGTCACCGCCTCCTGGTCTCTTTGCCGACGGGCACAACATGAGGTAAGTTGTACAAACCTCCTGTCTGTATGCGGATTCGTCATTGTCTCGAATGAGACGAATCACTGTAAACTTCAGTATTTTAACAGATGGATTGTTTGAGGTGCAGTCATTGGTATATAGTGAGAAGAGAAGTAGAGAAAGCCTTGGGAGAGCCCTGTGTTAATTGTACAAGTATCAGATGTGATTCTGCCTAGCTTCACCTACTGCTTCCTGTCTGTTAGGAAGCTTATGGTCTACTTACGAGTGTGTTCAGGTACCACTAGCTGGATTAGTTTAGTTAGAAGAATATCTGGAATGATGGTATTAAATGCTGAACCAAAGTCTACAAAGAGGATTCTTGCATAGGTCTTTGGAGATTCAAGGTGTTGTAGGATATAGTGCAGAGCTGTATAATTACTATGATGAGTATTACTCAAAAGAATTGTAACCAGACAACACACTGTTTATATGTATATTAAATATATTGCTCTTTCTATTTATATTAAAAATAAAAAAAATATTGTCAGAAAAAAAATTATGTATGTATGTATGTATGTATGTATGTATGTATGTATATGTTTTCTTAAGTTTTCACGGGTACTTACATGTATGGTATTCAGCTTTGTTCGGGTATTTTCCCATGTCATTATAGTTGTGCTTTTAAAGTTGTAGCACTGCTTCGGCAGAATCTCATCTGCCATCATCAGGCACCCCCCCCCCGACTCCAAAACCAAATAAGGTGACACACGCCAAGAGCACAGACCCAGACCCCAAACTTGAAGCCAGACTAAAACCCAGAATGCTACATCACAGCCACCTACTCAGGATATCACATCAGAAAACTCAGGAAATTACACCACAAGAACTCAAGATGTTGCAACACAGCAAATGACCCAGCATATCACAGCACAAGACCAAGGATACCACAGCAATAAGTCTCACAAGGTCACCACACAACCCATTACCCAAGCTGTTACTACACAGGAGGCTAATGGAAAAGAGATCAAAACACAAATGACCCAGGAGATTACAACGCAGGACCCAGGATACCACAACAAAAGAACTCACAAGTCCATCACACAACCCATTACCCAAGCCGTTAAAACATGAGAGGTTAATGGAAAAAAGATTACTACAAAACAAACGACCCAGGAGATTACAGCACAAGATCCAGGATATCTCCACAACAAAGCTCACAAGGCCATCACACAGCTCATGATATCAACATCAACTCCATCAACCAATCAAGAGGGAGCAGCACAGCCAACCAGCCCAGCACACCAGCCCCCACCACCAGTATTTATAGAGACGATCACACACTCCTTGCACTGGAACAAAGCCGAAAGCACCAGCCTGAGGATGGTGAGTGGGACCTCACCGAAACGTCACCAAGATACTCTTAATCTTACATGGGAAAAGACCTGGACACACCTTGTCTATGAATATATATATATATTTAGTATTCAGCTTTGTTTCGGCAAAATCTCATCTGCCATCATCAGGCTTCTGTATTGTGTTTGTCTGTGAGTCAGACTTTTACAATTGTTTCAGTTTTAAATTTGGGGCTAGCCTACTGCTGTGCCAGAATGGTTTTTTCTTCATCCTGTTTGGTTGGGAGTCTTGGTCTGTGTTTATTGGTCTTGGTGTTCTGCTTGGTGGTCTTGGTGTTTATTAGTCTTGGTGTTCTGCTTGGTGTTCTGCTTGATTGGTGTTTCTAATATCTTCTGTCTGTTTTGTGGCTTTTTTTGTCTTGGTTGACTGTGTTCCTGTATTGGAGGCTTTTAGTGCAGCTTGGTTCCGGGTAAATGGATGGCTATCATTTGTTAGAAAGCTAGGTTTCATCTGGGTGCCTGGTTGGGGTGTGTTTGAGGTGGAGGTATCAGGGGGAATCTGTTTGTGCCCAGGTGTTTGCCTGGCTTGTTGTGTGGAGATTTTTTTTGTTTGTGAGTGCAGGCTTCCAAATAATTGACAGTCTGGTGGAATCGTCTCTTCTATTCTTGCTTTCAGGTCTTTTTTCAATCTCTATGGCTTCTCTGATAATTCTGTGGCTAGGGTTTTCTATAGTGGCTAGGGTTTTGGTGCCATTGAAGTTGATGCTATGACTTGTGGCTTCCATGTGTTGGACTAGTGAGGAAGTATGTCCCAGCTTTTTTACTGCATTTCTGTGTTCATTCAGACGGGTACTTATTCTTCTGTTTGTCTGTCCAATGTATGTGGCCGGGCATGATGCACAGGGGACTTCTTATATGCCTTGGTTTTCCAGGTCAATTTTATCTTTGGGGTTTCTAAGGATGGCTGCTATTTTTCTGTTTGTTTTGAAGGCAGTCTTGATGTGATGCCTGTGTAGTATCTTACTGATTTTGTCTGTAGTACCTCTTATGTAGGGCAGGATAGCTGTTCCATAGGTCTGTCCATCTTCTAGGTCTCTATTATGTCTCAGTGTGTTTTTGTGGATCAAGCTGGTGATTTTGCTTTTGTGGAAGCCATTGTCTGTCAGTACTTTAGTCAGAGTGCATAGTTTAATCTTTATGTGTGTCTTGTCTGCCAGGCGGTTGGTTCTGGCGATTAGTGTTTTGGCCACAGAGTTTTTCTGTGCTGGGTGGTGGTGGGATTGGGCATTGAGGTAGTGGTTGGTGTTTTCTTCTGGTATATGGTGTGTCCTAGTGTGCCATCTGTTTTTTTGTAGATTAGTACATCGAGGAATGGTAGTTGTTTGTTTGTTTCCATTTCCATGGTGAACTTGATTTTAATCCACCCTCTACTTTGGGACAAGTTCAAACAACTTACAACTTGGAGAACTGAAACTGAAACCACTTACAAAAATGACAAACTCTTTTTTTTTTTTAAACAAATTTTATTCATTTTACAGAAAACACAGTAAAACATAAACAAAACTAAAAGATCTTTTCTGAAGGTTGTCTGATCCCGGGTTGAAACTCTTCACACAGACACAAATTCAAACATCATATTCACTTTATATATCCTTCCATATCTTATTATCATTTTCTTTTATATATATATATATATAAACCATTTTTATCAATTTTATATAAATAATGCACAAGGCATAACAGCTTATAAGTTCTTTTCTAAGAAAAAATAATAAAAGAAGAAAACCAATAGAACATAACAATTCCAAATTACAGTATCAATACTTTATCTATTTAACTTCATATCTTATCCCAACTTCTCCTTTTCATCCAAATTATTTCTTATTAATTAAATTTTTTTTGCCTTTTTTCAATATACAAAATCCAAAAAAAACCATAACAAAACCTTTATATATCCTTTCAAATCTTATTACCATTTTCAATAATATTCTTTGTCTGTTCTATTTCCAATTATCCATTCATCTTTTTTCTTTTATTATACTTCTCCTATACACCAATTGGAGTAACGTCTTTAACTCATTACCCTAACTTAAAAGTACTTCATATAACAATTTTTCTTGGGATTCTGTTTAATAGATTCTAAAATTACACAATGAATTTTATACTCTAAATACATATATAAAAAACACAATCTTATGTACCCTCCAGAATCCCTCTTTTATCCTAAATTAAATTCACCCATTGTCTCTGAATAAACTTTTTTTCTTTAGATTTTGCTTCCCCCCATTGAGGCTTCTCCTCCCCCCCTTTCTCTCTTGCTTATTCTTCTCCTTGCCCTTTTTACCCCTTTGTCTTTCCTCCTCCCTTTTCTTACTCCCTTTCCTTTGCTTTCTAACCTTGCCTCCACCTTTCCACTCATTTTTCTCTTCTTTGGTTGTTTTTATAATTCTTAAAATCCCCTTTTTCTTCTCCTTTTTCTCCTCCTCCCCGGAAAGAACCCATTGTTCATCAAAGATGGCTTCTTCTTCCTCTTCTTCTTTGTCCCAGTCCTTCTGCTGCGTAGTCAACTTTTCATAAGTACATAACGCCATTTCTAAAAATTGAAACAAAGTGCCCAAAGTATCTTCCTTTTTATATTTTTGATATTCAGTCTTTAGCTCATCCACAAGCGATGCCATCATGAAAAAAGAAACTTTTCCCAAAACAACCACAAATATTTTTAATCAAAAATAATTCAAAAAAAAAAATTCCAAAAATTAATACTTTTCTTCCTTCTTCTCTTTCTCTTTCTGGGGTTAATGTTTAATCAAAGAGGTCCAATTACCTTTCTTTGGGATTCTAGGCAATCTCCTTTTTCAGCTTCCGCTCCAATTTTTTTTTCTCTCCCTTCCCACTTGCAATATCAATTTTAAATAATCAGAAATCCATACCTCTAATAAGGGTTTTCCAATTTCTTAAGTTTTTCAATGTCCAGAAACCCTTTTGTCCCTTAGCTTCAACTTTCAGAATAATTCACTTTCAATGTCCAATATGTCCAAACATATCTGCTGTTTCCATGGGGTGGGAGAGTGAGGAAAAAAAAAGTTCCCTTTAACAGCTTCTCTGCCGCTTTCGATCTTCTTAGGGATACAATGTATCCTCCAGCAACTCAAACAGCTCAGTTCCAACAAATTTGAAAGATGTTACTTGACCCGGCTCAGACAGCACTTTCACTCTTCTTACTTCCTCCAGCGCAATCTTACCCAGTTGCTGGCTTCTTCGTGGCGGCCATTGCTGACCGCCGCTCCATCGCCTTGGGAAAAAAGGGTTTTCCTGGAGGAGGAGGGGGTCTGCGACACCCCCAACCCCCTGTCCGACTCCCCTCTCTCTTCAGCTGTCCCTACAGGGCAGCCATATCCCCCTGACCCATCTGGATCGGGGGTACCTCGGTGGCTAGCACAGCAGGAATCGCGAGTAGTCGCGAATTCCTGCTGCCCCGAAGCCACGCGAAACCGGAAAACCACAAACTCTTGAATAAACTGTTTCAACTCCTACCCTCAAAACAACCTATAGGGCACTGCATGCCAGAACAACTAGACACAAGGACAGTTTTTCCTGAATGCCATCACTTTGCTAAACAAATAATTCCCTCAACACTGTCCAACTATTTAAACTACTATTACTATTAATCTTCTCATCACTCCTTATTGCTCATCCCTCCTGGTATGATTTGATTGCTTATTGTACCCTATGACTATTATTAAGTGTTGTACTTTATGATTCTTGACTCTTGATGAATGCATCTTTTATTTTATGTACACTGAGAGCATTTGCACCAAAACAAATTCCTTGTGTGTCCAATCACACTTGGCCAATAAAGAATTCTATTCTGTTCTGTTATATTCTATTCTATTCTAATAATAATATTATCTCGTAGTAATCTCATAATAACAGTGTTTTCCCTCATAATATTAATACATATTAATTATTAATACTAAAAAAAATTAATAAGTTACAATAATCAATCCTAATAGCAAAATCAATCTTTCTCTTGTAATTTTAGAAGTTCTAACTTCTGTTTCTCTTATTTAACCATCAATAGAACAGTACCTCAAAATATTCAGTGTCTTCCTTTTCTTTAATTTCAAGTGTTAGTTCATTCGTTTCTGTACATTCTAAGATTTTTGTTATTATCTTTTCTTCTGTACAGATCTCCTCACCTTTCCAATATTGTACAAACACAATTCTGACCACTATTAACACATGTACTATTAAATATACATTCATTTTACTGTATTTTTCTGATACAATGCCTAACAGAAATATTTCCATTTTTGCTTCTGGTTTTGCAAGGCTTCGGCAGCGCCAGGAATTCACGATCCTCCGCGATTCCTGCTGCACTCACTGTCGAGGTTCCTCCGATCCAGACGGATCTGGAGGATAGGGCTGCCCCATAGAGGCAGCTGAAGAGAGAGGGGATCTGGGTTTGGGTTTGGGGGTATCGCAAACCCCCTCCTCAGCCGGCAAAACCCCTTTTTCCCAAGGCGGTGGAGTGGCGGTCAGCAATGGCTGCCACAAAGAAGCCTGAAGCCGGGTAAGATTTGTGCAGGAGGAAGCAGGTGAAGGCGAAAGTTTTGGCTGAACCAGGACTGGAAGAAACTTTTAAATAACCTGGAAACTAAATTGTTTGAAGGATACATTGTCTCCCAAGGAAGATCGTAAAAGCTGCAAAAAAAAAGCTGAAAGGGAAAGTTACTTTCTTTCACTCTCCCTTCCCATAGAAACAGCAGTTGGAAATCTGGAAAACCTGCTTGGGCATAGAAGGTTTTATTAAATTTAAATTTAAAAAATTAAATTTAAATTTTAAACTTGAAATTTAAAGCAAAGGGAATAAAGGATTTCTGGACATTGGAATTAAAAACTTAAAATTCTTTTTATTTGCTATAAGTGGAAGGGAAGAGGTAAAGATTTATTTTAAGATTGTACTGAAGGAGACTGCTTTGAGTTTATAAGATCAGAAATAAAAGGTATTATGACTTCTAGAAGATTACTTTGGAACTGTGTATTTGAATTCTACCCTAGGAAGAGAAAATATAGAAAGAAGAAAGTACTAAATGAAACTGTTTGCCTTGATTTGGTTTGCTTTGTGACTTTGGGATCTTTGTGAACTATTTCTTGAAGGATTAAAGATATTTGGGTTGTTTTAAAAAGGGGGGGGAAATGGCATTATCTTTTGAAGAATTACAAATGGAATTTCAAAAATTGAAAGAAGAGGAACAGGAAGGCATGGGCTCTTCTGGACCTATTTTCCACTTTTTAGAAATGGCGATTTCTACCTATCAAGAAATACAACAGCGGGGAGAAGGCGGAGCTTCATCGCTGCGATACAGCTGCGATCTTGGGGCTCCGAGATCACAGCTGATATCTTCGCACCTGGTCGGTCCTAACGGACCTAAACCATCTTGTAGTGATGGGGACAATAAAGGGTGCGTTCTGTAGATCCCAGGGACATGGCAAGTCCCTGGTCGACCCAGAAGAAGCCCTTTTGCCAATGGCAGAGAGGCAGCCATTAGGCTGCTGAAGTTGGGACAGCTCCGGAAGGATGAGATAGAAAGAAGTGTATTAGCTGGTGAGGATCTTTTTTTTTGCTTGGGACTTAAGAACACTCTAATATGAGAAGAAATCTGTAAACTTATTGACAAAATTTGATTTAAAAGCGATTTTTTTTAAGTAATGTCAAAGTGAGGCTTGGCTTTTTATTTTTACTTTTTTTTTCTTTACTGAATTTCTATTGCAATCTAATTAATCAGACTGGTTTTTTCTTTTATATTTTTATATTTACTTGCTCTCTCTTCTCCTTTTTGACTGTTTATATTTTTTAAAATAGGGGCCCACTTTAATATTTTTTTAATATAGATAAATATACATATATACTTTTTTTTTCTTTTTAGGCTTTTTTCAGGGGGGAAGAAGGAGGAGTGGTTTGAAGAAACTGTAACACTGCCAACTAGAGGCTTGAAAATATTTTGTTTGAAGTTGAAAAACTCTTGTTTGAAAAACTTTTCTCAAGGCTACTGGAAATGATAAGATAGAGGGAAGAGCACTGGAGGATGTTTATACAGGTGCTCTTTGGGACTTCTATTATTAACTGAATATTTGAAGCTTGGCTTTGAAATTTGTGGAGAAGCCAAATAAGAGCCTTGGATAAATAAGGCAGTGTGCGCTTTTCCCCCCCAATGCCTTATTAATTGTTTTATCCCTCCCCTCCAACCCCACAGCATTTTGTAATATTGATATTTTTATTTTTTATTATACCTCATTTTTATTTTTATTTTTTTTAAAGGGGAAGTCTCAGAATATTCTTTTCTTGCTTTTTTTTTCATAGGGATGTCTGCCCCTTTATCTCTATTTTTGACTTATTTTTATGGCTATTTTTCATTTTCTGAGGTCTTTCAATTGGATTAAGGTGGGAAGAACCTGAAGAACTCTTTTTTTTTCTCTTTCTTTGCTTATTACTTTTTGATATTATTGGGCTTTATTTTGTTTCTTTTTTTCTCTTCATTTTTAATTTTTAATTATAATTGCGTATTTCACAATTGGATTAAGGTCTTGAAGAACCTGAAGAATTTTTCCTTTTTAATTTTGGGCTTTTTACTTATTATTGGTTTTGTTTTTTGTTTTTTATGGTGTTTTCCTTTTTCTTAATTGGATTATAATTGGCGATCTTACTAATTGGATTAAAAGACCCGGAAGACCCTGAGTTATCGAAATGAGTAAGAAAATTTTACCTTCGGGCATCTCAACTTCTGCTCCTGTCTCCCCGTCATCTGGAGGACAACTCTCAACAATGGTGAAGCAAGATAAAGTGCAAGTGGATTTAACGATGGTTATGCAAGGAATACAAGAACTTAAAATGAATATTGAACAAAGAATGGAGAGTATTGACCAAAGAATTGGAAAGATTGATGAAAAATTTGAAAATTTTCAAGAAATAATGGTGAAACACGATGAGAGAATCCAAAAAATAGAAGAGAAAGACAAGCAAAGAGATGATACAATTGGAAATATCGATAACAGATTAACAATGGTCGAACAAGAAAAAAGTGGGATGTTGAAGTGGGAGATGGACAAGTCAGAATTTTATCTTAGATTTCAAAATATCGAGGAAGAAAAAGGACAAAACTTGGCAGCAGTAATGATTGAAATCCTGGCTGGAGTCTTGGAAAAGATGATGGATGGAGTAGATGAGATATATCAAGTCTTCACAAGATATGCGACGAGGAACCAATTACCAAGAGAGGTCCATGTTAGATTCACCAAAAAAACTATTAAAAACCAAATATTACAAGTGGTAAGAGAGAAGGGATTGAAATACAAAGGCAAAGAGATCCTGGTCTTAAAACAAGTACCGAGAAAAGTGAGAGAGATTAGAAGAGAATATCGATTTTTGACCAAAATGCTATTGAAAAAAGAGGTGAACTATAGATGGCTGATTCCAGAAGGATTAATGTTTACATGGCAAGAACAGAGACACAGAATTGATTCAATTGTAAAAGCAGAAATATTCTATAAGGAATTTTTCGAAAGAAGAGAAATGGAGATAGAAAAAGAGAATATTTTAACTGAATCTGAAGAGGACCAAATGGAGATGGAAAAAGAAGGCGCAATAGGTGGACAAATGGAGATCAAAGAACAACGTGAAATAAGATCCACGAGAGCTGTTAGACCTAAATATAAAGCATAACCATGGGAGAAAAAAAACTGATTTCCATGAATATAAATGGACTGAATTCAGCTACCAAAAGAAGGAAAACTTTTTACAAATTAGAGAAGCTAAAATTTGATATAATTTGTTTACAAGAAGTACATATTAAAAAAACAACATGAACAATTATTGATACGACCAAAGTTAGGGAAAATATTTACTTCTCTGATTCATTGTAAGAAAAGAGGAGTGGTTTTGTACATCAAAGAAACCACTCCAGCCAAACTGATTTATACTGATGAAGATGGAAGAGTATTAATAGTTGAAATAGTGGATAATAATATAAAAACACTCTTGGTTGCAATTTATGCCCCAAATGATAAACAAGAAGAATTCTATAAAAAATTACATATGAAAATAATTGAACTGGACTATGTTAATATACTTATGATGGGGGACTTCAATGGAATTGTAGACAATAAACTGGACTACACAGTAAAAACAACACGACAAAATAGGAAAACTCTCCCTAAATCCTTTTTCAAAATGACAGATGAATTAAATTTAAAAGATATATGGAGAGAAAGAAATGCTAAAATTCAACAATATACTTTTTATTCAAACAGACATTTATCGTGGTCCAGAATAGATATGATTTGGACATCAACAGAATTATTATCTAATATTCAAGAAATAAATATTGAAACAAGTACATGGGCAGACCATAATCCAATCACAATTAAATGGAAAGGACAAAAAAGAAGATCTAGATGGACATTAAACAATACTATTCTAAAGGAAAAAGACTTTACACAATGGATGGAAAAAGAATTGGCCTTCTTCTTTAATGAAAACAAAAAAGAAGATACTTCAATACAGAATGTGTGGGATACAATGAAGGCATATGCAAGAGGATTAATAATAGACTATACAAAGAAGAAGAACATTAGGAAGAGGCAAATGATTAAAGTTCTAGAAGATGACCATAAAAAACTGGAAAAAGAATTACAAAAAACTCCACAGAAAAAAGATATCAAACTTAAAATGGACATAATTAAACATAAAATGGATCAAGCAGAGAAAGAAGAACTGGCACAAAAAATTAGAAGTGCTAAACAGAACTATTTTGAAGATGCAAATAGACCAGGTAGATGGTTAGCATATAAGTTGAGAAAAGAGAAAGAATCAAGGAAAATATCACAGTTAATAGATGATCATGGTCAAATTTGTTATTATAATAAGGAGAAAAAGGCATTTATTCAAGATTTTTGTGGACAATTATATAAACAGGAGGATCTTGATGAGGAAAAAATTAAACAGTATTTACAAAATGCTAACCTACCTAAGATACCTGATGAAACTCGGAAAATATTAGAAAGTGCTATAACAATGATGGAATTAACCGAAGCACTCAACAGACAGAACAATGGAAAAGCACCAGGACCAGATGGTTTCTGTGGGAATAAACTTTGACTTCAGTATTGGGTAATGATTAGTCTAAGACCTTATACATACATGTCTGCCTAAGGGTCACTGAGATAAGCAGGAAATTAAAAACAAACACCAGGAACAATTAAGCAGCTCAGACAATTGTAAACAGTTCTGTGTGCTATATCTAATTATTGTAATCCACAATGTGAATGCTTACTATGTACGAAATTCTCAATAAAAGGGAGCACTAGAATTTGCTCTAGACTCCCATCCCGAGTACACCAGCCTTTGTGTCGCATTCTTTCCATGGGAGACCACCACAAGTGGTGACCCCGACGTGATCCACTGCGGGTGGTACGTGTCCGGACCTCCATGTTTCCTCGCCTGGAATAGGTAAAGTACGTACTAACTATTGCTGGACAATAGGATTATTCAGGGAACATGGGGGGAAAACTCTCTCAGCCACGCATGTTAGTGAGCTGCTGAAGTTAGTCAGGACAAACTTCTTTATCTTTAAGCCCTCCGGGGGGGAGAGCAAATAGTTCTTTCAAAAGATAATGTGAGAGAGCTGCTGCAAGAGATCTGGCGGCAATGTCCCTGGTATCTAGAGAAAGGCTCTTTAAAGTTAGACACATGGAGGAGAATTGGAACTATCCTTCATGAAGAGCCACGGGCAACAGCTGAAATTTTGATATTTTGGAAGATTGTTATGACTGCTTTAGAGACCCAGCAATAACCTCTTTTAAAAGCTTTAGTAGAACCTCTTCCTTATAAAGGAATTGTATTGCACCCGCCTTCTCCTAAACTGGAGTGTGCTTTATCATTTTCAACAACGCCTACTCCAGTGGATGATAAAATCCAATCAAAAATGGGAAAAGTTCAAGCCATGATGCATCAGGCTTTCAATGAGGGGAAATTAGAGTCTGATGAGATTACCCAGATGAATTTGTTTCCAGTCAATAGGCAAGAGGATGCTCAAGGCAACCTGCAGACTGAATGGGTTCCGATTCCTTTAGCAGTTCTTAGGGAAATTTAAAAAGCAGTAAAAGATTATGGTATTCAAAGTCCTTTTACAAAGGGGCTTCTGACAAGTTTGGCTACCTCACGCATGATTTCTAGTGACTGGAAAGATTTAATGAGAATGATATTGAGCTCTACTCAGTATGTGGTTTTTGACTCAGAATACCAAAGGGAAGCTGTCACTAGGGGAAGGAATTCGGGGGGGGCTGTATAAGCCAGACCAAATCTATGGGGAAGGCTTGTTTGAATCCACTGCTGATCAAGCTGCTAATTTGCCTGATCATGTATTTCTAGTGGTTATGGAAGCTGTCCTTGGGGCATTGTCCCGCATCCAGGATGTGGGAACCCCAGCACGGTCTTTTTTTCAAATTAAGCAAACAGCATCTGAGTCTTATAATGATTTTGTGGAAAGGCTACAATTGGCTATTACCAGGCAAATCTCTAATGAGGAAGCTGCAAAAGAACTTTTGCTGAAATTGGCAGTTGAAAATGCAAACGCTGACTGCAAGCGTATCTTGCAGCCCTTGGTGGCTAGAGGTGAGGTTACTCTGGCTGATCTGTTAAAGGCATGTGCAGTGGTGGGTTCTCAGGCTTACAACATGGAGACTTTGGCTATGGCATTACAAAAAGGGATGAAACCTACAGGGAATTGTTTTAATTGTGGAAAGCCTGGCCATTTTAAAGCCCAGTGCCGTGCCCCTGGGGGGGGGGTGTAGGCATTTTGCTTCCTCCCCTTCTGCAGGTACGCCAAGACCAAAAGTTCGGTATAAGAGACTACCAGATCCAACGTGGGAAGGACCTGTCCCACTGATAACTTGGGGCCGAGGATACGCTGCTGTTGAAGATGAGGGGACAGTTGTTTGGGTTCCTGCTTGCTGTGTGCGTCCTTATCATCAGCCAAAGGGGCAAGGGGATGGATTTAGGGGAATGGAAAAGAAACACATTGATCCAGGACATGGGGAAGCTAGCAAACCTTCATAATAAAACTGATTGTTGGATATGTATGCACATGCCAACTCACAAAACATCAGGGCTTCCAATGGTTGCAGTACCTCTGGCCGAAGGTGACTGGTATAAGGGACAATGCTATGGTTGTTCAGGGATGTGATCTAACAGTTGGACTACAAGTAACATAAATACATTGCATCTTGGAAGCCGAATCCAAGAGGTGGCAGGTATCTGCTGGACTCACAATGAGACAGTAGAGAATATGACTTACTTGGGAACATATCCATTTTGTAACAAAACAATTGTTATTGGCAATGGAAGTCGGGTTTATCTGGATGACATGAAAACTAAAAATCTCACTTACTTTGTACATAATATTTCTAAATTTGATATCATATCTTTGATCAATGAAAATGGGTGTCCAATTATCCCTGCCACATGTTGTCCCATCATGATAGAAAACCAGCTGCCCAAATGTGCAAATGGGAAATACGCACCACCGCCCACTTATTTGGCTATGTTAATGGAATCTTTTGCACGATTAATCTATGCTGAACCAAATACGGTTGGCCATCTCCTGGGAGCAAATCTATGGTTGCTGTGTGGACAGATGGCCTATGATCGCATGCCAGCACAATGGAAAGGAGTCTGCACCTTTGGGAAAGTAATCCCATCTCATGTCATTTTAAAATCTTTGGGGACTGCTCATATCTGCAGTGCGCATTCAGCAACGGAAGTAAACTCTGTTTTGAATCATGACTACTGGACACAGATATCAAGGGGAGTTATTCCTCCTTTAGGAGTCATGATGAACTATAGAGATTTGCATCATTTAAACAATTGGACAGTTACTATGTTTGAAGACACCATTAAAACTCTGAAGCTGCTTGAAGAAGAGCAAGGAAAAATCCTTGATTTTGTCCTGCAAACCAGATATGCAGTGGACACTATTTTGGCTGCGCAAGGGGGAGTTTGCGCTATGATTCATACACATTGTTGCATGTATATCTCTGATTATTCTCCAAACATTACAGCTACTATACAGCATATGGAACAAACCCTGAGTGAGAATCCATTACAATTGGAGGACGAGGGACTGGACGTGTGGTCTGCACTTTGGTCCTGGTTGCCAGATGGTTCATGGATTCATCACCTAATTGTTGGAGTGATATTGCTTTTTATACTTTCTCTTTGTGTATGCTGTTGTATCCAATGTCTCCCTGGACTTTTAGGAATGTGTCGGGTGAAGCCTACGGAAGGAGAACTGTTGTTGCAGATGGCGAAAAGCTACCGAGGCATCCGCGATCATCAAAAAACTAAAACAGGGGAGATGTGGGAATAAACTTTGACTTCAGTATTGGGTAATGATTAGTCTAAGACCTTATACATACATATCTGCCTAAGGGTCACTGAGATAAGCAAGGAAATTAAAAACAAACACCAGGAACAATTAAGCAGCTCAGACAATTGTAAACAGTTCTGTGTGCTATATCTAATTGTAATCCACAATGTGAATGCTTACTATGTACGAAATTCTCAATAAAAGGGAGCACTAGAATTTGCTCTAGACTCCCATCCCGAGTACACCAGCCTTTGTGTCTCATTCTTTCCATGGGAGACCACCACACTTTCCCGGCAGAATTTTATAAAACATTACAAGAATGGTTGAGCATTCCACTGTTAGAAGTCATGAATGAAGTTATGATAAATAAGAAAATACCTAAAACATGGTCAGAAGCTTATATTACACTTATCCCAAAAGAAGGGGTTGACCCATTACAAATTAAGAACTATAGACCTATTTCCTTATTGAATGCAGACTATAAAATCTTTGCTTCAATCTTGGCAGAAAGGCTTTAAAAATATCTAAATAACTTTATTCACTCTGATCAGAATGGATTTTTACCAAAGAGACAGATTAAAGACAATATGAGGGTAATCCTGGACACATTGGAATATTATGAGGTGCACCCTGAAAAACAAATGGCTTTGATATTCTTAGATGCCCAAAAGGCATTTGATAATGTGAATTGGAGATTTATGTTACTATTGGAACAGATGGGCTTTGCTAGAAAATTTATCCAAGCAATAGAAACCGTATATTATAAGCAAACAGCAAAAGTAAAGATGGAGAATTCACAGACTCTATCAATATTAAAAAAGGTACAAGACAAGGATGCCCATTTTCTCCTTTGTTATTTGTATTGACCTTGGAAGTCTTAAATAGAAATATTAGAGAGGATATAAACATAAAAGGAATGAAAGTCAAAAAGGAGGAATTTAAATTGCAAGCCTTTGCGGATGACTTGGTCTTTATTTTGGAAGACCCTTTAGAGACAGCTTTAAAACTATTGGAAAAGATAGAGATGTATGGTGAGATGGCTGGTTTGAAAATAAATAAAGACAAAACAAAGATTCTGACAAAGAATATGTTATTAAGACAAAGAGAAGAGCTGGCAGATTTATTGAAAATTCAAGTTACGAACAAAGTTAAATATTTGGGGATATATTTGACGTCAAGATGTACTACACTGAAAGAGAATAACTATATCAAACTTAAACAGCAGATAGCATCCGACCTGAAAAAATGGGAAAACCTACAATTGTCATTGATAGGTAGAATTTCAACAATTAAAATGAATATTTTACCCAGAATTTTATATTTGTTCCAAACAATACCAATTAGGTTAAGTAAGGATTACCTTGAAGAATTAAATAAAATTGTGTTGAAGTATATATGGCAAGGCAAGAAAGCGAGAATAAAATTAAAACTTTTACAGGATGCTAGAATTAGAGGAGGATTTGGACTTCCTAATTGGGAGTTGTATTATCAAGCTGCAAATTTAATATGGGCTAAATAATGGATAACTTTAAGAAAGACTAGATTGTTGGCATTAGAAGGACATGATTTATTATTGGGTTGGCATGCTTTTCTATGGTATAAGGGAACTAAATCACAGGGTTATTTTAGAAGGCATTATATACAGGAATCGTTATGGTTGAATTGGGAGAAAATTAAGAAACAATGTTATTTGAAAATTACAGTTTGGTTATCAACTATTGAAGCCTTTTCGTATCCTATAACTTATAAGAAGGAACAAACAGTTAGATATGGGGAAATACTGGATGAAAAGGGTGAACTTAAAACGATGCAAAATTTAGAAGAACAAGTTATAAAGATGAATTGGTTTTCATATGCGCAAATACATGCAAGGTATCTTAAAGATTCTAAAATAGAAGGATTTTATGATAAATTGACTGATTTAGATAGGATTTTGACAGGTACTGATGAAAAAGTGATTAAAAAACTATATAGTTATTTGTTGGAAATTAAATTAGAGGAAGAACAAGTTAAAGAAACAATGATTGCTTGGGGGAAGAATTTTGGATATGGGATTGATTTAGAGAAATGGCAAAAATTATGGTCACAAAATTATAAAATGACAATGTCAACAGCATATAAAGAAAATTTGTATAAGATGTTTTACAGGTGGCACTTTCCCCCGACAAGAATAGCAAGAATGTTCAAGGATAAATCTGAAAAGTGCTGGAAATGTCATCAGATACCTGGCTCATATTACCATATGTGGTGGACTTGTGAGGAGGCCAGGAAATACTGGACTAGAATTTGCATAAGGCTGGAAAAAATGACAAAGAAACACATAGATTTGAAACCAGAGATTTTTTTATTGGGAATCTTACCTGATATATATAATAAAAACGAAAAGTATTTGATTGTAAATGTATTAACAGCGGCTAGGATTGTATTTGCTAAACATTGGAAGAGTGAGAAAATACCATTAGAGGAAGAAATTATTAAGAAAATATTGGAATGTGCTGAAATGAGTAAATTGACATTTGAAATTAGAGGACAAGAAGATAAACAATTTTATGAAGTTTGGGATCTCTTTTATCAATGGTTAGATAATACAATATAATAATAGAATATTTAGAAATTTAGGAAATAACGAATATATAATTTTTCTTGGTTTTGATAATTTTTTAGAATATTTTATTAAGATAGATTTGGTATGCTTCTATGATCTGTTATAAAATAATTTAACTCTATTATAGTTATCTCACTTAAGTATGAATTAGTAAAATTATAGTCAAATGATTGTTCAATAATGATATTAGGATACTTAACTGATGATTGATAATGTGAGTTATTATGTAATATAACTATTTCAATGACTATGAAATGGATGCACAAAAGGGAGTGGTAAACCAACCGATACACTGTAAATTTATGAAGAATGATGTTTTTTTCTGTTATGTTTTATGTTTTATATGTTTTTGTTTGTCGTTAAAATCAATAAAACTTTTATCAAAAAAAAAAAAGAAATAAAACAGCGACAGGAAGGCTGGGATCAAGAAGAAGAAGCCATCTTTAATGGACAAATACTCTTAGTGGAGGAAGAAAAGCGTAAGGGGGGTAAAGAAATGGTGAATTCAGGATTTAAAAAAGCAACCAAGAAAAAGAAAAATAAGATGAAAAATCGATATGATGTCAGAAAGCAACAGAAAAGAGAAATACAACAGAGAGCGAAGATAAAGAGAGTGAAACTTAAGAGATGGGGAGGTCAAAAAGTTAGAATTGTCAAGAAAGGAAGGGAAAAAGGGAAGAGAAGTCATAAAAGCTTTAAACAAAATGTTAAAAACAGGTTTTTTTCAGGGGGTAAGATATAATTTTATAAAAATTATTCTGCAACAGTACATAAGATTGTAGATGGTATGGTAGATGTTAGATATTAGTATTTGAAATTGAATTAGTAAATTAAAATATTACATGAATTAATAATGCATTAAAGGAAAGGTATGAAAATGTTTAAGATTTGATAATAGAGTTTAATTTACTATGAAATGTTGCTCTTATTATATTATAAACTTAATATTCCTTTTTTCTTGGTTTTACTATTACTTATTAAATTTAATATTATTTGCAACCAGTGATTACAGGAGAAATATTGTATTAGAAAGAAAGGAAAAATAGATGATTGAAAGAGAACGGACAAAAGATGCAAGTATAATTATTTAAACTGAGATGAAATAAATAAAATAGAATTAAAAGAATGAATAGGAGAGAGAAAATATATAGAAAATATAGAATGTTAAATAAGATATGAAATAGTATATTATGTGAGCACGAATTTGATTTATGTCTGTACAAAAAGTTCTAACCCGGGGTAAGCCGCTTTCCAAAAAGAAGTTTTATGTATTTATGTTTTGTGTAATGTTTGTTTATGTTTGAAAGGATGTTGGAAAAGAATTAATGAAACTATATATAATGAATATATATAATTTAAGGCAAAAGAAATACAATTAAACAGAACGAAAAGGAGCAATAAAGAGAAGTTGAGAAAGGATATGAAGTTGAACAGGTAAGATAAATATATATATTAAATTGTGTTTGCATAGAAATGTGATAATTTGGAATTATCTTGTTTTTAAATAAGATATTCTATGTGTTTTTTTAGAAAAAGATATTCTATGTTACCACATCCTATGTTTTGTTTGCTTGTGTATGTTTTTTAAAAAAATTAATAAAATTTATTTTAAAAAAAGAAATATTTCCATTTTAAATCTATATGTTCCTTTATCATTTTTTCTATCCAGGTATGTCCAATTTTTTTTTTGCTTTCAGGCATATCAATCATATGTGGTAGTACAAGCCTAGGATTTGGTTGCACTTCCATCACTTGGCAGTCTTATTCTTAAACATTCTAGCTAATCTTGCTGGAGAGAAGTGCCATCTATAAAACATTTTGTATAGATTTTCTTTATGTGCACTGGACCATTGTCAATTTATAGTTTCTATCCCACAACTTTTGCCATTTGTCCAATTCTATTGAATACCCAAAGTTTTTAGTCCATGCTATCATAGTTTCTTTTACTTGCTCCCCTTCCATTCTAATAGTCAATAGGTAATTATATATTTTTAAAATTAGTTTCTCCTCCAGTCCCGTTAAGATTTGATCCCATTCTGTTGGTTCTTTATAAAAATCATATGTTTTAGCATCTTTATAATATCTAGATTGTATCTGTACATGCAACCACTGTGTTAAGTCTATTCCTTGGCTATTTAATTCCTGTTTGTTTTTCAATTCCCCCTTCTCATTCAAAATATCTTTGTATCTTACAATTTTTCCCATGTCTATCGCATTTGGGTGTATAAGTGCCTATATCGTGGAGAGTCAGACTAGTATTTTCAAATAGTATTTTTCTTTGATTTTTGCCCATGCTGAGAGCAGAGTGTTTCTAATATAGTCCTTGAAAGTATTTGTGTGTTTTGTATTTCTTGTACCATAGGAAGGCATGCTACCCCAATTGCAAATCATGTCCCTCCGTATGAGTAATTGTCTATGTCTCAGAGTTATCCATTCTTTTGGCCAAGTAAGGGCACTGCTTGACAATATAATTTTCAATTTGGCAACCCAAAGCCTTCTCTATTAGTGGAGTCTTGTAGTAATTTTGGCCCAATTCTTGCATTTCTACCTTGCCAGATAAATTTGGATACTATTCTATTTAGTTCCTCACAATATTTCCTTTCTTGCTTGATTGGGATTGTTTGGAACAGGTATAACAGTCTCAGTAAGATATTCATATTGATGGTGGCTGTTCTTCCTAGCAGTGATAGTTGCATGTTTTTCCACTTTTCCAACTCTAGCTGTGTTAGTTTTGAATAGTTGTTTTCTTTTACAGTTACACATCATGCTAAGTAGATTCCCAAATATTTTACTTTTTTAACTATCTGAATGTCTATCTTTTCCATTAGGTCTTTTTTCTGTTTATCTGTAAAATTCTTAACTAAGATTTTAGTTTTCTCTTTATTTATTTTCAATCCTGAAACATCACCATAATCTTTTATTTTCTTTATTAATTTGAGTTCTGTTTCTTGCAGTTCCTCTGTAATGAAAACCAAATCATCTGTGAAAGCTTGTAATTTTTATGCTTCCTTTTTTATCTACATGCCTTTTATTTCTATATCTTGGCGGATGTTTCTAGTTGACACTTCCAAAGTCAGAATAAATAGTAGTGGGGACAATGGACATTCTTGTCTTGTGCCTCTTTTAATATTAATATTCTCTTTTATGTCCCCATTTACAAACACTTTTGTAGTCTGCTTAGTGTATATTGCATTGATCATATTAATAACATTTCCCCTCAAATTCCATATACTTTACCTGCAGTATCATGAATTGCCAGTTTACATTATCAAATGCTTTCTGCACATCCAGAAACATCAGCTCCATTTGTTTTTCTGGGTGTGCTTTATAATATTCCAAAGTGTTCAAAATTATTCTCATGTTGTTTTTAATTTGTCTATTCAGTAAGAAATCATTCTGGTCTAGATGTATAAATTCATTCAGGAATTTCTTCAAACTTTCAGCTGTTATTGATGTGTATATTTGTAGTCCACATTTAAAAGAGAGCTAGGTCTATAATTTTTAATCTGCGATAAATCTGTGTCTTCTTTTGGTATGAGGATGATATTTGCTTCCACACCGGATTTTGGTATTTTAGCTTCTAACAGGACTTCATTGTTAATAATAGTCCCAGGGAGTCTTGTAGTTGTCTATAGAATTCTGCTAGTAGGCCATCTGGTTCTGGTGTTTTATTATTGTTCTCTCTCTTAATTGCCTCTGTTAATTCAAACATTGTTTTCATTTAATTTAGATTTTATTTCTTCAGGGACTTTAGGTAACCTGGCCTCTTCTAAGTATCATTTTATTTCATCCTTTGATAGTTTCTCTTGATCGTACAGATTTTCATAGTAGTTCTAAATTATTATTTTTTTTGCTGTAATTTTGATGCTGTAGTGTACCTTTCTCATCTATCACACTTTGTATCTGTTTTTTTTTTCCTTTTTTAATTTGTATGCCAACTGTCTTCCTGGTTTATTAGCATTTTTGAATAAATTTTGTTTTATACACTTAAATTTTCATGCTAATTTTTCTGTTTTATTATTTCTATTTGATTTTTGAGCTTCTTTTCTTGTGGCTTTTTCTTTAGTTCCAGTTCTAGTCTATTGTACTCTCCCTCCAGTGTTTTTTTATATTGCTTCTTTTCCTTATTTTTCCTTCCTATATAAGATATAGATAATCCTCAAAAGTATGCCTTTGCTGTGTCCCTTACATTTTGTAGTGCGGTCTCCTTCTTTCTATTTTCTTTATAGAAAAATGGCATTTCTTTTTCTGTTATTTGTATGAATTCTTTATCTTTTAATATAGATTGATTTAACATCCATCTCACTTTTTTCTTATATCCTTCACATTTAATCCTAACTGAGTTGTGGTCTGCCCATATAATTGGTTCTATTTCTATTTCCTGTACATTAATACTTAGTTCTGATGATATCCATGCCATATCTATTCTTGACAAGGATGGATGGCTATTTGAGTAGCATGTATATTATTTTTTCTCTGGATTTCTTTCTCTTCATGTATCTTGAATACTCATTTCTTCCATCAGTTTAAAGAAAGTCTTTGGTAGGGTTTTCCTTGTCTTTTTATTTGTTTTTCTTTCTTTGATTCCATTAAAGCAGGGGTCCCCAACCACCGGGCCCCGGACCAGTACCGGTCCGTAGATCACTTTGTGCCGGGTCACAAAGAAATAAAAATAAAAAATAAAATAAAAATGGCAGCTTTCTTCACCTTTGGTGAATGCTGCGGGGATCAGGGATCAAGAATACAAAGGAGAGAAGGGGAGGGAGGAAGCAACCAAAGCCTGTCCTGCTCTCTGGCTCAGCGGCTTCGGTTTCCTCCTGCCTCATTCCTCTCTCAGTCGCTCCCTCGCTCCTCCACCAGCCCAGGAAGAAACTGCTTCAAAGAAGTCAGCAGGGTGGCTTCCTGTCAGCGCAGCTCCTCTGAAGCACCCGTTCACCCCCACCCAGCTGCCTGTGGTTTAATCCAGTGCTCCGTTCTGCCTGCCTGCCTTTGTTTCTGGTTGTTTCGGAGCAGCTTTGGCTGAGAATAATAACTATTCACCTCTTTTTCTCAGCCGAAGCTGCTCCGAAACAACCAGAAACGAAGGCAGGCTGGCAGGCAGGCAGAACGGAGCACTGGATTGAACTGCAGGCAGCTGGGTGGGGATGAACAGGCGCTTTGGAGGAGCTGCACCAACAGGAAGCCACCCTGCCGGCTTCTTTGAAGCAGTTTCTTCTGGGACTGGTAGAGGAGCGAGAGAGCGACTGAGAGAGGAACAAGGCAGACACCTGAGGGATGAGGCTGAGGGAGGGAGGGAGACACCTGAGGGATGAGGCTGAGGAAGACAGGGCCGAGAAGCGGGGCTTCTAAGCCATCCTGCAGGGACTTATCCTGAGCCATGGAGACAGCCGTGGGCCGCCACCGCCCAGAGCTCAGTTTTGAAGGTGCTCCTCAGCCAGGCGCAGTTCCTGAATCTGCAGCTGAAACCCTCCATTGTAAATGCCCCAATAGAAGAGAATATCTGTTGCTCAGGGTTGCAATGAGGAGGCATTGATGGTCCCTGAACTTGGTGGTTTGCTGGAGACGTTTTATTACTCGACTAGGTAACAACATCAGATGTTACCTAGTCAGGTAATGAAACGTCTGCAAGCAAACCACCAAACTCGGACTCCCCCCCCCCCGGTCCTTGAAAAAGTGTTTCTGTGTGAATTTGGTCCCTGGTACAAAAAAGGTTGGGGACCACTGCATTAAAGTCTCCTTTAAGACAAATGTTTTCATAGTCCAGTTCTGCAATTTTCTCCTGAAGTTTCCCATAAAAATCTTTTTGCTTGTTGTTTGGGGTATATATATTGCTGTCAAGAGTACCTGTTTGTGGTTTATTATTACTTCCACCATCAATATTCTCCCGTCTTCATCTGCATATATTGGTTTGGCTTTTATTGTTTCTTTGATATATAAGATTACCTCTTTTTCTTTTGTTGTGTCAATGAAAAATATAGTATTCCAATTTTGGGGTCGCAGAGTGTTCATAGATAATCAGAGTTGGAAGGGACCTTGTAATTCATCTAGTTCAACTCCTGCCCCGCCCAAGCAGGAGACCCTACACCATTTCTGACAAATGGCAGTCCAATCTCTTCTTGAAAGTCTCAAGTGATAATGCTCCCACAACTTGGTTGATTGATCTCACTGTCAGAAAGTTTCTCCTTATTTACAGTTTGCTGTATTCAGGGGTGGGATTCAAATTTCTTAACAACTGGTTCTGTGGGTGTGGTCTAATTTGTGGGTGTGGCTTGGTGGTCATGGTTTGCTGACTAGGTGTGGCTTGGTGGTCACATGACTAGCTGGGCATGGCTTGTATGTAAACATTGTACATATTTATATAAATATTGAATTTTTTATTAAAAAAAGAGCAATTTTTACCCAAAATCAGGCAAAGCAGGCAAGCAGATTGAGTTGCTTGCAGAATCACAGATTCACTCACAGAGTGATTCACTCACTTTTTGCAATCTGCTGCCTGAGTCTGTCACATAAAATTTGCTTGCACAACGCAGGCAAGTTGGATGGTGCACATGCAAGATAAAGAGTGTGTCAGCTATGGAAGTCATCGCTGCCACATAGTTGAAGAAATTGGGAGGGGTGGTGTTAATATATTATTTTGATAGCTCAAGGTTACAGAGTGGGGTGCAGAAAGAATTAAAACTTACTTTGGGATTGGTGCATGTGATCTGGTGATGAAGAAAAAGGGGATGGGTTGTAGCTTGGGACTTTGTGGGGAAGCCGGAAAGATTTAGCTCTGGATTTCCCCAGTATGTGTCAGGTACTCTTCTAATAAAAGTACTTTGAGATGGTGTGTGTCTTGGAGTTACTGACAGGAAGGGAATTTCCCTGGAACACTGACAGAGTGACTGGGTGGGGAGTGGAAGGGTGGGCAGGCAGGGGCGGGGCCAGCCAGTGGCATGATTTGCCAGTTCTCCAAACTGTGTAGAATGGTAACAACTGGTTCTATAGAACTGGTCCGAACTGGTAGAATCCCACCCTGGCTGTATTGTCTTTTGATATGTACTTCTTGTAAGCAGATTACACTAAGTCCATTTTTTTGCAGTTTTGTAAATAATCGTGTCCTTTTCATGAGAGAATTTAGTCCATTTATATTAATCGATAGTAGACTTGTTCCTTTTTTCATTGTTTCACTCAGGTGGGTTTTGCTGTTCTAGTTGCTCTTGTTTCTCTCTGCTCCTTTGGTCTTACTCCTTCTTGTTTTGCTCGTTTCTTTTGTTCAACTTCGCTTCCTTCTTGTTGCTTAGTCGTAATTTCATCTGTCATTAATTCCTCTTGTCATCTATTTCCTACTTCTTCTCTTCTTGTTTGTTGCTCCTGTGACTTAAAGTAATCGTCATAGAATTCATATGCACTATCCAGTTTATGTCTTTTGTCATTCCAGGTAACCAAAATTCTCTCCGGTATCAGTCATCTGAAGGTTACTTGATGTTAAATCAACTGTCCTGTCAGAATGAGTTTTCCAGGATCAAACAGAGAGTTTTCAGACTCCCTGTGATTAACAGAAGTTCCCCCTCTACTTGTGCCACCTCTCCTAGGTGGCTTGGGTCCAACTGAATCCAACTGGACCTCCTGACAGGTAGATTATGGCAACTTAACACGGAGCCCCATGAAAGCTCGCCATTCTTGCTCCATCTCCTGGTATATAATTTTTTTCTATTACCAAGTTATTATAAAATAGATGTTTCAAAAAAATAACATTTTTAAACATTTTTAAAAAGAAGAAAAAGAATCTGTGCAGCATCAGGGCTGACTTAATAAGCTATAGATAGTTTCCTAATGTAAATGCCTGATAATGTAAATAGAGATTTTGTCTTGCTAAAACAACTTCCTCCTTCCTTCCTTCCTTCCTTCCTTCCTTCCTTCCTTCCTTCCTTCCTTCCTTCCTTCCTTCCTTCCTATGAAATTTTTCTGTGTGGGAAAAACAGTTCTTATTTCTTTTGGCCAAAGTCCTTTATAATGTTTTAGAAGAAGTGTCCACAATCCACAATCTGTTGTACAATGTGATAGCAATGAATCCAATAACTTGTTTTGATCTTCCTTCTCTTTCATTTTATTAATTTTAGGCAAGTTTTTTACACTGCTCACTGCTAACCCAGCTGCATTTCATCAAGTATAAAATCCTGATACATTTAATTACTCATTTGTCTTGATAAAATTAGTTTTGATAATTATTTCAATTAAGTTAAAATAAAATAACGAAGTGAGCAAAGTGAACAAAGTGAAAGATCATTTTCTATTTTATATCTTAGTACTTTTTTTGAAATGCTGCCATCTTATGTTCATCTGTACACATAGCAGACTAACCTGGAAGAATTATCATGCTGATAGAACTGATTCTTAACAACAAAAGATCTTTTCCAAGTAAATTGTTCTGTTTTCAATACTCTCATTTATAAACTATATTCAAATATTCTGTCACTTTTGAACTATTAGTTCCACAATTTCATAATTTTTAACATTGTATAATGCCATAATATATTGTTATGATGTGTATTGTATAATATAGATTAAGATATGCCTTTATAATCAAAGAGTATACAATTAGAATTTTTATTATTAGAATTGAGGAATGCAGTAAACATAGTTCATTGTTCAAAGTTCTTATTTCTTTTGGCCAAAGTCCTTTATAATGTTTTAGAAGAAATGTCCACAATCCACAATCTGTTGTACAATGTGATAGCAATGAATCCAAGAACTCGTTTTGATTTTCTCCCAGATATTAATTAGTTTTTACAAATAGGAGATCTATTTATAGTTATCTTTTAATAATAATTTTCTGCTGCTATCACAAGCAATCTTTAGGCTCCTATTAGTTGCAGTATATTGAAAACTATTTTCTTTTCTCCAAAATGATAAATATATTAACACAGAGCATAGAATAATATTTTGTGATAAAATAATGTTGGTACACATAACTTCAGAATTTCATTTATAAATCTTAGATGCAGTTGTGAAAAAAATTTATCTTGGCCAATACTTCTAATAATTAGTAGAAATTTACAAAAGCTCCTTAAATTTCTAAGAGGATATGGTTCTTCTTTCACTGCCAAAAATTAGTCAACTGAATGATTTCCAAATAGGACTAGACTTGGCCAGCATTTGGATGGTTCTAGTGATAACTATAATACATGGCGGTTTCAGGTTGCCTTATGCCATTACAAAATTTAATACATTTTATTTATTTTTTTAAACAAATTTTATTAATTTTACAAAAAAAAAAAACAATACACAATCCAGGCATAACAACTTGAAAAATCTTTTCTAAAAAAATAATAATAATAATTAAAGAAGAAAGCCAATAGAACATATAAAATAACTCCAAATTGTAATATCAATATTTACATTATCTATTTAACTTCATATCTTATCCAAACTTCTCCTTTTATCCAAATTATATTTCTTACTTATTAAAATTTTATTGCCTTTCATAAACATACAAAACACAAAACATAAACAAAACTAAAACATCTTTTCTGAAGGCTGCCTGATCCCGGGTTGAAACTCTTCACACAGACACAAATTCAAACATCATATTCACTTTATATGTCCTTCCATATCTTATTATCATTTTCTTTTATATATATATAAACCAATTTTATCAATTTTACAAAAACAGTGTATAAACAATCAAGGCATAACAGCTTATAAATTATTTCCTAAAAAAATAATAATAATTAAAGAACAAACCAATAGAACATAATGATTCCAAATTATAATATCAATATTTACTTTATCTATTTAACTTCATATCTTATTCCAGCTTCTCCTTTTCATCCAAATTATTTCTTATTGATTAAAATGTTATTGCCTTTTATCAATATACAAAAAAAAAAAAAAAAACCTTTATATATCCTTCCATATCTTATTTCCATTTTCAATAACATTCTTTGTCTGTTCTATTTCCAACTATCCATTCATCTTTTTTCTTTTACTATACTTCTCCTATACACTAACTGGAGTGACACCTTTAACTCATTACCCTAACTTAAAAGTACTTCATATAACAATTTTTCTTGGGGTTCTGTTTAAAAGATTCTAAAATTACACAATAAATTTTATACTCTAAATACACATATAAAAAACACAATCTTATGTACCCTCCAGAATCCCTCTTTTATCCTAAATTAAATTCACCCATTGTCTCTGAATAAACTTTTTTTCTTTAGATCTTGCTTCCCCTCATTGAGGCTTCTCCTCCCCCCCTTTCTCTCTTGCTTATTCTTCTCCTTGCCCTTTTTACCCCTTTGTCTTTCCTCCTCCCTTTTCTTACTCCCTTTCCTTTGCTTTCGAACCTTGCCTCCACCTTTCCGCTCATTTTTCTCTTCTTTGGTTGTTTTTATAATTCTTAAAATCCCCTTTTTCTTATCCTTTTTCTCCTCCTCCCCGGAAAGAACCCATTGTTCATCAAAGATGGCTTCTTCTTCTTCTTTGTCCCAGTCCTTCTGCTGCGTAGTCAGCTTTTCATAAGTACATAACGCCATTTCTAAGAATTGAAACAAACTGGCCAAAGTATCTTCTTTTTTATATTTTTGATATACAGTCTTTAATTCATCCACAAGCGATGCCATCATGAAAAAAGAAACTTTTCCCAAAACAACCACAAATATTTTTAATCAAGAATAATTCAAAAAAAAAAAAATTCCAAAAATTAATACTTTTCTTCCTTCTTCTCTTTCTCTTTCTGGGGTTAATGTTTAATCAAAGAGGTCCAATTACCATATACCTTTCTTTGGGATTCTAGGCAATCTTCTCCTTTTTCAGCTTCTGCTCCAATTTTTTTTCCTCTCCCTTCCCACTTGCAATATCAATTTTAAATAATCAGAAATCCATACCTCCAACAAGGGTTTTCCAATTTCTTAAGTTTTTCAATGTCCAAAAACCCTTTTGTCCCTTAGCTTCAACTCTCAAAACAATTCACTTTCAATGTCCAATATAACCAAACATATCTGCTGTTTCCATGGGGTGGGAGAGTGAAGAAAAAAAAAAGTTCCCTTTAACAGCTTCTCCGCTGCTTTCGATCTTCTTAGGGATACAATGTATCCTCCAGCAATTCAGACAGCTCAGTTCCAACCAATTTGAAAGATGTTACTTGACCCGGCTCAGACAGCACTTTCACTCTTCTTACTTCCTCCAGCGCAATCTTACCCGGTTGCTGGCTTCTTCGTGGCGGCCATTGCTGACCGCCGCTCCACTGTCTTGGGAAAAAGGGGTTTTTCCGGAGGGGGAGGGGGTCCACGACACCCCCAACCCCCTGTTCGACTCCCCTCTCTCTTCAGCTGTCCCTACAGGGCAGCCATATCCCCCTGACCCATCTGGATCGGGGGTACCTCGGCGGCTAGCACAGCAGGAATCGCGAGCTGTCGCAAATTCCTGCTGCCCCGAAGCCACGCGAAACCGGACAAAATTTAATACATTTTAGAGTCTTTGAAATACTTCCTATAAGTTGCTTTGATAATTTTTAGGACAGCTCTATGTTAGGATTGTCTAGTTCTTTCTGAATAATTGGAGATTCAGGTTGAGAAATGATCTACTTTGTTGCAAAATTAAGTAATAATGAAAGCAATACCTGAAAAGGAGACTTACCAGTTCATAAATGAATACATATTATATTAAATGAAGCATATGCTCGCTTGGACAACAAAATACATGGTTAAATTTTCAATAATAGCATATTAGAAGACTTTAAGGATTAATAAAACAGAGCTCCATCAATTATCCTTGAGATTCCTATACTCACACATTCTACTCCTTTTCTTACATCTTACATCTGCACTAGAGCTATCAGGTTCATCTGTGCTTCCAACTTTACTAACTTTAGTTAACTTTATTAACTCAACATGAAAGAACTAAAAAAAGTGTATAATAAGATTTTAAGTCATTTAGTAAACAAAACAGCAAATTTCTGTTGCAAATTCCATTCTGTTGAGGGTCCTTTGAAGACTATTCAGAAAGATGGTTCAAAATGAGGGTGAAGGTTCATTCTCTGAGCTTCTGGTTTGATTTCTGAATGTTTTGTTATCAGATTAGGTAACATCTTCATCAGAGTTTAATGATTTAATCTCCTAAACTCCCCTAAATTTGGGAACAGCCCAGAGAACAAACTACAGATATTTGCCACTATTGGAATAGTTCAAAATGTAGCAGATTGTAGAATACAGTGGTGACTGCATTGTTGTGACCTATAAACCTCTTTATGGTTTGTTACCTTACCTGCAGGACTTTCTCCGCCATAGCAGTCTGCCCACTTGTGTGGAAAGACTGTCTGTCTGTCTGTCTGTCTGTTTAATGTTGATTTTCCTGTTTCTTATTCCAGAAGTCAATTGACTGGAGTGATGGGGGGGGGGGTTGTTTGCTTTTTGTATGGTTTAGGCTTATGCATGCAGAGATGAAAACAAACCTCAAAAAATCAGAGGGTGGGGGGTGGGATGTGCCTACTATTCCTTTTCATAAAATCCTGATAGTTGCCCTTTCATTACAGAGTCTTTCTGGCAGCTCCTAAAAATCTTTAAAGATGACAGAGCTTCATTATAGAGCTGGACAATGAAGATATAATCCTCACCCACCCTTAATGGAATCCATTCTTATAACAGATTTAAATCTATTGATAACCATTAAAAAGTATCCAGAGGAATTCAAGCCCTAGAAGGGCTGCATCTAAATTTACAAGTTAAGGGTTCTTTTGTTTTTGTTTTTGTTTTTTTCCGGTTTTTGCCTGGCTTCGAGGCAGCAGGAATTCGCGACCGCTCGCGATTCCTGCTGTGCTAGCCGCCGAGGTACCCCCGATCCAAATGGGTCAGGGGGATATAGCTGCCCTGTAGGGACAGCCGAAGAGAGAGGGGAGTTGGACAGGGGGTTGGGGGTGTCGTAGACCCCCTCCTCGTCCTGAAAAACCCCTTTTTCCCAAGGCAGTGGAGCGGCGGTCAGCAATGGCCACCATGAAGAAATCTGCAACCGGGTAAGATCGTGCTGGAGGAAGCAAGAAAAGTGAAAGTGCTGGCTGAGCCGGGTCAATCAGCATCCTTTAAATTCACTGGAACTGAGCTGTCTGAATTGCTGGAGGATACATTGTATCCCTAAGAAGATCGAAAGCGGCAGAGAAACTGTTAAAGGGAACTTTTTTTTTTCTTCACTCTCCCACCCCATGAAAAAAGCAGAAGAAGATTTGAAATTTGTTTGGGTGAAATATTCTGAAAGTTGCTTGGACATTGGACTTAAAAATTTAAGAAATTGGAAAACCTTTATTAGGGGTATGGATTTTTGATTATTTAAAAATTGATGTTGCAAGTGGGAAGGGAGCAGAAAAATATTGGAGCAGAAGTGGAAAAAGGAGGAGATTGCCAAGAATACTAAAAAAAGAAATATTGGACCTCTTTGATTAAACAGTAACCCCAGAAAGAGAAATAGAAGAAGGAAGAAAAGTATTAACTTTTGGAACTTTCTTTTTGAATTACTTTTGACTAAAAATACTTGTGTTGTGTCCGCGAAATGATGCCAGGAGTCGGTGACTTTAGTGCAAGCTCTTTATTTGTAAGTTGGAACCGAACTGGCGAAAGGAAAAAAGCCCGCGGCTTTTATTCCTTTCGCCGCTGCGGCCGCGGCCAATGGCACCACTTTGAATCTCCCGCGATCCGAATGGACCAATCGCGGGAGATTCCTAGCGAGCCAATCGGCGCGGCTCGCCTGACCAATCGGTTAGCCCCGCGCTTTGGCCAATCAAAGCGCAGGGATCTCGAGTATGTTAATTAAGGACAGAACAACTTGGGTGGTTGTTTTGGGGAAAGTTTTTCTTTTCAAGATGGCATCGCTTGTGGATGAACTAAAGATTGAATATCAAAAATATAAAAAGGAAGAACAAGATGGAAAAGATACTTTGGGCACTTCATTTCAATTTTTAGAAATGGCGTTATGTACTTATGAAAAGTTGATTACGCAGCAGAATGACTGGGACAAAGAAGAAGAGGAAGAAGAAGCCATCTTTGATGAACAATGGGTTTTTTCCGGGGAGGAGGAGAAAGAGGATAAGAAAAAGGGGATTTTAAGGTTTGAAAAAACAACCCAAAAAAAAGAAAAATGAGAGGAAAGGTGGATGCAAGGTTAGAAAGCAAAGGAAAGGGAGTAAGAAAAGGGAAGAGGAGAGACAAAGGGGTAAAAAAAAAGCTTATTTAGAGACAATGGGTGAATCTAATTAAGAATAAAAGGGGGATTCTGGAAGGTATATAAGATTGTGTTTTTATATGTGTACTTAGAGTATAAAATTTATTGTGTAAATTTAGAATTTATTAAACAGAATCCCAAGATAAATTAAGTGTTATATGAAGTACTTTTAAGTTAGGGTAAAGGCATCACTCCAAATAGTGTATAGGAGAAGTATAGTAAAAGAAAAAAGATGAATGGATAGTTGGAAATAGAACAGACAAAGAATGTTATTGAAAATGGTTATAAGCTGTTATGCTTTGATTGTTTGTGCACTGTTTTTGTAAAATTAATAAAATTGGTTTATAAAAAAAAAAGAAAAGAAAATGATAACAAGATATGGAAGGATATATAAAATGAATATGATGTTTGAATTTGTGTCTTGTGAAGAGTTTTAACCCGGATCAGGCAGCCTTCAGAAAAGATGTTTTAGTTTATGTTTTGTGTATTGTGTTTGTAAAATTAATAAAATTTGTTTAAAAAATAAATAAATTTACAAGTTAAGCATCATCATCGTCAAATCATTGCCACCATCATTTCAGTCAGCAAAAAGCAAAGAATTTGTATCATAACAGTCTGCATCAATTTATGTGACAAATACAGTAAATATATTCTTGCTTACTGACAAATGAGGTGGATAAACTAATCAGACTTGTTAATTTGTTACATCTTAAGCAATACCATGGGCTGTTCTATGTATAAGTCACAAGAGTTGGAAGTGCTTACATTCTTTTTTTCGATCAACTTGCTTTATTAAATCTGGCAAATGTATTTCTGAAAAGGAAACACAGCAAAGAATTGTCTATTCATACAACTGCAATATTTCACAATATACTACTACATATTAACTCAGTCTCAAAGTGGTCTACAACTTATGTGAAATGGAAACCATTTTTTGCAAACATGGACATCCACAAAAGGAGACAGCAAGGAAGGCAAATGATATCATATGAACATATGTCATTTGTGTAATGATATTATGAGATACATAACTTCATTGTAGCTTCTAATAGATCTCTATGATTTCAAATTAAGTTAATGACAGAGAAATCACAAAACATGTAGAAAAAGCTACTAGGGAAAGGAGTCAACTCATCTAATTGATGCCTGTTAACTAGTACCCACATATTATCATACATATCACTTACAAATGTTGCTATCAAATTGATATTGACTCTTAGAATCCATATAAAAGAATTTTGTTCAGGACAAATTCATTAACAAACTTCACAGTATAATGGATATTATGGCTAATCTGTGGAGTGCAATAGCTTGGACAGTTACCACCATTTCTCCTAAGTGCCTTTGTTTCTCTTGTAAAATCTAATCAATCTCTTGACATAGCTTACAAGGAAACTATGAGTGATAAAGCAGAATGTAAAGTGGAGGAAAGTGGCCAAAGCAGATTGCAGCACTTCAGTTTGGATTCCAGAATTTTGGTAGGCCCACTTATTCTGTTGTTCATGGTATTTTAGATTCTTTTGGGTTTGTAAATATCAGTGGTATGGCAGGCTTGCATATTTGGTGTTACTTCTCCTAGCTGTTTATTTTGGCCAAGAGGAGATTGGTTCCATAATTAAAGAAAATGAGCAATGCCTCTTTAAAAGAAGCATATTTCAGAAAGTGAAGAACATTATCTTGACAGAAATAGGTGAGATCCATTACCAAAGCCATGAGGGGAAAAGCAACTACTAAGTGGAAAACATGCAGAAAATACATGGAAGAGGTTCAGACAGATCCTTCTATAATTCCTATGAGTATAAAAGGGTAAGCATAAACTAACTTGCAAAATTCTGTTCCTACACTGTAGTTATTCTGAATAAAATTAGTCACAGCCTTCCTGGAGATATGATTTTTTGGGGAGCGGGGTATCTTCTGGGACTAACAAATATATTCTTAAAAGAGGGAGTAGAACTTTACTAAAAAAAATCTTGCTTTATACAGAAGATTTTTACAATTATAGGTTAGTTTAATGGAAATGTAATTGCGAAGTTGTCAGCCTCATCTTATCAGATATACCAGAAAGCTACTGACTTTGGATTTATTTCAGGAATATGGCACAGAAGCTACTTTTCACCATTGTGGATGATTAAGAGATAATACTGGATAGGGTAGAGGAGAGAATTGTTCAATACCTGAATTGCTAATCTTTACTGTCCCTTGTGAATCCATCCATCTTCTCTTTCATGCTGTTGAGCATCTGTATGAAACGACTAGGAAATATTAGCTGGAATTTGGAATAGTTTTTCCTTAATATCTCGACTAAAGTTAGTTCTGATATCTTCCTCCATAGCACCTAATTCCAAGGGAGCAATGCATATTCTTAAAAATTGTTTCATTCTGGGCTGAGTGATGAACAACAAACTAAAATTCAATCCAGAAAAGATGGATGGATAGTTGATAACAAGGACATTAGACTGAAGTTGGGGGTCTGCTTATTTTGGATTATGTTGCCACCCTCCTGAAAAAGTGAATTCATTCATAGTCTGAAAGAGAACTCCTTGATCCCCAACTGCCTCTGGGTTTACAAATGATATTCTAAAAAAAAAATGGCTCTTGTCATTTTTACCATGGATTGATAGTGAACCAGTCTTAGTTATTAGTAAAACATAATTAGGTAAGTACTAATTGGCTAATATTTTATATTTGTTGTTTTGTTTGCAAATTTTGTGCCTGATGAACAAAGAGGAACAGAAGGAAATTAATCATGCAATCAAGATAAACATGTACAAACATGCAGTGTGGCAAAAGAATGTTGTCTGCAAAGATAATATTATAAAGAAAAAGGAAACATGTAAAGCAATACATCATGTAGTGTGTTGTGTATGTAATATATTTCAATAAAGTATAAGCTTGAAGTCAAGTGCAGGGTTCTGGCCCTGCACTTCTAATTGGTTGTTAAGCGGCCGTACTGGATTGGCCCATTCTGGGGAATCCGATTGGCCCTTAACAGACATGTATTATTGGTTCAAGAGCTAGCGTTCCTAGCTCGTTATTGGGTAATCGTTTTAAGGGTTGCCTATATAAGGCAGGTTCTACTACTGTTTAAACTGAGCAAGTATAATGTAATAAAGAGCTGAAGTTCACCGTTCAGGAACTTGTCTCCATTCTTTCTCGCCCATGCTCAAAACTTGACACTGGCGACGAGGATGGGATATGGAGACAACTGAACCAACGGAACCCAGAAGCAATACCGAGCATGTGACAGACGGCGCCAAAAACGGAACCATGTCCGGCGGCTTCGTACCACCCGCTCCGTTCGATCCAACACAGGAGGACTGGGAGTCCTATATGGATCGCTTCCAAATGTTTCTTGAAACGAACAATTTGAAGGATATCACACCAGGAAAGAAACGGGCAGTTTTCCTGACGCATTGCGGTCCAACTGTATTTAAGATGGCTAAAGCGCTAGCCAAACCCCAAGAAGTGAAGGCCATGGATTGGGATGACCTCGAACCTATCCGGCGAGCCCACTACGCTCCTACTGTGCCTACACTCGTGAGACACCACGAGTTTTACCAAAGAAACCAGCGAAAGGGAGAAAGCATGGCCAACTTCATAGCAGACCTCCGCAACTTAGGAGGCCTCTGCGGGTTCACCGACCTCGAAGAGGTCAAAGAGGCATTGAGAGATCACATAGTCCTTGGACTCGATGCTCCGGGTGTCCAAAGCAAGCTGATGGCAAAGGGCAACATCAGCCTTGCCGACGCCATTGCCGATGCTACCGCGGCAGAGGCAACCAAGAAGTTGGCTGCACAACTACGCCGAAACCGCGCTCCAGTGCCGCCACCGGCCAGCGAAATCTCACCTAGCGCAGAGGGACAGCTCGCGACGACACACCACGAGGACCTCTCTTCATCATCAGAAAGTGACGAAGAGGGGGTCCATCGACTGCGGTCCAATCGAGACCACTACCCGAAGCCTGTACGCCCTTGCGCTGGATGTGGAGCCAACCATGCCAGGTCTGAATGCAAGTTCCGCGACGCACTCTGCCATGAGTGTGGGAGACGAGGCCACATCAGACGGGTCTGCCGCAGCTTACCAGGAACCAGCCAGGCCTCAAAAGGCACCAGCTATCGCCAATCAACAGGAAACTGTCCTATAAGGCGAGCCCCAGCAACCCAATCCTACAGAAATCGGCCGTTGCAGAGAGAAGAGGCTCACCATACTATCACTATCGGTCACGCCTCAACCCTGGACACTAAGAAAATCCAGGTAACAGTAGCCATCGAAAATCAGCCTTGCCACATGGAGGTCGATTCGGGATCGTCTCTCTCGATGGTGTCATGGAGAACACTCAAGCAACTCATCCCCACAATTCAACGCCAAGACCTCCGGTTCCAACGCCTCATCCTCAAGGACTACCAGGGGAATCGAATCCCCGTCGTCGGGTCCTGCCGAGTCCGAGTCTCCTTCAAGAAGCACACGGAATACCTACCGTTGACAATCATCAATAGCGATAGGCCTAGCTTGCTGGGCCTCCAATGGTTCACGCCACTCGGCATTGAAGTGGCCGGTGTAAACCGAGTCGGTGGCTGTGACTGGGAGGAAGACCTTATATCTGAGTTCAGGGACGTCTTCGTGGACAGTTTAGGCAAGTACAAGGGGACCCCGATCTCATTCAGCTTAGATCCCAAGGTGGCTCCCATTCGCTTGAAGCCCCGTCGAGTCCCATTTGCTTTAAAGGCTAAAATAGATGAGCAACTCGACAAACTGATAGCTCAGGGGGTGTTAAAACCCATCGATCACTCCCCTTGGGAAACCCCTATTGTAACACCCATTAAGCCAGATGGGTCAATCCGAATTTGTGGGGACTATCGGGCCACCTTGAACCACGCCTCCAGCAAAACACGTATCCAGTTCCGGTGGTGCAGCACCTCCTCCATTGCCTGGGGGGCGGGAAAGTTTTCGCTAAATTGGATTTCGCTCAGGCATATCAACAATTGCCAGTTGATGAAAAAACGGCACAGGCCCAAACTATTGTGACGCACCGGGGTGCCTTTAAATGTACCCGGTTGCAATTCGGAGTTAGTGTCGCCCCAGGGATATTTCAGAGCCTTATGGAGAGGCTATTACAGGGAATTAAGGGTGTGGTCCCTTATTTTGATGATGTGTTAATCGCAGCCCCAACAAAAAAAATCTTATAGGACCGATTAAAATTGGTCCTAAGAAAATTTCAAGAAGCCGGTCTGAAGGTTAAGAAAAATAAATGTAAATTATGCAAGGACAGTGTTGAATTCTTAGGGTATAATTGATAGGCAGGTATAATTGATAGCCAGGGCATTCACCCAACCAAAGGTAAATTAAAAGCGATCAAAAACGCTCCCAGGCCATGAAACAAGGCCAATCTCCAGGCATTCCTAGGCCTCATCAACTTCTATAATGTGTTTTTACCGCACAAAGCAACTGTCGCTGAGCCGTTACACCGATTACTAGATAAGAGGGCAAATTGGTTATGGGGTTACCGTGAGGAACAAGCGTTTAGAAATGTTAAAAAACTGCTTACTTCTGACTCTGTACTCATGCAGTATAACGAGACTTTGCCGTTAGTTATAACCTGTGATGCATCGCCATTTGGGGTAGGTGCCATTTTGAGCCACATACTACCTAACGGGAACGAAGCCCCTGTTGCATATTTCTCTAAGACTCTTTCCAAGACTGAGCGGAACTATGGACAAATTGATAAAGAGGCCCTTGCAATCGTCTCAGCTGTGAAAAGATTTCACGAATACGTGTATGGCAGGCCTTTTACTATTGTAACTGACCACAAACCGCTGCTAGGGATAATAGCCGGAGATAAGCCGACTCCCTACATATTATCCCCTAGAATGACCCGATGGTCAGAGTTCTTGGCTGCTTATAATTATTGCCTGCAATACCGCCCGGGGAAAGCCATTCCCCACGCCGACGCATTGAGACGAGCACCGCTTCCAGACACTCTCGACGATCCGGCACCAATGGTAACCTCGTTGCAAATCGAGGTGCTCAACTCACCACCACTGACTGCAAGAGACATCGTGAGAGAAACCAAACGCGACCACACCCTAGCATGCGTCCTGGGCTGGGTAGAGCGCGGATGGCCATTGGATCAATTACCTGAGGACTTCACACCATTCAAATCTCGGCAGACCGAACTTTTCTCCCAAAAAGGCTGTGTCATCTGGGGCAATAGAGTTGTTATTCCAGAACGGCTCCAAAAGACACTGTTAAGAACCTTGCACCTTGTTAAGATGGCCACCCCGGCATTGGGCGAATGAAAGCCCTTGCACGCAGCTACGCATTGTGGCCGGGCATTGACAAGCAAATCGAACATTGGGTTAAAACTTGTCCCAAATGACAAGAAGTCAGCAACGCCCCTCCAAAAGTCATGCCTACTGAATGGGAGACACCATGCCTACCGAATGGGAGACACCACGTGGACCCTGGTCCTGAATTCACTTGGACTTCGCAGGGCCAACCAAGGACCACACCTTCCTGCTTACCATCAATGCCTACTCAAATTGGCTCGAGATTCATCGCATGACTACCACAACCTTCGAGGCAGTAATCAAGATTTTAAACAGACTCTTTGCAACCCACGGATTACCAGACGTCCTGGTATCCAATAACGGCCCACAATTTACAGCACTCGTATTCGAGCAGTACCTTGCTGACCGAGGCATCCGCCATGCGCTCACCTCGCCGGTGCACCCTGCGACTAATGGCCGAGCAGAACACATGGTCCAATTTGTAAAGAAAACCTTGCAAAAAGTAAACTATGATAACATTGACAACAAAGTCAATCAAATCCTCTTCTTGCAGCACGTCACCCCACATAGCGTCACCAACAAGACGTCCGCTGAACTATTAATGGGACGAAAGCTCCGCTCCCACCTTGACCGGTTGCACCCTGCTTATGAACTGGAAAAGCCATTAGGATCCAGTGGCCGATGTCGTACCTTCCAGGTAGGGGACCTAGTGTATGCAAAAAACTTATCGGGTGACCCATTGTGGGTGGAAGCAATGGTAATATGTGTAACCGGCCCCAGATCCTACCTTGTGCAATGCCGTGACAATAAACTCTGGAAACGGCATATTGACCAGTTATGGTTGCACCTTGCAACTGCCACTTCACAACTCTCCTAAAATCAAACTGGAGGCATGGAAGAAGATGAAGCCCTAGGAAACCCGTTCGAGGGGAACAACGACCTAACAGAAGCCCAGGCTGCGGAGCCGGAGGGAGAAACGTTTGCACCTCAAGAGAGCACAGAAAACGAGGGCGACATCACAGAAGCAAACCCTGAACCGGAGGCAGCCCCGCTACCAAACAGCAATCTGCCCCAGCAGGACGGCAACCAACTAATACAGCGGAAGTCAAAAAGTCTTAAAAAACAACCATCCGATTTAAAGGACTACGTAATTGCGCCCTGAACTAAGAAGCCAGGGGGAAGGGGTGTTGTGTATGTAATATATTTCAATAAAGTATAAGCTTGGAGTCAAGTGCAGGGTTCTGGCCCTGTACTTCTAATTGGTTGTTAAGCAGCCGTACCGGATTGGCCCATTCTGGGGAATCTGATTGGCCCTTAACAGACATGTATTATTGGTTCAAGAGCTAGCATTCCTAGCTCGTTATTGGGTAATTGTTTTAAGGGTTGCCTATATAAGGCAGGTTCTACTACTGTTTAAACTGAGCAAGTATAATGTAATAAAGAGCTGAAGTTCACCGTTCAGGAACTTGTCTCCATTCTTTCTCGCCCATGCTCAAAACTTGACATAGTGTATAAGGAATATAATAGTATTAAAATATAACTGATGTGATTGATTGTTGAAATATGCTATTTGAAGCTGCTATTAATATATATTTTATTTATTTTGTAATTATATTGGTTGCTATACAAATTTTATCCTATTTTTATTGTAACTTCATTTGGATATAAAACAGTTCATTGCTTATTATATTATGCTATGGTTATACACACACAAATGTGTTTTTAGAGGTTTATTTTCCTCAGTATTTACATTGCTAACTATTCAATTACTTATCTCTTTCTAGATTGTGATTTTTTTTAAACAAAGTTTTTGTTCATAGTACATTCCTTAGGATTATTTCTCTGTCTGTTGGCTCAGTTTGTCCAAGTTAATTCATTCATGGGAATTGGGTGGAGAAGAAATTGAGTACTTTTAATTAAACTACTACCTCATCTAAGGTAATCAAACAGGAAGGAATCCAGAAAAAATAAATACATAATTTCACTCATACTTAACACATTGCTTCGTAGACCACCTCTTCCAATCTTATTTAAAAATTAATATTCAAATTTACCAATGAAATAATATTTATGCACTTTTAATCTGAGGGAGGATTTGATTTTCAAAATCTGAAACTCAAAATTATGCTTACCTACTGTCTATTAAATACTGGAAACCAATAATTGGCATTAATTTTCCAATTTGGATAACTTTGAAATATACATATGTAAAACCTTTGGTTGGATGCATAGTGTCGTGTCCGCAAAATGATGCCAGGAGTCGGTGATTTCATGCAATGCTCTTTATTTGAAAGATAGGAACCGAACCGGCGAAAGGAAAAAAGCCCGCGGCTTTTATTCCTTTCGCTGCGGCGGCCGCGGCCAATGGCAGCGCTTCGAATCTCCCGCGCTCTGAACGAGCCAATCGTGGGAGATTCTTAATGAACCAATCGGCGCGGCTCGCCTGACCAATTAGAAAGCCCCGCGCTTTGGCCAATCAAAGCGCGGGGATTTCGAGTATGTAAATTAGGACAGAACACCTCTCCCCTCTTGGTTCAGTCCTTACGTTGCGTAGTCACGTAGGTAGGCGGGGCTCCGTCTGGTCCTACTTGACCTGCGCAACTCAGTCGTAAGCGGAATCCCGGCCTGTTCGGTCGGGTTTTTGGTCGCTCCTGTTCCTGTGCGAACCGGCTGGTCGATCGGGCCGGTTCTTTCTCCGTGGCTCCCACCTGGGCCTTCCGGGTTGGTTGAGCTATGGGTTTCGCCGCTCCCGCTCGGTCTTTCCGGGTCGGTCGAGCTGGCTTGGTTGTTCTTATTCGGCGAGGGGTCGCGATGGCTGCGTCTCGGTAAGTACTGCTGGTTTATTTTTTCTTGTAACCGATCACCCGGGTATTCCCTCCCCCCTTGGTTTTCGTTTTGGGAAGTGGGTTCGTTTGCTGTCCTAGACCTAAGTTGGTCGATGTGCCGTTTCCACGCTCGTCCGTCTGTCGTTTGTAGCCGGTACGAGCGTGGACCTGTTGTTTGGGTGATGACGGCTGGGATCCATAGGGGGTCCCCCGTCAGGTTTTTTGCATATACGAGGTCCCCGGGTGCGAACGTTCGGTATTTCGTGCTTGAGTCTGGGGGCCGCTCCAGGTTATACGTAGGGTGTAACCTGTCGAGTGGGGACCTCAGCTTTCTACCCATTAGTAGTTCGGCTGAGCTTTTGTTGGTAGTGGTATTCGGGGTTATGTGTTGTGTAAAGAGAAGTCTGTTGATTTTCTCTTGGATCTCCCCGTGGTCCATTTTCCGGATGGTTTTTTTGGTAAATTGGACCATCCGTTCCGCCCTACCGTTCGCCGCCGGATGCGCCGGTGCTGTTAATGCGTGGCGGATGCCCCTTTCCGCCAGGAACTTCTCGAACTCCAGGGAGGTAAACTGGGGCCCGTAGTTGGAGACGACGACGTCTGGGAGGCCGTGCGTTGCAAAGAGTTTGCAAAGTTCTTTGGTCACGGCCTCCGTGGTTGTTGTCTTCATGTCGCTTACCTCCAGCCAGTTGGAGTAAGCGTCAACTGTTATGAGGAAGGTGTGTCCATTCGTGGGTCTGGCGAAGTCTAAATGGATTCTGGACCAGGGTCCCCTTGGGGTTTCCCACTCCAGGATGGGTGCTGTGGGTGGGCTGGGCCTAGTCTCCTGGCATTGCTGGCACCTAGCTACCCAGGCCTCTATCTGCTTGTCCATCCCTGGCCACCAAGCGTAACTTCTGGCCAGGGCTTTAGTTCTTACGATGCCAGGGTGCCCCTCGTGCAACATTTCCAAAACCCTCCCCTGTAGTCTGTCCGGAATGACCACCCTGTCACCCCATAAGATGCACCCTTTTAACAACGAGAGTTCGGTTTGGCGGTTCCGGAACGTCTTGACGGACTCGTTGTCTTTTTCTGGCCACCCTTTTTCTACCCAATGCAAAACCCGCGCCAGACGCCTGTCTTTATTAGTTTCCCGGGCAATGTCTGACGCGGTTATGGGTAGGTTGGGTAGGGTCTCAATGCTGAGGGTGGTCGTCGTTGGTGCTGGGTCAGAGTCGGATTCCGGTAGCGGCGAGCGGCTCAATGCGTCCGCATGCGAGATCGTCTTACCCGGTCTGTGTATGAGTTCGTAGTTGTAGGCCGCCAGGAACTCGGACCACCTTGTCATTCGGGGAGACAGAATGTTCGGGGTGGCCCGGTTTCCTGCAAGGATGCCCAGCAACGGCTTATGGTCCGTTATAATGGTGAAAGGTCAGCCGTAGAGATATTTGTGGAACCGTTTTATGGCGGCAACTATAGCCAGAGCCTCTTTGTCCAGTTGGCTATAGTTCCACTCTGGTTTGGTTAGGGTCCTCGAAAAGAACGCGATGGGTGCTTCTTTTCTGTCAGGAAGGGTATGGCTGAGGACGGCGCCGATGCCGAAAGGTGATGCGTCGCAAGTGACGGCCAGAGGTAGGGTCTCGTTGAATTGTATGAGGACGGCGTCGGAGGTGAGGAGGTCTTTAGTTTTTTGGAAGGCGGCTTGCTCCCGTTTCCCCCAAGTCCAGGTCGCCGCCTTGTCCAGGAACCTATGCAAAGGCTCCGCCGCTGTGGCCTTTTGGGGTAGGAAAACATTGTAAAAGTTCAGTAATCCCAAGAATGCTTGTAGTTCAGTCTTTGATTTAGGGGTGGGGGCCTCTTTGATGGCCTTGATTTTTTTACTTGTGGGGTGAATGCCGTGCCGGTCTAGGAGGTAGCCCAAGAATTCCACTCGTTCCGTGCACAGTTGGCATTTTTCCCTTTTTACTTTAAGTCCCGTTTCTTTAAATTTAGTTAGGACCTCTCTTAGTTGGCTTTCTAGTTCGGCTTGGTTGGGCGCCAACACTAGAACGTCATCGAAATAAGGTACCACCCCCTTGATGCCTTGCAACAACCTCTCCATCAGGCTCTGAAAGATGCCTGGTGCCACGCTGACTCCGAATTGGAGTCGGTTGCACTTGAAAGCCCCCCGGTGGGTAACGATGGTCTGGGCTTCCGCCGTTTGCTCGTCGACCGGCAACTGTTGATATGCCTGGGCGAGATCGAGCTTGGCAAAGACTCTGCCCCCTCCCAGTGAGTGCAGTAGGTGTTGCACTATTGGGACGGGGTAGGCGCTTTGTTGCAGCGCGCCATTTAGGGTGGCCTTATAGTCCCCACAGATCCTCACCGACCCATCTGGCTTGACCGGGGTGACTATGGGGGTCTCCCACCGGGCATGGTCTATGGGCTGCAATACCCCCTGTTTGACGAGCTTATCAATTTGCTCGTCTATTTTGGGTTTTAGGGCGAATGGCACCCGCCTAGGTTTCAGTCATTTGGGGGGGACGCTGGGGTCTAGGGCGAACGAGATAAGGGGCCCCTGGTACTTGCCCAGGCTTCCGTCGAAGACTTCTCGCTGTTCCCAACCATCGTCGGCGACGTGGTTGACTCCCGTGAGAGTGATGTCGAGCGGGGCGAACCATTGTAGTCCCAGCAGGCTTGGGCGGTCGCGGTCGACGATCGTGAGGGGGAGTTGTTCGGTGCGCCCCTTATATGTCACGTTAAAGTTTTTGGTGCCGACTACCGGGATGCGGTTTCCCTGGTAGTCCTTTACAATAAGTCTTTGGCTGTCTACGTTCCTCCTTTGGAGGGTAGGCACCAACCGTTTTATCTCGTGCCATGCAATCATGGAGAGGTAGGACCCGGAGTCTACCTCCATTTTGCACGGCTGGCCCTCGATGTGAACCTCGACGTGGATTTTTCGGGCGTCGTCGGTGACGGCGTGGCCGATGGTTACCGTCTGGTGGGTCTCCTCTCTCCGCCGGTTGTCGCCGCCTCTCGAGGACCGTCCGGTCCGGTCCCATCAGCTGTCCGAGTGGCGATCTCTGGGCCGGGGCGGTGAGCTTTCCCTTCTCCGGTCATTTTGGTCCCATCGAGTTGGACTGCGGTTTTTCTTCTGGCGGCAAACCCGGGCGATGTGCCCTTTTTTGTCGCAATGCCGGCAGATGGAATCGAAAAACCGGCATTCCGACCTGGGGTGGTCGCCACCGCAACCGGCACAGTTGGTCCTCGACCTACGACCTCTCCGGTTCCGTTGGTCGCGCCCCGTCTGAAGTTGATGTATGTCTTCTTCGTCTTCGGACGTGCTGGAAGCAGAGTGGAAATCGCCGTGGTGTGTGGTTGTTTCGGTTTTTTGTTCGGTCGACTTTGCCGGGTTGTTGTTTCCGCCGCGGTCCTTCGTGTCAGGTTTGCGCATGCTATCAGCGGAAGTACGGGTTGCTTCTGCGGCTGCGGCTGCGGTGAGGGCGTCTGCTAAACTGATGTTGCCCTTAGCCATCAGCCGGCTCTGGAGCGCGGGGTCCCACAGACCGAGCACGAATCGGTCTCTCAGGAGGTTGTTTAGGTTATCAAATTCGCAGAGCCCCCCTAGGCGCCGCAGCTCGGCGACAAAGTCGCTCAATTTCTCACCCGGTCTCTGGTCCCGCCGGTAGAATTCGTTGCGCCGGATCAGGATGGGGACCTCGGGAGCGTAATGTCGCCGAAGGATAGGTTCGAGGACGTCCCAGTCCATGGCGGTTGCGTCGGCGGGCTTGGCCAATGCTTTGGCCATCTGGAAAACTTCGGTTCCGCAATGGGTGAGGAAAACGGCGCGTTTTAGCGGGCCCGAGGCGTCCTTCATGCCGGTGCACTCGAGGTACATGCGGAAACGGTCGGAGAACGATTCCCAGTCCTCGGTGGCGGGGTTGAAGGGGGCGGGCGGTGCAATTTTTGCCATCTCGGTGCTTTGTCTGGCTTCCGTCGGACACGGGGTTCGGTTCAGGGTCTGGATCCCACCTTCGTCGCCAGTGTCGTGTCCGCAAAATGACGCCAGGAGTCGGTGATTTCATGCAATGCTCTTTATTTGAAAGATAGGAACCGAACCGGCGAAAGGAAAAAAGCCCGCGGCTTTTATTCCTTTCGCCACGGCGGCCGCGGCCAATGGCAGCGCTTCGAATCTCCCGCGCTCTGAACGAGCCAATCGCGGGAGATTCTTAACGAGCCAATCGGCGCGGCTCGCCTGACCAATTAGAAAGCCCCGCGCTTTGGCCAATCAAAGCGCGGGGATTTCGAGTATGTAAATTAGGACAGAACACATAGTATTAGGATCTAAATACATTAAAGCTAAAGCTAAAGTTAGTCTAAAGTTAATCTGCCAGAAAGTTATAGACATAATGTCTAACAAAAGATTTGACAATATTTCCCATGCCATATTGATTTAATGCTGATGGTGATGTGAAAAAAATGAATCATGTTAAGAGTTAATACCAGTTTATAATATCTTGTTAAGGCCACACTTGAAATATTGCAATATATTTGTATTTGTGTGTGTGTATGATGTTGAGACTCTAGAAAGAGTGCAGAGGAGAAAGACAAAGCTGATTAGGGAACTGAAGACAGTTGCAGAAATTGGGTATGTTTTATGAAAAGTAGGACGAGGGGTGACATGATAGCAATGTTCCAACATCTAAGGGATTGCCATAAAAAAGAAGGGATCAACCTATTCTCTAAAGCACCTGAAGGCAGGACAAGAAGCAGTGGATGGAAACTAATCAAGGAGAGAAACAACCTAGAACTAAGGAGAAATTTCCTGACAGTTAGAAGAATTAATCAGTGGAATGACTTGCCACCAGAAGTTGTGGGTGTTGCAACACTAGAGATTTTTAAGAAGAAATTTTAGACAACCATTTGTTTAAAATTATATGGGCCTTCCTGCCTGAGCTTGCAGTTAGATTGAGTCCCTTCCAACTCTGTTTTCTGAATAGAAGCAGAACTATTGAGTTTGGACCAATCAATACATGATGAAGATGAAATTTTAACATACTCCATGTTAAGACATAAATACCATCTACCAGATATAACCCAATGGCATTATTACATGTGTAAACAAAATTGTTTGGATCAGCAGCATTTTCAATTTCAGGGACACCTGAGATACTAGAACAACTTGTTAAAACTTTTAAAACTTCCTATTTCATTTTATAGAAATTTGTTATCAGTCAATATTTTTGAAATGCAGGTTTTAGGAAATGAGTGCAATAAACCATTAGAGGTTTCTATAGACAATGGGAGAAAATCTTAACTTTTATAACAGAAACGTCAATAGACTTCAGTTGCAACATTGAACAAAAAATATATTTTGAATTTATTGGAATTCAATGTACAGATTACACTGTCAAATACAGCATATTGTTGGAGATATAATAATAAGAATGCTTCTTTAAAACATATGTTTTCACAATATTCTATGTTTATTTTCCAAAATTGAAGGGAAAATGGATAGCATACATTGGATTGTGCAACAAAAGCTAAAAATTTTCAGAAAACAATATTCTTTATGTAGTACTTGGAACTTGACAAACAGGCAATGTAAATGGATTCTCTGTGCCCTTATTAGGGGCACAAAATGATATGGCAATGATATTACAGCACTGGGAAAATAAAGGTATGGCTTATTTTATTCAATGGATCAAATAACTGGTTGCATCCGCCAGTTAAGAGAGGATTGCCTATAGGTGTAGACTTTGAGTAGATAAGTATAATAATATAAGGGAATCATTTATATTGAATATAGTAGGTTAAAATGTAATTATATAAGAAATATATATATCATTGAATAATATTTGCATTAGACAAATATATATAGAATGGTAAATATTGTCATAATGATATAGTATACTTTTACTGTTATATTTCTTTCAATTTTTTTGTTAATCACTTTTTCTCTTCTTTTTTTTTTTTCTTTCACAATGTGACATATCTCCATCATATCTTTGGGTTTTGCTGCTTTTTTTCTTTTCTTTTATTAATTAAAAAAGAAAAGAAAAAGAAAAAAGCACAAGACAATATGAAGTTGGGAGTGTATGTAGAAATGGCTAAACTAGCTGATTTGATTATAAATGGAACAACAATTATATTTATAAAAGACTAGAAACCCGTTATAGTCTTTTATCGAAAATAGGTAAAAATGAACTGATACCTATGCTTCCCAAAAATAGGTTTGGATTATATTTTCCTTTGGGCCCCAAAATAAGTACTAGGGCTTATTTTCAGGGGGTGTCTTATTTTTTCCCCAATGTATGGGAGTCCCACTTCTTCTGATTGCTCATGGCAGAACAGCATGCCAGTGCCGCTGCTGTGAGTCGGGGGGTGATGAAGCTGCCCCACATGCCCCGCACTGGCTTTCCTCAGGGCCCCCGCAGCCAGGCCACCCACAGCCTGGCATCTGCCCCACCTCATGGCAATGAGAACCTGAGTGGTCACCAGCCCACTTCTTCTGCTTGCTCGTAGCTACAAAAGAGTAGGAGGCTGAGTGATGTACCAATGCCACAGCCATGAGTTGAGGCAGGGTTGGTGGTGGAATAAAATATACCACAATGGTCAGTGAAATGAAATGGCATACTAAAAAACATACTGAAAAACAAAACATTAGACTACAGAATTACTTCTATTTCCAGGAATGTCTTTCATTTCCACATGGTACTTTTATAAAACAAAGCTATAGGAAGCTGCAGTTCTCCTTCCCCTCCCAGAGCATGGCAAAGGAGAGTGGCATGATTGACCACAGAGTAGGCAGGTTGCAGTCTCACCAGTATGTGACTGACTAGGTATGCTATGAACTCATTTTGTGAATGGACAATCTTCACACTATATCCTGGCTGATTGGTTGGTTGGCTGGTAATACTTACAGCATGCTCTTAACATATGAAACAGGATGATTAGTCCTAAGCGTTTTGGAGCTGTGCTCTCAAGTGTTATGCAAATATCACATGTTCCTATTACAAACTTTATATGCTGAAGCATCTTGAAGCAGCTGCTAGTTTTTAGAGAGAAAGAGAGAGAGACATTGTAATTAAAAATTTTGTACCAGAAACACATCTATCTATGCTGAAGATAGCAAGTGCTATCTTGTAAAGGAAAGCATAAAGGTACCATAATAATTATTATTACCCAACAACTGGTTGATAGTATAACCAGTTGATTTTAAAATGATTATTCTGTATTTCGTCACCGGGGGGCCTCAAGGCATCTTACAACAGCAAAGCAGAATAAAGAACAAAAAATCAATAATAACCAAATAAGATAAAACAGCTAAGTCGACAGATTAAAAAAAAAAACATGAAGTTTCAACTGGCATATGGAAGAGGTATTAGAAACAGGTGTATTGTAATAGGATGACAAAATGGGTGTCAATACCAGCATGCCTCTTAATCCACAAACAGGTGGAAAAAGATTCTCTCACATTCCTTTTTACTGACAATCCTAAAATGTTGCAGATCTCACACAAAGGTGAAAATCAGATGCAAACAGTGGTACCAATAAACATTTCCTCTGATGTCAAAGCTTTCATACTCTTGTGTTATACAAGCCCACAAGTTATCTGGTTATATACAGTGATGCATCTTATGGCGCTGAGTGCAATCAATGAGACTTTACAATATCATAAACTGGTTAATGGTGCTATACGATTCTTTCATTATTTTGCTTTAAATCAGATTTTTTTTCAAACTTGGACATTTTAAGATACATGAACTTCAACTCTTGGAATTTTCCACTCCAATGTAAGTAAAATGGAAAGCACAGACTATGTTAACCAGATTTCTTATCAGTTTGATTCAAATCAACTTTGATACAGCATGTTTTCATCTTTAAGGGAGAAACACTGATCTTAAAGAGTTAGGATAGGTTAAAAGAGAAACTATGAAATGAATAGTTCTTGCAGAGTCAAGTCTTTTAAACTAGTTAATACTCCAGAGGGAGAGGACAAGCAGTAAGATTACTATGTTTGGTGATATCTTCATTTACAGCAGAGGTCTCCAAACTTGGCAACTTTAAGACTCCCAGAATTCTCCAGCCAGTGAGTTGAAGTCCACAAGTCTTAAAGGTGCCAAGTTTGGGGACCCTTGATTCACAGGATCATAAAGGAAAGCAAAGAGCTTTTAACAGTTATCTTATTGAAGGGCCTTGGTGGCACAGTGGTTAGAATGCAGTATCCCAGGATAATCATGCTGACTCACAAGTGTTCAGACCTGACCAACTCAAGGTTGTCTCAGCCTTGTATCCTTTCAAGATTGGTAAAATGAGGACCAGATTATTAAGCAATAGGCTGACTTTGTAAGCAAAAAAACAGAGGACTGCAAAGCACTATGAAGCAGTATATGAATTTAAGTGCTATTGCTTTGTCCAAATTGGGGGAATGGGTCTTAAAGTGGCAAATATGAATTAACATACGCAAATGCAAAATGATACATATTGAGGCAAACAATCCTAATTTGATATGATGACCAAGAAACCTTAGGTTAGTGATGTATAGCTTGAGGCAAACATCTTTTCAATGTGTGGACATTTTGAAAAAGTCTGTATTTTGAAAGTCACAAAGAAATCAGAAGTAAAAAAAATATCAGTACAATATTATGACATCTTTTCATAAATCCATGGTGCAACACACTAGAAATTAGTAAAAAAAAATTGCTACATATTCTAAAACTTATTTTAGACCCAGAAAGATGCAGAAAAGTACAAAAAAACTAATTGATGAGTTTGACAATTTTATAAGGAAAAATTGCACAATCATAAGTATTCTTTCAATAAAGAAAATAAACAAAGAAAGGGATGATAGAGCCATATAAATTTGCAGACATGCTGAAAATTAGTACAGGAAAAAAAATTCTTCAAAACTGTGAGGCATCCCGTGAACCTGAATGGACAGGAAATATTTTACACAATGCATAGATCACAGCCAATAGTTGGCAACACCTAATAATCTTTGCCAGTAATGTAGTTGGATCTTGATAAGACTTGGATAGGAAATTCCACAGTTGTAGATTAAATTGGGAAAGTAGAACTGTATAAATTTGCAAAGAGGCACAAGGATTTAGTTATTTCACACATTTTGCTCCCTCTTTGCCTGTATAAGCCCATTACCAGTGGTAAACCTTGGTTCAATCAAAACTGTGCAACATTTTAATGTTGCTCCTGATTGCCTATTTGAAAATATCATAAGCCCAAGCAGCATGTTGTCATTGGTTCAATTCAAGAAATATTTTCTTTCAGATGTTAAAAGTGTTTCTCAAACTTAGCAACCTTAAAATGTGTTGCCATCCTGGCTGGGAAACTCTGGGAGTTGAAGACCACATATGCTAAAGTTGCTAAGGCCAAGAAACACTAAATTAACCTATGGGATTTACTAACAAAAGAAACAGTGATAGCTATCTATTTGGACAATGTTAGAAAGGAATTAGCCAACTTCATGGCTCAAAAAGGCTTCTACCTATGTTGTTTATATAGAGCCTTCCTTCTAGTTTTCAACAGCATCAGCTGATGTGTATAAGTGAAAAACATATGCACCCAGCCCTCTTATAGTTGGCCATGTGGGGACAGAATCTTGAATTTTAGTGTCTCTGTATGATATTATGCTTTGCTTTGGTCATTCATTTTTAATGATGTACATACATAATATTGTCATTCAACCACTATCTTTTAACAATTAGTTTTTCCTCTGCTTCTTACCTCTCACTTTAAACTACAGAAAATGCAACTTTCCTTTAAAAAAGGAACAAAACAACCCAAGATAAGAACATAATTTTAGCAAACTAACCAGCTTTCTCATTCCTTGCCTTTTCAAATGCAGTTTAGGCATGCAGCAAAGAGTAGATTACCATGGGCGCTCTTGGGACAGTTCAAATCAGTGGTGGGATTCAAATAATTTAACAACTGGTTCTCTGCCCTAATGATTTCTTCCAACAACCAGTTCACCAAACTACTTAGAAACTTAACAACCAGTTCCCTTGAAGTGGTGCGAACTGGCTGAATTCCACCACTGGTGCAAATGTCCAGTTTTTTAAGCAAATAAGGATTGAATATTCTGCTGGCTTAAATGTACCTACTTCTTTTTAATCTCAAATTGCTGGAAATACACACAGACCCATAAACACCTGAAGCCAATTCTTCAGTTTATGACATATGTTCTGTTCTTAATTAGCATTCTTGAGATCCCCGCGCTTTGATTGGCCAAAGCGCGGGGCACTCTGATTGGTCAGGCGAGCCGCGCCGATTGGCTCGCTAAGAATCTCCCGCGATTGGTCCATTCGGATCGTGGGAGATTCAAAGCGGTGCCATTGGCCGCGGCCGCCGCGGCTAAAAGAATAAAAGCCGCAATCTTTTTCCCTTTGCCCCAGTTCGGTTCCAACCTCAAATAAAGAGCATGATTTGAAGTCACCGACTCCTGGCATCATTTCGCGGACTCAACACTGGCGACGAAGGTGGGATCCAGGCCCTGAACCGAACCACGTGTCCGACGGAAGCCAGATGAACCACCGCAATGGCGAAAATCGCACCCCCCGCACCCTTCAACCCCGCCACCGAGGACTGGGAATCGTACTCCGACCGATTCCGCATGTTCCTCGAGTGCAGCGACCTGAAGGACGTCACCAGCCCCATGAAGCGCGCCGTCTTCCTGACCCACTGCGGGACTGAGGTCTTCAAGATGGCCAAGGTGCTTGCCAAACCCGCCAATGCGACCGCGATGGACTGGGACGTCCTCGAACCCATACTTCGGCGGCACTATGCTCCAGAGGTACCCATCCTGATCCGACGCAACGAATTCTATCGTCGGGACCAACAGTCGGGTGAGAGTTTCAGTGACTTCGTCGCCGAGCTGCGGCGCCTAGGGGGGCTCTGCGAATTCGACAACCTGAACAACGTCCTGCGAGACCGAATCGTGCTCGGTTTGTGGGACCCCGTCCTCCAGAGCCGGCTGATGGCCAAGGGCAACATCAGCCTAGCAGACACCCTCACCGCAGCCGCAGCCGCAGCCTCAGCCGCCGAAGCAACCCGAACTTCCGCCGACCGCATGCGCAGACCGAACACTGGGGACCGCAGCGGAAACAACAACCCGGCAAGGTCAACCGAGGCCCAACCCGAGATGACCACCCACCAGGCGACTTCCACTCGGCATCGGGCACTTCCGAGGACGAGGAGGACATCCATCACCTCCAGACAGGCCGCGACCCAAGAAACCGGCGGGGTCGTAAGTCGAGGACCAACTGTGCCGGTTGCAGTGGTGACCACCCCAGGTCGGAATGCCGGTTTTTCGAATCGATCTGCCGGCATTGCGACAAGAAGGGACACATCGCCCGCGTCTGCCGCCTAAAGAAGAATCGCAGCCCGGCACGATGGGACCAGAGCGACCGGAGGAGAGAGAGCACACCACCCCGGACCAGAGATCGCCCCTCGGACAACAGATGGGACCGGAACGGACGATCCCTGCGAGGAGGCGATAACCGGCGAAGAGAGGAGACCCATCAGACGGTCACCATCGGCCACGCCATCACCAATGACGCCCGGAAGGTCCACGTGGTGGTAGGCATCGAGGGCCAGCCATGCAAAATGGAGGTGGACTCCGGGTCCTACCTCTCCATGATTGCATGGCATGAAATAAAGCGCTTGGTGCCTACCCTCCAAAGGAGGAACATAGACAGCCAGAGACTCATTGTAAAGGACTACCAGGGAAACCGCATCCCGGTAGTCGGAACCAAACACTTCAACATCACCTATAAAGGGCACACCGAAAGACTTCCCCTGACAATCGTCGACCGCGACCACCCAAGCCTACTGGGACTGCAATGGTTCGCCCCGCTCGAAATCGCACTCACGGGAGTCGACCACGTCACCGACGACAGCTGGGAGTAGCAACTGGCCCGGGAATTCCAAGAGGTCTTCGACGGAAACCTAGGCAAGTACCGAGGGCCCCTTATATCTTTCAACCTAGACCCAAACGTCCCCCCAAAACGCCTGAAACCAAGGCGGGTGCCATTCGCACTTAAACCCAAGATAGACGAGCAAATTGACAAGCTCGTCAAGCAAGGGGTCCTACAGCCCATAGACCACGCCCGGTGGGAGACCCCCATAGTTACCCCGATCAAGCCCGATGGGTCGGTGAGGATCTGTGGGGACTATAAGGCCACCCTAAATGGCGCGCTACAACAAAGCGCCTACCCTGTCCCAGTAGTGCAACACCTACTGCACTCACTGGGAGGGGGCAAGGTTTTCGCCAAGCTCGACCTCGCCCAGGCTTACCAACAGTTGCCAGTCGACGAGCAAACGGCAGAAGCGCAAACCATAGTCACCCACCGGGGGGCATTCAAATGCAACTGACTCCAATTCGGAGTCAGCGTGGCACTGGGAATATTCCAAAGCCTAATGGAAAGATTACTGCAAGGCATCAAGGGGGTGGTACCTTACTTCGACGACGTCCTTGTGTCGGCAGCCAACCAAGCCGAACTAGAGAGTCGCCTAAGGGAGGTCCTAACCAAATTTAAAGAGACCGGACTAAAAGTCAAGAGGGAGAAATGCCAGCTATGCACGGAACGGGTAGAATTCCTAGGATACCTCCTAGACCGTCACAGCATTCACCCCACAAACCAAAAAATCAAGGCCATCAAAGAAGCCCCCACACCCAAGTCGAAGACAGAACTACAGGCATTCCTGGGGCTACTTAACTTTTACAATGTTTTCCTGCCCTCAAAGGCGACGGCGGCGGAGCCCTTGCATAGGCTCCTGGACAAGGCTGCGACCTGGACTTGGGGGAAACGTGAGCAAGCCGCCTTCCAAAGAACAAAGGACCTCCTCACTTCAGACGCCGTCCTCATACAATACAACGAGGCCCTACCTCTGGCCGTCACATGTGACGCATCACCCTTCGGCGTCGGCGCTGTCCTCAGCCATACCCTCCCCGACGGAAAAGAAGCGCCCATTGCGTTCTTTTCAAGAACCCTCACCAAACCGGAGCGGAACTATAGCCAGCTGGACAAAGAGGCTCTGGCTATCGTTGCCGCCGTAAAACGATTCCACGAGTATCTCTACGGCCGGACTTTCACCATCATAACCGACCACAAGCCACTGCTGGGAATCCTTGCAGGAAACCGGGCCACCCCGAACATTCTGTCTCCCCGAATGACAAGGTGGTCCGAGTTCCTGGCAGCCTACAACTACGGACTCATACACAGACTGGTTAAGACAATCTCCCATGCAGACGCCTTAAGCCCTCACCACTACCGGAACCCAACACCGACGCAGCACCCACGACGACCACCCTCAGCATAGAGACTCTACCCAACCTGCCCATAACCGCATCAGACATTGCACGAGAGACTAATAAAGACAAACGTCTGGCATGGGTGTTGCATTGGGTAGAGAAAGGGTGGCCAGAAAGGGACAACAATGAGTCCATCAAAACGTTCCGAAACCGCCAAACGGAACTCTCTTTATTAAAAGGGTGCATACTATGGGGGGTTAGGGTGGTCATCCCAGAAAAGCTACAAGGGAAGGTTCTGAAACTGCTACACGAGGGGCACCCTGGCATCGTTAGGACTAAAGCCCTGGCCAGAAGTTACGCTTGGTGGCCAGGGATGGACAAACAAATTGAGGCCTGGGTAGCAAGGTGCCAACGATGCCAGGAAACTAGGCCAAGCCCACCCACAGCACCCGTCCTAGAGTGGGAAACCCCAAGGGGACCTTGGTCTAGGATTCACATAGACTTCGCCGGGCCCACAAAAGGACACACCTTCCTCATAACAGTTGACGCTTACTCCAACTGGCTGGAGGTAAGCAACATGAAGACAACAACCACAGAGGCCGTGATCAAGGAACTCTGCAAACTCTTTGCAACACACGGCCTCCCAGACGTCGTCGTTTCTGACAACGGGCCCCAATTCACCTCGCTGGAATTCGAAAAATTCCTCGTGGAAAGGGGCATCCGCCACGCGCTGACAGCACCGGCGCACCCGGCGGCAAACGGTAGGGCGGAACGGATGGTCCAATTCACTAAGAAGACCATCCGGAAAATAGACCACGGGGAGATCCAGGAGAAAATAAACAAACTACTCTTCACCCAACACATAACCCCAAATACCACAACCAATAAGAGCCCAGCCGAACTATTAATGGGCAGGAAACTAAGGTCCCCACTCGACAGATTACACCCCACGTATAACTCGGAGAAGCCCCCAGACTCAAACAGCAAACACCGAACCTTCGCACCCGGCGACCCCGTATACACGAGAAACCTGACGGGAGACCCACTATGGATACCAGCCGTCATCACACAAATAACAGGCCCACACTCGTACCGGCTACAAACAGCAGACGGACGAGCGTGGAAACGCCACATCGACCAACTAAGGTCGAGGACTACCAACCAAGAGACCACCGACGCACAAACAGGCGAAACCAACCCCCACAACACAAACCAAGGGGGGAGGGAATACCCAGGGAACCAAAACCAAAGAAAAATAAACCAGCTGTACTTACCAGAAAGCAGCCATCACGACCCCTCACCAGGAAGAGACAGCCAGGCCAGCTCGACCGACCCGGGAAGACCGAGCAGGAGCGGCAAAACCCACAGCTCAACCAACCCGGGAGGCCCAGGAGGGAGCTACGGAGAGCGGCCCGGCCCAATCTACCAGCCGGTTCCCACGACGGCAGCAGGAGCAGCAGAGATCCCGACCGAACCGGCCGGCATCCAACCTACGACTGAGCTGCGCAGGTCAAGTAGGCTCAGACGGAGCCCCACCTACCTACGTGACTACGCGACGTAAGGACTGAACCAAGAGGGGAGGGGTGTTCTGTCCTTAATTAGCATTCTTGAGATCCCCGCGCTTTGATTGGCCAAAGCGCGGGGCACTCTGATTGGTCAGGCGAGCCGTGCCGATTGGCTCGCTAAGAATCTCCCACGATTGGTCCATTCGGATCGCGGGAGATTCAAAGTGGTGCCATTGGCCGCGGCCGCCGCGGCTAAAAGAATAAAAGCTGCGATCTTTTTCCCTTTGCCCCAGTTCAGTTCCAACCTCAAATAAAGAGCATGATTTGAAGTCACCGACTCCTGGCATCATTTCGCGGACTCAACAACATAACTATTTGTCTTGCATTCCTCAGAAGTTTAAATAGGTGTCTTGTTTTTGCTTTGTTTTTAAGCAAAACAGCTTTTGATTATTCATGCATCCCAGTGCAGGGACTTTTTCACATAACTTCAGTATTTGAAATAATGACATTGTATTATAGGATTGTGTATACAGGTGTTTGATTTATCTTTTAGTTTATTCTAAAGTGTCTTTTTCTTTTATAAGTTTTAATAGTATTGCCATATATAAGTAATAGCAGATAAATAGCAAGTCTATAAGTAATTGTTTTAAATTTTATTTTAAATGTTATCCTGATTTCTGTGTCAGTTCCATTTTAGCTCATTGGAATTATTTTCCTTGATCTTTTTAGTGAATGTTAAAATATTGTAGAATACTGTTTACATATCTACAGATATGGCCAATTTATCAAGTTTTTCCAATAAAGAAAAAACAGTAACAGAAAATTTAAAAGAATTTTGCTAAATTGTCACTGGAAATAAGGAAGGAATATGCCACACAGCTCCAAATGTGCCCAAACTGTGTTAAAAGGTCTCCTATGCATAATGTTTTTGATATAAATATTACAATACAACTTTTAAAAAAGAGTTTTTGCAAACATATACTTACTAGTTCAGCTTATTATGCACATTCCAGAGCTCAAAGATGTTTCATTTCCCACTAAGTTTTGGCAAACATTGTTGGCATTCTTATTTGAATAAGTAAGTAAAATACTTTTCCTGGTGGATGTTAAATGTTTGCTTTGAGTCTTTGAGCTGTGTGATTACTAACCCACGCCTTGAAAATAAATAGAGCAATTTGGCTTTATAGCTGTAGCAACCAGGTCACAGGTTAAAAACAGATTAAAGGAAGTACAAGAGAGATGCACACAGTTTTAATGATAGCATTAAATAGCAGGTAAAGCCATAAAATAGTTTGGATGGAATCTTGCCTGCCATTAAAAAATAATCCACCCCCATTGTTACAAATCATGAACCAAGTGTTAAAAAGTGTCTTAATAAGGTAAAAAATGTTCTGTGGAAAATATATGTTGATTTGCAAGGCTCCATGCAAGGAATTAAATAAGGGCAGAATTTAATCTGTCTTCTTAGACCAAACATAAGTCATTATATCTTGCTGCCAAAAGCCATATAAATTAGCAATAAGGCATTTTTATTTCTTCTTCCTCTCCCCACTTTTCCTTTGGCAATTTAATCCTGAGCATATCCAAGAACATGACTCTGAAGTCAATTTTAACGATTGACTAAACATTTTTTGAAATGTATTTTGTCCATTCTTTTAACAGTCTGTCTTGCATCTCTTTTTCAAAGATCACCTTTTTTTAAAAATTCACCTCCCCCAACCTTTCAACTTTTGGAAAAAGTGAAACTGGGTGGAGCCAAGCTATGGAGAGAAATGCCTGGGAAACACAGTGTCTTCCAGGTGCCTCCTTAGAAAACAAGTACGCTTTCATTATTTTTCCCAGGTCAACAAAATAGATAGGCGCTTTGATATGGAGTGGAGAGCAGGAAAAAAAGGAAATAATAAGCATAAAGGAGGAGTTGTAGGGGCGATAAACAATTGTTTTATGCTACATATCATGTAAGCTGATGCTAGTGTGCTTCTCTAGAGATCGCTTCTTATTCACATATGCACAAAGGTCCCATTTTGGTCAGCATTTCCCCAGGTTAATATTCCCACAGAAAGTAGTATGCAATAATTGACAGTAATGATTCTGGACTCCAAATTACTAAGAATAGCAGTTATGAGTTGAGGCTGCCAGTAAACAGCTGATAGCATGAACTCCAGATCCCCTCTGGTGATTTCATTGTCACATTTCTCTCTTAAAAGAACAGAGCCAATGCATGGCTCACCACTTTAGTATGCATTGGTACCTCCCAAGCTAGTGGCTTACCTTACCTAAGGTACCTCCCATGCTAGTGGCTAGTCCTTAGCTAATAAGCAGATGACTAATTGCTTCCACCATCAGATCTAACACTTATTCATGGCACTTAAAATACAGTAAACAAAACCATAGAATTCCCTGTTTAAAATATTGCAATCTACTGTTCTCTATTTGCAATTTAGCTTGGCCTTCACAAGTGATGCACATTTGTTAAGTGGATTCCTTCCCCACACTGGTATATAATCCTCTGCCATACCATTAGGCTGTTATTAAACATATGTCCAATAGCCTATCTATAAAAATAAAGAGGGGTGTATAAGTGTGTGTGTGTGTGTGTGTGTGCTCCTGCTAGTCAAGTTACTCATTCTGAATCAGTACAGGAAGTCCTCGACTTACAACAATTCATTTAGTGACTGAAGTTACAACAACACTGAAAAAAGTGACTTATGATTGTTTTTCTCAGATACAATCATTACAGCATTCCCAAGGTCATGTCATCAAAATTCAGATGCTTGGCAACTAACTCATATTTATGATGGTTGCAATGTTCTGGGATCAAGTGATCACTTTTTCTGATCTTTTGACAGGCAAAGTTAATGGGAAAGCCAAATTCATTTAACAACCACATTACTAATTTAACAACTGTAGTGATTCACTTAACAACAGTAGCAAAAAAGGTCTAAAATGGGGCAAAACTCACTTAACAAATGCCTTGCCTGGCAACAAGATTTTGGGGCTCAATTATGGTCATAAATTGAGGACTACCTGTAATGCACTACAGGTCTTTTTTGTCTTTCTGCCAGCAAAAGTATGTAGTGCTTTTTACTTTGGAACATGTTAGGGTTAGGATTAGGGTTTTGAGACAGAACCAGTTGGAATTACCAGGGTGCCAGAGTATTTAATAAAAAGTGGGGATAATAATTCCTGGCATTTTCTAGTAGAGAGAGGACAGTGGAACGTACCATGTGCTTGGATCTGGATATGGAGTCAATTCAGTTATTCCACCACTACATGGATACAATTTTTTTTCAAAGGGTATTTTGTTGTATCTTCCTTCAATGATGACTATTGGAAGGACATTGAATCTGGCTAAAGAAAAGACCCTTCTGAATTAAGAGATTGTTAGGTGACTGAGATATCTGGCTGGTTGGAGAAGATGTACAGAATGGCTCAAGGAAATATTTCTGGATAGGACCAAGAAGTTGGTCTAAATCAATGGCACACTGGCTGAGATCAGTTACAGCACATTTGTAGCCCCACAAGGAAATAATTGGCCATGAATAGCCATAAAGTTGTAGCTTGACTTGCATTGCCTAGCTCCAGGAGCACTGGAAGCCAGTCATCAGATGAGTCAGACCTATTTGGGGGAAAGGGTCTTAAGTCAGTGGGAGGAGATGTAAATCAGGCAGAAGTTTCACTTTTGAGAAGGTTAGCTTCATGGGGAACAGATATGTTCAAAATGCAGCATGAAAAGTGCTAAATTCTCAGAAATTTAGACTGGACTCTTCCCAAAGGAAGAAGTGAGCTCTAGGGGTCCAACTGAACTCCAAAAAGGAGCTGGGCTCAAGCCTTAGCTGAGAAGACTTCAATCAATGCAGGTATATGCTGTCTTCCTTTGAACCAAGAAGTCAAAGGTAAAAGTAAAAAAGTTTTTAAAAAAGTAAAAGTGAGAAGTAGAAGAACTTTTAAGACATTGTTTTGTGTGCATTTAAAGTGATGCAATAAGCATGAGATTTATGGTTACCCATAGCTTGGAAGACAATCCCCTAATATTTAACAATCTTGACTTGCTCTATTAATCACCAGACATGCACCTTAGGGTGCTTAGCAAAGACCATGTCCTTGGTTTTATTGTAATTAATTTCTAGGCATATTGGCAGTGCCAGCTAGCCTTTGGAGTGCCCATTTCAGGCCAATTTGTGTTTGGGAAAGCAGCACAGCATCATCTGCATACAGAAGAATTGAAATTTCCCAATTTCAGTGGGTGAAGAGATGAACTGTTCAATTTGTCAATAAGGGAATTAATATACACTATATATAACAAAGAGAAAGAGGCTAAAATATACCCTTTTATCACTCCCTACTAAACAGGAATTTCTTTGGTACATTGTCCATGGGCACTACATGGCATCTTCTTCCAGGAATTCTCATACAATTTATGTACTGTAACAGCCTTTCATCCATTGAGGAAGAGTTTACCGTAATTTCTCCCATAGTTTGAATCTGGAGATGGAGTCAAAAGCACTTCTAAGATCAATGAACTCTACATAAAATGATGAGCATGCTCAAAAGAAGTTTTTCTCAACTAGATTTTTGAGATTTAAGAGCATGATCAATGGTTGAGCAACCTTCTTTGAAGATGTAATAGCTGTTTATATGTCCTCTTGAATAGGACCAGGTCCTGGGCTGAGTAGGTGAGATAATCCTTTTTACATTCTTTAAAACAGGAAATTAATTGTTTCTCGGTACGTGGCAATCACTATCGAACCCCAGAGTTGGTTAAAAGAGCTCTGATTTTTTATTTGTACTAAATGGATAGGTAGAGAGAAGTGGTTGAAGAAGATAGACGAGCTGAATGTAGCATAGCAAGACCTGTTCAGGGGACCTGCCTTCCACAATATTTGTATCCTTTATCTGACAGTCCTTTTTGTGTGTATTTGTCCCTTGGGGATATCTTCAGATGGAACAGGATAGGGTCAGAAAGGGGCAACATGTTGGGGTAATGATCATTCTCAGGACATTTGTCAATAAGGGGGCATGCATAAGTGCACCAACATGCCTACTTGCCCAGTCCTATTGTTTCTTTTTATTTTTCTTATATCTTATCTTATAATCGCTTGACAAATAAAATAAAAAAATAAAAAAATGAAATTGAAGAATTGAGAAAGGTAAGTCTCTTGACATATCACATAGTGAATCAGAGAAATCCCTATACCATGTGAGAACCTACTGGATAATCAGTAATAGTGGTGCCATTCAAAATTTGCAGGTCCAACTTATAGAATGTCTGAAGCATCTGTAAGCCCCTGAAATCTCCAATATGGTCATGAGATTCTCTAGTAGGAAGGGGGAGACAATCAGGAATTTTAGAAAATTTGGCAAATGAACAATTGTCATTTGGGCCCAATCTGACATTAAAATCCTATGCAATCATGACATGGGCTATGGAAAAGAGTAATTGAAGAGCATTGGTATAATTTTACACTTTTCACCAAATTTAAACAATCACAATTGAGGGAAGGAGTTATATAGAAATTCATGAGAAGCAGTTTCTATCCAGAGAAATTCAGAATAACTGTTTATGCAAGATTCTCAAGATTCTCTATTGATATATTTCAATATTTAAAGTGGTTGAGATATGAATGTTCAAACCTGCAGGATATTTCCCTTGTCTCATGCCAGGAACTGCTGAGAAGGATAATGACTTATATCATTCAATAAAGAGATTGATTGTTGACCAGGTCTCTTGGAATATAAGGATGTTAAATTGGGAGATGTAGCTCATAAAGGCAGGGTTTCTATTTCTGGCTTCCCATTTGGCAATGTTCCAGGAAAGCAAAGATAGCGATTCTAGTGTGGAACTTCTTTGTCTGTTGTCTCAGGGCGTGACTACTGTTGTATTATGGTCTACAGATGGCTAGTATGACTCACAATGGGAATGAAATGTTATAAGAACTTGCCCCACCCCTTTTGCCATTCTTGCGCTGTTCTAGGGAGTCAAATAACTTTTGTGAAGGTTGGTGTTAAGTCCTGAGCATGGGCTCAAGGAACGGAGACAAGACATCGAACGGTGACTTCAACTCTTTATTGTAAAGAAAGAACAGAGCAAATACTTGGGCAGCAGCAGCTCTTTTATAAAGCTGGCTGCTGTCAAAACAACCAATGATTTGAGCTTACCGCTTTCACAAGCGTCCAATCAGGGGGCTCCGTTAACAGCCAATCAGACTGGCCAAAAATGACCAATCACGACTCGCTATACACGGGCCAATGAGAAGTGCAGGATTACAAGCCTGCTGTAAAGTAAAACTGTTTAGGGTTGTATCGCTGCGTTGGCTTAGTCCATAACAGTTGGCATGATGGACATTAGGAGATAGATATTTCATTTTGATATAATTTGTTGAGGTGTTGTTCCTACTTGGAGGCTGCCAGTGCCATAGATCCATGATTCCTCCAGTAAAGGTTTGCTTGAAGGTTGAAGTGTGTGGCAGTTACTGGGTATATTAAGCCACAGATGTTAATGTAGTGTTCCTGGTCCAAGTGATGATCTGTTTCAGAGGATGATTTCCAGTCAAAACCTTCCTCTTGTATATCAGCAGCATTTGGTTAATTATGCTCTAGAGTTGCTACATGTTATGGTACTTTGACAGGGGAAAGGGTGGAGGGATTTGTGTTAAGTACTGAGCGTGGGCACAAAGAATGGAGACGAGCCAGTAAATTAGTGAACTTCAAAACTCTTTATTAACATGGTGTGACAGCTCAGCTCAATGGCTGCAACGGGCCTCCTTATATAGCCAACTTCTTAACTATTCAACCAATGAAAACCTGGTAGCGCTAGCTCCGTTAACCAATGGGAGAGGCTCGTTAATGGCCAATCAGATTCGCCTGAACAGACCAATCTGATGTTGCCATTAACGGCCAATTCGAAGTGCAGGGCCAGAACCCTGCACTTGACTTCAAGCTCTTGATAACTTTATTAACACATTTATTCGTTCACAACACCCCTTCCCCCTGGGTTCCATTTACGGGGTGCGGTTACGTAGTCCTTGAGGTAGGCCGGTTGTTTTGTTAGTCTATTTGATTTTCGTATTGCACCCGGTATTTGGCTGCAATCTTGTTGAGGTAGGGCATTATCTGGCAAAAGGGGTGCCTCTAACTCTGAGTTTGAATTTTCGCTGTCCCCAACATCCTCGGTATCACCATGAGGCGAACTCACTCCCATCCCCGATTCTTCACGTGTTTCCGTTTCGCCGTCGTTTCTATCATTAAAACTTTCTGCTATTCCAAGTTCATCTTCCTCCATATCTCCTCCCCCCTCAGTTTGAATATCAGGAGACTCGGAGATTCCTGACTGTAGCCTTGATCGTAGCTGATCAATGTGGCGCTTCCATAGTCTATTATCGCGACACTCCACGAGGTACAATCTGGGGCCAGTTACTCGGACCACAGTCGCCTCGACCCACAACGGATCGCCCGACAAGTTCTTAGCGAATACTAAGCCGCCTACCTGGAAGGTACGGCATCGCCCGCTGGATCTGTGTGGTTTCTCAAGTTCGTACGATGGGTGTAGTCGGTCGAGGTGGGAATGGAGCTTCCGCCCCATTAGCAATTCGGCGGGAGTTTTGTTGGTGACGCTATGCGGAGTGATATGCTGCAAGAGGAGTATCCGGTTTAATTTTTCTTCGATATTGTCATAGTCCATTTTGTGTAGTGTTTTCTTGACGAATTGTACCATGCGCTCGACCCTTCCGTTGGCCGCAGGATGCGCCGGCGAAGTCAGCGCATGGCGAATACCGTGGTCCGCCAGGTACTGCTCAAAGGACAACGCAGTAAATTGGGGTCTGTTATCAGATACCAAAACGTCTGGTAATCCATGTGTTGTAAATAGTCTGTCTAGTTTCTTGATAACCGCTTCGGTTGTTGTATTCCTCATTTTATAGATTTTGAGCCAGTTCGAGTAGGCATCTACTATTAGCAAGAATGTGTGGCCTTTGGTAGGTCCCGCAAAGTCCAGATGAATACAGGACCAGGGTCCCCACAGTGTTTCCCATTCGGTTGGGGTCGCTTTCGGTGGGGCGTTGCTTACTTCCTGGCATTTGTGACAAGCTTTGACCCATGTCTCGATTTGCTTGTCGATGCCCGGCCACCATGCGTAGCTACGTGCGAGGGCTTTCATGCGCATGATGCCGGGGTGGCCATCGTGCAAGGTTCTTAGTACCGCTCGTTGTAGCTGCTCTGGGACAACGACTCTATCTCCCCAGATAATGCAGCCTTTCTGTGAGAACAATTCCATTTGTCGACTCTTGAATGGGGTGTAGTCATCAGGTATCTGGTCCAATGGCCATCCGCGCTCAACCAACTGAGAACTCGTGCTAAGGTGGGGTCGCGTTTCGTTTCCATTGCGATATCTTGGGCTGTTAATGGTGGTGTCTGAAGTGTCTCGATCTGCAACGTTGTCACCATAGGCGCGGGGTCATCACTGGTCTCTGGAAGCAGTGCTCGGCTCAATGCGTCGGCGTGGGGAATGGCCTTCCCCGGGCAGTGTTGCAGCCGATAATTATAGGCAGCCAAGAATTCTGACCAGCGAGTCATTCTGGGAGATAATATATAGGGGGTTGGCTTATCTCCCGCTATTATTTCCAGAAAAGGTTTGTGGTCAGTCACTGTAGTAAAGGCTCGGCCATACACATACTCATGAAATCTCTTGACAGCAGACACAATGGCAAGGGCTTCTTTATCAATCTGACTATAATTGCGTTCTGCTTTTGAAAGCGTCTTGGAAAAATAAGCAACAGGGGCTTCGCTACCATTTGGCAAAATGTGGCTCAAGATGGCACCTACTCCAAAAGGCGATGCATCACATGTGATCGTTAATGGCAAAGTCTCATTGTACTGCATTAGTGCAGTGTCAGAAGTCAATAAATTTTTTACATTTCGAAACGCCTGCTCTTCTCTATGTCCCCATACCCAGATTGCTTTCTTGTCCAGTAAACGATGTAGGGGTTCGGCTAGGGTTGCTTTGTGCGGCAGGAAAACATTATAAAAATTGATAAGGCCTAGAAATGCCTGGAGGTCGGCCTTATTTCGGGGTCTTGGGGCGTTTTGATTGCCCTCAATTTGCTATCGGTAGGGTGAATACCATTACTGTCAATCATATACCCTAAGAATTCAACACAATCAGTGCATAGTTTACACTTGTTTTTCTTAACCTTAAGCCCTGCGTCTTTGAATCTCTGGAAAACCAATCTCAGGCGCTCTCGTAAAATTTTCGGGGTAGGTGCAGCAATTAACACATCATCAAAGTATGGAACAATGCCTTTGATTCCTGGTAATAGTCTTTCCATCAAACGTTGAAAGATTCCCGGGGCTACGCTCACTCCAAATTGGAGCCAGGTACATTTAAAGGCACCTCGGTGCGTAACGATTGTCTGTGCCTCTGCCGTTTTTTTGTCTACAGGCAGTTGTTGGTATGCCTGGGCTAAGTCTAGTTTAGCGAAGACTTTTCCGCCCCCCAGGGAATGGAGGAGGTGCTGCACCACCGGTACCGGATATGCGTTTTGTTGAAGGGCATAGTTCAGGGTGGCTCGGTAGTCCCCACAAATTCTTATCGAACCATCCGGCTTAATGGGTGTAACGATTGGGGTCTCCCAGGGAGAGTGATCGGTTGGCTCTAACACACCCTGGGCTATCAATTTATCAAGCTGCTCGTCGATCTTTGGTTTAAGGGTAAATGGCACTCGACGAGGCTTAAGGCGGATGGGAGCTATTTTGGGATCGAGGTTAAATGATATCGGGGTCCCCTTGTACTCGCCTAGTTTTTCTGCAAAGACGTCCTTGAATTCTTGGACGAGGTCCTCTTCCCAGTTACTGCTACCGATTTGGTGAATGCCTGCCACCTCAATTCTGAAATCGGCAACACTTTCGCCCTTCTGTTGACTTCTTTGATAAAATTCATGCCTTCTGACGAGCATTGGAATGACTGGCGCGTAGTGGGCTCTCAGTAGAGGTTCAAGGACGTCCCAGTCCATAGACTTCACTTCTGCCGGTTTCGCTAGTGCTTTGGCCATCTTGAATACAGTCAGCCTGCAATGCGTTAGGAATACCACCCGTTTCTTTCCAGTTGTGGCATCCTTCAAATTGTTGGTTTCCAAGAACATTTGGAAACGATCCATATAAGAGTCCCAGTCTTCTTGCGCTGGGTTGAATGGAGCGGGTGGTATGACGCCGCCGGACATGGTTCCGCCATTGTGTGTTTGGTCATGTGCTCGGTTATCGATCTTCGTTGTTCAGTCAGCTCTGACATCTCCACATCCCATCCTCATCGCCAGTGTTAAGTACTGAGCGTGGGCGCGAAGAATGGAGACGAGCCGGTAAATTAGTGAACTTCAAAACTCTTTATTAACATGGTGTGACAGTTCAGCTCAATGGCTGCAACGGGCCTCCTTATATAGGCAACTTCTTAACTATTCAACCAATAAAAACCTGGGAGCGCTAGCTCTGTTAACCAATGGGAGAGGCTCGTTAATGGCCAATCAGATTCGCCTGAATGGACCAATCTGATGTCGCCATTAACGGCCAATCCGAAGTGCAGGGCCAGAACCCTGCACTTGACTTCAAGCTCTTGATAACTTTATTAACACATTTATTCGTTCACAACAATTTGGATCTGCTCCAGGGGACCCTATATTGATGAACTGCAAATCTAGATTCCTTAAGTCAGAGAGGTGGGCCACATGCCTACAGGTCTTTTCTCAAAGGACTAGCAGGGTTCTTGGATGGTTGGTAAAAAGAGATAAATTAAAGGTCTGGCTGTTTTATGCGTTGCCACTAGAGTTCCTCTCAACTCATCCAATCTTTGTATAATATGAGATGTTTTGAATCTGGCAGAACACTGAAAGAATTATTATTTTTTCCTAGGTCATATGTGCAGTGTCTCGCTATAAGAGAGCTTTTTTTTTTTTTTTTGCCTGACCAGCCATTTCTCAGAAGTTGAATTAATCCTTGAAATTATCTAAAATTAGGTAGCCATATTTAGTCCTTCAAATAGCAATAGTCTTGGGGCCAGATTGGGAAGAAGTAAGCTGACTTCCTCTGAGCAGAACGGTCCAGAAACATTGAAAAAGTATGCAGAAATGCCTCATTTTAAACAAAATATCAGGAATTGGAACTTACCTAAATGTAAGTAGAATTGGCTCTCTATCTCTGCTAGATAGAAGTCACCCAGCCTGTTGATTAATCAGCTGCTCCTCTCACCCTTGTAACTGGCTTAAAGATGAAAATAATTGCTCTTTTTGTTCCCCATTAACTTCTGTTTACTTTATTATTTTATATTTGTAAGATGATGATTTATTTGTAAATAATATTTACATAAATAATATTTACAATTTAAAAGTATCTCTCTCTCAGTTATCTGCCCACTGGAACCTTGTTTCTCATCTTTTCCCGTTGAAGTTATCAACTCTCCCTCTCTCTAATTATTGCTTTATCTTTTCCTTGGTTAGGAGTAAAGTTGTCCTTTGCTTCCCTTCTGTTTGATTTTGTGGGACCCTTGGTACAAGACACCTGTGCATTGGCGGGTTCTTATATGGCTGGTTGTTAATATCATGTAAGTCTTTTAAAGTGGCCATTTTGATTTTAATTATAGACAAGAAGTCAAAGATAGAGAGGACTATTTGTTTGAACAGCAGATTTTGATTAGAAAGCCAGTTGCATTTTCATTCTTTAGGCTTATCGAATTGGTATTCACACTTTCATCCTCTGTCAATTGTGCAGCTGCAGAGCAGAACGCAGCTGGGGGTTCGAAGTGGGGGAGTAGGTAGAGAGGGAAAGTTCCCTCGTGTTGGAGCAGAGAAATCTACAAACTATTGACTTTAGACTTCTGATTGTAAATTCCACTCTAAAGCATTGTATCCAATGAAGGGATTTCAGTGAGTAGTGTGTTACAGGAGTAGACTATGTGCTCATTAGATAATTTTTGACTGTTTTGTGGAACTAGCACAAAACTAACTTGTGTTGCAAAACATGCCAAACATCTTTACATCTTCTTCCATGATGATCAATAGTGTCCTGGAATTAAACAGCAGGAGGATGGTATGATAAAGAAATACACTTCAGAGGAGTTCTTTATTGTGGTTGCTGCCTCTACGGCATTTTGTCTCCCCTCCTTAGGAACATGTTGTGGATTCTGTCAGGAAAGGCTGCTGAAGATTGAATGGGGAATATCCCAAATTACAAAAAGGCAGCTACAGTGCAATAAAGAAAGATAAAGCACTATGTTACCTCCCCACCCTCTCTTTTCCTCCGACCCTTGCCTTCTTTTGTTCATTTTTTGGCCAAGTAAGATAATTTTAAAGGTCTGGGCTGCAGCAGGACATTGTTGCTATATTCTAAGTATTTGAAGGAATATCCATTTGGTTCTGTTCCAATTTGGGAGAAAGATACTGGAAACATGGAGGCTGATTGGAAAGAAGGTTTAATGATGAACAGAATCACCAGTGTTTATAGTTCTGGTGCAGCTGGCAAAATGAAATTGAGTGTGTGTGTGGGGGGGGGGTTATACCTTTGTATTTGAGCTTCCTGTTCTAGTGCAAAAACATGTATTCTATTGGCTGTCATCAGATTCCTATGGGGTCATGTAGCGGTCGTAGGGGTCATAGCTGGCTCTATAGGCAAAAGAGGAAATGCAAACCCTAGGTGTTTGTCTGAGCTAATTTTGTCAAGCTTTGGCTAATTGATTATCTGAGCTCCCAGATCTGAAGTTTGGACTGCTCTGAGTGGTGCAACGAAGTCTTGCATTCTGAAAGAGTGTTGGGCAAATCCTATTGTGGCTTAATGGTTTTCGTCCTGTCTTGGATGAGGGGCTGCTCCTAATCCTACCATTCTGTCTTTGTTAAGACTTTGCTGCAGGAAGTTTCAAAATGTCCTGTCTTGAATGGATTTCTGCCTGCAGTATTTGCTTTGCTTATGAATAGAACTATCTTAAGAGCTCTTTATCTCATAAGTGTTGGCATTTGCTGCGGGCTATTAAGAAAGACTTTGGGGTTGCTTCCTGCTTCTAAAAACGTGTTTTTCCATTTTTCCTTTAGAGAAATACAGTATAATATTCTTCCTTTTTAAATATTTCCCAAAATATTTCATTCTTCTAGGAGGGTGGGGGCTTCCAACATAAGAAAAGTGATAGTGCCTGAAGACAATTGTGGAACTTAAATGGGATTGGAGATTTGCTTTGCAGCATGCCAGCTCTCAGTTTTTGAAAATAAAAAAAAGTTTTAAAGACAGTAAAAGACAGCTGAGCAGGAAACTAGCAGATACCAAAAGAGATGTTTTTCTCCCTCCCTCCCTCCCTCTCTCCTTCTCTCACTTCTTTTTAGGTTCTTTCATCAGCCTTTCTAAATTAAATGGTTATAAAAATTATTTTGCTGCTGGGTTCCATACATACAGTTGATACTACAGTATTGTTATCCAATAGTATGTAATATTTTTTCTTTTCATTTTAAAGTACTAACTAAGGCTGATTCTTCGTTTAATCCAGACCACTAAAACTATTGCTGCTACTACTAAGACAACAAGTCAGCTAAGTTCTGCTGTCTGCTGAATGCAAAACTTTATCACATATATTTAAATGAGATAAGAGCTCAGGGTGTTTTTTGCCTGTTCAGATCAAGGACAAGATTAATATAACCATAATCATGGACAGGCATTACATTTTAGGCATTTCAGTGTTTGCAAAGAATATCAACTAAGCAACAAATGTCCTTTACTGTCTATCCACCAGTCTTGACCTCTGTATATGATTCCACAAACATCTCTTCACTATGTTCCACAAAAAAAATTAATGTTGGTGTTCATATAACCAATCTTTAATCCCATTTGTCATGTATTTGTCTATGTATTTTCTCACATTTGTTGTGTGGATTGCCAAAAAGAACAACCTTCTGAGAAGCTAAAAAGGAAGGCATAAACTTAGTGATTCCATGAATAAAACACTAAACATACTTACCTACTTGAAACAAGATAAGAGAAATTGAATGTACATGGCTTCAACTGGAAATGAAATACTAACTTAGGTTCCAAAGATTGAGAATACTGTGTGTCCAAAAAAAAAAAAAAATCCAAAACAAATTGTCTCCTTAAGGCTGGGTAAACAAGCTAAGATTCCCAGTATTACAATATTGTGAATTTCAAAAAAAAATATTGTTGTTAAATAAAGAGAGAGAGGAAGGAAACTCACAAACAAGATCAGATATGGAATGTTTTCCATTTTCTAAAATGCCAGTAGGCCAGACAAGGAATAATGGATGGAAACTGAACAAGGAGAGATTTAACCTGGAAATGAGGAGAAACTTTCTGACAGTGAGAACAATCAACCCATGGAACAGCTTTGCCCTCAGATATTGTGGGAGCGCCATCACTTGAGACTTTCAAGATGAGATTGGACTGCCATTTGTCAGAAATGGTGTAGGGTCTCCTGCTTGGGGTTGGACTAGATGACTTATAAGGTCCCTCTCAACTCTGATTATCTGTTAAATCTGTTTCTACATTGTGAATGTCAGGGCTTTCTGCTAGCAAAGCACAAGAGTCATCTGGAAAGATATTTGTATTTGATGACTAGCAATTTGTATTTGATGACTAACAAAGATATTTGTATTTGATGACTAGCAAAGTGGTATGTGTTGAATGGGATCTAGGAAATTTTAATCAAGAAAAAAGAGACACTTGAAGTTTGTGTGTAGCAAGATTGAGGTACTTATCTTCAGGGAACACAAGTTTTTTCCACATTATAGCCAAAAAAAAATGCTCCTATGGATATACCAGTTGAAAATAAGAGTTAAAGCGGAGCCCTCCAATCAGTTTGCACACCCATCGGTTGCAATGGCCAGTGCCTAAATCTCCCATTCTGTTCTGAAGAGGTTATTATATCTGTCCCCTTCATTTCTCTGGCCTGATCACTCTAAAAGCAACTTTAAAAAGAAAAGTGCAGTTCTTGACTGGAGAAAAGCTGCCAATTCCTGGCTTATAGGTAAAGGTTGCATATCCCATCAATAGCTGTACATGACAGAAGAAGTATCATTTCTTGCCAGGTAGAATTTCATTTCTAAGTGGAAATCTGATTCCCATCAGGAAGAGAGACTCTGTTTAAGGAAGTGACCTGCAAAGTTTTGGCCACTTCTTTCCATACTCTTCCCCAAGTGAAGACTTTTACAGTCTCATTTACTTGAATGCTCAAGAAATTCTCACTTAGGAATCTGGAGCATTCTTTCATATTTAGCTACAGTTTCCACTACAATCACTAAATTCCACCTTCTCTTTGCTAGTCGTACTTCCCACTGTGCTTAACATTAATTACATGTGTTTGTTTATTATATTTAGATTAATAATAAATATTATCACATTATTTTTTATTATCTACATGCTTCTGAAATATCCAGTCAGTATGTAACATTCAAATAGGTGAAACAATGCAGAATAAGAGAATAACAGACTTGGAATGGATCTTGGAGGTCTTCTAGCCTATTCTATTGCATTTCTATTGCATATTCTATTGCATATTTCTAATGCATATTCTATTGCATTTCAGACAAATGGTTGTCTAACCATTAAAATCTCCAATATTGGAGCACCTACAATTTCTGGAGGCACTGATTAATTTTTCTATCAGGAAATTTCTCCTTATTTCTAGGTTGAATCTTTCCTTGATTAATTTACATCCAATGCTGCTTGTTCTGCCTTCAGGTGCAATGGAGAGAGTCTCTGTACCCATGATGGCAAACCTATGGCATGTTTTCATCATTGTTCTGCTGTATTTCTATAGAGACAGAGTTTTTTCTTATATATAGTGCAACACCACTTCTTCTTTTATTAGATCTGTTCATTTTAAACAATTTAAATCCCTCTAGCAGCACTGCAAGCTACTTTTGCTGACTGCTGGCTACCAGAGGTTTGGCAGCTCAAATCTTACAGGCTCAAGGCTGAATCTTACAGGCTCAAGGCTGACTTCATTTTAGACAATTTAAATCCCTCTAGCAGCACTGCAAGCTACTTTTGCTGACTGCTGGCTACCAGAGGTTTGGCAGTTCGAATCTTACAAGGCTCAAGCCTTCCATCCTTCCAAGGCCTGTAAAATGAGGACCCAGATTGTTGGAGGCAATATGCTGACTCTGTAAACTGCTTAGAGAGGGCTGTAAAATACTATGAAGCGGTATTTAAGTCTAAGTGCTATTACTATTGCTATTCCATTTATGTGCTTCATTCCACCAAGTTTTCGTAATGGCAACAATATCATACCTGCCCTCATGTATTTAGATTTCTAGTTCATCTTGTTTATTCTTCATACTTCGTGCATTCCTTTTTGACTGATCCTGAGTTTGTTTTCTATATAATCTGTTTTGTATCTGAGTTCCCCTTCATCCTTACCACCTGGTACACACATGGTATGGTACGCATTATCGTGCATCATAGGGCAACACTTTTTGAATCAACATATCTCAAATGGGCTAACTTAAAAATGCATTCAAAATCTAAGAGCCATTATTCCTGCAGATTAACATTGCAAAGTTGTGGCCACTTTAGCAATGTTATGCCACTATGCTACTGCAGTCAGCCGCAGCCACATGATCATCATTTCCAATGTTCTCTGCCACCTTTCCATAAGATAAGTCAAAGAGGAAACTGGCAGGAAATAGAAAATCATTCTTGCTCCCACTGCTATTTTATCAATCTCAAGGGAGTCATGAGTGCCAGATTTTGGACACATTCTGAAAGTTAGCTTTTCTAACTTTCATTTCAAAGTTAGAAGAGGTATGTGGTTTAAAAATTATAGCTCAGTGATGCACAGTTTTGCCTAATTAAAGGTTACAGACACGAGTTTTAGTAGTATATAAATAGTACATAGATATATACTTTTTCCACACGGGATGGAAAATGGTTTGATTCTGCAGACCATGGAGATGGTTTGGGGAAACCCAGGGTCCTCACATCACTCCCTGTCCATTTGCACTTGTGTTTCCTACCTGTAATTACCAAAATTGCTCTTCCTGTTTCAAGTTTAGAGCTTTCTTACCTGCTCTTGCAAGTAGTGAAGGGAAGCATGCATGTGTGTGCATTTGTGTGCAGGTGTGTGTATTTGTGGCAGCTATGTGGCATGAGGCAAAAAAGCTGAGAAGTTTGATGATGCATATATCTACAATAAAAAGCTAAAAAGAAAATGAAAAAAATCAGAACATATTCCTTCCAGTAGCCAACACCAAGATAAGTACAGATTAACAACAAACAATCAAGCAGAAAACAATACTCTCATCAAGGAACTACCAAGGAGGAAAACCACACTCTCACTGTTATGTATTGAATGTATATAGTTGTGTTAACTGTGCTAAAGTGAAACTAACCTTTAGATGACCCTAACTGTTAACTCCCAATTGTTTTGGGGGAAATTTAGAACATTTATATTTGGGTGGGCTTTTTCTAATTCTATGATTGGTTAAGGTCCTGTGGGCCTAGGGTATAAATCACAGGCATTTGCCTGCACTTCCTCAGTTCCAATTTTGAGTCAATAAATATTGTTCCAGCAATGCTGGTCTGGTTTTTGCCAACTGAAGCCCACTCCACAATACCAACACTGGCAGGGTAAACTATTGTACATAAACAGGGAGAAAATCCCACTGTCACTAGCATTGATTATATTAACTAGTTGGGTAATGAAATGTCTGTAAGCAAACATCCAAACTCAGAGAGTATCAGACTCTGCAGTTCAACCCTGAACTACATGTTAATTTAATGACTTCTATAAATTCACCCAGCCCGTGTCATTTGGTTAAGTTCAGTGTGAATATAAGTTGAGTTATACAAATATAAACAATATGGATTTCTAGCAATATATGGATTTTAGCAGGATGAATTCAACCTTAATACTATCAAGTCTTTAGTATACCATTCAAAGGTGAGACTTTAGCAAGCACAGCTTACATACTGTATAATACTGGCCTTTTGATGGCAATAAAATGATATGAAAAATATAGTTTCCATAAGGATAGGGCCTATAATTTGTTAATACTACTGCTTTATGATCACATTCCCCACTGCTTAATCTTTGCATAGTTGTAATAAACTCCAATTTTATTACATGGGTGGAACTTCCAGAGTTCTGGAAAAATGCTCTGGGGAAGAGTGTGGCAGATTTGCTTTTAAGCATGACTAACACTAAACTGAATGATAATGATGAATGATGCAAGATAGGAAGGCTTGGTTCACAGAAGCACCTGTTTCCTGTACTAGTTACCACCGTTATACAGAGGCAGGGGTTGAGGTTTTTTGTTGTTGTTGTTGCTACTGTCCTCTTTGTGTTCACTAGCCATCTTGTAAGTGAAATTCATTCTGTGCAAACATGTCTAGAACAGTAGAGGTGAACAGATTTCAGGCTTCTATCCTGCCTTTTACAATCAGCCAGCTACAAAGGACACACATTTTAAATTAAAAAACAGGATGTCGGGCCAGAATTGTATTCCCAATCCCTTCAGAAATGATGTTTTCCATTTCAGCTATATCATTAGTAGCAGTGGTGGGATTCAATTTTTTAAACTGTGGGGTTCTGTGGGCATGGCTTGGTGGGCATGGCAGGGGAAGGATACTTTAAAATCTCCAGTCAGAAGTGGTATTTGCTGGTTCTCCGAAATACTTAAATTTTCCGCTACCGGTTCTTCAGAACCGGTCATATCATCCTGGGATTACTACTGATGAACAATCAGAGTTAGGAGATCTTTGCCAGACTTCCCCAAATCATCCAAAAATCTAGAGTAGTTTCCAAATATTTTATATTCACCCTATTAAAGACCATAAACAAATACCTGACAAATATGTACAACCTTTAGTTGGCAACAAAACAACAACAACCACCTAGAGTTTTCTGTATCTCTTGCTGATGTCCAGTCATAGAAATTAGAGGCATTCTGAACCAAAGAACAGCTTGTCCCTTCAGAGTACGTCATTTAAATTCTCCCTTTGGGGGAAGAAAAGTCTACTATTATATTTTACACATAATATTTTATGGTGCATCATTACATTAGTTCAATTCCGAAATCAATAAGAACTATAAAGAACTATAGAAAAGACTAATAAGAACCAATAAGAAGTATAAACTATAAACCAATTAACTATAAAAGAACTATAATCTTGTGTAAATAAACCAGCTTAACATTGTGTTATAAAGATAACAGGTCCCCAATTATTACAGGAAGCTGAGCTTTAGCAAAGCCTTATCACCTCTACAAGGATTCTTCTTATCCATACTACTATCCATATTTATTCATCCAGAAACAAAAGATAGCATACACAGCTGTCGCTTTTTCAATTTCCCCTCAGAGCAAGGTAAGTTGGACTGAGAGACAATGATTGGTTTGACTCACCTAATGAGCTTCTGTGGCTAAGGAAGGACTAGAACCTGGCCTCCCTGGTGCCAATCCAACTCCTTAACCTCTACATCAGGTTTCTCATTAGAATGCTACAGAGATCACAGAACATGTTCTGGCTGATTTATGGGGTGTTCAATCCATCAATGAAATTGAGGCCCTGCAATAGCTTCACATAGGGCTATTATGAGACTGCTATTTAAATATCTCCAAATGTCCAAGGGAAGTGCTACATCCAGCCACATATTTGAATTCAGTAATAAATAAAATATAAGAACAAATCTGTGATTTCATTGCAATGCATTTGTCCAGATTTCTCCCTATGTGCAGCTGTCTCCCCATAATCATTAGCAATTCAGTCCTAGAGAAAGATTGTTAGGTTCATATTGGCTACAATTGGTTGTTTTGCATTGGACAACTTATAGGGGTCATTTTTATCTTTGTATCTGACAGAAGAGAGCCAGATGTAAGTACACTGTTGAGTAATAGTGAACAAATGTTCAGCCAGCACTAGAGAATTACTATTATCTGGCCTCCACTTGTTGCTTGTCTTTCTTTACTAGTATAATACTTATTTAGAAATATATGTTAGGATAGATTAACTGTCCCTGGTAGGAAGACATAATAGAACTCTAGCTACACTGAATTATTTCATTTGGTAGAGTTAGCTCTGAATTCTTCAGAGTAAGGAGATTCTATCAGAAATATTAGTAGTTGCTATTCTGAGCCTCATCTTCAATAATAGAACATTCTGTGTTGCCTTTTTAGTCCATGGTGAAAATGTACTTGCCTTTCAGGTGCCATGAGCAACAACTCCTACCTTTGGCACAACACGTAATTAACCTGTTTCCCTGTGTGGAACCTGATGCTTTTCTCTATAGAGAGGAGAATAATTATATTCAGGAACAGCCACGACATGAATAGTTGCATCCTTTGCATATGAGACATAGAATTCCACCCTTTTGCACCTGGATGAGTTGTTTTGCCTTTCATCACCAATTGATGTTTGGGTAGTTTTTATCAAATACCTATCTGGAGTCCTAAAATAAGGATATCTTAAGGAAGATGGGAAAGAACTGTTAACAAAAGGCTAGAGAAAGATTATTTGTAAGAAACATTCCCTTGTACCAAGGCTATCTTTAAAGATGACTCAGAAGTTTCAGCTGGTAGAGAATGCAACTATTTAAAATTTTGCTACAGAGGTTAGACATAACTCACATTGCATCAGTACTATGACCATTATGTTCTAGTGCTTTTCTGATTCAGAGTATTGATTTTGATCTTTGAAAGCCTAAACAATATGGCTTCAGATTACCAACTATAATATACAATAAACTCCTGCCCCTCTTTAAAATAAGTTTTGGTGGTCCTATTTGCTGATCCTCATCAAAATTGGTGAATACTGGGATCAGAACTTTCAAGATGGTGTCTTCTTTATGGTAGAACTCCTCTCATGATATCTATGGCTGCCCTTTACCATTAAAGCTTACCATTAAGAGGGCATTTCCCAAAAAATCACTCTGGGTTTTCTGGGGAAAAGTTATATAATATTTGCCCATGCTTGATATTTAAAATTATACTTTTTAGTTACTGACTTCATTTGGAACTAGTTTAAGGACTTCTGGCTGACACTGTGGCGAGGTGGGATATGATGAGTGGGTCTCTATGCTCCCATGCTGAGTTCTCCCTGTTGGTGGGCTCCAAAAGGAGCCAAAACTGCCCTGTAGGGGCAGCAAAGAGGGGCACCCTGCGAGTTCGCGGAGAGCCACATCTCTCCTGCCTGACCCAGGGCTTTCTTTCTCTCTCAACCATGATGAGGAGAAGAGGCAGCCCAAAGATGGCTGCCAAACGGACAGCCAAAGACCATAAGAGTTGTGCTGGAGCGGATTTTGGTGAACAATGTGGAACTGGGTGAGAGGATTCTTCTTTATTAAAACTCAACCCCAAGAGAAAGTTCAGGGAAACTATTTACTCAGAATTATCTATTAAAGCGCCAAGTAAGCACTATGAGAAAATTATCAAACCGAAAGAAAAAGAATTTGGGGAAAATTAAAATAAGATCTACCAGCAACAATATTGTTATGCAGACAGCACCATCTGCTGATGAGAGGAAAATATACAAGCCTGGGAACTTATTTGAAGGGTTATGAAAATATGTACTGGGTTACATTCACTAATCCTAAAACCACTGGAGATTAAATATGAGAACAAGGAAGATTGTTGTTAAGTTTTGAGCATGGGCGAGAAAGAATGGAGACAAGCCTCTGAACAGTGAACTTCAGCTCTTTATTTACATTGTGACTTCCTCAATTCAACAGCAGTAAAACCCGCCTTATATAGGCAAACCCTGTAACGTTTAACCAATAATGAGCTAGGAACGCTAGCTCTTATAACCAATAAGAACTCTCTGTTAAGGGCCAATCGGATTCCCCAGAACGGGCCAATCCGGTCCAGCCGCTTAACAGCCAATCAGAAGTGCAGGGCCAGAACCCTGCACTTACTCCAAGCTCACACTTTATTAATCTTATTGCATACACAACACCCCTTCCCCCTGGCTTCTTATTTCAGGGTGCAGTTACATAGTCCCTTAGGTAGAACGGTTGTCTTTTAAGTCTCTTTGATTTTCGTTGTATCGGCTGGTTGCAATCATGCTGAGGTAGATCGTTGTTTGGCAGTGGGGCTGTTTCTGGTTCAGAGTTCACTTCTACGTCATTGCCCACATTTTCTGCAATTCCCTGAGGTGCAACCATTTCTCCCTCCGGCTCCACTTCCTGAGTTTCTGTTAAACCGTCGTTTCCTTCGAACTGGTTTCCTAGGAATTCATCTTCTTCCGTACCTCCCCCCCTCCCCCAGTTTGGTCAAAGGGGATTTGCGGACTGGCTGCTGAAAGCCGCGATCGTAATTGGTCGATATGTCGTTTCCAAAGTTTATCGTCAAGGCATTGCACAAGGTAGGATCTGGGGCCGATTACACATACTACTGTCGCTTCCACCCACAACGGGTCGCCCGATAGGTTTTTTGCATAAACCAGGTCTCCTACCTGGAAGGTGCGACAGTGGCTGCTGGATCCTAGTGGTTTCTCCAGTTCATAAGCTGGGTGCAACCAGTCGAGGTGGGAGCGGAGCTTTCGTCCCATTAGCAGTTCAGTGGGAGTTTTGTTGGTGACGCTATGTGGGGTGATGTGCTGCAAGAAGAGGATTTGATTGACCTTGTCGTCAATGTTGTCGTAGTCTACCTTTTGCAAGGTTTTCTTCACAAATTGGACCATGCATTCTGCTCGGCCATTGGGCGCAGGGTGCGCAGGCGAGGTGAGCGCATGGTGGATGCCGCGGTCAGCGAGGTACTGCTCGAACACTAGTGCAGTAAATTGTGAGCTGTTATCGGATACCAGGACGTCTGGTAATCCGTGGGTTGCAAAGAGTCTGTTTAAAATTTTGATAACCGCCTCGGAGGTCATAGTCGTCATGCGATGAATTTTGAGCCAATTCGAGTAGGCGTCGACGGTAAGCAGGAAAGTGTGGCCTTTGGTTGGCCCCGCGAAGTCCAGGTGAATTCGGGACCAGGGTCCACGTGGTGTCTCCCATTCAGTAGGCATGGCTTTTGGTGGGGCGTTGCTGACTTCTTGGCATTTGGGACAAGCTTTCACCCACTGTTCGATTTGCTTATCAATGCCCGGCCACCATGCGTAGCTTCGCGCAAGGGCTTTCATTCACACGATGCTGGGGTGGCCATCGTGCAAAGTTCTCAGTAGCGCTTTTCAGAGCCGTTCTGGGATAACGACTCTATCGCCCCAGATGACACAGCCTTTCTAGGAGAAGAGCTCGGTCTGTCGAGACTTGAATGGTGTGAAGTCATCTGATAACTGGTCCAATGGCCATCCGCGTTCCACCCAGCCTAAGACTCATGCTAGGGTGTGGTCGCGTTTGGTTTCTCTCGCGATATCTCAGGCGGTCAGTGGCAGCAAGTTGTGTGCCTCGATTTGCAACGTGGTTACTGTTGGTGCTGGATCGTCAAGAGTCTCTGGAAGCGGTGCTCGGCTCAATGCGTCGGCGTGGGGAATGGCTTTCCCCAGGCGGTATTGCAGCTGATAGTTATAAGCAGCTAAGAATTCTGACCATCGGGTCATCCTAGGGGATAATATATAGGGAGTCGGCTTATCTCCGGCTATTATCCCTAACAAAGGTTTGTGGTCAGTCACAATAGTAAAAACCCTACCATACACGTATTCATGAAATCTTTTCACAGCTGAGACAATTGCGAGGGCTTCTTTATCAATTTGTCCATAGTTCCGCTCCGTTTTGAAAGAGTCTTTGAAAAATATGCAACAGGGGCTTCGTTCCCATTAGGCAGTACTTGGCTCAAAATGGCACCCACCCCGAAAGGCGATGCATCACAGGTTATAACTAACGGCAAAGTCTCATTATACTGCATGAGTACAGAGTCAGAAGTGAACAGTTTTTTAACATTTCTGAACGCCTGTTCTTCACGGTAACCCCATAACCAATTTGTTTTTTTATCTAGCAATCGGTGTAACGGTTCAGCGACAGTTGCTTTGTGCAGTAAAAATACATTATAAAAATTGATGAGGCCTAGGAATACCTGGAGATCGGCCTTGTTTCGTGGCCTGGGAGCGTTTTTGATCGCTTTTAATTTACTTTTGGTAGGGTGAATGCCCTGGCTATCAATCAGGTATCCTAAAAACTCAACACTGTCAGTACACAATTTACATTTGTTTTTTTTAACCTGAAGACCGGCCTCTTGGAATTTTTTTAGGACTAATTTTAACCAGTCCTGTAAGATTTTTTTGTAGGGGCTGCAATTAATACATTATCAAAATAGGGGACCACGCCCTTAATTCCTTGCAATAACCTTTCCATAAGGCTCTGAAAAATCCCCGGGGCTACACTCACTCTGAATTGCAGCCGGGTACATTTAAAGGCACCTCGGTGCGTCACAATAGTTTGGGCCTGTGCCGTTTTTTCATCTACTGGTAATTGCTAATATGCCTGAGCTAAATCCAATTTAGCGAAAACTTTCCTGCCCCCCAGGGAATGGAGGAGGTGCTGCACCACCGGAACTGGATACGCTTTCTGCTGCAGGGCGTGATTCAAAGTGGCCCAGTAGTCCCCACAAATTCAGATTTACCCATCTGGCTTAATGGGTGTTACAATAGGGGTTTCCCACGGGGAGTGATCGATGGGCTCCAACACCCCCTGAGCTATCAGTTTGTCAAGTTGTTCATCGATTTTTGATTTTAAGGCAAAAGGAACTCGACGGGGCTTTAGGCGAATTTGGATCTAAGCTGAATGAGATTGGGGTCCCCTTGTACTCGCCTAAGCTGTCCACGAAGACGTCCCTGAACTCATGGATAAGGTCTTCCTCCCAGTTACAGCCACCGACTCAGTTTACACCAGCCACTTCAATGCCGAGTGGCGTGAACCATTGGAGGCCCAGTAGGCTAGGCCTATCTCTATCGATGACCGTTAAAGGTAAGTACGCTGTGTGCTTCTTGAAGGAGACTCGGACTCTGCAAGACCCGACGACGGGAATTCGATTCCCCTGGTAGTCCTTGAGGATGAGGCGTTGGAAACGGAGATCTTGGCGTTGAATTGTGGGGATGAGTTGCTTGAGTGTCTTCCAGGACACCATCGAGAGGGGCGATCCCGAGTTGACCTCCATGTGGCAAGGTTGGTTCTCGATGGCTACTGTTACCTGGATTTTTTTCTTAGTGTCCAAGGCTGAGGCGTGACCGATAGTGATAGTATGGTGAGCCTCTTCTCTCTGCAAAGCTCGATTTCTGTAGGAGTGGTTTAGCCCCTTTTGAGGCCTGGCTGGGTCCTGGCAAGCTGCGACAGACCCGTCCGATGTGGCCTCGTTTCCCGCACTCATGGCAGAGTGCTTCGCGGAATTTGCATTCGGACCTGGCATGGTTGGCTCCACAGCCAGCGCAAGGGCGTAAGGGCTTTGGGCGAGGGTCCCGGTCAGACCGCAGTCGATGGACCCCTTCTTCGTCGCTGTCTGATGACGAAGAGAGGTCCTTCTGGTGCGTTGTCACGAGCTGCCCTTCTGAACTAGGTGAGATTTCGCTGGCCGGTGGTGGTACCGGAGTGCGGTTTCGGCGTAGTTGTGCAGCCGACTTCCTGGTTGCTTCTGCTGCAGTAGCATCGGCAATGGCGTCGGCAAGGCTGATGTCACCTTTCGCCATCAGCTTGCTTTGGACGCCTGGTGCATCTAATCCCAGAATTATGCGATCTCTTAGTGTTTCTTCTAGATCAGTGAATCCGCAGAGGCCTCCCAAATTTCGGAGGTCTGCTATGAAGTCGGCCACGCTTTCTCCCTTTCGCTGGCTTCTTTGATAAAACTCGTGGCGTCTCACGAGCGTAGGCATGGTCGGGGCGTAGTGGTCTCGCAGGATAGGTTCGAGGTCATCCATGGCCTTCACTTCTTGGGGTTTGGCTAGTGCTTTAGCCATCTTAAATATGGTTGGACCGCAATGCGTTAGGAACACCGCCCGTTTCTTCCCGGCTGTGGCGTCCTTTAAGTTGTTCGTCTCTAGGAACATTTGGAAACGATCCATGTAAGACTCCCAGTCTTCTTGTGTTGGATCAAACGGAGCAGGTGGTACGATGCCGCCGGACATGGTTCCGTTGTTGGCGTTGTCTGTCACGTGCTCGGTGTTCTTCAAAGTTTCGTTGGTTCAGATATCTCCAAATCCCATCCTCGTCGCCAGTGTTAAGTTTTGAGCATGGGCAAGAAAGAATGGAGACAAGCCTCTGAACGGTGAACTTCAGCTCTTTATTTACATTGTGACTTCCTCAATTCAACAGCAGTAAAACCCGCCTTATATAGGCAAACCCTGTAACGTTTAACCAATAACGAGCTAGGAACGCTAGCTCTTATAACCAATAAGAACTCTCTGTTAAGGGCCAATCGGATTTCCCGGAACGGGCCAATCTGGTCCGGCCGCTTAACAGCCAATCAGAAGTGCAGAGCCAGAACCCTGCACTTACTCCAAGCTCACACTTTATTAATCTTATTGCATACACAACAATTCTTAATTAAAATTACCCCTGAATGTTATATTTTATGATTGAACTTAAAAAAGAGACTTAAGGAGGCTTGGATAACTCCCTGGACTATTTAAATGGAACTGATTATCTGTGGGACATAAAGAACTGTGACTAGTGTTTATTCTGAAGAGTAACCTCAGCTTTGAATAAAGATTCAGGCTATTGGCCAAAAGTGGGATTTACTAAAACAAAACAAGATGCAATACAAGGAGGAAAGGAGCGGAACTTTAAATGAGATGGAGCTGGTGTTTCAAAGCATAAAGGATATGATACAGAAAGAACACAAGATGACTAGGGAATTAATAGATGGCATAGACCAAAAACTGGAAAATATTATACAAGGGATAAAAAACCAAATGCTCAGGAAAAGAAGGAAGGAGCACCTTGAATCATATTGGTAAAGAGACCAGTGGTGATGCAGCTTTTATAGGAGCAATATTGGTATTGACCAGGATGTACATAGATATAAGAATAAAAATAGTGTCCTGCCTTTAGTTATAAAGAACTTTCTCAATATTTGGAAATATTTTATCAGATCAGAACCTTCTAATTTTACTAAAAAAACATTCTGCCTGGAATTGCCTATATTCTTAAATACTAACTTAATAGTTCTTAGAATGAGACTTAAGAGACTAAGACCAATCTTAGTCCATGGATCTAACTATAGATTACCCACACATAATAAACAACAAAGCCTTAACAGTTTCTGATATGAAAGACAATGAAGTCTGGATAATGGATATTGCCATATTTGGAAGCAGCAAAATAGAAAAAAAAAAAAAAAAGAACTGGAGACAATAACAAAATACAAAGACCTAAAAATGGAAATAGAGCGATTGTGCAAAAGAAAGAAAAACAGTACCAATAGTTAAAGGCACCATGGATGCAATTCAAAAACATTTGGAGCACCACTTGAACACCCTTGACACAGACAAAATCTCCATCAGTCAATTGCAAAAGGTAGCTTTACTTGGAACAGTTTACATCTTGCATTGTAAACACCATGAAATAACAACTTTTGCTTGCTTCAGGTCCTTAGGAGGAACTTAAAAGGTGAATAAAAATGCCAAATCCAGTCTAAACATCTGGCTGACTCTGCAATCAACCATAATATAATAACATATAATCAGCATATTGATGTCAACCAGCCCCAGACCTGCGAATGATCCTTCATAGAAGTTTCATAAAGCATTAAGTAACAAAGGAGACAAAAGGTGCTTTATAAGATTCCCCAAGACAGTTATTAAGTGTTTCTTAAACCTTTTCTCTCTCAAGGCACACTCCCCCTTTTTAAAAATGATAGAAAGCCCCCAAAGAACTTTCTTTGTATGAATTATATTTATTGATATTTACTGTATAAAAAATTAAAATTGATCTATTTACCCCTGCTACCATTTCTCGTGATTGTTTGATGGAATTTTAATATTTAATTATTTTTCAACACAGACCTCTAAAAGGCTATTGGGAGAACCCGTGGATCCTAGGAAAAAAAGCTTGGGGGGAAAAACTGTTCTATCTCATCTTATGATTGTGGCCAGAAGGATAGCAGTAGAATTATCACCTGATAAATGTTCAATCCCCAAATTTGTGAAAGATTCCAACAAGATACTGTGATCAATGAGGTCACATTCCCCTCTTTCCTGATCAGAACAAGTTATCATCCCTAACTGGTCTAGCTACTCTTCCATCAGATCCACATTGGGAATAGATTAATGCAACTCTAACACCTATCCAATTAAACTCTATGCAACCCAAATGAACCCTTCTTTCCCAAATGAAAGAAGGAAACCACTGTCATTTTTAGACACGATGGTGAAATATTATTCCTGACCCATTCCATATATTTTCCAACCCTGGAACCAACCACACCTGGAGCAGAGTTGGTTTCTTTTTAAAGGGTGGGTCATGCTACTTTGCAAGAAGCCTCTACAGAGAAACCCAGCAAAATGCCAGGGAACTTATGGATAATGATGCTTTCAACATTTCAGGAAGATGATAACAGGTACAGAAGATCAAGCCAAGGATGATATTGGCATCAGCAAATTGTTTAAAAGTATATTTACCATAGCTATAAACATTAGGAATAAAATATTAAGTAGTCAAATGATATTTTCCTTTTCTTTCTGATGGCATAGGTGTCATAAGTTATATTGAAATTATTGTTAAATATCCCACAGCAGTGAGAGTGAGTCCTAAAAACAAGTACAAACTTAGCAGGTATGGGAAGGAAATAGATTTCTGTATTGTAATTTGGAAAGCATGGAGAGCTGATTCATTTTTACCGTAGGTAATTGCCTAGTGAATTTATTCTTAATACTATCTGTTTTCTAGTACTTCACATAAAAATGCATCCTTAGAACTCAGTAAAAATTAAATAATTTGGTGAGCTTTAGGAGTCACCAAACTTTTGGACCTCAGGGACCACCAAAATCATAATTTTAAATCCCATGGACCATTAATACAAATTTTGACTGATGGTGGCTTGCTGACATTTGTGGGAAAGTCGGTCCCATATTCTAGAGCTGCAGTAGTCACAGCACTGGCCCTTTGGTCATCCCAGAAGAGCTGCTTCTCCACCCAGGTGCACCAGCCTGCCATGGATTGGAGAAGCTGGTCCAGGATGACCAAAGGGACAGTCTTGTGACTACTGCAGCTCTGGAATATGGGACCAAGTTTCCCACCAATGTCAGCAAGCCACCCCTGGGGAGGATTTCCCTCCCCTGCCACTGGTCTTACCTTCCAGTTGCAGCTCGTGTGGCTCTACTCAACGTAAAGTTTGCGCTCGAATGGTGAGGGTCAGTGGATGGGCGGGCCATGTGAGCGGTGCAGTCTTGTGTTCCCATGCAGTCTGGATTAATTGCTTTGTGGGGGTGCTAGGAGGGGCATTTCTCTGTGGACCACCAAAATTTTCTCACAGACCACCAGTGGTCTCCAGCCCACCGGTTGGTGACTGCTGAACTATATAACTCACTGATTAAAGATTGTTTGCAGTTTGTAAGATCTTCAATCTATATGGCCAGAATAAGATGAGAGGGCCATAGTAAGGTCTTAAACTATTATCAGAGTCTACCATAGCAACTGTTAGCTTAACCAATCTTATTAAATGCTACTACACCCCATCATGGATGGAGTGGTTAAAAAGATGTAGGATTTAAACCGAGCCAAAGGAGAGCAAACAAGTGAAGACAGACTGGTTATATCATGTAAAGATATATGTAATTACCACATCAATTATAATGTGCTAAGTGTTCTGTCCCCTCATTTGAATTCTTGAGATCCCCGCGCTTTGATTGGCCAAAGCGCGGGGCGATCGGATTGGCTAGGCGAGCCGCGCTGATTGGCTTGCTGAGAATCTCCCGCGATTGGTAGATTCGAATTGCGGGAGATTCAAAGCGGTGCCATTGGCCGCGGCCGCTGCAGCTTGGAAATAAAAAGCCGCAAAGTTTTTCCTTTAGCCCCAATTCAGTTCCTGACTAAATAAAAGAGCTTGATACAAAGTCACTGACTCCTCGCTTCCTCCCATGCGGACTTAACACTAGCGACGAGGATGGAATTCTTATCCTGAACAGAAGCACCTGTCCGACGGAAGCCAGCCAACCGACGAGATGGCCAGCATCGCGCCACCAACCCCCTTCAACCCCGCGAGCAAGGACTGGGAATCTTACACGGACAGATTCCACATGTTCCTCGAATGCAACGATCTGAAGGATGCCACGGGACCGAATAAAAGAGCCATCTTTTTTAACGCACTGCGGGCCCGCAGTGTTTAAGATGGCAAAAGCGCTAGCCAAGCCCGCCGATGTTACCGTGATGGGTTGGGCGGACCTCGAGCCATTACTCCGGAAACACTACGCTCCAGCCGTACCCATTCTCATCCGATGACACGAATTTTATCGGCGGGACCAGTGGTCGGGCGAGAGTTTCAGTGATTTCGTTGCAGAGCTACAGCGCCTGGGAGGACTATGCGAATTCTCCAATATGAACGAGGCCCTGCGGGACCGAATCGTGCTCAGCCTTTGGGACCCCGTTCTCCAAAGTCGGTTGATGGCTAAGGGCAACATCGCTCTTGCCGATGCCATCTCCGAAGCCGCGGCAGCCGAAGCAACCCGACAATCAGCAGACCGCATGCGGAGACCGAACGCCGGGGACCGCACCGCAAACAACAATCCTGCAAGTTCGACCGAGGCCCAACCTGAAACTACCACCCACCAGGGCGAGCTCCACTCCACCTCGGGCACATCAGACGAGGAGGAAGACATCCACCGTCTCCAGGCAGGCCGCGACCAGCGCAGCTGGCGGAGTCGTAAGTTGAGGACCGCATGTGCCGGTTGCAGAGGCAACCATCCCAGATCCGAATGCCGGTTCTTCAACTCCGTTTGCAGGCACTGCGACAAAAAAGGCCACATAGCCCGCGTCTGCCGCCTCAAGAAAACCCACAGCCCTAGACGATGGGATCCGAGAGAGCGGAAACGAGAAAGCCCACCCCCCAGAACCAGAGACCGCCCACCAGACAACCGTTGGGAAGGGAACAGACGAGCCCAACGAGGGGGCGATAGTTGGCGGAGAGAAGAGACACATCAGACGGTCACCGTCGGCCACGCAACTACCACAGACGCCAGAAAGGTCTACGTGGAGGTAGGCATCGAAGGCGAACCCTGTAAGATGGAGGTGGACTCCGGGTCCTACCTCTCAATAGTAGCATGGCAAGAAATTAAATGCTTGGTGCCTACCATCCAGAGGAGGGAACTAGAAAACCAGAGACTAATCCTCAAAGACTACCAGGGAAACCGCATCCCTGTAGTCGGAACACACAGTGACATACAAGGGGCACACCGAAAGACTTCCCCTGACCATCATCGATCGAGACCGACCTAGCCTACTGGGACTTCAATGGTTCGCACCGCTAGGCATCGCAGTCACGGGCATCGACCACATTGCCGAAGCCGACTGGGAGCAGCAACTGGCCCGGGACTTCCAAGAAGTGTTCGACGGCACCCTAGACAAGTACCGAGGGCCCCCTATATCCTTCAGCCTAGACCCAAACGTTCCCCCGAAACGCCTAAAACCAGGGCGGGTACCGCTCACACTCAAACCGAAAATCGACGAGCAAATTGACAAGCTCGTCAAGCAAGGGGTCTTACAACCCATAGACCATGCCCGGTGGGAGACCCCTATAGTCACCCCAATTAAGCCTGATGGGTCAGTGAGAATCTGCGGGGACTATAAGGCCACCCTAAATGGCGCCTTGTAGCAAAGCGCTTACCCCGTCCCCGTAGTGCAGCATCTCCTACACTCACTGGGAGGGGGCAAAGTTTTCACGAAACTCGACCTGGCCCAAGCATACCAGCAACTGCCGGTCGACGAGGAAACTGCAGAGACACAAACTATAGTCACCCACCTGGGAGCCTTTAGATGCAACCGCCTCCAATTTGGAGTCAGCGTGGCACCTGGAATTTTCCAGAGCCTCATGGAAAGACTCTTACAGGGCATCAAGGGGGTGGTACCATACTTCAACGATGTACTAGTATCGGCAACCAACCAGGCCGAACTAGAGACTCGCCTAAGGGAGGTGCTAACGAGGTTCAAATGAAAGCCATCAAGGAAGCCCCCACACCCAAGTCAAAAACAGAACTGCAGGCGTTTCTGGGGCTACTTAACTTTTATAATGTCTTCCTGCCCCAAAAGGCAACCGCGGCAGAGCCTTTGCATAGGCTTTTGGACAAGGTGGCTACCTGGACTTGGGGGAAACGCGATGAAGCCGCCTTCAGGAAAACCAAGGACCTACTCACTTCGGATGCCGTCCTCATCCAGTACAACGAGACCCTACCACTAGCCATCACATGCGATGCATCACCCTTCGGCATCAGCGTTGTCCTCAGCCACACTCTCCCCGACAGAAAGGAAGCACACATCGTGTTCTTTTCAAGGACCCTCACCAAACCAGAGCGGAACTACAGCCAGCTGGACAAAGAGGCTTTGGCTATCGTCGCCACAGTCAAAAGGTTTCACGAGTACCTCTACGGCCGGACGTTTACCATCATCACCGACCACAAACCGCTGCTGGGAATCCTTGCAGGGAACAGGGCCACCCTGAACATTCTGTCTCCCCGAATGACAAGGTGGTCCGAATTCCTGGCTGCCTACAACTACGGAATCACACACCGACCTGGAAAGACTATCTCCCATGCGGACGCCTTAAGCCGCTCACTGTTACCAGAACCTGACACTGACCCAGCACCCACGACGACTACCCTCAGCATAGAGACTCTACCCACCCTACCCATAACCGCGTCAGACATTGCCCGAGAAACTAATAAAGACAAACGTCTGGCGCGGGTTTTGCATTGGGTAGAGAAAGGGTGGCCAGAAAAGGACAACGACGAGTCCGTCAGGACATTCCGGAACCGGCAAACGGAACTCTCATTACTAAAAGGGTGTATACTATGGGGGGATAGGGTAGTCATCCCGGAAAAACTACAAGGGAAGGTTTTGGAACTGTTACACGAGGGGCACTCGGGCTTCATTATAACAAAAGCCCTGGCCAGAAGTTACGCTTGGTGGCCAGGGATGGACAAACAGATCGAGGCCTGGGTAGCAAGGTGTCAATGATGCCAGGAAACTAGACCAAGCCCACCCACAGCACCCATCCTAGAGTGGGAAACTCCCAGGGGACCGTGGTCTAGGATCCACATAGATTTCGCCGGGCCCACAAAAGGACACACTTTCTTAATAACCGTAGACGCTTACTCCAACTGGCTGGAGGTAAGCAACATGAGAACAACCACCATGGAGGCTGTGACCAAAGAACTCTGCAAACTTTTCGCAACACACAGCCTCCCGGACGTCCTCATCTCTAACAACGGGCCCCAATTCACCTCACTAGAATTCAAAAAATTCCTAGCGAAAAGGGGCATACGACACGCACTGACAGCCCCGGCGCATCCGGCGGCGAATGGTAGGGCGGAACGGATGGTTCAATTCACAAAAAAAAAAACCATCCAGAAAATAGACCACGGGGAGATCCAGGACAAAATAAATAAATTACTTTTCATACAGCACATAACCCCAAACACCACAACAAATAAAAGCCCAGCAGAACTGCTAATGGGGAGGAAAATAAGGTCCCCACTCGATAGATTACACCCCATTTACAACCCAGAGAAACCCCCAGACTCCACCAGCAAACACCGAACCTTCGCACCAGGCGACGCCGTCTACGTGAAGAACCTAACGGAAGACCCATTATGGGTACTGGCCGTCATAACACAACTAACAGGCCCACACTCATACCGGCTACAAACAACCAACGGACGAGTGTGGAAACGCCACATCGATCAGTTAAGATCGAGGATGACCACACAAGACACCACCGACACGCAACCAAGCAAAACCAACCCCCTCAACACAAACCAAGAGGGGAGGGGATACCCCAGGAACCAAAACCCAGAAAAAAGAAACCAGCCATGCTCACCTGAAAGCAGCCAGCACGAAACCTCGCCAGGAAGAGACAGCCAGGCCAGTTCAACCAACCCGGGAAGACCGAGCAGGAGTGGCAAAACTCGCAGCTCAACCAACCCGGGTAGCCCAGGAGGGAGCTGCGGAGAGCGGCCCGGCCAGACAGACCAGGCAGTTCCCACGACGGAGTCCGGAGAAACAGAGACCCTGACCGAACCGGCCGGGATCCAACCTACGATTGACCTGCGCAGGTCCAGTAGGCAAAGATGGAGCCCCGCCTACCTACGGGACTACGCTACGTAGGACTGAACCAAGAGGGGAGGGGTGTTCTGTCCCCTCATTTGAATTCTTGAGATCCCTGCGCTTTGATTGGCCAAAGCGCGGGGCGATCGGATTGGCTAGGCGAGCCGCGCCGATTGGCTCGCTGAGAATCTCCCACGATTGGTAGATTCGAATCGCGGGAGATTCAAAGTGGTGCCATTGGCCACGGCCACCGCGGCTTGGAAATAAAAAGCCACAAAGTTTTTCCTTTATCCCCAGTTCGGTTCCTGACTAAATAAAAGAGTTTGATACAAAGTCACCGACTCCTGGCTTCCTCCCACATGGACTTAACATTAAGAGTCTATTGCCTTTATGGAAACCTTTTGAGATAGACTGAAACCTTTTTATTTGAGTGTTGGAAGAAATATCCTTCTGGGTTCAGTTCTAAGTGGGGGGAAAGACACTGGAAACATGGAGGCTGTTTGGAAAGATGGTTTAATGGTAGACAGGATCACATGCCTTGGACCTCTTGGGTGATGAAAAAGGAAGAGATGCCAAGAGTGCCTGGGTTTTATGCCCTCTGTTGGGCTTTGAATTTGAGGTTGTGTTCTGATTGGTTGTCACTCCCATGAGACCATGCAGGGGTAATTCTGTAAGCTATCTTTTGAGTCCCAGGCTTGGTCGACTCTTGCTGGGTGATGATGTAATGAAAGGTCTTTTGGCAATTCCTATTATGGCTTTGCCTGAAGGAGGTAGATCTTTGTTATGTAGAATAGAGTGGTCCAGGCCTTAATGGCCCATTAAGGCAGGAGGGGGATGGGTTTCTGCCTCTTTGAGTTTCTGCTTCTCATTTTGGGGAAATATTCTGTCTTTTTAGTATTTCCTAAAATATTTCATTTTCCTGGGAGAAGGGTGGGTTTTAACTTCCAACATGAGTTCAGTAATTTCTTGCCTAATTGTGCTTTAAATTCTAATTTTTACAAAATGGCAATTTTGAGATATGCTTTATAAAGTGCCTGGGAAGTTTAAAATGGTGTGATATTGCGTTCTCCTTTTTTGATTCTTCATGGCAAACCTGGATCTATTAATTATTTTGTACAAAGTTTGTTTTATCTTCTTCTTCTATGTAGAATTCACAGAGGAATTGCTATCAGACAACAGTACATATCACATTAGATACAATGAATTCTTTAGTTCAGAAAACTGTCCTTAAGGAGGCATAGAATGATTATCCTCTAAAGGGAAAGTAAGAGTTTTACTGATATATTAAATCAGTGGTAGTATTCAATTTTTTAATTACTGTTTCTGTGGGCATGGCTTGGTGGGCATGGAGTGACTTGTTGGGTATGTTGTGGCTTGGTAGGCATGGCAGGGGAAGGATACTGTAAAATCCCCACTCCCTCTCCACCCCACTAACCTGCTTTCCAGCTCTGTTCTCCTATGCAGGGCAACAAAAGAACACCTAGCTGAGACTCAGGAAGCAGAGAATATTTTCAATATCATTCTTTGTCTGTTCTATTTCCAACTATCCATTCATCTTTTTTCTTTTAATATACTACTCCTATACACTGATTGGAGTGACGCCTTTAACTCATTGTCCTAACTTAAAATTACTTCATATAACACTTAATTTATCTTGGGATTCTGTTTAGTACATTCTAAAATTACACAATAAATTTTATAAAAAAGGTAAAGACCCAGCAATAACTAAGTAAAATCCTATATAAGCACTATCCATATCATTTTTAAAAAAAAACACTAATCGTATATATTAATACTCATTTATATCTTAAGCATTTTACTCTAAATACACATATAAAGACCCAATCTTATGTACCTTCCAGAATCCCTTTTTTTTTTCAATTAGATTCACCCATTGTCTCTAAATAAACTTTTTTTCTTTAAATCTTGCTTCCCACCATTAAGGCTTCTCCCCCCCCCCTTTCTCTTGCTTATTCTTCTCCTTGCCCTTTTTATCCCTTTGTCTCTCCTCCTCCCTTTTCTTACTCCCTTTCCATTGTTTTCTAACCTTGCATCCACCTTTCCTCTCATTTTTCTCTTTTTTTGTTGTTTTTTCAAACCTTAAAATCCCCTTTTTCTTATCCCCCTTCTCCTCCTCCCCGGAAAAAACCCACTGTTCATCAAAGATGGCTTCTTCTTCCTCTTCTTCTTTATCCCAGTCATTCTGCTGCATAGTCAACTTTTCATAAGTGCATAACGCCATTTCTAAAAATTGAAATAAAGTGCCCAAAGTATCTTTTCCATCTTGTTCTTCCTTTTTATATTTTTGATATTCAGTTTTTAATTCATCCACAAGCGATGCCATCATAAAAAGAGAAACTTTTCCCAAAACAACCACCCAAGTATTTTTAATCAAGAATAATTCAAAAAAGATTCAAAAGTTAATGCTTTTTTTTCCTTCTTCTACTTCTCTTTCTGGGGTTACTGTTTAATCAAAAAGGTCCAATTACCATATATCTTTCTTTAGAATTCTAGGCAATCTCCTCCTTTTTCAACTTCTGCTCCAATTTTTTTCCTCTCCCTTCCCACTTGCAACAACAATTTTTAAATGATCAGAAATCCATACCTCCAATAAGGGTTTTCCGATTTCTTAAATTATTAAGTCCAATGTCCAAAGAGTCTTTTGTCCCTTGGTTTTAACTTTCAAAATAATTCACCTTCAATGCCCAAATAAATTTCAAATTTTCATCTGCTGTTTCTATGGGGTGGGAGAGTGTAGGAAAAAAAAAGTTTCCTTTAACAGCTTTCTCCGCCGCTTTCCGATCTTCTTAGGAATACAATGTATCCTCCAGCAATTCAAACAATTCAGTTCCAGAGAGTTTGAGAGATGTTGATTAACCCGGCTCAGCCAGCACTTTCACTTTTCCTGCTTCCTCCAGCACAATCTTACCCGGTTGCAGGCTTCTTCGTGGTGGCCATTACTGACCGCTGCTCCACCACCTCAGGAAAAAGGGGGTTTTCCGGACGAGGAGGGGGTCTGCGACACCCCCAACCCCCTGTCTGGCTCCCCTCTCTCTTCGGCTGCCTCTACAGGACAGCCATATCCCCCTGACCCATTTGGATTGGGGGCACCTCGGCGGCAAGCACAGCAGGAATCGCGGACAGTCGCGAATTCCTGCTGCCCCGAAGCCATGAGGAACTGGAAACCATAATAAGAACCGGAACCAGAAATGATAATAAGATATGGAAGGATATATAAAGTGAATATGATGTTTGAATTTGTGTCTGTGTAAAGAGTTTCAACCCGGGATCAAGCAGCCTTCAGAAAAGATGTTTTAGGGTTTTTTTTTCCTATGTTCTGTGTTTTGTATGTTTATGAAAGGCAATAAAATTTTAATAAGCAAGAAATATAATTTGGATAACTAGAATGAAAAGGAGAAGTCGGGATAAGATATGAAGTTAAATAGATAATGTAAATATTGATATTACAATTTGGAATTATTTTGTATGTGGTATATGGCTTTCTTCTTTAATTTTTTTTTTTTTTTTAGAAAAGAATTTTCAAATTGTTATGCCTGGATTATTTGTGTATTGTTTTTGTAAAATTAATAAAATTTGTTTTTTAAAAAAAAAAAAGGAAGCAGAGAATAGATGTGGGTGGGGCCAGTCAGTGGTGGTATTTGCCAGTTCTCCAAACTACTCAATATTTCTGTTACCAGTTTTCCAGAACCTGTCAGAACTGGCTGAGTACCACCTCTGATTTAAATCAGGGGTGGGATTCTACTGGTTCTATCCGGTTCTATAGGACCCCTTGTTAACTTTCTAAGCAGTTTGGAGAACTGGTAGTTAGAAGCAATCCCCTTTTATTTTTTTCCACCCTTATTATATTCTTGGCAGACAGCCTAGACTTCCTGTCTCCGGAGCTTCTGAGGCTTTCTTAAAGGGGTTTTAAGATATACTTCCCTGGACAATCAGGACTTTAAAAAATAATTGAATAATGAAGTAAAGCTTTTAGTGATGGTGGGGGGGAACCAAAATAAGTGACATTCAGCAAAGCTCCTTGGCTAGCTAGAAAGATTAACATTCAAACATGAGTTTACATACCCTTTCTGAGTTTTTGGTCTAAAACTGGTTTCTGGTGAAGGTTAATTATGTGCTTGGTGTGTTTATTGATGGGATAATTTTCCCTATTCAGCTTCAACAAGCAACAGCTACTGTTGTGATTGAATTATTTGTATTGTGTTTGAATTTTTTCCTGCCTCATGGTTTCTTTTTCTATCTGGGGAGGGGGTCTTCCTCACTACTTTAGTACTATTTGGCACTGTCCTTTTGGGGTATATGTCAGTATGTGCTCCCTTCAAAATCCAAGAAAGAAATACTCAGACTCCATGGGTTAGAGCAAAGTTCTCCTTTTACTGGAAATCAAAGTGGTAGCTACAGATTTAATTCTGAATCTGAGAAATTGGCGCGCAGATCACATATACAAAGGAATGGAATTGTTCCCACCCCCCAAAGTCCAAGTGACTCTTCCAATTAAAAGTTCTGAACACGATCGTGTGGCCATCTCCAGGTGGTGATGAGGCTTCTGTCCGTTGACCTTGACATATTTTGATAAAAGTTCGCAGTTGCGCAAAGGGGATAGAAGCTAGCCAAGAAATGGAAAGATAAAGACAGAAATCCCCCTCCCCTTTGCTACTGACAACAAAGGAATGCAAAACACCTCCAGCTTTCTTCCCCTCCAAATTCCCCCCTCCCTCCATTGTAATGACAGCCGAAAGAAATAGTATAGCTTAGCAGCAGAAGAGATGCAATAGTTAGGATGCAGAATATATGTATATTATGGAAGTTATCTTGAGGCTGACATTCAGACCCCCTAGAAAAAGGACATTAGTCCCTGTAAGGAAAAAAAAACAGCATAAACATATGTTAACATTTGCATACACTTCTATGGTTTATCAGGGTATTTGGCATAAAAGTTCTTGAGCAATTCAGGAGCCCTAATGTCTTTTTCGTTTACCCATTCAGCATAGGATGGAGAAAAATGTTTCCAAGCTACAAGATATTGGATATGACCCCTCCATTTCCTAGAGTCTAAAATTTCTTTAATCTCGAAATGCTGTTCACCCTCAATCAACAATGGTACGGGGGGATCAGTCTGGGTCGGTCTTAATGTACAGGTATGTTCGGGTTTTAACAAGCTGACATGGAAATCCAGATGAATACGACGAAGGGTCTTTGGTAAAGTCAACTGAACAGTCACAGGATTTACAATCTGCTCAATAGGGAAAGGGCCCACATACTTAGGGCCCAACTTCTTCGATTTCTGGGTAGTCTGCAAATATTTAGTCGAAAGGAACACTTTGTCGCCCACTTGATAAGACTTCTGCGGGGCTCTCTTTCTGTCAGCAAATTTCTTATGAGACTGGTGCGCTTCGTCCAAAGCTTTACAAGCGACCAGCCAATTAAGTTGAAGTTGAGATATCCAGTTGTCCAACGATTGGACCTTGGGTCTTTCATGAGGAAGTTCAGGTATGGGCACAAAATCTTGTCCCGTTGCCACTTTGAAAGGAGTAAACCCCGTACTGCTGTGGACAGAGTTATTATATGCCACCTCCGCAAAAGGCAGTAGATCCGCCCAGTTGTCCTGCTGATAGTTTATGTAACACCTGAGATATTGCTCCAGCACCCCGTTAGTTCTCTCGCAAGCCCCATTAGTTTGGGGATGGTGGGCAGAGCTCAAGCTCTGGGTGGAGCCTATTAGCTTCAAAAATTCCCTCCAAAAGTTCGAGGTAAATTGGACCCCTCGGTCCGAAACTACACGCTCAGAAACACCATGCAACTTGTGGACATCTATAATGAACATTCCGGCTAACGACTTTGCCGAGGGAATTTTGGAGCAAGGGATGAAGTGGGCTTGTTTGGAGAACAAATCGGTCACCACTCAGATGACTGTGTGCCCAGTGCTCTCGGGTAGGTCTACTATAAAATCCATGGAAATTTTCCTCCAAAGAACAATTGGCCTAGCCACATCTTGCAACAAACCTGGTGGTTTACCAGGAGGTCTTTTGGCTGAGGCGCAAACTGGACAGCTCACTACATAAGTCTCAATGTCCTTTTTCAATGAAGGCCACCAGAACTGCCGTTTCACCAGGTGTAGGGTCTTGACAAAACCAAAGTGACCAGCTGCCTTGGAGTCATGAGTTTGTTGTAAGACTTGGCTCCTCAAGAATTGTGGTACATACAACTTCACACCTACCCAGGCTAAACCATCTTGGACGGTGCAGTTACTCGCATTGGCCAGGAACCACTCATCCATTTTCAGGGCGTCCTTAAATCATTCCATTCAGGTCACTGGACAGATCCCTCTCTTGCTTCTTCTTTTGCGCTCTGGTAACCACTGGGGCTAGCTGTGTGGTTGACACAATCGGCCTTATCATTTCTTGGCGAACACTATTGTATTGAGGCATTCTAGATAGCGCATCTGCCATGAAGTTTTTTTTCCCCTGGAATGTACTTCAAAGAGAAATTGAATCATTTGAAATACTGAACCCACCTAACTTGCTTAGGGGATAACTTCCGTGGTGTTTTTAAGGCCTCCAGGTTCTTATGGTCAGTCCATACTTCAAATGGGTGTTTTGCTCCTTCCAAGAAATGTCTCCAAGTTAGTAGGGCCCAACAGACTGCAAAAGCTTCCTTCTCCCAAACAGCCCATCTCCTTTCAGTGTCAGTCAACTTACAGGAGGTGTAGGCACAGGGTTGTAGTGTCCCCTTCTCATTTAATTGAAGTAAGATCGCACCCACTGCCACATCGCTCACATCAGCTTGGATCACGAAAGGAGCATCCATGTCTGGGTGTTTCAGTACTGGTTCTGCAGCAAATAGTCTTTTAAGCTTTTTGAATGTGGCTTGGCACTCCATGATCCAATTTAACGGTTGGCTGGGCTTTGGTTTCGTTTCCCCCTCTTTATCTTCAGGAGGTTGGTGATGGGCATGGCTATTTTAGCAAAAGACAGGATGAATTGCCGGTGAAAGTTAGCAAATCCAAGGAAACTTTGAAGCTGTTTTCGGGTTCTTGGTGGGGCCCAGTCCAATACGGCTTGCACTTTCTCTGGGTCCATCTCAATGCCCTCGGGTGAGATACGATATCCCAGGTAGTCGATTTTTTCTTGATGGAACTCACATTTGGATAGTTTGGCGTACAATTTGGCAGCCCTTCTCTCTGCCAGAGGATCCTCAAACCTCCTTCTCAATGCAGTCATGAAAACACCGAGGCTCTGCAATTGGGGGGAGTTATCATTGTACAAAGTCACCACCCAGTCTGATGCCATCCCTTCCAGGCTTCTGGTAACACATCTCACTTTGGCTGCCTCAGAGGTGAACTCCCTTTCAAATTCTGCCATATACTCCCGACTTGTACCAGGAAAAACCCCAAATCCTTGGGATTTCCTCCAAACTTCACATCTAACGGGGACAGGTGGCGTCTTCCAGGTATCACACCTATTGCTGGGGTTCCCAGGGCGGCGGCGGGCAGCTGTGCTGGCGTAGGCTGGGCTAGGGGGGTGGGGGCAGCTCAACTTCCCCAGGCTGAAGTCACTCCCCCTTCCCCCTCATACCTTGGAGCCGTGCCGGGCTTCTCAGAAACATCCATAAGGAATTTCCCGGCTTGATCCAGCCTGCATTCTATCTCCTCCCTCTCTTGCCACAGCCGTTCCCTCGCATCTCTTCGACTTACAGTGATCCCAGGAGGGGGGGGGTCTTCAGGGTCTCTCCAACCAACCCCCAATGACCATCTGGGCATCTCAGCTGGGGTTTCTTCCAGAGTCAGTTCGGCCAGCAGGTCAGCAGCCAGCATCTCTGGTAGCAGCATTGACTGCCCCCCTGCAGCTCCCTGGCCATCTTCATTGCTGGCTGGAGATGACATGAGATGAAACCCCTTCGGAAGAAAAGTTGATATTTTCTCCGGATGGGTTGATGTGGAAATTTGGAATAATATCAGTGTGTGCTCCCTTCAAAATCCAAGAAAGAAATACTCAGACTCCATGGGTTAGAGCAAAGTTCTCCTTTTACTGGAAATCAAAGTGATTTACAGATTTAATTCTGAATCTGAGAAATTGGCGCGCAGATCACATATACAAAGGAATGGAATTGTTCCCACCCCCCAAAGTCCAAGTGACTCTTCCAATTAAAAGTTCTGAACACGATCGTGTGGCCATCTCCAGGTGGTGATGAGGCTTCTGTCCGTTGACCTTGACATATTTTGATAAAAGTTCCCAGTTGCGCAAAGGGGATAGAAGCTAGCCAAGAAATGGAAAGATAAAGACAGAAATCCCCCTCCCCTTTGCTACCTACAGCAAAGGAATGCAAAATACCTCCAGTTTTCTTCCCTTCCAAATTCCCCCCTCCCTCCGTTGCTAATGACAGCCGAAAGAAATAGTATAGCTTAGCAGCAGAAGAGATGCAATAGTTAGGATACAGAATATATATATTATGGAAGTTATCTTATTTCCAAGAAGCAGGATACAAGCTTGGCACTGATTTTTTTTTGCCTTTCTGGGGGGCATGTGACCTTTCCTTAAATCTGGATGATTTCCTTAGGATATCTTGTGAGGTAAGTGAGACCAGCTGGTATTTTTAAGTGATGCAAATTGATCTAAGGATTGCTTTTCCTGGGTGTGCTTTTTCTGGAAATCTTAAATGACCTCTCTACTAAAGAGTTTCACTTTATGAGCAAAAGCTGGCTGCTGATAGTTACCATTGCCTTTTAACTATTTTCATTCCTCAAGGTGCTCTGGCACCCTGCCTGATTTGTAACTCTGGCTTGCAGGTATTTTTAATCTAATGATTAGTATTTAGGGCAGCTTTTTGCAAGCAAATAAACTTTTTGTATTTTTGTACAGGTAATCCTTGACTTACAACAGTTCATTTAGTGACCATTCAAAGTTACAATGGCCCTGAAAAAAATAACTTATGACCATTTTTCACACTTATGACCATTGCAGCATCCACACTGTCATGAGAGGCCAGTCAAGGAGAAGCGCCCTTTGCTTGACGTGAGTGATGTCAAGTTGGCCATACCCACCCAGTCACATGACCACCAAGCCACACCCATGAAATAAGCCATGCCCACAGAACCGGTTGTTAAAAAAACTGAATCCCACCCCTGATTTAAATCAGTGGCCCCCAACCTTTTTTGTGCCACGGCCCGGTACCGGCATCACAAAATCATCCTCAGCCTGGTACCGGCATCAACACACATGGCAAGGTGAGCCGAGCGACCGGCCAGCCAGCCATCCCCCGCTTCTCCCCACCACTTTCAACTCCTCCTTTGTACCTGTGTTGATGAGCTTCGGCTTTGGGATGGTCGCTCGGCTCGCCTTGCCATGCGTGCTGAAAGAATCCTCACATCTTAGTTTTGTTCGAAGCTGCCCCCCCTCAATGAAACTAAGGCGCGAGGATTCTTTCAGCACCCAAACACCGCTTTCTACCCGGAAAAGCTCACCGGAAGCACTTTTTCATCAAAACAAGATGGTGGCGCCCAGCAAACCGGAGGCCCAGTAGAAATTGTTCCACGGACCGGTACCAGTCCAGGGACCAGTGGTTTGGAACCCCTGATTTAAATGGTTTACAACACCTAAAATGAAACTCTTTCTTGGCACATTCCAAATATTCCCAATGTGTGTATTTCAGGATAAATGTTGTCTCTTTTTGTTGTTGTTGTCTAAGCAAGTTGAAGATCACCCTCTAATTCCAGGAATGATAAGTTGCCCACTGCAAATAACCTAGAGAATTTGGCCTTGACAACAAGTAACTGAGATAATAACAAAAAGTCATTTTCTCACAAAACTCTAGAAGTTTAGCTGATTTACTCTTTTTTTCTTTTTTCTTTTTAAAACAAATTTTATTAATTTTACAAAAACAATGCACAAACAATCAAGGCGTAACAGCTTATCAATTCTTTTCTAAAGAAAAAATAATAATTAAAGAAGAAAACCAATAGAACATACAAAATGATTCCAAATTATAATATCAATATTTACGTTATCCATTTAACTTCATCTCTTATCCCAACTTCTCCTTTTCATTCTAATTATCCAAGTTATTTCTTGCTAATTAAAATTTTATTGCCTTTTATCAACATACAAAACACAAAACATAGAAAACAAAACAAAACCTAAAACATCTTTTCTGAAGGCTGCTTGATCCCCAGTTAAAACTCTTCACACAGATGAAATTCAAACATCATATTCACTTTATATATCCTTCCATATCTTATTACCATTTTCAATATCATTCTTTGTTCTATTTCCAGTTATCCATTCATCTTTTTTTTTTTAATATACTTCTCCTATATACTAATTGGAGTGACGCCTTTAACTCATTGCCCTAACTTAAAAGTACTTTATATAACACTTAATTTATCTTGGGATTCTGTTTAGTACATTCTAAAATTACACAATAAATTTTATAAGAAAAGTCAATAACTAAAAAAAACCCTATATAACCACTATCCATATCATTTCTTAAACATTCTACTCTAGATACACATATAAAAGCACAATCTTATGTACCTTCCAGAATCCCCCCCTTTTTTTCCCAATTAGATTCACCCATTGTCTCTAAATAAGCTTTTTTTCTTTAAATCTTGCTTCCCACCATTGAGGCTTCTCCTCCCCCCCCCTTTCTCTCTTGCTTATTCTTCTCCTTGCCCTTTTTACCCCTTTGTCTCTCCTCCTCCCTTTTCTTACTTCCTTTCCATTGCTTTCTAACCTTAAATCCACCTTTCCTCTCATTTTTCTCTTTTTTGGTTGTTTTTTCAAACCTTAAAATCCCCTTTTTCTTATCCTCTTTCTCCTCCTCCCTGGAAAAAACCCATTGTTCATCAAAGATGGCTTCTTCTTCCTCTTCTTTGTCCCAGTCATTCTGCTGCGTAGTTCTTCCTTTTTATATTTTTTATATTCAGTCTTTAGTTCATCCACAAGCGATGCCATCATGAAAAGAAAAACTTTTCCCAAAACAACCACCCAAGTATTTTTCATCAAAAATAATTCAAGAAAGGGACTTCCGGTTTGCGTGGCTTCGGGGCAGCAGGAATTCGCAACAGCTCGTGATTCCTGCTGTGCTAGCCGTCGAGGTACCCCCGATCCAGATGGGTCAGGGGGATATGGCTGCCCTGTAGGGACAGCTGAAGATAGAGGGGAGTCGGAAAGGGAGGTGGGGGCATCGCAGACCCCCCCTTTCTCCGAGAAAACCCCTTTTTCCCAAGGCGGTGGAGCGGCGGTCAGCAATGGCCGCCACGAAGAAGCCAGCAACCGGGTAAGAACTGTGCTGGAGGAAGTGTGAAGAGTGAAAGTTCTGTCTGAGCCGGGTCAAGTAACAACTTTCAAATTGCCTGGAATTGAGCTGCTTGTTGCTGGAGGATACATTGTATCCCTAAGAAGAGCGAAAAGCGGCGGAGAAGCTGTTAAAGGGAACTTTTTTTTTATTTTTTTTTACTCTCCCACCCCATGGAAAAAGCAGAAATATTTGGATATATTAGACATTGAAAGTGGATTGCTTTGAAAGCTAAGCTAAGAGACAAAGGGATTTTTGGACATTGAAAAATTTAAGAAATTGGAAAATCTCTGCTGGAGGTATGGATTTTTGATTATTTAAAATTGTTATTGCAAGTGGGAAGGGAGAAAAAAAAATTGGAGCAGAAACTGAAAAAGGAGGAGACTGTCTAGAACGTCTTTGTGGATCCCAAAAGAAGACGTATGGTAATTGGACCTCTTTGATTAAAAATTAACTCAGAAAGAGAAAGAGAAGAAGGAAGAAAAGTATTAACTTTTGGAACTTTTTTTTTTCTTTTTTTAATTGCTTTTGATTGTCTTTGATTAAAAATACTTGTGGTTGTTTTGGAAAAAGTTTCCCTTTTCATAATGGCATCGTCTGTGGATGAACTAGAGATTGAATATCAAAAATATAAAAAAGAAGATACTTTGGGCGCTTTGTTTCAATTCTTAGAAATGGCGTTATGTTCCTTTGAAAAGTTGATTACACAGCAGAAGGACTGGGACAAGGAAGAAGAGGAAGAAGAAGCCATCTTTGATGAACAATGGGTCCCTTCCGGAGAGGAGGAGAAAAAGGATAAGAAAAAGGGGTTTTTAAGAATTATAAAAACAACCAAAAGAGAGAAAAATGAGCGAAAAGATGGAGGCAAGGTTAGAAAGCAAAGGAAAAGGAACAAGAAAAGCGAAGAGAAAAAGCAAAGGGGTAGAAAGGGCAAGGAGAAGAATAAGCAAGAGAGAAAGAGGGGGAGGAGAAGCCTTAATGGGGGGAAGCAAGACTTAAAGAAAAAAAGTTTATTTAGAGACAATGGGTGAATTTAATTTAGATTAAAAGAGGGATTCTGGAGGGTATATAAGAGTGTGTTTTTATATGTATATTTAGAACATAAAACTTATTATGTAATCTTAGAATCTTTTAAACAGAATCCTAAGAAAGATTGCTATATGTAGTATTTTTAAGTTAGGTAATGAGTTATAGATGTTACTCCAATTGGTGTACAGGAGAAGTATAGTAAAAGAAAAAAGATGAATGGATGATTGGAAATAGAACAGACAAAGAATGTTGTTGAAAATGGTAATAAGATATGGAAGGATATATATGCTTTTTTTTTTTTTGATTTTGTATATTGATAAAAGGCAATAAAATTTTAATTGACAAATAATTTGGATGGAAAAGAGAAGTAGGGACAAGATATGAAGTTAATATTATATGAAATATTGATACTATAATTTGGAAATGTTATGTCTTATTGGTTTATCATTATTATTATTTTTTTCAGAAAAGAATTTATAAGCTGTTATGCCTTGATTTTTTGTGCATTGTTTTTAGAAAACTGATAAAAATGGTTTTTATATATATATATATAAAAGAAAATGATAATAAGATATGGAAGGAGATATGGGTTGAATATGATGTTTGAATTTGTGTCTGTGTAAAGAGTTTTAACCCGAGAACAGACAACCTTCAGAAAAGATCTTTTAGTTTTGTCTATGTTTTGTGTTTGTATGTCTTGTGTATTGTGCTTATGATAAAACTAACAAAATTTGTTTTTTATAAAAAAAAAAAGGGAAAAAGAATCAATAAAACCTTGGAGGAATGTTAGATGAGAATAATTTAAACAAGCCAGAAAGAAAAGAATATGATGACTATAAAATGGATAAATATGGAAGAGAAATGAAATTGAATAGGAGTAAAGAGAAATAATGAGAAATTTGCTGAAAGATATTTGTGTGTCCATATGGGGATGGGATAAATTGGAATTATGCTGTATAAAAATAATGTTTTGTTTGACTTGTAAGGACTTACAATGTTAAGAGGTTTTATGTGTTGATGATATTCAATGGTTAATGATGTGTTGTTTTATCTTTAAAACTAATAAAAATTTGTTTCAAAAAAAAAAAAAATAATTCAAGAAAAGTTCCAAAAATTAATACTTTTTTTCCTTCTTCTACTTCTCTTTCTGGGGTTACTGTTTAATCAAAAAGGTCCAATTACCATATATCTTTCTTTGGGATTCTAGGCAATCTCCTCCTTTTTCAGCTTCTGCTCCAATTTTTTTTTCCTCTCCCTTCCCACTTACAACAACAATTTTTTTTTTTAAATGATCAGAAATCCATACTTCCAATAAGGGTTTTCCGATTTCTTAGATTATTAAGTCCAATGTCCAAAGAGTCTTTTGTCCCTTGGCTTCATCTTTCAAAATAATTCACCTTCAGTGCCCAAATAAATTTCAAATCTTCATCTGCTGTTTCTATGGGGTGGGAGAGTGTAGGAAAAAAAAAGTTTCCCTTTAACAGCTTTCTCCGCCGCTTTCCGATCTTCTTAGGGATACAATGTATCCTCCAGCAATTCAGACAGTTCAGTTCAGAGAGTTTAAGAGATGTTGATTGACCCGGCTCAGCCAGCACTTTCACTTTTCTTGCTTCCTTCAGCACAATCTTACCCGGTTGCAGGCTTCTTCGTGGCGGCCATTACTGACCACCGCTCTACCACCTCGGGAAAAAGGGGTTTTTCCAGATGAGGAGGGGGTCTGCAACACCCCCAACCCCCTGTCTGGCTCCCCTCTCTCTTCGGCTGCCTCTACAGGGCAGCCATATCCCCCTGACCCATTTGGATCAGGGGCACCTTGGCGGCAAGCGCAGTAGGAATCGCGAACAGTCGCAAATTCCTGCTGCCACCGAAGCCACGCGGAATCAGAACCCTAGCTGATTTACTCTTTTGAAGCACTGCCTAACCAAAAGAAATACTGAGAAAAGTAAGGAATTTATAACAGCCCCTGTTAACACTTATACTAGCAAAACCTTTGATTCGCCCCACCATTCCTCCACCACCACTGCCGCTGCCAAGGGTTGCAAAAGCAGTTATACAATCTACAAACATCTCTGACAAACTTTGATTTAACTGAGGATTCTCAACAGAAAAGCAACCAGAAGGAAGACCATTGGCAATTTGAAAAGGGGCCTGATCTTGCATCAGATTTAACAGATAATCAGTTGGAAGGGACCTTGTCATCTAGTCCAATCCCCCCCCGCCCAAGCGGGAGACCCTACACCATTTCTGACAAATGGAAGTCCAATCTCTTCATCACCCAAACAACATCCGCACTCTAGCGCTTGATGTAATAATTCTACCATATGGACTGCAGGCTAAAGGACTCTCCAGAAGAAAAGTTTCAAACTCTGGATGAACCCACACTCATAACAGTCTAGCAACACTTTAAGCTAAGCAAACTCAGCCAATATTGGTAATCTTCAAACTTCTTGTAGCACTCAACCTAAGATGGGTAGCCTTTACACCAGCATGTTAGAGTGCCAGTCTGGCCATATTGGTCAAGAAAGAACTTGAAAGGAAGGTCATAGATACGACTATAAGTGCCTCCTCATCTTTTTGCTCAGCTTTAATTCTACTATAGATCTCTTGTAATTATGCTATTACATTTACTACCAAAAACATATACATATTATTCCCCTGGCATATAAGTGAATTTGGAGTAAACCCTGCTACAGCTAAATTCAAAAACTCCCAACACAATTAAATTGTTCTGGGAGATTTTAATGCAAACCTGGGCAATCTATATAATATCACATTAGTAATCTAAACATTCCTGAAAAATGCTATTTCCTATTACCTTTATGTTCCTTTAGGGACTGGGGGAGGAGGGGAAACACTGCCATTGAACAATTGTTAAATTTGGTATGCAAAGGTAACTTGCATATCTTAGGGGGCAAAGTCCAAAATTTTGTTTATTATCAAAAGAAATCATCTCAGTACTTTTAGACTTTGAACTTCCTTTGATTCGGGGTATGCGACACATCACTCCTTTGTCATTTTCATATACAGACTTGCTTTAAGAAACATATCAAGAATTCAAGCCAGTGCAGGCAAATAGTAAAAACTATTCACAGTGCCCATTTTCTTTCTATAATAATGTGCCTAACCTTGGACATATTATAATCCTTGCAGAAGAAAATATATTGGCAGAAAAAATTAAGGAAGATTTTCAAATGACTTTTAAAGTATCTAAAAATTTATTTAAACATTATGTTCTACAATTATATTTATCTTTTCATCTCTCAATACGATATTTACTTCTCTAAAGTGTTTATGTCTTGAGAGTTTATTTAACAATCAGATTCTATGTCACATTTCCTTTTCTCTTAATTGCAATTTTACTTAGTTTTCTTTACAATTCAATTAACATGTTGTATATCATCCTTTAGCTAGCAGAAAACTGTATGAGTATAAAATTTGGCAGTAGGGGTATAGCCCCACTGGAAACCCCTTTCCTTCCTCCATAGCCTCTTTTCAAACTTGAAAGCTGACATCTTAATTTTATGTATATAGGGCATCTTAAGCATACTCATTGGTTCAGTCCTCTGGCTTTATGTGCCCACCTCTTTCTAGACATCATTAGCTTACAAGAAACCAATGATGTTATTAGCAAATGAATTTGACAGATGGCTAGATCTATAGTTAAGCAATTTGTTAAAAATGAATTCTGGGTTTATGTACACAAATTTGTGTTGGGCTTGTTTGCAATGTGGTGGTGAATTTTGACAGACAGTTTTGAATTTTGACAGACAGTTAAACAGTGCTCCCCTTTTATCTCTGAAATGTCGGTGCTGGCAGCAAATGGATATAGCCAAGAATACAATAGAAAGTATTCTTAACTCTCCACTAGGGACAAGATGAAGGCAACGTTATGGAGACTGCTCCCCCTCCCCCCCCAGGATGTTGCCAGGGTGTATTTGTGCCATAATCGGGTGATAGAGAGGAAAGGCATTAATCTGTGAAAACAGTGCCATCTTGTGGTAAAATACTAGATTCAAATGCTTAACGTTGTGTCAGGGATTTTGGAACCAGCCTTCAAAACTTTTTAACCTAAAAATTGGATAAACAGGATACAGATCATAACTAGTGAATTTTTAAACTTTTTTAGCTTCATTCAAAAAAAAAAAAACGAGAAATATGATTACAATTTAATCACAAATAATACTTCCCAAGTGTCTTTTTCAAAAGGCAGCCGGACTTTGTTTTTCCTTGAAAACGTTTCGCTTTTCATCCAGTTCAGAACTGAAGAAGCTTTTTGGATGAGAAGCGAAACGTCTTAAAGGAAAAACAAAGTCCAGTTGCCTTTTGAAAAAAGGACCTGCGGGGCAATCTTGACCTGGATGACTGTGAATCTTCATGTACAAGTAATACTGTCCCAAAGGATCATTTCTCATAAAAATCAGTTTTAAACTGTATTTTATTGCGGATTCCCGGCTGCTCTCTGAGTTGGGTCCTTTGTTTCGATACCCGATTAGGTAACTTCTTTCAGTGCTTGAAGGGAGAATGGGCTCTTCGCTCTCTGTATATATCCGGCGATCTGTGTTGGTGGGAGTGTCTTTTCCCCTTCGCAGTCCCTTAATTGTGCTGTTGTTTACCACCAGATCTTTTGCTTATGGGGAGCAGCAGCTAACGGACTCTCACGCAATCACTAACACAGCACGGAAGGCCGGAAAAAAAAAACCGCGTAAGCGGCCCCACCACGGCGCAATTTCGAAGAGCAATCTCGGAGGAAGCGCGACTTCCGCAGCTTTACATTCTGCTTCCGGGACGCCGTTGCTCCGCCCCCACATTCCCGCGAGGATTTCCCCGCGGGGAGTGGCCGGAGCTTCCTCTGCTCCGCTTTCCCAGTTATGGCGGCGGCGGCGGCGGCGGCGGTGGCGGCACCGGCACCTCCTGCTGCTGCTGCTGCTGCTGCTGCAATTGTTGTTGTTGTTGCGGGGAGGGAGAAGGCAGAGGGGGGAGGGGACGTCCCCTCCCCCCCGCTGCCGCCACCCCCCCGCGGCCAGAGAGCAGGTGAGTGAGAGTGGCAGGCAAGGCGGCTAGCCGGCCCGCCGCAGGGGAGCGGGCAGATCCTGGACCCGCCGGGAGGGTGGGGGGGAGTGGGGGGGGAGTGGGAGCGCAAGAGGAAGTGACGCCCTGGAAACGGGCGACAGCCTCAACTGGAATGGGGGCGACGGGGGCTTGGGGGGGAGGGAAGCCCGCTGCCTTTTCCTCGGATGAGCGAAAGGGGGGTGCAAGGGAGCCACGTGTCTTACGAGCAGGGAGAGCGATTGGGGGTGGGCTGGGGGGCCGAGAGGTAGCCTGCGTGGAAGAGCAGGTCCGTTGGGAGGCAGCAGCTGCTCCGATGTCCCATACTTTCTAATCAGATGCAGGGGGCTTCTGGAAGCTTGCTGAGCTCTGGGGTCCGGGTTGGACAACACACCCCTATTAAGAATAGGGGCGAAAAGGCCGCTATTCCTATTTCGAATGAAAACCAGCTTATCTTGAGGAAAGCTAATCCAATAACAAGCCAGCCTTATTTTTTCTTCTGCCTACAACAGAAGTTGGAAGTAGCAAAAGATAAGGATCCTGCTTTCTCTTCCATCTTTTTACATCCACTTTTTTGCTGCCACCATCCCCAGCCATACACAAATATATTGATGGAGAAAATTGGATTGAGCTAGACCTCGTTTCTGTTTATTTGTCCTTTTGTTAGTTGATGTATTAAAGAGGGTTGGTTAGGGAAAGAGCAGAAAATCGCCCATTTGAATGGCATGCTATTAAAGGTATTTGTTCACCTAATCTAATCCCATGCAAAAAGACCACCAGAGGAAAGGTAATTCCACAATGCCATTCAGAAGTGAGACTGTTGGCAGGTATGCCCACTCCTCAGTGGCAATAGGGAATTTGACTCATCAGATGTTGCTGTACTTCATGCTATGTTGGAAGTTGTAGCCCAGTAACATCTAGAGGTTCTCCGACTTTATGTTTCATTGCCTAGCAGAGCAGCCAGTGATTCAGATAGTATCTCTGCCTCATTTTCTTTGCAGTGACAGCTTTGAAAAGTCAGGAAAAAAGCAGTAGAAGCTATAGTCCTTTTTTATGCTTCCTGTCCTTTTTCTTTCTTTCTTGACAGGAGGAAAGAAGGATTGCTACTTCCCATTTGCTGTTTTATTGCCTTTCATCTCCAATGGGCTGCTTGTTACCCTTCCTTTGAAGAAAAGTGTTTAATGATTTTTTGCCCAAGTACATTCACAGTATCGTAAGGCACAACCCTTAGTCTTAAATATTGTAAGCTGGCCAATGGCTGCCTAGAATACATTGGAATTGCATAAAGAAAATAAACATTCCATATGATAAGAAACACTCAAAATGACTTGCATACAAACCACAATAAAATATAATAAAGGAGTCATAATCTGAAAATAAGCTTTCATCACTATCGGGTAGAATGGAATTGAATAAAGGTTATATGAAGGAGTCTTTACAGTACAATTAACAAAGTAAGTAGATTTTTTTGATGAGACCTTAGTAACCATTATGCACTGAGTTCCTTTGTGGGTCTAGAAATTGCTCATTTTTACCTCCTGATGAAAAACAGTATATTTCAGAAAAAAATGACTTCCCTAGCAGAGAAACCAGGCTTGGAACTTCCTAGGGATATGAGAGATTTCTTTCTTAAAAGTCCTCCTAAACTTAGCATTTCAAAGGAACAGTGAGTGGGACTTTAAATCTCAGGAAATGCACACAAGCCCTGCAGACAGTTGATGAACATAATAACATTTGAGCTTTTTGAGTAAGAGCTTTTTGCCATACTTGTTCATCAAATCCAACAATTCATGTAGTACTTTTCCAAAGTATTTCCTAGCCTTGAAAGCCAAATCATTTTAACTGGAGATACCAGTATAATGGATGTATGCATGTAAAATATTGCTTATTTCAATGATCTGTGCCTTACCTGACAGGTGATCTGTGGCAATAAACTGGTCTTGGAAGATGAAGAATTATTAAGTCATCGGTTATTAAATTGAAAATCTTTATGCCACTTCAGTAGATTTGTAGTCAGAATTTGAATCTCTCATTATAAGAGGGGACTATTTAGAATCTAAAGGTGTAAGGTGTCACACATTTTTATTTACACTATAACAATATTCACGATATTTACATTATGATTTTCTTGAAATAATTAAAACAATTTAATGAAATTAGGGGAAGGGCCATGCCATCTTGTCACTCCAATAAAGTTTATATTTATCTTTCATAAGCTGAATTCCTTATTCCTAAAGTGAAGCAAACTTATAATCCATCTTGCACTTTTAAAAATTTATCTGAGAGTAGATTTCATAGCATTCTGTGGATATTTTATTCTGATCGTTTTTAAACAATTATTTTCAAACAGTTTAGTAGGATTGAGAACACTTCAGAAATGATTCTCAGATCCTTTGTATTCCTTAAAGGGCTCATCTTTTTTCAGAATTGGAAACTGAAAGTGATCATATGTTTTAAGTCTCATTAATTTGAAACAATCAACTATTTTGTCTCATGAAGAAAGCTGAAAAAATGCTAAGGTGTGACGCTGGAATGAGGTTCGAAGCACTTTTTCTGAATCATTATTAAAGTGTACACGGTTTTAGAAACTAACTCGGCACAAAATAAGAGTTATTTTAAATAGGTCCAAGCATTTCTGTTCAATTAGGTAGGTTTATCTTTATTTCCATCCTTTGGACCATATATGTATATACACATGCCAGATAATAAAAATGGTTTTAGAATTAGTTTCAGTTTGGGTGATAGATTACTTGCAGGAATAGCTGGCTACTATTCAGGAAACAAGTCTTCATATTTTCTTAATAGTTGAAAACTATGGCACTGACGAAAATCATATTCAGTGAATCTTTAATTTGCTATCCTTACAGCAAATAATATGGACATATCTGAAAATATTAATCTACAATATTATAAACATTTCCCTGTGTAAAACTAAAATCTTGTTAGTAGCTACTTTGTATGAAGGCATAATTCTTCATTTTCAAAACATAGAGGTGATAATTTATCTAAAAATATCTAGAAGAAACTTATGTTACCAAGAAATGTATTAATGTATAATAATATAAGGCTATTGAAAAGTCTCACATTAATTTAGAAAGTTATATTTGAGATAATAGCATTAGTGAAATGTTTTGGCATGCTCAGCCCATTCATTATGCTTTTATACAATACTGTTCAAGTATCTGTAACTTACATGTTAAAAAGACAGTATAGTATGGCATTGTCTCCACCCTACACTGTCACTATACTGACAAATTTGCTTTAGATACATAGTGAATTTGTAGCAGAGGTAAAACATGAATTAGGATTTCCTAGTTTTGGATTAAGCAATTTAGTACACTCCAGAAGTTTTGAATTTAAATTCTCATCAGCCCTGCCATCATTGGTAATGGCAAGAGGACACAGTGGTAATCCAAACAATGTGTGGTGTTTATCTACATATTTCCCAGTAATTAGAATTCAGCAGTTGTTTATTTTTCTGCTAATTGACTATGTATAATCTGGTTCAAGTAGTAAGTACAAGAAAGACCATATAGACCCGTGATGGCGAACCGGAAGTGGCACACAAAGCCATTACTGCTGGTACGTGAGCCCTCACCCAGAGCAGGTCTACTGTGCATGTGTGCATGTCGCCAGCCCGACAGCTGATTGGTATCTAGCGTGCATGTGGGGGGATGCATGGGAGACATGCATGCATGTGCAGAGACTGAATGTGTGGCAGGCTGTTTCACTGTGATTCTTTGTTTTGATTATAGTGAATAGAATGAATAAAATATCTTGAGCAGATTGAAAAAGCACTAATGCCCCCACATAAGCTTTATTTAAAATCTTAAATTTTATTTTCTAAACTTCTGGTGATTATGTGCCATTAAGTTGGGTGGCAGTCCTCAGTAACCCCAGAGATTTTCTCTGTAGTAATCCTTCCCCAACCTGATCTTTCCAGTAGTGTATATCATTAGTCCATCATTGCTGTAATTGAGACCATCTACCTTGCTGTCATTTATCCTTTTCTTCCATCTTTGCCAGTTTTATAGATTTCTCCAGACAGCTAGGTCATTACCCATTTTACTTAAACTATGATAATATAAATTATTTTCATTTATACCTCGAGTAAGAAGTCTGGATTGTTCTGCAATCAATTTGTCTTCTTGTCTTCTGAGGTTTTATAAATTATTGATCATGAATGTAGTCAATCTGAAAGATTGAGATTGAATTGCTTGCTTTGCTTCTAGCGCTAATGCTTATCTATACTGTAATTGTTCATAGCAGTTACTTATTTACTATTTGTATTTTGCAATATAATAAAACATTTCAAGCTAGTTTCCCTTCCTCAGCTTCAGTTTCACTTTCCCATTAGTGCCAATCATTTTTTCTCTTGCACTAAGGATAGTTTTATTGGAAGCATGAGTGAAGAGGGAAAATTGTGGCAGACCTCTATTCTGAGAATGAATGAGTGAATGAATGAATTATATGCATATATCTATGTATGCACAGATTTTTCAGCGAAAGTGTCTTTTTTCTTACGAAGTATGTTCACCTTTCCCATAAATTACTTCTATTGCCCACATGAAATTAATTTGAAATATACCCCTAATGAATTTGTACATGCTGCATCATATTCCATGGAGCTGTCCTAAAATTTAGGATGGATACTATGTGTGTGTGTGTGTATATATATATATATATATGTGTGTGTGTGTGTGTATTTATATTTGTTTTCTTAAGTTTTCGCAGATACTTACATTTATGGTATTCAGCTTTGTTTGGGTATTTTCCCACATCATTGTAGTTGTGCTTTTAAAGCACAACTACAATGACGTGGGAAAATAACCCAATAAAGCTGAATACCGTGTGTGTGTGTGTATGACAGTGAAAACAGTTGTATCATATAGAAAATATATTGTCATATAAGTATATCCCATTAATAACATTCTTTAAAAATTTTGTGTCCAGAAATAGTAACTTTTCTACATCTGACTGCTGTTAGAGAAATATTGACAACATGTACAAGATTATTGTATCTCCTGAAATTATGTGAATCTTCTAAAAATACAATGTCAGCAGATTCTGATTGAAGGCAGGGAGGGTGATTATCATTTTCAAAGTTCACTGCTAATCTCTAAACCATCCAGCTTGTGGGAACAGCACCAGGCCCCCTTCATGCACTGTATTTTATTGCTTATCTTTCTTACATGCACACACTCACATACAGAGAGATGCAAACATATATAGTTTTTAAAAGTTAATTTTATGAGAATATAATTGAATTCAAATTAAAGAAGTATGCAATAACTTTTCCTGCAATATTAGAAATGTGAGTGCGTTAATTATAAAGACATTCCTAGACTTGCAGATAGGTGTAAAGTCAGTGGAAACAGAAATGAAAGAATGTTCATAAATCATAAGACAATAAAAAATTAGAGAAGTCCTTTATATCAAAGTCCAACTGATTTTCTGTGCAAATTCCAGTTAAGACTCTTCTGTATAAAGTTGTTCTATAGCCATAATACATGTCCCAAAAATAATCCTAGTTCAGAAATAGCAAAATGCTTTTCTTCACTTAATAATAAGAGAAATTGACTTCACATAAATAATACTTCTCATTTGTATGCTGCTCCTAGATATTTCTATATAATTGGAATGACTTGTCATAGTTTCTGTATATCATAAAGCACCCTTCTCTGAGCTAGTGTTTTCCAACTTCATTGGGTTGCTGTAATTCCCATCATCTCCCAGGCAGCTGGAGTATGACTGGCACATCTAACTGAAGTTGTCTGGTTTGAAATTAGATCACTATAGTCTCAAAAATAGAGTTCTTACCTGAGACCATTTAAACAGTTGTTAGGAATTGAAGAGGGGATCTTATTCAAGCAAAACATGTATATACTTTAAACTTAGTATTGCCACTTCTTTAAGCTTCCGGTTTCTTTGAACAGCAAAAGAGAGGTCAAAATTTGAACAAGGTTCTCTATATCACTATTGATACTGCTTAAAACAGCAGATTGTTTACATAACTATTATGGGATAATACATGAATCAGCTGAAACAGCATAGATTTAACCAATGTTTTCAGGCCGAAAATGTCTCAGATAAAATGCAGAAAGCTACATTAATCAACCTATGTATCATTAATCAACCTATAAATCTATGTTACAGTGATATATCAGCATAAGGAAATTTGGATAGAAAGTCATTTTTACAATAATGGTATAAAAAGAAAAGTTACACATAGTTAAAAACTTTAATATACATTTTAAAAAACTAAATATTTATTAAAAAGTCTTTTAAAATGAAGGAAAAAGTAAAAACACAAGAGTGTGACTTGTGATAATGAATTTATGTAGTTACTTAGAACATTTTACTCTTCCCTGAGTTCTCAGAATTGCAGAAAATCAAAGGGGTCAATATCTCCCAGATTGCTCCCAGGTGCTCTGTACAAACATGTGAAACAAGGCAGCACAGATAGATTCTGAAGAAATCAAAAGCCATGGATCTCATGTTGACCTCATTCTCGCAAATGTTTATCATAAAATGTGTACTTTTGTATTAATTTCTGAGAAAGTTGCAAATAGGGGTAGCCTTCTGACCTTAGGCAGAATCCAGCAGAATGTGAGTCTTAAGTCTTCCAGAAGTTAACTTCAATTAATCAATTTGGCAGTTGTTCCATCCATAGCTGGTGCCAATGGACTATGGGAGTTAAAAAAATAAATAAAACAGAAGATATTAGTTTGATAACTAACCACAACTGAACAAAATTTTATGAACTCTGCCACATAGGCACAAGTAAAGTTTGGAAGAAAATTCCCTTATATTTACACATCCATTTCATGCAGTTAGTTTCTTATAAATGTGTCTGTTGCGTGATTGTCTGAAGTGGGGACAGCATTTTTCAACTAAAGTATACGTGCCTTTTTCATTATTTTCAATCTCTGAGGCAGGCAGGGTAGAGCTATGCAACTGTTCAGATAGAAAAGTTAATAGAAATCAAGTGTCCTGGAAGCTTAGCATTCCTTTTTATTGCTTATCTTAAAGATACATAAATCCAAATCCTTCATCCCCATTTTACTGTTGGCCTTAAAGCATGATCCTAGAACCTTCTTGCAGTGCACAAATTGCCACCAGTAATATATAGAGAAATTCTAATGCAAGGATATCAAACATTGTGTGCCAGGATTTTCTTGGCACCTGCTCCAGCCCCCTTCTGTTTTTCATACTTAAAAGATTCCTTTTAAGCAAATGTTTAAAAGGGGAGAACTTCAAAAGAAATCCATCCCTTATTTCTAATAATAGTTTAACACTTTATCTCATTTGGGTTGACCTTCCCATGGTAACCATTTTATTCATCTACTCCATTCCAGTCCAAAAAGAATAGCTAGGATATAAGCATAAAAAGAGAATCACAAAACAAAAATACAGGTTTCCAGTTAAATCTCTATAATACACGCAATCGCTGTGCAATTGCTGATAGTCTGCTTTTAACTGCTGAAAGCAATGCAATAGACATTCTCCAACTCATGGCAAAGATAAAATTATCTAACAAACAGAAAATATCTCATGAAAGTATGATGGAAGGAAAAGATGGAAGATTAAATTAGTCTTTGTGTGAGGGCTTTCTTCCTTTGGAATAGCTTAGTCAAGCTGAAGTAAGACCTTTAGAGAATGGTAAGTTAAGGATTTATGTTGATAACTTGCTATTGATCATTTTAATTTATTGCATTGCTAGTATTGTTCTTATATAACCAGCAGTCTTTTTAGACTTAAGCATTCTAAATAAATTAACAAATCTTATTACTTAGCCTAGAAGCACCAACATCGCACCTGAATCACAGAGAAAAGAGATTGAATTTAATGTAATCAGTGGTAATATATGTGTGAGCATACATTCAATCACTGATTTTCGTAGCAATTGTTCTACTTATGGAGTTAAAATATAATTCAAATCTCTTGTTTGTTATAGCTAATTAAAGCAGAGTAAATAAACTGCAGACATGGTTGTTGATTTGAAACATCTTGTTTGTACTGTTAATCATTGAAGAAGCAATCTGAGCTCCAGGAACTTAATTTAATTTTGTTGAATTGTAGAGCTGGTTGATAGTAAAGTCAGTAGAGTCTTATCGTTAAAAGTTTTAGCCTAGGTCCAAGGAGAACCACATTCATACTACATTGTTCATGAAACCTAGAGTGGCATTGAATCAGTCACTTTTTGTTCAGCCTAGCCTAACTTACAACAGTCTTCAACTGAACAAAAGCAAGGAGTATTTTCCATCAAAGTTACCTTGAGCTCTTTAAAAAAAACTTGAGGTGTGAAAATAAAAAAAAAAATTTTCCAACAGAAAGTTCAGAAAGGAACTTGTTAGTTTCATATTGGATCAATGAAAAGAACCTTCCTATTTAGAAGAAGTGGTGAATACTGAAAACTTTAATACCTATTGGTTTGCCTAGAGTTACATCGAATCAGAGTGTCTGTCATTTCTAGTTCTAGTTACTATAGTATTCAGACATTGTGCTTTTTATTATTTTAATCCTATTATTTTTGCAATTTGGATAAATTTGTTGGCATCAAATGGCATCAACATTGAAATAACAATGATGAGGAGTTGGGCATAGAAAGCCAAAAACTATATAATGCCTTTCTAGAATGTTTTGCTTTTAAAAAGATATTCAAATTGCAAACATACTGTTTATAAAAATGTATTGGTGTGATGTTAAGTGAACAAGTGATAAGATTTCATGAATTTATTTAATTTCTATAGCTGTCCATCTTAACATTGTGTTGCATATATCACAAAAAATATAAAATAGTTAAAAATTATGTGTGTATGTGCGTATATATAATATATATATATAAATATATTTGTTTTCTTAAGTTTTCGCGGGTACTTACATGTCTGGCATTCAGCTTTGTTCGGGTATTTTCCCACGTCATAGTAGTGGTGCTTTTAAAGTTGTAGCAACATTTCAGCAGAATCTCATCTGCCATCATCAGGCTTCTGTATAGTGTTCGTCTGGCGAACACTATACAGAAGCCTGATGATGGCAGATGAGATTCTGCTGAAACGTTGCTACAACTTTAAAAGCACCACTACTATGACGTGGGAAAATACCCGAACAAAGCTGAATGCCAGACATGTAAGTACCCGCGAAAACTTAAGAAAACATATATATATATATATATATATATATATATATATATATATATATATATATAGAGAGAGAGAGAGAGAGAGAGAGAGAGAGAGAGAGAGAGAGAGAGAGAGAGAGAGAGAGAGAGAGAGAGAGAGAGATGCTAAATAAACTATTGCCCTGCATGTTCAAACAGCAAGTAACTGGGCCCTTAATGCACTTAGGGCCCCAGGCCTGGGCTGATAACTATATTTGCACAGCCTTCCTTACAAAAGACCAACAGGATCAAGGTCATCCCAATCTCTGAAGAGAGAATGTTCCAGAGGGTAGAAAGTATAGCTGAGAACATAAGTCTCGTGGTCCCCACCACTTGATATTCCATGGTTGTCAAGCTGTAATATGTCCCGTATGCTATACTGAATTGGACTGGTAGAAACAGCTGACACAAAATGGTTCCTCAGTTAACTTGATCGCAAGCCATAAAGGGCTTTAAAGGTGACAACTACCACCTTGAATTACACATTGGCAACCAAATGGTGATATTTCATATGTCAAATATCTGACGTTACTTACTATCCATGCAGCTGCATTTTACTTCAAATAAAGTTTGTGAATAATTTTCAAGGGCAGCCCCATGTACAGCATATTGCAGTAATCATGACAATAGGTCCCAAGGACATTAGCAAAGCCTCCCAGTCCAGGAATAAGCACAACTGGCTTATGAGCCACAGATGTGCAAAAGCCCTTTTAACCATGACTGAGTTCAGGAGGTTCCCTGAAGGACACATCAAGTCCATCTGGAACAGCACTCTATACAGAACCAGAGGTGGAAGAACTTTGTAACCAGGAGATACAAATGCTGAAGACCACTCAAGTCTTGTTTGAGTGGAGTCAAAGGAGAAAGCTGGATATGATTAATGTGTTGGTGATATGTCACCCCACCCAATAGATGTTAAATAGGATTGGGGTGGGGGGGGAAACAAGCTTGGAGCATCATTTATTGGAAGCCAGAATTTATGAGACTTGTAGTGGAGAGGGGGTCATTTAAATCAAGATTTAGGTTACCTATCATACTTTTAGTGACTTTCCAGAATCCATTGGAAATACCACATTTTTATCTGAGATAAAAGGATGAACTCAATCTTGTGGATTGAAATCTGAATCAAATGTCTCTGGCCCTTCAGTTGTTTTTTCATATCCCTCTCATGTCAGATTGGGGAGGGGAAAAAAGGCACAATGGGAAGAACTAGAGCATGAGTAGATTGGGAATATCATTACAACTATGGAGGGAAATAGTTCACCAGATTGAGGAAGAATTTTATCCTTCCAGATTGGATCCGGAGTTGTAAACTTAGCAACTGCATTCTAGGATTGCCTCTGTGCATGATTGAATAATCAAGAAAAAATGCATTTAAATTTACACTTTAAGCAAAAGTTAACATTGCTAGTTAAAAAATATTTTTTGGTCACTTCTTTTTTTGTAAACATTTTTATTGATGTTTTGTAAAATACAAAATACAAAGGTAAATAGAAGGGGAGGGAAGAGAAGGGGGAGAGAAGAGATGTGAGGAAAGATGAAAAAGAAGCATTGATTTCTGATTTTGTTACAGTAAAATAAGGCAATAACATCAAATAACAACTTTTTTGCTTTTCCATAATATTATGAACAAGCCATTTCTACAAAGATCTATCAGTCTAATCTGTAAAATGGAATAGAATAGAATTCTTTATTAACCAAGTGTGACTGGACACACAAGGAATTTGTCGTGGTGCAAATGCCCTCAGTGTGCATAAAAGAAAAGATATTCATCAAGAGTCAAGAAACAAGGTACAAAGCCATAGGGTACAATAAGTAATCAAATCATACTAGGAAACAGTCAATATAAATCGTAAGGATACAAGCGACAAAGTTACAATCCTACAGTCAAAAGTGGGAGGGGATGGGTGATAAGGAGTGATGAGAAGATTAATAGTAATAGTAGTGCAGACTTTGTAAATAGTTGAACAGTGTTGAAGGAATTATTATATGGCTTTGGGGGAAAATCCAAAGTCAGAGTTTCATTTTTTTCCATATCAAGCACGAAGTTCAAGGATAACAAGTTAAGTAACTGCACAAAATTGTTGAAGGGTCTTTGCTGATGACCATTATCTATATTTTCACAAAATTGATTCCTGAAGTTACCTTATGTTACAAAATTCAGAAGAGAATTCAGTGTTATCCAACAATAGTTTAATCCTTCTGTCTGCATGGATAGATTTCTCCATGCTTAATGCTTGTCTTATCTTGATTCAGTCTTCAGCCTTGGCTATATTAATTTTGTTCCAGATATTTATTCACAAGTTCTGGGATGTTTATAGGATTAATATATGGAAAACAAGGAGAACTATGTGCTACCCACATATTGGTATGAAGTATAAACAATTCTCCAGCAGTGTCATATAAATGCTAATATGGGAAACAACAGAACAAAACAGTTCTGTTTTTGCAGAACAAAAATCTCAAGCAATAGCATTTTATGAACCCACTCTGCTGAGCAGATAAACATTATGTGACTTTGTCCCTAAATGCAATCCAAAATTGCTAAAATTGATTCCAACTTTTTGTTGGGTTTTTTTTATGTGCAGCTCAAGTATAATCAGTCATTCAAACAAACTATAATTTAATCAATCAAATAACTTGAAATATGAGACTTCATAATCTGTTTATCAAACAAAACAAATACACCTGATAGACTGACTATATTGTTGTAAGTGACCTAGAGTAGCCCCATTTCTGGATAGACAATAAATAAATTTAACTAACAAATAAGACAGTTTTAAGAAATATAATGACTTCAACATACACATTTTATGAAATTAAGGTTCTTTTTAAAGTAGATTATCCATAAGAGCTGCTAAATACAAATCTCATCTACTTTTTATAAATGTTGGCTTTTATCCGTTCTGCAATCCACAGTGGCTTTTACCACATTACAGGCTTTGACCTGTGTATAGCATAGTATAATGCTTTTGATGGCATGCTATCTTTTAAATGGGTTTTACAAAATGTAACATCTTCCACAGCATGCTGACATATATGAAAAAAAAGTTATAAAAGGTAAACAAGTGTGCCAAAAAATACAAGGAGCAATGTGCAATTGTTACATGTATACATGTATCACTAATTTTCCTATTAAAAAATTGAATTAGCAGTGCAATTGTGTCTGTCATACAGATAATTCTCCCTTATCAATGATAATTAGGACTGGAATTTCTGTTATTAAGTGATGCTGTTATGAAGCGTAAGATCACATAACTATCCTTGTGAATCCTATGCCACTGTTAAGTGAGGATGTCATGTGTTCCCCAATTTGACCTTCTGCCAGTTTTCCCATTGACTTTACTTATAGAAAACCAGCAAAGAAGGCTGCAAATGACCACAGAGATGCTATTATCATTTTAATTGCAAGGACTGGTCGTAAGTATCACTTGTTCAATGCCATTGTAAATTTGAATGGTTGCTGAATGAGTGCTGCTGGTTCACTAAGGCAGGGGTCTTTAACATTGGCAACTTTAAAACTTGTGGACCAACTCCCAGAATTCATCAGCCAGCTGGCAGAAGAATTCTGGGAGTTGAAGTCCAAAAGTCTTAAAGTTGTCATGGTTGGAGAGCCCTGCACTAAGGACCTCTACCTGTTGTTTTTTATTAAACACTGCAACTTAGTAAATACTACTGAAGTAACACAATTTAATGACTTCTGGTTACAAATCATACTGGCCATGGTTAAGATTTCATTGTCCCATTATAGTGGAATAATCTTACTTTCTGTCCCTTACACTGTAACAACACAATTCCTTGAAATTTTCTTCCTATAGTGAATGTTAATATCTATTAAGCACTTGGTATTTTATATTTGTGTGTACAGACTATCCTTCACATTGGATAAATCAGCAAAATGTTTACATTATAACATTTATATTATTATCAGAACATCTACCTTGAGATATACTTTTATATCAAAATGTTGGGATTCCACATAACATCCACTGAATCCATTCCCACCAAGTCACACCATGCCCATCAAGCCATGCCCACAGAACCAGTAGTAAAATAATTGAATCCCACCACTGATTCACTCTCCCTTATTTGAATTACTTGAAAAGAAATTAATATTTTTTAAATCTTTAATGTGCTTAAACAGAAAGCTAGAAAATAATATTGTTTACCCACATAAGATATGTATCTTGGCTTACCACCAGTACAGCTGTGGATGTTTAAAGTCATACCATTTTGCCTCTCCAAATAGTTGGAGATCCAGAGCAGTGAATTAAAAAATATGCTGTCTAAAGATTTCAATTTTGTTGAAGTTTTTCAATACCTATTAAATTCTGCACAAATTTGCCTGGCAACAATGGGAAATATTCTCAGAATATTTAAATTTATCATTGGATAATCCCAATTAAAATCCTGTGCATTATGTAGCAAAAATTGTTCAAAGATGTGAATATTTTGAAATTCATATGTGATGTGAAAATATACTTCTGCAGTGGTGGAATACATTTTTTTTACTACCGGTTCTGTGGGCGTGGCTTGGTGGGTGTGGCAGGAGAAGGATACTGTAAAATCTCTAATCAGGTGGTATTTGCTGGTTCTCTGAACTATTTAAAATTTCCACTACTGGTTCTTCAGAACTGGTGAATACCACCTCTGCTTCTGCTTGCTTTACACAATCCCTAATGGTATTTACTCAGTGATATTTAAATTATACTGTAATACTCTTCCAATATTTTATGAAGCATCCACTGCATGTTGCATATAATGGAATCTGTGTCTGGCTATATTTATGCTGTGTCCATGCAGTATTTAATTTCAGGGCTTGCGGTGTTAGGAGTCCTAAGCCACCCCCCAAAAAGTGAGGAATGTCAGGGAAGCCAGCTCCAGTGTTGGGAAAAACTTCCAAGATTCCACATGACTTCAGCCTCACTGGGGACAGAGAAATGTCTCCCCCCCCCCCACTTTCCTAGTGAGCTTGTCTAAATATTGCTCACACTCAGGGCATTGTTATCTTTAATCCAAGACTTTAATACCCAATCAATCTACTTAATATCTGCAAGATGTTCCTTGTAAATATTTCTTTTTTTTTTTTTTTGAAAAAAATTTATTGATTTTTAAAAACAAACATAAACAAACAACACATAAAACATAAAAACATAAAACATCTTTTTTGAAAGCAGCTTGATCCCGGGTTACATCTCTGTACAGACACAAATTCAAATTCATGTTCATTTTATATACCATTCCATATCTTGTTACCATTCTACATTTTCTTTATAGCTTCTCCCCTCTTTTAACTTTCTTAATTTTATTTTATTTATTTCATCTCAGTTCAGATCATTTTACTTATATTCTTTGTCTGTCCTGTTTCCAGCTGTCTATTATCTTTTCTCATTAGACAAAATTTCTCCTGTAATCACTGATTGGAGTATGACGCCTTTATATCTTTCCCCTAAATTTATAACACTTAATATAATACATAACTTCCATTCGGATTCTGCTTAGTACATTCTAAAATTACACACTATATTTTAAAAAGAGTAAAAATTGTAAATATATAATATAATTAAAACCACAAATCCATGTTAATTCACCTCTATTGTTAATATTAATATTCATTTAAATCTTAAACATTTTACACATTACTTTTCATATAAGTGTCATACTTTTGTGGGAACACTTATAAACTTTCCATAGTTGCTTATTTTAAAACATGATATCATTGAGATGTTCCCATTCCTTCCTAATTCAATTATCTCATTTATTTCATTTCAATTATTTTGTTCATAAAAGTTTCACTGAGTTACACTGAGTATTTTATCCCATGTTTTAGTCTTATGTTATTTCCAATTTTCTAACATAATTTCTAATACAAATATAACAATACAATCTTATGTACCTTTGCAGAATCACCTTTTCAGTTAGATTTTTAACCCATTATCTCTAAATAAGTCCTGTTTCTTTACATCTTGTTTCACACCTTTGTAGCTTCTCTTTCCTTCCTCCCTCCCTTGCTTTTTCTCTTCCCTTTTTACCCCCTTGTCTCTCCACCTCCATTTCCCTCTTTTGTGTTCCTTTTTTCTGTTGCTTTATAACTTTATATCCATTTTGCACCTTATTTTTCCCTTTTTTGGTTGTTTCTTGGATCTTAAAAGTCTCCATTCTCTTTCCCCCCTTTCCCCCTTCTTCCCGAATTAAAGTTACTTGTTCATCAAAGATGGCTACTTCTTTGTCCCAATCTTCTATTTGCGCAGTCAATTTCTCATAGGTACAGATCGCCATCTCTAAGAAGTGAAAAACAGAGCCAAGAGAGCCCTTCTCTTCTTTTTCTTTTCTTTATATTTTTTAAATTCCATTTTCAGTTCATCCACAAGCAATGTCATTATAAAAAAAAATTTTTTTTCAAACAACCACCCAAGTGTTTTTAATCATTTAGATATAATTTCCAAGAGTCCCAAAGTCACCAAGCAATCCAAATACACACAAGCTGTTTCTTTTAGCACTTTCTTCTTTTTAACTTCTCTTCCTGGGGTTATTTAGTTACAAAGTTCCAGTTAAGATGTATCTTTTAGAAGTCTTGTTAGGATTTAATCAAATTCTTGTAAATTCCAGGCAGTCTCCTCCTTCCAAATCTTACTTTTATTCTCTTCCTCTCCCTTCCCACTTACAGCAAGAAGAGGAAAAAAAAATGTTCAGAAATCCTTATTGTCCCCTTGACATTTAATTATTCAGTTTAAATACCTCTTTCTTTTTTTTTTTTGAAAAGAATTTTATTTATTTTCTACAAACAAACAAGACAAACAAAACATTAAAACATCAACTCTCATATGTACATCCAGTGTGTCGGTTGTTCATCAGTTTTGTGCATTCGTTTTGTAGTCTCAATTACAATTATGTTACATAACAACTCATATTGTCAATCCAAACTTATATATCCTAATATCACTAAAAAAAAGAAATTTTGACTATACTTTTAATAATTCATGCTTTATGAGATAACAATACTTTAAACAGTTTATTCTATAACAAATCATATAATCATACCAAATCAATCCTAAAAACACTTTATAAATATAGTGTCAAATAGCAAAAGCAAGAAAATAAAATAAAATAAAGATATTCCTTACTGTCTAATATTCTAAATATTCTATTATCGTATTTTATCATCTAGCCATTGATAAAAAAGATCCCAAATTTCATAAAATTGTTTATCCTCTTGCTCTCTAATTTCAAATGTCAATTTACTCATCTCAGCGCATTCCAATATTTTCTTAATAATTTCTTCCTGTAATGGTATTTTCTCATTCTTCCAATTTTTAGCAAATACAATCCTAGCCGCTGTTAATACATTTACAATCAGGTATTTCAAATCTTTACTATATGTATCAGGTAAAATTCCCAATAAGAAGATCTCTGGTTTCAGGTCTATGTGTTTCTTTGTCATTTTTTCCAACCACATGCGAATTTTAGTCCAATATTTTCTAGCATCCTCACAAGTCCACCACATATGGTAATATGAGCCAGGTGTCTGATGACATTTCCAGCATTTTTCAGATTTGTTCTTAAACATTCTTGCTATTCTTGTCGGGGGAAAGTGCCACCTGTAAAACATCTTATACAAGTTTTCTTTATATGCTGTTGACATTGTCATTTTATAATTTTGAGACCACAATTTTTGCCATTTCTCTAAATCAATCCCATATCCAAAATTCTTCCCCCAAACAATCATAGTTTCTTTAACTTGTTCTTCCTCTAATTTAATTCCCAATAAGTAACCATATAATTTTTTAATCACCTTCTCATCAGTACCCATCAAGATCTTATCTAAATCAGTCTGTTTATCATAGAATCCCTCCGTTTTAAAATCTTCATGATACCTTGAATGTATTTACGCATATGAAAACCAATTCATCCTTATACCTTGTTCCTCTAAGTTTTGAATCGATTTAAGTTCACCCTTTTCATCCAATAGTTCCCCATATCTAACTGTTTGTTCCTTATTATAAATTATAGGATAGGAAAATGCTTCAATAGTCGATAACCAAACTGGAATTTTCAAATAACATTGTCTTTTTATCTTCTCCCAGTTTAACCACAAAGACTCCCTTATATAATGTCTTCTAAAATAACCCTGTGTTTTAGTTCCCTTATACCATAAAAAAGCATGCCAGCCCAACAGCAAATCATGCCCTTCTAATGTCAACAATCTATGCTTTCTTAATGTTATCCATTCTTTGACCCACATCAGACTTGCAGCTTGATAATACAATTCCCAATTAGGCAGGCCAAAACCTCCTCTAATTCTAGCGTCTTGCAAAAGCTTTAGCTTTATTCTCGCTTTTTTACCTTGCCATATAAACTTCAACATGATTTAATTTAAATCTTCAAAATAGTCTTTTCCAAGCCTAATTGGTATTGTTTGGTACAGAAATAAAATTCTGGGTAAAATATTCATCTTAATTGTTGAAATTCTCCCTATTAATAACAATTACAAGTTTTCCCATTTCTTCAAATCTGTAGCTATCTGTTGTTTGAGTTTAATATAATTATTCTCTTGTAATGTGCTACATCTTGCTGTCAAATATATCCCCAGATACTTAACCTTATTTGTAACTTGGATTTTCAAAAGGTCTGCCAGTTCTTCTCTTTGTCTCAGTAGCATGTTCTTTGTCAAAATCTTTGTTTTATCTTTATTTATTTTCAAACCAGCCATCTCACCATTTGTCTCTATCTTTTCCAATAACTTTGGAGCTGTTTCTAGCGGGTCTTCCAGAATAAAAGCTAAGTCATCAACAAAAGCTTGTAGTTTGAATTCTTCCTTTTTAATTTTCATTCCTTTTATGCTTTTATCATCCCTAATATTTCTATTCAACACTTCCAAAGTCAACACAAATAGCAAAGGAGATAGGGGACATCCTTGTCTTGTTCCTTTTCTTATATTAATAAAATATGTAAGTTCTCCCTCCATCATTACCTTTGCTGTCTGTTTATTGTATATGGCTTCTATTGCTTGAATAAATTTTTTGGCAAAACCCATCTGTTCCAATAGTGATAACATAAATCTCCAGTTTACGTTATCAAATGCCTTTTGAGCATCTAAGAATATCAAAGCCATTTGCTTTTCAGGATGAACCTCATAGTATTCCAAAGTATCCAAGATTACTCTCATATTGTCTCTGATTTGTCTCTTTGGAAGAAATCCATTTTGATCTGGATGGATAAAATTATTTAAATATTTTTAAGTCTTTCTGCTAAAATTGAAGCAAAAATTTTATAGTCTGCATTCAATAAAGAAATAGGTCTAGTTTCTTAATTTGCAGTGGGTCAGCCTCTTCTTTTGGAAGCCTCTGACCATGTTTTGGGTATCATCTTCTTTGACATAACTTCATTCATAACTTCTAACAGTGGGATACTCAATGATTCTTGAAATGTTTTATAGAATTCTGCCGGAAACCCATCTGGACCTGGTGCTTTCCCATTATTTTGTTTCTTAAGTGCTTCATTTAATTCCATCATTGTTATATTGCTTTCTAGCATTTCTTCAGTCTCTTTAGGTATCTTTGGTAAGTTAGCATTCTGTAGATACTGTTTGACTTTTTCCTCATCAATGTTCTCTTGTTTATATAGTTGTCCATAGAAATCTCGAATAATTTCCTTTTTCTCCTTATTGCCATAACAAACTTGGCCTTCATCATCTATTAGCTTCAGTATTTTTCTTGATTCCTTCTCCTTTCTCAATTTATATGCTAGCCATCTACCTGGTTTATTTGCATCTTCAAAGTAATTCTGTTTAGAACTTCTAATTTTCTGTGCCAGTTCTTCTTTCTCTATTAATTCCATTTTATATTTAATTACATCCAGCTTCAATTTAATATCTTTTTTCTGTGGCATTTTCTGTAATTCTTTTTCTAGTCTTTTATGCTCATCTTCCAAGGCCTTAGAAGCTTGCCTTTTCCTAATATTTTTTTTTCTTGTATAGTCTATTATCAAACCTCTAGCATATGCTTTCATTGTATCCCAAACATTCTGCGTTGAAGTATCTTCTTTTTTATTTTCTCGAAAGAAAAAAGCCAGTTCCTTCTCCATCCGTTGTATAAAATCTTTTTCCTTTAAGATAGTATTATTTAATGTCCATCTCGATCTTTTTTTTTTGTCCCTTCCATTTAATTGTCATTGGGCTATGATCTGCCCAAGTACTTGTTTCAATATTTGTTTCTTGAATATTGGATATTAATTCTGTTGATATCCAAATCATATCTAATCTGGACTATGATAAATGTCTATTTGAATAAAAAGTATATTGTTTAGCTTTAACATTTCTTTCTCTCCAAATATCTTTTAAAGTTAGTTCATCTGTCATTTTAAAAAAAGATTTAGAGTCTTTCTATTTTGCTTTGTTGTTGTTGCTATATAGTCCAGTTTATTGTCCACAATTCCATTAAAGTCTCCCATCATAATTATATTAACATAGTCCAGTCCAATTATTTTCATGTGTAGTTTTTTATAAAACTCTTCTTGTTTATCATTCGGAGCATAAATTGCAATCAAGAGTATTTTTATATTATTGTCCATTATTTCCACCATTAATACTCATCCGTCTTCATCCGTGTAGATCAGTTTTGCTAGGATAGCCTCTTTAATGTATAGAACCACTCCTCTTTTCTTACATTGAGTCAAAGAAGTAAATATTTTCCCCAATTTTGGCTGTACTAACAATTGTTCATGTTGTTTTTTAATATGAACTTCTTGTAGACAAATTATATCAAACTTTAATTTCTCTAATTTATGAAAAGTTTTCCTTCTTTTAACAGCTGAATTGAGTCCATTTATATTCATTGTAATCAGTTTTTTTTCTTCCATGATTATGCTTTATATTTAGGTCTAACAGCTCTCGTGGATCTCACTTCACGTCGTTCTTTACTATCCACCTGTCCACCTACTGCTCCTTTCTCTTAATCCAACTGGTGAAACAGCTAATTATAATCCAAAATGGAAAAATCCAATAGTAAAAGGCCCAAAACCAAAGAAGAAAAAGAAAAAAGGGAAGAAAAAAGATCTTCAGGTTCTTCTAATCTAATTACGAAGTAGTCCCCCATCAAAAATAAAAAATAGAGAGAAAAAAAACCCCCAAAATAATAATATTGATTAAGAGAAGAAAAAACAAAAATAAAAAAGGAAAGAAGAAATTCCTTCAGGTTCTTCACACCTTAATCTAATTGAGAAGTCTCAATTATCAAAAAAGAAAAACATAGTGGTCCAAAAACGTAGATAGAAAAAACAAAAAGGTCCCAATAAAACTAAGGAGAAAAAAGGAAAATAAAGAAAAAGGTCTGAGGCTTTCCCTTTAAAATAAAAAGCAAAAATAAGAATATTACTAGAATTGAAATTTACAAAAAGGCTGGTGAGTAGGGGTATCCCAAATATATATATATATGTATGGCATTCATTAAGTACCCGCGAAAACTTAAGAAAACATATGTATATATATATACATATATATACATATATATACATATATATACCTATATATACATACATATACATATACATATACATATACATATACATACATACATACATACATACATACATATATATATATATATATATATATATTTGGTTATTCGGGTTTTCTCCCGCGTAATCTTACGCGGGAGAAAACCTGAATAACCAAAGATCCACATACAAATACCCATGAGAAACTCAGAAAACAAATATGCACTTTATTTAGTTATCCAAGGCTCTTATTATGACTCTCTTCTCCAGCAACTTCAAAGCCAAGCCTCAGGTGTTGAAATATTGATAAGAGTCCAGGAAAACACCCGTAATAATATTTTGCTGTGCTCTCCCTCTATCTTATCACATTAAGATGTCCTTGAGAAGGAGTCTTCTTACAGTTCTCTCCAATTCAAAAAAAATATTTTCAAGCCTCTAGTTGGCAGTGTTACAAAGTTTCTTAATGCTCTTCCCCCCCAGCCAAAAAAAAAGGATAATTTATGCAAAAAAAAATAGCCAAAGGTAGCCTCTATCCTAAAAAAATTAAAAAGTCAAAAGGAGCATAAAGATATATGTAAGAGAAAATTCAATCCTGTTACCTACAAAGTCACACTAAAGTCCCAAAAATAAAAGATAAGAAAAAGAAAAAAAATCCAAGCCTCAATTTGACATCACTTTAAAAAATGTCGCTCATACAGTTTTTGTCAAAAAAATTCTCACAGGTTTCTTCTCTATTCAAGGTGCCTTTTCAAATCTCAGCGAATTTACAACACAAAAGAAGTTTCTCACCCAGCTGACACACTTTCACTCCAGCCATTTTCTTTCTGGAGCTGTCCCGACTTTAGCAGCTATGGAGGCTGCCTCTCCGCTGCCAGCAAAAGGGCTTCTCCCGGATCAAAGCAGAGATTTTGCGATATCTCTGGGATCCTGGGACAGTGCCCTTCACAATCCCCGTCTCTACAGGACGGTTTAGGTCCGTTAAGACCGACCAGGGGAGAAAATATCAGCTGCGATCTCAGAGCCCCGAGATCGCAGCTGTATCGCCGAAACGAAGCTCCGCCTTCTCCCAGTTTAAATACCTCTTAATGCCAAAGCAGGTTTTTCTGATTTCTCATAAGTTTGCTGTCAACGTAAGGAAGGAGAGTGGAAAAAAAAAACTTTCCCTTTTAACTTTCATTCGCTGCTTCCGAGTCTTCTTAGGGAGCGATGTATCTTTTACAAAATTTAAATTCCAGAGTACCTTAGTTGTTGCTTTTTGTCCTGGTCAGCCAAAAACTTTCACTTCTTAACTTCCTCCTGCACTTTCTTTTCTGGCTGAGTGCTTCTTTGAGGCCATTTCTGACCGCCGCTCTTACCGCCTTTGGAAAAGGGAATTTAGCCGGCTGGAGAAGAGAGGTGCGATTCCTCTCGACCCTGCCAGATCTCCCCTATCTTCACCAACCTCTACTGGGTGGCTTAGCCCCGAAGCCAGGTGGCTCGGGGCACTCCAGCAGCGAGTGCAGGCAGAAACCACGCACGATCGCAGATTCCTGCCTGCCCCAAAGCGCTACAAACCGGAACCCGTTCCTTGTAAATATTTCTTACATTAAAAAAATTCTAGTTGGGAAGGAAGTGTAAAACAGGATGTAACCTTATATTTCCTCCAATGTGGTTCTCAGGATAGACCCAGAGAGGGATCCTAAGCCTCTAAGTTAGTATCCTGAGATTACAGGATATTGCCCTATGAAATAATGACTTCATGGAAATGTACTTCTATAATTAATTATATAATTATTATTATATTGGATTATTAGATTGGTCTATTAGATTGGTCTGCCCCCATCGACTAATGGATCCAGATAGGTTCCAAAAGGAGCTGGGGATTTTAACTGCAGATCAATTATGCAGTCCAGCCAAGCTCTTAGTCACTGTTTGGAATAGGAAGGTGACTGAAACTCTGGATAGGATTGCCCCTTTGTGAACTCTCCTCACCCGTAGACCTCTTTGTGCCCCGTGGTATGTAGAGGAACTGAGAGGGATGAAATGCATGAGGAGACATCTAGAGTGTCGCTGGCGGAAGACAGGAGATGAACTTGATCGAACATGGGTAAGAGCTGCTACTAAGGCCTACCTTGTAGCAGTTTGTGAGGCAAAGTGTAAATATTTCTCCACACTTAATTGCATCTGCAGATAATCACCAGTGACCTTCTTTAAGGTGAGCCGTCTCCTCTTAGGAAAAGAGGAGATTGAGGTCCACCTGAAGGGGTGTGCTGAGGAATTTGCGGATTTTCTGGAAGACAAAATCGCTCGACTTCGTTCCCAGTTAGATGCCGGCATGGTTGCTGATCCGGTGGAAGCTTCTGTGGCAGGTTCTTGCCCTGTTATCTGCGAACGGTTTGACCCTGTTGCTCCAGAGGAAGTGGACAGGATCCTAGGGAGTATACACCCACCTGTACTTTAGACCCATGTCCTTCCTGGCTTGTGAAAGCTTCCCAGGAGGTGACAGGTGGACTCTGGAGGTGATTAATGCTTCTCTATAGGAAGGGACAGTGCCTCAACACTTTAAGGAGACTGTGGTTTGCCCTCTTCTTAAGAAGCCATCGCTGGACTCCACCCAGTTGGATAATTTCCGACCTGTCTCCAATCTTCTCTTTTTGGGGAAGGTTGTTGAGAAGGTGGTCACGCAGCAGCTCCAGAGGTTTCTGAATGAAATAGATTATCTCTACCCTTACCAGTCAGAATTCAGCCTGGATTTGGGACATTGGTTGCACTTTTGGATGATCTCTGGCGGGAGCAGGATGAAGATAGTGCATCCATCCTTGCTCTACTTGACCTCTCGGCAGCTTTTGATACCATTGACCATGGGATTCTCCTGGGACGGCTTCAGGGGAGGGGAGTGGGAGGCCTTGTGCTGTCTTAGTTCACTTCCTTCCTCTGCAGCTGCTCTCAGTGTTGATAGGAGGGGAGGGATACAACCCTCGCCCACTGCTTTACGGGGTTCTGCAGGGCTTGGTACTCTCTCCGCTCCTGTTCAACATTTATAGGAAACCACTGGGTGAGATCATCTGTCACCATGGACTGAGGTATCACCAATATACTGATGATACTCAGCTGTATGTCTCGACCCATGGTGAGTTAAGTGTTGTTGTGTCCTCCCTTGCAGTGCCTGGAGGCTGTTAGGGGCTGGATGGGGAGCAATGGGTTGAAACTAAACCCATGCAAGACCGAGTGGCTCTGGATCTGGGGTTCGTTGGTTCAGAGAGAATTACCACCTTTAGTCTTGGATGGGGTGGCACTACCCCAAACAGACCTTGTGCGTAATCTAATGGTTCTCCTGGACTCATGACTCCTGTTCAAAGAGCAGGTGGCGGTTGTGGCCAGGAGGGCCTTTGGGCAACCGTGGATTGTGCACCAGTTACGCCCTTTCCTGAATCAGCAGTCCCTACTCACAGTCACTCATGCCCTGGTCACTTCCCGTCTTGATCATTGCAACGCACTCTACATGGGGCTGCCCTTGAAGAGCATCTGGAAGCTCCAGTTAATGCAAAATGCAATGGCCCACATGGTTTTATGCAGACCCCAGTGTGCACATGTATCACCTCTCCTTCAGGAGCTGCATTGGCTGCCAGTTTGCTTCCAGGTGCAATTCAAGGTGCTGGTTGTCACCTTCATGGCTTGGGTCCAGTTATCTGAGGAAACATCTCTTGCCAGTGACATCTACCTGACCCATTAGAACGAGGAGGCAGAGAATGCTGCGGGTCCCACCCCTGAGGGAGATACACTTGGTGGGATCCAGAAGAAGGGCCTTCTCTGTGGTACTCCATCTCTCTGGAACATCATTCCCCCAGAGATTAGAATGGCCCCTTCATTAATATTATTCCGAAAGGCACTGAAGACCTGGTTTTGCCAGCGGGCCTGGGGAACCCATAGAGGGATGGAACCCATCAAATGGCTAGTGTGATCCGCTGTCATCAGGGTGGGGGGTGGTTTTTGTTTTTGTTTTGTTTTTTGTTTTCCCAATTTTTTTTCTATTGTACTTTACTAATTTGGTTGATTCTTTTTGTTAGTTCTTATTGTTTTTATTTTTATTTTTTATTTTAAATATGATTTTACATTGTGTAAGCTGCCTTGAGTTGCCATTGGTGAATGGGCGGCAATATAAATCAAATAAAATAAAATAAACATAGATGTATATTTGAATTAAATAAATTTTATGCTGTAAAGGGTTTAGAAGTTAACCTCAAGAAATGGAAACAGCCTTTCCTCTAAGAGCCTGATGGCCTCCAACCCACCCACCCAGGTTGGCATTTTCTTTTTTATAAAAGTTTTATTTAAGTTTTCACAAAACATAAATACAAATAAAATATCTGTTTTTGAGAACAGCATGACCCCGGGTTATCACTTCTCCATACAGACATAAACTCAATCCATATTTATCTTATACATTCTAATCCATATCTTATAACTATTTTCACAATTTTTTCAATAGCTTTTCCCTTTCTTTACTTCCTATAGCCTTATTTTAAATTATCTCATTCCTTTCTTAATTCAATTACATATCTTCTTATAATTTTTAAAATCTTTCTAATCAATGTTTTTATATTTTCATCTGTCCTGTTTACAATTTCATATTATCTTTTCTCATAAAACAAATTTTCCCCTGTAATTACTAGACTGGAGTATAAAACTTTTGTATCTTTTTTCAAATCTTGTTTAAAAATTTACACCTTTACAGTTATAACATTCATTTTTTAACCTCTATTTTATAACACATACCTATTTTCAATCGAATTCTGCTTGGTACATTCCCTTAAAAATACACACTAAATTCTTAAAAGAAAAAAGTATATATATATACATATACATATACATATACATATACATACACACACACACACACACACACACATATATATATATATATATACACACACACATACATACATATATATGTGTGTGTGTGTGTATATGTATAACAATAGTAAATGGAATAATTATTCTATTCAAGTACAGCTCTGCCATTAATATTAATAATAATCTTTTACATTTCTATTTCTTTTAACAAACATTACCTAGTAATATCAGTTGTCTTTCACTTTAATCATCTATATTTCATATTTTACTTATTACTGCCTTTAAATAAAAAACAAAACAATAGTTATTAACAGTAGTCAGTAAAATTATTGTTCTTATTCAAATTCATCTTGTCAACTGATAAAAATCTTCCATATTTCTTTTCAGTTTTTTTAATTTTCTTTTTAAATCATTGAGAGTCTTATTCTCTTTACAAACAAATATTCCATTACACATCAATAGAAATTTTTTCTATCATTTTAATCATCTAAACATATTTTCTAACCCTTTTCTACTTAATATAACAATGCTATCCCGTGCACCCTTGCAGAATCCTCCCCTTAAGTTAAATTTTAACCATTGTATCTGTGTCTTTTAAATAGGTTTATACCTTTAATTCTTGTACGCTTTTCCTATACCTTTATATCTTGTTTCTGTCCTTTGTAGCTTCTTTTCCTTTCCCTCTTCCCTCTCTTCTCCCTCCCCATTTTATTCCCTTTTCTATCTGATTCTCCCTTCTGTGATCCTCCCTTCTGCTTCTTCCTGATACTATGATTGCTTTTCAAATTACTCTTCTTCTTTTTTTTGGTTGTTGCTTCAATGCTTAAATTTTTAACTCCCTTTCCCCGCTTTCCCTTTTTTACCCCACTTAAAGTTGCTTGGTCATTAAAGATAGCTTCTTCTTTATCCCATCCTTTTTGTTCTGCCAGCGTTTCTTGTAGTTTTTCAAAGTTCAAAAATCTCCATTTCTAAAAATTGAAATATGAAGCCAAAAGATCCTGTTCCCTTTTGTGCTTCTTCTTTTTGTTCTTTAAGTCTCATTTTTAACTCTTCAAGAAGCGATGCCATTTTTAAAAAATGTAAACAACCCCCAATTGATTTTATTTTGTTTCATTAGGATCCACCATCCAAAATTCCAGGAATCATCCAATAATCCAAGACTGTTTCTTGCTTCTTTTCTCACTTTTTCTTTCCAGGGGCTTTGTTATCTTGTAACAAAGTTTCAGCTACAATGTATCTTTTGCAAGCCTTGTTAAAATTCCACTATCGATTTTTTTTAAGTTTCAGGTGGTCTCCATTTTCCAGATTCCACCCTCTTGTTTCCTTTTTCCCTCTTCTGCTTTCTTTCTTTATTTAAGAAAATTTTTAAATTATTCAAGAATCTTTATCCCTTTGACACTTTATTTTCAGCTAGAAATAGCCTATTAATGTCAAAGTGGTTAGTATCAATTTCTTATTCAAATCTCTTCTTCTTAATGTTCCAAGTCAATTAAAACTGTCAATATGAGAGAAAAAAAGCCAATTCTGTTTTCTTTCCTTTTCTCTTTCGCCACTTAAGAACTTTTTTAGGAATAGTATTAGTCTTTAAAATTCAGGTTCCAAGTACCTTAAATAGATGTCCTCCATTCAACCTGGTCAGTCAAACTTTCTCCTTTAAACTTCTTCCTGCACAATCTTGTCCGGTCGGGTTCTTCTTTGAGGTGGCCATTTCTGATCACTGCTGCAACCGCCTTTGGGAAAGGAAGTAATGGCCAGCTGAGGAGGAGAGATGCGGCTCTCCTCAACTCTGTTGAAGGCTCCCCCTTCTCCACCACCTCTATGAGATGGCTTCAGCTCCGAATCTGGGCAGCTCGGGGCACTCCAGTGACGAGCACGGATCAAAGCTGTGCACAATCACAGATTTTGGTCTGTCACCAAAGAAGCCCAAACCGGAAGTCCTCTGGTTGGCATTTTCCTGGGGCATTATTGCCAGGACATTACTGAAGCCTCCAACCCTTTTGGATATTATGAATATTCTTAATTGGATTTTATATTATTTTTATTTAGATTTTTTATTATCATGATGTCATGTATTATTTGTTAAGCACCCAGAGATACTTGTTTAAGATGAAGTAAAAGACAAGCCAATCTTTTAAATGAATAAATCATATGCTATTTTAATGAATAGCAGAGTTATCCAGTGCTCAGACAAAGTCCCAAACATAAATTCTGAACCATTTTTGAAATAGATACCAACTATTGTAGTACATACCGTCAGGCTTTATGTAGCAGGCTAGACTGAAATTAATTAAACAGCACACAAGCATATAAAAACGTCTGAACAGAAGTTTCATTCTAGAAAAGAAAAGTCATTACAAAACAGTTCCAGCATCTGCTGTGTATCACAGCAAATCTTTCTGGGGCAGGAGATAAGTTTCCATCTCTTCACTGTTTCGATACAAAAAGAAAAAAGTATTAGATAAGCTATGTGGAACTTAAATGCATAAGGGGTGGGGAGATATTGGTATGCCATGTTTGAAATATTAAGATGCCTTTCAACTAAGACAATATTATAAGGAACATAGATGATTGTTTCTGAATACAAATTGGATTAGTGTTAAGACTCTATCAATTAGAACACAACCATTCCTTTCTGGTGGATTAACAAATATCTTCAATCTTTATTTAAATCTATTTTCAGTTGTTCTTTAATAGGTGTCAATACATATTTAAAAAGAGGTAGGGCTTCAATCATATGGTTACAACCACAACTCCAAAAATCCCAATGCCCTTACCCCGAAATACCTAAATGTTTTAAAATTTTACTAATGCAATCTAGTATGCAGTCAGTTTTAATATTTTATTAGAGATTGATATTTTAAATATAAAGCTATATTGAGTATTGAGTATTCTATTTTATATGAATTTCCCATAGTCTTTTATATGGGCAGGATATAAAATAAACATACATTTCATTATATACTATATACATCTTGCATATTCTCTAGAATCTCAAGGAACTTTCAGCTATGTTAGCTTGAGAGGAAATAATTGACCCAAATGCACCAGCTGAGCTTCAGACTAATGGAACACCTGGATTCTGATCACCTGGATCTTAAACCCATACATTATTTAATATACTATCATAGCATAGTCATAACCTACCTTACAGGGTTGTGTGAGGATAAAATAAATGATGCAAGCTCCCTTGAACCTTGAAAAAAAAGTAGGAATAATGACAACCTGTAGTTCTGTTGTAATAATTTAAGTTCTGTTGCTGACCTTTCTGTGAAAAAGTTTTATCAATATGGAACAGGTCTCATAATTTAAAAACATTTATATCTACCTAGCCTTTTTATTGCACACTTAGAAAGTTGGGTATTTTAAAGAAGGGGAAAGGAAAATAAGTATTTCATCCACCACCACCATACCATTTAGTTATGCCTTCTAAAAAAAAACCAGTTTTATAAAATGGGTTATTAATTTATTTAAACAATTTATTATTATGGAGGTGAGAGCTTGCATTTTCTGTCATTTTTGATTCAGAAGTTTAATTTTCTACTTAGAATTTATTATATTTGTACTTTGACGGGTTTATACCAGTACGCTGAAAAAAGTTCTTTGTAGTATATGAGAGCACATATGAAGCAGCTCCTCCCACTGGTGAAAATAGGAAAGATAGGCATTAAAGAAATGTTAAGATAAAAAGGGCTGTGGCTTTCAGTTGCTCTCACAGGCTGTAAGTATTCAGCAGTCCCCTTTTCCAGTAGAGGATACCCAGGACGGTTTGCCTCTGCAGAGTGTTCTGGGATTGCTACTGTTTGTCAGACATGTAAGCCAGTGGTGGGATTCAATTTTTTTTTACCACCGGTTCTGTGGGCGTGGCTTGGTGGGCGTGGCAGGGGAAAGATGCTGTAAAATCTCCAGTCAGAGGTGGTATTTGCCAGTTCTCTGAACTACTCAAAATTTCCGCTACCGGTTCTCCAGAACTGGTCAGCTGAATACTACCTCTGATGTAAGCTATTAATGCTAGCTATAGTTTGAAAGAAATTAAAAAGAGCTGGAGTGATCTGTACAAAATAATAAAAGATGTTTGGGGCAGAGCAGAATAATTTTTATAGGCACAAATTAAATGCAGAATCCTAGATTCTGGTTTGATCCCTGGAACTGGAGAATGATCAGAAATTACGAGAGAAAGAAATGTTAAGTAATTGATGATAGGCCAAAACAATAATAAATTGTAGAATAAGTGATTGCTATGGGACTCAAGAAATTTCACCATGTGAACATTCTAGGAATTGGGTCACTGAATCACTATCCCCTTATCATAGTTCTATCTATGTCTTAGCTTCTAGTTGTACCACGGCTCCCCGTTTTTTCTCTTTTTGAAGCTTGGTGAAGTGAACTGCTTCAGTATGGACCATATGCCACTTCAAGTTCTAAAGCTGATGGAACTTGCCCTCAGTGCATAATGATTTTGACATCATTAACGGATGGTTGAAGGGAAATGTATAAATCACTTCAAAATTAATTAGTCAGGGTTGAGGGGGTGGAATCAAGGGAAGTCAAATAATGAAAGCAATGTTATGCCATTGCACTGCAAGCTCCATTACTTTTATTAATGCACTGTGATACACATTAATATAGAAAGGCAGAGCTTGCAGCAAAATAGTGCATTGTTGTTTTCATTATTTTTTCGAAGGTATTGGCCTCTTTAATTCTGCCTTGCTTTTTTCCCCCAGTTTCTTTAGGCAGCATGAAATTGAGCTTGATGAGTGTATTATTAGAGGCAAAGTGAACTGAGAAACTTTGTTCATTGTTTTATTTCTCCTTCAGAGAATTGTGAAACATTTGTGCTTATTATTACTATTATATAAGGTTTGAGATGCTGTATATTGCAATAGAAGAAGAGGAAAAGAGGCAGGCTGCCTTCTACACATGCTTCTCTTTAGTCCCATAGTGTCACCCCAGCAAAAAGATGCACAACTGTTATCAGCCAAAAATTTTCTCCTCCTAAAAAGAGCACACCCAGGACATAACACTCACTTGGTTTGTTTGAAAGAATGTGGTAAAAGATCAGCAATAAAAGTATTCAATAGCATGCATATGGAGGTTACCCCTACTAACTCTTGGGGTGTAAATTGCACCATCTTGTATTTAAGTTTTCTAATACGTTTTTTTTATAAACAAGACACTCTCGTTCTAGTTATCAATTAAATCCATAACCATTCATTTTAGATGATATTTTAGATGAGATGACAAGAAAAGAACTTTGCACAGACACTTACTGTAAAGTGTGTGGGGCTGTACTGCAGTTTGAATCTCAACGAATAGCACACTATGAGGTAAGCTTTAATACAGAACATGTCAATGAGATTTTATGACCCCACTTTTCTCCAGATATGGAGGATTCTGCTTTTACTGACTAAGATACTTTTTAAAACAAATCGGGTGTTCTTAAAAAAAACTTAACTATGCATTGAAGAACTGTGACTACCTGTTAAACAAAAAGCTACCAGCAGTCATTTCATTATTCAACAGATCTCATCTCATCAAGCTGGCCTCCTAATCTGGAGTAGTTTTTAATGCTTCACATAAACAAAAGTTTTTTTTTAACTTACCTAATACAGATAGTCCTCCACTTACAACCACAACTGAGCTCAAAATTTCTGTTGGGAAATGAGACATTTGTTAAGTGAATTTTGCCTCATTTCACAACCTTTCTTGCAATAGTTGTTAAGTGCAGTTGTTACGTTAGTTATTATGTATGTAAATAGTTTAAATAAAAGCAAGCTTGGGGTAAAGTGCAGGGTTCTGGCCCTGCACTTCTGATTGGGTGTTAAGCGGCTCGATCGGATTGGTTGGAGAATCCGATTGGCCCTTAACGAAGGACTCTTATTGGTTCTGGAGCTAGCGTCTTACAGCTCCCTATTGGTTATTTCACATTAAGGTTACCTATATAAGGCAGAGTTGTTGTTCAAGTTCTCAAGTCACTATGTAATAAAGAGCTGAAAGTTCACCAACTAAGATTGTCTCCATTCATTTCACCCATGCCTAAAACTATATCACTGGCGACGAGGATGGGATTTGGAGACATCTGATCTTAAGGAACCGGGAAGAAAAACAGAGCACGTGCCAAGACGACGCCACCAACGGAAACCATGTCCAGCGGCATCGTACCACCCGCTCCGTTCGATCTGAACCAAGAGGATTGGGAATCCTACATGGATCGCTTCCAAATGTTCTTTGAAACAAACAACCTGAAGGACGCCACACCAGCCAAGAAGCGGGCACTGTTCCTGACGTACTGCGGCCCGGCTGTCTTTAAAATGGCAAAGGCACTCGCGAAACCTCGAAAAGTTAAAGAAATGAGCTGGGACGACCTCGAACGTCTCCTGAGAGACCATTACGCACCAACCGTACCTACACTCGTGAGACGCCACAAATTCTATCAAAGAAGCCAGCGAAAAGGAGAGATTGTGGCTGACTTCGTGGCCGACCTCCGACACTTGGGAGGCCTCTGCGGGTTTGCAAACTTAGATGAAACACTGAGAGACCACTTAATTCTGGGATTAGATGCGCTAGGCGTGCAAAGCAAGCTGATGGCGAAAGGCGACATCGACCTTGCTGACGCCATCGCCGAAGCCACTGCTGCTGAGGCGACCAAAAAGTCCGCGGCACAACTTCGGCGAAGCCGAAACCCAACGACCCCATCGACAGGCGACATCTTACCCAGCTCAGAAGGGCGGCTAGCGACAACGCACTATGAGGACCTCTCTTCGTCGTCAGACAGCAACGAAGAAGGGGTCCATCAACTGCAGTCCGACCAGGACCCTCACTCTAAACCCTCACGCCCTTGTGCTGGTTGTGGGGCAAGCCACCCCAGGGCAGACTGCAAATTCCGTGATGCGATCTGTCATGAGTGCGGAAAACGAGGCCACATCAGTCGAGTCTGTTGCAGTTTACCGGGACCAAGTCAGGCCTCAAGGGGAACCAGCTCTCGCCAATCGGCAGGAAACCGTCCTATAAGGCGAGATCCAGCAAACCACTCCTACAGATATCGAGCGTTGCAGAAAGAAGAGGCCCACCATACTATCACTATAGGTCACACCTCAGCCATGGACGCTAAGAAGATTCGAGTCACAGTAGCCATAGAGAACCAACCTTGCCACATGGAGGTCGATTCCGGATCGTCCCTCTCGATGGTGTCGTGGAAGACATTAAAGCAACTCATTCCTACCATCCAACGCCAATACCTTCGAATGCAACGTCTCATCCTTAAAGACTACCAAGGGAATCGGATCCCTGTGGTTGGGTCTTGTCAAGTCCGCGTCTCGTTTAAAAAGCATACGGCATACTTACCTCTAACGATCATCGATAGGGACAGGCCTAGTTTGTTGGCCCTCCAATGGTTCGCGCCACTCGGCATCGAAGTAGCTGGCGTGAACCGAGTCGGTGATTGCGAGTGGGAGGAGGACCTTATTACTGAATTCAGCGATGTCTTCGCAGATCATCTGGGCGAGTATAAGGGGACCCCAATTTTGTTTAGCCTCGACCCTAAGATCGCCCCGATCCATTTAAAGCCCCGTCGAGTTCCGTTCGCCCTTAAGGCCAAAATAGATGAACAACTTGACAAACTAATTAAACAAGGGGTACTGCAACCCATTGATCATTCTCCATGGCAAACTCCTATTGTAACCCTGATTAAACCAGATGGGTCAATCCGAATCTGTGGGGACTACTGGGCCACTCTAAACCACGCCCTCCAGCAGAACGCGTATCCAGTGCCGGTGGTACAGCACCTCCTTCATTCCCTGGGAGGCGGAAAAGTTTTTGCTAAGTTAGATTTAACTCAAGCCTATCAACAATTGCCCGTGGACGATAAAACAGCCCAAGCTCAAACGATAGTAATGCACAGAGGTGCTTTTAAATGTACCCGATTGCAATTCAGGGTAAGTGTAGCCCCGGGAATATTGCAATTCAGGGTAAGTGTAGCCCCGGGATTATTGCAGGGAATCAAGGGCGTGGTTCCGTATTTTGATGACGTGTTAATTGCAGCTCCTAGTAAAAATATTCTACAGAATCGTTTAAAATGTGTTCTTAAGAAATTCCAAGAAGCGGGATTGAAAGTAAAAAAGGATAAATGTCATCTGTATACCAACAGTGTTGAATTTCTAGGTTATCGCATTGATAGTCAGGGTATCCACCCTACTGAGAGTAAATTAAGGGCAATAAAAAATGCTCCCAGACCCTGTAACAAAACAGATCTCCAGACATTTTTAGGCCTCATTAATTTCTATAATGTGTTTTTACCACATAAGGCGACTGTGGCTGAACCGTTACACCGGTTATTAGATAGGAAAGCATTGTGGGTTTGGCGTTACCGGGAGGAAAAAGCGTTTCGAAATGTAAAAGATTTACTTACATCTGATTCTGTACTTATGCAATATAATGAAACATTACCATTGGTTATAACTTGTGATGCCTCACCGTTTGGGGTGGGCGCTATTTTGAGCCATGTGCTGCCTAATGGAAACGAGGCCCCCGTTGCATACTTTTCGAAGACTCTTTCTCAGGCAGAACGTAACTATGGACAAATAGATAAGGAAGCTCTTGCAATTGTGTCAGCCGTAAAAAAATTCCATGAGTATGTATATGGAAGGACATTTACCATTGTAACTGACCACAAACCTTTACTGGGGATAATCGCTGGGGACAAACCAACCCCCTATATATTGTCCCCAAGAATGACTCGATGGTCAGAGTTCCTAGCTGCTTATAATTATCGATTGTTACATCGCCCGGGGAAAGCCATTCCCCACGCCGACGCACTCAGCAGAGCACCGCTACCAGAAACTCTCGACAATCTGGCACCAACAGTATCGGCGTTACAAATCGAGACGCTCAACTCGCCTCCTATGACCACTCGAGATATCGCAAGAGAGACCAGACGAGATCACACCCTAGCTCGAGTCCTAGGCTGGGTAGAATGTGGATGGCCATTGGACCAGGTCCCAGATGACTTCGCGCCATTTAAAACAAGACAGACTGAACTTTTTTCGCAAAAAGGCTATGTCATCTGGGGCAATAGAGTCGTCGTTCCAGAACGACTCCAAAACTCGCTGTTACAAATTTTGCACGAAGGACATCCTGGGATCGTGCGGATGAAAGCACTCGCACGGAGCTACGCTTGGTGGCCAGGCATGGACCGACACATCGAGCAATGGGTCAAGGCCTGCACCAAGTGCCAACAAAACAGCAACACACTGCCAAAAACTGCACCGACTGAATGGGAGACGCCACGCGGGCCCTGGTCCAGAATCCACCTGGATTTCGCAGGGCCGATTAAAGGACATACATTACTATTGACTGTCGATGCATACTCTAACTGGTTGGAAATTCATCGAATGACCCATACAACCTCCGAAGCTGTCATTAAAGTCCTCAATAGACTCTTTGCAACTCATGGATTGCCGGATGTCCTGGTGTCTGACAACGGACCACAGTTTACAGCGCTGATGTTTGAACAGTACCTTGCTGATAATGGCATCCGCCATGCGCTCACCTCGCCTGCGCATCCTGCTACCAATGGCCGAGCGGAACGCATGGTCCAATTTGTAAAAAAGACTTTGCAAAAAGTGGACTATGATAATATTGATGAAAAAATAAACCGCATTCTACTTCTACAACACATCACTCCACACAGCGTAACCGGCAGAACTCCCGCAGAACTTCTCATGGGGTGAAAACTCCGTTCCCGCCTCGACCAACTGCACCCTGCTTACGAGCCAGTAAAGCCTGCAGGATCCAGAGGACGCTACCGTACCTTCAAGGTAGGCGACCCCATTTATGCAAGAAATTTATCGGGCGACCCGGTTTGGATTGAAGCAACGATAATACGCGAGACTGGGCCCAAATCCTTTTTTGTAAGATGTGTTGATGAAAGACTGTGGAAACAACATATTGACCAATTACGGTCACGACTCATATCGGCCAGCCAACAACTCCCATACGACCAAACTGAGGGGGGGGAAGGAATGGAAGAAGACGACATTTCAGGGAACCTGTTCCAAGAGAGCGATGAATCTAGTGAAACTCAGGAAAGGGAGCAGGAGGAAGAATCGTACGTTCCAAGGGAAATCACATCAGAACGAGAAGCTAAGCCACTGCCAAACAAGATTTTACCTCAACAGGACTGCACACAGCCAGTCCAAAGAAAATCTAATAGACCCAAAAGACAACCGTCCTATTTGAAGGACTATATAACCACACCATAATTGAGGAGCCAGGGGGGAGGGGTGTTATGTATGTAAATAGTTTAAATAAAAGCAAGCTTGGGGTAAAGTGCAGGGTTCTGGCCCTGCACTTCTGATTGGGTGTTAAGCGGCTCGATCGGATTGGTTGGGTTCAGAGAATCCGATTGGCCCTTAACGAAGGACTCTTATTGGTTCTGGAGCTAGCGTCTTACAGCTCCCTATTGGTTATTTCACATTAAGGTTACCTATATAAGGCAGAGTTGTTGTTCAAGTCCTCAAGTCACTATGTAATAAAGAGTTGAAAGTTCACCAACTAAGATTGTCTCCATTCATTTCACCCATGCCTAAAACTATATCATTAGTGACACAGTATTTCAGCAAATCTGGCTTCCCAATTGGCTTTGCTTGTCAGAAGGTTGCAAAGTGGTTACATGATTCCAGAACAGAGATGGGATTCAAAAATGTTTACTACCAGTTCTATGAGCGTGGCTTGGTGGGCGTGGCTTGGTGGGCGTGCAAGGGGAAGGATATTGCAAAATCCTATTCCCTCCCCACTCCACTAACCTGCTTTCCAGCTCTGTTCTCCTGTGCAGTGCAACAAAAGAAGACCCAGCCGATCAGCAGGGACTCAGGTGGCAGAGAATAGATGGGGGCAGGGCCAGTTAGAGGTGGTATTTGCCGGTTCTCAGTACCACTCAAAATTTCCACTACCAGTTCTCCAGAACTGGTCAGAATCTGCTGAATACCATCTCTGCCCCAGAACACTACAAAGTCATAAATATGAGTCAGTTGCAAAGTGTCTGAATTTTGATCATGTGACCATGGGGATATAAATAAATGGAAAAAACAGTCATAAGTCCCTTCTCTCAGTGCTGTTGTAACTTTGACCAGTCATTTAATGAACTGTTGTAAGTTGAGGACTACCTGTATTCCTTATTTTGTCCAGCGGCCCTACCAGAATAAAGCCATGAAGTTCAAACCAGTCATTACGTATCATATGGAACCAGCCTCTGAAACATTCCCGCTTCATCTAAGGTTCACCAGTTGAATCCTAAGCATTGTTTGAAAATATGTAGCAGTAAGCAAATCTGCTTATTTTTAAAATTCAAAAATGAATATTTCTCTTTTGCTACATTCACAGTACTGAGGTTGATTCACACAGTTTAAAATCAGCAAAAATTAATAATACAACAGAATAGCAGAATTTGAAGGAACCTTTGAGTTCTAATCCAACCCACTGCTCAGGCAGGAAACCCTATAACATTTCAGAAAATGATTGTCCAATCTCTTCTTAAAACCTTCAGTGTTGGAGCATTCACAACTTCTGGAGGCAAGTTACTCCATTGATTAACTGTTCTGTCAGGAAATTTCTTCTCAGTTCTAGGTTATTAGGTTACTAGTTACTAGTTCTAGGTTCCTTGACTAGTTTCCACCCATTACTTCTTGTTTTGCCTTCAGGAGCTCTGGATAATAGGTTGATACACCTCTCCCCTCTTCTTTGTGGCAGCCCCTTAGAACAGGAAGACCAACCGGTGGTGCTATGCATAAAGTAATCCTCCACTTGGCATGTCAGATGGCGTACTGCATAGCCCTCCATTATGAACTGACAAGTAATTTTGTAATTAGAAATTCAGTATAATATGTTGCTGTAGCTATGCTTCTATTAATAGTCTCCACTACAGCACACACCAGTCACCCAATCTAGCTGTAAATCACTGGGTACTCAAAGGCTTTGCTTTTGGGTGATGTGTATTTTTATACAATTGTTTTTACATATTTTTGAAGGCTTGGTTTGATATAAAATTGACACTTTGCTTTTCAGGGCAAAAGACATGCACAAAAAGTACGACTTTATTTACAAATGCATAATGAACAAAAGGACAAGCTGCATTTGAATTTTCAGGTAAAGTTATCCCATCTACATCAATAGGATGGTTACATATGGGGCCCAGGATTTGTGCCTTGTAGCTTAATTTTATCTGACTCTGGCATTATCTGAGGCTGTGTCATGAGAGAGAGAAAGATAAAAGACCCCTCATATACAACTGCTAATCCAGCTCACATTTACCCTAACCTTGTTTCTCTTTACTGTAGCCTCAATTCAGTTTTCTCAACGGTCCACACATGTTCCTATGATAAAGCTAGCTAATGATAAAAAATAAAGTAGTATCATTTTCTTATTTAGAAGATGTTTTTAATTCCATCCTGGAGCTAGCCATTCTTTGTCTCTGTCTTGAACATCATGAGCGAGAAAGGAAAACATTGATGACCATGGTAAATTTATCTATGGACAAATGAACTGATGCCTAACTTTGTTGGGTGTCTTCAAGCAGAAACTGGATAACTAAATTATCCAGAGATGCTTCTTGCCCAGGGCAGAATTTGACATCTCAAAAGTTCAGCCAATCTATTATTATAATGATTAAATAGCTTTTCACTTTGATTTCAGGAGAATCCAAATATGGACAAAAATATGTATTGCAGACTTTGCAACATGGTCTTCACATCTCCAGTTGTTGCTCAATCACACTATTTGGGAAAGATTCATGCCAAAAAACTGAAGCAGTTATCAGATCAGACTCCGCCCATACAGAATGTGCAGTCAGAACATGGTAAAGATCTAATAATTAATGCATTCTCTTTTTTGTCAGCTAGTTTAGTGAGAAGATGAAGAATGGGTTGCTTTAATCATAGTGCAAATGCAGCTGAAAAACAAATCACATTAAATGTCCTTATTTTGTTACTCTTACATATTTCTCTTTGTTCTTTTCTCCTTGTAATTTCATACAATGGAGTAAGAAAGGAAAGAATCAGTAACTTACCTGAATAACTTAAGGAGATGCCATTCACAATAATTTGTCAGTTGACAAATTAGATTCAAAGATAGCTATATTTTCTTAAAGGCAGTCTAATGGTTCTTTAAAAAGTCCATTTCAAATTCTGACAGATTGACACTTTTTGTTCTGATTGTTTTCCATGAGGAGACTAATCTTTCTTCATGGCTCTTTTTCACAGATTCCTCTGCAACTCCAATTCCGCCAGAGGCATCTCTTGAAAAGAACTTGCAACAGGATGTTAATTCTGAGGACTTATATTTATCCAGTAGAACTGCTTTGGATTTAGATGATCCAGATAAATATTGCAAACTCTGTTCTGCACCTTTCAACAATTCGTTTATGGCCCATCAACACTATGTAGGCAAAAAGCACAAAAGAAATGAATTACGTAAGAAATTGGTGGCTGAGATTGGAACTCAGGCTATACCTCTGGAGTCCAAAACCAATGGTAAGCAGCATCAAAATGAATATTCTCCTTTATATCAGGTGAGCATGGCTCTGAACCAAGGTATCCCATCAACCTTTCCTTCCATATGCTGGCCATAGTTGGACATCTTCCTTTCAGAGTCCAGTGATTCTGATAAAGGGAATTCCTTGCTTTCTTTGGCTGTTTCTCTGTACTTTTCTTAAAATCCAATATATTGTTGCCTAACTTCAGTCAGACATTTTCTATTACAGTAACAATTTGATCATGACAGTGCGTTTGCAATACTTTCTATTCTTTTATATTGAAGCTATCAGATAATATGTAAGGTTTTCTTTTTCAGGCTTAGGTTCAGGCTGCAGACACACCAAAGCAGACACAGTTGCTGAATAATTTTTATCACAGCCAGGCAGATAATAATAAATAAGATCATGAATCTTATTTGCAAAAAATGTTTGTCTGAATATTTCCATTCAAATAGTTCAAATATCAAGAGAATGGTCCAAAGTCATTCCAGAAGTCAAAGAGCCAAATCAGGAAGTCCAGTAGTTTAAAGATTCAAAAATGGAAACATATGAACAAGAGTCACAAGCTTGAATTTTGAAAAGAATGAAGACTAAAGGCAAGGCACCTACATAAATCCATCTATGGCAGTTGACTACAATTACATAGGCCTCACATTTTGCCTTGTTGAGTTGCATAACTGCTTGCCATTGGATGCATCAAAATCTGGGGCTTGGGTGTGTCTGCCTCATCATCTGATTGCTTCAGCTTATTGGGAGGTGCCTATCATTGATCAGCTTCATCTGCATCATGACGATGATTCCTGAAGTTGACAATGCACATGTTCATCTGGAGCAGCATTGTCAGAATCGGATTCTGAGTCTAAACCATGGCCCATGATAGAACAACTTTACAAATATTTCCCATAAAATGTCTTTTATTTGGGAGAAAGGGCATTGCTTTTACTGCATTTTCTTTAACTTGTTGCTCTTTTTTTGCAGCACTTGGCGTGGGCAACTATGTATGTACAACATGCAGTATCAGCCTCACATCCATAGAGATGTACCAGTCACACATGCAAGGAAATAAGCATCAGATTAAGTAAGTATTTTCCTGGCCCTCTATCAGTGATTGAGGAGCTGTGCTGAAACTTCAAGAATTGAAATGTGAGAGTGTGGATACTGAGCAAAACAAAAATTGATGGTTAGAATTGCAGAGAAAGAATGTGAACAAAGTTCACTGCAAATTAACTTTATCACTAGAAATCAAGTAATGTTCCTCTGCTCTTGAAATGTGGTTTATTCTTTGCCTTGAAGGCTGGATGCAACAATTGCTTTTCCATAGTTCTTTTTTTCCTTAGCTAATTTTCCATAGCACTAACATTAGGAAAAATGTTTTCTAAGGAAATTTTTCTTTCTTTGCTCTTCAAAGGTAAGAAATCTCTGGCTCTCTAAATATTTTTGGGTAGAACTCTTATCATTAACCATGATATAGTACCAGAGGTGGTATTCAGCAGGTTCTGACCAGTTCTGGAGAACCAGTAGTGGAATTTTTGAATAGTTCGGAGAATTGGCAAATACCACCTCTGACTGGCCCCACCCCTATCTATTCTCTGCCTCCCGAGTCCCAGCTGATTGGCTGGGTCTTTTTTTATTGCCCTGCACATGAGAACGGAGCTGGAAAGCAGGTTAGTGGGGTGGGGAGGGAGTGGAGAGTGGGGATTTTATAGTATCCTTCCCCTGGAGTGGGAAGGGAATGGAGATTTTATAGTATCCTCCCCTATCATGCCCACCAAGCCACGCCACGCCCACCAAGCCACGCCCACAAAACTGGTAGTAAATTTTTTTGAACCCCACCACTGTGTAGTACAATAATATTTGGAGGTTTGCAGGACACATGTACCCCCCCCCCCCATGGTTATTTTCTATAGCTGATACGCAGACCTACTGTTAGGGATAACATTGTTTGCCCTAACTGGTTTAGGTAAAATAATAACTATGTAATCATAGTGTGTATGTTAAAGTGTCTGCAACTTTAAATATGGGAAAGTAATTAAGGGAGTGGTTGTGAAAGCACTTTAAAAGAAGCAAGACTGCAGCTTGCTCTCTCTCTGGCTTTGATGATCCCTGATTACTGCTTGGAATCAAGACTGCATTGCTCGAACGGGAGAGAAAACAAAGGACTGATTTGTAAGTGAACTGACATAGGATATTCTACATGGACTTTGCTAACTGAATATCCCTGAATGGACTGACTAAATGATACATGACTATTGGACTGTTATTTTGACTATGCTATGAACTCATAATGGAATAAACTATATTTTTGATAGCACAAGCGTATCTGTTATTTTTACTGTATGTTAATAAACATACAAACTTAGCTCACTCATTTACCTGTGTGCCTATCTGACTAACGCTGCACATTCTGTTTAGTTTGTCTCCCTAACCCTGGTTGGGGAAACCAGGCTTAACACTGGTTATGGGCCCAGAGGCTGCAAAGTCAGTTTAACTAGGATAAAACAGATTTATGTAAAAGTGAGAGTTTGTGTTGTTATACATTACAGTAAACAGACAGCTGTGTTTTATTAATTATAGTTTTATATCCATACAAGAAAACATGGCACAAGTCAATCTACAAAGTTTGTCCCTTATATCCAAGTTGGATGGAACAAACTATGTATCATGGTCTATGAAATGTAGTCTGCTTCTACGAAGAGAAGGTTTGTGGAACATAATTGAAAATCCACCAAACGTAGAGGAATGGGATCCAGAGGATGATGACGATAAACTAAAGATAGAAGAATTTATGCATAAAAATCAACAAGCTATTTGCATAATTGGATTAACCTTAACTGATCAGCAATTTGTTTATATCCACGGAGAGAAAACGGCTGTTGGGTGTTGGCAGAAGCTGAAGAGGATTTATGTTCGAGATAATGTTGGTGCTCACATAAATCTAACACGGAAGCTTTTCAGTACGCATCTCCAAACAAATGGTGATATGCTGAGTCATTTGAAAACTATGCAAAGCATTTTTCAAGAACTGCACGAGAAAGAGCTTATTTTCTCTGAACTACACCAAGTCTACATAATTCTATCTTCACTTGATGAAAGTTATGATAAACTACGTAACTTCCCTTGAAATATTGCCAAAGGAAAGTTTAACTTTAACTGATATAACTGGCAGATTGATTGAAGAGGCCAGAAGAAGGCTTGAAAGAGACGAGTTAAGGAGGCAGCAACCTCAAAAAGAAGATAATGAATCTCCTACTGCATATGCAATTAAAAAGTGTTTTAATTGTGGAGGAAGAGGACATTTGGCAAGATTTTGTAAAAAAGCAAAGCGCCAGAACGTTGGCCAGAATACAAAAAGTCATCAAAAGAAAAATAAAAATTTAGAGTTAGCCATGTATAGTAACGGAGCTATAAAAAATAATTTATGGGTGGTTGACAGTGGAGCATCCCACTGTATAAGAAATGATAACAAAAATTTTATTAAAATGTCCAAGAGTACACAGCAGATATCGTTAGCCAATGGCTGGAAACTGAAAGCTAAAGGTCAAGGTACAACATATTGTTCTTTTATAAAAAAGAATGTAAAAATGTTATATGTACCACAGCTTAAGTTTAATTTAATTTCAGTTAGAATTTTGGTTAAACTAGAATATGTAGTTACATTTAGGGGAGATAACTGCATAATTGAAAAAGAAGATAAGAAAATTACTGCATCTTTAAGAGGTGAATTATATGTGTTAAATGATGATGGTTTAAAGGTGGCTAACACAGTTTATGAAAATAAGAAACCTCATGATGAATGTATTCACTTGTTACATCGAAGGCTAGGGCATTTAAATTTTAAAATGCTTAAGAGAACTGTTGAATTATCTAAGGGAATAAGTTTGAAACCTTGTAATAAGTATTTGCAATGTAATATTTGCAATCAAAGCAAAAGCAGGGTCACACCGGCTAATAGAGTTGATGGATTTACTACCAAAGAACCTTTAGAGGTAGTATTTGCAGATTTAATAGGTCCGAAAAAACCAAGTGTTGGAGGAGCTCGTTTCATATTAAGTATAATGGACCACTATTCTAGATATGGGTTTTGCTATTTAATGAAGAGCAAAACTGAAACGTATCAAAATCTCTTTAATTGGATTAAATTTGCAGAAAGAAAAACTAAAAAGAAATTAGTAACTCTTACAACAGATAATGGTACGAAATTTACAAATAATAAATTCCAGAACAGACTAAGAATGTTAGGTATTCAACATAAAATGTCTGCACCATATAGGCCACAACATAATGCCTTTATAGAGAGACGAGGCCAAACATTACAATCAATGACACAAACTATGATGTCTGATTCAGGATTACCTGACAATTTATGGGGAGAAGCAATAATGTGTGGTAATCATATATTAAATAATGTTGTTAATTCAACAACAGGTGAATTACCATTCACACTGTGGCATGGTACAAAACCTGATTTAAGTTACATGCACACATTTGGAGCACCAGCATGGGTGCATATCCCTACACAACTTAGACACAAAGGACAGCACAGAGCTAAAAGATTATTTTTTGTAGGATATACATCTAATCATAGATCTTATAGATTCTGGGAACCAGGTACATCTAGAGTTTACACTAGTACTAGTGCTAAATTCCTAGAACATGTAGGATGGAATAGATTAGAGCAAGATTTAAATAACGAAGTAATTATTGAACCCTACAAAAGGCAGAAAGATCAGATTAGTTATAAGAAGAGTCCAATAAAAGAAGAAGTCCACGAAGAGCAAATAGGGCCAGAACAAGAGGAAACAGTTGATCAGGAAGAGTTAGATAATCAAGAAGAGTTAATAAATGAAAGTCCACCTGTAAGTCCTGTAATACCTAGACGTACTACACGTATAACTAGACCACCTGATAGGTATCAAGCAAGTATAGTTTGCCAAGTAACTAAAGTTCCAACTAGTGTAGATGAACTTAGGATGTATTCTGCTAAGGATCAGGAGAATTGGCAAAAGGCAATGGAAAAAGAACTAAATTCATTAAAGGTAATGAAAGTATATGAAGATGCTAAATTACCTCCAGGAGAAAAATCCATTGGGTGCAAATGGATATTTAAAGTAAAAACTGGAAATGATAGGACTGTTACCCATAAGGCTAGGTTGGTAGCTCAAGGATTTAATCAAACTGCATCTGATTACGATGAAGTTTTTGCACCAAGTCTTAAAGCAACATCTTTAAGAGCAGCATTAGTGTGGGCAGCTAAGAAAAACTATGTCATTAACCATTTAGATGTGGAAACTGCTTATCTGCATGCACCATTGCAGCACACTATATATTTAAAAAAACCAGTAGGTATAAAAGACAATAAAGTAAATAGTAATGATTGTTGGAAACTCAAAAAGAGTCTTTACGGGTTGAAACAATCTGGGTTTGAGTGGAACCAATATATTGTGAAAGAGTTAAACAATATAGGTTTTAAATCTGGTTTAGCAGATCCATGTGTGTTTAAAAGAGAAAATAATGGAACGGTGTCATTATTGTTATTATTTACAGATGATATTGCTTTGATAACTAAGACTAATAATGAAGCTAATGAGATTATATCATTATTAGCCAAAAAGATAAAATTAAAGCATTTAGGTGAAATTAAAAAGTATCTAGGATTGACAATTAACAAAACAAATAATGGTTTTAAGATATCTCAAGAAGATAAAATTTGCCAATTAATTAAAACATATACAATGGAACTTTGCCAATCGGCAAAGACTCCAATGAGTCAGGAAATTTGCCAAACTAATGATCAAAGTCCCAAATTTGATAAGTCTATATATCAATCTTTGATTGGTAGCTTATCATATATAAGCAATTGGTCTAGGCCTGATATAGCTTATGGTGTTAATCAGCTGGCACGTTTTAATTCGGATCCACATCAATGTCATTGGCAATCATTAAAGAGAATTTTAAGATATCTTAAAGGAACAATGAACCATGCATTGTATATAGAACCAAAGGGTGATTTGAGTCTTAGTGCCTATGCAGATGCAAGTTTTGCAACTGATATAAACACTAGAAAATCAACATCTGGGATGGCTATATTATTTGGTAAGACACTAATAGGGTGGAGGTCAATCAGACAACAGCATATTAGCTTGTCCACGATGGAAGCGGAATTTTCATGTCTGTCATTATTATGCACTGACTTGATTTTGTACAAACAGTTATTATTAGACATGGGTATAACTGTAAAAGATTCCATTATTGTGTACGAGGATAACTAAGCAGCTATACAGTTAGCTACTAGTATTGCTGTAAAAACTAGATCAAAGCATACTGATTTAAGATACTTAAATGTTAGAGAATCTGTAAAGAATGGGCTAATTAAATTGGAATACTGCATGACGGAAGAAAACATTGCAGACCAATTTACAAAAGCTCAAGGAGTAACTAAGTTTAAAGAGAGTTGTAACAAATATGATTTAAAGATGTAAATAGTTACATATTATTACATTTATTATTATTTAACCTAAAAGGGGAGAATGTTAGGGATAACATTGTTTGCCCTAACTGGTTTAGGTAAAATAATAACTATGTAATCATAGTTTGTATGTTAAAGTGTCTGCAACTTTAAATATGGGAAAGTAATTAAGGGAGTGGTTGTGAAAGCACTTTAAAAGAAGCAAGACTGCAGCTTGCTCTCTCTCTGGCTTTGATGATCCCTGATTACTGCTTGGAATCAAACTGCATTGCTCCAACGGGAGAGAAAACAAAGGACTGATTTGTAAGTGAACTGACATAGGATTTTCTATATGGACTTTGCTAACTGAATATCCCTGAATGGACTGACTAAATGATACATGACTATTGGACTGTTATTTTGACTATGCTATGAACTCATAATGGAATAAACTATATTTTTGATAGCACAAGCGTATCTGTTATTTTTACTGTATGTTAATAAACATACAAACTTAGCTCACTCATTTATCTGTGTGCCTATCTGACTAATGCTGCACATTCTGTTTAGCTTGTCTCCCTAACCCTGGTTGGGGAAACCAGGCTTAACACCTACCCTCCACTCACGATACAGTAAGAGTTTCACAATTGACACATTTGTGAGGCAAAACAATCAGCTTGTCTTGCAGATGTCCAAAACAATAGGTACAACAAAATATAAGAATCAAAGGCAACAGGAAAAATAATTGTCCAAGAATCCATTGGTATTTAACAGCTAATAAATTCAAATAAATGAATGCTGGAAGTGTGTCTGTGCGTGTGTGTGTGTGTGTGTGTGTATTTGTATTTGTATATTTAAAAATATAAATGCAGGGAAATGTGTCCCCCATAGTCAGGTAATTTGCTTATTTCTGGAAGTATAGATGTTCTGTAAAGAATAAAGATCAATTTTTCAATATCAGGCTTGATTAATATTGGGGGAGGGAAACCATCAGAGGAAAAGGCATGACAAACTGATACTATTGCCAGGAAAATTACATACTTTTTAACATATTCTTGAAATCACCAGAAGTTGATTTATATTCAAGCATATAGTAGACAATTACTCCCAAACTTTCCATCTCGCACGTAGTACAGCATGTAGAGAGCCGGTTTGGTTTAGTGGTTAAGAAGCCAGGCTAGAAAGCAGAAAAATGTGAGTTCAAGTCCCACCTTATCCAGCTGACAGGTCATTTTCTCTGTCAATCCAGCTCATCTCAAAGGGATGAAGAAAGGGGGAAAGGTATAATAATAGATGTGTTTGCCTGCTTGACTAATTTTTAAAAGTAATAAAGGTGAGATTTATAAAATTAACAAATAACTTATCTAGAGGGCACTAAATCGGGAAAAACAAAGAACTAATTCCTATTGATTTTATAGGATTGTATACATGAGTCTCAGGAGTGGGATTAATGATACTAAGGTAGCATTAAAGCCATTAAAATGTTCTCATACTTTATTTATTATTTGTTTTAGAGAAAATATGATTGCCACTTCTCTGATGAAGAATTCCAACAATACAAACAGTTCATTCCAAGATGAATTGGCAGATTACATCAAAGTACAAAAAGCAAGAGGACTGGAACCAAACATTAATTTTAGAAAGGCCGAACAAAAAATGTGTGAAGCCATTAATGGTCATGAGGAGACCTTTGCATCTGACCAAGGTTTTCTTTCAAGAAATGTTTACGAACCAAGTCAGCATTCCACTTTTTTTCCAGAAATGGACACAGGTTCATATTCTGTTGGAAGCAGAGTGGCACACCCACCAGTGCAAAAATACCCAGTAAAACTAGAAAATGTATGTACATACAACACAGACACTGATTCTCAAAAGCAAGTGCCTCGGTTAACTATCTACAGAAATGACAACTACAAACCATTATCAGCCGAATCTACGGACAGCTACAAGTCTTTGTTTTCAAATAGCTCTAGTGCTGACAAGGGAAGCCGTAAGCTGCCAAAGAAATCAAGAGCCCAAAAAGAACGGCCACAAGAGGGAGAAGGAGATCGTTCAACTCTTAAAAGAGCAGGAGACAATCAAGATACAGGGTTAGAAAGAGATGGTAAGAAGAAAAAGAAAAAAAGTCATATAGCTGGGTCAAAATCAAAGCACAGTAAAGTAAAGGGAAGTAAAGATCGTTCTTCTGAAAAGAAAAGCAAAAGACACAAGAAGGAGAAAAAGAAACACGAAACCAGTGCAGTTACAGAAGAGGACATGCTGTGGAATGAATCTGTCTTAGGATTTTAATTAATTGTTAATTGTTGCTTGAAGTTTGACACAGTTTTTTTTTTTAGGTTTTATTTACTGGCTATTTTTTGCTACTTCAGAAATAATGAGTGAAGGAGATTAAAATCATTAGAGAAGAAAATGAAGAAATTCTCCAATATGATTTCGAGTATCCTTTATATTCAAAAATGCTTCTACCCAAAACAGGATTGAATATATTATAAAATATTAAATATTCTTCCAACATTTCATATTTGATACAGAAGCATATAACTTCGTAAGTTCCATTAAGTACGTATTGTTGTAAACTTTAACAGAGAATATAAAAATATGAGATGGGGCTGGATTCTACCCCAAAGTAGATATTTTTTTCTTCCTGCAGATAATAAAGAAAAAAAAGCATATAAGAGATAATTTGTGTAATGTTTTCCCTCCATATTAGTCAAACCTTTTTTTGAGAGCACATTGGTGGAATGCTCCTATTTTAGCTTAATTCTAGGCAAATTAGGTTAATCATTGTGACAGGCTTTATTTAACAGTAAAATGAACCAATGGTTTTTCTGAAATGTTTTGGCATTCAAGGATTTTTAAATGTAGTTATAAAGTTTTTTTTAAAATAATTGTCTGACAAATTTTGTGTTTTTTGGGTTCAAATTCTTTTTCCACATTCACTGGCAGATTGTAAAAATAAGGCCTTGGAAAGTATTGCAGACTGAGGCCATATTTGAAACATGTTGTGGAACCAAAGTGAAACATTTTAAGGCAATTTGGATATAATCAAGTGCATCTTCATTTGTAGTGTAATAATGAGGTGTAAAATCATGTGCTCTTAAATTATGGAAAATTTAAGTTCAAACATGAATCGCCTTGCACAATGACATGTCACCTGATCAGTCACTTCCATTGCTTTTGGGAGAGGAACTGAAGAACAATCAGCAACAGCAAATCTCTACAATGTTAGAACTTTCATCAATAAAAGCAAAAACACTTATATTAGATAATAATGCACATTATTTAATGGGTTTCCATACAGCAGTGTTCCTTACAGCTTCCCCCCACTCTTAACCCTTGAAACAGGAAAGTATGCCCAACCTGTATTGAATTGTCTTCTTTGGCTCAACTACTAACTACCAATATATGTTAACAAGAGGGAGAATCAGTAAACTACTTGTGTTTTTGAATTTGAAGAGAGGTGAGATGATAAGCAGGAGGCAAGTGGAGGTCACCATATTGTTTAAATGGAATTTTGCAGCCTTAAAAGGCGGCAGGTAAACAAAAGGCAATGGCAAGTAAAAAGCCTGAGAGAGTATTCCCAGATTTTTTTTTGGGGGGGGGGGGACAGGGACGGGACAGATTCATAAGGCTTCTGTGAACTTCCAAATAAGTCCAAATGGGATTGTTTGGCCTTTGTTTATTTTTAAGGAGTTGGCTTCAATGTATTTATTGCAGTTTATTGATTTTGTGAATCATCTGAAAGACTAAATATTTTTTTAAAAAACTCTACACGAATCATTGGACTGTTAGGAGATGCTCCTCTCACCTCAAATATATGGTCTATTAATAAATTCAGTTGAGCTCATTGGCTTTTATCAAAAAGTGCTACTAATCCCATGCATGATTTTATTGTATTTAGCAGCAAATCCAATGGAAAGTTCAAATCCAATGGAAGATAACTGATGATCCTACAAAGGAAAAAGGATATGAACTATCTAAGAATGACACTTTTCTCAAATTGATTCAACAGTAACACCTGTATAATTCTTGGAGTTGTAGTCTAAACCTAAAGCCACTCAGAGTTGCTCCAACATTGAGATGGGAGACACATACATTTAAAAACTAAATACATTTAATTAATGAATAAAAGATATCTAGGAAATTATGGAACTAGTTTTAAAGCAGCCTGAGGCAAATCCTCCCTGTCATGTATTCAGTAGAAATTATGATTTTGGAGAAAACAATTATCCCAAGATTGCCAGATTTTGTGAGGATGTTAGTTATTTTGGCTACCTTCTGTTTTGAGTATTGCAATGCACCTCTGTCAGGAACATTTAAAAAAATGTGCAGAAGTTGCAGTTGATGTAAATGTGGTCGCTAGTCTGTCCACTGCAACGTATGTGGATCTGATTAAGTGTGTATAAAAATATTGTATGATTTCCAGTACAGCTTGTATATAAAAGGGCATGTCCTCATGATACAAGCTTCATTACCTCCCAGCCATGATGGAGGTAGACCACATTGGTTATTGTTTATTGTTATTTTAAAATATATTTCCATGTTCTCTCAACTTGTTTTAATTTTAAAATTGTATCCTGATAATAGCATGTATCTTCATAATAGCCAAATTTTGTATCTACAGAGCTCCTATAGACTGATTGAGGCTACAGAAATGTGCTCCTCCCAGCAGGATCCTAGACCTTACCTCTGTGATCAGGAGAAAATCAGATACCTGGTCTTAAAATCATATAATAGGATGGAAGGACCTTGGAAGTCTTCCTCTGCCCAAAGCAGAAGTCAATCAATCCCATTTAAATGAATATCCAATCTTTTCTTTAAAACTTCCAACAATGAAACACTCATAACTCTGGGAGGAAAGCTGTTCCGTAGATAAATTGTTCTCACTGTTAGGAAATTCCTCCTTAGTTCCAGATTGGGTCTCCCTCTGATGAACTTCTACCTATCGCTTCTTATCATGCCTTCCAGTGTTTTGTAGAATAAATCAAAGCCCTGTGACACTCTCAAATATTGAAAGACAGCTGTCATGTCACTCCTAAGGCTTCTCTTCATTAGGCCATACATTCCTAGTATCCTTAGCTGTTCATCATAATGGTTTAGTCTTCAGACCCCTTAGCATCTTTGTTGCTTTTGTCTGCACTCTTTCTAGGGCCTTAGCATCTTTTTTGTATCTTAGTGGATGCAATGTTCCAAGTGTGGCCTTATTAGTACACTGTAGAGCAATACTATCACTTCTCATGATCTTGATGCTATCTCCCTTTTGATGCAGTCTAGGGTTCTGTTGGCTTTTGTTTTTTTGCAACTGTACGCATTGCTGGCTCATAGTTAAGTAGTGGTCCCCTCGGACACCTAGATCTCTCTCATAGGTTCTACTGTTGAGCCAGGTACTGCCTATTCTGTACCTGTGCATTTGTTTTTTTCCTGCTTCAGCGCAAGACCTAACTTTTTTTCCAACCACTGAACTGCATTTTGCTGCATAGGGCCCTATGCTCACTTTTATCAAGAACCTATCTTCCAAAGCCTTAGCATTTTAATGTCATCCACAAATTTGATGAGTGCCTCTTAATTCCTTCATCTACATCATTTATTACCTCTATAGCTTGGCAGACATATAGTCACTTACTGATTAGATGAGTTAAATATTGTCCCAAATAAAATTGTTCCATTTGTAAAATGAAGAGGAAAGCTTGAAGAGATAATTTCTGTAATATTTTTGTTTCGATGATGCAAGAGTTTCCAAGAATGTACTCTGTCCCACAATAAAATGGTTTTACTAAAGAAACAAGCATTTCCAATTATGCCACTGTGTGCCTGAACAAGAAAATCTGCCCCAGGAGGACTAACAGATTAGAAGCAGTAATGACCAGACATGTCATAAGGCTTGCTGGACACTGCAAAGTGCTCACTGAGATAAATTATTAAAACAGAAACAAAAAAACAGCCAAAGCAAAAGTGATTCTCCTTTCTCAGCATAATGGAAAGAATCCTGTGACAGTATTGGTTAGCCAATTGGCTTACCGCTTCATGACTAGATTTGAAGTGACCATTATATTTCTTAATCTAGGTAGGTTAGATATAGATCCTCTTACTCAAAAACAAAGAACAAGAGCTGACTTTTTCCACTGACAGTTTACAAAGTTTGTGGTGGAGAGGCATGGAATCCAGCCTAGCACCACCTGGGTAATGTTAGATGGGGCATTGCTGCCTGTCTCAACCCTGGTGGTGTTTCATAGCCCCACTAACCAAGCTTGAGGTTTCCTGTTATTCTTCAAACTTCCTGTCTTTCTTTTACACCTTTTTTCATCTGTATTACAAAGAACGAGTTGAGGACATTGAAAAAGAGTTCTACCCCCAGTCATAGCTTCAACAGCTTTGAGGGGTTTTTAATAATACTATTAATAAATACAACAGCAACAACAATAACCATAGCTGCTAATTAATGGTAGGCCTTTCTGCATAAAGGTAATTCTGAAAGGTATCCTTTGCTGGCCATTATCCTCATATTTTTTAGATATTCAAAAGCAACATATTGATATAGATGCTAAAAAAAAACCAATGAATCAAAATGTAATAGCAGATTCAGGAATTATATGGTACATCCTTACAGATAAGAATGGTTTAATTTCACTTTTAAGGATCTTTATTATGTTAATATCATAGTATACCACCGGAAAGCAAAAAAAAAAACACCTTTGAATTTTCAAATTCAAAAGTTTGCACATTTTTGGATAAAAAAAATATATCAAAACTTTATTTGACCTCACAGTCAAGAATTCCAATTCACATGAAAAACCAGTCTATAATATATTCTGCCAAAACTACAGCAGGTTTATTCAAATGACAGAACTTTGTCTCTTTAAAAGGATTATGGGCTGAAGATTGTTCCAGACAAGATATGTCAAATAAGATTGCCATACATGTACAACATGAATCTGGCGGACAGATTCATGTTGTACATTTATTTTTACTCGTCAAATGTTGTTCCATCAATAAGAACAAAGGGATTATTATACTCTATTATGAATTCAGAGTTGAACACCCAGATAAAACATTCATGGGATCTCAATACATGCTGTTTTATATAAATGTTTTTTAAAAATCCAGAATTGTCATTAAATTTTTTTCAAAAGGGATATATAAACAAGCTAACATCACAGATATTTGAACATTTAAATGTTTGGTATTGTCATATGCTGTCCTGAGGTCTGGTATTGCTTAGACTTTCGGATAATTATTCCTTTTTTGAAATTCCATATAAATAACAAATTACATAAACTGGAGTTCTCCAGTAAGATGCTGGTGCATCTGAGTCATGATCAGGCAATGGTCACTCTTAAACAAAAAATTCTTGACATAAAATTTCAAATAGAATATATCAATATATTATTTCAGCTCAATTGGGGCATAGTCAATTTCACTTTAAACCATCATTACATCTGGCTACTAATAACAAACTCTGGAGAGGCCTTTACACTACTACAATTTGATACCTTACCATTAACAATTTTGAAGGGTCTAGTGCTAAGAAACCAGGCTAGAAACCAGGAGACTGTGATTTCTAATCCCATCTTGGACATAAAAGGTAGTTAGAATAAATAGAATAGAATAGAATTCTTTATTGGCCAAGTGTGATTGGACACACAAAGAATTTGTCTTGGGGCATATGCTCTCAGTGTACATAATGAAAAGATACATTCGTCAAGAATCATAAGGTACAACACTTAATAATAGTCATAGGCAATCAAATCATACTAGGAAACAGTCAATATAAATAGTAAGGATACAAGCGACAACGTTACAGTCATACAGTCATAAGTAGGAGGGGATGGATGATAAGGGGTGATAAGGGGTGATGAGAAGATTAATAGTAATAGTAGTGCAGACTTTTTAAATAGTTGGACAGTGTTGAGGGAATTATTTATTTAGCAGAGTAATGGCATTTGAGGAAAAACAGTCCTTGTGTCTAGTTCTAGTGTTCAGTGCCCTATAGTGTTGTTTTGAGGATAGGAGTTGAAATAGTTTATGTCCAGGATGTGAGAGGTCTCCCCTCTTTTTGACTTATGCAGTATACAGGTCCTCGATTGAAGGCAGGTTGGTAGTAATCATTTTTTCTGCAGTCCTAATTATTCTCTGAAGTCTGTGTCTGTCAAACCAGACAGTTATAGAGGTGCAGATAACAGACTCAATAATTCCTCTGTAGAACTATATCAGCATCTCCTTGGGCAGTTTGAGCTTACTGAGTTGGCGCAGAAAGAATATTCTTTGTTGTGTTTTTGATGACATTTTTGATGTTAGGTGTCCATTTTAGGTTTTGTGATACAATAAAACCTAGAAATTTGAAAGTCTCTACTGTTGATACTGTGTTGTCTAGTATTGTAGAGATGGTAGTATGGGAGGATTTCTTCTAAAGTTACCACCATTTCTATGTGTTTTTAGTTGTTCCAGTCACGCCACGAGGCAAGTTGTACAACCTCCCATCTGTATGCAGATTCATTGTTGTCTTGAATGAGACCAATCACTGTTGTATCATCTGCAAACTTCAGTAGTTTAATAGATGGTTTGTTTGAGATGCAGTCATTGGTATATAGTTGGGTTACTTTAGGCTAATATCAGCCCAACCCACCTCACAGGATTACCAACCATGTAACTCTCTGTCAGCCCAACCCACCACATAGGGTTATTATGGGGAAAATAGAAGGAGGAAGAAATAATGGGTATGTTACTTACAAAAATAATAAAGGCAGGAAATAAATATCACAAAGTCTTCTATTCTGAAAAGTTGTGTCCAAGTAAAATAGCAACACTGAATTATGAATAATATATTGCTGTAACTGTAATTTTTACTGAGTCACCCATTGTAGCCAAGTCTCAGATCAAATAATTTTAATTTAAGGCCTATCAAAACAATTGTCTATAATGACTACATGGAATCATGTGAAAGTGGGATCTATATTTCTAATGCTGGAAACCAACAGTACCAAGATTCTGGTTTTTCTTATGGAAACAGAATGCTGAACTGGATGCTTTTTTATCTGATATATCAAACAAATTATTCCATTCAGATATCATTCATAAGTATTCTTCAAGCTTTCAGGGTAATTCATATTGGAATGAATTATCACTAAGTGCTTTAAGACTCTGCCTAAGACCATACATTTTTCCTTAGACGGGCAACTTATTGATCCATAGCAGACTCCCAAACATTGATTGGATTGAATTGGTTGGGGTTCAATAGATTGAATCTACTGTTAGGTGGTTCAGTTCTTAAGATTTTCTACTTATTTCTCAGATGTTCCATTTTGCTTTTCTCAAAGCACCCACAATGTAACCACAATATATATTTTCACACACAACTGTTTTGCTGCTGATATCACATTTAAAAAATATTGAACTGTTGGTTGCAATTCGACATATATTACAACAAATGGGAATCCCAGAATTTTTCATTGATCACACAAGAAATCTATATACAGGTCAGGAACACACTATCTGAACAGATCATAATAAAACAGTCAGATTCTAGGTTGGCTAAAGAAAGAGATAAGGCTGTATACTCTCTCCTTATTTATTCAACCCACATGCCTTTATTTAAGGAAGCTGGACTAGATGAAGATGAACACAACTTAAAATTGGAGAAAGAAGCATCAATAACTATGGTTATTACTTCAAAAGTGAAAATGCAAATGATCTGCAAGCTCTACTAATGAAACTCAAGGGGTATAGAGAAAAACATTGGACAAGGATTATTTTTTTCCTCAGTAATTTTTTTAATAAAGAAAGAAATTTTTAAATCTCATGCTTGTAACTTGTAGCACATACAGTTAAAATAGAAAGCCAACTAATCAATATAATTAAAACAATGCCATTAAAATACAATTAAAATAGCTAAACATATCATAGTAAAAAAAACAGGGAAATGCATTCTAAACTCTAACCCTAAACCCTTTAATAGGCTCCTGCCTTCCATGGGATTCCTCAGGCTGATAGCTGAACCTGATAGTTTTAAGAGCCTTTGAGGAGGACAATGGAATTGGGGTCAATCTCACCTTGGAGAAATGACGTTCCAAAAAATGGGTGATACTATCCAAAAAAGGGTCTCCCTTGTGTGGGTTCCACCAAACGAAGCTCCTTCATTGACTGGGTTGAGAGGATGAATAAATGTAACAGGGATAGCATTTCATTTTATTTATTTTTATTTTATTTTATTTGGTTTCTCAATTGCTTACAAGATAATAGGTATATGTAAAAACATAGTTATGAATTCATGGATACATTTAAGAAAAATAAAAGAAACAATAGGACAGGGATGGTAGGCACATTGGTGTGCTTATGCACGCCCCCTACAGATCTCTTAGGAAAGGGGTGAAGTCAATAGTAGACAGTCTAAGGTTAAAGTTTTTGGGGTTCGGGGAAGAAACCACAGAGTCAGGTAGAGTATTCCAGACATTGACCACTCTGTTGCTGAAGTCGTATTTCCTGCAATCAAGTTTGGTGCAGTTAACCTTGAGTTTGTATCTATTGTTTCCTCTTGTATTGTTATGGTTGAAGCTGAAGTATTCGTTTACAGGTAGGACATTGCAATGCATAATTTTATATACTATATTTAGATCAGACCGAAGGTGGCGTAGTTCTAGGTTTTCTAGGTCTAGAATTTCAAGTCTGGTGGCATAAGGTATTCTGCAACGAGTAGAGGAGTAGAGAACTTTTCTTGTGAAATATTTCTGGATGTTCTCAACTGTGTTAATATCAGATACGTAATGTGGGTTCCAGACTGATGAGCTGCATTCGAGTATTGGTCTAGCAAATGTTTTGTATGCTCTAGTTAGTAGTGTGATATTACCAGAGAAAAAGCTACATAAGATTAGGTTAACAACTCTTAATGCCTTTTTGGCTATGTAGTTACAGTGGGCTCTAGCATTTAGATCATTAGAGATCCTTGACAGAGTTTGGATCATCAACAAGGTCTTGACTATTCAGCCTGTATTTTATTTTCTTATTTTTTTTGCCAATATGTAAGAAGAGCATTTATTTGTTGAGATTTGAAGTTGCCATATGTTTGACCATTCTTTTTCATCTTTTTGAAGGGTAGCAGTATTGTCTGTGGTGTTGAATAGTTTTACATCATCAGCGAAGAGAACGCAATTGCTCTTAATATGATCACAGAGGTCATTTATGTAGACTATGAAGACAGTTGGTCCTAGAACACTGCCTTGGGGGACACCACTGTTGACAGGTACAGAATTTGATAGGTTGTTCCCAATTTTGACCATTTGTTGTTTGTTTGACAGGAATGCTTCTATCCAGTTATCTGATTACCTGGCCCCATATTATTTAGAGTTTTAAAACCCATACCAGAACCTTGAACTGGATTTGGATGCAAATTAGCAAACAATGTAATTTGCAGAGCAGAAGTGTGACACACATAGTTCTGAAAACACCCTTGCAAATAACTGCCAGCTCAAAGTTATACAAGGCCCTCCTAGCCTATGGTGGTACCTGTATCTTGAGTCAGAGTCATGAGCTCCCAGATTATGCACCTGATCTATTTTAAGATGTAACAATCCATCCAGCAGCAAAGTTGGTAAATTTCAAGATTCAGAAGGTCCCCAAGCCCAAATATATTTAGTCTTACCAGGATTCAACTGAAGCTTGTTGTTCATTATCTGAAACCTTACAGCTTCCAGTTTTTGAGACAAAACATTAAGAGCAATGCTTCACTAGAGGTTGAAATATATAGCTGGGTATCATCAAGATACACATGATACTGTATCCTACGGAAGTAATGGCAAATCTATGGCATGCCTGCCAGAGGTGGCGTGCAGAGTCTTTTCTGTGGGCATGCACGCCATCACCCCAGTTGTGTTTTGCATCTCTGCCATGCATGCCTCCTGCCTCCTGCCAACTAGCTGGACTTTGGGCCTCTGCCACAGATGCTCTGAGTGTGCACGCATGCTCTGGGTGCGGGGCAAATGCATGGGGTTCAGAGCATACATGTGCCTTGCCATTTGGGTGCACGCATGCACAGATGTGCACACTTTTGATACTCGGTGCCTAAAAGTTCACCATCACTGTCCTAGTGCTACAGATGAACTCATCCAGGGGTTTCATTAATATGTCACCCAGAAACAGAGAGAGTACAGAACCCTGAAGCCAGAGGTGGGATTCTACCAGTTCACACCTATTCTCTAGAACTGGTTGTTAATATTCTAAGCAGTTCAGAGAAACGGTTGTTAGAAGAAATTACTGGCCTAATCCTATAAGGAAGGCAGGAAGGAAACATTCTGGTGTTGCTTACAGAAACTGCCTCTCCATTAACCCTTATTATGTTCTTGGCAGGACTTATTCTTCTATTGGTCTGTCCAATGTATGTGGCCGGGCATGATGCACAGGGGACTTCATATATGCCTTTAGTAAGATACTACACAGACATCACATCAAGACTGCCTTCAAAACAGACAGAAAAATAGCAGCCATCCTTAGAAACCCCAAAGATAAAATTGACCTGAAAAACCAAAGGCATATACAAAGTCCCCTGTGCATCATGCCCGGCCACATACATTGGACAGACCAATAGAAGAATAAGTACCCGCCTGGATGAACACAAAAATGCAGTCAAAAAGCTGGAACACACTTCCTCACTAGTCCAACACATGGAAGCCACAGGTCATAACATCAACTTCAATGGCACCAAAACACTAGCCACTATAGAAAACCCTAGCCACAGAATCATCAGAGAAGCCATAGAGATTGAAAAAAGACCAGAAAGCATGAATAGAAGAGATGATTCCACCAGACTGTCAATCATTTGGAAGCCTGCACTCACAAACAAAAAAAATCTCCACACCACAAGCCAGGCAAACACCTGGGCACAAACAGATCCCCCCTGATACCTCCAGCTCAAACACACCCCAACCAGGCACCCAGATGAAACCTAGCTTCCTAACTAATGATAGCCGTCCATTTACCTGGAGCCAAGCTGTACTAAAGGCCTCCAATAAAGTAACACAATGTTGCCAGCTAATCAAGATACAAAAAGAGCCAAAAAACAGACAGAAGATATTAGAAACACCAATCAAGCAGAACACAGCAAACTCCAAGACCAATAAACACAGATCAAGACTCCCAACCAATCAGGATGAAGAAAAAACCATTCTGGCACAGCAATAGGCTGCCCCAAATTTAAATCTGAAACCACTGTAAAAGTCGGACTCACAGATGAACACTATACAGAAGCCTGATGATGGCAGATGAGATTCTGCCGAAACGTTGCTACAACTTTAAAAGAACAACTACAATGACGTGGGAAAATATCCGAACAAAGCTGAATGCCATACATGTAAGTACCCGCGAAAACTTAAGAAAACACACACACACACACACACACATATGTGTGTGTGTGTGTGTGTATGTATGTATATATATATATATATATTCTTAAGTTTTTGCAGGTACTTACATGTATGGCATTCAGCTTTGTTCAGGTATTTTCCCACGTCATTGTAGTTGTGCTTTTAAAGTTGTAGCAACGTTTCGGCAGAATCTCATCTGCCATCATCAGGCTTCTGTATTCTTAAGAAAACAAATATAGATAGATAGATAGATAGATAGATAGATAGATATAGATATAGATATAGATATAGATATAGATATAGATATAGATATAGATATAGATATAGATATAGATATAGATATAGATATAGATATAGATATAGATACACACATATGTATATGTATATAGTCTGACTCACAGACAAACACAATACAGAAGTCTGATGGTGGCAGATGAGATTCTGCCGAAACGTTGCTACAGCTTTAAAAGCACAACTATAATGACATGGGAAAATACCTGAACAAAGCACTATAAAATACCCGAACAATATATATATATGTGAGTGAGTGAGAGAGAGAGAGAGCATTATTTGTTGAGATTTGAAGTGGTCAAACAAATGGCAGCTCCAAATCTCAACAAATGAATGCTCTGTCTTACACACTGGCAAAAAAAAATCAGAAGATAAAATACAAGCTGAATAGTCAAGATCTTGTTGATGATCCAAGCTCTGTCAAGGACCTTGGAATACTCATCTCTAATGACCTAAGTGCTAGAGCCCACTGTAACTACATAACCAAAAAGGCATTAAGAGTTGTTAACCTAATCCTACATAGCTTTTTCTCTGGTATATTGACAATGGCGATTAGAGAAGAAGAAAAAGATTACTATAAAATTTGGAATCTATTTTATGAGTGGTTGGATAGAAGAGTAAAGAATTGAACTATATAAGTATTGTATAATATATTGTTATTGATAAATAGATGTTAGATAGAGTAAGAAAATGAACCTGAAATATATTATTGAAAGTTAAGGATTTTAAAGCTAAGGATAATAGATATATGCAATATAAAATATTGATAAGAATGATTATAAATATATACAAGTTAAATATGTATGATATTATTTTGTGCACAAAGAAATATGTACTCAACTGACATAATGTGGAACAGAAAGAAGGTTTTATGTTTGTTTTTGTTTTTGTGATGAAAATAAAAAACTTTATTTTTTAAAAAAAAGAAGTAAAAGAATTGAAATGGAAATGGGCTGTCGCGTAGGAAGAAAAATTGATAGCAGCTGGACCAAGGCAGTCATAGAGTGGCTGATAAAAAGCACCCAGAAAAGAGACCTAAAACGAAATGGATCGACAATATCAGCAAGTATTATGGGCCCAACTGACAAAAGAAAGTTCAGGACCATATCGGTTGGACAAAAAATGGCTAAAATGATGATCATCTGAAGAAATGTATAACAGGTTAGCTTATACTGCCACCCCATTTCCAGCTATCAACACCAATGGTGACCCTATGCATTTTGAGAATTTCTGCTGAATAATGGAGATCAAAGTTGACATTTTTAGAGCTGACAGAGTACTGTTACTCTGTGATGATCATTATCTCATCTGAATCTACATAAATCATGCACATAGATATATACAAATGATATATGGGAATTTCTAAGACAGTTCAGGAAGCTAAGCTAAACTTATGAACAATTATTTTTGCATACCTCCTCCTTTTTAATTGTTTCCCAGATTGTTTATGGCCTGGATAAGCAAAGTAGCTGATTGCCTTCATTTTTACATAAAAACCCACTAGGTGCCCCTCCAGGTTATTCTTGTTCATTTTGCTCATTGGAAAGCTCAAACTTTTCTGAGAGGGAGGAGAAGCAGCTGACATCACATCCTCTTCCACTAATAGGAACCTATTTCATCCATCAAATTAATCATAATTTTCCTCTGCCGTTTTAAAAGAAAGATTTCCAAAAGGAAAAAAAAATGGCCAGAATTTTCTGTCTCCTATGGTTCCTTGCTCTGATTTTATGTGAGTATGATGCTACTACTTTGGGTGGATGGTGGGGATAAATCCTTAAACAAGCAAAAAAAAATTAAAAACTTTAAAAAACATTTTGAATATAATATAAGGCTCCAGTGGGTTTCTAAAGATATGTAAATTTGTTTTATTTGAAAGTCAGAATCCAAGGCTGTATAACAAAATTATTCCAGAATATCTCATACTGTTGTAGCTGTGAGTTAAAAGTGAAGAGGAAATCCATAGAAAAGTCAAAGGTGGGATCTAAATCTAACTTGCTGTTACTGCTGATATTGTTATTAGATCCACAAGTCTAAATTAAAAAAAAATACTAGATGGGTTGGTTGGATAAAGGGGGCTACAACTGCGGACGGAAAGATAGATAATTGAAGAAGAAAACAGAATAAATATCTGAGAAAAATTAGTTTACAAATGCACATATCTTTATACCTATCACACTGTTTCTTTTCAACGTAAGAAAGTTTGAGAAATAGAAAAAATACATTTTAAAAAATTAAAAGCATGAGATAACACAAAGGAAAAAAAGCACATCTATAGTTTTCATAAAATTACTTACTATTCCTTGACATACCTATCTGTTTCTGGAAGACCACTTTTGCTTTTATGATGTCCACATACTATTTCATACATCTTTAAAATTCTCATATATTTCTTTTCCAGGTGTTCATGAGTTTCATTCAATTGTATCTTTCGTGGTCTTTCCCTTTCGTGGTCTCTAACATATTTGTTCACTGTTCCTTCTTTTTCTTCCTTTCTTCCAATATTATTTTGCATTGCAGTCCTAATTCATTTTTTCACTTAGTTGAACAAACATCATTTTTCTTCCAACAGACCATGTACTACCATTACTATCATTACTTTTTTACCAATAAAATGTCTGCAACATTCAGCAAATTAATGTTTTTAAGATCAAAAATTAATTTACTTGCTAACATTTTGCCATTTGTATATATACAATTCATGATCCAATACAAATACTTTTATATTTGACACATTAATTTTCTGATTGATACATTTCATTACCTCATACAGGCTAATCTTTGCTATATGCATAAAAAAGTACGTATCCATAATCAGCATACCTCTAATGTCACCACGTTTTTCCTTAAATGCATTAAACTACTTTAATTATTGAAAATATAACTGTTATGTTACCGATATTAAATATATTGGAAGCATGTAAGAAAATATAGTCAACACAAGAATTTCAGCACTAATATATGGAAATCTGGAATTTTGCTTAAAGAAAGTTTTGTCTCTGGATAAAAAAATATTCAGTCCTGATTCTGAGATAATTTTAGTTTTCTTCATTCAACTCAATTTTTCAATTCAATTCAGAATAGAGCTGGAAGGGACTTTGGAGGTTTCTAGTCCACCCCACCCACCCACCCTGCTCAAGCAGGCGACCCTCTACCATTTTAGACAAGTGGCTATCCAGTTTCTTCTTAAAAACTTCTAGTGATGAAGGACCCACAACTTCTGAAAGCAAGCTGTTCCATCGGTTAATTGTTTTGTTAGGAAATTTCACTTTAATTCCACGTTGCTTCACTCCTTGATTAGTTTCTATCCATTGCTTCTTATCTTGCCTTCGGATGCTTTGGAAAATAAGTTGACTCCTTTCTCATGATTTCTTGTTTTTCATTTTTTCCATTGAGATTTAAAAAAAAAAAAAAATCATTAAAATGTAGATGTTTTTTGCTGCACCTTTTCCCACCCATATGCATTTTTATTTATAATTTTTCCAATGAGCACGTTCTCTTATTTTTCTTAAATAAATGTTTTTATTCATTTAAATGTGTGGGAATTGTTTCCAGGAACTATGTATTGATGCAGGTGGGCTCCCACCCTCACCTCTCTCTCTCTCACACACACACACACACACACACATTCTTTCACTGTCTCTCTCACACAGAAACTTTCAACTGGCAAAAGTACATTGAACATTTCAGTACTATCAAAGGAACTTGGTTGGTTTCAGTTCTTACATTTTCATTCAGGAAAGAATTAAATCAATTTCTCCCCATCTCTAGTGGCCATGAGTATTTAAATTCTCACATACTCCTCTGCAATGTGGAAAACAATAGCTTGTGCCCTCATCCTGCAGTGGAAAGGTGTGGTAACGGATAATTACTTTCACTGTAGGTGCTGTTGTGGCTGCTTCCCATGGCCCTCCTTTATAAGGTTATACATCAACCTTATAGAGAGAGGATAAACCATAGCTCCATAAAGCATTGTCTAACTTTTGTTGAGGCCAAGGTTTTGAGAGACATGTTTGTAGGGCCAGTTTGGTGCAATGACTAAGGTACCAAGCTAGAAATCAGGGAACTGGGAATTCCAGCTCCACAAAGTCAGTTGGTCATCTTGGGCTAGTCCTTCTCTCTCAAATCTAGGAAGAAGACAATGGCAAACCACTTGTGGAAAATCTTGCCAAGAAAATTGCAGGGACTTGTCCAGGCAGTTGCAAGGTGTCAACAATGATTGAAAGATATGCACACAGAGAATGCCTTTGGCTTTTGTAAATAATGCATTCTCTTAATAATTCAAACAACAAGGAAGGAAGATATTTTTCATATTTTGAATTCTGTTTTAAGTGATAAAATACTTTGCAGTACATTAATGAACTGTAGCTGTCAAGATGGGATCTTAAGCTTGCTTATTTATTTAAACAATATCCCATATCTTCATTCTCCCCAGAATTCTATACAAGTTGCACTAATCTGCAATAAAAGCAATATGAGCATTGAACCCACAGTAAAGTATTTCAATGTTGTTAAATGATTAAAGAATTAAATACGGGGAGTCCTCAAGTTGAGCTCAGAATTTATGTTACTAAGTGAGAAATTTGTCAAGTGAGTTTTGCCCCATTTTACAACTTTTCTTGCTACATTTGTTAAGTGAATCACGGCAGTTATTAAATTAGTAACACATTTGTTAAGTGAATCTGACTTCCCCATTAACTTAGCTTGTCAGAAGGTTGCAAAAGGAGATCACATGAAACCTGGACGCAACAGCCATCATAAATATTAAACAGTTGTCAAGCAATCCTATGACCATGGGGATGCTGTAATGGTTGTGTGAAAAATGGTCACATGTCCTTTTTTCAGTTCTGTTGAAACTTCGAACAATCACTAAATGAACTGTTGTAAGTCAAGGACTACCTGTATTTATTTGTTCTTTGTTTAAGAAAATTTATGTGGCCACCCAACTTACTCTCAGTGATACGGAGCACTTTACAGGAATAAAAACCCAATATCAAAACAATAAAAAAGCAACAAATCCCTTGATGACAACAATAAATCTTGAATAATACATTATTTTTCCAACTTGAACCAGGTCCACCCCAGTGTGCAAGTCTTCCCATTGGGTCTTTCTTACCTTTTAGATTTGATTAATCCATTTTCAACAGACATAAAATAATGTAAAATAAAAATGAACAAAACAAACAATAGACAAATACCAGAGGAAAGAAAAACAACAAAATATGTTTAAAAACCCTATGATTACAGCTATATTCCAAATTCACGTGATCTTTCAAGTCTTTTTTTTTTTTAAATAAACTTAAGTTTTCAATACTCACCAAGTTGGCCAAGAATTTTTACAAAGAAAATGATAATGTGACATTGTCTGATTAACCAAATATATAATTTTCTCAGAACTTGCTAAAGCATACATCTCTGAAATCCAATCTTTCTATCTTCCTATTATAGGAGAACAAAAAATCCATATTTGTTCTGAACATATTAATTCCAAGTTGTCACTATATAATTCAGTACAATCTACATGTTTTTAAATCAGGGCCTTCTTTAATAATTCTGTCAATGTGTTATATGCCCTTATTCCAAAAGAGATGTAAAGAGAATATGTAAAGAGAGTATGATTATAACATTTTAGTTAATATCCTCAAATTTCTTGCATGATGATGATGATTTTATCCATTCATTGTATCCGATTCTTGGCAATTCTATGGGCAAGTGTCTCCACATCTTCCAATCTTGCACCATTTCTTTGAGTTTTCCTATGTTCTGGCTGGTATCAGCTTAGTGTTCAGTCACTGTGTTCTATGTTGGTCTGATTTCCTTTTCCCGCTAACTCTTCCAAATTTAATTGTTTGCTACAGTGAATTTCCCTGCATAATATGGCCAAAGTAAATAAGACTCGGTTTCATGATTTTGCCTTCTTGTGACATATCTTGTGATAGTTGCCTTTGTTGTCCAAGACAAAGGAATCTTCGCCAGCACTACAGCTTAAATGAGTCAATTTTCTTTCTTTTTTTATTTTTTAAGGACCAACTTTCACAACCACAAGTAACTAAGGGGAGCACCACAGAGCTAACTAACCTGCATTTGATTGCCAGGCTGATGTCCCTGCATTTCTATATTTAGCTTATATGCATCATTACTGCTCAATCCACTACAATCCAACATTTTATTTTTGTGCTGTATTTACCATTTTCAACTACCTGTGATCTTAGGAAAGTGCTTTTCACCGTCAATTTCTATTTTCATATTTCCCTTTTTGAAATGGTCATTAGCTCGATTAATAATCATTAATCTGTTCTTTACAGAGTATTCTAGAAGGTGTCCATCTGATTAAAAAAACTTTTAATATATTAACTTCAATTTTAAATCACATGACATAAACTTAGTTCTTCAAAACTTCAGTCTGTTGGTTGTAAGGAACTGGAATTTCCCACTTTTCATTCCAAGCTTATGGTATATTTGTTATAGTTTTTTAAAACTGTTTCTTTAGCTTTTGACCAGAAAAAAGTTCTGACACTGAATTCTTCAATATTAATAACATAAATATTTTGGAACTTGCTAAAGCATTGAATCCATACAGAACTGTCAAGATATGCTTTAACTGAATACACTTCTACTTTTAAGTTGACTGAAAGAAAATTATGTTTGCAGTTGCTAAAAAGATGGTACCCTTTTGTGACTATTTTTGCCATTGATTTTAAGAATAAAGTTAAGCCAAAGAGTCAAGCATTAATGGGAGTTCATATCAAAACTAACCTTAACAAGGGCCCAAATACATATTACCACTATCAACGTTGGAAACACTAAATTAGTGCTAATAAATTTTGTACCTAGCAACTGCCAAGACTGAAATGAGTAAGTATAATAACATTCCAATTTAAATTTAGTAGCATTCTGTCCCCAAAATATTTCTATAAAATATTGATACTAAAATGCAAGGCCAGTAACTGTTCTGAAAATCCAGATTAAAACTACCATCTGTCATAGACAAATTTAATTTAGAAAAAGAGATTCTAGATGTTTTACTATTCTAACTGATTTTTTTAAGCCTATCGCTTTGATCAAAATATTTTTAAGATAGAAAAGATAATGAAGCAATACCTAGAAAGAAACATGGCTCAACACATCTCTCCCTGACTCCATTACCACTGTAAGAGACTATCATGTTTACCAATCAGATTGTGAAATTCATTGCTATCTTGTATAAAAAGTCCTTACATCTAAAAAACATCCAAGTTACCCAGGAGCTTGCTCTTCCTGAGACCATCATCTGTGAACTATCCTTAAATATCACATTTCGATTCTTACTATGTTACAGAGCACCTGATTATGACATAGAACATGTAAACAAGCTAAATTCACTAATAACATGGGCAACATCAGGCCCATACACTTTTATCTTTCTTGGTGATTTCAATCTACTTCATATTGACTGGACTCTAAATGAATGTACAACTGAACCCATACACACAAACCTCTACAATGCTGTTACAAATCTGGGACTGGAACAATTAGTAACCAACAATACTAGACTTAACAACTGCCTCAATCTCATCTTCTGCAATAGTTTGAATTTAATTTACAGAATACAAACTAATGAACTCTTTCCCAACAGTGACCACAATATGATTGACTTTTGTCTCAACAAACGCCCACACAAAAATCATCACAATGACGTAATCCCCAATTATAACTTCAAAAAAGGCAACTATGATCTTGTAGACAATGATGTCTCATCCCTTGATTGGCAATCTCTATTCACTGGATGCAATACTGTTGAAGACCATTACAACATATTTTTACTTGAAGTCAAAAGAGTCATCAAACTATATGTACCTACAACAACTCCCAAAACAAAAACAAAAACAGATTACCCATAACAATAAGGAAACTTCAATCCAAAAAGAGATCACTCTAGCGGAAAAACAAATCTGGTCACATTGCCAATTTCAAAAGCTGATACAAAAATTTATGCCACGAGATAAAGACTGAATGCACCAATTATCATATTAAACAAGAGGAAAACCTTCTATGCACCAATTCCACCCGCACTTTTTACAATTTTGTGAACAACAAACTAAAAAACTCAAGGTCCATCCCACCCCTGATAGGACCTAATGGCAAAGATTGTAACGATGACACCATTAAAGCCAACATCTTTAACACATTCTTTGGCTCAATATTTGTAAAAGCAATGGAGCCAACATCTTTAACACATTAAAGCCAACATCTTTTACACATTCTTTGGCTCAGTATTTGTAAAAGCAATGGATCATGCCCAGTATTACCTATCTGAACCACAGAAAACTACAATGATCTAATACATATCGATTTTACAGAAGACAATATTGAAAAAGCACTATGCAATCTAAAACCATCTCTATCTATTGGACCAGACGGAATATGTGCCTACTTCTTAAAAAAGCTATCCACTGCCATAGCAGAACCTCTAAGCATAATCTTTGAAAAATCTTTTAGGACCAGCTCCTTGCCTAACCTATGGTCACAAGCCACAATCATCCCCATCTTCAAAAAGGGAGACTCCAGCCTACTTGAAAATTACAGACCAACCTCCTTATGCTGCATCACCTGTAAAGTCATGGAATCAATTATTAACCAATCCATTATCCTCCACTTAGAGACAAACAATCTACTCTCCAATAAACAATTTGGTTTCAGAAAAAACCTATCCTGTAATCTGCAATTCTTACACTGCAAAAACATATGGACTACATAACTCAATCAGGGCAAAGCAATAGACACAATCTACAGAGACTTCTGTAAAGCCTTTGATTCAGTGGTACACAACAAACTACTCCTGAAACTAAAATCTTATAGTATCTCTGGACAACTGCATAAGTGGATAGAAGCATTCCTGTCAAACAGACAACAAATGGTCAAAATTGGGGGTGTCCTATCAAATTCTGTACCTGTCAATAGTGGTGAGCCCCAAGGCAGTGTTCTAGGACCAACTCTCTTCATACTTTACATAAATGACTTCTGTGATCATATTAAGAGCAATTGCATTCTCTTTGCTGATGATATAAAGCTGTTCAATACCATAGACAATACTGCTACCCTTCAAAAAGATCTTGACTATGTATCAGAATGGTCAAACAAATGGCAACTTCAAATCTCAACAAATAAATGCTCTGTTTTACATATTGGCAAAAAAAATCAAAAAATAAAATACAAGCTGAATAGTCAAGACCTTGTTGATGATCCAAGCTCTGTAAAGGACCTTGGAATACTCATCTCTAATGATCTTAGTGCTAGAGACCACTGTAACTACATAGCCAAAAAGGTATCAAGAGTTGTTAACCTAATCCTACATAGCTTTTTCTCTGGTAATATCACACTACTAACTAGGGCATACAAAACATTTGCTAAACCAATACTCGAATACAGCTCATCAGTCTGGAACCCACATTACGTATCTGATATTAGTACAGTTGTGAAAGTCCAGAAATATTTCAAAAGAAGAGTTCTCCATTCCTCTACTCGTTGTAGAATACCTTATGCCACCAGACTTGAAATTCTAGACCTAGAAAACCTTGAATTACGCCGTCTTCGGTCTGATCTAAGTATGATATATAAAATTATGCATTGCAATGTCCTACTTGTAAACGAATACTTCAGCTTCAACCATAACAATACAAGAGTAAACAATAGATACAAACTCAAGGTTAACTGCACCAAACTTGATTGCAGGAAATACGACTTCAGCAACAGAGTGGTCAATGTCTGGAATACTCTACCTGACTCTGTGTTTTTTTTCCCAAACCCCAAAAATTTTAACCTTAGACTGTCTACTATTGACCTCACCCCTTTCCTAAGAGGTCTGTAGGGGGCGTGCATAAGCGCACCAACGTGCCTACCATCCCTGTCCTATTGTTTCTTTTATTTTTCTTATATGCAGTCATTTCATGTATTCATAACTATGTATATAGTTATCTATATATATATTATCTTGTAATCAATTGACAAATCAAATAAATAAAAATAAATAAATAAATAAGTTTACCAGGTAAGGAGTGAGTAGGCAGGGAGAGTTTCTGCGGGCCATGTGGGCAGTGCAGCCTTGTGTTTCTGCACAGCCTGGATTAATTGCTTTGGGGGGGGGTGCTCGGGGGGTGAGATTTCTCTGTGGCCCACGAAAATTTTCTCACAGCCCACCAGTGGACCGTGGCATACAGTGGACCATGGCCCACCAGTTAGCAACCACTGCTTTAAAAGACAACACCTTACATGGAGCCTGGGTGGCGTAGTGGTTAGAGTGTAGTACTGCAAGCAACTCCCACTGCAATTTGGCAGATTGAATCCCACCAGGCTCAAGGCTGACTCAGCCTTCCATCCTTCTGAGGTAGGTAAAATGAGGACCCAGATTGTTGGGGGCAATATGCTGACTCTCTAAACCACTTAACGAGGGTTGTAAAGCATTATAAAGCGGTATATAAATCTAAGTGCTATTGCTATTTCTTCTTTCTCTTTTTCCCATCACCATGTTATTGTAGGCTGTGCTGGATTTGTTGTTCCATGACTGACCAAAGCCACCCACTCAGTGTTTTTTCTTTTAGTAGCTGAATTCAGTCCATTTATATTCATAGAAATCAGTTTTTTTTCCTCCATGGTTATGTTTTATATTTAGGTCTAACAGCTCTCGTGGATCTTACTTCACGTTGTTCTTTAATCTCCACTTGTCCACCTACTGCACCTTCCTCTCTTCCCATTTCCATTTGGTCCTCTCCAAATTCAGTTGAGATATTCTCTTTTTCTCTCTCCCCTTCTCTTCTTTCAAAAAATTCCTTGTAGAATATTTCTGCTTTCTCAATTGAATCAATTCTATGTCTATTCTTGCCACGTAAACATTAATCCTTCTGGAATCAGCCATTTATAGTTCACCTCTTTTTCCAATAGCATTTTGGTCAAAAATCGATATTCTCTTCTAATCTCTCTCACTTTTCTAGGTACTTGTTTTAAGACCACAATCTCTTTATCTTTATATTTCAACACCTTCTCTCTTGCCACTTGTAATATTTGGGTTTTAATAGTTTTTTTGGTGAATCTGACATGAACCTCTCTTGGTAATTGGTTCCTCATCGCATATCTTGTGAAGACTCGATATATCTCATCTATTCCAACCATCTTTTCCTCTGTTATTTCCAAGGCTCCAGCCAATATTTCAATCATTACTGCAGCCAAATTTTGTCCTTTTTCCTCCTCAATATTTTGGAATCTAAGATAAAATTCTGACCTGTCCATCTCCCACTTCAACATCCCACTTTTTTCTTGTTCAATCGTTGCTAATCTACTATCAATATTTCCAATTATGTCATCTCTTTGTTTGTCTTTCTCTTCTATTTTTTGGATTCTCTCATCGTGATTCACCATCATTTGTTAAACATTTTCAAATTTTTCATCAATCTTCCCAATCCTTTGTCAATACTCTCCATTCTTTGTTCCATACTCATTTTAAGATCTTGTATCCCTTGCATAACCGTTGTTAAATCCACTTGTGCTTTATCTTGCTTCGCCATTGTTGAAAGTCGTCCTCCATATGATGGAGAGTCAGGAGCAGAAGTTGAAATGCTCGAAGGTAAAATTCTCTCACTCATTCCGTAGCTCAGAGTCTTCTGGTTCTTTTAATCCAATTAATAAGGTGACCAATTGTAATCCAATTAGAAAGAAGGAAAACACCAAAAAAAAAAGGGGGGGGAGCCAATAAAAAGTAAAAGGCTCAAAATTGAAAAAGAAAAATTCTTCAGGTTCTTCAAGACCCTAATCCAATTGTGAAATACTCAATTATAATTCAAAAGTAAAAATTAAAAATGGAGAGAGAAAAAAGACAAAATAAAGCCCAACAATATTTTTTTAAAAAAAGAAAAAAATAATAAACAAAGAAAAAGGAAAGAAAAAAGAGTTCTTCAGGTTCTTCCCACCTTAATCCAATTGAGAGACCTCAAAAATAGAAAATAGCCATAAAAATAAGTCATCACCCACTCAGTGTTTAATACTTTTTTCTTAACTTCATAGCCTTTTAGCCAATCCAGACAATCAGAAAGTGTTAAAATTCTTGGGCTGCAACTGAACTTTTTCCCTCTCTCTAGGCTGCTGCTATGGGTCCCAGACAGACTCAATAGAAATCAGTATGATCAGCAATCCTCCTCAAACTTTTAGAACCAAAGTGGAATTCAAATGTGAGACTGACTACACGGATACTGGCATATTCTGGGTTCTTCAGGAATTTAATGGCAAACTCCACTTCATTACATATGTTACATCAAGATCTAAAGAGGTAACAGGCACTCTTCAAGGCTACAAGTCTATAAAAACTGGCAGCTACTATCAGCTAACTATTGCCAACTTTGAGAAGAACCACGAGGGCACCTATTTTTGTGTGCGCCATCGCAATCAGAAGCTGCTTTTTAGTTCAGGCATCCCAGTACACCTGCCAGGTAAGTTTCATCATAAGTTTTAAATTCCCCATTTATATCTTCCCTGCCAAATCAGCTTCTGTTCTACCTTGTGGTTAGGGATGATATTAATCAGGGGAGAATTGCTTGGCTTCGCTACATTTCCCCCCCGCCCCCCGCTCCCATTTCTTATATCTATAATGATTTTGGAATCATTTAAAACTATGGAAAAGAAACCTTGTTATAAACTATCCAGTCATTAACCATGAAAATAGAAGAAAAACACTTTAATATCTATCTTGTTTACAGTGAAAACTACTACTGTGCCTCCTACCACGCCACAGCAAATTTCAACCACCACCAAAGGACTGATAAAAGAAGGTATAAAATGTCCCAATTCTACAGACATAGGTATGTTTCTTTAACCTACTTCCAAATTTGAGGCCATAGGTGAAACACAGTCATGTCACTTTAGGCTCTGGGTTTAACATAAAAAACATCTCATGTTGCAGACAACACATATCTTTGATTTTCATCAGGAGAAAATAAGAGAAGTCAATTCAACAAGGAATTGAATGGAGTTGAATTGAATTGTTTTACAAGTAAAGACGTGCAAATATAATATTCCCCTGCAATGGGTTACCAAGGATTTTTTTACTGTGGTGCTTCAAAGTATTGATCTATTTTTCCACACTAGAGGCCATATTTTTCATATGTGTGTTTCATCCATCCATCCCAATGCAAGTTCAATAGTCATTTCAAGTTGTTGAGAGAAGCATCTCTGGTCATGGCTGAACATTAGCTGAGCAGAGCATCCTGAGACTGCTTCTCTATCTTTCTTCCTCCAATGGATTTATCCTTCTCCAATGGAGCGAACAGTTGGAAGGGCTGTTTGAGCCAGAGAGGAATGATGCAAGTCAGTTAGTAATGTAAACAAAAGCCAAAGGGACGGGGCCATCCACATGAGGTGGGTGTAAGGTTTTAACTGGAGGGGGAAAAATGCATTAATCAGCCTTTCTGCAAAGTTCCTAGTAATCGTTGGCACTATGGGTGGTTCTCGACTTACAACCACAATTGAGCCCAAAATGTATTTTAAGTGAGAAATTTGTTAAATGAGTTTTGCCCCATTTTATGACTTTTCCTGCAGTCGTAATCACTGCAGTTGTTGAATTAGCACCCTCGTTGTTAAGTGAATCTGATGTGAATCTGACATTTTTGGAAACATCACTCTTCCTTTGCTTTATATTTCAGTAATGACAAATACAAAAAGTACAATATTCTCCTGTGAACTTTATATATCGGTTCCCCTGGTTGGTGTTTCTCTCCTTCTGCTGATAACCCTGATAATCATCATATCAATATGCTGTGGTAAGAAGATTTCCTTTAAACTATGTTTGAGGGTTCAATTGTTGACAGTTACTGAGTGATTAGTTTAAAATTAGATATATATCTACTCATGTAAAGATGGGTCCCATTCTAGCATCTTGCTTCTTGTTTCTGCAATGATTATAAATACTTATTCACATAAAGAACTAGTTTACTTGAGCCATTCTAAAACTATGAAACATTTCTTTTTTTTTTTTGAAAATAATTTTATTAATTTTCTACAAACAAACAAGACAAACAAAACATTAAAACATCAACTCTCATATGTACATCCAGTGTGTCGGTTGGTTCATCAGTTTTGTGCATTCATTTTGTAGTCTCAATTACAATTATGTTACATAACAACTCATATTGTCAATCCAAACTTGTATATCCTAATATCACGAAAAAAAAAGAAATTTTTGACCATACTTTTAATCATTCATGCTTTATGAGATAACAATACTTTAAACAGTTTATTCTGTAACAAATCATATAATCATACCAAATCAATCCTAAAAACCCTTTATAAATATAGTATCAATATTCTATTATCGTATTTTATCATCTAGCCATTGATAAAAAAGATCCCAAATTTCATAAAATTGTTTCTCCTCTTGCTCTCTAATTTCAAATGTCAATTTACTCATCTCAGCACATTCCAATATTTTCTTAATAATTTCTTCCTGTAATGGTATTTTCTCATTCTTCCAATTTTTAGCAAATACAATCCTAGCCGCTGTTAATACATTTACAATCAGGTATTTCAAATCTTTACTATATGTATCAAGTAAAATTCCCAATAAGAAGATCTCTGGTTTCAAGTCTATGTGTTTCTTTGTCATTTTTTCCAACCACATGCGAATTTTAGTCCAATATTTTCCAGCATCCTCACAAGTCCACCACATATGGTAATATGAGCCAGGTATCTGATGACATTTCCAGCACTTTTCAGATTTATTCTTGAACATTCTTGCTATTCTTGTCGGGGGAAAGTACCACCTGTAAAATATCTTATACAAATTTTCTTTATATGCTGTTGACATTGTCATTTTATAATTTTGTGACCATAATTTTTGCCATTTCTCTAAATCAATCCCATATCCAAAATTCTTCCCCCAAACAATCATAGTTTCTTTAACTTGTTCTTCCTCTAATTTAATTCCCAGTAAATAACCATATAATTTTTTAATCACCTTCTCATCAGTACCCATCAAGATCTTATCTAAATCAGTCTGTTTATCATAGAATCCCTCCGTTTTAAAATCTTCATCATACCTTGAATGTATTTGCGCATATGAAAACTAATTCATCCTTATACCTTGATCCCCTAAGTTTTGGATCGATTTAAGTCCACCCTTTTCATCCAACAGTTCCAAGGATGAAACACCCAGACAGAAACTGAGCAATGTGATATATGTGGTACAATAGAATGAGACATGTACATTAGAAAAACAAAACAACCACTTCACAAATGCATGGCACAACATAGAAGGACAAACTCATCAGAACAAGATTAAGCAGTCCATCTGATGGATTCAGTAAAACCATTGGTTTGAAGGGGGGGGTCAAAGAAGCCATCTACATTAAAATTGAGCAACCCTCTTTCAATGGGGGGGGAATACAAAACCACCTACCTCTTGTCTATAACAAGTCCTTTCAGCAGTCTCAGAAGAAGGTTTCACGCCTACTTGCTCTTTGATTCAGATGATTCTGAGGATACAGATAAATCCCCAAGTGGCCTCAACGATGCTCAGAGAGCTAATGACTGATATTCAGAGGGCTAACGACTAGATGGCTGCAAAGAATATAAATTCTTCCATTTCCCACCATTCAATCAGATGGGAAGAAGCTTCTTGTGTGAGAAGTGAAACATTTTCTAGAAAAAAATTATAAAGTCCAGTTGCTTTTGGAAAAGCATCTTTGGGATAACCATGACCTGGATGATTGAGAATCTTCATAGATGTCTCCATCTATTAGATATATTTGTCATTATGAATTTGGGTAATACAATATATCAAAAATGAAAAAATAGCAAAACAGCACAAAACATTATTTTTTTCAAATGTATATGTATATATTTTTCCTGCCAAAGGTCCAAAGAGAAGAAGAAGAAAATGCAAATGTATACGGTGAGTTTTCCATTATGCTGCCTTTTTCCTTTTCCATACATTAAGCTACACTTACTGCAATGAGGTTGAAACATTCTATCAATCTCCAGATTTATTTTAAATTTCAATATTTAATTGCAGAAATAGGATGATATTTGATGGACATGAGCAGCCCAGAGATTGATACCATATGATGAAAAAGTTATGAGTTTGGCAAAATGCAAACTGGATAACTGGCTTTCTGAAATAAACAGGTTTATCATAAATAGGGCTGCAAAAATCCTGATGACTATGTTCCATTCGTTGCTATCTAGTGACTTTCCAGGTTATTGTAGCCAATATGTACTATCACTAATAAATATATTTTTGTGATTTACCATAACCACAGTGAACAGGCAGTTCATCATACATTCCTTTTATGAGAACTTTCAAAATTAAAACATGCCCATTGATCCAAAAGGATTGGCCATTTTGTATGGCATGTTTTTCAATCTCTCTCTCCTTTTTTTAGGCCAACAAATGGAACTAATGGCGTTCACACGAAAACCATTCCAAGACAATAAGTAGGGCTTGCAACTGGATTTTTCCATGCACTCCTGCTGTGTTGTATAAATCCAGCATGATCAACAAAGAGACTCTGATGTCCTTGTAATAGTTTCTATTCATATATTAAGAATGAATCTCTTAGATCAGATCTTTGAAATCATGTGTTGTTATCTTTTATCATTTACTCATATCATTTACTCAGAAAGCAGTTTCTCTGTAAATTAGCAGGTTATGATTTTACTCCTACATATTGCCATGTTACAGAAATAAAGTCAATAGTGTAGTTTAGCTATAAAATAATAGTTTAGAAAAATGTAATAATCTTGTGATACTTATGGATATAATTATGATGGAAAAACTACAAATTCAGGGAACATTCAATAACATTTATTCTCTGGGTAGCCAGATGTATGGAAAGCATTATCTTATCTTTCCTCCTATGTATCATCCTTGTTGCAGTTGCCTTCTCTTTTTCCGCCCTGGAAGTTTTAATGTTCATAACCTGGGAGGATGGATGAAGGGATGTAAACATGTATACTCCAAGAAAATGTTACTTCCCCAAATTTCTGAATTAGCCTATAGAAGGAGTGAAGGGAGGTGATGTTTTACCACTAGTCAATGCAAGAATATAATTTATCCTATTTTAAGAAGGATTAGAGTATATAGATCTTCTCTGGGTGTAGTTTCATAGCATTTCAAGATAGAACTGGGGAATACCTTGTCTGAAATTTCAAAGCCAGATAGAATAGTGATTTGACTCACTACAGAGCAGTTTTTTAAAATCTGATGTAATCACAATCATTCTATCTATGGTGGCAGGAAAGAGAAATAGTTTTGGCTGCACTTGAAAATCAACCCACCATTTTATCACAATTCCACAGATCTGTAATACTTTCAAAATGATATTGTCTGTATGCTGCAGAGAACAGCTTAAGTTAACTATTGTATCTCTTTGTTCAAAGATAACATCGTTTCAACAGGAAAGCATGTGAATCAAATTAGTGTGTGATAGAACACACAGAAAGAAAGAGAAAGAAGATAAAATATATCTGAGTTTCCCATTTCTTTAAAAAGTGACTTACCACAATATGAAAGCATTTCAGCAGGCTACCAACATGATAGTTTGTTTATTAAAAATGAAAGCTTCCTGACATTTCATTCTACTAATATATCACAGCTGAAAATGAAAAAGATCTGTTAATAACTTCTCATATGTAACAGACTAAATGCACATGCATTACATTTAAATTTAGGCTTGGCATGTTTCTTCTTTGGCTGATGCATAATTTTATAGAAATCTCAAGAACATCACTGTAACAAATTGTTTTAATAAAGATATTAACCTACGATGTAATTTTGAATGTTTCTTAATTATATAAATTAATTAACAGATTAATAGAGTTGGAAGAGACCTTGTAGGTCTTCTAGATGTGTGAGGCTTTGGTACTTGCCCTGGTCCCTCCTTCCTCCTATGGACCTCCAGATCCTCTCTCCCAGCCTTGTCTGGCCCAACACAGGCATCCCTTTATGTGAGTGACATCAAGTTGGCCAGGCCCACCTAGTCACATGACCATCCAGTTATGCCTACCCACCCATGCCCTCCTGGTTCTTTGTGGGCAATCATAATGCTGATCCAGCCCTCAATGAAACTGAGTTTGACACCAGTGTTGTAGGACTTCTCATCCAATCCCACACCAAAGCAGAACTTACAGCATTTCTGACAAATGACAATCCAGTCTCTTCTTGAAGGTCTCAAGTGAAAGTCCCATGACTTCCGAGGGCAAGTTGTTCCATTGGTTGATTGTTCTCACTGGCAGAAAATTTCTCCTTATTTCCAGTTTGAATCACTTCTTGATCACTTTCCACTCCTTGTCTGGCCTTCCAATGCTTTGGAAAATAACTTGACCCTCTCCTCTCTGTGACAGCCCCTTAAATATTGGAAGACTATCATGTCTTCCCTGTTCCTTCTCTTCACTAGGCTAACCATACCAAGTACTTGCAACTATTGTATTTTTGGTTTTTCTTGCCTAAGTGCAAGACTTTACTTTTCACTACACTGAATTTCATTTTGTTAAATCGGGCCCAGTGTTCAATCTGTCAAGATCTTTCTGGATCTTGAACATATCATCTAGGGTATTGGCTATTCCTGCCAGCTTAGTATCATCCACAAATTTGGTAAGTTCCCCTTCTATTCCCACACCTAACATCTAATCATAAGCACTGAGGAAAAATAGTATTAGCCTTGTCAAAGTTTTACAGCAATTTTATATGTAGTGTAAAAATATTGTTTGATGTTTTTTAAAGAAAAGTATTTACCTTTACCTTTTAGCATTTTATTTTCTAGAATTATCTTGTTTTCTTCAATAGAAAAAATGGAAAGTAATGTTTTCTACTTTCCATTTTCTCTATTGAAGAAAGCAAGATAATTCCCTTAGATTGGTGCAGCAGGCTGCAGTCCACCAGTTCTGATGCAGCTCAACTCAGTATCTTTGCTTTATTTTTATTGTATGTTTTAAGGGAAAGCCAGCCTAATGTACATTTAATTACTTTTACTTTTAAAATGATACAGTAGTGTCAGTGGTCCAGAATGTGGTACTGCCCAGAAAAGGAACTCCTATTATTATTATCCTGCTTCTAAAGTTAATTGGAAATGGATTAAGCCCAAGAGCAATTCACAAGAGCGATGAGGGTAGGTAGGATTTAAAATTATGAGAGAAATTGATTCACCTGGAAAATAAAACCCTCCATAATTAAATCTAGAAAACAAAGTAGGCAATCTAATGCCAAGAAAACCATATTGATATGGCTGGATTTAGAGAAAATTCAATGCCTTATCTTGAAACCATAAGATCCTCTTCTAGTTACTGGAAAAGAGCACTGAGGTTTCACAAGAAGGTCTTGAGAAGATAACAGCCAGACCAAACCATATGAAATCCTGGTCACTGATTTTTCCAATATTCAAAAAGAACTTCTTCATTCTATAAAGATATGTACAATGGGAAAATGGAGTATAAGAAAAATAAAAACGGAATCTGGAATTATTAAAGCAGAAATGAAATATTCTCAATTAGATGTTTTCTGAATTTACATGGACAAGATGAAAATTAATCTGATTCTGAGAACATTCAAAACACTAGAATGATAATGATCCTCAAAAGAACATTACTAAGGTTTTGTGTGTACACACAGACATGCACATCATATACACTAAAAAGAAGAGTATGAAGAGATAGCCCGGATCTATTGAGCTTATGTTAGGAAAGCAAAGATCAAAATTAGCTGAAATTTGTGAATACCAACAATACACTGACCTTTTGCAGACCTTTTAATCATATTCATCATATTAGTCTCTTTCTGATAAATCAACATGACAAAAGTAAACAAAATGTATATTAAATTATATACAAAGAAGAATGGAGTGGAGAGGTAACAAAAAATGTAATCTACTTTACACCAAAATTACTCATTATGTCCCCTCTATAGCTTTGTATCTTTGCTTCTATCATATTTAGACAGCAATTCACACAATGCCTTTTGTTTTTTTTTAAATTCTCTCCCATCCCCACTCCCTGTCCCTCATCAACACTACCCAATCATAATTTTATTAGTCTTCCCTTCTTGATCCATTCATTCTTCCTTTATATATAGATTCTGTAATTCATTTCTTTTTTTAAAAAACAAATTTTATTAATTTTACAAAAACAGTGCACAAACAATCAAGGCATAACAGCTTATAAATTCTTTTCTAAAAAAATAATAATAATTAAAGAAGAAAACCAATAGAACATAATGATTCCAAATTATAATATCAATATTTACTTTATCTATTTAACTTCATATCTTATCCCAGCTTCTCCTTTTCATCCAAATTATTTCTTGTTAATTAAAATTTTATTGCCTTTTATCAATATACAAAAAAACCCCATAACAAAACCTTTATATATCCTTCCATATCTTATTACCATTTTCAATAACATTCTTTGTCTGTTCTATTTCCAACTATCCATTCATCTTTTTTCTTTTACTATACTTCTCCTATACACTAATTGGAGTGATGCCTTTAACTCATTGCCCTAACTTAAAAATACTTCATATAACACTTAATTTATCTTGGGATTCTGTTTAGTACATTCTAAAATTACACAATAAATTTTATAAGAAATATTCTACTCTAAATACATATATAAAAACATAATCTTATGTACCTTCCAGAATCCCCCCCTTTTTTTATCCTTCACCCATTGTCTCTAAATAAGCTTTTTTTCTTTAGATCTTGCTTCCCACCATTGAGGCTTCTCCTCCCCCCCTTTCTCTCTTGCTTATTCTTCTCCTTGCCCTTTTTACCCCTTTGTCTTTCCTCCTCCCTTTTCTTACTCCCTTTCCGTTGCTTTCTAACCTTGCATCCACCTTTCCTCTCATTTCTCTCTTTTTGGGCTGTTTTTTCAAACCTTAAAATCCCCTTTTTCTTATCCTCTTTCTCCTCCTCCCCGGAAAAGAGCCATTGTTCATCAAAAATGGTTTCTTGTTCCTCTTCTTCTTTGTCTCAGTCATTCTGCTGCGTAGTCAACTTTTCATAAGTACATAATGCCATTTCTAAAAATTGAAATAAAGTGCCCAAAGTATCTTTTCCATCTTGTTCCTCCTTTTTATATTTTTGATATTCAATCTTTAGTTCATCCACAAGCGATGCCATCATGAAAAGAGAAACTTTCCCCAAAACAACCACCCAAATATTTTTAATCAAAAATAGTTCAAAAAAAGTTCCAAAAATTAATACTTTTCTTCCTTCTTCTATTTCTTTTTCTGGGGTTACTGTTTAATCAAAAAGGTCCAATTACCATATATCTTTTTTTGGGATTCTAGGCAATCTTCTCCTTTTTCCACTTCTGCTCCAATTTTTTTCCTCTCCCTTCCCACTTGCAACATCAATTTTTAAATGATCAGAAATCCATACCTCTAATAAGGGTTTTCCAATTCCTTAAATTTTTAAGTCCAATGTCCAAGAAGTCTTTTATCCCTTGACTTCAACTTTCAAAATAGTTCACCTTCAGTGCCCAAATAAATTTCAAATCTTCATCTGCTGTTTCTATTGGGTGGGAGAGTGAAGAAAAAAAAAAGTTCCTTTTAAGAGCTTCTCCGCCGCTTTCCACTCTTCTTAGGGATACAATGTATCCTCCAGCAATCCAGACAGTTCAGTTCCAGCGAGTTTAAAAGATGTTGATTGACCCGGCTCAGCCAGCACTTTCACTTTTCTTGCTTCCTCCAGCATGATCTTACCTGGTTGCAGGCTTCTTCATGGCGGCCATTACTGACCACCGCTCCACCACCTCGGGAAAAAGGGGTTTTTCTGGACAAGGAGGGGGTCTGTGACACCCCCAACCCCTGTCCAGCTCCCCTCTCTCTTTGGCTGTCCCTACAGGGCAGCCATATCCCCTTGACCCATTTGGATCGGGGGTACCTCAGCGGCAAGCACAGTAGGAATCGCGAACAATCGCGAATTCCTGCTGCCACCGAAGCCACGCAGAACCGGAAAAAAGATTCTGCAATTCATTTCTGATTAAGTACATTTATTGTCCAGTTAAAAGCTTAATTTAAGAATTTTATGAACTAAATTAGCAGACATATTATTATGACTCAGATCAGTATGAGGACACCTGTAAAGGTGCTTGCCACACTCTGCTCTGAAGAACTATTGTCTGTTGTCTATGTGGAGAAATATTAAACTATGGATGGGATTTGCTAATGAGGCAATTGGGAGATTTGTTTAATACATCTTGCATCATGTACACAACATCAATGCATCATGAGTAGAAAATGATATGAAGAAAATATTTCTGCAACTTAAAACAGCATTTGCTACACAGGTTCCACACTCTGCCACCCAAAATACTAACATATCTAGAGAAAATTCATGAAAAATAATTTCTGAGATAAATGAAGTCATAGATAAATCACCATCATTTTTTAGAAAATGATATCTTATAAAAGCCAACAAAGCTTTATTTCCTGGTAAGTTTCTGAAGGCAAAAGCTTGTCAGCTAATACAGCTGCCTCTATAATTTAGAGGATAATATAAAGAAACAATTGATTTCAACAGCAAAAAACAATTGTCTTTTACAGATGTTTGAAGTACTTCACCATGTGTACCATTCAGTTGAGTGGTATATTGTAATTTGAAAATAATTAAAGAATTAAACTGAAAGATATCACAAGTCAAGACTTCTTTCAAAGACAAGAACAAATAAACTGCTTTGACATGGAAGAAATGTATCTATGGCTACAAACTATACATTTTCATTCTATTCTGTAAACATTGTTGGCTTGGTATGTTGAAAAAAACTTCACATCACCGTAACACAAATCAACATCATTGATAAATGTTACATTTTTATAAAGAAATTAGACATTAGAATTCTTTTTTTTTAAATAAATTTTTATCCCTTAAAAAACAAAAAATACAAAAATCTCATTTCTATTAACAGTTATTGTGTCATTGTATATACATGTTTCTTGTTTTGTGACTATACATTATTTTTATCTTTATTTTTCACCCATTCGTACTCTCCCATATCGCATAGTATTCTCGATCATCTTTGCCTTTCAGTTCCATAGTGAATTTATCTAGTTCAGCACAGTCCCTTATTTTTTGAATCAGAACTTCATCTGGTGGTAGTTTATCACTCTTCCAATTTTGTGCTAAAGTGATTCTTGCTGCAGTTGATGTATACAATAAGGTATCTTTTATCTTTACTCAAATTCCCTTTAATCATACCTAATAAAAATGTTTCAGGTTCCAATTTCAATTTATATTTTGTAATCTCAAAAAGCCATCTCTGTATTTTCTTCCAGTATTTTTTGACCTCTATACATCAACTTCCAGTTCTCGGTCCAAGTCTTTTCCCACTCATCCAAATTTATATTATGACCCACATTTCCCGCCCAGGCAATCATTGATCCCTTAACAATTTCCTCCTCTAGTTCCACCTCCAGTGATTAATTATACATTCGTGTTATAAATTTTATATCCTTGCCTGTCAAGTCTTGGTCCAATTTTGTAAATCTTTATCTATCCCTAGCTCCTTTACATCTTTCTTAAATTTAGTTTGAATTTGCAAATATACCCACCAGTCTAATGTTATCCCATGTTCTTTTAGTTTATCCAGTGTTTTTAATTCCCCCTGTTCATCTACCAATTCTTTATATCTAATCATTTTTTTAATCTCCCTTGTATTTGGATATAATATAGCTTCCACAGGTGAGATCCAGTTTGGTCTTTTCAAATATTGCTTTTTTTATTTTCTCCCATATTTGTAAAAGTGAGTCCCTTATCAAATGTCTATGGAAATAGGAGTGGATCTTATCCATATAAAGGCATGCCACCCAATTTGGAGGTCATGACCTTCTATTACCAAAATTCTTTTATTTTTTAAATTTATCCACTCCTTAACCCATAGTAAAATTGCTGCTTGATAACATGGGAGTCCAAGGTTGCCTCTGGTTCTACTATCTTGTGATGTCTTCAGTTTTATTCGTGCTTTTTTCCCCATCCAGATAAATTTCATTACTGTCCTATCTAATTCCTGAAAAAAATTCTTATCCAATTGTATAGGTATTGTTTGAAAATAGTATAGTTTCAGTAGTATGTTCATTTTTATGGCCACTATTCAGCCTAATAGTGATAATTGTAATTTTCCCCAATTGGTCAGGTCTTTATCTGTAAAAGTAATTTCATATAAGTATCCTCTTTTATGGAAGAGCATCTTCCTGTTAAACAAATTCCTAGATATTTAAGTTTTTTGATACTTTGTAATCCCAATTTCCTTTCCAATTCTTTTTTTTAATTTTCTATCAAGTTTTTGATCATTACATTTGTTTTATCTTTATTAATTTTTAGTCCTGCTACTGCCCTATATTCTTCTAATTCTTGAATTAGATAGGTCTCTGACGCCATTGGATCTTCCACAAAAAACACGAAGTTGTCCACAAACGCCTGTACTTTATATTCTTCTTTTTTGCTCTTCAGTCCAATTATCTTCTTTCTTTGTCTAATCTGATTTAAAAGCACTTCCATGATTAAGATAAAAAGCAGAGGCGACATTGGACATCCCTGCCTAACACCTTTCATAATCTTGAAGTTTTCAGTAATCTCTCCATTTACAATTACCCTAGCTTTTTGGTTTGAATAAAGCGTATCTATCATTTTCTTGAATTTAAATCCAATCCCATATTTTTGACCTATTGGATCAAGAACTTCCAGCTGAGATTGTCGAAGGCCTTCTGAGCATCCAAGAAAATCAATGCTGCCTGCTTTTCTGGGTGGGCTTCATAGTATTCTCATACATTTAGTACTATCCTTGTATTATTTTTTATCTAGAAGGTAAAAAGCCATTCTGGTCAATATGAATCAGTTCATTTAATATAATTTTTAATCGTTCTGACATTATTTTTCTGCCTTTCAACCACCCTTTTCAATTCCATCACTGTTATTTCTTTATTTAATATCTCCTTCTGTTCCTCCCTAATTTCTGGAAGACCTTTCCTTTTCAAATATTGTTCTATATTCTTAGGGTTTATTCCATCCTCCCTATATAATTGTTCAAAATATTTTTGTACTATTTTCTATTTCTCAGCCATTTGATATTCTAATTTCCCATTATCATCCTCCAATTTTTGTATCAACCTTCTTTCTTTTTCTAATGTTAATTTATGGGCTAACCAACTCCCTGGCTTATTTGTATATTCAAAAAATACTATTTTTCCCTTTTCACCTCTTTAACTCTCTCTTCTTGATTCATAATATTTAATTTATGCCTAGTAAGAATCATCTCTCTCATTTTTTCATCTTGTGGTTTGTTTGTTTTTTGTAATATACTTTCTAGGTCTCCTCCTATAATTTATTCTGGTTTTGCCATCTTTCCTTATTCCTTTTTGCTGCATATGCTATTACCAGTCCCCTCAAGACTGCCTTTGCTGTATCCCATATAGTCTGTAATGATGTTTGTCCACTGTATTTTTCTTTTTAAAAAGTTCCATTTCTTTCTTAATTTTCTCTACAAAATCTTTCTCTTTTAAGATTTGGGGATTAAGTATCTACCTTCTACTCTTCCTTTCCCTTCCTTTCTAAATTATTTTTAGTGGGTTGTGATTAGCCAATACATTCATCATAATCTCTACCATATCTAGTTGGTTATCTAGTTCTGCATTCATCCATGCCATGTCTAATCTAGACCACGATTTGTGTGGGTTAGAGTAGAACGCGAATTCTTTTTTCCCCAAATTTATTCTCCTCCGTTGATCTATCAAATTTAGTTCCTATGTCATATCGAAAAAAGATCTGGACAAAATTTTCCTTTTCTTTTTGTTCTTTGCATTACTAAAATAATCCTTCCTTATATCTACTACCACATTAAGATCTCCCACAATGCATACATTGTCTTGTCCCATCTCAACAATTCTCTTATGTAAATTCTTCTAGAATTGAATTTGGTTGTCATTTGGCACATAAATTATAACTAATAACATTGGTTTGTAGCATAATTCTAGTTCAAGTATCAAAATTCTCCCTGCTATCCCTTTCTGTTTTTGATCTGCCAGGGCTACAAATAACCTTCCTTGTTGTGAATGCATAAGGTATAAAAAAGTTATTTTGAGCTTGGAGTCAAGTGCAGGGTTCTGGCCCTGCACTTCTGATTGGCTGTTAAATGGCAGAAACTGATTGGCCATTAACAGAGCCTTCGTATTGGTTAATGGAGCTAGTGCTCCTGGGTTATTATTGGTTAAATAGTTATTGGGTTGCCTATATAAAGAGGGCCTTAGCTGCCCTTGTTTTTTGAGCAGTCACCATATAAATAAAGAGTTGAAGTTCACTGTTCCAGAGGCTCGTCTCCATTCTTTCTTGCCCATTCTCCAAACTTAACACTGGCGACGAGGATGGGATTTGGAGACGTCAGACCTGACTGAACTAGGAAGAAACATCAAGCACATGCTGACAACGCTACACGACGGAACCATGTCCGTCGTCATCATACCACTCACTCCGTTCGATCCAGTGCAAGAGGACTGGGAGTCCTACATGGATCGTTTCCAAATGTTTTTGGAAACTAACAATTTGAAGGATGCCACAGCCGGGAAGAAACGGGCGGTATTCCTAACTCATTGTGGTCCAACCGTATTTAAGATGGCTAAAGCACTAGCCAAACCTGCAGAAGTGAAGGCGATGGACTGGGACGTCCTCGAACCCCTATTGAGAGCTCATTACGCACCGACCGTGCCCATGCTCGTGAGACGGCACGAGTTCTATCAGAGAAACCAGCGAAAAGGCAAAAGCGTCACCGACTTCATAGCCGACCTCCAGAATCTGGGAGGCCTCTGCGGATTCGCCGATTTAGAAGAGTCACTGAGAGATCGAATAGTTTTGGGATTAGATGCACCAGGCGTGCAGAGCAAGCTGATGGCAAAAGGCAACATCAGCCTTGCAGATGCCATCGCCGATGCTACTGCAGCAGAAGCAACCAGGAAATCGGCTGCACAACTTCGACGCAACTGCGCTCCGGTCCACCAACCAACAGGCGAAATTTTACCCAAGTCAGAAGGGCAGCTTTCAACGGCCCACCACGAAGACCTCTCTTCATCGTCAGACAGCGACGAAGAAGAGGTCCATCGAATGCGGTCTGACCGGGACCCCTACCTAAAGTCCTCCCACCCCTGCGTCGGCTGTGGAGCCAACCATGCCAGGTCCGAATGCAAATTCCGCGACACGCTCTGCCATGAGTGTGGAAAAAGAGGCCACATCGGACGGGTCTGCCGAAGTTTCCAAGTACCCGGCCAAGCCTCAAAAGGGGCTAACTATCGCCAATTGACAGGAAATCGTCCAGTAAGGCGAGAACCAGTAAACCACTCCTTCAGAAACCGAGTTTCAAATCGCCCCACGAAGCGAGAAGAGGCTCACCATACTATCACTATCGGTCATGCCTCTGCCTTAGACGCCAAGAAAATCCGAACTACTGTGGTCATCGAGAACCGGCCCTGCCAAATGGGAGTCGACTTGGAATCGTCCCTCTCGATGGTGTCCTGGAAGACCCTCAAGCAACTCATTCCCACTATCAAGCGCCAAGACCTCCGTTATCAAAGACTTATCCTTAAGGATTATCAAGGGAATTGAATCCCTGTCGTTGGTTCCAGTCGAGTCAGGGTCTCATTCAAGAATCGCACAGCGTACTTACCGCTAACTGTGATCGACAAAGACCGGCCTAGCCTGCTAGGCCTTCAATGGTTTGCGCCACTTGGCATTGAAGTGGCAGGCGTAAACCGGGTCAGCGGAAGTGACTGGGAGGAGGACCTCGTCCACGAATTCAGGGATGTCTTCGCGGAAAAATTAGGCAAGTACAAGGGGACCCCCAATATCGTTCAGCCTAAATCCAAAGATAGCTCCCATCCACCTTAAGCCCCATCGAGTTCCGTTTGCCTTAAAGCCTAAAATCGATGAACAGCTCGATAAATTGATAGCTCAGGGGGTGCTAAAACCTACTGATCACTCTCCCTGGGAAACCCCAATCGTAACGCCAATTAAGCCGGATGGGTCAATTCAAATTTGTGGGGACTACCGGGCCACCCTGAACCACGCCCTACAGCAAAATGCTTATCCGGTGCCGGTGGTGCAGCATCTCCTTCATTCCCTGGGGGGCGGAAAAGTCTTCACTAAATTAGACTTAGCTCAGGCATATTAGAAACTACCTGTTGATGAAAAGACGGCACAGGCACAAACGATAGTGCCTTTAAATGTACCCGGCTCCAATTTGGAATCAGTGTAGCCCCGGGAATTTTTCAAAGCCTTATGGAGAGGTTACTACAAGGGATTAAAGGCATGGTCCCATACTTTGACGATGTATTAATTGCTGCACCAACAAAGAAAATATTACGAGATCATTTAAAATTAGTCCTACAAAAATTTCAAAATGCCGGTCTTAAAGTGAAAAAGAACAAGTGTAAATTGTGTACCGATCGTGTCGAGTTTTTAGGGTACCTAATTAACAGTCAGGGTATTCACCCTTCCGACAGTAAATTGAGAGCAATAAAAAACGCTCCCAGGCCTCGAAACAAGGCCGATCTCCAGGCGTTCCTAGGCCTTATCAACTTCTATAATGTATTTCTACCGCACAAAGCAACTGTCGCTGAGCCGTTACATCGTTTGCAAGATAAAAAAGCAATTTGGTTATGGGGTCATAAAGAAGAACAGGCATTTCGTAATGTTAAAAAACTATTGACTTCTGACGCTGTATTCATGCAGTACAATGAGACTTTGCTGTTAAATATGACATGTGATGCTTCGCCTTTTGGAGTAGGCGCAATTTTGAGCCATGTACTGCCTAATGGTAACGAAGCCCCTGTTGCATATTTTTCCAAGACACTTTCAAAAACTGAGCGTAATTATAACCAGATCGATAAAGAAGCCCTCGCAATTGTATCGGCTGTTAAAAGATTTCACGAGTATGTGTATGGCCGGGCTTTTACTATCGTGACTGACCACAAACCATTATTGGGGATAATAGCTGGAGATAAGCCGACGCCTTACATATTATCCCCCAGGATGACTCGCTGGTCAGAATTCTTGGCTGCTTATAATTATCGGCTGCAATACCGCCCGGGGAAAGCCATTCCCCACGCCGATGCATTGAACCGAGCACCACTACCAGAGACTCTTGATGATCCCACTCCAACGGTAACCACGTTACAGATTGAAACACTACATGTGCCGCCATTAACCGCCCGAGATATCGTGAGAGAAACCAGACGTGACCCCCCCTTAGCGTGAGTCCTGAGCTGGGTAGAACGCGGATGGCCATTGGACCAGCTATCAGATGACTTCACACCATTCAAGACGTGACAAACAGAGTTGTTTTCTCAAAAGGGCTATGTCATCTGGGGTGATAGAGTCGTTATCCCAGAACGACTCCAAAAAGCAGTACTCAAGACCTTGTACGATGGCCATCCCAGTATCGTGCAAATGAAAGCCCTCGCGTGAAGCTACACATGGTGGCCTGGCATAGACAAGCAAATTGAGAATTGGGTTAAAGCTTGTCATAGATACCAGGAAGTGAGCAATGCCCCACCAAAAGCCATTCCGACCGAGTGGGAAACGCCACGGGGACCCTGGTCCCGAATTCACCTGGACTTTGCAGGGCCGACTAAAGGCCACACCTTTCTTCTAACCGTCAATGCCTATTTGAATTGGATTGAGATTCACTGCATGACGAACACGACCACCGAAGCAGTCATCAAAAGATTGGAAAGACTGTTTGCAACCCACGGACTGCCAGACGTCCTGGTATCTGATAACGGGCCCCAATTTACCGCGCTGTCCTTCGAGCAGTACCTGGCTGACTGCAGCATCCGACATGCACTCACCTCGCCTGCGCATCCTGCCACCAATGGAAGGGCTGAGCGCATGGTTCAATTCGTCAAAAAGACTTTGCAGAAATTAGACTACGATAACATCGATGACAAAATCAACCGAATCCTCTTTCTACAACACATCACACCTCACAGCGTCACCAACAAAATTCCCACCGAATTGCTAATGGGACGCAGGCTCCGCTCCCACCTCAACTGGTTACACCCAGCTTACGAACTGGAAAAACCACTCGGATCCAGCAGTCGATGCCGTACCTTCCAGGTAGGCGATTGGGTATATGCTAAAAACCTATCGGGTGATCCGCTGTGGGTAGAAGCGACAGTAATACGTGTAACTGGCCCAAGATCCTACGTTGTAAAATGCCTTGACGATAGACTTTGGAAACGCCATATCGATCAATTACGATCACGGCTCCGGTCAGGCATTTCTGAACTCCCTTATGACCAAACTGAGGGGGGGGGAGATACAGAAGAAGACGAATTTCAACTAGAAGAAAACCCGTTCAAAGGGAACGATAGCGGAATAGAGACACAGGAACTGGAACCAGAGACAGGAGTAGGGTCACCTCAGGGAGTTACCGAAAATATTGGTGAGGACGAAAACGTGAACTCTGAACCAGAGGAAACCCCTTCGCTAAACAACGATCTACCTCAGCAAGATTGCAGCCAAATGCAAAACGCACAGCGAAAATCAAACAGACTAATAAAGCAACCGTCCTTCCTCAAGGACTATGTAACTGCGCCCGGTAAAAAGAAGCCAGGGGGAAGGGGTGTTGTGAATGCATAAGGTTTAATAAAGTTATTTTGAGCTTGGAGTCAAGTGCAGGGTTCTGGCCCTGCACTTCTGATTGGCTATTAAATGGCAGAATCTGATTGGCCATTAACGGAGCCTTCGTATTGGTTAATGGAGCTAGCACTCCTGGGTTATTATTGGTTAAATAGTTATTGGATTGCCTATATAAAGAAGGCCTTAGCTGCCCTTGTTTTTTGAGCAGTCACCATGTAAATAAAGAGTTGAAGTTCACTGTTCCAGAGGCTCGTCTCCATTCTTTCTTGCCCATTCTCCAAACTTAACATTCCTAATTTAGGATATTCTAAACATTTCCAAAATTGTTTTTTAATATGGACTTCTTGCAGGCATACTATTTCTAATTTCTGTTTGGCTAATCTAGATAGTATCTGTTTCCTTTTAATGGGTGAATTTATGTTTAATGATAATAGCTTCATTTCTGTTTCCATTTTTCTACTTGTGAGATATTATCTGTCTTCTGTTAATTCTAGTCTCTCTTTGTGGGTGTGTTCTTAATCTTCTTCCTTCAGTCTCCCCCTTGTTCTCTCCTTGTCCTAGGCCTCCTGTATCTTGCTGTTGTTCTTCTTCTTGGCTTTCTGTCTCTAGCTCCTCTCTACCACTACTTTCTTCTTTCTTTCCTCCAATCTGCTCATAAAAATCTGGTGCCTTGTCTAAGTTATCTATCCTGATCCTCTTTTCTTGCCATGTTACCAACATGCCTTCTGGAATTAACTATAGAAACATTATGTTCTTCTGGATGAGTTTTATTGCCAAAAACTTAGTCTTTTCTCTGTTTGCGCACCTTCTTGGGAACCTGCTTCAGAGTTTGTACTTCTTTATCTTTATAGACCAATGGTTTGTCTCACGTTATCTTGTATATTATGTCACATACCTGCTTCCTGGCAAATCGCATGTGGACTTCCCTGGGTAACCTGTTACACAGTTTGAACTCTATAAGCCTCATCAATTTCTAGCAGGATCAGAAATTAGAATTCTTTATTGGTCAAGTATGATTGGACACACAAGGAATTTGTCTTCAATGCATAAGCTCTCAGTGTACATAAAAGATATGTGATGAATCATGATCATAGTCATCATAAATACATTCAATAAACACTTTCAAATTAAGGAAGTTGTGGATTAAAACAAGCATGAGGCTGAATTATGAGCAATTAATTTTTAGTATATATAAACAGTCAGAATGGGTAACTTCTATGCCACACCAAAGTGTGTGTGTGTGTGCGCGCGCGCGCGCGTGTGTGTGTATGTACGAGAGAAGAAAGAGAGGGGGAATATATTTATTTCATGAACATGGAAAACAATGAGGTTCTTTAGCCTGTGATTCAACACTTAACTGTCATCTTGTGAACAGATGTAAGGGCTCACTAAAATTTCAGTGAAGAAAACAGGATAACACAGATGTGTAAGTGTTAAATCATTCAAAGCAAAGCTTACTTTGTGGGAGGAAACAGCTGGCTGCTGTTGTTTGACTTACTATAATTCCCAACTGTCAATTCCGTAAGTAAAGTTGAACCCAAAGGTTTCAAAGAGTTTGCCAGTATCACTTTTAACTCATAAAAACGCTTTGATTTTTTTTGTTTGAACCACAGTTCCAACTTTTTTTTTTTACTTTAGAAAATAACACTACTACAGAGCATATAGAAATGCACAAAGTTTGGGGAACAAACAGGGTGAACTTGAATTATTAATACATGAAGGTAGATATGATATAGTTGGAATTACAGAAACTTGGTGGGATGAAACCCATGACTGGAACATACTTATAGAAGGATACAAATTGTTAAAAAAAACTCAGACCCCATAAAAGAGGAGGTGGAATTGAACTGTATGTAAAGGACCACTATATTGCTACAGAAATATACAAAATCAAAGATAAAAACCTCTTAGAATGCATATGGGTCAATATAAAAGAAAAAAGAATGACACTGCCATAGGTGTACAAGGCACCCAACCAAGCCAGTGGTGTGATTCAAATAACGTAACAATCAGTTCTCTGCTCTAATGACCAGCTGGGTAGGCATGGCTGGGTGATTAAGTGACTGGGTGAGTGTGGCCAACTCAATGTCACTCATGTCGAAGGGTGCTTCACCTTGCCCAGCCTCTTGTGTGGAGATGCTGCAACAGTCATAAGTGTGAAAACAGTCATAAATCACTTTTTAGTGCCATTGTAACTTTGAATAGTCATTAAATGAACTGTTGTAAGTCAAGGATTACCTGTACAAAAATACAAAAAGCTTCTTTGCTTGCAAAAAGCTACCTTAAATACCAAACATTAGATTAGAAATGGGGGAATACATACTGAAGATCAATGACCGGCACAGCTGTCATGGAAACCTAAACCATTCTGTCTGAATACCTTCCTTTTCTTCAGTAACACTCAACCCAGAGTTACAAATCAGACAGGGTGCCAGAGTACCGTGAGGAATTAAAACAGTTAAATAGCAATGATAACTATTAGCAGCCAATTCTTGTTCATAAAGTCAAACCCTTTAGCAGAAAGGTCATTTAAGCTCTCCAGAAAGTTGGTGGACATATTTGGGTACAAAAAGAGACAAATTAACAAAGTATATAGGGGACCCAGGCTCAAGTCTCTGCCCTCCTAAGCTTATCAGAATCACAGTAAAATTAGTACATGCCACAGCTATCTAAATAAACTTCAAGCCTGTGTTGGAAGAAATATCCATCTGGTTCAGTTTCAAGCTGGGAGAAAGACACTGGAAACATGGAGGCTGAATAGATTCCTGATCAATCTAGCTAACAACTTTGTTGTCTTAATGGTAGAGGAGGGAACTAGACTGACAGCCATACTAGACTTAATTCTTACAAACAGGGAAGAAATGGACAAGGGAGTTGAAATTGCAGGAATCTTGGGTGAGAGTGACCATGTCATACTGGAATTCAATATAATGGTCACATTATTACATTCAGGTACTCAGTAACACAGCCCTTTTACTACCATTTGTTGCATCCCAGATTAACATGACAGCATTTTATTACAGTTTTGCTTAAAAACCAACAGTTTTGGTTTTCAGCTAAATCATACCATAGTGAACAATGGGTTCTCTTAGGGAACTCGTATTCACTTAACTGCAGTCACTTGTTTACTGAAAAAAAATATTATAAAATTGTGTTGGTCACATGAACAACTCATTTTACAACTGTTATGACTTATGACTGTAATTGGCAGGCTCCATTACGGTTGCAACTCGAGGACTACCTGTATTATACAATGAACATAATTGTGTCAAAACCAATGAGGTTATATTTTACAGAGACAATGAATGAACAAGTGCCAGTTATGTATAAATGGGAAAAAAACCAAGTAAGCAATTAAATATGTTTATTTTGGGAGAATAATTGCTAAAGATGGGGAAATGAATGAATTTTAAAATTCATATATGCTGGTGGAAGGATAGTGGGTAGCATATAGTCTGTTTTAAGTAATAAATGTTAAAAGATGGAAAAATGGCTCTGCCTAAGAAAGTTCCTCTGTATGCTTTTGCTATATGGAATTAAAGTTAGGTATATTGTAGGGGAAAGGGCATATTAGAAAACTGAGACCAAACTTCTGAAGAAAAAAATTCAATCAAGTTTCTAAAAACGCTGTCAGGGCTGCCATTAAGCTCCCCTGCAAACTTGCTTGCCACTGGCAAACTTCCATAGAAAATGGGGGAGCGGGGAGCGGAATGAGTAAGAGGATTGCCAGAGGATACCATGAGGAAATGAAACAAATCCTGTGAGAAACATCATCCCATGAGAAACATCAACTGCTTCAAGGTCAAGAAAGGAATGCCAGCTGCGAAGACAGGGACTGTCGCCAAAACAATTTTTAGTACCTGATTGAACACTTCTTGATAACCAGAAGGCGCAAGGAGACATGGCAAAGTTAACCATATACTTTGAGAAGGAAAACCGCAGTTCCAACTTCACTTTGTCTATACCACTTGGCTTTAGTAAAATATACCTTTGGCTAGCCAAGGCCTAAGAGCAGGGGTGGGCAAACTATGGCCCACGGGCCACATCCGGCCTGTTGGTCTGTCCAATCTGGCCCGCCCCTGAAAAAAACTAGCTGGGCGTGGCGTATTGCCCTGTGCCGCATGGCCCCCAAAGCTGCAAAACAGTGCGGAGTGCTCTCGGGGTAGGAAAGAAAAGAATGTTGCAAAGGCCTCGGCTGGGAGTTCGAAATCACCTTCGAGTGCGACCTCTCCGAAGGTGAGTCCCCGCCGATCCCCCTTTTTTTTCTGGGGCTTCTAGGCTTAAATTTTGCAAAGGCGAAGTTTGCAGGCAGGAGTGTCTTCCCGCTGAGGAGTGGGAAGGGTTCCGGCCGGCAGGCGGGCGGGCTGCTTGGAGCGGGCTGCTTAGAACCACCTAAAGCTAGGCCGCTGCTGGTGGAGCCTTGCCCTGCCTTGGTGCCCTGTTTCCCAGCTCAGCGGTCCTGCTTGGGCGGCACTTTAAAAGCGTATGCGCCCAACAAGCCGCTCACCACGACGGTGGCTCCCAGCACCCGAGTAACTTCCCAGCAACTTGCAGTTTGCTTTTTCCTCCCGGGCGCTCGCGCCTGGCCCCGAGCCGCATGGTGGAGGGGAAACCCAGAGCACTGCCAGGTCACCTCCTCCAAGCAGCCCGCCCGCCGGGTGGAACCCTTCCCGCTCATTCCTCAGATGTCTGCCTCGTTCCTCTCTCAGTCGCTCTCTCGCTCCTCCACCAGCCCAGGAAGAAACTGCTTCAAAGAAGCCGGCAGGGTGGCTTCCTGTCAGCGCAGCTCCTCCGAAGCGCCTGTTCACCCCCACCCCACCGCCCGCTGTTCAATCCAGTTGCTCCATTCTGCCTGCCTGCCTGCCTTCGTTTCTGGTTGTTTTGGAGTAGCTTCGGCTGAGAAAAAGAGGCGAACAGTTATTATTCTTAGCCAAAGCTGTGAGCAGCTCATCGGGCGCGTACACGAGGAAGAGGGCTTTTAAAGTGCCGCCCGAGCAGGACTGCTGAGCCGGGAAACGGGGCACCAAGGCAGGGCAAGGCTCCACCAGCAGCGGCCTAGCTTTAGGTGGGCTTGGATGCCCCTGAGTGCGGTTTGCTGTTTGTTCTCTCCTGGGATTCGCATTTGGAAAGCATGGAAAGTAGTAGCAGGAGCAGCCGCGGTGTTACTTTTTATATATAATATATAAATATGTATATATATATATTATAAAGGGCCCATTATAAAATGCAGCAAATTATATATAAGAATATTATGTGTGTGTGTGTGTGTGTGTGTGTGTGTGTGTGTGTATGTTTTCTTAAGTTTTCTTAAGTTTCTTAAGTTTTCTTAAGTTAACCAGAAGCCTGATGATGGCAGATGAGATTCTGCTGAAACGTTGCTACAACTTTAAAAGCACAACTATTATGACGTGGGAAAATACCCAAAATAAGCTGAATGCCATAGATAGATAGATAGATAGATAGATAGATAGATAGATAGATAGATAGATAGATAGATAGATAGATAAATAGATAGATCTTTGGTTATTCGGGTTTTCTCCCACGTAAGATTGGAAGTATCTAGGCAACGTTTTGATGAAGTTTCATTCATCATCTTCCGGCTTGGTCTTCAGCTCTGTGCTTCTCATATATATATATATCTTGCTGCATTTTATAATGGGCCCTTTATAATGGGCTTTTATAAAATTGGTTCGGCCCTCGAACGCAGATCTGATTTTCCATGTGGCCCCCGACAGAAATTAATTGCCCACCCCTGCCTAAGAGTCTTTCTTTTCTAACTGATCAAGTTGGGACAGTTGGCAAAAACTGAATCCTGCTTTCTTCCTTCACTATGTCCACCTACAAAGTCTGCCAGACTACCATTTAAAAAATATTTTAGATCTAGAATCTCAGGTTCTCTTGAAGTAAGCCATGCTGCCGTTGTTGCTGAGTAGATGGCAGTAATCTCTGGGGAGAGGATGTCCTCTTAGAGATGATGAGAGATCTCTAGGTTATTGGCTTTCAATCTCTTTCTAGAGATCCCATTCTAAAGTATCGAGCAGAGGGCTTCCATTACATACAGATTGAACCTGCTTGGTTGCAATATATCTAGCAACTTTCACCTGTTTCAGGGGCTTGGATGAAGCCTGTATTGCAGAATGTGAGGACTTTTTTTTTTGTTTCTCTTTCCCAGTGTTGATACCTGATTTGACTGCTCTGTGTATCAGAAGATTAAGGCAGGTAGTTTTTAAGATTTAAAAAAATGTACATAGGAGCAGAATAAAAGTAGTAAGATAGAAGAAAACATAACAGAAAATAGAAAACATGTAAAGGGATAAAGGACAACAGAAGCAGCCTCCCTAAGACAGCTTCTTAGGGGAGGTGTTTCCTCATCAGCATCTTTCCTCCGCAAATGCCAATTAACACCAAGTAATGACAGATCTCCCTAGATACATTAAAGGCTACATACTTATGTCAATTAATTCTGTAATCTGATAATTTATCAAATTATTTACTATATTAATGCATTTTATAATTCATAATTATCAATCAAACGTATATCATGATGTGACACAGTTTAGTTCAAGCCAGAATTGCCATATGCTAAATAATTAAAGCCAGAATGGCTGATGACCTGCTGTAAGAAATATAAGAGATAAAAAGTATTCATGATAGTTCCCAAAACATTTTTATAATAATCAACATATAATCCATTTTAATCCAGGTAATATAATTTTTTTTTGCATCTGGCCAAAACTTGTTCTAAAATTGGAACTACACCAATTACCAGCCTTTTCCACACCCAATGAAACTATCATCAATCCCAGTTTTCTGAATGAATAATTATATTATCTGTTGAGAGTACAAGCTATGGGTGACTTTGTTCTACATTACAAAAGAAAATGGCACAGGATAGACCAGGGGTCTCCAACCTTGGCAACTTTAAGACTCTCAGAATTCTGGGAGTTGAAGTCCACAAGTCTTAAAGTTGCCAAGGTTGAAGACCCCTCGGATAGACCACTGAAGGTGGCATCATTTACAATGCATGAACTTGAGACTGTCAAAATGTTACATCGATATTTAACAAGAAAATCAGTTAACTGCTGGCACAATCAGCTGAACTTTTATCAGGGTTCATACTCAGAGTTAAATCATGGTATTTAAAGGATGTTAGAAAAAAATATACAAAAAAGGATCTTTAGAAACTTCCAGACATAATCAGGTGAGGGGGAAAATTGGTATATGCTTATGCCAATCAATAAAATAGTAATCAAGATTGCAAGCTCCTTCTGTTTGTATTGATTTAAAAGTAAGATGCAACCAAATAAACAGGTTAGCCACAAATAATGTTTGGAAGAGTTATATTACTTTTTTTTTTAATCTTCCTTGCTAACTTTTATTATAAAATAAACGTTTATTTATTGTATCAAAGCTATAACATATATTGCTGTAAGCATTCTTAATAATATAAATATTCATTTGTTATTGCAGTTTCAAGTAAGAGGCCAATAATTTACCAGGACTTTCCCCTTGTTCAAATATGTTTGTGCAATTAATGAGAATTCTGTATCAAATGCATAAAGGAACTTAAGTTCCAATTTAGCAGACAAAAAAGAAATTCTGGTGTAGGTTATCTTGCATATTAACTTGTTTCCAAATGTTCTTGTATAGATTTATTTTTTTCCATGAAGTACAGTAAAAGAACCTTTAATTTCACATGTTTATTTTTTTTTAAATCATAAAATTTTTGTTTCATCTTTTTACACAAACTCAATCTTTCAATATTAATGTATTCAAACAACTTTTTTAAAAAAGAAAAGCAAGAATTTTTTTCTTGTAATAATAGTGTTACTGAAGCATGGCTGCCTATTACAATAAGGCTGATATTTCATTTCTCTATCCGAATAAAAATCAAGATAATAAAAAAATAAGGCAGAAGCAAACCTGTTGTACATTCTAACTGTGAAGCAATTATAACATCTCAAACTACCAAATTAAATTCCAACACATATGCCTGTAGAACTTTACAAGAGATAGATTTAGCTAGAATAGTCTAACAGGATTTAATATTTGATTATAATTTCTAGCCACAACTATCTGATCCATAGTTAAAGTAAAAAATTCAAATAAACCAAGTAAAACATTCAAATGGTGCTTAGCAGGTCAACAGTCATTATTATAATGAATGCCATACAGTTATTAAAGTATTTACTTTCCCATATCTTAAAAAACCCTTTAAAAAACCAGGAAATGATCCTACCAAGAGCTCCTATTCCTGCCAAAATCACTCTCTGGATCATTGAGGCTGAGCTATACTACATCAAGCTGGAAAACTAAAACAGCAAACCATTTATTTAACAATTATCTGGAAAGATTTATAGCCGACAGAAAACATATTCTAATTAATCTGAAAATAAACATTTAAGTCACTTAAACTGAAAGGCAAGGAAGAAACAAAGGTAGCTGAGTTATGTGTTTAAATCCAAGAAATCAATATAGACTGAGCTTAATTATCTTGTTTGTCGCCAAGTAACAAATATGTGTGAGGGGAAAATTCTTTAAAAATGGCGATAATCAACGAGGCTACTCATTTTTTAACTTTCTTTTGTACTTCGTTGTTATGGTTGATATTGCCAATTCTGGTAATAGCAACAGTAAAATGAGAAATTCTGTATGTGCAAGGCTTTGAAACAATCATTTCTTTAGCATAACATGAAGTTCCAAATCATAAAGGGAAAGATTGCTGTGGTTATGGTCTCCATCACAAATGACTGCCATCATTTGGGAATGGCATCCATTGCAATAAATGTTGCAAGTAACTGGAGGATAAACATACCATTCTTGCTATTTGTGCAATGTATTATGTATGTATGTATGTATGTATGTATGTACGTATTCAGCTTTGTTCAGGTATTTTCCCACGTTATTATAGTTATGCTTTTAAAGTTTTAGCAACGTTCTGGCAGAATCTCATCTGCCATCATCAGGCTTGTGTATTGTGTTCATCTGTGAGTCAGGCACAATACACAAGCCTGATGATGGCAGATGAGATTCTGCCATATATATATTATTTGAATATATATTATATATATTAGTTGAATATTTATTCCTACATGTGATATGGAAACTTATTTTGGAAACCAACAGAAAAACCTATTCATTAGTGAAAGGTGTTTTTTTTAATGTTGTTAAATACTATTTTTAAATTAACATTATGAAATGTTGATGTTATAAAAGTCTATTTTATTAATTTTAATATTATAACACTATGCCATTCCATGAACAATAGAATCAAAAAGTTAAATCACTAATTATAAAACAATGGAATGAATTTTTTTGAAAGGATATGAGCTCTTACAGATTAGCTTGATTGACAAGAAGCTCACATTGTCATTCCCACTGCCATCCTGCAGTGATTATTCCAACAAATAATTTTTTTGCAATCTACCAAAAAACTTCAAAAACAAATAAATAAAACACCAGAACCGCAAGGAAAATGAAGGATATACATTACTGGATGAGAATATAGTTTAAATCAATGTTTCTCAAACTTGGCAAGTTTAAGATATGTAGACTTCAACTCTCAGAATTCCCCAGCCAGCATATCAAAGTCCACATATCTTAAAGTTGGCCAGGTTGAAAAACACTGGTTTAGATAATACTCTCAAAAAGTGAAAAAAGCAAAGTAATTCCAGACTAAATAGTGTGGAAGGAATCTATAAAAATAGGGACATGTAGAAGAAAAAAGAAAAAGAATCTGATATTTGTATGTTTAATTACCCGAAAGAACAAGCCAGAAATGAAAAGTAGGCACGCACACAGAAACAAGGTATCAGGACAATTTTCATATTGAAAGCTCATTTTGCTAATCAACTTCAATAGTTCACATGAAATTGTTTGATACCTAAAATATAAGGACTTTCCAAATCAGATGCTATCAGTTCCAAGCATCTACTGTTGTTTTCATAGAAATTTTATTGAGGCAATAAAATAAAGCAAAATACATTTAGCAAACATTTTATACTCATTACAGTAACCATGTAACATAATACATTGTCAGCATAATAAGTCCAGCAGAGTTCTACCAATTGACCATCCCCATTCATGGATTTAAGTGTGCATTGTATCTTTTTTGTATCAGCAGAAAGCTATCAAAACTGAGCCTTAGCTTGTGTGTAGTGAAAAAGAATATATATATATTTGCAAAATGATAATCTAGCAGTGTTTCTCAACAACTTTAAGATGTATGGACATCAACTACCAGAATTCCCCAACCAACATACTACTGCATGGAACTATTAGAAATTGAAGTCCATATAACTTGCTGAGGTTGAGAAATACTGATGTAGCACACGACTCACAAACATGTTATAACCATGAAACATGTTTGTATGTATTATTTTTATTATCACTCCCCAGAGTAACAGGTGTTTCATCACGTCAGTCATATCAATGAAGATCTCAAGGGCAAGATGGGCTGTGCTTTGAATCAAATAATTGGGAAATGTTTGCTAAAATAAACTATATCTGTTTATAGTGTACTGTTTTCAAGAAAAACAAAACTAAGATTAATGAAAAAGCTCAACAATAATTCACACATAACTATGAATTCTAAAAAAAAGTGTAGAACATCATAGTTCATATTTACCATGCCATTCCATCATACAACTGATGGGGTAAAACTCCAATCTCTGGGTTTAAAAACAATGCAGCCATCTCTCCCAGAATAAAATAGCTACGAACTAATATATTCCCTAGTGATCTTAGGAAGGATAAACTCCACTTTTGTTTTGGAGTCCACTAAAATGATATCAGTCCTTATATTTTAGTATAAAGATATCAATCCTTACATATAAAATAGGCAAACTAGCATAGTTTCTTGGAGTAAAAAAAGTTTTCTATCAAACATTTACAAAACCCCAATACTCACTGAAATTGATGGGCCACATACATATCTGCAAATATCCTTACATTATAAATGTTCCCTTTGAGTAGTTTCTTTGGAGATTCTTGGTAAATCCAGGTCATGGTTGTCCCAAAGGTGCTTTTTTCAAGAGGCAATTGGACTTTGTGTTTTTTCCCCACTCCATTTCCCACCATCCAGTCAGAGCTGAATAAGCTTCTTGGATGAGAAGCAAAACATCTTCAAACAAAACCAAAAAGTCCAGTTGCCTCTTTGAAAAAAGCACCTTTGGGACTTGAATATAGTTGTGTATTACACTGCTACATTTTGAATTTTTTCTTATGTCACTGAGTAGAAGAATATATTTGACTCACACAAGTGCAGTTCTCTTATTACGATAAAAGCAAATTCACTGAGATTTGAACCTGAACAGAAAACACTTTTACTTGTTTCTCATTATCTTTATTAAATTTCTATAGAAGCATGTTATAGAAGTAACTCAGAATACAGTGTACAGTTTTACTTCTTTTTTTCTATTTGAACAATAGTGTCAGGTTGCATTGGTATATTCTTTGGGATTATGACCAATTATCAGAACATGTAAAACCTTTGTGAACATTTTTCTGTGTAATACGCTGGGCCAGTAGATTTAATTATTTTAGTATCCAGCCATAGAAAGATGAAATCTTGGTAGCAATAAATATCAAATAGCTCCGCTGCTTTATTGTAGGAGAGTGCAATGAATGCACACATTTGTTATAATGCATATCAAATTTATAAGTACATATTCACTTTGGATAATATTTATAGTACAAATTCATAATCCTTTACCTATCCTAGCTTTTCCCAGAGAATCCAGGCCACTGCAAATTGGCAAGACTTTGAATATTAGAATCTACTAGTTTCTTCTTCCTGACTATGATATCAATATTCACCAGGTAGGGTAATCAAATCCAGTTTAAAGTTTCTAATCTAGATATTTGCTTTGTCACCAGTATAATAAATTTAAGAATAAAATGATATTATCATGATATTAAAGGGGACATGGACACTGGCACAACGCTCTTAACAACAGAAGATATATTTATTTCTAAGATGGAGATGGAGATGGAGGTCCAATCCAGGGATAAAAAGACTAGTCGAACACCTTCTATTCCCCTTCTTAACAATGAACATTAGCAATGGTGTATTTATTTGGTTCTGATAACTATAAATAATGTAACAATCATGTCTAGTAAACTGTACAGCAACAAGACACTGATCTTGAAATCAAATTAAATTAAAATTACAGTATAACTAAAAACAAACAAACCCTGAAGAACAAGTATTACCAGGAAAAAATTTTCCATTCTAGAGCTCTGTGATATTGAATACTTTTAGCTACCCAAAGAACTCTTGGTTATGAAAACAATTGAAACAAATTTATGTTTCCTACATCCAAGTGTAGGAAACGTTATTCACTAGCTATTTTTCTAAACCAGAAATGATTGGAAATCTGTTATGCTTATGCAAATATTATGCAATTTATATATAAGCACATTTAGATGGAATTTAGGTGGAATTTAAAAGTGGGGGAAATGTTCCAACAGGAGGGGAAAAAACTCTCTGAAAATTGTCAGAGTTCTGACTTGGAAAAATAATAAGAGAAATACAAGTATATCCGATATTCAATTTTTAAACTTTTTTCCTGAAATCTTCTCTTAATTATTTACATGCTAATGAAAAAAATTCCTTCACATTCTTTATGGTGACAATAATCAATCAGAATGATAACAGCAGGACAAATATTAGAATTATATGGTGACTTGTTTCTACTTTATAAAGCAAAGTCACCATAGAATTAAGTACAAAAAAAATCTGCATTGAATGACTGCTGGTGTAATATCTTGATCAGATATGATGACCAAGATTACAGTAAAAGCCCTATAACAGATATTACATCTGGAGCTTTTCCAAACTGTACATCTGCAATTAATGTTGGCAAAAATTTCTGGAGCATCAGATTCAAAGAAGTCTCCTTCATATGTACAGCATACAATGGAACATTTGCCTATTTTAGTGTTCCAGATCACACACATATAATCTTTTGTGTTCTCAGAAGAATATCTGTTTGGCATCCCCAGGACTCTGCTCCATAGGACAATAAGGACATTTTAATCTAAGAATAAAAAAAATATTAAAGTTAGCCGCAAAATGGCACGCAAACAGCCACATTTGAAGTTAACACATTTAAATAATTAATATTTGACATTTTTTATCTCACTTCAATATTTAGTTCATAATTCAACAATATTGAAACAAAAAGTCAAAGAACAACTAGAGACCAGGATTTACAATATAAAATCAAAGTTAAAACTGGAAAAGGAGAAAATCATCAAAAACAACTTTTACCATGCCTATTTAAGAGATTTTAAGGAGATCTCTTAAGTAGATGGAAAACCTTATACTCAAACCAATAATTAGGCAGGATGATGAATTTAGGATTGCTGTAAAAAAATAACAAAGTGAAACTTGGATAAGTAGATAGAGACATCTTATGGCCAAAAAGCAGCACTAAAATATTGATTAGAATCAACTGTCAGAATCGTGTGAGATCTATTGGTACAACAGCTTCACTAAATAAATTTCCTGGACCATTTCAAATACAAGCTATCATCTTTAGATTTTTAAACTTTGGGCTCCTGATTTTTTTGGAGGGAGAAGCTATTCTCCTTTTAAATCAGTTTCACAATACTACTAGTCTCTCTTATTGTAAGTAATGAAAGACTAAATCGCTCTCAAGTCTTCTGTGAAAACAATTATGCTCTAGAAATTATCAAAGTAATTTAAAAAATGATTTTGCTGTCACTTTTCTGCTGCAGTGACGAGAAAGCCATTATGTGAAAGAAGGATGTGGAGGTGAGATTAAGAGCTTATAAAACATAATGTACCCTGTTATATTATTTATCTGTCCTAGTCAATATAGAGGATATTATGCTCAATGGGCAAATGGTCTGATTCCTTAAAGGGAAATAAACTTTTTCAAAAATCTTAACTTAAAAAAAAAAAAAGAACACTTCACTACTTTTTCTGCACCACAACATAAAGATGTGACTAAAAAAAGAAACAGGAGTCCAAAGAAGAACCTCCATCTCTCTCTTCATTTATCACAGTTGCTATTCTATCCTTGTCATTTATATTACCAAGCCAACTACTTGATAAAGAATATCTAGATGGCTGAATCCCTCCAAGAAGTAAAAGAAAAATGATTTTATTTACTGATTCTTTGCACTCTGAGAATGTGCTGCATGCAATTCTACTTCTGGTTGGAAGCCAATGTTTGCTCTGTGTCAAACGTTCTCCCTACATCTAAGGACAGAAATCATAATTCACTTGGATACTTTGTACTCTACTACATGTTACTTGGAATATATTTCCAACTAGGAATCCTTCAGATGTTGAAATGTTAGCTGTACAGTATCAGAGCAATACGGTATCAGATGCTATAATTAATATGAAGGAGGAGACTAGATTGAGGAAGATTGATTTAAAATATCAAATGTTTAGAGAACACTAGACAAGTTCCTATAAAATCAAATAGCTACTCAATCTTCTGACATGCTAATAGATGGTTTCAAAAGATTTTACTTTTTGTTTCTTGCCAATATTTGCTATAATTCACACTCATTTCCAAATATATGTTAAATTAAAATTCAATTTTCTCTGTGAATTGAATTTTGACTTACTTGCTGCCATTGAACATTTTATTCAGAGCATCTCTTGATATAATATGACCACAAACCAGCTTCATGGGTGGGTTGTTATCTGTTGTTTGTTGACGAAGGATGGGGCAAGCAAATATTGAATGATACCAGCACTTTTTGCCAAGGTCCACTTCAATCTGTACAAAACAAAGATGCAATCACTAACTGTTTTAGATCAATGATTTATATTATATTACTCCAGGCATATTGATTGGAAAGCATCATAACTGATTGGAAAGGATCATAATTGATTGGAAATGCCTCAACTGCTTTTCACTTCCCACAGGTGTCTCAGGCAATTCATAGGAAAGTTAAATGCCTCATGATGACGGACATGGATAAGATTCCTTGTTTTCTCCTTGCCACAAAATGGCATTTTCCAAGTAATGTAGAGCGAGGATGCTTGAAAAAAGGCAATGAGTGTATTAGTTGTCTCTTTCCGAAATTATTATAAGGAACGACTCTTTGACTTTCTATCATCTCACATCTTCAACCCAACACCTCAACAGATGACAATGTCTGTAAACAGAGACTACCATGCCATACCTTAATTTAGCAGCGGAAGCAACTCCACATATCTACTTGGTTTACCTGGATTCCTCTTTTCATCTTTCCTCTATTATTTAAAATCACAAAAAATTTAAATATTGCTTACAATTTAGGATAAGAGAACGCCACTAGCAGCCTGGTGTACTTTTATGTGTACATATGCCCTTTTGAATCAGACTTGATTCCTAATGACTACATGAATAAGTGCAAATCTTTTTTATTGGTTATAGTTTTGGGACAAAGTTTGCCATTTCCTTCTTCCCAGGGTTCAGAGAAAGTGACTGGTTCAAAGTCACCTAACTGGTTTCATGTTTAATGTAGGACTAGAATTCATAGTCTCCTTATTCCAGCCTGGAGTCTTTAACTATACACTACACTGGCATTCACAAGACTTATTAATAGTGCTAAAAAATAAAACAAAATCTAGACAAAACAATAACAAAATACCTTCATTTATTTTAATATCGATAAAATAAATATCAGACAGAATTTGTGGGCTATAAAACATTTAATTCTTAATCACTGAACTTCTTTAAGTAATTTATTTACAAATAAATTTGAAATGACTAATTAAGGTGCCTTTTTAACAAGGTGTTTCTGCAATATGGTCCTATTAATGACTAAGATCTGTGATCTTCTCCCATGTGTGTTTCTAATAAGAATAATTGTACCAATATGTTAAAGCCACTTATCACTATCATCAAATAACTACAGATGTTGCTTGCCTGTGAATTAAATTGATCACATTACATAATAAAAAATAAAACATTCATTATTCTGAAGTATATTTTGCTAAAATATCCTGATTTGGGGGCATTCTTAAGAGAAATAAAATTCAAGTTACAATGTGATTTGTGCAAAATTCTAATCCAAATATTTACATTATAGAATTAATTCCTACTCCATGTAAGAAATTATCTATTGGGATACAAAAAAATACTCACTGGTAATTCATCTTTCTGATTCCAAACACCAGTGCATTGTCTTTGTTCTATCACAGCCTTTATATTAATTAGAGCTGGCAATGCTACACAACCTGCTGAAAAGCTGAAGAAAGCAAAATATTAAAGTTTAATATTGTGAAACTTCCCTTACAATAATACATTTACTAAGCATGTATTTACCCAAAAGAAGATTCTCTTCTCTCCCCCTCCTTCATTATTAGCCATGAATTAGGTGTGGAATAGGAGGGGATTATTTTACATTTGCTGAGAAAGATGCTGACACAATGAATGGAAGAATAAGTTATGCAGACATTAGTGTTAAGGAGTTTGAGAATAAGCTGAGGATTAGCAGTTACTTGAAAGAAGTGGTTTGCAGGATGAATGTAATTAATTTACATTCTTTTTTAGTTTTAATTCTTTTTTTTCTGTACAGGTATTTCTTTCCTTTACCTCAGTTCCATTCAGTTTTCCTCCCCTCCTTTTCCTTCTTCTATTAGGGCAACTATTCTTTCCTCTTATCTCTTTTCCAAACGTTTGCTTATTTCTATAAAAGGAGGGAAGGGAATCTGTGCTTATGTATTTTTGTGAGTATAATGTGAAAAAAGTCTGTGTGAGAGACGATTATTGGTATAAAATGGTTACGGTTCGATGAATTTTATAACGTATCCTAGTTTATAGACAAATGATTTTAATTCTATTATGGTTGTTTTATTATCATCACTATCTGATTTGTTTCCTGCTTCAGGAGTGCGACTATTGATAAATATTAAAGCAAATATATGGTATACATGCATTTATTGCTTGGGGAAAGATAATCTTCAGGCTTATTTTCATGTGGATTTGGAAATTCTGATTTGATAACAATAGAATAGAATCCTTTAGCAGTATAAAGCTGCCTGTACAGGTAGTCCTCAACTTATGACTACAATTGAGCCCAAAATTTATGTGTTAAAATTTGTTAAGTGAGTTTTGCCCCATTGTACAATTTTTCTTGCCACATTTGTTAAGTAAATCACTGCAGCTGTTAAATTAAGTAACATAGTTGTTAAGTGAAACGGGTTTCTCCATTGACTTTGCTTGTCACAAAAGGAGGATCACATGATCTTGGGACACTGCAACCATAAAAAAATCTGAGTCGGTTGTCAAGCATCCAAATGTAAATCCCAGGATCATGAGGATGCTACAACAGTCGTAAGTGCGAAAAATGGCCATAGTTTACTTTTTTCAGTGCCACTGTAACTTTGAACAGTCACAAAATGAACTGTTTTAAGTCCAGGACTACCTGTACTTTTTTTTCAATGTACTTTTTCTTTTTAGGTGAGAATAATCCTACATTCATAATCACTTTCTTTTTGAGTAAATATAATAATATATTCTAAATTATATTAAGAATGTTATCAGCATTGGCAAATACTATAAGAATCTTACAATAAGGTTATTTTTCAGATACATTTAACATAGAATGAAAATAATATCATGCATTCATGCTATCATTTGTGTATAAAGTTACCATGGTAGAACAACAATACTCAAATGTAGTGCAAAATCAAATTTATTTTAAAAACAGAATGCATCTTATGGAAATAGCTTTGGAAAATGACCCATAGTTGGTTTAAATTCTATACAACTTCATTTTCATGATTGGCCAAAATTAAGTCAAAATTGAAAATAAAAGATCAAAGTATAACCATCAGGCTTCTGTACAGTGTTCGTCTGTGAGTCAGACTTTCACAACCGTTTCTGTTTTAAATTTGGTGCTAGCCTATGCTGTGCCAGAATGGTTTTTTCTTCATCCTGATTGGTTGGGAGTGTTGGTCTGTGTTTATTGGTCTTGGAGTTTGCTGTGTTTTGCTTGATTGATGTTTCTAATATCTTCTGTCTGTTTTGCAGCATATAAACATATATAAACATATATATATATATTTTCTTAAGTTTTCACGGGTACTTACATGTATGACATTCAGCTTTGTTCGGGTATTTTCCCACATCATAGTAGTTGTGCTTTTAAAGTTGTAGCAACGTTTCAGCAGAATCTCATCTGCAATGGCAGATGAGATTCTGCTGAAACGTTGCTACAACTTTAAAAGCACAACTACTATGACGTGGGAAAATACCCGAACAAAGCTGAATGCCATACATACATACATACATACATACATACATACATACATATGGATCTTTGGTTATTCGGATTTTCTCCCGCGTAAGATTGGAAGTATCTAGGCAACGTTTCGATGAAGTCTCATTCATCATCTTCAGGCTTGGTCTTCAGCTCTGTGCTTCTCAGAGTGATGTGAGCTTGCAGCTGCTTCTTCCTTTTAACTGCTAGTAGGGGGAAGGAAGAAGCAGCTGCAAGCTCACATCACTCTTCATCGAAACATTGCCTAGATACTTCCAATCTTACGCGGGAGAAAACCCGAATAACCAAAGATCCACATACTAATACCTGCGAGAACCTCAGAATACACACACACACACACACACACACACATACACACACACAATTTTTATATATATAATTTCCTACCTTTTATTCAATTTAGAAAGGGTTCAAAATAGATACTTTTTAGTTAGGACTTTAAGATTTTTATGCTGTTTATGCTAATTTGTCATTTTAAGTAGAGGGTTGGATTTTATTTTTGGTAATAAATTTGGAATTGGGTGTTATAGAATTTTGTTAAAAAGAGAAATAAGTAGATTATACAACCTGAAAATGCATGTAATATAAAAGAAGCCATACCTGACGCTAAGAGGTGATTCAATTGAGAGTCCCAATAATGCGCAAGCATCCCTTGTAAAAATGTCACATATGTCTGCCCATTGAGTTGCATCTAGTAAATGGACATATGGAGAATTTTCAATTCCTTGCCTCAGGTATACAAGACTTCCCATCAAAATTTGAATATCTGCAAAAGGTTAAAAAATGCAATTTAATTATTTTATTATGGACACATACAATTATATTATTTTTATTCTAAAAACTTTAATATATATTGAACAGGTAAAAATGGACAATTCACCAGCAATATCTCATTATTTGATTCTTTCAATTATTGATAATGAATTTTTGGATGTACATTCTTTTTAATTTGCAAAGTTCTTATCTTTTTAATCTCTCCCACATGGCACTTTAGAAAGAAAAAACAGAAATGTGTTTTTATGTAACTTAAAATTATCTTTATAATTACAATCAAAATTTGTATCTTTAGAACTCTCTAGGTAGCCCAAATAAAATGTTGTTGACCTCCATTTTCTCTTATACCTGTATCAGATAATTAAACCATTTCAAGAAACTCTATTTTTTAACACCATTATTTTTCAGTTCTGATGCACAATCTGAAAGTGAACAACAAAATTTCTCAAAAACAGGGTCTGAGCTGTTCAAAAATGCTGGGTATAGAGATTTTTAGTTACATAAAAAAACAAGCAGTTCTATTTAGTGATATATATGAACAGTTGTTTAATTCTTAAATGAACCTAAGTGATGCACAAGTGTGATTTTGCATTTGTTTCATTAAGAGCAGCCCATTTTGCTGGAAAACAAAAATATTTTCAAGAATGGAAAAGAATAAAAAAATAGTATTATAGTATTGGCAGTGAGAAAAAATTATTCCAAAGAAAAAATGAATAGGCCAGTAAAACTACCGTTTGAACCTTTGGTTGGCTAAACCAGCTCTCAGATTCAGAAGCAAACAAAATCCTTAGAAGAAAGCACTCTTAAGCTTTTATAATTAGATGTGTTCTGTCTCTGTAAGTTTTTATACAAAAGCACTAATATTTATCAATAAATTTTAAAAAACTGTAAACAAGCAGTAAAACTATTTAGGGAAATAAAATATTTGTAGAGAATTCAATACATACAGCTTTTAACTTGAAATACTGTTGTTATCTAGCATATAGTATTTAATATTGCATACCTTTTTGATGATTGAGAGCAAATGGTTGAAAGTTTTTTGCATACTGCAATGCTTCTCTCTGATTTGCAGTTCCACCCATTAATAAACTAATAAAATATAATCTATGTAGCTTAAACTCTAAGGAACTATTCTGTGTCATAAGCATTTCTCTGTTCGAAACAGCCCACCTAAGAAATAATGGGATAATTAATTTTAAGAAAAAGCAGGAAAATTAGTAATTAGAATAATGGTTTACCTATTTGACATATGACTGAAGTCACTAAAAACTAAAATAATGTTATTTACTGTATTTCTTATATCACTAGTATACCTCCAGCAAGCAGCAAGTAATAATGCTTTCTACAAATGTAAGTATCTTGGATTTAGACTGTAAAATGCAATTTCAAAATTAATGTCCAATATTTTGCAATGTAGCTTGCAATTAAAAAAGCATTTCATAGAAACTGTGATTAACAGTTCCTGGTAGCTGCCATCCAGTTAAAGCCAGGTCAGAGTTCCAGGGAAATGTCTTTGTTTTGTTAAAAAAAAAAAAAAAAACACTACTTACTTACAGTCCTCTGCCAAATATGAATGGTCTCTAGGAAACTAGATAGAGATATTTTATTAACAGCAAGCTGACATTTCCCCCACTGGGTCATAATGTGCCAAGATAATCTCCACATGAGCAAAGGAGTTGACAAATATTTTCTGAACAAAGAGCTGTTTTGTCTGCAAGGCTGTTAAAAGAACTTTTTTTCACTTTCATTTATTAATACTACACAATAATAAACTATTAGTATCTCAGCTCAGATAACATATAATAAGTAAACATGAAGCTTCTACAGCAGACTTCCAAAAACACTGTTATTTAGAACAATGTTTAAATGCAGAAGTCTTGCAGGACTGGTTCCAATACAGATTTGGAATGGTAATCATTATCAATTTCAGAGACCTTAATTTCTATTAAACTCTGTTGTCCTAATCTTATTATAACCTTGCTCATCAATTCCAAAACTGTAATTAAAACAAGGATCAGTTGTGATTTGATAATCCCAGTTTAAATGAAAGTTGCTGAAGTTCTATAGGACAGGGGTCTCCAACCTTGGCAACTTTAAGACTTGTGGACTTCAACTCCCAGAATTCCTCAGCCAGCAAAGCTGAGGCTGGCTGAGGAACTCTGGAAATTTAAGTCCAAAAGTCTTGAAGTTGCCACAGTTGGAGACCCCTGCTATAGGATATCTTCTAAAAGGAGTCCTAAGAATAACAAAACAAAATTTTCTTTTCCACGCATATTGAAACCATCTCTCCAGGAAAATCTGGAGAATGTATTAAAAACAAGTTTGGAGATCAGGAAATTGCTTCATCTTGTCCCTATGGAAGAATTGTACTGGCAATTCAGAAGCAGAATAACTAGTGCAACTCTTTCTCCAAGGGTGAGAGGAACATGAATTATCTGCCCATACTAATTATTATTTATTTCAAAGCAACATTTACACAATTCTTGCTATTCCAGAGCAGAAGAGTTGATAGTAGAATTTAAGAAATCCTTGGAATTCTTAAAGTTAGCAAGGAACCTTGTAAAAAACAGAGAGTAGCACAGGATACTGTAGTAATACAACCTACAAGGCTCCAAATCTATTTCTAATAATATAAAATAAACAAAGAAGGAAGCTGGATAATTCTCATGTTTTCCTACACAGTTGCTCAAGTGATTTTTTTTTACTGTCTCGGGCACATGAAATATAGGGATGCTAAATAATTACTATATCATAAGGAATGTCAGAACGTTTTCTTAGAAAATACAGTTATTTGTGAAGTAAAGGCAACCATATTTGCTACTCAGAATAGGAAAAAGAGCACAACTTGGAAAAGCATTCTGTCATTTTATCTTTAGTTAGTTCTTAACTGCAGGCTTCAGCTTAATATTGCATGATTGTACTATTTGTACTGATACTAATATTGTACTATTTGGCTGATACTGATTATTTACTCAGAAAATGCCATATTCAACGAAAGAAAGACAGCTCCTGCTACTTATTAGAATTATTCAAGCTGTGTCTTTCAGTTGAGGCAGGATAGATGAGATTTTGTACACATTTATGTAGCTCAAACCCCAACATACACAACTTTATTAAAGGAAAAGATTTCAGTATCTATTAGATTTTAATCTAAAGAGTTTCCAAATAGCTGAATAACTCACTCCAATGCAGGTCTCAAAACTCTAACTTTAAGTGCTTCCAATATTCGGTTCAGCTCCACAAATGGTTGCTTTTGACTTTCGTTTATAGAAAGTCCAGACTCCTGGGGGGGAAAGTTATAGTCCATATCTATTAGTTATCAGAGTATTTTTCACATTAATATAATCTATGATTATTAAATAATTTATTTTGCCTCTACATTCTGGCTGCAATTACCTGACAAAGCTCCTCAGCTACATCTAACATTCCTTGCCGGAAAAAATGTTCAACCATAACTTCATTCAGAATCCTCTGGCTATCAGCCTGCCAACATCCATCTATTCCAACACTGCTAATGTCAGAGTCAAAATTCTGTGAATTAAAAAAGGATAATTAAGTCTAGGAGAAACAATTTTTTCTGGTTTTATTCAAATGCCAATATCAGCACTTTCAAACTATTTCATCCATTACTAAACTATTGTATCTTCTATATTCAAACCATATTTTAAAACTGCAGACAGAACAGACTCCAAACTCATTTTCTCTATCTCCAAAAGTATAAGAGTTGAAGAACCCCTATATTCACATTTAATTTAAGGCATTGTGGAAGAGGTCGAACTGCATCAGGAAATACTAGTTTTCATCACAGGATACAACTGAACTTGCTTCCAAATATCTTTCATTTTCTCTCCTATATAATTGTTTTTTGATCCTTGTACTTTTTTTACTTAATCTTGTAAGAAAATATTAGTGTTAAATATCTCACAGCAGGAGTGGGGCAGTGGCCTAGAGGTGGAACTCTCACCTCACAATCAGGAAGCTGTGAGTTTTATCCTAGGTAGAGGCAGATATTTCTCTCTCTGGGTACACTGAGAACATATCTGCTGAACAAAACTCCACACTGGCAACAGGAAAAGCATTCAGCCATTAAAATATTCTGCTAGCTCCATTCAGTTGCCCGAACTCTACCCTGCAAGGGATTATGGAGTTGTTAAAAGATGATGATTTATCTCACAGCATCTGTCTTGTGATCTGGTTATAGAAGGAATTTTTACAACTCCTCTGACTTGGTCAGATCACAAATGAGATTATATTATTCAACTGGTGTGCCCCCAGCACATTATGGATCCAATAATTCCCGAGATGAGTTGAGGAGTTTTCTAAAACTTTAGTAGGCAAACTTAAAATCAATCCTTATTGGCCACGGGCAATGTCAGGGAAGGTGGGCTCTTGATGAAATTACTCTCAAACATGACTGTTATCAAGGATAGCTATCCTTGATTTATTCAGGAAATCGAGGAGATAAAGTAGCAGAAGAAACATCTAAAGTAACAATGGCAGTAAAAGAGGCAAAGCATTGTTAGCTATTGCTTACTGTATTAGTAAGCATGGTTGCATCTTATTTAGAGTTGTCAATTCCATTGTGTGGAGGAGCCAATATGGAGAGTACCAGCCCAGCTACTGCATCCATGTTCAAATATCACACCCAGACAAATAATCATTTACCATGATGAGCATGAATTATAGTAGATCTGTGCATAATCTCCACTGTTCAATTTTTCAGTTGAAATTAGTTAAAACTTGTTAAATTTTGACAATATTAAATAAAACACAAACAAAACTAAACTATTTGAAGATTTGGACCGAGGGCAGAGATTGTGTGAGCTGTGACTGAATATTCTTTTTTTTTTCTTTCCATAAATTTTTTATTTTTTTATTATAAACATAGCTTCTTTCATTTGACAACGTGTCATCTGGTTACAAATATTCTGTGTAATACAGTTAATGTTTACAATCATATTCATTACATAATATTATTCTTTAGATTTATCTTATTATATCATTGTACTTTATATCACTATCTCTTTATCTTTCATCGTAGCTTATTTATTTCTATGAACAAAAATATCTATTGTCCTTAACTAATCCATTAATCTAGCTCTCATGTTTTTTCTCTAACCATTGATAGAATAGTTCCCATATCTTATAATTACAAGTGTTAATCTATTAACTGTTAATATGTGGCTGAATACTCTTATTAGTTTCAATCAAACCCTAAAATATAAGAATTAAATTATTGGAAGGGAAATGGATATCCACATAATCTTATAAAAAAGTGCCTAACCATTCAATCCATTACAGCACAATCAACAAAAGTTGTGGGGAAAAATAACACTGCCATACATCAAAAACATTTCAGAAATAATCAACAGTTACAACTACATGGTATCAATCTTACACACAACAAACTAAATTAATTTAAAACCTCTTACGTAAACAAAAAGACCCAGTAGCACCAAAAGAAAAAAAACAGGAATCATTTATACTTATAGCATACAGTGTAAGGACTGTAACAGCCATCATATAGGACAAACAAGCGGAAGGCTAGCATCCAGAAACATCAACTAGCAGTCAGAAAATATGATGAAAACTCCTTAATTGCACAATACATGGACAGACTTCCACTATAGTTTCAATTGGGACTAAGCATCCAAGACCAAGCTAAGTTAAAAAAATGTTAGAGAATTCCTAGAAGCTTGGCATTCAGACTAATCAGCCATCAACAGGCATATAGAGATAAACATCTATATACCATTCAAAAGGGACAATCAAAAAGCTAAAAGATCAAAACCCTTCCTTGGCAGTAGTCAACACTCAAATAAACAGATATTAACCCCTACCTTAAAACTAGATCAACAATCAAGCAATAGGAACTACAAATAAAGACATTAACAATAGACAAGGTCTAACCCAGGAACTATGAGGAACTTTCCCCCCAATACTAACAGGCAAGCCACTTAGATATAAACGCAGAGCAAACCTCACTCACTCTAGCACTGATGATATCACTTAGTTGGGTAATGAACCATCTGCAAGAAAACAATCAAGCTCAGAGAGCATCAAGGGTTCAACTTAAGCTACAAATATTCTACGTTCTTCATTTCTTCTTCTATGGAGGCATCTGAACCAGATTCATACTACCTTTGATTAGTACAAATCCTGATAGCCAAGATTTGGCCTATGCCCAGATGTTGCTCATAGACAAAGTACCCCTGGTTACAGCACATATACCTAGATTTTGTGCAGTAACACAGAAGATCTGTTGAATATCTTGAAATGCATTTTTGTAACTCTAATTCTAATTTAACTCTAATTTAAACTTTATATGTCACTTTGTGGATGTTAACAATACACTTTTATTTGTTGTAATTTTATGCATTATTATGTTTAATATAATTTTAGTTTTCATATCATAATTCTATATTCTGTATCTCACTTATAGATGTTAAATTGTTTTAAAAATATTTTTAAATTCTGTCTTAAATTTTATTTTATTATCTGTACTGGTTTAGGACTGCAATAAATTAAAATTGAATTGAAATTGATGCTTAAAATTAATACTAATACCTTATCAATTGCTTTCCCAACACGAGAAACACTACTGTGGATATCCTTATGATCCGAAGCCAATTTTTGAACTGTGTCCTTTATTCGTTTACAACATTGGGTCATAACAAGTGATATTGTACCTGATAGATCTTCATCTGGATCTAAATAGAAGAGAGAAAAACTAAAATTTAATTGCATTATGAGAACTATCTCAAAAGCCCAGGCTTCATATCTTAATTTCAAAGACCTATACAATAGAACAGTGTATTACAGTATATGAATACAAAGACATTTTATTGCTACAGAAGTATTGTAGTTAGCTTTTGAAGTTTACAGATAAAATTACTTATTACAGATAAAAATCAGGTCAAACTTATAATCTGAAATGTACTATTAAATGTACTATATCTAATATATATTAAGTATATTAACCGGTGGTGGGCTGCTGCTGGTTCGGACCAGCTCACCCGTACTGGAAGTTATGACCACTGGCTGGGTCCATCCACCCACCATGGTGCTATCCCACTCTTTGTATCTGGCTCACTCACCCCCTCCCATACAGCCCAGCTGCTTTCCATCTGCTCTACCCACCACAGCTGTTGTGCAGGAAATCCCTTTGTTTTTGCAGCCGCACGCAAACAAAGTGTGCGTGTGCCAGTGGTAGGATTCAACATTTTTTACTACCGGTTCTGTGGGTGTGGCTTGGTGGGCATGGCAGGGGAAGGTTACTGCAAAAGCCCATTCCCTCCCCACCCCACTAATCTGCTTTCCAGCTCCGTTCTCCTGTGCAGGGCAACAAAAAAAGACCCAGCTGATCAGCTGGGACTTGGGAAGCAGAGAATAGATGGGGGTCGGGCCAGTTAGAGGTGGTATTTGCCGGTTCTCTGAACTACTCAAAATTTCCCCTACCGGTTCTCCAGAACTAGTCAGAACCTGCTGAATACCACTTCTGACGTGCGCGTGCACTCATATTTTTCATGAACCGGTTGTTAGCCTACTTCTGATATGTGCAGCCTACCTCTGATATTAATCATTAATACTGCAAATTATTTACAAACTATGTTAAGACTCTATTCAATATCTTGGTCGTAAGAAACGACAAGCTCCTTTAAGCAGACCTCACTTTTCCTAAATTCACTTCAGAACATTAATCAGAGTTATCAGCTAGAATGGGGTGCTATAGATCAATCCTGAAAACAACTGTTCATTTTTGTTTTATTAGAACAGCTATTAGAAGAGTAAAAATTACGTTATTTTAGTTTTCTTTATATGTTCTTATAATCCAGAGATATTTTTTCTAAGAGTTAACCATTTGCAGTTTTGGTTTAGCTTGTCAGTTAGTTCAATAACCTCATATACATAAGGCGTCTGTCTGTTTTGTCACAAAGTATTCAACATTATCTGCCAATGCTTTATATCCACAAATACACAAGTTAGGCTTTTACTTTCTCTAGACTGTCTCTTTAAATGGACTAGTGACCTAAAGAAAAAGCCTTCTTAAAGTTCCAAATTTACTCTCATCAATAGATTTATGGAATAGGCCTGTTAATTAACAATTAGGTGCTCTTCGACCAATTGTGCTAGTGAGAAATATCAAGTAACCCTCTAACAGTATAAAGGTCATGCACTTGAAGAATTAAAAACTCTACTATTTATTAACCAACAATGTTAAGAATGTATAAATCCTGATCCCACTACCACCTTCCTCATTCTCAAAATGGCCTTTCAGGAAAATTTGTGTAGGGATGTTGAATTTGTCAGAAAATATACGAATCATATCCTGCCCAATTAATTTTACATCATTGGTCATATGTATTTTTGGTATTTTTTCCTGCTTTTGGAGGGAGGGGTTGGAGAAACGGAAGATACAACTTTATTCTTTTACTACTAATGTTTCTAACATATTTCAGACAGTTCTAACTAATGGAAAAGTAAAGAACCAACATTGGGAGGGGCAGACTGAAGTGGACTTGAAAGTGGTATCTTGTACAAAATTATAGCCAACTATAGGGAAATATAATTTAAAGCAAAAGAGGGTTTATCTGTATATACAGAATGTTCTGAGAATGAACCTGATCAAACTAAATGAAAAACAAATGGGCAGAATTGTTACACTGAAAGCACAGATCACATGACTGAAAGCAAATTTAAAGGAAGAGATGACATATTCATAAAGCTTGAGAAGATGAGGAAACACAATAATACATACAAGACGACTGGGACAAAACAAAACAGCCAGAATAGGACTTGTATAGGGATTTGCCATCTTGCCTAATAAGCCCTGATCCTATTTCTGTAATAGCAGTCCCCATAAAGAAAAATTATGAAACATTGGTGATAAGGGTTTCTCTTTAGTCCGCAAGCTTTTTCAAAGAGTACTTCTAATAACTACTACCCCCACCTCCAATGTCTTATGAACACTTTATACATAATATAGACACGTTCATTAAAAAGCTGGGATTAGTTACAATCCCCTGCTCAATGGCAATTCTAGTGGATAATGCTGGTGTGCGGTTTGTGGAAACAGCCGACTTTTTAAGGCAAGCTTCACCGGCCGAATTTCTACCCGCACAACTCTCAGGAGGAAAAGCACTTCGGAACGCTTGTTCTGAAGAGAAAAGGGGAGCAGCAGCAGCACATACTTTCGCTCTGGAGGATCTCGCGACGCAGCCCTGCCACATACTGGATCAGCTCTTCTAAACTCCGCTCGCACAGCTGTCCGTAGCCGGAGAACTTCTGAAGCACCTTCTCTAGCTCGCGCTCCACCGTCACGCATTGGTCCATTGTCTTCCCCTCCGTCGCCCGCTCGTCCTCCCGCCGACCAAGCAAGACTGTACGGCTCGGCCAGAGGACACTCCACGGAGGACCTCCGCGGAAAGAGAACGAAGGAGCAAAGCGAACCAGTTGGAGAGCTGTTGTTTTTGCAGGCAGCACGGAAGACAGCTGAGGTCCACCAGCTAAACACTGGAGATGCGTCACAGGCAGCGCTATAAACAGCCTGGAGGTCCTTCAAGGGGAACCTGGGAGTTTACGATTAAAAATAGGAAACGATCTGAACGATTCTTCCAACACCCTTGAAGAAGCTCTAACACGACCGTTGCGGGACTTTTAGATATTCATTGTCTCCCGTTCACCCCCTAAGTCATCTTGTTCATGAAATACTTGGAAATGCTGCCGGTCTGCAAATAAATAACAGCGACTAACAAAGTCAAACTAGTCCTAGTACCAGTTAAATGACCGGGAGGGGGGGGGTTCCCACCGAAAGTGTCTTTGGGATTTTTTAAATTACATTTTTTAAAATTTAATTTCAAATTAAGTGACGGTCTTGTGTCTATCTAAGCTGCCAAATCTATTTTTCACGCCGCTGTTCCGCATTCAAGTCAGGCAGCAGCTTGGTCAGCTAAGCCTGATCTCGCTCAAGCAGGATTTGAGAGCGCCCAAAGGGCTCTCCGAGACCTCTGAAGAAGCAGCTATTTCCACAGAATCTCGCGGTTCTGACGGCCTATTTGCGAAGGGTTTCTTCAAGAAAGGGGGTTTCCCTCAGTAGGGCTCTTTAACGGGAGTTGGATCCGTTTCCGAGATGCCGCTAACAAACCCCTGCGAAAACGGAAGCCATTTTTTTTAGGTCTTTCTCGCCTAGTTTAAACTTCCGTCGCGAGCTGATTATTATCTCCAGGCCACACGGTGGGACTATGTTTGTTTTCCCGAGCTAGGTATATGGAATCTTCAAATAGTGGATTCGTCGAACCCTCCCCCCCTTAAAAAAAAAAAAAAAACAGTAATAAATAATCGACCCATAGCGTGGATTCAGGAAATAATGTGCTTCTCATCCTCGTTGTTGCACATTTCTTAACTGAATTTAGTTACGTTATCTTCGCTTTTTCCGTCAAGCGTTAGTGCTTGTAATGGCTGCTACTTAATTTAGCTTGATAAAAATTTATTTTTCTTTGCCCATGCAGGCCATATGCTGCAGTTTTACAAAATGAGAAAATACAAGAGTCTTACCTAGGGACCCCTCAGATCAGATAAGTGCTCATTGAGATAAAAAAAAAATGTTAAACCGTGTCTTAACTCCCAGCTAGCCAGGTTTACATGCTGAGTTGTAAACCAAGATTTACAAATCCTAATGGCCGAGGTCATAGATATTGCTGGTCAAATTGCAGTGTGCTTTGCTGCAATATGTGACCTTGGCCTGTAGTGTTATGATTTATTAAATTTGTATGCTGCTCTACTCCCAACAATACCAGATGGTTCACAACAAATTACTATAAAATGAGCGGAAATAGCAAGTAAGCACATCAAAGCAGAGAAAGTATGGGTTACACTTCATTGTGGCCTTGGGTGAAGAGCCAGGTTTTCATTGCCCTTCTGAATAATAGCAGAGAGAACCATCCAGATCTTGGAAGGCAAGCACTACTTCAGAAAAGGGACTCCACAGGTATATAATATTGTTTAATCAATTGAACTGGGAGCACACTATTTCTACAAAATTAAAGTGATTGTGCATGTATTATGCAATGATCAATCAGAATAGAGCTTGAAGGGAGCTTGAAGGGCTTCTAGTTCAGTCCTCTGCTCAACCAGGAGACCCTATACCATTTCAGACAAGTGACTATTCAGTTTCTTAAAAATCTCCAGTGATGAAGCACCCACAATTTCTGAAGGCAAACTGATATATTTATTTGTATCCTGCCTTTTTTATATAAAGCTTATTATGTCTTACTAGGTTGATACTGTTCTGACCAAGGCTTCCCAAGATCATAATTAAGCACATGCTTATTAAAACAACTGTTTTATTTCAATGCTGGGAATTATGTTCATTCCCATCCGGTAATGAGTCCCAAACAGTAAGCACACCTTTTTTTTCTTTGAATTGCTGCCAACAACTAGTGTCAAATGAATTATAAAAAACCAACCGAAGTACAAAGTCTACACAACTTCAAGGATTAATCTGAACAAAACGAATGACTTTGCTTCCTACAAAGGTTTCTTCACCTTTGCCTGTCCTTTATACCTTATGGGAGGGGCAATCATCTCCAAGCCACCCCTTTTGTCTCAAGTGCTCTTGTCTTCTAGCAGCTCTGCACACACGTGCATTGGGAACAGGCCCCTCTTGTTCCTTGGCCTCGCTGCTGCCAGACTCCAGAGGCTCCAGAGACAGCACCACACTCCCAGATGGTCTTGGCCTCATCTCTGCATCAGACGCAGGATCCTCCTTTGAGTCTTCTCCAGACTCCTGGACTGATCCCCGTTCTTCCCCACTGTCTGATTCTGCTGCTGTCTGCACAGGCAGCTGTCGAACCACAACAGCTACTAGTTTAGAACTACAATTCTAAAACTTATTTTTCTAAGGTCTTGTTTATTACTTCAGCATAAGGTAATCCATAGAATTGCAACTTTATAGTACAATCTTATCCAAATATCTACTCAGCAGTCTATATTTAGTTAATGGTGTGGATTGTTAAATAAGGACCTCACATATCACTGACTTTGTAGGAAGCTAGCAGAGAAAATTTTGAATCACAGTTACATGACCACAGATGTTTCGATAATTGGAAACCTAGGCTAGTTGCTGATTGTCCAAATTTGACTACAGGGATGTCAGAACTCTGAGAACCAGTTATAAATACTATTCATTTAATACCATCACCAGTTCAATTGCTTATCACCTGGCTTTCCTTTGGAGTAATAGGTGACAATACCTAACCAATTTTATGTATCTTGAAGCTGCTCTGAAGTAATGTCTCAATAAAACATTGAACTAGTTTAAACCTGGCACTTACCAATGAATTAAGGCCTTTCCCTATTTACAGTTGGTCAGAGCATAATTCTGCCCTGGCAGTATGTGGGTTGGTTTTTTATTGTTGTTGCTATGTCTATGGTGTTATCCTCATCTTGTATTCATTCCACAATTAGAAACCTATAAATGTTCTTAATGGTGTTAAAATTACAATTTCCTGTATTTGATGTCATGGAGATATGCTGGGAAAATGTCAGAGTATGACTGTCAACACTGCTAAACTGTGATATGGCTTAAGGTGATTGTGGATTATTGTGAAATGTGCAGTCATGAAATGTGTATGCAATGTATATCTTGTTGCTGGTTTAGAAAGGTGTGATTCAATTATGATTTATTTAATAAATCAATGATTAATGCTATGTTTAAAATAGTTCAATGTGGTTGTAGTATAAAATTTGAATACTGGATACTTTGTTATATTCTGTTTTAGACACTGTTATATTATAATCTTATGTTATTCAGCATAATTGACTTACAAGAATATTTCTTTAGATTTCTGGAGGGGGGAAGAGATCGATATAATACATAGGTTTGTTTTTTCTTCTTAGGAAACATGATTTAATGTAATTAACAGCCTCAAAATTGCCTTGCAGACTTCCGTTTGAGAATGAACTAGAGTTCGGAATGTAAACGCATTTAGTAGAGTATCACTTCCGACTAAAGCGACTTTCGAGTCGGGAGAACCAAATGAGTGGGTGGACTACTCCATCGGTTCTTTTTGCTCCCGCTGTTTTCTCTACCAGGTACAAAAAGTGGGCGGAAAGGAGACAATCGCTTGTCTGTAGCAATCGCCGCGGGAAGATTAAAAGACAAGCGGCCAGCTCCGTGGCCTGCGCTAAACGCACGAAGGTAAGGCATTTTAACGTGATCGACCGGCAGATTTTCTAGGTAAACACCCGTGAGGAGCAACGCCCAGATTAGTCACTGGGGTGAGCGCCATAGTTAGTCGCCCAGGAAGGAAGAACTGCTTGGCTGGGTTAGATCTCTTCTTCCTTTCCGGCTTTCTAGATCCACATCCCTCCCCTTCCCCCTCCCTTTGCGGCCGTCCGCGACTGCAGACGTCACTTGTTATGTCTCCTCCGGCTTGGGCTCTGCTCCGCCGCGGGGAGGCGGCGACGACCACGGGGCACGCGGAAGCCCAGCCAAGTCACCGCCAGCGGTACCCGCAGAAGTAGGACCGCCGTCTGCCCGTGGAGGGGTAATAAGCGAGGTGCCTCGCCCTGCCCAGTCCAGCTGTCCTTTTCCTTGGCTCTGCTCCCTACCCCCACCGAAGAGTGCCCCTCATCCCACTTTCGGATCTTCCCTTTCGAGCGCCAGTCACCCCCCCAATAACCCAGTTGACATCGCTAACGCAAAATCACCCCCTTCGCTGCCGCCGTTCAGAATTCCCTCCCCCCTTAAGCGGTCATCCTTTTTCATCCCTGAAACGCTCCAGCCCTTCTCCTACGGGTGCCGCACGGTAAAGTTCTATTGCACCACCACCACCACCCGTTTGTATTTCTGCCTTATCATCAGCTGGTCTGAAAAGAGAGGTGACTCCTTGGCTCCTTAAAGCAGTGCCAGTGGTTCCTCCCAGGTACCTCCAGACAAGGTCTTCTACTCACTATCCATCCAACTGGTTCAGATTCTGTTCCAAATGGGGAGAAAAAGGGAAAGATCCTGACATTAGGGACAAGACCCTAAGTATTCAGAATGCCTGGCTCCCTTTGCTTTCTCCATCAGGACATTCCTCTTTTTCTCTCTCTTGTAGGACTGAGAGACTCTCTTCTGAGAGTCGAAAATCCACACACAAGAAAGATGTGGCTGAAACTGTTTTTCTTGCTTCTTTATTTTTTGGTCTTGTTTATTCTGGCCAGGTTTTTTGAAGCCATTGTGTGGTATGAAACTGGCTTCTTTGCCACTCAATTGGTCGACCCAGTGGCTCTGAGTTTTAAAAAGCTGAAGACCATTTTGGAATGCAGGGGACTTGGGTACTCAGGGCTTCTGGAAAAGAAAGATGTCAGAGAGCTGGTTGCGAAATCAGGTAAGGAGAGTATCTTCACAAAGGTTTATCTTTCAATATTGCTGCCTCTTCTCCCCTCCCAGACATTTTTCCTTTATTAAATATACTCGCAGTCATTTTATGATCTGACAAGTGCCTTAAGAGAATAGAAGACATTCAATAAAATTAGTAATGACCTCAGGCTTGAAATGCATTGTCACTCAATACGAATTATTTAAGCGTGTCTCTGTGCAAGAGAGAAGCAGGATGGGAAGCACATATTGCCAGCAGTGTAAAGGACAGAAATCTTTTCTGAATGTAGGTGAAAATATTCAATAAATACTGCTACAATCTCTTGGAAATAAATACTCAAACAAACTGTTCAAATTTAAGTTAAGTGATACTCAGAAAATGTGTTTAAATGTATTGCTAAGTTCTGCTATTAATTAAATTACAAGGCTTTTCTCAAAAAACAAACTATTGTAATGTACAGGTAGTTCCTGACTTACAACAGTTCATTTAATAACTGTTCAAAGTTACAGCTGCACTGAAAAAAGTGACTTAGGACCATTTTTCAGTTATGCTCTTTGCTGCATCCCCATTATCGTGATCAAAATTCAGATGCTTGGCAACTGGTTCATATTTATGATGGTCGAAGTGTTCCAGGGTCATGTGATACCATTTTGCAATCTTCTGACAAACTGAATGGAAAAACCAGATTCACTTAACAACCAGGTTACTAACCTATCAATTACAGTGATTCACTTAACAACTGAGGCAAGAAAGATTGTAAAATGGGGCAAAACTCACTTAACAAATGTCTCAAGTAACAATGGAAATTTGGGGCTCAATTGTGTTCATAAGTTGAGGACTATCTGTAATTAATAAAATACAAATCTTTTAAAAGTGAATATTAGTTTGCTTGAATACTTTTGAGCAGTGAGAAGTGTGTTGAAGATATACAGGTAGTCCTTGACTTACAACAGTTCTTTTAGTGACCATTCAAAGTTACAGTGGAATTGAAAAAAGTGACTTACGACCATTGCAGCATTTCCATGGTCACATGATCAAAATTCAGATGCTTAGCAACAGATTCATATTTATGACAGTTGCAGTGTCCCGATGTTAAGTGATCACTTTTTGCAACCTTCTGCCAAGCAAAGTCTTTGGGGAAGTCAGATTCACTTGAGAACCATGTGACTAACATAACAACCGCAATGATTCATTTAACAACTGTGACAAAAAGGTCATTAATGGGGCAAAATTCACTTAACAGCTGCCTTACTTAGCAACAGAAATTTTGGGCTCAGTTGTGTTTGTTGAGTCAAAGACTGCCAGGAAACACTTCATACCAAATACCTTCTCCTTCCAAGTATACTTTCATGCTTCAAATTTTTATGCAGCTGTAAACATGATAGCATAAATTAATTAATAATCTGTGGGCAACAGTCTTATGCACCATTTCAATAGACCATTTCAATAGGAAATCTTATGTTTTCACAGAAATTACACATCTCTCTCTTTAAGTTGTATAGATTACTATTTTGACTGCCTGCGATTTAATGCTTCATTCAACAATATTAGAAGATTCCTCCTTAAAATAAAACTCTTCATGTCCCACCAACAGCAACACAAAGTGGTCTTACTGTTGTTAAAGATAATTGCACAGACATCCAGTGTTCTCTGAAGGCAGCCAAATTTATATTTAGTTCTAGATCTAAAACAATGTTGTTTTTTTCTTCTCCTCACAAGTCTTGCTGTACAAATAGTGTGCAACACTATACTTCATTCATGATGTTGGAGATGATACAGTTGGAGATAGGATCTACCCAGTTCACACACTGACTACTTAGGCTGTAGCAGGTACATCCTTTCCCTCTGGTCATTACAAGTCCCTTTTGATTTGAGCTGCTAGAGAGACACACAAAAAGTTAAAAAAATGTAAATAAACTTGTGTAAAATTTTCTACAAAGGCAGACTAATGTTTGACAGATGGACACTTAGCCATCTGCCACTAAGCCATCTCCTCCCCAGTTTCATTTCTTGTTAAAAAACGTGACTAGTGAATATTTTTCTTGTGGGCTCCTGATGTTTGATAGCAGGACACATTAATCCTTTAGGGAACTCCTTCAAATGCTTTATTTAACTTTTTCACATTAAAACTATGAGGACAGTACCACTCCCTAAGTATAAGATTAGGATTTATTTCCTCCGAACTAGAAGAAAATAATTTACAAGAATATAATTATGAGGAACAATCATTGGTCCCATCTAGCTTAGAGTTGAGTAACTATATCTGGGGAAACCATATTTTTATTACTGTACATTTTGGCATGTAATCAAGAGCCATAGTGAGTTGTCAGTGATGAAATAATAACATACTAAGGGAACAGATTTCTGTCAGATTCTTACTTGAAAATATGCATGGTTGAACTTTGGCTCTTTTATTACATGTATTCTATCACTTTATTGAGATATGTTTTCAATCCATGTTTTATATTTTGATTCTGATTATAATAATAGCAATAGCACTTAGACTTACATACTGCTTCATAGTCTTTTACAGCCCTCTCTAAGCAGTTTACAGAGTCAGTATATTTTCCCCAACAATCTGGGTCTTCACTTTCCCGACTTCGGACGGATGGAAGGCTGAGTCAACTTTGAGCCGGTGAGATTTGAATTGCCGAACTGCTGGCAATCAGTCAGCAGAATTAGCCTGCAATACTTCATTCTAACCATTGCGCCACCATGGCTCTTAATTATTTATTGTATTAATATATATTAATAATTCTAATTATATCTATCATATCCCATATTTCTAAAAAATTCACATTCACAAATATGTAAAGACTACATAACTAGTTCTTTATGTAAACAAATACCATAGAATGGTATTTTCATGGTAACACATGTTTATGCAATTTAGTGCATGGAATATTTTTATTTATTATATGTACATGTATTATGCTTTTCAGCTATAATTAGAATTCAGGTTAGATACATATTATTAAGGAATGAAAAGCCTTACAATCAGCCTACTTATTGTCAAATGCATTTTGTATGGCTATGATCTTGTGGGCTAAAACAGGCAAAACAGCTAAAAAGATTTTAAATAATGGTACATGGATAGTATAGTGGAAGTCTAAAGAGAAACATTTGAAAATGCGATAATGCACCATGCACTCATTTTTCTGCCAACTGAGTACCAGTATCTCCAGCTTGACTATAGTGAAGTTCATTTGATTGGCTTGCATCCAATCCAATGCACATCACATATCAATTCATTATGTCCAATTTTCACCTACATCTGCTAAAAGGAGAAGTTGAATATAGGTTTTCTGTAATCTGTAAATTATGTATATATGAAAATAAAATTGGCCTAAATGCACACCCTATCTGCTCTTACCATATGCAGCACAAAATCCTCACTATGCAATGTGAAAGTCTAGATATCATTAGCCTTTGATGGTTGTCATGAAAACATAAAAACAATTTGGCACAGATAGTGACTCCTTTCTAGGACAATAGCATTTTGGAACCAGGCCCCAAATCAGCAAGAAAATTTACATAGACCAGGGGTCGCCAACCTTTTGGACCTCAGGAACCACCAAACTCATAATTTTAGATCCCAGGGACCAGTAACTGGTTTTGTGGGCATGGCCCAATTTGTGGGTGTGGCTTGGTGGTCATGTGACTGGCTGGGCATGGCTTGTATGTAAATATTATAAATATTTATATAAATATTGATTCTTTTTATGAAAAAGAGCAACTTTTCCCCCAAATCAGGCAAAGCAAGCAGGCAGACAGATTGAGTTGCTCACAGAATCACAATTTCATTCAGAGATCTATCTGTCTGCCATTGGATAGGTCAGTCTGTCACACAAAATTTGCTTGCAAGCAAACTCACAAAATTAACTCACAACACATCATGTATTTAAATATTGATTTTTTTATTTAAAAAAGCAACTTTTATCCAAAATCAGGCAAAGCAGGCAGATTGAGTTGTTCACAGAATCATTGAGTGATCTATCTATCTGCCATCGGCTAGCTCAGTCTCTCAAATTTGCTTACGAGTCTGCACTGAATTTGCTTACAAGCAAACCTTCAGTCCTAAGGGAGGTTCAGCTGTGCTTAGCTAGAAAGCAAGAAATCCAACCGTTTCCTGCTTCCTAGCTAATCTAAATCTCACAGCACAGCAGAACAGATGATGGTCGGAAAAAGGAAAAATAGCAACTTAGCAGACAAGTTTGCTGGGTAAAGAGTGAGTGGGCGGGGAGGGTTCCTGAGCCATGTGGGCTGAGCACCCTTGTGTTTCTGTGCAACCTGGATTAATTGCTTTGGGGGGGGTGCTCTGGGGGTGAGATTTCTCTGTGCCCCACCAAAATTTTCTCAGCAGCTCACCAGTTGGCGACCACTGACATAGACTACAAACTAAATATTGTGTTATTATCATGTATATTCTGTTATTTCAAGAGTCATTGATCTGATACATAACTTCAAATCTAAGAACCATTGAAAATGAAATAAAGTCTCAATAGATTATAGCACATCATATTTGGTATACAAAGTCTATATCCTTTGTTCATCCAGATTTTTGTGATATAAAATTAGGTCATCCTGGATCAATTCTAGGTTGAAGTTGACTTTAGCGGCTTCTAATTTAGAAGCAATAATCAAGAGTTCCTATTAAGACTGTAGTTATGCTTCTTTGAAAGAGGAATTAAGAAGAAAGAAAACCTAATGTCTCATCTTTATTCCTTTGGCTTCCTACTACCTTGCTGTATGTGTTTCTCTGTAAAATAGTGCCTTGCCACCATTCTCTCTATTTTGATCTCTGAACATGCAAAGACAGAATGCTTTGAAGAGAATTAACCTACTATATAGACACTCTAAGATTAGCAAAGACTTGGGCTGCAACTCATAACACATTTACTTTAAAATAAGATTTGTTGAATTTAGTGGGACTTTTGAATGCAGCATGATAGTAATGTATCTGTTTGAAAATGAAAAGCAATGCTAAAATTAATGCACTGAGCTGTGTAAGAAACTGATCAATGTTTATAGAGAAATTTGGAAATTGAATCATGTTTATAATTTGAAAATTAAAACACCTTTGTTGGAATTGTTAAGGTATTGGTTAGGACAGTAACCAAAAATAGATAATTTAAATAACTTTTAGATGTAAAAATGATATCCTAGAGAGAATTAACATTAATATTTGAAACAGATACAAGTAGACTGTACGACCAGATATTCTTATATTGCCATAATATGCTATGCACCTGAAATATATTTTGTTATATACAAGTAAGATTAGGTGACTCATGTCAAGTTAAAGGCAAGATTGGCCTTTAAACAAATAAACGGTTCAAGGAAAATCTCGATAATTCTGTATATGTAAAGTTAGGAATGGATTATTCCATGTTAATCATTATGTTTCCAGACTAATAGCCTTTATATTTAGTTGTTATTGTTGATTGTACCCAGATTCATCTGGAGTCAGATGGTCTTATAAATATGATTTATGTATGAATAAATAAAAATAATGAAATAGGCCAGATCAGATATTTCAACCAAGATTTTTTATTACACTTCACAAATTATATAACATTTTCAAAATGATTTATAAAAAATTATAAAGTTATCTTGCAGATATTATTTCAATCTAATAAGCATAATTTAGTTTAGATCCTAGTTTAATAATTTTATGTAGTCTGGACTTTGCCGTGTTGCAAAAATAAAATGAACCATTTATTGCAATAAGACCATTTAACAATTTTTATACATTTTTCGACTATTGCCATTCATATTCCAGTTTTATCTAAACTTAAAAATAGCCTAGAATAGCTAGAATAGATATAGTGGGTGGAATAATTTTGTATGGTATACTTAGTTCTGTCTTTAATATATGTTATGCAATGAAATTTATAGCCATGTGTAATAATAGTGAATTCAAGCCTCTGTAAGTACTGTCTACAACAGAAAGTTTTTGCTAGGCTTTGGGAAATTTCAAGGTCTGTATAAGTAGAAAAATGTATTTTTAAAAGCACTGAAATAGATGTCACATAAATATTAAATAGTAAGGAGGGGTGAAAAGCCGTAGGAAAGAAGAATTAAAGGAAATATCCCAAATTGGAGAATTCCCTATTGCATAATACTGTAATTCTTAATTACAACACCCCTATTTCTGATGTTAAGACTGTAGGTTTGATTGCTGAGTATATACCCAGATGAAGAAGTTATTAGAAGAACAAAATTCCACAAAGCATTGGGGGGGGGAGATCACAATAGAAAATCCCAAAACAATCTAATGGACAATCTCAGCATTATCAGAGGCTGCAGAATGCTGAGTAACTGTGAGAGGCAGGAGGACTGATACAAGTGGATAGAATCTGGAACGCTTATTTTGTTCACAGAGTAAACTTTTGATTTCCGGTGTCCTTTGTTATTATTTTATTTGCTATTATAAAGAAGGTTAAAAAGCCTTAAATTGTAGAAAATGCAAGCATGTTGCATTACCTTTTAATTATACAAAAGGAAAGTATAACTCTTCCCTGACATCAGAATAGCCTTAAATATAATGCTTTCCTTTGAATATTTTTGAGATACATATGAGAGATTTCCTCTTTTCTAAAATATTCAGGTGGCAGTTTTAGAAGGTGAGCTGCTGATGTAATTATTATAGAAAACATATTTGCTATAATTAACTGCCTTTGTGGATAATTTACCTAGTATTTAATATTTAATTTATTAGATAATTCCTCAATTTATATTTAAATGAGGAAGGAAAGTATGTTTGTAAGAACTCATATTCATGAAATAATACATACTGTTAAAGCTCAGTTTACTGCTTTTTTGCTCTATAACATTTGCATTATGTACTCTCAATAAATTCCATGAAGATTGTTTTATTTCCTCTCTTCTATCAAAATAAAGTTCAAGCTAATATAGGATTTTTCACAGATCAGATTTTAGAGAATGGTTCAATGATGCACAATGTTAAAATTCTTGGACTTGTTTTAACAGTTTTATTACTTTGCACACACTGAAAGGATATATATTACTTCTAGATGAGAGCTTTACTATGAAATTACCATGCCTTATTTAATTTTAAATTTTTCTAAATACTTAAAAAGGATCAAGGTATGTAATTCACAACCTGTTCCCACCACCATCACCATTGCATCATCATCTAAAGCTTTTTGCAGGTCATCAAGTAAGCAAAAACCTTTTATACAGCCTATCTAATAGGAGTTTAATGTGCCCTTAAAATTTATCTAAAGTAGTTGAAATTGCATTTATAATCTGCTCACTCACAAATGCATTGTACTCATCACAATACATTTATTGTTGTAGGGGCCTCCCAGTAGAGATGACATTACATTACTTGTGCTGCCAAGCCATGGACCATCTACAGTAATCACCAGTAGTCCATAGACTATAAACTGGGAACCATTTCTCCAGATGCTGTCCTCTATTAATAAACTTCTTGCCAAGAGAAAGATGGAATAGCTACATAATGCATTGTGATAGATGAAATTAAAAGCCCTCTATCTGGAAAAATTCATAGGCTCAAGTGATCATGTAACTGACACGTTCACTACATATTTGTTCATTTAACAAATAGTGGAATGACAAGGCATGACAATCTTCTTAACAAGCAAAGAGCTGCTGTGAGGCTTTTTCTTACTTTTTCTTACTTGAAGTTTAATATTTATATTCACATGTTCTGTTGCCTAATGCACTTCATCTATGTCATTTGTGCTATCCTTTAGGTTTAGGAAGGCTTTAAAAACCCACTACAGCATTTGTGTTTTAAGTGTTTCCTTGGCATACTTGCTTTAGCATTTTTGTTATATGTAAATATTTTGAATCTCTATAAATTGAAATCAAATTAATAGATAACAGTAAAATATTTTCATTTAAATTAATTTTATACTGTATTAGAGATGGATGGGATTAAAGCCAAAAGAAGGTAGTTTAAGCTACCCACAAAATTCATGTCTAGATTGACATTTGAATGTGGAACTTTCATATTTTGCTACTATGCCATGCTACCCTGTAAGATTTGGGGTTATTTCATAGTAAACAAAATGAAGGTTGATTTATTTATTTATTTATTTAGTTTACATATTGCCAAATTTAAACAACTTGGTACAATTTACAATGGAATAGAATCAAGAATCATAATACAATAAAACTTTTAAAATGCAATACTGTAAAAATATGGAGTGGTGCCAGTCTTTGGGAAAAGATTCTTTAATAGAGAGATTTAATAAATCTCTGCCTCCAGACCATGACCTATTTCATTTCCAGTATGTGGGGAACTCAGCATTGCTCAGCAAGGAAAAATTCAAAGAAAAGCGCACAGGATAGGAAGAACTAAACCATGTATTTATTAAAGGTGATATTTTGGAAAATTGGTCTCTAATTTTGTGAAGAGCTAAACATTGATTAATATTTTCTGGAACATTGATTTTAACCTTACTTCCCATAAAGTTTTGGATTTTTCTTTACTAAAATTCTATAATAATAATAATAATAATAATAATAATAATAATAATAATAATAATAATAATAATAATATAAATTATTGTATGTATGAAGTAATTATCATCTGGGTAACATAAAAAGAGACAACATATTACATCATGAAAGGTACTCATTCACTAGAATTTCTTTATTGTATAGCAAAGTGTCATGGGGAGTATCCCTCAACCCAATTGACCAGTGAAGACACACAATCTTCTTGAGCCAAGTTTTTTCAGCTGTATTTGGGAAATAATACAAAGTTCTGCCCACTAAGAGAAGGATGAGGCAACGTTTATTTAGTGATCTTATTTACAGGAAAAAGACATTATTTCTTAGCAAGAGGCTCACCCAAACCCATACTCATAGCAAACTTATATTTTTAGTCTTTGGTTTATTTTGTCAGCAAGCTTGATGCCTATAGAGGGAGCCAGTACTTCCTTCCAGTAATACTTGATCCTGGGGTTTGCAGTTAGTAAGCTGCTTGAGTTTTTATAGCTTCAAGCATTTGGGTAAACATTGAAGCATCTCTAAGCCATTTTGTTAGACCAAGCTTTTTCATTATTTCTTTTTTCCTTCAGGTGTTTCTCACAAACCCATAACTTGCTCAATCCCTTCCCATCCTTTCCATCTAAGTTTCAAGGTATTTAGTAATTGCTTGGGGTGTGTGTGTTCTATCTGGAATAGATAGATACGTTAAGACTACCTGTTCTTAAATATGGATATGCTCTCTTCATCTGAATGAATGAAATAGAACTATCCCTTTCCCGGGGATTAATTTTTTAAGTAAAATAACTACAATTTCATGTCTAAATCAGATTAACTAACCAGACTTTTTGAAGTACAGTGTGCTAGTACAAACCCCTATGGACAATTATATAAATTTATTAAATCAATAAATTCAATCTATCCAGATTAGGGAGAAAGACATGTCCCAACCTGAATCTTACTGCCTTGCCTTATGTTGGAAGACATTAATTTTACAGAGTAATAAAATAATTAAGAGTCATATCTGCAGGTCATTAGATTCACTATAATTCCAAATAAGATATGTACAAATACGTGTGTATAGTTTTCCCCCAGTTCTTTTAAAATATAATTTATAATCTTGATTTACTTTTTATGACATTGTCCTTTTGATTAATATGACCATTAGATTTACTGTAACTGGTATTTCTTTTTGTTTCATTTTTCAGGAGATCTTATGGAAGGTGAACTTTATTCTGCTCTCAAGGAAGAGGAAGCCTCTGAATCTGTTTCCAGTACAAACTTCAGTGGTGAAATGCATTTTTATGAGTTGGTAGAAGATACAAAAGATGGCATCTGGCTAGTACAGGTATTACATGCTCATTTTGAGTAAGTTTATGGTGCTCTGAAAATGGTGAATTGTATCTCAGTGTCTTGTAAATTGATATAAATTCAAGGCATCGGGATAATGTTTCCCATTATTCCATTTTTGTAGGGTGTATATTTAACTCAAGTTATTTTGTAAGAATGTTAGTTTGCACAAACATTGATAGTATTAAAACTATTCAGGTCATGAGGAATGTGAACACAATTGAAGGTTCCACAATACTGCTTAATAATTCTTTACTCATATTGGGGGGAAAAAGTAGTGGCAAGCCAGAGAACCCTCACCTTCTTGGTTAGATTAGGGAGTTGAAAATAATAATAATATAAGAATGAGAAATCAGTTATAAATGATTGCCAACAAAGCAACGTTGACATGTTCATTTAATCTCTTAAATGATTAAAGGACTTAAGCTTGATTTTAAAGCAGAGATTAATAGAAAATTCTAAATATGGAGAGATATAAGATACTGCGACAGCCCAGGTTCTGTTCAGGAAAAAAAAATCACAGCCAAGGGGTGGCATTCATAGAAGATTCCAGTGACAATTACTGCTCTTCCATTTATCCTTCCCTATGTTGACACCCAGATTATTCTGCTTAAATAAACAAGAGCTTTTCCAAACAATTTGAATCTATAATTTTTGAATCTATAATTTTTAACTTACTGTGTTTCCCTGAAAATATGACCTACCCTCAAAATAAGCTATATCCTATTTTATGCATGCGCCTAATATAAGCCCTCCCTCAAAAGTGAAGGGTGAGGTGGGCATGGCCAGCATAGGATGTGGCGAGCACACATAGGTTGATGGTGTCTGGCAGCAGCTTCAGCCCACGCAGCACAGGTGAGTTGAGTACCTGTGGAAACAGCAGATAGAAGCAGAGGTCTGGGGGGAGGGAGGTGATCCGGATATGCCATGCAGGCTGTGGCAAAGCCAAGTGGGCCAGAGCGGCGGCCAGCCACAGGAAACTCATCTTCACTTGACTTGGCTTGTCTACAGTCTGCATAGTGCACCGGGACTGCCTACCTTCCACTCTGTGCCTTCCATTGTGCGCAGCTCCAGAGTGCGCCGACTAAGAGACCGCTGGGCTGCAGCTGCTTGCCAGCTCTTGTGTGTAAGCTGGGAGACGGGGTGCCCAGGTGAGTTGATCATGTTTCCCTGAAAATAAGCTCTACTGCTTATTTTGGGGCCCAAAAGAAAATAAGACCAGGTCTTATTTTCAGAGAAGTGTGTTATTAATTTGAGCAATAGGGCAGAGAAGGCATGCTCGCAGGTACCATCAACAATGGATCTATATTTGGTGGGTCCTAAGAGATGTGCTTTCTCTACCATAGTGCCCACCTTATGGAACATTTATTTCCCACAAAATTAGATTAGTTCCATCCCTTTTGACATTCCAGAAGCCCTTCAACACCTTCAACAGATAATAGGGTCTGTCTGAGGCAGTGGCACCATATCCAGAATTACAGAAAGTATATTTCCAGATCCAGATGGTCCAAAAACTATTCCATCTTGCCAGAATTGAGAAGAAATCTGATGTTCCCCATCAAAATTCCAAAATAGATTACATGTCCTGACACTGTTAATTATAATGGTAATTCTTGACTGGCAATCAATTTTTATATAAAAGAAGACATGTTTTGTCTTTAACTTGAAAATACTTCACTGTAATTGTTCATTCTTTAACTAGGTTATATGTATGAAGACTGTACAAAGCATATGAAAAATTAACTTAATAAGATGAATTAACATCACTCTTCAAAGTATTAAAGCTGACCATTCTTTGCAAGATTTAAAAGCAGAATCTTTCTGTCTTTACATATATGAAAATGTACCCATAAAACTAGTCTTATGTGATCCTTCATATAATCCTGTATGATCCCATATAATTTTTACAAACTATACTATGGTGTTATTTATGAATAGTTATATTTTAAAATAATAATATTGACATGAAAAATAATTTAATATTTTATAAATACAATTTTTAAAGTCTTACATGATTCATAACATGTTTTGTCTAGGACAAAAATGTCTTGACCAGGAAAATAGGATCTTGGTGTTATAATGGATAAAGAAAAAATATCAGTCATAGGGTAAAAAAAAATCCTGTTCAATTCCAGTAACTATATTTTTAAGAAGTAATTGTAGAAATTAAAAATATGTAGACAAGATTCACCATAGACTCAATGGCATGCAATTAGTTTATATAGCTTAGGACATCTATTTAGACAGCTTTAAAAAGTAATCCAATCCATATAAGAGAATATAAAATATAGAATATAAAAAAGACTTAACAGAAAAAAATTACAAGACTTACTAAGTGTTGGTATCATTTGAGGTTAAAGAGGATGGAAGAAGATTTAACTGGGATTAGTTTTGAAATGTTGGCAAATTCCACCAGCCATAATTTTAAAAATGGTCTACTCAAATGACTAACAGTTTATAATTTTTCTAAGATATTGTCAATAAAATATTTTAGAAATTAAACTATTACTGATTCAAGTTATCAATATCTTAAAGCCAACAATCTTTTCTAAATCTTCGGGCTATAAATAATTTAGGTGAAAATCCAGAAGAGCTTCACTTTGTAACACGTATAACAAGAATACTGTAACCAAAAAAATTGCATACAAAGAGTTAGGGATAACATTGTTTACCCTAATTGGTTTAGGTAAAATAATAAATATGTTATTATGGTTTATTAGTTAAAGTGTCTGCAACTTTAACTGTAGGAATGTAATTAAGGGAGTGGTTGTGAAAGCACCATAAAAGAAGCAAGGCACTGCAGCTTTCTCTCTCTGGCTTGATGATCCCTAATTACTGGATGAAGACTGCATTTTTCCCTACTGGAATGGGAGAGAGATAAAGGACTGATTTATTGTAAGTGAACTGACATTGGATATTCTACACGGACTTTGCTAACTGAATATCCTGACTAAAATGATACATGACTAATGGACTATGCTATAATCTCAAAATGGAATAAACTATATTTTTGATAGCACAAGCGTATCTGTTATTTTTACTGTATGTTAACAAACATACAAACTTATCTCACTCATTTATCTGTGTGCCTATCTGACTAACGCTGCGCATTCTGTTTAGCTTGTCTCCTTAACCCTGGTTGGGGAACACAGGCTTAACATTGGTTATGGGCCCGAGGCTGCAAAGTCAGTTTAACTAGGATAAAACAGATTTATGTAAAAAGTGAGAGTTTGTGTTGTTATACGTTACAGTAAACAGACAGCTGTGTTTTATTAATTATAGTTTTATATCCATATAAGAAAACATGGCACAAGTCAATCTACAAAGTTTGGCCCTTATATCCAAGCTTGATGGAACAAACTATGTATCATGGTCTATGAAATGTAGTCTACTTCTATGAAGAGAAGGTCTGTGGAACATAATTGAAAACCCACCAAATATAGAGGAATGGGATCCAGAGGTTGAGGAAGTTAGACAAAAAATAAAAGAATTTAAACAGAAGAATGAACAAGCTATTTGCATAACAGGACTAACAGTCTGACCAGCAACTTGTTCATATCCGTGGAGAGCAAATGGGTGTTGGCAGAAGTTGAAGAGGATTTATGTCCGAGATAATGTTGGTGCTCACATAAATCTAACACGGAAGCTTTTCAGGACGCATCTCCAAATGAATGGTGATATGCTTAGTCATTTGAATTCTATAAAAAGCATTTTTTCAAGAACTGCACGAGAAAGAGCTTATTTTCTCTGAACTACACCAAGTCTACATAATTCTATCATCACTAAATGAAAGTTATGATAACTACGTCACTTCCCTTGAAATATTGCCTAAGGAAAGTTTAACTTTAACTGATATAACTGGCAGATTGATTGAAGAGGCCAGAAGAAGACTTGAAAGAGATCAGTTAAGGAGGGAGCAACCTCAAAAAGAAGATAATGAATCTCCTACTGCATACGCAATGAAAAAGTGTTTTAATTGTGGAGGAAGAGGACATTTGGCAAGATTTTGTAAAAAAGCAAAGCGCCAGAACGCTGGCCAGAATACTAAAAATAACCAAAAGATAAATAAAAATTTAGAGTTAGCCATGTATATTAACGGAGCTGTAAAAAATAATTTATGGGTGATTGACAGTGGAGCATCCCACTGTATAACAAATGATAACAAAAATTTTATTAAAATGTCCCAGAGTACACAGCAGATATCGTTAGCCAATGGCTGGAAACTGAAAGCTAAAGGTCAAGGTATAGTATATTGTTCTTTCATAAAAGAGAATGTAAAAATGTTATATGTACCACAACTTAAGTTTAATTTAATTTCAGTTAGAATTTTGGTTAAACTAGGATATGTAGTTACCTTTAAAGGAGATAACTGCATAATTGAAAAAGAAGATAAGAAAATTACTGCATCTTTAAGAGGTGAATTATATGTGTTAAATGATAATGGTTTAGAGGTAGCTAACACGGTTTATGATAATAAGAAACCTCATGATGAATGTATTCACTTGTTACACTGACGGCTAGGGCATTTAAATTTTAAAATGCTTAAGAAAACTGTTGAATTATCTAAAGGAATAAGTTTGAAACCTTGTAATAAGTATTTGCAATGTTTTGCTTGTAATCAAAGCAAATCCAAGGTCATACCAGCTAATAGAGTTGATGGATTTACTACCAAAGAGCCTTTAGAAGTAGTATTTGCTGGTTTAATAGGTCCGAAAAAACCAAGTGTAGGAGGTGCTCGATACATACTAAGTATAATGGACCACTATTCTAGATACGGGTTTTGCTATTTAATGATGAACAAAACTGAAACGTATCTAAATTTATTTAATTGGATAAAATTTGCTGAAAGAAAAACTAAAAAAAAATTAGTAACTCTTATAACAGATAATGGTGCGGAATTTACAAATAATAAATTCCAGAATAGACTTAGAATGTTAGGTATTCAACATAAAAAGTCTGCACCATATAGGCCACAACATAATGCCTTTATAGAGAGATGAGGCCAAACACTGCAGTCAATGGCACGTACTATGTTGTCTGATTCAGGATTACCTGACAATTTATGGGGAGAAGCAATAATGTGTGGTAATCATATATTAAATAATGTTGTTAATTCAACAACAGGTGAATTACCATTCACACTGTGGCATGGTACAAAACCTGATTTAAGTTACATGCACACATTTGGAGCACCAGCATGGGTGCATATCCCTTCACAACTCAGACAAAAAGGACAGCACAGAGCTAAAAGATTATTTTTTGTAGGATATGAATCTAATCATAGAACTTATAGATTCTGGGAACCAGGTACATCTGGAGTTTACACCAGTGCTAGTGCTAAATTCCTAGAACATGTAGGATGGAATAGATTAGAGCAAGATTTAAATAACGAAGTAATTATTGAATCCTACAAAAGGCAAAAAGATCGGACTAGTTATAAGAAGAGTCCAATTAAAGAAGAAGTTCACAAAGAACAAATAGGACCAGAACAAGAGGAAACTGTTGATCAGGAAGAGTTAGATAATCATGAACAGATCGTAAAGGAAAGTCCACCTGTAAGTTCTGTAATACCTAGACGTACTACACGTGTAACTAGACCACCTGATAGGTATCAAGCAAGTATAGTTTGCTAAGTAACTAAAGTTCCAACTAGTATAGATGAACTTAGGATGTATCCTGCTAAGGAGCAGAAGAATTGGCAAAAGGCAATGGAAAAAGAACTAAATTCATTAAAGGTAATGAAAGTATATGAAGATGCCAAATTATCTCCAGGAGAAAAATCCATTGGGTGCAAATGGATATTTAAAGTAAAAATTGGAAATGATGGGACTGTTAACCATAAAGCTAGGTTGGTAGCTCAAGGATTTAATCAAACTACATCTGATTACGATGAAGTTTTTGTGCCAAGTCTTAAGGCAACATCTTTGAGAGCAGCATTAGTGTGGGCAGCTAAGAAAAACTATATCATTAACTATTTAGATGTAGAAACTGCTTATTTGCATGCACCATTGCAGCACACTATATATTTACAAAAGCCAATTATTATAAAAGACAACAAAGTAAATAGTAATGATTGTTGGAAACTCAAAAAGAGTCTTTACGGATTGAAACAATCTGGCTTTGAGTGGAACCAATATATTGTGAAAGAATTAAACAATATAGGATTTAAATCTGGTTTAGCAGATCCATGTGTGTTTAAAAGAGAAAATAATGGAATGGTGTCATTATTGTTATTATTTACAGATGATATTGCTTTGATAACTAAGACTAATAATGAAGCTAATGAGATTATATCATTATTAGCCAAAAAGATAAAATTAAAGCATTTAGGTGAAATTAAAAAGTATCTAGGATTGACAATTAACAAAAAAAAATGGATTTAAGATATCCCAAGAAGATAAAATTTGCCAATTAATTAAAACGTATAAAATGGAACTTTGTAAACCGGAAAAGACTCCAATGAGTCAGGAAGTTTGCCAAACTAATGATCAAAGTCCCAAATTTGATAAGTCTATATATCAATCTTTGATTGGTAGCTTATCATATATAAGCAATTGGTCTAGGCCTGATATAGCTTATAGTGTTAATCAGCTGGCACGTTTTAATTCTGATCCACATCAATGTCATTGGCAATCATTAAAGAGAATCTTAAGATATCTTAAAAGAACAATGAACCATGCATTGTATATAGAACCAAAGGGTGATTTGAGTCTTAGTGCCTATGCAGATGCAAGTTTTGCAACTGACATAAACACTAGAAAATCAACATCTGGGATGGCTATATTATTTGGTAAGACACTAATAGGATGGAGGTCAATCAGACAACAGCATATCAGCTTGTCCACGATGGAAGCAGAATTTTCATGTCTGTCATTACTATGCACTGACTTAATTTTGTACAAACAGTTATTATTAGACATGGGTATAACTGTTAAAGATTCCATTATTGTTTATGAGGACAACCAGGCAGCCATAAAGTTAGCTACTAATATAGCTGTAAAAACTAGATCAAAGCATACTGATTTAAGATACTTAAATGTTAGAGAATCTGTAAAGAATGGGCTAATTAAATTGGAATACTGCATGACGGAAGAAAACATTGCAGACCAATTTACAAAAGCTCAAGGAGTAATTAACTTTAAAGAGAGTTGTAACAAATATGATTTAAGGATGTAAATAGTTATATTATTATTATTACCTAAAAGGGGAGAATGTTAGGGATAACATTGTTTACCCTAATTGGTTTAGGTAAAATAATAAATATGTTATTATGGTTTATTAGTTAAAGTGTCTGCAACTTTAACTGTAGGAATGTAATTAAGGGAGTGGTTGTGAAAGCACCATAAAAGAAGCAAGGCACTGCAGCTTTCTCTCTCTGGCTTGATGATCCCTAATTACTGGATGAAGACTGCGTTTTTCCCTACTGGAACGGGAGAGAGATAAAGGACTGATTTATTGTAAGTGAACTGACATTGGATATTCTACACGGACTTTGCTAATTGAATATCCTTGAATGGACTAACTAAACGATATATGACTAATGGACTGTTATTTTGACTATGCTATAATCTCTAAATGGAATAAACTATATTTTTGATAGCACAAGCGTATCTGTTATTTTTACTGTATGTTAACAAACATACAAACTTATCTCACTCATTTATCTGTGTGCCTATCTGACTAATGCTGCACATTCTGTTTAGCTTTTCTCCTTAACCCTGGTTGGGGAACACAGGCTTAACAATGGTTTAAAGTAGTAAAGTGCTCTTGCCATTTAATAAATAATAGATTTCTTTTGGAAAATTTCACTCAGTACAATGGTCAAAGTACTATGCATCATTCAGATAATGGCAATCAGTTGGACTGTCAATTAGTACCCTAAGTATTCCTTAGAATGGAGGCAGAAAAAGACAAGTAATACTTATTTATTTTATTTAAAAATTGTGTAGTATTCTCATACAAACCATACAACTCTTTTCTTAAAATGTGAATGTTGCCGTTTTTGACCATCTATTTGGTTGTATCCTATGGTAATACATATTCTTAATTTTTGTTTGACCAATTTCTCCCTCCAGTGATTATCTGTCCTTGCCAGCAGGTTGTTCGCACACATGGTTTTCTTTCTCTCACATGCATCCCATGCTTTCTTTCTCCCTCCTTCTTGCCATATGTATGTTCTTAAAGAAATAAAAAATCGTATAACTGAAACCTGACAATCGGCATGTTGGATTTCAGTGGTATAAACTTGAGGCATTTTTGATAAGGGGCTGCTTGAGAGCCACACTCTGGCTATATTGTTATAAAGTACACAGTTCAATCACTTGTTTGGTTAGATGGACAGCCATATAAATTTGAAAATTAAATAAAATGAAAAACGGTTCTATGTTCTTGAGTGTAAGTGTAAGATAGAGTTAGAAAAATAGGGCAGGAGAGAAGGTTTTCTCTCATACAAAGTGTTAGAATACAAGGTCATCCATTGTAACAAATGCAGGAAAATTCAAAGCTGATACTTTTAAATATAGCACATTGTAGAATTTGTTGCCACAGATGGTACAGGTAGCCCTCAGGTTACAATGGCAATTAGGACTGGTTTCCCCGTGCTAAGGTCAAAAAGCACAATGTCATATGACCTCATCATTTAGCGACAGCAGTCCTACTATCATAACCCCAAGATCATTAAGTAGGAAGAGACAGGACAAGGAGTGGAGGGAAGTAGGTGGGTACTGCAGATAGGCAGTATATGCAGAGGATATTGTAGGCAGATGTAGGTAGGCAGATCATGCAAGGGCCACCGGCTTGTCTTATGGAGAACGAGTGGGTTAATGGGGCCTCCAGAAAGTGCTATGGAACATAACAGCAAGATTATGTTTTAAGTGGCCAGTAAATCAGATGGTTGTTTCCTGTTTTCTTAGTGGACTACTGGGAAGCAACTATGGAAGGACCTATCCTCCACTCACCCTAGTCCAAGCTAGTGAACTTTTCAAATATTCATATTTGACCATTTTGTGATTTGTTACTAGTCTAGATGTGCCTGTTTTCTGATCCAGCTGATCTCTTGTTTTCTTATGAAAACCTGCATCACCACTTTTAAGGAAACTTGAGTTTTATTTCTGTTAAAATGTTCACTTCTATGCTTTGGTATTCATTGCAGCAGTCATTTTATATATACAAATTGGGTTTGGAGCTTTTCCTTGAATTACTCAAACCTAATACTCTCCACACAGGTATATACCTTGATATATCTCTGTCTCTGTCTCTGTCTCTCTCTGTCTCTCTCTCTCTAAGAGAACTATCTTGATACAGATATATTTATTTAAAATTGGATAAAAAATGAAAACATGAATCCAGATGTGCCAAAATACGTGAAGCATGGTTGTAATCTCTGGTCCATCTTAATTAGAGTTTTCAAAGAAAATACTTTGGTTATATTGTTAACTTGCTACTTTTAGGTTCTGTTATATCTTTTGATTATAGTAGGAATCCTGGATTCATTATTTGGATCTCTATAAAACATCTGCTTTCTGCATTTACAATACAGAAGAAACTGCTTTGCCTTGTCAGAAACCTGACTGGAAGGCAAAGCCTCCCTTCCCCCACCCTCTGCATTGCCCTTTTATAACATTTAACCTTTCATTGTCTGTTCTCCATCTCAGTGTTCTTTGTTTCTCTCCCTTCCTTTAAAAATTTTTTTGAATGAGGAAATACAGAAAACACAAACTGTGGCCCTTTATCCTGTTTTGAGTTAAACACACTGTGCAGAAAGGCAGAAGATGGGGGAAATGTTGCTTTGCCAAGGTCAGTTTGCAAACAGCTATTCCATATGGCCCAGTAAGAACAGCTTATAATTCTGAATTCTGCAGATCTCTGGAATGCAAACAAGGCATTGTGAGGGGTGTAACAGGGAGACAAAGGAGGCCGTCTCCCAGGTATCTGGCAGGGCAAAGATGGGAGGAGGGAAGAGGTAGGTGGGCATGCATCAGTGTCTCTACAAAGTTATGGAGCCATCCGGACATTTGAAAGTGCGAATGACGGGATAACTTTTGTAAACTTATCTTTGAATCATAGTCGTACATGGCTTTTGGGAGGCATGTTGTAATTTTGAAGGGTCACTAAATAATCTGTTGTACCTCAAGGATTATCTGTAATTTTTAATATTTTAAAGTTTTTTATTTAGTTTAAAGATTATTTTGCTAATTGGCTATGCACAATATTTTTAGAAAACGAGACGTGTATAAAATTTTCAATATCTTGGCAAATTTTAAAGGCAAATATGCTTAAACTGAGATTTTTTTTCCATTAAATATTACTACCGTAAATCGGACAAACTTCCAGAATACACTAAGCTGGCCTTTTATATAATCTTTATAGTATTTTATAGATTATACTGAGAATCAGATTTAATTCCTTCATTATAGGAATGACAAATTAACTATGATATTACAATATATGCCAGTATGTAAAATAACCTCATACATGAAGTTAGTGCATAACTCACTTCCACACTTGAGGTTTGGATTTCATAAGAAAAAGGACCTACATTTTTAAATTGTAATTATTTTTGTTATATAGTTATCACAACTAATCTAAAATTTTATTTTATTTTATTTTATTTTTGAAACAAATTTTATTAATTTTAAAGACAAAGAAACCATCATCAACCATTGAGTACATAAAGCCTCTTTCCATTATAAATTTTTACAAGTCAGATAAAACACCATTTTACACAAACACAATTCTATTTTACCTCATTTCCACATGGACACACAAATATCCTTTAACAAATCTTTGATTATTTCTCTTTACTCTTATTCAATTTCATTATTATTATTATTATTATTATTATTATTATTATTATTATTATTTTCCCCATATTTATCCATTTTATAGTCATCATCTTCATTTCTCTCTGACTTTACCGTTATTCTCATCTAACATTCCTCCAAGGTTTTATTAATTCTCAAACAAACAAAAACATAAAATTTCTTTTTAGAAAGTAGCTTGGCCCCAGATTACCTCTCTTTATATGGACTTCAATTAAATTCATGCTCATCTTATATATCATTACCAATCTTATTTACTATTCTATATCTTCTATATAGCTTCTCCCCGCTTTACACTCTTCTTAATTCTATTTTATTTATTTCATTTTAATTTAAATCATTATACTTGTATCTTTTGTCCATTCTTTTCAAATTATCCATTTATCTCATTCCCTATAGTTAAAAAAAAAAAGATTTCTCCTGAAATCACTAATCAAAGTATGATGCCTTTCTATCGTCCCCCTAAATTAACATTTAAAATAACTCCTAGTTCCCAATCTAATTCTGCTTAGTACATTCTATCTACTAAATTTTAAAAAGAAGAAAAAATAGTAAATCTAAAATGATTAAATACATAATTAGATAATAAATCTAAATATTAAATCTTATAATATTCCAATTATCTATTTCAAAAACAAATGCTGCAATAATAAGTTTATAATAACATCAACACAATAGTCAATTTAACTCTATAATTAAACTCAATATTTTGGACATTCCCTTTAATATTTCTTTTTAAAGTTTAAAGTCTATTAAACATTTTAATATTTTAATCTTTTATTAATTCTTATATACCATCTTATGTACCTTGCAGAATCTTCTTTTTTTTTTTTATACATTACCCTTTATCCCTTAAAAAAAATTCCCTTTTTCCCATCTCGTTTCATACCTTTGTGGCTTTTTCCCCCTTTTCCCTTCCTTTCTTAACCCACCTGAACTTTTTACCTCCCCTTCTCCTAACCTCTGCCTTTTTAGCTTCCCTTCTCTGTTGTATTCCTTTTTCCTTTTGCTTTCTAACATTATGTTGATTTTGCATCTTATTTTTCTCTTTCTTGGGTGTTTTTTTAAATCTTAAGTCCTTCATTTTCCTTCCTCTCTTTCTCCTTTCTTTCTTGATCAATCTTTTAAATTCATTAAAGATGGCTTCTTCTTCTTCTTCTTCCTCCATCTGTTGTTGTGTTTGCTGACAAATAGCAAGTGCCATTTCTAAAAAATGAAAGGCTTCTTCCACAGCGTCCTTGCCTTTTTTCTTTATTTTCCCATATTCCTTTCTAAGTTCATCATCAGGTAAAGCCATTATAAACCTTTTTTTTCCCCCCACCTCTTCTTCTTTTTCTTAAAACAACCAAAATGTTTCAGAAGTTAAAACGGTTCCCCAAAGTCCCAGAGTCATCAATCAGTCCAAACAGAGCACAAAGTTCTCACTTTCTTTTCCTGGGGTAATATCAGTTTAAAAAAAGGAAAAGGAGCCCAGTCTGTATTTTAAAGCCTCATTACAATTGATTTCTAATCTCAAAATCTTCAAGGCATCTCCTCCAACCAGATCTTAATATTTTGTTTTGTCCTCTCCCTTCTCACTTGTAACAAAGAGCCAAATTTTAACCTTCTATAAAAAGACAGGTTTCTCAATGTCCATTTGTTAATTCCGTCGGGAAGGAGAGTAAACTTTCCCTTTTAGCACCTCAAATTCGCTGCTTTGAAAATCTCATCTGGAAACAAAGTGTCGTTCAAAAAGTCATAGTTTTCAGGATGGTGAATATATCTTAAAATCCTGGTTCAGCCAAAAAAACCTTTCTCTTCAGAACTTTCTCCCTCTTCCTCCTGCGCAATCTTACCCAGCTGTCAGCTTCTTTGTGGCAGCCATTAAAGACCGCTGCTCCACCGCCTTGAGAGAAGGGGGTTTAGCCGGCTGGGGAGGGGGTCTGCAATACCCCCAAACCCCTCTTCGGATCCCCCCTATCTTCGGCTGCCTCTATGGGGCAGCCTTAGCCTCCAGACCCGTCGGGATCGGAGGCACCAAGACAGCTAGCGCAACAGGGATCGCGCAAGAATGCGAATCCCTGTTGCCGCCGAAGCCTGGCAAACCAGAAGTCCAAATTTTATTTTTCTAGTAGTCAAATATATCGGCTTTCACACATATGTAGTTCTTATTACTACAACTGAGCCCAAAATTTCTGTTGCTACACAAGACAGTTGTAAAGTAAATTTACCCCATTTTATAACCTTTTTTGCTGCAGTTGTTAAATGAATTACTGCAATTGTTAAGTTAGTAACATAGTTGTTTAAGTGAACCTGACTTCCCCATTGACTTTGCTAGTCAGAAGGTTGCTTGTCTTTGGAAGCCTGCAATTATCATAAGTGTTAAGCCTGGTTTCCCCAACCAGGGTTAGGGAGACAAGCTAAACAGAATGTGCAGCTTAGTCAGATAGGCACACAGATAAATGAGTGAGCTAAGTTTGTATGTTTATTAACATACAGTAAAAACGACAGATACGCTTGTGCTATCAAATATATAGTTTATTCCATTATGAGTTCATAGCATAGTCAAAATAACAGTCCAATAGTCATGTATCATTTAGTCAGTCCATTCAGGGATATTCAGTTAGCAAAGTCCGTGTTGAATACCCTATGTCAATTCACTTACAAGTCAGTCCTTTGTTTTCTCTCCGGTTCGAGCAATGCAGACTTGTTTTCTTTGCAGTAATCAGGGATCATCAAAGCCAGAGAGAGAGCAAGCCACAGCCTTGCTTCTTTTAAAGTGCTTTCACAACCACTCCCTTAATTGCTATCCCACAGTTAAAGTTGCAGACACTTTAACTTACAAACTATGATTACATATTATTATTTACCTAAACCAGTTAGGGTAAAACAATGTTATCCCTAACATTCTCCCCTTTTAGGAAATAATAATAAATATAACTATTTACATCTTTAAATCATATTTGTTACAACTTTCTTTAAACTTAGTTACTCCTTGAGCTTTTGTAAATTGGTCTGCAATGTTTTCTTCTGTCATGCAGTATTCCAATTTAATTAGCCCATTCTTTACAGATTCTCTAACATTTAAGTATCTTAAATCAGTATGCTTTGATCTAGTTTTTACAGCAATACTAGTAGCTAACTTTATATCTGCTTGGTTATCCTCGTACACAATAATGGAATCTTTTACAGTTATACCCATGTCTAATAATAACTGTTTGTACAAAATCAAGTCAATGCATAATAATGACAGACATGAAAATTCCGCTTCTATCGTGGACAAGCTGATATGCTGTTGTCTGATTGACCTCCACCCTATTAATGTCTTACCAAATAATATATCCATCCCAGATGTTGATTTTCTTATGTTTATATCAGTTGCAAAACTTGCATCTGCATAGGCACTAAGACTCAAATCACCCTTTGGTTCTATATACAATGCATGGTTCATTGTTCCTTTAAGATATCTTAAAATTCTCTTTAATGATTGCCAATGACATTGATGTGGATCTGAATTAAAACGTGCCAGCTGATTTACACTATAAGCTATATCTGGCCTAGACCAATTGCTTATATATGATAAGCTGCCAATCAAAGATTGATATGTGGACTTATCAAATTTGGGACTTTGATCATCAGTTTGGCAAACTTCCTGACTCATTGGAGTTTTTGCCGGTTTACAAAGTTCCATTTTAAACGTTTTAATTAATTGGCAAATTTTATCTTCTTGAGATAACTTAAAACCATTTTTTGTTTTGTTAATTGTCAATCCTAGATACCTTTTAATTTCACCTAAATGCTTTAATTTTATCTTTTTGGCTAATAATGATATAATCTCATTAGCTTCATTATTAGTCTTAGTTATCAAAGCAATATCATCTGTAAATAATAATAATAATGACACCGTTTCATTATTTTCTCTTTTAAACACACATGGATCTGCTAAACCAGATTTAAAACCTATATTGTTTAACTCTTTCACAATATATTGGTTCCACTCAAACCCAGATTGTTTCAACCCGTAAAGACTCTTTTTGAGTTTCCAACAATCATTACTATTTACTTTATTGTCTTTTATACCTACTGGTTTTCTTAAATATATAGAGTGCTGCAATGGTACATGTAGATAAGCAGTTTCTACATCTAAATGGTTAATTACATAGTTTTTCTTAGCTGCCCACACTAATGCTGCTCTTAAAGATGTTGCTTTAAGACTTGGTGCAAAAACTTCATCGTAATCAGATGCAGTTTGATTAAATCCTTGAGCTACTAACCTAGCTTTATGGGTAACAGTCCCATCATTTCCAGTTTTTACTTTAAATATCCATTTGCACCCAATGGATTTTTCTCCTGGAGGTAATTTAGCATCTTCATAAACTTTCATTACCTTTAATGAATTTAGTTCCTTTTCCATTGCCTTTTGCCAATTCTCCTGATCCTTAGCAGGATACATCCTAAGTTCATCTACACTAGTTGGAACTTTAGTTACTTGGCAAACTATACTTGCTTGATACCTATCAGGTGGTCTAGTTACACGTGTAGTACGTCTAGGTATTACAGGACTTACAGGTGGACTTTTACTTATTAACTCTTCTTGATTATCTAACTCTTCCTGATCAACTGCTTCCTCTTGTTCTGGTCCTATTTGCTCTTCATGGACTTCTTCTTTAATTGGACTCTTCTTATAACTATTCTGTTCTTTCTGCCTTTTGTAGGGTTCAATAATTACTTCATTATTTAAATCTTGCTCTAATCTATTCCATCCTACATGTTCTAGGAATTTAGCACTAGCACTGGTGTAAACTCTAGATGTACCTGGTTCCCAGAATCTATAAGATCTATGATTAGATGTATATCCTACAAAATATAATCTTTTAGCTCTATGTTGTCCTTTGTGTCTAAGTTGTGAAGGGATATGCACCCATGCTGGTGCTCCAAATGTGTGCATGTAACTTAATTCAGGTTTTGTACCATGCCACAGTGTGAATGGTAATTCACCTGTTGTTGAATTAACAACATTATTTAATATATGATTACCACACATTATTGCTTCTCCCCACAAATTGTCAGGTAATCCTGAATCAGACATCATAGATCGTGTCATTGATTGTAATGTTTGGCCTCTTCTCTCTATAAAGGCATTATGTTGTGGCCTATATGGTGCAGACATTTTATGTTGAATTCCTAACATTCTTAGTCTGTTCTGGAATTTATTATTTGTAAATTCTGTACCATTATCTGTTATAAGAGTTACTAATTTCTTTTTAGTTTTCCTTTCAGCAAATTTAATCCAATTAAAGAGATTTTGATACGTTTCAGTTTTGCTCTTCATTAAATAGCAAAACCCATATCTAGAATAGTGGTCCATTATACTTAGTATGTAACGAGCTCCTCCTACACTTGGTTTTTTAGGACCTATTAAATCAGCAAATACTACCTCTAAAGGCTCTTTGGTAGTAAATCCATCAACTCTATTAGCAGGTGTGACCCTGGCTTTGCTTTGATTGCAAATATTACATTGCAAATACTTATTACAAGGTTTCAAACTTATTCCCTTAGATAATTCAACAGTTTTCTTAAGCATTTTAAAATTTAAATGCCCTAGCCTTCGATGTAACAAGTGAATACATTCATCATGAGGTTTCTTATTTTCATAAACTGTGTTAGCCACCTTTAAACCATTATCATTTAACACATATAATTCACCTCTTAAAGATGCAGTAATTCTCTTATCTTCTTTCTCAATTATGCAGTTATCTCCTTTAAATGTAACTACATATCCTAGTTTAACCAAAATTCTTACTGAAATTAAATTAAACTTAAGTTGTGGTACATATAACATTTTTACATTCTCTTTTATAAAAGAACAATATGCTATACCTTGACTTTTAGCTTTCAGTTTCCAGCCATTGGCTAACGATATCTGCTGTGTACTCTGGGACATTTTAATAAAATGTTTGTTATCATTTGTTATACAATGTGATGCTCCACTATCAACCACCCATAAATTATTTTTTACAGCTCCGTTAGTATACATGGCTAACTCTAAATTTTTATTTATCTTTTGATGACTTTTAGTATTCTGGCCAGCATTCTGGCGTTTTGCTTTTTTACAAAATCTTGCCAAATGTCCTCTTCCTCCACAATTAAAGCACTTTTTAATTGCGTATGCAGTAGGAGTTTCATTATCTTCTTTTTGAGGTTGCTGCCTCCTTAACTCGTCTCTTTCAAGCCTTCTTCTGGCCTCTTCAATCAATCTGCCAGTTATATCAGTTAAAGTTAGGCTTTCCTTTGGCAATATTTCAAGGGAAGTTACGTAGTTATCATAGCTTTTATCAAGTGAAGATAGAATTATGTAGACTTGGTGTAGTTCAGAGAAAATAAGCTCTTTCTTGTGCAGTTCTTGAAAAATGCTTTGCATAGTTTTCAAATGACTCAGCATATCACCATTCTTATGGAGATGTGTACTGAAAAGTTTCCGTGTTAGATTTATGTGAGCACCAACATTATCTTGAACATAAATCCTCTTCAGCTTCTGCCAACACCCAACAGCTGTTTTTTCTCCGTGGATATAAACAAGTTGCATATCAGTTAAGGTTAAAGCAATAATGCAAATAGCTTGTTGATTTTTATGCATAAATTCTTCTATCTTTAATCTGTCTTCCTCATCCTCTGGATCCCATTCTTCTACGTTTGGTGGATTTTATGTTCCACAAACCTTCTCTTCGTAGAAGCAGACTACATTTCATAAACCATGATACATAGTTTGTTCCATCCAACTTGGATATAAGGGACAAACTTTGTAGGTTGACTTGTGCCATGTTTTCTTATATGGATACAAAACTATAATTAATAAAACACAGCTGTCTGTTTACTGTAATGTATAACAACACAAACTCTCACTTTTACATAAATCTGTTTTATCCTAGTTAAACTGACTTTGCAGCCTCTGGGCCCATAACCAGTGTTAAGCCTGGTTTCCCCAACCAGGGTTAGGGAGACAAGCTAAACAGAATGTGCAGCTTAGTCAGATAGGCACACAGATAAATGAGTGAGCTAAGTTTGTATGTTTATTAACATACAGTAAAAATGACAGATACGCTTGTGCTATCAAATATATAGTTTATTCCATTATGAGTTCATAGCATAGTCAAAATAACAGTCCAATAGTCATGTATCATTTAGTCAGTCCATTCAGGGATATTCAGTTAGCAAAGTCCGTGTTGAATACCCTATGTCAATTCACTTACAAGTCAGTCCTTTGTTTTCTCTCCCGTTCGAGCAATGCAGACTTGTTTTCTTTGCAGTAATCAGGGATCATCAAAGCCAGAGAGAGAGCAAGCCGCAGCCTTGCTTCTTTTAAAGTGCTTTCGCAACCACTCCCTTAATTGCTATCCCACAGTTAAAGTTGCAGACACTTTAACTTACAAACTATGATTACATATTATTATTTACCTAAACCAGTTAGGGTAAAACAATGTTATCCCTAACAATAAGTATATGCCAATCATCTACAATTTGATCATATGACTATGAGGATGCTACAGTGGTCGTAAATGTGAAAAACAGTTATAAACCATTTTTTTCAATGCAATTGTAACTTCCAATGATCATTAAACCACGGGTGTCAAACTTCCTGTGTCACATTGCTGTGTGATATATAACAACCCTATATATATATATATATATATATATATATATATATATATATATATATATATATATAAAAATATAAATATAAATATAAATATAAATATAAATATAAATTAAATATAAATATATAAATATATAAATATATAAATATATAAATATATAAATGTTCCCTTTGCGGAGCTGGGGTGGGTGTAGCCTGTGCATGACGCATCCAGCATGAGGGTTGCCAGTTTGACACCCCTGCATTAAACAAACCATTTAAGTTGAGGACTACTTGTAGTTATATTTGTTTCAATCCAATTTGGTACATAAGCATAAAAGTAGCACGAAACAGTGTCTACTTCATTTTAATTTTCTCTTAAATTATTCTTCAGTTATTTGCATTTTGCAATTTCTATGGATCTTCCTTTTTTCTTTCATTTTTTAAAATAAACAAAGGAATCTTCATTTCTTATTTTGAAAATGCTAGTACATTTGATTATTAATAGGTGAGTAGTTTGGTTTTGCTTCTGAATCACATGCAAAATGGTCTTGTGAGATACTTCAGATTTTGAAATTTGTATTTATTCTTGTCAGTATCCTTGAGCTAAACAAAGGATTCATACTTTAACCAATTGCTTTCTAATAGTTATTTTAACAATTTTGAGACATCATATTTTGAGCTTTATTTACCACTTGACAGTGTATAAAATTGAAATATTCACTAGGGAGTAAGACATGGATGCTTTAGCAATCTCGAAAATACATGCTAATTTAACTTCTTAAAAGTGATGCAGCAATGTAATAAAAATCAATAATTTAATTCTATATGGTATTGAAAGTAAAAGTAGTAATTATATATTCCAAAAGTGGAATTAAATATTGCCATATTCAAATTTAATGGAACAATGGGTCCAGATATTTAAAAATGTGAAGTATACTAATATTTTAAATATGAAATAAATTCATCCAAATATTTTTGTTTATTGGATATTTTAAAGTTTGTTTAAAAATTCATGGATTTTAGATTTTTTGATGTGAGTGACGTAAGAAATTAAAAATTCTTTAACTCATATGATGTGATCCTTTTCTGTTATAGTTTAACTTTGACTATATATTATATAGTTTTAGGAAGAATATAATTATAGGACATCAGTGTGATATTGAATTATATTCCTAAAATATGGAATTTGTCATCTCATAAAGAGCTCTGGATCCATTAAGCTTAGGATAGGGCATAGAGGATGATTTTACATAATTAGAAGAAAGTTTATCATTTTTTAAAGTCCCATGTTCTAAGAATGAAAAGATAACATAGTATGCCTAGTATTCTATTGTCTAGATTTAATGACAAACATAATTTCAAATTATTTTGTACAGATTTTTTGATGGTTTTGTGTGGATTTTTTCCTGTTAATTGGATGATTATTATGCTTATCTTAATCATTATCAGGCTCTTACAGAGTTTTTTCCCCCACTGGCATATAAATTTTTTTTTTTTTTTTTAGCATGTACAACTTTTTTGGGATATATCACTATATTTTTAAAAACTTTCCATTTAGCATCAAAATTCAATGATATATTATCTATATAAGTGTATGCAATGAAAAATACTGATATTATTCAGATTTATGATTAATATAAACTTTATATTTGGTAAACAGTTTAGTTGAAAGGTGGAACAATTGATAAAAATGCTTTTTTAAGATAGACTATTACAAAACATGTAGAATCTTTGACCAGTTATATATTTAAGTTTTCTTTTCTTTTTTTAATACAGGTCATAGCAAATGACAGGACCCCTTTAATGGGAAAAGTCCACTGGGAGAAAATGGTGAAGAAAGTATCAAGGTTTGGTATACGTACAGGCACTTTTAATTGTTCCAGTGACCCCAGGTATGTTCTCTGAAATATTGTAGCCAAATAGAAGAAAAATTAATGGGGAAAGATTGGTGATTAATAATAGGCATCTACATTTTACCAGTATCCAATTTTGGAAATCAAATTTCTCCAGGTTGCAGTATTATGAATTAAGCAAACTACCATTTATCTTTGAAACTATTCTGTGCTTCAAAATATTGACTAAGTAACTTGGCTCTCTCTTCTTCTCCTATTGTCTTTATCAACTCCCTGATACTCCTTTAACACCTTGTTCCAAAACCTTGTTGCCATGTCTTCTACTGTTATTTCTCATACCACCTTTACTTTTCTCTTAACTACTTTCAGATCTGCTTTACTGCATTCAATCATGCTATTCTCAATAATATTTTAAACCATAATTTAACCAATCATCCTTCCCTAGTAATTCTCCAATTTCTTTCAGTCCATTTTCCAAATGTATCTAAACTTTACATCAGTTCCATCACTCTGCCACAGACCATACCCCAAAGTGTAGCCCAGCTTGTCCTTTCATACCTTAAAAATTAATATAAAATAGAAAACTGACAGGAACCCATTTACAGAACCAAACTTAGTTTCTATATTTAGGATATATTTCACTTTTTAAAACAGCTCTAATAAGGTAATTTTGTTTTTAAAAAATAGGCATTTATTAAATCTACAATTCTATTTCTTCTTATTTCATAGCAAAACTACTCATACTCAAATTAAGTGAAATCAAGAATTCTGTGATCAATTTTTGTGGGGCTTTTCAAAGTTCTGTTGAAACGACTATTAATGGGGGCCTGTTTATATTAGAAATGTTAAATCTGCAGATTAATCTACCATTAATCTACCTTATAAGAAGTATTTTTAAATACTATTTAATTTAACTGGATGTTTTCTTTGTAGATACTGCAGAAGAAGAGGTTGGGTAAGGTCTACATTAATTATGTCAGTTCCACAAACAAGTACATCCAAAGGGAAAGTAATGCTTAAAGAATATAGTGGACGTAAAATTGAAACGGAACATATTTTCAAATGGATAACAGCCCATGCTGCTTCTCGAATCAAAACAATATTCAAATCAGAACACTTGAAAGAAGAATGGAATAAAAGTTACCAGTATAGAGTGAAAATATATTTGTTTGCTAAATTAGACCAGCCTCCAGCTTTCTTTTCTGCACTAAGTGTGAAATTTACTGGCAGAGTTGAGTTTATTTTTGTGAATGTAGAAAACTGGGACAACAAGAGTCACATTGCAGAAATGGGCATCTATAAGACACCATCTTATATTCTTAGAACTCCTGAAGGTATTTACAGGTATGGAAATAATACTGGTGAATTTATATCCCTTCATGCTATGGACTCCTTCTTGCGATCTTTACAACCTGAAGTTAATGATTTATTTGTTTTAAGTTTAGTTTTAGTTAATTTGATGGCATGGATGGACTTATTTATCACCCAAGGTGCTACTATAAAGCGCTTTGTTGTTCTTATAAGCACTCTAGGGACTTATAATTCTCTTTTAATCATTTCCTGGCTACCAGTTCTGGGGTTTTTGCAATTACCTTATTTAGATAGTTTCTACGAATATAGTTTAAAACTGTTCCGTTACTCTAATACAACGACCCTTGCTTCATGGGTAAGAGCTGACTGGATGTTCTACTCATCACACCCTGCCTTGTTCCTCAGCACATATTTGGGACATGGTTTATTAATTGATTATTTTGAGAAAAAAAGACGACATAATAACAGTGATGAAATAAATGCCAATAACTTAGAGTGGCTGTCAAGCCTTTGGGATTGGTACACCAGTTATCTGTTCCATCCAATCACATCTTTTCAGCATTTCCCCTTTGAATCTGATTGGGATGAAGACCCAGATCTCTTTCTTGATCGCTTAGCTTTCCCTGATTTGTGGCTTCATCCTCTAATACCAACTGATTATATCAAAAATTTACCTATGTGGCGATTTAAATGTTTTGATGGACACTCAGAAGAGGAAATGATGGAACTCTCCCAAAGTGAAAATGACTCAGATAGTGAATGCAAAGATGTTCCAAATAACGATAAAGAGTTATTTGAGGATGAGAGAAGAACCCTTCTAAATCCTTGTGAAGGAGAAATTTTTTGCAATGCTGAAACTTGTTCATGTGCCAAAGCCAAGTCATATGAATCATACAGTACTAAAGATGATTTGGAGCCTGATTGGTCAGCTTGGCCAGTTGGCATGTTGCACTGTACCGAATGTGTTGTATGTCTGGAGAATTTCTGTTCTGGGTGTCTGTTAATGGGCTTACCATGTGGCCATGTCTTTCACCAGAATTGCATTGTGATGTGGCTAGTAGGGGGGCGACATTGCTGCCCCGTCTGTAGATGGGCATCTTACAAGAAAAAGAAGCCATATGTACATCATCAGCTTTTATCAAATCACAGCCTGTCTTAATTGTATACCAATAATGTTCCTTTGTAACTTATGTATTATTGCTTGCCATTTAAATGTTAGTCACAAACAGACCATGTAGCTTAAAATTTTAGTTTAAATGTTAGTGCAGTGAAATAAAATAAACATGATGCTAATGTTGATGACAGAATCATTTGGTTGCCTTGTGTGTCGAAATAATGAATATGTATTTGTACAGTTATAGCTTTCCTTTACAACATTTGAACATTTAAATTAATATTCATTTTTTATTTGCATTCATTGCAAGCACAAAAACCAGATGTTTGTCAACAAAAGTATATTTCTGCAAAAGTTTAACAAGATTTGGGTGAAGATAGAAATTTTAACAAAAAATAATTGTTTTATTTATATGTTTCTTTTAGAGTTTTTTCAGCATACCTCTGTTGAATAATGTATTATTTGTGAGTATACATTTAAAAACAAATTCATGAAAATAAATTATTTTAAAAGAGTAATAATTTTCAATATTAATCATTTTAACATTTTTGTGTTAAATTGCTATCTTTATATGCTAGCCTTTCTGCAAAATAAAAATAAAAAATGGAACACCACTTCCCAGACAAATCTTCGGTTTAGACATTTCCAATTTGTCTCATTCTTTAAACTGTCATGTTTATCTTGTGTATAGTAAATAAAGCTTATTCCGCTGTTTTTATTTAAATGTTTTATCTGAAGTTGTCTCCTAAAAATGGGAAGTCAGGTAAGCAAATCTTTCGTCATATTTGATATAAATTGTTATTCAAAATTACCTATTTCTAATGTCTCATTTCTAACATTTTCTTCCCCCCTGACCATTGTCACCCATGACATGTTTGCCAGATAAAAGCTTTATCTCTATGCTGACATCTGTCTGTTTGTATTTTATTGCTAATAGCTGGCAGGTTGTATTCCTTTTCTTCTCCATTATAACTGAAAATCAAAACATGACTTTAACAATGGTTTATATTTAAAGTATAGAGATTAGTCACAAGAGGCTTTTATCATAGAAAGAAGTACTGAGCTCACAGATCATTTAAAGGCATATATGGCTTAAGCATGGCTTGTTGAATAAATTGATATTTTATTATAATCTTTTATCAGCATTCCTGAATGAATCTCAATTGGCTTGGTAGGCTAAGCTACAAGTATACAAAGTAAAGCTGCACAGATATTTGTGGCCTTCAAAACTGTTGGATCCAGGCAGCCCCAAATCTCTAAAAACTTCTACCAACTTTGGTTCTTTCCTATACAAATGTTGATCTATCAAGCCATTTTGAAAACAGACTTAGTTTTCATTTGGAAGAATATTAAATGTGTCTTTAGAATTGGTCAAGAAATCACAGGTGCAGAGCAGGGCTACTTTACAAACATCAAGACCGGTTTTCTGCTTCACTTTACCCTGCTTAGTAGCTACTTGTAAGTTCAGTCACTTGCAGGTACCTAATAGCAATAGAACTTAGACTTATATACTGCTTCGTGCTTTTACAGCCCTCTTTAAGTGGTTTACAGAGTCAGCATATTGTCCCCAACAATTGGAGTCCTCATTTTACCAAACACGGAAGGATTGAATGCTAAGACAACCTTGAGCCTAGTTAGATTTGAATTGCCAAATTGCAGGGAGCTGTCAGTCAGCAGGAATAGCCTGCAGTACTGCATTCTAACCATTGCGCTACCTCTGCTCTTAGCCCACCATTCCTTAAACTGGGTGTCGGCAACCCATATGTGATTCTTTGGGCCCTCTGCTGTGGCTCCGAGTCCCATCACTGGCTGGCCCCACCCCTTGCCCTCCTCTCCCCTCCCTTGCCTGGCCTGAGATGGTAAGAGCAAAGGCAGGAGATGGAGAAGCGGCTGGGGCCGATTCTCCAGTGCCTCACTCTTGCTGGAGCTTCTTCCATCCCTTATTGGTGCTGGGCGGACCTCGGTCGCTTGGGAGGCATGCAACCTGCTCTCCACCTGAGACACTGGTCCAGCCTGGTCATGACCAACGCCAGCCTTGCTAATATGAAGGCTGGCAGGGTGGGAATGGGTTCCGGGAGGATGGGATGTTGGAAAGGGGAATGGGCATGCAGCGCCCAGCCACACCTTTACGAGGTTCAGGGCAATGGGAAAAGGAAGCTGCTCCCACCAAACCTCGCATGCCCATCCTGGGGATCAGGCTCAGAGAAAGCCTCGCCAAAGACGCTCTCCCATTAGCCAGTCTCCCTTTCTCTATGTCTGTCTCTGCATTTATCTCTCTCATGCTCTCTCTCTGTCTCTGCGTCTGTTCTCTCTCTCGGAAAGAGTGGCTGAGCCAAACCAGCAAACTCCATGAAGCTCTTCGCTACTCCTTTTATTCTTTTTGGAAATTTGAGCTGGCTGAGACACAAGCACCAGCTGTGGTAGAGGCTTCCCTTCAGGCAACCCTCCTCTCCCTCCTTCACCTCTCGTGACGCATGGCCAGCTATCACAGGGCTGGGAGGGTGCACACGTGATGCTCCTCAAGAGATGCTCCTCAAGCGAGCAGCCACCCCTCCTGCATGTACTTTGCTATGCTTTGGCACTTGCTTAAGGGTCTCCTGCGTGTGCACATCCTCCCAGCCCCGCTCCAGCTGCCAGGGGGTCATGAGAGGAGGAGGGGGGAGGAGAGTTGCCCAAAGGGAAGCCACCATGGCTGGCACTTGTTCCTAAGAAGTGAAGCAGCCCTGTACCTGCCTTTGCGCTACATTTACACGTAAGGCAGCCTTTACCTCCTACTGTGGGCTGGAGCTTGCACACTCCATGCTCAGCTAAAGAGCTGCAAGGTGGGGGGAAACAAGGCAAGGTGATGGCTGGAGCCTTAGTGCAGGAGCAAAGCAGCCCTGTACCTGCCTTCGTGCCACATTTGTGCATAAGACAGTCTTTGCTTCCTGCTGCTTCAGGCTGGAGCTCGCGCCCTCTATACTCGGCCGAAGAGCTGCCAGGAGGATGACAACTATGTCAGCATTCCAATGAAACTCCCGATTCTCATTCAGCGCTCAGAAACAAGGTTCATCCAAATAAAAATTTATTAAGGAAGTCATGTTGGCATATATGGGAAAACCCGAATCTGAAAGTTGCATATTTTCCCTTCCCAATTGAAATTCAAAGCCTATCCCCCACATCCACCAGTTCATCATATGGTCCAATCTGGAGACATTCCTCCAGACGCTCCTCTCCAGGTGCAGGGTATCATGTCCTTGACTTTACAAGAAGAATGTTGTTGAGTCTAATCTTCCTCTCTAAGAAATCCCCCCTCCCAAATTCCCAGGCATTAAATGTGGCAGCCTAGAAGCTTCTAAGTAATATAGAAACCTTAGAAGCCATATTAGAAGTAATATGGCTTCTAAAGCTAATAGATGACATGGCAAGTCAATGGCTGGAGTCTTAGTGCAGGAGAGAAGCCACGTCCTGTTGTTTCCTGTTAAGACCCTCAAGTAAGCGGCTGCTTGCCCCACACTTTTGCTGTGCTTTGTTGCTCGCATGAGGAGTCTCCCTGAGTGTGTGCACCCTCATGGCCCTGCCACAGCCAGCCAGCAGGTCACAAGAGGAGAAGGAGGAGGAAGATGGTCGCCTGAAGGGAAGCCTCCGCTGTGGCTGGTGCTCGTTCCTCAGCCAGCCCAGATTTTCAAAAAGAAGAAATAAAAGGAATAATGAAGAGCCTCAAGGAGAGCTTGCTGGCTTGGCCCAGCTGCGGCTTTCAGAGAGGGGGAGATAGAGAGACAGAGACATAGACATAAACACACACACAGAGGGGAGAGGGGGGAAGATAGGGAGAGAGAGAGACAGAGGGAGAGAAACAGATGGGGGGAAGAAGGGAAGATAGGGAGGACAAAGAGAGACAGAGATAAAGAGGAGGGTGGGAGAGAGATAGGGATTGAGGGGAAGATAAAGGTGGAGAGGGAAGGGGAGAGAGATACAAAAAGAGAGGGGGAGAGATACAGGGGGGAGACAGATACAGAGAGCGAGGAGAGGGAGAAACAGAAGGGTTTTGTGACTGGGTAGGCGTGGCTATGGGTTCATGTGACTGGGTGGGAGTGAGTGACATCAAGTTGGCCATCCCCACCCAGGTTTTGTGGCTCCCGGTGTTGTTTTTTTCTGTGGGAAACAGGTCCAAATGGCTCTTTGAGTGTTTAAGGTTGCAGACCCCTGCCTTAAACTTTCCAACTGTTATCCACCCTCTCATCCTTTCCTGCAATGAGAATTGTAGTGGTTTTCCTCATTGACAAGTAACAAAACGAAACCCTCAAATCCATAAGGACATTAGCTTTTTATTGTGGCAGAGTAAGGATTGCTTAATTTATGCCACCATTTTGTTCTATTTACTCAAGAATTGGAGGATAGTCTGTAATGCAGATTCTTGAAAAAATCTCTGGTTGCTCTATTCACTTGCCTAATGATGTGTTGTTAATTTTGTTTTTTATGACAAGGACTTTCATCCTACTGTTCTTTCCATTCTTCAACCCCTATATCTCTATTGACCCTGAACTGCTGAAGGAGAGTAAAAAAATGCCATTTTGTGGTAATCATGCTCTAAGCTATCCTGGATATGATATAATAAAGGTCTCTCTTTCTTCTCCATAATGAAAATGAGATAAAACAAAGTGCTAGTGTCTTGCCTCCAAATCCATGTTGTAAATGTATCTGATTGTTAGTTGTTTCTATGAGCAGGATCTGCAAAACTAACTAAGTCACTTTTTCTTTTTAAAGTATTGTGAAAAAATAGGCAATAAAAGGAAAATAGAGAAACATGGAGGCAGAATAACACAAGATTTTCCTCCAGTAGAAAAAGGAATAATCCTGAACTTATGCAGAGGTACAACAAGAGAAACAAAATATCAGAAATAACCAGGAAAAGTGATATTAATATTTTCGTTATTGTCAGTTTGCAGTGATTTAAAGCTGCTAAATCTTCCAATTAGTACAAATTCAATCTATTATTCCCAAATGTCAGTCTGCAAGTTGCAAGCAGAAGAAAGTGTTTTGTTGTTCTGAATAAAGTTGGAAATCAAAGAGAACTGAAATACTGGCTGCAGTTAAAGAACAAGCTAACCTGAAAAATTGCACTTTCATGGTATTATGAATTTTAACCAAGATCCATATGATTTACTGTATCATCTAAAGACAAATTCACCACCATATTTAACTATTCCACCAGACATTTTGGGATGTTTTGGATCAATGTTTTCTGATACTATATAGCTGAGTGTGGTTGAATTGATAGGATGGGAATTTGAGGATCCAGATGGTTCTACCTTGTCTCATATGGCTTTTAGATGGTAAATAATTAATAAAAATACAGATTTCCAGAGGAAGAAATGGAACTGAAGAGGGGTCTGCAAAAGGTAGACCCGACGACTGCAATTAAGAGTCATGAGTTGACTGGCTTTCCAGATAAAAGAGAACACCAGAATCATCTACAAATGCTCCAGAGTTGCTCCTTGCAAAACAGAAGTCTCTGGAAGGTTTTCAGCACTGGGAGATGAGGGAATAGTCATCTTCCTCAAACTCTGACCAGCACCATGAAAAGGACACTATGTTCACATACTTCTTTTTCTAGTCAAAAATAAGTTTTTACAATTATAAAAATGTGGTTTTGAGTTAATAAATAAGATTTTAAAAACGGGACACTAGAGGAAATTAAAGGTTTTGATTAAAGCAAAACACACAAACCTGATTAACAACTACAAACTATAATAACGTTGGTAATATTGAAGGATACTTTAGAAAAAACAGTCATAAATTGACATCAATAATGTCAACAGTGTTATTGCCTTTATAGCTAGACTGTGAATGATGTTATGGAAGAGGAATAAGTTTTTCCTAACAAGAAAAACACTGACTGGAAAGTAGATTAACCAATGACAGGATACAAAAAAAAAAAGTTACACTGGACATAATAAAGAAACTGCCTGATATGTTAATAATTAAAAGATATATACAAACAATAAATCAAAAGAATAACCCAGATAATTTTTATATACTGGGTTTACAAAAGAGACATTAAAAGCATTATAGAATCTTATTAGAAGGAACAAAAATGACATTATTTCAAAATATTAAACATTAAGATTCTTAGAAGTAAAAGGAATGAATATAAGATTGGTTTATCTGATGGTTAAACTAGATATTTTGTTATTTCTGATTACTTAATAGACCAGGACTGAAATAATGATGCTTTATAAATTTATTTATAGAGAAGAGATGGAATACAGGAAGAAGAGTTCATTTGTTATAATTTAAAAGGAGGTGAAATATCATTAAAATTGTTTATCCCTTTTGTGATGAAGTTTGGAAGTCACTTCTTTATATATTTTTATTTTTTTCTTTTCTTTTTATTCTTCATGTCTTTCCTATTTTTTCTTTTCCCTTTCCACCTTTGACTTTTCTATTTTTTTCTTTCTTTTAGTTTGTATTAGTTTTTACTACTGTAATTATAATCTTTAATAAAACTACTTGAATAAAACACCATTCTTGAATACAGTTAAGAATCCTGTATTTTTTTTCTCATCTATTTTATTCTAAAACTACATTGTCCAATCAGATCTCTCACCCCCTTTTTATGACCCTGTGATCCCTTTAATTCAGGTAGAGTCAGGATGATTGGATGGAGCTGAGTATTTACTGGCCAGATGCCCTTCCTGATGGAATTTTTTCCTCTGCACCCTAGGAAAGATCCTCTATCTAAAATTGAACTCTCAATTTTCTGAGTGGGAGGTGAGCATCTTCATCATTATGCTGCTGATTGCCCATTCAGTTCTTATTCCTTGTAAATATATTTGGTTTTGATTTTTTTTAGAAATCCATACAGGTTATGGAAGCACAAAGCTAAATAATTAAAGGCTGGAGTTTTTACTCAATAAACTTGGATACCACTATTATATAGCTAATGTTTTTTATAATATATCACCGTATATGAATTTAGCCCGGAGACAGATGACCAAATAAATGGGCGGATTGGAGGAGTCTCCATCATCTGGGTACCTTTACTGTTGCGGATTATCAAAGCGTTGCCTCTCTCAAAAGAGGAACCTCCCAAAAAGCACGAAGGCACTAATCAATTACACTTTGAGGTAGAAAGAAATTAAATTACCTTTTGAGGTAGAGGGAGAGGCGTTGCTAATTCCATTTTTCGTGGTCTGCAAATCTCACAAGGTCTTATTTGGCACGTAGCTGCCTCATACCTCTTCAGCAAAGACTTACAAACTTTCTCTGCCTATATGCTTTATTACACACGACCTCACGTTTGCGCGCTATTATACAGGCTTTATACAGGCAATACTCTTCCATTTCTTATATCTCTTGTATTTCTTGTATACTTTTTCGCAGCTGTCTGTCGATTGTTGTGATTAGCATTTCATAAGGAACTGATAAGCCTGCCAGCCGAGCCCTTCCCACCACAAAATTGCTGTGTTAACTCATCGCGTTGATTACAACCTTATCAACTTTAAGACTTGTGGACTTCAACTCCCAGAATTTCTCAGCCAGCAGCTGGCTGAGGAATTCTGGGAGTTGAAGTCCACAAGTCTTAAAGTTGATAAGGTTGGAGACCCCTGGATTACAACATCCTGAACCGCCTGTAGTTTGGACGACTGACACAAACAAGTTTTTCCCTCAGTAAAACATTAGTTTTACTTCCGCTTTTCTCCCCGAAGGGGAGAAAAAGAATGTGTGTGTGTATGTGTGTGTGTACACCTTGCTGTTGCTGATGCCTTCCTCCCTGGAGTCTTCCATTTGTATTGAAAGAGCGAAGCTTCTCTACCGAGGACCATCGCTCTAACCTTTCCTCTCTCTCTAGTTTGCTTCACTTCCTGTTTGTCCCGCAGAAAGAGCTGCCGGGACCGGAAGCCGGAAAAATCGAGTAAGAACTGTTGGAGATGGGCTTGTTTGGGAAGACGCCAGAAAAGCCGCCCAAAGAACTGGTAATGGGTCGCGGGAGAGAAGTTCAGGGGATAAAGGTGGGACTGGATGGGCCGAAAGTAGAGGATGAACAGCGGGAAGGCTGGAGTGCAGGCAGCCGGACCTGGCGAAGGAATGTGTCTAGTTGGGATTGCCGCTGCCGGGGGCAAAACGTCGCCTGTTTTAATTCACCTCTCTATTAAAGAGCAGCGGAGTCATTTCCCCACATTCCCCGTGTGGGTCTTAGTGAAGTTGGACAGGAAGGGGCGACTGTCCAGGTACATCCTCCCACTCAGCGTAGTTCTTGCACATTTATGGAAAGGTAATGTGGAAGCAGGATCGCTTGTATTCTTCACTGAAAAGAAAAACTTCTCGTTTCCTTATGCTTCATCGGGTCAAGGACATAGGATACGTTTCATATCCTCTGTTTGGTGAGGGACCAGACAAGCGATTGTGTGCAAACCAAGCAATTGGCTAGGCTCGTGCAACACTGTGCGCTTTAATATAGTTATTTTTGGTGTATTGAGAGGTTCATGGACTTCTGATTGGGTGTCAAAATTTGTAAAGCAAAGCCCAAGCATGTATTCTTCCTCCCATGTATGTTTGAAGGATATGCCTAAAGTATGATTCTTCTGATTTGATAAGCAGATGCAAGTGTGTAAGCTGCACTGAGAGAGAACTCCATTAAAAAATGGCATTGTTATTTATATGATTATGCCTCAAAGAACAGCCTTTCAGTATTTGTGACCTCAGAGTTGAAAATTGGTCCCTAAGAGAATTTTGTTGAATTTCATCATAGTAGCCTCACAGAACTTTATTGCTGCTTTCAATAAAGATATATATGTATCTCCAGACATTTAGCTTATAATTCCCCTTATTCCTCAAATGATTGTAATAAAAACATGGGGAAGGACCAGACCTGAGCAGAAAAAGTTCCCAAAATTAATTTTATTCATTTTGAGCTGAATCTCTTAAACTTATTTCTAATATTTATATCTTCAGGTCAATGAGTGGTCACAGAAAATACGGAAAGAAATGAGGGTGATTGATAGACAAATTAGAGGTCTGTATTCCCACACTTTTTCTCTGAATGAAAGTGACATATTAATAACCCTTTTTCTAATTTGGTTAGTGTTATACAATTATTGCTCACATTTCTGCCTAAGTAATTAACTTTGGTTATCTGTTGTGAGTTCAGCTTCTATATGTTTTATCCTAGAGTAGTTAGATCATGGGTATCAAACTTGTGGCATCACATTGCCATCATATGATATTTGCAATGTTTTTTCCCTTGTGGAACTGGGGTGGGTGTGGTCTGCATATGACGCATACAATCCACAGCCCCCAGTTGGACACCCCTGTGTTAGATTATTTCATATAGCTGCCTTTTTTGTATACTTGCCTGATTAAAGTGCAACTGGAATGAAGCACAACTTGCACTCAAGTGATTCAGTTAAATTTCTAAGTACTCTAATCATGCCCCTTGTTAAACTCTTCAAGATTTATTTTAGATATTGCTGGCCATTAGGTTCTTCCAATAAAAGCTTCAATATGTTTGTCAATATATTATCGGAAAATATTTTTTGAAAAATTCAGTTTTGACTTCACAGCTAGATATTAAAATCTAAGAGACCACGTGAAATGGTGTTTTAAGATTAGACTAGGACTTGAGAGACCCAGTTTCAAGTTATTTAAAGTCACAAAGTTATTCTATTTAAGCCTAAGTACTTAACAGATTCATTATTAAGAGAATGAAATAAAGAGAAAACGCCATGTAAGCTATCTTGAACTTCTGGAAAAAGATGGAATATATCTCATAGCAAGCCAAAAAACATTGCTATTAAATCCCACTTCATATTCTTAAAAAGATTAAAGAGCGTTTTTGATGAAGTCAAAGTATATAAAAAAGGATGTTCAGTGTTAATGATAAATCTTGTTGCTGGAGTACATCTTAGTGACAAGAAAATATCACTTGTTTTTCCCATGTTAATATGATGTATTCCTTTTTAAAATCCTGAAATAAACACTTTTAAACCCTGTTTATTTTTTTCTTGAATTTAGATATTCAGAGAGAAGAAGAAAAGGTGAAAAGATCCATTAAAGATGCTGCAAAAAAGGGGCAAAAAGATGTGTGTATTGTCCTGGCCAAGGAAATGATCCGTTCACGCAAGGCTGTGAGTAAACTGTATGCTTCCAGGGCCCACATGAATTCAGTCCTGATGGGGATGAAGAACCAGCTAGGTAAGGTTATTTTGGGAGTCAATAACCAGGCCCTTGCATGTAGATATTATTAGAATTATTAATAAAATACATTAATTAAATTAATAAGCAACTTAATATACCAACTCACAAAACCAGTATAGAGTTTTGAATAAAAAAATAATCCTTCGAAACTATATATACATGTGCTGTCCTGCATCAAAGTTGCTTTATTGGAGAGATGGTTAGCATATAAATTTAATAAATAAATTTTGAGATCCCACTTGGGCTACCCTGTTTTCATATTAACTGGATTTTTGCAAAAGGGACATACACATTTAGAGGTACTGATCAATTTCAAGTTATCTTGCTGGAATGCAGTAGTGTGATCTGAATATTAGCTCTGCATCTTAGCAACCACAACTGAGAAAAGTGGGATTGCAGATGTTGAATGAAATGATCACATAGTGACCACTTACTGCTGTTTTGCTCAACAATTGAAATTCTATTTTGGTGATAAGTCAAGGACTAATATAGATTGTTGCTGTTCAATTAAGAAAGTCTTAGTAATGATCAATGTGGTCATTTGTGAGCTATCAAGGATTTGGTATCATTTCTAGTTTGACCACAACCTAAAAGATCCCAAATAACTTGGAGAAGTTCCTTTGAGTGAAACTTAAGAGAATGTGGTGGTAAAGGAAAAAAGAAAGATTTTCTTATCTCCATTGCTACTGTAAAGCAGGCTCAGTAATGAACTTGTACTGATATTCAATTAGATTTGAGATTATTTTCTTCTGATAAAGGAGAATATTTGAGCTTCTTGGTGTTCTCTGAGCTTGGTTGTCTATATGCAGACATTTTGTTACCTGTTTGGTTAATGAAACATCTGCATAAAAATGGCCAAGCTCAGAGAACACCAGGGAGCCATGATTTTCTTCCACCTGCATTCTTGTCTTGCAACGTGCTTAGTTGAAATGTGTACCAGAGATTTCAATACAATCCACAGGTGGAAAAAAGAAAAAGTTCAGAAGCAGCCCAATTAACATCCTCAGGCAAGTTGATGTCAAAAAAAAAAAAAAAAATTCAGTTAGGGTCTGAAATGTAGTATTTTCTGTCAAAAAAGATAATTCTAGATTGCAAAATACTGTGTTTCCCCAAAAATGCAACCTATCTCAAAAATAATCCCTAGCCTGTTTTTTTGGGGGTGTAATATAAACCCTACCCCCCAAAATAAGCCCCAGTGAAAGGGACATGGCCAGAACAGGAGGCAGCCCTTCCCTTCCCCGGTCACCTCATGAAAGCTTGGCCCCTTAATCATGGCCCGTGGATTAGCTGAACCAGCAAGGGCCGGGAGCTGTCTCTCATTCTATCTCTCTGCAGAGGCCTCTCAGTGCAATGATCTGCCACAGCTTCTGAACAAACCTCTGCCTTGGTTGCGCAGTACTACAAGGCTGAAGGTTTCAGAGCAGAACTCCCCTAGAATAGAACGATTAGCAGGGAAATAGCAAGGTGCTGATCAGAGCAAAGCAAAAGGGAGGCAGAGGTATGCTCTAAAGCGTCAGCAGAGCGTTGCACCAGGAGACCTTCACAGGTACCAGTAACATTTCTGAATCCTCATCACAGTTTGATTTGATTTCTATAAAAGCTTTGTGCTGAAAAAGGTCTGTGCTTTCTCGTTCCCTTCTCTCTCCCCCCCCCCCACTCCGGCTGTCCATCTCAGCTTTCTCAGACAACCGTTCACCAGGGTGGAGGTTCACCCCCGCCTCCAGTAAATGGGGAAAACAAATAAGTCCTCCCTGAAAATAAGACCTGGTGCCTTTTTGGGGTGTCCCCCCTCCCCCCCCCAAAAAAAGACCCGGGCTTATTTTCGGGGAAACACAGTAACATGTAGTATTTCTGGAAATTACAAATTCTACTTCTTGCTTAAAAATTCATCTATAGATACAATAAATAATGTTAATATTGCTCATTTATTAACTATCTTAGTTGTTGAAAACATTAAACATTGAAAGGTCAAAATAAATAACACTTAGCACTTTACAGTTATTTTGCATTATTGTCTTTATAAAATATCATTTTACCTTGATTATACAATTTAAAGTGTTATAGAACAATTGGAAAAAGGCTGAAATTTTAGAGATATGATGTCCATATTCATTCATGGATTTTTATAAAGTTAAGCTATGGGAAAAAATATTAATATTTGTAATCTTGTGTATCCTCACTTCCCCTTTGAATTAAATAGGAAGCTTTATCTGGATGGCCATGACAATCTCAGTACCATAAATTCTCTTCCATTGATCTCCGTTCGATTTAAAACCTTCAATACCTTCTCTTGGCAGCTGTCCTGAGAGTAGCTGGTTCCCTGCAAAAGAGCACAGAAGTCATGAAAGCTATGCAAAACTTAGTAAAAATCCCTGAAATTCAGGCTACAATGAGAGAGCTTTCCAAAGAAATGATGAAGGTGAGATTAAAAGTTTATTAAAGTAAAATGGGTGTATCATTTACATGTTTAAAATGTAACAAACTATGAGAGATACAAATAGATTTTGAATATGGATGCTCTATTTGTGTCTCCTGGTTTCATGGTCTCACCTGCCCTTTTCCTTTGTAGTTTTAAGATCACCTCAGAGCAAATGCTTGCTATATATTCCAGTCCATTGAATCGGTGAAGTTAGTTTGGTATAGTTAGATCTTTTAAAGGTATGATTGGGAGGATTGGTTTATTATTATTATGTACATATAAGTAACATTATGATCTAATTTCTGCACATCCTTTAGGCAGGTATCATGGAAGAAATGCTAGAGGACACTTTTGAAAGTATGGAAGACCAAGAAGAAATGGAAGAGGAAGCAGAGCTAGAGATTGACAAAATATTGTTTGAAATTACTGCTGGTGAGTGAGAGCATAAACGTCCATACAGCTTTCCTATGAATTACATTTTATTAATGGATACATAGCTCTTTTTTCTATATATATGAAATAAATATATATATTTATTTCATATATATTCAGTTATCAATTATCATGTTGTGTTTTCTCTAACAGAGATGGTAAGATTGTCAAAATTTCATAAGATTGAGATTTTGGCCCTTAAAAATTAGAAACAGACTGCATTCCTTTAAGTTTAAAGTATATATCCAATTTCAACTTAATTTTGACCTTATCCCCTACAGAAATTTCACATCTTTTTTGATAGGCTGTAGTATATTTAGTACTAAAAAAACAAGGGGTAGGAAAATATATTCCAAACAAGATGTTTTTATTAAAGCCATAATAATAATAGGCAAAAACAGCTGCTTAAATTAATCGAGTCATTTCAATAAGAATCATATTCTGCCTAGTGTTTCTCAAGTCCTCTTTTAAGGACTTCAGCTCCTGTGTTGGCTGGAATTTTTTTGGGACTGAAGTCTGCATATCTTAAGGTAGTCAAGGTTGAGAAACACTGATCTAGAGGCTTTTTAAAACTCTGTTATGAAGACTATTTTATAACAACAATCATAAAAGTTACATATAATCTATACAAGGAAAATAAATAGAAAATAATTTTCATTTCATCTTGATAGCTGAGCTGCCTGAATATATGCTTTCAATGTTGCTAAATGTTTTTAAGCAACGTTATTTTTCTATATTTTTCTTGTGAAAATTCTTTGTTTATTATTTGCTTCCAGTCATAGCTCTGTCCTGGTTGTGGATCCTTGTTTCTCTCTGTGTTTGGTTGCTTTCTTGTAGATGTTTCATTACTCAACGTCTTCAGTGCTAGAAAGGAATGGGATATGCTTTGTTTATATGCGATTGTTTTGTTTGTGTTGGTAGGAGTGCTGTTTTCTTCTTGGTAATTCTTTGATTACGCTATTGTTTATTGTATGACTGTTAATCTATTATTAATCCTGATGTTAATACCTGTTCATCAAGATGAATGCAATCATCTACCATAACAACAGTCAAGCAATTTGGCAAGAAAATAGCTAAGCTTAGAGAGGAGCAATGACTTCACAGTTTATCAAGCTACATACATATATTCTCTTTTGTTTAGCCTGGTTTTCAGATGTTATTTTCTGTCTTCATAATGTTCTTTGTCTTAATATTTGATTCTCACATAAGTCCTTTCCTGTTTGCTTGCAGGGGGCCTATTTAGGAAACATGTGGACATGTTTTTTCTACTAAACTTTTTCAAGCTTGTTTGCTCGAATGCTCATGCCATCCTTACATTTGGTTATTTGGACAACTGGATTCATCCCAAAGTATTTTAAATTTTAATTTTGAAGACTCATAGGCAGAGATTTTAGAATAAATTCATTATCATCACCATTGGTTCCTTTCAGACGAAGCACATTGGGCAGCAAGCTTCTTCCAGTGAATGCTATCCACAATATAATGAATTAATCAATTTGAAATGTATTCCCAACTTCCAAAGCTTGTTGATAATGGTTGTTTTGCATGGACGTCTTAAGGCTTCTACTTCCTTTGGGTTACCTGTAGCTCCCAAAAGTATCTTCTGCAGTGGAAAGCAATACTTACACTGAAACTGTTACTCCTTGAGCAATATTAAACAAGAACTATACTAGGTTTTTTTTTTTCCACATTTTCCCCCACCTTTATTGTTTTATAAATCTCAAATTAGTGGAATAACCTCTCATATTCCTTCTTCTTTTCCCCACAATTCTGTGAAGTGGATTGAACTGAAGGTGAATGATTCACCCAAATACATCCAATCAGTTTTCCACATCTAAGGCAGGACTAGAAGTTGCTGTCTCCTGATTTCTAATATGGGACATAATCTTTAGACCAAACTGGTTTTAAGATTATTCTTATATATTGCAAGGTTTCTTTTTGTTGCTCAGCTGCATGCTTTGATTTCTTTCTGCAGGAGCCTTGGGAAAAGCACCTAGTAAGGTTACAGATGCCCTTCCAGAGCAAGAGCCTGAAGGGGCCACAGCAGCTGTTGTAGATGATGAAGAGGAAGATATTGAAGCTATGCAATCAAGATTAGCTACACTTCGTAGCTAAGAGGAAAGCAGTTGCACAGCTGGATTCATCTCGCCATAGGCAATTCTGTCATGCCTTTATAATGTAAATCTTCCTGCAGAAGTTTTTTCTGTATATATTCTATTTTTTGTGCGCTTATGTTCAGAAATATTTTTTTTAATCTTTTTGCCACATCAATGTATGTCAGGTCAAAACATCTCTGGCATAATAAAGAAAATCTAGTATATTGTCAAACAAAATAAAATATGATTTATCTATGATTTCCTCAAATGCATTTTTGGATTGCACATATAACAGTAGAATTATACAGATTTTTAAAGCACTAACTGGTTTTTAATAAACAGCTTTTAATGCTTTATTAAAATCTCAACTGAGAGTAATAAAAATGGTAATAGTTCATTACAAATAAACAGTGCAAAGGTTGCATTTCAAAGGAAAAAATCACCTTTCTAAAAAGAGTTAAAAAGAAGAAACTGCCTAAGCTTACAGTCTCCAACATGGTATTAGGGGCACCAGTATGCCCACAGAAACTTTGCTTTGCATCTGCCAAAGTTCTTGGCCCAATTACCATTTTATATTTTTATATCAAGGCCATTAGAGTAGAATCGATGTCTTTGTTCTAATTTTTAAATGTAAGCTTGCACAGTGCAAGATTCAGATTTTAAGCGTTACCTGTATTTCCTAACATACCTGTGGATCCTTAAGCTTTCCTAGAAATAAAAATGATGTTGTTCTTGTTGTTGACTATATTTACTACTAAACAAAAATGGGAGTGTCTTGCATTACAGGAGTCCCCAAATTCTCCAACACATCAATACCTTCATAAAGTTTCATATTATTCATCAACTTTCCAACATTTATTATACAAAAACTACCAGAGGCACCATTTAACCATTTAATAGGCAGCCATGTTACAAGGGAGCAATACCATATTCACAGTTTCCACCATTAACCAAAACTTTGAGCAGGTCAATGGGAAGGGCTTTGTTAACTTAGTTAACGCATTGCCTTTGCCATGTTCTGATTAGATTTAATTATGCATATATGAACTTACTCAGTAGGGAAGGGCCCAAAATTACAAATCACTTTTTAAAAAGGCCTTTGATATATAGGAGAGTAGTCTGGGCTAATAATATTGCTGGTGGGCAAGGGGTACATTTCTGGCAGTATAGTATTGAATGATTAAATAAAGGTATTGTCAAAAGAACAATTCGGGGTTCCAACTTGAGTCAGAATTCTGCAAGAATAAATAAAAATGAGATCTAGACAGCTGTGATGAAAGAAAACAATTTATTCATAAAAGCAAGGTGTTTGCTTTTAGAGGCAGTGCAGAAAAGGGATATAGTGACACTTAACGGGAGCTTGTTCTGGGTGTGGAAGTGTCTACATTCTAGGCTCTCTGTGTATGTGTGTGTGGTGCTTATTCTTCTAAACATGTAGTGCCGCTGGGAGTTGAATTAATTCTTATTTGTATTTACAAACCTTATCCTTTGGTATGTGGATTAGAATAACTTATTTGGTGTTTCTTTGAGGAAGTTTGAGTAAAAGATTTCCCATCTGCTATTTTTGCTTGATTAACTTAGCTTCACTTTGACTGACAATTATCTAGAGCAGGGGTCGCCAACCTTCTGGACTTCAGGGACCACCAAACTCATAATTTTAAATCCCGTGGACCAGAGACCTTGGGAAAATCCCCAAAAAAGTCTGCAGAAAAATCCCCTATCCCATTTTCCTACCTATTGATCATTCTTTATTTGGGATCGCAGGATACCATCTCCAGTTCCATTTTCAGGGGGTGAGAGAGAGAGACTTTTGGCTTCATGCAAGGAAAGCAGCAGAAGCTGCAGAAGTCTTTCTCTCCCTCAAACTCCGCCAGAAATGAGTCTTTGTAAGACTTGTGCCAGCGCAGCCCCTTGGAGCAGGATGCCTTGCAGGGTCTCAGAGACTCATTTCTGGTGGAGTTTGGGGAAGAGAAAGAAAGACTTTTGCTGCTTTCTTTGCGTGCAGCCAAAAGCAGAAGAAATAGCCGAGCAGCCAGGCCAGGCATGTGGGTTGAGTGGGGCAAGTCCCACCCTCCACCCTTTACCCCCTCCCCTCACTACCTCATGTTCACAATGCGACACAAGCCTTGTGTTCCTGCAGGCCATGTGGGCGGTGCAGCCTTGTGTTCCCATGCAGACTGGATTAATTGCTCTGGGGGATGCTTTGAGAGGTGTGACATTTCTCTGCAGACCACCATCATTTTTTTGTGGACCACCAGTGGTCCCCGGCTCACCGATTGGTGACCATTGATCTAGAGGAGACACTGATTCTCAGAGGACTGTGGATTCTGTTAATTTTTTAAGAGAAATTGTACTTTGTACTTTTCAAAGAATAATAAATATTCTGATGTAAAACTCAGTGTGCAGTGGAAAATAAGTGCATTAAGCATAACATGAATTCATTGCCATCAGCCATCCAGTTGTGTCCAACCTTCAATCATCCTATGGAGCAGGACTCTGTCTCACACCGCCTCTTTCAGATCTGCCCTCATCATCCTGGTGTCATCTTTCATAGTGTCCAGCCAGCGGGTACTAGAAGCTTCCTTCTCTGTTTTTCTCTGATCTTTCCCAGCATGATTGGCAGCTTGCATGTGTGCGAAGCCCCCCCACCAAAAGAATGAAATATTTTGGGAAATATTAAAAAAGTAGAATATTATATTTCCCTAAATGAGAAATGGAGAAACATTTTTTTAGAAGCAGAAAGTAGATTCATTCTTTTTTAATAGCCTCAGCAAGTAGATAGAAGATAGAATTCTTTATTGACCAAGTGTGATTGGACACAGAAGGAATTTGTCTTGGTGCATATGTTCTCAGTGTACATTAAGGATACATTTGTCAAGTGTCAAGAATCAGAAGGTACAACACTTAGTAATAGTCATAGGGTACAATAAGCAATCAAATCATCCTAGGAAACAGTCAATAAAAATTGTTAGGATACAAGCAACAAAGTTACAGTTCTACAGTCATAAGTGGGAGGGGACAGGTGAAAGGAAGAATGGGAGGATTATTAGTAATTTTATGCCCATTAAGAAAGACTGGGACAGCTTATCTAAATAACAAAAGACCTTCAGGTCCAGGATGATGGGATTAAGAACAGGACATGATTCTTCAGGACATAATAGGATTCCACTACCATTTAGCAGAAGACACAGAGCTCACTACATTGCACAATCTCCTAAGGGCATTTCAAACTTTGTACAACTTCCCTAGCAGCATCTCTGAAACTTATAAAAATCCATGTACTCATCAAACCAATTGGTTAGCTGCACCAGAACTATACATGCTGATAGTTCTGTTTATCATTAAACCATCTTTCCAATCAGCTTCCATGTTTCCTGGGTCTTTCTTCCAGCTTCGAACTGAACCAGATGGATGTTCCTTCCAACACATGACATGGCCAAACTATATAACAGCATTTCACGATCTTGGCATCTACTGATATTTTTGGTGAGATTTTGTCTAGGACTTCTTTATGATTTTGTAGTTCATGGGATGCATAATAGTCATAATATACATCATAACTTAAAGGCATCTAACTTTCTCCGATCTCTCTTTTTCAGAGTCAAAGATTCTCAGCCATAAGTAATTATCGGAAAAATTTATTGCATATATTATTGCAGTTAATTGTTAAAATTATTTCATATAATTTGTTAAGGTCTTGGGATTTAAGAGTTGACTAGCAGTGAAGCTGATGCAATATGAGGCTGATGAAGTGAAGATGAATCAGCGTTGGTACTGCCTCTTTAAGACTGAGGATGGGTTCTACCCCTTTAAGAGAAGTTTACATAAGGCAGCCATTAGAGGACATGTTTCTCTCTCCTTGTGACAGATATTCTTTGCAGAATTCTCAGTGTAGAGTTAAGTTTGCTTGTAAGTTATTTTGCCTATAAACCACTGTTAAATGTCTAAGTCTCTGTGTGCTGTATTTTGCTCCTGCGTTGTCTCATAATAATAGTCACGCTGCAAACACTCTGACATATTGAATAACATGGGTTAAACACTATCATATTACCACAAAAAAGAATAACTGTACTTTCAAAAAGCTGGTAATGCAATCTTTGCTTCAGACTATGAAAAAAAATGGGGCTATGTTAAGCCATGGCTAAATAAGCATTATGTTGTATGAACTATCTCAGATTGCAGTCCATAAGAACACCATTGCTGAAGGAACTAACTTCTTATCAACTGCATGGCTTTTTTCCTCCTGAAATGCTGGTAGGGTAGTGGGATTCAAAAAATTTTACGACCAGTTCTGTGGGTATGGCTTGTGAGCATGATAGGGGAAGGATACTGTAAAATCTCCAATCAGAAGTGGTATTTGCTGGTTCTCTGAACTACTCAAAATTTCTGCTACGGGTTCTCCAGAACTGGTCAGAACATGCTGAATACCACCTCACGGTTGTACCATGAACCTGCTGCCTCTTTTACAGACAGATATGCATGCTGGAGCTTCAGAAGTAATGGTTATGGGCACCAAAATAGTTTTTAGGACAGTGCTGAACTAAAGCAGACAGAAAACAAGCACATTTTATTGCAGCAACTATGAATGACTATGGACATAACTTCGATAAGAACAATGCACAAAGACTATGAGATGTACTCTTGACATAAAAAAATAAATGCAACAGGAAAGGGAAATCTTAGGAGAGAAAAAAAGTCACCATCTGAAGCTATGGATGGATAGCCAGCTTTGAAAGTGATAAATATAAATGAAATTTTAATACTTCATAATGGCTTGGTAAACTATGACCTAGCATAAAAATACCAACCAACGCGTGCTTTTAGAGATTGTAGAATTGGAGTTATCTCTGAGAAGCAGATAATAGAAACTTCCACGTGTAGCTGAAAAATGTGTAAGTGGTAAAGTTCATTCAACAACCAAGTTTAAAACAACTTATACCTTTGTATAATGTTTGTATTGTCTCAGTCGGCCATATCAATTGCTTCGGAATGGCCACGTGCTGCAGTCATGAAAGCAAAGGGGCTGCTTGTTTTCGTTGCCCTTCTCCAATTCGGGAAAAGGCTGGTAACCTGAGGACCGACCACTTGAACGACGCGCCTTTTCTCAAAGGACGAGGCACTGCAGGGGACAGGCAGAGATCCCGAGAACAGGTGCTAAAGCTATCCCAGTCTTGTAGGCAAGGTTGGGATCCTATATTATCAACAAGTGCCTACTACTGTTTCCTACTCCCGAGTGAGGCTGCGCGCTGGATGCCGAATGGCTGAGACGCCTACTCTGTTCATTCTAGCGACTGCGGACGGATCGACTCGAGCCCAGGCAAAATCATATCACCGTCTTGCTGTCACCGGAGTCCTATAGCGCTATGGTTTCCTGGATCATCTCTAGGCTAGTGGTGTGAGTACCGACTTTGGGTGGGCCTCGCCCTGCGGGTTTCCCCCAAGAGTGGTCTTTGCAGGTTTGGGGTCCGCCCATTTGTGTGCGTTTGTAGCTTTCATCAAATGCGACGACTAATAATATCTGCTTCGGCATACCAGCCATCTAAATTTAGCAGTTCGTGCGCTGTCGCCCGTCTCTGGTTTTCTTATGTTGAGCAGCAGTCGAGACCAGCGTACAAGCAGATTTTTTTTTATTATTATTATTGGAGCGAAATGTGTACTCATAATGGTTTGAAATAGCGATTGGCTGTTCTTAAATTTAGCCATATACGCAGAAAGAGGAAGAGGGATCCGTTTGAAGCTGCAACCGAAAAATGCGGCTTTTTGGTATTCCCTTTGGCAAGCGCAACCGGGTCTAGGGAGAGGGAAAAAGCGAGTCTTGAAAAAGGGCAGGGAAAATCGCCGCTTTGTTATTAGCATTAACTATTTCTGTCTCACCTGCCAGAGGGCGCTATCTGGTGCTGTCCTTGAGCGATGGGAGTGGGCGAGAAAAATTAAGTCTTTTTTTGCATGAGATTTTCTCTTTACAAAAAAGAACCGATCTCGGGGACGCCTAAGTCTAGGAGGAGAAATTGAAGGGCGTTGACTTTTGGTTTGGGGAGGGGGGCTGCTGTTTCACGGAAGGTGGAAGACATGGTGGTATAGGAATTTTAGGCATTCTCTCTGGGAAACAAACAACAGAAACCATTTCCATAGAACCGCCTAAAACTAAGACTTTCTTAGGAGAGACAGGCAGCAGGAAAAAAAATGACCTACCACAAAGGAAAAGAATTTGTGCTCTTAAAACATAAAAAAAGAAAACCACACAAGAGAGCCAATTTTCTTGTAGATATTACCTTTTGAATGGAAGGCTTCCTAGGGCTTACTTAAATTCTGAGAACACTATGATGTTGGAGATCCAATGCCTTCGTTGGTTTGCTCATTTGTTTGGACTAGATTGAGCACTTCTCTCAACCTGATATCCTTCCAATTGGGCCAAAAATGCTAGCTGGGGTGATGGGAGTTGGAGTACAATTCACCCAAAGGGTCTGGGGAAGATTAGTGGAGTTAGCTCTCTTCAATAGACCCAGTCACAACAGCCTAGCAGTTTCAAAGGCAGTAGATGGTGAGATTGATTTTTTTTACTTCCTCTCTGAAAAAGTCAAGAGCCCTTCAATGACAGATCATACATTTTGGTGACAAAGCACTGACTGTGGGAAAGAAGCTGGAATATATCTGTTGATATATCTGCAGCTGCTACTTTTTGTGGTTGAATTGACATTTTATTAGAGTGAACTATATTAAAAATATAGTTGTTTTTAAACAATGGGAGTGTTTTGCTGATCTTTGATTTAAATAACATTGCAGCTGTTGTTGCTTCAAAACTGTTTTCTCCCTGCTCTCCCCTTTCAACTTACAAATCTATTTCTACATCTTTTTCCTGGTTTAATATACTTTCTAGTTTGATTTTTTTAAAATTCAGGCTCACTTTACAATATCTAGATGTACTTTAGTTGGGCTGTTTTCCCCCCTTACAAAAAAGCTGTTTGCAAACATGTGAATTGATAATGGAGTTCTGAGAAACAAAGGCAAACTAAAGAAAGATTGTAATCATGAAATCTTTTCTGCAAACTCTGTGTAGGGAGGGAGGAGCATTATATGTGCATTATTATTTGTTAGATACAACTGACTGAAAGAAAATGTATCCTTGTTTTGAGATGTAACATCAGGACTTAGAAGAGTATAAATGTGAAGCATTTTCTTGATTATGCAAAATAGCTTGAATGTATAATACAATGCATGAGAATATAGATCAGTCCTTTTTTTATTTCAAAGTTCTTCCAACAGGGGTTCCTGCAAATAGGGATGCGCATATAACATCTATCCAAATGTGCATAAATTTACTTTCTTCCTCCTGAGCATCTTATAGATATGTGGACATCAACTCCCAAAATGTAATGGCTATATTGCTTGGAGCATTTTGAGAGTGAAGTGAAGTCATCCTCTTCTTTGAAGGCTAGAATATTCTATTTGGCATTGCCAGATGGCATATAGAAAGTCCCTTGACACTTTATAGATTATGTTAGATGAACCCTGCCTGTGGTGGTCTCCCATGGAAAGAGCTGGTGTACTCGGGATGGGAGCCCAGAGCAAATTCTAGTGCTCCCTTTTATTGAAAATTTTGTACATAGTAAGCATTCACATTGTGGATTAAAATAATTACATATAGTACACAGAATTGTTTACAGTTGTCTGAGCTGCTTAAATGTTTCTGGTGTTTGCTTTTAATTTCCTTGCTTTATCTCAGTGACCCTTAGGCAAACATGTATGTATAAGGTCTTAGACTTATCATTACCCAATACTGAAGTCGAAGTTTATTCCCATACCTGCCGTATTTTCTTTACATAAGAATTTTCAGTATCTCATCTGTATAAAAATTAGGAAGAATTTGGAGGTGATATCACTTTTATTGTTAGAATACATTATTACTTTATTGCTGCCATAATATACTTATATAAAAATACAAACTTCAACAACCAAACGTTATTGAAACATTCAATAGTCTTGGAAATGAGTATATATAGTGCTTATGGATCAATTAACTTATTTTTTAATCTTATTTGTAATCTCCTTATATTATTTTTACAAATTATCTCAAGGCAGTAAATGTACCTGACATATCCTCCTCCTCCTATTTTTTCCCACAGCAGCAATTCTGTAAGGTGGGTTGGGCTTGTTAGGGATACACCCTAGCAGAATCTGCATGGCAGTCAGGCAGGCAGGAAAAACATGAGATAAACGTTTTTGTAGCTTACACTCAGTAAAACAGATACACTGTGCTAGTTAAATACTTTATTCCAGTAAGAGTTTTAGCATAGTCAAAACAATTCATATATCATTCACTAGTTCAGTCCGTCTGGGGATTATTCAGTTGCAAAGTCCAGTGTCGAAAAAGAGGTCAGTAAACTTACAAATATCAGTCCAGTAATAAATCTTCTCACAGTAGAGATATGAAGAAGTTCAAACCTCCTTTCTTCCTTCAGCAGCAGCAGCAGCAGCAGGGAACCATCAATCCATCATTGTCAGCAAGCAATTCAGTAAGCCAGCAATACAGTAAGCCAACAGGTTCTCTTGCTCCCTCTTATGGCAATTTTACAACCGCACCCAAAATTACATGCTTTGCTGTTTAAAGTGACACACACTATTATAGTTTATATATATTATTTTACCCAAACTACATTAGGTAACCTTGTTATTCCTAACATACTCCCCTTTTGGGTAATATAATAATATATATATGGATCTTTGGTTGTTCGGGTTTTCTCCCACGTAAGATTGGAAGTATCTAGGCAACGTTTCGATGAAGTCTCATTCATCATCTTCAGGCTTGGTCTTCAGCTCTGTGCTTCTCAGAGTGATGTGAGCTTGCAGCTGCTTCTTCCTTTTAACTGCTAGTGGGAGTGTGACTTGATTGGGTGGGGGCTTGGCTGTGTTCTGATTGGGTGTGGGTGTGTTCTCATTGGTTGGGGCTTTGGCTGTGTTCTGATTGGTTGGGGGGTTGGCTGTGTTCTGATTGGCTGGAGGCGTGTTCTGTTCAGGTGGGGGCTTGTTGTGCTCTGGTTAGTCTTAGTTGCTGGGGGATTTGAACTGGTGAGCTGTGATCTTGCTGTTTGGCTTTGAGTTCGTGGTCATGCTGCATCTTCATAGTGGGGGTCAGTTCGCTTCATGTATGGTTCAGAGGGGTTTGAAGTGGGTAGTGATGCAGCTGCAGTGCGGCTTCTGGTCTGTGGTCGTGTCTCATCTTCTGTGTGGGTGTGAGTCTGCTTTCTACGTGGAAGTGTGGTGGTGGCATCTTGTGTGGCTCTCAGGGGTGTGGGTCTGGTGTCATTCTTTTTTTTTTAAACAAATTTTATTAATTTTCAAAGACAATACAAAGACAAACAAAACATATAACATAAAAACATAAAACATCTTTTCTAAAAACTGCTTAACAAAACAAATAAAACATCTCATTTAAGTACATTACTCTTTTCCAACTTCTCACTGTTTCTTCCTTTATTTCTGTTCAGTTTTATTCATTAAACTTATACTTTCATGTATTTCATATTACTATATTTCATGTTATTACTATTTCATATGTTCTTATCCAACATCATTAATCCTCGATAAACAAACATAAGCAAACAAAATACATAACATAAAAACATAAAACTTATTTTTAGAAAGCGGCTTAACCCCGGGTTATAACTTTTTATACAGACATAAATCAAATTCATGCTCACCTTATATACTACTTCATATCTTCTCTTTTCACTCTCTTAATTCTATTTTATTTAATCTCAATTTAAATAATTATACTTGTATCTTTTGTCCACTCTTTTTCAATTATCTATCTTTTCTCTTTACCACAAACTTTTTCCTGTAATCACTGGTTGAAGTATGACAACTTTCTATTTCCCCCCCAAATTTAACATTTAAAATAATACATAGTTTCTATTCTGATTCTGCTTAGTACATTCTACATAACATTTTAAAATATAAAACATAATGATCTTATATTAAAAATAATGTTCCATAACAAATTAATTAAACTTAATTAAACTCTATTAATTAAATCTTAGGCATTTTACACATTCCCTACAATATTCTATTAACACATATTTCAAATACAAATACTACAATACAATCTTATGTACTTTTGCAGAATCTCTTTTTAAATTATGCTTTACCCTTTATCTCTAAAAAAAACCTGTTTATTAGCATCTTGTTTTAAGCCTTTATAACTTCCCTTCATTTTTTTCCCTTTCTTCCTGGTCAAATCTAGCTTCCCCCCCCCCCTCTCAATCTCCAGCCTTTTAGTCTCCCCTCTCTGTTGTATTCCTCTCTTCTGTTGCTTTCTGACATTATATCGATTTTTCACCTTATTTTTCCCTTTCTTGGTTGTTTTTTTAGAACTTAAATTCTCCATTTTCTTTTCCTTTTTACCCTTTTCTTTCTCATTTAAAATCATATGTCCATTAAAGATGGCTTCTTCTTCCTCTTCCCAGCCTTTTTCTTGTTGCATTTCCTGATAAGTAGAAATCGCCATTTCTAAGAAGCAAAGGATAGATCCAAAGGAGCTCTTGTCTTCTTTTTCTTCTTCTCTTAATTTTTCAAATTGCGTTTTCAGTTCTTCAACAATACCATTGTAAAAAAAAAATTAACAGTCCAAATGTTTTCTTAGTCTTTCAAACGATAGTTCACAAAAGTCCCAAAGTCATCAAGCAATCAAAGTCAGCACAATCAGCACAGTCTGTTTCATTTAGCATTTTCTTCCACTTTCTCTTCCTGGGGTAGCATTCAATTACACAATTCCAAGGTATTTTTTGGAAGTTTTCTTGCAATTTAATCTCTGATCTTATAAAACTCCAAGCAATCTCCTTCAACAAACATTAATATTTGCCTCTCTTCCTTCCCACTTAAAGCAAAAAGATTTTAATTTTTAAATGTCAGTGTTTAGAAATCTAATGTCCCCTTGGCTTTAGTTTTCAAAGTTAGTACTTTCTGCTGCCAAAGCGGGTATTTCCGATTTCCATCTGCTATCTCCGTGGGGAAGTGAGGAGGAAAAACAAACAAACCTTTCCCTTACTTTCCACTGCAGCTTAACGATCTTCTGGGAAACAATATATCACTTAAAGAGCCAAAGTTCCAGGGTATTCAGATGTTAATTGTCCTCCCGGTTCAGCCAAAAGCCTTCTCTTTCTTCACTTCCTCCTGCACAAAACTTGTGCAGGTCTAGTGTCATTCTTCATGTTAGGTACTCGTCTGTTCATGAGGGCGGGTTTCCAAATGGCTGGTAGGCGGGAGGTATCATCTTGTTTATTCATGCATTGTGGGTGTTTTTCTATCTCTATGGCTTCTCTGATTATTCTGCTGCTGAAGTGTTCAGTTTTGGCGATAGTTCTGATATTTTTAAAGTCAATTTCATGTCCTGTGCCAACCCCTCAACCAATCAGAACACAGCCAAAGCTCCAACCAATGAGAACACACTCACACCCAATCAGAACACAGCCAAGCCCCCACTCAATCAAGTCACATCCCCACTAGCAGTTAAAAGGAAGAAGCAGCTGCTGCAAGCTCACATCACTCTGAGAAGCACAGAGCTGAAGACCAAGCCTGAAGATGATGAATGAGACTTCATCGAAACGTTGCCTAGATACTTCCAATCTTACGCAGGAGAAAACCCGAATAACCAAACATCCACATACAAATACCCGCGAAAACCTCAGAAATATATATATATATATATATATATATATATATATATATATATATATATATATATATATATATATATATATATATATATAAAACCTTAAACCATAGTTATCACAACTTTCTTTGTATTTGATTGAACCTTGGGCTTTTGTAAACTGATCAGCAATATTTTCTTTAGTCATACAATATTCCAATCTTATTAAACCATTTTTTACAGATTGTCTTACATTCAGATATCTAAGATATGTATGCTTAGATCTCGTTTTCACAGCAATATTTGTAGCCAACCATATGGCTGCTTGATTGTCCTCATAAACTATAATGGAATCATTAACAGTTATTCCCAAATCCAATAACAACTGTTTATACAGAATTAAATCAGTACATAATAAAGATAGACATGAAAATTCTGCTTCCATTGTGGACATACTTATGCATTGCTGTCTAATTGACCTCCAACCAATCAGTGCTTTTCCTAACAGTATAGCCGTACCTGAAGTTGATTTCCTAGTGTTTATGTCTGTTGCAAAACTTGCATCAGCATATGCACTTAAAATCAAATCATTTTTTGGCTCCAAATACAATGCATAGTGCATTGTCCTTTTAAGATATCTTAAGAAACACTTTGTCGCTTGCCAGTGTTGTTCAGTGGGTTCAGCATTGAATCTTGCCAATTGATTAATGCTATAGGCAATGTCTGGCCTTGACCAATTACTAATGTACGATAAACTACCAATTAGCGATTGATAAATATTCTTATCGAATTTTGGACTTTGAGCATCAGTGTGGCCAAATTCCTTACTCATTGGAGTTTTTGCCAGCTTACAAAATTCCATCTTGTATGTTTTTAGTAATTGATAAATCTTATCCTCTTGAGATATCTTATAGCCACCTTTGGTTTTATTTATTGTTAATCCTAGATACTGTTTTATCTCTCCTAATTGCTTTAATTTTATCCTCTTACCTAATAATGATATTATTTCAGTAGCTTCATTATTAGTTTTTGTAATTAAGGCAATATCATCTGTAAACAACAATAATAATGACACTATTCCATTTGTCTCTTTCTTAAATACACATGGATCAGCTAAACCTGCTTTAAACCCTATATTGTTTAACTCCTTAACAATATATTGGTTCCATTCGTAACCAGATTGTTTTAATCCATAGAGACTCTTTTTAAGCTTCCAACAGTCATTATTTGTTTTATCATCCTTGATTCCTACAGGTTTATTTAGGTATATGGTGTGCTGCAATGGTGCATGCAGATAGGCAGTTTCTACATCTAAGTGATTTATGATATAGTTCTTCTTAGCTGCCCACACTAAAGCTGCTCTCAAGGTTGTTGCTTTTAGACTCGGTGCAAATACTTCATCATAATCACATGCTGTTTGATTAAATCCTTGAGCTACCAACCTAGCCTTATGGGTAACAGTCCCATTTTTACCTGTTTTTAATTTAAATATCCATTTACAGCCAATGGACTTTTCACCTGGAGGTAATTTAACATTTTCATAAACTTCCTTTTGTTTCGATGAATTTAGTTCCTTCTCCATCGCTCTAGGCCAATTTTCTTGATCCTTTGCTGGATACATTCTAAGTTCTTCAACAGTAGTTGGAACTTTACTAACTTGGCAAGCTACACTTGCTTGCTACCTGTCAGGTGGTCTGGTTTCATGTGTTGAGAGTCTAGGTATTACAGGACTTACAGGTGGACTTTCATGTACTACCTGTTCCTGATTATTTATTTCTTCCTGTTCACCTATTTTCTTCCTGTTCTGGTCCTATGTGCTCTTCCTGTACTTCCTCTTTAATTGTACTTATTACTGAGATGTTGTTTTGGTCTTTTGTAGGTTTCTACGATTACATCCTTACTTGAATCTTGTTCCAGTTTTTCCCATCCTACATGTTCAAGGAATTGTGCACTAGCACTACAGTAAACTCTAGATGTACCTTTTCCCCAGAATCTGTATGATTTGTGATTAGATTCATAACCTACAAAGAATAACTTTTTAGCCCTATGCTGCCCCTTATGTCTCAGTTGTGTAGGAATATGCACCCATGCTGGTGCTCCAAATGTGTGCATGTAGCTTAGGTCAGGTTTTCTACCATGCCACCGTGTGAATGGTAATTCCCCTGTGTTGAGTTAACATTATTCAATATATGATTACCACACATTATTGCTTCTCCCCACAAAGTTTCAGGTAATCCTGAATCCGACAACATAGTACAAGCCACTGCCTGTATAGTTTGGCCTCATCTTTCTATAAAGGAATTATGTTGTGGCCTATACGGTGCAGACTTTTTATATTCAACACCTGCCATCTTCAGTCTATTTTGTAATTTATTATTTATAAATTCTGTACCATTATCAGTTACAAGAGTTACTAATTTCCTTTTAGTTTTTCTTTCTGTAAACTTCAACCAATTAAAGAAATCTGATATGTTTCTGTTTTACTCTTTATTAAATAACAGAAACCATATCTAGAATAATGATCCATTATGTTTAATATATAACGAGCACCTCCCACACTTGGTTTTTTATGACCTATAATATCAGCAAATATGACCTCAAGAGGTTCCTTAGTTTTAAATCCATTAATTCTATTTGCTGGTATTACCTTGCTTTTTTCTTGACTGCAAGCATTGCAGTGCAAATACTTACTGCAAGGCTTCAGTTTTATACCTTTAGACAGTTCAACCGTTTCCTTGAGCATTTTAAAATTTATATGCCCCAAACGTCTGTGTAACAAATGTATGCATTCATCATGAGGTTTAACGTTATTATACACTGTGTTAGCTACCTCTAATCGATTATCATTTAACACATACAATTCACCTTTTAAAGTTGCAGTCACTTTTTTACCTTCTTTTTCTATTATGCAGTTTTCTCCTTTAAAGGTAACTACATAACCTAGTTTAACCAAAACTCTAACCGAAAGCAAATTAAACTTAAGTTGTGGTACATATAACATTTTTACATTTTCTTTTATGCAAGAACAATGTGCAATACCTTCACCTTTTGCTTTCATTTTCCATCCATTAGCTAACGATATCTGTTGTGAACTCGTGGACATCTCAACAAATCTTTTCTTATCTTTCGTTATGCAGTGCGATGCTCCACTATCTACAACCCATAAATTATTATTCACAGTTTTGTTGCTATACATGGCTAACTCTAAGCATTTTTTATCCTTTTGATGCCTTTTAGCATTCTGGCTGACATTATGGCATTTTCCTTTCTTGCAGAATCTAGCCAAATGTCCTTTTCCTCCACAATTAAAACATTTTCTAATTGTATAGGCTGTTGAAGATTCTTTATCTTCTAGTTGTGGTTGTTCCCTTCTGAGTTGATCCCTTTCAAGCCTTCTCCTGGCTTCTTCAATTAATCTGCCAGTAATGTCAGTTAATGTGAGGTTATCTTTTGGCAGTACTTCCAGTGAAGTTACATAGTCTCATTTAACGAAGACAAAATGATATAAACCTGATGTAGTTCTGTGAAGATAAGTTTTTTTTCATGCAGTTCCTGAAAAATCCTCTTCATAGTGTTTAAATGAGTTTAAAGATGTGTTTAAAGATGTGTTCTGAACAGTTTCCGTGTAAGATTTATATGTGCTCCTACACTGTCTTGAACATAAATATTCTTTAAATTCTCCCAACATTTCGCCGCTGTTTCTTCTCCATGAATATGTACAAGCTGCTGGTCACAGAGTGTCAGTCCTATTATACAGAGAGCTTGCTCGTTCTTCAGTTTATATTCTTGTATTTTCTGGGCATCATTCTCATCCTCTGGATCCCAATCATTTATCTCTGGTGGGTTTTGAATTATACTCCACAAACCTTCTCTGTGTAGAAGTAGGCTGCATTTCATAGACCATGAAACATAATTTGTTCCATCCAGTTTGGATATTAGAAACAAACTTGGTAAATTGACTTGTGCCATCTTTCTCTGGATATTAAACTATAATTAATAAAACACAGCTGTCTGTTTACAGTATTGTGTAACTACAGTAACTCTTACTTTATATAAGCCTGTTATATCCTGGTTAGTCTGACTGTGCAGCCTGGGCCCATAACCAGTGTCAGGGATACACCCGAGCAGAATCTGCATGTCAGTCAGGCAGGCAGGCAAAATATGAGATAAACGTTTTTGTAGCTTACACTCAGTAAAACAGATACACTGTGCTAGTTAAATACTTTATTCCAGTAAGAGTTTTAGCATAGTCAAAACAGTCCATATATCATTCACTAGTTCAGTCCGTCCGGGGATTATTCAGTTGCAAAGTCCAGTGTCGAAAAAGAGGTCAGTAAACTTACAAATATCAGTCCAGTAATAAATCTTCTCACAGTAGAGATATGAAAAAGTTCAAACCTCCTTTCTTCCTTCAGCAGCAGCAGGGAACCATCAATCCATCATTGTCAGCAAGCAATTCAGTAAGCCAGCAATACAGTAAGCCAGCAGGTTCTCTTACTCCCTCTTATGGCGATTTTACAACCGCACCCAAAATTACATGCTTTGCTGTTTAAAGTGACACACACTTACTATCATAGTTTATATATATTATTTTACCCAAACTACATTAGGTAACCTTGTTATTCCTAACAGGGCTGAGAAAGAGTGACTAGGCCATAGTCACTCATAATCACCCTGGCTTTCATGACTAAAACAGAACTTGAATACGGTGTCTTCTGCTTTTTAGCCTGGTGCCTTAACCACTAGATCAAACTGACTATTTAGAAAATATTTTTATTTAGAGAATATTCTCTATTTAGCTAATATTTTCACACTTAAAAGATATTCTCTCTCTCTTTTTAAAAATGCTCTGCTCTTGATATGCATGTGTTTCAGCCATGCATTTTAGTGTCACAGTTACCTGCAGCAGCATTCAGTGATAGATGGGAGGTTAAAATAGTGGGAAGAAAAAGAAGTGAATTGAAGCTTCCTTTTCCATTCAAAATCTAGTGGAAATATTTTTCTTTCTACCAATAGCTCTAAAATTGGGGGGGATGGAAACAGGGTATTATTTGTTTTGAAATAGTTGCCTTCACAACATCAGAATTGGGCAGGCTCCTTTCAAATAAACTATCTGATTGAAACATTTAAATGTGTAGTGCACCTCCTGCTTCTCAAACCTGTACTACAGCAACGAGTGGGAAAATAAAGATACTATGTCAGTCTTGACAGTTACCTTCTTTCTTTATATTATATTTGGAAAAAATATATTCATTAATATATCAAAGATGCTTTTTCTACAAAAGGCAACTGGGCTGTTTTTTCCTTAAGGAAGAAAAAGAAAACATTTCACTTATCATTCAAGAAGTTTAATTACTTCCATTCTCCCATCACCAGAACTGATAAAACTTCTTGGATGAGAAGAAAAACATTTTCTTTTCTTCCTCAAGGAAAAAACAGTCCAATTGCCTTTTGTAGAAAAAAGCAACTATGAGACAACTATGACCTGGATGACTAAGAATGTCCACAGACATTTAGCTTCAGTAAAAGTGCCCCACCTTTGTATACAGAAAGTCCCAGATTCTATTCTTGATGATTCTAAATAGATATGGATGAGGACTTTAATCCACAGTAAGATTTGCTGAATTTTTACCAACTTTGAGATACCATAAGCAATATAGAAAAAAGAAAGTGAAAATCCCCTATGGTATTAGGAAAATTGAAAGAAAGCAGTTCAAACAAATAGATGTACTTTAAGACAAGAAAAATATGAAATTTTATCAATTTGATATAGTTAAAATTAATGTCCTTATTTTTATGCAAAGAGGAGCAATATTGCCAGATGTGTTTATCTTTTTAAAATGTAATTTTTATGAAGAATTTTAATTACAATAATTATAATATGAACTAAACTTAGAGAAATGGATGGAGAGAATAAAAAGTGCAGGAAAAAAAGAAAAGAAAAAACATTCTTAGTTTATTAGATAAAATTTGTGTGACATCTGTAATTCCTTCATCAACTTCTTTTAGAAACAGTCTATCCATAGAAATAAATACGTGTTGTTGGTATCTTCTGGCTCCATTCCTCAAAGATTTCCTCCATAATATCTCTAATGTTTGTATGTCTCATTATTAATTAACATCAGACTTGTATTTCTTTTGTTATGCTTACAATTTTAATTCCCCTCTAGTGTCCAGTTTCTAAAATCATCACCTGCCTTTTGTTATGAATTGCAATTGTCATTATAATCAAAATAAGCCTGTTTCACAGGATAAGTTGTTTAATGTTTTGGAGCTCACTCCAAAATCTTAAGTTTTCTGAGTTGACACTTATGGTAAAAATTAATATTCCAAACTTACTTGGACCCTTATGCATTTATAACATTTTAAAATTAAAACTTAAGAAATAATGTATACTATAAAACATACTTAATAAATACCTTTTGCTGTTTATTACAATTTTTTAAGCCCTTAAACTTGTAGTTAATTTTTCTTTTGTTCAGTTGAAGACTGAATTCACACAATAAAGAATTTTCCAGCTTGTCATTCCCAAGGTTTCTAATAGCTGTAGAAATAGTTATAGGCAATTTCTGAAAGTGGTTTAGAATGTGAGTGTTAAGTCCTGACCATGGGCGCAAGGAACGGAGATGAGACATTGAACGGTGACTTCAACTCTTTATTGTGAAATAATAACAGAACAAATACTTGGGCAGCAGCAGCTCTTTTATAAAGCTGGCTGCTGTCAAAACAACCAATGATTTGAGTTTACCGCTCTCACAAGCGTCCAATCAGAGAAGCCCGTTAACAGCCAATCAGACTGGCCAGAAATGACCAATCACGACTCGCTATTCGTGGTGCAGGAGAAGTGCAGGATTACGAGCCTGCTGCAAAGTAAAGCTATTTAGGGTTGTTACCGCTGCGTTGGCTTAGTCCACAACACCCCTCCCCCCTAGGTTCCGTCTAAGGGGTGGGATGACATATTCTCATAAATAGGCAGGTCGCTTCACCTGTCTGCCTGACCTGCGCTGTTCCACCGGTTTCTGTCCTGGCTCTGGTTCTGGTGGGCTGTCAGTTGGGCTGGATGGTGAAAACGGTCCCGCTGCTCCTTCGAATGGCTCCGGGCTGTTCTCCCTGCTTCCGCCAGTGCTGTCTTCTGGGTTCCCTGGATCTTCTGTCACGCGGCGAGGCCACTCCCCGGCTCGGTTCTCCTTCTGGCGGTGAGTATCCTCTGGTTGGTTGTGTAGACTGCTGGGTTTCGATTGTTAAGTCATCTGTTATTTCTTTTTCGGCCTCCTTGATGTTCCTTCCCCTCCCCAGTTAGAGATTCAGAGGCTGAGATAGGACTTAGGACTAGGTGCTAGTCTGGAATGGAGTTGGTCTATGTGGCGCTTCCACATCTTACCATCTGCAGTTTGTAGGCGATAGGATCGGGGTCCCATAAGTTGCGTTATGGTAGCGGGGACCCACAATGGGTCACCCGAGAAGTTTTTTGCAAACACGGGGTCACCTTCCTGGAATGCCCGACACTTGCTGCTGGATCATGGGGGTTGTTCAGGTGTGTAATTTGGGTGGAGACAATCAAGATGCGAGTGAAGTTTCTGGCCCATCAGGAGTTCAGCTGGGGTTCTGTTCGTGCTGCTGTTTGGGGTTATGTGTTGGAGGAGAAGCATCCGGGTTATTTTATCGTCAATGTCACCGTGGACCATTTTGTGCAAAGTCTTTTTTACAAATTGAACCATTCACTCAGCCCTACCATTGGCCGCAGGGTGAGCTGGCGATGTTAAGGCATGGCGGATGCCCCGATCTGCCAGGTACTGTTCGAATGCCAGGGAAGTGAATTGGGGGCCATTATCAGAGACCAGGACATCCGGCAATCCATGGGTAGCGAATAGCTTATTCAGTTTTTTTGTGACCGCCTCTGTGGTGGTGCTTTTCATCTTGTGGACCTCGAGCCAGTTAGAATAGGCATCCACTGTTAGGAGGAAAGTGTGTCCTCTTGTGGGTCCCGCAAAATCGATGTGGATATGGGACCAAGGACCTCGTGGCGTTTCCCACTGAGTTGGGGGAGTTTTTGGAGGATTAGAGCGAGTCTCCTGGCATTTGCTGCACTTTGCTACCCAGGTCTCTATCTGTTTGTCTAACCCAGCCACCATGCGTAACTCCTAGCCAATGCCTTCATCTGCATGATGCCTGGATGTCCATCGTGCAACATTTTTAATACCTTATGTTGCAATTTCTCCAGGATTACAACTCTGTCTCCCCACAAGATGCAGCCTTTTTGGGAGAATAGTTCTGTCTGTCGATTTCTGAATGGCTTGAAAATGTCGTTGGGTGCGCTGACCGGCCAACCCCATTCCACCCAGCTGAGGACTCGTGCCAAAACAGGGTCCTTTTTTGTTTCTGAGGCGATGTCTCAAGCGGTCAGCGGCGGCGATTTAAGGGTTTCGATTTGCAATACAGCTAAAGTTGGAGCTGGGTCCTCTATGATGTCTGGCAGTGGAGAGCGGCTCAAAGCGTCAGCATGGGGAATGGTTTTCCCCGGGCGGTGTTGCAATCGGTAATCATAGGCGGCTAAAAATTCAGACCAACGTGTCATTCTTGGTGATACCAAGTAGCGGCTTGTGATCTGTAATTATGGCAAAGGGTCTTTCATACACATATTCATACACATATTCATGAATCCGTTTAATTGCGGATACAATAGCGAGAGCCTCTTTATCAAGTTGACTATAGTTCCTTTCAGTCTAAGACAAGGTTCTCGAAAAGAACGCAATAGGTGCCTCATTCCCATTTGGTAGGACATGGCTTAAAATGGCTCCCACTTGAATGGTGAGGCGTCACAGGTAACCGTTAAGGGTAGAGTCTCATTGTATTGCATCAATACAGCATCGGAGGTTAAGAGGTTTTTTACTTGTTGGAATGCCCGTTCTTCATGCTGTCCCCAGACCCAGGAAGCCTTTTTGTCAAGAAGTCTATGTAGGGGCTCGGCTACAGTCGCCTTCTGGGGCAAAAAGATGTTATAAAAGTTAATGAGTCCCAGGAAGGCTTGGAGGTCTGTCTTATTCCTGGGTCTTGGGGCGTTTTTGATTGCGGTTAGTTTTTCGGTGGGGTGGATTCCCTGTCTGTCGAGAAGGTATCCTAGGATCGAGAAGGTATCCTAGGAACTCCATTCTTTCCATACAAAGTTGACACTTGTCCCTTTTTACCTTCAGACCAGCGTCTTTAAATTTCTGAAGAACTTTTCTGAGTCATTGTACTAATAACTCTTTAGTGGGGGCAGCTATTAGGACATCGTCAAAATAAGGCATGACGCCTTTTATGCCTTGTAATAGTCTCTCCATTAAACTTGGGAAAATGCCCGGCACCACGCTTACTCCGAATTGGAGTCTATTGCACTTGAAGGCTCCTCTATGTGTAACTATTGTCTGGGCTTCTGCAGTTGTCGCGTCTACAGGTAGTTGCTGGTACACCTGAGCTAAGTCCAATTTCGCGAATATTTTTCTGTCACCCAGGGAATGAAGAAGATGTTGGACCATCGGTACTGGGTAAGGGCTCTGTTGAAGAGCATGATTTAGGGTGGCCTGGTAATCCCCACAAATTCTTAATGAACCATCTGGCTTCATGGGCATTACTATTGGAGTTTCCCAGCGAGCATGGTCAATCGGTTCCAACATACCCTGGGCTATCAGTTTATCTAGCTGCTCGTCGATCTTCAGCTTGAGGGCAAAAGGCACCCAACGAGGCTTAAGCTAAATGGGAGCTACATCGGGGTTGAGATTAAACAATATAGGGGTCCCCTTGTACTTGCCTAATGTTCCTGTGAACACGTCCTGGAATTCCTGGATGAGAGCCTCTTCCCAGTCGTCACTTCTGGTTTGGTGTATGCCAGCTAGTTCAATCCCGAGTGGAGCGAACCACTGTAACCCTAACAAACTGGGCCAGTCACGATCGATGACAGTCAGGGGAAGCGTCGCGGTGCAGTTCTGGAAGGATACTTGGATGTGGCTGGAACTGACAAGTGGAATTCTGTTTCCCTGGTAGTCTTTTAGGATGATTCGTTGAGTGCTGAGGTCCTGGCGGCAGATGGCAGGGATCAGCTGTTTGAGAGTCTTCCAGGATACCATCGATAGGGATGATCCCGAATCGACTTCCATCACACATGGTCGATTCTCAATAGTAACCCTTACGCGGATCTTTCTTGCATTGAACGATGAAGCGTGGCTGATAATAATGGTTTGTGCGCCTCTTCTTGTCTCGTTGAAGAGGCAGGTGCTCGATTTCTGTAGTAGTAGTGGTTGTTCCATTGGTGGTTCAGGCGGTCCCGATTCTCAGGTGGTTGCCTGTCTCCCGGAGGAGGTTGTTCTCCCTTCGGCTGGGACTGGACTCTCGCTTGCTTCTGCAGATCTTCGCGATATGGCCTCTTTTCCCGCAGGTACGGCAGAGTGCGTCAAGGAATTTACAGTCCGATCGCGGGTGGTTTACCCTGCAACCAGCACATTGGCGCAGAAGTCTCTGGTTCCTTTGCTCTCATTCTGAGCGGAGTCGGTTGACCTCCTCTTCCTCACTGTCTGTGGATGACTCGAGGTCTTCGTGGTGGGCAATAATAGCGTGCTTCTCAGCAGCAAGCGGGCTATCGTTAGCGAGTTGGTGATGCGGTGCGTTCGCTCGGCGCATTCGAGCGGCTGACTTCCTGGTTGCTTCTGCGGCAGTAACGTTGGTGATGACATCTGTAAGGCTGATGTCTCCTTTCGCCTTGAGTTTACTCTGCACAGTGGGTGCATCTAATCCCAGAACTATGCAGTCTCTCAGGGCTTCCTCGAGGTTTGCAAAACCACAAAGGCCTCCTAGGTTCCGGAGGTCGGCTACGAAGTTCCCAATGCTCTCGTTCTTCCATTGGCCCCTAGGAACATCTGGAAACAATCTATATAGGAGTCCCAGTCTTCGGTTGCTGGGTCAAATGGAGCGGGTGGTATGGCGCCGCTGGTCATTTTGCCGTTTGTTGCATGTGCTCTTCAGCCATGTGCTCTGTCTTGTTCGATGAGTGCTTAGGCAGCTCTATCGTCTCCATATCCCACCCTCGTCACCAGTGTTAAGTCCTGAGCATGGGCGCAAGGAATGGAGACGAGACATCGAACAGTGACTTCAACTCTTTATTGTGAAGTAAGAACAGAGCAAATACTTGGGCAGCAGCAGCTCTTTTATAGAGCTGGCTGCTGTCAAAACAACCAATGATTTGAGTTTACTGCTCTCACAAGCGTCCAATCAGAGAGGCCCATTAATAGCCAATCAGACTGGCCAGAAACGACCAATCACGACTTGCTATTTGCAGGCCAATGAGAAGTGCAGGATTACGAGCCTGCTGCAAAGTAAAGCTATTTAGGGTTGTTACCACTGCATTGGCTGTCCACAACAGTGAGGTTTGTGAATTTAGTGTTCTTTAAAAGTCTGCCATTGTTACAAGTAAGATGGCTGATTCTATCATCTCCTTGTGCTCAAACTTGCTGAAATGAGGGCAGATATATCTCTTTTTAAGGATGCTGGTAGTAAGACTTAAATGCTCTTACCAATTGAATAAATTGTTGAAACTGCTTAGTTCAATAAGGATTCTACTTCTTGTAAATAAATGAATAGATTAATTCTTTATGGCATTTTATCTTCTTTGCATGTAGCACAGTACTAATTAAGTGAAGTATGTCGAATTGCATAGCCAGTGTCCAAATGGAGTCAGGGATGCTGATATGTATTTGTAGTTTTATGTAAATAAATATATTTTTACAACTATATATACAGCAAACTAAATCGTCAGGCAAACAGGAGCATCATCAGGTAAATCAACGCAGCAGGAATATCAGAGTGGGGATGGGTGTGGCCAGCACTGAAGGTGGTGGGGCCAACGATGTCCAGCAGCAGCTGCAGCTTGCATAGCATGTGAATTGGTTAGCTTTCCAAGAAACAGGCAGAGGGGAGAAGAGAGGCAGATGATCCAGACAAGTGCAAGGGCAAGGCAAGAATTGGTGGGCTGGAGCTGTCAGGCAGCTATGGAAGTCTCATCTTTGTGTAGCAGCACTGATAACAGATGGTGGCAGAGGTGTAGGAAAGAAGATAGGTGATCCCGATGCTCTGCATGAGCTCCAGGCAAGCTGAGATTCCTGAAGATGAGCCTCCCGTGGCCACCCACCCACTCTGTCCCACCATTTCTCAGCTTGCCTGGGCCTCTGCAGATCATCCAGATTGCGTGCCTGCCCCCTCCTTCCCTCAGCCTATGTCTGGTGCCATCATATGAAGACTAGTCTCCCGTAGCAGCCTGCTCACTCGGGCCCACTGACTCTTGGCTTTTCTCTGGCCTAGGTAGTGTGTTCAGATTGCTTGCCTCTGCCCCATCTCTGCCACCGTCTGCTACTTGGGCAGGTAATCAATTCACTTGCGCTGCACTTCTCTAACATTACAATATTTTATGCCAACATGCTTTCTTTTTTTTTTTTTTTTTACTTTCTCCCTGTTGCCATCTGTGTACATGCTGCACTGTCTTCAAAACTGGTGTAGCTCCTTTCACTTCAATATCCAAATTCTTAAACATTTGTATATTTTCTTCTTTTGATTTAGAATATACCCTCCTTTTTGTAGTTTCTTTATTTCCTAAATAGTTCTTTATTTCAACTCCTAAAGGGACTCTTTACATTTCTTCTACTCTGCCATAGACAAATTCAATATTTCTTGGTAATTTCAAGGCCCATAAAAAGATGTTATATACTTTTATCCCATCAACTGTGAATCTTTCTTGGAAGAACACATGTTTACTCTTTCAGAACTCTTTGGAATATACTCTTCCTATTTTACTGGGATCTCACTTTCTAAACATTTCTCTGAGCTCTACTCAGACCCTGAGCTAATCCCAGATTTTTGTTCAATATGCCTGCATGAATGTTCATTCCTGGAGACCACTGACTAACAGGCATTAAAATTTCAGTATTAGCCTGTACCTTTTCCCAATTCTCATGTTCTGAAAAATTTGTAAAATGTGAAATAATAATATTTTTGTATCTATCTGTAAATCTAAATGCCTTTGATCCTAATTGATAACCTATATATTCTAATTTCCTTGCCTTTGACTGTTTTTTCCTTCTAATTGCTTTGGGAATGTGCACCCATGCACTGCTGTCAAAGATTCTTAAACGTGCCAAGATGGTTGTTTTTTATATAGCATGTAATATGGAGTTTGATTAATTGCTGAATTCCAAAGGTCTATTGTCCAAATATTTGGCAGTTAAAATAGCCTCACTCCAATACTGCTTACTCATTCCTGTGTCTGCAAGTAACACATCTTTCATATTTTGTAATACACAATTTCTGCATTCATCAACTCTATTCTCTGTTGGAGTGTAGGGATTTGCTTTTTATAGTTTATGCCTTTCTTTTTCAGCCACTGCTGAAATACGTTAGAGTTAGACAAACTCTGTTTCTTTGTCAGTTTATGGTTGACATACACTTTAATTATTCCTCCTCTCTACAAATATTACCCACTGCTTAAATTGTTTAAACACTTCTATTACTTTTTTTAATAAATAACAAAAATCATACCTTGAGTAATCATCAACAATTATCAAAGCAAATTTGGCCCTTCCCATTGATGGTGATAGAGGGCCAATTAAATCAACATGCACAAACTGAAAAATTATTTCAGATTTTCTTTCGCTTCTTTTGCTGACAGGATATACGTTCAATTTGGCCTTTTTGCAGATAGCACAATCCAGTCGATAAAGGCGGGAAACAAGGAAACACCAGCTTTCCACTCAGAGCAACCAATCCCAGGTTAGATTGCCTCATGCAGTGGCCAGCTGTCTTCAACCAATTAGTCATAACTATTTCTTACACATTGTCCCTTCATGCTACAGCTATTAAATACCACCCCTGCATTTTATAGCTGGACAGCATTTAAACCCAGTTGTTTCACAAGATCATTCATTGTGGCATTTTATCCTCTTTGCATGTAGCACAGTACTGATTCTTTGATGAAGCCTGGTCTTAATCCTTGCTTGAAAATTCTCTAGATGCATTTAATAGGCTATTGTCCTAGAGTCTTTCTCAATCTGCTTTATAATAATAATTTTTATTTATTAAGAAGTCCAGGAAGACTCTTAAGAAGCTCTACCCAGGGAGAATAAGAGCATCTGTTCCTCTACTATATTAAATAGAATTCCTCCAAATAAGTTAGGTTCACTTGCTTAGGCCAGCCAAACATTGACAACCTCACCATTTTCATTCAAAATGTGGCTCTAAAACAAGGTATTGTTTTTTGGGGGTGACTATCATGTCAGTGATGATATCAGTGTTTTGACAAGGCCACAGATTAGATCATAATAGATAAAGGGCTATAGCTTTTGTATAAGAGAAGGTCAATTAATAGAAATGATTCAAATGTGGTTATATCTCCTAAATACTCAACCGGTTTAGAAAAGTGAATAGGTGAGAAATTGCTTCAGTTCATATTATTGTAAATTAACAGAAGTTACCTCAAGACAAGGCAGAAGAGAAGAGATTATCTTCACCCATTGATTGGGCTGGCAGTTCAGTTATCCTTTAACACAGATGCTGAAAAAATAGCATATTCTCCTATATCTGAGGACTTCAGGCTGACTGAAAAACTAAGGCGTATCCTCAATGCTGTATACAGTTTGGCCTTGTTCATGGATGCCATATCTTCCCTATCAGTCTGCCTTTGCTCACTGTATAAACTTGAGAGCATAGTAGCCAAAAGTTGGCCATGAGTTGGGATACTTCAATGTCTGCAATGTTCCAAACTTTCTTTGAAATACCCTTGAAAGGGGACACCTGTACCAATAAAGAACCAGAATCTGGAGGAATATTAGGGTTTTTCTTAGACACTGCACTCACTTCCCCACCCTTCCAGATTCTTTTATGTTAGTTTTTATTTTCACCATACTATTGTTTGCCATTGAAATAGGAAAAAATAATAGTATAATCTTACTTTTTAAAGTTTATTTTTTCTCTTTTGAAGTGATTAAACAGTATATCTGACTTTTTCTACAGTATATCTGACTTTTATTGCAGCAAGAGTTTAAGAAATAGAATGTGTATGTTAAAATGTCTAAACTGAATTATGATTTCATCTCAACATTCCATGCTAACTGCTGCTAACCCACTACTAGGAGGATGAATTTGAGTTCAGCATGAACCATGTCATATTAATGATAATTATTCTTAATTTTTCATTAGGATGCATGGATTAATATAATTCTAGTGTATACCATTTATTCAATTCTTGCAAACATTCTGCATTTTAAAAAGCAAAAAGGAAAGTCTGCACATATTGTTATTTTGTTTTAACAGTAGGTTTCTCAAGTATTTAACTTATCCTTGTATAGTCTTTAAACATATTGGTTGTTTTTGTACACAGTGCTCAGGATGTGAGTCATAAAATGTCAAAAAAAATCTTTATCAGCTCAATTTTAATTAGGTTGAATATTAGTAAGAGTAATTCAACTCTGTTGAAGGAACAGGCTAAATTTTAAGATGAGTCCCAAGTTCTCAAATGTACCAAGAAGGCAGGGTTATTTAAGGTCTCTTCACCAGCTATCACCTCCCAATGGCCAATCCTTTCACATGTTTTCCATTTTCCTACAAGTGAGGTCTGATAACTGGTATCTTCTTGACCTTGACTTAATTGGGTCAGGTCTGCTTAAATTAGAAACAGACTTCTGTTTGAACTTCTGTTTGTGCTGCCAGGAAGGTTGCTTTTAACATGTTCAGATCACAGCACTTTATGGTGCCAATGGAAAGGCAATTTCTTGAATAATTTGTAGCATTACCATAACCTACAGAATGTCATGTACAGGTTCTGATTTGAGACTTGGGTGGGATGCCCATTTGTGGTAGAATAAAGTAAAAATTAACCCTAGATTTAAGAATAATTGTTAGGCAATAAATTGGGCATGTATGGTGGAAATAGAAGATTGACTGAAAAAATGCAACTTTGGCTATCATCTCATGAAGCACTACATAGAATAGAGATCCTATTAGAAGACAAATGGATGACATATCAGGACTTATTGACATTTGAAAAAAAAGGACTTAAGATAAGGACATGAGAACAATTATTAGGTGAAGGTTTTCTTTGTGACTGGTTTAATTATTATAGAATTGTTAAAAGAGACTTGATTTAAAAAATTGTTTTCACAGGAATTAAAACTGAATTGGATATCAGTTCATGTCCTGGAGATGACCAATTGATTGCTAAAGTATATAAAATATTATTCAAGATGAACCTGGAAGATGAATATGTAAAAGACTGCTGGGTAAAATGGGCAAAAAAGTTGGGTATAACGCTGGATAAATGGAAGAATGTAGGGACTAATGGACTAAAATTTCCTTTGAATTGTAGTTTGAAAGAATTGTCTTTATAAAATGGTGTATCATTGGTATTTGACTCAAATATTAATAGATTAGCAAAAATGTACAGAGGGACTTCTAATAAGTGTTGGTAATATAATCAAAATCCAGGTACATTTTATTGTATGTCGTAGTCTTGCAAGTAAATGAAAACATTTTGGATAAACATTATAATGATGATGCAGAAAATATTTAAGATGTTGGGAGAATTCAATTATTACATAGGGATCTCATCTGAAATATTTGTTTATATAATATACTAGCTTGATATCCATGCTTTGCTATGAAACTATGTGGTCGGGCTTAGTTTTTGGGGAGGAAAATGGGGGGGGGATTCTTCCTCTGCCTACCAGCATCTAATAAGACTAATATAAACCCTTCTAAAGTTATATATACTATAGTAGTATCATTTTGTTATTGGCTGCATCATAAAAATGATTGTTCATAGTTTGACCTGTTCATAGTTTTCATGGTATTATCAATAATTTGAAAATGGATAAGAAAAGAACAAAAAGCACATGAGAAGCAAAATGCCATTTTAATGCAAATTAACTGGTATCTCAAAGCAAATTCTGTGCACGATATTCTTTTTTAAATGTATATATCTATTATGTTTTATCAATAGGAATAAAATACAAAGAGAAACAAAACAGAAAAAACAATAGTAAGAACAAAAAAAGAAAAAAGAAAAAATGTGTACATAAATTTAAATATATATAAATTTTAAAAATCTACTCTGACTGGATGCTGAAAAAATAAGGCTGATAAATTCTCCTCCCTTACATATTGGGTCTGTAAATAGTTATAAAGTTTCTCATCCTTATTGAATAACAAAAATCTATACATATTGTAGGAAGTTAGCACCCATACCTCTCCTAGAAAATTGAAATATCCTAAGAAATATTAAAAAGGCAGAATATTTCCCCTAAAAAGAGTAGAAACTCAGAAGCAGAAACTCACCTCAGAAGTAGAAGGTCATCACCACCTTTGTTAATGGGTGGGCCATTAAGGCCTGGGCCAGAATACTTTACATAACAAAGATCTCCAGGTAAAGCTATAGCAATTGCTCAAAAGCCCTTTCAGTGTATCATCATCCAGCAAGGCTTAACCAAACCTGGAACTCAGGACAGCCTGCAGAGTTGCCCCTGCATGGCCTCAAGGGAGTCTGGCACTTCAACAAAAGGAATCTCAGCTAGCAAAATATTAGGACCTAGAACAAAGATTCCAGCATATGTGGATCGAGAACTACCAGAAATACAGGCAGGATTTCAAAGAGGCAGAGGAACTATCGATCAAATTGCCAACATATGCTAGATCATGGAGAAAGCTAGAAAGTTCCAGAAAAACATCTACTTCTGCTTCATTGACGACTATGCTAAAGCTTTTGATTGTGTGGATCACAACAAATTGTGGCAAGTTCTTAAAGAGATGGGAATACCAGACCATCTTATTTGTTTCTTGAGAAACCTACATGCGGGTCAAGCAGGGATGGGATCTGACTGGTATAACTATCAGTTTTGGTGCATCTGGCCCTCTCAATTCTTGGCAAATGGATGGGGAAGAAATGGAGGTAGTGAAAGATTTTATTTTCCTGGACTTCAAGATCACCGCAGATGGGGACTGAAAGAAATTCAGAGAAATTAAAAGATGCTTACTCTTGGGGAGGAAAGCTATGGTAAATCTAGGCAGCATATTAAAAAGCAGAGACATCACCCTGTCAAAAAAAGTGCATATAGTCAAGGCTATAATTTTCCCAGTTGCAATGTATGGCTGTGAAATTTGGACCATAAGGAAGGCTGACTGCCAAAGAATTGAGGCCTTCGAACTATAGTGCTGAAGAAGACTCCTGCGAGCCCCTTGGACTGCAAGGAGATCAAACTGGTCAGTCCTAGAGGAGATCAACCCTGACTGCTCTTTAGAAGGTAAGATATTGAAGATGAAACTCAAATACTTTAGCCACCTCATGAGAAGGAAGAACTCATTGGAGAAGAGCCTAATGTTGGGAACGTTTGAGGGCAAAAAAAGAATGGGATGACAGAGAAAAGACTGTTTTTAGTTTCCATTTAGAACCATAAAAGTGATTGAATTGGATAAGAATTTGAAAGGCTATTTTTGCTTGGTGACTATTTTTGCTTGCATCCAGAATGTAAGCTGTATTTATAATAATATAAATAATACAAAGAAATAGAAAACACACAATAATATGGTAATAATAATGGAAAATATAGTTGGATAACATAAATTGAAGTGTTAAAACTCTAGCAGTATTTTCAATTGTTTAATAAAAAAACTTCGAATCATGGTTGTCCATAATGATTCTGCTGTATTGTCCTTAACCTTTTTTCCCCAATAAGAGATTCTTAGTAATGCCATTAGTTTATGATTTTGCATTTCTCAGGTATGCAAATACTCACAGAAGCACAAAATAATTAACTTTAATCCTAACTTGCAGTAATAAGACGACTTAAACTCAGATGGTTTGGGGTAAACGTTATGTAAGGTAAAATTTCAAATGAATAAATTTATATTTTAATTACTGTAGCTGTGTAGGCCTAAATTAAAAACATGGACCTCCTATTATGGCACAGTCTTTGGAGTTTCCAACTATCTAGTGTAAACTATCTTTCCTGCTTTTGTCAGCATTATAATAGCCTTGCTTTCTTTTTATTAAGCTTCAGTGAAAAATCATGTTGGATACTTCTGAAATTCTGTGTGCATATTTCAGAAGAGTGAAATAAGTTATATTTATGTGCATATAAATTACAAGCCATTAGATTACTGTGTATCATTAAGGTGTTCTATTCCTCAATAAGAAAGAAAGGAGAACCTGAACAAAATTATTATTATTTATATTGTATGGTTAGTTCAAATAGATATAGGTTTCCTGCCATTTGTCTTGGTCTGATCTGTCCATGGTCCTGAATTATTTTTCTGTGGTTACCTTTGTTTTCTGGTCCCTGATTCCTGTTTGGACTGCTCGTGTATTCTGTTTCTGTATATGATCTGCTCTTTTCCCTCATATGGATCAGAATTTTTCATTCAGGTTATCTTTGCATGTCTTTGAATGAACCTGGAAGATCTTCAAGCCCTGACTATGCTGGCTGATTATGATAGGTGGTTTCACTTAGTTACGTATGGAATGCTTTAGATTGGGAAAATTAAGGTAAACTACTTACTGTATTTTTGGAAGTATGAAACGCTCCAAAGTATAAGACGCACCTAGCTTTTGGGGAGGAAAACAAGGGGGTGAAATCTGCATCTGCCCCTGAGCAATTTGTCTTCTTGAAGCAAACAGCAAACAGTCTGGTTAGTTTCAGCACAGCCTGATTAGCACAAGCAGTTGATTGTCAGTAGGATCAGCTTCCCAATGATCAGTTGTTTCAGGCTGCAGGGATTGGCATAGCCTATTGCTGCTCTGCGTGCCCCACTTCCCACCCATTACGGGCAGCGGATATCCCTGCTGCTTGTGCTGAAGCTGACCAGGCTGTTTGTGAAAGGAGGAAATTGTTGGGAGACAGTAGCCAAAAGGTGTGCGCCAGAGGATGGGCAGGGCTTTGGCAGCATTCGCTGTATAAAATGCACAGACATTTCTATCCACTTTTGGGGGTGAAAAAAGTGTGTCTTATACTCTGAAAAATATGGTACTTGATTTTCTTTTTTCCAGTCCCTCCAAGGGGCTCAGATTTGTAATTAAATAAACTTCATTTTCTTCTGTGAGATCCTATAGAAATTTATCTGGTTTTATATTATTTGATGGTACAAAATGGAGTTGGGGCATTTCTCCCATGCAATAATCATCTATGTATGTAAGAGGCACTGGAGGTCTGGCATATGCATTGAAAATATTATTCCTGCTTCTCCAGTGTGAAACATCCAAGGCATTGTCATATGTAACAATATGCTGCCAATATGTCATATGTAACAATACATCCAATATGCTGATGATACACAGCTGTATATCTCAGCTCGTGGTGGGTTAAGTGATGGCGTGACTTCCCTCTCATAGGCCTGGAGGCCATTAGGGGCTGAATAGGGAGCAATGGGTTGAAACTGAACTCTGGCAAGACCAAGTGGCTCTGGGTTTGGGGTTCTTTGGCCCATGGAGAATTGACACCTTTCATGTTGGATGAGGTGGTACTGCCCCAAACAGACCCTGTGCATAATCTGGAGGTTCTCCTGAACTAGAGAATCTTGCTCAAAGAGCAGGTGGTAGTCATGGCCAGGAGGACAGTTGCGCAACTGCAGGTTGTGCCCCAGTTATGCCCCTTCCTGGACCTTCCTGGTCACTTGTGCCTTTGTCTCCTCCCATCTTAACTATTGCAACATATTGCGTGGGGTTGCCCCTGAAAAGCATCCAGGAGCTTCAGTTAGTGCAAAATGCAGTGGCCTGCATGCTTTTGTACAGACCTTAATGTGCATATGTTTCACCTCTTCTGTGGGACTCCTGTGGGAGCAAATTGTATGCCAATTTGCTTCTGGGTATAATTCAAGGTGCTGGTTGTCACCTTCAAAGCCCTTCATGGTTTGGCACCAGGTTATCTGAGGGACCATCACATCTACCCTACCCACTAGTGGGGGAAGGCAAGGAATGTTGTGGACCTCATCCCCTAGAGAGATAGAACTGGTGGGACCCTGGTGACTGCAGCCAAAGTTTCCTTAGCTAATTGGCTGTAGTTCTGCTCCACTGAAAATAGGGTCCTTGAAAAAAAATGCTGCCAGGGCCTCCCATGGTGGTGGCTCAGAATTGCTCCAACCCCAAACGGTGATGCATCGCTCATCAGTACCAGTGGCAGGCTCTTGCTGTATTGAACAAGAATGCTGTCAGAAGAGATCAGGTTTTTTACTCCTTTGAATGCAGCAGCTTCCTTCTGGCCCCATGACCATGCCGCCTTTTTGTCCAAGGGTCGGTGTAGTGGCTCTGCGATGGATTCCTTGTGCCTCAAGAACATACTACAGAAGTTGAGGAGTCCACCAGTACTGGATATGTGTTTTGCTTGGAGCTCTGTCTTGGTCAGTGCTTCCTGGATTGCTTTGATTTTTTCTTTTGTGGGATGCAATCCCGATGCATCTATGAGATATCCTAGGAACTCGACCTGGGTGACTGCTACCTAGCACTTCTCCTTCTTTATTTTAAGCCCAACGTCTTGAAATCTTTGGAGTACTGTTCGCAGTCAGTCTAGCAGCTCAGTTTTATTTGTGGCAGACACCAAAACATCAACAAAGTATGGGACAATGCCTGGAATGCCTTGTAAAAGGCACTCCCTTAGACTTTGAAACAGTCCTGGTGCTACGCTTACCCCAAACTGCACTCAGCAGCATCAGAAAGCCCCAATCGATCACAGTCATCTGGGCTTCATCATCCATGGGCAGTTGCTGGTAGGCTTGGGCAAAGTATAGTTTGGCGAAGACCTTACCCTCATCTAGAAAATGCACTAAATGCTGCACCACCAGTACTGGATATGTGTTTTGCTGTAAGGCTTTATTGAACATGCACTTGTAGTCCACGCATATCGTAACTGAGCCATCTGGCTTGAGCAGGGTGACTATTGGTGTGTCCCATCTGGTATGGTTGTTGAGCTCCAATATGCCTTGCTGAATGAGCTTATCCAGCTATTCATCCACCTTTGGCCTCAGTGCAAAAGGCACTCTTCTTGGTTTAAGCCTGATCAGAGCCACTTGTGGATCAAAGTTAAAAGACATGGGAGTGCCCTTGTACTTTCCCAGCTTTCCATCAGACACCTCTGGAAAGTCCTCAATTAAGTCAATAGTGGTTGGTTCGCTTATGGAGTTCATGCCTGTGATTCGTAGCCCCAGGGAAGCAAACCAGTCCAATCCCAAGAGGTTTGGCAGCGAATGTTCTACCCTTAAATGTATTTCCGGAAATACTGGGAGCGATGAAACAGGCCTATTTTTTTGGCCTGCAAAGGCTGCAGAAGCTTTCCTCAAGCCTCTGGGAGGCTGAAAAAGGCTTCTAATGGGCCAAAAATCAGCTGAGAGGCACAGTGAAGGTAAAGGGATGCAGGTGAGGGGGATTGCACGCTCATGCTCAGGGAGCATTGTCTTCTGGGTGCTGGCATGCAAGCATGCAAGCACATGCACAGTTTTTGGCAAAGGAACCCCAAAAAGTTAGCCACCACTGATCTATATAAGTAACTCATACACTGGGTACAGCATCAGGTTTCAAATCATGAGTATTGAGGCCCTTAATTTATCTTTTCAATAGTGAGAAGTAATTTTGGTTGTCCAACCACATCTGTTGTTCTTTTATTGTTATTGCTAAGTTGGGTAGCTATATTTTTATTGTTTTTCATATATTTCTTTTCCTATTTTTCTATTTTGTGTTCTTTTTGTAAATTTTTGATAAATGTTAAAAAATAAAATTTAAATTGTAAAAATAATTTTTTAAAAAATGAGAGAAAAAAATAGATAAGATGCACTGGTGATTCAGGCAGATGGGAGGCATGATCTTGTTGTAAATTAACTGGGAAGGCAGATTTTAAATTGTTATTTAAATTTATATTTTTCTGTATGAGCAACTGAGAAATTTAATTCAGAAAGAAACTTTAAACAAATAACGAAGAAATCACTCATTAGATCCCAATAAAATCAAGAGAATAATATGGTTTTTTTTTAACCATAAATACTATTGATTTTATAGAAGCAAATGTAATCATCATACTCTGGCTCCAGCCTATAGCATTTCCTGTTGACCTTTTTTCTCATTTTTCTTTCAGGCTAATATTTGGCACTCTTTATCCTGCCTATTACTCTTACAAAGCTGTAAAATCAAAGGATATTAAAGAATATGTAAGTAGCATTTCTGGGAGTATTCTGTATCCATTTTAACAATTGTTAAAATGCCTTCTTTAGAAGGAAAAACAAACTTACATGCTTCAGATATGATTGTTTTTTTTGTATACTTACAGTATGCCACATCATTACTATGTTCCCCCTCCATTTTAATTGGTAATTTCATTTTTTAGCTAATGTGCAGATGATTTAATCTTATCTTCCACTTTAACCACAAAACCAGGAGAAATAAGATTGGTATTTGGATGATATTTTCTACTTCTAAAGTAAACATTCTAGCTAATTAAAATTATATATTGTTTACTGATTAAAGACACAATGTTGGGCCATTGAAGCACACATAGCAGATACTATACCGGGAGCATAGAACAGGGGCCCATTGTGTATGAAATTGTACAGATCTCCATCCATAATTATAGTGATTACTATTTTGTAACCATATCCCATATTAGTTTACTACGATGCTTTTGAAATCTAGTTTGGGTTAGTAAAAAACTTTTAATATTAGTAATATTATTTATCAACCATGTACTTCCCATTTATACTTAACTGAATAGCAAAGTGTGTGTTTCTGTTTGAGAACATTATTGTAATGTTTTTGCAAACATAGTGCAAAATATTTTTGCAACATTCAGAACTGTTTATATCCTTATTCAGTCTGAGTCATTTTTAAATTATTCTATTTTTCATCATGAAGCCATAGAAACAGCCTAAAGTAACTTGGGATTTACCAAAACTGATAACACCTGTAGTTTTTTTTTAATGAAATAAGAAGATAGCTTATAATGAAAAATGTAATATTAAATAGAGTAATAAGGTAGATTCAGAGTAACTTTTATAATTGCTTTTATGCCATTTCAGAATTACTTCTGCTACATGATCCTTAAATAAGCTATTTGTTTCCTGAATATAAAATTTCCAAATCATTTTATCTTCCACATAAATGTTGGTTGAAAAATTAATAAATAAATATATGTGGTTCTGTGTTTTGTTAAGTACAAATCCGTTATTTGAAGTAATGTTATCTCATCATGCCTACTGGTAAGCCTGTCCTTAATACTAGGAAGGAAGGAAATAGCATCTGTATAATTCGGAAGTATGAGATAAATTTTTAATTATGCTTTCTTTTCAGGTGAAATGGATGATGTACTGGATCATATTTGCACTCTTCACAACAGCAGAGACATTCACAGACATTTTTCTTTGCTGGTTGGTATCCTTTGAAATGTGTTCTTCAGGGGAAAAAAAGTAGAACAGAAAATGCAGGCACACACGCACACACAGGCATGCACTATGGATAGTATTAGGCACCCAGTGATATTAAGGGGGTGGAATATCTGGAAGCCTGGCATTTTCTTTTAGGAATGCCAAGTGGGAATGTTGGTGTTATTGAGTGTTGTTCTCTAGAATCCCACTTTGAAGGGGAATATTGTAAACATAATAATCATTAGCATCCTTGAGAAACTTGTAGTTTATAGAACTACCACTACAGTTTGTGAATCAAAGTTCATTTGTTAGGAAAAATTACAAGTCTTAGGAGGATGTATGTTATGAAGATGCAGTCCTGGCATGTATATGGCGAAGATACCAGTAAAATCTTTTGAGGTTGGACAACAGTGATATTTGTGTTACAATAGCAAACAAAGAAAGAAGAAGCATCTCAAGGATGAAAGCATATACAACAGTAAAAAGCATATGAGATAGTAAAAAATCCTTTCACAATTTAAAAGGGCGGGTATGTGAGAGAGGTTGAGAAGGACCTAAGGGAAGAAGAAGGTAGATGTGGTCTCTTTGTTCAAATTAAGAATGTCTGGGTTTGAGAAATGGCTAAAACCTGAATTTTCCTGCTGATAAACAACATAAACGTATATCTTTGAATACAGGGATATTAAAACATAACTAGAACACAGAGAATGTGTCTAAATTTCCAGGAATTTAGAAATTCCTGTTCATTTCCAATATTAAAATTGGACCTGGGAAAGTCCTGAATAGATGCATAGAAGAAGATACAGGAAGAATATTAAGATGAGAATAGGGTTGTAGGAAGAAAGATAAGGGCAGGGGTCTTAGAGAAAAAAGCAGAATAACTTTTCAGTCATGAATATTTTTAGTATTTTTGTTAGTATTTATTTGATTTGTCAATCACTTACAAGATACAAGTATAAGAATAAATATAGTTTTGGACTTCCAGTTTGAGCTTCTTCAGTGACAGACTGAAACCTCATCTCTCCAATGCTTCGATCCGTGCTCGCTGCTGGAGCGCCCCGAGCCAGCTGGTTTCGGGGTTAAGCCACCCCGCAGAGGTGGTGAAGAGGGGGAGACTGCCTGCAGGGTTGAGGAGAACCACATCTCTCCTCCCCAGCTGGCCATTACTCCCTTTCCTGAAGGCGGTTGTAACGGTGGTCAGAAATGGCCACCACAAAGAAGAACCCGACTGGAAAAGAATGTGCAGGAGGAAGATAAGAAGAGAAAGTTTTGGTTGACCGGGTCAAACAGCAAAAGCAACAAATAAGGTACCCTGGAATTTAAACTTAACAACATTGTTCCTAAAGAAGATTTTGAAGCTGCGAAGGAGAGAGAGAAGGGAAAGGATTAGGTTTTTTTCTTCCCGTCCTTATACTGACAGCTAAGAGACTTAAGCAAGAAACTGGGGAAAAAACCACTTTGACATTGATAGGCATCTAAGCTGAAAATAAAAGTCAAAGGGATAAATAAAGATTTCTGGACATTTAAAAGTTTTTAAAAGCTGGAAAGGAGAAAAAAAAGAATAGAAGGGCAGGATCTGGAAAAATGGAGGAGACTTCCTGGAATTAGGGAATGGAAGTGTAATTAAAAGGAACTTACAGTGAAATTTTAACAAGATTCCTCAAAGATACATTTTAATGGAAACTTGGTAACAAAATAATAGAACCCCAGGAAGAGAAAGTGGAAAAAAGAAGCAAGTAGAAACAGTCTTGGATTATTTGGATTACTTGGTGATTTTTGGTTTTTGCATCTAGATGACTAAAATTAACTGGGTGATTGTTTAAAAGTTTTTAAAATGGTATCATTCTTAGAAGAACTGAAAACAGAACTTAAAAAATTGAAAGAAGTAGGGAGAAGTTCTTTTGGCTTCGTGTTTCAATTCTTAGAAATGGAGATCTGGAACTATGAGAAACAACAAGAAACGCTTGCAGAACAAGAAGATTGGGACAAAGAAGATGCCATCTTTAATGATCAAATAATTTTAAGTGGGAGGGGAGAAAAGGGGGGAAAGAGAGTGAAAGGTTTAAGATTAGAAAAAACAACCAAAAAGAAGAACAATTTGAAAGATAAGAATAATATTAGAAAGCAACAGAAGAGGGGATTACAGATGAGAGAGTTAGAAGTAAAGAGACGAGGGGGTAAAAAGGGGAGGGAGAAGAAGAAGGGGAAGAAGGCAAGGAAAAGAAGTTGTAAAAGACAGAAAAAAAATGGAGAAACTGGGAAAAGATATAAGGATTGTAACCATAAATTTGTTTAGAGATAATGGGTGAAAATTTAATTGTAAAAGGTATTCTGCAAAGGTACATAAGATAGTTTTGTTATATTACAAATAGAAATAATTTTAGAAAATATGATGATGGATAAAATATTTATTGTAATGCAGTGGGATGTTTGTTAATAAATAAATGAATTAAAATGATTGAGAGAATTAAAAGGGAACATTTTTAATTATTAGTAATGATTTATAAAAATATAAGTGAGAAATATGGGGAAAAAAGAATTAACTATGGAAAGTTTATAAGTGTTCCCAAGGAAATATGATATTCAATTGAAAAGAAATGTTAAAGATTTTAAGATTTTAATGCATATTAATGATAGAATTGAATTGGAATGGAATGTGTTTTATTTACATATATATATATATATATTTCTTTTTAAGAATATAGTGTCTATTTTAAGACTGAACCAAGTAGAATTCGATTGGAAGTTATGTATTATATTGAATGCTATAATCTTAAAGCTATACATTGAAGCTTAAATAAGAGCTTGAATGGATAAAATTAAAGGATATAAAGGTGTCATACTCTAATTGGTAACTACAGGGAAAAATTTGTTTAATAAGAAAAGATAATGTGAAATTGTAACAGGACAGACAAAAGTATAAATATAATGATTTCAATAGAGATAATCAAAACAAAGTTGAGAAAATTAGAAACTGTGGAAAATATAAAATGGTAATAAGATATGGAATAGAATATAAAAATGAGCATGAAATTGAGTTTTGTGTCTGTATGAAGAAGTAATAACCTGGGATCATGCTATTTTCAAAAAAGATGTTTTATTTGTATTTTGATTTTGTGAAAACCCAAATAAAATTTTCAAAAAAAAAAAAAGAATATAGTTTTGAATGCATGAGATAGATACTTATAAGAAAAATAAAAAAAACAATAGGACAGGGACGGTAGGCATCATTGGTGCACTTATGCACGCCCCCTATAGGCCTCTTGGGAAGGGGGTGAGGTCAATAGTTAAAGTTTTTGAGGTTTGGGGAAGAAACCACAGAGTCAGGTAGAATATTCCAAGCATTGACCATTCTGTTGCTGAAATCGTATGTTCTGCAGTCAGGTTTGGTGTGGTTAACCTTCAGTTTGTATCTATTGTGTGCTCTTGTATTATTATGATAGAAGATGAAGTATTCATTTGCAGGTAGGATATTGCAATGTATGATTTTATATACTATAATTAGATCGGACCGGAGGCGACGTAGTTCTAGGTTTTCTAGGCCAAGAGTTTCAAGTCTGGTGGCATAAGGTATTCTGCAATGAGTAGAGGAGCAGAGAACTCTTCTTATGAAATATTTCTGGACTTTTTCAATTGTGTTAATATCAGATACATGATATGGGTTCTAGACTGATGAGCTTCATTCAAGCATAGGTCTAACAAATGTTTTGTATTCTCTAGTTAGTAGTGTGATATTAGCAGAGAAGAAGCTGTGTAGGATCATTATATTAACAACTCTTAATGCCTTTTTGGCTATGTAGTTACAGTGGGCACTAGCACTTAGATTATTTGAGATGAGTACTCCAAGGTCCTTGACAAAGTTTGGATCCTCAACAAGGTCTTGATTATTTAGCTTGTATTTTATTTTCTGATTTTTTTCTGCCAATATATAAGACAGAGCATTTATTTGTTGAAATTTGAAGTTGCCATTTGATTGACCATTCTGATATATAGTCAAGGTCTTTTTGGAGGGTAGTAGTATTGTCTGTGGTGTTGAATAGCTTTACATCATCAGCGAAGAGAATGCAGTTGCTCTTAATATGATCACAGAGGTCATTTATGTAGAGTATAAAGAGAGTTGGTCCTAAAACAGTGCCTTGGGGGACACCACTGTTGACAGGTACAGATTTTGATAGGACGCTTCCAATTTTGACCATTTGTTGTCTGTTTGACAGGAATGCCTCTATCCGGTTATGTAGGTGTCCAGAGATACCATAAGATTTTAGTTTTAGTTGGCATTCGTTGTGTACCACTGAAACAAAGGCTTTACAGAAGTCTATGTAGATTGTGTCTATTGCTTTGCCCTGATCGAGTTGTGTAGTCCATATGTTTTTGCAATATAAGAGTTGCAGATTACAGGATAGTTTTTTTCTGAAACCAAATTGTTTATTAAAGAGTAGGTTGTTTGTCTCTAAGTGGAGAATAATGGATTGGTTAATAATTGATTCCATGACTTTACAGGTGACGCAGCATAAGGAGATTGGTCTGTACTTTTCAACTAGGCTGGGGTCTCCCTTTTTGAAGATGGGGATGACCATGGCGTGTGACCATAGTTTTGACAAGGAGCTGGTCCTGAAAGATTTTTCAAAGATTATGCTTAGAGGTTCAGCTATGGCAGTGGATAGCTTTTTTAAAGAAGTAGGCACATATTCCGTCCGGTCCAATAGATAGGGATGGTTTTAGATTGCGCAGTGCTTTTTTAACAATGTCTTCTGTAAAATCAATATGTATTAGATCATTGTAGTTGTCTGTGGTTCGACTAGGAAGTACTGGGCTTTTTACAAATACATTGTTGTTTACAAATTCTGAGCCAAGGAATATGTTAAAGAGGTTTGCTTTGATTGTGTCGTCGTTGCAGTCTTTGCCATTAGGTCCTTTCAAGGCCTAATGTATCTTGCATGTCATTTTTGTCATCTGCATATTTAAGCCACTCAAGGATTCAGCTCATTGTAATCTTTCACAATTGCCTTTATTTAACTGAATATCAGGATATATGAGATACTATGTTTACTTTTGCTCTCTTAGAACTTTTTTTTCCTGTAAGAAATGTGGGACTGAATATTGCAACCATCTTGAAACAGGCTGGATGAATATTTGTGGACTGAATATTTGTGCAAGTTGTCAAGGGATAAAGAAATGGAAACAACTATTGACAGGAAATTGTTCTACTGTACTTAGGAATGAATGAGCAGTGAGAGTTCACATGGCATTCTCAAATAGAAGAGAGGCTAGATTCTTCTTCATTTTATTGGGGAAGGGATTACTTGGGTTTATGAGTGGGACTCCTGACTTTGTTATTCATGAAGATGCACTTAAAGACATTAGCAAAAGCCAAATGCAAAGGTGAAATGTTTTTAGATGCCAACATCAATGCACACATTCGAACATTTATAAATTTACTTTCTTGGTAAATTCTCAAGGAACTTGATTTGAAAAGAGCACCAAAATATATTCTTTTCCTTTTCTGTAGGTTCCCATTTTATTATGAACTCAAAATAGCCTTTGTAGCTTGGTTATTGTCTCCATACACAAAGGGCTCCAGTCTTCTATATAGGAAATTTGTACACCCAACTTTGTCTTCAAAAGAAAAGGTCAGTGACATTATTTCTCAAAAAGTAAGATAAGCTTATGAATAAGAATATCTTTAGGCTGTGAGACCACCACTAGTGACCCTTATCAACTGAATTAGTTGTATGATAGCATTACTGATTGTATAATATTACTTACACTTTTTGCATTCCTTTCAGGAAGAAGAATTTCATTTCAGTAGGTGTTACTCTTTTTATCTTGATTGACTTGTTTTTACAGATTAGAACTAAAAAGATATGCAGCTGCCCACTGTTATGACTGTCAATGTAATAAATGATCTAAGCTATTGGCTCTATAGGGAAGAAAGTTACAAGTTTTTCAAAGGCAATTGGAGTAGTCAGTTAGAAATCTTGACGAACAGCTCATATGAGAAATATATATTTTAATGCAAATTTTTCCAATCTGGTATTTTTCAATTGTATTATGTTGAGCTACAGCTGCTTTAATTCCTATCCAGATGGGAAATATAAGAGTTAAAATCCAAAGCACTATGACACTAAAATAGGAAAGACTACCAAGAACTCGTGTAACCCTTTATTATCCTTCATTCCTTTTGATTCAGCAATCTGCACATTGACAGAGCAATTATAATTTTCCCCATTTGTTACCAGCAAATAAAGGTTACAAAAGTTAGCAAGTTGATGGTAAATAAATTGCTGGTTATGTTTTGGGTTAGTCTTAGTGTATTGTGTGAATTCAGTTAATTAGATTTAGTTATCAGACAATGGTTAAACAAGTGGTGGCTTGCCGTGATTTATATATCCACTCTTTTGGAAAGTAATTTATCTAGCAGCACTTTTATAACATGCTTGTCTCTAGGGTATAATTTCTGAATTATTCTTCCTCAGACTGAGTGTTAAGCAACCTCCTAAGTATCTGTATTTGAATCAGGTATTCTCTAAGGATTCTCTAAAATAGCTTTGAATTTTTTACTCATATTATCACTCTAATTAGGACCTATACTGTAAGTTTATATCCCTATTTTTCTATTAAAAAGATAGGGAGAGCTGAATTATTCATTTTATATCTCCAAGATTGATATACAGTATTATATTAAGCAGTAAAGTATGGTTACTAAACTACAGCGGTTAGGTTCGTGCAATATATTAAGCCCACACCTAACAAATTATCACTTAGAGGTCATCCTGAAAATGAAGTTTCCCAAATTTGCATATTTCTTTTATTATAAAATTATGACAACCACTCTCATATAATTGTTATATCAATGAGGAAGGTGGATGATTACTTATAAATCATACTCTGTTTAAACCATTTTGATCTATATACAGGGCAGACATAAAAACATCTTCCCTTGATAAGTAAGAGAAAGACAAGTTTATTTGAACTCTTTTGAGTTTGATTGTGGATTTTTTTTCTTTTTGACAGGAAATAGATGATTGCTTAGTCCAAGCAAAAGGTCGCAGCTATGATGCCCTGATGCATTTTGGGAAACGGGGGCTAAATGTTGCAGCCACAGCTGCTGTAATGGCAGCTTCCAAGGTAACCAGTAGGACAATTCAGGATATGAGAATTACTTTAATATTATCATTTTCTTTGGCTGTGAGAACAAACAATGGCTTGTGAGCAACACTTAGTATCAGAAGCTCTAAAGCCATTTGCCATTATTAATGGAAGACCATAAATGTCTCAGTACACAAAGGCACAAGTAATACATTCTTTGCAAGGTGATTAACAGCAAAATTTAGTGTTATACTTAGGAAAACTTATAGCTAGTTCCATAAATAACAAACTGTACCCACAAATGTAGTGGCTGAGGTATAAGCCTAAGAGTTTTTAGAATCATTTCTTTTTCTTTTTCAGGAATTTGTATTTAAAAAAAACTTCACTTAACCTATTTCTTTTTTACTGAATTAAAATAAAGAAACACTGAATTGATTTTATACAAATATAAAAAACTGAACAGAACATTTTGTGCTGAAAATGAGATTGTTTGAAGAGGTAGGAATAATTGTATATACATTTAAAATTTCCATATGATAATGGAGAATGAACTGATACAGATAGTCTAACAAAAACTATTGAACCCACAATTTGGGTCACAAGTCATTGCAATTTTTAAAATAGTTGCCCATGTGACCATCTTCATTCAACAACCGCAATCCTAACTTACAGTTGTTAAACAATGACATGAGTGTACCTTGTGATGAGAGAGGTTCTGGGAGGCCAGTACCCTCCATGCCGCATGCAGAAACTCGCTGCAGACCTCAGCCAGCTAGACCCACCAGAATGTGGAAACCTGCCACAGGCCAGAAGGTCTTGCCTGGCTGTGCCTTCTAGTGCATGGAAGTTTACTGTTGGCTGGGAGCCCTTGTTTAGCAATCCCAGCAGCACATGGAATATCCATCTACCCCAGTTTTCTCAGAGGTTTTGGGCCTTTTCCCCACCACACCACTTTCTTGGAAGGCTTGGGATTTATTCAGTTGTGCAGGTCCACTTCCGTTCTCTTTTCATGCCCAGCCAATGAGATGCGCATCTACTGCAGAAAGCTAGCCAACACCAGCCCTTGTAACATTGCGAACTTCTTTCTATCTCTGGAAACTTTGCATTGGCTAGCTTTCTGTAGTCGCTGTACCTTGTATTGGCAAGGTGAACTTGTTAGCAGTTGCACAGAAAGGAAAGATAAGTGGATCCAGACAGCTGGGTAGAGAAAAATTAGACCTTAGGGAATGATGTGGCGGGGGAAGGCTGATTTGCTGGTGGGCCCAGCAGGTCAAAGCCTCCCAGCTTTTGTGTGTGGGGGGAATTACAGTGCTCCTGTGTTCATAACAGCAGGCACACTGCCAAGTGCTCCAAATTTTGTCACATGACCGCAGGAGGACTGTGACAGCTGGAACTTCAGGAGCGGGTTGTATGTCCCTTTGTTTAGTGCTGTTGTAATTTTGAACAATTCTGGTTTGATGCTGTCAGCCACATTATTGTTACATTTATTTGCCAGCTATCTCACCATGGGGCTACTCTAAGCAGCTTACAACAATAAAAATGAAGAAATGATAAGAATGTAAAGAAAACTCAAGTAAAATAATAGAACAATTAAATGAAAAATGAAAAAGAAAACAATCAGAATATACCAATATGCTAACCAAAAAAGGGGGTGGGTGGAGATCAGAGAGAAAGGGGGGTGGAAAGTGGAGTAAGCCATCAGTCCAGCAGCCACCTCCAGCATGGAACCTATCCCGATCAGTAGAGCCAGGTCTTCAGGCTCTTGCAGACGGATAGGAGGATGGGAGCAGATCTTACCCTGGAAGGCAAGATGTTAAAAAGGGTAAGTACTGCAGCAGAGAAGGCTCTTCTTCTGGATCCCAATAGTCAGAGTTCTTTGACCACAGTAGGCCCATTCAGCCGGCATGAGTAGGATGGGCTTGGGCTAATGGAGTAACAAGATGGTTCATCAGGTAGCCTGGACCTATGACATTAAAGGTTTTAAAGGTCATAACCAACACCTTGAACAGCACTAGGTAGTAGCCAGTGAAATTAGCAGAGCAGAGATAGAATATGGGCCATCCTAGGCGCCTCAAAGGCTGCTCTCACAGCCATACTTTGCACCAGCTGAAGCTTCCAAATGGATTCAAGGATAGCCCCATGTAGAATGAACTGTAGTAGTCCAGATAAGAGATGACAAGGGCTTGAGTGACTGAGCATGGGGAGTCATGCTGCAGGAAATGTCACCACTGAAGCACAAATAAAATTGTAAAAATGTGCTAAAATTGTCCTAGTCATGCTCAGACATGAATCCAGGAGAACCCCTAACATGAAGTGGGTGTGAATAGGGCAATACAATGCCTTCTGAACTAAGGATGAGAAAATCTTGGATCCTGAAGCTCCATGCGCCCAAAGCCACTCGGTCAGTTGTTGAATGAATGGTCATAAATCAAGGAAAAATCAAGAAATCAAGTACAGCAGTATTATTATTTTTATTTCAATTGATTTATTGCATTGATTTAATGACTTGTAACAATTAAATGATGATGAACCTGATAATTAAACATTGGACAAAAGGAATATATTTGCTAGACTATGTTTTCAAAGGCAGAGGAAGTTTTATTGCCTAATAAGTTAATTGTATAAATATATAAAGTTATAAGAAAAGTATTAATTGGAATTAGAGAATAAAAAAGATCGATATGAAATATAAAACTAAGTTATCCTTTAGAATGTTGTTTAAGCTCTTTTTGCTTTCCTATTGTTATGAAGATAAGTATTTCACATCTAAACTGTATACTGTTTAGTGTTTGAGTGCCCTTTAAAAGAAGTGGTGGAATCTGCAATACATTGTATTACATTATTTCTCTTCATATAGAGAAATTAACTCCTAATTATTCTACAAAAGAATCCTAGAGTGGAGGTCAATACACAACATGTACACATAGCAATCTGCAATGACAATAGCAAGACCTTGAATAAGTGGTGCAGTATATGGTGTATTCAGCTTTTCAGCAACATTGTTCATTCCTGTAGAACAATCAATGTTTGTTTTATATGTTGCCACAGTGGGATTTTTTTTTTACCTGCTAGATCACCCAGCTTCTTCATTTTCTCATGCATTTGGATCTGAAAGATGGGCAGGTAACCTTGTGAAGGTTTCTATTAACTTCTAAACTAATTTACATATTATCAAGCAAGACCAGCATGATTGCCATATCTTTTTTTTTTTTACTAAAACAAGCACTATCAGTAGTAAATTGTGGAACATAGGTGTTGTCGTGCATTCAGCTTAAAACTATGACTTTATCAGTAATAACAAAAATTGCAAGGATGCCATGTAATATAGGAGTTATGACAGGATTATTTAGTCATACAGTGGCTACAGGATTTCACTTCCATAGATATTAACACACAGGGCTTGTGCAGAGCTTCAGCTAAGATGCTCTGAAGCACATGCAGGTACAAATACAGCATCTCTGCAATTTTTAAAGCAATTATATTTTCTTCCCCGGGAATCATTCCCTTTCTACAGCTGCTGTGCACTCCCAAGAAAATTTACATCTGGTTTATGAAATAGTAAAAATTTATGCATTCATTCTAAAACATGTTTTTTGCCTTGTGCTACACAGCCCATTTAATTTAGTGACCAATTCCTACTGGAAAAAAAAACATGAAACAATATTTTAGCTACATCTCTAAAGACTCTTCTATGTAAAGACTGTGATCAAAAATTTACAAACGTAAGTCAATCTTTTATTTCTGATCTGGTTTTCACATTACACTCAGCTATAATTTATTTAACCATGGTTTTCTGAAGAAATAATAACTGTTTAGATTTGAATAATGTATTAAACTAACGTGGGTGATCCTTTCATTGTTAAAGCCATAGTTCTTGAGAATTTCAAGCAGTGATATGATATGATGACATCACCCAACGCAACAAACATATTTGCCTTGTTCAACACAGTTGGGGAGTGTTTTAATGTTTTGGGGAAGTGCTCAATGCAAAATATGTGCATTACGTATAGAAGAAGCTAAAAGCACTTATTTCTATATTAGTTCAAAAAGTGGGGAGGGAATCACATCACCAAAATTTACTTACTATTCAGCTCTCAGCATTGGTGATACAATCTTGAAGAATTTCAAAGAGATTTGGGGGACCATATCCATGCTGTGAATTTTCACTAACCTATAAACCATGTATCATGAATTCAAAGATCAAACAATAAAGCTTAATCCATGAATACAATTAATCTTTTTTAGATTTTATATTTTACATATTGTTGGTGTTTTAATTTATAAGTATCCTTCATATTACTATTTTGAACAAAAATATAAAAAATACAGCTTCTAAAATATGCTCACTTTAAAGAGGTTTTAAAAATCTTTTGATAGAGCCATCTTTTTATTGTCTAAAAAGGAAGCATAAATGAAAAATTTATAAAAATGAACACAAAATACATCCAAAATGTATCAAGAAATATAAATATATATAAAAACATTTTGAGATACTTCAAGTGTTTATTTAATGAAATACTTTTTAGAAAAAGACTAAGTTGATTTCATGTGATACTTCTGGTTATATATACCAAAGAAAAATACATTTTCTTTAAAATTATTTCTAATAGAATACTAACAGTTTGGTGTATTGTTTAAATACAAACATTTTTCATTTAAGTAATATTTTTCCAGTAATATTTAACAACTTAATGACAATCATGCATGTTGCTGAAAAGCAAGTCCAAGTGCATTCAACCATGATGAGACCCAGATATACATAGGCTTCTAAGAATTTCATGTAACATCTGGCATCATTTTGCATCTTATTAAAAATCACAGTGATAATAGCATTTACTAATTCCGTCCATGTTTTTGTGCATTTGCATGTATTTTGTTCCATAGTTAATTGATACAGATTTGATAATGAATAAGAAACACAGGATGCAAAAGATACATACATCTTTGTTTCAAGATGTAAAAATAAACAAGAGCAAAGGATAATTTTGAGGTTGAAATATTTAGCAGGCCATGGTTATCCCTCTATTGGTAACCTATTGAAGGGCTGGAATGCATTTTATCAGCAGTTGCCATGATGGGAAACAGTTCAAAAGTTTCAGCTGTAAGTAATCCTCAACTTAGGATTGGTTGCTTAAATTAAAGATACAACAGACTCAAAAAAAAGTGGTTTAGGTCCATCCTCAAAGTTATAACTGCTACATCACTATCACATTGTATTTCAGGTGCTTGGTAAGTGCCTCACATTTATGATGAGTTGCAGCATTTCAGAATTACAGAATTGTGTTTTGTGACTTCCTTGCCATTTTCTGGCAAGAAACACCCATTGGATTAGCTGGATTTGGCCACACAATTTGCTTAATGATTGATATAAAAACAGCTATAAAATTGAGCCTAATCATATGCTGTTTCAACTTATGATTATATTCAGAACTCAATTGTGGTCATAAATCAAGTACTATCTGTAGGGCAAAATAAGTCATTTGTAAGACTTTTCACCAAAGCTCAGTGCTTACATTCTTAATCAACACTATTGGTCCATAGGTATATATTGTTATTTGTATAGTTTTAAAGATATCATTCAAAGGGCTGTGGTTGTGGTTCACTTAACTGAAACTCTACTCGCATCCAGTATCATTCACCTGGGATCAGTCAAATAAATAAGAAAATAAATTTCTCCTTTAATTAGCAAGCAAACTGCTTTGTTACTCCATGAACTATATATATTTTTTTATCTCATTAGCTGTTGATTTTTTTAAAAAATAATGAAACAATGGATGGCTATTCAACATAACAGTTATTTAATTAGGGTTTTTCTATATTTGCTTGACACCAAATGGTCATTTGGATTTGTGTACCCATTAGACAAGGGCTGAAAAGCTAGTTGAAAAATGGAATTAACTGGATGGATTGATATGGAAGCTACATGCTGTCATAAAAAAACATTACATAAGGAGAAGAAATGAGGAGTCATGGATGTTAGGAGCAGCACTGGAGGAGAGTTTCCTCTCAGGTAGGCTAAAGAAAAAATATAACCACCTGGGAGCAGCATTTGTAATAACTGAGGTGGTATTCCAATGCATCAGGAAGGCTGGAATCCCTATTCAATTGGTTTGAATAATTTAGCCTACCTCAGGTACTAGATGGGCAATGAGAATATGTCATCAAGACTTACCTTTCAACTAATAAAAAAATATGTGCAATTGTTCTTCGCACCAGCCAATTACCTTCTGAAGTTGTTCCAAGTACAACCCCCAAAATAACTTTTTTGGTCAGATTTAGTAAAGAAAGAAATGTGCAGGTGTGAACTGAGAACTGCCAGGGTGAGTTTTAGCAGCTGAAAGCAGTTCTTAGTTGTAGTAGTGTCTTACAAGCTCTAGACTTTGAAAAGCTGTTCATGTTAATCACAGAACTTTAGAGAGGGGCATTGAAGCATTGTTAACACAAGTGGGTAGAGATCAAACTCTTCTTCCAATGGTATTCCTAAGAAACTGTTGATGAGAAAATCTCTCAGAGAAAGTGGACTCTGCTGTGGTATGTATCTATGAGAAATTACATTGTTGTCTTTAGAAATGTCGATTTGACAAAACTGACTGAATAGCTTTGAGAAGCCTACTACAGTAATATGGCTTTAAGATAGAATGACAGATATTTTGTTCAGATAATTATCTCAAGGGATTAGTGATTATAGGGCAATGGGAGAAGTGAATCTAAAAAAAAAGGGATATTATCAACAGAAATATTTTGGACTACAGCAGCATAGAAATTACAATTGATGAATAAATATTTCACACTGACATATCCATATATGCTAAACTAATTGCATGTTCTACATTCAGGTATTCCCTGACTTATAACTGGTTGCTTAGCAATCATTTATTTATTTATTTTGTCAAACAATTATTAGATAACAGGTATGAGTATAAACATGGTTATAAATACATGAAATGGATACGAATAAGAAAAAAAGAATAGGGACAGTAGGCACATTTTGCTGCGCTTATGCACTTCCCCTACAGACCTCTTAGGAAAGGGATGAGGTCAATAGTAGACAGTTTACTGTTGAAGATTTTGGGGTGGGGGAAGAAACCACAGAATCAGGTAGAGTATTCCAGACATTGACCACTCTGTTGCTGAAGTCGTATTTCCTGCAATCAAGTTTGCTGCGGTTTATCCTTAGTTTGTATCTATTTTGTGCTCTTGTATTGTTTTGGTTGAAGCTGAAGGTAGGCAGGACATTGATAGGTAGGACATTGCAATATATAATTTTATGTACTATACTTAGATCGAACTGAAGGCATCATATTTATAGGTTGTCTAGGTCTAAAATTTCAAGTCTGGTGGCATAAGGTATTCTGCTACAAGTAGAGGAGTGGAGAACTCTTCTTGTAAAATATTTCTGGACTTTCTCAATTATATTAATATCAGATATGTAATGCGGGTTCCAGACTGATGAGCTGTATTCAAGTATTGGTCTAGCAAATGTTTTATATGCTCTTGTTAGTAGAGTGATATTACCAGAGAAAAAGCAACACAGGATTAGGTTAACAACTCTTAGTACCTTTTTGGCTATGTAGTTACAGTGGGCTCTAGCATTTAGATAATTTGAGATGAGTATTCCAAAGTCCTTGAAAGAATTTGGATCATCAACAAGGTCTATTCAGCTTGTATTTTATTTTCTGATTTTTTTTTTTGCCAATATGTAAGACAGAGCATTTATTTGTTGAGATTTGAAGTTGCCATTTGTTTGACCATTCTCATACATAGTCGAGGTCTTTTTGAAGAGTAGCAGCATTGTCAGTGGTGTTGAATAGCTTTACATCATCAGCGAAAAGGATGCAGTTGCTCTTAATATAATCACAGAGGTCATTAATATAGAGTATGAAGAGATTTGGTCCTAGAACACTGCCTTGGAGGACACCACTGTTGACAAGTACAGGTTTTGATAGGATTTGATTTGATAGGATTTGAAGTTATCAAGGATTCCCCCCCCTCAAAGAAACTTATGATCTGGTTCTGAAGTTCCAATGCCTTCCAATCACTTGACCACATGTTGAATGCTCAACAGCTGGCTGCATTGATGGCTATTTGCAGTGTCTCCCAGTTTTCAGCAAAAATGCCATATAGTGAACAATGGTTGCTTTATGACCACAGTGGTTGCTTTATGACAGCAGCAACGTCTTAACAACCACTGCAAAAAAAAAAGTCATAAAATTGAATTAGTCATATTGGTCACCTGCTTTATAATCATAATGACTTACAACTATAATGGGAAGGTTACATTATAGTCATAAGTCGAAGGACACACTGTATGTTGTGTTAAGGATCAGTTCTTAGCATGGGCGTCCTAGCAGACAGAGCCGTATTTAGCTAATCATATAATCTTTTAAAAGAGATACATGGATGAATGAGTCAGTCAGTTCCATTGATGGCAACCACATTTGTTTCGATCCACATTACAGACAATGAATCTAGACTGTAAAATAGATAGTAGCATGCTTTGGCCTGCCTGCAAAATCAGATTACTTAAATTCCTCTCTTTCTGCTAGAGAAAAATAGTTTGTTGTTTTGAAAACTAAAGCAGAGATTGGGAATGGAGGCTAAGAAGAAAACAGGCATATCTGCCATGTCTTAAGCAACCTCCGAATTTAACTGACTGGAATCCTCAGGGTTTGAAGCCCAGGGACAACTGAGTCAGAAAGAAACCTATTGCAGGAGAAAAATAGCTAGAAGTATGTAATATTTAAATCAAATATATTGTCTTTGATTATTATTGTCTTTATTGAAGCTCAGTCATTGTGTGTGTTTTATAAATTTACACCTGTTTACATCAGTTACCAGATCAATAGCATGTTGTGATGAGCCATGTTGGCTCAATGGTTAGAATATAATATTGCAGGCTAACACATTGCTCACTCCAGGAGTTAAATTCTGAGTGGTTCAAGGTTGACTCAGACTTCCATCCTTCAGAGAACCCAGATTGTTGGGGTGCAATATGCTGACTCTGTAAGCCGCTTAGGGAGGGCTGTATCTAAGAGTGATTTTTAAGCTTTATAACAATAATTATATTTTTAGAATTTAGAATTCTTTATTGGCCAAGTGTGATTGGACACACAAGGAATTTGTCTTGGTGCAAATGCTCTAAATGTACATAAAAGAAAAGATACATTCATCAAGAATCATAAGGTACAACACTTAATAATAGTCATAGGGTATAATAAGCAATCAAATCATACTAGGAAACAGTCAATATAAATCGTAAGGATACAAGCGACAAAGTTACAGTCCTACAGTCACAAGTGGGAGGGGATGGGTGATAGGGAGTGATGAGAAGATTAATAGTAATAGTAGTGCAGACTTTGTAAATAGTTGAACAGTGTTGAGGGAATTATTTTTTTAGCAGAGTGATGGCTTTCGGGAAAAAACTGTTCTTCTGTCTAGTTGTTCTGGTGTGCAGTGCTCTATAGCATCATTTTGAGGGAAGGAGTTGAAATAGTTTATGTCCAGGATGTGAAGGGTCTGTAAATATTTTCACAGCCCTCTTTTTGACTCATGCAGTATACAGGTACTTGATTGAAGGCAGGTTGGTAGTAATTGTTTTTTCTGCAGTCCTAATTATCCTCTGAAGTCTGTGTCGGGTTACAGAACCAAACCAGACAGTTACAGAGGTGCAGATGATCGACTCAATAATTCCTCTGTAGAACTGTATCAGAAGCTCCTTGGGCAGTTTGAGCTTTCTGAGTTGGTGCAGAAAGAACATTCTTTGTTGTGCATTTTTGATGACGTTTTTGATGTTAGGTGTCCATTTTAGGTAATTTGATATAATAGAACCTATAAATTTGAAGGTCTCTACTGTTGATACTGTGTTATCTACTATTGTAAGAGGTGGTAGTATGGGAGGGTTTGTTCTAAAGTCTACCACCATTTCTACGGTTTTGAGTGTGTTCTGTTCCAGATTGTTCCGGTTACACCATGAGGCAAGTTGTATAACCTCCTGTCTGCATGCAGATTCATCGTCTTGAATGACACCAATCACTGTTGTGTCATCTGAAAACTTCAGTGTTTTAACAGATGAATTGTTTGAGATGCAATCATTGGTATATAGGGAGAAGAGAAGTGGAGAAAGCACACAGCTTTGGGGGGGCTCCTGTGCTAATTGTACAGGTATCAGATGTGATTCTGCCTAGCTTCACCTGCTGCTTCCTATCTGTTAGGAAGGTTATGATATTTATATATATTTTATATATTTTATTTTATATATTTTAATCTTCTTTCTCTAATTTTACATTATTGGTCATTTCTTACCATCTCTTACCCTGTCTTATCATTAAACCCATGAACCCCAAGTTCATTTTTTTTCTATTTTCAGCAAAAAAATCTGTAGAATTTTCTTTTATAGATGCTATTTTATTATAGGTTGTTTTCAAATTCTGTCAATGCCTTGAATAGCTCTGTATTTTTAACTCCTTTGCTAAAAAGGAATTTTTACATGTTTCTCTCTCCCCCTCCCACTTTTAAATAAAATTTAATTCAAGAATTCTTGAGAGACTGTCTTCCTCCGTATTAAGAAGAAAGAGAAGGAGAAGCAGATTTCCCTAAACCTATGCCTTAGCGCTATGGGACCAGGAGATGGGACTATGGAATTTATTTTAACTTTCATCTTTTTTCATGCTATTAAATTGCTAGAAACTAATATAGGGAGTACTTTCAGTCTCTCTCACATTATAACGGTATATGAGAAAGACCTTGGGAGATAAGGGGAAGAGCCACAGCTAGGATAGCTTAGTCCACAGAAAGAATGGAGGCATAGCAAACATCCCAGAAGGGGCTCTAGTTTCTGGGGGCTCTAAAGGAAGAGGAGAACTGCACTTTTGTAATCAGTTAATATAACCTTACAATACAACACAGTCCTTCTTGGTGTGCTTCCTGTTTGGACTACCTTCCAAAGATGACATCAGTTTTGCAGTCTGAAAATATATTTGTATTATACTGACTTTTCTAAAGTATGAGTTGAAAAAGAAATTAGCTAAATCGAGTCAGTATGATTCTTATTTAAGAAGAATGATGATTTAGATTTATTTATATTTAGGGAAGGCTCACTAAAATGAATTCAAAATTAATAATGATTGATTTAAATCCAGTTGATTTCATAATGTTCCTATTTAAAAAAATATAATTAACATTGAATTTTAATGAAAACTAAAACAGGATAAATTATCTAGAATCATTTATATATAAAAGAACCATTGTTTCTACATCTCCATGCTACGGCAAGAGATGTTAAATTATTGCTGAAAGACATATCTGTAATACATATTTACAGATCATGACTGTTAAGTGTGGAGCATGGGTGCGAAGAATGGAGACAAGCCGGTGAAACAGTGAACTTCAACTCTTTATTTACATGGTGTGACAGCTCGAACTGGATAGCTGCTATAGCCTTCCTTATATAGGCAACTTATTAACTATTCAACCAATGGCGACCTGGGAGCGCTAGCTCCGTTAACCAATGAGAACGGCTTGCTAATGGCCAATCAGGTTCTCCTGAATGGACCAATCTGTTCTCCTGAGAACCGGTCGGATCATCCAGAGAGTGGGAGGTGCTTCAGTCTGCGTTGTTGAAGGCTGAGCTTAATTACTGAGGAATGCTCCGCCCTCCGTCACGTGGCTCCCTTGAATTCCCCAGTTTACGCTCAGCCTTCGTGAGAGTAGGTTGTGTACTTCACCACTCCTTGGCCGATTCAAGAGCTCTTTATTCATCAGGTTTGATTATCATTGCCCCGGTTCTCCTTAGCCTCTAAGCGCATTGGGATAGTGATTAAACAGGGGAGTGCGTTTCTTCGCCCCCGGGGGGGCTGCACAGTGGGTGGCTTCCTCGCTCCGACGCCAATCCCCCCCCTCAATTCGATCCTCTTCCTGCCGCTTTTCTACGCCGCACTCGTAGTGGCTTTATTTGATCGTGCTGTGATAGCGCAGCTGGTGTTCCCCCCCACCATAAACGCCAATCGCCCAGGAAGGGGCGAAAATCACCTGGCTGCCTCTCTTGGTCCCTAGACGTGCCGGAGAGGCTGATTTTGGCCCTGAGCAGCCCTTGAGTAAGGGAGCGTGGGCAGCTGCCATTTTGGATGCCGCCACTTGTCGGGCGCCACTTTTAGAGGCCTCATTGAACTGCAAAGGGACTAGCTCTCATTATAGGCTTTCCAGCCTGTGAGAGCTATCAGATATTTAGGGGAATTGGCAAACTTGTTGGCTTTCCGCAGCACGCTCAGGGCAGGAAATTGCAGCCTATCCCTCCCGGTTGTTGCCTGGGAGCTCCAGCTGCCCGAGGCCTCACTCCAGCCTCAGGCATTTTATTTGGCACATTGGCAATATTAACAGCAATTCCTGGGGTCACTCCTTCCTGGGAGTTCCAACCAGACCTTGGATTAAATATTGTAAATAATAATAATACTAATAGTAATATTTATCATTACATAGAGATCTAAATATATTTAGATATACAATTACATACATACATACATACATACATACATATTTAGATAGATATATATATGTATTTGCATATATATATTTTTACATCTTATCAATATTTGGCTATTTCACGTTGCCAACACTGGTTGGATTATATATCTTGATTGTATGCTTAGGTATAAAGATATTAATAATTATATTAATTTATATACATTTAAAATTCCAAAAGGGGGTGCGGGCCAGCAAAAGGACACCCGGCCTTTGTTGTAGGTTGAACCCTTGGCGAGACAACCGCCTTTACATTTGTATTACAGTCCTTTCCTCTACAATGGCAGATGACAATTCCGCTAAAGGCCCTTCTTTGAAGGCCAAATCTAAATCCTACCACCTGCGCAAACAGGCTAAGGAAGCCCCTAAAGAAACTTCCAAAGCTTCTCAGAGGGACACTCTAAGACATCATAGGGCACTGGAGAAAGAATTTGACAGACGATCTAGAGAGACACAACCGGTATTTCCAGCCCCCCCACCCTATGCTCCCTCTACCTCCAGACCCCCCCCCTCCAGATTGCTCTTCCCTCTCCAGGCGCAGCCCATCCCAGGGACACCAGGTTCCCGGACCAACGACCAGGCGGACGCCGGAAGCAACATTTACGCCCACGGCCGCTGGTCTGTGCCATGAGGAGGTCGCCACAGTTGAGATCCCTGTGCACATGCAGGCATGGATGGAACGGGCTATTCGCCAGGGGATTGCAGAGGGCCTGCAACAGATGCCCAGGTCTGGTCCTCCCTCGATGGCGCCCGAACACGACTCGCCATCAGTCAGGTCCTCGCCTAGATCGGACCCCACTCTTGGTCAGGTACCTTTACAGGAGGGCAGTCCTCTCCCAGAAGGGGATCTGGAGGAGGCCATGGAAGACCTAGATTGGTTCGGGGAGGAGGAGGAATTGGAATGGGGGTCTACGCACCAAGGGGAGCCCCTATCGGAGATAGACCCTATGGAGGGGGACATGTCCGAGGACGAGGGCCTCACCCTGGATCAACCCACATTTGTTAAGTTAACTTAACCACGCGGTTAAGTTCTCTGCCCGAGCAATATCCTCTCATGTTACAGCTCGCCGCCTGCTCAGGCGCCCATGGTTTGCGGACCTCCGCTATCTATCGGTGGCCCCCCCTTGGAAAATTCCCCCGCACAGGATATCCCTTTCCCAGGGGCCCCTCCAACACCCGGACCCTCAGTGGCTCCAGTTAGCTGTTTGGAGGTTGAGCGGGAACGTCTAAGGAAGGAGCAGTTCTCTGACCAGGTTATTGATACCATTTTAGCTGCAAGGCGGCCCTCAACAACCCGAATATACAATGCCACTTGGAATAGCTTCTACAAGTGGTGCCATAATTTCCAGATCAACCCTCTTTCACTCTCCATTGCTCAAGTTTTGGAATTCCTCCAAGAAGGTCTGAGGAAGGGACTCTTTCCGAACACCCTGAGGCATCAGGTAGCAGCCCTTTCAACTGTGATTATTTGCGACAATCTGGGTACCTTCTCCCTCCACCTTCGCATTAGGGCATTCCTTAGGGGAGCAACTAATTTGTGTCCCCCAACTGTACACAGATACCCTACCTGGGACCTCAACAAGGTCCTGACATCCCTTACTAAACATCCCTTTGAGCCTCTCAGGGAATCCTCACTCCAGTTCTTAACTTTCAAAGTCGTATTCCTGGTGGCCATTACTTCAGCTCGCCGAATATCGGAGATAGCCGCCTTGTCGGTGAGGAAAGACCTTTGCATCTTCCATGCCGACCGGGTGGTTCTACGGCCGGACCCTACCTTCTTGCCTAAGGTCAATTCAGCCTTCCACAGGGCACAGGAACTCACACTTCCAAACTTCTGCCCAAATCCCTAGCGGGAAAGGGAGAAGCTTTGGCACACCCTGGACATAAGACGGGCCCTCCGCATTTACATTAAACGTACCCAGCCCTTTAGGAAGTCTGAATCCTTATTCCTTTCCTTTCAACCTTAATCCTTAGGACACAAAGTGTCCCTGGCAACCATCGGCCGCTGGATTAGAGCTACTATTTCCAAAGCTTACTTGTCCCAGGCTCTGCCGGTGCCCAGCAGCATAACGGCACACTCCACCAGAAGTGCAGCCACCGAGGCAGCTTGGGCCACCGAGGCTCCAATTGCTGATATTTGTCGGGCGGCCACCTGGGCCTCGCCATCTCCCTTCATTAGGCATTATAAGATCGACATATTTGCCTCGGCGGAGGCTTCATTTGGGAGACGAGTTCTCCAGCGAGTCCTCAAGGAACCGCAGGGACTTCAGAACCAGACAGAGTCCCTCCCGTAGGACAGCCAAGCTTTGGTATGTCCCACTCTCTGGATGATCCGACTGGCTCTCAGGAGAATGGGCGTTGGTCCTTACCTGACACGCCATTTCTCTGGAGCCGGGAGGATCATCCAGCCCCACCCTTTTAAGTTCACTGTCTGGTGGGGTCCTGTTTTGGCCAAGGAACCGCTTAGCATCGTAAGATGAGAGCACTATCTTCTCTTCACTCTCGTCTTCACGTAAACTGGGGAATGCAAGGAGCCACGTGATGGAGGGCGGAGCATTCCTCAGTAATTAAGCTCAGCCTTCAACAACACAGACTGAAGCACTTCCCACTCTCTGGATGATCCTCCCGGCTCCAGAGAAATGGCGTGTCAGGTAAGGACCAATGCCCAATCTCGCCATTTAACAGCCAATCAGAAGTGCAGGGCCAGAACCCTGCACTTGACTTCAAGCTCTAGATAATTTTATTAAACATTTATTCATTCACAGCACCCCTTCCCCCCAGGTTCTGTTTACGGTCACGTAGTCCTTGAGGTAGGACGGTTGTTTTGTTAGTCTTTTTGATTTTCGCTGTGCGCCCGGTATTTGGCTGCACTCTTGTTGAGGTAGGGCGTTGTTTGGTGAAAGGGGTGCCTCTGATTCAGAGTTCGCGTTTTCATTGTCACCAAAATCTTCGGTATCACCCTGAGGTGAACTCACTCCCATCCCTGATTCCTGTTCTCGCGTTTCTGTTCCGCTATCGTTTCCTTCAAAAAGGTTTTCTGCTAATTGAATTTCATCTTCTTCTGTATCTCCCCCCCCCTCAGTTTGGTTATTAGGGAGTTCGGAAATGCCTGACTGCAGCCTTGATCGTAGTTGATCGATATGGCGCTTCCAAAGTCTATTGTCAGGGCATTGTACAAGGTATGATCTCGGGCCGGTTACATGGACCACAGTCGCTTCTACCCACAGCGGATCACCCGATAAGTTTTTAGCGAACACCAAATCGCCTACCTGGAAGGTGCGGCATCGTCCACTGGATCCGAGTGGTTTCTCCAGTTCGTACGCTGGGTGTAACCGGTCGAGGTGGGAGCGGAGCTTTCGTCCCATTAGCAGCTCGGCGGGAGTTTTGTTGGTGACGCTGTGAGGAGTGATATGCTGTAAAAAGAGGATTCGGTTTATCTTTTCTTCGATGTTGTCATAGTCCACTTTCTGTAGTGTTTTCTTGACAAATTGTACTACTACCATTGGCCAAGGATGCGCAGGCGAAGTGAGCACATGTCAAATATCGCGGTCCGCCAGGTACTGCTCAAAAGACAGCACGGTAAATTGGGGCCCGTTGTCGGATACCAGAATGTCTGGTAATCCGTGGGTTGCAAACAGTCTTTCTAGTTTTTTGATGACCGCTTCCGTTGTCGTGTTCCTCATTCGGTGGATTTCGAGCCAGTTTGAGTAGGTGTCTACAGTTAACAAGAAGGTGTGGCCTTTGGTCGGCCCAGCAAAATCCAGATGGATACAGGACCAGGGTCCCCGCGGTGTCTCCCATTCAGTTGGGATTGCCTTTGGTGGAGCGTTGCTTACTTCCTGGCATCTATGACAAGTTTTGACCCACGACTCAATTTGCTTGTTGATGCCTGGCCACCACGCGTAGCTTCGTGCGAGGGCCTTCATGCGCACGATGCCGGGGTGGCCATCGTGCAAGGTTCTTAGTAGTGCCTGTTGGAGTCATTCTGGAATAACGACTCTATCGCCCCAGATGATGCAGCCCTTTTGAGAGAACAACTCTGTTTGTTGACTTTTGAATGGTACGAAGTCGTCTGATACTTGGTCCAATGGCCATCCGCATTCTACCCACATGAGGACTCGTGCTAAGGTGGGGTCGCGTTTTGTTTCGCGATATCACGGGCAGTTAATGGCGGTGCACGGAGTGTCTCGATCTGCAATGTTGTCATTGTTGGCGCGGGGTCATCAATAGTCTCTGAAAGCGGTGCCTGGCTCAATGCATCGGCATGGGGAATAGCTTTCCCGGGGCGGTATTGCAGCTGATAATTATAAGCAGCCAAGAATTCTGACCAGTGAGTCATCCTGGGAGATAATATATAGGGGGTTGGCTTATCCCCAGCTATTATTCCCAGCAAAGGTTTGTGGTCAGTCACTATAGTAAAAGCCCAGCCGTACACGTACTCATGAAATCTTTTGACAGCCGACACAATTGCAAGGGCCTCTTTATCAATCTGGCTATAATTTTGCTCAGTTTTTGAGAGCGTCTTTGAAAAATAGGCAACAGGGGCTTCGCTACCATTAGGCAATACTTGGCTCAAAATGGCGCCCACTCCAAAAGGCGATGCATCACACGTGATATTTAACGGTAAGGTTTCATTGTACTGCATTAGTACTGCGTCAGAAGTCAGTAGGTTTTTTTTTACATTACGGAACACCTGCTCTTCTCTATGACCCCATACCCAAATTGCTTTTTTGTCCAGTAGACGATGTAAAGGTTCAGCGAGTCGCCTTGTGTGGCAAGAATACGTTATAAAAATTGATTAGGCCTAGAAACGCCTGGAGGTCGGCCTTATTCCGGGGTCTGGGAGTGTTTTTTATTGCTCTCAATTTGCTATCTGTAGGGTGAATACCCTGACTGTCAATTAAGTACCCTAAAAATTCGACACGATCTGTACACAGCTTACACTTATTTTTCTTAAGGCCTGCGTCTTTGAATTTTTGAAGAACCAGTCTTAAACGATCCTGTAAAATTTTTGAAGTAGGGGCAGCAATTAACACATCGTCAAAGTAGGGGACAATGCCTTTAATCCCTTGTAAGAGTTTTTCCATTAGGCTCTGAAAGATCCCCGGGGCTACACTCACTCCGAATTGGAGCCGCGTACATTTAAAGGCACCACGGTGCGTCACGATTTTCTGTGCCTGTGCCGTTTTTTCATCAACTGGCAGTTGCTGATAAGCCTGAACTAAGTCTAGTTTAGTGAAGACTTTTCCGCCCCCCAGGGAATGGAGGAGGTGTTGCACCACCGGCATCGGATATGGGTTTTGCTGCAGGGCGTGGTTCAGGGTGGCTCGGTCGTCCCCACAAATTCTAATCGAACCATCCGGCTTAATGGGTGTCACGATTGGGGTCTCCCAGGGAGAGTGATTGGTTGGCTCTAACACTCCCTGGGCTATTAACTTATCAAGCTGTTCGTCAATTTTTGGCTTTAGTGCGAACGGAACTCGACGAGGCTTAAGGTGGATGGGAGCTATTTTTGGATTAAGGCTAAATGATATCGGGGTCCCTTTGTACTCGCCTAGCTTTTCCGCAAAGACATCCCTGAATTCATGGACGAGGTCCTCCTCCCAGTCACTGCCACCGATTTGGTTAATGCCTGCCACTTCAATGCCAAGTGGTGTGAACCATTGAAGGCCTAACAGGCTAGGCCAGTCCTTGTCGATCACAGTCAGGGGTAAGTACGCTGTGCGGTTTTTGAACGAAACCCGGACTCGACTGGATCCCACGACTGGAATCTGGTTCCCCTGATAGTCTTTAAGTATGAGTCTTTGGGAACGAAGGTCTTGGCGCTGGATAGTAGGGATGAGTTGCTTGAGGGTCTTCCAGGAAACCATCAAGAGAGACGATCCCGAGTCGACTTCCATTTGGCAGGGCTGATTTTCGATGGCCATTTTAATTCGGATTTTCTTGGCATCCAAGGAAGAGGCGTGACCGATAGTGATAGTTTGGTGAGCCTCTTCTCGCTTTGTTAGGCGATTCATGGGTCAGTTTCTGTAGGAGTGGTTTACTGGTTCTCGCCTTACAGGACGGTTTCCTGTCGATTGGCGATAGTTGGCCCCCTTCGAGGTCTGGCTGGGTCCTAGGAGACTTCTACAGACCCATCCGATATGGCCTCATTTCCCACACTCATGGCAGAGCGCGTCACGGAATTTGCATTCGGACCGGTAATGGTTGGCCCTGCAGCCAGCACATGGTTGCTGGGACTTCGGGTAATGGTCCCGATTGGACCGCAGTTGATGGACCTCTTCTTCGTCGCTCTCTGACAACGAAGAGAGGTCCTCGTGGTGGGCTGTTGATAGCTGTCCTTCTGACTTAGGTGAAATGTCGCAGTGCGGTTGCGGCGCAGTTGGGCAGCCGACTTCCTGGTTGCTTCTGATGCAGTAGCATCAGTGATGGCATCGGCAAGGCTAATGTCGCCCTTTACCATTATCTTGCTCTGCACGTTTAGCGCATCTAATCCCAGAACTACTCGGTCTCTCAAAGCCTCTTCCAGGTTGGCGAAATCGCAGAGGCCTCCCAAGTTTCAGAGGTCCGCAACGAAATCAGCAACGCTCTCTCCTTTCCACTGGTTTCTTTGGTAGAACTCGTGCCATCTTACGAGCATTGGTACAGTCGGTGCATAGTGGGCCCTTAGTAGAGGTTCGAGAACATCCCAGGCCATAGCCTTCACTTCAGCCGGTTTTGCTAGTGCCTTGGCCATCTTGAATATGGTTGGCCCGCAATGCGTTAGGAATACCACCCGTTTCTTCCTGGTTGTGGCATCCTTCAAATTATTGGCTTCCAAGAACATTTGGAAACGATCCATGTAGGACTCCTAGTCTTCTTGCGCTGGGTCAAACAGAGCGGGTGGTACAACGACGCCGGACATGGTTCCGCCATTGTGCGTTTCAGCCACATGCTCGGTTGTCTTCTTTGTTGTTTAGTCAGCTCTGACGTCTCCACATCCCACCCTCGTCACCAGTGTTAAGTGTGGAGCATGGGTGCGAAGAATGGAGACGAGCCGGTGAAATAGTGAACTTCAACTCCTTGTTAACATGGTGTGACAGCTCGAACTGGATAGCTGCTATAGCCTTCCTTATTAGGCAACTTATTAACTATTCAACCAATGGCGACTTGGGAGCACTAGCTCCGTTAACCAATGAGAATGGCTTGCTAAGCCCAATCAGATTCTCCTGAACGGACCAATCTGATCTCGCCATTTAACAGCCAATCAGAAGTGCAGGGCCAGAACCCTGCACTTGACTTCAAGCTCTAGATAACTTTATTAAATATTTATTCATTTACAACAATGACCACTAGAGAAATATAGTGTTCTTTATATGGAAATAAAACCATGTATTTATGACACAACTAGACTTGAGAAATGTCAGCTGTAGATAATATGTTCCTGTAGTTAAAATCCACAACTAGATAAAAAAAAATTTATGGGGGAAGAATAATAGTAGTAACCAAGTGAGTGGATGTTTGAAGGAAAGCAAATACTTCAAAGAGTAAAACTGAATTTAAAATAAACACTTTTAAATCAGTTCAAGAAGGAATAACAATATTAAATATTTAATGCTTCAATCTTATGTAGAAAAATACTTCTTAAAATTTACAGAGGCATAATTAAGAATATTGGTTTGGAAATGGACATTCTAGTGTGCATTAAGACAAACTGAAACAAAGATTAACCCCACTATATTAAATACAGCCATAATTCTACATCCATTTAAGTGTGAAAAAGCAATACTTCAGTAGTCAAGCATGCTATTTCTACATCAGTTCCCAGTAATTTCAGAGGGGTTGAGAAAGTTTCCTGTTTGAAATCATCAAGCAATATAGAAGGTTCTGAACAAAATGAATCCATGATCTAATGAGCTTTGTAAATTCCTTCCTCAACTAGTTTATGGGTCATACTATATCAGAAGGGAGTAAAGATGCAGCCTGCTTATAAAATCCTCAGGAATAATGCTAGCAAGGAAAGATGAATCCCAGAAATGCCATTATTGCTCAAAAAAATAAGAGTGCTGGTGGCTGCAGAACAGGGGAGCTGAAACATTGGGAGAGAATGCTTGTTCTCTGTCAAGAAAATCATTCTTCTGGGAGTATTTTTTTCACATGTATACCTTTCTCAAATGTTTACAATACAATTTGTCTCTCAAAAGGGATTTTAGAAATAATTTTATGTGAGTGTGAGGATTAATAAAATGTGCATACATATTAATATGCATAAAAACATGACAATTAAAAAAAAAAACCATTTTATTGAAAGAGAGATGGAGTGTGTCCAATTTGTCACTCAGAGTGATGGATTTTCAATATGAGCTTTCTTTATTTTTTAAAATTGCATGAATACCTATTATTCTGAATCAATGTGTCACTATTACTATGTGTCACTGTTGATTTTCACAGGGTCAAGGAGCACTGTCAGAGAGGCTCCGGAGTTTTAGCATGCAAGACCTAACCACAATTAGAGGAGAGACCAGCAGCACTGTAATTCCACCTTCTCATGCCCCATCAGTTTCTGCACGAGCAAGTAGCAAGCAGAGTCAGCCGAAAACTTCCAAAATTGCATCAGACAGTATTGGACATTCAGGTTAGTAGGAGTTGCCTGCAGACTTAAATGGTAACATTTCCTCCTATCATCAATTGTTAAAAATGAACACAAGATGACAACAACAACATTGAATTTTATACCTCCCCAAAGCCCATATAATTCCAGTTTCAAATGTACTTTAAAAGGACGTTTTTAGAATGATTTTCTAAAGCCTTCAGTTAGGCAAAATTGTGAGTCATAAGGCAGCAATTTTTGAACCAAGGTGTACCTTAAACAGATTAACTTAACACAATGCTGGGGCCAATTGCTCCTGCAGAATGAAATTTGGGAAACCTGGGGCCACTTTAGAGCACTGCTGCTGCTTCAGCACCACGTAGCGTCTTTCGCATAATTCCAATCCACCCTTCCCAGATAATATGATAATAACATTGAATTCTTCTTTCTTTGGGAAAAAAATGGAGCAGAGATGTTACTTAAATTAAACATAACTGCACGAAAATGTCACATTATGTGTTAATGCTGCTGGAATTCAACTGCATGGACTAGGTTTCCTTACCCTTCAACCTATTGTTTGTTAAGGAAATAGTTGCAAAATATTTAATGTAGGATATTTCTGCACTTTTTTCTCTCTTCCTTGTGTAAAAGACAAAATATACTTTATATATTTCTATATAACATGTCATGTATTGGATACTTCCGAGGCTGTCATTTTCTCTTTCAATTCAGTTCTCTTTTCTTTCTGAAAATTTAGGCTAGAAGAGATCACTTCACAGGCTCTTAGCTGTAGACAGACTCAAGTAGCTTATTATTTACTAAACTAGCCAATTTGTATTTTCTTTCATAAAATTTCTAGACAAGAACATTTTTCCCATACACTATATAAAGGTAATTATGATCCAACAAAAGCTACTATGGGTTCAAATTTAAAAATGGAATGTAAAATATAAAAAGCATAAATTAATGAACAAAAGAAAAAAGATTGTTATGTATGTCTTTTAATTGATTTATTAAGCAAATTTATAGTGCTGTCCTATTAAAGGACTTCTAGGTGGCAAACAGAGACAAAAACTAGCAATCAGATCTTCACAGTCTTCTAGAAGGGCAGCAAGTTAGGAGCTGTCTGTATTTTAGGGTGCAGGCCAAGGTTCCACAAGACAGGCACCATGAGAAAGAACAGATGCTACCTAAGTCCAGCACTTGACACTGCTTCACCAATGGGACCTGAAGCAGGTCCATTCTGCCTACACAAGACTGATCACATGCCATATGGTTTTAAACAGAACAACTGACATTTGAATTGCAGCTGTAAGCAGTGATATTGTGTAAATACATCATGAAGCATCCATTACTACAAGTGCCACTGCATTCTACACAAGCTGAAACTTCCAAATGCTCTTCAAGGACAAATATCATGAAAAATGCATCAATCTACTTTATACACTAATGCAGTCAGGAGGTGACTAAGACCTGAGTGACAATGAACAATGTCTCCTGATCTAGGAATTAGTGCAATTGGAGCACATTATGTGTTTGGGGAAAAGCCTTTCTAGGCTACTATTTGCAGCAGCTCTGAGTCCAGGAGTATTCTATCCACTTTCCTAGAATTGTCTAGAATTGTCTTCCTCCACATTTATCAGCATAAGAGGGGAATGCTACCTGTGAACGTAGAATTCAGCCTTTTTTACCAATAAAGATCGATGATACAGGGTAAATTTTCACTGAGGCTGGCAGTTGCAGATTTTGTTTTATTACTGGGAAGGAGCCAAAAAATTTTTTTTTGATCCAGTTGGAAGGCCTTTTGGAAGAAAAAAAAAGTTGAAAGCCATGACAAATCCTTCTGCAGTTCTAGCTTTCTTTTGTCTATATGCATCTGCTGCTTATTTGTATGTGCCTTTTGCTAGTTCAAGTTGTTCTTTAAGAGGCTTTAGGCAGCTTGCCTCTTGTGCGGAAAATGTGAAACACAATGGATGGTGCTTTTGTGTCTGATGGTTGGCAAGACCTGAGAGTGGAATCTGAAATTTGCTTGGAACAAAGTCATATCAGTAGAGGAGTGTGCTGCATTGTTATAAGAAAGAGATATAAGATCAGTTCAGTTGCCTTATCGATATGAAATATTACATCTTAAATATTGTCATAGTTGATTAGCCTTCTCAGATTCTCTATTAGTGGCCAGATGAGACAAGAAAAAGAAATGAACTAGCATTGACGATGTTATCTAGTTTGGATAGTGAAATGTCTGCAAGAAAACAATCAAGCTTAGAGAGCATCAAGGATCCTTCAATTTTTAAAAAATATTTAATAAGTACAAGAAGTCCTTCCAAAATTTGGAACTGAACTGACTTCCTTCGCTTGAAATTACATGATTGACCAAATCTTCTACCATGTAATTTCAAATATGTGGTCCCAAAAGAGTTGAACTGGTTACTGAGACATTAGGAGATCTTTTTCAAGGCGTAAGATTTTGGTAAATAAATCCGCTACTACCAATATGCTTATATATCTTTACACTGGGGGGAAGATTGGTGATAAAATCTAGGAGAAATAATCCCAGGGCTGTGACAGAGTCACTAGTTTCTGCGATAATTCAACTCATTTACCAAGAATTGATTTTACTGACAGACAGATATGACAAGAGGAAGCATAATCCTTAATGTCTGCACCAAAACTCTCTGAGATCTCTATGTTGCTTTTAAATATACTCCTCCACCCCCACACAATATCCTGTTGTTATGGAAAGCTGTAATGCTACTCCCCCTAGGGGAAGAGGAATATATAGATATCCATTGTGCAACAGCTGCCCTCCTATTACTAGGAAAGGCACACAATTGTTGGTTCCTGAAGGTCATTCATTGGGGCCTTTGCATAAGCATCCAGTATTGCTATGCACTAATTCCAGTCCCTAATAAATCAACAATATCTCTTCCTGTTTCAAGTTGGCCTGATTTATTGTGTGACTAAAAGTTGTATGTCTGGGGCATTCTTGGTGGGGAGAGTGACTGTGGCACATTATGTTCCAGCTTATTTAAAAAAGTATTTAGAAATTTGTTTTGGGAGCCTGTAATGTGGAAGATGTAAAAATCAAAAGTGGAGGAAAAAATGTGCCTAATTTGCCAAGGTGTGACCAAATTCATACAGGATCTGTGGAAATTTGTAGGGGCAACTCCTTCCAGCAAGTGTCTGCATTGCTTGAAAGGGAATTTTTGCCACCAGCAAGCCCTTATTAAAAAAATATCATGGTTATTTTCTGCTGATAGCAGCGCTTTAATTAAAAAGTACAATGGCAATATATGTGTCACTCCTTTTTCCACTCAAGCAGGATTGCTTCCAACACCAGATCTGTAGCATCTGCCTATACCACAGAGGGGCTGGAATGTAAGAGAAGGGTCTGAAAAGCAACCGGTATTTTTAATTCTTAAAATGCTATTTGTTCTGGAGTTAACCAAGAGAATGTTGATGCTTTCTTAACAACTGAAATAGTGATCCTATGTGATCAAACAAAATTAGGAGTGAATTTTTGGTAGAAGTTAGCAAAGACCAAAAAATGTTGCACATTTTTCACACTACGGATGTTTCTATGTTTTTGCTGGATCCATCTGTATCCCTTTATTTAAAATTATGCATTCTGAATAGTCTTATTGAGGTAGATCAGATGCATAATTTTTTTTAACTTGGCAAATCTTTTTCTTATAGTTTTTGTAATATATTTCTGACATGATTGACATGCAAGAAAGGATCTTCAGAATAAACCAAGATGTTGCTTATATACAGTATATCACAATGTATTTTTCTAAATGATCTGAAAATATTTCATTCATGGTTAACTTGGTTGACAGGCATCACTGTGTATTCAAACCTAACATATCTTGTATTGAGTGATGTACAAATAGTCATGTTCCTCTTCCATTCTGATTAGGCTGTAACACTTCTAAATTTTAGTTTTGTAAAAGATGAGCGTCTTTTGCACTTGATCTATTATATCTAAAATACATTGGAATGGATAAAGGTCTCTATTTGTCACTTTTCTCAGGTCTTTATAGTCATGAGCACAAGGCAGGAAGGGCTTTCTCCTTTTCTTCCAGTGTAGCTGCTGCCTCTCCATGTTATGTCCTTGGTTAAAAAAAAAGTTGGTGACAATGCTGGTGAGATGGAAGGATGGACAAACCCTTTTTTGATGTTGACATACAAATATTCCTTGAAGATGGCTAACTTGCACATAGACATGGAGTACTTGTTTGTCTCTTTGCTGGGATTTGGGCTCCTGGCTTTAAATTAATAATGCAATCGCATTCTCAAGGGCTGTTAGGATTTATAATATGCCTGCCTTTTCTTCTCCAAGCACAGCTGCAAAGTCTAAATATTTTTTTGAAAGTTCCAACTCTCCCTTGTTCTGCATTTGGTTGTTGGAAGGTAGGGAATAAACTTGCACTGCATAAGCAATACTGCTGGCATTTAGGGAAGGGGAATGAGAGTTTCTCTTGTGCCCAACTTACATTTGAATCATAGTTGAAACCACTCTATTCCTAAGATAATGGGCACCTGCAAGGAAGCAAGTTCTGAACTCTGTTGTCTTTAATTGTCAATTGCAAAGGAGGCATGTGCTGCAAATTCAGCTCTGTTCTTTTTTCATCAGTGACTATCATTGGAATTTCTAGAGCCCAAGTAGAAAACTTTAGTTTCTGTATGGTTTTTCTAACTATGTAACCAGTAATGTCCCCAAATCTACAAGAGCAGAGAGTTCCACATTCTGCCTGGAATCTAGAGTAAAAATGACAGGAGTAATTAGGTATGCTTGTCTATGGTTGGCTGTCTGAGCTTTCTTTGAGGTTGAGAGCTTTCTTTCAGAGTTCCTCTGTGTGTGTGTGTGTGTGTGTGTGTGTAGTGAAGTTTAGTGTGCAAATTGGGTCCTTTCTGATCTTTGGGTGTTCTGATTTGCATGGTTTCTCTTCTGTTGGAGTCCAGGGATATATTCAGAAGAGGGGGATAGCAGGGGTGAGATTCTACCAGTTTGCACCTATTCGCTAGAACCAGTTGTTAACATTCTAAGCAGTTCAGAGAACCGGTTGTTAGAAGAAATTACTGGCCTAATCCTGTAAGGAAGGCAGGAAGGAAACATTCTGGTGTTGCTTACAGAAACTGTCTCTCCGTTAACTCTTATTACATTCTTGGCAGGACTAGACTTCCTGTCTCAGGAACATCTCTGGAGTTTTTTTCCCCCCTCCTTTGCTGGTACTTTGCTTCTGTAACCATTTAAAGTTACAATGGCACTGAACAACAATGACTTATGACCATTTTTCACACCTACAACTGTTGTAGCATCTCCACAGTCATGAGAGGCCAGGCAAGGAGATGCGTGCCTCGATGTGAGTGTTACTGAGTTGGCCACACCCAGCAATAACATGACCACCAAGCCACGTCCACACAGTCACCAGACCACCAAGCCACACCCACCACCTAAGCCACGTCCACAGAATCGGTTGTTAAAAATTTTGAATCCCACCTCTGGGGATAGGAGAAGATAGGTTGTAGGTTTCCCACACCCTTTTCTATTGCTATTCTGCTTTAACTCTTCCAGTCAAGCATCTATTATTACAAAACATTATTACAGTTCTTTCAGGTTATTTGGGGTGCCTTGCTTTACCAACTCAGCTCTTCAGCAATCCTTTTATGAAGTGGTCAGTCAGTGTCAAGTCATTCTGCAATAACTCTCCAACAAGTAATTTAAAGTCTGAAATATAGACTTCTATTATATGTAAGTATAAAAAGCGGTAAGAGGGGTACATAACTAAGGCAGAATATCAGCAAATAGCCCGAGCTTGCAAAGATGAGGTGACGAAAGCTAAGATTCATAATGAATTAAGGCTTGCTACAAAAATCAGAAATACAAAAAAAGCTGCTTTCAACATGTTAAAAAAAAAAAAAAGTCAAGGAAACAATTGATTCAATAGTGAGAGAAAGTGGTAAGAATGTGACAAGCAACAGGGAGAAAGCAGAACTACTTAACTCATTTTTTGCATCTGTTCTCTCATGATTAGGGGACTGGAGGCTAAAACATGTAAAGAATGGTTGGAGGAATTGGGTATGTCTAGTTCAGGGGTCTCCAACCTTGGCTCCTGGAAGCCTGGCGGACTTCAACTCCCAGAGTTCCACAGCCAGCTGGCTGTGGAATTCTGGGAGTTGAAGTCCGCCAGGCTTCCAGGAGCCAAGGTTGGAGACCCCTGGTCTAGTTTAATGAAAAGAAGGACTACGGTGACATGATAGTAGTGTTCCAAAAACTCAGGGGTTGCCATAAAGAAGAGGGAGTCAAGCTATTCTCCAAACAACCTGAGGGCAGGACAAGAGCAATGGATAAAGACTGATCAAGGAGAAAAGCAACCTAGAATTAAGAAGAAATTTCATGACCGTTAGAAGAATTAATTAGTAGAACAACTTGTTTCCAGAAGTTGTGAATACGCTAAAACTGGAGTTTTTAAGAAGAGATTGGACAACCCTTTTTCTGAAATGGCATAGAGTTTCCTACCTAAGCAGGGGGTTGGACTAGAAGACCTCAAAGGACCCAACTATTCTATTCTATTCATTTTTTACTGTCTCCCCACTTCAGCTTTTGGATCTCTCAACTAGCAATGATGTTTTATATGGAATCTCCAAAGTGTCCTTTGAATTTGTGCATGAAATCCTAGTAGTTGTCCAGCATTAGAACATTCCTCATAATGAATGGTATTGCTCATTTGCCCACTGCTTCCTTCAGTAAATTTACTTAGTAAATTTATTCAGTGGGAAAGTACACTATTCCACATGTGCTGTTGCAGCTGGAAGTAAATACTACCCCAGCTATCAAGTTAATTATATAATGACATTTTGAAAATTGCTGATGTTGCAACAATGCTGCTCATGGTGCTTGGTGGATGGTGAAATTTCTTGGGGATCAGAGGCCATTCCAAAAAATGTATTTGAAAGATAATATGAGACTTACAAGATTGATATCAGCCTTACTACGGAGACCTCATAAGAAATACAAAGTTACATTAACAGAATCCTGCAAGTCTAAAAGTACTTCTATCACTTTTACAGTCCCCAAAACTAGGGAACTCTTCTGAACTTCTTGCTCATCTACATTTTTGCTGCATGATAAATTGTCTGTTAACTAATGGTATCTCATTGCCCTTTCAAGGTCATTCCCACATATTATTACATGTATTTAAAAACCAAAAGACAATAAAAAGTTTTTTTTTAAAGGTGGAAGGGGGGAGACCAGAATATATCTCTGCAGTAGCCAATATCTGGATAAATAGGAATCAACATCACACAAACATCAAGCAGAAGACAATACCCTAATAAACAAAACTATAATCCCATCAAAATTAGCAGAAAAAATTACTGTATATAAATAGGGAGAAAAATCCATACTCGCTTGCATTGATGGTATAAGCATTGGAGAATGAAATGTCTGCAGGTAAACAAAGCTCAGAAAGCACCAAGTACTCCACAAATGAAATTTTTTTAAAAAAAAAAATATGTGGCTCTTTTTTCAGAATATACATGTTCAGTTTGTCATATTGTGCAAGGTGAGTATGGATTATTTTTATGCAATCTGTATGTCTTTAATAAACATTAATTCTTGCAGCTTATATTTATATCTGAATCATAATATTTATAATATTGTATCCTAATATTAACAATTCAGTCTTAAATAGTTGTTGGTGTGGTTTAGATAGCTACCTGTGAGCTACACTACCAGTCTGCAATGCTGGTTGAGAAATGCTCTTTTTGCACACATGTTTTGACTAACAACATTAGGTATTTAGACATTTAAAATTGAAATGTAGGATTTGCTTTGATGTGATTCTCACTGAATAAAAAAGGGTAACTTTAGTTAATAAATGTAATCTCCAAAAGCATGTTTTTCAAAGAAATCCTAAATCAAGCTGACTTGCTAGGTTGTCTCTTGATACTAATAGTCCTTGAGTTATGATCATAAGAAAGCTGCCTACAGCTTACAGTCACAACTTGCAATGCTTGTAAAATGGGTCCATCACATGATCAACCTGATTTTACATTTTTGTATGGTGGTCGTTAAATGAATGTGGCAGCCATAAATTTGAATTCATTGTTTGCTATGAGTGAAATTTTGCCAGAAGCAAGAAGTAAATTATTGGCTCAAACAAACTTAGCCAGATGCTGCCATTGCTTGAAACAGCATATCGAAGAACTCGTATTAAGAAAATATGATTTTGGACAGGAATGGGAAAATCTTGACTAACTAACAGGCTAAATTAGTCAGTGGAACCAAAAATTGCATGAATCCCTTTCTTAAAAGCCTCTTTTCTTATTTCCAGGGAGTTACCCCTTTAATCAGTTAACTCCTTTTTTATCTTTTCCAGTTGAAAATAATAGGGGGAATAATGTCAGGCCCAAATTGAATATGGTGGAAATGAGATAAACAGATCTGAATGCCATTGGTTCCTGGAAACTCTGATGAAGGAAGAATTTAATTGCTGGACAAAACTGAATGTCCAGTTGTTAAGTAGCAGTGTTTTTTTTAGCTGACGTTCAAGATTAGAATAATAACTCAGTGAGGGAAAAGATGAAACTCTCTGGTCATAAAATATTGGCATTGATATTGGTACATCATCATATACCAATATGGCTATCTCCCACTTAGCCCCTTCTCCACATGCATTGGAGAAAAACACTAGCCAGAGATCAATGCCAACTTGTAGTATGGGGAACTGTACCAATTCTAACAAATGAAATCTTGCTTCTGTTTGTGTCTGTGTATGGGTGTGTACCAGTACATATGTAACATATAACACATGTATAATTGCAAAATAATACACTTATTCTATTTTTATAATAAATATAAATTGTTATATAATTCAACTGAAATGATGCCTATTATAAAATGGTTATGCTAGGTCTTTTCATGGAGTAGTCTGCTTTGCATGGGGTTCAAATCCCAGTTGCTTACATCTCTTTTTCTGTTTAGTTTGCTTCTTTGAATGACTTTGTTTCAAGTGTGTGCCATGCCTTTGTTTCCTTTGAATACAAGTCTTGTGCTCCATATTTGTTATTAGTAAAATAGGGAGAATGTATCATTTTAGTCCAGTATAGTAAGAGACATGCAATTGGGGAGGGGATTTTAATGATCAGAATGCCAGAAGCTTCTATTTCCTCTTTAACCTCCGCTGGGAGAAATTCAGCTTGATTTGGGGTGGTCAGATTCTGTAAGGAGTGCAATGGGTTGTAAATCTTAATCCTTAATCCCCTATGAAAACAACAAGTCCTATAATATAGGGGGATTGAGAGCCAAAAATGACTTGTGGAGAGTTAGAGGTAGAAATTGGGGATTTGCAGCCTTCTAAATGTTGATACTAGTTCTTACTAGTTCTCACCACAAGTCATTAATGCTACTTGAGGTTGCTGGATATTTCCAATAACATTTGGAGGGCCACAGTTTCCTCATCCCTGTTTTAAAGATAACTTGTCCTCTGTAATCAACTGAAAGGGGTAAAAAGTGTTAATTAGGAACATTTCAGCATCTGCTTGGGTATCTGATAAGGACAAATTCAGCTATGTGTCTGTTTGTATTTATTATCAACCGAATACTTATGGTGGTTTTACAATTTAGAATTATTTTTAAGTGACATTTTTTGTGCTCTTATGATTCTCGCATTGAATATTTGCTTCATAAGTCTTTGGCATTTTATGTTATTTAAAATTATATAAAATTATTTAGGATAATTATCACACTATATATTTTCTATATCTAAATTAATAAACTGAATAATGTTTAAATATTTTAATACTATTGAAACATTAATGCATTGCTCAAAAATCTTTGAGCAAAGGAATATGGCTACATATGCTAGCAAATGCTTTCTTGTTCATTATTTTTATTGTTTTTCTTTCCTTCTCCATATACCTATTTTGGGCCTCTGATGTAAGTGCTATTGATTGTACGAGTAATTTCCAAACAGGAATGCGTAAGAATGCTAACTAAGAATGTAACTAAGAAATGCTTACTCTTTACTTATAATATATAGTTTGCATACATATATGCAATTATTGCACGTGGTATAAATAATCTTTGTTTTCTAGTTTGATTAGCAGTAGAATGACTGTAAATACACATATTTAGTTTTTCTTCCAATCAGGATATCTACAATGTTGTTTCTATAAGGCATGCATTCAAACATTGACAAAATCTAAAATGTACTACTGACTAATTGAAATGTGCCAAATTTGTCTAGATCAGGGCTGTCAAACTCCTGGTCCACGGGCCAGATGCATCATGCCTGGCCACGCCCATGCCCAGTTTAGCAAAGGGGGAAAGTCCCAATACCTCACGTGATGCCTTTGCGACAACGTGAGTTTGATACCCCTGGTCTAGATGTATTGTAACTTAACTAAATAACAAAATGTATGAGACTTTATTGGGCCTGGCTTTGTATAGCTATAGACGGCAATGTTCTTTATAATGCTTTGTAAGTTGTTCATAATTCTTTATAAGTTTGCTTTATCATGTTCATTACATATTTATGTTGCAAGGAAAACAAAATAATTGCTTTAATCAGTAGAGATGACATTATGTATTCTAGCGTGTTCCTGGAGAAGTATACAAATAATGAGGGAAGAGGATTGGCCCCTCTGGCTTGCAGGTTTTCTTCAGCCTTGTGGCTTCAACAAACATAGTTGAGGCAGAGTAGTAGGGGTTCAATAAGGGAGGAAAGGAGGAACCAACATGCTGCTACAGCTTGTCTGGAAATGGTTCAGTGCTGCAGCCTACTTCTTGTTTTTAAACATGCAGACTTCTCCAGGAAAAAAAAAGATAGCTTGGGCAGTGGTGGGATTCAATTTTTTTTACTACAGGTTCTGTAGGCGTGGCAGGGGAAGGATACTTTAAAATGTCCAGTCAGAGGTGGTATTTGCCAGTTCTCTGAACTACTCAAAATTTCTGCTACCTGTTGTCCAGAACTGGTCAGAACCTGATGAATACCACCTCTGCTTGGAGAGCTACAGAGGATAGGAGGGAACCTTCTCCATCAACTTTCTTTCTATTAAATTGATTTTTTGTGATTGGCCACATTTATTGTGGCAGTTATTCTCATATTTTATCAAATTTTCAAGTGTGCCAACATTTGTGGCAACAAGTGGCAAAAAAAAGTTGGGGACTCCTGCCATTCAATAAATTAACCATTTTTCCTAGAGATTATGTGAGTTGGAGTTAAATACAAAACTTCGAAAAGCCAAAGCCTTTTAATAACTAAACCAACTAACCACTAAACAGAAGACAGCTTAAATGATTGATAAATCACATTATGTGATTTGTTCCATATTATCTCTGGAGAAAGCATGGCCTGGACAATGGCTTGCTGAAAGTCAGTTTGGTGACCACCTTCTGTGACCTTCCATGTCCTGTTTCTCTTCATTATTTAGATATTAAATTAGTGGTTCAACTAGATGGTGAGGCAAAGAATGAAAAGCCACTTGAAGCAAACTCTAAACCAACTGACATTGTATTGTCAGAGGATGAAGGGAATGCCTCATTGGATAGCACATCCAAGCCTAAAAGTTTTCCCCCAAAGGACCCAATCATTGAGGTACTTCCATATTGGAAATAGACTTTAAAGCCACACTTACTTGTAATAACATATTCTTTTTGTAGGACTTCTGTGGTTTGTTTCTTAGTTTTGGATAGTGGCAGACAATTATTTCCTCAGCTAGAATGTCTTTCTTTGTTATGAAAGTAGCATGACCTCATAGTTAAAGTAGGGAAAGATTGAGAAAATAGGTGTATTATTTATGAAACCTGTATGATTAGAAAACCATCATTATAAGCCAGAAAATGCTGTTTCAATTCAATATTTAATCTAGAACATTGAATCACATCAATTATTAATACTATTTAAAATAAAAATGAGCAATACTATTCAGACGTTATGAAAGTACTGCACTTGTCAGCTTATTTTCTTACATGCCATATTTTTAACTCTGACAATCATATTTTTTTAAATACCTTAAACTTCAGACTACCATGTTAGAATAAAATATGATGTTAAACATTAGAAAGCATCAATGGCTAATATTTTTCTCTTTGATGAGGCTGTAATCAATCTGACATAATGAGTGAAACATAACAGGCTTCTGAGTTCCAGAAAAATGTAGTTATGGAGAGAACAGATTCTGTAGTAGACTTTTGGAGATCTAAAAAGATATGTTCCAGTTTTGACTGTACCAGAACCATAGCAACAGGCATATTCATTATGTGGCTTACGGTTGACTGTGTCCTCCAGCAGAGCAGATGTAAGAATGTTGATTTAGATTGTAAAGAACATTTGGTCACAGGAAAAGTCGTTTGGTAGTAAAGCATGCTGAACTATTTAATGTTTCATTGTGTAGCTATAAACTGCCAATCTATTAAGTTTGAACTGTGTGTTGCTATGTGTTTCATGTGTGTGCTTCAAGCTATCACTGAAAATCTAAATTGGCACTGCAATGGGAATATTGTGGAATAATAGATAAGGCACTAACATAACTCTAGGGAGATACAGGTTCAAATCAGCCATTGGAACAAATGAAGTAAACTTTGGGCTAGTCACCTACCCTCAACTAAGACTATTTTTGAGTTTGCTGTGTGGGAATAAAGGGTTGCTGTTCTGGAGAACTCCTGGAGAAAAGGCAGGATAAAAATAATACCAACAAATACACAGTAAATGTAAACCATGTAACATTATGTTAAATGCAATATCTTTAATCAGCTTTCTCCAACCACACTGGACTGCAATTTCCAGTGCCCATATTGGTTAGAATAATAAGTTGGTTAGAATGATTTATAGATCTTACAGTCTTACTGGGCGCTTTGCATTTGTATCAGAGCAGTGGATTGTGTTTGTACCTAGAGTAACTTTTGCTCAGCCTATTTTTCTGAAAATCAAGGTTGCTTTTTAAGAGTTCATTATTCATACTTGCTAAATACTTACACTAAGTTGTTTTGTTCAAATTGTATGCTTGGAATAATCATTTTTTTGTTATGCTTTTGGCAGGCACCGCCTAGGAATCTTAGACCTCGTTTCAGGAAAAAAAGTACCTCTTCTTCTACCACTGAAACCATGAGCGTGTGATGAACCATCCAGCACCAAGATCCACAGAATGCCTCTCTTCTGCCTTAAACGATCTATATTATTGTATGTGAGGGGGGGAGGGGAACAGTGGTGAGAGGGATGTGTTTGTGATATTGTAGCATTTTAGAAATGAACTTTCTTGCTCTCTTTTTTTTATGCTGCCATTTGTGTTGCATTATAGTTTTCACTGGCAGAAGCAATGTTTCTTGCTCCCCCTTCGATTTCTTTGCAGAATAGCCGTTCCCCCCATCCCCAGCTACAGTAATGGGGTTCATTATTTGTAACCATTTAAGTTACATGATTTTAGCTCTGTTACAGAACTTAGAAAATGAATTCTGTATCTGTTTTTACATCATATTTATTTGAAGGCTTAATAAGTGTAATGTGGACCAATAGGGGCCACAGATTTTTCAGACTGTGAATTATATATTAAGATTGTTTTGACTGTACAAGTAGTGAAAATGTAAAAACAAATCTAAATATGTTACTATTTCTTCTGTGCATTCATTTATGGAGTTAGTTATTGTATATTCTGTCATTGAATCTGTATAAAAATGGACCCACTGGAGTCTTAGAAATGTGGAGATGAGAAACGTATTTATAGGACTATACCACTGATGAATCTTTGATTTGATGCCATAACTTTCTTAAGACTGATGTCATTATGTTCAGCTAACTATGAAATCAGGTAGACACTGCATTCACAATAATAGAGCTACCGTGTATTGAGTGCAAATCAATCCTCTGCCCACAGGATTTTAATCCTGTCATTCTCCCAGTTCACATATTAGCATTTAATTTAGAGACGTTCACAGATTTCAGCAGTAATATAGCTTCTGGTATAGATTACAACAGTCTGTAGTTAGATTGTACATTTGTAATGATAGAAAAGTTCAAAAAAAGGAAAACATACTAGGATTGATGTATTTTAGCTTTGGATTGATGCCTCGTATATGTGTAAAGCATGTGAAATCTTGAAGATTATACTATAAACATTTGTGTTTGCCTTCATAACTATCTCATTAAAACAAAAGTACTGTAGAACATAAACATGTTGACATTGAGGATGAATAGATTGTGTATGACAGCACTAATCTAATCTCCTTCAGGCGTGATTCTGAAATGACTGTATTTCAGTCTCCATGGTCAAACTTACTGTATAAAATGGATATCTGAAGTAAATATATATGATTTTTTCCAACATGCTTCAATATTAAGTTGGTTTTTAAAATGGAAAAAAAAAAATTCCATTGTCTCCCCTTTAAACCAAATTTGGACCTGTCACCATTTTAATCAGTAAATCAAGAATTTAAATGGCAGCTAGAATATATTAAGTCATAGGACAGGTATCTCAAAATCTTTGATGTGTCAGTTTGCATATTTATTAAGATTCTATTGGCATATTTTGTCTGTCTCTCTCATACATATACACCAATAACTTCATTATTGTAAGAAACAATAGCAGACATAAAGTAAAAGGTTTGCCACTGTTATATGTAATTGAATTTTTTTTGAAAAAAAGTTGATAAATGTATATTCATTTATGCCAAAAATATGTTTTTTCTCAAATTCTATGAAACTTTATTTTAATTAAAGCTAATCAATGTCTTTTTGATCAACTGTTTACTAAAAATATGACTGTTCTGGACTTTGTTTTGTAAATACTAAAGTAAAATTGCTGAAATTGCCTTATCTCTCATATGAATTCATTGTAAAATTATTTGTATCTAGCAAATATACTAATTGCAGCTGAACAGTATGCCTCTATATAGCTCAGTGAGAATCAAGAATGGCTACTTAATAATACATTCTGGTGGATTTTTAATCTGCAATATTGTTGGAAACAAATTGGTCCTGGCTGCTATAAATTGTTTGGTATATGTAGCAAAACCCATTAATTTTGGGGATTTGAAAACTCAAGGCACATACTTTCTACCAAAATACTGGAATTATAGAGAAGTGTCCAATATATAAAGGAAAAAGTTCCCGTGCTGTGGGAATAAACTTTGACTTCAGTATTGGGTAATGATTAGTCTAAGACCTTATACATACATGTCTGCCTAAGGGTCACTGAGATAAAGCAAGGAAATTAAAAGCAAACACCAGAAACATTTAAGCAGCTCAGACAACTGTAAACAATTCTGTGTACTATATGTAATTATTTTAATCCACAATGTGAATGCTTGCTATGTACAAAATTCTCAATAAAAGGGAGCACTAGAATTTGCTCTGGGCTCCCATCCCGAGTACACCAGCCTGTGTCTCATTCTTTCCATGGGAGACCACCACAAGTGGTGACCCCGACGTGATCCACTGCAGGTGGTACGTGTCCGGACCTCCGTGTTTCCTCGCCTGGAATAGGTAAAGTACATACTTAACTATTGCTGGACAATAGGATTTTTTCAGGGAACATGGGGGGAAAACTCTCTCAGCCACAGGAACGGCATGTTAGTGAGCTGCTGAAGTTAGTCAGGACAAACTTCTTTATCTTTAAACCCTCTGCGGGGGGGGGGGGGGGGGAGCAAATAGTTATTTGAAAATATAATGTGAGAGAGCTGCTGCAAAAGATCTGGTGGCAATGTCCCTGGTATCCAGAGAAAGGCTCTTTAAAGTTAGACACATGGAGGAGAATTGGAACTATTCTTCATGAAGAGCCACGGGCAACAGCTGAAATTTTGATATATTGGAAGATTGTTATGACTGCTTTAGAGACCCAGCAACAACCTCTTTTAAAAACTTTAGTAGAACCTCCTCCTTATAAAGGAATTGTATTGCACCCTCCTACCCCAAAACTTGAGTGTGCTTTATCATTTCCAACAAGCGCCTATGCCTGTGGATGATAAAATCCAACCAAAAATGGGAAAAGTTCAAGCAATGATGCATCAGGCTTTCAATCAGGGGAAATTAGAGCCTGAAGAGATTCCCCAGATGAATTTGTTTCCAGTCAATAGGCAAGTAGATGCTCAAGGCAATCTGCAGACTGAATGGGTTCCGATTCCTTTAGCAGTTCTTAGGGAAATTAAAAAAGCAGTTAAAGATTATGGTATTCAAAGTCCTTTTACAAAGGGGCTCCTGACAAGGCTATCTCACGCATGATTCCTAGTGACTGGAAAGATTTAATGAGAATGATATTGAGCTCTACTCAGTATGTGGTTTTTGACTCAGAATACCAAAGGGAAGCTGTCACTAGGGGAAGGAATTCGGGGGGAGGGGGCTGTATAAGCCAGACCAAATCTATGGGGAAGGCTTGTTTGAATCCACTGCTGATCAAGCTGCTAATTTGCCTGATCACGTATTTCCAGTGGTTATGGCAGCTGTCCTTGGGGCGTTGTCCCACATCCAGGATATGGGAACCCCAGCACGGTCTTTCTCAAATTAAGCAAACAGCATCTGAGTCTTATAATGATTTTGTGGAAAGGCTACAATTGGCTATTACCAGGCAAATCTCTAATGAGGAAGCCACAAAAGAACTCTTGCTGAAATTGGCAGTTGAAAATGCAAACGCTGACTGCAAGCGTATCTTACAGCCCTTGGTGGCTAGAGGTGAGGTTACTCTGACTGATCTGTTAAAGGCATGTGCAGTGGTGGGTTCTCAGGCTTACAACATGGAGACTTTGGCTATGGCATTGCAAAAAGGGATGAAACCTACAGGGAATTGTTTAATTGTGGAAAGCCTGGCCATTTTAAATTCCAGTGCCGTGCCCCTGGGGGGGGGGGGGGATGGCATTTAACAAAAACAAAATTAAGGACGTCCGTCCAAAATCGGTCTGTCCAAAATGCAAAAAAGGGTTTCATTGGGCAAATCAATGTCCCTCTGATCAGAACCAAAATCCGGGAAACTAAATTTGGGGCGTGCAGCTAGCCCCGCTTCCAACGTTGTCACAAAAGCATCGCCTGCAATTACTGTGAGTGCAGGTTTGGGTTTAAAAATGTTGAACTCAATTAATGTGACCTTTCCTAATCAAGTGTACATTGAGGACACTCATTTGCATGGGCCACTGCCAGAAAAAACAGTGGGATTAGTACTTCCCATGTCTTCTGCATCAGAAAAAGGTTTTTTTGTTATTCCAGGAGTTATTGATTAAGATTATAAAGGGATTATTAAGATACAATTGTACACTGATACTCCTGCATCATTAATGGCCGGTGACTCTATTGCCCAGTTATTATTACTTCCATACATTCCTATAAATCCTTTAATTGGGATCCCACGAACTGGTGGTTTTGGGTCCACTGAAATGGCAAGTTCTCCAGTTGCTGCAGAACTGCTAGCGCTGACAAAAAATTTGACTACAGACCAACCAAAAATGACAATTGAAATTCAGGGAAAATCATTTTCTGGCCTTATAGGTTCCGGAGCAGATGTCTCTGTGATACGCCAAAAGGAATGGCCAAATGAATGGGCGCTTGAAGACTCTCTGGCTGTTCGTGGAGTGGGTGGTATGCAGTTTGCAAGAAGTAGTGTACATTGGTTGAAGGCATTGCATAGAGAAACTGGTGAGACTGCAAAGATTCAACCTCTTGTGTTGCCCCTGCATATAAACTTGTGGGGTAGAGATTTGCTGTCACAATTTCGCACAAAAATTGTTTTTGGATAATGGAAAAATTACATGATCGATGCATTCCTGATACTCCATTTGCTTTGGCAATTTTACAAACTCCAGCCTTGCCTACTGCAGCTTTATTTCAATTACATGAAGTGCAAGTTTATATCATTGAATGGTTACATTTGCAAAATACTCCCCGAAAAACAGTTTCTACTATGGCTATGCTTTATAGTGAGTTAATCATCAAAGGCCGAAATCGCAGTATGCATTTATATGGCATAGATTTAGTTCAGTTATTTTTACCTATCTCCCTCACTCTGTGGGAAACTTGGTATAGTCAATCCATTGAATTGCAAATTGCTCTTGAAAATTGGCCAGGGAAGATTTCTTGCACACCCCCAGTGACCCTCATTTCCAGTTGCTTCGAAATGTATCTGTAAATTTTAATTCAGTTATTGCTAACCAGCCAGTTGGGGGAGTGACCGTTTATGCGGACGGTGGTAAGACCTACGGCGCTTGTGCATGGAGACAGGAAGGGGTATGGAAAACAAAAATTACCCCTCCTCAGCAATCAGCACAAAGGGCTGAATTAGCTGCTGCTATTTTGGCCTTACAGGAATTTGCACAAGAACCGCTAAATCTTATTGTGGATTCTCTTTACGTTTATCAATTGATACTTAACATTGAATTTGCTTATCTTTCTCCATTTGTTGATGCTAATCTTATGAGTTTGTTTCTTGCTCTGCAAAGCTGTCTTCATTCTCTCACACATTCTCTACATATCTCACACATTCGCAACCACCAGCCACTTCCCAGGGACCTGCAGGAAGGGAATGATGTGGCTGACTCAGTGGCCTTGGCCATGCCCTGTCTCTCGCTTTCTCCTGTTACTCCATGGGACTCACATAGCTATTTTCATCAAAATGCCAAAGCTCTTTGTAAACAATTTGGTCTCACTGCTGCAGAAGCTGCAGCTATTATTCAACAATGTCCTAGTTGCAGTGCTCAATCCACTGCTCTTCCTCAAGGAGTAAATCCTCGGGGGACATCTGCTTGTCAACTATGGCAGATGGATGTCACACAACACCCTCCCTTCAAACCATGGCACCATCTGCATGTCACCGTTGATACCTATTCAGGATTTGTTATGGCAGCACCTTAACGAGGAGAGGCTGCAAAACATGTAGTCAACCATTGCTTCCGTACCTTCACACATGGGGCCACCAATGGAGATCAAAACCGATAATGGCCCTGGTTACATTAGCACTGCCTTTGCGGAATTTTGTCATCGATGGTCAATTATATATAAATTTGGCATTCCCTACAATTCCACTGATCAGGCCATTGTGGAACGAGCTCATCAGACGCTAAAACAAGCACTCCTTCACACAAAAACAAAAATGGGGGAAGTGGATGGATATGGCTTGCCTTACATACAAAACATTCTTAATATTACCTTATACACTTTAAATTTTTTAAACATGACAGGATCTCCCGCTCCTACGGCAGCCAGTAGGCATTTTGCTTCCTCCCCTTCTGCAGGTACGCCAAGACTGAAAGTTCGGCATAAGAGACTACCAGATCCAACGTGGAAAGGACCTGTCCCGCTGATAACTTGGGGCCGAGGATACGCTGCTGTTGAAGATGAGGGGACAGTTATTTGGGTTCCTGCTCGCTGTGTGCGTCCTTATCATCAGCCAAAGGGGCAAGGGGATGGATTTGGGGGAATGGAAAAGAAACACATTGATCCAGGACATGGGGAAGCTAGCAAACCTTCATAATAAAACTGATTGTTGGATATGTATGCACATGCCAACTCACAAAACATCAGGGCTTCCAATGGTTGCAGTACCTCTGGCCAAAGGTGACTGGTATAAGGAACAATGCTATGGCTGTTCAGGGATGTGGTCTAACAGTTGGACTACAATAACATAAATACATTGCATCTTGGAAGCCGAATCCAAGAGGTGGCGGGTATCTTCTGGACCCACAATGAGACAGTAGAGAATATGACTTACTTGGGAACATATCCATTTTGTAACAAAACAATTATTATTGGCAATGGAAGTCGGGCTTATCCAGATGACATGAAAACTAAAAATCTCACTAACTTTGTACATATTTCTAAATTTGATATCATATCTTTGATCAATGAAAATGGGTGCCACATGTTGTCCCACCACGAGAGAAAACCAGCTGCCCAAATGTGCAAATGGGAAATATGCACCACCGCCCACTTATTTGGCTATGTTAATGGAATCTTTTGTACAATTAATCTTTGCTGAACCAAATAAGGTTGGTCATCTCCTGGGAGCAAATCTATGGTTGCTGTGTGGACGGATGGCCCATGATCGCATGCCAGCACTATAGAAAGGAGTCTGCACCTTTGGGAAAGTAATCCCATCTCATGTCATTTTAAAATCTTTGGGGACTGTTCATATCCACAATACGTGTTCTGCAACGGAAGTAAACTCTGTTTTGAATCATGACTACTGGACACAGATATCAAGGGGAATTATTCCTCCTTTAGGAGTCATGATGAACTATAGAGATTTGCATCGTTTAAACAATTGGGCAGTTATTATGTTTAAAGACACCATTAAAACTCTAAAGCTGCTTGAAGAAGAACAAGGAAAAATCCTTGACTTTGTCCTGCAAACCAGATATGCGGTGGACACTATTTTGGCTGCGCAAAGGGGAGTTTGCGCTGTGATTCATACACATTGTTGCATGTATATCTCTGATTATTCTCCAAACATTACAGCTACTATACAGCATGGAACAAACCCTGAATGAGAATCCATTACAATCGGAGGACAAGGGACTGGACGTGTGGTCTGCACTTTGGTCCTGGTTGCCAGATGGTTCATGGATTTGTCACCTAATTGTTGGAGTGATATTGCTTTTTATACTTTCTCTTTGTGTATGCTTTGTATCCAATGTCTCCCTGGACTTTTAGGAATGTGTTGGTTGAAGCCTACGGAAGGAGAACTGTTGTTGCAGATGGCGAAAAGCTACCGAGGCATCCGCGATCATCAAAAAACTAAAACAGGAAAGATGTGGGAATAAACTTTGACTTCAGTATTGGGTAATGATTAGTCTAAGACCTTATACATACATGTCTGCCTAAGGGTCACTGAGATAAAGCAAGGAAATTAAAAGCAAACACCAGAAACATTTAAGCAGCTCAGACAACTGTAAACAATTCTGTGTACTATATGTAATTATTTTAATCCACAATGTACAAACTTCTCAATAAAAGGGAGCACTAGAATTTGCTCTGGGCTCCCATCCTGAGTACACCAGCCTGTGTCTCATTCTTTCCATGGGAGACCACCACACCGTGCCCTATTTCTTTGGGCCTACATAGCCATGGCCTACTGCTGTTTAAATATCAGTGAAAGTAGAATGCCTTTGCCTTCATGCCAAACTGTATTTCCAGTTTTTCAATCTAGCTACCACTCTAGAATTGCACAGTGATCCCCATCCAAGTATTAACTAGATCTGACTCTCTTTTTAGCTGCACCATACCTCAATTTACCAAATGCCCAATCCAGATTCCTTTTCATGAGGAAATACACCCTTGGTTTAGATCTATAATCTATTAGTTTTATCATAGACCATAAAAATAAGTACCTCAATATCAACTAAATATGATATACAGTATATTTGGTTTCATCCTTTTTGAAGCAGTTGTTTATTTCTGTCATAGCATATTGAATCTGGCTATGCTAGTTAACATCTTTGCCTCCTGATTAATTAATAGGCTGACGTAATCATCTTTCATCTTGGCTAAATATTGTAGTAATTGGGAAATATATACCAAAAGGTAATATTAAACAAATAGTGGGCAGGTGCAATACTTTTTAGAGATTCATTGGTACATAATAAGGTGGATCTGGATGAAATCATTCTGGAAATTTTTTTGGTATGTTGCTTAATAATTGTACTTTTAAAAATTATTAAGATCAATGCACTAGGGGAAAGTTCATGGTACCTTATGGTGGAATTTAATTTCCACCAAGAAGACTGGAATTTATTTTAAGAGAATAGCCAAACCTTTTGGGTTGAGAATTAATTTAAGCCAATAACTAACATATGCTTGACCCATTTCATTCTTGGTCTATGTTTGGAATGCATCATGAAACCCAAAATGTGTCTCTTGGAATAGCTGATTGAATAGTGCTATGATCTAGGCAGATTTGAAAGTTGTAAATTAGTTGCATTATTGCTTTGATCACAAACACTTCTAGTCAGCTTGGTATATGATTACCTCCTTTCATTAAAAAAAAGCCTTAAGATAGCTGCTGCACTCCTTTTTACCTTCTCTTTTAAAAACTGAATTCGGGCCTTGAAGTGCATGTCAGTAACTGTTCTGAAATATTGAAAAAGACTGAATCTGTTCTATAACATTCCGATTAATTTGCCATGAATATTTATATTAGGCTATAAGTTTTGATTTTTTGATAATTAATAATCAGACCAGTATCTGTTGCTTAGGTCCTAAAGCTGGTATATTTGCCTTAGTCTTTGAACCTTCACTCTTGAGACACAGGAAGCAATGTCCAGTGAGAGCATGGTATTGGTTTTTTTGCCTACCGAAGCCATTGATATCACTGATATACTGTTATCACCAGTTAGAAGATTCAGATGCTCAAAAGGCTACCCAGAACTTGAATTGCTGCTGCCAATTAGAAAACTTAAAAGAGGGCAAATGGAGAAATAGTTTTCACCTGCTCAAAGGCAACTTCTTATGCAATTAGTGATTAAAGCATCATGCTAGAAATCAAGACAATGAGTTCTAATCCCACTTAGATATGAAAGCCAGCTAGGTGACTAGACCAGTCACTCTTTTCTCAGTTCAATCCATCTCATAAGATTGTTGTTATGGGAAAAATAGGAAAAAGGAGTATTCAGTAGTTAGCCACCTTGAGTTATTTATAAAAATAAAGATGGGATATAAATATAAATGGTAAGTAGAAAAACTGCTCCTTATTTCAGTCAAAATCTGCAAACAAAAATTAAACAGAATATATATGTAAAGAGAAAATAACATTCTTATTAAATAAGATACTATTTAGAAAAAGAAAGCAAATCTTGAATATAATATTGGATGTTCATGGTCTATTACTTTCAAGCTGTGCTCTGCAAGATAAATGTACCAAATGTTTAAGTGTACTTGCACTAAATGTTTCATAAGTAATTTTTCTTTTTTACAAAAATGTATTTCATATTTGGTAAACTATCTGTATTTGGAAAGTTACATTAATGTCTAATATCTGAGACTAATCTGGATAACTAAGGTGTTATTCCCCTTTTGAGTCATAGCAAATTGTATAGAGTATTAAAGAATGCACTATGTGATCAGACACTAGAACAGTATTCCAAAGGTCAATGTTTTGTTATGCTTGATAAACACTGAAAATAAAGTCTTAATTTTTTCTTTTCTGAAAGAAATGGTTGTTCTGTTCAATAATATTATTAATTGTATGGTTTTGTAGTGGTCTATTTCTTGTAAATGTTCTATCTCCTGAATACTTTCGGTGTTGTCATTGAAAAGCTTCTAAAGAGGCCTCAGAGATACTAAAGAATTTCTTCGAGAATCAGAGTGGCATTCTGATTAGTTTCAAACCAGGACCACAGAAAGTTAAATTCAAGTTTCTCATCCATTTGAATTTTCAGTTGGTGATCTTCTATCAATTATTTTCACTCAAAACTAACCCGTGTTTTGGAGATAATTATCGAAGTATATCTTTCTGAGTTCTAAATAATTAATTGAGGAAATAGTGAGATTAGCATGTCTTACTTTTTTTCAGATAAGAGAGCAGTAAGTTAAATTTACCTCAATATTTACCTATATATGGTCTTTCATACTTATAATTAAAAAAAATAACAGGGAAGGCATAACTCTCCAAGAGTACTTGTTTACATTGTGCATGCTTAATCAGAGGAAGAAAATAGGCCAAAATTATTAATTTGAGCTGGGCAATCACATAAATCACTATCTAAATAAAAAACAGTCTGAGCAAAGTTGCAATTCTTATTTAAAAGCAGGATTTAAAGACAGCCAATACGAAACCATTCAGATGCACAATAGTTAGATTGTGAAGCTTGAAACAGTGGTAAATCATATAAACTATATCAATCAGTTTGTTGAAATAAAACACACCAATAAATATTTAATCTCTTATTGTGCATAAGTAATTTAATAGAAGCTTCCTACATGGTTGCTAAAAAAAGAGGATAAAATGATTAATTTCAGTTGACAATTCACAAGTGAAAGTTTGTACGATCATGATATTTCTGATAGGCATCATTGGCATACCATGTTCTTCTTTTCCAGAAGGAAGTAGTCATTTTATCAAGCATCTTACTTTGTGTTTTGTTGCAGAATACATGTTCCCGCAAGCGTTTCATCCGCTTAGCTGATTTTTTCCACACTTTTTTCTTGTAACCAGCCTATCAAGAGAAGACAAAAGATTTAAATCTCAAAAAACAGATGCCTATGTATAAAAACACAAATTATTAAGATCTCCATAGAACAGGCATATTCTTCATTTTAATTTTTTTGTATTTTTTATAAACAGGGAAAGATGGCTCATGTACATAAGAACATTTAATGAAGAAAACATTCTTACCCTTCTTCTTAGCCAGAGGCCACAGTGCAATCGGAGAAATCTCTTAATCACTGATTTCACAGTTTTTCTTTTTCCTTTTCGTAAGCTGTAACTAATGACTGTCCTTACTTGCTGTTGAAGGATATTTTGAAGCAGAGGTGCCACTCTAATATATATATCAAAGCAAGAAAATATAAAACCAATTCACTATTTATGTAATATAAAATGCAATTCCTGCCTGAAGAGCACAGAAAATGTACATTAACAATTCCATCAGATCATCAAAACATTGCCTTTTATTCTCAAATGTCTTTATAAAATTACTTTTGTCATACAGATGATACTCTAATTTATAGTGGACAAAACATACAATTGAATTTTAAAAAAAAGCAATCCCACCACATTTGCATCTCATAATTATGTTTGCTTTTTCCGATAATGGAATCATCTTTATGATTGAACTTGACTGTATACCTCAAATTCTTTCTGCAATACTTCCTGACAAATGGAGTCAATAGCTCTTGGAAACAGAACTTTCATATAGGCTTTCTATCACTATAATGGGCTACTATGCCTTGTTCTGCTCTATAGGGATATTTACCTTAACCATCTAAGTAGAGTTCTTGATTTTTTACCAAGGACAACTATTTTCAACCCTTAAATACAGTATGGAGCATATCAATAATGAAATATCTAACAGAACAGTGCCCCCAACCCTTTTGGCACTAGGGAGTTGTTTCGTGGAAGACAATTTTTCCATCAACCCGGGGATGGGGGATAGTGGGGAAAGAGGATGGTTTTGGCTTTTCTCGCTTACCCACCATTCTCCTCCAACTATGCAGCCTGATTCCTAACAGGCCAAGGACCAGTTCTTGGCCTGGGACCTGAGGAGCTTTGTAATATAATATTGAGATGGGGTTTTGGGTGTTTGTTTTTTTGTGATTAAGAACTGCTTCATCAGACCAAGAGTGTATTGGTTCAAACATACTAGCCATGTTTTATGCAATTGTGGTTTATGTAATAAGCCACAATTGGCTGGATTTGCTTAACATACAAGCTAAAACCAAATAAAAGACATGAGTAGGCATTATTATAAATCTACTCATTTGAAATTAAAAGAGACATTTTGTGGTTAAATCATCTCCTGGTAAAAATATCTTACAAACCAGATTGTGAAAATAATGAAAAGAAAAAAGATGATAAAATATGTAGTATTGCAAAATCTGACATTATAAAACACTGTCTCCCTTAAGATCTGGCAGGTCTCCACCCTTTTAGCTTTTCAGAAATCTGACACTGGGATAGCAACGTCAGGGACTGTACAGTTGGATGGAAGTTGCTGGATTAGGTGCTATATTTTTCTTTTTGGCTTGTTGGACTGTTTTATCACTGTGCTTTTATTACTGCTGTTAGCTGTCAAGAATTGCTTTTCACAAGATGGGAAACCTTATACATTTTTAAATAAATAATCATAAAGGAAGAAACTAAATCCATATTTTAAAAAATTCAACTCTGTTAAACAACACGTACCTGTTTGTTATAGAGAAGCAAAGTCCAGATGAAGTACTGCCTAAAGATTGAAAAGGTTTTTGGATATAACTTATGGATGTCTGCCTCTGAGAAATATGAAATGAAGATAGTCGATAAATTGGAGTTACAGTACATGAACCACTGTAGATTGAAGGGACCAAAGAGCAAAAAGATCGTAAAACTCCTATCAACAAAAAAAAGAAAACAAAACAGAACATGAACAACATGGTAAAAGAACTCAGCACAAGATGCAGAATCTTCTTCCTGAATATCATTCATAATTATTGTCCATTTAGGAATTATGTGATGACATGAAGAAATTGTTCTTTTGATTAAGAATCGGAATGAGATTCAGAAGTGGAAATTTTTAATGACACTGGAGCAGATTTGAAGAAAGAGTGGATTATCAAGAGAGAGCAATTAAATATATAGTCATGATAATGCACATTCAGTCTTCAGGACAGATTTTTTTTGTTTTTTATTCACTGGAAGATTGGTAGGGAAAATGGTTATATCCTGTTAAAATAGTCAAATTAAGCAGATAGCCATTTCAATATTCATGAATATATACCATTTGGAACTACCCAATAACAATAAGCCAAACCTTTGGGCTGTTTAATATTCATGAATATATACCATTTGGAACTACCCAATAACAAAAAGCCAAACCTTTGGGCTGTTTAACAACAATATTTTATTCCATAGCCTTCCATAGGCAACATGTTTTCACATGTTAAGCAATGATTTAATTTTGAGTGGGTTCATATACCATAAACGAACCAAACAAATCAAATTATGTCCTAGAACATTGTGTGAAGCCACTTGTGAGTTTATACTTCATTTCAATAAAATTGCTTCTTTATACATACTTTATTCCTCACCTGCTTTGGTTTATTTATTGGGAATAGACTAGATACGAAGACTTGGATTTCCACTCTCCTCTCGCTCTATTTTCAATAATTTCATTTTCCCATATTTCCCTTGCATGTTTTACTCCTAAGTAATAAATCTAATAAGCAATGCATTGTTTCAAGATTGTGTCAAAACATTAAGATGTGTGGAGCAACGGTGCTAATAAGATGGATCGAAACTGTTATTTCATAACAATATGAAATAGCCCCGATATAGACTTATAAAACAGTAGCTTTCCAGGAAGTGTGCAAACCAGCAAATCTCCGCGCCTCCATTACACCAAACATCAATTTATGAGGAAAATCTTCACCTAGCTTTTCTTTTGCACAAAAGAGTAATTGGGATAGGAAACAACTTGCTGACCACAATTTGGACAGCAATGCTAGTCAGAAGCTGCATCTGCATCACCATCCAACTATAATCGCTCACTGATATCTTCTTTCACTTGCAACATTGTACATCAGTCATTTAATCTCAACTACTTTACCAGAACGTCCTGCTATAAAAGCAAAAATGGTACTCTTTCATACTTTAAAATACACTTGAAATCTTCCTTTTGCTACTAAGGCCAATTAAACTGAAGCTTTAAGTATTACAATTGAGCTGTACAGTGGAGGTGGGGAACGATGGCCGCTTTATGTCCTGTGGACTTCAACTCCCAGAATTCCTGAGCCAGCATGGCTAGCTCAGGAATTCTGGGAGTTGAAGTCTACAGGTCATAAAGAGGTAATAGTTGGCCACCCGTTCAGTATCCCAAGTAGTATCCTTCCTGCATAAAAATGTATAATTACACAATTCTAGAGGCATCTATAAAGATTTCGCAGCAGTAAGCTATCTTTTTTGGTTCCTCTACTCCTCCTGAACCACCAGACCGAATACATTTCCGTTTGGATTCTCATTTCGTTCACTGACCTGAAAATCTCCGCGCCGCAGCAAACGCAGCCATCTTCCTTATTTGTTTTCTGTTCTGCCTCACTACGGCAACTGTAAGGAGTCATTACTGAGCAAAAGCGAATTTACGCAACATTCTACCGTTCTTCATCCCTTGCTTGTAAAAATCAGGAAGGTGAGGGTTTTTTTGCCACTATTCTGTCTGGACAGCACAGCCACATTACATTGTAAAATAATGACCAATGTAATAACGTGTATAATGTATAAACTACTGAAGAATAAAAACTCATATGAATGTAGACTTGCTGCCTTTTTTAACCCAAGATTTTCTTTAGCTTATATATATGATCACCACTTAGCTTGTCTGACAATTCTCACAGCAACTCTTTAATTCTCCTATAATTTTATTAAATATAAAATCTCATACAGAACTTCAGTCAATTTATTTAACATGATCCACAAAAAGCTATCTGAAAATAAATTTTGTTAATCCCAAACATGTCATAAGATTTGGCTTTTTTCCTACAAAAGTGTCAGGAAATTTCTTTTGGAAATTAATCCAAGAATTTTACTTGTTAGTTTTAATGATCTGATTTATTGGTCACAGATATCATACTAGTCTCTAATATTTTTTTTATTTTGGCTGAGTGTGTTCTATTAATTGTGGCTTATTCACTAAATCTCAAGCAAAACATAGTTTAATACATAGTATAATTAATTATTTACCATACTGGACTATTTCTACATGGCCTTCCGTTCAAAATTATTGCATATCCAGTTCTGATGCACTTAGTTTGCTGTTTTCTCAATATGAAATGAAATCCCAGGCATTTTTAAAAAGTGTTATTAAATCATAGTCACTATTATTATTTTGTATCCTTTTATTATTTTTACAAATAATAGTGAACAAGGCAACTAAACATAACCAAACACATCTTGCTCCTCCTATTTTCCCACAACCACCTTGTGAGGAGGATTGGGTTGCAGGATAATGATTGGCACAAGCTGGCTTTTATGGCCTTTGCCATGGGAGTCTAGTCTAGACTAGACCAAACTGGCTCTGATTTAGTGAGTTCTTATATCCTGCCTACTCTACAACACAAAGTTCTTAATACAGGTCAGATTTATATTATTTGAATCTGAAATATCAGCATTCAATATATATATTCATATCCCTTTCATATTCTTTTTTCAAATAAGGAAATTTATGCAGAGTGCAGAAAAGAATAAGGAATAGGAATGCAAAGGAATTAAAAGTATAAGAAAAAGAGGAAACCATCCATAAATATAGTTTACACCAAGTCATTCACTGTACTTCCCAGTCCTTTTCTATCCTAACAAATTATTGGGATTATTGAATGACGGAAACATTTATAGCCAGGAATCAGCTATGCTGGAAAGAGAAATCCAAGAAACAACATACATTAATCAAATAGGAAAATAACAAACTTCAGAAAAGAAATCTACTCTTATTTTATTTATATCCTGATTTCAATGAAGAATTAAAAATCAGGATAGTTGAAGCGCTAGGCAGCTCTGTGTCAACAAATATGGAATATGAGTAAATGACTGGAGTTTAGAAGAAGATTGTTATCCTAGTAGTGCTACCAAATAGTTTTTCCAAATATATGTAAAATACATAAAATGAATAGGGGAGGGGAAAGCAACAGCATTTTATGGGGTTCAGACACATTAATTGAACAAAACATGTTCCTGCCTGAAACATGCAGTGGTATACTTTTTAACTGTATTAACAAATTGGCATTCTACTACTCTATTTTATAAACCAGAACATGAAAATAATTCATTTTAATTATTTGATTATTTTTTAATAACTTCCATGAAAATGCTGTGGTACTGGCATATGTTTAGAATAAAAATTATACCAATACAACATTGTTCCACGTTTTATTTTTTGCTTCCCTCCTTTACCAAAAGCAATTTTTTTGCAAGGCTTATTGACATCGACTGCTCATACTTTTCATTAGAACAATTTAAACAGAAAAAAATTATTGATTTATTTATATAATTCTTTTTTTAATTTGAAAGACCGTAGCACGCGAAATCTTTCTCCAGACCAAAAATAAATAAATAATGCAGACATGGCGCCAAAACCATTATCTGAGCCCAAAGTCCAAGAGCGACTCATTCTGCGCTTCTTGGTACGCGTGGCTGATGACGTTTCGTATTCCAATTGACCGCCATGACAGTCTCTGTATGATAGAGGGAGGAATATTTGCATATTCGCCGTTTAGTCTATTTTGATTGGTAAACCCAAGCTCCTCCTTCCTCGTTAACGTGCCCTGGGCGCTTGTCACTGCGGGGGTAAACAGGCGGTGGACCGCGACACTTTTTTTTTTCCGCTTCGGCGATCGGTCCTCGCCATCATCATGTTGCGGGTCTGTCAGCGCGTGGCCACCACAGCGGCTCAGGTGAGCAACGTGAGAGAGTTGATGCGTCCGGCGCTGCTCCGATCCCATTTGCAGCCTCTTTGTCACGGGCGCTCGCTTCTCGTAGCGAATTGCCAGGAGAAACGGAAAAGGCCTCGTGATTCCAGCCCGGCTGAACCGCAGCCGTGAGGGGAAAAGCAATATGTGGGGACTACTCAGCCGCCTACCCGTTGCAGGCGTTCGGGGAAATAGGGTGGGATGCGGCTCGTTCGCGTGGCGTGCGCTTAAATTAAGCCAACGCTTCCCGTCAAGCAGTGCGGGCTGGTGCTCCTTTTTCCAGGGGAGGCGGCTCTGAAATTTCTTGCTGCCTCGGCTTGCTTAATAAGAAACTACTTAATAAGAAAGACGAGAGCCTCAAATGCCGACTGAACATGATCACTCCCGTTGCCTGCTCGGTGGTGGGCCTCTGGGGTTGGTGGGCTCCTTGGGTCACCTCTAATTCGGGGCACGGCCTGTAACTCCTAGAAGCTCTTGGTATTTCAAGGACTTCCTCGACTATTGTGTTGTCATGTGTGAGAGGCAGCTGAACGGCATCCAGCCATCCGTGCCAGCCACAGTCTTTGTGGGAACAGTCTTTGTGACAACATAAAAAGACATGACATTTGCTTTTTAGGAAGAGAAAAAATGTGTAATCTGGAGGATTTGTTCCTTCATGAAAAAAATGTGAAACAGGTAAAGATGATTTGGGTGCATTCAACACATACTTTTGAAGGAACAATTCGATTTAGCATATTCCACAACTTGCTTCTAGTACTAAAAACATCCAATGTGTAAGTTTAGTTTAGTTTAATGTTCTGTTAAGTTTAGTTGCAAAATAAGCCTTTATGGTATTACTGTTTTTCATTCTTTTTTAAAATTTAGAATATTTTAGAATTCTAATTAATTGTATCTTTGGAGCAAGGAAACATGCAACACACTCTAGCCCCCTAGAACAGGAGTCACCAACCTTTTGGACCTCAGGGACTACCAAACTCATAATTTTAAATCCCAGGAACCACTAATATGAATTTTGATGGCTTGCTGATGTTGGTGGGAGAGAGAGAGAGAGAGAGATCTGATCTAATCTCTCTCTCTCTCTCTCTGTCTTACACATACAAACACATGGAGGCAGGGGTGGGATTCAAATCTCTTAACTGGTTCTTGAGCGGGCCTAATTTTTGGGTGTGGCTTGGTGGTCATGTGACTGGCTGAGCATGTCTTGTATGTAAATATAAATATTTATGTAAATATTGATTTTTTTATTAAAAAAGAGCAACTTTTATCCAAAATCAGGCAAAGCAGGCAGGCAGATTGAGTTGCTCACAAACTCACAGATTCAGAGATCTACCTTTCTGCCATCGGCTACCTGAGTCTATCATGTAAAATTTGCCTGCAAGCAAACTGACAAAATTAACTCACAACACAACATGTATGTAAATATTGAATTTTTTATTAAAAAAAGAACAACTTTTACCCAACATCAGGCAAAGCAGACATGCAGATTGAGTTGCTCACACAATCACAGATTCTCTTAGAGATCTGTGTTTCTGCTATTGTCTATCTGAGTCCGCAACTGAATAATAGAATCTTCAGTCCTAAGGGAGATTCAGCTCTGCTTAAAAGATTAGCTAGAAAGCAAGAAATCCAACTATTTCCTGCTTTCTAGCTAATCTAAATCTCCCAGCACAGCAGAACAGCTGATGGTCAGGAAAAAAAGGAAAAATAGCAACTTAGCAGGCAAGTTTGCCAGGTAAGGAATGAAGGGGTGGGGAGGGTTCCCATGGGCCATATGGGCGGCACAGGCTTGTGTTTGTTAGGGATAACATTGGTTACCTAACATAGTTTGGGTAAAAATAATATATAAACTATGTTAGTGAGTTTAAGTGTATGTATCACTTTAACTGCAAAACATGTATTTTGGGTGCGGTTATAAAATCACTATAAGAGGGAGCAAGAGAGCTCACTGTTAGCTGGCTTTTACTGGAGGGCTGACAATGATTGATGGTTGATTAATGGTGATAACTGCATGTGTTTCCCTGCTGTTGCTGAAACGAAGAAAAGGGGTTTGATTTTCTTCATATCTCTGACTGCAAAAGAGATATATTGCTGGACTGATTATATGTAAGTTTACTGACCTCTATTTTCAACACTGGACTTTGCAACTGATTAACCCCTGGCTGGACTGAACTGGTTTATGACATATAGACTGTTTTGACTATGCTATAACTCTTGCTGGAATAAAAAACGATTTAACTGGCACAGTGTATCTGTCTTACTGAGTGTAAACTATAACAACGTTTATCTTACATCATTTGCCTGCCTGCTAGACTGCCGTTGCACGTTCTGCTAGGGTGTGTATCCCTAACACTGGTTATGGGCCCAGGCTGCACAGTCAGACTAACCAGGATATAACAGGCTTAGATTAAAGTGAGAGTTTGTGTAGTTATACAATACTGTAAACAGACAGCTGTGTTTTATTAATTATAGTTTTAATATCCAGATAAAGATGGCACAAGTCAATTTACAAAGTTTGTCTCTAATATCCAAGCTGGATGGAACAAACTATGTTTCCTGGTCTATGAAATGTAGCCTACTTCTACGCAAAGAAGGTTTATGGAGTATAATTCAAAACCCACCAGAAGTAGATACATGGGATCCGGAGAATGAGGATGATGCTCAAAAAATACAAGAATATCAACTGAAGAATGAGCAAGCTCTCTGTATAATAGGACTGACACTCTGTGATGAGCAGCTTGTACATATACGAGGAGAAGAAACAACTGCGAAATGTTGGGAGAATTTAAAGAAGATTTATGTTCGAGACAGTGTAGGAGCACATATAAATCTAACATGGAAACTGTTTAGAACACATCTTCAAAAGAATGGAGATATGATGACTCATTTAAATATAATGAAAATAATTTTTCAGGAATTGCATGAAAAAGAACTTATCTTCATAGAACTACACCAAGTTTATATAATTTTATCTTCTTTAGATATTAGCTATGATGACTTCGTAACTTCACTTGAGGTTCTGCCAAAAGATAACCTCACATTAACTGACATTACTGGCAGATTAATTGAAGAAGCCAGGAGAAGGCTTGAAAGGGATCAGCTCAGAAGGGAACAACCACAATGTGAAGAAGAGAAAATATCTTCGTCAACCTATACAATTAGAAAATGTTTTAATTGTGGAGGAAAAGGATATTTGGCTAGATTCTGCAAGAAAGCAAAAAGCCAAAATGCCAGCCAGAAAGATAAAAGGCATCAAAAGGATAAAAATGCATAGAGTTAGCCATGTATAGTAACGAAAATGTGAATAGTAATTTATGGGTGGTAGATAGTGGAGCATCGCACTGCATAACGAAAGATAAGAAAAGATTTATTAAGATGTCCACCAGTTCACAGCAGATATCATTAGCTAATGGATGGAAACTGAAAGCTAAAGGTCAAGGTATATCATATTGTTCTTGCATAAGAGAAAATGTAAAAATGTTATATGTACCACAACTTAAGTTTAATTTGCTTTCAGTTAGAGTTTTGGTTAAACTAGGTTATGTAATTACCTTTAGGGAAGACAATTGGATAATTGAAAAAGAAGGTAAAAAAGTGACTGCAACTTTAAGAGGTGAATTGTATGTGTTAAATGATAATCATTCAGAGGTAGCTAACACAGTTTAAAATAATGTTAAACCTCATGATGAATGCATACATTTGTTACACAGACGTTTGGGGCATATAAATTTTAAGATGCTTAAATAAACAGTAGAACTATTTAAGGGTATAAAACTGAAACCTTGCAGTAAATATTTGCACTGCAATGTGTGCAGTCAAGAAAAAAGCAAGCAAATGCCAGCAAATAGAGTTAATGGATTTAAAACAAATGAGCTTCTAGAGGTCGTATTTGCTGATATTATAGGTCCTAAAAAACCAAGCGTGGGAGGTGCTCGTTATATACTAAGGATAATGGACCATTATTCCAGATATGGTTTCTGTTATCTAATGAAAAGCAAAACGGAAACATATCAAAATTTCTTTAATTGGCTTAAATTTGTAGAAAGAAAAACTAAAAGGAAGTTAGTAACTCTTATCACTGATAATGGTATGGAATTTATAAACAATAAATTCCAAAATAAACTGAAGATGGCAGGTGTTGAACATAAAAAGCCTGCACCATATAGGCCACAACATAATGCCTTTATAGAAAGACGAGGCCAAACAATTCAAGCAATGGCTTGTACTATGCTGTCAGATTCAGGATTACCTGAAAATTTGTGGGGAGAAGCAATAATGTGTGGTAATCATATATTGAATAATGTTGTTAACTCAACAACAGGTGAATTACCATTCACACGGTGGCATGGCAGAAAACCTGACCTAAGCTACATGCACACATTTGGAGCACCAGCATGGGTGCATATTCCTACACAACTGAGAAATAAGGGGCAACATAGGGCTAAAAAGTTATTCTTTGTAGGTTATGAATCTAATCACAAATCATACAGATTCTGGGAAAAAGGTACATCTAGAGTTTACTGTAGTGCTAGTGCCAAATTCCTAGAACATGTAGGATGGGAAAAACTGGAACAAGGTTCAAGTAAGGAAGTAATTATAGAAACCTACAAAAGACCAAAAGAAAAAATCAGTAATAAGAAGAGTACAATTAAAGAGGAAGTACAGGAAGAGCATATAGGACCAGAACAAGAAGAAATACCAAAACAGGAAGAAATAGATAATCAGGAACAGGTAGAACATGAAAGTCCACCTGTAAGCCCTGTAATACCTAGACGTACTACACGTGTAACCAGACCACCTGATAGGTATCAAGCAAGTATAGTTTGCCAAGTTAGTAAAGTTCCAACTACTGTTGAAGAACTTAGGATGTATCCTGCAAAGGAACAAGAGCAATGGAGAGAGAATTAAATTCATTAAAGGAAATGAAAGTTTATGAAAATGCCAAATTACCTTCAGGTGAAAAGTCCATTGGCTGCAAATGGATATTTAAGTTAAAAACTGGTAAAAATGGGACTGTTACCCATAAGGCTAGGTTGGTAGCTCAAGGATTTAATCAAACTGCATGTGATTATGATGAGGTATTTGCACCAAATTTAAAGGCAATAACCTTGAGAGCAGCTTTAGTGTGGGCAGCTAAGAAGAACTATATCATAAATCATTTAGATGTAGAAACTGCCTATCTGCATGCACCATTGCAGCACACTATATATTTAAGAAAACCAGTAGGTATAAAGGATGATAAAAATAATAATGACTGTTGGAAACTGAATAAAAGTCTCTATGGATTGAAACAATCTGATAATGAATCGAACCAATATATTGTAAAAGAGTTAAACAATATAGGGTTTAAAGCTAGTTTAGCTGATCCATGTTTATTTAAGAAAGAGACAAATGGTATGGTGTCATTTTTATTGTTTACAGATGATATTGCTTTAATTACTAAGAGAGATAATGAAGCTACTGAGATAATATTATTAAGTAAGAGGATAAAATTAAAGCAATTAGGAGAAATAAGACAATATCTAGGATTGACAATAAACAAAACAATAGTGGATATAAGATATCACAAGAAGATAAAATTTACCAATTGCTAAAAATGTATAAAATGGAACTTTGTAAGTCAGCAAAAACTCCAATGAGTCAGGAATTTTGCCATACTGATGCTCAAAGTTCAAAATTTGATAAGACTATTTATCAATCATTAATAGATAGTTTAACATATATAAGTAATTGGTCAAGGCCAGATATTGCCTATAGCATTAATCAATTGCAAGATTCAATGCTGAACCCAATGAAAAACACTGGCAAGTGCTAAAGCGTATATTAAGGTATCTTAAAAAGACAATGCACTATGCATTGTATTTGGAGCCAAAAGATGATTTGATTTTAAGTGCATATGCTGATGCAAGTTTTGCAACAGATATAAAAACTAGAAAATCAACTTCAGGCATGGCTATACTATTAGGTAAAACACTGATTGGTTGGAGGTCAATTAGACAGCAACACATAAGTATGTCCACAATGGAAGCAGAATTTTCATGTCTGTCTTTATTATGTACTGACTTAATTCTGTATAAACAGTTATTGTTAGATATGGGAGTAACTGTTAAGGATGCCATTGTAGTGTATGAGGACAATCAAGCAGCCATACGGTTGGCTACAAATATTGTTGTAAAAACTAGATCTAAACATACTGACCTGAGATATTTGAATGTAAGACAGTCTGTAAAAAATGGTTTATGAGATTAGAATATTGCATGACTGATGAAAACATTGCTGATGGATTTACAAAAGCCCAAGGTGCAGTCAAGCACAAAGAAAATTGTGAAAACTATGGGTTGAAATTGTAAATAGATATATATATATTATTATATTACCCAAAAGGGGAGAATATTAGGGATAACATTGGTTACCTAACTTAGTTTGGGTAAAAATAATATATAAACTATGTTAGTGAGTTTAAGTGTATGTATCACTTTAACTGCAAAACATGTATTTTGGGTGCGGTTGTAAAATCACCATAAGAGGGAGCAGGATAGCTCACTGTTAGCTGGCTTTTATTGGAGAGCTGACAATGATTGATGGTTGATTGATGGTGATAACTGTGTGTGTTTCCCTGCTGTTGCTGAAATGAAGAAAAGGGGTTTGATTTTCTTCATATCTCTGACTGCAAAAGAGATATATTGCTGGACTGATTATATGTAAGTTTACTGACCTCTATTTTCAACACTGGACTTTGCAACTGATTAACCCCTGGATGGACTGAACTAGTTTATGACATATAGACTGTTTTGACTATGCTATAACTCTTGCTGGAATAAAAAACGATTTAACTGGCACAGTGTATCTGTCTCACTGAGTGTAAACTACAGCAACGTTTATCTTACATCATTTGCCTGCCTGCTAGACTGCCGTTGCACGTTCTGCTAGGGGTGTATCCCTAACAGTGTTCCTGCGCAGTCTGGATTAATTGCTTTAAGGGGTGCTCTGGGGGTGACATTTCTCTGCGGACCACCAAAATTTTCTCACAGACCACCAGTGGACCTTGGCCCACCGGTTGATGGGCACTAACCACCAGAGCCCCATGGAGAGAGGGAGAGAAAGAGAGCGCAAATAAGGCATTTGATTCCTTTTCACATGATTGGATAATCAAGTGCTTAAAAATAACAGGAGTCCGTAGAGGCTGACTCAGAAGCTTTGTGCAAATCAGAAGCTTTGTGCAAAGATTGATCGCACAATGGAAAACACAGTTGCAAATCAATGGTGATAGAATGGGAGTGGTTAATATCAAGAGAGGAATTTTCCAAGGAGACTCATTTTTGTTCATCATTGCACTGATTCCTCTGTAAACAATACTGTCTCTCTTGGCCCATGACTACCAAACATAAAAATATCTGCAGGCTATTTACATGGATTATTTGAAGCTATTATGGAAAAACACCATCTGAAATAGAATCACTGCTCAACACTGTCCATGTACATTGCGAAGATATTGCAATGGAGTTTAAACTGGACTAATGTGCTATGCTTATCATCAAATGAGGAAACATAGTGAAAACTGAAGGAATCAAGCTGCGCTATGGAAATATCATCAAGAGTCTGAATAAAGATAGTCATTGTAAATACCTGAGTGTCTTTAAAGTTGACAGCATCAAGCATACTGAAGTCAAGAGAAAGAAGTGAATTCATTAAGAGAGTGAGGAAGATCTTAAAGTCAAAACTCAAAAGGTTCAGTGGAGAATATCATCAAGACAATCAACACTTGGGCAATTGCAGTCATTAGATACATCTCTGGAATAGTGAACTGGACTCAAGCAGAACTAAGGGTCCTGGATATGAAGATCAGAAAATTAAAGGCAATGAATCATGAGTGATCTATGCAGTGATGTTGATAGACTTCACTTACCAAGGAAAATGGGCAGGCATGCAATGTTGGGACTTCATCAGGTAGTTGAAGAAGAAGAAAAAAAGGCATTGGAAGAATATCTGAATGACAGTGAAGACAATTAACTAAAGCTAGTAAATCAGGAAAGCTTTCTGAGTACTGGAGAGACCAAAACATCTTATAGAAAGGATCAAATGAAGAACAGAAAGGCATAGGAAGACAAAACTACATGGCCAGTACATAATATAGCAGAGAAAGTAGATAATAAGAATACCTGACAATGCCTAAGATCAAGAAAGTCAAATAAAAAGACACAAGGGCTAATTCTGCCACCTCTGCAAAGAAGCTGAAGAAACAGCAGACCATCTGGTTAGCTGTTGCAAAAAGATCACTACAAGCAATGGCAAGACAAAATAGCAACAATGGCATTTCAAAATCTGCAAGAAATGTCATTTGCCTGCAAGCAAGAACTGATGGGAATCATCAAATAGAGAAGAGCATAGAAAAGAAGCTAAATTGCTCTGAGACTTTAGAATACAGACAGACAGGCACCTGCCACATGACACTCCAGACTTAACAACTGTCAATACGAAAGTAAAAAAAGATTGGATAGTGGACATGACAGTATCTGAAGACAGCGGAAGAGAAACAACTGGAGAAGATAACAAAATACCAAACCTGTAAATAAAATAGAATAACTGTGGCAGAAGCAAGCAAAGATAGTCCCAATAGTAATAGTCATTTTGAGTGTAATCCCACAATAACTAGAGCACCACTTGAACACCATTGGCATTGGTAAATTCACCCTCAATCAATTGCAAAAAGCAGCTTTATTCAGAACAGTTTATATCCTGCAGTGATACCTGTAATACCAACAACCATCCACCTAGCCCATCCAAGAGAAGGACTGGATAGATGAATAAAAATTCCAAATCCAGTCCGGACATCTGGCTGACTATGATGATCTTGATTTTCATTTTTAGTTCAATGGTTAATAATTATATTCTGTTTTTTAGTTCATGAAGGGGTAGGGGAAAAATGTCATGATGCACAACTTGCATTATATAGTGGCATCGTTGCATAATCATTGCATGTGTGGTCATTTTAATATCATCATGACTTGATACAGATGCTGCAGTTAATGTTGGTTTGCAGTAATTTGTTAAAAATATCAAATTGCACATTTTAGAAGAAAATAGCAGTTATCAGATTGTATTTAGCATTTAAGAAACAATCTGAGTAAAGTTATTTGAAGTGAAACCTGAGCTTCTGCCTCAAAAGTAAGCAGCAGTGTAGGTAAATAAAAGACTTTGGATATTATTACTGGGGAAAAACTGGTTTACATCTAGATTTATTTGTACCATAGTTATTTTTAAAAAAACATAACGATGCTTACTATTTATAATTATACTAATTATAACCATATTTATTTTAGCACATCTATTGTATGTTAACTTTTGTTTAAGGTTTGTAGATTTGAATAGGGTGGTTCTATTATTTTAAAATTCACCTAAAATTAAAATGGATTCCATACATTATAGTTGGCATAGGATCTTTCTGATACATATTGTACTTATGTATTAACATAATAATTAAATGTCTTCTGCTGAGTGCCAACTGCCTGCAATTTGGCAGTTCCAATCTCACCAGGCTCAAGGTTGACTCAGCCTTCCATTCTTCTGAGGTGGCAAAATGTGGACCCAAATTGTTGGGGGGAATATGCTGACTCTGTAAACTGCATGCACCGGGGGCATGGGGGGAGCCAGCACGCATTGCCTTCTGGGTGCTGGCATGCATGCGCAAGTGAGCGCGCATGCAATTATTGGCACGGGAGCTGAAAAAGGTTAGCCACCACTGGACTAGAGCATGGGTGTCAAACTTGGAGCGTCATGTTGCCATCACATGATGTATTGTGATGTCTTTCCCCTTCACAGAGCTAGGATGGCGTGGCCTGTGTGTGACACATCCGGCCTCCAGGCCTCCAGTTTGACATGTCTGGACTAGAGGTTAAAACTAGAGGTTTTTTCTAACATGAATTTGCTTTGTTATGCAAAACAACAAAAGAATGAATGAACTTCTTTCATTTTTTTAAAGATAGGCGCTTAAATTTGAATTTTTAAAAAATGGTCCCAGTTATTTAAATTATATTATTCTGCTTTAAAATGGTCTTGAAAATTGAGAACAAATTTGATTTTTAATGTGAACATCATATAAACATCATAATGTTTTGATAGGAGCCTAGTTGCTGTATTTTGAATCATTAAAGCTTGCGAAAGTTAGAATAGCCTAACATAGATTGTGTTGTACTATAATTAAATGTAAGCAAGGCATTAAAAAGATGATGAATTAATAACAATTAGCTGCCAAAGAGATTTCTGAATTTGGAATGAGTTCTTGATCTGATGTTTTAATCAAATTAAGTTCTTACTTTCATAGCTATCCTAGCAACATTTTCTAGGTCATGGGGAAAAAAATCTGTATTATTTGTATTTTATGCTACATTATTTGTGGTTTTATGCTACACAATCTTCACAGAAATTAAATTAAGGTGGACAGAAGCCAATAAATAGATAGTTATTTGCAAGGCTGCTGTAATAAAAATATCAAAGATTGGTAAAACATGAGATAAACAAAATGAATTTGAATTGAGTCATTATTCATAACATATTGCTTTTTTATTTTTTTTAGAATTGTCTTTGTAGTAAAAGTTCGCTCCGTTCTTCCCGGCTGTCTCGTGGATATGCCTCATCCAGAGAGTCTGGGTATGTATTCGTAAAAGGGATGATATAAGGAGCCTTCCTCCAAATATACTGTACAATTGCTATGCTAGCTGGGAGATCTAGGGTATTTTCTTTTTCATAGAGTAGTTTGATAACATTTTTCTATGTCTACCTATATAAAATAAAACACGGTTACGAAAACAAATGATATGCCAAACTAACCAAAAGTAAATATTACCATCCTTCCAACATTATGTGATGACCCGTAGTGTCTCAAAAATAACACAAAAACTAAAACATGAATCAAGGTCTTGTAATACCTTCAACTTAACTTCGCTGTTCTATTAGTCACAGTTTAAATTCAAAAAGTAGATAATGAAGCAAAAAGAAACCAAAAACAAACCGCATTGACGAGAGTTCCAAGGCAAACCAAGATAATTAATCACACATTCCAGGAAGATAACTGGGGAGAGTCCATGGGAAGAACGCCAACAAAGATAAACCGCATCCAAAGAAAGCACTAATTTGACTCCGGGGTCTGTAAACACGCAGTTCCAAACTTTTATACAGAGCTCACAGCTGAAACCCATGAGGAGGATCATGGCCCTCTCCTCCCAAGTAGACCATGCTTTTCCCTGATCCTCTGCTCCCTGCATGCCCTAGGATGGATAGGGGATGCCCCTCTTCTGATTGCTCAGCTGGCCTCTGCCCTTCCCCAGCCTCCTCCATCACCTCTGGAGCCACACTTCCACTCCCTGTTGGCTGTTTCTCCTCTCCCTCAGAGTCAGTCTCCACCAGGGGCATGACACATTATTATATATGTACTGGAAAAGCCAATCTTCACATTTCATATATACATAAACTTTGCTTAAGAATCTGTCATTTTATAGCCATTTGAAGTTACGATGACAAGATAATGGGTGCTTTATTTTAATACATAGCATAACTCTGTTCTTGTTACTATGAATATTCATAAAGATTTGTTTACCTTCAGGTTACTTTTTGAAATATAGTTTAGAAGAAATAAAATTAGAAACTAATGTTTTTTATAATAAATATTCTGTCATATTCTTATTTTTCCATTTACTGAATATTTTCATTTAAAGGAAGTGGGCTCTAGTGAGTGTTCCTATACAAGGCAATTTATATTTAGTGTCATACTAATGCTTATTGAATATTTTAATGCAAAGGAACTTCTGATAGAAAACTTACAAGAACTTGTTTTAGAAGAACCAGTGAAACACAAAAGTGCTGTTAGGTGTACCAAAGAATTTTCTTACTGCTCTTATTAAACATCCAATCATATCCTATGACAATAGGTAGTTCTCAAATAACAACCATAATTGAGCCAAAATTATAGTTGTAAGTCATTGTGGTTGTTAAGTGGGTCACTATGTGATCAGGCCCAATTTAATGACATTTTTTGTTGTGGTTGTTAAGCAAACATTGTGGTCATTAAGTGAATCCAATATATTCATTGGGCACTTTTTCCTATTAACTAGAAATAAACATTGGAAACCAGCAAAAAATATTGAAAAGTTTGGTTATAAAGCCAAAGAATGCTGAAAACAGCCATCAAGGGCAATTTGTTGCCAAACACCCAAAATGCAATCTCATGACCACAGGATAACGCTGTGATTGTAATCTTGAAATTGGGTTTTAGCTACCTTTTTTTTGATGGTGGGAGGAATCTGTCATAACTTTGAATGGATGCTAATTGACCCATCATAAATCAAGGACTAGTTGTACTCATATATTATGTTTGGGAAAACTGTTCAGGCTTGTCTGTTATGTGTATAAAGTTGAGAAAGGGGAAAAAAACCAGTTACCTTGAATTATATTAATGTTGCAAAGAACAATTGTGCTGTCTTGAAGAAGCTGCTGCTTTGTTATTTCTGACAGATGTTCCCAAGCAGTTTTTTTATCTTCAAATCCAGCCTTAGTTATAACACATTGGATTATATTTTATATGTTATTGGGAATAGCGTTTATGTCATGATTTATAGGAGTTTGAAATTTCTGTCATTTGCATTTAAATATATATGATGCTGACACTTACATACAGATAGTTACAGTTTTTTGATTGTTAACAAGAAGTTAGCCTAGGAAGAGAGTAAGGTTTTCTAACATATATTCTTTCTGCTTTTTAAAAAAATACATATCCAAAAGGCTTTTTTCTTGTTTTAACAGTGTCTCTGCAGGGAAAATAATTGGTGCCAGTGTTTTGTTTGTTGGTGGAGGAATAGGTGGAACTATTTTATATGCAAATTATGATCCACGCTTCCGAGAAAATGTAGAGAAGACAATCCCTTATTCCAGTGATTTGTTTGAAATAGTTTTGGGTCCTCTTCCTTATATTTCAACACCAAAGAAACCAGTAAGCTTTTTCCCCTGAAGTAATATATGCTTATATTGTGTGAATTTGTGTGTGTGTATGTATGTATGTATATGTATAATTCAAGAACCTTCTTCAGGATATCATTCCTTTTCTAGAATGTATAAAGGTTATCTCAAAAAGATTATTTTGTTTTGAGAATTCCCTTTAATGAAGTTCTGGTTGAAGGCCTTGCTGGTTTCTGATACTGTTCTTAGGTTGCTAGCTTTTAGCTTGTCTAAACTTTAGGGTTCAATTTTTTATCCTTGAAAATGACATTCTTTCCTTGTGAACTTTATTTATTTCACAGTTAAGATGAAATTCATGATGAAGTTATGTCATGTTACTAGGGAAAGTTATTATATCATGTTACTGGGAAAGCAAGAGGAATTTTCTTTTTCTCTCAGTGGGAATAAAGCACAAATAAAATAATAGTAAGAAAACCACATAGACTTGAAACCAGAGATCTTCTTTTTGGGAATTTTACCCGATACATATAGTAAACATTTGAAATACCTGATTGTAAATGTATTAACAGCGGCTAGGATTGTATTTGCTAAAAATTGGAAGAATGAGAAAATACCATTACAGGAAGAAATTATTAAAAAAATATTGGAATGCGCTGAGATGAATAAATTGACATTTGAAATTAGAGAGCAAGAGGAGAAACAATTCTATGAAATTTGGGATCTTTTTTATCAATGGCTAGATGATAAAATACGATAATAGAATATTTTAGATAGTAAGAAATATCTTTATCTTGCTATTTTGCTATTATTTTGTTACTTGATATTATATTTATAAAGGGTTTTTTTAGGATTGATTTGGTATGTTTATATGATTTGTTGAATAATCTGCTTAAAGTATTGTTATCTCATAAAGCATGAATGATTAAAAATATAGTCAAAAATTTTCTCTTTTTTTAGTGATATTAGGATATATAAGTTTGGATTGACAATATGAGTATATAACATAATTGTAATTGAGACTACAAAATGAATGCACAAAACTGATGAACCAACTGACACACTGGATGTACATATGAGAGTTGATGTTTTAATGTTTTGTTTGCCTTGTTTGTTTGTAAAAAATTAATATAATTCTTTTCAAAAAATAATAATAGTAATAGTAAGAAAACCTACTGACTAATGGAACTAAATATTTTTTCCCACAGATACAGTCAGTTCCACTAAAGATCTCTTCTGTAGCAGAAGTAAAGAAAGAATCTAAACAAGCAGTTGTGAAATCTCCAAAGAGCAAAACAGATACTACTTCAACTACTACTGAAGAAAAAGAAGGTAAAACAGATTATTGCCCTATAATCCCGCTAGGAAATGTCCTATTTATGAAAGATGCAATGTTTTAAACTAGCTGTTATTTTAAACTAGCTCTAATCTATTTTTTTTTTTGAGAATATTAACACCTGTGTGTCCTTTTATATTCAGTGCTTGCTGATAACTTGTGTTGTTGAAATACGCTTTAAAATATTTTGTTTAAAATTATTAAAATGTTAAAAGCATTATGTAACAAATATAAGAATCATAATCTTCAGAAAGTTATTTATGGTCAAAGAACAAATTAAAAGGAAAAATGTGTAAATATTGTTGAGACTAATTAAATAAATTAAGAGAAGAAATATATGTAATAGATTGAATAGATTTAATTAAATAAGTTAAAATATTTTATATGTATATAAAAACAGTAAGAAAGTAAATAGAATTGGGAATCTTTTTGGATTCCCAAATATCTAGGCAATTCTTATCAGTAGAAAAACCTGCTGATATAAAGTATACAGTTTGGCACACAGAGTAATCCTTATACTCACCAAGAAAGGGAGAATATATTAGAATCAGTATTCCAATATTGAAATAAGGGAAAGTACAAGAGAACATGAGTTACTGATTTAACTATTTCTGAGCATGTGCAGTTACCTCTCATTGGGAAATATTTTTAAACTGGCCTTCCACTTGTTTGTTAGCAGGTCATTAAATCTTGCTAATCTGAATACTTTTCAGCATGACAGAGAAAAATAATGTTGGAATAGCAAAAGAATTAAGATAAAATTCAATAAGATGATTTGGAATATTAGATCTTCCAGTTTGTTAATCAAGATCTAAAACATGTTATTTTATTTTAGAAACAGCTTTATCCAAACTAGACATCATTGGTGATTAGGTTGGTAGGCCATAATTGGAAAGATAATTTCCTGCGACTTTTTACAGGAAGAGTTGAATTTTTCTTTAAGAACAAGTAAGACTGGAGATTTGTTTCCAAGATTTAGTTGCAATCAGTATCTCAGGTGGTGGCCTCACATACCATACAAAACAGTTATTAGAAGAATCTCTTAAGTTAAAATAATACATTAAAAATTAATTGAGAAACATGGGACATTTTTTTATAAACACAAAATGGAGTAAAATTAGATTACCTTAGCTCTACAAAATTTAATTACTGCTAGAAAAAAGTACTACCTATATCAATCTGATTATTACTTTTGAATCCTCTATGTGAAAAGTAAAGATTTGCCTATTTGTTACTTCCATATGGAAAAAGAATAAAATGGTCTTTAAAGCACAAGGTTTGTTCTATTTAGACAACAATTTGAATATTAAGAAAAAGCCTGCCTTTGCATTTCAATAATTCATTGCAAGCTTTCCACATTGACAAAAGTTAGCTTCTTCTCTGCCTCAAATAAGATTTTGGAATAGCTTCCAAAGTCCTGGTTGAAGCAAAGAAGACTGGCAGTAGCAGAATGCACAAATGGAGTTTGTGTATATGTTTGCATCACTAATCATTCAATTAATTCATTGTAATCACAGGTCATAACAACATAATATAGAATACAAAAGAAATGAAGTTAGAAAAAGAAGAAAAAGAAAAAACCACCCCCAAAAGCATATAAAAGAATCAAATTTGAGAGCCAGTGGTTAAGTTAGGGTTAATCTAAGCCTAAATTACCATCTCATAGGATTTCTGTTATCAAGAAAATAGGAGGAGGCAGGAGTGTTATATACCGTATATACTCGAGTATAAGCCGAGTTTTTCAGCCCATTTTTTGTGCTGAAAAACCCGCCCTCGGCTTATACTCGAGTCAGATTCCCCTCTGAAAAAAAAATGGTGTGGAGCTCTGGAGCTGGGCAACCGCTTCCCTGCTTCTGTGTTTCCTTTGCAACTTTTAAGCATGGGGGTAATCAGAAGCAGAAAAGTTCTTGCATGAGGATATATTGTTTTTTCTTTTTTTAACTGTTTTTAGGGGGGGGGAAAGACCCACTGCCATGTGAGAAAGCTCAGACACGAAATCTATCCGACCGAAAATAAGTGTGTGTTTGGGGGGGGATTTTAACGGAGGGAAGATGTAGGGAGAAGGCAAAAGCGACAGAAGATCCTTCAGGGGAAACTCAATTAGGGTTAAGGAGACAAGCAAAACAGAATGTGCAACGTTAGTCAGATAGGCATACAGATAAATGTGTGAGATAAAGTTTGTATGTTAGTTAACATACAGTAAAAATAACAGATACGCTTGTGTTATCAAAATATAGTTTATTCCATTTAGAGTTTATAGCATAGTCAAAATAACAGTCCATTAGTCATGTATCATTTTAGTCAGTCCATTCAAGGTTATTCAATTAGCAAAATCCGTGTAGAATATCCAATGTCAGTTCACTTACAATAAATCAGTCCTTTCTCTCTCCCTTTCCAGTAGGAGAAAAATGCAGTCTTCATTCATCCAGTAATTAGGGATCATCAAAGCCAGAGAGAGCAAGCTGCCTTTGTCTTGCTTCTTTTATGGTGCTATTATAACCACTCCCTTAATTACATTCCTACAGTTAAAGTTGCAGACACTTTAACTAACAAACCATGATAACTTATTTATTATTTTACCTAAACCAGTTAGGGTAAACAATGTTATCCCTAACATTCTCCCATTTTAGGTAATAATAATAAATATAACTATTCACATCTTTAAATCATATTTGTTACAACTCTCTTTAAATTTGATTACTCCTTGAGCTTTTATAAATTGGTCTGCAATGTTTTCTTCTGTCATGCAGTATTCCAATTTAATTAGCCCCATTCTTTACAGATTCTCTAACATTTAAGTATCTTAAATCAGTATGCTTTGATCTAGTTTTTACAGCAATACTAGTAGCCAACTTTATGGCTGCCTGGTTGTCCTCGTACACAATAATGGAATCTTTAACAGTTACACCCATGTCTAATAATAACTGTTTGTACAAAATTAAGTCAGTGCATAGTAATGACAGACATGAAAATTCCGTTTCCACGGTGGACAAGCTAATATGCTGTTGTCTGATTGACCTCCACCCTATTAGTGTCTTACCAAATAATATAGCCATCCCAGATGTTGATTTTCTAGTGTTTATGTCAGTTGCAAAACTTGCATCTGCATAGGCACTAAGACTCAAATCACCCTTTGGTTCTATATACAATGCATGGTTCATTGTTCCTTTAAGATATCTTAAGATTCTCTTTAATGATTGCCAATGACATTGATGTGAATCTGAATTAAAACGTGCCAGTTGATTAACACTATAAGATATATCTGGCCTTGACCAATTGCTTATATATGATAAGCTGCCAATCAAAGATTGATATATGGACTTATCAAATTTGGGACTTTGATCATCAGTTTGGCAAACTTCCTGACTCATTGGAGTCTTTGCCGGTTTACAAAGTTCCATTTTATACGTTTTAATTAATTGGCAAATTTTATCTTCTTGAGATATCTTAAATCCATTTTTTGTTTTGTTAATTGTCAATCCTAGATACTTTTTAATTTCACCTAAATGTTTTAATTTTATCTTTTTGGCTAATAATGATATAATCTCATTAGCTTCATTATTAGTCTTAGTTATCAAAGCAATATCATCTGTAAATAATAACAATAATGACACCGTTCCATTATTTTCTCTTTTAAACACACATGGATCTGCTAAACCAGATTGAAAACCTATATTGTTTAATTCTTTCACAATATATTGGTTCCACTCAAAGCCAGATTGTTTCAACTCGTAAAGACTCTTTTTGAGTTTCCAACAATCATTACTATTTACTTTATTGTCTTTTATAATAACTGGCTTTTTCAAATATATAGTATGCTGCAATGGTGCATGCAAATAAGCAGTTTCTACATCTAAATGGTTAATGACATAGTTTTTCTTAGCTGCCCACACTAAAGCTGCTCTCAAAGATGTTGCTTTAAGACTTAGTGCGAAAACTTCATCGTAATCAGATGCAGTTTGATTAAATCCTTGAGCTACCAACCTAGCTTTATGGGAAACAGTCCCATCATTTCCAGTTTTTACTTTAAATATCCATTTGCACCCAATGGATTTTTCTCCTGGAGGTAATTTGGCATCTTCATATACTTTCATTACCTTTAATGAATTTAGTTCTTTTTCCATTGCCTTTTGCCAATTCTCCTGATCCTTAGCAGGATACATCTTAAGTTCATCTACACTAGTTGGAACTTTATTTACTTGGCAAACTATACTTGCTTGATACCTATCAGGTGGTCTAGTTACACGTGTAGTACGTCTAAGTATTACAGGACTTACAGGTGGACTTTCATTTACTAACTCTTCTTGATTATCTAACTCTCCCTGATCAACAGTTTCCTCTTGTTCTGGTCCTATTTGTTCTTCGTGGACTTCTTCTTTAATTGGACTCTTCTTATAACTGGTCTGTTCTTTCTGCCTTTTGTAAGGTTCAATAATTACTTCATTATTTAAATCTTGCTCTAATCTATTCCATCCTACATGTTCTAGGAATTTAGCACTAGCACTGGTGTAAACTCTAGATGTACCTGGTTCCCAGAATCTATAAGATCTATGATTAGATTCATATCCTACAGAAAATAATCTTTTAGCTCTATGCTGTCCTTTGTGTCTGAGTTGTGTAGGGATATGCACCCATGCTGTGCTCCAAATGTGTGCATGTAACTTAAATCAGGTTTTGTACCATGTCACAGTGTGAATGGTAATTCACCTGTTGTTGAATTAACAACATTATTCAATATATGATTACCACACATTATTGCTTCTCCCCATAAATTGTCAGGTAATCCTGAATCAGACATCATAGTACGTGTCATTGATTGACATGTTTGGCCTCGTCTCTCTATAAAGGCATTATGTTGTGGCCTATATGGTGCAGACTTTTTATGTTGAATACCTAACATCTTAAGTCTATTCTGGAATTTATTATTTGTAAATTCCGTACCATTATCTGTTACAAGAGTTACTAATTTCTTTTTAGTTTTTCTTTCTGCAAATTTTATCCAATTAAAGATATTTAGATACGTTTCAGTTTTGCTCTTCATTAAATAGCAAAACCCATATCTAGAATAGTGGTCCATTATACTTAGTATGTATCGAGCTCCTCCTACACTTGGTTTTTTCGGACCTATTAAATCAGCAAATACTACTTCTAAAGGCTCTTTGGTGGTAAATCCATCAACTCTATTAGCCGGTATGACCCTGCTTTTGCTTTGATTACAAGCATAACATTGCAAATACTTATTACAAGGTTTTAAACTTATTCCTTTAGATAATTCAACAGTTTTCTTAAGCATTTTAAAATTTAAATGCCCTAGCCGTCGGTGTAACAAGTGAATACATTCATCATGAGGTTTCTTATTATCATAAACCGTGTTAGCCACCTCTAAACCATTATCATTTAACACATATAATTCACCTCTTAAAGATGCAGTAATTTTCTTATCTTCTCTTTCAATTATGCAGTTATCTCCTTTAAAGGTAACTACATATCCTAGTTTAACCAAAATTCTAACTGAAATTAAATTAAACTTAAGTTGTGGTACATATAACATTTTTACATTTTCTTTTATGAAAGAACAATATGCTATACCTTGACCTTTAGCTTTCAGTTTCCAGCCATTAGCTAACGATATCTGCTGTGTACTCTGGGACATTTTAATAAAATTTTTGTTATCATTTGTTATACAGTGGGATGCTCCACTGTCAACCACCCATAAATTATTTTTTACAGCTCCGTTAATATACATGGCTAACTCTAAATTTTTATTTATCTTTTGATGATTTTTCGTATTCTGGCCAGCGTTCTGGCACTTTGCTTTTTTACAAAATCTTGCTAAATGTCTTTTTCCTCCACAATTAAAACACTTTTTCATTGCGTATGCAGTAGGAGATTCATTATTTTCTTTTTGAGATTGCTCCCTCCTTAACTGATCTCTTTCAAGTCTTCTTCTGGCCTCTTCAATCAATCTGCCAGTGATATCAGTTAAAGTTAAACTTTCCTTAGGCAAAATTTCAAGGGAAGTGACGTAGTTATCATAACTTTCGTTTAGTGATGATAGAATTATGTAAACTTGGTGTAGTTCAGAGAAAATAAGTTCTTTCTCGTGCAGTTCTTGAAAAATGCTTTTTATAGAATTCAAATGACTCAGCATATCACCATTCGTCTGGAGATGCGTTCTGAAAAGCTTCCGTGTTAGATTTATGTGAGCACCGTTATCTCGGACATAAATCCTCTTCAGCTTCTGCCAACACCCAACAGCTGTTTGCTCTCCACGAATATGAACAAGTTGCTGGTCAGACAGTGTTAGTCCTATTATGCAAAAAGCTTGTTCATTCTTCTGCTTAAAGTCTTATATCTTCTGACTGTCTTCCTCAATCTCTGGATCCCATTCCTCTACGTTTGGTGGGTTTTCAATTATGTTCCACAGACCTTCTCTTCATAGAAGTAGACTACATTTCATAGACCATGATACATAGTTAGTTCCATCCAGCTTGGATATAAGGGACAAACTTTGTAGATTGACTTGTGCCATGTTTTCTTATATGGATATAAAACTATAATTAATAAAACACAGCTGTCTGTTTACTGTAACGTTTAACAACACAAACTCTCACTTTTACATAAATCTGTTTTATCCTAGTTAAACTGACTTTGCAGCCTCTGGGCCCATAACCAGTGTTAAGCCTGTATTCCCCAATCAGGGTTAAGGAGACAAGCTAAACAGAATGTGCAGCGTTAGTCAGACAGGCATACAGATAAATGTGTGAGATAAAGTTTGTATGTTAGTAACATACAATAAAAATAACAGATACGCTTGCGCTATCAAAATATAGTTTATTCCATTTAGAGTTTATAAATAACAGTCCATTAGTCGTGTATCATTTTAGTCAGTCCATTCAAGGTTATTCAATTAGCAAAATCCGTGTAGAATATCCAGTGTCAGTTCACTTACAATAAATCAGTCCTTTCTCTCTCCCTTTCCAGTAGGAGAAAAACGCAGTCTTCATTCATCCAGTAATTAGGGATCATCAAAGCCAGAGAGAGCAAGCTGCCTTTGTCTTGCTTCTTTTATGGTGCTATTACAACCACTCTCTTAATTACATTCCTACAGTTAAAGTTGCAGACACTTTAACTAACAAACCATGATAACTTATTTATTATTTTACCTAAACCAGTTAGGGTAAACAATGTTATCCCTAACAGGGGAGACTCACCCTTGGTCCAGATGAGCCCCCTTCCCCGCCCCTAAGGAAGCAGAGGCATCCAGCAAGGGCAGGCAAGCCCACCTTCATGGACTCCGTCCATCCTCACTCCCACCCACCCACCCACCCAAAGCGACGAAGTCTCCCAATCACGCAGCCCAGAATTGCCCTCCCCTCAGGAGGCAGCAATGACGCCCGGTGTTTCCCGAGACAAGAAGCTCCGCCGTGCAATGAAAGCGCCCTGGCTCTAGGCTCAGAAAACAATGCGAGCCAAGGTTGCTTCGGATTCGCTCAGCTTCATTTCCTCAGCTCCAGCTGCTTTCAGTCCACTCGGGAGGAGGGGGAGGTGGTGGTGGCGGCTTGCGTTGTTTTCTGAACCCGCGAGCCTAGATCTCAGAAAATAACGCAAGCTGCCGCCACCACCTCCTCCCCCTCCTCCTGAGCGGACTGAAAGCACCTAGAGCTGAGGAAACGAAGCTGAGCAGAGCCGAAGCAACCTCGCCTCGCGTTGTTTTCTGAGCCCGCAAGCCTAGAGCCTAGAGCTCACAAAACAACACAAGCCACCACCATTCCCTCCTCCCCCTCCTCCTGAGGGGACTGAAAGCACCTAGGGCTGAAGAAACGAAGCTGAGCGGAGCCGAAGCAACCTCGGCTCGCATTGTTTTCTGAGCCCGCAAGCCTAGAGCCAGGGTGCTTTCATTGCATGGTGGAGCTTCATCTCGGGAAATACCGGGTGTCATTGCTGCCCCGAGGGGAGGGCGATTCTGGGCTGCGCAATTGGGGGACTTCGTGGCTTTGGGTGGGTGGGAGCGAGGACGTTGACTTGAAGCGCTGCTGACCAAGTGTTTCACAAATACCAGTGGGACCTCCGTCCACCACCACCCCTCCCTCTTTTGCCTCCTTCCTTCTGATCAATCAGGTTTTCCCAGTATTTGATCACAGCTGCGTTTTCTCTTCTGCTGTGCTAGGCATTGAACGCGGGGATTTCTGATTCCCCTTACACGCGCGTGGATATGCCGCGGGGCATTTCCTTCCAAATGCCCCACTGGCAGAGAACACTGACTTTCATGATAGTGAGATCATTTCCCAAATTAATTGATTCACTAACCCCAAAGAAGATGTTGATGACAGTGGGAGGCAGGAATCACTCTCTCCCTTGCAAGAAAAAAGCAAGAGCCATTCTTACTATCTCTCTCTCTCTCTCCCCGTAATACAGTCAAGCCCTTTCCAGCACGCGCGATCTGCCCCCGCCGCTTTGCACCTTGCAAATGCAAAAACCCCGGGATTTTGCATTTGCAAGTTGCAAAGCGGCGGGGGCAGATCGTGCGTGCTGGAAAGGGCTTGACTGTATTACAAGAGAGAGAACATAAAAACGGCTCTTGCTTTTTTCTTGCAAGGGAGAGAGTGACTCCTGCCTCCCACTGTCATCATCATCTTTTGGGTTAGTGAATCAATTAAACCTTTCATGATAGTGAGATCGTTTCCCAAATTTCCCTTAAATCAGGGAAGAAATCAGAAACAAACCTTTGGACTGAGAATAAGCCTGTTCCTATAATGCCATTTTTGTTCACTGCAGTGTGAAAAGTGTGAAAAAACACACTTCTTTTTCTTCATCTTCTTGTTCCCTATTTACTGGTCTCTTTCAAAGAGGAAATTGTGAACATCAAACTTATTCTCAACTGTCCTAGTGAAAGTTTTTATTGGTATCTATTTTTATTTTTGAAATTTACCAGTAGCTGCTGCATTTTCCACCCTCGGCTTATACTCGAGTCAATAAGTTTTCCCAGTTTTTGTGGTAAAATTAGGTGCCTCGGCTTATATTCGGGTCGACTTATACTCGAGTATATACGGTATGTTCACCTCCTTGAGTTACTTATAAAATAATAAAGATGGATGGATGGCAAGAGAGAGAGAGAGAAAGAAAGTTAAGATAAAAATCAGTACTATTTAAAAGAAAGCTTTGTAAAGATAGTGATCTGGCTATTAACTGTTAGATCACCCCCCCCCCCCAGAAGATAGTTCAGTTATTCAGCATCCAACCCTTTAAGTCTATGTATCATCAATATTTACAGCAGGCTCAGAAGTCGCTCACATACTCTCAGCAACAGGTGAAGCATTGTCAGTACCAGCTCCAGGAATGCAGCAGGAGGAGGAATGCTACAAAAGTCACGTTCAGCAAAAACCTCCTGACTTAGGTATCTTTTGTTTATCTCAGAATTCTGAAACAAATATAATTACGGAAATTCAAAGCTAGACCCATTATGTGTGGATGTTAACTATCAAGATTCTTGCTATCTCTTCCAAGCAAGAATTCCTTGATTGATAAATTACTTCTTTAATATTCTGCAAGTTTTTTATAACCACTTTTAATATTTTGTTACTGATTGTACTTACTTTCTTGAGATGTTTAGTCACATGAAGATTAATAATTTTGTTCCATATCTAAGATACCTATTGATTTAAATGATTATTTTTTATGACTCTGTAACTTAAAATTTTGCATTGTCATCTGCCTAATTGCTGCTTTTAGTAACCAAAAACAGTTGACATATATTCAGCTACAGTTGACATATATTCAGCTACAATGTAGCAAAAAGTCATAAAAGTATTAGTTTTGTATAGAAAGTGACAAAACTTATTTATTTTGATTATGAAGTTAACTTTCTTCAGTTCAAGTCAAGTTTATTTCAAAGACTGAAACAATTATGTTTTATTTGTTAACAAAAGTTAACATCCTCCTTAATTTCTATAGTTCTCTTATTACTATATTCCTTTGTTGGAATTTTTACATATTTCTACAGTAATATTTTATTTTTCTCCCAAAAATTAACATTGGTTCGTCCTGGATCAAATATCCACATATGTTTCTTAAAACCGTCTCTTATCCATTATTATCTGATTATATATAATCAGTCCAATCTCCAAAACCAGCCTATCGTTCCCAAAAAGTCAGATGAAATTGTTTCCCAATTAAGTGTAATAATCCATTCCCCAATCTCCTTCAGTCCACTTAAGAACAATTTATCACTTATCCACTCAGTTTTGTGCTGTTGCATAAGAATGCAGGCTTGAACTTTAGGGAGCCATATGGAGTTGACTCAATTAGTTCTAAATTGTAGGGTCCATATTTCTTCCCAGTGAATCTACTACTTTCAAATCACATTCCTTTGGTGGATTTAATATATCTATATTTACTTGCCTCTGAATGTTTTCCACAACTGTTATCAATTCATCAAAGTTTTAAAAAAGTTTTCAGCTGGGAATTACATGTTACCAAACTGTCTTTTTTCTAGTGTCAGTGTCATTCCCTTGTTTTTAATTTAATATTTTGTTGCTCTATATAGTAGATAAGGCAGTTTTTCAAAGCAGAATAAGGAAATAGAGAGAGCAGCAGAAAAGATATTTTCTGGATATGTCTATCTGAAATTAAAAGAAAAATTGAAAGAGATAAGCTCCAAATTTTATGCAAATTGGTGAAATACAAAATCCCTGCAGTGAATGTCCAATAAAAATGTAAATCAAGTAAAAGCACTTTCACTATCCAAGAACACCCTGTGATTTTCCTACAAAAAAAAATCAGGAATTAATGAAAACAGCTGAATAGATCAAGAGAAAAAAGCAAAAAGAACAGATAAAATCTAGCATGAGTTGAAATAAATCAGCATTCAACCAGCCAGCTAACTTTTAAAGATAAAAACCAAAGCAAAAAAAAAAAAAGTGAAGTTAAAACCCAGGCTTGATTACAAGAACAGTTCGCCAGGAGGAAAAGACTGGATGAAAGACTAGTAACCTTCTGGCTACTCCTATAGGGAACTGTAATCTTCAAGATTCCCCTTTCTGGTAGATCTGCAATTGTCTAAAAGTCACCTTGGGTTCCCAGGATGAGATGGATCTTTGAGAATGTTTTGAATTTTCTTAAGGCAGCAGAAGCTATAAAGCTCTTCCAAAGAGGAGAGCGGGGAACCAATGATCTTCTTGGCAATGACATTAATCCTCTGGAGTGCTTTCCTATCTGCCACTGTGCAATTGGCAAACCATACAGAAGTACAGTATGTTAAAATGCTCTCTATGGTGCAGCGGTTCACTGTTTTGTAACTAATTTTAAATCCCTCTTTAGTGAAACCTTATTGAGATCTGTGTAATTTTGTAAGAATTCAGTGTATTTGTCACAATATTTAAATATCATAATGAACAGTCTCTTTGAAATTAGAAGATAATAAGAAAATCAATCAAAAATAATAAGTTATTTCATTGGTTTCTTCTGATCTTACCAGATTTTTACTCCAAGGTTCCAAAAAGCAATACATTTACAGATTATGGTAGTGTCCATAAAAATTTTTGTGGCCTGCTGCTACTATCTTCCATAGTAAGCTGAAATTTGTGATTATCAAGATTTTGCTTTTTTTCCCTGTTGCCTGTTTTTAGTATATTTTCTTAAATAAATTTTACATTTTGTAAGGCTTTCCTTCAGGCAGCCATAATCTCCACTTTCAAATTTTGCCTTCTCAATTTTTGAGTTGAAGGTGCAAGCAGAATTTCATTTTGGCACTTGGTGATCAAACTGATCAACTGATCGAGATACTTCAATTCCCACTATGAAAACAGCCCTACATTTTATTTCAGAAGAACCATCAAAAGAATAACTTTCTTTAGTCAAGTGTTACAAGAAATGGGAATTTTTCCGTACTCGTACTGAATTCTCCAAAGCTCAGTGTCAGTACATAGATTTTACTGTTGTCTCCTCAGATCCAGAATAGTGTTAAAAGCTGTAATGTGTCTTCATGCTATTTTGAGGATGAGCAGAAATGTGGATCTCAGTTGCTCATGCTATAATTTCAAGAGTTATGTCTAATATATGTGTTAACACCATTAAAATGATCGAAGGCATAATTCAGTCATCAAACCCTCATTCCTAATTGTTTAAAATAAGGTATTAGGAGGACATTTCATATACCTGCAAAATGCTTTCCAAGCACCCAGGCCTTTATAGAAATGTAGCAAATAGGTCAATTTCTTAAAAATAAAGTTTGCTTAATCTTGGTTTTTGTTAGTTTGCAGCAGAAATTCAAGTCCAGAAAAAATACAGATGACTGATTCAGGAGGATCATTAACTTCTTTATAAACATAATAAGTTGAAGTAAAGTTCATAATACCAGTTGTAGATTCTTCCAACGTGGAAGTTAAAAACACAACTCAGGAGCTCAGAGCAGATTACTAGTTTCACTTTTAGAACTGAGAGCACAGAACTAAGCAACACCCAAATACTCAGCCCTCAATTCAGCTCCCATTGGTTGACTTTGTTAACTATGTCTCTTCCATTCATGAATACTCTGACAGTTTTCCTTTCAGTATTGTGCTTAAAAATATCTATATCTAGATAAAGAACATCGTCATGGTGATGCTGTTGTAAAAGAAAGGCCACCTGAAGAGGTTGCAGCTCGTCTAGCACAACAAGAAAAAGAAGAAAAAGAGAAAATTAAGGGTATGTGCGTAGATATTGTGATTACTTTTATACAATTTCAAAAACATGATTTTAATTTCAGCAGCTCTAAAATAAACCTTAATGGAATTGTTGATTTTACCACTTGAAAAGATAATTTATGTAGTTCATATTCATTTTACAACACTTAAAGATATTATGATTAAAAATAGATTCATGAATTATTTTAATATGCATTTTATTTAGTTTAATATGTATTGCTGCTTATGAGCTGGCAAAATTGTGTGCCAAAATATTGTTTGAAACCATGGACCAGTATATAGAAGTATTCCATAAATACAAATCCATGATGAGTGAATCTGGAACTTTTAAGTCAGAATGGACAGACAGCCAACTTTAAATATTTAAATCTGATTTCTGGTCTTGACTTTCTACAAATATTTATCCATACTGCCAGTTTTGCATTTCATGAAAAATTATAGTCAAATGCCAGATCTTTGATTTTCTTTTTAATTTTAAGAAAATGTGAAAAAAGATATTAAAAACTAAAAGATTAAATTAATTTTAAAGATATTAAAAACTAAAAGATTAAATTAATGTTAATAATCAATATTAATAATAATCAATAAAATGAATCTCAGTTTTTCACCTTCCGCTTTCTAGCCCTTGCAGCATCCTTGGAAAGTGCTTTGAATAGCACTGCTCGTATCACTTTGCAAGCAGTTACTCTCCAGGAAACTGCTGTCCAGGCTGTCAATCTTCATGCTCAGAAACTGAAAGAAGCTATGGATAACTCTGAGGTCCACATGTTTATTTTTATTATATGTTACATTTTTGTACATTTTGTTTGATGTTTTTAATTGCTAAGGAAAGGTTGCTAAATGTCTTTACAGGGTAAAACCAATACAGAAGTTATTCAACAGTACAGTAGTCCTCTCACTTACAAACAATATTTGGGATCAGAAACTCCACTGCTAACAACCCAATTGTAAGACAAAATATCACTTGACTTTCTGCTGGTTTTGCCATTGACTTTGTTGGAAGTTGGCAGTGAAAAATCACAATAATGAACACACAATTATTGGACATTGCGAGCCTTATAATTGCGAGCCAATTGCCAGACACCCAAATTGTGATCAGAGATATGGGAATGCTGTGACCTGATTTAAGTATCCCTTGTTCAGCACTATTTTAACTTTGAATGGTGGCTGAATGCATGGACATTAAATGAAGATTACTTATATGAAACTTGAGATGATATTATAGCTATTTGCTGGAACAGATGACATTACTAGGGGAACATTGTAAAAAAAAGTAAAAGGCAGTTGGATAAAATCTATGCAGTGGCAGTGCAATAACTGCTCACAGCAATGCAAATGTGTATCTAAATAAGTTGTATAACTTTGTTACATTTTATGTAACAAAGTTATACAACTTATCTATAGAACCAGGAGATCTTTTGTGTAAAACATCACAAACTTCTGATTGAAAAAATTAACTTGAACTACACCTGTAAGAATCGGATCGACATGCTTTAGGATTCTCAAGAATGTTCCATTCTTGTAATAGTTGATTTTGTATATATTTAATTGAAAGTGTAATGTTCTTGTTCAGAAACATTTTTCTATTTCTAGAGGGATGAAAAGTTAATAAAGATAGTTTTTTACCTAACAATAATTTGTTCAGTGACTATTCAAAGTGAAATTGGCACTGAAAAAAATAAATTGTGATTGGTCATTGCATATGATAGTTACAGCATTCCTATAATCGCATGATCCAAAGTTGTGTTTTTGGGAACCAGAATGTATTTATGACTGTTGCAGCATCACAGGGTCATGTAATCATCATTTGCAACTTGCCTAACTGGTTTCCAACAAACTTAGTCAATGGAAAAGTTGGTTTTACTCAACAACTTGAATGATTCTCCTAACAACTATTGCAAAAAAATTAAAAATAGGAACAACTCACTTAACAACCACTTTGCTTAGCAATTTTGGTCCCGACTGTGCCTGGAAAAAGCAATATAATTTTAATTAGATGCTTAGTATCAAAGTGCTCTAATGCATCTTTTTCAGTGGAATACTCTGAAGATATATTTTGAACAAGACAGTGCAATTCTGTTGATTAGGAACTGTCTGATTCGAAAGAAGCTAAGATACTTTTTGATTATGTAAACATATATTGCATTGTTGAATGAAAGACACTTTTTCAAAGTTAGCACATTTATACTCCTACTAAAAGGTACGAGAGAGAACATCTACAAAAGGTTTGGATATGTGTCACCAATATGTTAGAATAGGGTAGAGTAGGGTAGAGTAGAGTAGTGTAGAGTAGAGTAAGAGAGGAGAACAGAACAGAATAGTTTATTGGCCAAACATGGTTGAACACACAAGGAATTTGTCCAATAATGAATAATGAAAATGATAATGATAATGAAAACGATTAGATATCTTGAATATCTTGCTAGGTTCCAAGTGAGAAAAAGGCAGCTCAGTGGCGAACTCTGGAGGAAGCATTGAAGGATCGTAGAAAAGCTGTGGATGAAGCTGCTGATATTCTATTAAAGGCCAAGTGAGTTTTCTAGTTTTTATATTAAAAAAGATTTTAAAAATATTTCTACTATAAAAATAACAATTGTAGAGTTTTTGTGTTAATTTTAGTTTCAGTAATTAGTGACTGAGTTTATACAATGAACTAAGCTATAGTTTATTTTGATTGGAGTTAGTGTGTTCATTTCCCAGCTGTTCTGGTTTCTGAACTATTTATAGCTTAAAGAATAACTCCAGGCACTTTTGGCTTCCACAAAAAATACGGTTAAGCAAACTCTGGATCTATGTTACAGGTAAACTCTAATCAGTGACTGGAATAAATAAGGTAAATTTTTCCATTTAAATTATATAATTTAATTATATACAGGTTCCTGCTACAGTACCTCTTAATTACAATTATTGGCACTGGAATTTCTATCACTAAATAACGCACTTATAAAGCAAGAAGTAACTTGATTGCATTCCTTAGTGACAGCAATGTTAGTAGTCTGTTACCATCATTAAATGAGGATTGCAGATTGCTAGGCGAGGACCTTCTTGCAACTTCCTGCTGATTTCCAAAAAGGTACAGCCCATGGGGAAACTATTATGAAGTCGCAAATCTGAGGCAATGCAAATAGGTTGATGGGTAGGTAAATGGCTGCTATTGGATCAGGTGTGACAGTGACTGGCAAGGTGCTGCAAGTGCACAGCCAAGCTGGAAATAACTGCTGCTAGATTGGGAAGGGTGGACAGTGGCTGATGAAGTATAACACAATCATTGGCTAGGCTGCGTGTGACTGATGCTGGGTTGGGGAATTCTGAAATGACTTACCACCTTTCCTATTGGTTTTCCCCTTGATTTTACTCATAGGAAGTCAACAGGGAGGTCACAAATGGTGATCACATGACTGTGGGATGCTGCAGCTGTCAAAAGTGCATACTGTCCAAGCACCCATGTCATAATCATGTGACCACAGGTAAACAGTTGTATATAGACCAGTACAACTTATGCATTCAGAACCACCATAACATCAAATGGTCACTGAAAGAGTGGTCTGAGAACTACCAGTCAATAATGCTCAATGACATCATTAAAAAGGAATTAGTTATTTGGTTTTTTAAAAAAAGGTCATACCACCTTATTTGGCAAGATCTTCGTTCCTATTTTTGTTTAGCCTAAAACATTCATATATTAATTGAAGCAAATTTAGATGGCTTCTCATCATACCTTCGTATGACTCTAAGCAGTATACTGCAAAATCAGTTAAAAGCAAATATAAACAACCATAAAAACTAATTAGAAATAAAAACCAAGATTTCAAGAAAATTGGCAATATTATAAAGAATAATACAACCATCTCAAAGGCTCTGTCTTTTTTGGGATCCTTAAGGTTGCTGGAAAAACATTTTTAAGGACTTTCCAAACATTACATATGTAAATACATGCAATGTTCATTTTATTAAATACTTTTACACTTTAGCACCTATGATATTGTGTGAAGTTGTGTCTGCTGCCTAAAGAAGTTAATAACTCCTGTTTTATAGGTACAGCAGTGACAGATTGATTTTCATCTTTTGGGGGGTTTTTTTGCTTGAACAAACAATGAATGCTGGTATATTTGATGGATTTTGGTTTTATTTAGAGAAGAAATAGAAAAAATGAAAGGTGTGATTGATAATGCCAAGAAGTCTCGTATACCTGGAGTCAAACCTCACATACAGGGCATAGAAGAGAACCTTCATCGTATGATAACTGACTTGGACAATGTGGTCAAAAAGGTAAACTCGTAAAAAATTGGCTTTTATAGATTTTCACTGATGCTGTGAATATTTTAGTAAACTTTAATACTAAAAATCAATTCATTGTTTAATATCTCCATAATAAATTAATATATTTTCCCATAATAAAAATATAGTATATTTAATAAATAAATATTTTCCTGAGAAATACATGAAATAGAAACTAATTTCATTTTCCCTTTTTTCAAATATTTTCTTTCATGTTTATGAATTATTGGATAATTACTGTTGCCTTTGCATTTTTCTATACTATTAGTATTTCATCTCCATTTTGTATATTTCTAACTAAGGAGTTTTAAAATTATTCTTTTAAAATAGTCAGAGGTTAGGGAGTAAGAATCTGGGAGAAGAACTGGGAACGTGTGAAAGATTGCTGTTTCTTCAAAAGCAAAAAAGTCAAATTCCTTAACTATAACTGGTACTATTTGAATGATTGCCTATGTATACACATAGTGGTTTCTATGTACACAGAATTCCTCAGAAGTTCATATAACTACAGAGAAGGGATGTTGCCATCTTCCCTGGGGAGGGATTGAATCTTTCATATTTGTTCTTTGGAACTTCCACTCAGTTCCATCAGTTGGAAGTTAAGATAACTAACGGGGGCAGGTGGGGGCGACATTCATTACCCTCCTGAGAACCACAGATACAGATAGTCGATGTGGCTTTTTTCTTCATATTCTCTGTAGTCCTGGAATGAGCAATTAGACTACCATGCCTTGGGTAGGTGCAGAGGTCCTATTCAGACAATAGGAATATTAGAGAAATCATTTGAGAATGAATCATTTTCATCATTCTCAATGAATCTTCTAGCTCATCTTAAGAAATGGACAATTAGCCCAGATGATGTTTTTCTGAAAATTGGCTGTTATATGTGGGATGAGAAAATCACAGTGGTGAGGAGGCTTGTCTATGACTGCTGTAGTTGGTAGATAGTCTGTTAGGAATCAGATCTGAGAAGTGGAGGTCAGTGGTAACACAGTTGGTCCATCCATTTATTCTATCTATATCATCTATCTACCTATTTATTCTATTTTCCCTCCCTCTCTAAATTTCTGGGGTTGTAATTAAATTGTTACTATCACTGCAGGTGCTTATATACTTGTTCAAATAGGGTTTTATGTTAAAATGTGACTCTTCTGCTTTTATTTCATTTTTAGTATTTTATCACCGGTATCTGCTTCCTCTAATAGTAATGCTGTCTTACTGTCCTATTCGTGTCAGGAAATATTAAGTGTTCTATTTCTGTTTTCAAATGAACATATTCAAATAAATTAATGTCATAAATCTCATAAATAATAAAAACAAGTTCAAGGTGTTTTGCAAAATAATTTCCCCACTTCTCTGTTTATTGATGTGCTTCCAGGAGGCACATTTGTTATGATTTAACCTCAACTTTAATAATTCAGCTGGACTAATAATGCAGAAGAACTTCTGAATGCAATCACAAAGCGCTGAAGTAATTGATAAACGTTGCCTTTGAATCATTGGTTAATTGTTTGTTACTGGATATTCCTGTTCCTGTCTGTTTCTACTCTAGACATTGTTTATAAAGTTACTAACCAAATACCTACTTGAGATTTTAAGCTTTTTTATTTTTATTCTGTAGGTACAAGCAGCACAGTCAGAAGCTAAAATAGTATCACAGTACCATGATCTTGTAACCAAAGCAAGAGAAGAATTCCAGAGAGAGCTGGATAGTGTTACTCCTGACATTCAGACTGGTTGGAAGGGGCTGAGTAAGTAAGATCATAGAATATATAAATAGCTGACGTCATGACCAGCATCTCCATTTGAATGCTTGATTTTTGGGGGGTTAGCTAGATTAATACTTTCTCCTTGTTAACTTCTTAAATTGATGCCTACTTAATTCTGTGGACTCTTAATCTCTTGGATACTTTCTTTTGAGCTTGATATGGGTATATTGTTCTTTCCATTAGCAATAACATAGTCTGCCATGTACTTTAAATTTGAGAATGTGTATGTTTACACTTAATAAACAAGCAAACTCATATTCATCCAACATTTAAAATACAGAACGAAACAAATAATGTGCAAACTCATCAATTAAATTAAAACCACCTGCTTGCATATGTTTCTTTTAAGAATGATATTTATACAAAGTTTTAGATATATAAGAGATCTTCATCTATGACAGACAGCAGTTCTACAAGTTAGACAGAAGTAAATCCCACTTTCTACCTAATATCTTTTAAAGTTCTAGGAATGTCAGGGATTGAACCTGACACCATCTATAGTGTATTTTCTACTGTTCTGCTGTTCTTCTGCCTTTTAAAAGAGACATTGGCTGGGCTATTTTAAACAACAAAAACTCCTAATAAGCTATTATTATTATTATTGAAGATATTTTTCACCATATATTAAATTATATTTTAAAAAGAATATATTATGTTCAAATATTAATGTAAAGTAAATAATTCAGCCATAAGTAAATTAAAGTCCACTGAAACAAATCAATAAAATTGTTCCACTTTGGATGACGAAGTGTATAAATTAAATAAATAATATGAAGTAGTTCACTAAAACAGCAATTAACTGTAAGTTCCACAGTACTAAATGGCTGACATACAGTGCATCCATGCATATCTATAGCTCTTTTAGGTAAACATTGTTACACAAACCCAGAGAAAGCAGTAAGCAAAAGAAATTAAAGATCAGAGATAAAAGAAAATATAAGCACATCTAATTTACACTAATATCAATCATCTTCTCCCATCATATCCATAATGATTAATGTAATACCTTAACCACTACATCAGGCTATCTCTCCTTTATCATTTACTCCCCTTATATTCCTAATTGCAAGTTTCCATATGCAAAATTCATTCCCAGAAGTGCCCCTAAATACTTTCATTGATTTTGTCCATTGAGATTTTCACATAAGACAAAGTAGAGTGCATTCAGTTACCAATGACATACCAAGCATTACCTGTTTACAATAAGCACATAACATTGGTGCTCTGCCATACATTTTAGCGTGTATGACTCAATCACAATTAAAACCACCACTTCCATGCAGCTCCATATGAAATGAAAAACTGTCTCCTAAGTGATCTCACTGAGAAATACAAATATTGAGAATACATAATCAAATAATTACTTTATATCTAAGAAAGCAATTATAATACATTCTCTACTTTGATGTGTACCCTTTTCTCAAGTCAACGAATCAAGCAAAATATTAGACAAATAAACATAAATATATAGTCCATAGAAAGAAACGGGCATTATGGAGTGACCAAATGCATGCTTTTCCTTTATCATGCTGCAGTATCCAAAAATTAGGACTGAAGGGAGATGCAGAAAGATTTTTAAAAGAAAGTGCAAAAATTAATCTGAGTTACTGGGAAGAATGTATTGGTAAACAGTGATTGCATCTAGTATTCTGCATTGGCAGAGAATTCCTTCATACATACACACATTTGAGAGGGTGAAGCCCAGCTATGAATGCATACTAGTATCAGACTTGAATTTTTAACTATCTTCTTTATTAATTTTCAAGCCTTGTACTTGTATCTATATTCTTTGCTTCTGAATACTTGTAACAACTCATTGATCTATTGCTATGAATCTGGTTTAACTTCTTCATACCTTGATTTTCTCTTGCAGAAATAACTGATGTAGGTGAGCTCTTAACACAGTTGTGCTTTGTATAAACTTCTTATGCCTCGTGTTTATTTTAACATGAGAATGAAATGGCATACATACATATACATTTGATTTACATTTTAAAAATTATCTTTCTTAAAACTTACATAATCATTTTTTTAAAAAATGTGCTAATAATGCTCAATGTAAGGAATCACAGTTGTGAGCATAAAGCAGTTACACATATTTGTGTTCCAACATGAATAGTTATTTTCTTGAGCCGTTTACAAATTACTATTTTATAAAGTTTATGTACATATAAATAATTTGTATGGATTTGTAAGAAAGTAATCCTTTTGTTTTGGTTCCTGTTAATTTTTTTACATTTAAAAATTGTTTTGTACGTTGTTTATGTTAATGTTAAGAATATACATATACATAAAAACATAAATAAATTTAAAACCAAATATTAAAATCTAAAATGTTTAAAATGTCATTAAATGATTTTTGACTTAACTTTTAAAAATATAATTCTTGATAGTAAGTTGCATTGAAATTTAAAAATAACAATTAGTGGTTCCTTTTTTGAGCTGAACACAGACAAAGCTTCCTTGAACTGATCTAAAGATAGGATGCCATAAAACTTGTTGAATACAGATAATTACTTTTTAAAACTCTATAAAGTTTTTTCTTGGTGGTTAATTAAATCAATAAACTTATTCGATGATATAATTAAATATATTTGAAAATATTAATGTTTTTATTTTATTGTATTGTTTTTGTAATGGTGCTGCATTTGTTTGGTTATTCTACTGTAGAGATCTTTATGTAAAATAATTTGAGTCCAGTGAGTGTTTTTTTGTTTCATCTGTAATCTTTCAGGATTCTGAATGCTTAAGAAATGGCATAAATTAATTCTTCCTACCTCTAATTGGGACACTTAGATGAGAAAAGGTTCATTTCATAAATACCTTATTCACTCTTGCAAAATCATTATACTCCTTTTCTTCTTTGTACTCTAAAAGAATTAATGTTTAGATTTAACTGATGCTTTGTTTCCAGAGTACATGAGAACATACAACAATTATTTACTGTTGTTCTGTATTTCTATACTGCTTCTTTCTACAAAAAAAATTCCTCAGGTAGTTTACAGTATTTGGTTCTGATAAATGAAAGTAATATAAAGAATTTTGAATCAGACTTTTCTTGCTTTTTCCTAGTAATGTTGGATTTCAGGTCTCAGTTACATATCGGCTAGAAAGGATTGGGAACTGAAGTTTAAATTGTTTGGAGGCATTAAGTTAAGAAAAGTTGAAATAATCTTTGTTTATGCAGTTAAGTAATATGCGAAGATTTAACAATTTTGATCTGTTTAAACATCTGTTTTCTCCAGCTGACCGGCTGACAACAGATGACCTGAATTCTCTCATTGCTCATGCTCATCGCCGCATAGACCAGCTGAATAAGGAGCTGATAGATATGAAAGTCCGAGAAGAACAACATATTAAGACAGCTTTAGAAAAGCAAAAACTGGAAGAGAAAAAAGCTTTTGAGTCAGCAGTAGCAAAGGCATTGGAACGTCATAAGAATGAAATCCAAACTGAACAGGAGAAGAAGGTAACTAATGAGTGTTTAATTTTCTGTCATATTTTTAAGTTGTCCTTGCACTGTTGGCCAGCAATTGGGGCAAGGATTCTTATTTAACGCTTATTTGCTTAATACAATAAGACTGTATCTAGACAATGGTGATTTAGTTATGATTTAGTTTTGAGTATAAATTTTCAAGTAGACTACAGTATTTGCACTATTTGGAATGTACCTTTACCACAAAGTATATATTACCAAATCTGCATATTAGTGGGATTAACTGGAGTAATGTCTGACAAACCTGAGATAGAATAAGCACTGTGTTACAGATCACTGAGAAAAAAAGTGAACCCACTCATTCCCGTGAGGCAGTTGAAAGGAAAAGACTTGGATGATTTCTTAAAAATAAAAAGTTAGTAACACAACTTGTTGAACACATTCAAAAGCAAGTGGACAGCAGCCACATAAGTTTCCTTTGCATGATGTTTGCTCTTCTAAAATTGGGAGATCTTATAGGAATTAACCCCTAAAATCAAGATTGACAGAATCAAGAAAGTTACTCTTCTCTTAAAAGCTTCTTTGCTCTTAGTTCAGTGGCTTGTACTCCTAACCATGTGCAGAGTTTGATTATATATATACCTTACTTTATACCTTGCTTTATATTTAAGTAATCATTTTGTTTTCATAAACCTTAGCTTCTTACCTAGGTCATGTTCAAGCAGCAGCCACCATTAAATGATCTCACACATTTTCATGGAGAGAGAATAATAACAATGACAAAACTTTTCATCTGTTAATTACAAAAGGCCACACTGCTTGAATCTGCATATATAGCACATTACATTACGTCCTAGGTTCTTGTGAAGAACTCATTGCATATGAAGGCCAATACCAGTGAAAGAACTGGCAAATAAGTTTTAATATGTTTATGTATATAATATTACTAATGGAAGATGATGGCAAGAAAGTGATGGGCAACAGAGAAAAAGCAGAGCAGCTTAGCTCATTCTTTGCATCAGTCTTCATGCAAAAAGAAAAATTAGTCCAATCTACCAAAAACAAAACTGTAAAAGACAGGCTAGGGATACAAATTAAGATAAGCAAAAAAAAAAAAAAAATGATAAGAGAACACCTGTCCATTCTAGATGAGTTCAAATCCCAGGACTTGATGATTTACATTCCAGAATTGTGAAGGAGCTAGCTGGCAGAAATTATCTTGGAATCCTTGAAACATATCTTTAAAGATTCTGGAGCAATAGGGAACTACTAGAGCGGCGGTCGCCAACCAGTGGGCCGTGGCCATGAGGTGGGCCATGAGAAAATTTTGGTGGGCCACAGAGAAATCTCAGCCCCAGAACACCCCCCCCAAAAGCAATTTATCCAGGCTGCACAGAAACACAAGTCTGTGCCGCCCCCATGGCCTGTAGGAACCCTCCCCGCCCACTCACTCTTTACCCAGCAAACTTGCCTGCTAAATTGCTATTTTTCCTTTTTCCGACCATCATCTGTTCTGCTTTGCCTGGAGATTAGCTAGGAAGCAGAAAAGGGTTGGATTTCTTGCTTTCTAACTAGTCTTTAGATCTTCGGCTCTGCTTTTAAGTACAGCCGGACCTCCCTTAGAACTGAAGGTTCTATTATTCAGTGCAGGTTTACGGCAAGCAAATTTGAGAGACTGAGCTAGCTGATTGCAGATAGATAGATTTCTGAATGAATCTGTGATTCTGTGAGCAACTCAATCTGCTTGCCTGCTTTGCCAGATTTTGGGTAAAAGTTGCTCTTTTTTTATAAAAAATTCAATATTTACATACATGGTATGTTGTGAGTTAATTTTGTGAATTTGTTTGCTAGCAAATTTTATGTGACAGACTGAGCTAGCTAATGGCAGATAGATAGATTTCTGAATGAATCTGTGATTCTGTGAGCAACTCAATCTACCTGCCTGCTTTGCCCGATTTTGGGTAAAAGTTGCTCTTTTTTAATAACAAAATTCAATATTTATATAAATATTTATAATATTTACATACAAGTTATGCTCAGCCAGTCACATGACCACCGAGCTACAGCCACAAATTAGGCTACACCCACAGAATCAGTTAGTGTTCCCTTAGATTTAAAATTATGAGTTTGGTGGTCCCTGAGGTCCTGTACTAGAGTACTGGAAAAGAGCTGATATGGTTTCTGTCTTAAAAAAAAAAAAAGGTGAGGGAGGGGCAGATTTTCCAGCTCCTGGAAAAGATAATTTAAAAAAAACCCAGATCTGCAAACCAGTAGAAGCAAGCAAAGTTATGACCAGAAGCCAACTTATCAAAACAGATCATGCCAGACAAATTTATTTCATTCTTTGACAAAGTGACTAAATTAGTGGACCAACAAAATGCTGTGGACATAGAATACTTGGATTTCAGAAAGGCATTTGATATAGACTGCAACCTGCTTCTTGGTAAGTTAGAAAAACATGGGATAGACAGCATGGTCAGCAGATGGATTTGTAACTAGTTGACAAATCACACTCAACCTATAGTCCTTAATGGAACTATAGCTACATACAAAGAAGTAAGCAGTGGGATACCCCAAGATTCTGTTTTAGGCCCAGTATTCTTCAATATCGTCCTAAACTATATAAATGAGAGAATAGAAGAGAACTCATCAAATTTGCACACAACACTAAGATGGCAGGAACAGCCATCACCCCAGAAGATAGGCTCAAGACCCAGGGAGATGTTGACAGATGTGAACACCAGGCCCTATCTAACAAAGTGAAATTCAATGTAGAGAAATCAACACTATATGTATACATTATGTGAAACTTGGCTTAATAGCAGTAACTGCGAGACGATCTTGGATTCCTAGTGGACAATCACTTAAATATGAGCCAGCAGTGTGCAGCAGCAGCCAAAAAGGCTAATTCAAACTTAGGCTGCATTAACAGAGGGATAGAATCAAGCTCACACCAAGTGTTAGTACTACTTTACAAGGCCTTGGTAAGGCCACACTTGGAATACTGTATCTAATTTTGGTCATCACAGTAGAAAAAAGATGTTGAGACTCTGGAAAGAGTGCAGAGAACAGCAACAAAGAAAATTAGGGGGGCTGGAGGCTAAAACATGTAGAATGGTTACTGGAATTGAGTATGTAATAAAAAGGACTTGGGCAGCGGTGGCTAATCTTTTTGAGCTCCTGTGCCAAAAATTGTGTGTGCGCTCACATGCCAACATCCAGAAGGCAATGCGCAATCCCCCCACGCCCCCTGCGCATAGATGCGCAATTCCCCTCCCCCCCCAATGCCACCCCCTTACCTGCACTGCACCTCCCAGCTGATTTTTGGTCTGTTTGAGGCCTTTTTTGTTCTCCCAGAGGCTTGATAAAAGTTTCTGCAGCCCAAAAAATAGGCCCATTTTGTCATTTCTGGTATTTTCGGAAATACAGGAAGTGACAAATGGCCCTATTTTTTGGGCTGCAGAAGCTTTCCTCAAGCCTGTGGGATGCCAAAAATCAGCTGTGAGGCACATGCATGTGCAGTGAGGTAAGTGTGCCTGCAGCTCGCATGCCGGCACAAATGGCTCTGTGTGCCACCTGTGGCACACATGCCGTAGGTTCGCCATCATGGGACTAGGGCAACATGATAACACTGTTACAATATTTCATGCCATAAATAAGAGGGGGGTCAACTTATTTTTCAAAGCACCTGAAGGCAGGACAAGAAGCAATAGATGGAAACTAATGAAGGAGAGAAGCAACCTAGAACTAAGGAGAAATTTCCTGATAGTTAGAACAATCAATTAGTGGAACAGCTTGCCTTCCGAAGTTGTGAATGCTCCATTACTTGATTCTTTTTAAGAGACTGGACAGCCATTTGTCTGAAATGGTATTGGGTTTCCTGCTTGAGTAGGGGGTTGGACCAGAAGACCTCCAAGGTCCCTTTCAACTCTGATGTTCTATGTACTAGTCTGTTTAAGGAATAAGAGATGTCCGGAGTTACTCCGAAAAATACCTCAAAACAAGAAATCTAAGAAGTACTTTTACACTTTGGCTTCATCCAAATAGAAGACTGATGTGTTTTCAGATGAGTGAATGGAAGTAGATTTGTCTCCCAATGATAGGCTTAACAATGAGTATTTGTAGTGCACCCTAGTCTCTTGTTCAGTGTCTATTGTGGCACTTGCCCCAGTGAAAAATGTGTATCTTTGGACTATATATTCCATTCTCAACACTAAGTTTTACATTATGATTTCAGACCTTGTGGCTGAAATACTATTTAAAGGCTTTTTGCTTCTTCTCGTTCCTGGTGTTTTTTGTTTTGTTGTTTTGCAAGTTTTACTTAATTAATTCTGGAAAATAGAGAATTGCTTTGTGCCCTTTTAATTTACCTAATAAAAATATGATTAAACCAAAGATGTAGTTTACAGATTCACAGGTAATTTTTGAAGAGGCAAATACCAGTGATTTTTCTAATAGGTTGAAGAAGCTCAAGAAGTTATGGAAAGTGAAATGCGAACTCAGTTACGCCGACAAGCTGCTGCACATGCTGATCACCTAAGAGATGTTCTCAGAATTCAGGAACAAGAACTGAAACAACAATTTGACCAGGTGGGGAGTTTGCTTTGTTATAGTGAAAGGTCCTTTAAAGTGCTTCTGTCAGAAATTTTTCTTATTATGCAATAAGAAAATACTAAGGCTGCAGAAAACATTTGAAGGAATACTTTGTAAGAAAGGATGGCTTCTTTTAGGTCTTTCTCTGCTTTGATTTAGTAGAAGTTCAGAAAGAAATCCTGAAATACCAGTTTGTAAGAACATCTTGAAAACCCCTGAAATAAGCATGCTGGGTCTTTGAAAGATACAGCTACATGTTTTCTCCAATTTTTTTACAGAAAAAAAATGTGAAGGCACTTCTTCCATGATTCTCAGATACTTTCTAATCCATTGTAAAGTTTAAATGCTTTGCATAATCGAAGTAAACATCAACAATCTCCTTTGAAGTCACTTGTATTCAAATATTCTTTAAAATTGAGGAATTGCAAAATGTTCTGTGCACAGTTCAATCTATGTATGGAACCGCAAGTTTTGAGTGATGTGTATCCATAATGAAAGAAACCTGCTTTGCCTTATCATGGACATGAAGCATGTTTGGTCTTGGCATGGATCCAAATCTGAGTAAAGCTATTTTGAGAGCTGGGGAAAGACACCAACAGCAGCAGAAAAATGGGCACAAGGGAAAGGAGACCAAGAAGATTATGAGAAAACTTGATTCCATTGGATTTGAATACTACAGTGGCAGGGCCTAAAGGGAGATAAGAAAAACAAACTGCTGGGAAGAAGTGGAGAAAAACAGATCAGCTGGGGGCCCGCTGTGCTTGAATTCAAGCATAGCATCTAAAACAGGGGTGGGATTCTACCGGTTCTGTCCACCTCTGTAGAACCGGTAATTCTGAAGAGCAGCAGGCAGAGAACATACATAGAACCGGTTCTATGTCTGCTGCTGTTTTGGCCCACCCACCTGCCCGGGCCCTTACCTGACCTTTATTTCCTGCTTTTTCAACCCCAGCTGCTTTGTGTGACACAGCTGCAGTTGAAAAAGCAGGAAAAAAGAGCTTGTTCAACCACTGTGCACTTGTGCGCAGCGCTGCTCAGCTGTCCAGGCAGCTAGCTGACGATGATATACATGCGTGCAATATACACGTAAAATCACCGAACCGGTAGTTACACCAGTTGGACCCCACCCCTGATCTAAAAGGATACTAAAAGGAAAGCATTGGGAAAATCAGACGATAGTATGGCCTACAGTCATGCAAAGGAAGTGGAGATATACATAAAAGGTAAATATTTCCCTTGCTAGTTGTGTACATTTGCTGATTCACGTATGCCTCTACTCAGAGGTATATTCATCTGTGGACTTCTTTGAATTTCCTTTATCAAGTTCATGATTAAATTCTAAATATCCAGAGTACAGATATATTCCTGGATGGTAAATGTGGAACAAATGAAAAGTGGCAGGTAATCTATGGAGTAAACCTTTTTTAAATCTTTTGGTAGAATATGATCTTTCATAATTGTTTTTAACAACTTCGCCCCTCATAATGTGGACACTTTTTCACCATGTTTTTTTTTCTTTTAGAATTTATCTGAAAAACTTACTGAACAAGAACTTCAACATAAACGTCTTCATCAGGAACAGATTGACAACTTCACTCTGGATATCAATACAGCCTATGCCAGACTGAGGGGAATCGAACAGGCAGTTGAAAGTGAGTGCGGCATGTAATATTATAATAGGAATATGCTATCTTTAGTAAAATCTGGGTGGCTTATTTATCTGCATGTTTTGCAAATGGTAATTCCATTCTAGCACTCCAGTTCTCTACCAGAAAGTTTATTCTGAGTTAGAATAGGTAAAATAATCTAATATTTATAAACAGACCTGATTTCTGTATTGCTCTTTCATTTCTAATGAGAAACTTTCACTCAGTGAAAAAATTAAATTGTACAGTATGCTAAATCAGTACAGGTAATCTGTGATTTACAATTTGATAATTTCTGTTGCTAAGCATGGTATTCATTATTTTCCTTTTGCATTGCCATTAAGTGAACCACACCTGTTAAGCAAATACAGCTTGTCAGAAGTTGGCTGAAAGTCATAAATGGTAATCACATGACTGCAGGACACTCCCACCAACATACTTGTTGCTGTCAGGCCAGATGTTACTTAACACCTGGTTATAAAGCAGGGCACTTGGAAGTTCTAGTTCTGCCCGCTTCAGCCATGATCTACCAGTCACTCTCAGCCTAATTTCCTTCAAAGGGCTGTTGTAAGAAAAATAAGAGGAAGCAATATTGCCAGTTGTTTATAAAAAAAATGAACACAGAATATAAATAGAATAAACATGAAACAAATACATGCCAATTTTCAAGCACCCGGATTTTTATTTTTACTTTAAAAATTAAAAACTTTTTTTATTTTAAATTTAAAGAGCATTTTAAACTTAGTTGCAAAATCAGAATGAAAAATGACTTGTCCATAGTGTGATCTAATACTTTGTAAGCTCGTTTAGTAGAAGAGCCATATTGCAATTGAAAAGCAGCAAGTATTTCAACTGGATTTGATCATTATTCTAAAATATAGCTTTTGAATATTTTTGCAGTAAATTCAAGTTGGTTGTATTTGCATAACATATTTAGTCAAGGGTGTACAACTTCCATTGGCTCATCAATTGTTGTAAAACTTCCTTCGTGTCCATGGTGCTTTTATTATTTTATAATTTATTTCACCCATGAAATGTAAATTAAATAATTCAAATATATTATTACAGTAGCTTTTTACAAAAAAGCACTAAACTGTCACCAATTATTTTATCTACATCCATAGTCAGTGGGCTACCAGAATAACAGAGAGCCAACACAACCCCCCTTGGCCTATAGGCAACCCACACGAAACACACAAGTAGTACTCACAGTTGCTTTTTATACTTCCTGAGGTCTACTCCTACTTTTGGTAGTAGACTACTAGACTACCTCCTTTCTCACTCCCGGAATAACTCTCACTTCCACTACTGTCGCCACCTGCTTTCCTGCTGTTCCTCCTTGCTGGACAGCTGGGCTGGTTAGGGAGGGATCTTAAAGGGGCAGAATAGCATCAGCCCAGTCATGAGGCAATTGTCAGGTAGCCTGGCCTCTCAAAAACTATTTTACAATAATGAAAGAAAATAAATTACTTCTGTCATTCTTCATGTCAGTGGATTAGCTTTACTGTAAGGTGCTATGAACAGCATTATAATTTTGGTTGCATCTTTGATTTAAAATGTGTTCAAGCTATAAATGAAAATGTTGATGCATTCTAGAGTTTATTTTCCCTCCATTAAATGTATGGGATTTTATATTACAGGCCATGTGGTTGCTGCAGAAGAAGCCAGGAAAGCCCATCAGTTGTGGCTTTCGGTTGAAGCTTTAAAGCAAAGTATGGAAACTGCTGCTGGGGATAGTCCCACAGAACCTTTGGAGGAAGCAGTACAGTCCATTCAACTCAGCTGTCCTGATGATGAATTCACCCAAGCCTTAACAGCTGCCCTTCCTCAAAAATCACTCAGTCGTGGGGTATACACAGAAGAGGCACTAAGGGCACGCTTTCACACAGTCCAGAAGCTGGCTAAAAGAGTGGCACTGATAGATGAAACAAGAAACAGCTTGTATCAATATTTTCTGTCTTATCTGCAGTCCCTTCTCTTGTTTTATCCTCAGCAGCTGAAGCCACCAACTGAGCTTGGTCCCGAAGACTTGGACACATTTAAGTTGTTCTCTTATGCATCCTACTGCATTGAACATGGAGATTTAGAATTGGCAGCTAAATTCATCAATCAGCTTAAAGGAGAACCCAGAAGGGTGGCCCAGGACTGGCTGAATGAAGCTCGGATGACCTTGGAGGCAAAACAAGTGGTGGATATCCTGACTACTTATGCTAGTGCTGTGGGCTTGGGAACAACCCAAGTGGACTAATATAAGCCAGATACGCAGGACTCCTATATCTTTTAACATTAGTCAACCAACATTCAAGGTTTGCAATAGTATTGGGAATTGGTGGGAAACCTAACTTGGTTCCAAACCATGCAAGCAACTCAGTGTCATGGGGGGGGGGGGGGGGGGGGAAGAGTTCCATCTCCTAGTACTCTTATAAATCTTAGCACCTGTTGCATTTGCATTTTTTTCCTTCAGCCATTTATCATGTCTGGAATGTGTTTTGTTTTTGTTTTAATCTATATAAAACAGTTTCCAGGTATTACTGATTGAGCTTGTGAACCCACCAAAATAATGTTTATAACCTCTTACTGATTTGCCATTTGGCTTAATTAAATAAATGATTTTTAAACAATTTATTTTTCACCACTGCTTGGATAAAGTAGATTTTAAAAAACCAGAATCAGATTATGTCAGCAGCAGATGAAAAATGCATAAATGATCTGTCAGTTTCCATTTTATCTGTTTCCAAAGTGGAAATATAAATATTTCCTATTTTGTATTGACAGATTTTCAATGTTCATAGTGTGTTTTTAGCAATGGTACATTTATACATTTTTCTTTATGGAAACTTTGATACAAAAATTTCTCCTAAGAAAATTCTGCATAAGCCCTGAAAGCTATTTTACCCATGCATTCAAGACACCACCATTATTATTTTTCCTCCAGTATGAAAAGTAATTGAGTTTTTCCATTTATTCCTACGTTGAAAAAAATATATCCTTCTATTGAGAGCAAATGCTGCCATCAGCTGAGTGGGTCTACTCTATAAAGTAGACTACATTATCTTGAAGTAAGTTGAGAAAGCATCTATGAGAATCCCATGGCTCTGAAGAAATGTTACTACCGTATATACTTGAGTATAAGCCGAGTTTTTCAGCACATTTTTTGTGCTGAAAAAAACCCCCTCGGCTTATACTCGAGTCAGATTCCCCTCTGAAAAAAAAATGGTGTGGAGCTCCGAAGCTGGGCAGCCGCTTCCCTGCTTCCGTGTTTCCTTTGCAACTTTTAAGCATGGGAGGGGGAGGCTTTTCTGAGCTCTAGGCTGAAAAAGCAACGCGAGCCGAGGTCGCTCCACTCAGTTTCATTTCCTCAGCTCCAGCTGCTTTCAGTCCACTCTGGAGGAGGGGGAGAGAGAGAGAGAGATATATCATGAGAACGGCTCTTGGTTTTTTCTTGCAAGGGAGAGAGTGACTCCTGCCTCCCACTGTCATCATCATCATCTTTTGGGTTAGTGAATCAATCAAACCTTTCATGATAGTGAGATCGTTTCCCAAATTTCCCTTAAATCAGGGAAGAAATCAGAAACAAACCTTTGGGCTGAGAATAAGCTTGTTCCTATGATGCCATTTTTGTTCACTTCAGTGTGAAAAGTGTGAAAAAACACACTTCTTTTTCTTCATCTTCTTGTTCCCTATTTACTGGTCTCTTTCAAAGAGGAAATTGTGAACATCAAACTTATTCTCAACTGTCCTAGTGAAAGTTTTTATTGGCATCTATTTTTATTTTTGAAATTTACCAGTAGCTGCTGCATTTCCCACGCTCGACTTATACTCGAGTCAATAAGTTTTCCCGGTTTTTTGTGGTTAAATTAGGTGCCTCGGCTTATATTCGGGTCCTTATACTCGAGTATATACGGTATTTCTGTTTACATGTGTGGTGTGGCTTCCAGTATCTGACAGTAAGAAAAAGGGCTGTACAAACTTCAGAATATGTAAAGAAATGCTTGAAAGAACAGGGAGTCTGATTTCTACCCTATACTGCCAGACCTCCTCTCTTCCATCTATCTTTAGCTTCTGAAATATTTACAAAGGGCAGGAAACTTCTTGCAATGTCTCTATTTTGCAGTGTTCAGCCATACTTTCATCCGCACTTCTGGCAATCTTCTTTGGATTTGCTGTGGAACATTTCAAGAGTAATTATCAGACTAATAATTTTTATTAATACAACATCACCCAACTCTTCCCAAAATCACCAATATTTCTCTTGACTAAATTAGTGGTTAAGGTATGCTAGAAACTGGGAGACCTGAGTTCTAGAGCTGCCCTAGTCACAAAGCCAGATGGGTGACCTTGAGCCAGTCACACTCTTAGCCTTAGGAAGAAAGCAATGACCAAACCACTTTGAAAAAAATTTTGCCAAGAAAACTGCAGAGGCACTTACCAGGAGTCAAGATTCACTCAAAGGCACACATAAGCAACAACTTACAAATCTTCAGTAACCAATACTGCCCAGTTGCACGAGGTTTATGCTGCTACCTGATGTTGAATCTGGATGGCTTATGGCAATAAAAACAATACAAAATTATAAAACAGAAAACAGACCAAAATATTGAAAGAAGGCCAATTCAATTTTAGGACATGCTCACCACCCTAATCAAGGCCTGGAAGAGCCATTTTAAAAACTTTAAATGACGGTAAACAGTTGTGTGTACCTGGAAAAATATTCCAGAGGAAAAGTGGTCTGACAGATGTTTCACTTCCTAGGTTTGATCATATGACAATGTTTGACCAATGGCATATGCAGTGAATCAACTCTGGATGGGAAAATTGTTGAAAATAAACAATCCCTCAAGCAGCCAGGCCTATGCCAGGAAAGGATTTATGTCATAAACAGCTTCTTCCATTACACCCAGAAGCTAAATGGCAATTAGTGCAACTTATTAGGTGATGAATGTGGCATGCTTTGGTACCTCTATTAATGCTCATATTGCTGTATATTGGACTAAATGAAGCTTCTCGAAGTGTCTCAAAGGCGCTTTTTTCTTCAAAAGGCAACTGGACTTTCCCCCCCTTGAAAACATTTCGCTTCTTATCCAAGAAGCTTCATCACTTCTGAAGGTGGGAAATGGAAGAATAGGTATTGGCAGTTGAGACTGGATGGGGGGTGGGGGAATGAAAGGATAGGTTCTGATAGAATGGTGGGAGGGGAGATAATGCACTTTTAAAATAACTATGACCTGGATGGCTCAGAATCTCCACAGAAAGCTTCCAAGTGGCTTAAGGGCAGCTCCTTGCAGTAATCATGTCAGCCCTTTTAAGAAGTCCAGAAATAAAAGTCACGAGTATCAATGTTACCTTTATTGTAACAATAACAGAATCTTCCCAATCTAAAAGCATTTCTCTGCCTTCCCGGCCTTTATTTAACTAGAGAGGGCCCCTTTCATTTCCTTCAACACCATTCCTCATTTGGATTCGGACTTTATTTATCAGACCATTATCTATGATGTGTCTCTTCATCTTGCCTTCCAAGATTATTCTCACAGCCCTTTACAAATGCTTACATTAGGTGACCAGAATATGTGACTAGAGGGTCTCCTACTCGTACTACCAGTTGTAACTGGTACAGAAGAACCTCTGCAAAGACCTTCCAAGCTATAGTTGCTATGTGATCTTCAACGAGAAGCTGTTAAGAAAATTCCATCTGTACACTTGTCTGAATGGAAAATGGTCCTTCCAGGACTAACTATAGAAATTATCTAGGACTGGGTAAAACCAAAATACCCATAACTTGGTCTTGGTAAAATTGAGCCTGAACCTTTTACTCCCTATCCAACCTGCTTCAGCTCTACACACTGGGACAAAACATCGCAGCATTGATTGGTTTACCTAAGGTTGATAATAGCAGTAGCACTTAAAACTTCTATACCACCCCCTTTACAGGACCGAGCAGTTTACAAACTTCAGCCTATTGTCCCCAACAGTCTGAGCCCTCATTTTACTAATCTCAGCAGGCTGAGTCAACCTTGAGCCTTGCCAGGATTGAACTCCAGGCTGTAGGCAAAGTTAGCCTGCAATACTGCATTCTAACCACTGTGCCACCAGGGCTTACTACCTTGGTGGTTCCCACCTTTTCTAAAGAGGCCAGCTTTTTGGAGCAGGAAATGTACTTAAAAGGCAGGATAGCATACAGATGACCAACCAAGAAAGTATAACATTGATTTCTTGGAACTAAAGATGAAGCACCACCGTTATATTTTCATCCCATTTATCACCAATATAGCTTTATTGATTCCATAATTACAAAAATACATTAGATATCAAATGAGAGAGATCCAGTCCAGCTCTCAGAAGATATTCAAAATATTTCAAAAAATCAAGAGACAATGAAGAGTCAGGCCAAAGAAATGGATACCCAAGTGATCTTCTCTTCTGTACTCCCAACAAAAGATAGGCACCCAATGAGGGAGTGCCCCGTCAGTCTGTGCTCCATTCAAAATCCAAGAAAGAAATACTCAATGATTAGAGCAAAGATTTTTCTTTTACTGAAATTCAAAGTGGAAGCTACAGGTAGAATTCTGAATCTAAAGAATTTGGCACACAGCTCACATATACAAAGGGATGGAATTGTTCCCACCCCCCAAAGTCCAAAAGACTCTTCCAATTAAAAGTTCTGAATATGATCATGATGAGGCCTCTGTCCGTTGACCTTGACATATTTTGATAAAACTGCGCAAAGGAAAGAAAAAGCTAGGCAAGGAAATAGAAACTTAAGATCAGGAATTTATACTCCCCCTCCTCCTCCTTTACAGCACAGGAATGTAACACCTCCAGCTTTCTCTCCCCCCCCCCCTTACTAATGACAGCTGAAAGATGGAGAGCAGTGAGAAAGATGCATAGCCATAGAAAAGATGCAGGAGATATCTTGAAGGCTGACAGCCCCACTCACTCATATTTATAATACTTAGTTGGGCGGTAAAACACTGTCAAAAAACCAAACTTAGAAAGAACCAAGGGCTGCATAATTACAATACCTGGCTGTTTTGCAATTATGTGACCTTGGTTAGAATGCCACTATTTTATTTTTCTGTGAGTCTACAAAGTATGTTTATCAGTAAACTTGCTCTTATGCTGTTGGTATAGCAGCACTGAGTTTCTTCATAAGAATTTTTTTTGTCTCAGACATAAATATTTTCCGAGTTTAGTCTTGAAAGGATCTGATTGAACCTATGATCCGATATTCTTAACAGATAAGGTTTTACTTTTTTCACTATTCCAGGCATGTTGGGAATCCTACAACTTTTGCAAAGTACACAAGTTGCCACTGTGGAATCTGCATTTGGTTTTGAAAGTTTTAACACAATTCCCTTCTTTGGTAAATGATCACTGCCTTCAGAAAAAAAGGCATTTTTTCTCTTCCAAAAAAACACTATCATGATGAAGATTTTTATAATCCTCCACGTTGATTGTATTTTTGTACCAAAATTAAATTCTATAGGAATGTTTTATAGAAATCCGGAGCCACCCCTGCTTTTATTGTCAAAACCCAAGGGAGAATTTGTAAAGGAACAATATTAATTGGACAACTGTAGAATGATTAGATCTACTTGGGATATGAGGAATTCCAAGTAAGAGATATTTTGTTATTTTTAGCAAGCTGTTTAGCCAGAAGTAGGCAATGGCTATAAATTCCAGAAGAATCAAAATCACAGGTGGAATTTTATTGACTTTTCTTAGTGAATTCAGTGGTGGGTACTCCCTCCTCAAATAGTTACGTTCTTGGCTCTGCCTAGTGAGCAAGGGAGAAATGTAGCCCATTCTAGGATTCCTTACTATAGGAAAAGAGTATTCACAAATCTATTTTCAAAATCAGCCTGTTTTTCAAAACCAACTAAAATAAACATGTAAAGCCACCGCCAAATCAAATGTGCTTAATTAAGGGGAGAAACACTTTCTACACGATGTTGCTTTTGAAAGTATTAAATCTGCAGAACTACATTGTGACATTGAAATATGTGCTATTCTAACAATGGTGATATTTTTATTTTGGGCCAGCTGTTTAGTTTTGATGTACATAAAAGAAAAAAAGACATCCTTAGAACATTTGAGCTCTTCCTTTTTCTACTTTTAGTTTATGGGCTAGCCATCTACCTGGTTTGTTAGCTGATTCAAAAGTTTTGTTTCATAGATTTTAGGTTTAGTGCTCGTTCTTCTAGGAATGTTAAGTTCAATTTATGTCTAGTCTTCATTCTTTCTTTTTTGTCTCATTCTTTGGATCCTTTTGAAGTCTCTTTCTAGTTCTTTAATTTTTATCTTAGTTCATTTTGTTGTTTCTTTTCCATTTTGTTTTTTCTAATTGTATAAGTTATTGCTACTCCTCTCATAAAAGCTTTTGCTGTATCCCATAAATTTTGTAAATTAGTATGGTCCTTTAAATTTACATTGAAAAATATTTCCAATTCATTTTTCATTTTTTGTATAAAATCTTTTTCTTTTAGGACTTATGTGTTTAGTGTCCATCTCATTTTCTGTTTCCTTTGTCCTTTCCAGGTAATTTTTAACGGATTGTGGTCTGCCCATATATATTGGGCATTATTTCTACTTTGGATATTTCATTTCCAATTGTCTTATTTGTCCACATCATATCAATTCAGGACCACAATTGGTGGGGGTTGGAATAGAACGCATACCTTTTTTCATTTGGGTGTCTTTTCTGCCATATATCATCTAGATTAGTTTCTTGTACTAAGTCACAGAATGGTTTTGGTAGACAGTTCTTTTTTATTTTTTGTTCTTTACCAATCTTTTTAAGTATCCACTATGGCATTAAAGTCCCCGACCAAGCATATCTTAATCTGTCCTGTCTCCACTATTTTATCATATAATTTTTGGTAAAACATTTTTTGATTCACATTCGGTGCATATATTCCCACAAACAATACTTGTTTTTGCGATATCTCCAATTGTACCATTAAGATTCTGCCCTGTTTTTCCACGTAAATTTGTTTTGTGTTCATCCCTTTTTTTATATACATTGCCACCCCTCTTTTCTTTTGATTTGCCAATGCTACATATACTTTTCCTAATTTGGGGAATTCCAAATATTTACTCTGATTTTTGGATATGCACTTCTTGAAGGCATATAATACCAACATTCTGTTTTGTTAATTTTGTTAACATTTGCCTTCACTTGGTCGGGGAATTCAATCCATTGATATTTTGTGAAATTAATCTAATTTCTTCTTCCATCTTTTTAATAGTAGGTCTGTCTTGGTCTTCTATTGGTCCTTGCTTCTCTCTGGGGTCTTGTTCAGTCCTTCTCTTCTTGGTCTATCTCTTCTTTATCTCTTCCTCCTTGTTCTTCTTCTAACACTTCTTGTTGTTGCTCCTCTTTAGAGCTCTTTAGTCAGCTCAAATAGATTTAGCTTAAATAAAAAAACATCTGTTGAAAAGAGGCAAGTGGATTACTCTTTATTTCTATTAGCAGCTCTAAGGAAAATGTAATGCAATATAGTAAGTAAATAATTCTAGGATTCTGGCAGACACTGTTTTAAAAACTGAGGTTGTAGAGAATGAGAACAAACACTCCAAAACAGGTGAAACCAGAACTTCCTACCAACTGCCATCAGATGAGAATCCACATGATAATAATACCAATATAATACAGTTATGTACAAGGTTCACAGAGATTTTCAGGACTACTCTCTGACAGCTATATTGAGATCAGGTAAGTTACTTTTTCTTTCAGCAAAGAGGAAGGGGTTTCTCTTCTGACCCCTATTTATAACCACAGCTTCCTTCTCTTATATCAAGCAGAGTGCGCCTAGGGGAAAAAAAAACATGAGCACAATTACAGATTTGTCGAACTGCTGGCACAACAATTTATTATTGGCAAAAAATGTGCTTCAAAAGGGATAAGGCAGAGCCTGTGTAAAAAAGAATATGATATTCTGATCAAAATATCTCAACCAGGACAGGGAAACTGAACTAAGACATGAAACACATTTGACAGCTTGGGCTAGTCTCTCTAGCTCTAGCTCGAGGGTTGCTGCTAGGCAAATGAATGAAACAAAAGGAACATTGGCTTACCTGAATGTTCATTTTCTGTCTTGGAGGAGTGAGTCCAGATAGGTTGGGTTATATCGGCTTAAACCAGTAGGACTGAATCTGCTCAAATTCAAGCTCTGCCCCTTTGTTGTGGCCGCTCCCCAGCTTTCGACGAAGCATCAAGGCAGACTGGACCTGATTCAACTAATGCAGATAAACAGACACACATTAATGCACCCCCCTAGGCCACCCCAGACTGGACGAATCAGGGTGGAGCTGGACTCACTCCACCAAGACAGAAAATTAACATTCAGGTAAGCCAATGTTCCTTTGCCTTTCTATAGTTACGTGAGTCCAGATAAAATGAGACATACCTAAGCCTGCTAATTCCAGGGAAGGCAATAGTCTGGTCCTACTTACATCAGTGTTCATGTACACTTTGCAGGACTCTTCTGCTGAAAGCGGCATCTGCCGCAGTGAAGGCATCAACGTGATAATGGTGGATAAAAGGAGACAGAGAAGACCAGGTGGCCACTCTGCAAATCTCCTCAATGGGGGCTTGGATAGCCCAGGCCGCCATTGTTGCTGCACTCCTGATGGAATGTGCTGTCACTCCTCTTGGAATTGGAAGAGCCGAAGTGTGATAAGCCTTAGTAATGCAGACCCTAATCCACAAGCCCATCTTCAACCCCAAGGAACCAGGTTGAAATGAGACAAACAGAGCCTCCATCCTGCGGAATGGCAGGGTCCTCTGGATGTAAGTCTTCAATGCCTTCTGTACATCCAGAGTGTGCCATGATTGCTCGAGAGTAGGAAAGAGTAGGGCAAAAATGGGGAAGGACAGGTTCCTGTGCTCTATGAAATCTGGAATTGATTTTAGGATTAAAGGAGGGATCTAACCACAACATCACTCTGTCTGCATAGAAGACATACAAGCCCTCCTTGACAGAAAGAGTAGCTAACTCAGAAATCCTCCTAGCCAAGGTGATGGCTATGAGAAAAGCCACCTTGAGAGAGAGGAAATATAAAGTTATTGGTTTAAGTGATTCAAAGGGTGGAGACATTAAGGCTTTTAGAACTTTGGGAAGATCCCAAGTGGGAAATCTGAACCACCGGTGGTCTTAAATTCGATGCCCCTTTTAAAAATTTATGAATGGTCTAATTGAGAGACAGGAAACTTTTTCAGTGCAAAAAGAAAACCGAGGAAAGGGCTGCAATCTGTCTACGCAAGGTATTAGCGGAGAGTCCCTTGTTGAGACCTTCCTGCAAAATATCCGAAATATTGGCCACAGAAGCTGAAATGGGGGAAATTTTGGATTTCAAACACCACTAGCAGAAAAATTTCCAAGTGGCCTGATAAGTTCTGTTAGTGGAAAGCCGTCTGGCTGCTAGGATGGTCTGGATGGTCTTCTCAGAAATCTTTTGCTTCCTTAGAGCACTCCGCTCAACCGCCATGCAGTCAGCTGGAACCACTGAGGATCCGGGTGTGAGACTTCTTCCTTGAGAAGCGAGACTTTGAGAGGAGGGATCCTCCAAGGAGTGGAGCACGAGAGATTCACCAGGTCTGCTAACCAAGGACGTCTGGGCCAATATGGAGCTAGTAACAATACCACCACCTCCTCCTCCAAAATTTTCTGAATCACTGCTGACAACAACAGAAGAGGAGGGAAGGCATACAGAAGACCCCAAAGCCAATGGCACCTCAAGGGGTTGGTCCCTTCTGCTCCCTGGTGTGCGAACCTGGTGAAGAATCTGGGAAGTTGGGTGTTGGTCGGAGAGGTGAACAGCTGGATGTCCAAATATCTGAACCAACTCCTGAAACAGAAGAGGGGGAATACTCCACTCTGAGGGGTCAATTTTTGCTCTACTTAGCCAATCACCTTGTGTATTATCCCCCCTGGAGATGTGTTCCACCCCAACAGAAAGGAGATTCTTTTCTGCCCAAAGTCCCAGACACTCAGCCTCTAACTTAAGAGCTTGGGATCTGGTACCTCCCTGTCTATTAATGTGTGCCTTGGCGGTGGTGTTGTCCGTCAAGATAAGATGAGAATGAAAAATTTGTGACCTAAATTGTTTGAGAGCGAACCTAACTGTTCTTAATTCTTACCAATTAATGCTCTTCCCTTTTTCCGAGGGGGACCACAGACCCTATACCAAGTTCGAGTCTAGATGGGCTCCCTAGCCGGAGAGACTGGCATCTGTGGTGATGACTATACAGGAAGGTTCTTTGAATGATTGTCCAGCATGCAAGGCCAAAGACCATCACAACAATGACCTTTTGATTGATGTAGGGATGGAGACACTAATAGTTGAATGACTCCTGCCTGCCTTTTGATGTGGCAAAAGGAACCACTGAAGCTTTCTGGAGTGAAGCCTGGCCCAAGGCATAATGGAGATGGTGGAAATCATTTTTCCTAATAGTTGAGATAGAGAAGCCAGGGAGGAAGAACAAGCCTTCACAATCTCCCCAATCATAGAATGCAAACTGTCAATCCTCTCTTGTGAGAAAAAAACTCTGCAAGAAAGTGTATCTATGTTAGTCCCCAAATGCAATAAACTTGTGGTAGGAGAAAAATGGCTTTTCTTCTCACTTATGGAAAACCCGTGGTCTTGTAACATGTTAATGGTAGTCTGTAGATCCCTTAGGGCTTGGTCCTTAGAAGAAGACTGGACTAAAATGTCATCTAAGTAACACTGAACCCTAATGGGGATACTCCTCAAACGGGCTGCCAGGGCTGCCATGATTTTTGTGAAGACCCTGGGTGCAGAGGACAGGCCAAAGGGCATGGTCCTGTATTGAAAATGTTTGCCTTGGTAAGTGAAACATAAGTATTGCCTATGTGAATGGCAAATTCTGATATGAAGATAAGCTTCAATGAGATCTATAGAGACGAGGAAGTCACCCTCCCTGACGCTGGCCAAGATAGTCTGTAGTGACTGCATCCTGAAACACTTGTACAATACAAATTTATTGAGCCTTTTAAGATCTAAGATAGTTTGCCATCCTCCAGAAGATTTAGGTATCACAAACAGACAGGAATATAATCCCTGACATGTTGGTTAATGGGACCTTTTGTATGGCCCTGATGTCTAAAAGGTGTTGAATTGTCTGTTCCACCAACTGTCTACAAGAGGGTATTCTGGAGACTGAACAAGGTACAAAAGATCTGGGAGGAGGGGGATCGAAATTCAGGGGATAGACTCTGTCAAACAGTTTGTAACACCCAAGCATCGGATGTGATAGTTTCCCACTGGGCAGCAAAATGGATAATCTGCCCTCAATGGGAGGACCAGTGCTATCCTTATTGGGAGCGCCTGAAGGAGACTTCCTCCCCCACGAAAGAGCTGCTTGTCTGAGTACTGCAGTCTATCATGGGCTGCTCTGTCCTGAGAGCGTTCTTGCCAGTTGTAGGGTTGACTCTGGGACCCTTGAACCCCTGAATTGCCCTCTGCTCTGTAAGAGGATCTACGATTATAAGGAGCAGCACTGAAACTGGAGCGTCGATTTAGAGATGAAAGATACTTCTTGTTCCTGGTTTCAACCAGGTGCGGCTCCAGGACCTTGCAAAACACCTCTTTCCCTTTTATGGGAGAAGAGGCCACTTCCATTTGCACCAACCGTCTGCTTGCCAACTCTTCAGCCAAAACATTCTACGGGCAGCGATGGATGCGGTGATGAACTTGGAGGCAAACCTGGCACTATTCAAAGTAGTGTCTGCGGTGAATTCTGGGGCTGCGAGCAACTTATGAATATCTTGATGAATTCTCGTGTCAGATGCAGGGACTCTGTCCTGCAATTGGCGAAGCCACTGTAGAGAAGATCTCATGAAAAAGGAGGTGGCCGAAGCCACCTTAACTGCCCAAGCAGCTGCCAGGTGAGCTGGAGGGATTGCTCAATCCTCTTATCTTCAGCTTTTAGTGCCTCTTCAAGATCTGCCGGATTGGATGAGGCAGAGATCATAGCCGCAACAGGTGCATCAACTGTAGGTACCTGTAGGAAGCTGGTCAGCTTGGGCCCCATGGTGAAGAAACGCCTCTCGCTGGCTGACAATGAGGAAGTACCAGAGGTTTCATCCATTTTTGTATAACACTGAGAAATAATCTAGGGACAGGCATCATTTCTGATCTCACAGCTGGTTCACCATAAAGTTGATCAAGTGGCACCATGCCATCACCCTCTGCTTCACCGACATCAGCCCCAGGTCCCAACTTTGCAGTTTTCTTGGCTTTGAATAATAAAGCTTTAAATTTCTGTGCATCAAAGATGCCAGTAAAGGATGGTCTTTCAGGGACCATATCCTCATCCTGAAAAGTCAGATTATTTTTTCTCTTCTTCAAGGGCTCTGCCAGAAATGCTGGGTAACGAAGGCACCGGGGAGCCTCTGTCTTTGAAAGAGTAGATTTCTCTAGCCTGAAAAGATCTGTTTGGTTCTGACTGATCTGAGGCCTCAGAGATATTTCCTTTAGAAGCTCGAAGAGCCTCTACCACTCTCCTTCTGATCGCCTTAACAATAATGAGCTTCCAAATGAGCTAGAACAGCCTCTTCCTCTTCCTCAGAATTGTAAGGTTCTGACCCTTTTAGGGGACGATAAAGCAACTCCTCCACACTTCTAGGCTCCCTATCATCTCTCTCAAGGTCTCCCAAAAGAGTTGGATCCCCAACTGGGGACCAAATAACGGGGCAAGGAGGCCCAATAGAGGTAGAAGGCTCTACTTCCACTTGTAAAACTGGGGGTTGTGCAGACTGATCTGAACCATCATCAGGAGGGGGAGATCTCCTGCCCTTCCCCCCAGCCAACCTTTTTCCAGAAACCTGTGGTTCTTTCTGGACCTCTGGTTCAGCTCTGGCAACATCTTTGTGTTCAGGGGCCTTTCTCTTCTGTCTGGCTCTGGATTTTCCTTTGGAAGTGGAAGGACTGGGCTCCCTTTCTTGTTCTTTATCAGCCATCTCATCTGGAGAATTAAGTAATTCACAAGAAAGAGGCAGGGAAGGGAGGGGATCTGCTGGAAGGAGGGAGGAGTATTAATAAATTGAATCACAAGGGAATAATGCAATAAAAGGCCAGATCCAGAAACAAATTAATCACCTTACCTGGTAAGCCGGCTTAGCACGCCTGTGAAGGCTACTGATGGGCTACAGCCACCCCTGCAAGTCACACACCGGGTTTTTTGGACCTGCAAACAGGTCAGCAGGCGCCCATGCGATTTCCTCAGTGCTGGAGATGCAACAGAGCACTGGCAACGTGGCCAGTAGCGCCCTCAGCTGGGGGTAATTCCTGCCAGCTGGGATTGGGCCATGCCCAATCAAGCAGCTGCTTTGCTTCCTCCAAAACTTGCAGCAAAGCTCTCCTGTGGCTTTTGCTCCAGGTCCTCAAGCCGCTGCTGCAGGCTGCTTCGCTGTGTGTTTTGCAGCCAAGGCAATCAATTCAGCCAGCCAGAAAACGAAAGAGAAACCGCAAGTGGTTTCTGTTGCTGCTGTGCCCATCAGCTGATTGCCCTTATCCAGCTGATCGCCTGGAGCTGTCCCACGTGGTCCTGGCTACACGTGCTGAGTTTGAAGCCCTTCGTGTGATTTGGAAGCTTTGGGAGCTAAAATCAGCCCACTCACTTGAATCCAGCAGTTTCCAAGTCTCAAAAGTACTTTTTAAAACTTTTTTTATTTTTTAACAACCAGGCTCCACTTAAAGCTGGAGCCTTGCAAAGCATGTCTGGTCCTGGCTAAGACTGAGTCAAAAACTGGGGAGTGGCCACAGCAAAGGGGCGGAGCTTGAATTTGAGCAGATTCAGTCTTACTGGTTTAAGCTAATATAACCCATCCTACCTGGACTCAGGTAACCATAGACAGGAAAATAGCCAAGAAGATTACTACATCGGTGAATTTCAATGATATATATCCGAGGTGCTCTGAGCAATAACCATCCGAGCTACGTATTTGCTGAAACTTACCTTTGCTCTGCAGAGAGTTCAAATTCTTCTAGAGTTGTCTTGGCGAGCACGGACGTTGATTGTATCCCATATTCAGCAGTCAGCTTTACTAGTTCCAGTGCTTTTTCCGCTTGTCTACTTTGTTTAATACAACCGAATATCTCTTTCACTGTCAAATCACTGCAAAAAGAAAAAAGGGGTATGGATACTGCAGTGGCATCAGTAACAGTTTGATAGGAAAACATTTTATCTGACAAGGCATGATGGTAACCAACTAGAGATCATAAGCCCCTTAAAAGTCACCTTTAGGAGAGACTGGAAGAATAAGTAAATAAACTACTGTTGAGCTGAGAAATTTCTGAACCCAATAACCCAATATTTATTGCAAAAAACACTAAAGGCACCTCTTCATAACCCAAGTAATTACATGAGTTTCATGACCAGGCAGAGGAGCATCTATCCAGCCAAGGAAGTTTTCCTAAAAAGTCTTAAGTAGAGAATCTTAATTTGACAAAAGGTCACATCTGCTATCAGGAAAGTTTAATCTGAATAATTCTATTTTTCTGTTCTGAAAACTGTTGAAATAGACTTGTGCTACCACCTTTTGATTCTTGGACTTCTGGTGATATGTAGTATAAAAGTCATTGCTTTATTTATGCTATATTGGCACAAATTCAAGGATTCAAACTGCTGATCCAAGAAGGGGACAGCTCAACTCAGAAATTAATAACAGTGTAACAAGTTTTGAAAGAAAAGGATTGTTGTAGATTCCAGTCAAATTATCAATGCAATGCAGCTCAGTTTTCCATTCACAGATGATAACATCACAATGCTTTTTTCTGAAAAGTAGACCAATAAATAGTTCTTTTTCTGCTACCAAGTAACAGCTAAACAAATACACATTCAATGCTACTTCTCTGCATAACCAGAATACAGAAGTCTTTAAAAGTGACTTAAAAGGTTTAAAGTTTAAAGTCTCAGTATTCCAGCAGTGGATGTAAATTTCTGAAGAGGATTCAGGCTTTATTGCACCTACAACTTTGATAGCTCTGCTTGCTCTGCTAACAAAACCACCAGTCCTTCTGAGGAAATGACAAGCTGACATTTGGTGATGGAACTGGGCCAACACAGGACAATGCATGGCAGAAAGTGGCATTTTAACACTGGAGAAAACTAAGGATCAAATTAGTCTGAATGCTAACGAACAGATCAAATCAAAGGGAAAGTAAAGACTGACATTTATTATCAGGACTTCCAAGGGGCAAACTTTGAAAGGCAAGCTTACCTGGGAACTTGAGAGTATTTTTTAAACAGCTGTAGCATGTTCCTATTTGGAGATGAAAGAAATAAAAATTACTATCTAAATACAGAGATGAAAGAAGTATGATCAGAAGTCCATCAAGAGGCTTGACTTACAGGTATGAAGGGCTTTACAAATCAAGAACTACCCATATATATATAATCCCAAATCTTGTCTTACAACAAGACAATATAAGTTATGCAGTCAACAAAAAAGAACTACAATTAATTCTCCAAGGAAATACAAAATCCCACTTGAAAATGATTTTTTCTAACTGCTAATAACTTAAAATGAAAAACAAACCTCTATTGAATCAAATAGAATTTTATTCAGAAAAAGAAAAAAATGTTCACAGAATATGGAAATTAAGTAATTTTAACAACAGTTATAGTGGAACAAAAAGCACTAGAAAAACTAGTTTCTCACTGGGGTAGAGATAAAGATTGATGGTGCCTTTGGAAACATCTATAGCCATAAAGATGAAACCAGCTCATAAGTGTGGTAGCAGCTTCACTCACACCTTTCCTTTGAACAAGTTGATATTTTCCAGTAGTAGAAAAAAAAAGCCTTTACCTCATACAGCCCGTGATATCTCTATTATCCTGGTAAAACACCTGCCAGTTAGAAAGGTTTTTTTTTTTTTTTGCCCAGATACGACATATACCTGCTTCTAGTCTAAAAGTGAAGCATATGAAGTGAGACAGCCAGTAAAGTATTACTGGACTTTCTGGTGCAACCTTAAACTATAAGAACAGGCTCCATGCCTTTAGCTGTATTCCTCCTCCAGGAAGTGCTTGAAGGAAAAAGGAAACATAATAGCTAGATTTCATTATATTCTCTCTCTTTCCTCTCTCTGCCTCCCCCAATGTACTTTGGGGCTTAAGTTTTCAATTAAGGCTCCATAGATAAAGTTGTACTCTACATCTACATAGAATAAATGAATCAAAGTCAAACATGGTATGTAATTGAGTTAGATAGAGACTTGACTTCTATGGCTCAGAACCTGGGATAAGTTGTTATATTTCAAGATTTATCTCCAGAATGAAATGCAAATGATTGGTAGGGACTCTTTTTTTTTTTTTCTTACCAAGCTTCTTGTGTTCTGCCAGCCCTGGCAAAAAGTATTGTGATGTTATTAAGAGAAGTGTCTTTCCACAGGAGTTGCATGTTCTTGCTCTTTAAGTCATGCAGAGATTTTATGTTTTCAGCACAGTCAGCAAATGCAACTTGGGTCTGTAAAACATTAAGATACTTTGCATCTGCATGCAACAGTAGCAATCTAGCAATGAGTATTACTTCAGATATGAAGCTAAAGTAGTGTTTTAACAGGTCTAGGTATACCTAGACAACACCTTCTTTACAGAAGGAGATACAAACAACTATGGCATACCCATGGCCTCTCCAAAATATCTATAGAAAATAAGGTGTATCCCCTACATATATACATACACGCGCACACACAAAACCCCAAATTAAAAAATAAGAACAAGACCAAAAAAAGGGGGACAATTTTAAGTATATCCCCAGGTAAAACCTTTAAGATTAAATATCCTTATTTATCTTTATTGTCTCTAAGGGCATTTGTGTATTTAACTGTTGCTAATATAAGTAAATCAAATGTCAGTAAACAACCAAGACCAAAAACTTGTTAATTTTCAACCAATGCAATTTTCTATTCAGGTAATCCTCACTTGCTACCTCATTTAATGACTGTTCAGTTTACAATAGTGTAAAAAAATCCAACTTTGGAACCAATCCTTGCATTTATTGCAAGATCCTGCAATCTTGTGATCACCATTCACATTCTTCACAAGCAGAATGAAGAAGTAAAATTGCAAATTCCTCTCCCATAACTTGCTTAAACACTGCAATGATTCATTCACTGCCTTCAATGTGGATCATACTAAGAGGAGGAATATGTGGATGCCTCCAAAATTGTAGTATGCCGTCATTAGCATCTTATTGATACTTAAACTTTGTATCTTTGTCATATACTTCTAAGAGTAAATTATGAACCAAAATCATAATTCCTCCATAGACAAACATCCGCTACTGTTGTGGTCAGCCGACAGCAGGTGCGGATGGCGGAGGAGAGCAAGGACTCAGCTAAGGGCCAGGACCATTAGGGAGTGGACTGCTGCCTTCAGAGACTGTGGAGACTGGCAGCAGTGATGAAGAGGTTCCCGAGGAGCCTGTGCCAAGTGCGCATGCGCACAGAATTGCTCATAGGAGAGAGCAATTACAGCAGCACTGGTGACTCAGGAGTAAGGCTGCAAGGTAATGGCCCCTCCATCAAAACGATAAAAGCCAGGTTTGAAGAAGCCTTTTTTGCAGAAGGCAAAGACGTTCTGAAATTCAGCCTCGTGGAGATTATAGTTAGTATTTGAAAACTCTTGTAAACTATTTATCTGTGGGTTTTTGGCAGCCTTGAAAAACAACTTGGCAAGACTCTTTCTTGTCAGAGCTAATTAGTTGGAAGCAGCCTTTTATCTGTGAAGAAACAGAATTTGTAGATGAAGCCTTAAAAGGTGAGGGCTGCTGCCTTTGTCTGGTGTTGGCTCCTTTGGAACCAGGTTGGGTCAGAACAGCTATGGGGTGGGGGGTTGTTTATGTTAAAATATCCAAAAGAATGAAAGAGAGCTGTCCCACCACTACTAAGTATTTACATACATTCTTTAGTTAAAATTCTTAAATCAGTTACTTAGGGGCAAATTCATGACCCTAATATAGCAGATAGAAGAATCTTAACTAGGCGGCTATTGATGGGCAGTTGATGCAATAATACTCTCCCAAGCATATATTGGCAAGCTATTGTAAAGATGAGTATTAAACTGTTCACTACGATAAAACCAAAATCTTACTTTTCTAAAGTATCAGAAGATATATATATGATGCTCGGTTAATAATAACAGAATCAAACAAGTTAACCAATATAAAAATCTCAGGGTTCTTTTTCAAAATGATAGGAAAATTACTATTCAACCCAGCCATATTCTCAAAAGCACAAAGAACACTAAGACCTCCTTAAGATTTTACAGGATGCAAGCAAGTAAATTTGTCCCTATGACAACTAAACTCTTTCAGGCCAATGCAACTGCACAACTGATGTATGGGTAGTCCTTGCTTAATGACCCTGCCTTCAGCAATTGTTACTATTGCATTAAATGAATGGTAGTTATAAGCAGTCTGGTTTATGATTGATTACAAATGAATTTATGGCTGTAGTAGTGCCCACCTGCATCTATAACCAGAATACAATTTAACTCTTCCTACTGCCTATCTTTTCCCTCATCTCTGCCTTTTCAAAACTTTGCCTTCCACTACTCTACTGCCCAATACCCTCCATAGCCCCCAGCTTATCTTTGCCTTCTTGTGGCTCTTACTGATGAGGTGCACCTGGCCTGGCCCTTTGTGAGGCAACTGCTGGCTATGCAAAACCTTCCCCAACAGCTATTTGATGAAAGACCGGGCGAGGCACATCGTCAGTAGAAAAAGGAAGATGATGGCAGCCAGTTGGGGTGGTGGGGTCAGGGGCAACAGAATACAGGACAGTGAGGCAACGCAGGATGGCCAAAGAGATGGGGGAGAACTGCTTTTGCTAAATGGTGTGGTCAAATGATCGCTCCGCAACAGAAATTCCAGTCCTTTTTAGGGTCATTAAGCAAGGACTACCTTGCACATTTTCTACTAAAGGATAGCTTTCTTGATCTTAAAACTCCAGAAACATTTAAGTTGTTCTCTTATGCCAAGGATAGGCAAAAATGAATGGAAGCAGGAGAGTCGTTGCCAGTTTACCCCATTGAGTTTCTTATGGGAACTGACAGACAGCATTGGAAATCTCCCTTCCTTTACAGCAGGCAAGGAAATGGTTGCTGTTGGGTAGGAGAGGAAGCAAGGGGATTGCAAGACTCACTATCAAACTGTCATGGAACTTTGAAAATGATTAGAATATAACAGCAGCACTGAAGCAGCCACAACTTTCTCAAATTTCATTCCCTTGGAAATTATTGGTCTTGGATTTTGGACATTCTGTAAACTAGCCCATTTGAGATATGTTGGTTCAAAAACTGTTGCCCTATGCGCAGGATTTAAAGAATACTTGAATGAGAATTTTAATATTATATAAATATGCTATATGGTTTCTTTTTATAATATTGTATGGTAGTTACAAATTACAGGGTTTCCAGCCCCTGGGCCATAGACCAGCAGCATTCCACAGCACACCAGACACCAGGCCACGCAAAGGAGTGAAGCCACATCCACACATCTGTGGGATGAGGGCAACAGGTGAAACCATGGCCCCTTCAGTTCTCAGAAAAACCTCCATGGAACTGGTCCCCAGCTCCCAAAAGATTGGAGGCTGTTGTTGTATTGTAAATAAATATATTTTCCATATCTTTTTGGCATGCACGGGGCTTTTCTATTACTCTAACTTTGAAATGATGAACTTATTACATAATGAATTATAAACCATCTTGGGAGATTACTTTTTCTATTAATAGGTAGCTATGTGTTAGGAATCTGAGGTGCATGAAAATGAGATATGCCAAGTGAAGAAGCAAAAGAAAAGAATAAGATTTCTTTCAGCAGCTTGCTCTGCTGAAAAAATAGAGGAACTTCCCAGTGTGTATTGTTTTACTGCAAACATGGATATTATTGCTATTCCAGCAACTGAAAATTAATCCTGCAACACTTTTCTATGTTTATTATAATGGGAAATAGTAAGAGCAGGCCTCCTGGATTCATTTCAGCATTAGCTAATTCATGCCATTGATCTCTACAATTTTTATAAGTGTGAACATTATCCACATTCCATGTTCCATTAAGACTCACCTCTGGAGACTGTACATCTCTTGCCATAAGAGCCAGAACTTCTTGTACAATAGTGTCTCTGAGACTAAATCCAAATTGCTTAATATCTGAACAAGAAAAAAAAGTTATGAGAAATAAAATAACTGCAAGCAGTTCTTGATCAATGAAATTAGCAACTTTACTAAAACTTTACTAAAATTTACTAAATTTACTTTACTAAAATATGGAAGTTCAATCCTTAAATTCAACTGAGCCTAATTAATGATTATTGTATGGCTAAACACAAAGACAGGAAAATGTAGAGACTATATGAAAGTTAAGCTAATGGGAGAGTGACAGATACTTTGTTTTGATGAGCACTATTAAACATCCAATCTAACTAGATCTTTTTTTCCTACAATGGGATCTGTCATTGGGGATTGCTAACCAACAATGATTAGAAATTATACAAACTGCACTAGCAAGTTTGTAATTTGAGCAATAAATTTCCAGTCTCATAGTATGAGGCACCACGGTAAAAGCTTTCCTGATTCAATGTGGCTCTGATCTAAAGGAATTTTTAATTTTTACTGATGCTCAAAGAGGCAAATCTGCCTAATACTGTTCTTCTGACTAACTTGGGAAGATGAATTGCTTATCACTTTGGAAACAGAAAAACAAAGTATAATTAACCTTTCCATATCTGGGGAATCAATTCCAAGCAATTGCCAGAATCCAATGCCTGAAGAAGCAGCAATATTGTTCTAATATTTGGGAAAAATACCTGAAGAAGAAATGCAAAATTTTGGATAATCACAGTTTTGAATTACTGACGTTGAAACTTTTAAAGTCAAAAGAATAAATTAACAAATAATACTTACTGATGGAACCAGTTCTTTATACCACTTCAACAAAACATCAAAGTGTTCCATCACAGCCAACAATTCAAAAAATGACATACTATGGCAAAGAAAGAAAGAATCAGTTATTAAAACACTATCAACTTCAAGAAGGAAAAGGTTATCATGCAATCTTCCAAAATTCCTGTTCTCACTTCTCAAACAGTTGTAACTTAAAATAAAATCTTAATGTTTTGAATCTCAAAGAAAATGCAGCAGATAGTATAAAATTATCTAGCTTTACCTAACAAAATTAAAACCATCTGCTGGTAAAACATCACTTATAAATTTGGAATCCGATCACTGTTTACTTCTTTCTAGGATATGACACGGTAGCCAGTTTAATATGAATAGTTTTAAGCCTATGCAGTGTCTATTTCTCGATCTGTTCTACCTTGTAGGTCTGACATTATCAGAGCTTTCTGTCTGCTCCAATATTATCTCCTGATGGAGAAGCAAGATCTGCAACTTTACGGTCCTCCTGGACTCAAGGCTCCCTTTGGGTTGTGGGCTTTACTTGGGGTAGGAGTATCTTCTACAGTTAATGATGTCCTCATCACTTCTTTGAATTACTGTAACTTGCCATCCTTCATTTTGCCTTAAAAAAGCACTTAAAATCAACAGATGTCCAAATGCAGTGGCTTTTGTGCTTATTAATATTGGGAACACATTATACTTTCCTATGGCCCTGCACTAGTTACTAATCAACTCCTGGGTGTAATTTAAAGGTTCGTTTTAACCTACAAGGCTCTCGATGGTTTGTTACCAGGTTACTTTCAGAATCATATTTGCCACCTAGAATCTGTCTGCCCTACATAATTGTTCCAAGAAAAGTTTCCTATGGTTCCTCCCTTTGGGGGGAGTGAAAAGGGGAGGGGTACAAAGCCAGAGATGCTACTTCTTGGTGGCCATACTGGCCTTTGGGAATGTACCTGATTGTAATTCAATATGTTTCCTAACTGTCTTTGGCAAACAGTGCTCTTTCATAGAGCCGTTGGGGATTGATCTTATTCATTGTTATTTCACTGTTATTATTCTATTGTTTTATTTAATCTTCCAGAGCAGTTGAAGCTGTTGATAATTCAATTCTATAATTATGAATGCTAAATAACAATTACTAATAAAAGTTCTTCTGTGTCATATTTCCCAACATTATCCTGTTCTCTGCTTTCTCCAGCACTCTATGTAGTCGATAAGCAAGTTGAACGTCCTTCAGTTCCAGACACTGTAATAAAGGCACAATATATTAATCCTTGAATCCAAGAAATAGCAATGTTCTGCTACACAGAACATCATACATTTTTTTTCAATTTTAGCAAGAATCATAAAATTCTAATTCATATTTTATAAAAGGTCACAAGTTCATAAAATATCTTTTAAGATAGCAATAGCACTTACGACTTATATACCGCTTTACAGTGCTTTACAACCCTCTCTAAGTGGTTTACAGAATCAGTATATTGCTCTCAACAATCTGGGCCCTTGTTATACCCACCTCAGAAGGGTGGAGGCTGAGTCAGTCTTGAACCTGGTGACATTTGAACTGCCAATTGCAAGCAGCCAGTAGAATTAGCCTGCAGTACTGCACATTAACCACTGTTCCACCAAGCTCAAGATGATGGATGGAGGACAGGTAAGGTTAGAAGAATTAGATGAAGTGCAAAGCAGGGCTGATCTTTTTTGACATCTTATTTTCTGGATCAGCAGAACAGCAAACAGTCTCACATTGGATTGCAACATTATTCTACATATTTTCGCTAAGATTTTACTACAGAGAGAATATACCATTTAAAAATTGTTTTTAAATCTAGCTAATACAGAAATAGCCTGAAAGCTACTGAAATATATATTTATATTTAAACAAATATGAATGTGTATCTACTTCAATATATAGAAATCAAGTCTACTCACTGTTTTCATTGCATTTGGAAAGAAGTAGACTGGAAAAGAAGTAGTGGGGAATGTTAATTTTGTACATTCTCTAGCAATCCAAGAGAGGGTTTCTTAGAATTATTGAAACAAATTCTAAAGGCTCAGTAACAATACAACATAAGCATCCAGTCAAAGAACTCTAGCACATTGCTTCTCAAACCAAGATACTACCTAAAGCCATAGTGACATAGCATTTAAATACTGTATTTAAAGCTTTGAGCACAAGTAACTATACCCTGATACCTGATTGAGAAGAAAATACCGAATACTAAAACTAAGCTAACATTTACATTACCTCATGCTTAACTAAACTGTATTTTTCTGTATTAACTACAACTGATTGTTTTGGGTATGTTAAGTCTGATTAAGGCAAACTATAATAATAAAACATTACATCCAAATGCCCCAAACAGACTAACTTTAAATCAAACAAGTACAGAATGGTTAAGCACATAAATGGAGCTTTACTCAGAAGGTACTTGAAATATGCTGAGGCACCCAGCAACAGGAGTTATCCTCCTATTGCCCAGAAAGCCAGGAATGATATCCTGCTAGACCCCGCACAAATTGTAATCTAGGGTTGAACCATGAAGCCCATAAGAAAGAACAAAAGAGAGCTAGCACAAATTGGAACGGAGAAGAAAATGTCAGCACATTTATAGTTCTGAAAAGAACTATCTACATAGTCTAATTAGAGAAAGGATGAGTCATTTTCCATCTGGGAACTGAATCTGAATAGTTGAATGTTGCTGTGATGACATTGAGGAAATGAAGCCTGGGATTTTTGAAAGAATGTCTGTTTTTGGACATTTTTGTGATTTGTTTTGCTATGCTAAGATTTAAAAAACAATAACTTGTAGTTTATTTTACTGTTTTAAAAACGAAGAGCCACAAAAAAATTGGAACTACATTAGGGCCTTAAACAATTAGTTAATTCTGCTTTCTTAAATTTATTATTTCATCTATAGGAACAGACAATCGTGCAGAACCAAATCTAATGTCTGGGGAAAATGGTAATGATTAAAAACACAAATATAAGGAAGAAAGTATACTTTAGCTGAAGTATGCAATTTTTCCATTGGTTTTTACAGGTGAAGGTGTGCTTTCAGGTGAAGGTGTGTTTTTACAGGTGAAGGTGTGCTAGAATTTTCTGAAACTCATGCATGTGGGTTTTGGAGATACTTCAGTATAGCTTGACCCTATTAATAAGTCCAGTATGTATGCTGAACCGTAAGTACAATTTGAATTGGCCTTTTTATTCAAAAGAGAGGTCTGAAATTTTATCTTCAAGCTGTGGAAATAATTCATTTTTCCTTTCAAGCTTAAAAACAAAGAAAGATTATTTATTTTTTTAAAAAGGCATTTAAATTGAAATTTAAAGAAAAGAGATGGATCATGGGGCTATATCACAATTGCAAGAATAAAAAAAGTGATGTTGTACCACCAGGGACAAAATGACTAGATTATATGGTCCATATAAAAAACTAGATGATTATTTGATACCTCTTTCTAACAAATGGAGGTTTTATTGTTTAACATCCTAGCCTATTTTTCAAAATCTTCTAGAAGGTATAGACAACCAATATTGCGGTAGGTTACTCACAGAAATTGATGTATATATTAATAAATTACTTAGAATAGAAACAAATACCAAAGAACTTTGCTGTTTATTAAGTCTCATTTAGCTTCAAAACTACCTTTGTTATACATTAGTCATGCCCTATGCAAAACTTCCATGATTTTTTTTTTTAAAAAGTACATACCATCATCTGGATCCTGAGGACAAGAAGTTTTTCTTTCAATTTCATTTACTATAGCATATAGTATATGGGACTGGGATTCAGAAAATCCAGCTGTACAACAAAAAGCAGAGTCTTAAGAGTTAAGTTTCATTGAACTATGTTATAACTAAAAGGCAGGTAAAATATGTTTCTATGAAAATGAGATTGGACTATAAAGTCAGGAGCAACAGATAATTTGGCAAATTATAAACAGATTATTATAGTTTTCATAATAATTTTCTTTATGATTGCTGCTCATAATTGAAGAGACTGGTTGTGCTTCTTATCATGGTAAATTCTATCTAGTTATTATAACTCAAGGCAAGGAAGCTTTAAAACAACTAGTACATTAAAATTAGGCACAGAAGTGCAAACGGAAGGTTAATTATCCTGATTGTCTCTGATTCTCTCAAGGACTTTCAGAACCACGCATAACAAATTTCTGCTAAATATAATGTTAATTAAAAAGAGTCTCAATATTACCAATATTTTATTTTAAAATTTGGTATGAAAAAAAGATCCAAACAGGTGAAACAAAAAGATCCACACATTCAGAGCAAATCTGAAACAGGTTCTATGCAGCAAAAGCCAGGGGAGATATTACAACAGAATTCTATACAAATTCGCAAACTATAAAAACAGACACTACATACCAATGTTATGTGACATGCACAACAAATGGTAATATGTTGCGAAGCTAGGCTCTGAAATAAAGATATAACAAATCAAGGTTGATCATGGTTGACATACAAAAATGTATTACATTGTATTAGATGCATGTAACTTATTTCATACCAGGAGTAACATTTGAGTTAATGACTTGATATAATTTAAAGATAAAATGATTATTTTCCACATAGTAATTTTCTCTTTTCCCCTTCAAGATATAATGGAAACAACCTTTGAGAGCTCCTGAAGAACTATATTTAAGACTAGAGGGGAGATGGGGGATGTGGTTTAATGTTATAAGGTCATGGTTTATATTTGGTTAAATTTATCCTGTTCTATTTTCTGTCCCCACTCTCCATTTAAGATACTATTTCTTTAACAGAATAACAGAGCTGGAAGGGACCTTGGAGGTCTTCCAGTCCAACCCACTGCTCAGGCAGGAAACCCTATAGCATTTCAGACAAATGGTTGTTCAATATCTTTTTCAAAACTTCTAGTGTTGGAGCATTCACAACTTCTGTTGTTCCACTGATTAATTGTTCTGTCAGGAAATTTTTTTCTTAGTTCTAAGGTTGCTTCTCTTCTTGATTTCCCCCCCCCTTCCATTATGTCTTGTCCTGCCTTTAAGTGCTTTGGAGAATAGTTTGACTCCCTCTTCTCTGTGGCAGTCCCCGAGATATCGCAACACTATCAAGTCACCCCAGTCCTTCTTTCCATTAAATTACATCTACCCAATTCCATCAACTGTTCTTTATATGTTTTAGCTTCCAGTCCCCTAATCATCTTTGTTGCTCTTCTCTGCACTCTTTCTAGTGTCTCAACATTTTTGGTAGGTCCTTTTTAAGGAATTTTATTGAAATTTATTACTAATTAAATAATGTTGCATGTCCAAACGGGTGAATAATTCAAAATATAATTTTAGTCATGGGATTATCTCTTTAAAGAAATATTACTACTAAGCTTTAATACAGAAAATGTGTATTGGATTAATCTTATAGATTACAGAAAATTCTTACCTATATTTAGTGCTCTCATCTCATTCAAGATCAGTCTAGCCTTAGCCCGGGATACTTTACCACACTGCTTCAATGCTTTCAGGATAGAATTAAAAGTTAGCAGATTTGGTTGTATATCCTGTTCAGCCATCTGCCTCAGCAAGTCCTATTAACCAAAATATCAAGAATTTGATTTAACAATGTTCCCATTCCTTCAAATTGTGTATTTACATATATTCCCCTACCCAATTCCTTAGCATTTGCACATGCGTTTATTTAATGCCATTCTAGAATACGTCGACATCCTTCTATAATTACATTGATCATTTAAAATGTATTATTATAAAGATTAAAGATAAATCTGGCATAGAAAGTAAAACTGATAAAATAGCCAGAAACACCCCCAGTAGTAAATATAGCACAAAATTAAGTTAAATAAATGTTAAAAATAACAATCCCCCCAAGAAAGTTGTTTGCCCACATATTTGTTGAAGGAAAAATTATGCAGACACCAGGTAAACCCGAGGAAACTGCTCCCCAGAAGGAAAAGCCCTTTTTTTTGTAACCAGTCCCCTCGTGTCATTTGGAAGCTACTTGGAAATCAAATTTCATTAAACCAACCGGTGCTTTAAAGGAGCCTTTTTTTCAAGTAGTTGTTTTGAGTAGCTCTTTGTTTATACAAGTAATTATAATGGGGGAGGTTTACAAAGTCAGGAATACACAACTGAAGCTCCTCTCCTTCTCACATGCATTGAATGCATATACTACATATTGGAATTTCTGTAATTATATTTTTATTGATCATTATATAAAAGAAGTTACTCTATCTCATTGATGGACATATTGTTAAAACCCTTGAATTACAGAGAATTTATGTATATAACCATAGAATGTTAGAAAACGAGCAAATGTGGATGATACATAACTATAAAAGTACATTAATAATAAATTGTAGTATAAAAGAACAGGATTTAACTTCAGCTAAATATTTACTATGGAAAAGTTAAAATCAAGTTTATTCTTACTTCAATACATGCCCATTTCTCAATGTATTTTTCCTTAACATCTACAGCTGCTAAAATAAGTGTATTGAAGGTGCTCACATCAGCTGAAACAAACAGAAAGCCAGTTATACCATAAGAAATAGCATATGTATTATTTGTATTATGGCTGAAGCAGTCAGTATATCTATAGCAGCTCAGACTAAGGCGGAATTCTCATGTGAGCCAGGTCCCAGAAAGCCAGCCACTTGCCAGCAATGGTGGAACACAGATAACTCACACTCAGCCCCCATGATTCAGCTGAGGTCCGTACCCCTGCGCCATTCATCATTGCTGCAAATTCTGTACTATATCTAGAGAGGAAAGACATGTCTTAAGACCACAAGCAGCATTACCATATAATCAATTATATCTCTCTTCTCAATAAAACATGGCCACTTATTTGTCATATTTATAGAAACGACTATTTCACACAGTGGCAATAAAGTCTATTAAAACAAACCAATTAAAACAATGAACATAGATAGAAAAGTCCACAAGTAGGAGAATATTACATATAACACAGACAACAGATTACCAAGTATCCCCAACTCGTTGGGGGAAAAAACATGTTTTAAGGGCTTTCTGAAAGGCCATGAATGTTGGGGCTAAATTCACCTCAGGAAGCTTATTATTTCAGAGGGTCTCAGTAGAAAAGGCTAACTTTTTAAAATCCCATCAAATGGAATGCTTTCCCAAATGGGAGCCACAACATTCCTCTTTCCAGATGGGACAGGTAGATATAACTGGGAAGGGGAAATCTATCAGATAATCTGACCCATGCCATGTAGGGCTCAAAATCAGCATATTATATTGGACCTAAAAACAAACTGTAGACAAAGCAGTCCACGAAGCAGAAGTGTAACATGTGTTTTCTTATGATGCCAATACAATTGCCCATGTAACTGCATTTTGAAGCGGCTGACTCTGCTGGATACCTTTCAACAGCAGCTCCATTACATTATAATAGTCTATGCAAAGGTGATCAGGGCAAGGTAATTGTGACAAAAGTCTCATGGTTCAGAAATGGGCACAATCGGCACACAACACAAAGCTGTGCAAGAACCCTCCTGACTCCCTCTTAGTGATAGATGATCTCTCTCAATGGCTGCACATTCTTTCATTCCCAGTCAGCACCAACTACTATTGGCTTCTGAGGAAGAGAACTAGCACAATAAATACTATGCTGCCCACTCTGAATCCCCAAAGCTGATTCAGAAAGATACTGTAATTAATGTTAGTGAAAGCTATTGAGAGGTCAAGCAGAGCCAGAATGGATGCACTACTTCTACCTTGTTCTCCCAGATATTATTCAAATCAACCAAACCAATGCTATTTCTTCCCCATCTCCAGATCTGAATCTTCACGCAAAGAGGCCCAGATAATTTGCTTCATTCAGGATCTATATCAAAGTGTCCAAATTCATAATCATAAGGAGCCTATATGCTTCCTCAGGTCCAATAGGTTCAAACTACTTTCAGTTAACAGGGCAAGCTTGTGCCACAGACATCTTCACCAGACTTGCACCAAGGTTGGCATCTAACAGGGAATGAATTTGAGTGATTTTGTTTAACAGATGCTCTGAAAATACTTCTGCTTGGTCTTGAAGATAAAAATTTTCAGATTAATTGCCTGGAAGATTTGAATCATCTGAAACAAGGATGCTGAATTTGAAGATGCAATAGAGCAGATAAATACTATTGCTTTGCTACTCTTTTTGTCACGTTAGGCCTAAACAGAAGATTAACCTGTATTGGTGAAGTTCCTTCTTTGTGGACCTCCAGATGTTTCTTCTCTCATTCACTTTACTCAGCTTTATTGTAAAGCAGACAGCAATGGGATCCCCAGGAGGGAGAGATTGCATAGGATACACATCATGCAATAGACCCTCAGGAACAAACCTGGTTCCCTCTGGAATCCTTGCAGGTTCATTAGTTGCCAGGTCCACAAAGAATGAATTTCACCAACACAGGTCAATCTGATGTTTAGGCCTAGCTTGTAGCAAAAAGAGCAGCAAAGCAAATTGTGCCATTTCTGAACAATGAAACTTTTGTCAGTTACCTTGCCCTGGTTACCTTTGAATAGGCTATTATAATACACTGTTACCAGTGCTAACAGGACATGGCTAGCCTGGCTCTTGGCTACATGAGGCCTTCTTCCCAAAGTCTTAAGGAAAACAGAGGTGGAGCGCAGGAGGGCAGGAGCCAGGAGCGCTGGGGGTTAAAAGGGCAGAGAAAGGGGAAAATAGGATGGGTGGTGTTGAAGTGCACCTTGCAGTCCATAACTTTGGGGACTGAGCCTAAGTACCATTGCTCAGCACTATCATAACTTCAAAGAATTGTCTGACTTGTCATTAAGTGAAGACAATCTGCACTATCAAATTCTGTGTTACCATTTTTATTTAGCATCTATTATTTACAAAACTACTCACAAACATTGCAGTAGTTATACTGTAGAAGGACCAATTCTGTACGCACAGCTTATTTCTAGCTTTTCTTACTGGCACATTTTTATGCAATAGTATCCAAAGCTTACCCTTAAGATTTTTATTCACCATATCAGCGTACATGTTAAAAGCTTTTTGGCACTCTCCATGCTGTAATGACCAAAATGTGTAAAATATTATTATATAGATTTGGAGGAAAAAAGAGAACTAAATTTGTTAGAAAGATTACAATTGTACCTTCACCATTCCCCTGATCATTGTACAATAGGAATGTACATTTTTTTCAGGCATTAGGTGAAATATTCTCTCAGCATTGTTGTTTTCCCTAGAATTTAAAAAAAAGATAACATACTGACAATAATAGATGTTCTCTAATGTATGGTTATAAAATCTATGATATGTTCACGCCTGTCTGCCTATTACATACATTATATATTTAAGCATCCAATACAGTTTCTTTTTTCAAAATATAAAATCTTTGTGGATGAACATGCACTGTATTATACATCATCACATTTTTGACAAACTGCATACCTAATATATACAATATCTAATTTGGTAGCTGTTTTTTTTTCCTTTTGAATCTTATACATTTATTTATTATACATTTTCCAACATTTACACATTTCCATTTTTTCATACACAACAGCATGTAAGATTATTTTTGTTATTACATTTTATCTCACTTTTCTTCTAGGGTTTAACATAAAGCCAGTTTGGTGTAATGATTAAGATGCTGGTCCAGAAACTAGGAGCTTGAGAGTTCTAATCCCAGTTTAGGCATGAAAGCTGGTTGGGTGACTTTAGGCTGGTCAATCTCTGATAACACACTCCACTTCACAGGGTTAATTGTGGGGAAAATAGGAAGAACAAGGAATATTATGGATATTCATTGCCTTGAGTTATTTATAAAGTAACAAAGGCAGGATAAAAATCAAATAAACATAATTAAATCTTTTAGATCAGGGTCCCCAACCTTTTTTGGTTCTGCAAGGGTGGTGGTGGTTTGGCACGTGCAACCTAAATCCCATGCATGCACACATGAAGCTTTGCTCACTTGCCTGCTACTTCAGCAACCCGGTTCCCAATGGTGGTCATTGGTAGTGCTTCCCTGCCTGGGGATTGGGGGCCTATTTTACACAACCTGTCCAAAAATTTGCAGATGCTCACAAACTGTAATGATATATGGGAAAAGCCTCCTAGCCCCGGGCCGTGGCCTGTTTGAAACCGGGCCATGCGAGTGATGGGCAAGTGTGCATGAAACTCTACTGTCCACTCACACATGGGCACAAGTGGCCTCTGCCCAAGTGAGTGGAACTTCACACAGGAGCCCAAACGCCCTTCACTCACACATGAAGCTCCATCTGTATAAGTGGACGGAACTTGTGCATGTACCTGCCACTCACACTCCAGGCTGCTAAGGTGGAAAGGGAAAGACCTTCAGAAAGAGGATACAAAGATGCTGCCTATGGAACAGATAACAGAAGCCTGCAACTGGATAGTGAGTGAAGAAAGTGGCTCAGAAGGGACTCTCCCTAGTTTCTTGGGCTATTAAGGGGATGGTATGAAATCTGTATTTTCATATTTGCAAGACTGATATCAGGGAGATAGATCAGACAGCAAACACAATCAGATAAACTAGTTCTACATTTTTGTAAAGCTACATTAGCCAAATCTTGCAAGTCTGAAAATACAAATCAATATGCTAAGGTTATATTAAGTTACTTTTTATATAGCATTTATTTATTTAATGCATTTTTGAATAGGTACTTAATATATAAGAAAAATCCTGGCTTTCCAATTAAAATATATGCAAATCTACCCCAAGACATTGTTGCTAATATATTTCATACCTCCATGTAATTTGTTGGGATTTAGAAGAGTTCCTTGCAAACTCCCTTCTTGGCGCAATTTCTTCCTGCATAAGAATTCAAGTGTTAGCCTTCTGGCACATGCATATATATGCCTAACATAATTATCTCTTAAACTAGGTTGTTTAAAATATCTTTATACAAAGTTCAGGGTCCCAGCGAACTAGTTATTTCTAGTTCTCCATTTAGACATTTTGAAAAACTAGAACAGGACAGGCACCTAACTCCCTTTCACAGCAGTTGGAAATATCCAAACACTGTTGTTGTTTTTTATACATAACAGATATAGCCTTATTCAAAAAATCATCCATCCTTATTTACTTGTTTTTCTAAACTGCTATCATTCTCCTGATCTGGTTCTCTATCTCCATAAAAACACAGAAGATCCAGAAGATTGTTCGAGGTCTCCAGAGGTATACTTGTTCCTGCAAATGCAAAAAACATGAACTGTAAATCATAGCAATGGAATTTGCTGATGTATAAACATATTAATAACTTGTTAAACTTGAAATGTCATAAATAGAACATGGTTACTTCCGGTTTGCAAGGCTTCCGCAGCGGCAGGGATTCGCAACTCCGCGCAATCCCTGCTGCGCTCGCTGCCGAGGTGCCTCCGATCCGTTTGGATTTGGAGGATATAGCTGCCCCGTAGAGGCAGCTGAAGACAGGAGGGATCCGGACAGGGGTTTGGGGGTGTCGCAGACCCCCTCCCCAGCTGGCAAAACCCCCTTTCCCAAGGCGGTGGAGCGGCGGTCAGCAATGGCTACCAAAAGAAGCCTGCAGCTGGACAAGATTGCGCGGGAGGAAAAAAGTGAAAGTTTTTTTTCTGGCTGAACCGGGACAAAGAGGAGCCTTTAAAACCTGGAAACTTGCCTTTTTATTGCTACATTGTTTCCCAGAAAGACTGTGCAAGCAGTGGAAGAAAGTTGTGAAAGGGAAAGTTATTTTTTCTCATTCTCCTTCCCTACGGAAGTAGCTGATGGAAATCTGGAAAACTTGCTTGGGTAAAGAAGGTAAATATACCTAAAAATTAAAGCCACGGGGATAAAAGATTTTGGAACATTGGAATTAAAAATGAAAAGTTTATTGCTATAAGTGGGAAGGAAGAGGTAAAAAAAACTTATTCTAAGACTCTATTGAAGAAGACTGCTTGAAGTTTATAAGATTAGAAATTAATGACAATAAGGCTTCTAAAAATCATTTTGAAACTGTCTAATTGAATCTCACCCCAGGAGGAGGAAAAAAAAAAAAGAAAGTGTTAATGGAACAGTTTGTTCTGATTTGGATTGCTTTGTGACTTTGTGACTTTTGGGGAACTACTTTTTGAAAGACTAAAAACATTAGGGTTGCTCTTTTAAAAATAAAAAAAATAAAAAATGGCATTATCTGTGCAAGAATTACAAATGGAATTTCAAAAGCTACAAAAAGAGGAACAAGAAGGCAAGGGCTCTTCTGGATCTATCTTTCGTTTTTTGGAAATGGCGATTTCCACTTACCAAGAAATACAAGAACAAGAAGGATAAGCCATCTTTAATGGACAAAAAATCATAGCTGAAAAGTACAAGGGGGGGAAGAAAATGGAGAATTCAGAACTTAAAAAAGCAACCAAGAAAGGGGAAAATAAGATGAAAAATCGATACAATGCCAGAAAGCAACATACTATAAACTTAATCCCTTTTTTTTTTGTTTTATTATTTTAAAATGTAGTACTTTGTGCTAAGCAGAATCAGTATGGAAAGTATGTATTATTTCAAGTGTCAAATCTAGGGGAAAGATAAAAAGTTGTCATACTTCAACCAGTGATTACAGGAGAAATATTGTATTAGAAAGAAAAGATAAATAGATAATTGAAAAGAACAGACAAAAAATACAAGTATAATTTTTAAAATGAGATGAAATAAATATAATAGAATTGAGAGTGAATACAGAGAAAATATATAGAAAATACAGAATGTTAATTAAGATATGAAACAGTATATTAAGTGAGTATGAATTTGATTTATGTCTGTATAAAAAGAGGTAACCCGGGGTAAGCCACTTTCCAAGAAGAAGTTTTAGGTATTTATGTTTTGTGTTTTGTATGTCCACGTTTGAATTAATAAAATCTTAGAAGAATATAAGAAGAACATTGGAAGAGAATAATGAAATTGTAAATAAGACAGATGCATATAAAGAATATATAAATCTAAAGTAAAAGAAATATAATTTGAATAATAGAAGGAAAAGGAGAAACAGAGAAGCTGGGATAAGATATGAAGTTGAACAAATAAGGTAAATATATATATTAAATAGTGCTTGTATGGAAATGTGATAATTTGGAATTATTCTGTCTTTAAATAAGATGTTTTATTGGTTTTTTCAGAAAAGATCTCTTATGTTATTACATTCTATGCTTTGTTTGTTTGTGTATTTTTTTGTAAAAATTAATAAAATTTGTTTAAAAAAAAAAGAACATGGTTTGTTGAATAACCAATCACAATTACCATGGCTTTGGAATACTGACATTTACTACTGTTTTGGATAGCCTTGCTATCCGCTGCAGTGAACTAATAAGTAAAATAAGCAAAATAACCTGAAGGTGCAAGGAAGAAAAAAACTTAAAGGCTAGCTAAAACACTTTCAAAATAAAATAAAGTTCACCACTAGGTCTTAAGCATTTGTCACAGGTTTTGTGAATCACAACACAATGAGCCAGTGGATCAGGCATAGGCCTATGTCTTATACTCTAGCTAGCCATCTATTAACACTATAACACAATTACCTTATAACAGGGGTGTGAAACTCAAATTCATTGCAGGCCTCATCAGCACTGTGGTTGTCCTCGGGGACTGGGATGGGGGTGCATGGCCAGGATGGTCAGGGCTGACCGGATTGCACATATTGCAATAACCTTCCTGGTCTTTTAAGTACTTTAGTGCAGGGGTCGCCAACCTTTTGGATCTCAGGGAACACCAAACTCATAATTTTAAATCCCAGGGACTACTAACCGGTTTTGTGGGCATGGCCTAATATGTGGGTGTGGCTCGGTGGTCATGTGACTGGCTGGGCACGGCTTGTATGTAAATATTATAAATATTTATATAAATATTGAATTTTGTTATTAAAAAAGAGCAACTTTTACCCAAAATCAGGCAAAGCAGGCAGGCAGATTGAGTTGCTCACAGAATCACAGATTCATTCAGTAATCTATCTATTTGCCATTAGCTAGCTCAGTCTGTCACATAAAATTTGCTAGCAAGCAAACTCACAAAATTAACTCACCACACACCATGAATGTAAATATTGAATTTTTTATTTGGAAAAAGAGCAACTTTTACCCCAAATCAGGCAAAGCAGGCAGGCAGATTGACTTGCTCACAGAATCTTTCAGTGATTTATTTATCTGCCATCAACTAGCTCAGTCTCTCAAATTTGCTTGCCTTGAGTCTGCACTGAGTAATAGAACCTTCAGTCCTAAGGGAGGTCCAGCTGTACTTAAAAGCAGAGCCAAAGATCTAAAGACTATCTAGAAAGCAAGAAATCCAACCATTTTCTGCTTCCTAGCTAATCTCCCGGCAAAGCAGAACAGATGATAGTCGGAAAAAGGAAAAATAGCAATTTAGCAGGCAAGTTTGCTGGGTAAAGAGTGAGTGTGCGGGGAGGGTTTTCACAGGCCATGTGGGCGGCACAGACTTGTGTTTCTCTGCAGCCTGGATTAATTGCTTTGGGGGGGTGTTCTGGGGGTGAGATTTCTCTGCGGCGCACCAAAATTTTCTCATGGCCCACTAGTGGGCCACGGCCCACTGGTGGCAACTGCTGCTTTAGTGTACATCTTCAAAAAAAAATTTAATACAATTTGTTTCTATTGTTAAAATTGAAGAAATATTTCAAAATATCTTTGACCATATAATATCTATCATAATTTTATAAGCATTTATTAATTTTATAAGCATTTACTAATGAGTTAATTCTCATAAGTTAAAACTTTGCAAATTTAAAACAGCTTATACCCACCCAAATCTGTTTATTTTAACTGTTGGTTTAGGCTAATACCTGCTTGTAGAAGCTGATCATACATATTCACAGATGCTTTTACTTTTCTTAGCTGAATTAGATTTTTTAATGCAACCTCACTCACTTCTTCAAGTTGCAATACTGATGTTTTTGGCATAAGACTCTAAAGGGAACAACACAATACAATTAGGATCAAATGTTCTACAAAGCTATTGTTGTGAATTTAGCAATCTGCAAGGATTGCTATGTATGCTTAATTATTTTATAATTCTGTATGCTTAATTATTTTATAATTCTAAAATCTATTAACTTTTTTTCACTGAAAAGCAGGAGGATAGGATTCAGATTGGGAGCAGCAGCATGAAGTTTCTTCTTCCATAATTTTGATGGAAGCATGCCTTGAAAATAGCAACATTTGTAGGAACAAACTTCCTCACTAGGCCTGGGATTTAGCTCTCTGTCTTAAACTATCAGGATAATTAAAAACAGTACAGTGTATAAGCAGAATTTTCAGTTTTCCAGAAATCTTAGTCACAAACCTATCTATATACTATAGTGGTTTTAATTTTACCGTAACTCAGTGGAATATCATGCCCTACTTAACGTATGTAGTCATGCTGAAAATTAAATTGTAAGTTGCCATTTCAAATATAAGAATTTGTTTACACTGAAAAACAAATTTACTAAATTTTATATTAAACCACTTTGTTCTTGAGTGGCCCCCTCTCATTTACTTGAATCCTAATGTAGTTCACCACTAAGGAATTCCAGTAATTCAAATGATACCTGGAATGGCAATGGCATAGCCAAACTCAGATACAAATCCACATTTAGACCTTTACTCTGAGAATAAGAACAGTGAAGCAGGATTAGCTCTCTTGCTATCTTATGCATATTAGATGCACTGATTCAATCTTAAGACTCTTTCTCCTGCTTGCATGGCACAACAGACTGAGTATACCATGCTTTGGGGCAAGAGAAGCTCCAGAACTTCATCTGGACAGTTATTGTAACTGTGTTTGCTGTTTGCTTCTGATCTTGTTGGATTCAAGCTTCACTCTAACCCTAGTCATAACCAGTATCATTGCAGGTATCCTCCACACTGAAGGGTTAAATATGCAAATTGCTAATTGTGGCAGCTAGACGCAGCAAGTTCATAACTATTTAAGCACAGAACACCGCAGATTTAAATCCTGTAGTTTCTATATATATAATGGGCTGATTTGTTAGATTTTTATGGCAGATATTGTTCATGATCAAGATTTCTTATGTTTATAGTAAAAGTGATCTTGCTCTTCAAACCTTTTCATTGATTCCTCCATTAGTGATTTTTAGTACTTTCTGAATTTCTAGGGAGAGACTTATTGCTATACCCTGACTGAAGTTCTCACAATAATGCCAACTTATCAATTCTTAAAATAAATGTGTGTAGGCAGCACAAGATAAAATTATGCTAAGTCAAGCAATAATGTATATATAGCAAAGAAAGAACAGGTATAAGACCAGGATGGGCTTAAGTATCTTTGTCGTAGTACAGAACAAAGGACTATGTCAAAGCAGAGAAACTATGAATCTAACAAATTCAAGTTAAATTATTTAAACATACAGTATTTAAGCAATGGATTAATTGAGGAAATAATGTTGTTTGATTCATATGAAATCTACCATTGTATGTAATAAATGTGAATTATGTATTATATAAAGAGTGCAAAGGTTACCTGAATGTGAGGTTCAGCATAGTCTTTCTCAAAAAGTTCAGGATGTGTGTTAATAACAAATTTGGCTGCATTTTGTCCTGATGTTTTTGATGTGGAAAAGAAATGCTGTGAAAAGAATATACCTGTGTTAGTCTGGAAAAAAATAATGCATAATGCATCCTATTTATCATACAAGTAGTCCTTGGCTTACAAGCACATTGAAACCAGAATTTTTCTTTGACTGATTTTGCTATGTGAGACGCACCTGATATTGCTATCTTTTTTTGCCCACAATTAAGAAAATTACTGCAGTAAAGTTTAATCATGCAGTCATTAACTTAATCCAGTTTCTCACATCAATTTTGCTTGGTGGAAGACTGGGAAGATAGCAAACAGTGATCATGTAACCCTAGGATGCTGCAATCACAATAATATATGCCAGTTGTCAAGCAACCAAATTATAATCACATGGCCATGAGGATGCTAGAACAGTCCTAAGTGCAACTATAAGTCTCATTTTTCCAATGTTGTATATTGGCAGAAGTTCTTTCAATTAAGGAAGTATATAAGAACTTGCCTTATGATTAGTTTGCAATGAATTTTAAAAAATGTCTATTCGATAACTTTAGTTTGCTTAACAATCACATGCTTCAACATGAGTTGCTTAATGACCATGCTGACTCACTTTAAAATTGTCATAAAAGTGGTCATAAAATTGAGTCCAATCACATGATACCTTGACTTATGAATGCAACAATTTACCACTAAATTCCAGGCTTCATCATAGTCCCAAGGACTGCATGCAACCCCTAAAGGCAAGGACTGCATGCAACCCCTAAAGGCAAATACATTTTCCTTATTAGCTTTAAATAAGATTGTCTAATAAACATCTATTTTTAAATGATTTTTATTGGTTTATATTATAATATGTGAAGTTTAGTAAGCAACTCTGCATATGACACAATGGAGGAGATGCATGTACCTTTTCCTCTTCCAACTGAACCTATTAGATTATCAGTGGGTAAAAATAAGGGAATTTAGAATTCCAAAGATATACTAGAAATAATGGAATCAGTCTATACCAGTAGTGCAAACTCAAGGCTTAGAACTGGCCTGTAGGACTGGTCTTGGAAGCAGCAAAGGACTGGCCTATGGTGCATCTGCTAGCGAAAATGGAGCTCAGAAGGGCTGTGGCTTGGGCCCCATTTTCAGCCTGGACAGCCTTCTGCAATACTCTGCCAGCAAAAAAGGAGCTGGGGAGGGGGCTGTGTACATCATTGTTTTGTTTGCTTCTGCCAAATAAAGTTTCAGAAGAGTCACTTACATGCTCTGAAGAATTTCTGGGGATAAGATAAGGATCATCTTGAAACATATAGGGAACAGCTGTAATATCCTGTAAGGAGGACGAAAAAATATTTAATGTATAGATTCTGCTGAAATGAACAGTGGATTCATCTTTCTGCTGTATCAATATTAAATGTAATAAATAATTTAATACTGGAAAGCTCTTCTATTAGGAAAAACTCATGACTGTATGCCTTAATATTACTGTATACTTGTAAAAAAGCCTTGATAAGAGAGAAAATTGTTTTGGGGTTATCAGCAAAATGAACTAATATTCTGTAAAACATTCAGGCAGATGTTTTCAGAAGGAAGCTGATGCTATCAAATATTAATAACTTTGTAAACATCTTGGTGCTACTGTTTATCATGGGGGAAAAAATAGTTTTTTTCAACATTGACCATAGTATTATGTTTGTATTGTTAGCTGAAATGTTATACTTTCCCCCTTCATATAAAGGAATAGATGTAACAGGAAATAATATTACAGTCAACATGATACAGATAAATATATATTTTGCAATCTCTACGGTATTTTATATAAAAAAGGACCAGTAACCCAATGAAGGATACTACTTACCTTGTTTACAGTTAATGCAAGTGCCTGAAGAACTGCTGATTTATCCCTAATTTTAAGCAAAATATGTTAAAGTTTAAATTTGCAGTATTATTTTTAATTTGCATATTGCATTCAACAGAAACTCTGGTGCAATTTACCGAACAAAAATTCAAGGATACACAGATCTAAAATGATGCTTCGGAATCTTACATATTCAATTGTCAATAAACAAGCCTGAATGAATGAGCTTTTATTTAAATTTATTTATTTGTTAAATTTATTTCCCACCTGTATGGGGCTATTTTAAGCAGTTTGTAATAATAAAAAGGACAAAAATGAAAGGAGGATAAACAGAAAGAATATAGGATGATAAGAAATGAGGACAAACCAGAAGTAAAATAGAACCCATAAAATAAACAATTAAAAAGGACTATAAGAATATAACAATATGATAATCAATACATCAGTAGCAGAGCACAAGGCTGGGAGGTTGAATATGCCATCAATCCAGCAGCCACCTCCAGTATGGAACTCCCTCTTTGTGCAAATAAGTACCATGTTTCTCCAACAATACACCTGCCCCCCAGACGAAGGCCCAGCACTGCTTTGTGCGCATGTAGTTAAATTAAGGCCTGCCCCCAAAATTTGTTTATCATTAAGATCTGATCAAAGGCAACATGAAATGGGGGCAGGGAGGGGAGAAGAAATAGCAGCTCGCACAACTTACTTAACCAAGAGTTTCTGAACCTGAGAGTCCCCCTCACTCCCCATATGGCTTTTCACCTGGCCACAGAAAAAAATACTCTCAGAAAGCCACCCAAGACAGCAAGTGTTTGTTTCTTTAGAATCCACATGCCTTGTTGTATTTTAATTCTTCTTTCTCCTCTCCCAGCTGCCATTTTTAAAGTTGGGCTGCTGAAAAGCTAAGCGATTCAGGTTTGCAAAGATCGGGTGATTCCAATAAATCTCGCCCCCACATCTTGTTCCAACTCTAAGCGAGGAGAATAACAGCAGAATAACACCAATTAATACAGAGACACTGCATTGGATGGAAGCCCCTCCTCTGTGTGTGTGTGTGTGCGCGCTTATTCGGAGACTGGGAAAACTCTGGAAGCTGTGAGCGGCAGAAGCTAGAATGGAGGCCACCCCCCAGCAAGCGAATTGGGAAAAAACAAAAATCCACAACAGAAAACTTTCCTGAAAGGCTGCAGAGATAACAGTAGAGGAGAGCAGCTTGGATAAATCACACCCTACAAGTTTTGTGGTCTCCACTCTCGTGGGAAAAATCTCTTCCAATCCCCCCTTCCCTAATCTCTGACAGAAACAACCCCCATCTCTCTCTCTCTCACACACACACACACACTCATGGCAGGGGCTGATCATGACAAGTGAATAGACTTTTGAAAAGTGCCTCCTCCCCTTCTTTTTTTTTTTCTTGCTCATTTTTCTTGTGAGAAAGAAAGCGGGGGGGGGGGGGCTTGATGACTGCGGCAGGGAAAGCAGGGATCAAAAGCAGCTGCACAGTGGCCAAGCTTCCCAGAATGGACGACAGGTAGGCAAGGCAAGGGTGTGCATGCGGTGCTACTTACAGCTGCTAAAGAAGCTGCCCGGTGGAGAGGCAAGAGTGCACGGGAGGAGGGGGAATTAAGGCACCACTCGAAAAGATGGCCTAGCCATTTTTTCGGGTATCTAAATATATATATAAAAGGCCCAGTCTTATTTTCTGAGAAACACGGTAGTAGTTTCTTAATCAATAAAAAATATCTTGTGTAGTGCAGATATTTTATTTTAGAAACTAAGCTGATGTACTTAGGTCATAGTTGCACTAGGCATACTATGCAGCTACATTTATGGTACATATGTTTAACAAGGCCTGACTATGGTAACATGCATAATCACATTTGAACAAGAAAGCATGTCTTATAGTTAGGCATGGCTCATACTTTATTTTGAAACTGCAATTTGTTTTACTTTGTTACTTTAGAAAATGGTAATCCCACAACCAAATATTAAAATATTGTTTACAACTGCACATGTTAAACATTTGGGATAGTATCTAGGAATGTTTTTCTTATAGTAAACAGATATCCTAAAGCAAGCAATTATTTAACATTGTGTTAAATAAGTGTTTATGAACTTCAGCTGATCCAGAATATGCAAGATTCCTGATGGCTTATGGGAAAATTTCACAATCATTTCACAAAAGCTCTGTCAAGCTGTATACCATTATTTATGTTTGTGGCTTATGGTTATTTTAATCTTATTGTAAGTTGCCATGAAAGGATAGTAATACAGTTCCTGGGACAAAAAACTCACCAGATTTTTTTTCTTGGAAGGAAAATAGTTTCTTCTGCAATTATAAAAAAACAAAAACAAGTATAACTAACTTATTAAGTTATTATTTATCTGAAAAATGTTTAACTATTAAAATTTTAATTCTGAATAGAATTAATCATTCAACTTGACTATTTTAAAACAACAATTTTAAGTAAGTGTTGTCTCTGTTGGAAGCAAATTTTGCCAGATAAAGTAATTGTCCTATCTAAAATAAATTTATTCAGAAACAAGTCCAAAGTCTTCAAGTTTATTTACAAATATAGACTATGTGACATATATTAATTGAAATGATAAATTTATCATTTGCAAATATGTGTTTTAATAGTACATGTGTGAACACAACAAAATATTATACCTTTCACGATGGGGGATTTTTCCAGAAGGGTTGCATTTTCTGAATGGTGCCTAAGAAAAATAATATGGATAAATGTACATGCACACACACTCTACCTATTTATCTATCTATCTAATACATAATTTAAAAGAATCCTATTGAATATATAATATATTTTTCCTACACCAATAATGTTGTGAGGTAGATCTTATTACAATGTAATTTAGCCATGGTTCGTTTGCCATGATTTACTGACTAAAGTTAAACAATACATTATATTATAAAGCATAATTGTTGAAATAAAGATACTAAGTCCGTGCAACATCTTAAGTTAAAATTAAAGCATCTTATGGCTCTGATATATGAATCCAATCTATTTCTGAAAAACTATCTCAAATAGAAAATAAGCAAATTTTTGACTTTTTTGAGATAGGTCTTTACAATTTATCCAAGCACTTCTAGTTATGGCTTTATTTAATATCCTCGAATCATTGGTTAGACAATTGTTTATTATTAGAAAATCAGGAAACAGAGAAAGATCTTTCTAAGGTGGCATATGTATTAACTATTCTCGCTGACCAACCAATATTAGAAAGTGTGCTTTAAGTAAAATTATTTAATCTTTTGTTAAGTGCAATAATCAAGATTAAAACACCTCAAATATAAAGTTGTTTATTCTATGCTTGAATACATTGAGCGTGGGATTCACTATTTCTCTGAATAAGTTGTTCTAATTGTGGGAAAGCACTTCCTAACATTCAGGCATAATTATTTACAAGAGGCAGCAGAATTCCATGACAGGATATAGAAGCTGAATAAATAAAACGTTGTAAGGATTTATGCACAACCACTGAATAATTTTTAAGAGCTCTTTTTGTTAACATTTTAAAGAGGGGAAATTTATTGAATATATGGGCAGTAATAATTGTATTTAATATTAATACTTATCTACTGCGTGCCATTTTTGTATTTTGCACCGTAATTTGAAAAAAAAACTTCAGTGTGCCCAGAGGAAAAAACACGTTTGCTTTAGAGCAAAGTTAAATAAATCTTAGGTTAGAACTTTCCGACTCTCTCCTCGTGGCTTGCGTCGTAGCTCATGAGACGTTATAGTTCAAAACGCCTAGAAAGCTTCAGATTACTTGCCTTTAAACTAATAGAGCAGGGAATATAAAATATAATTATAATTACGATGAAATACCAATATTAAGAACGATTTGCCATCCAGCCTCGAGTACAGGCAATTCGAGACGACAAAACGGATGCAATCTTTTCCACTAAATTACAGCTGCAACCTCGTATATTTCAGCGCCTCACCTTTCCAAGTCATTAACGGGACTCCCGGTTTCGCGTCGATCCGATCCAACGTACCTGTCGCCCCCTTCCCTAAAAGAGCCAGATACTCCCGAAACGACGAGCCTTCTCTGCAACAAGTCTCGGGCGGGAAACGGACACCGCCGTAACCTCCAAGCCGCCATAACGGAATTGGCCTGGTGCTGAAAATGTGGAAGGAACCGGAAGCGGAAGCAATACCGCAGAGCGCATGCTGCGAGCACGCGACGGTTCCTCGAGCTTATTTGGAGATTATCTGGATTGCGTTGCCCGTGATCTGGTCGGTTGGACTCATGGCTGCAAAAGAGGTGCCGTGGAGGCGCCTGACCGGGTTGTCGTTTGGGATGTATACGGACACAGAGATACGGTAAGTTCGGGCGGCAGGAAGAACAGACCGCTTGAGGCAGCGGTCAGAAGTTAGTTTCCCCGGGCATCCGCCCACATTGAGGGATTTAGTTAATGACTGCGTGTCCTATTGTCAGCCTAATGTCAAAATGCTTTTCTGACGATTCTCAGTGTTTTATGTCGAAGATTTCGCGTTTTAGTCTAAGAGAGAATTTCGGTCGAGGACAGTTCATGACGTTTTTAGTTTGATCATAGTAAAGCTATCAGTCTTCTGCACCGGTGGTTGGAACATAAACCTGGACAATTATTCTAAACTGCAAACTTTAATTGATATTCAGTCATTGACTTAATTGCACCAAATACTTACCTTGTTTTATCCTTTTTATGAAATCAGTGCTGTTGTTTCTTTCTTTTTCATGTCCTGTAATAAACCATCATCTTTTGATTGAAAGTGCTTAATTCCAGTCCATAATTTATTTTAAACTGTGTTCAAATGTCCGTGCTTCTTACATTACATTCCTACTGTAATTTTGTTTTTACAACATTAGGTTTTCTTGAATGGGACATCAGCAACTAGGTATCCTTTAGGTATTGATCCAATCATAACCTAAATACCATTGGTATTCCAAAAGATTTTCAACTCTTCCTCAATAGCATGTTGAGCCCCAGATGATCCAATAGGTCCATAATGCAGCACAATCTTATGAATTGTTTTACCATTATCCATGTGATTTTCTTGGTAAAAATAGGATTACACTGAGGAATTTGGACACCTCTGTTTTAGACCTATGTCTGCCTGGGTGATAAAAGCCATCTGGAAGGAGACATGCATTTTAGTCCATGTGGTAGTATATGCCGTTCTTCTTTGAAGAAGTGGTAATATACCCATCCTCAAGAAACCTTCACTAGGCCCAAATGTTAGGGATCTAATCTCAAACCTTTCCATTCCAGTGAAAGTTGTTGAGAAGGTGATCAGGTTATAGTCCTGGAGGATATGGATAATTTATTCTAAGCTATTTTCAATTTGGTTTCAGACTGATACATAGTACAGTACTCAGATGGCATCATAGTTAGGAAGAGATTTCTGTGTCTTCAAAAGTGTGAACAGACAAAGTCAGTTTTCTGATGAGCAATTCTGATGAAAATGTGTAAAAATTAAAATGTATACTATCGAGCAATCCAGTTAAGCTGTTTTGAGTCTGTTGAATTTGACTTGGTTTTCTGTACATCAAAACAAACATTTTCCTTAGTATGTGCTTTGAGTTAATACTCATATATAGTATAGGATAGTTCTATGCAACAAATTGCTTATAAAAATTCTGTAATGTAACAGTTTGCAAAATATAATACTTCCTTTTTTTAAATAGTTAAAAAAAGAGCAGATAATTGCTGTTCTGGATGAATATTTTCTGAGTTTATGAAAGCTGTAAAACTTCTAAGAAATTAATACATGTTGTATTGTGAAATGTAATTATTAATTATAAGATTTCCATGGCACTTTCTTTGTTTTTTTTCCCTCTTTGTTTTTACTTTCAGGAAATTGAGTGTAAAATCTATAACCAATCCTCTTTTTCTTGATAATGCGGGTACTCCATCCCCAAATGGACTATATGATTTGGCTTTGGGACCTCTTGACAACAAGGAAGTTTGTGTTACTTGCCTACAAGATTTCAACAACTGTCCTGGTCATTTAGGTCACATAGAACTACCTCTCACTGTTTATAATCCTCTCTTTTTTGATGTAAGTATATTAAGACATTGTTAAGTTGGAGATGGATAACAATGAATTAATCATTGCATTCAGAATTTGAAAATAGAAATGTTCATAATTAATAATATATAATAATAACCTTTCCACTCTGTTGTAATATAACAAAATAACATTGACATAGTATTAAACACATGTGAATTAGTAGGATAATAAAGCAAGTGTTCTTATTTTCAGAAATTATTCCTTCTGATGCGAGGCTCCTGTTTGAATTGTTCCCATTTAACATGTACACGAGCTGCAATTCATTTATTACTAAATCAGCTAAAGCTACTAGAAATGGGATTGATTCAAGAGGTCCATGATCTTGAAACAATCCTGAGTAGGGTAAGTTTTATTTTGCTTAATCTGTTTTGACAGTATTTCATATATTTGTAATGTCATAATTCTCTCAGTTTTTAGATGAAAGCTCAGATGCAATTGGTGCTGAAATTGAAGAAGTGTTAAGTTGCCACACAAAGGATATGCTCCAAAATAATCAGTTTAGAGATTACAGTGCACATGTAAGTAAGAAGAATCAATGTTTAATGTAATTATTTACATTGCTTTTAATGAATAGGTTCCTCTCATTTCCCATTAAATTGTGAATCAATGGTTCTTTATGGACATGTTGTTTATTTTGACTTAACATATGATATTTTTCTTTCATATTTAAGGCCAAACTGTTATTTCGTAATTTCATCTGTTCCAAAAGTAATGCAATATAATTGTAGGCTGCTCAGAAAAGAAAACAGGGCTTTCTGTCTGCAGGCAAGAAAATCCTGGATTCATTCTTCCTATTATCTCTTTAACATTTGGAAGGGTCACTGCCTAGTGAGTGGATATAGGTGGCATATGTTGGTTTGCTAGGTAATATTTAGACTAGAAGTCCTAGCTAATAAGAAGAATGAATTCAGGATTTTCCTGGCTTTGAATAATTTATAAAAGTTAAATCCAGGGGTGGGATTCAACTGGTGTTACTGCCTGTTCAGTGACTATGCTGTGCATGCATGTAAAAAACATCAAGCTGTGCTGCCCAGACATCTGAAAAGCGCTGTGCGCTGGTGTGCAGTGTTTCAAAAGCCTCTTTTTTTCCTGCTTTTTCAACCTCAGCTGTGTTGCGCAAAGCAGCTGAGATTGAAAAAGCAGGAAATAAAGGACAGGTAAGAGCCCAGGCGGGTGGGTGGGCCAAAGAGCAGCAAACAGAACCGGTTCAATATCTACCGGTTCTATAGAGCCGGACAGAATTGGTACCATCCCACCCCTGGTTAAATCCTACATGAGACTTAAATGGAAAGTTTTGTGAATGCTTCAACCCTGAATAGAAAGTAAGTGATGAAGGTGTGCCGTTCTCTTTTATGTAATCATGGATAAATATAGCAAATGCTTTTGGTGACATTGGAGGTTTCTTAACTCAATACAGAGTTAAATTTTAAATTAAGTTTGTTCTTGTTAGTGCTCATAATCAACTGTATTTAAATTTGTGTTTCATTTACAGAATAATTTCTAGAACTTTGCTTTTCATTCTTGGTGTAGGTAAAAAATGTGTGTGAATGTAGAAGTAAACTTATCTCTCAATTTTGGAAATTACAAATGACTTCAAAGAAATGTCCAAATTGCAAGTAAGCTTTTTTTCTTTTTCTGGGCATTTTTATTCCTTTCATCCCAAATTTATAAACCATTAGGATTTGTCCTCATGTTGGGTTAATGTTTCTGGTTTTTTTCCCCCTTCCATCTTCAAGAGCAGGAAGATCACTTGTTCGCAAAGAACATAACAGCAAGCTCACAGTAACTTATCCCACTGTCGTAACTCAGAAGTCAGGCAAACAGACAATAGTGGAGGAAGTAGCAAGTATGTGTATTTTGTTGTATATTACACACACATAGATGCAAAAGTTGTTAGTGAAAAATATTTTTATCACATTAGAACAAACTGTTGTAGAATATGCCACGTAGAGGTAGGTACAGTGTTTAGATTTTTCAAGTCTGACTTCTATGTCTAGGTTAAAAATTAATTGAAAGTTTTGGATACTGTCATAAAAGGTAAATTTATAAATTATTTCAAGACACAATTGCATCTGGGCTTTCTCAAATTTAAGAGTGACTGGACACATTAACACAGTGGAATTAAAGCTAGTCTCAAATCTCATATATTTCCAGTCTTCACTAAAATTAGCCTGAATGGGTTTTCTCAGTCATAAGCCATATGTGAATTGAATTGACTACTTCATTTGGCCAAGTGTAATTATAGACACAAGGAATTTGTCTCTGGTGCAGAAATTCTCAATGTACATGCAAGACAACAGAATAATGATAATTCTAATAATAATACAAATAAGGGGAAGTAAAGAATATAATAGGGATAAATAGTAACACTATGTGATAATACATAGCCATACTATGTGATAAATTTCCAGTAGAGATGACTGTGAGAATTAGGTGTTTAGCAGAATGATGGCCAAAAGAAAAAAGCTATCCCTGTGTTTAGTTATTTTTGTCTGCAGCGGCATCCTGAGGGGAGAAACTGAAAGAGTTTATGTGCAGGATATGAAGGGTCTGCAAAGACCTTCTCAGCCTTCCTGACCTGTGCAATATAAGGTCTTCTATAAACGGCAGGCTGGTTGCAGTTGTTCTTTGCATTCTTAATTATCCATTGGAATCTGTACCTAACCTGATTGGTTGCTATACGAAACCAGACTAGTACAAACTGTCTAGTTGGGTATAGGAACCAAACAGGACAGGTACAAACCTGTAGTTTCACAAACCACAATGACATGTCATATTTTATGAGCAAAGCAAGCACCCTAAGCAGCATAATGTCTGAAAATAGCCAAATCTTATTCCATCCAATAATTCATGAATTTAAAAGCTTTTTCGTGAAAAGAAAGTACATTTAATTGCCTTTGCAAATCATTTGGGTTATCATGATGCTCACATCCACACAACTATCATTTATACACAATAAATAAATCACAATAAATTGAAAATGTTGTGCAATGTAAGATGGCAGTTGTCTATTGACTGAAAATAGAGAAAAGTAAATGCAGAAATTGTTTCAAATACCTTGCAATATATGTCAAAACATGCAATAATTTAAACTTCTTAGCTGTAGATGAAACTCAGCTGGGGAAACGTGGCTACATAACATCTTTGACTGCCAAAAAACACATTGAGGTTTTGTGGAAGAATGAGGGTAAGTGAATGAAACTGCTTGCTGCTCTTAAGAATGAATACCTCTTTTCAATTTACCCCCCCCAAATAATAATAATAATAATAATAATAATAATAATAATAATACTGAAAGCTATTGTGTGGCTGATCTATTTTACTTTAGTAACTTTACATGCTGCTGTAATTACCATATGCATAATTCTGAGTGGCTTATAGATATCATCAAGTAATGATAAAACTAAAGCTAAAATATAACAGTATAAACATAAAATGATAAAATAAGTTTATAACCAGCAACATCCCATTCCCTGGGAATAATCATAGCAGCACCCACATCAGGAGAAACTAAAATGACTCAGTCAGATCTAAATGCCCACTGAAAATGCCAGGTCTTAATGCCTTAGGGAAAAGCTAACAGGATCAGAGCTTATCTGATATGGGGGGGGAATGCTGTTTTAGAAAAGGGGATAGCGATTGGGAAGTAATGAGCAGGAATCTCAGCAAATGACATTTCTTAAGGGACAAGACCCTAGAAGGAAACTTCTCTCATTGCAATAAATGGACAGATACTGCTGAGAAAAGACAACCCTGGCAATATGTAGATCCTGAACCATGAAGTGAAATAAATAACAACCAGCACTGAGTTACTCTACAGATAGAATACATCTATGAAATGTATAATTGGGTCTATGCAAATCTGTGCATGTTAGTTTACATATTAATGCTCAAAATACAAAACTAAACTACTTATCACCACTATAATTTAGAGGATGTTTTTCTCTGCTGAGATCATTGAAATAAATGAGACTTATGCAATTCTTGCAAAATTTCTATACATTCTTGCCTAAGAACACACAGTTTCTCTCTGGCTCAAAGCTGGACTATATTTAGAAGTCTTAGTAAAAGATTAATAAAATTAATAATCTTAGTTTTGCAGGCAGTGACATATAAACATTTAAGAAACCATAGGTAGTCCTCGACTTATGTCCACAATTGAGCCCAAAATTTCTGTGGCTAAACAAGACATTTTTAAGTGAGTTTTGCCCCTTTATATTATCTTTGTTGCCTCAGTTATTAAGTGAATCATTGCAGTTGTTAAGTTAGTAACGTGATTGTTAAGTGAATCTGGCTTGCCCTTTGACTTTGATTGTCAGAATTTCACATGATCACATGACCCTGGGATACTGCAACTGTCAGAAATATGAGTCAGTTGCCAAGCACTGGAATATTGATGATGCGGCCATGGGGATGCTACAGTGGTCATAAGTGTGAAAAATGGTCTGGAGACAATTTTTCAGTGCCGTTGTAACTTTGAAAGGTCACTAAATGAACTGTTATAAGTTGAGGACTGCCTCTGCATCCTGAAATGTTGCGTCTTGTGCTGATGTTTGACTTCCATTTCATTTTTAAAAATTTATGCAAGCTAATAAAATAAAATAAAAAAAGAGAAAAGAGAATCTAAATAGATATACACATAAATAAATATGAATAGAAACATTTGACTTCTGACATGTAAACCAAAAAAAGAGATTTCTAGAGAAATACAGCAGTGATAGGCTGCATCTTGGTTATTTCAATTCTTTCCATTTTCAGGGTTTTTCCTTTGCAAGCTTTTTTCTGGGATGGCAGTCACTGGCGATTCAACTTTCAATCCTGAAATGTTTTTCCTAAATAAACTTGTTGTACCACCTTCTAGGTAATACTATTATTTTGCATTTTTATTGTAATGTATAATGCCCAATTTATTGAGAATATTTTCTAAGAATAACCAGTGCAATCTGATCTATAGATATCGTCCTGTGAGTTTTGTTGGAGATCAGATGTTTGCAAATGGCCAAACAGTGAATTTACAAGCTGTTATGAAGGATGCCCTCCTCATTCGGAAGCTTCTGGCTTTCATTGCTCAAGAACAAAATCAGCCATTACAGACAGAAAATGGAGATCTCAAGACAGTAAGATTGCTTCAGTGCTTCATTATGAAAAAAAACCTACCTCTATTTAGTTGAAATAATCTTGTAAATTTTTTACACTTTAGCCAGCCTTCTGAGTATTTAAAAAAGTAATAATGTTATTCCAAACACTAATGACAAAGTTTGGTCTTTACTTTTTCATTTTTAAGCAAAAAGATCTTGCTGAAATTTTTCAGCCATTGTTCTCATTCTTCTCTTTGTAAAGTCAAGGCTATGAATTCTACTCCCACATTTTTAACTTCTCCTTCCCTCCCTCCCTCTGTGGGGTGTGTGTGTGTGTGTGTGTATGTGTATGTATGTATATGTGTATATAAAATATTTTTAAACTGGATTTTTGGGGGGGTAATTTTAATTTTTTTGTTCTACAGATGATAGACCAGCCCTTGGAATCACTAGACCATTCCATCTTAGCAACAATTCCTGGGCAGACTACTGCAGATAAGCTTTATAACAGTTGGATCCGTCTTCAAAGTCATGTTAATATTTTGTTTGACAGTGACATGGATAAACTTATATCTGAAAAATACCCTGGTGTACGACAGGTGAGATTTCTGAAGGTGTTTAAAATTATTGATGAAGGAAGAATATAAAGTATTTTAAATATACCTGCACAGTATATTATTTGTATTTGCATATTATCCTTTAGAAAAATACATTAAAGGTTGTTCATATAAGTGTAGAAATACACAATACAACAAATGGACAATGTAGTGAACAAATTAAGTTAGGAAACAAAAAAGAGCAGTTAAATTAATGTAGAACTTTTAAATGACAAAGATATTATTAAATTGAATAATTATTAGAAGAATCAACCTGTAGAATTTTCATAAGTACCCTGTTTCTCCAACAATATGGCCTCCCTCAATAGGAAGTCCCAGCATGTTTCATAGGCATGAAATGAAATTAAGCCCCTCCCCCCAAATTAAGGCCTATATTAAAACATGCAAAATGGGGGGAAATGGTGGGGGGGCTTGCCATTAGGAAATACTTTTGTTGCACACCCGAATATGGTGCTGCCTGCATTGACCCCAATATGAAGTGCCCCACCAACGCCGAAGTCAACATCCAAGCCATCGCTGCCCGCTTGCCCGCCCGAAGATGCAAGGGGGGGAATTAAGTCACCCCTGAAAAGACGGCCTAGCCATTTTTTCGGGGCTCAAAAAATAAGACCCGGCCTTATTATATGAGAAACACGGTAGTGAAGCACTGGAAAATGTTCTCTTAGCAATCATAATCAATTACCCTTTGGAGCTTCTATAATCATAATCATATAAAGGTATCTGAAGTATTAGCCTTTTGTATATGAGACATGAGATGATATATGACATGAGATGAGTAGATTGATTTGGAATCTAGCCTTGTTTCAGATATACAAATCCAAGCTATTCAAGTATTTAATTATCAAGTGCTTTGAATTTAGAAATTGAATGTAAAGCTAGTGATATACCATAGTTTTTGCTCCATAAGATGCACTTTTTTGTCTCCCAAAAGTGCCTGAAATGTCTGTTCATCTTATGGAGTGAATATTGCCAAAGCCTTGCCCACTCCTTGGATCTCCATCCTTTGGCCATTTTTGGCCTCGCCATGCCCCGTTTTCAGCCTTGAACGATGGTGATTGGCAGTGGCAATCCCCGCTGTGTGGAATGGGCCAAAAATGAAGCATGCAGAGGCCGAAAATGGGGTGCACGGGGATCCCTGCCGCCTGGAACAGCCTTAGTGGAACAGATTAGTGGTATTCCAGGAGACCGATCCAGCTGCCAATCAGCTGCTCGTGCTAAATCAGGCTGTGATAATGTGCTGAAGCTGACCAGGCTATTTGCTGTTTGCAGGACGCTAACAGGACGCTAACCAGATGAACACCAATGGATACTGAGAGGCAGAGGCAGATTTTTTTTCTTGTTTTCCTCTTCTAAGTTAATGTGTGTCTTGTGGTCTGGAGCATCTTACGGAGCAAAAAAATACAGCTAGTTTTAGTATCTAACCCCAGTTAAAATGAACTAGCATCTATATTCTCAATTCATTATGAGTTACAAACTTTCTTCAAAAATATTTCCATATGGTTCTGAAATATAGATTCCTATTGCCAAGCTTTTTTCTAACTAAGAACAACTATTATCAAACCACCCTAAAATAATATAAAGCAACTTACGACAGATGACTTACATCAGAGTTTCTAGTGGTAAGATTGGAATTTAGAGAAGGAATGGATGAACCTTTTGGCCCAAGGATCACATTTATTATTAGTTAAACACAACATGTGCATCTATACATGCCACTCTTGCAAATAGACACATGTATTTGCATTCTGCCACATATACAGAGTATACACAGAGATTTTCTCAACTCCCTTCCTATCCCTGAGATATGGATTTTTGCAGGAAGGGAAAAGTAAGGAAACATCCTCTCTAGTAACTTTTTGTATTAAATGACTAATGGGAAAGGCAGAAGAGTGCTTTTCCTCTAACTAAACTGATCAAAGATTAGATTATTGATTCTTTGCAAGAAAAAGCCAACAATTTATTTCTGCTTTTCAACTAATCAAAGGGAAAAGTCTGACCTCTAGAGGCCACATTTTTGGCATCCAAAAGACATGTCAATTTCTCATAAAAAGACATTCCAAATAGAGCAGACTGAATAGACACCAAATTTCTGACTTAACAGAATTGTGTTAGCTTTCATTAATCTTATCTCTCAAAGAATTTCCACAAAGCACACGTTAATAACATCGATAGCTAATTTTTATTTTATTCTCAAATCTGATAATCTCCTCCTGCAGTTTCATGTATTTGAAAGTAAAGTTTAAAAGCATTTCTCTGGATCTTGCTGCTATGGTAGAAAGATAATTTTTCAGAATCTTCAAAGTGATATGAATCTATTTATTTTGTATCTTTTTTGCTATCCTTGCTGCTAAATTTATGTTGAAAGATTCTTGAAAAAAAGAATGGCCTGTTTCGTAAACATATGATGGGAAAGAGAGTAGATTATGCTGCCCGGTCAGTCATTTGCCCTGATATGTACATTCAGACCAATGAAATTGGCATTCCTATGGTAAGGAAATGTTTTTATTATTATTTCCTATTCCAATATATTCCTATTATTAGGAAAATTATTTTATCTTAAGGCTGCCTGTTTCTTATCTCCCCAAATGTTTGTCTCCCTTATTTGCAAACTATTGCCAGGAATATTATAAAAAAGTGATACAATGTTGAGAGAAATAAGGACAAAAGAAGGAAATATGGGAAGGTGGATGCCCACAACCAGAAATGAGTATAGCTGAATGCAGTTATTGTATTTAGATGTTATGTCAGTTATGCTTGAGAATCAGAGGTTTATGAGAGTTAATAATTCCCACTAGTAATGTGGAATCTAGAAAGTGGAAGTGATTCCTACAAGAAAGAAAGATTATTGTATTTTTCTTAGAGTGATGCAAATGTACACAATATTTTCTTTTTTCCCTCTTTTCTTCTTTTGCAGGTATTTGCTACCAGATTGACCTATCCTCAACCTGTCACTCCCTGGAATGTGCAAGAATTGAGGCAAGCAGTCATCAATGGGCCAAATGAGCATCCTGGGGCTTCAATGATTATCAATGAAGATGGGTCTCGCACAATATTGAGTACAACTAGCCAGACCCAGAGGGAAGCCATAGCTAAGCAACTCTTAACTCCTTCCACTGGAGCACCAAAACCAGGGATAAAAATTGTGAGTGATGTCCAAATCTAATCATGTATATTATTTATATTGAGGTATACATGGCACGTGTATGGTAGAGGTGCTAACAATTCAATCCTCTGTTGAGATTATAGATAGTCCTTGACTTACAACAGTTCATATAGTGACTGTTCGAAGTTATAGCAGCATTGAAAAAAGTGACTTAAGACTGTTTTTCATACGATCGTTGCAGCATCCCCATAGTCACACGATCAAAATTAAGACTCTTCGCACCTGGCTCATATTTATGACACTTGCAGTGTCCCAGAGTCATGTAATAACCTTGTGTGACCTTTTTAACAAGCAAAGTCAATGAGCAATCCAGGTTCAGTTAACAGCTGTGTTTCTAATTTAACAACTGCAGGGATTCATTGAACAACTGTGGTAAGAAATGTTGTCCTTGCTGCTAAATTTATGTTGAAAGATTCTTGAAAAAAAGAATGGCCTGTTTCGTAAACATATGATGGGAAAGAGAGTGGATTATGCTGCCTGGTCAATCATTTGCCCTGACATGTACATTCAGACCAATAAAATTGAATAAATTAAGTACAAATTTTCAAAATAATTGATTTACTTATGTTATTTAGCATAGTTTTAATCGTATTTTAATGTTTGTTTTAATCTTCTAATTATTTTTCACCTGTTTCAGTCATTTATAAAGCTACCCAAAGTCATCTTGTAGGGAGATAAGTTGCGTAGAAATTTAAATATATATATACCATTTTTAACATCCAATTAATCTAATTTAAATAATAGTAATAACACAATATGAATCATAAATCAACAACAAATTCTATTTAAATAAATAAAAGATTTAAATGTTAAAACTTTGTAGTAAGAATGCCTAGATAAGTCACACTGCCTTGAATTACTCTTAACAGTTCTGTTTGTCTATTTCAACCTTTCACTGGTTTGATGACTCCATGTGTTAAGTCTATGATTTCTAGGTTTTGTTACACTGTACACTGAGTTTTGGAATTTGTAATACTAGTAAATCTGGGAGGCTGTTTGTCTAATAATCTGTCTTTGTTGCTTTTTCCTTACTGTGGTTTTTCCTTTAGTCCATATAATTTCTAATTATCTTTGAAAGGAAATATTTATATAATTGAATTTTATTTTCGTTAGGTGTGCCGCCATATTAAGAATGGTGATATCCTTCTGTTGAACCGACAACCCACTCTTCATAGACCCTCCATCCAAGCTCATCGAGCAAGAATCCTGCCTGGAGAGAAAGTTCTAAGGCTTCACTATGCCAACTGCAAAGCCTATAATGCTGATTTTGATGGTGATGAGATGAATGCTCATTTTCCTCAGAATGAGCTGGGCCGAGCCGAAGCCTATGTATTGGCCTGTACAGATGAACAATATCTGGTTCCTAAGGTAAAATTGTTAAATATGGTATAAATCATCATTGTTGATGTATGCCATTTTCCGTATTTGTTTTTCAGCTGCTTAGTGATTTTGAATTTAATTAATGCTTGTTTTGACAGCCTGTCAGTCTGTCAAGATGCACTAGTTATTGGCAAAGAAATAATTTGTTGCCTTTAGCAATTATATTGTTGTTGTTATTATTATAATAATAATTTTTGTATACTTTTATTCATTAAACATGAAACTCAGTCAAATGAACATTTAAAAATGTAACACAAATATTACTGAGTGGGACTGATGGCGTAATTCGATGACCAAGTCACAATATTTTGTGTTTTTTTTTCTGGTTCTTTTTCTTCAAATCTAGCGTCTTCTGGTACAGTGATATCAATAAATTGTATGCTTTGGTTTTCAACGACTATGATATCTGGTGTGTTATGTTCTAATCTAAATGATGATCCATCTGTATTATTGTTTTTATTGTTGTTATTCCTACTATAGAATCAATTGCAGGATCCAAAATCCAGTAATCAAGGCTCACTGCAGTAATTATTCCATGCACACTATAGAGCAGCGGTCGCCAACCACTGAGCTATGGCCCACTGGTGGTCCAGGAGAAAATTTTGATGATCCACAGAGAAATGTCACCCCCAGAGTACCCCCCAAAGCAATTAATCCAGGCTGCGCAGGAACACAAGGCTGCACAGCCCACATGGCCTGCAGGAACCCTCCCCACCCTCTCACTCCTTACTCGGCAAACTTGCCTGCTAAGTTGCTATTTTTCCTTCCCCCCCCCCCCATCAGCTGTTCTGCTGTGCTGGGAGATTTAGAATTGTTGCATTTCTTGCTTTCTAGCTAATTTTTAGAGCTTCGGCTCTGCACAGCCGAACCTTCCTTAGGACTGAAGCTTCTATTATTCAATGCAGGTAGTTGATTGCAGATAGATAGATCTCTAAATGAATCTGTAGTTCTGTGAGCAACCCAATCTGCCTGCTTGCTTTGCCTGATTTTGAGTAAAAGTTGCTCTTTTTTATAAAAAAATTCAATATTTACAAACATAGTGTGTTGTGAGTTAATTTTGTGAGTTTGCTTGCAAGCAAATTTTATGTGACACACTCAGGTAGCCAATTGCAGAATCATAGATCTCTAAGTTAATCTGTGACTCTGTGAGCAACTCAGTCTGCCTGCCCACTTTGCCTGATGTTGGGTAAAAGTTGCTCTTTTTAAATAAAACATTCAATATTTACATAAAAATTTGTAATATTTAAATACAAGCCATGCCCAGCCAGTCACATGACCACCCACCAAGCCAAATCCTTTGAGTAATTTGAAGTTAGCGATAATACTTGGTACATAGTTTATCCCAAGCAAGAAATGGAGTAAGCTTCATAGATTGTTCATGCTCAAGTGTTATGAGCATACAACAATGAATCAACATATTGAATCACCATTCACAGACAATATATTCTTGGTTTTTAGGAGCCAAAAATTTAATATTAATGCTAAATTGCTAATATTCTCCCACTCCTCCAAGAACTTGTTTTACTCCCACTACTGAACCTACTAATATATATATCTGACTCCTCAGGATGGGAAACCCTTGGCAGGATTGATTCAAGACCATATGGTGTCTGGTACTAGCATGACCACACGAGGCTGTTTCTTCACTCGAGAGCAGTATGTTGAACTGGTGTATCAAGGACTGATGGACAAAAAAGGAAAAGTAAAACTGCTATTTCCAGCTATTATAAAGCCAAGATGCTTATGGACAGGAAAGCAGGTAATTTAAAAATACCTTGATTTTTTTTTAATACAAATGGAATGCTGCTACCCAATTAACAAAGCCTAGTATTTAGTGAATTCTTTATTTCCAAGTACAAAAGAGTTTATTCTTCATTATGTTCTTTAGTCTGGGTATATTTCTTATATTATTCTGACTTAATGTTATGAAAAAATGTAACAGCAATGTTGATTAGTTGAAAAACAGAATTAGGCAATTGAAAAGATTACCCAAATTATCCAGATTTTCTGGTGTAATTTAATATTTATGAATATGAATACACACAAACACACACACACACATATACACTGCTCAAAAAAATAAAGGAAACACAAAAATAAGACATCCTAGATCTGAATGAATGAAATATTCATATTAAATACTTTGTTCATTACATAGCTGAATGTGCTGAAAACAAAATCACACAAAAATTATCAATGGAAATCAAATTTAGCAACCCATGGAGGTCTGGATTTGGAGTTACGCTCAAAATTAAAGTGGAAAAAAACACTACAGGTTGATCCAACTTTGATGTAATGTCCTTAAAACAAGTCAAAATGAGGCTCAGTAGTGTGTGTAGCCTCCACATGTCTGTATGACCTCCCTACAACGCCTGGGCATGCTCCTGATGAGGTGACGGATGGTCTCCTGAGGGATCTCCTCCCACACTTGGACTAAAGCATCCCCCAACTCCTGGACAGTCTGTGATGCAACGTGGCATTGGTGGATGGAGCGAGACATGATGTCCCAGATGTGCTCAATTGGATTCAGGTCTGGGGAACGGGCGGGCCAGTCCATAGCATCAATGCCTTTGTCTTACAGGAACTGCTGACACACTCCAGTCACATGAGGTCTAGCATTGTCGTGCATTAGGAGGAACCCAGGGCCAACCGCACCAGCATATGGTCTCACAAGGGGTCTGAGGACCTCATCTCGGTACCTAATGGCAGTCAGGCTACCTCTGACAAGCACATGGAGGGCTGTATGGCCCCCTAAAGAAATTCCACCCCACACCATTACTGACCCACTGCCAAACCGGTCATGCTGGAGGATGTTTCAGGCAGCAGAACATTCTCCACGGCATCTCCAGACCCTGTCACGTCTGTCACATGTGCTCAGTGTGAACCTGCTTTCATCTGTGAAGAGCAAAGGGTGCCAGTGGCGAATTTGCCAATCTTGGTGTTCTCTGGCAAATGCCAAACATCCTGCACGGTGTTGGGCTGTAAGCACAACCACCACCTGGGGACGTCAGGCCCTCATACCACCCTCATGGAGTCTCTTTCTGACTGTTTGAGCAGCCACATGCACATTTGTGTCCCGCTGGAGGTCATTTTGCAGGGCTCTGGCAGTGCTCCTCCTGTCCCTCCTTGCACAAAGGCGGAGGTAGAGGTCCTGATGCTGGGTTGTTGCCCTTCTACGGCCTCCTCCACGTCTCCTGCTGTACTGACCTGTCTCCTGGTAGCGCCTCCATGCTCTGGACACTACACTGACAGACACAGCAAACCTTGCCACAGCTCGCATTGATGTGCCATCTTGGATGAACTGCATACCTGAGCCACTTGTGTGGGTTGTAGACTCCATCTCATGCTACCATTAGAGTGAAAGCACCACCAGCATTCAAAAGTGACCAAACCATCAGCCAGAAAGCATAGGAACTGAGAAGTGGTCTGTGGTCACCACCTGCAGAACCACTCCTTTCTTGGGGATGTCTTGCTAACTGCCTATGCTTTCCACCTGTTGTCTATTCCATTTGCACAACAGCATGTGAAATTGATTGTCAATCAGTGTTGCTACCTAAGTGGACAGTTTGATTTCACAGAAGTGTGATTGACTTGGAGTTACATTGTGTTGTTTAAGTGTTCCCTATATTTTTTTGAACAATGTACATATATACATACATATACATACACAAACACACACACACATACAGATAGCAGTCTGGAGAGTTTCCATCATTTTTCCTCCCTATGTGAAATCTGCTTCAGTTGTCACTAAAAACAGCCATAATATTACTCTCCTCCATTATTCTATTTATTTCAGATTTTTAAAAATGCTTTCTTGATTGTGCTTGGAAACTTAATAATTAAAACTAATTTTGTTTCTTTGTATGTCTCATATTCTTTACTGATATCATCACCCTCCTGCTTTTCCTTCTCCTATTCCCCATCATGTCTGTTTCATTTTTTTCCCTTCCCTTCATTTTTCTTCCAATTATGGTCTTTTGGGTAGATTTCACATTTTCTGTTTTGTGGTTTTCATTCTCATATTAGATGTTTTGTAATGATTTTTCATGTTGAAGCAGCAATGTTGCCCTTGTATGATTTATTATTTATGTATTCTGATTAGTGTTTTGCTCTGCTGTTTCTTCACAGATGAAAAATATGCATATAAATATAGAAGTATGTCTTCCATGTTTAAACTACATTTCTGTCCTGTGTTGTTCTTTAGGTTGTTTCTACTTTGTTACTAAATGTAATTCCAGAAGATCACATTCCACTAAATCTATCTGGAAAAGCTAAGATTAGCAAAAAAGCCTGGACAACGGCATCTGCCTGTAGAATTTATGGATCGGATCTTGACTCTATGTGTGAATCTCAGGTAGGAATCAAATATGGAAAAAATGTAAGCTATTGGCCCTAGTCAAATAGACTTCATGGCTATTGAAATCTATCCTGGAGCCTTGGATCTTGTCTGCCATAACATGGAACTTCAGCAGAATTTGGAGGAGGCATCGTCTTTTTAAATTTACCAGCCAGCTGGGTGAAAAATCTGTTCCATGATTAAAATGTAATTGTTTCACTAATTTTTATTTGGCAGATATTAGTTTAATTCTTCAGATTTTTTTAAAACTTGAATGTTTGTTTATTTATTTATGCAAAATAGAAATAAGTTTGTATGAATTCAGTTTAGATCAGAGATGTCAAACTGCATTTCTTTGAGGGTTGGATCAACATTGTAGTTCTCTGCAGGCTGTCGGGGACAGGACAGATGCCTCCTGCAGCACCCTGCCAGCCAAAACCAGCCCCCACATCTCGTTTTCACCCTCCATGGCCTCCTGCAACACTCTGATGGCCATTTTCTGGCATTTTTCAGGCTGTTTTCAGGCCATAGGACCGTTTTTGGCCATTTTCAGGCCGTTTGGGGGCTGTTTTCCAGGCTGTTTTAGGGCAGTTTTGGGGGATGTTATCGGTCAGCAGAGTGTTGTAGGAGGCCATGGAGAAGGCATTGGGGGGGATCACGCAGCCCGATTTAGCCACCAGAGGCCCCATGGGCCTTGATATTTTCAGGCTGGCCCCATGGGCCAGATCCAGACTGCAGATCTTGAGTTTGACACTTGTGGTCTAGATATAGGCAAGATTTAATGTTAATTTCTTTTGCATCTGACAGGTTCTTATTAGAAATGGAGAATTGCTCTGCGGGGTCTTGGATAAAGCTCAGTATGGAAGCTCTGCTTATGGTTTAGTCCACTGTTGCCATGAGGTCTATGGAGGTGAGACTAGTGGAAAGTTGCTTACCGCTCTGGCTCGAATCTTCACTGCCTACCTACAGTTCTACAGGGGTTTTACAATGGGTGAGTAAAACTAATCCTTTTCATCCGTGAAACTGGGTAAGCAACTATGCAAAAAGAAAAAGAGTAAGAAGTATTAGGGGAAAAAATGAGGCAGAACCTTCTTTGCTAGATTCCCACAGAGTCAATGGAGAAGGTGGCAGAGAAGGATCCAAGTTGCTCTGGTAAGTCTCCCCAGTCTGTCTTTGCTCGTATTCACCATGCCTTCCTTCCCACTTCTCTCACTTGCACTTGTGTCCTTTTTCTTCAACCCCCTGTTTTTGAAACTATCAATTCTAGTCCCTTCCTTTCCCAGCTCTCTGCACATGCACCCTATGCTCTTTTTTCCCATCTTCCCTTCTCTCGCACACATGCACACATCCCATACCTTCTTTTCCTACCCTTCCTAAGCTTGTACGCATGTAGCATGTCTCCCATGATCTCCTTCATCCACCCAACCCAGGGCATCCCACACTCCTTACCCTGACTGCTTCCCACTTTATGATCCAAGTGTTTTGGCATTATGATGGCAACCAGATTGCTTGGATTGCCATCACTGAGCCATGTAGTCACATCCTGTCACATGTTATGGCCACATTGTTTAATGAGAGAAATCCCAGTCCCAATTACTGTTGTAACTTTAGGACTTACAAGATAGATCAGACTAAGCAACCAATTCCATACATAGACTGTACTCAATTAACAATCTCCCATTTAGTGACAATTCAGAATTGTGCTGAATAAGCTGTAATATCAGTTCTTTGCACACAGATTATTGTGATCTGGGTGCTTAGCAACCCTTGTGCTTAGGACAGTTACAGCATCTCATGTCATGTGATTGTCATTTGTGATCATTCCTGCCAATTTTTTAAAAGTAAAGTCAATAGGGAAACAAGTGGAAATAAACAAATTGCTAGGTAAGTCTACCCAACCGGTAATAATCACTCCCAGCCCCCTTGTCTTACGCCATATTGGCTATCTTTGCACTTTCCCATACTTGACAGCCAGTTTCAGCTCCATCACCCTATACCCTGTCGGGTGCTGCTCCATTCTTGCACACCTGCTCAAGCCTGGCAACCACCCATATTCTCTTGCATCATTCCTGCTATCCACATATCCTTCTATATCTGGTAAAAGATACTTGCCTGCCTATTGGCCTGTTTGTCATCATCTGAAACTTGCAACTTTCTGCTTGTTCATCCTCTGACTGTGGTTGTTGAAAGCCAGTAGGTGATTGTGAGGAGGCCCTCACTTAACAACCCATGACAGTCCCTTTAACAATGGCAATAGGATTGCTGTCACTAAGCAATGTGGTCCTGTGACATGGTACTTGCATCGCAAGTTTGAATATGCTTCCCACTCCTTCACTCTGTGAATGACAGAGGAGCCTGTCTAAGGCATTTTCTCAAATTAGTTATTGGAATGGGCTTAAGCTCCACTTTTGTGACTGTTGTCTTGGTAATGACATTACCTCCTATACATGCACATTCATATCCCAGACCAACAGATCTCTGATATCACCACAGACATTCTATATGTATTTATCCATTTGTTTATTTGTGTGTCTAAGGTATGTATGTGTGATTCCAAACATTTGTGACAAATACAGAGCCAACAGATAGCTGCATCCTAATGCCAAACATTACAGGATCCTTTCTTGGAGATAGGAAATTCTAAGTTTATACATGTTATACAACAACTGAGGAAATAACTCTGATAGATGTGACTGATGGCAGTTTTCCATTGAGGAATTACAAGCCAGTGGCATAACCTTGCTTGGCTTGAAGCTCTAACAGCTACTTCCAACAATAATGTCAATATTTTGGGAGGAGGAAGAATATTTTCTATAGAAAGAAAGCTTCCTATGTAATACAGCAAAAGAAAATACAGCAAAACAGAAAACATATTTTGAAATTGGAAAATAATACAGTAATGAGAAACAACAAAACAGAAAAATGTATGATTTCTGTTTAAATAATTTGTCAAAGCTTATGCAATAAAATATTTAAAATATATATTAATAAATAAATAAAAATCTGAGAATATGTTCTAGTATCTATTTTTATTTATTACTTTTTGTGCTGCTCTCCAGATTGGCTCTGAATGAATTTGCTTATTGTCATAGCATCAATTATTGCAAATATTTATATCCCTCCTGATGTTAATGCAGATTGTATCATTGTGGCTTACAATATTAACAATAATAAAAACAAAATACATTACTTTTCTAAAACCTCAAATGAAAGGCTTCTTTATCTTTCTATTCTAGGTGTTGAGGATATTTTGGTCAAATATAAGGCAGACCAGAAGAGGTGCAAAATCATTAAGGAAAGTACCAACCGTGGTATAAAGGTAAGCTCATGCTTTGGAGTACGGTGAGTGAATGATTGGTCTTCCTCAAGAAAATAGTGTTAATATTCTCTAAACAAAATTTGAACTTTTCAGGCCATTAGAGCTGCATTTAACCTATCCCAAACCTCATCCTGTGAAGAACTTCGAAGTAAATGGCAGGATGCCCATCTTCAGAAAGATCAGAGAGATTTTAACATGATTGATTTAAAGTTCAAAGAAGAAGTCAATTGTTGCAACAATGAAATCAACAAGGTTTGGAGAAACCTGATACGTACTTCACTTTTAACATGAATTTAGATTTTGGAAATATTTTAATACAAAGTATATGTGCTTATTTCTTTGTGTGGAAAATATGTACATTTCTGTGAACTACTGGCATATATCTTGTAGGGGACTCAAAACAGTAACATCTCTATGAATATGCAAAAAAAACCCTGATGAATATGCAAAAAAGCTCAACTGCATATAGATTTAGAGGATTCTAAAGACTGCTATATAACTGAAACCAGAATTTTTTTCTATGTGGACTGATAGATAAACAGTTGGGGGGAAAAAGTCAGGGAACTTTGTTTTTATATAAAATAATCACTGCTATGTTTTATGGATAAAGATGGAAAGATTTGGCAATACCTACACTGGGTAAATATTTGGTGATAATAATATAACTTGATGAGACGGCCAAGTTGATCTATTTGATCAAGAAAACACAGAATTTACATTTATCATTGACTGGAAACCCCTTCTAGACTTTTGAATAAAACAGAAAAAAATGAACAGTTTTGATGATTAGATTATAGAAGGAAGAGAGTTATTATGTAACTTTAGAGAAAAGGTTAAATCTACAATTGTACTTATAACTTCCATAAAGAAGAGTGAAAGTCACTTCTTTATATCGTTTTTTATTTTCTGATTTTTCTTATATTTTCTCTTTTTTATAATTTAGCGTTCTCTTCTTTTTCTTTTTTCCACTTACCTTTGTTTTAATCTTTACTATTTTTAAAAACTTCCAATAAAATTACAATTATATTGTAAAAAATTGAAATAATTTGGCTGTAGTTCAGGTATATGAATAATTATTGTTCTGTGACTATTTGTTTCTGTGACACCTAATTAGAAAATCTCTCTCTGCTCTCCCATGATTTCTGGGTATATTTACCATGGCTTAGGCTAACTTTTATTTTTGCTAAAAATTCTAGGTGTGCATGCCTCTTGGGCTTCACCGAAGTTTCCCAGATAATAATTTGCAGTTGATGGTACAATCAGGAGCCAAAGGCTCTACTGTGAATACTATGCAGGTATGTATTTATTTATCAGTGATATAAAGCCATTAAAACAGTATTTGTGAGTCCATTTCTAATAGTCTGATGTGTTACATTAGAAAATGGATCGTTTATTGTGCCTAGAAGAGGTTTATCTAATTATAGCGGTCGTGTTTTTACATTCATATTTATTTTTTGTTATTTCTGTTGCCTTGAAGATTTCTTGCTTGCTGGGCCAAATTGAATTAGAAGGTCGAAGGCCTCCTTTGATGGCATCTGGAAAATCATTGCCATGTTTCCAGCCTTACGAATTTTCCCCCAAATCAGGAGGATTTGTAGCTAGCAGATTTCTTACTGGCATCAAGCCTTCAGTAAGTTAATACACAATGATTCCTTTTCCCTGAGATTTGTTTCTGTCATACAATATGATTATCAAAAAATATGCAATAATAAGTCATAATTTTAGTTCCTGTTTCATTGGCTTTTTGCTATTATTATTTTGCTAAAGGCTAGTATGCTATTATTTACTCATAAGGGGAAAGTGTATTTTACTCACAGAGAATCTGTTTTCTAGGAATTCTTCTTCCATTGTATGGCTGGTAGGGAAGGTCTGGTGGATACTGCAGTTAAAACCAGCCGATCAGGATACCTTCAAAGGTAAAAATGTCTTTAACAATCTGAAGTCCTTTAGTTATGTAGTTTCTGCTTAATTTAAGCAGTTTTAAGATAAAAAAAACAAAAGATATAGGATTGTGTGTAGTTGCATAATCCTAAATGGCTCTTTCTTCATGTATGACTGTTCTCAAATAGGTGTATCATAAAACATTTAGAAGGGCTGATTGTTCATTATGACATGTCTGTGCGAGATAGTGATGGCAGTGTGGTTCAGTTTCTATATGGAGAAGATGGACTGGATATTCCTAAAACACAGTACTTGCAACCCAAGCAATTTCCTTTCATTGCAGATAATCACAAGGTAAGTTTGGATATAGTACAAAACTGTTGTCCATTCATAAAACATTTTGTATACACGTTTTATAGTTGTTAACAGAAAGAAGGGGGGAGTTTCAAAGAGCAGGCAGCAGTATGGAATCGAAAGTAAATTCCATTCATATTTTCTTCAGAGACTGATCAGATGACTGAAGCTTCTGCCATGCAAAAATCTAATTGGAGAGCATGATTGATGACTCTTGGTTATGGATGTGTGTTTCGTTGGATGATACACCCAGAGGGGTGAGGTGGGAGGAAAGGAGGATCAAGGGTGACTGAATTACGTATCTCAGAGTTGGCTATGCCCGGGCTAATGCCAGCATGTTAACTCCTAATAAATCCTTTGAAATTTTGGGAGTGTGGCTCGAGGCTCATGATTTAATTGGAGTAACTGCTGGAATCCTGACAAGTGTATTATGTTAGGCTGTTATGAAAGTAAGAAATACAAGACTATTTTAGGCCTTCTCATAAAAGAATCAGAATTTTTCTTTATGGGATAGGAAATAAATAAAAGGAAGAAAAGATATATTACTTTTTCCAGAAACTTCATTTCCAGCATAATCCTGTCACAATAGTATTTATAAACCAGTTCTCCCTTTTGGCTCATTAGCTTCACCCTGCAATCTTACGTGCTGAATTGTTCAAGGTGTTGGCTGCAAGCTGAACTTGTTGTAAATTGCATTATTGAGACCTGGTTGGATAAGGTCAGAAGGTCCAAAATGGGTCTAACTGGGTTTTAAATGCTTCCCCAATCTTAACTTTAAGACTAAGGAGTGAGATAGCAATGATTCTCTGTGGGAACTTGACTGTGACCTGACATCCTTCTCTGGAGATGGCTGGATCTGAGGCCCTGTTTTGAAGTTCAGCTTCATAATAACCAGGAGATGCTGCTAGTATACCCACACCCTACTGACTTCATTGCTGGGGTTGTAGTTAATTCTCTGTACCTTTTGGTGCTTTGGAATTTCTGAAATCTGGAGTTGGAGTTGACTTGGAATTTCATGGCCTTTGGGATACCATGTGCGTATCTCAAGTTTGTAAAATATACTCTTTACTTCACGATAGTTGGATTGTGATCTCAAGGTCATAACTATGATTTCCATTTTATGGTCACTAAGAATAATTAGTTCCACTGTGATGAATGACTGAATATGATGGTCTGGTTAAACTATAGGGTGTATAGGTTTTTAGTGAGTACATTTGTATCATCATTGAGGGAATTCTTTTATAGAGTAATAACATTGCTTTCTAACTGAACAGTTTTAACTGATACTGTGGGTAGTGTACTTAAACGTTGGGGAATACTCAACGTTAAAAAAAAATGATTTTGTGCATTCGTTATAGGTGATACAGAAATCTAAGCATTTAGATGAAGTTATGCCAAAAATGAATCCTCAGCAAGCATCTAAGCAGTTTAAATTAGTCAATAGATGGCAAGCAAAGCATCAACACTCTTTGAGAAGGAAAGGAGGCTTTTTGCTGTTTTCCCAAGAAATGTTGGCTGATGTAAAAGCTGAGATCTCTACAGGAGGAATATCTGCATATGGCCGAGATCCTGCAGCTCTTAAGGTTATTCCACAATTGATAAATATATCTTTCACTATTCATTCAACTATATTGTAATATTCAAATAAATAATTCAACTATCTCACTTCCTTTTTAAATTCTGGTATCCATTACAGCTATTAAATATGTGGTATGAACTGAATGAAAAAACCCGCAGAAAGTATCAGAAGAGGGCAGCAAGGTGTCCTGATCCTAGCCTTTCAGTTTGGCGGCCAGATATTTATTTTGCATCAGTGTCTGAAACATTTGAAAATGAAGTTAAGACTTTCCTTGGAGAGTGGGATGCTCGGAATAGGCTTAATTATAGCAAATCTGAACTTTCTTCACAGAGGTAGTAATTTCATTTATGTTGATCTATTAACCCCAGTGCTTCTTGTTCAGAATCTAGCATGTCACACCTATGTTTTACCCCTCTTCTAAGAAACATTGGATTTCTATCATAGAATAATAGCACAAAATCTCATTGAATTGAGGTTTTCAGTTTGTATCAATCCATTTATTATTATAGCAGCTTCTTCATCCACTAAGAAATTCTTTTAGTCTTTAAACAGATTGCTCAAATCTAAGAGATTGAGTATAAGTTTTCTTAGAAAACAAGCGAGCACTTTTGTGTTGAAATTTTATCAATCAAAAATTAAGTAATGAATTTCATCTTTTCTTATTTCTTTTCATACAATTTCCCTTTCAAGGAATAACTGTTGTAATGAAGAGGCTGTTATTATTTTTAATCACTTTTCTAAGTTGGACATTAAAAAGAGATGATGCTGCATTAAATCTTGAGAGAGAAAAACATAAAGATGAAGTGTGTGTTTATCCATTTTTTAAATAAAGCAAACAAATGCAAAGCTTTTTGGATGTAAGCCATGCCAATTTTAGTGGGGCTTGCTCTTAGCTCAGGGTTAGATTAAAGTATGAGAAACAAATAATTAAATGAAGCATGATTTGATGTATAAATGAAGAAACAAAGTGTTTCTTGTCCTTTGTGGTGGATGCGATTTGGACTCTATGTTAGAAACTAAAATTGCAGCAGCAGGTTATGGATTTATTCCACACAAACAGATGATGCTAAATCTAGTGAGTTTTGTAGATTTTTTTTTCTGGAAATAGTCTTTAGCCTGTTTTTTCATTATGATGTTTCTATTATGCATCATTGCAACTTTATTTCACTTACAGTAAAATGCTTCCTCTATATTATTTTTACAGGAATGCAGAAACTAAATTAATAAATTAAACTATCAAATTATTTCTTGGCGTCTTTAGATTACAGGAGCTGCTCTATTTAAAATGGCAACAATCACTCTGTGATCCTGGAGAAGCTGTGGGACTTCTTGCTGCTCAGAGTATTGGGGAACCCTCCACCCAGATGACCCTGAATACCTTTCACTTTGCTGGAAGAGGTGAAATGAATGTTACCCTTGGTATCCCAAGGTAAGATAGAATCTCACTATCCCATGCTTTATTACCAATTAGTATAACATGGGGAGAAAAGTAGAAGACATAAGACCCAAGTCTGTTTATCCTAAACGCTCCTTTTTAACAGCTAACCCACAAACAAGTGAGTGTCTCCATTATTTACTATGTCAAAATGCTTTTGCTGTTTAATGATAGACCAGTGTTGAAATGTGCAAAATATAGTTCTCTAGTTATTGATAAATTATAGTTTTTATGAATCCCAGCCTGTGGGACTAGTGGTAAGTAATCCAATAGTAAATTACATATTTTGTTCAATCCTGAGATAATTGAGGGAGGATATCTTGTCTCAAGCTTTCAATAATGACAGCAATAACAATTTATTGAACTTGATAGTGTCCAACATCCAATTAAATCACTTAAATTGGCTTGATTACAGTTGATTCTTGGCATAGGACATTGTATAGGAGCTCCATTAAAAAGGTTATTTGATTCAGATTTATTATCACTGCATGTTGCTTTGATTTATTTAATGGAAAAGTAGAATATCGCTTTACTTTCTGCTGCTATTATTATTTTGTTACTTCAGATTTTGGTAGTTCTGTTCCTTAGATAAATGAGTTTCTGACTTCTAGGGAGAGTGTTTTTAGTCCTGTTTAATGATACAGAAGGCAGCAGACAAAGTTAGACTTTGAATGTTTCTCTTAGCATTAACTGTCTTTGTGACTAAACGTGCAATACATCTTCATTAAAGGTTGCGGGAGATTCTGATGGTAGCTAGTGCTAATATCAAAACTCCCATGATGAGCATACCTGTTCTTAATATCAAGAAAGCTCACAAAAGGGTGAAAAGGCTCAAGAAGAAGCTTAGCAGAGTGCGCTTAGGTGAGGTAAGTCCTGTATGGGTAGAAGAATCATATTAGCTCTGAGGGTTTAAAAAAAAGTAAATAGGATTTTTTCATGTTACTTTCTGCAGAATGGTTGCAGTTTCCTCAAGATGTGCCAGGCAGCCTTTCTTTTATTTTCTAGGACGAATTGGTTTAATTGGTTTTCATTTACCTATTACATGATGTGCACATTTTTATAATAACATTCTAGCTTTGTTTTGCCTAATTTTGTAGAGACTGATTATGAGCTCCCAGCATTGAAGCTTATAGTGACTCAGTACAAAGGAAGTATAGTTAGTGGGTATTAAATGGAAATGCTAATTAGAATAATTTCTGTTTATTACTTAAAATTTGTTTTTAAGCCATGTAAGATTATATTTCAACTAATAAGGAAGTAATTGAGGCAAATGGGGAAGTGAAAACTTATAAACCCCATTTTTGCTATGCTGTAAAACACTTGAATTTGAGGTTCACTACCCAATTGAATCTTAATATTTGGTTTATGGGTATGAAGATGACTGGAGACTACCAAAGCCTTAGTGCCTTTTTCATTTTATCATCTTGAAATTGTAAATTTTCTGTGGAGGATACATTTATTTTTTTCAAAAAAAATAATGGTCCATATTCCTCCTCCAATTTTAAATTTGTGAAGTGGACAGATGATTTAGAAGGTGAGAAAGCATGATGTTACAAACTGTTAGCATTCATAGACACTCAATTTTTTATTGTTTCAGGTGTTACACAAAGTGGATATTGAAGAAACTTTGTGTTTGGAAGGGACATTAAGCAAGCATCGCATCTACACCATCAGATTTAGTTTTCTGCCTTATGAATGCTATCAAGAAGAAAAATGTGTGAAACCAAGGGACATCTTACATTTTATGGAGAAAAGGTCAGTATCTTCTCCTGACAAGTTTCCAATTGTTACACTGGAAGATACCAGCCATTGAGGAGGAAATTGTGGGGGTCATGAGAATCCTCACAAATTCCTGGGAGCCCAGAAGTATTGAAGAAAGGACTTTGCTGAGCTCTCACTCCTAAGGTACCAGGAATGGAGCTGTATATGATGCATGGCTGTGAGAATGAAAGGTACAACCCTGGCTCCTTGGAGCCAGAAAGAAAATACGGCACTGAGTTCATTATCTTAGGTAACACTACTTTCTTAGGCATGCTCTCTCAGTGGTTTCATCATCAACACCATTATTCATTTGGGGGAAGGAGATTCCATGCAAATTAATGTATTTATTTGCAGAAACACAGCACCATAAATTTTGCGAAACTCTGCCATAAATAATTTTAATAATAATAGCAAGATTTTGCCATTCTTTTTACTTAATGCATTCAGGACTGCCTGTATAATAAAATTTATATGGAATTTCAATGCACTGGCTTTTCAAAATCTGTTCAGATGCAGAACAAAGAAAACAAAAGTCTAGACCAGAGGAAAAATATTTCTACTGACTTTTTTACTTCTTATCATTGACAATTTTCCCTTTTTCACCTCATTCATGTGGCCATACTTGGGTGCCACAGAAAACTAAAAGAGGCCCTTATATTGCCCTTGCAAAATGGTTACCTTCATTGTGTTGCTGAAAGAGAATTTGAAATTCATTAGTATGTTTGTAGGATTAGATGGGAACCTTATGATCTGTTCAGTTTCTGTCTTTGCTTCACTCTGAGAGAATGAATGTTGCCATTCCCTGAGAAAATGAATAGTTATGCCGCACTCTACCCCACACCTCATCCATTTATTTAAGATTGGGGGCTAGCTACTGATTTACATTTTAGGTACAGTTTTGTTCTTATAACACTTTTTAAAATGATATTATGACTGGAATAATTTTTTTCAATGTTACTAAAATACTTTTCTCATAGAGTATAGAAAAAAATAGACTTCAGAATCAGGAGAAAAATATCTAATTTTGTTTTAAAAATGAATAATGTTATAAATAATGAATAATGTTACAAAATGATTTGAAATTTCCTTTATATTTATCATCTGAAATGATGAATCTAGGAAGGTATGTTGTAACATTCTATAGTCTGAAATCCAAAAGCTGTATTCTATTTCTTTTATCCATCTCGCCCAGATTCTTCAAAATGTTGCTGGAAACAATTAAAAGGAAGAGTTTAAAGTTAGCATCTTATAACGCTGTCAGCACTCGAAAAGCAATCCAGAAAGATTTAGAAGCTGAGGAAGAAATTGGTGCTTCACATGAAGATCAGGTACAGATGTAGATCCCTTAGCTGAATTAGCATTTAAAAACTTTAGTAAGCGAAATGAAAAAAAATCACATTGATATAAATGCACATGTATATGTTTAAAATATATCTGTTGGTTGTATTCTATGTATTCTGTAGGACTATGGTAAATACGTAACAGTATTTATATACATGCATTCTTCAAGAGTAGTTTAGCTGGTTTCTCTTCAAATTTTGTGTGTGTGTGTGTGTATTTGCTCTTTTTTAAAAGATCAAGCTTATTTTTTGGTTGCCTCTTTTTGGAACATGTTTTATGTCATGCTATCCAATTACATTGCATATTATATTTACACATTAATCAAACATATAAACTAATATATGTAGTCCACATTTCTGGTTCTATAGATGGAACTTTCAATGACAACATTCTTTCTCAAATACAGGAAGAGAAGGAAATTTTTCAGACCATTGTATAATAATATAGAAAATGTGTCTTTTCTAGATAAAAATTATCTAGAAAAAACAGTAAAAATACCTTAAAGTCTAAAACATTGCTAAAACATCAATAAGAATGTATATGACATTTGCTACTGTGTTTCCCTGAAAGTAAGATCTGATGTTAAATTTTTTGGAGCCCCAAAAGACAGATTAGGGTTTATTTTCAGAGAAACATGGGCAACACAGGCAAGTTGAGTTCTATGATTTTAAAAATCAGGACTTATAAAAACCATCTATTCTTGGCATTTCTCAAAAGTAGGTAATTGTGATTATTTATTTTACAAAAAGAAAGCCAAAATGGAGAAACCATGAAAAAGTAAAATAAACCCTTACTGCTTCATTCTGTAGAATGAGACTAAGTAGCCAGGTGCTGCTAATCAGGTGCCCTTGATCAATTGATCATCAGTAAGTGTGGTCATCTCTATAAAAGCTGAAGTTTTAGAAGTTTGTTTCTACTATGATTCCCCAAAAATAAGACCAGGTCTTATATTTTTGGAGGGGCCCAAAAACATATTAGGATTTATTTTCAGGGAAACATGAGTAAAGTGGGCAAGCAGAGAGATGGTGGGATGGATTGGCACCTGATTTAACGGAGGCTGCGATTCCAATGTGTGCTAGCAGCAGGCAGAAGCACCCAGGGTGGGTGGGGGACAGACAATCCTAACACGCTGCATGGCCTTCTACTCCATTGTGGCTGCAGGCAAACCGAGAGATGGTGGGCCATCTCTCCGACAGCTAATGCTTGGTCAACATTGGGTCAGGCAATGATCCCAATCACACCAGAAAACCAGATTGGCTGAAAAAGAAAAAAACGAAGGTATTGCAATAGCCTAATCAAAGTCCACACCTTAGCCCGATTGAAATGCTGTGGTGGAACCCAAAGAGTACACATAAATGAATGCCCACAAATTTCTATGAACTGAAGCAACATTGTAAAGAAGAGTGGGCAAAGATTCCTCCCAACAACGTGAGAGACTAATAAAGTCATACAGAAAATTATTACTTTAAGTTATTATTACTTTAACTATCTCCTAAGGATGGTTCTACAAGCTATAGAATCATAAGGTGTACTTATTGTTTCATATCTGGCTTCTCCATTTTGGTTTTCTTTTTATAAAATACCATGATGACATGGTGTTAATATGTCATGTGTTCATCTGAAGTTGTGTTTACTTACTTTTGAGAACTGCTAAGTACTAGGTAGGTTTTTACAATGTCATAAATAACATAAATCCATAGAATTCAGAGGATGTAGTTTCTTTTTCACATGACTGTAAATGATGAAAAAAATTCATTAGGAAAAAGGGAATACATGATAATAAGGCAATAGTTTCCTACAACACATTTCCAATAACAGATGAATACACTTAAACTTTACTAAATTAATCACATATTATTTGAGTATACGTATAATATAGAGTATGGAAAGTATTCACTGGAGATTATTGGACATTATTAGGCAAGAGTTTCTTCTGATTCCTTATTTTTCAATTTTATAAAATGGGGAAATTAAAGTCAGCCTCTTTTTAGAAATGTATAATTGGGTTGCAAAATCAGGCAAAAGATTCCTCTGAAATTGGGGAAACTGGAAAACCAGAAAATTACATAGTAACTAAATTATCCTCCCTAGCCGTTTAACTTAAATGATTAAAACAGTAATTTTTACCAATTACGCTCCTTTATGAAAAGGAAAATCTTGGGTAATTTTTCCCCCTTCAGGAAATAAAAGGATGAATTAATCTATCCAGGCCTTTCAATTAATCTGATGAATTAAGGGGGGAGACTTTACTAGAAAATGGGGCTTATCATATGCATTCCATAAACTCACATGGCTATATTAATTTTGTGTAAACAGCTAATTAAATTATCAAACAATTCAAACTAGCGTTGAGGTCCTATTGCCGATCACATTTCTGTAATAACTAGTGTAGAATGAGGAAAAATGTCATGCTTGCTGAGGAAGTTGGAGCCTTAAGAGAACCTTCCATAATTAATATTTCAGTTAACTAGGGTTACTTTTAAATATACTAGAAAAGAAAATACATTATCGAGAAAAAGGATTCCTATTTCTACCTACCTATTTCTATCTAGGATGACAATGAAGCTGAAACTGAAGAAGACAGACTTCCTGATAGTGGAATGACTGAAGGTGATGCTGATGCTACAGATACAAAAAGAAAAGAAAATCAAGAAGATGAGGTAATGATAGATGTTTTTTGTTGTTGTTTTTGATAAATTCCATTAGAAAATCTGTCCATCACAGAAACATGGAATTAATGTATATTGAATTTGAGTCTAAACAATATCAAACAATCAACACTTGATTTTAGTAGATAACTAGTAACATGTAGTGAAAAGGGTATTTGACTAGGATTGGTAAGTTCCATGTTCACATCTACCCTAAACTGAAAACGTGCTCTGAGTCCAACATATTTCACACTCAGGGTTCTTATAGAAAAGGGAAGAGGTCATGCTATTTAAAGTGTGCATATGCTCCTGGGGAAAGTATGGGATATAAATGTAATTAAGTAATTGAATGTGAAAAAGAGTATATAGGTTGTTCAAACAAAAGAAAAGTCAGAAGCTATTTCTATTTTGAAAAGAATGTCTCCAGGCTGTTTTTTGGGCCATCTTCAGGCCATTTTTTCATGTCAAAATGACATGAAAACAGCCCCCAAAAGGTCCAAAAAACAGGCATGTGTGCCAGCTAGTCTTTGGTTTTCCGGCAGGCACACATGCATGTGTATGCACGCGTGTTCCAGTTTGAGCACTCGGTGCCGAAAAGATTCGCCATTGTTCTAGTCCAACCTCCTGCTCAAGCAGGAATCCCTATACCATTCCAGACAAATGTCTGTCCAGTCTGTTCTTAAAACCTACAGTGACAGAGCACTCACAATTTCTGGAGGCAAACTGTTCCACTGATTAATTGTTTTCACTGACACTAAATTTCTTCCAAACATTATGTTGGACTTCTCTTTGTTAAGCTTCTATGTGCAACTTCTTGTCTTGCCTTCAGGTGCTTTGGAGATTAGATTGACCCCTTTTTTCCCTGTGACAGTCCCTCAAATATTGGAAGACTGCTAGCATTTTATTCTCAGTCTTTCTCTTTATTGGATTAGATGTACCTAGTTCCTGAATCTGTTCAACATATGGTTTAGCTTCCAGCCCCCTAATTATTTTTGTTACTCTTCTTTGCACTTGTCTAGAATCTTAACATCATTTTTGTATCATATTATCAGATCTGGACACAGTATTCCAAGTGTCATCTTACCAGTGCAGTATCCAGCAGTACTAACACTTCACATGATCTTGATACTCTTACATTAGAATAACAATAGCAATCTGTACATAGAAAGATTCAACTAAACACCACCATATTCTAGAAACTAATGTTCCACCAACAGTAACTAAATGGAAATAGAAAAGAAAGAAAAAACTTTTCAAATGGTCTTCATGGTGCTGTATACGAGGAAATCTTAAACTATTTCTGAACTTTTTTTTTGGCAAGGGAAGGTGGAAAAACAATCCAAAAGCAAACTAGAGAAAGCTCTGTGGACAGCTATAGGAAATGTTTGGAACTATTATTTCTATCAAACAAAGTGGTACAAATTATTGATTAAAAGACTATGCAAGCTTCTGCAAATGCGGTCAGAATGCAGTACTGCAGTCTACTTCTGCTGATTGCCAGCTGCTTCAGTGGTGGGATTCAAAATTTTTTACTACCTGTTCTGTGGGCGTGGCAGGGGAGCGAGACTGTAAAGTGTCCAATCAGAGGTGGTATTTGCTGTTCTCTGAACTACTCAAATTTTTCGCTACCAGTTCTCCAGGACTGGTCAGAACCTGCTGAATACCATCTCTGAGCTGCTCGCAATTTGCCAGATCGAATCGCACCAGGTTCAAAGCTGACTCAGCCTTCCATCCTTCAGAGGTCCATAAAATGAGGACCTGATTGTTGGGGTCTGCGGTATCTGCCATCCCGCATCTGATGGGCGGCTCATGAAAGGGAGCGAAGGGAAGAGAAACGACAGGAAGCGAAGTTTCCTCTTGATGAGCGCGCCCCGAATGTCTTGGCACACGCTCTTTTATTGTGCTTTTTTACAAGAAAATGATTTAATTAAAAAGCTCAAGTCAAACATGTTAATCTCATCAGGATGTGCATGTTTACAAAGCTGCATACCAGACAGATTATTTACAAAGTGGATAAGCCTATTAACAAACGTCTATCTCCTTGTCTCTTGTACGTGCCTTGCAAAGGTCACTGAAGAGACAGAAGTTAATGATTACACGTGAATGATACAATGTTGCAAATGCTTGAATGATACATAGTTGCAATGATACATAGTTGCAAACACATGAATGATACATAGTTACAACAGGGGTCAGTATGCTAACTCTGTAAACCACTTAGAGAAGGCTGTAAAGAGCAATGTGAAGTAGTATATAAGTCTAAGTGCTGTTGCTATTGCTATTGTTTGAAGGCATTAACTCTTAAAAACGTAGGTTAGATCCTTCATGATCTATAATTATATTAATATTGTTGTGACAAAACATAATAGTCTATCTTAGTATAATTTAATATATCTATAAATGGTAAACAAATTAGCAATAAGCAGTCTTTAATAGCCATGGGGAAAAAGATGGTTCTCATTTATTGGAGACAATGTGGTATCTATAAATGGCACATTGGCAGTGTAAAGTTTGCTCACGATCAGTCTAATAGGTAATTTCTAATTCAGTCCTATTTCCTGTACAGTAATAAAATGATATTCCCTGCTAATGTTACTCTAGCTAGTTACTAGCATAATTACTAGCATAATTTTCTCTCCCATACTGTTTAAATATATTTCTTATTTAAGCAATATATTGGTGAAATCAAAACACTTGGATTTTTTTCTTTACATAATTTTTTAAGAAAATCCTTTTATAGATATAGATATATATAAAATTTATGACATTAGCCTTATTTTTTTATTAGTCTTATTGTATTTTGGAGGTGGAGTCAGGTTTTGAAAGCACCAATGATACTGTTTGCTTTTCCTGTTTAGTGAAACTGAATGTGATTCAAATATGTTTTTTTGCAGGTTGATTATGAGAGTGAGGATGATCATGAAATGGGTGATGATGACGATATTCCAGATCAGGAAATGGCTGCAACAGATGAAAAAAATCTTGAGGCACTGGAAACACAGGATGAGCTTTATTCTCCTTCCCCTAATCAAAGGGCTCACAGCAAGAGAAAGGGATGGAATGAAATGGCACAGCAGAGAATTAATGCTATATTGGAAAGCCATGATGCTGTAGAAAAATACACATATGACATTGATAATGAACTGTGGTGTGAGGTAAAGTTATTGAAACAGAGAAGAGTGTTGGGTTCCAGAATTAGTTCAATATTTTTGAATGTGCATGTAACTCTTTTTTCCCTGAGAAGATATTTATTCAATTACATTGCATATACATCAACTATAAAATCAGGCACCCATTAAATTTGATCTGCTGACTTTCCAGATTTCGCTGCCTGTAGAATCTGGTAAACAACCTAATATGACACTGTTTAGCAATTTGGTATTCCCCATGTCAGAAGTGCAAGTTAGGATGCTCATCTGATAGAAATAGTTTTGGACAATACACTCTCATTTATAGTGTAGCACACCAGCATGCTACCATATTTGGACACAATCCACCTGAAAATTCCTGTTATCTATTATCCCTGTTTTCAATTTCTGATGTATAGAGAAAAAAAATACAAGTATGCATGTAAAGTGTAAATACATATAAACTAATATATATCACTTATATGTCACATGCTGCAGATGCTATAAAGTTGTTCTTTCAAGACATGTTTTACTCCTGGGAACAGCCCCCTCTAGTTTTCTTGCCAGCATTTTGCTGAAGTTCTTTGCTTCTTCCTAGGCTGAAAAGGAGTAACTGGTTTTTTTTAGTAATCACCAGGTTTTGTATTTAAAATGGATTAGAACTCAGTCTCCTAGTTCCTAAGGAGAAAACTGATTCTTTATATCCATGCTTATTTACTTGGCATATCATACATAACTAATACATTAACATTTCATCTACATTGGTATCCATGCTTTTAGATTATATCATAAACTTGCTGGTGATTGATAACTGATCATTGGGATCAATCTTTTGTAAACATTTATTTTTCTTTTCTTGTTTTGGTATTTGATATTGTAATAAGAGACGAAAAGAGAAAGAAAGAGAAGCATTTTTTCTCTCTTCATTTTTTGCACACAAACACCTTAGGGAAACTAATTATATCTCAAGTACGGGGATTTCACTATTTCAGTTTTGTCCCTTGTTTCCACATGTCATAACTTCTAGATGTTGCAGACATTACTGGTTTGCAAATTTACTTGCTTTGTGCAATATAGCACTTATGTAACAAGTATTATCACTTAACTATGGAGCAAAATAATATCTTCACATATCAACAAATCTTTATTTTAATAAATTTGATCCAAAGGGGGAAAAAACTCCAGATGACTTGTGAGCTAAAGGAATTATTTGTTTATTTGTTCATACAAGAATATGTATGCTTGGATTTTTCATATCAGTTTAAGAAGAGGGTTTTGTGATGGTTAGGAGTTTGAACAGCTCTCCCAATGGATGGAAAGCTTTTCATAACCAGAAAGTATTGTCTTGTAGGTTTCACTGAAGCTTTCGCTGACAAAGGAGTACTTTGATCTTGCTTCACTTGTGACATCTCTGGCAAATTGTGCTGTAATCCAGGAGACAAAGGGAATAACACGATGTCTCTTAAATGAAACCAACAAGAATGGAGAAGTGGTGCTCACTATGCAAACGGAAGGGATAAATCTTCCTGAGCTCTTCCACTATTCTGATGTATGTAATGAGGAAGTTTTCTGTATTTTCCAGAGTCACAGAGGAAAAATAGCAGAGAAACCCACCATGCACAAGTTATTGCTATTCTCAACCATGTAATGTTTTTTTCACATATTTAAATTTTTTGGCAAAGTTGAAAGATAATTGGCATGAGTTCATAGTTTTGTTATACTGATGTTGATAGCATTTTTATTGATTTCAGAAAAAAACCTGAAGAACATTTTCAATGTAATCAATCAAAATTGCTACTTATATATTAAATTATGGATTAATGCCAAATATTTTTATTTTTATTTTGCTTTTGGCTTTGAATAGAGTAATAACTGCTATAAAATTTCCTATATATTTTGATATTTAATTTCAGAACTTTAAACTATTTACAAATGGAAGATTTTGATAATTGAATAGTCCCTACAAAAGAGAATATTGGTTTGCAAAAGAAAGATCAATATGCACTAAACATATTTTCTGTGTTTTTTTCCTATCTAATTATTACAAGTATTTTTGCTGTATATAATTAAAGATTAATTTAAGAAAAGAGTGAATTGAAGCAAATAATTTGCACAACTTTCTGGGAATACACTATACAATTGAGGGATGTTATGAAATATTCACTTCATTTTTACTTCTTTCACTGAATAATTGAATTAAGGTTGTTGATAGAGATGTGGCTGTACTGGGAGGAGCAAGAGAACAAGAAAATGCATGTGTGAATTTTAGCAGTCTTTTCTAGAACCTTACAGGCTTCATTAGAGAAATATGTTGTTTGATTGCATATTGTATTTCTTCAGCTATAATTTTTGTTTGCTAATGTTCAATTCTGTCTTTCCCTCGTATTCATAGTTGAGGTAGATCACCTAATTTGTTTCATTATGGCTTCCCACACTTGCTATCTTTGTCTCTTTTAGATTTTTGATTTGAATAAACTTTATTGCAATGATATCCATGCAATGGCTAATACCTATGGGATTGAAGCTGCTTTGAAAATACTTGAGCGAGAGATTAAAGATGTGTTTGCTGCTTATGGTACACCATTTTATATAATATCAGCTGAATCTAATCGCATATATAAACCATTGTTTGTAATTTCAGGCTTGAAAGTAATTCATTATACCTAGAACTAGTAGTTATTAAATATTTCTTTTATTTGGGTATTATATCACTGTCAAAATATTTGAAGATTGCCACATTTTGATGCCCATTCAAAAATATTTTGTAATAACTTCACAGACCATAAATTAGGAACTACTGGCCTATATTAAGCTTTTCATTCAGAGGATGTTTTTACAGCACAGATGATGAAGCTACAATCCATATTTATTTCATTAATGTTCAGTATAGTGGCATATTGAATTCCATCTATTATCAGAACAGTATCTTATATTAATCAACAGACAATACATTATCGGATCAAAAAATCTCTCAAATTGTCCATGTTCTGTATCCCACATGATATTTAGGAAGTTGTACAATTATACAGCTGACATAAGAGCTTATTAATGCAGACTTCATTCACTTGTCTTAATAATTAAATCTTCAAATTATGTCATTGAGTCAGCAGTATGAACTAACAATATTATTTAATAAATTATTTAATGAAGTTTCACGCTGGATATGGAAGATAGATTTATTGAAGTACCTTGTGCGTTCCTTTTAAGAGGCATTGATATTTCTATTGACAGGAATTGTGGTTGATCCTCGACATGTCTCCTTGGTATCAGACTACATGTGCTTTGAAGGTGTTTACAAACCTTTGAATCGGTATGGAATGCAGTCCAATTCATCCCCCTTGCAACAAATGACTTTTGAGACAAGCTACAAGTTTTTGAAAGAAGCAACTATGTTGGGTAAATACCTCACAATTATTATGAAAATAATAGCTTATAGAGTAGGATAAATCTTTGAATTATTAATTGATGAAATACACATACTCATATTTTGCTTTATTTTCTAAAATTAAAATCATCCAGTTCCAGGCAGCCACAATTGCATAAATTAACAATGCATGCATATTGCTCTTAAAAACAAATAGTGATGGAAGTTTCACATATAGGTAGTTCCTGATTAATGATCATTTGTTCAGTGCTGTTCAAAGTTACAGTGGCACTGAATTAGAACACTTACAGTTGATCCTCACAGTTGTGTCTGTCTCAGCATCCCTGTGGTTTCATGTTTGTGATTTGGGCCTTTGGCAGCTGTGTCACCATTACAGTATCTCATGTTGATCTGATCATGATTTACAACATTCATTGTTAACTTCCAACAGGCAGAATCAAATGGAGAAGCAGATAGGTTGCAAATAGCAACCATGTCACATTGCTCCTAACAGCTGCACAGAAGTCACCTAAAAACTGCAGTTGGAATTACTAGTCAGTGTCATTTTTTTGACTGTGACAGAGTTCCCAACCCAAATTACTGTTACTACCTCAGGACTACTTTTCTTGAAGAAATCATATTTACTGAAAACATTGGTATGCAAAATGGAGTATTGGGAATGGAGACAAGTCTTTATGTTTTTAAGTCACATGTTCCTCAGATGCAGAACTCATGGCAGAGGGTGGGTTCCACTTCATACTATTATCAGAATGGCCTGTCACTCTTAGAATAGGTAGTGATACACAATTCCATTCATGTTAAAGTTACTGCCAAAACTTAATACTGGCATATGTTACAACTCTTTGTTGGATGCAGGGGCATTGGTGTTAATGAACACATAAGATACACACAACACTATACTGGAATTTATCATGGATTATTGCAAAGTATTACTCAAATCTCAATAATAAATTCATTTATTTGAAAGCCAGTTTGATATAGTACCTAAGGTGCTGCAATAGAAACCTAGTCCTCTCTTAGGCACGAAGGCTAGTAGGGAATTTTGGTCCAGTCTTAGCCCAACTGATTTCATAGGGTAATTACTGTAGAGGAAAGACTGTCTTCAACTGACTAAAAAGAAATATGGGATTAAAAAATAGTTCCAAGTATTGAATACTCATTAAAGATGGGCTCCTGCTATTTGGAACATTTTATCCCACCCCGGGGGAGATTTCCCAGCCTCCTGGCCTTCCATAATGACCTGAAGAGGGGGTTAATAGACCAATAGCAGATCCCACCTCACCAGCTGTACACCCTGATTCCTCCCTCACCTTTTCACCATAATTTAATTTTTATTGTCTGTGTGTATATATATATTTATTTTCGTAGGTTTTCACGGGTAGAGGTATGTAGGTCTAGGTGTGTTCAGGTCTTTTCCCGTGTAAGATTAAGAGTATCTTGGCGAGCTTGCACTGGCACGAAGCCGAAAGCACCAGCCTGAGGATGGCGAGTGGGACCTCGCTGAAACGTCGCCAAGATACTCTTAATCTTACACCAGAAAAGACCCAAACACACCTAGACATATATATTTATTTGTTTTTTGAGGTTTTTGTGGGTATTTGTATGTGGATCTTTGGTTATTCGGGTTTTCTCCCGCATAAAATTGGAAGTATCTTGGCGACGTTTCGACGAAATCTCATTCGTCATCTTCAGGCTTGTGTCTTCGGCTTTGTGCTTCTCGGAGTAATGTGAGCTTGCAAGCTCACATTACTCCAAGAAGCACAAAGCCGAAGACACAAGCCTGAAGATGACGAATGAGATTTCGTCGAAACGTCGCCAAGATACTTCCAATTTTACGTGGGAGAAAACCCGAATAACCAAAAATCCACATATATAGTTTTATTGGTTTTGTCCTTTTGACACTAAGAATTGCCTTGTGGTGAGATGTGCAGCAATCAAATTTAATAAATAAATATCCGGTTTCACAAAAGAAACAAAAAGAAAAAATTCTACATAAAAATTCTACAAAAGCTTTGTGATCATTATGGAAGCAAGATATATAGGGACAGGTAAACATCTGAAAATATTTTTCAACAAGTTATATTTTAAGAACTGTTTGGTGGGATTAGCAGAAGAAAAAATTTAATCCTTCCATAAGACCGATATGAAATTGTGTATACATACATATGTACATCCAAAAGTACCACTGAATTAGATTTGAATATAATCCCTTTCAAAATACACTTTTCGCAAGTGAGAAACTTTATATCCCCAAATATAACTGCTTTCTTTTCTTCTAGGGTCCCATGATGAACTTCTGTCTCCTTCTGCTTGCCTGGTGGTAGGAAAAGTCGTCAAAGGAGGAACTGGCTTATTTGATCTTAAGCAACCGCTAAAATAGATGGTTTTTTTACAAAAAAAAACCTTTAGCTTGATTTTATTCTAAAGAATAAATTTGCTGCTATGCATTTTATTTTATTTTTTTAGTGTTTGCTGTCTGAAAGTATCATTAATTAACCTTTCTAATTTAATAACTACCTGCATCTTTGGATTTTCAGAGGTTATATTTAATAATAAATATGGTGTGTTCATCCTTTAATTCTGGCAAGTGAGTTTATTGAACAGTCTAATTTGGTTTTAAAATATTTTTCTGGATCATCTAGTATAAAAAGTATCTTTGTGGTAGCAGCTTCTCTTATTACATTCAACAAATTTACATAAAACAACATAAACTGAATAGATACTTAAATGTCCCTAAAATAGTGATTCCCAAAGTTTAAAGGAAAAGTCAGTTGAGTTTTTGACATGCTTTTGTGTTGTTTTTGCCTGCTGCCTGTAATCAGAAAACAAATTAGCGCACCATTACATAAATAGTATCAAGACATACCTTTCATACTGGTTATGGCTGCCTGAAGTGGGATCCTGAAGATTAAGTAACAATTGCTGGAATGAATACAATAGGTTTTTTTTATAAATCCAATATATTCATGTGGGAAAGATTCTCTCATGATCTGTGACAGACATTAGTGGGAGAGGTCATCTGTCATGGTAGGATGATAGGACTGTGGGAATCAGCAGAGGTTCAGCTGTCTTTCAGGACTTCCCCCTCCATGCCATTTGTCTAATGGAGAAGAGCCTTTTTTTTCCCCCTAATTTGAACCCAGTAGAATATTGAATCCTGAAAAATATTCCCTGCGGTTGATACATCTTCTTAGCTGCCTCCACTTGTTTCCATCCCAGCAAGTGTGATAAGGGCAGGAATTAGTTTACCCTTTGGGAAAGGGAATCCTCTTCAGCACACATTCCTGCAGGGCAGTTCCTCTCTCTACTTTCATATAACTGCAACAGTTATGTAGAATTTTTGCAATGGAGCAAAAAGACCTGTGGAAGTTTTCTTTGTTTTGGACAGGATGGAAGTATATTGCAGAAGAGGGAAGATAGAGAAAAACAATGCAGCAATATCAGCAATCACAATACAATTTTCCATTTAATCACTGCATTTTATTTATTTATAACCAATTTTATTTTGGACAGGCACTACGCCTAGTGGTTTAACCTTTGCTTTATTTTAAAAACGTCTTGCCTGATGAAAAATTAAATAGATGAACTCAGATTAATTGTTCAAAATATGGACGACAATGAGTGAAAAATGTTCCCATTAAGAAGCAAAGACGAAACTTTTATCTTTCATACTACATTTCTGTCGTTTGATAGAAACCTACATTAGAGGCCAAAATATATTTTGCTATTTTTGAAGATTTCTCAGAACCGAAAGTCCTACCTTGAAGGTATAGGATGTCGGCTCTACACTTTCCTCTCTCTTTGGCGCCGTCAGCCCGCTTCGGAATTTGTCGAGATTCTTCTCTTCCCGCCTTCAAAACTGTGACGATTGGCCAAAGGGGACGATGGGTTCTTGGGAAGCGGAGTGACTTCAAAGAATCGCGACCTCCTGCGCGCCACGAAAGGTGCGCGCGCAGGCGACTCAGGGCTCTCCAGGTTGCCGTAGGAAACCGAGGAGATGAGATAAGTAGGGCCTCGCGGACACTGCGGAGACTGAGTTAAAAGAGAGAGAAGAGCTCTCGCGATTTTCCTAGTCTCGCGCGATTTTCTTTTCAAACGTATTTTTTTGTCCCTGTTCCGAATTGATTTTTTTTTTTCCTGTGGTTGCAGAGTTCCGGAGCTCTTTAGAGGGGGTCCACCGTCCGAGTGAGGTATCCCATATTACCTTAATAGAGTAGTACTTTTACACGTTTGTATGTTTGTCCGGAGTCATAAAACAACGCTGGCAGCTACCCGGGATGCTGAAAGCATCTCCGATGGCACTGTTTAATCGAGAATACATCCATTTGCTTGGTTGGGGCAAGAGGGCTTTCCTCGCATCCCAACAACGACCATCTCGAGACGCGGCATTGGCAGCCGGGGTGGCGGTGGCCGTTCTTTTATTTGTCCCTATGGCTGTTAGCTATAACTGGATCGCCCTCCACTAATCGGTCTATTCTTAAAGACATCCGAGGACGCCGCATATGTTGTTTTTTTTAATTCTCCTTAAAAACAAAACAGTCCTTCCAGGACTATAGAAACAATCATGTAATCCTGCATTAATTTGTTGTTTGTTTGTTATTATATTATATTTGGCTTGTTGAAAAAATAAAAGTAATGGCTGAGTTCTGTCAGAAAAATAATTTGGAGTTACAGCTCGAGCCAGGACTGCGCAAGGATAAATAAAAATGACATCCAGACAACTGTGAGGAAAGAAGAAATATTTATTCCTAAAAGCAAAAAGTTTGCCTTTAGGGACAGACTGCAGAGAAACTGGATTCAGCAGCAGATTTTTATAAGGAGAGCCTGCCCAGGGTGTCGTATTCTACAGTGAAATTTGAAGGGGGGGGGAGGTAGGTAGGTAGGTAGGTAGATAAGTTTATTCTTCAGAACATGCAGTTCTTCTGGGAGACCTAATTTAATTAACTGGTTGTGCTTGCAGACCTCCTTTGATATGTAGATTAGATCTGGGTAACATATTTGAGGAATTTTGCTAATTTTATTTGATTAACTTAGTTTCAGCTTGACTGTCAGTTATCTAGTGGATTCTCAGATCATTGTGGATTCTGTTAATATTTTAAGGAAAGATGGAAACACTGTAAACAATAAAATATATTTTGATCTAAAATTTCTTACAATCATCTCCTTGTACATATATAGAGAGAGTATATATATATGTACACTATTAATGGCTGTAGTTTATAACATACCTTTTGTCTATTTGTAACATCATAAGGAAAACATAATGAACTGCTGGTTGCATCTGCATTACATTTGAATTTCCTAGAGGCTGCTAGAAAGAGAGCTACTCGCAGTGAGTTCAGGGGGACTGAGACAAAGTCCAGTGGAGCAAGGTAAGCACCTGTTCAGGGGGACTGAGACAAAGTCCAGTGGAGCAAGGTAAGCACCTGGAAGCGGCTAAAGATCTGAAACAGCAGCAGTACATTCTTGGTAAGTGTATCTGTGATTGCAATTCTATTTTATTTTAGAATGGCTCATTTATTTCAGTGCAATACTTGTGCAACTTTGTACTCTTTGCGGTACTCTTTGCAGATTTGGATACTGTCCTGTTTGTAAACAAATTACAAGCCTACATGGACAGATCGCTTACCTAGACTCTCTGCTTTTCAGGAAGAAATTAGGTGTCCAGCTCAATCATTCTATTCTATTGAGCTGCCCCACTATAAGCCCCCTCTACCACAAAGATGCTGCAAGAGAAGGGCAATATAAACAACCGTGAGATTTGACAAGGTGAGAGCTGTGAATCACAAACACAAAGCTTTCACTGTGTCACTGAATAACAGATACAGTGTCCTTGCTGACCTTATTAGGGATGCTAAAGTGGCAGGTCAAGGAAGTTCTAATAACAATAACTCAAATGAGCAGGGGATAATGTCTGAAACGAAGAACTTGTTTTACATAGGGGAAAGTGTTAATCAAGCATTATACATCAGTCATACAACAAGAGCAAGGTATCCAAAAAGAGAACTGACCTTCTGATTGATGATTCAATTGTAAGGCATGTAAATTTAGGAAAGGATACAGAGGTGTGTGTTTTTTTAAACAACTTTTATTCAATTTTTCCGAAACAACATAAAAAAGAGCTATTTTCGGTGTACAACATAATTCTGAGTCACCACTTTTACAGGCGAATATGACAGTAATTATATATTCATTTTTACATCCTGTCTTGTCCATTTTTAATTCTATTATTCTCCATTTCAACTTTTACGTAAGAAAAGGAACAAATACATTAATGTTAAGTGATATTACTTTCATTCTAAACATCTTCTCAATTTATTTCAAATATATTTCTTAAACATTAACATTTCTTTTAAGCATGAGCTTTTCCAAAGTACTCTTTTCTCATTTTACCTCTCAACATATACATAAGAAAAGGAACAAATGAATTAATCCTATTCATTAATATTACTTTCATTCTAAACATCTTCTCAGTTCATTTCAATTTATTTCAAATGTATTTCTTAAGCATTAACGTTTCTTTTAAGCGTAGCCTTTTCCAAAGTACTCTTTTCTGATTTAAATAGTTCCTATATCTTCATACTTATTCCCTTTTAATTCTTTTATCTTGTCAAATTTGCAATTCCATCGCATATTCTTTTCATAAAGTCTAAATTAATACTAGCTTTTTCACAAAAAACAAAACAGAAATTTCCCCTCCCCTTTTACTAGTTTGGGATTGTCACCTCAGTGGTTTAAATATGCCTTAATTCCCTCATCTGTAATTCCCAATTAAACATCTATTTTACTTAGTTATAGTAATAATCATTCCCTAGAAAAATAAACTACTTTACATTGTACTTTTCAGTCAGATTCCCCAGTGTATTTTCTCCCTTTACTTCCATAAAATTTTATTTATGATATCAAAAAAAAAAAAAAAACAAGAAGAAGAAGAAGAAGAAGAAGAAAAAGAAGCAATTAATCCATTTTGCTATTCCTGGTCACTTTAATCTTATTTTAAAACCTTTTTAAACCTCCTCATGATTCATTTCAATTATTTCAATATATATATTAAACATTAACCTTTCTTGTAACAATAAAAATAAGAATATACATTTGACACATGCCGGTTTCGCGTGGCTTCGGGGCAGCAGGAATTCGCGACAGCTCGCGATTCCTGCTGTGCTAGCTGCCGAGGTACCCCCGATCCAGATGGGTCAGGGGGATATGGCTGCCCTGTAGGGACAGCTGAAGAGAGAGGGGAGTCGGACAGGGGGTTGGGGGTGTCACAGACCCCCTCCTCCTCCGGAAAAACCCCTTTTTCCCAAGGCAGTGGAGCGGCGGTCAGCAATGGCCGCCACGAAGAAGCCAGCAACCGGGTAAGATTGCGCTGGAAGAAGTAAGAAGAGTGAAAGTGCTGTCTGAGCCGGGTCAAGTAACATCTTTCAAATTGGTTGGAACTGAGCTGTTTGAGTTGCTGGAGGATACATTGTATCCCTAAGAAGATCGAAAGCGGCGGAGAAGCTGTTAAAGGGAACTTTTTTTTCTTCACTCTCCCACCCCATGGAAACAGCAGATATGTTTGGACATATTGGACATTGAAAGTGAATTGTTTTGAGAGTTGAAGCTAAGGGACAAAAGGGTTCTTGGACATTGAAAAACTTAAGAAATTGGAAAACGCTTGTTGGAGGTATGGATTTCTGATTATTTAAAATTGATATTGCAAGTGGGAAAGGAGAGGAAAAAAAATTGGAGCAGAAGCTGAAAAAGGAGGAGATTGCCTAGAATCCCAAAGAAAGGTATATGGTAATTGGACCTCTTTGATTAAACATTAACCCCAGAAAGAGAAAGAGAAGAAGGAAGAAAAGTATTAATTTTTGGAATTATTTTTTTTTGAATTATTTTTGATTAAAAATATTTGTGGTTGTTTTGGGAAAAGTTTCTTTTTTCATAATGGCATCGCTTGTGGATGAACTAAAGACTGAATATCAAAAATATAAAAAAGAAGATACTTTGGGCACTTTGTTTCAATTCTTAGAAATGGCGTTATGTACTTATGAAAAGTTGACTACGCAGCAGAAGGACTGGGACAAAGAAGAAGAGGAAGAAGAAGCCATTTTTGATGAACAATGGGTTCTTTCCGGGGAGGAGGAGAAAAAGGATAAGAAAAAGGGGATTTTAAGAATTATAAAAGCAACCAAAGAAGAGAAAAATGAGCGAAAAGGTGGAGGCAAGGTTAGAAAGCAAAGGAAAGGGAGTAAGAAAAGGGAGGAGGAAAGACAAAGGGGTAAAAAGGGCAAGGAGAAGAATAAGCAAGAGAGAAAGGGGGGGAGGAGAAGCCTCAATGAGGGGAAGCAAGATCTAAAGAAAAAAAGTTTATTTAGAGACAATGGGTGAATTTAATTTAGGATAAAAGAGGGATTCTGGAGGGTACATAAGATTGTGTTTTTTATATGTGTATTTAGAGTATAAAATTCATTGTGTAATTTTAGAATCTATTAAACAGAATCCCAAGAAAAATTGTTATATGAAGTACTTTTAAGTTAGGGTAATGAGTTATAGACGTTACTCCAATTGGTGTATAGGAGAAGTATAATAAAAGAAAAAAGATGAATGGATAGTTGGAAATAGAACAGACAAAGAATATTATTGAAAATGGTAATAAGATATGAAAAGATATATAAAGGTTTTGTTAAGTTTTTTTTTTTTTTTTTTGGATGTTGTATATTGAAAAAAGGCAAAAAAAAATTTAATTAATAAGAAATAATTTGGATGAAAAGGAGAAGTTGGGATAAGATATGAAGTTAAATAGACAAAGTATTGATACTATAATTTGGAATTGTTATGTTTTATTGGTTTTCTTCTTTTATTATTTTTTCTTAGAAAAGAACTTATAAGCTATTATGCCTTGCGCATTGTTTATATAAAATTGATAAAAATGGTTTATATATATATATATAAAAAAGAAAATGACAATAAGATATGGAAGGATATATAAAGTGAATATGATGTTTGAATTTGTGTCTGTGTGAAGAGTTTCAACCCGGGATCAGACAACCTTCAGAAAAGATCTTTTAGTTTTGTTTATTGTGTTCTCTGTAAAATTAATAAAATTTGTTTAAAAAAAAAAAAAGAATATACATTCATCTTCTAAAAGATATGAGTGCCCCTCCCTCTTCTCAGTAGACTAAATTTTATAATTTATAATTGCAAAGTACATTATTATTACCCTTCATATCAATGCGGAATCCCATTTCTTAATTTATTAACCATTATTTCTATGTATTCTAGGTAAAGAAATTTTTTCCTTTATTTTACAATTCTCATATTTATTTATTTCTTGTTCCTGCTCCTCATTACCTCTCTTCCCTTTTATTTTTCCAAATCTTTTCTCCCTCTGATTTATATTCCTCTCTCTATATATATTTTCCTACCCCCTTTTACTTTTCTGCTATTTCTTTGTATCTTTCTGATTTTTACAAGTATTCCCCATTTTAGTTACTTTTTTGAATCTCCCATTTTTAACCCCTCTTCTTTGTGGTGTTCTTTGTGTTGATTGTCTATTTAAGATGGCTTCTTCTTGAACTAACTCCTCCTTCTCTGAGGTTTCTTCTTCATATTCTTCAATCGTCATTTCCATAGCTTTTAACTCAGAGGCAATTCACCTCTTGCATGTAGTAGTTCTTTCAAGTTTTTAAGTTCCATTTTCAGATCCCACAGAGATATCATTGTTGCACATTCTTATATCTTATAGTCATTAAAATCCACAAATCAGCTTCCCTTCTTCTTTTTTCTTCTTCAAACATTCTAGATTGACAACTATTCCAGAACTGGGTTTATAGCAAAATCACCAATCAGTCCAACAATCCATTTTTTTTTTAATTCAATTTTTGCTTTTTAGGGTACTTGTTATATTATTTCAATATTTCCTTTTCATTGTATCAAATCAGATTCATAGAGAAATAGGAGCTTTCCCTTTTTCAGCTTAAATTTTTGTCCTCCAGATGGCACTCTCCGTTTTACAATGTCCTCACATTCCCCCTCCCCCCATTTTATTGTTCAGGGCTTTCCAAGCCCTGGTATTCCAAACCGATCAAATCTTCAATTTAAATATTTCCCCCCTTCTTTTTGAAAAACTCCTAAGCCCAGCTTTAAATTGTGCCTGTTTGTTGCCAATGTATTTTAATTCAATTTGTTTCAATATCTTGTTCCGGCTTCTTCCTATCCCGGTTCGAAGCACCGCTCAGCTGTCAAAAATATTTTCACTTTTTTTCCTTTCCCTTTATAAATCTGCCACTTTCTTATTATTTCATAAAAATTCTTAAAATATCCATCCTGGGGTACTTTTAATTAATTGTTGCACCAAGTTGTCCCGATTCTTATGTTGTCCATCCCTTTCTTCTCTCCTGCATAGATCTTAGTCCAGCTAAGTCAGGGGTGGGCAAACTTTTTGGCTCGGGGGCCGCATTGACTTTTGAAATTTGACAGACGGGCCGGGTCAGCACAAGATTTTTGGGAATCGCCCCCCCCCTTCTCCTCCTTCCCCTCCCCTCGGAGGCCCCCGAGTCAGGAGTTGCTACCGCCGGCGTGGCTCCGCGTGGCTCCAGTCCCTCGTTGCCTCAGGAAGGGAAAGGCAAAAAGGAAGAGCCGTGGCGGTGCTTTGCAACAGCAGCATTGGCACCAGAGGCTCAGGCTCAGCGGCTCCTGGTTTTGCCTTTTCCTTCCCAAGGCAACACAGGACTGGAGCTGCACAGAGCTGCGCCGGCGGTAGCAACTCCTGACAGCCCCAACCGGACACCTGAGCGGAGCCCGGGCGGAACTGCCTGTTGCTGCTGCCGGAGCACCGCTGGGTCACCTCCTCCAAGAAGACCACCCTCCCACCAGGCTTCCACTCCGCCACACGGCTCAGGGCCAGGTGTGAGCGCCCGCGAGTTAAAAGGAAGCCGAAAGTTGCTGGGAAGTTGCTCAGGTTTCCGAGGCTTCCAGGCTTAAACTTTGCACAGGCAAAGTTTGCAGGCGGGAGCATCTTCTGACTGAGGAGCGGGAAGGGTTCTGCTCGGCGAGTGGGCGGGCTGCTTGGAGGAGGTGACCCAGCGGTGCTCCAGGTTTCTCCTCCGACGCATGGCTTGGGGCCAGGCGCGAGCGCCCATGAGGAAAAAGGAAGCCGCAAGTTGCTGGGAAGCTGCTCAGGTGCTGGGAGCAGGCTTTTAAAGTGCCGCCCGAGCAGGACCGCCGAGCCAGGAAATGGGGCACCAAGGCAGGGCAAGGCTCCACCAGCAGCGGCCTAGCTTTAGGTGGCTCCAAGCAGCCCACTCCAAGCAGCCCACCCGCCCACCGGGCAGAACCCTTCCCGCTCCTCGGCCGGAAGACGCTCCCTCCTGCAAACTTTGCCTTTGCAAAGTTTAAGCCTGGAAGCCCCGGAAAAAAAAGGGGGATCGGCGGAGACTCACCTTCGGAGAGGTTGCACTCGAAGGTGATTTTGAACTTCCAGCCAAGGCCTTTGCAAAGTTCTTCTTTTTTTTCCTACCCCGAGAGCGCTCCGCACTGTTTTGCAGCTTTTGGGGCCACGCGGTGCAGGGCAATACGCCATGCCCATTGATCTTTTTTCAGGGGCGGGCTGGATTGGACAGACCAATGGGCCAGATGTGGCCCACAGGCTGTAGTTTGCCCACCCCTGAGCTAAGTCCTCCTCTTCAGGGTGGCCATTTTAGACCACCGCTCGGTCATCTCCGGGAGAAAAAATTGCCAAGCCCAGGGAGGGGAGATGTGGCTTCCCTCAACTTGGCTGGCGGCTTCCACTTACTCCGCCACCCCTCCAAGGCAGCTTCAGCTCCTAATCACAATGATTGGGGCTCTCTAACAAGAGAGCATGGACCGAAGCTGTGGATAGTCACAGTCCCTGGTCCATCGACAAGGAGGGCTTAACCCGGAAGTCCTCAATTCAGGAAAGAATACAGAGGTTTTGAAAGAGGTCAGATGTTTGCTACATGCTACTACCAATAGACACAAAAGGCGTATTTTAACATAATCAAGAATCCCAGTAAGGATTGATGTTGATGGTATTGTACATCTTGGCACAAATGATGTGTCCCAAAAAGATGTACTCTCTGTGCAGAAGATTTCCAGAGCTTAGGGCAGGAACTTCGTAGAATAGGCTGTAGGCTTGCTTTTTGAGAGGTTTTACCAGTACATAAGGAACAAAAAGGAAAAGACCAGCATATAGTGGAGCTCAATGTGTAGCTAAAAGAGTGGTGTAAAAGGGAAGGTTTTAGTTATATCATGTCTGCAGCTGGTCCAATGAAAAACTGTACAAAAGAAATGGTTTGCATCCATCAAAGGAAGGGATTGAGTTACTTGGCATTGAATTCATGGATTTTCTGAAATAATTGATTCAGAACATTTCTATCCCTGGTAATCTAAAATTAATAGGGATATCAGTGCATGCAGGTAATAATGCTTGACAGCTTTATCAGTGCAGGTAATAATGCTTGACAGCAACCTTACTGTCAAGCAAAATCAAGTATTTAATAATGAGTGCCATAACGTGCACTAATCAAACAGATGGTAAGGAAGTATGGGAAGTCAGGCACAACACAGGGACTAGAAGATCTCCAAGATCCCTTCCAACTCTGTTATTCTATTGTTCTGTTTATCTATTATTCTAACAACTTTAGGGAGAGGGGTTCATTAATTAACATTGTTAGAAGGAAAACAATGTTGTAATGCCTTAAGATATGCAATCCTGATTTTTATGGACTAAGAAATTTTTCTGGGAGAAAAATAATTTGAAAGAGTCAATACAAGGCCATTTTTCCCAATAAGTGACAATCTTCATTTGTTTAAGGTCTTTTTTTGCCCATATGCATTGTGGATACATGGTTCATTACTGCGTCCCCTGTTCCATGAGTCCTAATATAAATCCAATCAATTCTATTTCTGGTTGGTTGGTCAGTTGGCATTTGTGATGATCAGTAGGAAGAGGATTCTTGCTGTGGTAAAACATCAGGTAGTTTTTAGTAAAAGCTAACCAAGTCCAATGCTGTTTAATTTTAAGAGCTGCGATGACACAGTGGTTAGAATGCAGTACTGCAGGCTACTTCTGCTGATCACCGGCTGCCAGCAGTTTGGCAGTTCGAGTCTCCCTGGCTCAATGTTGACCTCAGCCTTCCATCCTTCCCAGGTCAGTAAAATGAGGAGCCAGATTGTTGGGGGCAATATGCTGACACTGTAAACTGCTTGGAGAGGGCTGTAAAAGCACTGTGAAGCAGTATACAAGTCTAAATGCTATTGCTGTTGCTATTAATTTTCAATAACTTGGAGAACTCTTCCTTGAAATCTATTGAATCAAAAGACAATCGTTAGCATTATTGTGGGGAGCCAGGTTTCCATTAACACTCACTGTACATCTATATCCAGTACATTCAAGTCATTCAGGTTCCATATATATTGGGCATTTTTATACTTATGTTTGTAGTTCTCAATTATGTCCACCAGCAGGAAAGCAGATTCAAGGTGTATAAATCTCTCTTGGGAAATGGGGTTTTGGTAGGCATACATTGGGTGAGGGTCATCATATTTTTGATTGAGGTTCAAGTTGGTTTGGTTTCAAAGTAATATAATTTGGGCTGTTGCAACCTCAGAATCTAATAAGTCTCCTATCTTGGGCCTTAGCCTGTTGCCACCCATACTGGGATTTTTTTTAAAGATAAAACACAAGTAAAAGTTTTTTTAAAAGACCTATTTTTTCCTTACTCCCCCACATGGAGTCAACAATGCTGAAATATTACTGTAATGAGATTATTGAGAGAAGCTAAAATACAAATTTGGAGGCAACACAGCAGATTAGGCAATAACAGTTGGTAAAGCAAAAACGTGCCTTTTCCTATGGCTAACAAAAAATTACTTGCCCAAAGTTATCTAGCCCACTTTCATGGCTAAGTTAGGATTGGAACCCATATTTTTCTTTCTAGATTGGTGCCTTAAATCAAACTGGTTGTCATCACAAATTTGTTTACCTTCTTTTCTTTGACTTTAAGAGAAAAGTAAAAAGGTTTAGCACATATTTAGCAACACCTAGTCTTCACTTTGTAGTTCCAAATGCATTATTAAGGATATATCTAGATTAAAATGCAAAAAAATAATTTAAATTTTGCAGCACAATATATGCTAACTTCAGATCTTCTGAATCACATTTCTTAAACGTTCTTATTACTGACTGTGTACAGTATAAGTTTCCCCTTGCTTCTTCATCTAGACTAGAGCTGTCAAATTGGCGGCTCATGGGCTGGATGTGTCATGTGCAGGCCACGCCCACCTCAGTTCTGCAAAGGGAAAAGTCATGAAATATCACGTGACATTGCAAGTTTCATACCTGTGATATAGACTATTCCTTTCTCAAACTCCCCTTTTCTACATATAGTTACAATCATTAGCTTTCTTACAAGCATATTATGAAACTCAGAGCTATATGGCAACTCTGCTTAAACATACATTTCACTCATCTCTTATAATGCAGTTTGCAGATATGAAGGCTGAATGGGACTAGTATTACTTTTAATATACGTTAAATGGAGTTTTGGAAACAGGCTTTTGCTGGATTGTGGGTTTGCAATTTCTTCCTCTTAATTAGCATATGTGATAAGAAAAACAATAAATTAACGAGGATTGAATAAAAGAAATCAACTGACTAAATTTAGGACTGATTAAATTATCTATCGAACTGTCTTTGCAAGATCAAGACACAAAACTTCTTGTCTGATTTCTTGAGGGAAGCAATAAGAAAAGGAAAGAAAAGAGAAAAAAAAGATTTCTCTCCACATTGCTTTGTTGACCAGGCAAGCCAACAAAGCTATGAAGAAAGATTATTCCTCATAGTTTAGTTTTTATGAAGAGATTTAGAAGGAGAAAATGTTTAGCAGTTGCAAAAAGGTCAGAATGGGCTGCAGAGTGGAGAGGGATTAAAGATTCTTCCTCTCCCACTCCACCCCTTTTTTTCCCTTCCTTTAGTCTCCAGATTTTACTTGGAGAGTGGTAAATGGGTAAAGTGAAGAAACAGAAAGATACTGCTTTCTATGAGTTATTTTCATAGATTATCAAAAAAGCATAATTCATCTTTTTAACTTTTCTTACTTTAAACATAAAATTAGAATATGCATATATATACAATGATACTAAAATAGTCTCTTTCAATGTAAACTTCTAGAAATATTCATATACTCAATAACAACTTTTCAAGAAAATAATTCTTTTATGGCTTTTTAATTTTTTCATTTTATTACAATTGAAAGTACCTTTGTTTTGCCAAATTAAATTAAATAACTAGTCACATCCCATATTTTAATCCATCTTTTTTATATAAATTCTGTGCATTTCACTTTTTCAATTTCACTTAAACCAGGCATCCACCTATGTAAATCCAGGGGCCCAGCACCCTTCCCAATTGAGAGGTTGGGGAAACATGCAAAGCCGAAGTTCCCTTTTCCTTGCCCCTACCTGAAATGCGTGTCCCCGTTGGTTTGGGGTATATATATATACCCCAAACCAATATATATATATATATATATATTGTTCGGGTATTTTCCCACGTCATAATAGTGGTGCTTTTAAAGTTGTAGTAACGTTTCAGCAGAATCTCATCTGCCATCATCAGGCTTCTGTATGGTGTTTGTCTGTGAGTCAGACTTTTACAGTGGTTTCAGATTTAAATTTGGGGCAGTGAAACCACTGTAAAAGTCTGACTCACAGACAAACACCATACAGAAGCCTGATGATGGCAGATGAGATTCTGCTGAAACGTTGCTACAACTTTAAAAGCACCACGTGGGAAAATACCCGAACAAAGCTGAATGTAAGTGACAAAGTGACATGTAAGTACCCGCGAAAACTTAAGAAAACATATATATATATATATATATATATATATATATATATATATATACATACACACACACACACACACACACACACACACACACCCAAGAAGACTATTTTCCACACACAATCTACTGTGATTCACAGCCCCTTGGAGTGCCAATCTCCTAGCTATCCAAAATCTCTTGGTAACAGCAAAGTGAAGCTCATGAGAATTTGAGGTAGTTAGGAAAGGCACAGAGCATAAAATTAAATAGTGGAAAAGAAAAAAGGGAAAAATCCACACATACATAAATCCGATTCACTCATTTTATTTTTAAATATAAAATTTTTCACAGTTTGCACAGCAGATTTAACCTAGTTACCTAGTTTTAAAAGTGCACAATTCACTGAGCCTTAAATCAGTCATGGGTATGGGTTCATATGCTGAGATACACAGAATAATTGATCTGGTTAAGCATATTGTGGAACAGCCTTAGTCTTAACATTGCTTTCAACTTGGGCACTGAAGAAACATACAACATAGCAATAACAATAGCACTTAATCTTAGACTTCCTTCAAAGTGCTTTCCAACCCTCTCTAAGTGGTTTACAGAGTCAGCATATTGCCCCCAACAATCTGGGTCCACATTTTGCCCACCTCAGAAGAATGGAAGTCTGAGTCAACCTTGAGCCTGGTGAGATTGGAACTGCCAAATTGCAGGCAGTCAGCAATCAGAATTAGCGTGCAGTACTGCATTCTAACCACCGCAGCTGTTAAAATAATTCATAACTCCTGAAATTATCTTTGATTATGTTGTCCCTTTTTTAAACTTACAGTGAAATAATGACTTGGTAGTTGCTATTCACAGGATTTTAAAAAATATTATTAAAATGTTGTTCAATAATAAAATATACATTCAGAGACTGGATTGTTTATTTTTTGCACACTATGAAGCAGTAGAAACTAGCAACACTGCACTTCCTGTTGCCAAAACTGCAGGTTCTTGTTCAGGCTGTTGTAGATATTTATTTGTTTTATTTATTTTTTTGATTTATATTGCCACCTATTTGCCCATGGCGACTCAAGGCGGCTTATACAATGTAAAATCATATTTAAAACAAAAAATTAAAATTAAAACAATAAGAACTAACAAAAAGAATCAAATAAATTAGTACAATAGAACAAAATTTGGGAAAACAAAAAAAAAAAAAAAAACCAACTCTCACCCCCACCCTGATGACAGCGGATCACACTAGCCATTTGATGGGTTCCATCCCTCTTGGGTCCCTAGGCCTGCTGGCAAAACTAGGTCTTCAGTACCTTTCGGAATAGTATTAATGAGGGGGCCATTCTAATCTCTGGGGGAATGATATTCCAGAGAAATGGAGCCACCACAGAGAAGGCCCTTCTTCTAAATCCCACCAGGTATATCTCCCTCAGGGGTGGGACCCGCAGCATTCCCTGCATCCTCGCTCTAATGAGTCGGGTAGATGTCACTGGCAAGAGATGTTTCCTCAGATAACCCAGACCCAAGCCATGAAGGGCTTTAAAGGTGACAACCAGCACCTTGAATTGCACCTGGAAGCAAATTGGCAGCCAATGCAGCTCTTGCAAGAGAGGTGATACTTGTGCACACTGGGGTCTGCATAAAATCATGCGGGCCGCTGCATTTTGCACCAACTGGAGCTTCCAGATTCTCTTCAAGGGCAGCCCCATGTAGAATATGTTGCAGTAATCAAGACGGGAAGTGACCAGGGCATGAGTGACTGAGTAGGGACTGCTGATCCATGAAAGGATGTAACTGGTGTACAACCCGCAGTTGCGCAAAGGCCCTCCTGGCCACGACCGCTACCTGCTCTTCGAACAGGAGTCGTAAGTCTAGGAGAACCCCTAGATTACACACAGGGTCTGTTTGAGGTAGTGCCACCCCATCCAAGACTAAAGGTTCTCCCTGAACCAACGAACCCGAGACCCAGAGCCACTCAGTCTTGCACTGGTTTAGTTTCAACCCGTTGCTCCCCATCCAGCCCTTAACAGTTTCCAGGAACTGCAAGAGGGAGGATACAGCAACACTGGGCCGAGACATACAGCTGAGCATCATCAGCATATTGGTGATACTTCAGTCCATGGTTGTTAAGCCTGGTTTCCCCAACCAGGGTTAGGGAGACAAGCTAAACAGAATGTGCAGCTTAGTCAGATAGGCACACAGATAAATCAGTGAGCTAAGCTTGTATGTTTATTAACATACAATAAAAATGACAGATACGCTTGTGCTATCAAATATATAGTTTATTCCATTATGAGTTCATAGCATAGTCAAAATAACAGTCCAATAGTCATGTATCATTTAGTCAGTCCATTCAGGGATATTCAGTTAGCAAAGTACGTGTTGAATACCCTATGTCAATTCACTTACAAGTCTGTCCTTTGTTTTCTCTCCCGTTCGAGGAATGCAGTCTTGTGTCCTTGCAGTAATCAGGAACTTCAAAGCCAGAGAGATAGCAAGCTGCCGTCTTGCTTCTTTTAAAGTGCTTTCACAACCACTCCCTTAATTACTATCCCACAGTTAAAGTTGCAGACACTTTAACTTACAAACTATGATTACATATTATTATTTACCTAAACCAGTTAGGGTAAAACAATGTTATCCCTAACATTCTCCCCTTTTAGGAAATAATAATAAATATAACTATTTACATCTTTAAATCATATTTGTTACAACTCTCTTTAAACTTAGTTACTCCTTGAGCTTTTGTAAATTGGTCTGCAATGTTTTCTTCCGTCATGCAGTATTCCAATTTAATTAGCCCATTCTTTACAGATTCTCTAACATTTAAGTATCTTAAATCAGTATGCTTTGATCTAGTTTTTACAGCAATACTAGTAGCTAATTTTATAGCTGCTTGATTATCCTCGTACACAATAATGGAATCTTTTACAGTTATACCCATGTCTAATAATAACTGTTTGTACAAAATCAAGTCAGTGCATAATAATGACAGACATGAAAATTCCGCTTCCATCGTGGACAAGCTGATATGCTGTTGTCTGATTGACCTCCACCCTATTAGTGTTTTACCAAATAATATAGCCATCCCAGATGTTGATTTTTTAGTGTTTATATCAGTTGCAAAACTTGCATCTGCATAGGCACTAAGACTCAAATCACCCTTTGGTTCTATATACAATGCATGGTTCATTGTTCCTTTAAGATATCTTAAAATTCTCTTTAATGATTGCCAATGACATTGTTGTGGATCTGAATTAAAACGTGCCAGCTGATTTACACTATAAGCTATATCAGGCCTAGACCAATTGCTTATATATGATAAGCTACCAATCAAAGATTGATATATGGACTTATCAAATTTGGGACTTTGATCATCAGTTTGGCAAACTTCCTGACTCATTGGAGTCTTTGCCGGTTTACAAAGTTCCATTTTAAACGTTTTAATTAATTGGCAAATTTTATCTTCTTGAGATATCTTAAAACCATTTTTTGTTTTGTTAATTGTCAATCCTAGATACTTTTTAATTTCACCTAAATGCTTTAATTTTATCTTTTTGGCTAATAATGATATAATCTCATTAGCTTCATTATTAGCCTTAGTTATCAAAGCAATATCATCTGTAAATAATAACAATAATGACACCGTTCCATTATTTTCTCTTAAACACACATGGATCTGCTAAACCAGATTTAAAACCTATATTGTTTAACTCTTTCACAATATATTGGTTCCACTCAAACCCAGATTGTTTCAACCCGTAAAGACTCTTTTTGAGTTTCCAACAATCATTACTATTTACTTTATTGTCTTTTATACCTACTGGTTTTCTTAAATATATAGTGTGCTGCAATGGTGCATGTAGATAAGCAGTTTCTACATCTAAATGGTTAATAACATAGTTTTTCTTAGCTGCCCACACTAAAGCTGCTCTCAAAGATGTTGCTTTAAGACTTGGTGCAAAAACTTCATCATAATCAGATGCAGTTTGATTAAATCCTTGAGCTACTAACCTAACTTTATGGGTAACAGTCCCATCATTTCCAGTTTTTACTTTAAATATCCATTTGCACCCAATGGATTTTTCTCCTGGAGGTAATTTAGCATCTTCATAAACTTTCATTACCTTTAATGAATTTAATTCCTTTTCCATTGCCTTTTGCCAATTCTCCTGATCCTTAGCAGGATACATCCTAAGTTCATCTATACTAGTTGGAACTTTAGTTACTTGGCAAACTATACTTGCTTGATACCTATCAGGTGGTCTAGTTACACGTGTAGTACGTCTAGGTATTACAGGACTTACAGGTGGACTTTCATTTATTAACTCTTCTTGATTATCTAACTCTTCCTGATTAACAGTTTCCTCTAGTTCTGGTCCTATTTGCTCTTAATGGACTTCTTCTTTAATTGGAATCTTCTTATAACTAATCTGATCTTTCTGCCTTTTGTAGGGTTCAATAATTACTTCATTATTTAAATCTTGCTCTAATCTATTCCATCCTACATGTTCTAGGAATTTTGCACTAGCACTGGTGTAAACTCTAGATGTACCTTGTTCCCAGAATCTATAAGATCTATGATTAGATGTATATCCTACAAAATATAATCTTTTAGCTCTATGGTATCCTTTGTGTCTAAGTTGTGTAGGGATATGCACCCATGCTGGTGCTCCAAATGTGTGCATATAACTTAAATCAGGTTTTGTACCATGCCACAATGTGAATGGTAATTCACCTGTTGTTGAATTAACAACATTATTTAATATATGATTACCACACATTATTGCTTCTCCCCATAAATTGTCAGGTAATCCTGAATCAGACATCATAGTTCGTGCCATTGATTGTAATGTTTGGCCTCTTCTCTCTATAAAGGCATTATTTTGTGGCCTATATGGTGCAGACTTTTTATGTTGAATACCTAACATTCTTAGTCTGTTCTGGAATTTATTATTTGTAAATTCCGTACCATTATCTGTTATAAGAGTTACTAATTTCTTTTTAGTTTTCCTTTCTGCAAATTTTATCCAATTAAAGAGATTTTTATATGTTTCAGTTTTGCTCTTCATTAAATAGCAAAACCCATATCTAGAATAATGGTCCATTATACTTAGTATGTAACGAGCTCCTCCTACACTTGGTTTTTTCGGACCTATTAAATCTGCAAATACTACCTCTAAAGGTTCTTTGGTAGTAAATCCATCAACTCTATTAGCAGGTGTAACCCTGGCTTTGCTATGATTGCAGATAGAACATTGCAAATACTTATTACAAGGTTTCAAACTTATTCCCTTAGATAATTCAACAGTTTTCTTAAGAATTTTAAAATTTAAATGCCCTAACCTTCGATGTAACAAGTGAATACATTCATCATGAGGTTTCTTATTTTCATAAACTGTGTTAGCCACCTTTAAACCATCATCATTTAACACATATAATTCACCTCTTAAAGATGCAGTAATTTTCTTATCTTCTTTCTCAATTATGCAGTTATCTCCTTTAAATGTAACTACATATCCTAGTTTAACCAAAATTCTAACTGAAATTAAATTAAACTTAAGTTGTGGTACATATATCATTTTTACATTCTCTTTTATAAAAGAACAATATGCTATACCTTGACCTTTAGCTTTCAGTTTCCAGCCATTGGCTAACGATATCTGCTGTGTACTCTTGCACATTTTCATAAATTTTTTCTTATCATTAGTTATACAATGAGATGCTCCACTATCAACCACCCATAAATTATTTTTTACAGCTCCGTTAGTATACATGGCTAACTCTAAATTTTTATTTATCTTTTGATGACTTTTTGTATTCTGGCCAGCGTTCTGGCACTTTGCCTTTTTACAAAATCTTGCCAAATGTCCTCTTCCTCCACAATTAAAGCACTTTTTAATTGCGTATGCAGTAGGAGTTTCATTATCTTCTTTTTGAGGTTGCTGCCTCCTTAACTCGTCTCTTTCAAGCCTTCTTCTGGCCTCTTCAATCAATCTGCCAGTTATATCAGTTAAAGTTAGGCTTTCCTTTGGCAATATTTCAAGTGAAGTTACGTAATTGTCATAGGTTTTATCGAGGGAAGATAGTATTATATAGACTTGATGTAGATCAGAGAAAATAAGCTCTTTCTCGTGCAGTTCTTGAAAAATGCTTTGCATAATTTTCAAATGACTCAGCATATCACCATTCTTATGGAGATGTGTACTGAAAAGCTTCCGTGTTAGATTTATGTGAGCACCAACATTATCTCGAACATAAATCCTCTTCAGCTTCTGCCAACACCCAACAGCTGTCTTTTCTCCATGGATATAAACAAGCTGGTTATCAGTTAAGGTTAACCCAATAATGCAAATTGCTTGTTCATTTTTATGCATAAATTCTTCTATCTTTAATTTATCTTCCTTATCCTCTGGATCCCATTCTTCTACGTTTGGTGGATTTTCAATTATGTTCCACAAACCTTCTCTTCGTAGAAGCAGACTACATTTCATAGACCATGATACATAGTTTGTTCCATCCAACTTGGATATAAGGGACAAACTTTGTAAATTGACTTGTGCCATGTTTTCTTATATGGATATAAAAATATAATTAATAAAACACAGCTGTCTGTTTACTGTAATGTATAACAACACAAACTCTCACTTTTACATAAATCTGTTTTATCCTAGTTAAACTGACTTTGCAGCCTCTGGGCCCATAACCAGTGTTAAGCCTGGTTTCCCCAACCAGGGTTAGGGAGACAAGCTAAACAGAATGTGCAGCTTAGTCAGATAGGCACACAGATAAATGAGTGAGCTAAGCTTGTATGTTTATTAACATACAATAAAAATGACAGATACGCTTGTGCTATCAAATATATAGTTTATTCCATTATGAGTTCATAGCATAGTCAAAATAACAGTCCAATAGTCATGTATCATTTAGTCAGTCCATTCAGGGATATTCAGTTAGCAAAGTACGTGTTGAATACCCTATGTCAATTCACTTACAAGTCTATCCTTTGTTTTCTCTCCCGTTCGAGGAATGCAGTCTTGTGTCCTTGCAGTAATCAGGAACTTCAAAGCCAGAGAGATAGCAAGCTGTCGTCTTGCTTCTTTTAAAGTGCTTTCACAACCACTCCCTTAATTACTATCCCACAGTTAAAGTTGCAGACACTTTAACTTACAAACTATGATTACATATTATTATTTACCTAAACCAGTTAGGGTAAAACAATGTTATCCCTAACAATGGTGATGGATGATCTCACCCAGTAGTTTCATATAAATGTAGATATACTGCAATTAGGTACTGATTTATTAAGAATATTTTTGGAAGTAAAATTTGGTTTTAAATTATGTGAATTTAATGTTACACTGAGTATGAGAGCAATATTTGAGAAAAGAAAGAATACCATTCAAGTCTATGTTAAATCCAGTTCTGATAGTGATGAATCTATAATGGTGGTTGATCAACAGATAGCTGATAGTCTATCAGTATGTCCTGAACTATATGGGGGTAGTGAGACTTCCATCATAGTCTTAAACGGTCTTCGGCCATTATTTATAAGTCATGTATTTAGATATACAGTACTTCACTTTAACTCCACAGCCTTTCAATAAGTTGACTTAGGAAGCATGCATATGGACTACCTTCTACCATTACAGGCAATAGTGTAAAATAATACTGATGTAATGAAAATCAACATGTCTGGGGTTTTTTTTTAATTCCTGCAATGTGTTAAATGAACTGTACAATTGAACAGAATGGTATCTTTCCATAATAGGTTCTATTTGGATAATTTTTGTTTTAATTTTTAGAGTAAAAAATATCCAGTTCATTTAATACAGCTAATTAACTTAACTCAATGAAGCAAGACAGTAAGAAGCTTGATAGAAATGTTTGTTTTCAGTTTTTTTGTGATACCTCCCTTGCTTTTTTTTCTTTATATTAGGACACTCTAAAATTTTCATGCCTGTGGACTAACATTATCACGGGTGGATTCCATGTCTTTCCTTGTAAGTAAACCAGAACGAATTAGTGTCAATCACTTTCAACACAATTTAACGAGAAAGTGTCTTTTTTAAAAAAATTCACACAATCACAAATAATGTAATTTTAATTATTTATACTTCTATAGATATATTTCAGTCTGATATGATAATAAGATTGAGCTACTAACTCAACATACCATGTAGATGTATTATTTTGAGCAATCAAAAGGTCCTCTGGAAAGAATAGAAATATTAAAAGGAAAAATTAAGAACTTTTGGGTGTTGTTTTAAAAGTAGCAAAGATAATGTTAAAGACTATGAGAATGGAAAATAAATGGAATTGCTAGAAGCAACTAATTGTAAGATTGGGAAGAAAGTGAAATGCTTGGATATAAGTATGGTTAACATAAATTGTAGTTATACCAGAAGAATTACCTTAAAATGTGGAATGAAATCAAGAACATGTTAAGATAGGAGAAATGACAATGGACATTGTTTGGGAGAATTTCTGTGATAAAAATCTTTCATGTAGAGTTGCTATTGAGACTATGGAACAGAAATAAAGTCTGTCTATGACTGAAAATGCCTTTGTAGGTCTCAGCACAAAAAGCATTTATAGAAAAGAAACAGTATGTAAAGAATGGTTAACTTATCAAGAGTTGTTATAACAGGAACATGGAGACTGTAAGATGAAATCAAGAAAGAATTGACTACAAAAGGATTTAGTTTTCAATATTTTCCATCTACACAATTAAGAGAAAGGTTTATGGTAGATAATATGTCATTTTTAAAATAAATAAATAGTTGGCATCATTGTATTTGTTGCCACTGGGGGAGGGGGAGGGAGAGGGAGAGGATTGGAATGTATGGGATTTTTTCCCTGCAATTTTTTAATGTTGTAATCCACCCAAAGACACTATGAGTTGAGCAGCCATATAAATTTATTTAATAAATAAAGACTTGGCCTAATTAATAAATAAACATTTGGAATTGAGTAGCAAAAAACAGAATTTTAACCTGAACTATGGCCAAAGAATGAAATATAATTACTAAAATATATAAACTTTTAGTGAAGTTCGAAACAGAAGGCATATACATGAAAGACTGAATAATAATGTAGGCTAAGAATTTTGAACACAATATACCAATAGAATAATGGGAAAGTATCTGGTTAAAAGGATTGCAATTTACAATATAAATTAAGTTATAGTTTAAAAGAGAATATATATATTTATATAAAATGATTGGAATATGATTGTAGAAAAAGTGTGTAGAATGTATAAAAGTACTTCAAATTTATCTTGTAAATGAATACCATGAAGGGTCATTTTATCATATCCAGTGGACTTGTAGAAAAAGCCAAACAAATTATGACTTATAATTTGTTATGACTTATCTCTAAACATTTCTCTGATGTTATAAGTTTAAGGATCATACTGGGGTGTTTTTTTCCCCTTTTACTTAGAAGAAATATGATAATTATGTCACATTACCTTTTGGGGGGGTTTCTTTCACAGCGGTGGATGTCTGAAAAATTTATTCTTGAGGGCTTACGGGAATTGGAACTCTTTGGAGGTAAGCATTTAAATTATATTCATTTTTTCTGCTTCATATTGGATTGGCCTCATATGAATATTTCTTTTACAGAATCTGCAGATTTAATTCAAGGTTTCTCACATTAATTTCTTAGGGATTGCAGCGTTCATTGGAAATCCCTTAATAGTTACCCATTGATTTCTAATGAATTTCTCTAAAATAATTTAGATTTTGCAGGATGGTATAAGTGTTGGAGTGATCACTTAAAGGTGCACAGGGAAAATGCTAATCTATATACAGTATTTTGTATCTATACAAAATAATCTACACATTTAGTCTAAGATTTAGGAAAAAATGTCTTCAAACAAGGTCAACATGAGTACAGGAAAGAATGATAACAGGTATTCCTCAAGTTACAACAGTTCAATTAGTGACCATTCAAAATTACGATACCCCCCCCTCCCCAAAAAAGTATTTACCACTCAGAACTGAAGTTACACATGTTGCAGCACCACGCTGGTCATTCGTCCTTACAACCAACCGTAGAGACACTGCAACATATCCCCTGCCTATTCCTTGCCCCCGCCTCCTGCCAGGTCTCCACAGACTGGGCTTGCTTTGCTAGTATCCCAGATTCCACTTACTCCTCCCTAACCCATTTCCCATGGCTTTACTGAACTTGTTTTTCGAAGAGCTCTAGAAGAGGCTGGCCCACATGGCAGATAAGCCAAAGTCTTTTATACAGAAACTGGTGAGTGATCATGTTTATTTAATGTAATTCAGTCAAATGAATCCTCAGGTTACGAATGTAATTGGCAGGCTTTATTTTATTTGTAATCAGAGGATTATCTGTACTCATTGAAAAAAGAAATTTCCCCTAATAGTCTTTCCTGTAGAGAAAAGGGAATTATTTTGAAACTGTTGAAGATCAGAAAACCCTAATATTAAATGATTTGTGTCCTTCTTAAGCTTTATTTATATCACTTGTTTAAAAAAACAAGTTTGGGCAGCTCTCAATGAAACTAAAAGCAAGAAAATCAGATGCCTCACCCTCCACCTCCAGTCCATCAACTCATACAGTGCTTGGACTCCAATCTTACCCTATTCCAACACCCGGGGATTATGTATTATTCCCTCCAACTATTGGATCAACAGCTGTATCTTATAGGTACTCCTTGATTTATGGCCACAATTGGGAATTTCCATTGTTAAGAAAGGAGGTTTTTAAGGGAATCACACCTGATTTTATAAGTTTTTTCACAGTTGAATCACTGCAGTTGTTAAGCAACTCCAGCATCTCCCATTGACTTTACTTGTCAGAAGCCAGCAGGAAAGGTTGCAAATGGCAATTGCATTATAAATACATGGTGATTGCCAAGCACCCAAATTTTGATCACATGGCCATAATGATGCTGTGATGATCATGTGCAATCATAAGTTATTTTCAGTGATGTAACTTTGAATGGTTGCTAAACAAATGATTGTTAAATTGAGGATTGCCTATATTATTTTGTTATCTGTGTTACTTTATAATTCACATTAACATCACATGTCAAACTATGTCAAATATCTATAAATTTTACAAAGTATTTAAACAAAATTAAAAAGCTGTTCCTAAAACTTAAAAATGAAATTACCAAATAGATCATAGAATATCTGCCTAATAATCAGTATCTTCCACTAACCTTTAGAATTCTAAAAGTGATAACGGTCATTTGGTTTGGGTATAGTAGGGGAGATGTTAAAGTACCTGACAGCAAAGGTTTTTGAGTTTTAACAAATATGATAAGAGAGAATGAGTCCTGAGCTGAGTTAATTAATTTTCTATTTGTATATGTATTTGTTTTAGTGTTGTGAATCCCACAGAGTCATGTACTGAGATGAAATGAGTGGCCTTAGAAACCGATTACATACATTAATGTTGTTTAAAATATAGTAAAGACTAGAAATAAATTGATATTTCTCATTATCAATTATGATAGCTACACTGGCCATGCTTCCTAACATTTTCTGTCTGAAGGGATTGAAATAAACCTGTTTGAGTGGCTTCAATGAAAATAATCAAATGACCAAACAAAAATAACTTTCATAAAGCAGTTTCCAAGTTTGTTGTACATTTTAATTGTGGATTTCACTGCCACAAATTGGTACTGTTTTAATAGTATTCTAAATTCTAATTGAGATCAAAATTTTGAAGGATATATCCACCAGTGGCTACTATAAGAGCATTGTTGAATCTCCAGGTTTGGAAATAGTAATTACTGAACATAAGTTGTGGGGAACAATTGAAGCTTCCTCTTTTTTTTTTCCATTGGTTTTTTTTCATAGATTAATAACTTTTAACACCCAGCTAGAGTCTATTATGAAGCAGATGTTTCTTTCATGTAATTAATTTCTACTCAATTTACCTAATGTTACTATTATTTGAAAAACTGTCTAAGCTTCCAAAATTCTGTTTCCGCATTAGTTTTAGGGTGTCTTGTAACTTCCTTTCAACCACCTAGCCTAAGTCACATATACACAAAAAGTGGATAAAGGACATGCTTGTATCTAATAATTCAGGACAGAAACTTGGAATTCTCATCATGTTTACTCTGTGCAGCTTTCTTTCTTCTTCAGTTCAGCCTGAGGTTTATGTTTTGGTGTTTGAAGTCTGCAAGCAGAAACCTTTAACTATTTTCTCTCTCAAAGAAAGAATGCAACTTTGAAAATGTGTGCATTTAATGGAGGGGAGATAAAATGTGAGGGGTGTATACATGTATATACATAATTGTCATTTACTGACTGCTTGTTCTACAATCAAAGTTATTGTGAATGGTATTGGAAAAAGATTTTTATTGCCTATTCAAGATATTCATAGCATCCTCAGTGACCTGATCATCATTACAGCCTGTACATGTAGTTTTGCATCTCATCCATGGATTTTTTTTCTCTTTTGCAGAGTAGAGAGATTAGAGAGAAAGGGATTTTAAGAAAACAAGCAATTTGCTCTTGAACCCATTGAATGTACTGCTCTGGGGTGGGGTGAATGTAGAACAAAAGAAGTGATTCCTTTAGGCAATTTCTTCTTTGCCTAATTTTACCCAGGCTCCCACAGAAAAAAGAGATGGAGAGAAAAAGATTTCAAGAAAGTATTGTAAGCTTTTTGCACTTCTGGACATCAAAAGTAATGTACTGTATATACTCGAGTATAAGCCGAGTTTTTCAGCCCATTTTTTGTGCTGAAAAATCCCCCCTTGGCTTATACTTGAGTCAGATTCCCCTCTGAAAAAAAAAATGGTGTGGAGCTCCGGAGCTGGGCAGCCGCTTCCCTGCTTCCGTGTTTCCTTTGCAAATTTTAAGCATGGGGGTAATCAGAAGCAGAAAAGTTCTTGCATGAGGATATATTGTTTTTTCTTTTTTTAACTGTTTTTAGGGGGGGGGAAGAGCCACGTGAGAATGCTCATACACGAAATCTATCTGACCGAAAATAAGTATGTGTGTGTGTGGGGGGATTTTAACAGAGGGAAGATGTAGGGAGAAGGCAAAAGCGACGGAAGATCCTTCAGGGGAAACTGAGGGGGAGACTCACCCTTGGTCCAGATGAGCCCCCTTCCCCGCTCCTAAGGAAGCAGAGGCAGCCAGCAAGGGCAGGCAAGCCCCACTTCATGGACTCTGTCCATCCTCGCTCCCACCCACCCACCCATCCAAAGCGACGAAGTCCCCCAATCGCGCAGCCCAGAATTGCCCTCCCCTCAGGGGGCAGCAATGACACCCGGTGTTTCCCGAGACAAGAAGCTCCGCCGTGCATTGAAAGCGCCCTGGCTCTAGGCTCTAGGCTCAGAAAACAACGCGAGGCGAAGTTGCTTCGGCTCCACTCAGCTTCGTTTCCTCAGCTCCAGCTGCTTTCAGTCCACTCAGGAGGAGGGGGAGGTGGTGGTGGCGGCTTGCATTGTTTTCTGAACCTGCGAGCCTAGAGCTCAGAAAACGTGAGCCGCCACCACCACCTCCTCCCGAGCGGACTGAAAGCAGCTGGAGCTGAGGAAACGAAGCTGAGCGGAGCCGAAGCGACCTCACCTCGCGTTGTTTTCTGAGCCCGCGAGCCTAGAGCTCAGAAAACAACGCAAGCCGCCGCCACCACCTCCTCCCCCTCCTCCCAAGCACACTGAAAGCAGTTAGGGCTGAGGAAACGAAGCTGAGCGGAGCCGAAGCAACCTTGCCTCACGTTGTTTTCTGAGCCCGCGAGCCTAGAGCCAGGGCGCTTTTATTGCACGGCGGAACTTCTTGTCTGGGGAAATACCGGGCATCGTTGCTGCCCCCTGAGGGGAGGGCAGTTCTGGGCTGCGCAATTGGGGGACTTCGTGGCTTTGGGTGGGTGGGAGTGAGGACGTTGACTTTAAGAGCTGCCGACCAAGTGTTTCACAAATACCAGTGGGACCTCCGTCCATCACCACCCCTCCCTCTTTTGCTTCCTTCCTTCTGATCAATCAGGTTTTCCCAGTATTTGCTCACAGCTGCGTTTTCTCTTCTGCCGTGCTAGGTGTTAGGGATAACATTGTTTACCCTAACTAGTTTAGGTAAAATAATAAATATGTAATCATAGTTTACAAGTTAAAGTGTCTGCAACTTTAAATATGGGAATGTAATTAGGGGAGTGGTTGTGAAAGCACTTTAAAAGAAGCAAGATGACAGCTTGCTCTCTCTCTGGCTTTGATGATCCCTAATTACTGCATGGACTCAACACTGCGTTACTTGAACGGGAGAGAAACAAAGGACTGATTTGTAAGTGAACTGACATAGGATATTCTACACGGACTTTGCTAACTGAATATCCTTGAATGGACTGACTAAATGATACATGACTATTGGATTGTTATTTTGACTATGCTATGAACTCATAATGGAATAAACTATATTTTTGATAGCACAAGCGTATCTGTTATTTTTACTGTATGTTAATAAACATACAAACATATCTCACTCATTTATCTGTGTGCCTATCTGACTAACGCTGCACATTCTGTTTAGCTTGTCTCCTTAACCCTGGTTGGGGAACCCAGGCTTAACACTGGTTATGGGCCCAGAAGCTGCAAAGTCAGTTTAACTCGGATAAAACAGATTTATGTAAAAAGTGAGAGTTTGTGTTGTTAAACATTACAGTAAACAGACAGCTGTGTTTTATTAATTATAGTTTTATATCCATATATAAGAAAACATGGCACAAGTCAATCTACAAAGTTTGTCCCTTATATCCAAGTTGGATGGAACAAACTATGTATCATGGTCTATGAAATGTAGTCTAATTCTACGAAGAGAAGGTCTGTGGAACATAATTGAAAACCCACCAAACGTAGAGGAATGGGATCCAGAGGATGATGAAGATAGACTAAAAATAGAAGAATTTATGCATAAAAATCAACAAGCTATTTGCATAATAGGTTTAACATAAACTGACCAACAACTTGTTCATATCCGTGGAGAACAAACGGCTGTTGGGTATTGGCAGAAGCTGAAGAGGATTTATGTTAGAGATAACGTTGGTGCTCACATAAATCTTACAAGGAAGCTTTTCAGGACGCATCACCAGACGAACGGTGATATGCTGAGTCATTTGAAAACTATGCAAAGCATTTTTCAAGAACTGCACGAGAAAGAGCTTATTTTCTCTGAACTACACCAAGTCTATATAATTCTATCTTCACTAGATGAAAGTTATGACAACTACGTCACTTCCCTTGAAATTTTGCCTAAGGAAAGTTTAACTTTAACTGATATAACTGGCAGATTGATTGAAGAGGCCAGAAGAAGACTTGAAAGACATCAATTAAGGAGGGAGCAACCTCAAAAAGAAGATAATGAATCTCCTACTGCATACACAATTAAAAAGTGTTTTAATTGTGGAGGAAGAGGACATTTGGCAAGATTTTGTAAAAAAGCAAAGTGCCAGAACGCTGGCCAGAATACAAAAAGTCATCAAAAGATAAATAAAAATTTAGAGTTAGCCATGTATACTAACAGAGCTGTAAAAAATAATTTATGGGTGGTTGACAGTGGAGCATCCCACTGTATAACAAATGATAACAAAAATTTTATTAAAATGTCCAAGAGTACACAACAGATATCATTAGCCAATGGCTGGAAACTGAAAGCTAAAGGTCAAGGTATAGCATATTGTTCTTCTATAAAAGAGAATGTAAAAATGTTATATGTACCACAACTTAAGTTTAATTTAATTTCAGTTAGAATTTTGGTTAAACTAGGATATGTAGTTACCTTTAAAGGAGATAACTGCATAATTGAAAAAGAAGATAAGAAAATTACTGCATTTTTAAGAGGTGAATTATATGTGTTAAATGATAATGGTTTAAAGGTGGCTAACACGGTTTATGATAATAAGAAACCTCATGATGAATGTATTCACTTGTTACATCGAAGGCTAGGGCATTTAAATTTTAAAATGCTTAAGAAAACTGTTGAATTATCTAAGGGAATAAGTTTAAAACCTTATAATAAGTATTTGCAATGTAATGCCTGCAATCAAAGCAAGAGCAAGGTCAAACCGGCTAATAGAGTTGATGGATTTACTACCAAAGAGCCTTTAGAAGTAGTATTTGCTGATTTAATAGGTCCGAAAAAAACCAAGTGTAGGAGGAGCTCGATACATACTAAGTATAATGGACCACTATTCTAGATATGGGTTTTGCTATTTAATGGAGAGCAAAACTGAAACATATCTAACTCTTTAATTGGATAAAATTTGCTGAAAGGAAAACTAAAAAGAAATTAGTAACTCTTATAACAGATAATGGTGCGGAATTTACAAATAATAAATTCCAGAATAGACTTAGAATGCTAGGTATTCAACATAAAAAGTCTGCACCACATAGGCCACAACATAATGCCTTTATAGAGAGACGAGGCCAAACATTACAATCAATGACACGTACTATGATGTCTGATTCAGGATTACCTGACAATTTTTGGGGAGAAGCAATAATGTGTGGTAATCATATATTAAATAATGTTGTTAATTCAACAACAGGTGAATTTCCATTCACACTGTGGCATGGTACAAAACCTGATTTAAGTTACACGCACACATTTGGAGCACCAGCATGGGTGCATATCCCTACACAACTTAGACACAAAGGATACCATAGAGCTAAAAGATTATTTTTTGTAGGATATAAATCTAATCATAGATCTTATAGATTCTGGGAACCAGGTACATCTAGAGTTTACACCAGTGCTAGTGCTAAATTCCTAGAACATGTAGGATGGAATAGATTAGAGCAAGATTTAAATAACAAAGTAATTATTGAACCCTACAAAAGGCAAAAAGAACAGAATAGTTATAAGAAGAGTCCAATTAAAGAAGAAGTCCACGAAGAGCAAATAGGACCAGAACAAGAGGAAACAATTGATTAGGAAGAGTTAAATAATCAAGAAGAGTTAATAAATGAAAGTCCACCTGTAAGTCCTGTAATACCTAGACGTACTACACGTGTAACTAGACCTCCTGATAGGTATCAAGCAAGTATAGTTTGCCAAGTAATTAAAGTTCCAACTAGTGTAGATGAACTTAAGATGTATCCTGCTAAGGATCAGGAGAATTGGCAAAAGGCAATGGAAAAAGAACTAAATTCATTAAAGGTAATGAAAGTATATGAAGATGCTAAATTACCTCTAGGAGAAAAATCCATTGGGTGCAAATGGATATTTAAAGTAAAAACTGGAAATGATGGGACTGTTTCCCATAAAGCTAGGTTGGTAGCTCAAGGATTTAATCAAACTGCATCTGATTACGATGAAGTTTTTGCACCAAGTCTTAAAGCAACATCTTTGAGAGCAGCTTTAGTGTGGGCAGCTAAGAAAAACTATGTCATTAACCATTTAGATGTAGAAACTGCTTATTTGCATGCACCATTGCAGCACACTATATATTTGAAAAAGCCAATTATTATAAAAGATAATAAAGTAAATAGTAATGATTGTTGGAAACTCAAAAAGAGTCTTTACGGGTTAAAACAATCTGGCTTTGAGTGGAACCAATATATTGTGAAAGAATTAAACAATATAGGTTTTAAATCTGGTTTAGCAGATCCATGTGTGTTTAAAAGAGAAAATAATGGAACGTGTCATTATTGTTATTATTTACAGATGATATTGCTTTGATAACTAAGACTAATAATGAAGCTAATGAGATTATATCATTATTAGCCAAAAAGATAAAATTAAAGCATTTAGGTGAAATTAAAAGGTATCTAGGATTGACAATTAACAAAACTAAAAATGGATTTAAGATATCTCAAGAAGATAAAATTTGCCAATTAATTAAAACGTTTAAAATGGAACTTTGTAAACCGGCAAAGATTGCAATGAGTCAGGAATTTTGCCAAACTAATGATCAAAGTCCCAAATTTGATAAGTCAATATATCAATCTTTGATTGGTAGCTTATCATATATAAGCAATTGGTCTAGGCCTGATATAGCTTATAGTGTTAATCAGCTGGCACGTTTTAATTCAGATCCACATCAATGTCATTGGCAATCATTAAAGAGAATTTTAAGATATCTTAAAGGAACAATGAACCATGCATTGTATATAGAACCAAAGGGTGATTTGAGTCTTAGTGCCTATGCAGATGCAAGTTTTGCAACTGATATAAACACTAGAATATCAACATCTGGGATGGCTATATCATTTGGTAAGACACTAATAGGGTGGAGGTCAATCAGACAACAGCATATTAGCTTGTCCACGATGGAAGCGGAATTTTCATGTCTGTCATTACTATGCACTGACTTAATTTTGTACAAACAGTTATTATTAGACAGGGGTATAACTGTTAAAGAATCCATTATTGTGTACGAAGACAACCAAGCAGCCATAAAGTTAGCTACTAATATTGCTGTAAAAACTAGATCAAAGCATACTGATTTAAGATACTTAAATGTTAGAGAATCTGTAAAGAATGGGCTAATTAAATTGGAATAATGCATGACGGAAGAAAACATTGCAGACCAATTTACAAAAGCTCAAGGAGTAATTAAGTTTAAAGAGAGTTGTAACAAATATGATTTAAAGATGTAAATAGTTATATTTATTATTATTTCCTAAAAGGGGAGAATGTTAGGGATAACATTGTTTACCCTAACTGGTTTAGGTAAAATAATAAATATGTAATCATAGTTTACAAGTTAAAGTGTCTGCAACTTTAAATATGGGAATGTAATTAGGGCAGTGGTTGTGAAAGCACTTTAAAAGAAGCAAGACGACAGCTTGCTCTCTCTCTGGCTTTGATGATCCCTAATTACTGCATGGACTCAACACTGCGTTACTTGAACGGGAGAGAAACAAAGGACTGATTTGTAAGTGAACTGACATAGGATATTCTACACGGACTTTGCTAATTGAATATCCTTGAATGGACTGACTAAATGATACATGACTATTGGACTGTTATTTTGACTATGCTATGAACTCATAATGGAATAAACTATATTTTTGATAGCACAAGCGTATCTGTTATTTTTACTGTATGTTAATAAACATACAAACATATCTCACTCATTTATCTGTGTGCCTATCTGACTAACGCTGCACATTCTGTTTAGCTTGTCTCCTTAACCCTGGTTGGGGAACCCAGGCTTAACACTAGGCATTGAACGCGGGGATTTCTGATTCCCCTTACATGCGCATGGATATGCCGTGGGGCATTTTCTTCCAAATGCCCCACGGGCAGAGAACACCGACTTTCATGATAGTGAGATCGTTCCCCAAATTAATTGATTCACTAACCCAAAAGAAGATGTTGATAACAGAACAAAGCAAGAGTCGTTCTTATGATCTCTCTCTCTCTCTCTCTCCCCCCGTAATACAGTCAAGCCCTTTCCAGCACGAGGGATCCGCCTCCGCCGCTTTGCACCTTGCAAATGCAAAAACCCCGGATTTTGCATTTGCAAGGTGCAAAGCGGGGGCAGCAGATGGCGTGTGCTGGAAAGGGCTTGACTGTATTACGGAGAGAGAGAGAGAGATCATAAGAACGGCTCTTGCTTTTTTCTTGCAAGAAAGAGAGTGACTCCTGCCTCCCACTGTCATCATCATCATCTTTTGGGTTAGTTAATTAAACCTTTCATGATAGTGAGATTGTTTCCCAAATTTCCCTTAAATCAGGGAAGAAATCAGAAACAAACCTTTGGGCTGAGAATAAGCCTGTTCCTATGATGCCATTTTTGTTCACTGCAGTGTGAAAAGTGTGAAAAAACACACTTCTTTTTCTTCATCTTCTTGTTCCCTATTTACTGGTCTCTTTCAAAGAGGAAATTGTGAACATCAAACTTATTCTCAACTGTCCTAGTGAAAGTTTTTATTGGTATCTATTTTTATTTTTGAAATTTACCAGTAGCTGCTGCATTTCCCACCCTCGGCTTATACTCGAGTCAATAAGTTTTCCCAGCTTTTTGTGGTAAAATTAGGTGCCTCGGCTTATATTCAGGTCGACTTATACTCGAGTATATACGGTAATTGTGCTGGCAATCTGAGATTGAAACTATGGATACACAACTTACATTATTCTCTTGAAATCTTTTTTTCTTCGATCTCTCTGCTGTTGTGGGGAAGCAAACAAATTTTGCAGACATTCTGTCTTTCCTTGACTTCTGCTACTGTCACAATTACATTGCTCTCAATGTAGAGTAGAGCAAACAGCTTACTCTCTTGAAATCTCTCTTTAAACTACATTTTGTGAATTAGGTAGGGTGGGAAGAAAAAACAGGTGTTTTCTATAGTCTGTCTCCTCTTTTCAACCAAGTAAAGAGATCAGAGGCAAATGGATTTCAAGAGATAGACTGTTTGGTAGCTAACCTGCAACTTCTTCCCCAGGCTATGGTGTGATGATATTGCTTATTGCTTTTGATATATACAAGACAGTAAATAGACACTTAAGCATTCAGAGGGTTGGATTAGGAGGCATATGTATGAATTAATTCAGATTTATTTTTTAATGGGTATCTGTTTTAAAACCAAAGTCGAATTATAAATTTCTTTACTCCAGAGCAGCCTCCGGGTGATTCTCGGAGAAAAGTAAGTGTCTTTCAAAGGCTGTGGTGTTGTGGCCTTTTGCATGGAAATTTATTCTATTACTTGTAGCCATTTTAAAATTATTTTCATTTTATCTTATTTAAACATCAAATGTTTTAGCTTCATATGTGTGGACACAAGATTTCACCCTGGAAATAAAGTTGTGATTGGCATATGTATTTTATTTTGGTCAAGAATCTTGGACTCACGAATGGCTAATCTGACATGGACTCCTTTATACTGATAATTGGTATAATGTTTATTTAAAAAGTAAAATATAAAAGAGAAATAGTTAATCTGCTCTTAAAAAATAATCAAATACAAATACAAATACACATAAAGTATGACCAGACAAATTAACTTTGTTGTAACTTTTTATAATTCTGGTCAGATTCAGAAAAACTCCTGTTTGCTAAAAGTTAGGAATAGTACTTGTGTATTTATGAATAACTACATAGAATATTTAAGAGATTATGGTGCAACTTCAGATTTGTCTTCTCAGAAATTCCATTGATTTCAGTTAAGTTCTTCCCAAATAAGTGATATAGAGTTATATGGGAGAAACCAACACTCAGTTTAGTATAACTTAATTGTTATATTAAATTGTTTATAATACTGTAAAGCCATTAGCTGCCTTATTTTCGGCCATTATTATTCCTTCTATCAGTGAAGGTAGAGACGTCATCAATAAAAATTCAAGTGTTCCGGGTAAAGCATGTTTCAATCTTGATAACTTTTCAGTTTCTGAAAAACATTATTTTTTTCAAAAGAAATCTTCCACGGTACAGTAACAATAAATGGAATTGTTTGAACAAACTGAGCTATGAAGAAGTTCTAGAAAGCAACAGATCATGAAGCCAGAAAGAATGAAGTAAAGATTATAATGTCGGGGTAATAAGTGGAAGAAGCTTTAATTAGAAGAAAATAAAGTCCATTAACAGAAACCTCAAGCAAGTGTCTGTAAAAAGGGATAATTTTCAAAGAGTCTAGCAATACTATAAAAAAGATATAACAAGGAGAGACAAAATAAAACAGAATTGTGCATAGCTGGTGGCAACAACAGAAAATTTAATGACAAAAATCAAGCTGGGTTAAGTTGAAGGTGCCTGAAGAGCATTTCAATGTGTCAAGACTAAAGAGAACTTCCTTAAGAAATAATGAAACTGCTAGGAAAATCTAGGTGAGGGAATTGTAACATAATTATAGGAATTATAATTATAGGAGTGGGAGGGATTGAGAGATGATGCTGAAGTAGCTTTTAGGCAATCCTAAAAATTGCAAATGTGTATCATTTTTCCTAACTTTTGATTTGATATTTCCAGTCCATTAGTTGCTTGAACTACATCACGTTTTCCAAACAAGTTTTTTCAAAATAAATTCAACCAAATTTATAAAAAGCTGACACTTTTGAAATGAGAAATTCCTTTGCTTATTGTTTGCCATTTTACACCAAAAATGATCCAGTGTTGAAATACTTGGGGAACAGCAGAGTTTTATTTATTTGGAGAAATTATATCACAAGTAAAATTTTAATTTCAAACTTTTTAATATGTTTGTAAAAACATCAAGCTTCAGTAGTTTTCTTCTGCATGAATAGAATTTTTCAAGCAGTTATTTTTTCGCGTGGCAATTTATAAATTAGTAATGATGTTTTGTAACAGTTAACAGATTTGCTGGAAACTATATTCCTCTGCAAATAACAACATGCTATCTTTATTTTGTGCAGCACAAAAGTTGAATTATATTTGTTTAGTGTGAATATTGCACCTTAAAAGAGTTTTAGACTGGGATTGAATATATATTTACCAGATTAAGTCTTATTGGACTGAGTAAAGTTTGAGTAAACTTATTATGTTGAGCTTTTAAACAATATCTATTCTTCTCCAAAATGTGTGTTCCTGTTCTGCTTGCAAGTTTTCCTTTCTAGTATTTTCCTTTCTTTTTTAAATAAAGTATTGTTATTATATTTTTCTGAAGTGCACTCAAAATATGTTGTGCTTTTAAAAAAAAAAAGGGTGAGATGCTAAATGGGGAAAGCAGTTAATTTTTTTTCTGTTGTATTGCAAAGAATATATATTGTATTGCAAAGAATATAAACAGAATCTCCAAAACTGTTCATCCATTTAGCTGAGAGTGGTCAGCTTTGAGGTTAGTGGTCTTCCTGTATTACACTGATAATTTTCTATATCCTGGTTTCTGAATAATTTTCTCTTGATATGCTAAAGTTTGAACTTGAAATATTCTGCAGAACTGAGCCAAAAAATTGTGCCAGTACTCTTAAAAGCTGCATAATATGTCAATCCCGGGATTACAAATAGATACCTAGATATATTGAATTGCATGTTTTGAACAATAATAAAGATGTGTATATCTATTTAAAAGTAACAATTTTGTAAAAGAACAAATGCTTCTTGTGACAGATTCAGCAAGAAATACAGTCAAACATTGTATAAAGATTTGGATAATATTTTACACCTAATTTTCCTAAAAATATGTTTTAGAGATGATGCTACCTCTTAAAGGATGTTTTCTAGTTCTCTCTACTGATATAAATAGTGCCAAATATATGCAATATTGTTTTACAGATCTTATAATATTTTCCATATCTTATTTTTATCTTCTAGACCAATGAAGCAAGTTCAGAGTCAATAGCATCTTCCCCGAAGAGGGATAACATGAGCAGTTACCTGCCTGACATCAGTTGTTATGAATTACTGACCATAATAGGTAATGTTGGCCACTGTAATTGCAAACTTGTTATAAATATCTAAAGACAAGGTTACTTACTTTCTCTTCACATATTTTAAATTAATCCCACTAGATTAAGCTGCATGGTAATAACAGGAAATTATTTAAGAATTATAATCAAGAATATGAAGATAATAGTCTAATGCCCCCATCCCTACATTAGTTGACCAGGAAAAAGAAGAAAAAATTGGGGGGGGGAATTGTGTTGGGATTATGAAAATGCCACAATATCATCTTTTAACACATCTCTTAGTTTGAATACACAAAGGGTGCAATGACTCAGCGGTTAAAAATACTGAACTTGTCAGCTTCAAAGTTGACAGCCCAGGTTTTATTTTGTCTCTGTTCATTTTTTTTAATCTTGGATTTTAATCTTTTGAATAAAATAAAATAGTTACCAAAAAAAAAAAAATTTGTATGAAGAATACTGAATAATAGGTGACCCAAGCTGGAAGAAGAAATGAATAGGAAAAATGTGGAGAACTAAGAGAATATTGAGATTCATTTTATTCTCCAGTTATTGATTTAAATTTACTAGCAAAAAGGGGATTGAAGAAATGAGCTTTAAAATATAGATTAAGGAGATTACTTTCCTGAATTCTACCATAACTAAAATTTTAAAATGGCTAAATGCAAAAAAATATTTGAGATGTTAAATGTTTCTTTTTTTTTTTTTGAAAAAGATTTTATTAATTTTCTACAAACAAGACAAACAAAACATAAAAACATCAACTATCATATGTACATCCAGTGTGTCAGTTGGTTCATCATTTTTGTGCGTTCATTCTGTAGTCTCAATTACAATTATGTTACATAACAACTCATATTGTCAATCCAAACTTATATATCCTAATATCACTAAAAAAAGAAGTTTTTGACTATATTTTTAATCATTCATGCTTTATGAGCTAACAATACTTTAAACCACTTTATTCTATAACAAATCATATAATCATACCAAATCAATCCTAAAAAACCCTTTATAAATATAATGTCAAATAACAAAGGCAAGTAAAACAAAATATGTTCCTGTCTAGCATTCTAAATATTCTATTATCGTATTTTATCATCTAGCCATTGATAAAAACGATCCCAAATTTCATAAAATTCTTTCTCCTCTTGCTCTCTAATTTCAAATGTCAATCTACTCATCTCAGCACATTCCAATATTTTCTTAATAATTTCTTCCTGTAATGGTATTTTCTCATTCTTCCAATTTTTAGCAAATACAATCCTAGCCGCTGTTAATACATTTACAATCAGGTACTTCAAATCTTTACTATATATATCAGGTAAAATTCCCAATAAGAAAATCTCTGGTTTCAAGTCTATGTGTTTCTTTGTCATTTTTTCCAACCACATGCGAATTATAGTCCAATATTTTCTAGCATCCTCACAAGTCCACCACATATGGTAATACGAGCCGGGTATCTGATGACATTTCCAGCATTTTTCAGATTTGTTCTTAAACATTCTTGCTATTCTTGTCGGGAGAAAGTGCCACCTGTAAAACCTCTTATACAAGTTTTCTTTATATGCTGTTGACATTGTCATTTTATAATTTTGAGACCACAATTTCTGCCATTTCTCTAGATCAATCCCATATCCAGAATTCTTCCCCCAATCATAGTTTCTTTGACTTGTTCTTCCTCTAATTTTATTCCCAATAAATAACCATATAATTTTTTAATCACCTTCTCATCAGTACCCATCAAGATCTTATCTAAATCAGTCTGCTTATCATAGAATCCCTCCGTTTTAGAATCTTCATCATACCTTGAATGTATTTGCCCTTATGAAAACCAATTCATCCTTATACCTTGTTCCTCTAAGTTTGGGATCGATTTAAGTTCACCCTTTTCATCCAAGAGTTCCCCATATCTAACTGTTTGTTCCTTCTTATAAATTATAGGAAAGGAAAATGCTTCAATAGTCGATAACCAAACTGGAATTTTCAAATAACATTCTCTTTTTGTCTTCTCCCAGTTTAACCACAAAGACTCCCGTACATAATGTCTTCTAAAATAACCCTGTGTTTTAGTTGCCTTATACCATAAAAAAGCATGCCAGCCCAACAGCAAATCATGCCCTTCTAATGTCAACAACCTATGCTTTCTTAATGTTATCCATTCTTTGACCCACATCAAACTTGCAGCTTGATAATACAATTCCCAATTAGGCAGGCCAAAACCTCCTCTAATTCTAGCGTCTTGCAAAAGCTTTAGCTTTATTCTCGCTTTTTTACCTTGCCATATAAACTTCAACATAATTTTATTTAAATCTTCAAAATAGTCTTTTCCAAGCCTAATTGGTATTGTTTGGAACAAAAATAAAATTCTGGGTAAAATATTCATCTTGATTGTTGAAATTCTCCCTATTAATGACAATTGCAAGTTTTCCCACTTCTTCAAATCTGTAGCTATCTGTTGTTTGAGTTTAATATAATTATTCTCTTTTAATGTGCTACATCTTGCTGTCAAATATATCCCCAGATACTTAACCTTATTTGTAATTTGGATTTTCAAAAGGTCTGCCAGTTCTTCTCTTTGTCTCAATAGCATGTTCTTTGTCAAAATCTTTGTTTTATCTTTATTTATTTTCAAACCAGCCATCTCACCATATGTCTCTATCTTTTCCAATAACCTTGGAGCTGTTTCTAACGGGTCTTCCAGAATAAAAGCTAAATCATCAGCAAAAGCTTGTAGTTTAAATTCTTCCTTCTTAATTTTCATTCCTTTTATGCTTTTATCATCCCTAATATTTCTATTCAACACTTCCAAGGTCAACACAAATAGCAAAGGAGATAGGGGACACCCTTGTCTTGTGCCTTTTCTTATATTAATAAAATCTGTAAGTTCCCCCTCCATCATTACCTTTGCTGTCTGTTTATTATATATGGCTTCGATTGCTTGAATAAATTTTTTAGCAAAACCCATCTGTTCCAATAGTAATAACATAAATCTCCAGTTCACGTTGTCAAATGCCTTTTGACCATCTAAAAATATCAAAGCTATTTGCTTTTCAGGATGAGCCTCATAGTATTCCAAAGTATCCAAGATTACTCTCATATTGTCTCTGATTTTCTCTTTGGCAGAAATCCATTTTGATCTGGGTGGATAAAATTATTTAAATATTTTTTAAGTCTTTCTGCTAAAATTGAAGCAAAAATTTTATAGTCTGCATTCAATAAGGAGATAGGTCTATAGTTCTTAATTTGCAGTAGGTCAGCCTCTTCTTTTGGAATAAGTGTGATATAAGCCTCTGACCATGTTTTGGGTATCATCTTCTTTAACATAACTTCATTCATGACTTCTAACAATGGGATACTCAATGATTTTTGAAATGTTTTATAGAATTCTGCCGGAAGCCCATCTGGACCCAGTGCTTTCCCATTGTTTTGTCTCTTAAATGCTTCATTTAATTCCATCATTGTTATATTGCTTTCTAACATTTCTTCAGTCTCTTTGGGTATCTTCGGTAAATTAGCATTCTGTAAATATTGTTTGACTTTTTCCTCATCAATATTCTCTTGTTTATATAGTTGCCCATAAAAATCTCGAATAATTTCCTTTTTCTCCTTATTACCATAACAAACTTGGCCTTGATCATCTATTAACTTCAATATTTTTCTTGATTCCTTTTCCTTTCTCAATTTATATGCTAGCCATCTACCTGGTTTATTTGCATCTTCAAAGTAATTCTGTTTAGAATTTCTAATTTTCTGTGCCAGTTCTTCTTTCTCTATTAATTCCATTTTATGTTTAATTACATCCAGCTTCAATTTAATATCTTTTTTCTGTGGCATTTTCTGTAATTCTTTTTCAAGTCTTTTATACTCATCTTCCAAGGCCTTAGAAGCTTGCCTTTTCCTAATATTTTTTTCTTGTATAATCTATTATCAGACCTCTAGCATATGCCTTCATTGTATCCCAAACATTCTGCGTTGAAGTATCTTCTTTTTTATTTTCTCTGAAAAAAAAAGCCAATTCCTTTTCCATCCATTGTATAAAATCTTTCTCCTTTAAAATAGTATTATTTAATGTCCATCTCGATCTTTTTTTTTGTCCCTTCCATTTAATTGTCATTGGGCTATGATCTGCCCACGTACTTGTTTCAATATTTGTTTCTTGAATATTGGATATTAATTCTGTTGATATCCAAATCATATCTAATCTGGACCATGATAAATGTCTATTTGAATAAAAAGTATATTGTTTAGCTTTAACATTTCTTTCTCTCCAAATATCTTTTAAAGATAGTTCGTCTGTCATTTTAAAAAAAGATTTAGGGAGAGCCTTTCTATTTTGCTTGGTTGTTGTTGCTATATAGTCCAATTTATTGTCCACAATTCCATGAAAGTCTCCCATCATAATTATATTAACATAGTCCAGTCCAGTTATTTTCATGTGTAGCTTTTTATAAAACTCTTCTTGTTTTTCATTCAGAGCATAAATTGCAATCAAGAGTATTTTTATATTATTGTCCATTATTTCCACCATTAATATTCTTCCATCTTCATCCGTGTAGATCAGTTTTGCTGGGATAGCCTCTTTAATGTATAGAACCACTCCTCTTTTCTTACATTGAGTCAAAGAAGTAAATATTTTCCCCAATTTTGGCTGTACTAACAATTGTTCATGTTGTTTTTTAATATGAACTTCTTGTAGACAAATTATATCAAATTTTAATTTCTCTAATTTATGAAAAGTTTTCCTTCTTTTAACAACTGAATTAAGTCCATTTATATTCATTTTAATCAGTTTTCTTTCTTCCATGATTATGCTTTATATTTATGTCTAACAGCTCTCGTGGATCTCACTTCACGTTGTTCTTTACTATCCACCTGTCCACCTACAGCTCCTTTCTCTTTTTCAGTCTCCAGTTGTTCCTCTTGAAACTCAATTAATGAGACCTCTTTCTCTGCCTCCTCTCTTCTTCTTCCAAAAAATTCTGCATGGAAAAGTTCTGCTTTCTCAATTGAATCAATTCTATGTCTCTGCTCTTGCCACGTAAACATTAATCCTTCTGGAATCAGCCATCTATAATTCACTTCGTTTTCCAGTAGCATTTTGGTCAGAAATCGATATTCTCTTCTCATTTCTCTCACTCTTCTGGGTATTTGTTTTAAAACCACAATCTCTTTGCCTTTGTATTTCAATGTTTTCTCTCTTACCACTTGTAATATTTGTGTTTTGATGGATTTTTTGGTAAATCTAATATGGACTTCCTTTGGTAATTTATTTCTCATCGCATATCTTGTATAAACTCGATATATCTCATCTACTCCATCCATCATCTTTTCCTCTGTAATTTCCAAAGCATCTGCCAAAATTTCTATCATTATTGCAGCCAAATTTATATGAGAGCACACTGCACTTTATTTATTTATCCAAGGCTCTTATTATGACTCTCTTCTCCAGCAGCTTCAAAGCTAAGTTGAAATATTGATAAGAGTCCAGGAAAACACCTGTAATAATATTTTGCTGTGCTATTCCTCTATCTTATCACGTTGAAATGTCCTTGAGAAGGAGTCTTCTTATAATTCTTTCCAATTCAAATAAAGTATTTTCAAGCCTCTAGTTGGCAGTGTTGCAATGTTTCTTAATGCTCTTCCTCTCCCCAGCCAGAAAAAATGAATAATGTATACAAAAAAAAAAAGAAAATAGCTAAAGGGAGCCTCTATCCTAGAGAAAATTAAAACATCAAAAGGAGCATAAAAATATATATAAGAGAAAATTCAATCCGGTTACCTACAAAGTCACACTTAAGTCCCCAGAAAAAAAAGTAAGAAAAAGAAAAAAAAAATCCAAGCCTCAATTTGACATCACTTTAAAAAAAGCCGCTCAAACAGTTTTAGTCAAAAAAAAAAGTCTCACAGGTTTCTTCTTTGTTCAGGATGCCCTTTCAAACCTCAGCGAATTTACAACACAAAAGAAATTTCTCACCCAGCCAACACACTTCTTTCCAGCCACTTTCTTACCGGAGCTGTCCTGACTTCAGCAGCTCTGGGGGCTGCCTCTCCGCCGCCAGCAAAAGGGCTTCTCCCGGATCAAACCAGAGACTTTGCGATATCTCTGGGATCCTAGGACAGTACCCTTCTCAATCCCCGTCTCTACGGGACGGTTTAGGTCCGTTGGGACCGACCAGGGGCGAAAATATCGGCTGCAATCTCAGAGCCCCAAGATCGCAGCTGTATCACCGAAACAAAGCTCCGCCTTCTCCCAAAGCTCCGCCTTCTCCAATGTTTCATTTTGATTGAAATAGTATTGTAAGGGTGCTACATTTTTTTTTCAGGAAAAGGTTTTGAAGAATTAATGACTGTGAATCTGGCACAATATAAACCAAGTGGGGAATTTGTCACTGTCCGGAGAGTCAACTTAGAAGTCTGCACCAATGAGATGGTAGCATTTTTGCAGGTAAAGCTAGCAATCATGCCAAATTTGGTTGGTTGGTCCCACCTAGAAGTGTTCTTAATTCTTAACCATCTTAATATATGTCAATTCTACAACAGAACATAAGAATTATTATGAATGAAGCCCATTGGGTCCTGTATTCTGTTCGTACAGGGATCATTTAATAAATCTGGAAAAAGGATAATAATATTTTGTTTCAGTTATTCTTCCTGCCTCTGCTGTTAGTCACTAAAGTCTCCATGAACTGTGATTGCCAGATAAAAATCTGAATGAATAAATTATATTATTAACAGAATACTATATTATATTGCTAATTATTATTATTTAATTACCTCTGGATATCTTATTCCATATCTCACCTCTGATTTTCCAAGAATAACTTGTTACATTTTGGATTTTAGGGTGAGCTTCATGTCTCAAAATTCTTCAGCCACCCCAATTTAGTGCCATATAAAGCAGCCTTCATAGCTGACAATGAACTTTGGGTTGTTACGTCATTCATGGCATATGGTAAGTAAGAATTACATCATTCATGGCATATGGTAAGTAAGAATAGGAAGGGTTTTCTTGATCTTTCACACAGGATTTGTTTTTACGATGTAATGAAAGCATATTCAGGCATTGATAGTAATTAGTGGCAGCATTAAAATAAAAGAGCCATAAAGTTACGTTTTATTCCATATATTAGATTTTGCAGTAATTGCCTAAACATAGACAGTTATATTGATTTTTATGTTAATTTGTGTTTTGGAACCAAGTCACTTTTTGGTAATACAAGGTAAGAAGGTCCTGGTTGTGAATCATGTTCACAATAGGAGAGTGGAATAGGTTAGATTGAAGGAAACAAGAAGTTATTCTTCTGTTGTCAATATGGAGAAAGAAGATCCATTAAGGACAACTGCAGCTCCTCAATTTTCATCTATACTTGGGAGAATTCTGCACATGAACTTTCCAGGGAAAACATATTCTAACTATCATATCAAATGATTAAATATAAATGTTGTATGTTTTCTAAGACCTCATTTCAGTGTACATGGTTTTTTCCTTCTTTTGATTTGAAAAATTACTGTAATGTTAGTCTAATAGTGACTGGTCCAAATTCACAAAGCTTAGCTTCCTAACTAAGTAGTAATTTGAACCTAAGTCTTCCTAATCCAACAGTAGATTTTATGTCCCATTGGTTCTTGTTCCTTATGAAAATCTCTGGTTTCTCTCATTTTCACCATTGCTGATATAGAAAATAGCCTTCATAAAGAATGAGAAAACTTAAGCCTTCTCCCATGAGCTGTTCAGAGCATCTGGTGATGGGGAGGTGCTTCAGTCCCTTCTAGGAAGGCTGGGCTTAAACTTGAGGACACTCCTCCTCTTCCACGAGACTCCTCCTTAGTGTCCCCAGTTTTAGCTCAGCCTTTCTTCAGACGGGTTGTGTTATTGTTTTCCTGGTTGGAACAGAACACTGGCAATTTAGCTGATTTATTTCTCAGGTCAGGTAATACCATAGTTTCTGTCACCCTGGGAACCTCCAAAAGTCATTTTGCTCGGTTTTTTTGTTTTGTTTTGTTTTTTTATGTTCCATCCTCCTGAGGCTAAAGCCCCATAAACGGGGAGGCTTATCTTATCTTTCCAATCTGCCCTGAGGCTAAAAGCCTCTCCTTTCAGAGACATGCTGCCTTAAACTTCTAAACAAGGAGGCTTATCTCTCCGATCTCCCAGCCGGCTGAGTAAACACTCTGTCCCTTTGAAGTTTGAAGCTTCCATTTAAAATTGCAGCCTTTTTTCCTTTTTATTATGTGGCTTTCCCCGCAGAACACCTCAGGGCAGGGAATTAACCCCTGCGCCTTCCCACTGAGCACTTTTGCTTTCATCAGACCAGGCGGTGATAGCTGCTTTCGTTTATATACTGCCATGAGGCAGCCAGCATTTTAAAGGCCGTGTGCTTAAATTTGCTGAGTAATTGTTAGTGTCTGTGAGGCAAGTTACCCAACAAGGTTTCCCTTTTTGGGGACCTCGGAAGGGGGATTCCCTACCACCAGTCCACTGGATGATAGAGGACTTGAACTGCTGGATTCCACAGGCAATAAGTGCAGCTAAACTGATCTAATTATCAGTTACAGATCTCTGTGCCCTCATATAGGTGCCAGCTCTGGAGGGGAGTGTTCTGGTCTCCATATTTGATATTACAAGTACTTTATTCAAAAATTGACTTGATTGACTTAAATTCTACAAATCTATGTTATTAAAAAATAGATAGATAGATAGATAGATAGATAGATAGATAGATAGATAGATAGATAGATAGATAGATACCATGTTTCTCACATAATAAGGCCGGGCCTTATTTTTTTTTTGAGCTCCAAAAAAACGGCTAGGCCGTCTTTTAGGGGGTGAGTTAATTCCCCTCCTTGCATCCTCGCCAAAAGCCGCTTCTAACAGGTGATCATGGCGAAGCGCAGCAAGCTCCCTACTCCCACCTTTGCTGCAGACACATTTGGCACCCGCCGCTGTTGCTTTCCCTTCTGCCCATTCCGCCGCCATGTTTGGAGCTGCCGCTTCCGTGTTTGGAATGCCACCACCATTTGGAGCTCCAAAAGCGGAAGTGGCAGCTCCAAACATGACGGCAGGCGATCTTTTTATTTTGGTCCGTGCAAAGTTCAGAGAGAGCAAGAGAGGGAGACTGCGATGCCTCCATCCGAGATGGCAACCTCACTAGTGGATCACAACGTGGCTGGAAGCCCAAATCGGTGGGATACAGTGGCAATCTTTTTGGAGCGAGAGGAAAGGGAAAAAAGAGTTGCGAGGCGTAATTTCCAGAGGAAGTGGGTGTACCCCAAAGCAGGGAGCCCAAGGAAGAAGGGCCAGTAGGCAACGGAGAGCGTCCCATAGCTCCGGAAGCAGCCTAGAGACGCGCCCGGGAAGAGGTGCAGATGCTGCCTTGTAGTCCCCAAACCAACTCCAAACGCGAACCTGTTCCAAACGCGAAGCGGGTTGCTAAAGAGCCAGAAAGCAGCAAGGGTCCCAGGTGGAAAGGACAGAGTTATGATCACACGGAGATGCCCAAAGAGCGGAGCGTACATAACTAAAGGCGGCGCACGCAGTTGGTGATAGATAGATAGATAACAAAGCAAAACAGGAAAAGGAGACATTTGCTAAAGGCATCAGGGAACTATTTTTTCCAGGATCCCCTTCCCTTTAAGGGAGCAGGCCCCTAGGTGTTCCAGCCACCTAATGTCATAGCCTCTTTCCATTGATATCAAAGGCATTACCATGGCCAGCAACTACAACTCCAGATCTAGACTAACTGCTAAAAATAGAGATAAGTCCACGGAGCCCAAAAAGACCTCTGAGGCAGCAGAGAAAGATGCACTCCGACGCCATCAGTCATTAGAAAGGAGGTGGAAAAAAATACACGAGCAGCTGCACAGCCCACCTCTTCACCACTCATCATACTCTACCTCACAGGCCCAGAACCCTCCAACTGCCCCTCTGGATTTATTCAGAAGGAGCAGCATATTGATACAACCTCCCCAGGAGGCTCTTTCTAACATTCTCTCCCCAAGGAGGATCCCAGAGGCAACATTTATGCCAACTGCAGCTGGCCTCAGACAAGAGGAGGAACTTCTGGAGGAAATTCCTGCCAACATGAGGGCATGGATGGAGCTAGCTATCCAGAAGGGCATATCAGCAGGCGTCCAACAGGCTATTCAGGCAGGATGAACATCCTCAGCTTCGGTTTGCGGATCTCTTTCTGAACGATCTCTGGGCATCACAGATCTACATTTTCATCAGGTACCACCACCACCCCCGCAGAACTATCGTTGCCCACTGTCAGAGACCCTCAGTACACACAGGATATGGGAGATCAAGGGGATCCATTGGATCAAATAGAGGAGGGGTTGGTACACACCGTTGACCAGGTATTGTCAAAGGTGGATCCACTAAAAAGGGGGATGTCTAACGATGAAGGCCTCTCACCTGATCTCCCCGTATTTACAGGATTATTCCACCCACAATTATTTAAATCCTTGCTATTTAAGGCCAAGAACACTGCACGGCTGGATAATATGGGTACCCCACCAAATACTCCAGGGGAAGCAGAGGATCTCATATTCTCTCAACCAGTCACTGAGGCAGAGGTTATACCTGTGCCACACATGTTTTCCAATTTAGTGCAAAAACAATGGGCTGCAGCAGCCTCATATCCCACTCCCACAGGACATGATAAAAAATACTATAATTTGGCACCCGAGTTCTCTAAATTTCTAAACACTCTGGAAATGGACGAGCTTATCATTGCGCTTGCATCTTCCTCAGCCATCCCAAGTGAAGCTGAAGGAGCTCTCAAGCCTGAGGAAAAGAGGGCGGAATTAGCCCTCCGCAGGGCACATGTCTCGGATGCATGGGCCATCAGAGTGGCCACAGCCGCCTCCTTTTTCACCAGATCATCTCTCAGATGGCTCCGCCACCTGGGGGATACCATTCCAGCCTCAAACATTAGGGCACATCAAGATGTGGCTAAATTAATCACAGCTGCAGAGTTTTCAGCAGACGCTACCTTCTACGTAGTTAAATTTTCCTCTAGGGCCATTGCTTCCCAAATTGCGGCTAGAAGGTTACTTTGGCAGGCAGACGTCAAGCACAAGTGGTGGCTTGCCTCAGCTCCCATTTTGGAGAACAAACTATTTGGCAGTGCACTTGAACCCCTCCTTATTGAAACCGGAACCAAAAAGAAAATTCTTCCCTCTCTTTTTTGTTGATCAGAATCCAGATCACCACAACCCTTTCGTAGGGGTTCCTTTCGCCCCTTCTACCAACCCTACTATTCAAGATTTCAGAGACAGCCTGGATTCAGACAACAGACAGATAGAATTGAACCTGAGGACAGATATAGAAGGGGACTCCATCCTAGGAAACAATTTCAAGGAACAGGATTTAGGCCCTTCCACAGGTCCAAGTAATGACCACAATGAGATTCCCATTGGCGGTCGCCTAAAAAGGTTTGCCGACCAATGGGACTCATTTACCACTGATGCATGGGTCGGGAACACAGTACAATTTGGTCTGGTACTGGAGTTCAGCTCCACCCCCACCCCCACCCCCGGATTTTTTTATGAAGTCCCCAATTTCCAGGAACGCAGAAAAAAGGTTTCTCATGGACACAGCCATAGCACATCTACTAGAGATCGGAGCCATACAACCCATCCCCTCTAATCAACAAGGTCTTGTTTTTTATTCGCACCTCTTCGTGGTCCCTAAAAGTTCAGGGGGATGGAGGGCAATCCTGGACTTAAAACATCTAAACCTATATTTAGTTCACCGAAAATTTAAAATGACCACTCTCCAATCCATCTTACTGATCATCAGAAAAAAAACGATGTCCTTACCTCCATAGACTTCACAGAAGCTTGCTTACATATCCCAGTTAGGCCCTCACATTTCAAATTCCTTCGTTTCTATTCCATTATGAATATATTGCTATTCCATTTGGCATAGTTTCAGCTCCCAGAACTTTTACAAAGGTCTTGGCTGCCTTGGCAGCATCACTCAGAGATAGGTCCATCCAACTTCAATGCTACTTGGATGACATTCTTATTCTAGCATCTTCCATCAATCAAGCAAATTCAAACACTCAAACTACACTTGTAACCCTACAACAACATGGGTTCTCAATCAATTGGTCAAAAAGTCATTTAACACCCTCTACTAGACTCATTCACCTTGGCGCCATCATTGACACCCTGGAAGGCAAAGTTTTCCTCTCCCCTGACAGACAAGAAAGCATTAGAGATTTGGCTCAACAGATCAGAACTCTTAGGAAAGTACAACTATGTCTCCTTTCTAAATTGCTCAGAAAAATGATTTCTTGTATTTCTTTATCCCTTGGGCCCGGTTCCATGCAAGAACCCTGCAATGGTTCCTGTTGCCATACCAACGCGCCAGGAGAGACAACGCCAGGACTTGCGTAAAAGTTCCATCAACCGTTCTCAGGTCTCTACGATGGTGGACATGACCCAAAATCAACAAGGGATGCCCTTTCAAGGATCCGCACAGGTCGATTGTTACAACAGACAGCAGTCTAGTGGGATGGGGACCCCACTTCAATCACATACAGCGCAAGGCCTTAGACAGATTCAGAGAAAGCACACAATATCAACTGGCTAGAACTGAGAGCGGTGTATTTGGCACTTCGACAATTCCTCCCGCATCTCCATTGCAAACATGTGCTCATCTTAACAGTCAACGTAACTACAAAGGCCCATATCAAACAAAGGGGCACTCATTCCAATCTACTAATGAGGCAAGCAGAAAGACTATACCTGTGGGCTGAAATCCATCTTCTCTCTCTAAAGGCGGAGCACATATCTGGAGTAGCAAATGTACAAGCAGTTTGGCTCAGCAGAGCCACATTGGACCAATCAGAGTGGCGTCTGGACCTCAAGATCTTTCTGGAGGCTACTTGGAGGTTGGGCCAACTGGTAGTCGACCTGTTTGCCTCCCCACTCAATGCACAGCTTCCCCAGTTCATTTCTCATTACCCATCGCAGGGAGCAGAGGACGTGAACGCCCTCAGATGTCACTGGCCCACCAGACTGCTATACGCTTTTCCTCCCCTCCCTGTGATCTCCAAATTGATTCAGAAAATGCTTGACGAAAAAGCGGACCTGTCAGCCTATCAGGAGCTATTAGTGGCTCCTTATTGGCCAAGGCGAGCATGGTTCGCGGACCTGAAGGATCTTTCGACGGTACCACTGTTGAGGATCCCATCATCGGTCATATCGCTGTCTCAAGGCCCAATGCTACACCTGGACCCCCAATGGCTAAACTTAGCTGTATGGAAGTTGAATGGCGACGTCTGAGAGATGAACACCTTTCTACTCAAGTTAGTCACACTATTCAGTCGGCTCGACGTCCATCGACGGACCGAATCTATGAGGCCACCTGGTCTAGTTTCTGCTGTTGGTGTCAGTAGGTTCAGATCAACCCCACTTCCCCATCAGTAGCGCAGTTATTAGAAATTTTACAGGAGGTTATCACCCAATACTCTGTGGAGACAGGTGGCGGCCCTGGCTTCGGTCATATCTTGGGATGATCTTACCGCCATATCTCATCACCCTCGCATTTGCAGTTTTCTGCACAGTGCCAAGAACTTGAGGCCCCCTGTAGTGCACTAATGCCCAACTTGGGACTTAAATAAAGTACTATTGACCATTACTACAGGTCCCTTCGAGCCACTAAGGACCATGACGCTTCGATTTCAAATCTACAAAGTAGTTTTCCTGATAGCAATTACATCTTCCTGAAGAATCTCCGAACTAGCTGCATTATCGGTGCACAAAGATCTCTGCATTTTCCATTCGGATAGAGTGGTTCTCAGACCAGATCCTTCCTTCATTCCAAAAGTTAATTCGGCATTCCATAGAGCTCAAGAGATGGTGCTCCCAAATTTTTGCTCACGTTCATCACACAGGCTTGAACACCATTCGCACCACTTGGACATAAGAAGAGCCTTATGCATCTACATAGAGCGCATGGTGCCCTCCAGAAAGACAAAAGCCCTCTTCGTGTCCTTTCAGCCTATCACCTTAGGGCGCAAGGTTTCACCCCCTATCATAGTTGGATGGCTAAGGGCCACCATCACTAAGTCATATGACTCTCGATTCCAGTGCCCCAAGGCATTACCACTCACTCCACGAGGAGTGCAGCCACCACAGCAGCATGGGCAACCAAAGCTACAAAGAAGGAGATTTGCCAAGCTGCAACCTGGGCTTCTCCATCTCCATTTATTAGAAATTATAACATTGACGTATTTGCTTCTGCTGAGGCTTCATTTGATAGGAGAGTTTTGCAGCAAGTTATTTCAGAGACAGTTAGGTCTGCAACCCAGAAGGAGTCCCTCCCTTAGGACAGTGCTAAGCTTTGGTATGTCCCATCACTGGATGCTCTGAACAGCTCATGGGAGAAAGGGTGTTGGTACTTACCTGATACGCCCGTTCTCTGTGAGCTGTGAAGAGCATCCAGCCCCTCCTTTTTATTCTGTCTGGTAGGGAGTCTGTTCCAGCCAGGGTTATTACATAGACTTAAGCATATAGGGTATCAATACCTTGGCTTTGCAAAACTGGGGATGCTAAGGAGGAGTCTCGTTGAGGAGGAGGAGGAGGAGTGTCCTCAAGTTTAAACCCAGCCTTCCTAGAAGGGACTGAAGCACCTCCTATCACTGGATGCTCTTCACAGCTCACAGAGAACGAGCGTATCAGGTAAGTACCAACACCCTTTTTGTGAAATAGAATTACAACTTTACATTTAATTGTTTCTCATCTTTCTGATTTTTATAGATAATAGAATATGAGTCTATTAATATTTTCAGGACTATATCAAATCATAATATTGTATTCATTCTCTTTTTAAAGGTTCTGCTAAAGATTTAATACGTACACATTTTATGGATGGTATGAGTGAATTAGCTATGGCTTACATCCTTCAAGGAGTATTAAAAGCTCTGGATTATATACACCATATGGGTTATGTTCATAGGTAAGAAGATAATTGCCTTTTGTTAACTAGTAAAATAATTATTGTCAGCTTTGACTTTTTGCTCAGATTAATATTGCCACGGTGCAAATATTAGCTGCACTTCTCAACAATACCTTCTTTCTCACATTCCAGAGTTTTGTTTTTCGGTATAAAATGGAGTTGGTTTGGATGGATGGGGCTTTGTGGCTGTTTTCTTTCTGCCCTTTTTGCATGTAGGAGTGTGAAGGCCAGTCATATCCTGATTTCTGCAGATGGAAAAGTATATCTTTCTGGTTTGCGTAGTAACCTCAGTATGATCAGCCATGGTCAGCGTCTCAAAGTGGTTCATGATTTCCCCAAATTTAGCATCAAAGTTCTACCATGGCTTAGTCCAGAGGTCTTGCAGCAGGTATGTTAGTTTTCTTGGTGTTAATGTTTCTCAACCTTTAAGTGTGCATGGCATACATTTTCATCATCCATTTTACAATTTATTTCTGAACAGCTTCAGATAATGTCTTTTTAAAATTACTTGGTATTCTGACTAGAAGTTTCAATATTTTTTATTCATTCTTAAGAAAACTTTTTATCTGATATTGATGCTGCAGTAAAAGCATTGTCTGATTGATGAATGGATTGATATGGGGGTAATTATGATATGCTTAGCTTGTGTATTTTTCAATTTAAATTTCATTGAATAACATTTATAACTCAGTACTGTTTTGCTTTTCTGATTTTAGAACCTGCAAGGCTATGATGCAAAATCTGATATCTATAGTGTTGGAATAACAGCCTGTGAGCTAGCAAATGGCCATGTTCCATTCAAAGATATGCCTGCAACGCAGGTAGGAGATTTTTCTGTTTCCCTTTCACTTCAGTTCCTGACTGTATACATGACAGCAAAGCCATTAGAATTATTATAACATTAACTGCTCTACAGTAATGTGATACTTTCAACAAACATTTTGTTCTCATGCTTCAGATGCTTTTGGAGAAACTCAATGGAACTGTCCCTTGTCTACTAGACACAACTACTATTCCTCCAGAGGAACTGACTATGAAGCCATCACGCTCTGGGGCTAGCAGTAGTCTTGGAGAAGGCATGGCAGCCAGCAATGCTAGAGCCTCTAATGGTGAAGCAGCACTGCATCCTTACCACCGTACTTTCTCATCATATTTTCACAACTTTGTAGAGCAGTGCTTGCAAAGGAACCCAGACTTGAGGTATAGTGAAAAGAGTGAAGTTCAGGAGATATGATAATCTGTGAAGTGGTGGAGCTAAAGTCAGAGCTAAAATATTTAACAGTATTCAGTGGTATTTGGAAGCATAATATGAAGTGTTGCAAAAGATGTAAATGCTATATTCCTGTGAAATGAGTTTTTCCATGCCAAAGAACAAGGTTTGAATGGTGTGGGACAATTAAACATGTTATATGTTTGTGGAATTGGTTATTCTTGGAATCAATGATAAAAATATCAATGAAAATATAAATTTATCAGATAAAAAACTTGAAAAATGAAAAAAGCAAGGAAGTTTAGTTTAGAGAAAAAGAGAAAACCTTTTTTCTGATCGTTTCAGCAATGGTAGAAAAATGGAAATGCAAAATGAATCTTTTGGCTCCTTCTTTTCATGTAATGGCAAGTCTACATGACATTGTAGTCCATGTTGCTACCAACTAACCAACTTGTAGGGAAGAAAAGCAACCAATAATTTTTTTTGAAGCTTTAACATATTTCCTTTAGAAAAAATGGATGCAATTCATTGTTACCTCAAAGGGCTTTAAAGCATCATTTTCCTTGGGATATGTTTATTGAAAAGATTTTTTAAAAGGATTAGAATGTATGTTCTTTTTAAAAGAATGTTTTAAATTCCCATGTTTCTTTCAGCTTCCTCTAAGGCAAGCTATATAATAATAGAAAATGGGTTTATTCAAGTAGAAATTACTTCAAAAATATTTTAAAAATTACTTCCCTCCCTTTAAAAAAAAGGTTTTTCCTCCCCACTAAAATGTGTGATTGGACACACAAGGAATTTGTTTTGGAACATGTACTCTCAGTGTACATAAAAGAAAAGATACATTCATCAATAGTCAAGAATCATCAGGTACAACACTTAATACTAGCCATAGGGTACAATAAGCAATCAAATCATACTAGGAAACAGTAAATATAAATTGTAAGGATACAAGTGACAAAGTTACAGTCATACAGTCACAAGTGGGAAGGGATGAGTAAAAGGAAGGATGGGAGGATTAATAGTAGTAATAGTAATGCTTATTTATAAAAAAAAAATCATCCTAGGAAACAGTAAATATAAATTGTTAGGATACAAGCAACAAAGTTACAGTCATACAGTCATAAGTGGGAGAAGATGGGTGAAAGGGAGGAGTATTAATAGTAATGCAGGCTTAGTAAACAGTTGGACAATGTTGAGGGAATTATTTATTTAGCAGAGTGATGGTGTTTGGAAAAAAACTCTTGTGTCTAGTTGGCAGCATATACCACCATTTAATTATGTACTGGTTTAATTTTTTTGCAGCTGTCCAGCAAACAGCTGGCAAAATCCAAGAACAAAAAATACTTGAAAACATGCACCAATGGGAAAACATGCCCAGACTTAAGCAGTCATAATAATCGGAAAAGCCACATTAGGGCCCCAGAAACACATTAAAATAAGTTTTCAGAGCTTTTCAAATCCCCATAAAGGACACTAGCTTTCTGAGAAAATTTCTGGGTAGGGATCACAACAGAGAAGACAGGCTTCCTTGTTCTCACAAGATGGCAATATTTACTAGAGGCAACCTGGAATGCATCCACTGTTCTGAAGTGTATCAGATGGGGAGAAACAGTTGAGGATAGGTGATCCCTCAGATATCCATGCACTATGCCAATGTAATCTGATTTCCTTCATGAATAATTTTGACAAAGAGAAGAATAAATATTATTATATCACAAGGGAACCAAACAAAGTAGTAATATTTTGTTTCCTGAAATTTGCCAAAAACTCCCAAGAACCAGTGCCAAATAAAGCCATTTTCTAGGGGAAAAATTCTACTGCTGTTGGCAATAGAATTGCTGAAAGTAGGTGTTCATATGCACTCCTTGCATAATATCTTGTCCCACTGATTATAGAATTTTCAAATGAATCCCTCTGCAAATCAGATGTTTTGATAATTAAGTAAACTCAGAATTGAGTTACTTGTTTGCCTCCATTCAACAGGAATCTCTTTGTTTATATGAACTATGAATTTATGCGAATGTGAGACAGTATATGGTGCAGAGGTGACTTGTGGATAGTATTCATTCCTTATTGTTAGTCTAATGTGCATGGTAAACCTTGGTCAGGTCGCTATCAGCAGAAGATGAGACTAAATCTCACTCTTCCTCCAGAGTCTGGACAAGAATGTCTAGCAAGCACTGACTTTGTGTTTAGGAAAAATAGTTGCATGTAAGCTTGAATGAATGGCTCTCATGATATCATCTGTCTAAGAGAATACCCTTTTATTCATTCTATTGATTGAGAGCAAATAACATACTGCCAGGCAACAACTGCTAACATAAAATTGGCTTTCCAAAACTGAAGGTGGTCTCTTATTTTGCTTTTCTCTGGCTTGTTCAGAGAGTGCAGAGCAGAGTATTCACTGCTGCTCCCTGAGACAACTTCTTTTCATCCTGGAAAAGCTCAGATGCATTCATTTAAAAAATAAAAATAGGCATGCCTGCCATAGAAAACTATTGCAGAACCAGTATCCTGATTTTTGATATTGAGATTGTTCTTTTTCTCAGCCATATTTTTTCCATATTTGAATCTTATATATATTTGGAATGGAGAAGTTTCTTGATCTTTTCTAATTTCTGCATCTTTTACATGATGGTGTACAACCTCTCTTTTTTCATACATAGGCCAAGTGCAAATGCATTGCTGAACCATTCTTTTTTCAAACAGGTAAATTTCATATATTTGTCTTGGCATATTTTATCCTTTTCTCACTCTTGTATTGATGGAGAGTAAGTAGGAGAGACAAGAATGTGCTGCTGCTTTGGAACCATTTCTGTAAATATGTAAACAAAACAGTATGAAACTGTTTTAAAATTTTGAATTTAATTTGCTTTATTATGATTAATCTTCAATTCTATTCACAGTCTGGGAATTGTTACTGTTATAATTATTATTATTGATTTGATTCATAGTCTGGGAGTGGTAAAAACTTAATAGTTCAAGACCTAACTAAGTGCCTATTCAGGTAGCTGTCTTGAGAAAATAGGCAGTTCTGAGTAAGATAGTTTTTTGTGCAAAGTCAGAACGTTCAGGTTTAGTAAGTTCAAAATTTCCATGTATCCAGGCCAGTGATGGCTAACCTTTCCGTCCTCGCATGCCAAAAGTGTGCATGTACACAAGTGTTCCAGCACCCATAAGACAGTGCACATGGGGGGGGCATGCCCCCTGTGCATGCACACACGAGCCATGTGCACCATGTGTTTTTGTGCATGCATGAGTGTGCATCTCCTGCGCACACCCTGCACATGCACGGCAGCTACTCAATCAGCTGGTGGGCAGCACACTCCTGCGCAGTGGACCTGCTCTGGGCCAACAGCTCATGTGCCAGCAGAGATGGCTCTGTGTGCCACTTCCTGCACGCATGCCATAGGTTCGCCATCACGGTTCTAGCATTCCTTTGGGTTTTGCTCCCAGGGCTCCTATTACTATTGCTACACTCATTGTACCAATGAATGTACCAATCATTTCTTAACTTCAATTTGCAGATCATGGTATTTTGTTATTTTTTTCTAGTTGTTTCTCATCAATTCGTGCATCACCTGGTATTGCAATATCACTGAACCAGACTTTTTTCTTTTCCACAATAGTAATGTCAGGCATGCTGTGGGCCAGATATCTTGTGTTTGGTTTTGAAAAGTCATCTTGGCCTTTTCATTTTCAAGAACTTTGTCAATTTGGTATTCCCAATAATTTTTGCTGTATTTGAACCCAAACGTCTGGCAAATGTATGATTTTGACAACTCAGTCCTGATGTCTGATGTCAGGCGTTTGGTGGGCCAGAGAGCTATTGTTGGAAGGCAACTTTTGAAAAATCTAGATAGAAATTTTAAAATAAGAATTATGCTCTTGCAGAATTGTGCTCTTTTGCATTTATAAAAATGCATACATTTTGGAGATCCAGAATTTTTTCATTTGCATTGAGTCCTTATTGTCTGTTGAGATTCTGTAGGGGCTGGAGATAGGAGCTAAGTTTAGTCTTTGGTTCTTATAAAATTTTACATTATGATATAGAAAAGCTGGTTTCTAGTGACCTGTATGTCATTGACCTGTATGGATTGAAATTTGAGACAAGGACCAGTCATGCCTCTTCTTCTCAGAAATAGTTTTGAGGAAAAACTAACAGGAAGAAGATGTTATGAAAGGTCTGAGCAAGATGATAGACTGGTTGGATAGTTACTGTTATTCAACTCCTTTGTTTCAGGTATAACATATCAAATTGGCTCATTTCACTCTGCTCTTTCAGGAATAGTGTTTTCCCTTAGTAACCACCAGTGAAATCCTTGGTTTCACAAGGGGAGGTAAGGAAAGCATTAGGAAGAATGGCAGGCTGTGCAGAAGAGTCGTATGCCATCCTTTCATCCCTCCCCAAAGGTCTTTGCAGATTTTCTTCTCAGCCCAAACTCCCAATAATCAAAAAGTTTTGATTCTGTCTGACCATACACAATCCACAAAAGTTTGGCAGAATTTCTAAGAGCTAAAGGCCTTTGGCATTCAACAATCTGATTTTTAGTACATACTTCTAATGTAATTCAGCATTCTCAGCAAGAGTATGCTATAAAAGATGAAACCAAGAACTCTGCTCTATTTTTTTCAGTAGTTATGAGAGGTAAAATTCTGCAGTATTTATTCAGTGATTATATAGGCACTAATCAAACAGGTGGCAAGAAAGTAGGGGCAGTCAGGCACAACACAGGTTATGTAGACAGTAAACACAGTCTCAGACATAAAGATCTCAAGTGCCTATATACAAATGGACAGAGTGTGGGGAACAAACCACGGATGAACTCAAACTACTAATACATGAAGGTAGATATTAATTGGAATAACAGAAACTTGGTGGGATGAAACCCATGATTGGAACATACTGGTAGAAGGATACAAACTATTCAAAAAAAACCAGACCTCATAAAAGAGGAGGTGGAGTTGCACAGTATGTAAACGACCACTATATTGCTACAGAAATGCTGAAACCAAAGAATGCATATGGGTCAATATAAAAGAAAAAAAGAATGACATGGCCATAGGTGTATATTATAGGCTGCCCAATCAAGCAGAAAATATAGATGTCCTTTTTGCCAACCAACTAACAAACATATGCAGGAAAAACACTACAATAGTAATGGAAGACTTCAATTATCCTGATATCAATTGGAAAACTAATTCTGCACCAAGTGAGAAATCAAATAAGTTCCTAACCAACCTAGCTGACAACTTTGTTGTCCAAAAGATAGATGGTGGAACTAGAGGGATAGCCATACTGGACTTAATTCTTACAAATAGAGAAGAAGCGATAGAGGGAGTTGAAACTGCAGGAACCTTGGGTAGGAGCGACCATGTTATACTAGAATTCAACAGAACACAAACACAAACACTAGAACATAATGATACCAGAGTCTTAGATTTTAAAAGACCTGATTTTAATAAACTCAGAGAGAACTTGGAAAAGATTCCATGGATGAAAATCCTAAAGGGAAAAACAACTCAAGAATCTTGGGAAACTCTGAAAAGTACGATCATACAGGTGAAACTCGAAAAATTAGAATATTGTGCAAAAGTTCATTTATTTCAGTAATGCAACTTAAAAGGTGAAACTAATATATGAGATAGACTTGTTACATGCAAAGCAAGATAGATTAAGCCGTGATTTGTCATAATTGAGATGATTATGGCTTACAACTCATGAAAACCCCAAATCCACAATCTCCAAAAATTAGAATATTACATGCCATCAATAAAACAAGGATTGTACATAGAACAATTTTGGACCTCTGAAAAGTATAAGCATGCAGATCTACTCAGTACTTGGTTTGGGTCCCTTTTGCAGCAATTACTGCTTCAATGCAGCGTGGCATGGAAGCTATCAGCCTGTGGCACTGCTGAGGTGCTATGGAAGACCAGGATGCTTCAATAGCGGCCTTCAACTTTTCTGCATTGTTTGGTCTCATGTCTCTCATCTTTCTCTTGGCAATGCCCCATAGATTCTCTATGAGGTTCAGGTCAGGCGAGTTTGCTGGCCAATCAAGCACAGTAATCCCATGATCACTGAACCAGGTTTTGGTGCTTTTGTCAGTGTGGGCAGGTGCCAAGTCCTGCTGGAAAATGAAGTCAGTATCCCCATAAAGCTCATCTGCTGAAGGAAGCATGAAGTGCTCCAAAATCTCCTGGTAGACGGCTGCATTGACCCTGGACTTAATGAAGCACAGTGGACCAACACCAGCAGATGACATGGCTCCCCAAATAAACACAGACTGTGGAAACTTCATACTGGACTTCAAGCATCTTGCAGTGTGTGCCTCTCCATTCTTCCTCCAGACTCTGAGTCCTTGGTGTCCAAATGAGATGCAAAAGTTGCCCTCATCAGAAAAGAGGACTTTGGACCACTGAGCAACAGACCAGTTCTGTTTTTCTTTAGCCCAGGTAAGATGCTTCTGACGTTTGTTGTTCAGGAGTTGCTTGACAAGAGGAATACAACATTTGAAGCCCATGTCTAGGATCCGTCTGTGCATGGTGGCTCTTGATGCACTGACTCCAGCCTCAGTCCACTCCTTGTGAAAGTCTCCAACACTTTTGAATGGCCTTTTCCTAACAGTCCTCTCCAGGCTGCGATCACCCCTGCTGCTTGTGCACCTTTTTCTTCCACACTTTTTTCTTCCACATAACTTTCTATTAATGTGCTTTGATACAGCACTTTGGGAACATCCAACTTCTTTTGCAATTACCTTTTGAGGCTTTCCCTCCTTATGGAGGGTGTCAATGATGGTTTTCTGCAAAACTGTCAGGTCAGCAGTCTTTCTCATGATTGTTCTTCATTTCCCATAAAGGCTCAGGAACACTTTGCAGGTGTTATGGCTTAATTACCTGATTAGAGTGGGACACTTTGAGCCTAGAATATTGAACCTTTTCACAATATTCTAATTTTCTGAGATTGTGGATTTGGGGTTTTCATGAGCTGTAAGCCATAGTCATCTCAATTATGACAAATCACAGCTTCAACTATCTTGCTTTGCATGTAATGAGTCTATCTCATATATTAGAGTCTATCTCATATATTTTAAATTGCATTACTGAAATAAATGAACTTTTGCACAATATTCTAATTTTTCGAGTTTTACCTGTAGAAGCCCAGACCAGCATAATACCATTGAGAAAGAAATCCAAGAAGAAACCAGTATGGCTGCACAAAGATCTCTCTGGAAAATTGAACAAAAAAAAAGGACAAATACAAAAAATGGAAAGAAGGACATACAACTAAGGCAGAATATCAGCAGATAGCCAGAATCTGCAAAGATGAAGTCAGAAAAGCAAAACCTCAGAACGAACAAAGACTTGCAACAAAAGTCAAACATAATTTTAAAAAAAGTTTCTTCCAACTTATAAATAACAAGAAAAAAAGCAAGGAAGCAGTCGGTCCACTAAGAGAAGAGGGCAAGGAAGTAACAGGCAACACAGAGAAAGCAGAACTGCTTAATTCATTCTTTGCATTGGTCTTCACACAAAAACTATAGCTTAACTCACCAAAAACATAACTGTAATAGACAGACCAGAAATAAAAATTAAAATAAGCAAAAAAAAAAAAAGTAAGAGAACACCTCTCTGATTTTGATGAACACAAATCACTGGGGCCTGACAAAATACACTCCAGAGTTTTAAAAGACGTGGCAGAAGTCATCTCAGAACCACTGCACTTTCAAAAACCCTGGAACACTGGGGAACTACCAGAGGACTGGAAAAGAGCTGATGTGGTTCCCATCTTCAAAGAAGGGGAAAAAACCAGGCCCTGGAAACTACAGACCAATCAGCCTAACATTAATACCCGGGAAGATTCTGGAAAAAATAATAGTGAAGAGAAGGACCAGGGGAGACATGATAGCAGTGTTCCAATATTTAAGGGGCTGCCACACAGAGGAAGGGGTCAAGCTATTTTCTAAAGCAGTGGTCGGCAACTGGTGGGCCGTGAGAAAATTTTGGTGGGCTGCAGAAAAATCTCACCCCCCAGAGCACTCCCCCAAAGCAATTAATACAGGCTGCATAGAAACATAAGGCTGCGCCGCCCACATGGCCCATGGGAACCCTCCCTGCCCACTCACTCCTGGTAAACTTGTCTGCTAAATTTCTATTTTTCCTTTTTCCAACCATCATCTGTTCTGCTCTGCTGGGAGATTTAGATTAGCTAGGAAGCAGGAAATGGTTGGATTTCTTGCTTTCTAGCTAGTCTTTCAATCTTCAGCTCTGCTTTTAAGTACAGCCAAACCTCCCTTAGGAAGGTTTGCTTGCAAGCAAATTCAGTGCAGACTCATGGCAAGCAAATTTGAGAGACCGAGCTAGCTGATGGCAGATAGATAGATCGCTGAATGATTCTGTGAGCAACTCAATCTACCTGCTTTGCCTGCTTTTGGGTAAAAGTTGCTCTTTTTTAATAAAAAATTCAATATTTACATGCATGGTGTGTTGTGACTTAATTTTGTGAGTTTGCTTGCAAACAAATTTTATGTGACAGACTGAGTTAGCCAGTGGTAAATAGATTTCTGAACGAATCTGTGATTCTGTGAGCAACTCAATATACCTGCCTGCTTTGCCTGATTTTGAGTAAAAGTTGCTCTTTTTTAATAAAAAGTTCAATATTTATATAAATATTTATAATATTTACATACAAGCCAGGCCTAGCCAGTCACATGACCATCAAGCCACACCCACAAATTAGGCCACACCCACAGAAAGTTAGTGGTCCCTGGGATCTAAAATTATGAGGTTGGTGGTCCCTGAGGTCCAAAAGGTTGGCAACCCCTGTTCTAAAGCACCCAAAGGCCAGACTATGAATAATGGATGGAAACTGAAGGAGAGATTTAACCTGGAAATAAGGAGAAACTTTCTGACAGAGCAATCAACCCATGGAACAGCTTGCCCTTGGGAGTTGTGGGAGTGCCATCATTTAAGACTTTCGAGATTGGACTCCCATCTGTCAGAAATGGTGTAGGGTCTCCTGCTTGGATGGGGTTGGACTAGATGACCTACAAGGTTTTTTCCAACTGTGATTATCTGTTGTCTGTCAGATAATTAGGTTGCTAAATTATTTCCTATTCCTATATGTATGAAGAACACTAAGATACAGGAAGTCTTTGATGACCTTGGAAAGGATATTTTACATGAAATGTGATACCTCTTCCCCCCTCCACAGTGTATGTGATTGCGATGAGGGTACTTGTTAGTCTGTTTACACTTACAATCTTAAATCAATGGAGAAGCAGCCAGCAGGGAAAATTACAAGCTGTTGTAATTCCTTCTCAAATTGTTGTCACCTGGCAAGATGATTCCTTGGGGCTTGCTGAATTAGCTGTCTGCCAAGAGGAATTGAATGCATTTTGAGGGGTAGAGAAATAGAGCTGTAAACCTGATGATCTGATCTGTTTCTCTACCACACTGAAGGACTTACTTCCACACCACAAGAGGAGCTTATCTCCTTTGGTGGGATGGATTAGATCTTCAGGATCAGAGTTCTGTTCCTGAATTCCACCAAAGATATTTCCTTCCATGCATCGTTTGATAGCCAGCTCCTATAGACAAACTATAATCAAAACTCCTGTTTGGATTTCAGCAGGGAAAATTTTCAGCTCCTGGGTGGCACTTCTCAGGGTATCACCCACCCGAGGCATCCTATGTTCTTTACTTAAAACTGTCTTACAATCTGTAGGATTGCTTAAATGACCGAAACCAAGAATGCCAGGATTGCAGTTGTTGAGCAAAGCCATCAGGTAGGCAGTCATGTGATGTCAGGCTTAATGTTTTTTTGCTTAACAACCAAGTTTCTGGGTTCAATTATGGTTTTACAAGTCAAGGACTACCTATATATAAAAACTGACACTGTGGAGTTGTACATGAACATGGACTGAGTCAAATTGCATCTAACCATATTGTTTTTAATTCTAGTATTTAAGTATGTTTTTTACTTCCCCATTTTTCCAGATCAAACATCGGGCATCTGAAGCACTTCCTGAACTGTTGTATCCTGTCATGCCAATTACCAGTTTTGAAGGGATACAGGCACAAGATCCTAGCCATATATTTGGATTGGCTTCCAATATGGAGCAGCTTGAGATGGATGATTGGGAATTCTAGGTTACCAATAGAAGAACATTGTAAAAAAAAAATTATAAAGCAAACTGCTGATTACGTTGCAGTCTTTCTTAGGAAGTGGTTCCAGCTCACATTTGCATTAAAATAAAGCCTGGGCTTTGAGAGGAAAAAAATTAACAATATTGTATTGAATTTTGTCTCGAAGACATAAAATATATACCGTATATACTCGAGTATGTCGAGTTTTTCAGCCCATTTTTTGTGCTGAAAAAACCGCCCTCGACTTATACTCGAGTCAGATTCCCCTCTGAAAAAAAAAATGGTGTGGAGCTCCGAAGCTGGGCAGCCGCTTCCCTGCTTCCGTGTTTCCTTTGCAACTTTTAAGCATGGGAGGGGGAGGCTTTTCTGAGCTCTAGGCTGAAAAAGCAACGAGCCGAGGTCGCTCCACTCAGTTTCATTTCCTCAGCTCCAGCTGCTTTCAGTCCACTCGGGAGGAGGGGGAGGCTTTTCTGAGCTTTAGGCTGAAAAAGCAACGGGAGCTGAGGTCGCTCCACTCAGTTTCATTTCCTCAGCTCCAGCTGCTTTCAGTCCACTCGGGAGGAGGGGGAGGCTTTTCTGAGCTCTAGGCTGAAAAAGCAACGCGAGCTGAGGTCGCTCCACTCAGTTTCATTTCCTCAGCTCCAGCTGCTTTCAGTCCACTCGGGAGGAGGGGGAGGGGGAGGAGGAGGGGGAGGCTTTTCTGAGCTTTAGGCTGAGAAAGCAACACAAGTGGAGGTCGCTCCACTCAGTTTCATTTCCTCAGCTCCAGCTGCTTTCAGTCCACTCGGGAGGAGGGGGAGGAGGGGGGGGGAAGAGAGAGAGATATCATAAGAACGGCTCTTGGTTTTTTCTTGCAAGGGAGAGAGTGACTCCTGCCTACCACTGTCATCATCATCTTTTGGGTTAGTGAATCAATCAAACCTTTCATGATAGTGAGATCGTTTCCCAAATTTCCCTTAAATCAGGGAAGAAATCAGAAACAAACCTTTGGGCTGAGAATAAGCTTGTTCCTATGATGCCATTTTTGTTCACTTCAGTGTGAAAAGTGTGAAAAAACACACTTCTTTTTCTTCATCTTCTTGTTCCCTATTTACTGGTCTCTTTCAAAGAGGAAATTGTGAACATCAAACTTATTCTCAACTGTCCTAGTGAAAGTTTTTATTGGCATCTATTTTTATTTTTGAAATTTACCAGTAGCTGCTGCATTTCCCACCCTCGACTTATACTCAAGTCAATAAGTTTTCCCAGTTTTTTGTGGTAAAATTGGGTGCCTCGACTTATATTCGGGTCGACTTATACTCGAGTATATACGGTATGTTCAATTGTTTTTTAATCAAACATGTTTGTAGGTTTGCCAGTGGTTCCAAGGAACTGAGTGCCATACACTCTTTAAAAAAAAACCAATAAAAATCTACTTAGAATTGCTTAATAGTAGCAAGTAACCCTATTAACATAGGGTTAGAATATGAAGATATCTATAATTTGTATCTAACAACGTAATTGGAATTCCTTTCTATAGTGAATTGTCCCAACGTGTAGTAATCTTTCATTTTTCTTCTATATACTTTCTTAATCATTGTTCAATCAAACATTGAGCCAAAATTTTTCTGGCAAGCTGTAGCATTTGCAGATAAGTATTTATGTCTTATGCTGTATTTGATAATCTAGTTTTCTTGCCACTAAAATTTTCTGCATTTTCACAATGTTATTCAATAAATGCTGCCCTTCATGAACTCCCTGTATTTTTTTAAAAAACAGAAGCCTCTAAATTAGGCTTGCAAGCCCAAATGATATCTTTGCTATTAAAATTCGAATGGAAATATGTAGTAATAGTACTATGCCCAAAAATTAAAAAACAGACTTAAAACAAAACTGCAATCACAAGATAACTACTTTGGACTGTCTGAAATGTCTTGAACTCTTATACGATGCCTCAAAAGACCAACTGGAGATGTGAGAAGCAACAGATGTTCAGCCAATTTAATTTCTGCTAGTTATTTCATTTTAGAATACTGAAGTTGTTTGAGCACAGGAAGAACTATTTCCTTTAACTTTCAGAAATTCAAAGTTTTTGAGCTGCTGTTTTTGTACATTTTTTTGTTTTCCTTGTTTTTTGTTTTTTTCCTTTTCCAGTATATTAAAGCAATAAAAGATAATGAATTACTTTGCTTCAATGTTCTTTATTATCTGTAATATAAACTTATCTTGGTCTATAAAGTTTGGAATATATGTTGAAGCACAAAGCATGATGGATCAATTTATTTTTCTATAAATTATTTATTCTACAATCAAATTATTTCTCTGGAGGACGTAAGGCATGAAAATGATAAAAAAAATATTATTGTTCTCCAGTATCTTCAAGGGGACTTTCTTCAGCCTTATGCTTTTCCAGTTTTGTTAACAATTCTGTAAAACAAAATCCAGGACAAAAAAGTAATACTTCACAACATGATCCACACAAATTATCCTGAGGAACATAGCACAGGATAAGAGACAAAACTCAATTCTATGTATATGATACAATTCCCTATTCAGAGAAAAAAGTGACTTGAATGAGTTAGATTTTCCATAGGCTTGGAGATGTAATTCTAATCATTTTAGAGTTAAATTCATGTTGGATTAGTTCTCTTAAGCTCAGGAGCAATGTGCGTTTAAAATAGTATGGGTGATATTTAAGTAAGACTAGTGTATCTATTTTCCAACCCCTTTTTCTAATAAGTTTACTAATAATGAATTTTTCCCTAGAGGAGGGAAAGGTGTTTTAAAGATCTTTTCAAGCAAATATTCCTTATAGAATAAAAATATATTATGAAAATTGAGTTTGTCTATAACCCAAAGTGCTGATTTACCTCACTTAACAATTATTTGGAACAGCCTCTAGCTACACACTACTTAACATTCACTTAGACCAGGACTATTCAGCCTGCAGGATGCATGGATCCCTGAACAACTAGTAAAGGCCTCATTAAGATGCTAAATCTTTAACATTATGTTATTTATATGTACCAACCATATATTTTCTATGCAACCCAAGAGAATTCTTCACTCAATGCAGCCCAGGCAAGCCAAAAGGCTGGACACCCATGACTTAAGAGTTAAAATTAATTTAACTATTTTCTGTCTTGTATTCTAGTATGAAAAATAGCATATCTTTGTTATCTTTAATACATGTCTTGACAGATAAACCACATCAGTTACCAGAAGTATTTTAAGGAATATGCAGTAGTCTTTTCTGCTGATCTATCCCTTGTGCTCATGCAAATGTCAACATGCAGGTCTTCTGTCACGATTAAGAAAAAATATTTTGTATCTGATTTCTATCATGAGAGAATATTTTGTTTGTACATGTTGCCCTTGACTTACAACCTGTCACTTACTGACTATACAAAGTTATGACAGACTCCTTCCCCTCCCCCCGCCAAAAAAATCTACTAATGATCCAGTTTCAAAGTTCCAACATCAGCCACCCCTGCGGTTATGTTACAGTATTTTGGGTGTTTGACAACTGATCCATATTTGCAGTTGTTTGCAGAGTGCAGTCACATGACTTGATTTACAACTTCTTTTTCCCCTCAGAAACCAGTGGCCACTTCCATATTTTGGCAAAAACTGCTCCATAAAATGTGTTCTTTTTAAGATATTTAAAATTTAATCCCTGGAGCAGTGAATAATTGGATGAGTAAAACCACACAGTTATGGCTAATTGGCTGAAGACAGCTGGCCACTGCATGTCTGACCTATGATTGGTTGCTGTGCATGAAAAGGAAATTTCCTTGTTTCCCATGTGCATGCATGCTGTGATTTACCTCATCATGTTCCTGATTTGTTGATTTTTACCTGATGATACTCCTGTTTGCCTCTCTTATTTACTGTAAATATATTTATTTATATAAAACTGGTTCATGTCAGCATCTCTGACTCCATTTGGACATAGGCTGTGTAATTTTGACAGGTTCACTTAATGACTGAAGCATTCACTTAATTGACATAAAATGTTCATAAAATCAACTGCAGTCATTCCCCACTGCCTCCAAGTAAAAATTAAATATGGGCGAAATACCTTTGGCTGGATTGAAGACACCATTAGTCTGTTTGTCACATACATAACATCGCTGAGTCTTCCGATAATGTTGTAGGGCACAGTTTTCACAAAAGTAATGTTTACACCTAAGACAACATAAGACAATTGCTGCAAATTTCTAGTAGAGGATTAGTATTTTTATTTTTTGATGGAGTTACTTCATTTTCAATAATATCTTACATTTTAATCAATTATCAATCTAGTTTATTAAAGTCATAGACCAAAGAACAGAACAAATAATAAAAACAATCAGTAAATATACAATTAACATTTTACTGAGTGTTTTTATTTGATCTGGTCTCTATGACTGTAATAAAGTAAATTGATGCATTTTAGTCACTTCAAATGTACATTTGTTAGGAATCTATTTAGGGCCATCAATATTTAAGGTAGTAAATTATATACTAAGTACTAGGATATTTTTTACGTGATTGTATAGATGTGCGACAACCTATCAGTCTCAAAACTACAGTATTAAAGATCATAGCTCACTTTAAAAACATCAAAATTAACAAAAAAGATAATCTTACTTGGTTACCACGGGATTCTTGAAGGAGCTTCTGCAAATAAAACACTTGAAAGGTAGTTCATCTTCATCACTACTTACTTCATAATTTTCATCATCTGTATATAAGAAAAAGTACCTGCTAAATTGTGCTGCTAAAAACATATGTTTTATCTTCTATCAACTCCATGTAGGAAGTTGTTCTTGTCAAAAGGGACATTAACATTAACAAGTTGGATAAAAATAATTTTACTAAAATAATCACTCAAGACAGTTGCTTCTATTCCCTCCCACAGTTCACAAATGAAGAAGGAAGGCACATGTAAGCCAACTGTTCTGTCCCATATGCTCAAAGAAACAGTTCATAACTGGCCCTCACTTTTGAAGTTTTCTGAAAACTGATACTCTGAGAACATAATCAAGATGCCAACAAATACTAATATGGCTATGCAGTTGTGGTACAAAATTTGTGTTTAATTACAAGTTTGAAAACCTAAAATATTTATTAAAGTTCCTATTAAATCAAGAAAAACATATCTCTGCCCTATATAGACTCTTATAAATGTTTTTATGTTCAACCTTCGTTAATATGAATGCATACATTAACTTTCAATCCCCATTATATACGTTTACCTAAACTCTACAATTACGTACAGACACCAGTATTCAGTAGAAGGAAACAGTTTTTTTCTCAAAGGCAATCATTCCTATATTTGATCCATCCAACTCCATCCAACCTTGCACCTGCTATTTGTCATATCCTATGTGAATTTGAAAGACATTATTTTCATCATAAGCAATTACATTTGCTAAACACTGGAAGAAAGGGGGTTGCTCATACCATTAAGTCCATAGCGTCCTTCATCCAGTTCCCGCTCAATTTGCCACCCATGCTTATAATCTGATCGGTCATGCAGAAATTTGCAGCTATCTGTGGGGAAGAAAAAAGGACAATTAACAATGGTGTCAACAATTTCTGTTCTGCTGTCAACTACACCAAATCAATAGAAAGTACCATATTTTTGCACTATAAGACGCTCCAGACCATAAGATACATCTAGCTTTTGGGGGGGAAAACAAGGGGGGAAAATCTGCCTCTGCCTCCCAGCAATTTGCCTCCTTGCAGCAAACAGAAAACAGCCTAGTCAGCTTCAGCACAGCCTGATTTAGCATGAACAGATGATTGGTGATTGGATGTTGATCAGCAGCAATAGGCAGCAGTGGCAATTGCCACCACCTGGAACCATTCAAAAACAGGACATGCAGAGGCCAAAAATGGGGAAGACAGAGGCCAAAAATGGGGCATGCAGATGCTGAAAATGGCTGAAGAGTGGGGGACACCAGGTGTGTGGGGCTCTGTAAGATCCACAGACATTTCCACCCACTTTTGGGGGGGAGGAAGTGTGTCCAATAGTGCAAAAAATATGGTGTATGAATAACTCATTTACCTCCAAAGCCACAAAATCCAGTTTCCTTGTAGTCTTTACATATATCAGGCTGGTAATCCCACCTCACAGTGGCCCTGAGATGTTCCGGGGCTCGGATTGGTCCCTTCCTGAAATAAACAACAAAAACTAAAGAAAATATGAAATGACTGTAAATGCTAAAAATGGTTGCACCTATAGTAATGCACAAATGCTACCAAAGTAATAGGATTTGAAGGGGACAACAATTGTTTGATGGATAATTAGTCTTAAAATGATTACACTTCTTTCAGGCAAAAGCTCACACTGATTTTTGAATAGCAAGGTCATCACATACAAAAATGAGAATTCCCATCTTATAATAGAGTTCAACATACTAGAAAGTCATGTTAGTTGCCCCTTTTCTTCTGCAACTTTTTTAGGAAATCTTTGGTTTCATCTTTACAAATGAGATTTACATTCATGTGTTTAAAACTGGAAACATCTAGTTTAATTCCTTCTTAGAATGTGAAGGTCATTCTTTACAAATATTACAAAGCTGTTAAAAGTAAACTATCAAGTTAACAAAAGACTTTGTAAGATACTATGTCCATTTCAAACTGAGAAGTAATTAGGAGATAGAAAAATGAATTCAACTAAGGGTCGTCAAACTTGGCAAGTTTAAAATTTGTGGACTTCAACTCCTAGAATTCCTGAGCTAACATGACTGGGAGGAGGAATTCTGGGAGCTGACGTCCACAAGTCATAAAACTGTCAAGTTTGAAGATCCCTGAATTAAACTGACAAATTTTCCCATTCCATAAAATGCATCCTTAGGCAGCTAACTACATATGCTTGTTCTTGGAATGAACATTGCATTTTTTCCTTACCTTACCATGCCTGAAGAAGCATTTCCCATGGACGTATCTTTTGGTTTTACGTACTTTTGATAATTATTAATTCCTCGATAAATCTTATCATCTTCCTTTCCTTGAAGTTCCTGAACAGGAAAAAAAATCAGTAGCAAGGCAATTCATGCTCCTATATAATCATCTACTAAGTGTTGTAAGTGACCCAAAGTCATATAGGTGAGATGGGTGGCTATACAAATTAAATCAATCACAAATAAATGAACTGTGCGTGCTTCAAAATGATCAAGAAGAAGCAGTCTACTTTCTGCAAGTCCAGAGATCTCTCTGCTATGCTGCTCATTAAAGGAGGAGATTCTTTCAGTCTTCCACAAAAGACTGAAAACAGATACCGGGTAAAATTGGAACAGCAGCAAAAACATAGTGAGAAATGGAAACAAAAATAAAAGTATAAACAAGGTTAAAGAGATGCTAGACATGATACAAATCATTTGAAAATACTGGTAGTAGACTTCAAAACAGAAGAAATACTAAAGAAATACTAAAAAGAAACTTCAAAGAAATACTAAATAAAAATATTAAACACAGATAACCAGTATGACATTTCTACCCTTTGTTTACTTATCAAAAACTTTAAGCAAAGACAAAATGGAGACAATTGTCTAGATACCTACCTTCTGGATTTGCTGGCTACGTTCAAATATGGCTTGAGCATCTTTGTCCTTCTCTGTGTCCAGTTCATATACAGCTGTTGCACCCATGTCCTCTGGACCCACTGGTTTCTGAAATATGAAAACTCTATTAGTACGGCAGAAAGGAAAATGAACTTCAGTCTTTATTAACATAATTAAATTTATTTACCAGAAAGCTGCACTCTAGCAGATGAATGGCTAAATTTCAGGGTTACATAATTTAGTTCTTTAAAAAAAATATTAATAGCAGTTAAGAAGAGTAAAATGAGATGCCTGGTTCAGGCAATGAAGCCAAATAGCAGTCACATTTTGTACAAGTATGTATCACCCAAGGTACATTACAAAATTTAAAAATGACTAGATATTGGCAAAGATCTTGTGAAAACCCATTAATACTAACCCAAGTTTTGTTAAAATTGTTTAATTGCTGAGAAACAAAACTCTTACCAATGTATCAGTAGTCATCTAATATACTACAGTGGACATTTCTAAGAATATTCATACCGCAGATCGTGTTGATTTATATGCAATTCCAATTCCTTCAGGTTTCTTATCATCATCACTACTGCTTGACTCATAGGAAGTCTTTGTCTTCATACTTTTATTTGTCTGGAAGATGAGAGTCAATGAGACTATCAAATCAATAAATATTCAAGAGGTAATCCATACATACTTGGGAGAATGGATACATAGTATACATCACCTTCTGAATCATGGGGTTGGAAACTTCCTTTCGTCTCTCCTTCCTGACCACACTGCTGCCTTCATCACTGCTACTACCTTTAAGCAGATCACACAGTATTGGAAAATAATATATTGAGCAGGGAACACCAGCAGAGTACAGCTGCCTCTCTAGATTCCAAACTTGTTCTTAGGCAAAACATCCTTATATTCAGTTTCAAGTTCAAATTCATATAAAAAAGCCAAGCAATTTTTTCAGTACCCGAGACTGTACTTTTGCTCTGTTCTCATAAAGGTAACTAAGGTTACCTCCCCTTCAAATAATAGTTTTTCTCTTTCTTTAGAGCAATTTAAGACAAAAATGAGAACAATAAAACGTACATTTCCATATGGAGCATAGTTAAAACTATGGTATCTTTTGCTAATTTACTAATTTTAAAAGGGGGGCAAAGTAAGTGATAAAGGCTTGGGATAACTAACCCTGACTAACATTCTCCATGGAATCCACTCTTAACATTAATCGAAGCACCAAGTAATAAAAGTGCAATGGCAGGGATGAAAGAAAACTACACGTCCAGCAGGGAAGCAGCTTCTTTTTCTGGGAAAGAGAAATGCATTTCGGGTTGTCGTAGAAAAACGAGGCCACTCGAGGCTTACAGCCACTCTTATCCCCAAAGCGACATAGCCTCTTACTCCATATCTTTTCAGGATCCATGGCTTTCGCAGGAGAATTCAGGGCACAAGCTGACCGCGGCCCACCCGCCGTGTTACCATCCCGACGCAAACGTATTTGGAGACTGAATGCAGCGACAGGCTGTGCTTCTCACCGGGGTCCTGGTCGCTGCTCGGCCTCTTACGTTGAGCCCTCTCGGGCGCGGAGCGACGCTTCTTGAAGAGGAAGCTACAAACAGGCTGAGCCTCCGCCATGGCAATCAAATCCTTCCCGGAAGTAGAACTCCGGAACGCACTCAATTCGGCCCCTCTTCTTGCGGAAGCGGCTAGCGGCCGCTCTTCCACCTGGGCACGCGGCGCTCTATCCTTCCCTGTCGTCGAATGCCTTATAGACATCAACCTCTTTAAAAGAGCAGCCCCTTCTGAACGCTTCCGAGTTCACTGTCCGGTGGCGCCGATTCTGCCGTTTTCCTCTGTTACCTCGGGCAACGGCATGTTCCGCTCTTTAAAATAAGCCGTAACGTTTCTGCTGCCCCAAGTAAGGACATACGTGGTCTTTAAATGACAGAAATTTCAGCGAAGGACTGGTTGATCTGCGTTTGGGACCTGAGTTGGCCGCGAGAGAAGACGCAGGAGAAGCACTAGGATAAAGTAAACAGCTCTTCTAACAGTTCAGAAGAGGCTCAGCTGAATATTTATTTTGATGTTTCTTTATTTGAGAATTTTACAGGTGGTCTGGAACAATATTTCCCCATCTCTGCAACTACAGGGCGCCTCGTGTTACAGTGCTTAAGTGCTTGATCTCTCCTTCCCCATCAATGCCAACTGGAATTGCCCATCCAGAAAGGAATAGAAATAATCAAACGGTGCTCTTTTTAAAAAAAATAATTTGGGTTTTCACAAAAACAAAATACAAATAAAATATTTTTTTTGAAAATAGCATGGTCCCAGGTTATCACTTCTTCATACAGACACAAAACTCAATTTCATGCTCATTTTTATATTCTATTCCATATCTTATTACCGTTTTATATTTTCTACATAGTTTTTCCCCTCTTAATTTTCTCAACTTTATTTTAATTATCTCATCTCAATCAAATCATTATATTTATACTTTTGTCTGTCCTGTTTCAATTTCATATTATTTTTCTTTTTAAACAAATTTTTCCCTGTAGCTACCAATTGGAGTATGACACCTTTATATCTTTTAATTTTATCAATTCAAACTCTTATTTAAGCTTCAGTATATACCTTTAAGATTACAGCATTGGATATAATACATAACTTCAAATCAATTTCTGCTTGGTACATTCTTAAAATACACACTATATTCTTAAAAAGAAAAAATTATGTATATATGTAAATAAAGCACACATTCCATTCCAATTCAATTCTAGCATTAATATTCATTAAAATCTTAACATCTTTAACATTTCTTTTCAATTAAATATCATACTTCCTTGGGAACGCTTATAAACTTTCCATAGTTAATTCTTTTTTTCCCATATTTCTCACTGATATTTTTATAAATTATTACTAATAATTTAAAAAGTTCCCTTTTAATTCTCTCAATCATTTTAATTCATTTATTTATTACCCAACATTCAACTATATTACAGTAAATATTTTATCTATCATTTTAATCATATTTTCTAAAATTATTTCTGTTTATAATATATAACAATGCTTTCTTATGTACCTTTGCAGAATTCCTTTTGCAATTAAATTTTCACCCATTGTCTCTAAACAAGCTTATGGTTACAATCCTTATATTTTTTCCCTGTTTCTCCATTTCTTGTTTCTGTCTTTTACAACTTCTTTTCCTTGTCTTCTCCCTCCCCTTTTTACCCCCTCTTGTCTCTACTTCTAACCCTCTCATCTGTAATCCCCTCTTCTGTTGCTTTCTAATATTATACTTATCTTTCAAATTGTTCTTCTTTTTGGTTGTTTTTTCTAATCTTAAACCTTTCACTCTCTTTCCTCCCTTTTCTCCCCCCCCACTTAAAATTATTTGACCATTAAAGATGGCTTCTTCTTTGTCCCAATCTTCTTGTTCTGCAAGCATTTCTTGTTGCTTCTCATAGTTCCAGATCTCCATTTCTAATAATTGAAACACGAAGCCAAAAGAACCTCTCCCTTCTTGTGCGTCTCCTTTCCATTTTTAAAGTTCCGTTTTCAGTTCTTCTAAGAATGATACCATTTTAAAAACTTTTAAACAACCACCCAATTAATTTTAGTCATCTAGATGCAAAAACCAAAAATCACCAAGTAATCCAAATAATCCAAGACTGTTTCTACTTGCTTCTTTTTTCCACTTTCTCTTCCTTCTTTATTTTGTTACCAAGTTTCCATTAAAATGAATCTTTGAGGAATCTTGTTAAAATTTCACTGTAAGTTCCTTTTAATTACAGTTCCATTCCTTAATTCCAGGCAGTCTCCTCCATTTTTCCAGCTCCTGCCCTTCTATTCTTTTTTTTCCTCCTTTCCAGGTTTTAAAAACTTTTAAATGTCCAGAAATCTTTATTTAACCCTTTGACTTTTATTTTCATTTTAGATGCCTATTAATGTCAAAGTGGATTTTTTTTTCAGTTTCTTATTTAAGTCTCTTAGCTGTCAGTATAAGGAAGGGAAGAAAAAAAACCTAATCCTTTCCCTTCTCTCTCTCCTTTGCAGCTTCAAAATTTTCTTTGGGAACAATGTTGTTAAGTTTAAATTCCAGGGTACCTTATTTATTGCTTTTTCTGTTTGACCCGGTCAACCAAAACTTTCTCTTCTTATCTTCCTCCTGCACATTCTTTTCCTCGAGTTCTTCTTTGTGGCCATTTCTGACCACCGCTATAACCGCCTTCGGGAAAGGGAGTAATGGCCAGCTGGGGAGGAGAGATGCGGCTCTCCTCAACCCTGCAGGCAGTCTCCCCCCTCTTCACCCCCTGTACGGGGTGGCTTAGCCCCGAAACCAACCGGCTCGGGGTGCTCCAGCGGTGAGCACAGATCGAAGCCTTGGAGAGACAAGGTTTCGGTCTGTCGCTGAAGAAACTCAAACCTGAAGAGAATCAAACGGTGCTCTTGATCCCCTGTTCCTGGGCCCCTTGTAGGTGGCCCAAAATCCTACCAAAGATGATGGTACTAAATTATGCTGAGATTTCTGAGGGGACACAGGAAGGGTCCCCAAACCTATTTGGCCCAGCTGCATGTCCCTACAAAATCAAGTCAGAATTATTAACAAGAATAGCACTGGAAAGGACCTTGGAATTCTTCTAGCCCAGGTGTTGGCAACCCTCAGCTCCAGGGCTGCATGCGGCTCTTTGGGCCCTCTGCTGCGGCTCCCTGTCCCATCACTGCCTGGCCCCATCCCTCGCCTTTCCTTCCCAGTCACTCCTCACTTGAGAAGGTAAGGGTAATGGCGGTGGATGGAAACTTGCTCCATATTCCAGAGTGGGAGTGAAGTGCTTGCCCCTTCTTCTGGCCCTTGTTGGTGCTGCAAGCACCTCAGCCACTTAGAGAGACATGCGACTTTCTCTCCACCCCGAGACACAGGTTGGCCCAGCTGCCTTCATGGCTTGCCCATGCTCTTGCAGCGCTTTGCGCAGCAGACTTAAATTTAGCACGCTTCACAATGGGGAGGACAGCCGCCTCCTGGAGCCCATTACAACACGGAGCATCAGCTGCAGCTGGGCGGGGCAGTGTCTTGGGGCAAAGAGAAAGTTGCACATTTCCCGAGCGGCTAAGATGCACGCAGCATCAAGAAAAGGTGGAAGAAGAGGCAAGTAGAGGGGCGCTTCGCGCCTGCTCTGGAATATGGAGTGAGCCTCCATCCACTGCAGTCGCCCTTCTCATTGCAGGCGAGGAGTGGGTGGGAGGAGAGGGCAAGGGGCCAACCAGTGGTGGTTTCAGCTGATGGAGCCACAGCAGGGGGACAAAAGAGCTTCATTAATCTGGGAACCTGAAATGACTCTTGATTTAAATCATAAAGTAAAAAGCATCCAAAGAAGATGAAAGAACGACATTAAAAAAAAAAAAAACACCCAACCCTCACCTGTTTTTGGAAATAGTTCAAGAGGGAACACACATACAAACAAATTGGAGAGAGATGAGAAAGAAAGGGATAAGAGAGAGATGAGAGAGAAATGAGGGGGAAAGAGAGACAGGGATGAGACAAAAAGAGAAAGAGAGGGAGAAAAAGAGATAAGGGAGAAAGAGAAAAATGAGGGAAAAAAAGACAGAAAGAGAGATGACAGATGAGGTGAGAGAAATGAGAGAGACAGAGGGAGAAAGAGATGAGAGAGAAAGGGAGAGAGACATGAGAGAGGGAAAGACAGAAGAAGAAAGAGATGAGAGAGAGAAACAGAAAGAGAAAGGGAGAAAGACGGCTGCCAATTTTTTAACAACCGGTTCTCTGGCTAGGTATGCTTGGCTGGTTGGTCATGTGACTGGGTGAGTGATGTCACTCATCACACCGAGCCCCAACACCTGGCCACTCGCCTCAAAGGAACAGATAAGATTCAACTGGCTGTAATCTCACTGCTGCCTGGCCATGTCCCTGCCTTTTTTCAGCCTGTTTTTGGGCCATTTTCAAGCTGTCTTTGGGCCATTTTCAGGCCATTGTTTGGGTTGTTTTCTGGCCATTTTTGGCCTGGAAAATGGCCCCCAAACAGGTCATTTTAGGAGTGTTTTCAGGCTGTTTTCAGGGCTGTTTTCAGTCATTCAATGGCTCAAAAAGCAGCCTGAAAACATCCCAAAAACCAGACCAAAAAACAGGTAGGGTCAGGGTCAGCCAGTGGTGGGATTTGTCAGTTCTTCGAACTGTACCTAATCTTAACTACTGGTCTGCCAGAACTGGTGCAAGTCCACCTCTGGAGAGAGTGGTGAGGGGTGGGGACAAAGAGAGAGAGAGAAAGAGACATAGAGAGAAAGATATCTGCTTCCCAGAGAAAAGAAAATGCTGGGAGCCACAAAACCTGGGTAGGGGTGGTAGGGGGTTATGTGACTGGGTGGGAATGAGTGATGTCAAGTGGACACTCCCACCCAGGTTTTGTGGCTCCCGGTGTTTTCTGTGGGAAATGGGTCCAAATGGCTCTATGGATGTTTAAGATTGCAGACCCTTGTTCTAGCCCAACCCCTGCTCAAGCAGGGGACCTTATATTACTTCAGACAAATAGTTGTCCAGTCTCTTCTTTAAAATCTTCAGTGTCGGAGTGATGTCACAGTGAAGCAGAGTGGAGAAATATTTTGACTGTCTGGTGACCGTTGATGTGTATTATTAATCCCAGAGGGGTTAGCGAAGGTAGAGGGGGAGCCCTGAAGACTGCGTGGAGAAAGCAATCTCCCGCTAGGATGATGGGAAACCCCTTGGAGCCAACAGGAGAGAAGACAGTCAGCATGGCCGACCCGAAACTGTGACAGCTTGGTGAGAGACAGGAAGACAAAGTTCAAAGAACAATGTGGCTGTACTTGGTGAGAACTTTCCAATCTGCTGCAAATGAATTTGCCCCAATATAGTAGTAGAAGAGTGAAAGTGGGACTCAATAGAAGGGGTGGAACAGGATTTTCGCTCCACGAGAGTAGCAGCGACCAAGTTTTTAGAGCTAATGACATATCTGGAAGAATAACAGAATGACTATAAAGAAAAGGAGACTGAGTTAGAGGAAAGCCTAGATTAAATATTTGGAAAGAACACTAAAAAATTAAAGACTACTAGGAATATGCTTATTATTATTCTTGTTGGATTTATGCTGGATGTAGAATGCCCAAGGTGCAGACCTTTCAGCATTTAAAAGAAGAAGAAAAAGAGAAAGGGCACCATCTACTGATCAGAAGAGTGCGTACAAAAGGGAAGTGACTGGTGCAATATTTATTATTATTTTATAAAAAAGCTTAGTGACTTGATGGGTTTTAGGGCCTTGGTGGATTACAGTCTAAACTGCACAAGGATTCCCAAAGGACTACAATAAGGACAGTGTGGATTAATTTAATGTGGACTACAAATTTGACTGCTGAAGGAAGAAGAAATGGAGGAAGCGCTTATCCTTAAGACTTATGAGTAATTAATTATTATTTAATAACACTTATTAATTATTGTATTATTAACTTTGTACATATATACATATATGAATGTGTGTGTGTGTGTATTCTTCAGTTTTCGTGGGTACTTACATGTATGGTATTCAGCTTTGTTCGGGTATTTTCCCACGTCATTATAGTTATGCTTTTAAAGTTGTAGCCTGATAATGGCAGATGAGCCTGATGATGGCAGATGAAATTCTGCCGAAACATTGCTACAAGTTTAAAAGCACAACTACAATGACTTGGGAAAATACCCGAACAAAGCTGAATGCCATACATGTAAGTACCCGTGAAAACTTAAGAAAACACATACAAACACACACACACACACACACACACACACACATATATATATATATATATATATATATATATATATATATATATATATATATATATATATATATATATATATATATATTCAAAGGAAAGAAAGATTTGCTCTTCGGGAAAGTTTTTTATTTTTTGTTCAGAATTTTCGGATTTGTTATCTCAAGTCCGTCTTCAGTGAACTGTTAGATGGAGATGTGTCCAGGAAGGAGCTTTGGTCGTTATTTTTATCGTTGGTGTCAGCGTTCTGTGGATTGGCAGCACGGGCATCATCGCGTGATTGACTTGTCAGTTGTTTGGATGCGAGTTGGTTTGTTTTTTGATGTTGTTGATCCAATTATCACGTAAACTTTGATAGTTGGGGTCAATGTCTTTGTGGCGATTAATGCAATTGGTGCCAGTATGCCATGCTTCAATAAATTCACGTGCATAACGTGTTTTGCCTGTGCCAATTATTTTGGTTGCATCCCAGTTAAAGTAATGATTTTGGTCTATGCTGTGTGTTGCTATTTGAGATAGTGGGTCTTTTCTTTTGACAGCTAGTGTGTGTTCATGGATTCTTTCGTGGAGTTGTTTTCCAGTTTGGCCAATGTATTTTTGGGGGCATGTTTTGCATGGTATTTCATATATGACGTTTTTCATTGAAGTGATTGGTAATTTGTCTTTGCCTGATATGAGTGTTTTTCTTAATGAAGTTGTTGGTTTGTGTGCAATATTGATGTTGAATGGTTGTAAGTGTCTTGATATGATTTCTGATACACCTTGTATGTATGGAAGTGAGTACCATTTAGGTGGATTTTGTGGGTTTTTGTTGTTTGTGTCTGTTTGTTTGTGTGATTTATGTGGTTTGTGTCTTAGGCAGTTTTTGATGAAGCTTTTTGGATATCCATTGTTTATGAAGAGGTTGTAGAGAAAATTTAGTTCTTCTTTTCGTATTTTTTTGTCTTGGCAATAAGTGTAGGCTCGTTTAAAAAGTGTTGAGATGCAGCTTCTTTTGTGTGTGGTAGGGTGGTTGCTTCTGTAGTGGAGTATAATGTCAGCATTTGTTTTCTTTCTGTATACGCTTGTTTGTAATTTGCCATTTTCAAGAAGTTTTAAGTTGACATCTAGAAATGATAATTGAGTATTATTCATTTCTTCTCATGTAAATTGTATATCTGGGTGTATTGAATTGATTGCTTTGTGTAGTTGTTCTAATTCAGTGCGTTTGACAATGACAAATGTGTCATCCACATATCGAAGCCATATTTTTGGTTTGAGATTTGTAAAAACGGATTTTTCTAGATCTTGTAACACTATTTCAGCTATGAAAGCTGAAATAGGAGAGCCCATTGGTGTGCCTTTTTTCTGGAGGTAGAATTTATTGTTAAATTGACAGTAGTTGGTTAAGCAAAGGGTGATTAGCTCCATTACTCTGTCAGTGGGGATATTGATGGGTTTTTCTTCTAATTGTTGTTTAATTATATTTTTGGCATGTTCAAGAGGGATCGATGGAAAGAGTGATATAACATCAAAGGATACCATGCATTCATCTGGTTCTATTTGTATTTCTTTGATTCGTTCAAGAAAGGTGTATGCGTTTGTAATACTGTGTTCAGAGTTTGCAATCAAATGTTTGAGGTGTTGAAGAAGCCATTTGGCTAAGTTGTAAGTGGGGGTTCCGATGAGTGAAATTACCATACGAAGTGGAATGTTCGGTTTGTGTATTTTTGGAAGTCCATATGCTCTGGCAATGGAGGGGCTGGTTATTAGGATGAATTTGCTATCTTCATTTGAAATTAATTTTTCTTTGGAAAGTCGTTTGATTGTTGAAATTATTGTATTGTTTTGCTTCTTTGTGGGATCATTTTGTAGTTCTGTGTATGTTGTGGTATCTTCTAGTGATGTAGTTGCTTTGGTGATGTAGTCATCTTTATTCATGATGACTGTAGCTCCTCCTTTGTCTGCAGGGAGGATGACTATGGATTTATCTCTTCGTAAGGACTGTAATGCAAGGTTTTCTTTTTTTGTTAAAATGTGAATTTATTCATCATGAATAAAGATGACTACATCACCAAAGCAACTACATCACTAGAAGATACCACAACATACACAGAACTACAAAATGATCCCACAAAGAAGCAAAACAATACAATAATTTCAACAATCAAACGACTTTCCAAAGAAAAATTAATTTCAAATGAAGATAGCAAATTCATCCTAATAACCAGCCCCTCCATTGCCAGAGCATATGGACTTCCAAAAATACACAAACCGAACATTCCACTTCGTATGGTAATTTCACTCATCGGAACCCCCACTTACAACTTAGCCAAATGGCTTCTTCAACACCTCAAACATTTGATTGCAAACTCTGAACACAGTATTACAAACGCATACACCTTTCTTGAACGAATCAAAGAAATACAAATAGAACCAGATGAATGCATGGTATCCTTTGATGTTATATCACTCTTTCCATCGATCCCTCTTGAACATGCCAAAAATATAATTAAACAACAATTAGAAGAAAAACCCATCAATATCCCCACTGACAGAGTAATGGAGCTAATCACCCTTTGCTTAACCAACTACTGTCAATTTAACAATAAATTCTACCTCCAGAAAAAAGGCACACCAATGGGCTCTCCTATTTCAGCTTTCATAGCTGAAATAGTGTTACAAGATCTAGAAAAATCCGTTTTTACAAATCTCAAACCAAAAATATGGCTTCGATATGTGGATGACACATTTGTCATTGTCAAACGCACTGAATTAGAACAACTACACAAAGCAATCAATTCAATACACCCAGATATACAATTTACACGAGAAGAAATGAATAATACTCAATTATCATTTCTAGATGTCAACTTAAAACTTCTTGAAAATGGCAAATTACAAACAAGCGTATACAGAAAGAAAACAAATGCTGACATTATACTCCACTACAGAAGCAACCACCCTACCACACACAAAAGAAGCTGCATCTCAACACTTTTTAAACGAGCCTACACTTATTGCCAAGACAAAAAAATACGAAAAGAAGAACTAAATTTTCTCTACAACCTCTTCATAAACAATGGATATCCAAAAAGCTTCATCAAAAACTGCCTAAGACACAAACCACATAAATCACACAAACAAACAGACACAAACAACAAAAACCCACAAAATCCACCTAAATGGTACTCACTTCCATACATACAAGGTGTATCAGAAATCATATCAAGACACTTACAACCATTCAACATCAATATTGCACACAAACCAACAACTTCATTAAGAAAAACACTCATATCAGGCAAAGACAAATTACCAATCACTTCAATGAAAAACGTCATATATGAAATACCATGCAAAACATGCCCCCAAAAATACATTGGCCAAACTGGAAAACAACTCCACGAAAGAATCCATGAACACACACTAGCTGTCAAAAGAAAAGACCCACTATCTCAAATAGCAACACACAGCATAGACCAAAATCATTACTTTAACTGGGATGCAACCAAAATAATTGGCACAGGCAAAACACGTTATGCACGTGAATTTATTGAAGCATGGCATACTGGCACCAATTGCATTAATCGCCACAAAGACATTGACCCCAACTATCAAAGTTTACGTGATAATTGGATCAACAACATCAAAAAACAAACCAACTCGCATCCAAACAACTGACAAGTCAATCACGCGATGATGCCCGTGCTGCCAATCCACAGAACGCTGACACCAACGATAAAAATAACGACCAAAGCTCCTTCCTGGACACATCTCCATCTAACAGTTCACTGAAGACGGACTTGAGATAACAAATCCGAAAATTCTGAACAAAAAATAAAAAACTTTCCCGAAGAGCAAATCTTTCTTTCCTTTGAACTTATATCTCGGGATGCAAATCTTCACAATTCTATATATATATATATATATATATATATATATATATATATATATATATATATATATATATATATATATATATATATTTCCTGAGGTTCTCGCGGGTATTTGTATGTGGATCTTTGGTTATTCGGGTTTTCTCCCGCGTAAGATTGGAAGTATCTAGGCAACGTTTCGATGAAGTCTCATTCATCATCTTCAGGCTTGGTCTTCAGCTCTGTGCTTCTCAGAGTGATGTGAGCTTGCAGCTGCTTCTTCCTTTTAACTGCTAGTGGGGGTGTGACTTGATTGGGTGGGGGCTTGGCTGTGTTCTGATTGGGTGGGGGTGTGTTCTCATTGGTTGGGGGTTTGGCTGTGTTCTGATTGGTTGGAGGGTTGGCTGTGTTCTGATTGGCTGGAGGCGTGTTCTGTTCAGGTGGGGGCTTGATTGTGCTCAGGTTAGTCTTAGTTGCTGGAGGGTTTGAGCTGGTGAGCTGTGATCTTGCTGTTTGGCTTCGAGTTCGTGGTCATGCTGCATCTTCATGGTGGAGGTCAGTTCGCTTCATGTATGGCTCAGAGGGGTTTGAGGTGGGTAGTGATGCAGCTGCAGTGCAGCTTCTGGTCCGTGGTCGTGTTTCATCTTCTGTGTGGGTGTGAGTCTGCTTTCTACGTGGAAGTGTGGTGGTGGCATCTTGTGTGGCTCTCAGGGGTGTGGGTCTGGTGTCATTCTTCATGTTAGGTACGCGTCTGTTCATGAGGGCGGGTTTCCAAATAACTGGTAGGCGGGAGGCATCATCTCGTTTATTCATGCTGTGTGGGCGTTTTTCTATCCGAACACTTCTATCCGAATACTTTTCTAACCGAACACTTCAGCAGCAGAATCATCAGAGAAGCCATAGAGCAGAATCATCAGAGAAGCCATTTTGTTGCACACCCGGATATGGTGCTGCCTGCATTGACCCCGATACGAACTGCCCCACCAACGCTGAGGTCAACATCCAAGCCGTCGCCGCCCGCCCACCCAAAGATGCAAGGGGGGGGGAATTAAGTCACCCCAAAAAAGATGCCCTAGCCATTTTTCAGGGCTCAAATAAAAATAAGACCCGGCCTTATTATATGAGAAACACAGTAATAAGTAGTTAAACAATCAATAATAGAGGAATTAAATTTACAATGCTGCTAACATTGCAGATAATGTCTTAAATACATTTCCAATGAAAAGCTAATGGAATAATATAAGCTTGGAGCAGATCACAGGATGAGAAGGATTTTTTTTTAATTGGAGGAAACCATTTAGGAAACCATCTTGGAGATTCTAAGATGCATATAAATATTTAATTATAGATGTTGCACAGATAAAATATGCATCAAAGACGTTAAAAATGTTATTAGACTTCAAAAATAACTTATGCAAAATAACTATACATTGATTATATACAGATCTGCCTATTTAATATTAAATACACATGACATCATGCATATACATTTGTAAATAGAAAGGAAAAAAAATCACTGGTTATCTTGTTTGAAAAGAAATAGAGTTCCCAGAAACAAATTACAAGTGGAATTATCTGACTAGGTCAGCTGCATCATTTGCAGCTAGTATCTCCTGTGTCAAATATGAATTAAGAATATGCCATAGTCATCCCTGAACATGGTGGGATTCTACATTATTGCATTTGAAAAAATAAATAAATATAACTATGTATAGTAATAAATACTGAATAAAATGATCATAATTGTAGTGCAGCTGTAGTGCATGTTTATATTCCTGCCTTAATGTAGATGTGTAGTTTTTGATAGTATCATTTATCTTTTGGAATAATATCTTTAATGACAACTTCCTACCCTATCATGATGTGTAAGATAGAATCTCCAAAACCTGTGTGCCTTACTGGCAAATATAAGGAAATAATTTGTATGACATCATCTCCTGGTCCTTGTGGCTTTCAAACCTGCCTTTATTTAGAAACCAGAAAAATACCACAGAGTACAATTTAAAAACCAACATTATTAAGAAAAGGAAAAAGGAGTTAATGTAAACATATTTTTTAATGAAATCGTGTTGCCCAGAAACTAAGAGTGGGTCTTATTTTCTTTTGGGCCCCAAAATAAGCACTAAGGCTTATTTTCGGGAGGTGTCTTATTTTTTCCATGTACAAAAGGTCCATTTCTTCTACTTCCTTGTGGTGGGACAGAAGGCCACATGGAGCACCAGTGCCACGCCATGAGGTGGGAGGATGGAGCTGCCCCACCTGCCCTGCATCAGTTTATCTCAGGGCCCTGCAGCCAGGTCACCCACACCCTGACACCTACCTCACCTCCCTGCGGCAGCTCCAGCAACTCTGTCCAGCAGTAACCCGTGTGGCCACCAGCCCACTTCTTTTGCTTTCTCACAGCCACAATGAGCAGGAGGCAGAGTGATGCGCTGGTGCCACAACTACAAGGTGAGGCAGGATTTGGAGCTCTGCCCTGCACTGGCTTACTCAGAGCTCCTGGAGCCAGGCCATCCAAGCCCCAACACCTGCCTCACCTCAGACCATAGCACCAACATGGGTCTTGGCCTCCTGCTCCATTGTGACTGCAAGCAAGCATAAGAAGTGGGCTGGCAACTCCATAGACTCCTTGTGATGACCCAGGGGGGGAGATACAAAATAAACACAGTCACAAAAACCCGGTGAAGCCCCTTTTATTCCTTCACTTCGCTCCCAAGCTCCAAATATCCTTAGCTGAAGACAAAAAACTCCCACACAAGCAGTTACAAGAAGGAGGGAAAAACAACACAAACACAAAGCAAGATAAGGTCTGGAGAACATCCACAGACAACAGAACACACACTGGGAAGGATGGCAAACTCATAGAGGAACCATAACTAGAGATATTTCCACACTGTTTCCAGCGTTCACCCATGTGCATGTCCATCCTCTTATTCGGCAGCACATGAAGAGGATCAAGGCCCTCGTCCCAAGTAGACCACGTCTCGCCATTATCCTCTTCCCCCTGCATGCCCTAGGAAGGAGAAGGGATGGGCCTGGGTCTTCCTCTGACTGCTCAGCTGGCCTCTGCCCTTCTCCAGCCTCCTTCACAACCTCCATAGCCACACTTCCACTCCCTGTCAGCTGTTCCTCCTCTCCCTCAGAGTCAGTCTCCATCAGGGGCATGGCACTCATGCTGCAGATGGCTGCTGGTGCTGCCACTACAAGGCAAGTGTCAGGATGTGGATGGCCTGGCTGCAGGAGCCCTGAGATAAGTCAGTGCGGGGTGGATGAGGCAGTTTCACGCCCCCCTGTTGTGAATCAATAAATACTTGAATAAAGATTATTAAGAGCTTGAAACAAAGTGCAGGGTTCTGGCCCTGCACTCCTGATTGGCCGATAATAGCGACATCAGATTGGTCCGTTCAGGAGAATCTGATTAGCTATTAACGAGCCTCTCCCATTGGTTAATGGAGCTAGCGTTCCCCGTGTTTCATTGGTTAAATAGTTAAGAGTTTGCCTATATAAAGGGGCCCATTGCGGCCATTGAGCTGAGCTGTTTTCACATGTAAACAAAGAGTTTGAAGTTCACTGTTCACCGGCTCATCTCCTCCTTTGCGCCCATGCACAGAACATAACACTGGCGATGAGGATGGGATGTGGAGACGTCAGAGCTTACTGAATGACGAAGAACTATAACCGAGCACGTGGCTGAAACACACCAACGGCAGAACCATGTCCGGCGGCGTCATACCACCCGCTTCATTCGACCCGGCACAAGAAGACTGGGATTCATATATGGATCGCTTCCAGATGTTTCTGGAGACCAACAATTTGAAGGATGCCACTACCAGAAAGAAACGAGCGGTATTCCTAACTCATTGCGGGCCAACCGTATTCAAGATGGCCAAGGCACTAGCAAAACCGGCAGAAGTAAAGTCTATGGACTGGGACGTCCTCGAACCCCTGCTGAGGGCTCACTACGCACCTACTGTGCCAACGCTCATGAGAAGACATGAATTTTACCAGAGAAGTCAGTGGAAGGGTGAAAGTGTTGCTGATTTCATAGCGGATCTCCAGAATCTGGGAGGCCTATGCGAGTTTGCCGACCTAGAAGAAACCCTAAGAGACCGAATAGTTCTGGAATTAGATGCACCAGGCACTCAGAGTAAACTAATGGCAAAGGACGACATTAGCCTTAAAGATGCCATAGCTGAAGCTACTGCAGCAGAAGCAACCAGGAAGTCAGCTGCCCAAATGCGCCGCACCTACGCCCCACTTCGCCAACGCGCCCGCGAAATTTCACCTCAGTCAGAAGGTCAGCTTGAAACAGCCCACCACGAGGACCTTGAATCGTCATCCGAAAGCGATAAAGAAGAGGTCCATCGACTTCGATCTGAACGAGACCAACGCCAGAAATCACAGTACCAATGCGCCGGGTGTGGAGCAAGCCACCCCCAGTCAGAATGCAAATTCCTCGACGCGCCCTGCCATGTGTGCGGGAAAAGAGGCCATATCGGACGGGTCTGTAGAAGCAAGCTAGGACCCAGTCAGCCCTCGAGGGGGCTAACAATCGCAAACCGACGGGAAGTCGTCCCGTGAAGCAAGAACCTGTGAACCTCCAATGGAACAACCACTCCTACAGAAATAAAACCCTAAACCACCCAACGAAGCGAGAAGAGGCTCACCAAACGATCACGATCGGTCACGCCTCATCTCTTGACGCCAAAAAGATCCGAGTGAAAGTGGCCATCGAAAACCAGCCCTGCCTGATGGAAGTCGATTCAGGATCGTCCCTCTCGATGGTTTCCTGGAAGACCCTCAAGCAGCTCATCCCTACTATCCGGCGGCAAGACCTCAGATTCCAAAGACTCATACTTAAGGACTATCAAGGAAATCGAATCCCGGTCATTGGATCCAGCCGAGTCCGGGTATCGTTTAAGAACCGTACAGCATTCCTACCCCTGACTGTAATCAACAGGGATCGGCTAGTTTGTTAGGCCTCCAATGGTTCGCTCCACTCGGAATTGAAATAGCTGGCATTCACCGAACCTGCAGCAGCGATTGGGAAGAAGACCTTGTCCATGAATTTCAGGACGTCTTTGCAGAAAAATTAAGCGAGTACAAGAGGACCCCGATATCATTTAACCTCAATCCCGAAATACCTCCCATCCACCTTAAGCCTCGTCGAGTTCCATTTGCCCTTAAACCAAAGATTGACGAGCAGCTTGATAAATTAATAGCCCAGGGTGTGTTAGAACCAACCAATCATTCTCCCTGGGAAACCCCAATCGTGACACCCATCAAGCTGGATGGATCGATAAGAATTTGTGGGGACTACTGAGCCACCCTGAACCACGCCCTTCAACAAAACGCTTACCCGGTACCGGTGGTGCAACACCTCCTCCATTCCCTGGGGGGCGGAAAAGTCTTCGCTAAACTAGACATAGCCCAGGCATACCAACAACTGCCTGTTGACAAAAAAAACGGCAGAGGCCCAAACGATCGTTACGCACCGAGGTACGTTTAAATGTAACCGACTCCAGTTCGGAGTGAGTGTAGCCCCAGGAATCTTTCAAAGTTTGATGGAAAGGCTATCACAAGGGATAAAAGGCGTTGTCCCATATTTTGATGATGTGTTAATCGCTGCCCCAACTCGGAAAATACTAAAGGAACGCCTGAGGTTGGTTCTCCAGAGATTTAAAGACTCAGGTCTCAAAATAAAAAAAAACAAGTGTCAATTATGTATGGATTGTTTAGAATTTTGGGTATATTTAATTGATAGTCAAGGCATTCACCCCACCAATAAACTTAGAGCAATCAAGAACGCCCCAAAACCCGTAATAAAGCCGACCTCCAGGTTTTTCTAGGCCTTATCAATTTTTATAACGTTTTCCTGCCTCACAAAGCAACCGTAGCTGAACCCCTACATCGTTTATTGGACAAAAAAGCAACCTGGGTATGGGGACGCAGAGAAGAACAGGTGTTTTGACATGTGAAAAATTTATTGACTTCTGATGCTGTTTTGATGCAGTATAACGAGACTTTGCCTTTAACGATCACATGTGATGCATCCCCATTCGGAGTGGGTGCCATTTTAAGCCACGTTTTGCCACGTTTTGTAGTGAAGCCCCTGTTGCCTATTTCTCAAAGACGTTATCAAAAGCAGAACGCAATTACAGTGAAATTGATAAAGAGGCCCTTGCTATTGTGTCTGCAGTTAAGAGATTTCATGAATATGTGTATGGCCGAGTCTTTACTATAGTGACTGACCACAAACCTTTGCTGGGAATAATAGCGGGAGATAGGCCAACACCGTATATATTATCTCCCACAATGACTCGCTGGTCAGAATTCTTGGCGGCATATAATTACAAGTTGCAACATTGCCCGGGGAAGGCCATTCCCCACGCCGACACATTGAGCCGCGCACCACTTCTGGAGACCATTGATGGCCCCACTCCGACGGTTACAACACTGCAGATCGAGACACTATGAACGCCGCCATTAACAGCCCGAGATATCGCGATGGAAACGAAACGTGACCCCATTTTAGCACGAGTTCTCAGTTGGGTCGAGCGGGGATGGCCGTTGGACCAGATACCTGATGACTATGCCCTATTCAAGAATCGACAAATGGAACTATTTTCCCAGAAGGGTTGCATTATCTGGGGTGATAGAGTTGTCGTCCCAGAGCGGTTACGACCAGCAGAAAGTTTAAGCGGAAGTAATGACCGCTCAGAGGCAACACGTGAAGGATCCGGAATGGGGGTGGTCTCGCCTCAAAGAGATGCCGAGAGCATAAGCGGCAACGAAAATTCAACTATGGAACGGGAGGCACCCTCTTCACCAGATAACGTCCTACGCCAACAAGACTGTAGCCAAATACCGGGAGAACAACACAAATCAAATAGACAATCAAAACAACCTGTCTACCTCAAAGACTACGTGACCACACCCCTTAAACGGAACCTGGGGGGAAGGGGTGTTGTGAATCAATAAATACTTGAATAAAGATTATTAAGAGCTTGAAGCAAAGTGCAGGGTTCTGGCCCTGCACTTCTGATTGGCCGATAATAGCGACATCAGATTGGTCCATTCAGGAGAATCTGATTGGCTATTAACGAGCCTCTCCCATTGGTTAATGGAGCTAGCGCTCCCCGTGTTTCATTGGTTAAATAGTTAAGAGTTTGCCTATATAAAGGGGCCCATTGCGGCCATTGAGCTGAGCTGTTTTCACATGTAAATAAAGAGTTTGAAGTTCACTGTTCACCGGCTCATCTCCTCCTTTGCGCCTATGCACAGAACATAACACCCCCCCCATCTCATGGCGGCGGCACTAGTGTGCCACATTCCCTTCTGTCCCACTTCAGACAAGCAGAAGTGGACATTAATTAATTTATTTATTCATTCTTTCAAAGTGGGCCCTAAATAGGGTATAACAAAGTAAAAAAGAAAAAGAAAAACTCAGTGTAAACAACCAAATATCAACATAAACATCACAATTGCCCTTAAAATTAAATTAATCTAATCTATGGGCTAGATCAAAATAGCTGGAGCTTCTTCGTTAAAATGCTAGCAAGATTGGAACTATCCAGGGGTGGGATTCTACCAGTTCGCACTTATTCGCTAGAACTAGTTGTTAACATTCTAAGCAGTTTGGAGAACCAGTTGTTAGAATAAATTACTGGCCTAATCCTGTAAGGAAGGCAGGAAGAAAACATTCTGGTGTTGCTTACAGAAACTGCCTCTCTGTTTATCCTTATTACATTCTTGGCAGGACAAGACTTCCTGTCTCAGGAACCTCTCTGGAGTTTTTTTCTCTCCTTCGCTAGTACTTTGCTTGTGTGGAGTGACCATTCAAAGTTACAATGGCACTGAAAAAAGTGACTTATGACCATTTTTCACACTTACAACTGTTGCAGCATCCCCACAGTCATGAGAGGCCAGGCGAGGAGATGCGTGCCTCGATGTGAGTGATATTGAGTTAGCCATGCCCAGTCAATAACATGACCACCAAGCCACGCCCACCAACTAAGCCATGCCCACAGAACTGATTGTTAAAAATTTTGAATCTCACCCCTGGATCTATATCTCCAGGAAGAGGTCATTTTGTAAAATTAGAATTAACATCAACAGAAAAAAATGAAAAACAATCTTGCAATATTCAATATAACTAGCTTGACAATTTTACTTATCCTTCTTGAGGTAATTGTTGCTGAAACAGATTTCCCTCTGCCTCAGCTATTTCTGAATCCTCCAGATGATCTATCAGAGATTATGTCAGATAATTTTGAGACTGCTTTTCCCAGCATCTATTAGCTTTACTTTCAGAAATCAAGGACTTTTCTATCTTGGATTTGGACGTAACTACATGCATTTGTAAAGCACAGCATATATCTTCTTTCTAAACTGATATGGAGTCAAACCATCTAGAAGTCAAATGTTTCTCCAAGAGTAAAATGTTCCCTAGTGTAGGGGCCAATTGAAAAGGCCTGCCTTCTCCTCCATATCTCCCCACATCACATGGAGGCAGAATCCTAAGTAGGCTTTTCCCTATGGAGCAGCAGTCTTGAAGATTGTTCTGTATCTTCATTAGCATTCTTGAAACCCCGCGTTTTGATTGGCCAAAGCGCGGGGCGATCTGATTGGTTTGGCGAGCCGCACTGATTGGCCCGCTAAGAATCTCCCGCGATTGGTGGGTTTGAATCGCGGGAGATTCAAAGCGGTGCCATTGGTCGCGGCCGCCACAGCTTGAGAATAAAAAGCCACTGTGTTCTCCCTTGGACTCAGATCGGTTCCGGGGACCAATAAAGAGCTGAAACCTAGTCACTGCCTCCTGGTCTCTTTCCCGATGGACACGACACTGGTGACGAGGATGGGATCCCGATTCTGAACCCCAGCAAGCACGTGTCCGACGGAAGCAAGACCGACAAGATGGCCAGCATCGCTCTGCCTGTACCCTTCAACCCTGCTAGCGAGGACTGGGAATCCTACACGGAGAGATTCCGCATGTTCCTCGAATGCAGAGACATGAAGGACACCACCGGGCCGAAGAAATGAGCCGTCTTCCTGACACACTGCAGGCCCGCAGTGTTCAAGATGGCGAAAGCCCTGGCGAAACCCGCTGACATCACCGGGATGGACTGGGACGACCTCGAACCCTTACTCCGAAAACACTATGCTCCCGCCGTGCCTACCCTCATCAGATGGCACGAGTTTTATCGGCGGGACCAACGGTCGGGCGAAAGCCTCAGCGACTTTGTTGCAGAGCTGCGGAGCCTAGGAGGACTATGCGGGTTCTCCAACATGGACGAGGCCTTACGGGACCGAGTCGTGCTCGGGCTTCGGGACCCAGTCCTACAAAGTCAGCTGATGGCCAAAGGCGACATCGACCTCACCGATGCCATCTCTGAAGCCACCGCAGCCGAAGCCACCTGGCAGGCAGCAAACCACATGCGGAGACCAGATGCCGGGGACCGCACCGCGAACAACAACCCTGGACGGGCGACCGAGGCCCAACCGGAAGCAAGTCACTGCGAAACTACCACCCACCATGGCAAATTCCACTCCACCTCTGACACTTCGGATGAGGAGGAGGAAATCCACCAGCTCCAGGCAGGACGCGACCAGTGCAGTCGGCGGGGTCGTAAGTCGGGGACCGCATGTGCCGGTTGCAGAGGCGACCACCCTAGATCCGAGTGCTGATTCTTTGATGCAGTCTGCCGGCACTGTGACAAAAAGGGTCACATCGCCCGTGTATGCCGACTGAAGAAAGCCTACAGCCCCAGACGGTGGGACCACAGTGAGCAGAGACGGGACAGCACACACCCCAGAACCAGAGATCGCCCAGCCGACAGCCGTTGGGACTGGAGCGGACGAGCCCAATGAGGTGGCGAGACCCGGCGGAAGGAGGAAACACACCAGACGGTCATCATTGGCCACGCATCAACCACAGACGCCCAAAAATTCTACATGGAGGTAGGCATCAAAGGCGAGCCATGCAAGATGGAGGTGGACTCCGGGTCCTATCTCTCCATGGTCGCCTAGCAAGAAATCAAACGCTTGGTGCCTACCATCCACAAGAAGGGACTGGAGAACCAGAGACTAATCCTTAAAGACTACCAGGGAAACTGCATCCCAGTAGTCGGAACCGGACAATTCAGAGTAACATTTAAGGGACGCACTGCAAAGCTTCCCGTAACAATCGTGGATCGAGACCGACCCAGCCTATTGGGACTTCAATGGTTCGCACCGCTTGGCATCGAAGTCACGGGTATCGACCACATCGCCGAGACTGACTGGGAGCAACAACTGGCACGGGACTTCCAAGAAGTGTTTGATGGCACCCTAGGCAAGTACCGAGGGCCCCCTATCTCCTTCAGCCTAGACCCGAACATTCCCCCAAGACGCCTAAAACCAAGGCGGGTACCTTTCGCACTCAGGCCAAAAATTGACAAGCAAATTGACAATCTCATCAAGCAAGGGGTCCTACAACCAATAGACCATGCCCGGTGGGAGACCCCAATAGTCACCCCAGTCAAGCCTGATGGGTCGGTGAGAATCTGCGGGGACTATAAGGCTACCCTAAACTGCGCCTTGCAACAAAGCGCCTACCCCGTCCCAGTAGTGCAGCATCTTCTACACTCACTGGGGGGAGGCAAGGTTTTTGCGAAACTCGACCTGGCCCAAGCATACCAGCAGCTGCCGGTCGACGAAGAAACCGGGAGGTGCAAACCATAGTCACCCACCGGGGAGCTTTCCGATGTAACCAGTTCGGAGTCAGCGTGGCACCTGGAATTTTCCAGAGCCTCATGGAGAGACTCTTACAGGGCATCAAGGGGGTGGTGCCCTACTTCGACAATGTGCTGGTATCGGCAGCCAACCAGCCAGAACTAGAGGGTCGACTAAGGGAGGTGCTAACCAAATTCAAGGAAACCGGGCTAAAAGTGAAGAGGGAAAAGTGCCAACTTTACACAGAGCGGGTCGAATTCCTGGGGTACCTCCTAGACTGGCATGGCATCCACCCAACTGACACCAAAATTAAAGCCATCAAAGAGGCCCCCACACCCAGGTCTAAAATGGAACTGCAGGCGTTCCTGGGACTACTTAATTTTTACAATGTCTTCCTGCCCCAAAAGGCGACCGCGGCGGAGCCTTTGCATAGGCTCTTGGACAAGGCGGCTACCTGGACTTGGGGAAAATGCGAGGAAGCCGCCTTCAGGAAAACCAAGGACCTCACTTCGGATGCCGTCCTCATCCAATACAACGAGACCCTACCACTAGCCGTCACATGCGACGCATCACCCTTCGGCGTCGGTGCCGTCCTCAGCCACACTCTTCCCAACAGAAAGGAAGCACCCATTGCCTTCTTTTCAAGGACCGTCACCAAACCAGAGAGAAACTACAGTCAGCTGGACAAAGAGGCCCTGGCTATCATCGCCGCAGTGAAGAGGTTTCATGAGTACCTCTACGGCCGGACGTTCACCATTATCACCGACCACAAGCTGCTGCTGGGAATCCTCACAGGGAACAGAGCCACCCCGAACATTCTATCTCCTAGAATGACAAGGTGGTCCGAATTCCTTGCCACATACAACTACCGGCTCACACACCGACCCGGTAAGACGATCACACATGCAGACACTTTAAGCCATTCACTGCTATCCGAACTAGACACCGACCCAGCACCCATGACGACCACCCTCAGCATAGAGACTCTGCCCGATCTACCTATAACCACGTCAGACATTGCCCGAGAAACTAATAAAGACAAACGTCTGGCATGGGTGTTACATTGGGTAGAGAAAGGGTGGCCGGAAAAGGACAACGACGAGACATTCAGAACATTCCAGAACCGGCAAACGGAACTCTTGCTACAAAAAGGGTGTGTACTATGGGGGGATAGGGTGGTCATTCCAGAAAAACTGCAAGGGAAGGTACTGGAGTTGTTACACAAGGGGGCACCCAGGCATAGTCAGAACAAAAGCCCTGGCCAGAAGTTACGCTTGGTGGCCAGGGATGGAGAAACAAATCGAGGCTTGGGTAGCAAGGTGTCAACGCTGCCAGGAAACTAGACCAAGCCCACCCATGGCACTGATCCTAGAATGGGAAGCCCCCAGGGGATCTTGGTCTAGGATCCACATAGACTTCGCTGGGCCCAGAAAGGGACACACATTCTTAATAACCGTAGACGCTTACTCCAACTGGTTGGAGGTAAACAACATGAAAACCACCACCACAGAGGCCGTGACCAAGGAACTTTGCAAACTCTTCGCGACACACGGCCTCCCAGACATCATCGTGTCGGACAACGGACCCCAATTCACCTCGCTGGAATTTGAAAAGTTCTAGCGGAATGGGGCATACAACACGCACTGACAACCCCAGTACATCCGGCAGCGAACGGAAGGGCAGAACGGATGGTTCAATTCACGAAAAAAACCATTCAGAAAATAGACCACGGGGAGATCCAAGACAAAATAAATAAAATGCTTTTCATACAGCACATAACCCCGAACACTACAACAAATAAAAGCCCGGCAGAGCTACTAATGGGGAGGAAAATAAGATCCCCACTCGATAGACTGCACCCCACATACAACCCAGAGAAACCCCCAAACTCCTCCAGCAAGTACCGATCCTTTGCACCAGGTGACACCGTCTACGCAAAGAATCTAACCGGAGACCCACTATGGGTACCAGCAACCATAACCCAACTGACAGGTCCATGCTCGTACCGGCTACAAACAACCGAAGGACGAGCATGGAAATGCCACATCGATCAATTAAGATCAAGGACAGCCACAAGACACACAACCGACACGCAACCAGACATAACCAATCCCCTTAACACAAACCAAGAGGGGAGGGAATACCCTGGAAACCAAACCCCAGAAGAAAGAAACCAGCCATACTCACCAGCAAGCAGCCAGCTTGGAACCTCACCAGGAAGAAGCAGCCAGGCCAGCTCGACCAGCCCAGAAAGATCAGGCGGGAGCAGCGAAAACCGCAGCTCAACCAGTCCGGGTAGACCGGGAGGGAGGTGCGAAGAGCGGCCCGGCAAGACATACCAGGCAGTTCCACCGACGAGGCCGAGAGACACAGAGAACCCGACCGAACCGGCCGGGAACCAACCCACGACTGACCTGCGCAGGTCCAGTAGGTAAGTACGGAGCCCCGCTTACCTATGGGACTACGTTACGTAGGACCGAACCAAGAGGGGAGGGTTGTTCTGTACCTTCATTAGCATTCTTGAAATCCCGCGTTTTGATTGGCCAAAGCGCGGGGCGATCTGATTGGTTTGGCGAGCCACGCTGATTGGCCCGCTAAGAATCTTCTGCGATTGGTGGGTTCGAATCGCGGGAGATTCAAAGTGGTGCATTGGCCGTGGCCGCCGCAGCTTGAGAATAAAAAGCCGCTGTGTTCTCCCTTGGACTCAGATCGGTTCCGGGGACCAATAAAGAGCTGAAACCTAGTCACCGCCTCCTGGTCTCTTTCCCGACGGACACGACAAAGATGAATGGACTTCACTTGATGAATTCCACTTGATGAATTTCCCAACTTGGCTACTCTGGGTGATCTAACATTAGGAGATTAAGTCATAAAGGAACAGAATATCCAACATGGTATCAGGAAACTAGTACAGAGCTATTTGGATCTAAGAATAAAATTCTAATTACAAGTAGTTAAGTGTGGGCATGAGAATGTTATAGAAGTCCACATAGCTGACAGAAAAATCATATACAAGATGTTAATCAATTATTCCAAATCAAATCAAAGGGTATCACTGAGGGGGAGCCATGAGGTTCAGTGCCGTGCTGGGTCCTGTACTTTATAGCAATGTATTAAAATATGTTAAGGGTCTAATAAAGAAAACCTTATCAAATACCAGTTGATGCAAAAATTGGAGGATGCATATATTCTGGAAGACAGAAATAAAATTTTAAAGGATCCTTTGACCTTTTTCATGAGGTTAACAGGGTGGAATTAATAAAAACAAATGCAAAGGTCTTCAATTAGAAAATAGAAATCAGATATGTGGGAGGATACATGATGTGCTAATTTTTATTTATAAGAAAGAACAGTTGTTGATTGCAAAGGGAATATGAGTCAGCAATTCAACATGGTTGCAAAACAGGAAAATGCAATTTCAAAAGATTTTTCAAACTATGGAAAGCAGTAATCCTACTTTATTCTGCAATGATTAGACGTGACTTTAAGTACTGCCACATTTTCAGAGAGGTTCAGACAAAATGACAGGTTTGGAGAAAAGACAACATGGATAATCAGGAGGTTGAAAACTAAATTCTGTGAAGGAATCTTTTCCCACAAGACAGAGGGAATTAAGGAGATTTATTAAAGCATTCTTTAAATACATGTAAAGATTATAACCCAGAAAAAGATCAAGACCTGTTTTTTCATGGGAGTAATATCCCATGGGATAAGAGTCACAGGTGAGATGAGCCCTGTAGAAATGTGTTAAATAAATAAATATAATATAATATATTTAAGATTCAGGCAGGCAGAGCACATTTCCCCCTCCAGCAGGTTATTAAGAAATGTTTGCATGAGAAACAATTTATTATGTTTCTGTGATTTAGAGAAAGCACAGATAAAGTGATTATGGAGTTATGCATGAGGAAAAGATATATGTTAGAAATAAAGCATGTTTGAGAACAAATGGCATTCTTCCAGTGTCCTAAAGATGCTTTTTCAAGAGGCAATGGACTTTCTTTGAAGTTGTTTCATTTCTCATCCAAGAAGCTTCTTTAAGAGCTCAAGAAGCTTCTTGAATGAGAAATGAAACAACTTCAAAGAAAAACAAGAAAGCCCAGTTGTCTCTTGAAAAAGGACAACTATGACCTGAATGACTGGTAGACATTTCATGTCTACTTCATAGATATCCTTCCAGTGGTTCAGCACTGAGCAGGAAGTAAGGAAAGGATAGTGATGTTCATTTAATTTAACTTATTTATGGATAAATGTACTATATAAGGAATACTGATAGTAGTGTCTGAAGTATATTGGTTGAATATATATGTGTATGCAGGTGATGCTGAGTTGTTAGTTGAAACTTGAATTATTCACAACAAATGCTAGATGGATAAGAGTTACTATTAGAAAAACTAACGTATCAAAAAAATAGTAGTGCATACTAGGAAAAATGGAATGAAGGGTTGCAAATTCTGTACATGTATGTTGAAAAATAAAAGCAAGCAGATGAATTGGTTGACTTTACAAAATGTTTACTAAAGATGCCTCTAACAAGACAGCTACACTGTCTTGTTATAGTGCCAATAGAATAAATGCATCATTGGAAGAACTGAAGGACCACATTGGAAAGAGAATGTCCTGGAGAAAATCTCTCTATGTGGTCATTAAGAATCAACAATAACTTGATGGCACACAAGCCTGTAGGTTGGAAGGCTAGAAGTTTAAACTTCTACTTCCAGAAGCCCTTTGGTTCTCCATACCTAGGTCCCACTGAACTGAGTCAGAACTGAAAAAACTTTCTTGGATGAGAAGTGAAACATTTTCAAGGAAAAATCTAGCTGCCTTTTGGAAAAAGCAGCTTTGGGATATTCAATCTAAGATAATCTAAAATGTTTTGATGTTGATGTATGAGAAAGTAAACATTTATCCCTTGAAGGTACTGTTATCTGCTATAGAATTTCCCAGGAGGCTGAAATGTCCCAATATTATTTTGTCCTTGTTTTGAAATATAGGTGTCAAACTTGAATGTTTGTTTCATTTATCTTAAATAGAATCCAAGGAGCATTTCTGTCACATGACAATGTCTATCACAGAGGAAGAACATGGTAGGATAGAAGTTATTGAGATCATTTAATAAGACATTTATTTCTAGGGTCCAATTGATTAAAATGTCATAACAGAATCCCAAGTAAAAGAGGAGGTTCAAGGGCGAGGGTTAAGAAAATGTTTTTCTAGCTCAGCCATGAAGTATTTGATATATTTAGGAGCTGTATATGCCATTGCTATGTCTCTGACTTGCAGATACAAAGGCAAAATAATTATGGGCAAATAATCATGCCATATACTATGTTGGCATCAATTATGATGCTATTGATTGCTTGAAATCCATGTTTTTGGGAAATTTTAATATATAATGTTTCAATATCAACTATGACAAAATTGTATTTATGAAAAAGAATACAGGTAATGCTCAACTTATAACAGTTCATTCAGTGACCATTCAAAATTACAATAGTAACTTTGTGACTTATGACCATTTTTCACACTTATGACCATTACAGCATCCCCATGGCCATGTGATCAAAATCAATGGGGAAGCCAGTTAACAACTATGTTATCAACTTAACAATTGCAGTGATTCACTTAACAAGTGCAGCAAGAAAGATCATAAAATGGAGCAAAACTCATTTAAATGTTTCACTTGACAACAGGAACTTTGGGCTGAATTGTCATAATTTAAGGACTATCTGTGGTAGTTTGATATGTGCAGTTCTATCTATCTATCTATCTATCTATCTATCTATCTATCTATCTATCTATCTATCTATTTATCTATATCAGAATGCCTGTATTAAACACCTGATTTCATAAATTGTAGAGAACTATAACTACAATGAGAACTGGCAGAAAATAAAATCCCAAACCTGCAAATTCCAGCCTAGACATTTTATCTCTTTTTACGGAATAAAAGTCTTCTGAATAAAATATCTTTCACTTTGATTATCTGGATTATCCCATTTTCAAGGGGGTTACAAGGGCAAACCACGTCCTTTTTCAGCCTCAGTTCACATGTCACCTTACCCTTGGTTTGTTTTAAAACTCTAACCCCTAGAGAGATAACCCAATTTGCATGTGACCATGGGATAAGTCTCAGCCTTGTGGAGATGTATAATATGTACAGTGTGATTAAATCTATATTCAACAGTCAGAGAAAGAAGCACATTCACATCAATGGAAAAATGGAGAGAGAAATGTTAGTGTTGAGTGCGCGAATTGATGCCAGGAGTCGGTGACTTCAAATCATGCTCTTTTATTAAAGTAGGAACCGAATTGGCTCTTTGCAAAAGGTTCGTGGCTTTTATTCTGTCAGCGGCGGCCGCGGCCAATGACACCGCTTTGAATCTCCCGCGATTTGAATGGACCAATCGCGGGAGATTCTTAGCGAGCCAATCGGCGCGGCTCACCTGACCAATCAGAGTGCCCCGCGCTTTGGCCAATCAAAGCGCAGGGATCTCAAGAATGCTAATTAGGGACAGAACACCCCTCCCCTCTTGGTTCAGTCCTTACGTCGCGTAGTCACGTAGGTAGGCGGGGCTCCGTCTGAGCCTACTGGACCTGCGCAGCTCAGTCGTAGGTTGGATCCCGGCCGGTTCGGTAGGGATCTCTGTTGCTCCTGATGCCGTCGTGGGAACCAGCTGGTCGGTCGGGCCGGGCCGCTCTCCGTAGCTCCCTCCTGGGCCTCCCGGGTTGGTTGAGCTGTGGGTTCCGCCGCTCCCGCTCGGTCTTTCCGAGCCGGTCGAGCTGGCCTGGCTGTCTCTTCCTGGCGAGGGGTCGTGATGGCTGCTTTCCGGTAAGTATGGCTGGTTTATTCTTCTTTGGTTTTGGTCCCCTGGGTATTCCCTCCCCCTTTGGTTTGTGTTGTGGGGGTTGGTTTCGCCTGTTTGTGCGTCGGTGGTCTCTTGGTTGGCAGTCCTCGACCTTAATTGGTCGATGTGGCGTTTCCACGCTCGTCCGTCTGCTGTTTGTAGCCGGTACGAGTGTGGGCCTGTTATTTGTGTGATGACGGCCGGTATCCATAGTGGGTCTCCCGTCAGGTTTCTTGCGTATACGGGGTCGCCTGGTGCGAAAGTTCGGTGTTTGCTGTTTGAGTCTGGGGGCTTCTCCGGGTTATACGTGGGGTGTAACCTGTCGAGTGGGAACCTTAATTTCCTCCCCATTAATAGTTCGGCTGGGCTCTTATTCGTTGTGGTATTTGGGGTTATGTGTTGGGTGAAGAATAGTTTGTTTATTTTCTCTTGGATCTCCCCGTGGTCTATTTTCTGGATGGTATTCTTAGTGAATTGCACCATCCGTTCCGCCCTACCATTTGCCGCCGGGTGCGCTGGTGCTGTTTGCGCGTGGCGGATGCCCCTTTCCGCTAGGAATTTTTCAAATTCCAGCGAGGTGAATTGGGGCCCGTTGTCGGAAACGACGACATCTGGGAGGCCGTGCGTTGCAAAGAGTTTGCAGAGTTCCTTGATCACGGCCTCCGTGGTTGTTGTCTTCATGTTGCTTTCCTCCAGCCAGTTGGAGTAAGCGTCTACTGTTATAAGGAAGGTGTGTCCTTTTGTGGGCCCAGCGAAGTCTATGTGAATCCTAGCCCAAGGTCCCCTTGGGGTTTCCCACTCTAGGAGGAGTGCTGTGGGTAGGCTTGGCCTAGTTTCCTGGCATCGTTGGCACCTTGCTACCCAGGTCTCAATTTGTTTGTCCATCCCTGGCCACCAAGCGTAACTTCTGGCCAGGGCTTTAGTCCTAACGATGCCAGGGTGCCCCTCATGTAGCAGTTCCAGAACCTTCCCTTGTAGCTTTTCTGGAATGACCACCCTATCCCCCCATAGTATGCACCCTTTTAATAACGAGAGTTCCGTTTGGCGGTTTCGGAATGTTTTGACGGACTCGTCGTTGTCCCTTTCCGGCCACCCTTTCTCTATCCAATGCAACACCCGCGCCAGACGTTTGTCTTTATTAGTCTCTCGGGCAATGTCTGACACGGTTATGGGCAGGTTGGGTAGAGTCTCTATGCTGAGGGTGGTCGTCGTGGGTGCTGGGTCGGTGTCAGGTTCCGGTAGTGGTGAGCGGCTTAAGGCGTCTGCATGGGAGATCGTCTTACCCGGTCTGTGTATGAGTCCGTAGTTGTAGGCTGCCAGGAACTCGGACCACCTTGTCATTCGGGGAGACAGAATGTTCGGGGTGGCCCGGTTTCCTGCAAGGATTCCCAGCAGCGGCTTGTGGTCGGTTATGATGGTGAATGTCCGGCCATAGAGATACTCGTGGAATCTTTTTACGGCGGCAACGATAGCCAGAGCCTCTTTGTCCAGCTGGCTATAGTTCCGCTCCGGTTTGGTGAGAGTCCTTGAAAAGAACGCGATGGGCGCTTCTTTTCCGTCGGGGAGGGTATGGCTGAGGACAACACTGACGCCGAAAGGTGATGCGTCGCATGTGACAGCCAGAGGTAGGGTCTCGTTATACTGTATAAGGACGGCGTCCGAAGTGAGGAGGTCCTTTGTTCTTTGGAAGGCAGCTTGCTCACGTTTCCCCCAAGTCCAGGTCGCCGCCTTGTCCAGGAGCCTATGCAAGGGCTCCGCCACCGTCGCCTTTTGGGGCAGGAAAACATTGTAAAAGTTAAGTAGCCCCAGGAATGCCTGTAGTTCCGTCTTCGACTTGGGTGTGGGTGCTTCTTTGATGGCCTTGATTTTTTGGTTTGTGGGGTGAATGCCGTGACGGTCTAGGAGGTATCCTAGGAATTCTACCCGTTCCATGTATAATTGGCATTTCTCCCTCTTGACTTTGAGCCCGGTCTCTTTGAATTTGGTTAGGACCTCTCTTAGGCGACCCTCTAGTTCGGCTTGGTTGGTTGCCGACACTAGGACGTCGTCGAAGTAAGGTACCACCCCCTTGATGCCTTGCAATAGTCTTTCCATTAGGCTTTGGAATATTCCCGGTGCCACGCTGACTCCGAATTGGAGTCGGTTGCATTTAAATGCTCCCCGGTGGGTGACTATGGTTTGCACTTCTGCTGTTTGCTCATCGACTGGCAACTGTTGGTATGCCTGGGTGAGGTCGAGCTTGGCGAAAACCTTGCCCCCTCCCAGTGAGTGCAGTAGGTGTTGCACTACTGGGACGGGGTAGGCGCTTTGTTGTAGCGCGCCATTTAGGGTGGCCTTATAGTCCCCACAGATCCTCACCAACCCATCGGGCTTGATCGGGGTGACTATGGGGGTCTCCCACCGGGCGTGGTCTATGGGCTGTAGGACCCCTTGCTTGACAAGCTTGTCAATTTGCTCGTCTATCTTGGGTTTAAGTGCGAATGGCACCCGCCTTGGTTTCAGGCGTTTTGGGGGGATGTTTGGGTCTAGGCTGAATGATATAAGGGGCCCTCAGTACTTGCCTAGGTTTCCGTCGAAGACCTCTTGGAATTCCCGGGCCAGTTGCTGCTCCCAGCTGTCGTCGGTGACGTGGTCGACTCCTGTGACTGCGATGCCGAGCGGGGCAAACCATTGAAGTCCCAGTAGGCTTGGGCGGTCGCGGTCGACGATTGTCAGGGGAAGCCTTTCAGTGTGCCCTTTATATGTGATGTTGAAGTGTATGGTTCCGACTACCGGGATGCGGTTTCCCTGGTAGTCCTTTACAATGAGTCTCTGGCTGTCTAGGTTCCTCCTTTGGATGGTAGGCACCAAGCGCTTTATTTCATGCCATGCAATCATGGAGAGGTAGGACCCGGAGTCCACCTCCATTTTGCATGGCTCGCCCTCGATGCCTACCTCCACGTGGACCTTCCGGGCATCATTGGTTATGGCGTGGCCGATGGTGACCGTCTGATGGGTCTCCTCTCTTCACCGGTTATTGCCGCCTCGCAGGGATCGTCCGTTCCGGTCCCGTCTGTTGTCCGAGGGGCGATCTCTGTCTGGGGTGGTGTGTTCTCTCTCCTCCGGTTGCTCTGGTCCCATCGTGCCGGGCTGTGGTTCTTTCTTAGGCGGCAGACACGGGCGATGTGTACCTTCTTGTTGCAATGCCGGCAGATCAATTCGAAAAACCGGCATTCCGACCTGGGGTAGTTGCCGCCGCAACCGGCACAGTTGGTCCTCGACTTACGACCCCGCCGGTTCCGTGGGTCGCGGCCTGTCTGGATGCGATGGATGTCCTCCTCGTCATCGGAAGTGCCCGATGCCGAGTAGAAGTCACCCTGGTGGGTGGTCGTCTCGGGTTGGGCCTCGGCCGACCTCGCAGGATTGTTGTTTCCGCTGCGGTCCCCAGCGTTCGGTCTGCGCATGCGGTGGGCGGATGTTCGGGTTGCTTCGGCGGCTGCGGCTGCGGTGAGGGTGTTTGCTAGGCTGATGTTGCCCTTGGCCATCAGCCGGCTCTGGAGGACGGGGTCCCACAAACTGAGCACGATTCTGTCTCGCAGGGCATCGTTCAGGTTGTCGAATTCGCAGAGCCCCCCTTGGTGCCGTAGCTCGGCGACGAAGTCGCTGAAGCTTTCACCCGACCGTTGGTCCCGATGGTAAAATTCGTTTCGTCAGATCAGGATGGGTACCTCTGGAGCGTAGTGCCGCCGAAGTATTGGCTCGAGGACGTCCCAGTCCATCACGGTCGCATCGGCGGGTTTGGCAAGCGCCTTGGCCATCTTGAATACCTCGGTCCTGCAGTGGGTCAGGAAGACGGCGCGCTTCATGGGGCCGGTGGCGTCCTTCAGGTCGCTGCACTCAAGGAACATGCGGAATCGGTCGGAGTACGATTCCCAGTCCTCGGTGGCAGGGTTGAAGGGTGCGGGGGGTGCGATTTTCGCCATCGTGGTGGTTCGTCTGGCTTCCGTCGGACACGTGGTTCGGTTCAGGGTCTGGATCCCACTCTCGTTGCCAGTGTTGAGTCCGCAAATTGATGCCAGGAGTCGGTGACTTCAAATCATGCTCTTTTATTAAAGTAGGAACCGAACTGGCTCTTTGCAAAAGGTTCGCGGCTTTTATTCTTTCAGCCGCGGCGGCCGCGGCCAATGGCACCGCTTTGAATCTCCCGCGATTCGAATGGACCAATCGCGGGAGATTCTTAGCGAGCCAATCGGCACGACTCGCCTGACCAATCAGAATGCCCCGCGCTTTGGCCAATCAAAGCGCGGGGATCTCAAGAATGCTAAGTAGGGACAGAACAGTTAGGGCAAATGATTACTGACCACTATAATCTGTTGAAAAGGATAGATGCTTTTAAACTTACCCTGAAGATTAGCTCTTGTGGGATAGGGCATTTTGCCTTGAGAATTTTAACATGTTTTGCAACATTTTTTATCCATCTGAGTCCTCCTTTTCCCTTTTAAGTGAAATTGTTTCTTTACTTTAGAACATCTCTGTTCTGTGTGTTTTCTTTCTACTCCCCTCAACCCACCACTTTCTTTCTGCTAGAAAAAGAAATTGTGCATATTTCTGTATGTAAGAATTATGTGCATATGAGAGAGAGAGAGAGAAAGAGAGAGAGAGAATGGTTGTCAAATGGAAGAATGAATTAATTTTATAAAAAGGTACTTTTTAACTACAGGTTAATTATAATCAATTATTCATTTTTTTCTCTCTGGCCCTGTCCTTTTCTAGAATGTAATTTTTGTGGGCATATGTAAAACAAACATACAAATATGATATATGTGTTAAGTGTCAACACATTTACTGGATAAAGAAAATCTCAGCGATTTGTTTCAGCTGGAATTAGCAACCTAGATTGTAGAGATGGATACTGTGCAGAATTGTGTGTGTATGCACGCACATGTGTGATTGGTGAGATGGATAATTCACGGTCATCTTTCTTTCAGGTACTCTGTTAACCACAGAATTTGAGAGGTAGATTGAGCAACACCCTCCCCACAAAAGCTAAAATAACAGATAAGAGAGCACAGTTCTTGCTGAATGTAGCAGTGGTAGCTGTCTCCCTCCCACTCCTTTGCTATTTGTGAACACTTGTGTTGACTAAACTCTCTCTCTTTCAGTTCCTAACACCTACTAGGCATCCGGATTCAGTGTCTGCATACATCAACTGCTGAGTTTATATTCTATCTGGATCTTCCCTTATTTTCCACCAACTGCTCTTCTGCTGGACCTTCTTTCTTCCTTCCTTTGTCTGTACAAGAGTGGAGGCACCTCTCTTAAATAAATGTCCCCAGGTTCTATCAGCAGCTAATCCTTTTTCAAGAATGCTGATTTATTTGCTGGTAGCAAGGTACTCTGAGTACCATGGGAAAAAGGCATCCTGTCATTTTTGTACGTTTTTCTAGATATGTGCTTTTCCTGGTAGCTATGATTGCTAAGATACCAGCATAATAGCACTATCACTACTTCCTTCCTCAGCCTTATTAGGTTGCCCTTATGTCCATACTGGGATTTCACTCACTGATAATTGATTTGTTAACTGAATTGAAATACAGTGCAGATCTGGACAGTTTATAAGTATAGTGTTGTTGTGAATGCCAGCCAATGTAAAAAGTAACATAGAAAACTGTTAAATAAACCAAGACTTTTAGTCACTTCAGAAGGACAACATAATTTCTATCTTTTTAAAGGAATCAGAATGTTAAAAATTGCCTGTGTCGTTTATAGTTTCATCTTGCTTTCAGTGATTAATCAATTAAGTATAAATTAAAGCAAAAAGTGGATATTGGAAGTTAAGACGTTCTGTGTGAAAGTGGGAATTTGGCTGGAGCAATGCATACATTATAGCAGACATATTATTTATTTACAGGATATGAAGTATAGGAGTGAACAAAGCATACTATCTAATGATATTCCCCCAGAAAGAAAGTCATCAGTGTCTGTTTGTGTGAAGGGCTCTGCTATTGAGTAGAAAACTTTCTCAGATATTGTGAGTTTTGGGAAGAGACATTTGCAGTTCTCTTTCTGTGTCTTTGAAGGGAAAAATCTTATGGCTTGTTGGTGAGATGGTTTCCCAGATATGGCAGAAATATAGCTTAAAACAATAAAGTTACATTAAGATTACCATTAAAATAAACTAAGATACATAAATCTCTAGCATACTAGAGGAAAAACTGACCAAGGATCAGATAGATATAAGGGCTACTGTATTTAATCAAGGCACATATTGATGCAGTTGCCTATTAGTAGAGTATCAGCACAGCAAAACAACTGAATAATGTTGCAGGCATGATGTGTTTGTCCCTTGTTATGTTGATCTTTTGCCCTATCAGAGCCTTTCAAACTCGGTTGAAGTGCATATATCTATCTCACTTGATAAGTATGCTGGTGTGAGGAGACTGTGATTATGATAAAATCCACAGACTGGAGTGTGCTAATTTGGGCGAGATGCTGGTGGTTATTTTAATTTTAATGTATTGTAATTCAACTTATAAATAAATTCAAATTCCATTTCTTGTCTTGTTCCTCTACACTTATTTTAGATTGTAGAATTTTAGATCATATATGTCCTGAGCCCAGAATACATCTTATATTCAGTTAATATGATGGTGAATTTTGGAGAAATTACACAGGTATTCTCAAAGGTGCTTTTTCTAGTGGCAACTGGACTTTCTGTTTTTTCTCTGAAGACATTTCACTTCTTATCCAGGAAGCTTCTTCAGCTCTTCTCTTGGATAAGAAGCAAAATATCTTTAAAGAAAAACCAGAAAGTCCAGTTGACTCTTAAAAAAGCACCTTTTTGGACAGCCATGATGGGGATGACTGAGAATCTCCTTAGACATATACAGGTAGTCATTCTCTGAACAATCAATTTTTCTCCTGGATTTCAGAGATGTTGGAAAGACTTGTATCATGCATTTTTACTAGTGTTGGTAAGTGATTTCTTTTGCAAATAACTGGATTTTTATAGATGGTGACATCGAGTTTTAAAAACAATACAGTAAAGGTGTTGGGCTAGGACCAGGAAGATCCTAATTTAAATTCTCCCTCGGTCATAGAAGGTGATTGGGTTGTGGGGTGGGGAAAATTTTGGAAAAGGGTGTGCTAACTGCATTTATTTTTTTGAGCACCTGAAAAACATTAGTGAGAATATAAATCTAACAAAATAAATCAATGAGAAAAGGTCACAGGACAGTGATTAAAAGCCCCAAGTATCATGTCCAGAAGCTGTAGGTGTGATCTTTCAGTGCTTTGAGCTTTAGGAACTGTTTGGAGACTACCAAAGGATGCACCTTTAATGGGACCTATGGAATGAGCAGCCACTGGATATTGTTAGTCAACAAATAAATCCTTTGAAATAACCTGTTCAGAGGGACTGAGACAGGCGATTTCAAAGCACTAAATGCCCACTGAAATTCTTCCTGGGTTTCTGCTCTTTGTTGGGGAGCTTTTCCAGGGAAGGACATCTGATTGGCCAGATTCGGAGCTGGACTTCAAGAACTTTTGACTGGCACCGCTGTTTCTCTGAGCGACATTTGATTTCTACGACAGGCTACTAAGGCGGTTGGTTGTCTATCGCGGGGATCCTGATCTGTCTCACACATATACACACTCAGACATATCCACCGACCGCGTCCCCTTTGCAGCTCCGCGCCCTCGTCTTGGCGGGGGAAGAAGAAGGGAATAAGCAGCGGGGATTCAGCGGAGCCGGAGGGGAGAGACAGAGGTGGGGAGAGAAAGAGCGAAGTAGGATGGGAAGCTCGAGGGGCTGAGAGATTGCTGCGCGCGCACTCGCATACAAAGGAGAGAAGGAGGAAACAAGCCGTGCCGCGCTTTGTGTGCTGAGGGGGTCGAAGCGCCGGGGTCTCCCACTTTCCTTGGAAGCAGTAGCGAGCAGAGGTGCGCCGAGAGATCGGCCTCGTTGGGACAGTTGGGGTCTCGGCGCGCAGCGACGCCTTTTGGTAAGTAGCGAATGTCCGATTACCGCGGCCAGATGCTCTGGGCTGACGGGCGCGGCGGATGCAGAGAGGGCAAGATGCAAAAGAGGCCTTGTTTGGGTCAGAAGGCTTGCCAGGTAGGCTCTAGGTTTCAGGATAGAGCGCGGACCCGCAACTTTGGCTTCGTTCGCCTGCTTGCGTGCACTGGTGCAAAGAGGTGTGCCTACTGGTGCGCTGTGGAGAAGGAGAAGGATAAGGATGGGAGAGGTGCTAGGCTAAGAATAACTGTTGCATTTATGCTTTCAAAGCGAAGAGATGGCGGCATTCCGGCTGCTGAGCCTTGCGCTTCTTGAATGACTTGTAAAGTGCTCGGTGCTGTGCAAAAACCCGACGATCACCCTAAGATTTAGGGTCCAGAGGGTCCTTATCTCAGGAAGCGAACCGTCTAAGTCAGATGAATGACGGTGTGGATAACGGGGCACCACATCAAAAGTAGGTTCCTGGGCTTTCTGAGACTTGATCTCGTTATATTTCTGTTTTGGCTATACTTAAAGAAAAATCTCGATGGGAATTTTGCTGTAGTTTGGAGATTCGGATACAGAATCTGCTCAGGCTTGTCTTGAGTGCTACTATTTGGTTCTGAACTGGAATCCCTCCTTCCCAATTCAAGCTTAGGATGGGGGAATTTGCCTGTAAACACGGTACAATACATTGAAGCACAAACTGGCCAGCCACATTTTATCCTGGTGTGTTGCACCTTCTTTTCCACTGGATTGATTTAGTAGTCAAAGAATATTTGTAAGTTTTCTCAACCACCCACATTTTTAAAATATAGGTACGCAAAAGAGAACAAGTAATGGAATCTAAGACCTAAGTCAAAATACAAGGCATTTAAAAATATATCCAAAAATCTGTTCAACTTCATACTATCTTTGAGGAGTCATATTGCAACTGGAATCTATGTAGAATTGCATTTCTATTTCAAATATGTTCTAATATGTACAAAGCCAATTTGATCTAGTAGTTACAGCACCAAGCTAGAAATCAGGAAACTGAGTTCCAGTCCTGCCTTAAGCATGAAAGCCAGCTAAGTGACTTTGGAGCCTTCATTCTCTCTTAATCCAATCAATCTCAGTCCCTAGAGCAATGGTTCTCAACCTTTTCTTCACCAAAGAGCCCCTTTAAATACCTTTTGTGACCACAGACCATGGATCCCAATAATTTAAATCATAATATGTTTTTCAAGCCTTCACAGATCCCCTGTGATGTCATTGCCTCCCCCCCCATCCATGAACCATAGATTGAGAACCATTACCCTAGTGAATTCCCTTGTTTCCTAGAGAGCATGGGAGCAAATCCACACTCACTAGGATTGATGGCATTACCTAGTTGGGTAATGAAACATCTGCAAGCAAACAACCAAGTTTAGAGAACACCAAAGACTCTATAATAAGTGGTTTTTTTTTTCTGACAAGAAGGACAACAAAGAACTGAATGTAGAGGAAAGCAAATGAAAAAAAAATATGTTAACACTTTTCAATATTTAACATAAATAACTTGATTAATCAGAGACAACAAGCAAAAATTTTAATTTTTAACAAATTAGCAAAGAAATATTCTAACTATAAAATTAGTTTATAACTTACTTAGTTATAAATAACTTACAGAGAGATGATGTTACAGGATCCTAAAAAGATTTAGTTGCAAAAATATTTGGAAGTCAACTCTGTTTTCCAATAATCAAGGAAGAATTTAAAATACATGCTAGTGTATACATAATCTACTTTAGAATAAATGGTTCTGCAAAAGTATTATAGGAAATTGAGAGAACTCATGTGGTAACACAGTTGTAATTAAAGGATAGTATTGATGCTTAGAAGTACTAACTTTTTTCTCTATGACATAATATTCCAAAGATTGTAGAATAAACGGCTCTCATTTCTGAGGCTATGAATGGGATTCTGGAATTCAGCATTAGTGAGTTTAATTCTAATGAAGTGTTGGTCTCTTTGCTGGCTCCATTGGGATGTTGGGCAACATTATGGGAATCCGTGGAAGAGGAAGGGAGAATCAATAATGTAATATGTCATTATGTAAGCCCCATCCCATCAGCTATCAGGGTGCAATAACATAATCACAATAGTTATGACAATTATCATTTGAATATCATCGTGATTGGTACAGTTGCTGATGAAGCCAATTAAGTTGCTCTGGTTTATCTTTGGGTATTGCTTTTTTAGCAGGGAAGATATAATTATTTAGATTATATAATAACCAAATGGCCTGAATCCTTAGTGAAAACAAAGAGCAGGTTCGTTCATTTGTGAATTTTATTGCATGCCTATTTCAGTTACATTTAACTGGCTTTTTTATTTGTCAGAGGTTAAGAATATGCGAAACAGTTCTAATGAAGAAAATTCAAAATCTCTGTTGACAATAAAAGTGAAAAAATAAACAAAACAGCAAAGTCCTTATTTCTTGAATCTCTCATGTTTCTCTCCAGTAATTGTTTCTTCTAGGAGAATGCACTTTAGTAGAAGTATCTTTAGTGAGATATTTCTTCTGCCCCCTTGTTATACAGTCCAGCTTTTTGTTGCTTCTGAATTTATTTGGTACATTGCTTGTACCATTTATTTGGAGTTGTAACCCTTTACTTGTAAATATTTTTATCTTTTCAGGCAAATTGAATAAATGGCTAGAGAGTTAGAATAATAGCTTTTGGGCAATTTATCATATAACAGCTAAGCTCTCATTTCCTATTTAGCCTTTCATTGACCAAACAATGGTCCTCTGTCAAAAATTGACTAGAAAAGTGATTCCTGCCAAAGAGATTGTCCCAGGGGTAACAGGGAACTTGTGAAAGGTCAGCCTTCACTTCAGTCTTGGAAAGTCTCCCCTCACCCCAGACTCAAGTCACTAGAGAGACACCATGTCATGAATGTTCACAGGGAAAAATTGTTCGCTAAGCATTGTAATCTATTCAGCAATGTGTCTGCAGTGGTATTGATGGTCACTGTGTGACAGCTCATCTTATAAATTATTGAAGTAGTTACCATATATAATTTTGGATAGGCTTATCTGCAGATAAATTAGCCCTCAAAACTTCAACCCAAAATACCATGAAAAATATACCTCCTGTGGATAAGCCAAACCTTTAATTTTTAGGCATAGCGACAGGTGAGAAACTGTACCACATAATTTTAAGGCTGTGATGGGCTTTAAAAAAAAACCTGAACTTTGGTCTATAGATAACCTGAACCCAATTTTGTGGGTGTATTTTTGAACTAATTTTGTTTGGCTTATCTGTGAGTATACTCAATACAGTATTGTTGTATGAACTAGTCCACAACACCCCTAGCTATACAACTGGGGGTATTGTAAACCTATACATGATAAGAGTGCTAGATTAGGGAATTCAACTAGTATAATTCTTGTTCTTAGGAACACAGTTTGTATTTAAGCTGTTTCATAGTACTATGTGCTAGAGGCAAAGAGAAACCCTTGCAGAAAGCAAAGAAAGAATCTTCGCTAGTGAGGAACAGAAATTCTTTGGGTTATCAAGTATCTATCTCAAATGTAATAGGAACTTGAAATTTTGTACCTTCAGTTCCAGAAAAACTGTGAAAATGAAGTTGTTATCTCTTCTTACTTAATGGAAAAAAGAGAAAATAAAAGAAGCTAATAGTAGTCCACATTTTCATAAAGATCATTCATTTAGTGACCATAATTGGAACTGGCAACTCAGTTGTTAAGCAATTGCTAAGTGAAACTGATTGCTTATGAATTTATTGCAATAGTAGTAAATATAAGGATTTGCTGCAAAGTTATTTTTTCATCACCATTATAACTGTGAACACTCATTGTATAAGGCAGTCCCTAAATGAGGACTACCTATATAATGCCTTTAATAATAAAATCTGGATTCTGATACTTTAATTTTACAACGACAGCTAGGACTTCAAAGAGTTCAACAGAAAATGAATAATTTTCTTATAAAGAGGAAAAGCTTCAATCACTATTATCAAAATTGACTGCATTTATATCTGGTGCTAAAGCCGCATATGATAGTGAACAGATACTTCTTTTAATGAAAACCTCATTCAGACTATCCCCAATTATATAAATTGGAGAGTCCAATCTGAAATTCAAGCATATTAAATGAAAGTGAAGTATCTCTCTGCACACACACACACACATACACACACACACACACATACACACACACACACACGTACAAAAATACAAACAAATAGCTACCAGTTTGCCAAAATTCTCAGTAAACCCTAATTTGAGAAAAACTGATATTCAGGAACAGATCATGGAAAAAATACCATTTGTCCACATACTATTATAGATGAAATTGTTGCCAGTTACTACAAAATTTAGTGGTTATAAATCTAAAATCTGGAAAAGAGCAATTAAACTAAAAACTCTTATCTAATTATCTTCTGTGTAAGACTGAGAAGAAAATAAAATAAAAACTACCCTTTGACCTGAACAACACAAATGTTTTTAAGTTCTTGATAACTATGTATGTAATTGATTCCTAGGATGTCCACAATAGCAGTTAATGAGGTGATCCAAACTCTGGAAGTTTTAAGTCAATGTGAATTCTGCAATGCATGTTAAAAAGGAGTAGGCAGTTACCTTGTTGTGCCCATAATTTTGACCTCAGTGGGTGTCATTGTTTTGGTTCCATACCATACAAAAGAGAAGAAGGTCAAGAATATGAGCTAGATCCAGAAGAACAGGACAGACAATATCAAAGACATATTATAATAACATCAAATAGCAATGGTTAAGAAGAACAAGGGTAATTCAGGCCTACTTACTTGGGGATGCTATTTACATTTATATACCACTAATAGTATCCAAATGAAAACTGTTAGGGATAACATTGTTTACCCTAACTGGTTTAGGTAAAATAATAAATATGTAATCATAGTTTATAAGTTAAAGTGTCTGCAACTTTAAATATGGGAATGTAATTAGGGGAGTGGTTGTGAAAGCACTTTAAAAGAAGCAAGATGACAGCTTGCTCTCTCTCTGGCTTTGATGATCCCTAATTACTGCATGGACTCAAGACTGCGTTACTCGAACGGGAGAGAAACAAAGGACTGATTTGTAAGTGAACTGACATAGGATATTCTACATGGACTTTGCTAACTGAATATCCTTGAATGGACTGACTAAATGATACATGACTAATGGACTGTTATTTTGACTATGCTATAAATGGAATAAACTATATTTTTGATAGCACAAGCGTATCTGTTATTTTTACTGTATGTCACTCATTTATCTGTGTGCCTATCTGACTAACGCTGCACATTCTGTTTAGCTTGTCTCCTTAACCCTGGTTGGGGAACCCAGGCTTAACAAAAACCATCTGAAAAGAGGAGTTCAGCTTAACTATTAGCCTTTGGAAAGGCACAAAATCAGGGAACAAACTTGACAACACCTATCTGAACTTTATTGTTGCAGGATACATCCCTACACTTTCGAGCAATGAAATTTCATTTTAATGTATACTGGTTTGTGCTGTCCAGCCAGTGTATGGGAATTGGATAGTTAGGTAGCAATTGTGAGTTGTCCCCTTCAGGTATCCTGGGAAATGTAGTCCATATCACGTGACCACATCTGTAATCTTGATTGGTCACTAAATTGACCCTTGAGGGGTTGGGGGAGGTTTTCCTCACTCTTGCCTGAACTCATGGTAACTCTTCTACTTCTATGGCTACAACATGAGGGAAAAGGGATAGAAAATAAATCATCTTTTTACTAAGTTGGGACTTGAAGAAAGACCTCTTCACCTTCAAAACCCCAGCTCTAAAGACCAGCTTCACGAGGAGAGGGGTATTGTCCACAGTTAACAGCCTGTTCGATCCTCTAGGGTTTGCAGCTCCTGTTACCATTCAAGGCAGAATCCTACTGCGCACGCTCTCCAAAAACACCAAAGATTGGGATGCACTGCTCCCACCAGATCAGAAGCAAGAATGGGAGTCATGGTGCAACTCTCTCTGCTGTCTCCAAGATGATCACCTACATCACACGTATGTTCCCATCTCACCCTCCACGGCACACAGAAAGGAACTATATGTTTTTTCAGATGCCTCAACAGAGGCAGTAGCCGCCATGGCATACCTCAAAGTCTACGGCAGGGAGAGCAATGTATATGTCGGATTCATCATGGGAAAGGCAAAACTAGCACTGCAAAAAGGTCATACTATATAACAACTGGAACTTGCACAGCTGCGCTGGCAGCAGAACTATCAGACAAAATAACAAAGATGATAGATCTTCCCTTAGAACCCACCACCTTCTATACAGACAGCAGAGTTGTACTGGGTTATATCTACAACGAAAGTAGATGCTTCTACGTCTATGTGAGTAACAGAGTTGAGCGGATCAGGAGATCTTCTAAACCAGCACAGTGGTGGTATGTTCCAACAGATCAGAACCCTGCAGATCATGCGACAAGGTCTATTCCTGCATCCCAGTTGTCAACTTCTACCTGGCTCACAGGCCCCGAGTTCTTGTGGTGTACAGCTGCCTTGGAGTTGGAAAAACCCGATTTGTATGAAATCCTAGATCCAGATAATGATGGCGACATTTGACCCCTAGTCAAGAAGGTAGAACTGATCGTCCCTCCGGTCGTCTGCCTAGCAACGACTTCCAGCATGAGAAGATAGGTCCCTTAAAACCTACTTGCTTTGAACGCTTCTCCCGATGGAAACCTCTCGTACTGGGAATAACTGTGCTTGTCCACACAGTTGTCCATCTCCTTGGTCATCGGAAAGGCTTCATGTCATACTTCCCAGACCACTACACTCATGCTGAGAGACGAATATTGAGAAGTGTGCAACAAGACGCATATCCATCGGAATACGGATGCCTGAGTGCAGAGAAGCCCATACCACAATCCAGTCCACTTCTGAGACTGAACCCTTACCTCGACAAACAGGAAGTACTGCAAGTAGGAGGCCGCCTACACAAAGCAAAAATGGACTCACCCAGCAAGCACCCCATCATCCTTCCGGCTAACCATCATGTAACGAGTCTGTTAATACAACACCACCATGAATTAATCCATCATCAAGGTCGCCACTTCACAGAAGGTGCCCTCAGAGCAAGTGGACTCGGGATCGTAGGCGCCAAAAGATGTATTTCAACTGTTCTGCAGTCTTCCTTCCATTATTGCAAGCAATGAGGCCAGACTCGACACCAGATGATGGCTGACCTACCACTCAAGTGCCTGAGCTCCAAACCACCAGGCCGGTCACTGACCTTGTGCTACTGTGGAGAAGGGCTGAACTTGAAATTTGAACCTCAAGCTTTGCATGCTTTGCTTTGTTTGATGCTTTATTAATGTTTACTGTTTCTCTCAGTTATATAGCTAACTGTTTATCTTAGTTATATAGTTATTTGCTATTCAGTTAGTATTACTGTCTACTGCTTATCTTGGTTTATAGTTAATTTTTCCCCCTCTTCTTTTAATAGTGGAATTTACAATACCAGTCGGGGAGTGTGCTGTCCAGCCAGTGTATGATAGTTAGGTAGCAATTGTGAGCTGTCCCCTTAAGGGAATGCATCATGGTAACTGTAGTTAAGGTATCCTGGAAAATGTAGTCCATATCATGTGACCACATCTGTAATCCTGATTGGTAACTAAATTGACCCTTGAGGTGTTGGGGGAGGTTTTCCTTACTCTTGGCTGAACTCATGGACTCGTGGTAACTCTTCTACTTCTATCGCTACAACATGAGGGAAAATGGATAGAAGATAAATCATCTTTTTTACCTACAAGACAGATATGCAAAGGATTGGTCATTAAAGAAGAACTTCATCACAAATGTGAGTTATGAGAATACCTGATGAACCAACACTTTGTTATGGATGTTTTGTGGAGTTATCTACCTGCATCTGTACAGGATACAGAATATGTACACTGCTGAAAAAAATAAAGGGAACCCACACCTGGACTAAAGCATCCCCCAACTCCTGGACAGTCTGTGGTGCAACGTGGCATTGGTGGATGGAGCGAGACATGATGTCCCAGATGTGCTCAATTGGATTCAGGTCTGGGGAACGGGCGGGCCAGTCCATAGCATCAATGCCTTTGTCTTACAGGAACTGCTGACACACTCCAGCCACATGAGGTCTTAGCATTGTCTTGCATTAGGAGGAACCCAGGGCCAACCGCACCAGCATATGGTCTCACAAGGGTTCTGAGGACCTCATCTCGGTACCTAATGGCAGTCAGGCTACCTCTGGCAAGCACATGGAGAAAGAAATGCCTAAAGAAATCCCTAAAGAAATGCCACCCCACACCATTACTGACCCACTGCCAAACCGGTGAGGCTGGAGGATGTTTCAGGCAGCAGAATGTTCTCCACAGCGTCTCCAGGCCCTGTCACTTCTGTCACATGTGCTCAGTGTGAACCTGCTTTCATCTGTGAAGAGCACAGGACGCCAGTGGCGAATTTGCCAATCTTGGTTTTCTCTGGCAAATGCCAAATGTCCTACATGGTTGGGCTGTAAACACAACCCCCACCTGTGGATTTCAGGCCCTTATACCACCCTCATGGAGTCTCTTTCTGACAGTTTGAGCAGCCATATGCACATTTGTGGTCCGCTGGAGGTCATTTTGCAGGGCCCTGGCAGTGCTCTTCCTGTCCCTCCTTGCACAAAGGCCGAGGTAAAGGTCCTGATGCTGGGTCGTTGCCCTCCTACAGCCTCCTCGATGTCTCCTGATGTACTGGCCTATTTCCTGGTAGTACCTTCATGCTCTGGACACTATGCTGACAGACACAACAAACCTTCTTGCCGCAGCTCACATTGATGTGCCATCCTGGATGAACTGCACTACCTGAGCCACTTGTGTGGGTTGTAGACTCCGTCTCATGCTACCACTAGAGTGAAAGCACCACCAGATTCAAAAGTGACCAAACCATCAGCCAGAAAGCATAGGAACTGAGAAGTGGTCTGTGGTCACCACCTGCAGAACCACTCCTTTCTTGGGGATGTCTTGCTAACTGCTTATGCTTTCCACCTGTTGTCTATTCCATTTGCACAACAGCATGTGAAATTGATTGTCAATCAGTGTTGCTACCTAAGTGGACAGTTTGATTTCACAGATTGTGAGTGTGATTGACTTGGAGTTACATTGTGTTGTTTAAGTGTTCCCTTTATTTTTTTGAGCAGAGTATATTTAAAGTGAAATAATGTAATTCTAAGTTTAAATCTTCTCTATATTAACCTCAGGTTTTGTGTTTTTATCATTAGTTGAGAAACTCGACATAAAATGAGAATATACAATCCAGGCCCTCCAGAGGCACTTAGACATAACTGCTGTCATCATTTGTTATACTCCATACGAAGAAAAATGTTCCCTCACCTCTATGGCAACTAGTCCAGCTCATTTCACCATTGGACTTCTCAATTACTCATTCCCCAAGGCAATGAGAATAAGCCTAGAATCCTATGGAATACCTCTTATTACTCCATTGAGGGAAATAATGGCATAATAAGGGTGCTGACAGAGATATTTGAGCGATGAGGCAAAAACAGTAACCTATGGAGGTAAACACAGATAGTTTAGAGTATGTGTTTCTAAAAGTGGCCAATATAAATTTTACTAGCATTTTTGTAAAATTACTACATCTGTATTTAACAGAACAACACAGTTGGAAAGGACCTTGGAGGTCTTCTAGTCCAACCCCTGCTCAAGCAGGAAACTTTATAACATCAGACAAATCAGACAAAGCTCAATCTTTTCTGTTGGAACATGCACAACTTCTGGAGGCAACTTATTCTGCTGGTAAATTGTTCCAACTGTCAGGAAATTTCTCCTTCGTTGTAAGTTGCTTCTCTCCTTGATTAGTTTCCACCCATTGCTTCTTGTCCTACTCTCAGGTGCTTTAGAGAATAGGCTGATCTCCTCTTCTTGTGGCAGCCCCTTAAGTATTGGAAGACTGCTATCATGTCTCTCCTAGTCCTTCATTTCATTAAGCATGTCCAGTTCCTGCCACTATTCTTCGCTTCCAATTCTCTAATCATCTTTGTTGCTCTTTTCTAGAGTCTCAACATCTAATATGTTAAACAAAATACTAAATTCAAAATGTATTTGATTTTTATTGAATTCCCTTTCCTATATATGTAGAACCAAATTGTATTCATCCATTAATATCTGTTGTGCTAACAATATAGGTATGCCTGGATTTTGACCAGTATTTCTGTATCTTTCCACCTTTATCCTAGTTATGGTTAAAGTAGTATTTAGTTAGTTTTAGTGAAAGAAGCCCTTGGTATACAAAATATATAATACTAATTGTTTGGGGGTAGCGAGATGGACAACATATAAATGTAATAAATAAATGTACATTTTTAATATAATAAAGCAACAGAGGTGAGTTTAGAACCAGTGCTTGTTTGTTGTACTGTACTCTTTAATTGTTTGATGACTCCTTTCCCACTCTTATCTCAGTTTTCTTGCCTCACTGCCATGTCTGAATGTGTGGTTTGTTTGTTTATTGATAATGTGCTGACATATACCTTTCTGATATCAGAAGGAGTTGGTCAGCACCTTTTAAAACTAATATATTTTAATAAAAGACATAAGCTTTTGTGAGCTGCACCATACTTCATCAGATGAATAAAGTAATTGAATTGATATAGGAGTTAAATTGGGATGAGATGGAGAGAGAAAGTAGGGAAAGACAAGTTGGTTATGCAATCTCTTGTCAATCAACAATTATAATGGGTTAAAAACTGATTGTGGATGTGAGTTGCTGTTTGAGTTTAGCAATTTCTTGTTCAACAATGGATATGAAGTCTAGTTTTTCCAAAACAATATGTTGAGATTCATTATATACAACATATTGGAAGACAGGATTGCTTTATACTAATGTGTCCTTGTTTTGCCCCATATCTACACCAAGAGCACCATCATACATCCCAACAAAAATATATACAAAATTAGAGATACCTTTAAATGCTTTTTGTCCAAGATAATATAAATCAGTTGCAAGCAACACATTTCTGGATTCTATGTTGGACAAACTTTGTTCTACATTGTTCTACAACAAACTTTGCACAAAAGAATTAATGGAGACATCTGGACTCAAAACAAGGACAAAGTAGCATCAAATCATTTCAACTTCCCAATACAGTTCTCTAGCAGACCTCAAGTGATTGTTTATAACAAAATTATTATTTTGCTCTATTTTAGAAGGTCTAATTCTTGATGCACTGTCAATTTTCAAAATAGTTTTAATGGTAGTGTCAGTGGCCAAATAACTTGCAGTGGCTGCCTTGGTATGAATTCAGGCATGTCAAATTGGGGAGGACTTTTAGCCCTTTGCTTATATGGTTCTAGTATCTAAACTGAAAATTTTAACCCTCTTATGGGTATCTGGCATGTCCTTAAATGGAGAAAGCGGGAAATAACAAGCTAACCACAAATGGAACAAAACGGAAATGAATCAGGGCCATTTCTTAAGCAGCACATAGGCTTTGCAGAACCAAGAGACACGGATGTTCTAGCAACTGTAAATGTACATGGACAGGAGAGATTCAAATGGCAGTGAAGACACAAACAAACTGAAACTAGGTAGGAGAATCCAATCATTTTGTTTTTCTGGGTTGAAAGAAGGAAAGCTTAGGGGATAATTGTTTATGGAGGTTCTTGGTCATCCTGGTCATTGTTGTCTCAAAGGTGCCTTTTCAAGGGGCAACTGGACTTTCTTGTTTTCTTTGAAGATGTTTTGCTTCTCATTCAAGATGCTTCTTCAATTCTGATTTTTAGGGGAAAATGTGAATCTTTCTAATTACACACATACAACTCCCCCGCCTCTGCATACATACATATCTTACATATTAGAGATTTAAAGAATATAGGTACATTAATTTATTTTGTTAAGTAATATTGATTATTAAGTTATATTGATAGCTACTATTTCAAGAATAGTTGAAATATATTGTAAAATATATTGATTAATGAAAGTATTAAAATAGATAAACTACATACTAATAATATAAATATGTTTATGTTCATATATTTGCAAATATACTAAAAATAATACCATTTTAACACATTTCTACTATCTATGAGATTGAACTCAGAATTGTTTTTTTTTATCTCTTGATCTTTAATCAGTCTGAAAGGGAAATGAAGTACAATAAAATAGAGTGTGTGCAGTATTTGTGCACGCTATTTCGGTCATCTGGAATTTACATTTCAGAAAGAGGAGAAATATTCTAGTATAGAAGACTTAATTTTTCCCTTTTCTCCTCAGGTATAAGCCATATCGACACTGAAGAATTAGCAAGCCCAAACAAGTGAAGATATATACCTGTGTGGGTGAGAATATAGCATTATGTTCCAAGCTAAGGGACCATCCAGTACAGCCTCTTCTAATGTACGTACAGAAATCAGTATCTTTAAATTAATGAGTTACTGCTGCTTCACAGGGAGTAAATGGAAAATAATATTGTTTGTACATTGCACCATCATAATTTGTTTAAACCATGCTTTTCAGACAGGATAATTAATGGCAATACATTGTAATGCTATTGATGTACTTTTGACTTGGCACTTATATGTGACCCAAGCAAATTTGTTACTTTTATCTGGGTGATGATATTAGTTATGCAGATAACGAACTTCTCTTGCTACTTTAAATAACAAGATGTTCATCATGGCAGAAAACTTAATGTATAGTGTCTATTGAAGAAAATACTTTTCTTATTGGGAGGAATATTTTGGGAGGAAAAAAATTACAGGATCCAATCTGGGCTGGTCACTTTTTGTCTTCTGAGTTTTCAGACTCATGCAAGAGCCCATCTGCAGGGAACTTCTCTCTAGCAGAATGTGTACTGTTCTGTATGTGATATTTATAACGCCTGTTGTAAGTGGCTTTTTACATGTTGATTGGAGTGTACTGACTGCTGGTTTTTAAATCATTAGCTGTTTGTTTGTTTGTGCTGCCCAGCCCTCACCTTCTAAGTACTTGATAGACTGGTGGTAAATCAGCAGTTCTGTTGACTGGCAAGGGGCCTGTTTCTCAAACTTCAATCACTTCCCTGGCTGTTTATGAGCCTGCTCATCCAACAATCTCAGTAGCTGCAAAATTGAATGCCTGTCCTTTTTCATTGCAGTTTGAGGCTACCAATGAGTTTCCTCATCTGACCACTTGGCTGTGTTCTTGCAATCTGGCAGTTAGCTTCCTCCCTGTCTGTCCTATATAGTCACATGGGCAGTCCATGCAGGGAATTTGGTAGCTTACATTGGAAGTACATCCCACCTCCAAGTGATCTTTACAGTGCATAATATGTCCTCTTATGATAGCGTCTGGGCGGTGTGCAATGCCCACTTGCAGATCTCGGAAACTGCATTCTACAGCTTCCAAAATGCTTTTTGATGTATGGCAAAGTATACCAATTGGTCTTATACCTCGTTTCTTCCTTTTTCTCCCCATCATGTTGGGTAGATATCTTGTGACAAATGATTGTGGGTACACATTCTGCTTGAATTGTTAATGTAGGTACCTATTCTCCAGCTATTTGTCTTGCTGGGAACTGCAGTGGCATCTCACCCTGACATATAGGGTTCTGATTAAACTCTTTTTGTGTGACCATCCTCTGTCACACAAAAAGAGATGCATCAGAACACAATACACAAGGGATTGTATCTATTTCATTCTATTTATTTTGCTGAGATATTTGTAAACAATTCATTTGAAGATAATATGATTATATAGATTCACCAGAAAATGTTCTTCCACATTGTAACTTGTGGATATAACAGGTTTTTCTCCCTATTTCTTTTTTTCACATTTTATAAAGCCATTGAATGTCTCTTTGAAGAATGTCTCTGAATCTTTTTTTGCATTATTGTTGTTCTTGTTTAATTAACAATATTCAAACAACTAAAGAAAGAGTTCAAGAAAAGTACTAGCTTGCTAATTTTTATCAGTAAATATAATACAAATAAACTGCAGTTTATATTCAAATCAATAAATAAGAATTGCTATGCAAGAAGAACATTAATTTTTATATTTTCCTTTTCCCTCCTTTTTTTAGGAAGCAAAGAGCAACATGGGGACATCTATTGTACAGAGATCCAAGGTATTTATCACTCTTTTTTATTCTTTCTGGCTTCTGTTACTTCAAAAAGTTGTGACTATAGGTAATCCCCAGATTACAAGCATTCCCTTAGTGAATATTTGAAATTACATTATCAGTACCCCCTAGTGTTTACGAAGTCCCAAAACTACAAATCTTGTGACACCATGGTAATTGTTTGCCCTACAAAGAACTGTCCTGCACTTTGTCAACCCAAATGGAGGTTCAGAGGGGCAAACCTGTCCCCCTGACATTGGCCCACCTCTCTGATGCTCCATTTAAGCCTGTTCAGGCCTTACCTAGAAGTTTGCCAGTCAAAATGGAGGTCCATTTCAGCCTGCAATGTGTTGGGGAAGACCTGCACAGGCCTAAATGGAGATTTGTTTTGGCCAGCAAACTCCCAGCAAGGCCTGCACAGGCCTAAATGGAGCATCAGATAGGCACATGCAGCTGAGAGCCGAGAAGAGATAGCTTGCTAGATCTTCACATGGTAAGTGACCTGGCATGGCAGGTTGGGTGGAGGGGGGAAAGCAATTGTGGGGAGCATGAGGTATTTCAGTGGGTTGAGGAAGCCTTGAGTGGTCTTAAGCAGGTGGCCTGTTCCATTGATAAGTCTTCCCATGGCCTTCCCACCTTAAAGTAACTCATGGGCACTTAATGAGCCACACATTCAATTAGCGAATATGTGCGCGAAAGGAGGGAGTGATTATGTTGAAGATATGAGATTCACTCTCACGAATCCTCAGGTTATGAATGGAATGGGCAGGCTCATTACATTAGTAACTCACGGACTACCTATATAAAATAAATAATCTATTTAATGATGGGTTTGAACAATTTCTATCTTTGTTGATAGGAATGACCCTATTATCTCTCAAATATAAAATTAGTCAGTTGCTTTTATAGTAAACTTAATCCAAAAGGGAGATTGAAGACTTGTCAAGTTGAAATTGTCTAGATAATAAGACAAACAATAGCAGTAGGAATAGCACTTAGACTTAAACACTGCTTCACAGTGCTTTCCAGCCCTCTCTAAGTAGTTTACAGAGTCAGCATATTGCCCCTAACAATCTGGGTCCTCATTTTACCGACCTTGGAAGGATGAAAGGCGGAGTCTACTTTGAGCCTGGTGAGATTTGAACTGCCCAATTGCAGTCAGTTGGCAGTCAGCAGATGTATGACACTAACCACAGCACCAGTGCGGTTCTTGCACCAATACCAACTCTTCACTCAAGGATGCATTCTCACCTTTAACCTGCCTTTAATCAGCTTCCTGTTATTTCCCTAGCAGTTTTTATTAACCAGAAAGGATAAGAGATCCAGGTAATATGTGGTAGAGTTGATATTGTAAAGACGGTCCACTTCCTCAGGACTAGCAGTTCCTTTAGTGATCTTTCAAAATAACAACAGTCCTGAAAAAGTGACTTATGACCATTTTTCACACTTATAACTGTTGCAGTATCACCATGATCAGGTAATCAAAATTCAGATACTTGGCAACTGACTCATAAACTCATAAGTATAATGATGATCTCAGCATCCTGGGATCATTTGATCACCTTTTGTGAATTTCTGGCAAGCATAGTCGATGGGGAAGCCAGATGCACTAACTTAACAACTGTGGCAAGAAAGATTGTAAAATGGGGCAAAACTCACTTAACAAATATTTTACTTAACAACAGAAATTTTAGGTTCAATTGTCATAAGTCAAGGACTACCTGTAGTCTCCAAGATGTAAGTTTGTTACCTCTATAGCAGGGATGTCAAACTCAATTTCATCGAGGGCCGCATGAGGGCTGCTGTTGACCTCAGGTTGGTGTGGGAGGCATGGCTGACTGGGTGGACGTGTCTGACTAGGTAGGCATGTCCAGTTTGATGCTATTCCCCACATTGCTAGCATGTTTCCTCTTCGCATTGAATAGACCGGGCCAAAGCCATGCTGGCCTAATTGGGAAGACCAGACCGAAGCTACATTGGCCTGATCTTTCCTCTTCTCACAAGGTACACTGGGCCGAAGCTTCGCTGGCCTGATCTTTCCTCTCTGCACCAGGCAGAAGCAATGCAAGTAGACCAGGCCAAAGCAATGCAGGTAGACCAGGATGGCTCCACAGGCCTGATCCAACCACATCGTGGGCTGGATCTGGCCCGTGGGCCTTGAGTTTGACACCCCTGCTCTAAAGGATCTGCTCAAATAACATCTATTTGTGAGAGAATCTAAACAATTTTTTCCTCTAGAAAAATTCTTCAGAGTGACTTAGTAAATGAGTTTCTGACCTATCCTTCCCTAAAGTGTTTCTCTGAATAGGTCAATGGTCAACATTCTAGAATGTAATAAGAGGAGAGAAGTCTTGTTCTTGCCACCATGGCATAAATTCAAACAAATGCTTTTAATTACTTTTAAGGTAGACTTATTGCAGGGATCTGTTACTTAAGCTCCCAGAGATCCTCAGTATGTCAAGAAAATATTTATCAGTTGGCATCACAGCAGGATGGATATGGGAAAGCGGAGCTTCGTGGAGCTCTGCAAAACCCAGCTGATGTCTGCTCGCCAGGAGACCTTATGGGGTCAAAGCCACCCTAGAGGGGTGGTGAAGAAAGGATGGACACTTTGTAGATTGCAAGGATACAGCAATTTCCTTGCTTGATCCAAATAAACCCTCTTGATCAGCAGCAGAGATGACAGCCACTTTGGCAAGACCAAAGCTGTGACTACTGGGACAAGAAGATTATGAGCCGGAGAGGTTTGTAGCAAAGGATTGGAACTCAATGAGACAACTTTAAAACTTCAAAACGCTAAGAAAGGGGCGATTTAACACACAAAGAAAGATTATAGATCCAAAAGTGAAACAAACTTTTAATGGAAGTCTATGAAACTTTAAATATAGAAAGTCTGGACTGGAACTTGTAGTAGTGTGAAAACTGACTTAATTTGTGGATAACACTGATTACTGGAAGAAATCATATAAGGAAAAAGGATTTTTTTTCCTCTCTCCTGTTCCATCTTTGCTTTGTTTCAATGCTGGAAGTAGAGTGGGGGCGCCACCTACTGGTGAAAGAAGATATTATACTAGTACATGGGTGGGAAAAAACCTTGGCAAGTGAGGATTGATTGATAACAGAAGAAAAATAAGCAGGAGGAGACATGAAATAGTGAAAGACAAACAACACCTGAAAGTCTCTTTCTTTTAGTTCCATATCTACTGGCATTTTGGTTGCTTTAAAGTATTTAATGAGTCTTTGAAGATTTTTAATGCAAGGTGGACTATAATTAACAAAAAGCATCCTTGAAACTGAACACTTGATTCTGTGGTTTAAAGAGATTTGGAGAAATCTGGTGACCCAATCTGGATTATTAATACTATTTGATAGAACACTCTATGAGGCGAAAGAAGAAAGGAGAAAAATTAAACCAGCTTTAAAAATTTGGATAATTTTGAGGGTGCAAATTGCAAAATTTTAAGGACTATAAATTGTGGGGATTTTGATGAATAGTCTTGGGAATGAGTAAATTTATATTGTTTTGTTTTCCTAGTATGTTTTTTTTAATTTTTATTGGTTTTTAAGATGAATATAGACAAACACAACATAAAAACATCAAGCCATCTTCCATATATATACATACAGTGTGCCAGTTGGTTTACAAATTGTTTTGTGCTTCCATTTCGTAGTCTTCAATTACAATTACATTGTATATATTCTCATATTTCAATCAAATATTAAATACATTAATATAATTGTTAATCAATCATTTGACTATACTTTTATTCATTCATGTTTTACAAAATAATCATATTTTACTTAATTTGTTTTATGACCGTTCATATTATCATCTCAAATCTATCCTACAATCCTTTTGTAGATATAATAAGAAAAGAATACATCTTTATATATTTATTATTTTCTAAGAATCTACATATTTTATTACCATGTTTTATTGTCTAACCATTGATAGAATATATCCCAAATTTTATAAAATTGTTTATCATCTTTTTCTCTGATTTCAAATATCAATCTACTCATTTCAGCACATTCTGATATTTTTTTAATGATTTTCTCCTGTGATGGTATTTTCTCATTTTTCCAGTTTTTAGCAAATACTAGCTGCTGTTAATACACTTACAATCAGCTATTTCAATTCTTTACTATATATTTCAGGTAAAATTCCCAATAAAAATATCTCTGGTTTCAAACCTATATGCTTTTTTGTCATTTTTTCCAACCATGTGTGGATTTTAGTCCAATATTTTTTAGCATCCGCACAAGTCCACCACATATGGTAATATGAGCCAGGTGTCTGATGACATTTCCAACATTTTTCAGATTTGTTCTTGAACATTCTTGCTATTCTTGTCGGGGGAAAATGCCACCTCTAAAACATCTTATACAATAAGTCGATAGCCAGACTGGAATTTTCAAATAACATTGTCTTTTAGTCTTCTCCCAGTTTAACCATAGACTCCCGTATATAATGTCTTCTAAAATACCCCTGTGTTTTTGTTCCTTTATACCATACAAAAACATGCCACCCCAACAACAGATCATGTCCTTCTAATATCAACAATCTAGTATTTCTTAATGTTATCCATTCCTTAACCCACATCAAATTTGTAGCTTGGTAATACAACTCCCAATTAGGCAAACCAAATCCTCCTCTTATTCTAGCATCTTGTGAAAGTTTTAACTTTATTCTTGCTTTCTTACCTTGCCATATATGTTTCAACACAATTTTATTTAAATCTTCAAAGTAATCTTTTCCAAGCCTAATTGGAATTGTTTGGAACAAGTATAAAATTCTGGGTAATATATTCATCTTGATTATTGATATTCTCCCTGTTAATGACAGTTGTAAATTCTCCCATTTCACCAAATCTAGCGCTATCTGCTGCTTAAGTTTGATATAATTATTCTCTTTTAGTGTACTGCATCTTGCTGTCAAATATATCGCCAAGTACTTGATCTTATTCATGACCTGAATTTTCAATAGATCTGCCAGTTCTTCCTTTTGTCTTGATAGCATATTCTTTGTCAAGATCTTTGTCTTATCTTTATTTATTTTCAAACCACCTTTCCATATTCCTCTATCTTTTCTATCAATTTTAATGCTGTTTCTAGTGGGTCTTCTAAAATGAAAACCAGATCATCTGCGAATGCTTGCAACTTAAATTCTTCCTTTTTAATTTTCATCCCTTTTATATCCTTTTCTTCTCTAATATTTCTGTTTAGCACTTCCAAGGTTAACACAAACAGAGGTGATAGTGGGCACCTTTGTCTTGTTCCTTTTCTTATATCAATAGAGTCTGTGAGTTCTCCCTCTACCATTACCTTTGCTGTTTGCTTATGATATATAGCTTCTATTGCTTGAATATTTTTTTTAGGAAAGCCCATCTGTTCCAGCTGTAATAACATGAATCGCCAATTCACATTATCAAATGCCTTCTGTGGATCTAGAAATATCAAAACCATTTGTTTTTCAGGGTGTGCCTTGTAGTATTCCAAGGTGTCCAAGGTTACTCTCATATTATCTTTAATTTGTCTCTTTGGCAGAAATCCATTTTGATCAAGATGGATAAAATTGTTTAAGTATTTTTTAAGTTTTTCTGCCAATATTGAAGCAAAAATTTTATAATCTGCGTTTAGTAAGGAAATAGGTCTATAGTTCTTGATTTGTAATAGATCGGCCTCCTCTTTTGGGACACGTGTAATATAAGCTTCTGACCATGATTTAGGTGTCTTCTTCTTTAACATAACTTCATTCATTGTAGTGTTTTATAAAATTCTGTCGGAAGTCCACCTGGGCCTGGTGCCTTTCCATTATTTTGCTTCTCGAGTGCTTCAGTTAACTCTGTTAGGGATAACGTTGTTTTCCCTAACTAGTTTAGGTAAAATAATAACTAAGTAATCATAGTTTGCAAGTTAAAGTGTCTGCAACTTTAACTGTGGGATAGTAATTAAAGGAGTGGTTGTGAAAGCACTTTAAAAGAAGCAAGATGACAGCTTGCTCTCTCTCTGGCTTTGATGATCCCTGATTACTGCTTGGAATCAAGACTGCATTGCTCCAACGGGAGAGAAAACAAAGGACTGATTTGTAAGTGAACTGACATAGGATATTCTACACGGACTTTGCTAACTGTATATCCCTGAATGGACTGACTAAATGATACATGACTATTGGACTGTTATTTTGACTATGCTATGAACTCATAATGGAATAAACTATATTTTTGATAGCACAAGCGTATCTGTTATTTTTACTGTATGTTGATAAACATACAAGCTTAGCTCACTCATTTATCTGTGTGCCTATCTGACTAACGCTGCACATTCTGTTTAGCTTGTCTCCCTAACCCTGGTTGGGGAACCCAGGCTTAACACTGGTTATGGGCCCAGAGGCTGCAAAGTCAGTTTAACTAGGATAAAACAGATTTATGTAAAAGTGAGAGTTTGTGTTGTTATACATTACAGTAAACAGACAGCTGTGTTTTATTAATTATAGTTTTATATCCATACAAAGAAAACATGGCACAAGTCAATCTACAAAGTTTGTCCCTTATATCCAAGTTTGATGGAACAAACTATATATCATGGTCTATGAAATGTAGTCTACTTCTACGAAGAGAAGGTTTGTGGAACATAATTGAAAATCCACCAAACGTAGAAGAATGGGATCCAGAGGATGAAGAAGATAGACTAAAAATAGAAGAATTTATGCATAAAAATCAACAAGCTATTTGCATAATTGCTTTAACCTTAACTGACCAACAGCTTGTTTATATCCACGGAGAGAAAACGGCTGTTGGGTGTTGGCAGAAACTGAAGAGGATTTATGTTCGAGATAATGTTGGTGCTCACATAAATCTTACACGGAAGCTTTTCAGTATGCATCTCCAGACGAATGGTGATATGCTGAGTCATTTGAAAACTATGCAAAGCATTTTTCAAGAACTGCATCAGAAAGAGCTTATTTTCTCTGAACTACACCAAGTCTACATAATTCTATCTTCCCTTGATGAAAGTTATGACAACTACGTAACTTCCCTTGAAATATTGCCAAAGGAAAGTCTAACTTTAACTGATATAACTGGCAGATTGATTGAAGAGGCCAGAAGAAGGCTTGAAAGAGATCAGTTAAGGAGGCAGCAACCTCAAAAAGAAGATAATGAATCTCCAACTGCATACGCAATTAAAAAGTGTTTTTAATTGTGGAGGAAGAGGACATTTGGCAAGATTTTGTAAAAAAGCAAAGCGCCAGAACACTGACCAGAATACTAAAAGTCATCAAAAGATAAATAAAAATTTAGAGTTAGCCATGTATACTAATGGAGCTATAAAAAATAATTTATGGGTGGTTAACAGTGGAGCATCCCACTGTATAACAAATGATAACAAAAATTTTATAAAAATGTCCAAGAGTACACAGCAGATATCGTTAGCCAATGGCTGGAAACTGAAAGCTAAAGGTCAAGGTATAGCATATTGTTCTTTTATAAAAGAGAATGTAAAAATGTTATATGTACCACAACTTAAGTTTAATTTAATTTCAGTTAGAATTTTGGTTAAACTAGGATATGTAGTTACTTTTAAAGGAGATAACTGCATAATTGAGAAAGAAGATAAGAAAATTACTGCATCTTTAAGAGGTGAATTATATGTGTTAAATGATGATGGTTTAAAGGTGGCTAACACAGTTTATGAAAATAAGAAACCTCATGATGAATATATTCACTTGTTACATCGAAGGCTAGGGCATTTAAATTTTAAAATGCTTAAGAAAACTGTTGAATTATCTAAGGGAATAAGTTTGAAACCTTGTAATAAGTATTTGCAATGTAATGCCTGCAATCAAAGTAAGAGCAGGGTCACACCGGCTAATAGAGTTGATGGATTTACTACCAAAGAACCTTTAGAGATAGTATTTGCAGATTTAATAGGTCCGAAAAAACCAAGTGTAGGAGGAGCTCGTTACATATTAAGTATAATGGACCACTATTCTAGATATGGGTTTTGCTATTTAATGAAGAGCAAAACTGAAACGTATCTAAATCTCTTTAATTGGATAAAATTTGCAGAAAGGAAAACTAAAAAGAAATTAGTAACTCTTATAACAGATAATGGTACGGAATTTACAAATAATAAATTCCAGAACAGACTAAGAATGTTAGGTATTCAACATAAAATGTCTGCACCATATAGGCCACAACATAATGCCTTTATAGAGAGAAGAGGCCAAACATTACAATCAATGGCACGAACTATGATGTCTGATTCAGGATTACCTGACAATTTATGGGGAGAAGCAATAATGTGTGGTAATCATATATTAAATAATGTTGTTAATTCAACAACAGGTGAATTACCATTCACATTGTGGCATGGTACAAAACCTGATTTAAGTTACATGCACACATTTGGAGCACCAGCATGGGTGCATATCCCTACACAACTTAGACACAAAGGACAACATAGAGCTAAAAGATTATATTTTGTAGGATATACATCTAATCATAGATCTTATAGATTCTGGGAACCAGGTACATCTAGAGTTTACACCAGTGCTAGTGCTAAATTCCTAGAACATGTAGGATGGAATAGATTAGAGCAAGATTTAAATAATGAAGTAATTATTGAACCCTACAAAAGGCAGAAAGATCAGATTAGTTATAAGAAGAGTCCAATTAAAGAAGAAGTCCAAGAAGAGCAAATAGGACCAGAACAAGAGGAAACAGTTGATCAGGAAGAGTTAGATAATCAAGAACAGTTAATAAATGAAAGTCCACCTGTAAGTCCTGTAATACCTAGACATATTACACGTGTAACTAGACCACCTGATAGGTATCAAGCAAGTATAGTTTGCCAAGTAACTAAAGTTCCAACTAGTGTAGATGAACTTAGGATGTATCCTGCTAAGGATCAGGAAAATTGGCAAAAGGCAATGGAAAAGGAACTAAATTCATTAAAGGTAATGAAAGTTTATGAAGATGCTAAATTACCTCCAGGAGAAAAATCCATTGGGTGCAAATGGATATTTAAAGTAAAAACTGGAAATGATGGGACTGTTACCCATAAAGCTAGGTTAGTAGCTCAAGGATTTAATCAAACTGCATCTGATTACGATGAAGTTTTTGCACTAAGTCTTAAAGCAACATCTTTAAGAGCAGCATTAGTGTGGGCAGCTAAGAAAAACTATATCATCAACCATTTAGATGTAGAAACTGCTTATCTGCATGCACCATTGCAGTACACTATATATTTAAGAAAACCAGTAGGTATAAAAGACAATAAAGTAAATAGTAATGATTGTTGGAAACTCAAAAAGAGTCTTTACAGGTTGAAACAATCTGGGTTTGAGTGGAACAAATATATTGTGAAAGAGTTAAACAATATAGGTTTTAAATCTGGTTTAGCAGATCCATGTGTGTTTAAAAAAAGAGAAAATAATGGAACGGTGTCATTATTGTTATTATTTACAGATGATATTGCTTTGATAACTAAGACTAATAATGAAGCTAATGAAATTATATCATTATTAGCCAAAAAGATAAAATTAAAGCATTTAGGTGAAATTAAAAAGTATCTAGGATTGACAATTAACAAAACAAATAATGGTTTTAAGATATCTCAAGAAGATAAAATTTGCCAATTAATTAAAACGTTTAAAATGGAACTTTGTAAACCGGCAAAGACTCCAATGAGTCAGGAAGTTTGACAAACTGATGATCAAAGTCCCAAATTTGATAAGTCCATATATCAATCTTTGATTGGTAGCTTATCATATATAAGCAATTGGTCAAGGCCTGATATAGCTTATAGTGTAAATCAGCTGGCACGTTTTAATTCAGATCCACATCAATGTCATTGGCAATCATTAAAGAGAATTTTAAGATATCTTAAAGGAACAATGAACCATGCATTGTATATAGAACCAAAGGGTGATTTGAGTCTTAGTGCCTATGCAGATGCAAGTTTTGCAACTGATATAAACACAAGAAAATCAACATCTGGGATGGCTATATTATTTGGTAAAACACTAATAGGGTGGAGGTCAATCAGACAACAGCATATTAGCTTGTCCACGATGGAAGCGGAATTTTCATGTCTGTCATTATTATGCACTGACTTGATTTTGTACAAACAGTTATTATTAGACATGGGTATAACTGTTAAAGATTCCATTATTGTGTACGAGGATAACCAAGCAGCCATTAAGTTAGCTACTAGTATTGCTGTAAAAACTAGATCAAAGCATACTGATTTAAGATACTTAAATGTTAGAGAATCTGTAAAGAATGGGCTAATTAAATTGGAATACTGCATGACAGAAGAAAACATTGCAGACCAATTTACAAAAGCTCAAGGAGTAACTAAGTTTAAAGAGAGTTGTAACAAATATGATTTAAAGATGTAAATAGTTATATTTATTATTATTTCCTAAAAGGGGAGAATGTTGGGGATAACATTGTTTTACCCTAACTGGTTTAGGTAAATAATAATATGTAATCATAGTTTGTATGTTAAAGTGTCTGCAACTTTAACTGTGGGATAGTAATTAAGGGAGTGGTTGTGAAAGCACTTTAAAAGAAGCAAGGCTGCAGCTTGCTCTCTCTCTGGCTTTGATGATCCCTGATTACTGCAAGGACTCAAGACTGCATTGCTCGAACGGGAGAGAAAACAAAGGACTGACTTGTAAGTGAACTGACATAGGATATTCTACATGGATTTTGCTAACTGAATATCCCTGAATGGACTGACTAAATGATACATGACTATTGGACTGTTATTTTGACTATGCTGCGAACTCATAATGGAATAAACTATATTTTTGATAGCACAAGCGTATCTGTTATTTTTACTGTATGTTAATAAACATACAAGCTTAGCTCACTCATTTATCTGTGTGCCTATCTGACTAACGCTGCACATTCTGTTTAGCTTGTCTCCCTAACCCTGGTTGGGGAAACCAGGCTTAACAAGTTTTGTCTCTTCCGTGGTTATATTTTGTAGTTAGGTTTAGCAGCTCTCGTAGATCTTAGTTCACGTTGTTCTTTGGCTTCTACCTTTCCACCTACTGCACCTTCTTCTTTTTCAGTTGCCATTTGGCAGTCCTCTTGGAATTCAATTAGTGAGATTTATTTTTCTGCCTCTTCCTCTTTCCCTCCAAAAAATCCTCTGTAAAATGATTCGGCTTTCTCAATTGAGTCAATTCTCTCAATTGAGTCTTCATGTCTCTGTTCTTGCCATGTGAACATTAAACCTTCTGGAATCAGCCATCTATAATTCACCTCTTTTTTAAGTAGCATTTTGGTCAGAAATCAATGTTCTCTTCTCATCTCTCTCACTCTTCTGGGTACTTGTTTCAGGACCAAAATCTCCTTGTCTTTATATTTCAATGTTTTCTCTCTTGCCACTTGCAATATTTGCGTTTTAATGGCTTTCTTTGTAAATCTGATGTGAACTTCTCTTGGTAGGCTATTTCTCATTGCATATCTAGTGAAGACTCGATAAACTTCATCTATTCCATCCATCATCTTCTCTTTAGTAATTTCCAAATCTTCAGCCAAAATTTCTATCATTATCTCAGCTAGGTTTTGTCCCTTTTCTTCCTCTATGTTTTGGAATCTGAGATAAAATCTGATCTGTCCATCTCCCATATCAGCATCCCACTTTTATCTTGTTCAACTACAATTAATCTGCTATCAATATCTCCAATCTTCTTATCTCTTTGTCTTCTTCAATTTTTTGGAATCTCTCATCATACTTCATCATCATTTATTGAATGTTCTCCACCTTTTCATCAGTTTTCCCTTTTCTTTGTTCAATGTTCTCTGTTCTCTTTTCAATATTCTCTGTTCTTATTTGAATATTTTGAATTCCTTGCATAATTATCTGCAGGGTCACTTTTTCCTGTTCTTTTTCCGCTGTAACATTGTCTGTATTGAACATTGTCCTCCAGATGGTGAAGAGGAAGAAGTAGAAGTTGAGGAACCAGGGCTGTTAGTTTCCTACTCATTTTGGACAATTAAAAATCTTCAGGTTCTTCTAGACCTTAATCCACTTGTGAAATAAACAATTGCAATTCCAAATAAAAATAGTAGGAAAAAAGAAACCAAACAGTAGCAATAATAATAATAATAATAAAAATAATAATAAAAATTATTCAGGTTCCTGTGTACCTTAATCCAATTGATTGGCTAGATAGCAGTAAAAAAACTCAAAAATTGAAGAAAAGACAATAAACACTCACAAAAAAGAAAAAAATGTTAAATCCTGAAAAAGGCGGAAAAGTAAAAAGTAAAAAACTAAAAAAGAGAAAAGGAAAGTTCTTCAGGTTCTTCATCACCTTAATCCAATTAAGAGGTCTCAGGTATAAAAGGATGCATAAGAAAAAGAAAGAAAGCCACAAAAATAAAAAAATAAAAAACCAACATGGAGGGTAAAAAAAAAAAATACAAGGGAGGGAGAGAGAAAAAAGAAAAAAGACTTAAAAACCCTTAAAAAGAAAAGGAAGGAAATCATTAATACTAAAGCTTTTCCTTTAAAATAAAATGCAAAGTCAAAAAAAATTGACTTCAAAAAACAAAAAGAAAGACAAAAACAAGTCCCAAAAGGCCAAAAATCCAAATAGCTATTACAAAAAGTAAACTAGTAATGGTTTTCCAGTTCCGCGTGGCTTCGGTGGCAGCAGGAATTCGTGCCTGCTCGCGATTCCTGCTGCACTTGCCGCCGAGGTACCCCCGATCCAAATGGGTCAGGGGGATATGGCTGCCCTGTAGGGACAGCCGAAGAGAGAGGGGAGCCGGACAGGGGGTTGGGGGTGTCGCAGACCCCCTCTTCGTCCAGAAAAAAACCCTTTTTCCCAAGGCGGTGGAGCGGCGGTCAGCAATGGCCGCCACAAAGAAGCCTGCAACCGGGTAAGATTGTGCTGGAGGAAGCAAGAAAAGTGAAAGTGCTGGCTGAACCGGGTCAATCAACATCTTTTAAATTTGCTGGAACTGAGCTGTCTTAATTGCTGGAGGATACATTGTATCCCTAAGAAGATCAAAAGCGGCGGAGAAGCTGTTAAAAGGAACTTTTTTTTTTCTTCACTCTCCCACCCCATGGAAACAACAGATGAAGATTTGAAATTTCTTTGGGCACTGAAGGTGAACTATTCTGAAAGTTGAAGTTAAGGGAGAAAAGAGTTCTTGGACATTGGACTTAAAAATTTAAGAAATTGGAAAACCCTTATTAGAGGTATGGATTTCTGATTATTTAAAAATTGATGTTGCAAGTGGGAAGGGAGAGGAAAAAAATTGGAGCAGAAGTAGAAAAAGGAGGAGATTGCCTAGAATCTCAAAGAAAGATATATGGTAATTGGATCTCCTTGATTAAACAGTAACCCAGAAAGAGAAATAGAAGAAGGAAGAAAAGTATTAACTTTTGGAACTTTTTTTTGAATTATTTTTGATTAAAAATACTTGGGTGGTTGTTTTGGGGAAAGTTTCTCTTTTCAGGATGGCATCGCTTGTGGATGAACTAAAGACTGAATATCAAAAATATAAAAAGGAAGAACAAGATGGAAAAGATACTTTGGGCACCTTATTTCAATTTTTAGAAATGGCGTTATGTATTTATGAAAAGTTGATTACGCAGCAGAATGATTGGGACAAAGAAGAAGAGGAACAAGAAGCCATCTTTGATGAACAATGGGTTCTTTCCGGGGAGGAGGAGAAAGAGGATAAGAAAAAGGGGATTTTAAGGTTTGAAAAAACAACCAAAAAAGAGAAAAATGAGAGGAAAGGTGGATGCAAGGTTAGAAAGCAAAGGAAAGGGAGTAAGAAAAGGGAGGAGGAGAGACAAAGGGGTAAAAAGGGCAAGGAGAAGAATAAGCAAGAGAGAAAGGGGGGGGGGAGGAGAAGCCTCAATGGTGGGAAGCAAGATCTAAAGAAAAAAAGTTTATTTAGAGACAATGGGTGAATCTAATTAAGGATAAAAGGGGGATTCTGGAAGGTACATACGATTGTGTTTTTATATGTGTATTGAGTATAAAAGTTATTGTGTAATTTTAGAATCTACTAAATAGAATCCCAAGATAAATTAAGTGTTATATGAAGTACTTTTAAGTTAGGGTAATGAGTTAAAGGCGTCACTCCAATTAATGTATAGGAGAAGTATAGTAAAAGAAAAAAGATGAATGGACAGTTGGAAATAGAACAGACAAAGAATGTTATTGAAAATGGTAATAAGATATGGAAGGATATATAAAGGTTTTGTTATGTTTTTTTGGGTTTTGTATGTTGATAAAAGGCAATAAAATTTTAATTAACAAGAAATAACTTGGATGAAAAGGAGAAGTTGGGATAAGATATGAAGTTAAATAGATAAAGTAAATATTGATATTATAATTGGGAATCATTATGTTCTATTGGTCTTCTTTAATTATTACTATTTTTTTTTTAGAAAAGAATTTATAAGCAGTTATGCCTTGATTGTTTGTGCACTGTTTTTGTAAAATTAATAAAATTGGTTTATAAAAAAAAAAGAAAATGATAATAAGATATGGAAGGATATATAAAGTGAATATGATGTTTGAATTTGTGTCTGTGGGAAGAGTTTCAACCCGGAATCAGGCAGCCTTCAGAAAAGATATTTTAGTTTTTTTTTTTTTTTCTATGTTCTATGTTTTTTATGTTTATGAAAGGCAATAAAATTTTAATAAGCAAGAAATATAATTTGGATAAAAGGAGAAGTCTGGATAAGATATGAAGTTAAATAGATAATGTAAATATTGATATTACAATTTGGAATTATTTTGTATGCTCTATTGGCTCTCTTCTTTAATAATTGTTATTTTTTTAGAAAAGATTTTTCAAGTTGTTATGCCTGGATTGTATATTGTTTTTGTAAAATTAATAAAAGTTGTTATTAAAAAAAGAAAGAAAAGTAAACTAGTAAGGAGGGGGTTTGTTAAAATAAGAAATAGCGCAGCTTTTTTTTTAAAAAAAGCACACACTGCACCTAGTTTGATTATCCAAGGCTTTTGTTAAAATTTATAACTCTCTTCTCCAGAGTCTTATCACCTTTTTCCCCCCCGATTAGCTTCAACACTAGACTGCAGCTGTTGATAGAAACCCAGAAGAGCACCTGCAATAATACTCTCCCATGCTCTTCCCTCTATCTTATCAAGTAGCAATGTCCTTGAAAAGAAGTCTCAGTTCTTTCTCAGCTTTGGTCAAGAAAAAGAAATAGAATATTTCCAAGCCTCTAGTTGGCAGTGTTACAAAGTTTCTTTGCTTTCACTTTCCCTCTCCTTTTCCAAACAAAATATAATAAAAATTAATTAAAAAGGGAAAAAGATATTTAAAAAGATGACTAAAAGGGAGTCTGTGGCCTAGAATATTATAAAGTCAACAAGGAGAGAAAGAATAGGTGAAAGAAGAAAAAAAAAACCAGTCCAGTTTCAAAATATAAAATCAGGTGTAAAAAATCCAGCAATGAGAAAAAAAAAGATAAAAATATTACTTTGACATTCCAGTTTAAAATCGCCACTTAATCACTTCTGTCAAAACTTTTACAGATTCTTTCTTTTCCTTAGGGTGTTCTTTCAAATCTTAATGTAAAGCAAAAGTTCTCACCAAACCGGCACACTTTCTCTTTCCGTTCTTTTCCGTTTTGGAGCTGTCCCAACTTCAGCAGCTTTAATGACTGCCTCTTTGCCACTGGCAAAAAGAGCTTCTCCTGGATCTACCAGGAACTTTGTGGTATCCTTGGGATCGACAGGATGCGCTCTTTGCATTCACTGTCTCTTTGTGACGGTTTAGATCCGGTTGGATTGTCCAGGAGCAAAGATATTGGCAGCAATCTCAGACCTCCAAGATCGCATGCCGTATTGTCGCGACACCAGCTCCGCCCTCTCATTTTCCTAGTATGTTTTGATAGCGTATTAGTAACCTATGTATGATTTGATTGCTTATAGTAACCTATGACTATCACTAAGTGTTGTACCTTATGATTCTTGATAAATGTGTTTTATTTTTTCTTATGTACACTGAAAGCATATGCCCCAAAGACAAATTCCTTGTGTGTCCAATCACATTTGGCCAATAAAGAATTTTATTCTATTCTATTCTATTCTATTCTATTCTATTCTATTCTATTCTATTCTATTCTATTCTATTAAGTAAACTTTATTAATATTGGCATTTTTGGTGTTTTTGGGCAATTGGGGTATTGGAATCTTGGTGGAATCTTGAGTAAATTAAATTATTACAAAATGTTTCAACAGGGGAAAACAATCACAGTTCATAAAGAAATATTATTGATGTTTCAATGTGTTCAGGAAGATATGACAAGGAATCACAGAGAGATGATGGAACTGATGCAGGCTACAGATGTGAGACTAGAAAACCCCCAGCAAATGATAAAATATGAACAAAAAATTCAGAAAATAGAGGAGAAATCAGAAGGAGCTGAGGAAAAAATAGAGATAAAAGATGGAAGAGATGGTAATAATTCTTAAAATGGAACAGATAGATTACTCTTTAAGAACTCAAAATATAGAAGGGAATGAAGAGAAAGATCTCCCTAAAGTGATTAAAGAATTATGGATGGGTGCTCTAGAGATTCAACAGCAAGAGATGAAGTAGATGAAATACTTAGATTAAATAAGTGTGAAGTAAGAAAATACAAGACCCCAAGGGAAAAACATGAAAGATTTACCAAAAAGTCAATAAGAGTTGAAATTCCCCCCAAAGCAAGAGATGACAGATAGGTATAGAATACTTCTTAATATGGTGGCTATTTTATTAAGAGTTAGAATAAAGATGTAGAAAGTAAAAATTTGGAAAACAGTATTATATACAGTGATATATAATAGAGTATATTATAACTATAATATATACACAAATATTAGAAGTTGAAAGATGATGATTATGTATCAGTACCATTATTAGTATTGTATATAAAGTATATCAACCCAAACAATACATTGTTCACTTATGGATGTTAAAGAAAAAACTATTAATAAAATTACAAAAGAAAAAGAAAATATTTTGAATCGGTAAACAGAACTTGCTCAGATACACAAAAAGCTACTATCCTCTACATATTCTGTGATTATCTAAGGCCTCAGATAATCTGTCCACCTTGGCTTCAAGAAATCCTACGTAGAAGCCAAGTAGTTCTATTTAAAAAGTGTATCTCAATTTCAGCAATTTTAAGATGCGTGGACTTCAACTGCCACAATTCCCCAGTCAGCATTCTGGAATGAGACTTCATGCTGTCTGGGAACTCTGAAATACAATATGAAGTCCATACATCTTAAAGAGTCAAAGTTGAGGAATGCTGCATTTGGCTCTTGGACATTCAGTGCATTAATGAAATTGTTCTTTCTAGCTTTTTGTTTAATAATAAATTGAAATACTTAAATAAGCACAGATATTAATGAAATAACTAGAGTTTTGCTTCAGTCAAAATACAAGTGAGAAGATTGCTGTTAACTGCAGTTTCTCATTCTAACTCCTCTTTAAGGACAGACAGCACCATGTAAGACATACTGTGTGAACCACTGTTAGTAGGCCATCCTGATCCTAACAGGCTCAGAATTGATGTGCTATCAAAACTGAGCAGAATTGTCAAAGGTAATGCCTATCATCTCTTCAGATCGCATTCTTGTAGCCTACTGTGCAACATATTTGTAGAATATATGAAAACAGCAATAAAATAACTCAACCTCAGAAAGAAACAACATTTAAAGCAGAGTTTGTAATCATTCTCTTTATTATTTTTAAACCTCAGTTTTGAAAATTAAAGCTCTCTTTTTAGATGTATTTTAAAAATATCTTCCCTAAATGCCAGTTGAATTCAGAATATGGATTTCCATGTGTGTTTTAAAATGAAAAAAAAGGTGTAAAAATTATGATTGAGGATTGTGCTCGTGATAAGTCCTTTGCAATGATTTTCAACAGCATTTTGGTTTCTACTAAGTAAATATTTGTGGCGCAATGGTTGGAATGCAGTATTTCAGGTTGACTCTGCCCACTGCCAGGAGTTCGATCTTGAGGTTGACTCAGATTTCCATCCTCCTGAGGTGAGAGTAAAATGATTGTTGGGGGCAATATGCTGACTCTATAAACCACTCAGAGAGTGCTGTAAAGCATTGCAGAATGGTATATAAGTCCAAGTGCTATTGCTATTATTAAATATTTCATTCTGAATTCCAGCTTCCTGTATTTTTAGATTTGGAACATTCTCCATAAACTACTTATTTCAGCTATTAAAATACTTAATATTAAACCAGGGTGCCTCTTAAGACTGTTTTTATTTACTATTAGCTGAACATAACTGAAGTTTGGCATACAAGTCAAGTATGCTGTATTCAGACTGCTTTGAAATTGTATCTTCACAATTAAATCACTGGTAATTGTACATTGTTCCTTTTCCCTTGCTGCCTCCTCTCCTGGAACTTACTTTCACCCACATCACCTTTTACTCTTGTCATCCAGTCATTCAGCCTGAAGGCCCAGGTGAAAGAGACATGCAATGCCTGCCAGAAAACTGTCTATCCTATGGAGCGCCTGGTGGCTGATAAATTTGTCTTCCATAACTACTGCTTTTGCTGTAAGCATTGCCACACCAAGCTAAGGTAAGGGAAAAGTGATAAACTTTTCTATTTTGCTTTGTGTGGGGGAACAATGTAAAGGGAATATGTGGATCAATCTCCTGGTTGTTGACTCTTATCATTCCCAATGGCCACCATTAATTATAATTCCCTCCACCTCATTTAGCAGCCTAATAAAGAACTGGGAATAGATTGTTTTGATATGACATCTCATATTTTTTCCTCAGCCTCTGTACGAAGTACTGAATGTTACCCAGACTGTGCAAAATATGGTTGGCTTGAATCAGAGCAGTATTTTGTCTCCTTGAAGGGCAATCATATCAAAGTTCCTTAAGGTCTCAATTTTTCATCTTTAGACACTTTTTAACATTTAAAGCACAGGGAGAAAGGCATTAATATTTTCTCAGTCTGCTGTTAAAACAAATGAAACAGAAGACTCCACTATAAGAAAAAAAAATCCACTTGCAGAGGATCTCAGCTGATCTTGAAAAAGTTAAGCAGAGTTGGGCATGCTTTGTACCTGAAGGTAAACTGAGGTTGAAAATTATCTCAGAAAAAATAATGGCAAAATAATTCTGTGCTTTGCCAAGAAAATCATTTGGACATTGAGCTTACATCAAACAAGTCTTTTACTAAGCTTAGTAGGAATTGTGGAAAAAACAATACTAAATTAGGCTTCTTTCTGCAATCTGACATGGAGAAATATAAGCACTTATGGCATTTAAACATTTAAATGGCTTTGCAGCTCTTCCCTGAATTATAGTACAATAATTATACTTCCTCTGTGGGGTGAAATCTCACGCTCCTATTAGTACATATGATGATGGCAAAATCTGAAAGATGCTATGTTGCAAATTCTCAGGAAGGGCACAGCAGTAGACTCGTAAGTTTCATTTTCATAGTATAACTGCCATTATATTAGTTTTCTTCCATTTTTCAGCCCTTTTTGTAGTAAACCCTAACTCATTCTTATTTCTATTCAGCTTGGGTAGTTATGCAGCTCTCCATGGGGAATTCTACTGCAAGCCACATTACCAGCAGCTGTTCAAGAGCAAAGGCAACTATGACGAAGGATTTGGACGCAAGCAGCACAAGCAACTGTGGCTGCAGAAAGAGGTGGAGAATGGTACAGATACAGCATGACCCATAGCCTATAGTTCCCCACTTTGAGATCTTTGATATGGGGATGAACTGAGCTGATGGAGAGCAGGGGTAATTGCAAGATGGCTAGGAGCAGGAAAGACTAAGTAGGAATGAACCATAGATTTAATGGACTGTGGAAAGAATTAAGCATCCAAAAAACTACACAGACATGTTGATAAATGGGAAATTTTGCTTTATTCATGGAAAAGCAGGAATACTAATGCTATAAAGAGGATCAGGCCATACTAGTAATGGAATTAGTTAGGATTGTAGCTTAACAGTTTGACTAGACAAGCTGTAAATATATTTCATACTGTACATCTCCTTAGTCAAAAGTCTATGACTAAACTTTATTCCATATAATATGTTAAAATACAACCAGTCTCCCTTTTAGCAATCAGTATCCTAACAGGTTGACCTGGATGTTGCTTTCCTTACTCTTGAAGACCAACTAAAAGAAATTTTTCCAACAGGCTTTAACCAATTCTTAGATACTCTTTTTATATCCAGTTTTGAAGATGGAGCATTACCTATTCCCAATATCTGGCCATTTGGATAAACAAATTGTGCAAATAGGCAACATGTTGAATTCTGACTGTGCATTTACTTAGAATCCTGAATGTAGCCTGTTATCTTTTCTTATGGGGAGGCTGTGTGCTTCTGCTGCAGACCCCATACATGTCTAGGGTAAAGTAAAGATGCATATATTCAAGCTTTAGAAATTCTAAACGAAATAGAAAATACAACTTTTGGAATTTCAAGAAGGCATATAAAAGACACCCCTGGACATTAAAAGTTGTGGGGTTAGAATTGGTTTTAGCAGTTACAGAAGCATGTATTATTAGTCTAAAACCATGAGGAACTGAAAGAGGAAACTTGAAAGGGGACTGCAGACCTTGCATCCTAGTTCTCATCAGCTATGTTCTATCCATTCAGCCTTAAACTCTGGGGAAGAATTCCGTGTCTATCTTTTATATCTGCCTTTTCAGTGGTACGTGATAAGCTGAAGTACATTTGTGGTGTTTGTGTCCAGAGCTGCACTGTCTTATTTTTGTAATATAGGTTTTCTGAGCTTTTCTTCTTTGATGTCATTCATGAAAGTTTTGAGAGATGAAAATGTGCAACTTCTACTTCAGTTTCCAAAAGATTTCTTGAAAGAAGAACAAGAAACATGTTCTGCCTGGGAGAACAATCCAGTCATCATTGTATGCATTAAAAAACAGGAGTTTAATATCACTGGCTAGAAGAAAAGCTGTGGTCCACACACAATTCATATAAAGCATGTCAGATGGCATGTTCAGCAGCTTTAAAACATATCTTCCTTAATAAAAGATATAGTGTTTGGTGCCTACATTTGAGAATATACCGAAAAATGTGCTTAGCAGGCTATGAAAGATGATGAACATCTTTACAAGTGCTAAGTATACCTTTCTCACATTTAAACAAATCCCATAATTCAAAACCACATAGGAATGCTTCATTTCCCTAGTTGTGGATTTCAAAAAGAACATCTGATGAAATAACTTATTGAGTTTTAAAAAGTGTGAGACAATTTTCACTATCGCACTATGATAGTATGGCTATTTTGAGAATTCATAGTATGTTTTTTGCAGAATAGAGCAACTGAGCACTTGGATATTCAAGCAGCCTCCAATAATACAAGATGTTGTAGCACACATAACTAGCTGAAAATTATATTTTATTGTAAATAAAAGTTACACATTGGCCTGGCTTTGCACTGCAAGCCTCAGTTATTATAGAAATTCATAAAAATTAGAAACAGACAAGTACTTCAAGATCTTCTGTATACTCCAGGTCCAAATGATAAATCACAGAATGTTCTTCAAAGCTGTTTTTTTGAGTTTCATTAAATTAAAATATTTGTTCTAGCACTGGCAGTGTTAAAATATACAGAAGGCTGCAAACTTAATTACCCAATCTCAATAATTTCTTGGGTAAATTTGGTTGAAGTCAGACATACCATCATATTCAAAAATATAAATCCAAAGATTTGATGTGAAGAGGATCTCAGATTAGCTGTGAAATCTTAAAGAAATTTACCTCCAAACAAAGCAATCTATATTTTTTGCCATCTGTGAACCTTCCAAATCATATACTAAAGTAGCCCACATATATGAGGCAATTCAGGAAAGGTAATAAGATACATGTCTTAAGGGAATAGCTTCTAGACAAACGGTATTTTAAATGTATGCTGTTTAGCAGGAAAGTGGCTGGTGAAGCTGGAGTATACAGAATCGTCGTACCAAGCCTAAACCCATTTTTGTTTCCTTGCTTATAATTACAGTTCTATGAGAGAATTTGCAAATATCCTTTTCCTCTCACTCTCTCATTTGCACCGATGAGAATCAGAAACTTCCAAAAGCAAATCTGCATGATGTATTCCTCAGGAGGCCATAAAGCGTTCACAAGAGAAATCCCTAAGGACCCTTTTATAAAGCAAAAATAATGAAAGTCTGGAAATAGTTGGCATAAAAGATAAATTACAAAAGAAAAGGGGCATTTTTAAGGCTAAAAATTTTTATGCATTTATCTGGAAGTAAGCACTTCTGAATTATTAGATGTTGTAGAACTCCAGTGAATATTATCTAGAAGGACAAATTTATTGCACTGAGTAGCAGTATATCAATGTTAACATTTCAGATATTGCAAAGACTGTTTCCTACATCATGGCCTTCTTTCTCAGATTATTAGTATGCTATTTATACACACACACACACACACACACAGTTTGTTTAAAATAGAAATTTAAATGCAACAGAAATGCAGACATAAAAAAGTTGTGAGACCAATATGTGAAATCTATCTTAAAATGAGGTTACACTAGAACTGTGCAACCTCACTGTTGTGCTGTTACACAGCAGTACAGATCACTGTTGTTTTGTTGAAGCAATTGCAATAAGCTCGATGAAGACTTTGTGTTATATCAACAGTAACACATGAGACTGATAGTCTCTAATATATCTAATTTGCGGCTTTCTATTATTCCAAATTGCCATTTTTATATTGTTATTCTGTTTCCCTTACTCCCCCACCCCCCAAAAAATTAGCAAGGAAACAAAAAGGCATTTTGACCTGATACATCTTGTAATAAACAGTAATCAAAATCTTTGCAAAACCAGCTGCTTTTTTCCCCTTTTTAAAAATTCACAAAGATGTCAATTTCTCCCTCCCCATTCCATAATAATTGCTGTACACATATATAAACATAAACAAGTATGGCATAAATAAAAAGTATGAGACATCATAATTTCTTTACATGAAGTAAAATGCTTAATAAGAAAGTGATATAAATATATTTATAAAAGTGCACTGCTGACCATATGAATAATGCTTTGGCTTATTATGCTTATCCACCCAGTGAGGAGCCAAGGCAACATATCATATTCTCAAAGATGAGGGACCAACTCTGTTGCTGGTTATTTGCTGAAATCAAAGGAAACACCATAACTCAACATTGTTGTCTTGAAAAAGAATATTTGTGTTTTACAAACCAAGACCTACAGACATGTTGGCAAATGAACTAAAAAAGGAAATCACGGTAGCATTTTTAGATCCATACAGATACTTATGTAACTTATGTAACTTTATTTGGTAAAAAGCCGTAGACATTCTTAAGCAAATATGACAGAAAATTCGAACACAACAAGATACTTGGTCTGGCCTTTTGGCACAACTACAAGACTGGAGACGGCAGAAAAGAACTGCTTTTACCTGCATATCAATTGCATTCTGCTTTAAAAAAAGTCCTGCAAATTGACTTGAAAGCATTGCTCCCCCCATCCACTTTCTTTAACATCTGAGACTGGTAGGTAGGTTGCAATCTTGTTACAAACAACCACATGCAACTTTATATAAAGTGACAGATGAGACTGAATCTCAGTTTTGTAGAGGTGCAAACACTTGACAAATGGGTGGCTAGAGCAAGGATAGATTAATATATATCTTTGCAAATTAACAGCAAACACCTGAAGTATCACAAGTGGCAGAATGCTGTTTGCAAAGCAGAATCCTTTTAACGCTCCTGGAGTGTACATGATTTGCTACATAATGAATAACGGAGATACTCATAGATCTCATAGAGGTCCTGTCTGAGTGGTTCTAATCCAACATTTTATATAATAAAGGTATGATGTTGGCAACCAAACATTTGAGAGATCAAGAAGTTTGCTCTCTGATTGTACTCAATTAAATCTGATAGAAGTGCCTCTTAAAAAAAAAAGTTTCTTAGAAAAAAATCAAGATTAACAAACTTCAGCCCTGCAGAACTATGGGAAAACATGGTCTCAAACTTTAGAAGCTATCCTTCTAAAGATCAGAAAAGCATGCAGAAAACCAAGAATGAATAAAGACAGATGAGTAATATCACTTCTCCTTGCCCCAATTTTTCCATTACAAGCACCTGGAAAAGGTAGTTCTGTTCAGTATGAACAATCCTGTCTAGGCTTAGCAGTAATACCTTGCTTCTCCTTGAAGATTGATGTTGGCAGCAATGAAATAATCTTTGGTTAGAAACTTTTTTTGGGGAAGTTATCCCGTGAAAGAGATTTGGATGGATGAAGCTATCGAATGGAGGTATATGAGACTGACTGTTTCACAGTAATTGAGATATTTTCATGTCAATTATAACTGTAGCATAATATCTTAACTGTGTAGAAGGAAATATTTTATCCAACTAACAGCCATCTAAAGGCAGCACATTGATACCATGCTTCCTCACAATAGTCCTCACCACAATCTATTTATTGCATGATATCCTGTGCAATACAATCCATAAAATGGGCACATTCTACAATCTGGATAAATTCTGCAATTAATGTAAAATTCCATATACATTTCTCATTTTATTTACTGACTTTTGACATTCATAGAAGGAGCACCATGCCTTGCTCAGCTTCCTGTTAATTTCAAAAAATTCTTAATATCTCCCATATGAATTCCTAGTCTAATGCAATAATGCCTAGACTGCTTTAAAAAAAATAGAAGTTAAAAGTGTCAAGCCCCACAATACTGATTTTTTTTTTCCTAGACAAAATTGAGTTAGCTCGTGATCACTACATAGACACAGAACACACAGTTCTGCATTGCACCTTTAGACAACTGCCAGAATGGAACGCGATTTCCTTATTTCATTCAGGGAACAAATTATTCCATCTAGATTCCATTGTACATTTGATCCATGGGAATCTCCTCCCCATTCCCATTATCCAGAAATGTGGATAGAGGGCTAAAGAGAAGGAGAAATAACACCCTGCAACCTGAAAAGCTGTCAAACAGTGGTAATATGAGCCCAATACACATTTTTGTAGCTTTTAGCAATTCTCAGAGCCCATTTCATCCTTTTTCATTTCCCCAAGTTTCAGAGATGGATCTATAGTCAAATGAAGCATTTGAGATTGTTCCTAGCCACATGCCAAATACCATGTCACCACATGGGTAGTGACAGAGAAAGCATCAATCCCTCAGAATGAAGATACCAAAATGAAACTGGCTGACTTTGCATTGCCCTTGTACACACTATCTTACTAGGCAAACAGAATGTCCATCTGCCAACGTTTTGGATTAGACTCTCTGATATAGGCCACAACACTTTAGACAACAGTATCATCTAAAAATGGAATCAGAGGCAGCAATTCAGTAGGAGAGCTGGGCAAAATGATGCTGGAGCAACTCTTCAGCTGAAGGTCTCTTCCTGGCTTCCACAAAGATCTGCCTTAAGAAGTCCCGGCAAGGTTCTGATATATGAGTAGGAAGCTGGGGGTTAGTAGGCTGTGTAGCAATCTTGAAAATGGCTGCCATAGCTTCATATTCTGCCCAGGGGGGTTTCTCAGTTAACATTTCCACAACAGTACAGGCAAGGCTCCTGGGAGGAAAAAACACAGGAAAAAAGAGTTCAAAGTCACATTTAGTGAAAAGTCCCATTGTAACTCACTATAATCATTACAATACAAAAAGATACTAAAAAGGTATCTCTCAAGTAGCTGGCTTTTTTTATTTTCTCATAACTGCATTTAACCCATTACAGACACTTAACAGATAGTTAGGACTCCAGAAAAAAAGAAGTGCAACTGGTTTGCCTTCCACAGAAGACCTGTATATTGTGCGGGTCAGAAGGAGGGCTGACAAAATATCTACAGGACTCTCACATCTTTGATATAAACTGCTTCAGCTTCTCCCCCCAACTATAGGGCACTGCATACCAAAACAACTAGACACATAGTTTCTTCCCTCATTCTTTATTCTGCTAAACACCTAATTCTCACAGTGCTATTTAATGTCTAAGTATATTTATCCATATTGTATGACAGCAGTAGTAGTATTATTCTTCCCAAGCTTTTACTACTCCCTTATTAGTATCATTAATATAATTATTTTTCTGTTGCTTTGCATGTCAATAAAGCTATTCTATTCTTCCATTTTCCTCTCCTCCTCTCCTCTTCTCCCAGTCCCAGTTCTATTTTTATTCTAATTCTAATTCTGTTCTATTATTATTATTATAGCATGTACAAAAATTAAAGGAAATCTAGTCCTGAAAAATACTGAGATGGGTATAACCATATTCATGAAATGGCACAGAGGTAGTCAAAATCTGCTCTGCATAATTCCAGAGTAATTTTGATATCTCCACAAATCCGTAGATTGTTTATCTGTAATTATAAATACTTTTGAATATTTGTGGATTCAGATGCATGTGTTTACTATGATACATCCGTCACAGGCAGAGAACAAGAAGTAACATCTGATCAGATTTGAGCGATAATGAAGATGCTGACGAATCAGTACCTGAAGTCATATATAATGTGAAAGGAATCAGATTAGTGTAATGATATATAGTAATTACTTGGGAGATGGGAAAAGAGATACTGTCTAAGAAATAATCAGAAAAAAACATAGTATAGCCCAGAGTTCCTAAACCTGTTTGCCCAAATGGAGCGTGTATGCCTGTACTTGTGCACGCACACACTAGCCTGCCACTTCCGTGGTCTACTTCTGAACGGCTCAAGGCCGGGTAATGGGCTGCGGCCTGGGGACCCTGGTATAGCCTCATAGCAATAGCACCTATACCGCTTCACAGTGGTTTCCAGCTCTCTCCAAGCAGTTTACAAAGTCGGTACATTGCCCCCAACCATCTGGGTCCCCATTTTACCCACCTCGGAAGAATGGAAGGCTGAGTTAACCTTCAGCCTGGTTAGAACAGAACTGCTGAACTGCAGCCAGCAGCTAGCAGAAGTAGGCTGCATTTCTTCATTCTAACCACTGTACCACCATGACTCATAAGAGCTGCATAATGAGCAAAGGAAAACTCACAAGGGAACCTATCTAACTAGTCAGGCTGTAAAAAGAATGGCAGATCAGTACCAATCAGACTTTTAAGGTCCTAGTGCTGAAGCCTTATAATAAAGTGCAATTTGGTCATCTAATTCTAATGTCTGATTTACTGGGGGGGGGGGGGGGGGAGCCTGACATGTAAAGGTCAATCAAGGCCATGAGATTTTGAAGACATTTCATTCAAATTATGAATTAGCAGCAGCATGCAAGAGGCTACAATTATCTTTATTTACTCCTTGGGTGAGAATGTCTAGCAACATAATGAACCCAATATCACTTCTATGAAAGAAGGCATTGTATGGAACAGAAGTTGAACCTGCCCCAATTTACAAAGCAATCCAGAGTAGAGAAAGAAGCGTAGGCATGTGAAAATGTTGTTTGTAAAAACTGAGTCAACCTGAAGCCAACCATCTGTGTAAAAATGTATCTTAATGCTGAAGATTCTGAGATAATGCAATACCACTGCCACACCTATGATTTATTCTCTTGGGACTACAGGTCTGTGTTGCTTGGAACTGAGGAAAGGAGCAAGTGTTATTTCAAACAACCAAGTTTGGCATCCTTTTTAGTGCTGCAAAATTGAATAGGAATGAAGTCATTCAACATTTTGGAATAGTGATGTAAAATGTTAAGTTCAGATCCTAAAAGCTAAAAATGAATATAAGGCACCGACTTTTTTTCTGAACTGTACTATTGATTTGACTTGTTATATACTTTACTATTTAAAAAAAAATCAACTTGCAGAGAAAATCTTCAATAAAGGCCTGAACCTCTGCTGAGATCTTGAAGGATCATAACCAAGAATAAGACTTCAATATGTTATTTCCAGTCAGAGACTTGGGCAGCATAATCTGCATTGTGCTGGGATGTACTGAACTATTTTGGTGTATTTAGCATAAGTGCTATTCCAATATGAAGGTGGGCGGGGTATTTTTGAGCACATTCTTCAATCCTGAAGCATCTACTAAGGAACTGGACAATGATTCATTCTCCTTATTTGGCCAGTAGTAAGTGTAACAGAAGCTAATGAATTTCTTGATTCTCTGAAAATCGAAAAAAGCACTCACTGAATTAATTACAAGGAATTCAGATTGAATGTATCAGTATCCATGTCTATACATCTATATACTGCATTGCCAGTATCTCCAGAAATTAAGTAAGAAAGCACTATTGTTCCATTTTATTACATGAAATTGGGATTGGCCCGCCTCACCTGTGCCAGTAAAATGTGAATTCTGGCTAGCAGGATCTAGGAGAAGAATCTTTTCCACTATAGCTCCTGCTCTTTGGAACATTATGCTTCTGGAGGTGAAATCTGATCCCACCCTTTTGACCTTCTAAAAGGACCTGAAAACTTTACTCTGCAAATTGGCCTCAGGGCCCCGATCGGAGTATGTTATATTGGAAGCGGTTAATAGAGATAATACTTTTTTCTACCCTGTGTGCATCTTGCTCCCTTTCTTGCCCTCTTTGTTAATTCTAAGTCAATTTTAATGTTAATATTTTAAAAAAAACCTTTTAATGTTTTATCTTGCTGCTTTTATTTTGTTATAAGCTGCCGAGAATGACCTCTAGACAAAATGGATAGCATATGCATTTAATAAACAAGCAACGTGTAGGACCTGAGGAAGTAGACAGGAGTATGAGTAGACACTGCCCACCCCCCCAAGTCTTTAGATCCATATCTGTCCTGCCTTGTTAAAGTGGTCCAGCGGTAAGGTGCAGTGTGAGTGGGTTGTGGCAATGATTAATTCTTGAGGGAAGGGATTGTACTTTTACCTCTTAGAGGCCTTGATTCACCCCTTCTTCAAGAAGCAATTGCTGAACCCTACCATACCAGACAATTTTCATTCAGTACTATCACCTCTATTTTTGGGGAAAGGTAATTGTGCAGCAGAAGACCTTGGAAGAATTGAATTATCTCCATCCCTTTCAGTCATGATTAAGACCTGGGTATGGACAAAAACAACACTGCTTGCATTTTTGAATGACCTCTAGTTTAGATGGGATGGGGTTCATGTATTCATGACCTACTTTTTGTCCTATCCCTCATAAACATCTATGTGTGGTTGCTGAGTGAACTCACCCATCCCACTGGGTGAGATATCATCAAACACTATGATACACAATTCCGTATCTCCACCCTGGCAAATAAAGTGACGCTGTGAATGGTCTTATCCTAATGTTTGGAGATTATGAAGATCTAGCAAGAGTGAATGGCTAGATTTTGGGACTCATTGTTTCAATGATTATGCCATCTTTGGTACTGAATTGTGTTAAACACATATAGATCCTATGTGCAACTTGGAGACCTTCCTAGACTCACAATCCCTGATCAATAAACAAGTGGCAGGAGGCCTATGCTGCAGGTACGATCAGCTAAGGACCTACCTTTGGTGGGTCAGAGAGGTGCCTTCTCTGCTATAGTGCCTGCCTTATGAAACATTATTCCTTTTCAAAATTAGATTGGCTCCATCCATATTATATTCTGAAAGGGTCTCAATACCAGACCATCTGAACAGACCTGAGGCTCCCAGGAACCAGAGACATGCTTAGATGACTCCACTGCTGTATTCACACAATGTTTTTATTCCATCTTTGCCAAGATTTTGTATATCTGGTTATATAATTATTGCTATTTTCTATTTGATTTTTATTCTTTATATCTATGATTTTGTATGTAGTTTTACCTGTTTGTTGTGCTCCTCTCAGAGTCACCTTCAATGAGAGGGACAGCTATATAAACTTGTTTATAAATATACTAAATAAATATTTGCTCATCCATGCTAGCACTCATTGTGAAATGTAACCCATAAAAAGTTATTTCAAAATAAATATCTATCCTGAAAGTGTTTAAACTAGGACGCATGTTGGCACCTATTGACTTCTATATTAACTGAAGCCTTAGATAAGCCAGATTTTCATTGTCCCTCACTTTCAGGCCTCAACATTCCCATCTTGCTGTACATTGATGAAGCAATTTATTCATATATCCTAATTAGCCTTAAGAGAACCATAAAAGTTAATAGTCCAATATTGAAGGGAGATTGGACTAGCAGATATTAATTTTATAAAACCAGAATGGCACAATAAAGCCATAGAGATGGATTACTGAAAGAAACGAAATTAACCAGGTCCAGAATGTCAAATATTGGGAATAACTTTTCACCATATGAAGATCTGGAAGGCTCTGATCTTTTTAAAAAAAACTTTATTAAGTAAAGAATACTTGGATGCTCATTGGCTATTAAGCTTCAATGGTTCAAAGGCTAAACCTCAACAACTAGTAAATTAATAAAATGGCATATTTAAAAATCTTCTCTAAAGGAGGAAAATTAATCTCAGCAATTTTAAATCTTTCAGCAAAACAATTAATGCTATTTTTTAATGGCATTTACATGCATACAAAAAAAAATCGGGACAATGCAACTAAATGGTATTCTTTCTGCTCCTAGATGTATATCCTAGGCAACTACATGAGGCAATGGAATGCCTAGAAGGACAGTAAGGTCTTGGAAACAGACACTTATTGGCTCAAGTTCCATTGGTTCGTTTCAGGTTTAGTCCTGTTAGTTTTGGCAGATAAACATTTTTGAAAATGGAAATCCAAAATGATATGACATTGCTATCATATGGGTTTTTGATAGAGTTGTTTACCTCTCCAGGGTATGACTTGGCTAATCAATATCTCCTGCAAAGGGTCAAGGATATGGAACACTAAAATGAAGTAAATAGGATTACCACAGAAAGCTTTGTTTAAATTTTTTACCTGGAACCAATAAACTAATCACACTCACTGTTCCAGAACTATAAGAAACATTATTTATAGTTAGATACAATGTTCTTCCATTTGCATTTTTAAAAGATAAATATTTTAAATTTCCCCTGACAAGAGAGCTTGCCCATGAGAATTGGGGAAAACTGAAACAATAAACTTCAATTTATTTTTTGCCTTGCTAGAAGTACTTGCATTTAAAATACATTAGCCCTGTACTGTTGGATTTTCCAAGCAGATTAGAAGAAAATTAAACTATTTTGCTACTTTCAGATGTGAAATATCACATAATTCTCAGGATAGTTTACTTGTGTTGTGCTGCTTTGAAAACATGAAATAGACTATTTAACATTTTAGATGGGACAGACTGTCATAGACTATTTAACTGTATTTTACAAATTTTTTGTTTGATCTTAAAACATAAATAAAGATATGTATTGAAGATCCTAGAGTGTAGCCAAATGAAATGCTGAAGGAAAAGAAATAGGGAAGGAAGAAAAAGACCCTGATAAAAAGTTAAGACTACAATCAGTAAAATCAAAGGAGGCACAAGAATGGTGTTTGTTACAGAAGCAGAAATAAACAGGACCAGAAAGATCAGAAATGCTGGTCACAATTAAATGAGCCGAAACTGTTCATATGGCAGACTTCCAGAAAAGTATGAATACAGGCCAGCAATGCAAGCTTTCTTGAAGGAGAAGTTTTATGAATGAAGTATTCTAACACAGATCAATAAAAGTGATTTATCTTCTAACTTACTTTATCTTAAAAAAAATAACTTTATAAAGATGCTGTAAACAAATGCTACTCAATAGTACAAATACATACATGAGTGCACCTTGTGTTATGAAGCTGTTTTTTTTTAATTTATTCTTTGTCTAAAGAACTACTTTAAACCATGAGAAAAATTATTGCACAGGAAAGACATTCCTAATATATCTTTTATTAAAAGCACACCAACTTGCAACAATGGATTTCTTCTGTAAAAATATGATCCACAGCACATGACATTGCATAAAGTTGACATTGCATTGCTTTTTGATTAGTGAAATATTAGATCCTTGAATGTTGGTGTTTACTTTAACAAATTAGGACCCATTATGTCCTAATTGCTGACCCAGAGAGCTAATAAAAAGTTGATTACAATTTGTTATTCTGCAGTTGCAGATGCCTTATGATAATGACAAGCTTGCTTGCCATGTTTGATCAGTGAATACAGAAACTGCATTTTGATGCATCATAGTTTAACAGGTTATACTGAATTATTTTAAAACAGCTGTGCCCAATCAATTGAAACCAACAGAAGAAATATAGTGATAGAAAGCATGCGGGCTTTTGGAATAATAGACTATAAAAAATGCAATTTATAGTGGGCAACCTGTGATTGCATGCAGTCCTCCTCCTTTTTGGCAACTCTCATTCATGAGATTACCACATTTCTAAATCTTTGCTTTTCTTCTTAAGCATGTTACATTTAATAAATCAATTCTATTTATCATCATCAGCTTGATTTCTTGAAACAATTTATTATGGCTGACTCTTCTGTGCCATGATCATATCACCACCATGCTTCTTACTGCTCCTAAAGACTGATTTATTAAAACGTGTTCTGCTTTTTTAGTGTGGAATCTTTTGTGCTTGGATACTGAGAGAAAACAAGAAGCAAACATTCCTGTCCATCTCTGCAACTCCATGACACATTTATTATTCAGAGATTTAGAAGATACTAGCCAAGAGTTGTTGTTCCTGCTGTTTTAATATCTCTCTTTTTTTATCTGATAGGGATATAGGAGATTCTTGTTTCAAAAGTAACCATCCAGAAAAAGTTTTGATAAGATAATATGCTTTAGTGATTTAAAAAACAGTCAAGTTTAAGCTCGGCAATTACACAGAAGGTTATGGCAATTCTTATCAGAATCTTCCCAAAATAAGCTGGTTGAGTGCTGACAGAATTAGCCATTGCAAATCCAGAAGGGTGGGGGATACATCAGCATGCGTGGATGATTTCTGAGCTATTACAAAAGAAAGCAAAGTTGTGCAGAAAACAAAAAGCAACATCCAGGAACACAGCACATTGAAAAGAGTAGGGGGAAAGGGGAGAGGGGAACAATAAATTAGCCTGGTGAACTCATTATAGTTCACAGAAAAAAAGATTAATAAAATGCTAACTGGTGCAGAAATATTGTGGCAGAAAATTCCTTTTCTAGAAAGTAATCCTTTACATTAAACAAGTTGCACAAAGCTATTTCTCACCAGATGTCAGCTTTTCTTCCATAGCCCTCTCCACTGATCACTTCTGGACTCATCCAATAAGGAGTGCCCGTGACAGAGCGGATGCCAGTGCCAGACATGCAGATTGTCTGCAGTCGCTTGCTAGCCCCAAAGTCTCCAAGCTTCACATTGCCCACAGAATCTCTGAGAATATTGGCTCCTGGGTTGAAGTGGGTGTAGAGACGGAGAAGAAGAAGAAGAAGAAGTAGAAGCTGTTCAAGTATACAATTCTTAAGTATAGATTTATAAACCTTCACAGCTAGAACCTTGTTTAAAATGACTTGAGCTGCTCACAAATTATCATGTCATTGAGCCACCTTGCAATCTTAAATTCTAAAGATGAAGAGTTTTCTTTTTAAAGATACATCCAAACCATCATTTTCTCAGTTCATTACTGAATACTGTGACTCACAGAACATCACACTGCATAACCAATCTTTTTAAATTAGTGGAAATATTTAATCCTTAAATGTTGGTTTTTACTTTACAAAATGTCTTTCCAAAGGTTTAACTTAGCTAATGATAAAATAGCTGCAGTGACTATTGTAGCCAGTCCCAAAACACTAAAGAAAGTTGATGAGATGTTCTCTACCATATTCTTTAGACCCCTTTCCCTCTTCCACATGCTCCTTGCCAATGCTCCGGCTTGGTTTTGTCCTTTTTCCCCCCAAGAGTGCACTTGTCAACCACTTTCATTTTCCAACCGTAACTATGTTCCTATCCTCTAAAAAAAAAATTAAAATGTCAGATGAGTAAAATATATCAAGAGATGTACTTGTTACACTTTAAAGCTGACATTTTTAATAACCCCAAATCTAGTTTGAGATTATAGCATGAAAAATAATAGTTTTCCAAGTGAAAACAATATGTTGTTATTTCTTGTCCTTTAGACACTATTCACTGCAAAGTATACTTTTAGAAACAAAGAATAGTGACTGTGTAAAGAATGGAGGATTTTGACTAATAAACGTACAAGAGGAAAAGATAAGTTTCATTCCTTATTGCATTCATAATTCTGTTTTCAGATCTTGTCACCATGTTTACACTGTTTCTTGATCTAGTCAACATGTCTTCAATTTGTAATTTCTCAATGTGATTAAAGTGCCGCAAAATATATAGTTTTCCCCATAAGTAAAACCAAGTTATTTTGTAATGCCAATTCATGATTTTTTAAGTATACCAGTAAATACATTTTGGAGAGAATTATATGCACATGAATTCAATACCATCTAATCTATTGTTAATAGCATTAGTTCATTTATTGAACAGTGTTAGGATACTGATACTAATGCTACCTTGAAAACACATAGCTAATATTTACCATAGATAAGAGATATTTCCTTTCATCTATGACATAAATAAGCATAATAGAACATATGAACCTAGGTGGATTTTGGTGAATCTCTTACCTTTAATATCTCTGTGTACAATCATGTTGCTGTGAAGATAACAGACTCCTTCAAGAATCTGGCGAGTATATTTTCGAGTAACATTTTCCGTTAGTGCACCATAGGCTTTCAGCTGATCTTTGACAGAACCCTTCATAGGAAAAGCAGGAAATATATATAAATATATATATTTACATCTATATATTTGTGCCTCCAAGTCAGTTTTGATTCCTAGTGACTACCTGGTACCTAGTTCATCTACTGCTCTTAGCAAGGTTTTTGGCTGTGCTTTGCTGTTGTCTTTTTCTCAGAACAGAGAATGACTGGCTCAAAGTCACCAGTTGCCTTGGAGCATAAGACAGGTTTCCAGGTTTCTAGCCAGGTGCCTTTCATCATTACACAAAACTGGCTTTCTAACGAAATTGAAGGGAATTAAAAAGTAACGAACTCTGTATCCTACTTAAATCTGAGATGGATTAAAACCCCTTGCTAAAGAATCCATAGAACTCTTACCCCTGGCATGTACTCCATGAAAATGCTCAGGGTCTTTTCTGCTCGGTCTCTTAAACATCCATAATACTGAACAATCCGCTCATGCTGAAGGTTCTTCAGTAGCTGAATCTCACATTCCAATGCACTCACTTCCTACAGGCATAAGAATTGCCAGATTACCTTGAGAAAGACATAGGACAGTGACCTCCACATAAATGCCACTTTTTTAGTGGAGGTAAAATTGAGGCAACCTAACCTAATAAATGATGGGTCATAAGACTTCATCTTCTCTCTCCACCTCCTACACATTTGAAATTAAATATAATAATATTGCTATTTTTAAAGGACAATAACTGACATATCTGACATAAAACCTTAAATCCAATTCCACAAAGAGGAAAGTCTAGAATATAACTGCAAAAGTGGTAATTTTTAGGTAATTGCTGCAACATTAAACTTTGCATTCTAATTTCTGAATGGCATAAGATGTCATTCATCTATTCCCATGCTGATTCATTTCTATTAGTGATGTTACCATTAACACTATCCAATTGCTAAACTACATAGATTTTTCAGTCAATCAATTAAGCCTGAAATTTCACAAAATACAATTTATTCACTTTAATGCAAATGTGTTGTAGCTGATATTTAAGAAGCAGTAGGCATTAATGACTAATGACTATATATATGTGTGTGATAGACAGATGTTGGAGTACTTTTTTGTGATGTGTTTGCTGTTTTCAGATTCTATCAAGCCTACTAGTAAAAAAATTACAACCCAATGATTTCTTTGCAGATAAGTTTTTGTTTTAAAAATGGGAGAACATTACATTTTAATGAAAGTTTATACTATACTAACAGTAGGCATTAACAATATCACCACAAGGCAGAATGAAATTTAGAAATTCTTAGATTTCATTTTAGAAATACCCTAAACTTCAGAAAAATCTTTAGGACAGTTTTGTGTTCCTTCCTCCCCTCAATTTTTCTTTTTCTTTTGTATTTTATGTCTCTTTGAAACTTAATAAAGTTGAATAAATAAAGAAAAATCTTTAGGACATAACGGTTGTGTGGGTACCTTATTGGAAATACTGTTTATGTCTTAATAAATCAGAATGTTATCAGATACATGCAAGCTTTTCTCTCCTGTTTTTCTGCCATCTCTATATATGAGTTAGTATATAGTATTGTGCCCAATAAATCAGGATTTATAACCACACACTTTATCATAAAGATAGAACTATGATGCTGGCTTCTCTGGGTATAATAAATCATAATCCTAGATCTCAACATCATGTTTACACTGGTTAGATATGCCAGTATAAAAATGTTACCCTCTCTATAGCTACACTGTTCAGCCCTGGAGCAAGATTGCTTTAAATAAGATCAAGCAAAGAAAACAGACCTGCAAGAGATAAAGACATTAAATAATTATTTTTGTGGAGACTGCCAAGTCACCATCAAAGCATGGTTTAAAAGCTACAACAAATTTGTCTGTCATTGGTTTACATATTTACAATTCAAGAAAGGTTTAAATCAGATTTTAAAACTTATGGATTTGCCTTCGCGAAAAATAAATTGGAAACTACTATGTGGTAATGATGAGCACATAATTACTAATGTTTATAAACTGTTATTGAAATTGGAATGACTACATGAAACATTGTAGGATTGAATGGGCATTTTTTGAATATAATGTTTGAACAATTGGAAAATATATGGAGAAAGGTTTTAAAATTTAAATTATAATTTTAAAGTTTTTTTTAAAAAATAAAATATTATTTAACACTGAATAAATTGTCAAAATTTATATAGGTATATAGGTATTTCAAATGTAAATGTAAAGAGGGAACTTCTATGGTGGGTCTGAAACAAAGCAAAGATATATTACAGTACGATTCACATCTTAATACTTAAAGTGAACATAAAGGTAAAGCTAGAGGCTTTTCTCTTAAGCTTAATGGACAAAGGGGGCGGGGATGGAACTTTTATGTTATAGATGCTGATAGCAACAAGAATGACCTATGCACGGTTCCGGTTTGCAGGGCTTCGGCGCCAGGCAGGAATCCCCAATTGTGCATGGTTTCTGCCTGGGCTCACCGCTGGAGCATCCCGAGCCAATCTGGCTTCGGGGCTAAGCCACCCTGTAGAGGTGGCAAAGAGGGGGGAGATCCCAGCAGGGTCGAGGAAAGCCGCATTTTTCCTCCCCAGCTGGCTAAACTCCCTTTCCCGAAGACGAACGAGCGACAGTCAGAAATGGCCGCCTCAAAGAAGCACTCATCCGGAAAAGAAAGTGCAGGAGGAAGTTAAGAAGTGAAAGTTTTGGCTGACATTCCAATTTCAATAACAGTTTATAAACATTAGTAATTATGTGCTCATCATTACCACATAGTAGTTTCCAATTTATTTTTCGCGAAGGCAAATCCACAAGTTTTAAAATCTGATTTAAACCTTTCTTGAATTGTAAATATGTAAACCAATGACAGACAAATTTGTTGTAGCTTTTAAACCATGCTTTGATGGTGACTTGGCAGTCTCCACAAAAATAATTATTTAATGTCTTTATCTCTTGCAGGTCTGTTTTCTTTGCTTGATCTTATTTAAAACAATCTTGCTCCAGGGCTGAACAGTGTAGCTATAGAGAGGGTAACATTTTTATACTGGCATATCTAACCAATCAAGGTATCCTGGAATTTAAATTTTAAAAAAGATACATCGCTCCCAAAGAAGATTCGGAAGCAGCGAATGAAAGTGAAAAGGGAAAGTTTTTTTTTCTTTTACTCTCCTTCCTTACGATGACAGCGAACAGAGATGAATGAGAAATCGGAAAAACCCGCTTTGGCATCAAGAGGTAATTAAACTGGATAATTAAATGTCAAGGGGACAATAAGGATTTCTGAATATTAAAAAAAAATATTTTTTTGCTGTAAGTGGGAAGGGAGAGGAAAAGAATAAGAGTAGGATTTGAAAGGAGGAGACTGCCTGGAATTTAAAAGAATCTGATTAAATTCTAACAAGACTTCTAAAAGATACATCTTAACTGGAACTTTGTAACTAAATAGTAACCCCAGGAAGAGAAAGTGAAAAAAGAAGAAAGTGTTAAAAGAAACAGCTTGTGTGTATTTGGATTGCTTGGTGACTTTGGGACTTTTGGAAATTATATTTGAATGACTAAAAACACTTGGGTGGTTGTTGGAAATTTTTTTACAACGGTATCACTTGTGGATGAACTGAAAATGGAATTTAAAAAATATAAAGAAGAAGAACAAGAAGGGAAGGGCTCTCTTGGCTCCGTTTTTCAATTCTTAGAAATGGTGATTTGTACCTATGAGAAACTACAAGAAAAGACTGCGCAACAAGAAGATTGGGACAAAGAAAAAGCCATCTTTGAGAAACAAGTAACTTTACTTAGGGAAGAAGGGGGGAAAGAGAATGGAGACTTTAAGACCCCAAAAAACAACCAAAAAAGGGAAAAGTAAGGTGAAAAGTGGATATGTTAGAAAGCAACAGAAAAGTGGAACACAGAAGAGGGAAATGGAGGTGGAGAGACAAGGGGGTAAAAAGGACAGAGAGAAGAAGAAGGGAGGAAGGAAGGGAAGAGAAGCTACAAAGGTGTGGAGCAAGATGTAAAGAAACAGGACTTATTTAGAGATAATGGGTAAAAATTTAACTGAAAAAGTGATTCTGCAAAGGTACATAAGATTGCATTGTTATATATGTATTAGAAATAATGTTAGAAAATTGGAAACAACATATGATTAAAAAATGGGATAAAATACTCAGTGTAATTCAGTGAAACTTTCGTGAACAAAATAAATGAAATGAAATAAATGAGAGAATTGAACTAGGAAGGAATGGGAACATTTTAATGATATGTTTTAAAATATGACTGAAGTGGGGGGGAAGTAACTATGGAAAGTTTATAAGTGTTCCCATAGAAGTATGATACTTATTTGAAAAGTAATGTGTAAAATGTTTAAGATTTAAATGAATATGAATATTAACAATAAATTTGAATTGGTATGGATTGTTGTTTTAATTATATTATATATTTATAATTTTTTCTCTTTTTAACATATAGTGTGTAACTTTAGAATGTACTAAGCAGAATCCGAATGGAAGTTATGTATTATGCTAAGTGTTATAAATTTAGGGGAAAGATATAAAGGCATCATACTCCAATCAGTGATTACAGAAGAAATTTTGTATAATGAGAAAAGAAAATAGACAGCTGGAAACAGGACAGACAAAGAATATAAGTATAATGATCTGAATTACGATGAAATAAATAAAATAAAATTAAGAAAGTTAAAAGAGGGGAGAAGCTATATAGAAAATGTAGAATGGTAATAAGATATGGAATGGTATATAAAATGAACATGAATTTGAATTTGTATCTGTATGAAGAGATGTAACCTGGGATCAAGCTGCTTTCAAAAGCAGTTTTATGTTTTGTTTGCTTATGTTTGTTTTAAAAAGTCAATAAAATTTTTATAAAAAAAAAAAGAATAACCTATGCACAAAGATGGAAAGATACTTTGATTCCTATAATGGATGACTGGTTGCAAAAGCTGATGGAGTTAACAGAGATGGCTAAATTGACTGCTTTAATTAAAAAAAAAATACAGCTAACTTTGTTTTCTCCTGGAAACCACTTCTACACTTTGTGCTTGAGATGAAAAAAAAATTGAAACTTCGACTTTGGGTTTTGCTGATTAGACGTATTTTTGTTATAGAAATGGCTAGTGGATATTGCTATGAAAAAACAAAAAGTTGAGGCTGTATGTTCTCTTATTCTATTGCATCTTTTATCCTAGACTTCCATTTTCTCTTCCCCTTTTCTTCATTTACTTTTCCATTATTTTCATTTTAGGGTATTTTATATTTTGATAACTAATAAAAAATTTAAAAGAGAAAAAAACCTACAAATCTCCTTACACTTTGTATTGGATTTCTTTCCTAAGCAAACTGCTACCTTGTCTCTATCTCTCTAACCACAGGAGGCCTGGAGTTAGAACACAATAATCAGATGCAAGTCAACGTGCAAGTGGGGCTTAAAAGTTTGTGAACCCTTTTTAATTTTGAACCCCCTTCCCTCCTCAAATACACAGTTTTAGATAATTTGCCTCAATGAAAACATGAAAAAATATCATGTTTTGATTCATTTGTTTAATTGGGGTCTCTTCATCTAGTTTTACCACTTGGATGACTCATAAGTTGCGTTTTAGCTCATATTTATGCAGAAATATTGAAAATTCAGAGAGAATTCACAAACTCTTAAGCAACACTGCAGCACTGTTTTATTCTGCTCTCAATGCATCAGTAAGTACAAGGAGAAAAAAAGGATTAAATGCCATTGCTAAGAGAGGCAGATAGGAGAACTAAGAAGCCAGTAATTCGAATCAGAAATTTGATTTAAAAAATGCTAAGTAAATGCCTTAATTGTGCCATGAGTAATTGCACCCTTGGATTGCAAAGTTTGCCATTATAGATCAGGAAAGTGAAAACTGAGGAATACAGAGGCATTTTAACATCAGTAGCTATGGAAATACCTTGCTTGTTTCGGGACTGTCTGGGTCAAACTGGACCTGTTTAGCTGCAAGTTCTCTGCCTGTATCTACATCATAGCATAGGTATACCCGGCCAAAGGCACCTTGTCCTAGGAGTTTCCCGCGTCGCCAGTTGACTGGAGCACTTGGAGCTGTCAAATACAAGTCATTTTCCAATTATAATTCTATCCTAACCATGGCATCAACAATACTGATTTATATCAGATAATTTAATTGCTATAGTAGTAAGAAAGATAAAAACGTTTCCCATATGTAAATAACAAAAGTCTAATATCTCAGCTGAAAACTTTAACATGCAAATACATAACTTAAAATAATGCTGCAGTTAATTGATACTTGCTACTTCCAAGGAACACAGTCACATCAGCATTTGATACATTTTCTATTCCAACATCCCCAAAGACCAGTTACACTGTATCAATGATGATCTATCTTGGCATTCTTGTTAATGATTACCAGTAGCCTTTAAAGAAGCTTCTAAGGTCGACTAAGCTGCCATTCTTGATTGCTTAGAAAAAAAGAGGAAAATTCTGATCTTAATTATGAACAAGAAAGACAGAAACAAACTTATCCACATATGTAAACTTCCAAAATTTCCCCTTGGAAATAATTGAAAGTTTGCAAAGTACTGAAATCTAGCAATATTTCTTTATCAAATTTAAAGCTATTTTTATAATGCTCATGTAAATAATTGTGCAATTTATTTAACCTTACTGAAATTTGGTGCATTGAAGAACAACTGTAAAATTGAATTCCAAATACACTGAAGAATAACCTTTACTATTCGCAGCCAGTGACTGCAAAAATGAGAATTATAATCCACCACATCTAAAAAGTATCAGATTGAGGTTAAGTTATTTTATAAGTTATAAATAATTGTTTACTGCAACAGAGATGCCCAATCTAATTTAATTCATGAAATTTACTCCCAGACAAGTTTAGGATTGGAATCTTAGTGGACAACCAGCCAAATATGAGCCAGCATTGTACAGTAGCTGCCAAAAATGCTAACGCAATCCTAAATTGCATGAACAGAGGGATATAATCAAGATCAAGTGAGGTACTAATGCCACTCTATAAAGCCTTAGTAAGACCACACCTAGAGTACTGCATCCATTTTTGGTCACCACACTATAAAAAAGATGTTGAGACTCTAGAAAAAATGCAGAGAAGAGCAACCAGGATGATTAGGGGACTGGAGACTAAAACATGCAATGAACGGTTGCAGGAACTGGACGTAGCTAGTCTAATAAAGAGAAGGACCAGGGGAGACATGATAGCAGTCATCCAATATTTGAGGGGCTGCCACAGGGAAGAAGGGGTCAAGCTATTTTCTAAAGCACCCGAAGGCCAGACATGGAATAATGGATGGAAACTGAACAGAGAGAGATTTAACCAAGAAATAAGGAGAAACTTTCTGACAGTGAGAACAATCAACCAATGGAACAGCTTGCCTTTGGAAGTTGTGGGAGCGCCATCACTTGAGACTTTCAAGAAGAGATTGGACTTCATCTGTCAGAAATGGTGTAGGGTCTCCTGGTAGGGCAGGGGGTTGGATTAGATGATCTACACAATCCCTTCCAACCCTGATTATCTGTTATCTGTTATAAATGCATTTGGGCAAATGTTCTATTTTATTTAGGGAATACCCTGACATTTTTTTTTTATCCTAGCTATTCAAAACCGCTTCCCACACTGGAATATGGTTGAAATAAACTCTCCATTCTCAGTCTACAGAACACATAGCAAGTAACAAAAGTATATAATTTTAATGAACATGGTCTTTCCATAAAAAGCTTTCTATCCATTATTCCAAAAGAGAAAGCACCTCACACAAATGTTGCTTTTCTAATAATACAAAATTTCAATTGTAAAAGTTAAAAAAAGAGGATTTCTCAATTTTCTTCCAGATCATATACCTGTAGAGCAGCTTCTATTATGTGTTTTATTCACTCTGTTAAAAAAATCCCATCTATTATTGCAAGGAACATAACATTAGATGGTAATCCTAATAGTTCATTAATGCCAAATATTTACTATGGTCTGTTTTGAAAGAGTTAATAAATATTCCTGAATTTGGAAGCCTCAACTTACATTTAGTTGGGATGTTCCTCTCCTGCACAGTGAGTGCATTCTCACTGTCAGCACTCCACATACGACCACAGGTGTCTAGATACTGAACCGTCAGACCAAGGTTCTCCCCATTCGTGCTTAAGGAACGGCTTGATGGTACCAGTGTGAAGAGGTTGCCCTGTTGGCGTCGAATGCGAGGAAATGTTCTACGGCCTGCATAGTTAAGATTTACCATGAAAACAAGCTAAATACTTCACTCAAATGACTTAATTCAACAAAGAAAAGGTGGGATTAACATCTGAAAGTTCAATGAAACATGAACTTTTGGAAGTTCAATGAAATGTACAAGAAATCAAATGTGATTATTTTCTCTGCAAGAAAGAATAAAAATGAACACACACTGAACAATTCTACTTTAAGAGTATGCAGACTAATCTTATGCTAATCTGAACAATGTGCCATATATATTGGCAGGTAAAGGAGAGAAGGAGAGGAAAACCAAAGTCTTTTTGCTGCTAAAAATGGGTTTCCTCACAGAATCATCTATGAATCAATTTTTAATTGCCCAATACATTACAAATATAAGCACTGTTTTAGAGATAGCAAAAAGAGGTTGCTTATAAGATATTTTTTTCATCCTCTTATAACTCTGGAACAGTCAGGAGCCCCACATCTCGAATTAACACAGTCCTCCTTTCCTAACTCTCTCTCTCTGTCTCTCTCTTTTTTAGTAAATTTAATGAAGTAAAAACAAGGACACAAATTTGTTTTGCTCCTACATTTTCCTCTGCTGCCTCCTCCTCCTCCTATTTTCAAGCTATTTAAAAAAAGATGAGGGGAGAAAAGGGTTTGGCAACTGATGAAGCAGAAAACTCTTACAATGTGTTGTGAAATAGTAATCCTATTAATAAGTTTAAAAAGCGATTGCACACCCACCATCATTGTAATCTTTATACTGCATAGAGACATGGTAACGCCGAGGGTAAGTCCCACTTTTCTCAGCTTTATCAAAGATTTGATTTTCACGATCTACAATAAAGAAGCAAAAATTACACTATTACACATGCATCCACACAGAGATAATTTCAAAAAATATATATTTTGCCACAGGTGGTATGAAGAGAAAAAAAGAGAAACCACCGACTTTACCATGGGAAGAAGACCTCCAAAGGAGGTTTATGGGAGGTGAAGTGGGAGGCCTGGCACTGGGCAGTTCAGGCTTCACACATCTACCCATCCATCCATCCAGGCAATGAACACTATCCAACACACTTTCTTCCTCCTATTTTCTCCACAACAATAACAACCCTGCTCAGAGAGTGACTGATCCAATGCCCATGGTCACCCACCTGGCTTTCATGGCTAAAATGGGATTTGAAGGTCAGAATAAACAGAATAAAAAAGTTGGAAGGGGCCTTGGAGGTCTTCTAGTCCAGCCCCCTGTTCAAGCAGGGGACCCCATTTTATTTCAGACAAAGGCTGTCCGGTCTCTTTTTAAAGACCTCCCTTAAAAAAAACTTAAAAGATTTATCACTTTCTAGTCTGGTATATTAACCACTAGACCAAAATGGTTCTTAATCACTAGATTCAATCTGTTACAGTAAAAAAGGAATCAGACATATAGGCATGATTTTGCTTTTCAACTATCTCTGTTATCCTATTACAGATGGTTGTTAACATCTGATGGAAACATACTAACTGTACATTTGAATATTGCTTAGCAAAAAACAAATGCAATAAACACATACTGAAAAGTTCGCTTGTTCCTTTTATTTGCCAGCAACTATCAGTGTAGATAATATCTCACCTGAGAAATCTTGCCTATTATCTGGAAAGCTCTGGGCTCTGGACATGCAGGATTTTCGGAATGAAAGGCTATTTTGAAAAGTAGAATAGAAGAACACAGTCTTACATGTTATAAAGGCATGGCTTCCAAAGTATTCTCTGTGTGTGATGTTCTTGTTACATTTTACATTTTTTAAATTTTACAGACAAAACAATATATAACTATTGTGTAATTGTGTAGGAAAATAAACATATTAATTCAAAAGTCTGCTTATGACATGTTTATTTATTATGTTCTATCTTATTTCCTCCCTCTATATTTTCAGCCTAACTATATAGGCAATATAGTTAAATATTAATAGTTTAGTATTTAAAGTAATGGAGAAATTACTACAGAATTCCTATCAACAGTTCTTCCTGTCAATACCTTTCTCCTGGCTGGCTCAAGGACTGACAACTACCAGATAGGGAGTTTTCAGCACTGCTTAAGGGATCCAACATCTAGAACAGAAGATTACAAAAGCTCAGTTAAATTTAGTCAAGGGCTGGAAGGACAGAATACAAAATTGAATTCAGAGATTTTAAGTTAATTTCATTAAAACTGACAGATTAATTATGTGGGACTTTTTTTTAGAATCAGGCATGTGCTCAGTTGATAGTATTTCCATCTATTATATATCACCATAAGAAAAACTATAGCCTCTAAGTAGCAACCAATTTGATACCCGAGTCAAAATGTTTTTACACTGGTTCCGGGGGTGGGGTGAGGTCCATTTCTTCTACTTATATACATTTTTCCAATCAATGGTGCTAAGAGAAAGGAAAAGGGGGACGACTAGGTTTCTTCTTCCCTTCTAACATCTTGAACAGAAGTACTGAACTAATGGAAAGAAGAAAGGAGATTTGTGGCTTACGTTGTCTCTCAACAACCTTGAAGTAATGTATCTCCTAGCAATGCGAGAGAATTTCTCTCCTAACAATGCTATGTAATACCATCAGGTTCTAAATGACAGTGAACTTCAGAAACCTAGGGATTTTCTTCTTCCTGATAGCAATGCAGTCCATCCCTTCCAACCATATCGACTAGGATCACAGGGAGAAACAAAAAAACAGATCACTGAATTTTAGTATGGGAAGATTTTTGGCATGTCACCACAGGGATGAAGGGAGTCTTGAATTTTGTTATCAAATATAGAATGAAATTTTCCCATTACAGGTAATTGTGAAAACTATATTGGTTCTTACCTCTAATTGATAATACTGATCACCTGGCTTAAGGAGAAAACAGAAGAAACTGGAATTTGGCAGGACCTCCCTAATGAATTTCCTAGATGTATATAACCAATACCCCCATCCCAACTTTCAATATACAAATGGTCCTCAGCATGTCAACATTTCTATGAGAAAACAAAGAATCAATTCCTGAAGCTAAGATTAAAGAATATTGTTAAAAAAAGTTAGTACCATATAAAATGCAGGTTTACATGTACATATATACACATGAAAACATTAAACATGTTGGGTATGGCCTGCAGCTCTCTAGTAAGATAACATGCAGAAGGTCCCATGTTTGAGATTTGGCATCATCACCACATAAGAAAATGTTTCCTCTGAAGCCCAAGGCCTTTGACTGTAGTTTCCAAACACTTTCCAAAGTTGATGCTGAATTATATTACTGTACCAAAAACAGGGAAATAGTAAATATCCAGGACATACTCACCTTAATTGCATTTAAGTAACCAAATCCAATCTAATTTTAATCCAAATTCAGTCCACTTTCTGAAATGGACTCCCAACCTACTACCAAATGTAGCCACTGGTATAAAGAAAGAAGCACATCCTTGATGCAAAATAAGAGAAACTCATTGTTGCTAATTGGCATGAGTGGTAATATAATATGGAGGAAGAAAGATTATTGGTTTGTTTTGATCTGTTTGAATGTAAGATAATTTGCTATGTAGTATACAAGAAGCTCCGTTGAGGAAATTAATAGACAATGCAAGATGTATTTTTAAACATATTTTAATCTCACTTTTTGTATTGATAAGTATATATTGTATAAATATTTTTATATTGATAAATTCTTTGAACTTCGACTTACACTTTGTTCATTGGTCTCCGGTATAAATTCTCCTTCACTATTTATGCTGGTATAGGACCCCTGGCGAGCAATTCGCTGCTGTCTCTCTGGGACATAACCTGGTGGGGGTGAACTTCGACCTGTATTCTGAGAACCTGGAGATTTAATTATGCTTATTAAATGGCTGCAGAAGATAAAGGACACCGGAAAAGAAAGTGATACATTTTGCTGATGCATTTCAAACAAACTTGAACAATAGAATACAATACAATAAGAGAGACATTTACAAGATTCTGTATATGTGATTCATCTGATGATAATTTAAGCAAGCACTCTGAAAATGCAGAGTGATGTGACTTTATAAATGGAAAAAGGGAAAATATGCAAATAAAAATTACAAGAAAAATCTTTAAGAAACAGAGGAACAACTCCATTCTTCAACAATGAATTCATCATCAATCACCTACTTACTTGTCACTTCTAAGGCAGTCATAGTCAGCAAAGAGGAGTATAAATCTTAAAAGCAATGGCTAAGTTTATAGACATAAGAGCCCTATCCATTTCCTCAGGTTCAATAGGTTGAAACAGCTACTATTCCCAAATAACAGAGCAAGACAACACTCCAGGTATCTCCATAGGTTCTGTGCAAATGCTGACATCTAACTGAATGCTCTTCAAATGGCATTACAATTAATGATTTAATTGCTTTATATTTTTGTGCATAAGCTATGGATGAGAGATATGATATCATATAAAATTAAATAAAATTCATACAGCTAGCACTGGAAGACAGGAAGTTATGAATAGAACAGCAACTGGAAAGGAAACAGACGGCAAGGAAAGGAGTTATCCTTTTTTAAAAAAAAAAATTATGGATGTGGTTCAGAATGGATATGGATGGAAATGGCTGCAAGGCCATAATTTTTAGTTCACATAACTATTAATAGCAGAGATATGAAGGAGGAAAGAGTGCATGTATATATAGAGTGAAAAAAGAAAGATAGAGTTTATAGTATAAGGGAAAAATTAAGGATTGTCTAGGAGCTAGATACATTTTGGGTAGCTAATAACAGAACATGAAGATAAGCCACAATCAAAAGAGCTCATTATTATTTATGGTCATTAATACAGTGGAAGATTAATACACTCACTGATGGACAGGTGTCTGCTTCGGGTTTCAAGTGGCTGGTAGGCAGTGTTTACATCTCCCATAGATTGGGAAGTTTTTATTCTGACTTGCTTTGGCATCCCTGAATGGGATGAGAGACTGATCTGTTAAAAACAAAATGAGACCAGTAAGATTTAAACAACTTAGGATCTGAAGGTTAGAATGTTTTAGTTTTAAAACAACAGTGAGAATGAAAAAAAATAAGCAGAATGGCATTATTAATCTGTGACTAAAAGTAAAAACAAAATGATTATTTCTACCTGTGCTGAGGAGTTAAATTACATCATGATAAATTAAGAACATTAATTTTGAGCTAGACAAATACTGGATAGGAACCATAGTTGGAGTGCTAAGGAAGTCTGGATCTGTGTTACAGCCTACAACTTGTTAAAGACCTGACAAGACAATGCACAATATATTTACAAAAGGCCAGGCACATTCTGAGTGCAGAACTAAGTGCATTTACGAAGGATTCCTCACTATAATATTAAAATTAATGAGGGATATGTCAGTATATAAGAGATTATGAGCTGGGATAGCCATAACAACAAGTCAGCTAATGGGAATGGTTTGGTGACTACGAAATAGCACCTATTGTGAACCATGTCAGACGGCTCGTAGTCTAGACTTGGCCTAGGCTAACTGGTCTGTATAAATATAGAGTTTTGTGAATTCTGGTGGTTCTGATTGCTTCTTCTTCTTCTTCTTATACTTGCTAGCATGTTGCAAGAGCTGCATGGGTATTGTTTTATGCAATATCCATGCAGGTATTGCATGAAGTATTATGGTTTATATTATTGTATATAAACAAGTTTCTTCTATAAATGAATACTGGTGAATTATTTGCTTGTGTACTGGTTGGATTGCTGCAAACTGTCAGGACATCTTCTTAACAAAGATCCCATGATATATCTGAAAGTTTATATATTTTAATAAATGGCATATAAATAAATTGAAACTGAGGTTCAAAGGTATTCTGAAATAGAATTCTCACTACTTTACAGTCTAAATATTATCTGAATTTGGAAGGCACTAGTAGAAGCAATTGGCAAATTACTTGTAGCCCTAATAAGTAAAAATTGAATTTTTCAAAGGCAAGCAAAAACTACTTTTTAAACAATGAAAGATATATAATCAATTGCTAAATTTTAAATTATCTTAGCATTTATATTATCAAGTTAATTCTATTATGACAGGAGGAATTAATCTGCTACCCTCGAGATACTGGAGATTATAACTCTCATAAATCCTAAAGTTAATGTTATCAGCAAACAAAACAGTGAATGAAATCAAATTAATGCATTCTACTATATAGAAGTAATAGTTAAATTATTAAGAGATTCAAAACTTAACAAGGCTTTAAATATAGGGATAACATTGTTTACCCTAACTGGTTTAGGTAAAATAATAAATTTGTTATCATGGTTTATAAGTTAAAGTGTCTGTAACTTTAAATATAGGAATGTAATTAAGGGAGTGGTTGTGAAAGCACCATAAAAGAAGCAAGGAACGTCAGCTTGCTCTTTCTGGCTTGATGATCCCTAATTACTGGATAGACTGAAGACTGCGTTTTTCCCCTATTGAAAAGGAGAGACAAAGGACTGATTTGTAAGTGAACTGACATAGGATATTCTACAGGGACTTTGCTAACTGAATATCCTTGAATGGACTGACTAAAATGATACATGACTAATGGACTGTTATTTTGACTACGCTATAAACTCTAAATGGAATAAACTATATTTTGATAGCGCAAGCGTATCTGTTATTTTTACTGTATGTTAACAAACATATCAGCTTATCTCACTCATTTATCTGTGTGCCTATCTGACTAACGCTGCACATTCTGTTTAGCTTGTCTCCTTAACCCTGGTTGGGGAACACAGGCTTAACACTGGTTATGGGCCCAGAGGCTGCAAAGTCAGTTTAACTAGGATAAAACAGATTTATGTACAAAGTGAGAGTTTGTGTTGTTATACATTACAGTAAACAGACAGCTGTGTTTTATTAATTATAGTTTTATATCCATATAAAGAAAACATGGCACAAATCAATCTACAAAGTTTGTCCCTTATATCCAAGTTGGATGGAACAAACTATGTATCATGGTCTATGAAATGTAGTCTACTTCTACGTAGAGAAGATCTGTGGAACATAATTGAAAATCCACACAACGTAGAGGAATGGGATCCAGAGATTGAGGAAGATAGACTAAAGATAGAAAAATTTAAGCATAAAAATGAACAAGCTATTTGCATAATAGGACTAACATTGACTGACCAGCAACTTGTTCATATCCACGGAGAGCAAACGGCTGTTGGGTGTTGGCAGAAGCTGAAGAGGATTTATGTCCGAGATAACGTTGGTGCTCACTTAAATCTAACACGGAAGCTTTTCAGGACGCATCTCCAGAAGAATGGTGATATGCTTAGTCATTTGGAAACTATGAAAAGCATTTTTCAAGAACTGCACGAGAAAGAGCTTATTTTCTCTGAACTACACCAAGTCTACATAATTCTATCATCACTAAATGAAAGTTATGATAACTACGTCACTTCCCTTGAAATATTGCCTAAGGAAAGTTTAACTTTAACTGAGATAACTGGCAGATTGATTGAAGAGGCAAGAAGAAGACTTGAAAGAGACCAGTTAAGGAGGGAGCAACCTCAAAAAGAAGTTAATGAATCTCCTACTGCATACGCAATTAAAAAGTGTTTTAATTGTGGAGGAAGAGGACATTTGGCAAGATTTTGTAAAAAAGCAAAGCGCCAGAATGCTGGCCAGAATGCTAAAAGTCATCAAAAGATAAATAAAAATTTAGAATTAGCCATGTATATTAACAGAGCTGTAAAAAATAATTTATGGGTGGTTGACAGTGGAGCATCCCACTGTATAACAAATGATAACAAAAATTTTATTAAAATGTCCCAGAGTACACAGCAGATATCGTTAGCCAATGGCTGGAAACTGAAAGCTAAAGGTCAAGGTATAGCATATTGTTCTTTCATAAAAGAGAACGTAAAAATGTTATATGTACCACAACTTAAGTTTAATTTAATTTCAGTTAGAATTTTGGTTAAACTAGGATATGTAGTTACCTTTAAAGGAGATAACTGCATAATTGAAAAAGAAGATAAGAAAATTACTGCATCTTTAAGAGGTAAATTATATGTGCTAAATGATAATGGTTTAGAGGTGGCTAACACGGTTTATGATAATAAGAAACCTCATGATGAATGTATTCACTTGTTACACCGACGGCTAGGGCATTTAAATTTTAAAATGCTTAAGAAAACTGTTGAATTATCTAAAGGAATAAGTTTGAAACTTTGTAATAAGTATTTGCAATGTAATGCTTGTAATCAAAGCAAAGCCAAGGTCATACCGGCTAATAGAGTTGATGGATTTACTACCAAAGAGCATTTAGAAGTACTATTTGCTGATTTAATAGGTCCAAAGAAACCAAGTAGGAGGAGCTCAATACATATTAAGTATAATGGACTACTATTCTAGATATGGGTTTTGCTATTTAATGAAGAGCAAAACTGAAACGTATCTAAATCTCTTTAATTGGATAAAATTTGCTGAAAGGAAAACTAAAAAGAAATTAGTAACTCTTATAACAGATAATGGTACGGAATTTACAAATAATAAATTCCAGAATAGAATTAGGATGTTAGGTATTCAACATAAAAAGTCTGCACCATATAGGCCACAACATAATGCCTTTATAGAGAGACGAGGCCAAACACTACAGTCAATGGCATGTACTATGTTGTCTGATTCAGGATTACCTGACAATTTATGGGGAGAAGCAATAATGTGTGGTAATCATATATTAAATAATGTTGTTAATTCAACAACAGGTGAATTACCATTCACACTGTGGCATGATACAAAACCTGATTTAAGTTACATGCACACATTTGGAGTACCAGCATGGGTGCATATCCCTACACAACTCAGACACAAAGGACAGCACAGAGCTAAAAGATTATTTTTTGTAGGATATGAATCTAATCACAGATCTTATAGATTCTGGGAACCAGGTACATCTAGAGTTTACACCAGTGCTAGTGCTAAATTCCTAGAACATGTAGGATGGAATAGATTAGAGCAAGATTTAAATAATGAAGTAATTATTAAACCCTACAAAAAGCAGAAAAGATCAGATATTGTTATAAGAAGAGTCCAATTAAAGAAGAAGTTCACGAAGAACAAATAGGACCAGAACAAGAGGAAACTGTTAATCAGGAAGAGTTAGATAATCAAGAACAGTTAATAAATGAAAGTCCACCTGTAAGTCCTGTAATACCTAGACGTACTACACGTGTAACTAGACCACCTGATAGGTATCAAGCAAGTGTAGTTTGCCAAGTAACTAAAGTTCCAACTAGTATAGATGAACTTAGGATGTATCTGCTAAGGATCAGGAGAATTGGCAAAAGGCAATGGAAAAAGAACTAAATTCATTAAAGGTAATGAAAGTATATGAAGATGCTAAATTACCTCCAGGAGAAAAATCCATTGGGTGCAAATGGATATTTAAAGTAAAAACTGGAAATGATGGGACTGTTACCCATAAAGCTAGGTTGGTAGCTCAAGGATTTAAGCAAACTGCATCTGATTACAATGAAGTTTTTGCACCAAGTCTTAAAGCAACATCTTTGAGAGCAGCTTTAGTGTGGGCAGCTAAGAAAAACTATGTCATTAACCATTTAGATGTTGAAACTGCTTATTTGCATGCACCATTGCAGCACACTATATATTTGAAAAAGCCAATTATTATAAAAGACAATAAAGTAAATAGCAATGATTGTTGGAAACTCAAAAAGAGTCTTTACGGGTTGAAACAATCTGGCTTTGAGTGGAACCAATATATTGTAAAAGAATTAAACAATATAGGTTTTCAATCTGGTTTAGCAGATCCATGTGTGTTTAAAAGAGAAAATAATGGAATGGTGTCATTATTGTTATTATTTACAGATGATATTGCTTTGATAACTAAGACTAATAATGAACCTAATGAGATTATATCATTATTAGCCAAAAAGATAAAATTAAAGCATTTAGGTGAAATTAAAAAGTATCTAGGATTGACAATTAACAAAACAAAAAATGGTTTTATGATATCTCAAGAAGATAAAATTTGCCAATTAATTAAAACGTACAAAATGGAACTTTGTAAACCGGCAAAGACTCCAATGAGTCAGGAAGTTTGCCAAACTGATGATCAAAGTCCCAAATTGGTAAGTCCATATATCAATCTTTGATTGGTAGCTTATCATATATAAGCAATTGGTCAAGGCCAGATATAGCTTATAGTGTTAATCAGCTGGCACATTTTAATTCGGATCCACATCAACGTCATTGGCAATCATTAAAAAGAATTTTAAGATATCTTAAAGGAACAATGAACCATGCATTGTATATAGAACCAAAGGGTGATTTGAGTCTTAGTGCCTATGCAGATGCAAGTTTTGCAACTGACATAAACACTAGAAAATCAACATCTGGGATGGCTATATTATTTGGTAAGACACTAATAGGGTGGAGGTCAATCAGACAACAGCATATTAGCTTGTCCACGATGGAAGCGGAATTTTCATGTCTGTCATTACTATGCACTGACTTAATTTTGTACAAACAGTTATTATTAGACATGGGTATAACTGTTAAAGATTCCATTATTGTGTATGAGGACAACCAAGCAGCCATAAAGTTAGCTACTAATATTGCTGTAAAAACTAGATCAAAGCATACTGATTTAAGATACTTAAATGTTAGAGAATCTGTAAAGAGTGGTATAATTAAATTGGAATACTGCATGACAGAAGAAAACATTGCAGACCAATTTACAAAAGCTCAAGGAGTAATTAAGTTTAAAGAGAGTTGTAACAAATATGATTTAAAGATGTAAATAGTTATATTTATTATTATTTCCTAAAAGGGGAGAATGTTAGGGACAACATTGTTTACCCTAACTGGTTTAGGTAAAATAATAAATATGTTATCATGGTTTATAAGTTAAAGTGTCTGCAACTTTAAATATAGGAATGTGATTAAGGGAGTGGTTGTGAAAGCACCATAAAAGAAGCAAGGAACGTCAGCTTGCTCTTTCTGGCTTGATGATCCCTAATTACTGGATAGACTGAAGACTGCATTTTTCCCCTGCTGAAAAGGAGAGACAAAGGACTGATTTGTAAGTGAACTGACATAGGATATTCTACACGGACTTTGCTAACTGAATATCCTTGAATGGACTGACTAAAATGATACATGACTAATGGACTGTTATTTTGACTATGCTATAAAACTCTAAATGGAATAAACTATATTTTGATAGCACAAGCGTATCTGTTATTTTTACTGTATGTTAACAAACATACAAGCTTATCTCACTCATTTATCTGTGTGCCTATCTGACTAACGCTGCACATTCTGTTTAGCTTGTCTCCTTAACCCTAGTTGGGGAACCCAGGCTTAACATGTATCACTATGAAGTAAAGATCATAACAGAGCCTGAACATGTGGAACAACACGGAAGGAAAATTGAAAATCAATCAATGCAATATTTGACGTAGAAATTACTTTCCTTGCTTTCTAGCCAGGAATTCCTACCATGCCAATATTTGGGGGTTTATCATAACCTGTAATTTCCTTACAAACAACTTCAAGATGAACAATCAGTGATGACCAGAAATAGGATGGAAGACCAAGAAATTATGTGATACTTTGTTTCTGTTTCAAGCAGCATAGTAAAGAATCTTTTAGTGAGTCAATAACTAATACCAGTTAATGAACAATAATTTGTTGTGATGATCACAACAAATATGAAACTGAAATAAACAGATTACACTGCTTTTACTCACATGATTTTTATCCTGAGACAGCAGTAATATTCTAAGGCTTTTCACATTTGAACTTCGGTCTAACAGATCTATTGCCTTATCAAGGTCATCTTGACTTTTCAAAGGAATAGATAACTGCAAAGAATAAATAGAGACAACAGAGTTAGTAAATCTGAATAGCAACAAGGGACTTGTTGAACAAGGGAACAGCAAGACAAAACTGACTCTTAAACTGCTTTATGCTATATGGATTTGAAATAACCAGAATTTATGTAAGGAAAACATAAGCTGTAAAATGGTGAAACTATTCCTTCAAATATATTTCAAACTATTTATTTTGCATGAAGGACACAATTCAATTATCACCTTTTAAAGTTATTTCTACAAGCATTTTCCTAAACTGATATCCAGAAAACCTATTCCTTTGAATTTATTTTAAGAAGAGTGTGGAAGAGAAATGAAGTTAATTTTAATATAAAAATCAGTTTAGCAATTTCAATTTTTTAAAGATTTCCATATTCTATTATACCTTTTTTCCCAATAAGTGAAGCAGATTTCTTCAAATAGACACTTTCTGTACTATCTGAACCAGCGGTCGCCAACTGGTGGGCCATGAGAAAATTTTGGTGGGCCGCAGAGAAATCTCACCCCCAGAGCAACCCTACAAAGCAATTAATCCAGGTTGCATAGAAACACAAGGCTATGCCGCCCACATGGTCTGCAGGAACCCTCCCCACCCACTCACTCCTTATCCGGTAAACTTGCCTGCTAAATTGCTATTTTTCCTTTTTCCGACCATCATCTGTTCTGCTGTGCTGGGAGATTTAGATTATAGGAAGCAGGAAATTGTTGGATTTCTTGCTTTCTAGCTAGTCTTTAGATCTTTGGCTCAGCACAGCCAAACCTCCCCTTAGGACTGAGGGTTTGCTTGCAAGCAAATTCAGTGCAGACTCATGGCAAGCAAATTTGAGAGACTGAGTTAGCCGATGGCAGATAGATCTCTGAATGAATTTGTGATTCTGTGAGCAACTCAACCTGCCTGCTTTGCCTGATTTTGGGTAAAGTTGCTCTTTTTTTTTTATAAAAAATTCAATATTTATATAAATGTTTATATTTACATACAAGCCATGCTCAGCCAGTCACATGATCACCAAGCCATACCCACAAATTAGGCCAGGAGAGTCACAAATACTATTTGGAGGGGTGGCTTTTGGTGCCACAGCCTTACATTTTCTGAGCAGGCACTTACATGTACAAAAGATACTTTTATTGAAACAAAAGCATTTACTTCTGAGTCGCTTGCTCATCCTATTGTTTTTATTTTTTTTAGTTAGAGCTAAACTTAACCCTTTTAGAAAGGAATAAAAACACACTATATAGTGTAAGTTACTACCTCATTATTCATGTAGTAGAGATCCAGTGGCTGCCCAAAAGCTGTTTTCACTTTCTGCTGAACATCCTCATAGCGGACAGGCCGGATAAAGGGGATAATTCTGGATGGGACACCAAAATATTGATTATGGCAGCAAAATGGGCTCTACATAGTTCATGTAACAAAATGGCTTGGGCAGTGTATCAAACTTTTCCCCTTCTTTTTCTTCCTTTCTTCTAAATTGTTAACGTACTGTTCTTTGCTAATATTCATAAATTCTATTTTTATAGGCATCCCTCTACCTTGGATTCTGTTATTTACGTATTTTTTATTGTTCAATCTTAAAACAAACATTTCAGTACAGATCTGATTCAGCTTAAAGAAGATAACTGCAATAGAGTCAGGTTAGTCTATATTGGGACAATGATAGCGTTTTGTGGGGCATTTTTGGTCACTGTACTCCGCACATTGAATTTGAAATGAAACACAATGTGAGCGAAAGTGAAGACTTTCAGCTTTAATTCAAGGGGTTTGACAAAAGTGTAGCTGTTAACCATTGAGGAATATCACACACACACACATGAATAATCAATATGAGGTCCAAAGAGATGTCTATGCAAGTGAAAGAGGCTATCGTTAGGCTGAAAGGAAGAAGACAAAATAAATCCATCAGAGATTGCAAAAGCATCGGGAATGGCCAAAACAACAGTTTGCCATTCTTAAAAAGAAGCAATTAACTGGCAGGCTCAGCAACACCAAAGAAGGCCTAGAAGACCACAAAAATGGATGACAACAGAATTCTGTCAGTAGTGAAGAAAAACTCTTTCATAATGTTAAGCCAGGTCCAAAACATTCTTGAAGAGGCAGGAACCTCATTGTCAAAGTCTACAATCAAATGACAGCTTCATGAGAGTAAATATAGAGGTGGAAGCCACAGGTAATACTCAAGAAGAATTAGACTTTGCCACCTAAAAAAAGCCTGCCCAATTCTGGAATAAAATTCTTTGAACTACTGAAATGAAGATTAACTTGTACCAGAAGGAATGAGAAGAGAAAAGTCTGGAGAAGAAAAGGAACAACTCATGATCCAAAATATGCCACATCATCTATCAAACACATTTTATCACAGGGTCACATATCGCTGCCAGTGAAACCAGGTTACTGGTATTTGTTGATGACCTGGCTGCTCTGATAAAAATAGGAGGATGAACTCAGATGTGTAGAAGGCTGTATTCTCTGCTTAGATTCAGCCAAATGCTAAAAAATCTGATAGGATGGCACTTTATATTGCAGATGGATAATGACACATAACATAGCACAAGCAAAGTTGCCAAGAGTTTCTCTAGGCAAAAAAAAAAACAAGGTAGGGGGATATTCTTCACTGGCCAAGTCAGTCACCTGATCCGGTGCAATAGAAGGTTCACTTACTGAAGGTAAGACAGAAGACAGAAAAATCCACACACACAAAAACAGCTGAAGGCAACTGCAGTAAAGTATGTCAAAGAGGAAATTCAGCATTTCTCATGTACATGGGTCCCAGAAATTCAGGCAGTCATTGACTGCAAAGGTTTCCATTCAAGTATTAAAAACAATCATATTTGTAGTTCTGTTAGTTGTTATTTTTAAGCCACCATAAATGGGAGTTAGTGTATTAAAACAGCTGTCATTTTTCAACAGTTAATGCTACACTTTCTGTCAAACCCCATGAATTAAAGCTGGTAGTCTTCCTTTCACTCATATCTTGAGTTTCATTTCAAATACAATGTGGTGGTGTGTACAGAGGCCAAATACTAAAAAACTTATCACTGTCCCAATACATACAGTCCTGACTGTATATCTGAATTGCAGTAAGATACATATATAATAAATTAATAATAATAGTAATAATCTTACCGCCTTTCCCCATTATGTTCAAACTTTATCCTGATGTCACTCTGCCAAAACAAAATTATTCATATTACTTATTAAATACTTTGATAATTTTTATTCAGTTTATAATTAAGGTATCTCAGAGGAAGTTTTATCATTTAAATGTGTTACTAGTCGCCCAGTATAGAACCCAATAAAAACAATTAAAATCATATACAGACAGGTCAGGCTAAAACAATTGTAACAAGAAACTACAACAGGGCTCCCCAAATACATAGTTCTAGATCTGAGACAAAAGCCAGGTTCAAGAGCTTTCCAGAATGTCAGGGCAAAGGGTACTGCCTGTAACTTGGAGTGGGGAGGATCTGTTTCAGAGGGCAGGGATTAAGACAGAGAAGGTATACTTCCTGAATACCTAAGATGACAATGTTTAATAGTAGGGATGTGGAGCAGACCACTCTTCCGGAATGTACCAAGTGGGCAGAGACAATTGGAAATAGACAGATTCTCAGGTATGTAGACCTTAAGTCATGCAGAGCTTTATAGGCAATAACTAGCATTTTGAATTGTACTTAGAAGTTGACTGACAACCAATGCAGATTTCATAGCAGCAGTGATACATGGACATATTCAACAGTGCCTGTTATTGGTTGCGCCATTACAGAAGCTGCAGCTTCTGGATGGAAAACAAGCTCCATGTAGAACACTGGAATAATCTAGTCATGAAATCACCAGGGCACGAGTAACTGTATGAAGGATTTCTGATTATTTATTAAATAATTACTTATTAAACAACTGATTCCCACAACACTGTCAAACTATTTAGAAAGGCAGTATTATCATCATTATTCTCATCCTCCCTGTTACCTATCTCCTTATCTTCTCATGACTATAACTTTGTTGCTTGTATCTTACAATTTATATTGTTTAGTATCCTAGTATGATTTTTTGTTGATTGCTTATTTAGTATCCATGACTATCACTAAGTGTTGTATCTAAGGTTTTATAATCAATGTATTTTTACAAAGACTATAATAACAATCTACCACTATTATTGTACATATACTGAGAGCTTATGCACCAGAGAAAATTTCTTTGTGTGTCTTATCACTTGGCTGATAAAGAATTCTATTCTATTCTTATCAAACTTACATGCTGCCATCTTACCTAAATGTGACTCTAGCAACAAGATAGCATTAAAACAATAAATATTAACATTAAAATTGACTTAAAAATGAACAAAGATGGAAAGGAAGAGAATAAAATTGCACAGGGGGAGGGAATGGACATGGCACAACTAGCACACAAGATAAATCTGTATGAAGGCTTCCTGGCAATAATTGCCATCAGCTCTTTGATTCTTTGATTTTATTACATTAATTCACCAATCCAATCCAGGTTTCTGAAAAGTATCTGACACCTTCTTGTTCAGATGAGCAAATGATACCAATCCTAACATTTCTTGCCAAAATGCTTTCTTCACTCAACATTTCTTGTAAAACCCAAGTAGTTTCTAGCAAGAGCAGAGTTATATACTGCCTCACAATGCTTTTACAGCTCTAGCTAAGCCAGAGGTAACCAAACTTTCAGGCCTCAGGGACCACTAATTTCATAATTTTAAATCCCGCAGACCACTCATATGAATCCAGCATGCTGCTCGCTGAAGCGCCTGGATTCCCAGTGACGGGATGGGGTCCTTCAGGCACTTAGCTTGGCTGCCTATTTCTGCAACCTTAAACACTCAAAGAGTTCATTTGGACACATTTCCCGCAGAAAACAAAACACCGGGATCTCTCATCTCTCTCTTTCTCAGTATCTATATTTCTCTTTTTCATCTCTCCATCTCTCTCAGTATCTTTCTCATCTCTCTCTTTCTCTCTCTCTCATCTCCCCCCCCCTTTCTCTGTCTATATCTCTCTTTCATTTTGATTCTCCGGCGCTCTCTGGGTCTCGTGGGTACTTCTTTGGCCTTTGTTGGTGCTGGACACACCTCGATCACTTGGGGAGATGCATGGCCTGCTCTCTGCCCTGGGACATTCACCTGAGGCAGCTGCAGCTGATGCTCCATGTCCTAATGGGCTTCAGGAGGAGGAGGGGACACCATCTCTCCCATTGTGAAGCACGCTAATGTGCTGCGCAAGGTGCAGCAAGAGCAGTGAGCAGGACATGGAGGCACCAACAGCAATGGCGGAGAGAAATGGCTGGGTCGGCAAGGTATGTGCAGCACAAAAACAGCTGGAAGAAACACCCACGAAATCCAGCAAAAGATGAAGCTTCACTCCTGCTCTGGAATATGGAGTGAGTCTCCATCCCCCCCGCTTCTCTTGTTAGGCCAAGGTGAGGAATGACTGGGAGAAGAAGGTGAGGGGTCAGGCCAGCCAGTGTTAGGTTCAGCCGACAGGAAGCCACAGCAGAGGGATAAAAGAGCTGTGGGTTGCTGCCACCCATTGCTTCAGACCACCAGCACTGCTACCCCCCTTACCACAACAGCACTATTACCTCATTCCAGCCGGCAAGGGCTGTGCTACTCCTTGCACGTTGCACCTCCTGCAAGGTTGAAAGTTACACGTACCTCCCTCTACAGCGGAGATTTCCAGCCCTCTACGGGCTGCCTGGCCAATTTTCTTGCAGGCCACCAGTAGTCCAGAGACTACCAGTTGATGAGTTCTACTTTAAGAGTTTTAGAATCAGAATATTTCCCCCAACAATCTGGGTCCTCATTTTACTGGCCTTGGAAGGATGGAAGGCGGAGTCAACCATGACCTGGTGAGAATCAAACTCTGGCAATCAGCAGAAATAGCCTGCAATCAGCCTGCAATGCTGCATTCTAACCACTGTGCTATTCTACAATGTGCTCTAGATGGAGCTGCTCTTAAACAGTATCCAAAAGCTATAACTAGTTCTTAATGCAGCAATGCTAGCAGTTATACATTATAGTGCACTCAGCTTATACTTTTATAATTAGCTATACTGGCTTCAAATGTGTTTCAAGGTGCAATCTAGGAGTCTGTCTGTCCCCTATAAAGCCTGTCATGGCATAGGTCCAGGTTATTTGTGGGACCTCTTTTGTTTCTAACCATCCTGCAGATCTAAGAGAGGCATAGTACTAGCCTGTGAATTAGAGTATCACCTTGTGGGGAGCCAGAAAGCAGCCGTTTGAGTCACGGTCCTAGCCCTCCTGCTATTCAGAAAACCTTGAAGACATGGATGTGTTCTCAGGCATTAGAGTCAGACTGTTAGTTGGAGTTTGTTATTGTTCCATACGTATCAAATATGTTTTGTACCCTGACTGTCGTTATTGTTCCATATGTATCAAATATGTTTTGTACCCTGACTGTCATTAATTTTCGATGTTATATAATATTATGTTAGCTGACGAGAATTCCTGAAGTATGATGGGCAGCCACATAAATTGAATGAATGAATAAAACCCTGCATTCTATCTTTAACAATTAGTTCTATAAAAACACAGTCCTGGATTTTCTTTTAGAGTATCCCATATGTTTACTTGATCTGAAACTAAGGTATGCTTTTCTATTTGGAGAAATTTGGGAAAACGCTGCTTTTCATGTTAGTTCTTTCAAATTAATGCTATTTGCACTATTGTAAAATCTATACTACTGCTTAAACAGTGAACATTAGAAAGCATTTTTACCTGTGACTTTTTTTCCTCTACTGCAAGACTATTTTGTTTTCTTATCATAAGGTTGTTGAGGAGACCTGGGTTGCTGGCACTGTGTTTTTTCTTAAAGAAGGAAAAAAAACCCTCAATTATTTATTTGGAAGATTAAAAAGTCAAAGTTGTATACGTGAATGAGAAATGTAGGGGCGAGTGTATAGAATGGATGGAATATATTTGTGAAACAACCTTAAGGGTATACTAGTAGGGAGTATCTGAGAGGAGAGGAGAGGAGAGGGGAGGAGGGGAGAGGGAGAGGGAGAGAGAGAGAGAGAGAGAGAGAGAGAGAGAGAGAGAGAGAGAGAGAGAATTGACCATAGTACATGCTAGTACTATCCAGCTTTGTTGAATTATCTTTGATAACACAATCCTATCGTCTCCAAACTGACAATGTATGATAGAATCTTTGGGTTCTCCAAGGCATTGGAATAGAGTAAAATATGTTACTGAGGTTACTAAGAACTCTGGGTCTAGCTGCAGAAAGGTAATGTGACTAGAGGAGTTAATTCCTGAGCAATGTTTCTACCAGCCAAACGTATGTATGATAAACAAGATTCTACTTATCAGGAATGTATTACCTGTCTATTGGAATGTGGAGAATCTTTGTTCTTCATGCTATCAAAACCAGACAATCGGGGACGCCGGCTCATTTGGAGGGCAACCAAGTCCTTCATGATAGAATTCAAAGCCTCCTGTTCATCTGAAACAATAAAAGGATTTGCAATGACTGATCTATTTTTGGAAAGAAAAGTTTCCTACCCCCACTTTGTTTTGTATATTATGGGATGGGCCATTTGCAACATCCCATGGTCACGTGACCTGTTTTACAAGACTTGTTTTACAAGACTTTTGCCAAAAACGGCACCCACTTCCAGTTTGGCAAAATTGTACTATAGCAAACCATAGTTTCTCTTAATGACTACAGTGTTTGCTTAATGACCACCGAGTCCACTTAACAGGTACAAAAATGTAAAATCAGATTGATCCAGTGACTGGCCCATTTTACAACTTATAACCACAATCAATGGGCAGACTCCATTACAGTTATAACTCAAGGACTACCCATATTGCTTCCTCTTCAGTACTAAAAACACCTGTCTTTTCTTGAAAATATTTTATCTAGTTCAGATATAGAAGCAAAGACACAAAACACTACTTTCCAATATTAATATTACATCAAAAAATTGAATATTACAATCTGTGAAAAAGTTCATAATTTGCAGTATTGAACAAAAACTTCATGTATTTATAGAATATTAGTAATAATTGGCTTAACAACATTTGTCAATTTTCAGTTTTGAAATTAACTTTTTACTGAAGGAGCAGCAAGAAGGAAAAGAGAATCAATATGTTTTTATATGGCCTAGATTTAATTCACTGCTTATTCATATACATTATTAAATCATAATATTGCAATTGAAGAAAAACATAATTTTAATAGCCTGAAAAATGATTTCACTTTAATTTTATAAAAAAATGTATATATAAATCTAAAGAGAGATGTAAGTTTCAGATTTTTTTTCTCTGAGTTATGTGTAGTTTATTTTTTGTATTTTATGAGGTTTTTTTTAGATTTGCCAAAGTTTCAGGTCCCCTCCTCCAGTTTTTTCTTTCCTTGATATTATTTGTGTTTTCTTTCCTCTCTCAGTAAGTAGTTACTTTATATAATAGATTAGTTTTCTTTTTTATAAGTATATAGTCATTTATCCAATGGTAAAATAATCATATTGTTTTTTAGTTTAAATGTAACTTTTCAAAATAATAACAACAATATATTAAATGTATATTCCCTGGCAAAGGCTTGGGTGAAGAGCCAGATCTTTATAGATCATCTAAACCAGGGGTCCCCAATCCCTGAGCCATGGCCCGGTACTGGGCTGTGGCCCATTTGGAACCAGGCCATCAAGCAGCACAAGTGGTGGGTGCACCCGTGATTGCATAAATCTCTATTTGTGTAAGTGGAGGGTGCATGTGCCTGATGTTTGTGCAAATGGAGCTGTGTGCAAAAGTGCATGCACCTGCCTCTCACACAGAACAATCCCCTCTCCTCTTCTGCTGGTCTGCCAAGCTGGAAAGGTTGAGGATGGCTATTTAAAGGAACAAAAGAATGAGAGCCATCCAGATCTTTTGGGAGAATCTGGTTCCAAAGGACCGCTACTACCTACAAAAGAAGATACCAAACACTGCAGGGAGCAAGAAACACCGAATGCTATTTTCTGCTTATAATAATGTCAAATTATTTTATTTTAATTTACAATATTTACAACTCGCTCCAGTTCCAAGACTCTGTATGATATATCACATCAACAATTTTGTTCCTTATGCCACCCTTCTTGTAAACTTGCAGGAGTCTTTTTCTTTCATCATGTACATGTATACATTCGAACTAGATTGTAATGTTTCTTTATGTCATATGTACGTGTGCATGTGGGTATATGCAGAATGGTTATCTTTTGAGAGCCGAATGCAATGAAATTTCATTTTAATGTACGCTGATTATTGTACATTTAAACTGACAATAAAATTCTATTCTATTCTATTCTATTCTGTTCTATTCTATTCTACTCTATTCTGCTCAACAGAAAAGTTAAAAAGTTATATTTAAATCAAGATAAAAACAAAACAAAACCAAAAACTGAAATCTTTAATAGGTGCTTATAATCAGTCAGCTGATACCAAAAGCTCAAGGAGATAAAATAGCTTTAATTTGTTTACAGAACATTTCATAAGATGAAGCTATTCAAGAGAAGTTGTGGCATTTTACATTTCATGAATCTTAGGAGGGAGGAAACTTTCATTAGGATTCCTTTCAGACAGGAAGACTCAATTCTTGCAAAACATTGCTTGAAATATCTTGCTGCAGTACCATTTGGGGTTTTAAAGATAATGACCTGCTGTATGAATTGGGCCCAAAAGTCCACCAATAATCAATGCAACATTTTGCAAAAGCAGCTTCCAGATCATTTCTCAAAACCTCTCATTTTTTAAAGTTAAACTGAGACCAAGTTCTATACATTGATCCCTAAGAAAAGATGATTTCTTAGTCTTTAATATTTTTTTGTATTAGGATCAGGATTAGCTCAATAACTAAATCAAAGAATCTGTCCTTTTCTCTCTCTGCAGCTTTCTCAGACTAGTATTTTGTTACTATAGTTTTAGTCTTATCATTTTTTCCTTGTATTATTTTCCCAGGGGTGATAAGTAGTACTTATTTGGGAGCGCTTTATTGATTGAACTAACGTATACACATTGGAATTAAATTGCAATACAAAATGCCTTTGACGCAAAATATATGGGTTATTTTAAAAAGAAGAAATTTTCTTGCTGAGGTTAGTGCTCCATCCAAAATGGCATTTAACCTTGATTATGCTATCAAGATTATACTATCTCAGGACCATCCAGTCTCAACTGGTCAGTGCCCATTCTTCCATTCCCCCACCATCACAACCGATGAAGCTTTTTGGATGAAAAGCAAAACATTTTATTCTTCTTCCTCAAGGAAAAAAACAGCCAACTGCTTTTTGAAAAAGCACCTTTGAAACCTGAATTGGACTGGCATTTGCCCAGTGCTGGAAATTACCTTCCATCCCCACTGAACATATGGTTATCCAGAAAATTTTACAATGCGCCAAAATGGACAAACTAACCCAAGCATTAAAAAATAAAGAATCCTCAACCTATTATAACAATTGGAATCCTTTGTATAATTAACTAAACCAAAGATAGATCACTTCTAGGAAAATTAAGGCCGAGGGCTTCCGAAGCAGAGATAAAGAAAAGCACCACCGATGATATTTTTGAAGAAGAAAGGATCTTACAGACAGTCACAAAAAATATGGTTTTAATTGTTTTCCCTATTCTACCCTCCCCTTCCCTTACTCTTCCCTCTTTCCTCTCTCTCAACCCTTCCTCTTTCCCTTTTGGCCTATGCTAAGGCCTGTTTGTCTTTTTGTTGTACATAATTTGTAGTTGTGTTGTTTTTTTTAAGGTAAAATTAATAAAGTTTTTTTTTTAAAAAAAGAAACCTGAATTGGAACAAAGCAGGCTGACTGGTCAGTTTAGATGAGAGCTAAACACTAAAAGGAGTTCCCCAGAACTTAGATCAGGTTTACATGATCCTCGACTCCTGTGTGGGAGAAATCAATGCCAGTCTGGGCAATAGAAAGAAGCAAGCTCAAAGTCTCGCTATTGCACCTTCTCCCCATTCATGATGGCTGAGACTGAGTTGGGGGAGGAGGAATCCATCCAAATTAGGGATGGCAGGTGCTGACAAAGAATCAGTACTTTGCTTTTTTCTGCAGAGAGTTTGCCAGGCCAAAATTCCCCCCTGGGTATACAGGAGAACAACCATACCAAGTGCAAAGTAGAGGCCTAGGGAAAAGACAGCAGCCCCTCTTGAAAGAGTTCACAGGAGGAGCTATTCAATCACTAAATAGGCTTCATTCCATCTGAATCAAGGTACATTGCTGAAAATTTCTGTTACTCTGACTTTACCCAACAGACAAAAAGAAATGCTCAAGCCTTCAGTGGACTCTGGAGCAACCGTTTTGCTGATTTCATAGAATTAGAAAGTTTTGAAGCATTGCAGATTCCGTAAGACTTACTATTCCTGTGCAAGTAGAAACAATAGATGGTTAGCCCTTAAAAACAAGTCCAATTACACAAGCTACAATTATTAATGGCAAAGCACACAGAACAGTTTCCTACTTTTATCATGTATGCACCATCTTCACATCCTAATCATATTGGGATTGTGCAATAAAGATATATATATATATATATGTATGTATACATATGTATACGTATGTATATGTATATGTATATGTATATATGTATATAAAACACAGCACCATAATTTACTAACCCCAATGGTGTATTTGAATTTGTCAAATGCTGTCAAAAACTTCATCCCCTTCCTCAATTCTGATGGGATTATATGCATTTTGAAGGATCAACTTGGTAAATATATGCGCACTTTGCAACCTATCCAATAAGTCCAATATTACTGGTACTGGTTAATACTCTCTCATTGTTATGACATTAAGCACTTTGTAGTTGTGAACGGTCCTCATTGGGATCTCACTGACTGGGTTTGAGGAACCAGGATCTTGCTTCTTATGGACAAAGAGGATAGGTGCTGAAGCTGGTGACTTTAGGAGTCTAATAAAACCTTTTCACAAAATTAGAATTGAAATATTGCTTCAAAATTAACAGCTCCTTAGCTGCCTTGGGATATTGCCTCTTTGCTGGGATTTTAATCCCTGGGAGCAAATAGATCACACAGTATTTGCAACAGTTAGATTTCTTGGGTTATTGCATTTTCATAGATGGAGTCCAAATAGATCCCCAGAAAGTGCACAGTGTTCTCATTGCAGGCTCCCAAAAATACAAAGGATGTTTTGAGTTTTTAAGGCTTTTGCAAACTTTTACACAAAGTTTATTCCTACCTTTGCACATAAAGTTAAACCTCTAACTCAACTGTTTAAAAAAGAGATTCTATTTGCTTGGACAAGCACAGAGCAGGTGGCACTTGAGGAGTCAAACAATTACTACAGCCCCTTCTTCAAAACCCCAATCCATTCAAGATTAATGTTTAGTTTTGCGCTTTCAATATGGCTACAGGAACAGTACTCTTACAGGAGACCCCAGAGAGGGGAAACCATCTTTTTCCTTGTGCATTTTACTGCAGAGCATCCCTTCCCCATAAAGAAAATATATTTTAAATAAAGAACTGTTAGAAATTAAAACAACTTTTGACCAATAGAGACATTTCTTAGAAGGGGTGTGTTGGTCAATACCAACCATAAGAATCTGGAAATGCTACAATAGACTAAGTCATTATATCTGAGGCAAGAAGATGGAGTCATTTTTTTCTCTTGCTTTGACTTTACCTTACATATGTACCCGGCTCAAAAGAAATTGATGCTGGATGTAGTATTCCATAAACCTGTGTAATAATGAACACCCCAGACCCTGGTTATTACAAGGATTTTACAACCCTCTAACTTTTGGAAAATTCTTGCAGAAGCAGCTAACAAGATATTGGGGGTATCACTAATGCCTCAGGATTTATTTGCCATCAGCCATCTCTTGACCAGTTTTCATGGGCCTAGATGGATAATCTAGGGAGTCCCACTAATCCTGTATCGCCTTATATTCCACTATTTTTGGTGGAAGAAAGGAACTTGAAGCTCACAAAATAGTGGTATGTGCCTGCATCTTTGAGGGAGGAGGTTTTTCTACCTTGCCATGATAACCAGACAGCAGGGCATGGGTGTATACGTTAAAGGTGCCGCTCAGAACATTAAGAGTCTTTTGATGACATAAAATAGCAGCAGATATCAAAGATTTCCCCTTCCCTGAATTCAAATGTTCCTGGGAAAATACAGCTATGTGCATGTCCCTGACTTGGTGTGGCATTTCCATCAGCATTTCCCAGAAAAGCCATAGCCTTCCAAACTCCCAGTTCCTTTCCATGCACCGGAACCGCCTGAGGAATCTAAGTAAAGGAGTTAACCAGACAGAGTGGGACCCTCTGGAGGGAGACATGTCTTGATACAGTCCAACCATCCGCTTCCGGCCTTCACTTCCTGATAGAGATGGGAGAGGAACATGCTGATCATCTAGATATTTTCCAGACAGCAGCACCTGCTCCAACAGATACTTCAGATATTGGGGGTGGATTCCTTTGAACTGGCTTCATTTCCATCCCTCCCTTATTTTTGTGAAAACTCAGACAATGAGGGTGCCACGAATAAAGGGAAGGGCTGTTTTGAAAGGAGGGTAATGTTGGAAAGACACTAGCAGAGTCAGGAGAGAAGTCAAATGGGGAATTAGTCTGATATTCCTATCTGGCCACAAGAGGATGAAGTCTGACCATGCTTGAATGTTGCTGAACCTTATCTAGTCTTACCCACATGCAAACCATCAGTCTGAAAAGATTTCTGTGTATAGGTAGTTAATTGAACTCTTCATGTGTGAATCTGATTGTTCATGCCTGACAATTAGTGGTATTCAAAACTTTACGCTCTGCCTAAATGCAAACAGACATACTGATGATGTTGTCTCTTTCTTCCATCTTAGAAAATATATATTTGAAAAGCATCAAGAAAATATTTCATTTTAAGTAGAATGTAATGGTGGAATGCTTAAAAAAATAGTAAGAATTGTATGTATCCTGTCAATACAAGCTGTAAACTCTACCTCTATATGATTGTCATTTTTAATCTTAATTTGTTTTATTTTCTTTGGCTGTCCATAAACAGTTATTAATGCCAATATTCTGACTTACTATAAAAGCTGCTAACCTTTTGTATAATTTTGATGACTTTCAAAAGCTTTTTTTACAGAATCCAGTTTTTATACAGATTAAATAGTCTATGGGCTTTACTCTCACCTTTTCATCGTTCCCAAAGCCTCGAGGGGGTGGCGAGCCATCTTTGATCTAAAATTTCTCAACCAATTTGTAAAATACAGACGATTTAAAATGCAGACTCTGCATTCTATTTTAGAGAGCATTCGGGAGGGCGATCTCCTCTCTTCTACTGATCTCACTGAGGCTTACCTCCACATCCCAATTTGGCCTCATCATCACCAGTTTCTCCATTTCTGTTATCAGAATACCCATTACCAGTATCGAGCACTTCCTTTTGGCCTCTCATCAGCTCCAAGGGTCTTCAGAAAGGTCCTGGCAGCATTGATGGCATCTCTGCGTTCTATTCCAGTGAGGATCCAATGCTACTTGGATGACGATTACTTAGAGCGACGGAAGGAATGACCCCCCTCCCCCCGAAAGGGCCGTTTACCAGTAGAAGGTTGTTGCCTGCCAGATGCTTCTGCCCGTTGGTCTTGGCGTTGGGAGTACGGCCTCTGAGAGCGGGGGAAGCAAGATGAGGTCTCTGCTCGGAAGGCAGGAGGGCGATAAGGAGCAGGGCGATAGTCGGCTTTCTTCCCAGAGGAAGAGAGAATTTTACGTTTATCTCTGATTTTGATGAGATAACGTTCCAGAGCATCGCCAAAAAGCTTATTGCCTGTGAATGGAATTGAAGCCAGCTTCCATTTTCGGCGTGACTCTGCCTGCCAATTTTGGAGCCATAAAAGTCTTCTTGCTGCTCAAGAAGATGCCATGGCCTTGGATGCAAATTTGGTGGAATTGAGAGTGGCATCCGCAATGAATTCCGCCGCTGCGATAATCTTATTAAGGTCTTGGTGAGACCGAAGATCAGAAGCAGGCAATCTATTCTGGAGTTGGCACAGCCACTGTATGGATGCCCTCATGAAAAAGGATGCTGCTGTTGAAGCCCAAACAGCTCAAGCAGCGGCCTGGTGATTGTGCTTGAGGGTCTGTTTGGAATGTTTATCATCCGGTTTCAGGATATCTTCTGGCTCCGTGGGAGTGCCAGAAGATGAGAACAAGGCCAGAACTGGAATGTCAACAGAAGGCACTGCCAGGGCTTTGTCCAGGGCTGCGCTGACGTTGTAGAAACGCTTATCCAGAGAAGATGGGCAAGGACCTGCCAAAGGGGAAGCACACTGTTCCTTGACCATGTCCAGGAACAAAATGAGAGAAGGCAAAACCTCTGCATGCACTACAGGCTTGGAGAAGAGCAAATCGCCTTGGCTAGAGGGATTTCCTTGTGGCTTGGGAGCCACTTCCTCTGGCGACAGCTTGGCAGTGACCAAGGCCTTGCTGAATAATGGCCTGAAGAGAGTAGGTTTGAAGACCAATGCAGAGGATGTCTGCTCTGGGTAAGAATCCTCTTCCTCTGAAAGATTTTGGTCAAAAATCTCATCCTCTTCACACTCTGAATAAGAGGAGTAACTGTGTTCAGATGGTGAAGCCCTTCCTTCCTCATCAACCTCCTCCCATTCTGGTAGAGAAGAATGGACCCTGAGGTCCTGGGGCCTGTGTAAATCAGAGTGATGAGGCAAGGAACCTATAGACTGAGAAGGGAGAAGGGCTTGAACCCTTTCCAGAGGTTGAAGAATTTGCTTGAAGCCTTCAGCCAATCCCTGCCTAATGGCCAATGAGACAACACCTTGTATATCCCCTGGTCTATGCTCAAAGGTAGAGGCAGAAGGCCGAAGGCCCACTGCTGTGGAAGAGAAGGTGGCTTCAGGCCTAGATTGAGGAGAGGTTCGAGGCCTGGAGGGAGGGGGAGGAGCATAGGGCCCAGAAGCCTGTCAGAAATAAGGTCCAGATCTGCTTAGATCCTGAGGATCTGATTGTACTGCAAGAGCCTCAGGAGATCAAGATGGAGGATGGAAAGGCTCATAGATAACTTCTCCTCCCCTGGGAGGGCTTGGCTGGGGCCCACGAGTATCACCAGAAACATGCTGTAGTTGCACTCCCTTCTGTTAATAGTTCTGTTGAACTGCCTCTCTAGAGCTGCATGTCTGCACTTCTCTGCCCTCAGCTCAGCCTGAGTTGCCTACTTAGGGGCTAGAGCCTTAGCTCTGATTTTAGCAGCCATCTCCCTCTGGACTGATTGGGTGCATTGCCTAAGTCTTTTTCTCTTATTGATCTTAAGGGACTGTTCCACTAGGGGGGAAAGCTCTGCCTGAGCCTTATCTTGCTCCATTTGTAGAATAAAGGCTCTTCCGTTGGAAAGAAACTGTTTAGAATTTTTTTTTATTAAGCCCTTTAGGGTATAAATGGCCCCCAGGCTTACAAAATGGCCGCTCACCTCATGGTGGAAGGCTTCAATCCAAGATGGCCACTGACTAGAGGAAACAGGCTCCGAGATCGAAAAATCACTCCTTAGGCTATATAGAGCCCCGAGCAAAGTCAGCAAGGGAAAAACGCAGCATCCAGCCACACAATCAGCTGGCTTGTGCTCTTATCGGTTTGTTGATCGTTTTTACGATCGCTCCAAACTGCAGGCATGGGGAAGGTCTACAGATGCTGCCCAGCTTGCCTAAACAGAGGTCTGGTAATGCTGCTCCCAATGTTGCAGGAGAGAGAGCCCTGCTCTCCTGGAAGAGCAGCTGCCCAGATCCCTGGGAGCTGCTTGAAGCGGAGAAAAAAGTACTGAAGATCGCTGGTGATTGCTATCTAACAGAACGCTTTCAGCAACACAGCTACTGACTGAAAGGAGCTGAGTCAAAAGCTGGGGTCTCTCACAGGGGCTGGCTTTTATATCTTAGTACAGACTCAGTTAAATGACATCATAGGAAGGAGTCAATCCATACTGGGCTCTCGATGCAGCATGGAGGAGAATATAAGGATTATTGGAGACAAATAGTGTATGTCAACAGTTTTGTGTACTGAATCCAAAAGCAGATATATATTTAATGTCGATTATTTATAGATAACTGTTAGGGATACACCCTAGCAGAATCTGCAAGGCAGTCAGGCAGGAAGGCAAAATATTTGAGATAAATGTTTTTGTAGCTTACACTCAATAAAACAGATACACTGTGCTAGTTAAATAGTTTATTCCAGTAAGAGTTTTAGCATAGTCAAAACAGTCCATAAATCATTCACTAGTTCAGTCCATCCCGGAGTTATTCAGTTGCAAAGTCCAGTGTCGAAAAAGAGGTCAGTAAACTTACAAATATCAGTCCAGTAATAAATCTTCTCACAGTAGAGATATGAAGAAGTTCAAACCTCCTTTCTTCCTTTCAGCAAAAGTAGCAGGGAACCATCAATCCATCATTGTCAGCACCAATTCAGTAAGCCAGCAATACAGTAAGCTCTCTTGCTCCCTCTTATGGCGGTTTTACAGCCGCACCCAAAATTACATGCTTTGCAGTTAAAGTGACACACACTTACTTACAATCATAGTTTATATATATTATTTTACCCAAACTAAGTTAGGTAACCTTGTTATTCCTAACACAAACTATAATTATGGATTTCATTTATTGATATATTTATTGTACAACTTTATATGTGCAGGTATGTAATAAATAAATATAAGCTTTATGTGTTTTTGTTTCTGTTTTTAACTTTCTTTTTTCTTTGCTTTTTGGATTTAATTAAAAAAGAAAAAAAATCCTAGATAGCAAATAGGAACATATCCTCTTTTACACAGGTTTTCACAGATCTGCTGCTATGAAAACAAAAATGGATGAAAATAATAATATGAGCAGTTAAATAAAAACTGATATAAATTATATAGAATTCACAGGCAGTCAGATGCTGCTGCATGGCCAAATCATTCTACACTACATTTTCTTTCCAATTCTTAAGAGAGAGAAAAGGGCAAATGTTGATATCCCTTATTTGAGAATCACTGGTAGTGGTTCATATGTTGAAGTAAAGGCAGGATGACATAGGTTGAAGTCTACCTTGGTCATGGAAGCTCACTGGAAGCCATGGAAGCTCACTACCTTGGGAAGCCCAAATTATCAAAAAAGTAATAGATAAAATTAGGGAAATCAGACAGATCCAAAAACCGGTAGGTACTTTTGGAATAAAAGGGAAGATCCTGCTATTTTTTATTGTAATAGTAAAAACAACTTTGGTTAAATAGTTTCCAAGTATCAATTAGGTTTAATTTAGGAAGAGATGCCATCTAAATCTGCAATGAGGCTCAATTAAAATACAAAGCCACTGAATACATACAAGTATGCCAGAGTTCTTTTGCTAGCATTTAGATTCAATGCTTGGCATACAATCACATTCAAATCAGAGGTGGGATCCGACAGGGTTAACTACCAGTTCGGTCATTTACAAGGTTCGGTGATTTATGATGTGCTTCCCTGTACCCTGCCTGGCGTGCGCCTGTAAATCGTCATCAGCATGCTGCATGCAGAGAACCGGTAGAAACCCACCCGATTCAAATATTTATTGAATAATAAATATTTTCTCCTAGTACAAATATAAAGTGCACATTTATCAGCAGAATTCTTGTGGTTAGAGTAAAAGGCCAGATTGAAAGATACATAGCTGCAAACGTATATCAGTTCAGAAATAATCCTATGCAACTTTCAAGAAAGTATTTATATAACTATGTTTAGGATTGAAGAGTAAATCTCAAATTACAGATGGTCCTTGCTTAAGAGGGATGGTACAGTGGTTCAAGGGTTAAGACACTGGGCTTGTTGGCTTGAAAGATGGTAGCCCAGATTCAAAAACCAACTGCCACATGAGCTCCCATCCTTGTCCCAGCTCCTGCCAACCTAGCTATTCAAAAGCATGCAAATGCAAGTAAATAAGCAGGTACTACTTTGATGTGAGGGTAACAGTGCTCTGTGACTTCATGCTGGCCATATGACTGTGAAAATGTCTTCCAACAGCGCTGACTCAATGGCCTTGAAATGGAGATGAGCACAGCCCTCTGTAGTTGGCAATGACTAGCAGAGTAAAATCCACAGGAACATCCTTTACTTTTTTACCTTGCTTAACAACAACTCCTTCAATGAATATTCAAACTTAAGACAGCACTGAACAAGTTGTAGTTACAACTCGCCATCATACTTATGTTTGCAGGTGGAATAGCTGAATGTATTGGCTGCATCAATCAATAGCTAGCAGCAATTAAGGAACATGCATAGCATGTTTGAAAGGAACTGAATTCTTAAAAAATATAATAGGGCAATTAATTTTAGTGTCTTTTGCTAGTATATTGTTTATATTTATATTCAGTATTTTTGTTGTGACCAGTCAAATGTCTCTGATCAGTGATCAAAGAATTTGAAACAGCTGAAAGAATAAAGGATAGCAATATATTCTATAGTTAGAAACCTCAACTGAGAAGATCTGCTTTTTATACCATATACTCTGCACTTCACATATAACAGAATCTTAAGAACTTTATTCTCTCTAGTCTAATAAAAGGGGCAGAATAATTTTATTCTGACAAGTATCTGACAAGATACTGTCACACATGGAAAATATGATTAAAAAGCAATGGTCATACCACAGAAGAAAAGTCTTGCTTCAGGAAAGTAAGCGTAGTTTCTATAAAATAAATTCTAAGTTATTAAATTTTTCTTTGACTACATCAATTACTAATGAGGAAAAATGTAGCAGACTTGATGCAGCATACAATATTGCATTCTGATTTTTAAAGACCTTTGACAAAATACTTCATCAAATATTCCTAAATAAACTTAGAATGAGTTAATAACTGATTAAATGACTGTAGAAAAAAATATAAAGTTATGCATAAAGTGGGGAAAATTTATTTTGAATTTAAAACAAATAGCTCCATTAAATATTTATCTGAACAGTCTGAATTGCTTTTACAAGAGAAAACTGAAATTGTTTAAAGTGCTGTTTCCTTAAAAAACAATGGGAACCTGTGCTAAATATCTCTTGTTTTCATTCCAAGATCAAAAGTATAGAAAGGCTAGTATGTATATTTTCCATCTAATTTATAGAAAAAATGTCTGGGAAGATTTTTTAAAATGTATTTCAAAAACAAAACAAAAGCTACCTGTTACAAAAGAAGATGTAATTATGTAACCCACTCATGCGGGCTCTCCAATTTCTATAGCAAATAATTTTAAAATTTAAGGTAAGTTACATTCTGGATAGGCAATCCAGGTAGGTAGTTGCAATCAATGCTCCTTTCGCCTAGAAAAAGTAGCAGAGTTCATAATGGCCTTTCAGCCCTGAGCAATAATGCTTATAAAACACAACTTTCTTCTAGCGCTTTGTGCTATCACCTCATCTATTCTAAGTAAAAGCAGCAGGAACACTATCCATTCTTGCTAATGAAATGGCTAGACTGAAAAAGATTAAGCATTCACCAGCCCTGATACTAACAAAAGGGGATTGATTCAAAAGGGGATTGATAAGGTTAAATGATCAAACTGGAAATAAATTCACCACAACTTTACAAAAAGAATGTGTACAGGCATTGTACACATTTGGATTCCTAGCTCTAAGAAAATGTTAATTCGATTGTAAAGGCAAAGGCAAAAAACAAAAAAACAAACAAAACCAAAGCCACTGCAAATGATTCCACAGTTGTTGAAATTTATTTTTTTCTCATGAATCTACACTCAGTACTCCACAATGACAAAGTGAAAACAAAATTTTAGAAATGTCTGCAAATTTATTAAATAGAAAAAATGGAAATATCACATTGGCAAAGGTATTCAGACTCTTTGCAACAACACTTGAAATTTAGCTCAGATGCTTCCCAGTTCTCTTGATCATTGCTGACAGGTTTCTATACCTTGGAGTCTACTTATGGTAAATTAAACTGATTGGATGTGATTTGGAAAGCCACACCCTCTCTGTAGATGGCATCACAGCTGACAATGCATACTTTGAGTGTAGCATAGCAAAGTCATTATACCAAAGGAACTGTCTGCAGAACTCATAGGATTATTGCAAGGCACAGATCTGGGGAAGGCTACAATAAAATTTCTACTGCACTGAAGGTTCCTAAAGAGCACAGTGCCTCCATAACTCTTAAATGGAAGAAGTTTGGTATGACCTGGACTCTTCCAAGAGTTGGTCACCTGATCAAACGGAGCAATCGGGGGTTTAGTAAAAAAGGTGATCAAGAACACGATGGTCACTCTGACTGAGCTCTAGAGATCCTATATGGAGATGAGACAGAGTTTCCAGAAGTACAACCATCACAGCAGCTCTCCACCAACCTGGGCTTTATGGCAGAGTAGCTAGATCAGGAGTGTCAAACTCGATTTCATTAAGGGCTGCATCAGGGTTGTGTTTGACCTCAGGGGGCTGGGTGGGCATGGTCGGGATTGGTGTGGCCAGCTTGACATCACTTGCGTCAGGAACACCTGTGGTGGCCTGGGATTTTGGCTACGATGGACTCCTGCATTCCTCTGCCAGAAAAAATGGAACTTGGAAGGGCCATGTGTGACCCTCTTAAGCTCCATTTTAGCTGGCAGAGGCACCATGGGCTAGTCCTTCGCTGTTTCCAGGATGGTCCCATGGGGCTAGATCCAGCCCACGGGCCTTGAGTTGACACCCCTGGGTTTGATGCAAGCCTCTCCTCAGATGAACACATGAAAGTCAGCATGGAATTCGCAAAAAAGCATCTGAAGTATTCTCAGACTGTAAGGAACAAAGTTCTCTGGTCTGATGAAATCAAGATCGAAATGTTTGGCCACAATTCTAAACCAACCATCGCGCATCACATGCCTAATGCCATCCGCACAATGAAGCATGGTGGTGGCAGCATCATTCTGTTGGAATGTTTTTCAGCAGCAGGGATTGGGAGACTAGTCAGGGTTGAGGGAAAGCTGAATGGAGTAAAGTACAGGGATATCAATGAAAACCTGTTCCATAGTGCTCAGTATCTCAGAAAGTTCATTTTCCAACATGGCAAATATCTTTAGCATTCAGTCAAGACAACACAGGAGTGGCTTAAGGACAAGTCTGAATGTCCTCAGATGGCCAAGCCAGAGTCTTGACTTTGAATCCTATTGAACATCTCTGGAAGGATCTGAAAATGGCTTTATACTGACAGTAGCCATCCAATCTGGCTGAGCTTGAGAATTTACAAGGAAAAATGGCAGAAAATCCCCCAATTCAGCAGTGGAAAACTTATTGCATTGTACTGAAAAAGACTCAGGGCTATAATTGTTGTCAAAGGTGCTTCAACAAAGTACTGAGTGAAGGATCTGAATACTTATGCCAATGGAATATTTCAGTTTGTTTTTTTAAATAAATCTCCAGAATTTCTAAAATTCTGTTTTCACTTTGTCATTATGGGGTACTAAGCGTAGATGAATGAGAAAAAAAAATGAATTACAACAACTGTGGAAACTGTAGGCTGCAGTATAACAAAATTGACAAAAGTAAAGGGGATATGAGTACTTTTTGAATGAACTGTATGTGTGTGTGTGTGTGCGCGCACACACACACACACACATGTGTAAATATATACAGAGAGAGAGAAAGAAAGAGTAAGTGAATGAGTGAGTTTTGGCAGTTAAAGATCACTATGTGAAAGGAGGTGGTGTACAAAGGACACACAAAGTCATTCTGGATCTGAAGTTACATCTGTATAAACGAAATCATTTCCCTTTTTATTTAGAAAGGATAACTAGGTGGAGAATAATATAAAATTAGTCAGGATGTGGAGAATCATTACTTCATGAGATTTCATCCAATTTATTTTTAGTTAATATAGGGAAATTATAAATGCTATCACAGGTGTGCCAGAAATGCCTTAGCAACCACTGATGTCTGACTTCATTTGGTCATTGCCCATTTCAATAATAAAACAGATCCCCATCAAAGAAAAATTATAAACTGTTTTTTTTTTAACCACAGAATGTGAAAACAAGCACAACTGCTCTTCTGCAAACCGAAGCATCCATATCCCAGTGCCCATGTATAGAGTGAAATTGGGCAGATTATTATTATTATTATTATTATTATTGTTGTTGTTGTTGTTGTTCTTGTTGCTGCTGCTGTTATTGTTATCATTATTATCATGATCATTAAACTTTCTCCCGTAGAAAAAAAGACGGACAGCCAGCAGCAAGGACTGGGACTGGAACAACTAACAACCAACAATACCAGGCTTAACAACTGTCTCGAAAAAGGCAACTATGATCTTATAATCAATGATCTCTCTTCCCTTGATTGACAATTTCTATTCACTGGATGCAATACAGCTGAAGAACATTACAACGTATTCTTACTAGAAATCAAAAAAGCCATCAAACTATATGTACCAATAACAACTCCCAAAACCAGGACAAACAGATTACCCATAACAATAAGGAAGCTTCAATCCAAAAAGAGATCACTTTGGTGAAAAAAACAAATCAAACACATTGCCAACTTCAAAAGCCGACACAAAAATCTATGCCACCAGATAAAAACTGAATGCACTAATTTTCACATTAAACAAGAGGAAAACTTTCTACGCACAAATTCCACCCGTGCTTTCTACAATTTTGTAAACAACAAACTAAAAGACTCAAGGTCCATCCCACCCTTAAAAGGACCTAATGGCAAAGACAGCAATGACAACACCATCAAAGCAAACCTCTTTAACACATTCTTTGGCTCAGTATTTGTAAACAGCAATGGATCAAGCCCAGTACTTCCTAGTCAAACCACAGACAACTACAATGATCTAATACATATTGATTTTACAGAAGACATTCTTGAAAAAGCACTGCACAATCTAAAACCATCCCTATCTATTGGACCGGACAGAATATGTGCCTACTTCTTAAAAAAGCTATCCACTGCCATAGCCAAACCTCAAAGCATAATCTTTGAAAAATCTTTCAGGACCAGCTCCTTGCCAAAACTATGGTCACAAGCCACAGTCATCCTCATCTTCAAAAAGGGAGACCCCAGCCTAGTTGAAAATTACAGACCAATCTCTTCATACTGCGTCACCTGTAAAGTCATGGAATCAATTATTAACCAATCCATTATCCTCCACTTAGAGACAAACAACCTACTCTTTAATAAACAATTTGGTTTCAGAAAAAAACTATCCTGTAGTCTGCAACTCTTACACTGCAAAAACATATGGACTACACAACTCAATCAGTGCAATAGACACAATCTACATAGACTTCTGTAAAGCCTTTGATTCAGTGGTACACGACAAACTACTCCTAAAAGTAAAACCTTATGGTATCTCTGGACACCTACGTAACTGGATAGAAGCATTCCTGTCAAACAGACAACAAATGGTCAAAATTGGGAGCATCCTATCAAATTCTGTACCTGTCAACAGTGGTGTTCCCCAAGGCAGAGTTCTAGGACCAAATCTTTTCATACTCTACATAAATGACCTCTGTGATCATATTAAGAGCAATTGCGTTCTCTTTACTGATGATGTAAAGCTATTCAACATCACAGACAATACTACTACCCTCCAAAAAGACCTTGGCTATGTATCAAAATGGTCAATCAAATGGCAACTTCAAATCTCAACAAATAAATGCTCTGCCTTACATATTGGCAGAAAAAATCAGAAAATAAAATACAAGCTAAATAATCAAGACCTTGTTGATGATCCAAACTTTGTCAAGGACCTTTGTCAAGGACTCATTTCAAAAGATCTATGTGCTAGAGCCCACTGTAACTACATAGCCAAAAAGGTATTAAGAGTTGTTAACCTAATCCTGCATAGCTTTTTCTCTGGTAACATCACACTACTAACTAGAGCATACAAAACATTTGTTAGATTTATACTTGAATACAGATCATCAGTCTGGAACCCATATCATATATCTGATATTAACACAATTGAAAAAGTCCAGAAATATTTCACAAGAAGAGTTCTCCACTCCTCTACTCATTGCAGAATACCTTATGCCACCAGACTTGAAACTCTAGACCTAGAAAATCTAGAACTACACTGCCTCTGATAAAATCATACATTGCAATGACTTACCTGTCAATGAGCTTCAGCTTCAACCATAACAACACAAGAGCAAACAATAGATACAAACTCAAGGTTAATCGCACCAAACTTGACTGCAGGAAATACGATTTCAGCAACAGAGTGATCAATGTCTGGAATACTCTACCTGACTCTGTGGTTTCTTCCCCAAACCCCCCAAAACTTTAACCTTAGACTGTCTACTATTGACTTCACCCCCTTCCTAAGAAGTCTGTAGGGGGAGTGCATAAGCGCTTCAATCGTGCCTACCGTCCCTGTCCTCTTGTTTTTTTATTTTTCTTATAAGTATCTCATGTATTCAAAACTATATTTATTCTTATACCTGTATTTTGTAAGCGATTGACAAATCAAATAAATACTAAAAAGGCCAAACCATTAGCAACTGTCTCCTCTTTTGACGTCAACATTCAGCTTTTATCTAGCAGGGTTGAACAGACGCTTCGACTCTCCGCCAAGATCGGTCAGCTCTCCCTTACCCATTTTGGCGGTCGGGGCGGCGGGGCTGGGAGAGGTGCACCGGTCACTCGGCTCTCCTCCCTTCTCCTCCGGCTCCGCTCCTCTTCCTTCCGCCCTCACAGCAGCCACCTCCGCCGCCGCCGTCGCTTTCTCCTCATACCAAAGCTTTTGCCCAGGTACCCGCTTCAGCCACCTCCTTCCCAAGGCCCGAAACAAGCGGCTCCTCCTCCGTTCGCCTTCCGTCGATGTATCCTACTTCTTCCTTCAGCGACAGAAACGCGCTGAAATTCTATGCAAGTCTCTTGCGCCCACGCACGCGCAGTTCCTTCGGTGGACACTTAAAAAGGATTCTACCCTCGCGGCGCAAAAGAACGCGTGCGCATTCTCAAAAAACAGGCGGGGCTACTAATTTTTTTCAGCTGCCAATTACTGTACCAGGGAGCGAGAGAGGGGTGGTTCTGTCTGTCAATCGTGGCGTGATAGACTTCTGTAGGTAGTCATCCGGACCTGCGGAAAACTCTTTGGAAGGAGCGTCTGTGGAGATTCTCGGTCACTTTGGGATGACTATCCAATGGTGCGGGAGTATGAACGAATTTCCAGAAACTTGCAGACTACAAGAACCTATCCTTCCGTTCCTCCCATCATCCAGTCACAGCTGATGAAGCTTCTTGGATGGGAAGCAAAACAACTTCTTCCTGAAGGAAAAACAGCCCAGTTGTCTTTTGAAAAAGCACCCTTGAGAATTCTCAGAGGACGATCTTGATCTTAGGAACATTTACATTAGTTCTTGAATGCAAACTTCACGGACTAGGATTCTCATCTTGGTGACTGCTACGTAGTTATTTTGACAACAGTACTGAAAGTTTTGTTAGTACCTTCTGGGACCTTGTTCGATGTCCTTATTTAGTTTATATTTTGGGGGTTCCCTTATAATATTTTCTCCAAATCTGACCTGGATATCTTTTATAACTTTGCAGATAATTTTTTGTCAAAATCTGGGTTTTTCTTAACCCAGGGTGTAAGATCTTCCGATATTCGGTAAAGACTGATGTTTCTTATCATAGTTTCTTTAGATTTTTTTGTTCTGCTTTTATTATTTTTATAAATAACTCAAAGTAGTGAATATCCTCACTTCTTCCTATTTTCCCCAAAGCAATTGTGAGATTTGGTCATCCAGCTAATTTTCATGCCTATCACAGGACTAGGATTCATAGCCTGCTTGCTTTCTAGCGTTAACCAATAGTGGTTTTCAAGTGCTAAATTGATGCAAGTTCGTTTTTATATGCAGTATTAATCTAATGTTACTAGTTTTACTCAGTTTTATATACCTCATAATTTTATTTCTATTTTTTCTCCTTTATTTCTTTACTCTCTTGGCTTTGCTTTCGGATATATTTTAAAATAAAAAACTAAGCTGCAAACCTGGAAAAAAGCAGGAGCTAGACTTCCACCAGCATAAACATTCCAAATGTGTTATGTGCAGGACAGGACAATGGTACTGAAACTGTTTAAGGGACACACACTGCATGGCAGAACAGCATTTTAAGGATGCTCTGTCAACTTTTCCCTTAATATCTACAGTTTATCACTCTTGAGAAAAAAAAAAAGCAATGTATCAATTCAATTCAGAATAGAGCTTGGAGGTCTTCTAATCCAGCCCCTGCTCAAGCAGGAGACCCTGTATCATTTCAGATACTTTCCTATGACTTAAGTGTAGCTGAAGTTGTACCATTTAATCCACTTTGGTACTATTTTTATTTTTTAGATTTATATCCCACCTTTTCTCTCTTGGATATGCAGATATTTAGGAAATCCTCCCTTACTAATCTATCCTTGTATTCATGTTGCAGAAATTAAGTCAAAAGTGTGCAATGATCACTTAGACATTGGTTACCTTGGAAACCCTTTTCTATTTGCTTATGTTGGGAATGAAGCTATCCAAATGATTGTAAAATTGATATCCACATGGTTTTTAACTGAAAGTCTCAATAGGTTGCAGATGTTTGAAAATACCAGAGCCAGAGAAAACGGTATAACAACCTAAAAGATTAAGATCATAGAAGGTTAAACAATTTTCTGTTAATGTCCAGCCACAGAGGCTCTCTGATCTTTTGGTTGTTTAGGTCTTTAGCACATTTTTTTTAAAAAAATAATTTTTATGCATATACATATCAGTGCTAATAAAATTTGGCCTAAAAAATCAGTGACAAAATTCCTTTGAAGCTGGATTTTCTGGTCGAGATAAAGTAACCTATCATCCAAATAAATTTGTTTGAAACCTTATTTCAAGTAGATTGGTACATCTCTTAATATTTCCACCATAGCAAGTGTCTGTAATTTTTATCTCAATTACCAATTTCAGTCTGAATCTTAACATGGTACTAGGTTTTCAGGAATAGTTCTATTTTTAATGTTAAAAAAAAAGCTTTACTAAAACTTCAACTTTTATTTATGCAGCTATATTCAATATAACTTTGATAATGTTGGCCTATTTCTGAATAGCTACATAGTGTGTTCTATACTGTCTCACCACCACCACCACATTTTCAGCAACTAAAATGGTTATGTATATTTTAATGTCTTTTTTCACTTTATACCACCATGAATAATTTAGAAATGTTCCATTTTATTAAAACGTAAGAAAGGCAGAATTCACATAAGTAGGAATGGAACAAACCAAAATATGCAGAGGAAGCAAGATTGACAATTTAAAAATTCCAGCATTCTACTTCAAACTCTTTAAAAAACTGTTTAAAATTTGTACAGCATGTCAATACAATTCAGAAATTAGTGTTCTAAATCAAGATAAAATCCATTTCATGTATTTTTCCATAAAAATCAAAATATTGCAATATTAACCATTGTCTGCCACATAAAGATAAGATTAGTAACAATTTTGCCTAGCAATATTGGTTTAGAAAATATATGCAATACTTGGGAGTGGAACATAAATCAGTGCTATTGCTCATTGAAAGAACAAGAAGTTTGGAACTTTATACAGTCATGCTACAAATTTCACACCTTTAAGAAATCATCACACTGGGATACATAACATGTTACAGTTCAGAATTGGTAGTAAAAACAAAAGCCCGTATTATTTAATATCCCATACAATAAGAACATTGTTCCTTGTAAAACAAATATCACAAATCCATATTCATCACTTGACAATCCAACACTGCATGTTAGATCTGCATTTTGGCTCCTTTAATAGATATATCTTATGCCCATGGTCTAAGATACATCTTATGCCCATGGTGCTTAGTTCAGTTTAGGTATGTATATATCAATTATATTTTTCTCTCAGCTGTACTATACTCACATATTATTAGACAAATAATTAATAGTCTTGTCACAATTGATCTTACTATATACACGATTGGTGGTTACTTTCTGATCATACCTCCCTCAAGATACTGTGGAAAAATGCTATCTGATATGAAACTATGACCTCTTCTCTGAAATCTAAATAAGTTATTCCTTTGTGAAGGAGGAAGAATCAATCATAAATACACTCATTTTAGTATATCAGAGAAGAGCTATTGTACATATACAGGTGACACTATCAAAGCAGCTTGATATGGAATAAGCAGCATATTAATATACACAAAATGCTTGAACATTTTGAAGTTCCATAAATTGCATCTATCTGATCATTTTTCAGAAAAAAGCACCATTCCATGTTAACATATAATTCTCAACATTTTAGTATGTGTAAAAGCTTTGCTGCCTTATGGAAAGATTTTTGTTTGTTTTGCATAATTGTATCACTGCTAAGAAAAATGATATAAAAACTGCTGTTGAAAGTTTAAGCAAAACTTCTCATCAGGCAAATGCTCATCTATTAGAACTGTAAAAACCACTTGTTGCTGAAGTGGTTCCTACATTTTAGTAAATAATATATAGTTATAAGGGCCACACACATATACAATTTAAAACTAGATGCACTTTTGTACTCAGATACTAGGTATGTATCTAAATACCCACAGTTTATACCCACAGTTCAATCACTTTTGAAGAGTGTTTAGTTGTAGAGAAGAGACAACAACATTTGGATGATTATCTAATGTAGCATATTAAATTAAAGTTTCAATCTAAGATATTTTTGCAGGAGTAAAATGTATCCTCCAACAAATCCTGCAAAAGACAAGTCCTTGCTTATATAGGCAAAGGACAATTTTAACAAAAGCAGAGCTTGGTTGCATAGAAGCCCTGATAATTATGATACCTCATAACTGGTATCAAAGAAATTGCCTAGAACCAGGGAGGGAGAGAAAAAGAATATAATATTTAATAAAAGGTACTGTTAGACTGCTATAACAATGAATAGCTTTTAGGCATCTATAACAAATTGTTTCAGGTAGAATGTTATTGGCATTCAGTGCCATTGCAATAAAAATGCTCAACACAAATGGCCATAATATATACATAACTTTAATTGAATACGTTGATAAAATCTGAGATGCTCTAAAACACCAAGGATATCCCTGCATTTTTAAGTCATTGGCATGGAGTGGGGAAGGTGAGAGAGGGAAAAGATGGGTAAGAAGTTCATCATATATACTCATTAACTTCAGTTGTAAGTCTTCTTGGAAGAAGTTAATAAGAGCTAGTGACACTGTTTCAATGCAACTTTGTTCTTAACTTTAGAAGACTGAAAGACTACCAATCTGCTTCATTATTTCCCATAACCTAGTTATTTTTACACTCTCAGGATTTCTAGACAATTGTTATAACAGATAGCTATCCAGTCCGGCTGGGTTGATGCCCACTGTACATTGTTAATTTCTCCTTCTGCTGTGTAAGCCAAAATTGGGTCCTCAATGGCACGAGGCATTTGCTGGATATCCCAAATGAGAGCTTGATGGTCATCCGCTGTCAAAGGTGAAATACAGATTTTGTTAAATTTTCTTTGCAGATAATTTATTTATCCATGTATTCCAAAATAGAGGGAAAAAGCCTTGAGAAGTCATGGGTGACATTACTATAAAATATGTGTGACAATATCTGGCTAATCTTGAAAATTATTTTTTGTTGGTGGTTAGATATTTAAATATTTTTACAAGATAAAATCATATTAATTAAATTGTTTTGTAACACTTCAAAAAATAGGCATTCTTAGTGTACATCAATACATATATGTTATTGTTGAGAGATCCTTGGTTCTCTCTGCTTGTTTTCTTGCATTTCATTACCCTAACTAGTTAACATCATCAATTCCAGTAAGGAGTGCTATTAGTTGTCAGTTTATATTCTGATGGCTTGCCTGTCAGTGTTGGTGAGGGTGGTCTTAGAGACTCTTTGGTTTTGTCACCAACCGGTGGGCTGCGGCTGACTGGTGGGTTGTGAGAAAATTTTGGTGGGCCGCAGAGAAATCTCACCCCAAAGCACCTCCACAAAGCATTTAATCCAGGTTACATAGAAACACAAGGCTGCGCCGCCTACATGACCTGCAGGAACCCTCCCCGCCCATTTACTCCTTACCCAGTAAACTTGCCTGCTAAATTGCTATTTTTCCTTTTTCCGACCATCATCTGTTCTGCTGTGCCGGGAGATTTAGATTAGCTAGGAAGCAGGAAATGGTTGGATTTCTTGCTTTCTAGCTAGTCTTTAGATCTTTGGCTCAGCACAGCCGAACCTCCCTTAGGACTGAAGGTTTGCTTGCAAGCAAATTCAGTGCAGACTCATGGCAAGCAAATTTGAAAGACTGAGCTAGCCGATGGCAGATAGATCACTGAATGATTCTGTGAACAACTCAATGTGCCTGCTTTTGGGTAAAAGTTCCTCTTTTTTATAAAAAAATCAATATTTATATAAATATTTATATTTACATACAAGTCATGCCCAGTCAGTCACATGACCAAACCACACCCACAAATTAGGTCACGCCCACAGAACCGGTTAGTGGTCCCTGGGATCTAAAATTATGAGTTACGAGGTCCAAAAGGTTGGCAACCCCTGCTGTAAAGCACTATGGAGCAATATATAAGTCTTGATACAGCAATTGTTATTGCTGTTTTCGAAAACAGTATCTCAAGGAAGAGTGAATAGGTCAAGAAGAAGATGAAAACCAAGAAAGTTGTGGCTCAATGGAGTTAATGATTCATAAAAACAGAGTTGATTTAAGAAAGGAAATCTACAATCAGAGAATGTATGTGGAAGAAGCAAGGAATTTTGCCAGAATAATTTTGCCAGAATAATTTTGCCGATGCCAGTGAAATGGCATAGACAAAATTATGCTTAGATATATTTCCTTTTTGTCTTATCTCATGCCTTTGAGTTCTTTGGCATATTATTTATTAGTCTTCAAATAATATATAAGAATGTAAAGATTGCAATCCTATGTTCACATATTGGAAAATGATAGTAAATCCCAATCATTTCTTAAATGCCCATAAAAGAGAGGAGGAATACAAATAATCCATCTTTACCTGCTGTACAGATATGGCAAGAAGAATGTGGTGCCCAAGCAATACCATTTACACATGCTCGATGATTGTTCAGCCTGGCAACTGGTGTACAAGGAACTCTGACATCTAGAATCACCACCTTAAGAGGGAAAAATAATTCTAAATATTAATTCTAAATAAATTATTTTAGATTTTATTTTTATCCTTTCATTGAGTTTTTTATGTCCTCAGAGCATTCATACTGCAAACCAGCTGTCAAGTCAACATACTTATTCCAAGTGATGGGAAAATTCATTTGTTCTCATAATGAATATAAATATGTCACAGTGTGTCCTGATTATACACTTCTTGTAAAGAAGTCTAGATGACAAATCACAATACAAAATGTACAACTGTTCAGTAATACAATTCACATATTAGATTATCAGTGTAATTTATTTCTTTAAATTGAGAAACTAACACAAGTAATACATTATTTCTAAAAATGGGTTCTGCTTGTAGAAATATTTCAGCAATCAAAGACAGGTTAGCTCATCTCACCAAACCACCATGAAGATTTTTACTGCCCATTTTATTTTACTATGCTAGTATCTTCTAATTAACATATTCGTCTACCTGATTGTTTTGCTTTATGGAACTAAATGCCAGTAAAAAAAAATTCAGGTAGCAAAAACTGTAGTCCCATTGCTTTCACCTTGTAGTTGGAAAGCAGAGTTTACCATACTCACTATATACTCAGAAACAAAGTGTACTAGGCGTTCTCCCAGAAGTGTCTCACCTCCATACCATCCATTGCCATTGTTGCAAGGTAATTAGGATCTTGTTTATTCCAGCAAAGGCGAAGTAAAGGATGGTGCTGAGGATCCTCATAGATAATAGTGCTATGTTCCAAGTGCCTTAGGTCAAACATCCTCACTGAGCCATCAGCACCAACAGAAGCAAACATGTCTCTCCCACCTCCTGCACGGCTGAATGCAATATCATAGACCTGTTCAGATACCAACATCAGAAGGTGATAAAATATGATGCTTCCCATATTAAGGATTCCTGTCCCACTTTAATTTTTCATGCAAAGGCAGGAGTAAAGAAGGTATGTCCAACCAATTACTTGCTTTAGCCTAAAAAAAGGACAATGCTTACCACAAAATAGGGCTTTAGGCATAACACTCTCTCCTTCTGAGCAGAATGTTTCTTTTGCAAAATATTTTACTTTGTTGTATTGATTCCCCATTATCAATGAATTACTAAAAGGAAAATAAATGCATTACTAATAGTAGCAACACAACCCACCTTGGCTCCTACATGACTATTTCCAATGTATAGATTGGATTTTTAAAAACTTTTACTAACTGCACACATTTACAGGAAAAGAAAAATATTACACCATCACCTCTTTGTCATGGGCAATCAACTGAGTCTTGACATGGCCAGACACTAAATTCACTCTTCCCAAGACCTGGCCAGTTTCCAAACCCCAAATAGTACAAGTTGTGTCAATGCTAGAAGTACCTGGTATAGTTTGAGAGGAAAGAAAAAAATATTAGAACTATTTTTTCTTAAAAGCAATACAAATATGGGTCATTACATAAAATTTCTAATTCTAGACCTCAAGAAAGTGAACTTCTATCTCCTTAATTTACAGAAAGCTTCTTCAGTGTATCTGTTAACTCTTTTGTAAAATAGTAAACTAGTTTACAAAAATTAACTCTTTTGTGAAATGGTAATCCTTGGATCCTCTATGGCAATCAAAACATTTAAATCAAATTATCAGTTTTTTAAAAAATAAAATAAAATAAAATGTATGTTTCTATACTATGATTAATTGATATTCTATTTAATATTATGGGACTATGACTGCCTATATGACCAAAATATTTGACCTGAACTAATATGTGTTAACAAAAGTAAATTTTAATCAATAATTATCTATAACAGAATAAAATTACATATATTCATTTTATGCATCAATGTAGTCCACTAGTATAAACTTCAATTTTAAAGCCTTAGTGATAATTCAAATAAAATGGGAGAAAAAATATAAGGCCAAGAAGGTCCTAGCTATTGAAGGGACTCATTATACAATTATAAAAGCAGACCACCAAAATCACAGATCATTTTTCTGCTTAATATTTGCCAATTTAAAAAGTTGATAATTATTTTGCTAACTAGCTCATAATTGCACCAACAAAGAATTGCCAAAAGAAAAGAGTGGTTAGAATAATTTTTTCAGGTCTCTTTATTGAATAATGTAATTTTAAAAAGGCTAACAGTAGAAGATAAAGGTATCTGCACAGGACAGCTCCATGTCAATTTAACCAATCTGTCATAACTAAGTCAAGTACATGAAGGTAGTCCTTTACTGTTTGTTCAGTGACCATCTGAAATTAGGACAGCATTGAACAAAGGGACATACAACACTTCCTGAAGTTCTGATTGCTGCAGTCTTAAAGTTTACAATACAGTTACGTGAGAAAAATTCAGATGCTTAACACGCCCACTCTTATGACCATAGCAGTGCTGCAAATTCCTGCTGTCATGTGCTGAGAAGTATCAGCCGGCTAAGCCCACCCATGTGCAGGCCTCCCATCCATCCCTCACTCCTGCAAATCCTGGGCCTCCTCCCTGCCCAATCACGTAAGTCCACTTATCTTCCCTTTCCATGCAAGTGTTGACAAGCGCCTCCACTGATATGAAGCATAGTTATTGTAGAAAGCTAGCCAATGTGATATTTCCGAAGATAGAAAGAAACTTAGAACATGACAATGAGTGGCAACCATCTCACAATGTACTGAAGCTATTTCTATGTCAGGGAACATTATAAGATGAACACCAGTCCTTGCAATGTTTCTGAAGGCTAGAAAGAGCTTTAAAAGCATAATAAAGGCTGATGCTCATGTGGTGACATTTCCAAAGGTTGAAAGAGTCTCAAACATCACATTAGATAGATTTCTATAGCACCTGCACCTTGCATCAGCTGAGCACATTTGTCAATAGCTGCACAGAAAGGGAAAGTAAATGGGCTAGCAGGTTTGGGCAGGGAGAATGCCCAAGACTTCTAGGAGAGGTGGAGGGTGGGGGAGAAGGTGCATACATTGTGAAGGTCCATATCCCCTTGCAAAAATTTAAGGACCCCTATGATCACTTAACTATGGCAGTGGTGGGAGCTAGGATGGGAGTCAAGTTTTTACTGTTGGATAAAAAAGTCATAATGTCTAGAAGAAGCTCTTCCAAGTCTAGTTTAATCTTATGCTGTAACTTTTAGGATCTCCTCTGGTCATATTGAAAATTATTGGCATCTTTTTTTTTTTTGGAATTTTGAGAACAAATGAAAATAAGCCTAGTCAAGGGGGAAACCCCCCCCAAAGAAACTCCTCTAAATCTTCCTTTCACTTAAATCCATGATATATCTCCAATCATTTGCAGCTAACCACTCCACCCAATATGTTAAAGGCCATTGGTCACCAAAAGATTGTCTATTTCTTATCTAGAAAATAATTCAAAGCCTACCTTTGGCTAGTTTTTGAGATATCTGTCAAAAAATTTCTTATATAAATTTATAAATAGAACTTTTAGTTGTTTTAATCATGTTACCATCATCATTCTGCTACATTAATATTTGGACCTTACCTAAGAGATAAGGATCCACTTCATTCCAATCAAAGGAAGTCAGTGGAGCACAAAAATCAGAATTCTTATTGTTGTTCAGCAGACATTCTAGCCTGGTCTCTGTTTCACCCACCTGAACAAAAAATATCAATAAATACTTGTCATCACATTAAGTTAGTTTACATATTTAAAAGAATATGGATTCCCTAAAACTTAGGAAATGGCCATTCTGTGTTTGTCCTCCAAAGTCTCACACTTTTCCATAATTCTGCATGTATTTCATTTCATCCAGGGAGCAACAGCAGAGACAACATATAGTTTTCCCATTGCAATTATTGGATTCTTCATATTAAAATACAGAATTCAAGAGAGGTTTTTAGTTAAATTGGAGGGAATTCCTTACAGCAACAGTCATATTTCTCCTTGAATCCTTAAATACATTTTGCGGGGGCACAGAAGAAAATCCAACTGCATGAATACATTTATTTCTTGTAATTTTAGATTTAATTAGAGGTTATCAGCAGAAACAATGAATGACAAGAACAGTATCGTGTCCTACACATGCAAAAGGCACTTGCATAATGATACAATGCTGCTTTCATCATTTTGACAAAATGTCAAATCTTCTTGGCTATAATTTAATTTAAATCTTTTCTTTTTAAAGTTTCTTATTCATTTTTAATTAAAATTTGTATAGATAGTCCTTGACTTATAACAGTTTACTTAGTGACCGTTCAAAGTTATACTATTGAAAAAAGTGACTTAGACCATTTTTCAGTTATGACTTTTGCTGCATCCCTATGATGAAGTGATTAAAATTCAGATGCTTGGCAACTGGTGCTTTGACTGTTGCTGTGTCCCAAGATCAGTGACCCCCTTTTGTGACCTTCTGACAAGCAAATTCAATGGAAAAGACAAGGTCACTTAACAACCGGTTACTAACTTATCAACTGCAGTGATTCACTTAACAATTGAGGTAAGAAAGGTCATAAAATGGGGCAAAACTCACTTAACAAATGTCTCACTTAACAACAGAAATTTTGGGCTCAATTGTGGCTGTAAGTTGAGGACTACCACCCATTTTGCCATTTGGGGTGACTCTAGGTGACTTACAATATCATAAAAAATAAATATATAAAAAACATTATAAATATAGAAACTGATTAAAATCATTTATAGAGTAACTGATTAAAATTAATTATAGAGTAAAAGACTGAGTTTAGAGTGGAGCAGTAGTGGTGCCTTCTCAGTCACTACAACTGTAGAAGATGACCAGGCCAAGTCTGGGATGTGTGTGTGTGTGTCAAACATGTCAGTTTGTAGGTTTGAACTTTATCCTGGCTACTTGTGCCTGACATCAGCCACCTGCAGCCTACAGCTTCTCCATCAGGGCCCCATATCAACCAGCAAATCCAGGTTTTAAGGCTCTTTCTAAAGGCCAGAAAAATGGGGATAAATCTCAAGTGCTGGAAGAAAATGTTCCAAAGGGCGGGGGATATATTAGAGAAGGCTCTTCTTCTAGACCCAGCCAATTTGGCTAATGAGGTTTGCAGTAGGTCCTTTTTACTAGAGTGAGACATGTCAACCCCTTTGGGGTAAGATTTGGATATCCTGGACCCATGCCATAATGGATTTTAAAGGTAATTGACCAACAATATATTCAGGTTATTATTGACAGTGATTATGATAAATTCAATTTTTTTTAAAGCTGAAATTACTTCTGATTTATAAAGCACTCTTCTCTTAAACAATCTTCTCTTAAAATCCCACAAGAGACTTAAACTTCCATATTTTTGAAGCACATTTTTGTGGGTTTTTTTTAATCCCACAGATGTAAATATTATTTTTGCTATCCATTCATGAGATATAGACAAATATCAAACTTCCAGGATCTATCTTATTCTTTTAAACAGATCAGCAAGATCAACCAGAAACAAATAATATTTTCAGAAGCATAACTTTGCACAATGCTTTCATACAAAAGTTCAGAGCAGAGATGATAGAGCAGCAAATGCTATGTGAAATACTTTGGTAATGTTCAGAGATGCAGCTTCATATGTAACGGATATAAGATGCCATTTGTTAAGCTGGGCTCTAGAGAGCAATTTGAATTACGGTTACTGTAGCTGATCTCTGTAGTGTAACAACCTATCTACCTAAGTTCCTTGATTCTATGGCCTGACTGGTCATGAATTTCTCCAGGCTTATGGTCTAAGGGGACTTTAAACTGCTTTCTCTTAAGACCAATGTCTGAGATGGTTTGAGAGTTCATGGCCAATAGCAGAGTCTTGGATCTGATGCAATTTGTCAAGTGTTAACACACAGTGGTGACCATAGACAAAATCTAATTTTGTCAAGGCGGTAGCTTGACAAATTACTCCCACTGGAAATGGAGATTACCACTTCTTCCCTGTTATTGGTCAAATCACTTTCTGGTTGCCTTGATGTTGCTCTCTGCTGTAGAGAGGCTCAGCCTAATTGATCATCACCACTGATTTTATTTGGTTCCACAGGGAGCTTGGAGAGTATTCCTGCAGATCTGGTGCATAATTTGACTGTGCTTTTTCAGTCATTGCCTAGAGCAGGGGCCTGAAATCTTAAGTACTCAAAGAGCCATTTGGACCTGTTTCCCACAGGATAAAAAAACACCAGGAGCTACAAAACCTGGGTGGGTGTGGCCAACTCGACATCACTCTCTCCCACCCAATCACATACAGCCCCCTAGCCACACCTACCCAGCCAGTTATTAGAGCAGAAAACCAGGAACCACAAAACCCTTCTTTCTCTCTCTTTCCCTCCTCCCTCCCTCTTTCCTCCCCCTCTCTCCCCATCTCCCTCTCTCTGTGGAACTCCACCCCCCCCCCATTGTGGTTCACCAGCAGCCAGTACAGACGGCAGAGGTATCGGACAGTGAGGACAAAAGGGAACCAGTCAGTGAGTCTGGAGAGGACTTGGGCGAGGGTCCTGCATCAGTTCCCAGTGCGTGTGTGAGCAAAAGTGATAGAAGGCGAGAGCAGTTGAAGCAGAGGGGGCAACTTGGCTGGGAGGTTATTGCCCCTTCCATAAGGGATAAAAGTCAGACCTCAATGATGAAAGCTTTTCAGGAAGCAAAGCAGTTCAATATATTCTGAGTCCTTTTTGAAGCTCTGCGTATTCTAGTCGGTTTTTTCTAGTACTGTTATAATTACTTTGGAGACTTCTGTTTTTGGCAGCATTCCATAGCACTGACAGGTGTGTGCTTATCTTGGAGAACTTTTTAAGTTAGTTTTGACTGTGAATGAAAATAATTCCCAGTGTTGCATTAAAATAGGTTTTGCTTTTAAAACAAGTTTGCGTTTCATTAAGTTTGACGAAGCCTGGGTCAGAATACCTCTTCCTCTCTGTCTCTTCCTCTCCCCTTCTGTATCTGTCTCTCTCCCTCTCTGTATCTTTCTCTCCCCTGCCTTATCTCCACCCCCACCCCCGTATCTCTCTATGTCTGTGTGTGTGTGTGTGTGTGTGTGTGTGTGTATCTGTATCTCTCTCTGTCTCTGCGTCTTCTCTCTTGCTTGGAAAGTCAGCAAGCTTTCCTTGGGGCTCTTTGCTACTCCTTTTCTTTCTTCTTTTTGAAAATCCAGGCTGGCTGTGGAAAGAGTGTGAGCCACAGTGGAGGCTTCCCTTCTCTTCCCCCTCTCCCTCCTTCTCTTCTCGCAACCCCCTGGCTGGCTGTGGCAGGGCCGGGAGGGAACGCAAGTGTGCAGAGACCCTCAAGTGAGCAGCCAGGCATGGCCAAAATGCAGCAAAAGAGCATATGGGGCAGGCAGCCACTCCTTGAGGGGAACTTTCCCATCAAAAGTTTAAATAGCAAAGATCAGAGTTTTTTTTTAAAGAGCTAAAGAGAACAAAATTTGTAATATAGTCCTGTATATCTTTAAGTCCAATTGGATCAGAGTAGTATTACCAGTTCTGGAGAACTGGTAGCGGAAATTTTGAGTAGTCCGCAGAACCGGCAAATACCAGGTCTGACTGGCCCCACCCCATCTATTATCTGTCTTGCAAGTCCTAGCTGATTGGCTGGTCTTCTTTTGTTGCCCTGCACAGGAGAATGGAACTGGAAAGCAGGTTAGTGGGGTGTGGAGGGAATGGGGATTTTACAGTAATCTTCCACTGGAGTGGGGTGAGAATGGAGATTTTGCAGTATCCTTCCCCTGCCATGCCCATAAAGCCACGCCCACCAAGCGACACCAAGCCCACCAAGCCACAGAACCAGTAGTAAAAATTTTTTGAATTCTACTACTTTCAATGACTTTCATTGCCAGAAAATGTATTTTCACTGTGAATTTCCTTATAGCAAAAGTGGTTTGGAGTTCCAATAGTAAACAATGAAAGAACAGAAAAAAAGTTGCAAAAATCAAGCAAGGAGCAAGATCAGCAATAACCAGTACTAAATCAGAAGACAGAATAGCTTTAAAGAGTGCAATTAAAACCCAGGCATACTTAAAAAAAAAAAGCTGAGGGGAAAAATGGTAAAAGATCGGACCTTCCAATTGCTCCTTACCAAGAATTGCAGTCTTCAAGATCCCCTCTTCTCTGTAGGTATAACAATTGTCCAAAGGTCATCTTGGGTCATTCCTAGTCACTCCTTCAGAAAACAGGGAGCAAAGCTGCCAAATAACCAGCTTTGGTGGCAAAATTAGCTGTTTGTCAGTGGGAGAAAAAGTCACCCCTGCTCACTCATCTTGGGAGAAGTCCCTGAGCTGTTTAGTTTTAGTTTAATTTGCTTTATTGTCATTGCACCTCGTACAACGAAATGAAGCACCATCTTCAGTGCACATCATGACCATGACCATGAAAATAAACACAAACACACATTCTTCAACCTCCACACATTGAACCGAAAACCTCTGACACCACACCAACACTGCATTACACAGCAGAATTCAAAAGAGCTACTGCCCTGGGATAAAAGCTGTTTTTCAGCCTATTTGTCCTTGTTTTTATTACTCTGTACCGTCTTCCAGATGGTAATAGTTCAAAAAAAGGGTTCCCAGGATGAGATGGATCGTTAAAAATGTTTTGAACTTTCTTAAGGCAGCGGGAGCTATAAAGCTCTTCCAAAGAGGGAAGAGGGCAACCAATGATCTTCTGGGCAATGACATTAACCCTCTGGAGTGCTTTCCTGTCTGCCACTGTGCAATTGGCAAACCATACAGAGGTGCAGTATGTTAAAATACTCTCTATGGTGCAGCAGTAGAAGGTCACCAGCAGTTTTTCATTCAGTTGTTGTTTTCTGAGAAGCCTCAGGTAGTATAATCTCTGCTAGGCCCTTTTGACCAGAGCTGCAATGTGGGTCCTCAAATGTATGCAGAAGAAACCCAGAAATTTAAAACTGGCCACTTGCTCTACTCGGTCTCCATTGATAAGCAAGGGCTGGATATCTGATCTGTTCTTTCTATAATCCACTAGAAGTTCCTTGGTCTTATTGGTGTTGAGGACCAAGTTATTGTCTCCATACTATGAAAGCAACTGTTCCACCTCATCTCAGTAGGCAGACTCATCCTCCCTGGAGATAAGTCCCACCACTGTTGTATCATCTGCAAATTTAGCAATAGTATTAATAGCGTGAGTGGGAATGCAGTCATGCACATAAAGAGTATAGAGTAAGGGACTCAACATGCAACCCTGTGGTGTACCAGTATTAAGAATAAGGGCTGAAGAGGTATGATTACCTAATTTGACCCCCTGTGAGCGGACAGACAGGAAATCCATAATCCAAAGGCAGATTGAATTAGAAAGCCCAAGGTCTAGAAGTTTACACATGAGTCTATGTGGAAGAATTATGGTAAATGCAGAACTAAAATCCACAAAAAGCATCCTCACATAACCCCCCCCCCCCCCAATTGTTCTAGATGAGTCAGAGCAGTGTGAAGAGTGATGGCTCTTCTTCTGTAGATCTATTTTTTCTGTATGCAAACTGGTGTTTATCAAATGTATGCGGAAGACCAGAAATGATATGCCGGCAAACCAATTTCTCAAAGCACTTCATGATGATAGGAGTGAGTGCCACTGCTCTGTAATCATTGAGGTTATTGATAGGGAACTTCTTTGGCAGCGGAATAATGGTGGAAGCTTTAAAACAAGATGGAATAGTGGACTGGGATAAAGACCGATTGAAGATCCTGGTAAAGACTCCAGCCAACTGATCAGCACAGTCTTTAAGTACTCAGCCAGAGATACCGTCAGGACTGGCAGCTTTTCTAGGGTCAATAACCCTCAGAATGTTCCTCACCTTCTATTCCTCCACAATGAGGTGGGGGCTACAATTGGCTGGTAGTTGTGTTTTATCTGCCTCTGATGCCTCCACTTCAAAGAGAGCAAAAAAATTATTCAGTTCCTCTGCCAATGAAGCATCCCCCTCAGCAGGGATGACATTGGTTGGTTGATGGTTTGTAATTTGTTGAATCCCTTGCTCATGTTATTGTTATATCAATTATCCTCAATCTTCCTCTTATAATCAGTCTTGGCCTTCCAAACACCTTTCTTCAGATTAGTTCTGGCAACACTGTATCTTGCCCCATCACCGGACCTAAAGGCCTTGGTCCTGTCATGTAAGAGGCGCTGGACTTCCTTGGTCATCCAGGGTTTCTGATTGGGATAGATCCTAATAAGTTTATCCACAGTGACAGTATCTTTGCAGTGTTTGATATAGCACAGAACAGTTGCAGTGTGCACCTCTAGGTCAGGGTGGTAAAAGATGTCCCAATTTGTGTTCTCAAAACAATCCTGAAGTTGTTGGGAAGCATCTTCTGGCCAAGATTTAACTGTTCTTATTATAGGCAGAGCCCGTCTCCTAAGAGGGATGTACGCTGGTGCTAAAAGCAGTGGCATATGGTCTGGTTGTCTCAAATGTGGTAATTGTATAACCTTATAGCCATGTTTGATGTTGATATATACTTTGTCCAATATGTTTGCTCCTCTAGTAGCACACTTAATGTGCTGATAGAATTTAGGAAGCACTTCTTTTAAATCAGCTTGATTAAAGTCCCTGCTATGATATGCACAGTATCAGGACACTTATTCTGCTGATTACTAACAATGTTATACAAGAATCCCAAAGCTATGGTAGTATTGGAATCAGGTGGGACATAGACTGCAGTAATCAAAACCATGCTGAATTCCCGCGGAAAATATATGGGTCTACATTTAAGAGTCATATACTCCAGATCCATGGAGCAGTGGCTGTCTGCAGTCTTTGTATTGATACACCAGCTTTTGTTCACATAAAGGTTTAAACCTCCCCCTTTGATCTTGTCAGAATCTCTACTCCTGTCCTGCCAGAGAGCTAAGTAGCCTTCCAGCTCAATAGCTGCATCTGGAATGAGTGAATGAAGCCAAGTTTCTGTAATTAGCAAAACACAGCAGTTCTTGATGAATTTAGTCTTTGCAATCTGTAGCCTTAATTCATCTATTTTGTTAGTCAGAGATCTTGCATTTGGTAAGAAATATACTTGGAATTGAAGGCTTGTGTGGAAACTTACTCAGCCTAAAGAAAACCCCAGCACGGCATCCTCTCTTCCTTTGCCTCTTCCTCCTTCCTGCAGGGATAGTGATCCATGGCTCCCCCAGGGGCCTAGCTGCCTCCTTCGGTATGTTATGAGAATGTATAAAATCAGTAATGTATAAAGTCCGTAATAGCCTTTTCACATTTCAGTCCAATTTGTAACAAGGCTTTTGTTTATTGAATAAATTAAAACTGCCTGAGTTCAATTACCGCCCACTAAACCATAAATCATGGTTTAAAAACCACAATGGATGAATTCATGTAACAAAAATGGCAAAACCATCATCCCACACACACATTTGGTGTGTGAATCCAAATACTATTTTTACCTGTACAAAATCAATGGTTTCCTGAAAATGATGTACAGAGCAGCAGGTGACTCTTTTTCTCCTGCTGACAAAGCTTGGAATGTTTATTGTAGAATTACAGAAGGAATATTGGTATATAAAAGCATGCCAATGTACCTGCTAAAAATGTAGTAAGCAGCATATAGGAATATTGATTGTAGGACTATAATACAAAGCACACTGTTATACTATTGCCATATATCACTTTATTTTTGTGTAAATGTGGAATAGCAGTGTACCTGAACTCTAGCTAGAAAAGTTCAATTTCTAACAATGAAATACAATTTATTTCAATTACGATTACCAGTAATGCTCTAGGCATCTCTATTGCTGCTCCATATCAATGAGCTGCTCATAAACCAAGGAGCTGCAGTGGATTTGGGGAAAGGCTGCCCTAGTGGAACTTGGTCAAGCACCCTAATTTTCTCTTTATTCCACTGGGCAACCACTATCTTGACTGAGCTGCTCACCAGATCCTTGGGCCTTCTCTGCTGCACAGAGTAAGCCAATCTAACAACTCCTTCTTCATTAGGAGTGGGTTAGTTGCAACATTAAACTTTATAGCTATCATGATTATCTATCCACAAGAAGGAGCTAAGCTTTATCCTGCCCCCTTTTAAGATTCTGTCTGCCCCAAGATTAAAAACAGATGTAACGTATGATCCTTTGTTGGTTCTTTAATATCTTGGGCCAGGTGCATTGTCATGGCAGCCAAGAACTCTTGAGCTGCTCTAGACCCTTCAGCCAGGATAGGCAGGTTGAAGCTCCCTAATACCAGTTTGGCAGCCATGGTTGGGAGCCTGCTTTGCAACAGAGGGAAAGATATAGCAGCAGCTAGCCCAAAGGCCCCTTCAAGTATAATCACACTAACAAGTTCTCATATCTGTTTAACTAGAGTAGTATCCCTTGATGCCAATAGAGATTTAGGGTTGACAATAGCTACCACCATCATCCTGGGACAAACTGAAAACCTGGAGGTAGGGGAGGAGATCTTTGAGAGATGAACTTCCCCTTTCCCCTTGATACCCAGGTTTTGGTAATGCAAGCCAGGTCTGCCCTCACATCCCCAATTGTGGATGAAGATGTTATGTTACAGGTCTGGCATTCAATATTACAGCGGGAGTTGAATCCCCAGTGTTCCAAGCATTTCTTATTTCCAAATAAGAACCTATATCATTACATTAGGGAAGACAGATGTTCAGGTTATTTGTAATATATTTCTGATCAACTGCTGAAGAATTCACTTTTTTAATGATAACTGAAGAACTTATATATGAAATGATTACCTTTTGAATCATTATCAGTCTGTTGAATACAGTGCTATATTTGAGATACTGCTATGGTCTTATTAATATCCCAATTATTATGAGAATATTCTGATAAATCTATGAAAAAGGGCAAGCTACATGCTTCAAAAACCATGCTAAGTATAACACTTCTTTGTAGTTAATAACAGCAGGTCTGCTACTGTAGGTTTTTATAAAAAAACAAAGCATAGAATTATTTTCTAAATGGTCTACTTACTCTCCACACCCGCAGATAGTCACCACTGGTTGCCAAAAGGTCTGGATAAACTCCTTTGGTATCTGGTATCCACATGAGCTTGGTAGTTGGATAGGGGTGATCAAAAGTATTTCTGCAAATGAATTCAGAGCTTTCTTCATCCAATCCAACAAGCTGAACCTATGAGAAAAAAAAGTATGTGTGTTTGTAAGTGTATGTACATGCATGTGTGTACACACACATACATTCAGGACAAAGACTAACACGGTTATGGAAAAATGGTTACAAGCAAAATTGATCAAGTAAAACCAAATAAATTCCAATGTCCAGATGGTATCTAAGAGCTCTTGAAGCAATTAAGAATAAAACTGTCAATTTTTCACAAAAAATAATACAATTCTTTTAAACAAAGGATTGGAAAAATGTGATTCCAATTTTTCTAACAATATTGAGAAGCAATATAAGAACGTAGACAGTTTGGGGGAGAGGGGAATTAAAAGAATTGTTAAAGAGAAAATAATACATAGCGCTAGTCTTGTTGAAAAGGAACCAAAGAGAAATCTTGTTTCACTAACCTTCCAGCTTCTTTGCAAGTGTCAAAAAGGATATGGAGAAGAGTACTTCTCCAGGAATACTTCTCCAGTCAGGAATTAGTATAAGGACTGATACTTTTTATTTGCATAAAACATATCTGGAATTAGAGCTGATCATTCAAGTTACCATGCTGACTACATAAATGATTACACAGCAAATTATTCAGATCAGCTTTTAAATCAAAAAGTAATTGTGATGCGCTCCAAAAGCAACCTTCCAAAAGCAACCTTCCAATCTGGATGAATGATGAATGCAGTTCGCTAGAAATAAACGTAGGCTGCATATTGGCACATAAATTTCAAATAAATTCCAAAAAGTCATGTATACATAGAATAGTCACTGAATAGAAAGAGTATCCTGGAGTCAGGGTAGATGGTATCAACCAAATTTGCAGCTGCTATAAAAATGTTAAATTCCCACTTGGACTTCTTAGAAGAACTAAAAATAGAATTGTTGGTATAATATTCCCCTTATATAAACCTATAGTAAGACTACACTTTAGCTACTGTTTTGGACACATTTTGAAAATGGTATTACAGAATTAGAAAAGATGCAAAAATGTGGATGAGGATGGTTATGTTACAGGTTTGCTTTCAACAAAGATTAGAGAGACTGGAATACTTCATATATGAGGGAGGATTACAGTAACCCAGGCTCTATCTTGGAACAAAGTAATGGAAGGGGATATAACAGAAATATGTCTGGCATAAATAACATGGAAATGAACATATTTTTCTCCTTCCAGTGTGTAATTACTGAAATTAAATGCAGAGAGGTTGGGGCCAACGGAAGGAAGTTTTTGTTATTGTTTTTTAGACCCAAGAATTCACTGCTACAATTGTGGCAATGGCAGTCAATTTGGATGGCTTGGGAAGCTTCAGATCACACACTAATACTGGCTACTATTATGATAGTGATGACTGCTTACTATTTCTTGAAACAGAAAATACGAGTTAAATAACCTTGTAAATTTAAATTATAGATAAATGCTCCTTGTAGGAAAACAGCAGTTATATACCTCCAGTTCAGGCATGTGAGTTTCTCAAAAATCCATTTGGCCAATATTGGAATAAATTCTGCAGGGCTCTTAAAGCCAAATTAAAGCTTAACTAAAATACTGAAGGGACGTAAGGTAGGCATATCTCAAGCAAACTTTACGCCGTGTAGGTATCAAAGGGCAAACGTAATAACACAACTTCTAAAGCTATCGAAATTGAAAACGAATGTTATTCCTTTCTCACTTCCTAGAGAGGCAGAAAGTGCGCAGATGCAGTTTTTCTCCTCTTTTCATCACACCACCACAAAATATCCCAACGGCCCCTGCCTATAGTGAAAGCAAGCAGCCTGACCACCAACTGGAAGCGGTAGAGATGCTCTGAGGGCAAAACCTAACAAAACTTCCCCGAAGCAGCTCCGCCTTTCGCGCATTCCCCTCCCCTCCCCTCCCCTCCCACCTTTTTGGACACTCACTGCCTTTAACTGGGCCGCTGGCGAGGACCGACTGGGGATGCGCTGCAGTGCGGAACCTGCCTGGCCTCACCAGTGACTTCTCCTCGCCCGCTGACCCCAACCAGGTTGGCTCACCTTGTTATTGTACTCTTCTACGAAGCTGCCTAGGGCAAGTCGAAAGCGCTTGTCGGGCCTGACACTCCAATTCATGGCGTAGACGGTCCATGGAGCCTCGTACTTGTAGATCTCCTTGCGCTTCCCGTGCAACGACATGGCGGGTGGGAAGGCTTTACTTCGTCAGCCTCTCACGACCTCCTCTCGAGGTATCGCTCCCGACAGCCTTTCTTCACCTCACACAACGACGATGGCTAACCCTACTCCTCCATTCACCCTATTCAAACTCTGAGTTTTCATTGGTCCTGGACCACGCCGTTCCTCAACTCCAAGGCTTTTCATTGGTTTTGCGAAACGTCCACCTCGCTCAACCTCCGAAAAAGATTTACATATTGGCCCTCATGGAATTAGCCATTAGCGGAGAAAGTTGTCGTTCTTGGATAAAGCCCGCCTCTTCCATTACATTTGAGCGTATCAAGTATGATTTAGTTAGTCGCTGTTATTTAAAAAAAAAAAAAAGGTGACGACGACGAAGAAAGACGTAGAGATAGAAATGTAGAGCCGGTTTCTCTGAATGTTTTATTTTGGTTTGTCCGGAGCGTTTTAGGCGATCTAGGAAGTTTCGCCAAGAGTCGGAAAGGTGTGACTGGTGCGAAAGTCATAGTAACTGGATAGAAAAATGTAGTAATTAAAGTAATTAAAGGGTTTTTTTTTAACACAAGTGTAATTTCTTGTGCCTAATGCTGTTATCCTTCCTTTGCTTCAATCTTGGTATGTATTATCCTTTGTTGGTGTTGTGGTATAGCATGATTGTCCAACCTTTTGGCTTGCTTGGGCTGCATTGAGCGAAGAGGAATTGTCTTGGGCCGCGTGTAAAATATGTCATATTGTTAATGTAAAATAACAAACTTATTTTATCTTTTATATTTTTTATTATCTTGTGGGGCCGCATTACTAGCTAATACTGCATGTGGGCTGCGGGTTAGACACAACTGTTATAAAATAATATTAATGATGAGGGAATTATAAATATATTCAGTTTGTCTTTACTATAATGTATGTTTCAAGAAGGCACAATGTAGGAATTGCTATTAGTCCTGCTCATGTTGGTCCAGGTTTTGATCCCAGGCTTGGTATCCATTACTGGCTAATTTCTTGGCTAAGATGGCCCGCAAAACCCTCTGTGTACACTGGCTATTTACTGAATAATGTGTCCATCACTTGGTCTTGTAGATAGATTGGATTTCTAAAGCATACACAGAAAATGGGGAGGTCATGCATATAAATAACTCAAAATTTCTGTTGCTAAGTAGATTAGATTCAACTTTATTGTCATTGCACATGAACACAGGCAATGAAATGCAGTTAGCAAAACTCATTTAAGTAAGATACTTAAAAACTCATTTAAGTAAGATACTTAAATGAGTTTTGCCACATTTTCTTGCCACAGTTGTAAAGTGAATCACTGCAGTTGTTAAGTGAATCCACTTTCCCCATTGACTTTACTTATCAGAAAGTCCCAAAAGGTGATCACATGATCCTAGGTCACTGCAACTGAGTTTTGATCACGTGACCATAAGGATGCTGCAATGGTCATAATTGTGAAAAATGGCCATAAGCCACTTTTTTCAGTGCTTTTGTAACTTTCAATAGTCACTAAATGAATGGTTTTAAGTCAAAGATTATCTGTACAAACCCAACATCGTTGCTCCCTTTTAGGATAAATACTGTTAGACAAAGTTCATAAAATTATTTATTTTATTTTAATTAGGTTTTTTAAAAAATCCTGCTTTATTACTTTACAATTACTTTACAAATAACTCAAGGTGTCATTGGCCCCCTCAGAGCCTGGTTCAGAAGAATTGGAACTGGGACGTCTGACATGGAAGGCACGCCAGGGCACTACCCTTGGGCACTGGTGCAGGTGGTCGACCAGATGGAGAGCTGCCTGCCTGCACAGACAGGGGAAGAACGGCTGCTGACTGGTCCTGATAGGCAGCTGATCTCCCCTGATGAGGAACAGCTGTCTAGTCTACTGGATCCAGGGACAAGGAGAGTGGAGTGCAGGCAAGCCCAGAGAAGGGCTGCAAGCCCCCTTCCTCATAAGGAAGACCTGGAGAGGAGTAACTTAAGAAGTTAGTCTTTGCCAGGAACAATTGTTTGCTTTGACTTACACTCCTCAGACTTTGACTATTGCTCATTGCTGTTTTCCTTGCCTCACTTGGAGAATTGCTCTCTGCATTTTGTTTTGGACCTAGACTTTCTCTTGTGGCCTGAGTTTGGCCTTTGCTTCATTGGAACTGCTTCCTGTCTGGGACATGTTTCTTGTCCCGAGGACTACCCTTGTCTTGTGTCTGGACTCTGCCTTGTGGATTGGATTTGGAACCCTGGACCTTGCCCTCTGAGCATACTCCTACTCTGTGGGCTTTCTTTGTACTACTGGGGCTGTGTTTTGGAGATTGAGAATGGCTGCCTTCAGGATAGTGTGGGGATGGAGCCTTACCGGTCTTTAGAGGACCGTTGACTGGAATATTTGTTATTATTAAGAGAAATAAAGAACTCTCTAAAGGCCTGCCTTGCTTTTGACAGTCACAAACTTACATAATGTACCTTCTTCCTATTTTTCCCATGACAACCCTCTGAGATGGGTTGGGATGAGAGTGAGTGAGTGACTTGTCCAAAATCCCTTTTTAAAATAACTTAATGCCACTATCAAAATACTACACAAGTGTTTCTTTAGCTTCATCCATGAATATATGAAAAAGCACATTACACCAAACTCTCCAAAGTTTGAGCCTTCAGCTAATCATGCCATTTCTACTCATGCATAATCTGCTTCTGTCACATATTACCTTTCATATAGTCAGAAACCAACCTCCATTGTGAAGAATAAAAAATTTGCATTTATAATGCAATTTTTTTCTCATTTTTTGGTATGCTTCAGAATAGAATTCTGCCAAAGAAATTAATCCCTCTGCATAATTCACTTTTTTTTCTTTTTATGATGAATATTAGTTGTGTCCCTCCAATTGTCAAGCCTGATATAGTGTTCATAGTCATTAACATTTCTCTAATTACCACAGATATATTGGATGGCTTACTATTTTTCAGCATTTGAATACCATGTAAGTTCTTTTTGTCATTTGTTGATCTTGGAAACAAACATTTGCAACGTGTTTCAGTTTTCTTTTTTGACATGTCATTATTCCTACAGAATTTCCATAATAATCCTTCAAGCATTCCCCTTCTAATTTTAGATCATCCTGGGTTTTGATTAATTTCTTTTTCATGTCATATACAAATAACTATACTTATGAATGATCCTTCATTCATAATTAAATCTACATCTTTGCTTCCTTGCATGTATTTATCAAATCAACTCTGCATGATCAGATCATCTTTATTCAAATCTACTAATACTGCAGAATGTACCTTATTGCCTCAGAACTATTGAAAAATAATAGAGTAATCGGTTCCAATATTGGAATCATTTTTCACTCATATTGATATCACTCAATGCATCCCCAAGGACTAGGGCCCTGGCAATTTTAGTGCCAATATTTAAGAAGAGGAAGAGAGATGACCCTACTAACTATAAGCCAATTAACTTGATTAATATCATCAGCAACCTTTATGCTAATCACCTCCACAATAAGCTTAAGGACTGGCTGGATCAGGGAAATCTAATAGCAGAAGAGCAGGTTGGCTTTGTAAAAAGTAACGGAATCATTAATCAGTGTTTGGTCTAACAGGACCTGATTAAAAATTATTCAACTAGCAATGCTGTATCATTGTATGCTCCTTTCATTGATCTTAAGGCAGATTTTGATTATTCGTCCTGGACCAAATTATGGAAAAAGCTGAAAATTGCATCAAGTAGTTGTTGGTTTCTTCATTTAATGTGTACCCTACACACAAATATACTTTCAAGATTAGGTGAAATATGCAAAGGTTCCTTGTGAAACCAGTTACAGCTAGAAAAATGGATAAACAGGGATGTATTTCCCCCCCACCTCCGCTTTTCAATTTTTAGATCAACTGTATGGTGAGATGCCTAAATGATCCACATTTCCAACCCCTAAACTAGGAGACTATAGCATTCCCCAGCTGCTGTATGCAGATGATGCTGTAGTACTTTCCAGAATGGGTGTCAAACTCAAGGCCTGGGGGCCAGATCTGGCCCAAGGAGTGCTTAGATCTGACCTGTGGGGCCATAGCGAAGGACCGGCCCGCAGTGCCTCTGCCATCAAAAAAGGTAGCTTGTGAGGGCCATGCATGCCCCTCCCATGCTCCATTTTTTCTGGCAGAGGGATGCAGGAAGCTGTCTCAGCCCAAAACAGCTCAGGAGCCTGTTTTCACTAGCAGAGCACTCAGGCCATTACAGGCTTCCCCGACACAAGTGACATGCTGGCCACGCCCACCATGCCCACACTTACCCCAGTCCTCCGAGGTCAAACACAACCCCGATGAGACCCTCAGTGAAATCAAGTTTGATACCCCTGCTATAGAACATGGCTCCATTTAAAGGGACATCAGATCCAGTTTCATTCTTCCTCTAATTGGTTGATATCCTGTTTACCCAGATTCAGCTTATGTCTAGATGCTGCTTATATACAATGCACCTCTTGTTATAGTGTATGTAGTCAATTTTTTAAAGCAGCACAGAAAATCCATTAAAATATGCCATCCTGCAACACATTTCCTATAATCCATTCAATTGTTAAATATGATCACTTTTTAAATATTAATGGTTTTAGATACATTTGCTTTGTTGTAATTTTAGATACCATACTTAATATAATTTTAAGGTTTACATCATAATTTAATATAGACTAATCCTGGATCTCACTTATTAAATGCTATTGGTGATTTTACAAATGTCTTCAATTTTATTTTTTATTATCTGTATTAATTTTTGAAATAAATTGAAATGATTGATTTAAATCTACTAATACTCCCCTTTCTTAGTTTCAAATATTTATAAAATCTCTTTTTTCCTTAATTTATTTAATTTTATGCTATTTTACTAAACTATTTACATGTTTTACAGGTAAAACAACCTAGGAGAAATTTCCTGACATTTAGAACAATCAACAGAACAACTTGTCTCAAGAAGTTGTGAATGCTGCGACACTGGAAGTTTTAAAGAAGAGATTGGACAACCATTTTCTGAAATGGTAAAGAGCTTCCTACCTAATTCTGTTATACATTTTAGTACAATTTGCCATATCAGCACATTGGCCCATAGATACTTGGCATTGGATAATCAAGGGTTTCACATAATAGCAATAGCAATAGCACTTAGACTTATATACCACTTGATAGTGCTTTCCAACCCTCTCAAAGCGGTTTACAGAGTTAGCATATTGCCCCCAACAATTTGGGTCCTCATTTTACCCACCTCGGAAGGATGGAAGGCTGAGTCAACCTTGAGGCTGGTGGGATTCAATCTGCCAAATTGCAGTGGGAGTAGCTTGCAGTACTGCACTCTAACCACTACACCACCGATGTTCATAATGCTTTAAACCGATATGTAAATTAGGTTATCAGTCTTAGTTGCACTCATTTCATACATATAGGGCATGGATTGGGAGAAAATCAAATGGAGTAATATAGTTAGCTGCTGTTTGGTATAAATCTAATGTATATTGTTTGGTTATTCCCTCAGGGAACAATAAAATCTGAATCAGTGATGATCAAAATTTATTAAAACAAAGAGAAGAAATACCTTGAACAACACAATTTTAATAATCAGATACATACATTTAGTATAGTAGGAGATGTGTGGTAAATTCCTTGCTTTCAATCAGTTCCTTTCTATCCATACAGGAATAAGAAAGAGAAATAAGGTGGGAGTTGAGAGCTTGGATTTCTTCTAACAGAACATCAGCAATCTTGCCCCAAACTAGAAAGTATTGAACAAAGATTCCATTAAAATAATAGAAAGGATGGCTGGAACCTTACCCATCATCAGCTGGAACTACAACAGTAGGTATAGAATGAAAGACAGAATCATATTCCAACCAGCTGGACATTCTTCTGTTCTCATTTGAGAAAGAATAGAGTCCTCATGTAGGAGCCATGAGTAAGAAACTGGTAAAATCTCTATGATAGGAGCTTGTGTGATAAATCTATATACTGCTAAAATATTTGTGTTTTTACCCTTTAACCTAGGAGACTGCCCTCTCCTCTTCAAACTCTTTTAGAAATTTTGTTTTCTGTGGAGTGCCAATTGTTCAATAAATGTCCAGATATAGCCATTTTTGGAATGGGCAGCCCATTTGGTGGGGACTTATATTCTGAATTGTGTCCCAAGTAATGTGGCTATATAAATTGATTAAATAAATAAATGTTTACACAACTATAAATTACTCTATATGGAGCTGTCTTCGAAGATGATTTAGAAATGGCAGCTGGCCCAAATAGCATGTTTCCGATCAGGTATAATGGCAGTTAGAGTTGACTTTGCAGATGTTAAAGAATTCTTAAAAGAAAGATTTTGATTTTGATGAGAGGTTATAGAATCAGAAATAAAACAAAGCATATGAAAGAAATAACTACACTTTGATTTGGTTTAGTATGACATGGTATGGAGAGAAATTTGACCAGGCCATCAAGATTTTGTTTTTTACTCTACAATAACATTATTGGGATCCCTGTGGTGTCTATTTCTTGTTTTTGCCTATCTTGAAGAGCTAAAACAGGGACTAAAGTAATTCAGCAGTGTAATATCTATTTTATAATAGCTGCAGTAGCTGCTAGTAGGTTTCTAGGTCCAATTTAAGCTCATGGGAATCTTATTCTGTATCTCCTTACATGACTTGGCTTCCAAGCTCCCAGATATTTTCAATGCTATCTGTCACACATTGAATCTACCTTGACTGGGTAGTCAATGCAAGAGGAGATGTTTCAAGTCCCTTCTTCCATAATTTTTTTGGGAAGTACTTTGGAACAGGACTTCTCAAAAGCTGCCATAGTGTAGAAAATAAGGAGGGTGATCTTGAAAGAGATATGCAGGAACTACTGCCTGGACAAAAGGAGATGAATATTTTTTAAAGTCCGGAACAGTGAGATAATATTTGGAACTAATTTAGGCAGACTCAGTTAGCTTAATCACTGTACCGTAACAAGGAACAAAAGGACTGGCACAATCTGACTTGTAAGATTCTATTATTGTAGTTATTATCCCAACTCATTATCATGACTACTAATACAAGTACTTTCAAACTTTTGGTGCAGTTGATCTCTTAGTCTGGTACATCTAGTGAAGCTGTCACTTTATGTTCTCCCCCAAGAAGTCTTGTTGATTCTTATATGCTATAATTTAGGCAGTTCATCAAATCAAATCTAATTTGGAAGTACTTCAGGGGTTAACAGTCTGCTGCTATGCTGGCAGGTATAGCATTGACTTCATTTATTATTTAATACTTCATTCTATAAATTTTTCTCTTATGGATGTAAACAATTGAGATACTGTTAGTTTACAGATAATATAATAATACTAAATAATTTCAAGAAATTGAATGACTGAAATTCTCTATTGTGAAGTTTCAATATTTTTTTGAAGATTTATATTTCCATAGAACATGAAAAGTAGATTACAGGATTGTTTAACTGTTCATCTCTCATGCTGCGGTTTGAAATTCTATTGTTTGTGCCTTTTGTCCACTAATGTCTTATGTCTTTGTCCACTAATGTCAACATCAACTTTCCTTCCATTTGTTAATCTCCATTTGCAGTACGGATAATATATTAGAGAATTTATGTTTCCATTCTTTGTGTAGCATGCATTTGAATGGCAATATTTAATGTTTATTTAATTATTAATAGCAAAAAAAATCTCACCCATGTTACAATGTCAGAAAGAAAACTTTTTTCTGTAGTTTTCTTCTTTGCTTCACCTTTAGCAGAGGTGAACAAGTCACGTAATCATGTGAAATTATTATAAGAATTACTTTCTAGAATTCCCTATTGTTTTCCATAAGCATTTATCACTTTTAACATTCTCAGAATAATCACACATCAACTATAACCAGGAATTTGGTTTGTTGTGCAATATTTCTTTTTTGTTTTGAGAAAATAGGGTAATTGCTATCTTGGACATTCATGGGAATAGATTGCTTAAAGAACTGCTACCAATTGTCTAGAAGTACAGGGTGTAAGAGAAAAGTCTTGTGGCTTCAAACTGTTAGGCATACATCATGATGATCTGCTTTTATTATCCTGCTTTAACCAACTCTTTTCAATAAATATACATCATATTCTATCTTAAATAGAGGTAGTCATCAGCCACAATAGGTGTCAAGATAATAATCTTTATTAGCAAAGTAACTAACATCTTGGAGGTGGCAAATGCTAACATTTTCCCTCAGCTATTTAAAATGGGGATTTAATATATTTTTCTGGGGATGTGACTCCACACCATTGCAGCATTTAGTGGAGAGGAAGAGGAGGAGGATTTGGGTACAATAATTCTTTATGCAGTGCTGTCATATAACATCATCATAAAGAAAGATGACACTCTTATAAAAAAATTGTAGTCTGATTTGCTTTTCTTCGGAAGGGATATTCTAAAATTGTGCTTATATCAGGCAAATTTGTACAAAATGTGTTACTCATGTATATATTTTGCATAGTGGTTTAAGCAATGTCTGAAGTAGTTTTAATCCAAAAGGAACTGTTCTGTTGCAAATGCAGAATAGTAATCTTGACATTTCCTAAAACATAACGCAAACCTACATAAATCTGGATTGTTGCAAAAACCTGGGAAAGATACTTCTGGAGTTCAACTATTGCTCCTGGCTCTTTTCTGAGCCTTGGGAGAGAAAATCACTTCCACTTTATAGATTACTAGATAGAATGTGGGAAAATATTTCTCTGTGAGACTATGCTCAACAGTGTTGATTAAAGATACTTAAATTTCAACATTACTGTACAACAAATTTACATCATCTGTCAATGTGGCCCTCTGTCTTATTTGATGTTTAGTTTAACTAAATTTGGTAAGATTTTCTTTTTAAACAAATGCATATTGAACTGGAACTATATACTAGAGTGTACAGCTTAATTTATTGAAGTGGAGAGTGTCATAGAATAAAGAAGAGAGGCTAAGAAGGGCTGTTAACAAAAATAGACTCAATCAGATGTGCAGTTCACAGTTCTACAAAGTACTACACTGCATATTTTATACTTTCATTGAATGGTCTTTCTTATATTTACATCCCTATAAGAAAAAACTTATAATCTCATTTTATTTGGGGGACAAATCACTATATGCAAAAATTATAACCATCTTTCCTAGGGCCACACATAATTAATAAAATCCTAATAATTGTAACTATTAACAAAAGAAATACCCATTCCTGGTACCCTCTAACCCAGCGATAATTTTATGAAGTTCTTATCAATCTCTCCTTCAGGCCACATTTCCCATTACTTTATTTTACAGAAATGTTCCTCTTTTCACTATTAGTAGGTATCTACAAATACTGATGGATAAAACTTTCATATGATCTGCTGTTAATGCATTCAAATGCAAGTTAAGCTTGATTTAGAGTTGCCTACAACTGCACATAGTGTCACAGCATATTTAAGGTTTGAAGTGGACTGTAGGTTACAGTTGGCTACAGACAGGCCAATTCATACACCTCCCAAATACCAATTGTGTTTTATAGAAGTGCGCACCCTGCATGCTGATTGATCTTACATTTTATTCTGTGCTTTTCTGTTTGAGCAGAAAAGCACAGAATAAGCATTTGCAGAGGTATAAATGCAACAGCTATGCAACCAAGGAAATCCATCAGGATGTTTATGTTATTGTTCTTGGAACGGCGGGCTGGGGGGAGGAGGTGATATAGAATTCTCTGTATTGTTCTATTTTAGAAATCAATGAAGTCAATTCTCTTTTAAATTGCCCTTATCTCAGAAAGCAGAACATAGTTACAATACGCTGGAAAAGTCCTCTAACTGTTAGCAGTAAACCTTATACTAAATTCTTCCTCAATTCAACTCCTCTTCGCCTGGCTTTCTGTGCACTTGGATTCCTAAACTATAGGAAGCAGTGGGTCAGAGAGATGTCTCTGAATGTCCAAATGCTCAGATGTTGCCTCAAGATGTTCAGGGAGAGAATGGAAACGAGATCCTTGGAAAAGTTTCTGGTTATTAGGTATCCTCCAGTGAGGCTCTTGTTTTGCCAGGAACTGTGGATAAAACTCTTGCTGGAAATTGATTGCTACAGTATCATTTAAAGTCAGTGACAGGGGTAAACCACTTGACAACAAATTCCTAGATTTTACTGATTTTTTTCCAATTTCACAATAATTTGGAATCTAGTGAGGAAAGAAAAATAAAATCACACTTCCAGTAATATATTTATGTAATACAGAATCTCAACAATAACATGTAAACTCAATTTTTAAGAATCTTATCATAACTATACAAATATAGTTAGAGAAGCATTATGGTAATAAAAGTAAAGAGAGATGAACTATCTTTAGTCTATGGGCTACATGTGGGTCTTGCCACCAGACCAACTTCAGATATCTGAAATTTGATGGCAAAATTGTCAAACTGTGATGACCATTTTTCACCTCTCTATTTGCATACTATGAATTTGAAGTGAAGATTTAATGAACTGACATCATATTATTTATTTGAATAAAACAAAAAAACCACCATGGATCAGTGGTGGGATTCAATTTTTTTTACTACCGTTTCTGTGGGCATGGCTTGGTGGGCATGGCAGAAGAAGGATACTGTAAAATCTCCAGTCAGAGGTGGTATTTTCCGGTTTTCTGAACTACTCAAAATTTCCACTACGGGTTCTCCAGAACTGGTCAGAACCTGCTGAATACCACTTTTGTCATGGATATACCTTTCAAGACATGCAATTTAAAGAAAACTCAAACTGAAAAATGATAGAGCTTGTGGTGAAGGGATTTAATGAGACCATTTAAAAAATTAAATAATTCTGAAATCTTGAACTTTTGTGGCTATCATTTTTAGGCAAACTGTAAAAGCCTAAGTTGGTTCTTAGCTACTTTAGAGTTAAATGTATTTTCAAAACTACAATACAATGTCCTCTTTTATTTTGTTACAAAGAAGGTTGCAATATTGGGCACTTTCCCTGAAAATCAGTTGTATTATGCATATACTTAGCATGGTTCCCTGCATTGAACAAACAACTGATAAAATACAGCAAAAGGGGAAAAAAGTATAATATATTTGATGCAGAAAAGTTTTTTCCCCCTACAGAATATAGCTTTTTTCTCTCCATCCTTTTTCTCCCCTTTGTTAATTGACCCTGAGTCAGAGCAGACTATTTATTTTAGCTTTTTTTTTTTTTTACTTTCCCAATCTGACATGACTTTGTAGCAATAAAGCTCTTATCTGCTTCACTGAAAATGAATAATTCAGGTTCCTGCATCCAGTGGGGAAAACAGTAGTTTAATTATTTCCATAGAGAACATTTCAGCTTGTTTTGTCCCCAGTTATGGGGGCCAGAGTTGTTGGTGGTAGGGAGGAAGCTTTTTCTTTCTCTGGTTTTAAAGAGGAAATCAGAAACCAACCCATTTGTTTGGATTTTTGTTCCTCATGAACAAGCCACAGAAATGGAGATTTTCCTGCTGCTTGGCTGGTGAGTTGAGGGGTCTTTCATCAAGTTCACAGCTATGATGCAGCCTAAATTTATGGACACTAGAACCAATCTTTCTCATTTCTAATGCACTTTTTGGATTAGAATTTCTTCTTCAGTTAAAGATAGAAGAGATTTGGATGAGTTTTTCTCTTTAGTGATGTTTGTAATTTCTGGAATTATAATATTTAGAAACATATGAGAAATTTATTGATTTTGGTTGCCTCATAAAAAAATGAGAACTAAAAAAATTGAAAAAGACATTGAGGATTACTCTTTCACACAGAAATGTAAGAGATTTGTTGGACTTACTGAAATTACAAGTGAACTTCAAAGTTGATAAGAATTTTGACAGAATAAGAATGGATATTAGAAAAAAAAACAGGAGCCAGAATTTTTTATTTATGAGATTTAAAGATGATTGGAAGAAAAAAGGAAAAAAATGTAAAATTGAGTTATCTAATTACAATTAAATAATGAGTTCTTATTTCTGATAACGTTGAATAGTTATCTAGATTGGCTAGTACTTTTTTTGGAAATGTTTAATAGGTTAATGGATTAGCTTTTGATACCTAACACTTATATTTTTGGTAATATTTAAATGTTTTTTATTTTTGTAATATTTGTGAAGAGAGGGATGAAGTGGCCATAGACTAAATAGAAAAGAAGCCTATCTATTCATGCTATCAGGTATTTCTGCTATTTTTACTGGATCTTTCCTGATTAATAAGGAGAGCTGAAGATTACAGACCAATTCATAGAAAATGAGTGAGTTATGGAATGAAGAAGTATCTGGCTGCATTTTAAGAGACAATGATGAATTGTTAATGAAACTATCTTTGGACTTTTTGCAAGAAACTAACAGAAATGTAATTATGATTTGGGGATTTGATTATTAGAATTACATGGGATTAAAGAAGTAATAGTAAGACTATTGTTAAATATAGAATAAGAATTGCATGTATTTTTAATTTAAATCTGTATCTTTATCTTTTTTTGTTGGCACTTTTTTCTTGTTTTTTTTGTATGATTCTTTTTTCTATTTTCTCTTTCCTTGCTTCTTTAGTTTTTATGCATTGTTTCAAAATTTAAAAAACATATTTTAAAAAGCCAAGAAACTGAATGTTTCAGTTTTTAATGCCTTCACCTTACCTCTTTCAGGGGAGTCATTTCTTCTTCTCCCAGGGATGGGTCAGGTTCTGTGTTTCTTGGGTTCATGCTGTACAGAGACAAGTTACGGGAGGAAGGCGAGATGGAACTATATGCAGGTGGCACTTGAGACAGCTGGCGCTGTAGCAGCTGCAGAATGAGATTAATGTCGGAAGACATCCTGGATTCTAGCCTATATGAGAGAACATAGTATTTTCCCCTGAGGTATTTTGATTTCTGAGGCAGTACATAAGATTGATTTAAGAGCAGTTAGAGTTAGCATAGAACTCTCTGAAATAGTGAACTGTACAACAGTAAAAATCAGAAGTCTGGTAACATCTTTTCCAACTAATAATCTAATTAAAAGGTTTTGTTTCTAGTATTCTATTCTACTTCTATTTTACTATTCTATTCTAATTTCTTTTTTAAACTTATGCCTTTTAATAAAATGTGGTTGGTTGGAAAAGATACTATCAGAGTTTCCTAATTTTGCTATACATAAGCTAATATGCTGTCCTCCTACAATGTGCGATACCAAGACTCTTCTTTTAAAAACTGAGCTTTATTTTCAGCTTCCAAAAGCTATAAGGGCACTAAAGTTAGCTATTTATTTTTAAGCAGCAGTTGTAAGTCTAAGAGGACCCCCAGATTCTGCACTGGTCTGTCTGGGATAGTGGAAACCCATCCAATACCAAAAATGGTATAGATTCTTCTGCTGCAGCCAGCTGCCTACAATTTGGCAATTCAAATCCCACCAGACTTAAGATTGACTCAGCCTTCCATCCTTCTGAGGTGGGTAAAATGAGGACCCAAATTGTTGGGGGCAATATGCTGACTCTGTAAAGCACTATAAAGCAGTATATAAGTCTAAGTGCTATTGCTACATGATTTGCTTAACAGCCGTGGCAAAATGGGTTCAGTAATGATTCACTTAATGGCCACATCACTTAACAACCAAGATTCTAGTCAATTGTTGTCATAGGTTAAGCACTACCTGTTAAGTCTTAGAACTAGCAGACCTCAATCTCACTCAGTTTTGTCAGGGTTTAACTGAAACCTGTTGTTCCCAGTCCTTCACAGCCTCCAGATAGCATGATAAGTCTTACTGGCATTATTTAATTCATAATGGTGATGGATAAACTTGTCCAGCAGCTTCATACAGATGTTGAATAGGAGAGGAGAGAGTACTGAACTCTGCAGCAGCATCTCTCATGCCCAATTATTTTCAGGAATTTGGGATGTGTTGTGAACTCCAAAGCTATTAGAATTGGAACATTCTTATTTTCAAATCACTGAGTGACTGACTTTACCTGCTAAGCTGTGCCTGCAGGCATTCCAGCTTTGCTTCAATCTGCCGTGGTCCATCCTCAGGGTTTAGAGGCATGCCCAATGGGCTATGTACCAAGGAGATGTGCTGGAAAGGCTCCGACAAGTGACTGGGCTTTTTTTTCTCCCAGAATGTGAACAGGTTGTGAACATCCAATGATGTTGCTGGGAGTTGAAAGAAAAAAGTTATCTATGTAAAATTGCATGGCATAGGTCCAGGTTACCAGGAGCCATTTCAACCCAATTGGACTGGCCCATCTTATCTGTGGACCCTGTTGATCAAGAAATTCCTACTGCTGGGTCCAGAAGAAGGGGGTTCTGTCTTGTGGCTCCTATCCTTTAGAACATCTTGCTTTCTGCGATAAGATCTGCTCTCTCCTGACCTTCCATAAGAGCCTGAAGACCTCACTCTGCCAGTTGGCTTGGGTTCTAAGTAGCAAGCAGCAAAATATCATGCTGGACCAATAACAGATCCACTCCCCATGCATCCTGCTCCCTCCCACCCTGCCTTTTAATTATGTTGTATTTTTATTGCTATTAGACACACATGTTTGTATGTTTTTATTACTTTTAATGTTGTAAGGATCAGTTTGTGTTGAGCAAACAAATTTAATAAATTAACAAGTAATTAAAAGGATATGATTTTGTTTCAATATATATTTGTGGCATCCTATCACTTTTCACTTTAAAAAGCTGTTTAATAAAATAAAACATCTATTTCTGAAAAAATAGAAATATGATAAAACCAATTAAATCAGTTAGTATAAACCAGTTTATACTATTAGTATAAAACAGTAGTGGTATTCGACTGGTTCTGCCCGGTTCTGGAGAGCCAGTAGTGGCAATGAGCAGCGGAGACTGAACCGGTTCTCTCTGCTGCTCTGTGTTTGTCTCACTCGCCCTCCCGGGCTCCCATACTCAGTTTTATGGCCAGAATTCGAAGCACAGCTGCTTTGCGCAGTGCAGAATAGCACCACGCAGCAGCTGCTGCAGCAACCAGCATCGTGCAGGCTTGCAGGAGGTAAGTTAGAATGCCTCTGCGCCTGCACAAATGCCTCTGTGCCTGCGCAAAGTACACATTTGGCACGCGTGTGCATGCAAAGTGTGTGCATACATGCAAAGCGTGCCCACCAAGCCACGCCCACCGAACCGGTGGCAATTTTATTTGAATACCACCACTGGTATAAAACTAAACCAGTTTATACTAACAATATAAACATTAAAACTAACAATGATTAATGAATTACAATAATTAGAGTTGATACAAAAATCAATAGAAGGCCTGTTTAAATTTGTTTTTATTTTGGGAAAGCCTCTTGAGTTTGCTTGTTTTCTATTAGAAATTACAGTAGTTTTGCGCAGTGGGTGCCACTTTTTGGCATGTCTAATTTTGCACCACAGCCAGATTATTGTCAGCAGTACCTAAATATCAGGTCACAAGCATACTTGGTTTAAAATGGTTTCTATTTACAACTCTTAAAATGTTTGTTAAGTGTCTGTCATTAAATAGTATAAGTTGTATTTAGCCTCACCCTTGATTGGTGTTAATCACTCAATATCTTCTCTAAATTTTATTAGAATATTCCCTCTTGTCATTATTTCTACAATTTCCTCAGTTTGCATTGTCCTATTGATTTAAAAATTATATATTGTACCAAAATATGTATAAAGACTTGTATCAGTATGCTGTAGGGAGGAAATAAAAATATATTTATGCTATGTAGTTTTTTTCCCATTTCTGGGGTATGAAACAAAATATCATGGCTTTTGCCGTATCTCAAGGGCTGCAAATTTCCTTAAGGCTGTTAAAATGCATTTGTGCTTCATTGCCAGCTGTGTGTGAAGAGGAAAATATCCTGGCTCCTTCTTGAGAAGGTATTTAAAAGATCACGCACTACTGGTACTTTGATCTGTATTTTTTTTGGACATCTTGATAAGCATATACATGTTATTGAAGGGAAAGGAACAGTGATTTTGAGAGTGAGACCAATGGGCATATCTTTTGTCTTCAATCTCCTTGATTTTAATATATATAAGGACTGGCCAGCCCTGTGTTGGTGATACATTTAGGTTTACCCAATACCTGAAAAAAAAAGAAAAAGGAAGACAAATAGTAATGGGGAGAGGAGAACACATTAACTGTTTAACTTTTGGCATTTGCAACAAAAACTATAGTGAAAAAATGCAAAAAACAGACTTAGCATACATGTATGTATATGTAAATATATGTATATGAAAATACTTTTTCAGCATCAAAAATACTTTTGTTTTAGTGGCATCAATATCCTAGAGACAAAAACTTTCAATATGTAATTGACTAAGGTCTTATCAATTTCTGGCAGTAGCATGGAAAGGTACTAAGCAACTTAAAGCCCATTTCCAAAGGTATTATACAAGAATGCAGCTTGGCCCAGATGCAATTCAATTTCTATTAATTAATAACATCTTGGAATTTCTCCATTCTATTAATGTGAAAGATCTATAACAGATATATCAACAATCTGATGGATGCAGGTGACATGGTCCTGATGGCATATTCCCAAGTACGCCTGAAAAGATTAATGAGGAAGTTTAGTGCAGCATGCTTCTAAATAAGATTAAGTCAAAGGTAGTGATTTTGAGGGAATGACAGCCCAAATGCAACTGGCAATCTGAAGGAGAGCTATAAAAAATTCTCATATTCTACAAAGTTCTACAAAGACAACCACAAGATCTAAAATGCTTCGAATTTGAAAAATCCACAAAGCAAAAATTGTATCAATGTTAACATGGCCTATCATAGACATCCTTACTTGAACAAAATTAGATGCACTTTTTAAGAACTATTCTATGGGTCGATAGGAATACTTCTGTAAGAGTAGAAGAGGCACCCCTAGTGCCTCATCTAGTCTAACAGTAATGAAAGTTTTTATTTATTAACATATAATCCTCTCAGGAACCTGACAGAGTACCAAAAATGTGCCTTAAAGAACAAATGGGCACACTTCAATCAATCACATGGATCAATCAGTTTCTCCAAATGGTCTCACACCATAGCCCCTCAACACAATACCTATCTTCAATCTGCCATCAGGCCAGGACAATATTTAAACAAAGAGTTTTGGATAAACTAAACTAATATTAAGTCACTTGCAAATATCAAGTTATTGAAATGGCTGGACAAACATAAAATGACTTTCCAAAGAAAAAAAATTCTTGACAATGAATTTGACTCAGCATCATAGATAGCTCTTAACAGGAAGATTCAAGCTGCTAGATTTTATGATCAAATTGGGAAGTCAAGTGCCATCTCTTGAGGGATTGTATATTTGTGAAACATTAGAAATAGAAGATGTTGCACATATCTTCCTATTCAATTATCAATGATGTGCCTCAGCAAGGATTCAAGTCTTACAGAGACTCTTCAACAGAACCATAAATGATTATCTTACCAAAAGATTATCTTACTTTTTTCAGGGCACAAATATAAATGTAATCACTAGAACAGTTGAATTTATAGTCAGGGCTGTCCAATAAGGAATAAATTTTATAGAAGACATTGTAAAGCTGATGAATTCACATGTAAAGCTGATGAATTCACGTAAACATACTCTGTTTCTGAACTTTAGGATTCATTTCGTTATCTATCTTTGTATTCTTTTTACTTGGTGCTATTTTATCTTTTATTTTTATCCTGTTACCTACTATATTTTAGTCTATTTTATCTCACCATAGCCTATTTTATCACATTTCACTGTATCTTACCTTATCTCATTTTGTTGTATTTTACTATGGCTCATGGTTTGATATGGTAAAATCACCAAAGTATTCTGCTCCTACAATAAATTATACTAATACAAAGGATTAATCTTAGGGTAAATTATTAGAAAAATGCTGTGTTGCAGAAAAATGCTACTCAGGAGAAAAGCTTGTTAGGTATTGAAAAGCCAGACAATGCTTGATTTTTAAAAAAGCTATGCTTTCCAGACAGAGGATAAGGAGATCATTCCCTTCCTTTGCTGGATGTCTGGAAATCTTAAGTGCATCTGTTGTGGGGATTTTCAAACCGGATTTAACAGAACTATAAGAGTTGAATAGGTTTCATGGGATTAAGAGGGTGGGGGAAGAAATCCTTTCAATGAGGAATTTGGGGAGGGAGAGTCAGTCCTCTCTGCCAAGTCTTAATTCCTGGAGTAGAAGATGTTTTTTTAAAAAAACATAGTCCCATGTGGAACAAGAGTTTCTTTTCTATAAGGGAGGAAGGGTTTTTTTTTTCTCCACAGGTGTAGAGGAAGCAAGATGATAACCTTGATAAAAGTCTGCAACAGCTGTTAAGAAAAAATAAAAGACAAGTCAGTCCTAGGAAAGGGGAAAACATTCAAAATCAGTCCACCTTGATTCTGTGTAGTGTAGGGATAGAGAAAAACTTTCAGTTGACTTTCAAACTAGTTATGCATTCTAAAACATGCTAGAAGATGGCCTGTAATTTTTATGAAATCCTCTTCCTGTCTTGGCCTACCTTAAAAGATCTGACCGCAAGGAACTAAAGAAAAGGAGGTTTAATCCCTTGCAGAGTTGTTTCCCCTTTAGACACTAAAGTGTAGAACATGTCAGCTGACATTCAGAAGCCCCACCTTTTCTGATCAAGGGTGTTGGAATTTGTTTGTTTGCACCCTGAAGCATTTTGAAGTCTTATTTAGTAGGTCTCTCATCTCTCTCCCTCACTCTCAAACACACACATAAGAATAAGTGAAAATATCTATGATTTTTGGTGCATAAGTAGAATTTTAGTCATACTAATTCTTCTTCAGGAATCAAACTACTCACTTCTAAATTTTATGGAATTTAATACTCATGAGGCAAGCAACTGTGTTATATCCTACACAAATTCTCTTTTCCCAAAATTAACATATGGCTATAAAAATAAGATTCTTGAATCAGCCCTACTAGTTAATCATAAACCTCAAGTCAAACAGATTATCTCATTTCTATACCCTATGTGAACAATAGTTACCCATACCTGCATAGGCTAGATTTTCTTCAGTTACCAGTTGATTGGCCTTGGTGCCATCAGTGACCAGATTTACCACAGTTGGGACAAAATCATTATTTTCAGTATCTGTGAAAGGATCAATCTTGATGGGATTGGGCATCTTGACTTCTTCTTCACTAATTTGGGAGCAGGATGTTGTGGTGCTGTGCATGTCAGGATTCTGCACTGGTGTAAATTCAGAGTATCCATGACATTGCTCCAGGTCTGAGTTGCCTACACCCATGCTATCTGAATCTGCAGTAGGTATAAAGAATGCAGATAAGCCTCACATAGTTTGAGACATGATTAAATACTGACGGAATCTCTCAAACGTCTACAAATACAATGGCCACAATTAGGCCATAAAAACATCTGGACATTTTAATACCCTGCATGGTGATTAGAAATATAAGATATGTTGACTATTGTTTCACATTCAATATGTAGAGCAGCAAAAATACATTTACTTTGTGCAGATTAATTTAATAACAACTGGAATTATATAGTCTTTCTAGAACCTATGAGCCAACTATAAGCAGACAATGTAGACAGTATTTCTGCATAGGGATTAATAATAGGAAAATATGTTGTCCAAATATATTGATATATTGTATTAATCAACAATTAAATGGAATATTTTTTTTAAAATTCTTCTTGTGATCTTAGATGCCTTACTAAATATCTGCCAAATAATGCATGAGATATGATAATAATGAATCATGTTTTACAATTATAATCTGGAGGTTATAATTTGCATAAAACTGAATTCAAAGCCAAAGGCTAACAATGCTTTTATTCTTTAATCCAGAATGCAACTAAGATGCAAACTAGGAAACTATTTTTGTATTCCAAATTACCTGATAAATTACAGGTGATAAATCTGAAGTGACAGATTTGTCTTTATATACTTGATTCTTCAGATGTTACTGTACTAAAGTTCCTTTGCCCAGGGATTGGTTGAGAGATGATGGGAACTGTACAATTTAGCACATTTGGAAAGCTCAGATTGAAAAATTTTTTTTGGAAATAATCACAAGGTGGCAGTAGTGGACTTCCTACCTTCCTCCTAATCTTAATTTAGTTCAATTTCCAAGAGGTTAACTCACCAATTTTGTTAGCTTGGCAGGGGGGATGTTTATGATGAAGTGTTTGGTGATAGTTGCATGTGTAGTCTTCACTGAGGAAAGAACGAGGAATACTATCTGCCTGAAGGAAAATCAGGGCAAAGTGTAGAATATAGTGAAAAAAGTAGTTCTGAGCAGCCATAGCAATCCACACCTTATAATTATTACAATAGTAGTCAAACAGGTCAGAAATATTTAGATACTCATGTTTTAGAACATAAAAGCAACTTGTTCCCAACATTATGCATAAATGCATAAAATTGCTTGGGCTTTGAATAGCTGAACAACACTGTAGAATATCATAAAAATATTTATGTATCCAAAGGTCTGCAAGTTAGGTTAATGTGACCTACTTTTGTACTAAAAAAAGGCATACTATAGTTAATTCTTCTAATTCTTCTAATAACTCCTTTTTCAGGTCAATTTAGGTAGAAGAGTTAATATCCGTGTGGCCTTGGTTAACCTTTTAATAATGCATTTCTCTAATTTTTTCCATCTTCTCATATTAGATACTCACATCTCTCAAGTTGAATGTTATCTCCAAATTGCTCCAAAAGTTATCTGAAAAGGATGGATACATATCCAAGACTTTTAGGAGATCTTCCCGATGAATCTTATGCAAGTCACAATAAGTCAAGGCTCGCACATCTGCATTGGATTTTCCAGGCCTGGCATACAGACTGATAGGCTCTCCAAAGATGTCATTCTTCCCTAAACAACACATGAACTACTATTAAAGTATAATAATTTTACTGCTGCTATCTCGAACTAGAACAATTGTGCAGTCAACCTTTGGCTGGTCCTTGATACCTACTGACATGTTACAGTGGAAGTATTACAGGAAATAGTACAAATACAAATGATGACTGCTTTTCATTCTCTGACAATTGTCAGTTTAGCCTATCACTGAATAATGGTTGCTTGGTAATGACTACAGGTAGACCTTGTTTAATTACCTCAATTGGGAACAGCAACTCAATTATTAAGAGAAGCAATCACTAAGGGAAACCACAATTTTGTTTATGAGCTTATTTCAGTTTTCCATGGCTTTATAGATCTGCAAAAGTCACAAATGTAAGGATTGGTCATAAAGTTATTTCTTAACAAGTAACTTTAACTTGGTGCTAAACAAGGCAGTTGCTAAATAAGAACTACTTGTTTACAGCTGTTTACAGATCAATCTCTGTATTATCTGCTCTAGAAACTTTCAGATAATCATGTCAGACTGTCTGGTTTTTGGTTTCCCCATCTTTCTCCCTTTTTGAAGGTAAGGATAAATTTGCTCTGCATCAACTGACATATCTTCAATATTTTTCAGTAACTATTAACAATGCCACCAGAATTCTGCTAGTTTCTTCAATGTTGTGGAGTGCAATTGAAGATTTAAACTCAATCAAAGTTAATATATGTTTCTGTCAATCTCAGCCTTCAATCCTGCCCCTTTGTTATTTGCAATTTGGAAATTTTTTTTTTTTACAATTATTTAGTGAAACAGTTTATCACTAGAGAAGATTAAACCAAAATAATAATGAACATTGCTGCCATTTCTTGTTAGCCTTTTGCCAAATGAATAGATGATATATTGATTCCTTTCTTTCATATTTTGAATGTATCTAAGTAATATTTATTTATATAACTATAATTTATATACCTCTACACAGAGAGAGAGAGTGAGTCTCTCTCTCCCCCCCCCTCTGTGTGTAGAGCTATAGATATAGATTACAGAATATAAATAAATCTTAGATATATATTATATGGATGGCTACAGTTAAGGAGAATCCATATACAGCAAAAGTTGTACTGTTCTTGCCAGATGTAGATAAGATAAAGAAGTTGCTTTTTTCAGCTTCAATATGTTGCTGTAACTGTAGTGCCCTTCCCCTTAAGGAAAAATGAAAGGAGAGAATTTACAATTTGATAGTTCCTAAATGACCTGATGATAAACTTTTATTTTCTGCAAAGGAACCAATAGGTTGAAATGAATCTATCTCCCCCATTTTCTAAAACTCCCCTATCCTGGAAAAATTTTCACCTAGAATGGCCACTACTATGTCTTCCCTGAGGATCTCAATGGAGCCACGTGAGATAAAATAAAGAGTGGTAAGGACATCTCCATAATGCACCAGGGTATCACCAGGTGGGGCATGTGTTGTCCTGAACTTCATTGCCAAGGCACGTAAGCAGCCTTTGCTAGCTCCTTGGAAGGCCTTGCAATTTTGGAGAAGGGTGCGGTTGAGGTGGAGGCTGATATCAGCTTGTAGGCAATCAGGAAATCCTTTCAGAACCTGAGTGAAATGAAAACAAGCACAGATAAGCAAATGAATCCTGTGAATCTTCCTGTAACTCAAAACCATATTCTGTAGAGGAATATATTTAGGATGTGTTGGTTATATTGATGGAGAGAATTTAACTAGAGAAAGGCCGTCTATAAATAAAGTAGAACTTGAAGTATCAGACATTTCATGAGTTGATAAAATATTTCCAGATTCAGTCATCACTTCCAGAAACTAAACTTCTAAGATGAAATAACACTTAAAAATAGCACTTAAACTCATATAATGCTTCACAGTACTGCTCAACTGTTACAATTTTCACCTTGTTTCATTCCAGGTAATAACTTTTGTCAATCCTGGATTTATCTATCTTTCTAGACCTCATCTCCAGTGATTAAAAAAATACTTTTTGTTAAGTTCTGTGCATGGGTGCAAGGAACGGAGACGAGGCAATGAACAGTGAACTTCAACTCTTTATTAATCATCGTGAACAGAGCAAAAACCTGGGGCCAGCAGCAGCCCTTTTATAGAGCAGGCTGCTGACCTATTAACCAATGAGAACAAGGAAGCATTAAACTCTTGAACCAATGAGAGTGGCTTGTTAACAGCCAATCAGATTCCCCAGAACGGACCAATCCGATATCGCTATTATCGGCCAATCAGAAGTGCAGGATTAGAACCCTGCTTTTTCTTTAAGCTTTGATAAACTTTATTTAAGTGTTTTTATTAGTTCATAACACCCCTTCCCCCCAGGTTCCGTTTGAGGGGTGTGGTTACGTAATATGTGGGTTGTTTTAACTGTCTATTAGATTTGCGCTATCCCACCGGTTCCCGTCTGCAGTCCAGCTTCGGTGGGACGTTTTGGGACATATTTGGTACCAGCGGTTCCTCATTCTCACTGGACGACTCGGTGCCGCTAATTCTGTCATTGTTGTTGTCCTCTCTCCCTGATTCTTCTTCATTAATCGCGCCTGCTCACTGACTTCCTTGTGCTTCTGCTCTCCCCCATCTTGAATTCGGTTTCTTCGATGTCCCCTCCCCCCTCAGTTTGGGAGTCCCAGGAGTCACGGGAACTGGGTTGTAGCCTAGAGCGAAGCTGATCTATATGGCGTTTCCATATTTTTCCATCGCAGGTTTGCACACAGTACGATCTGGGCCCGGTGGTTTGAATTATGGTTTCTTTGATCCATAATGGTTCGCCAGAGAGGTTTTTAGCGAAAACTAAGTCGCCTACATTGAATTCACGGCATTTCCCGCTGGATCCGCAGGGCTTCTCTGGCTCGTAGGAAGGGTGAAGCCGGTCGAGGTGGGAACAGAGCTTGCGTCCCATCAATAGTTCAGCTGGCGTCTTGTTGGTGACGCTGTGCGGAGTGATCTGTTGGAGTAGGAGTATTTTGTTTATTTTTTCATCAATGTTCCCATAGTCCATTTTATGGAGAGTTTTTTTAACAAATTGTATCATGCGCTCGGCCCTGCTGTAAGCCGCAGTGTGCGCAGGCGAAGTTAATGCATGGCGGATGCCCCAATCCGCTAAGTATTGTTCAAACGCCAGGGCGGTGAACTGGGGTCCATTGTCGGAGACCAGGACATCTGGCAGTCCGTACTTTGCAAATAGCCTGTTCAATTTTCAGATGACGGACTCCGTTGTAGTATTCTTCATTTCGTGGATCTCGAGCCAGTTGGAATAGGCATCCACTGTTAGGAGGAATGTATGTCCTTTAGTCGGTCCCGCAAAATCAACATGGATGCGGGACCACGGCCCCCGGGGGGTTTCCCATTCTGTTGGAGTTGCTCTAGGTGGGGTGCTGCTGACTTCTTGGCACTTTTAAGCAAGTCTTTACCCAGGCTTCGATTTGTTTGTCGATGCCCGGCCACCACGCGTAGCTTCGTGCGAGCGCTTTCATACGCACAATGCTGGGGTGACCGTCATGCAATGTTTTCAATACTGCTTGTTGTAACCGCTCTGGGACGATGACTCTATCTCCCCATAGGATGCAGCCTTTTTGAGAAAACAGTTCTGTTTGCTGGTTTCTGAAAGGGGTGAAATCGTCAGAGGTTTGTTCTATTGGCCATCCTCTTTCGACCCAGCTAAGAACTCGCGATAAGATAGGATCTCGTTTTGTTTCAATTGCAATGTCTCTGGCTGTTAGCGGTGATGACTGTAGCGTTTCAATCTGGAGTGTCATAAGGGTTGGAGCTGGGTCGTCGATGGGTTCTGGAAGTGGGGTGCAACTCAATGCATCAGCGTGGGGAATGGCTTTCCCCGGGCAGTGTTGTAATTTATAGTTGTACGCAGCTAAAAACTCCGACCAGCGAGTCATTCTCGGTGACAATATATAGGGGGTTGGCTTGTCTCCCGCTATAATCCCTAACAACAGTTTGTGGTCAGTCACAATAGTAAAAACTCGTCCATACATGAAACCGTTTCACAGCAGATACAACAGCAAGAGCCTCTTTGTCGATCTGGCTATAATTACGTTCAGCCTTTGACAAGGTCCTTGAAAAATAGGCAATAGGGGCCTCACTACCATTCGGTAACAAATGACTCAAAATGGCTCCTACTCCAAATGGTGATGCGTCACATGTAATTGTTAAAGGGAGAGTCTCGTTATACTGCATTAAAACAGCATCTGAGGTTAGTAAGTTTTTCACTTGTTGGAATGTGTGTTCCTCGCGGTGTCCCCAGACCCAGGTTGCTTTTTGTTGAGAAGTCTATGGAGGGGCTCAGCTATGGTCACTTTCTGGGGCAAGAAGATGTTGTAAAAGTTAATGAGCCCCAGGAAAGCTTGGAGATCAGTTCTATCTCTGGGTCTTGGGGCGTTTTTGATTGCTCTCAGTTTGCTGTTAGTGGGGTGGATGCCCTGTTTATCGATTAGGTACCCTAGGAACTCTACTTTGTCTGTACACAGTTGACATTTATTTTTTTTAACCTTAAGGCCAGAGTCTTTAAATTTCTGGAGAACCAATTTAAGCCGCTTTTCTAGTATTTCTCTATTCGGGGCAGCAATTAAAATGTCATCAAAGTATGGCACGACCCCCTTGATCCCTTGCAAGAGTCTCTCCATCAGACTTTGAAAAATCCCTGGGGCTACGCTCACTCCGAATTGGAGTCGGTTGCACTTAAAGGCACCTCGGTGCGTAACGATCGTCTGTGCCTCTGCGGTTGTTTTATCTACAGGCAGTTGTTGGTAAGCCTGTGCTAAATCCAATTTAGCGAAGACTTTTCTGCCCCCCCAGGGAATGGAGAAGGTGTTGTACCACCGGTACCAGGTAAGCGTTCTGTTGAAGAGCGTGATTAAGGGTAGCCCGGTAGTCCCCACAGATCCTTAATGATCCATCCAGTTTGATGGGTGTTACAATTGGGGTTTCCCAACAAGCGTGGTCAGTTGGTTCTAAAACACCCTGGGCTATTAACTTATCGAGCTGCTCGTCAATTTTTGGTTTAAGGGCAAAAGGTACCCAACAAGGCTTAAGGCGGATGGGGGCTACTTCAGGGTTAAGGTTAAATGATATTGGGGTCCCCTTGTACTCGCCTAGTTTGTCTGTGAAAATGTCCTGGAATTCCTGGACGATGGCCTCCTCCCAGTCGTCGCTTCTGGTTTGGTGAATGCCGGCTACCTCGATCCCGAGTGGAGCGAACCATTGAAGGCCTAACAAGCTAGGCTGGTCACGGTCGACGACAGTCAGTGGTAATGACGCAGTACAATTTTTGAATGATACTTGGACTTGGCTGGATCCAACGACTGGAATTCAGTTCCCCTGATAATCCTTGAGTATGATTCTTTGGGCTCTGAGGTCTTGACGCCGAACGGCAGGGATAAATTGTTTAAGAGTCTTCCAGAAAACCATCGAAAGGAACAATCCTGAATCGACTTCCATCACACACGGCTGGTTTTCGATGGTGACCTTCACTTGAATCTTTGTGTCTAGCGATGAGGCATGACTGATTGTGATGGTTTGGTGTGCCTCTTCTCGATAAAATGGCCAGTGTTTTATTTCTGTAGGAATGGTTGTTCCATTGGCGGTTCAAATCTTCTCGACTCACAGGGTGATTCTCTGTGGTCTGGCGGTAGTTGTTTCCCCTCTGAAATGGGCTGGATCCTTGCTTGCTTCTACAGACCTTTCTGATGTGGCCTCTTTTCCCACAGAAATGGCAGAATGCATCGAGGAATTTGCAGTCTGATCGCGGGTGGTTTGCCCCACAACCCGCACATTGGTACGGTAGCCTTTGATTTCGCTGGTGGCGTTGGTCATGTTCAGACCGGAGCCGGTTGACCTCCTCCTTATCACTTTCTGATGGCGATTCGAGGTCCTCGTGGTGGGTCGCTGTTGTGTGCCTCTCTAGTCGAGGTGAGGTATTGCTGGCGAGTTGACGGAGCGGTGCGTTGGTGCGGCGCATTCGGGTGGCTGACTTCCTGGTTGCTTCTGCTGCAGTAGCGTCTTTGATGATATCAGCAAGGTCGATGTCCCCTTTTACCATGATCTTGCTCTGTGCTGTCTGGTCATCTAATCCCAGAACTATTCGGTCTCTCAGAGCTTCTTCGAGGTCTGTGAACTCACAGAGGTCTCCCAGGTTCCAGAGATCCACAATGAAATTGGCAACGCTCTCTCCCTTCCGCTGGTCCCTCTGGTAAATTCATGTCTTCGGACAAGCGTTGATATGGTGGGTGCATAGTGGGCCCGTAGAAAGGGCGCGAGGACGTCCCAGTCCATGGTTTTCATCTCAGCCTGTTTCGCTAGTGCCTTGGCCATCTTAAAGATGGCAGGCCCTCAATGGGTCAGGAACACTGCTCGCTTTTTTCCCGTAGTGGCATCCTTCAAGTTGTTGGTTTCCAGAAACATCTGGAAGCGATCTATGTATGAGTCCCAGTCTTCTTGTGCCGGGTCAAATGGAGCGGGTGGTATGGCACCTCTGGACATGGTTCCGTTGTCAATGTGCCTTCAGCCACGTGCTCTGTTTGGTGCTCTGTAGTGTTCAGTCAGCTCTGATGTCTCCACATCCCACCTTCGTCGCCAGTGTTAAGTTCTGTGCATGGGTGCAAGGAATGGAGACAAGGCAGTGAACAGTGAACTTCAACCCTTTTTTAATCATCGTGAACAGAGCAAAAACCTGGGGCCAGCAGCAGCCCTTTTATAGAGCAGGCTGCTGACCTATTAACCAATGAGAACAAGGAAGCATTAAACTCTTGAACCAATGAGAGTGGCTCGTTAACAGCCAATCAGATTCCCCAGAACGGACCACTCCGATATTGCTATTATCGGCCAATCAGAAGTGCAGGATTAGAACCCTGCTTTTTCTTTAAGCTTTGATAAACTTTATTTAAGCATTTTTATTAGTTCATAACACTTTTAACATTACTTGAACATTGCTATTAATCTCTTTTTTTCCAACAATAAAAATTTATTTAAAGACTACTCTGTTGGGTTTTTATAAACTCAGAAATCAGCTATGAGGAGAAAAAGCTAAATTAATATGATTTGGGAGCCTGTTGCTCACCATCAGGAAAAAGGGTCTATCTTAGAATCATAACTGTCATAATTACCACCGCATTGTGGCAGTGGTTAGAATGCAGTCTCGCAGACTAATTGCCCACAGCCAGGAGTTCGATTCTGACTGGCTCAGACCTGACTTAGCCTTCCACCTTTCTGAGGTCAGTAAGGACCAAGATTGTTGGGGACAATATGCTGATTATGTAAACAATTGAGAGTGCCATAAAGCACTATGAAGAAGTATATAAGTCTAAGTGCTATCGCTGTAATGGGGTAGCGACCAGCACAGTGGCACTAAAAGGTTAGTTTCCAGTTCACATGTACCCATGAAGTGATGAGGAAAATGGAAATAGCTGCTACTCTCTGGTGAATATGTACATTCTAATTTGATAGGTATTTCTCCCTCATGAATTGTCACTATAAATTGAATTATTTTCCTTCAAAATCATCTGTACAATAGTGCAAACCAGGTAAAGAAATTGTATTTATATATTTGTTGAAGTATAATGAAATGGCTGCCCATTTCACAAAACATGACTCTGGGTGACATATAATGAAACTATAAAATGTGTTTAAAAATATTCACTAAATACAAAAATTAAAATAATTATTAAAGGACCAGGAGATATTACAAAGAATGGAGCTACTTCATGGGATCACCATTTCCTTGCAACCCCCAGACCTATTGGAATAACTAGTTTTTTTTAATGTTCCTTTATTATTATTTTTCACAATTTACAAATCTTAATATTAATGGTACAGTGACATCATTATTACATATCCCAATCTCATATAAATATATCCATTCATATATAGTTATCTATAATTTTCTTATCTCCGTTATCCTTATTTCTATTTTTCAACCATTTATACCAATACCAAACTTCATATTCCTCTGACTCTTCTTTTTCCTTTAATTTTAATGTAAGTTTATCCATTTCAGCACAATCTAAGATTTTTTGAATTACTCATTCCTCTGAGGGTGTGTTATTTTGTTTCCAACATTGAGCAAATGCTATTCTTGTTGCTGTCAATTTAAGTAGTAAAATATATTTAATCTTTTTCTTATATTTCCCTTTAATTATTCCCAACAAGAACAATTCTGGTTTAAACTATCCAATCTTCCACTATTTCTTGTATCCAACTCAATATTTTGGTCCAGTACTTTTGGGCTTCCGGGCATAACCACCACATATGGTAGAAGGTACCATGGTTCTGTTTTCATTTCCAACACTTTGGATTCATATTGGGGTACATTTTGGCCAATCTCATTGGTGTCAGATGCCAACAGTAAAACATCTTGTATATATTTTCTTTATAAGTTGCTGATCTTGTTAATGTATAATTTTTATTCCAAATTTTTCCCAATCTGCTAAGTCTAAATTATGTCCAATATTTTTTGCCCATGTTATTATGCAGCCTTTTACTACCTCCTCTTCCAAAGCAAATTTTAATTAGTAATTATACATCTTTGTTATGAATTTCTCCTCGGGTCTAGTAAAAATTTATCTAATAGTTGTAGCTCAGTATGAATTCCAAATTCTTCTACATCTTTTTTGTATCTAGTTTGCAGCTGAAGATATGGCCACCAGTCTATAGTTATATCTTGCTCTTTTAATTCCTGATTTGTTTTTAATTTTACTTGATTAACTAATATTTCTTTGTATCTAACCATTTTGCCTAAATCCAATGTATTAGGGTATATCATCACTTCCATGGTGGATAGCCAGGCCGATATTTTCATAAAATGTTTTTTTCAAAAATTATTCCAAATCTGTATCAATGAATCTCTCATATGGTGTTTATAATATATACCCGTATATACTCGAGTATAAGTCGACCCGAATATAAGCCGAGGCAACTAATTTAACCACAAAAAACTGGGAAAACTTATTGACTCGAGTATAAGTCGAGGGTGGGAAATGCAGCAGCTACTGGTAAATTTCAAAAATAAAAATAGATACCAATAAAAACTTTCACTAGGACAGTTGAGAATAAGTTTGATGTTCACAATTTCCTCTTTGAAAGAGACCAGTAAATAGGGAACAAGAAGATGAAGAAAAAGAAGTGTGTTTTTTCACACTTTTCACACTGCAGTGAACAAAAATGGCATCATAGGAACAGGTTTATTCTCAGCCCAAAGGTTTGTTTCTGATTTCTTCCCTGATTTAAGGGAAATTTGGGAAACGATCTCACTATCATGAAAGGTTTGATTGATTCACTAACCCAAAAGATGATGATGATGACAGTGGGAGGCAGGAGTCACTCTCTCCCTTGCAAGAAAAAACCAAGAGCCGTTCTTATGATCTCTCTCTCTCTCTCTCTCTCCCCCCCCCATAAAGTCAAGCCCTTCCCAGCACGCGCGCGCGATCCGCCCCCGCTCCTTTGCACCTTGCAAATGCAAAACCCCAGGGTTTTTGCATTTGCAAGGTGCAAAGCGGCGGGGGCGGATCGCGCGTGCGTGCTGGAAAGGGCTTGACTGTATTATGGGGAGAAAGAGAGGGAGGGAGAGATCATAAGAACGGCTCTTGCTTTTTTCTTGCAAGGGAGAGAGTGACTCCTGCCTCCCACTGTCATCAACATCTTCTTTTGGGTTAGTGAATCAATTAATTTGGGAAATGATCTCACTATCAGAAAACAATGCGAGCTGCCACCACCACCTCCTTCTCCCCCTCCTCCCGAGTGGACTGAAACAGCTGGAGCTGAGGAAATGAAGCTGAGTGGAGCGACCTCGGCTCGCGTTGCTTTCTCAGCCTAGAGCTCAGAAAACAACGCGAGCTGCCACCACCTCCTCCTCCCCCTCCTCCCCCTCCTCCCCCTCCTCCCGAGTGGACTGAAAGCAGCTGGAGCTGAGGAAATGAAGCTGAGCGGAGCCGAAGCAACCTCGGCTCGTGTTGTTTTCTCAGCCTAGAGAAAGGGGAAGGGGGCTCATCTGGACCAAGGGTGAGTTTCCCCCTCAGTTTCCCCTGAAGGATCTTCTGTTGCTTTTGCCTTCTCCCTACATCTTCCCTCTGTTAAAATCCCCCCCCACACACACACACTTATTTTCGGTTGGATAGATTTCGTGTCTGAGCATTCTCACATGGCGGTGGGTCTTCCCCCCAAAAAAAACAGTTAAAAAAAGAAAAAACAATATATCCTCAAGCAAGAACTTTTCTGCTTCCGATTACCCCCATGCTTAAAAGTTGCAAAGGAAACACGGAAGCAGGGAAGCGGCTACCCAGCTTCGGAGCTCCACACCATTTTTTTTTCAGAGGGGAATCTGACTCGAGTATAAGCCGAGGGGTTTTTTTTCAGCACAAAAAATGTGCTGAAAAACTTGGCTTATACTCGAGTATATACGGTATATATATATGTTTCTTACCTTTCTTTTCTCATAGGAAGGCATGCCACCCCATCTGTAAATCATGATCCTCCAGAATTAAAATCCTTTTATTACTCAAATTGACCCATTCCTTGACCCCATTCTGGGAGTTAAAGCCACCTCTACTTCTACTATCCTGTAACGCTATTAATCTTATTCGAGTTTTCTTTCCTAACCATATAAATTTTAATGTAATTTTGTTCAATTCCGTAAAAAAAAATTATCTAATACTATGGGGATTGTTTGGAATAAGTAAAGTGATTTGGTAAAATTTTCATTTTAATCGTAGCAATTCTTCCTAATAAAGATAATTGTAATTTCCCCCATAATCCCAAATCTATTTGTTGCAGTAATTTCATATAGTTATTTTCTTTTATCAATGAACATCTTACAGTTAGCCATATTCCTAAGTATTTGACTTTCTTTGTAATTTGGAGTGCTATTACCGTGTTTAATTTTCTTTTCTGTTCTTCTGTTAAATTTTTAGTGAACAGTTTAGTCTTTTCTCTATTAATTTTGAGACCTGATACTTCTCCATATTTTTCTAATTCTCGTGTTAAAATATTTCTTGTCTCCAATGTCTCCTGTCTTCTATGAAGAATACCAGATCATCTGCAAAAGCTTGAATGTTATATTCCTCTTTTTTGAATCTAGTTCCTTTTATATCTGGATTTTGTCTAATTCAAATTAATAGTAATTTCTAACGTCAGGGTGGCATAATTAGTTTTTGAAGGACTTCTGTAAGGTCAGCAGACATGGCTAATTTGCCACAGGGTGGATGCCATGACTGAAAAAGCCTATTTCATGGGCATTTGCCAGATATAATTCTTTGGCAGATGGGACCTGCAACATATCCTTTTCTGATGGACCTGATGGGACAAGCAGATATAATGGGAAGTGTTGGTCCCTAAAATCAACTAGCCCCATACCATAGAGCTTTAAAATATCAAAGTCGACACCTTGATTGCACCTGGAACCAATGTAGCTTCTAAAACAAGGTTAGAATGTGCTCCTTTAAGGACACACACAGCTGTCCACACTCCTGCATTCTGTTCCAGCTGAAACTTCTGGATATCCTTCAAGGACAGCCCCATGTAAAATGCATCAGAGTGGTAATATATTTCCTTTTAAATCTGAATTTTCTCTGAATGCAACCAGATTTCATTAATAAGCAGACATACTATAAATCATAAGAATATTATTAATGGTTGTATCTTGTGAAATGGTTTATGACATTTATGTTTAGATTGGTCCCAACAGTATACTGAAACTTACAGTAATTGTTTTCTCAAATGTTAGGATCTTCATCTGGAATGGAACATGTAAATACTCAAGGTTGTTTCCAAAATTATGTTTTGCCAACATGCATGTACTCCAAGGATCGAAAATACAATTTTTTCTGACTCACCGCATTCATGTCAATTCCATTGGTGTAAGACCAGGCATGTTGAAAATATTCTTCAAGGCGTTGGCGTAGAGGATTGGGGATTTGGTGGAAACGGATGAACTCCTTGACTCTTAGCATTTGGGTGTGGTAGCGAGCTGTGCCAGAGTACAAGCGCTGGATGATGGCAGAAACATTGCCAAAAATGCTAGCATACATGAGAGCTGAAACAAGAGGACAATTGTCAATATTGAGAGGTGCAGGATAGAAAGACTGTGCCTAGTTGCACAATGCTTTTGAAAAGCACCAGATGGAAGGCAGAGAAGATTAAATAAATAAATAGTTTCACAAATTATTTCACAAACAACCATTGAATGAGTCACACAGCCCAGGTACCAGGCAAAATGTTATTATTGAGATGTCATAAAAGTTGTGTAAGTGTTGTTTGTCCTTCTACCCCATTATTCTAGAATAAAATAATGCAGAAACCCTCTCTATAGTTGAGTTGACTTCAGCTGGACACAAATTTCCTTTCTGAAACTGAGTGGGCAATTTATCTTACTATTTATTTATTTATTTATTTTGTTTGTTTGTTTATCTTCTCTGCCATCCATCTCCCTGTAAGATGACTTTGGGTAGTTTTTTCTAGATCAGGGGTGTCAAACTGGATTTCTTTGAGGGCTGGATCAGCATTGTAGTTCTCGTCTGTGGGCCGGGGGGGGGGAACTGTGGGGGGGGGCAGGATGGATACCTCCTGCAGCTCTCTGCCAGCCAAAATGGGGCATGAAGGGTCCAGGTATGGTCCCCCTGCACCTCATTTTCATCCTCCATGGCCTCCTGGTGAGGCCCATTTTCTGGCCTGGTTTTTGGCCATTTTTTGGCCATTTTCAGCCCATTTCTTGGCCTGGTTTTGGTCAGCAGAGTACTGCAGGAGGCCATGGAGGGTGAAAATGAGGTGTAGGGCTGCACGCCACCTGATTTAGCCACCAGAGGCACTGTGGGCCAATCTCTTGATGTTTCCAGGCCAGCCTCATGGGCCAGATTTAAGCACCCTGCAAGCCTGATCCAGCCTGCAGCCCTTGAATTTGACACTCCTGTTCTAGATGGAGAATTAACTACAGGTAATCTTCTGTTAATGATGGCTATGAAATTGCCATCATTAAGTGATGTGGTTTAAAAGTATGATGCCATGTACCTGCACTGTTTAATGACAGGAATTCTGATACTTCTACTTCCTGTTGTTAAGCGAATCATTATGGATCATTAAATGACTACATTATCACAATTTGCAATTTCTTGCCAGCTTCCTCAATATCTTTGGTTGTCAGAAACCAGTAAAGAAGGTTGCAAATGGCGACCGTGTAACTGCAGGAGAAGTTGGTATGGCTGGAGCACACATGTAAGTAGCACTCATTCAATGTTATTGCAGGTTGAACAATTGCTGCATGGCCTTTTATGGTGTGATTACACCATGAAAACTAAAATCCAAGTAAAGGAATTCCTTTACTGAGTGTAATATTTCTTTGTCTAGCACAGTGGTTCCCAAACTTTTTCAGTCCACCGCCCCCTTGGTGCTACAAACTCATCCTCAATGCCCCCCACCCAGGAGCGGGATTCAAATTTCTGTGGGCATGGCCTAATTTGAGGGTGTGGTTTGCTGGTAGTGTGATTGGGTGGGCGTGGCTTGCTGGTCATGTGACTGGTGGCGTGGCTTGCTGGTCACATGACTGGGTGAGCGTGGTTTGGTGACTGGCAAACCAAATACAAGTGGTCCTTACTTAATGGCCAGTTGCTTAGCAAGTGTTCTAATTTATGTCTGGCCTCCCCAGAACTACTTGACCTGTTTTTGGAGTTTTGACAGCCATGTACACACATATACATATACTCCCTTCCAAAACTGCTGGAGCAGGTCATTGGACTAGAATCAGTAAAGCATCTCTGATTAGATTCTAGTAGTGAATAAAATCTAATTAGAGATGCTTTGCCGATTCTTGTTGATTTGTTTTATTTGTATTTTTTTTATTTTATGTTGCTGAATTGCATTGACATGTGTATCCCTTCTTGTGCACAACCCAGAAGCTTTTGTGATTCTTTGCAGCAAAAATTACCGACCTCTGGTTTTGCTCTACTTTTCAAACATGCTAGCACTGCCGCATTCTAGGTGCCGGCCCCGCAGGTCCACCCCATTGAGCCCACTGCACTGAAGGGACTTGCCCAAGCAAGTCCAAGCAGAGCGGTGCACAAAATCAATGGGGTGAGCCTGGGAGAGGGAGAGAGAGAGAGAGAGAGAAAAGAGAGAAAGAGAGAAGGAAGAAAAGAAAGAGAAAAGGGAAAGAAAGAAAAAGGGACAAAGAAAGGGAGGGCATGGAGGGATGGAGGGAGGAGGGAGAGAGGGGAGGGAGAGAGAGAGAGAGAGACCTGATGCATCAGATTGAAATGAGGCCTAGTTTAGAGGTCCTTTTCCACATTGAAACATCTTTGCCAGCATCTTTGCCAGTACATTGAAACATCTTTGGCTTCTATTAATTAAAGGTTTTGTGGACGAAACATGGCCAAGACTATCAGGAAGATCTCACATTTTGTTGAGGCTTTAAACAGGATCCATTGGACCAGATCTCCACCCTAAAAAATTACTTTTCCCCAACGTATTACAGTGCCAATTCTGAAGAAAGCAAAACCAAAATGTATTGGTAAATTACAAGGAAAACACACACACACACACACACACACTCCCTTCTAACTCTGCTGAAGCAGGTGATTGGACTAGAATAGATATCTCATTATCTTTCTTCTCCCTCCCTCCCTTCTTTATTTCTTTTTCTTTCTGTCCCTTCCTTCCATCCCCCATTTTTCTTTGCCCCCTTTTCTTTCTTTCTTTTCCTTTTCTCTTTCTCTTCTTCCTTCTCTCTCTCTCTCTCTTTCCTCTTTCTTTCCCTCTCTCAGGTTCACCCCATTGACTTCGTGCACCACTCTGTTCAGACTTACTTGGCCAGGTGCCTCCTATGCAAGGGGCTCAATGGGGTGGAACGCAGCAGCGGTGGGATGTTTGGAAAGGAGTGGCTTTGCTCTTCTTTCCCAACGCTGCATTCTGGGCGATGCCCACAGCAGTGGGATGTTTGAAAAGGGGAGCAAAGCCACTCTGGCTTTGCTCTCCTTTCCCAATGCTGTGTTCAGGGCGGAGCTCCTTGCACCAGAGCATGCAAGTCAATGGGATGATCCTGCGGGGCCTTGCCTTGAACACGGCAGTGGCAGGATTTTTTCTCACCCCTGAATTGTGCCCTGCCGCTCACCTCCAGTGCCCCCCTGCCACCTCTTTGCGCCCCCTGCCAGCCCCCTTGCCTCTTAGTGCCCCCCTAAGGCATCCCACCGCCCCCCAGAGGGTGGTACCACCCACTTTGGGAACCACTGGTCTGTTTGACCTGCTAGGTAGTTGGAGGGAGCAGAACTCCCCTTTTAATTGATTCTTTTATCATAGCTGCATACTACGTAAACACAGCTTTATCATTATAATAATTGCCTGAAGGCTTCCCTAATTTCCTCAATGTTTTGTGCAAGCTATGGGGTTCATCCTAAGTTTTGTAAAATATGTAGCACATAAGCAAAATATGTAGACACATAAGCAATTTAAGAAACTCTTAAAAGAACAAAATTATCTGACTGTTCGGTTAGGATATGATTCTTCTGTGAAGATAAAAAGCAAGGTACAGGCATTTTCTTAAAGCAGGCATTAAAAGAAATAGAGAATTAAATACTAAGTATGCGCACAGCAGCCCGCATAAAGGCACAACAGCTATAAACACAGTTTTACTGACAGTTTTAATATATTGACATTGTCTATTTGTATAACAGTCCCACTGTACTTCTGTATTGCAATAGGAACAAATGAAATGTCTCTCTCTCTCTCCTCCCTCCCTGTGTGTGTGTGTGTGTGTGTGTGTTACATTTGTAGGTAGTTACAGTATGTGTTAGTATGTATATCTTTGTGGATATGTGCATGAGAGACAGTGTTAGGGATAACATTGTTTTACCCTAACTGGTTTAGGTAAATAATAATATGTAATCATAGTTTATATGTTAAAGTGTCTGCAACTTTAAATATGAGAAAGTAATTAGGGGAGTGGTTGTGAAAGCACTTTAAAAGAAGCAAGATGACAGCTTGCTCTCTCTCTGGCTTTGATGGTCCCTGATTACTGCTTGGAATCAAGACTGCATTGCTCGAACGGGAGAGAAAACAAAGGACTGATTTGTAAGTGAACTGACATAGGATATTCTGCACGGACTTTGCTAACTGAATATCCCTGAATGGACTGACTAAATGATACATGACTATTGGACTGTTATTTTAACTATGCTATGAACTCATAATGGAATAAACTATATTTTTGATAGCACAAGCGTATCTGTTATTTTTACTGTATGTTAATAAACATACAAGCTTAGCTCACTCATTTATCTGTGTGCCTATCTGACTAACGCTGCACATTCTGTTTAGCTTGTCTCCCAAACCCTGGTTGGGGAACCCAGGCTTAACACTGGTTATGGGCCCAGAGGCTGCAAAGTCAGTTTAACTAGGATAAAACAGATTTATGTAAAAGTGAGAGTTTGTGTTGTTATACATTACAGTAAACAGACAGCTGTGTTTTATTAATTATAGTTTTATATCCATATAAGAAAACATGGCACAAGTCAATCTACAAAGTTTGTCCCTTATATCCAAGTTGGATGGAACAAACTATGTATCATGGTCTATGAAATGTAGTCTGCTTCTACGAAGAGAAGGTTTGTGGAACATAATTGAAAATCCACCAAACGTAGAAGAATGGGATGCAGAGGATGATGAAGATAGACTAAAGATAGAAGAATTTATGCATAAAAATCAACAAGCTATTTGCATAATTGGGTTAACCTTAACTGACCAACAGCTTGTTTATATCCACGGAGAGAAAACGGCTGTTGGGTGTTGGCAGAAGCTGAAGAGGATTTATGTTCGAGATAATGTTGATGCTCACATAAATCTAACACGGAAGCTTTTCAATACGCATCTCCAAACAAATGGTGATATGCTGAGTCATTTGAAAACTATGCAAAACATTTCTCAAGAACTGCACGAGAAAGAGCTTATTTTCTCTGAACAACACCAAGTCTACATAATTCTATCTTCCCTTGATGAAAGTTATGACAACTACGTAACTTCCCTTGAAATTTTGCCAAAGGAAAGCTTAACTTTAACTGATATAACTGGCAGATTGATTGAAGAGGCCAGAAGAAGGCTTGAAAGAGATGAGTTAAGGAGGCAACAACCTCAAAAAGAAGACAATGAATCTCCTACTGCATACGCAATTAAAAAGTGCTTTAATTGTGGAGGAAGAGGACATTTGGCAAGATTTTGTAAAAAAGCAAAGCGCCAGAACGCTGGCCAGAATACAAAAAGTCATCAAAAGATAAATAAAAATTTAGAGTTAGCCATGTATACTAACGGAGCTGTAAAAATAATTTATGGGTGGTTGACAGTGGAGCATCCCACTGTATAACAAATGATAACAGAAATTTTATTAAAATGTCCAAGAGTACACAGCAGATATCGCTAGCCAATGGCTGGAAACTGAAAGCTAAAGGTCAAGGTATAGCATATTGTTCTTTTATAAAAGAGAATGTAAAAATGTTATATGTACCACAACTTAAGTTTAATTTAATTTCAGTTAGAATTTTGGTTAAACTAGGATATGTAGTTACTTTTAAAGGAGATAACTGCATAATTGAAAAAGAAGATAAGAAAATTACTGCATCTTTAAGAGGTGAATTATATGTGTTAAATGATGATGGTTTAAAAGTGGCTAACACAGTTTATGAAAATAAGAAACCTCATGATGAATGTATTCACTTGTTACATCGAAGGCTAGGGCATTTAAATTTTAAAATGCTTAAGAGAACTGTTGAATTATCTAAGGGAATATGTTTGAAACCTTGTAATAAGTATTTGCAATGTAATGCTTGCAATCAAAGCAAAGCAAGGGTCACACCGGCTAATAGAGTTGATGGATTTACTACCAAAGAGCCTTTAGAAGTAGTATTTGCTGATTTAATAGGTCCGAAAAAACCAAGTGTAGGAGGAGCTCGTTACATACTAAGTATAATGGACCACTATTCTAGATATGGGTTTTGCTATTTAATGAAGAGCAAAACTGAAACGTATCAAAATCTCTTTAATTGGATAAAATTTGCTGAAAGGAAAACTAAAAAGAAATTAGTAACTCTTATAACAGATAATGGTACAGAATTTACAAATAATAAATTCCAGAACAGACTAAGAATGTTAGGTATTCAACATAAAAAGTCTGCACCATATAGGCCACAACATAATGCCTTTATAGAGAGAAGAGGCCAAACATTACAATCAATGAAACATACTATGATGTGTGATTCAGGATTACCTGACAATTTATGGGGAGAAGCAATAATGTGTGGTAATCATATATTAAATAATGTTGTTAATTCAACAACAGGTGAATTACCATTCACATTGTGGCATGGTACAAAACCTGATTTAAGTTACATGCACACATTTGGAGCACCAGCATGGGTGCATATCCCTACACAACTTAGACACAAAGGACAGCATAGAGCTAAAAGATTATATTTTGTAGGATATAAATCTAATCATAGATCTTATAGATTCTGGGAACCAGGTACATCTAGAGTTTACACCAGTGCTAGTGCAAAACTCCTAGAACATGTAGGATGGAATAGATTAGAGCAAGATTTAAATAATGAAGTAATTATTGAACCCTACAAAAGGCAGAAAGATCAGATTAATTATAAGAAGAGTCCAATTAAAGAAGAAGTCCACGAAGAGCAAATAGGACCAGAACAAGAGGAAACAGTTGATCAGGAAGAGTTAGATAATCAAGAAGAGTTAATAAAGGAAAGTCCACCTGTAAGTCCTGTAATACCTAGACATATTACACGTGTAACTAGACCACCTGATAGGTATCAAACAAGTATAGTTTGCCAAGTAACTAAAGTTCCAACTAGTGTAGATGAACTTAGGATTTATCCTGCTAAGGATCAGGAGAATTGGCAAAAGGCAATGGAAAAGGAACTAAATTCATTAAAGGTAATGAAAGTTTATGAAGATGCTAAATTACCTCCAGGAGAAAAATCCATTGGGTGCAAATGGATATTTAAAGTAAAAACTGGAAATGATGGGACTGTTACCCATAAGGCTAGGTTAGTAGCTCAAGGATTTAATCAAACTGCATCTGATTACGATGAAGTTTTTGCACCAAGTCTTAAAGCAACATCTTTAAGAGCAGCATTAGTGTGGGCAGCTAAGAAAAACTATGTCATTAACCATTTAGATGTAGAAACTGCTTATCTGCATGCACCATTGCAGCACACTATATATTTAAGAAAACCAGTAGGTATAAAAGACAATAAAGTAAATAGTAATGATTGTTGGAAACTCAAAAAGAGTCTTTACGGGTTGAAACAATCTGGGTTTGAGTGGAACCAATATATTGTGAAAGAGTTAAACAATATAGGTTTTAAATCTGGTTTAGCAGATCCATGTGTGTTTAAAAGAGAAAATAATGGAACGGTGTCATTATTATTATTATTTACAGATGATATTGCTTTGATAACTAAGACTAATAATGAAGCTAATGAGATTATATCATTATTAGCCAAAAAGATAAAATTAAAGCATTTAGGTGAAATTAAAAAGTATCTAGGATTGACAATTAACAAAACAAAAAATGGTTTTAAGATATCTCAAGAAGATAAAATTTGCCAATTAATTAAAACGTATAAAATGGAACTTTGTAAAACGGCAAAGACTCCAATGAGTCAGGAAGTTTGCCAAACTAATGATCAAAGTCCCAAATTTGATAAGTCCATATATCAATCTTTGATTGGTAGCTTATCATATATCAGCAATTGGTCAAGGCCTGATATAGCTTATAGTGTAAATCAGCTGGCACATTTTAATTCAGATCCACATCAATGTCATTGGCAATCATTAAAGAGAATTTTAAGATATCTTAAAGGAACAATGATCCATGCATTGTATATAGAACCAAAAGGTGATTTGAGTCTTAGTGCCTATGCAGATGCAAGTTTTGCAACTGATATAAACACTAGAAAATCAACATCTGGGATGGCTATATTATTTGGTAAGACACTAATAGGGTGGAGGTCAATCAGACAACAGCATATCAGCTTGTCCACGATGGAAGCGGAATTTTCATGTCTGTCATTATTATGCACTGACTTGATTTTGTACAAACAGTTATTATTAGACATGGGTATAACTGTAAAAGATTCCATTATTGTGTACGAGGATAACCAAGCAGCTATAAAGTTAGCTACTAGTATTGCTGTTCAAACTAGATCAAAGCATACTGATTTAAGATACTTAAATGTTAGAGAATGTAAAGAATGGGCTAATTAAATTGGAATACTGCATGACGGAAGAAAACATTGCAGACCAATTTACAAAAGCTCAAGGAGTAACTAAGTTTAAAGAAAGTTGTAACAAATATGATTTAAAGATGTAAATAGTTATATTTATTATTATTTCCTAAAAGGGGAGAATGTTAGGGATAACATTGTTTTACCCTAACTGGTTTAGGTAAATAATAATATGTAATCATAGTTTATATGTTAAAGTGTCTGCAACTTTAAATATGAGAAAGTAATTAGGGGAGTGGTTGTGAAAGCACTTTAAAAGAAGCAAGATGACAGCTTGCTCTCTCTCTCTGGCTTTGATGGTCCCTGATTACTGCTTGGAATCAAGACTGCATTGCTCGAACGGGAGAGAAAACAAAGGACTGATTTGTAAGTGAACTGACATAGGATATTCTGCACGGACTTTGCTAACTGAATATCCCTGAATGGACTGACTAAATGATACATGACTATTGGACTGTTATTTTGACTATGCTATGAACTCATAATGGAATAAACTATATATTTGATAGCACAAGCGTATCTGTCATTTTTACTGTATGTTAATAAACATACAAGCTTAGCTCACTCATTTATCTGTGTGCCTATCTGACTAACGCTGCACATTCTGTTTAGCTTGTCTCCCTAACCCTGGTTGGGGAACCCAGGCTTAACAGACAGATTGAACGATTTCAAATGGATTTGATGTGAATTACAGTATATTAATATGTATGGAATTGTATACTTCATACTATATCCTCCCTCATGATATATAGATTCTTTCAGTGTCCTCCAGCTATCATTGAGGTGATATAAAGTCTCTCTTTGTTACTCTTATATCAGCACAAAAACACTTGGATGTATCTAGAAGATGCTTTAAATCACTGAGAAAAAATTAGCCTGGGTCAAAGCAGGAAGAATTCCAGCAAGATTTCACTTATCAAACTGAATCAAAATATGTGCTTGAAATACATTTACTGTTTCATTTATATGATTTCTGTCCATGACAGATCTCATGTTCATATATCAGAAAATCTTTCCTCCTACAAAATAGTACAGAAATTTCTGGGACCATATGTTCTCCAAAATTTTGGGAACCGCATCTACTGACAGCAATAGAAAGAGACAATATTTTTTTTTGTTGAGAAATATTCTTGCTCATAAAAGGATATTGGACATTGTTTGTAAAAATGTATTTGCTTTGGCAAGTAGCAAAGAGTTCAAAGCAGCCAGGGGTTCAATGTGGATAATAAGAGGCTTTGAAATTGATGAAGAAACCAACACATGCTGATTTTGTATTCCACTATGCTGATGAGTGTTAACATATTTTCAACTCTGATATTGCTGGCATTGCTGACATTGCCATATAAACTTAAAAAAATAAAAATAAATCAAGAATAGATTATCCTTGAGGAGAGGTGAAAAGTCAACCTATAGTACATCATTTTGGCTGAGAAAAGTGGTGCTATTCATGCTTTTATTCTACAGTAGCAGAATAAGGATAGGATTAGCAAATGGCTTTCATTAGTAGAAGAATCAGTGAAAAGAGACCAAAGAGATTCCAATCTAAAAACAAATGTATCTTGCACAGACTACCCCACCTCAAAATATATTTGAGGATATTGGACACTGGACGTGAAATGATCAATCCTGTGCCATCTATGAAAATGTTTGTTTGTTTAATAATTGTTTCGTAAATAAAATGTGTTTTAGGATGGATTGCCTGAGTCTAATATTCATAGCAAGAACATTGAGGATGACTGAAAAGATCTGCAAGGCAGTTGCTGGAAATGTTTATTTGTTTGTTTATTTTGTATCCTGCTTGAACTCAAGGCACTGAACATATCCAACACACATTCTTCCTCCTATTTTTCCCACAGTTATGGGAAATAAGATGAGTTCAGTTGAGAGTGACTGGCCCAAGGTCACCCAGATGGCTTTTATGGCTAAGGCAGAACTCACTCATAATTTCCCAGTTTTTAGTGTCATTCTCAGACAAGCCAGGTAAGATGGAGTAATTAAGTTATTTATTGGAGATTCTACAAGACAATTGAAATTCTGGGGACCTTGGTGCTCTCTGAGTTTGATTGAAATTTAAAATTCTCCATGGCAACCTTATTATCTTGATAATGAAGAAAGTCCTCAAATATTTGGTCATTTTGAACATTATGAATAGTTCAAATTGTTTATATAGAGCTGTAATGACTAGTCCCAAAGGTGCTTTCTCAGAAGGCAACTGGACTTTCTTGTTTTTTCTTTGAAAATGTTTCACTTCTCATTCAAGAAACTTTCTTCAGCTCTGACTGGATGGTGGGGAATGGAATATATTATACTTCTTGCTGACAGCTGGTCATTTGCATTCTTTTTAGAGAGTCATTGGGGCCATTTAAAGGTTTGTCTGTGTCCTCAGGGTCACCTGAGCAGTATAAATAGGTGAGGAGCCTTTTTGGCTGCAAGATGTTTTCTGCCCAGAGTCCCTTCCCTATTGAAGACAGGCACCAGCTGTTGGGCCTCAATGACTCTCTAAATGACCTCAACAACTCTCTAATGCAAATGACCATGCAAGGAATATAAATCTTTCCATTCCCTACCATATAGTTGGAACTGAAGAAGCTTCTTGGATGAAAACGACCAGATGCCTCCTGAAAAAGCACTTTTGGGATAACCTGACATGGATGACTGAGAATCTCCATAGACAGTCATAGTTTTGCTCAAATGAGGAAGAGGATAAGGCATTATAAAAAGCAGAAGTAATCTCATGGTTTTCACCCTGCCCTAGAAGTCATTATTCTAGTCCACAAGCTTCCTCATCAAACTTTCATGATCACCCACATTTGTGGAGGGGAAAATTAAAACAAAGAGGAGTAGAAGTATTGGGTTACACTGAGAGCCAGCTGGACCTAGCAGGGCTACTCAGGCTTTAAGAAGAAACCAGACCTGATCAGGGCCAGCTGACTTTGTTTGTTTGTTTGTGTGGGTGTGGGCATGGGTGTAAGAGAGAAAGAATGGGAGGGGGAGGGGGTTGGAAATTCTGGAATTTAAAGAGCATCATGAACTCATAAAGATATCTAAAACAATACTATCCTATGATGGCCTCATAGAAATCCTGCTTTAAAAACCTGTAACCTCTAGAGTATAGACTCTTTCCTAAACATCTGACTTGATTTGCTTTTAGATTTCTCTCTTGAAACCTTTATGTTTTCATGGATGAATGATAATTGGATGAATTCATGATTTTGGAGGACTGGTAGGATCTTTTTGTTGCTGAATGCTGGACAGTGCAGTTGCTTTGTGAGGCCAGTTTTTAGCAAGATGTCACTTATTATTATAGAAGAAAATGGCTGCCCTATCCTACAGTAGATTTAAGTATTTTGCTATACCATAGAAAGGACACCTTCACTGCATTTAAAATAGTGATCTGAGAACAGGAATGATTAATGTTAGATAATAATGTTTGGATACATCTAAGAGCAGAGATTTTGTTTTCAATATGGCAAAGGGCATAACCTGTAGCTGATAACATATGTCCTAAAATATTTCGAGAAGCCAGTTTTATAGTCCCTTTGTCTATCATATGGTAGAAAAGTTTTTCCTTTTGGAAATCATACCTTGCATCTATAAAGTTAAGCATCCTAAAATGAGATTATGACTTTTCTCACAAGTTACCCATATTTGAAGAAAGGATAAAATTGAGAAGCTGGATCTTGCTGGTTCAGATATGTGAATGTCACAAACCAGCTGACATCCAGGTTATTTACTATGCCTTACAAGTAGTGGAAAGACACTATAGGTGCTGTACAAGTAGTGATGCCTTACAAGTAGTGGAAAGACACTATATGTATGTAATAAATATCCACAGAACTAAAGAAAACCAAGAAGGGATAATTGGAACTGATAAGGTATCCTGCTCATCATGAATTACAAGTATTTTCAGATATATACTACAGCTTGATGGAAGTATGAAAAAGATGCATTTATCAGCATTGCCAAGGATTGTTTTTCCTGAAGGAATAAAAGATATATACTAGTGCCACCATACATGTCTCAAGATAATAAAATCACTAATAATCAGAAAAGGATGTTCTCTTTTTGTTAATAAAATAACAGGGAAAGTGTTATGTTGGTTTCAGTGTTTGACTTATGAGCTAAAGGAATAAGCCATCTTTTTAATATTTCTTCAGATGGCAATATGAGAGTACTATCTTTGTCCAGGTAGGTATATTCCCTTGTCCTTTGGGTACTTGAGATAGAAGTTTAGTTAATTACCTGGATTGGCTAAAGTTTTTTGTGTTGGAAATTGGGCATTCAATACATGTTCAGTCCCAAAGTGGAAGATCTGAGATGCTAGCTGTAAGGTTTGAACTACAATAATTAAAATCCTGGGGGTATGACAACTGGTATTGAAGGGGACAGATATTGGTTCTTGCAAGAAAATCCAAGAGGGTGAATCTGAAGACCAAAGTCAAAATCCTTTAATTATTTGTACTAAGCAGCCATATAAAATTGAGTCTGTGTAGAACTGCATGCTAAGACTGCTAATTGTTGAAAACTGATCTTTAACTATGAAGCCAAGGGTCTTAGCAATGTTCCAGTTAATGGCAAATGTCCTCAAAAGTTGAAAAGAGAGTTAGATCCCTAGCAGAACCAAGTAGAATAACTCAAATCTGAGACTGAGATTTGAGACTGAAATCTGAGGACTGTATGTCATTTTGGTCAATGTTTCTTATGGTTTTTCTAGTCCACAGCATGACTGATGGAGTACTTACACTTCATTTTTTGAATCTCAGAGCCATTAATGTAATGAGCAGAAGAAACCTTGAGAAACAAGAAGAGCCACAACCAAGACAAAGGTCAGATAAATTAAATCCGAGTCCAGGGCAGAAATGAAATTTAAAAGAACATATCAGACATATATCTTCCAAGTTCTCATGAAAATAAAGGGAGGAGGAAAGTACATTCAGAGCAGCAAGATTTTGTACTAAACTTTATAATAAAAGTACTATTCGCTTAGGTATCTTTGGTTTCCAAGTTTGAATGGTTGACAGTTATATATTTGCTCAATGCCAGCTTACCAACAGAACCCATTTTAGTCTAGATTAGGCAGGAGATACAACTACTAGACATGAAGGGAAGGACACAGCCATCAGTGATATGATAGACTGAGCCATCCTTCAACGATATAATAATGAAGCATTCAGAATGGAGGCATAATAAATATTTTGTTATTTTGATAGTTGAGTATAAGAAATGCCTGATATAGTGGCTTGAAATACTAGCTTCCAAAGATAGTTGTCATGTATTATGTGGAAAAGATATGACAATATGTGCAAGAGACTGCACAATTGTTATCCGTTAGATACAGAGGAAAACACACCCACCCACATTCCTACACAGAGAATGTCCACTACAGGGAGTTTACTCCCACAGTAAATTCCAAGGGGAAAGTTTCCAGGCCAAAGTCAAGGAGGAATTCTCAGGTAAAAATTGACCTGATCTTGCTAAAAAGTTTTAACAACAAAAATAATTACATCATCATCATCAAAAACAAAACAAAAATTCAAGTGTTCAACATTGTCAGAGAAAAAAAAGAATGTTACTATGAGTGGAACTGAGATATTTTGTGCTACTTCTGTTAAGTGTAGCAACATATGCAATGGGCAGTGACCTGAGGTTTAGAATGTATTGAAAAAAAATCTGTATTTGGGAAAATCCACATGCTTGATGCAGAGAGCGTGAATAAATGTGGATTCTAACTTATGTGCTCAAAATCATTATATGCTACTGTGTGGATTCTTTCCCACCTTCCTTTGAAGTAGTTGAGAACTGATAACAGCCTAGATGTAGCTGGTTCCTCTTATGTTGATTCCTTTGAGCTATTTATGGTGATTCAGCTATCTGCCCCAGTGGATATCACCAACACTGTACCTCAAAGGAAGAGCAGACTTTGAATTCATGCCAGGAAATCTCAGAAATGTTTAAAGAAAAATGAAATGTTGCTATTGCTGAGAGGGAGATACAATTAAATGTACAGGGAAGGTTCAGAAATACTTACAGCCAATTAGCATGACACAGATGGAAAAAATCTTCTCAGAGTTGGTATTGGGTGAGACATTGCCAAAGCCCACACTGGTAAGGCTACTGAATGTGAAGTAGAGGGCAGTCACATATTTATCTTTGATGGAAGGGCCAGATGAGAGGTCACTGTTATTGTAGGGTTTGCCAATCTGGTCACTGAGGTTGTCCAGCCATCCAATCTTATGCTTCATATATGGCCGTTCCACATTGCCAATGGCATACCAAATGCAGGCTAACCAATGGGCAATGAGAGCAAATGTACACATGAGCAGAAAGAGTACGGCAGCCCCATATTCTGAATAGCGGTCCAACTTGCGGGCTACTCTCACTAAGCGTAAGAGTCGTGCAGTCTTTAGAAGCCCTATCAGAGTTGTTGTCTACAGAGAGGAAAAAGAAAGAAAGTGTGCAGAATGCAAAGAACAAACAATGAATTAGTGGCAGGACTTCTGGATCTTATTTCCATCTTTAATAGGCACATGCTGAATCAACCTAAAATATGCATGAGAATATCATACTTGCCTTTCAAATGCATTTTTTAAGAAAGAGGGAAAAAGCCTAAAGAGGAAATATTTTCTAGATAGATACTCTCTACATAATGTCACAAAATACAGTGCATAATCTCTCTATGAATAATTTATGTTTTTACATTTTATGACACCTTTGTGATTTTATGAAATGTTACTATTATTCTCTAATAGAAATTTCTTGTCAGAATTTTCTAAGATTTTTAACTCCAGAAAAATATCTGCCCCCAAATAAGCTGTAAATTTCTTTCTCGATTTATTTAAAACAGGGGTGTCAAACTCATGGCCTGCGGATGTCATGTGCAGGCCTTGCCCTGCCCGGTTTAGCAAAGAAGAAAAAAGTTGCAATAAGTCACATGATGCAGCCATGATGATGCAAGTTTGACAGCCCTGGTTTAAAATATCCAGAAATCCCAACAATGCCTACAAACCTTGTTCATCTTATCCAGAGTCATCTAGGTATTGATGCATTATCAGTTCTGTATTTGGCATTATAGCAATAACTGGTGTTTGAGAAGCTCAGAACATCTCACATAGCCTGATTAGCACTACTTAGACAAAATGCATGATTAGCACATCTGTGATACAAGCTGAAATTTAAAGAAGTGTTGATAGTATAAGGTTCAATAAGCAACATGATTCCTGGCATATCCTCCTCTGAAAGTTTTCTTCAACCTTCTAAAAATCTATGACATATCTGGCATGTTCACCTGACAATTGACACATATCATATGCTGTCAAATATATCTTCAGTATGTAAGATAATGTATATCTCACCTCATCAGATCCAGAGCGGAAGATGAGTAAATCAAAGGGGATGGCAGCAACCATGTCAATGAGAAACCAGCCTTTGAAATAATGGATAGCAATCTTTCCTGGGTGGCTGACTACTTCATCATTCATGTTGACATAAGTAGTGCGGAAGTTAATGACAATGTCAATTATAAACATGATGTCCACAATGAGGTCAATTATATAGAGGGGGTCACATGTATAGCTGCAGTCTGTCTGCTTCTCCTCCTGGTCTTCATTGAGCAAGAAAGCAGCTGAATAGGGAGTGAAGACAGCTGTGTAGATGACCAGCAGTAGGATAAGCCAGTCCCATACTGCTTTGAAGGGGCTATAGTGCAGAATGGTCCATCGGTGGATGCGTGGAGCCTGCAACTTGTACTCTGGGAGAACATCTGCTCCCAGTGATAGAACCTATCAGAGAAAAAACAACAATATGCAGTTTCAGAACTACTATATCCAGGACTACATGTATATGTGACATTGAAATAAAACAGCTATAATGGTCTATTCAAAAATAATATATTTGCATAAAGATACAATTTATATGCTTTGTTTCAGATTAAGGAAGAATAGAAAATAATAGAAAAATATCTGCATGTCATTTTAATAGTAAGAAAGAACCTGAGATTCATACAAAGATTATTTATTGGTTTGGAGATTGTATTGCAGTATTATATTATTTAATTCTTAAAATATGTTTCTGCGGGGCAGAATATTAATGTAAAATATAAAATGAAATAATAATTATTTTAGATAAGAAAAGAGGTAGCTGAAATGGAACCCCAGAACATCTTAATCAGACTCCCACATGAACAAACAGAAGAAAAGACATTGGGTGGAGTCCACAGGGAATCAATATTGCCAATAATATGGAACAAATCTCTAAAGGCTCTTTAAGGTAAGCTAAGAGGAAGTGTGTCTGTGGATATTCTCAGCCATCCAGATTAAAGTCTCAAAGCTGCTTTTTCAAAAAGCGATGGACTGATTTTTTTTCTTTTTGAGGAACAACAAAACATTTTGCTTCTTATCCAAGAAGCTTCATTAGTTGTGATGGGGGAGGGAGAATGGAAGGATAGGTACTGACAGTTGAGACTGGATATACGGATAGGTTTACATTTTGATTTTCACCACCCTCGGGATCACAAAATGAGAGTGATCAGAACCCTACACCACCAGCAGTACTGAAAGTTTGCCTACCAGTAAAAAAGGAAAATAACAAGAATTAAAACACATCAAGGAATTACTCAGAACTTGTGGTTATCCTAACTGTGCCTTCATCAAATCCAGAAAAAGATCCAGCAAGAGCTCCTCCATTACAGACAAAGAATAGAACAACAAACTTAGCAACATTGTCATTCCATACATTGAAGGAATATCTTAAAAGCTCAGGAGAATTTTAACCAATGCAACCTACATGTACATTTTAAACCCAAGAATACGCTAGAAGCTTGTTTGTCCAAAGAATAAAACACCCAGACATAAATGGAGTGTGATGTGATATATGAAATACAATATAGTGAGAAGTGCTGATCTGTACATTGGTGAAACAAAACAACCACTTAACAAGTGCATGACATAACAGAGGAGAGCAACCAACCCAGTTGGATAAGATTCAGTGACTCATCTGCATTTGAAAGAGAAAGGTCACTTTTTTGAAGACAGCAAAATCCACATTTTGGCTAGAGAGGATAAAAACTGCTGTGTGAGATACTAAGATGGTAGTACCAATGAATGTACCAATGTACATGTACCCATCCTCTAGAACCTGCTTGTAATTGAGACAAATATATCTTCAAAGAATCTTATGAACTACATTTAGTGAAATGATAAAAAGGGATATTAGAGAATTTTTTGCAATGGGTATGTTTAGTTTATCACTTCATTTATCACCCCTCTTAACTTTGTCGTGTGAACATTCTTTGATCTTCTTGCTTACTCTCTTTTGATGGAGAGAAAGCCACCCATTTTCCTGATAAAGAAGAAACATACCAAAATTCCAAACTAATATTATTTTGCAAATTGCCATCATTTTTCTCAGTTCATCATTGTCACCAAATCTGAAGCCTTTCCAAATATTTTATATCAACTCTCATCATTCCCAATCAGCCCAGTCATTGTTGTTAATTTAACATAAGATATATTAGGAAATATGTGGAAAGTAGAGGAAAGATATGTAAAATATTCAAGAAGATAAGAATAGTCCACTTCTGTGTTCCATTGATGCTAATAGAATGCACAATTATATCTCTTGCTCAGGAAGGCAAAAGCAATTCTGAAAGTGAAGTCTTGCTTCTTTTTGACAAGGTTGGGGTGAGCAGAGATTTATCAAATTGGAGATACTATGAAAAGATCATTCATTCATTCATTCATGTGCAGAATGCAGAATGATATATACACACCCTCATACAAAATATAATGAATACTTACCATGTTTTAAACTATAAACAGTTTTCAGAAAGAGTAATTTTGTAAGTGGCAAACAGCCAACTGTATTCAGGAAATCTTTATTCTTAATGGATATATAGATCAGGGGTCCTCAAACTTTTTAAATAGGGGGGCATTTCATGGTCCCTCAGACTGTTGGGGGAGGCTGGACTGACTGGGTGTGTGTGGCTAGGTGGTCATGTGACTGGGTGGATGTGGCCAATTTAGTAGTCCATTAAACAATACACACAAATTAAACTTTACTTTGTTTTGCTCCTGGGGGTATTTTATTTGCTTTTGTTTGCATGTTGCTCTTTTAATTGACTTTTCTTTTTACTAAATCAGTTTTTAAATTGTTTAGGTCCACTTCAGAAAACTCAGTTTTGCAGCAATTTTTCTTAGCCCCAAGGAACTTACAGTCAACAAGTCTCTTTCTCTCTTTCTCTCTCTCCCCACCCTCTCTTTGAATGTGTGTGTCTCTTGACTCACTCTCTTCCTCTCTCTCTCTCTCTCTCCCTCTTTCTCTCTATCTATCCCCTTGGGGGGAGGGAAGGAATCATGGAACTGGTGCTGGGTGGTAGAAATCTGATATCCAGGAGGCTGATGAGTGGCACACATCAAAGACCACCTGGCTGATGGGGAGGCGGAGAATCCTGTGGTCTACCCAAAAGTAACACATCTCTTGTCACTTGAAACTTGAAGACTAGTCTAGCTGGCAGGTGGCTAAGCAGGAGGCGTTCCTCCTCCAATCCAGTCCTCCTGCAGCACTTTGCCGGCCATGCAAAGGCTCCTGGAGGCCACCACAGGGCCTGTTTTTGGCCTCTCCCACCTCCAGAAACACTCTGCTAGCCAAAAAGTTGGCCTTACCTTCCAGTGAAGGTAAGTCCTGCGTTCAGCCAAAGGAGGGAAGCCGGTGGATGGGCAAAGCAATGTGGGCAGAGCAGCCTCATGATCCTGCACAAACTGAATTAATGGCTTCGGCGGGCTGTCTCCAACCCGCGAGCTGTAGTTTGAGGACCCCTGGTATAGATGCAAAACACACCCACAAGAATTGGCAGAGATAAGATATCAGGACATATTAGGAGAAAGGCTTTGCTTCTATTAGAGATGAGGGGACAACTGCCGTTCCAGAATCTAGTGATGAAACTCATGTTTGTATCTCATTTCCATTAAAAAGAAGAATCTCTGAGGATTTACTCTAAATGGAAAAAACATGCATAATATCTCATAATATCTCAGTTGGGTAATTTTGAAACCAGGTATCCCAGTTCTTTGTATAGCAAAATCAGTAGGATTATCCCATTTCCAGTGAAAATCACTGTGCTTAGAGTGAAGGAACCTTGTCATTTCCTTCTCCTTTATTGTGGCATAGATGGACCAGTGATTGATAATCTCTAGCCTTTTTGCAACTGCAATTTACTGCAAGTAAATTGTTTGCAAAGAAGTTTTATGTTTTTCATTGCTTTTGTAAGACACAGGAGAAGAATACAGTTCACCTCAGGAGCACAGCCAATACTGTAAAGGTTGGTCTACATTACTTTTCTGGATTTGTTTTTGTACAAATAGGCTTAAAAACTCCATGTCTACTCAGTGCATCTTGAGGTCTCAACAAAACCCCTCTAATTCCATACTAAATTGCCAAGTTCAATTGCGATAGTGAATAGGAAATCATGAAAGTTTATTCAAAACTAAGCAGGTTAAAAACCTTCCCAAGAATATTTGACTATTTAGAATAAAGCATGTTTTAAGCATCTTCAGTGTAAAAACAGGTCTAACCTGAAATACCATATGTTTCTAAAATTCTCTTTCTCAATATACTGCGTTTGGAACAACAATAAAAGGGAATGTAAATTCCCTACATTTGATACTGCCTCTTTTACCCCCTCTCTTTTTTTCTCTTTCTTCCCCCGCCCCCTTTATTTTTAAGTGTAGGATTAGTGAATTTGTGAAATATCTTTATTTTTCCCATTTATTTTTATTAGTTGATTTATAACATCTCTTGCCTCAAAGAACATTGAAAATGCCTAAACTCTGAAATAAAGGATGAAGGGAATACAGATCTTTATGATCACATGCTTTTTTTTTTTTACTGGGGCAAATATTCGCTGATAAATGTCTTCTGTGAATTTATCTAATCTAAATAATATGATTCAGCAAATGTTTTGAGATAGCAATTTGAAAAAAAAAATGACACTATAATGCCATACTATTTAGTAGGCTTGTCAGTGACAATACTGTCATCTGCTTTGTACTTTGCAGAAGGGTGAGGGTATTAATATATGAATACAAAAGAATGATCTGCTTGCAGGCTTTTCATCCAGAAGTAAAGAAAGTGATCTACCCTTGGTAGATTCTATCTGGCCAATACTCAGGGTAGTTCAAGGCAAAAGGGGGGTGTAGCAATGTTACCGAGACAGTTATAATGCTTTTAAACCACAACTGGCACAACAAACACTACAAAAAGTGACAACTATTAGTCTCTGATTTAGTGAGAAAGTAGTAGTATTAAAACAACGGCTATTAAACAAGTGGCTGACTATCTAGCTCTTGTAGGAGGAATCTGGTTTTTTTATGGATGTGCAAGTACTATCACTGGAGCAAACTAGCTATGGAAAGATGATTCTGTGTAGAAAGATATGAGGAGGCAGATGTCAGTCAGAAATGCTCCTGTTAACTTTTGTAATGTTTTCCCCTTACATTTATTTTGTACTTCCTCAGAAATGGCATCATGGCATATTGTGATACACCAATGCAGAAGAAGATTGATGATGATGAAATGCCATTAAATCTATATTAACCTGCAGTGATCACATCAATATATTTTCTCCATGATTATCTTTCTCCATCCTAGTCCTTTCCCCATCCTAGTCCTTTGGGGCTGCTAAATGTACCCATCATCTTGCCACTGGTTGTCCTCTTCTTTTTGCCTCTAAATCTTTGCATAATATCATAATGAATTCAGAGTTAGAGGAAGGGACCAATGACAAGTAGCCAGTGCCACAGCCAGCTCAAAAGTGCTGACAGATGACAAGTAGCCAGATCCAGCACCATCAGATTGATTGCCTGTGAACAGGAAAAGGGTGTAGGGCAAAACAGCAAACAGCAGATATGTCTATTGTTGCTCACTGAAGATGAAGTCATGGAATCACCACTCAATCTCAACACAAAAGGTCAAGGAACTGCAGAGAGTAGAGCAAAGGTGATTGCTCACATAGTGTGAATCTTTCCCCCCAGTTGGATTATCCTGGGACTGTTTCTAGTGAAATGTAGTAGCAAGTCCATATTGATGACTTATGCCCATTAAATTCTACTTAGAAACATTTTATAGAGATATGGAGGATAGGAATATTAGTAGTAATTTTGGAGAATCCTTCAGGCCTCTTTCCTCAGTTTTAATCACAGATATAACATTCACCCTAGATCCAAAGCCCAATATAGGCTAGATCAGAATTGGTTTGTCTTTTGTGAAGCAGTACATCCAATATTTGTTATTACAGTGAAATAATTTATACATTTTTTTATTATGAATTTATCAGAAACCAAATGCAGAGATTCAACCCAGCTGAAGAAAATTCTTTTTTACATAATACATCATTAACATGGGTGCCTTGCATAACAATTGCTATTACTTAGTAAGTCAAGGACTAACTTCAATGTAAGATAGAAGAGTTCAATTGTAATAGCAAAGATGTGATGTAGGTGATTGTGCAACAAAGGACAAATTGTTTTATGAACAAGCTTCATGTTAAGTTGAAGCAAAAGAAAACCAACCAATGTCCACAATACAGCATTGGTCATAAATCTATAATTTAGATTACTCTTTCTGCAGCAATGGAAGATTATAGAAATTCTCACATAGAGGAATGAATTGTGAAAATGTCATAACTAGTAAAAATGGCAAAACTGACCCTGTTTGGACAAGAAGAAAACATTAAAGTGCTTTTCTGAAAACATTTATGGACTTATTACTAAAAGAAAAAAAAGTGAAACGATGATTTATGGATTTAATTATTGAAAAAGATGAGGATTACAAAAGGGACTGAATAGATCTCTGGAATAGTTAAGAGAGAGGGAAAATGGTAAGTTTGAATTTGTTGAAAAGACAATTGGAAATAATTTAATTCCTCTAGTTATCCCTCTTTTGTTTTTCACATTTTTTTCTTTGCACTTTGTCTGTCTGTCTATCTATCTATCTATCTATCTATCTATCTATCTATCTATCTATCTATCCATCCGTACACACACACACACACAAACACACACACACACACACACAGGAGACTGAGGGAGAGGAGGAACAGCTAATGGGGAGTGGAAGTATGGCTCTAGAGGTTGTGGAGGAGGCTGGGGAAGGGCAGAGGCCAGCTGGGCAGTCAGAGGAGGATCCAGGGCCATCCCCTTTCCATCCTAGGGCATGTAGGGAGGAGAGGATAAGGGAAAGACATGGTCCACAAGAGAGGAGAAGGAGAGAGGAGAAGGCTTTGATCCTCTTCATGGGCTGCAGCTGTGACAACTGGATAAGAGGACAGACATGCGTATGAGCCAGTGCTGGAAGCAAAACATGGAAATATCTCTAGTTTATTGTTCCTCTCTGAGTTTGGCATCCTTCCCAGTGTGTGTTCTGATATCTGTGGATGCCTTCAAGCCCTTATCTTGCCTGGATTATGTTGTTTTTTACTCTTTATAATTTAAATGGCATTTCCTCCTTCTTGTAGCTGCTTGTGCAGGAGTTTTTTTTTTGTTTCCAGTCAAGGATATTTGGAGCTTGAAAGCAAAGTGAAGGAATAAAAGGGGCTTCACCTGTTTTTTGTGACTGTGTTTATTTTGTATCCCACCCTGGGTCATCACCCATACGTAACGCCTAACTACATTACCATCCTTAAGAACTGTGCTAAATCATATCCATAACAAAAATCTGATCTGGGATGGGAGTGAGATAATAACAATGTCATGAATACATAAGGGGAAAATGCTTCTGGGGCACACTTGTATTGTATCCAAAGCAATTTAAAATGTACTGCTGTACATCTATGTTTGGATTATTTATGTGTGTATTTTCTTTCAGCTGAATTTGCCTTCCTCCACCCTATTAGTGATTCATCTTCATGCTACCTCTCAGAAGCCACATACCTGAGTGACTTTTTCAGTTACATTCTGGGTGCGTTCTGTTACTTTGTGCGGGGCGATTATCTCAATCTCTGTGGTAGAGCCTGAGCGATGCTTCTCGAGGTTGAATTCCACAAAGTTGAGGGTGAACTGTGGAATCTGGCTGATTGTCCTATATTTCATGAGGTTTGCATCTGATGTGGAATTCTGGTTGAGTTTGGCTTGGGAACTTTCTGGGGGAAAACAAAATATTTTTCTAGTTAGGTTTTTAGCAAATGAAGATGTCTAAACTTAACTATACAGATCAACTGAACATTGTTGGGGGTTTTTTTAAACAGAAAAATGGATAGGACAGATGATTTAAAGGCTATAAAATCAAAGTTTTAAACAGATAGATTGGTGGGATTTCCTTTCATTTGGTAAAAGCCTTGCGTGATAAAGAAATATCTCTTCATTCTGTGGAATTTCTATGCTTTGAAATATGATTTAAAAGCTCTTACAATAAACCATATTGTGCTTACATGTTATTTATGTCTCCATTTGTAACCATTTTATTTAATTAATTTGAAGATATGCATGTAATATCAAAGCAAAATGAACTCCTCAAGGTTTCTAAAATAATTGCCCACATGATCATTGATATTAATTTTAAAAATTAATGAAAACAATAATAGCAATTTCTAAAAGCATTAAGTCATAGATACTAAAACATATATACAATTCAAAATTATCTTATAAAATAGTAAGAAAAGAAATAAATTACTTGCATTCTTTCTAACAGAATTATATTCAAAGTATTTATAAAGACAGCATTGTAATCAATCAGTCAATCAAAATTCCAATGAATTCTGAATGAAAAATAATTATGAAAGTAATGGGAAAACATTCTACAGGTAGTGCTTAACCTACAGCCATAACAATGCCTACCTATTACGGTTCCAAGTTGTGATGATTGTTAAACAAGATGCCATGTGATGTTGTTAAGTGGCCATGCAAGTTGTTAACTGAAACATGGGGTGCCTCAGAGATGGAGGAGATCTTGAGAGGCCCAACATGGTAGCACATGGTAGCACCTCCCCAGCTCACACACGATTTGCTCTGGGTCTCCCAAACTTTCCCTACTGCCTGAAGCAACCTGTGATCTGCTTTCCACTCCTCAGTGTGCCTGCAGGCCTTGGGCATGCTTCCCTCCCCATGGTGACTCCATTCTGGAAGCAGGCACCAATTTGGGAACAGCTACAATGAATTGGGGCCACTCAGAAATGCTATTTGGTTCTTGGATAGAGCCAGATGGCCTGCAGGGAGACCGAGGAGTGGAGAGGAATTGAGCTGTGTGGTCTCCACTGTATAAGAAAGCTGAGAGTGCCGCTGCTGCTTCCAGAAGGAGAACTACAATAAAAGGTAAGTGATAGACTGGTGACAGGGATTAGGGAAGAGGATGTGGGACCCAGCAGAGTAGAAAGTGGGCATAAGTCCTGCAGGGATCTAGCAGGATGGGATGGGCGTGAGATAGATGAGGAGTGGTGCTTGCAATCAGTCAAGGATGTGCAGATCTGTGCTCATATGACTGTAGGAGCATTGCAGTGGTCTTAACTGGGAAACTGGGTTGCAAGTAGCTTTTTGAGGATCCATCAAGTTAATTAAATCACTAAACCTAAGTAGTTGAAGTTTACTTGTACTAGTGACACTTCCCTATTTTATTAGAAAATGCACACATAGTTAACTAATGATTTTCTGATGAAACAACTATTTCTGAAGAAACAGTGCCATATTAATATCTCAGCAATACAGTTAGTGTTTCATATATTGATTGGATTCTCAGTGATGGTGCATTTTGGGATAAAGGCCTCTATATATAAATTGTTTGGAGAATTTAAGCATATATTTCTGTATGGTTTGTTTCTCTTTCCCTGGCTGTGACAAATGAAGCAAATAATTGTATCTGTAATCTAGACATACATTTATTATATTTTATATTTTTATCACTTGTATTTTTTATCAAAATATGATGTGAATGTGCTATGCAATAAATAATAAATCCCTTTTCAAGAAAACTGAAAAACAGTATGATAGATAGAACAAGCTCTGAAGGTTGCATTATTCATAATATCCCTATTTGTTTGTTTACTTATTCAACATTTTTCATTCAGAATCCACAGAGAAATGTTCCTTGCAAATATTAGCTCAGTTGGCCTTAAAAATCATTTAGCTTAATTGTTATAATGGGAAAATGAGAACTGCAGCTAGTACTATAGTTTTGAAATATTTATAATATTAATATCTGAACATTTTTGCCAAACTACTAAAATAATTCTAAAATTCTTTTTTTCTTCTGAACCCTGTTGAAGTACCACTTTAATTTTATCATCCTACTAGGCTATTACAGGATAAGTGGCATTTTCTCCTAAATGAAGAAACTGTTCAATGATTGCCCAGGCTTTCCACAGACAAATGGGTATTTTAAATACTGCATTAGTCTTGTTGTGGGCTTGTTGTGATTCATTTCAGCTCTCTCTGGTCAGCTCAGAAAGCAAATAATAAATAATGACCTGATTCTGTGTTCTATTACTTTTTCAGTGTCTAGAGATTTTAGCATTGTGTTCCAGATTTTTTGCCTCATTTCCCTGGCTGGATCCATTGTTATTTGCTTTGTTCCTTTCATCCTGTATTAATTATCCATTATTTATTACCTTTTTGTTTCTTCTATTTACAGGAAAAACTCCCCAACTCTCTCCTTTCCACTCCAGATGCACTTTTTGAACTATCCCATAACTCCCTTTGCCACTACTGTATGTTATGAAACTTTCCATTTTTGAACGTATAAGGCAAGATGGACAGTTTGTTCTTGGAATCTAATATGCCTGAAACCATTTGAAGATACTTAAAATAAACTTCAGAATTACTAAAATATGTAATTTAGGAGGAAGAAGGTATTGCTATTCTTGTTATTTTCTGTAGTTTCTGTTCCCTCTGATTTAAAGGAACCAGAATGCTAAGGTAGATGACTATTCATACTTCATTTAATAGCCATGTTTGCTGCACACTGGCTGAAAGAAATGACAGTGTCAACTAGAGAAACAAGAGTTAAGTACCCAATCCATTTTGGCAGTGGTGAGAACAGTCCAAAAGCATTCTAATGGTTATTTTTTTAAAAAGACCTATTTGTCTAAAATGGTATGTTAACTTTCTTGTTTCAAAATCACTAGCTTTGTTGTGACCTCCAGTTAGAAATCAATGTATAAATCTGGGAACAACACTTCATGGGATTGCTTGACCATCTTTTGCCAGCCTGTATACAGAGAAGAGATAACAATTAGCAACAGACCCATGGGACATTGTTATACATGCTTTCTCTCAATCTGCTCCAGACTCCGCTCCTTTCCCTTAATTTTCTCTCAGCCCCAAATTCTGTATTCTCCAGTTTCTTCAAAAGGAAGACTGGTGGACACTTTCTCCAGGGTGGAACTGGTCCAAGCCCCTAGCAGGAAGTGACCTTTGCAATCCCAAGGAAATCAACTGTGGCAATGGTATGCTGCAGGACAGATGCAATTTCTGCCCAACACTGCATTACTCTCTGTCAATGGTTGGGGATTACATTTGCTTCACAATACTCCATTTTGTGGTATATTCAAAACATACTTAGTGATTTGTGCAATTGTTCTGTAGGTTAGGTAGAGAGCTAAAGGAGAGGGGGGATTTAAATTAATTATGATTAACATTTCACAATAATTACAAAGAAATTTCAGTACAACTGATCTACTTTAGATTCAGTCCACTTTAGCAATATATTCTAATTATTGTTCAATGCCTTTTGCTACTGAATTTTCCCAACTATTTCCTAAAATGTCAAAATGTTATGTGGCTATAGTAATGTATTAAGATATCATGATAAATTTATTATGAATTTTCATAACTCTTGGAGATATGGACTGTTTTTTGATTGTGTATTCTTGGGAGCACAACGTCAAAATATACAACCACATTCAATTGGAGTGCAATTCTCCAGAAAAAGATGTGCCTAGATGCATTGAAACAGTAATAATGATATATTATTTGTATAAACTTAAATTGTTATTTGCATCAACCTTCTTAAACAAGAAGAATAATTAGCCAAACTTTTTAATCAGTCAACAATGTAATGTACCAGCTACACTGCTAGATTTGGACTAAAAAAGCTGAAAGCTTCAGATTATTGCTCAGTCATGAAGCTGAGTATGAGAACTTGATCCACTTACCATAACATATACCTCCCAGAATGGATTGGCTTATTAGAATAAAGTAAGAGAGGCATAGATCTTGAATAGCAGTAAATTATCTTGGAGAAAAATGGGAAACATTTAATAACATCCATGAATGTTCCTTTGAATCTGTTTGTGGCAACCAAATATTGTTATTTTTTTTAATACTATGGGTTCTTTTTTTGAATGACTGGAATCTGCCTAATTCAATTCATATTTTCCCTTCCTGCAACCTGAGAGTTTAGTTGATCTGCAATGTACCCCACTGGAACACAATGTACTCTTTCAGGTAATAAAAAAGATTTTTAAATATTTCAATTCAAATATTTCCCAGTAATAGAAATTGAGGCAATGTTTAATTTGGCATTAGCAATAGCCATTGAAGCACTGTTGTAATAATTCTGAAGATTTATTTTGACTTTGGCACTTTATAGCTTGAACTGATATAAAAAATAGTACATTAGTAATAGACTTGCCACAGTATTCTTATTGTTCATAGGAATCTTTTGTTTAGCATCTTTATTGTTTGTACTTACTACAGGAGTAAAAAGGCATTTAACCAAATCATAAAATGCCTTTCTTATTCACTGTTCACACTTTTTTTTGAATGATTAATTACATTCTTAGAAAATATCAATAAAAAAACTATATACTATGATGCTGAAAATTTCACTCTTTTTTGTTGAATAACAGCTTGGTTCTGGAACTGGTATCTCTATTCATTTGTTTAAAAGCTTTCTAAATGTAAGTCATCCTTGTGATTATGGATGATTAAGCATTAAGAGTCTGTTTACCATTAATGAGATATTTCAAAAGTCTTTCTCAAAATACTGGTTTTAATTCCAGATAGAACCATCCATACTTTATTATTGGGACTATCTCTTTTTTATTCCACATTGGAAGTTATAATTCATAAATTATTTTTTTCTTCAAACCTTGAAAATATTCTAGAAATATTTTTTCTCCTCAAATGTTCTTAAAAAGCTGCCCATATCCCATGCTTTATTAAGATTGGAAATATTTTATTCTGGCAATCCATTATCATAGACTTTATAGTTCAAGGTACACATTTGTATTATTGATATATATATACAAGAAAGTCAGTTGGGTTATTTGGAGCTAGTCACTCTCTCTCTCTCTCTCTCCAATGGACCTCGCAGGTTTGTTGTTGTAGGGAAAATAGGAAGAGGAAGGTGTGTTGGTTATATTCGCTGCCTTGAGTTATTTGTAAAAATAATAAAGGCAGGATGCAAATAAACAAATATACTCTTGAGGTAATACAAACCAGAAAATATTGTCTCTATATATGTGCAGTTCTTAATAAACACTAACCATAACTTTTGCAATATTTGAACAAATCTAGGTCATAAAATCTAACATCTTGACAGAAGAGGAATATTTACCTCATCAAATCTATTATCTAAAGTAACATTGCAATTGCAAGTTCTTTGTCATGGCTTTGTAAAATGAAATTCACCTTGCAAAATCTAAAACCTATGGTATGCAAAATGATATCCAGAATATTTTAAGTGAAGACTGTCTTCAGAAAAGCAACCTCACTTTTTGGTGAGTTAAAATGAAACTTCATATTTCCTTTGCTTCTATTATAATTTCAATTGCTTTCTCTTCTAATACATCATTATTTTTAAAATTAATTAACTTGTACTTGCAGCATAGATAAGATGGGCAAAATGCCACATGAGCTTTATGGATAATACCCGCAGTTTGTCATAGATTGCAAGGATTATGACTTTAGCTATCATTCTGTCCTGGAATCACAGAAAAATTCTATAATCCTCATAAATCCATCACCGACTCCTATTTCTAACCAGCAGTATGCTTTCCATTTGCACATTTATTACATACATTCTTCATTGTCAAGTGAATCTTTGAAGAATCTCACTGTACATCATCATCTATGTTCTTGCTTTGCACAAACTCCTCAGACAGTCTCTCATGGGAGGAAAACTGAAGAACTGTGTTCAGGATTCCTTTGTTCTTTTCTTTTCTTCTCTCCCTCTTTTCCCCTGGTATCATTTTTTAATTAAATAATTAATTTAATTAATTAATTTTTATTAAATAACATGACCCTGGCCAAGATGCTAGTTTATTCTATGGAGAAAACAGATGCTGTTTGTCAGTTGGGATGTGAAAAAGATCTTGAGAAAGGGGCAAAGAGTTGCTATCTAAGGAATGATCAGATAAGAGAGGGCGTAGCCTACAGCTGCATAATGGGTGAAGGAAGAAGCTCAGAAAGACCATCCCTAATGTTTCAGTCTGCAAAAGAAGTAGCAGGAGATGTGTGATTTCAAAGTCTCTTTTTTGACTATTCCCTAGGCCAGGGATCCCCAATCCCTAGGCTGCAGCTCACTACTGGGCTATGGCCTGTGTGAATGGCTGGCTGGAGTGTGCGCACACATGTGCAGCTAGACTTGCGTGAGCGACAGGCCAATAGACACTCATGCATGTGCATGCTGGCCCACTACTCATGTAAAGGGTGTATGTGCATGCGCATGCTGGCCTGCCACTCATACAACCCAATTCCACTCCCCCCAAGGCAGGCCACCAAGCAAAACTTGGAGACTGCTGCTCTAGGCAGCATCTCCACCTATTTCTCAAGGTCTTTTTCACATACTGTTACAGAAGTTCTATATAGATTTTAATTCTGTACTTTGGAGGGAGAATCATAGCAAAATAGTGTTGGAGAGATGTTCATGGACATGATCTGGTTCATTCCCTGCTCAGCTCTTTCCATGGCACCATATTCTATTAATTGATACATATAAATACAAAAGAATTTGGTTATTGATTATATATAAATCTCCTGTTTTGTCCATTTTCCTCTAATTAAAAGCAATATAGTGTTATTGATACTACTAATTGTGTGTGATTGCTACTGCTCTACAATTAGATTGTACCAGCCATAATACTGTTACTTATGATAATAATCAATGTAAACAAGAACTCTATAACTGTGCTGAGATAACTTGGAGTGTGGGGATTAGTCTGCAGTAATCACTTCTAACACTCAGCAATTAGAACACAACTGGTGATGGCATGTCCTTGTGACGTATGCCCTACAGGAACAGGCACTATATCTTCAGTAATCCTGCAAAAGAGGGCATTTCAGCAGATTACCATAAATTACAATAGATGCTTAACTGCCATTCTCTCTTCTACTAAATACTATATGGAAAATGCTAAATACTACATGGAAAGTCCTGTCCTCTTTTCCTACTGAGAAAGATCACAGTGTCCTTAGTAGATTTTTCCTGTTCCAATACTTATAACTGACACAACATTTAAGCAGTGGGAAATGGATGTTTCTTAGTTTATATGGCAAGGGAAAAACACCAAGAATTAGACATTAATTATTCCAAGATGCTGAAAAAAAATGGGGAATTTGAGTTTCCCAGATTTGAAATTGTACTTTGATGCTTGCTATTTAGTCTGGCTTAAACACTGGGTGACTTTCCAGAATAAGAGGTTACTTGATTTGGAGGGCCATGAAATTAATATTTGCTTGGCATGCAAATAATACACCAAGCAAAATAAATGTTGATTTCAATAATCATTTGTTAGGCATGTCATCCTAAGGGTTTGGAATAGATATAAAATAAGGTTCTCTGCAAAGATACTTCTTTGGGAGTCACTCTAAGAAGCCTTTTTTTTAAAAAAAAAAATTATTCTATACAAAATTATATTCTAATATTTCCCCTATCTAATTTTATTTCTGTCTCTTTCAGCTTATAATCAAGCTACTTTAATATTTAAAAGGCAATTCTTTCTATCAATCATCTCTTATTCTCTTTAGTGCTTCAATTCTTATCCATTTTTTATTTTGCCTCCCCCACTCCTCATCTTTATCTCTATCTTTATCTCTGTTAGGGATATCATTGTTTACCCTAACTGGTTTAGGTAAAATAATAAATATGTTATCATGGTTTGTTAGTTAAAGTGTCTGTAACTTTAACTGTAAGAATGTAATTAAGGGAGTGGTTGTAAAAGCACCATAAAAGAAGCAAGGCACAGTAGCTTGCTCTCTCTAGCTTTATGATCCCTAATTACTGGATAGACTGAAGACTGTGTTTTTCCCCTACTGGAACAGGAGAGAGAAAGGACTGTTGATTATCAACGGTGAGAGGACTGATTTATTATAAGTGAACTGACATTGGATATTCTACACGGACTTTACTAATTGAATATCCTTGAATGGACTGACTAAAAACGATACATGACTAATGGACTGTTATTTTGACTATGCTTATAAAACTCTAAATGGAATAAACTATATTTTTGATAACACAAGCGTATCTGTTATTTTTACTGTATGTTAACTAACGTACAAACTTATCTCACACATTTATCTGTATGCCTATCTGACTAACTGTTAAGTTGAGAATGGGTGAGGAGGAATGGAGACAAGCCTTTAAACAGTGAACTTCAGCTCTTTATTTACATAGTGACTTCTCAATCAAACAACAGTAACCCTCGCCTTATATAGGCAACCCTTGTAACGTTTTAACCAATAACAGGCTAGGAACGCTAGCTTTTATGACCAATAGGAACTCTCTGTTAAGGGCCAATCGGATTCCCCGGAATGGGCCAATCCGGTACGGCCGCTTAACAGCCAATCAGAAGTGCAGGGCCAGAACCCTGCACTTACTCCAAGCTCACACTTTATTACTTATATACAAACACAACACCCCTTCCCCCCTGGTTCCTTAGTCCAAGTCATAGTCCCTTAAATAGGATGGTTGTTTTTTCAGTCTTTTGGATTTCCTTTGTATTGGCTGGTTGCAATCCAGCTGAGGTAGGTCGTTGCCCGGTGATGGGGCTGCCTCTGGTTCAGAGTTCACTTCCAAGTCATTTCCCACATTTTCCGCAATTCCCTGAGGCGCAAACATTTCTCCCTCCAGCTCCACTTCTTGAGTTACATTTAAATCGTCGTTTCCTTCGAGCGGGTTCTCTAGGATTTCCATATCTTCCGTACCTCCCCCCCCCTCAGTTTGGTCGTAGGGGAGTTGCGGACTGGCTGCTGCAAGTCATGACCGTAATTGGTCGATATGCCGTTTCCAAAATTTATTGTCAAGGCATTGCACAAGGTAGGATCTGGGGCCGGTTACACGTACTACTGCCGCTTCCACCCACAACGGGTCGCCCGATAAGTTCTTTGCATACACGAGGTCTCCTACCTGGAAGGTGCGACAGCGGCCACTGGATCCTAGTGGTTTCTCCAGTTCATAAGCAGGGTGCAACCGTCGAGGTGGGAGCGGAGCCTTCGTCCCATAAGTAGTTCGGTGGGAGTTTTGCCAGTGACGCTATGTGGGGTGATGTGTTGCAAGAAGAGGATTTGATTGACCTTGTCGTCAATGTTGTTGTAGTCTACTTTTTGCAAGGTTCTCTTCACAAATTGGACCATGCGTTCTGCTCGGCCATTGGTCGCAGGATGCGCAGGCGAGGTGAGCGCATGGCGAATACTGCAATCCGCGAGATACTGCTTGAACACTAGTGCAGTAAACTGTGGCCCGTTATCGGACACCAGGACGTCTGGTAGTCCGTGGGTTGCAAAGAGTCTGTTGAGAACCTTGATGACTGCCTCGGAGGTCGTAGTCGTCATACGATGAATTTCGAGCCAATTTGAGTAGGTATCGACTGTAAGCAGAAAGGTGTGGCCCTTGGTTGGTCCCACGAAATCCAGGTGAATTCGGGACCAGGGTCCACAAGGTGTCTCCCATTCAGTAGGCATGGCTTTTGGTGGGGCGTTGCTGACTTCTTGGCATCGGGGGCAAGCTTTAACCCACTGTTCGATTTGCTTGTCAATGCCCGGCCACCATGCGTAGCTTTGTGCAAGTGCTTTTATTCGCGCGATGCCGGGGTGGCCCTCGTGCAACGTTCTCAGCAACGTTTTACAGAGCCGCTCTGGGATAACGACTCTATCGCCCCAGATGATACAGCCCTTCTGGGAGAAGAGTTCAGACTGCCTAGACTTAAACGGTGTGAAGTCATCTGATACTTGGTCCAATGGCCATCCGCGTTCTACCCAACTCAGGACTCGTGCTAGGGTGTGGTCGCGCTTGGTTTCTCTCGCGATGTCTCGAGCAGTCAGTGGCGGCGAGTGCCTTGATTTGCAATGTGGTAACCGTTGGTGCTGGATCATTGAGAGTCTCTGGAAGCGGTGCTCGGCTCAATGTGTCGGCGTGGGGCAAATGGCCTTCCCCGGCTGATATTGCAACCGATAATTATAAGCAGCTAAGAATTCTGATCATCGGGTCATCCTAGGGGATAATATGTAGGGAGTTGGCTTATCCCCGGCTATTATCCCTAGCAACGGTTTGTGGTCAGTCACAATGGTAAAAACCCTCCCATACACTTATTCGTGAAATCTTTTCACAGCTGAGACGATTGCGAGGGCTTCTTTATCAATTTGTCCAAAGTTCCGCTCTGTTTTCGAAAGAGTCTTTGAAAAATATGCAACAGGGGCTTCGTTCCCATTAGGCAGCACATGGCTCAAAATGGCGCCCACCCCAAAAGGCGATGCATCGCAGGTTATAACTAACGGCAAGGTCTCGTTATACTGCATGAGTACAGAGTCAGATGTGAGCAGTTTTTTAACATTTCGGAATGCCTGTTCTTCTCGGTGACCCCATAACCACATTGCTTTTTTTATCTAACAATCGGTGTAACGGTTCAGCGACAGTTGCTTTGTGCGGTAAAAATACATTATAGAAATTGATGAGGCCTAGGAAAGCCTGAAGATCGGCCTTGTTCCGTGCCTGGGAGCGTTTTTGATTGCCTTTAGCTTACTCTCGGTAGGGTGAATGCCCTGGCTATCAATCAGGTACCCCAGAAACTCAACACTGTCAGTACATAATTTACATTTGTGTTTTTTAACCCTAAGACCGGCTTCTTGGAATTTTTTTAGGACTAATTTTAACCGGTTTTGTAAAACCTTTTTTACAGGGGCTGCTATTAAAACATTGTCAAAATAAGGGACCACGCCCTTAATTCCTTGCAATAACCTTTCCATAAGACTCTGGAAGATCCCTGGGGCTACACTAACTCCGAATTGCAGCCGGGTACATTTAAAGGCACCGCGGTGCATCACAATAGTTTGGGCCTGTGCCCTTTTTTCATCCACTGGTAACTGTTGATATGCTTGAGCTAAATCCAATTTAGCAAAAACTTTCCCGCCCCCCAGGGAATGGAGGAGGTGCTGCACCACCGGGACTGGATATGCGTTCTGCTGCAGGGCGTGGTTCAAGGTGGCCCGGTAGTCCCCACAAATTCGGATTGACCCGTCTGGCTTGATGGGTGTTACAATAGGGGTTTCCCAAGGGGAGTGATCGATGGGCTTCAACACCCCCTGAGCTATCAGTTTGTCGAGTTGTTTGTCGATTTTCAGTTTTAAAGTGAACGGAACTCGACGGGGTTTCAAACGAATGGAAGCTATTTTTGGATCTAAGCTGAATGAGATTGGGATCCCTTTGTACTCGCCTAAGCTGTCCGCGAAGATGTCCCCGAACTCAGATATAAGGTCTTCCTCCCAGTCACAGCCACCGACTCGGTTTACGCCGGCCACTTCAATGCCGAGAGGCGCAAACCATTGGAGGCCCAGTAGGCTAGGCCTATCTCTATCGATGACCGTTAAAGGTAAGTACACTGTGTGCTTCTTGAAGGAGACTCAGACTCGGCAGGACCCGACGACGGGGATTCGATTCCCCTGGTAGTCCTTGAGGATAAGGTGTTGGAACCGTAGATCTTGGCGTTGAATTGTGGGGATGAGTTGCTTGAGTGTCTTCTACGACACCATCGATAGGGACGATCCTGAGTCGACCTCCATGTGGCAAGGCTGGTTCTCGATGGCTACCGTGACTCGGATTTTCTTAGTGTCCAATAGTGATAGTATGGTGAGCCTCTTCTCTCTGCAAAGCTCGCTTTCTGTAGGAGTGGTTTACTGTCTCTCGCCGTACAAGACGGTTTCTTGTCGATTGGCGATAGTTAGCCCCTTTTGAGGCCTGGCTAGGTCCTGGCAAGCTGCGGCAGACCCGTCCGATGTGACCTCGTTTCCTGCACTTGTGGCAGAGTGCGTCGTGGAATTTGCATTCGGATCTGGCATGGTTGGCTCCACAACCAGCATAAGGGTGTAAGGGCTTCGGGTGAGGGTCCCGATCGGACCACAGTCGATGGACCCCTTCTTCGTCACTGTCTGATGACGAAGAGAGGTCCTTGTGGTGCGTTGTTGCCAGCTGCCCTTCTGAACTAGGTGAGATTTCGCTGGCCGGTGGTGGTACCGGAGTGCGGTTCCGCCGTAGTTGTGCAGCCGACTTCTTGGTCGCCTCTGCTGCCGTGGCTTCGGCGATGGCGTCGGCAAGGCTGATGTTTCCTTTTGCCATCAGCTTGCTTTGCACGCCTGGTGCATCTAATCCCAGGACTAAGCGATCTCGTAGTGCCTCTTCTAAGTCGGCGAATTTGCAGAGGCCTCCCAAATTTCGGAGGTCTGCTATGAAGTCGGCCACGCTTTCTCCCTTTCGCTGGTTCTTCTGGAAAAACTCGTGCTGTCTCACCAGCGTAGGCACAGTTGGGGCGTAGTGACCTCGCAGAAGAGGCTTGAGGTCGTTCCAATCCATCGCCTTTGCTTCTCGGGGTTTGGCTAGTGCTTTAGCCATCTTAAATACAGTTGGACCGCAATGCGTTAGGAACACCGCCCATTTCTTTCCTGGTGTGGCATCCTTCAAATTGATCGTCTCTAGGAACATTTGGAAGCGATCCATGTAGGACTCCCAGTCCTCTTGGGTTGGATCGAATGGAGCGGGTGGTACAATGCCTCCGGACATGGTTCCGTTATTGGCATCGTCTATCACGTGCTCAGTGTTCTTCGAAGTTTCATTGGTTCAGATGTCTCCAAATCCCATCCTCGTCACCAGTGTTAAGTTTGAGAATGGGTGAGGAGGAATGGAGACAAGCCTCTAAATGGTGAACTTCAGCTCTTTATTTACATAGTGACTTCTCAATCAAACAACAGTAACCCTCGCCTTATATAGGCAACCCTTGTAACGTTTTAACCAATAACGGGCTAGGAACGCTATGACCAATAGGAACTCTCTGTTAAGGGCCAATCAGATTCCCCGGAATGGGCCAATCCGGTACGGCCGCTTAACAGCCAATCAGAAGTGCAGGGCCAGAGCCCTGCACTTACTCCAAGCTCACACTTTATTACTTATATACATACACAACATTAACACTGCACATTCTGTTTAGCTTGTCTCCTTAACCCTGGTTGGGGAACCAGGCTTAACACTGGTTATGGGCCCAGGCTTAACAGTGGTTATGGGCCCAGAGGCTGCAAAGTCAGTTTAACTAGGATAAAACAGATTTATGTCCAAAGTGAGAGTTTGTGTTGTTACACATTACAGTAAACAGACAGCTGTGTTTTATTAATTATAGTTTTATATCCATATAAGAAAACATGGCACAAGTCAATCTACAAAGTTTGTCTCTTATATCCAAGCTGGATGAAACAAACTATGTATCATGGTCTATGAAATGTAGTCTACTTCTACGAAGAGAAGGTCTGTGGAACATAATTGAAAATCCACCAAACGTAGAGGAATGGGATCCAGAGATTGAGGAAGATAGACAAAAGATGGAAGACTTTAAACAGAAGAATGAACAAGCTCTTTGCATAATAGGACTAACACTATCTGACCAGCAACTTGTTCATATCCACGGAGAGCAAACGGCTGTTGGGTGTTGGCAGAAGCTGAAGAGGATTTATGTCCAAGATAACGTTGGTGCTCACATAAATCTAACACGGAAGCTTTTCAGGACACATCTCCAAATGAATGGTGATATGCTTAGTCATTTGAATTCTATAAAAAGCATTTTTCAAGAACTGCACGAGAAAGAACTTATTTTCTCTGAACTACACCAAGTCTACATAATTCTGTCTTCATTAGATGAAAATTTTGACAACTACATCACTTCCCTTGAAATTTTGCCTAAGGAAAGTTTAACTTTAACTGATGTAACTGGCAGATTGATTGAAGAGGCAAGAAGAAGACTTGAAAGAGATCAGTTAAGGAGGGAGCAACCTCAAAAAGAAGATATTGAATCTCCTACTGCATACGCAATTAAAAAGTGTTTTAATTGTGGAGGAAGAGGACATTTGGCAAGATTTTGTAAAAAAGCAAAGTGCCAGAACACTGGCCAGAATACTAAAAGTAACCAAAATAAAAATAAAAATTTAGAGTTAGCCATGTATATTAACGAAGCTGTAAAAAATAATTTATGGGTGGTTGACAGTGGAGCATCCCACTGTATAACAAATGATAACAAAATTTTTATTAAAATGTCCCAGAGTACACAGCAAATATCATTAGCCAATGGCTGGAAATTGAAAGCTAAAGGTCAAGGTATAGCATATTGTTCTTTCATAAAAGAGAACGTAAAAATGTTATATGTACCACAACTTAAGTTTAATTTAATTTCAGTTAGAATTTTGGTTAAACTAGGATATGTAGTTACCTTTAGGGGAGATAACTGCATAATTGAAAAAGAAGATAAGAAAATTACTGCATCTTTAAGAGGTGAATTAATGAAAGTATATGAAGATGCCAAATTACCTCCAGGAGAAAAATCCATTGGGTGCAAATGGATATTTAAAGTAAAAACTGGAAATGATGGGACTGTTTCCCATAAAGCTAGGCTGGTAACTCAAGGATTTAATCAAACTGCATCTGATTACAATGAAGTTTTCGCACCAAGTCTTAAAGCAACATCTTTGAGAGCAGCTTTAGTGTGGGCAGCTAAGAAAAACTATGTCATTAACCATTTAGATGTAGAAACTGCTTATTTGCATGCACCATTGCAGCACACTATATATTTACAAAAGCCAGTTATTATAAAAGACAATAAAGTAAATAGTAATGATTGTTGGAAACTCAAAAAGAGTCTTTACGGGTTGAAACAATCTGGGTTTGAGTGGAACCAATATATTGTGAAAGAATTAAACAATATAGGTTTTAAATCTGGTTTAGCAGATCCATGTGTGTTTAAAAGAGAAAATAATGGAACGGTGTCATTATTGTTATTATTTACAGATGACATTGCTTTGATAACTAAGACTAGTAATGAAGCTAATGAGATTATATCATTATTAGCCAAAAAGATAAAATTAAAGCATTTAGGTGAAATTGAAAAGTATCTAGGATTGACAATTAACAAAACAAAAAATGGATTTAAGATATCTCAAGAAGATAAAATTTGCCAATTAATTAAACGTATAAAATGGAACTTTGTAAACCGGCAAAGACTCCAATGAGTTAGGAAGTTTGCCAAACTGATGATCAAAGTCCCAAATTGGTAAGTCCATATATCAATCTTTGATTGGTAGCTTATCATATATAAGCAATTGGTCCAGGCCAGATATAGCTTATAGTGTCAATCAGCTGGCACGTTTTAATTCAGATCCACATCAATGTCATTGGCAATCATTAAAAAGAATTTTAAGATATCTTAAAGGAACAATGAACCATGCATTGTATATAGCACCAAAGGGTGATTTGAGTCTTAGTGCCTATGCAGATGCAAGTTTTACAACTGACATAAACACTAGAAAATCAACATCTGGGATGGCTATATTATTTGGTAAGACACTAATAGGGTGGAGGTCAATCAGACAACAGCATATCAGCTTGTCCACGATGGAAGCGGAATTTTCATGTCTGTCATTACTATGCACTGACTTGATTTTGTACAAACAGTTATTATTAGACATGGGTATAACTGTTAAAGATTCCATTATTGTGTACGAGGACAACCAGGCAGCCATAAAGTTAGCTACTAATATTGCTGTAAAAACTAGATCAAAGCATACTGATTTAAGATACTTAAATGTTAGAGAATCTGTAAAGAATGGGCTAATTAAATTGGAATATTGCATGACGGAAGAAAACATTGCAGACCAATTTATAAAAGCTCAAGGAGTAATTAAGTTTAAAGAGAGTTGTAACAAATATGATTTGAAGATGTAAATAGTTATAGTATTATTATTACCTAAAAGGGGAGAATGTTAGGGATAACATTGGTTACCCTAACTGGTTTAGGTAAAATAATAAATATGTTATCATGGTTTGTTAGTTAAAGTGTCTGTAACTTTAACTGTAAGAATGTAATTAAGGGAGTGGTTGTAAAAGCACCATAAAAGAAGCAAGGCACGGTAGCTTGCTCTTTCTAGCTTTATGATCCCTAATTACTGGATAGACTGAAGACTGCGTTTTTCCCCTACTGGAACGGGAGAGAGAAAGGACTGTTGATTTATCAACGGTGAGAGGACTGATTTATTATAAGTGAACTGACATTGGATATTCTACATGGACTTTGCTAATTGAATATCCTTGAATGGACTGACTAAAAACGATACATGACTAATGGACTGTTATTTTGACTATGCTATAAAACTCTAAATGGAATAAACTATATTTTTGATAACACAAACGTATCTGTTATTTTTACTGTATGTTAACTAACATACAAACTTATATCACTCATTTATCTATGTGCCTATCTGAGTAACGCTGCACATTCTGTTTAGCTTGTCTCCTTAACCCTGGTTGGGGAACCCAGGCTTAACACTCTCTATCTTTCTTTTTCAATCTAAATATTTCTCCCAGTAGAATCTTATACTGCCAATTCTCCCAGATGTTTGCCCATGTCCCAATCTCCTTATGAAAGGTATCTTCTTGTCTCTCTAATTGTAGATTTCTCTGTTTTATTTTCTTCAGTCTTTTTTCCTTTATCAGCTGGTTTGTCAGTCCTATTTTTTGCTCCAACCCTTGATTTATTTGTTGATGTGGCCATTTCACCTGTTCTTTCTCCCCCTTTTGCTTGCGTCTTCATTGAACTTTTGCTGATTTTTCTGATCCATATTTTTCCCTGTTCATATTCAATTTTCTGGCTTAAGTGGTCTATTTCATCTAATCTTTCTGTTGCGTCCACCAGTTCATGGGCAATTTGACCTTTATTTATTGTTCTTTGCAAAATGTTTTCCATTTTCTCATCTATTCCATCAATTGAATCCTTAATAATTTGGAACAACAAAGTTACCTCATTAAAAATTTCCACAACTGTTCCTTCAACTCCAGTCCTAATAGTGATAGAAGTGAAATAAACAATAAAGTCTCAACCTCAAAAGGAGTCCAAAATTATAGGAGTATAGTTTATTCTCCAGTCATTAATAGATGGTGCTCTCCTCTAAATTTTCCATGCTGCCTTTTTTCCAGCAGGTATTAATTTCAATCAAAAACCACTTCTTTCAAAACAAAGTCAATTATTTTGATGAACCAGTTCTAGCATTTACTCAATGCTCTGATAGTCCAAGATATTTTCCAAATTCTTTAAGTCTGTTCTATGGTTTTAGTCTTTTATTTTGACTTCCCAGAGCCTCTTTTATACAATGCATTCCTTATCTCCACCTCTAGTAAATATAAGGCAATAAACAGTTAAAAGTCATGGCCGCTAGCTATCAAATATTCCTTTCCTTCTCTGTAAATTTTGAGGAGTCTAGGAGTCACCTTTCCTTTCATCAGTAAATGGTGCTCCATTTTCATTCCCAGAGGGTTGCAGGAGGCAGTCCCAACTGAAAATGGAGCTTGCAAGAGCTGTGTGTGGCCTCCTACTGAGCTCCATTTTTGCTGGCAGAGGGTTGCAGTAGGCTGAAAATGGAGCTCAGGAGCCCATTTTCACTGGCAGAGCACTCAGGCTGCCACAGATGCCCCATTAACACAAGTGATGTCACACTGGCCATACCCACCCTGGTCCTCTGAGGTCAAATACAATCCTGATGTAGCCCTCAATGAAATCTCTGACACCCCTGCTATAATGTAGTGCTTGAACAATATGAGGATGAAGGGTTTAAAATTTACATTAAATTATAAATGTGATGATCCGGGGCGTGGCACAAAGGTAGCATAGCCAAATAAGCAAGTAGAGTCCCTTTAATACCTCCAATTTTGCCCCCAATTTCCAGGTTACCTTCGGCTGGAGAAAAAACTCTCCCAAGAACACTCTTTAAATGGAGGAAATTCAGTCTGTAAATGAAGTATAAGCTGACAATAACAAATATCTCTCAATTTGCTTCCAACAACTTTGCTGTGTGTAGCTTCCCTTTTTAAACACTGTGTTCCCAGCTGCAGCTAATGAAGGGACTCAGGGTCCTTTCCTCCCCCATAAGCCACACAACTCACGTTGCTTCCTTCTCCGTTCCTCCCTGCATGCCCTAGGATGAAGAGGGGGTGGCCCTGAATCATCCTCTGAATTCCCTCTTCCTTGGTTTACCTCTCCCCTGCTCTGCCCAGCCAGTCTGTGCCCTTCCCCAGTTTCTTTCACAGCCAATGGAGCCACACTCCCACTCCCTGTCAGCTGCTCAACTTCCCCATCCGAATCAGATTCTGACATGGGCATGACAATAACTTTAAAGACAATTTTTATAAAATGATGTGCCATTGAACATTTTGTGAGTTAATTTTCTCTTAGTTTGGCTCTTCTGCTGAAACCTGTCTGAAGCACAACTGATATTCACATAATATATGTAATTATATATGACATTGATGTTTTTTTTTTAACTGTTTCTTTAAGCGGGCACCTTTCTTGAGCCCTTTTGAACATTCTAGGAGCCAAAGTGTTTTAACAGATTGCAGCATCTGATGACTTTGCCTCATGAAAAAAGAAGTAGTAATTGCAAACTATTTATATATTCTTTAAAAAACCCCTCAATATAGATCTATTAAGCCCTGTGCTCAATTTTGTGGCAGAGACATTTGTAGACAGAAAGGTAGGAAGCCACTACTTAGATTCTGTTCTGTTCTGTTCTATTCTATTCTATTCTATTCTATTCTATTCTATTCTATTCTATTCTATTCTACTCTACTCTACTCTACTCTACTCTACTACTCTATTACTCTACTATATCCTTACTTGAGTGGTCTCTGAGGCCCCCGTCCTTTCCTCTTAATAAGGCTCAAGAGCATGAGAAACCTACTGTCTTCTCTGCCTGGGCAATGAGCTGACACCTGCAAGGCACCATAGAAAGATGGAAAAGTTGATTTATATCAGAATAGGACAACTCACCACAATTAAGTTGCCAAGGGATAACTTGCCACAGAATAATTCAACAATTTAAAATATTTTAAATAATTAAAAATATTTTAATTTTTGTCATTCACATGACATTTTGTCCCTCATTTTGTATCCTTTCCTTATGGCCACCATTTCTTCAATATTAGTGTAACTCTTGTCCCATGGCAAGTTGTCCTGTGGCGAGTTTGCTGCAGCAAGTTGGTTTGTAGCAAGTTGGGCACAACAAATTGTCCTAGATCCCATCTGTATAGGTCTGTTAAGGATGATTCAGCAGCTGCTTTTTCTGCAGGCTTCTCTTTGTAGTCCTCTTAAAATATGATTATCAGATATCTGAACAGGTAAAGGAGGACACAAAAAAATGAAAAGGGCAAAAGTGGGGAAAGGATGGGATGAAACATTGTTTAACTTTCTTTACATCTGCAACAAAAGTAACAGTGAAAAACTGGGGGAAAAAAGTACTTAGACCTGTATATATGAAACTTCTTTTTCCAGCATCAAAAAGATTGGTTTTTCTATTGCACTATTTTTCCAACATAACTTTTTTTTTCAGAATATGTGCTATTGATATAGAATTATTGACAATGTGCTTTTCAAATTTCATTTTGGAAGCTTTTGATGAGTCATGAGATCTACAGAACATAGTAATCATAGATTTGAAAGGGGTGGATTGAAGCCAATTGCTAGAATCAGGAAATAAATTAAATAATGTGAATTATTTAACTGCCAAATCTGTCAACAGGAAAAGAAACAAGCCAACAATTTACAAGGTCACAATACATGAAAGTTTCAGTTACTTATATGAAAACAGTCCAAAATAATAATAATGAAAAACAAATCCACAAAAAGTGAGACAATATTTGATTTTAAGCCTTTTTGACAGAGGACATGAGGACATGTCTTCTTTTCCAAACATCTGGTGACTGTATCTTAAAGAAGTGACCTTCACTGACTGAAAAAATGTGTACATCTTGTGAATTAATATTCAGCTAAGACCTTTTGTAACTTTATAACAGGGATGTCAAATTCACGGCTCGCAGGCCAGATGCGTCACGTGATAGCTCCACCCCCAACAGATTTAGCAAAGGGGAAAGTTTGACACCTCTGCTTTATAACATAAGTGAGAGACATATTCATGCTTGAAAAGCTGGTACTGGAAGTGCTATGAAAAATTCTATAATGTAATTGGCAGTTCGCTCTCTACAATCCCTTTGCATCTTTACATACACTTGAATTTGTTCCACTCTTATAGTTTTAATTGTCCTCCCAAGAATCTTTTATTCACTGGATTCCTCCCCAAGATGGATATTGTACAATAAGGAGATTTTTCTCTTCTGCTGATGATTTTCTAATTTTGTTGCCAAAATCTTTGGCAGCTGGCCCTTTAGATTTGAATGGGAGCACTTAGGAATAACCCAAAAGGGTTTTTGGAAATTGTGTACCCATCTAGAGTGAGGGGTATTGAAGATTACAGTTACTAGTGGGAGTGGTGGAAACCAGATCATCCATCTTTTTCCTTTTGGCAGATCATTTTCATAAGTATGCCTGGTTATTAATTAAATCTTTTAAATCTTTTGTTTTGCTTTGCTTCTTATTTCTAAAAGTTGACAAGCTGGTTGAATGCTGATTTATTTTAACGCCCTGCTGTATTTTATTTATTTCTTTTTTGTTCTTTTCCTTTGACTTTTTTGAATAGCTTTTTTCCCCATAAGGAAAACATGGCATGTCTTGAAATAGTGAAAATGTTTGGATTTGATTTACATCTATATTTGATTTACACATTTAACTTGAAAAAAGAGTGGAGATTTTTTTAAAAAAAAAAATCTTTTTTATTCTGGGCTGAAACGGAAATATCTAAAAATATTCTCCTTGCCTCTGTATTCTGAGGAATATCCTCCCTGTCTCTGAATAATTTTATCTCCATTGTCAAGTCACACCAAAGCAAAAGTGCATCAGATTACAGGCCTCATAGTAAAAAGAAAAAGTCCATTTGGTAATATGCAAACCCAAGTTGGAAACTTTTTAAACAGTTTGACAAAATAATAATGATTTCAAAAAATGTACAAATGCAAGTAACTGGATTTAAATTAGATTCACAAAAGAAATTTGATTTGAAAGTGATAGATTCAGGCTGAAAGAGATACGAATGTTATAGACTTAGAACTGACTGAAGGGATTACACATTGCCTTCTCAAAATTCAGGTCCCACACTTTTAAAATAGCTGAAAACTCACTGAAATGGTTTTCTCTAAGATGATTGAAGAAAATTGGGGAATGGATTTATCATACTTGACTCAAAAAAAATTTCAGTTGGCTTTTTTGGGGAAGATAGATTGATTTTTGAGACTCTGTTTTATTTAAACAGACAATAATTGGTAAAGAGATGGTATTAAGAAACATTGTGGGTATTTAATTCAGGACGAATCAGAGTTAGCTGTTGGGATGACTTGGGATAGATAACATTTGATAAATATGAATTGAATAATAATTTGTTAACACAGGTTTTGATAGTTTACTTTTGAAATTCTAGACCTAGAAAACCTAGAACTATGCCGCCTTCAGACTGATCTAAGTATAGTATATATAATCATACATTGCAATGTCCTACCAGTCAATGAATACTTCAGCTTCAACCATAACAATACAAGAGTAAACAATAGATACAAACTCAAGGTTAATCGCACCAAACTTGATTGCAGGAAATACGACTTGATCAATGTTTGGAACACTCTACCTGACTCTGTGGTTTCTTCCCCAAACCCCAAAAACTTGAACCTTAGACTTTCTACTATTGACCTCACCCCTGTAGGGGGCATGCAGGGGGCGTGCATAAGCACACCAACGTGCCTACCGTTCTTGTCCTATTGTTTCTCTTATTTTTCTTATATGTACCCATGTATTCATGACTATGTTTTTACTTATACCTATTATCTTGTAAGCTTGACAAACCAAATAAAATAAAATAAATAAATGGTTGTTCTACCTCTTAACTATTTGGCTATTAGTATAGTAGATAGATGACCAGTTAATAATTTGTAAACATAATTAGAAGTTTTTTAAAAAAATTGGAGGGCCTGTTTTGCAAGGGATGGGAAACTAATATTGTTATAATATAGTTATCATTATTCAACTAGGAAGGGTAATGTGTGTATATTTGTTTGTATTTGTGATAAACTTTTTAATATTTTCCTTGTTCCTTTTTTTTTCTGCTTCTGTAAATTTTTTTGGACTTTTTTTAATTTTAATTTTTGAATAAAATAAAAATTATTTCTAAAAAAAAAATCTTCTATCCACTGCAAAATTCCATTTTGTCAGATACTCTGGGTATCTGAGAAAAGCATATTCTAAAGGGTAAATATTGTATGTTTCTGTAAGATATATTTTCAAGATAAGCAGTAGCAATATCATAATCAGGATTATTTCATATCTGAAGAAGAGAAGACATGTAAGAGGAGTCATGAGCTTTTTGTCCATACTTTGGACATCATTTCTTGGGTCTGTGCATTATATGTACCCAAGAAAAATTTCTTAAGATAATGCTGGCAGGAATAGAGTGTGTTCCTATAACGTCTGTGAAGCACATTCTCTAGTTCAGATCCAAAGTGCTGTACATATGTAGAAGTCACACAAAGCAAATTTAAAACTATATTCATGTTAAGAACTTAGTCTTATTTTCTTTCTCTTTCTCTTTATATAGGACTGTCTCCTTTGACTTCTTCTTTTTTAAGGATTGTTATACTAGATGTCTCCACATGGCTTCCTTCTTATTGTCTCTAATTATGGAATATGGAACAGCATTTCCTGACAAAACATTCTTCCACAACTATTGATATAATTACAGCTTTCTTAAAATACAGCGGACTTCATAATAATAGAACTCTACCCATGTTATGAACCACATGCCTTGCAAGTTCCAGAGAAGATCTAAAATTTCCATTGACATACTGTACATTTCAGCTTCCCACTGGTCCCCAAGTCCCACATATGCTTGTTTAAGGATAAAGGGTACTGGCTCACCTGTATGCCATCCTTGGGAGAGACGCTGGTGTAGACTTTGTCGGGCACTTTTGGCAATGAGAGCTGCCAGATCCTCAAAGTTCAAAATAAACATGATGACAATTCCTTCTTCATTCTTTATAGGGACCACATCCACTAAACAATGAATGCGTGATGCTGCATGAGAAAAAAAATAAGTTGCATTAAGTTATAAATTAACATAACCTATATTTCAGTCTTCACCATATCAGAAGCATCTTGATTGAAATAAATTTAATTTAAAACATCTTGACTGTCATCAATTTATTTTGGCTAAGATTGGGTATAGTCTTAAAGTTAAAAATAGTATCCTCTACTTCTTCTCACTATTCAAGTGACTTCTTGGTTGTCCCTGCAAATAAAGTAATAATGTTCTCTAAATTTTTATAGCTGCATAATGAAAGAACTGACAAGTACAACCATATTTGTTCTAAAGCCAAATCTCTTAGGAAGCTAGAATTCTATTTGTATACAGGACAGCCTTATAAGATGAGATAAAATTGCTTCATGATCCTCCGAATGTTGCTTTTTCTGAATAGTTCACCACCGCCTTCTAAATATCTCATATTCAGATAAACAGTTCTGTCTTTTTTTCATCCATGTTAGTTTTCCAATTTACAAAAGCAATGAAATTCATAGGTCCATTCTGTTTCCACAATGTAAAAGAGGTACAAAATTATACATAAATACTTGAACATATATTGTTAATTTAATTTCTCACAAGTTATAAACATATTGATAAATATATTTTTTCATGGGATTCTGTTCATATGGGAATTCACATTTTAGATTAGGATGATGAACCAAATTTTTCAAAATCAATATATCAGTTCATGACTGAAATAATGAGGGGATTCTGTCTTTCCGTGTCTGCCTTCTATGATAAATTACTTTTCCCATAAATTGTAATACTCTTCTTCTTCTTCTTCTTCTTCTTCTTCTTCTTCTTCTTCTTCTTCTTCTTCTTCTTCTTCTTCTTCTTCTTCTTCTTCTTCTTCTTCTTCTTCTTCTTCTTCTCCTCCTCCTCCTCCTCCTCCTCCTCCTCCTCCTCCTCCTCCCTTTTCCAATAAGGGGGATAAGACATAAGAGAGATATCAAAACTTCCTTGTAGAGGATATGTAATTCAAATGTAATTCAAAACAATATAGACACTCAATTTTGCTAGAATATAGTGAGAAAAGATAAGGAGAGAAGTTCCTTTTATTATAAATGTGCCTTCCTAGATCAGCCTGATTTATATCAATGATGCTTAGTCTTTGGTTGTGTAAGCAAATATTTCTCATTTCAGTTGATCTAAAGCAGTTGCTCAAAAACAAGTATTAGAGTATCATCTCCTCTTAGCTAGTGCTGATTCCATACTCTCCTTGGCAGAGTTTCTTATCTCATCTATCACTTGTGCAACAGTAGATGAAATTGCTTCATTCCACACAGTTTGCAATGGCTCAGATTCTTATAATCAGGAACAGATGGTCTGTCTCAGAATTTCAAAACCTATAATGACATCAGTTACATGTTTTTGCTCTCCCTCTCCCTCTGTGTGTGTGTGTGTGTGTGTGTGTGTGTGTGTGTGTGTGTGTGAGAGAGAGAGAGAGAGAGAGAGAGAGAGAGAATGGGATAATATAACTGAACAGAAAAAAAAATTCTGGGAGTTCAATTAAAAGAAGGATTGTAAAGGATTATAAAGTATCAGATCAGAAGTTTTCTAAATAATTTATTTCCTGTTTTAGTTAAAGGTTACAATAGAAAGACACAAAAGTACTAGATGTTTCTGGCATTCAACTATCTACCAATAGAAGCACTATTTTCAGAAAATAACTGATAAAATTGTTCACCCAAGATTTTTAAAACCTTTATTATACTCATTTATCCAGTCATTTCTGTTCCTAACATGAGCGGGAAGTTTTATACACTTTCCCAAATAAACATTTATACTAAAGATTAGGGGAGGGGGCATGCAAAAAAAGTTAGAGACAGAATAACTTCATTATGACAATTATGACCTACCAGTAATTAGGAATAATAGAGATATTCTTAAACTGGTTGACATAATGAATTGATTCAGATAAGAAAAGCTGATATCTATTTAATCCATGAAAAACTATATGAAATCTAGTGATGAATTTTGTCTGTCTTGTTTCATGATGAAATAACTCTTTATGATTTATTTTCTCAAGAATGACAATTTCAAGAGTATTTTGAAGCTAAAATACAATACAATTTTTTTACATTCCTGGATTTATCTTGATTTATTCTTTTTCCCATACGTTAACCAATTGATACAGTGTATATGATAATTAGGCACTGCTGACTTCAAGAGCTTTATGAAATAGAAAACTTTCAAGGAGATGCTCATTTGAGATACTGTTAACCTTTGGGTTCTGAATCACTTTCTCATTGATCTCTTTGAAGAGATTACTTGATGGGCTCCTTTTCTGTCACCTTGAGCTACTGAGGCTCATATTTTCTTGAAAAGTTCCAATCATTTCCACCCTTTCCTTGCCACATCCTCTATAAATTACACTTCCTGGTAGAAGCATTCATGTGACTTATCTGATCTCTAAATGAAAACAATCAGGGAAGAAGCTTTGAAATTGCAAGAAATGAGACATGGGTCAAAAGTAAATTCTCCTAAAACAGAAATGGATAATTGCTATATGGTAAAGGCTACACTTTTTCCTTCCTTTTTTAATTTCCTACTATAAATTGGAAGAAATTTATGGAGCAATGTTTGGGAAATTTCCTCACAGATTTCAGTATAGGTAGTCTTTGATTTATTACCACAATTGCCTTCATTCATGACCACAAATGAGCCCAAAATTTATGTTCCTAAGCAAGACTGTTGTTAAGTGAATTTTGCCCCATTTTATAACCTTTCATGCCACAGTTGTTAAGTGATGCACTGAAGTTGTTAAGTTAGTAACATGGTTGTTAAGTAACTCTATCTTCCCCATTGACTTTGCTTATGAGAAGTTTACAAAAGGTGATGACGTAACCCTGTGAAATTGCAACTGTCATAAATTGCCATAATTATTAATAATTATTATTAATAATTATTGTCATAAGTTGCCAAGCGTTCAGATTTTGATCATGTGATCATGGTGCTGCTGCAATGGTGGTAAGTATAAATAAACAAGTCACATTTTCAGTGCCATTGTAATTCTGAATGGTCACTAAATGAACTATTGTAAATTGAGGTCTACCTGTATAGTTTTCCTATGTGTTCTAGAGCTTAAATACAGAATTTGGGGCTATATGAGATGTGCATAATAAATTGTCATTCCTGCCAGAATGGAAAACATGCATAGACAGGTATCCTTGACTTACAGCTAGTCACTTAGCAGCCATTCTAAGCTATGACAGACATCCTGGAAACTACTTATGACCCATATTCAAATTTACAACAATCAACCCATCCCCACTGGAAGGCATTTCAGGTATTTGACAATTGGGCTGCTTTTACAGTTGTTTGCAGTGTCCCATGTTCACATGACTGCATTTTATGGTTTTGTCAAAAACTAGCATTTATTTCTGGTTTTTGGTAAAACTGGCCCATAGTGAATGATGGTTTTAAAAATTTGATAGAACTATGGAATAAATGGAGATACCACTTAATGCCAGGAATTTCTCCTTTAACACTGATGGAAATGGAGAAATTCCCTAAGATTAAATTGAAAGAATGTATTAGTAAACTAAAAGAAAATCAGATATATAAATGGGAAGACTGGAAGAACAAGATAAAGAATGTAACACAACTAAGGAACGTTTTATCAGATATTAAATTAAATTGGCTGAATTTAATACAATTAGAGAAATGGATAAAAATAGAAGAAAGATTTGAGGAAAAAGATAGACAGTTAACAAAATTTGAAATGATTATAAAAGAATGTAAAGTGAATGAAAAATATATAGGTAAAAGAAGAATTGGGAAATTATATGGAATATTAACTGAATTAGAAGAGCAGGTAAAAGGTTTAAAATTAATTTGGGAATCAAATTAATTAGGAGAAATAAATGATAATGATTGGAAAACTATTTGGAATAGAATAATATATAAGAATATGTCAATTAGAATTAAGGAAGATGGATATAAAGTGATACTTAACACTATGTTTTTGTCTGAAGCGGTATAGGGTTTCTTGCCTAAGTAGGGGGTTGGACTAAAAGACCTCCATGGTCCCTTCCAACTCTGTTATTCTATTCTATTCTATTCTATTCTATTCTATTCTATTCTATTCTATTCTATTCATGTAAATTAAATCAAATAGATGTTAAATATACAAATATTCATTGGAGGTGCGAGAAAGAGGTTGGAACATATAAACATATGTGGTGGGATTGTGCACAAAACATATGGGGCATGGTGTTTAGGGAAATTAGAGCACTTTTGAATGCAAATTTAGACATGTCACCGAGGATTGCATTACTGTTGCTAATGGAAAAACAAGATGAGGTGAAACAAAAAAGGAATTTATTGTAAATTTGATAATGGCAGCTAGATTAGTGATGGATAAATATTGGGGACGAAATTGAGATATTAAAAAAAAAGAGTGGTATACTAAAATTTGGAGTATGGCAACAAATAATAAATTAAAACAGAAATTAAGTTTTTTTAAACTTAAGTTTAAAAATTGACTTAAGTTTAAAAAGTGATTTAAGTAAACAGTTATAATAAAATTTGGGGGGGTGGGTGGGTTTAAAAACAGTATTGGTGGAAGGCAAAGATAAAACCTACTCCAGAATATATGTTGTTTAGGAGGGGATAAGAGCACAATATATTGTATATCTTTTAGTTGTTATAGAAGAAGAAATATAAGAGAAAAAATGATCTTGGAGTGCACTGTAATATTTGTATTTCTTTTTCCTTTTTTGGTATTTAGAGTTATATATATTATATTTCTATTATTTGTATTCAAAATAAAAAAAATTTATAAAAAAAAGGCCATGACATTTGCTAAAAGACCACTGCATAAAGGTTTGCAGTACTGCATTGATCACAAGAGTGACCTAATTTATGATTGACACCAGTTATGACCATGATGGCAGGATCTATTATGATTGTAACTCAAGGACTTCCTGTAATGAGAATCTGTTTATTTGTGTATTTATTAAAGATGTTATAATAAATATGTCCTAAATGTTTACTAAAATGTTATATAAATGTTGAAATCACTATAGAAATTATGTTAAAATGTATAAAAATTTCACAGATTGGAAATGAATCAATTCACCCATCCTATATTTCAGTTCTCCAGTTTCCCTATATAAAATAAGTCTCTATAACCTCAAGAGTATTTTAGAATGAAAATATTTATATCTATACAAACATTAATATACCTACAAAAAGATTGTATGTTCCAACTTTTTAATTGTGTGCACATAATGTTTGATGTTTGCAGTCACAATTTCCTGCTCACCCAATACATATCTTTAGCGTCTAGCATATAAAACACACAGAGCCAAGGTGCTACCTCACACCATCACTTCATTTTTTTAAAATAGCTTTGCAAATTTGTTATGATAGTTAGCCAGCCAAGTGATAAACAGCCTTTTTTATACTGGAATTTCACATGACAGACAATATTTGGCATTATCTAAATTTCAAAGATCATATAGTGATATTTAATTTTTTAAAAAATATCTTTTATAAAATAAGGCACAAAGAAGAGGAAATAGAATAACCAATCCCATTTAGCGCTCTATTTTATCATGATTGCCGTTATCAATCAGTAAATGTTTGTGTTTTCTACACTAAGGCTTATTAAACAAATACTATTTCACAAGTAAGTAGAAGAACAAGAATTAAAATGATGGTTTTACACACACACACACACACACACACACACCAATGATCCCTATTACAAAGAAGCAATGCTCATCCCAGGCTTTGGCAATACCCCTGTCCTTTTTGCTAATGATTCTGTAAAAGTGATGACTCAAAGAAACTCAAAGTATAAGGGATATGAAACTGCAAATATCACCCCTTCCTCCAATTTGGCTGACATTTTTCTCTTCTTTTATATATAAATAGTGTCGTGCTGTCGGAAATGATGCCAGGAGTCGGTGACTTAGTATCAAGCTCTTTTATTGAGTTAGGAACTGAACTGGGGCTAAGGAAAAACTTTGCAGCTTTTTATTTCTTTAGCCGTGGCCATGGCCAATGGCACCGCTTTGAATCTCCCGCGATTCGAATCTACCAATCGTGGGAGATTCTCAGCGAGCCAATCGGCGCGACTCGCCTAGCCAATCAGAGTGCCCCGCGCTTTGGCCAATCAAAGCGTGGGGATCTCAAGAATGCTAATGAGGGGACAAAACACCCCTCCCCTCTTGGTTCAGTCTTTACATTGCGTAGTCCCGTAGGTAGGCGGGGCTCCGTCTTAGCCTACTGGACCTGCGCAGCTTAGTCGTAGGTTGGATCCTGGCCAGTTCAGTCGGGGTCTCTGCTTCTCTGGATGCCGTCGTGGGAACCGCCTGGTCAGTCGGGCCGGGCCGCTCTCCGTAGCTCTCTCCTGGGCTTCCTGGGTTGGTTGAGCTACGGGTTTCGCCGCTCCCGCTCGGTCTTCCCGGGTTGGTTGAGCTGGCCTGGCTGTCTCTTTCTGGCGAGGTTTCGTGCTGGCTGCTTCCAGGTGAGTATGGTTGGTTTATTCTTTCTCGGTTTTGGTCCCCTGGGTATTCCCTCCCCTCTTGGTTTGTGTTGTGGGGGTTGGTTTTGCTTGTTTGCGCGTTGGTGGTCTCTTGGCTGGTCATCCTCGATCTTAACTGGTCGATGTGACGTTTCCACGCTTGTCTGTCGGTTGTTTGTAGCCGGTACGAGTGTGGGCCTGTTAGTTGTGTGATGACGGCTGGTACCCATAACGGGTCTCCCGTTAGGTTTTTCGCGTAAACGGCGTCGCCTGGTGCAAAGGTTCGGTGTTTGCTGGTTGAGTCTGGGGGTTTCTCTGGGTTGTACGTGGGGTGTAATCTATCGAATGGGGATCTTATTTTCCTCCCCATTAGCAGTTCGGCTGGGCTTTTATTCGTTGTGGTATTTGGGGTTGTGTTGGATGAAGAGTAATTTATTTATTTTGTCCTGGATCTCCCCGTGGTCTATTTTCTGGATGGTTTTCTTTGTGAATTGAACCATCCGTTCCGCCCTACCGTTCGCCGCCGGATGCGCTGGTGCTATCAGCGTGTGTCGGATGCCCCTTTCCGCTAGGAATTTTTTGAATTCTAGCGAGGTGAATTGGGGCCCGTTGTCGGAAACGAGGACGTCTGGGAGGCCGTGTGTTGCAAAATGTTTACCGAGTTCTTTGGTCACGGCCTCCGTGGTGGTTGTTCTCATGTTGCTTACCTCCAGCCAGTTGGAGTAAGCGTCTACGGTTATTAGGAAGGTGTGTCCTTTTGTGGGCCCGGCGAAATCTATGTGGATCCTAGACCAAGGTCCCCTTGGGGTTTCCCACTCTAGGACGGGTGCTGCGGGTGGGCTTGGCCTAGTTTCCTGGCATCGTTGGCACCTTGCTACCCAGGCCTCCATCTGTTTGTCCATCCCTGGCCACCAAGCGTAACTTCTGCCCAGGGCTTTTGTCCTAACGATGCCTGGGTGCCCCTCATGTAACAGTTCCAAGACCTTCCCTTGTAGTTTTTCTGGGATGACCACCCTATCCCCCCATAGTATGCACCCTTTTAGTAACGAGAGTTCCGTTTGCCGGTTCCGGAATGTCCTGACGGACTCGTCGTTTTCCCTTTCCGGCCACCCTTTCTCTACCCAATGCAACACCCGCGCTAGACGTTTGTCTTTATTAGTTTCTCGGGCAATGTCTGACGCAGTTATGGGTAGGCTGGGTAGAGTCTCTATACTGAGGGTGGTCGTTGTGGGTGCTGGGTCGGTGTCAGGCTCCGGTAACAGCGAGCGGCTTAAGGCATCCGCATGGGAGATAGTCTTACCAGGTCAGTGTGTGAGTCCGTAATTGTAGGCCGCCAGGAACTCGGACCACCTTGTCATTCGGGGAGACAGAATGTTCGGGGTGGCCCTGTTCCCTGCAAGGATTCCCAGCAGCGGTTTGTGGTCGGTGATGATGGTAAATGTCCGGCTGTAGAGATACTCGTGAAATCTTTTTACTGCAGCGACGATAGCCAGAGCCTCTTTGTCCAGCTGGCTGTAGTTCCGCTCCGGTTTGGTGAGGGTCCTTGAAAAGAACGCGATGGGTGCTTCTTTTCCGTCGGGGAGAGTATGGCTGAGGACAGCGCCAATACCAAAGGGTGATGCGTCGCATGTGACGGCCAGTGGTAGGGTCTCGTTATACTGGATAAGGACGGCATCCGAAGTGAGGAGGTCCTTTGTTTTCTTGAAGGCGGCTTCCTCGCGTTTCCCCCAAGTCCAGGTCACCGCCTTGTCCAAAAGCCTATGCAAAAGCTCTGCCGCCGTCGCCTTTTGGGGCAGGAAGACATTATAAAAGTTAAGCACCCCCAGAAACGCCTGTAGTTCTGTCTTCGACTTCGGTGTGGGGGCTTCTTTGATGGCTTTGATCTTTTGGTTGGTGGGGTGAATGCTGTGACGGTCTAGGAGATATCCTAGGAATTCAACCCGTTCCGTGTATAATTGGCATTTTTCCTCTTTACCTTGAGCCCGGTCTCTTTGAATTTGGTTAGGACCTCCCTTAGACGACTCTCTAGTTCGGCCTGGTTGGTTGCTGACACTAAGACGTCATCGAAGTAAGGTACCACCCCCTTGATGCCTTGTAACAGCCTTTCCATTAGGTTTTGGAATATTCCAGGCGCCACGCTGACTCCAAATTGGAGCCGGTTGCATTTAAATGCTCCCCGGTGGGTGACTATGGTTTGCGCTTCTGCCGTTTCCTCGTTGACTGGCAATTGTTGGTATGCCTGGGCGAGGTCGAGTTTAGCGAAAACCTTGCCCCTTCCAGTGAATGTAGTAGGTGTTGCACTACTGAGGCGGGGTAAGCGCTTTGTTGCAAGGCGCCATTTAGGGTGGCCTTATAGTCCCCACAGATTCTCACCGACCCATCAGGCTTGATCGGGGTGACTATGGGGGTCTCCCACCGGGTGTGGTCTATGGGTTGTAGGATCCCTTGCTTGAAGAGCTTGTCAATTTGCTCGTCTATCTTGGGTTTAAGCACGAATGGCACCCGCCTTGGTTTTAGGCGTTTTGGGGGGACGTTTGGGTCTAGGCTGAATGATATAAGGGGCCCTCGGTACTTGCCTAGGTTTCCGTCGAACACCTCTTGGAATTCCTGGGCTAGTTGTTGCTCCCAGTTGTCGTCGGCGATGTGGTCGATTCCCGTGACTGCGATGCCGAGCGGTGCGTACCATTGCAGTCCCAGTAGGCTTGGGCGGTCGCGATCGACAATGGTCAGGGGAAGCCTTTCGGTGCGCCCTTTGTAGGTTACCTTGAACTGTCCGGTTCCGACTACAGGGATGCGGTTTCCCTGATAGTCTTTCACGATTACTCTCTGGTTGTCTAGGCCTTTTCTCTGGATGGTAGGCACCAAGCGTTTTATTTCTTGCCATGCTACCATGGAGAGGTAGGACCCGGAGTCCACCTCCATTTTACATGGCTCGCCTTCGATGCCTACCTCCACGTAGATCTTTCGGGCATCGTTGGTTGTGGCATGGCCGATGGTGACCGTCTGATGGGTCTCCTCTCTTCGCCGGGTCTCGCCGCCTCGTAGGGATCGTCCGTTCCAGTCCCATCTGTTGTCAGTGGGGTGATCTCTGGTCCGGGGTGGTGTGCTCTCTCGTCTCCGTTCGCTCTGGTCCCATCGTGGAGGGCTGCGGTTCTTTTTGAGATGGCAGACGCGGGCAATGTGTCCCTTCTTGTTGCAATGCCGGCAGATTGAATCGAAGAACCAGCATTCGGACCTGGGGTGGTCGCCTCCGCAACCGGCACAGGTGGTCCTCGACTTACGACCCCGCTGGTTCCGTGGGTCGCGGCCTGCCTGGAGACAGTGGATTTCCTCCTCCTCGTCGGAAGTGCCCGATGCTGAGTGGACGTCGCCCTGGTGGGTGGTCATCTCGGGTTGGGCCTCGGCCGACCTTGCAGGGTGGTTGTTCCCGCTGCGGTCCCCGGCGTTCAGTCGGTGCATGCGGTCAGTGGATGTTCGGGTAGCTTCGGCGGCTGTGGCTTTGGTGAGGGTATCTGTGAGGGTGATGTTGCCCTTGGCCATCAGCCGACTCTGGAGGACGGGGTCCCAAAGGCCGAGCACGATTCGGTCTCGCAGGGCTTCGTTCATGTTGTCAAATTCGCACAGCCTCCCTAGGCGCCATAGTTCAGCGACGAAGTCGCTGAAACTCTCACCCGACCGTTGGTCCCGACGGTAGAACTCCTGTTGTCGGATGAGGATGGGCACGTCTGGAGCATAGTGTCGCCGGAGTATTGGCTCGAGGACGTCCCAGTCCATCGTGGTCACGTCGGCGGGTTTGGCAAGCGCTTTGGCCATCTTAAACACTGCGGTCCTGCAGTGGGTCAGGAAGACCGCTCGCTTCATTGGGCCGGTGGCGTCTTTCAGGTCGCTGCACTCGAGGAACATGTGGAATCTGTCGGAGTACGATTCCCAGTCCTCGCTGGCGGGGTTTAAGGGTGCGGGGGGTGCGATGTTCACCATCGTGGAGTTTTGTCTGGCTTCTGTCGGACACGTGCTTCGGTTCAGGATCAGTATCCCATCCTCGTCGCCAGTGTCGTGTCGTCGGAAATAATGCCAGGAGTTGGTGACTTAGTATCAAGCTCTTTTGTTGAGTTAGGAACCGAACTGGGGCTAAGGAAAAACTTTGCGGCTTTTTATTTCTTTAGCCGCGGCGGCCACGGCCAATGGCAACACTTTGAATCTCCCGCGATTCGAATCGACCAATCGCAGGAGATTCTCAGTGAGCCAATCGGCGCGGCTCGCCTAGCCAATCAGAGTGCCCCGCGCTTTGGCCAATCAAAGCACGGGGATCTCAAGAATGCTAATGAGGGGACAGAACAAATAGTACTTCCTTTTCTTGATACTCTAAGTAACATAATGCATGTGATTCCCAATAGTAACTTCAATAGTAAAATCTGCCCAAATCCTTGGACAATAATCCTGTTGTGAATGAATAAATGTGTTAATAAAGTTATCAAGAGCTTGAAGTCAAGTGCAGGGTTCTGGCCCTGCACTTCTGATTGGCCGTTAAGGCGACATCAGATTGGTCCATTCAGGTGAATCTGATTGGCCATTAACGAGCCTCTCCCATTGGTTAACAGTTAGCGCTCCCAAGTTTTCATTGGTTGAATAGTTAATAAGTTGCCTATATAAGGAGGCCCATTACATTGAGCTGAGCTATCACACCATGTTAATAAAGAGTTCGGAAGTTCACTATTTTACTGGCTCATCTCCATTCTTTGCGCCCACGCTCAGTACTTAACATTGGCGATGAGGATGGGATATGGAGACCTCAGAGCTGACTGAACAACGAAGATCGATAACCGAACACGTGACCGAACGCACAACGGCAGAACCATGTCCGGCGGCATCATACCACCCGCTCCATTCGACCCAGCACAAGAAGACTGGGACTCTTATATGGATCATTTCCAAATGTTCTTGGAAATCAACAATTTGAAAGATGCCACTACTGGAAAGAAACGGGCGGTATTCCTAACGCATTGTGGGCTGACTGTATTCAAGATGGCCAAGGCACTAGTGAAACCGGCAGAAGTGAAGTCTATGGACTGGGACGTCCTCGAACCTCTACTGAGAGCCCAATACGCTCCAGTCGTTCCAACGCTCGTCAGAAGGCGTGAATTTTATCAAAGAAGTCAACAGAAGGGCGAAAGTGTTGCTGATTTCACAGTGGATCTCCGGAATTTGGGAGGCCTATGTGGGTTTGCTGATCTCGAAGAAGCCTTAAGAGACAGAATAGTTCTGGGATTGGATGCACCGCATATCCAAAGCAAGTTGATGGCGAAAGGCAACATCAGCCTTGCTGATGCCATCGCTGAGGCTACTGCAGCAGAAGCAACCAGGAAGTCGGCTGCCCGAATGCGCCGCAACCGCGCCCCAGTTCACCAACCGACCTGCGAAATTTCACCTCAGTCAGAAGGGCAGCTCCTCACGGCCCACCACGAGGACCTCTCTTTGTCGTCAGACAGCAACGAAGAAGAGGTCCATCGACTAAGGTCCGAATGGGACCAACGCCAGAAATCTCAATACCAAAGCTCTGGTTATGGGGCAAGCCACCCCCGATCAGAATGCAAATTCCTTGACGCGCTCTGCCATGTGTGCGGAAAACGAGGCCATATCGGACAGGTCTGTAGAAGCCAAATAGGACCCAGCCAAACCTCGAGGGGGGCTAACTATCGCCAACCAACAGGAAGCCATCCTGTAAGTCGAGAACCAATGAACCACCAATGGAACAACTACTCCTACAGAAACAAAACCATAAACCGCCCCACGAAGCAAGAAGAGTCTCACCAAACTATCACGATCGGTCATGCTTCCTCTTTGGATGCCAAGAAGATCCGAATGAAAGTGGCCATCGAAAACCAGCCCTGCCTGATGGAAGTTGACTCAGGATCGTCTCTCTCGATGTTTTCCTGGAAGACCCTCAAGCAGCTCATCCCTACTGTCCGGCGACAAGATCTCCGATTCTAAAGACTCATACTCAAAGACTATCAAGGGAATCGGATTCCAGTCATAGGATCCAGTCGAGTCCTGGTATCATTCAAGAACCGTACAGCATTCCTACCCCTGACTGTGATCGACAAGGACCGGCCTAGTCTGCTAGGCCTCCAATGGTTCGCTCCACTTGGAATTGAGGTGGCAGGCATTCACCGAATCGGTAGCAGTAATTGGGAAGAGGACCTCGTCCAAGAATTCAAGGACGTCTTTGCAGAAAAACTAGGCGAATACAATCATTTAACCTCGATCCCAAAATAGCTCCCATCCACCTTAAGCCTCGTCAAGTGCCATTTGCCCTTAAACCAAAGATCGACAAGCAGCTTGATAAATTGATAGCCCAGGGTATGTTAGAGCCAACCGATCACTCTCCCTGGGAAACCCCAATCGTGACACCCATTAAGCCGGACGGTTCGATCAGAATTTGTGGGGACTACCGAGCCACCCTGAACCACACCCTTCAACAAAACACATATCTGGTACCGGTGGTGCAGCACCTCCTCCATTCCCTGGGGGGCGGAAAAGTCTTCGCTAAACTAGACTTAGCCCAGGCATACCAACAACTGCCTGTAGACAAAAAAACGACAAAGGCACAGACAATCGTTACGCACCAAGGTGCCTTTAAATGTACCCGGCTCCAATTCGGAGTGAGCGTAGCCCCGGGAATCTTTCAAAGTTTGATGGAAAGACTATTACAAGGGATAAAAGGCGTTGTTCCATACTTTGATGGTGTGTTAATTGCTGCACCTACCCCGAAAATTTTACGAGAGCACCTGAGATCGGTTCTCCAAAGATTCAAAGACACAGGGCTTAAGGTTAAGAAAAACAAATGTAAACTATGCACTGATCGTGTCGAATTCTTAGGATATTTGATTGACAGTAATGGTATTCACCCTACCGATAGCAAATTGAGGGCAATCAAGAACGCCCCAAGACCCCGAAATAAGGCCGACCTCCAGGCGTTTCTAGGCCTTATCAATTTTTATAACATTTTCCTACCGCACAAAGCAACCGTAGCCGAACCCCTACATCGTTTACTGGACAAGAAAGCAATCTGGGTATGGGGACATAGAGAAGAGCAGGCGTTTCGAAATGTAAAATATTTATTGACTTCTGACGCTGTACTAATGCAGTACAATGAGACTTTGCCGTTAACGATAACATGTGATGCATTGCCTTTCGGAGTAGGCGCCATTTTGAGCCACGTTTTGCCAAACGGTAGCGAAGCCCCTGTTGCTTATTTTTCCAAGACACTTTCAAAAGCAGAACACAATTATAGTCAGATTGATAAAGAAGCCTTTGCCATTGTATCTGCTGTCAAGAGATTTCATGAGTATGTGTACGGCCGAGCCTTTACTATAGTGACTGACCACAAACCTTTGCTGGGAATAATAGCGGGAGATAAGCCAACCCCCTATATATTATCTCCCAGAATGACTTGCTGGTCAGAATTCTTGGCTGCCTATAATTATCAACTGCAACACCGCTGGGGGAAAGCCATTCCCCACGCCGACGCATTGAGCCGAGCACCACTTCCAGAGACCATGGATGACCCCGCGCCTACGGTGACAACGTTGCAGATCGAGACACTTCGGACACCACCATTAACAGCCCGAGATATCGCGATGGAAATGAAATGCAACCCCACCTTAGCACGAGTTCTCAGTTGGGTCGAGCGCGGTCGGCCATTGGACCAGATACCTGATGACTATGCCACATTCAAGACTTGACAAATGGAATTGTTCTCACAGAAAGGCTGCATTATCTGGGGAGATAGAGTTGTTGTCCCAGAGCGGCTACAATGAGTGGTACTAAGAACCTTGCACGATGGCCACCCCGGCATCGTGCGCATGAAAGCCCTTGCACGTAGCTATGCATGGTGGCCGGGCATTGACAAGCAAATCGAGATGTGGGTCAAAGCTTGTCACAAATGCCAGGAAGTAAGCAATGCCCCACTGAAAGCGACCCCAACCAAATGGGAAACACCACGGGAGCCCTGGTCCCATATTCATTTGGACTTTGCGGGACCTACCAAAGGCCACACATTATTGCTAATAGTAGATGCCTACTTGAACTGGCTCAAAATCTACGATCATCAAGAAACTAGACAGACTATTTACAACACATGGATTACCAGATGTTCTGGTATCCAATAACGGACCCCAATTTACCGCATTGTCCTTTGAGCAGTACCTGGCGGACCGCGGTATTCACCATGCGCTGACTTCGCCGGTGCATCCTGCAGCCAACGGAAGGGCTGAGCGCATGGTACAATTCGTCAAGAAAATACTACACAAAATGGACTATGACAATATCGAAGAAAAAATAAACCGGATACTCCTCCTGCAGCATATCACTCCACACAGCGTCACCAACAAAACTCCCGCCAAATTGCTAATGGGGCGGAAGCTCCATTCCCACCTCGACCGACTACACCCATCGTACGAACCCGAGAAACCACACGGATCCAGCGGGTGATGCCGTACCTTCCAGGTAGGCGATTTAGTATTCGCTAAGAACTTGTCGGGCCATCTGTTGTGGGTCGAGGCAACTCTGGTCTGAGTAACTGGCCCCAGATCGTACCTCATGGAGTGTCGCGATAATAGACTATGGAAGTGCCGCATTGATCAGCTATGATCCAGGCTATAGTCAGGAATCTCCGAGTCCCCTGATATCCAAACTGAGGGGGGAGGAGACACGGAGGAAGATGAACTTGGAATAGCAGAAAGTTTTAATGATAGAAACGACGGCGGAACACAAACACGTGAAGAAGAATTGGGGATGGGAGTGAGTTCGCTTCATGGTGTTACCTAAGATGTTGTGGACAACGAAAATTCGAACTCAGAGTTAGAGGCACCTCTTTCGCCAGATAACGTCCTACCTCAACAAGATTGCAGCTAAATACCGGGTGCAATACGAAAATCAAATAGACTAACAAAACAACCGGCCTACCTCAAGGACTACGTAACCACAGCCCGTAAACAGAACCCAGGCGGAAGGGGTGTTGTGAATGAATAAATGTGTTAATAAAGTTATCAAGAGCTTGAAGTCAAGTGCAAAGTTCTGGCCCTGCACTTCTGATTGGCTGTTAATGGCGACATCAGATTGGTCTGTTCAGGTGAATCTGATTGGCCATTAACAAGCCTCTCCCATTGGTTAACGGAGTTAGCGCTCCCAAGTTTTCATTGGTTGAATAGTTAATAAGTTGGCTATATAAGGAGGCCCATTACAGCCATTGAGCTGAGCTATCACACCATGTTAATAAAGAGTTTTGAAGTTCACTATTTTACCGGCTCGTCTCCATTCTTCGCGCCCATGCTCAGTACTTAACAATCCTTTAATGTGCTTTTGCATAATACTGAAGCATATAATCACTATTTCAGCTGTTGAAAGGTGTCAAAATCCCTTTCTTGGAGGATTCGGTTTTCCCGCTGGGAGAGCTCCGGCGCAAGGATACGGACAACTGCTTGAAAGCTGGATCTTTTTATTTTTCAGGAAGGTGGGGGACAGCGAGAAGTCTGCATTCCTGGGTTAGCTAGCTTCTTATGGTAAGTCCCTGGTTTTTTATACCCTTTTCTCCCTTTGTAAGTTGATTTTGTGTGAATGTTTGCATTTGTGCTTAATGTTTCAAATCCTGTTTGAGTTTGTCTTTATTATCTCTAATCTCATTTAGCTTTAAGATAGTTTTTCATATTTGTTCTGTGGCAATCTCATATCTGTCCCTTTTGTAATTTATATTTTGTGTCTTTTGTCTGTTTGTTTTGCTTATTTGGTATGTCCTGTGTTTGTAAGAGTTTTCTAAATTATCTTTTTGTTTCCTTTTCTTATTTGTCTAGTTTTCTTAATTACTTAGGCTTTTTGTTTATAGGGATTCTTTAATGCCTTTTTTATTTGATTCCTTTTCCTATGTAAGTTTGTTTTATGGCTGACCTGATGTTTCCCTAGGGCTTTTCCTGTTTTTGTGACACTACTGTCTTCATGAAATTCCCTTTCCACGCAGCCTAACCATTTCATTCTTCAAAAATTGCTTCTAGCATAATATTTTGATTCCACTGATGGTCAGGTTTTAATTCTCCATGGTATTTTGAATATCCCTGAAACTCTCCTATAACACTGGCCTCCATAGGGAGTCTGAACCCATTAGAGAGGTCTGTCCTTGGAGACTGATAGACTTAAATGGCTTCCAGAAAGAACTAGGGGATATCCTGAAGGATTTGCTGCATGATTCTGCCAAAGCCTTAGTAATGGCATGGAACCAAAAGGTCGCTGAGATTTTGGATTAATCTCTATATGACCTCTCATGACTCTTCATTCCCATAGTCCTCCATGGTTCATGGAGGAAATGACAGGTCTGAAATGGGTTAACAGATGTTTAGAGTGCAACTGGTGGAAAATGAAAGATGAGTAAGACTGGGCACATCTTGGAATCACTATTAAGGCCTATTCATAGCATTAAAGCAGTGAAACAACACTGTCTCTCTGCTGTTATTGCATCTGCAGAGTGTTGCCCATCGACCATATTGTGGATCCCTTGATTGTCCCAAGCCAGGGGAGGGGTGCCTGATCATCTTCAGGGCCACGCAGAAGAATTTGTTGAACACCTATTCGTTAAAATTGCTTGGATTCGTTCTTAGAATTCTTGCACAGTACAAACCCTTAAGATGCCTCGGGAGACACCTTGCCCAATAATTTGTAAACAGTTTGACATTGGACCTAAAGAAGTGAACAGAGTCCTCTGTGCTGTTGATGCAACCACCAGTCAATTAGACACTTGTTCCACTTGGCTGGTGAAAGCCTCCAGGTCCAGGACAATGACCAGCAGTTGGTTCATGCAGTGATAGATTCTTCACTCTGAGGGGGCACATTCTTGGGACATTTTGAGGAGGCTCTGATTTATCTTTTGCTTAAAAAACCACCACAACAACTTTCATTCAGTCTTTCATCTTCCCTTTTTGGGAAAGGCGGTGGAGAAAGTGGTCTGGCTGTTCCAGAAGATCCTGGATGAAACAGATTTTCTGGACCCCTTTCAGTCAGGATTGAGGCCTGGCTATGAGGCAGGGACAATCTTGACTGCACTCATGGACAATCTCTGGCTGGAGCAGGATGGGGGATAATGTAACTGGTCTCACTTTCCTTGTTCCCTCAGCAGTCTTTGATACCATTGATCATGATAACCTTTTATATTGGCTGTGCAATTTGGGGTTAGGAAGTATAGTTTTGTGCTGGTTCAGCTTTTTCTCCAAGATCAATCCCAATCATTGTTGATGGAGAGTGAAAGGTCCCATCCCCAACTGCTCACTTGAGGTATCCCCCAGAGCTGGGTATTCTCTCCTTTCCTATTTAACATCTACCTGAAACCTTGGGGTGAGATCTTCTGTCACTATATGTCAAGATATCAATATTCTGATGATACGTAGTTCTACATTTCTAACCTGGTGACACAAGTGCTCTATCTCTACCCTCTCACAATGCCTGGAGACTATATGGACCTAGATGAGGGATAAAGGACTTAGACTGAACCATGGCAAGACTGAGTGGGTGCATGGAGTGTATGGAGCCTCAGGATCTGAGTTTTTATCAACCTTAGTTCTGGAAGGGGTTGCACTACTCTATTCATACCCAGTTTGCAATTTGGGGGTTCTCCTGGGTTCATATCTCCTGCGGAGGGTGTGACTAGGAGAGCTTTTGCACAGCTGTATTTTATGTGCCAGCTATGATTTTTCCTGTATCATGACTTATTTATTAAACTTTTATGCCATCCTTCTCCTTAGAAATTGAGTTCTCCTGTACTCAATTATTCTAGCCCTAGTCATCTCTCGTCTGCACTACTGTAATGCGCTTTACATGGGATTACCCTTGAAATCCATCTGGAAGCTTCAGCTGGTGCAAAGTGCATCAGCAAGAACAGTCTTTGGGGCCTCTAGGATGGCCCAAATTACACTGCTCTCTATGAATTGCACTACTGCTGGTCTGCTTCCAAGTATAGTTCAAGGTGTTAGTTATGACTTAATGGCAAAAGTCCTGCCTACCTGATGAATCATCTCATCCTGATAGGACAAGTCCATCCTACTCATGCCAGAAGAAAGGGCCTACTTTGGATTCCATTTGTCAAGGATAGAAGGATAGCGTTCTCTGCCATAGCACCCCTCCCCCAAAATATCCTATCCTCCTTCCATAATAGCCTAAAGACCTGGTGCTGTTGGTTGGTCTGGGGACCAAGTGGGGGAATTCCATGCTGGAGGTGGCTCTGGATTGATGGGAGACCATATCTCATCCCACCTTATTCACTTCTCTCCACCTATCTTTCTTTTTATTATAATATTAATGTATTCTTGTTTTCATTTTCATTGCTCATTTGTCTATTATGTTATTTCTGTTTTATTTACACTTTTTAAATTTCTTCTTTTTTATTACTGTAAACCACTTAGAATAATCCCGTGGCAAGATAGTCAGCAAATAAATGTAGCAATTAATAATAACAACAACAATAACAATAATAATAATAATTTTTTCTTCCCTTCCTTCAAAGAATCTAATTTGACTGCAATCCTTTCTATGTGCTGTCAGAAATACCAAAAATTGCCATTAGGATATTAAGAGACATAATAACATCATATCTCAAATTCAACTGGTTTTGGTGTTAGTATAATTTTCCAAAGAGGGAATGGATCTTACAATGCAAAGCAGCAATGCTGCTGACATCAGTCTAATATCTTTTGCCCATCCCCTCCCGAATATGGACACCATTAGCACCAATGAGTTCAATTTAGCAATAATAAATAGCAATAATAAAATCAGTCCATAAAATCAATGCAACTGGAGAAAAAATAAGATCATATTAAAGAATAAACAGTAAAATAGCTGATATAACAAGCCAACAAAATGAAGAAAAGGTGAACATTAAAGCCAAAATAATGAACATCAAGTTAGCCTCACTTCTTACATAGGAAAGTTCCAAAAGAGGGTGGAATTGTTACCAAACAGGCAGTTGATGATTGATGATTCTAGTTTTACCTCAGTTGACATAAAGATTCCTTAACGACTGAACAACCATTCCTTAATAACAGTTTTTCTCATTTTCACCAAATCATTGCTTCATCTCATCCCCAACCTATGAAGGAGGCTGAGTTTTAAGTTGTCTCAGTTTTCTAATATTACTTAGAGAAGTATTTTCCCTTTTATTTGGTTCAATAAAAGTTTTAAGTATATAAAATCCTAGTTTACCCATATATACTTGTACATATATGTACAAGTGTATATAAGAGCTGTGGTGGTACAGTGATTAGAATGCAGTAATGCAGGCTACTTCTGCTAATTGCCAGTTGCCTGCAGTTTAGCAGTTTGAATCTCACCAGGCTCAAGGTTGACTCAGCCTTCCATCCTTCCAAGGTTGGTAAATTGAGGACTCAGATTGTTGGTGGCAATATGCTGACTCTGTAAACTGCTTAGAGAGGGCTGTAAAGTACTGTGAAGTGGTATATAAGTCTAAATGCTATTGCTATTCAAATAAAATTCTATAGCAGTTTTAATGGCTATTCAAATAAAATTCTATGCAGTTTTAATGGCTCTAATACCAGATTCATTGTTTTTAACTGTTTTAAATCAGAGAATTTTCTGGATTCACTGCAGATTATTATTCTTAGGAAATATATTCTCAATTTCAGATTTTTTTTAACCAAAGAACCAGGGTTTCAACAGAATTGTTAACTATAATCATACATTCATAAATTCTTCAGGTGATGACTATATTAACTGATCATTATCTTTTTGTGAAAACACAGACTTACACATCAGGGAATGGTTTCTCTTTGATGAGGGAGTTAAAAAAAAATCCAGACTCTAAATAGTAACCCAACTGAGCATACTAGTCAAGGGTGGGATCTGCCATGCATTTAATCACATACATTTTGAGATAGCCTCGTGGAAGTCATGTAGTCACGAAGGCCATATCTACTCTAAAAGGTAAACCTTAGCACAAGTAGAATGGTGCTCATGATGCCATGCAAGAACACACTCTCTGCTTGGCACATAAAATACTGATAGAGGAGAATATTTGTAGCTCAGGGATAAAATGAGGGTGTCCCTGGTACTACTGATGATGTTATCTCGTTTGTATAATGAAATATCTGCAAGAAAAACAAGCCAGCTTGGAGAGCACCAATAAGGTGAACAACTTTTTTACAATGAAAAGGAGGACACAAATAAATTGAAGAAAAAAACAAGGCCAATTGCACGTGGCGTATTCTTGCATGCGGCACACACTTGTGCGTGGCGCACTCTTGTGCGTGGCACACGCTTGTGCATGGCGTACTCTCTCAAAACAATTCTCCTGTGTGGAGCGCATGCATCTCATAATCTCATAATCATAGTCTTGCCGCACTGTATGGAGCCTTGATGAATCATCATGTCAAATACAAATACATCACATCACATTAGTCTTCAAATATCAAAAAGGAAGACATGTAGGAGGACACTTTTTGAGAGAGGACAGAACTTACAAAAGGAGGATTGTCCTCCCTAAAGGAGGATGGTTGGTCACCTTAGCACCAAGGACCTGTCACATAAAATACTATGGCTATATGCAACAACTTTAACTACATTAAGTAACTTAAACTACAATATATGCATGTACAATATGTTAAGCCCACAAAAATCTTGGCACATTTTTATCTTTTTGTAGTCATACTTTTTACAATTCAGCTATTCTTTGTTTTACTGAAACCTGGCTTAATCCACAAATTCAATGGGACAACACCATATACATCCCAGGATTTCAGACATTTAGATCAGACAGAATTGAAGAAACATCAGGTAAAATAAAGGGTGGAGGATTATATATCAACAACAGCTGGTCTCAGGATATAACTATAATATATAAGTACTGTGATGAAAACTTAGAATCTTTACATATCAACTCCAAGCCATTTTATTCTCCATGTAAGTTCTCCTCATTTCTCCTAAAAGCTGTGTATGTTCCTCCACAAGCCTGTGTAAACAAGGCATTATGAACTCTTGCTGATCAAATTATGGAGGCTAAAGCCAAACACCCAGATTCCCTTTGTTATGGACTAAGCCAACGGAGCAGTGACAACCCTAAATAGCTTTACTTTGCAGCAGGCTCGTAATCCTGAACTCCTCATTGGCTCGCGAATAGTGAGTTGTGATTCGTTGTTTCTGGCCAGTCTGATTGGCTGTTAACGGGCCCCTCTGATTGGATGCTTGTGAAAGTGGTAAACTCAAATCATTGATTGTTTTGACAGCAGCCAGCTCTATAAAAGAGCTGCTGCTGCCCAAGTATTTGTTCTGTTCTTATTTCACAATAAAGAGTTGAAGTCACCGTTTGATGTCTTGTCTCCGTTCCTTGCACCCATGCTCAGGACTTAACACTGGCGACGAGGAAGGGATGTGGAGACGATAGAGTTGACTAAGTACTTATCGAACAAGACAGAGCACGTGGCTGAAGAGCGCACGCAACAAACGGCAAGATGACCAGCGGCGCCATACCACCCGTTTCATTCAACCCAGCAACCGAAGACTCCATTCAACCCAGCAACCGAAGTTGTATATAGATCGTTTCCAGATGTTCCTAGAGACCAACAATTTAAAAGATGCTATGCCTGGCAAGAAATGAGCGGTGTTCCTGACTCATTGCGGCCCCACTGTTTTCAAAATGGCTAAAGCACTTGCCAAACCAGCGGAAGTGAAGATCATGGATTGGGATAACCTCGCCCCGATCCTCCGGGCTCAGTACCTACATTGATACGAAGACACAAGTTTTACCAGAGGGACCAACAGAAGAACGAGAGCATTGGGGATTTCGTAGCCGACCTCCAGAACCTAGGAGGCCTTTGTGGTTTTGCAAACCTCGAGGAAGCCCTGAGAGACCGCACAGTTCTGGGATTAGATGCACTAGCTGTGCAGAGTAAACTCATGGCGAAAGGAGACATCAGCCTTGCAGATGTCATCGCCGACGTTACTGCCACAGAAGCAACCAGGAAGTCAGTCGCTCGAATGCGCCGAGCGAATGCACCACTTCACCAACTCGCTAATGATAGCCCACTCGCCGCTGAGAAGCATGCTATTACCGCCCACTACGAAGGCCTCGAGTCATCCTCAGACAATGAGGAAGAAGAGGTCAATCGGCTTCGCTCGGAACAAGAGCAAAGGAACCAGAGACGTCCGCGCCAATATGCTGGTTGCGGGGCAAACCACCCACGATCGGACTGCAAATTCCTCGATGCACTCTGCCATACCTGCGGGAAAAGAGGCCACATTGCGAAGATCTGCAAAAGCAAGCAAGAGTCCAGTCCCAGCCGAAGGGAGAACAACCTCCACTGGGAGACAGGAAAACCACCTGAGAATTGGGACCGCCTGAACCACCAATGGAACAACCACTACTACTACAGAAATCAAGCACCTGCCTCTTCAACGAGATGAGAAGAGGCCCACCAAACCATTATTATCGGCCACACTTCATCGTTCGATGCAAGAAAAATCCGCGTAAGGGTTACTATAGTCAACTTGATAAAGAGACTCTCACTATTGTATCTGCAATTAAACGTTTCCATGAATATGTGTATGGGAGACCCTTTGCCATAATTACAGATCACAAGCCACTACTTGGTATTTTGGCGGGAAACAAACCAACTCCCCATATCTTATCACCAAGAATGACACGTTGGTCAGAATTTTTAGCCGCCTACAATTACCGATTGCAACACTGCCCGGGGAAAACCATTCCCAACGCTGATGCTTTGAGCCGCTCTCCACTACCAGACGTCATAGAGGACCCAGCTCCAACCTTAGCCATATTGCAAATCGAAACCCTCAAATCGCCGCCGCTGACCGCTCGAGACATCACCTCAGAAACAAAAAAGGACCCTGTTTTGGCATGAGTCCTCAGCTGGGTGGAACGGGGTTGGCCGGTCAGCGCATCCAATGACACTTTCAAGCCATTCAGGAATCGACAGAACAGAACCCCAGCTGAACTCCTGATGGGCCAGAAACTTCGCTCGCATTTCGATCACCTCCACCCAAACTACATGCCTGAACAACCCCCAGGATCCAGCAGCAAGTGTTGGGCATTCCAGGAAGGTGACCCCGTGTTTGCAAAAAACCCATTGTGGGTCCCTGCTACCATAATGCAACTTACGGGACCCCGATCCTGTCATCTACAAACTGCAGATGGTAAGATGTGGAAGCGCCAAATAGACCAACTCCGTTCCAGACTAGCACCTAGTCCTATCTCAGCCCCTGAATCTCTAACTGGGGGGGGGGGAAGTAACATCAAGGAGGCCGAAAAAGAAATAACAATCAAAACCCAACAGTCTACACAAACAACCAGGGGATACTCACCATCAGAAGGAGAACCGAGCCAGGGAGTGGCCTCGCTGCATGACAGCACTGCGATGGAAACAGATCCAGGGAACCCGGAAGACAGCACTGGTGTAAGCAGGGAGAACAGCCCAGAGTCATTCGAAGGAGCAATGGGACCATTTTCACCATCCAGCCCAGCCAGCAGCCCACCGGAACCAGAGCCAGAACAGAAACTGGTGGAACAGCGCAGGTCAAGCAGACAGGTGAAGCGACCTGCCTATTTACGAGAATACATCACCCCACCCCTCAGACGGAACCTAGGGGGAAGGGGTGTTATGGACTAAGCCAACGCAGCAGTAACAACCCTAAATAGCTTTACTTTGCAGCAGCTCGTAATCCTGCACTCCTCATTGGCCCACGAATAGCGAGTTGTGATTGGTCATTTCTGGCCAGTCTGATTGGCTGTTAACGGGCCCCTCTGATTGGACGCTTGTGAAAGCGGTAAACTCAAATCATTGGTTGTTTTGACAGCAGCCAGCTCTATAAAAGAGCTGCTGCTGCCCAAGTATTTGCTCTGTTCTTATTTCATAATAAAGAGTTGAAGTCACCGTTCGAAGTCTCGTCTCCGTTCCTTGTGCCCATGCTCAGGACTTAACACCCTTCCCATCATTTTAGGAGATTTCAATCAAGCAAATTTAAGGGAAGAGCTCCCAAAATATTTTCTGCATGTAAATTGTCCCACCAGAGGTAAAAATACTTTAGACCACTGCTACACAACAGTAAAAGATGCTTATAGGTCTTTACCACGAGCAGCTGTGGGACACTGACCACTGCATGATTAACCTTGTCCTTGCCTACAGACAAAGACTTAAAACCATGAAACCAACAATTAAATCAGTGACGACTTGGTCTGATGAGGCAAAGCTAAAACTCCAGCCTGGCCTTGATAGCATTGATTGGAATGTTTTTGAAGATGCCTCTGCAGACCTAGATGAGCTCACAGATACCGTAACATCATATGTCAGCTTCTGTGAAGACTTATGTGTACCAACAAGGAACCTGCAAATATATCGTAACAATAACCTTGGTTCACAATTAAACTTAAGTAGCTACATCGTTCCAAAGAGGAAGCCTACAGAAAAGGTGACAGACAGAAAGCTATACAACCAGGCCAGAAATTAACAAGAGAGATCAGAGCATCAAAAAGAAGCTACTCTGAAAAGTCAAAGAATCAGTTCTCAATAAATGAACCAGCAAACATGTGGAAAACTCTAAAAAACATCACTGGCTTCAGCAAACCTCCTTCCCAGGCAGAAGGAAATCAACAACTAGCACATGACCTGAATATGTTTTACTGCAGGTTTGAAAGGAAACTACAGCTACCTATCTCCACCTCCCACATTTCAAACACACCAACAACAGCTAAGCCTCCTACAACTGGCCCCAATCCATTGGGCTCACAATCTCTGGTGATCACAGAAAAATAAGTGCAAGATCTATTACACAGACAAAAGTCAAGAAAAGCACCAGGGCCAGACAAGATAACTCTTTCTTGCTTAAAAGTCTGTACTGACCAATTGGCCCCCATCTTCACCCAAATCTTCAATAGATCACTGCGGATGTGCTATGTTCCTTCCTGCTTCTAACGCTCTACTATCATCCCAGTGCCAAAGAAGCCCTCCATCAGGGAATTGAATGACTACAGACCAGTTGCTCTAGCATCTGTAGTAATGAAAATCTTTGAAAGGCTTGTGCTGTCCCACCTGAAAACCATCACGGATCTGCTGTTAGATTCCATGCAGTTTGAATACTGAGAAAATAGATCAACAGATGATGCTGTTAACATGGCTCTGCATTACATTCTGCAACACCTTGAATCTCCAAATACCTACTGTTAAGTACTTGGACATGGGTTGGAGTAAATGGAGACAGCCTCTGAATAGTGACTTTTAGCTCTTTATTAGCATAGTGACTTCTCAAAACAACAACAATGAACCCTGCCTTATATAGGCAACCTTTGTGAGAATTGTCCAATAGCGAGCTATGAACGCAAGTACTTTAAACCAATAATAATCCTCTGTTAAGAGCCAATCGGATTCCTAAGAACTAGCCAATCCGATCTGGCCGCCTAACAGCCAATCAGAAGTGCAGGGCCAGAATCCTGCACTTAACCTCAAGCTCATACTTTATTAACTATGGTACATACATAACACCCCTTCCCCCTGGCTTCTTAATTATGGTGTAGTTATATAATCCTTTATGTAGGATGGTTGTCTTTTGAGTCTTTCGGATTTTCGTTGGACTGGTTGATTGCAATCCTGTTGAGGTAGATTGTTGTTTGGCAGTGTCTCTGCTTCTTGCTCAGGTGCAATTTCTTGTGGTGCAAACAATTCTCCTTCCTGCTCCATTTCTTGAATCTCACTTAATTCATCGCTCTCTTCGAGCAGGTTCCCTGGAACGTCATCTTCTTCTTCTGTACCTCCCCCCCCCCTCGGTTTGGTCATGGGGGAGTTGTTGACTGGCCGTTATGAGTCGTGACTGTAATTGGTAGATATGCCGTTTCCACAGTCTATTGTCACAGCATTTCACTACGTAGGATTTGGGGCCGGTCACTCGTACTACCGTTGCCTCTTTCCATAATGGGTCGCCTGATAAGTTCCGTGCGTAAACGCGGTCTCCTACCTGGAACGTGCGATAGCGGCCACTGGATCCTATTGGCTTTTCCGGTTCGTAAGCAGGGTGCAACCGGTCGAGGTGGGAACAGAGTCTTCGTCCCATCAGTAGTTCTGCGGGAGTTCTGCCGGTGACGCTATGTGGAGTTATGTGTTGCAAAAAGAGAATTTGGTTGACTTTGTCATCGATATTGTCATAGTCCATTTTTTGCAAAGTCTTTTTAACAAATTGGACAATGCGTTCCGCTCGGCCATTGGTCGCAGGGTGCACAGGTGAGGTGAGCGCATGGCGGATGCCGCAGTCAGCGAGGTACTGCTCGAAGATCAATGCCGTGAACTGTGGCCCGTTATCGGACACCAGGACGTCAGGCAATCCGTAGGTTGCAAAGAGTCTATTTAGGATCTTAATTACTGCCTCAGAAGTTGTGGCCGACATACGATGAACTTCTAACCAATTGGAATATGCGTCGACTGTCAGCAGGAAGGTATATCCTTTGGTTGGCCCCACGAAATCCAGGTGGATTCTGGACCAGGGTCCACGTGGCATTTCCCATTCAGTAGGCATGGCTTTTGGTGGGGCGTTGCTGGCTTGTTGGCAACTGGTACACGCTTTGACCCACTGCTCAATTTGCCGGTCCATGCCCAGCCACCATGCGTAGCTTCATGCGAGTGCTTTCATCCGCACGATGCCGGGGTTTGTAGTAGAGTCTTCCGGAGTCGTTCTGGGACAACGACTCTATCGCCCCAGATGACACAGCCTTTTTGTGAAAAAAGTTCAGTCTGTCTTGCTTTAAATGGCGCGAAGTCATCTGGGACTTGGTCTAATGGCCCTCCGTGTTCTACCCATCCTAGGACTTGGGCTAGGGTGTGGTCTCGTTTGGTTTCTCTCGCGATGTCTCAGGTGGTCATAGGTGGTGAGTTGAGTGTTTTGATCTGCAACGTGGTTGCCGTTGGTGCCGGATCGTCGAGAGTCTCTGGAAGCGGTGCTCGGCTTAATGCATCGGCGTGGGGAATGGCTTTCCCCGGTTGATATTGAAGGCGATAATTATAAGCAGCGAGGAATTCTGACCATCGGGTCATTCTAGGGGATAATATGTAGGGGGTTGGCTTGTCCCCGGCTATTATCCCTAGCAACGGTTTGTGGTCAGTTATAATGGGGAATGTCCTTCCATACACATATTCATGAAATTTCTGTGCAGCGGCAATGATTGCGAGAGCTTCTTTATCAATTTGTCCATAGTTCCGCTCTGCATGTGAAAGAGTTTTCGAAAAGTTTGCAACAGGGGCTTCGTTCCCATTAGGCAGTACATGACTCAAAATGGCGCCCACCCCGAAGGGCAAGGCATCGCAGGTTATAACTAGTGGTAAAATCTCGTTATACTGCATAAGTACAGAGTCAGATGTGAGCAATTTTTTAACATTCTGGAACGCTTGTTCTTCCCGGTAACCCCATATCCACAATGCTTTTTTATCTAATAACCGGTGTAACGGTTCAGCAACAGTCGCCTTATGCGGTAAAAATACATTATAAAAATTAATGAGGTCTAAGAATGCCTGGAGATCGGCCTTGTTACGTGGCCTGGGGGCATTTTTTATCACCTTTAATTTACTTTCGGTAGGGTGGATGCCCTGGCTATCAATCCTATACCCTAGAAACTCAACACTGTCAGTATATAAGTGACATTTATTTTTTTTCACCTTAAGTCTTGGAATTTTTTAAGAACACTTTTCAAACGATCCTGCAAGATTTTTTTGGTAGGGGTTGCAATTAATACGTCATCAAAATATGGAACCACGCCCTTGATTCCCTGTAACAACCTTTCCATGAGGCTTGGGAATATCCCCGGGGTTACACTAACCCCAAATTGCAATCGAGTACATTTAAAAGCACCTCTGTGCATTACAATTGTTTGGGACTGAGCCGTCTTTTCATCCACTGGTAGTTGTTGATAAGCTTGAGCTAAATCTAATTTAGCGAAAACCTTTCCGCCCCCCAAGGAATGGAGGAGGTGCTGCACCACCGGAACTGGATACGCATTCTGCTGTAGGGCGTGGTTTAAAGTGGCCCGGTAGTCCCCACAAATTCGGATTGACCCATCTGGCTTAATGGGCGTTACAATAGGGGTTTCCCATGGAGAGTGATCGATGGGCTTCAACACCCCTTGAGCAATTAACTTATCGAGTTGTTCGTCGATCTTAGCTTTAAGAGCGAATGGAACTCGACGGGGCTTCAAGCGAATTGGGGCTACTTTTGGATCTAAACTAAATGAGATTGGGGTCCCCTTATACTCACCTAAACAGTCCGCGAAGACGTCGCTGAACTCAGAAACAAGGTCTTCCTCCCACTCACAACCACCGACTCAGTTCACGCCGGTCACCTCGATGCCTAGTGGCACGAACCATTGGAGGCCTAATAGACTAGGCCTATCTCTGTCGATGATCGTTAGAGGTAAGTACGCTGTATGTTTTTTGAAGGAGACTCGGACTCGGCAGGATCCGACCACAGGGATTTGATTTCCTTGGTAGTCCTTGAGGATGAGGCGTTGAAATTGGAGGTCTTGGCGTTGGATTGTGGGGATAAGTTGCTTGAGTGTCTTCCAAGACTCCATCGAGAGGGACGATCCTGAGTCGACCTCCATGTGGCAAGGCTGGTTCTCGATGGCTACCGTGTCTCGAATTTTCTTTGTGTCCATGACTGAGGCATGACCTATAGTGATAGTATGGTGAGCCTCTTCTTTTTACAAAGCGCGATTTCTGTAGGAGTGGTTTACTGGTTCTTGCCTTACAGGACGGTTTTCTGTCGATTGGCGATAGTTGGCCCCTTTTGAGGCCTGGCTGGGTCCTGGTAAGCTGCGGCAGACCCGGCTGATGTGGCCTCGTTTCCCGCACTCATGGCAGAGTGCATCGCGGAATCTGCATTCGGCCCTGGCACGGTTTGTTCCACAGCCAGCGCAAGGGCGTAAGGGCTTAGGGCGAGGATCCCGGTCGGACCGCATTCGATGGACCCCTTCTTCGTCACTGTCTGATGACGAAGAGAGGTCCTCGTGGTGCGTCGTAACGAGCTGCCCTTCTGAGTTGGGTAAGATTTCGCCGGTCAGTTGTGTTGCCGAAGTGCGGCTTTGCCGTAATTGTGCAGCCGACTTTTTGGTCGCCTCCGCAGCCGTGGCTTCGGTGATGGCGTCAGCAAGGCTGATGTCGCCTTTCGTCATCAGCTTGCTCTGCACGCCTAGCGCATCTAATCCCAGAATTACTCGGTCTCTTAGTGCTTCTTCTAAATCGGCGAACCCGCAGAGGCCTCCTAAATTTCGGATGTCTGCCACGAAATCAGCCACACTCTCTCCTTTTCGCTGGTTCCTTTAATAAAACTCATGGCGTCTCATGAGTGTAGGCACAGTTGGCGCATAATGATCTCTCAGGATGGGTTCGAGGTCGTCCCAGCTCATGGCTTTCACTTCTCGGGGTTTGGCGAGTGCTTTTGCCATTTTAAAAACAGCTGGGCCGCAGTGCGTCAGGAACAGTGCCCGCTTTTTTGCTGGTGTGGCATCCTTCAAATTGTTCATCTCAAGAAACATTTGGAAGCGATCCATGTAGGATTCTCAATCCTCTTGGTTTGGATCGAACGGAGCGGGTGGTACGATGCTGCTGGACATGGTTCCGTTGTTGGCGTCGTCTTCCACGTGCTCGGTCTTGCTTCCTGACTTCTTAGGTTCAGACGTCTCCAAATCCCACCTTCGTCGCCAGTGTTAAGTACTTGGACATGGATTGGAGTAAATGGAGACAGCCTCTGAATAGTGACTTTTAGCTCTTTATTAGCATAGTGACTTCTCAAAACAACAACAATGAACCCTGCCTTATGTAGGCAACCTTTGTGAGAATTGTCCAATAGCGAGCTATGAACACAAGTACTTTAAACCAATAATAATCCTCTGTTAAGGGCCAATCGGATTCCTAAGAACTAGCCAATCCTATCTGGCCGCCTAACAGCCAATCAGAAGTGCAGGGCCAGAACCCTGCACTTAACCTCAAGCTCATACTTTATTAACTATGGTACATACATAACACCTATGCAAGGTCCTCTTTGTAGACTTCAGTTCAGCATTCAATACCATCATTCCAGACACTCTTCTAAGTCAATTAAACCAACTAGCAGTACCTGAACACACTTGTAAGTGGATCATAAGCTTCCCAAAAGACAGGAAGCAGCAGGTGAAGCTAGGCAGAATCACATCCAATACCTGTACAACTAGCAGAGCCCCCCCCCCCAAGGCTGTGTGCTTTCTCCATTTCTCCCTATATACCAATGACTGCATCTCAAACAATCCATCTGTTAAAATACTGAAGTTTGCTGATGACACAACAGTGATTGGTCTCATTCAAGACAATGACGAATCTGCATACAGACAGAAGGTTATACAACTTGCCTCGTGGTCTAACCAGAACAATCTGGAACTGAGCACACTCAAAACCGTAGAAATGGTGGTAGACTTTAGAAGAAACCCTCCCATACTCTTACAATATTAGACAACACCATATCAACAGTAGAGACCTTCAAATTTCTAGGTTTTACTATATCACATGACCTAAAATGGACACCTAATATCAAAAACGTTATCAAAAAAGCACAACAAATCTTTCGTTCTGCGCCAACTCAAACTGCTCAAACTGCCCAAGGAGCTGCTGAAACAGTTCTACAGAGGAATGATTAAGTCTGTCATCTGCACCTCTATAACTGTCTGGTTTGGTTCTGCAACCCAACAGGACAGACACAGACTTTGGAAAGTAATTAGGGTTGCAGAAAAAAACAATTACTATCAACTTGCCTTCAATCGCACAAGTCAAAAAGAGGGCTGTGAAAATATTTACAGACCCCTCACATCCCAGACATAAACTGTTTCAACTCCTTCCCTCAAAACAATGCTATAGAGCACTGCACACCATAACAACTAGACACAAGCCATCACTCTACTAAACAAATAATCCTGAAAGCCATCACTCTACTAAACAAATAATTCCCTCAACCCTGTTCAACTATTTTAAAGTCTGCACTACTATTACTGTTAATCTTGTCATCACTCCTTATCACCCATCCCCTCCCACTTGTGACTATATGACTGTAACTTTGTTGCTAGTATACTTATAATCAGTGATGGGATTCAAAAATTGTTACTACTGGTTCTGTGGGCATGGCTTGGTGTGCGTGGCTTGGCTTGGTGGGTGTGGCAAGGGAAGGATACTGCAAAATCCCATTCTCTCCCCACCCCACCAATCTGCTTTCCAGTTCCATTTTCCTGTGATGGCCACCAAAGAAGACCCAGCTGATCAGCTGGGATTCAGGAGGCAGAGAACAGATGGGGGCGGGACCAGTGAGAGGTGGTATTTGCTGGTTCTCCAAACTATTCAAAATTTCTGCTACTGGTTCTCCAGAATTGGTCAGAACCTGCTGAATACCACTTCTGCTTACAATTTATATTAACTGTTTCCTAATATGATTGATTGCTTATTGTACCCTAAGATTATCATAAAGTTTATGTTTCTCACCAATGTATCTTTTCTGTTATGTATACTGAGAGTATTTACACCAAGACAAATTCCTTGTGTGTCCAATCACACTTGGCTAATAAAGTATTCTATTCTACTCTATATGATTAGTTTATAGTTTAACGTCATATGCAACTTACAAATTAGATTCATTTAATAACCAAGTGGAGTGTGTTGTGGGAACATAGATATAGCTTACTTTGCCTAATAATGTGTTTAACTATTTTTATATTATTTCTAGATTATTATTTTCTTTTTGAAATTCTCTGATTGATAATAACTGTATGGCTTTAAAGAGAATTGTTGCTAAGTGTGGCACATTCCAAAGACTCAGTATCATGTCTTTCAAATGAAGTGATTTGGAACTGACTAGGATACACTCTAAATTTGATTCATACATATATGCACATTTTCAGATTGAGAAAATGATTAAAGCCAATGAACCTGATATAGATAATTCTTTCTCTGTTATTATCAGTAATAAGGAAAAGCTGTTGGTTCCCTGTCATTCAGTTGGTGAGTCGGATAATAATAAAAACAGATGATGAATCCCAGGTCTATGTGGATCAGCTATAGACTGTTCTGAATCAGGCCACTGGGTACATTTGATATTTTAACAGCAATTTATGAGCACTGAAATAAATGGTGGTCAGGAACTTGCCTATTCATAGAATGGCAGCTATTGTGAATGCAGCCACTCTTAAAATATCAATTTGGCTTACGCCATAACGTTTTGCCTTCTGCTGCCAGGACATTCATTATTGAATCTCAGTGAGAACTGCCTTTCTCTTTATTTCCCAAAACATATCTTAAAATTATCACCATAAAATGTAGGTATAGTTGACAAATAGTTATTGTTCTTTCAGGTAACAATATGTGCAATAATGGATAATTCAAAATACAATATCACTCCTCCTTTCTTGTCTTATAACAACATCTACCCTCAATGGCTAATTTAATGGAATTTTAAGGTCACTGATTTTATCAGCTTACCATAGCAACGATCCACTTCCATATAATAAGTTGATATGTTCATGCCTCTATTTCCTTTTAAAGAAACTGAAAACTTACTTCATTCTCATTTTACTATTAACATTTTATCTTGCTAAAAGTTGATATTTCAATATGAAGTGTGGGAATTCTGCAAAACTGTAGGCAAGCCATTTTCTCATTGGGCAGAAGTCTTGTTTTACTCTACTTTCTGCCTCCACTTTTGAAGAGTGGAAACAGGCCATGTTCCCACTATTCAAAAGAGGGTCACAATTTAGCCTTCCAACCTTCAGAAGCATCACAGTTGGCCCTTCAGAAATATTATGATTTCACCAGAATGGCAGGACTGTTTTAGAGGGCATATCCTTTGCACTTTGGAGAGAAAGGTGTCTTGGTATAACATCAAGATTAGGGTCAATTTTTCAAATTGCCGCAAAACTAAAGGAAAAAGAAATCAAAATGACTTTGCTGAAATTTGGTAATGTGCCCAGATTATACCTGGTGTTGTTTACCAACTCCTGCCATAGATATTCATCTGCTAGAAATATTATTATGTCTCAGGTTATACAACAGAGATCTAATATCTTGCTGGCTGAAAACTCTCTATCATAGCAACCATTTCTTTTCATTGAAAGGAACAAGTGGAGAAAGGAGGAGCCTACAAAATATATTCTCTTTCTTTTTGTGTAGAACAGAAGTCAGGGATTTTTGCAACTCCAGACTTAGTGGTAACTCAGGATTGGGCAATGATTAAATACTATTTTATATATCTCCTATTCTGCTAGAGAGAAGTGTAAAAGCAATCATTATCACAGACTTTATGGTGATAGTTGTATCCCAACTATGAGCATGAATATGCTATGAATATGCTCCCAAAGAGCAAGCAAACAAATTAAATTTACTATGGTAAATGATATGTTACTTTTTAGTAATGTGTTTCCTATGTTCATGTAGTTATTTGATGATGCAAAAAAAAGAAAAGAAAGGAAGAAAAAGTATCCCTTCAAATAAAAAAAAATCTAGCTGGATTTTCAGATAAGAACTGTAAATTCAAGGCAGCTCTAATACATCTCTACCATCCTCACCCCCCAAAATACCCACTCTCACCCAACAGATCAACAGATTAAAACTTATTGTCATCACCAGCTAGATTTTTCTGTTGCTTCTTCTTAAGCATCTTAATCACATTCCAGGAAATTGGAATCTCAGGAAGGCAGCTGGATGAATTGCAAGGCAAAGCATATAACTTTCCTTGAACAGCTCTGAGATGACTAAAGGGAAGAATGATGAAGGAACATGAATATATTCTAAATGTCAAACAGAATGATTTTGTAGGCATATAGCAGCTTTTTATAAACAAATATGTAAATTAAGTTTAATTGACAGTGTCTAACAACAACCATATTCAGAAAATTGATAATGTGGAAGTATTAATAATAGCTATGCTATAATCATAGCAATATCATGAGTGGGTAAAATTCCTGCATATACATTATTTTTAAAAATGATAGACTGTAATGTCTTTTAATTATTGTTTTTACAGATCTGCCTTTAAGTTATGTGTAGAATATTGAAAGAAGGAATAATGTCTTCATTAATTCTTTCAAGTTAGACAACCACGATAGTCTTTCTTTTTTTCTATATATGTTATTTTATGAGCCTATAAGTCACAGAACTTCAAAAATTGTGCTAATTGTATGTACTACAATCAAAAGAGTTTGTGGGTATTTTTTGGAAAGCCTACTCTGAGGAATCCATGATAATATGTCAGCATGAATTCAAAAGCAAAATTATTGTATTCATCACATGAATAGTAAATGGATAGTTATAATTACTTATTGTTATAAAATAAGATCAATAATCGAGTCATTCTGGGATTATGGTTATTTTTTACTCTTTAATATTTATATCCTAAATCATTTTCGTGCTGTTTACTACTTCAAAACATTGCCGTTATTAATTTCAATGTTCTTGTGCCATTTTAGCTTGCAGAATGTTGTATAATTAGTGCAGTATAATTAAACTATTGCAGTTCATGGCAGTTGAAATAGAATACATTGACTATATATTGCCACTACTACACTTATTTTATTTGGTTTCCCTAATTGATCATTTAATATATCTCAATCAAAAATAGAAGCTGGAGGCATGATTCATTCAATGACTTAACATACTTTTTCTCCCCAATGAGGTTGGGGAGTCTTAGAATAAAACTGGCCCATCCACTCAATCAGCTAGCTTTGCTTCTGGTTCATAGTGATAACAAGGAGCCTAACATTGTTATCCACTCTCCTTTTCCCATTTGACCTTGAAAAAAGGACAAGCGTTTAGCTTTTAATAACATAAAATAACAGCATCGTAAAGCTTTCACCCTCCTCCCCTTCAGTGGGATCAGCAATTGTTTCAGTGTATTTATCTGTACCATCAGTATTAAACTACTCAGGGAGATATGGCTATTTCTAAAATCTGGACATGAGAATATGCAAATTAAAAAGGGAACTATTAATTTTTGAAATATTTTTTCCCTTCATTCTTTTACATTCTTTTTTTTTTGGGGGGGGGGGGCTGTTTATTACCAGATTTTATCTCCAAGTTCTTCTTGCAAGCCTAGTTTATAGAAGATTTTTTTACAGTGCTCCCCAGAGAGTCCCAACAATAATGAGAAGCATCTGGCCTTTGGGATACCAAATTGCATTCCTAATTTGAAATTCACTTCTCAAAAGTCTTCCTACCTATTTTGCATTTCTATGGTTCTAGCCTTTAACAGCTTTCATAAATCGAAGCCGAGCACCTTGCAGATGTGTTGGCCTCTCATTGCTATCCGTAAGCTTAGTTACTGGTCTTGCTGTCTGGGAGTGATTAGAGTTGGAATCCAACACAGCTGGAAAATTCAAGTTGGGAAAAACTGATCTATAATAATGAGTAATTTATAATCATGTGGATTAGGTCTTTGGCTACATAAATTCATTTGCTGACTGAAGACTGTGGAAGAAATGACTTTTTGTCATCAGGATATGTGGCACATGTAAAAAGGTGTAGATATTCAATCATGTGTGTGTGGCCATTATTTTCATTATTTTTTTTTAATCCCATCTATGAACACCCCATTTGTTTTTAGCTTTCCTATTATTTTTGCATTATGCTATATCTATAAATTGATTTCCAGCCAGCAGTTTATCAGAGAAGTGCATATCAACAATATCATACTGAAAAAGAAATAGCAATACAATTTAGGGAAATTTAGAGAAAACCACAAATCTATTAAAAGCAAAAAAACCAATAACAATGATCCCATAAGCTGAACATTTCATGTCTGTTAGTGTAGCTGATAGATGATAATGATGTAACTGCTCAGCCATAATTGAATACGGTTTTGTAGATTGACCTGTTCATCCCATTTTCTCCATCACATGGCTACCACTAGCTAAACACAAATGTACTATATTTGCACTTTATTCCTTCATTTCTTATGTAGATCTGAATGTCTGCTGTTCTCAAAATCTATTCAGTGCTGCAGTTAGAGATACAGAGCCCATTCTGTGTAGCAGTTAAGGTACTAGGCTAGAAACCAAGAGACTGTGAGTCCCAGTCTCACCATAACTACAAAGCCAGCTGGGTGACTTTGGGTCAGTTATTATCTGTCTTAGGAAAGAAGCAGCAGTAAGACAGTTTTGAAATCTTGCCAAGGAAACTGCAGGGACTTGTTGAGGCAGTTGCCAGGAGTCAGGAATGACTTGGGGACACACACACATACATACACAAACACACACACACACACAAGATGTGCTGTTAGATTTCCAAATGATGACCTTCTCTGCTTCCTTTTCCTGAATCTTCTCTATTTATTTGGCAGAGTGATTTTGCCTCATCTATCAGTGGAAACATTTCCCTACCAAGTCTACATATTTTTAATCTATACCCATGTTTTTCAATCTTGGCAACTTGAAGATATGTGGACATCAACTCAGAGGTGGTCTTCAGCAGGTTCTGACCAGTTCTGGAGAACCAATAGCGGAAATTTTGAGTACTTCAGAGAACCGGCAAATACCACCTCTGACTGGAGATTTTACAGTATCCTTCCCCTGCCATGCCCACCAAGCCACAGAACTGGTAGTAAAAAAAATTGAATCCCACCACTATGTCAACTCCTAGAATTTCCCAGCCAGCCACACACCTTCATGTCACCAAGGCTGAAAAACATTGATCTAGGCTCTTCTCTAAAGAGCTAAATAGCTTATATGCCTGTCCTGGCTTCTGTTTGCATATTGTGGTCAAAGTAATTTTTTTATCAATAATCTTTATGGGCAAAGAAATGATATAAGTACTGTCAGACTTCAAAATCCAGGATTTTTAGGGGCATCAATAAGTTCTTATACAGCCTACTTGGTGCCTGTAAGGATCGCTGCCCCATCTAATTTTTTTAAAATTAAATAAAAAGCAGGCAAAGCAGATATTACCCTCTAGCCTCAGATTTATTTGTGATAATGTCTTTTGCATTAATATCTGTACAGTTCTTCCTAGATTATTAGAAGATGCCTTAATTTATATGTGAGTAAAGTAGGACACAGCTTCGTTCTGATAAATGGATATTTTAAGCCTCCCTATGTCAGATACTATGAGAATGGGCAGGTCTTCTGCAAATGCTTATTTTGTGAGTATATCCACCACATGTGGATATACTCATTGTTGTGTATGAAATAAGATTAATAAAGTGTGAGCTTGGAGTAAGTGCAGGGTTCTGGCCCTGCACTTCTGATTGGCTGTGAAGCGGCCGGACCGGATTGGCCTATTCCGGGGAATCCGATTGGCCCTTAACAGAGAGTTCTTATTGGTTATAAGAGCTAGCGTTCCTAGCTCATTATTGGTTAAATGTTACAGGGTTGCCTATATAAGGCGGGTTTTACTGCTGTTGAATGGAAGAAGTCACTATGTAAATAAAGAGCTGAAGTTCACCGTTCAGAGGTTTGTCTCCATTCTTTCTTGCCCATGCTCAAGACTTAACACTGGCGACGAGGATGGGATATGGAGATATCTGAACCAACGAAACTTTGAAGAACACCGAGCACGTGACAGATGATGCCAACAACGGAACCATGTCCGGAGGCATCGTACCACCCGCTCCATTCGATCCAACACAAGAAGACTGGGAGTCTTACATGGATCATTTCCAAATGTTCCTAGAGACAAACAACTTAAAGGACTCCACAGCCGGGAAGAAACGGGCAGTGTTCCTAACGCATTGCGGTTCAACCGTATTTAAGATGGCTAAAGCACTAGCCAAACCCCGAGAAGTGAAGGCCATGGATTGGGACGACTTCGAACCTATCCTGCGAGACCACTACGCCCCGACCGTGCCTACGCTCGTGAGACGCCACGAGTTTTATCAAAGAAGCCAGCGAAAGGGAGAAAGCGTGGCCGACTTCATAGCAGACCTCCGAAATTTGGGAGGCCTATGCGGATTCACCGATCTAGAAGAAGCACTAAGAGATTGCATAGTTCTGGGATTAGATGCACCAGGCATCCAAAGCAAGCTGATGGCGAAAGGCGACATCAGCCTTGCCGATGCCATTGCTGATGCTACTGCAGCAGAAGCAACCAGGAAGTCGGCTGCACAACTACGCCGAAACTGCACTCCGGTACCACCACTGGCCAGCGAAATCTCACCTAGTTCAGAAGGGCAGCTCGTGACAACGCACCACGAGGACCTCTCTTCGTCGTCAGACAGCGATGAAGAAGGGGTCCATCGACTGCGGTTCGACCGGGACCCTCGCCCGAAACCCTTACGCCCTTGCGCTGGCTGTGGAGCCAACCATGCCAGGTCCGAATGCAAATTCCGCGACGCACTCTGCCATGAGTGCAGGAAACGAGGCCACATCAGACGGGTCTGCCGCAGCTTGCCAGGACCCAGCCAGGCCTCAAAAGGGGCTAACTATCGCCAATTGACAGGAAACCGTCCTGTAAGGCGAGAGCCAGTAAACCACTCCTACAGAAATCGAGTTTTGCAGAGAGAAGAGGCTCACCATACTATCACTATCGTTCACGCCTCAGCCTTGGACGCTAAGAAAATCCGAGTTACGGTAGCCATCGAGAACCAGCCTTGCCACATGGAGGTCGACTCGGGATCGTCCCTCTCGATGGTGTCCTGGAAGACACTCAAGCAACTCATCCCCACAATTCAACGCCAAGATCTCCGTTTCCAACGCCTCATCCTCAAGGACTACCAGGGTAATCGAATCCCCGTCGTCGGGTCCTGCCAAGTCCAAGTCTCCTTCAAGAAGCACACAGAGTACTTACCTTTAACAGTCATCGATAGAGATAGGCCTAGCCTACTGGGCCTTCAATGGTTCACGCCACTCGGCATTGAAGTGGCCAGCGTAAACCGAGTCGGTGACTGTGATTGGGAGGAAGACCTTATCTATGAGTTCAGGGACGTCTTCGCGGACAGTTTAGGCGAGTATAAGGGGACCCCGATCTCATTCAGCTTAGATCCAAAAATAGCTCCCATTTGCCTAAAGCCCCGTCGAGTTCTGTTTGCCTTAAAATCGAAAATCGACGAACAACTTGACAAACTGATAGCTCAGGGGGTGTTGGAGCCCATCGATCACTCCCCGTGGGAAACCCCTATTGTAACACCCATTAAGCCAGACAGGTCAATCCGAATTTGTGGGGACTACTGGGCCACTTTGAACCACGCCCTGCAGCAGAACGCGTATCCAGTTCCGGTGGTGCAGCACCTCCTCCATTCCCTGGGGGGGCGGGAAAGTTTTCGCTAAATTGGATTTAGCTCAGGCATATCAGCAATTACCAGTAGATGAAAAAACGGCACAGGCCCAAACTATTGTGATGCACCGAGGTGCCTTTAAATGCACCCAGCTGCAATTCAGAGTAAGTGTAGCCCCGGGGATTTTTCAGAGCCTTATGGAAAGGTTATTGCAAGGAATTAAGGGCGTGGTCCCCTATTTTGACGATGTATTAATTGCAGCCCCTACAAAAACAATCTTACAGGACCGGTTAAAATTAGTCCTAAAATAATTCCAAGAGGCCGGTCTTAAGATTAAAAAAAACAAATGTAAATTGTGTACTGACAGTGTTGAGTTTTTAGGCTACCTGATTGATAGCCAGGGCATTCACCCTACTGAAAGTAAATTAAAAGCGATCAAAAACGCTCCCAGGCCACGAAACAAGGCCGATCTTCAGGCGTTCCTAGGCCTCATCAATTTTTATAATGTATTTTTACCACACAAAGCAACTGTCACTGAACCGTTACACCGATTGTTAGATAAAAAAGCAAATTGGTTATGGGGTTACCGTGAAGAACAGGCATTCCGAAATGTTAAAAAACTGCTCACTTCTGACTCTGTACTCATGCAGTATAACGAGACTTTGCCATTAGTTATAACCTGTGATGCATCACCTTTCGGGGTGGGTGCCATTTTGAGCCACGTACTGCCTAATGGGAACGAAGCCCCTGTTGTATATTTTTCAAAGACTCTTTCAAAAACGGAGCGGAACTATGGACAAATTGATAAAGAAGCCCTCGCAATTGTCTCAGCTGTGAAAAGATTTCACGAATACGTGTATGGTAGGGTTTTTACTATTGTGACTGACCACAAACCTTTGTTAGGGATAATAGCCGGAGATAAGCTGACTCCCTACATATTATCCCCTAGGATGACCCGATGGTCAGAATTCTTAGCTGCTTATAACTATCGGCTGCAATACCGCCTGGGGAAAGCCATTCCCCACGCTGACACATTGAGCCGAGCACCGATTCCAGAGACTCTCGACGATCCGGCACCAATGGTAACCATGTTGCAAATCGAGGCACTCAACTCGCCGCCACTGACCGCCCGAGATATCGCGAGAAAAACCAAACGCGACCACACCCTAGCACGAGTCCTAGGCTGGGTAGAACGCGGATAGCCATTGGACCAGTTATCAGATGACTTCACACCATTGAAGTCTCGACAGACCGAGCTCTTCTCCCAGAAAGGCTGTGTCATCTGGGGCGATAGAGTTGTTATCCCAGAACTGCTCCGAAAAGCGCTACTGAGAACTTTGCACGATGGCCACCCCGGCATCGTGCGAATGAAAGCCCTTGCGCAAAACTACGCATGGTGGCCGGGCATTGACAAGCAAATCGAACAATGGGTTAAAGCTTGTCCCAAATGCCAAGAAGTCAGCAACGCCCCACCAAAAGCCATGCCTACTGAATGGGAGACACCACGTGGACCCTGGTCCCGAATTCACCTGGATTTCACGGGGCCAACCAAAGGCCACACTTTCCTGCTTACCGTCGACGCCTACTCGAATTGGCTCGAAATTCATCGCATGACGACTACGACCTCCGAGGCGGTTATCAAAATTTTAAACAGACTCTTTGCAACCCACGGATTACCAGACGTCCTGGTATCTGATAACAGCCCACAATTTACTGCACTAGCATTTGAGCAGTACCTCACTGACCACGGCATCCGCCATGCGCTCACCTCGCCTGCACACCCTGCGACCAATGGCCGAGCAGAATGCATGGTCCAATTTGTGAAGAAAACCTTGCAAAAGGTAGACTACGACAACATTGACGACAAGGTCAATCAAATCCTCTTCTTGCAACACATCACCCCACATAGCGTCACCAACAAAACTCCCGCTGAACTGCTAATGGGACGAGAGCTCCGCTCCCACCTTGACCAGTTGCACCCGGCTTATGAACCAGAGAAACCACTAGGATCCAGCGGCCGCTGTCGCACCTTCCAGGTAGGAGACCTGGTTTATGCAAAAAACCTATCGGGCGACCCGTTGTGGGTGGAAGCGACATTAGTACGTGTAACCAGCCCCAGATCCTACCTTGTGCAATGCCTTGACGATAAACTTTGGAAACGGCATATCGACCAATTACGATCATGGCTTTCAGCGGCCAGTCCGCAAATCCCCTTTGACCAAACTGGGGGGGGGGAGGTACGGAAGAAGATGAATTCCTAGGAAACCAGTTCGAAGGAAATGACGGTTTAATAGAAACTCAGGAAGCGGAGCCAGAGGGAGAAACAGTTGCACCTCAGGGAATTGCAGAAAATGTGGGCAACGACGTAGAAGTGAACTCTGAACCAGAAACAGCCCCACTGCCAAACAACGATCTACCTCAGCATGATTGCAACCAGCCGATACAACGAAAATCAAAGAGACTAAAAAGACAACCGTCCTACCTAAGGAACTATGTAACTGCGCCCTGAAATAAGAAGCCAGGGGGAAGGAGTGTTGTGTATGCAATAAGATTAATAAAGTGTGAGCTTGGAGTAAGTGCAGGGTTCTGGCCCTGCACTTCTGATTGGCTGTGAAGCGGCCAGACTGGATTGGCCTGTTCCGGGGAATCCGATTGGCCCTTAACAGAGAGTTCTTATTGGTTATAAGAGCTAGCGTTCCTAGCTCGTTTTTGGTTAAACGTTACAGGGTTTGCCTATATAAGGCGGGTTTAACTGCTGTTGAATGGAAGAAGTCACTATGTAAATAAAGAGCTGAAGTTCACCATTCAGAGGCTTGTCTCCATTCTTTCTCGCCCATGCTCAAGACTTAACACTCATCAATTTACATGTGCGCCAGTCTAGAAAGATTCCCTAACCCTGTTTAGAGTCACAGCTCCTGGGCTCTACTACTTGTGTTAGAAGGGATTTTGTGGTGAAAAGCTTTGTGGTACTATCATGTACTCTGCAGGTAATTCCTGAACCTCCTGTGTGAATTGCCTCAGTCCATGCATGGTTACCACAAGATATCAATAATACTCTACTCAAGGATAAGCATGAGGTCTTGCTAGAAGAATGGCTGGCAGATTACCTTGCTCAGATTTTCATTTCATTGTATCTTTACAGACATTACATCAGTACAAACTAGTCAATTTTTTGCCTGGACAATTTTTTTGCATTGTGATATACCATTGCCTGTTCTATCCAGTTATATGAGATTGTACATTTTTAACAGAAACATGTTTTTGGGGCAGTGAGTTCTTAGTGGATTACCCAAATGGATCAGTCTCTCAGCTACTTTGATTTCCTAGGATATCAAAATAATAGTGATCTCTCTTTTTCTGATTTTAGAAGAGCAGATCCAGACAGTAAAGTAGATTCAGTTATGAAAAGTGAAAGATGATGGCAAAACACAATTTTGAATTAGGGGGCAACATAGCTAGAGTTAAAATATCCATGTTCTCTTTCTGCCACAATAAATGCAGTTGTTTATTACAAAATTATTGCAAACTACACACATTTCAAAACCTGAACGTGCAAATCAGCTTTCTGGAACTTTCCCAAGAGAACAGCTGAAGTTTGTATTTACAGGGGAGGATGGTCATGAACCACTTACTTAATTAGTACCACAGAGCTTTCTCTAAATGGAGATGAAATAGCAGGTTCACAGCTTTATAAAAATATCGCAGGAACACAAATCCAGCATGAGAGTTTCCTGCATGGCCCTAATTCCTTCTTGTATAGCACAGAAAGCAAATACTTTCAAAACATGTGGGTTACAAATCACAAGATCTACTGTAAAATGTGGATCTGAGGGAACCAGGTATTAGTCCTTTTCTTCTGTCTAATTTCCTTTTTTCTTGATAATTGTATAAATGCAGTAAGTGATATGTTGTAATTTCATTTGGGATGAACACCTCTTGGGAAACTGGCCAAGTTAACGTGACTGGTATGGAATAGTCTAATATAAAACAAAAAGGTCCCAGATATAGCAATGTAGGTAAATGCATACATATGGAATATTGCCAACTCCACAGACCACATGTTTGCAATCCACAATACAAATCTCCCATGTTGTTAAAAGTATTTGTTTGATTTGCTTTTCAGATGCATACCTAAGATGTTCCAAACCATTTAAGTAATAAAACCATTTACGTAATATCCAGCCACTTGCAAACAGATATTGTACATCACTGAGATTACTTACCAAAGGATCATGATCAGCTGAAGCAAGACCTACTCTCTCTTGAACTTCAGATAAAAAAAAGAAAACTACTATTAACAGCGTTACTGATTTACCTTATTTTCACCAAATAGACCCAACATAGCATTTACCGTATGCTTCAAAATTCTTTGGAATACTTTTAACTATTGCATTATTATGAACAATAGATGATACTTGCAAAGAATGGCAAACATAATAAAACAGTATTCCTTAAGTATGTGTGGAAGAAGAGAAGAGAAGGAGGGAGGGAGGATCAGCCTGCTGGTTTGAGAGAATGATAATGGATAATAAGGAGAAAGCTAAAAAGTTTAATTCCTATTTTTTCATTTGTCCAAAAGAGCTGTCAAACCTGTCAGAAGCTCCACCATGAAATGCAGAAGAGAAATGCAAATTAAAATAAATGAAGAAGTAAGGCGAGAATTGCTTTGAATGAAGCTCAATGGGTTATATCCAGGATGCTGAAGGAATTGGCGGATATGATTTCCAAACCACTGATTGTGATTTTTTAAAATTCCTGGAGTATAGGGAACACTGCTAGAGGATGGGAGGATAATTAATTTTATCCCCATCTTTGAAAAGTGGGGAGCAAGGGGAATGAACCAAGGAAACTAAAGCCTAATAAGTTTGAAAACAGTAATGGGAAAAAAATTCTAAAAGATATTATCAAACTGTGAGTTTGCAAGTAACATATTTAGGAAGAAACAAAGAGATTACCAGAAGCCTGCTTGGGCTTGTTAAAACAGATTGGGCTCGACAAAGATTGATTTTCTTACCAAATTCCTAGATCAAGAAAATGCTGTAAGTGTAGTGTATCTAGGCTTCAGTAAGGAATTTGGTAAAGTTGAGTATAGCTTCCTTTTTGATAAAATGGAACAATATAGGATAGATTATCTTATTATCAGATGAATTTAGAGTTGGTTAAACAACTCATCCTTAGTGGAGTACTTCAGGGTTTTATTCTATGCCCAATGCTTTTCATTATTATAAGTGACTTAGATGTTAGAAGACATGCCCATGAAATTTGCAGATGACACAAAGCTAGGAGGGATTGCTAACATCTCAGAAGATAGGCTCAAGATTCAAAAGGATCTTGATCAGTGGTGGGATTCAAAATTTGTTACTACTGGTTCTGTGGGCATGGCTTGGTGGCCATGGTGTGACTTGGTGGGTATGGCAGGGGAAGGATACTGCAAAATCCCCATTCCCTCCGCACTCCAGGGAAAGGATACTGCAAAATACCCATTCCCTCCCCACCCCACTAACCTGCTTTCCAGCTCCATTCTTCTGTGCAGGGCAATAAAAGAAGACCTAGCTGATCAGCTGGGACTCAGTAGGCAGAGAATAGATGGGGGTGGGGCCAATCAGAGGTGGGATTTGCCAATTCTCCAAACTATTAACAGCGTTACCGATTTACTCAAAATTTCTGCTACCTGTTCTCAAGAACTCGTCAGAACCTACCATGGATCTTGACATCAGGCCCTATCCCATACCACTGAATGCTGTTCAGTAGTAAGAGATGTAAGCTTCTGCATTACGTAAAAAAATCCAGATGCTGAATAGTTAGTATCAATTCTAGCAAGCAATATTGTTATTTTCTGGATTCTACTAGAGAATGAACTTGCAATGTGTGATATCTGCCAAAAAAGCCAATATAATCTTAGGTTGCATCAACAGAGATATAGTGTTGACATTACAGGAGATCATTATTCTGCTTTATACAGCAAGATAAAAAACATTTGAAACACTGTCTCTAGTTTGAGTCACCATAATACTGTTAAGAAATATGTTAAGAAGTGGGTAGAGTATAGAAAAGAGCAATAAAATGACAGGTTTGTTAACTGAATCCTATGAAATATGGTAAAAAAAAAGTTGGATATGTGTTGCTTAAAGAAGAGGAGTAATGATAACAGTCTTTTAATACTTGAAGAGATATCTTTTAAAAGGGTAGAGCTGCTAGCTAATTAGGCTGCTGGACAAACAATAAAACAGAAACAGCAAAGGGTCATTTTTTTTTCCATATCTACCTGTTGTCATGATAAGCTGCTATTTCTATTACTACTGTTTCCAAAGGGCCATGGATAGCACTAATCTATGCTATGTTTAAAATACATCTGCTGCTGGATTTTTGGAAGAATTCCTGGCATCTATTTCTATCCAATGAACTTCATGAGTTTCAGTTCTTCTCTCTACTCTGTGGCTTCATGTTATTCCTAGTCATTTAGACTTAACTGGTTTTGGTATGTTCTGAAGCTCCATTGATACTGGGATGATAGGCGGTACTTAAGACGTTGCCACAATGTTAAACAAGCTGGGCACTATGGGTTTCTCAAAATGCTACATCTAGCAAAAAGACAGTTTTGGTGGCCCTTGATGAGGACTGAAATAGTAATCTATGTTAAAAATTGTCCTATATGTGCCACCACTAAAACCCATACTGGAAAACCGTTAGGATTATTGCAAGTGGTTGCTGACCCTATCCAGCCATGGCAAGACATAGGCATGGATTTCATCATAGATATGCCTAATAGTCATGGATATACAGTTATTTGGATGGTAATTGATTTATTTCCAGAGCAAGTTCACTTCATACCTTCTGCTGGTCTACCGATTAGCTGACATATTCATTAAACATATATATAGACTACATGGAGTTCCAAGATGCATCATATCTGAGCAAGGAGTGCAATTTACCGCACGATTCTGGTGAGAATTTGTATAATTGATAGGGTCCTCACAAGAATTAAGTACCGCCTATCATCCCAATACCAATGGAGCAACACAGCAATAGAATGATATTTACAATGTTATATATTGTACCAACAAACCAATTGGGTAGAAGTATTGCCATTTGCCAAAGTAGCATATAATAATATGGGACATAATAGTACAGGGTACACTCCCTTTCAGATAGTGCATGGAGCAGAGTTCATTCCTATTCCGGAGTGGCCCCATAGGGTTCAGGAACTGTCCACAATCACCAAATGGTCCAAATAAGTGCAAGACACTTGGAAAGCAGTACAAAAGGCTTTGTGAAATGCTGCTGAGGCATATAAAAAACAGGCTGACAAAAACATGGGCTGAGCACAAACCCTTTAATGTTGGAGACTGAGTGTATTTATCCACCAAATAAATAAAATTGGGCTTACCATGTAAAAAGCTAGGACCGAAATACATAGGCCTATTCCCCATAGCTTAAGTGATCATCTTGTCATTGTCCGACTCCAACTATCAACCCAATTTAAGCAGGTACATCCTGTTTCCATAGCAGTCTCTTGAAACCCGCAAACATGTCCAGACTGGAACCATGACTCAAAACCCCAGGATCTGTCCAAAATGATTACTATAAGATAGAGGAAATCCTGGATTCTCGTAGATATAGGGGAAGCCTACAATATCTGGTCAGATGGAAAGGGTACCCTGTCACAGAAGTGTCCTGAGTGACACATCTGGATGTTGTGGCTCCACGACTGCAATGGTTATTTCATAGAAAACACCCTAGGAAAGCAGGTGGGAGGGAGGAAAGTAAATAGCCTTGCATCATCTCATATGATCTCTTCTCTTCCAGGTGGATCCATGGTAGAGGGGGCTGCATGTTGGTTTCCAGAGGTCCAACCAGGTTTACTGCCCAATCCAGAGCTCAACACATCAGAGAAACCAGCCAGGGTGTCGGGTGGAGCACTGCTGTGATTGTGGACTATGGCATTACCAGCCTCCCAGATAGTCACTCTTGTTGATCCTCCCAGCCTCCTACATGATCGCTTCCAATTCCGTGGGCAACTTTTCAGCCTTCCAAACAACCATGCCACTAGTGATGATCAAAACAGACTGGAAAGGGAGAGCAACTGTATGGCTGGGCTAGAAAAGGACATTAGATACTTTGGTGAATGCTAGGCAGGCGGGATTGGCTGGGAGGGGCTGAATTAGCAATGATATATTAAGCACTGAAAGGCAGAAGCTCTCAGAGCTAACTTTGATTGGATTATCCATTCTTGCCGCTCAGGACTGGAATACTGGAATAAACCAAGTTACTACGAAGCTTATGAGTGATGTTTATTTTGTAAGTAATTCTCCAGCACCTAGCAGAGACTGAGATCTGCTCTTGAATCAGCCTTATGTTGGTCCTGATATTCTCAACATTAATATTTCCTCTTCAGTTGGATAGACTTTTCTGTTCAGCTTCCATTGATGACTTTTTCTATCTTATGAATTCTCTTTTTACTTCTACTGCTCAAGCCTCATTCCACCTCTGTTTGATGCTATCTCTATTACTTGATGGACTAAGGTGCAGGGTTTTTTTTTTATGAAACCTTTAGTTAAGAAATGATTCTTAACTAAAAATAAAAATAATATGAACATTAACTTGCAGTCTAGTCAACAAATGACAGAGATGTCTGAACTGTAATGCAAAAAAGAGGTACGTCCAAATTGCATTATTTTGGGGAACATAATGTTACTTTATGTTCAGCACAATCCCCATGTTCAGCACAGGGTAACAGACTAACTGATATTGCAAAACTATATTATATCTCCATGGAAGTGGGACATGCTAATTTTTGGCCTTTAATTAGATTATTAACTAAAACTCACAAGATTGCAGTTTTGGTGTTTTCTTTAGCATCAGAAGCAATGATTACTTTCAGCAATTTTTCTTGACCATGCTTTGGACTTACTTTGTAATTAACCTCAGAGTTGCTGTATCCTGTCATTGTGAAGCTCAGCTGTCAAATAGATTGTAAGGAAATTACCTTTTGACTGATCCTCAATAAAGTTGCATTGCCATTTCTGATTCAACTCTGCACTGGATTCACTACCCTGTGAAGAACTGACTTTTTTCCATACTATCACTGGGTAGGAAGGTTAGTGGATTGTGCAATGAAGCAGAAGCGAAAGCATTGATGCCCACAAGAACGGTGCCCCAAAGTCATTATTAGAATGCAGGTCAGAACATACCATTCCCTATTTGGAATGCCAACTCTCTACTTCCTCTCATTGGGATTATATCCTGTTCCTAGCACACATTTGGTGTTGCATTTTATACCCAATTTTCTTTACTCACAAAGGTTACTTTCCAAACTATAATTGTTCCACCAGAGCTTATATTCTCCACTCATGAAGATTGTCAGGAGGGGAGGCACTGGCCACTGCAAAGGCCTGATCACAATCAAGCCAACAGCTCACAGTCCAAGTTCCAACCTACTGATTTTGCTTGGTCAGCCTGAAATTCAGTGTTGGGTTCCAAGTTCACCGAGAACCCATCAGCTCTGAATATTCCCAAGTCAGCTGGCCATGTCACCTTATCTCTGCTGCTGCTCGATCTGTATTTCTGCTTGGGTGCTGGCTGATGGCTTTGGAATGACTCAGCAGAGCTGAGGATGGATTCCGCAACAACGGCAGGGCTGCTGGAACTGGCTCTTTATTGATGTGGTGCATATTGCTAAAGTGGGTTGGGGCACATATAGGGGGTAATTAGGACTTAGGTTAAAACAGGGTGAAGGTGGCACCAGGTGGAGATCAATTAGTGAGGGTCGGAATAGGTTAAGGATGTAGACATGTTATAGCAGGGGTGGGCAAACTACGGCCCACGGGCCACATCCGGCCATTTGGTCTTTTTAATCCGGCCCACTGAAGATTGGTCCGTGTGTAACCGTGGCCATTTTTTGGCTGCTTTCAGACGTGTCAAGAGGAGGCAGTTGAGGCGGAGGGTGGGTGGCGGAGAGCGAGCAGGGCACCTGGTGGGCTTGTCAGGCGGAGCAGGAAAGGGGGCACGAGCCCAGTGGAGCGAAGAGAGCTGAAACCTGTTGAGGTCTCGCTGCAGTCCCTTCACAGGAAGAGAAGCCACCGAGCTGGGAGGAGCACAGGATGCTGCCGGCTCGCCTCCCCGCCCCTCCGTTGTGACTGCGGTAGAAGGATCCCCGAACGCTGCCCTTGCGGCTTCCACCAATGGAGCCCCGCTTGGTTTTGCCTGAGCCGCATTTGATTTGGAAGGGGGTGTGGCAGGCAGCACCAAAGGAGCGCTCTGGGGTTCGGCCAACCACCTGCTGAGCAGCTCCGGGCTCCTCACTGCAGCCAGCAGACCTTGGGGCTGGCTCCGGAACCCAGCGCCACAGGACGGCGAAGCCGAGCTGCGGGAAGAGGCGCGTCGAAGCTGCAGCGGCCGGCTCAGATCTCTTGGTCCCAGGGAATCCCCCTCCACCAAGGCCCCAAGCACCACTGGTGGCGAGAAGCACGAGAAGTGCAACGGCGAGGAGCACGAGAAGCACAATGAGAAGCGCAATGGGAAGATCTGCGCCCCAAGGAGCAACTGGCGGCCAGAGCAGCCAGGACTGGCAGTGGCGGTGAGTGCCCGACCTGTGGGGGGGGCCTGGGGCAGTTTTCTCCTGTGCCTAGCTTCAGAGAGACCTGCCATGCGCTCTTGGGCATCTGGCTCGCTGCACCCTGGGTGCGCCTTTCCCTCACCTCTCAGCCAGCAGCAGCAGCAGCAACAGCAGCAGCTCCGCTGCCACCACCTCCTTCCTCCCCTAACACTCGCTGTTGTGATGCGTATTCCTGTAGACCCGAGCACCAGCAGGTGCTTCACATCTCCCTCCATGGCCTTCCCCTGCGATAAGATGGGAGAGAACAGCGGCGCCCTCAGCGCGCCAATGCCAGGACCTCGCAGCCAGACCAAGGCGCACTCGGTGGTGGACTTCCTGACTGGGTGGAGCGGGCATGTCTTGGGAGAGGCGCACAGATGTTTTCTGCCGAGTGAGCTTCCCAAGTGCCCGGGAGGATTCACGGTTTAACAGCAAAAGTGGTGGTGGGATGAGCGCTGGGTGGGTGGGGGGAAAGGCAGGTGAAACCCCCACACACACACACACCTCGGCAAGTGGTTTGCAGGGTTAGCCAGCAGTTTCTTGCAAGAGACTGAAGGCCGGTCTGCTCCCCCCAATTAGACATTGGTTCAAGAAGGAGGGTCAGCCCTGCTACTAATTGGTGGTTCACAGTTTATCCGTGGGCACCGGAGGAGTTATGTTTTGGGGGGTGGGTGTTTATTTATTTTTTATCTTATAAGTGGCCAACTTGTGTAAACTGAGGGGGTACATTCATACATACACACAGACACAGACACATACACACACACACACACACACACAGTCATTTATTCGTAGCGGAAGAATCTGTCTATCTATCTATCTGTCCATGTTGTGCGAATTTAACTATGATGCCAAACTTGAGTTTTGGAGGGTGTCTTGGAGAAAAAAATAGTTATTTTTCCTACCCGGAGTATGGCAGGTGTTTCTCCCGCTTAAAAAACAAAACTCTTTCCTCCCCTTGCTTTGAAAAGGGGAACTGTTAACAAATGCAGTTTTTTATATGTATTGTATCTTGTGCTGACCCGGCCCGTCTGTCAAATGGCCTTTTACAAAATTGGTTTGGCCCTTGAACGCAGATCTGATTTTCTATGTGGTCCCCGACAGAAATTAATTGCCCACCCCTGTATTATAGGGTTAATAGCATTTAGGGATAATGAGTTAGGTGTGGCCAGAATTAGACCTGGGTGTGGTGTGGTGTGTCTCATGATAATGGTGATAAAAGGAAAGGAAGCAAACTCAAACCCAACTCTAACCTTGCCTGGCTTTTAGCCTTTCTTGCCTGATTAGAGTATTTGTTGTTTGATGCTATATTGAATAAATCATCATTGTCCTAAAGAGGAGCTGGAGTTTGGATTCATTTACAGACAAATCTTCAATATTCAAGGCTGAGATTCAGATTAGATGCCAGTTATGGCATCTTGGCAGATCCCAAGAGCAACCACCACTGAGGGGACCGGCACCAGGGCCTTCCTTAACAGAATTTGGCAGATACCCTGGGGAGACAACAAGACTGGTGGATAGTGGAAATCAGTGGATGCCCCCTAGGTCATCCAGCCCACCTCTGTCCAGCAGCAAGCAGGACCTAAGGGAACTGACCAGGTATGGCCTATGGGGGTGTCTTTCTATTGTGTTTGTATCCCCTGGACCTCCAAAACTGTCTAAGAATTTGCTGGACATTCTCAATCCAATAGAACAGGAGACCTCTATAACTGATTACACTCTATTACTCCATTCATACATTTCAATAACTATTATGGAGGCCAAGAGAACCAGTTGCGGACAACATAGATCTGTCCTAGTTGTTACTATGATCTTCTCTGTGCAGCCCTTTCCCTCCTCACATAGGACCAACAGTTGGTCCCAATGTGGAAGAACCATCCCATGGGAAAGAATAGCAGACTGTTTCTTCAGAGATGATGATATCACCTTTTCCCAGTAGCCAAATTTTAAAGTCCTTATAAGAATGAGGAAACATTTACAACCAATGTATAAGATAATACATGTAGCTCAAAAGTGAACTGAATAATTCTTGGTGCTTTGATTGTTTGCTTGCAGATGTTTCATTGACCCAAATATATAACATCATTGTGAATAAGAAATAATGAAATATTTTCAAGCTCAAAAAGCACCAAGAACTTTACAATAATTTAAAATATTTTTACTTCATTTTTTCTTCCTTTCAAAATAAAAGATGCAGCATAAATATTTTTAAAAATATATTTTTGAAAGTTCTGGACAACATATATTTCTAATAATTTGTTCCTCCTTTGGCAGCCTTTCATGTGCAGAAGAAAAGAAAAGCTTTTATTTCCTGTTTGCAGAGTGGTCCCTCAGATCAAAGCAGGAAGGAAGATGATAACATGTGGAATAGGTGCTTGTTGTATAACTTAAATTCTTCATTAACTTTTGAATCTAATATGCCCTATTCCAAGCTGTGTGTTAGCTGGTTGCTAATAAATATTTAATGGGCAATGCTCTCAACAATGTTCTTGATATCCCAATATCAGGAGATACTAAATGTTGGATAAAATTAAGTATGGCTGTTAGAATAAATTGTGCAAGAGGGAGCATTTCTCTTATTTATTCTGAGTTCAAAATATGGATATTATTGAGAGAAAACTTATTAAATAGTTACACATAGATCTTTTAATATTACTCAGTGTGAACAAGTCAAGATAGGTTAATACTTAAGTTTTCCAAAAAATAAGGCAATGGACAATCTTCCCATAATGGTTTCATGGTTTTTCCAACTATAAGACCCCCCCCAAAAAAGTGGGTGGAAATGTCTGTGCATCTTTTTTTTAAAGACAAATTTTATTAATTTTACAAAACAATACACAGACAATCAAGGCATAATAACATAAAAGATCTTTTCTAAGAAAACCAATAGAACATACAAAATAGTTCCAAATTGTAATATATATATATTTATGTTATCTGTTCAACTTCATATCTTATTCCAACTTCTCCTTTTCATTCTATTATCCAAATTATATTTCTTACTAATTAAAATTTTATTGCCTTTCAAAAACAATACACAAACATAAAAAACATAAAACCTCTTTTCTGAAAGCTGCTTGATCCCGGGTTAAAACTCTTCGCACAGACACAAATTCAAAAATCATATTACTTTATATATCATTCCATATCTTATTACCATTTTCAATTTTCTATATAGCTTCCTCCCTCTTTTATCTTTCTTAGTTTTATTTTATTTATCTTATCTCAATTCAATTCATAATACTTATCATTCTTTGTCTGTTCTATTTCCAACTATCCATTCATCTTTTCTCTTTAAATATACTTCTCCTGTACACTGATTGGAGTGACGCCTTTGACTCTTTCCCCTAACATAATACTACTTAATATAACACTTACCTTATATATGGATTCTGTTTAGTACATTCTAAAATTACACAATAAATTTTATGAGAAAAGCAAAAACACTACAATAACAAAATAAAAGCATATAAAACCACTATCAATATTTATATCTTAAACATTTTACTCTAAATACACATATAGAAACACAATCTTATGTACCTTCCAGAATCCCTTTTTCAATTAGATTTACCCATTGTCTCTAAATAAGTTTTGTTTCTTTAAATCTTGCTTCCCACCATTAAGGCTTCTCATCCCCTCCTTTCTCTCTTGTTTATTTTTCTCCTTGCCCTTTTTACTCCTTTGCCTCTCCTCCTCCCTTTTCTTCCTCTGCTTACTCCTTTCTGTTGTTTTCTAACCTTGTATCCACCTTTCATTTTATTTTTCTCTTTTTTGATTGTTTTTTCAAACCTTAAAATCCCCCTTTTCTTTTCCTCTTTCTCCTCCTCCCCAAAAAGAACCCATTGTTCATCAAAGATGGCTTCTTCTTCTTCTTTGTCCCAGTCATCCTGCTGCGTAGTCAATTTTTCATAAGTGCATACCGTCGTTTCTAGAAATTGAAAAAGAGTGCCCAAAGTATCTTTTCCATCTTGTTCTTCTTTTTTATATTTTTTATATTCAATTTTTAGTTCCTTCACAAGCAATGCCATCATGAAGAGAAAAACTTTTTCCAAAACAACCACCCAAGTATTTTTAATCAAGAATAATTCCAAAAAGTTCCAAAGAATCCAAATCAACTATTTCTTTTAGTCCTTTTTTTCTTTCTTCTATTTCTCTTTCTGGGGTTACCGTTTAATCAAAGAGTTTCAATTAAGATATATCTTTCTTTAGAGTTCTAGGCAATCTCCTTTTTCAAATTCTGCTCCAATTTTTTTTTTCCTCTCCCTTCCCACTTACAACAGCGATTTTCCTTTAAATGTTCAGAAATCCATACCTCCAATACGGGTTTTCCGATTTCTTAAGTTGTTAAATCCAATGTCCAGGAATCCTTTATCACTTGGCTTTAACTTTCAAATTGAATTACCTTCGGTGCCCAAATAGATTTTCCAGATCTCCATCTGCTATTTCTATGGGGTGGGAGAGTGAAGGAAAAAAAAGTTTTCCCCCAGCAGCTTTCTCCGCCGCTTTCCAATCTTCTTAGGGATACAATGTATCTTTCAAGCAATTCAAGCAATTCAGTTTCCAGGGTATTTAAGAATTATTATTTTCCCGGCTCAGCCAGCACTTTCACTTCTCTTGATTCTTCTTTCTCCTTCTTCCTCCAGCACAATCTTGTCCAGCTGCCGGCTTCTTTGTGGTGGCCATTACTGACCATCGCTCCACCGCCTTGAGAAAAGGAGGTTATGCCGGGTGAGGAGGGGATCTGCGACACCCCCAAACACCTCTCCGGATCCTCCCTATTTTCGGCTGCCTCTATGTGGCAGCCTTATCCTCAGACCTGTCAGGATCGGAGGCACCAAGACGGCTAGTGCAACAGGGATCACGCAGGATCGCGAATCCCCGCCGCTGCCGAAGCCTGGCAAACCGGAAGTCGGAAATGTCTGCGCATCTTATAGAGAGAATATGGGTCTGCTTTTAGCCTCCAAAATCCTCTGTGTGTCCTGTTTTTGCCCTCCCTGGCATCTAGAAGCACTCTACAGGCAAAAAAATGGGCCCATTTTTGCCCTCCCAAACCCTCCGTGTATCCAGTTTTGCCCTCCCTGGCACTCAGAAGCACTCTGGAAGCCTCCCGTTTTTGCCTCCCTGGTGTTGGGGAGGCCTGAAGAGTGCTTCTGGACACCATGGAGGGCAAAAACGGGGTGCACGGAGGCAAAAAACTATTTTTTTTCCTCCTCTAAACGTAGGTTGTCTTATGGTCTGCAGCCTCTTATAGTCTGAAAAATATAGTAAATGGGCTTTAAATAGTAAATGAAAAGAATTTGTGGGTAACATATGGTCCTTAGGTTGCAGCCTGTTCAGTCCTGACAAAAACATGTGGGCAAGACTACATTATCCTGTATTTTCCATTTCCTTTCTTAATAGTTAAAATGCTGGGCTGTCAACCTGAAGGTGGGCAATTCAAGACATGAGCATTGCATGACGGGGTAAGCTCCTGTTCTTGCCTCAGTGCCTGCCAACTTGCCAGTTGGAAAGCATGCAAATGCAAGTAGATAAATAGATACCATTTTGGTGGGAAGGTAACAGTGTTCCTTGCATCTTTGGCGTATAGTCATGATGGCCACATGATCATAGAAGCATCTCTGGACAACATTGGTTCCCTTGGCTAGGAAACTGAGATAATACCACCTCCTAGAGTTGGACATGACTGAATAGGGGAAAACTTTACCTTTTTTTTTCCTTAACAGAAACAGTATGGTCAGCTATCCATAGTGTATTAGAATACGTTTACATGCTATTCAGTTTATTCTACTCAGTTTATTCAAAGTACAAAATTGTTTTAGCAAAGATTCACTTAGATATACAATGTGCTATATGCTCACATATGTAGGTAGAAAGGATTCAATAATGAGATAACAAACAAACCTTTGCATTTAAGCATGCCCTTTTAAGTACTTCTAAACACCTCATCCTCAATGTTTTATCTCTTCTGAAATACACTGGCAAACAGTGCTTGTTTTTTTTCTCACTAAATTAAACAAGCCAATGTTTTTAAATAGAATCCCCTGTTCCTGTAAGCTGTAAAAGAAAGTCACAAAACAATAACAGATGGAATCTGGCAAAAGTTACCAAAAGTATGAGAAAAATATTAAATAGACTGAGGATCTGCTGTCTCATCTAATTAAAATTGGCTGCCAATAACATAGGACTTTTTCCTATCAATAATACTGGTTTATATTACTGGGATAGTTAATCACTTGCTGAAGATCAAGTAGAGACAATTATGTTCCCTCTGCTAATAGGGAAAGGATTTAAAAATAGACATGAATGCCTTTTTTGAAATGGCATGGAAAAAAGAGAAGGGGAAGGACAGGAAAAAGGACGAAACAAGGAAATTCTTGGATTACTGATCTGAATTATACTCTATAGCGAGTAGTAGAATGTACATCAAAATAAAACTAGTTGGAAAGACTTTCTTAAAAGCCTAGAAAAAGCACATTTATATTCATGGGCAAATCCTGCAAAGAGAAAGATGTCTTAGAATGTCCTTGATTGCCACTGACTCCCTGAAACAAATTATGTATTCTTCAATTGTTCACCTGCTTTCTGAATTTTATTTCCATGATTGGATTGTTCCAGGCTCTCCTCGGCATTAACTATTTTATTTATTTAATATTTATTTGATTTATCACCCATCCCCTCCCACTTGTGATTGTAGGTCTGTAACTTTGTTGCTTGTATCCTTACAATTTATATTGACTGTTTCCTAGTATGATTTGATTGCTGATTGTGCCCTATGACTATCATTAAGTGTTGTACGTTATGATTCTTGATTCTTAATGAATGTATCTTTTCTTTTATGTATACTGAGAATATTTACACCAAGACAAATTCCTTGTGTGTCCAATCACACTTGGCCTATTCTATTCTATTCTATTCTATTCTATTCTATTCTATTCTATTCTATTCTACTCTACTCTACTCTACTCTACTCTACTCTACTCTATTCTGCAGAGGCTAACTAACAAATGACTCTGGATATCTTAAACAATAGGTAATAAACATATCACAAATATGCAAAAAGAACATGATAACCAAAGACAATTTACAGGGGCTTAGCAGTCACCCTATCTCAAGGGTGGGAGAGTGGCCACATTTGGAAAACTTTCAGAACTTATTGGGGTAGAAAACTATATTTCCCTCTTCAAAAATCTCATCTCAGAAGAAAACATATAATATGATATATACCACCTGATATACTGAACCAGTGGGTGCAGAGGACAAGATATGTGAATCCTGGGATTCTGAAAAGCTCATTTGTTGTGCCTGAATATCACACAAATCTTTTGGGCAGATTCAATCTGGTTGCAAGCTCAGAAGTTATGTAGAGATCCACAAAGTTAATTCTAAGTTGCCTGGATACATTTCTGAATCTTCAGCACTTCATTTCAATCTTTAGTATCAGCCTTGGCTCTGATTGGTTGCATTGCTTGCAAAAGCTCTCTCCCTACTGATACTGTAAAAAGTAATTCTATAACCAAAACTTGTTTAGTCCTCTGGCACAAATGACTTGCTATTTGCAATTGCTTCTGAATATATCAGTATGTTCCATAAATATTGCTTGTTGTCAAAGATGTAACAGAGCCAATTGGATACAGGTGCTGTTAAGGTGCTGAAGTAGGTAATGGTGAATTTGAGTTCTCCTTTGGGCATGAAACTATCTGGGTGACTTTGGCCAGACATTGTCTGTCATCCCAACCAACCTTCCAGAGTTGTTTTTGAGGGAAAAATAACAGGAATATTATGTATGACACGTAATGTAGAATAAAGAGAGGACATAATCTAATAATAAATCAGTGTAATAAATTACTTTACAAGTCAGTTTTCCCTATTAGAACTCAATTCTTTTAAGAATTTTTCATGATATATTTCTTTTTTTTATTTTATCTAATTCTGCTTTATATTTTTATGATTAGTGACATTTCATTGTAGACTTTCCTTTATTTTTGGATGTTGTTTGTGCAAGAGAAATATCAGAAACATGTTCTGATAAGATATAGCTTTGTTCTTCTGTTTTTGCTGCTTTAAATAGAACATGTTTGGTTACATTAAGATATCTTTCAGAATGATGAACTGCCAACTACCCTTATTCTTAACTATATAAGCTGGAGTGGTGGCAGTTATAATTTCTTCACACCTGAGCTATGCTATGGGCAAACAGGCTATTATTTGAGTAAGTAAACTTCCAGGCCACAGAAAACTTTTGGAATTCTGCTGTCATGCCATAGCCAACACTGTAATGTTAAGTCAGCACATTGCCTCTGGAAATTATAAACCTGTTTTGACTTCTATTTTGCAGTTGATTACCACGGTCTAGTAATGATGAACAGACTTTACTCTGGAAAGATATCTGTTGCTAACATTTGCCAGATTCCACAGGATTGGTGCCAAGAAGGGTAATGACTGGACTCCTATAGAGAGAGCTGTGGGCACCATGCTATTCTCCATTATGTTTCAAGGAAGAGACAACTTCCAGCTGTAAGGCTCATGTTGCTCTGAAAGGCAATATACTCAGGAGCAGTAAATAGTATTAAAGCAGTAAGTTGTATTGTTGGAATTATTATCTTTGTCTCCTTTTTTATGTGGGGACAAATGATACAACAAATATCAAGGGACTATGAGCACCCCAGCATGAAAGCCAAATAATTAGGAGCACAGATGATATTTTCATCTGTATTTGCAATGGAAGGTCAACATCTAATGAGGGAATGGAATATTTTAGAAGTAAACCACTGGTTTAAAAGATGGTGCTATCAAGAGAACCTCAGATTCCTAGACATTAATCTACATTAAAGGGCTTCTGGCAAGGGATGGGCTGCAGTATACAAGAACCAGGAAAAATGTATTTGGAAAATGACTAGCTTTAGAGCTTTATAGGGCTTTAGCTCTAAAGGGCTTTAAAACTGAAGGGAGAGTGTGTCCAATCTTTAGGATCTTTAGGACCTATCCCAAGCATAAACCCCAAGACAACCAATCAAACAAAGAGATGGAGAGTGCTGGGAAGGAAGGGGATTCAGATACTGTATAAAACAGGAGATGTAGCCATAAAGGGCTCAGACAGCCTAAACACTAATGCTCAAAGTTTGAGGAACAATCAGTTTGAAAATACATGAAGGCAGATATGATATAGTTGCTGTTACTGAAGCTTGGTCAAATGAAACTCATGAGTGGAATGCACTTCTGGAAGGATATTAAAAGTTCAAGTGAAATAGAGGAGATAGAGTTGCAATATATTAAGAAATCATTACACCTCTACAGAAATGTGTAAAACCAAGGATGAAAAACCTTTTGAGTGCATGTGGATTAATATAAAAGAGAAAAAGAATAATAACAATACCATAGGAATATACTATAGGCCACCCAGCCAAGCAGACGAAATAGATGGACCTTTTGCTAATCAATTACTAAGGTGTACAGGAAACACATCACAGCAGTAATAAGGAATTACCCTGATATTAACTGGGAGACAAACTGTACCAAGTGGGTGATCAAACAGGTTCCTGATAAGTTGACAACTTTGGCTTCCAAAAGGTAGAAAAGGGAAAAAAAGGGACAGCTCTGTTGGACTAAATTCTTACTAACAAAGTTGCAATTATATTGGGGATTGAAATTTGGAGAAGAGTAACCATGTCAAGGAATAACAGATGAGTCCAACCTAGAATTAAGGTGGAATTTCTTGTTGGTTAGAACAATTAATCAGCTTGCCTCCAGAAGTTGTGGATTCTCCATCACTGGAGATTTTTAAAAGGTGATTGGACAGCTATATTTCAGGAATAGTATAGGTCCCCTTCCTTGAGCAATGGGTGAACTAGAAGATTTCTGAGGACCCTCTCAGTCCTATGATTCTATCTTCTGTATTTTATGTACTATTCAGAAATAATGGGGGAAAAACTAGGTAAGTTGCAAATTAGTCATCTTTTGCTGACACAAAATATTAGGTTCAGGAGGCAGGCACTTTTAAAAGAACTCTGTGGAACTAAGCTAGAAGACTAATGACTGGCCAGGATTAATAATACTATTGTACCTAAAATATGGATATAGCTGATTCATTTGCAAGGGTTTTTGTTTTCATCTTCTGATTTTAGACCATACATTTTCTCTTAGCTCAGGAGTTATTTAAGTGATTAAAAGCAGACACAACCGCATAGTAAAATTACTACTCCTGTACATAAGGCATTGCTATTTGCCATAATTTAGAGGCCTTTGTATAGTAGCCATCTTTATTTTAAATTTTCAGTACTGGTTTTTAAGCCATATTTATTTCATACAGTAATTTCTGCATTCTGTGTTCATTGGATATTTATGTAGTGGTATGGTTTGTTTAACATTGCAGTCCTGACCAGGCCATATAATAATTGTCAAAAACCTTGATTCATTAAAAAAAGAAAATGCCAAGTACTTGGGACGAGGAAATAAAGAAATGTTATGAATGCTTACTGTCTTTCCTGTAGTAGAAGATCTCCAGTTTACATTCCTCAGATCCAAGCAATGCTTGTGACAGCTGGGCAATAGAGTTGGGTGTGGTGTCAGGCCCAGTGAGGAAATTGCAGCTGCAAGGCCGTTGCATAACTTCTACCCGAGAGTAGCCAAACATCTCACAGAAGCCATCATTGCAGTAAATGATAGCATAATTCTCCATCTGGGCATTGGCAATAATAAACTTGCGATCTTAGAAGGAAAAGGGAAGAAAATACCAAGGATTACCGTTAAACCGTTAACCAAATCAGAATAAAATGGTTGGAGGGAACAAATAGCAACTTACCACTTCCTGAAGAACCTGATACATAAAAAGCAGTACCTTTCTATATACCAGTTATGTAGAATGGACCAATGTTATTGGATAGGCATTATCATAATGTGTTAATGAAAGGTGCATATATTAATTAATTAATTATTAATTCACTCTTCTCATCTTATTACTCAAAATTACCTTCTAAGAATTTTGTGGCCATTTTTTTTAAGCTACCTCCTAAGTCCAATTGCTTTTTAAAAATTTAAAAATGTACATTCCATGTTTAAAAAAAACACTCAAGCCTGAATTATGTTAATTACTTTGGAAGCTTAGTCCATAGATTAATTTTCCCTTACATGCTGATCTAATATTCAAAGTCTTAACTCAGGGACAAGGTTAAAGTAGAAATTGATTTTTAAAAAATAAATTCATATGAAAATTTTCAAACGTGTCCATATGTATTTCACCTAATGTACAAATTGTATACATGTTTCCTTTTTATATATTGTAAATTGCTGATTATATTCTTCAATTGGATATTGCATCACAACATCAGAAAATTATAGCTTCAATGCATAATCACACTGAAATTGTAGTTTCAAGCAACCAAATGGATTTGCCATGTTCTCTACCTTATCTTAAATCTTATGTAACAGATTACTCCAAAATATTGTAAATTGATTAGAAATTAAATTCAGTATTATTGTTTGTAACATTTTTGTCTGACCATGACCTATTTTCTTAGGTTGCTTGATTTTCTTGTTTCTGATTTTTTTTGGTTGCTCACTTATGACTGGACAATAGTATTGATCTGACTGCCATTATTATTCCTTTTATTTATTACCTTATTATACATTACATATAGTCCTTGACTTACTATAAAATTACATCAGCTTTGGGAAAAGTTACTTAACAATATGATTTATAATCTTTTTTTTTTTTTTGCTAATTTCTGGCAAAACGAATCTATTGGGGAAGCTGGATTCAGTGTGTGGATTCGCTTCACAATCTTGGTGCTTTACTAAATGATCACTGTAGAGGTCCCTCAGTGCGGGTATTCAGCAGAACTTGCCCCTATGTGGCATGCCATTCTACACCTTGGTATGCTATCTTTGAGATATTATCTTCTCATGTACTCTGCTTAGCAAATACCCTTTTGTTCATCTCACAGGGCAGTTTTTACCTCCTGATATAAGGCCAGAGGATTTCATGATATTCCAGTTCAAGAATGTCTTTGCCCATGCCTCTGGAGGACACATAAATTGTTTTACATATCTTTTAGTAATGCTGTTTTTATAGGACAAGGCCATTGGATTAATAATACTTTTCTGACTCATGGTCATGCAAGATCAGCTGAGGAGAACACTTGCTTCCATTTAGCAGGCAGCTCAATAAATATAACCAAAAAGATAGCCAAATTACTAGCAATCTCTATTACTGAGGGACTATTAATTATACAGCAGACTTGTTAATTTGTTTTCCCGAAGCAGATTTGTATTTATTTATTTTTAATGCTTTTTTACTTATCTTACTGATTGATACATGTGGTGGTTTACTTCTATGCCTTGTCCTCTGACCCTAAAAATAAATAATAATTTCTGTTCCCTCTTCACTTCTGAATACATTGGAGTTTGTTTCATTGTAATATGCTTGATATTTTAGCCAGTTTATTCTAATGATTAAAACCCCAGACTAGAAAGTGGAAGCCCGTGAATTCAAATTCTGCATTACTCATGAAAGCCAGTCACTAGCTCTTAGCCCAAACCATAATGGTATTGGATATGTTCATGACTTTGAGTTATTTGTAGAAATAATAAAGGCGAGATACACATAAATAAATATAACTCACTCCTCCATTCACATCAGATTGCTAAGGAAGTTCCTCTGTTCCTCTTCTTGACATACTAACATTACAGTCACAGCCAATTATGTACAAATACAGAGAATGAGAATTTAGCATTGGTCTCTGGGCTGAGAGCTAGATTGCATGTACAAATGCGTGGAGTGGTTCACTTGTTCTGTCCTCATCACATTTGTTCTTTGTTATTTGAAAGAAGTTATTTTTTGAAAGAAGATCAATAACATTGTTGCTGCAGGAAGTAGATTTGCTCCCAACAGGACTGTGTTTCTTTGAAATCCCTAATCACAGGTATTGTAGAGAGTTGCACCAGAAACCCTCAAACATCTAGCCATGCCAAACTAAGCACTATATGATTATTATGTTTGGATGAGACAAGGAAAAAGAAACACACAGGTGGTAGATTGGCACCTTCTGGTTGCTAAGTTGCTAGTATGGATCCCCACTGCTTGCACTCCCATCCGATGCACTCCACCCCTGTGTTTTCTAAGCTTGATTTAAAACAGCTGTGTTCTAACTTGAGCCATCTTAAGCCTTTCAGATGGTCTCCAGTGGTTTGACAACCTCAATTGTGACTGGCTGCTTCACTCTTCCCTCCCAGGCATTGGTGATGTTCTGTGCAGCCATTTTGACCTATGTTCTCTACTAGGTTCTCTGCACTTTTAATATTAACTAATAATGCACTGTGCTATTCTCACTGCTAGAGAGACTCATTCTCCTTCCAAATTCTTACACCTCCAACTGGACATGCATTCAATTTCTGACCAGAGTGGATGAAGTAGTATACTCCCCTTGCTTTCCTGTCTCCCACATTCGGTACAGGTGGTCCTTGACTTACAACCTTTCGTTTAGTGAACTTTCGAAGTTACTACAGCACTGAAAAAGTGGCAAGACCATTTTTCACACTTATGACAGTTGCAGCATCTCCAAAATTCAGACACTCGGCAATTGATTCATATTTATGATGGTTGCAGTGTCTCAAGATCCTGTGATTATCTTTTGCAACCTTCTGACAAGCAAAGTCAGTGATGAAGCCAGATTCACTTTGCAGCCCGTTTCTAACTTAACAATTCCAGTGATTCACTTAACAACTGAGGCAAGAAATGTTGTAAAATGGGGCAAAAGTCATTTAAAAGCTGTCTCTTTTAGCAACAGAAACATTGCACTCAATTGTGGTCATAGATGGAGGACTATAAAGTTCCTCTTCCCTTAGTTTTATAATATGTATATTTATGTTGCAAACAGGAGCATTACTTTTTTGTTCCTATGAAGCTGACGATGCTACAAACTTTCCATTTACGTAAGGATGATTTTATAATGAAAGAACAACTTGTCCCTGTTGTTTTAATTACTGTAGGAATGGCATTATAAAGGGAGAAAGAAAAAGTCAGGCTGAGAGTCAAATGAGATAATTTGGAAAGGGATGGGAAGGCATCTTTATGTGTAAATATCTGCGAAAGCAAAGGAAAAGTGCAAGGCTTAATAAGGAGAATTCCCTAAAAGGAAAAGCAACAAGGCCCAGTGTTGCTCGCCTTTCCTTCATGGTGGGAAGGGCAAGCAGCAGAGGAACAATCACCTGGATTTTGCAGTGGATACAGAGTCCAGACTGAGCAAACCCCATTGCTAACCCCCTGCAATCCAGGATTTCTGAAGTTGATTTAAAGAAACAGCTGGGAGCATCATAGGAGGCAAGCAAGCTTAGTTTGTGATGCAGAATTGCCCTCAATGATGAAGAGCTAAAAACAATATATCTGTCTCTGATGTACAGATGATCCTTGACTTAAGATTGGTTGCTTAATGACTGTTTGAAGTTATGATAGAAAAAAAAGTTACTAATGACCTATCCTGAAAATTATGATTGCTGTGCTATTCCTGCAGTCACACGGCCACCTTTCAGGCACCTGGGCAACTAGCCTGCATTTATGACTGATTTCACTGTGGTCACCTGTTTGTGATTTATAACTTATTTGCCATTTTTTGACAAAAAACTACTTATTTGGTTTATGGATGGGTAGATTTATGATTATGTGATTCTTGTAGTGACTTACTTAATAACTATCATAAAATAGTCATAAAATTGAGTCAGGTCACATGGTAATCCAACTTATGACTGCAACTACTTATAACCAAAATTCCAGGCTCATTTGTTGTTGTTAAGTCAAGGACTATCTGTATGTTCAGTGCATTTTTATTAGTTCTTAAAATAAACTTCCCTCAAACTACAGTATCCATTAGATACTGTACTACTGTATAATATATATAATTAGATTCAGCATAATAGAAGGATAAGTTTATTCAATCATTTATAGAAATATTTGTCATGTTAAAATATGTAAGAATGATTGAGATAATCAATATCATCACTGTTAAAACATTAAGGTTTTTCATAAGATAACTAAGACAATAGTTAAAAATGATTACATATATAACACACAGCAATATCTGCAGAAAGATAAATTTACTGAAGACATAAAGGCTGTAGAAAAACTTTTTTTAAAAAAAGTCTGTGTATTCACAGTAGAAGATTTCAGATTGACTTCTATTTTTTATTTGTGGAAATTGGTAGAGAGATGGTGAAAGAGAAAGTTGTAGCCCTAAATGCCAAATGATAAAATCACGTCACTAGGCTTCAATAGCATATAAAACAATTATTATTATTTTTTAAAAAAAGCATTTGGAAAATTATTAATATTTAACAAAAATATATTATTACACTTTCTCAAAGTAAGAAATTAATTTAATGCAACTCTTTTAAGAAGATCAATTAAATTCATATCTATTTCAAGTACATTGATAAAAAAATGAGAAAGTCTTTGTTGGTTAATCTTGAACTGGTAGCTATTGAATAAGTTGTGGGTTTTAGCAATAGTACAAAACTTCTTTTCTTAGGATTCATACAGAAATGGTGATTTGTGTTCCCATCATTCTGATCAATATTCAAACACTCTGAATGGTAAACAATTTACATTTGTGGGACTTTGAAGGATGCATTGCAGAACATAAGAATGTACAGGTATAGTCCCTCGAATTACAACAGTTTGTTTAGCGACTGTTGAAAATTACAATGGCATTGAAAAAAGTGACTTATGACTGTTTTTCATACTTCTGAATGTTGCAACATCCCCTAGTCTTGTGATCAAAATAGTTTGGCAACTATTTATGACCACTGCAGTGTCCTGGGATATTGTGATAATCTTTTGCAAACTTCTGATGAACAAAGTCAATGGGGAAGCCAGATTCATTTAACAACCTTTTACTAATGTAATATAGAGTTGTAATTACAGGAATGTTCCAATCTCGGATGGCAAACCTCAGATAAAGAATGTTTCCAAGCAAATACAACTCAGGCAAACAAAGTCACTAATCTATGAATAAAGAAGGATTAGAGAGGGAAAGTAAACACATGTTAGACTTTAACTAGAGATAATTAATTGTATGGATTACTGTACTAAACAGTAACGAAAGTTAAGCAGTAACCAATGTTAACCAATGATGGAGGATAACTAAAAATGTATATAAATGCAAGACTATACTCCAATAAAGAGCATCATCATAATTCAGTTGTTCATGATCAAACAACTCGACTGCCTTGTCATTACAATAAGTGGCGCATGAACAGGGACCCTCTTACTTCATCCAGCAAGGATTTAGTGCACCTTCAATCCTTTGTGGTTTTTTTCAACCTTTTGGTTTCGGTAAGTATGCGGTCTTCGCTTTCTGAGGAACAAAGGAATTAGGCTATTTGTTGAAGAAAAATAATTATTATCCACCTTCACATTATACTAATGCTGTCATTTGTCCCCCTTCTTCACCTGAATATATGTCTTCAATTCCCTCAGCTCCTGCAGATACAGGGCAAAAGCCTCCTGACTCTATTGTTCAGTCTTCTTTTCAGAAAATGGTAGAGACTTGTAAAAGGGATGCCTCTGTCTCAGGAACAGAACTTGAAGAATTACTGTTTGTCCAGTACAATATCGTCCTGGTCAGGGACCACAGCTTGGACTGCAAGTAGCAGAATGAGAGGGTCTGCCTTATCAGATCTTAAGAGAGTTAAAAAAGGCAGTTACAGATTAGGGATTAGTGGTAATTTTACAAGAGGACTTGTAGAAGGAATAAAAAATGGTTATACAATGATCCCTGAAGATTGGAAGCAAATATTTTGCATGATTTTAACATCCATGCAATATGTGGTTTGGGAGAGTGAATATATGAGACATGCTTAAGCTGCTTCTTTAGGAGGAGGAGGAGCATATACAGTTGAGCAGCTATTTGGTTCTGGACCGTTTGGTACAATTCCTACTCAAGTTGTTCTTCCTCCAGCTACGTTAACTATTGTTTCTGAATGTGCCTTTCATGCTTTTCTTAAGATACCCCAAGCTGGAGAACCTAGAGCAAATTTTTCAAACATTTGACAGAATGGCAATGAGCCTTATGCTGACTTTGTTGAGCGTCTGTCCAAAGCAATTAGACAGCAATTTGATCATCAGGAAACTGCTGGTGAACTTCTTCACCAGTTAGCTATTGAAAATGCTAATGCAGATTGTAAAAGAGCTTTACAGCCATTAAAGGCTACTGCTCATTACACTCTGGCAGATATGCTGCGAGTCTGCCAGGATATTGGATCACAAACTTATAAAATGCATATGTTAGCAGCTGCTATTCAGAAAGGACAGAGACCAATTGGTAACTGTTTTAAGTGTAGGAAGTCTGGCCACTGTCAGAAGGACTGTCGTTCTACACCTTCTATGCCTCAGAATCGTCCTTCTAAGAAGTGCCCTATTTGTAAAAAGGGATTTCATTGGGCCAATCAATGTCGGTTTCGGTCAGGAAACTTGCCAATGCGTGTGGCACCCACCCAGAATCCAAAGCGTGCCTTTCCCATCACTCTGACTCCTCCAGCAGTCTCTCACTCCTCCCCAGCCACAGCACTGGGATCAATTTAATCACTGAAGAGGAAATTGAGTTTAAATTTCCCATGGAAGTTAAAATAGTTCCATCTCAATTTAAAGGTCCTCTTCCTTCGGGATTAGTTGGCTTAATTTTGCCTCGTTCTTCTGCACACAAAAAGGGCTATTTTGTTGTGCCTAGGGGAATAGATTCAGATTACACTGGTATTCTCATGATTCAGATTTGGGTGAATCTTCCTCAAGTTCTTCCTTGTAATACTTCTGTTGCACAATTGCTTCTTCTTCCATATGAAATTCCATCTCCTGGTATAGGTAATTGTGGGGATGCAGGATTTGGATCAACTTCTTTATCTGTAGGCTTACTTCATCAGCTGAACTCCTCTTATCATTTGTTAATGCTCTTCCTTAATAAACAACCATTTCAAGGGTTATTGGATATTGGAGCTGATATTACTGTCATCTCCTCTTTACAGTGGCCAGTACAGTGGCCAAAAATGACAGTTTCTTCATTGTGGGGAATAGGAGGTTCTACAGCTGCTTGGCAAAGTGTTCAAGAAATTAATGTTGCAACATCTGCTGGTAAGTCTTTTTTCCTACAACCATACATTCCAGATATTCATACTAATATTTGGGGCCGTTATATCCTTTCTCTTTCTAATGCCCATTTGATTCTTGATGATGGCTCTTCCTCTTAAATGGCTCTGTTTTACACCAGTTTGGGTGGAACAATGGCCATTATCAAAGGAAAAACTCGCTGCTTTACAACAATTGGTTCAAGAACAATTGGCTGCTGGTCATATAGAACCTTCTACTAGTCTTTGGAATACTCCTGTTTTTGTTACATGATTTCAGAATCATATCAGATAGCCTTTTCTCAATATGTGGGAAACTTGTTGTATTCTTTACCCAAGGATCCTAGAATAGTGGTTACTACTATTTTAAATCCAGCCTTTTCTTCCATTTTTGTGCGAAATCCTATTTCTAAAGCTTTTACTGATGGATCACCTACAAGGGGTGTGGTTGTCTGGCAGATTCAACAACAATGGCATTCTAAATTTATTGCCATGCAGACTTCAGCTCAACATTGTGAGCTGGCTGCTGTGATTTTGGCTTTATGATTGTTCAATGACCAACCTATTAACTTGATCGTTGATACTCAATATGAGTATTTAGCTATGCAATCTTTTCCCTTTTCTTATTGTGCTCTCTCTTTGGATAAGAATTTGTTATCCTTGTTTTTATCTTTAAAGAATAGTTTGGAAACTCGCTTGTATTCTTTGTATGTAGAACACATTCGAAATCATACTCCCTTTACTAATGCCTTGACTGAAGGAAATCGGAAGGCAGATGAATCCTTAAAGGTCTTTGTTTGTTGCATCTTTGTTTGTTGATCCTGTTGATAGTCATTCTTATTTTCATCAAAATGTCAAATCGCTTACAAAGCAATTTAAAATTTCATTATCTCAAGCCCGGGATATTGTCAGTGCTTGTCCAGCTTGTCAGCAACTGGCGGTTCCCTTTCCAGTGGGTGTTAACCCACGAGGAACCCAAGCTAATCAAATTTGGCAAATGGATGTAATTCAATTTTCAACCTTTAAGCCATACTGTTATCTTCATACATCTATTGATACTCATTCACATTTCCTTTGGATTACTGCTTCAAAACATGAATGTACTTCAGATGTTATTTCTCATTGACTATCCTCTTTTGCTGTAATGGGTTGGCTTTCCCATTGTTTAAAACTGACAATGGCCCCCTTATATTAGTAAGGAATTTCAAATATTTTGTCAGAAATGGAATATTACTTTAGTGCATGGAATTCCTTACAATTCTCAGGGTCAAGCTATAGTTGAGCAAGCTCATCGTACTTTTACGATGAGGCATTGCTTCAGAAACAATTACAAACTGAATCTGGCCTTACCATCTGCGAAAGATTCAGAATCTCATTGCTGTAGCATTATATACTTGGAATTATTTAACCTTTTTAGATTCTCTTGCAGACTCACCTGCTAATTTGCATTTTTGAACTACTGAATCTTTAGCAAGGCCTTTGGTAAAGTATCGCCAAGCTCCAGATCCAACCTGGAAAGGCCCTACACTGCTGATCACCTGGGATCCACGGCTGCCGTGGAAGATCCTTCTACTCGACAAGCAGTGTGGGTTCCAGCGCGCTGTGTTCGTCCGTATCATGGCATGGCATCAGGGCCTTCACAACCTGATTCTGGATTTCACTCTTCATCTGAACACAGAAGTCCGCCTTCCAAGGTCAAAGCACCCGCAACCCATCACTTGGGGCCAGGTTAAATCTACTACATATCAAGCAACAACAACTGCAATAGGCCTCATTACTTCAGACTCCTGAAAATCTTGTTGCTGCTGTTTTTGCTATTATTACTGCTAACTCTGTTACCATTTTACTTTGTATTTTCTTGTTTATGGTTAATGGTGTTTCTGCTCAAAATGACACTTCTGTGGTTCGTCTTAACCCTAATTTGTGGATTCGCCATGCCCAATACATGTTTATGACCCATGGCACAAATATTACTTTATACTATGAGCCCCCAATGACATTTGGTCAAATTTCTTTTACCCTTAATTTGATCATGTCTTCGACATTTATTGTCTCACAACTACAATCTATTTCACACTCCTGGCTATTTTCTACACCCCTTATGCAATTGAATTCTGTCCGTTGGCGTTACTTGAAAGTTAGTCAATTTATAAGGGGTCTATGTTTCTGTTGTCATGCTAAACACACTTGGCTTCATAATTGGTCTGATTATGATGCTGCTCAGCACATATTAAAAGAGCTAGGGAATTGTTCTGACTACTATTGGTTGTCAGGTACCTTTAATTCTTCTTTGCATGGAATTAATATAGTTCCTGATATGTATTCTGACAATTTTCCTATTTTTAATGCCTCTGATCAATCTAATACAGGATTGATATGTGCTGGTTGGAAGCTTAAGGATCCTAATATGTGGTTCTTTTTTGATAAATATGCTACTAATGTTCATCCTCAGAATTATCAATGTGCAACTATAGGTTATTTTGCTCTACCTGTTCAAATAGGTACGCTCCCATCAACTCGACAGTGGGCCTTCCTCTCTGGGGCCTACATGTAATGATGAAGTCATTATTGACACACAATTGTCTTCTGGTTCTACATTTGGCCATGCATTGGCAGGGGCCGTTACAGGAGTCCTTACTCTAGGCTCTTATCGTGACGATCAGGAAAACAGACGATCTATTCTTGGTCTCACTGCAGACTTGAAAAATCCATCAATGCTACTGCTGCTATTATTTGTGATTTGCAGCATGAAATAGAAGACTTAAATCAAGATGTCTTACAGCAGTGTTTTGCCATAGACTATCTTTTAGCCCATCAGGGAGGATTCTGTATGTTAGTTGGAAGTCATGGATGTGCTGTGCATTTTCATTCTTTGAATAAAACTATTGAGGATGAGCTTACCAATTTACAATCATACATTCAAAATAATATCCATGCTCATTACTCACCTTTTGAGCGGCTAACCAATTGGCTCCCTGATTAGTCTTGGCTCAGACAGTTTTTCTTTTATGCTATAATTATTATTATTGTACTAATTGCAACCTATTGTTTTATTCAACGTATTCCAAATTTATTCACATTGTTTCATCCCGCTTCCCCCTCTCTTAACCCTCTACAATTGCAATACATTTATAAATCTTTGAATCCTCCATTTAAAATAAAAAACAAGGATATGTAGAGTTGTAATTGCAGGAATGTTCCAATCTCAGATGGCAAACCTCAGATAAAGAATGTTTCCAAGCAAATACAACTCAGGCAAACAAAGTCACTAATCTATGGATAAAGGAGATTAGAGAGGGGAAGTAAACACATGTTAGACTTTAACTAGAGATAATTAATTGTATGGATTACTGTACTAAACAGTAACGAAAGTTAAGCAGTAACCAAAGTTAACCAATGATGGAGGATAACTAAAAATGTATATAAATGCAAGACTATACTCCAATAAAGAGCATCATCATAATTCATCTTGTTCATGATCAAACAACTCGACTGCCTCGTCATTACAACAATTTAACAACTGCAATGATTCACTTGACAACTGTGGCAAGAAAAGTTGTAAAATAAAGCAAAATTCACTTAACAAATGTCTTACGTAGCAACAGAAAAATTTGGCTCAATGGTGGTTGTAAGTCAAGGACTACCTATATTTCTTTTTGCTTCTCTATTAGAGTATTAGAACTGGATCAATCCAAATTAAAATAACATATTTACATCTTAAACAACACATAACCCCCAGATTTACATTGGCAAGATATAGCAATGGGTATTATCTTAGCTGACATTAAACGGAGCCATATATTCTTGAGGGATAGGCATATCTCCATCTGGAAGTATGGTAATTGAATGGAACCCTCATGTTCAAGGTGGAAATAATTAGACTTTGTTGTGAGAGGAGTGTGATAAGAAATAAGTGCATGGACTTTTGGAAATGGTCTGGTGGATGCCCCTATAAAAATGGATAGTTTTAGGCCCAGTAAAGGCTACCCTTATATGTTAATTTTACTTCAATTATTCAATATTTTGTAGTGATAAGGTTAGGATTTCCAGAAGAGCAATCTTGTTCTAGAATATAGGCTTTGGGGAGAATCTAAGTCATCCAAACCCCTGTTGAAAATAGGAAGCCACCAACCTTTTTTCAAAAGATAATTTGATAACATTAAAATTTCCACAAAGGGCAGTCAACATCCACTTCTAGGAAAACTGTTCCAGACATAACAGCTCAGGTCATTGTAATGACTTCTTTTATTTTTAATGCTATTGCAGGATTCTACTTGATGCTTCCCCCCCAACAGCAGGATAGTACTATTTACAAGGACCTTACATGTGGTTGTTCAACTAGTTGCAGATGCATAGAATTGCATATTATGCTGGCTCAGGAATTCTGGGAGTTGTACACATACACAGATCATAAAGGGGCCATATTGCCCCATCCCTGCTCCAGACTATGATAAATGTGACGTACTTTTAGCCATTGTATTCACAAAATAATTTATTGATTTATTTAGAAGTGTTTTTATGATACCTTGCTCACAGTGGTTCTAACAACTTGGTTTAATGAAAAGCTATGTCAAACAACTTCCTGAAACTTGGTATATTATATATTATGTTACATTACATTTATTGTGTTGTCTTGTGGTTTCCCAAACTAATCATTTTGTAATAAAATAAGTTTATTCTAAACTGATCTGTGATATTGTGATTAAAAAAAAATTTCATTTAACACTTTTTTGACAGATTGGCTCTCCCTTCTGAAAGTAGATAGATACAAAGAAGGTATTAAATAGTTCTATTTTCCCATAGCTCCTCATTATTACTTCCATATCTTCCTATCTCAATAAATTAACAACTTCCTTGATTTTTCCTTTATTTTGGACAATTCCTCATAAGATTTTGCTTTCCTATCAGATACAAAAGTGTGAGCTTCAGCCTTTCTCATTCCTTCCCTACAGTTTGTAATTGTCCTTAGTTAACAGCCTTTGCTTCCATTTCTTCTACATCTCTTTTTACTTTTTAACAGTGTGCTTTCTTTTCATCAATAGGACTTTTATCTCTATTTCTCTTTCTTCACAAAGATCTCTTGTATCTCTTGCATCTAGTATTACACTTTACAGAGTCTTTCATTCCTCTTTGACTTGTTTATTCTTTAAAATGTCAAGCCAGTGTAGGCAACCTATGTTTTTCCCCCCATTTTACTAAAATCTGTCTTTTGGAAAAAAATTTCTGTCCTTGTTATTTTGAACTCCAGCATAACATAATCTGTTTTGTCTAAGATGTTTCACACTTTGAGTTCCTCAACCAATTCTGCTTTATTTGTCAGCGCTAAGATCAGAAGAGCTGACCCATTGATTCTTTTCTATCATTTGAAAAATGAAATTGTCAGCAAAAGAGATCAGAAATGAGTGAGACTCTTCCATATATTATCAACATCCTTCACCAGAGTAGGTGGTCCATAATCAAATTCCATAATAGTGTCTTGTTTTTGCTTCTAAGTCCTTTATACTCATCCAGATGATATAGGAACTTCCATGTTCAAAATGTAGCCTCCAAAGCTACAGCTTCTTTCTGTACTGTGTCACTTTACTACCATTTTAAATTGGATCTGCTAAAGAAATGATATCCTTCAACTTTTTTATTGTAGTCATGACTCTCATCTGCTGCCAGATTTCTAGGATACCTTTGAGGACACCTTTGCTTTTCTGGTTAGGATTTGTAGTTCTAAAATGTCTGCTTCTTTCTTTCACTGAACTAATCAAGATAGCATTAAGATCTGTGTGGACTCTACTTAAAAGACAAGAACATCAGGTTTCCGGTTTTTGCATGGCTTCGGGGCAGCAGGAATTCGCGACCGCTCGCGATTCCTGCTGTGCTAGCCGCTGAGGTACCCCCGATCCAAATGGGTCAGGGGGATATGGCTGCCCTGTAGGGACAGCCGAAGAGAGAGGGGAGCTGGACAGGGGGTTGGTTCCCAAGTCGGTGGAGCGGCGGTCAGCAATGGCCGCCACGAAGAAGTCTGCAACCGGGTAAGATCGTGCTGGAGGAAGCAAGAAAAGTGAAAGTGCTGGCTGAGCCGGGTCAATCAACATCCTTTAAATTCGCTGGAACTGAGCTGTCTGAATTGCTGGAGGATACATTGTATCCCTAAGAAGATCGAAAGTGGCGGAGAAGCTGTTAAAGGGAACTTTTTTTTTTTCTTCACTCTCCCACCCCATGAAAAAAGCAGAAGAAGATTTGAAATTTGTTTGGGCACTGAGGGTGAAATATTCTGAAAGTTGCTTGGACATTGGACTTAAAAATTTAAGAAATTGGAAAACCTTTATTTGAGGTATGGATTTCTAATCATTTAAAAATTGATGTTGCAAGTGGGAAGGGAGCGGAAAAGTATTGGAGCAGAAGTGGAAAAAGGAGGAGATTGCCAAGAATACTAAAAAAAGAAATATGGTAATTAGACCTCTTTGATTAAACAGTAACCTCAGAAAGAGAAATAGAAGAAGGAAAATATTAACTTTTGGAACTTTCTTTTTGAATTACTTTTGACTAAAAATACTTGGGTGGTTGTTTTGGGGAAAGTTTTTCTTTTCAGGATGGCATTGCTTGTGGATGAACTAAATATTGAATATCAAAAATATAAATAGGAAGAACAAGATGGAAAAGATACTTTGGGCACTTCATTTCAATTTTTAGAAATGGCGTTATGTACTTATGAAAAGTTGATTACGCAGCAGAATGACTGGGACAAAGAAGAAGAGAAAGAAGAAGCCATCTTTGATGAACAATGGGTTTTTTCTGGGGAGGAGGAGAAAGAGGATAAGAAAAAGGGGATTTTAAGGTTTGAAAAAACAACCCAAAAAAAGAAAAATGAGAGGAAAGGTGGATGCAAGGTTAGAAAGCAAAGGAAAGGGAGTAAGAAAAGGGAAGAGGAGAGACAAAGGGGTAAAAAGGGCAAGGAGAAGAATAAGCAAGAGAGAAAGGGGGGGAGCAGAAGCCTCAATGGTGGGAAGCAAGATCTAAAGAAAAAAAGCTTATTTAGAGACAATGGGTGAAGGATAAAAAAAGGGGGGGATTCTGGAAGGTATATAAGATTGTGTTTTTATATGTGTATTTAGAGTATAAAATTTATTGTGTAAATTTAGAATTTATTAAACAGAATCCCAAGATAAATTAAGTGTTATATGAAGTACTTTTAAGTTAGGGTAAAGGCGTCACTCCAAATAGTGTATAGGAGAAGTATAGTAAAAGAAAAAAGATGAATGGATAGTTGGAAATAGAACAAAGATTGTTATTGAAAATGGTTATAAGCTGTTATGCTTTGATTGTGCACTGTTTTTGTAAAATTAATAAAATTGGTTTATAAAAAAAAAAGAAAAGAAAATGATAACAAGATATGGAAGGATATATAAAATGAATATGATGTTTGAATTTGTGTCTGTGTGAAGAGTTTTAACCCGGGATCAGGCAGCCTTCAGAAAAGATGTTTTAGTTTATGTCTTGTGTATTGTGTTTGTAAAATTAATAAAATTTGTTTTTAAAAAAAAAGACAAGAACATCAATAATAGAAGATGACTACTGTGGCTGCTCAAATGCAGTGTTTATCGGTTTTATCAAGAACGCTCATGATTAATGTTAAACACGAAGAAATCTACAGCGTGTTCCATGAACAAGGAGTTAAGCAGAATTTTGATGGGTGCATGATCGAGACCTGTACAATTATGAGCAATATAAAGAGGATGAATAGAAACAAATTACTCTGTGTCTCTTCAAATAGCAGAAAAGAGCTTCAAGCTGCTCAGGTATGATATTGACTAACTGAGGGACTTCATTTTATTTTGCAGTATCTGACTGCATTCTCTCTGTGAACAGGTCCAAAAGAACTGGGTTTCTAGTTGAATTGAAATGTGTTTGTTTTTAAAAGTGTCATTTTCCAGCAAGGGAAAAGAGGCTACATTTACTTTTTTCAAATTGAATGTGGTCATATTTTGGTTTAAATCAACTTCAGACATTCTGCCATCCAAAGGCTTTTTCAAGCCACTAGCGTTTTCCCTTTGCTGATTAAAAATCTGCAATAACAAAATGGGCCAGAAAAAGGCATAGTAGTGAGGGTTGCATGCAAATTGTATATGCAAAATGTTAAAGAAGCATGATGAAATTTGTCTTTTAAAACCCTGCATAAATGGCAAAGAATTGAAGCAGTGTAGGAAATATGCTGAAAATCAGCAGAATGTTTGTTTGTGATGAGGTATTCTGAATATAACAAGTTACTTTATTGTTTTAAAAAAGCAATCCTACTATCATAGACTTGACTTTTAGACATCCAGGTTTATGCCCAAATTGTAGATAAATATTTTAATAAAAAAGATTTGTAGCAGGTTTCTATAAACAAAATGTTTATATGAAATTCATAGATGGGATATGCCAATTTTGTGAAAAGCAAATCAGTTATGGATTTCCAAATGCTAGCTCCTCTTGGAAAAAGACTACTTGATTTAAGAAAATTATCAAATTATCATGACGTATAACTATTATATTATCATAAACAGTTGCAAGGCAGTCTTCTTTGTGTTAGGATTGACTAAGCGACTTTTTCAAAGACCTATTTTCAGCAATTATTTTTCTTGTCTTCTTCCCTCTCTATTTATTTTGTGAAAAGTGAAAGTCTAAATTGAGGCTGTAATACTAAAATCTTATTAAATCTGATTGTGTTGTACTTCCTCCTCCTTCTTATAGTTCAGTGAATTAAGAAAGTATCTGTCTAAGCTGCTTCCAAGTATTATGTGGAAGCATATCCGGACTTAATGTTTTGCCCCTTATTTCATGGCAAGAGAACTGTCTTTATTAAAGATATGTTTCTTATTCTTTACAATCTTTGAGATTTTTAATTTTTTGGTACTTTGGTGTACTTTTTGTGGCTTGGATGAGAATGATTATGAACAGAGAGACTGAGTAGTATTCTTATTACTAATTAAATCTTATCCTCTCACCAGATTCACGAATCAACTTGTGAGAAATTCTAAACCATTTGGTGGTACTAAGATAAGTTTTAAAAAGATCAGCTTCCTGGAGTCACATATTGTTATATGATGGGGCTTTGAAATCCTAATATTTTGGGGATTTCAATAATTTGATTTCTTCAACCCATACTGATTTCACTGAATATAAATTGAGAAATAAGGTTCCTGTTATGGACTAATGGTTGAAACAAGTACTGTTTGTAAGAGCTGTTGAATATACGTTTATTAAAACTTACTGTTAGTAAATGTTAGTAACTTTGCCATAATGTTTGTACAATAACATTGATGTGTAAAATTATTAACACCAGATACTGCTTGATGTTTATGATATAATATAATTGATTGTTACATAAACTGTTAAAATACTGTATTGTTAAAATGCTCTATTTCGGGATTATCTGATATGTTATAAATAAATGTAGTCTTAATATTAAAGACCTTCATATTTATGAGCCAAATCATAACGCCCAGTTTAGTTTAATTGATTAGCATGTCTTGACTAGGTTTGGAGATACAGATACAGATACACCTTAAAAATTCTTTCTGTGTTATTGGACAAGAAAATAATCAAGAAAAAAACTAAAAATGTACAGCATTTTAAAATGAATCCTGTATGAACAATAACTAAAACTTACAGCATCAAGAAGAACAGAGAGAAACCTAGGGATATTTACACATAAAAAGCATAGAGATGATTGTACATATGATGTTAATGAGAGAAATATTTTAAATATCAATATTTCTGATATAGCTGAAGGTAACCAGGAAAAACTTTGTTCTGATGCATAGTTGATTTGGTTTATATGACATTGATTTAGATGCCATAGAAACTTGCAATTACATTTACTATATTCATATCTCAAATCTTTTTCTCTTAAGTTTTTAAAGACTTTTGTGAGTCATGCTTGATATAAGAATTATAAAATATTAATGTTAATTCCCTTGATTTTAAATTAAACAGAAGTTCATCATTTTTCAAGTGTTGTCAATGGTTGTAATGGATAACACCTAATAATCTTAGAAGGGGATGATTGAATTTGTCTCATTTGAAACCACATTGGAACTTGCAAAATGTATTCAGCAGAAATAGTGTTTTTATCAATATGCAATATCTAATCTGGTAATTCCCTCTGTCTCTCTCTTCCTTGTATTGAATAAACTTAGTGTCATGCATGAAAAAGAAAAAAACAAGAAGAAAAATTAGAGGTCAGCAATCAAGAATCATCTCTGACTTTCTCAAATTTATATGCAGTAGGTGTAAATTTATGAATTTAATTATTTAGTATCAGGAAAAAATGCCCTTGCCCTAGGAGACGAGTAGTTCTACTTTAACCTAATTAGGTCCATTTTTAACTATCCAACAGGCTCCTTCCCCCTCCCCCTTTGGCATGGAATAGACTTGATAACCTTGTGGGACAGTCAGCATTATTTCCCAATCACAGTCCTTTTGATAAGATTGTTCTGACAACAAGGTTATTATAAATTCAGGATGAAATTAGAGATAGCCATCAACTTACAACCACAATGCAACATACCTATTATGGTTGTAGTCCTGACAGTTATAAAACTGGTGTGGACTATTCCTGCCGGTTTAGTGTCATCTGCAAATATGATGAGCTCCTCTTCCATTCCCTCGTTTATGAAGATGTTGAAAAATACTGGGCCTAAAATGGAACTTGGAGTACCCCACTGCTTACTTCCCTCCATGTAGATGCAGTTCCATTAAGGCAGGGGTGTCAAACTCAAATTGTCATGGTGGCATCATGTGAAGTATCTGAACTTTTTTTCTCCTTCACTAAACTGCGTGTGGGAGTTTCTCCTTCGCTACAGGCTGGGAGTTTGACAGCCCTGCATTAAGGACTACACAGTCCTTATTGAATGCAGTTTGTCAGCCAGTTACAAATCCATTTGGTGGCAATGCTGTCAATCCCACCATTTTTTAGCTCATCACATGACCAACCTGATTTTATGACCCTTAGTTTAGTGGATGTTAAGCAAATGCCACAATTGTTAAGCAAATCAATTGTTTGCTAAGGGCTGGTTTTACTGGAACTAGTAGTAAATGCCTGTTTTGGCAAAAATATTGTAAACATGTTTGTATGACTGTGGAATGCTGTAAATGTGGGCAGGATTATCAACTGCCTGAAATGTGGCTAAATTATCATGGGAGAGGACAGCTGTCATAAATTTGGAACTGGATTGTAAATATTTTATGATGGTCTGTAAATTAAGGACTATCTGTATGGAGGAAGGCTAACTCACTGCTCACTCCAAGAATTTGATTTTCACCAGCTTAAGGTTGACTCAACCTTCCACCCTTCTGAGGTGAAATGAGGATCCAGATTGTTGGGGGCAAGATGGTGTCCCTAAACTGCTTAGAGAAGGCTGTTGAGCACAGTGAAGTGATATATAAGTGCTATTGCTATGGGAGGAAGTAAGTAAGCACCTTGAGTTCCTTGGAGGAAGGATATACCATAAACCTTGGCATAATATATAAATGATTATGAAGAGCTGTGGTGGTGCAGTGGTTAGCATGCAGCTTTGCAGGCTGACTCTGTCTTTTGCCAGGAGTTTGATCCTGACCAGCTCAAGGTTGACTCAGCCTTCCATCCTTCTGAAGTCAGTAAAATGAGGACTCAGATTGTTGGGGGCAACATGCTAACTCTGTAAACAACTTAGAAAGTACTATAAGTATTTAACTCTAAGTGCTATTGCTATTACTAAATGATATGTTTGAAAATCTCCTATTGAGGTCAACTGAGCGAAAGGTTCAGCTTTAGTATTTCTTTTATATTAGCATTTGTTTTTTATAGTCATAGAAAAATATACAGCACAGGTAGCTATTAGCACAGTCCTTAATTAATTTCAGATTACTGCATCCATCCTTTTGTGCAATTTTTCCAGTTTTCATTATATTTTGTTTTCATTCCTATCCAAGTCTGAGTAGGAGTAATTGCTTTTCCTAAAGCAATACTAGCGAAGTACTGAAAAGAATATTTTGAGTCAATATTATATTTTTAAAAACTGTGCAAAATATAATTTTCCTTCCTTCTTTCCCTCCATTCCTCCTTTCTTTCTTTCTTTCTTTCTTTCTTTCTTTCTTTCTTTCTTTCTTTCTTTCTTTCTTTCTTTCTTTCTTTTCTTTCTCTCTCTCCCTCTCTCTCTCTCCCTCCCTCCCTCCTTTCCTTTCCTTTCCTTTCCTTTCCTTTTCTTTCTTTCTTTCTCATTATTTCTTCACTCTGAATCAGGCATCTAATATTTTATGGGTTCTGCTTTGAAACTTTTCCCCCACATGTGTGAATTCTGGTTGTGATAACACAGTGCTGTGGGAAAAGCACTATAGCCTGTCCCAGTTGTGCTGTGAGTCATTCTCTTCTTTATGATCACTTCACACATTCCAGAGTCGAGCACTGGCACTGAAAAAAATTCCATAACTTAGCTCTGATGTTCTCTTAGTTAAGAAGTAGACAGTTCCCAGAATATATAAGGCTTTCAAATCTCTCTTTTTTGGAAAGCCTGTGATTGTGATTCTTGCAATTTTCCCAAGGGAAATACATTTTTTCAGATATGATCAAAACAGATTGTGGCTGAAAGGAACTAATTTGGACTAGGCACATTATCAAGATTTAGCTTGATTTCACCAAAAACATTTAATCAAAAAAGCAAGGCCTATTATAAGTAATTATTGTTAAAGAAGTAATTATTGTTAAATATGCTTAGAATTAAAGTATTTACAGCAGTTTGATACAATTTTCAGATTGAAAATGCTCTTTCCACGATGGAAAGACCTGGGGATACTATTCACAATGACTGGGGTGGCAGCAATTCATGTATTTCAAGTACATTTGCAGCAGGAGCAGCTTTCTTCTTCCCCTGATTGTCACCAAGTATATTCAGAAACAGGATTCAATGCCTAGACGAATTTTTGGCACAAAAAGGAAAGTCTTCCACATTCGAGGATCAGTTCAAAGCAAAAGTTAATTTTTGAATAGGAGACTGGGAGAGAGTAACAGAGCTGTAAGATAGAGCAGGAAATTTTAAAAAAGCTTCCCCTAAGAAGATTGAAACAAATAATTTTATACTGAATAATTTTTATAATTTATAATTCTATATTGTTGCCAAGAAAATTGCAAAAAAATATGTCCACGAAGTCATTGGTGGTAGAGCACAATTCAATGTTACTTTTTAAAATGATGAAATAGTACCAATATTTTGATATGGACATTGATCAATTTTGCAGCACATCTAATGTGCTTTTAATTGAATTCTTAGAAATTCTTGATCGTCTTTGCCAAGTTTACATTGATTTTAAGAAGAGGCTTGACAGTCACTTGTCTGAGATGGTATAAGTTCTCTTGCTTGAACAGGGGATTGGACTAAAAGACCTCCAAGATCCCTTCCAGCTCCTATCCTATCCTATCCTATTGTTTCTGAAATCTACATGCTGTGTTTTTTATATCTTATTAGTTAATTTAATTTAACACTGATATGATCGCCCATCCTTTTCATATACTTATGGGTGGCTCAGAGCAACAAGAATAAAAGCATGTAAGAAACCATTAAAAAAAAAACCCCAAAACAGCCCATCATTTTTATTTATTTAGATTTTTTTTATCCCATCTTTATGAGTGTGACTTCCCTAAAGTCAACCAGCTGCTTTCATGCTAAGGTGAAACTAGAACTCCCAGTCTCTAGATGTCTAGCCTGGTACCTAAACTTAGATCGTTAGGTACTTGAAAACACTGGATTAAATAAGAGAGGGGAGAAAGATTCTGTTAATAAAAGATTAAAATATTTGAATTCCCATTAATTCTAGCTGTACTTCCTGTGCTGAATGGATTCTTAATCTCCACAGAGAGGATTTATGCATGATTGATAGGACTTAATAAAAAATGTGGGTTTTTTGCATTAGAGTTGCTTATTCAATAAGCCTACTTTAAAAATAACTGGGTGAAAATGTTGAAGAAGAGGTGCTAAAAGTGTCACTGTATTGGTCCAGCACAGCATCCAGAAATTCTGAGGTCTGCAGGAACATTCTTGCTGTTCTCATAGAGGCAGCTGTACACTCTGAGCACACTATTTTGAGTGTCATTACCTTTTCCCTGAGCAACCACAATGTATTATTCGTATGTTATTATGTGGCTGTAGAGAAACCAGCTAGGCTAACTCCACAATATCTTGGCAAAGGTACCAGGAGAGGATTAGATTGCTTTCCAATATTTCAGCGAATTAGAGCTTAAAGCAGAATGGATGAATAGGAAAGTGGATGGCTTTCTATGGAGAAGTTGATAGCAGGAATGGCAAGTTATATAAAGATTCTGCTACTACAAAGTGCTTGATGCCTATACATTTATTCAAACAAATACAGATTTCTATAGCATCCTTTCAGTTTAAAAGAGGCCAGAATAATTATATTGAGGATGGGGTAAACTTTCTTTCTTTCTTTCTGTTTTTCCATCTACTTTTCCAATGCCATTTTTTTTCATCCCCTTAATACCTCCTTAAGGCCTTCTTAATGCATTCCTTAATCCTCTACAGAAGTTTTATATTCATCAAATCAAAACCACTCCTGATTTCCAAAGTATCCCTTTGATTTGGTAGATCTAAAGTGATATTAGACCACTCATATCTTGCATTTTTCAATCCCTTATCTATCCACAGAAATGTTTTTCCCATGTAAAGCTGCTTGACTTCTGCGGGGATCTGAAAGAACTTTTTAAAGAGATTCAAAGGATCAAACTTGCTGAAGTAATTAATCTGTGTTTCTAATAGTGTGTGAATCATCCCTTGGTCAAAACCCCACAATCCATTATATCCAGGAATTCCCATAGTTTCATTATCATCAGACCATTAAGCAGAAATTATTCAATATCCTTCATACTGGGTTAAAATAATGCTTCCTCAAAGAAGCCATTAACTGCTTGTCATTCAGAATTATGGAATTCCTAGTAGCATAAAACATTTCTCCATTTAAGACCTTATTTCCAGGTGTGATTCCATCTGGAATTTTGATGATTGAGAAAATTGCCTGCAAAGCTGTCCCTGAAAGCTGTTTGAAAACTTCAGTTAATACAAGACACACACTTTAGATTACTGAGACTGATTATTAGAAACATTTTGGGGTACTTTAACATTTTTCTTTAAAGCATTATGCCGCTTCAGACCTGCCTATGTTTGCTTTTAAATCACCCAAGTCTGAGTTGGAGATACTCAGGGTTAAGTGATTATGGATTGGGAAAAAAATCCTCATTTTACCTTGCAAGATTTTGTGTGTTAATCAGGTCCATCCCTTTTGGCTTTTTCAGTCCAATTAACATTGGTCCATGGGTAATGCTCCAGACATAATGAAAAGAAATGCACAATTGATCTAATTTGTGCTGAAGCTACTTATTCGATCAGTATGATTGCTATTAGTGTCTCTGTAAGTTCATCTAAAGCAACAACAACTATTGCCTTTTATCAGACAGCCAACTATTTTGAACTAGAATGGCTGCAAAAATTATTTCTATGCAAATTGGAGATGCTATGAAAAGAAATATTATTTAAATACGTATATAAATACGTATATTATTTAAGTATGGATATAAAATTCACAGAATAATTCTGCAGTTTGTTAAGTTTGCAACATCCCTGTGAATTAACTTTATGTTGTTCTCATTTTAAAGCTGCAAGGCTAAGAATGAAATGCTGGCTTGCCTGACACTGCTCACTGAGAAATTGACTGTATGTTGGTCTCCTCTCTTAGATCCAGTTATGTCAATATAGACTTTTTTAGAATTTGGATTATTTTATTTTCTAGGTACACTTGTGGACAATACTACAAGAGTGATGTGTACTAACATTTGCAGACTATACTACTTTTGCTGCTTGCTAGACGTTATCTTGTCACTATTAGCAAAGCAGCATTTATATACTTATTAATTCTATAATCTATAACATAATAAAATATAATATTAAAGTTTTGTGTGTTTTGTGCACACAAAAATTCATTTTTAGTAAAAATGCATGGAACTGGGCAAACTGATTTCCTTTAGCCACAGAAACACACGATGTAAGCAGAATGCTCACATAATTGATGTTTTATGGTGTTGTAAGGCTTTAACATATTTATGTTACAATCTTATACATAATTACTGGAAATAACTTTGGTTATGCTAACCACTTAATAAACAAATATGGGCTACACTGTTAACCATAATACCTCCTATGCAGATAGATAGAACAGATCAAATTGTGAATGTTATCAGGTGAATTTTTCAACATTCATTTCATAAATTCCCAGTGAACAAGTTATATGAAAAAGTGCTGTTTTAATGAAAATTATATTTTGTTGATAAAGTCAAAGATTGATAAATCCGGTGATTGTTCTCTTGTATTAGTAAGATTAATTTCATATTTTTACATATCAACACACACAGTTTTAAAATTAGCGGACATAGATATGACTTTAATAATACTGAAGGGAATAGACTACTCTGACATTCACAAAGTTTCAAAAAGTAATTGAGCAGCAATCTTAATATATCCCATCAATAAGCTTTCCATGTCCAGCCACAAGCTTCACAACAGTGCTGACAGGCAAAAAAAATATAGAGCATTTACAGTGCTAGTTCTGACCTTCAAATAGAACAAACACAGAGAATGAAAGTCAAGAGAGATGTTCTACTTACTTTGTCCTTCAAATTTCCTGATGATTGTATCCAAATAGGTGTTTTGAGGGGCCATGTGCCCCCTCCTGACAGGCATTTTCAATTTTTTCTCCACATCCAATGGGAAAGAGAAATGCTGCTTTCTTCAATAAGGTGCTCTGATTTTGAGTAGAAAGGTGAAGAAGCTTGAGCTCTGCACTGAGAAATCAAGGGGTAGTTAGCTAACAGGCCTTTGCCTCTTGAACTCTCCTGCTTGATAGCTATGAAGAGAGCAAAGCCTCCCCCTTGTACCCTTAATTTTCTTTAGCTCCTGACCAATACAATTTCACCAAGGGCAGGAGGGGGAGAGTTGGGGGGAAAAAAAACACCAGAGGAAAAGGGGTGGGGAATTTTCTTTTCCTTTTCCTTTTTTTTTAATGTTGATGCTTAGTCATCAGTATCCCATTCCATATGTGGCTGCCTCAAAGACTTGTCAGCAGCAACAGCTGTTAATCTGACAATAACCAGCAGCCACCTCCCTTCTCTTTGGGATCCTAAATAGACGTGGAACTGAAAAAAACTCACGGCAAGAGAGATGTCTCTCCGGTCTATAAGCAACACGGAAGAAGCTGAAGAAAAAATTGTGAGGAGAGACGCACGCCTTTTTGGAGGGGTGTCGCCTGCCTCCTTTCTGTTCCTTTAATGTTCGGGCAGCAAGAATAGGTTTGGAGTCGATTAAAGCAGGAGCTGTTCCCAGGCTTGGTGCTGAAAAGCCCTTCCTGGACAGAATACCACCTGGGTTTGCTAGCTGCTAATCTGGGGGCGGAAGGAGAAAAGGCATGAATGGGAGGAGGGGGCGGTGAAAGAGGGGAAACAAGAAAGCACATTTACAAGGCTTGGCAGACATTGGTTCACTCTGGACTATACTTACAAACCGGGTTTCTTGGCATTTTGCCATACAGCCACTTGTTTGCTATAGGAAAAGAAGATGGAACAAACAAAAGATTCCAGTCACTCCAGAGACAGCCCTTCTTCACAGTTAACTCACCTTCTTATAGATGAACAAACTAAGTGGAAGAAAGCAAGTTTACAAGGCTTTGCAGACTATTGTAATAAGGCTGCCATTGGCTTTAGGGATTATGTATGTATGTATGTATGTATGTATATATATGTATATATGTGTATATATTGGAAAACCACTGTAATAGGAAGCAGGTTCCCATGCAGTTGATCATGAGGATCATAAAGCAGTATTATTATTATTATTATTATTATTATTATTATTATTATTATTATTATTATTATTATTATTATTATTATTAAAAAGGATATGGTTAATATTAATTGGAATAATTGTGGGTCAATATCCTTGTGGGTCAAAACTGAACATTGGTAATGAGCATAATAGTGGTGGAGTAATATAGATTCACCTGCTTATGAACTGATTATAAATAACTGTGGCAATTTGGGCTTGGAATAGACCTGATGTCTTCCAAAAGTTTTGGACTCATAAACCCCACCCAGCATGTGAACAATTAGGAATTGTGAAGTTCTAATCCAATACATCTAGATGCCTGCATATCCATAGATACAATTCAAAATATATTACAAATTAAAAGAAAAATATTTTGAATTGTATCTATGGGTATGCAGGCATCTAGATGTATTGGATTAGAACTTCACAATTCCTAATTGTTCATATGCTGGGTGGGGTTTATGAGTCCAAAACTTTTGGAAGACATCAGGTCTATTCCAAGCCCAAATTGCCGCAGTTATTTATAATCAGTTCATAAGCAGGTGAATCTATATTACTTCAGCAATGTAAGATCATTGGCTGGAGCTTTGAAATGTAACAGTAAAATCCAATAAAGATACTTGTTTATTCAATCATCTTGGCTGCCTCTTTGACTCTAGGCTTAAGTTTTAGAGGTAACACCTTTTATAACTTCTAAAAAGTTGAGACCTAGCCACTTTATGGACCATTTTCTTTTCACATACAAGAAAGCATTGAGTGGAGTATAAATATATATTTTTCCTGGGATTGTGATTGTCTTGAGCAATACTGCTTAAATGCTTGGAGAGTGCAGAATCTTTTGTAGATCCCTTCTTGTGAAAAATATTGAAATATTGAGTTGTCTATTTCCTCAGATCTGAGATTGACAGAGCCTACTAATATCTTCCCATGTAATTCATCCCTGTAATTACAGGGATCTCTCTGACTCTTGGAATAGCTTTATACCAAGAGACAGTAGAAACTTTCAAAATGATCTTTAAGAGAGAGGAATTTTAGCAGCTGTTCAATCAGAATAAAACTGAAAAGGGCCTTGAATGTCTTCTAGCCCCCCTGCTAAAGCAGGAGACCCTATACCATTTTACACAAGTGACTTACACAAGTCCAGTTTCTTCTTAAAAACACCAGTGATGAAGCACCTCTACAACTTCTGAAGGCAAGCTGTTTCCCTGGGTGATTGTACTCACTATTAGGAAGTTTCTCCTTATTCCACATTGCTTCTTTCCTTGATTATTTCCATCCTTGTTTCTTGTACTGCCCTCTGGTTCTTTTCTTCTCAGCTTCACCAAAATGCAACATTGAAGAAAGGACATTTTATGTCTGTTCTTATATTTGTTCTGGGTGGTTTTTCAGGCATTACACTGGTCTATTTTTTTCTTTGCTTGTCCTGTCTTTGGCTCAGCTTTGGCAAGCCTCGGCAAGATTTCAGAAGTGGCTTGTCAGTTACTCTGTCCTAGAGTTCAGAGCTGGCTGGCTTTGTGATTAAGGTGAGAGAAACTTTAGTCTCCTGGTTTCTAGCCTGATGCCTTCACTAATACACCAAAGTGGTTCTCAAGAATTTATTGAATCTGAAGATTATGACCTGCTCTTTAGATCTATGCTCAGTGATGGGATTCAATTTTTTTTTACTACCAGTTCTTGGTGGGCGTGGCAGGGGAAGGGTACCGTAAAATCTCCAGTCAGAGGTGGTATTTGTCAGTTCTCTGAACTACTCAAATTTTCCACTATCAGTTCTCCAGAACTGGTCAGAACCTGCTGAAGACCACCTCTGCCCATGCCCCTCCTGATCTGTTAAAATAGTCTTGGGGGTGTCATGGAGGTGAGTTCTTCTTCTCCTTATTCTTATTCTTGTTCTTGTTCTTATTCTTATTATTGTATTTCTTGTTCTTGTTCTTCTTGTTCTTGTTCTCCTCCTCCTCCTTTTTGTATTCCTTTGCCTCTTAAAAAGGCTGTGGTTTACCCACCCCTTAAGAAACCAATTATTTATTTGTTTGTTTGTTTGTTTAGTTAGTTAGTTAAGCATGCATTTGATAATATACATAAGTATAAACATGATTATTAATGCATGAAATAGATAAAAGGGAACATTGGTACGCTTATGCACATTGCTAGACTACATTATTTTGGACAATTTTCATCAAATATCAAGCCTTCATTCTGGGGGAAGATACTAAAGAAACTTCAAAGGACCTTGGTGGAAGTGGATCATCTGGACTGCTTTCCAGCCAGGATTCAGACCTGGGTTTGGAACAAAAATGGCATTGCTTGTGTTTATGGATGACCTCTAGTGTGATCAGATAGGAGAGTAGATCTGCTACTGCTCTATTTAACCCCTCAGCATCTTTCAATATCATCAATCATGGATTGAATTGGCTTAGAGAGCTGAGGACAGATGGTGTGATGTTGTGCTGTTTGCCTCCTTCTTTCTGTGCTAATTCAAGTTAGTGATGATTGGGAAGGAGAATCCACCCTAATACCTATTATGTAGGGTGGCACAGGGCTTTGTACTTTCTCCCTTCCATTATAACATCTACTTCATGGGGTGAGGCATCATCAGTGTGCAGATGGTACCCAACTGCATACCTAAGTGGCAAACTAAGCAATAGCTGTCTTACTGTAGTGCCTGGAAGCCATGAGGGTCTAAATGGGAAACAACAGCCTTGAGATTGAATTCTGGCAAGCTGATTGGCTTTGTGTTTTTGGCCTTCTGAGTCCGGGACTATGCCAGCTTTGAAGTTGGAAGAGATTGCATTTTGCCAGACAGATTCAGTATTCAGTCTGGATGTCCCCAAAGACTCAAGACTCCTGCTGGATGACAGGTGACATTCATGCCAGGAAGGTCTTTGCACAACTTTGGTTGTGTTCCTCAGTTGGCAGGCATTCTTGCAATCATTTATGCCCTAGTTAGGTTCTACTTCAACGTTCTGTACATGAGACCACCTTTGAAGTGTTTCTGGAAGTTACAACTGGTACAGAATGCAGCAACGCAAACAGTTATGTGTGCTCCTAGAACAGTGCATGTTACACCTGTAGTCACTGGTTGCATTGTTGCCACTCAATTTCCAGCTCCAATTCAAGTTGCTGGTTTTTGTTAGGGATAACATTGTTTACCCTAACTGGTTTAGATAAAATAATAAATATGTTATCATGGTTTGTTAGTTAAAGTGTCTGTAACTTTAACTGTAAGAATGTAATTAAGGGAGTGGTTGTAATAGCACCATAAAAGAAACAAGGTACCACTGCTTGCTCTCTCTGGCTTGATGATCCCTAATTACTGGATGGATTCAAGACTGCGTTTTTTCCTTACTCGAATGGGAGAGAGAAAGGACTGTTGATTTGTTGTAAGTGAACTGACTGGATATTCTACACAGACTTTTGCTAATTGAATATCCTTGAATGGACTGACTAAAACGATACATGACTAATGGACTGTTATTTTGACTATATTATAATCTCTAAATGGAATAAACTATATTTTTGATAGCACAAGCGTATCTGTTATTTTTACTGTATGTTAACAAACATATCTCACTCATTTATCTGTGTGCCTATCTGACTAATGCTGCACATTCTGTTTAGCTTGTCTCCTTAACCCTGGTTGGGGAACACAGGCTTAACACTGGTTAGGGGCCCAGAGGCTGCAAAGTCAGTTTAACTAGGATAAAACAGATTTATGTAAAAAGTGAGAGTTTGTGTTGTTATACATTACAGTAAACAGACAGCTGTGTTTTATTAATTATAGTTTTATATCCATATAAGAAAACATGGCACAAGTCAATCTACAAAGTTTGTCCCTTATATCCAAGTTGGATGGAACAAACTATGTATCATGGTCTATGAAATGTAGTCTACTTCTACGAAGAGAAGGTCTGTGGAATATAATAGAAAACCCACCTAACATAGAGGAATGGGATCCAGAGATAGAGGAAGATAAACAAAAGATAAAAGAATTTAAACAGAAGAATGAACAAGCTATTTGCATAATAGGACTAATACTAACTGACCAGCAACTTGTTCATATCCACGGAGAGCAAACGGCTGTTGGGTGTTGGCAGAAGCTGAAGAGGATTTATGTCCGAGATAACGTTGGTGCTCACATAAATCTAACACGAAAGCTTTTCAGGACGCATCTCCAGACAAATGGTGATATGCTTAGTCATTTGAATTCTATAAAAAGCATTTTTCAAGAACTGCACGAGAAAGAGCTTATTTTCTCTGAACTACACCAAGTCTACATAATTCTATCATCACTAAATGAAAGTTATGATAACTACGTCACTTCCCTTGAAGTTTTGCCTAAGGAAAGTCTAACTTTAACTGATATAACTAGCAGATTGATTGAAGAGGCAAGAAGAAGACTTGAAAGAGATCAGTTAAGGAGGGAGCAACCTCAAAAAGAAAATAATGAATCTCCTACTGCATACGCAATTAAAAAGTATTTTAATTGTGGAGGAAGAGGACATTTGGCAAGATTTTGTAAAAAAGCAAAGCGCCAGAACGCTGACCAGAATACTAAAAATCATCAAAAGATAAATAAAAATTTAGAGTTAGCCATGTATATTAACGGAGCTGTAAAAAATAATTTATGGGTGGTTGACAGTGGAGCATTCCACTGTATAACAAACGATAACAAAAATTTTATTAAAATGTCCAAGAGTACACAGCAGATATTGTTAGCCAATGGCTGGAAACTGAAAGCTAAAGGTCAAGGTATAGCATATTGTTCTTTTATAAAAGAGAATGTAAAAATGTTATATGTACCACAACTTAAGTTTAATTTAATTTCAGTTAGAATTTTGGTTAAACTAGGATATGTAGTTACCTTTAAAGGAGATAACTGCATAATTGAGAAAGAAGATAAGAAAATTACTGCATCTTTAAGAGGTGAATTATATGTGTTAAATAATAATGGTTTAGAGGTGGCTAACACAGTTTATGATAATAAGAAACCTCATGATGAATGTATTCACTTGTTACACCGACGGCTAGGGCATTTAAACTTTAAAATGCTTAAGAGAACTGTTCAATTATCTAAAGGAATAAGTTTAAAACCTTGTAATAAGTATTTGCAATGTTATGCTTGTAATCAAAGCAAAAGCAGGGTCATACCGGCTAATAGAGTTGATGGATTTACTACCAAAGAGCCTTTAGAAGTAGTATTTACTGATTTAATAGGTCCGAAAAAACCAAGTGTAGGAGGTGCTCGATACATACTAAGTATAATGGACAACTATTCTAGATATGGGTTTTGCTATTTAATGAAGAGCAAAACTGAAACATATCTAAATCTCTTTAATTGGATAAAATTTGCAGAAAGAAAAACTAAAAAGAAATCAGTAACTCTTATAACAGATAATGGTGCGGAATTTACAAATAATAAATTCCAGAATAGACTTAGAATGTTAGGTATTCAACATAAAAAGTCTGCAACATATAGGCCACAACGTAATGCCTTTATAGAGAGACGAGGCCAAACACTGCAGTCAATGGCATGTACTATGTTGTCTGATTCAGGATTACCTGACAATTTATGGAGAGAAGCAATAATGTGTGGTAATCATATATTAAATAATGTTGTTAATTCAACAACAGGTGAATTACCATTCACACTGTGGCATGATACAAAACCTGATTTAAGTTACATGCACACATTTGGAGCACCAGCATGGGTGCATATCCCTTCACAACTCAGACAAAAAGGGCAACATCGAGCTAAAAGATTATTTTTTGTAGGATATGAATCTGATCATAGATCTTATAGATTCTGGGAACCAGGTACATCTAGAGTTTACACCAGTGCCAATGCAAAATTCCGAAAACATGTAGGATGGAATAGATTAGAGCAAGATTTAAATAATGATATAATTATTGAATCCTACAAAAGGCAAAAAGATCAGACTAGTTATAAGAAGAGTCCAATTAAAGAAGAAGTCCACGAAGAGCAAATAGGACCAGAACAAGAGGAAACAATTGATCAGGAAGAGTTAGATAATCAAGAACAGTTAATAAATGAAAGTCCACCTGTAAGTCCTGTAATACCTAGACGTACTACACGTGTAACTAGACCACCTGATAGGTATCAAGCAAGTATACTTTGCCAAGTAACTAAAGTTCCAACTAGTATAGATGAACTTAAGATGTATCCTGCTAAGGATCAGGAGAATTGGCAAAAGGCAATGGAAAAAGAACTAAATTCATTAAAGGTAATGAAAGTATATGAAGATGCCAAATTACCTCCAGGAGAAAAATCCATTGGGTGCAAATGGATATTTAAAGTAAAAACTGGAAATGATGGGACTGTTACCCATAAAGCTAGGTTGGTAGCTCAAGGATTTAATCAAACTACATCTGATTACGATGAAGTTTTTGCACCAAGTCTTAAAGCAACATCTTTGAGAGCAGCTTTAGTGTGGGCAGCTAAGAAAAACTATATCATTAACCATTTAGAAGTAGAAACTGCTTATCTGTACGCACCATTGCAGCATACTATATATTTGAAAAAGCCAATTATAAAAGACAATAAAGTAAATTGTAATGATTGTTGGAAACTCAAAAAGAGTCTTTATGGGTTGAAACAATCTGGCTTTGAGTGGAACCAATATATTGTGAAAGAGTTAAACAATATAGGTTTTAAATCTGGTTTAGCAGATCCATGTGTGTTTAAAAGAGAAAATAATGGAACGGTGTCATTATTGTTATTATTTGCAGATGATATTGCTTTGATAACTAAGACTAATAATGAAGCTAATGAGATTATATCATTATTAGCCAAAAAGATAAAATTAAAGCATTTAGGTGAAATTAAAAAGTATCTAGGATTGACAATTAACAAAACAAAAAATGGATTTAAGATATCTCAAGAAGATAAAATTTGCCAATTAATTAAAATGTATAAAATGGAACTTTGTAAACCGGCAAAGACTCCAATGAGTCAGGAAGTTTGACAAACTGATGATCAAAGTCCCAAATTGGTAAGTCCATATATCAATCTTTGATTGGTAGCTTATCATATATAAGCAATTGGTCAAGGCCAGATATAGCTTATAGTGTTAATCAGCTGGCACGTTTTAATTCGGATCCACATCAATGTCATTGGCAATCATTAAAAAGAATTTAAAGATATCTTAAAGGAACAATGAACCATGCATTGTATATAGAACCAAAGGGTGATTTGAGTCTTAGTGCCTATGCAGATGCAAGTTTTGCAACTGACATAAACATTAGAAAATCAACATCTGGGATGGCTATATTATTTGGTAAGACACTAATAGGGTGGAGGTCAATCAGACAACAGCATATTAGCTTGTCCACGATGGAAGCGGAATTTTCATGTCTGTCATTACTATGCACTGACTTAATTTTGTACAAACAGTTATTATTAGATATGGGTATAACTGTTAAAGATTCCATTATTGTGTACGAGAACAACCAGGCAGCCATAAAGTTAGCTACTAGTACAGCTGTAAAAACTAGATCAAAGCATACTGATTTAAGTGATGGTGGCAGAGAGTTGGCAGTGAGGACTCAGTGGTGTGAGAAGGCTGCCCTCAGCTGGCCATGATAAGCTAGCATCACTGAGTCCTCCCATTCCATCGCTCTGGATATGACATAATTGTGAATTAAATGAACCTTAGGCAGCCAAACTACTCTGTAACAATACTGTAGACTCAGCTCTCAATATACAAATGCAATAAACACATTTTTATATTTGTATTTTTTGTTTTCATATTTTTATTTATTGTTGTGTACTGCCAAGAGCTGCCTTCGTGAGAGTGGCTATATGAAAGAAAGAAAGAAAAAAAGAAGGAAGGAAGGAAGGAAGGAAGGAAGGAAGGAAGGAAGGAAGGAAGGAAGGAAGGAAGGAAGGAAAGAAAGAAAGAAAGAAAGAAAGAGGGAGGGAGGGGAGGGAAGGGAAGGGAAGGAAAGAGAAGGAGGGAGGGAGGAAGGATGCTAGAAGGTATTTTTGCATTTCTAAAGGAACAGTATTTCCAGAATTAAAATAACACAGTAGACTGAAATGCATTGTGGTACAAGGGGCAACTCTGATTGGCTTCTTAAAACATTTAACATGGAATATTTCTCCTTTTCTTGATAGTGGAAGAGGCAATTTTTTAGTGTAATTGTCTGAGTTTAGGTGTTACCATTTGGGAATCAGTCAAAATGGTTTGTAAACATGTTTTCCTATATATTTAATTAGGCATGATTATAAAAAGGTGTGTGTGTGTGTGTGTGTGTGTGTGTGTGTGTGTGTACCAATTCTGTCCTGAATTAAACCAGATGTTTCAGCCAATAAGTTCTTGGTTCAAAGTTGGTGCAGGGGTGGGTTTCTTCTGGTTCTGTCCACCTCTGTAAAACCGGTAGCTCTGAAGAGCAGCAGACAGAACCAGTTCTATGTCTGCTGATGTTTTTGCCCACCTGCCCACCTGGGCTCTTACCTGATTTTTATTTCCTGATTTTGCAACTTCAGCTGCCAAATGAGGCACAGCTGCAGTTAAAAAACCAAGAAAAGAGGGCTGTTTCAAAGGCTGCTTCTTGGCATACAGTGTGCTAATGACGATTTACAGGCCCACGGCTCACAGCGGGCAGGGAAGCTCGTAAATCCCGAACCGGTAGTTAACCCTGTCATATCCCACTCCTGAGTTAGTGTGGATAGAATTTGTAGACTAGATGTGTTAGAAGGGTGTCATAATTGTCACTTTATACTTAGCATTCAGGGGAGACAAACTATGGTTGCTAGTTCAGGAGATAAAAATATTAACCACACTAGTTTGCACTCTGTCTTTTCCTAGAGAACTAAAGCAGAAAAAAAGATGCCACTCCAAAAAAGGTCATATACAACTGATCTCTCAGTGTGACAGCTTTGTCCCAAATTAAAAGTTGTAGCCTTGTATTTTAAGTAATGAATGAATTGAAAAAAGGGGGAACCATTAGGCTGTGTATAAGATCATAAATGACTTAGTAAATTAGAAATCTCAGGACAAGCTGGATTTACTAGTTTATATTATAAAATTATAATAATGTCTCAACCTTCACATTAGTTGAACTAATAACGATTGACAGGGAGACTTATCAATTACCAATTATTAGTTCAATTATTGATTATTATTGATATCCTATCAATTATTACTTCAACATCCATACTGTGTATTAATGAACTGTCTTGTCTATGTTGGATAATATTAATTTAAAACAAACAAACAAATAAATAATATTAATTTTATCCAGAGGTGGTATTCAGTAGGTTCCGATCAGTTCTGGAGAACTGAAAGTGGAAATTTTGAGTAGTTCAGAGAACTGGCAAATACCACCTCTGACTGGCCCTACCTCCACCTCTATTTTCTGCCACCTGAGTCCCAACTGATCAGCTGGGTCTTCTTTTGTTGCCCTGAACAGGAGAATGGAGCTGGAAAGCAGGTTAGTGGGGTGAGGAAGAAATGGGAGTTTGCAGTATCCTTCCCCTGCCGCGCCCACCAAGCCATGCCCACCAAGCTACTCCCACAGAACTGGTAGTAAAAAAATTTGAATCCCACCACTGATTTGATCCCAGAAAGTAGTATTTACTGAGAAACAGTCTTACTGTTTTCTAAAATGATAGGATTCTTGTGTTTCAGCAATTCCTAAACATTAAGGTGCTTTTCTGTATAGAACATCTATTTTCCTTATGCTACTTGAGTAATAGTTCTTGCCATACAGAAAATTGTTACAAATCTTTTTCTGAATGAGAAGTTTTGAGAGGACAACATCTATTGGGAGTTAAATTCTGCTAACATGATCCCACTAGGAAATTCATGTTCTGCTGATAATTTTCTCCTTTGGAGATTCAAAGAGGCACAAGCTCTGTCCATTATTTGATACTAATTAACAGGAGAAGACATTGCATATGATGACATACTATGATCATGTAATGCTAGAGTTCTTAATGCTAAGGGATATTAAAACTGAGTTTATTGAAATATATACAATGGATTTCAGAAAAGCAGGATGTAATAAATTCAGGACAATTATAAGGAGGAAAAACTAATGAGATAAAGTTCCCAAGGATGGATAGAAATTCCCAAAAGAGAAGTTGACAGAGAGCCAATTTGAAAAGTATTCAAAAAAAAAAAACTTAATAAAAATTAGAAAACAAGATCAGAAAATAAAAAGTTGGATGCCACACAAGATAAATTCAAAGAGATCATCTCCCCATTTCCATCTCCCCATTTAATCATGGCACAAACATTCCTTGGCAAACATCTTTTTCTATTCTCCATCCCCATACTGTTTTTATCTCATCCCCAGCCCATGATTGACACAAGCTTAAGTTTCCCCTTAGTTTTTTCCACCTTTAGTCCAAGATTAACAAGTATAACAACAAGTTTGCTGCATGGGTAGACTTTGTCTGACTGAAGGTAAATCAGAAAATTAGCAGTATCTGGGAAAAAGAAGTCAAAGAGCCAAGAGAGGGTTTCCAAACAGGCAGTCAATATTGATTTATTTATTTTATTTTATTTGTTTGTCAAGCATGTATGAGAAAACAAATATGAACATAACATATAAACATATAAGTATATACATAATAAATGAGTACGAATACATGGATAAATGATACAGGGACGGTAGACATGCTGGTGCACTTATGCATGTCCCCTTCCACACCTCTTAGGAATGGAGTGAAGTCCATGGTAGACAGTTCAAGGTTAAAATTTTGGAAGTTTGAGGATATAACAACAGAGTCAGATAGTGAGTTCCAGGCATTGACCACTCTGTTGCTGAAGTCGTATTTTCTGCAATCAAGTTTGGAGTGGTTTACTTTGAGTTTGTATCTATTGTTTGCCCATGTATTATTATGGTTGACAGGTTCTTTTATTTGTAGTCCATAAATTATATTTAAACTGTTGCAAAAGATGAAATCAGGGCAGTTGTTGAGTCTAGTGTTGTTTGTTACTAATTGATCCAGTCCCAGAGTAGTAACGGTATTGTACAGTGTCGTATCCGCAATCAAGACTCGTAGTCGGTGACTTTCAATTCAAGCTCTTTATTAACACTGGTGGAACCGAACCGCCAAAGACAAAAAGCTTGCGGCTTTTATATCTTTGGCTTCGGCGGCCGCGGCCAATGGCAGCGATTCAAGTCTCCCGCTCTCGGCTTGAACCAATCGCGGGAGACTCCAATCGGGCCAATCAGGCGCGGCTCGCCTGGCCAATCAGAAATCCCCGCGCCTTAGCCAATCAAGGCACGGGGATTTCGAGTAGTCCATTTGCATACATGACACCCCTCCCCTCTTGGTTTGGTCTTCTCACGTGGTGTAGTCGCGCAGGTAGGCGGGGCTCCGTCGAGTCCTAGATGACCTGCGCAATTCATTTCCTTGTTGTATCTCGGTAGGGGCGGTCATCTTTTTGGCTGCTCCTGCCTCTGAGCGAACCGGCTGGATGATCGGGCCGGTTCCTTCGCCGCGGCTCCCGCCTGGGCCTACCGGGTCGGTTGAGTCGCGGATTCCGCCGCTCCCGCTTGGCTTCTCCGGGTCGGTAGAGCTGGCCAGACGGTTCTTCTCTGGCTGTGACTCGTGAAGGCTGCGTTCTGGTGAGTTTTTAATTTTTATTTGTTCTTGTGGTTGTTTAACCGGGTGTTCCCTCCCCCCTTGGTTCGTGTCTTGGGGGTTGAGGTTAGTCAATGTTCGTGATCGGAGCTGGTCGATATGTCGTTTCCAGGCTCGCCCGTCGGTGGTTTGGAGCCGGTACGACTTTGGACCAGTGATCTGAGTTATGACGGCTGGGATCCATAGGGGGTCCCCCGTCATGTTTTTGGCGTATACTAGGTCGCCTGGTTCAAATGTCCGATACCTGGAGCTGGAGTCTGGGGGCTGTTCCGGATTGTAGGTTGGGTGTAGGCGGTCGAGTGGGGATCGCAGCTTCCTGCCCATCAGGAGCTCAGCAGGGCTCTTGTTGGTGGTTGTATTTGGCGTGATGTGCTGTATGAAGAGCAGCCTGTTGATCTTGTCGTTGATCTCCCCGTGGTCCATTTTCCGGAGGGTCTTTTTTGTAAACTGGACCATCCGCTCCGCCCTACCGTTCGCCGCCGGATGCGCCGGTGCCGTTAACGCGTGGCGGATGCCTTTTTCTGCCAGGAATCGTTCAAAATCGATGGATGTAAACTGTGGTCCGTTGTCCGAGACAACGACGTCTGGGAGGCCGTGGGTGGCAAACAGCTTACACAGTTCTTTAATGACGGCCTCCGTGGTGGTGGATTTCATGTCGGCCACCTCTAGCCAGTTTGAGTATGCGTCAACTGTGATTAAAAAGGTGTGGCCATTTGTGGGGCCGGCAAAGTCTAAATGTATTCTGGACCAGGGTCCCCGAGGTGTCTCCCAGTCCCGGATAGGTGCCGTGGGTGGGCTGGATCTGGTCTCCTGGCACCGGTGGCATTTGGCGACCCATGTTTCAATTTGTCTGTCCATGCCAGGCCACCAAGCGTAACTCCTGGCCAGGGCTTTGGTCCTGACGATGCCAGGATGACCCTCGTGCAACATCTCTAGGACCCTGTTCTGTAATTTAGTCGGAATTACCACCCTGTCTCCCCAAAGGATACATCCTCTCAGTAGTGAAAGTTCCGTCTGGCGCTGGCGGAAAGGTTTAAAAGTCTCGTTATCGTCTTTTTCCGGCCAGCCTTTTTGCAGCCAATGTAAGATTGGCGCTAAGTGTTTGTCCTTAACCGTTTCCCTCGCTATGTCCGATGCGGTAATGGGTAAACACTCGATGGACAGGGTATTTGTTGTTGGTGCAGGGTCAGGGTCAGAGTCAGGTAAGGGGGAACGGCTTAAAGCGTCCGCGTGCGATATCTTCTTACCTGGCTTGTGTAGCAGTTCATAGTTGTATGCTGCCAGGAATTCAGACCATCTTGTCATCCGGGGTGACAAGATGTTTGGTGTGGGACGGTTTCCCGCGAGAATGCCCAGCAACGGTTTATGGTCAGTCACTATTTTGAATGGGCGGCCATAAAGGTACTCGTGGAAACGCTTAACGGCGGCCACTATAGCCAAAGCTTCTTTGTCCAGCTGGCTATAGTTCCGCTCTGGTTTAGTCAGAGTTCTCGAGAAAAATGCGATAGGTGCTTCTCTCTGGTCTGGGAGGGTATGGCTGAGGACAGCGCCGACGCCGAAGGGTGATGCGTCGCAAGTGACAGCTACAGGTAGGGTTTCGCAGAATTGCATTAGGACGGCATCAGAGGTGAGGAGGTCTTTGGTCTTTTGAAAAGCTGTTTGTTCCCGTCTCCCCCAAGTCCAGGCTGCCTTCTTGTCCAGGAGTCTATGTAAAGGTTCCGCTGCCGTAGCCTTTTGAGGTAGGAAGACATTATAGAAGTTTAGTAAACCTAAGAACGCTTGCAGCTCTAATTTGGACTTTGGGGTGGGGGCTTCTTTGATGGCCTTTACTTTTTTCGTTGTGGGGTGGATGCCCTGTTGGTCTAGGAGGTAGCCCAGAAACTCTACTTGTTTTGTACAAAGTTGGCATTTTTCGCGTTTGACTTTAAGTCCTGTTTCTTTAAATTTCGTTAAGACTTGTCTTAAACGGTTTTCTAGTTCAGCTTCATTTGGCGCCGCCACTAATACGTCATCGAAGTAGGGCACCACCCCCTTGATGCCTTGCAGCAAGCGTTCCATCAGGCTCTGGAAGATGCCTGGTGCCACGCTGACCCCAAATTGAAGTCTGTTACATTTAAAAGCCCCCCGGTGGGTCACTATTGTTTGGGCCTCTGCCGTTTCCTCGTCCACAGGTAGTTGTTGATAGGCTTGTGCGAGGTCGAGCTTAGCAAAAACTTTGCCCCCTCCCAGTGAGTGCAGTAAATGTTGCACTACCAGGACTGGGTAGGCGCTTTGCTGCAACGCGCCATTTAGAGTGGCCTTATAGTCCCCGCAGATTCTCACGGACCCGTCTGGTTTTATTGGGGTCACTATAGGGGTTTCCCATCTGGCGTGATCTGTCGGTTGTAACACCCCTTGTCTGACGAGCTTGTCTAGCTGTTCGTCGATTTTGGGTTTTAATGCAAAGGGTACCCTTCTAGGCTTAAGTCGCTTCGGGGGAACCCTTGGGTCTAAATCAAATGAAATAAGGGGCCCCTGGTACTTGCCCAATTCTCCATTGAAGACCTCCTGGAATTCTTCGGTTAGCCGCTGTTCCCAAGCTTCAATGGATACGTGGTTGACACCTGTCAGCGCGATGTTAAGCGGAGCAAACCATTGTAACCCCAGCAGGCTAGGGCGGTCGCGGTCGACTATTGTGAGTGGAAGTTGTTCTGTATGGCCTTTGTAGGTTATGTTAAAGTTCTTGGTGCCCACTACCGGAACGCGATTACCTTGATAGTCTTTTATGATGATTTTTTGGGTAGGTACGTTTCTTCTTTGTAGTGTAGGCACTAGTTGCTTGATTTCGCGCCAAGCAATCATAGAAAGGTAGGAACCGGAGTCCACTTCCATCTTACATGGTCGACCCTCTATGTGAACTTCTACGTGAACCTTTCTAGCTCCGTCGGAAATGGCGTGGCCAATGGTCACCGTCTGGTGGGTTTCCTCTTTGCGCCGGCTGTCACTGCTTCTTTGCGATCGTTGTCTCTGGTCCCATCGACCCGTTGGCTGGCGCTCTCTGGCTCTGGGCGGGGAGTTTTCTCTCTTCCTGTCAAGTCGTTCTCGTTTGGGCGGGCTGCGGGGTTTTTTCTGGCGGCAAACTCGAGCGATGTGGCCTCGTCGGTCACAATGCCTGCAGATAGCGTCGAAGAATCGGCATTCTGACCTGGGGTGGTCGCCGCCGCAACCGGCGCAGTTGGTCCTCGACCTGCGACCTCTTTGGCTTCGCTGTTCGCCTCGTCCCATTTGTACACGGTGTATGTCCTCCTCGTCATCTGACGCGCTGGAGGTTGATTGGTATTCACCGTAGTGTGCGGTTGCTTCGCTTCTGGTGTCGGCCGGCCTCGCGGGGTTGTTGTTCCCGCCCTTCGCGTCAGATCTTCGCATGGTGTCTGCTGACGTGCGGGTGGCTTCTGCTGCTGCGGCCGCAGTGAGGGCATCGGCTAGGCTGATGTCGCCTTTTGCCATGAGACGGCTCTGGAGTGTCGGATCCCATAGTCCGAGCACGAAGCGGTCTCTGATGAGACTATTAAGCCCTTCAAACTCACAGAGTCCTCCCAGGCGCCGTAATTCAGCGACAAAGTCGCTTAATTTCTCGTTCGGTTTCTGGTTTCTGCGGTAGAACTCGTTTCGCCGTATCAGGATGGGGACCTCGGGGGCGTAATGGCGTCTCAGTATGGGCTCGAGGACGTCCCAGTCTATGGCGGTTGCGTCTGCTGGTTTGGCCAATGCCTTGGCCATCTGGAAGACTTCTGGTCCGCAGTGTGTGAGAAAGACGGCGCGTTTTAGCGGGCCCGGGGCGTCCTTCATGCCGGCGCATTCCAGATACATCCGGAATCGATCCGAGTACGATTCCCAGTCCTCGGCGGCGGGGTTGAAGGGAGCGGGCGGTGCTATTTTCGCCATCTTCGCTGTCGCTGGTTCTTAAACGGATACGGGGTTCGGTTCAAAGGCGAGATCCCACCCTCGTCGCCAGTGTCGTATCCGCAATCAAGACTCGTAGTCGGTGACTTTCAATTCAAGCTCTTTATTAACACTGGTGGAACCGAACCGCCAAAGACAAAAAGCTTGCGGCTTTTATATCTTTGGCTTCGGCGGCCGCGGCCAATGGCAGCGATTCAAGTCTCCCGCTCTCGGCTTGAACCAATCGCGGGAGACTCCAATCGGGCCAATCAGGCGCGGCTCGCCTGGCCAATCAGAAATCCCCGCGCCTTAGCCAATCAAGGCACGGGGATTTCGAGTAGTCCATTTGCATACATGACAGTACAGGGTTGCATGTATAGGTTCAGTTGTACATTTGTTTAAGGTCCAATAATTAGAGAAAGATTGAGGTCACCAAGAAAGATAATAGGGTGTGAGCAGGAGACTGCCCATGTTAGTAATGCAGTTAACTTGTTTGCACGATTGAAGTCATAATCAGGAGCTCTGTAACAGAAGTGAAGTTTGGTATTTATGGACAGATCACAGATGATGGTTTCAGGAAGATCAATCTCATGTGTAACTTGAATCTTTTTCAGATCTAGGGACTTTTTATAGAAAATGGCAACACCACTCCCTCTACTGTTTTCATGGTCAGATCGGAAAACATCATAGTCACGTACTGTGGTTATGGAGTCTGGAAAGGATACATTCAATCACGTCTTGCAGACAAAGATTAGATTAAAAAATGGCCGCATTTAGTAGGAGGAGGAATTCAGGCATTTTATTGATGAGGCTTCTTGCGTTCAGTAGCTTGCATTTAAGGTCTGTAGTGGATCTGAAAGAAGTTGGAATATTATTATAAGATAGTTTTCTGCTCAATCAAAAATATATGGGTAGCATTTCAGTGCTGGGGAAAGACCAGGAGAGAACTTGGAATTGTGGAGAAGTTTCAGAAAACTTAATATAAAAAAAATTAAAGTAAAAAGAATGCAAACTGCTCATTGAAGCCATCACAATATTGATGAAAAAGATGGAATTATTCTCCAACAGGAGGTTCACACTACCCATGATATAGTTATAAAGAGAAAAAGGGAATAATTTTAGAAATGCATGGCTGAGATTGAGAAAAATGAATTAGGAAATATTTATTTATTTTTAGAGTAATTTGAGACAACTTTTATAAAACTGTTTTTTAAAAATCCTGGAACATGAGTGAAGTGCCAGATTTCTGAAGGTAGCAAATTCTCCAGCTTCAAAAAGAAGGGAAAGTTTTGTAGAATAAGCACTTTAAGAATGATAACTGAAAAAATTCTAGAGTAGATCATAAAGAAATTGATCTGTAAGAATCTTGAAAATAATCAAGTGAACATAAATTTATCAAGAACAAGTATTTTAAAAGACACTAAGTTTGCAAGCCTCACTTTCTAAATCATTTTCAGAAATTATTTATTAATAATCTTAAAGTTATTCTGGACCTTTGGAACAAGTTTGAAAGATCACCAGCTGAGTTTAGTTTCAACTCTGAACAAAATTAATTATAAGCTAAAGAATTTAAAGAATCTGAAACAAACAGCAAAAAGGTAAATGAGATTTTGATCTAAAAAAGATATATATGGAGTAAGAGTCCAGTTAAATTTGGAATATTTATAGTTATAGCTATATAACTATAGTTATAATAAAGATAAGTGACTTTATGATTTTAGGACACCAGAGGGGATTGAAGATTCTATGTAGACGGGGAAAAAACCAAGACTGCTTTTGGTGTTGTAAGGGGAATAAAAAATGTCATAACACTGGAAAAGAAAATCTTTGAATAATGCAGCCAGAAATTAGTAGCTACAATATCAGCAGAATCAGAGTCTGAATCTATGGATAGTCTATGTCCAGAAGCAATTGATAAGGAAATGTCAGATATGGAGTAAATTTTGTCTGACAAGAGAAAGTATTGAAAACGGAATTGCAAATGAGAATCCAAGAGATTGATTTGGAAAAGACCACTTATTAGATATACAAAAGAAACTGCTTGAAATTTTAAAAATTAAAGAGGAAATACAAATGATAAACCAAGAAAATATCCTGGAAAATGTTTTCTTATTGATTCTACAAAAGAGATTTTTTAAAGCCTTGAAGTGTGATGGAATAAATAAGTATTGAAGAGATATCATATGACAACATTTGAATGAGTTAAAGATTGTTACATATGAAAGGAAAACACACACGATTTATCTGATCAAAGTTTAAAAAAGACATTTTTTGTGAAGTTCTGGCAACCTTTTATATAGACACTAAGATTGAAAAAGCTTGTGTTTTATGGATTTGCTTATAGATAAGGGATGGTATGTGGGATGAAGAGAAATATGTTCGTAACCTTTTAGGGCATAACAACTAAATATGTATATACTTGTGATGGAGCTTAAAAGTCACTTCTTTATTTCTTTTCTTTTTATTTATTATATTTTTCCTATTTCTACTTCTTTTTCTTTTGTTTATGCACTTTTTATTTCTTGTTATTATCTTTTTTTCTTGAAGTTTAGTTTACACTAGCTTTTACCATTGTAATAAAAATAATAATAAAAATTATATACAAAAGTGAAAAAAGACCCAAGAATTCTGGTTCTTTTAACTATTTTGAACAAAGCTGGAAAGGTAATGTCAATCATTCCACTTGGTTCATGCAGCATATAAAGATTCCTTTCCTGGGACATTTTTGTTTCCAAGACTATAATTTTACTGAGCCAATATGGGTATAGGAGCAGCAAAGCCAATTCTAACAGTTTTGCATGCAAATAGCATATTTAAATGATCTCCTTTTCCTCTGGTCCTTCCATTGTCACTTTGTTCCCTCCAATCAGTACTGTCAATTCAATTCAGTTTGTTTGGGTAACAGACTCCGCCTAGCAGACTTTCTCAGCAGGTGACCTTGTATCTCAGGCTCTGAGTCAGTGCTCTTCACACTTCTTCGCCCCGCCCTTTTACCTTCCCTGCATCCCAGTCTATTCCCTCCTCCCATTGCTTCTTGTTTGGCTGTAAGCAGGGTTTGCAAAGTGAGCCAAGCCTCAGCCATGACACGGAAGGGGAAACAGCTCAGGCACATGCAAGAAATTTCATCCAGGGAGCTATGTTGATGACAGCCTTTTACCAGTGAACATGGATAAGTCACCTGCATGAAAGTGAAGACAATTCAGAAAGAGTAAATGCATGAATGTGTGCATGTGTCCCATCTTTTCCTTTGATGAAATTATTGGCCTATCTAGGATTATGCCTCAAAAAGCAACTCCGTAGGACCACTTTTGTTCTGTTTGTACAATGGTTTATTTTTTACTGTTGCCTTAAAGTAAACATGGTGATTGCAGATGTTATTCTGGGAGAGCTATCCCTACCCCACAATTTATTCTAGAATAGCCATATGGTGGCAATCCTGCTGCCCTGCCCCCACAAGTGCTTAAATCAACAGACCCCGCAGGAAAAATCATTTGTGCAATCCTCCTGATGATCAAGTCCAAGCTATTAGGATTAAGAACAGGTCCACTTTTTTTACAAAAGTGATCAAAAGCAACTTCCTGTTCCCATCAGCACTTTGTGTAGCAGTAGCAAGAGCCATACTTTTTAATAATGCATGCAGGAAAAACATTGAAGTAACAGAAGCAGACTGAAATTTCAAAAATAGTATAGGGACTTCCAGTTTGAAGGGCTTCGGTGACAGACAGGAATCCACGATTGTGCGTGGTTTCTGTCTGGGCTCGCTGCTGGAGTGCCCCGAGCCGGCTGGCTTCAGGGCTAAGCCACCCCATAGAGGTGGTGAAGAAGGGGGAGACTGCCAGCAGGGTCAAGGAGAGACGCATCTCTCCTTCTTAGCTGGCCAAACTCCCTTTCCCGAAGGCGGTAGGAGCAGCAGTCAGAAATGGCCGCCTCAAAGAAGAACTCAACCGGAAAAGAAAGTGCAGGAAGAAGATAAGAAGTGAAAGTTTTGGCTGACATGAGTTAAGGTGAAAAAACAACAATTAAGGTACCCTGGAATTTAAATTTTACAAAAGATAACATCGCTCCCAAAGAAGGTCAGAAGCAGCGAAAGAAAGTGAAAAGGGAAAGGTTTTTTTTTCTTCTCTCTCCTCCCTTACATTGACAACTAAGAGATCGGAATAAGAAATCGGAAATATCCACTTTGGCATCAATAGGCAATTAAGCTGAAAATATAACTAAATGCCAAAGGGACAATAAAGATTTCTGGACATTTAAAAAATTTTCTTTTATAAGCAGGAAGGGAGAGGAAAAGAATAAGGGCAGGATCTGGAGGGAGGAGACTGCCTGGATTTCAAAAGAATCTAAAGTAAACTTCAACAAGACTTCTAAAAGATACATTTTAACTGAGACTTTGCAACTAAATAGTAACGCCAGGAAGAGAAAGTGCAAAAAGAAACAGCTGTGTGTATTTGGACTGTCTGGTGACTTTTGGATTTTTGGTTATTATATTTGAATGACTAAAATCAATTGGGTGGTTGTTTAATTTTTTTTACAATGGCATCACTTTTGGATTAATTGAAAATGGAACTTAAAAAATACAAAGAAGAGGCACAAGAAGGGAAGGGCTCTTTTAGCTTCGTTTTTCAATTCTTAGAACTGGAGATCTCCAACTATGAGAAACAACAAGAAAAGGCTGCAAAACAAGAAGACTGGGACAAAGAAGAAGCCATCTTTAATGAACAAGTAACTCTATGTGGGGAAGAAAGGGGAAGGGGGGGAAAGAGAATGGAGAATTTAAGACCTAAAAAAACAGCCAAAAAAGGGAAAAACAATTTGAAAAGTGGATATAATGTTGGAAAGCAACAGAAAAGGGAAATACAGAAGAGGGAAATGGAGGTGGAGAGACAGGGGGGTAAAAGGGGAGAGAGAAGAAGAGAGGGAAGAAGGAAAGGAAGAGAAGTTATAAAGGTTTGGAGCAAGATGTAAAGAAACAGGACCTATTTAGAGATAATGGGTGAAAATCTAACTGAAAAGGGGATTCCGTGAAGGTACATAAGAATGTATTGTTATATTTGTAATAGAAATAATTTTAGAAAATTGGAAACAACGTATGATTAAAAAGAGGGATAAAGTAGTTGGTGTGGTTTGGGGAAATGTTTGTGAATAAAATAAATGGAATAAAATAAATGAGAAAATTGAATTAGGAAGGAATGGGAACATTTTAATTAGTCAATTTTTTATAAAATATAAGTGAAGAGTGGGGGAATTAACTATGGAAAGTTTATAATTGTTCCCATAGAAGTATGATATTTATTTGAAAAGTAATGTGCAAAATGTTCAGATCTAAATGAATATGAATATTAATGATAGAATTGAATTGGAACGGATTGTTGTTTTAATTATATTATACATGTATAATCTTTTTTTCTTTTTTCAAGAATACAATGTGTAGTTTTAGAATGTGCCAAGCAGAATCCAAATGAAAGTTATGTATTATATTAAGTGTTATAATTTTAGGGGAAAGATATAAAGGCGTCATACTCCAATCAGTGATTACAGGAGAAATTTTGTTAAATGAGAAAAGATAGTAGACAATTGAAACAGGACAGACAAAGAATATAAGTACAATGATTTGAATTGAGATGAAATAAATAAAATAAAATTAAGAAAGTTAAAAGAGGGGAGAAGCTATGTAGAAAATGTAGAATAGTAATAAGATATGGAATGGAATATAAAAATGAGCATGAACTTGAATTGTGTTTGTACGAAGAGAGGTAACCCGCAATTATGCTGCTTTCAAAAAAGATGTTTTACTTGTATTTCTTTTTTGTGTGTGTGAAAACTCAAATAAAACTTACAAAAAAAAAATAGTATTGAGTGCCTCTTCTCCATATATTGGATTACTAAAATCAAGCTCATGATCTGGTTTTTCATTGCAGCCATAGGATTGAAGGGAATTATTTGTTCTCTGAGCAAAACTGATGGACTGGTAATTTTCCAGCAATAGAAGACGGGAAAGTTCTTTGCATGCTAGGAGCATGTACAAGCAGTACTTTCTAAATCAATATTTCTCAACCTTGACAAACGAAGATGCATCAACTTCAACTTCAAGAATCATGCATCTTGCAGTTGAAGTGCATGTATCTTAAAGTTGCCAAGGTTGGGAATCACTGTTTTAAATATTAGCATCATCCAATACTAAATCATTGAATGATCTATTTTAATTAACTCATATATTTAGGGATTTAAAACATCATTCCTTGCATCTTTTCTTAATCATCAGGAAAATGGAAAGAAGCAGCTTTATTTCTGAATATTGGAGCATGTTCTGTTCCATTCACTTTCTTTCTTCATTTCTATCCATATACATTAGGGATGTTCAACAAAACACTTTTGTTTTCTTTTTTCACTATTCAGGGGCCACAGGCTCAAAAAAAATAGTGCTATTTCAACAGGGAATGAATTATGGCTCTGAAATCTGACAAATGTATTGAATTATTGGGGCAGGAACTATAATCATATACCTGATAGTTGGCAATTTTCTGCCAGGACTCTGGGTTCAACTTCTAACCATCATTAATATGTGTTTCTGTCTTTGCAGCCATACACATGCAAATTACTGAGGCAGATACAAGGAGTTGTGCTCTTACGTGTTCTGTTTGTGTTCTTACAGATATTTTCAATCTTTCATTGCAGCAGCAGTGATCCCATTGTGTTTTAACCCTGCCATTATTTTACCAATGCCAAAAAAGTCTTCAATTACAGGTCTTAATGATTATTGTCCAGGTGCACTTACAAAATCCATCATTATGAAATGTTTTGAAAGACTGATAAAGGACTTTATTGTATATAGCCTCCCTCCCTGACTCACTTCAGTTGGCTTACCATGCAAATCGTTCCAGAGGATGTTATTTCCTCTATTCTCCATATGAGTTTGGTATACTTAGAGGAAATAAATATTCATGTACAAATGCTGTTTGTTGACTTTAATTTGGCATTTAATTTGATTATTCCTCAGCATTTAGTAGATAAACCGGGCTTTTAGGTTTCAATATTCGTTTGCGCAACTGGGTTCTTGATGTTCTTGTTGATAGGCCCCATATGCAGGAATTGAGACTAATAATTCTAACACCATGTTCTTGAGCATAACTTCTCCTCAGGGCTGTGCCCTAAGTCTGCTGTTGTTTACCCTGGTCACCCGTGACTGGTGTGCAAGGTTTGCTACCAACTATATTGTGAAGTATGCTGATGTATAACAGTGGTGGGACTTATTCAGGATGATAATGAGGGTAATTACCGGGAGGAGGAAGAGGGTTTGGTGAACTGGTGTAACAAAAACAGTTTGGTTTTAAATGTAGGAAAAACAAGAGATCATTATCAATTTCAGAAAAGGTGAGCACAGCAGTACATTTTTGTATATTAATGATTCAATTGTGGAGATGGCTAATAGTATCAAGTTTCTGGGTGTGCAGCTGTCAAGCAAGTTAACTATTCAGAGAGTGGTTGGGATGGCAGAAAAGAAACCTCCAATAATCTTTTCTATTGGAAGTTTACTTCCTTCTGACCAGGACATAGCATATAAGCAATGCTTGACCAGGATCCACAGTATTGTCAGGGATGCTATTCATCTTTCCATGATCAGTTTTCTTTGTTACCATCTGGGAGGAGGCTTCACAGTATCTGAAGCTGAACAACGAGATTCTGTAATAGCTTTGTACTATCTATCTATCTATCTATCTATCTATCTATCTATCTATCTATCTATCTATCTATCTACTCTACTCTACTCTACTCTACTCTACTCTACTCTACTCTACTCTACTCTACTCTACTCTACTCTACTCTACTCTACTCTACTCTATTTATCTATCATTTTGAGAGTAGACATCAGAATTTCATTTTTTAATGTGCACCAGTGTGTTCACAGAAAAAGTGACAATAAAAGTTATCTCATCCCCTCCCACCCCACCTTACCTTACCTTACTTAAAATCATCTTACTTAAAATCATCTTAAAATCATCTTACTTAAAATCATCTTATTGCAGGCCAGTGGATGGCAGGGAAGGAAAGGTTCACTGATGTTAATTATTAAACTACACTCTGTTCCATTTTATCGCTATGCTATTTAAATTCTGAAAAACACCCTGGTGCAATTAGTCAGACACCTGGTGTTGGAATTGTTTGAAATCTGACTTTGGTTGCACTGACTCTTCATCATCTCACACTATAATGGCCACAAGAGGCAGTGCAGTAGAGATGAAGAGTTAGAATTTCCTCCTTCCTTCTTCACCTTTCAATCTGCTTGCTCTTTATCTGTGTGACTATTAACCGTTTCCTTCCTGCTTTTGCCTTCTTAGTATACTTTCTCCATTGGTCGAGTAAGGTTCCTCCTCTGCAGGGATGCACTCAAATGTCTTTTTTTCCAGTTATTATTACGCTGGTGGTATGCAGCTCTGAATTTTCCTACTGAATCAATCAATCTGTGCAGATGTGTACATCTAACAATGGATTAGACAAGGGACAAACTCATTGGGGCTGAATCCCCCAATAAAAAGAGATTATTTGGGTTAGTTTCTACTCCCAGGAACTGAATAAACATGTAGCTTGAATATGCTTTTAGGAAAAAAAAATGTTTACTGTGATAGCCTCCTCAACTTTTCATCTTGATTACAACTCTGTCTATTATATGAGGTGACATGTTATGCATCAAATACAGAATTCTGCACTTGGATATTATAAGGACTACCATATACAGTATATTACACTGATTTTCAAAGAACTACCCTTGATGTTAATAAACTTTTAATCTGACTTCAAGGTGCAGCTATGTAAATTGTAATTCATCCTGTTCTTCACTATTGAGGGCTGTAGATTTTGGAAAGAAATGGGAGAGGCTTTTTTATTTTGCTGACAGTTTACAAAATGCTCTCTACCTGGACATTCAGCTTTATTTTAGTGATAGATTCAGAGCCTGCCATTTATACCAACGTTTGGAAGTTACCAAATAAAGCTGGTCTTATTTTGTTTATTAATGTTCAAGTGATGATAATTATAGAGATTACTATGCTAGATTACTCATTTTTGTAGTTATACTTATCAGATGCATTGGTGTAGTCAAGAACTATAAAATGGGCATTTTAATAGGGTAGCATATATTGGAAGAGTGATTTCCTTTCCTGAAAGACTTGTCTTGTAATCCATTTGTGATTTCTTCCTTGTTCTTTCAGAAAGAAATGAAAGAGACAGTGAATATACAGAGACTGTGATACATTTTAATTGTCCTTCATGCACCAAAACAGTCTTTTAAAAACTTCCTGACATGATCACATACAACATTTGTTCAACTTCTGAAGAAATCTGACACAGCTCTTGTTCGATAATATATTCTCTGCCTGAGTTACAGCAAGCCTGATGGAATTTACCAGTTCTTCAAATGAATATATGAAGAAAGGCATTGGGTCAGCAGTGATTTAAATAGTACGGCTATTCCCATTATCCCAACTGGATCACATTGCTTCATTTTTTTCGTCTTCTTTTCCCTTTGTTCAAAAAGGTATTATTTATAATAAATAAATGTTTTTTGCTTTGGCTCTTGCATAATCAAAAGGTTTGTTGAATTTATTAGAAGAGTCAAGTGCTTTTGTTGGCATATTTGCCCTTTTTATACAGGCTGCCCCTCATGGGAGTGTTTTCAATTGGGTAAGTGAACACACATGCATAGCTATCCACGTTCCAATTATTCCTTGCAAATAGGATACACACATACTCTCCCCAGGCATATATCTGCATATTAGCCATAGAACATGTATGCAACACAACATACTCACATTCTCTCTAGGGACACTCAAACCTATCACACACACTCACAAAACCAATATTAGTTTCCATTCTAAATGTAGATATATCTGGTCTCTCATTCAGCCACACATATATACATACAAAATTTTCTTCGACTCTTTTTCACACTCTTGGAGGCATGGTAGAAAATGGGTTAAACATGTTCAATTCATTTCAATTCCATTTCTGAGCTACTTTTGAAGGCTTTCCTTTTTCTGAAGTATGTGACACCTAAGGCTATTGTGGTAATAAGAAATATAAGCCCAATTGCAAGCAAGATCCACTGTCCTGCTGCTATCTCACTGTTGCTCAGTGACATCCCAAGGAAAGTGACTTCTGATTGACCTAAGTAAGAACCAAGAAAAAAACCATAGAAGAATGGATTTAAGTAAACTTATCCTAGAAGGCATAGCATTAAACAGCTGCATTTAAAAACAAATATTAATCAGGGTAGAAATGAGCAGAAGCATTTGGAAGAAGGAGAAGGAGGGCATTAACTTTGTTCCCACTGTAGTCTTGCTATTTCATATCTATCACCAAGAAAAATTAAAGGGTCTGTGTCAGGGGTTTATTCTATATCCTGTACCTATTCTATATCCTGTACCTCCAGAATGCTTCTGACATATTCTCAGACCCCTTATAAATAAATGATTATATGCATATTAATTATACATATACACTATATTTTTGAAACTTCTAAACCCAAGTTTCATCTCATACCTCTGTTTGGGAACCTCCGGATCTATGTGCTTCTCCCTCCAGTCCTCATTTCTGTTAAATACCAATGTTTAAATGTTTAAATACCTGCATAAGTCTCCCAGGTGTATTCAGGCCAACCCAAAGTTTCATTATTTTCCCTGTTCTTTTCAATGAGCCACTTTGTCAGTGGTTCGAAATAGGTCAGCAAAGCTTCAGCGGACATGTTGGGTTGCCCTGTAATATGTTGCATGACTTCAGGCCATGGCCTGCTGAAGCCCAGCTTCATGGCATCACTGCAAAAAGAAATTTTTTATAGAAGATGTACATGTGCGCTCCTTCCTCTCCCAGGAAACATACAGTAAAACTGTTTTGCTAAGTGAAGCTAAAGGCCCATCTACATACAATTCTGTATTTTACAGAAGCCAGTCAGGTACCCAATGGCAATCTAAAAAGCCCTTTGCTTTTCATCCTTTATTTTATAAATCTATGTAATAGATGTTCACCTAGTACTAGAATTTTTCTCTTTCTTATTTTATGGAGATTCCAGTTCCTTAATGGGAGCTTTTTTATCTTAGATAGTTTCTCCTGAACCTCTAATGAACTGCTGCCTTGCTATATCTCAGCATTTTTGTGACAATCTGCTTTTACTTTTGTATCTGACAGCCCACCCGGGGATACTTTTTTGTTATTGAACAAGTCTCTTCATTGCTACTACTGAAATGGCACAAATACAGAATATATGATTTGTTGGTATTATTTGAGTTGAGAGCTATTTCAGTTGGGGAATCATCTGAAATTTTGTGAAAGAAGCCGAATTAAATGATCTTTCAGTCCCTTGCATGAACTGGTTCATATTTTGAACTCTCTGCAACAATAGACATTTGTTTATTTGTGCAATGGCAATAATTCAATGTGTATCTTTTGAGTTTGAAATAGCACACTGTACCAGACAGTAAAACATTTTTATCTCACAAATAATGTTTTTAAGCTTGATGATTTAAAACAGAATGAAATCCAAGTAAATTGAAAGACCAATTACCCATCAGTAAAAAACCTTTGTCGATGACTTTCAAATTTAAAATGCTAGTTTTGTCTCAATTTAATTAGTATCCGTTCCCCAATATCTGGAGCTACCTGTAATTAACCAAGACTTGCTAATTTATTTTAGAATGAGGCAGAAAATTCGCTAAGTATCATTCAATAGCAGTTCAAGACAATTAAATGCCTAATAATTTTTGTCATTTTCTAATATTTAAACTATTCAGTTACCTGCCTTACTTAGCCAACTTTACCAGTCTCTTTCTAAGGATGATGCTGAGGGTTTAGCAAAAAATGTTTTTAAAAATTGCATTTGTATGCATTTTCAAACCATTACAGAATCCAAAAGTGTTTGAAATTCTGCAATGCAGTTGCCAAGAACAATTTATCATGTACTAGGGGAAAGCTAGTATAAACTTTAATATATTTATGAAAATAATATGCAAAATGCATTGTATTACAAAAATACAAAAATGTATGCTTAAAAATACATGTTTAGAGAAATAAATTTTAGTGCATAATTTTAAAAAGTCTCATTCGATGAATCTGCTGTAGTTGCAAAAAACTGAGAAAATGTAAAAGTTACACACCTCAGGACAGCATACTCACCCTAAGATTTTCCCAGCTTCTTTAGACTGGTAAATGTCACATTTGTATAAAGGTCCAGTATGGCCAGCCGCTTTGCACAGAGCTTGGTGAAACTGAAATTGGATTATAAAACTGACAAAGTACCTGGAAGAGGAATGGGAAAGATAAAAAGCCATTCAAGGAAAAATGTTGACATAAAATTTCAAAGTCACAGAGGTATACAAGCCAGCAAAAAAATCTCCTTACCTGACATATGGAACATTAGCAGGAATATGATATTTTGCTCCTGGATCAAAATCTTCTTCCGATCTTGGTGTAGGAGGACATAAACCCTGGTATTTCAATCTATACAGGTAAGATACATTGAGAGAACATAACATTCATTAAGAAATTTGAAAAACAAAATGGTTTTAGGAGACATATTCACAGGATTGAAAAATTATTATTTTTTATTTCTATGGAAAAAAAAATAAAATGCCTTCTGAATTTCTTTTTCTTTCAGGACCTTTCAGAATCATTATGCATATGTTGCCACAAAAATTATACAAATGATTTGTACCCCAAAGAACAATATTTTCAGTCCAATGTTGCTTTTATCGGTGAGATAGGCAATGCATGAATGATTTTTTTTAATCCCATAGAATTCCTTCAACAAATAGCATTATATATCCTGCGCATTAGCAGGATAGATTTGAAAAAGGAAACCCCCTAAGGATAAGGCCAAATGATTATATTTTGACTTTTAACTCTGTCTGAAATAATTCAGTTATAGTTATGTTTACTCTCAAACAAGCCACCTATTAGCCATTGACTTCACTTTCTGTAGTTTTGGCCCAGACTTGATCCCCTTCTTTGTAAGTTCTCAAGATTTAGTTCTGACAGAACAATACCAAAATAATAATGTTCTTATAGACAGTTGCAAATTAATTACCTCAGATTCCACCATTGTTGGTTGTACTCATTTTTTTGAATACGCCCATCAAATACTTTCCATCTCCATTGGTCGATCAGGTAGCCAAAGGGCAGGAAAGCAATCTTATCCAGTGCAACGCTCATTAGGTAGTTGATATCACTCTCTGACCAAGAAGAAAATGTGTTATCAGGTCAAGGTTCCTGGCAAGTCTTCTGCTTTATCTCTTCTGCTACCTCTATAGTGATTCATGACTCATGTTTTCCCTTTCAGATCCTAATCTTAATTGGCAAATTCTATAATATTTCAATATTTTGAATAGTTACATCTCTCTCTCTGTCTTTCTCTCTCTCCCTCTCTCTCACACACATACACACACACACAATCCCCAAAAGCTAATCTGTCTGCAATTAAATGTTTAATTCAAAATATTTCATCCTAATATTGAAAACCAACATGGGATGAAAAGCAACACAATTAATTAATATTTTGTATTTGAAACATGCATGAATTTGATCCAGAAAGATAAATATCTCTAGCCAAATCACAAATGAATCTTAATGGCTTATAAAATATCACAAGTCTGATGCAATGTTCAGTGCTGAACATTTCTTAAAAACTGAAGCTGATAGATCAATCTTATAATAAAATGTCCCCATTTGCTTACCAATTTTGTCTTCCAAACGTTCAAGCAGCTTGATTTTATACAAATGCTTTGGGGTTGACACTGATAAGGCCATTACATCACCAATGGCTTCATGGAATCCTGGATTGGCCCCATCACGAAATGAAATGGGCTGATCTTTATACTGCAAAAAGTATTGGATATGTCCCATTTCATGGTGAACTGTTATTAAATCATCCATATTCACAACAGTACATTGCTTTATCCTGAAACAAGAAAATAATAAAAATGAGAAGAATTTCTTGAAAAGAATGGAAAATAACCAGGCAGCAGTTTAATGCATAATCCAGGTCCTAGAGAACCACAGGTGGAATATCAACTTATGCCAACCTGGTCTAATTGTGGTTGTGTTTATAATTAATTAATTAAGTCAGTTACAGTCTTCCTTTTTCTTTATAAGCTTATCTCAGAAAAATGCTTACAGAATAGTGTCTCCTAATGATTTTTGCATGTGAACTGAGCCACAAAGTATAACAAAGAAATACACACCTGTTCTCTCCTGTGCCCACATATAGTCATCTATCTGGACCAAGTTATCATGTAATATTTGGAACAAGTATGCACTTTCCACCTTTAATCAGTAATTACAGGGTATCCTTTGAAAGACAAATCTGTAACCTCAAAAGGCCATCAAATCTCTTACTAAAGTCAATCCAGAGTGATTTCTTGCTTTAAGAAATGCCTCAGAAAATTCATTAAGAAGCCATTTCTGTACAGACCATTGAATTGAGTTCAATATGTAATATTGGAATATGAGATTAGTGTGTGCACCAAGAATATTTGCTACATGAAAATAAAACGAAAGCAGTTCTAGAGAGACTTGCAGGGTGAAAAACAGTATGTCATACTGGGACATACTTTGAAATGCACGAACAGTAGGATTAATCCCCAAATGTGATCCATGTCCTCCTGAAGCACTGGTTTATACTATAATTCCTAGTAAAATGCAATAAGGGATACTGGTAAGTAACAAACCATAAATAAATTTTAGCCACAATGAGCCATTGCAGTCTCTCTGACTTTTACAAGCTTTACTCATTTAGTTCAGTGTGCAATCACCTTTAATCACTACTTTGATTAAAGAAAAGAATATAAGTACTTTTGTTTCTGCATGGAGACCACTTCTGAATTTTGTGCTTGATATGGAACAGAATGAAACTCTGACTTTGGGTTTTACAGAATAGATTGATAGATCTTTATAGAAATGACTTGTTCATATTATTATGGAAAAGCACAAAGTTGTGATTTGATGTTGATGCCTTATTTTACTGTAACAGAGAAAGTCAGAAATCAATATTTCTTTTTCTTCCCCCCCCATCTTTCCTCATTTCTTTTCCCCTTCCCCTCCCCCTCCCCCGCTCTTCTATTTACTTTTGTATTTTGTATTTTACAAATACTTTATAATTCAGTGTGCAATCACCTAAAGTCCTTGCGATTGTAGAAGTCCCATGCTGAAGCATGGCAGACTACTTCTCTCCCATCTGATGGCTTTTCCAGCATAGACTTTTCCCAGAACTCAGGTGGCATAGGGATAAGTCCCAGTGACTTGAAGAAACTATCCGATTGTTCAAACATCTTCTTTGGGGTCCAGCCCTATGAAAAACAGAGCAAATGTGCCAAAAGTTAAAAAGTTGGCAAAGAGGAGAATGAGAACAAGACATATATTTTAACACAGTAGCAAATCACCTTCCTGGCTTTGTTCTTCTTGCTGTAATTGAAGATAATCTTAAAAACTGCATAAAAACAAGAAGATAACTGTAAAATATTAACTGTGCAGAGCAAACCAAGACAGTAATTTCGAGACAGAGATAGTTCCCTGGCAGTGCAGAACTGAAAGCAGAAAGGAAAAAGAATCTCCAAAAGCCAAATTGTCTCTTTTTCTAAGGTTTGTAGCTCCAGTTCCATCTCGCAAAAATGTGTCTGTCCATAGGAACTGAAACAGAATTGCCATTCTAGCTGGCTTCAAAAGATAGATAGGGGTAGATAGGGATAATGGCCCACCCCTTTTGATTTCACAGTTCTGCTATATTTTGATAATCTATTCTATAACTGTTAGATAGACTTCATTCTTGATTACATCATATAATGTCATACCACGTTTAACATAAGAACACAAGACACATTCTTGGGAGACTGTGGGAAATCCTTCCAATGGAGATTTGTCATATTCTGAATTTTATAGTCAACTTCTGAAAGAAATTCTTATTTTCCTTGTTTGAAGGTTTCAGATGGGCAAATTTAATTAATATATGGGTTTTTTTTTCTTTTGTACTAATGCAGATATGTTACTACTCAAAGCAGATTCATAGAACAGGAAAGTTGTTCAAAAGATATTTTAGGATACAACAGGAACTAGCTTTGGAAGCAACAATGGTAAATAGTACTAAGGCTCAGATCCAACTGAAATTTCCCTTCTAACTTCCTGTATCCAACAAGGCTGGAATAGTGAGCGGCTGGATTCAGATATAGCATTAATGTTTGTCTGAATTTGGCTTAGCACAATCCCTAAAATCAGCTATTGTGCATTGTTCACTAAAACATGGCAAAATTTCTACATGATGTAGAAATCCAGAATTAATCAAAAGCATATATTCAGCCTATGCTCTTAAGTATTTGCTTGAACATATAAAACTGGAGATTATTAGAATGTGACAGGTCCAAGCCACACCATAAGCAACTAAAAATAATAATAATCCAATATCTATGGGAGTTTTATTATGGAAAGATTTTAAAGAGGGGAAAAGTATATTCAGTTCCTATGAGAAAACATTGAAAGTAACAATTGAATAAAATCTAGTGTTTCAACCTGTTGTTTCATTGCTGGAGTAGCATCCACTTTGTTAGCATCAGGGAAAGGCATGACAAGGTCAAAAATGTTTGCCCATGATTGTGCCCACATGTTACCTAAAAACAAAAGGTAAAGTTAGTTAATAAGTAACCAGAAAATATATAGGGAGGGGAGTAAATCAAATTAGAAGATAAGGCAGTGCGGGAAGATCACTATGTTTGAAAAGGAGTTAAAACTAATGAAGTTTTTGGCTTATGATATCCAGATAGGTATGTGCAGTGCTGTAGTAGCTGCCACATAAAAATAGTTTTATATCCAATTACATTTGCCCTTTGAATCTTCATATAGGCACATTACTTTTAAAGTAACAATGTATTTGTTTTTTTTGTTTTTTAAATAGAGGCAATTTATATTTTACTTCTCTAAATACACTCAGACTACAAAATATTATTTTTAAATGGTGGAAATTATGGAGAAAAAAAGTTGAAAACTGCCATCTACTATATTTCAAAGGTGACTATCCCATCTATATTGTGGACTGGCTACCATCGTACTGCTACTTAAACTGGGCTTCAAAGAAAAAGGATAAAATGGAGCTAGATCATGTTTCTCTAGCATGGTTGACATGTTTTAGTTGTGTTCCAATTATTCTTCAAAGCTCTATCTCCTCCTAAAACTATTGATGTAGGGTGCCTTAACCTGGAATTGTATTTGTCCAGGTTATGGATGCATTTATACTCATGATCCTGAGTCAAATCTTAAGTGGAGCACTTTATTAATGGATCACTGCCTGCCTTTGTTGTAAAGATCTTAAAAAAAACTGAAAAGCAAAAGCTCCTTACTATTACTACTTCCAACAATTGGCAATAGGTCTCCAATGGACCAAGTCTGCAAGCATTACACAAATGTACAAAGTTCCTGGGGATTTGGTCAGCGTGCCCGTTGCCCAATGGCTCAGAGCAACCCTTGGTGGAAAGACTTACCCAGCAAATGAGCTGGAATTGGGCCTTTGAGATTGATGTGCTTTTCTCCATATTTTTTGTATAGAGCCCGACGTACATAAGCATGCAGGTTGAAGTATAGTGGTTGAAGCTGATTCCAGATGTTCTCCAGGTCAGTTTCAAAAGTTGGTGTTTCATAAAGAGATCTCCAGTAAGCACCTTTGTCTGCATGACCTGTACATATATATAAGTACATATATTGGAAGCCTAGATAACCTTTTTAATATTATGAGACAGCATACATATATATGCAAAAATGTATTTTACTCTTTTCCTAATACTGTATATCTCACACTAATATAGCAAAGAAAAAAATATTGATTCTGACCCCTTTATTTAAACTATGAAAGTAGTAATGATTATGGTGCACTATAGGACAATTTCTGACACTTATAATTAATCATCCTGACTAGGCCTAACATTCTGCAACTGAAACAAAGTGTTTATGCAATCTGTGGACATCTAGATGAATTTAGTCTTTAACAAAACTGGCTATTTTGTATAAAATCATTATTGTGAAATGACAATACTCTTAGAGTATATGCCACTTCTGTGATTATTCTATAGATTGCTATCGCAACAATGGAAATGCTTGAAAGTGTCAGCTGATTTTCTTCTAGGACAATGTTTATTTTATTATTTTATTTTATATATTTTCCACATTTAATACTTTTTATAAACAATTCAAGGCAGCAAATATACATAATACTTCTTCTTACTTCTCCCACAATAACCTTGTGAGTGGGCTGGGCTGAGAGACAATGATTGGCCTAAGATCAAACAACTAGTCTTCATGACTAGTGTGGAACTAGAACTCAGTTTCCTGATTTCTAACTTTATTGACTTCAGCAAACTGGCGCTTCCTATACCATCAGTATTTCCGCAATAATTCTAGCTTTAGAGTTTTATTTTTAATTATGTTGGTTCTATAGTTTTTGAGTCACCATCTTTTCCCTGATTACATTATCACATTTCTTTACCATTTAATCTGACAGCTGTATTGCTCAGTTGTACATATCTCTCATAGAGTCTTCGGATTTTCTTCCCTGATGCATCCCGCCAATCTTTCCAGATGTTAAGAAGCTCATCATAATCTCTTGATTTAGCCATAGTATCTGTAAGGTCTGAACCAGGAATCAGTGCACATATTAATAATGTTTATATTTGGACCCTTATCTCCCAGCTATACCTTTTGTAGTCCCCCACATTGTGCATATTTTTATGGGAGGAAAGATTTGGAGGGCACTAAGCTAGGAGGGGCCTTTCTGCATTTTAAAAGCTGAATTCTTCCGCACATTTTGTTGTTCTCAAAGAGAACTCATATTTCCCTACATATTTTAGGAAACGCTAACAATACAACAATCTGTATCCAACTCTGTTTTCATGAGCAAGATGTATCCCACAAACATCAAAAGAATAATTAGTTCAACATTACTAATATTTTTCCCAACCCATTTCTTATTGAACTTCTGGGTGCTTTCCTGTTGATGATGGATTGTTCCATCAAAGAGTTCCACTGACTCAAAATGAATTAAAAGCCTCATTTATTGCATGTCTAAAATATGTGGGATCTGTTGTGTGATAACCACATTTCTGATCTGAACCCTTTAGGGATGGACAATTAAAATTCCATGTTGTTGGTCATGGAAAACTGTCCTGCAGTGAGGAAAGTATATTTTCAGTATATTCAAAGTTCTGTCTTCTTTAAGAAATCTAAACTCTTCTTCTCACATTCAGTGATTTTTGAATGTAAGGTTGTAACTCCAAAACTTCATGTCTATATCAATTCCAGGTGAATTTCAAGAAATTAGGGGGGGTGGGGGAGGGAACGAATAAGATACTATTCTTTAAAATTATGTGACAGTGATGTGACTTACCAGGATCTAACGCTTTGCAGTCTGTGTCTTTTCTGCACACTTTGGCTACACTATAAATTGTCTCCATGTCTGAGAGCAGTTGATTATACTGAAAGAAATAAGATTGTTCTACTATATAGTATAAAAACTGGCTTATGTCTTCTCTGGTTCAAAAGTGGACCATCTCTTTCTACTAAAAGATTTTAATGATAAACATATTATATACCATGAAATTAATAAAAATGGATGACAATAGCACCTCTTAATCATTAATTTTTCCTTTCCTAATAATAATATCAGAGGATTGATATCGGCTGAAATTAATTATGCTGAATTTGTGATGAAAACTGAATAAATAATGGAATAAAATCTTGTTCATGTGTTGCAGAATCTAATGATATTCCTTTCACTGTGGCCTTCTGGAGAATCACTCATTCATACAGACTTTCTTCTTCCTTTATTATCAAGAGATTATCTACTAATGAGTTCATCTAGACTGAATTCTAGCATAGTCTTCAATCAGAAACCCAGAAATTCCTCACTTTTTGCAATATGATAAAAATATCACATTACCAACAGACCACTGAAGATATGTCCCTTTTTCATCAGCCCGGCAACTTAATATTTTAAATTTTATTTACTGTAAGAGCTACTATGTTGCTTTTATTGTTTTATAATTATTTTATAAATTACTTAAAATCTTAGAATCTGAAGTTGTTTATGAGAATCCACAGGCAAGAATTTCATGCTTCAGGGAAATTTGAGGAAGAAGAGGGATATCATTGGCATACTTTTGACTTTGTTTTCCAAATACTGTTATCAGTGACTTCATGTAAATGTACAAAGTTTGTGCTAGAGATCTTCAGCATTACATTCTGGAATCTATCAGTTCTAGAATGAAATTGTTCTGGCAAGGATCAAACTGATGCAAAGTCATTACTTTTTATTCCAAGCCTAGAAGGGAGTCTAGAAGCACTCTGAGACTTAAAAAAAACCCAATAGAGATGCAGTACATGTTGTCTATTTCTGTGATGAAAGCAGATTCTGTATCTTAGATATCAAAATTATTTTAAGTAGATCAAATAATAAACCAAATACTTATAACTGATATACAATAACTTATAGAGGAATTGTAAGTCAGAGACTGAGATGAGCTTCTTTCAGTTTTTAAGAATTATTCTAAGAGTGGCCCCTTGATCTCTATAAATCTCTCTTTTCCAGAAAATAAAGCAGAAAAAATGATACTATTTAACCTTTATTCAATATTTTATCCTCAACAAAAACTGGAAAGTAATTTTTATTTTTTAAAAAGTTGACCTATATTTTATATGCAACTTGTCTAGATCTTCAAACTTAAAGTGAATAGGCCCAAGTAATTAAAAATGAGAACAAAGGAACCGATTACCAACTTCATTATGCAATTCAATACTTTTGTAAAGCACTGTAAATAGTATGTCCCTTTAATCTTACCTCCTTCAGCTCTGCTTCAGGTAAGGCTGCCTGCTCAATGTCACTTAATTTCTTCAGAATACGTTTTATACTGGAATCTTTGAAATCAGTGTAATCAAATTGCCGAGCCTTTAATCCATTATGCAGAGTATGGTTTGACATTGCAAGATTCTTCTCCAACTACAAAGGAAACAAGAAAAAATGAAGAAGGATAAAAGAACAGAAGGTCTCTGCTATAAAGCAACAAATACACTAATTCAAATTAAAATCTGGTGTGTACAAGCCTACTAACAGTACTGACACCCCAGATCTGTTACTACAATTGCAATTATTAATAAACTAACAATCCATTGTTAGCCATTCAGAAAACCCAGATTATTATTTAGTAACAGGCCTGTATAAAAGAATTTAATCTGGCAAATCACAGGGAATGTATAGTATAATATTATGCTAGAATATTTATATATGACGTACAATTCCAACAAGAAGCCAGAATTGAGGGGTGCTGGAAACAAGTGGGATGTGGCTTTGGACATTCTGTCCAAATCTTTACCATTCAGTTTTCAGTGATTTACAATACAGTAAAGGAGAAGAGGGAGAGGTGGTGGTGGTGGTAAAGGCAGCTAAAATTGCATCAAAAAATAATTCAAAAAAATAATGTGAGAAAAATACAAAATTAAAAGGGTGGGAATGCTTATACAGATAGGCCTTAATAAGAAAAACCAGTTGCACGGTAGCTTACAGTACAATGAAGGGTAGCACTAGTAGCAATAACAATGGCACTTAGATTTATATACCATTGTAGAAAATTAGCACCCACCCTTCTAGAAGAATGAAAGATTATAGGAAATATTTAAAAGGCAGAATATTTTCCCTAAAAGAGAAATAAATATCATAAAGGAAACTGAAAGAAAAGGCCTCAGCTCCCTTCCCCCAGCAGATATTTTTGTGCCAGTCTATCTACAAAACAAAAGCTTCAGGATGATGGGATTATCCTTCAGGACAAAGCCATTCAGCCACAATTGGAAATTGCCCTTCAGTGCATCACCCAGCAAGATTCAACCAAGCCCGGGATATAGACGACCTCAGTTATGTCTGCAGAGCCCCATGGGAGTCTGACTGCAACCAATAGGATTGGTTCCAATAGGAACCTTTGCCATAGGAACAGGAAGCTCAAATTCAAATCCCAAGAGGGGGTATAAATCTCTCTCTCTCTCTTTTCCATGTGGTCATCTCCCCAGAATCACACGTGATTGGTGGTTTTGCTTCACCATTAAACTATCCTTCCAAGCAGCCTCCATGTTTCCAGTGTGTTTCTTCCCACTTGAAACTGAACCCAGATGGACATTTCTTCCAACACCACTTTAGTGCTTTACAGCCCTAAATATTTTACAATGTCAGTATATTGTCCCCAACAATCTGGGTCCTTATTTTACTGACCTCAGAAGGATGGAAGGCTGAGTCAACCTTGAGCCTGTGAGACTCAAACTGCAGGACTCCTGAAGCCAACAATCAGCAGAAGTAGCCTAGAGTACTGCATTCCAATCACTTTTTTAAGCCTGGAATGTTATCTGTTTTGCCTTTTTCTCTTTGGGATTTACTTCAAGGATTATTAAACAGCACGAACTTCCCTACCATAATCTCTTTGTTCTGTTCGGTAATGTTGACATTGTATGTCCAAAGGGCCTCTGTGTAATCATTCCACACCACTTCAGCTGTGCTGTTATACTTTTCTAAGAATGCTTCAGCTTCAGTTTCATCTGTTATTTTATCTGGAAGATAGAAAGATGAATGTGTAAGTATACACATACACAAGTATACATGTGTATATGTAAATAACATCACCATCACTTGAAAAAAGGAGTTGAATTCATTTAATTATTATCAGTATGGGTCTAATTTGTAAAATAAAAAGTTTCAAGATCCCAAATTGTATCAAAATTATATTAGTATTATGATAGAATCAGAATCATCTCCACTCCGTCAGCTAAGTATGACTGCTGCTACCAGATATCAGAACTGGCAAAGGAGATGATGCACAATTGGAAAGGAGGGAAAAGGAATTAAACTAACTGTTTAATTTTCTTGGCAACTATGGCAAAAATTACAATGAAAAACTGCAGCAAAAATGTACTTAGACCTATATGTATATGAAATTACTTTTTCAAGCATCAGAAAGACTGTTTTTTTCATTTACAGGATTGTATTAACTAGAACCTTTAGGAAGCAAAAGCCTTCAGCATGTAACTGATTTAAGATTCTTTTTTCAGTTTCAGGAAGTAGCACAGAATATACTAACCAACTAATTAAGGTTACAGAGAAGAACTTGTTATCTTGCCTTAGCACTTATTAGCGAAGGAATACATGTTCAGCATGCTCAGACACACTATCTACTATTCCTACCTTATACTATTTACTTATATCAGAACAAAATATGAGCATGTGAAACATATTCTACAAATGAGTTCTAGAACTTTCATTAGAAGTTAGGCATTTTCTAACATTTCTATCACGTTGGAAGTATGTGGTGGCAGCACTAATTTGAGAATCTGACTTTACTCAGTGGAAGATTAAAATGAACATACAGGAAATTTATATTTTAGAAACCATTTTTCACCAGAGAGGGAGCTGTCTTTCAGGCTATTTGTTGTCCAGAGCATCAATGGAAGAGATCCTTATGGAGCTCATTTGTGCTTCCCCCCCTCCCCCAAATCAAATGTCATCTTCTATAGCTCCTTAATCAGTTGCCAATTCAACAAATGAGCAAGTATTTGAAGGAACAATATTATTAATTTTGAAGATTATTTTTGCCCCACCTGCAACATCCTCAAGGTGATTATGCAGCACAACAAATAGCTAGCCCTGGTTTCACAGTCATATCTACTTCAGTTCCAAACTGTTATATCAATCATTGGTTTCTGAATTTAGGTCTCATCTCCACACTTCTTTTATATATATAATCATTGTTCCCTTTATCCCACTGCATAACTAGAACAACAACTGGATATTCCTGTGGGATTATGACTATCAGGTTCAACTATCAGTTGGTATCTGGAGGTAATTATTATTCTATTCCTCCCTTTTGGAGACTTGTTGCAGCTAAAGACTAAGGCTTCGAGTGCAACATTCAATCTATTCTCTCTGAAATGGTTGTCATTTCAGGTTTTATGCATGGAAAACTTTACCAAGGCCTTCTGGATAGCCTTCAGGGACAGGAGGACGCCAATAAAAGTCTGGCCAGCCTAGTGTTTCATTGTTCTTCCCATTCTCTTCTTTCAGCCATTCAATAACAGGTTTGAAGTATTCAAGCAATGCTGAAACATCCATTTTATTTCTACCAGTGAGTTGCTGGAGAATATCTTGCCAATGCCGGGAAGATCCAGCCTGCATTGCCTCACTGCAATGAAGATAAGGAAAGAGTAAATAGATAGAACCATTAACATTAGAACTGACCCAGTTATATTGTTAAAATGACACAGGCGGCATACCAGAAGGAGGGTTTTTTTGTTACAGGTATTGAATTTGCAATGGTAATTTATCTTCACAACATCCTGATTTTGGCTAAACCATTATGCCAATAAAACTGATTATGATGTTTCTATTTTGACAATATAATTGTCTTTTATAATTCTCACAATCTAAGAAACTCTTCCCCTGGAGATCAAATTGCCAAATTGCAGCATGTTTTTTTTTTAAATACAAAAGACCATCATTGTTAAGGAAAAAATAGGTAGATTTTGCAGTAGTATAATTTCTGTTCAGTTTTGGATGAATTGCATTGCCACATATAGATTTGTTTCATGCTTGATGTAGAGGACATGAAGAATGGCCTAGAAGGATAATTACCATTACCAAGGCAATGACTAGACATGCATAATTTAAGCTCAAGAAACTAACCTGCAAAAAAATGCCTCTAATAGAGCTCTCCCTAATTCACACAAGTTCAAGGAAGGAAGGAAGGGAAGCACATTTAGACTTGCAAGATTATATTACAATAGCTGTTTGGAAGTGATAAAAGTAGTTTTAGACCTAAATTGCATTGTTTTCATAGTCTGTATATCATGTAGGGCTGACACTTCATAACAAGATTAAGTAGGGGATTGCTAAGGCAATTGTGGATCTTCAATGGAACAACCTTTTGTTTTAATTTTGGCATTTCAAAATGATCCCTCTTGTCATTTTAGAATGAATGGTAGGAATGGAAAACATTGATACGTCCTTAGCTAAAGTATGAGCATCTAAAATATTTTAGATATAAGTTTATTTCTTGTCAATTGCCTCTCTCCCTTTGCTTTCACCTGAGTTTCTTTCCAGCTTCTTTGGAATTATAGATGTCACATGTATGAAGATCACCAGTATGATTGGCAGCTTGGCAAAGGGCCTTATGGAACTGGAATTGTAGAATAAAACTGACAAAGTATCTGCCCAAAACAAAACAAAAATCCATATTTTTACCAAATATATGATACATAAACACACATTATAATACAATGGTCAATTCTTTTAGACTGAAAATGTTTAAATTCTGGAAAATAGAAATAACATATCAATTACAAATAGAAATAATATACTCTAACTATTGACAGTGAGATTTATAATTTTTGGAACTAAGAAACTCTCATTTTTCTTTCTATATTTTAATTAACCTAAGAGTATAACTAATACTTCATACTTGTAGTAATGCTGTTGAAGGATAGATTAAGCATAAAGTAATTTTGCTTAGGAGATCTTGAGAATGTTCTCTCAGATATTCAATATATAAAAAGTTTGGTATATAATAAAAATGATAGGATTGTGGTCATGCAGTGGGATCCTTTAAGAACAGTCAGTCAGATATTCTCAAGCAAAAGCTAGAAAGATTGATAGTTGTGTCAAGAGTTTAGTATGACTATATTGGGGGGAAAGATACAGTTTATGATGTGGTTTAACTGCAGTTCTAGACTAGAGTTTCTCTACTTTAAAAGATAACACTAGTTAGAGCCTTCAAAGCTGTTTGCTGAAAACTTCAGCTCTACTAAACTTTACTATGTTCCTAGAGAAATCAAAGCATGAGTCTATTTTTCCCAATAAATAACAGGAAAACTTCCTAAAATTTCATATTTACATCTTTCCTTTTTTTCCAGCTTCCAATACCTGATATAAGGTGTGTTGCCAGGGATGTGATATTTAGCTCCAGGATCAAAATTTATTTCATTTCTTGCAATAGGAGGACAAATTCCTTGATATTTTGTTCTGGGGGAAAAAAAACCACCTTAACCAATGAATAAATAATGCATAAAATAAGTACAATCATTTCCCAACAACAAGCAGACTTCTGATTCAGGCAAACAGTACATATAGATATAGTGGCAATCACAAGAAACAGCTACTTTGCATTCAGTTCTCCCTATTTCCTTCAAATAAATTAATATTTTCACTTCATTTATTTTTTCAGGTTTCTCAATTCTTATAGTTTCATATTCTTGGATATAGGAATTATGTTTGTCAGAAGGATGTTTGTTGGAGGGATGGCTATAGAGGATGGGTGGTTTCAAAAAGTTAAAATAAACAACATTCAATAAAAATAACAACTTTACATAAAACAACAATTATTGGCGAGTTATATGATGGAGGTTATAATTCAATATACTTAGAAGGGTCAGTGTTGGAGGGTTACATTTGTTAAACCTACTACTTTGCTGGCTGTTATGGCAATTTTCTATTTGCCTTGTTTTACCTTAGGTACCACCAATCATAATTGTAGCGGCTTGGAGGAGTGTGACCACTGAAGACATTCCACCGCCATTGATCAATTAGATAGCCAAAGGGTAGGAAGGCAATCTTTTCTAGGGCCATTTTCAGAAGATAGTTGATATCACTCTCTTCAAGGAATAAAGGAAGACAAAATATGAAACAAACAAAATATGAAAAAGTTATTATATTTATGTAATTACTTACTAAGCACTTCTAAATTATTTTAAAGTAACCAAAGTATCTTTACAATCCCCAAGGCATATCACAACTTTTGAGCACCCCTAATGTTTGGAAATTGAAAGTTGAAAAATTTGACACACTCTAAAAGAGAGTTTCTTTTAGAACTTTATATATCCAGAAGATTTTATTGATTGATTGATTTGATTTGATTTGATTTGTCAGTCACTTACAAGATAAGAATAAACATAGTTTTGAATACATGAGATAGATACATAAGAAAAATAAAAAGAAACAATAGGACAGGGACGGTAGGCACAATTGGTGCGCTTATGCACGCCCCCTATAGGCCTCTTAGGAAGGGGGTGAAGTCAATAGTAGACAGGTTAAAGTTTTGGGGATTTGGGGAAGAAACTACAGAGTCAGGTAGAGTATTCCAAACATTGATGGCAAAGAAGAGTTGAAGAAAGAATACATTAGCAATCTATACAGATGAATTCTCTGTTGAGAACAAACCAGTGGATTATCTGCATTTATTGGCTGAAGGTGCCAGCATTGTCCACAGACAATTTTTATGTGGCCAGCATAGCTATATGTCAAATGTGAACAATGCTGTTACCTTCCCACCAAAGTGGTACCTATTAATCTACTCACATTTGCATACTTTCGAACTGATAGTGGACACCTGATTCCCAATCCCTAATAGCAATTATTTATCAAACCCAGTATGAAAAACATCTCCCATCAACTTTATTGGTTTTTTTCTTGTGCCTTGCCACCAGCCATTATATGCTCATCTTACCTCTGTCTTCAGTGACATGGCTGAGCAAGTCAATTTTCTTGAGATGGATAGGGGTGGAAACAGACAAACTCATAACATCTCCAATGGCTTCATGAAAGCCAGGGTTGGCACCACTGCGAAAACTTATTGGCTGGTCCTTATACTGCAAGTAGTATTGAACATGCCCCATTTCATGGTGTACTGTAAAGAGTTGCTCCATGGTAACTGTTGTACATTGCTTTATCCTGCACAACAGGGAACAGGAAAGCAAGTGTTCAGTGAAGACTGCATCACAATATACTAACACGCATCAATTGCTTTTGTAACCTGGAACATTTTATAACCTGGAACATTTGCTGATAGCCTCAGAACTTCTGGAAAGGACCAATTCTTCTTATGCTAGAACTAGGATTTCTATAATTCCTTGAAGAAAATATGTAATTTACAGAGAACTTAGAACAAATTTAGACAACCCCCTTTCACTAACTACCTAACTTATTTCATCCCTCAGCCATTCATTAAAAATTTATCATATCTAATACCTCACTGAACAAATAGACAAAAAACAAGAGAGAGAAAGAGAGAGAAGTGATTATTATTTTGGCTTTGACTTGACAGTGATTACCTTTGACTCTGGAAATGTAGCTTTTGGCAGATTAACACTAAGGAATTGTGTTCTTTCACACAAGCATAATTCTGAGCTAGGATAAATTAACTCCTTTACCTGCATTCTTAATATAAAATAAAGTAATATTGTCCTAATTTCACTTTGCCAACTGCTTTTTTCAGATATTGACAAGGGGGCAGGGTAGAGAAGGGAAAATTATACATGCATCTAAGCAGAACAGAAGTTTAAGTCTAGGGCAGAGATGACCTATATTTTGATAGAACAGAATGGTGCTTAGTATTTTTGGTAGGGGTAAGGTACAGTGGGCAAAGCAATATTGGAAGTACATAGTGCAAAATAACACCATGCAAATGTTAGGTTATGAATCTAATTTAGAGGCTACTCTACAGTTCTCTTGTAGAATGGGATTCAAAGAACTGCTAAAAAGCGGGGATTCTTGGAGCATATGTGTTCTTGAAGTTTTATGATAATCACTCTAATACATCTTCTAGTTAATTTCACAGCACTCTAAGCATTTTCAAAATTTGGAAAGGGAAATATTTCACCTAAATGAATCTTCATCTTTTTACCAGTATCAAACCTTGAATTTTTTTTTTAAAAAGCATATATTTTAAGTATTGATTCTATAGTTATATTTTTCATTGCTCATGTAATAAAAATATCTTTGAATTTGTGAGATACAAGGAAGACAGAAAATTTTCTCTTTGTTCCCTAAAAAAACAGACCTAAGATGTCTCTATGCCAATAAGATCTAGAGTTCCCTTTGCATGGCAAGTCCCCATCATATGCAGTATGCACCTGAAGTCTTTGCGATTGAAGAAGTCCCATGCTGATGCATGGCACACCACCTCCCGCCCATCAGTCGGTTTCTCCAGCATGGATTTCTCCCAGAATTCAGGTGGCATTTCAAACATGCCAAGCGAGGTGAAGAACTCCTCCGACACCCGGAACATGTGTGTTGCATTCCAGTTCTAGGAAAGGCAAGGACCCATCCGAAGCATTAGATAACACAAATGTGTTGGAAATTGTTCTTAGGGATTGATCCTGGGTCACTCAAGTGTTCTCATAATAAATTACACGGGCATGTGTTGCTTGAGCTTTAGAATGTCATAGAGAATTCTTATTTGTTTAGGAAAAAAGAGTTTACAGAGTGGGATAGAGGAGAAGCATAGTTAAGAATTTGAAGGAAACAGCCTACTAGTCTTCTGCACTATGAGATGAGAGTTCCCATGTATCTTGAGGATAAATACTACAGTATTTGTCTCATTTGAATAGTTGTGTCAAGAAATGAAATGAAAAGCTGTACCCTACAATGTGTTATGAAAGACAACAATGTATATGAATATCACCATTACTCCTGTATAGCACTTGCATGTAATCTTGGACAGTCCTTCTGAAAATTCAACATGAAATTCAGACCTTGAAATGAAGAAACTGAAGCTAAATATACCTGTAGAGAAGCAGCATTGAAAAATATCTATAGCATAGAAATCTGTCTTGGAAGAACTCCATGGAGAGCTATGGTTTATTTATGCATTTTAGTCAGGCCTACCTGGCTTGTCACGTTTTGATGCTATATTGAGCAGATTAGTATATATTTATTACAGTTCTTGCTCAGAAAATAGATAATCATCTCATTGCTGGATGAAAATGTATCACTAGCAATATTTGTGCATGTGGGCATTTTCCATTTCAATCCCTGCTCACTGCTGCAGCCAAAGGGAATGGGATAAAACCATAACACTAATGTCCTTACTTTCTCTTTCATGGTATTGGTAACATCTAGATGTGGCTTATTTGCAAAAGGCACCATCATGTCGTAAATGTTGTTCCATTGCTGGGCCCACATGTTACCTGCAGGGGGCAAAGCAGCACTGTTTAGCTGAATAAAACCAACAGCTTAAAGGGGAGAGGGAATGGCTATACATAACATTAGAGAGAAATTTGGCACAGAGTCTAGAGGGAAACAGCCAATAGAATAAGAATCAAAGGAGGCACTATGTTAATTCCATGAATGTATGTGACAGTTTGGTTATATAAAAAACAGCCAGAGGGAAGCTTAGCAACCTCTGGAGAAAATGCACAACTAGGAAAAAGATCAAACTCTTCCTCTCATTACTATAGTTTCAATGGCAAGCATTGAAATTCCAAAGCTGATAGGACCTCTTTATTTAGAAACTCTTTACATGTGAACATGGGCATGTAAAACATGTGTCAGTTTCCACAGAGACTGCATAAATATTTAATTCAGGCTCCTAGCCTTTACCCATGTTATTCCAATGCATCTTCTCCATTGGCTGTAGTAAATTTGTAAATCCTAGAAAGGAGATTAAAATATTCATAGAGTGGCATTTATAGTATATTTATTTCCTTCCTTCCTTCCTTCCTTCCTTCCTTCCTTCCTTCCTTCCTTCCTTCCTTCCTTCCTTCCTTCCTTCCTTCCTTCCTTCCTTCTTTATTTTGTGCAACTCAAGGTAATGTTCCACCTTCTACACAACAACCTCATAGTCACTCATGGTTTAATCATTTCCTCTTTGGATTATTGCAATGTGGTTTACGTGAAAGACTACAAAGAAGTTACAACTGATCTAGAATGCAGCAACACATTTTTTATGATATACCAATACACGTACTAATAAAGGAGAATATTTGTAGCTCAGGTTTTAATGAAAGGTCCTTCGTGTTCTCTGAGCTTGCTTGTTTTTTTTGCAGATGCTGTTTATATCACCTAGTTTGGGTAATGAAATGTATACAAGAAAACAAGCAAGCTGAGAGAGCATCAAGGACCCCACTGATACAAATATTTATAGATTCACCTATTTTATATCTCTATTGCACGAGTTGCACTGAAAGCTGGCATCAGTTTCCTTTTAGGTGCAATTCAAAGTGCTTATTTTAAAAAGCCTGACATGATACAGGACCTGGTTACTTGAAGGACCGCCTCTTTTTAAGAACATCTGTCAATCCTATTGGATCAAATAGACTAGGTAACTTCAAATCCCTTTGCTAAAATTCTGCCATTCAGTGGGATTTTGGAAGCAAGCCTCATCCATAGCTGTCTTTATCTTATGGAATACCCTTCCCCAGTAATTTGGCAACCCCCACCCCATCCTATAGCCTTTCAGAAGGCCATCAAGAACTGGTTTTTTGTGGAGATGTTGGAATAGGACAGAATAGAAAAGAATAGAAAGGATGAAATGAGGATAATTGGAGTTGGGGAGAATTTGTTTTGTTTTATCATGTTGCTATTTTATTTGTTGCGGTTATATTTTATAATGACTGATTTTATTCCTGTTGTGAGTCACCTAGTTCATTTAAGATGGGCAGCCATACAAATCTAATAAATCAACTAACCAATCTGTGAATGGATTGGGCTGAAAGAGGGTGACTGTGAATCAGTCAGCTTTTCATGCCTAAAGAAGGATTAGAACTTCTGGCATCCCAATTTCTAGTCTAATGTTTTAACCACTGCACCAGACTGGTTCTTTTACATTTTAATTTTTCTATTTGTATTTTTCAAAATATGGTATTCTTTAAAGAGAGCTTATTTTGATTTCCATCATTACCATCCAACATATCAATAGATAATAGGAATTATAGTGCAATCCATTAGGAAGACACTAATTTAGTAAGATTGCTCCCCAATGCCCCCAAATATGTGACTAAAATCCAAGCATTTTGCTGCCAACATTTGGAGAAACAATTTCAGATTGCTTTTGTTATTCAAGTTTAAAAGTAAAAATAAGACTGGTTTCCTTCCAGAGGTCTCTCATTCAAGTCAACCTACTTCCATTCCAAAAATTGCCCACTCTTAGTGTAGAATATGATGGGATATTACGGATTTTCCCAATTCTTCCCTGCCTGATCCCCACTCTATTATACACACATAAGCTTTTTTTTACCCAATAAATGAGCAGGAATAGGGCCTTTCAGGTTTATGTATTTAGAGCCATATTGGTCATATAGTTTCCTTCTGACATATGCATGGAGATTTAGATAGAGAGGCTCCAACTGATGATAAAGTTGCTCCAGATCTTCCTCAAATGTTGGTGAATCATACCAAGACTTCCAATAAGCCCCAGTATCTTGGAATCCTATATGTAAAAACAATAGAGAATTCAACATGAATACAGTTCTTACAATACAAACAAGCTCTTTAAATTATCCACAATTACAGAACATAGTTGTGAACAACCCATCTCCTAGACTTTTCTGCACCAAATATTATATAATTGAACCAGTCCACAGTTCTGAAGTCAAAAAATGTCCAGTTCTAAATCCAAAGACAGTTTTTTCAAATAATTTCTAAATGTACTTCTAGTAGGTGTAGGAGAAGGAGTTGCCAAGCTAGAAAGAGAGGAGGTAAAAAGAGGAAACAGCCTAAAATCCCCACGTCACTATTAATGAACTAAATCCAATCCTGTTAATTCCAAGCAGGTACTTTTACAATAATCCAGTTGATTATTATATATAATTATTATTATATAATTATTATATAATTAATTAGATCTTCAGAAGCGGACCTTATCTGTTGCACCTGACATTGAGCTCTTGAGAATGGCCAAATTAACAAGTCAACCTCAGTATATCAATAATTTCTTATGCTGGCAACAGTCTTACCAACTTTCAGTAGTTTCCCATATGAATCTGAAATAGCATATTTGATCCCTCTTGTTATAGTGATCAGGGTCAAGCACTTGATCACATGTATGCCATATTCTTGAATATTTTTTAAATGAATGCAAAGGTGTTGAGACTAAAAACACAACAGATATATTGATCAAAAACTCTTAACTCATAATAGTTTCATTTTGGAATGGCAATAAATGGAAAATAAAACACAATTTATTTAAAAAAATATAAGAGTAAAAGTCCATGAAGGTGGGTTAGATTTATGGAGGGTTATAATATGCCTATTTCTCAATGCAATGAGGTTTCTTAGTTTGAATTAAAATGCTTAAATGGTTCTTCAGAAAGCAGATTTTCAATCCAGATGGCATTGATCCCACCCCCTGTCTATGTTTTTAAGATCTCACCATCCATTTTATAGGCTTCATTGCTCAGTGAAACGAATGCTTCATACTTGGATCTCAGAGGATTGCCAGCAGAATTATGCCACCCTTCCCAGGCGTAAAGCAACATCTTGTAACTACGAGAAGTGGCCATAATTTTTGTAATATCTGAGGAGCATTTAGAAAAAAGAAGAAACATCAAAGAAAGCATTAAAGGATCATACAACTGAACAAAATTGAAGGGACATCAAAAAGCCACCAGTATTTACACTCTTATACAAACTCTTCTACATATCTATCTATATAAAGAAAAGACCTATTTAGCAAGAAAAATGGTTTACTAGTATCACTAAATAATTCTATCAGGCTAGAGTTTGAAAATTTGAAGAAGTGCACTAATCTTCTAAAGAGATATAAAGCAACAGTCTTCCAGCTGAACCCATGTTGCACAGCTGATAAGAACTGGATTCAGAAGGTCTTTCCTTTTTAGGAAGTAATATTTTTCAACATCATTGTTGAAGTGACTAATATTCCAGAGACTCTTGTAGCTATTAGATCAAAACCATCATTACTTTTTAAATCTAGTGTCTAGATTCTCATCACTGATGTCATCTCACTTGTTCCAGCTGTTTTCTTTCTACATGCTTGTAAGTCAGTAACTTTCTACTTGAAGTTTGGGATCCTGATAAAGTACAGAGAAGTAGCATAGCAACACGAAACATCATAAGCAAGGAATGAATCAGTGCTTGCAATTTTGCAAACCTTTTCAGAAAGTCCCACCTATATATCTGCTCTGGTATACTGTATGTGCTAATGTACCGATTATGTATTAATAGAACAATTATAGGTAAGCAGCTTTGTTCCCTACCTTAAACATTAGAGGGTTGCTATCAGAAAATTGTTGGAGAAGTTACATAGGCAGGAAGAAGGATTGTTATTGTTTCAAAACAATTGAGATTATATTTCAGAAATGAAACAAATAACTGGGAGAAAACTGCAGAAAACTGCAATGAGACAGATCTGCATATCTGTACATCTGGAAAACAAAACAACCACTTCACAAATACGTGGCACAACATAGGAGAACAAACCTATCAGCACAAGATTCAGCGATTCATCTCCATTTGAAAGACAAAGGCCACACTTTTGGAGACAGCAAAATCCACATTCTGGACAAAGAGGACCGTTGGTTTGAAAGAAGGGGTAAAGAGTGTTAAAGAGGCCATCTACAGGTAGTCCTTGACTTACAACAGTTCATTTAGTGATTGTTCAAAGTTATAAAAGCAATGTAAAAAGTGACTTATGATGGTTTTTCACACTTATGACAATTGCAGCATTCCCTTGGTCTTGTGGTCGAAATTTGAATGCTTTGCAACTGGTTCATATTTATGATAATTGCAGTGTCCTGGGATCATGTAATTTTTGCCATCTTTTGACAAGCAAAGTCAATGGGGAGGCCATTTAACAACTGTGTTACTAACTTAACAACTGCAGTGATTCATGTAACAACTGTGGCAAGGTCACAAAATGGGGCAAAGCTCACAACAAATGTTTCACTTAACAACATAAATTTTCGGATCAAATATTAAAATTGAACAGCCTTCTCTCCACAGAGGGGGAGGGATATGGCACCCCCTGTCTCATATGTACAACATGAATTGTAGCAGGCACAACCATTTACATTCTGATTCATATGACTTACAGTCTCAGAGTCTCAACCAACCCTCAGAGTGCTAATTGTTACGTTTTGAGCATGGGCGAGAAAGAATGGAGACAAGCCTCTGAACGGTGAACTTCAGCTCTTTATTTAAATTGTGACTTCTTCAATTCAACAGCAGTAAAACCCACCTTATAAAGGCAAACCCTGTAACGTTTAACCAATAACGAGCTAGGAATGCTAGCTCTTATAACCAATAAGAACTCTCTGTTAAGGGCCAATCGGATTCCCCGGAATGGGCCAATCCGGTCCGGCCACTTAACAGCCAATCAGAAGTGCAGGGCCAGAACCCTGCACTTACTCCAAGCTCACACTTTATTAATCTTATTGCATACACAACACTAATGACCAGATGACTGCAAAGAATATAAATCCTTCCATTCCCCACCATTCAGTCAGAGCTGAAGACATTTCTTGGATGAGAAGAAAAACATTCCCAAGGAAAAAACCAAGAAAGTCCTGTTGCCTTTTTGCCTTTGGGGCAATAATGATCCAGACGATTGAGAATTTCCATAGATAGTAAGAGATAGTGGCTCTCTTTCTATTCTCTAATTTGGATTTCTTTTTTTTTACGGTAGATATTAGTTGATTCAAAAATAGAGACTAGGGTTTCCAAATTAGGAATACTAATTCTGAATTGGTTATCAATGGAAAAAAAACCCTATTTTCTAACAGTATGCTAGCTTCAAAAACATTAGTATAATAAGGTAATAAGTTACCTTTGAGTAATTGTTAAAGACTGCAAATAGTGATAATGTAACCACATGACATTGTAACTGTTATAAATGCACAGAAGTTGCAAGGACTCAAATCAAGATCATGTGACTTCAGGATGTTGCAATGGGTGCAAGTTTGAAGACAAGTTGTACACCTACTTTTTCAGTGCCATTGTAAATGTAAAAAAAATCAACGAACAACACAATTGGTAAGGAGTACCTTCATGTAAAATGTTATGTAATTAAAACATATAGGTTAACTGTGGGCAGTCTCAGAAGCCATAATCTATTATAAATCAATTTTACATTCATATCCATGTATAATTATGTTAAGTATGCTCTCATGGTCCAGAAAATAAGAGAAATCATACAAAACCTTTGCAAAGGAATGAGTTGGGCTAACATAGAGAAGAAAGTACATACCTGGCTCTAAAGCCCAGCAGGAGTCCTGGTTTGGTAGACAAACCTTGGCAGTGGAGTAGATGTTGTCCATCTCACTTAGAATAGTATTGTACTGAAACAGCATTAAAAAGTACAGGTTTGAATAACAATCTAATTTTACAACATGTGTACTATATAGTCTACAGGCATCAGTTTTACCATAGATACTTCCCTAGGAATCTGCCCCTGTTGAACTTTAGGTAATTATTTTTATTTTAAATATGTAATTAAAAGGTGACACAATAAAGAAACAAGCTTCCAGATTAGTTTTATGGTTAAGGCAAGAAGCTGGGATTTCTAGCCTTGCCTGAGGCACAAAGCTGGATGGACAACTTTCTGTGAAGTTAGGCAATGGCAAGCCAATTCTGAAATCTTGCCAATAAAACTGCAGAAACCTATCCAATATGTCAAGAGTCAAGATGGAGTTGAAGACACCAAATATATATCACCCAGGTTTTTTTGGAGGGGTGGGGGAGGTAGAGGTAGAAAGGTAGAGACAGAGACAGACAAAACAATTATTTCAAATACAGAAGATTTTCTGAAAAAACTAGGCTTTAAAGATTTCAAGAACAAGCAGTCTGATGAAGAGGAATGTTCTGGATTATTTACCAACACTTGATTCCCTATAGAGAACATTTGGTAATTTGAATTTTGAAATAACTACGGAATAATTAAACAAACATTTTAAATTTCAAATGAATGTGAAGAGGCAGCTGGAACAGGAAAGTAAAATAATATAAAATGTTTTTTTTCCTCACAGAAATAAGTAGTTTGGAATGTATGCATCAAGACTTGTACTGAAAGAATCTGAAAAGGTGAAGATGCATACCAACTTGGCTATTACAATGAAGTGGGAAAGAAGCCCGATCGCCAAAAAATAAGTTACAAGTGAGGGAAGCAACAGGAAAAGAATGTCAGCTTCTGGTGAAGGCAAATATTTAGAAAGTTACTGGAGAAAATTATTATGAAAGGAAGCTAATTTCTGGGTGAGCACTGGTTTGAAAGAGAGGAGGAGAAGGGAGGCAATAAAAACAATTAAATGACAGAGGGAGGTGACTGCACAGGCTGCAAAGAATACAGATGGGGTTCTTTTGGGCGGGGAGGACAATTTAGTTGATCAGTGGGAGACCATTCAGTCTTCCAGATGTATATCTTTTGTAAGCTTTGTCTTTCAGTTAAACAGAAATACAGTAAGTATTATTTTATTTAGCTATCATATTATTTAGCTAGATAGAGCTATGGCTTCCCACAATCTTTTTAATGCCCTTCAGTGCAAAATCAAAACTCTATTTATATTGACATTATTTGGTTTGTATATATGCATGCAGTTTTAAGACAATCTTGAGTTCTTGACTCTTGGCAACTTTGTGAACACTGTATATGTTTCTTAGCAACACTGTAGAAGTGGTTTGTCATTGCTTTTCTCAGCTGACATTCCAGCATCTTTTTTGTTTGTTTGCTTTTAGAAATGTGTCACTGGGAATGCCTGTAACATGGAGTATAAACCAAAAAAGCAAGTGCAGCTTTCTTCTCATGTATGCACTCTGGAGTCAGAAATAAAACAGCTAATTACTCTTCAAATATATGAGAATGCTTCCCTCATAATCACTCAATACAGCCAAGACTGGAGTATGTTATTGTGAATATTACCTATGTACTTTCAAAATCCTTCATTTAATTCACCCTCTCAACCTTTTCCCCTCCATCATTGTTTGGAATGGATAACTTATCTAAGATTATCTAAGGATCATTTTTCCCTTAGCCTAGATTTTTTTTTCTCATTGCCACCTCAGAATTCACCCATCTTTCTAGAATACTGATTCTTACCTTTTTCCGTTCCTCCATTGGTAAATTGGAAGGACCCAAGATCTGAATGGAGCTGATTATTTTCTTAAGTTGTGGATCACTAAAGTTCTGCCAGATGTTGCCATAGTTCTCCTTAGCTTTTTTCCCCCAAAGTTCTGTGAAATTTTGCTCCTTCAAAGAAGCCATTATCTGTAATAGAAGAGGAAGACAAAGTCATTTGATACATATGTATCAAACTTTATTTGATTTTTTTAGTATTTAGTATTTATTTGATTTGTCAGTTGCTTACAAGATACAGGTATAAGAATAAATATAGTTTTAAATATATGAGATAGATACTTATAAGAAAAATAAAAATAAGAATAAATATAGTTTTGAATACATGAGATAGATACATATAAGAAAAATAAAAAACAATAGGATAGGGACAGTAAGCACGATTAGTGCGCTTATGCATGGGCCTCTTAGGAAGGGGGTGAGGTCAATAGTAGACAGTCTAAGGTTAAAGTTTTGGGGGGGTTGGGGAAGAAATCATAGAGTCAGGTAGAGTATTCCAGACTTAGACCACTCTGTTGCTGAAGTTGTATTTTCTGCAGTCAACCTTGAGTTTGTATCTATTGTGTGCTCTTGTATTGTTATAATTGAAGCTGAAGTATTCATTGACAGGTAAGTTATTGCAATGTATGATTTTATATACTATAATTAGATCGGACCAGAGGCGACATAGTTCTAGGTTTTCTAGGTCTAGAGTTTCAAGTCTGGTGGCTTAAGGTATTCTGCAATGAGTAGAGGAGTGAAATATTGTGAAATATTTGTTGTGAAATATTTCTGGACTTTTTAATTGTGCTAATATTAGATACATGATATGGGTTCCAGACTGATGAGTTGTATTCAAGTAAGGTCAAGCAAATGTTTTGTATGCTCTAGTTAGTAGTGTGATATTACCAGAGAAGAAGCTACGTAGGATTAGATTAAGAACTCTTAATGCCTTTTTGGCTATGTAGTTACAATGGGCTCTAGCACTTAGATCATTTCAAATGAGTACTCCAACATCCTTGATAAAGTTTGAATCCTCAACAAGGTCTTGACTATTCAGCTTGTATTTTATTTTCTGATTTTTTCTGCCAGTATGTAAGACAGAGCATTTATTTGTTGAGATTTGAAGTTGCCATTTGATTGACCATTCTGATACATAGTCAAGGTCTTTTTGGAGGGTAGTAGTATTGTCTGTGGTGTTGAATAGCTTTACATCATCAGCGAAGAGAACACAGTTGCTCTTAATATGATCACAGAGGTCATTTATGTAGAGTATGAAGAGAGTTGGTCCTAAAACACTGCCTTGGGGGACACCACTGTTGACAAGTACAAAATTTGATAGGACGCTCTTAAATTTGACCATTTGTTGTCTGTTTGACAGGAATGCTTCTATCCAGTTATGCAGGTGTCCAGAGATACCGTAAGATTTTAGTTTTAGGAGTAGTTTGTCATGTACCACTGAATCAAAGTCTTTACAGAAGTCTATGTAGATTGCATCTATTGCTTTGCCCTGATCGAGTTGTGTAGTCCATATGTTTTTGCAGTGTAAGAGTTACAGATTACAGGGTAGGTTTTTTCTGAAATCAAATTGTTTATTAGAGAGAAGGTTGTTTGTCTCTAAATGGTGGATAATGGATTGGTTAATGATTGATTCCATGACTTTACAGTTGATGCAGCATAAGGAGATTGGTTTGTAATTTTCAACTAGGCTGGGCTCTCCCTTTTTGAAGATGGGGATGACCATGGCTTGTGACCATAGTTTTGGCAAGGAGCTGGTCCTGAAAGATTTTTCAAAGATTATGCTTAGAGGTTCGGCTATGGCAGTGGATAGCTTTTTTAAGAAGTAGGCACATATTCCGTCCGGTCCAATAGATAGGAATGGTTTTAGATTGCACAGTGCTTTTTCAACAATGTCTTCTGTAACATTGATATGTATTGGATCATTGTAGCTGTCTGTGGTTCCACTAGGAAGTACTGGGCTTGATCCATTGCTGTTTACAAATACTGAGCCAAAGAATGTGTTAAAGAGGTTTTCCCATAGTACATGCTTGGAGAAGTTGCTAAATCACTTTTAGAACTGTGGAAGAGTAAGATGCATGCTGCTGATAAGAAAGAATGCCTTAAATATACTTTAGTGTTTTAAACATCTAGGCTAAGGATTTGTGAAAATTTGGCAGCAAACACTATAGAGCATTTAGCTCTGTAGAGCCATAGGGATGACAAGGCAAAAAAGCAAACCACAACTTAGAATGGGCTTAATTAAAAGACATTAAGGGACTTATTATTTTGGAATGTATTAAATTTTTATTTACAAATGATTCATTTTTTATTTCTAACTTTTCTATTACTACGTGGCAAGACCACGTTACTATATTTTAATTAGCAACCAGAATACTCAATGCTGATGCTAGATTAATCTATCAATTAAAACCAATGGCTTGTATGTGTAGTTAGCATAAAATTGGATATATTCCCTTGAAACAGTTTAAATCCCCCATTGATGTGAACTGCCTGTAATGCCTGAGCCAAACCACAGAGTAAAGTAAGGCATGTCCTGGATTAACGGCATAAATTGAAAGAACATGAGATGAGCCTAATTCAGGCCAAAGTGTTCCCTAATGTAGCATTCTGGGTCAGACCACTGAAAAAGAAGGATAACTGGTTTTTCTGATTTGGAGTCCAGAAGAATCTTCAGCCAGAAATTTTGAATGATCACAACTTATGTAATTGGCTCACCCATTATATAATGCCCACATGATTAAATAATGATATGCAAACATGGCAAAGGCAGTTGGAATGGAGCAAATAGTCCAAGGTGACTTATTAAAGTGAGCCAAACTACATTTTTATGGTGGAAAAAGGCCCTCAAAGCTAATAGCCAATCTGATAGAACAGAGAGAACCTTTTACAACCAAGAATTAATCAGTCATGAAGTTTCTTCTCTGCAAATATTAAGCAAATTAATGTATCTCAACATTCAGTCTCTGGATATATTGTCACTTAAAGTATGTGGAACACAAGATCTTTTTGGTATAGATGGGCATACTATTTTCTCCTTTAAAAAAAAAGTCTTTTAATAGCTTCTCCTCTCATTAAAATAACTTCCCAAAGTCTTAACTATATCTAAGGAAATTAAACAAAAAAAGAGGGAGAGGTATTTTGAGGATGAAAAATTCCTTAGTAGAGGACATCTATTGCTGTAGCCATTTCTATAAATATATATTTTTAACTCTTATCTCACACAGACATTTTATGGGATAAAATTTCTTCAAATAGCATCTGCATGTACCATTTCAATGCAGCAAGCTATTCATAAAAAGATGTCTTCAGATGATTCCAGCTATTTCCAATATATAATTAGATTAAATATATTTTACATAGATAGTCTCACATAAGTAATCAGTCTTCTTGCAGCATATAATTTAATCCTAAAGTAATAGTTTTTTTCTTTTTAAACATTTCCAACCTATTCTAGCTGGATTTGAGTATGTTGGGACACAATTCCCTTAAGAAATGCTACATGGATTGCTTTTGTCATTCATTTTATTCATTGAAAGTTATAGCAATCCACTGCTTTTCTATTTCTGCAAATCTATTATGAACCTAGCCAAATCATTGTCCAAAAAAATAAAAGAACCTGGAGCAAGAATAACTACCAAGTAGAAACTCCATTAAATTCATACCAATACATTAGTATTTGCATCATGACATAATATTAGTTTAGCACAGTGATTGGGAAATAGTGAAAACATTCTGAAGAAGGCAATTGAAAACTTTCTCTGGAAATAAAAATACTTGGATGTGCCTATGAAGTTGTCGACCAGTTGTCAAATTTGGTCAATTAGATTAGTGAATTTGGTAACTTCTAAATGTTTGGGTTTTCAGTTTCCATTGATCCCAGCCAATGTGGAAAATGGAAAGGGATTCTGAAAACAGTGGTCTAACCCATCTAGATAGCATCAGATTATTTATTCCTGTTGTGATCCATCCACAGAAGATGTACAAGAATTAAGATAGCATAGCAATTGCAGCTCTAGAGAAAGCTCCAAGTGAGTAACTTTTTCTGGTGAAGTCTAAAATTATTCTAACATTCTTGCCTTTCTAGTGTGAATCCTTAGGTAAAGTTCCTTATTATGTATTAGGGCAGGGGTGTTAAACTTGCAGCATCATGTTTTCATTTCGTGATGTATCACAACTTTTCCCCCCTTCGCTAAAATGCAGGTGGGCTTGGCTAGCAAGTAATGCATCTGGCCCACCAGCTGCCAGTTTGACACCACTGCATTAGGGGATCATCATCACACTCAGCTACCAACAGGTATGTAGATATGAAAAATATCTACATACCATTCAAAATGCCAAAACGAAAACAAAAAACCCATCTCCTCACCCGCTATCAAACCCAGATGAGCAGAGATGAACACCAAAATTAATATTAGACCAACAAGAAGAAGTGAATAATACCTAAATCAAGCAGCTACCAATTCAGACAAACAAGCTAAAGCAAGCAGAAGCCTAATCAAGGAACCACCAAGATCATCCACACCAAGATTGGCTGGTCCCTTCTACAATAATGATTTTACCTAGTTTGGTAATGAAATGTCTGCATGAAAACAACCAATCTCAGAGAGTACCAAGAACCCCACAGTTCAACCCTTAGTTATAAATATTCTCTTCCATCAGTATCTCATGTTTCTTGCCATTGGGTATGCTCTTGATCCAAGATGGCACTGCCAACAGCTGCCTCTGTGAAATACTCTCTAATGGTTTCTTTATTTTTTATTATTCTCTGCAATTCACTACGAATTTCAAACAAAACCATCTGCTAAGAATTAAGCAATGTTTTTTTAAGGATCAGCTTTCTGTGTCCTCACCACCACCACCACCCCCGTCTTTACAAATGCAGAAGAGATTCTAACTCAAGAAGAAGCAAATTTCCCGAAGCAATGGATTACTACAAAAAAGCAAAGAAAGAGATGGCAGAAAAAGAAACGAGGTAAAAAAAGTGGGAAATATGAATAGACTAAGGAATAGGGGGAACCTGTCTCCCTTCAATCTTTCTGACTAATTTACATTCACTTGCTAACAAGATGGATGAAATACTCCTTTTAAATAGATGCAATCCTGATATTTACAACTGAGCAGCTCTCTGCTTTACTGAAACCTGGCTAAATGAGGAAATTGATAACAACAGCATGTATATCCCAGAATTTCAGATAAAAAGAGCAGACAGAATTGCAGAGTCATCAGGTAAAAAGGAGAGAGGAGGCTTACGCTTATATATCAACAACAGCAGCTCTGTTGCATCAGAGCTAAATCTGCGATTGTGCATGGTTTCACTCCATGCTCCCTTGTTGAAGGGTCCCGATTGGGACTGAAGCCACCCTGGAGTGGTGGTAAAGAAAGGGGGATCTATCGGAGAGTTGAGGGGAGCTGTATTTCCCTTCCCTGACAGGGGAAACCACTCTGAAGATGAGTGGAAGTGGTGGTTGAAAATGGCCACCAAGAAGGCAGGAGGCAATCTGGGAAAGTAAGACTGGGCTGGAGCCGAAAAACTGTGAGCGAAGTATGAACCAGGTGCAACATATGGAAAATAAGGTACCCTGGAGTTAAGAAATAAAGCGATTTTTAGGAAAGATTAAAAAAGCAGTGAACAGAGAGAGAGAGAAGAAAATTGACAACAGATGAAAGTGGCTTTGAACTTTGAAAAGAGCTAATTGAAAGAGGAAGTTAGAAGAAAATATTTACTATAAAAGACTTGGAAATTAAATTAAACAGACATAATTAAATGCTGAAATTGAACATGTTAAAAAGAAAATAATAATTAATAATTGGATTCATTGAATTACTGAAATTTAATTTTTTTTTGAAACAAATTTTTATTAATTTTAAAGATAAAACAACACATCATTAACCATTAAATACATAAACACATAAAACCTCTTAACATTGTAAATCCTTACAAGTCAAACAAAACATTATTTTTATACAGCATAATTCCAATTTATCCCATCTCCATATGGACACACAAATATCTTTCAGCAAATTTCTCATTATTTCTCTTTACTCCTATTCAATTTCATTTCTCTTCCATATTTATCCATTTTATAGTCATCATATTCTTTTCTTTCTGGCTTGTTTAAATTATTCTCATCTAACATTCCTCCAAGGTTTTATTGATTCTTTTTTCCTTTTTTTTATAAAAAACAAATTTTGTTAGTTTTACCATAAACACAATACACAAACATACAAACACAAAACATAAACAAAACTAAAAGATCTTTTCTGAAGGTTGTCTGTTCCCGGGTTAAAACTCTTCACACAGACACAAATTCAAACATCATATTCAACCCATATCTCCTTCCATATCTTATTATCATTTTCTTTTATATATATATATATAAAAACCATTTTTATCAGTTTTATAAAAACAATGCACAAAGAATCAAGGCATAGCAGCTTATAAATTCTTTTCTAAGAAAAAATAATAATAAAAGACCAATAAGGCATAACATTTCCAGATTATAATATCAATATTTCATATAATATTAACTTCATATCTTGTCCCTACTTCTCCTTTCCATCCAAATTATTTATTAATTAAAATTTTATTGCCTTTTATCAATATACAAAATCCAAAAACAAAAAAAAACATATATATCCTTCCAAATCTTATTACCATTTTCAACAACATTCTTTGTCTGTTCTATTCCCAATTATCCATTCATCTTTTTTTTCTTTTACTATACTTCTCCTGTACACCAATTGGAGTAACATCTATAACTCATTACCCTAACTTAGAAATACTACATATAGCAATCTTTCTTGGGATTCTGTTTAAAAGATTCTAAAATTACATAATAAATTTTATATTCTAAATATACATATAAAAACAAACTCTTATATACCCTCCAGAATCCCTCTTTTAATCTAAATTAAATTCACCCATTGTCTCTAAATAAACTTTTTTTCTTTAGGTCTTGCTTCCCCCCATTAAGGCTTCTCCTCCCCCCCTTTCTCTCTTGCTTATTCTTCTCCTTGCCCTTTCTACCCCTTTGCTTTTTCCCTTCGCTTTTCTTACTCCTTTTCCTTTGCTTTCTAACCTTGCCTCCATCTTTTCGCTCATTTTTCTCTCTTTTGGTTGTTTTTATAATTCTTAAAATCCCCTTTTTCTTATCCTTTTTCTCCTCCTCTCCGGAAGGGACCCATTGTTCATCAAAGATGGCTTCTTCTTCCTCTTCTTCCTTGTCCCAGTCCTTCTGCTGCGTAATCAACTTTTCAACAGAACATAACGCCATTTCTAAGAATTGAAACAAAGCGCCCAAAGTATCTTCTTTTTTATATTTTTGATATTCAATCTCTAGTTCATCCACAAACGATGCCATTATAAAAAGGGAAACTTTTTCCAAAACAACCACAAGTATTTTTAATCAAAGACAATCAAAAGCAATTAAAAAAAAAGTTCCAAAAGTTAATACTTTTCTTCCTTCTTCTCTTTCTCTTTCTGGATTAATTTTTAATCAAAGAGGTCCAATTACCATATATCTTCCTTTGGGATCCACAAAGACGTTCTAGACAATCTCCTCCTTTTTCAGCTTCTGCTCCAATTTTTTTTCTCCCTTCCCACTTGCAATGGCAATTTTAAATAATCAGAAATCCATACCTCCAGCAAAGATTTTCCAATTTCTTAAATTTTTCAATGTCCAAAAATCCCTTTGTCTCTTAGCTTCAACTTTCAAAGCAATCCACTTTCAATGTCTAATATATCCAAATATTTCTGCTATTTCCCTGGGGTGGGAGAGTAAAAAAAAAAAAAAAAAAAATTCCCTTTAACAGCTTCTCCGCCGCTTTTCGCTCTTCTTAGGGATACAATGTATCCTCCAGCAATTCAAGCAGCTCAATTCCAGGCAATTTAAAAGGTGTTACTTGACCCGGCTCAGACAGAACTTTCACTCTTCACACTTCCTCCAGCACAGTTCTTACCCGGTTGCTGGCTTCTTCGTGGCGGCCATTGCTGACCGCCGCTCCACCGCCTTGGGAAAAAGGGGTTTTCCCGGAGAAGGGGGGGTCTGCGACACCCCCACCTCCCTATCCGACTCCCCTCTCTCTTCAGCTGTCCCTACAGGGCAGCCATATCCCCCTGACCCATCTGGATCGGGGGTACCTCGACGGCTAGCACAGCAGGAATCGCGAGCTGTCGCGAATTCCTGCTGCCCCGAAGCCACGCGAAACCGGAACTCTGAATTACTGAAATTTAAAAGCCTGAAAGGGGGAAAAAGAAAGTGAAAAGAAAGGGCAGAAGTTGTACATAACGGAGAGCACAACCGAATGATAAAGGAAACATTTCAGTGTCTCTTTAAAAAGTTTTTGGTCCTTTTAAAACTGGAACTTGATACAAAATAAGAGGAACTGTTACAATAATACAGAAACCCTGAAAAGTGAAAAGTCATGATATCATAAAGACAAAAAAAGAAGAAGAAGTGTGAAAGAAATTACCCTGGGATTACTTGGTGACTTTGGAAAAAATTGAAAAAGGAACTAAGAAGGGGAGGAGCCCAACAAAGACCAGCATTAAAGATCAAATGGAACAATGAACATTAAAAAAAGAGAAAGAAAAACTTAAAATTAAAACGTGTAATAATTAAAGAGGGACTTACTTGGAAAGTTAAACAAAGAAAAAGGAAACAGCAAAAAGGGGAGTTACAGAAAAAACTTCAAAAGAGGGAGGAGAATAAAAACTGGAATAAGAAATGGAGTGAAAAAAGAGCAATTAAGGACCAGAAAGGGAGGGAAAGCGGAAAGTGAACAAAAATGAAAAGAAACTACATAGTTAGGAGACCTAGAGATAATGGGTAGATGAGGAATAGGAAAGGGGATTCTGCAAGGTAATATGTTATGGTATACAAGAATATAGACTTTAAAATTGAAAAGACTGGAACTGATTATTTTTGGGGGGGAGTTCTTTTTTAAGGATTATGGCTAAATCACATATAGCTCTAACTGGAATAATTGTGGAAATGGGAATTCATGATAAGAATGAAAAGTGTAAAGAAGAATAAAGTTAAAATGAATGATAAAGATTGTAATAGAAAGATTAATATCAGTTTCTATAATTAATTGCATATGCTAATACTTCTGAAACAATGATTTAGAATGCAATTGAAGGAAAAAATACCATGTGGAATCTGACTTTGTGTGTGTGTGTGTGTGTGTATGTGATATGTAGTAGTTAGGAGACTATTATTAATTTAGAATGTGATAATTAAAAAGTAATTATATTATGGTAAAATTTTATTATGAATTAAAGGGGAGTAAACTGAGGAATGTATAAGTTAAAACGGTGACACACTCGAATTGATAATTAAAGGGCGTAAAATTTTTCTTGAATTATTAGAACGATGAAGTTGAGTAGTGAATGAAATAAAAGTATGTGATAATATTGCAAATGTGTCAGATAAAAGTATATAAGTATAATGAATATAGGAATGAAATAAGAATTTTAGATATCTTTTAAAATAAGATATGATAATATTTAAAGAAAAATGAAATAAGCTATGATATGAATTGAATTGAAAATGAATATAATAATTGTGATGAATATAAATTATGAAATTGATTATGATAAAAGAATATGTAATCAAGGCCACATTTGTATTGAAATGTAAAAACCTAGAACCATATTGTTCACCAAGAGATGTTTTTAAAATATAAAAAATAAAAAACTTATTTATAAAAAAAAACAGCTGGTCTCAGGATATAACTATAATCTATAAATTCTGTGATGAAAACTTAAAGTTTTTACTTATCAACTGTAAACCATTTTATTCTCCACATGAGTTATCCTCATTTCTCCTAATAGCTGTGTATGCTTCCCCACAAGCTTGTCTAAACAAGGCATTATGAACTTTTGCTGATCAGATCATGAAGACTGAAGCCAAATACCCAGATTCCCTTCCCATAATTTTAGGATATTTCAACAAAGGCAACTTAAAGAAAGAGCTTTCAAAATATTTTCAGAATGTCAATTGTCCCACTAGAGGCAAAAATACTTTAAACCATTGCTACACAACACTAAAAAAAAGATGCTTATCATTCTTTACCACGAGCAGTTGTGGGACACTCTGATCACTGCATGAATTACCTTGTACCTGCCTACACACAGAGACTTAAAACCATGAAACCAACAATTAAATCAGTGAGGACTTCAACTGAGGAGGCAAAGCTAAAGCTACAGGCTTGCCTTTATTGCACTGATTGGAATGTTTTTGAAGATACACCTGCAGAGTTAGATGACTCACAAATACTGTAACATCATATGTCAACTTCTATGAAGACATGTGAAGACTTCTGTGAAGACTGACCAAAAACTTGTGAATATACAGAAACAATAAATCTTGGTTCACAGCTAAACTCAACCAGATATGTTGCTCCAAAGAGGAAGCCTACATTAAAGGTGCTGTACAATCAGGGCAGAAACATATTAACAAGGGAGATCAGAGCAGCAAAAAGGAACTACTCTGAAAGTTAAGGAATCAGTTCTCAACAAATGAACCAGCAAATATGTGGAAAACTCTTAAAAATATTACTGGCTTCAGGAAACCTCCTTCCCAGGCTGAAGGAAATCAACAACTGGCAGATGACCTGAATGTGTTCTACTGCAGGTTTAAAAGGAAACTACAGCCACCTATCTCCACAACCCCCATCTCAGACACATCAACAATAGTCAAGCCTCCCACAACTGATCCCAACCCATTGGGATAACAACCCTTGGTGATCACAGAAAAAGAAGTGCAAGATCTATTTCACAGACAAAAGCCAGGAAAAGCACCAGCCCCAGGCAAGATAACTCTTTCTTGCCTAAAAGTCTGTGCTGATCAATTGGCCCCCATTTTCCCCTGAATCTTCAATAAATCATTGGAGATGTGCTATGTTCTTTCTTGCTATCAGCCCAGCTGAAGAAGCCCTCCATCAAGGAATTGAATGACAACAGACCAGTTGCTCTAACATCTGTAGTTATGAAAACCTTTGAAAGGCTAGTGCTGTCCCACCTGAAAACCATCATGGATCTGCTGTTAGACCCCCTGCAATTTGCATATTGAACAAATAGATTAACAGATGATGCTGTTAATATGGCTCTGCACTACATCCCACAACATCTTGAATCTCCAAAGACCTATGCAAGGGTCCTCTTTGTAGACTTCAGTTCAGCACAGCCCCCCCCCCCCCCAAGGCTGTGTGCTCTCTCCACTCTATACACCAATGACTTAATCTCAAATGATCCATCTGTTAAACTTTTGAAGTTTGCAGATGATACAGTGATTGGTTTAATTCGAGACAACAATGAATCCACATACAGGCAAGAGGTTGAACAATTAACATTGTGGTATGACAGGAACAATCTGGAACTGAACACACTCAAAACCGTAGAAATGTTGGTAGACTCTAGGAGAAACCTTCCTATACTACCACCTCTTATAATACTAGACAACATGGTATCAACAGTAGAGACCTTCAAATTTCTAGGTTCTATCACCTAACACCTAACATCAAAAACGTCATCAAAAAAGCACAACAAAGAATATTTTTTCTGTGCCAACTGAGAAAGCTCAAACTGCCCAAAGGAGCTGCTGATACAGTTCTACAGAGGAATTATTGAGTCTGTCATCTGCACCTCTATAACTGGTTTGGTTCTGCAACCCGACAGGACAGACACAGACTTCAGAGGATAATTAGGACTGCAGAAAAAATAATTACTACCAACCTGCCTTCCATTGAGGACCTGTATACTGCATGAGTCAAAAAGAGGGCTGTGAAAATATGTACAGACCCCTCACATCCCGGACATAAACTGTTTCAACTCCTACCCTCAAAATGATGCTATAGAGCAACTATAGAACAACTAGACACAAGGACAGTTTTTTCCCGAACACCATCACTCTTCTAAATATATAATTCCCTCAACACTGTCAAACTATTTACTAAGTCTGCATTACTATTAATTACTCTTAATCTTCTCATCACTCCTATCATCCATCCCCTCTCACTGTGACTGTATGACTATAATTTTGTTACTTGTATTCTTACAATTTATATTGACTGTTTCCTAGTATGATTTGATTGCTTATTTATACCTTATGGCTATATTAAGTGTTGTGCCTTATGATCCTTGATGAATGTATCTTTTTTTTTTAAGTACGCTAAGAGCATATGCACCAAGACAAATTCCTTGTGTGTCTAATCACACTTGGCCAATAAAGAATTCGTTCATTCATAATACTTCAGACAAATCAGTTTTGATATAGCTTTCTGAGAGGGGAGGATACTAATGCAGAATGCCAATCATTATTCTTAGTATTCAGTATCGGGAATTGGATTCTATTTTTCAGCTGATAGAGCAGTGGCCCTTGATCAGATTGCTTCCATCTTCTCTACCTAACTCATTGGTTTCATTGCTAGATTTTCCCTTTGGTTTTATCCTGTCTGTAAGAAACCCATTAAGAGATAATACATTTCCAAACATTTTGTTCTCATTTTCAGAGTTGTTGGCAAATGTTAAATCAATTCCTCTCTATAAATATTGACTCTCAGATGTACTTGTCTATGAATCCTCAAAAATAAGCTATTATCTCCCCACTCTTCTCAGTTGTCATTTTTTAGCTTTCTCTAGTGCTGCCTATATAAAGCATATATCAGAATTGAGTGCTAAAACTTGCTGTTTGTTGAAGGAAACATTTTCAATGAAAATGTTCCTTTTGTAATTCTATTAAATAAAATTAGGTATGCAAAAATTTTGCATTTAACTAGGAAGGGGAAAATCACTGACTGGTTTTCTCTATGAAGCTACTTCTATACTCTTTACATTTGACATTTGAATTAGAACTCTAGTTCTGTATAGTATATGCCTATTTCAAGATTAAATGTATAGTATATGCTAAATAATTTAACCACCATGAAAACCTTTAAGGAAGTACAGGGAAAAAAGATCAGATCAGAGGAATTGCAAAATTATTTTCAAAGTAATTACTCCTAGTTCTTACATCTTTCTGGAAATATAGGACAGAGTGAAGCTGTTTATGGCTATGCATGCATAAATAATACACAAAATATCTTCCAGACTAATATGATTGTTGTTTTAAAAAAACCCATGGAAATAGAGGACAATCTGTAAACTGCCTGAGTAATGCAAATTCTATCTATAGATATTAGAATCATAGATTATCTGTTTAAACTGTAAACAAAGCTGAATTTGCCAAGGTTAGACAATTATAAACCAATTATTAGTTGAAAACTGGAACATTATTTTTTACCTTTTTCTTGCATCTATGTCACAGGAGAAAAATAGTAAAGGAAATGCAGGTATGTGCCCTTGTTACAACCAAGCATAATAGGAAAAATATGTTTATTGGTCCTAGTTAATGGTACATTCAATGAATTCAATGTTGAATGCACTTTTGGACTAAAATTCTATCCTGCTTCTATGCCAAGAAAAACTAAATTGTACAAAACATTGCTTATATTGGCTTGCTTGTTTTAGCTTATATATGGAAAAAACAGGAGTACTGTTTGTATCTTATGGTTACAAAAGCTAGATGTATGTCAGCCTTGTCTTAGCATTCTATTTCATTACAGTTTATTAGATTGTGTTATTTTTATTGTACATGTATAATACAGAAAATAGAGGTAAGGAAGCAAAACAGGACACAAACAGGAAACAGGAAACAGCAACTTTGTGTCGTTTTCCTTGACAGCCCAAGTATCACTTTTCAATACATACTCAAGTAGAAAAAAATTGTAGCAATAAATATCACCTGGTATTATATCATATAGTGAAAGTAGTAATATGGAGTAGGGGATATCAGAAATTGCTTGCAGAATTATTCAGCTGTCCCACTTCTTTTAGCCTAGACATTCGGTTTGTATTTTAGGTGGCATTGTTTTAAGCCACTTATGTAAGTAGATGAAATCACACATATAACCACATGCAAAGTAAGTAGGAGACAATAATCTATGAGACAATATATTTTTGTTGTGTTTTATTCTTTACTGCTTCTTATTATTGCTAAAGCACCACATTACTGAACACCAGACCAGAAAGGCACTCCAGCCCTAGCTGTAATTTGGAAATATATGGATAGTCTACAGGTTGAAGTATAGTAAGCTTCAGTTTTTAAATCTTTAAAAAAATTCTCTATGATTTTGATATCAAGATCTTTTCTATAGATTGTTTAAGATTACATTGCAGCCACAATTAATCATTGTTAGGCTTACCTGATTAGGTAAGCATGCTTTTTAAATTTCTTCCCAGGAATCATTACATTAATTTGGATCATACATTTAAAGTGTTTGTTTTCTGGGTTGATTATAGGTAACACAGTTCACACAATTGAAAAAAAATAAAATTTCCAGCCATTTTAAAGGAAAACTGTCCCTAAATTAAAGTTCTTATTTTAGAAACATTGCTGATTGTCTTTCACCATGTTCCAGTGCACTTTTTTACTTGTTAATGCCAAGAAAGCTACCTGCTCCTCTCATATATATTTAGAGTCAGTCAAATTGAAATATCATAAAAAGGATTATTTTTAAATAAATATTTGAGAAGCAGAAGCACCAGCATTTAAATCCCACCAATTCTGTTCTCAGTTGTACAAAACTCACCAGTGGTCCCTGTATTACCCAACACAACCCAGCTCTTCTGCTGTGGCCCAAGATTCAACCCTTTCATAAAGTAGGAGGTAAAGCAATCCCTGCGGGTTTTACTCCATTAGTTGTAGCTGATTTTTAGGGGCAGTGCTCATCTCCTTTTCTTTAAACCAGCACTGTCTGAAGATGTTTCCATGGTCATGTATCTAGCATGACATGATGCTGCAGTGCAAAGCATACAATGGAATATGGAATGCTGTTACCTTCCCATCAAAGTGGCGTCTATCTACTTGCACTTACATGCTTTCAGACTGCTAGGTTGGTAAGAGCTGAGGCAAATGATGGGAGTTCACTCCGTCACACAGTGGTAGGATTCAAATCGTTGGAGTGTTTAGAAGCATATTTTAAAACATGGAGCCACTGGACTTCCCATCCATTAGTTAATCTTAGTGATAATTCAACTGTATTTCTACCACAACATCACCGAAGATCTAATCAATCCTTGACTCCCAACTCTTTCTTTCTTTCTTTCTTTCTTTCTTTCTTTCTTTCTTTCTTTCTTTCTTTCTTTCTTTCTTTCTTTCTTTCTTTCTTTCTTTCTTTCTTTCTTTCTGCTTTTTTTCAACCTTACATCCTTTACTCATGTAGAAATTTCAGACAGTAATGTCTGGAAAGTGGGCAGGGAAGAAAATAAAACCCTAAAGACTGCTTAGCAAAGCAGCCTAAATTACTTGTGCTGTTGCAATCTCGCCCTATAGAACAGCCGCCGCCAACCTTTTAGGCCTCAGGGACCCGTTCTGTGGGGAAAGGTTTTTCTTCAGGTCACAGGGAATGTGGTTTTGAATGCTGCCTGCATCCCACAGATGGGGCTCTGGTGGTCTGCACGGCTCAGTTGCTAACATGCCGCAGACTGGTGCTGGCATTTTATTTTATTCTATCTTATCTTATCTATAAGTCTACTAAAATATATCTTTGATTAGTGAGCTATTAAATCATAACTGCAAAATATTTTGTGAAACTCAAATTAGAAGCAGTCACTTGCTTCTTATAAATATAATTGGACTAACATCTCCTTCACTTCATGTAAAAGAGGAAAGTTAGTCAGTAATTCCTAGACTATACTCTAGATGCTCAGAATTAATTGCCACCCACTGTAGAACAATCTACTGTCCTTCTTAATATTTAAGCTCATCTGTTGATATCCAATATTCAACACCATGTTATGATATTGAATTGTGAGAACTGAAGTGAGCTGGATAGGGTATTCTCTAGATACATTTATCTATTTTGGAAGAATGAGATCTGTAAATAAAAAAAAATCCATTAGCACACAATAAAGCACAAAAGATGGTGGGAATAATTTTTCTCTATTGCCTTAGCTTCCTTTTGCTTATCTCTTCTTAAATCCCTCTAAGTTGGTACATGTAAATATATAGAAAAGATATCAGTTTGACCATCCTAGATGCCATCATGCCTCTAATTTCACTAGATAACTCCACTTTCTAAGTGGAGTTGAGCTTGCTTTTTCATCTGCAAACATTTCATTGGCAAGATAGGTAATATCCAGTCAATATCCAGTCTAAGGAGTTTCTTGGTTTTTTATATGGAGTACAATAGCTAGTCCTACTTGATTAGGATAGTCTTTCTTTCTTTATTGTTCCTGTTTATCTGGTACTGATCTTTGAGAATTGGTTGGCAGGTGTATGATGAGAATGGATGTGCTGGGGTGCTCTTTACTCCTTTCCTTGATCTTTGGCTGGATCATTTTTTAATATATATATTTTTTTGTAAATTAAGCTTATCTCATGACGGAGTGAGAAGATAAAAAAAATATTGTATCCACTTTCTCTATTTCAGAGTTCATGCTTTTTCTGGCAATCTTGTTATAGTTTTCTAAACTATAAAGATCCCAATATATGTATGCCTACTTGTTCTTCTGTTCCTCTGTTTTGATTCTCCTATTTGTAGATGTTTTATTGTTTAAACTTACAATTTAGAAACTATCCAACCTGTGGCCATGAAAACAGCAGTGAGCTCTGGAAATTAAACATGGGGTCATTTTTGTTCGTGTCAGTTAGCTGATTTACTGGTTTTTATAATTCTGACACTTTCATTCCTTCAGATGCCTTATCCTGATCCTGAAAGAACTCAAGGAAGGGAGAAAGAAGCATTAAGGTGTCCTTAGAAGCAGCTGGATGTTATTTGGTCAGAAATATTAATGGCTGAAGATGAGCTAACTCATGTGGGTTCAGTGATAAGGTGATTCTGAATTTCTCATCTAATTGCTAAAGTTAAGATCATTTATATTTTGCTGTTTTATCTGGTATGTTTTTCTATGTTTTATTATTTTACTAATTTTAAAATAGTTTTTATTACTTTTCTGTCAGCTCTGAGAAACCTCCACAGAAGTAGGATATAAATCATATAATTGAGTGAAGTTAAGTCACCTTAAGCAAACTGCTTTCTTAGTTTAAAAATGGAAGACTAACATGCTTAGAGGCCAGAAAGGATTTCTCATTACACAACTACTATTGCCCTAATAAGCAAAGTGCTAAGGATTTGGGGGAAACCAAATGAACGTGTAGAAATAGACATTTAGCATCGCTACCAAATCCAAGGGTCTATAGAGGAGAGAGAGAGAGAGATCTCTTTTGACCTCTCACTTTTTGAATGACAAAAGCGACAGGTGAGAAAATGGGCTGAGAATATCAGAAGAAAAGTCGTTTTGGAGAGGCGACGGATCCAGTCCGGTCCTATCCTGCCCTTCAAATGACAACTGGAGTTCCAGGAGACAGCGTGAGGTCAGGGGCGATCTCTGCTTGCTTACCTGCAGCTGCTGAGCTTCGGGATCTGTCAGGTTGGTGTTGTAATTCCAGTTGGCGAACATGCTTTGGGAGAATATCGTTTCCCCGGTGGTGTTATAAATGTCTGCGAACAGGCTGGCCCCTTCCTCGGTCTTGTTGTAGTCAGGAGGCATCGGGGGGTCCTCCAAGGCGAATGCTACCCCAACGCAGATCGCAAGGAAGAAAACCGCCACCGGGGACATCTTGGCAGGAGGCACAGAACTGTCCCTGCGAGCATCAGATTATAAACGCCGCTCTGCCCTCAGACTCTGCCCCCGGCGCCTCCCCGCGCTTAGCTTGAAGGAGACAAACTGGAAGGCTGACTCCTTTCGGTTGCTCTGCCCGCCTTTCAGCAGAGACTCTGAAACCGTCATACCAGCGGCGGCAAACCATCCGCTCAAAGGACAGCCCCTTGCCTTGCCGAAGTCCTCCCAGCGGGAGAGGGTGAAGAAAAAAAGAGCAACATCTTTCACTTTCAGGCAAAAAGGGAAAATCAAGGACTATGTTCAGGCAGGAGGCAGAAGAAGCTTAATGGGCAGTTGTTTTTTATTTATTTAATTTAATTTTTATTTATTTATTTTGTCAATTGTTTACAAGATAATAGGTACAGGTAAAAACATAGTATGAATATGGATACATATAAGAAAAATAAAAGAAATAATAAAATTATTAAATAAAAATAAAAATAAAAAAAATAAGGACAGGGATGGTAGGTACCTTGCTGCGCTTATGCACGCCCCTACAGACCTCTTAGGAAAGGGTCAATAGTAGACAGTCTAAGGTTAAAGTTTTTGGGGTTTGGAGAAGAAACCACAGAGCCAGACAGAGTATTCCAGACATTGACCACTCTGTTGCTGAAACTGTATTTCCTGCGATCAAGTTTGGTGCAATTAACCTTGAGTTTGTATTTGTTTGCTCTTGTGTTGTTATGGTTGAAGCTGAAGTATTCATTGACAGGTAAGTCATTGCAATGTATGATTTTATATACTATACTTAGATCGGACCGAAGGTGGTATAGTTCTAGGTTTCCTAGGTCTAGAATTTCAAGTCTGGTGGCATAAGGTATTCTGCAACAGGCAGAGGAGTGGAGAACTCTTCCTGTGAAGGACTTCACAGGGAAGAACTGCAAAGCGAACCCTCTGCTATTAGGCATGTGTCTCAGCCAGCAAATGCAGGGTGCCTTCTATTTCTCCAAAATCTCCTCACTTGTGAATGCACTGCCTTGCCTTCCCAGCCTCTTCCCAGCCTCCTGAGTCATGTGGTGGTCTCATACTGTCTCATTGCCAATGTTGAAATAAGTAGTCAGGTAGTAGCCTATTGGGAAGGATACAAAGGATGGATGTTCCAGCCCCATATGCAAAGAGTCCTGAGTTAGCCCTATGTCCACAAAAGGATCGCTTCTGGCAACATTGAAGGAGAAACCGTTTATCTGAAAATGATTGCTTCCTGCCAATGGTCCCTTGGCCTGAAGATCAGAGTTGCTGAAGACTCTGAAGATCCACAGCAAAATTATACTGTCTTTTGCGGAATAAGCAGATGAGCTCTCATACATATAATACGCACATACACACAAGGTGTCATCAAGTTGGTGTCATGTGCAGTGCCAAATGATGGCAATGTCAGGAAGGAATATCAGGAACTGGAGAAGTACTAGAGCTTGAGGATGTGAAAAGTAAAGGCCAAAGTAGTCCCAACACATTATAGGAACAACTACCAGAGATCTTTGTCCAAAAGAGTGCATTGCTTGGGGTAATTATGTACTGAGCCCTCAAATTCCCAGGCCTCTGGTAGAGGGCACACAATTGAGGAAGACACATACCACCCATATGGGTGAAAAGGGAATGTTTTATATATTACCTACATTATATCTATATCTTTCAAACCACTAGGTTGGTAAGAGTTGGTGTCAACTCTTAACATTCACATAAATGGATTTTTTCCAGGATCATCTGTCCCTAATCTGGTCCTTCAATGGAACCCATTGTCAATGTAACTGAATCTATCCAGCTTGCTGGTATTGTTTGCTTTTTCTCTTTCCTTCGACTTCCCCCAAATTATGAACTTTTCAAGAGCCTCTAGGTCTTCACAATTATGTCTCTAAAATATGATAAGTTGTGGTACGTCAATTATGCTTCAGGTGAGAACTATGGTTTAATCTGTTAAATGACCCATTTGTTCATTTCCTTGGCTATCCATGGTATTTTCAGCAGTCATTTGCGCTTTTCACATCCATAGAGTATTATAGAGAAAAACACTGCCTGCATGATTCTGACCAATGTAAGTATAGACACTCCTGGCACCTGGATATCTTTTCCAGGGTCTTCTTTACTGCTTTTCCAAGTGCCAGTGTGCAACACATTTATTGACTGTTGGTTCCTTTATTGCTAAGTCTTAAGACCAAAGCTTTCCATATCTTCATTTCCAACCTTCCAGGTTTGGTTGCTGTACCTTTTGTCATTAACATGGCCTTAATTTAATTAATTTAATTTAGTGTTGCTTCCAGGTTTCACTGTGCTCATTCAATTAAGATATTCAATTCACTTGTATGTCCAGCTATCAGGGTAGTGTCATCTACATCGTCCAGGTTGATAATGTTTCTTTTTCCATTTTTAAAATCACGCTCATCTTCTTCCAATCTAACCTCTCTCAAGCATGTAGATAAGTAAGTAACTAAGTAAGTAAAAGTAAAGGGAAAATCAATATAGTTTTTTTCTCACTCCTTGCTGATTTTGAGTCATTCAGTTTCACCATGCATCTGTCCAGGTTCTGGCTTTGTAACATATGTACTGTTATTCTATGAGGGCAATGTAAGAACCCACATGCACTTATACACCTTCCATTATCTCATTAACTCAGTCCTCCAGTTAGAATTGAGAGTTGTACCTCAAAGTATTAACTACAATGCATACTTGATCTCATTCCTGAAGTAAGCAAATAGCTTATTTAATTAAAATAAATCCTGTTGGTTTAATTTATCATTTATACGCTATTTTTTTGTCTGAAATTATCAAAGCAGTTGTCAAAGTAGGTCACTAAAAGTAAGCTTGATCCTTTAAAAACAGTGAATAATTGGGGTTATGATTTATGAGAGTTGTGGTTCTAACTCTGGCATAGATGAATTTGTGGAGAGATTTTACAAAGTCTAGAGAACTGCATTCTCCATTCCTGATAATGTTCATTGTCTATCAAGGCAATGAATATAATTTGGACTTAAAAGCTAAACGTGACAGATTGAACTAATTTATTAAATAGTGAAATTCAGTAAAATTTAATATGTACAAGATGTACTCTATTAAACACATTAGATAGTAATTCTGTTTCTATGATTTGTGGAGGTCTAACAAAATTGCTGAATAAATATATCAATCAAACCAAGTTTTCAAAGAAAACAATATTTTTTTATTTTTAAAGGATACATATTTGAAGAAAGCAAATTCAGAAAGCTCTAATGTTACCTAAATTTTTCTCTTTCAACATCAACAGTTTAATATTTTATTTCATGTTTATAAACATTATCTTGGATGAATGCAATATTCACTAGGTATTAATGCTTCCTACTCTTTGTTGGACCTGGAGAATTGACAGGAAATAGTTCTTCTGTCCTTCAGTAAGGAAAGGAGAAAGCAATTTCCAGTTGCTCGTCGTTGGATTCGGAGTGGAATCTGCAATCGTACGCGGTTTCACTCCAAGTTCACTTGTTGAAGGGTCCCAAATGAGACTGGAACCACCCAGGAGGGATGGTGAAGAAAGGAGGATTGAAGGGAGCTGCAACTCCCCTCCCTGACAAGAAAAACCCCTTCCAAAGGCAAGTTGCAACGGTGGTCTAAAATGGCCACCATGAAGACGAGGAGCAGTCTGGGAAACTAAGACTGTGCTGGAGTGATGAAGCAGCAAGCAGAGTGTGAACCAGGCAAAATACTCCAGTAAGGTACACCAGTATTAAGAAACAAAAGGATTATTTTGAAGGAAAGTGTGTAGAGGCAGTGACTAGAGAGAGTGAGAAGGAAATTGGAATTTATAAAATTGGCTTGAATTATTGCAATGAATTAATTTGGAGGAGAAAATTCAGAGGAAAATATTTGAGCACAAAAGTCTTGGAAAATAAAGTGGATAACTATTGGATTTTTGGCACTAAATAGGCATAAATAAATGCTGGAATTGAATGTGTTGAAAAGAAATAATAGCTAATAATTGAAATTAGTGAATTTAATAAAAGTTTTATAGTTAAAAAAGAAAGCAAAAGTTAAAAAAAGAGTGAAATGTGGAAAAAGAGTACCACCTGATGGTACAGGAAAAATTTCAGTGACTCTTTGAAAAGGGCTTGGTCTTTCTAATAAATTGGACTTTGGAATTTAAAAGAAAATTATAATAAAATAAAAACCCTGAAAAGTGATAACAGAATACTATAAGGGGAAAGATACCTGAAAACATTCTTTTAGAACCACCTGGTGACTTTGGGAAAAAGCTGGAAAAGGACCTACTAGAAGACTTGGAAAAAGAGACTTTTGGACATTGATTGTTATAAAAAAATATAAAAGATGCTCGTTGAAATAACTCTTTTGGATTGGATATATTTATAAAGAAAGGTGGGGGCGGAAACAGGCACAATGGGGGAATTATTTGTTGAAATAAGATTGGATTTACAAGATCTGAAGGAAATGATGAAAATGAGATTGGAAATGTGCAGCAATATATTACAGAAACTAGAAATGGCAACTCAGCTGGTAGAAGAACAAAGACAACCAGAGGGGGAATGGTTCGGAAAATGAAAAAAAGGAAAGGGAAAAAGCACAAAAGAGAAGCACAAAAGAAAGAGCAAGAGAGGGAGGGAGATAAATAATAATAATTGGAATGAGAAATGGAGGGGAATAATGGAGGGAAAAGGGAATTAAGAGAAAGGACCAGAAAATAAAGAAAAACAGGAAGCAAATAAGAATGAAAAGAAATTATATTGTTAGTAGAGTGAGAGATAATGAGTAAAAAAGGATGGGGAAGGAGATTCCACAAGGTAATGTGTTGTGATACATAAGAATAAGTATTGAAAATAGATAAAATTGCAACTGATATTGTTTTTCTTTTTCTCTTTTTTCTTTTTTATTAAAGGATTATCATTAGATTAAATATGGAATATTAATTGATGATCTGTGATGTATAAAATATGAGAATTGACTGACTAGATTAATATTTTTGCAATGTATAGACAATTTATAAGGTGATTGAGAAAATGCTATGCGGAAACTGATATAAAATATGTGTATATCTGATATGTAGTAAATAGAGAAATATTGTTATTAAAGTAGAATGAAGGTGGTAAGCTATAATTAACAACCAAAGGGGACAATTCTTAGAATTAAGAGAATAAGGATTGACAAAATTGCAAATGTGACAGATAAAGACAATATGAGACATGATAATAGAAATGAGACAAGAATTTTAGGTAATATTGTAAATAAGATATGAGAATATCCTAAGAAAAATGAAACAAGTCATAATATGAACTGAGATTGGATAAAATAAGCCTAATGAATTTAATGTCAATAAGGAATAATGTGATATGAAATTGAATAAGTAAGATGAATGGTCACGTTTGTGTTGAGATGTGAAATCTGGAACCACATTGCTTGCCAAATGGGAACTTTTATTTAAAAAATGAAAAATAGGAGAAGAAATTGATTAATGAAATTACTAGGTATGTTTTAATGATATGGTGATAGTATTCAAATATTGAAAAATTTAGTAATGAAGTATTATAATTTAATGTGAATATGTGTATCAAAAGATATGTTTGGTTTTATTAATTTTGCTTATACTAAAATGTATGATGTATTGGTGCCACACTGTTTATGTATTGATGTAAATGTGTAGATTGAAATAAAAAACTTGATAAAAACAGTTTAATATCTTATTTCACATTTATAAACATTATCTTGGATGAATGCAATATTCACTAGGTATTAGTGCTTTCTACTCTTTGTTGGACTGGAGAATTGTTAGGGAATAATTCCTCTGTCCTTCAATAGGGAAAGGAGAAAGCAGTTTTTCCATTTTTCCCCCCCAGAACCCTTGGTAGATCAGAAATGTTCAATCTTAGCAACTTTAATCTTTTGGACACCCAAAATTCACCAACTGGCACGACTGCTTCGGAAATTATGGGAGCTGATGTCCACAAGTTCCCAAGGTTGAACATCCCTGATCTAGATGCTTATAATAGCTATCAGTGACAATGGATGAAATGCAGACTTTCTTACCATAATTTGAATAGCTTTTTACTTTCTTATTTTTATTTTACTATCTCCCCAATAAAGATTTATAGGAAAATTTTATTGTTGCCCTACTATGGGTTTTAGATTTATTTATTCTGTAATTTTGGACCAATTGAGTAACGTTTTCTAATGAATTTAAGAGATTCTCCATTCCTATGTTGTCCTTTAATTAATGTTTGATTGCAAAGGATAATATAACAAAATCATTTAGACACCCATTTTGTTTTTCCTTAATAGTTTTAAAATATTTTGTTTGAACAAATAACAAAGAAGAGACTGTCTTGTTCTCTACATTTAAGAAAGTACTATCCAAAGAATTACCTGGGCAAATGTTATCTTTTTTTTATAGAGAGAGAATTTGTAATGCTACACAGTGTTTTCCTTTGTTATAATATCGGTGTTTTTACTTATTTCCTCCACTTGCTCAAGGGCTGAACTAGCTCTTTCCAATTCTGGAATTTCCTCAATTTATTTATTTTTTTATTCTTGTCTATCTGGCATAACATGCCATATTTTTGTTATGTTTTTATATCTAGTTTGCTGATTTGCTTTTTTGATCATATTTTAATCACAGCAATTATCCTTCAGAATTACTGCCAATTTGTTCACTCATTCCAATTGATAAAAAGTTACTTCTTTGTTTTTTATAGGCTACTACATAGTAAATCTTGTACCACATGTGTTTTTAACTCAGAAGTTAAGCCTCTGGTTCTGGCCTAAATCCAAGTAACATTTAGGTGATATAGCAAAGAGATGAATAACACTTTGCTGCCATGTGATAGAAAAAAATGGATTTTTGCAACACAGGTCTAGCAATTCTATCATAGCAAAGTGCCCCCTTCATAGTGTTTTAAAATTAGTTTTATTCCATCACTTTAAACAAGGAGCAAATGTCATGAATTATTGAACATAACTAACAGGAACTTTTTAGGAACAAAGATGTGATTGCTTTGCTCAAGGAACTTACCTTTGGGCAGGGGAATATTTCATATAATTTTATGTTTTGAAACATTTGTTGTTTATCAATCTTCCTTTACATTTTTCTGATTTAGTCTTTTCCACCTGTTATCTCCAGAAGTTTCCTCCCATTTTTAATATTGTATCTCAATATTCTTTATCAAAGATATAATATGACTTAAGTTAGAAAATATAAATTAGAAAATGATTTTTTAAAAAACTGTTCTGTCCACATTTAGATTGTTTAGGGAACAATCCTAGGCATATTGAGTGCATAGTTGATGATAAGTCACTGCGGGCTCATTCCCTCATATTGAAAAAGATTTGCACCTGCAAAAATTGCCACTGCTCAGATAGGAACCTGCTAAGAAAGATGGCCCTGACAGCATCAGGATGTGGTGTGAATTTTTATGTCCTCTTAAATCAATTTCTAAAAGCTAAGAATTAGTTCAGGGTTCAGTGTCAACATTTTCCCTTCTATAGGTGTCAGTAAGAAAGATACGGAAAAACTCTTTAAATAGAGAGGAAGCACATGAATCCACCATAAGTCAACACAGCACAGAATTAGTGTTTTGTTTGCTATAAATATATCTCTTTTCAGTATGTTTTTAAGTACTGAACACTTTAATTCCAAAGTTTTTTTTTTATAGTTTTAACACAATCAGAGTTAAGGAACCTTCTTGAATGAGAAATGATATGTCCTCAAGGAAAAACAAAGTCCAGCTGCCCTTTGAAAAAGTGCTTTTGGGATTTTAAAACATAGAGAGAATGACTTCTAGTCAATACTTTAGGGAAAATGTTCCTTGGTCCAAATATACTTGCTATGAATGATTTTATTATATGTATTTTATTATATATTATTTTATTATATGTAGCATTCCTTTCAAGAGTGAAATAAGATGAAAAAATACAATTTCAACAGAAAATGCAGGGAAAATCTATTTTATCAGATAATTTTCTCTTATTGGCAAATCCAAGCAAAGCTATGCAAATACTGAACTATTTCGTTTCATCTCTCCTCCCCCTCTGCTCTGCAATATCAAATGGAATTGACCCCAGAAGAAAGAAGGAGAGACACATACCACAGTGTGTACAATTACTGAAGTCACTGCAGCAAGATATCATGACTGATGCTTGGAAAACAGAGCTCAACTAAATGCATGGTCAATACTACTCAGTGATGTTCCAGATCTAAAACTTGACTGAGCATTCAGCATTCATTGCTGACTTCTCATGGAGGGGAAAAACTACTATCTCCTTCAAAGTAGGTAAAACCACTTCCTCTTTCAATAATGTTTGCACTTAAGCACACATTATTTCCCATATAGCTCAGACCAGTCAGGAGAGACATCTCTAACAAAAAGCAATCTGATCTAAAACCAAAATCACCTACTTTTCCATGTGCTAATAAAAGCATCAATTGAACTGCCACTTAAAGCAATCAAGTGCAACATGATCATGGCAGATGTTAATGTCCTCAAACACCAAATCATGTTACAACTTCCCTAAAGTGAAGGCAAGATCCAAGGTGTAACCATCTATGTGCATCACTCTCTTGAAGATATGAATTAAGTTCATGATTGCTATGAACTTGTGAATCACTTCAGACTCCATCCCAGGGGTAGGATTCAATTTTTTAAACAACCGGTTCTGTGGGTGTGGCTTAGTTGGTAAGCATGGCTTGCTGGTAATGTGACTGCTTGGGTATAGCTAACTCAACATCACTCACATCGAGGAACACATCTCCTTGCCTGGCCTCTCATGACTGTGGGTGTTAAGTCCTGGGCATGGGTGCAAGGAACGGAGACGAGACATCGAACGGTGACTTCAACTCTTTATTAACAAGAAATAAATACTGAGCAAAATACTGGGCACCAGCAGCTCTTTTATAGAGCTGGCTGCTGTCAAAGCAACCAATGAATTGAGTTTACCGCTTTCACAAGCGTCCAATCAGGGGGCCCCATTAACAGCCAATCAGACTGGCCAAAAATAACCAATCATGACTCGCTATCTACGGGCCCATGAGAAGTGCAGGATTACAAGCCTGCTGTAAAGTAAAGTTGTTGAGGGTTGTATCGCTGCGTTGGCTTAGTCCATAACATCCCTCCACCCTAGGTTCCGTCTGAGGGGTGGGGTGACGTATTTTCGTAAATAGGCAGGTCGTTTCACCTGTCTGCTTGACCTGCGCTGTTCCACCGGTTTCTGTCCTGGTTCTGGTTCCGGTGGGCTGCTAGCTGGGATAGATGGTGAAGATTGTGGCCCTGGGCTGCTTTCCCTGCTTACATCGGTGCTGTCTTCCGGGTTCCCTGGATCCGCTTCCATCTCAGTGCTGTCTCACGGCGAGGCCACTTCCTGGCTTGGTTCTCCTTCAGATGGTGAGTATCCCCTGGTGTAGGCTGTTGGGTTTCGATAATCATTTCTTCTTCGGCCTCCTCAATGTTCCTTCCCCCCCCAGCTAGAAGTTCCGTTGCTAATCTGGAACGGAGTTGGTCTATGTGGCATTTCCACATCTTACCATCTGCAGTTTGTAGGCGATAAGATCGGGGTCCCGTAAGTTGAGTTATTGTCACGGGGACCCACAATGGGTCGCCCGAGAAGTTTTTCGCAAACACGAGGTCACCTTCCTGGAATGCCCGACACTTGCTGCTGGATCCCGGGGGTTGTTCTGGTGTGTAGTTTGGGTGGAGGCAATCGAGATGCAAGAGAAGTTTCCGGCCCATCAGGAGTTCAGCTGGGGTTTTGTTTGTGGTACTGTTTGGGGTTATGTGCTGGAGAAGAAGCATCCAGTTTATTTTGTCATCAATGTCACCGTGGTCCATTTTGTGCAAGGTCTGTTTTACAAATTGAACCATTCGCTCAGCCCTACCATTGGCCGCAGGGTGAGCTGGCGAAGTTAAGGCATGGCGGATGCCCCGATCTGCCAGGTACTGTTCGAATGGCAGGGCAGTGAATTGGGGGCCATTATCGGAGACCAAGACATCTGGAAGTCCGTGGGTAGTGAATAGTTTATTCAGTTTTTTAGTGACTGCATCTGTGGTGGTGCTTTTCATCTTGTGGACTTCGAGCCAGTTTGAATAGGCATCCACTGTTAGGAGGAAAGTGTGTCCTCTTGTGGGTCCCGCAAAATCGATGTGGATACGGGACCAAGGACCTCAAGGTGTTTCCCACTGAGTTGGGGGAGTCTTTGGAGGAGTGGAGCGAGTCTCCTGGCATTTGCTGCATTTTGCTACCCAGGTCTCTATCTGTTTATCTAAGCCAGGCCACCATGCGTAACTCCTGGCCAATGCCTTCATCCGCACGATGCCTGGATGTCCATCGTGCAGCATTTTCAATACCCTATATTGCAATTTCTCCGGAACTATGACTCTGTCTCCCCACACTATGCAGCCTTTCTGGGAGAATAGCTCTGTTTGACAATTCCTAAATGGCTTGAACGTGTCATTGGTTGTGCTGACCGGCCAACCCCATTCCACCCAGCTGAGGACTCGTGCCAAAATAGGGTCCTTTTTTGTCTCTAAGGCGATGTCTTGAGCGGTCAGCAGCGGCGATTTGAGGGTTTCGATTTGCAATACGGCTAAGGTTGGAGCAGGGTCCTCTATGATGTCTGGTAGTGGAGAGGGGTTCAAAGCGTCAGCGTGGGGAATGGTTTTCCCCGGGTGGTGTTGCCATTGGTAATCGTAGGCGGCTAAAAATTCTGACCAACGTGTCATTCTTGGTGATAAGATATGGGGAGTTGATTTGTTTCCCGCCAAAATACCAAGTAGCGGCTTGTGGTCTGTAATTATGGTAAAGGGTCTCCCATATACATATTCATGGAAATGTTTAATTGCGGATACAATAGCGAGAGCCTCTTTATCAAGTTGACTATAGTTCCTTTCAGTTTTAGACAAAGTTCTCGAAAAGAACGCAATAGGTGTCTCATTTCCATTTAGTAGGACATGGCTTAAGATGGCTCCCACTCCAAATGGTGAGGCATCACAGGTAACCGTCAAAGGGAGAGTCTCGTTGTATTGCATTAATACAGCATCGGAGGTTAAGAGGTCTTTTACCTCTTGGAACACTTTCTCTTCACACCATCCCCAGACCCAGGAAGCCTTTTTATTTATTATACAGTTACCTTCTGGGACAAGAAGATGTTATAAAAGTTAATGAGTCCCAGGAAGGCTTGGAGGTCTGTCTTATTCCTAGGTCTCGGGGCTTTTTTTGATTGCGGTTAGTTTTTTTCGGTGGGGTGGATTCCCTGTCTGTCGAGAAGGTATCCCAGGAACTCCACTCTCTCCATACAAAGTTAACACTTGTCCATTTTTACCTTCAGACCAGCGTCTTTAAATTTCTGAAGAACTTTTCTGAGTCATTGTACTAATAACTCTTTAGTGGGGGCAGCTATTAGGACGTCATCAAAATAAGGCACGACACTTTTATGCCTTGTAATAGTCTTTCCATTAAACTTTGCAAAATGCCCAGCGCCACGCTTACTCCGAATTGAAGTCTATTGCACTTGAAAGCGCCTCTATGTGTAGTAATTGTCTGGGCTTCTGCAGTTGTTGCATCTACAGGTAGTTGCTGGTACGCCTGAGCTAAATCCAATTTCGCAAATATTTTTCTGCCACTCAGAGAATGAAGAAGGTGTTGAACCACCGGTACTGGGTAAGCAGTCTGTTGAAGAGCATGATTTAGGGTGGCCCGGTAATCCCCACAAATTCTTAATGAACCATCTGGCTTCATGGGCATTACTATCGGGGTTTCCCAGCGGGCGTGGTCAATCGGTTCCAATACGACCTGGACTATCAGTTTATCTAGCTGCTCGTCGATCTTTGGTTTTAAGGCAAAAGGTACCCAACGAGGCTTAAGCCGAATGGGAGCTACATCAGGGCTAAGATTAAACGATATAGGGGTCCCCTTGTACTTGCCTAATGTTCCTGTGAACACGTCCTGCAATTCCTGGATGAGAGTCTCTTCCCAGTCGTCGCTTCTGGTTTGGTGTATGCCAGCTAGTTCAATCCCGAGTGGGGCGAATCACTGTAACCCTAACAAGCTGGGTCGGTCACGATTGACGACAGTCAGGGGAAGCGTCGCTGTGTGGTCCTTAAAGGATACTTGGACGTGGCTGGAACTGACAACTGGAATTCTGTTTCCCTGGTAGTCTTTCAGGATGATTCGTTGCGTACTGAGGTCCTGGCGGCAGATGGCAGGGATCAGCTGTTTGAGGGTTTTCCAGGATACCATCGATAGGGATGATCCCGAATCGACTTCCATCACGCATGGTCGATTCTCAATAGTAACTCTTACGCAGATCTTTCTTGCATCGAACGATGAAGCGTGGCCAATAATAATGGTTTGGTGGGCCTCTTCTCATCTTGTTGAAGAGGCAGGTGCTTGGTTTCTGTAGTAGTATGGTTGTTCCATTGGTGGTTCAGACGGTCCCGGTTCTCAGGAGGTTTGCCTATCTTCCGACGGAGGTTGTTCTCCCTTCAGTTGGGACTGGACTCTCATCTGCTTCTGCAGACCTTCGCGATGTGGCCTCTTTTTCCACAGGTACGGCAGAGTGTGTCGAGGAATTTGCAGTCTGATTGCGGGTGGTCTGCCCCACAACCAGCATATTGGCACGGAGTCTCTGGTTCCTTTGCTCTCGTTCTGAGCGTAACCAGTTGACCTCCTCTTCCTCACTGTCTGAGGATGACTCAAGGTCTTCGTGGTGGGTAGTGGTAGCGTGCTTCTCAGTGGCAAGTGGGCTCTCGTTGGCGAGTTGGCGAAGCGGTGCGTTCGCTCGGCACATTCGAGCAGCTGACTTCCTGGTTGCTTCTGCGGCAGTAGCGTCAGCGATGACATCTGTAAGGCTGATGTCGTCTTTCGCCATCAGCTTACTCTGCACATGTGGTGCATTTCATCCCAAAACTATGCGGTCTCTTAGGGCTTCCTCTAAGTTTGCAAAACCACAAAGGCCTCCTAGGTTCCAGAGGTCGGCTACGAAATTTCAACACTCTCGTCCTTCCATTGGTCCCTCTGGTAAAATTTGTGTCTTCGTATCAGTGTAGGTACTGCGGGTGCGTAATGGGCCCAGAGGATTCCAATCCATGGTCTTCACTTCCGCTGGTTTTGCTAGTGCTTTAGCCATTTTGAAAACGGCGGGGCCGCAATGAGTCAGGAACACCGCTCATTTCTTGCCAGGCGTAGCATCTTTTAAATTGTTGGTCTCCACACAAAGTAGTGGGATTGATTTCACTGGGGCTGTCTAAACAAAAGCTAGAGGAAAGCAAGCTAGTAATTAATAATAGTGGTGGAAATCTTATTTCCTTTCTGTTGCACATTTTGTGTGCCTTATTATTATTATTGTGTTACCTCTTTTTATTTTTAATTAGTTGAATACTGTACACTGTGACTCAAACTCAGAGGAAGAAAAATATTTACCATTTTCTTCTTCAGACCAAATAATTGCTAAATATAAGACTAAATGACTAAAGACGAAGAGGTATGGTATTAGTGAGTCCTCTGACATTTCAAGTTTCACCATATTGTGGGCCACCAAAGATATATTAAAATAATTTGAATAGAAATTTCATCAGCCTGTATAAAGTATAGATCTTAATTAGAGTGCAATAATTTTTTATTGGCATTTAAAAGCTAAAACAAATTTCAGGCTGATATAACTGTTATACTCTCTCTTAGAAGTATCAGTGTTTTTTCCTTTTATATTGCATCCAATCCGAGAAAAACATTTTATATAACTCACGACCTCGTACATTTGACTGTGAACTTTCTGATAAACTATTTATTGTCCTTGTACTGTTAAATAATTTTTTGCTCTCCAATAAACCTTCACATTTTATCTTATCAGTAGCTATTAAGTTCACTGTTCTTCAAATATCTTTTTGAACAATTATTATCATAATAATTGGAAGTGATCTATATATGATTCCCTGTCTTCGGTTGCTGGGTCGAATGGAGCGGGTGGTATGGTGCCGTTGGTCATCTTGCCATTTGTTGCATGTGCTTTTTCGCCACGTGCTCTGTCTTGTTCGATGCATACTTAGTCAGCTCTATCGTCTCCACATATCACCCTCATCGCCAGTGTTAAGTCCTGGGCATGGGCGCAAGGAACGGAGACGAGACATCGAACGGTGACTTCAACTCTTTATTAACAAGAAAGAACAGAGCAAAATACTTGGGCAGCAGCAGCTCTTTTATAGAGCTGGCTGCTGTCAAAACAACCAATGAATTGAGTTTACCGCTTTCACAAGCATCCAATCAGGGGCCCCCGTTAACAGCCAATCAGACTGGCCAAAAACGACCAATCACGCCTTGCTATCTACAGGCCAATGAGAAGTGCAGGATTACAAGCCTGCTGTAAAGTAAAGTTGTTGAGGGTTGTATCGCTGCATTGGCTTAGTCCATAACAGTGGGGATGCTGCAACAGTTGTAAGTGTGAAAAATGGTTATAAGTCACTTTTTTCAGTGCCATTGTAACTTTGAATGGTCATTCCACACAAGCAAAGTACCAGCAAAGGAGGGAATAAAACGCCAGAGAAGTTCCAGAGACATGAAGTCTAGTCCTGCCAAGAATGTAAAAAGGGTAAACGGAGAGGCAGTTTGTGAAAGCCACACCAGATTGTTTCCTTCCTGCCTTTCTTACAGGATTAGGCCAGTAATTTCTTCTAACAACCGTTTCTCTGAACTGTTTAGAATGTTAACAGCCAGTTCTAACAAATAGGTGTGAACCTGTAGAATCCCACCCCTGCTCCATCCCATGGAAGAGCAAATTGAAGTCACAAATAAGTTTAAGAAATTCTACTATCAACCTAGCAACAGAATCAAACAGCTCAAGCAGAGAGGACATATAGCAGCAGCAGTCCTAGTTGTTTCCTAGAACCTATCTTCACAAATAGAGGATTTGAAAGAAAAGCATCACAAATAGCTTCCTCAGTGATAATAACATTCTACAACCACCATCATCAAAACTCAGATGGGCACATCTTCTGAAAGGACTCCTCTGCATCCATCTAGATCTAGGCCATGCACTCCAGATTGACCCACTCAGTCACAATAAGATCAGGGGACAAATCACAGTTTCACTCAGCAGTAACAGCAAAAGACCAAGATTACTGAGAAGCAACAGCCAATGATCTATTTGTTAGGATGGCCCAAGGGTCAAGAAGGCAGTATTAAGCTTCAGCTTCAACTTCAAACACAATCTTTCTAGAAATGAAGATTCATTCCACACTTAAAGGAAGTTGATTGAAATGAATGGGACATTGGTCAAGCACACAAAGTAGTGGGATTGATTTCACTGGGGCTGTCTAAACAAAAGCTAGAGGAAAGCAAGCTAGTAATTAATAATAGTGATGGAAATCTTATTTCCTTTCTGTTGCACATTTTGTGTGCCTTATTATTATTGTTGTGTTACCTCTTTTTATTTTTAATTAGTTGAATACTGTACACTGTGACTCAAACTCAGAGGAAGAAAAATATTTACCATTTTCTTGAGACCAAATAATTGCTAAATATAAGACTAAACGACTAAAGACGAAGAGGTATGGTATTAGTGAGTCCTCTGACATTTCAAGTTTCACCATATTGTGGGCCACCAAAGATATATTAAAATAATTCGTATAGAAATTTCATCAGCCTGTAAAGTATAGATCTTAATTAGAGTGCAATAATTTTTTATTGGCATTTAAAAGCTAAAACAAGTTTCAGGCTGATATAACTGTTATACTCTCTCTTAAAAGTATCAGTGTTTTTTTCTTTTAAATTGCATCCAATCCGAGAAAAACATTTTATATAACTCACGACCTCGTACATTTGACTGTGAACTTTCTGATAAACTATTTATTGTCCTTGTACTGTTAAATAATTTTTTGCTCTCCAATAAACCTTCACATTTTATCTCATCAGTAGCTATTAAGTTCACTGTTCTTCAAATATCTTTTTGAACAATTATTATCATAATAATTTGTTTATTCATTTGTTTATTTATTTATATAATTTTAACTTTTCTTTTTACTCTGTGTATCTGTAAATTATCCTTGACTTGTGATGGACTGCCCAGACAAATGCATTTAGATTTTCAGATGATAGCCACTTCCTAGGGCTGACAGAAAACTATTGAACTAAAGTCACCTTAGCTTGTGCTAAGACAAGGCTAATTTTCTTCATTTCTAGGTTTCAAGCCTGGTGCCATTAGCCTCAACACCAAACTGGTTTTCATAAATATATTAATTATTGAGATCCCCACTTGATGGGTAGAGATTGTTGGTTTTGTCCAAAATGCAAATAGAGCCAATATGAGGGATTTGAATAGTCAGTTTCATACATGGGGAAAGTAATCCTAAACCATTGAGAAATTAAAGGTTAAATGTTAAAACCAGCACTTCTAATTGAATTAGAAAACAGATTGGAAGTTAACTCAGCTGTTTCTATAAAAGGAATATGTTGTTTCTATAATCTGTCAAAATGCTTTTCAAGGGCAGCCTTACTTAGAATGCAGGCATATTCCAATTAATGTGTGTGTTTTACTGCCTGGAATTTAACAGGGATAAATGAGAAAGTGCATTTTATCCAGACTGTGAAGGGCTTTGCAAGTTAATTTCTGGATAAATAAAAACACATGCACCGAATTGTGAAAATGAAAAAAGTCAATAGACATGTTATATGTATATAGTTATGAATTTATAAACCACTTCACTAGAAAGACTGTGTAAGAGCAATAGCAAATGCATTACAACAGTAAATGTAATAAAAACCTTGCACGACCTTATACTTCATAGAAAAGTTTATTGTAATGTTTCTAATGTTTAATGGAAAACCTCTTTTTAAGACAACCATTAATAGTAGAATATTTCTACATATGTATATATCAAGTAAAGTTACAAATAAAATATCCAAAGAACACACTGACACACAATATGAAAAAATAGTTATGTAAAAGAAAACTGATCATCACAAAAATCAGGCATAAATAGTGTTGTGTAGGCACTCGAAAGAAGGCTCGGGAGTCAGTGACTAGTTTTCAGCTCTTTATTAGTCCCAAGATCGACTTGGTTCCTGAAGGATCGGTGGCGGCTTATATGGAGTTGGCCGCGCCGACCGTGGCCAATGACACCGCTTCGAATCTCCCGTGATCAGTGTCCACCAATCGCAGGGGATTCGCAGCGGGCCAATCAGTGAGGCTTGCTCGGCCAATCCGAATGCCATGTGCCCTGGCCAATCAGGGCACGATATGTACAAGAGTGTGAATGTACAATACAGAACACCCCTCCCCTCTTGGTATGGTCCTACGTGATGTAGTCCTGTAAGTAGGTGGGGCTCCGCACTTGCCTGCTGGACCTGCGCAGATTAGTTGATGCCTGGTCTTCGAGTGGTTCGGTCGGGTTCTGTGCTGCTCTCCGCCTCTTTGATGGAACTGCCTGGAAGGGTGAGCCTTTCGTTGTAGCTTCCTCCCGGTCTACCCGGGCTGGTTGAACTGCTGGTTTTGCTGCTCCTGCCTGGTTCTTCCGGGTTGGTTGAGCTGGCCTGGCTATTTCTTCCCGGCGAGGCTTCAAGTTGGTTGTCTATTTCTGCTTCGGTTGGTGAGTATTCTTGGTTTCTTTCTTTATTTTTTTTTTTGAAACAAATTTTATTGATTTTAAAGACTATTCTTGGTTTCTTTCTTGTTGGGGTTGGTTTCCGGGGCTTTCCCTCCCCTCTTGGTTGGTGTTTGGGTGGTTTTTCTAGCTTTCTGGGATTATGTTTCTGTCTGCTTGCGTGTTGGTTGTGTTTTCTGTGGCTGCTCTCGATCTTATTTGATTGATGTGTCATTTCCATGCTCGTCCATTGACTGTTTGTAGCCGGTACAAGCGGGAACCTGTCACCTGGGTTATCATTGCCAGTATCTGGAGGGGGTCCCCTCTGAGGTTTTTCGCGTATACCGCATCTCCTGGTGCGAACGTTTGGTGCCTGCTCGATGAGTCAGTGGGTTTTTCGGGGTTGTATGTGGGGTGCAGCCTGTCTAGGGGGGATCTTAGTTTCCTCCCCATTAGTAGCTCTGCGGGGCTCTTGTTGGTCATTGTGTTTGGTGTTGTGTGTTGGATAAAAAGTAGTTTATTTATTTTCTCTTGCATGTCCCCGGTTTCGATTTTCTGGATTGTTTTTTTGGTAAATTGGACCATTTGTTCTGCCTTACCGTTCACCGCCGGATGTACCGGCGCTGTCAGAGCATGTCGTATGCCCCGTTCCGCTAGGAATTTTTCAAATTCCAGTGTGGTGAACTGTGGACCATTATCTGACACAATTACATCTGGGAGACCATGGGTTGAGAATAGCTTGTTGAGTTCTTTGATGACGGCCTCGGTGGTGGTAGTTCTCATGTCACTTACCTCCAGCCAATTGGAGTAAGCGTCTACCGTTATGAGGAATGTGTATATTTTTGTGGGCCCAGCGAAATCTATGTGTATCCTGGACCATGGTCCTCTGGGGGTTACCCATTCCAGGATTGGGGCAGCGGGTGGGCTTGGCCTGGATTCTTGACATTGCTTGCAGCTTGCCACCCAGGCTTCAATTTGTTTGTCCATCCCTGGCCACCAGGCATAGCTTCTGGCCAGGGCCTTTGACCTAACGATGCCCGGGTGCCCCTCGTGTAACAAGTCCAGGACCCTTTTTTGTAATTTCTCTGGAATAACAACCCTGTCCCCCCATAGTATACAACCCTTTTGTGTGAAAAGTTCCGTTTGTCTGTTCCGAAATGTCCTGAATGTCTTTTCATCATCTTTTTCTGGCCACCCTTTCTCCATCCATTGTAACACCTGTGCCAGACGTTTGTCTTTATTGGTTTCGTGGGCAATGTCTGACGTGGTCAGGGGGAGGTCGGGTGAGATCTCTATGCTCAGGGTGGATGTGGTGGGTGCTGGGTCAGCATCCAGGTTCGGTAGTGGGGTGCAGCTCAAGGTGTCTCCGTGTGCAATTGTATTACCGGGTCAATGGGTCAGCCGGTAACTGTAGGCGGCAAGGAATTCAGACCACTTTGTCATTCTTGGGGATAGAATGTTCGGGGTGGCCTTTTTTCCTGCCAGGATGCTCAACAGCGGTTTGTGATCGGTGATGATGGTGAATGTCCTGCCGTAGAGGTACTCGTGGAATCTTTTTATGGCGGCGATGATAGCCAGGGCTTCCTTGTCTAGCTGGCTATAGTTTCCTTCCGGCTTTGATAGGGTTCTTGAGTAAAAGGCGATGGCTGCTTCATTTCCGTTCGGGAGTGTGTGGCTGAGGATCGCCCTGATGCCGAATGGTGATGCGTCGCATGTTACTGTTAGCGCGAGGGTCTCGTTGTATTGGATGAGGACGGCATCCAATGTGAGCAGGTCCTTGGTTGAATGCAGCTTCCTCTCATCTCTCCCAGGTCCAGGTGGCTGCTTTGTCCAACAGCCTATGCAACGGTTCCACCACGGTCACCTTTTGGGGTAGGAAAACATTACAGAAGTTAATCAGCCCCAGAAATGCCTGCAGTTCTGCTTTATTCCTCGGCCTGGGGGCCTCCTTGATGGCTCTGATTTTTTTTTCTGTTGGGTGAATTCTGTGCTGGTCTAGGAGGTACCCTAGGAACTCAACCCTCTCAGTATGCAGCTGGCATTTTTCTTTTTTGACTTTTAGCCCCGCGTCTTTGAACTTTTGTAGTACCTCCCTCAGGCAACCTTCCAGTTGTTTTTGGTTGGCCGCTGACACCAACACATCATCAAAGTAGGGCACCACACCCTTGATCCCTTGTAGGAGTCTCTCCATGAGGCTCTGGAAAATTCCTGGTGCCACGCTGACTCTGAACTGGAGTCTCTTGCAGCGAAAAGCCCCCCGGTGGGTTACTATGGTCTGCACCTCGGCGGTTTCCACATCGATAGGTAATTGTTGCTAGGCTTGCGCCAGGTCGAGCTTCGCAAAAACCTTGCCTCCCCCCAGTGAGTGCAGAAGGTGCTGTACTACTGGGACGGGGTAAGCGCTTTGTTGTAAGGCGCAGTTTAGGGTGGCCTTATAGTCCCCACAGATTCTCACTGACCCATTGGGCTTGACTGGGGTGACTATGGGGGTCTCCCACCAGGCGTGATCGGTTGGCTCTAGGACTCCCTGTTTGAAGAGCTTGTCTATCTGCTCATCGATCTTGGGTCTGAGTGCAAAAGGTACTCGCTGCGGTTTTAGGCGTATCGGGGGAATGCTGGGGTCTAGACTGAAGGAAATAGGGGACCCTCGGTACTTGCCTAGGGTGCCGTCGAACACTTCCTGGAAGTCCCTCGTGAGTTGCTCCTGCCAGTCTATCACTGCGATGTGGTCGATGCCTGTTACTTCAATTCCGAGCGGCGCAAACCACTATAGTCCCAAAAGGCTGGGTCGGTCTCTGTCCATGATTATCAGGGGAAGCCTTGCTGTGCGCCCCTTGAATGTGATTTCAAAGTGTCCTTTTCCGATTATGGGGATGCAGTTCCCTTGGAAGTCCTTTAGGATTAGCTTCTGGCTTTCCAGGCCCTTTTTTGTGGATGGCGGGCACCAGGCGCTTGATTTCCCGCCATGCAAGCATGGAGAGGTAAGACCCAGAGTCCACCTCCATCTTGCATGGCTTGCCCTCAATGCCCACTTCCACGTGTACCTTGCGGGTGTCCCAGCTAGATAAATGGCCGATTATGACTGTCTGGTGGGTCTCCTCTCTTTATTGGTTCTCGCTGTTTCGTCAGCCCCGTCTGTCCCAGTTCCAATGGCCCTCGGTTTGGTGGTCCCTCATTCTGGGGGGGGTGCCGTCCCATCTCTGGCCGCTGCTGTCTCATCGTCAGGGGCTGTAGGCTCTTTTGAGTCGGCAGACTCGGGTGATGTGGACTCTGTTGTCGCATTGTTGGCAGATTGCGTCGAAAAATCGGCACTCCGATCAAGGATGGCCACCCCCGCACCCAGCGCATTGCAGCCCCGGCTTACAACTCTGCCGCTCGTGCTGGTCCCGTTCTGTCTGGAGTTGGTGGATGTCCTCCTCGTCGTCCGTGGTATCGGAGGGGGAGTTGAGGTCGCCATGGTGGGTGGTGGTGGTTGCTCGTTGGCTTGCTTCTGGCTGTATCTCGGCTGCTGGGGTTGTGGTTCGATCCCTAGCATCTGGTCTCCGCATTCGGGCTGCTGACTTCTGGGTTGCCTCGGCTGTGGTAGCTTCAGCGAGGGCATCAGTGAGGGAGATGTTGCCCCTCGCCATCAGCCGGCTTTGTAGAACAGGGTCCCTGAGCCCGAGGATGACGCGATCTCGTAACACCTCGTCCATGTCCATGAAACCGCACATGCCTCCCAGATTTCGCAGATCAACCATGAAATCGCTGGTGCTCTCACCCTCTCTCTGGTCACACCGGTAGAAATCGTGCCGTCTGATGAGGGTGGGCATGGTGGGAGCATAGTGGCTTTGCAACAGAGGCTCGAGGTCGGCCCAGTCCATCACCTTTACATCTTCCGGTTTCACGAGGGCCTTTGCCATCTTAAACACTGCGAGCCCGCAGTGTGTCAGGAATACGGCCCTTTTTTTCTGCCCATTTGCATCCTTGAGGTTGCTACTCTCCAGGAACATCAGGAACCGATCAATGTATGATTCCCAGTCCTCAGTAGCCTAGTTAAAGGGTGCGGGCGGCGCAATGCTGGCCATCCTGTTGGTTTCATTCATCTCGGCCACATGCTTGGTGGGTATCATTTCCACGATCCCACCTTCGTCGCCAGTGTTGTATAGGCACTCGAAAGAAGGCTTGGGAGTCAGTGACTAGTTTTCAGCTCTTTATTAGTCCCGAGATTGACTCGGTTCCTGAAGGATCGGTGGCAGCTTATATGGAGTTGGCCGCGCCGGCCGCAGCCAATGACACCACTTCAAATCTCCCGCGATCGGTGTCCACCAATCGCAGGAGATTCGCAGCGGGCCAATCAGTGTGGCTTGCTCGGCCAATCCGAATGCTGCGTGCCCTGGCCAATCAGGGCGTGGTATTTACAAGAATGCAAATGTACAATACAGAACAAATAATATATAAAAACATTTCTGAACTGAGAATTCACAAATTATACCAAGATGTGCTGATGCTTAAAAAAAATCTCAAACTCTAACTTTTGCACTAGAAGAAAAAAAAAAGAAAGATAATTCACATAGTTACAATAGATATGACATTCAAAGCATATGATTCCACTCTAAGTATTGGCAATATTAAAAATACAAAGCCCAGCCCATTAATCATATGAAAAAGAGAAAATATCCAGGTGCTAGCCTCTGTAGGAGTAAGAGTATTCAAGCCTTTAGCTATAGATTAAAATGTGTGTTTAAAAATGTGATGTGTTGATATTGTAATTTTAGCTACATTTTTATTTTGTTCTTCATTAATGTGTTATTATTTATACAGAATTATATATAAGTGTGCTTAAGGAATCCAATAAAAGTAATAAACAACAAAGAAAATTGTCTGGAGTGGGAGGCTTCTAGGGATATGCTGGATCAAAACCCAGTACCTGAAAACTGAATACTACATCGACTACATAATTTCTGAATGAGTCTAGGTTCTTTCTGTAATATTTCTCACTGTTGATGTTCAGCTCTGTATCTTCCTTGTTATGTAACAGATGAAGAATAGCATATATGTTGTGAATGAATAATGCCAAATAAAGTTATCTTGAGCTTGAAGTCAAGTGCAGGGTTCTGCACTTCTTAATGGCAGGATCGGATTGGTCCGTTCAGGAGCATCTGATTGGCCATTAACAGGCCATTCTCATTGGTTAACGGAGCTAGCACTCCAGGATTGCTATTGGTTGAATAGTTAATAAGTTGCCTATATAAGGAAGGCTATAGCAGCCCTCCAGTTTGAGCTGTCACACCATGTAAATAAAGAGTTTGAAGTTCACTGTTTCTACCGGCTCGTCTCCATTATTCGCACCCATGCTCCAGACTTAACACTGGCGACGAGGATGGGATTGGATGACATCAGAGCCAACGACGAAGACAACTAAGCACGTGGCTGAAGTGCACAACGGCGGAACCATCTCCAGCGGCGTAGTACCACCCGCTCCGTTCGATCCAGCTCAAGAGGACTGGGAGTCCTGCATGGACTGTTTCCAAATGTTTTTGGAAACGAGTAATCTGAAGGATGCCACAACCGGGAAGAAACGGGCGGTATTCCTAACGCACTGCGGCCCGACAGTATTCAAAATGGCTAAGGCATTAGCAAAACTGGCTGAAGTAAAGGCCATGGACTGGGACGTCCTCAAACCACTACTAAGGGCCCACTATGCACCGACCATTCCAACGCTTGTAAGACGACACGAGTTCTATCAAAGAAACCAGAAGAAAGGAGAAAGCGTTGCCGATTTCGTTGCAGACCTCCAGAACTTGGGAGGCTTTTGCGATTTCACCGACCTAGAGGAGGCTTTGAGAGACTGAGTAATTCTCGGGTTAGACACTCTAAACGTACAGAGCAAAATAATGGCAAAGGGCGACATTACCCTTAAAGATGCCATAGCTAAAGCTACAGCAGCGGAGACGACCAAGAAGTCAGCTGCCCAACTACACTGAAATTACGCTCCAGCACACCAACCGGCCAACGAAGTTTCACTTAAGGCAGAAGGGCAGCTGCAGACGACCCACCATGAGGACCTCTCTTCATCGTCAGACAGCAACGAAGAAGAGGTCCATCGCCTGCGGTCCGATCAGGACCGTTACCCGAAGTCCCAGCAACCGTGCGCTAGCTGCGGCGCCAACCATTACTGCTCCGATTGCAAATTCCGCTACGCGCTCTGCCACAAGTGCGGGAAACGAGGCCACATCGGACGGGTCTGCAGAAGTCTCCTCAGACCCAGCCAGACCGCGAAGGGTACCAATCTCCACCAATCAACAGGGAATCACCCTGTGAAGCGAGAACCAGCAAACCACTCCTACAGAAACCGACCCGTGAATCGTCTAATGAGATGGGAAGAGGCCCACCAAACACTCACTATTGGCCACGCCTCTTCACTAGATGCTAAGAAAATTCGGGTCAAAGTGGATATCGAAAATCAACCTTGCCAAATGGAAGTTGACTTTGGGTTGTCTCTGTCAATGGTCTCCTGGAAGACCCTCAAGCAACTCATCCCTACTATCCAGTGCCAAGACCTTCAATTCCAACGGCTCGTGTTAAAGGACTACCAGGGGAACCGGATTCCAGTCATAGGATCCAGTAGAGTCCAGGTTGCATTCAAGAACCGCACGGCTTACTTACCACTGACGGTGATCAACAAGGACCGGCCTAGCCTGTTAGGCCTGCAATGGTTCGCACCACTCGGCATTGAAGTGGCAGGCATTAACTGAATCTTCGGCAGTGACTGGGAAGAAGATCTCACCCACGAATTTAGGGATGTCTTCACGGAAAAGCTAGGCGAGTACAAGGGGACCCCGATATCCTTTACCCTTAATCCAAAGATAGCTTCCATCCTCCTTAAGCCTCGTCGAGTTCCGTTCGCTGTAAAGCCAAAAATCGACGAACAGCTTGATAAGTTGATAGCCCAGGGAGTTTTAAAGCCAACCGACCACTCCCCATGGGAAACCCCAATCGTGACACCAATTAAGCGGACGACTCCATTAGAATTTGTGGAGACTATCGAGCCACCCTAAACCACACCCTGCAACAAAATCCATATCCAGTGCTGGTGGTGCAACACCTCCACCATTCCCTGGGGGGCGGAAAAGTCTTCGCTAAACTAGACTTAGCTCAGGCTTATCAGCAACTGCCGGTTGATGAAAAAACGGCACAGGCAAAGACTATCGTAACACACCGAGGTGCCTTTAAGTGTACGTGGCTCCAATTCGGAGTCAGTGTAGCCCCGGGGATCTTTCAGAGCCTTATGGAGAGACTATTGCAGGGGATCAAAGGCGTTGTCCCCTATTTTGATGATGTGCTCATTGCTGCCCCCACTCCAAAAATTTTACGGGATCGTTTAAGACTGGTTTTACAAAAATTCCAAGAAGCAGGCCTGAAAGTGAAGAAAAATAAATGCAAACTGTGTACAGATCGTGTTGAATTCTTAGGGTATTTAATTGACAGTCAGGGTATTCACCCTACCGATAGCAAATTGAGAGCAATTAAAAACGCTCCCAGACCCCGGAACAAAGCCGACCTCCAGGCGTTCTTAGGCCTCATCAATTTCTATAATGTATTCTTGCTGCACAAGGCGACTGTCGCTAAACCTTTACATCGCCTACTAGATAAAAAAAGCAATTTGGGTATGGGGTCACAGAGAAGAGCCGGCGTTCCGTAATGTAAAACAACTACTGACTTCTGACGCTGTACTAATGCAGTACAATGAGACCTTGTCGTTAAATATCACATGTGATGCATCGCCTTTTGGAGTGGGTGCCATTTTGAGCCATGTATTACCTAACGGTAGTGAAGCCTCTGTTGCTTACTTTTCAAAAACGCTCTCGAAAACCAAGCGAAATTACAGCCAGATCGATAAAGAAGCCCTGGCAATTGTATCCTCTGTTAAAAGATTCCATGAGTATGTGTATGGCCGGGCTTTCACCATTGTAACTGACCACAAACCATTGCTGGGGATCATCGCTGGGGACAAGCCATGTATTACCTAATGGTAGCGAAGCCCCTGTTGCTTACTTTTCAAAAACACTTTCGAGAACCGAGCGAAATTATAGCCAGATCGATAAAGAAGCCCTGGCAATTGTGTCGGCTGTTATAAGATTCCATGATTTACTATAGTAACTGACTACAAACCGTGCTGAGGATAATTGCTGGGGATAAGCCAACTCCCTACATACTTTCTCCCAGGATGACCCACTGGTCAGAATTCTTGGCTGCCTACAATTATCAGCTACAATATCATCCCGGTAAAGCCATTCCCCACGCCGACGCGTTGAGCCGTGCACCACTCCCAGAAACCATCAACGACCCTGCACCAACGATGACAACATTGCAGATCGAGACACTCCATACGCCACCATTAACTGCCCGCGAGAGAAACAAAACACGACCCCATCTTAGCACGAGTCCTCACATGGGTGGAATGCGGATGGCCATTGGACCAAGTACCAGAGGACTTTGCACCATTCAAAAGCCGTCAAACAGAGTTGTTCTCTCAGAAGGGCTGTATCATCTGGGGCGATAGAATCGTTATCCCAGAACGACTCCAACAGGCACTGCTAAGAACCTTGCACGATGGCCACCCCTGGCATTGTGCGCATGAAGGACCTTGCACGAAGCTACGCGTGGTGGCCAGGCATCGACAGACAAATCGAATCGTGGGTTAAAACTTGCCAGAGATGCCAAGAAATAAGCAACGCTCCACCAAAAGCAACCCCAACCGAATGGGAGATGCTGCGGGGACCCTGGTCCTGCATCCATCTGGACTTAGCTTGGCCAACCAAAGGCCACACGTTTTTGCTAACCATTGACGCCTACTCGAATTGGCTCGAGATTCACCGAATGAGGAATACGACCACCGAAACGGTCATCAAAGGACTGGAAAGACTGTTTGTAATCCATGTTCTGGTATCCGACAGCGGGCCCCAATTTACCACGCTGTGTTTTGAACAGTACCTGGCTGACTGCGGTATCTGACATGCGCTTACTTCACCTGCGCACCCTGCGGCCAACGGTAGGGCTGAACGCATGGTACAATTCATCAAAAGGACTCTACAAAAAATAGACTATGACAACATCGACGAGAAAATCAACCGAATCCTTTTCCTACAGCACATCACACCTCACAGCATCACCAACAAAACGCCCGCCAAGCTGCTAATGGGATGAAAGCTCCGCTCCCACCTCGATCGGTTACACCCAGCCTACAAACCGGAAAAGCCACTCGGATCCAGCGGCCGATGCCGTACCTTTCAGGTAGGCGATTTAGTATTCGCTAAAAACTTATCAGGCAATCCGCTGTGGGTAGAAGCGACCGTAATCTGCGTAACTGGCCCAAGATCATGCCTCATTCAGTGCCCTGACGATAGACTTTGGAAGCACCACATAGATCAACTACGATCGCAGCTACCATCATGCAATTCCGAACTCCCTTATGACCAAACTGAGGGGGGGGGAGATGCAGAGGAAAACAAATTGCAACTGGAGGAAAACCTTTTTGAAGGGACTGAAAACGGAACTGAAACACAGGAACAGGAACCGGGGACCGGGGTGAGTTCATCTCAGGGAGTGGCCAGTGATATTGGTGACGACAGGAACGCGAACTTAGAACCAGAGGCACCCCTACCGTTAAACAACGATCTACCTCAACAGAAGTGCAGCCAACCACCAGTCACTTTGCGAAAATCAAAAAGACTGATAAAACAACCATCCTACCTCAAGGACTATGTAACCATGCCCCGTGGGCAGAAGCCGGGGGAAAGGGATGTTGTGAATGAATAATGCCAAATAAAGTTATCTTGAGCTTGAAGTCAAGTGCAGGGTTCTGGCCCTGCACTTCTGATTGGCTATTAATGGCAGGATCAGATTGGTTCGTTCAGGAGCATCTGATTGGCCATTAACAGGCCATTCTCATTGGTTAACGGAGCTAGCACTCCAGGATTACTATTGGTTGAATAGTTAATAAGTTGCCTATATAAGGAAGGCTATAGCAGCCCTCCAGTTTGAGCTGTCACACCATGTAAATAAAGAGTTTGAAGTTCACTGTTTCTACCGGCTCGTCTCCATTATTCGCACCCATGTTCCAGACTTAACAATATACTTGTTAAATCCCCCTGCAATTAGTCTCATTTTGCCACAAAATCAAAATCAGAAGATGAATTACACTTAGTTCTTAAAAATAGAGCATATGGTTAATTGTTTCTGACATAACTTGGAGAGCAGCTACTAAATCTTAGCAGATTATTACAGTCTATATATTTTATTTAACTCATAGATTGTAAACATTTAAAATCTCCAAGAAATAACCTGAGTCAGGTTAGCTTGGAGGACAAATTGAATACTTACACAGAGTTAAATCATTTATAAAATGCAATAAGTTGCTTTAAACTGCCTGTCCCAATGAGAAAAATGTCATTTTAAAATGAAAAATAAAATAGTCTTAGAGAAAACATAGATCTGGTGATGAATAAAGTTGGATTGAAAATATATGTAAAATTGTGAAGAGTCTGCAATATTATCAACATTTTTAATTGGGCTTTAAAGCTAACTGGGATCCAAAGAAGATAACATAATGTTAGTATAATGTGTGATATTAACATAATATGCAGTTTTAATCTATAATCTAGTAATGTTTTTTACTAAGTCAGTAGAGGATTTTTAAGGACAGTCTAACAAAGAAGATGCCACTAAACAGGATTGTAAGTGGCACATCCTCTTCAAAATGTTTCACAAAACTCCAATTAAAAATGGGTATGCTTGTATCAGATATTACAAATGTGATTCTTCAGGCTGAACATTATTTGGATAAACTGTTCACTTACCACTGGTTTGTCTTTATTAGGTTTCAATGCAGCCTATTTCCTGTCCATGGAATAGTATAGAAATATTGCTCTGAATTCTGGGACAATAACATCTTGGAGAGGCCACCTCAAGTATCCAATGGTTTACTCTTTACACTATGGATCCAAACCTATGGCTCTTTCCAGAGGTTGCTCCAGTATCTCCATTCAGAGTGACTTAATGATGAGGGATTTGCAAGTTGTAATTCAATTTAAAAAAAATAGAAGGCCAAAGATTTGCTGCCTCAGTGTTTTTCCATAAGGCATATTGGGGAATTACAGGCCTACAGATTCAAGATTTTAAAAAGATTTTTCTGCTTGAATAACATATTGTCATTCTTGCCAGAACAAATCTGTCATTATGCAATGATAATAATTTTTCATGTATAATTCTAAATAATCAATAGTTGGTGATTGTGTCCTTTGTGATATACAGTGTAGAATCAGAGGCTCCACCTGCTGAATTGGTTGGAACTGGAAAACAGGGGAAGCGGTTTGCCAAGGTATTTGTAAAGTCTGGAGCATGGGTGCGAATAATGGAGACGAGCCGGTAGAAACAGTGAACTTCAAACTCTTTATTTACAGGGTGTGACAGCTCGAACTGGATGGCTGCTATTGCCTTCCTTATATAGGCAACTTATTAACTATTCAACCAATAACAATCCGGAAGCGCTAGCTCCGTTAACCAATGAGAATGGCCTGTTAATGGCCAATCAGATGCTCCTGAACGGACCAATCCGATTTTGCCATTAACAGCCAATCAGGGCCAGAACCCTGCACTTGACTTCAAGCTCAAGATAATTTTATTTAATATTATTCATTCACAACACCCCTTTCCCCCGGCTTCTGCTTACGGGGCGTGGTCACATAGTCCTTGACGGTTGTTTTATCAGTCTTTTTGATTTTTGCAGAGTGCCTGGCAATTGGCTGCACTTTTGCTGAGGTAGATCGTTGTTTAACGGTAGTGGTGCCTCTGATTCAGAGTTCGCATTTCCATCATCACCAATATCTTCGGCAATTCCCTGAGGTGAACTTACTCCCATCCCTGGTTCCTGTTCCTGCATTTCAGTTCCGTTATCAATCCCTTCGAAAAGATTTTCCTCTAGTTGAAATTCGTCTTCCTCTGTATTTCCCCCCCCCCCCCTCAGTTTGGTCATAAGGGAGTTCGGAGTTGCGTGACTGCAGCCGTGATCGTAGTTGATCTATGTGGTGCTTCCAAAGTCTATTGTCAGGGCACTGTACAAGGTATGATCTTGGGCCGGTTACGTGGATTATGGTCGCTTCTACCCACAGCGGATTGCCCGATAAGTTTTTAGCGAATACTAAATCGCCTACCTGGAAGGTACAGCATCGGATGCTGGATCCGAGTGGTTTTTCCGGTTCGTAGGCTGGATGTAACCGGTCGAGGTGGGAGCGGAGCTTTCGTCCCATTAGCAGCTTGGCGGGAGTTTTGTTGGTGACGCTGTGAGGTGTGATGTGCTGTAGGAAAAGGATCCGGTTGATTTTCTCGTCGATGTTGTCGTAGTCCATTTTTTGTAGCGTTTTCTTGACAAATTGTACCATGCGCTCAGCCCTACCGTTGGCCTCAGGGTGCGCAGGTGAAGTGAGCGCATGTCAGATACCGCGGTCAGCTAGGTACTGTTCAAAAGATAGCGCGGTAAATTGGAGCCTGTTGTCGGATACCAGAACGTCTGGTAATCCGTGGGTTGCAAACAGTCTTTCCAGTCTTTTGATGACCGCTTCGGTGGTTGTGTTCCTCATTCGGTGAATCTCGAGCCAATTCGTGTTGGCGTCAATGGTTAACAAGAATGTGTGGCCTTTGGTCGGCCCAGCAAAATCCAGATGGATGCGGGACCAGGGTCCCCGCGGCATCTCCCATTCGGTTGGGGTTGCCTTTGGTGGAACATTGCTTACTTCTTGGCATCTCTGGCAAGTTTTAACCCACGATTCGATTTGTCTGTTTATACCTGGCCACCACGCATAGCTACATGCGAGGCCCTTCATGCACATGATGCCAGGGTGGCCATCGTGCAAGGTTCTTAGCAGTGCCTGTTGGAGTCGTTCTGGGATAACGACTCTAATACCCCATGTCAGCCTCAAGATACCTTCCCCTTCTACCTTTCTGCTAAGATAGCTTCCCCTTCCTGCCTATCTGCTATTATTTCATTATTTCTCTCGGCTGTCATGGCAACGGTGGGAGGGGGGATTTTATATGGGAAGAGAGCTGGAGGTGTTTGCATTCCTTGCTGGGCTAGCAAGGGGAGGGGGGATTCTTGTCTTTAACTTTCCGTTTTCTGGCTATCTTTTCCTCTTTTGCGCAACTGCGAACTTTTATCAAAATATGTCAAGGTCATTTGACAAGACGTCTCATCACCATCTGAAGATGACCACATGAGCCGTTTCAAAAGTTTTAATTGGGAGAATCATTTGAACTTTGGGGGGTGGGGGCAAACCTATTTCTTTGTATATGCATTCTACCCGCCAATTTCTCAATTTCGGAATTGCTTTGTAGCTACCACTTTATTTCCCAGTAAAAGGATAACTTTGCTCTACACCATGGAGTCTGAGTATTTCTTTCTTGGGATCTAAAAGGAGTGCATCCTGACATAATTCCGAAACTCTCACATCAACCCACCCAGAGAAAACAGCAACTTTTCTTCCGAGGGGGTTTCATCCCATGTCGTCTCCAACCGGCGATGAAGAGGATCAGGGAGCTGTGGGGGGGCAGCCCATGCCGGAAGGGTCGGTGGCTGACCTGCTGGCCGAATTGACTCTGGAAGAAACCTCAGCTGAGATGCCCAGATGGTCGTTGGGGGTTGGTTGGAGAGACCCTGAAGACCCCCCTCCTCCCAGGATCACTGTAAGACGAAAAGGTGCGAGGGGACAGCTTTGGCAGGAGGGGGAGGAGATGGAAGGCAAGCTGGATGAAGCCAAGAAATTATCTATGGATGTTCCTGGAGAGCCCGGCACAACTCAAAGGTATGAGGGGGGAGAGGGAGCAAGATCAGCCAGGGGGAGCCAAGCTACCTCTACCCCCCTTGCCCAGCTTCCGCCAGCGCAACCGCCCGCTGCCGCCCGGGGAGCCCCAGCAATAGGAGTGGCTCCTAGAAGATGCCACCTGCCCAACCTAGATGTAAAGTTTGGAGGAAATCCAAGAGATTTGGGATTTTTCCTGGTACAAGTTGGGAGTTATATGGCAGAATTTGAGCGGGAGTTCACCTCTGAAGCAGCCAAAGTGAGATGCATTACCAGAACCCTGGAAGGGTTGGCAGCAGATTGGGTGGTGACTTTGTACAATGATAACTCCCCCCAACTGCAAACCCTCGATGCTTTCATGACTGCACTGAGGAGAAGGTTTGAGGACCCTCTGGCAGAGAGAAAGGCCAGAATCAGAATGAAGACCCTAGTCCAAGGGGGGAGATCAGTGGCAGACTACACTCAAGAATTCAGGCAGCTGGCACACCACATCCGAGGTTGGTCCCAGGGGGCCCTGGTGGAAGCCTACAAAGATGGCTTAAATGAAGATGTATACCACACGTGCATCTCCAGAAGGGATCCACGTGAATTACAGTCATGGTACTTGCTGGCGGAAGAGGTGGACATTGATCTAGCCAGAAACAGACGCAGAGGAGGTCCCGCCTGGAGAAAACCGCTTCCCCCCGTCTCCGAGAGACCTCAGGGCCCCAACCGAGAGGGATGGCGGCAGGAGCCAAGACCACGGCATGTTTCCATTGTGGAAAGGAGGGCCACCAGAGGGTGGATTGTCGAGTAAAGGTGAACCCACCGAAAGCGCGGGACCCCGGGAGAAAGCCAAAAAACCCCTCAACCAAACCCCGCGAGACCGGGCTGAAGACAGGAGAGGTTGTAGAGGTCGCCCTTTCGGCGGGAGAGGAGCTGGGACCTCCAACCCACTCGACGAGAACGAGACAGATTCGGAAGATGACGTCCCGGTAAGTCCTAATCAAGGGCCCATGACCATCCCAATAAAGTTAAGGCAGCCCACCTCGGGGACTGAGGGAGTGATGATGGCCTTACTGGACTCGGGGTGCACGAGGTGTGTAATTAACATGAAAGTGGTTAAGGGGATGGGCATTGGACTGAGAACTCTAAAAACGTCCATATCCTTTTGCCAACTGGATGGGTCGGTGGCGGGAGGTTGCCCCGCACGTTTTGTAACCGAACACCTAGAGATGACCATGGGAAACCATCATGAGACCCTGTGTTTTATTGTGGCCCCTGGGATGGAACAACCTCTAATATTGGGACTACCATGGCTTCGGAAGTGGAATCCCCATGTAAATTGGAGAGAGGGGTGGATACGCATCCACACCGATCGGCCACCAGAAGGGGAGGAGCAACCCTATCCAGAAGGGGAGGAGGAATCCCATCCGAAGTCCCAGGCACTCACCGAGATAGCTTCTACGGGTGCCGAACACGTGGAAGGAGAGGAGAAAATCCCGAAGGAGTATTGGGACTTAAGAGAGGTGTTTAGTGAAGAGGCTTCCGACGAACTCCCCCCCATCGGTCGACCGATTGTAGCATTGAATTCCTGCCGGGGGTGACGCTCCCGAAACCGAAGATGTATCCGATGACACCGGGGGAGTTGGAGGAATTGAGGGCGTTTATTGACAAGAACTTGGAACGAGGTTTCATCACGCCTGCCAGACCTCGAGTAGCGGCCCCTGTGATGTTCCGCGAGAAGAAAGATGGCTCCAAACGTCTGGTAGTGGACTATAGAAACCTGAACGCAGTATCCGTAGAGAACATGTACCCCCTCCCTCTGATGAAGGACATGTTAGCCCACCTGGCAAAGGGGAAGATTTTCACAAAGCTGGACTTGAGGGAGGCATACTACCGGATCCGGATAAAGGAGGGAGACGAGTGGAAGACTGCGTTCAACTGCCCAATGGGTTGTTTCCAGTTCAATGTTCTCCTTTTTGGCTTACAGGGGGCGCCTGCTGTTTTCATGCAATTGATCAATCAAGTGCTTCACGAACATTTGTACAAAGGTGTTCTAGTATACCTTGATGATATTCTTATCTACACAGAGACAAGAAACGACCACGTGAAGTTGGTACGCTCTGTGTTACACAAGCTGAGGGCCACCAAACTATATGCCAAATTATCCAAATGTGAGTTCCATCAAGAAAAAATCGACTACTTGGGATATCGTATCTCCCCCGAAGGCATTGAAATGGACCCAGAAAAGGTGCGAACCGTTTTGGACTGGGCCCCACCGAAAACTCGTAAACAGCTTCAAAGTTTTCTGGGATTTGCAAATTTTTACCGCCAATTCATCCCGTCTTTCGCAAAAATAGCTATGCCCATCACCAACCTCCTAAAAACAAAGGGGGAATTGAAACCAAAGCCCAGTCAACCATTGAATTGGACTATGGAGTGCCAAGCTGCATTTGAAAAACTTAAGAGACTTTTTGCTGCAGAACCAATACTGAAACACCCTGACATGGATGCCCCTTTCGTGATCCAAACTGATGCAAGCGATGTAGCAGTGGGGGTGGTCTTACTCCAATTGAACGAGAAGGGAACACTACAACCATGCGCTTACACTTCTCGTAAATTCACTGAGACTGAAAGGAGATGGGCCGTTTGGGAGAAAGAAGCATTTGCAGTCCGTTGGGCTCTATTAGCTTGGAGGCATTTTCTGGAAGGCGCGAAACACCCATTTGAAGTGTGGACTGACCATAAAAATTTAGAAGCTTTAAAGACCCCTCAAAAACTCTCCCCTAAACAAGTTAGGTGGGCTCAGTTCTTCAAGCGATTCAACTTTTCCTTGAAATATATCCCGGGGGGAAAAATTTTTATGGCAGATGCTTTGTCTAGAATGCCTCAATACAACAGTATCCGAAAAGAAGTCATTAGGCCAATCGTATCCACTACACAACTGGCTGCCCCTGTTGTTACCCGCGCACAGAAAAGAAACCAGGAGAGGGATCTACCTACTGATCTGATGGAACAGTTTAAGGAGGCTTTGAAGACAGATAAGTGGTTTCTGGCAAATGCGAATAACTGCACCATTCGAGATGGCCTAGCCTGGATGGGGGCGAAATTGTATGTACCACAAACCCTGAGAAGCTATGTATTGCAACAAACCCATGATTCCAAAGTGGCTGGTCATTTTGGTTTTGTGAAGACCTTGCATTTGGTGAAACGACAGTTTTGGTGGCCTTCCTTGAAAAAGGACATTGAGACTTATGTGGCGAGTTGTCCGATTTGCGCCTCAGCAAAAAGACCACCGGGTAAGCCACCAGGACTGTTACAGAATGTGGCCAGACCAACTGCCCCTTGGAAGGAAATTTCCATGGATTTTATAGTAGATCTACCTGAAAGCGGTGGACACACGGTCATTTGGGTAGTGACTGACTTGTTTTCCAAACAAGCTCATTTTATTCCTTGCTCAAAGATCCCTTCGGTGAAAACCTTAGCCAGACTCTTCATTCTTCATGTTTACCGATTGCATGGTGTACCTGAACGTGTAGTTTCTGATCGAGGAGTCCAATTTACCTCTAATTTCTGGAGGGAATTTCTGAAGTTAATAGGCTCCACCCAAAGCTTAAGCTCCACCCACCATCCCCAAACTAATGGAGCCTGCGAGAGGACTAACGGAGTAGTAGAGCAATACCTCCGATGCTACATAAATTTTCAACAAGACAACTGGGTGGATCTGTTACCTTTTGCGGAAGTGGCGTATAATAACTCTGTTCACAGTAGTACGGGGTTCACTCCTTTCAAAATAGCAACGGGGCAAGATTTTGTACCCATACCTGAACTGCCTGGTGAAAACCCAACTGTCCAGTCATTGAGTGATTGGATATCTCAGCTTCAACTTAATTGGCCAATTGTCCGCAAAGCTTTGGATGAGGCGCACCAATCTCATAAGAAATTTGCTGACAAAAAGCGAGCCCCACAGATGTCATATCAAGTGGGCGATAAAGTATTTCTCTCGACCAAGTATTTACAAACTACCCAAAAATCAAAGAAATTGGGTCCTAAGTATGTAGGACCTTTCCCCATTGAGAGGATTATAAATCCTGTAACTGTCCAACTGACTTTACCAAAGACTCTTCGTCGTATTCATCCTGTTTTTCATGTTAGTTTGTTGAAACCAGAACGTACCTGTGCCTTGAGACCAATCCAATCTGATCCCCCTGTGCCAATATTAATTGAGGCAGAACAACATTTCAAAATTAAAGAAATTCTGGACTCTAGAAAATGGAGGGGTCGTACCCAATACCTTGTAGCTTGGAAACATTTTCCTCCGTCCCATTCTGAGTGGGTAAATGAAAAGGACCTTAGGGCTCCTGAACTGTTAAAGAAATTTCATGCCAAATATCCTGATAAACCATAGAAATGTACATTAATGTTAATATGTAACTATTTTGTTTTTCTTTCAGGGACTTATGTCCTTCTTCTAGGGGGTCCGAATGTCGGCCTCAAGATACCTTCCCCTTCTACCTTTCTGCTAAGATACCTTCCCCTTCCTGCCTATCTGCTATTATTTCATTATTTCTCTCGGCTGTCATGGCAACGGTGGGAGGGGGGATTTTATATGGGAAGAGAGCTGGAGGTGTTTGCATTCCTTGCTGGGCTAGCAAGGGGAGGGGGGATTCTTGTCTTTAACTTTCCGTTTCCTGGCTATCTTTTCCTCTTTTGCGCAACTGCGAACTTTTATCAAAATATGTCAAGGTCATTTGACAAGACGTCTCATCACCATCTGAAGATGACCACATGAGCCGTTTCAAAAGTTTTAATTGGGAGAATCATTTGAACTTTGCGGGGTGGGGGCAAACCTATTTCTTTGTATATGCATTCTACCCGCCAATTTCTCAGTTTCGGAATTGCTTTGTAGCTACCACTTTATTTCCCAGTAAAAGGATAACTTTGCTCTACACCATGGAGTCTGAGTATTTCTTTCTTGGGATCTAAAAGGAGCGCATCCTGACACCCCAGATGATACAGCCCTTTTGCGAGAACAACTCTGTTTGATGACTTTTGAATGGTGCAAAGTCGTCTGTTACTTGGTCCAATGGCCATCCGCATTCCACCCATGTGAGGACTCGTGCTAAGATGGGGTCATGTTTTGTTTCTCTCGTGGGCAGTTAATGGCGGCGTATGGAGTGTCTCGATCTGCAATGTTGTCATCGTTGGTGCAGGATCGCTGATGGTTTCTGGGAGTGGTGCACGGCTCAACGCGTCAGCGTGGGGAATGGCTTTACCAGGACGATATTTAGCCGATAATTGTAGGCAGCCAAGAATTCTGACCAGCGGGTCATCCTGGGAGAAAATATGTAGGGAGTTGGCTTATCCCCAGCAATTATCCCCAGCAACGGTTTGTAGTCAGTTACTATAGTAAATCATGGAATCTTTTAACAGCCGATACAATTGCCAGGGCTTCTTTATCGATCTGGCTATAATTTCGCTCGGTTCTCGAAAGCGTTTTTGAAAAGTAAGCAACAGGGGCTTCGCTACCATTAGGCAATACATGGCTCAAAATGGCGCCTACTCAAAAAGGCGATGCATCACATGTGATATTTAACGGTAAAGTTTCATTGTACTGCATTAGTACAGCATCAGAAGTCAGTAGTTTTTTTACATTACGGAACGCTGGCTCTTCTCTGTGACCCCATACCCAAATTGCTTTTTTATCTAGTAGATGATGTAAAGGTTCAGCGACAGTCACCTTGTGTGGCAAGAATAGGTTATAGAAATTGATGAGGCCTAAGAACGCCTGGAGGTCGGCCTTGTTGTGGGGTCTGGGAGCGTTTTTTATTGCTCTCAATTTGCTATCGGTCGGGTGAATACCCTGACTGTCAATCAAGTACCCTAAGAATTCAACATGATCTGTACACAGTTTGCACTTATTTTTCTTCACTTTCAGGCCTGCTTCTTGGAATTTTTGTAAAACCAGTCTTAAACGATCCCGTAAAATTTTTGGAGTGGGGGCAGCAATGAGCACATCGTCAAAGTAGGGGACAACGCCTTTGATCCCCAGCAATAGTCTCTCCATTAGGCTCTGAAAGATTCCCGGGGCTACACTGACTCCGAATTGGAGCCACGTACACTTAAAGGCACCTCGGTGTGTTACGATAGTCTGTGCCTGTGCCATTTTTTCGTCAACCGGCAGTTGCTGATAAGCCTGAGCTAAGTCTAGTTTAGCGAAGACTTTTCCGCCCCCCAGGGAATGGAGGAGGTGTTGCACCGGATATGGATTTTGTTGCAGGGTGTGGTTTAGGGTGGCTCGATAGTCCCCACAAATTCTAATTGAGCCGTCCGCTTAATTGGTGTCACGATTGGGGTTTCCCATGGGGAGTGGTCGGTTGGCTTTAAAACTCCCTGGGCTATCAACTTATCAAGCTGTTCGTCGATTTTCGGCTTAAGTGTGAACGGAACTCGATGAGGCTTAAGGCGGATGGGAGCTATCTTGGGATTAAGGCTAAAGGATATCGGGATCCCCTTGTACTCGCCTAGCTTTTCCGCGAAGACGTCCCTGAATTCGTGGGTGAGGTCCTCCTCCCAGTCACTGCTGCTGATTCGGTTAATGCCTGCCACTTCAATGCCGAATGGTGCGAACCATTGCAGGCCTAACAGGCTAGGCCGGTCCTTGTCTATCACTGTCAGGGGTAAGTACGCTATGTGGTTCTTGAACACGACCCGGACTCTAATGGATCCTATGACTGGAATCCGGTTCCCCTGGTAGTCCTTTAACACGAATTGAAGGTCTTGGCGCCGGATAGTAGGGATGAGTTGCTTGAGGGTCTTCCAGGAGACCATTGAAAGAGACGATACCGAGTCAACTTCCATTTGGCAAGGCTGATTTTTGATGTCCACTTTGACTCGAATTTTCTTGGCATCCAGTGAAGAGGTGTGGCCGATAGTGAGTGTTTGGTGGGCCTCTTCCCGTCTCGTTAGGCGATTCATGGGTCGGTTTCTGTAGGTTTGCTGGTTCTCGCCTTACAGGATGATTTCCTGTCGATTGGCAGAGATTGGTACCCTTCGAGGTCTGGCTGGGTCCGAGGAGACTTCTGCAGACCCGTCCGATATGGCCTCTTTTCCCGCACTGGTGGCAAAGCGCATCGCAGAATTTGCAATCAGAACGGGGTTGGCCCCACAGCCAGCGCACAGTTGCTGGGATTTCGGGTAATGGTCCCGGTTGGAGCGCAGGCGATGGACCTCTTCTTCGTTGCTGTCTGATGACGAAGAGATGTCCTCATGGTGGGCTGTCGAAAGCTGTCCTTCTGACTTAGGTGAAACTTCGCTGGCTGGTTGGTGTGCTGGAGCGCGATTCCGGCGTAGTTGGGCAGCCGACTTCTTGGTTGCCTCCACTGCCGTAGCCTCAGCGATGGCATCGGCAAGGCTAATGTCGCCCTTAGCCATTGTTTTGCTCTGTACATTTAGAGCGTCTAACCCGAGAACTACTCGGTCTCTCAAGGCCTCCTTTAGGTCGGCGAAATTGCAAAGGCCTCCCAAGTTCCAGAGGTCTGCAACGAAATCAGCAACGCTTTCTCCTTTCCGCTGGTTTCTTTGATAGAACTCGTGTCGTCTTACGAGCGTTGGAACGGTGCATAGTGGGCCCTTAGTAGCGGTTCGAGGACATCCCAGTTCATGACCTTCACTTCAGCTGGTTTCGCTAATGCCTCAGCCATTTTGAATACTGTCGGCCCGCAGTGCTTTAGGAATACCGCCCGTTTCTTCCCGGTTGTGGCATCCTTCAGATTATTCGTTTCCAAAAACATTTGGAAACGGTCCATGTAGGACTCCCAGTCCTCTTGAGCTGGGTGGAATGGAGCAGGTGATACTACGCCGCCAGACATGGTTCCGCCGTTGTGTGTTTCAGCCACGTGCTTGGTTGTCTTCGTCATTGTTTTAGTTGGCTCTAATTTCATCCAATCCCACCTTCGTCACCAGAGTTAAGTCTGGAGCATGGGTGCGAATAATGGAGATGAGCCGGTAGAAACATTTATTTACATGGTGTGACAGCTCGAACTGATGGCTGCTATAGCCTTCCTTATATAGGCAACTTATTAACTATTCAACCAATAGCAATCCGGAAGCGCTAGCTCCGTTAACCAATGAGAATGGCCTGTTAATGGCCAATCAGATGCTCCTGAACGGACCAATCCGATTTTGCCATTAACAGCCAATCAGAAATGCAGGGCCAAAACCCTGCACTTGACTTCAAGCTCAAGATAACTTTATTTAATATTATTCATTTACAACAGTATTAATATTCCATGTTTGATCAGGGAAGAATAGAATTCTATCATTCTTATCAATCCTTAAAGTATTTCATGGTTATTTTTGTCGGTGTTTTGATATCACTGCCACAGAATATTTGAAAATGTAGCCGATGAGCACAAATATTTCTAATATTTCAGTCTTTTTTTGGTGAGCCTTAAAATGAAAGCTCTTTTGTCAAATGTACTACATTCTTCAGTTCTTGCAGTTTCCTCTCTGCATTTCATTACAGAGCCATTTATAATATTGTCTCTTAATATTGAAGACTTTCTATTGCAAGCAGTGATTCAATCCTGCACTGCTGATGATACCTTCAGCATATAAAGTTTAAGTTTAAAGTTTGTTGTGTGAACATTTTCAGTGAGATTAGATCTCCAATTGAGGTAAGTGAAACTAGTTGCCAGTGGTTATTATAATTTTGTAGATTCATCACACCAAGACATCTAGAGAAGTCTTTAAGATGGATTCAAATTTAATGCACCTTCTAAAAACATTCCTTGCTTTAATGCAGGCCATAAATCACCTTCTGAACATCGTAGCTCTCATTCAGGAAGTGCCAGGAAGATGTCATTCTGACAGACAAAAATGAAATAACAATTATTAGCAAATTAATCATCACTGGCAAATATTGCATATTTCCTTTTGTGAGATACAATTGTTTGTACATTTAATTGATTGATTATGTGCCATCGAATAATTTTCAACTCGCAGTGATTGCAAAGATTTTCTCCATGACAATCTATCCCTAAACTTTTATTTCAAATCTCCAACTGTATACTCATCCCCCTTCCTGCTGGTCATCTTTTTCTTCTCCTTTCTTACACTCTTCCCAGCATTAGACTGTTCTGCTGAGAGTTGGGTCCCTGGATAATGCATCTAAATTGATAATAGATATCAATTTTTGTGCCTCAAGTGAAAACTCTGGGTTGATTTCTTTGATGATCCATCAGCTTGTTTTCTTTGTTATCCATGATATTCTCAAGAGTGGGATGAATCCCCCAAATAATAGCTAGGAAAATTACTTTGAGAAAAATCATGCCAGATGAAGCACCATGTGCACAATATCTATCATTTGGAGGAAATTTTTTAGTGAATCAAAGAGCAAACCTTGGAGCAAAAGCATTTGATCATAAGAAAATGGATGAAAAGAAGCTGCAGCTAACTTGACAATGAATAATCTTTATCTTATTACTTCTGATTGTGATATCTGATAATACTAGATGTGTAGGACTCCAAGCCATAAATGAAGGGTATTAAGCCAAGTTATAGAAAAGTTATAGGAAAGTTGATTAAAAATATTGAACAGATGCATTGGATTTCGTGAGCATAATTTTATAGCTAGTCCTTGACTTATAACTAGATCTTTAACAACCATTCAATGGTGCGATGGAATGTAGTCTAGATTCCCAAAAGGGTGAGAATGCATTCCAGAGACAACTCAGAGGATGAAGGTGGCTTATTATTATTGTTGTTGTTATTGATTTGATCTTCAATTTGATTCACACTCTGAAGCTGGTAAAAACTTAACAATTCAAGTTCTAACCAAGGACCTAAGTGTAGTTAAGGTGACATCTGAATATATGGGCAGTTCTGAATAAAGTGGTGTTGTTTTTTGCAAAGTCAGGTTATTGAGGTCTAATAGATTGAAAATTTCCAATGTATGAAGGCAGCCTTTTGAATATTGCTCCAAGGGGTCCTATTACAGCCATTGATTTCTTCCTCCATAATTGCTCAATTTCAATTTGCAGATAGTGGTATTTCATTATTTTTCTAATTGTCTTCAATTCATGTATCACCTGGTATTGTAATATCAATGAACCAGACTTTTTTCTTTGTGAAAGTCCTACAAGATCTTGACCTGTTTATTTTCAAGAACTTTGTCAATTTAGTATTCCCAATAATTTTTGCTATATTCGAACCTAAACTTCTGGCAAAATGTATGTTTTTCGCAACTCAGTCATGACATTGTAGGCTGTAGCCACTGATAAGGTGATCTACTGTTTCATCTTTCTCATTGACTAAGCAACATTTGCTGTTGTTGCTGACATGCTGAATTTTTGCTTTCATGGAGTTGGTCTGCAAGGCTTGTTCTGCAAAGCAACTGGCCTCATACAACATACTAAATATAAATAAAAGCACATTATGAGAGTTTTCAGATGACCAACTTTGTAATTGTACAAGTTTTCGGATTGTCTTATTGAAAGAAAGCAAGGGCTCTAGCAAACTCTTCTATTAAGTAACCAAGACTGAAGGAAAATGAACATTTTATTATGTAAGATTTAGATTTTTTTAAAAAATAGGAAATTCCCAGCCAAACTCTACTCAATTTCTGGCCAGCAAGGATTACTGTGTTGACTTCACCTTCCTCATTTTGGTTCCCTAAAAAAAAAAAATCTTTATATTGGAAAACAGTTTTTGTGGTTGTTGGATTTGGGGTTTGTTTTTTTAATGTTACTTTACATTACAAATTGCCAAATGTTGTCACTCCTAAAATCGCCATGTAGAGAATGTCTTTTAAATAAATATAAATAAAATCCTGACTGAAATTAAAGGTATATTATGGATAGAAAGGTAAATTTTAAAACTAAAAATGATCACAACAGCAATAGTAATTATAATAATGCAGTTGGAAAGCTGGACCACAAGATCATTGTCCCAAACTTTGTTGTGCCATATCCATGCTGTTCTAATTGTGTTTATGGTTAATAGTTGACAGGAACTTTTTCCCTACAACATGCAAGAAAATTTGCCCTTTAGTCAAGGGCTCTTCAGAAACTCCCTCTCCTTGTTATCTTTTTTCTCTCTACACACATGGAATGCTTATTAAAGCTGACAGATTAGATTAAAAATCTCCCTCCACCACCTTCCTCTGTTTTAAGAGGCATGGAAAATGTCTCAGTTCTTTTTCCATTCCTTGAGCTACTTCAAGGTTGAATGGGACAGAAATGAAGACATGTTTCCATTATCACGAGGGAAGAGCCTAATTTCCCGCACCTCAAAAAATTTGCATCAGCCACATTTGCCAACTATTGAACCTGATCATGATTTTTATTTCAACAAGGGCTACTGTTTAAGCGCCTGCTTTCCCCAACACCACCCATGAAAGAAAGGCAGTCTGTCATTGCCAATTGCTTTGCAATATTTCTCCAATGTGAGAACACATCAAAGAATAAAGTGCCAGATAAATTATCTTTTAAGATCAACCATATCTCTGCAATTCCAGGCTATTAATATTGATTTATGCATAAAAGTTTATGACAGGTAATAGAAATGTAGACTTATTCTTCAGGGCAACATTTATTAGCATAGATACTATTGGCAATGAAAATGCAATAGCTCAGCAACTGACTATCATGAATTACAGGAAAGATAACCCACTTGTGTTGAAACCTGAGAGAAAAAATGATTAGAATGGAGACTTCTGGACTTCTGGGTGTTTTTTATTGCCTTACCCCAGCAACCTTTAGGTCTGTTGGAAACCGGGCCATTCCTCCCCCCCAGGCACATCTTCCCAAGGACAAGGCAGCACCCTGTCATACCTCAAAGGGAGGGTGATGGGCTTCATGGCAGCTTACCATGCCCACTGCTCCCCCACTGCACTGCCAGGTTGGGATACCACTATGCCTTAAGGCCTCCATGTCTGAGCTGGCAGTGGTGTCCTCCCTGAGATTGGAAGAGGAGGACTGGAAGAGGAGGAGGAAAAGATGGATGGAGAACATGGCCAAATCACCTGGATGATGGAGCAAGCCATCAAATTTATGCAGGGTGCCTTCAAAAACCTCAAGGCACACAAAGCCCTTACCCAAGCTTCCCAACCAGACTAGCAACCATACCCAGCTCAGCAACCAATGGGGCAACCGTATCTATCGTAGTAGGCAACACTGGTGGGTGGACCTGTGGCTGCAGTGGCTGCAGCAGCCCAAACACCTAGAGGGTTGGCCCAGTGCAGGGCTCCTGTGAGGATCACATAGGTGAGGAGGAGCTGCAAGACTCCACTGCTGGGCATGAACTTGATGGAGATCCCTAGCAATTAGGGTTCTTTCTGGTCCAAGTCTAGACCTATATGCAGGAATACAGCCCCAAAATAGTCACAGAAGGTGGCAAGTTAAAATGTGATCATCATGGCCCTGGAAGGAGCAGTAGTGAAGTAAATGGTCATCCTTCACAATGATGACACATCAGTTGAGAAAATTCATTTCATGGCTCTCATAAGGGCTTTGAGGACCCTCTCACTTACCAAAAGGCTAGAGACTGTATCAAGACCATCAGTCAGTGCTGAAGAAGTATAGCCAACAACTGGGCAAAAGACTTCCTAATTGGCTGTTTCAAAGACAGGCTAACCGATGATGTCTACAACACCTGCATATTAATGGGTGCATCCAGTAGTGGGATTCAAATAATTTAACAACTGGTTCTCTGCCCTTATGACTGGCTGGGTAGGCATGGCTGGGTGGTCATGTGACTGAGTGGGCATGGCCAACTCAACGTCACTCATATCAAGGGATGCCTCATCTCATTTGATCTCTCCTTGTCACACCAGGCCACATCTTGCCCTTCCCCTCCCACGCACTCATTGTCATGCCCTGCCACTCACTTTGCTGGAGCAAGTAGTTTTCAAATAAAAAGAATGCTCACGTGCAAATAAATAACAAATCTCTTGACTTCAGGTTTGATGCATCTTGCAAAGTATTGCTGCTCATTCTAGTCTCCTTTCCTACTAAAAGGTCCATCTCAGATTGTAATTTGCTAAACCTCTCTTGTCTTTTGCATCATTCTCTGGGAGATTATTCTGAAATGTTATCTATGATGTTTCCAGCTTGTTACAAGTTTGTTTCCTCCAACCCTGTTTTTGCGTGCAATTCTTACATTTTAACATTCTTTCCTCCTTTTTAAACAAAGTGATTAAGGTAACCAAGAGATTCTGAGTTTAAATCCCATTTTAGGCTTGAAAAAATGGCTGAGTAACCAGTCACTCTCTCCCAGCCCAAACCATTTTTTAGATTGTGGTTGTGGGGAAACTAAGAGGAGGAAGGAATATTAGATAAGTTCTTCACCTTGGGTTCCTTATAAAGTAATAAAGACAGGATAAACATCTAACAAAATCAATCAATCATTTATGAGAATGATATCCTTCTAAAGAAGGGGTGCTGACTGCCTTGTCACATATCTTCCACTACTGCATTTATTTCATTTTTATCCATTATTCTTCAATAACGACATAGCCTGTGAAATTCTTACCTGTCACATATGCCAGGGTTATGTGGTTAAACATCAGGTATACACCTCCATGTGACTGACAGGCAATGGCAGCAGAAATCACTAAGCAGCTACATTAAAACAGAAAGGTGCAAAAAACAGAGGATCTCAGGGAGAAGAGAGCTGAGACAGCCACCTTTTATCAAACTGGCGCAACCTAGTCAACTACAGAAAGGTAGGAAAGTCATCCATGCCTCTTTTATGTGCTCTTTCCATTGGAAATTTTGAGGTTGTTGCAAATTAACTGTGTAAAAATTGTCCCAGCTCCACAATACTGGGGATCTTTTTTAATGATCCTTCTTTTTTTTTTTATCTAGAGAAGTGCTGACAGAATTTAAAAAGCAAATATTTGAGGGGCTCCTACAAAAATGAGTGGGTCCATCTATTTTCTAAAGCACCAAAAGAAACAATGGATAGAAACTACCCAAAGAGTAGATTCCAGTTGACCCTCCTGCAATCAGCATCTCTTAGTAAAAGTGCTTTTTCACTTCAATTGAGGCAAAAGTTTTACTTCCCTAAGGGATCAGACTGTGGCAGGTCTGTCTCTCTTGAGCTAACTAAAATTTTCTGGGGAAGTCCTTTCATAGAATTTATCATTTACACATAGGCACATAATCAGTATTTAAGATTTCATGCTGAAATGTTGATAGAAATATTGGTGATTGTTGAAAAGATCATTTTCTCTGTTTTTAAAAAATAAGCAATATAATACCACTGATTTAACTTATAGCAGTGGTTCTCGATCTTTTCCTCAGCACAGACTCCCTTTAAATACCTTTTGTGGCTACAGACAATCAAGAGTTAACTCAAAATTTAAATCATAACATTTCTTCAAGCCTTCACAGACCTCCTTTGATGATAATGTGTCTCCCCCACGCCCCCAAGAGGTCCACAGACCACAGGCTGAGGAACATCGTATTATTTAGGTCTCAACTATGGCTACAAATGTCAATTTTGTACTTCTGATGTTGCCTTTAAGCCTCATTACTAGATTTTAAAAGTGAAGCTAAAAAGTATTGCCCATCCTGATCTATGTCAGATTTTTTTTTCTGTTTGGAGAGGGTCCATACAATCATTTAACATTTTAGAATGAGCTAAGAAGGCATTTTAATAGTCTTCTATTTAAATGAAAAACTTCAGAGGAATTATTTTCTGTGAACTAAATTTGACCGATAAGCCTACAGCTTCCTTCCACTCCTTTTCCTTTTCCTCAATGTGGTATTTTGCACAAATACTCAAACAATGTTACTATTTTTAAAGACAGTGTTCCAAATGCTAAATCATTCACATACCTTTTGATTTGGGTTGCTTTGTAGAGATGCTTCCTTGCCTCAGTCATAGATTCAAACTTAATATTTGTCAAACCAATACTTCTCCTAGTTAATAACTCTAAGAAATTGCTGGCACAAGTCATTTGAGCTATAATATTTGCAGAATGCGTTTGAATCTATAAACTGTAGAGTACATGAAGAACTAGTAAATTAGGAAAAGGATAGGAAGCATTGTAAGCCACTCTGCATGGAGATTAGAACAACATATCTCTTTCAAGGTTAGTTTGGAAAGTTTGGCTTCTCCCAAATTTCTCAGCATTTTTGTGTATGTGGGGGGGGGAGGGGAAGTTACTTGAATGTATCTGCATGTAAAATCTTTTCAAGAAAGGGGGGAAATTTATGAGCAACAAACATGCAGGCTGCATGTTATTCCGCATACCAAATGTCTCTTAAGATAGTTTGGAAACTCTCATTTCTTGTGATTCATTCATCATCACAAAGTCACTTTCTGTTAGAGAAAAACTGATTGCTGTTCTTTTAAATTAGAATTTTTAAAATTGGAAGGGACCTTGGAGGTCTTCTAGTCCACCCCCACCCCCACCCTGCTTAAGTAGGAAACCCTGCATCACTTCAGACAAATGGTTATCCAATTTCTTCATAAAAACTTCCAGTGTTGGAGCATTTTCTGGAGGGAAGTTGTTCCACTGATTAATTTTGCTAATTGTCGGGAAATTTCTCCTTAGTTCTAAGTTGCTTCTCTCCTTTATTAGTTTCCACCCATTGTTTCTTGTCCTTTTCTAAACTGTGAAAAACAAACAAGGCTGATCAGAACAGATAATTAACTTAAGACACAAGAATTGCTGACTTGTCACCCAGACCTGCAGATTCTGCAGTCCAAGCAGAAATACCTTCCTAAGCCTATCCTCTGAATTCCTTTTGGCCGGTGGGAAGGGGGATGTGATGGTGGGGAACTTGAAGATTTCACTGAGCACTTTTAATTCTAAACATAATTACACTGCAATCTTTTCCTCCACCTTCTGACACTTTAGATACCTAAGACCAACACCTCAAACAACCACCTTGCAAGTCCAGTTAGGAATGGACCAGCAGGTGTAGTTATGATCTCAGCTTCCTAAGATAAGAGAAAGGATTACGGTGCTATCCAGTAGTGTTCCTATATTGAGCAGTGACTCTAAAATTTAAGCTAACAACAGAGAAAACAAGATCATCAGGAATACACATTTGTATTCCTTGCAATTTGATAGAGCCAAAGAGACTCTGAGACCATTTTCCTCCTGCCAAAATGCTAGGATTAAGTCAAGTGGCCTTTGGGGGGAAAGAACCCAGGTCCTGGAAAGAGATTTCCACATTTCTACAATTTCCTCATCAAGGAACAGAGTGTAATAATTGCACCTGCTGCTTTATCAAGTCACACACTTGATTTGAAGGGAGGAGCAGGTAAACCTGAGGTAAAGGAAGATTTCTTCAGCTATGAGGCTGAGACACTTAACCTCTCTCTCTCCCCCTCACTGATGGATTCATAATAATTTCCCCTTCTCAACAATGCTGTCTTTTGTTTACCACACACAAATGGGACCTCTGTCTGTGTTTTCCTGCTCTGAGTTGGAAACAACCTGTTCCAGCTAATGTTGGACCAAATGTCTTATGTGCTTTGAATGCTATATTTTACTTTCTTCGAGACAGCACCTGCCCCTTTATTGGCTCCTATGCAAAGGCGGAGTTCTTCCTCACTTGAATCGGTAGTTGATTCCTGGAACTCCCTAATCTCTGTTGCAGAAAATTTTGAAAAACTGGGTCTCAAAAACATCATCATTATTATATTTGCCTGACATGGGCATAATTTTATGACTTTTGCAGTCACTTTGAATACAAGAAGGAACATTTATTTTAGAGCTGGTCATTGTGTCTGCATAAATGTATATTTCAGTGATTCAGCTATGTGTGCGCGTGTCCGTGCAACTGGCTCAAAGCCATGTATAAGATTTTTTTTCATGACTGAAGCAGGACTAGAAGTCATAACCTCCAAGAGCTTCTAGACCAATATCCTAACCACTATGCCAAACTAGCTCTTACTAATGTAATTATTATATTAATTATAATTAATATAACTTTTCAAAGTTGTATACATAATATATTTCTCAGCCTTAGCCAACCCATTGCAAGATGAATAGTTCTTCCCTGAAGTTATGGCCTAAAATCTATCATGTTTGTCCAGTACATGTTAGTAGGTAATTGACAGATGTTTTCTGACTCCCCACACTATAGTTAAAAGAGAATGTCTGTCTCAGACACCCAACGTGGCTCATGATAAGATCTGCCTAAAGTGGGAGAAGAGACAGCCTACTGCCAGGTAGCTAAGTAGGTATGATGTTTCCCTGAAAATCAGACCTGGTTTAATATTTTCTTGGGCTTTTAGGGGGAAACATGATTTCAGAGTAATTTTCCCCCCTCAGCACATGCACAAGATGTGGCAAGTGCATGATGACCAATGGAATCCTGCATCAGCTGCAGCCCACCAGTGTCTTGATTGGTGCACTGTGGGGCTGCGCAGCTCATGCATCACAGGTGAGTTGATTCCCTGTCTAAGCAGCAAATGGAGGCAGAGACACCTATCCGGGTGACCGGGACATGCTGCACAGGCCGAAAGAAAGCTTGAGAATTGGTGGGTCAGAGCAGGCAGCCAGCCACAGCACCCACAGCAGACAGAGGAAGAGGCCCAGAGTGGAAGGCAGGTGATCCTGTTGCACTGCACAAGTCGCAGGCAAGCTGAGGGATGGGAAGATAAGCCTCACATGGCTGCCTGCCCATTCCAGCCCACCAACTCTTGGCTTTCCCACAGCCTGCACAGTACATTCAGATCACCTGCCTTCCTGCCTGCACCTCTACCTCCCATCTGCTGCTGGTGCCACTGCAAGAAGACAAGCCTCCTGTGGCTGCCCACTGCTCTGACCCACTGATTCTCAGCTTTCCTGTGGCCATGTAGTGCATCCAGATCACGTGCCTCCCACACCTGCTGTTTGATCAAGTAATCAACTCACCTGCACTGCGCAGGCTGCAGCTGCTGCCAGACACCATTGCCTCCTATACTGGCCACACCCGCCTCCCTTCACTAGGGTTTGTTTTGGAGTAGATCTTGTTTTTGGGGGGGAAACATGGTAGGTAACTAGGTAGTAATGGTACCTGGATAGTAAAATCACACATGTGTACACACACACACACAACCAAATGGCTTGGAGTTTGCAGCATTGTATAATGGTGCTTTTGATCATTTTGATGAAAGCAATAGAAACATTCAGTGAATACCTGTGTGTGATAGCATGCCTCCTGGTTCAATCCACTCTCACCTCAATTTGGATAATATTTTTTCTTAAACTACTCTAGAGGTAATCAGCAAAGGTCCAGAATAGCTTAAGGTTCAGTTCAGAAATGCGCTTAGATATTATAATGCCTAGTTATGCAAAAGAACTGTGCATAAGAAAGCCACACAAATTGTACAGTACAACAGTTTGAAAGAATACCTGCAGGTATATATAGAGAACATCAGCATAAATCTCCTGCTGGTCATGTTGAATCTTTGAAGGTGTCCTTTAAGCCATCAAGTCAAACCTTCGTGCAGGAATTAAAGAAGGGATGTCAAACTCGCATTGTCATGGCATCGTCATGGGACTTCCTTCCCCTTTGCTAAACTGGGTGTGAGCGTGGCCAGTGTGTGATGCTTCAGGCCTGCGGGATGGGAGTTATTATCTAACATTCACTGAAGGGGAGCTTACTGCCTTTTAACAATAACTTATTCCAGTGCTATTATTATTAGGGTGTTTTTTGTAGCAGAAATTTAACAGGAATTTGCCTTCTTTTCTTTTAAAAGTTATCCAGGGGTTAAGAAAATAGAGCCCTGGCCTATATAATTACTGTTCTGGTATTTGAAAAAAATGCAACAATATTCCTATCATATCTTTCCTGAGTGCCTTCCTGTAAAATTTGGTTTTCAGTCCCTGGTCCTCTTGATTGCCTTTCTCCAAATCTTATTTATTCTAATGTGTCTGATCATGTCTGGAATTGCACACTCAGATGGCATCTGAAGTTAAATCACAGAGCCCGCACTGCGGATCTCATCAGGGTTTTGTTGCTATTCCATCTTCCCCTACGTTCTTTCTGCTTTCTCTTGCAGAGCAGGAAGAAGATCTGAGCTTTTGCTGTTGAGGGGCTGGATAGGAAGATCTGTCTGGATAGGGAGAAAGGGGGATAGGCTGCTTCCAACTAGTAAGATGCTTAAGGCAATAGCACAAGGAAAATGGAACCCACATTTTTGTTGTACATTTTTTAAAATTCCACCTTTATTATTTTTATAAAAAAAAATTCAAAGCAGCAAACCTTATATTTATCTTATATTTCTTTCTCCTATTTAAATTATATATATATATTTTCCCACGTGGTGCTTTTAAAGTTGTAGCAACGTTTCAGCAGAATCTCATCTGCCATCATCAGGCTTCTGTATGGTGTTTGTCTGTGAGTCAGACTTTTACAGTGGTTTCAGATTTAAATTTGGGGCAGCCTATTGCTGTGTCAGAATGGTTTTTTCTTCCTCCTGATTGGTTGAGAGTCTTGGTCTGTGTTTACTTGGAGTTTGCTGTGTTCTGCTACTAATATCTTCTGTCTGTTTTTTTTTTGGGGGGGGGCTCTTTTTGTATCTTGATTGGCTGGCAACATTGTGTTACTTTATTGGAGGCCTTTAGTGCAGCTTGGCTTCGGGTAAATGGACGGCTATCATTCGTTAGGAAGCTGGGTTTCATCTGGGTGCCTGGTTGGGGTGTGTTTGAGCTGGAGGTATCAGGGGGGATCTGTTTGTGCCCAGGTGATTGCCTGGCTTGTGGTGTGGAGATTTTTTTGTTTGTGAGTGAAGGCTTCCAAATGATTGACAGCCTGGTGGAATCATCTCTTCTGTTCATGCTTTCTGGTCTTTTTTCAATCTCTATGGCTTCTCTGATGATTCTGTGGCTGGGATTTTCTATGGTGGCTAGGGTTTTGGTGCCATTGAAATTGATGTTATGACCTGTGGCTTCCATGTGTTGGACAAGTGAGGAATTGTGTTCCAGCTTTTTGACTGCATTTTTGTGTTCATCCAGGCGGGTGCTTATTCTTCTATTGGTCTGTCCAATGTATGTGGCCGGGCATGATGCACAGGGGACTTCATATATGCCTTGGTTTTCCAGGTCAATTTTGTCTTTGGGGTTCCTGAGGATGGCTGCTATTTTTCTGTCTGTTTTGAAGGCAGTCTTGATGTGGTGTCTGTATAGAATCTTACTAATTTTGTCTGTAGTGCCTCTTATGTAGGGCAGGACAGCTGTTCCATGGGTCTGCTCATCTTCTGGGTCTCTATTATGTCTCAGTGTGCTTTTGTGGATCAAGTTGGTGATTTTGCTTTTGTGGAAGCCGTTGGCTGTCAATATTTTAGTCAGGGTGCATAGTTCAGTCTTAATGTGTGTCTTGTCTGCCAGGCGTTTGGTTCTAGTAATTAGTGTTTTAGCCACGGAGTTTATCTGTGCTGGGTGGTGGTGGGATTGGGCGTTGAGGTAGCGGTTGGTGTGTGTTTTCTTCTGGTATATGGTGTGTCCTAGTGTGCCATCTGTTTTTTTGTAGATTAGTACATCTAGGAATGGTAGTTGTTTGTTTGTTTCCATTTCCATGGTGAACTTGATTTTGGGGTGTGCGCTGTTTAGGTGTGTTAGGAAGTTGTTTAGGTTTTCTTGTCCATGGGGCCAAATCACGAATGTGTCATCGATATATCTTAACCATAGCTTGGGTTTGAGTATGGCATTAGCCAGGGCTCTGGATTCGAATTCTTCCATGAACAGGTTTGCAATGACAGGTGACAGTGGTGATCCCATGGGGGCTCCTTCAATTTGTTTGTATCTTTGTCCTTTGTATATGAAATATGTGTTGGTTAAGCAGTGTTCTGTTAGTTCTATGAGGTGTTTAGCTGGTTGGTATTTATTTTTGATGATTTCGAGGGTCTCTTTTATTGGGACTTGAGTGAATAGTGAAACCACGTCAAAACTTACAAGCAGATCTTCTTGCTCCACGTGTAGATCTTTGATCATTTCCAAGAAGTGGTATGAGTTTTGTACATGAGAAGCTGCTGTTTCAGCATGGGGCTGTAGCTCTTTTGCTAGGTGTTTAGCCAGGTTTTGTAGTGGTGCTCCTCTGGAACTGACTATGGGTCTGAGAGGTATGCCTTCTTTGTGTATTTTTGGGAGGCCGTATAGTTTGGGGCATCTGGAAGATTTCTCTCTGGGTATGATCGTGTGTTGGATCTCTTTGCTTATGTGGCTGGTTATAATTTTCTTCTTGGTTAATTTTTCCAGATATGTGGTTGGGTCTGTGTTTATGGGTTTGTATGTGGAGTCTTGGAGTAGGTCTGTCAATTTAGTTTCATAGTCTTTTCTGTCCATTACTACAGTGGCATTCCCTTTATCTGCTGGGAGGATGATTATGCTGCTGTCTCTTTTCAGGGTTTGTAGCGCTTTAATTTCATTTTGCTGTAAGTTGCTTTTGGGTGGTTTGCTTGTGCATAGAATGTTGGTAACTTGGTGTCTTATTTTATCAGCTTCATCTGTATTTAATTTAGTTAGGCTGGATTCTACTGCACATATGATGGATTCTGTGGGGATTTTTTGGGGTGCTATAGCATAATTGAATCCTTTGATAAGGACTTCTGTTTCTGTTTTGGTGAGTTCTCTGTTGGAAACATTGTACACTAATTGTTTCAGGTGTTGTTGTGAGTTGTTGGGGGTTTTCTTGTCATGTTCTAATTTCTTTAATTTGTTCAAGAGCTTTTCCTGTTTGTAAATGTTTGCAGATTCAGCTCTCCAAGTTGTAAGTTGTTTTATCTTGTCCCAAAGTAGAGGGTGGATTTTGCTGCTCAATTCCAGGTGTAGTGCTAGCAAATCTTTGTTTAACTGATCTAATTGGAATCTCTTACTGTGGAGCTCGTTCCTTAGTAGAGCCATTTCAGTTCTTTTCAGGATACGTTTAGTGGCTGCTGTGCTTTGATGAAATGTTAATTTGAAGCAGGTTGGTGTAGTATTGTTGTCTCTGCAGCTGCGTAGGAATTGGAGGTCACATAGTATTACTGCTCTTTTAATTTCCAGTTTCTCGTAGGTTTTGATCTGGTTGTTTATTCCCTCCCTGTAGAGGTTTGATATTTGTTTTCTTAAGTTTTTGCGGGTACTTACATGTCTGGCATTCAGCTTTGTTCGGGTATTTTCCCACGTGGTGCTTTTAAAGTTGTAGCAACGTTTCAGCAGAATCTCATCTGCCATCATCAGGCTTCTGTATGGTGTTTGTCTGTGAGTCAGACTTTTACAGTGGTTTCAGATTTAAATTTGGGGCAGCCTATTGCTGTGTCAGAATGGTTTTTTCTTCCTCCTGATTGGTTGAGAGTCTTGGTCTGTGTTTATTGGTCTTGGAGTTTGCTGTGTTCTGCTACTAATATCTTCTGTCTGTTTTTTTTTGGGGGGGGGGCTCTTTTTGTATCTTGATTGGCTGGCAACATTGTGTTACTTTATTGGAGGCCTTTAGTGCAGCTTGGCTTCGGGTAAATGGACGGCTATCATTCGTTAGGAAGCTGGGTTTCATCTGGGTGCCTGGTTGGGGTGTGTTTGAGCTGGAGGTATCAGGGGGGATCTGTTTGTGCCCAGGTGTTTGTCTGGCTTGTGGTGTGGAGATTTTTTTGTTTGTGAGTGCAGGCTTCCAAATGATTCTATACAGACACCACATCAAGACTGCCTTCAAAACAGACAGAAAAATAGCAGCCATCCTCAGGAACCCCAAAGACAAAATTGACCTGGAAAACCAAGGCATATATGAAGTCCCCTGTGCATCATGCCCGGCCACATACATTGGACAGACCAATAGAAGAATAAGCACCCACCTGGATGAACACAAAAATGCAGTCAAAAAGCTGGAACACAATTCCTCACTTGTCCAACACATGGAAGCCACAGGTCATAACATCAACTTCAATGGCACCAAAACCCTAACCACCATAGAAAATCCCTGCCACAGAATCATCAGAGAAGCCATAGAGATTGAAAAAAGACCAGAAAGCATGAACAGAAGAGATGATTCCACCAGGCTGTCAATCATTCTCTGTGAGAAGCACAGAGTTTGGGTATTTTCCCACGTCATAATAGTGGTGCTTTTAAAGTTGTAGCAACGTTTCAGCAGAATCCCATCTGCCATACAGAAGCCTGATGATGGCAGATGAGATTCTGCTGAAACGTTGCTACAACTTTAAAAGCACCACTATTATGACGTGGGAAAATACCCGAACAAAGCTGAATGCCAGACATACATACATACATACATACATACATACATACATACATACATACATATATATATATATATATATATATATATATATATTTCTGAGGTTCTCGCGGGTATTTGTATGTGGATCTTTGGTTATTCAGGTTTTCTCCCGTGTAAGATTGGAAGTATCTAGGAAATGTTTCGATGAAGTCTCATTCATCATCTTCAGGCTTGTGGTGTGGAGATTTTTTTGTTTGTGAGTGCAGGCTTCCAAATGATTGACAGCCTGGTGGAATCATCTCTTCTGTTCATGCTTTCTGGTCTTTTTTCAATCTCTATGGCTTCTCTGATGATTCTTTTAAAGTTGTAGCAACGTTTCAGCAGAATCTCATCTGCCATCATCAGGCTTCTGTATAGTGTTCGTCTGTGAGTTAAACTTTTACAGTGGTTTCAGATTTAAATTTGGGGCAGCCTATTGCTGTGCCAGAATGGTTTTTTCTTCATCCTGATTGGTTGAGAGTCTTGGTCTGTGTTTATTGGTCTTGGAGTTTGCTGTGTTCTGCTTCTAATATCTTCTGCAATAAACTCTTTTGAAACCCAATACCAATTAGTTGTTGAACAATATGCTTTTTTAAAGAGATAATTTTTGCTTAAAAATAACAAAAAAGGATTTGATGCAGTTTAAATATTTGAATAAATTATAAATTCATTATATGACTAATGTGGAAAATATTTACCATTTTGGTGTTGATATAACCTGTTAAGCCACTTTGTGATTTGATTTAGCACATAGCAAGGCCCAAATTACAATTACGTCAGTGCACTTTACTCGTCTTGTTTTCTGTAGTCATGCTCTGGCATGTCGTATCATCCAGAAAGAACTTAAGTTATCTAGTTTTTAACCAGAAGCAGTTAGAAAAGGGGCCATTGTCCATGGCAGCATTTTTGCTCCTTCGGCTTTATTTTTCTCTCTGGGGGTAGCTATTCCAAATTTAAAGAGGTCGTTTAAATCAACCTACCAACCAAAAATGAAATTTTTCCTAGCCAGTAAAGTCTAAAAAGAAGGGAATTGGCACATTGATGATTTGAAGTTTGATAAACTGCACAGCTTGCATTCCAATGCTTTCGAGGCCTTCCCAGAAATTAACTTTATGCCGTGGAAGATAAATGTGTAGCATTTCCAGAAGCTAGAACTGCTTTTGCCATGTGTCCAGGTTCATCCTGGATAATAACTAGTTCTCTAGAGTTGCTACTTACTTCTTTCTTTAATTTATTGATTAGATTAGTATGGCTTCTCTAGTTTGGACTGGGTTTGTTTAGATTACTCATCCATTTATTTAATTGGCTTATGACCACTCTATCTGGGCGGCATATTTACCTGAATTTGTTGTGTGAAATAATGTAGTTCCAATGAAAAATATTTTAATACAGGTTTACTTCTTGAAGTCAATATAAATTATGTATGGATTCATTTTACCAAGAACCCTTAGTATGCCACATATTGAAGCATATTCCAAGATACAGCTAGTGTCTTGCTGTAAAATGATGTCTCAATGATGCCCTCATTTGATACCCTAATTTGTGGAAGCAGCTATGATAACTATATAGTTTTTCCAAATACATTAATAATAAAAACCTGCATTTAAAGCCTGAATATGATACAAAGGGGGCAGAAAAGATAAACGGTTCCCTGAAAGACAATTCTGCATGTAAAAACCTTTAAAAACAATTTTTTTAGATTTGTTACATTGATCACAATTTGAAAAAGTTTCATCTTATGGACATTCCTCAGACATAGGTAGGTTCTATAGAGTCCAGACACTGTCCTGAGAACTGAACTCAAAGACTTTTGCTTTTCAGATGATGATCTACAGGTATCTGCATATAGAGACATTGTAAAAGATGTTAATAGTTTCTGATTCTATATCCATGTATGTTTCTTGGAATTTTACAAAATTGAAGAGTTCCTTTCAGACTTCTTCTCTCAGCTTTTCAGTCAACATTCTTAAAATTCCCAAGCATTCTCCCCAACCTCAAGTATTAATCAAGCAACCCAAGAGAGCTGAATGGTACTATCAGCAAAGTATAAAACTTCAAGAGATGTAGACAAGCACATTTTCAATTGCTTGATAGAAAAAGAATAAATAACTAAATTCAATAAATTCACCAGGCTTCAGCATATTTTGATAATGTTTGCATGGTACATTGGCTCATGGTTAGCTGAACTGTGATTTATTAAATTAAGAATTTAAGACAGCTTTCTGCTTCGGTTTGAATCCTATCTCAGTACAAAATTTATTTCTCATAATAGTGGCAGTGTGTGTTTAAAAGCAGGAGCTGGAAAAATCTCATCTTGCACATTTATTCCTTTTGCATATTGGAGAATTTTGGATGCATATTGTCCCACATAAGTAACATTAAATCTTCAAGACTGAGAAATTATCCTGGCCCAACATATTGTATTTCTCCTTTCTTTCTTTAATATAACAAGCAATTCTGTGGTAGAAAACATTCTGCTTTTTAAAGCTGGTCAACAGGTGACCAATGTGAACAAGTGAAACTGAATAACAATTATTTATATTTTTAGCTATAAATAAACAAGGCAAAAAGAGAATAAGAACCAAGCAGCATACTAGATGTAACTGATACATGAAATAGAGGTTTCTTGATTCCATACTTGGTCCGTGTTAAAGTAACTTATATAGAATTCACACAATACAGATGATTTTTAACCATTGTTGGTTGAACAAGTCATTGAACTTAGTTCATGCATAACATCAGTCTTGAACAGTGGTCACCAACCTTTCGGACCTCAGGGACCACTAAATTCATAATTTGAAATCCCAAGGACCACTAATATGATCTACCTAATGACCAACTGGGTGGGTATGGTTAGGTGGTCATATAACTGGGTGGGCATGGCCAACTCAATGTCACCAGCCTCTACTTGCCCCTTCTCTCCCAGACATTCCTCGCCTGCCCACCCAGGCTCCTTAGGGCCCCAACAGAAAGCAGTTGTTGGAGCTAAGCAGCCACCACAAGAAAGAGTTGGCAAAACAGCTGGCTCAGTTCAAATTGGATCTGTCTGAGGAGGGTCAGCCGAAGCACCTTACTGTCTGAGGAGGGTCAGCCGAAGCATAGGCTTTCCAAGCAGAGGGAAGACCTGTAGGACTGCAAGCTCAGGTACCGGTGGCTGGAGGCTCAGTGGGCTGTGATGGTCAGCCAGTTCCAGGCCATGATGCAGTCCCACTGGAATAAGGTCCTCTGGCTCTTCACCACCACTGGTACATCCCTCTGGCTTTCACGCAAAGCCCCACACCGGGAGGCTAAAGCAGACCCCAAGTTGGAATTTCTGCCCCCCTGCAATCTGTACCAAAAGACCCTAAAGGGGGAAACTCTCTGCAGCAGAACAAGCTGCAAGAGAGCTCAGGGCCCAGTGGTGAGAAGTCCCATGCTCCTGGGAAGATGCTCTCCAGTTCGCTGGTCTCCCAATCTGGTGTACCTTGGCAACTGGACTGTTTCTCTCCACCTCCTTTCCTGTTTTGTCTGCTAGATTGATGCAGGAGGATGTAATCTAGCTTGACGCTGGGGCACTGTGTGCCTGGACCAGGTGCTTTCTCTTGGCCTCCCGCCTGTCCCTGCTTCTGCAAGACTTCCAGGCGGGAGGCCTGAGAGAAAGCACCTGGTTCGGGCATGTAGCCTTTCAGGAATCTCTTTTGTGTTCCTTGTCTCAAGGAGAAGCTTTGAGGTTGATCTGAATAAAGGAAAAAGAAGGCGGGCAGACTGACAGTGGTGCAAAAGTCAGTCCCCTATTTCAGAGCTCTAATCATAGGACTGGTCCATTGGTATCCCAGAGCAACTCCTCCATCCAGGTGCACCAGCCTGTCTCCCTGGCAGGCCGGTGCACCTGGGGGGAGGAGTTTCTCCGGGATGACCAATGGTCCAGTCCTGCAACTAGGCATCTAGAATATGGCTGGGCAGCTCATGGTGGAGCTGGAAAACTCTGTTGTAGAGGGTGGTACATGCAATGTGCAACATTGCAAGTGGTGCAAAGTGCAAGGAGTAGCACAGCCCTCGCTAATTGGAACAAAGTAATGGTGCTGTTGCAGCAAAGGGGGCAACGGCCCAGGGGGACTGAAGCAGTGGTGGCGATGGCCAGAGTGTTAAGTGTATGGGAGGGAAGCACCACTTGTTTTTGTGTGGCAACAGCATCCTGCCTTCATCCCAGTACATTTGCACCAGCTGGTGGAGCCAAAGCAGCCTTTGCCTCCTGCTGCTTCGGGCTCAGAGTGATAAGCAGTGAAGCCCTACAGTGAAGAGAAGCAGCCAGTATGGGTGGAGCGCAGCTTGCTTGAGTTGTGAACCCAGGGATTTGGGCAGCCTTTAGGTAGCTGGGATGCCTGCAAGATCCCTGGCTTCCGAGGCTGGTGAGGCCCAGTGTTTGGGCTTTCCTCCTGGGTGGAAACTGCTCGCTGAGGTTAATGCACTCCTGTGATGGAAGGAAGGGCTGGAGCTACTAAACGGGTAGCCAAGCTAAGTGCCTGAAGGACCCTATCCTCCAGGCGCTTCAGTGAGTGGTGTATGAAATTTTGGCCAGGCTCCTCAAGAAATGGAGTTTGCGGGGACTGATCCAGTGTCTGGGCTGGCTGCAACAAAATGTATCCAGCCCAGGGTCTGTAGTTTGAGGACCACTGATTTAGTACAATATAAAAAATGCAAATAATTTTTCTGCAGACCACCAATTGGTGACCGCTGATCTAGAATCATGGACTACTTCTATATAAATGATAATGGATGGGTTCACATACCATACTTTGTCAAAGTGAAGCAAACCACATTATGGTTTAGTGCAATGTATGAACTAGTTCTAAAGGCACAGCTATATAGCTTTGTTAACATATATTTCTTCTCTCACTGAATTGTCAGAATTGTTCTGTATTATCCTATTACCTACCTTCAAAAATAAACAAATAAACAGATTATTGTTCCTGTTTTGCCCACCATTAGTGATAAAATCTCATGTCCTGAAATGTTGTGCCTGGCAGTAGATAAGTTCAGACAGGAAGATTCTGCAAATGTTTATTAATCAAAAACTCAGTTACATGAATATTGAACAGATATATCATGTAGAACACATTCAGACATCCTTCTTGTGATTACAACACCAGTATATAAATTCACAGCAACAATAATTGAAGCTCACTAGTATGCATAAAAAATACCCCCCCCCCCAATCACTCTCTAACTGCTCTCCAGAACATTGTAAGGAAAAACTGAACCCCTCCAGTTCACTGGAATATATTGTTTTGGTGCAGAACTACGAACCTCCCAGAAGATTAATAGTCTTATCAAATCCTTCCTCTAACCCCGATTGCCTTTTCTTGTCCTTCTCCCTTTTTTAATATTCAAATTTAATCCAATTTTGAGTGGGGGAGGAACTTTTATGGAACTTTAATAGGTCTCCAAGATTAAAAACAGATACATCTGCATCATCTATAAATACATTTTTATAAATCAAATAAGTTTCACATTTACTTTCTGGTATATGATTATTCTGATCTTGACATGTTTTCTCAGAAGACTCATTATGAATACAATGATGCTTATTATGAATAAGGATGAATTTTATTTATTCCACATAATCAGCATTTAGATGTCCCAAATATGTCAAAAGCACTTATTATAACATAAACAATAACAAGGAAGTTTCCTTTGGGAAGTCTCAATACAACACATATTTCTGTATTTCTTATACTTGCAGAGTCATCAGATTGTGACAAGGTATACATTTCATCAGTGAAGGGACTTCTTTCCCAAGATATCTTTTTTTTAAAAAAAGGTTCCAAAACTCCTCCTGCTGGCACTCCAAAATAAGATGTGGGTGATGATGTAATCCTGTAAATGCCAAGTACAGAAGTCATGACATTTTCATGAGTACAAACCTGCTAATTTAAGCACTCTAAAAAAAAAAGTCTTACATTCTTTCCCAAAAAAGTTTATAGAGAATCTGAGTCTAATTTGAGTGAGGTTTCTAGTCCTCTAATGTAAAGCATCTGCAACCTGCGATCATGCCATGCAGTCAAGTGAATCCTCTGAATGGACTTTCTCCCTTACACTCTTTTCCAACCACCAGTCAATTTCTATAGCATGTTGCATGTCAAAACAGGCTATTCAATGGGAAGGAAATACTTCTATTGATCAGAATGTGTTTGTCTGACCTAGCAATACCAGTCTCTTGGAAGATCAATCATTCCATATCAAAAATAGAAAAAAATACTTCATCAACTATCCAAAATATCCTGGTTGACAAGTGAGTTATTTGCTTTGTCTTGTAGCTCAAGCCAAAATGTAAATAAATTATATTTATTTGGAAAATGTATTTGCCACCCATCTTGTATCCACCGACTACTATAGAGGCCAGTGCTCAGTAGGAGCAAAAGGGGATGTGCTACAGGAGATTTATTCAGCCATAGACAGCTGGGTAGATGCCAGCCCTTGACCATATAATCAATCATATCATCAATGAAATATTGTAGATGATTATTATGGGAAGATTATGCCAGTATAAGAGGAAAAAAAACCACTTTTAACAATGAACAACTAAAGATAATTGTGAATTGCCTCATTAGCCTGAGGATGAACTAGATAGAGGATTAAATGGTTGTTATAGCATCTTGATGCCACAAGAAACTGAGCACTATGATGCAGAATTAAAATGGGGTGTGTGTGATTGATGTAACATGCTCTACCCTAAAAACATTTTGATAAGCCAAAGATTCAAATCCACAAACCTGATATATGAGGAGATGCAGAATAACACATTTGAAGGGACCTTCTGAAAGCAAGACATTCCACTGATTAATTTTTCTGTCAGGAAATTTCTTAGTTTTAGATTGGATCTCTCTATGCTAAGCTTCTGTCCACTGCTTCTTGTCCTGCTTGCAGGTGCTTTTGAGAATAGATTGTCACTTTCTTTTTTGTAACAGTCTCACAAATATTAGAAAGCTGCTATCAAGCCACCACTAGTCTTTCTCTTCATTACACCAAACATACTCAGTTCCTGAAATTGTTCAACATGTTTTAGCCTCCAGTGCCCTAATCATCTTTGTTGCTCTTCTTTACACGCTTACCAGAATCTCAGCATCTTTTTTATATCCTTGTGAGCAGAGCTGGATTCAGTATTGTGCATGTGGTTTGGCTAAAGCAGCACACACTTGCACAAGGGCAATTCTTCAGAATGCCCAGTGACCAAATTGTTGCATTTAACCTAGTGATAGTTATCTTGCCAAACTTAGAGTTTACCAGATTTTCAAAAATCAAGTCAACTATTTAGTATAGAAGAGATACAACACTGCACACACACAGACACACACTCCTTAACTCTAATGTGCTATTGCCTAGTGATTATTTAGATTTTCCCATCCCAGATCTTGTGGCTTTAGACAAATATCTATAGAACACAGGTAACTCAGACTCCAGAGCCAAAACACCTAGAGATACAAGCATTTTTGGTTGCAAAAAAGACCTCCTGAAGATGAATGAATGTATTTATAAGCAAGCATTTTGTTCTAAATAGGCCATTTGACAAGTATGAGAAGCACCGATTCTGGATGAAAGTTTCAGGGGCTGAAGAATAAATACCCTCATTTGAAATAAAGCAGTTTAATTATATGGGTACACATCTAAAATGATTGTGATTTGGGGTAATAATTTTATAGGAATTTATGCACATGGAATTGAAATTTATTACTATCTAGATTTTGATGTTTAGAGAATACCAAAATTTTCCTTTAACCCTTATCCTACTGCTTGTAAAATCTTCCTTGTGCAAAATATTATCCTATACATAATTTACCCTGGATTAAAGTTTCAGTAAGAAGAAATATATATTTTTGCACTGTAAATGTAAAGCCACATCCATAATGCATTTAGTTCCAATATTCTCATTTTTAAAATCAAAATTAATTTTAAATGTTTTTCTAATTCATTTTTCCTCAATTTCTTTTTCTTCAATATTCTGAGTTTCAGAATTCATAAGCTGTATGATCAAAAGGTGATGGAGTTCTTGCTTTAGAAAAAACACAAAATCTGAAAATTCAAAACTCCTATTTGTGAATCCTTCCTGACATCTAGTGGACAAATATGGCGATATAGAAGGTAGCCAGACAAATTAGAAGAGAATATTCTGTAATTTTCTATAATTTTTGCACAGAACGTGAAGGTACATGAAATGATGCTTTTAGACCTGAAAGAATCCTACAGAATATTTTCCTGGGGATTATTCTCATGCATTCCAAGTGGTTCTTCTGTTTTTTTCTTTCCTACTTTTCCTTTTTCCAGAGAAGACAAAGGAACAGAGAGAAAGATAACTAACCCACCAGTAAGAAATTGTTTGGGCTGCTAGAATTATCTAACGTGGAATTTAGACATGCCCAGTATCCCAGCTCTGTTGGCATCAATCTGCCTGGCAAATTCACCAAAATTAATTGTATGGAAATTCATGATTCAGTTTAATATGCTTGAGTTGCAACTGTTTTCAACAAATTGACCATCCTGCACTAACAATTATCAGGACCTAGTGGGTGAGATGGAGCTTTCAACTTAGGGTCCCCAGTGCCTAAAGACTAGAGTTTTCTCATAAATACATTTATTTTATTTGTATTTAAAAAATACAAATTGTCAATATGGGTTCCCAATAGAATAGACTTGTTTCCATCCCATAAGAGGTGGCAAGACAAAAAGTATACAAGAAAAATGCCCAGCTAGATCCAGATGTTGCATTTGATCATATAAGATGGGGCATGTTGATCTGAAAAGCAAACCCTGCATCCAAGGGAAAAATGATGATGATGAGATAAAAGGTGGCAAGCTCTGGAAGAGAAAGTTTCAAGGGAATTTTCTTGGTCGATCGTATAAAAAATCAGGGAATGAAAGAGAATAATAGGCAGCTCAGATACTTCAAAGGGATTGGTCTTCATGTAAACTATAAGCCGTTTCCTTGGTGAAATTATATCTATATTTTCTTCCTTGGCAGAAGGATCTAACATACGGTTGTCAAACTCCCCTTCTTTTCTCCTTCTTGGAGCTGGGGTAAGCATGGCCTGCACACATCCAGCCCGCAGGTTGCCAGTTTGACACTCACGATCTAACAGGATTGCAAGAGTAAGCCCCAGTGTATTTATGTAACATCTAGATGAAACAGTTGATTGCTGTAGTTTACATAGGAAACAGTTGGTTTACATTTTATATTGTAAATTATACCTGGTCCCTAAAATCAGATTTATCTATTCAATGTTACAGAGACATAACTGGGCCTCACAAAGTAAGATTACTTGAACTTTTCTGGCAGAATCAAATGTTTATGTGATGTTGTGAACTGCTGTATAGGCAGAGGGAGCAAAGAAATTCAGCACTAAAGAATGTGCATTAAGAGTCACCTTGAACTGCAAGATGGGTGGCAAATAAATTTTAACATAAGAGAGACATGGAAAGACAAAGTATTACATGGCCAGTACAATAAAAAAAAAATAGCAATAGACTTATATAATGCTTCACATTGCTTTACAGCCTACTCTTAAGCGGTTTACAGAGTCTACAATATTGACCCCAACAATCTGGGTCCTCATTTTATCAACCTCGGAAGGATGAAAGGCTGAGTCAAACTTGAGCTGGTCAGATATGAACTGCCAAACTGCTGGCAGCCAGCAGTCAACAGAAGTAGCCTGTAGTACTGCATTCTAACCACTGAGAAACTACGGCTCATGATAGTACACAAAGCAGATAGTAATAGATCTGGTAACAAGACTTTTACAGATAAAGCAGCAAAATTTAAGAAAGACACAGAGGGTTAATTCTGGCTATAAAAACTAAGCTTTAAGAACTAATGCATACAAAGCCAGAATTGAGAAGTGAACAATAGACAGCAAGTACTATTTTTGCAAAGAAACAGTGGTTAGTTGCTGTAGATCATACAGACTGACTACAAGCAATGGCATGACAAAGTAGAAACAATAGTGCATTGGAAAATCTGCAAGAATATAATTTGCTTGCAAAGCAAGAACTGGTTGGACCATAACTTAGAAAAGTCATGGAAAATTAAGTGCTGTGGGACTTTAAAATTTAAAACCAGGACCTGCCACATAGCACCCCAGACTTAACAATTGTTAATAAGAAAAAAAAGTGCTAATTACTAGAAGACAGCAAAGTAAAAGAAAAATGGGAGAAGATAATAAAATACAAAAACCTGCAATTAGAAATAGGAATAACAGTGGCAAACGAAAGCAAAGATAATACCAATAGGAAAAGGAGCCTTGGGTGCAATTCTCAAAACAACAGGAGCACTACTCTCTCTTTGGCATTGACAAAACCACTAATTAGTCAATTGCAACAGGAGGCTTTACTTCAAACAACATATATCCTGTAACAATATCTATAACACCACCAAGCACCAACATTTGACTATTTCAGATCCTTGGGAAAGACTCAGGTGTCTGATATTATTGGAGAGCCAAAAATCTGCTATGACTATGGCAATTTCTATGCTATCTTCATCCATCTTCTCCAAGTTTTAAGGACATTTACTGCAGGGGGAAACAATGATTGTTTCCTCATCTGCTGGTGGAAAGAGAAAGATCTGGTTATATAACCCATAGAAGGAGGCAATTCATTTTATAGCTGGAAATACTTTTGTTTAAAAGACATCAATTCATTCAATTGGGGGAAATGTTACTTAATGACGTATTAGAAATATACAGATTAAAATTGTATTTCTTAATCACCATGTATCTATTTTTCTGGCCTTGTCCCTCCCTGTGATTCTGGCATGCTGCTTAGTGGCTAAAGTTATATACTTTAGTTCGGCTATTCTGACTTTGGATTAGCATCTGGGTGTGCATGTGAATTTTGTGAGAAAAGCTCCTCAAAAAGAATAGATAGATTGACCAAATCTTCATTTCTGGATGGGACAGAGGGCTTCTTATGTTCTTTCCTGCTCTGTGGCAAAGATACACATTTTACAAGGCTTTGATTTTTATTCATTCTGTTTTCACTAAGCTACTCCATGAAACTTTAAATCTCAGTAAAATGCCTTGCAGTTATTTTCAAAATGATTCTAATGACAAAATGATTCTAAATTCTGATCTTTGGAAACTTTTCTTATGTAAACATTTCACTTAATGAAAAGTCACATAGTGGTAATGAACTTTTTTTTAACAAATATTTTTATGGACAGTTGTACACATTTTTTTTAATATTTGTTCAAAATTGCAAAGTAATTTAGGATAAATTTTCTTAAGTAAACTATTTAAATGACTAAACAAATAGCAATAGCACTTAGACTTATATACCACTTCACAGTGCTTTATAGCCTTCCCTAAGCAGTTTACAGAATCAGCATATTGCCCCCAACAATCTGGGTCCTCATTTTAGCAATCTTGGAAGGATGGAAGGCTGAGTCAACCTGAGTCAAATACACCATTTCAGCTTTAGCCAAGAGCATAACTATAAATAAAAGTATTATATTAATTAAAAAATAGTGGATATATTTATAGCAATAAAATAAATTGCTATACCTAAGATATTTTTAAAGCCTTTATTCAAAAATTCACATAATTAATTCAAATCAGTCCTATAGGAATGGCTCTAAGTCAAATCCAGAATTCCTTATGTACTTTTTGAAAGTCAATTCAATTTTTGAAATTTAGAAACTGTATTCATATGACAGAATATGAGAGAAAATTCAGTTATCAGAGAAAGTCATGCCAGACTACTGCTTTTCTTGAGTAATGGTGTATTTTGCAGTGTTGTAATATTCCCTAAGTAGTAGTGTATTGAATACTGCTATAACCAAGAGACTGATTATAAGAATGCTCCCTAATTAACATTGAGGAAAATACCTTTCTGCAACATATTGATCTTTAAAAATAAACAGCAATTTTTAAAATGGAAATGAGCCAATGGATGTGAGCAAGTGCATTATTACAAAATGTTGTATTTAACATCCATGTCATCTTATTGAACTCATTTACATTGCACCAGCAATAATAATGGAATCATATTAACCTACATTTTGATAAAGCTGTTGCAAGAATGATTTAACTAAGGCTCTAAAACAGACACGTCCAATCCATGGCCTGCATTGCTAGCCCTGGACAGCTAATAATGTGCTCCCACAAGGTAATAAAAATATTTTAAAATAAGGGAAATTTGATGTTTATATACTTACCAATGTTATATATTTTATATGCATCCCAAAACAATTCCTCTACACTCAATGCAGCCCAGGCAAGCCAAAAAGTTTGACACCCATGTTCTGAGGAGCTGAAAATACTAAATAAATGCTAGGTCTCATATTGCATATGAAAACATTCATTTTTTAGAAAGTTTTGATAAGATTTCTTTTTCAAATACTATATATCACATAGCATTTTAAAACAATTTATTTTCTTATATTGGTAATATCCCATTTGCTTGGTTTAATATCAATAAATATGTTGCTTTAAACTTTTCAGTTGTGGTTAATATCAATAAATATGTTGTACAGCAAGGGCCTTTTGTACCTCATTCTGACAGTTATTTGGGACCAAATATTATAAGTAGAAATGTGTTTTAATTAAACATTAATATTGCACCGATTTATTATCCGAAATTTGATTATAATTCAGATGTCTGTACATTTAGCAAAAATGTTAAGTCCCCCGCAAATCTTATATTTTATTTTAAAGGCTATGTAGGGAATAAAGAATACATTCATACCAGATATGGGTATGAAGAAATATTCATATGATTTTCTGAAGAACATGTAGAATTCAGAACTGACATATGCTGAAATACAATACTGCAATATTGTAGTGCCATACTTTCTATTTTTGAGTAATCTCAGTTCTAATCTTTGTTCCTATAAAGTCTCTGTGTGTGAAAGATGGTTGTCTGCTATTTATTCCCAGAATTAAGATTGTTTTTCATTCTTACACCCTTCCCATTATTATCCAAATGTTTACTATTTTAAAAATAAACTACAATTCTTCATACATTATTTTATGATTAAATAGTTATACTAAGATGTGTGTTCACAAGACTTTGTATTTACAAATGGGCCAATAGAACAACGCTCTGTGGTGATTGGATTGAAAATTCATTTGGTACACATCTGGAAGAGAAACAATCTGTTTTGCATCTTCCAAGATAATGCTCAAATTGGAACATATTGGAATATGATCTCTTTGATATCAGCTTTTTTTCAACTTTAGAAAACACCAAGCTAGTACAGAATCTGCATGCATTGTTACCCAAATCCGTATTTCTGAAGTAATTATACATAAATATAAAAGTTGGACAGAATGGATTGAGTGAACCCGATAAGCTGCTGTTACATGGCTAGTACTGATTAATTGTGCAAAATCATTTCTACTAAGAACAGGTTACACAGAAATTTGATCTAATATTCATAAAATACTTGCAGCATATTTCTCATTGGATTAACAATAATCATTAAAATATATGTACTTCAGAACATTATGAAGTTCCATTAAATAAAATCTTGCTAATTTTTTCCATCATGGCTATGCTTCATTTGTCTTTTGAAAACAAAGACAAATCTAGTATTTTAATATATGCAAGAGACTGATTGATATTGGCTAAAATTATATCGGTAAAACAGATTGGAATTTCTCCAGACACGTTCCATTCTATATCGATTCCAATTGAGATAAAAAGTCTGAATTAGATAAGATGTTCTGCTCTGAAAAACGTTTCTTTCAACCAATGCTATAAAATAGAGCCTTTGTAACAAGAGAGTGATACATTGCAAGAAGTACACATAAAGGGTTAATTCAACAATTAAAGGATAAAACAAGATAAAAAATGAGTGGAGAGTGCTTTTTCCACTCCATGAAGTGTCAGAATAGATGTGTTGAACACAGTAGTCAACCACCATTTCCAAGTATTAACCATTTATAAATAAGTACATTTTAATACATACAGTTCATTGTACAGGTTACAATCTGTATACATTAGGGAGGGGCTGAGGATAATGCATTATTTTTGAACTTTTTCCACGTCTATCTCACAGCTTACATGTACAGACAATAAAACTCTGCTCAAGCAAATACAGTGAAGGGAAAGAAACATATTTCTTTCCTTTATACAAGGGTGGCCAAAAGTCTTAACCGACTGCAGAGATTTGTGCAGCATCCCTGCAATAAAAGATCACAACTGTGTGGTGATTCAATATATCAGTAAGAGAACAGAACATGCAATTGAATATTATACTGTACAGGGAAATTCTTTACATCAGATTGATAGAAAAAAGGAAAAGGAACTCAGTATTTTTCCAGCAAGTCGGCAAACCAGAAAGATTTAATATAAAGGAACATGTGTTGCTGTACAGAGGCAGACAAGGCAGGCAAAATATCTCAATGTTCATGGGAAAGAAGTTGTTATGAGAAACATATTTAAAAGCAAAACATTCATTCCCTGAAAACATATCTTCTATCTAAACATATTAATGCCTTGCACTCTGTAGAATGATTAGTAACAGTAAATAATGGTAGGAAATGAACTCAAGGTAATTGTTCAGGTGGAACAAAGTCAAACTGCCTCAGTTCTCTCATAGTTTTTGTGATGGCAACAAGCAAAGAGCATCTAAGCATCTTCCTTTTTTTTTTTTTACTTCCAAGCAAGCAGAAAAGTGTAGAAGCTGATTCCATTTTATTAAAAGCCTCTTGACCATGTACTTATTTGAAATGCAAAAGCAGTCCTCCCTCCCTCCCTCTCCCTCTGTGTGTGTGTGTGTGTGTGTGAACGCGTGCGTGTGTATGAAGAAGGAGGGGGAAAGACAGAAAGAGGGAGAGGGAGAGAGACTGAGAGGAAAAATACGAACAATGTTGTCTAGGATTGCTTCTGCATTTCAGACAAATGCATATTCATATATTATGCCAAGGTCCTAATCTGAAATAGCAATTAGATAATACTGTGTTGAGGTTTTATAAGTTAATTCAGTTACCACTACACATAATAGTCTGCTATGAAATTTCAGCCCTTAATATGATTTTTCTTGTTAGGGGAACAATAATAATCCAGTTATATTCAAGTAATTAGGGAGGGGAGGCACAGTTTAGCTATCTACCCCTTTGTGCTTGTGCCTTAAGTTTGTCCTTCCCTTTTCACAGCAACCATAAATTCAGTGAAGGCATCTAACATGTAAAAAGAAGTATATTAGGTTTTGACCCCTCTAAGCCCTTTTAAAAAGCTGAACTCTAAATAGCTGAAGGTCCTGAAACTCCAGTGTTAAGTAATGGGAGATGGGGAGAGAGATGCAGCTTGCCATTCAAGAAATTACTATGGGCTACCTTAAGGAGAGAAGAAAAATTTCTAGGCACAAAGTGTTGTTTTTTTTTTAAATGTAAGGTGCAGAAAAGCTGGCACTTCGGTTTTTATTAGATGATCATGAACAGTAGAAACTTGTTAACACCTACCTAAGGCCAAGTGAACAGCTTGGAATTTCAAAATGGATGCGTTTTTGTTCCTTCTTTTAGCACATTTTGTAATACAATTTGAAAAAATAAACATAACTACCTTCACCCTTTGCCCTCCCCATGATACTTTCTATTTCACTGAAACAGCAAAATAAGTTATACTTCCAGTTATTCAATGTTTTTGAGAGCCTCAAAGAAACTCTTTTGATATAAGAATAAATAATTGAGCCATTTACCAAGCTAGCAACTCTCTCCCCTGGAGCCAAGCCAAACTTAACATGTATTAAGATTTCTATATGATTCTTAGGACCTGATAGCAATCTTACTTGGACCCAGCTTACATAATTGTTTCAAATTTTTAGAAGTCAGCATTACAGTACTAAGTCTCCACAGTCCTCTAGAAAGCAAATTGAGGGGCCAAACAAGACAAAATTAACGTGTGAATGCAATTAACATGCTCATTTTTAATATGACTAAGCAGTTAAGATGGACCAGTGAAGACAGAGAGAGAAAGTAGCTTCCTCTTTCTGCCAGTTAAGCTGTGTTATATTTAATAGGAAGCCTCTGTTGATGATTTTGGAGAGGTAACTTTTGTAATGATTTTAGGAAAGGGAGAAAAAAAATCAATTTCACTTAAGACTGTTTAGGCTTCATATCTTTACTAAAATCAGCTGGTACATCTTTGACAGCCAGATGCACAATAAGTTAGCATCTAGATTTTTGTTCACGAAAATGTCCAGTGAGCAAAAAAACTTCCTGCAAAGCCCAAGTAATACCATGTGGTGGATTTGGTAAAGCAAGCATACATTCACAGTAAAAGTCATATAGGACTTGAGGCTGTGATTTATTTGGTATGTTGATTTCATAGAAAATAGTTCTGAAACTCCAGCTTAGGCATGTGATGTGCACATATGTATAAATAAAAATATTAGTACAATACTTTTGCATGTCTTTAAACAAACAAAAAAGCAGCATGGCAGATCAATCTGTGATGTGGTATTAACCACTCTCTCTTAACTATCCTGAGTAGGAAAAAAAACTCATTTGAAAGATATTTCAAATGAAAAAAGACAAATATATTATTTTGTGCTGTGTTATTCTCAAGACAGTATATGATAAGCAATAAAGTACTAAGCTGAGAGCAAATCCAGAGGGAATTCTCTGGAAGATCTTCAGAGAAATGTGTCTTTTATTTCATGTGAGATGGTTATTTGGTAACTAAAAGCACAACAATTTAGCCTCAGATGCACCTAAAGAAAATTGCTGGAAGAACACAGCATATATTTTTCTCTTTGTACTAAAAATGATTTCAACTTTTGAGGCTTATATACAATGTCAGTACTTGTGCTGTATACCTTGAATCATTGCTTCTTTTTTAAAAAATATATACTGAACGACAAGAGCTTTTTGTAATGTTGGTATCATTTATGTTTAAATAACCATTACTGATCATAGAAACAAATGCAACTATAAAGTGCACCCAATTTACAGAGAACAGGTGGCAAATCCAATAGTGCAAGAATCCTGTGAAATCACAACACAGTACTGTAAAGAAGGGACAGAGGAAAAATTTTGTCCAACAGCAGTAATAGATACCTCATTTTGGATGTGTATGCCATTTCTTTTACTAACCGCTAAATGCAAACAATTATGGTACAGTGACAGTGAAAATGAAGCCAAATCCAAAACTTTGAGCTTTCATTCATTAATATTAAAATCTTAAAATTATCAGGGTAGTTGCATTATGATTCCACCTTCCATATGACAGAGATGGTTTATTAACTTTATCAGGAAAAAGTGGGTAATATCTCAGTGCACTTATGCTGATCGTGTGCACTGTGGTAAAAGCGACTATGTAGGCTCAAAATCAGAACATAACTATCTGACCCTCCTCTGCCTATTGTGAGAAACTAGATTCTAGCTTTTTCAAGATATAAGCAAGATGAGTGCAAAAATGTTTTCAAAATAAATCACTGATAAACACAACTTTGTTGATGTAAGTTCCAGTTTTAAAGAGTTTAAAATTGAAAATCACCATTCTTCATATAGCAGAAGGAAAGTTTGACAAGACCTAGATTCTAAACTATCTAGGAAGTAAAAGAAATGTGTGGAAAAAACAGCAGTGGATTTGTCTATTCTGATAATAAAAAAGCAAATATAGAGTTGCATCTTTAGATTGTTTTTATGAAACTTTTCCTTCACTTTTCTCACATGCCTGCATCATACATACACATTCACACAGAAAGAAAAGAGAGAACACTATTGTTGGTTTTAATCGGTTAAATAAAAAGTGAAGAATGCTCCCAGCTCTTTGAAAAAAAGTATTAGCAAACATTTGAGATTCTTTGACACCAACATGCCATAGCATGAATTAGCAATTTTCTGTTTAGCAAGCAAATTTTGTACTGTGACCAATTCAGGAGGGAAAAATTATGTGTAAAAAGTTAAAAAGAAAGTCAAAGTTCAGGTAATCCTGGATTTACAACCACAATTGATCCCAAAATTAGGCAAGACAGTTATTGAGTTTTGCTCCATTTTACAATCTTTCTTGCCACGGTTATGAAATAAAATCACTACAGTTGGTTACACTAATACAACTGTTAAGTGAAGCTGACTTCCTCATTGACTTTGCTTGTCAGAAAGTTGCAAAAGGGGATCACATGATCCAAGAACACTGCAACCATCATAAATACTTGCCAGTTGCCAAGTGTCAAATTTTGATCACATGATCATGGGGATGCTGCCATAGTAATGTGAAAAAGTCACATTTTTCAGTGCCATTGTAACTTTGGTCACTAAATGAAGTCAAGGACTACCTGTAACTCTTGGAAATACTACATTTCACTCAGAGAAATATGGCAACTTATAATAAGGATAATAATAAGGATATAAGAAATGACTAGAGAAAATAGTGATTAATAGTTGTTACATTGATCTCATTGCCTTTCTGAGCTCTTTTAGGAGACAGGAAAAAGCATATTTTATCATACCCTTCAATTCATATGAACTCCTGAATACAGCATTAAAAAACAAAACAAAATCATATCATAAAGCATGGTTGAAGGTGTTCTGTATTTTAAAACCTTAGGATAGTTTTGACAAAAATAATGAAGAAAAATGAAAGGGTCAGAATGCTAGCTATTCACTTCTATGTAACTGTGGTATGAAGAAAAACATTTTTTTTTAAAGAAAATATGATTTTTAGAAGATAAGACCAATTTATACTCTGAATGATCAAAATGCAGAGAAGGCAAAATATTATTTCTTTTTTGGCCTGTTCTATGTTTCTGCCCTGAAGATACTATTGATGGTTTCTTGGTTCACATATGAATTCATAGAATATTCTCCATCAATTGATTTCCTGGCACCTTCCGAACTCCAGCTTTTGTGAGCTAATTTAAACTGCTCACTGGAAATAGTATGGTCTGAGAATATTTGCATAAAGTGTTTGCTACATTACTATTTTCTCCCTTGAGATTATTGATTCCATTATCTTGCAGGAATTATTAATCACTCGACCTTTTTCATTTGGATTGGAAAAGCAGTCAAACTTCTAACCAAAACATATAACTCAACAACAAATTACTCCAAAATATTCTAAATTATATTATGCCAAAACTAGAAAAAAAAGGGTACATTTGTTCTAAGTGTTTCATTTCAAGAGTATGGTCCAGGAAAAAATTCCCATCTGTAGTCCAGGGAAATTAAAACTACCACTCAGTCAGTTCCTCCTTATGATTTAAAGCAAGTTTTCTAATTTTAGATACCCAGATAGTGCTCTAGGAAACATCAGTTATGATCAAAGATCATGTGAAGTATCTGGAGAGCCAATGATTTAAAGCATTTAATTCTTTTTTAAAATGAATTTTACTGATTATCAATATGTCTACAATGTGGTTTGTTCCAAAAGGAAGACAAGTGCCCTACAAAATGGACTGGATATCTAAGATACAGAATGAAATTAGAACTGACTGTTGGGCTGAAGTGGACAAAACTTTAATTTCTCCCTAAATATTTATTCAATGCCTTGGAAAAAAGTAACAATTTTTTTTAAAAGGTAGTACCAACAGAAGAGTAAGAGAAGATGTTAAGAATATTTTTTTTTTTAAAAAAAAAGTGCAACCCTATCAGAAAGCAGACTGGGTTTTATGCATAGCTCTTTGTTAATATTAAAAACACAGATCCTCCCCCCCAATTCTCAAGATTAATAGCTCTTTGGACATAATGACCTACATCAACTGAAAAGTGTAATTTCCCAGAAAAAATAAAGGTCAGTACACAAAAAGGTCAGACTGTATTTAAATCAATTCAATTTTTAAATTAAAACTTTTCTTCAAAGAGCTGGTTACTTCCTTGAGTGTGTATAGAATTTGACTCAGCCCCCATACTGTACATTTAATTAACTAATTGGCAGCTGAAAATTGTATGGTGCTGGCTTACTCTGAGGTCAGCTGTGTACAGAAGAGAATTTGGAACATGTCTTGGACTGCCTCATTATCATACAGAAAACACAGGATATCCCCTGGGTGGTAGTCTGCTAGTGAATAAAAATCTTAGAAAGGAAGAAAAACAGCAATGTAAGATGTGAATTCAGCCAGGAAAAATGTGCTAAAAAATAAAAGGCTCTTACTCCAAGACACATCCATTTTAAACATTAGACTCCACAAATGGTCTCTTTGGTTTGATTGGGGATGTCTGCCCTTGCCTGGAGTCTCTGGAAAGTTGCCTATATATGTTGTCCTGATATGCCTGTGCAACAGGCAGTGTCCTGGCCACCTTAACATCAGGATATGAAGAAGTTTGGCTAACTCTTTCTAGAAGATCTCCTCTAGAGCCATTGGCCAAAATCCCATGTGGACTGTAATAGTCATCCTCCAACAGGTGGCCATTCTGTGCATTGTTAGTTTTGTTATAAAAGGCAAGGCTGCTGACTGAAGAAGGTGGGCTGAATGTTTCTGGCTGTGGAAGATTTCCAGGAGATGTAGGGCTTATAACGGTATCCACTGAAGATATAGCCCAAGTTCTGCTTTGTTGGTGTAGGTGGGGATACTGCTGAGTTCGGGCTGTTTTATCTATGATTCCCATGAAAGGTGTGGTCCTGGAGCGAGCAGGTTCACTGGGATAACCACCTTGGGTTGGAGATACTGGGGAAAGCTCATCACATGATCTGTCATACGCTGGCTTAAGCGGAATCTCCATCTGCTGAACAGAAGCAGAAGGGCGAAATGGGGGAGTCAAATTGGGAGTAGAGGAAATGCTACTGCTAGAAGGGGAAAATCTGAGACCAACACTTTGAGAATGAAGCAGAGGTCTTGGAGTTGGTGGATGAGGCTTTATTTCATTGGAATTTACTGTAATAGGTCTTCGTATCAAATGGGAAATGTCTGGAGAACCAAGCTGACTAGACGGTAGAGAGGAACGTTCCAAATCAAGCTTTGTATGACAGACTGGATAGTAGGAAGCAGACTGGCTCCGCCCAATCTGTGGGGTTTGACTATATCTCATCCCACCACGATAAGCAGAGGAAGGTCTTTGTGGAAGATCCTCTTTAGTCAGCCCTCCATGCTGACAGATTGCCCCTGCACTCAGACTGGCTTGAACATGCTGTACAGGTCGTCCATCTCCTACTATTCCCCCAATAGAGGTCTGATAAACCAACCGATTTTGGCCTCCAGCCATTTCTGCTAGTGAAGACTGAAACTTGTTGGCCACAGAATGGGATACTTGGCCATAAGTTCCTGTTGGGATTACAGTACTACAATGCCCAGCTGAACTTGGTTGGTTGCTTCTGACAATCTGTGCCTTGGCAGGTTGCAACCTAAGTCCTTGCTGTGGAACTGCAACAGGTAGTGGAAGCATCTGGAAAGATCTCTGTGTCATTTTAGAAAGTGGAGACTTAGGCCGATTAGGAAGTTGAGTGATGTTGGATTCTTGCTGGTATCGCACTGGTGAACTGGACTGAGCTCTGTAGACACTCACACTATCTGCAGGAGGACTGGCTCGATACTGAGGGCCTCTACGAAGGGGCGAAGGAGGTGGGCTTTGATAATCTTTCCCTTGGCTACCAATTGGTGGTGGACTAAAACGGTAAGAGGAGGGCTGGTGAGCAGGAGATGTGTGTGGTGGACTAGGCCTATAATGAGAATTTTGGTGCGTTGGAGAAAGTGCTGGTGAGGTGGGTTGATATCCTTGCCTTGTTGGTGATCCTACAGAATTATTTGATCTGAAGTCAAATACCTGATGTGAACCAAGTGGTGAATTAGAGATGTAGGCAGAGTCCCGGTGGGCAGGGGAAGATGGTGGGCTTTGGATAATGGGCAATGTTGGGCTAGGTCGTGACTCAGTCTGCAAGCCAACAGATATGTTTTCTACATCTTGCTCAAGATACTCTTCTTCCAAAATATCTTGCACTGAATACAACTCTTCTTGCTGTGTTTCTGATTCAGATACTGCAAGGGGTTGTTGTAGTAGTTGCACCTGTGTCTGTCTGCACTCTTCTTCTACCCGCAGAAGGAGCCGCTGGATTTCACGGTTGTTCGGACAAAGTTTGATGGCCTCATTCAAATCCTCCAGTGCTGCTGAAAACTGCCTGTTTTATCCAAAAAGTGACAAAATGAAAAGAAAATAAAAGAGTAAAATTTACTCTTGATAACAATGGCTTAATTTGGTATGCATAAAGTTGTAGCTAGTTGTGAGGAGGAGGATTTCCAAATCTTATGAACAAGATTATTCAGCCTTGTGTGTTTCTTCTATTCATCCAGATGAAGAAACAGACAGTATTTCCAAGATTGCATTCTTGGAGATGAGGGAACAAAGACAATATATTGGGATATTTCAGATCTGCAGAGCTCTGTTTCTCCACTATTTTAGGTCTGAGCATATGCCAGTTCAAGGCTCCAGACAAAAAGCACACTCGGACCTGCATTCAGCCAGTAGATTCTGTCATGAATGTTGCTGTCTTGGAAATGAAGAGAACAAGGATAGGAGAGTGTCTGACAAAAAACAATCCCTCACAAGCCTTTGCCTACCCTATGAGGAACAAAAGGGTGGGAAGTTTCAAGGGATATGGGTTGTCATTTACAGGGACACTGGTAGATTTTGAACCAAATAGTAATCTAGTTGTATTTTTCTGATTGATAGAGAGTTATCCATCTCTACACTTTTCATGCATTTTGCTTTCTTGTTCAGTTTTTAAAACACTCAAATGTGTTTTAAAAGTATAAAAACTATTGAACACTTAAAGTTTGACCTATACTGATTGTTGATGCTGGGAGGCAAGACAAGATTATTTTTTTTAATGGTGGACACCAAGAATATAAATGAGGGGAAGTGCTAGCAATTAATTATGTTAACTGTTTGAACAACCTATTGCCAATTCTGGGGGGAAGAGGGGGGAAATCAGCATAAATGTGGGAAATTGTAACACTAACTTGCACTTTAACTCAATTAGTAGAGTTCTGATTGTGGAATGATGTTTAATTACAACTAGGAGAGACCCAGAGAATAGTATATAGCAGCCCAATGGGTGTTTTTGAGTAAAGGGGTTAAACCGTGGGATTTTCAGCTCAATCTCACAGAAAGCACACTCTTACTCAATAAGCTGATCAAATAGGAAGCAGTTTCTGAAAGGTAAAGCTCTCTGGCAATTTCATTATTCTGAAATGTGATCCCACATTAACCACGTGAACTAGGCCGTGCACACATACAAACACAGAATACTGTGCAAAAGTTTTAGGCAGTTGTGCAAAAATGCTGTAAATTAAGAATACTTTCAGAAATAAAAGTGTTACTAGTTTATTTTTTATCAATTAACAAAATGGAAAGTAAATGAACAGAAGAGAAATCCAAAGCAAATCAGTATTTGGGTGGCCACCCTTTCCTTTCAAACCAGCATCAATTCTTATACTTGTACAAAGTCAGGGATTTTGTACAACTAGAATAAGGAGTATTATACTAATCATACCATTAGCAGGTACAAATGATCATCAATTTCATATATAGGTTGAAACACAGTCATTAATTGAAACAGATCAGCTATGTAGGAGGCTTAAAACTGGGTGAGGAACAGACAAATTCTGCTACTAAAGTGAGGAAGCCAGTTTCATGTCACAGCTGATGACAAGAACAAGACAAAAGGTAGTTATACTATATTAGCAAGGCCTCTCCCAGGCAAAGATTTCAAAGCAGACTGGGATTTCAAGCTCTTTTGAAGAAACACAAAGAAATGGGCAATGTCAAGGATCATAGATGCAGTGGTCAGCTAAATGGTCAGCTAAGTGTTTGTCATGCAGCAGATGACAAACACTTCATGTACACTTCCTTTTGACATCAGAAGATGTCCAGCAGTGCCATCAACACAGAACTGGCTGAAAACAGACCCAAGTACACCCATCTATTTCTATATTTTGATGAGTCAAAATGTGAAGGATTTGGCTTAGCAGGAGGCAGTTTGTTTGGTGAAGCGCTGGAAAGTATACAGTAATGAGTGTCTGCAGACAACAGTGCAGCATGCATAGTGGAAGCTCCTTGGAAGTTTGGGGCTGCATTTCTGCAAATGGAGTTGAAGATTTGGTCAGGATGAATGGTATCCTCAGTGCTGAGAAATACACACAGATACTTATTGTGTTACATAACGCTCCAAATTTATTCTGCAGCAGGACAACAGCTGCAGATTTAATTTGGATTTCTCATCTGTTCATTTACTTTCCATTTTGTTAATTGATAAAAATAAACAATTAACATTTCTATTTCTGAAAGCATTCTTAATTTACAGCATTTTTGTACAACTGCCTAGCACTTTTGCACAGTACTCTGTGTGTATATGTGTACATCTTGATCCAACTGCTTTCAACTTTCTTACATAACAGATAGCCTTATGCTTAGAGCAAATTATTAATTAATCCACAAACTAATCCTTCATGCTGATCCATGTTATTATGATGTGAATAAAGGTAATACTAGCAGAATGTTCTATAAGGACGTTATGGCAAAGCTTAAAGAGCTTCTATAGCTGAATCTATGGAAGATGCTCAGCTTAATGACCAGCTATAACAGCATCTGAATCTGTTAATTTCGGATTATAATTATAGTCTTCCTCAAATATATTCTGCTATTTGTTCTTTGTGTGGATGAGGACATTTTTAGGAGTGTATGACACCCAAACCTTCGTTTCTCTCTGGCTCTCCTCTCACCTGCTGCTGCGTTTGGCCCTTGCTCTTGCATAGTAAGCTTCATAAGATTTCGGTTTCAGCTCCAGTGCTTTAGTAGCAAATTCCTCCGCCATTCCAAAATCCTGCCATTACAATAGGTGCGTAGATAAGTCATTGAAAAAACACACAGAGAATTTGGGAAGAAAAAATAAATAAAATTGATAGATTGTTGTAAGCGGACTGAGTACTTTCCAACATTAACAAAATATCAGACAGCTGGTATCGAGAGATCCAACTTTTTTAGATGTTATCTGTTCCTAACATGGGACTGCAAATGTCAAATCTGTTCTTTGAGCATACATCCAGTCCATGTATCATCATTTATTCCACCCTAGAAATATTAAAATCTACTTCAAGATTTTTTTTTCTATTTGTAACTTTCTTAGGGCTTTAATACTAATAACTTGAAATAATTTATGACTCCATACTGACCATTGACATGAACAAGTTGTGGAACTTATAATATATAGGTTATAGGAGTGTGTGTGTGTGTGTGTCTGTCTGTCTGTCTGTCTGTCTATCTATAAAAATAACCTATTTTGTTTTCCCCATATTCTTAGGGTTGGCTCATTTGAACTGTCTTGAGTGTTGAAGAAATTAGGTGAGGGGAACATACAGATATATTATATAATCTGGACATAACCAACAATTCCTAATAATTATCTTTATGATTATGTGAAGGATTCTAACTAGATACAGAAGTACACACATGAAAGTTCTCTAGGTAGTTGTTCCATACTTGTGTGGCCAGTAATATATAGAAGGAGAGGCATGGCAAAATGGGTAGCATGGACAAGCTTATGTTGTATAACGCTACCATTCAAACAATATCACTAAAACTTTTAAGTGACATTTCTCAAAATTCCAAGAGTAGGGATAAATTCCAAATTCCAAGAGTAGGGATAGAAATAGATATATCTGATTTTATCTGAACTTTTTGTTACACTATCATTAAAATAAAAGAGTTTTTCAACTTAGCTAGAATTCAAGTGTGCAAGGCTGCAATTGTAAAATCTCTTGTTATTTTAAAATTTGTTTAAAATCTAACCTATTGTTATACATCTCAATCTCTAAATCATTATTATATAATTCTAACATAAAAAGTTCTCCTTTTTCTCTCTCACAGCCATATTCTACTATATGCACACAAACACACATTTTATGTTGTTTTAAACATGAATGGCTTTTGAATAGCATAAAGACTGTCATATGTAAGGAGAGTGTAACCTATGCATCTTGAGTCACTGTTCTAAGAGAAAGCAAGAGCTTTAGAAGGAAAAGACAATATTTTATATCTACCAGCATCCTTCAATTTGCATACAAACAAATATTTTTTTAAAAAATGAAAGGAAGCTGTTTTCATAAACTTATGAATTTTTAATTGTTTAATTGTTAATAAATCCTAAACTATTGCTTGGCTGTTTCAGAATTAGAAAACGCCAGTGCTCTGTGAAGGACAACCAAGTTATAAAAAGGTGGAGGTTTTAAGGCCATTCTAGGAATATAGGTAAGAGTCTGGTTAGGAAATGATTAGGAACAGGAAAGGAAGCTGGGAAAGGATCACATTCAGGAATAAGCTGCAAGAAGGAGGGCACTTACATTCATTTTCCTTCGACAGCGTGATAAGTTGAGAAGGAGGGACACCTTCAGTTCCCGGAAAGTTTTTAGGTCTTCTCCAAACCCTTCTCGGGGGAACTTCTTCAAAGCATACTGATACCGTTGGGCAGCTTCTTTCACTTTTCCTTTCTAATAAAATGTCAAACAGTAAATGAACCATTCAGGTTTTTTTAATCTGACAGTTGTTAAGAGTTATAGATCAAGAAACTGAATGTGCCTGTAAAGGTTCTAGAAATAAACAAGGAATATCAGTTATTCTCCTTAGAGAATAAATTTTATCAATTTGGTGATCGTTAATAGAAGCTCTGTTCTTACAAACAATTCAGATTCTTTTTCTGTATCCCTTTATATTTCTTGCTGTTATTGGAGAATCTAAGATTGCTAAGATATACTTTTTTGTGGAACAATTAAACAGTGTACATATTAAGAAAGTATTATGTAAGGAAAGTAAGGAAGAATAAGCAATAACTCCCAATAATTTTCATTATTCAGCACATACTTCACTCTAACCTAACAGACATGTAAAATGACCTAATAATCTCTTCTAGCCTATAGTTTAAGATGCACTGGATGTTCTCTTGTTATACAGTTTTCAATTATGAAGTTTTTATTTGTTTTTCACAAAAAGGTGAATTAATTAGTAGACAAATGGAATAGCAGAGAAAAAGCAACAACTAGTATTTTGTGGAGATAGTGGAATATTAGACACTTACCATGAAGAATATTTTTGATTTGATGAACTACATCTTCATAGTGGACTATGATTTCCCTGCAGTTCAGAAATGGTAAGATTCCTTACCCAAAATCTTTATCAAATCTCCTAATAAATCTTTATCAAGTTTCTCCTAATGAAACTTAATGAAAGTTCAATTCCAAAGCAAACTTTAAATACAAGAAAGGAGGCCAGGCTGATATAATAAAAGGACTAATGTATAACAACCATTAGTCCTTGTGTTATGACTGTTAGTTTAGCAACCGCTCGAAGTTATGACGGTGCTGACAAAAGTGACTTACGATTTGTCCTTGCACTTATGACCACTGCAGCATCTCCACAGTTACGAGATTACGATTCAGCCAGCATGTAGTTACAACAATTGCAGCACCCCGGGGACATATGGTTCACGACCTTCCTAACCAACTTCTGGCAAGCAAACTCAGTGGGGGAACCTGTATTTGCTTAATGACCACATGATTAACTTAATGACCATGGAAAAAAGGTCATAAAATCAGGTGTGATCATGTGATAATTAAGGACTGGATAATTTAGCAACACAAGTTCCAGTCCTAAATTGAGGATTGCCTGTGGTGGTTAGGAAATCTCTTTGAATTATTTGTAGTACACAATATGGAACAGTGAGTTAGCTCACATGACTTAAGTAAGTGGGATTGGATCTCTAAGAAAATGGAACATCAGACATGCTAATGAGAAATATGGGACAGAAAGAAGGTAAACTAAATCCTTATGGGTTCTAGGGAAAACTTCAATAATGAGGAATTATTTTTTTAACCATAAAAATGATTAGGGAAATGCTATAGTAAAATAATAAGAAATATAGAAAAAGGTATGAATGAAGGCAGAGAATAAGATTTTTCCAAACTCTTTCCTGATGATTGATGGGAGGCAATCTAAATGCTTTATTTGGATGTTTTCTTTATAGCATTCTAGAACAGGATTGATAGCATCTTCTAAACTACATTTCTTAAATGTTGTTTTCTGGACCCTCTTCCAATTTTAAAAATTATAGAAGAGGAGCCCAAAAGAGCTTTTGTTTGTATGAGTTACATTTATCAATATTCACCATATTAAAAATTAAAATTGATGCATTTAAGAAAATGTTTTAATCAATCATGTAAAAATAATGTTAAATCCATTAGAAATTAACTTAAGTACAATATTTTTCATGAAAACACCTATATTTTTAACAAATGAAAAATAATATGTTGTAATATATGAGTTGTAAACTTTCTATGAGAATCTTATTTTCCCTGTACTCTCGTTTGTTTGTTTTACTGAGGTTCAGCAGTATATCATTTAACCATTTTTCCAGTCACCTGAAGGATTTTACCCACAGCTTCCAAATGGCCAAATAAACTGTGGGTGAAACTTTAATACCTTAGGTAACTGCAAAACCCTATAACAGTATGCTACAAGACTTCGTTTTTCTCCAAAAAACATAGTGAAAAGCAGAAAGCTGTGGGGAAAATAGTAATTAAAAAATAATTTTCTGTTCTTTTCTATTTAAAGGCAAGTGTGTTAACCATTATTCTATTAGAGCATTCATTATAAAAGCAGTTTTAAAAAGAATTAGCAATCCTAAAATAAAATACGATAATAGATTTTATATTGTTCAAAATGGCTGGATGATTTTAGAGGACATTTACTGGCACTTATGGAGAAATGGCCTAAAAAAAAAAAATTTACAGAATGATTCTAATTTTCACATCTTTATCCTTTACAAAAGGATAACAGGCTAAAGTCATTCATGCCACTTCAGTCTCACTCTTCTTAATGTAAATGATGGTTTATATTCTTCTCCTAAGAGCTTTAAATATGATTAAAGATTTAACCTGCGCTGGCAATAAAAGATCAATGCTAATCAGATTTTCTTATAAGTAGTGTTTATCAACTAGCTTCAAATAATGATTACGATTAGAATCTGGTTTATAAGGCTATTTACTAAATTACAGATTTAAACAATATAATAAAGTATCTAATAAACACCATTTTTAAAAAGGAGCAATGGAAGCAAATTCATTAAGAATTCTATATTGAAAACATATTTGGTGTACTTTAGAAGCAAATTTATCCCATAAGGGACATTGTTCTCTAATCTGGAAATCACAATTGAAAAGTATATCTTCCTTAATCCTCACCAGGAAGCATCTCATCATAAGGAGAAATCATAAGATGGCAGCAATAAAGTCTACAGAAATGGAGCAACATTCTTAGGCAATTGCAAGGATGTAATCATTGAGACAGTCCAGTCTAACAGAGTTTAAAGGACAAAACCATAAACTTCATCATAAAAACAAACTGGGAATGAGTCAGACTAAAATCTAATTCATACAATATGGTCTCTTTTGCAAGTACAAATAAGATTCTCACAGTGGCATTCCAGGCTAACTGAGGTTTCTACAAGCAGGTCCACATAGTGTACGTACAATAATGCAGCCTGAAAATTATAAAAGGATGAATTATTATAGCACTGATTTTTCCCCAAGGAAAAAAATACAAGAAAATTTTAGCCATAGTTGTTTAAATTATGTTTATGGTGTGTGAGAAGGAAAAGTGATAAATTAAAATTAGTAGACAGATTTTCACAGTGTAGTCTTTATGTTTTAATTATGGTTAGATATTAAGATTATTATGTCTATGCATAATTTCAACCTGAACTATATACAACTTGGATTGAATGTTATTTTTTCATACATAAAATATATGTTAATATTAACTTTCAGAATAAAGAATACTACCTAGTCCCAGAGAGCTATTTCAGGTATTTGAGAATTCTTTTGCTCAGATTGGTCAATTTATCACAAAGAAACAGCCATAGAAACCACGGACAATTAAAAGACCTTTTGGATTTTATTAAAGAATGTATTTTGTCCCAGTAATAACAGAAAATTGTATGGGTCATAAAATCTGCAAATGTAATGTTTAACTTAGTGTTGGACACATGTAGAAGAGGCCTTCATCCTGCAGAGGATAGACAATGGCTAAAATAATGATGATGAATGTTTAACTATATAAATGCTTAAAATACATACGTACATACATAAACTTATAGATATTGCTCTAAATTTAGACTATGAATATATCTTTTCAGCTTTGTAACAAGGGAATTGTAGTTTATTTAACAGTTCAAAATATTGTCATAACTGCATGAAGGGTTTCCGGTTCCACGTGGCTTCGGTGGCAGCAGGAGGAAAAGTGAAAGTGCTGGCTGAGCCGGGCCAATCAACAAATCTTAAATATTCTGGAATTGAATTGTTTGAACTGCCGGAAGATACACTGTATCCCTAAGAAGATCGTAAAGCAGCGAAGAAAGCTGTTAAAGAGAAGAAACTTTTTTTTTCTTCAGTCTCCCATCCCATAGAAACAGCAGATGAAGATTCGAAATTTATTTGGGCACTGAAAGCCAAGGGACAAAGGATTCCTGGACATTGGATTTAATAATTTAAGAAATCGGAAAACCCTTATTGGAGGTATGGATTTCTGAACATTTAAAAGAAAATTGTTGTTGTGGGAAGGGAGAGGAAAAAAAATTGGAGCAGAAGTTGAAAAAAGGAGGAGATTGCCTAGAACTCTAAAGAAAGATATATTGTAATTGGACCTCTCTGATTAAACAGTAACCCCAGAAAGAGAAGTAGAAGAAAGAAAAAAAAGTATTAACTTTGGATCTTTTTTGGAATTATTCTTGATTAAAAATACTTGGGTGGTTGTTTTGGAAAAAGTTTCTCTCTTCATGATGGCATCGTTTGTGGATGAATTAAAAACTGAATATCAAAAATATAAAAAAGAAGAACAAGATGGAAAAGATACTTTGGGCACTCTATTTCAATTTCTAGAAATGGCGGTATGCACCTATGAAAAGTTGATTATGCAGCAGGACGACTGGGACGAAGAAGAAGCCATCTTTGATGAACAATGGGTTTTTTTTTGAGGAGGAGGAGAAGAGGATAAGAAAAAGGGTATTTTAAGGTTTGAAAAAACAACCAAAAAAGAGAAAAATGAGATGAAAGGTGGATGCAAGGTTAGAAAACAACAGAAAGGGAGTAAGAAAAGGGAGGAGAAGAGACAAAGGGGTAAAAAGGGCAAGGAGAAGAATAAGCAAGAGAGAAAGGGGGGGATGAGAAGCCTTAATGGTGGGAAGCAAGATTCAAAGAAACAAAGCTTATTCAGAGACAATGGGTAAATTTAATTGAAAAAAAAAGGGGGGATTCTTGTGTTTTTATATGTGTATCTAGAGTAAAATGCTTAAGATATAAATGAATGTTAATATACATGATTAGTTTTCTTAATGATATGGATAGTGGTTATATAGGATTTTATTTAGTTATTGTTGTGTTTTTACCCTTCTTATAAAAGTTATTGTGTAACTTTAGAATGTACTAAAGAGAATCCCAATATAAATTAAGTGTTATAATAAGTAATTTTAAGTTAGGGCAATGAGTTAAAGGCGTCACTCCAATCAATGTACAGGAGAAGTATATTAAAAGAAAAAAGATGAATGGATAGCTGGAAATAGAACAGACAAAGAATGATAAGTATCATGAACTGAATTGAGGTAAGATAAATAAAATAAAATTAAGAGAGATAAAAGAGGGAAGAAGCTATATAGAAAATTGAAAATGGTAATAGATATGGAATGATATATAAAGTGAATATGATTTTTGAGTTTGTGTCTGTGTGAAGAGTTTTAACCTGGGATCAAGCAGCCTTCAGAAAAGATGTTTCAGGTGTTTTTTTTTATGTTTTATGTTTTGTATTGTTTATGAAAGGCAATAAAATTTTAATTAGCAAGAAATATAATTTGGATAATTAGGATGAAAAGGAGAAGTTGGGATAGGATATGAAGTTAAACAGATAACGTAAATATCTATATTACAATTTGGAATTATTTTGTATGTTCTATTGGTTTTTTTTTTTTAGAAAAGATTTCTTAAGTTGGTATGCCTTGATTGTTTGTGTATTGTTTCTGCAAAACTAATAAAATTTGTTAAAAAAATATTGTCATAACTGCCTATGTTATAAATTAAAATTTCAGAAAATTTCTGGTATATATTTTCAGTGCTCTATAAACAAAGAATGATAAATATTTCTTTTTTTAACACAAAAGCTGAATTATTAAATATAAAAACACAGTTTCCATCTTACCTTGTAAAACATGTCTCCCTCCTCCATCAACTTGCTCAACAGGATGACCATGATGTCTGGTTTGGAAGTGGCCATTGCCCATGTTGCTGGACCTGTAGTGTACAGGATGCATGATGGGTAAAAAAACTCATACAATGCAAAAGGTGGCAGTGGAGGAAAGCTAAAATGGGAAAACATCCTGGGCAGATAATTTCTGATGGAGAGAACAACTTGTTACAGTCAATTTAAGAAGCAACTTTGTCCCAGCAAAGAAGTTGGCTTTGTAGATGTAAATGAATAAAATATATACTTTGTAGTATTATAATTAAATTAATTTTAGAACAGTCATAAATACTTGAGTCATTTCCAAAGAGAGAATATTCACTTAGTGGCATTACAAGAAAACATTCTAGAAAAATGAATAAGAACAAGTCTAATATTAAATAGAATTAAAATTAAATATCTATATCATTGTAGATAAATTAATTGATGTGCAATGCAAAATCTGATACAGATATATTTGATTTTTTTCTGTGTCAATATTGTGTCATCATGTGACAATCTAGGGGACTTCAATTATTCAGATATCGATTTGAAAACTAATTCTGCACCAAGTGAGAAATCAAATAAGTTCCTAACCAACTTAGCTGACAACTTTGTTGTCCAAAAGGTAGAGGATGGAACCAGAGGGACAGCCATACCAGACTTAATTCTTACAGAGATAGTGATAGAGGGAGTTAAAACTGCAGGAACCTTGGGTGAAAGTGACCATGTCATAACGGTACTAGAATTCAACATAATGCAAACACAGGCAATAGAACACAATGACATCAGAGTCTTGGATTTTAAAAGAGCTGATTATAATAAACTCAGAGAGAATTTGGGAAAGATTCCATGGATGAAAATCCTAAAGGGGAAAACAACTCAAGAATCTTCGGAAACTCTGAAAAGTACGATCATGGAAGCCCAGACCAGCACAATACCACTGAGAAAGAAAAACAAGAAATCCAAGAAGAAACCAGCATGGCTGCACAAAGATCTCTCTGGCAAATTGAAAGAAAAAAGGACAAGTACAAAAAATGGAAAGAAGGACATACAACTAAGGCAGAATATCAGCAGATAGCCAGAATCTGCAAAGACAAAGTCAGAAAAGCAAAGGTTCAGAACGAACAAAGACTTGCAATAAAAGTCAAAGATAATAAAAAAAGTTTCTTCCAACATATAAATGACAAGAAAAACATCAAGGAAACAGTCAGTCCACAAAAGAGAGAAGACGGCAAAGAAGTAACAGGCAACAGAGAGAAAGCAGAACTCATTCTTTGCATTGGTCTTCATGCAAAAAGAAACCATAGCTCAACCCACCAAAAATATAACTGTAAAAGACAGACCACAAATAAAAGTTAAAATAAGCAAAAAATAATAATAAGAGAACACCTGTCTGATCTTGATGAACACCGGCGCCTGATGGATTACATTCCAGAGTTTTAAAGAAGCTGGCAGGGGTCATCTCAGAACCACTGCACCTTATCTTTCAAAAATCCTGGAGCACTGGGGAACTATCAGAGGACTGAAAAAGAGCTGGCATCTTCAAAAAAGGAAAAAAAAAAAACAGATCCAAGAAACTATAGACCAATCAACCTAACATCAATACCCGGGAAGATATTGGAAAAGATAATCTGCCAACATCTAGAAACAAGTAAAGTAATAACTAGCAGTCAGCATGGGTTTGTTAAGAACAGATCATGCCAAACCAATCTTATTTCATTCTTCAACATAGTGACTAAATTAGTAGACCAGATTAGTAGTCCATAGACTGTGGACATAATATATTTAGATTTCAGCAAGGTATTTGACAAAGTTAACCACAACCTACTTCTTAGTTAGCTAGAAAAAAGTAGAATAGATAGCACCACCACTAGATGGACTCGCAACTGGCTGGCAAACCGTACTCAACGAGTAGTCCTTAATGGGTCTAAATCTACATGGAGGGAAGTAAGCAGTGGGGTCCCACAAGGTTCTGTCTTAGGCCCAGTACTCTTCAATATCTTCATTAACGACTTAGATGAGGGAATAGAAGGGGAACTTACCAAATTTGCAGATGATACTAAGCTGGCAGGAATAGCTAACACCCAAGAAGATAGGCTCAAGATGGATCTTGACAGACTAGAACACTGGGCTATATCTAACAAAATGAAATTCAATGTAGAGAAAAGTAAAATCTTACACTTAGGCAAGAAAAACCAAAAGTACACATATAGACTGGGTGAAACCGGGCTCAATAGCAGTAACTGTGAGAGGGATCTTGGAGTCTTAGTGGACAACCAGCTAAATAAGAGTCAGCAGTGTGCTGCAGCAGCCAAAAAAGCTAATGCAATCCTAAGTTGCATTAACACAGGGATACAATCAAGATCAAGTGAGGTACTAATACCACTCTATAAAGCCTTAGTAAGACAACACATAGTTTTTGTCCATCAGTTTTTGTCACCACATTATAAAAAAGATGTTGAGACTCTAGAAAAAGTGCAGAGAAGAGCAACCAGGATGATTAGGGGACGGAGACTAAGGCATATGAAGTACGGTTGCAGCAACAGGGCTTGGCTAGCCTGATGAAGAGAAGGACTAGTGGAGACATGATAGCAGTATTCCAATATTTGAGGGGAACAAATACACACACACACACACACACACACACACACACACAAATACAAAGAGGAAGGGGTCAAGCTATTTTCTAAAGTGCCTGTAAGCCAGACAAGGAATAATGGATGGAAACTGAACAAGGAGAGATTTAACCTGGAAATAAGGAGAAACTTTCTGACAGTGAGAACAATCAACCAATAGAACAGCTTGCCCTCAGAAGTTGTGGGAGTGCCATCACTTGAGACCTTCAAGAAGGGATTGGACTGCCATTTGTCAGAAATGGTGTAGGGTCTCCCACTTGGGCAGGGGGTTAGACTGGATGATCTATAAGGTCCCTTCCAACTCTGATTATCTGTGATCTTTTAAAACTTCAGTGTTTCCGAAAAAAAATTCAATTCAAACTAAATTATTATCTGTAAAAGTGCATTCTCCTAATGCAGTTCAAAAGTCCAGTTCTGCACTTTACGTTGGTCTTCAAAAACAAAAACAATAAACAAAGAAATCATTTCAGAATGAGTTTTTCACTCAGTAAATTATCAGCTTCTGAAGTTCTTATCATTGTAGAAGAGCATTTCAGAAGACTCAATGAAAACAAATTTGGAGAATTTTACATATTTTGCAGCATTTTGTAAGTGAATTTAGTCTTGCATTCAAGTTATTCTCTGCAGCAGTAAGAAAAAATAATTATTTGAAGTTAAGAAAAAATAAAGAGTGGGGAATGGAACACAGGCAGGCAAAACTGTAGAAGAGAAAAGGCAGAGCTGTTAGACCACCAAGTCTGACTATGACAACTGTGAAATATACCTCTTGGACGACTTGGTAGCGTCTGACAGCCTTTGGGGGATGTGAAGGGGGGGAGGAAGATAGGAGGAAAACACAAAGTTGTGGGAGAGGGAGAAAAAATGAATGAAGGTGAATTTAAAAAAAAGGAAAAAGCAGCAGTGAGAGGCAGGCAGCAAAGCAGCAGCAAATTTTGTGATGCAAGAATTAAGAGAGAGACAAAGGCATATACAGCTAATGCTCAAATCTAGAAACACCTACAAAGTTTGGTAGGCAGCATACCAGCATAACACAGCTGTTTAGATTTTCATTTTTAGACAAGAATCTCATTATGAATTGCATTCTTTAGTTTGTAAGAGCTAAATAATTAATTCACTACTGCAATAATCACATGTGAAAATGGTGAGCATCTGCATATTGAAACTGGCTATGCCTATATCACAGGAATATACTGTGTTTTCATATTCAAGAAAGGTATGAAATGCAGCTTATTCCCTTTGTTTCCTTCCTACCTATCTTGGCTCCTTTCTTCAAGAGAGTAACTACAACAGAAGTATTGCGGCAGCCCACTGCCCTATCGAGGGGGCGCATCCCACTGTAATCCACATGCTCAATCATGGCACCATGATCCACCAGAAATTGAACCTATAAATAAACGAACAACTGAGTCAGCATCATCCAGAAACAATGTTATTATGTGATTAAGCCGAGCTTTCAGATTCATAGAATGCTGGTTATATTCTTTAAAGCCCTACATAATATAAAGACAGATTTTGGACTGCTTATTGATAACTGTTTCTGCCCATCCTATCAGATCCATTAGGATGGATGTGCTCCTGGTCTTATCTGTAAAACATTAATGTCTTGCAGAATCCAAGAAACATGCCTTCCCTATAATGGTGCCTGCCTGGTGAAATACTTCCCCCAGATATCCAAATGGCCCTGATCTTGTTGGCTTTCTGGAAAGCTGAAAAAACTGGCTTTTCCCACAGACATTAAGGCTAAGTTTTTAGTGGTGCGTCACATAGAAGTCACTGTATGTATGGTTCAGGACAACGTGAGGTGCCTTGGCTTTAGGTTTCTTTTATATATGTTATTTTTATCAATTTTTTTTATTGTAAGCTATATTTCTAAATATAGGTTTAAGTATATTATTAGGATTAATATCTCTTTTGATATCAATTGGAGGAATATGACAAGCCAGACCAGTTTGTCAGACTGGACAACCTATTGTACAAAAATCTCAAATGGCACTGGGATTTACAATATACTGGAAAGCTTGGATTTACAATATACTTGAAATATTGTAGGAGTCATCAAGGCTTATTACTAACAATGTAACTTCATGGTGGTTCCTGTTCTCCAGCCCTCCAATCCAGTCCTCAAGTTAACATTTAAAGTGAAGGGAATAGTAATAATAAATAAAGAGAATATATTATAGCATTAAGTAGAGAGATTCTCTATAGACATTTCTCATCTTGCCGTTGTAAAAAATATTTCCTCAACCTTTCACTTGTTGTAAAACAATTTTAAACACATGCCTGCAATCAGTTACATTCCTCACCTATTAAGACACATGATTGTCCCATCTAAATCAATCTGAATCCATCTGTTTTCCTGGATTTTTCCCCGGCATCACCCCCTGGGAATGAAACGTACCTCTCTGGAAATGTAACTACCTCCATTTGGAGGAATCCACACCTTTGAAGTATGCTGTTAATGGCCTCCTCATGTGGTCAATTGTGATCAATTAGGGGGACAATGGGAGAAGAGATAATGAAAGATAAACATTGCCGGAAGAGGGACTTGTCTTTTGCAGGAAAGATGTAAATCTAAGTTAGAGAGTTTTACAATGCAGTTACTCAACTTCAAAGAATCTTAAAGGTATAAAAAGGCTTTATTTTCTCCATATGCTTTATATCCTTCCTCTCATATCTATCTTGTGTATATGTGAGGATAGGTTTTACCCTAAGCTTATTGATCAATTAAAGTTAGATTTTGTTCTTCAAAGCCTCCGCTTAAGTTCACTTTTGGCAAATTGTGATCTTAAGTTAAAGCCAGACTTTACAAAAGGGCATATAAGCTGTTCATTGCTGACCATTTCTGTGGTCTAAGAAGACAGTTAGTAACCCAATTAACTACATATTGAATTAAATATGAAAGGTTGACAAAGGTGGCATAAGTTTCAATTCCCTTTACATTTTATAAGATGCAGTTGAAAATATTGGATCACATAGTCCATTTTTTCCAAACTATGAACTATGAAATGAAGAATGGTGCATGCCATTTACTTGCTAGTTTCAGTTTATTTTACTGCAAATTGAGATTATTTGAGGGAAAGTGGACACCAATCTTCTGCATTGTCTATGTGCCATACAAATCAATGGCTATGATAAAGAAATGAATTATAATCTCTTACAGAATAATAAATAAACAAATAAACAATAAAAAAAATCATAACTTACCACCTCTGCATCTCCATAAAAAGCTGCTAAATCCAATGGAGTACGCCCATTTTTGTCAGCGTGGTCTGTAGCAGCTCCACTCTCTACCAAAGCCCGCACTACTGAAAGATGGCCTTTTAGGCAAGCCCAGCTAAGAGCAGTTAGTCCTTCTTTGTCCATTAAGGAAATTGAGGAGCCTGAAGGAAAAAAAGCAAAGCTGCCTAAATGCTTACACAAAGTAAAATGATTTACACCTCATTCTTGTACCAATCTTTCATAAAAATTTGGTCTTATAATCATTTAGGAATATACTGTATATATCTCATTTATAAGAAATACTACTTATATTAGCTTGATAGATACTGTCGAGAGAAAAAAATGTTACCAAATAGCTTGTTGCCCCTGAAGTAGCTTATAGAATATCTTTTGGTCAGAAAATGGTTTCACTCTATACTGGAACAAACTTCTTGTAATATTCTTCTGCATTTTTTCTCATTCCTTAAGAATGAGAAAAAGGTATCTTTGATTATTTCTCCTATCATAAATTCTCCAGAAGCATCTCAGTTAAATCATTCTTGCATTAAACCAAAATGGGCTTGGTGTGTAAAAGAGAAAAATATAACAATTTAACAAAACATAGAGAACAAGAGATCAAAAATGAGATCCAAAACATATTGTCCTACAAATGATAATTCTCCTCCCCCTGGATGAGTGTCAATTGGGCAACTCAGCAGCCAAAGTTGCATAATCCATTATGGTTCACCAGTCTTTCCTTGCTTCCCAAATCTTGCCAACTCTCCTTTCCAACATGTAATGTCATATTGTTCTCTGCAAGAAAATCTTGACATATGTATAATTGAATATTTACTTAGCCTACTTATGAGATTACCAGAGCAGAGGCAGAAATCTGGAATCCAATTCATCTATTGACTTCCTTGTTGTCTAAAAGCATCTCTACCCAGGTTGCTTAATTGGTCACCCATTGTGTGATGAAATATCCCTCTTGTTGGCATTGATGACTTCAACCTTCATGCTTAAGAGAGTGAATTGGGAAGATCTAAAGATTTCATGGCCACCATAATTATATGGGTTTGTTCCAGAAAACTCCAGGCAAGACATACTTAAATGATTATACCCAGACCTTATCAGTGCTTTGGAGCTATTATATTATCAACTAGATTTAGACAATGTTAAGTTCTGCGCATGGGCGCAAGGATTGGAGATGAGACGATGAACAGTGAACTTCAACTCTTTATTTAACATTGTGGAACAGAGCAAAAACTACAGCAGCAATAGCCCTTTTTATAGACAAGCTGCTGATCAAGTAACCAATAAGAAATGGGAAGCATTAGTTCCCTTAACCAATGAGAGAGGCCCGCTAATAGCCAATCAGATTCTCCTGAATGGACCAATCAGATGTCGCTATTATCAGCCAATCAGAAGTGCAGGGTCAGAACCCTGCACTTTTCTAAAGGTTTTAATAATCTTTATTAAGCACTTTTATTAATTCACTTTTTATTAATTCACAACACCCCTTCCCCCCGGGTTCCGTTTAAGGGGTGCGATGACGTAATCCTTGAGGTAGGCTGGTTGTTTAGATTGTCTGTTAGATTTTCGCTGTCCCCCCGGTACTTGTTTATAGTCTTGTTTGGGCGGGACGTTTTCTGGCGAGTAGGGTGCCTCCGAACCTTCATTTAAAAACTCGGTGCCGCTAATGTCCTCATTGTCCTCTTGCCTTTGTGGGCTTGCTTCTGACGAGGTGTTTTTTTGAGGCAAGTCCACCACCCTCTCTGATTCTTCCGAATGCTCACTTCTTCCACTCGTGCTTTCTGCCGTTTCGAACTCGGTCTCCTCGGCATCTCCTCCCCCCTCAGTTTGGAAGTTACCGGAGTCGCAGAAACGAGGTTGCAACCTTGAACGCAGCTGATCAATATGGCGCTTCCATATTCTTCCAGCACGACTTTTTACTTCGGTTCGACCTGGGTCCTGTGACTTGGATTACAGTTGCCTCAACCCACAAAGGATTGCCAGAAAAGTTTTTAACGAAGACTAAGTCACCTATCTGGAATTCGCGGCATTTCCCACTGGATCCGTGTGGTTTTTCTGGTTCGTACAATGGGTGTAGTCGGTCAAGGTGGGAGCGGAGTTTTTGTCCCATTAACAATTCAGTCGGAGTCTTGTTGGTGACGCTGTGCAGAGTGATGTGTTGAAGGAGGAGTATCCGGTTAATCTTATTTTCGATATCACCATAGTCCATTTTATGTAGGGTTTTTTTGACGAATTGTACCATGCGCTCGGCTCTTCCATTGGCCGCAGGATGCACCGGTGAAGTTAGCGCATGGCGAATACTACGGTCCGCCAAATACTGTTCAAACGAAAGCACGGTAAACTGGGGCCCGTTGTCGGATACCAGAACGTCTGGCAGTCCATGGGTTGTGAATAATCTGTCCAATTTCCTGATGATGGATTCGGTTGTGGTACTTTTCATTTCATGGATTTCAAGCCAGTTTGAGTCGGCATCCACCGTTATTAGGAATGTGTGTCCTTTAGTAGGTCCCGCAAAGTCAATATGAATACGGGACCATGGTCCCCTGGGTGTTTCCCACTCTGTTGGGGTTGCTTTCAGTGGGGCATTGCTAACTTCCTGGCATCTGCAACAAGTCTTTACCCAGGCTTCGATTTGCTTGTCAATACCCGGCCACCACGCGTAGCTTCGTGCGAGCGCCTTTATGCGAACTATGCCAGGGTGGCCTTCATGCAAGGTTTTCAATACCGCTCGTTGCAGCCGCTCTGGGACAATGACTCTATCCCCCCAAATTATGCAGCCTTTCTATGAAAACAGTTCCGTCTGTCGATTCTTGAAAGGACCGAAGTTGTCAGGGATTTGATCCAATGGCCATCCTCGCTTGACCCAGCTAAGAACTCACGCCAAAATGGGATTGCGTTTGGTTTCGATCTCAATATCTCGAGCTGTCAGTGGTGGTGATTGAAGTGTTTCAATCTGGAGCGTCACGACGGTTGGAGCTGGGTCGTCAACGGTTTCAGGAAGTGGTGCACGGCTTAGTGCGTCAGCGTGGGGGATGGCTTTCCCCGGGTGGTGTTGCAGTTTATAATTATATGCAGCCAAGAATTCCGACCAGCGAGTCATTCTGGGAGATAATATATAAGGGGTTGGCTTGTCCCCCGCTATAATCCCCAGCAAAGGTTTGTGGTCGGTGACTATAGTAAAAACTCACCCATAAATATATTCATGAAATCGTTTAACAGCAGAAATGACAGCAAGAGCCTCTTTATCGATTTGACTATAGTTACGTTCAGCTTTTGATAGTGTTTTTGAAAAGTAGGCAATAGGGGCTTCACTACTGTTTGGTAACACATGGCTCAAAATGGCACCCACTCCGAATGGTGATGCATCACATGTAATTGTTAAAGGCAAAGTCTCATTATACTGCATCAAAACAGCGTCTGAAGTCAATAAGTTTTTTACTTGTCGGAATGCGTGTTCCTCTCGGTGTCCCCAGACCCAGGTTGCCTTTTTGTCCAACAGACGATGTAGGGGCTCGGCTACGGTCACTTTGTGGGGCAGGAACACATTGTAGAAATTGATAAGGCCCAGGAAAGCTTGGAGATCAGTCTTATTTCGAGGCCTGGGAGCGTTTTTGATTGCCCTAAGCTTGCTATCGGTGGGGTGAATGCCTTGTTTATCGATTAAGTACCCCAAAAATTCTACCTTATCCGTACACAGTTGACACTTATTTTTTTTTACTTTAAGGCCAGAGTCTTTAAATTTCTGGAGAACTAACCTCAGGCGCTCCCTTAGTATTTCTTTAGTTGGACCAGCAATTAAAACGTCATCAAAATAAAGTACAACCCCTTTTATACCCTGTAGTAGTCTCTCCATCAAGCTCTGAAAAATTCCTGGGGCTATGCTAACTCTGAATTGGAGTCGGTTGCACTTAAATGCACCTCAGTGCATAACGATCGTTTGTGCCTCTGCCATTTTTTTGTCTACAGGCAGTTGTTGGTATGCCTGTGCTAAATCCAATTTAGCGAAGACTTTTCCGCCCCCCAGGGAATGGAGAAGGTGTTGTACCACCGGTACCGGGTAAGCGTTCTGCTGAAGGGCGTGATTCAGGGTGGCTTGGTAGTCCCCACAAATTCTTAACGATCCATCCGGCTTGATGGGTGTTACGATTGGGGTTTCCCAGGGAGCGTGGTCGGTTGGTTCTAACACACCCTGGGCTATTAATTTATCAAGCTGCTCCTCAATCTTTGGTTTAAGGGCAAATGGAACTCGACGAGGCTTAAGGCGGATGGGAGCTACTTTGGGGTTAAGGTTAAATGATATCGGGGTCCCCTTGTACTCGCCTAATTTCTCTGTAAAGACGTCCTGGAACTCCCGGATGATGGCTTCTTCCCAGTCGTCGCTGTTGGTTCGGTGAGTGCCGGCTACTTCAATTCCAAGTGGGGCGAACCATTGGAGGCCTAACAAACTAGGCCAATCCCTGTCAACTATGGTTAGTGGTAGGAATGCAGTACGATTTTTAAATAAGACACGGACTTTGCTGGATCCAACGACTGGAATTCGATTTCCCTGATAGTCCTTAAGTATGATTCTTTGGAATCTGAGGTCTTGCTGCCGGATGGTGGGGATTAATTATTTAAGGGTCTTCCAGGAAACCATCAAGAGGGACGATCCTGAATTGACTTCCATCATGCAGGGCTGGTTTTCGATGGTGACTTTCACCCGGATCTTCTTAGCGTCTAATGATGAGGCGTGACTGATCATAATGGTTTGGTGTGCCTCTTCGCGCTTCATTGACTGGGCTAGTGGTTTGTTTCTGTAGGAGTGGTTGTTCCATTGGGGGGCTAAGTTTTCTCGATTCACAGGACGACTTCCTGTGGGCTGGTGGTAGTTGGTCCCCCTCTGAGGGGTTTTGGATCCTTGCTTGCTTCTACAAACTCTTCCGATGTGACCTTTTTTCCCGCACACATGGCAGAGTGCGTCGAGGAATTTGCAGTCTGATCGTGGGTGGTTTGCCCCACAACCAGCGCATTGGCACTGTACTCTCTGGTTACGTTGATGGCGTTGGTCTCGTTCAGACCGGAGCTGGTTGACCTCTTCTTCATCACTTTCTGATGACGATTCGAGGTCCTCATGGTGGGCTGTCGTTGCCTGTCTCTCCAAGTGAGGTGAGATTTCGCCGAGTTGGTGGAGCAGGGCGTGGGTGCGGCGCATTCGTGCAGCCGACTTCCTGGTTGCTTCTGCTGCAGTAGCGTCAGCGATGGCATCTGCAAGGCTAATGTCACCTTTCGCCATCAGCTTACTTTGGATGGCTGGTGCATCTAATCCCAGAACTATTCGGTCTCTCAAGGCCTCTTCGAGGTCGACGAACCCGCAGAGGCCTCTCAGATTCCGGAGATCCACAATGAAATCTGCAACGCTTTCTCCCTTCCGCTGGTCTCTCTGATAAAATTCATGTCTTCGAACAAGCGTTGGTACGGTCGGTGTGTAGTGGGCCCGTGGAAGGGGCTCGAGGACATCCCAGTCCATGGACTTCACCTCAGCCGGTTTGGCTAGTGCCTTGGCCATCTTAAACACGGTCAGCCCGCAGTTAGTTAGGAATACTGCTCGCTTCTTTCCAGTAGTGGCATCCTTCAAGTTGTTGGTCTCCAGAAACATCTGTAATCGGTCCATATATGAGTCCCAGTCTTTTTGTGCCGGGTCGAATGGAGCGGGTGATATGACGCTGCTGGACATGGTTCAACCGTTGGTGCGTCTTCAGCCACGTGCTCTGTTTGGCGCTCTGTAGTGTTCAGTCAGCTCTGACGTCTCCAGATCCCACCCTCGTCGCCAGTGTTAAGTTCTGCGCATGGGCACAAGGATTGGAGACGAGACGATGAACAGTGAACTTCAACTCTTTATTTAACATTGTGGAACAGAGCAAAAACTACAGCAGCAATAGCCCTTTTTATAGACAAGCTGCTGATCAAGTAACCAATAAGAAATGGGAAGCATTAGTTCCCTTAACCAATGAGAGAGGCCCGCTAATAGCCAATCAGATTCTCCTGAATGGACCAATCAGATGTCGCTATTATCAGCCAATCAGAAGTGCAGGATCAGAACCCTGCACTTTTCTAAAGGTTTTAATAATCTTTATTAAGCACTTTTATTAATTCACTTTTTATTAATTCACAACAGACAACATTATAACTAGCCCTGTGCCATGATTATATAATTTCCAAATCCTGGTAATAATAGTTTATTTAATTTATAGGGTCACTTAATTGAAATGACTCAAGGCTGATGAGCTTGACTGCAGCTCATGATCTTTGTGAGGTAAATTGACAGATTACAGGGTCTATCTCACATGCCTTATGAATTCATATCAATTCTGAAAATGCCTGGGGAGAGTCTCAGTGATTTTACAGTATACATAATTGTATTTTCTAAATAACTTGAGGTTATAGGAAATTGTTTATGTTTATGCCTTCCCTCTATATAGCAGCCAGACTTGAATGGCTGCTTTGCTTATTGCGGACTTTAGATAGATGAAACAACAAAAGCAAGACCTAGAATGCTGGCGTAGAAACATGGAAAGAAGTGGAAATAGGGCAAATTCAAATCTAAGCCTATGTCATGGCAATAAAACAGATTTAGCACACTTTCCCTCTCTTAGTGCATCAATGGAGTGCTGTTCAATGGTCTTGTTTAAGCTAGCAAGCATCCCTTATAAGGAGAGATCTTGCAAAGCTTCTGTTGACACAGTTCTTTGCTGGTAAAAGTAACTCAAATTCACCAGTCTTTTGACTCTTGGAGGAAATGGACTCCATGTAATGGCTGGAACAGCATTGTGATGTATTACCCGGAATTCATTTTTGCAAACGTACTCCAAGAAAGCAGGGTTGTCTCTGGTATTCTTCAGCTACTTGTGGCTTGGATTCAAACAGTATTTGTCCTGTTTTTTGGTGGGGGAGAAGGAGTGTGTGTGTGTATGTATATATGATGGGCTGGTTCTAGGTGATTATCAATGCTCTGCTTTAAGAAGGGACATTTCCTACACATTTAAAAGAAGCCCTCCCAGAATTCAACTATTCTTGGAAATGATTGCTGTCTCTTTTGTAGACAAGAAACAAATGGCATGTGTGCCTAAAACTACTTCTTTAAGAATGGCTATAATTCCAGAATGTTGCAAGTTAGAATGTGCTTCTCTTTCTCCACCCTTTTTCTTATAAATATTAGAATGAATTCAGAGTGTATTTGTCTAAGATGTTTTCATGCAGTTTCTCCTCTTCATCTAGGCTTAAATGATGTTTATTTCCTTGACACTTTAGTAATAGATCCTCCCACTCTACATTAAGGTCATCTACTTTATTTTCTGCAGTTATTCGGACTATACTAGAGCATACTAGAAGAAATGGATTATCTTTTCAATCAGAATTCAAGTTTGGGCATAAGGCTGGGGATTGCATTAATTGTTGTCCTTGCCTAGGCATCCATTCATTTGTCCATTTTAAAAGAACTATATACTGCCATCTCCATAGATTACTATCCTCCTGTCCTGAGCAAAAAAACAAAAAACAAATCAAGCCAAGTATCTATCCTCTATTTGAATGGGACTGGACATTATTTGGGAGAACTTCATGTTTGTCATGGAATCTTGGACTATTCCTAAAAAAATGGCTAGTATATGTCCCCTAGACATCTATCAGTTAAATTATTTAAACACCTAAGATTTGAGGAAATAAGCAGACTAGAATATGGTGGGGGGAGCAGCACATATGATCATATTCTTGTGGTTACCAATTTATCTTTCAATATTATTCCTCAGCCTGATACCCTTAAAATCCTATTATTTTATCTATCAAACTTATCAGATACCTCAGAAAAATACTGCAAGCGAACAGAAAGATAGCCTGGCTCTAAACTCATCCTTAACTATACCATACTAAGCTCTACATTTTCTATATCAGAATTTGCAGAGCAAACATACTCCAGGTCCACTATCTGAAATAATACCATTTATATCCAGGGAGTGAGCCTTCTATATCATTGGACCTACCATATATAACAGCCTCCCCTCTGAGATCTAGAAAACTTGAGCTTCTGAAAGACTTTGAAGAAATAGGCTTTTTTCTCAAGAGGACATATTGTTAGGGTGAAGTATGTTTCTTTTGTTTTTATTCTGTTACCAGTTCCATGAGGTGCTTCAGCTATTTTTAAAATTGGTATTACCTTAAAGCTATTTGATAGGGTAGTTTTGTTTGGGGTGAACTGTCTAGAGTTACTTAATTAAGAAGGGTACCATATAGATTAGACAGAATCAGAGATGGATAGAGAGATCTTTATCCCAATGAAGATTGGTACAATAATGAAGAGTGTTTTTATCTCTTTTCTTGTAAAAGAAGACAAGCCAAACTTTTGATACAAATTATTACTGATAATCTAATCTCCTGGTGACAATATTTAGTCAGAGTGATCTACATTTGGAGTAATATGAAATTACAAAAATAAAAATAAGAGAGTGTTTCTACGTAGATGCAGTGGGTAGATGGAGTTTTGTGAAACACATAAGTATATGTTGTAAATTAAAATAAATCACTGAAAAGTTGTTTTTAAAAAAATATCCAAAATATTTCCAAAACATAAAACATTAGCTGAAAATAAGGCAATTCCCAACCGCAATGAAAATATTTTGACTTTGAAATAAACTCTTCTGGCCTCAGTTGAAAATAGCACTATTCTGTTGCACGTGAATGCTATGTTACAGAATCAAAGAATGAACAAAATGATTTATAAAAATGGGAGGAGACATATGCATTCTAGAATATTTGGTCTTATTCTTATAATTTTCAATACTAACCTTGTCCCAATAAGAACTCCACAGTGCCCAAATGCCCCTCTGAAGCTGCCATCATTAGAGGAGTCCGACCTTGTTTATCTGCCATATTAACATCTGCACCATGGGTGAGCAAGAGATCGACAATCTGAAAACACATAAAGAATGCACTGGGTACAAACCATCTACATAAATATCATGTCAGAAGTATCATGAATTCTTCTGCTAAGAATGATGATCTTTTGATCGTTTAAAAAATTAACTTTTTTGGCGGGGAGAGGAGGAACGCACAGGCAGGGCAATGGTAACAAAAAAAAAAAATCTATGGGATATATCCTATTCATTCTCGCATGATATCTTATGTCTCTGTGACTCAAAAATATATTAAATGCTTCTTAACTGAAATACAGAAAGACTAAATAATTCAAAATAAATTTCAAGATGGCGGTTACTAGGAGCTATCAAAATCTACAGCACAGAGTCTGAGATTCTTTCTAATTGTAGAAGGATGTATTTTAAGCAATTATTCAAGAATCTAGCAGACAAGAAATTGTTTCTGGGGGCTATTCCTAGTGGGTAAGCCCAAAGGTTTGTAAATGTTTAAATGAATTTTTAATTATTGTGGCCTATTGCTGATTAAAGATTTCTATGAAATATCTTAAGTTTAATTTAAATATATTTTTATTGGCTGGATTCTCTTGAACCCCTTCCCTCTCCCCAAACCTTCTCCACTGAAATTCCTTTGTTTAGATTTATGACGCTTCTACATTTTAGAAGATAGCTTATCATACTGACTAGCTTTCTATATTTACTTTGGCAGTTTTTTTCCTGCTTACCATCTTTGTTTTATTAATATTTGGAATTGAAACTTTTAATTACAATCACTGAAAGAACAGTTATTTTACCAACACAGTAAGAATTACTTTTTTGTTTTTGATTCTCTTTCTATGTAAAAAAAATTAAAGGGAAACTTACATTGATTATAAATACAAATCTAATTGTTTTAAGTCATTCATATTCCTAATAATGTTATTAATTTTGATCTACTTGTTTTTGAATATTACTATTTTGTTTGTTTATTTAAATATATTTTGCTTCAACCAGTGTATCCTAGTTTCAAGTAGATAACTTTTTCTAGTATTGTTTCTTCAATCACATGAGGGAACTTCAACATAAGGATTTATGAAACTATATTTATGTTTCTTATTTCTTTCAGGTTTTTCTTATTATTTAATAAGCTTATTGATCTTGTTTTAACTTATCACAGAACTAATATTTTTATTTGTAAAGTGGACTGTTGAAAAACTTGAAAAAGTTAAGTTAGCAGACTTAATATTATCATTCTTTTTTGAGAAATTTAAAATGAATATTGATTTGATGTAATTTTTTTCAAATGCAATTGTACATTCAAAAGCTTTATTAATTTGGGGATATCCTTATATTTCTGGCCCTTACTATTTTGTGTCCTTTGATCTAATATATATTTGCCAATTTGTTTTATTATTTTTTCAACTAAAAAAGAGTTCTAACATAGAGAATATTTTGAATGGCAATCAAATGTAATACTATGTGTGAATTAATTGTTTGATATTTATTAAAAATAATATGGATAATATTTGTTTATGGTTATTTTTCTTCTCATACAGTAGTAGTTGGCTAATATATTTTGTTTTAAATATTATTGAATGTTATTTTGTTTTAAAGTCTACTTTTAATATTTTAAATTTTGTTTTAATTTAATAAATAAAAATTTTGGCCATAGGATAAAGTATTATTTTTCCTAAATGAGAAGGAATAATAAAGAAGAATCAAAGATGGAGGAAATACAGTTGATTCCTCTATACATTTCTTTTATTTCAAGTAATTTCTGCTTCTACAAAACAATTGTGTACTTTTTATGTAAGAGATAATAGAGACCATCAATCAGTTGTTTTTAAATTCTGCAGGCACTCAGACTGCACATCAAATTCATACATGTGATTTACATTATCTGGAGCAGCAGTCCCCAGCCTTTGAGGTTTGTTGTGGGGAAGAAGGGAACCAGGCTAGTTGTGGGGGAGAAGTGAACCAGGTTGTGTGTCAGGCCAGTTCTCATGCATGCGCCCTGGCCCATTATTCACACAAGTTCAGTTGTGTGCATGTGTGCACCAGCCCATCACTCACATGGCCATGGCTTGAGAGTGGGCCATAGCCCAGAGGATGAGGATGCCTGATCTAGAGGTCCACCAGGATAAAATGTGCCAGAATGGATGTGAGGGCTTTGACTGAATATATGAAATATCAAATCCCGATTCTGGTAAACATAGTAACTTCACTTTCCAAAAATATAATATCTGTACTTACATCCTATGAAAACCAAAATATAGGTTTAAGAAAATTCTTAACTGAAAAGGCACCCCCAAAAGATCCCAGATAAAGGGCCCTCAGGAAACCATCTATCAAATGATAATTACATTACCATACTTCCATTTAGACAAGAGTACAACAAAATTATCAAGTGTTAAGAAGCCTCACTATTTGTCCTCTTTCTGGTAAACAAAGAATTAGCAGCCAAAAAACCAGCCTTTTTCTGACACTTAGTCACAGGAATATTACGGGAATGTAGTTCTCCTTGGATTTCCATACCTGCCTACATATGGAAGGAATATTACAGCCAATTATTGACTGGCACAAGTTGTAGTGGATTAGCAGAACCCCAAAATGATTTATCATTCCAGGAGAAAATCTTCTATCCACCTCCATTATTTAAATGTCATATTGACAGATGGGCTTTCTTACTTGTAGTTTTATTTATTGATATAAATATTTCCTGCCAAATTCCAGCTGGTTGGGAATTCTCTACTGTAGTCATCATTTATAAAAAGGTTGATAATGGTGATCCTTCAAATTATAGCCCAATCAATCAATCAATCAATCAATCAATCAGTTTATTACAGTCTTAGACCAGAGATAAATTATAGACCAATTAATCTAACTGACATCTTTTTATACAAATTTGATGCTGGTAATTGAAAATAACTTGCTACCCAAAGAACAAATTATATTTGGGTCTGGTCACTCTATTATGGATAACAGCTTCATTTTATGTCATCTAGTAGAAAAATATACAGGAAACCAACTGTTTACAACTTTTACAGACTTCATCACAATATTTGATTTAGTAAACAAGGACATGCTTTGGAAGAAACTTATGGACTAAGCATGAACTCTAGTGTCCTCTCTTTAATCAAGGCTTTATACTGAAACATGCCTAAAATTATGCACAGGATCAACATTTTATCAGTTTATTAACAGAAAGTTAGTTTATTTTTATAGGTTATTAACAGAAAATTAGTACCAATAAAGAAGCCATATAAGGATATATACCATTTGTTTAGTTTGTATGTTAATATTTAAAAGTCCTTTCATTCAACCAATATGTATGTGCCCAAAGATATTTAATCATTCTGCATTATGCAGAAAATATAGTATTTATAATTTATATCCAGGTAGGGATTAGAAGACAATAAGTCCAAAACTAAAGTAGTTGTTTTCAGGAAGAGGTGGACTAGGGCCTAGATAGGGAATGTATGCAAGTCAATTTTTACTTATACTTATACTGGCTTTCACAGAAATAGGTTCCTGGCTGCCTTATTTTAAGAATAATTTTTAAGGGCTACAGTGTGTGCCAATGCCATAAGATAATTCACCAACCATAGCTGTATGGGTTCTCTATTTCCAATCATAAAGGTCAAATAGTCCCAATGATCACATATAGTGCAGAACTGTGAGGATATATAAATGCTGACTTATTGAAATAATTTTTTGTTGTTCAGTTACTTAGTCATCTCCAACTCTTTCTGACTCCAAGGACCAGGATCTCAGTGTGACCAGCTCAGTGCAGCTGGCTCTCCACTGCTGAGTCACTTCTGCTAACTGACCATTACCAAGTCATTGCAGGGTGACTCAACATGGTCATTTCATTGTGGAGACAACTCACTATGGGCAGACAGAATGAGAGTTGTGGGGGATGGAATGAGCAAGTAGGCAGAACACAGAGCTATGGTGATGGCCAGAGACTTCCCACTGGAGGGAGAACCAGGTGGGTGGGGGAGCAGGTGGGCAGAATGCAGAGTGCAGAGCAGTGGGACCAATGGCTGGGAGCTTCCCTCTTTTCACACATGCCATCACTGCCATATTTGGGGTGGCAGCAGTGGGTGCAATTTTCATACTTTCCTTGTTGCTGCCTCCGCCAAGCCAAGCTCTGGGACATTTGGAGTTAAGGCCATTTTGCAGCAACAGCAATGTTCAAGTCTTTTGTGGGTGGGAGTAGTACGTGGCAGTGAGGCACCAGAGGCCAGGAATGTCCCAATTTCATATACCCCTGCCACCATGCCCCCAAAAGGACCAAACATTGGTAGTACCACCAAACTCCAAGAGGTCTGGTTCAGCAGCACTCGTGGGTGAGTATAAAAATGGAAAGCTTCCAGCCTATGCCACCTTCCTGCCACCTCCTCTGACCACCGCTGCCACCCTGAACAGCCTGATCACTATTGCTGCCGCCAAAGAAGAGGGATATGAAAATGGGATGTGCCCAGCCTCTGCTGCCTCCCCATCCATTTCTGCCATCCATCCCACCCATTTCTTCCAATTCTATTTGACAGGAAGTAATGGCACTAGATGCCATGACCTTAATTATTTTAATGTTGAGTTTCAGACCAACTTATCCACTCTCTTCTTTCATCATCATCAAGAGCCTCTTTAGTTTCTATTCACTTTCTGCCATTAGAATGGTATCATCTGCATATCTAAAGTGGTTGATATTTCTCCTGGAAATCGTAATTCCTGCTTCATCCAGCTCAAAATTTCAAATGATGTATTTTGCATATTAATTAAATAAACACTTAAATAAGTGACAATATGCAGCCTTGTCATTCTCCTTTCTCTATTTTGAACCAATCATATCTTGTTTTAAATGTTGCTTCTTGACTCCCAAGGTTTCTTAGGAGAAAGATAAGATGGTCTAATATTCCTATCCGTTTATGAACTAGCCAGTTCATTGTAATCCACATAATCAAAAGCTTTAGTTTAGGCAATGAGGCAGAATTTTTTCTATAACTCCTTTGCTGTCTCCATAATCCAATTCTAGTTCTCTGTCTCTTTCAAAACACAGTTTATACTTTAGGTAGTTCTTGGTTCACATACTGCTGCAATCTAGCATGTAGGATTTTGACCATGATCTCGCTAGCATGTGAAATGAGCACAACTGTATGGAATTTGAACATTCCTTGACAGTGGCTTTCTTTGGGGCTAGAACAAAACTGATCTTTTCCAATGCTATAGCCAGTTTTCCAAATTTGCGGGTATATTGATTGCAGCACTTTAATAGCATTATCTTTTAAGATTTCAAATAGCTCAGCTGGAATACTAGCTATGTGGTTGGAAATGCTTTCCAAGGCCCACTTAATTTCACACTCCAGGATGTCCAGCTTGAGGTCAGCAATCATACCCATTGTGGTTATTAGGGACATTTAGATCTTCCTTGTATAGTTCTTCTGTGTATTCTTGCCACCACTTCTTCTGTTTCTGTTAGGTCTCTACCATTTTAATTCTTTGACATGCCCAACTTTGCATGGAAGGTTCCCTTAATATCTCCCAATTTTCTTGAAGAGATCTCTGGTCTTTCTCATTCTATTGTCTTATTTATTTCTTTATACTGTTCATTTAAGAAGGCCGCCTTATGTCTCCTTGCTATTCTCTGGAAATTTGCATTCAATTGGATATATCTTTCCCTTGCTCCTTTGCCTTTAGCTATCCTTCTCTACTCAACTATTTGTAAAGCCTCATCAGAGAGCTACTTTGCTTTCTTGCACTTCTTTTTCTTTGGGATAGTTTTAATTGCTGCCTCCTGTACAATGTTATGAATCTTCACCATAGTTCTTCAGACACTCTCTACCAGATCTAATCCTTTAAATATATTCATAATCTCCACTGTATATTCATAAGGGATAAAATTTAGGTCATACTTGAATGGCTTTGTGGCTTTTCCTACTTTCTTCAACTTAACTTTGAATTTTTAAATAAGAAGCTTATGATCTGAGCCATAGACACCCCCAGGTTGCAAAACCCATAATGAATCTGAGTGATATTGACCATCTGGTGATGTCTACATGTAGAGTCATCTCTTGGGTTTTTGGAAAAATGTTTGCTATTATGTTCTCTTGATGAAACTGTTAATCTTTGCCTTGCTTCATTCTGTACTCCAAGACCAAATTTGCCTGTTATTCTGGTTATCTCTTGATTTCCTATTTTAGCATTCCAATTCTCTCTATCTTTTTTTGGTATTAGTTATAGAAGTGATGTAGATCTTCACAGAACCATAGAATCAGAGTTAACTTCAGCTTCTTTAAAATCAGTGGTTGGGACATAGATTTGGATTATTTGATGTTGAATGGTTTGCCTTGGATTCAAATGAAGATCATTCTGTTGTTTTTAAGACTGTATCCCCAAAGGCTTTTCCCACTGTTCTTTTGACTATAAGGACTACTCCATTTCTTCTAAAGGGTTCTTGCCCACAGTAGTAGATATAGTGAAATGGATAGTTTACTTTTTGAAATGTCTCTGGGGAATGAATAAATTTATCCCAACTCCAGCCATAAGGACAGAGTTGTGTATATTCAAAGGCATCTGGTAATATTTTGCAGGGAACAAAGTTGCATATTAATAGCAAGACTGCACTCTTTCTATCAAAGGCCCTTTTGAACAGAACAGAGTATTTAGATAAAATTGTGGTTAACTGTAGGAGTGATAAATTATTATGAACATGTCCTATTGTCTTCGTTGTATTTATTTGTATATTTCTATTAGTTTTTCTATTTTGATATAATCAAATTATTAAATCACTAAAGATTATATTCTATTAAGAATTTCTTGCAGATGGGTTTCATACAATAGAAGATAACCTCTTTAATATAATTCAAGCAACAAATGAAAATATGGAAGTAACATTCAATTCTTTTAAGATAAATACTAATGATACATATGATAAATTAGCATCTGAAATAGAACAGAATAAAGAAATTAAGAATTGCAGATTGAACATTTTGGAGTTATCATTAATTCAGCTAATCTCCAATGTCAGTCAAGTCAGAAATATCAATGGAGATACTGCAATGAACTTGACAAAGAGCACTTGACAAAGAAGAAACAATGCAATTCTGGGTGCAACTATCAGACAATCCTAAAACGTACAAGGATGCAATTTGAAAACAAGAGGTGAATAAGAATAATAAAAGAGGCTGAACTTGTAATAATAGTAGAAATGGTGGAGAAAAAGCATGAAAGGTCAATTGTTTATCAGCTTCAGGTGAAGATGAACTTCATGGTTTTGGGTTGAAATGTCCAACTGGTCTACACTCACTCATCACCAAACAATTATTAAATTAAGAGATGAAATTTTAGATTGGTTAATCTCTGGTAAAGCCTACCTGATAATGAAAGGTCCAACAAAAAAGACAGCACTAGGCAACTATATGCCAATTACCTGCTTACCCACAGCTTCCAGATTGTTAACTGATGTGGTAGCTGATGGAGTCCAACAGCATCTAGCTACCCAAGAAGAAAAGCCAACACACAAACAGCAGGGGAGCAAAAGATCAGCTCCTCCTGGCAAGATGATTTTGGAAAACTGCAAGAGAAGGAAGATCAACTTGATTGTAGCATGAATTGATTATGTGAAGGTATTTGATTCCTTTTCATGTGATTGGATAATCAAGTACCTAGTCAATATTCAATCAGAAACTTTGTGCAAAGATCAATGACAGAATGGAAGACAAAATTGTTGGTCAATGGTAACAGACTAGGAAAGGTTAATATCAAGGAGCGCATCTTTCATGGAAATTCGCTATCACCATTACTATTTGTTATTGCATTGATTCCTCTGTCAACAGTACTAAATAAATCCGGGAAACATCAAAAGCATTTGCCAGACTTTCTCCTTTACATAGATGATCTGAAGCTGTATAGAAAAACAGTTTCTGAAATAGAATCGCTGCTCAACATTGCCCACATACACAGCTTGAGTAAGAGGAGCCTGATGATAAGAAGCCAGAGCCAGTTCTAGAAGTCTGCCACTTATCTGCCACTTGTCTGCCCACAGACAAAAGCAGTCAGCCCCAATGCAACAAGATGGATTGCCATCTGAGTAGGCAGAGAGATTGGATAGGCCAGTAATTAGCAAACAGTTGCCATCACTGTCTGATGAAGCTGTGGATTTACCTAATGCAAAAGTTCAGCCAGCTGCGAAGTACATAGAGCAGAACTGAGTAATAGAATAATAGAGCTGGATGGAACTGTGAAGGTCTTCTTACCCAATTCCCAGATTAGGTAAGAAGTCCTATACTATTTCAGATGAAAGGACTCTGCAATACTGCTTGTACAGTTCTATCCCGCTAAATGTGCTACACTTGGGGTTACTTTTATTAAAATGGAGCAGCAAGCACAAGCTGAAGAAACAGTACACCAACTAATTAGCTGCTGCAAGAAGATTTTACAGGCTGACTAAAATAATAGTAAAGTAAAAACAAAGTAGCAACATTGGTGCATTGTATTATGTGCAACAAATATAACTTGCCAGTGAACAAAAACTGCTAGGACCATAATCGATAAAGTAATTGAAAACAAAGAAGCTACAGTGCTCTGGATTTTTAGAATTAAAACAGACAGCATTTAACAATTGTGGATAAGAAAAAAAAAGGTTGCTGCAGTACCTGGATACAGCAGAATAAAAGAAAAACACAAAGATCTGGAAATAGAAGTAGAATGACTGTGCCAAAAGAAAGCAAATAGACCCCTGGGTATAATCTCAAAACATCTGTAACAGCACTTGAACCCTATTGGCACTGGAAAAAAAAACACGAGTCAACTGAAGAAGGCAGCTTGAGTTGGAACAGTTTACCTTCTGTGACAAAACCTTTTACGCTATCAGTTATATACATATATAAAATTTTACCATAGATGCTAGAAAAACAAATCCAAGATGAATAAGAAAAATGTATTATAAGACATTTTCAGACTTAATCAGGAAAAGTATCAATTGTCTCAAGTTATATTCTGAATAATATATAGATCAAAATCCAATAATTATATGACTAACTCAAGGAACTTCCAGATCAAAGAAGTAGACATTTCATAAACTACTAAAATTATATAAGGATATTAAAATGTTATAAGGAACTAAATAACTTTTTTCAAATCAATTAAGTTCTGATAATTCATTATGGTATGAGGTACTAGTCAGCTATTTTTGATAGATTTGTTTATGACTCTGGCATCAGAAAGAAAAAGCCACAGAAATTTAGGAGAATATATTACTGAATGATTTGAAGCAATTAGAATGAACATATAACCCAATGCCTTCCCACATTATGGTCATGTGAGGTGCTCTCTTAATGTGAGTTATGATAGCAACTACAACTGCCTGGATTGCCTGAGGACTACCTATAAAATGACCAAGGATTATATTTTGGACTTTACAAGATTTAAGTGACCTGGATTAGCATATTTGAATTTCAAACATTCTAGTTGCTTAACAGGTGCTTCATAACTGATTGTATAGAAGCCAGCTGCTTCTACCAAGGGGCAAGACTTCCAAATGGTCTGAATCAACTTAAAGCTATTTGTGTAAACAGAAATAAACAATAGGTAAAAGATCATGAATGTCTATGAAAAATAAAGGAAAAGAGTGTCCAGATTTTCTCATACCTTCAAAGTTGTTCTTAAATGTCTACTTCAATGAAGAGGCAAATACTAAAAAAAAATCTTCAATGGAAAGTTAATAATAGATTGTAAATTTGAATTATTAATAAGAGAATGATGAAATCTTTTGAAAGTTTTGTTCTAGAATAATCTAGATTCTAGTTTACCTGGTTGGTTTCAGCACCTTCAAATAAGTAGAACAATACTAAAACAATTATAGAAACAAACAGGAATATTGAAAGACTTGACTTAATTCAAAAATCTCATAATATATAATTTGGAATATGAGGCTTGATTCATAAATTATTGGTGATAAAACTCATAATCCAAATAAGATTGCATGATTAAATTGATGCAGAATCTGAATGTAGTAACAGAGATGTAACCATGGGAATTTTAATATAAGATTAAATTTACTATGAATAATAAAGAAAAATGGGTTATTTTACTATGAAACATCACTTCAGTTTTATGTATACTGAATTAGCTCTGTATAAATTAACTGCTTCATAGGTATTACATGTTTCTTATTGGAAATTTCTTTCTTTAAATGAATAGCTCACTAAGTTGCAGGACTATGCTTTTACCTCCAAAATAACTTTGTACATGAAAAGTAAATCTGTTATGGAATTTAATACAAAGTGGACACCATTCCAGGACTACAGTTCAATATGTGGATTTGTATCATATTTTTAAAAAAATCATTGAGTCTATATTTCAATTTAATGGGATATTTAAATCAGAACAGATTTTCAGTCTCAGGCTATTATAGTTTATAGCTTTATTGGATGATTCATTTATGCTTAAAGCATATTCAAATATTAATGATTAATGATATACTAGAGGTATATAACACTAAGATGTTTTAAATTTTGTTTACTCATTTGTGCTTTTTAATTCACTTTACCTGAGGGGTTGGGTTGTTTTTTCTCCCTCTTTTGCTTATCTCTCCAAAATTTTTCTCACTAAAATGTTTAATATCATTGTTTAAAAAGAAGAGAAATGTGGTAAACAAATAACAAATAAGAAGACAGAGCCCATTACCTTCAAATGAATGAATGAACAAATGAATGAATTTACCTATGCCCTTTAAAAAAATCCTATAGCAATGAATGCCAATTTATAAAAAATGGCCTCCAAGATATTCCAACATGCCAAAAACTTCCTCATTTTTCCCCTTCCTTTTAATCATATATAATTCTTGGAGACTAACTAGACAAGTCCTTGAAGTTTTCCCATGTTACTCTTAGTAACAAGAGGCTCAAATACTCTGGCTAATGAAAATAACAAATGTGGTCTCCAAAATATACAATGTATACATGTTCTTACAGCAGTACAGCTGTATTACAATACAGTAGGGAACAGCTTTTCCCTCCCTCTTATTCTGTTACCTGCCAATGGCCTTGCCTAACGGCACTGAATAAAGGAACAATCCCTCGTCGGTTGGGCTGGGCTACAGCTGCTCCTTGCTCTAGAAGCAGACGACAAACATCCAACTTGCCTCTTCCTGCTGCAGCAGTTAGAGCTGAAGAGATAAAAGACTGATTAGAAAAAAAATGATTACAGACTCTCAATCTACTTAAGAAGAACAGAAGTTGAAAAAAGAAGGAAAGGAAAATGGAATGGCTTCTGGCTATAGTTTTCAAAAGTTTTTGAAGACTACTACCTTGTTAGGAGCAACTTCTGTGGAATGTGTAATAATTCTTATTTTAATAAATGTATTTAGCTTGTCTCTGCAAGAATTTCCATTCCTTGACACTGCTGATAAGTTGTTTTTCAATTCTGCTACATGTAGAGCTCTATGTAATTTGATAGTTTGTATATCTACATAAAAATACTTCTAGATTGGAATTAAAGCTCATTTAATACTGCATGATAATTTCATGATCCCCTCAAAAATTAATCTATTTCTCATAATATTGACAACTCAATGCAGTATTATTGATGAACAATTTCAATAAAGTAAGATCTTACTGCAGTAAAAACAATTGATATGCACTGAAATTTCTTGTCTCAAAAGGGATATTTACCATTTTCATTCCATAAGACACACCTGACCATAAGACACACTTAGGTTTAGAGGAGAAAAACAAGAGAGAAAAAATATTCTGAATCAGAGCCTGAGAAGACCACAAATAGGTGTCGTCTCATGTGCTAGTTCTGCCTATTGACTCCTGCACTGTGGAAAAGAGACAGAAGAGGAGGGCAATGAGAAAGACAGAAGAGACAGGGTTCAGCAATGTAAAAGGACCCCACCACTATGGCCTGGCTGCTATTCACCAAAGGACTTGCACCATGACACAATATTCACTCCATAAGACGCACAGACATTTCCACCCTTTTTTTTGGGGGGGGTGTTGTCTTATGGAGTGAAAAATACAGTATTTATAGTGATTTTGTGTCACATGAGAAATTAAAAATGTTTTTTTTAAAAGCAGGACAAATTAAATTGATGGTGCTGATTTTCTTTCAAACTTAACTGCATGACAAGCTACACTTGAAAACTAAAATGTATTTTATTTTTGTATTTGGATCAAAATTCAAATAATGGTTTACTTAAATACATATATCATTATAAGACACAAAATGTATCAGGACTGAAATATGCTGACTACTAAATGTCCCAGTCCAACTTCACTGGGGCATGTTTTAACATCAGAATAGTCTGTTCCTTTCTAATAGGAAATACTGTACTTTGACTTCAGAACAACCTGATATGACATTGGAAAATTTTGTACATCTCTTTTCTATTGCACAAAAACTGGGATCAAACCAAAGAATGTATCTAGACCTGAATCTAAATTCATAGAGCTGAAGAAAAAGTATAAAATTTGGAAGAAAGCCATCCTTTTGTTTTCTTCAAAGTCAGAGTACCGCTGCTTTAAAAAGGCAGAATTTTACATGTTTAATTTGGAAATTGTTTTTGATATCTTGCATTTCTGAAACTTGAACACACATACACACACATAAACACACAACTATATAAGTACACTGTTTATATATGCAAAATCTTAAACAATGCAAAATAAGACAATTTCCTTTATTTATATGTAGTTCTAAAAGAATACAATATGACATGTAATAGTTCTACTGTTAAGTGTTATCTCAGCTAATGACTTACTGACTGCTTCACACAATCAAGATGCCAGTCCCAACTGTGATCATAAGTCAAGGACTACTTGTAAGCCTCTCTAGTTTTGGAGCATCAAGTAGGCAGCGTAAGGAAAATCTTGGAGCCTAAGCTGAAGAATCTCAAGAAACATCTGGAGAATTTAGTTGGTAGTGCAACCATAGCTAGCAAGAATTTATAGCCAGTCATACAATCAACTAATCCAGTGAAGGAGAGAGAAGGAATGAACTTAATAGTGCAGGGGAAAAATAAAATAAAAATAAAAGGCAGTGTTTTAGGACCAACTCTCTTCATACTCTACATAAATGACCTCTGTGATCATATTAAGAGCAACTGCGTTCTCTTCGCTGATGATGTAAAGCTGTTCAATATCATAGACAATACTGCTACCCTTCAAAAAGATCTTGACTATGTATCAGAACAGTCAAACAAATGGCAACTTCAAATCTCAACAAATAAATGCTCTGTCTTACATATAGACAAAAAAACCCACCGAAACTAAAATACAAGCTCAATAGTCAAGACCTTGTTGATGATCCAAGCTCTGTAAAGGATACTCATCTCTAATGATCTAAGTGCTAGAGCCCACTGTAACTACATAGCCAAAAAGACATTAAGAGTTGTTAACCTAATCCTACATAGTTTTTTCTCTGGTAATATCACACTACTAACTAGAGCATACAAAACATTTGCTAGACCAATACTTGAATACAGCTCATCAGTCTGGAACCCACATTACGTATCTGATATTAGCACAGTTGAGAAAGCCCAGAAATATTTCACAAGAAGAGTTCTCCATTCCTCTACTTGTTGTAGAATACCTTATGCCACCAGACTTGAAATTCTAGATCTAGAAAACCTTGAATTACGCCGTCTTCGGTCTGATCTAAGTATGGTATATAAAATAATAAATTGCAATGACTTACCTATCAATGAATACTTCAGCTTCAACCATAACAACACAAGAGCACAGAATAGATACAAACTCAAGGTAAAGCGCACCAAATTTGATTGCAGGAAATACGACTTCAGCAACAGAATGGTCAATGTCTGGAATACTCTACCTGACTCTGTGGTTTCTTCCCCAAATCCCCAAAATTTTAACCTTACACTTTCTACTATTAACCCCACCCCTTTCCTAAGAGGTCTGTAGGGAGTGTGCATAAGCGCACCAACATGCCTACCGTCCCTGTCCTATTGTTTCTTTTATTTTTCTTATATGTATCCATTTCATGTATTCATAACTATGTATATACTTATACTTATTATCTTGACAAATAAAAAAATAATAAAAAATAAAGAAAGCTGGGAGACAGAAGAGAGCCAAGAAAAGATGATGAGAGAAGCCTTGTTGGCAAAGAAAACAAATTTCAATTATTCTCTCCCTGGAACAGCTAAGCCTCCCCTCGTCCTAAGATCCCCTGTCCATACTATCATTGCCCTTCCTTCCATCTTTAATATCCTCAGCTACCTAGACATCTCACTCTCCTGATTATCCAATACTAGACACAACACCTGCCTCACAGTCAGATGGTTGTAATAACGGTAAAGGTTCTCCTTGCATATACATGCTAGTCGTTTCTGGCTCTAGGGGGTGGTGCTCATCTCTGTTTTAAAGCCGAAGAGCCAGCACTGTCAGAAGACGTAGTCATGTGGACAGCATGAATAAATGCTGAAGGCACACAGAATGCTGTTACCTTCCCACCAAAGTGGTCCCTAGTTTTCTACTTGCATTTTTACATGCTTTCGAACTGCTAGGCTGGCAGAAGCTGGAACAAGTTATGGGAACTCACTCCGTTACATGGTACTAGGGATTCGAACCTCCAAACTGCAGACCTTTCTGATTGACAAGCTCAGCGTCTTAGCCACTGAGCCATAAATTTGCCAATCCTCATTTAATTTCACCATATCTGAACAGTAGAACAACTACTCTGATATGTGGGGATTCTCAGTTTATGTGAAACTGATGGACAGATTTTTACCTGGAACATTCCCAGGTTTAGAGTCATTTAGATTTTTTTATAGTGACCAGAACTTTAAATTATATTTGGAAACAGACTGACAACCACTGCATTTCCTAAAAATGTGGTACTATATGTCAATAACATCTCTGAATTATAAGCTATATACTCCTGCATTTGTATAAACTAAAGTTTCTGGATAGAATCACACGCAACACATTTCAATAATCCAATTGACCCCAACAAAAGTATGAATGATTGCCCTCAGTGCTCCCCATTCCAGGAAAGGCAGCAACTGACTCATCAGTTAAAAGTTGTAGACATGCCTTTCTCATCACAGTTTTCAGTTGTTCTTCAAAGCAACAGTCAGTCTTAGAGGACCTCAAACCTGAGAATCTGCTTGTTCTGGAGAAGTGCAATACAGTCAGTTATAGCTGGTATGATCCTGAAATCAGAGGTCCTTGATGGAAACGTATAGGGGCTATTAGTTAAGCAAAAGCTGTAGCACTTTTAAATTGAATAACAAAGAAGGAACATTAGGAAATACTTCCTGAGGGTTAACATCAAATTTGTAACTCTATTTGTATTAAATAGGAGCATAATTCCTTTTTTTAGTAATAAGACTAATATTTTGCAGCCTTAAAGGCTGTAGTGTTAAGATGGCAGATGCCTGGAATAATTCTAGTTTGAAAATTGGAGGTAAGTTTTTTTTTAATTCATAATCCAACAGCAGCGTAATATTTTTAATCACATTTTAGGTTACTGTAAGAGAAATTTGGACTGATAAAAAAGAAATATCAGCATATCCAATTAAAACATCTTTTGATTTCATATTTGCAAGCACTCTGAATCACTATGGTATTAAAATATTTTTTGATAATTCCAAATATACAATGTGTGTACAGAATTCAAAGGAATGTTATTGTCTATGAAAAAGTTGAAAAGAAGTCACGTAGCTGGCCATGTTGACAGCCCAACTTTCAAGGTAAGCAAGTTCATGGCAAGGATTCCAGGAATGCTACTTTATTAATGTAGGGTACATTAATGGAGTCTTGAAAGCCTGTCCAAAATCTTCACTGCTCTTTAAGGACATGATAGTTGAGGCTGAGCTATTCTGAGCCTCTTATTTCTCGTGTTTCTCCAGAGTTCAGCAGCCATTTAATTTTTTATTTCTTTTATTTATATCCTGTCTTTATTATTTTTACAAATAATTCAACGCAGCAAATTTAGCAAATATACTTTTTTCCTCCTATCTTCCCTTTACATCGAAAAGAAGAGCTAAATCCTTTTTACTGTAAAGACTGATATTAGTTTTTAAAAATGTTTGAAAACAAAAAGATTATTACTGTATATACTCGAGTATAAGTCGACCTGAATATAAGCCGAGGCACCTAATTTAACCACAAAAAACTGGGAAAACTTATTGACTTGAGTATAAGGGTGGGAAATGCAGCAGCTACTGGTAAATTTCAAAAATAAAAATAGATACCAATAAAAACTTTCACTAGGACAGTTAAGAATAAGTTTGATGTTCACAATTTCCTCTTTGAAAGAGACCACTAAATAGGGAACAAGAAGATGAAGAAAAAGAAGTGTGTTTTTCACACTTTTCACACTGCAGTGAACAAAAATGGCATCATAGGAACAAGCTTATTCTCAGTCCAAAGGTTTGTTTCTGATTTCTTCCCTGATTTAAGGAAAATTTGGGAAACGATCTCACTATCATGAAAGGTTTAATTGATTCACTAACCCAAAAGATGATGATGATGAAGTGGGAGGCAGGAGTCACTCTCTCCCTTGCAAGAAAAAAGCAAGAGCCGTTCTTATGATCTCTCCCTCTCTCTCTTTCTTCCCGTAATACAGTCAAGCCCTTTCCAGCATGCGCGATCTGCCTTCACCACTTTGCACCTTGCAAATGCAAAATCCTGGGGTTTTTGCATTTGCAAGGTGCAAAGCGGTGGGGGCGGATCCCGCGTGCTGGAAAGGGCTTGACTGTATTACGGGGAGAGAGAGAGAGAGAGAGGGAGAGATCATAAGAACGGCTCTTGCTTTTTTCTTGCAAGGGAGAGAGTGACTCCTGCCTCCCACTGTCACCAACATCTTCTTCTTTTGGGTTAGTGAATCAATTAATTTGGGAAATGATCTCACTATCAGAAAACAACGCGAGCTGCCACCACCACCTCCTCCTCCCCCTCCTCCCGAGTGGACTGAAAGCAGCTGGAGCTGAGGAAATGAAGCTGAGTGGAGCCGAAGCAACCTCGGCTCACGTTGTTTTCTCAGCCTAGAGAAAGGGGAAGGGGGCTCATCTGGACCAAGGGTGAGTCTCCCCCTCAGTTTCCCCTGAAGGATCTTCCGTCGCTTTTGCCTTCTCCCTACATCTTCCCTCTGTTAAAATCCCCCACACACACACACACTTATTTTCGGTCGGATAGATTTCGTGTCTGAGCATTCTCACATGGCGGTGGGTCTTCCCCCCCCTAAAACCAGTTAAAAAAGAAAAAACAATATATCCTCAAGCAAGAACTTTTCTGCTTCCGATTACCCCCATGCTTAAAAGTTGCAAAGGAAACACGGAAGCAGGGAAGCGGCTGCCCAGCTTCGGAGCTCCACACCATTTCTTTTTCAGAGAGGAATCTGACTCGAGTATAAGGCGAGGGGGTTTTTTCCAGCACAAAAAATGTGCTGAAAAACTCAGCTTATACTCGAGTATATACGGTATACTTATTTTAACAAACCTATTGTTAGAAATATTAAAGTGTCTTTAAGCTGAAATTGATTAAATAAAAAAAAATCCCTTTTTTCATCTATATAGAATGTTTAAAATGGACCAGCTGTCAACTGATTCCATTATTCTGAAAGTATAAAATAAGAGATATATAATGTGAGTTTTTTCCACAATAATTTAATTGCTATGTTTTTCTTAATATGGTTTTGCAAAGAATAATATAGAACAGGGGTGTCAAACTCATGTTATCACGGCAGCGTCACATGACATGTTGGGACTTCCTCCCCTTCGCTAAATTGGGCGGAGGTGGGGCCAGCATGTGGCGCATTTGGCTCATGGGCTGCGGATATGACACTGCTGATATAGAATAAATGTGTAAGTGATTTGAATTATATGCTAACATTTCAGAATGTATCAGTATGAAAATTATAGATTTAATTAGCATGGAGTGAAATAATAAATTATTGGGCACTTTAATGCTGCATTTTAAAAGTGAGGATTTTTTAAAAAAATGATCAGTGTATCTGCAGGATTGAAGGCTTTTAATTAAAATTACAAAAAAATCATTGCACTGTCATGATACAAGCCACCCCTTTTATACATATATGCAATGAATAGTGCTTTCATAATTTGCTTCTTTAGTATACACTGAATTATATAATGTATTATGTTTTCTGCCCTTTTTCTCCTGTTTTCTTTGGATTGTTTGGATTGTTTGCACTTTCTTTTTATATACTAATGCGAAAGAAATAGAATGAAAAAATGAAACTGTAAGCTATATATGTTTATATTGGCTTCACATACCACAATATAATGCTACAACTATGGAAGAAATCCAGGATTGGACCATTTCGTGTTTTTTCATATTTTTTAAAATATGTTTTATAACTTTATGTATATTTGTGCAGAACCGTAGCGTTAAAACAAACAAACATACATACAAACACACCCTGTTCTTCATAGATTATGTAGGTATAAACTATGAACTAGGCTTGAAGTGGTTGATCAACCATACCTACTTTCAACCGAACATAGATGAAGAAACTATAAATATCCTGCCTGCAAATCCCTAACCTCATTTTAAGTTAATGGTAAAATGAGGGGGGAAAGGCTCTGTCATTTAAAAGCACTCACTGATAAGAACCAATAATGCCAGACAGGAATACAAATGAATCTACAATAACTGGAAAATACAATCAACAAATAAATCATTTAAGTGAAATGGATGGTATAGAAATATGACAAATGAATAAATAAATAAAATAATACATCCACAAAAGAGGTCTGGAGAAATACAATTTATTGAGGTAGAAAAAATGAAAGAATGTATCAGATATAATATGAATAAATCTAGTTGATGTTCTAATTTGCTCTGAGATCAGTCAGTATATTTGAGTTTATTCCACTTCATTTTTGGAGTGCAGGTAAACCTTGTTTAGTCTCTAAACAACCATATGGCCCTGCTTATATGGTGACTGCAGTACACCTGTTGTCCTTTGCTCTTAGCACTGACCTCAGGGACCCTGTCTCTCTGCCCCCATCCAACGTCAATAAGACCCCCTGCTGCAATTGGGCCTGCTTCCCATGCCTCCTGGAAGCAGCTGCCATTTTTAGCATTCTGACAATTCCTTGCGGAAAGCTTTTTGCTGCCTGTCTGACTCCCTTTAGAATCCAACGTCTGCTGTGGTTTTGCTGCATGCCTGTGCTGTCGCTTTTTCTTTTGAGCTGAACTTTTTCTTCAGTCCTTAAGACACACAATCTGCAGAAAGCTTATCTTTGCTTGTTTCCTTCCTTTCCTCTACAGCAGGGGTATCAAACTCGATTTCATTGAGGGCTGCATCAGGGTTGTGTTTGCCCTTGGGAGGCCAGGTTGGCATGGCCAAGGTGGGCATGGCCAGCTTGATGTCACTTGTGTCAGAGGTGCCTGTGATGGCCTGGGTGAGCTGGGGGGATCCACTGTCTCCAGCAGAAGGCAAGGCCAGGGAGAAGTCCAAATCCTTGTCCTCCAGAGGAGCCTTGCCATCCCTCACAGACCATGCGGAGGACCCCCGGATGGTGGTGCAGGCTGTCCAGAGCCCTAGGCAGCGGAGGGCAAGTGTCTAGCCCAGCCCTTGAGTTCCCAGGGCACTGGGACCCCACAGCCCAGCCCAGCCAGCTTTCCCAAGGGGATGACTACTGAGCTTACCTCCCCTTCGAGGCTACTGCTGCTGTGCTCACTCTCCTTGGCCAAGTTGCTCATGCTCTGTGCAGGAGAGCAAAGTGTGTGGGTCAGAAGGTGGCCCATTCCCTCTTCATGCGAGGAGACACAGCTTTGTAACAAAGCATCTTCAGCAATAGGATGGGAGACTATCATGGCAGGTCAGGAGAAGGGGATGGAGAAAGGACAACAGGGCTGCTGGTGGCCAAATGCTAAGGCGGGACTTTCCTTAGAACCTCCCTCTCATTATAATCTCCTTCCTTCCTTCCTTCCTTCCTTCCTTCCTTCCTTCCTTCCTTCCTTCCTTCCTTCCTTCCTTCCTTCCTTCCTTCCTTCCTTCCTTCCTTCCTTCCTTCCCTCTTCATTTTCCTTTCTTTTTTCTTTCTTTTCCTCCTTCCTTCTTTTTCCTTCCTTGTTCTCTTTGTCTTTCCTCTTTCTCTTTTCCTGTCCCTTCTTTGATGCTCAAATGCAAAAGGGGAAACATTTCTCAATGCCTCCTTGCTTTATGATCAAATGCCACTTTTGCTAGTAGTTTGTTTTGCTAGCATTCTGCCAATGAAAATGGAGCTCAGGAGGACTGCATTCAGCCGGCCCGAGGTCTGTTTTCAGCTGCCACAGCCTCCTCCAACACATTGTCAGTTGTCACCAGTTGTAGATCAGCACCTGGTTGAGTTGAGCTAGGCCACTATGGGTCAGTCCTTCACCATTTCCGGGGGGGGGCATGGGCTCGATCTGGACTGTGGGCCTTGAATTTGACACCTCTGCTCTATAGTATTCTTCAGCCTGGCAGTCACTCAAGGTAAGTAATATACAAATATTATCACCCTCTTTTCAGGCATGCAGTAAATTTATAGCAATCTAAGTTGTTAAAAGGAATTGAAATTGGAGGGCAGAGGGAGAGAGCTTAGTTTCAGCACCTAAAAGGAGGGCAGGGAAGAGCAGTAAGTTTATGCCTCCCAGCTTTTTTGTTTTCTTTGTTGAAAAAAATGTGGCTTTCTCCATTAAGCAAGGGAAAGGTTTTGGGAGGCTCATCCTTAAGCTGCCACATTTGAATCCAGGTGGCTGACTTCTCCAAAGCCTAAAAACAGCCAGGAGAAGTTTGCAGTTTCCTGACTGCAACCTCCAGTATGATTTCATTGGATGAGCATGGAGGATTGTTTGGAAGCCTCTCTGGCATTGGAATGCAACTTTAGGGCCTAATCTAGCTGTGCTCTTCCTCCACTGGGCTATTTTTGACTTTGCAAATCTTTTTGCTGCTTGTTTGCCTCCTTTATGGACCCTCCCAGGGAGTCCTCACCCATTGAAATATCTCGTCCTCACATTAGTTTAATGGAAGTGCTAGATCAGAGAGAGTACGTGGTGGGGGTCATTAAGCAAAGCTGTTTCACTTAATGGTTGCCATCATTTGCAACTATAATGGGCAGGCTCCATTACATTTATAGGTTGAAGATTACTTGCATGCCTACGTGACTAGTATTGTACACTGTGAGTTAGAATATTATACCAGAATAAGATTGATCTTTTTTATGATTACAGAAAAAGACTGAAAATTAAAGTATACATTTTTTCATCATGATATTTAAAAGTTTTAGGAAATATTACTGATTGGGAACTCAATCTAACAGAAAAATTAATATTTAATATTTAATAGATATATCTATATCAGTATGAATCCTAAGCGTACTAGTTTTCCAATGTATTGGATAATGCTTATAAATCTTGAACATATGCTATTTGATTAATATCTAATTAATTGGCAACAAAAGAAAACCTGTATTTCTGAATTACATGTGGCACTCCCAAAATTAAGAAAATTAGGGAGGCTCTGCAAAGAATTCAGAGCAAATCTCTTTGAGGCATTGAAAAGAATTCAGAGCAAATCTCTTTGAATAAATCCACTTTATATCCAAGAGATATGAACATTTTAGCTAAAAAAAAAAATACCTGTCTCTCCCCAAAGGCTGTCAAAACTGTTGATTTGTGCTCGCTCCACCTCCTCTTCATCTTTTTCTGGGAGATCAAGCAGGTAGGACACAATCTAAAAAATAAGAAACTTATCATGAAATATGTACATATATTCACACACACATACACACACACACACAAAATCCACACACAAATCAAATTACTTGGCACCATTAAAATAATTGTCTTTATGAGACAAATGCACTTTCTACACTCAGTGGAACAATGTAAAAACTAAAAAGTTAGCATAATACTTTATTGGTCTACTTTCTTGATCTACTGAAATGAAGTATAGTATATTTAATATTCTGTATGCTTTATGTTCACCTTGGTTAATATGTTAATACACTTTTTCCTGGAAAGATAAGATATTGGTACAATTATCTATGTTTTACTTAACAATGGGCAAACTTTACTTGAGAGAGAGTGGGTGTCCCAAGAGGCATACTGGATTGGACTCCAAAAAGGAAAATGGGCCCAAGACAAAGAAGTCGACTGGCACCAAGCCACAAATTAATGTAATGTAATATTAAATTAAATTTTAAATCAGGAGTTGTCATTAGCAAATTAATCACTTATATCTTTGTCATGAGTGATCAATTCAGACTTCTGGTTAAAGACATGCAGACTAGGATTTTTCCATCCACTGGAGAAATAAAGACTGACAGCCAGGCAGTGAGCCTGAGAAAAAGCAAGCTTCTCTGGACAAGGAGGAAGCTATGAAATTGCCCACTTGAGATCTTTTGAGGAAAGGAGGATCCAGAGGGTTCTTATGGGCAGATAAGAGTGCCAGAAGTCCAAGGAGAAAACAGCTTGCTCATAGCCCCAAGCAAAGCTTGTTTAAAACACTGGATTTGTCCAATACATTTTCTAATACACTTTTGGATGGAGAAAATTTAAATGTAGAGAGACCTGAGTGCCCAAAGCCATCTGGGTGAATGTACCTTTCATCCTTGGGAAAAATTAAAGAAAACTAAGGATATAAAGACTTTTAAATGAATTAAAAGCAAAAAGCCTGCTGTGAGTTTGGAATGCAAAAGTTAAAAATGGACTAAAGGGACAATTAAATTTGGAGTATTGCCTTATTTTAAGTATTTAAAATTAAATAAATAATATGCAACTCCAAGGAAAGGGAGTAAATTTTTTTTTAAGAAGGATGATTGACTAATTTTGCTAAATAAAGACATACTGTAAGTGGAAAAAGAAGGGAAACAGAAATATCATGCGATTATAATAGTATGATGTGCCAAAAGGGATTAAATAGTGACAGACAGAAAAAAATGTTCTTTTTTATTCTTTATTTCTCCTTTCTGGATTACAAATTGGGGGGGGGGAATGCCTTCTATTAGAAAGCAGCAAAAGTTGTAGAAGGTATTAAAGGATCAGAAACTCAGCAAACAGAAATAACGGATTATGCCAGTCTTTATGAAGTTTGAAGAATTAGGGGAAAATGTACAGCATAACTAATTGTATCTTCTCTGTATCAATTAAGAGATCTGGCTATTCTCAGAGAATGGAGGAAAATGTACAAATATGCAAGAAAACATGAATAAAAAACTTGAAGAATCTCTACTGTAGATGAATTATGAGGTAAGCAAATTCAAAATATATATAGTATATTTTGGAAAATAAGACAAAAATAATAAAATGGTAAATAGAAAGGGAATGGAGTGGTTTGCCCAGAAAAGAATAGAACCTCTGCGAAAGGAATTAAATCAACACAACAAAGCTTGTCAAATATATATATTTCTCAAAAATAGATATGTTCTGGATTTCTAATAAATGTGCTACAACTACTAATAAAGTGGAGATATTACCAAAATCTTTTTCAGATCAGTGACTTGAATATAGAGTAAAGGCAGAATTGGCAGACAGGAGCTTAATGAAACTTTGCTGTAAAAAGTATCAATAATTGAAGTACTGCAGAGAATTTGAAATGTTTGAGATTAAATAAAGGCATGGACATAAGAATCGTTTGGATTGCAATTAAAGCATTTATGAAAGGGCAACTTATACAACAAAATGGTAAAATAGAGATAAAAATGAAAGTGGAGGAATTAAAGTGATCTCCAAAAAGGGGAAATGTCTCAAAGCAAATAAAAGTTGTAGAATGCCAACTTTGTATTGCATGGGTTTTTATGGTACAATAAAGTTAATGTAGATTTCAAAAATAATTATGTGAGAAATATCACATTAACAGGGGTGGGATTCTACGGGTTCTGACCGGTTCTATAGAACCCCTTGTTAACTTTCTAAGCAGTTTGGAGAACCAGTAGTTAGAAGCAATCTCCTTTTGTTTTTTTCCACCCTTATTACATTTTTTCCAGTATGCCTAGACTTCCTGTCTCCGGAGCTTCTGGGGCTTGACTTTCTTAAAGGGGAAGGGTTGTTTTAAGACTTTTACACTGCTGTTGGGAGGAAATATTTCCCTGGACAATCAGCACTTTGAAGAAATAATTGAATAATGAAACAGAGCTGTCAGAAAGAAGCTTTTAATGATAGGGAACCAAGATGAGTGACATTCAGCAAGTCTTCTTGGCTAGCTACCCTGTTTCTCACAAAATAAGGCCAGGCCTTTTTTTTTTTTGAGCCCCCAAAAAACGGCTAGGACGTCTTTTGGGGGGTGAATTAATTTCTCCCCCCCCCGCGCACCAGCACCAACAACAGCGTCTGAGTCGCTTCCATTTTCCCCCGTCCCCATAACAACAGGAAAAAAAAGATTTTGAGGTACATGAGAGCGCTGCGTGCTGCATTTTGGTTTAATCCCGAGCGGCTGGGTGGGCGTGAGAAGAGCCAAGCTAGCATCTCTGCTGCTGCTACCCTTGGTGCTCCAGCCTCGGGCTATGCAAATTTGCAAAAGTCCTGTTGCGCAGCCCATTCCTGCGTTCCAAGTGCCCAGGCCAAGCTTCAGCTGTCCCTCTCTCACCAGCGCCGTCTCTAATAATAGTGGCAGCAGCAGCGGGAACTGTGGAAGTTATGGAGGTGCCTCCCCCACCCGAGAAGCAGCTAAAACATTTCCATGGTTCCTGCTGCCGCCGCCACTATTATTGGAGACGGCGTTGGTGAGAGAGGGACATCTACAGCTCAGTCTGGGCACTTGGAATGCAGGAACGGGCTGTGCACCGGGACTTTTGCAAACTTGCAGAGACCGAGGCTGGAGCACCAAGGGTAGCAGCAGCAGAGACGCTTGCTCGGCTCTTCTCACGCCCACCGAGCTGCTCGGAATTAAACCAAAATGCAGTGCGCGGCGCTCCCAAGTACCTCAAAATCTTTTTTTTCCTGTTGTTACGGGGACGGGGGGAAAGCGGGAGCGACTCAGACGCTGTTGTTGCAGATGGCGCTGGCAAGAGAGGTGCCAGCACCGGTGGAAACCATGGAAACTACGGAGGCCTGAGAAGTGGCTGAAATGCTGCCGGACATCCACGCTGATGCCACCCGCCTGCTGACCTGGTTAAGGGAGGGGTAGTGAAGCCCTCCGTGCTCCACCATGATGTTAGGAGCAGCTGATGGTGAGGTGTAGCTGCCCACGGGGCACTCCTAATGGCAAGCCCCCCGCCTCCCCCCCCAATTTCGCATGTTTTAAACTAGGCCTAAATTTGGGGGGAGGGGCTTAATTTCATTTCATGCTGGGACTTCCTATTGGGGGGGCATATTGTTGGAGAAACACGGTAGAAAGATTGACATTCAAACATGAGTTTACATACCCTTTCTGAGTTTTTGTTTAAAATTGGTCTTGGTGAGGGTTAATTCTGTGCTTGGTGAAAGTTTAATCCTGTCTTTATTGATGGGATAATTTTCCCTGTTCAGCTTCAACAAGCAACAGTACTGCTGTGATTTAATTATTTGTATTGTGTTTGAATTTTTTCCTGCCTCATGGTTTTTCTATCTGGGGAGAGGATCTTCCTTTACTGCTTTAGTGGTATCTAGCACTGTCCTCTTGGGGTGTACTTTCAAGAGACAGGATGCAAGCTTGGCACTGATTTTTTACTGTCTTTCTGGGGGGCATGTGACCTTTCTTTAAATCTGGATAATTTCCTTAGGATATCTTGTGAGGTAAGTGAGACAAGCTAGTATTTTTAAGTGGTGCAAATGGATCTAAGGATTGCTTTTCCTGGGTCTGCATTTTCTGGAGAGCTTAAATGACCTTTGCTAAAGGGTTTCACTTTATGAGCAAGAATTGGCTGCTAATAGTTATCATTGCGTTTTAAATATTTTAATTCCTCAAGGTGCTCTGGCACCCTGCCTGATTTGTAACTCTAGTTTGCAGATACTTTTAATCTAATGGTTGGTATTTAGGGCAGCTTTTTGCAAGCAAATAAGCTTTTTGTATTTTTGTACAGGTAATCCTTGACTTACAACAGTTCATTTAGTGACCATTCAAAGTTACAATGGCATTGAAAAAAGTGACTTATGACCATTTTTCACACTTATGACCATTGCAGCATCCCTCTGTCATGAGAGTCCACGTGAGAAGCACCCCTTGACACGAGTGATGTTGAGTTGGCCATGCCCACCCAGTCACATGACCACCAAGCCACACCCACCAACTAAGCCATGCCCACAGAACCGGTTGTTGAAAAATTGAAATCTATCCTTGCACATTAAGATTATGGAATAAATATAAACCCAGGTTACATCCACAGATACCTTTATGTTCTCATCACTGAAAGCATTTTATAATAAACAGCTGGCAAGAAAAATGGTCAATATATTACAACTTATTAATATAGGAAGAAAAGAATTCAAGTGGAAATCAAGAGAACAATTGCAGAGGGATTTAGTTTTGGGATTGAACAATACAAGATGGAACCTAAAAATTGACCTGTGTACAAATGATGAACATTTGACTGCAAAAACGTATACATTTTTGTTGAAATTTGAAATTGAAGAGGAACAAGTCAAAGATTACATGATAAAATAGGCAAGAATTTTAGCTACAACATACAAATAGATTAATGGAAAAGCATGTGCCTAAAGGTATTGAAATTAATGTTGTATTAAAAGAGAACTTATACAAAATGATATATTGGTGATGTATAACACCAGAGAAATTATTTAATATGCATAAAGATGCTTCTAATCAATGTTGGAATTGTAATAAACATGAAAAACTGACCTGTTTGATCAGAACAAGACAATATGTACTCTTATAAAAGACTACAGCCTTTTATAAAGTTTTTATTGAAAATGGAAGAAAATGAAATGTTGATTTCTAGATTTAATGATTGAAAAAAGAGACTAAATAAGGTATGGAGGAATTATTGTAATATTAAGGAGAAAAGCAGGATAATTAATTAATTTGTAACTTGTAAAGAGGAGTGGAAATCATTTTTATTTCTTCCTTCTTTAATTGTGTTCTTTTCTTCAATTTTCCCATCTACTTTTCTTTCTTTTCTTTGTATATTTTTGTACTCATCTTTTATTTATGTAAAATATTTAATAAAAATTAATTTTAAAAGAGAGAAAGTATGTGTATGTGTTGATATATTTAAAGTACTGACTTTTAAAGCTCTATATATCACGGTTGCCAGTGGTGGGATTCAAATTTTTTTACCACCGGTTTTGTGGGCATGGCTAAGGAGGCGTGGCCATGTGACTAGGTGGGCGTGGCTTTTTTTGCTTTTTGCAGCACACACACACAAACACCATTTTTGGGCCTTCTGGGCCTCAGGGAAGCCTCCTGGGAGCATTTTTGCTCCCAGAACGCTTCCCTAGGGCTCAGGAAGGCAGAAAACTGAGCAAAATTCCCCCCCCCCACTTTGTTTTGGGGCCTTCTGGGCCTAAGGGAAACTTCCTGGGGAGGCTTTTTTTGCTTCCAGAAGGCTTCCCTAGGGCTGAGGAAGGCAGAAAACTGAGCCTCAGGGGGAGCATGCAGCAGTCCCTTATGCTTTGTTTTGGGGCCTCCCTGGGGCCCAGAAAGGCAAAAAATGTAGAGGGCGCAGAGGGTTTTTCTTTTTGCCTTCCTGGGCCTCCTGGGCAAAGCAGTAAGTAAGCGAAGGGAATCCTGGCACAGCTGATTGTAGGAACAGCTGACTGTCGGGAGTGGGAAAAAAAAGAAATACCTTAAGGAGTGATTGGGTGGGCCAGCGCCAGGTGGGTGGGGTGAGGGAGCATTGAGTGAGCAGGGCAAGCGAGTGAGCGGTGACCGAGCGAGCAGATTGGGGGCATGATCAGCCAGAAGTTACTACCTGTTTGGTAACCCACGCCAAATCCTTGCTACCAGTTTGCCCGAACCAGTGCAAACCGGCTGAACACCACCACTGATAGTTGCCCAACTTTTGGCTTGCCTGTGCTGTACTGAGTGAAGATGAATTGACTTGGGCCACATATAAAATACATAATGTACAAGTGTCTTTATTTTTTATATTTTGTATTGTTTTGTGGGCCACATTACTATGGTCCAGAGCCACATCTGGTCCGTGGACTGTGGGTTGGACATAAGTGCCTTATATAGTCCAGTACTATGATCTTAAGATATGATCATTTTGACCACAACACTTTTTCTTGATACCTCCTCTGGCAAAGTGGTCACTATCTGATTGCTAAATTTAAATTCTTAGCAATTACACAAACAGACCTCCAGGATGATCTATCCCAGTCTGATTCTTCAGATTTTCCAATGTTACATCCACTGTCACTGTAATTGATTTGATTTGACCAATTTTGCTACTGGTCAGTGGTACCTCTTGTCAATGAACTTGGTCATTTGTGCCTTAAGTGAAAACTCTGGGTTGATTTGTTATATGATTAATTTGGTGTTTTTTTTTCTCAGCTATTCATGGTAGTCTCAAAAGTCTTCTCTAACACCAAAATGCAAAACAACATTAATTCTATCCTATTCTGCTTTTTCAAAATCCAGTGTTTGCTTCCATAGTGTCACAATAAAACCCATTCCTTGCATGATTTTGATGTTTGTAAGTATGGACACAACCTTGTATCTGAACATCTTTTCAAGGCCCTAATTACTGCCCTATCAAATGCTAGTCTTAGGTGTACTTCTTGATTGTTGTTTCTTTTACTGTTGATAGACAATCCTAAAAGACATTATAAAAGACATATAAAGACATATAAAAATATATGTTGTCTTTAGTTTGTTCTTCTTTATATTTAATCTTATTCCCATTTTTTCCCTTTTCTTCATTTTCATAACTAGAAATTTTAAACTAATTAATTAACCAATCAATAACATTAAGAAAATGTCAATCTTCCTCTGGGACTCTGGAAAGTTACAAATAAAATATTGAAAACATAAAAGCAGAATATAAAATTTAAAACAGGCAGATCAATTGCATTTTTAGTATTTTTAAAGTAATGTTATCAGCATAATTATCAATGTTTATTCATTCAGTTTTAAAACTATGTTCATCATATTTCAATCCAGTCTCCCTCAATAGTGGCAATTCTTTCACTTCTTTCAAACTTCAATAAAGAATTATTAACCAGGATCTTGAATAAATATATCGAACTTGAAGACTATTTGGCCATTCAGCAAGACTATGGATCAGTTTACCTCAGTATATCCCATGCTAGCAGCAGCAATGAGTGCTTGTTGGATGGCCTGGCTTTTTTTGAACACTCCTTGTAGCTGTCCAGCCATTGTCCAGTCACACTGAATCAAAAATTTGACAACCTCCAGGTGGCCTCTAAGAGCTGCATGTACCAATGCACACTGACCATTCTTGTCCAAGTGATCCACCTTTGCAACAAAAGGAAAGTCACAATCAAAATTAAAGTAAACTGTTTCAATAGCTCTCATTACTTAATGCAATATACACATAGAAATATTTCTACTATGTTTCTCTGGCCAAATATATGCAGAATTAGCCAGAATGAATGAATGAATAAACTGATGCTCTTTGAAAATAGATGTTCTATAATACACGTAGTCCTTGACCTCGTCATTTGTTTAGCAAATGTTCAAAGTTACAATGGCAAATGGTGGCTATGCTCTGTCCCTGGAATTTTGGCTGTCCCAACATCACTATGATCATGTGATTGTGATCTATGTGCTTGGCAACAGGTTCACACTTATAAGTGCACCTCACTCTCTCCCATCCTGTCCCCAACTTGCACCAAACTTTTGCACCCTCCTTGATTCACCATTAACCCTCCCCCTGACATCTTTGCATGCCCTTCTTGACTCACACTTATGTATCCCCTTGTGAATTCTCTGTCTCCCATCACAAAAGTTCTTCTGAAGACCAAGTTGTAAAACTTGATATTGTTTTTCTTCCCACTTCATATTCATCACTGTTAAGACCCCGCTTCAAACAGAGCCAGTTGAGCCATTACTTCAAATCTTCCCTTCCAGCAATAAAGTCTTCCCTAGTCTGCAAATCTGAGAACTGAAGAGTCACTATGCTACTCTCTCCTGGATCACCCATACCTAGCCTCTTCTGTTTCATCAAGGTCCACTCCTGTGTTAATAGCTGGAAACACAGATACTTACGGCTTCTTTGTATGCATAGGGAGCAGGCTATATGCATGGCAGTCATGGCCTCCCAAGTATACACACACTGTCCTTTCCAATAAATCAATATTCAAATTTGCCTTGCCAAAATCAAGACTCTCAAGAGTGTATTTTACACTCCTCCCCATTTATTAAGATTGGAAGAGGCAGTAGAGCTGATGTATACTTGGTAATGGGTATACTTGAATAATCATAGAACAATGACAACTGAGTATCTTTAGTGTGCAAGAAAGCTAGAAGTAAAGGCCATTTCACTGTGTCACTATGAAGAATTAACCAATAAGCATAGCCCCAGCTTCTCTGAAAATTCTTAGAGGAAAGATGGTTGATAGAAAACCCAAATCCATTATTTAATTATATTGCTGGAGGGAGCCCGTCTAGATATTCACAGTTAGGAAAGTAGTGATAGGAATATTTAATGCATTATATTGTAGTTTTTGAAGGAGTGACCTGCCTAAAACTCCTAAGGAAGAATGAAGCTTCTGGTACATTCAAAGGCAGAAGATACTCAGGAAAAAAACCCAAACCCAATGATGGTAGCCATAAGTGAATTCAGAGATGACAGTTGATGGGAGATCTGAATTAAAAATAAATTCTCTCATATATTGAATGATTAAATAAACAAACACATTGTTCCAAGGTTACATTTGCTGTCTTATTATTCTATGGAGTATTGACCAACAACAAAATGAATATAACATCCCATCTGTTGAAATAAAATTCACTAAATATGTGCCATGATTTGTGGCCCCATCAAAAATTAAGTGGTTAAGCTCTAAAATATGATCAATTATAAAGTCTATTGAAGCTCCGGTTTGAGCTTCTTCGATGACAGACCAAAATCTGCAATCGTGCACGGTTTCAATCCGTGCTCGCCGCCGGAGCGCCCCGAGCCGGCTGGATTTGGGGCTAAGCCATCTCATAGAGGTGGTGAAGAGAGGGGAGACCGCGCAGGGTCGAGGAGAGCCGCATCTCTCCTCCTCAGTTGGCCATTACTCCCTTTCCCCAAGGTGGTTGCAGCTGTGGTCAGAAATGGCCATCTCAAAGAAGAACTCTACCAGAAAATAATGTGCAGGAGGAAGATAAGAAGAGAAAGTTTTGGTTGACCGGGTTGAAGTGAAAGAGCAACAATGTAAGGTACCCTGGAATTTGAACTATAAAAAATAACATTGTTCCCAAAGAAGATTTTGAAGCAGCGAAGGAGAGAGGGAAGGGAAAAGATTTGGCTTCTTTTTTCTTCCCTTCCTTATACTGACAGCTAAGAGATTTAAGTAAGAAATTGACAAAAAATCCACTTGGACATTAATAGGCATTTAAGCTGAAAATAAATTGTCAAAGGAATAATAAAGACTTTTGGATCCTCAAAAATCTTTAAAAGAAGGAAAGGAGAGAAAAGGAAGGAATAAAAGGGCGGGATCTGGAAAAATGGAGGCAACTGCCTGGAAAGGAAAGAGAGTGAAAAGGAACTTACAGTGAAACTTTAACAAGATTCCTAAAAGATCTATTCTAACTGAAACTTTGTAACAAAATAATAGAACCCCAGGAAGAGAAAGTGGAAAAAAGAAGCAAGAAGAAACAGCTTTGGATTATTTGGATTGCTTGGTGGTTTTGGGATTTTTGGCTATTGGACTTCAATGACTAAAATTAATCAGGTGGTTGTTTAAAAGTGTTTAAAATGGCATCACTTTTGGAAGAACTGAAAATGGAACTTAAAAAACAGAAAGAAGATGCACAAGAAGGAAGAAGTTCTTTTGGCGTCGTATTTCAATTTTTAGAAATGGAGATCTGGAACTATGAGAAACAACAAGAAATGCTTGTAGAACAAGAAGGTCGGGACAAAGAAGAAGCCATCTTTAATGATCAAATAATTTTATGTGGGGGAAAAAAGGAAAGGGGGGGAAAGAGAGTGAAAAGTTTAAGATTTGAAAAAACAACTCCCCCAAAAAAGAATTGTTTGAAAAATAATTACAATATTAGGAAGCAACAGAAGAGAGGATTACAGAAGACAGAATTAGAAGTAGAGGGACCAGGGGACAAAAAGGGGAGGGAGAAGAAGAGGGGGAAGAAGGAAAAAAAAAGAAGTTATAAAAGACAGAAATAAGATAGAGAAACAGGGGAAATGTTTAAGGATTGAAAGTATAAGCCTACTTAGAGATAATGGATGAAAATGTAATTGAAAAAGGGATTCTGCAAAGGTACATAAGGTAGCATATAAGAAATAGAAATAATTTTAGAAAATATGAAACAATGTGTGATTAAAATGATGGATAAAATACTTATTGTAATGCAATGGAATGTTTGTTAATAAATCAATGAAATAAAGAGAATGAGAGAATGAAATTAGGAAAGGATGGGAACATTTTAATTATTATTAATGATTTATAAAAATATAAGTGAAGAGAAATATGGAGAGAAAAAAAGAATTATGGAAAGTTTATAAAGAATTCGACTGGAAGTTATGTACTATATTGAATGTTATAATTCTAAAGGCATAAATTAAAGTTTAAGAGTTGAATGGACAAAATTAAAAGATATAAAGGTGTCATATTCCAATTAGTAACTACAGGGGAAAATTTGTTTAATGAGAAAAGATAATATAAAATTGAAGCAGGACAGACAAAAGTATAAATATAATGATTAGAAAGGCATTGAAACTTAGGAAAAGATATATATAATTGAATTTAGAAAGGAATGAGATAATTAAAAATAAAGTTGAGAAAACCAAGGGAGGGAAAAAATTATGGAGAAAATGTTAAAATAGTAATAAAACATGGAATAGAACACAAAGATGAATATGAAATTGAGCTTGTTTCTGTATGGAAAAATGATAACCCGGGATCATGCTATTTTCAAAAAAAGATGTTTTATTTGTATTTTGTGAAAACCCAAATGAAATTTATATTTAAAAAAATTAAGTGGTTAAGTTCTAAAATATGATCAATTATAAAGTCTATTGAAAATGTATCCCATGGCAAACAAGACGGAAACAGGTTGCCATAACACAAATTAAAGAATTAAAAAATCTCCTTTTTGCTGCACACCTGGGCTGGATTGGCTGAGGTTGGACTTTGCACTATAGCTTGAGTTGCTTTTGACATTCCCCTCCCCCCCCAGTGAAAACCCAGCCCCGGCCTGGCCCAAGATGTAGCACGAACAGCTTTTTTATATACTGTGGTTTTAAGGCTCCTCTTTTCATATTACAAGCCAACTCAATCCTGGCCCAGCAACCTGACTAGGCACACCTCATTAGCATTAGGAACAAGAAGCCAATTAAGGTCCAGGGCGACAGAGGTCTTGCAAGATGGCAAAGGTGACTGTCTGGGACTGGACATGAATTGGAGTGACTGCAACTTTTCAGAGCATGGAAAACAGTCATGCAATCAGGGGTTGCTTGCTGCCTTGCAAGGCAGGATGGTGGGTTATAAAAAAGACAGATATGTGGAGGAAGTAGGTGAGTGAGAAGAGTTGGACACAATCCCTTATTTCAAGGCAAGCAGGGATCAAGACAGGGGTGGGATTCAAATTTCTTAACAATCGGTTTTGTGAGCGTGGCCTAATTTGTGGGTGTGGCTTGGTGGTCGTGTGACTTGGGTAGGAATGGCTTGCTGACTGGGCGTGACTAGGTGGTCATATGACTGAGGTAGACGTGGCCAGATGACCATGTGACTGGCAAACCAAATGTAAGTGGTCCTCGCTTAATGACCAAGTCTTTGCTTAATGGCCAGTTGCTTAGCAAGTGTTTTTTGCCAGTTTCCAAGGCCTGGGGAGCCCTGGAGAGGGCAGGGCAAGGCCTGGGAAGGTAGCCATGTGACTGGCAAACCAAATGTAAGTGGTCCTCGCTTAATGGCTAGTTGCTTAGCAAGTGTTCTAATTTACGACTGACCTTCACAAAGCTACTTGGCCTGTTTTTGGTGTTTTGATAGCCACACACACACACCCTTCTAACCCTGTTATTATCTGATTCTGTAAGGATCTCCTGCTGGAGCAGGGGGTTGGACTGGATGACTTCCAAGATCCCTTGCAAGCCAGCCCTAGATTGCTGTGCTACTTCAAAGTCTTCCAAAGCCAGGATTTATGTCCTTCCATCCTCTCCCCCTCTCTCCCTCCATGTATTTATCTATCCATCCATATATCTCATTTTCCTCTCTCCCTCTTTCTTTCTTTCCCTTTCTTTCTGCCCCTTCCTTTCATTCCTTTCTTCCTTTCACTTCCTTTCTCTCCCTTTTTCTTTCTTTCCCTTTTCTCTTTTCTTTCTTTCTTGTATCTTCCTTCTCTCTTTCTCTCTCACTTTCTGTCCCTTCCCTCTCTCTTCTAAAGCTAGGAAGTGTTTAAGGTGTTAAACCTTAAACCTTCTAAAGCTAGGAAGTGTTTAAGGTATTAAACACACATATACACACACACCCAGGGGTGGGATTGTCCCAGTTCGGCCCTGTTTTATTATACTCTGCCTCTCAGAGAATAAGCCTGCAGGCAGGAACTGTGCTTTTTAATCTTTGTGCAGGGTCTTCAAAAAAATAAACAAATACATGCAATCAACAGAAACAAACGAGGCAGCTTAGAAACAAGAAGATGCTCAGAGCAACCCCAGTTCTACAGTATCACAGAATAAGAACAACCCAGAAGAAAGGCAATAGCAGGAAGGAAGGAAGGAAGGAAGGAAGGAAGGAAGGAAGGAAGGAAGGAAGGAAGGAAGGAAGGAAGGAAGGAAAGAAGGAAAGAAGGAAGGAAGGAAGGAAGGAAGGAAGGAAGGAAGGAAGGAAGGAAGGAAGGAAGGAAGGAAGGAAGGAAGGAACCACCCTACAGAATCATGCAACCTTTAACGTCTCAGATTGGTGACCCTTCCTAGACCCAACTGATGCTTCTTGTTGTATCTACAGTATGTGAGTTTCAATCCCAAAGATGCTTCTTCTCCCCAGGAGCCCAACCTTCAATTCTGGATGAATACTTCTGCACCCTTTCACTATTTGTTCTTCAACATCCTTCTTACATTGGATCACAAGCTATTGAACCAGGTCAGAACCAAGAACAACAGTTGTAATTATGTAGGTGTAAAAGAGACTGCAGACTTTACAGCCTTCAACCTAAGATCGCAGGCAAAACAAGGAGACTCAATACTTTTAATCCCCTGACACTCATAGCCAGATATTATTTCTCTTCACTGTGTCTCTGTATGTGGCATTGATGCAGAGAACTTACACAGACAAAACAAACTTTACAAGAATAATAACATCTTTAGAAATGATCCTTTCTTCAAAAACCAGACATTAGGAACTGTGAATGGAGAAACTTTATTATTTACTTAGACTCTATTTAACCTCAAGAATTCACCTGAAGGTAATAATCAGGCAACCCAAGACTGACAAATCAAAGTTAACGACTTCCATGAATGCACACAAAAAACATTTCAGAAATGTAACACTCAAACATCCCATGCTCTTAACAAAAATAAATTTGTAGCACAGAAGGGAAAATTCCAAATGTACAGATATTGTAAACAAAAGGTTCCTAACGCAATCAGAATTGGATGCCTGTATGCTGACTTCCTATATGACCCCATTATTCCTTCCATCTCTGTCACTCTCGGGGCAGCCACCCAGGGGTGGGATTCTTTTTCCCCCCTCTCTCTTTCCCTCTTTCTCTCTTTCCCTCTGTCTCCCCCCCCGTCTCCCTCTCACACACAGAGAGAGGGGGAGATAGGGAGAGGGAACATTCTCTTTCTTTCACTCGTGCTGCTGGATCCGACTGGGGGATGCCCAGGTAGGTGTGCTTTTCTTTCACTGTCTCCGGAGCTGCCCAAGGAAATTTCCCACCACCGGCGTGTTTCCAGGACACATTGCCACCTCTCTCTCCCCCCCGCCTCTCTATGCCTCTCCCCCTATATATCTGTGTGTATGTGTGTGTCTGCTCCTCCCCCTATCTTCCTCTCTGTCTCCCCCCCCCCCGTCTCTGTCTCTCTTTCTCAGCTATGCGAAGCAATCGAGCAGCGGGAGAAGAAGAAAGTGAGCAGCCTCTCCCTTTCAGAGCCCCTCCTTCTTCTGGGTGGCGGAGGTGCTCCCGGGGCTGCTGGCTTCACCCAGTGATGCCGCCGGTGTGGCAGGGGGCTTTGAGCACTACCGGCCTTCTCCGATCCTCCCAAAGGAAATGGGTAGCTTTCAGCATGCGACGGCAGCAACGATGGCAGGGAGCTTTGAGCACCCCTGGCCCACCCCGATCCTCCCAAAGGAAATGGGTGGCTTTCAGTGTGCAGCGGCAGCACAAATCCTACTCCACCCTAATCCTACCATAGGAAACAGCGGTGGTGACGGTAGCAGGGGGCTTAGAGCACTCCCGCCTCACCCCGATCCTCCCAAAAGAAACAGATTTCCGCATATGGCGGTGGCCAGGGGTGGCTCAAGCACATGGAGGTACTTTGGGAGGGTGGGGGGGTACCAAGGCCTGCAACTCGCTGCACCGCAGCCACCTTGTGGTAAGAAGAACTAGCGTGCCACGTGGTGGCTTAGCCAGCCAGCTGAGGATGAGTGGGGTAGGTAGGTAGGCTGGGCGAGGCCCGGGGAACCTCCGGAGATGGCAGCAGGAGGCCCTGACAGGGCCTGGGACATTGGAGAAGGGCTAACACGACTCGCAGGCTTACCTGTGAGCAGGCAGAGTAGCGAAGAGGCTCGTGTCACAGCGAAAGGCAGGCAGCAATGGCTGCCCTGGTGGGTGGGCAGACATGTCAAGCATGCGCACAATGTTGCGTATGCGCAATAACAAAAACGGTTCCAGGAGTGGAGGAGTAGGCGGAGAGGGGCAGGGCCAGCCAGGGATCCGTTTTACCGATTCTCTGAACTACTGTGAACTGTAACAACCAGTTATATAGAACCGGTCCGAACCGGTAAAATCCCATCCCTGGATCAAGCCCAGTTTGGCTTGGTTTGGGATTGGTACTCATTTACCTGTGATTCTTGGTCAATGGCAGGAATTGGGACTGCTGAAATTATTGTTGCTAAGTGATGTTGTCACATGATATCATGCTTCGTATCAAAAATGCTGATCTCAATTATGGTTGTAAATTAAGGACTAACTATTTGACAAGTGCTGAGTGCACTGATTAGTACATTTTTTACATATTTATATCATATTTTATAGGCCAGGGGTCTCCAACCTTGGCTCCTGGAAGCCTGGCGGACTTCAACTCCCAGAGTTCCACAGCCAGCAAAGCTGGCTGTGGAATTCTGGGAGTTGAAGTCCCCCAGGCTTCCAGGGGCCAAGGTTGGAGACCCCTGTTATAGGCGTTTCATAACTGAATTGTCCACCGTTTCATTTTGGTACTGAAATGATCATTACTCTGACACCAGCCATTCTTGATTTTGCTGTTACCTGCTTGGTATTTTTGGCTTGATTGACATGAAAGTCCTCTGTCTCATAGAAATCTTTATTTTCTTTACTTGAAAGGTAGTAAATTTAGTTGGATTTGTCATATTTGTCTTGCAACGAAGCAGATACCCACTACTAGTAAAGCTTCTGTTATCTCTTCTGCTATGTAGTCTGCAGTAGTGACATGTTCTGTAGTTACATTATTCAAGTTCTGGATTAGTTGGTTGAATTCAGTAGCTGTCTTATGTATATATCAAAACAATATCTTAACTGGACAGCAGCCATTGTTCTGAATTCCAAATGGGCATGTGACAGTCCTCCCCTCACTGATACAGAAGTGTAGAAAGGGAAATCATGCTATTTATCAGACTCAAACTCCATAAAAGCTACCTAGGCACTTGGTCAATATGATTAATTCAAATTTTGATTTGTCAAAAGACCAGATACTTACAGTAAATTGAATGCCCTCTGCCAAAATTAGAGTACAGACTTTTCTTATACCACAATTTAAACCTGACACTCCTCTTCCCCATGTTTTCCTCATCTTAGCAGACACCTTACTTGCACTTCTCATGCATAATGTGGAGTACTAGTACATTATAGACATATTCAACATTCCCATCCCGGGAAATATTAGTTCTCATAGTATTTCTTACATATGCAATTCACCAGAGTATCATACAGATTGCATTTCAGTTTGGATCCTCAGCTTTTTCAAAGTAGCTGGAAAAAGTTTATAATACCACTTCATACAAATAATGCTCAGTTACTCTCATAAACTCAATCAGCCACATACTCTATAATAGCATGTCACATCCTGTTACTCATCCTGAACTATGTATTATTTTTATGACTGCAAGATTATCAAAGGAGCCCAGGAAAAAATACAGCTGTTTTAAATAATTGTTATATAGTATAATTATAGTTAATAATAATTGTTAATATAGTATGTATGCCCATAACTGCTCTCTAACACCTTTTCAGATCCATATATGAAATGCATATCCCTAATTCCATTTATTCTTCCATTAGTTGTTTAATCAGAAAGATATAGTCATTTATGTGATTCAAATAAATTAAAGAGCAACTCCACCTTATTGCACCCCAATCCAACTTAAGTGTTCTAGATAGTTCAACTATGCCAATTTAGCAGTCACTCACTCCAACCCCTTCATTACCTTGGCTCTCTTCTTGCATAAAAGTGCCACAATGCTTAAATATCCAGCAGCAGCAGCATAACCAAGAGATGTTAAGCCACTTTCAGAAGAGGCATCAACATTTGCTCCAAATTCCAACAGCAAGGCTACCATCTCAGAGTAACCAAGGTGAGACTGGACACACAAAATTGGGGCATTGTTTAGCACTTCGGTCCTGTAATTGATGTTGGCACCTGCCAAGATCAGCAAACGACTGACCTATGCAATAAGAAACAAAGTAATAATATATTAGAGCAATATTCTCCAGATTTCTAATACCTGATAAAATTTGATTTTCTGAACTGAATATTCAGTGTTTTTGGTACCAACTCTCCCCAGACTGATTTTGAATTGGGACAGCAGTTCTTTGAAATACTAGAATGAGAAAAATAGAGATGAATGCAATGAATGATTACTTACTAATAGTTGGTTATCTGTAAATTTAATTTAATTCATTTGATTTAGGTGCCATCCAAATCTAAAAGACACTGGGGGCTCACAATACAACAAAAGAATAAAATACAATATAATACAAAAGCAAACCAGCTAAAAGATTTTAAAAAGCAGATGAAAAAAACAAGATAGTGAATCTGGATATAATTAAAACCCAGAAGGGGTTTCAAACATCTTAGTCCAAGATTCCAGATTATACATGTTATACGTGGATAATGGGAATCTAACAAAAAATTATGTGCATTGTAGAAAATCCTCAATAGGTTCCACCCAATTCTGACCAAGATTATATTCTTCTCAACTTATGTGGAAAATTTACAAAAAGCCAAATAAAAGTTCAAAAATTATTCTCTCATTCTTTCTGCTCCTACTCTAAACTTTGTATAGGAAATTAATTAGGAATGGGGTAACAATCACATGCATCAGTTATAGCTGCTCCAGAATGCAATGGTGCAGGCAGTGATGGCACCCATTGCTCCATGATCTCCATTGGTTGCCAATACAATTCGAGCCTAAAAATTTACTAAAATTAATATATAAGTCTAAATAATACCCCTTAGATTGATTTAGTCAGATTTTGGATGAAATTTTGTGCAGGTGTATAACCCATATATGCGAACTGCATAAATTTCAAGAACTGCTAGGTCATTATAAAGAAAGAGGTAGAAAATGTTTGTCGATACTACTGCTGGCAAAGACAGAAAGGGACAAATAGTATTCTAGCCTTCTTGAATATATACATTCATGGGGGTTATCCTTCTCACTAAAACATCTTAGTAATAGATTTGTAAAAAAATAAACAATAAAAGAGGTGCAAGTGTAAAATCTATTATGTATGATCGGTAGAGTTTGTGAAAAAGAGTGAAAACTTAAAGAATCTCTGATGATTTTTTTTAGAATTTTCATATATTATTTCTTTAAAATCCCACAAAAAGTAATATATTGGACTTGGATAAGAACAAATTTAGGATCAGGATGGAAAGAATATACTGACTTGTCCATACTTGTTTGTTTTGCTTGTTATTTGTATGTCTTCTAAAATTTTTGATGAATTGTAAAGAAATATTATTTTTTTAAATCTCCTAACATTCTGAGCTTCATTTGCTGGTAGAAAGGCAAGATATAAAATTAATACATGAATTATTAAAATTCTCTCCAATTCTCTCCAAAATTATTGCTCCAATGTATTCTATAAAGCTGTCCTTGAAGACTACTTGGTAGCTTCAACTAGGCCAAAGTGTAGTGGCATGGACATCAGTAGCCAGTTTGCTGCTGGATGCAGTCCAAGGTGCTGGTTATGATGTATAAAGCCCTATATGACATAAAGTCTAATTACTTGAGGGATTATTGATATCCTGTGGAGTCTGCCAAGCTGGTTCAAAGCAACTGGACTGGCATGCTCTGGGTTCCTTCAATTAAACAGTGTCATCTATTGAGATTCAGAAAGCATGACTTCTCTGTTACAGCATCTGCCTTCTGGAATGAGAATCACCCTGAAATTCAAGTAGTTTCCACATTAATTGTGTTCTGAAGTGTCTGCTTTTCCTCCCAGACTCTCAGCTAGTGAGCTGCAGCCCCTTGCTGGGTGTGTAATATATACTTCTGTGTTGCCAGCTGCATTTGTCATTTCATTTAATACTTTCTATATAGATTATATATTTTGTGATTTGTTGCTATACTAGGAGTATAAACAGAAAGTACTAAGTTGAACAGGATTACCATAGCTTCTCTTTATGTAAGGAAAATATAGATATTAATTACATTAATGAAATTAATGTCACTTTTACTTTGGCACCAACATAACATAATATTAAGCAAAGAGGCAATTCCAAAAGATGGATCATGGGTAACAAACTGTGATGATCAATTTTTAATTTCTGGAAGTCCAGTCAGTTTATCCATTACTTCAGAATCTAAGTTTATATTTAAACTCAAGGCTTCTGTTTTGACAAAAATCAGAAGAGGATTTGGTCTCTGAAATCTGGAATTTAAAAGACAATCTCTATTTCTGTTACCTTTATATTGGGTGTATACAAATTGCGTAGAGAGGCCAGTGCCATGGAAAGACCGTCTGAGCTATAAGAAATCCAAAGCCCTTGAAGAATTGAGGAAGAAACACCAACTTTTTTACTAAGCCCCTGAAAAAGATAAACATTATATAACGCTAAGCATTTATTTTCATTTGTAATTATATCTCATGAACTATTTAATCTCATATCTATTAGCAGTAATTCAAAATTAAAAGTGAATAATTCCTTTAAGACAATACAAAAATACAGTAATAGATGGAATATTTAAAATTTTATGCTCAAAGAAAAAAGTATTAATGATCCATTTTACTTCACTTAGTAATCTTTCTTCCTACCACTCTAATGCTGAGTCAGTTATGAAAATAATCAGCCTGGTGTTATTGTTTAACATTGGATCATCTTTCGCTGAAATTAGGATTCCTAATTTCATTTTAATGCTTCTATTTTTTAAAGATCTCTAAAAGCCCATAAAAATCATTTCTGATCTACAAATTATATTTTAACCTTGGAAAAATACTTTAATAAGGATTTATCAATGAAAACATATTTTAAGAGGATCTCCAAGAGGATCTCCAGGTCAAATACAGATTATTTTCTGGACTTTTGTGACTCTTGATCCCAGATTTACGAGAGGGCTGAGATAGCAATAATTATCCATACTGTCCTTTTGTATATCTATCTACTATCTACCGTTCCATTTTCTACATGTTGGATGAGAAAGATTGAATAATGAATGAAATTGTGTCAATCAAAGATTATTCTTTGCTGTGACTGACAACAACAACAAAAAGCATGCAGGAACATCGTGTGTTTTTTTCTTTTGTTATATTGTTTTGGCAGTGACCTATCTAAGAATGGAAAATTGACCATCCTGTTAATTGACAAAACTACAATATACAACTCAGAAGGTAAACTTTCTTTACATTTTTTTATAATAGCAATACATACCAGTATCAAACAAAAATATCTTATCATTTTTTTCTGCCTACCTTAAAGATGTGTGCTTTGAGAATATGATGGCCCAATTCAATTGTCTGCTGTCTGTTGAGTTTCCCCTCTTGACGGGAAAACCAAAAGGCAAGTAAATTATGACCACTCCTAAAGAGAGAGGGAGGGAGGGGGAGGGGAGCGGGGGGGGGAGAGAGAGGGAGAGGGAACACAAACATAATGGGAAAAGGAACCCAAAGGTATAACTTCAACACATGTAATGATATTTAACAGCCGGATCCTAGAAAAGTTGATAAATACATTGAATTTCACTTAATTGAATATCAAATGCTGTTCAACTGTTAATTTCATGAAAATTATCTCCTTGCTTTAGACTGAATAAAATTATGTGAGTTAAATTTATAACATGAAAAATACATTTATCAAATATGAGTTTTCCAATGTGATTTTTAACATGATCATCAGAGAATATGTGATGAAATAATCTATCTTTTTCATTATCTTGGTTGTAATTAGTACTCCCTGCTTGTAATTTTCTTTGAATTCTTGTACAGCAGAATAATAATTTGTGCATATATACTTCATATTTAAATCCTGTCGAAAGATTAATAAAGATTTTAGAATTTGCTATTAATGAATAGATTTACACTTCTTTTGATTGGTTATGCTTCAGTGGTATTTCTCTCTGTGTATGTCTGTCCCTTTGAGTCCTGGCAACTGCTTGAATAAGTCATTGCAAGTTTTCTTCACAGTATTTTTGCAAATGGTTTGGCATTGCTTTCTTCCTAGGACTGAGAATGATTTGTCAACTGGCAACATGCTTGAGGCAGGTCTAGAACTCACAGCAGATTCCTTAATTACTTCACCAAACCTATTCGCTTTTTTCAGACATATATTGAAAAATTAATGATGAGAAGGGAACAGGTAGCTTCCAGAAACCAAACTGCTTTCAATCCCATGAGTATTTTATAAATCCTATAACACAGCAAACTGCTGGAATAGTTATGTATATATCTGTGTTTCTATACTTATGTAATATTAATATCTCCATCCATCTCATAAAAACATTACTCTGGACATAATGTTAAAATAAACTTTTTAAAATAATAGTGATTAGAAAAATGCCAAAAATACAATGTTATGGTTGAAGCATTTTAAGATAATGAATGATACTTTATTTGCTGTTTGAAGATACCTTTTTTATATTGCAACATAAACTTTAATGGCTCCACAAAAGATAATTTGGAAGCCATTTATAAATAATTTCCAAAATTATTTACTATTTCTTTGGATAGTTAATTTCTGATTGAGACATAAATCTTGTTATGAACTTTCAATTAGATTTACTCCTCCCAAAAATGTATTTGTAATCAAATTTGAACAATTATGCAAAATTATCTGCAAGAATTTAACTTGATGGATACTTGAGGGTGCATCATGCTTTAAAAAGATACTACACTTTTATATATTAGGGTCCAGGAACTATTTTTTTAGATTGGATCTTTTAAAAATGTCTTCTTTATATATTTGTTCTGATAAACAAATTAATCCTACTTGTTGATCTCATATGATGTTTGATTATATTCAGAGGTGGGCTCCAATTTCTTAACAACTGGTTCTGTGGGCATGGCATAATTTGTGGGTGTGCCTTGGTGGTCTTGTGACTGGTTGGGTGTGGCTAGGTTGTCATGTGACTGGGGTGGGCATGGCTAGGTGGCCATGTGACTGCCAAACCAAATATAAATGGTCCTCACTTAATGGCCAGTTGCTTAGCAAGTGTTCTAATTTATGACTGACCTCTCCAGAACTACTTGACCTGTTTTTGCTGTTTTGACAGCCATATGCGCACATGTGCACACACACACACAAAACCAGTTACAACATCCCACACAGTCTTGTGACTGAGGTTTTCTATGTTTTTGCCAGTTTCCAACAATTCCTTCCGGTTTCTGGTTCAAAATGCCCATTGGGGAAAATGGACTTGTTTAACAACCAGTGTTTGCTTAATCTCTACAAGGTTCACTTGGTGTTTGCCTAAACCCTGGGGTCTGCAGCCTTAAAAACTGAAATATCAATTTTTCTATTTTCTTTTAAACAAGTATCTCTCTCTGTGTGTTTCTTTCTTTCTCCCTCTCTTTCTCATCTCTATCTCTCATCTCTCTCTCTTTCTTTCTCTTTCTTTCTCATTTCTTTCTCTTTCTCCCTCTCTCTGTTTCTCATCTCTCTTTCTCTCTCTCATCTATAACTGCTAAGATTGGAAACTGTTTTTTATAATCCTATTTCTTTGCAGTTTTTTTCACACATATTTGTGCATATGTATCCAATACTCTTTCTTCCTTTCCGCTATGTATTCAAAATGGGCAATAATTATATGTGTATGTGTGTGTGTAGCATGTATATATGTGTGTTATGTATATGTATGGATATCTATATACAGTATATTTCTCTTTTAATGTGTTCCTTTTTTCCTTCCCAATCCCATTCCTCCCCACACCCTATTTTGTGTTGGCTTCCCAGCCAAGTACTTACCAGGTCTGATCCTGTTTAGCTTTCTAAAATCAGCCTACTGAAATAAATATCAAACTAAACTGCCCAATAATTTACCTACCATCATTATCTTGCACCTGATTTCAATGTAACCAGCCAATCTGCAGTATTATTAAATGTTGCTAAGCATCTACTGCATGTTATTCTCTCTTCCTTGATTATCTGGTTTTAGCTGGGCAAAACAGTCTGGAATCACTGGCAAGAGCAGCTCAGAGCGGAGAAAAATTGTGCATCTCCCCATATTCCTTTCTCCGTGAGCAGTCTCATCTCTTCCTCCTCATTTGTGAAGTGTGCTAAGTTTAAAGGCTGCTCACTGAGAGAGGAATATGGGGAGACACGTGACTTTTCTCAGTGCCAAGGGGGCTGCTCTCTCTCTCTTGCCTCCACTCTTGGCACAGAGAAAAGTTGGTGGGAGCAGCAGTTGAGGCGGTGAGTCACCCGTCTTGGGGCTCATGCTCACCATACCTGTGGTGGTGGTGGTGGTGGGATACAGCAGCAGTGAGGCGGCAATGGCGATGATGGCAAGGAAGGCAATGGCGATTCTGCCGGTATTGGGGCTACTGGGACCAGCTCCCCCCTGCACCCATGCATCCACATACATGGTACATCGGGGCTTCCAGGCTCTGCTCCTTGCAGCTTCCATCAGCTGTCCTGGACTCAATCAAGGGGTGCCTTGTCAACACGAGCCTCTCCTTCCTGCTGCTCTTTCTGGGAGAGCAAGCTGGGACTTGCAAGCTTTTCGCTGTGCCAGGAAAGACTCTCTTACTCTCCCAGCTGGACCAGCAGGTGAGAGAAGTAGCTACTGTCTGGAGCCTACACGAACCTCTCCACATGTTCCCCGGTAGAAGGCAAGTGGTAGAGGAAAGGCGATCGGCAGTGGTGGCAAAAGGCAGTGCGATTGGGGCAAAAGGCAAGTGGGGAGGAGGCAGTGGCAAAAGGCAAGTGGAGAAGGGGAAAGACAACCTGTGGTGGCAGATAGGCTACCGGAGCTTGCAGAGCCTCACTCACTCAGGGAGATCAGTTCAGGCAGGGCTGCAGTGGAAAGCAAGCAGCAATGGCTGGCTTGGTGGACACACAAAAGCAGGCTGCAAGCAGCGATGTCGCACATGCACGCAATGTTTTGCATGTGTGATAAGGAGTGACTGGGCAAGGAGTGGAGAAGTGAGCGGAAGGGGTGGGGGCAGCCAGAGGCTCAAGTTACGGATTCTTTAAACTATGAGAATCACAACAACCGGTTCTACCAAACCGATCCGAACCGATAGAATCCCACCCCAATTATATTAACAGTTTATCTTAAGGAGTCTGAATTAATTAGTGTTAATATTTTTTATCATTTTAAATTTCATCAATGATATTTGTTCTGGAAGTGGACTTCCAGTGATGATTTATAGCAATCTAATTGTGTTTGAAATGAGGAACTGGAATCATAGCTTGGGTATAGCTGGTGACTAGTGATAGATGCCTGAAATCTTTCTCCATATGAAGGGGGAGGTTGAAGTAGACTAATTTAATCTCCAGACAGCTGCTCCTCATGAGTAAACTGCAAAGGCAGAGTTAGTGTATAAATTAAGAAAAAATAATGAAAAGAAAATTATTTTGAAAGGTGAAGCAGGTGATCTATATTAGCAGACAATGGGGTTATACAAAAACTTTTCATCAGTATAATTCTAACTTGTACAAAGGACATGACATGCCCCTAAAAATAATAGAGATTATTTTAAAATTTTAAAAAATTTACCAAAGTCTACAGAGAACCAAACACAGATTAAGTGAAGTTTCTTAAGCTATAAAAAAGATTTAATCAGGAAAAAGATCTGGGTCAGATGGATTACCAGGTTTTTATTACAAATATTTAAAAAATAAACTTTTAGAATCTCTCCAAAATAAAATTAATTCTATCTTACAGGGAGATAACATGCCAGAGTATAGGTATCAAGTTTACATAACATTAATACCTTTATATTGAAACACAGATCAATATTGTTACTGACCAATAGTTATAATTATTTACAATAATTTTAGCAGTTAAATTGAAAATAATTTTATAAGAGCTTATTTATGAACTTCTACATTAAAGGCACTTAAAAGATCATTTCAGAATGATATAGGACATTATAGAATATTTGGAACAGGTTAACAAAAAACAGGAAGCATTTTTTTTAAGATGCAAAGTCTTTGCCAATTTAAATTGACCTTAAATTGACATTTTTTTTATTTAAAATTTTAGAAGATATGAACTTTGGAGATAATTTTATAAAATGGGTAAAAGTGATATATACACAGAAAGCATAAATTATAGTTAATGTAGATTTAACAAAACTTTATGAGATACAAAAAGGAACAAGACAAGGCTACCCATTATCTCTCCCCCTTTTGTTTATTTTGTTTCTTGCAGTTTTGAATAGAGAAATAAAGCAAGATGAGAGGATAATGATGTAAAAATAAACACTGGACAAGTTCAAAGACTTGCAGATAATTTGGTACTGGAAGATCTTTTAAACAGGATTGAAATATTAATGAGAAAATTAAAAGAATTGGGTGCACTAGCTGGTTTTGAGATAAACAGAAGACAAAGATATTAGCAAAAATAAAAGACATAAGATCAAACTGAATTGAAGAACAAAATAGTTTCATGATTGAGAAAAAGATAAAATATTTGGGTGTTAATTTGACAAATATAAACAAGTAGTTTCAAACAAATAACATGTTAAGACATAAAAGGAATTAAAATAGATATGTCAAGATGGGGGAAATTATAATTATCATTTTTGGAAAGAATTTCTGGGTTAAAATAAAAGTTTTACCTAGAATTTTATTTTTTGTTTCAGACAATACCAGTTTTGACAATTAAGGTAAACAATGTAAGAAAGACATATCTAAATTTATGTGCCAACTAAAAAAAACCTGTGAGTTAAGTACACAGTGTTCGAAGGTGCTAGAGAAAGAAGCAGCTTAGGCCTACTTGTTGGGAAATTGTACTTTGCAGGTAGTTGTTTAATTTGGATGAAAGGGTGTGTGACTCTGAGAAATATAAGGTTACTTGCTCTATAACCGTGCTTCGCTACAAAACTATGTGATCAGGCTTAGTTTTTGGGAGGAAAATAAGGAGGGGAAATTGTGCCTCTGCCTACTAGCATCCATCGGTATTCATCTGGCTAGCATCTATGTGAGAGAGTTGAGGGCTGTTTGGAAACTGAAGTACTATTTGCTGTGTGAGCAAGGAGACAGCAAGAAGCCTGGGTATGGCTTAGCTCAACTGTTCTATACTAAAGCTTGGTGCTGTGAAATTAAAACTGAAACTGAAATTCCTCTCCTGTGCTTGTGTTTTGCATTTGGAACAGATTTCTTTTCAGGTGGGGAGAGGGAATAGAACTCTTTAGCATCAGAGCATGTTAATAATAATATATAAAATACTAATGCTCTGATGGTCATTTCAAAAAATACATTCTTAGTGAGCACCTAGAAGTCAAGAGGAATATACATGCCAAATTTCAAGTTTGTAGGCTTTACGGTTCTGGAGATTTTGTGATGATGTGTGAGTAGACTTTTGGTTTTGAATATGATAAGACAGAATTTGAAATAGAATTATTTACACAGTGCTAAAAAGTATAAATGCATTTTACAAATTGAAATAGAACATGAAAAAGTGAAATAATGTATAGTGAAATGGGTTAAAATCTTTGGGTATAATATACAGTACAAATAGAACAATGGGAATTGAAATTCTCATTGTGTTTTAATTCTAAAGAGAATTTTTATAAAATAATGTATTATTGGTATTTGTCACTAGAAAAATACCTAAAATATAGAAAAGTACCTATCAGGTGGAAGGAACTAGGACGACACAGGTAGCTGAATAGAATGGGATGTTTACTGCTCTTTGTCTAATGCACTTATACAGTCTAATATACAGTGATGGCAAACCTTTTTGTTGTGGTGTGTCGATAGTGCGCATGAACGCAATAGCAGGCACGCTTGTGCCGGCACCAACAATGCAATGCACCCTGCCCCCCTGCTCATGCACGTGCAACACCCCTGTCCCCTTACCTGCACTGAGCATGTGTGCGCCTCCCAGCTGATTTTCAATCTGTTTGAGGCCGTTTTTGCCCTCCTGGAGGCTTGGAGGATGCAAAAAAGGGCCTTCCGGAAATACTGGAAGTGCCTGTTTTTAGCTTCCAGAGGGCCTCTGGAATCCAGGGGAGACCATTTTTGCCCTCCCGGAGGCTCAAGAGAAACCTCGGGAGCCTGAAAATGGGCCTGTTTTGGCACTTCCGTTATTTCCAGAAGGCCCATTTTTCAGCCTCCAGAGGCTGCAGAGGCTTCTCTGAGGCCTCTGAGAGAAGCCTCTGCAGCCCCTTGAAATCTCAGAAGAGATGTCATCACAGCCTACCTTTCAACTCTTCTTTTTCAAATAAACCTATGCTTGTAAAGGAATCAAGTTTGCCTTTCAGAATTATTTTATACTGAAAAAATCTTGCCATATTTGCCCCAAACCATTCAATACTGTGTCATGATATATTAAAATCAGGGACACAAATTTCCTTTACAAAGTTTGTTTTATTTGACACATTTATAGAAAATATTAGCTTTCAAGGAGTATATTTTTCTAAATCGCAACTCAGAACTACATTCATTTTTTAAAGTGCTTTCTTTCATTGCAGAATTGAATTAATTACTTACCTAGGATCACAAAGAAACTTGATCTTTTCTCCTTCGTCTCTCCAAATCAACCATTCTCGAAATGAAGGATGTACAAACATTCGGGTCATATCTCTGCGTCTGATGAGAAACATAGAAAGATTTTCCATTCTTTGCTGAAAGTCCTCCCATTCTAAAGTACCTTCAATACTCCCAGCATTGATAGCCTGAAAAATATGCTCATCTGTCAAAGGATGTAGAGATGCCACTGCCACATTCAAAAGAGGCATTACCCGGTCAAAGGAAGACTGTGTTGGGAACTTCATATTGCACTGCAGTAGATATACTTCTGAAAGGGAGACAGGCACTACCTTATAACTGGAGCTTTTTAACACCAAATAGCCCTTCTCAATTAAATCAAATGTGAGCTTAAGGTATAGATAGGATCCTTGACTCAGGGTTTTGAGATGAGAACTAAGTTTGCCAAAGGTTGTATTGTCCATTTTGCCATTAAGAGAGATGTTATTTTGTATTTCCGAGCTGCTCTGTATTCGATGTAGTATATAGGCTTGGAGATCTTGATCTATAGCTTCATTTTCTTCCAGTCTATCCAGGAATATCCTATGGAAGGGCAATAACTTTATTATTTCCTAAAGGAGAGAGAGAAGAAAAAAATGAATACCAGAGAACTTGAAGAAAGCTTACACACAATATCTCATGTATAAATACTAGCAATCTTTTTCAGTAGCATCACAAACCATATGTACTGGATTTCTTATGCTTAGACCAAATCACTGTTTTCTTAGCTTAAAATATTATTATGCCTTTGCACTGAAAATATTACAGAGTCCTTGATATTAGGCTTACAATTTAAAATATATGAAACAGAACAAGGGGCAAGAGGGAATAGGAAAAAGTACATTTTTTATTCATATAGGCTTGTTGTGAAAGGATATGTGAAAATAACATTTTAAAAATTCTAAAATCCATTTGAAAGAATAAGGTGATGATAATGTGAACATTTCCTACATGTTCATAATTTCTACAAAGCCATGGCACTTTATAGATGATGAATATGGCTGTGGTCCAGGATTCACTGATAAGAATGAATGAAAAGTGCAGGCTAAATTCTCACTCATGTTTTAAGTTAAGCACATATTCATATGTTTAATATAATTCTTTATATGCTTGTTTTGAAACATTTTAAAATACTCAAGAGCAGAGATGCAAAATTTCTGAACATTTTGCAGTCAGGAATCTCCCCACAACTCTCCCTTTGCCCCAGCAAAATATCCAGATAATTCAGTAAAATTTAAGATGCTTTTCTAAAGCAGATTTCTTTCATAGATTTAAAGATGCTATGTTATTTCAGATTATTACATGAATAGTTTTGTCAGGATTGGTTTAATAAAAATTCAGTTATGATTTATATAGTGAAGATAGGACAATAGAGAATTATAGTGAGTTAGAATTCATAACAGTTAATAAAGAATTGAAAATACAGTTTTTCAACTCCTTGGTACTTTTAAAATCAATCTCACAGAAATCTTACAGATCCTGAGAAGTTTCTTCAACTTGATAATCTCTGGATTCTTTTCTGAGTCTTCTGAACAAGGACAATGAGAGATTTTATTTGCATTAGGTTTTTGTGTCTTTAAGCCGGCTTTTGTTTTTTTTAATTAAAGTTTTATTTGGGTTTTCACACACACAAAAAACATAATACAAGTAAAACATCTTTTTTGAAAATAGCATGGTCCCGGGTTACACTTCTTTATACAGACACAAACTCAGTTTCATGCGCATTTTTATGTTCTATTCCATATCTTATTACTATTTTGCATTTTCTATATAGTTTTTCCCCTCTTTTAATTTTCTCAATTTTATTTTGATTATCTCATCTCAATTCAAATCATTATATTTATACTTTTGTCTGTCCTGTTTCAATTTCATATTATCTCTTCTCATTAAACAAATTTTCTCCTGTAGTTACTAATTGGAATATGACACCTTTATATCTTTTAATTTTATCCATTCAACTTTTATTTAAACTTCAATATATACCTTAAGGTTGTAACATTCAATATAATACATAATACATAACTTCCAATTGAATTCTGCTTGGTACAATCTTATAATACACACTATATTCTTAAAAAAAGGATTATAAATATATGTAATTAAAACCCTCATTCCATTCCAATTCAGTTCTATCATTAATATTCATTAAAGTCTTAACATCTTTAACATTTTTTTCAATTAAATATCATACTTCCTTGAAGACATGTATAATCTCCATAATTAATTTTTTCCTTATTTCTCTTCACATATGTTTTATAAATCATTAAATATTCATTTTATTACATTTATTTATTGACAAACATTCCACTAAATTACAATAACTATTTTATCAAACATTTTAATCATACAATGTTTCATATTTTCTGAAATTATCTAATATAACAATACTATCTTATGTACCTTTGCAGAATCCCTTTTTCAATTAGATTTTCACCCATTATCTCTAAATAGGACCTGTTTCTCTATACCTTGTTTCTGTCCTTTATAACTTCTTTTCCTTTCTTTCTTCCCTCTCTTCTTCTCGCTCCCCTTTTTACCCCCTTGTCTCTCTACTTCCAATTCTCTCTTCTGCATTTTCCTCTTCTGTCACTTTCTGATTTTATACTTATTTTTCAATCTATTCTTTTTTTGGATTGTTTTTCCCAGTCTTAAACTTTCCGTTCTCTTTCCCCTCTTTCTTTTTTTCCCCCACCTAAGATTACTTGTTCATTAAAGATGGCTTCTTCTTTGTCACAATCTTCTTGTTCTGCAGGCATTTTTTGTTGTTTCTCATGATTCCAAATCTCCATTTCTAAGAACTGAAATATGAAGCCAAAAAACCTCTCTCTTCTTGTGCATCTTCTTTGTACTTTTTAAGTTCCATTTTCAGTTCTTCTAAGAGTGGAGCCATTTTAAACACTTTTAAACAACCACCCGATTGATTTTAGTCATTCAAATGCAGTAACCAAGAGTCCAGAAATCACAAAGTAATCCAAATACTCCCGAGCTATTTCTTCTTATTTCTTTTTTCACTTTCTCTTTCTGGGGTTTTACTATTTTGTTGCCATGTTTCAGTTAGAATGTATCTTTTAGAAGTCTTGTTGAAATTTTACTGTGAGTTCTTTTTAATTCCAGGCAGTCTCCTCCCTTCCAGATCCTGCCCTTTTATTATTTTTCTCTCCTTTCCTGTTTTCAAAAGCTTTTAAGTATCCAGAAATCTTTATTATCCCTTTGACTTTTTATTTTCAGCATTAAATGCCTATTAATATCAAAGTGGATTTTTTTCCAATTTCTTGCTTAAGTCTCTTAGCTGTCAGTATAGGAAAAGGAAAAAACCCCAAATCCTTTCCCTTTTTTCTCTCCTTTGCTGCTTAAAGATCTTCTTGGGAACAGTATTATTTTTTTTATAGTTTAAATTCCAGGGTACCTTATTTGTTGCTTTTGACCCAGTCAACCAAAACTTTCTCTTCTCCTGCATTCTTTTCCAGTCGAGTTCTTCTTTGTCGTGGCCATTTCTGACCACCGCTACAACCGCCTTCGGGAAAGGGAGTAATGGCCAGCTGAGAAGGAAAGATGCGGCTCTTCTTAACCCTGCAGGCAGTCTCCCCCTTCTTCACCACCTCTATGGGGTGGCTTAGCCCTGAAACCAGGTGGCTCAGGGAGCTCCAGCGGTGAGCACGGATCGAACCCGCGCAGAGTCGCAGTTTCGGTCTGTCACCAAAGAAGCTCAAATTGGAAGTGTAGCCTTTAAGCCGGTCTTGATTTCTGACTACTAACTGAAAAAATCTTTGCAGTTTTCTTGACAAAATTTTCAAGTGAATCCCGCAAGGCAGAATTGTTTGTCCATCAAGATATTCTACTGGCTCTGATATTGTTTTCTTGAAGGGGTAACATATGCAGAGAAGCAGGTCAATGACTTGGGTGAGCTAAATGGACAGAAGGCTTTGGGCAGAAGGTCCTTAATTGATGCTTAGCTTGGTTATAGGCCTATCCAGAGCAAGAGAATCTCACAACAATAATCCACGCTGACATCAGAAATCGATTGCAAGTTTCTCTATATGGTTTCTTTAAAAAACTGTTTAGAAATTTGAACAAAATGCAATAATCCTTATGTTAACTGGCACAATAATTATGTATCAATAGACTTTCAAATATAATATCAACTTGCTTAGTAAATATGTTTAAAAAGCTCCTCGGAGCTATCCAAAGTTTGTTATAGTATGGGTAGGTAAATAGATGGATAGACATACATACATAGCCTGGCAAGCAGACACATAGAATCTTATATAACGTGGCTTCAGAACTGCCTCATTAATTAATGATTTCAGTTTTTAATGAGAATTCAGACAGGCTAAGAAAAAACTTCTCTGTCTTATATTTTGTGTTGTAGAACTTCTTTCACAGAAGTTTGATTCACGTCACCTTATCTTCCAAATGGAATTTAAAATAGCTCTCTTTCAGAGGGCTTTGAAAAATAACTATATAACTCCAGAGAATTTTATATTCTGCTCCACTCAATCAATGGTATATTTGCTTTTACAACTCAGATGAGGAATGCATCCTGGTGGAGCAAATTATCCCAAAATTTCTATGGCTAAGCAAGATAGTTAAGTGATTTTTGCCTCATTTGATTCTTTTTCTTGCTACACCTGTTAAATGAATCACTGGAATTATTAAGTTAGTAATATGGTTGTTAACTGAATCTGACTTTCCCGCTGAGTTTGCTTGTCAGAAGATCGCAAAATGAGCCTTTTGCAATCATAAATATGAGTCAGTTGCCAAGCATCTAAATTTTGATTGTGTGACTAGGGTGATGCTACAATGGTCGTAAGTCTGAAAAATGCTGATAAGTCACTTTTTTCAATGCTGTTATAACTTTGAACAATCACTAAATGAACTGTTGTAAATTGAGGATGACCTGTATTGCTCTATTCCTTGAGAAGCAACAATACCAATACCTGTAACTGAGCCACACTTACATCTGATCTATTTAAGGGCAGCCATTAACAACCAATCCTTTGTAGGGAACAATTTAACAAATCTAGTTCAGTGGAGAAAGCTATGACATTATAAAATAAATATGTGGAATTTGAGGATGTTTTGGGGAAAGCAGAAGCAGATAAGTTACTCCACAAAGATCCTACTAGTATGACATAGATTTGGTCTTTGAGGTTCATGTGCTGGTAAGGGTCACTATATCCCTTCTGTGATTTTTTTCAATAAAAAACTAAAACAGAGATTTATACGGCCTTCAGTCTCTTCTAATATAGTTCCTGTTTGTTAAAAAGAAGTATGGAGAACTATTTTTATTCAATAATTACTGGGCTTTAATTTGAACTGGCATTTGCAACCATTATTCCTAGCCACTTATTTTGGACTAATTGGAGTGCTATGCACTGCAGTATTCCATATAAATTTGAACTTCAAATTATGACTTACAGAACAAAATAATATTTGCTGGAGATGTAATCAGGGTAATATGTTTATGTGTCTTATATTTACCAAGTTTTGAGAGAAAGTAGTGGATTACATAAATAAGATTGTGTGACAAAAGTTAAGTTTCAAACTGTAATATTATTTTGAACTACAGGTAATCCTATAAATCAGTTGTTTAACAACTGTCTGAAGATATGACAGTGCTGAAATGTCCCCACACTTATCATTGTAGCAATCCCTTTAATCAAGTAATTAAAATTTGGGTGCTTGATAACTAGCATCTATTTACAATAGTTGCATCATTCCAGAATAACATGGTCACCATTTCAATCTTCCCATAGCAAATTCGATCTTCTGACAAGCAAATTCATTGGGAAAGCTATTTAATTACCATGTGATTTACTAAACCACCATTAGCAAAAAGGTTGTAAAATTTGGTGCAACTCATTTAATGATGATGTTACAAGTCCCATTGGAATTTGACAAACAGAAAATATACATGGATTCTATATTTCCTTACTATGGCAAAAGACCAATTTTGCAGCATTGGGAAGATAAATGTATGACTCCCTTTATTCAATGATTGAACATCTGATTGCTCTTGCCATTGATAAGCAGATTGCCTGTAGACATAGACCTTATATAGACAAGTATACTGAATACGGGACTTCCATTTATACAGAATATGATAGATTAAAAATATACAAGTACTTGTATAATGTTTGCATTGTTATAACATATACTGTTTTCCCTTCATTATATTTCTTTTATTGTTTGTTAAATCACTTTTTATGTGTTTTTTCTCTTCTTTTTGACATTGTATGCATTTCCACTATTATCTTTGTGTTTTGCTCTTTTTCTTTTTCTCATTAATTAAGAGGAATTTAAAAAAAATAAAAATCAAAGCTGGATCTCTGAGGAAATTTAATGTGAATTTGTGAAGGCAATGAATTTAGGGTAGCATTTCAGACCAAATATGTTCACTAGAAATATTTGTAATGTGCCCAACATCTTCCAAAAAATTATGAACAACATCCTCCATAATATTCTTGGATAATAAATTGATTTCTTCAAAAGGCACCAAACTCATGAAGATTACGTATTATTCTACAATGCACTTGTTAACATTGTCTTTTTGTCATAAGCTTGAGAGGTGTGCTTTTGACTTAACAAAATTATAATGTCTAGGATACTCAGTATCCACAGCTGAAATTGCCATGGAATCCAACAAGATCCAAAGAGTTAGTTCTGCAAAGAAATAAGAAAGATATACAAGGCTTCTTGAAAATTGCAAATGATAATAAACCTATTATAAGTTCATTCCTGAAGTTCAGAAAATGTGCTTGAGCGTAGTGGTCATTCCCTAAACGCTTCCTGATTTGTTACAGTAGATCAACAGATAGAGTTGTGTTGAACCGTTCTCTGGGATTATACGAGGGAACGAAGTAACTTTTCCTGATTCATGTTGTAGCACGTGAGACAAGACATCAGCAAACATGTAGCTACTAGAAATGTATGTAATCTTGAAGTCAGAGTAAACTGATTTAGCTTCTTTGATGATGTCTACAGATTCTTCAGATTGTGGTAGCTGTTCAAGTGTAACTTGAAGTGATACTGGTGTCCTTGCAAAAGTGCCTTCATCTTGAGCACCACTTTGATACAAATTTTTAATAGTATCCAAGGTTCAACCCATGATTTGCCAATGCCCAGTCCCCATACCAGATTGCTTCCTGGAGAAACTAAGAGCCAATTTTCTTCAGAAAACCAGCTCATAAAACCAAGGAAATATAGACATTTCTCTGATTATTGCTTTATGGGTGTTTTCCTATAGTGAATCCATCATTAACCCTATAGCTTTTCCTTTAAAGGTCCTGATAATTCTCAAGTTATATCATGTGTTCCATCAATTCATTTTTATTCCAATGTTTCCTCTAAGCCATCACCATCAGTTCTGATGAAGAGGAAACTGCAATATGAAGTGGACTGTATTCTGAATCTATCTGCTTCTATCTACCTGCTATCACAGATAACTCCATTACTTGATTGACTGTATAGGTAATTCAGGTCATTTCTCAGAAGATACAGTTCAGATTTACACAGTGCTTGGTACAGCAGTTTTACTGCCATTCCTGCAGAAAGCCAAGCTTCCATGTACTGGAGATGGAAGTCATGGATAGGTGACGATTTTGTTTTGGACTCAAATTCTGTAGAGTCAGAGCCAGAGTCTGAGGGGCCTGATTTATCAAGTTGCCAACCACAGGAATCGTCAGATATCATTCATCTGAGGCTGATTCAACAGAAGGTCAATAGCAGGAGATATGGAAAGAGTAATGAAAAAGAATACAAAGATGCAATGACAACTTCAGAAAGTCAAGAAAATAAGTTCTGCCCAGCAACTACAGCAGTAAACAAAAGTGTCAGCTGACCCATTCCTATATCTAGCTTTATAAGAGAAGCCAACAACAGCTGACCCTTCATTGGGAATAACTCATTCACCTTGGATCCATATTCCTGCTTTGCTTTTTGACTTTCAGCACTTTGACTGATAGAATAATGTTTTGGTGTTAGCCTCCTAGACTGCTGTAGACTATTTGTTTCTCTGATCCCCTTGATTGAACTCTAAGTTGCTCAACTATCACCCAATACTTGGCTTTTTAAAAAATATTTTCTGTGCTATGTGAGTCTGTACCACCAGCTTCCTCTTTATCCTTGACTGTATAGCTACTTGAAAAAAAATCATTTGTAAATAGAACAGATGTTTTTGTGCTCAGCCTGAAAGAGGGCAATCTTTATCTACACATTTAGTAGTGGGTTTCAAAATATAACAGCTTTAGCTTAACCCTTGCCAGTAAATGACAACAGAATAGTGGTTAAGATGTTGGACCAGGAACCATCAAGGGTAGCAAGTTCAAGGACACAGAATTTGAAGTGCAACTACAGATTGTTTTATCTCACAAGATTCTTCTTCTGGAAAAAAAAAAAGTGTGAGACAGATGACATATGTACCACTTTCAAGTTTCTGGAGAAAAGATACTATGTACATCCAACAAATAAATATAATAGTTTTTTTTCATGATAGTTGGAATTGAATGAGAAGACTAAGAATATGTCCAAAAAGGAGCTTGTTTTTTTTAAAAAAAAACTCAATATGTTTACACTGCATCAAATGGTTCTTCTGAGAAGCAAATAATTTCAAGAGCAATTTATAATGAAACACAAGATAATCAGAAATCCAGCTATATGGACCAGTAGAATTATATGTATTGCAGAGAAACAAAATTATAATGATTATTTATCACAGAAAAGTCACATTTTAGCTTTGGATCTCATATGAATCTAAAAATGAACATATCAGACTTACATTTGGTTTCAAATCAATGATAACAGATGTCTATATTCTGACTTTTTCTAAACTATCAACAAATTACACATAGTATCTCTTTTATGGTCAGGAGTATATTCTTTTTTTTATTTTACATACTCTTGATCCAGGTACATACTGTATAAGTGTATAAGACACACTCCCCCCCTTGCAAAAAAGTGAGTAAAAATGTCTATGTGTCTTATACAGAAAATGTTGACGAAGCCCCGTTTACCCGCTGGCCCCCACCTTTCGGCCTCTGCCTTCAAGCAATTTGACTCCTTTTAGCAAACAGCAAAAAGTCTAGTCAGCTTCAGCACAGCCTAATTAGCACAAGCAGTTGATTGTCAATTGGATTGGCCTCCCAACGATCAGCTGTTTCAGCTGCAGGGATTGCCGTCACCTATTGCTGCTTCTGTGCACCTCATTTTTGGCCTCCACGCACCCCATTTTCAACTTCTATGTACTCCATTTTTGGCCTGTTTCAGCCTCTGTGCGCCCCATTTTTCATTTGTTCTGAGCAGTAGGGATCGGAACAGGTGGAAAATGGGGCATGCAGAGGCTGAAAATAGGGTGCAGAGGCCAAAAAAGGGATGGGGAGGTCAAAAATGGGGCATGCAGAGGCGGCAATAGGTGATGGAAATCCTTGCAGCCTGAAACAGCTGATCGCTAGGAGGCCATCCCAAATGATGATCATACTAATCAGACTGTGCTGAAGCTGACCAGGCTGTTTGTTGTTTTCTGCAAGGAGGCAAATTACTGAGAAGCAGAGACAGATTTTTTCCCCTTGTTTTCCTGCCCAAAAGCTAGGTGTGTCTTATATGTCGGGGTGTCTTATACTCCAAAAAGTATGATACCTCCCATGGAAATGGTATCAATTCCCCCCTTCCACAAATAGATGCTCATCACATTAATATATGGCATAGCTTATATCTACCTGTAGACTTGTTCTAACTGTTACAATTAGCTTCAGCCAGGATGGAAATTTTCCAATGGTTTTGCTGAGAAATGATACAATTGTATCTCCATAATCTGGTTTATGAAATTCAGCTTCATTTAAGCCATCAATCAATATGATGAAATCTTCATTTGGGATCTTCCGTTCTAGAGTTTGTGAGAGAGACAAAGAAAAATATATGCAAAATTATATTCGATTATATGTTTTAAGCAATTAATGTTACCATTTGTAGTTATGGAATTAAATTCCTACCTTTATGAAGGCTTTCCAAGGGTTCTAGGACTCCCCTCCGGAAAGATGCAAGAGGATCTTGAACACAGGATCGTAAACTAAGCATGCTTTGTAGATGTGGTTCACGCAACAGTTGCTCTCTGTATGCAACAAACTGGGGTGAACGGCAAAGCAAGGCTGCTACATTGTGTACAAATTCTGGCACCAGACAGGTGTAGGCATTATCAGCTTGACAATAGTGATATGCAACAACCTAAAAAAAGTGAAGCAAACATAAATAAAAATTGTTTTGTTTCATTCAATCCAATAAGAAGAGATAGGTCTGCCAAATATCTGGAACCTAAAAGGATCTTAAAAAAATATTAAAGGCCTAGTGATTCTTAGGTTAGGATAATGGCTGTGCCTCTTTAATTTTTGATTCTATCTTCCATTCAGCTGTACTCCCTTTTCTGTTTCTCCTAATTTTTTTTATAACCCAATCAGATTTGGTGTGGAGTAAGATGAAATAATGGAAATAAAGAAATATAAAAATAAATAAATAAAAGTTACAACTGTCAAAACACAAATATCAATAGGTCTAACATATTTGTTGGAAATAGTACTTGGTAAATAGTATAATAAATTGCAATACTTTGTTTTTCTAAAATTTCTAAAACTAAATGAATAAAATGCACAAACATTTCAGCAGATACTAAACTCCTTGGAGGCCATTGTTGTCTCTAGCTCTAAAGAATAAATAACATTGGGGTCCTTCAAATGGCTGTCACCAAATTTTAATACATGAGAAAAATAGAAATGATTTAAAAAAACTAAATTAACTATTCGTCTTATTTTTATTACATTGAAATATTAATCACTTTATTTTATTTTAAAAACAACTTACAAATTATGATTCACTGCAGTTGCATAAATTTAATATATTTTTCTTCCACAAATAACAGTTTTGTAATATAAGCTTGTACTAGAGAACACATTTGTGACAGGTTGATTCACAAAGGGCTATTAATAATCCTCAATCCCTTTCCCTACAATCCGTATTATTGCAACCACCTATTGACATGATGGGTGTGGGTATACTTTTGTTAGAAATCACCACTATATTTCATCCAGGAATTAATTTTCTTCTCATGTCTTACTCAAAAGAGAAAGCAGATGATCTGTGGGTTTTGTTTTTTTCTCGTTTATTTCTCTTGCTTTTCTCTAATGTCAGAGCTTCAAAGTGTGTTAGGCAATTTCTGAAGCAGAATAAAAGTAGTCATATAAGTTATTGGCAACTATCATGTTTGTTTATATTTTGTATTTCTTAATCACCCATCTCCCTCACAGAAGGGCTCAGGACAGTGAGAGACAGGTTCTACATGTTAGAACAGTTAGCAACCAGATTATCATTAGAAGGTCAAAGGGGAATTGAGACAGGAAATTGGGTCCCTGTCAGCAGCAAGGCAACTGCACACACACACACACATATAGAATATAGAGTAATAAGGGCATACAAGAACAACTCAGAATAATTATTAATATAAAGTTAAAAACAGAATCCTAATTGCATTGTGTTTTGCCTTTTTCTCAAATGACTAATCAATTATTCCAAGACCGAGGTGGCTAGTTCTCAACTGGCAAAGGCAGCCATGGCTTCCTTCCCATGAAGAAAGAAAAAAAAAAGGCAAAATAGAGCTCCCTTCCCTGTTAAAATTTCATAGGGAAACCTTTCTGTTCCTGATTGGCTTATTGGAAATTATTTTTCCCAGCCATACTAGACTCTCCCATGATCTAGATCCATTTATAAATGGTTAATAGCAATCAAAGGCAAAGAGAGACCCGTCTATGCAGGCTCTCATATTGCAGAAAAGATAAAAGGAGATAGAACTTCTCAGATTGGGCTTCTTGCAGCCAATTCAATACTGCAGGGTCTGAATAAAGTGAGTTGTTTTTGAATCAAAGTAAGAAAAACTATGGTTCCAATCAGTGGTGGGATTCAAAAAAAACTGCTTCCGGTTCTGTGGGCTTGGCTTGGTGGTCACATGATTGGATGGGCCTGGCTTGGTCATGTGACTGGATGGGCGTGGCCAACTCGACATTACTCATGTTGAGGGGCACCTTGCCTCACCCTGCTTGCCTGGCCTCCTGAGTTCTTCTGGTTTTTGTCTATTAATTTGTCTACTATTACAGTGTCTGGTTGATTATCTAATGCCTGCCTGTCCTTCTGGATCCAAAAGTCCCACAGATTCTTAGCTCTATTATTCTCCATGATCTTCTGTGGAAACTCCTTTTTCCTGGGATTATGCAGCTGCCTTTCTTCCCCAGAAAAAGCCATATTTTGTTTAAAGAATTGCAGACAAATGCATCCCTGAACACCATAGCAAAACACAGTCCTATGATTATAATTTTCCTGCTTGTTCAAGACAAGTGGACGCGCTTCATCTCATGCTGGCCACTCTATTGCCCATTTGACCATTGCAGTGCTGTCCCACAGAGCTTTCCCCACCCACCATGGTCCAGATGTTCTCGCTTCTCCCTTAGGATTTCTTTGTCTACCTGATTTCCAGCTCCTCATTTCTCACTGTTGTTCGTGTGCAGGGAAACGAAATTTTTTGTCGGGCTAAAAAAAAGTTCAATCAGTCAAGTCCAACTTCTCACAATCTTTTTCTTTTGCAAGAAGTTGGAATCGATTGAACTTTTTTTAAAAAAAAAATCAGTCTTAGATTTAATTCCTTTTTTTGTCCTTTTGTAATGTCCGTTGTTCTCTTTAAGCTGGCTTCCTCTTTGACTCCTCCCCCCTAAGCTTTCTTTGTTCATCTGTGATCTGCATTGCCATTTCTAATTTTTCTGCCATAATGCTCCATAGTTCCAAGCTTTCTTTTATCATTCCCCCCACTCTTTCCAATTCTGATCTAAGTTCCTTGCCTAGTTTTTTTTATTTTGCTTTATTTCCTCTTTACCTTCTTTGATGTTTATATCCAATCAAATTGTCCTGTAGTTTATTAAAACCAGTGTCTTTTACTTTAATCTTTACCAACAATGTCCATTATTCTTTGTTTTCTAATATTAGTCCATCTAGCTCTTTATCAGTCAGTCCCAAAATAGTATATTCACATATTCTTTTACTGTGGCATTTCATATATGTCTACATATGATAATAAGTACCTGGGATCTGATTACACTTCCAACATTTGGCGGACATATTGTTAAACATTTTTGCTAATCTTGCTGGTGGCAAATGCCATCTATAAAACATTTTATAAAGATTTCCCTTATATGCAGTAGCCATTGTCAGTTTATAATTCCTATCCCAAAGTTTTTGCCATTTATCTAATTCTATAGTATAGTTTGCTAATTCTATAGTATAGTATAATTCTATAGTATAGTTTGCTCATACTATCATTGTTTCTTTTACTTGATCATCTTCCATTTTAAAGCTTAATAGTTATATATATTTTATCAGTTTTTCATCTGTCCCTAATAACATTTTACTAAGTGTTGTTGATACTTTATAAAAAACCCATGTTTTTGCATCTTTCTTGTATCTCGAATGTATTTGCAAGTGTGGCCACCAAGCTAAGTCCACTTATTGATTTTGTAATTCCTGTCTAATTTTAAGTTCCTGTTCTCATTCAGAATCTCTTTATAAAATACAATTTTTCCATGTTAGTAAGATTTGGATATATCAATGCTTCTGTTGTAGAAAGCCAAACTCCTATAGTTTTGTGATTTAATTTTTCCCCATACTAAAAGTAAACATTCCTCACATAATGTCTTTGAAAATATCTATGTGCAGTATTCCTTCCATACCATAAAAAAGCATGCCATCCTAATTAAAGACCATGTCCCTCCAATAATAGTAATCTTCTGGAGAAGGCGGAGCTTCATTTCAGCGATACAGCTGCGATCTCGGGGCTCTGAGATCGCAGCTGATATTTTCGCCCCTGGTCGGTCCCAACGGACCTAAACTGTCCCATAGAGACGGTGATTGTGAAGGGCACTGTCCCAGGATCCCAGAGATATCGCAAAATCTCTGGTTTGATCTGGGAGAAGCCCTTTTGCTGGCGGCGGAGAGGCAGCCCCCATAACTGCAGAAGTCGGGACAGCTCCGGAAAGAAAGTGTCTGGAGTGAAAGTGTGTCAGCTGGGTGAGAAACTTCTTTTGTGTTGTAAATTTGCCGAGATTTGAAAGGGCATCCTGAATAGAGAAGAAACCTGTGAGATTTTTTTTTGACAAAAACTGTATGAGCGGCACTTTTTAAAGTGACGTCAAATTGAGGCTTGGATCTTTTTTTTTCTTTTTTTCCTGGGACTTTAGTGTGACTTTGTAGGTAACCGGATTGAATTTTCTTTTACATATATTTTTATGCTCCTTTTGATTTTTTAATTTTCTTTTAGGATAGAGGCTCCCTTTGGCTTTTTTTTTTTTTTTTGTATAAATTATCCTTTTTTTTTGCTTGGGGGGGAAGAGCATTAAGAAACTTTGTAACACTGCCAACTAGAGGCTTGAAAATATTTTATTTGAAGTGGAGAGAATGGTAAGAAGATTCCTTCTCAAGGACAACTTAATGTGATAAGATAGAGGGAGAGCACAGCAAAATATTATTACAGGTGTTTTCCTGGACTCTTATCAATATTTCAACACTTGAGGCTTGGCTTTGAAGTTGCTGGAGAAGAGAGTCATAATAAGAGCCTTGGATAACTAAATAAAGTGCAGTGTGCTTTCATATATATATATGTGCTTTCATAATCTTTGGTTTTTCGGGTTTTCTCCTGCGTAAGATTGGAAGTATCTAGGCAACGTTTCGATGAAGTCTCATTCATCATCTTCAGGCTTGGTCTTCAGCTCTGTGCTTCTCAGGGTGATGTGAGCTTGCACTGCTTCTTCCTTTTAACTGCTAGTGGGGGTGTGACTTGATTGGGTGGGGGCTTGGCTGTGTTCTGATTGGTTGGGGGGTTGGCTGTGTTCTGATTGGCTGGAGGCGTGTTCTGTTCAGGTGGGGGCTGGGTTGTGCTCAGGTTAGTCTTAGTTGCTGGGGGATTTGAGCTGGTGAGCTGTGATCTTGCTGTTTGGCTTCGAGTTCGTGGTCGTGCTGCATCTTCATGGTGGGAGTCAGTTCGCTTCATGTATGGCTCAGAGGGCTTTGAAGTGGGTAGTGATGCAGCTGCAGTGCGGCTTTTGGTCCGTGGTCGTGTCTCATCTTCTGTGTGGGTTTGAGTCTGCTTTCTACATGGAAGTGTGGTGGTGGCATCTTGTGTGGCTCTCAGGGGTGTGGGTCTGGTGTCATTCTTCATGTTAGGTACTCGTCTGTTCATGAGGGCGGGTTTCCAAATGGCTGGTAGGCGGGAGGTATCATCTCGTTTATTCATGCTGTGTGGGCGTTTTTCTATCTCTATGGCTTCTTTGATTATTCTGCTGCTGAAGTGTTTGGTTTTGGCGATAGTTCTGGTATTTTTAAAGTCAATCTCATGTCCTGTGGCTTTGAGGTGTTGGACCAGGGAAGAGGTCGGTTCTTCCTTTTTGATTGAGTTCTTATGTTCTTCAATGCGTGCACTTATTCTTCTGTTAGTTTGTCCAATGTATGTGGTGGGGCAGGCAGTGCAAGGGATTTCGTATACTCCTTGATTTTCGAACTCAATTTTGTCCTTAGGGTTTCTTAGGATGGTGGATATCTTTCTGTTTGTGGAGAGTGCTGTCTTAATGTTGTGTTTTTGGAGGATCTTGCTGATTTTGTCTGTAGTGCCTTTTATATATGGGAGGAGGGCTTTGCCATTCTCTTGTTCTCTGTCTTGGATTTTGGTTGGGGTTTCTTTTTGGATTAGGTGGGTGATCTTCTTTCTTTGGAATCCATTGGCTGTCAGCACGCCGGTGAGAGTGTGTAGTTCGGTCTCTAGGTGTTGTTTGTCGGCTAAGCATTTTGTTCTGGAGATGAGTGTCTCGGCTACGGAATTGATCTGTGCTGGGTGGTGGTGTGAGAGTGCATGTAGATAGCGGTTTGTATGTGTTTTCTTCTGGTAGATGGTGTGTCCTAGGGAGCCATTGGATTTTTTGTATACCAAGACATCTAGGAAGGGAAGTTGGTTGTTAGCTTCTGTTTCCATGGTGAATTGTATTTTGGGGTATAGGCTGTTGAGGTGTGTGAGGAAGTTGTTCAGTTTTTCTTTCCCATGTGGCCAGATTATGAAGGTGTCATCTACGTATCTGAGCCAGAGTTTGGGTTTGTGATCATATTTTTCTAGAGCTTGTGTTTCAAAGTGTTCCATGTAGAGGTTAGCGATGACAGGTGAGAGGGGTGATCCCATGGGTGCTCCTTCTATTTGTTTGTATTTTTGTCCATTGTAGGTGAAGTATGTATTGGATAGGCAGTGGTTGGTCAGATCTAGGATGTGCTTGAGGGGGTTGGATTTGTTTTGGATGGCTGTCAAGGCTTCTTTTATTGGCACGTGGGTGAAGAGGGATATGACATCAAAGCTCACTAGTAGGTCATGGGTTGTAAGTTTTGTTTCTTTATGATCTCGATGAATTGGAATGAGTTTCTTACGTGTGAGTTGATGGATTCTGCATAGGGCTGTAGTTGTTTGGTGAGAAATTTGGCTAGGTTTTGTAGAGGTGAGCCTATGGAGCTGACTATTGGTCTGAGTGGGGTTTCTTCTTTGTGTATCTTGGGGAGACCATAAAATTTAGGGCATCTGGATGATTTCTCTCTGGGTATGATTCTTTGCTGGATTTCTTCACTGATGGGAGAGGCTTTTATTTTGGATCTGGTGGTTTTTTCTAGGTAGGTGGTGGGGTCTGTCTTTAGGGGTTTGTATATGGGGTCTTGGAGTAGGTTGGTTAACTTGGATTGGTAGTCAGATGTGTTCATAACCACTGTCGCGTTGCCCTTGTCTGCTGGTAGGATTATTATGCTGGTGTCTTCTTTCAGGTTAAGTAGTGCAGTTTGTTCTTCTTTGGATAAGTTGCTTTTGGGTGCTTTGCTAGTGCATAGGATGTTGGTGATTTCGAGTCTGATTCTATTAGTATCATCAGGGTTGGTTTTGGTCAGGCTGGTTTCAACTCCGCATATGATGGTTTCTGTGGGGATGTGTTTGGGAGCGACAGCAAAGTTGAATCCTTTAGAAAGGACCTTGGTTTCGGCTTCAGTGAGGATCTTGTCTGAGATGTTGTGCACTGTTTGTTTCATGTGTGGCTGTGAGGGGGGGAGGAGTTGGTTTCTGGCGTTGTTGTAGTTTTCTGAGTTTGTTGGTGTGTGTGTCTGTCTTGAGGGTGGTCTGTGTTTCGGCTCTCCAGACAGCGAGCTGTTTGGATTTGTCCCAAAGTAAGGAGTGAATCTTGTTGCTGAGTCTGAGGTGAAGTGTGAGGAGATCTTTGTTGATTTGGTCCAGGAGAAATCTTTTTGTGTGAAGTTCATTTCTAATTAGGGCCAATTCTGTTCTTTTTAGGATGCGTTTGGTGGCTGCTGTGTTGGTGTGGAATTTCAATTGGAAGCTTGTGGGAATTAAATTTTGATCTCGGCAGTTGCATAGGAATGCGAGGTTACATAAAATGGAAGCTCTTTGGACTTCAAGTTTTTCATAAGTCCTGGTCAGATGGTGGGTTTCCTCCCTGTAGAGGTGCAATATTTGTTTTCTGAGGTTCTCGCGGGTATTTGTATGTGGATCTTTGGATCGTTGAAGTCACTTCATCGAAACGTTGCCTAGATACTTCCAATCTTACGCGGGAGAAAAGCCGAATAACCAAATATATATATATATATATATATATATATATATATATATATATGTATATGTATATGTATATGTATATGTATATGTATATGTATATGTATATGTATATGTATATGTATATGTATGTGTATGTATATGTATATGTATATGTATATGTATATGTATGTATATATATGTGGATCTTTGGTTATTTGGGTTTTCTCCCGCGTAAGATTGGAAGTATCTAGGCAACGTTTCAATGAAGTCTCATTCATCATCTTCAGGCTTGGTCTTCAGCTCTGTGCTTCTCAGAGTGATGTGAGCTTGCAGCTGCTTCTTCCTTTTAACTGCTAGTGGGGGTGTGACTTGATTGGGTGGGGGCTTGGCTGTGTTCTGATTGGGTGGGGGTGTGTTCTCATTGGTTGGGGGTTTTAGTTAGCAGTTAAAAGGAAGCAGTTAAAAGGAAGAAGCAGCTGCAAGCTCACATCACTCTGAGAAGCACAGAGCTGAAGACCAAGCCTGAAGATGATGAATGAGACTTCATCGAAACGTTGCCTAGATACTTCCAATCTTACGCGGGAGAAAACCCGAATAACCAAAGATCCACATACAAATACCCGACTTTTACAGTGGTTTCAGATTTAAATTTGGGGCAGCCTATTGCTGTGTCAGAATGGTTTGAAACACAGCAATAGGCTGCCCCAAATTTAAATCTGAAACCACTGTAAAAGTCTGACTCACAGAGAAACACCATACAGAAGCCTGATGATGGCAGATGAGATTCTGCTGAAACGTTGCTACAACTTTAAAAGCACCACGTGGGAAAATACCCGAACAAAGCTGAATGCCAGACATGTAAGTACCCGCGAAAACTTAAGAAAACATATATATATTTGGCATACCCCTACTCACCAGCCTTTTTGTAAATTTCAATTCTAGTAATATTCTTATTTTTGCTTTTTATTTTAAAGGGAAAGCCTCAGACCTTTTTCTTTATTTTTCTTTTTTTCTCCTTACTTTTATTGGGACCCTTTTGTTTTTTCTATCTACGTTTTTGGACCACTATGTTTTTCTTTTTTGATTATTGAGACTTCTCAATTGGATTAAGGTGTGAAGAACCTGAAGGAATTTTTTCTTTCCTTTTTCCTTTTTGTTTTTTTTTCTCTTGATCAATATTATTATTTTTGGGGGGGTTTTCTCTCTCTATTTTTTATTTTTGATGGGGGACTACTTCGTAATTGGATTAGGGTCTAGAAGAACCTGAAGATCTTTTTTCTTCCCTTTTTTCTTTTTCTTCTTTGGTTTTGGGCCTTTTACTATTGGATTTTTCCATTTTGGATTATAATTGGTTGTTTCACCAGTTGGATTAAAAGTTAAAAAGAATTTGAAGATTTGGAAGCATTAAAATGAGCAGGAAACCAATATCATCTGGCGTTTCTACTTCTACCTCTGCATCCCCACCAGCTGGAGGACGACGTTTAATTCAGACAATGTTGAAGGAAGATAAAGAACAAGAAAAAGTAACTTTACAGATGATTATGCAAGGAATTCAAGATCTCAAGATAAAATCAGACACCACTGAACAAAGAATAGAGAACATTGAACAAAGAATGGAGAAGACTGATGAAAAAGTGGAAAATATTAAACAAATGATGGTGAAGTATGAGGAGAGATTCCAAAAAATTGAGGAAGAAGGTAAACAAAGAGAGGAGAAGATTGGAAATACTGAAAGGAGATTAACAGTGGTTGAACAAGAAAAAAGTGGGATGCTGAAGTGGGAGATGGAAAGGTCAGAATTTTATCTTAGTTTTCAAAATATAGAAGAAGAAAAAGGAGAAAATTTGGCTGCGATAATGATAGAAATTTTGACAGATGCTTTGGAAATTACAGAGGAAAAGATGATGGATGGAGTAGATGAGGTATATCGAGTGTATACAAGATATGCGATGAGAAATAAATTATCAAAGGAAGTTCATATTAGATTTACTAAAAAATCCATTAAAACACAAATACTACAAGTGGTAAGAGAGAAAAAATTGAAATACAAAGATAAAGAGATTGTGGTTTTAAAACAAATACCCAGAAGAGTAAGAGAGAAGAGAAGAGAATATCGATTTCTGACCAAAATGCTATTGGAAAACGAAGTGAATTATAGATGGCTGATTCCAGAAGGATTAATGTTTACGTGGCAAGAGCAGAGACATAGAATTGATTCAATTGAGAAAGCAGAACTTTTCCATGCAGAATTTTTTGAAAGAAGAGAAGAGGAGGCAGAGAAGGAGGTCTCATTAATTGAGTTTCAAGAGGAACAATTGGAGACTGAAAAAGAGAAAGGAGCAGTAGATGGACAGGTGGATAGTGAAGAACGGTGTGAAGTGAGATCCACAAGAGCTGTTAGACCTAAATATAAAGCATAATCATGGAAGAAAAAAAGCTGATTACAATGAATATAAATGGACTCAATTCATCTTTTAAAAGAAGGAAAACTTTTCATAAATTTGAGAAATTAAAATTTGATATAATTTGCTTACAAGTTCATATTAAAAAACAACATGAACAATAGTTAGTACAGCCAAAATTAAGGAAAATATTTACTTCTTTGACTCAATGTAAGAAAAGAGGAGTGGTTCTATACATTAAAGAGGCTATCCCAGCAAAACTGATATACACGGATGAAGACGGAAGAGTATTAATGGTGGAAATAATGGACAATAATATAAAAATATTCTTGATTGCAATTTATGCTCCGAATGATAAACAAGAAGAGTTTTATAAAAAACTACACATGAAAATAATTGAACTGGACTATGTTAATATAATTATGATGGGAGACTTTAATGGAATTGTGGACAATAAACTGGACTATATGTTGTAACTATGTATTATTCATGTGATTGCAACTGTGTATCAGTGCAACCATGTACCATCCTAACATTGTAACGATGTAGCTTTCTTGTATAAACATTAGACTCCTGTCTCTTCAGTTATCTTTGCCAGACATGCATAAGAAAAGGGGAGTTAAGCAGCTGTCAATGCAGAATGATATTCTAACTGACCTGGATCGTTATAAATCACACACTTCCTGCTACCCTGATATCTTAACTAACCTTGAGCTATTATTAATCATATGTATTCCTGCTGACCTAAACTATTATAACTCATGTATGTCTTGATTACCTTGGGCTTTGAAGTATTTCACCCCCCTGTGAAAAAGCATAATAAAAGAGCCTGTGCCGAGGCATTCGGCGCGCGCTCATCCCAAGAAACCTCATCTCGTGTCGTTTCTTCCTCCTTCGCTCCCTCTCATGAGGCGCCCATCTAATGCGGGATGGCAGATACCGCAACTATATAGCAACAACAACAAAGCAAAATAGAAAGACTCTCCCTAAATCTTTTTTTAAAATGACAGATGAATTAACTTTAAAAGATATTTGGAGAGAAAGAAATGTTAAAGCTAAACAATATACTTTTTATTTATTTATAATATTTATTTATAATATTTATTTATAATATAAATAAATTTATAATTTTTATTTATTATAGACATTTATCGTGGTCCAGATTAGATATGATTTGGATCTCAACAGAATTAATGTCCAATATTCAAGAAACAAATCGAAAGAAGTACTTGGGCAGATCATAGCCCAATGACAATTAAATGGAAGGGACAAAAAAAAAAGATCGAGATGGACATTAAATAATACTATCTTAAGGGAAAAAGATTTTATACAAGGGATGGAGAAGGAACTGGCTTTTTTCTTTAGAGAAAATAAAAAAAGATACTTCAATGCAAAATGTTTGGGATACAATGAAGGCATATGCTAGAGGTTTGATAATAGATTATACAAGAAAAAAGAATATTAGGAAAAGGCAAGCTTCTAAGGCCTTGGAAAATGAGTATAAAAGACTTGAAAAAGAATGACAGAAAATGCCACAGAAAAAAGATATTAAATTGAAACTGGATGTAATTAAAATATAATTTTAAAATAAAATATAATTTATAGAGAAAGAACTGGCACAGAAAATTAGAAATTCTAAACAGAATTACTTTGAAGATGCAAATAAACCAGGTAGATGGCTAGCATATAAATTGAGAAAGGAGAAGGAATCAAGAAAAATATTGAAGCTAATAGATGATCAAGGCCAAGTTTGTTATGGTAATAAGGAGAAAAAGGAAATTATTCGAGATTTTTATGGGCAACTATATAAACAAAAGAATATTGATGAGGAAAAAGTCAAACAGTATTTACAGAATGCTAACTTACCGAAGATACCTAAAGAGACTGAAGAAATGCTAGAAAGCAATATAACAATGATGGAATTAAATGAAGCACTTAAGAAACAAAATAATGGGAAAGCACCAGGTCCAGATGGGCTTCCGGCAGAATTCTATAAAACATTTCAAGAATCATTGAGCATCCCACTATTAGAAGTTATGAATGAAGTTATGTCAAGGAAGATGATACCCAAAACATGATCAGAGGCTTATATTACACTTATTCCAAAAGAAGAGGCTGACCCACTGCAAATTAAGAACTATAGACCTATTTCTTTATTGAATGCAGACTATAAAATTTTTGCTTCAATTTTAGCAGAAAGACTTAAAAAATATTTAAATAATTTTATCCACCAAGATCAAAATGGATTTCTGCCAAAGAGACAAATCAGAGACAATATGAGAGTAATCTTGGACACTTTGGAATACTATGAGGCACATCCTGAAAAGCAAATGGCTTTGATATTCCTAGATGCTCAAAAGGCATTTGATAACGTGAACTGGAAATTTATGTTATTACTATTGGAACAGATGGGTTTTGCCAGAAAATTTATTCAAACAATAGAAGCCATATACAATAAACAGACAGCAAAGGTAATGATGGAGGGAGAACTTACAGATTTTATTAATATAAGAAAAGGCACAAGACAAGGGTGTCCCCTGTCCCCTTTGCTATTTGTGTTGACTTTGGAAGTGTTGAATAGAAATAATAGGGATAATAAAAGCATAAAAGGAATGAAAATTAAAAAGGAAGAATTCAAACTACAAGCTTTTGCTGATGACTTAGCTTTTATTCTGGAAGAAACAGAGGAAACAGCTCCAAAGTTATTGGAAAAGATAGAGACGTATGGTGAGATGGCTGGTTTGAAAATAAATAAAGATAAAACAAAAATGTTGACAAAGAACATGTTACTGAGACAAAGAGAAGAACTGGCAGACCTTTTGAAAATCCAAGTTACAAATAAGGTTAAGTATCTGGGGATATATTTGACAGCAAGATGTAGCACATTAAAAGAGAATAATTATATTAAACTCAAACAACAGATAGCTACAGACTTGAAGAAATGGGAAAACTTGCAACTGTCATTAATAGGGAGAATTTCAACAATCAAGATGAATATTTTACCCAGAATTCTATTTCTGTTTCAAACAATACCAATTAGGCTTGGAAAAGACTATTTTCAAGATTTAAATAAAATCATGTTGAAGTTTATATGGCAAGGTAAAAAAGTGAGAATAAAGCTAAAGCTTTTGCAAGACGCTAGGAGGTTTTGGCCTGCCTAATTGGGAATTGTATTATCAAGCTGCAAGTTTGATGTGGGTCAAAGAATGGATAACATTAAGGAAACATAGGTTGTTGACATTAGAAGGGCATGACTTGCTGTTGGGCTGGCGTGCTTTTTTATGGTATAAGGGAACTAAAACACAGGGTTATTTTAGAAGACATTATACAGGGGAGTCTTTGTGGTTAAACTGGGAGAAGATAAAAAAACAATGTTATTTGAAAATTCCAGTTTGGTTATCGACTATTGAAGCATTTTCCTATCCTATAATCTATAAGAAGGAACAAACAGTTAGATATGGGAAACTGTTGGACAAAAAGGGTGGACTTAAATCGATCCAAAACTTAGAGGAACAAGGTATAAGGATGAATTGGTTTTCATATGCGCAAATACATTCAAGGTATGATGAAGATTTTAAAACAGAGGGATTCTATGATAAACAGACTGATTTAGATAAGATCTTGATGGGTACTGATGAGAAGGTGATTAAAAAATTATATGGTTATTTACTGGGAATTAAATTAGAGGAAGAACAAGTTAAAGAAACTATGATTGTTTGGGGGAAGAATTTTGGATATGGGATTGATTTAGAGAAATGGCAAAAATTGTGGTCTCAAAATTATAAAATGACAATGTTAAGAGCATATAAAGAAAACTTGTACAAGATGTTTTACAGGTGGCACTTTCCCCCGACAAGAATAGCAAGAATGTTTAAGAACAAATCTGAAAAATGCTGGAAATGTTATCAGATACCTGGCTCATATTACCATATGTGGTGGACTTGTGAGGACGCCAGAAAATATTGGATTAAAATTTGCATGTGGTTGGAAAAAATGACAAAGAAACACATAGACTTGAAACCAGAGATCTTCTTATTGGGAATTTTACCTGATACATATAGTAAAGATTTGAAATACCTGATTGTAAATGTATTAACAGCGGCCAGGATTGTATTTGCTAAAAATTGGAAGAATGAGAAAATACCATTACAGGAAGAAATTATTAAGAAAATATTGGAATGTGCTGAGATGAGTAGATTGACATTTGAAATTAGAGAGCAAGAGGATAAACAATTTTATGAAATTTGGGATCTTTTTTATCAATGGCTAGATGATAAAATACGATAATAGAATATTGACACTATATTTATAAAGGGTTTATAGGATTGATTTGGTATGATTATATGATTTGTTACAGAATAAACTGTTTAAAGTATTGTTATCTCATAAAGCATGAATGATTAAAAGTATAGTCAAAAATTTCTTTTTTTTTAGCGATACTAGGATATATAAGTTTGGATTGACAATATGAGTTGTTATGTAACATAATTGTAATTGAGACTACAAAATGAATGCACAAAACTGATGAACCAACCGACACACTGGATGTACATATGAGAGTTGATGTTTTAATATTTTGTTTGTCTTGTTTGTTTGTAGAAAATTAATAAAATTCTTTTCAAAAAAAAAATAGTAATCTATGCCTCAAATTTATCCATTCTTTTACCCATGTAAGTACAGATGCCTGATAATATAGCTCTCAATGCAATAGCCCAAACCCCCACTGCCTCTAGACTACTGTAACATTTTCAATTTTATTCTTGCTTTTTTCCCTTGCCAGATATATTTCAAATTTGTTTTATTTAATTCTTCAAAATACTTTTTCTCTAGTATTATCGGTACTGTTGGAAATAAGAAAAGCAAATTTGGTAATATATTCATTTCTTTTTTTAAACAAATTTTATTAATTTTACAAAAAAAAACAATACACAATCCAGGCATAACAACATTTCTAAAAATAATAATAATAATAATTAAAGAAGAAAGCCAATAGAACATAACTCCAAATTGTAATATCAATATTTACATTATCTATTTAACTTCATATCTTATCCAAACTTCTCCTTTTATCCAAATTATAATTCTTGCTTATTAAAATTTTATTGCCTTTCATAAACATACAAAACACAAAACACAAACAAAACTAAAACATCTTTTCTGAAGGCTGCCTGATCCCGGGTTGAAACTCTTCACACAGACACAAATTCAAACATCATATTCACTTTATATGTCCTTCCATATCTTATTATCATTTTCTTTTTTATATATATAAACCAATTTTATCAATTTTACAAAAACAGTGCATAAACAATCAAGGCATAACAGCTTATAAATTCTTTCCTAAAAAAATAATAATAATTAAAGAACAAACCAATACTTTATCTATTTAACTTCATATCTTATTCCAGCTTCTCCTTTTCATCCAAATTATTTCTTATTGATTAAAATGTTATTGCCTTTTATCAATATACAAAAAAAAAATAACAAAACCTTTATATATCCTTCCATATCTTATTTCCATTTTCAATAACATTCTTTGTCTGTTCTATTTCCAACTATCCATTCATCTTTTTTCTTTTACTATACTTCTCCTATACACTAACTGGAGTGACACCTTTAACTCATTACCCTAACTTAAAAGTACTTCATATAACAATTTTTCTTGGGGTTCTGTTTAAAAGATTCTAAAATTACACAATAAACTCTAAATACACATATAAAAAACACAATCTTATGTACCCTCCAGAATCCCTCTTTTATCCTAAATTAAATTCACCCATTGTCTCTGAATAAACTTTTTTTCTTTAGATCTTGCTTCCCCTCATTGAGGCTTCTCCTCCCCCCCTTTCTCTCTTGCTTATTCTTCTCCTTGCCCTTTTTACCCCTTTGTCTTTTCTCCTCCCTTTTCTTACTCCCTTTCCTTTGCTTTCTAACCTTGCCTCCACCTTTCCGCTCATTTTTCTCTTCTTTGGTTGTTTTTATAATTCTTAAAATCCCCTTTTTCTTATCCTTTTTCTCCTCCTCCCCGGAAAGAACCCATTGTTCATCAAAGATGGCTTCTTCTTCTTCTTTGTCCCAGTCCTTCTGCTGCGTAGTCAACTTTTCATAAGTACATAACGCCATTTCTAAGAATTGAAACAAACTGCTCAAAGTATCTTCTTTTTTATATTTTTGATATTCAGTCTTTAGTTCATCCACAAGCGATGCCATCATGAAAAAAGAAACTTTTCCCAAAACAACCACAAATATTTTTAATCAAGAATAATTCAAAAAAAAAAAAATTCCAAAAATTAATACTTTTCTTCCTTATTCTCTTTCTCTTTCTGGGGTTAATGTTTAATCAAAGAGGTCCAATTACCATATACCTTTCTTTGGGATTCTAGGCAATCTCCTCCTTTTTCAGCTTCTGCTCCAATTTTTTTTCCTCTCCCTTCCCACTTGCAATATCAATTTTAAATGATCAGAAATCCATACCTCCAACAAGGGTTTTCCAATTTCTTAAGTTTTTCAATGTCCAAAAACCCTTTTGTCCCTTAGCTTCAACTCTCAAAACAATTCACTTTCAATGTCCAGTATATCCAAACATATCTGCTGTTTCCATGGGGTGGGAGAGTGAAGAAAAAAAAAAAGTTCCCTTTAACAGCTTCTCCGCCGCTTTCGATCTTCTTAGGGATACAGTGTATCCTCCAGCAATTCAGACAGCTCAGTTCCAGCCAATTTGAAAGATGTTACTTGACCCGGCTCAGACAGCACTTTCACTCTTCTTACTTCCTCCAGCGCAATCTTACCCGGTTGCTGGCTTCTTCGTGGCAGCCATTGCTGACCGCCGCTCCACCGCCTTGAGAAAAAGGGGTTTTTCCGGAAGGGGAGGGGGTCTGCGACACCCCCAACCCCCTGTCCGACTCCCCTCTCTCTTCAGCTGTCCCTACAGGGCAGCCATATCCCCCTGACCCATCTGGATCGGGGGTACCTCGGCGGCTAGCACAGCAGGAATCGCGAGCTGTCGCGAATTCCTGCTGCCCCGAAGCCACGCGAAACCGGAAACCGGTAATATATTCATTTTTATGCTAGCTATTCTCCCAATCATTGAGAATTGTAAATTCTCCCCTTTATCCAACTCCAGCTTAATTTGTTACATTAACTTTGTATAGTTATCTTCTTTAATTGTTGCATATGTTGCTATTACAGAGATTCCTAAATATTTCATTTTTTTTACTATCTGAAGGTCTATTTTCTTTGTCAGTTCACTTCTCTGTTTCTGTAAGGTTTTTTGCTATTATTTTAGTTTTTTCTTTGTTCATTTTCAATCTTGCAACTTCTTCATTTTCCTCAATTTTCCCTATCAATATGTGGCCAGTTTCTAATGGTTCTTCTAGTATAAAAATTAGGTCATTTGCAAATACTTGAAGTTTGCATTTTTCTTTTTTTATTTCCATTCATTTTATTTCTGGATCCTGTCTAATATATCTAGTTAACACTTAATGTGTTATATATAAATATTAATACTAACAGCAAAAACTTTATAATGGCTTAATATATATCTTTCCTGATATTAAAGAACCATTTTGAGTAGTTATGAGGATTATGCCATATATGTGTAACAATATATGCCTTTAGATGGGGGGGGGGGGGTTTCATTGTATCTATATGTACATTTGTGTGAAGAATCTAACAGAAGGAAAGTTTCTAAATACGAAGATATTGTGCATATGTCCATGTGTGTGAAGAGATTGTTTTTGATAGCTATGTGTGTATATATTAAAATATATGCTTTCAAAGGCCCTGTCTGGCATCTGTTTTGTTTTTGTATAATTTGCTTAAAGTATATTAGCAACTTCCCTTACCACATTTGGCACCATGAAAGCAAATTCAGGTTTTAATTCTTGAATACAGAATGAAAAGAAAACATTTAATGAAATAATCATTTTATACCTGAGCAGCAAGTCTTCGCATAGCTTCTTCTTGGCGTCTGCGCATTTCTGGAGTTCCAGGACAACTCCCACTGGTAATGGAGGGGTGAGCAGAGGGTTGAGTAAGGGAAAGTTCTCGATTTGCATCAACATCTGCAATGTAGATGAATAGGAACAGATTAGAGTTTATCAGGTCTCTTAAGGATACAGTGTTGAATGGCAATGCTCATGGTTAAATTCAGTGAAAGGATTTCCAGAAAATTCCTAAATTTAGGAAGGGCAAAAAAGCCTAAAATTATTCAACATATATGGACAGAAATATGAATTAGCATAAGGAATCGTGTGAGTTTTTAAGAAGAGATTGGACAGCCATTTGCTTGGAATGCTACAGGGTCTCCTATTCCTACTTGGGCAATGAGTTTGACTAGAATACCAACGTCCCTTCCAACTCTGTTATTTTGTTATTCTGAATTGTGAAAAAATTTTTTGCTCTGGATTCTTCTTCCATAACTCATATTTAAAAAGATTAGTCTCTGCAAGGTCACATAGCATTTAATTACTCTGAATGATTTTTTTTAAAAAATACTATTTTGTAAACTTTTATCTTAGACAGCAAGAGAAAAACAAATTACATTAACAGATTTAAAAACTGCATTTCAAAATAAAAGTCTATTTAAAATAATATAAAGAACAAATTATCCTGATACAAGCCAAAAGCAAGAAGTAAATATAGAAACATAAAAGGGGAATGATGCAAATCAAAAAATTGTTACATAAAATCAGAACAGATTGCAATGCTGACACAGCCTGCTATAAATGAAATAATACTTCTCCCTAAAGCCTTATTATTTGAATTTATTTGGGGTGGATACTATGATTTCACTGAATTTATCCTCATTGTATAAGCTTGGCATTTAACTGTTTCAATTAAATTAATTCACAACCATGCACAGCCATAAATGAACTTATTTCAACTTGCACTGTAATAAAACTAAAGTTGAAATATTATTGAAAATATGAATATGAAGTTTACATAGTAGAGAACTGAAAAATGAATAGCAATTGTTTACATTTTCAATGTCCCAATTTTTGTGCAATAATACTTTTTCATATAATATGCAATTTTTATACAGGAACCTAATGGTTCACTTACGTTTTGGGGAAGCATGAGGGCTATCTGAAGCAATCTGCCTCATGCGTGTGCCATGACAGCTCAGTGCAACCAGCCTAGAGATGATTGCTGTCTTGCCAAAGCCAATATTTCCAACTATCACTACACCTCTGTTCACATTGGCATCGGTACTCTGTAAGTGTACATCAATCTCCTGGAACACCCAATCCCGGCCAACAAACACGGACTCTGTGGTGATGCTAGGTACCTCAAAAAGCAGTGGTTTCAAAGAGATGTCTGGGGGTCTGTAAGGCGCAAAACGAACTGCAAAGGAATAAAAAAGACATTCAGCATTCCACAACAAATTACTAGAAAGGGAAGTATAAAGTTTCTTGTCTCAAAAGGAAATTGGACTGTTTTATTTTTTTCCTGAAGAACAAAAACATTTTTGTTCTTTTTCCTCAAGGGGAAAAAAAGAGTTCAGCTGCCTTTCAAAAAGCACTTTTGAGACAATTATGACCTGAGAATATGCACAAATACATAAATCAATATAATTTTCAAACACATATTCCTAGAGAAAACCTATATATTAGAGAGATTATACTGAATTAACCTTACTATCAATTGATTTTACTAACTGTGATAATCCTGTTCTATTTAGATGAAGAAAAATAAGAAAATGAAAGAAGGCTAAAAATAAAATATTTTGAAAATATTACTTTTCTTATTTCCTCTGTTTTCAATCAGAGATTAAAGGAACAAATGTGGAAATTCCCCTGATATAATTCTGTATATTCAATACACTGACTGCAGTGTTTCATAATGTAGAAATGCTTCAATACCAAAAATTAGCACATGAATGAATTTGTTCTTGTTGCAGCTTTCCATCTATTTTAGAATTCAATAGTTCTTATAAGTTTCAATATATTGAATCATTCAACGAGTTTCTTAAAAACAGAAGGAATTAATTGGAGGCACAACCCCAGTCTTTTTTTTATAATGGAAAATGTAAAATGCTCCTTTTTTGCATTAGAGAAGTGCATTTATTCATTTTATTATTTGATAATTCACAAAATTATTTACAAATACTAATGTTCTAAATAATGCCAGCTTGTAACTTGACTCATTTTTATAATGATAACTGGGAAGAATATTGTTTTATTCTCCCAGACTCATCATTACTAATTGAAAATACTGGAATTGGGTATATCTAATTTAATGAAAAGAAGGACTGGGGAGACATGATAGCAGTGTTCCAATATCTCGGGGGTTGCCTCAAAGAAGAGGACGTCAAGCTATTATCCAACAGGACAAGAAGCAATGGGTAGAAACTAATCAAGGAGAGAAGCAATCTAGAACTAAGGAGAAATTTCTTGACAGTTAGAACAATTAATCAGTGGAACAACTTGCCTCCAGAAGTTGTGAATGCTCCAACACTGGGTTTTTAAGATTAACCATTAAATATTTGTCTGAAATGGTATAGGGTTTCCTGCCCCATGCCGAATTTACCCTTGCTGGAACACTTGCTGCAGTTGCTCTGTAGCTCTGCTTAGACAGCACTCCCTTATTTGGGCAGGCTGTCTGACAGGTTTTTCAGTCAGGGAGCCCTCAATTTGAACTTGAGCGATCTCTCCTTCAGCTGTTTAGTGCAAAGCCACTCAGCACTATTCCTGGCTCCAAATCGCCGTCCGTGCTCTGGCTGTTTAGCGCTCCCTTAAAACGGGCTGCCCAGCCGGCAAAAGTCTCTTCGCTGCTTCCAAATGCCCTTTCTAGGTCTTTGGGAGCGATATCTGAGAAATTGCAAGCTATGGAATTCTGCTTGAAAAGCCAATAGGCAAATACCGAGCTGTCTGGAAATTGGAGTAAACACCCAGGCTGTTTGAAAAAAACTGTGGTGCTTTTGGTCCCTTAAGGACTGTTGTGTGGTTAGTCCAAAATAAAAAAAAATCTAACAGTGCCAATACTCCTTTTTCAATAAAATATAGAGGAGCAATCCAGTAGCCGTCTACCTCTGCCGAAACTGAATAGAAGAACTGGGGATGGTGGCCCAGAAGGGGTGTGTCTTCACTTTTTTTTCTATTCAGTCTATAGCTGAACAGAGCTGAATACATCCCATACACGGATCCTGTCAAAACCATTCTGGAGAAGAGGGTTGCACTAAAAGACCCCAAGGTTCCTTCTCTTCTCTTCTCTTCTCTTCTCTTCTCTTCTCTTCTCTTCTCTTCTCTTCTCTTCTCTTCTCTTCTCTTCTCTTCTCTTCTCTATTGTATTCTATTCTATTGTATTCTGTTGTATTCTACAGTATTGTATTCTATTCTATTTTTCTCTGTTATTACAGATCAAATCCAACAAGAAGATGATATTTGAAATGAATGCACCAGTTCTGGGAAGAACAACATTCAGAATCCGAAATAACAGAACAGAAGCGATCAGATTAATATTGATTTATAATATGAAATAAAGTATTAACAGAAGCAGAATTGGAAGAACTACAAAGTTCTACCCAGGACAAAGAAATCAAAGCCTTGTCAAAAGTAACTCAGATTATACAGGCAAAACAGGGGGAGTTGGCAGTAAAGGAATCCAGCAAAGATATAGAATTGTTTTCATTTGGAAACCAAGCACTTTCTTGTCTACTTCAGAAAGAACTAAGTCCTCTAACTAAAGCTTTGCTGGCTGAGGAACATTGGGAGTTGAAGTCCACAAGTCTTAAAGTTGCCAAGGTTGGAGACCCCTGATCTAGAACATCACAAAAAGATCAGTATAAGACTGTCTGAAGCTTGTTCCAAAAATACAGCTAGTACAAACATTAGAAGGTGTAAATACTGCAGTATTAAGCAATAAGCACCAACTCATTGCAAGAAAGAAAACTAATGTACAGCACACTGCTGTTATAATTGAATAACTGGGATTCAAAAATCAACAAAGAAGAAAAAAAGCTAAGTAGTGTGCTACCAAAATGGAAACTTAGACTGGAAAATAAGATCAGCAAGTTGAGATTAGATGCAAACAAGCTAGAACACATGAAAGAAAGAAGCTAAAGAACAAGAAGATCAAAGGACATCTAATCAAGAAATATCACTTAGCAACAAGGAAGATTAAGCAAGTTCTGTAAATAATAAAGCAGCAAATAACAAAGCTTGAATTGCAAATTATAGGCCAAAATTTCAATCCAATCAAAAATGTTTCTAACAATCCATCAATGGAAAAACTGCAATGAATTAGTCAGTACCTGACAAGGAAGAAACAGTGCAGTTCTGGACATAGATATGGGATAATCCAAAGAAATACAATAAGGACGCAGAATAAACATTAAAGGAGGTAGATAAGAATAAAAAAGAAGCTGAAATGAAAGAACTAGCAGTAATAACAGAAATGGTATAGAAAAGAGCAAGGAAGATCAAGAATTGGTCAGCACCAGGTGAAGATGCACTGCATGGTTTTTGGTTGAAATATCTAAATCACTTGTTGCTAAGCAGTTTTACAACATATTGTAAGGTGAAATTGAAGAATGGCCAACATCTAGCAGATAATGAAAAATCCAGCAAAAGGGACAGCACCAGACTACTACAGGTCAATTACCTGTTTACTAACAACTTTCAAATTGTTAACTGGTGTGGTACCTGATGCAGCATCTAGTTGAAAACAATGTCTTTTCACCTGAGCAGAAAGGAAACTGCCAAATAGCAGAGGAAAAATAGATCCACTCCTAATTGACAAGAAGATTTTGGAAAACAGCAAGAGAAGGAAGACCAACCTAAATATAGCATGCATTGACTACAAAAAGGCATTCAACTTTCTGCCACATGACTGGATAATCAAGGGCCTAGAAATAACAGGAATCAGTAGAAACATCCAAAGCTCTGTGAAAAGACTGATGACACAGTGGAAGACACACTTTTAGGTCAATTGTGAGAGACTGGGAGAGGTTAATATCAAGAGAGGAATGTTCCAAAAAGATTGACTATCGCCACTTCTATTTGTCATTGCACTGATTACTCAGTCAACAATACTGAATAACTCAGACCAAGGCTATCAATTATCAAAAAACCTCTGCCAGATTATCCTAGCTCCTTTACATGGATGATCTGAAGCTGTTTAGAAAAACACCATTTGAAAAACAATCACTGCTTCAACATTATCCATGTATATAGCAAAGATACAATGGAGTTTGGTATAAACAAATGTACCTATTCACCATTAAACAGAAAAATATAGTGAAAATGTAAGGAATCAAGATGCCCTATGAAAATAATATAAAATCTGGATGAAGATGATAACTATAAAAAAAACTGAGCATCCAGTTTTTTAAAGTCCAAACTCAATGGAGAAAATACCATGAATGCAGTCAATGCCTGGGCAATTCCAGTCATTAGATACACAGTTGGAGTAGTTGACTGGACTCAAGCAGAACTAAAAGCTATGGATAGGAAGAGGAGAAAAATAATGACAATGAATCATGCCCTTCATCTTTGTAGAGAAATTGACAGATTCTACCTACCAAGGAAAATATGTGGGTATGGAATGTTGCAAGTACATCAGATAGTTGGGGGAGGGGGGAATGGACTTTGGAAGAATCTCTAAAGGACAATGAAGAAGATGTACTGAAATTAGTATACCGGGAAGGCTTACTGACTACTGAACAAAGTGGCCTACAAGAAAGACCAAATGAAGAATACAATGGAGAAATGGTAAGATAAAGTACTACATGGTCAGTACATTTAAAAAGATAGCAGGGAAAGCAGATAATGACAAAACTTGGCAATGGCTAAAAGCAGGAAAGTTGAAAAACGGGACCAAGAGACCAAGACTGGTTGCATAAGACCAGTCTTAAAAACAAATGCATACAAAATCAGAATTGAGAAGACAACAACAGACAGTAAGTGCTGTGCATGCAAAGAAGCTGAAGAAGCTGTGAATCACTTGGTAAGTTACTGCAAAAAGATTGCACAAACTGACTATAAGCAATGGCATGACAAAGTAGCAATAATAGTGCACTTGAAAATCTGAAAGAAATATCATTTGTCTGTAAACAAGAGCTGGTGGGATCATAAAATTGGAAAGTCATAGAAAATGAGGAAGCTAAAGTGCTCTAGACAACCCAGTTTTAACAATTGTTGATCAAAACAAAAATGTCTGATATTGGATATGGCAGTACCCGGCAGAATAGAAGAGAAAGAACTGGAGAAGATAAAAAAATACAAACACATAGAAATAAAATGACTAGCAAAGTAAAGATAGTATCTAATAGTAATAGGAGTCTTGGGTGCAATCCCAAAACAACTGGAGCATCACTTGAACATCATTTAACATCAAATTCACCATCATTCAATTGCAAAAGGTAGATTTACATCTTCTGATGATATCTGCAATATCATTAAACATCCAGATTTGCCCATCTCATGTCCTTGGAAAGGATTTGATAGGTAAACAGAAATGCCACACCCAGTCTGAGCATCTGCTTGATTGTGCAACGAATCATAACAATCTTACTCTAGAGGAAATGTTTACTGAAGATTAATTTCTTTAGGAATCTCCCTGCATAACAAAAATATTCTCTCATCTCAGAACAAGCAGTAGATGTGTCTATAAAAGAAAAAGACTACTGCCCCAACCTAGCCCCTAACCCTAACATATTTGATATTCTTTTACAGTAGTTCCTACCTAATCCAGAAAAGGAGCAAAGGAAACTGGAATCTAAGTCACAGCAACTGTGAGTCAGAATCTGAAGGATTTGATTTCATTTTCCAACCTCAGTTTCTCCATTTCAGTATCCTACTACTGTTTATTATGTTTTTATTTACTCACATTTCTGTGCCATTCTAATCTGAAGACTCTGAACCACTTTCAATTTACTAACAGTGTTGTTGTTAGTTGTGAAGTCGTGTCTGACTAACTGTGACCCTATGGACAACGTTCCTCCTGGCCTTCCTGTCCTCTACAACCTTCTGGAATCCATTTAAGCTCAGGCCTACTGCTTCAGTGACTCCATCCAGCCACCTCATTCTCTGTTGTCCTGTTCTATTACCCTCAATCTTCCCCAGCATTAGGCTCTTCTACAGTGAGTTCTTCCTACTCATTAGGTGGCCAAAGTATTTAAGTTTCATCTTCAGGATTTGGCCTTCTAATGAGCAATCAGAGTTGATCTCCTCTAGGACTGACTGGTTTGATCACCTTGCAGTCCAAGGGACTTGCAGGAGTCTTCTCCAGCACCATAGTTCAAAGGCCTCAATTCTTTGGTGCTCAGCCTTTCTTATGGTCCAACTTTCACAGCCATACATTGCAACTGGGAAAACCACAGAATGGGATTTAAAATCATGCACCATCAAGAACAACAAGCACCACAACTTGTTTTTCCCATATAGCACACAGATCTCAGCTGTAATTTAACATTCCATTTCTTCCCCAAATGCCCTCTGGAGATGGATCGACAATAATGATTAAATTTTATATTAAGGGTACTAAATTCAGTTTTCAGTATTTATTACGATAGTTTGGTGAGGAGATTGCTGCTACAACTCACAGTGGAAGAGCATATTTCAAAAATAATGTTTTTTAAATCTGTATTGGTAAAGGAGCTGATAAAAGACTTAATATACATGAATCATATGATCTCAACCTCTTAGATCCTGTTGTGTACGAGTACCAGCCATACTCTGACGAGGCATCCTGAGAGACGTTCGTAGAGGAGCATGCCTTTGTTCATCCAAGTAAGCTAGATCTTCCAAATGGGCTGAGCTGGTGGCTGTCCATAAAAAATAATCAGATATATTCATAAATATATTATTGAAAGTATAAATTAAGATCCTTAAATCTGATATTAAATATTGTCATTATTTTGATTATAGTTCTAATTATGCAATTCTTATTTGTAAAATTTTGTAAATTACAGACTCTGTTTTCTTTAAAACATCTATACTCATTCATTTCAATTCATTAATTTCAGTGGAACTTAGATGATTCTCCTTTATATATAATGTAATATAAAGATATTACATTTCTGGATTATATTTTCTTAAACAAAAAAGACAAATATTTAAAAACAGACAATTAAAATCTAGCCAAATAATAACTGAGAAAAGGAAAAAAACAGAGCTAATTGTTTATCTTAAATAAAAAAATTAAACATTCTGTTTTAATATCTTTCTCCAGAAAAAATACTAATTTATTAAAGAAAACATTAACTTAGATAATAAATAGGAACTAAATTTGAGTTTTGATCCACTATAAGGTAAGAAGAAGATAGCTTTCTTTCTTTTATTGAAATAGGCATTAAGCTACTGAAATTCTTTATACTTCAAACTTGTCTGGAAGGAGATGGGAGATTTTAAAATCTATTTCTCTTCTTTTATTTCTCTTTATCTTTTTTTCTTTCCTTTTTACTATTTTTCCTAGTGTGCATTAATATTTATCTTTGTAAACATTAATAAAATGATTATTTGAAAATGAAGTGAATTCCATTTTTTCACAAGATCACCAAGTTTTAAGTCTAAAATAGCTAATTAAGAGTGTCTCTCTCTTATCACTAATATAAACTTTATAGGCTTATATGGCTGCCACCTGAAGCTTTCATGGATTGCAGTATCAATACAGGATTGCTAAGGTTGTGTTATCCAACTAGTTCTGATATTACTAGCAATGGAGCTTTTGCTTTGCTTTTATTAATTAATTAATTAATTGGTCATATTTTTATACCACCCATCTCCCTCGAAGAGGGACAAGCAAAATTTTAATACAAGCAAAAAATCTTGAAACCAGCAATCAAAATGATAGAATAAGATAGAATAACTTATAAAATGTAAGTATAAACCTATACTTGAATATAAACCTATACCAACCTGTACTTTGTCCAACCATTTTACAAAGAAAATTAATTATAATCTTCTGGATGAGATTCTTACCTGCTACAGAATTGGGCCGTGGCATGAGATAGAGTGGAATGGATTGTACTGATTGGGATAAAACAGTATCTAGATTCCGATCAGGGATCTTATTCAAACTGTATGTAGAAGCTGTCATGTTTTCATCCACTCTATATAAACAGGAGTCTATACTGGATTTTTGAGATTGCCAAGGCTTCAGGTTTCCTCCGGATCCTAATTCCTTACTGCTTTCGCCTCCATATTTAGCACGATCCACATTTTCAGAATAACTTGTCAATGTTGCTGCAGTGAACAATAAAAGACGAGTAACAAAAAACATTTCATTTATGTGACTCTGCAGATGATAGATTATCAAGGTTTGTCAAGATAGATTATCAAGGATTGTCAAGGCTTAATGTTATGATTTTTTTCTTTTTTTAAAGATGGTCTGTGACAGTATGAATATGAATGCATTCGTTGCTCTTTTTTGACTCTATTCTCTATTAATGATTACTATATTAACCTGGGAATCTGGTGAGTGAAATAGCCAACCAAAAAGAAAGCTAGAAAGTGCAGCAATTAACTATATATTCTATATTCTTTCTTGAATACTCCTTACATTCAGATAGAAATTATATGTTCAATCTCATGGTAAACTCTTGCCAACCTAATTGTGATTTGCATTACCAAAACATGAATATAACAATTTCAAAAATATATAATACAGTATATAGCATTTATTCTACCAAGTAAAACAAACATTAATATTATGGAAGAATTGAAACTGCGTATTTATATTGCAGATGACAAATGCAACATTATTATAATACATGAATAAATATGAAAGCCCCAAAAGTCCCATATGTAGCAATTACACCGTCCAAATGCAACAAGTAATATAAGAGAAATCAGAAATGTCTTGGTTCTTTGTTAAAACTGGTTTTTCAAGACACATAAGCTGGAGACGCTCTGCATTCCCATCCTTATAAATATATCATATTCCCTTTCCCCCCACTACTTTTCCTCATATAAGTGGAAGGAAGCCTACTAGTTAATTAGTAGTTATTAGGATCTTTGAAATATTCAAATCTACAGGTGTGTGGTGGTACTTACACTTGCTTACAGATAAACAAATATAGCAATTTTTATCATTTTTATTTAACTATTTACATTTTAATAAGTTAATTCTTTATAAAGATCTAGATTATTTTTAATCAGTTTTTTTTCTTTATATCCTCCCTTTTAGTACTTGACAGTCTATCTAGTGGTTTTTTATGAATATTGTGAACATTGCATTATATAAGGGAAAGATCAACCATGATTGCAGCAGAATCAGAAGCCTGATATATAGGAAAAACTTCAGAGGAATGGTGACTAATGAGACGTGGGGGTTTAATTGGAAATAAAAGAAAATTTGTGTCATTTGTGAAAAGACAAAACCTACATGGTTCAATGCAATGATTTCAATTATATCGGGAGAACATACTTATCAATTGCTATATGCAACAATTGCTATACATAGGGCTTTTGGGCCTCTCATATTTATTCATGTGCTATCATGATATTACATTTGTCATCTGCAATATTGATATTTTGACACTGATGGAGAATATATTCACAAGCCATTTTTTATCTGGCACAGGCTTCAACCATTTTTACTTAATATTTTTCATGACCTCAATATAAGATGTTTCTCATCTTAACCTGCAAAAAAAAAATTACCTTTTTTAAACAAAGCTTTACCTCAAAAGAGAGATTTTTCAAATGAGTTAGGAAGAACTTTTCAAGTTTTCCAGATATTAAACTTCAAAATACACATTTTTCCTTATTTTTAACTTGAGCTTTTACAACATTTTTTCTCACTTTTAATACACTGGTTATATAGAAAATATATCTCCATCTTATTAATTGGCAGGATTATAAGTATAGCCATTCAGATTTGAGCTCCAAAACGAACTGAGGAATGGACTGTAGCAGCTACATTCAAAAGCAATTCAACATTTTGGACTTTAAGCTGTTTTTGGTTTAGAAAATTTTTCTAGAAACCACCAAAATATCCCCTGGAACAAGACAGTCCAGTGAAGGTTCATCACTTAATTGGAAACAGATCACTCCATTTCCAATATTTGCTATATCTTGAGGTTTTGCTGCCATTCACCTATTTAAGGTATTGCAGGCAGGAACTATATTTACTCTCTCAAACATTCTGCAACACATTTTGGAGATTGAATAATTCTTTTCTACCAAGCAGTGGCTTATTTTCTTAACTGAACTTACATTGCATGTAACTTTGAATAATTTTCCTCAATGAATCAATCAATAAATATGTTTTTGATTCATTTGTTTAATTGCGTTTTCTTTGCTATATTCAATTTTAGGGCTTGTATGGAGAATAGAGCCTATTTTAGGTATAATATGAATATAAATAAATGTTTAAAATTCAAAAGTATTCACTAATTTTTAAGAACCGCTATATTTAGCAAAATCAAGTATCTTTCCTATCACTAGCAGCACTCAACAGCCTATACTGCCAACTGGACTGCAAGGAAGCAGAGCAAGATACCTGCACAGTAGTTGAATCAACCATCAAGAAGCCAACAGGACTTTGCTTGAAAGGCTATCACAAGCATTCTGAAAAATGACATTCTAATACTTCCTAACAGATCCCCAAATATACCACTTCAGCAAGCACCCTTTGCAATGTCAATGTCAGAGCAGCAAAAAGCAGCTCCTCTGAAAAGGTAAAGAATCATTTCTAAACAAATAAACCAGCAAACATGTGGAAAACTCTTAAAAATATCACCTGTTACAGCAAACCTCCTTCCCATTTTGAAGGAAATCAACAACTGGCAGATAATTGAATGTGTTTTACTTTAGGTTTGAGAGAAAACTACTGCCACTCATCTCCACAATCCCCATCTCAGATACACCAACAGCAACCAAAGCTCCTATCACCTACCCCATCCCATTGGGCCCACCACCTCCGGTGATTACAGAAAGTGAGGTGCAAGTTCTATTTCACAGACAAAAGCCAGGAAAAGCATCAGGCCCACACAAGATAATTCCTTCTTCCTTAAAAGATTGTGCTGGCCAACTGGCCCCCATCTTCACCCACATCTTTAATGAATCACTAGAGATGTGCTATGTTCCTTCTTGCTTCAAATGCTCTACTATCATCTGAGTCTTCATCTAAGAACTGAATGACTACAGAGCAGTTGCTCTAACATCTGTAGTTATGAAAACCTTTGAAAGGCTAGTGCTGTCCCACCTGAAAGCCATTTCAGATCCGCTGTTAGACCCCCTGCAATTTGCATACTGAGCAAACAGATCGACTGATAATGCTGTTAATATGGCTACAACATCTTGAATCTCCAAAGACCTACACAAGGGTTTGTAGACTTCAGCTCAGCATTCAATACCATCATTCCAGATATTCTTCTAACTTAACTAAATTAGCTAGCTGAACCTGATCACACTTGTAAATGGACCATATGCTTCCTAACAGACAAGAAGCAGCAGGTGAAGCTAGGCAAAATCACATCAGATACCTGTACAATTAGTACAGGAGCCCCCCATGGCTGTGTGCTCTCTCCACTTCTCTTCGCTCTCTATACCAATGAATGCATCTCAAAAGTTCCTTCTGTTAAAATACTGAAGTTGCAAATGATACAACAGTGATTGATCTCATTCAAGATAACAATTAATCTGCATATAGATAGGAGGTTGAACAACTAACATTGTGGTGCAATCAGAACAATCTTGAATTGAATACACTCAAAACTGTAGAAATGGTGATATCAAACTCCAGCCCATGACCACCAACATACCTCACAGTTCACCCGAGCACTCCGAACCAGCCTCCATGGCGTCCACAGTTGAAATGCCTGTGATGCTTGCAAATGAGTGCAAAGCCAGCATCGCGCAAGAGTGACTACGGTGGCCTGCTTGTTCCTGCTGTCTGCAGAGAAACTCGTGATGGCAGATTGCGGTTACCTGTGATTGGCATTGGACATTCAGACTATGGCTAATGTGAAGAATTGGGTGGCGTGCGGATGATGGCTATGAGGGCTGGATATGGAGTGCTGTGGTGTGTCTATTTAAGCATCCCAGCGCTGACTTCACAAGGGTAGTCTCGGCTTATGTGAGATACCCTGCTCTTGCCTTGAATCTTGCTGGAGACCTGTATGCACATAAAGAGAACTGATCTGGTCTGTATTGGCTTCTTCCTTTTTGCTACATTATTACCGGACTTGCTCAGGGCATTGAGAGAAAGTCAGCACTGGTACTTGGCATTGGTGCTTTTTCCTTTCATTTTATTTTCCTGTTGCTGACATGGCTTAGGGGACAGTGCCAGATGTAAGTTCTGTGTCGGAGGCAGTGGAGACAGTAGAGGATGTGGAGGAGCCATTGCACCAGGAAGAGGAGAAGGAGGTGCTGCCGGATGTGCAACAGCCAGTGGTACGGCTGAAGACATGAGATGCACACACCAGGGACCCATGAAGGTGGGACAGGATTTGGGCCCAATGTGGAGCAGCCCAGAGATGGCAGGGCCCCACCCTGGTTTGTCACAAGGGCAGCACTGGTGAGAAAGGCATTGGGTCAGAGGAGAAAAGGACAGCGAGTGGAGCTACTCAACACAAGCTGGCAGCAGTACTTTGGACGATTTGAGGGAGCGGTTTGAGGAGGCTACTCTGATGAACAGGCCTGCATCAGGCAAGGAGGTCTGGCAGCCGCAGTGAGTTGGACATCTTTTTGACCAGTCACACCCAAGCCAGTCAACCAGTGGGGGTCAAGGGGTGATTGGACCACAGGTCACAGGATTCATAGTTGGCAGACCTGGTGACACCTTGGGATACATGCAGTAGACCTCACCCAACGGTTGATGGAAGTGGTTTCCATGGACTTTCTGATAGGCCAGAAGGTGGGGGTCTTGGCTCATGGCCCATACAATCCCCTGCATGTCAATGGGACAGTGGGCACCACGGGGACCATGGGCTCCACCTCCTGTGCAGGCCATGTTCGATGGGAACCTGGACAGTTATTCATGAGCCAGGTGATCAGCTACTTTGATTTGTATGCAGGATTTTCCCCTCCCAATGGGCTATGGTGGTGGCTATCACTAGGGTTCTAGAGGGTGAAGTTGCTGAGTGGGCAGCCAACCTATACAATGAGAAGGCACAAAAATTAGCGGATGTGGGCCTATATCTTGAGGCACTTATATTATATTTTAAAGATGGATCGAGGGCCCAGAGAGCAGAGATTCTCGAGTTGAGACAACGTGGCAGGCCAGTCAAGGAGTACGTACGGGAATTCAGGAGGCTTCCTAGTAAGCCATGGACATGGCCAGAGTGTTTGTTGGTACACCAGTTCTGCGGGGGTTTGGACAAGGAGATACAGTAGGCTTGCCTGTACAGGGGTCTGCTGCATCAGTTAGTGGACTGGTACTGGGCAAAAGTGGAACTGCAGAATGGCCTACAAGAGTTCTAGGACTGGGGGAAGGGCGGGCAGTGTTTGGAGATTTCCAACCAGGGGAGTGCAACCCTTGGCAACCAGGCAAGACCCAATATATTCCAGGCCTAGCCCGGGTCCACCCATGGCTAAGGTACGACAGACGAGACGGGCCCTACAATGTTTTTGCTGTTAACCTCTGGGGACATTGAGCGGCAGAGTGCACAGCCCCAATTTCACAATCTACGACAGGGAGAGCAACTTGTCTCATGAGGAGGTGCCTGTGAGAAAGCAATCGAGACAGGGAGGATGCTGAGGCCAGAAGAGTCATGAGAAGTGAGGCAACTTAGTCCATGTTACACCCAGGTAGAGTCCACATCTACAACAGAACCCAGGGTGAGTGGTGGGGTCTTGATAATGAAGGTGGATAGTGGAAACGACAGCTCTGAGGACCCAATGGTAAGCAGCCCTATCCATCCATTTACTATCTCTGTGACCATACGAAGTCCAAGCACAGCTCAGGGACATCCTTATGGGGCCCTCATTGATTCCATATGTACTCGATGCCTCATGAGTCAAGCAATTGTGAACAAAGTAAGATTGTGGGTGATACCTTTGAAGAAGCCTATCTAGTTTGAACTGGTGGACGAGTCAACCCTTGTGGGGGGTGCCAGCACATGTTATGGAGCTTGTAAGGCTTGAGATAGAAGATCATTGGGAACTGATTCAGTTCATCATAGTAAACAAGATAACCGAGTCTGTGATTTTGGGTCTCTCTTGGCTGGGTAAGTGGGGCCCTATGATTAGCTATCCTCTCGGAAGCTACCAATTCCGAGTAATGCCGTTTGGAGCCCCCACTTGCAAGGAGCTCCCGTGGTATTCATTCAATTAATAAATCAAGTATTGCAAGACCATTTCACATCTTAATCTTTAAATAGTCCCATCAACTTCTTATAATTCTTTGTCATCATTTCTAACATTTCTTCATAGAACTTTATTATCTCCTGTTGGGTCATTTTGTAACTAATTAATATACCTCTAATGTTCCAGTATCCCAATATCTAGAAACTTCCCCCCAAATATCAATTGTTAATAAAAACTAGTCAATGCCAAAATTATTCATCCAAACCTCCTAAATTTTTGATATTTAAATGCTATATATTTGTACTTTTCAGTCTTTATAATTTCCAATTTACCCCTTCTCAATTATCCAGATTTTTCTTCATCTCCTTTTTTCCACTTTTCAATGTACAATTCCAATAAAGTTTTAACGTTTAATTTGATTTGCCTTATGAATCTTCAAAAAGCTCAGAAAATATTTCTCAGCATCCACATCACCTACTAAGATAAAGTCAAGGTCAAGTATCTTTCTAGATGTTGTTCACTTTCTCGCTCTTCACTTTCCTTTGGATTTTACACATTGCAGTAATCTTCTTCCTCCATTAGATGGCTCCTCTACTTCCAAATCCAGAATTCAACAGAGTGTAGAAAATTGAAAACAGCTGATTTGCATCCAACCGGGGGGGGGGGGGGGTTGGTGGTTAGAAATTAAATTTCAGAAAAGCAATTTCTCCCAATAGTCACTTTTTACAATGTTATTCAGCTTAAGGTTTGGAGATTATTTTTTGGAACTTTTTACTTAGGTTAGTCTTCTAAGGTAACAGTTGGAAATTATCTCACCCAGTTTCACTGCTCTGTCCACACACCACTCCAGCGCACAATCTTAAGTATCCCAATTGTCCCAGCTTGTGACAGACCAAGAAAATGGCCATCATCCCTGCTGCCGATCAGGAGAGCTTTTTTCAGATCAGCAAGGAAATTGTGGTTTCCTTGTGATCAAGGAAGCACATCTCTTTCTTCACCACCCCTCCAGGGTGGCTTAACCCCTGGTCTCCCAACAACCAGTTGCCAGCTGCATTTCATGGAGACTGGCAGAGCTCCACTATTTTCCAGTCATTTTCACCGCAATGTCAACCGTAAGTCTGATTGATGCTAATTTGATTTTAGATGAAACATAATTCCAAAGGAGAGGGACAGCTACAGAAAAGGTAAACTATCATGGTGCCTGATGATAAACCTTCAGGAATGGAACTGAAAGGATGAATTCCTCTGCTATATCTTATTGGATAAGCATACAGGTATTCTCCGACTTACAACCACAATTGAGATCAGAATTTCCATTGCTAAGCAAGCTGATTGTTAAATGTCTGATTTTATGACTTTTTATTATGGTTGTTAGGCAAATCATGAAGTTGTTATTTAAATTTGGATTTTCATTGATTTTACTTTTTGGAAGCCTGCTGAGAAGGTTGCAAATGGTGATCACATGACTTTGGGATGCCAGTTGGCCAAATTTTGATCATGTGACCATGTGGATGCTGCAACAGCTGTAAGTGCAAGGACTGGTTGTCAGCCTTTTTTTTCAATACTATTGTAACTTTGAATGGTCACTAAATGAACGATTGTCAGTCAAGGAATATCTTTAAGCCAATGGAAGAAGATAATGCCAAATATTTCTGAACCATGTAAATCCTAAGCACAATGAGCTTTAATTTGAGGAATCCATTTTATTTATCCCAAACAAATATAACCATTTATTTTTTTCTGAGGTTATATTCCTATGAATAGGACTTTAAATACATAAAGTGATTTCAGTATTCAGAAATACTATAGTATCTCAATGAAAGTGGGCCTTTGAGAAAAGGGTAGAATATGTGGATGAGTTCCTTTTTAGTTTCTGTGTAGCCACTAATGAAACTTACTTTGGATTAAACTTCATTAGGTTTTCAGTTTTCTACACCATCAGAATTGCCGTGAGATTCAGCCATACTTTCTGATGGCTTCTCACATATCCTCAATCCCACTGTCATAGTCTCTTATTATTATGCATGAACTATGATGATATTAACAGTGTCAAACACAATAGCTGATTCTAAAGTTGGACATATTACAACACATACAAAGAATAATACTTTGGTCAGCAGCAAACCACAGAACCTATCTAGAAGAGGAGGGAGTTAACCCCCGTTTTTCATGCCACTGACTGGTAGCCCAGAAAATAAACTACTGCTAGTGGTTGTAAAGTCCAGTGGAGAAACTGGACTTCAGGTGGCTGAGTTAATGTTGATAACCCTCAGAAGAAATGCAGGTGAAAAGCTGTTGATATCATCAAAGATAGTGCTTGTGTATGCAAAGTATTATTGTGCTTTATTTTAGACACAAATGTTGGACAAGACAGTGATAGTAGTGAATACAAACAATGACAGGATTGCTACCATTTTGTGTAACTAATTCCATGTTCTCCCTGTCTCCCTCATCACTAGACTGGACCATGGCAATATTGGCCCATTTAAACTTTCTGAGTGTCTTTGAAAAGGACAGTACTGGCAGAGCTTTTGAGAGGCATTAAAATTGTACTTTGTGTGTTCTTTCACATCACTTCATTTCAGTTATGAGTGGAAACAGTTTTTATGTTAAACTTTCATTTGATTTGTTTCTTGTTTGGTATACAACTTGGGAAACTGGAATTTATCTCCATTTATATCTGAATGGCCTCTGAACATCCTTCTATCAGCAGTATAATTTGAATATGGAAAAGGTTCTGGCAACTTTTGCCTTTACAAAATGCTGATTATTAACAAAAATAGTTCCTTTCTCTATCTTGGGAACGAACTGTTTCATGTGTGACTAAATCTTAACCCCCAAAAAGATTATTTCTTTCTCTAAAATATTATGTCTTGTTAGCATAATTCATTTTCAGAAAACCTCCGATTCACCCCTTAACAAAACTTCTAATAAATGGTATCTCCCAAAATGTTATTCAAAGTAGAAAGATTTCAGACAAGTCATTTTTATTTTTTATTTTTATCTTTGCAGTTGATTCATTACCCAAAATAGGCAATGTCAGCACTGGTGATGTTGCCTAGTTTGGGTGATGAAACATCTGCAAAAAAGCAACCAAGCTAAGAGAGTACCAAGGACTTCTCATACTTGTTCCACTTTTTCCAATTCCTTTCAGGATACTACAAATATAAACACCCAATACTGCAAATTTATGTGCATCTAAGACTCACCTATGATGCCACTATCCCTGCTTTCAAGAGTAGATGTAGGACTTGTGACAGCTCCATAATTGCAGTCCTTTGCTATAACATCCTTAGCACTAGTTTGAGGAAGGGTGGAACAAGGGCTACTGGCAGGTGGTGAAGCAGTACTGCTGGTCAGTGTGGAACATGGACTTATTCGCTGGGACACTGCTGAAAGCTGGAAAATTGGAAGCAGGAATACAAACATCACAGAAAAGTTATCAGTAATTCCATTATAACATAGTGAAGAATTCACTTGATATAATCATAAACATGTTACGCTGTTGGAAAATTGATATACAGATTTACTCTTCTATTTCATTATAAGCTGTATCATTTTTCTGCTCTTTAGATACAGAACATGTGAAAAATGTATAATTTCAGCAATAACAAAAAGCAAACTTAGCACAAGGAAACCAGGAGCATCAGAATACTTTCTTCTCCCCAATACCTTTTAAAATTGTGTATTTTTACTGAGTTCCAATTTATAATAAAATACATGAAGCTAGACTGCTGACTTCATCTCTTTTAATATATGTAACAAAATAATGATTTTTTGGGGGGGTATTGTGGATATATTTAATACTTTCAATTTGCAATAAAATAACTAAATATAAATGTTATTTTATAATGGGCATTGGTATAGTTACCTGAGACGCCCTTTCTATATATGCTGCAAGAGAGTCCAGGAGAGGGTTAGACCCCTCCTCCTACATCATCAAGCTGAGTCTGCCAAAGCTATAAAAGCAGGCCCTGCTGCTGGCCCCCACTTTTGGGGGAAGAAACTTGACAGACAAGATGTGTCTCTGAAAAATAAAAGTGAGAAGATCCCTCCCCACCGTCCCAGACATCAAGGATTTGGAACTGGTCCCCCCCGTCTATTGACATGGGCCTTGGCGGCCACATTGTCTTGTTATGATCAACACATGGGACCCTGTCACCTTGTCTTAGAAACATCTCAAAGCAAGGAAGATAGCCCTGAGTTCGAGCCAATTGATGGGGCAAGACAATGACCTTGAGCTATCTCGCTTTGCAGATGTGCCCTCCCAGCCATAAAGACTGGCATCTGTCATGATCATAAGCATATCTGGCTCCTTGAAAAAAATGGCCTTTCCTGATGGCCTGGGACTGCCATCACTGGAAAGAACGTAAGATCGGTAGAGGAATTTGGATTCTGATGAATGAGTGGCTTGTTCCCGCCCGTTGAAAAGACAGCAGGAACCATTGCAGCTTCTGGGCATGTAGTCAGGCCCACAGCATGATGCCTGTACAGGAAATCATCTTTTCTAGAAACTGGGGCAGTAGAGACAGAGGAACTGTGTGTTGCTGTTGAATCCGGTTATCAAGTCGTTCAGACTCTTTTTTTTTTTTTTTTTGAAAATTTTATTTGGGTTTTCACAAAAACAAAATACAAAAAAAAAATCTTTTTTGAAAATAGCATGGTCCCAGGTTATCACTTCTTCATACAGACACAAAACTCAATTTCATGCTTATTTTTATATTCTATTCCATATCTTATTACTGTTTTATATTTTCTACATAGTTTTTCCCCTCTTTTAATTTTCTCAACTTTAATTATCTCATCTCAATTCAAATCATTATATTTATACTTTTATCCGTCCTGTTTCAATTTCATATTATCTTTTCTTATTAAACAAATTTTTCCCTGTAGTTACCAATTGAAGTATAACACCTTTATATCTTTTAATTTTATCCATTCAAACTCTTATTTAAGCTTCAATGTATATCTTTAAGATTATAGCATTCAATATAATACATAACTTGGTACATTCTTAAAATACACACTATATTCTTAAAAAGAAAAAAGTATATATATATATATATATATATATATATATATATATATATATATATATATATATATATATGCAAATAAAACATACATTCCATTCCAATTCAATTCTATCATTAATATTCATTAAAATCTTAACATCTTTAATATTTCTTTTCAATTAAATATCATACTTCCTTGGGAACAGTTATAAACTTTCCATAGTTAATTCTTTCTTTTTCCATATTTCTCACTTATATTTTTATAAATCATTACTAATAATTAAAATGTTCACATTTAATTCTCTCAATCACCTTAATTCATTTATTTATTAACAAACATTCCACTACATTAAAGTAAATATTTTATCCATCATTTTAGTCATATTTTCTAAAATTATTTCTGTTTGTATATAAGCATTGTAATATAACAATGCTATCTTATGTACCTTTTCAGAATCCCTTTTCCAATTAAAGTTTCACCCAATATCTCTAAACAAGCTTATGGTTACAATGCTAATATCTTTTCCCTGTTTCTCCATTTCTTGTTTCTGTCTTTCGCAACTTCTTTTCCTTGTCTTCTCCCTCCCCTTTTTACCCCCTCGTCTCTCTACTTCTAACTCTCTCATCTGTAATCCCCTCTTCTGTTGCTTTCTAATATTATACTTATCTTTCAAATTGTTCTTCTTCTTTTTGGTTGTTTTTTCTAGTCTTAAACCTTTCACTCTCTTTCCACCCTTTTCCTTTTCCCCCCACTTAAAATTATTTGATCATTAAAGATGGCTTCTTCTTTGTCCCAATCTTCTTGTTCTGCAAGCGTTTCTTGTTGTTTCTCATAGTTCCAGATCTCCATTTCTAAGAATTGAAATACAAAGCCAAAAGAACCTCTCCCTTCTTGTGCATCTTCTTTCCATTTTTTAAGTTCCATTTTCAGCTCTTCTAAGAGTGATACCATTTTAAAGACTTTTAAACAACCACCTGGTTAATTTTAGTCATCTAGATGCAAAAACCAAAACTCACCAAGTCATCCAAATAATCCAAGGCTGTTTCTTCTTGCTTCTTTTTTCCACTTTCTCTTCCTGGGGTTCTATTATTTTGTTCAGTTAAAATGCATCTCTGAGGAATCTTGTTAAAATTTCACTGTAAGTTCCTTTTAATTATACTTCCATTCCTTTTATTCTTTTTTTTATCCTTTCCTGCTTTTAAAAACTTTTAAATATCCAGAAATCTTTATTATCCCTTTGACTTTTATTTTCAGCTTAGATGCCTATGAATGTCAAAGTGGTTTTTTTTCAATTTCTTGCTTAAATCTCTTAGCTGTCAGTATAAGGAAGGGAAGAAAAAAAACCCTAATCCTTTCCCTTCTCTCTCTCCTTCACAGCTTCAAAATCTTCTTAGGGAACAATGTTATTAAATTTAAATTCCAGGGTAACTTACGTTGTTGCTTTTTCGATTTAACCCAGTCAACTAAAACTTTTTCTTTTTATCTTCCTCCTGCACATTCTTTTCCGGTTCAGTTCTTCTTTGAGGTGGCCATTTCTGACTACCGCTGCAACTGCCTTTGGGAAAGGGAGTAATGGCCAGCTGGGGAAGACAGATGAGGCTCTTGTCGACCCTACTGGCAGTCTCCCCCTTCTTCACCACCTCTATGGGGTGGCTTAGCCCCCAAACCAGCCGGCTCGGGGTGCTCTGGCGGCGAGCACAGATCGAAACCGCGCACAATCGCGGATTTCAGTCTGTCGCCAAAGAGACTCAAACTGGAAGCCCTGAGTCATTCAGACTCTCTTGATAATCTGGGAAAAGGAAAACCTTGCAGAGGGTCATGTCAATAATCACCCCTAGATGTAGGAGACGGGTGATCGGCAGAAGATGACTCTTTTTGGAGTTGATGGAAAACCTGTGTTCCTGTAGGATCTGTATCGTGGTCTGAAGGTCGCTGTTGGTAGAGTGAGTTGAAGATGACTGAATCAGGATATTGTCCATTGGACCTCACAGTTGGGTGCGTAGGAATACCACCAATGCTGCTAGAACCTTGGTAAAGACCCTGGGGGTCGATGAGAAGCCAAATGAATGGGCCCACTACTGATAGTGCTTCTTGTTGTAGCAAAAGCGAAGGAACTGGCGATGAAGGGGTCAGACTGGGATATGGAGGTATGCCTCTGTGAGGTCTATGGATGAGAGGAGGTCACCCTCCCAAACACTCTCCAGAAAAGTATGGAGGGACTGCAACTTGAAGCGCCTATAGGGAATGAATTTGTTCAAGGACTTGAGGTCAAGGATTACTCTCCATCCCGAGGCCTTTGGGATTACGAAGAGCTGGGAGTAGAACCCCAGCCCCCGTTGATTCACCTGAACACCTGGCTGGCTTTTATGACCACCTAGATATTGAATGACTGATTCCATGAGGGGCTGTCTAGAACTGTCCCGAGATATTGGACAGCAAACAAAAAACCTTGGAAGAGGGGAGAGGAATTCAAGTTGAAGACCTGACCTCATAGTCCTGAGAATCTAGGCATCCGAAACTGACTCCTTCCACCATGAAGTGAAGGTCAGATGACCTCTGATGGGAGGGGAAGGAGGTCAGTCGTTTAGAGCATCAGAATGAACAGCCTCCTCTGCCTTGAAAGGGCTGTTTGCTGGAAAACCGCTGTTGTCCACCTGATCATTCAGGTTGTTGCTCCTGGTGAGGGTGGAATGCCCTCTGGCCCAGAGGAAAATGGGTGTTGGACTCAGGCTGAAAGGAAGATGGTTGGAAGTATAGAGCCTGATGAAAATCTGACCTCTTTCTGGACAACGAAAGAATTTTTCTTTTATCCCTAGTTTCCACTAGGTATGGTTCCATAGCATCCCCAAACAGACTCTCACCCAAGCACAGGGTGGAAGCAAGCTTCCATTTTTGGCACAAGTCTGTTTGCCAATTGCTTAGCCACAGAAGGTGTCTTGCTGCCACCTAGGATGCCATCCCTTTTTATGCAAATTTTGCAGAGTTTAAGGTGGCGTCAGCTGTAAACTCTGCTGCCATGATGAACTTATTTATGTCCTGGTGGAACCTGGTATCACTGGGAGGCAAATGAGCTGTAGCTGGTGCAGCCAATGCACAGAAGACCTTGTAAAGAAAGATGCTGCAGTGAAGGCTCAGACCACCCATGCTACTGCTTGGTGAGAGCACTTAAGAGTCTGTTCTGACCTCTTATCATAGTCTTAAGGACATCTTCCGGTTCTGTCAGAGTTCCAGATGGTGGAGACAGAGGCAACCATGGGGTTGTTGAAAACCTTCAGCAATCCCATGTCTTATGGTCACAGAAACCATATCCTTAATATCTTCAGGCCTGCTATTTCTGATGGATCCACTGGGTGGAGGCCAGCAGCTAGCTGTAGGAGTAAAGGTGGCCTCAGCCCTTTGCCTATGGCCACTCTGGGTTAAATTACCCTGAGGATTGGAAACTTCTGAAACCCAAGCTGCCTGTCTAAAACTAGGCCCAGACATACTCAAATCTTGAGGTTAAAAAAACTTCAGCTGCTTGACCATGCCTGAAGATGACTGGTGGAGCCTAATTCTGCCTCTTCAGCTTGGATACAGCCTGAGGGCCGGCCTGCAGATCACCAGACTGAGGAGATGGAACAATGGGCCTCTTCAAGGCCCAGATGATCAGACTGGGCCTGTGTGGTTTCCATTTTAGTGAGGGCTAACACTGGAAGCGCTAAGATATGCCTCATTAATATGCCGCCCTAAATTTGAGGCCAGGGAGTTGGATACAGCTGAGAGGCCTGAGCAAGCCTCGTTCTCGTTTTTTTTGAAACTCCAAATAAACAAATTTAAAAAAAAATAATTAAAACATTCTATATGTATTTCTATCAAATGTTTTGGCCATTTATGAATTAAGATTGTGAGATAACCATTCTTTAAATTTTAAAAATCCCTTCCATATTCGTATTTCCTGTCTCTAAGTCAGATATCTACAACCTTCTTTATTCCACAAATCCATGAAAACTCAAATATATAATACATAGATACATACATATGCAAATATACAGTACATTCAAAGATGAAAAAAAATGACTCATGATATTTTAATGTAAGAAGCTCCCAAAATAAGAATAACAAAGAAGAATAACAAAAAAAAAAAAAAGACTAAAACCAAAATTAGAAAAATATAATCCCCCTCCCTTTCAAACCAAACAAGATCCCATTAGGACTGGAAGAAGGTGCTACAAACTGGGCTAAGCTAATTTTTAAAAAATCAATACAATTCCTTTCCCATTCTCCCATAAGTGAATTTCTCAGCTATGCCTGGATTATAAAACAAATTTGCACCTTTTTGCAGGATTAAATAAAAACAAATACAGAAAAGTGGGGTTTAGCCTTTTTTGCTTTGCTCTTTAGCAAGCTTCCCCCCACCCCCTAAAAGTTTCTGAACTATCTGTGGAGGAAAATCTGAAAAAAATCATTAACTTATTTGGATTTTATCAAACCTAAGCCATAAAATAAACATTCAAGACAGCAAAAGAATAGAAACCTCATGATAGTGAGACTGTGTTTCTGAACTCAGTCAAAAAAAAGTTGTTCAATGTGTAACTTTTCTTAAAATTAAAAGCAATTTTATTTGACTTCCTCTTGGTTTCCTTGAAGGAAAATTTGAGGGAAGAAACTGGCTTATATAAAAGAAAGTCATTGTTCTTTAGGATGTATATGCCTGTATGTATGTATATTGACAACTCTCCTGCCTCCTAGACTAAAATTTCTAAAAGATTCCTATTCAAAAATTGACAATTGTTCTGAAAACCTTGAATATGAATCAAACGTGGGGTTCCTTCCCTGAAATCTGGAAAGGGATACTTTTCTCTCAGACTAATAACATGAGATGGAGTAATTTAAGGAATCTGCCCTGGTCACATTCTCCAAAGATGAACAGAGAAACTTTTATAAAGACCAGACAAGGAGAATAGGTCCTTACACACTATCTTTCCAATGACCTAGCATTGTAAGAACCACTTCAACACTGCTCAGCTTTTTCTAAAAAGAGCTGTTTGTCTGTCAACAGATGCAACCTACTCAAACTCATCCAGAATAATAATATTCTAACCATAGGTAGTCATTGAGTTATGCTGGCAATTGGTATCGATATTCCTATCATTCAGCAATGTGGTCATAAAGCATGATGTCACATGACCATATTACTTAATTATGAAAGTTCAGGCAGTCAAAAAGTTGACAGAAACCCCAAGATATGCAGGTTATTAAGTTAGAAGCTCTAGAAGTATCATGGAAGAAATGAAGGGGTGCTGCAGGGAAGGCTGGACAGGCCACACATGAGTTAGAAGACAGGGGTGCTGTGGTGTGGCATAAGCACAGAGAGGCCAAGGAAAGAAGAATATGAGTCGGTTCATGCGCAGATAGGTGAGAGAGATTTACCAGCTTGTGACTTTTGCTGTCATCTTTCCCATTGACTTTGCTTTTGGGAAGCTAGCAGGCAAGGTTGTATAAGGTTGCCATAGGCCACTGTAACTGTCATAAGTGGAACCTGGATGCCAAGCACTCAAATCATAATCACATAACTGTGGAGGCACTTCAACAACTAGAATTTCAAGGACCAATCTTAAGTTTCACTCATTTATCTTTGCCACATTTTTGATGGTCTCTGAGTAAGTGGTCAGTAAACAAGGATTGCCTGTACTAAATTGCTAGAGGGCTGCCCTTTCTAGAAAAATAATTAGCAACAAGGGAAGTTTTTAATGGCCAAATGAATGAGTAATCTACAACAACAAATTGTTTAAGTCCATTGTTTGATCATATTAAGGATTTTACTGTGTTTCTGTTTAATCTGTATCCCATTTTTAACAAGAATTACTCAAAATAATTTACATTAGTATCTGTCTAGTCTATCAAAACAGAATTCTAAACTAAGATCTGAGAAAAAGACAAATCCTGAAAAGTTCTTCCTACTTGGATCTTATACAAGAAAGTCTATTTATCTTCTATTGAGAGTTATATATCCAGAATATTTCTTAATTTGATTTAACTTGACTTGGTAACTTCAATCTCTGCATATTTACAAGTTTTAGCAGAGGTAAGAATATCTCTGTGCTGGAATCACCAGCTAAAGAATATTCTACAGTAAAGAGGAGTGGGGGATGAAGAGATATACTTAAGGTAAACCAAATTTGATTGCAGGAAATACGATTTCAGCAATAGAGTGGCCAATGTCTGGAATACTCTACCTGACTCTGTTGTTTCTTCCCTAAACCCCAAAAATTTTAACCTTAGACTGTCTACTATTGACCTCACCCCTTTCCTAAGAGGTCGGTAGGGGCATGCATAAGCGCACCAACGTGCCTACCATCCCTGTCCTATTGTTATTTTTTTCTAGATTACTACTACTACTACTTTTTTTCTAGATTACTACTACTACTACTACTTTTATGTCAAGGGCTCCTTTCATGTCCCTATCAAATTGCCCATCAAAATATCTATCTACTCCTGGTCCACCTGCTTTCAAACTGCTGGATCAGTAGGAGCTGGAATGTGTGATGGGAGCACATCCCACCCCATCCCGTGGCAACTAACTAGGTCTAAAACATGAGCCTGCTGATCATCAGCGCAGCATACTAACCACATGAACCACCTAACCATTGCCAGACTACTGAAGCCCTTATCTACTGGTTCACATGGGAATGCAGTCAGTCTGGCAATTCTTGAAAATTCATTGACTTGTTCTGGTTGCTTTTGCCTGGCAAGTTCTCATTAATCATCAATATGTATGATTTGCAAATATCTAATACAAGATGAGATTTGAATTATAGCATGCAGTATTTTGTTTTCCAGAAATAGAATACAATGAAATGCTTATCATTCTACACAGTTTTAAGCTCACCTGATTGTCTTCCTGTCCTTCCATATTATACTGATTCCCTGCCTGTAGCTCAGTGACTTTTTCTCCAAGGAGGAAGCCCAGGCGAGTCATGAGTGTGTTTGCTGCCTCATCTACAGAGGGAGGAGGTCCCAGTTCCTGTTCAGTTTCACCTGCATGGAACAAGAAAAAGGATTTTAATTATATCCTAGATTTTATATATTTTTATATATAAAAAAATACAATCTTGCACTTGTAGCACTGAAAATATTCTGTACACTATTATAAGAGGCATGGGGATATGCTTTTTAAATGAAAAAGTACTGTTGGGTTGTTATATTTCAGGTTGGCCCAATTCATGGATCTGAAATAATTACATTGATAAATTAAAAAGAATTGGGGATCATAAGGAAAATTGATTGTGCTATCTGTTGTTCAGAACGTAGTGGTACAGCAGTAGCAGTGCAGCTGATGAGTGTCAGTGAGGCCTGGAGATAGTATAGGTCCGTGATGGCGAAGCTATGGCACGCATGCCACAAGTGGCACGCAGAGCCATTTGTGCTGGCACATGAGCTGCAAGAAAACTTGCCTCACTGCACATGCGTGCACCTCACAGCTGATTTTTTTTAAGTTGGTTTGAGGCCTTTTTTGGCCTCCCAGTTTCATCACGAAACAGGCCTATAATTTAGCTTGAAAAGCCAAGCAGAGGCTTTTTCCAAGCCTCTGGGAGGCCAAAAAAGGCCTCAAACCAGCCAAAAAATCAGCTGTGAGGCGCAGTGCAGGTAAAGAGGTGGCGTGGGGGATGAGTATGCATGCACATGGGGGCGTGCGGAGGGGGGTTGAAAATTGCATTCTGGGTGCTGGCACGCAAGTGTGTGTGCGTGCTGGCGCGTGTGCAATTTTTGGCACAGGAGCCCAAAAAAGTTAGCCACCACTGGTATAGGTACTCAACAGTATGAGTTTCAGAGTTGCAGCAGTGACATTTGGCAGTGGTGGATTTATTGAGTTTCAAAAAAACAATAGTTAGTACAGCCAAAATTAAGGAAAATATTTACTTCTTTGACTCAATGTAAGAAAAGAGGAGTGGTTCTATACATTAAAGAGGCTATCCCAGCAAAACTGATACACGGATGAAGACGGAAGAGTATTAATGGTGAAAATAATGGACAATAATATAAAAATATTCTTGATTGCAATTTATGCTCCGAATGATAAACAAGAAGAGTTTTATAAAAAACTACACATGAAAATAATTGAACTGGACTATGTTAATATAATTATGATGGGAGACTTTAATGGAATTGTGGACAATAAACTGGACTATATAGCAACAACAACAAAACAAAATAGAAAGACTCTCCCTAAATCTTTTTTTAAAATGACAGACGAATTAACTTTAAAAGATATTTGCAGAGAAAGAAATGTTAAAGCTAAATATACTTTTTATTCAAATAGACATTTATCGTGGTCCAGATTAGATATGATTTGGATCTCAACAGAATTAATGTCCAATATTCAAGAAACAAATCGAAAGAAGTACTTGGGCAGATCATAGCCCAATGACAATTAAATGGAAGGGACAAAAAAAAAGATCGAGATGGACATTAAATAATACTATCTTAAAGGAAAAAGATTTTATACAACGGATGGAGAAGGAACTGGCTTTTTTCTTTAGAGAAAATAAAAAAGAAGATACTTCAATGCAAAATGTTTGGGATACAATGAAGGCATATGCTAGAGGTTTGATAATAGATTATACAAGAAAAAAGAATATTAGGAAAAGGCAAGCTTCTAAGGCCTTGGAAGATGAGTATAAAAGACTTGAAAAAGAATGACAGAAAATGCCACAGAAAAAGGATATTAAATTGAAACTGGATGTAATTAAAATATAATTTTAAAATAAAATATAATTTATAGAGAAAGAAGAACTGGCACAGAAAATTAGAAATTCTAAACAGAATTACTTTGAAGATGCAAATAAACCAGGTAGATGGCTAGCATATAAATTGAGAAAGGAGAAGGAATCAAGAAAAATATTGAAGCTAATAGATGATCAAGGCCAAGTTTGTTATGGTAATAAGGAAAAAAAGGAAATTATTCGAGATTTTTATGGGCAACTATATAAACAAAAGAATATTGATGAGGAAAAAGTCAAACAGTATTTACAGAATGCTAACTTACCGAAGATACCTAAAGAGACTGAAGAAATGCTAGAAAGCAATATAACAATGATGGAATTAAATGAAGCACTTAAGAAACAAAATAATGGGAAAGCACCAGGTCCAGATGGGCTTCCGGCAGAATTCTATAAAACATTTCAAGAATCATTGAACATCCCACTATTAGAAGTTATGAATGAAGTTATGTCAAGGAAGATGATACCCAAAACATGATCAGAGGCTTATATTACACTTATTCCAAAAGAAGAGGCTGACCCACTGCAAATTAAGAACTATAGACCTATTTCTTTATTGAATGCAGACTATAAAATTTTTGCTTCAATTTTAGCAGAAAGACTTAAAAAATATTTAAATAATTTTATCCACCAAGATCAAAATGGATTTCTGCCAAAGAGACAAATCAGAGACAATATGAGAGTAATCTTGGACACTTTGGAATACTATGAGGCACATCCTGAAAAGCAAATGGCTTTGATATTCCTAGATGCTCAAAAGGCATTTGATAACGTGAACTGGAGATTTATGTTATTACTATTGGAACAGATGGGTTTTGCCAGAAAATTTATTCAAGCAATAGAAGCCATATACAATAAACAGACAGCAAAGGTAATGATGGAGGGAGAACTTACAGATTTTATTAATATAAGAAAAGGCACAAGACAAGGGTGTCCCCTGTCCCCTTTGCTATTTGTGTTGACTTTGGAAGTGTTGAATAGAAATAATAGGGATAATAAAAGCATAAAAGGAATGAAAATTAAAAAGGAAGAATTCAAACTACAAGCTTTTGCTGATGACTTAGCTTTTATTCTGGAAGAAACAGAGGAAACAGCTCCAAAGTTATTGGAAAAGATAGAGACGTATGGTGAGATGGCTGGTTTGAAAATAAATAAAGATAAAACAAAAATGTTGACAAAGAACATGTTACTGAGACAAAGAGAAGAACTGGCAGACCTTTTGAAAATCCAAGTAACAAATAAGGTTAAGTATCTGGGGATATATTTGACAGCAAGATGTAGCACATTAAAAGAGAATAATTATATTAAACTCAAACAACAGATAGCTACAGACTTGAAGAAATGGGAAAACTTGCAACTGTCATTAATAGGGAGAATTTCAACAATCAAGATGAATATTTTACCCAGAATTCTATTTCTGTTTCAAACAATACCAATTAGGCTTGGAAAAGACTATTTTCAAGATTTAAATAAAATCATGTTGAAGTTTATATGGCAAGGTAAAAAAGTGAGAATAAAGCTAAAGCTTTTGCAAGACGCTAGGAGGTTTTGGCCTGCCTAATTGGGAATTGTATTATCAAGCTGCAAGTTTGATGTGGGTCAAAGAATGGATAACATTAAGGAAACATAGGTTGTTGACATTAGAAGGGCATGACTTGCTGTTGGGCTGGCATGCTTTTTTATGGTATAAGGGAATTAAAACACAGGGTTATTTTAGAAGACATTATGTACGGGAGTCTTTGTGGTTAAATTGGGAGAAGATAAAAAAACAATGTTATTTGAAAATTCCAGTTTGGTTATCGACCATTGAAGCATTTTCCTATCCTATAATCTACAAGAAGGAACAAACAGTTAGATATGGGGAACTTTTGGATGAAAAGGGTGAACTTAAATCGATCCAAAACTTAGAGGAACAAGGTATAAGGATGAATTGGTTTTCATATGCACAAATACATTCAAGGTATGATGAAGATTCCAAAACGGAGGGATTTTATGATAAGCAGACTGATTTAGATAAGATCTTGATGGGTACTGATGAGAAAGTGATTAAAAAATTATATGGTTATTTACTGGGAATGAAATTAGAGGAAGAACAAGTCAAAGAAACTATGATTGTTTGGGGGAAGAATTTTGGATATGGGATTGATTTAGAGAAATGGTAGAAATTGTGGTCTCAAAATTATAAAATGACAATGTCAACAGCATATAAAGAAAACTTGTATAAGATGTTTTACAGGTGGCACTTTCCTCCGACAAGAATAGCAAGAATGTTTAAGAATAAATCTGAAAAATGCTGGAAATGTCATCAGATACCCGGCTCGTTATTACCATATGTGGTGGACTTGTGAGGATGCTAGAAAATATTGGACTATAATTCGCATGTGGTTGGAAAAAATGACAAAGAAACATATAGACTTGAAACCAGAGATCTTCTTATTGGGAATTTTACCTGATATATATAGTAAAGATTTGAAATACCTGATTGTAAATGTATTAACAGCGGCCAGGATTGTATTTGCTTAAAATTGGAAGAATGAGAAAATACCATTACAGGAAGAAATTATTAAGAAAATATTGGAATGTGCTGAGATGACTAGATTGACATTTGAAATCAGAGAGCAAGAGGATAAACAATTTTATGAAATTTGGGATCTTTTTTATCAATGGCTAGATGATAAAATACGATAATAGAATATTTTAGATAGTAAGAAATATCTTTATCTTGCTATTTTGCTATTATTTTGTTATTTGATATTATATTTATAAAGGTTTTTTTTTAGGATTGATTTGGTATGATTATATGATTTGTTGAATAATTTGGTTAAAGTATTGTTAGCTCATAAAGCATGAACGATTAAAAGTATAGTCAAAAATTTCTTTTTTTTTTGTTTAGTGATTATAGGATATATAAGTTTGGATTGATAATATGAGTTGTTATGTAACATAATTGTAACTGGGACTACAGAATGAATGCACAAAAATGATGAACCAACTGACACACTGGATGTAAATATGAGAGTTGAATGTTTTAATGTTTTGTTTGTCTTGTCTGTTTGTAGAAAATTAATAAAATTTTCTTTCAAAAAAAAAAAAAAAGTTGACAGGCAGCATGCAGGTAGCATGAAGCCTATCGGCCATACATTTCACAAGCTTGCCTACACTATACTCAAAATTTTATTAGAATATAATTACCCAACAGTGGGTTTTTATTAGTGTTTTCAGCAATGTAATTTTAAATTTGGAAAATATTTATATAAATTCTGAGACAAAAAAATCCTACATACATCTGTTTATAACAATTGGCTTTAGATAAGATATAAGATGTAAATATTTATGATTTGGTATTTTTTCTGCTCTATATCAGGACCACTTATAAAAATAAAAACTTGCAATTTACAGTCTTAGCATAAGAATTGAATGCAAGGAATAAAATACAAATTTAGATATATACCTTGTCCCACTTATTCTGAAAGATAATTCTAAACTAGATGGGCAAAACAACAGAAAGCAGCCTCAAAAGATAGTTATATTACATTTGTATCATGAAATGGAACAGCTCAGATCTTTTGTTTCATGTCATGTAGTCTTTGTGATCTTAATAGAAATGCAGTCTCTCTTTTTTGTCTTCCAGGAAGGTTTTGTTCAGTGCTGTATTATTTTTAGACAAATGAATGCTCATAGAAAAGACAGCAGATAGTTTCCTGAAGTACATTTAAATCAGCAGCCATAATGTATTTGCTAACACTACTTTCTAAAAAAGATGGCACTGAGTAAGATGGTTTGCTTATGGAATGGCCCTTTCACTTGTTTAATGTACATATATTACTATACATTTATATGTATTTGATTAAACTTTTCGTAGAATATTCCATTTTAAAATAAAACGTTCAAAGTGGGAAACAATATGTGTAAAGTAATCACATTTTCCACAAACCAAAAGTTAGGTGAGTATGAAACTTTTGCACAATATTCTTAATTTCACATGATACAGGGAGGGAGGAGAGAGGGAGGGAAGGAGGGAGAGGGAGACAGGAAGAGGGACAGAGACAGGAAAGAGTGGGTGCAAGCCATTAAAATATAACATGACAGCAAACTGCACTCCCTTCTATCAATGATGAGGTTACCTAGATTGGATAATGAAACATCTGCAAGAAAACAATGAAGCTGAGACAGTGCCAAGGACCACTCACCCAACTTGGAACTTGCAATTTTCTGGGACTTCATCTTACTAAGGAAAACTAGAGAATCATTCTGATACGTGCAAAATAAATGGAGTTGCTCCAGAAGATCACTGTGAAAACTTTCATATTGACCTGGGAGACTTAAACCAATACTAGCTTGTTTGCAAATTTCCATAATTTAATTATTTCTATAAACTGAATTGAAGTAGAATTAACAGTAATTACCTTCCCTTACTAAAGATAACTTTTTCTCCTTAAAGCTGTGATTTCTGTAGATATATATTTTTCATTGGCAGATACTAAAGCAAGAGCTCTAAATATTCCAACATGCTTTTTTTTTTTTTTTTTTGAGTTTTGGAACACTCATGTTGAACGAATAAGAAATTTGACAGGCCCCCATGCATCTATTATATATCTCTTTTACAAAGCCTTCAAGAACATTTCACTATTGAGATATGGAAAAACACACTAAATTCAAGAATTAGATCTAATTATGAGTTTGATTGTAATTGTATGGCTACCAAAAAGATTCAGTTAGTTTCTAAAAGTTGTATCACAAAGAAAGTGATATCTATATTGTCTGTTGGGGTGGGGGGGTAGGAGGAAAACTTCAACGAACTTTACTCATTGTCTCTAGTTGTCAAAGATAAAAATCTGTCCTTATTCTGGCATATCCTATCAGCCCAGGTAATTGACCCATCACACACTTGCCAAACCAATGGAAATTTGGGAAGCCTTACTTTGCATTCTTTATGGTCCAAGGCAGAGGATCTTTCCATATCAGATGAGCTCCTCCCCATTGCCCATCCATTTGAGTTAGGAGAATTATTACTGATGTAGTTTCATCACTGGCCAACATTTTGTACAATGCAGTGCCCAAGGATACCAACCCAAAGAAATTTCTGCTAAAAAGGAGAATGAGACAAGGATGTATTCCCTTCCCTTTCTTTAATTCTCTTATTGACAAACTGAATAGTCAATCTCTTCATTCACCCAAATTGGGAAATAGACACATCTCTATTCTTCTACATGCAGCTGATGCTGTGCAGCTTTCTCAAACATAGATTGTCTTACTTCATATACTACCTGAACACTGCCCCCCAAAATCTAAAAATTAATTACTCTAAAACCAAAGTTATGGTTTTTGCTAAGCACCCTAAGACACATTTCTAACACCTAACCATTTAATGGAACAAGTCAAGACAGTTAAATATCCGTGGATTCTCTTCCAAGCTACTGGAAACTATAAATCTCATACCAACTAGGTACTTTCAATGCATAAAAAAACAATTTTGCCTTTGCAAACCATTTGTCCACAAGAGCTCAGCATTTTAAAGAGCTCAGTTATTAAAGTCTTCTCAGCTAAGCTTCTCTTTGAAGCTCAGTTGGGCTCTTCCATCATTCCTTTCTTTGGAAAGAATTGAGACCAAGATTTTGAGAACCTTCTTTCAAGCATCTTGTTGCATTTCAAATGCTGTCCCTTGTCATGAAGCTGACTTCCTTAAAATTGAAACTTCTGCCTGGATTTACAGCGTATCTTCCTCTATTGGCTTAAGTTCTCCTTCTTTCCAATCAGCTTGGCTCCATTAATTATAGCCAAATGCTTACAATGTTTCTGGAGTCAGGCAATACTGTGGAATTGCAACTTTATGGCTGTTCATGGCCATGAATAACAACTTTATGGCTATTCATGGGCTATGTAGATGGACTAGCTGATCTCAAACAGCAAGCCATTGACCTAGAGTTGCAAGAAAATTTTCCAGCTCTAGCCAGAAACATCATCTTGAGTCATTCTGCACATTTCCGCCAACCAGTTTGATAGTGGTGTAACAATCCCAAAATTCAGAAGGGCCTTATCCTTAGCCAGATTCAATGCCCTCCCTACAGCCATTACCAAAGGAAGATACCAAAAAATACCTTTTGAACAGAAAGTGTTTTCATAGAGGAATAATTGAATTGATGGAACATGTTATTTTTATTGCCCTCTTTACACAGGTGCTTGCCAGGAATTATGATTTTCATTCTCTACTAAGTATCCTTGTTAGGGATACACCCTAGCAGAATGTGCATGGCAGTTAGGCAGGCAGGCAAATATGTGAGATAAACGTTTTTGTAGCTTACACTCAGTAAAAACAGATACACTGTGCTAGTTAAATAGTTTATTCCAGTAAGAGTTTTAGCATAGTCAAACAGTCCATATATCATTCACTAGTTCAGTCCGTCCAGGGATTATTTAGTTGCAAAGTCCAGTGTTGAAAAAGAGGTCAGTAAACTTACAAATATCAGTCCAGTAATATATCTCCTCGCAGTAGATATATGAAGAAGTCAAACCTCCTTTCTTCCTTCGACGTTCAAAAACTCAGCACCAGGGAACAAGCAGTTAGCAAACCATCAATCCAGCAAGCAATCCAGCAATCCAGCAAGTTCTCTTGCTCCCTCTTATGGTGGTTTCACAACCGCACCCAAAATTACATGCTTTCCAGTTTAAAGTGACACACACTTAAACTTACTATCATAGTTTATATATATTATTTTACCCAAATTACGTTAGGTAACCTTGTTATTCCTAACATACTCCCCTTTTGGGTGACATAATAATATATATATCTATTTACAACCTTAACCCATAGTCATCACAACTTTCTTTGTGTTTGACTGAACCTTGGGCTTTCGTAAATTGATCAGCAATATTTGTAGCCAACCGTATGGCTGCTTGATTGTCCTCATATACTACAATGGAATTGTTAACAGTTATTCCCATATCCAATAACAACTGTTTATACAGAATTAAATCAGTACATAATAAAGATAGACATGAAAATTCTGCTTCTATTGTGGATATACTTATGTGTTGCAGTCTAATTGACCTCCAACCAATCAGTGCTTTTCCTAACAGTATAGCCGTACCTGAAGTTGATTTCCTAGTGTTTATGTCTGTTGCAAAACTTGCATCAGCATAAGCACTTAAAATCAGATCATCTTTTGGCTCCAAATACAATGCATAGTGCATTGTCCTTTTAAGATATCTTAAGATACGCTTTGTCACTTGCCAGTGTTGTTCAGTGGGTTCAGCGTTAAATCTTGCCAATTGATTAACGCAATACGCAATATCTGGCCTTGACCAATTACTAATGTATGGTAAACTACCAATTAGCGATTGATAGATAGTCTTATCGAATTTTGGACTTTGAACATTAGTGTGGCCAAATTCCTGTCTCATTGGAGTTTTTGCCGGTTAAAAAAGTTCCATCTTGTATGTTTTTAGTAATTGATAAATCTTATCCTCTTGTGATATCTTATAGCCACCTTTGGTTTTATTTATTGTTAATCCTAGATACTGTTTTATCTCTCCTAATTGCTTTAATTTTATCCTCTTACCTAATAATGATATTATTTCAGTAGCTTCATTATAAATTTTTAATTGTAATTGTAATTGTAATTAAGGCAATATCATCAATGAACAACAATAACAATGACACTGTTCCATTTGTCTCTTTCTTAAATACACATGGATCAGCTAAACCTGCTTTAAACCCTATATTGTTTAACTCCTTAACAATATATTGGTTCCATTCGTAACCAGATTGTTTTAATCCATAGAGACTCTTTTTAAGCTTCCAACAGTCATTATTTGTTTTATCATCCTTAATTCCTACAGGTTTCTTTAAGTATATAGTGTGCTGCAATGGTGCATGTAGATAAGCAGTTTCTACATCTAAGTGATTTATGATCTAGTTCTTCTTAGCTGCCCACACTAAAGCTGCTCTCAAGGTTGTTGCTTTTAGACTTGGTGCAAATACTTCATCATAATCACATGCAGTTTGATTAAATCCTTGAGCTACCAACCTAGCCTTATGTGTAACAGTCCAATTTTTACCTGTGTTTAATTTAAATATCCATTTACAGCCAATGGATTTTTCACCTGGAGGTAATTTAACATTTTCATAAACTTCCATTTGTTTCAATGAATTTAGTTCCTTCTCCATCGCTCTATGCCAATTTTCTTGATCCTTTGCAGGATACATTCTAAGTTCTTCAACAGTAGTTGGAACTTTACTAACTTGGCAAACTACACTTGCTTGGTACCTGTCAGGTGGTCTGGTTTCACGTGTTGAACGTCTAGGTATTACAGGGCTTACAGGTGGACTTTCATGTACTACCTGTTCCTGATTATCTATTTCTTCCTGTTCACCTATTTCTTCCTGTTCTGGTCCTATGTGCTCTTCCTGTACTTCCTCTTTAATTGTACTCTTATTATTACTCATATGTTGTTTTGGTCTTTTGTAGGTTTCTATGATTACATCCTTACTTGAATCTTGCTCCAGTTTTTCCCATCCTACATGTTCAAGGAATTGTGCACGAGCACTAAAGTAAACGCTAGATGTACCTTTTCCCCAGAATCTGTATGATTTGTGATTAGATTCATAACCTACAAAGAATAACTTTTTAGCCCTATGCTAAAAAGCCTTATGCTCAGTTGTGTAGGAATATGCACCCATGCTGGTGCTCCAAATGTATGCATGTAGCTTAGGTCAGGTTTTCTACCATGCTACCGTGTGAATGGTAATTCACCTGTTGTTGAGTTAACAACATTATTCAATATACGATTACCACACATTATTGCTTCTCCCCACAAAGTTTCAGGTAATCCTGAATCCGACAACATAGTACGAGCCATTGCCTGTATTATTTGGTCTCGTCTTTCTATAAAGGAATTATGTTGTGGCCTATACGGTGCAGACTTTTTATGTTCAACACCTGCCATCTTCAGTCTATTTTGGAATTTATTATTTATAAATTCTGTACCATTATCAGTTACAAGAGTTACTATTTTCCTTTTAGTTTTTCTTTCTGCAAACTTCAACCAATTAAAGAAATTCTGATATGTTTCCGTTTTACTCTTCATTAAATAACAGAAACCATATCTAGAATAATGATCCATTATACTTAATATATAACGAGCACCTCCCACATTTGGTTTTTTAGGACCTATAATATCAGCAAATATGACCTCTAGAGGCTCTTTAGTTTTAAATCCATTAATTCTATTTGCTGGTATTACCTTGCTTTTTTCTTGACTGCAAGCATTGCAGTGCAAATACTTACTGCAAGACTTCAGTTTTATACCTTTAGACAGTTCAACCGTTTGATTGAGCATTTTAAAATTTATATGCCCTAAATGTCTGTGTAACAAATGTATGCATTCATCATGAGGTTTAACGTTATTATACACTGTGTTAGCCACCTCAAATTGATTATCTTTACAATTCACCTTTTAAAGTTGCAGTCACTTTTTTACCTTCCTTTTCTATTATGCAGTTTTCTCCCCTAAAGGTAACTACATAACCTAGTTTAATCAAAACTCTAACCGAAAGCAAATTAAATTTAAGTTCTGGTACATATAACATTTTTACATTTTCTTTTATGCAAGAACAATGTGCAATACCTTCACCTTTTGCTTTCATTTTCCAGCCATTAGCTAACGATATCTATTGTGAACTCGTGAACATCTTAACAAATCTTTTCTTATCTTTCCTTATGCAGTGCGATGCTCCACTATCTACAACCCATAAATTATTATTCACAGTTTCATTGCTATACATGGCTAACTCTAAGCATTTTTTATCCTTTTGATGCCTTTTAGCATTCTGGCTGGCATTGTGGTGTTTTCCTTTCTTGCAGAATCTAGCCAAATGTCCTTTTCCTCCACAATTAAAACATTTTCTAATTGTATAGGCTGTTGAAGATAATTTCTCTTCTTGTGGTTGTTCCCTTCTCAGTTGATCCCTTTCAAGTCTTCTCCTGGCTTCTTCAATTAAACTGCCAGTAATGTCAGTTAATGTGAGGTTATCTTTTGCCAGTACTTCCAGTGAAGTTACATAGTCATCATAGCTCTCATCTAACGAAGACAAAATTATATAAACCTGATATAGTTCTGTAAAGATAAGTTCTTTTTCATGCAGTTCCTGAAAAATCTTCATAGTGTTTATATGAGTCAACATGTCTCCATTCTTTTGAAGATGTGTTCTGAACAGCTTCCATGTAAGATTTATATGTGCTCCTACACTGTCTCGAACATAAATCTTCTTTAAATTCTCCCAACATTTCACAACTGTTTCTTCTCCACGAATATGGACAAGCTGCTGGTCACAGAGTGTCAGTCCTATTATACAGAGAGCTTGCTCATTCTTCAGTTTATATTCTTGTATTTTCTGGACATCATCCTCATCCTCCGGATCCCAAGCATCTACCTCTGGTGGGTTTTGAATTATACTCCACAAACCTTCTCTGCATAGAAGTAGGCTGCATTTCATAGACCATGAAACATAGTTTGTTCCATCCAGTTTGGATATTAGAGACAAACTTGGTAAATTGACTTGTGCCATCTTTCTCTGGATATTAAACTATAATTAATAAAACACAGCTGTCTGTTTACAGTATTGTGTAATTACACTAACTCTCACTTTATATAAGCCTGTTATATCCTGATTAGTCTGACTGTGCAGCTGGACCCATAACCAGTGTTAGGGATACACCCTAGCAGAATGTACATGGCAGTCAGGCAAATATGTGAGATAAACGTTTTTGTAGCTTATACTCAGTAAAAACAGATACACTGTGCTAGTTAAATAGTTTATTCCAGTAAGAGTTTTAGCATAGTCAAACAGTCCATATATCATTGACTAGTTCAGTCCGTCCAGGGATTATTTAGTTGCAAAGTCCAGTGTCGAAAAAGAGGTCAGTAAACTTACAAATATCAATCCAGTAATATATCTCCTCGCAGTAGATATATGAAGTCAAACCTCCTTTCTTCCTTCGATGTTCAAAAACTCAGCACCAGGGAACAAGCAGTTAGCAAACCATCAATCCAGTAATCCAGCAATCCAGCAAGCAATCCAGCAATCCAGCAAGTTCTCTTGCTCCCTCTTATGGCGGTTTCACAACCGCACCCAAAATTACATGCTTTGCAATTTAAAGTGACACACACTTAAACTTACTATCATAGTTTATATATATTATTTTACCCAAACTACGTTAGGTAACCTTGTTATTCCTAACAATCCTATTCAATCAAATTGTTATTATCAAGGAAATTTTATTTCCTTGACCACAGAAAAATATTGTTCTATAATCTGCACAGTACACTGTATATTAACTCTAATCCTTTTAAAATAGAATAGCTATATTTTTCCTTTTATCTTAACTGTCCTTGATTCTTATGTTTTATTTGATGGTCTATGACCAAATAAAGATTTGATTGTTTGATTGAATGTTTGAACTGGATAAAACTTGATATTAGCTTTAATTGCTTGAAAGTGACTTGTTCATTGGGATACTGTTGATATTCATGATTTGATCTGTATTTTAAAAACTTATAAACTAATCACTATCATACTACATCAGTAGAAGTTGCCAATAGAAGAGAATATTGTAGCAGAAAAATTAAAGAATAGCAGAATCTTTCAGAAAACAGCTGAAAATAGATCAGTTCTTTTAAAAATCCTTTTCCTTCTGCATTGTATTCACACAGCCTACATGAGGTTTCCAAGCAACTAGTAAAAGTTCAGAACTGCAGCTAAATAAAGCTTTAATGAGATTCTTACATCTGCAATAGCCTGAAGCTGTTCAAGATACTAAAGAACCTAATTGATAAACAACAGATTTAGAGCAAGTTGCAATAACTCAGGGAATAAAAGTATTTTATTTCTAATAATGTTATTTGTGTAGATTAAATTAACAGCTAAACATACTTTTCAAACTATAAATAATTTAAAATGAAAAAAAATGGGGAAATGACATCATACTATGGAAAGCACCAATCATTTTCAATTTGCTTTGATGGGATACTGAAGAAACCAGAAAAAAACAAAAACACATCCCATTATATTTTTATTTGTTATTTGTTTATAATTCAACTTTATTATTTTTACAAATAACTCAAGATGACAAACATATCCAACATTTCCTTCTCCTTTCCCCGGCCACAATAACAACCCTGTGAATTGAGGTTAGACTAAGAGAGAGAGGCTGGCCCAAAATCACCCAGCTGGGTTTTATCCTTAAGGTGGGATTAAAAATCACAATCTCCTGGTTTCTAGCCTGGAACTTTAATCACTAGATCAAATTAGATATATCGTTATGTTACTTACATGTATCTTCATATATTTCTGTATGAATCTCTGTAATTGCGCAAATTATACACTTCAGCTTTGACAACTAGTAAGAAACATTTAATACCATGAGAAAGTCTGACAGTGAGAAAGAACAGCAGAATCAACAGCCACGTGTTAAAATAACTTCTCTTGACATAGAAGCAAGGAAAGCTTCTACTAAAAAAACAAAAAACAAAATCTGAGCTGGAATGTCAAAAGCACAAATATATCAGATGAAAGACCAGAATTTAACTTAAATGAAAATAAAACATGAAAACCAAAAAAACCAAAAATAAACTGTAATAACTAAATAATCAGTACAAAAATTATACTGTTTAAAAAAATAAAACAAACTTTAGGAATATTCAAGCAAACTAAATAATATTGGTCAATTAATAGCATTGGTACATAAAATAGATCTGAAAGGTTCAAATATTTAAAGGGATATAAAACTGACAAAGAAAAATACATTGACTGTATTTTCAACCACTTCATCATAAAGTCCTAAGTGTAAGGAATTTTCCTAAACTTTTCTTCAAAAATAGTTGTTAAAAATGTTGCAGTATATTAGGGTAAATGCTCTCCAAAATTTAGTATTGTAATATTGGATCATCGCTTATAACAGGATGTGAAATTGGTGGCCTGTGGGCTGGACATGTCGCGCACAGGCCACACCAACCCAGCTTCGCGAATGAGGAAATGTCACAAAATGTCACATGAGGGCAATGTGATATGGCAAGTTTGACACCCGTGGCTTATAAAGTGATCTGATCTAGTCAGAATAAAAATAACATATCAATGATAAGATACAGCCCTGCTCAACTCTTTTATGCAATAATTAACCTCAAAGAGCACCAACAAACCCCACAACTTCTGTACGGATAGGAATTACTGTATATTCCATTGAATTTTTAATCTTCAATTTTCATAAAGTTTATTTATTAACAAGACCATGAATCCATCTACAGAATTTTAAAATTTGTACCATCGTGTATTAAATGCAAATCTAAATTCAATAAAGGAAGCATATACTGCAGATCCAGTTTCAATTAGATTAGAGCATGATCTATAATCAAACATCCAGCTCTAAAGCCTAACTAGCTCTTTATGTTTTGAATTATCCCAAATTTACTATAAAGATGTTATACATAATATTTCCAAAAAGTACTTAGAGATCTATAATGAACAGGTAAATCTCAATTGACTTTTTTTGACAAATGACACTATAATGACTCAGCTCCACTTTCTTCAAACCTGTGCAGAACAATCTATGTAGGTAAAGACAGATGCTAACATTGATTATTCTAGATGATTACTCACAATTGCAGTAGTGATAAAAATTTTACCCAGCTTAAATTGTTTCACCAGCTCTGCTATTTCTAAATGTGTAACAGGTACCCAGCCTGGGAACAGACTGTCATCAAAGCTCCACAACAAACACTTTTAGTTCTTCAACCTACATAGTATCCTGAAGTGATCTCCCACACTTTTTCACTGGTGTAAAAAAAAAAACCCAAAGGTGGTCTGGAAAATGGATGAAAATGATTCAAAGCTACATACATCCTTGACTTACAACCATTTGTTTAGTGATTGTTCAGTTACTGCCCTGAAAAAAGTGATTTATGACTATTTGTATGCTTTGCAACTGGCATGTATTAATGATAATATTTTGTGATTTTCTGACAAGGAAAGTCAATGGGGAAATCAGATTCACCTAACAACTGTGTTACTAATGAACAACTGCAGTGATTCACTTAATAACTGTGGCAAGAAATGTAGTAAAATGGGGCAAAATGGACTTATCTGTCTTGCTTAGTAATGGGACATTTGTACTCAACTGTGGTCCTAAGTTGAGAACTATCTGTAATTCTATATGGCAAACAAATATGGACTTTCAGTAACTGGTGTGTCCTCTATAGGTAGCAACATGTATAGCTAAATGTTTCTGATTACTGTTAATCACTCCTGCACATCTTCTTAGAGGAATTTTAACACAATGCAATACCTTCAGCTCCGGGATATTGGTGGGCTTCTTCGTATGAATTGCCCATTTCAGGTCCTTCCAAACATTTTTATAGGATTACAATTACAATTCAGTTTATTACCGTCATAGACCAGAACAAATAAAAACACTCAGTAAATATGAAATTAAAAATTCTAGTATAAAATAATAAATAACAACTAAAATCAATGATAAAATCCAGTCTGTCAATTATACATGGCTTAACTATACTAAAATTACAATCCATAAATTGTGTGGCCCATTGCCAGTTTAATACTAAAAGGGAAAGGAATAAGCAGTGCAATGGGTTTGCCACATTTGTTGTATAAAATAGCTGTGGTGGATTAGACACGTTACCAACCAGTGCTGCTGCGCGCACAATCTAGCCACCTGCGCTATAGTTACGGACTGTTCATCCTTAAGCACCACTGTAGATAAGCAGTATCAGAATGGCTAGGATACCTAGTAATTATTGGAATAATTTTTTTCTGAATTTTTTTATAAAGGAACATCGAAGGAGTATGGAAGGAGTATGGTCTCCATCGCTTCTGAGTGACAGGAATAGAGTCTTTCAGTCAATGGTATCTTTCTATACTTGCTGATGGAAGAGCATGGCACTGAAAATGCTCTCCAATGGTTTGCTGACTCCAACTGGCTAAAATAGCTGACAGGAGTGACAACATATCTAATGGCATCTGGAGCCAAATACAGCGGAGCTTTCCCTAAGTCCATTTGCCTTTTGATGTCCTCTACCCTTTGTCACAAGGTTTGTTTTGCTTGATCGTAGTCCAACTTGAGTATTGGGGCTGGGGAGAAATCTAGTTTGGCAAATGTGGACTCGACAGCCTTGATCCATGATGAGGAGAATTTGTTTTGGAGGATTAATGGAGAAAGACCTTGTGGAAAGAAGTTAAGCTTTAGCTACAGATTTAAAGCACTATACAGATTCTTGCTTCGACTTTTGTCAATCCTGTCTCCAGGAGCAGAAGTGCATTTGAGATACAACGTGGCATCTGGAGAATTGATCTAATGAAGTTGGATTGAACTTTTTCCAATGGTGCAAAACATGAAGCTGAGGGTCTGAGTAAGGTCCCATAAAGAAACTGCTAGCAACTTGGCCAGAAAAAGCTTAATTGCGGCAGGGACATAATATCCTCCCTTTGTGTGGAAAAATTTAAGGATGGCGCTCGCTGATTTTTGGCCCAAGGCAGCCGCATATTCACCATGTGCTTTTCTTGAACCAGTGACTTGGATGACCATCCCTATGTATTTGAAGTGGTTATTTGCTCTATATTATGGCCATTTTGATACCATGAATAGAATTTTGACCTTTTTGCAAAGGCCATAACCTTTGTTTTCTCGTCATTCATGTCCATTTATTGTAATTACAATACTGAACAAGGGCTCGCAAGGCTCTTTTAAGACCTACTGGTACCCTGGAGACGATAACAGCGTCATCTGCATGGACCATCAGGGCGATGCTTCAATCACCTATTTTAGGGGGTAGTAATTTGGTTTATTTAACTATTTTACCATATCGTTTATACAGAAGTTGAAATGCAAGGGGGCCAAATTGAACCCCTGTTTAACCCCTTTTTTTAGTTTGACTGACTTCGAGAGGAACCCTTGCATATTACACCTCACCTTGAGGGGTGTTTTAGTATGTAGGGCACATAACAGATGAAGATACCTGTGGTCAATTGAGGCAGCTTTCAGCTTCTCCCATACCTTAGTCCTGGTAACCATATCAAAGGCTGCCTTAAGATCTATAAAACTGGCATATAAGGATACAAGTCTATTTGACATATATTTTTCAATCAGATGATGAAGAACTAAGCACTAATCTATAGTGACTCTCCCCTTTCTAAACCCAGCTTGTTCTTCAATATTCTATAGGATTAAAATTAGTCATTCCAAAACAATAATAAAAGATAAATGTACATATGTGCATACCTACATATTAAATTCATAAATAAGTTAATACAAGCTAAAATAGAGAGGATGAGAGAGAGGGAGGGAAATAGGATCTGTGTTTAGTCAATCAACCACCTCCACTATGATGCTCTCCTATTGAAATTCATAGTTGTATCAATGCTGACAAATTGTTGTGATACATCATATTTCACAGATTGGGTAACGTTCTTATGCTGGAATGCAATGTTTGCCTTTCACCAAACATAACAGAGTTCTATTTTGGTGTTGTCAATCCAGAGAATATTCTTCCAATAACTTTCTGGCTTATTCATTGTGCCTTTCAAATCTGAACAAAGCAATGTTCTTTTTTAAGGGCAGTGGCTTTTTTCTTGCAGCCTGCCATGCACATGATTGCTGTTTGGTGTTCTTCATTGTGGTGGAGATAGCATTTAGGATTAGGATTGGGTGATCAGTCTCTGCCTGTGATTGGACTGAGTCTGTCAAAACTTTGATGACACTGCCTCTGCTGTTAGGGACCTTCCCAGAAATTGACTCAGTCAGCTTGTTGGACGACGTGTTAATTTCTTCTCCTAGCAAATTTAACAAAACATTTCAAAATGATTGGAAAAATAGGAATAAAAAGACCAATCCTGAATTCTATTGCAAGCCGGAGCCGGTCTACCACTTTGACAGCTGTCAAACTGCAGCATGGCCGGGGCTCTGCCCTGGTCGTTGGACTTCGGATCGGTTGACGGCCGATCTACAAGGTACTGAAGTTCTGGTTGCGGGAGGAATTTGAATACCATCCTCACCTCCTTCCCGCACTCTGGCTTGGGAGGCTCCCAGCGGTTTCAGCCATTGGAGACGCTGAGATTAACCACGGTAGTCTTTAAAGGAGCAGAAGACCTGCAGCGAAGAGTACAGGTAGTGAGAGTAGGTTTAGGAAAGTGAAAGGCTGCAGCGTGCTCGGGTGACTCCAGAATAAGATTGTTGGAGTCACAGATGGCAGAATCACAAAAGGCTAGCCGCGATATTAGGAGAGGGGAGGGGTCGGCTTCATTTTATAACCCCAAGCCAAAGGACAAGGCTGCAGGAACCTGAAAGGGCTCCAAGGCAGCAGAGAGGGACGAGCGCCACAGGGACAAGGCATTGGATAAAGTGTCCTTTTAACAATAAGCAGCCCTTTCGAGGGACTGGGGGGTCATCCCTTCCGACGCCCCAGATAAAATGGAGATCAACCCTCCCATTGGGGGACATTTGGCCTTGTTTGCCAGGCGTTGGAAAGAAGTAACTACTGACACCTGGGTCCTGGAGACAGTCCACTCTGGACTATCTATAGAATTCCTCTCTAAGCCCCCGAGGTTTTTCATTCGTTGCCCTATCTCTAGGAATACAAAGAGAAGGAACCTTACGGAAACAGCTATTCAGCACCTGCTGGAGATTCAGGCTATTCAGCTGGTGCCTGAGGGTCAACAAGGCATGGGATTCTATTCCATATTGTTTGTAATCCCAAAAGCCTCAGGGGGATGGAGGGCAATTCTGGATTTAAAATGCCTTAACCACCGGGTGAAATACAGGTAGTTCAAGATGCATTCACTCCAGTCCATACTGGAGGGAATTAAGGAGGGGGACTTCCTTACTTCCATTGATTTAATGGAGGCCTATCTCCATATCCCTATTATCCCTGCTTATCAACAATTCCTCAGGTTCTGCTACAATGGAAGGCACTACCAATACAGGGTCTTACTCTTTGGACTTTCCTCAACCCCCAGGTCATTCACTAAGCTGTTGGAAGCCCTGGCAGCCCACCTTAGGACTATACCAGTTAGGGTCCAGTGTTATCTCGATGACATACTGGTCCAGTCATCTTCCCCATCTAGAGCTGTAAAGGATTTAGAGATCACCATTCAGGTGCTCCAAGAGCATGGCTTTTCTGTCAATGAGACCAAAAGCCACTTCACTCCCACCAATACCTTACTCCATTTGGGAGCTGTTATAGATACTAATTCCTGCAAGGTGTCCTTATCCCAAGAACGTCAGGAGAGTATCAGGGCATTAACTGGACAAATGAAATCTAAACCCAGGGTATCCCTGGCTACCCTTTCTAAGGTCCTGGAGGAAGTGATATCATGCATTAATACAGTGCCCTGGGCTAGACTGCATGCCAGGTCACTCCAATGGTACCTTCTACCTTATCAGAAGACAGGTAGGAGTTGTTCCTTCTTACAGGTCAGATTAACTCCATTGGTCCTTAAGTCTTCAAGATGGTGGTCATCTGAGGCGCTTTCCATGGGACTCCTATTCAAGGAACCGAACAGGTTAGTGCTGAGCACAGATGCCAGTCTTCATGGCTGGGGTGCCCACATTCAATCCAGGGTGCTCCAAGGACAATGGTCCCAGCAGATTTGGACCATAATATTAATTGGTTAGAGCTTCGAGCGGTCCATCTGGCTCTGAGACAATTAGAGGATGTGGTCTCATGTAAGGACATCCTAATCCTAATCAACCAAGGCACACATTAACTGCCAAGGTGGGACTCATTCAGGACCTCTGATGCTGGAGGCAGAGCAGCTTGGTTTATGGGCAGAGAGACACCAGGTGTCGCTCAGATCTGAGGACATTGCAGGTGTGGCCAATGTTGAGGCTGACTGGCTTAGCAGAGCCACCACTGATCATGCAGAGTGGTGTTTGCCTCCCAATTTGTTTCAGGAGCTGTTGGAGCGCTTTGGATGCCCAGCAGTGGATCTCTTTGCTTCCCAGAACAACACACAACTCCCGAGATTCTATTCCAGGTTTGCGGTTCCTGGGACAGAGGGAACAAACGCCTTGTGCAGCCCTTGGCCACAGGAGCTCCTGTATGCCTTTCCTCCTCTGCCCCTGATCCTGAGTGTCATCTAGAAACTGTTGGTGAAAAGAGCAGAGCTTATCCTTGTAGCCCCTCATTGGCCCAGGAGGTTTGCAGACTTAGTAAACCTTTCCATTTCCAGATCTTGGAGGATACCAGAGGACAGAGTGTCGCTCAGCCAGGGGCCAATCTTGCATCTAGAGCCCCAGTGGCTTCACTTGGCCATCTGGAGATTGAGCGGAGATCTCTGATCTGGGACAATTATTCCTCCAGAGTAATAAGAACTATCAAGGCCTCCAGGAGACCTTCCACCAACCGCATCTACGATGCAACCTGGAAAACTTTCAGTGCATGGTGTTGTAAGTATGACATTGTCCCTTCTGAGGCCTCGATTGCCCAGGTGCTGGACTTCCTCCAAGAGGACCTGGGCAAAGGGCTTTCATCTAATACTCTGCGGAGGCAGGTTGCAGCCTTGTCCTCTGTTCTCTCCTTGGGGGGAGTGGAATCTTTGTCTAGACATCCCACAGTCTGCAGGTTTCTGAAGGGGGCTACAAACCTGAGACCTCCAGTGGTTCATCGATATCCAACATGGGACCTCTCTAAAGTACTGCAGTCACTGACTGAGGCCCCATTTGAACCACTGAGGTCAATCCCTTTGCAGTTTTGTCCTGTAAGGTAGCCTTTCTGGTAGCGATCACCTCTGCCAGAAGGATTTTGAACCTGGCAGCCTTGTCTGTCAGGAAAGACCTTTGTGTGTTTTACACCAATTGAGTGGTGTTAAGACTAGACCCTTCGTTTATGCCAAAGGTGAACTCATGGTTCCACAGATCCCAAGAACTAATTTTACCTGACTTTTGTCCGAATCTTGTGCATGCGTTAGAAAGACAATGGCATACTCTAGATATTCGGAGGACATTGAGGATTTACATCAAGAGGACATCGTCCTTCAGGAAGTCTGAATCCCTCTTTGTTTGCTTTCCTTTCAACCTTCCACCATGGGCTGCAAGGTAACTTCAACGACTGTGGGGAGATGGATAAGACTTTGCATATCCAAGGCCTACCAAACACAGGGACTTGTAGTTTCTCCAAGAATAACAGCGCACTCAACAAGAAGCGCGACAACATCGACGGCGTGGGCCACCCAGGCTTCTCTAGAGAAGATTTGCAGGGTGGCTACCTGGGCCTCTCCTTCTCTGTTCATTAGGCACTATAAGCTGTACTCATTTGCTTCTGCTGAGGCAGCTTTTGGACGGAGGGTTCTGCAAAAGATCCATTCTGTATAAGGGACTCGGACTGCACTACGCCCACCCATAGGACAGCCAGCTTTGGTATGTCCCAATCCTGAATTGCTATCACAATGGAGAAGGGTCGTGGTCCTAACCTGATACGACCTTTCTCATTAGGCCCACCCGCAGGACAGCTGGCTTTGGTATGTCTCAATCCTGAATTGTTATCACAATGGAGAAGGGTCGTTGGTCCTAACCTGATACAACCTTTCTCTTTGTGTGGAGATAGCACCACTCTTTCATGGTGTTTTCCGAATGTAATGATGTGTATTAAAGTTATAGGAGAACACGTCAGTCTGTCACTATTCCTTCACCAATTTCTGGGGAGGTCCCTAGCAGCAGAGGGAATGTCATCAAAGTTTTAACAGACTCAGTCCAATCACAGGCAGAGACTTGATCACCCAATCCTAATCCTGAATGCTATCTCCACACAAAGAGAAAGGTCGTATCAGGTTAGGACCAATGACCCTTCTCATAAACACTAATGTTCGCCAATGCAAGACAGGCCTTTAGTTCCTTTCAGTCTTATTAAGTAGACAAGACAGGAAACACAATAAGATGAATTAATTCTACTTTATTGTAAAGCCAAATTTTACACTTTTGCAAATCTGAAAGTATAATTCTCTCACTAAAAAAGTGGCTCTTCTGGTCCTCTTTGTTCCATCAACTATCCAGCTTTGGGCTAGGCTGCCTCTTCTGTAATCATTCCCTTGGTATCATTTCTTGACCCATTCTTCCACGGTCTTTCCCATATACAATTAGTTTCTTAGATATTATCCTACGGTTATTGCAGATCTCCTGGAATACCTTGCTCTTGTTCTAATTTTGATAGATAGACCAGTCCTGGTAAAGGTTATAATACTGCTACTGATGCCTCCATTTGTACACTATCTGCCCAAAAGAGGAGTAGTTCAGTATAAACTCTTTGAAAATAATTTGTCAGCTTTTCTAGCCTGGTGAGCATCAACAACTCTTTTCAGAGGTCCTCAGAAATCTTCTTTGTTACCTGTACTGTGAAGATGAGGCTTTGCCACTGAATACCCAGAATTTTGTTTTTTAAATAAGGCAGGATTTCCACATTCATACCTGCAGTAATAAATCAGCTTCAATAGTTTCAGTACATGCTAGGCCCCAAGGCCTCACGTAGGCTGAAAGCGTGTACCAGGAACAAAGAACATCAATCAGCAATACAACACCATGGGCTACTAACTGGACTGCAGGCATTTGATTGGCTACTTTGTACCTACTAAAACTGACCATATAACACTGTGATTTGATGCTACTATGTGTCCACTAATATTTCTACTCATGTAACATAATGATTGGATAGAGTTCACCGCTTGTGTGTTTTTAATAAAAGAGCTTCCCGAGTTCGTGATCGGGGCAGCTCACCCGAGATAGAACCAGCCTGGTGTCTTTCTTGATGCATTCGACCACCCAGTGAGAAGCCTTCCAAATACGGAGCAAAGCCTGCTATCTCATTATTTGAAACACTGGATTCTAACTTCCTCTTCAAATGAACTAATAATCTTAAAGGTTCACACCCTTTTCCATGTACAAATATATAGCTTTGAATCATTTTTTTCAATAAATAAATATAATGTTTGACTTATTTGTCTAATTTGGTTCTCTTTACATAGTTTTAGGACTGTTGTGGAAAACAGATTACATTTTAGGTCATATTTATGCAGAAATGTTGAAAATTCCAAACAGTTCACAAACTTTCAAGTACTCCTGTAATAGGGCCTCACCACAAAATGCCATTATTATAAGCTAGTTTGGGAAATAGACATTTCCAGGAAGAAGGCAATAACCAATGCCTTCTGTATTAGTATGAAGAAGAATACATACTGTAGATGTAGATACAAGCACCACAAGCTGGATTTACCTTGAGGAAACTTTTCCCTACTCTTATGGTTGTTGATTTTGTTAATTTGTTGCATATATGTACAGGTAATCTTCAACTTACAACAGTTCATTTTGTGACCATTCAAAATTACAATGGCACTGAAAAAAAGACTTATGACCATTTTTCACACTTATGACCATTGCAGCATCCCTACAGTCATGTGATCAAAATTCGGAAACCTGGTAATTGACTCATATTTATGGTGGCTACAGTATATCAGGATCATGTAGTCTTCTTTTGTGACCTTCTCATAAGCAAAGGCAAGGAAGAAGCCAAATTCATTCAACAACCAGTTTACTATCTTAACTGCAGTGATTCACTTAACAACTGTGGCAAGAAAAGTCATAAAATGGATCAAAATTCACTGAACAGCTGTCTTGATTAACAATGTATCTTTTGGGCTCAATTGTGATCATAAATTAAGGACTACCTGTATTTTTCAAATAGTCTAAGCAAACAAAGGTTCAATCTAATGCATAATGAATCTCATCTGAAAAGTGAGCTATCTGGAAAAATATTCTAAATCAGAGAGAAAATAGAGGTCATATAAATATTTGCAAATAAATACTATGTTTGCACTCTCAGATCGACTGAAAGACTTTATTTTGCATTTAAACCTGAAGCACTGAAAAGTTGTTCATATGGTACTAAACTGTAGGCTTAATAATATTTGGAAAATCAGTAAAAGAGAGAAGGAATGAAAGGGAAAGTAAAATAGAACTACTGTCCTTCCTCAGTCCTACCGGCTTTATCTAATTTATATCAAAACATAAAATAAATTACTTTTTAATTATCTTCCTATATTGTCAGGTAAGATATGAGATTGCACTGAGTTCCAGTCAATGAATATTAATGGGAGATTAGCAAAATTTGGTTTCAATTTTCATGGCTTCAGTATTGGAAGTTTAGAAATACAAGCAACTAAAGAAAGAAACAATGCAGAACTGAACTGCTGGTATCTTTTTTATCTGAATTCATATTCAAAAATTAAGCTCAGTAAACATGGAAAATCATGTTTCAAAATATTAGAAATAGCAAACTATGGTTTGTAATTACGGAAATTAACCTCAGGTGCTCCTTGCCCTTTTCTTTCAGCAAAAGGAAAGAAAATTGAATTAAAACAACAACCTATTAAACCAAATCTAATAAATTATGGTTTTAGCAAATCAAAATTTCCAACCAAAATTAAATTATCATTTTGAACTGTAGGGTAAATATGATTAGTACAAGCTAGCAAAGAAGTATGCCAGGATATAAATGATTTTTTTCTTAACTTTGGGAATCTTCATCTCTACCATTACAGATTATCATCTTTGTTGACAGAGCTATACACTAAATTCACAATAATTGATAATTCCAGATAAGCTGCTATTTTATTTTATTGCTATTATTTAATTTACAACACTTTTTTAAATTCATGTTTTATTTGCAGTTTTCCTTTCACACCATACATACTTTGTGGACAGTCTATTGACTGGGTCAATGTCCTTTTTAAACAATGCTAACAATAATAATACAAATACTGTAAGTATGTATAATATTAATCTTCCAACTTCAACAATGCCATCCTCTATTTATAATTCTTTATCATTATTCCCATTAATTTATTTAAACATAAATAACATTTCTTTGCACCATGTATTTGTTATCCTATTAAATCACTAATATTTAATATTTTAAAATTACTCATTATTCCACCATAATTTCAATATCCCAAATGTCTAGAACTACTAATAAGGCCAAATATTAACAAAATTTAATCAATCCTAGGATTATATCTCAAAATCCCTACAATTTCTAATCCTTAAAAGTTTTAAGTTTACAATATATTTTAATATACTGTCAATATTAATAATACAATCAGATTACCTAATCCTAAACTTCCACTTTCTACTCTTAGCTTGTTCTTAATTATAATAAATTATATTATCTGTTAGTATATATGCTACTATTTTTCCTATTTATAGTTTCTACTTTGTGATTTTATTAATATATTTTATCACTATCCATCATCTCTTAACGTTTTTGGGGTTCCATCATTTGTTGACTTTTTAATCACCTTTTTATTTCTTTCTCTTGGAATCTTACAACTTTTTAAATATATTTTTATACCCACTGAGTACTCCCTTCGGGTTGCCCTTTGTCTCTTTCTGCTGTATCATTTGAGCACCCATACAACATTTATTTTTTAATGGATGCCAAGGATATTATAAAATTAAATGAGTTTAATTTTTTACAGAACAGTAAAGAGAATATTAAAGAAATTAATAACATTTTGGGATAGGAAAAGAACAAGATTCTAAAGTTCCCTTAATCCTGTGTCTAACTGAATACATAACATTTCTATTTGTATTACGTTGCTATTTTTCTTTTAATTCTCTACTCCACAAAAAAAAAAAAAAACAACTAAGAAACTGCTTGAATTTGTTAAATCAGGAGAAGTTTTTATGAAAAACGTAATGACTTTAGTACTAATCATTTCTATAGTAGCCCAGAGACTGAAGCAGGGAAATGACTAAACCATTTAACATAATAATCAAAATCCCCCAAAAGCTTCAGGAATTTGATTGTTGTGTATCCTATTCTTACAGATAGTTTCAGAAATCACAATATCAATGTTGAGGGGGTCCACAGTGCTCTCTGATCTTTATTCTTTTCTTGCAGATGTTTCATTACCAAAGCCAGGTAACATCATCAATGCTAGCAAATTATTCTTAATTCCACAATGGAAAATCACTAATGGATCCTTTAGTCAGATTACAATCCTGTGATGTGTTTTATTTTTGTACTTCCCTTTTCCTGAGTTTCTGATTACCAATTGTTTGAAATATATTTGCTCAAAAGTATACGCTTATAAGATAAAATGACCCACATAAACAAACATTCAGAGGCTTATTTTGGAAACAATCAGGATTTTTAGTATTGCAAGCATGTTACAGTCTCTTTTCTGGCTAAGAATAAAATAAAACTGTTCCACCTTTATTTTCAATATCAGTGTTTCATGCCTAAAGAAGCTTGAGACACAAGTTTTAGAGAGTCCTTGTAATAATACATAGTCTCCCAAAGTACCACGTATCTGTACATTAACTGAATATACATCCATGGATTTAGGCTATCTAAGCAATATTGTTATTTGTTTAATAATTCCAATTTGGTTTTGAAATTTTTAGTTTTGAAGCTTTAATTTAAATCTGAAAAGTAACAAATATTAAGTTACAACTGTTTGTCAAAAATGAAACTGTTACATCTGACAATTTCTATCTGCTAGAAATAAAAACTGCCAGTTTTCAAGTTTTAACAAGAAAGGCAAATCTTGCTAAAATAAAACAGACCTGCTCTCCTCCTTTCAGAGTGCACAGGAATTCTGCCCACATGCTTACCAGGACAGTAGGCATCAAGATCCAGTTTTGGTGTTGAATTGAGTGTTGGTGAGCCAAGCTCAGATTCTGGAATTCGAGGGCTCTCAACAAATTTGGCTTTCCTTAATGGAGCTTAAGAGAAAAATAGAAAGAAAGGAGATGAATGTAAATGAATGTGAATGTACAGTAATGGCATATGAAATCAGTTAACAGTATCAAGCCAAGATGTACTTTTTATTTATTTTTTTATGCCTAAAGGAGGAACTATCCATGTTATAGAAAAAAATATGGCTTACATTAACAAATGTAAACTGCTGCATGTCTGTCACAATTTCTCAAAAATCTATTCAGGGGTGGGATTCAAATTTTTAACAACTGGTTCTGTGGGTGTGGCTTAGGTGGTGGACATGGCTTGGTAGTCATGTGACTGGGTGGACATGGCTTGGTGGTCATGTTATTGGCTGGGTGTGGCCAACTCAATATCACTCACATCAAGGCATGCATCTCCTTGCCTGGCCTCTCATGACTGCAACAGTCGTAAGTGTGAAAAATGGTCATAAGTCACTTTTTTCAGTGCCATTGTAACTTTGCATGGTCATTCCACACAAGCAAAGTACCAGCAAAGGAGGGAAAAAAACTCCAGAGACGTTCCTGAGACAAGAAATCTAGTCCTGCCAAGAATGTAATAAGGGTTAACGGAGAGGCAGTTTCTGTAAGCAACACCAGAATGTTTCCTTCCTGCCTTCCTTACAGGATGAGGCCAGTAATGTCTTCTAACAACCGGTTCTCCGAACTGCTTAGAATATTAACAACCAGTTCTAGAGAACAGGTGTGAACTGGTAGAATCCCACCCCTGCATCTATGTAAAGAATTATTTACATTTATTATGTTCAATGAGCTTTCAATGTTAATACATGCCAGAATTTCATTATATAAATGGTGCATTTTGTAGATCTATGCTTTCTTTGGATCAATTATGCAAATCACACACACACACACACACACATATGTATAATTGGTCCAAAGTGTGTCTATGTGTTATTTGCATAACTGGTGTCCATGTATTTTTTCTATTTCTTACCCCCCATTTTCCTCAGACATAGCTAATTGAATCTTTCCTGAGATGCAGTGGGACCTAGAAAATCTAATTTTCATTATGCTAATACCATCATCTCTTGGTACAAATCCTACCTGACTATAATTATACCATCTAATCCAAATTCCACATCACAAAATGCATACAGACTTGTGTCTGCACAACTCCTAAAAATGTAAGATCTAAAGTTGACTGAATACAAATACTAATAATAAACAACAGTACTTAGAATTATATACTGCTTCATAGTGCTTTACAGCCCTCTCCAAGCAGTTACAGAGTATTGCCTCAAACAATCCGAGTCCCCATTTACCGACCTCAGAAGGATGGAAGGCTGAGATAACCTTGAGCCATCAGGATTGAACCCCTGGCAATCAGCTTGCACTACTGCATTCTAACTACATGGCTTTGAAGTAATCTTCAACTTATGACCACAAATGAGCCCAAAATTTCCATTGCTAGGCAAGTCTGTTGTTAAGTGAATTTTGCCCCATAAGTGTAAAAAAAGTTATAAATCACTTTTTTCAGTGCTGTTGTAACGTTGAACAGTTACAAAACGAATGGTTCTAAAGATTACCTGTAATCTCTTTTCATTTCTTTCTATTACTCCTTTTTCTTTTCCTGATATATGCTATTCTTATTTTATTATCCTTTTCCTTTCCTTGCCAGCTCACTGGACAAAGATAGACATGGAAAAATGGAGTTTTGATTTTGCTGAGGTTTAAACTGCTTATTTAAAACTATGTTGTAAAAATCCTAGAACTGCATGTTTCCCAATTTTAAATATGTATAGAACTGTAGCCAAAAGTTGCAGCAAAATAAATAGAAAAATTGCCAGAAAAAGATGAGTAATTTTGCTTGTTTTTTACATGTAAATTGATTAGAGATAACACTGGGTTTAGTATTTTTCTGTCACTTTTATTGTCCTACACCTTTCTTGAGTGTTTCTCTGTTGCCCATTGCTGTACATTATTGCTGTTTTTATCACTAACATATGTTGTTATTCTTCCTATTTTTAAAATATTTTATAAAGTCATTAATTTTTTTCACAGAAGGATAAATCCATGGATATTTTCTAAGCATATGAAAAGAAAGTAGAAAAAAGTGAATTTAAAAGAAAAATGCGATCACACTATAATACTTTTAAGTAGAGATAAATATCCACTCTTTAATATTTTTCTGTTAATGCAGGCATTCCTGTAATAGATTCCTAAAACAATGCTGCAGTTCATATTGTACAAAATTAGAACTGCAGAGATTTGCAGCAGATTGTAACCAATTATCCTTTCATATTTTCAGGAAACAAGAGCGTAATATGTTCATCTCTAGCAAGAGGAACAGATACATTCCTTAAAGTAACAAGGAGATGACCTATTTATTTATTCATGCTCAATTGATTTAATATTACTGCCCATCTCAGAGACATAACTTTGGGAAGCTTACAATAAAAATAGAAACTAAATAAAATATATACAGTACAAAAAATAAAAGCACCTAGCAGCTCAAGCAGAAGACCCTCCAGAACAGCCTCCAGATCTCTTTAAAATTAGATTAGGCCTATTAGTCGCTGAGGGCAGATCAACATAACAGATCTAGTGATGGAGGGTGGTGACAGTGAATTGCTGGATTACCAGAGAGTGATATGACTGTGAAAGGAAAGAAGTTTTCAGCTTTCCCAAGTCCAGACTTCTTGCTACTTTTCTGACAGATAAATCAGGTCAGACATATGACCACTACTATGCACTGAGCCTGTATAACTTGAGACAAGTTTATGGCTGTCATGGTAGCCATGAACTTCCAACCCACCTCTGATTCTACATTCTGAGAAGGAATAGTCCATAAATCTGAAAATCTCCCTTGCCAATCTGTCACAGAATCAAAGAGCTCAGACAGAAAGATTGCTACACAGCAAGCAGATTGACATATGTGACACAATAACAGCAGTCTCAGTTGAACTCTATAACACTTTCTAAATTAGCTAAGGGAGATCTTGAGAAATGGATGGTGTATAAATTTTAGTAAGTAAATAAACAGCACTTGAACTGACAAATTGCAATCAAGATTGGGTTTTTTTCCTTATATTGCTCCCCAGTTCAGATATTATTGTTCATAAGATCAGCCATGATATTGCCAAGCCATTCATTATAAACAGTCTAAAACTTTAAAAACAATAAAAAATAGTAATTAATTTTAGTTCAAAAATCCTAACTTGAGAATATATAAAATCCTAAATAAATTTCAATAATGTTTCAAAATATTTAAATGTTTATTTGTGCAGTTAACCTTATTTTTGATTGCTTGTTTTAGAGAATGGGAAGGTGGCAGTGGAGCACAGCTTGGAAAGACTCCATTGACTGTTTATCAGAAGATAAACTTAGGGGTCTCATTCAGGTGAACAGAAGCCCCCTTTTTTAATACATTCAAATATCCTCAGGTTGTTTGCATTGTAAGTGTGAGGAAGCTGAAAGGAATGAATAGAAATTATTATCTCTCACAAGCATTTTAGAATGCAGAATGCAATTTATATTAGTTTATCAGACTTGGACAAAATACTGATGGGAAAGAAGTTGGCTGGAATTTAGAGGCGCTACAGTATATAGCAGCTTATTATTCAGCTCCTCTTAGTATCTCAGATTGTCATTCCAGCCTAGCTGACTTCCCAAGCTTGTGATGGTAAATTTTTAGAAAAATAATTATTTAGGGGGGGAAATCACTAAGCAATATGCTGGGGAGAAAAGGATAAACGGGAGCAATTGTCACTATTAGCATTTCTCAACCTGCAATCCTCCAGAGGTGCAAGAATACAATTCTCCTGCTCTCTCCAAAGCACATTACCCATCCTGGAAATTGGTTTTCCTTGCTTTTAGAGCACTTGCACGGTAAAGCTACCAAATGCAAGCTACCAATCAAAAGGTAGAACTCTTCCAAGAAAAGACTAATTGCCTCATTAAAATTAATGACGATTGGATAGGCAGTGTTATTTTTCTTATTTTTATATTTCTCTTACAGTGACTGTAAAAGTGATTTGCTGATAAAAAGAACCACTTTCACAGGCTGCAAGTGTTTTAAATAAAATAGATACTAGCTTTCTAACATAAATATCCAATAGGGTAATTATCCCGCTCCCCCCAGACCATTGTAAAATGAGGAAGTGGTCTGATAAAGTCAATCTGACTGAAATTTCCTCTTTTGTAACAGCTTTTCTATCTTTCCAGTTACTTTTTCCTTTCCTTTCTCCAGTTTTACTCTCACATTTCTCTCAAGTACAGCTCCCTGTTCCACCCTATTATCCTCTTTTTTCCAGTCAGGAATAAGAAAGAAATTGGGGGTGCTAAGGCCTGTATGCTTGTGCTCGTGTATCAGGGGTGTGAGCTCTAATATGTGAGCCGGTTCAGTGTGAGCATATGCTTTGTGCACGTACGCCAAACGTATGCTTTGCCCACGTGCAGCATTTGTAACTCACCTTCTGCTGCAAGCCCTGTGTGTAAAACAGCTGGTGCGAGGCAATCAGCTTTGCTGCACAAAGCAGCTGAGGTTGAAAAACAGGAAATAAAGGTCAGTATAGAGCCAGGACAGGTGGGAGGACCCAGTTGCTGATCGTCAGAGAGAACTAGTTCTCTCACAGATGATTGTCGGAGCTACGGACAGTTTGGCCGAATTGAGCCGAACTGGTAGCACATCACCACTGTCATGTATATGAGAGAAGTTTCTGCATGTAAGATTTGTAGGTGGATATAGATGGAGGTCAATGTTATAAATAGGGGCATCCTATTTTTCCAGGTAAGTAATTTAAATTAGTTATTAAATTCAGAACTTTGTTATTTATTTTTGTGCCGGCTCTTCCTTTTCTTCAAATATACGTACTGGGAGAGATATGGATATTAACAGCAGCCATAGCAAACTACTGTAGCAAAATGATAACCATGTGATAATTTAATCATCCAAAAGCCACCTGTACTGTATGTCATGGCACTTAATGCACATGCCATCATCATATTCTCCCCACAAATATTCCTCATGTTTATCACCGCCAAGTATGATAAATGCGAAGTCAGGGGGGATTGTTTTTCAGTTTAGTTGGTTCTTTGGGACAATCTTTCTATGGAAATCAGGCTGATGTCCCTGATTGTATTCAGGCAGATGTTAAAGATCAAGTTGTTCTGGAAAGCATTTTAATTTATTTGGGGTCATTTTTTTTGTGCATTTATTGCTTTTTCCTGAGTTGTTTTTTAATACTCTCAAATATGTTTTTATTTTTAGATTTACCATGGGTATTGTAAATTGTCCTACTGACAGTACTCATGTTTAGCCTCCAAGAATTGGGCTGCTTGCGATGTGATACAAATGCAATAAATAAATTGCAAGGAAGAGGAAAAAAGCTAAATGTTGCACAGGGAGTTTCCATTTAATCATGCTGATCATGATCATAGTCTTCTGAGGGCAATTACACCTTTTTATATTCAGAATATCTGAAGCGATCCCACTTTATCTTCTGGAATCAATATTATTCATTATTAATGATACTGAATGGACAAATGCACACCCTCATAAAAAGGGGAATGAATTTTAGGTACAGCAGCTAATATAGAAAAATTTCTAAAACTACCCTCTTTCCTCCATCACTTATCCTCCTTTTTTCTAGCCTGTATGTAATTTGCATTGATGTATTTTAGTAGCTGGAGATTGATAGCTAGGCCTTACAGTCTAATTTTCCAGTTGAAATATATGGCATTCCACACTGTGACTCACCCCCCCCCCCAAAAAAAAAATGAATCACAAATGTCTGAGCAATCTCATGAAAACAACTCATTATCTGTAAAAGAGACCATTACTTTTATTGTTGTGATGGTTCTGATAAAAAATCATGGTAAAATGATGTCACAACCAATGGCTCCATTTTCCAAGGCATCCTTTACTAGGCAAGGGGGCGGGGAACGTAGCATGGGATATGTTGCCACCTTCGCTACTCAACTTTTCTTCCTGGAATTTTATTGGTGCGTCTTAACAGGTTGGACACAGCCATTGAGCCTTCCCCAATCTCATACTGTTATATTTTAGAAACCTCAACTGCAACAAGGCTACCAATCTTCCTGATCTCCACCATGCGTCTATTCCAGAGTCATTGGGTCATCCCTGTGTTTTTGTTTTGCTGTGATTTACTGAATCTTAGCCACTAAAAGTGACTGTGACGGCAAACCTATGGTACATGTTCTGGAAGTAGCACACAGAGCCATCTCTCTGGGCACACAGATGGTCTGTTGCTCTTCCTGGGAAGTTAAGCTTCCGGGTTCCAGTGTGCACATGCTCGCCAGTCAGCTGGCCTTTGTGTACGCATGTGGACCAGAAACTGGAGGACTAGGTGGCTGGCACACATGCGCATGCCAGAACCTGGAAGCTTAAGCTTTCAACACAACAATTTCAACAATTTCAACACAATAGGGAGCAAACAGCTTCTTTAAAAAAATGATCCCATATATGAACCTAAAGAAGAAAACTGATACACCCAAACTGAACACAACAGGGAAAAAACAACTTCTGTTAAATACATAACCTAAAGAGGAAGACTGATAGAAATATGTCACTTTTAGAAGAAAACTGCAACCAAGAACCAAGCCCCTACTATTTACCCTAGCCCACTTCAGTGAATCCTCTTTCGAACTAAATAATCACTTTCACAGCCCTTCCCTCCCCTGGAAGAAAATATTAATGACACCTATAGCCATTAATAGTTTCTAAAAAAGAGACATAACTCAGCATTCCTGTAACAGGAAGAATAGCACCCCAAATTTTCCTAGGGGGAAAAGGGTGAATATTAGTGATAGATTAAATTTTGGGGGGAACAGAAACTATAGTCTGTGGACCAAACGCTCAATCTAGGGAGATATATTGTCTCCCTGGGGCAAAAACCAAAGATGTAACTGAGAACCTTACTGAAATAATCAACCCCATGAATTTCTACCCCTTTCTTCTCTTATACTGGGGAGTAGTCACACAACAATGAATCTAAAATCAATAACAAGAGATTACAAACAGCTAGGGAAGAAAGTTAAAGAATTGGGAGTATAAGTGGTGTTTTCATGTATTCTTTCAACAAAAGGCCAAAATCCCATGAGAGACCAAAGGATTTTAGAAATGAACCACTGCCTTAAAATTTGTATTGTCAAGAGGACTTTGGTTTCCAGCACTGTGATCTGCATTAACTACATGAAGGGTTACTGACAAGAGATGGACTGAACCTCATAAGAACTTGAAAGAATATATCTGGAAAACAATTGTCTCATCTTATCAGTAGGGCTTTAAACTAAAATTAAGAGGAGAGAGAGAGGACAATCTTCAAGATCTTTAGAACCTAATTCCAAGCAAAAAACATTTGATAACCAATCATATAAGGAGGTAGGGAACAAAGGGGGAGGAGGAGGAGAAGAAAGAAAGAAAGAAAGAAAGAAAGAAAGAAAGAGAGAGAGAGAGAGAGAGAGAGAGAGAGAGAGAGAGAGAGAGAGAGAGAGAAAGAAAGAAAGAAAGAAAGAAAGAAAGAAAGAAAGAAAGAAAGAAAGAAAGAAAGAAAGAAAGAAAGAAAGAAAGAAAGAAAGAAAGAAAGAATACAATGAAGTAGAGAGTGATGAAAAGGATGGAAAACCCAGTTACAAAGTAGGAGATATAAGAAATATACCCAAGATCCATAAAGGACTCAAATGCCTATACACAAACTCTCAAAGTTTAGGGAACAAATGGTGAATTTGAATAAAGGTAGTTATGCCATTACTAAAACAAAACCAAGGATGAAAATTTTCTAGAATTCATATGGGTCAATGTAAAAGGGGGGGAAATGACATTGCTATAGGTGTACACTACAGGCCACCCAAACAAGCAGAACAAATTGATGAACTTTTTGCTAAGCAATTAATGAAATTAATATAGGAAATATACCACAGTAGTAACTGGGGATTTTAACTACCCTGATATCAACTGGGAGACAAACTCTGCAGCTAGTGGGAGATAAAACAGATTCCTAACCAACGAAGCTAACAACTTTGTCATCCAAAAGGTAGAGGATGGAATTAGAGGAAAAGCTATACTGGACCTAATTCTTACTAAAAGAGAGAGTTGAAGTTGTTGGAACTTTGGGCAAGAGCGACCACGTCATATTGGAACTCAATATAATGTGAATGCAAGCAATAGAACATAATCCAGCCAATTTAAAGTTTAAAACAACTGATTCAACTTACTCAAATAGAGTCTAAGAAAAATTCCTGCCTTCTGCAGCTAAATTCAGAATTTAAGAGCAGTCTCTAAGTTGTTGTACCTACATATGTTTCTGATTTCTGGAGAAATCCCAGATATACCTAAGGCCTAAGGAGCTTTGGCCTCAATATTTGTTTTCTTGCCTGCACAACTGAACTCTAATAACAAAGCCCTTCTCCTGGTGACTCTTTGTTCAAGCTCTTGATTATATAATATTTCATGGAAATATAATACCTGACTAGTAATCAGATATTCTTATAACCCTATGTTGGGAAGCAATTATCACCATTGTTTGCTATCTGTATCTTAACTCCCTATTATTTCACCCCAGTTCTGAACCACATGGACAGAGAAATCTTGCCTTGTGATCTTGGAATCTGAAAATTTGAAGCCTGATGACAATGGCAAATGAAGCTTCCATAGTCTCCAGCAGGTAATAAGTTAACCAAACCAAATGTTTTCCTCACCACAAACTAAAACTCTGTTGTAAAGTATGTAAAGTAGTTGGGGGGGGGGTATAAGAGCTTTACCAAGATTTGGTTACTTTGATCAGCATTCCCCAACCTTTCCAGGTTGGTGGCCGGCACAGGGGTGGGGCGTGAGTGGGGGAATGCTTTCGTATGAGGAGCACATGCACACATGCAACTTCATTTGTGGGAACAGTAGGCAGGGCTATGAGCAGGGCTACATGCAGCCCAGTTGTGAATAGGCCAAAGCAAGACAGTGGACCATGGCCCACAGGCTGGGGAACCATGACCTAGATGTTTCTCTTTTTTTCCAGGAGACCAAAGTGATGTAAATTAACTGCATATTTTTTTCTATAAAACCAATTACAGGTAATCCTCGACTTACGATCACAATTGTGCCCAAAGTTTCAGTTGCTAAGTGAGATATTTGTTAAGTTAGTTTTGTCCCATTTTATAACCTTTCTTGTCACAGTTGTTAAGTGAATCACTGCAGTTGTTAAATGAATCTGGCTTCCCCATTGACTTTGCTTGTCAGAAAGTCACAAAAGATGATCACATGACACTGGAACACTGCAACTGTCATAAGTTTGAGTCAGTTGCCAAGTAGCTCAATTTTGATCACATGACCATGGAGATGCTGCAATGATCATAAGTGTGAAAAATGGTTATAAGTCACTTTTTTAAAATGCTGTTGTAATTTCAAGTGGTCACTAAATGAACTGTTACTACGTTGAGGACTACCTGTACTGTTTTGGAGTAAAAGCCTTGTTAGATTGTTTATAGTAATGTATATGTGCGAAGATCACTTCTGCCTAATTCTCATGTCTGTTCTCAAGGAAAAGCATATTTGTAAACATGTAAGGTTCTTAGAGATGGTGATCAGCATCTGGGGAGAGTGGCATATAGCACCAAGTTAAAGTAACTAAAAAATGAAAACAGAATGAAGTTCATCAGAATTAAATTCAGATATGATGATATGGTCTTAAGAAATCTGGATTGACAAAACTGTTGTTGCTTTTAAAAAATAAATGGACCAAATATATATTTTTTTCTGGGGAAGGTAACTTTTATATTAATTAGAAGAACCGCAAGAGTTTCCAATATTTCTTTTATAAAGATGTCTCAACTTGTAGTCCATAATGGAATTAATCTACATAAAGGGAAGTAAACAGTTGGGTATCCCAAGGTTCTGTCTTAGGCCCAGTACTCTTCAATATCTTCATAAATGATTTAGATGAGGGAATAGACAGGGAACTCATCAGATTTTCAGGTGACAATAAACTGGCAGGAATAGTCAACAATCCAGAAGACAGGATCTCGACAGACTTGAACACTAGGTCCTACCTAACAAAATGAAATTCAATGGAGAGAAAATAAGGTTTTATACTAAAGCAAAAAACCGCAAATATACATGTAGAGATTATGAAAAACATAGCTCAATAGGAGTAACTGGAAAAGGGATCTTGTAGTTCTAGTGGACAATTAAATATGAGCCAGCAGTGTGCTGCTGCTGCCAAAAAAGCCAATTCAATCCTAGGTTGCATTAACAGAGAGATAGTATAGCAATAGCACTGAGACTTATATACTGCTTCATAGTGCTTTACAGTCCTCTCTAAGCAGTTTACAGAATTAGCATATTGTCCACAATAATATGGATCCTCATTTTACCAATTTGGAAGAATGGATGACTGAAAAATCAACCCTGAGTCTCTCAGAATCGAGTAGTGAGTTAGCCTGCACTACTACATTCTAACCATTGTGCCACCAAGGGCAAACCAAGAATCAAAACCATGTGAAGTATTAGCACCACTTTATAATGTTTGGTAAGACCACACTTGGAATACTGCATCCATATTATGAAAATGAGGTTGAGACTCTGGAAAAAGTGAAAGAAGAGCTTTGGCATTAATGCTTGAGGCATAGACTTGGTTTACAATGATGTTGAATGGTTTGTTTCATTCTGTTATTTTTTAGATTGAATCAATTTCCCTAACATCACTACTTTAGCTACTATAGATATTGAACAATTATATATATATAGGTATCCTCCACAAAAATGAACATAAAGCCATCAAAATATAACCTCTAATGCCACTTTTCAGTGCCCTTGTTGAATGTCATTATCCTTAACATTTTTCTCCATAAATTTAGTTGCTGCAGTATTCTGTTATAATCAATAGAGAGGGCACAAACAGGTGAAGCTCTATGAGATGTATTGAATAAGAGGTTAAAGATTAGGATTTCAGAAAGCTCTGCAAATTACATTTTGTTTGGGGTGGGGGATCAGGAGTCTGAATGAACTTTGAGATGTTTTTATAAAAACATAAGCTTTTGTAAAATGCCAAGGCAGCATACCTTACCCCCAGTGTATTTATTACTTATCCACAACTACTTAATCTTAGTAATAACATGTATCTACTATACTAATCAATGGTTGAGCTATAGGTGCACAGATCATTCCTCAAGATGCCATCATCTTCATCATTGATGTGGTTTTCTCAATTCTTGCTCTTTGAAGTTTATCTTTTACCTCAGTAATGGTAAATTTATGAAACTTCATTGTCTGGACTCTTAGAAATGAATCTCTCCATCATACTTTGACAGCATCCATTTCACTATTAACTTCAATCTAGGCCTGTTTACAAATTAAATCCACTTGATCTTTGATGTCATGATCAAACTACAGAATAGATACACAAATAGAATAATTTGTTGGACATTCACAATCACCATGCATATTTATATTATATGCTTCTAACTTCCAGTCAGAACATCTGTAGCCAGGTTCTAAATTACAATAGCATTTGTTCTGATCCACTTGATAGAAATATTCAATTATTGGAATCAAACCAGGAATTCAGGAGTCTGAACCACCAATCGAACATGTTTGATAAACAAATCAATAGATCCAGATTCCCAGATAAAACCTGTTAAAAACTAGATCCCTCTTCCACCCCACCTCGAAATACCAGAACAAAATAACAGCATGGTTGTTATTTATAATCTACAGCTCAAGCCACTCAAATGCATTATTAATAAGCTACAACCCATGCTGAGCAATGACACTGTATTTTCTTAAGCACTGAGTGGTATATTAATATTTGTATGAACATAACTTCAAGCAGATTCTCACAAACAAGAAACAACAATGATGTTAACACAAGAACCAGATTCTACAATACCTCTTCTGTACGCTCTGCCTCTAATACAATTTGTGCCATCAACTGCCAACAACCCCTTCTAAACACTACATAGAACAAATGTTGCATAAAATAATTAATGGACCAAGTTTGACATCAAGCCTGAAAGGGGTGGGGGGGAAGCATCACAGCATTTCAACCCCCCAGGACATTCAGCTATAGATTTGTGACCATTTTGAAGAAGAAAAAAAGATTTTAGCAGCACTACCAGGTGAGGCAATTCTGTCAAGAGGTTTGAGAAGTTCTCAAAAAGCCTCAACAAACACAATGGGTTTTATCTTGTAACAATTGTTAATGAAAAACACATTCTTCTTATTGTAAGACAAATTGTCTGTGTATAAACTGCAACTTTATAATTAAGCTGTCTTCCCTTTTTTTCTCTGCCACTTCATTCCAATTTATCTCTTACACCAATCTTTTCATATATCTGATGAAATGACCTATAGCTTACAAAAGCTTATGTCTTTATTTTATTTTATTTTACTTTATTGTCATTGCACCTCGTACAACGAAATCAAACACCATCTTCAGTGCACATCATGACCATGAAAATAAACACAAACACACATTCTTCACCCTTCACACATTGAACCGAAAACCCCTGACACCGCACCAACACTGCACTATACAGCAGAATTCAAAAGAGCTACTGCCCTGGGATAGAAGCTGTTTTTCAGCCTATTTGTCCTTGTTTTTATTATTCTGTACTGTCTGCCAGATGGTAATAGTTTAAAAAAAGGGTTCCCAGAATGAGATGGATCTTTGAGAATGTTTTGAACTTTCTTAAGGCAGCGGGAGCTATAAAGCTCTTCCAAAGAGGGAAGAGGGCAACCAATGATCTTCTGGGCAATGACATTAACCCTCTGGAGTGCTTTCCTATCTGCCACTGTGCAATTGGCAAACCATACAGAGGTGCAGTATGTTAAAATGCTCTCTATGGTGCAGCAGTAGAAGGTCACCAGCAGTTTTTCATTCAGTTGTTGTTTTCTGAGAAGTCTCAGGTAGTACAATCTCTGCCCTTTTGACCAGAGCTGCAATGTGGATCCTCAAATGTATGCAGAAGAAACCCAGAAACTTAAAACTGGCCACTTGCTCCACTCGGTCTCCATTGATAAGCAAGTGCTGGATGTCTGATCTGTTCCTTCTACAATCCACTATAAGCTCCTTGGTCTGATTGGTGTTGAGGACCAAGTTGTTGTCTCCACACCACGAAAGCAACCGGTCCACCTCATCTCAGTAGGCGGAGTCATCCCCCCCCCAGACATAAGTTCCACCACTGTTGTATCATCTCCAAATTTAGCAATAGTATTACTAGCACGAGTGGGAATGCAGTCATGCACATAAAGAGTATAGAGTAAGGGACTCACATCTCAAAATTGGGTCAGACTGCTGATTTCCCCCCAAACATTATATAAATCTCAGAGCTTTCTGAAATCCTAATCTTTAATCTCTTATTCAATATGTCTCATAGAGCTTCACCTGTTAGTGCTCTCTCTATTGATTATAACGGAATACTGCAGCAACTAAATTTATGGAGAAAAATAATAAGGATAATGACATTCAATAAGGATATTGAAAAAGTAAAACAGTTAGAGCAATTCAATCCATCTGGTAGCAAGGTGTTTAACAAGAGGCTGAACAACCCTTTATTTTTTCCTGTATGGAATATAAGTTGGACTTGATGGCCAAATGGATACTTTCAATAGCATCATTTTTATTATTCTATCTTTTTTTGTTGATACATAATTATGTATCTATCAAAATTCATTGATCTGAAAAACAATGTTTTTTTCTGCAAAACAGAAGCAGATTAGAAAGAAACACTTTTATTAAAATAAAGATGTGCCATTTCAAACAACTGCCCACAAACTGCTGTAAATATTACCTGTTAAAAAGCCAATTTAGATACTACATACAGCTAATTACTGGTTGCATTACATAACCATTACAGCTTTAATAAAAAATACTATGAAGCCCAATGGATGGCTAACTTCCCAGGCTATACTATTTTCAGTGTTTAAATCAAAATCACCTGAACAATAGAATGAACTCTTTTCTATAAGAGAATACAACAATGTGGAAGAAAACATGGATGAAAAACCATATACTATTTTGGCTCACCAAACTCATTGTAAGATATTTACATACCGCAAATATTCATTATTATATTTAATAATGAATAAACATTAATATACTTCCATTAATTTTTTTAAGTTCATACAACTTACTTTTGAAAAAAAAGTATTTTGGAAATATGTGAATTTCTAAATTATTTAGAGCACATCTAATACATTTTAGTTTGCTATAGAAACAATAAATAGCATTTAAAAGAAGAAATACTCCACAAAATGTTCAAATTTTATGATCTTCTCAGTTAATAAATCAGTTTATATAATGCCACTCATGAATAAAACTAACAGGGCTGCTGCTGTTTTTATACTGGGTTTTCTAGGAATAGCAAAAGTATGGTTGGCAATGATCCCATTACATGTGCATGCTAGGCTACTGCATCCAAAGCTGGATCATTGTTGGAACTCACTCCCAGGGCACAACTCTCCTTTGGCAGCATTAATACTAGCATCAATGAGTCTGGCAACAACCCAAGGCAACTTGCAACCAAATCTGATGTGTTGCCTAGTCACAGTTGCCTCTCTTTCACAGGCAGTTCTTCCTGAGTTCCTTCTGGTAAGTATCATACTTAATTTTGGCAAAGACCTCAGGTAATACAGTGGACAGCCTGACTCGAAGTGTCACTCTCCTGCAATATACTTTAGCTTTGCCCTCTTGTAAATACAGGCACTTTTTTCTTCTTCCTTAAAACTTTGGATCAACTCCCTTTCTCTCTCTCTCCACACAATCTATAATGATTTTCCTCTTCACTGTGCCAGATGATGACCCTCCATGACTTCTGTTTGTCTGCTTTCAACCTGCAATGTCCTATAAACCAGAGACTACCAACTGGTAGTCCACGGCTGCTTCAGGATGACCATAGGGCCAGTCCTGTAACTACTATAGCTCTGGAATATGGGACTGGCCCTTGGTGGGGCTGAAAATCTCCACCGTAGGAGGTGGCAAATTTGCATGTAGTGCAATGTGCAAAAAGGAGTGCAGCACTCTCTGGCCAGGATGAGGTAATGGTGCTATTGCGGCAAGAGAGGGAGCAACGGCACAGATGAGCCAAAGTGGTGATGACGATGGCTGGAAGGTGTGGGTGCAAAGTGCTACTTGCATTTTCCGCATCAGCATTCCACCTTTGCTGTGGTATATTTGCGCCAGCTTGTGGTGCCAAGGCGGCCCTCATCTCCTGCAGCTTGGGGCTTGGAACAGTAAACAGCATCCGAAAAGCACAACAGCCTGTTAGCTGAGAAAAGTGCCTGGGATTGACCCCAGCTTTGCTGTCCACTGCTAGATCATCCCCCTGCAAACTCATCTCTCAAGGAGCCCGGACAAAGTTTCCTGTGCCATTTCAGCCAGCGCTCCTTGAGACGAGTTTGCAGGGGACCGATCTAGCACCCGGGCTGGCTACAAGACAAACATTCATTCTCAGCCATATTTCAGATTCCTAGCTACAATGGGCTGACCTCAGGTGCTTTTCTCCACTAACAGGCAGCCAAGCTAACTGCCTGAACTCCTGTCCCTGGGAGTCAAAGCACTGAAGTGCGAGCAGTGCAGGAAACTTCAGCCAGGCTCCTCGAGAGATGAGAGTTTGACTCCGGCTGCTTCTCTCCGCTTGTTGTGCTTTCTGGGTGCTGTTTACCACTCCAAGCCCCAAGCAGCACGAGTCAAGGGCTGCCTTGGCGCCACCAACTGGCGCGAATATATCGCGGTGAAGGCAAAATGCTGATATTGTGCAAATATAAGTAACGCTTCGCTCCCGCACCTTCCAGCCATCATCTCTTTGGCCCGCCTGTGTTGCACTTCCTCTTGCGGCAACAGCACTATCACCTCATCCTGGCTGGCATGGGCTGAGTTTCTTTTGCATGTTGCACCATATGCAAATTTGTACATTGCATGTGCCATTCCCTACGGTGGCGGTTTCCAGCCCCACCATGGGCTGGTCCCATATTCCAGAACTGTAGTAGCCACAGGACTGGGCCTTTGGCCATCTTGAAGCAACTGCTAACTTTAATAATGTTGTTATAATTAAACAACCTTTAAAGATTTTGTCATGATTAAATAAGCATTTATGATTTTGTTATAATTAAATAACATTTATAATTTTGTTAAATAGGTGCATTTCATATTAATAAAATTGAAGTTCTTTGATCATTATTTTACAAATGTATTTATCTTTTTTTAAAAATTCATATGTGGTCTACAGGGTTTTAAATTATTAATTTGGTGATCCCTGAGGTCCAAAAGGTTGGAGAACCCTGCTGTAAACGTTCTAATTGATACCAGGTTTCTTCAAAATTCTCAGCATACTCACTGGATTGAAAGAAATGCTCCTTCCCTAAATTGCTAATAAACTCAAGAGTAATCTGAGTCTTGTGTAAAGCAGTCCTCTCTAAGGCTGGAATACTAGAGGCATTTAGTCCAAAACACTAATAGGGCCCCTCTTCACCACGTCCCCTTATCCCAATAGAGGACAATTTTTTAGAGAGAAGATTTAACACATGTCTACTCTGTGCAATCTAGTAAACTTTGCTAAAATAACCGGAAGAAAAATAGTCACCTGAATTGAATATTCAGAAGGAAATAAAAGTAAAACATTATCACACATAAAAGCTCAATAAAGCCAAAAACATTTCTCAAACACTTCAACTATTCCAAAGAGACAAGCAAAAATTCATTTATCAAAGCGACTACTACCAAATCTATAGGCTAACAAAGCAGATGCCCAGGTGTTGAAACATATCCTGGAAGATGTTTTCCAGTATTTGGCCACCATTAAATTAAAACGGCAATAGATTACTTAAATAGAATTTTGGTTCAGGAATTTGGAATAGCTCTTTGGGTGAATAAGATCATATAATCAAATTGAACTTTTTTGCTTCCTGCAGCATGAAATATCACAATTAAAAATCTATTCTGATTAATAATACCACCAACAAAACACAATTTGATCATATCCCTAATCTTTTGGAAAAGATAAAAAAGTTTAGATTATTATTAAAAGATAAGTAGTTGCAGAATATTAATAATCCCTTCAGCTTTCTGAAGGCAGACAGGAGCCTGCAACAGCACCACATAGTACCTATATATAGTAAGAATGTAGATGCTTCCCAAGTAATATTTTTATGAAGGTTAAATTTTTAAAAGACTTACCTAATAAATTAATATAAAAACCTGAAAAGTCAGGATGTTAATATGCAAGCTAGTTTATTTCCTTTATGTGAGAGGGCCATGTAGGTTATATCTAATCCTCAGTTAAGCATTCCTGTGCTTAATTTATAAATAAATAAACAAATAAACAAACAAACAAATAAGTCAATCAATCAATCAATCAATCAATCAATCAATAAATAAATAAATAAATAACAGCAATCACCTATTAAGACCATGAGATGGTTCCCCCCCTCCCCTGTATCCAGAGATTGGATCCAAAGTAATCCTAAAATCAACAAAGCCCTGTAGAAGAGATGTCTCCAATCCTTGGGCCATAACCTGTTCAGAACCTGGCCACATGAGCGGCTGGCTGGTGTGTGCATGCAGCTCAACCACAGCAAGTGGCAGGCTGGCACGCACATGTGCAGTTCTACTGCTACAAACAGCAGGCCAGCATACGAACAACTCGACTATGGTAACCAGCAGGCCGGCAAGACGCACACAGATCAACTTGCATGGCCTGGTTCCCCTCTCCCCCACCCCCATCAACTGCCAAGCCATAAAGGTTGGGGACCACTGTTGTAAAGCTTAAGGCTTGGTAGATTTTTTTTCTCCCATCCAAAACTGTAATACAATAGTCCTATCTAAATAATTCTTGTTTCTCTGTCAATATATTTTCTTGCTTCAACAAATGTATAACATAAACATCCAACACACAGTTTAGTAATTATATTTGAAAAACTAATGGCCCTATAGATAGATAGGTTGGCCCCACAGTTTTTAATGTGATTAATGTTATCTATCCTAGTTTCCTAGAGAAGATTAATTCAATCAAGCAGGGAAGGCATGTTGCACATGCAACATTGATCAACTTAGAATAAAAACTAACAATAACTGCAATCCACAAATATTATATCATCATCTATCTTATCTTTAAAATTAGTCATGTGATATTTACCATTTTAACTGCTAAAGATCAGACACTAAATAGAGCTCAAGACAATGGAATGATGCTAAAGGAATGCACCTCAAATCTTTACATAATATTTAAAGATCTGAGCTCCTAAACAGATGCAGAATTGTTAAACGTTTAAAAGATCAGAAAACACAAGGCAGTGTAGTGGTCACATTTTAGCCAGAAATAAGCAATGGAATCCTCTAAAGAGTTATACTGGGATTGGTTCTTTTGAATCTATTTACTAATGTCATGGAAATATGATTTTTTTAAAAGTGTATAAAGATGAAAGTTGAGCATAGAACTGCAAGAGACAATAGTTCCCCTATTTTCCTTCTAGAAAATAATATGTATAATCTGAAAAAGACAGGAAGAGAACATGACACACTAGAACACATTATCATGGAGAATCAAGGATCTAGGGATAACAGTAAAAGTTGTGATAATCAAGGTCACTTTTAAAGGAACACCAATGAGAAATGACTTGGGTGAGTCTAGAATTTTTTTCAGTGATTCTCACTAATTCAATATCACAGTAAATAACTCCAGTATTTGCAAATATATAAAACAAATGTACAACAATAATTTGGCTGTAGTGGTAACTGCCAGTTAATAACATCCCAAGTTTATCTTGTTCCAAAAATTAGATTTAGTTTGGAGAGATTTTGAAAGGAGAATCTAGGTAACAGGTTTCCCAATTCAAAGCTATGAAGTCTATAATGTGTATATTTTTAGTTGCTCAATACAAAAATATTTTTGCTATAAGGGGAAATGAATATGAAAAAAAGAAATAAAAAATTAATTCAAAACTCTAAAATATTGTGAAGGAAAATATCATGTATAATTTATCACTATTTCTGTGTAAGTTGGTTTAGCTGAATCTTTAATACCATTTATATAATCCTCAAATATTAAGAATTATAATAGCTGTTAAGTTTGTTTATGCTAATTTATAATTAAAAGCATTAGAATTCATCTTGTTTTTCTGACTTGGCTTCATCTCTCAAGCTGATACATGTATGAAATATCACACCCATTATGCATACTAAATTCAGCTGAAAAGAGAAGGATTTTATTTTTTCAAATCTTCAAAAAATTCAAATCATGATACATACGTATCACGAACAGAAGAATAGATTCCTATTCTAAATAAAAAGGACTAACCAAATAAATGGATGAGTAGAAGCACAAATTCTGAACCTATAATATGGGCATATTTAATACAGTTTCTGCAATAAAAATGTTCATATCAAAATCTATAGCATAAATATATCTAATTATGATTCTTGAAATTGTTATATCTTGTGATATACATACAATTTTTCAAGAGTCTAATATAGTCTATTTTTCTCCTTTTCTGGTGATACAAATCTGGGGAGTTACAGATTCCATAATATATGTGTGTGTGTGTTGTATATGTGCAAAAGTTGTTATTTTATTAGTTTCATCTAAATATACTATCATATAAATATTCTAGAGGAAAAAAATGAAATGCATTATATAAAGCTACAAGTAAATAATTAAAACTTATTTGAAACATCTCTGACTGACAGCAGCAGTTCTTGGTAGTCTCGGTGAATTAGACGAGTATCTCTTTTTCTACACTGATTTTCACAAGGTCTAAAGCAGGCCAAAAATAATTTTAAAAGATAATACATGGTACATACAATGCATCAATTTTCCTCTTAATATACTTACGGACTTCAGTTCTTCTTCCTCATAAACAGAATACAGTTTTCTGCCAATCAAAGCAAAAAAAAAAACAACAACCTATTTTCATGGGCAAACTTTCCATCAATTCATCCTCTTAGTCTCCTTGTCACTAAATCCATATCACTGCTGCCAGCATCCCTGTGAAGTTACGTATATTGACATGTTCCATCCTCCACACCAATCTTCCTGTGGTGCTGCTATCTTCCAAGCAAGAAAATCCAATTCAAGGTCAATTTTAGGATAGCTCAAATGAATGCCAACCTTGTCTCTCGATTAAATCCTTCAGTACTAAATAATCCTTCTTCCTGGACTGCCATACAGAATTCAAAGTCTACAGCTCCCTGGAGATAATTTCAGTATTATCACACAGTTTCTTTCTTATATTTGCATTATACCTTGTCAGAGTAAATTATAGAAGGGACAAATAGGTAATGGCGCAGTATAGCTCAGTCAATGATTCACTTATGTGCTCCTTAACATTCAAGAGTAACATGAAAGGCTAGAAATGCAATCCAGCACAGAGCTGATGAATGGTGCAATGCTGTTGTTGTCATAGCAACAGGGGGGGAAGCACTACCATATATAGAAATATGACATGAATTCTGACAATGGCTTATATTAAAAAGCAATAAACACTTACCATGTCTCTATAATGCCTATGCTGCCTTCATTTGCAATCAAAACAAACTGTCACATGCATAATCATCTCAAACAGCAAAACTATCCTGGGAATATTGAAATAGCAGTAATAAGGTTTTAAAAAAATACAAAAGCTCCTCCCACAGTGGTTAGACAGAAACAGTTTGGGTGTGATCTAGAATTCCATCTATGTTTTGGGCAGAAATCAAAAGCTGCACATGAAGCAAACAGGCTCTGTGGAAAGAAATTAAGTGAGCCACAGTCTTATAATCACGTAGTACTGGAACTTGGTGAAAACTCAGAGACCCTAAGCTATTGTTGTAGATTAAGAACCATTCCCACCAACAGATTTTAATCTTCAAGGAAAGTGACAGAATAAAGGATAGTATACTTTGTTGATAGTCTTCAAAATTATTTCAAAAAATGGCCTGCTGCTCCCCCCCACCCAAATTTTTTTTCTCAATTCTAGCAAGACAGAAAGGATATCAGGTTGGAGAGAATTGTTATGTTAACATAAACCAGATGCTTCCAAGGAGATCAAGAGAATGATCAAGTATCCTTTTTATTCAAAATATGAAAGAAAAAAGCCTTGAGCCTAAATTCTGGATTAGAGGCATATATTAATATTTGAACTCTATATATTACAGTTCTCATGTAGATACAATCTCATTCTTGTCTGAAATAAAGAAATTAATCTTGCCAAGGTGTGCTGAAATCCTTCTGATGAGTACATCATTTCCTATATAATCATCTTAAATGTCTAGATTGAGTAAAATATTAATACAAATGTAAATGCAGTATTTAATGGTGCATGAAATAGTTGGTTTCCAAAGTCAGATAAGGCAGCCAAATAGGTAATTTCCAAAGCTGCTGTGTATTCTGGATTGAATTCTTGATGCTATCAAATACTGAACACTTTATTTTGTTGATATTAAAATCTGCAGTACCATTCATATGTGAGCAGAATAGGAAATCGCTTGCCAGGGCCATCATCAAGAATTTGCTGGCAGTTATTTGCCTCCAAGGGACCATTTTATTTGCCTGATCATAAAACTAAAATCTTGCCTTAGGCATTCTGTATTAAAGCAAAGAATATTAAGACGGGTCATATCAATGAATGAGTATTGGTATATACTAATTGCAAGCCATGAATATCTGGCCTGGCTCTTTCTAACTAAATAACAATTAAATCTATCATCTCTAAAGATATTTGTAAGATAAACAACAAAATATCAAATGTCTCTTCTTCACTTCCTCAGATAAAACTTGGTAATAATTTTGTCTGTGAGTAATTATAATACATAGTGAGCCATGACCATTTCCAAAACCTGCAGAAACATTTTGACAACTAATAACAAATTGTACATTCATATATATGGATATATGAAACTCATGCAATAGCTTTGCTTTCATATAACTATCAAACCCCAAATTTCATGGAAAGAAAGACTTCCATTTCCCCTTCCAAACTGCACATTCAGCACTTCTAAATGTTCATTTTGGATCACAGTTTGTAAATGAAAAATACTTCTCAATCTGCTTGCATTGCTTTTTATATCTGACATGGCCTTGGATGTTTAAATCTAACCTATACCCATTTTTGACTATGCTTTCAATTTTGTTACATATGCATTCCAGAATAGATATTCCAAATCTCTGACAGAGTTCAGAACATGGAACCTAAATCCAGATAATTAAGTACTTTCAATGGGCTAAGGCATTATAAGGATACATTCCCAAGAAACTAACATCTGCAAAAGGCAAAAGAAAAATCTTGTTTTATCTGTTGAATAATATTAACCCTTCCTTTATATATTAACAGTTCTGTTGCCAAAGAAAGAAAAATGCAAAATGTTGACAAAATCAAATATCTTTGGATATCAAAAATACCTGCTGACTGAAACCCAAATTTGAGAAAATGACAGTCTGAACAACTTTGCCATATTTAGGCACCATACAGATCTGGAACAATTCCCAAGCCAGCACAATCATTGCTAAAAGTTTGGGATTTGAGGTATGCACTTCTGGGAGGCATTCAGGTTGAGAGAGATTGATATGGAAAGAGAGAGCAAATGAATGTGTATGTGCTGGTATAGCACACAATAAGCAAATAAGATCTTGTGGTACTGAGTATGAAAGTTTAAAACTATTATAGGCCAAGGGTAGCTACTTCCATGAAAAGGCATAGCTGTGGATAACAGAAGAGAACAGAAAGAGAACAGTTAAGAGAATACAATAACTGTGATAGGTGCACAGACATGGATGGAGATTAGTTTGGTTTCTTTTTGTGGTTAGGCACACAAACTTTTCAAGCTATCTCAAAAATACATGCTTTTTGAAATCTTAGAGTTGGGTGGTGGTTTTAATGGATTAAATGCTTATTATTTATGTTGCATTCCTATAGTAGCAGATACTTGTGTCTACAACTTTCAGATCTTCCAAAGGATGATCTTTAATGGACATTGTATGTGATGATAAGAAAAAAAGGTTTTTTTCTTCCTGTTTGTTTCTGTTTTCCCTTTCTTAGATTGTAGTAGTACTAGATTTTATAGTATGTTCTTATACACAGTATAGCTGAAGCACTTCATCTTTTGTTGCTTACAGATATTGACCTGCCTTTCTTTGTGTTCATTTTTGTAGATTTGCAAATATGACCAATGACAGAGTGCTGTAACTTTTAGAGTTGCTTCATTGTTTGTATCCTGCCAGCATTATTTTATTTTATTTATTTTATTTTATTTGGTTTGTCAATTGCTTACAAGATAATAGGTATAAGTAAAAACATAGTTATGAATACATGGATACATATAAAAAAATAAAAGAAACAATAGGATGGGGTGGTAGGCATGTTGGTGTGCTTATGCACGCCCCCTACAGACCTCTTAGGAAAGGGGTGAGGTCAATAGTAGAAAGTCTAAGGTTAAAGTTTTTGGGGTTTGGGGAAGAAACCACAGAATCAGGCAGAGTATTCCAGACATTGACCACTCTGTTGCTGAAGGTATATTTTCTGCAATCAAGTTTGGTGAGATTAACCTTGAGTTTGTATCTATTGTTTGCTCTTGTATTGTTATGGCTGAAGCTGAAGTATTCATTGACAGGTAAGTCATTGCAATGTATGATTTTATATACTAAACTTAGATCGGACCAAAGGCGGCATAGTTCTAGGTTTTCTAGGTCTAGAATTTCAAGTCTGGTGGCATAAGGTATACTGCAACGAGTACAGGAGTGGAGAACTCTTCTTATGAAGAAGAGTATTTCTGGACTTTCTCAACTGTGTTAATATCAGATACGTAATGTGGGTTCCAGACTGATGAGCTGTATTCGAGTATTGGTCTAGCAAATGTTTTGTATGCTCTAGCTAGTAGTGTAATATTACCAGAGAAAAAGCTACGTAAGATTAGGTTAACAACTCTTAATACCTTTTTGGCTATGTAGTTACAGTGGGCTCTAGCACTTAGATCATTAAAGATGAGTACTCCAAGATCCTTGACAGAGTTTAGATCATCAACAAGGTCTTGAATATTCAGCCTGTATTTTATTTTCTGATTTTATTTTATTTTTGCCAATATGTAAGACAGAGCATTTATTTGTTGAGATTTGAAGTTGCCATTTGTTTGACCATTCTGATACATAGTTGAGGTCTTTTTGAAGGATAGCAGTATTGTCTGTGGTGTTGAATAGCTTTACACCATCAGCGAAGAGAATGCAGTTGCTCTTAATATGATCACAGAGGTCATTTATGTAGAGTATGAAGAGAGTTGGTCCTAAAACACTGCCTTAGGGGACACCACTGTTGACAGGTACAGAATTTGATAGGACGCTCCCAATTTTGACCACCATGTTATAAACTCAACAACTGCAGTGATTCAGTTAACAACAATGGCAAGAAAGGTTGTAAAATGGGGCAAAATTAAATAAATGTCTCACTTTACAACCTTTCTTGCCATTGTTGTTAACTGAATCACTGCAGTTGTTGGTTAAGTGAATGTGGCTTCTCCATTGCTTTTACTTGTTAGAAAGTTGCAAAAATAGATCACAAGACCCTGTGACACTGCAAAGAATGTAAAATGCTATGTTTATTATTTATTGATTGATTCTAACAATATTACTTCAAATTAGCTCTTTTAATAATATCTTAATAAAATACTCTTCTAGAATGTACTATCTTAGTTTAAATGTTAATATGGGGTACCCAGTATGAATGAAAGTAAAACATTTTTATGATTATGTTCATTTTTAATTATATACAAATATTCAAAGAAGGATGAAATATAAATTTGAAAAACAAGCAACATGATTGGTTCAGTCTATTTGTAACTGATAGAAATAATTCTTACTTATAATTATAACTGAAGACCATAAAAATCTCTCTCTTCCCCCAAGCGCTGAAAAAGGGCAAGGTTGGAGCCCAGTGATTGCATTTGTTAATTACTGGAGAGTTTTAGTTATGGCATTAAGTTTGGATTTTATTGCTTTTGGGGTTTTACTATTATTGTGAGCCACAAAGAAGTTATGGCAGATAAGATGGGCAGTCATATAATCTATGCAACAAACAAAAAAGCTAATTATTGTTAAGCTTTCTTTAGGTTGTATCAATTTGGTTAAAATATATCTGATCGTTTCATTAGGATTTGTCTACCCATAAATTGAAGCATGTTTTCTTATAATATCTCAACATTCCTTCACTGGTACAAGTTTCATGTTAAATCTATTCCTTTGACTGTCTTACAATTACTTTCTCAGCAACCAGTTTTATGATTGTGGAATTCAAGAGCTATACAGCCTTAAGCTAGACAAAATGTTCCAACCAGGCCACAGTTGTAAGATTTTTTTCATTACATACACCATTTAATTTACAGCTTATTTTTCTAACTCAATAACATAATCCAGTTTATAAGGTTAATGATTAATTAGTATAAAATGGTTCCTGCAAAAATATCTGATAACTAGTCCTAGACAAGAGCAAACAAGATGAAACATCAGGAGAATCTATCTCTGAATTTCATGTAACTTCACATTTCAAATTAGAAGCAGTTCCTGAAATTCCAGATCAGACTCATATGATACATATAAATATAAAAATATTTCATATTTTTCCATGGTACATTTCTATTTACTCCCTTACTCAGGATAAGCTTTCTCATTTAATATCCATTAAATGAGCAATTTTCCTATAGGAACACTGCAGATGACACAATACATTTCTGTAGAAATATTGCAAGTGACTATATAAAAGCTGTTGAAGAAAATATTGTACTTGTCTACAGAATAATCCATATTTTAAAATGATTGTTTTTCCAGCATGTTTTTCTTTTCAGATTCTGACATCAATTCCATTATTTCCAGCCATTTGTCTTAGAAAATCATCTCAGAAAAAAGCACAAACATTTTTGTCCTTAAAGGTGAGGATACAGAGCTAACAATTACAGATTTATCCTTATATCTTTATGCTATGATGCAGCTTATTTCACAGTTTCTTCAACATCACACATCTTATATATTCATCTAGCATTTTCCACCCACAGCAAACTATTTTTGTGTTTTATGCCTCTCTCCATTTCCACCCCCAGCAATCCTTTGAGGATTCTAGGTTGCTTGGCAAAGAAATTGGCTACATTCCAAATTTGACAAGGACAACCAATATATCCTGCAGTCTTTTTATAAAACCCAGCATTATGGGTTTATCTTTCTTGCAAGGAATAGAATATACCTAACCTACCTTAGGGATTTTGATATCCCTAATTTTGATACTTTGATTCAGTTAGCCAAAGCAATGTACTCTGATCCTAGTAAGCTTAAAGAAAAACTGCTTTTGTGTCAAGACTTTTTAACCAACATTTTTGGTCAATCACTGAAACCACCTTCCATTCCAATTTTAGCATGAAGAGCCTAGAATCTGATAAAATTATCAATTAACAGCTTCAGATGCCTCTCTCTACAATCAAAATATACTAAATATACTTCACTTTACCTCTGTGCACATATTGGAACACAATATATAATAAAAATGTAAATAGTTTGAGATACATTGAGATACATAATAACAATATTATATATATATATGCACTTTGACAGAACAGGAATGTTTTTAATGATAATCTGTTTGGTCTGGTGGTTAAAGCTTCAAGCTAGAAATCAGGACACTGTGAGTTCTAGTCCCATTTTAGGCATGAAAACTGGCTGGGTGATTTGGACTAATCAATCTCTCTCAGCCCAACTAATCTCACAAGGTTGTGATTATAAGGAAAATAGAACAAGGAAGAACATTTATGTATGTTTGCCACCTTGAGTTACTTATAAGATAATTGTCAGATCCAACATCTTCAGCTTGGTTTCTTGCTGGCATTCTGCCATCAATTGGGGAAGTGGGGGGTGACAAATGGGCTGTATTTCTTTGTGATGGGAAATTGGGAGAAGGAACTGACAGCTGAGGAAAAACAAAGCAGTTTGGAATCCAGTTCATTCTAGCATCTTCAAGGCAGTTTGTCCTGAGATTAGAATTTCACCAGCCCAAACACCTCAATGTTTCCCAAATGGTGCAGAATTAGCAAAACATGGATGGACCATAGGGAGAAGGCTGGGGAAACCAATAGGTTTGTTCTGTATTGATGCATAGGAACTAGATTCTGTCTGACTTTATTGCAATCAACATCTCTTAGTACAAGTGGAATAAAAATGGGCGGAAGGGGGGAAGAGAATGAAAATATAGCTGCAGTAAGAAGTCATAAATACAGGAATTAAATGACAATTTCATAAATATATACTACAAAACTCAAATAAGATTTTTATTATTATTAGAAAACAACCAATTCTGCTACAAAACAATTCTAACTAATAAATCTTTATTTGCACTATAACATCGTTAAATGAGAAGGTGAAAATTTAGTTGAACTTGACAGGACTGGGCACTTATTCTGCACTAGTGAACGTGAAGATGGACAATATAAACAGGGTTCTCTAATCAACGAAAACCTGAAAGACTCTGTAGTAAAATTTGAAAATATATCAGACAAAGTAGCACAATTGTGTGCATCAGTAATCATGAACTGAAGCATTTTACACTCATTTTTGCAGGCTAGTTTCCATGTTTGTGGGTGGTTAATTGGAGGTCTGTAGCACATGCTTTTTGGCAGTGTTTTCTTTTGGAGACACTCATGGAGGAAGTGTAGTTCTTCACAAGTCAACCAACGACTGTCTGATTGCAAAGGTCTCCCAACGATGGGCATGTTTAAGCAGTTTACGCTCATATAACTTGGAAACAATAGAAAATATTTGTAGCTTGGATTTTAGATTTTGACAGTGGTTTGCTCTCCAAGCTTGTTTCAATTTGGTTTCTGAATGTTTCGTTACCAGACTAGGTATCATTATCAGCAGGGTTTTCTTGTCCTATTCTCCTTAGCTTATAAATGTCTTGTGTTCCAGTGTAATCAGTTGGTTGTTTGATTGGTTGTTCATTTAGACTATATTTAAATTCTGAGCAGCTGATTGGTTCTCTTGTTGATTGGTTGTTTGAATGGTTTCTTATATATTCATATGTTAGATTTCAATCAGGGGTGTCAAACTCGATTTCATTGAGGGCCACATCAGAATTGTGTTTGATTTCGTGGGGCTAGGCTGGGTGTGGCCAGCTTGTCATCACTCATGTTGGGGGTGCCTATGGTGGCCCAAGCACTCTGCCAGCGAAAACAGGCTCCCAAGCTCCACTTTTGGCTACAATCCTCTGCCAGCGAAAATGGAACTAAACTCCATTTTCGCTGGCAGAGACACTGCAGGTGGGTCAGTCAATGTTTTCAGGGCAGCCCTGTGGGCCAGATCTAAGCACTTCACAGGTCAAATCTGGGCCCCCAAGCCCTGAGTTTGACACCCCTGATCTAGATCAATATGTTTGTTAACTGCTCCTTTAATAGAATTCTAGGCTTCTAAAAATTCATGAGTGTGGTGGGTGTTAGCCTGGCTAATAGCAATAACACTTTTTGTTCCTTCCCAAAAAATCAATGGCGCCTATTTAAAATTTGCAGATGATGTTATTCTCTTCTCACAAGACCCAGAAGAACTGCAAAGACAAATAGAAGAGCTTCACAAAGCAGGAGAACCATTTGGCTTAAAAAATAAACCTGAAAAAGAGCCAGGTTAATAAATTCACCAAAGGAAATATATATATATATCTGGAGAAGAACTAGACATAGTAGACCACTACATATACTAATACTTTTATTGGGTCTCAATAAAAGGTGATACAATAAAGGAAATTTAATGGTGTGTTAAATGTGGTTGGCAGCATACTTTTCCAGAACAATCTCCTCCTATTCCTAAAGAGAAAAGTTTTCAATCTGTGTGTGCTATTTGTTATAACGTATGTCAGTGAAACATGGACACTAACTTCACAATTGATATAAAAACTCAGTGACACAAAGAGGCATAGAAAAATACATGTCCAACATTACAAGACAAGACAAAGAAACCTATACATGGATTAGAGCAGGCCTGTCAAATTGACGGCCTGAAGGCCAGATAAGGCCCACACAGGCCACACCCACCTGGCTTCACAAAGGCAAAAAACATTGAAAAATATCAAAATCCGGCCTATGATACAATCGAGTTTTGACACCCCTGGATTAGAGAGTATGATGACAATATCATCAAGAGAGTAAAAGAATTGAAATGGAAATGGGCTAGTCATATAGCAAGAAGAACTGATGTCAGGTGGACCAAGACAGCCATAGAATGGATCCCACTTGATAAAAAGCATCCATAAAAGAGACCTAAAACAAGATGGACTGACAATATCATTAAGTATGTGGGCCCAATTGGCAAAAGAAAGTTCAAGACTGTATTGGTTGGAAACATATGGAAGAGGCTTTCATCCTGCAGTGGATGGACAATGAAGATGGTGATGAACTTTCCCACAGGAAGTCTTATAACCACATGGATTTTAAAATAAATAATCTCATGACCAATAAAATTCACTTGGATTTGATTAATGTTGATATTTACATATCATTTTTCTGTAAAGTTAAATACAATCTTAAATTAATCAAACTCAAATTGCTAAGCAAAAGAAAATATGATATATATAGATATGATATATAGACAGGTGTTCACTTACTATTTTCTTCTCTATTTTAACTTGTGTTCCTAATCTTTTTTCTATGGTGTTGTTTTTGATATGTTAGACTGTTTTTTCTCTTTGTGTAAAGAAAGACAGATGCAAAAAATGAGATAAATACTTCTGCTTTCTCCCTGTTGCTTGTCACCTTTTTGCCACTTTCTCCCAGCAATAGACCAATTGTTTCCTTGAATTTTTCTTGTTTTTAACATGTTGGAAGCAGCTTTTTTTGTTATTTTTCACTTTTGTTGCAAGCCTTTGTTCATTGTGAGCTTTAGCTTTCCTCACTTCATCTTTACAAACTTGGGCTATTTGTTGATATTCTGTCTTAGCTATTTGCCCCTCTTTCCACTTTTTATACTTGTCCTTTTTATCTTTCAATTTATCAGAGAGTTCTTTATGCAACCATGTTGGTTTCTTTTGAGTGCTGTTATTTTTCTTTTTCATTGGTATTGTGCTAGACTGGGCTTTTATAATCTCACTTTTCAAAATTTCCCAAGCTTCTTGAGTTGTTTTCCCCTTGAGGATTCTCATCCATGGAATCCTTCCCACGCTCTAAGTTTATTGAAATTAGCTCTCTTAACACTCTAGTTTGACTTTGTTCTACTACTTGTGCTTGCATATTACTGAATTCCAGTATTGTGTGATTACTTGCCCCCAAGGTTCCTATAGCTTCAACAACTTCTATCATTTCATCTCTGTTAGTGAGAATTAAGTCCAATATGGCTGATCCCTTTGTCCCCTTCTCTACTTTTTAGGAAACCAAAGTTGTCTGCTAGGTTTGTTAGGAACCTGTTGGATCTTATGCGTGGTACAGAGTTTATCTCCCAGTTGATGTCAGAGGAGTTGACATTACTATTGTGATGTGCTTCCTACATACCTTAGTTAGCTGACTAGCAAATGGAACTGCAATGGAGGGAAGTATGCAGTGGAGTACCCCAAGGCTCTGTTTTAGGCCCACTACTCTTCAACATCTTCATCAATGACTTGGACAAGGGGATAGATGGGGAACTCATCAAATTTGCAGACAACACCAAGCTGGCAGGAATAGGCAACACTCCAGAAGATTGGTTTAAGATACAGAAGGATCTTGACAGACTTGAACATTGGGCTCTATCTAACAAAATGAAGTTCAATGATGAAAAAAGTAAGGTTCTACATTTAGGCAAGAAAAATCAAGTGCACAGGTTCAGTATATGTGGTTCTTTGCTCAATAGTAGTAACTGTGGAAGGGATCTCGGAGTCCTAGTGGACACCATTTAAATATGAGCCAGCAATGTGCAGCAGCTGCCAAAAAAGTCCACACAGTCCTAGACTGCATAAACAGGGGGACAGAATCAAGATCACATGAAGTGTTAATATCACCTTATAATGCCATGGTAAGGCCACACTTGGAATATTGCATTTAGTTTTGGTCACCATGATGTAAAAAAATGTTAAGACTCTAGAAAGAGTGCAGAGAAGAGCAACAAAAATGATAAGGGGACTGGAGGCTAAAACATATGAATAATAGTTGCAGGAACTGGATCTAATGAAAAGGACTAGAGGAGACATGAGAGCAGTGTTACAATATATCAGGGCCTGCTTCTCTAAAGCACCTGAGGGCAGGATAAGAAGCAATGGGTGGAAACTAATCAAGGAGAGACGCAACTTAGATCTGAGGAGAAATTGCCTGACAATTAGAACAATTAATCAGTGGAACAACTTCTCCAGAAGTTGTGAATGCTCCAATAATGGAAGTTTTTAAAAAGATGTTGAATAACAATTTGTCTGAAGTGGTGTAAGGTTTCCTACCTAAGCAGAGAGTTGGACCAGAAGATCTCAAGGCCCCATCCAACTCTGCTATTCTATTCTATTCTTTTTAGTATATGAATGAAAAGTACAGGTTATCCTTGACTTACAACTCCAATTAGGACCAGAATTTGGGTGGCTAAGCAATGCTGTGGTTAAGCAAGTTATCACATAAACAGAGCTGATTTACAACCATTTTTATTGTGGTCATTAAATGAATTACTATGGTTACTAAGCAATTCAAGTAATTTTTAAGCCAATCACGCAGCTGCTTCCCTTATTAACAGTTCTTGTTGGAAACCACCTGAAAAGATTACAAATCTTGATCTCTGATTACAGGATGATGCAAATAATCATAAATGCAGTTGTTAAGTGTCCCAATAGAAATCATATCACCATGAATATGATGCAATGGTCACAACTTGCAGGACAGATCATTCCTGCTTGAGCAGGGGCTGGACTAGAAGACTTTCAAGGTCCTTTAAAACTCTGTTATCCTGTTGTAGATCACTTTTTTTATATCATCGTAACTTTGAACCAACATTAAACCAGTATATTGAGGACTATCTATAATCTTTATAGTTCTCATTAAGAAAAATAATAAAGAGCAGTGATTTCTTTTTAAAAGTATCAGTCTATATACATAAGTGATTTAGTAAAATTATCTGTCAGTATGAAACAATTATGAAGCATTTTAAAAGTCAGCAAAATTACTCTATTACTCTTTTTTACAAAAAAAAATGAAAGGAACAATTTATAATAAAAATAAATACATTCCCATAACAAAAGGAATTACTAGGACCTCTTTCCCCCCACCTTTTTTTTGCAAATAGAAGCCATAAAAATACTCAACAAAGAAAGTGAATTCAGCAAAAAGTAACAGAAATGGTTTCACTTCAAGAATGCTTATTAATCATGTAATTAACAAAATCGCCCTTATGTTTAAGGTTTCATAAGATTTACAAGTTCATAACACCAATTTTTGCATTTTCATCACCTTCAGAACTCAATAAAACTATGTCTTTTTTAAAAGAAAAATCTGAAATCTGAAATTGATAATCATATGTATAATACACATTCAAATTGCATATTATTATATTTGGCTAACTGCTTGAAAATGAAAATACAACATACAAAAAATACCTAATGACAATCCATAAACTCAAACTTCTCTATTATAAAACAATAGAAAAGTAGTATTAAATTTACTTCATGAGTAGACAGTAATATATGCTTAACATATTCACCTGCATCACTAACCCACACCTCCTCTCAATTAACTATAAATAATGGCACTAGGGATGGAATGGGTGTCTACTTTTTATCAGCTTTTTTTTTTTTTCAAATATTCATGTTCAAAGAATAACAAAAAAAAATAAACTAGAGCACTAAAAACAGCATGGAATAAAATATCCCAGTTTATCCCATATTCAGAACAAAGCTTGATTCTAAGCTTAAAGCACTCAAAAGTCATTTAAATCTTACAGTATTTTGCATCAGAAGTCAATTTAGCCATTTCAGCAAGTTCCATCATCTTTACCAACCATTCTTTCATTGTGGTTTGTGCTGAATCTTTTCATCTTTTTGTATACAATAATCTTGCTGTAATTATCATGTACAAAAATAGAGCTCCATTAGTTTTTTTTCCAACTCTTTGTCCATTCATTTAAAAAAAAACAACCCTCAGTCTCAATTATATATTAATCTTTAAAATCCTTTACATGGCTTTTGAAACAAAAACATCAGTATAGGCTAAACATTCATTTTATCACAGAAATTCTTCACAGCATTGACAATTGTAGTTTCTTCCATCTTAACAAGCCTTTTTTTCATTTTTCTAAGTGACCATGTTGGAGTTCATGACGACTAGGGGAGAGTTAACACAGAGAAGTTCAGTTGTGTACCTTGGACTTCAACAGATTTTAGTAGCAATAGCACTTTATATATATATATATATCTGGCATTCAGCTTTGTTCGGGTATTTTCCCACGTGGTGCTTTTAAAGTTGTAGCAACGTTTCAGCAGAATCTCATCTGCCATCATCAAGCCTGATATATATATATATTTACAGTGTTTTCCAAGTGGTTTACAGAGTCAGCATATTGCCTAACAATCTGGTTCTTCATTTTACCAATCTTAGAAGGATGGAAGGCTGAATCAACCTTGAGCCTTGGCACTCAGCAGAAATAGCCTGTAGTACTGCATTCTAACCACTGTGCCACCTTGGCTCTTATGAACAAAGACAAAAGGCAGACAGCATACAATGGCACGAAATCATGAAACGTAAACAGCAAGCACAAGAAGGGTGGGAGATCCTGAAAAAGAAGATGTGCAAACACAGAATCTATCCTTATGACCACATCAAAAGCTTTAAAAATTTATTCAGAATAGCAAGTTAACTGAGGAGCTAAATAATAAAAAGGAAACATATCAAAAATGGAAACAAGAGCTACAACTAAAACAGCATACAAAGTTGTATTTCAATCTCCTACCAGATGAAGTCAGGAAAACAAAATCTCAGAATGAGATGAAACTGGCAATTAATACAATCTGTAGGGATATTTATAGTATATCCAATATAGAAGAAGAGTTAAGAAGAGGCTGCAAACTTGTGAAAAAGGTGAACAATGAAGTTTAAATATTTAATATATTCACATTAGGAATTCATAAATGAAGACACAACTTTTGCTTATTCATTTCCCAACATTTTGCACCCTAAACTTTTTTTTTACATTAAACTTGATTAAGGAAACTTTGTATGAACCATGCTTTTTTGTATAGGCTCTACTGTTGGGTTTTGGTGTTAATCTAAGAAATCTTTGAAACAATCAGTGATGTAATTTAGGAAATTGAACTCATATTGTTTGGATGTATAATTACTGCACTGACTGAAATCATCACAATTGTTATTAATTCTGGACTTGAGCATTACAAATTAAACATGCATAGGTTCTTCTTATCTATATCCCCAGTATTTGGAATGTATGGAACTATGAATAACCATTGATTCTAGCCCAAATAATTATGGTGTAATATTGAAATTAACAATAATCTCTGACAATGGATGTTGTATCTTTTTCAATTATTATTTTTTACTCTAGTAAGGATCAAACAAATTTTAGCAGATTTTTAGGGGCTATGATAAAAATGTCCAGGTATTTTTCATTATCATCAGCACATTATGTTACTAATATTGCTGTATGATGTTTTTTTCTGCTAGATAAAACTCAGACCACTGTTCATCATCATCAGAATACTGGGGTGGAGTTATGTAGGACTTATTGATATTAATAGTGAGATCTGAATTGTATTAATCAGGATCAGATTCTCTCCAGATGTTAGGCAAGTTTCAGGTAGATCAGGTTCAAAATCAAAGAATTTATGGCCAGTGGTTGCAGCAGGATGGCTAACAATGAACCATATGGCATTCTTAGAATATTACTTCTTATGGTGCATCTAATTACTGAATTAATTGTCTAATAATCTTCCTAAGCACAAGTGCCAAAAGCACCATCAATCTGCAAGTGATTAAAGGTGCCACAAGAAGTTTGGATTGGTTTTATTGATGTCATGGCCATTGTAAATCTATGTCTAGCATTAGAATATGCATTGTTGAATGCTGAAGAGTAGAAAATAAAATGAAAAGCATATACAGCCAAATTTAACATGATCACCAGAGATCCTATTTCTAGTGGGAGGCTTGGATATGAAATTCTTACAGTGGTCACAGGAATTACCCATAGGCAATTATGTAAACATAGATCAAACACTGCAAGTACATCCTTACTATCTCACTAAGTCTCTTTCATTTCTCTTATATCAGCAGACGGTCAGAGAGGATGTTGGGAGGATTATTTTACAAATCTATACATACAAGAAGATTTACCCTCTCTACTTGGGTGCTATCAAGTTCTGAAATAATAAATCTTGTTAAACAACTTAAGCCTGGTAAAATTCCACCAATTTTTAAAATCACTGCTAAGGCTTATATATACCGTATATACTCGAGTATAAGTCGACCCGAATATAAGTCGAGGCACCCAATTTTACCACAAAAAACTGGGAAAACTTATTGACTCGAGTATAAGTCGAGGGTGGGAAATGCAGCAGCTACTGGTAAATTTCAAAAATAAAAATAGATGCCAATAAAAACTTTCACTAGGACAGTTGAGAATAAGTTTGATGTTCACAATTTCCTCTTTGAAAGAGACCAGTAAATAGGGAACAAGAAGATGAAGAAAAAGAAGTGTGTTTTTTCACACTTTTCACACTGAAGTGAACAAAAATGGCATCATAGGAACAAGCTTATTCTCAGCCCAAAGATTTGTTTCTGATTTCTTCCCTGATTTAAGGGAAATTTGGGAAACGATCTCACTATCATGAAAGGTTTGATTGATTCACTAACCCAAAAGATGATGATGATGACAGTGGGAGGCAGGAGTCACTCTCTCCCTTGCAAGAAAAAACCAAGAGCCGTTCTTATGATATCTCTCTCTCTCCCCCCCCTCCTCCCCCTCCTCCCGAGTGGACTGAAAGCAGCTGGAGCTGAGGAAATGAAACTGAGTGGAGCGACCTCAGCTCGCGTTGCTTTTTCAGCCTAGAGCTCAGAAAAGCCTCCCCCTCCTCCCGAGTGGACTGAAAGCAGCTGGAGCTGAGGAAATGAAACTGAGTGGAGCGACCTCCACTTGCGTTGCTTTCTCAGCCTAAAGCTCAGAAAATCCTCCCCCTCCTCCACCCCCTCCCCCTCCTCCCGAGTGGACTGAAAGCAGCTGGAGCTGAGGAAATGAAACTGAGTGGAGCGACCTCCACTTGCGTTGCTTTCTCAGCCTAAAGCTCAGAAAATCCTCCCCCTCCTCCACCCCCTCCCCCTCCTCCCGAGTGGACTGAAAGCAGCTGGAGCTGAGGAAATGAAACTGAGTGGAGCGACCTCCACTTGCGTTGCTTTTTCAGCCTAGAGCTCAGAAAAGCCTCCCCCTCCCATGCTTAAAAGTTGCAAAGGAAACACGGAAGCAGGGAAACGGCTGCCCAGCTTCGGAGCTCCACACCATTTTTTTTTCAGAGGGGAATCTGACTCGAGTATAAGTCGAGGGCGGTTTTTTCAGCACAAAAAATGGGCTGAAAAACTCGACTTATACTCGAGTATATACGGTAGTAATTTGGAATGGTGGGCTCCTGCATAAGTCTTACTGCATACAGATAGAACTGTGTATATAGCCAAAGATTAAACTTTATCATAATGCTTATCAGCAAAAAACATGTAAGAAACTGATGGAGATAGTGTTATTTTTGCAAAGAAAGCAATTTTTGAGAAATGTGGGTTTAAAAGTTCAGTAGGGTATTGGGACATTAATAGTAAAAAGTTCAGGACTGGAAAACAAAAAAGTCTGCTATTCAGATAAGCGAGTCAGCGTAGGCAAACATTTAGTTAACAATTTTAACCACACAGTCTAGTATAAAGTAGATGAATTAATTAACAGCTTGCCTCAATTTATTATGCTTATGCTTCAAGGATTGTAAGGAAACAAGAAATATAGATTAAGAAATAAAAAAGGAACAAAAGCTAGCTTGGAAAAAGGGGAACTGGGCAAAAAGTGGGGAAACAGATTAAGCATGGGGAAATTCATGGAGAAACAAGCATTCTGGGAAGACTGCAACCCTGTGGTTTTTGTCAAAGGGGGCTGAAGGGAGGGATTTGTGGTTCAAGTAGAGGGAATAAACAGTTGTAGAAACTTATTCCTCGGTGTGCCTACCTGTTAGTCACCTACTCATGTGAGAACATATTTTATATGCAATAAACTGCTTGCTGCTTCACACATTAAAAATGAAATTCTGATGCCCGCTCTCAAAAGAAAATAAACCAAAATGTTGAAAATCCACCCAAGCTAACAGAACTATCTGGGATGGCGTGCTTTAACGAAGTTTCCATTACATTGCCGACACAACAGTTTTTCACCTGCTGATTTGTTATGAACTGGCAAATAGTGTTTGTATTTGCATTCACAGGAGAGGAAGAGATTACAAGAGACTAAGCGGGCACACAATAGAGTCTACATGTAGAAAGGAATATCAGCTGGCCATGTAGATTTAAAATAGAGTAGACAAAAATACCCAAACAGCAATCCTGGGCTTCAGGGATATGTAATTCTACAATGATCTGACTTTCAATTATCAGAAATACATCTATTTATCTAAATTAAGTAATGTGTTTATTTCCATTGAAAGTATCACCCTCAATCAGATTTTAAATTTGAACAACTTTCTTGGATTTGTATATATAGCTTATAAATACATTTATCGTATGTTGGCTTCCTTAGAAGTATAATCTTGAAAGGACAGTGCTCTTGAAATAAATATGATCCCATATCACCCTATCCTGCTACTCACTGGGAAAAATAGAGAGAAAGAAATATAAGAAAATTCTAGTGCTGCATTGACTCTCCCCATATTTTCAAAATAAGATTTCTAACCTCAATATAATAAAAACCTTCACTCTTCATTCCAATTGCCCAATAAATATGCCTTTTTTGCCTTTGTCTATGTATGTATGCACTTGCCAGAAGCCAAACTCCAGAAAAAGGCCAGAAGGGAAAAAATTAAATTAACTGAATTAATATTCAGCATTGATTAAATCAATTTTCTGTAAAACTAGATAACTTATATACTTAATCCTCATCTGATTATATAAGACATTATTTCATTGACACGGGTAAAAACTCTTCTAGGATAGAAACAAAACAAAAACAAAAACTACAGAATAATAGAGATAGGATAGCAGGAAGTGTACACTAGAAAAAAATGGAAATGAGTTACAAATCCTGATGAAATGGGCAGGGGCATGAGGTAATTGGATAAGGGAGCAAATGAGATAGGGAAGCTCTATTTATCTATTCTTTTTTTTTTTTAAAGTGATTAAATATCAGGCAAATATCCCTCCAATCCAGTCCAGTAGGCTCTACTCAGGAGCTAAAAGTTCTCTCCGCAAAAATCCAAGCAGGATCTTCAGTTCCTGAGCAAAGAGACATTCACAATAAATGTGGCCTACACTGGCTCCTCCAGCTACCTGAGACACTCTATGTCCTTCACCTTCCCACACTGCATCTCTGCTAGTACTTTGGTTTCCCCCTCATCTCTAGGACCTGGATGAAAGAGCTACTAGCCAAAGGAGTTTAGCTTCCTGTCATGCATGGAAGGGAACTCATTTGGTGGAGTTTCAGCAGCCAGCTCTTTCAATCAGCTTCCAGAAATGAGAGGGTTCTCTTTATAGGTGGCAGCAACTAGTAACCTTCCCTGATCACTTCACCATTGAGTTTCTGGAAAAGCCAGCAGACAAGATTGCAAACTGTGATCACATGATCACAGGACACTTAGCAATTAGTCATGTGCGAACAGGTTGCAAGTATTCAAATCATGATCATATGACTGCAAGATATTTTATGGTGTCCAAAAATGCTTTAAAGGGTATAAAGCACCCTTTCCAAGGCCATCATAATTCCAGACCATTATTATATGAAGGTTTATGACTATCTATGGGGAAAAAAGGTTGGGTCTCATTGTTATATGCTATTCCCTATGATAGTATGGTATATTCCAATCCGTTCTACTAAGCTCTAGCCCTTGTTTATTAAATTCACTCAAAATTATATTTATTTAGAATTACTTTATGCCCTACTAAATGACTGGTACTACCTCTAAACTGGAATAGCACAATGGTTACTAGGGATATTCTAAAATTCTGATTTCCAAATACAAGATGTCACTCCAAAGCTGGGAAAATTCCAGCAACGCCCCTGAAAATTCCATTGTAGTAAAGGGACTTGGGATCCCCACCCCATCCCTTCATATATGAACATTCAGGTCAAAAGATAGCAAGTTGATGTTTATATCTGAGTTTAGAATCATGAATAGCTCGGGTCTTACCTATTATTGTAGGAAGAAATTAGTTAGGCAAAACTGATATCTCTGGGTCATACATATCAAATCAGAATCACAATCATTCACTGACTGGCATTCAGAAAAACATAATAGCTATTTTATTGACAAAAGTAAAACAGATACAGGACAAACACAATACAACTCTAGTTAACGTAAGCTACAGAAGTCAGGCAATCATCAGTGCAGTTTTGGGAGGAGGGAATTGAGGATGAGAATCTTTATTCAACAAATTGGATTTATTATTTTAAGTTCCTTACCAGTCAATTTCTTCATAGGCTGGAGTCGAACACTGATAGACTGATGTGTTAGTAATGGGGAAGATGGGAGAGAGCGGGACATGCCTTCCATAATTCGAATGTGCTGCATACCTTCAGGCACTGTGAGTGTTGGGATAGCATACTCTGGTTCAAAAGCACAATCGTTCTCTGCACAACTGCCACCTAAAACAAATAATTTCAAAAAGTCTTATTAATATAATAATATACAGGCAACATCTATGGGACTTTACACTTTAAATTAAATTAGGGAAAACATTAAGCTAACTTCTTTCTCAATCTATTAAGAAATCTTACTAATTCCACAAACAAAGCTTTAACTCTCAATTGAATTATATAGTATAAGAAATCAAGTTTAATTATTGTTTCCTTTAGGACACTCCTGTGTTCAGCATAAAAAGAATTCCCCATTTTCTTGTAACTATACCATAGTTCTTCAAGTGTTTATCATATACATAAGACATATATGGGATCCGTAACTACAAAATAACAAATTCAAAATACTCCAGAACAATTCTTTTTGACAGCTTCCTTTCTCATCTCATAGCATTATATGTGAATGAAACTCCTACCTTATCTTTCAGATTCAATTACCACCACAAATGACACTGTTTCAAACTTTATTCAGGGAAACAAGAGGTTGTTACACTCTAATGGTGGTTTGATCAATAGAAAAACCACAGTGAGATAACTGATTCTTAACCCGTTTTTGCAAAATACAGTGTGGCTTAATTACTCAGCCTTTGATACAGTGAAAAGAAGAAAATATTACTCCACAAAATTAATTTCAAGAAAATACCAATATAGTAAAGGGATGCCAATGAAACTCTGAAACTGCATTCAAGGGAAGAAAAAAAAAACCCTAAATAGTGCTTTGTCCTTAAGAAATATCAAAGCTCACCAGGTTTAAAAAGAACAAAATAAACATGTCCTGATTATTTTCAAAATCTTAAGTCTGTAATACCAGCAAATGCAACAATGATACAGGTACTTCTCAACAACTCTAACTGGGACCAGAATTTCAATCACTAAGAGATAAAGTCATCATGTAAAACATAGTGCGATTGCATCTCTTTGCTATGGCGATTTTGGTAACCCTGGTTGTTTTCATTAGGCCAAGACTGCACCACTGTTTGGCAAGGACCTCACGCTTCTCCTGTTCTGCCCTGCTCACCTTCATTTGAATTTCCCCCACCCACCATGTTCTCCATCTCTGCCCTTTTGACTACTTTGCACTCCCCCACCCCTGCAGCCCTATGCTCCACTGATCCTGCCACCTGTATTCTGCCACCCCTGCTGTCGCCATCGTCCTAAACTCTGCCACTCCCACTGTCTCACACAAGTTCCTGCTCACCTTCACCATCTTCTTCCTCTGTCAGTTGACACCACAGATACAGGGCAGAGTGCAAGGGGGCAGTGGAAGTCTAGGGCAGAGGACAGGGCAGCCAGGTAATAGAGTGCAGGAGGAAGGGTATAGAAGCACAGGATGGCAGAGTACACCAAGGGGGAAAGGGAAGAAATGGGGAAAATTGGGATGGGTGGGTTTGAAGGACATTCTCTGTTTGTAAACATGGGCAAACTGCCAAGCACCCAAATTTTGATTACATGACCATAGAGAAGTTGCAATAGCTGTAACTACCATTTTTTCAGTGCTGTTGCAATTTTAAATGAATGATCATTAGCCAAGAACTAACTGCACTACTGAAACCAAAAACAGTTATCAATTATTATGATTACCCCAATAAAATACTGCAAGCTACAAACATTGAGTCAATGATTCAGTTGTTGGAAGGGTCCCTACCAGGACCGGAGTCATCTGAAGCAAGTCGGAGGGGTGGGGGAAGAGGAGGAGACCACCAGCTGGGTCGAGGGGAGCAGCATCTCTCCTCCCTAGCTAGGCATTACTCCCCTGGAAGACAGGGAGAAACAGCAGATTAATGGCTGCCCTGAAGATGGAAAGCTACCAGGACTTAAGCATGCGCTGGAGCGGTGAAGTGGTGAGCGACTTGTAATCAGATAAAAGAAATTGATTCCTTCTTAACAACCCCGAGAAGCAGAGAGAAAGAGCCCTCGCTTAAGAGTATCACAGCAGCGAATGGAAAATAAGCGGAAAATATAAGGTAAATAAAATTGGAGTATAAAAAACTACAACAGAATTAGAGACTAAATCTGGAATAATATATATAATTTGGCATTAATTAGGCATTGGATAAAATGCTGGACTTGCCTGGAATTGACTATTTTTAAAAAAGCTAATAGTGGAAATGGTTGGAAATTAACGTTATTATAATTGAAAGAGAAAAGAAAAGAACTTTGAAAAGTGGAAAGTGATACAGAGCGCCATCTAATGGTTTTAAACAATTTTTTCCTACAGAATTTCATGGAAAATTACTGGTCTCATAATTGTTATGAGATAAAAGACTAATAAAATAACAAGAACCCTGGAAATTTTAAAAAGATGGGAGAAATTGTACTAAAAGGATATACAAATGCAATTTCCTGGGACTGTTGGTTGTTGACTGTGATTAAGAGACAGAAGGATCAATAAGGGAAACAAAGACAAAAGGAGACTTTTGGCAAAAATTTTGAATTTTAATATTTTAATTCAAAGATTTTGAATTTTAATAACTGATTTAAAAAATGGAAGAAATAAGCAAAGACTTTAAGTTGGAATTGAAAATTGTAAGAGGAATGCTGAAAGAAAGAAGGAAATTATTGGACACACTGGCAAAGAAAATAATGGCGATGCAGTTCATAGAAGAAGAGGCGGAGTTAAAGGAAGAGGAAAATGACTCAGATGAACATGGAGAACAAGAGATATTGTCGAAAGACATTAAAGGAATTAAAACTATGACATTGATGACAGAGTTAATAAATAAAAGAGAAAATGCTCCCAGGATTAAACAGAAGAAGAAGAAATTCTACAAGAGGAAACTTCAAAAAAGAGAACAAGAAAGGGTGGGGAAGAAGATGGGTGAAATACTAGAAGGAAAAAAGAAGAAAGACCGGGGAAAATTTAGAAAACAGAAAGCTGGCTAAAATTAAAAGAAATAATAAAGCCGAAAATTTTAGAGATAAGGGTTAGAGATACCACATGGAATGTATAGTGGTATTTAGTTTAAAACTTGCTGGAAAATATTTTAGGAATGTATAACTATATATATATATGAATATGAACTGTATATGAATTATGCTGTTATGAACCCTTTTTTGGAGGACTAAAATGGGAATGGAAAAGAATTAAACAATATGATTATTAATGATTATAACCAAGGTGAAGATAAAATGAGACATATTAAGAAGTTATTTTAGTGATTTACTGAAGGGGGTACTTTAAAACATATACATTTTAAAATATACAGTTGATTATTTAATGGATATTAGAAGTGTATAATGAGAATATTTTATTAGGATAAAAGTAGGGGAATGAAAAATACCATGTGGATCCTAAATATATGGCTTTATTCTATTTTTACTTTTTTTAGATTGTTTATTATATATTGGCTTAAAGAAAATTTAGGGTAATAATGATATGTAAAATAAAATAGGTGGTAAGCTGAAAATGGAAATAATAGGGGATAAAGAATTGAAAACCTATGTGTGGATGAAATGATATTGATATTGAATTAATGAACTGAAATATGAAATGTGAATTTATTTAAAGATGAGTGAAATGGATAATAATATGAAATAATATTATATAAGATTAATGTAAATGAAAGTATGACTGTGTACAAGTGTTACAATCCGGAAACATGTTGCTCACATGAAAAGATGTGTAAAAATTAAAAAAATTAAAAACTTTTTCCAAAAAAAAAAAAAAAAGAACTTCTGGGTTGGCAGGAATGGGAGCTCACCTGGTTGTGAGGCATTCAGGCTTTGAACCTGGGCTGACAGCTCTCAAGATAAGATCAGCATTTTAAGCATTGAGCCACTGCACCCCTATTTGATTACTGGATGATCAAAAAGGATATTACTTTACAAGGGACAGTCAAATGACCAAACATACAGCAAAGTAGACTGTTAAATAGGAATAGTTTCTCCATTCTAGAAGTATCAAATTTGTCTAAGTGGAGTTATACTCTAATACCATGAAGACAGGCAGGAGTGCTACTGCTTAGCAACCATTCAATGTTATGGTGACCTTCTTAATGACCAGCATAATATACACAACTGTAATTCTGGCCTCAATTATAGTTATAAATTGAGGATCACCTGTATACAATTAGAAAGTATCCTTGACACTATAATAAAGATTAAGACAACAACCAATGGGACACAGAGCTGAAAGGAACTGTCCCCAAATTAAACTGAAGATACAAATTACACCCAGAACAAAGAAAACGTGTTAAGGTATTGGAGATTTAAGAGCTAACCAGCTGTTGTAAGGCTGCTGTAAATGTTTTTTTTTAAAGAATTTTATTGATTTTCTACAGACAAACAAGACAAACAAAACATTAAAACATCAACTCTCATATGCACATCCAGCGTGTCGGTTGGTTCATCAGTTTTGTGCATTCATTTTGTAGTCTCAATTACAATTATGTTACATAACAACTCATATTGTCAATCCAAACTTATATATCCTAATATCGCTATTAAAAAAAAAACTTTTGACTATACTTTTAATCATTCATGCTTTATGAGATAACAATACTTTAAATAATTTATTGTGCAGTAGGTGGACAGGTGGATAGTAAAGAACAGCGTGAAGTGAGATCCATGAGAGCTGTTAGACCTAAATATAAAGCATAATCATGGAAGAAAAAAAACTGATTACAATGAATATAAATGGACTCTATTCAGCTGTTAAAAGAAGGAAAACCTTTCATCAATTAGAGAAATTAAAATTTGATATAATTTGTCTACAAGAAGTTCATATTAAAAAACAACATGAACAATTGTTAGTACAGCCAAAACTAGGGAAAACATTTACTTCTTTGACTCAATGTAAGAAAAGAGGAGTGGTTCTATACATTAAAGAGGCTATCACAGCAAAACTGATATACACGGATGAAGACGGAAGAGTACTAATGGTGGAAATAATGGACAATAATATAAAAATACTCTTGATTGCAATCTATGCTCCAAATGATAAACAAGAAGAGTTCTATAAAAAACTACACATGAAAATAATTGGACTGGACTATGTTAATATAATAATTGGACTGGACTATGTTAATATAATTTAATGGAATTGTGGACAATAAACTGGACTATAAAGCAACAACAAAAAAGCAAAATAGAAAGACTCTCCCTAAATCCTTTTTTAAAATTACAGACAAATTAACTTTAAAAGATATTTGGAGAGAAAGAAATGTTAAAGCTAAACAATATACTTTTTATTCAAATAGACATTTATCATGGTCCAGATTAGATATGATCTGGATCTCAACAGAATTAATATCTAATATTCAAGAAGCAAATATTAAAACAAGTACTTGGGCCCAATGACAATTAAATGGAAGGGACAAAAAACAAGATCGAGATGGACATTAAATAATACTATCTTAAAGGAAAAAGATTTTATACAACGGATAGATAAGGAACTGCCTTTTTTCTTTAGAGAAAATAAAAAAGAAGATACTTCAATGCAGAATGTTTGGGATACAATGAAGGCATATGCTAGAGGTTTGATAATACAAGAAAAAAGAATATTAGGAAAAGTCAAGTTTCTAAGGCCTTGGAAGATGAGTATAAAAGACTTGAAAAAGAATTACAGAAAATGTCACAGAAAAAAGATATTAAATTGAAGCTGGATGTAATTAAACATAAAATGGAATTAATAGAGAAAGAACTGGCACAGAAAATTAGAAATTCTAAACAGAATTACTTTGAAGATGCAAATAAACCAGGCAAATGGCTAGCATATAAATTGAGAAAAGAGAAGGAATCAAGAAAAATATTAAAGCTAATAGATGATCAAGGCCAAGTTTGTTATGGTAATAAGGAGAAAAAGGAAATTATTTGAGATTTTTATGGGCAACTATATAAACAAGAGAATATTGATGAGGAAAAAGTCAAACAGTATCTACAGAATGCTAATTTACCAAAGATACCTAAAGAGACTGAAGAAATGCTAGAAAGCAATATAACAATGATGGAATTAAATGAAGCATTTAAGAGACAAAATAATGGGAAAGCACCAGGTCCAGATGGGCTTCCGGCAGAATTTTATAAAACATTTCAAGAATTATTGAGCATCCCATTGTTAGAAGTTATGAATGAAGTTATGTCAAAGAAGATGATACCCAAAACATGGTCAGAGGCTTATATTACACTTATTCCAAAAGAAGAGGCTGACCCATTGCAAATTAAGAACTATAGACCTATTTCATTATTGAATGCAGACTATAAAATTTTTGCTTCAATCTTAGCAGAAAGACTTAAAAAATATTTAAATAATTTTATCCATCCAGATCAAAATGGATTTCTGCCAAAGAGACAAATCAGAGACAATATGAGAGTAATCTTGGATACTTTGGAATACTATGAGGCTCATCCTGAAAAGCAAATGGCTTTGATATTCCTAGATGCTCAAAAGGCATTTGATAACGTGAACTAGAGATTTATGTTATTACTATGGGAACAGATGGGTTTTGCCAAAAAATTTATTCAAGCAATAGAAGCCATATACAATAAACAGACAGCAAAGGTAATGATGGAGGGAGAATTCACAGACTTTATTAATATAAGAAAAGGCACAAGACAAGGATGTCTCCTATCTCCTTTGCTATTTGTGTTGGCTTTGGAAGTGTTGAATAGAAATATTATGATAAAAGCATAAAAGGAATGAAAATTAAAAAGGAAGAATTCAAACTACAAGCTTTTGCTGATGATTTAGCTTTTATTCTGGAAGATCCGCTAGAAACAGCTCCAAAGTTATTGGAAAAGATAGAGACATATGGTGAGATGTCTGGTTTGAAAATAAATAAAGATAAAACAAAGATTTTGACAAAGAACATGTTACTGAGACAAAGAGAAGAACTGGCAGACCTCTTGAAAATCCAAGTTACGAATAAGGTTAAATATCTGGGGATATATTTGACAGCAAGATGTAGCACATTAAAAGAGAATAATTATATTAAACTTAAACAACAGATAGCTACAGACTTGAAGAAATGGGAAAACTTGCAATTGTCATTAATAGGGAGAATTTCAACAATTAAGATGAATATTTTACCCAGAATTCTATTTCTGTTTCAGACCATACCAATTAGGCTTGGAAAAGACTATTTTTAAGATTTAAATAAAATCATGTTGAAGTTTATATGGCAAGGTAAAAAAGCGAGAATAAAGCTAAAGCTTTTGCAAGACGCTAGCATTAGAGGAGGTTTTGGCCTGCCTAATTGGGAATTGTATTATCAAGCTGCAAGTTTGATGTGGGTCAAAGAATGGATAACATTAAGAAAGGCTAGATTGTTGATACTAGAAGGGCATGATTTGCTGTTGGGCTAGCATGCTTTTTTATGGTATAAGGGAACTAAAACACAGGGTTATTTTAGAAGACATTATATACGGGAGTCTTTGTGGTTAAACTGGGAGAAAATAAAAAGACAATGTTATTTGAAAATTCCAGTTTGGTTATCGACTATTGAAGCATTTTCCTATCCTATAATTTATAAGAAGGAACAAACAGTTAGATATGGGGAACTATTGGATGAAAAGGGTGAACTTAAATCGATCCAAAACTTAGAGAAACAAGGTATAAGGATGAATTGGTTTTCATATGCGCAAATACATTCAAGGTATGATGAAGATTCTAAAACGGAGGGATTCTATGATAATCAGACTGATTTAGATAAGATCTTAATGGGTACTGATGAGAAGGTGATTAAAAAATTATATGGTTATTTACTGGGAATTAAATTAGAGGAAGAACAAGTTAAAGAAACTATGATTGTTTGGGGGAAGAATTTTGGATATGGGATTGATTTAGAGAAATGGCAAAAATTGTGGTCTCAAAATTATAAAATGACAATGTCAACAGCATATAAAGAAAACTTGTATGAGATGTTTTACAGGTGGCACTTTCCCCCAACAAGAATAGCAAGAATGTTTAAGAACAAATCTGAAAAATGCTGGAAATGTCATCAGATACCTGGCTCATATTACCATATGTGGTGGACTTGTGAGGACGCCAGAAAATATTGGACTAAAATTCGCATGTGGTTGGAAAAAATGACAAAGAAACACATAGACTTGAAACCAGAGATCTTCTTATTGGGAATTTTACCTGATACATATAGTAAAGATTTGAGATACCTGATTGTAAATGTATTAACAGTGGCTAGGATTGTATTTGCTAAAAACTGGAAGAATGAGAAAATACCATTACAGGAAGAAATTGTTAAGAAAATATTGGAATGTGCTGAGATGAGTAGATTGACATTTGAAATTAGAGAGCAAGAGGATAAACAATTTTATGAAATTTGGGATCTTTTTTATCAATGGCTAGATGATAAAATACGATGATAGAATATTTAGAATGTTAGCCAGTATACTATATTTATAAAGTGTTTTTAGGATTGATTTGGTATGATTATATGATTTGTTACAGGCTGCTGTAAATGTTGATGCAATGAGAATGAGTCAGCAGGTTATTGCCACTTTAAGAAGCTGTATATATAAAGGTAGCCACGAGAGGCCCCCCCTCTCTCTCCCTCCCCCTCCCCCCCTCCTCATGTTCTGTCTCCAGAGTAATGAAGACTGATTGATTGCCAGGTATTTGCCTAACACGTATATGTATGTGTATAGCAGACTTGTACAAAAACCATTGTTAAAAGACAAATCCTCTGTGTCCTATGTTTTGCTCCTGGGTTGTCTCACTTTAGTAGTCAGTCTGCAAACACTCTGACAACATGCAAATCAACATGTTGTGAACACCAACACACAAGAACCATTTCTTTATATTTGGTAGTCCCAAGGTTTGAATGCTAGGTTTATTCCTCCTGTCTTTTTGAGTCAACAGTTACGTGGTTTCTTTACTTTAAAATTTCTGCTATTTCTTTCTCTTTTCTGAGAATCAGAGATAACCATTTTATCAGCTTCAGTCCTTCTAGAGAAGATAAGAAATGGGCACTAAATGAGGATGGCAGCAATATACTGTTTCCACTAGGCTGGATTGCAATATCACATAACAGTATTCCATGAAGTAGGTCACTCTGATGGGAGAGAAAGGATAATAAATAAACTGTTCTGAAAAAGTTGTAGATTGAAAAAGCCAATTGTAATCCTGTTATGAAGGATTAGATGGAGATTTGGATAACCAATGGGAGCAATGGAATCAATGATGCAACCAAGAGTAATCATCATGTTGGTAATCTGCTGCATCATGCCAGTAATAATCATTGGTTCTCTGCTGCATCATAAGGGAGCATCATATCAGAGCAAGATGACACAGAAGGACCCAAAACTAAACATCTTTCATGCCTGAAAAAAATAAGTTAATGCATTGTAGTAGAGTATAAATTAGGCATAGATCTCCTCTCAAGTTCTGCAATCTGCATCATCAGAGAAATCTAGGCTTTGATAAAAGATGCGATAAAAGATGGAGAAATAGAAGGAAAATATCAGAGCTTCTCTGATGAAATGCCAATAGTTCTGGATCAGGGGTGTAAAACTCGATTTCATTGAGGGCTATATCAGGGTTATGTTTCACCTCGGGGGGGCTAAGAGGCATGGCTAGAGTGGACATAACCAGCTCGACATCATTTTTGTTGGGGGCATCTATGGTGGCCTGAATGCTCTGCTAGCGAAAACAGTGTTTGGGAGGGCCACACATGGCCCTTCCGAGCTCAATTTTCGCTGGCAGAGGGCTGCAGGAGCCCATCACAGCCGAAAATGGAGGTTGGGAGGGCTGCATACGACCCTCCCAAGCTCCATTTTCACTGGCAGAGTCACTGCAGGCTGCTCCTTCGCTATTTCCAGGATGGGCCTGCAGGCTAGATCTAAGCACCCTTGCTTTGAGGTTAGCTGAGTCTTTTTTTTTTAATGAGCACAATATGCTAAAAATAGCTCGTTGTGGCTCTTAGATCAATGTGGAAAACTGGGATAATCCAATGAAACAATTGGGATCACTGTTTAGCCATGGAAATTTTCTAGTGTGAAGATCTGTCATAACAATTTCAAATTTTATGTGGTTATAATATATCAGGCAATATTAATTCAGTGTCTAAGTAGGATACTATATAGCAAATTCTTAAATACTTGGATTCTAGTTAAAGAATTTATTAACAAATATTTCCAAAAGGAGAAATATAATTTGTGCTATTATTGCACAAATATTGCTATGTTGATAAAAGATTATGCTTATATCTATTGCAAAACTCACAATTACAAGTAAGGAATCTGCAATGCACAAATCTGGTTTGACTCTGTCACATTCAAAATGGATTTTCATAGTATGCATAGTTTATATTTATGCTTTTAGCTTGTGAACCTATGAAATATTTTAAAAATGAAATTGATTCTACTACAAAAGAACATTTGTAGTTGCAAAATTTTCATTCCATCATTGGAAATCGTGTGTGTGTGTGTGTGTGTGTGTGTGTGTGTGTGTGTAAAACTGTTGCATAATTTTTCCCACACAATGGTATTGTATTTAGACAATAAACTTTACCATCACTGCACACATAAAGGAGATGTGCGTTTAAATTTTTTCACTCAATCTCTAAAAATTATCACAACAGCAATACCAGAAAGACCAAGGCACAGAAATAATCATCATAATCGGCATGACAAGAGCCAAATTGGCTACAGAATTTGGAAAAGGACAAAATTAAGCAATTTCTATTTCAGAGTCAGTTTTCTGCCCGTCTACAAATTTGTTAGGAAACTGAAGAAAGGGAAGATATGGCATTGATACTTGAGTCCTACCTTTCTATCCAGAAAGTCTATATATATATCTTTAGGAACAGAAAATGCCAGCCAAGTGGACTGGTTGTGTGCACATTAGAAATGAAATTGGTACAGGAAGAGATATGCAAGGACATTCTCAGCTGCTTCCAAAGAATTATCTGCATCTAGGTATCAAAAGAGAACAAGGGACATAGAGACATTCAAAGACCTGAAAGGAGCATTGGAAGACTTGATGTATTTTCTCTGAAATTGGAAGTTTCCGGTGAAATGCCAAAAGGTTAATCCAAGCTATTTCCAAGAAGGAACTAATACATTTACTTTATAGTATTTAAATTCACATGGGTAGGGTACAAACATAGTTGAGAGACCAACATGACCCTCCAAAGCAATAAAGACAAATCCTTGGAAAGATTTAGCTGGTCCTTGAGAAGTTATAGCCATTCAAAGTTATGACAAACTCCCCCCCAAAAAAGTTACTTACAATATCATTTCGAAGTTACAGACACTGTAGTATGCCCTTAGTCATTTGTCCTTAAAACCAATCGCAGGGATGCCACAGCACTCTACCACCTCTCTCCTTCCAATCCTGCCCTGCCAGGGCCATATTGGTTTGACCTGTTCTCCGTACAACTGTCTCCCATAAAAAACTTACCATGTTTCTGGATCTTGTGTTACACAAGTAGGGCAGGCCATTTGTTTCTTGGCCAAATGGCTGCCATTTTGCCCTGTTCACTTGGAGGGTGGGACAAAATGGCAGCCACTCAATTTCCTGCCTTAATAAGGTTGCACAGTGCTGCAAAAAGCTTCTGAAAGTTGCAGAAAACTTCTTCAGTGCAGTGCTGTGCAAACTGCACTAAGGCAACAAAATGCAGCAGTTTGTCCCTTGGCTACATAGTGCATTTCCAGAATTGTGGTGATACCAGAATACAATTTGGCCCCTGTGGATGATGGTGGAAACACTTGTGGAATCACACCATGCAGCTGAGGGACAAAGCAATCTGTTTTGCTTCCCAAACACAATTTGTATAATCTTTTCTGAAATTTCCTGGGCCTAGAGGCACCCTGTTCTCCATTTAATGACAAGAGAAGAGAGAAGTAATTAAATAAGCTGCTTCACTTAACAGCCATTGCAACACATAATCATAATGGGCAAGCTGTATTGTTTTGCCTTAAGTTCTTACATGAGGCGAAAATCTCTAGATGGAGAAGGGTGGATAAAAGCAAGTCACCAATGTAAAGTCTTTACCAATGTAAATAAGTTTGAATTTATTTTATTTTATTTAGCGTGTGGCAAATATGACTTATAGTAGTTCAAATGTTAATGTTCAGTCCACCCAGTCATTCAAGGACAAGATGGTCTATGTTGGGCCAGTGTAAGATCTTGATGGACATTCGGATACAAGGTGATGGATATTTTGTCAAGGAGCACCACAGTCAGAGACAAGATCCCATTTAAACAATGAGTTCTGGCAGACGGATCCTGCTCAGAGTTAACTAATACTGGTGAGGAAGATCAAAATCTTGCACCTTTCGTGTAGGGTCATCTATGTCAGTGATCGCCAACCACTGGGCCAGGGACCACTGGTGGTCTGCGAGAAAATTTTGGTGGTCCGCAGAGAAATGTCACCCCCAGAGTACCCTCAAAGCAATTAATCCAAGCTGCACGGGAACACAAGGCTGTGCCGCCCACATGGCCCACAGGAACACAAGGCTTGCGTCCCTTGCATTGTGAACAACACAAGATAGTGAGGGGAGGGGGGAAAAAGCGGAGGAGGGGAACTTGCCCCACGTGCTTGGCCTGGCCACCAGGCTGGTTCTTTCCACTTCTTTCTTCTTCTGCTTTTGGATGCACACAAAAAAGCAGCAGAAGTCTTTCTTTCTCTCCCTCAAACTCTGCCAGAAATGAGTCTTTGGGACCCTGCAAGGCATCCTTGTTGAGGTAATTCCCCGTTAGGAGAATGAGTGCACACAGGGAGACGTAGTGAGAGTGATGTTGAATAACATACAACCAGCACACAGATACATTGAATAGTAATATGTAGGTTTTACTTCCAGTAAATGGTTAAGCAAAGTCCAACAAATACTCCAAGTCATACACGGTTAAAGGAAATAGTATTCAGTCCAGGGATAATCCAAAATCAAAGTCCAGTATCATAAATAGTTCAGTAAATAGACTCACAGAAATCCAAGAAGAACAACAATCAGCAACAGTCAATAGGGAAAAATGCAGGAACCAAGAATATCGACCATCAGAACATCTAGCAACTAGAAACTAACAACTACAGAACTAACAACCCAGGTTTCTGGCTCCATCTTATGTCTGTTTGAGGAACCACACCCAATTACAATTTTAGCATTCCCTTAAAGAGACAGTATTAAATGTCTATCCTGGTTTATATATTTCCAATCCAACTGTTAGGTGACTATCAATTCCTAACAATCCTGCTCCAAGAGGCTGCGCCAGTGCAACAAGTCTCACAAAGACTCATTTCTGGCAGAGTTTGGGGGAGAGAAAGAAAGACTTGTGCTGCTTCTGCTGCTTTTCTTGCATGAAGCCAAAAGTCTCCCTCTCTCTCTCTCTCCTGCCCCCGAGAACAAAGCTGGAGATGGTATCCTGCGATCCCAAATAAAAAATGATCAATCAGTAGGAAAATGGGATGGGGAATTTTCCTGCAGACTTTTTGGGGGATTTTCCCAGGGTCTCTGGTCCACGGGATTTAAAATTATGAGTTTGGTGGTCCCTGAGGTCCAAAAGGTTGGCGATCCCTGATCCATGTAACTGCCTGTATCTGGGCATTCAGCAGCCCATTTGGCTTTCCATTGTGTGTTGATGTCAAAGTTGTTAGACAGCTGTTGAGCGAGTGCCAGAGAGGGCTTCCTGGATTTAAGCTTGCCAATTGATAGATGAGGAAGATCAGTGTGCATAGGAAGAAGTGGGTTTTTCATAATTTTGTTGTATTCCATCACTAAGGCTTCTAAGACATTAAGTCTATTTTCAGAAGCCTGAAAATATGGCATGAAAGTAGAAGAATAAGTGGAACTGTTCTATGTTCAGTCATAGCCAAACATTCAAACTTTTTGACAGTTTATATGACAGCACAGATATTACTTAGTCCCTTGCCATTGAAGTTTGGGTGATGTGCTGAATACAAATGGAGCTTAAAGGGGCGGGAAGGAGCACCATACTCTGAATTAAATTACTTATTACTTTTTTTTATTTTGACTCTTTTATTAAAAAATTCAAAGGCATCAACACCTTGATTTCAAACTTCTTCAGTCATTTGCATGACTAAAGCTTAATTTGGAAATGTCTGCTCTATTCTGTTTGCTTCATTCTGACATGCATCACTCAAACTACAATATTCACAATGGCGAAAACTGGCTTTTAAAAGAATATTTTACATATATATTTTAGCCACAAGAGGGAGCTCCAAAGGACAAAATTAAATTAAATGTTCAATTTATGTTAATAAAATATTATGTTAATTATGTTAATAATGAAAATGGCATTTAATTTTTAATAGAAGACTAATATTAAGAACAAGAAATTATATACTATGTGAATGAATATTACTGAACTTTCAAATAATTCCATAGTAATGTTTTAATGCTTTTAATTTAATAAATAAGAATTTTAAGCATAAATCAATTTTTTAAAAATGTATTATTTACTAACTTAATCTGATAGCAGAGAAGAATTCAAAATGGAAGAAAACATGCTTGATCCCTCTACTGCCTTTCCTCACCTTAAAAAAATTCTGACACAAGAGTTGCACAGAAAGGAAAATAATCTCATGACTTTAATTCAGTTAATATATCAAAATTTAAAAGCAAAATTCAAGTTCTCTCAAGGCTGATATTAATTAGATATATAATGAACCAATGACTCAGTAAAACATTAAAATTAAGAAATTAAGAACTGAAGAGGGAACATCTGACATTGTCTTCAATTGTCTCAAGAGACAGAATTCAGTAAACTGGAACCCAAATTAGAACTAGTCAAAAAATAAATATGCAGACATAATTTGAGTTTCAAAGCTATATCTGAGGATTTCAGTGAAGAAGATATGGAAAGAGAAATTAAAAAAAAATGTTCTTGAGACTTATCCTGATCTAGATATAGATGAAAATTTAAATTTAAGAAGCCTACAGAATATGTTCTTGGATAGTACAAAGCAGAAAACTCTTATAGTATATACTTATCAAATTCACATATTCTAAAATTAAAGAAGTAATGCCAGGACTAAAAAGAACTGAAATTCTCTTAAAACGTGGAATCTATTAATTGAGACTGTAATACACGAGACTGCATCAGATATACTCAGAAAGAGGAGAATCAAGAGATTTTTGATAACTGTTCTTCAGAATAAGAAGAGTAGATATAGATGTTCTATTCCATTTTGGAGACAATAAAGATGTGGACCAAGCTTTTGTGCATTATGTTGATGACATATAGAATGCAATAACAGATCAGGAGAACAAACAATAAGGACAGACGAAAAATTGGAATAAGCAGGTTTAGTACATCAATTGAATAAAGATAAAAAAACAGACAGAAGAAAACTGGACCAAACTACTTATACTTCCCTATAACTTTGTTCAAGGTTAGTTATGATGGATCAAATCAAAATATTGATAATATTAGCCATTTGAATAGCTCTTTTAAAAGATAAAAAAAATTAACAAAACAAAACAGTGTTCTAAGGACACATATTAAAATAATCATGGAATCTTAGAATGTAAGCAACTGGGTCAAACTGATTGCCTTGGATAGACAGAAAAAAAAGAATATCAATATATGCCATGGATGTTGAGAAACAAGTTCAAGAAGGAAGATTTATAATATGCTTTCCGACTGGAAAATCTGGAAAAGATAACTGCCTTGATATATGCTCAGATGGAGATAACTTAATTCTTTGAGATATTCATGAATTCCTTTTTTTCTCTCCCAAATATGGATAAAACAATTTCATTCAAAAGAAACTTTTGCAAAGTTCTTCAAAATATTTTATATGCCATTTTTATCATTCTTGAAGTGTGGAGATATAAACATCCTTCAGAGGAAACACATATCTACCACTCTTCCATTCATTAAAATATATTCAAGAATAGGCACACACTATGTTTTTTTAATTTTTTGTTTAATCACATAATAGACATGGAAGTGACAGCTCCTACTTCTACAACTCATAATCCAATAATTGTTAGAGTAAATAGAGACTGAATAGATGGAGACTTAATAAATTATTGTTAATATTACAAGATATATTCGATGGAAGTGTTATTAGGAACTAAAGATTCTTCCTAATCAATTTGACTCTTGATGCTTTTTTATCTGCAATAAGGAATTACAGTACAACATTTATGAGTGCTCAGCTTATATCTTTGGCATCACATAGAAAGACAGTCATGCATAAATAGTAGGATATATCATTGAATCATTTGAAATACAATGGACATATAAAGTCTACACAAGCCTGTTAAAATGTCACATTACTGAGATGTAAAAAATCAGACTAAGATAAATCAGAATTTCCCTCACTTTTACTATAACATACAGGCTGTACTATATAGCTAGGGCAAATCTAGACAGCATACTAAAAAGCAGAGACATCACCCTGCCAACAAAAATGTGTATAGTCAAGACTATGGTTTTCCCAGTGGCAATGTATGACTGTGAAAGTTGGACCATAAGAAAGGCTGAGCACCAAAGAATTGAGGCCTTCTAACTATGTGCTGGAGAGACTCCTGCGAGTCCCTTAGACTGCAAAGTGATCAAACCGGTCAATCCTAAAAGAGATCAACCCTGACTGCTCTTTAGAAAGCCAGATCCTGAAGATGAAACTCAAATACTTTGGCCACCGAATGTGAAGAAAGGACTCACTGGAGAAGAGCATAAGAGAATAAGTTGGCTAGATGGAGGAACGTTGTCAATGGGGCTGCGATGGGTTGGACATGACTTCACAACTAACAACAACAACATAGGCTGCGCAATTCAATTAAAAAACAAACTGATATTGTTTTTGGTAAGAATAATAATAATAAAAGAAATTTTTCAGTAATTTGTTTGTATAAGTGCGCACACCTTGTTATAAATAGGGATATGGCTGCGTTCAGAACACATTCAACCTGATATTGAATAGCAGTCAGTATACACCTGCCATCAGTTAAAAGTAATTCTGATCAAGCCTATATAAAGAGCTCAGCTGTGGTAGTAGGATTTTTCTGACATTTACTCAGTTGCCTCTGGCAACAAAAGGTATGGTCTGCAAAGAGCTTATAAAACATCAAAGGGATCTCATTGTCAGAAGGTATCAGTCAAGGAAATGGTATAAAAAAATTTCCAAGCATAAGTCATCAAGTGAAGAAAATATTGGACAACGATGACATTTCGAAGAACTGGATGTCCACCAAAATTAATGAAAAAACAAGAAAAAAAACTGATCTGAGAAGTTGCTAAGAGGCCTACAACATTAAGGGTGCTGCAAACATTTCTAGCAAGTATTGGTTGTGCATGACATGAGACAACTATCTCCTGTATTGTCTATGGAGATTCTCAATCATCCAGGACTTGGTTGTCCCAAAGACATTTTTTCCAAAAGGCAACTGGATTGTCTTGGTTTTTTGTTTGTTTGTTTGAAAACTTTTAGCTTCTCATACAGGAAAGTTCTTCGATCCTAGCTTACTGGTAGGAAAGTCCAAACTCAGCAGGGGAAATATCATTAAGGCAATTTACACATGGGAAATTGCAGATATTAGATACACAGCTGGAATAGTGGACTGGATTCAAGCAGAACTGAAAGCCTTGAATAGAAAGAACAGAAAAATAAGGACAATGAATCATGCCCATCATCCATGCAAAGATGTGGATAGACTCTACTTACCAAGGAAAATAGGTGGGTGTGGAATGTTGCAAATACACCAGACAGTCAAAGAAGAAAAAATAACATTGGAAGATTATCTGAAGAATAGTGAAGAGTGAAGATATATCGAAGCTAGTACAGGTAGTCCTCAACTTACAACCACAATTGAACCCAAGATTTCTGTTAAATGACACATTTGTTAAGTGAGTTTTGCCCCATTTTATGACATTTCTTGCCTCAGTTGTTAAGTGAATCAAGTTGAGGACTACCTATATATCAGGAAGGCTTATTGAGTATTGGAGAGACCAAAATGGCCTACAGAAAAGACCAGATAAAGAAGAGAAAAGATCCATGGGAAGACAAAGTATTATATAGCCAGTATATTAAAAAAATAGCATTCAAAGCAGATAACAAGAGCTGGAAATTTAAACAAATAGCTAATTCTGCCCGCATAAGATCAAACCTTAAGAACAAATGTATAAAAAGCCAGAATTGAAAAGACAGCAATAGACAGCAAATGCTATCACTGCAAAGAAGGTGACAAAGTAGTAGACCACCTGGTTAGCTGTTGCAAGAAGATTGCACAAACTACAAACAATGGCATAACAAATTAGCAACAATGGTACATTGGAAGATCTGCCAGAAATATCAATTTCCTGCAAGCAAGATCTAGTAGGACCATAACATAGAGATAGTCATAGAAAATGAAGAATTGCTCTGAAACTTTAGAATTCAAACAGATAGGCATTCATCACATAACCATAGAATGACTGTGGCAAAAGAAAGCAAAGGCAGCACCAATAGTAATAAGAGCCTTGGGTGCAATCCCAAAATAGCTGGAGTATCACTTGAAAACCACCAGCATTAACAAAATCACCATCAATCAATTGTAAATAGCAATGTTACTCAGATTCTCAGACATCCAGGTAGAATTGTCTGGAAATTAAGTCCTGGCAACTGGACTTTATTTTCTTGTTGGCTTAAGATGTTTCTCTGCCTATACAAGCAGTTTCTTCAGTTTAAACAAGTTGGTTAGGAGAAGTCTAGTAGGCAAAGGGTTGTTGCCAACTCCTAAATTTCTTTAGGGGTATTTCTGCATCAATCTAAGGGTTTCCCTAAAGTGTGTGACAATATAACAGAATAAGAGTTGGAAAGGACCTTGGAAGTCTTCTAGCCCATATTCAAGCAGGAGACCTTATACCATTTCAGACAAAACATTGATCAATCTTTTCTTTAAAACATCCAGTTATGAGACTGAAGAAATTGCTTGTCATTTTCTCAATATCTCAAATCAAAGTTGCTATGACTCAACTTCTAGACAGAAGACAGTGGTTCATAAGGGGAAAAAAAAATCAGGTTTTAAGGAAAAGATACTCACCCTTACCTTTCTGTCAACTAGTGATATATATGAGACTAAAAACAAAAGAAAAACATGTGTCAATCTGATTTAATATTATGTAAGTTTCTACAAGGTCTGTATGCATTTCAGATTTTCTGATCTGGGTGAATTGGGATGGGATAAAATGTTTTTTCTTAAAGCTAGATTCAGTGATTAATGATGTGTTTCATTGCTAACAGAGGTGGGGTTCAATTTTTTTTACTACCAGTTCTATGGGCTTGGCTTGGTGGGCATAGCAAAATCCCATTCCCTCCCCACCACACTAACCTGCTTTCAGCTTTTTCCTGTGCAGGGCAACAAAAAAAGAGCCATGGGACATGGGAGGCAGAGAATAGATGGGGGCAGGGCCAGTCAGAGGTGATATTTGCCAGTTCTCCAAACTACTCAAAATTTCGGTTACCGGTTCTCCAGAACTGGTCAAACCTACTGAATACTGCCCCTGATTGCTAAGTTCCTTTCAACAAATAATAGTGGTCTCAAAACAGAGGCACTGATAGTGCAAACTCAGAAGCATCATTTTAAACAACAAAGGAGAACTGAGTTCTGCATAATAAATAAGATTTACAAAATTAATGCTTCTTTAAATGCCATGAGTCTACCTTATGCTTGGAAATTAACTTGAATGGAGCTACAGATAGCCCTTACTTAGCAACTGCCTTGTTCAGTGACTGTTTGAAATTACAACATTATGAAAAAAATAACTTTTCAACCAATGCATGCATTTATAAGTAGTTCTAGACTTTTGATCATAATAGAGCCTGAAATTTTGGTCGCAAGTCATTAACAACCACAATCCTGGCCCTGCTAGTTGAGGCATTAAATTACCACACGCAACAAATGGTGTGAAAGAGTTTCCTGCAGAAAAAAGGCAGGCAACTATCCTCAGTGCACAGGAAGGAATTCCTGCAATAAGTCAGAGAAAAGAAGCAAAGATTCCAAAGATCAGTGCTTCCTTTTCTAGCCCAGCATAGAGAAAGGCTGTGTGCCAGCCTTTCCATCCTTCAAACATTACATTTATTAGCTAGCAAACATAAATTTTGGAATGGTAGAAAGAGGTACTTTCTAGCCATCAGAACAATCACAAGAACACAAAATCTCATGTGTCTGAAGATAAGAAAGGCTGGAAATAGCTTTTCTACTATTCAGAAACATTCTGTTTGCTAATTTTTGGCTGGACATCTAGAAAACACAATGGTATATTCTCCATTAGGTGCCTGCTTATTCTTTTGTAATGTCTCCCTCTCCAAATACTTAACTATTGGGGGGGGGGGGAATTGAGATGGGTCAAACACAGAAGACAATGCCTACAGAAATTACTTTTTTTTTTTCTTATTTTTCCACTCACAGCTACCACTCTGAATACTCTTCGGGCTGTGTATTACCTATAACTATGATGGCGAACCTATGGCATGCGTGCCAGAAGTGGCATGGAGAACCATCTCTGCAGGCACATGAACCGTTGCCCCAGATCAGGTCTTCTGCGCATGTGCGTGCGCCTCTCAACAGCCAGCTGATTGTTGAGTATCTGCTGCGCATATGCAGAGGTGTGTGGCACATGGGTGGTTAAGCCTTACAAACTGTCTCCAAACTGTCTCCAAAGCACCTGAGGACAGGACAAGAAGCAATGGGTGGAAACTAATCAAGGAGAGAAGCAACTTAGAATTAAGGAGAAATTTCCTGAAAGAACAATTAATCAATGGAACAACTTCCCTCCAGAAGTTGTGAATGCTACAACAGTGGAAGTTTTAAAAAAGATATTGGATAACCATTTGTCTGAAGTAGTATAAGGTTTCCTGCCTAGGCAGGAGGTTGGACTAGAAGACTTCCAAGGTCCCTTCCAACTCTGTTATTCTACTCTAGTGAGGAGTTAAATATAATAACACTTTTAATTAAATAACTAAAACAAAATTTAAAAAGCAAAATCAAAAATGGAAAATGATATATATACATTAGAGCTAAACTTTAAGTGAAAATACTGTATAATTATAAAAAAATAGTTAAAATGAAAAACATTACAGGAAAACATTCCATTAAACTGCCTCTCTGTTTTCCCCCTTTGATTTTGTTTCTCAATGTGTATTGCTAGTTAAATATTTTTATATTATGCTTTGGACATTTGTGATTATTATTTTTATTTTGATCATTTTATTTATTTTTGAACAGGTTTTTTCATTTAAAAACAATTTTCTAAGATTGCTTCACTGTGTGCATTATGGTAATAGATAACAGATAATCAGAGTTGGAAGAGACCTGGCAGGTCATCTAGTCCAACCCCCCACCCAAGCGGGAAATCCTATACCATTTCTGACAAATGGCAGTCCAATCTCTTCTTGAAAGTCTCAAGTGATGACGCTCCCACAACTTCCGAGGGCAAGCTGTTCCATTGGTTGATTGTTCTCACAGTCAGAAAGTTTCTCCTTATTTCTAAGTTAAGTTTCCATCCATTATTCCTTGTCTGGCCTTCGGGTGCTTTAGAAAATAGCTTGAACCCCTCCTCTCTGTGGCAGCCCCTCAAATATTGGAAGACTGCTATCCTGTCTCCCCTGGTCCTTCTCTTCACAAGACTAGCCAAGCCCAGTTCCTGTAACCGTTCTTCATATGTTCTAGTCTCCAGTCCCCTAATCATCCTGGTTGCTCTTCTCTGTACTTTTTCTAAAGTCTCAACATCTTTTTTATAGTGTAGTGACCAAAAATGGATGCAGTACTCTAGGTGTGGTCTTACTAAAGCTTTATAAAGTGGTATTAGTACCTCACTTGATCTTGATTGTATCCCTGTTAATGCAACATAGGATTTGGTGGCGGCTGCATACTGCTGGCACATATTTAGCTGGTTAGACTCCAAGATCCCTCTCACAGTTACTGCTATTAAGCCTGGTTGCACCCAGTCTTTATGTATACTTTTGGTTTTTCTTGCCTAAGTATAGGACTTTACCTTTCTTTACATGGAATTTCATTTTGTTGGATATGGCCCAGTGTTCTAGTCTGTCAAGATCCATCTGGATCTTGAGCCTATCTTCTTGGGTGTTAGCTTGGGTGTCATTTAAGTCGTTAATGAAGATATTGAAGAGTACTGGGCCTAAGATGGAACCTTGTGGGACCCTGCTGCTTATTTCCCTCCATATAGACTTAGACCCATTAAGGACTACTCGTTGAGTACTGTTTGTCAGCCAGTTGCGGATCCATCAGTGTTAATATAAGGAAATTAATTCTGCTTGTATTTGAGTTAAACTTGCTTTGAATATTATGCAAACTATTTTCCATTATTGCATTCTCCAATTTTAGTCTCCCAATCTTGTCATCAAGAAATCTTTTGACCATTGTTGTGAGAAACTGATCCTTGCTGCTGTCAGTATGTTTCTTTTAAAAAAATATAATACTTTTCATTCGTATTCTGTATGAACATACCTAATAAAAATATTTGTAGCTTTAATTAACATTTTATTTTCACAATTTTATGATTGTTTTGCATATGGTATATGGACAGTTGGAAGGTGAGATGGAGAGACAGAGCAGAGTAGGTGGACGATTTGACGATTGCGTTGTTTCCCTGATCTCCCCCTGGACTCCCCTGACTGAAGCTAAACCCTGGTCTGGGATCAAGTGGGATTGCTACCAGCCTCCCTGCTGCGTAGCAGCTTCCCTACCTGGGCTCCTGGACCTCACCGCAGGACTGGCGGTGGAATTCTTATAGTTCTGGGGGGATTTTAACCTGCCTTCTCTGGGGGTGGAGGCAGAGGTAGCCTGAGATTTCATGGAAACTATGACTTACATGGGTCTGTCCTAGATTATCCAGAGCCCGACTAATAATAGTGGTCACATTCCCGATTTGGTATTCTTGTTGGAACAGTGTCTATGTGACCTAGAATTGGTGGGCCCATCCTTGGTCCCCTTGTCATGGTCAGATCACAATGAGTTTCTCAAAAGCTGAACCCCCCTGCAGGGAGGCAAGACCTATTAGATTGGTCCACCCATATCAACTTAAGGACCCAGATGGGTTCCAGAAGGAGCTGGGGGTTATAACTGCAGATCAATTATGCAGTCCAGCCAAGCTCTTAGTCACTGTTTGGAATAGGAAGATGACTGAGGCTCTGGATAGAGCCTTGCACCCTTGCGACCTCTCCTCACTCGTAGATCTCTCTGTGCCCTGTGGTATACAGAGGAACTGAGAGGGATGAAATGCATGAGGAGACATCTGGAGTGCCACTGGTGGAAGACAGGAGATGAATTCAATCAAATATGGGTAAGAGCTTCTACTAAGGCCTAACTTGTAACGATTTGTGCAGCGAAGTGTAAATACTTTGCGTCTGCAGGTAATTACCCATCAACCCTCTTTAAAGTGAGCTGTCTCCTCCTAGAGAAAGAGGAGATTGAGGTCCCCTGAAGGGGCGTGCTGAGGAATTTGCAGATTTTCTGGAAGACAAAATTGCTCGACTTCGTTCCCAGTTAGATGCCAGCATGGTTGCTGGTTCGGTGGAAGCTCCTGATGCAGGTTCTTGCCCTGTTATCTGGGAACAGTTTGACCCTGTTGCTCCTGAAGAAGTGGACAGGATCCTAGGGGATATGCATGTGAGCACATATACTTTAGACCCATGTCCCTCCTGGCTTGTGAAAGCTTCCCAGGAGGTGACAGGCAGATGGACTCTGGTGATGATTAATGCTTCTCTACAGGAGGAGATGGTGCGCCAGCACTTCAAGGAGGCTGTGGTTCGCCCTCTTCTTAAGAAGCCATCGCTGGACTCCACCCAGTTGGATAATTTCCAACCTGTCTCCAATCTTCCCTTTTTAGAGAAGGTTGTTGGGAAGGTGGTCGCACAACAGCTCCAAAGGTTTCTGGATGAAACGGATTATCTCAACCCCTACCAGTCAGGATTCAGGCCTGAATTTGGGACAGAAACGGCATTGGTTGCACTTTTGCATGATTTCTGGCAGGAGCAGAATGGGGGTAGTATATCCATCCTTGCTCTACTTGACCTCTTGGTGGCTTTTGATACCATTGACTTGGGGGGGCTTCGGGGGATGGGAGTGGGAGGCCTTGTGCTGTCTTGGTTCACTTCCTTCCTCTGTGGTCAGTCTCAGTCAGTGTTGATAGGAAGGGAGAAATCCAGCCCTCACCCACTGCTTTATGGGGTTCCACAGGACTCGGTACTCTCTTTGCTCCTGTTCAACATTTATATGAAACTGCTGGGTGAGATCATCCATCACCATGGACTGAGGTATCACCAATATGCTGATGATACTCAGCTGTATGTCTCAGCCCATGATGAGTTAAGTGTTGCTGTGTCCTCCCTCTTGCAGTGCCTGGAGGCTGTTAGGGACTGGATGGGGAGCAACGGGTTGAAACTAAACCCTTGCAAGACCGAGTGGCTCTGGGTTGGGGGGTTCATTGGCTCAGGGAGAATTGCCAATGGTTTTGGTTTTGGATAGAGTGGCACTACCCTAAACAGACCCTAGGATTCACAACTCCTGGACTCACAACTCCTAGTCAAAGAGCAGGCAGCGGCTGTGGCCAGGAGGGTCTTTGCATAACTGTGGGTTGGGCACCAGTTACACCCTTTCCTGGACCAAAGGTCCCTACTCACAGTCACTCATGCCCTAGTCACTTGATTATTGCAATGCACTTTACATGGGGCTGCCCTTGAAGATCATCTGGAAGCTCTAGTTGGTGCAAAATGCAGTGGCCCCATGGTTTTGTGCAGACCCTGGTATGCACATGTGTCACCTCTCCTGCAGGAGCTACATTGGTTACCGATTTCTTTCCGGATGCCATTCAAGGTGCTGGTTGTCGCCTTTAAAGCCCTTCATGGCTTGGGACTGGGTTATCTGAGGGAAATCTCTTGTCGGTCACATCTACCCGACCCATTAAAGCGGTGAAGCAGGGAATGTTGCGGGTCCCATCCCTGAGGGAGATACACCTGGTGGGACCCAGAAGAAGGGCCTTCCCCATGGTGGCTCCCTCTCTCTGGAATATCATTCCCCCAGAAATTAGAATGGCCCCCACTCTAGCACTCTTTTGGAAGGCACTGAAGACCTGGTTTTGCCAACGGGCCTGGGAAACCCACAGTGGGATGGAGCCCATCAAATGGCTAGTGTGATCTGCTGTCGTCAGGGTGGGGTTGGGAGTTGGGGGGTGATTTTTATTTTTTTCAGATTTTGTTCTATTGTACTTTTTAAAATTTTTTACTCCTTTTGTTAGTTTTTACTGTTTTTTATTTTATTTTTTGTTTTAAATATGGTTTTACATTGCTTTTTTGGTAACTGGTGCAGTACAGGCTCATATTTAAGTGGTTGTCCACTAGGACTTCTAGATGCTTCTCATAGTTACTGCTTTGAGTTAGGTACCATTGTATTGTCACAAATCCCTAGAACAGACAGAGCAAAAGCCCCTCTTCAACTTATTTGGTTTAAGTCTAAACTAATGCCTATTGCATAAAACACTAGAAGATTAGGAATATCTATTAGTAACAATTTTTCTTTAGTAATAATAGGAGAGAAAAGATCCCTAAAGGTTGAGAACTTCCTGGAATTTAGAATAATGGGTACAACTTTATATCTGAGTATCCAAGGCTGCCTATGAGCTACACCACGTATTTCATGTGGATAATATCAGGAAGTCCAATTTATGCCCAGTTGACTCCATGCATTCTATCTCCATGTTTTGAATCCAGAGGCATAAACATGAGAGGAGAATATCAGAGGTTCCAGAATATTAAGAAGTCTAAGCATAAGCTCTCCCATTTTCTGCTAAGCATATGGTCTCCCATATTAATGCTACATTAATATTCAGAAAAAATATATTTCTAACTACTGACACTTTTATATCTGTTCAATAGAAACAAAAAAAATCTGGAACTTCAATAATATAACAAATTATATATTATTAATGCAAATTATACTTTGCATTTGGAATTAAGGAACATGCAGACAAAAAATAGAAACAGCAAAGTTGTTGAAACAAGACAACTGAATATAAGAATCAGGATGACAGGAAAAAGTGAAATCTTTTATCCAGAAGAATTATAATAGCTAATCTTCAGATATTGCTCAGATGATGTGAACCATTCCAGAATTTGTAAAAACACCAGTCCAGGACCGAGGTAAAAGATTTTTTTTTAGCTTTTTCCAGCTATATTCCAGAAAGAAAATTCTTCAGAATCAACTTAAGCCAGCAATTAATATTCTTACCTCATACCTAATACCTTCTCTCTCTCTTCTTTTTTCTTCTTCAGATTCAAGATAATAAAAGATTGCTAAATCTGGGTATTTAAGTCCAGACTCCTATCCAGAATGAAAGAACCTAATATAAAGGCTAAATTCATGTTGATACAAAAGTAAAACTTCTTTTTCATTAAGCAATTAGGTTTTTTGTCTGATTTTTTTTTCTAGATTCACAAATAGTTGGAGACTATTCAAGCCCTGAAAAGTCAATGTATTCATAATGGAAATTGGTTTGCTGCTGCAAAAGATTTGGTTTGGAAATAAAGCTAGATAGATTTAAGATAGAAAACATTACAACACAAAAGGCACTATCTGCTGATTGATGTAGAATCATACAACAATTTAAGTTTTTTTATACATTATTTTTCATTAATTATATTATACTCTCAATATAATTTGAAATATTATTTGAATATAATTTGAAAATATAGGAATAGTACCTTAACCTGTTTTAGTACATAAAATAGTTATTATTACTGTGTTGCTTTTAATGTTATATTGATAATACAGGTTGTCTTTGTTTAGCAATTGCCTTGGATAGTAACTATTTGCATATACAACAGTATATGGGCGTATATAGTAAAAAAAATACTTTTCTGATTACTATACATACTTACACCCAAATTTCTGTGTCTGACAGCAATGCTTACTGGAATTAGAGTAATACTGGCCATCAGCCTCCGACCAGACAGAAAACACAAAATTTGTTTATTCTACTTTATTATAATATTATGTTAACAGAACCTCACACATGGTTTGCCTGTCACTTTGCAAATATTTCACTAGAATCAATTGCAATTGCTAAACAACTGTTACATATACACAGTGAATTAGTTCATCAAAAGTTAAGCTGAAGTTCACTTTTGGTTAAACTGAAGATATATATTTTACAGGGATAAAAAAATGAAATATGGTTTCACGCCTTATTGCTTAGAAAGATAGCATTCTGAATGCTGAATAGGACCTCTTTTTTGTTTTAAGAAGAAAAGTTGTAATAAGCCTGGAGAATAGTAAAATGTTTCTGAAGAGAGAAACTTTAGAGAAATTATGGTCTTTCATTCTCAGAAGTCTCGCTACATTTTCCCCAAATAATCTGGGAGGAGTAATATAGTCCTTAATCATGTTCTGCTTTACAGTCTTTGCTTTATAACATCCTAACCATTCCTTCTTTTCTCCCCATATCTACCCAACTTCTTGGCTTTTTATTGTTGTGTATGTATGATAATATTATTAGGTATAAATGCTTATATTTCTTGGTATCTAAGATAAATAGGAACAATATTTCAAGTAAGTAGTTATTTTATCAAACATATAGCTCCATCTGTTAACTATTATGAGGCACATTCCATAAACTACATTAACAGTGCATTATTGAGAAGATATTATCTGTTTTCCTTATAAAGTGATTAAACTGGATATTTTAAGGAATGACAAGTGCGACTTTTATTGAGAAGGGTCAACAAAAGTTAAAGAGAAGTTATTTACCTAATGATCTTCAAGAAACATTAACAGAAATACAGATATGGAAGTCTATACCTTGAATTAGAAAAACTGTTTCTAACTGATACAGATGCCTTCAATTTTATAAGATATAGATTTTCTTCAAGACAATGTCATCAATCTATAATGTAACAAACAGGTATTATAAGAGGGTAGAATGTAGCTGGCTAAAAACCTAAAACTCAGTAGAAATAGGAATACAGAAAGAAAATATACAGATAGCTGGCCAAGAGCTGATTAAGTGAAGTAAGACAATATTCCTTACTCCACTAATTTCAATATAGAACAACTGAGCTGTATTCTCAAGAATTATTTTCTAAAGAATCACAGCTTATCAACATTCAATTTACTTTGATTTTTTTTGCATGTTTAGTTATTTTTGAGATATTCTTAATAAAGCCTATGTAATAATCAATAGAATCCTGCAAGAAGGGCAAAAACTAGATAGGCAGGCAGGCAGATAGAATTAAATACATAAATAAATATTTATTGTGTAGGAGAAAGAATTTGAGATAAGCATATACAGTAATTCATTTCTCTCTTTGAAAGTCAGAATGTCTTTAAAACATGAATTATTGCTGATTATACTTTTAAATAAAGATAAACATTGAACATCTCATTTGTTTACTTACCTTGTCCAGAATGACTCTGACAATAATCTATGCTTGTCTGCCTTCGATCTTGTGGCTCCTCGCTTCCTCCATCTACATGAGAACCAAAACAGAACAAGAGGATCAGTTCAACAGAGAGATTAGGCAGCTACAATTTCTCTTCCACTATCACTATCTCTTAAAAGACAACAGCCTGATTAGTCACAGGTATTTCTCACTTAACTACTGTAATTGGGTCAAATTTCCATTACTGAGTGACATAATTGTAAAAAGCAATATCCCTTAACCATGCAGCTTGGTGATGGCAGTTCCAACAATTCAAATTGCCAATAGTGCCAATAGTCCATATGGTGTGCTTAAGTGTGATATTATGTTGGTCATCATAACCTCACTGAAATCTGGCAGTGAAAATCAGAAATGGCAATCACATGACTACAGGGATGCTGTGACCGTTTCAAGTATGAGGACCAGTTGTGAGTACCACTCCTTCAGTACTGTCATAAGTTTGAACAATTACTGAATGAGTGGTTATTAAGTGAGGACCACTTAAACTACTATTATTTTTGTAAACATTCTAAAAGCAATGCCTCTATGATTTATTTAAAACCATAAAAATAACTTTTCTTGAACTCTTATTTTCTTATTCAAATCATGCGCTCCAAAGCACAAAAGAATAGTTGATCACATACTAAAATAAATCTACATTTGAGAATCATCTAATCGTTCTATAAAGTGCTCGGTAATCATAAATATTTACTGTTTATATAAGGTATAGTGGCAGACAAAGTGACCAAATCAACTTTTTCATGGAAAATTAATTGTGCATTATGCAGTTAAGATCACACGATGATCACTGGTAATAACTAATAACTACCTATGTAAACATCATACAATGTAGGACCGAAACCAAATTGTGCATCAAAATGCAGCTAATTTAAATGCCTCATTTATTAATTAAATTTCAAAGTCAGTAACAATCCAGAAGAAAACCAGTCTGGTATATTGGTAAAAGAATCAGAGTAAAAACTATGATACTGTGAGTTCTAATCCCATTTTAGTCACAAAGACTGCTGAGTGGCCTTGGATCATTAACACTTCCAGCCCTAGGAACAAGGCAACAGCAAACCACTTCTGAGAAAATTTGCCAAGAACTATTTCACAGAAGTTTAGAATATGTACTGAGAATTCTCTATGCTCAATATTTACAGATAATCAGAGTTGGAAGGGACCTTGTAGATCATCTAGTCCAACCCCCCGCCCAAGCGGGAGACCCTACACCATTTCTGACAAATGGCAGTCCAATCTCTTGAAAGTCTCAACTGATGGCACTCCCACAACTTCCGAGGGCAAGCTGTTCCATGGTTGATTGTTCTCACTGTCAGAAAGTTTCTCCTTGTTTCCAGGTTAAATCTCTCCTTGTTCAGTTTCAGTACTTTTTCTAGAGCCTCAACATCTTTTTTATAATGTGATCAGCCAATATGATATTCATTGCTATCTGGTTCTTAACAACTAAAATGATTAAAGCCCTAGAGACAAAAACATATGAAAAAGTGTTGCAGGATTTGGGTTTGGCTAGTTTTCTTACAAGGCAAAAGACTGCTCCCCTTCAGCAACTCCATCATCTATATCCCCCTCCCCGCAATCTCTGATCTTTTTTGGCTGCCCTGCACAGCCTAAATAGGCCATTGTATCATGTAATTCCTACCTTTGCTCAGCTTACTACCTACACTGAAGAGTGCTGCCTCAAGACCTGAAGCATTGCATGGAATTCCATCACAGATGCAACTCTGAATTGTATCAGCAAATTATGTAGGAAGATGTCAGGTACCTTATCCATGATTTAAACCTCAAGAGAAAGTGGGTGATGCAGCAAATGACTAAATCACAGAAATTATGTGGCCCAAGAATGGTTAAAATTGAAATTAATGTTTTGGAATAGCCAAGTAGAAGTCCTAATTTTAATCCTATAGAAATGTGGTAGAAGAACCTAAAACGGGTAGTTCATATAAGCAAGACCCCCAATATTCCTGAGTTAAAGCTGTTCTGTAAGGAAAAAGGCTAAAATTCCTCCAAGCCAATATGATAACAATTATCGGAAACATTTAATGCAGTCATTTCTGTGCAAACAAGGCACACCAGTTTTTAAAAGCAAAGGTTTATATGCTTTTTCCATACACAAATATATTCTGTAATTTTGAATAATTTTCTTCAATAAATAAATAAGTTAAATGTTTTTATTTATTTCTTTAAGTGGGTTCTCTTTATCTAGTTTTAGGATTTATGTGGAGAATGGATCATATTTAGGATCATATTCATGTAGAAAGTGAAAATTCAAAGTGTTTAAGTATGATTGCATTGCGTAAGAGTATAGTATAAAGCAAATGGTACCCAACACACTACATATCTAGTATCAATAGTGTTAGATAAAGATGTTCCCTGGCCCCAGTACATTTAAACTTTATATCAATGACATGCCAGAAGTCTTCTGCTCTCAGCATGTTCACAGTTACATAATAAATCTATCAACATTATTTTAAAGGCAGGTGATATGGTCCCTATGGACAACCTCAATCTTGGACTAATGAGCCAACTCCAAACTTAGTGCCTACAACATTATTAATTCTTTGAAGCTAAATAAGGTTATCAGAGAATTGCCCAACTGGTGTCCAAATGGACTCAGAAACGCTGACAAGAACTTATGGTTTATATAAATAAATATATTTATAGTAAATAAGAGAGGCAAACAGGAGTGTTGTCAAGTAAATTAACATAGCAGGAACATCATTAAATCCAGATAGCATACATAGCACATAGAGGACAAAGATGAGAAACAAGGAAACTCCTCCTTTACACTCACAGCAACCAATTACACCTTAGTTTGCTTCATGCAGGAGCAGCTCTTTTCAACCAGTTTAGTTATAATTGAGTGTCCTTATTCATATCCAATCCTTCACTGATTCAGATATTAAAATTTAAATATCTTAACACTCTTTCAATTTATAGCTTGACAGCATTTAAACTAAGTGGTTTCACAAGATTCTTATGATCCTGTATAGCCAATGGCTCTGTCATGAGATCAGCCAAATTATCTTCTGATGAACAATAAATTAGGTCTATTACATTTTCTTTCATTGCTTCTCTGACATTACCATATTTTATGTCAACATGCTTGCTTCTGATTTTTACTCTCACCTATTGCCATTCGTACACATGCCATAATATTTTCAAACACTGGTATAGATCCCTTCACCTCAATATTCAAATTCTTCAGTAATTGTACATTTTTCTTTTTTTATTTAGAATATACCCTCCTTCTTTTTATTTAGAATATACCCTCCTTCTTGTAGTTTCTACTCCTAAGTTCTTTATTTTTCTTAGAATCTTTGCATTTCTTTTGTTCTGCCATGTGTAAATGCAATACCTCCTGGCAATTTCAAGGTCCACAAGAAATGACATATACTTTCACCTCATCAGTTGTGAATCTTCTTGGAGGAGCACCTTTGTTTTCACTTTCAGACTTCCTTGAACAAACTGTTCCTGTTTCTCAGGGATCCCACTTTCTAAACATTTCTCTGAGCTATTCTCAAAACTTCAGCCACTTTCAGATCTTTGCTCAATGTACCTATGTGAATGCTCAGACCTTTGACTAACAGACATTGAAATTTCAGGACTAGCATGTAGCTTTTTCCAATTCTCACATTCTGAAAAATTTGCAAAACATAAAATAATTACATTTTTGTGTCCATTTGAAAACCTATATATTTTTTATCTTGATTGATAACCTATAAATTTCAATTTCCTTGCCTTTAATTCAGGGGTGAGATCCAAATTTTTAACAACCGGTTCTGTGGGCTTGGCTTCGGTGATGGGCATGGGTTGGTGGTCATGTTATTGGCTGGGCGTGGCCAACTCAATATCACTCACATCGAGGCACACATCTCCTCACCTAGCCTCTCATGAATGTGGGGATGCTGCAACAGTCATACGTGTGAAAAATGGTCATAAGTCACTTTTTTCAGTGCCATTGTAACTTTGAATGGTCACTCCACACAAGCAAAGTACCAGCAAAGAAGGGGGAAATAACTCCAGAGACAGCAAGTCTAGTCCTGCCAAGAATGTAATAAGGATTAACGGAGAGGCAGTTTCTGTAAGCAACATCAGAATGTTTCCTTCCTGCCTTCCTTACAGGATTAGGCCAGTAATTTCTTCTAACAACCGGTTCTCCAAACTGCTTAGAATGTTAACAACCGGTTCTAGAGAATAGGTGAGAACTGGTAGAATACTGCCCCTGCTTTAATTGTCCTTTCTTTCTAACAATTTTGGGAATGTACACCTATGCATTGCCAAAGATTCTTAAATGTGCCAAAGATGATTGTCTTCCATACAACATGTAATATGGAGTTTGGTTAATTGCTGAACTCTAAAGGACTATTACCTAAATAATTGGCAGTTAAAATTGCCTTACCCCAATACAGTTTACTCATTCCTGCATCTGCTAGTAATGCATCTTCCATATTTTGTAATACACCATTTCTGCACTCACCAATTCCATACTCTGCCAGAGTATAGGGATTGGTTTTTCTATGGTTTATGCCTTTCTTTCTCAGTCACTGCTGAAACATATCAGACATGAACATTGTCCCTCTGTTTGTAGTTGACCGATATGTTGATTATAGCTCCTTTCTACAAACATTACCCATTGCTTAAATTATTGAAACACTTTTGTTTTGCTTTTTAGCAAATAACAATAACATACCATGAGAAATCATCAACAATTTCCAAAGCAAATCTGGCCCCTCCCATTGATGTGGATAGAGGGCCAATTAAATCAACATACACTTAACTGAAAATTTCTTTCAGATATTTTATCACTTCTTCTGCTGATAGGGTATATTTTTAATTTGGCCTCTCTGCAAATATTACAATCCAAATATTTGCCACAATCTTTTACATTTCAACTACAGCCAGGTCAGGCATTTTCTGCAATACTTTAAAGCTTGCATGACCCAACCTTCTATGCAACGAATGTGCACATTCATTATGCTTTGGTTCATTAGAAAAGATTGTCTGCACTTCCATCAGTTTCCTTGTGCTTCAAAACACATAAATTGTTCAGTTTCAAACCTTATGCATATAAGGTTTGAACATACCCTGTTAGTCATATCCTTATGCACATACCCTGTTATTCTTTATGACTTTGCATGTACTTTTTGCAAAAATTATTTCATACCCTTCATTGTCTAAATGAGACACACTCAGCAAATTGTGATCTAAATCTGGTTCACATAAAAAAATATTAATACATAGTATATATACTGTTCCTTGTCCTTGTACAGAAAAATAATTACTATTTGCCAGGCTTACAAATTTCTGTCCCATAAAGGAAAATAGTTTTGGGTTATTTACAATATGTTCACTTGCCCTATTGTCCAGCAATCATATGCTTGCCTTCACCACAGAAATCTGTGTGTCTTCTTGCTTCTGTCTCTGTGCTTTCTCTCTCTTGCTTGAATCTTTCAATATTCCTGCACAATTTCTCCAGATAGGCTGAGAAGATCCAAATGCGAAGCAGCATTTTACAATTCAGATTTTTCTCTCCCACCTTGTTATCTCACTGGAAAACAGTTCCTCTCTGACTGGGCTCACAAAGAAACTTTTACCTCAAAAAAATACTGCTGGCTCTTCAGAGTGCTTTGGGACCCTTAATTTATCAGCGTAGCTGGTGTCCAAATGGAATCAGAGATGCTGACAAGAATTTTTGGTTTTATATAAATAAATATTTACAGCAAATAAGAGAAGCAAACAGGAGCATAGTCATGGAAATCAATACAGCAGAAACATCATCGGGTAAATCAAGAGAGAACACAGAGCACAAAGAAGTGGGAAACAAAGAAATTCCCCCTTTTCACTCACAGCAACTAATTACAACTCAAATTCCATCATACATTGGCCAGCTTTCCTTAAGCAATTAGCTGTATGTTCTTACTCATTGTCTAATCCTTCACTAGTCCAGATATTAAAATTTAATCATCTTAACAAAGGTCAAATTTGAAGTTATGGTATTTGGAAAGAAGCATTATAGATAGATGGATGGATGGATGGATGGATGTAGATGTAGATGTAGATGTAGATGTAGATGTAGATGTAGATTTAGATTTAGATTTAGATATAGATATAGTATTTACGTTTCTTCGGATATTTTCCCGCATCTTAATATTTGCGCTTTTATTATAGCGAAGTTTTGGCAGAATCTCATCTGCCATCCTCAGGCTTGTGTTCTTTTTAATTGTATGTGTTAGGTTTGGCAGCCGTTTTTTGTTTGAATTTGGTACTGGCTTTCTGCTTTATTTGAATGTTTTTTTCCTTATCCTGATTGGCTGGGAGTCTAGGTCTGTTTTTATTGGTATTCGAGTTGATATGTTCTTGATTAGTTGGTAACATTGTATTTTGTGCATTGGGGTTTCTTAGTGCAGCTTGGTTTCTTGTGAATGGCCAACAATTATTTATTAGGAAGCTAGGTTTTATTTGGATAGCTGGCTGGGGCGTGTTTGGGCTGGAGATATTGGGGGGGGGGGTCTGTTTGTGTCCATGTGCTTGCCTGGATTGTGGTATAGAGATTTAAAAGAACCCAATACACAAGCCTGAGGATGGCAGATGAGATTCTGCCGAAACGTCACTATAATAAAAGCACAAATACTAAGATGTGGGAATGGAGGTGACAGTATTCCAGATGAGCTATTCAAAATCTTAAAAGATGATGCAGTAAAAGCACTTCACTCAATTTGCCAGCAAATTTGGAAAACTCAACAGTGACCATTGGATTGGAAAAGGACAGTTTACATTCCAATTCCAAAGAAGAGCAATGTCAAATAATATTCAAACTACCGAAGTTATGCTCAAAATCTTACAAGCTAGGCTCCAGCAGTATGTGGACCAAGAACTACCAGAAGTACAGGCAGAATTTTGAAGAGGCAGACGAACTAGAGATCAAATTGTCAACATATGCTGGAGAAAGCTACAGAGGTTCCAGAAAAACATCTACTTCTGTTTCCTTGATTAGGCTAAAGCCCTTGATTGTGTGGATCACAACAAATTGTGGCAAGTTCTTAAAGAGATGGGAGTACCAGACCATCTTATTTGTCTCTTGAGAAGGGGCGTTGGTGCTTACCTGATATGCCCATTCTCTGTGAGCTGTGAAGAGCATCCAGACATGGGACATGCTTCCTTCTCTCATCTGATAAGCTGAGCTGATTTGTGAGGACACTCCTCGAGGCTCCTCCTTAGTGTCACCAGTTTTGGCAATGTTGAAGTGATAAGTTCATCGTCATTCTCCTTTATCTTTGCTCTACAGACTTGGCCAGAATTGGACCCACACCAGAAGGACTCTGGGTGAGGCTGGATGCTCTTCACAGCTCACAGAGAATGGCATATCAGGTAAGTATGTTGCCCCTTTTCCAGATGAGCTGTTCAGAGCATCCAGACATGGGACATACCAAAGCTTGGCATGTCGTATGGGAGGGTCTCCATCTGGTTGGAGTCCCCTCTTGCTACGTGTGGACCCACTATAATACATTACTGCCAAAGGCTGCTTCAGCAGAAGCAAAAACATCCAGTTTACAGTGCCTTATGAAAGGCAACAGTGAGGCCCATATTGCTGCCCTACATATTTCTTCGATTGATTCTTGAGTAGCCCATTTGCGGCACTCCGAGTTGAATGTGCTGTAATGCCCGTAGGTACAGGCAATGACTGAGTCTCGTAAGTCTTTGCAATAGTGACTCGTAGCCACCTGTCAACTGTCGATGATGTGACCTTCCTGCCTTGAGTAGCTGATTGAAAGGAGATGAAGAGCGCCTCCGTCTTCCTAAAAGATGCAGTCCTGTCTATATAGATTCTGAGTGCACGTCTCACATCTAATAGATGCCATTGTCACTCTAGACTGTGAGATGGCCTAGGACATAAGTTGGGGAGTATCAACTCCTGAGCTCTGTGGAAGGTTGAATTAATTTGGGGAATGAAGGTTGGATCTAGACAAAGGACCACTCTGTCAGAATGGAAAATATAGAGATCTTGTCTCACTGACAGGGTGCCTAGCTTGGAAATTCATCTTGCAGATGTTATCGCTACTAAGAACGCCACTTTGTATGTAAGTAGATGGAGATTCATGGTTCTCAAAAGTTCAAAGGGTTGTTTTGAGTGCTGTGAGAAACTTCTTTAAATCCCAGGTGGGGTATCTATGAACCACTGGAGGTCTTAAATTAGTGGCCCCACAGAGGAAACTGCATATTCTTGGGTGATGAGCAATGGATCTTAGGTTACCACAGATAATTATCAAGGCTAGAGCCACCACTTGTCTATGTAAAGTGTTTGGTGAGAGTCCTTTGTCCAAACCTTTCTGAAGAAAGTCCAGTATTTGTGCCACTGATGAGAGGTAGGGTCTATTTTCACCTTGTCACACCATCTGCAGAAGATGTTCCAGGTACTGTTGTATATACGGTTTGTTGATAGATGTCTGGCTGCTTGGATCATAAAGATGACTTTATTGGAGAGTTTCTCACCTTTCAGATGTCTCCGCTCAAGCACCATATGGCTAGGTGCAGCCATTGTGGGTCCAGATGTTGAATTGGGCCCTGTGTGAGTGAGACTCTGTCCGGCGGGATTCTCCATGGGTTTGTTATCGAGATCCGCGAACCACGGACGTCTTGGCCGGTAAGGTGCCATCAACAATAGTTCTGCTTTCTCCTCTGGAAGTTTCTGGAGTACCTTGGGAATCAGCCGGAGGAAAGGGAAGGTATAGAGAAGATCTTGAGGCCAGCAACAGCATAGAATATTGACTCCCTCCACTCCTTATGTTGGAAATCTGGAAATGAACCTTGGGAGCTGTGTGTTGATAGGCAAGGCAAAGAAGTTATGATCGGTTGGCCAGCAGATGTGACAGCCCCTGGAACAGTCTTGGGTGCAGGCACCACTCAGAATGGTTGACAGTGGCCCTGCTCAACCAGTCTGCCTGAATGTTGGACTGTCCCGACATGTGTTCCGCTTTGATGGAGATCAGGTTCCTTTCTGCCCAGCAGCACAGTCTTTTTGTCTCTCTCATTGGTGATTTTGAAAGGGTGCCCCCCAGCTTGTTTATATGGGCCTTTGTGGCCATGTTGTCATCAGGATTAGAACATGTTGCCCCTGGATCAGTGGTAGAAATTTGTGGAAGGCCAGATGGACTGCCCTCAATTCCAGCCAGTTTATGTTACAGGCCTGTTCTGTCATGGACCAACAACCCTGAGCTGTAAGGGACTGACAATGGGCCCCCATCCAAACAGACTTGTGTCTGTTGTGACAGTCTGTCTGTGAGAGTCTTTGAAAAGACAGCCTTGCTGATGTTTGTTGTGGACCACCAGTGGAGCAATATGAGGACCTTTCATGGAACGGTGACCTTGGACATAGAATTGCTCCTTCTTGACCACTGATATGGGAGCAGAAACCATTGAAGGGTTCTGGTGTGGAGCCAGGTCCAGGGAACAATAGGAATGGTAACATATCATTTTCCCTAACAATTTGGATAATTGTGCCAGGGATATTCGTTTGATAGTCCTAACTTCCTTTGACAACTGCCTAATGCTACTCTGCCTATCCGGTGATAAGGATACCTTACCAGCCACTGTATCAATAATGGCTCCTAAATGCAGGAGACGAGTCAATGGTATCAAATGACTCTTGACCCAATTTATTGAAAATCTGTGCTCTTGTAAAGAGACCTTAGTATCTAGTTCAGCCTGTTGGCTGGATGATAACAAAATTAATATGTCATGGAGATAGCATTGTAGCCTAACTGGCTTGCTCCTAGGATAGCCTGCTAACGCAGCCAGGACATTTGTAAAGGTTTGGAGGCCAGAGGCTAGGCCAAATGGAAGAGCTATATACTCAAAATAGTGGCTATTATAACAGAATCTAAGGAATCTTCTCTGTGTGGGTCTGATAGTACCCTCCCCTCCTGTTTCTATCCCCAAATTCAGATCTTTTTGCCTGTTGTCCTTGTTTATACCCAAAGGGCCTTTGTGACCTTTGGGAATAGGATCCTTGGTAGAAGGGATGAAAGGAACCCCTCCAAAAGGAATGGGAAAGTCTACTGTCAGGCTTGCGAAAAAGAGAGGGGAGAATCTTTTACTTGTTTTGAGATTCCATCAGGAGCGGATCCAGGGCAGATCCAAATAGTTTATCCCCTTGCAAGGGAGCAAATGCTAATTCCATTTATGTTTGGTGTCCACCTGCCAATGTCAGAGCCAGAGTAGGCATCGTGCCTTGACATGACATGCTATGGCCCTTGATGAGAATTTAACCGAATTAAAGGTTGCATCTGCAGAGAATTGTGCAGCTGCCATCACTTTGGCTATGTCCTGTAGTGTTCTGGTGTTCGATGAGGAAATGGAATCTCTTAGGTGATGAAGCCACCTTAGGGAACATCTGGTAAAGAATGATAGCAACTTGCGTCTGCTAAGTGAGCCCTGCATAGGGCTAATTCTGCTCTCTTGTCCTCTGGCTTAAGAGCTTCTTCCGCTTCACTAGTTATAGCGGAAGGAGAGACTAGAGCTATTGGTTCATCTACAATGGGGGCTAGTAGAGAGTTAAAGAAATCAGGTGCTAAATTGTAGAATTTCCTATCATATCCCATTGGACAGGAACAAGCAGCAGTAAAGAACCATTGTTTCTGAACTACTTCAGTAAATATTTGTGGCACTAGAATGACTTCCGCCTTGGTGACAGGTTATGAAAATATTAAATCATCTGACTCCTCTGGTGCTGAAGGCAGTTGGGAGGTAGAGTTCGGATTGTCAAGGCATGCCATGTTCTTAGCCTTGAACAATCCGAACTCTACCTCCCAACACAAAACTTAAATACATGTGGGCGGAACAGACCCATGAAAATAGGTTCTTCAGCAGCTAAACCCTCATTGTCCGACATGTCCTTTTCTAGTTGTTCTGCCTCAGACAAGGATGAATCATTGTCCTGAGAAGATACATACACAATCTGTTCCAACTGGTTTATCTGGTCTTCCCTACATTGAATACCCTGGTTGGGCATTTGAGCTATTGGGAAATTTGCCCCCTGGGAAGGTACCTGAAGTTGAATAGATTTGGCCCTGCTTAATGACTTTGGAAATTGAAGATGATGCTTAGGACCTGCTTGTTGTTGCCTTGCTGTGAAGGTCTGTTGCACTTCTGCTGCGATGCCTTGTTTAATAGCTTGCTCCATCCAAAGTCTCATGAGTAAGAATATCTTGGGGAAGAGCTTCCTCTGTTTGCAGACCAGCAGCTGTAGGAGTGATTGTAGCCTCAAGAGGGGCAGGTATTACAATTGATACCTCTTGCTCTTGCAAGATGTTGTGCCTGGATTGCATTGACAGGTCCAGGGGAGGATCTGGGATAGAGCTTGTAACTGAAGCGACTTTCAGAGGAGATGTTGTTTGCTTATTCTTTTTAGCCTCACAAAGACACTTTTTCAGTTGTTTTTCTAGTGCCTTTGGATGCCTCTTGGCGTCCTTTTCCTCGGCCTTAGAAGGTTTCTTTGAACCCCTTTGTTCTATCCTGGATTCTGGCCATGGCCCTGCTGGCTGCTGCTCTAGAGCCTGAAACAATGAAGCTAACAGAGCTTCCACTTGCCATTACCACTCCTGGATACAGGAGCTGTAAATCGGTGAAGCTTGAAATTTAGAGACGGTTAGCACTTCCCAGGAACCTGCTTTGGAACGGCAGGGATTCCTTAATATATTAAAAAATTGATTCCCTTTTTAAATGTAATTTAATAATTGTTTTTACTAATAACATATAATTACATGTCTGATTGAAATTGAATGTGCCAAATGGAAGGATTCACCCTGATCTGCCCAGATAATATTTTTAAATAGTATATTGTTTTCCTGGGCCTTAACAGTTTTACTGCACAGGAGGATACATGCCTGGGTGCTAGCTGTTGCTCTGCTGACAAATTTGCTATGATGGAACAGCCAACTTCTTTAATGTTAATCAGTAATGACTGGATCCAACAATTACAATCACTGAATTTTAAATTCCTTCTGATCTGTATTTATCAGTCAACAATAAATTGCCCCTACAGCTTTTGGTTAGTTAGTTTTTGAAACATCTGTTTTGTTAATTTTGATGCGATGACAGGGTTCTGAAAGCAAATGGTGCCTTCAGTTTGCTGCCTGTTTTTGGCGTGCAATTTTCTTTGCCAGCAGATCCACCCGGCGTTATAATTAGAGCAGCAGGAAACTGCCTGCTGACAAGCTCTTATGCTTTTCCCCCTGTGACCGGGAGAATACCTTGGGGAATTTAGCCACCAAAAGGCTATTTAATCTCGAGCCTCCCTCAGTGCCGTTAAATCCCTCACTGATCTCCAACCATCAGTGAGTCTATTTGAAGGCATCGGCTGCTTCCTCTACCTTAGTGCTATAATTGCTGCTTTTGGCCTCTTTCTTGCTGTGCTCCTATCACGGAGTGCCCCAAATCTGATTCAGAGCCTTTGGAAACTCCACTGGCCAGTTGATCTTAATTGCTTTGGCCTCTGTCTCGCTATAATGGCGTTTTGAGAGAAACTGAATAGGTGCCGGCTCAAGAGCGCTCAAGGCGCCATTGGGGCCCTCTGTTGAGGGATGAAAGTCTCCAACAGCCAGCTGGTATTAAAGCGCGGTGTCAGGACTTTACTGATCTTTTTAAAGTGTAGATTTGCTGTCCTCCTGTTAAAGCTACAATCTGACCTTTTTATGTTATTTTCTGCTCTCAATTTTCTTTCAGACTATCCAGCCAAGGCTGAGCAAACGAAGGCTGAGCAAAAAATGGGGACACTAAGGAGGAGCCTCAAGGAGTGCCTTCACAAATCAGCTCAGTCTATCAGACAAGAGATGATCTGATAGGCATCTCTAGATGCTTGTCTAGATGCTCTGAACAGCTCATCTGGAGAAACCTATATGTGGGTCAAGAAGCAACAGTGAGAACTGGACATGGAACCACTGATGAGTTCAAAATTGGGAAAGGAATCCAGCAAGGCTGTGTACTGTCACCCTGCCTATTTAACTTATATGCAGAGCACACTATGAGAAAGGCAGGGCTCAATGAATCAAAAGTTGGGATTAAGATTGTCGGGAGAAATATCAACAACCTCAGATATGCAGATGATACCACTCTAATGGCAGAAAGTGAAGAGGAAGTAAAGAGCCTCTTGATGCGGGTGAAGGAGAATACAAAAGTTGGCTTGAAATGCAACATTAAGAAAACTAAGATCATGGCATCCAGCCCACTCAATTTCTGGCGAATAGATTGGGAAGAAATGGAGATAGTGACAGACTTTATTTTCCTGGGCTCCAAGATCACCACAGGTAGGGACTGCAGGCAAGAAATTAAAGGACGTTTGATCCCGGGGAGAAAAGCTATGGCAAATCTAGACAGCATACTAAAAAGCAGAGACATCACCCTGCCAACAAAAGTGAATATAGTCAAGGCTATGGTTTTCCCAGTTGCAATTATGGCTGTGAAAGTTGGACCAAAAGGAAAGGCTGAGTGCCAAAGAATTTAATGATGGTGGCTAGAGAAGATTCTTATGAGTCCCTTGGACTGCAAGACAATTAAACGGGTCAGTCCTAGAAGAGATTAACCCTGACTGCTCTTTAGCAGGGCAGATCTTGAAAATGAAACTCATATACTTTGGCTACCTAATGAAAAGAAGGACACACTGGAGAAGAGCCTAATGCTGGGAAAGATTGAGGGCAATAGAAGAAGACAACAGACAATGAGGTGGCTGGATGGAGCCACTGAAGCAGTAGGAGTGAGCTTAAATGGACTCCAGAAGATGGTAGAGGACAGGAAGGCCAGGAGGAACGTTGTCCATGGGGTTGCGATGGGTCAGACACAACTTCACAACTAACAACAACAACACTAAATATACCTGGTGTTTGGAGAAGGAACCTGTAGAACAAATCAACTCCTTTTTAATACCTAGGATTATTTTTTAACCAACTTAGGGCCATGGACAAGGGTCTAGCTCTAGGACAACTTGCCGCCACCACTTGCCGCTGTTGCCTCGCCTTGGCCGCCTAGCCTGACTGACTCGCTGTGTGACAACTCACCTTGGGAAAATGCGAGGGAAAACCTCCTCTTCCTCCTCTTCTGTAGCTTGTACTGGATAAAAAAATTGGGGAGGATTAAACAGAGAGGAGGAGAGGGAGCAGAAAAAAGATTACTTGGGAAAGAGTCACGTAGTTTGACAACTATGTGACTCTTTCCTAAGTAATCTTTTTTCTGCTCCCTCTCCTCCTCTCTGTTTCATCCTCCCCAATTTTTTTATCCAGTACACAGGAATTTTTGCCACAGAATTCAATGATATGGGTGCAAAGGTAAGCTTCATCAAGGAGGGATTAAGGCGAAAGAGAGGGAGGGATGGAGGGAGGGAAAGAGAGGAGGGAAAGGGAGAGGGAAGAGGAGGAGTTTCCTCTCACCTCTGGTATTTTCCCACAGTAAATTATCACATGGTGAGTTGCCAGGGCGAGCCATTTGAGGCAAGCTAGTTGGCCCGACCCTGCTAGGGTGACTTGGAGGCAGTGATCCTGATGCAGTGACCCTTTGTCCTTTTTTGCATGGACATCCTTATTATAAAAAATGTGAGAAGGGGGTCAGTCAAGACTCTTTTTCTTTTTTTTATTTATCATTTGCATTTGTATTTCCATTCTGTCCTCTTTGTCTTATTGTCCACACATTTTCCAATATTTCTAGTATCTGTAACTCCTCTTCATCCCGTCTATCCATAAATTCTTCCATAATGTTGTCTGTCACATCTTTCACTTCTTTTTTATACTCTTCAAAAATTATTCTTTTAGGTGCAGAAATCATTGCTCCCAAATTAATTGAACATTTTTGCTAATTCTTCAAAAATGCTTTGAAATGTTTCAAACATCCCTCATTTTAGATTTCACTTTTCTTTTTCTTCAAATTCAATTCCCTCTACTGCCCCTTTTCTGAATATACAAAGTCTCAAGTTTCATTGTTGTTTTTTCAACTTTCAGCCAATGATCTCTTTCTGATAGACTAATTTGTATTCCCATGGATTATTGCTTCATTTATTTGATTTTTTAGAAGTTTTTAGCAAATCTATATATATAAAAGCAAAATACTATTCACACATCATCATGAAATCTCCAGAACTTAAAGCCTACAAACTTGAAATTTGGCACGTATGTTCCTCTTGGCTTCTAGGTGCTCGCTAAGAAAAGATTTTTTGAAATGACCATCAGATCTTTATTATTTCTTAATACTGTAATTAACATGCTCTGATGCTAAGGAGTTCTACTCCCCCTCCCCACTTGAAAAGATCTCTGTTCCAACTGCCAATTGCCTCACTTTGCATTATCTCACATTCCGTTACCTTAGTAACTCCACAACCATTTGCCCCACTTAAGGACAGACAAACCTCCAAGTTGCCAGAACAACTCTCTAAAAGGATGCAAACTACACTTCCAAACAGGAAGCTACTTTGGCATCAAAGGTTGTAGTATTTTTATTACCCACCATCCAGTCAGAACTGAAGAAGCTCCTTGGATGAAAACCAAAACATCTTCAAACAAAAACCAGAAAGTCCAATTGTCTCCTGAAAAAAAGCACCTTTGGGACAATAGTTGGAGGATTGTATTTTACAACACTTTTGCTGAATATAGATAGATAGATAGATAGATAGATAGATAGATAGATAGATAGATAGATAGATAGATAGGAATGGAAAGGAGAAAAAGGGAAGGGAAGGGAGGGAAGGAAAGGAAAGGAAAGGAAAGGAGTGGTCTTGGGCTCTTTACAGTACTAAATGTCAGTACCTCATCAAAATATCTACACCTTCCACCTATGGAATCGATTCCGCACTCAAGGCAGTGGGAGTGATATTCCCTTATGTGTTTCAATCATCAACCACCACTGAGCCAAGAGATTGTGAACCAAATTTCTCCTGCATAGCCCGATCACATAGTTTTGTAGCGAAGTACAGGTATCCTGCTGGTATTCTAATATTCTAAATTTGTCTGATCGATTCAAAATTGTCTTAGTTTACATTCTTATTTATGTTTTTTTTTTACCATTTGTTTTATATTCTTTAAACCCCTTAAACTGTTAGCTAATTACTCTTCCACTTTGGGATGAAGTTTTATTCACCAGGTAGTTTTTCAGCCTTATTATTTAGAAGACCTCTTTTGGTTATAAAATAATTGTAAATTCAAAGGTGATTAGTAAGTGAGGTAAGTGAACCCCAGTGTCCTTAAAGGTTCATTGTTGCAAGCTTGATGGCTTGATGGCTATCATCTACAAGCACTCAAACCCTCAAGGCAACCACTATCCTCAGGTCTTCTCATTAAGAGCATCTATCCAGAGCACCAGTGAGCATTCTCTCATCCCCTCTAGTTCTGTTGGATCAAGTTTGTCACTGGTTTGCCAGTTGTCAGTGCAGCAGCATCTCCATTCTAATTTGCCATTTTTCTTACTCAGATGGTATGGTATACTGCAGGCATCTTCAAACTTGACAGCTTTAAGACCTGTGGACTTCAACTCCTAGAATTCCTCATCCAGTCATGTTAGCTCAGGAATTTTGGGAGTTGAAGTCCACAAGTCTTAAACTTGCCAAGTTTGAAGACCGTTGGTATATTGCTTATCATTATATCATCTCCCAATATCACTGTAAGTATTTAAGATATTCCTCGCCATATTTCAAATTAATTAATCTTAAATTATGAACTTGGGAAAGTACATCCTGTTTTATAACTTGATGCCATAAATAATGTTTGACTAATTTTCCTCAATAAATGATAAATGAATTCCATTTGTAGGCAATTGTTACCAATTCCAATTGATAGGGAAGGACTGACCCCCTCTCTAAAAGAACAAAGAAGAACCTATGAGAATGAAAATGAAATTTCACCTTGAAAATAATGCTTTAGCCAACATATCAGCACTATGAAATAACCAAAGGCAAGGTACTGAGAAAAATGTATGGTTAGCTAAACACTAAATTATGAAGCCAGAAAAATAACTTAAAGTGGCCATTTGGAATGTGTGAAGTTCCAAGTTAGACATCATAAAATAATTATCATGAACTATTTTAATATAAGATTTCAACTGTGGCATAATCAGAATTAGTACTCACTGGATTTGAAAATGTCCATGTCCACATACCAGACAATGATGACTGTTGATGCTGTTGTGCTACTCTGAAAATGAGAAATAGTGGGTGTTGGCTGAGCTATAGAAACCATAGCTTCCAAAACTATTGTGAAACTTCCAATTAGTCTCATGTAAATTAGTATTTCTCTCACTTGCAGGAATAAGAAAAACGAATGTAATCAAACAAGTACAGATTGAGTTCCTTTCATGGCGAACTAATCCTGAGCTAAATTTTCATGTTAGTAACAACTGGCAAGGAAAAAATAACTGATGGGGAAATTTGACATGGGAAAGATGAATGACAATGGCTGCACTAATACTATTTGCAGCAGTTAAAATTTAGAAAGAGTTTATTTCAACACCTGCTAAAACATCAATTGACTTAGTGTTCACCTCCTAGAAATGCTAAATCAGTCCTCAACTATTTCTTAATTAGCAAGTCATTTTCAAACAATCATTCATGGATGCCAGAACAACAACAGAGACCAAACTGCCACTGTGATCATGATCTTGTACATGCAATATTACAACTTTACTGAAATGAATTGTTCATAATATAGGCACACCCAAATTTATGAATGGGTGGAACTATTTGCCAACAACAATTCCAACTGATGTTTAGCAGCTGATTTGTCACCTTGAATTTCTGGAAGACATAAATGATAAAATACTATGAATTTCAAAAAATAATTAATGTGCCAAAGAAATTTGTTTTGTACTGGTAGACCATGGATTTGGAGGAATACCTAGCACTGATAGGCAAAAAAGCCAGTGCAAAGTCAAAGGTGTGTCACAATACTCACTAGCTTAACAAGCACATCTGTACTCAACTCAAAGCAGAATGCAATGCATATTGGAATAACATTGCAGAAGAACTTGAAGCCGTTGCACAATGAATACGGTAATGAATACCGCAATCTCTAAACCACATTATACCTTGTCAGAAGTAAATTGTGTCTCCACTCATTCCTTCAAAAGATCTACCAGTTTGAAGAAATACCAAATTCATGGAAACAAGCAATAATAATGTCGATTTCCAAGAAATGAGAGAATCAAGTGCAAGAATGACCATGAGATTGTCAATCATGAGCAGGGTATTTTGAAAGTTTTGAATCCACTTCAGTCAAATGGCTATTTAATCTCTTCTTAAAAACTTCCAGAGTTGGAGCATTCACAGCTTCTGGAGGCAAGTCGTTCACTGATTAATTGCACTAACTGTCGGGAAATTTCTCCTTATATCTAAGTTGCTTCTCTCCTTGATTAGTTTCCACCCATTGCTTCCTGTCCTACCTTCAGGTGCTTTGAAGAATAGCTTGACTCCCTCTTCTTTGTGGCAGCCCCTGAGATATTGGAACACTGCTGTCATGTCACCCCTAGTCCTTTTTTTCATCAAAAGAAGGGTCTTCTTATCCTTCTGTAGGAACCTGAAGACCCAGCTCTGCCAATTGGCCTGGAAACAAAAGGGGGAGTTATACACTAAGAGTGGTTGCTGGATTGATGGCTGATTCTACTTCGCCTTCACTCTCTGGTCTCCACCCATCCACCTTCTTATTACCTTATCGATATATTCTTGTTGTTTTCTTTTTCATTGTTTGTTTTATTGTTCTATTATTTTTCACTTGTTTTGTTTACACTTTTCAGTTGTTCATACTTATTGTTGTAAACTGCCTTGTGAAGCTCAACCAGTACATAATTGATTGTTAATTGAAGAGCCTTGCCCTATGCAAGCATTCAATTAACTTTTTCCATCATAATACATTTGGAGATCACCAAACTCCAGAATAAAGCCCTATTAATCTTTTCAACTTCAAAACTGAATGCAAAATACTAAGCTAGACTTTTCTCACCAGTAACAGAAAAAAAATACACAATATGGGGCCTCCAGAATTAGGCACAATGTTAAAAAATGTGGGTCCTGAGGAGCACAGAGAGTGCCCATCTATAAAGTGACTAAGGGTCGGACTATACCAGCATGACAATTTCTAATAATTCCTAGCATGGAATTAAACTGTCTTTAATGTACCAACTTTTAAAATGCGTTTTGTGGTTTTAACTGAAGTATTCCAGTTTATTATATCATTAACATTTTATTACAAATTACTGATTATAAAATGCTGAGAACAATTGTGATGAACTAAAAGCAAATATAGTACAGGAATAACAACAACAACAACAACAACAACAACAACAACAACTATTATTATTATTATTATTATTATTATTATTATTATTATTATTATTATTATTATTATTATTATTATTATTATTACCAGATATCAGGACTTGAGAATCGAACTGCAGAGACTCTGGCATAAACCAGTGCAGGTGGTTCCAGTGGTACTCGGCACACTAGGTGCTGTGCCTAAAGATCTAGGCAAGCACTTAAAAACAATTGGCGCTGAAAAGATTACCATTGGTCAGCTGCAGAAGGTCACCTTACTGGGATCTGCTTGCATAATTCGCCGATACATCATGCAGTCCTAAACATTTGGGAAGTGTTTGACTAGTGATTTGTGATACGAAACCCAGCATGGTTATCTCATCTACTGTGTATACTGTAATAATAATAATAATAATAATAATAATAATAATAATAATAATAATAATAATAATAGAAGAAGAAGAAGAAGAAGAAGAAGAAGAAGAAGAAGAAGAAGAAGAAGAAGAAGAAGAAAGGGGAAGAGGAAGAAGTAAAAAAGATACATGTTATATAACTACCAGAACATTCTGGTTTAGTCCTCAGCAGCACACTAACACTTATTTAAATATTCTTACAGGCAGTTGGTGAGGGTGAGTAAAGCTCCCCCCTTTAGATTTTGTGATTTTGTTTTTGTTTATTCCAATCAATTTTATGTCACCTTTCAGATCTTAACATTTTATTCTTGTCTGTTGTTATATTTTTGTTCCTTGTTTCATCATGCATATCTAATGTATGCTGATATTTTTTAGCAAAGTTAGGATAGTGAGAGGAAAAGTTTGGTATCTATGCCTGAATGGGGGGAAAGCACATACCTCATATCTTCACACCCTAAATGGCTAGTAACAAAAAGTCTCTCTCTCTCTCTCTCTCATATATATATATATATATATGTATATGTATATGTATATGTATATGTATATGTATATGTATATGTATATGTATATGTATATGTATATGTATATGTATATGTATATGTATATGTATATGTATATGTATATGTATATGTATATGTATATGTATATGTATATGTATGTATGTATATATATATATATGTATATATGTATGTTATTCAGCTTTGTTCGGGTATTTTCCCACATCATTATAGTTGTGCTTTTAAAGTTGTAGCAATGTTTCAGCAGAATCTCATCTGCCATCATCAGGCTTCTGTATTGTGTTCTGACAAGTACATCACCTCTCACAGAGAGATATAGAACAGTGAAGGTATCTGCTCTTACTTAAATAAGAACTGTACATTTTTTATTATCACTCAAAACCAACAATTGAGGAAAATTTCTTTAGTCAATAGCTTAAGACAAATTAATCTTGAATACTAATCTAGGAAGCAACAAAAATGAAACATATCACTATGCCTGGAAATGGACAGCATCAAATTATTCAGAGATTGCCACATAAGGTTACATAAATACTATGAAGCTGCTGGGTGTGGCTTCATGATCATCTTTACTCATAGAGTATATTTGCTTAGTCAGAACAGAGAAACAACTATCAGTTTAAAAGTCAGCTAGAAACTGGGGTCTAGAAATATCCTCTCTAACAATAATATCTTGAAGTCCCTTATATATTTGAAACCAAAACAAATTTTCTTCTCTATATAAACCAAAGAAAAACAATCCTCTAAGTGTAAGTGTAAGTATGATAAGCTCTTTCCTTTCCCTACAGGATTCTGTGTGTTAGTAGACAGGATTTTAGATATTACTTGCATCAATTCCTTACATTTATTTTAATTAAATGGAAGGATCTGTTCTGAAAAGGTCAATAAAAGCATATAGCATAAAAGAAAAAAAAATTAGTCCAAGTAATGTTTGACAAACTTTAAAATGCAACTCTAATACTTAAATTACGCAATATTATACTTTAAATAACCTACTCTTTTATCCTTGTTCCCTGAAAATATTTAGCACAAATATATTGTCCATATGTTCATCGTGTTGCTTTCCCTTCAGTGAAAAGATACTTAATTGCAGCCAGTTTTTCATCTGCAGTTTGCAGTAATAATAACCAGCCATTTTGTTTTCACTATGAAAGACTATCAACCAGATATATTTCTATCTCTTTATTATAATGTTAGATCATTTTTAAAATAACCATTAAAATAACATTGCACAATTTACATCAAATGATTTAGACTGCTTCAAAAACAACTACAAAATATGCACTAACTTGCACATCCATCCATTCATATAGCAGCAGATTCTGCAACATAATGAATTTTTATTCTATGACTTCAAAACTACTGCTGCATAAAAGCTATTAAACATATAGTTTAAAATATTCTAAATAAATATGTTCATGTATTTAGTAAAATAATATATTTTATTGCTTCAGCTGCCTTATAATAAATGTCAAGGCCAACACACATTTTTCTCCACCTGTTCAGACTGCAATAGCTTGCTGTGAGAATGCCAATTAAAAAGGTGTCACTGTTGACAGTTCCTATTTTTTCTCATTTAATCTGTCTCAAACATAGATTTCCATCCTATATTTTAAAGACATTACGTATATGCACATACTTGTTTATATAATAGCATGGCAACAAAGAAATATGTGAAATATCTGAATTCAGCTTAAATGTATTGCAATCTAACAAAAAATAAATAAAAACAGTAGGGAAAGTCATTGCAAAGTATTGATATTTATTGAGGTTTGAAATGGAAGTATTTTGCCCTATTTTGTATCTTATTGTAGATTCGATCATAATACAGTACTCAATTTCATCTGCAACATATAACAATTATATAACATTTTGGAGACACTAAGATATTCAGAAGTTATCACATGGTACAGTCTTAATAATTAGAACAAATATAAGCAATTCAGAGGAATTATAAGTTGCTTCAAGTAATAATATTCATCTAAATCTAGAACAGCAATATGACGCTGACAATTCTGTCAAAAATAGCCTGTGATGTAAATTTAAGGGACGGGAAGTATCTTCGTCTGAAATAAATAGATGAGTTAATAAGACTAATATTCTGTATTAATAAATTCAAATATACCGCCCACATAACACCATGCAGGATCAAATTTCTAGATATAGGATGTATTCTTGTGATAGAATAATATGTGGAGTTGAAATGAAAAAAGTATTAATAATTTTTAACCTAAAAATCCAATCAACTAACCAATATCAAAAATCTCTGATATGACTTATTTTTTATTCCACCAATAGTTCATTGCACAAAACCATAATTTATCTTAGGTATACAAGGCGTAATACAAAATATACGTCTGCATTCCTTTTCCTCCCATCCCCATGCCTAATGACACAGCACTGCTTAAATCATTCTTAGTCAATTGTGTATGTTCAAACTTGGATCATAATTTGAAGATTCCACAATCTGCTACATTCAAAATGCAATAAATTAGCATTTCAGACAATTCAGCTGTATTTTTCTCATACATTACACTCACTAGCAACTATTAATGCTTGTGTGATATCCTGAAATCAGCTCAGAAAAAACCACATTTAAATAAAATGTTAAAATTCTTTTTCTATTGACTTTTCTAATTGTAATTTTACAAGCTGCTGTAAATTTTTGTATGTTTTACAGGTTTTGAAAATATCTATTTTGAGCAAAAACATAAAGCTGGACCTGGTTATATTTCTTTCATTAAACATAATTCATAAACACTAAACAAGTGTTAAACAAATGTTGAGCATTTGGAATGCAAACCTGATATTGCAGCTGTTAAAAATAGCTACAGCATTCATTCTCCAGGATTGCTGTGTCCTTCTTTGCCCAATTCAACACTAAATCCTTCACTATTCACAATATGATAAAATTAAATTCTATTTCTTTCATCTCTTCTTACCTTTCATACATCTCAAAAAAAATGTGTTTAGAAGCATAACAATTTATCAAGTTGATACTGCATGCTTATAGTCTTTCTTTTAAAACATGCTAGATAAATTATCCAATACATACTCTCACATATTTTACAAGTAGCATGCCGATCTATTGTACATAATCAAGATATTGTCAATATACCTGTCACAAAATTCAAAATTAGAAAAAGACAGTATTGCTAGAATTATTTTTGGTTTAACATTATAAACAAGAAAGGCTTACACTCCCTCGTTCTGTTGCAGATAAATAAAACCATTCACCTACCTCTGCTGCATACTGATGGTTATTGTTTCCTAAGGAAGCTTCAAACATGCTGCACCATTTTGCCTGTCTCATGGATGGTGCAGAAGCTAGCAGGGCAGCAGACAGAAGAGTATACTGGAGTCAGCAAATGTCAGTGATAGCCTCATACTGCAGTCTATGCATTAAAACACAGTGAAACCCACAGGTGCCTACATAGAGCCATACAGCTGCAGGCAGCACCTTTACGTTTTCTCAGCAGAACGCCTGTATTCCACTTTCATTCTTCTTTAACCCATTGCATGACAATAAACTAGTACTATCCCTCAGGGCATCTGTAGCAAAATTGTCACATAAAAGATTGCAGGCAGAATGAAAAGCTTTAAGGCAGTACATTTTCTACAGAAAGGACAACACAACTGCATTCACCACGAACAATTCTATTTTATTTGATTATCATCAATCTTTTTTTTTCAATTTAACATAGCCTCCATTGTTAAACACTTTAGTATTCATAATATACTTGCAAAATAGCTGACATTTTGAGAAGATCTAAGGAATGTACAATTTGCAAAATTGCACAGTTTGCATCTTGATTTTCTGCAATAAAATGAAGTACATTCCAAATAGATATTCTCTGTTTAGGAGCTGAATGGATTATTTTATTTCAGAAGAATCAGTGCCTAGAGGAGCAACATTTTTCCCTACTGGAAAGAATGGCAGCCATTTACTTGTATTCAGCTCTTTCAGCAAGACAGTTAAGAGAGTTTGATGGAATTGAACTCAAATGAAGAATGGAATAAGGGCAGAATATTTCTTTAAAGTAGTTTATATTTAGTTTCAAAATAAGATTATGCCTCATCACTTCTTGAGACCCAGTGAATTTCCACTGCTCGTTACAATCTCAAAATTACATCAATAGTTCCTTGTGAGAATAATGCATGACAGTAATTTATTTATTTACTTATTTAAAACTATAAGTCACTTTGCAGAGCTACAGTACATTACTACCAATTAAAAGAATTTGCATAGATTCAATAAATTAATATATCAGAAAAATACATACTATGGATAATTTTTTTTTCATATAAACAAATCACTTAAAGCATTATAGCTATCTTGTTTGTTCATTCATGTCAGAAGCATCACAATTACCATGTTTCTCAGAAAATAAGGGCGGGCCTTATTTTCTTTTGACCCCTGAAAAAACAGCTAGGCCGTCTTTTGGGGGGGTGACTTAATTTCTCCCCCCATGCACCCTCACCTAGAGCGCCCCACGGGCAGCCATGCTTCGTCACCAGTCACTCCTAACGGCTGATCATGGCAGAGCGCAGAGAGCTCCCTACACCCACCAAGCGCCTTTGCTGCAGACCCAGATATGGTGCTGGGTGCAGGCTGGAGTGCTGCCATCAATCAAAGCGATGCCCCTGCGGGAGGGCAGGCGGTTCTCGTCGGCAGCGGGGTCTGTCTCACTGCTGCTGTTGTTGGAGATGGCGCTGGTGAAAGAGGCCCGTGAAGCAGTTGAAATGCTGCCGGTGGAGGAATGTGCAGCACTCCAAACACAGCAGCACATGGGCAGAAGGGAAAGCAACAGCAGTGGAGGAAGCAACAGCAGCTGGCGTAATGCAAAGTGCCCCACCGCCACTGAGGCCAACATCCACGCCACCGCCCGCTAACCCAGCCTGCACCCAGCACCATAGCTGGGTCTGCAGCAAAGGCGCTTGGCGGGGGTAGGGAGCTCTCCATGCTCCACCATGATTGGCCGTTAGAAGCGGCTGGTGGCGAGGCATGGCTGCCCACGGGGTGCTCCTAACAGCAAGTTCCCCCCAAATTTCACATGTTTTAAACTAGGCCTAAATTTGGGGGGAGGGGCTTAATTACACCTTATGCCTAGAAAACATGCTGGGTCTTCCTATTGGGGGGGTGTATTTTTGGAGAAACATGGTAAAATAAGCATACTATAATGTAACACTTAAAATATAAAATATAAGCCTAAGATATGTTCAAATTAAACAGATCTTTCCCAGAAACTACGGTAGAAACATTAATTGTGTTCTGTTGCACTGCCATAAGTTCCTCAACTGTACACTGACTGGGGCACAAAGAGAAGGTATCCCTATGTGTTGTTATCCTTATGTTACCACAATCGCAAAAAGCATAAGCAAACAGATAGCCCCATGTTCCAGAGTGTCTCTGGATCATTTTATACCCATGTGCATTCTATTCAATGATTTCCTTACTTCCAAGTTTTTGTTAGACCCAGGTGCCAGCTTCTCCATTGGTTCCTTCCATGTTGGTTCTTTGTAGTTTTCCTTAGATCCATTCTGCTTTCAAATTCTTCAAATTTTCTATCAACCTAAGGAAGCTATTGCTGGATTTTAGCCTCTCATGAGCTGGTTGTAGGCCATAGTATTGTCTAGGTATTGGTAATTGGAGTCTTTCTCTGTATACTACTGATTGTCTATGAAGGGTTGACCTTTCTCTTTGGGTGGAGATAGTATTCAGGATTGGGTGATCACTCTCAGCTTGCTGATTGAACTGAGTCTGTCAAATCTTTTAGGACACTCCCTCAAAGGGACCTCCCAGAAATTGGTGAAAGAATATTGACAGACTGACATGTTCTCCTATAACAATAACATACACCATTACATTTGGAAGAGACCAATTATTGTTATAGGAGAACATGTCAGTCTGTCAATATTCTTTCACCAATTTCTGGGAGGTCCCTTTGAGGGAGTGTCCTAAAAGATTTGACAGACTCAGTTCAATCAGCAAGCTGAGAGTGATCACCCAATCCTGAATACTATCTCCACCCAAAGAGAAAGGTCAACCCTTCATAGACAATCAGTAGTATACAGAGAAAGACTCCAATTACCAATACCTAGACAATACTATAGCCTACAACCAGCTCATGAGAGGCTAAAATCCAGCAATAGCTTCCTTAGGTTGATAGAAAATTTGAAGAATTTGAAAGCAGAATGGATCTAAGGAAAACTACAAAGAACCAACATGGAAGGAACCAATGGAGAAGCTGGCACCTGGGTCTAACAAAAACTTGGAAGTAAGGAAATCATTGAATAGACTGCACATGGGTATAAAATGATCCAGAGACACTCTGGACAAATTCCTCAGGTTCTGCTATAATGGGTGGCATTATCAATACAGGGCCTTACCCTTTGGGCTTTCATCAGCCCCCAGAACATTTACAAAGCCTTGTCTGTATGGTGTTCATCCCGCTCAGCTGCCTTGGAGCTCTTTTGAGCCCCTGCAACCTTGTCCTTTGGCTTGGGCTCTAACAGGAAGACATCTGATCTGGGGCTGCTGGGCTTAGACAGCGTGACGGCCTGCGAGCCATCTCTTCAACTCTCCTGACAGCGTGGCATTCTGCCATTTTTAATTCTGATGCTGTTATTCCGGAGTTTCCACAAGTTATTCTGCAACCTTCCTATCCTACATTATCTAACCTGCCTGTCAATGTATGAGATTTCTGCCTTTGCTGCAATCTTCTGCCCTTTCAATGCTGCCACAGTAAAAAAAAAAGGGGGGGGGATCCGCATTTAAGCCATTTAGAGCCTTGACAAACCAAAGCGCAGGGATGTAATGTAGATGATGTTTCTACATACCTCCTGCAAAAAAAAATGTAGATCAGCACTTAGCTGATCTGATGTCCATTGAAATAGTATTCAGTATTGGTGATTTTTTTTTCAAATTAAATTAGTTCAAATTTTGATTCTTTAGGAGAAGAAGTTAGCACGTAATCCAGCTAGCTGACTGAGTCAATTTCTGGGAGGACCCTAGCAACAGAGGGAATGTCCTCTGTTGATATGACAGACTCAGTCCAATCAACAAGCGGAGACTGATCACCCAATCCTGAACACTAATTCCACCTCAATGGAGAACTTGAAAGCTAGCCTTTAAGGCTTGTTAAATTTAGACCACCCTATGACAGGTGCAAATTTGTGTAAAGTTTCCCAGAAACCTCTCATGATGTAACTAAAGTTGTATTTTTGTTGTAACTTAAGACAGTCCCCATTAAAACAACTAACAGTCTTTGATAATTAAGACAGATTCCTAAATGTCTTTTTCCCTTAAGTTCAAATTCAATGACCCATGTGCAACAATAATCTGGCCTTTTGGTTCCCACTCCTAAATGACAGTTGTCTAAATTCTCTTTATTCATGTTTTGAGAAATTCTAAATATTAATAAAGCCTGTCACAAATTCTGCCCCCATCAATGAGTAATGTGATGAAATAACTCTGAACTTATTTAATCTTCCTACAGAAAATTACTATAAGAAAAAGGAGGCCAACTTCATATTCTAGGCAGACAAGAAACACTAAGGCCTTCCTTTGTCCTTGAGAACTTCAAAAAAACAATCAGATTCACCCTAATTTTGCCCCCCTCCTCATCTTTTTGTATTTTTTTAAACAGAAAGAAGTTCCACATCATACAGTCCTCCCGAGTGGACTGAAAGCAGCTGGAGCTGAGGAAATGAAGCTGAGTGGAGCGACCTCGGCTCGCGTTGCTTTCTCAGCCTAGAGCTCAGAAAACAACGCGAGCTGCCACCACCTCCTCCTCCCCCTCCTCCCGAATGGACTGAAAGCAGCTGGAGCCGAGGAAATGAAGCTGAGTGGAGAGACCTCGGCTCGCGTTGTTTTATCAGCCTAGAGCTCAGAAAACAACGCGAGCTGCCACCACCTCCTCCTCCCCCTCCTCCCGAGTGGACTGAAAGCAGCTGTAGCTGAGGAAATGAAGCTGAGTGGAGCGACCTCGGCTCGCGTTGCTTTCTCAGCCTAGAGCTCAGAAAACAATGCGAGCTGCCACCACCTCCTCCTCCCCCTCCTCCCCCTCCTCCCGAATGGACTGAAAGCAGCTGGAGCCGAGGAAATGAAGCTGAGTGGAGCGACCTCGGCTCGCGTTGTTTTCTCAGCCTAGAGCTCAGAAAACAATGCGAGCTGCCACCACCTCCTCCTCCCCCTCCTCCCGAGTGGACTGAAAGCAGCTGGAGCTGAGGAAATGAAGCTGAGTGGAGCGACCTCGGCTCGCGTTGTTTTCTCAGCCTAGAGCTCAGAAAACAACGCGAGCTGCCACCACCTCCTCCTCCCCCTCCTCCCGAGTGGACTGAAAGCAGCTGGAGCTGAGGAAATGAAGCTGAGTGGAGCCGAAGCAACCTCGGCTCGCGTTGTTTTCTCAGCCTAGAGAAAGGGGAAGGTGGCTCATCTGGACCAAGGGTGAGTCTCCCCCTCAGTTTCCCCTGAAGGATCTTCTGTCGCTTTTGCCTTCTCCCTACATCTTCCCTCTGTTAAAATCCCCCACACACACACACACACACACACACACTTATTTTTGGTTGGATAGATTTCGTGTCTGAGCATTCTCACATGGCGGTGGGTCTTCCCCCCCAAAAAAAAACAGTTAAAAAAAGAAAAAACAATATATCCTCAAGCAAGAACTTTTCTGCTTCCGATTACCCCCATGCTTAAAAGTTGCAAAGGAAACACGGAAGCAGGGAAGCGGCTGCCCAGCTTCGGAGCTCCACACCATTTTTTTTTTCAGAGGGGAATCTGACTCGAGTATAAACCGAGGGGTTTTTTTCGGCACAAAAAATGTGCTGAAAAACTCAGCTTATACTTGAGTATATACGGTACTTATTAGTTTCTACCAATCCAGTGATTTCTTCATTGCTAACACAGCTTTCCAACAACCGAAACAATTATATATATGGATGTCAACAGATAAATTAATTGACAGATTACAGAAAACAGGTGGACTTTAATATTGGTAGAAGGAGGTGGAAGAGCTATACTAATAAAGATGTGGCCAGGGATTGACTGTGGAACAGATCTCAAATTACTCATGTGCAAGTTTCAAGGTAAACTAAAGTAGAAGGAAGCCAATCATTTGCCTTATATGATGTTGAGCATATACTCCCATATTCAAGAAAAAATCAGGAATCACTCTGAAGTTCTGAATTTCATTGAAAGAGAATCAGAGGAATTAGTGGATGAATTTTAAAATGTTGTTACAGATAAATGTTAAAAGAAAGAAAGGAAAGGAAGAAAGAAAAGAAAGAAAAGAAAGAAAGGTGGATGTCTGAACTATGGCAATTCTGAAGAATAGAAGAAAACCCAAAGAAAAAGATTTCAGGAAAAAAAATGTGACAAAAAATTTCAGAGAACTGTTAGAAGATACTAGAAGCAATATTAAATCAAATTTTAAAAAATTAAAATTGGAAAATAGACACGGAAAAACATTTTTTTCCAAAAGATCTTTGAATTCAGAAAAGGTTTTAACCTCAAATTGGTATTCTAAACATGCCAATCGACAGTATAAGAAGAAAAAAATAGTAAAAAATGCAGACATTTTGGAATTTAAATTTGAAATTAAATTACAGCTTTTCTTATTAAGTACAGGTGAAACTCAAAAAATTAGAATATCATGCAAAAGTTCATTTATTTCAGTAATGCAACTTAAAAGGTGAACCTAATATATGAGATAGACTCATTACATGCAAAGCAAGATAGTTCAAGCCGTGATGTGTCATAATTGAGATATTATGGCTTACAGCACATGAAAAACCCAAATCCACAATCTCAGAAAATTAGAATATTGGGAAAAGGTTCAATATGCTAGGCTCAAAGTGTCCCACTCTAATTGGCTAATTAAGCCATAACACCTGCAAAAGGTTCCTGAATCTTTATGGGAAATGAAGAACAATCATGGGAAAGACTGCTGACCTGACAGTTGTGCAAAAAACCATCATTGACACCCTCCATAAGGAGGGAAAGCCTTGGAGAGAAGGCGGAGCTTCGTCACCGCGATACAGCTGCGATCTCGGGGCTCCGAGATCACAGCTGATATCTTCGCCCCTGGTTGGTCCCAATGGTCCTAAACCATCTCGTCGTGACGGTGACAGTAAGGGGCGCGTTCTGTAGATTCCGGGGACATCGCAAGTCCCTGGTCGATCCAGAAGAAGCCCTTTTGCCAGCGGCGGAGAGGCAGCCATTAGGCTGCTGAAGCTGGGACAGCTCCGGAAGAACGGGATAGAAAGAAGTGTATCGGCTGGTGAGGATCTTTTTTTTTTGCTTGGGACTTAAGAACACTCTAATATGAGAAGAAATCTGTAAACTTATTGACAGAATTTGATTTAGCAGCGATTTTTTTAGTAATGTCAAAGTGAGGCTTGGCTTTTTATTTTACTTTTTTTTTTTTTTTACTGAATTTCTATTGCGATCTAGCTAATCAGACTGGTTCTTTCCTTTTACATTTTTATATTTACTTGCTTGCTCTTCGCCTTTCTGATTGTTTATATTTTTTAAAATAGAGGCCCCCTTTAATATTTTTTTTAATATATAAATATACATACATACTTTTTTTTTCTCTTTTTAGGCTTTTTTCAGGGGGGAAGAAGGGGGAGTGGATAGAAGAAACTTTGTAACACTGCCAACTAGAGGCTTGAAAATATTCTGTTTGAAGTTGAAAAATATTCTGTTTGAAGTTGAAAAACTTTTGTTTGAAAAACTTTTCTCAAGGCTACTGGAAATGATAACATAGAGGGAAGAGTACTGGAGGATGTTTACACAGGTGCTCTTTGGAACTTCTATTATTAAATGAATATCTGAAGTTTGGCTTTGAAATTTGTGGAGAAGTCAAATAAGAGCCTTGGATAAATAAAAGGCAGTGTGTGTCTTTTTTTTTTAACTCCTTATTAATTGTTTCATCCCTCCCCTCTAACCCCACACTATTTTGTAATATTCATATTTTTATTTTTATTTTTTATTATATCTCATTTTCATTTTATTTTTAAAGGGGAAGCCTCAGAATATTCTTTTTTTGCTTTTTTTCTTTTTTTCATGGGGATGTCTGCCTTTTGATTTCTATTTTTGACTTATTTTTATGGCTTTTTTTCATCTTCTGGGGTTTTTCAATTGGAAAGAACTTGAAGAACTCTCCTTTTCTTTTCTTTTTTTCTTTTCCTTTTTCTTTGCTTATTACTTTTTGATATTATTGGGCTTTATTTTGCTTCTTTTTTCCTCTTCATTTTTTAATTTTTACTTTTGAATTATATTTGCGTATTTTACAATTGGATTAAGGTCTTGAAGAACCTGAAGAATTTTTTCTTTTTAATTTTGGGTTTTTTACTTATTACTGATTTTGTTTTTCGTTTTTTATGGTGTTTTCCTTTTTCTAAATTGGATTATAATTGGCTACCTCACTAATTGGATTAAAAGACTTGGAAGACCCTGAGTTATCGAAATGAGTAAGAAAATTTTATCTTCGGGCATCTCAACTTCTGCTCCTGTCTCCCCGTCATCTGGAGGACGACTCTCAAAAATGGTGAAGCAAGACAAAGTGCAAGTGGATTTAACGATGGTTATGCAAGGAATACAAGATCTTAAAATGAGTATTGAACAAAGAATGGAGAGTATTGACCAAAGAATTGGAAAGATGGATGAGAAATTTGAAAATTTTCAACAAATGATGGTGAAACACGATGAGAGAATCCAAAAAATAGAAGAGAAAGACAAGCAAAGAGATGATACAATTGGAAATATCGATAACAGATTAAGAAAGGTCGAACAAGAAAAAAGTGGGATGTTGAAGTGGGAGATGGACAGGTCAGAATTTTATCTTAGATTCCAAAATATCGAGGAAGAAAAAGGACAAAACTTGGTGGCAGTAATGATTGAAATTCTGGCTGGAGTCTTGGAAATAACAGAGGAAAAGATGATGGATGGAGTAGATGAGATATATCGAGTCTTCACAAGATAAGCGATGAGGAACCAATTACCAAGAGAGGTCCATGTTAGATTCACCAAAAAAACTATTAAAAACCAAATATTACAAGTGGTAAGAGAGAAGGGGTTGAAATATAAAGGCAAAGAGATCCTGGTTTTAAAACAAGTACCTGGAAAAGTGAGAGAGATTAGAAGAGAGTATCAATTTTTGACTAAAATGCTATTGAAAAAAGAGGTAAACTATAGATGGCTGATTCCAGAAGGATTAATGTTTACATGGCAAGAACAGAGACACAGAATTGATTCAATTGCGAAAGCAGAAATATTCTATCAGGAATTTTTCGAAAGAAGAGAAATGGAGATAGAAAAAGAAAAGATTTTAACTGAATTTGAAGAGGACCAAATGGAGATGGAAAAAGAAGAAGGCGCAATAGGTGGACAAATGGAGATCAAAGAACAACGTGAAATAAGATCCATGAGAGCTGTTAGACCTAAATATAAAGCATAACCATGGGGGGGGGGGACTGATTTCCATGAATATAAATGGACTGAACTCAGCTATCAAAAGAAGGAAAACTTTTTATAAATTAGAGAAGCTAAAATTTGATATAATTTGCTTACAAGAAGTACACATTAAAAAACAACATGAACAATTATTGATACGACCAAAATTAGGGAAAATATTTACTTCTCTGACTTATTGTACGAAAAGAGGAGTGGTTTTGTATGTCAAAGAAACCACTCCAGCCAAATTGATTTGTACTGATGAAGACGGAAGAGTATTAATAGTTGAAATAGTGGATAATAATATAAAAAAACGGTTGCAATTTATGCCCCAAATGATAAACAAGAAGAATTTTATAAAAAATTACATATGAAAATAATTGAACTGGACTATGTTAATATACTTATGATGGGGGATTTCAATGGAATTGTAGACAATAAACAGGACTATACAGTAAAAACAACACGACAAACTAGGAAAACTCTCCCTAAATCCTTTTTTAAAATGACAGATGAATTAAATTTAAAAGATATATGGAGAGAAAGAAATGCTAAAACTCAACAATATACTTTTTATTCAAACAGGCATTTATCATGGTCCAGAATAGATATGATTTGGACATCAACAGAATTATTATCTAATATTCAAGAAATAAATATTGAAACAAGTACATGGGCAGACCATAATCCAATGACAATTAAATGGAAAGGACAAAAAAGAAGATCTAGATGGACATTAAACAATACTATTCTAAAGGAAAAAAACTTTACACAATGGATTGAAAAAGAATTGGCCTTCTTTAATGAAAACAAAAAAGAAGATACTTCAATACAGAATGTTTCAGATACAATGAAGGCATATGCAAGAGGATTAATAATAGACTATACAAAGAAAAAGAACATTAGGAAGAGGCAAATGATTAAAGCTTTAGAAGATGACATAAAAAACTGGAAAAAGAATTACAGAAGATACCACAGAAAAAAGATATCAAACTTAAAATGGACATAATTAAACATAAAATGGATCAAGCAGAGAAAGAAGAACTGGCACAAAAAATTAGAAGTGCTAAACAGAACTATTTTGAAGATGCAAATAGGCCAGGTAGATGGTTAGCATATAAGTTGAGAAAAGAGAAAGAATCAAGGAAAATATCACAGTTAATAGATGATCATGGTCAAATTTGTTATGGTAATAAGGAGAAAAAGGCAATCATTCGAGATTTTTATAATTATATAAACAGGAGGATCTTGATAAGGAAAAAATTAAACAGTATTTACAAAATGCTAACCTACCTAAGATACCTGATGAAACTCGGAAAATGTTAGAAAGTGCTATAACAATGATGGAATTAACCGAAGCACTCAACAGACAGAACAATGGAAAAGCACCAGGACCAGATGGTTTCCCGGCAGAATTTTATAAAACATTACAAGAATCATTGAACATTCCACTGTTAGAAGTCATGAATGAAGTTATGACAAATAAGAAAATACCTAAAACATGGTCAGAAGCTTATCCCAAAAGAAGGGGTTGACCCATTACAAATTAAGAACTATAGACCTATTTCCTTATTGAATGCAGACTATAAAATCTTTGCTTCAATCTTGGCAGAAAGGCTTCAAAAATACCTCAATAACTTTATTCACTCTGATCAGAATGGATTTTTACCAAAGAGACAGATTAAAGACAATATGAGGGTAATCCTGGACACGTTGGAATATTATGAGGTGCACCCGGAAAAACAAATGGCTTTGATATTTTTAGATGCCCAAAAGGCATTTGATAATGTGAACTGGAGATTTATGTTATTACTATTGGAACAGATGGGCTTTGCTGGAAAATTTATCCAAGCAATAGAAGCCGTATATTATAAGCAAACGGCAAAAGTAATGATAGATGGAGAATTCACAGACTCTATCAATATTAAAAAAAGGTACAAGACAAGGATGCCCATTATCTCCTTTGTTATTTGTATTGACCTTGGAAGTCTTAAATAGAAATATTAGAGAGGATATCAACATAAAAGGAATGAAAGTCAAAAAGGAGGAATTCAAATTGCAAGCTTTTGCGGATGACTTGGTCTTTATTTTGGAAGACCCTTTAGAGACAGCTTTAAAACTATTGGAAAAGATTGAGACGTATGGTGAAATGGCTGGTTTAAAAATAAATAAAGACAAAACAAAGATTCTGACAAAGAACATGTTATTAAGACAAAGAGAAGAGCTGGCAGATTTATTGAAAATTCAAGTTACGAACAAAGTTAAATATTTGGGGATATATTTGACATCAAGATGTACTATACTGAAAGAGAATAACTATATTAAACTTAAACAGCAGCTAGCATCCGACCTGAAAAAATGGAAAAACCTACAATTGTCATTGATAGGTAGAATTTCAACAATTAAGAGGAATATTTTACCCAGAATTTTGTATTTGTTCCAAACAATACCAATTAGGTTAAGTAAGGATTACTTTGAAGAATTAAATAAAATTGTGTTGAAGTATACATGGCAAGGCAAGAAAGCGAGAATATAATTAAAACTTTTATAGGATGCTAGAATTAGAGGAGGATTTGGCCTTCCTAATTGGGAGTTGTATTATCAAGCTGCAAACTTAATGTGGGTTAAAGAATGGATAACGTTAAGAAAGACTAGACTGTTGACATTAGAAGGTCATGATTTATTATTGGGTTGGCATGCTTTTTTATGGTATAAAGGAACTAAATCACAGGGTTATTTTAGAAGGCATTATATACAGGAATCATTATGGTTGAATTGGGAGAAAATTAAGAAAAAATGTTATTTGAAAATTCCAGTTTGGTTATCAACTATTGAAGCTTTTTCGTATCCTATAACTTATAAGAAGGAACAAACAGTTAGATATGGGGAAATATTGGATGAAAAGGGTGAACTTAAAACGATGCAAAATTTAGAAGAACACGGTATAAAGATGAATTGGTTTTCATATGCGCAAATACATGCAAGGTATCTTAAAGATTCTAAAATAGAAGGATTTTATGATAAATTGACTGATTTAGATAGGATTTTGACAGGTACTAATGAAAAAGTGATTAAAAAACTATATAGTTATTTGTTGGAAATTAAATTAGAGGAAGAACAAGTTAAAGAAACAATGATTGCTTGGGGGAAGAATTTTGGATATGGGATTGATTTAGAGAAATGGCAAAAATTGTAGTCACAAAATTATAAAATGACAATGTCAACAGCATATAAAGAAAATTTGTATAAGATGTTTTACAGGTGGCACTTTCCCCCGACAAGAATAGCAAGAATGTTCAAGAACAAATCTGAAAAGTGCTGGAAATGTCATCAGATACCTGGCTCATATTACCATATGTGGTGGACTTGTGAGGAGGCCAGGAAATACTGAACTAGAATTCGCATATGGCTGGAAAAAATGACAAAGAAACACATAGATTTGAAACCAGATATTTTTTTATTGAGAATCGTACCTGATATATATAATAAAAATTTAAAGTATTTGATTGTAAATGTATTAACAGCGGCTAGGATTGTATTTGCTAAACATTGGAAAAGTGAGAAAATACCATTAGAGGAAGAAATTATTAAGAAAATATTGGAATGTGCTGAAATGAGCAGATTGACATTTGAAATTAGAGAACAAGAAGATAAACAATTTTATGAAGTTTGGGATCTTTTTTATCAATGGTTAGATGATACAATATAATAATAGAATATTTAGAAATTTAGGAAATAATGAATACATACTTTTTCTTGGTTTTGATAATTTTTTAGAATATTTTATTAAGATAGATTTGGTATGATTCTATGATTTTTTATAAAATAATTTAACTTAATTATAGTTATCTCACTTAAATATGAATTAGTAAAATTATAGTCAAATAATTGTTCAATAATGATATTGGGATATTTTACTGATGATTGATAATGTGAGTTATTATGTAATATAATTATTTTGATGACTATGAAATGGATGCACAAAAGGGAGTGGTAAACCAACCGATACACTGTAAATTTATGAAGAATGATATTTTTTTTAATGTTATGTTTTATGTCTTATATGTTTTTTGTTTGTTGTTAAAATCAATAAAACTTTTATCAAAAAAAAAAAAAAAGAGGAGGAAAAGCCTCAAAAGATAATTGCAAAAGAAGTTGGATGTTCCCAAAGTCCTGTATCAAAGCACATTAATAGAAAGTTATGTAGAAAGGAAAAGTGTGGAAGAAAAAGGTGCACAAGCAGCAGGGATGACCGCAGTCTGGAGAGGATTGTCAGGAAAAGGCCATTCAAAAGTGTTGGGGACTTTCACAAGGAGTGGACTGAGGCTGGAGTCAGTGCATCAAGAGCCACCACACACAGACGGATCCTGGACATGGGCTTCAAATGTCGTATTCCTCTTGTCAAGCCGCTCCTGAACAACAATGTCAGAAGCGTCTTACCTGGGCTAAAGAAAAACAGAACTGATCTGTTCCTTCTGATGAGAGCAACTTTTGCATCTCATTTGGAAACCAAGGACCCAGAGTCTGGAGGAAGAGTCTGGAGGAGGAACACACTGCAAGATGTTTGAAGTCCAGTGTACAGTTTCCACTGTCTGTGTTGATTTGGGGAGCCATGTCATCTGCTGGCATTGGTCCACTGTGCTTCATTAACTCCAGGGTCAACACAACTGTCTACCAGGAGATTTTGGAGCACTTCATGCTTCCTTCCACAGATGAGCTGTATGGGGATGCTGACTTCATTTTCCAGCAGGACTTGGCACCTGCCCACATTGCCAAAGCACCAAAACCTGGTTCAATGACCATGGATTACTGTGCTTGATTGGCCAGCAAACTCGCCTGACCTGAACCCCATAGAGAATCTATGGGGCATTGCCAAGAAAGACATGAGACTGAACAATGCAGAAGAGCCGAAGGCCACTATTGAAGCAGCCTGGTGTTCCATAACACCTCAGCAGTGCCACAGGCTGAGAGCTTCCATGCCACGCCGCATTGAGGCAGTAATTGCTGCTAAAGGGGCCCAAAGCAAGTAATGAGTACATGTGCATGCTTATACTTTTCAGAGCTCCGATATTGTTCCATGTACAATCCTTGTTTTATTGATTGCATGTAATATTCTAATTTTCTGAGATTTGGATTTGGGGTTTTCATGAGCTGTAAGCCATAATCATCATAATTATGACAAATCATGGCTTGAACTATCTTGCTTTGCATGTAACGAGTCTATCTCATACATTAGTTTCACCTTTTAAGTTGCATTACTGAAATAAATGAACTTTTGCACAATATTCTAATTTTTCGAGTTTCACCTGTATAATCTGGGGAAAAAAATCTAATAGAAACCTTATAATTTAATGAGAAATGTGCTTATATCAGAAAGTATAAATGTGTCATGCTTACTTGCAGATCTCAAAAGCTGCGGTCTACTGCTTCCAAAATATTTTTGATGTATGGCCCTATAGTTGATCTTCTACCTTCTGTCTTTCTCGCTCTCTCTTGCTCTCTGTGTAGTCATCTTGTAATAAATAAAATTCTGCCTGAATTGTTCACATAGGTACCTTCTCTCGAGTTGCTTACCTTGCTGGGTAGTACAGCTGGTTCGCACACTGCCATTTAGTGGTCTGCCACAACTTTTTTTGTGTGACACTGGATGGCTATTGTCCAAATTAAGAATATATGAAGTGGTCTTGTCAAAAACTGTGGTGTCTAACTTCCATCTTCATGCCTGTGGATAAACACATCTAAAAATGGTAATTGTCTAGCTTTTTCTTCTTCCACTGTGAATGATATGTCTGGGAAGATGAAGTTCAGTAGAATATGAAAGTCTTTTAGTGCATTTCTTTTGATGATGACAAATGTGTTGTCCACGTAGCAGCACCAAAATTTAGGCATGTAGTTTTGAAATAAGCAGTGTTCTTGTTCATGCAGTAGTTTCTGAAATAACTCTTGATACTGGGGATTCTATGGCCATCCCTTTTGTTTGCTCCTTTTGAACATGGAGAAGGTAAGTTGGCAGTACTGGTATGGCTTCGTAATTTGTGTCCTGCATAGTTTGTTCTGATCTGTATTGTACTCTTTTTCTAGTTTTTTTAATCTATTCTTTCATATGCTAAGTGAGGAAGGATGGATGACACTACATTAAAAGAGATCATGATCTTATCAGGAGCTACATTTAAGCCTTGTAGTTTTATCAAAAATTGTGTGGATGATGTGACCAGGCTATTCAAGAGTGGGGTCAGGAAGTTTAAGCATTGTGCCAGCCATTTAACCAGGTTGTAAGTAGCGGTTTCTTGTAGAACAACAATAGGTCTGAGGGACTCCTATTTTGGGTATCTTGGCAAGTCCATAAAATCTTGCTGGGGTGGCATCTGTTGCTCTCATTTTCCAACATTATTTTTCTGTTATACACTTATTTTGTTTGAGTTGGCATTTGTGTGACCACCATTCTCATCTCTGATGTCTTTGCTGGCCTATATGCTGAGGAATAATTGAGCAGGATGAATGCCTTCATTTCATAATTTGTGCAGTTCATCATCACCGCTGAGCAGCCTTTATCTGCTGGTAGAATAATAATGTCCTGATTTTGTTTCAAGGCTTTCAAGATGTGTTGCTCCATTGGCTTGAGCATATTATTTGGTTTGTATGTGATCAGCATTGCTGATACTTTTTCTTTGGTGACATGTTTTTCTGGCTCTTCTATTTATACTCTATTGAATATGGATTCCACCGCTGCTATAAATTCTCTTGGTGTAGTGTCTCACATGTTTAACCTTTCATCATGTTCAAGTATTCATAATTCCAGATGGCTTAATTGTTTTTTCAATAAATTCACACAGGTTTCAGAGCATCACTTTAACTTTTGAATTTTATCCTCCAACTGTTTCCTTTTTCCTGTCTTTCTTTTACAAGACTCCCAACAACATTCTCTGTGTGGGTGATTACTTCTTCAAAGTGATAGACAATGCCACTCATGTGTATTGATAGCTGCTTTATAGTAGTCATTGATAAGACAATATGTTTGCTGAATGCCTTTGCCATACATCTGCCCATTTTTTAGTTGACTGGTAGTCGATATTGTAGACTGCATGGAATGACCCCTTCCTGAGTGCATCAGTGAGCACCTCATATTCTGTGAAGGATTCAACTGTTCCCAGCATTAGCCAACTGTTCCAAGCATTAGCCACCCATATCTCTCATGACTGAAGGCTATACATGTCCCAGGATAATATTAAAGGTACAATTTGGGTCAGTCAGTAGACCAGAGGTTTACTCTTCTGGGCTTTTGAACTTGTTCTAGAATCCATCCTCATGGAATTTCTATCTACCACAATGTGTACTTTGGGCTATTGTATGTGTCATATATTTATGTGGTGCTTTCCTATGGATTGAGTAGTGTGTTGATGGTTAGTGATTTGCTGTTGTTTCGGGCTGGCATCCTTGGCTCCAAAGTACCTAATAGGCTGGTAGTAAATCAGCACTCCTATTGACTGACAAGAGGTCTATTTCCAGGCTTCAATCATTTGTAACTGCATGGCCAACAATCTTAATAGCTGCAAAAATCGAATCTATGTCCTTGTTCATTGCAATGTTGTGATGCCAATAAGTTCAAGTCTCCTTGTCCAATCACTCATTTGTGCTCTTGCAATCTGGTACCTACCTTCTTCCCCATCTGTCCTAGATAGTCACAGAGGCAATCCATGCAGGGGATCTAGTACATTACATTAGAAGTATGTACCACCTTCAAGCGATCTTTGCAATGTATGATTTGTCCTTGTATTTGCCTTTGGGCAATGTACCATGCCAACTTGCAGATCTTGAAAGCTGCCAGTTACTGCTTCCAAAATGTTTTTGATCTATGGCAGGATGTGCTCTATAGTTGGTCTTTTTTTGCAATAAAATTTTATTTCAGTTTTCCACGTATTAAAAACATCTTTTTTTTAGTGAACAGCATGGTTCCAGGTTATCACATTTCCATACAAACATGACTATAATTTCATACTCATCTTTCACATTTGATTTCATATCTTATCATTACTTTACTTATTTTGTATTATTTTTATCAGATACTGTCCTCTAGCTTATTTTACATATTTTTTCAATTCATTACTCAACCTATTTTCTTAAACTTTAAATAACTCTCATATCTTTATACTCCTTATACTTTGTACTTTTATCTGTCAGGTTTGCAATTTCATCGCATATTCTTATTTCATCATTCCTAAAATTCCATTTCAATTCAAACATTTCAAAAAAGTTTCCCCAACAATTATCAGTTAGAGTGTACCACCCCTATAGCTTAATTATCATTTAATTAACACCCCTTTAAATTCCAATATTTATTTAACTAAAGAATTTTTATAATAATATAGTCCTTGACCCTTTCTTCATCACCCTTACAGCGTGGCTCCAGCCCCAGATACAGGTGGTCAGAGCTCTCCGACAGGACAGCACAGATCGAAGCCGTGGACAATCGCAGTTTTCGGTCCATCTTCGAGGAAGTCCAACCAGAAGTCCGCCATACAGTTGGTCTTGTACCTTTTTTCTTCCTTTCTTTCCCTTGCTTGCTGCGCAGGCATCTTGTAATAAATGCTTGTGGATACCCATTCTGCCTGAATTGTTCATGTAGGTACTTTCTCTCCAGTTGTTTAACTTGCTGGGTACTACAGTGGGTTCTCATCCTGCATTATTTTTTCTTTTTCTTCCTTTTTAAAAATCATTTTTAGTATTTTATTTTTTGGTGAATATAATCTGCTTGTCTATCTTTCCTTTTATTAACATATAAAACATACATGCATTTTTTCTTCAATGTTATATTCAATTTTCATGAAAAAGTCAAATAATGAACTGCTTGTAAGGTCAAGATTCTAAACTGTAATTAATATCTACAAAATAAACCTCATTTTGTCTCTATTTCTAATATTGCAAAGTACATATAATATATAAAAGAATGTTAATAATATTAATTAATACTGTGCTGTATTCTGTACATAAGCTATGCTCTTCATTGCACTGAAAAGGGTGTTGCTACTTACCTGAAATGTCCGTTCTCTGTGAGCTGTGAAGAGCATCCAGAAGTGGGAGGTGCTTCAGTCTCTTCTGGAAAGGCTGGGCTTAAAACTTCGTGACACTCCTCCTCCTCCACGGGATACCACCCCAGCGTCCCCCAGTTTTGCGAAGACTGAGTGCCAAAGTCCATAACTCATCACCTAATCTAGATCGCTGACCGGAACAGAACAACACCAGACAGAAAGAAATGGGTGGGGCTGGATGCTCTTCACAGCTCACAGAGAACAGGCGTATCAGGTAAGTACCAATGCCCTTTCTCCCATGAGCTGTTCAGAGCATCCAGAAGTGGGACATACCAAAGCTTGGCCTGTCCTTAGAGAGGGACTCCGTCTGGATCAAAATCCACTCCTAAACTCTATGGACCCTCTGCAAGACTCTTCTGCCAAATGAAGCATCCGCTGAGGCATAGACATCAATTTTATAATTTCTTACAAAGGGTGATAGTGAAGTCCAAGTCAGATTTTGTATATGGAAGCCCAAGTGGCCCATGCTGCTGATGTTGCCGCACTCCTTGTCGAGTGGGCTGTAATGCCCTTAGGAACTGAGATGGACTGGCATTCATAACTTTTAGCTATGGTGGCTCTCAACCATCTACCAATGGTCGTCGATGACACCCTGTGTCCTAAAGTGGATGGGGTGAAGGATAGGAATAGAGCCTCAGATTTTCGAAATGTCACCGTGTGGTCTAGATAGATGCTTAACACCCTTCGAACTTCAAGTCGATGCCATTGATGCTCCAGTCTATGAGATGGTTTTGGACAAAAATTTGGAAGCATCAACACCTGAGTTCTGTGGAAGACTGAATTTACTTTAGGGATGAACAATGGATCCAATCTGAGAACCACTCTGTCCACATGAAACACGCACAGGTCCTTTCTCATCAACAATGCTGCCAACTCGGAAATCCTCCTTGCTGATGTGATCGCAATTAAGAAGACCACCTTATATGTCAGGAATTTGAGACTAGCGGTTCTTAAAGGCTTGAACGGACCAGTTGTAAGTGCGGTTAACACCTTGTTGAGCTCCCAAGTGGGATAGCAGTGAATTACAGGAGGTCATAAGTTTGCAGCACCCTTACAAAAGCTGCGGACATGTGGATGCTGCACTATGGAACGAAGGTCAACCCAGATATCACCGAGGCTAAGACCGCCACCTGTCTGCATAAAGTATTTGGAGATAGGCCCTTGGTCAACCCCTCCTGTAAAAAGTCCAATAATTGTCCTATTGATGGGGCAGTTGGGTTGATCTTAGGCCCTCAGTACCAGTGACAGAAAACGGACCACGTGGCCTTGTATATACCATTTGTAGAGGACTGTCTGGATGCTTGCATGGTGGCAATGGCATCCTTTGAAATCTGTTGGGTCCTTAAACGGTTCCGCTCAACCTCCATACGGCTAGGCTGAGCCATTGTGGGTTCGGGAGAAGTACCGGCACTTGCGAGAGGGAAACTCTCGACGGTGGAATTTTCCAATGTTGTTCTCTCGACAGGTCCTGTAAGTCCACGCACCACGTTTGCCTCGGCCAGTAAGGGGCGATCAATATGAGTTCCGCTCGTTCCTCCAATAACTTCTGGATCAACCAGGGTATTACAGGGAGGGAAGGAAACGCATATAGAAGTCCGGGAAGCCACTGACATCGCAGAGCATTGATGGACTCCGCCCCCTGACTCCGCCCCCTTGAAATATACTGGAGCAATTGGGTGTTGAGGGCAAATAGATCGATCACTGGTTGCCCAAACCTCCGCACTGCTTTCTGGAAGAGAGACAGGTGTACGTGCCACTCTGCCTGATCTATCGAGGCCCTGCTGAGCCAGTCCGCTTGTGTGTTTAAGGCCCCTGCTATGTGCTTTGCTTTGAGCGAAAACAGATTGGCCTCGGCCCACTTGACCAACCTGGCCATCTCCAGCATCAGAAGTTTGGAATGGGTATCCCCTGTCTGTTTACCTTGGTTGTGATATTGTCTGTCAAGATCAGAACATGGCATGATTGGAAAAGGGGTAGAAAACTGCGTAACACCAGATGAACTGCTCACAGCTCCAACAGGTTGATGCTTTGTGATTGTTCAGAAATAGTCCAACTTCCCTGTGCAGCGTGGGATTGGAAGTGAGCTCCCCATCCTACCAGGCTGGCATCGGTTCTGATCGTTGCCCTGCAAGTTTCCTTGAAAGGACACCCCTTGTATATTGTGTTTTCCGACCACCAGCGGAGCGATCGGAGAACATTGTGCGGTACCTTTATCCAGACGTTGGAAGTGGCTCTTCCGAATCACTGGAAAGGTAGCAGGAACCATTGCAGATCTCTAGAATGGAATCAAGCCCAAGGCACAATGGAAATGCAAGAAATCAGTTTCCCTAACAGTTGAGACACAACTGCCAGGGAAACCCTCTTTAAGGCTCTGATCTCTCTGGCCAAAGACTGGATACTATTCAACCTGTCCTGAGAGAGAAAAACCTTGCCCTCCACGGTATCTATCACTGCCCCTAAATGAACTAACCTAGTTGAAGGGATCAAATGGCTTTTATCCCAATTTATGGAAAAGCCGTGACTTTGAAGGGTCTCCAGAATAATCTTGGTATCCAAATTTGCTTGTCTGGAAGATGACAAAATTAAAATATCATCCAGATAACATTGTAAACGAATAGATTTTATCCTGAGGGAGGCAGCCAAAGCCGCTAGGACCTTGGTAAAAGTCCTAGGGGCCAAAGCCAGACCGAATGGTAGGGCGATATATTCGTAGTGCCGATCACAATAGCAAAATCTAAGGTATTTGTAGTGAGCAGATCTTATTGGTATATGTAGATAAGCCTCTGTCAGATCTATAGAGGTCAGGACATCGTTCTCTCTGATGCTGAGCAGAATGGACTGGAGTGTAGTCATTTTGAATCTTTGATAAACCAATGATCTGTTCAGACATTTAAGCTCCAGAATTGCCCTCCAGCCCCCTGAATTCTTTGGGACCACAAACAATAGAGAGTAACAGCCTTGACCCCATTGTTCAGATGGAACCTCTCTAATGGCCCGAATATGCAGAAGATGATTTATAGTCTCCTGCATCAACATTTTCTTAATGGAGTCCGTGGACCAAGAGCTCCTAATGAAAAAGTTCGGGGGGGAGGATTGAAACTCTAGCGCCTAACCAAACTTAACAGAGTCCCTGACCTACGCATCAGAGGTGGAGCTATCCCATTGATCAGCAAACAATTTTAGCCGCCCTCCAATGGGAGTTGCTGTCAAGGACTCATTTAGGGCGACGAAAAAATCGGCCTCCGGTACCTCTGAGGTTTCTTCTGTTTTGGCCTCCTCGCTGACCTCTATCGGAAGATTCCGACCTATCCTGTCTAAAACTGGGTCTGTAGCCTGATGTTCTTTGTGATCTGGGAACATATGGGCCTTGATAGTAGGTCCAAAAGGAACCCCTTCGAAATGACTGGGGCGTTCTGTTTTCAGTCCTCTGAAAAAGAAGCACTTTTTTCTTGTTTCTATTCTCAATAAGCAGGGGCTCTAAGACTGCCAAATAATTTATCCCCCGATATTGGGGCTGATGCCAGTTTACATTTATGCTTGGTATCCACCTGCCAATGTCTGAGCCATAGCAGTCTCCATAGCAGGATACATGAGATGCTATGGCTCTAGATGAGAATTTGACTGCATTAAATGTGGCGTCGGCGGAGAATTCTGCCGCTACAATTATCTTAGCAATGTCCTAGTGGGCTCTGACATTTGACGCCGGCAATATATCCTTCAAGTGGAATAGCCATCGTAGGGAGGTCCGTGTAAAAAGGGATGCAGCTGTAGCTGCCCTAATGGCCCAGGCATCAGAAACATGCACCTTACGGAGTGCCAACTCTGCTCTCTTTTCCTCTGGTCTCAGGGCTTCCTCGGCTCGTTGGTTAAGGTTGAAGAAGAGGCCAGTGCCACAATGGGCTCATCCACCTCCGGCGTTTTGAGAAAATTTGAAAACTCTGGTGCCTAATTATAATATCATTTATCGTACCCTGTTGGGGCTGGGTAGGATGCTGCTGATGCCCATTGATTTTGTACTAATTCAGCAAACATACGAGGGACAGGAATAGTTTCTGCCTCATTAGCCGGTTGTGAGAATATTAGATTCTCGGATTTGTCCTGAGACCCTGTTGACAATGGATGAGGGCTTGATGTGCCTAGTTTAGCGGTGTTCTTTGCTTTGAACAGTAAAGATTTAAAAAGGTGCAGACAAAAAAGGCCAGAAAAGGTAGGTTGGTCCGGAATGAGGCCTTCGTCATCCGACATTCCTCGTTCTAGTGGGTCAGCCTCTGACAACCCCAAGCCCATCTGATGGATTGACCCCACCTCCATGGGAACATCCTGGTCATCTAATTCCACCTCCTGCCGAAGACCCTGGGCTGGTATGTCAGGGATATTGGGGAATACCTGAGTTTGATGATGTCCCATATGTGCAAAGGATTGAGCAGACAGGGATCTCGCTTCCAAAGTAGCCGAAAAGTGTCTGGTCCGTATGGATTGCTGAACTCCAGCCGCAATGCCCTTTTGTATGGCCATCTCCATCCATTGCCTCATTTTGATGGGAATAGTCTCAGGTAATCCCTCCTCCTGTCTTAAACCGGCGGCCATAGGAGTTGCCTCTGGAATTCGCCAGGCAATGCTCATTGGAGTAGATATGCCTATGGGAGGTTGTCCAGAAATAGCCTGTCTGGGCTGGGTGGATAAGTCCAAGGGTCCCAACAATGTACTTGGGCCCTGATCCAATTGTTGTGTCATAGCCATCTTGTCCGCCTCCCTGGCCCATTTCTGCCACTCCCTTTCCAAGGCTTGGTGCCATCTATGGACATCCTTATCCGCCGCCTTAGAGGTCTTTTGGGCGCCCACTGACTTATCTCGGGACTTATTTGTCTTTGAGCGGAAGACGTTGTCACCTTCCATTGTGGAGGACTGAATCTCTAATTTTTTAAAAAATTATTATTGTTGTTGTTGTTATTGTTGTTATTATTGTTGTTGCTGCTGCTGTTGTTGTTGTTGTTATTATTATTATTATTATTACTCAGGGGTGGTGCCTATATATATATTTGTTTTCTTAAGTTTTCGCGGGTACTTACATGTATGGCATTCAGCTTTGTTCGGGTATTTTCCCACGTCATAATAGTGGTGCTTTTAAAGTTGTAGCAACGTTTCAGCAGAATCTCATCTGCCATCATCAGGCTTCTGTATAGTGTTCATCTGTGAGTTAGACTTTTACAGTGGTTTCAGATTTAAATTTGGGGCAGCCTATTGCTGTGACAGAATGGTTTTTTCTTCCTCTTGATTGGTTGAGAGTCTTGGTCTGTGTTTATTGGTCTTGGAGTTTGCTGTGTTCTGCTTCTGATATCTTCTGTCTGTTTTTTTGGCTCTTTTTGTATCTTGATTGGCTGGCAACATTGTGTTACTTTATTGGAGGCCTTTAGTGCAGCTTGGCTTCGGGTAAATGGACGGCTATCATTAGTTAGGAAACTGGGTTTCATCTGGGTGCCTGGTTGGGGTGTGTTTGAGCTGGAGGTATCAGAGGGGATCTGTTTGTGCCCAGGTGTTTGCCTGGCTTGTGGTGTGGAGATTTTTTTGTTTGTGAGTGCAGGCTTCCAAATGATTGACAGCCTGGTGGAATCATCTCTTCTGTTCATGCTTTCTGGTCTTTTTTCAATCTCTATGGCTTCTCTGATGATTCTGTGGCTGGGATTTTCTATAGTGGCTAGGGTTTTGGTGCCATTGAAGTTGATGTTATGACCTGTGGCTTCCATGTGTTGGACTAGTGAGGAAGTGTGTTCCAGCTTTTTGACTGCATTTTTGTGTTCATCCAGGCGGGTACTTATTCTTCTATTGGTCTGTCCAATGTATGTGGCCGGGCATGATGCACAGGGGACTTCATATATGCCTTGGTTTTCCAGGTCAGTTTTGTCTTTGGGGTTCCTGAGGATGGCTGCTATTTTTCTGATACCTCCAGCTCAAACACACCCCAACCAGGCACCCAGATGAAACCCAGCTTCCTAACTAATGATAGCCGTCCATTTACCCGAAGCCAAGCTGCGCTAAAGGCCTCCAATAAAGTAACACAATGTTGCCAGCCAATCAAGATACAAAAAGAGCCAAAAAAACAGACAGAAGATATCAGTAGCAGAACACAGCAAACTCCAAGACCAATAAACACAGACCAAGACTCTCAACCAATCAGGAGGAAGAAAAAACCATTCTGACACAGCAATAGGCTGCCCCAAATTTAAATCTGAAACCACTGTAAAAGTCTGACTCACAGACAAACACCATACAGAAGCCTGATGATGGCAGATGAGATTCTGCTGAAACGTTGCTACAACTTTAAAAGCACCACTATTATGATGTGGGAAAATACCCGAACAAAGCTGAATGCCAGACATATATGATATATATATATATATATATATATATCATACACACACACACAAATATATACATATGCCTATATCTATATGTAAGCCCGTATATATGGGAAACAGTATCTACAGGTCCCCAGCAAGGGAAATCCCCCCAAGCGCTCCATGCAAGAAATATTCAGGATCCCTGGTCCTCAGCAAGGGAAACCAGCTATACAGGTCCTGGATGGATCCTTTCCTGTCAAAAACATCCCGCTGTTTGAAATGGTACTTGAGGCTTCGCTCCAATATAACGATCCAAAAGCAATTGCAAGGGGGGGGGGGAATCCTGTTTAAAGACTAGCCTGCTTATCCAACGCCAGCAGGCTAAGAGAGAAATAATTTAAAAGTGGAGTGAGAAAGTACTTGCCCCGGTCCCCAAGATGGGAAACCAGTGGGGAATGGCACCTGTAATATTTAGGCACGAACTTGAAGCCAGCCGTTTAAAAAGGCGGGAAGGAGAAACTCCAATGTTAAATGCCTGAGCAGTTTAACGAGCCGCTGCTGCTGACTCTCCAAAATGTCAGTCAAATGATCCTGTAAGGAGAAGTGAGCCTCGGCTGCGAGCGTTCTGGCAAGGTCGCAAAGATAAGATGATCGGGGAATTAGATAGGCTAATTGCCTGAAGCGGCCGTTTCAGACTGCCTGCGAAGTGGCAGGCTCCACCAGTCAAAAAGAGCTGCTCTCAACTGATTGGGGTATTAACCTAATAGAGCCACAAGCCTTGAAATTTCCAGATTAACAGGGAGGAAAATTTGCAAGCCGAATTAACTCAAGAGCAAACCTGAATCTTGACTAGATGAATCAGAAACCGTTCCAGTCGTTTCAGGGAGTGCACAACTTCTTACCACGAAGGCTGAGCTAAAACTGGGGGATGCTGAGAAGGTGTCCCGTAGAGGAGGAGGAGCATTCTGGAGTTTTAAGCTCAGCCTTTCCAGAAGAGACTGAAGCACCTCTCACTTCTGGATGCTCTGAACAGCTCATGGGAGAACAATACAATGCGTTCAGATTATAAAAATGTAATACAAAAAAGTTCTTCAAGGGACACAAGTATAAGGTAAAAGTGATCATATGAAATAGTAAATATTTCCCTTATTTCTCTAGCTGCATTTGAGAGAGAAAAAGATGTTCTGCATATAGTCATGAGTACTTTTAAGATGAAATCAATTCCCTGGACTAAATGATTTGGAATAAAATGTGATCAAATGACTGTAAACCATTTGTACATTATTTGAAAGGAAAAAAAAAATCTTGTCACATATTTTTCTTCTAATCTAGATTCAACATTAAATATGTCTCTTGCTCACAGATTCACAGATTAGAAAGGCCTAAATGAAGCTTGGGGAAATATATCAATTTAGATCAAATTCTATAATTAGTAAATATTTATAATCAAGGAAACTAATTAATGTCATAAATCTTGTAAATACTTAATAGGATAGAGTTAATTTAAATGATCAAAGGATGGAAATATTTCACCGTTAGATAAGTTACCAGCTTTAAGAATTATATATTGTAAACAAAGGTGATTTGCTGTAATTGTTTTTATTTACATAGGAGAATTTGAGAATGGCAGCTGTGTATTCATCTATCAGGTGTATATCCTAATCTTCTACTCCAGTTAAATACTCAAGGGGAATATATAAATAATATAAAGAATATTTGAACAATAAAAGCTTAGAAATATAAACATCAGATAACAATAAAATGATTGGCAAAAGAGATTCTTCTTGTCTGTTTTTTTAAAGATAGGCTGTGATTAAATACTATTCTTAATAAAATATATTATGCCTACTAGTAATGATGCAAGAAAAGGTCAATATAGCACACTAGATCAATGAGCCTTCTGATAGATTTTTACCCAGGCCTCTCTTGCAGGACTTAATGCATGAGCAAATTCATATTCAATACTATATAGAAGTCAGGCTACAAACCACTTACAGATTTAAAATGCAGATAGTCCTTAACTTACAACAATGATGGAGTCTGTCCATTATAGTCGAACTGGTCATTAAGCAAGTTGGCTTCACTTAGTGACCTATATATCCTGCTCTCCCCTGATACAGCCATTAAAATGATATGCAGATTGTTGAGCAAAGGCCTGAGAGGCCTAATGGAGATTTTTCAGGCCTGCCTGCATATGGCTTCCACCACCCTAAGGTGTTCCACTTTCTGATCCTCAGGATCCTCAGAGCCTTGACCTGCTCTCAACCAGGCTAATAAGCCACTCAAGGGAGCCTAAACCTGGACAGCCGAATCTACTGAAATGCAGAAGACCATTACAGTTTGTAAGTCTTGGCCAGATTCCCATTGGGCCACTCAGCTCCCTGCCAACCCGGTCTCCGCTCCGAGACACTGAAGTGCCCCTAGTGTCTTCTCCACACTGCTCGCGACCAGCTGCTTTTTGCAGTTCTGCATCCTTCCCAGCAGTTCAGCGCCAGCCGCAGTCCCCTTCATGTCAGCTCAGAAAGGAGGGGAATGGGGTGGAGCCATTGCCACTGCCAGATGTTGGAAGAACTCCAGCTTTCCTGTGCGGTATGGCTGGCTACTCATCTGGGCATGCAGTGGTGGCAGTGGGAGGAATTGCATTGCTGCCACTGCCGCTATCCCAGCTCAGGAGGGCATCCCGCTTGTGTGCACATGAGAAAGAGAGATGAGAGAAAGGGGGTGAAAAGGAGAGAAAGAAATGAGAAAATAATGGAAAGAGAATGAGAGATATGAATGAAGGAGAGAGAAGGGGGGAGAGAGAGGGAGTGAAGAGAGAGGGAAACAAATGAGAGAGAGGAGGAGAGGAGAGGAGAGGAGAGGAGAGGAGAGGAGAGGAGAGGAGAGGAGAGGAGAGGAGAGGAAGGAAGGAAGGAAGGAAGGAAGGAAGGAAGGAAGGAAGGAAGGAAGGAAGGAAGGAAGGAAGGAAGGAAGGAAGGACTCTCTCAGACCTATGACAAAAAGCAATGGCAAGCTAGATCTCTTGCCACGAAAACTGCAGTTTGCCAGAAGGCACAAATTGGAAGTAAGTCTGATTTTTTTTTTTAAGGAAATAATAGAGATGGCAAAAATGCATCTGAAATTTATTTTATAATAAGATTATTTATAATTTTGGGTAATGTATCATATTGTCAAACTCAAAAGAAATCAAAATATACATGCTATTGCTGTTAGTACAATCTTGCCAGTTTCTATCAACTTAGAGTTCACTATGAAAAGATTACGGAGAAGCAATTTCCCACAATTAATAATTTTGTTATCATATTAAATGAGAAAGAAAGAAAAAGAGAGGAAGGGAAGAGAAGGAAAGGGAAAAGGAAGGAAGGAAGGAAGGAAGGAAGGAAGGAAGGAAGGAAGGAAGGAAGGAAGGAAGGAAGGAAGGAAGGGAGAGGGAAAAACAGAAATGGGAGCGTGGGATGGAGCAAGGAGGGAGGGAGGAAGAGAGACTGAAACCGAGACCCATTCCCACAGAAAACACTGGGAGCCACGAAACCTGTATACGTGACTGGGGGGAAGGTGATATAACTGGATGGGAATGACATTGAGTTGTCCACACCCACCCACATTTTGAGGCTCCAGGTGTTTTCTGTGGGAAACAGGTCCAAATGGCTCTTTGAGTGTTTACGGTTGCAGACCACTGATCTAGATACTTTTTGATTTTTTGCAGGATTGCAGGATTTTTAGAAGTGTAAAGTTCCATAAAATTCCAGAAGAAATACTATTGTTGAATATTAGTAATATAACCTTTATTATCCTTTACTGCCTTTCTTTCACATATTTAGTTTATTTGTCTGTAATTCTGAGTTATAATTATCTAATTTGTAGCATTTTGTTTTAAGAATAAAAGTTAGGATGCTATTGATCAGTTTCTAAAATCAATTTCTTTTTTCCCTTTATAATTACATATAATTGTGTGTGCATGTGTAAAACTTGTTATTAAATATATTAAAATTTTAATTTTTGAAAATATAAGTCCATCTTATTTGTAGACTTTTGATTCTGTTCATTTAACTTATGCACATTAACTTCTTATAGTTAACAATGTTTGTTTTCTACCATTTTCTTGGGAAAAAAGTCTGTTAATTTTTTTAACTTGCAAATTAATCTACTATAAAGTGTATATTAGCCTTAACAGAATAGCGATCCTTCTGCAAAAAAACTGCTTTCCAAAATATTTACCCTTATTTTTCTCTGATTAATATTTTTATTGTAACAAAATAATAGATGGACTAAAACATTTTAAATATTTATTAATTTTATTTCTTTTTACTGAATTACTTAATCACCTTATAACAGATAACAGACAATCAGAGTTGGAAGGGACCTTGTAAGTCATCTAGTCCAACCCCCCGCTGCCCAAGCGGGAGACCCTACACTATTTCTGACAAATGGCAGTCCAATCTCTTCTTGAAAGTCTCAAGTGATGGCGCTCCCACAACTTCTGAGGGCAAGCTGTTCCATTGGTTGATTGTTCTCACTGTCAGAAAGTTTCTCCTTATTTCCAGGTTAAATCTCTCCTTGTTCAGTTTCCATCCATTATTCCTTGTCTGGCCTACAGGCACTTTAGAAAATAGCTTTACCCCTTCCTCCCTGTGGCAGCCCCTCAAATATTGGATGACTGCTATCATGGCTCCCCTGGTCCTTCTCTTTATTAGACTAGCTACGTCCAGTTCCTGCAACTGTTCATTGTATGTTTTAGCCTCCAGTCCCCTAATCATCCTGGTTGCTCTTCTCTGTACTTTTTCTAGAGTCTCAACATCTTTTTTATAATGTGGTGAACAAAACTGGATGCAGTACTCTAGGTGTGGTCTTATTAAGGCTTTATAGAGTGGTATTAGTACTTATCTTGATTGTATCCCTCTGTTAATACAATTTAGGATTGCATTAGCTTTGTTGGCTGCTGCTGCACACTGCTGGCTCATATTTAACTAAGATTCCAAGATCCCTCTCACAGTTACTGCTATTGAGCCTGGTTTCATCCAGGCTATATGTGTTCTTTTGGTCTTTCCTTCCTAAGTGTAGGACTTTACTTTTCTCTACATTGAATTTCATTTTGTTAGATATGGCCCAGTGTTCTAGTCTGTCAAGATCCATCTGGATCTTGAGCCTATCTTCTTGGGTGTTAGCTATTCCTATCAGCATAGTATCATCTGAAGATTTTATAAGTTCCCCTTCTATTCCCTCATCTAAGTGGTTAATGAAGATATTGAAGAGTACTGGGCCTAAGACGGAACCTTGTGGCACCCCACTGCTTACTTCCCTCCATGTAGACTTAGACCCATTAAGACTACTCATTGAGTATGGTTTGCCAGCCAGTTGCGAGTCCATCTGGTGGTGGTGCTATCTATTCCACATTTTTCTAGCTTACTAAGAAGTACTTTGTTGAAGCCTTGCTGAAATCATATTATAGTGAAATCAAATTATAGTGAAAGAAATCATCCTATATTGTTCTCTGGTTGCCCAATTATGTTTCTGCTCTGATAGAACTCGTTACTCACTTCTTTCTCACTGTGCTGGCCTGATACTACTTATCTGTTTTTTCTTTGTTTGACATTACCCCTGAAATTTCCACAAATGTAGTAATGAAATTACAATTAGAAAGCTTTGAAACTGATTTTTATGCTCATTAGGGACAGTGAAGTTGCCTGTCTGCCTCCCCGCTGCCCTATCCATCTATCTATCTATCTAATCTCCCATCTTCATTATTTTTATAAATAACTCAAAGCAGCAACCATACCTTCCTTTGTTCTCCTATTTTCTCCACAACAACAAATCTGTGAAGTAGACTGGGCTAAGATACCCATGACTGTTTCAAAGACACCCCACCGACTTTTTTGTTTAAAGTAGGACAAACATTCACAGTCTTCTAATTTCTAGCCTGATGCCTTAACCACTGGTGCCTTAAATGGCTCTATTCTTCTTTTGTTTACCATTCCTATAAAACAAAATTATCAACAGTAAAGCCCTAACTATCTTCCTATCTTTTTTGCTCCATACATCCTTCATCCTAAGCCCATCCCCAGATACATTTTTCAATTATTACCTGCACTTTTACTCCTTCATTCCATTTAGATCACATGTGAACATTATTCACTGATTAGCTCCTCTAACTGGACTACTTTAGGTGAATGTTACATCAAGCTCTAGCTTCCTCCTTCCCAGCTTGCCTTTCCTTTGTATTTACTTTGAATAAAATTTTGCGATTCTTTGTTTTATTTTTCAACTAATACAAGCAAAATCAATTGTTTGACAATATTAACCATTTTCACAATTAGTAAAACTCCCCTCAAGACTTGTTATTATTTAAACCCCATGTTTATTATTTTTATAAATTGCTCAAGTTGGTGAACATGTCTAATACTCTTACCTCTTCCTATTTCCCCTTAACAACAACAACCCTGTAAGATGGGTGGGCTGAAATAAAGTGATTGTCTCAAGGTGACCCAGCTGGCTTCCATTTCTAAGATGGGACTGGAACTCACAGTCTCTTGGCTTCTAGCCTGGTGCCTTAACCACTAGATTAAACTGGTACATTTCATTAATTCTTTATTAAATATTATTTAAATTTATGAGGATTTTACTTATTTCTGGGAATGTAGTAATAATGTCTCTTCTTTGTGGATGATAAATTAGTTTGAAATGGAACCCCATTTATATCTTATTTCTCTTTTTATGCTTTCTTTTTTTTACAAGTTCAAAGACCTTTTTTAAAAAAATGTGGCAGGATCAATATCCTAAAAAAATAATTATGACACTATCACAATTTATATTTTAGTCCCTGAGCTTGTTGCAAAATTCTTTCTTTTACCTGGTCCCTTAAAAATCTTATTAATGTATCTCTTGGTTTTGCAGCTCATTGGCCTTAAAAGAGAAGACTTTGGTGTGTTCCTTATTGTTATGTGAATATTTTAAATCATTGTTCACTTTGAGATAAGGTATCCAATTAAATTAGTCTCTTCTGTGTTTGCCTGATTTCCCTCAGATTACTTCTTCTGATCCAGTATATCAACCAAATGCAATCTAATATCAATGACATCTTTTTGAACTTTTTCAAAGTAACATCATAGACTTTGGTGCCAGTCGGGGCAACTGATGTAATTTGAGAAGAGAAATCTTTTATTTGCTTATTAACTTGTTCAAACTTATCTGCCAAATTCTTTCAAAATAAAGTGACTGATTTACCCAATTCCTCCTTTAATTCTTGACTAAGTTTCTTAACTGGATTCCTTACAGAATCATCCTTGAGATTTATTTTTCAGTTGTGGGCAGACTTTTGTTCCCTCTGGCTTTTGTGCCCCCTGACAAGGTATTTTCATCCAATCTATTCTTCACTGCCAGTTTGGGCCCTGTCTTCACTGTCCTTGATTGATTCATGTAAGTGTTAGTGCCTCTGCTATTTTGAGGAATTCCCTTTTTAGACATCTTTTTTGTTAAACTTGCCAGTTAGATGGATATTAGTTAAAAGCAGATGGCCAACATTAGGGAAAAAACTGTTTGGAAGGAGAGTTTTGACCATACTTTTCCAGTTTTTATTAGAAATATCTATTTGCAAAATCATCTGGCTAAAGTGAACCCCTATTTTGTCAAAATAGCTCTCTCCTGTTGTTTTGACCAAAATTGGACAACTTATGTATTTAAAGTATTTTCCCCAAAATAATATAGTGGTTAAACAGTACGTTTCAGTAATTTAATCAGATTTCTCATTTTATATACACAGAGGTTAAACAATTTAGGTGCTTATTAGCAAAGCAATTCAAGGTTATATTCACTACATTGCTTTGCTCAGTAATGACAATTTCAGCATTCTGGTTACAGTCATTAACGAATCTTGCAGATCATTAAGTCCCAAGAAAGCGGGGTGGAGGGGAGAGGGAAAGAAATTTAATTAGGGAGCTCCCTGCTGAAGGATTTCAGCTCCATCTCTGTTTGGATTTTAGTAGCCAAAATCCAAAATCCAAATAGCCACAGAGCTGAAACCCTTTGGCATGGAGGCCTTTCAGCCATCCTTCAGAGATGAGAGAGATTCCTTTTGGCAGGTAACATCATCCTGCAATATTTCCTACCAGCTTCCCCATTGATTTTCTGAGGAAGTTGGTAGAAAATATAAAAGGCAATGACATGATTATAGGACACTTGGCAAACAGGCATATATGCAAACAGGTTGCCAAGCATCTAGATTGTGATCAATGGTTGCAAAAGTGCTTTACAGGCAATAAAGGAATTTTATAAAGTGCTTTTTTTTACATGCCATATAGGGGATCAAATGGGGGAATTCCAGACTAGAGGTAGCTGCTGGATTGTTGGCAGGCATCCCTTCTCCCTTCCTTGTTCGCTATTTTTCTTTTTGGTTCATTTTTTTGTTCATGTTGATGTATTTGCATTATGTTCTCTTTCACTGTGTATTTTATTCTATTATTTTACTCTTTTTTATTGTTGTACACTGACTAAAATAGCCCCACAGCAAGCTAGGCAGCAAATAAATCTAGCAAATTAATACATAATACATAACGTGCATTCCCTTCCATTGCATTCATTGATTTGAACTATCATTTAAAAAGTTGTTAATTGAGAACTATCATTATTTTTTATTTAACAATACTTAATTGATAATGAATTAACTCAATTAACCAATATAAATTAAAGTTCTTTGGGCTTTATAATCATTTTTAAAAATATAAACAGGTTCCAAGACCAAAATGTTTGTGAACCTATGTCTATGTCTATGATAAAGATTAGGAGCATATTAGAAGGTGTAACCACTTCATCGCTTCAAAACTTCAAATGATTTCTTTTAAACAAAAATTTGTACCTATGTAACTTTTCCTCTGGATTAAAAATTAACTGTTTTTGTTTATTATTGATTAATGTTTTCCCCCTTCCACTCATAGACTGATTCTTCCCATAATTTATCAGAGGATTTTATATGGATTTGATCTATCAGTTTTCCAAATCAGTTCTAATTTTAGTTGGTGATTTTAATCCTAGAGCTAATGAATAATGTAGTCTTTCCCTGCATTTTAGTGCTTCAAAGTTTACTTTAGCAAGCTTGTCCCAATTCTAAAGACAAAAGCATAATAATAATAATAATAGTATCAGTCCTATAGTTATCTTATGAGAGAGTCTACAGGGCTACCACAGCGATGATTCAGCTAGCTGTGGGAATGAACCAGGGGAAATGTAGATACTGGGATATAATCATAACAATATTCTTTCACCTGGAAGCCAAGAATAGAGTAGAATAGAATAGAATAGAATTGGAATAGAATAGAATTAGAATAGAATAGAATAGAATAGAATAGAATAGAATAGAATAGAATAGAATAGAATAGAATAGAATAGAATAGAATAGAATAGGAATACTTTATTGGCCAAGTGTGACTGGACACACAAGGAATTTGTCTTGGTGTAAATACTCTCAGTATACATAAAGAAAAGATACATTCATTAAGAATCAAGAATCATAACATACAACACTTAATGATAGTCATAGGGTACAATCAACAATCAAATCATACTAGGAAACAATCAATATAAATTGTAAGCAACAAAGTTACAGTCCTACAATCACAAGTGGGAGGGGATGGGTGAGAAAGAGTGATGAGAAGGATGTTCAGCTGGCACCTGGGTAGACGTGATCAAAATTGGCTGTAGTTGGGACCTGGAATTGATTGGACCATATGATGAAAAGATGGATGCAGGGGAAGGAACTTTGGGTGAGGAAAAACACGGGATTTTAGATTTGGGTTTTCCCCAGATGTGCCAATATGATGTCTCCAATAAATTTACACTTTGAGGAAGAAACTCACCTCAAGAGTAAATTCTGTTGGAGATGTTGGAACCCTGACAAATAAGTTGATATTAACTCTTTTAGTGCTTGTATCTTAGATGATTCAACTCCTGATGTCTCAAAAGGAGAATTCAGTTTATGTTTTGCAACATTTAACAAAATTGTGAGTCTCACCTGAAAAACCCTGTATTTGTCACTGGCTTTTATTCTGATGTTTTGGGAGTGCCTATAATAGTAATTTGATGCCTCCTCTATTAATATTGGCTTCTACATCTAATTAGAATGAAAAGTAGAATATAGTGGAAATTAAATGTGATATCAATAGTTCTTTAACCCCATCAATCCCCACACAAAAGGGCATAAAATAAGGATTCAGTATGTCCCTAGCCCTTCAACTTTTATATTAATAGAATTGTTCAGGTAATATAAATTTCATTCCATCCCTCATTAAATCAAAAACTAATTTTCAGTTTTCTCTGTACTGATAAGGATACAACTATTCTTTCCCTGATTCAAGATAGATTTTGCTGTAATTTTTGGACATTGCTAAATACTGATAAATCCATAGCTCTACCCACCATCCAACCAAAATTCTGGACACCCTACATTGATGACATCTTTGTCATAATTAAATGTTCCTAAATTGAAGAAACACATCACCTACTCAGTAACATATTTCCTGGGATCAAATTCACATGCAAAGAGGAAAGAGACAAAAAAATCCCATTCTTCAACATCGACATAAAAAGACTAGACAACAGAAAACTGGAAATCCGTGTCTCCCACAAACCCACACACATGTACAAGATCCTCAGTTTTGCAAGCAACCACCTCACTGCACACAAAAAATGTGTCCAACTCCTCTTCAGAAGGGCCGGGACAAACTGCAGCACTACAACAATAAGAAAAGCAGAAGAGAAATGGCTGCTTGACGTCTTTCTCTGCAATGACTATCTAAAAAACTTCGTATACTGACACACAGTACCCAAATCCACAATCATGTCGGTAAATGAATTTTAATGGTCACTAGCCAAATACCCATGTCAATCCAAATAATTCTGGGTTCAGTCCCTCCCAGCCCCAGTAAATAAAGGAACTGTTTCCAATTCTCCCCCACCCCCCGGGGTTTCTCTTTGTCTACTTTACACCCTGCTTTGCCAGGCAACAAGTAGCCCCAGAACTGTACTGTACTGGGGCTGCTTGTCATGCCTGAGAAGCCCCAAATGCCCTAGCCCAGTCCCATTTAACCTCACCATCTTGCATTCTTACAAGCCTGTCACCCTGCCTTCATTGACCTAGCTGCTCTTTGCTATCATCTTCTTGCTCCTACTGCCGACGAGGCATGCCTGTCTTGGGCCACAAAGGGCTGGTTTTGCTTAGCGGACAAAACAATGAAAAAGAAAAGAAAAGCATAAAGCAGCTTTATCAAGAACAAAAAACAATGTGATTTGAATACCGCTACAATTAATGAAAGCATCAATCAAATCAGATAATAATATGGAAATCGTTTTGAGATTTATTTATTTTTTTACTTTTTCCCCCCAACTTTTCATTCTATAGCCTGAGATTTCCTACTGGTCTCTCATCTGAATAGTGATCAGGTCAAATCCTGCTTTGTTTTTTTTTGAAATCATGCATGAACACCGAAGTCCTGTCATCTGCTAGACCACACATATCATAAAATAGCAAGTACAGACATGGCTAATTAAATACATTATCATATACCAAAAGCAGCATAGAAGGATCAGTAGAGGAGGTAAAAACTGACATAAAGAAAAATGAAATAAATGAACATAATCAGGATGAAAGGTAGTACTTAACTTACAACTTATCTTTTTATGTCCGTTCAAAGTTATCATTGCTACCAAACAGCTGCTTTATGGAAGATAAGCTGATTGCAAGTACTTTAGACAGTGACATGGTCTCTCTAAATACAGTTATAAGTTATTAGGGTCATAAACTGAGGTAGCCACAAAACTGGAAATAATTTTCCAGCCTTTTTCACAGCAATAGTGAACACTGCTTTTGTTAAACAAGCACCACAGTTGTTAAGCAAATCCATTAATTTGAGTTGGTGTTTTTTGTGAATCATCACACAAAATGCCACACTTGGTCATAAAGTTGATCCACCCAAGCTTTGATCATGTGACCATGGTGATGGCAGCATGTCCAAGGATGCTTTATGGTACACAAAGGGACTAGTTATAAAAACTCTATTTGAGACTATTCACAAGATGATTACTTTTGCTTACTATAGTAATCTTTACGAACAGCTGATTTTAAAAATATTTTCACTACAGCCAAAATAAAAGATGGAAATTAAAAGTATTGTAATAAAAGTAATAAAAGATGTATGTTATAGGGTAAGAAAAAGCTTCAATAGTTGATAACCAAACTGGGTTTTTCAAATAACATTGTCTCTTAATTTTCTCCCAGTTTAACATAAAGACTCCCGTATATAATGCCTTCTAAAATAGCCCTGCGATTTAGTTCCCTTATACCACAGAAAAGCATGCCAGCCCAGTAATAAATCATGTACTTCTAGTGTCAACAATCTAGTCTTTCTTAATGTTATCCATTCTTTGGCCCACATCAAATTTGCAGCTTAATAGTACAACTCCCAATTAGGAAGGCCAAATCCTCCTCTAGTTCTAGCATCTTGCAAAAGTTTTAATTTTATTCTCGCTTTCTTGCCTTGCCATATATACTTCAACACAATTTTATTTAAGTCTTCAAAATAATCTTTGCCAAGCTTAACTGGTATTGTTTGGAACAAATATAAAATTCTGGGTAAAATATTCATCTTGATTGTTGAGATTCTGTCTATTAATGACAGTTGTAGGTTTTCCCATTTCTTCAGATCAAGTGCTATCTGCTGTTTGAGTTTAGTATAGTTATTCTCTTTCAATGTAGTACATCTTGACGTCAAATATATCCCCAAATACTTAACCTTATTCGTGACTTGAATTTTCAATAGGTCTGCCAGTTCTTCTCTTTGTCTTAATAACATGTTCTTTGCCAGAATCTTTATTTTATCTTCAAATAATAAATGAATAAATATTCTGGGGGAAAAAAAGTAATAAAAGATGGAAATTAAAAGTTTTATATATATTCTTTATTGGCCAAGTATGATTGGACATACAAAGAATTTGTCTTGGTGCAAATGCTCCCAGTGTACATAAAAGAAGGGATACGTTCATCAAGAGTCAAGAATCATAAGGTGCAACACTTAATAATAGTCATAGGGTCTTCCGGTTTGAGTTTCTTCAGCAACAGACCAAAAGCTTGTCTCTGCAAGGCTTCGATCCATGCTCGCCGCTGGAGCGCCCCAAGCCGGCTGGTTTCGGGGCTAAGACACCCGTAGAGGTGGTGAAGAGGGGGGAGACTGCTGGAGGGTTGAGGAGAGCCGCATCTCTCCTCCCCAGCTGGCCATTACTCCCTTTCCCAAAGGCGGTTGCAGCAGTGGTCAGAAATGGCTACCACAAGGAAGAACTCAACTGGAAAAGAATGTGCAGGAGGAAGATAAAAGAAGAAAGTTTTGGTTGACCGGGTCAAACAGCAAAAGCAACAAATAAGGCACCCTGGAATTGAAACTATTAGAAAACAATAACATTGTTCCCTAAGAAGAATTTTAAGCTGCGAAGGAGAGAGAAAAAGGAAAAGATTTGGGTTTTTTTTTTCTCCTTTTCCTACAGTGACAACTAAGAGACTTAAGCAAAAAATTGGAAAAAAAACCCACTTTGACATCAATAGGCATTTAATGCTGAAAATAAAAAGTCAAAGGGATAATAAAGATTTCTGGATAATTAAAAGCTTTTGAAAACAGGAGAGAAAAAGAATAAAAGGGCAGGATCTGGAAGGGAGGAGTCTGCCTGGAATTAAAAAAGAACTCACAGTAAAATCTCAACAAGTCTTCCAAAAGATACATTCTAACTGAAATATCGCAACAAAAACCCCAGGAAGAGAAAGTCGAAAAAGAAATAAGAAGATATAACTCAGGACTATCTGGATTACTTGATGATTTCTGGATTCTTGGTTATTGTTTTGAATGACTAAAATCAATCAGGTGGTTGTTTAATACTGTTTAAAATGGCTCCACTTTTAGAAGAACTGAAAATGGAACTTAAAAAGTACAGAGCAGATACACAAGAAGGGAGAGGTTCTTTTGGCTTCGTATTTCAGTTTTTAGAAATGGAGATTTGGAATTATGAGAAACAACAAGAAATGCCTGTAGAACAACAAGATTGCGACAAAGAAGCCATCTTTAATGAACAAGTAATCTTAGATGGGGGGGAGAGTAAGGGGGGGAAGAGAATGGAAAGTTTAAGATTGGTAAAAATAACTCCCCCCCCCCCCCAAAAAAGAGTGAAAAATAAGGATAAAATCAGAAAGCAACAGAAGAGGGAAATGCAGAAGAGAGAATTAGAAGTAGAGAGACAAGGGGGTAAAAAGGGGAGGGAGAAGATGAGAGGGAAGAAAGAAAGGAAAAGAAGTCATAAAGGACAGAAGCAAAATATAGAGAAACAGGGCCTATTTAGAGATAATGGGTCAAAATTTAATGGAAAAAGGGATTCTGCAAAGGTACATAAGATAGTATGGTTATATTAGAAACAGAAATAATTTTAGAAAATATGAAACAATGTATGATTAAAATGTCTGATAAAATAGCTGTCACAATTTAGTGGAATGCTTGTTAATAAATAAATGTAATAAAAGGTATATTTAATGATTTATAACACATGCGAAGAGAAATAAGGGAAAAATTAATTATGGAGATTATATGTGTTTTTAAGGAAGTAGGATATTTAATTGAAAAGAAGTGTTAAAGATGTTAAGATTTTAATGATTATTAATGATAGAACTGAACTAGAATGGAATGAGGGTTTATAATTACATATATTTACAATCTTTTTTTAAAAAAAATATAGTGTGTATTATAAGAATGTACCAAGCAGAATTCGATTGGAAGTTATGTATTATGTATTATATTATGAAGGTCATAACCTTAAGGTATATATTGAAGTTTAAATAAGAGTTGAATAGATGTAATTAAAAGATATACTCCAATTAGTAACAACAGGAGAACATTTGTTTAATGAGAAAAGATAATATGAAATTGAAACAGAACAGACAAAAGTATAAATATAATGATTTGAATTGAGATGAGATAATCAAAATAAAATTGAGAAAATTAAAAGAGGGGAAAAACTATATAGAAAATGCAAAATGGTACAAGATATGGAATAGAATACAAAAAGAAGCATGAAAGTGAGTTTTGTGTGTGTATAAAGAAGTTCAACCCGGGACCATGCTATTTTCAAAAAAGATGTTTTACCTGTATTTTGTATGTGTGAAAACCCAAATAAAACTTTATTAAAAATAATAATAATAGTCATAGGATATAATAAGCAATCAAAGCATAATAAGAAACAGTCAATATAAATTGTAAGGATACAAGCGACAAAGTTACAGTCATAAGTGGGAGAGGATGGATAATAAGGAATGATGAGAAGAATAATAGTAGTGTAAACTTTGTAAATAGTTGGACAATGCTGAGGGAATTATTTGTTTAGCAGAGTGATGGCTTTCGGGGAATAACTATTCTTGTGTTGTTTTGGTGTGCAGTACTCTATACTGTCGTTTTGAGGGTAGGAGTTGAAACAGTTTATGTCCGGGATGTAGGGATGTGTAAATATTTTCATAGCCCTCTTTTTGACTCATGCAGGATACAGGTCCTCGACTGAAGGCAGGTTGGTAGTAATTGTTTTTTTCTGCAGTCCTAATTACTCTATAAAGTCTGTGTCTGTCTTGTTGGGTTGCAGAACCAAACCAGACAGACTCAATAATTCCTCTGTAAAACTGTATCAGCAGCTCCTTGGGCAGTTTGAGCTTTCTAAATTGGCACAGAAAGAACATTCTTTGTTGTGCTTTTTTGATGACGTTTTTGATGTTAGGTGTCCACTTTAGGTCTTGTGATATGATAGAACCTAGAAGTTTGAAGGTGTCTACTGTTGATACTGTGTTGTCTAGTATTATAAGAGGTGGTGATATTGGAGGGTTTCTTCTAAAGTCTACCACACTTTCTACGGTTTTGAGTGCGTTCATTTCCAGTTACACCACAAGGCAAGTTGTACAATCTCCTATCTGTATGTGGATTCATCGTTATATTTTAAAGATAATAAGGAAATCATCTTACATTTACTGAATCTTTGCAATGGAATGTAAAGAAAAAAATCATTTTTTCAATCTGCCTCCACATTTTAGATCTGCATGCTATTTAGCAAAATTAAGCCCTGATAAATATAAATGCTAGTTCTTTACAGTCATGTTCCAATGGTCCTATGATTTAAACACAGGAAAATATTTTGCTGATTTATATATTAAATCCAATTTTAAGAACACCTGATTCTTTTATAATTCTGCGAGACTTACAAATAAAGAAAAACAATATAGCAACAGCAATAGCACTTAGACTGCTATACCGCTTTGCAGTACTTTTTATCCCTCTCTAAGCGGTTTATAGTCAGCATATTGTCCCTAATCATATAGGTCCTCATTTTACTGGAAAGATGGATGGGTCAACCTTGAGCCTGGTGAGATTCAAACTGCCAAATTGCAGGCAGATGGTAGTCAGCAGAAGTTGCCTGCGGTACTAACCACTGTGCCACAAGAGCTCATAAAAAGTAATTTTATATATATACAGTATATATAAAAATAATTATAACCCACTAGAAGGACAAAACAGTTAGAAACCAAAATAAAACAAAATGCAATCAGAAAGTCATCTGCCCACAACAACAAACTGAAAACAAACTGATCCAGATCATGTGTTAATGGCCTCAAGGAAAAGTTATACTGAATATATGAATCCTAGTATGTGTTGGGCCCATTATGTTTTTGGATGGCATGGCTGTCATGGTGGCCATGAAATCCTGAGCTGCCCCAGGCAATAAATTATTGTTGCTATTAGTTCCCCAAGAATCACCAGCTCAGCAATGGAATCTAGCATCTCAGATAAGAAGATGCTATTCAACAAGTAGGTAATACAATAGCAGCAACCCCATTTTTTCTGTAGAACCCCTTTTAAGTCAGTCACATCTATCAAAAATGGGTCAGCTGGACAATGACATCCCTGTATATGCACTCTAAATTTTTATTTAAAAAGAAATATAATTCTTTTCATCCCTGTATGTGCAGTCTAAATTTTTATTTCAAAATAAATATAATTCTTGGAAGCCTGCTCATGATTGTAGATTCTAAATTTGTGGCTATTAAGAACGATTACATAGTAGCTCTTATTTTAGATATGCTTGATCACCTTAAAAAAGCATGCACTTTCACTAGGCTGGGCTTGAGAGGTGTTTACCATTTGATCTAATGAAAGAGGGCTATGAATATTTAACAGCTTTTAACACCCAGTAAGGAAAATCTGAATACACAATACAGGTGAAAGTCAAAAAATTAGAATATAGTGCAAAAGTTCATTTATTTCAGTAATGCAACTTAAAAGTAAAACTAATATATGAGATAGACTCATTACATGCAAAGCAAGATAGTTCAAGCCGTGATTTGTCATAATTGCGATGCTGTGACAAAGTGTCTTTGATATCCCTGCTGTATACTTCTAATTTTTCCCGTTGCTTCATATTCTTCAAATTTAAGTTTCCAGTCAGGTATTGTTGGAATTGTATTTTTCTTCCAATATTGAGCAAAGTTTATACTTTCTGATATAAGCACATTTCTCATTAAATTATAAGGTTTCTATTAGATTTTTTCCCCAGATTATTTATACAGGTGAAACTCGAAAAATTAGACTATCGTGCAAAATTTCATTTATTTCAGTAATGCAACTTAAAAGGTAAAACTAATGTATGAGATAGACTCGTTACATGCAAAGCAAAATAGTTCAAGCCATGATTTGTCAAAATTGAGATGATTATGGCTTACAGCTCATGAAAACACCAAATCCACAATCTCAGAAAATTAGAATATTACATGCAATCAATAAAACAAGGTTTGTAAATAGAACAATATCGGAGCTCTGAAAAATATAAGCATGCCCTTTGGGCCCCCTTTGCAGCAATTACTGCCTCAATGCGGCGTGGCATGGAAGCTCTCAGCCTGTGGCACTGCTGAGGTGTTATGGAAGACCAGGATGCTTCAATAGCGGCCTTCAGCTCTTCTGCATTGTTCGGTCTCATGTCTCTCATCTTTCTGTTGGCAATGTCCCATAGATTCTCTATGGGGTTCAGGTCAGGCGAGTTTGTTGGCCAATCAAGCACAGTAATCCACGGTCATTGAACCAGGTTTTGGTGCTTTTGGCAGTGTGGGCAGGTGCCAAGTCCTGCTGGAAAATGAAGTCAGCATCCCCATAAAGCTTGTCTGCGGAAGGAAGCATGAAGTGCTCCAAAATCTCCTGGTAGACGGCTGCATTGACCCTGGACTTAATGAAGCACAGTGGGCCAACACCAGCAGATGACATGGCTCCCCAAATCAACACGGACTGTGGAAACTGTACAAGCATCTTGCAGTGTGTGCCTCTCCATTCTTCCTCCAGACTCTGGGTCCTTGGTTTCCAAATGAGATGCAAAAGTTGCTCTCATCAGAAAAGAGGACTTTGGACTACTGAGCAACAGAACAGTTCTGTTTTTCTTTAGCCCAGGTAAGACGCTTCTGATGTTGTTTGTTGTTTAGGAGCGGCTTAATAAGAGGAATACGACATTTGAAGCCCATGTCCAGGATCCGTCTGTGTGTGGTGGCTCTTGATGCACTGACTCCAGCCTCAGTCCACTCCTTGTGAAAGTCCCCAACACTTTTGAATGGCCTTTTCCTGACAATCCTCTCCAGACTGCGGTCATCCCTGCTGCTTGTGCACCTTTTTCTTCCACACTTTTCCCTTCCACATAACTTTCTATTAATGTGCTTTGATACAGGACTTTGGGAACATCCAACTTCTTTTGCAATTACCTTTTGAGGCTTTCCCTCCTTATGGAGGGTGTCAATGACGGTTTTCTGCACAACTGTCAGGTCAGCATGATTGTGATTCCTACTGAACCAGACTGAGAGACCATTTAAAGGCTCAGGAACCCTTTGCAGGTGTTATGGCTTAATTAGCTGATTAGAGTGGGACACTTCGAGCCTAGCATATTGAACCTTTTCCCAATATTCTAATTTTCTGAGATTGTGGATTTGGGGTTTTCATGAGCTGTAGCCATAATCATCTCAATTATGACACATCACAGCTTGAACTATCTTGCTTTGCATGTAATGAGTCTTTCTCATATATTAGGTTCACCTTTTAAATTGCATTATTGAAATAAATGAACTTTTGCACGATATTCTAATTTTTCGAGTTTCATCTGTAAATGGACTGAGTAACAGTGGTCTTTTCCAGATTCATGAATAAAATATTTTCTGATGGTTTGAACAAATATGGTGGTTATCAGCCAAGAGCTGCAGTGGCGCAGTGGAATGCAGCACTACAGGCTGCTTCTGCTGATCATCAGTTCGGGTCTCACCAGACTCAAGGTTGACTCAGCCTTCCATCCTTCTGAAGTTGGTAAAATGAGGACTGATTGCTATTGCTATCAGGATTACATCTTAATTTCTTTCATTTTTCCGTGAGATCAGAAATATCCTAGAACTAGGAAATGTGTGATCAATCATCCCCAACTGGCATGGCTATATAAAGGCCAACTGATGCCTTAAGTGCAGCCCAAAAATGGTTCCTCTTGACAGAAGTAAAATTCCCATGTCATGAGTTGAAAACAAATATGATAAAAAAAACAATCTATCCCTTCAAAACAAACTTTTTAACTTCACACTATGTCAAAGAAAATGTTTTTTTTTTTAATAGTGCAGGCTAAAATAAAACATAACAGATATCGGGACAACTACAAACAAACAATTAAAGATGAAAGAAAGAATGTAAGGAGAAAAAAATATCTGGTACTCTGACATTATAAGCTGCCAGATTCATCTGCAAATAAGGGAGAGGGGGACAAATGAGACACAATACTGTACCCCCTGCCCTTTCAAGATGAATTGCCTGGTATATCTTGGCACATGGAAAGGGAAAGTGATTTTTACAAGGGTAGTGATTTGAAATTATCTGGCCTTGGGAATCCAGAAGGAACCTTTAAAGAGAGTGCTTCAAAAGCAATTACACTGTCCTGAAAAGAGGAAAGCATGGAGGGGGAACCTCAATATAAACCTGCATTGATATAGTTTAATATATGAGACAATAAAGGAAAATATTGATAGGTTTTCAAAAATTGTTTTATTTTATTCTACATTCAAAACAATACCTGCTGTTTATTTTATTTTACATTCAAAACAATACCTGCTGTTTCTTGATCTTGCCCATCTCAAAAAGCTGATCAAAAGTGAAGCATTGATATCTCCTTTGTGGGGTGGGGGGTTACTTAGAGGTTCAGAAGAAAAGAGATTCAAATTCCCTTATCTTTATTCTGACCTGGAGTTATTCTGACCTGCACAGTTTGTAATCGACCATAAGCAGGGAATAAAGAAGTTGAATTAGCTTAAGTGCCTCTTTGAGCAGTATGTAGTATTGTAGAAGGAACTGCACTGCCAAAGAAATAGCCGTTGTCACAGAGACAGAACAGCTGAAAAGTTCTATGTCACAAACAATGAATACAGAAGATATCAGGAAATGTTCTCATAAGAACCTTGCTCATTTACAAAAGTGGTATTATAACTACTTGGGCTAAATATACAACTACTGAAATAAGCGGAAATTCATGTTTTCTCCAGCCAAGGAGAGTTCTGCTTCTGGTAACTGTAAATAAGATGAACTGGCCTAACAAAGAGGCTATTATCCCTTCTCTCACTCGATTACTATGATGTCAAATATATTAGAGTGATCTGAGACAGACTGTATGATTATTCAGTCACTGCAAACACAATACAATTGTACTAACCTTTAAACTTGCCATTAATGATTTTAAGAACGAAAAATGCAAGTTGTCCTTATGTATTTTTATAAAAATATTACTGCTGTATTTGCTCTTTACTGATATGCAGAGGATAGCCTCAGTTTGCGGAATGAGAGGTGCTTAGAAAAAAGTAAAAATCCACGGCAGTAATACCCAATAGGAGATGAGAAACTTTATTCAGTTACACCTGAGGTCAAACCTAAAGCACCACAATTTTGCAAAACAGAGAAGTGAGAAGCAGATACATCACCAAAAAGGAAAACCAGAAGGATCAGAGACAAAAGGTAAAGATACTGCTTAGCCCTGTACTACCTATTCCCTACCTTTCTTTTATTTTTACACAAACTGCAAGCAGTAAGAAGCAACAACCACTGTTTCTTCTTCTGAATTATTCAAAATTTACTCCCATGTCGGATAGTGATCAATCACTGGAGGCCTCAGGTTTGTAGTCACCTTCAGAAACCTGAGGCAATGGGGTGCATAAAGCATTCGTTCCCTCCAGCCCCAGAACTGAAAACCTGGAGTAGAATCTTGGGAGTTGTGTGTGTTGTCCTGGGAAATTAAGAGATCCACAGCTGGCACTCCACTCTGCATAATCTTTGGTGGCTCTGCTAAGCCAGTCAGCCTCAATATTGCCCACGCCTGCAAAGTGCTCAGCTCTAAGCAATACCTGATGTCTCTCTGCCTCCAGCATCATGGCCATGAATGTGTTCCCCTTGGCGGTTAATATGCTCCTTGGTTGACACATTATCAGTCGAAACCAGGATGTCCTTATCTGAAACTGCGTCCTCTAATTGCCTTAAGGCCAGATGGACCACCCAAAGCCCTAGCCAGTTAATATTATGGCTCAAATCTGCCTGGGATCACTGTCCATGGACCACCCTGGATTGTATATGGGTTCCCCAGCCATAAAAGCTGGCATCGTGGTCAGTATCAACTTGAATAAGAGCCCCAGGGAGAGAGCCTCAGATGACCACAATCACAAGGTTCTAATAACAATATGACCTGTGAATGGGAGCAACTCCTACCTGTCTTCTGATAAGAGAGAAGAAACAATTGGAGTGTCCTGACATGCAATCTAGCCCAGGGCACTATATTAAGCATGATATCATTTTGTCCAGGAGCTTAAAGAGCATAGCCAGGGATACCCTGTGTTTACATTTTACATGCTCAATTAACTCCTTGATACACTCCTGACATTCCTGGGACAAGGACATCTTGCAGGAAGTGCTATCAATTATAGCTCCCAGGTGGAGCAGACTATTGGTGGGAGTAAAATGGCTCTTGGCCTTGTTAATAGAGAAGCCATGCTCTTGGAGCACCTGGACGGTGATTTCCAAATCCTCTGCTGCCCAAGATGGGGAGGATGATTGGACCAAAATGTCATCCAGGTAAGACTGGACTCTGACTGGGATGGCCCTAAGGTGGGCTGCCAGAGCTTGTCAATAGCTTTGTAAATGTTCTGGGGGCTGATGAAAGCCCAAAGGGTAAGGCCCTGTATTGATAATGCCACCCATTATAGCAGAACCTGAGGAATTGTCTATGGGCTGGAAGAATGAGAACATGAAGGTAGGCCTCAGTTAAATTTATGGAGGTAAAGAAATCCCCCTCCCTAATGCCCTCCAGATAGACTGGAGAGAGTGCATCTTAAACCACCTGTATTTTACACAGCTGTTAAGACGCTTCAGGTCTAGAATTGCCCCCCATCTCTCCCCCCCGAGGCTTTTGGAATTTCAAACAAGATGGAATAAAATTCCATGCCCTTCTGGTCCTCACCAGCTGAATAGCCTGAATCTCTAGCAGGTACTGAATGGTTGTTTCCATGAGGACCTTCCTCTCTGTTTTTTGAAACAGAGCAACAAATACAAAACCTAGGGAGTATAGAGAAGAACTCTAGAGAAAGGCCTGAGCAGACCGTCTCCAAGACCCAGGCATCTTTGGTGATCTCCTCCCAATGCCTGGAAAACAAGACCAGACATCCCCAATGGGAGGATTGTCATCAAATTTATCTGGGGTGTCGGAAGGGTCTACCCCCAGGCCCTCAAAAGGGCCGCTTGTTATTAAACAGGCAATTTCTACCTGTCCTATCTCAGGGTTGACCTTGCCTGGGGTTGAAAGGTCCCTGGGGTCTAGAAACCACCACCACCCCAGTTTCAGGAGCCCTATAGAAGGCATTGATCAGAAATCACCCCTTTTGGATCTGGAGGGCAAGATCTTTCCTTTATCCTTGGAATCCACCAGCACCTTGTCCAGAGCTTCTCCAAATAATTTATCCCTCTTGAAGGGGGCAGTAGCCAACCTCTAATTATGTCTCATATCAGCCTGCCATTGCCTGAGTGGCATCGAGAGGCTACAGTCCCACTTATTTCCTTAGAGGCATATCTGGCTGCACTGGGGGTGGCATCAGCTCCACAGCTGCTAGGAGTTTGTTTATATGCTGGTGTGACCTGACATCATCCAGTGGAATTCTCTCTTGCAGCTCTTAAAGCAACATGAGAGAGGCCCTGTTAAAAAAGGATGCGGCCGTGGAGGCCTTCACCGCCCATGCTGCTGACAGGTGTGTTCTCTGCAATATTTGTTCAGCCCTCTTGTCCTCTGCTTTCAGCGAGTCCTCAGGCTCCCCAGGAATATCAGTGTTGGCTTGTAGGGCCATGACTGGTGAGTCTACAACGGGCACTTCCAGAGCTTTGGAGAGATCAGCTCTCACGTTGAACAGCTTTCTGTCCAGGGAGGAAGGGCTTGGACCCAATCCAAGAAACGACCACTGCCTTTGGATAACTGTAGTGAACATCTTTGGCACAGGGATGACATCTGCCATTATTGTTTTCTCCGAAAACAATGGGTTGTTGGGGTCTTCTGAAGGATCTGTTGGTTCCTGCCTTGCCCTGTGGCATTGGGATTTGATCAGAATTTCTCAGGCCTTCATCATCTGAATAATATCTGCCCATCAGCTGCGCCATGTCAAGTGAGGTGGAGTTATGCTCCCAGTGCATAAGAGACTGACCCTGAATGCAGGGAAAGATCATCTTCATAATGTGTCTCCTGCTACGTTTTGAGGATGATGAAATTTAAGCCTCAGAAGGTGAACACCTGGTCTGTTTCAGGGCTGCTGACACATCTTGCTTTACTGCCTCATCTAAAAGAACCTGCATGTTAAAGTGGAATTCAGGCTCTTGTCCTACCACTGGTCTAAATCCAGCTGACATGGGAGTAAATGTGGCCTCAGGGACCAGTCTGGATCTCTGGGCTGTCACTGGAAAATGGCCTATTGCTGGGCAGACTGAGAAGAAGCTTCTAATTTCAGAGCCTTCAAGGGATTCTTGCATCAAATCCTGCTCTTCCGCTCCCCCTGCGGCCATTTCAGTTACTACTCTCCTGTCATTTTGTGAATGCCTATCTCCTCTCAATAACAATTGTTCCTCATTTTGGCGGGAATCTGAAACTATGGGTGTCATTTTTGCACTCTTTTGGGCCTCCTCTTGTCCCTTAGCCCACAATTTGTCCAGTGCCTTATCTCTATGCCGCTCATCCCATTCAGCTGCCTTGGAGCTCTTTCGAGCTCCTGCAGCTCTATCCCTTGGTTTGGGACTATCGAAGGAGATTAGTTGATCTGGGGCTGCTGGCCTGAGAGAACGTGACCTGCGAGCTGTCTCCTCCGCTCTAATCATGCGGCTAGCATTCTGTGGCAAATCAGCTATTTTCCTCCCCGACGCTACAAACTAGAGCCTTCAGAAAAATTTCTACTTTGGTTTCTCTAACCTACACAGGTCAGAACACCACTCTAAGAAAAGGCCCTAGGCTGCAAAAGAGAGTTTCCTGTCTTTGTTTATGTCTTCTGCCCCTGTTAAACGCTGCCACAGTAAAAAGGTTTCTGCAACAGCCGTTTAAGCCACCAAAAGCTGTCCCAAGCCAAATGCAGGGTAACAGTGTCGATGGTATTTCTACACACTTCCTGCTCAAATACCTCAATCATTGTAGATCGGTCCTCAGCCGATCCACTGTCCAACGGGCTGGGCCGAAGCCCCAACCGAGCTGCCTTTGACAGCTGTCCAATGAGTAGACTGATCCTCCGTAGTAAATAGTATTCAGGATTGTTATTTTTTCCTAATTTTCCAATTATTTTGATTCAAATTTGAATTCTTTTGGGAGCAAAATTAACACCTAGTCCAGCTAGCAACAGGGGGAGTGTCCTCAAAGATCTGTCAGACTTAGTCCAATCAGCAAGCAGTGACTGATAACCAAACCCTGAATGCTATCTCCACCACAATAGAGAAACAAGGTTTTCTGACATGCTAGACTATATAACAGTTATAAGTGCAATCATGTCCAGTTGTATGGGACAGTGCTCATCTCTACTCCATATCCAATGCAACCAGTATTTTCAGAAAACGCTTCTATGGTCAGGTGACCAGCATGACTATATGCCAAGGTGCACAGAATGGTGTTACCTTTCCAATAAAGGGTTACCTATTTATCTACTTGCATTTGCATGCTTTTGAAATGCTAGGTTGACAGAAGCTGGGGCAAGAGCATGAGCTTTCCCCATTGCACAGTGCTTGGGTCTCGATTCAAAATGCCAAGCCTCCAGTCAACAAGCCCAGAGTCTTAATCACTAGGCCACTGTGCTCAAATTAAATTATCTCCAGCATTTTACTGCAACATTTTAAAATGATGTACACATAAAAGTTTAAGGCCCAACAGTCAGCTTCAAATGCACAAGGGAATAAAGGGTACAGAAGATTTAACTGTTCTGACCTAAGTCATCACACAAATGAAGATTCTGATTTAGAGAAGACTAATGGAGTAATTAATCAATATCTACTTACAATGCATTCAGAAAGTATTTAGATCCCCTTCACTTTTGTCAATTTTGTTATTTGACAGCCTGATTCTATAGTTGTTAAAATTTATTTATTTTTCTCATTAATCTACACTCTATCCCATAATGACAAAGTGGAAATAGAATTTTAGATATGTCTATAAATTTATGTTAAAGAAAAAACTAAAATATATCTTTGGCAGAAGTATTCAGACCCTTTACTCAGTTCTTTGTTGAAGCACCTTTAGCATTAATTGCAGCCTCGAGTTTTTCTGAGTATGACACAAGAAGCTCTGCACACTAGATTAAGGATTTTCTGACATTCTTCCTTGAAAATCCTCTCAACTCAGCCAAGTTGGATGGCGACTATCAGGGACAGCAATTTTAGGTCCCTCTAGATATGTTCAATAAGGTTCAAGTCAAGATTCTGGCTCAGCCACCCTAAGACATTCACAGAATTATGTCTAATTATTCCTGTATTGTCAATTATTCCTGTATTGTCTTGGCTATGTGCTTAGGATTGTTGTCATGTTGAAAAGTGAACATTCGGCCCAGGTTGGAGTCCTGGGCACTGTAGAAGAGGTTTTCATTGAGAATATCCTTGTACTCTGCTCCAATCAGCTTTCCCTCAACCCTGACCAGTCTCTCTGCTGCTGAAAAATACCCCCACCACATTATTCTGCCACCATCATTCTTCACTATTGAGATGATATTAGGCAGATTATGAGTGGTGCCTGATTTCCTCCAGACATAACATTTAAAACTGAGGCCACCGATTTAATCCTGGTTTCATCAGATCAGAGACTCTTGTTCCTCACAGTCTGAGTCTTTCAGGTGCTTTTTTGCAAACTCCAAGTGGGTTTTCATGAGTTTTGCTTTCATCAAGCCACTCTGTCATAAAGCCCAGATCGGTGGAGGGCTAAAGTGATAGTTGTCTTTCTGGAACTCTGTCCCATATCCACACAGGATCTCTGGAGCTCATCGGGTTCTTGGTCACCTCTCATACTGAGGCCCTTCTCTTCCAATTACTCAGTTTGACTGGGACACCGACTCTTGGAAGATCCTGGTTATGCCAAACATCTTCCATTTGAGAAATATGGAGGCCAATGTGCTCTAAGGAATCTTCAGTATAGCAGAAATTTTATTGTAGCCTTCTCCAGACCAGTAATCCTATTTCTGAGCTCTGCACGAAGTTCCTTTGACCTCATGACTTTTGCTCTGCTACAATATGCATTGTCAGCTGTGAGGACATCTATGGAAAGGTGCCTTTCCAAATCACATGCAATCAATTTAACTTACCACAGGTCAACTCTAATCAAGAGGTAGAAACCTGTCAGCAATGATCGAGAGAAATGGGAGGCACCTGAGCTAAATTTCAAGTGTTGTTGCAAAGGGTCTGAATACTTATGTCAATGTGATATTTGAGTTTTTTTCTTTGTAATAAATGTATAGCAACTTACAGATATTTCTAAAATTCTGTTTTCATTTTGTCATTAGTATTGAATGTAGATTAATAAAAAAAAAATGGATGTGAACAACCGTAGAATCAGATTGCAACATGACAAAATTTACAAAAGTGAAGTGGGTCTGAATACTTTCTGAATGCACTATATGTTGGCTCTCTGCTTGATACAGAATTTTCATGGTCAAACACTTGTTGCAAACTCATCCAAAGTTAAGCAAGGTGAGCCGTTAGGAAAAAACAGAATCTTCAAATGTTAAAAACAAGGACTCATTCCTCCCTTCGGTTTCCAGCGAGATGCAAACTTACACAACCACAAAACGATGGGGGAGCAAACAAATACAGGCCAAGTGGTAGAAACTGAGGGTTTGAATGAAGAAGAAACAGATTTTCTGTACTCTAATATCTGTCTACATTTTCCATAGTTCTAATTTATTTATGAACATTTGTAAAAAAAAAATGGGGATTTGCTTAGTGTTTAAATCGTTTTAAATATGCTAGCACAATTATCCAAGAATAATTTTTCTATTTGTAAATAAATATTTCAAATTATCTTTCTCCAATAGTGACACAAATAGATGGCAAAAAACCGTAATGAGTTTGTTTGCAAGAACTGTATTACTAATATATATTTAGCAGAGTTCCAGATTCATATTTTAAAGGTCTTTCAAAAATATTATAAATTAATAAAGATGTTTTTATAGGAATGACAAATCTCCAGATTTACATCTAAATTACAAATATGATAAGATACTGAGGGCTTTAACTGCCCTAATTTTCACTTTTATTAATGAATATTCATTTTTATTTTTATTTCTGCACAGAATTTTGAATACAAATAGTGTGTGGGAGTTAAGTGTTCCCCACAGTTAAGTATTTTGGGGGGAAGAGATTAGAAGATGATAGGGATAATAGCAATACAGCCTACTAGATGGGTAAATATCTTTAGGCATAAGACAGTGCTGTGGGAGTTAGTTGTTTTGCAGAGTGATGGCATGGGAAGAAACTATTTTGGTATCTAGTTGTTTTGGCATGCAATACCCTACAATGACATCCTAAGGGGAGAAATTGAAATAGATTATATCCAGGATGTGAAGGGTCCATAGATATTTTTTCAGCCCTCTTTCTGATTCGAGCAGTATACAGGTCCTCCATGGAAGTCAGGCTGGTTGTGATTGTTTTTTCTAGTCCTAACTATCCATTGAAGTCTATACCTGTCCTGTTTCGTTGCTATGCAAAGAGATACAAATGACAGACTCTATAATTCCTCTGTATCAGCAGATGCTTGGGCAACCTAAATTGACGTAAGAACAACATTATTTTTGTGAGAGTGGGATAAGTAACAGGAGCTCACTCCATTACGCGATGCTAGGGATTTGAACCCCCAAACTTTCTGATCGACCAGCTCAGCATCTTAGCCATTGAGCCTACAGCATCCTTTATAACTTAGGACCTGATTATCTTGTCTTTCTTCTATAATTTCTATTCAAGCTGTAAAATCTGGTAAAGTTGGTATAGATCAAGTCCCACTGTAAAGCACTGTCACCTTGCCCAACCTAGGAGGTATTTCTTCTCTGTAACAGTGTCTGTACTGTAGAACAATGACCCTTACCTGTTGAGTTTTCATAAAACATGATTCTTCTACCAAATGTGTAATGACTTATTCCCTAGTAGTCTGTTGTGATATCATTTTAGTTCTTTTAAGTTAGTTATTATTCCTAAAATATGGTTGTTTAATTATGTTTTGATAATCCTAATATTTTTATAATTATTTAAGCCAAATATATAAGCCACCTACAATATATCTCAGTAATTGAAGCAGTGATTGAGGCAGTGAATGAATGAATGAATGAATGAATGAATGAATGAATGAATGAATAGCAAAGTAAGCATTATTTCAAGAGCAGCAATGCTATTATGAGGTCTACCTGGGTCTATCTTAGAAGTAGTTTCATTCCTTGGATTAAGATGATTGCACTGCATCAAGACACTCCTTTTACTTACCACTGGATCTGTTCTTACGGTTTGATTTACCACCTGTAAGAAGCATCTTGAGACTGTTCCGAAACATGGTTGTTCTGGTCTACCAGCAGGACCCAGAAGCTATATTAAAAAAAAATAAATCCATTAATTAATTTTTTGTAATTATCAACAAGGAATAAAGTTGAGACATAATCTTTATAACAGCTATTTATATTAATAAGGTAACATCCAAAATCCAACATTTAAGAACCCTTTAGTTTTTGAATGAAGTCTTATATAAGAGATTTTCTATCTTCCAAGTATGGCTGACAATACTTAGATGTTTCTGGGTTCTGTTGTACCTCATCTGTTTTAATAGTTTGGGACATGACTGGATTGTGGCAAGTTATCCCCATGCTGTTACCAACATACAATGTAGAGTTTTATTGCAGACAACCCATCTCTTACATAAGTAGTCAGGAGCGCCAAACTGATATAAACAGAAAATGACCAGTGTGAAAGATCTTCTACTAGATGAGCTATTGAAACTAAAAATGAGCTAGTGGAACTAAAGTGTGAAGTGATTTACAGTAATTCAAAAGGACCCATGTTAGGTACCTCATTTATTAATATATCGGTACTTCAATGAATGCTTACCAACTGGTATACTTCAAATAAACACTAATCAAATGAACAAACGTTTCTTCAATATTACATTACCCTTGAATGTGTTCTGAAACATTATGCAATTTGAAAACAGCATCAACATATGCATTGGATTTACCTTTAATATTTTCTAACCATTTGTGAAGAAATAAATGAAAAAGAATCAAAAGCTATAGGAGTAAAATTTTGTACAAATTACAACCCAAAGATAAATTATACTGATGGCCTTATACCCTTATACTAATGCCCTTATACTAATCCTGTATATAACAGCTTGCTATTCTTTATATGTAGACTATGATAAGTAGAATAAGTAACCTATAGAGAACCAATTTGATTTAATGGTTAGGCATCTGGCTAGAAACCAGGAAATTGTGAGTCCTACTCAGACCCTAGACACAAAGCCAGCTAGGTTACATTGGCTTAGTCATTGTCTCTTAGCCTTAGGAAGGAAGCAATGGCAAAACATTTCTAAAAACCTTGCAAAAAAAAAAAAACTACAGGGACTTCTCTAGGCAATTTTGAATAATCAAACATGATTAAATGGAAGAAGAAAAAAATTATATGTAACTGATTTTTTTTAGTTATAGAAAGATCAGTTTTACCTAAGATTAGCAATCTTTAATGTAATGTTAAAGAAAGGTGGATGTGCTAGGCAGTAATAATATCAGAGGTAAAAAAGCAAAATGTGCTCTCTTTTCCTTTAACTGATTTTTTTTCCAGTTTTTCTTATATTTTTTTCTTTTTTAAAAAACTTTTTTTTTAATTTGAAAAACATCAAGTTTTTCAATCGAAAGGCTGCTAATGTGCATTTAAGAATCATTCTATGAAATACAAATTAAATAATTACCATAAAATTGCAAACAACTTTACACTTTTGCTGTCCTTTTCATCTGATCCCTAGTGATTAACCTTTTCCCATCATCTGACCACTGTGGCATAAGTCCTGCGCTACAGCTTGGGAAATAAGTGTAAGTTTCTTACACTTATTGTAAAATACCACAATCAGAGATGTGAAGCAGAAAATGAAAACAATTTGAATTTCAAAGCAGAAAAATCCCAATGACAAACAACCCCTGAAAGTCAAGTAACATCTGATTTTATAAATACACAAAATATCTAAATGTTACATGCTACTTAGTAAGTTATACATTCTATGCTCTTAAAGTAATAAATGTTCCATCTACTTTGATTTTTCAAATGAAAACAATACCCTGAGGAAAAAAATAATTCAAAATTCTAACAATATTATATTACTAGCAGCAATGATTCTTAGTGGTTAAGGCATCAAGAATTCTTCTGTGAAAACAGGTAAAATAGACATTTGTCTATATTAATATGGGTGTCAAACTCATGGCGTCATGGCGTAACATATCAGGCCTTTTTTTTCCTTCACTACACTGGGAGCGGGCATGGCCATGCATGACGCATCTGAGCTGTGAGTTTGACAATCCTGGTCTATAATATTCCATCTGAAATACATAAAATAGCATTGCAAATTCTTTTGTTCAGCAAAAAAAGTCCTTCTACAGATTTAAAACTTCTACATGTATAATTTAATATATATCTCCTTTTATACAGACTTGTTGATAGAAGTATTCATTTATACATGTCCAATTATAAGAATTAGCACTGAACTTTTCAATTTATGCTGTGTAATTGGTTAATAGTCTTCAGAATATTTGTAAAGGTAGCTTTTGACTTACACCCAATAATTCAGTAAGCATTCAAAATTATAAATGTGCTGAATGGAGTTATGATCATTCTTAAAGTTATAGTTGTTGCAGGGTCCTTTGTGATTACATGGTTGTGATCTAGGAAATTGGAAATCTGTTTGTACTTATGACTTGTTGCCAAGCACCCTATAATCATGTCAATGCCATTTGCAATCGTTCCTGCTGGCTTCTTCGGAAAGCTAAACTAGCTAAATAGCTTTTTATTTTATTTCACATTTTCAAGCTACTCATCAGAAAACTAAGCTAGCTAACAATTTATTTTCGTTGTATTATTTTATTTTATTACATATTTTTGATCTGCTTATCTCCCCCAGAGAGGGATTCTAAGAGGTGTATAGTAAAATAATAATAATTTTAAAAATAACAACAAAGTAAAAAGTTAATGAGAATGCGAGGAGGGAAGGCCACAAGTCACTACTACCTGTCAAGAGGACCCTCTCTACTGAGAGCTGGCTGGAAAAAAAATCTATGCTGATGTTTAAGCATCATTTTCAGTCATGAAGGATTTTACAATGCCAGAGCATAGGGAGTAGCTAAGTAAAAATCCTCCCAATAGAAATACAAGCAGTATTTTTAGTCAAGGAGGATTTTTAGCATCAGAGTTTGAAGACTGACCTTGAAAATCCTTGAATTTACCTTTAATCTTTTCAGAACATTTGTGAAGATAAAATAGAAATAAATGAGGACAAATCACAAATCATTAGAGTTAAGATTTTGCACAGATTACAATCCAAAAATAGATTATAGAGAAATAACCTACTCTGGTATTCTGTGCGGGGGCACTCTGCTCCAGATAAGCCTCTCTGCTCTGAGACTGAAAATCCTCCCTGCCAAAATCCAAACACAATTTTCAGTCATAAAGTGTTTCAAACTTACTTGGATTTCAGCTGGAATTACTTTCAGCTCCAGACCAGGGAAGCCTGCTTACAGCACAATAATAACTAATAATAAATAAATTACCTAACAAATAAATATTTCTGGAGCACATTCAATTTCAGTCTCACTATTCCTATATGGATAACACTGATCTAAAGAGAAAATCCTTCTGAAAACTTCTATTCAAAGGAGCAAGCAGGAATATATTTAAGTGTGCTCATGTAAAGAATAACTGAATGGTTTGTTACAAACATATAGAAGCATACGCAAATGTAAAATGGAAATACAATTCTAGGGTGCTTGACTAAAAATAGAGATAACTACCGCTGAATATCAGCATATTACAAGCAGTACAATACTGCATAACACAAGCATTTCAATTGTTCCTTCAACACAGGGTGCAATGGATATTTTAATATCTCCCCTCAGGAAGCTATTGGGAGATTGTAAAACTGGCCAAAGATAAAGCCCTTTTGGATTTGGGGATTATTATACAGCCATGGTACCTAATAAGGTGGATAAAGGAGTAGAGTAACTCTAGCAAAACTGAAAAATATGTTTAGATCTTCATGTCACAGCACAATGCTGAAGATTAATCAATGTACATTCATGGCCTCCAATGGACATGAACATGCCCATAAAAAGCTGCAATATTTTAATTTCTTTTTTTGGGGAGGGGGGAATTTTATTGCTTTTTAAAAACAAACATAAACAAAAACATAAAACATATTTTTTGAAAGTAGCTTGATCCCGGGTTACATCTCTTCATACACGCACAAATTCAAGTTCATGCTCATTTTTATATACCATTCCATATCTTATTACCATTCTAACATTTTTTATATAGCTTCTCCCCTCTTTTGACTTTCTTAATTTTATTTTATTTATTTCATCTCAATTCAGATCATTATACTTATATTCTTTGTCCTGTTTCAGCTGTCTATTATCTTTTCTCATTAAACAAAATTTCTCCTGTAATCACTGATTAGAGTATGACGCTTTTATATCTTTTATATCTAAAATTATAACGCTTAATATAATACATAACTTCCGTTCGGATTCTGCTTGGTACATTCTAAAACTACACGCTGTATTTTAAAAAAAGAAAAAATTATGAATATATAATATAATTAAAACAACAATCCATACCAATTCAATTCTATCATTAATATTAATATTCATTTAAATCTTAAACATTTTACACATTACTTTTCAAATAGGTATCATACTTCTATGGGAACACTTATAAATTTTCCATAGTTACTTCCCCCCCACTTCACTTATATTTTATAAAACATTGAGTAATTAAAATGTTCCCATTCCTTCCTAATTCAATTCTCTCATTTATTTCATTTCATTTATTTTGTTCACAAAAGTTTCATTGAATTACACTGACTATTTTATCCCACTTTTTAATCATATGTTGTTTCCAATTTTCTAACATTATTTCTAGTACAAATATAACAATACAATCTTATGTACCTTTGCAGAATCACTTTATCAGTTAAATTTTCACCCATTATCTCTGAATAAATCCTGTTTCTTTACATCTTGCTTTGTAGCTTTGTAACCTTTGCAAGTTCTCTTCCTTCCTCCCTTGCTTCTTCTCTCTCCCCTTTTTACCCCCTTGTCTCTCCACCTCCATTTCCCTCTTCTGTATTCCACTTTTCTGTTGCTTTCTAACATTATATCCACTTTTCACATTATTTTTCCCTTTTTTGGCTGTTTTTTAGGTCTTAAATTCTTCATTCTCTTTCCCCCCTTTCCCCTTTCTTCCCCAGATAAAGTTACTTGTTCATTAAAGATGGCTTCTTCTTTGTCCCAATCTTCTTGTTGCACAGTCTTTTCTTGTAGTTTCTCAGTTACAGATCGCCATTTCTAAGAATTGAAAAACGGAGCCAAAAGAGCCCTTCCCTTCTTGTTCCTCTTCTTTATATTTTTAAAATTCCATTTTCAGTTCATCCACAAGTTATGCCATTGTAGAATTTTTTTAAACAATCACCCAATTGTTTTTAGTCATTCAAATATAATTTCCAAAAGTCCCAAAGTCACCAAGCAATCCAAATACACACAAGCTGTTTCTTTTAACACTTTCTTCTTTTTTCACTTTCTCTTCCAGGGGTTACTACTTGGTTGCAAAGTTCCAGTTAAAATGTATCTTTTAGAAGTCTTATTAAGATTTAACTTTATATTCTTTTGAATTCCAGGCAGACTCCTCCTTCCAAATCCTGCCCTTATTCTTTTCCTCTCCCTTCCCACTTATAGCAAAAAAAAAAAAAAAATTAGTGTTCAGAAATCTTTGTTGTCCCCTTCGCATTTAATTATATTTCCAGTTTAATTACCTATTGGTGCCAAAGCGGATTTTTCCAATTTCTCATTCATCTCTCTTCACTGTCAACGTAAGGAAGGAGAGTGAAAAAAAAACTTTCCCTTTTCACTTTCATTCGCTGCTTCCAACTCTTCTTTGGGAGCGAAGTATCTTTTATAAAATTTAAATTCCAGGATACCTTAGTTGTTGCTTCTTATCCCGGTCAGCCAAAACTTTCACTTCTTAACTTCCTCCTGCACTTTCTTTTCCAGATGAGAGCTTCTTTGAGGCAGCCATTTCTGACCGCAGCTCTTACCGCCTTCGGGAAAGGGAGTTTAGCCAGCTGGGGAGGAAAGATTTTTGGAGTTCAATTGGGTTTTTATGGGTCGTTCCTTCTCCCTGAAAGGATTTAAGCCTAACTTGTATGGCCTGTTTCTAAACTTCCCATTGCATTCTAAAGTGCTGCTCCATGACTCCATTCTAAAGTGCTGCTCCATTCCGGATGAGTGCTTCTTTGAGGCAGCCATTTCTGACCGCAGCTCTTACCGCCTTCGGGAAAGGGAGTTTAGCCAGCTGGGGAGGAAAGATGCGGCTTTCCTCAACCCTGGTGGGATCTCCCCCCTCCTCACCACCTCTACAAGGTGGCTTAGCCCCCTTTTCCAAAGGCAGTTGAGTGGCGGTCAGCAATGGCCGCCACATAGAAGAGCTCACCCGGAAAAAGAAAGTGCAGGAGGAGCTGTGAAGAAATGAAAGTGATCTTTACTGACTGGGACAAAATTAACAGTGAAAATACCCTGGAATTTAAAATTTACTAAGGAAACATCATTTCCAGAATGTGTCAAGTGGCCAATGTAAATTAAAGGAAAAGTTTTTTTTTTCTTTTCACTCTCCTTCCGAACGTGACAGCAATAAAACTTTAAGAGAAATTGGAAAACCCACATTGGAGGTATGGATTTCTGAACATTTAAAGGAAAATCTTTTTGCTCTAAGTGGGAAGGGAGAGGAAAAAAAATTGAAGCAGAATTTGAAAAAGGAGGAGATTGCCTAGAATTTTAAAGAGCTATTGAATATTAATAAGGCTTCTAAAAGATATATCTTAATTGGAACTTTTTGATCAAACAGCAATCCCAGAAAGAGAAATGGAAGAAAGAAAAAAGTATTAAAAGAAATAGTTTATTTGGATTCTTTGGTGACTTTGGAACTTTTGGGAATTATTTTTGATTAAAAACACTCAGGTGGTTGTTCTGGAAAAAAACTTTCTCTTTATGATGGCATCGCTTGTGGATGAACTAAAAATTGAATATAAAAAATATAAAAAAGAAGAACAAGATGGGAAAGATACTTTGGGCACTCTTTTTCAATTTCTAGAAATGGCGATATGTACTTATGAAAAATTGACTGCGCAGCAGGACGACTGGGACAAAGAAGAAGCCATCTTTGATGAACAAATGATTCTATTTGGGGAGGAGGAGAAAGAGGAAAAGAAAAGGGGGGTTTTAAGGCTTGAAAAAACAAAAAAAAGAGAAAAATGAGGTGAAAGGTGGATACAAGGTTAGAAAACAACAGAAAGGGGGAAAGCAGAAGAAGAAAAGGGAGGAGGAGAGACAAAGGGGTAAAAAGGGCAAGGAGAAGAAGCAAGAGAGAAAGGAAGGGATGAGAAGCCTTAATGGTGTGAAGCAAGATTTAAAGAAACAAAATTCATTTAGAGACAATGGGTAAATTAAATTGAAAAGGGTATTCTGTAAGGTACATAAGATTGTGTTTTTATATGTGTATTTAGAATAAAATGCTTAAGATATAAATGAGTATTAATATGTATGATTAGTTTTTTAATGGCATAGATAGTGGTCTTATATGTTCTTTTTGTTATTGCTGTTTTTTTTTCTCATAAAATACATTGTGTAATTTTAGAATGTACTAAACAGAATCCCAATATAAGTTAAGTGTTATATTAAGTATTATTAAGCTAGGGGAAAGAGTTAAAGGCGTCATACTCCAATCAGTGTACAGGAGAAGTTTGTTTAAAGAGAAAAGATGAATGGATAGCTGGAAATAGAACAGACAAAGAATGATAAGTATTATGATTTGAACTGAGATGAGATAAATAAAATAAAACTAAGAAAGATAAAAGAGGGAAGAAGCTATATAGAAAATTGAAAATGGTAATAAGATATGGAATGGTATATAAAATGAATATGATTTTTGAATTTGTGTCTGTACGAAGAGTTTTAACCCGGGATCAAGGAACTTTCAGAAAAGATGTTTTATGTTTTTATGTTCTATGTTTTGTTTGTTTGTGTATTGTTCTTGAAAAGCAATAAAATTTTAATTAGCAAGAAATACAATTTGGAAAATAGAATGAAAGGGAGAAGTTGGGATAAGATACGAAGCTGAACAGACAATGTAAATATATATATATTATAATTTGGAATTATTCTGTATGTTCCATTGGTTTTTTCAGAAAAGAACTTTTATGTTATTATGCCTTGTTTGTTTGTGTATTGTTTTGTAAAAACTAATAAAATTTGTTTTAAAAAAAAGAAAGAAAAAACTATATTCTTATTCAGGAATGTACAATTGGAACATGGACATTTCTTTAAAAAAAACTTTAGTTTTCATATAGGTATAATTTAGTAGTGTCACAACCCTAAAGTAACCTTTTACCATAACAAAATAGACCTTTCTTGACAAATCTGTTCTAAGAAGACTGGCAGTTATTCCATAATATTAGGGCAAAAATCCAGATGAGGTAAAGAGTAATTTAAATCCCCATTTCTATTACGTAAAGATTGTTAAGTCTGGAGCATGGGTGCAAATGATGGAGACGAGCTGGTAGAACAGTGAACTTCAAACTCTTTATTTACATAGTGTGACAGTTCAAACTGGAGGGCTGCTGTAGCCTTCCTTATATTGGCAACTTATTAACTATTCGACCAACAGCAAACCTGGAGCGCTAGCTCCGTTAACCAATGGGAATGGCCTGTTAATGGCCAATCAGATGCTCCTGAACGGACCAATCCGATCCTGCCATTAACAGCCAATCAGAAGTGCAGGCCAGAACCCTGCACTTGACTTCAAGCTCAAGATAACTTTATTGGTATTATTCATTCACAACACCGCTTTCCCACGGCTTCTGCCCACGGGGCGTGGTTACATAGTCCTTCAGGTAGGATGGCTGTTTTATTAGTCTTTTCGATTTTCGCAAAGTGCCTGGCGGTTAGGTGCACTTCTGCTGACATAGATCATTGTTTAACAGTAGGGGTGCCTCTGGTTCCGAGTTCGCATTCCCGTCGTCACCAATATCACTAGCCACTCCCTGAGGTGAACTCACTCCCATCCCCGGTTCCTGTTCCTGCGTTTCATTTCCATTATCAGTCTCTTCGAAAAGGTTTCCCTCTAATTGTAATTTGCTTTCCTCTGTATCTCCTCCCCCCTCAGTTTGGTCATAAGGGAGTTCGGAAGTGCGAGACAGTAGCCGCAATCGTAGTTGATCTATGTGGCGCTTCCAAAGTCTGTCGTCAGGGCACTAAACGAGGTATGATCTTGGGCCGGTTACGTGGATTATGGTCGCCTCTACCCACAGCGGATCGCCCGATAAGTTTTTAGCAAATACTAAATCGCCTACCTGGAAGGTACGGCATCGGCCGCTGGATCTGAGTGGCTTTTCCGGTTTGTAGGCTGGGTGTAACCGATCGAGGTGGGAGCGGAGCTTTCGTCCCATTAGCAGCTCAGCGGGAGTTTTGTTGGTGACGCTGTGAGGTATGATGTGCTGCAGGAAAAGGATCCGGTTGATTTTCTCGTCGATGTTGTCGTAGTCTATCTTTTGGAGAGTCTTTTTGACAAATTGTACCATGCACTCAGCCCTACCGTTGGCAGCAGGGTGCACAGGCGAAGTGAGCGCATGTCGAATACCGCGGTCAGCCAGGTACTGCTCAAAAGACAGCGCGGTAAATTGGGGCCCGTAGTCGGATACCAGAACGCCTGGTAATCCTTGGGTTGCAAAAAGTCTTTCCAGTCTTTTGATGACCGCGTCAGTGGTCGTGTTGCTCATTCGGTGAATCTCGAGCCAATTCGAGTAGGCGTCGACGGTTAGCAAAAACATGTGGCCTTTGGTTGGCCCAGCAAAGTCCAGATGGATGCGGGACCAGGGTCCCCGCGGCGTCTCCCATTCGGTTGGGTTGCCTTTGGTGGAGCGTTGCTTACTTCTTGGCATCTCTTGCAAGTTTTAACCCACAATTCGATTTGTCTGTCGATGCCTGGCCACCACGCATAGATTCGTGCGAGGCCCTTCATGCGCACGATGCCAGGGTGGCCATCGTGCAAGGTTCTTAGCAGTGTCTGTTGGAGTCGTTCTGGGATAACGACTCTTTCACCCCAGATGACTCAGCCCTTCTGCGAGAACAACTCTGTTTGACGACATTTGAATGGTGCAAAGTCGTCTGGTACTTGGTCCAATGGCCATCCGCGTTCCACCCATGTGAGGACTCGCGCCAAGATGGGGTCGCGTTTTGTTTCTCTTGCGATGTCATGGGCAGTTAATGGCGGCGTGTGGAGTGTCTCGATCTGCAACACTGTCATCGTTGGTGCAGGATCATTGATAGTTTCAGGGAGCGATGTACGGCTCAGCACGTCGGCGTGGGGAATGGCTTTACCGGGACGATATTGTAGCCGATAATTGTAGGCAGCCAAGAATTCTGACCAGCAGGTCATTCTGGGAGAAAGTATGTAGGGAGTTTACTTGTCCCCAGCGATGATCCCCAGCAATGGTTTGTGGTCAGTTACAATGGTGAAAACCCGGCTGTACACGTACTCATGAAATCTTTTAACAGCTGATACAATCGCCAGGGCTTCTTTATCGATCTGGCTGTAATTTCGCTCGGTTTTTGAGAGCGTCTTTGAGAAGTAAGCAACAGGGGCTTCGTTACCATTAGGTAACACATGGCTCAAAATGGCGCCCACTCCAAAGTACGATGCATCACATGTAATGTTTATTGGCAAAGTCTCATTGTACTGCATTAGTACGGCGTCCGAAGTCAGTAGTTTTTTCACATTACGGAACGCCTGCTCTTCTTTGTGACCCCATACCCAAATCGATTTTTTATCTAATAGACAATGTAAAGGTTCAGCGACAGTCACCTTGTGCGGCAAGAATACATTATAGAAATTGATGAGGCCAAAGAATGCCTGGAGGTCGGTCTTATTCTGCGGTCTGGGAGCATTTTTTATTGCTCTCAATTTGCTATCGGTAGGGTGAATACCCTGACTGTCAATTAAGTACCCTAAGAATTCAACACGATCTGTACACAGTTTGCACTTATTTTTTTTGACTTTCAGGCCTGCTTCCTGGAATTTTCGTAATACCAGTCTTAAATGTTCCCGTAAGATTTTTGGAGTGGGGGCAGCAATGAGCACATCATCAAAATAGGGGACAACGCCCTTGATCCGCTGCAACAGTCTCTCCATTAGGCTCTGAAAAATCCCTGGGGCTACACTGACTCCAAATTGGAGCCGGGTGCACTTAAAGGCACCTCGGTGTGTTACGATAGTCTGTGCCTGTGCCGTTTTTTCGTCAACCGGCAGTTGCTGATAAGCCTGAGCTAAGTCTAGTTTAGCGAAGACTTTTCCGCCCCCCAGGGAATGGAGGAGGTGTTGTACCACCGGCACCGGATATGGGTTCTGTTGCAGGGCGTGGTTTAGGGTGGCTCGGTATTCCCTTCAAATTATAATTGAGCCCTCCGGCTTAATTGGTGTCACAATCAGCGTTTCCCATGGGGAGTGGTCAGTTGGCTTTAAGACTCCCTGGGCAATCAACTTATCAAGCTGCTCGTCGATTTTCGGTTTTAGAGCGAACGGAACTTGACGAGGCTTAAGGCGGATGGGAGCTATCTTTGGATTAAGGGTAAAGGATATCGGGGTCCCCTTGTACTCACCTAGCTTTTCCTTGAAGACGTCCCTCAATTCGTGGGGGAGGTCTTCCTCCCAATCACTGCCGCCGATTCGGTTAATGCCTGCCGCTTCAATGCCGAGTGGTGCGAACCATTGCAGGCCTAACAGACTAGGCCGGTCCTTATCGATCACCGTCAGGGGTAAATATGCCGTGCGGTTCTTGAATGCAACCCAGACTTGACTGGATCCTGCGACTGGAATTCGGTTCCCCTGGTAGTCCTTTAACACGAGCCGTTGGAATTGAAGGTCTTGGCGCCGGATAGTGGGGATGAGTTGCTTGAGGGTCTTCCATGAGACCATTGAAAGAGACGATCCCCAGTCAACTTCCATTTGGCAAGGCCGATTTTCAATGTTCACGTTGACTCGAATTTTCTTAGCGTCTAGCGAAGAGGCATGACCCATAGTGAGTGTTTGGTGGGCCTCTTCCCATCTCACTAGACGACTCACAGTTCGGTTTCTGTAGGAGTGGTTTGCTGGTTCTCACCTTACAGGGCGATTCCCTGTCGATTGGCGGAGATTGGTTACTTTCAAGGTCTGGCTGGGTCCAAGGAGGCTTCGGCAGACCCGACTGATGTGGCCTCGTTTGCCGCACTCGTGGCAGAACGCGTCGTGGAATTTGCAATTGGAGCGGTAATGGTTGGCCCCGCAGCCAGCGCATGGTTGCTGGGACTTTGGGTATCGGTCCCAATCGGACCGCAGGCGATGGACCTCTTCTTCGTCGCTGTCTGACGACAAAGTGAGGTCCTCATGATGGGCCGTCTTCAGATGCCCTTCTGCATTAGGTGAAACTTCGCCGGCCGGTGGGTGTGCTGGAGCGCGATTTTGGCGTAGTTGGGCAGCTGACTTCTTGGTCGCCTCCGCTGCTGTAGCTTCAGCTATGGCGTCTTAAAGGGTGATGTCACCCTTTGCCATTATTTTGCTCTGTACGTTTAGAGCGTCTAGCCCGAGGACTACTCGGTCTCTCAAGGCCTCTTCTAGGTCAGTGAAATCGCAAAGGCCTCCCAAGTTCCGGAGGTCTGCAACGAAATCGGCGACGCTTTCTCCTTTCTGCTGGTTCCTTTGATAGAACTCGTGTCGTCTCATGAGCGTTGGAACGGTTGGTGCATAGTGGGCCCTTAGCAACAGTTCAAGGATGTCCCAGTCCATGGCCTTCACTTCAGCCGGTTTTGTTAATGCCTTGGCCATTTTGAATACTGTCGGGCCGCAGTGCGTTAGGAATTCTTCCCGGTTGTGGCATCCTTCAGATTATTCATTTCCAAAAACATTTGGAAACGATCCATGTCGGACTCCCAGTCCTCTTGAGCTGGATTGAATGGAGCGGGTGGTACTATACCGCCGGACATGGTTCCGCCGTTGTGCGTTTCAGCCATGTACTTAGTTATCTTAGTTGGCTCTGATGTCATCCAATCCCATCCTCGTCGCCAGTGTTAAGTCTGGAGCATGGGTGCGAATGATGGAGATGAGCCGGTAGAAACAGTGAACTTCAAACTCTTTATTTACATATTGTGACAGCTCAAACTGGAGGGATGCTATAGCCTCCCTTATATAGGCAATTTATTAACTATTCGACCAATAGCAAACCTGGAGCGCTAGCTCTATTAACCAATGAGAATGGCCTGTTAATGGCCAATCAGATGCTCCTGAACGGACCAATCCGATCCTGCCATTAACAGCCAATCAGAAGTGCAGGGCCAGAACCCTGCACTTGACTTCAAGCTCAAGATAACTTTATTGGTATTATTCATTCACAACAGAGATTACTGTATTCAACTAGTTTAAAACAAATTTCAATTGTTAAACAAGCCAGAACAGGATTATTACTTTTGAAAACTGACCACCTTTGTTGGCTGTGTCATTACATAAAAATGCAAATAGTAAAAAAGGAAATGTGAATGGTCAGGCAAAGAAATGCAAGACAAATTACTAGAATTATTATAGTTGTCCTGATTTGAAAATGCTGAAGGAAACACGAACATCTAGGCTAATAAATGTTCTTGTCATCATATCTTCTTTTAAGAACTAAGTTCATAATTTCTGGATGACTTTCCCAAGTTACTATTAGAGTTTCAGTGCTTTAACAAAATATGATTATTACATTATGATGATTATACTGTAGGGAAATTGTCCAGAAAATATTGTCACACAAAAACAGATAATGATTTTGATTGTATCATAACAGAATTAGAAGTTCACTTGGAAGTCAATGTAAATCTTACATTAGGAGGGGAAATGCCAGATTTAGAAGTGATTGAAAGCAAGTCATTAACCTCTCTGGTACTGTCAGCATGGCAGATTAATCCCGATAGAAATCACAACCAGACGAACTAATTTTATTTTATTGTAAATCTACATTGAAAGTATATTGCAAGTGTGAAAGTATATTGCAAGTTTTCCCAAAAATAAGACCCAATCTTATTTTCTTTTCAGCCCAAAAATAAGCACCAGGTCTTATTTCGGGGGATGTCTTATCCACTAACCTTAGAACCATTGGAGCCAGGCCTCCCATGCTCTGACTCCTGTTGTGCTGTTGCCTGACTTCTGCGGCCAGCTGCAGATGCTCGTGGCCAAATGGTGCAATAGGTGTTGGGACATGGGAGGCCTGGCTGTGGTGGTCCTAAGATAAGTGGGTAAGACATCCCCTGAAATAAGATCTGGTGCTTATTTTAGGGCCCAAAAGAAAACAAGACCAGGTCTTATTTTCAAGAAAACACTGTACTTTCACGCTTGCAATATTCTATCAATGTAGATTTACAATAAAATAAAATTCATTCATCTGTTGTGATTTCTATCTGGTTTAACCTGCCATGCTGACAGTACCAGAGGTTAATTAAGTGCTTTCAATCACTCTGAAATCAGCCTCCCCAATGTAGGATTTACATTGACTTCCAAGTGAACTTCTAATTCTATATAACAATGGCCTCCAGTCCCCCAATCCTGTTTCTTCTCTTCTCTGCACTCTTTTTAGAGTCTCAACATCTTTTTTACGTTGTGACAACCAAAATTGGATGCAGTATTCCAAGTGTGGCCTTACCAAGTGATATTAAGTGATATTAACACATCACGTGATCTTGATTCTATCCCTTTGTTAACACACCCTAGAACTGTGTTGCTTTTTTGATAGCTGCAGCATACTTTTTTGATAGCTGCAGCATATTTAAGTGATTGTCCATTAGACCTCCAAGAACCTTCTCACAATTGCTGCTATTGAGCAAGATATCACTTATACTATACCTGTGCATTTGGCTTTTCTTGCATAAAACTTGCTTTTTTACCATTTGAAGAATACTGGGCCTAAAAGAGAGCTTTGGCATATTCTATTGCTGCATATTTCCCTCCATGTAGATGCAGTTTCTTCGAGAACTACACGTTTAGTATTGTTGGTCAGCCAGTTATGAATCCATCAGGTGGTGGTGTTATTCAATCCACATTTTTCTATCTTATCAAGTACAATGGGCGTTGGTTCTTACCTGATACACCCCTTCTCGGCAAGCCGCTCGGAGCATCCAGAGAGTGGGATGTGCTTCCGAGTCCTCTTCTTGCAGGCTGAGCTTTAGCTGAGGAAACGCTCCGCCCCCTCACGTGACTCCATGTAGCATTCCCCCAGTTTTTTGCGATAACGAGAAGAAAGGTTAAGAAATCCTTCTAATCAACTATTGGCTCCTTGGCTGAAACTAGAGTACCCGCCAGACGGAGGAGTTAGGGTGGGGCTGGATGCTCCTCGCGGCTCGCCGAGAAGAGGCGTATCAGGTAAGAACCAACGCCCATTCTCGCTCGGGCCGCTTGGAGCATCCAGAGAGTAGGACATACCAAACCTTGGCTGTCCTACGGGTGGGACTCCTTCTGGGCCGGAAGCCCCTCCGGGTCACTGATGACCCTCTGTAGGACTCGTCGGCCAAAAGAGGCCTCTGCTGAGGCGTATAAGTCTATTTTGTAATGTCTGATGAATGGGGACGGGGAGGCCCAAGTGGCTGCCCGACATATGTCAGCAATTGGGGCTTGCATGGCCCAAGCCGCCGAGGTAGCTGCACTCCTGGTGGAATGAGCGGTTATTCCCCCAGGAGTGGGCAGAGATTGTGATAGGTAGCACCTGGTGATAGTCGCCCTAATCCAGCGACTGATGGTTGAGGGCGAGGCTTTGAGCCCCAATGTCCTGGGCTGAAAAGAGAGGAAGAGGGATTCTGATCTTCTCAGGGGTTGAGTGCGCTTAATGTATATGCGCAAGGCCCTTCTAACATCCAGGATGTGCCAAAGGGTTTCCCTGTCCCTCGAGGGTCTGGGGCAAAAGTTTGGGAGGACCAGTTCCTGAGACCTGTGGAAGGGTAAGTTAACCTTGGGTAAGAAGGTGGGGTCGGGCCGAAGGACCACTCGATCAGCGTGGAACACGCATAAATCGTTTCTGATTGACAATGCTGCTATTTCCGAGACCCTATGAGCAGAAGTAATGGCCACTAGAAAAACTACATTAAATGTTAGAAATTGAAGGGAGGACTCCCTCAGGGGTTCAAACGGGTGCTTTGTAAGCGAAACAAGGACCTTGTTAAGGTCCCATATGGGGAACCTGTGAACAGTCGGAGGGCACAAGTTGGTGGCGCCCCTGAGGAAAGCTCTAACCCGGGGGTGATGAGAGAGAGAACTGAAGTTATCACAAGAAACAACGATTGAGAGGGCAGCGACCTGCCATCTCAGGGTGTTGGAGGCAAGCCCTTTACGTAGGCCTTCTTGAAGGAATTCCAAGACCTGCGCAATAAAGGGAGAGAGGGGGTCAACTTGGAACCTGCTACACAACTTGGAAAAGCCCTTCCAAATGGCATCGTAAATTCGTGTGGTGGAGGGACGCCTGGCAGCCAAAATAGTGTCGATTACTTGACTGGAGAATTTTTCTCTTGTCAAACAGATCCGTTCAACCTCCAGACAGCTAGCTGGAGCCATTGGGGCTCCGGATGCAGAAGGGGTCCCTGAGAGAGGGAGATCCTGTCCGGGGGGGATCCTCCATGGGGGCGTTACCGAAAGATTGCGGAGGTCCGCGAACCATGGTTTCCTGGGCCAATAAGGAGCCACCAGGAGCAGGTCTGCCCTCTCGTGAATGAGTTTCTTTATGACTCTGGGAATCAGCAGCAGCGGCGGGAAGGCATATAAGAGCCCTGGGGGCCATGGGCAGCGTAGCACGTTGTGGTTCTCCGACCCGTGAGATGGGTACCTGGAGAAAAACCGTGGGAGCTGTGCGTTGGATGGGGAGGCGAAGAGATCCACCCTCGGGAGGCCGAATATTCTGGATGCCTCCTTGAATAGGGATGGATGAAGGCACCATTCTGCTTGGTCCACCGTGGCCCTGCTCAGCCAATCCGCCTGGATGTTGGAGATTCCGGAGATGTGCTCGGCTTTTAGTGAGAGGAGGTTGGATTCTGCCCAACAGCAGAGGCACTCGGCCTCCCTCATCAACTGAATAGACTGGGTGCCTCCTTGCCTGTTGATATGGGCTTTGGCTGTGACGTCCGTGAGAATAAGGACGTGATGCCCGCGTGCCAAGGGGAGGAATCTACACAGGGCCAGGTGGACGGCATGAAGCTCCAGCCAGTTGATGTTGCATCTTTGCTCGATCGGCGACCACTTGCCCTTTGCCAAGAGCGAATTGATGTGAGCGCCCCAACCGGATAGGCTGGCGTCCGTGGTGAAGGTTAGCAGCTGAGGTTCTGAGAAGAGGTGGCCCCTGTTGATGGCAGGGTTGGTCCACCAGAGGAGAGACGTGAGGACCCTCGGAGGCACCTTGACTCTGGACCTCGAGTTGCTTCTTCCGGATCTTTGGAATGGGAGCAGGAACCACTGGAGGGATCTGCTGTGTAAACGGGCCCAGGGAATAATTGAGATGCATGAAACCATCTTACCCAACAATTTAGAAAGGTCAAGTAACGCCACCCTCCTTGATCGCCTAATCTGTTTGACCAGAGCTTGAATGCTGAGAAACCTCTCCAAAGAGGGGAAGACTCTTTCTGTAACCGAATCAATTATGGCTCCCAAGTGGGTGATTCGGGTGGATGGGGTCAGTTGACTCTTATTCCAATTAATAAGGAACCCGTGTGCCAGGAGAGCAGAGAGGGTGGCTCTGGTGTCCCTGACTGCCTGGGTCTTGGACGGGGAGAAAATAAGGATATCGTCCAAATAGCAGTGAAGGCGGACGGGCACGCTCCTGGGGTGAGCAGCCAGGGCTGCGAGAATCTTGGTGGAGGTCCTGGGGGCCGAGGCCAGACCAAAGGGGAGGGCCACGTATTGATAGTGACGGTTATTATAACAAAACCTAAGGAATTTGTGGTGAGAGGGCCTTATTGAAATGTGCAGGTATGCCTCCGAGAGATCTATGGAGGATAACCAGTCACCCCGCCTGGTACCCAAGAGAATCGATTGCAGAGTGTGCATTTTGAATTTGCACTGGATAAGGTGGCGGTTTAGCCGTTTTAAATCTAATATAGCCCTGCATCCCCCAGAATACTTGGGCACCACAAAGAGGTGGGAGTAGAATCCTCATCCCCTCTGGGCCAGTGGAACGGGTTGAATGGCCTGAATGTCAAGCAGGTGTTGGATGGCTGCATCCATTAGTGCCCGTTTGGCAGGAACTCGAGGTGGGGGATGTCATAAAGAAATCAGCGGGGGCGGACCGGAACTCAAGGGCGAGACCAAACCTGACGGTGTCCCTAACACATGCATCGGATGTGGATTTGTCCCATTGAGCGGCAAAGTGTCTAAGGCGGCCACCAATGGGGAGGGAGGAAGAAATTCTATCTGGGTCGGCGGTAGGGCCTCCCCCCTGATCCCCTAAAGGGCCTCTTATAGTTGCCGCCCCGTCTGTTTCTGTTGCCTGAGTCCGAGCGGTCCTGAGACCGGAAAGAAGGGGGTCTTGGGTATCTGGGCGGGAAGGGGAGTTGGTAGGAGGGGCGGGGGAAGCCCCTCCAAAAGGGCTGGGGGCCTCTTGTGTCTGGCCTCCGAAAAAGGGAGAGCAGGTACTTCCTCTTGCTGCGGCCTCGACCAGCAGGGGTTCAAAGGCCAGGCCGAACAGTTTGTCTCCCTTGACGGGAGCAGTGGCCAGCTTGACCTTGTTTTTAACATCCGCCTGCCAGTGCTTGAGCCACAGTAGGCGGCGAGCTGTGACATGGGATGTTATCGCTCTTTACCGATTGGTAAGTGGCATCAGCTGAAAACTCGGCTGCAGCCACCAGTTTCGCTATGTCTTGGTGCGCCCTGACATTGGACGCGGGGACTTGTTCTCTCAGCTGCCGGAGCCAGCGGATAGAGGACCTCGTAAAAAATGAAGTGGCCGTAGCCGATTTAATGGCCCAAGCGTCGGATAGATGGGCTCGGCGCAATGCCAGTTCCGTCCGCTTGTCCTCAGGTTTCAAGGCCTCTAGGGCCTCACTGGGGGTAGAGGAGGAAGTAAGGCCCACAATGGGATCGTCGACTTCCGGGATGTTTAGCAGGGTAGACATTGCCAAATCAAGATTGAAGAATCTCTTGTCTAGGTTAGAGGGTGTAGGGGGGGCTCCCATGGAAGCAAGTTGTTTCATCAGTAGGTCTACGAAGATGGGTGGGGTTGGGATGACCTCAGCTTCCACCACTGGTTGTGTGAAAATGGAGTCCTCTGGTCTCTCTGAGGCGGGGGGGGCAGTCAGAGGGAGACTGGGGAAGAAGACCAGAGACATTCTTGGCTTTAAAGAGGAGGGATTTAAACAAGTGTGGCTTGAACAGCCCCCCGAATATGGGTTGGTCAGGAGAAGCCCCCTCGTCCTCCGACATCTCCCCCTCCATGAGGTCCGCCTCTAAGAGGGGCTCACTATAATGAGAGGATCCCATCCGGGAGTCCTCTTCCTCTTCCCTGAAGTCACCAAAGTCGCCTTCCTCCTCCTCCTCCTGGGCCCCTACCGGAGGAGGGCTGTCCCTCTGAGAGAGTACCTGACCAACCGGGGGATCCGGCTGAGGAAGGGATCTGATGGATAAGGAGTCGTGGTTGGGAGCCCATGGAGAGAAACCTGATCTGGACATGTGCTGCAGGCCTTCCGCAATGCCCTGGCGGATAGCCGATTCCATCCAAGCCTTGATGTGGGCTGGAATCTCAGATGTAGAGAGTTCTTGCTGACACAGACCAGTGGCCGTAGGCATAAAGGTAGCTTCAGGGGTCCGTCTGGTTGGTGGTCCCGGGTCAAGTGATCCTGAAGTGGGCTGCGCCTAGATAGGGAAGACGGATCTGGAGGGGGAAGAGGTTGGGTAGAGGTAGAGGGGGTGGGAGAAGGAAGGGCTGTAAACCCCGAGCGGGACTCCCTTGATCGCCTATCAAACTCCTTTTCCAACGCCTTATGGCGCCTTAAGGTGTCTCGTTGGGAGGCCTTTGAGGGTTCCTTGTCCTGCCTGAGCAAGTAGTGGGACTTTGCCTTAGCCTTTAAGGAAGGTCGTTTAGAGAGATTGTCGTCTGCCATTTTGATAATTATAATAACAGTAATAATAACAGTATTAATAGTAAAGGGCGGTTGGTTCGCCTGGAATTGGCCTGAGTGGGGCCTGGTGATGTTTGAGCTGGCCCGCTCCCCCTTTTGGAATTTACTATGCACAGTGGTAACCGGTAGTAAAGTCTAAATATATATATATATATATATATAATATGTGGAGATATATAATCCTCTGATTTTTATTGATATTTTTATTTATTATTATTATTATTATTATTATTATTATTATTATTATTATTATTATTTATGCTATCTGCATGCAAAGGTTATCTATGCGTATACGTATAAAAATGTATAATTTCGTCTGTAAATTGTTCTCTCTTTCTTTTCATGTATATACATATATATATATAAATGTTTTCTTAAGTTTTCGCGGGTACTTACATGTCTGGCATTCAGCTTTGTTCGGGTATTTTCCCATGTCATAGTAGTGGTGCTTTTAAAGTTGTAGCAACGTTTCAGCAGAATCTCATCTGCCATCATCAGGCTTCTGTATAGTGTTCGTCTGTGAGTTAGACTTTTACAGTGGTTTCAGATTTAAATTTGGGGCAGCCTATTGCTGTGACAGAATGGTTTTTTTCTTCATCCTGATTGGTTGAGAGTTCTTGGTCTGTGTTTATTGGTTTTGGAGTTTGCTGTGTTCTGCTTCTAATATCTTCTGTCTGTTTTTTTGGCTCTTTTTGTATCTTGATTGGCTGGCAACATTGTGTTACTTTATTGGAGGCCTTTAGTGCAGCTTGGCTTCGGGTAAATGGACGGCTATCATTAGTTAGGAAGCTGGGTTTCATCTGGGTGCCTGGTTGGGGTGTGTTTGAGATGGAGGTATTAGGGGGGATCTGTTTGTACCCAGGTGTTTGCCTGGCTTGTGGTGTGGAGATTTTTTTGTTTGTGAGTGCAAGCTTCCAAATTATTGACAGCCTGGTGGAATCATCTGTTCATGCTTTCTGGTCTTTTTTCAATCTCTATGGCTTCTCTGATGATTCTGTGGCTGGGATTTTCTATAGTGGCTAGGGTTTTGGTGCCATTGAAGTTGATGCTATGACCTGTGGCTTTCATGTGTTGGACTAGTGAGGAAGTGTGTACCAGCTTTTTGACTGCATTTTTGTGTTCATCCAGGCGGGTGCTTATTCTTCTATTGGTCTGTCCAATGTATGTGGCCGGGCATGATGCACAGGGGACTTCGTATATGCCTTGGTTTTCCAGGTCAATTTTGTCTTTGGGGTTCCTGAGGATGGCTGCTATTTTTCTGTCTGTTTTGAAGGCAGTCTTGATGTGGTGTCTGTATAGAATCTTACTAATTTTGTCTGTAGTGCATCTTAGGTAGGGCAGGACAGCTATTCCATGGGTCTGTTCATCTTCTGGGTCTCTATTACGTCTCAGTGTGTTTTTGTGTATCAAGTTGGTGATTTTGCTTTTGTGGAAGCCGTTGGCTGTCAATATTTTAGTCAGGTTGCATAGTTCAGTCTTAATGTGTGTCTTGTTTGCCAGGCGTTTGGTTCTAGTAATTAGTGTTTTAGCCACGGAGTTTATCTGTGCTGGGTGGTGGTGGGATTGGGCGTTGAGGTAGCGGTTGGTGTGTGTTTTCTTCTGGTATATGGTGTGTCCTAGTGTGCCATCTGTTTTTTTGTAGATTAGTACATCTAGGAATAGTAGTTGTTTGTTTGTTTCTGTTTCCATGGTGAACTTGATTTTGGGGTGTACGCTGTTTAGGTGTGTTAGGAAATTGTTTAGGTTTTCTTGTCCATGGGGCCAAATCACGAATGTGTCATCGATATATCTTAACCATAGTTTGGGTTTGAGGATGGCATTGGCCAGGGCTCTGGATTTGAATTCTTCCATGAACAGGTTTGCAATGACAGGTGACAGTGGTGATCCCATGAGGGCTCCTTCAATTTGTTTGTATCTTTGTCCTTTGTATATGAAATATGTGTTGGTTAAGCAGTGTTCTGTTAGTTCCATGAGGTGTTTAGCTGGTTGGTATTTATTTTTAATGATTTCATCAACGCCTGGCAGACAAGACACACATTAAGACTGAACTATGCAACCTGACTAAAATATTGACAGCCAATGGCTTCCACAAAAGCAAAATCACCAACTTGATACACAAAAACACACTGAGACATAATAGAGACCCAGAAGATGAACAGACCCATGGAACAGCTGTCCTGCCCTACATAAGAGACAGATAAAATTAGTAAGATTCTATACAGACACCACATCAAGACTGCCTTCAAAACAGACAGAAAAATAGCAGCCATCCTCAGGAACCCCAAAGACAAAATTGACCTGGAAAACCAAGGCATATACGAAGTCCCCTGTGCATCATGCCCGGCCACATACATTGGACAGACCAATAGAAGAATAAGCACCCGCCTGGATGAACACAAAAATGCAGTCTAAAAGCTGGAACACACTTCCTCACTAGTCCAACACATGGAAGCCACAGGTCATAGCATCAACTTCAATGGCACCAAAACCCTAGCCACTATTGAAAATCCCAGCCACAGAATCATCAGAGAAGCCATAGAGATTGAAAAAAGACCAGAAAGCATGAACAGAAGAGATGATTCCACCAGGCTGTCAATCATTTGGAAGCCTGCACTCACAAACAAAAAAATCTCCACACCACAAGCCAGGCAAACACCTGGGTACAAACAGATACCCCCTGATACCTCCATCTCAAACACACCCCAACCAGGCACCCAGATGAAACCCAGCTTCCTAACTAATGATAGCCGTCCATTTACCTGAAGCCAAGCTGCACTAAAGACTTCCAATAAAGTAACACAATGTTGCCAGCCAATCAAGATACAAAAAGAGCCAAAAAAACAGACAGAAGATATTAGAAGCAGAACACAGCAAACTCCAAAACCAATAAACACAGACCAAGACTCTCAACCAATCAGGATGAAGAAAAAAACCATTCTGTCACAGCAATAGGCTGCCCCAAATTTAAATCTGAAACCACTGTAAAAGTCTAACTCACAGGCGAACACTATACAGAAGCCTGATGATGGCAGATGAGATTCTGCTGAAACGTTGCTACAACTTTAAAAGCACCACTACTATGACGTGGGAAAATACCCGAACAAAGCTGAATGCCAGATAGATAGATACACACACACACACACACACACACACACACATACAGAAGCCTGATGATGGCAGATGAGATTCTGCTGAAACGTTGCTACAACTTTAAAAGCACCACTATTATGACGTGGGAAAATACCCGAACAAAGCTGAATGCCAGATATATATAGATATATAGATATATATACACACAATAGTAGGAAAAGAACCAAAGGGGTACCACAGTACAGGCCGGATTTACCAAATAAACGCCTGAGGCCTAGAAGGAGAGAGGCCTCTGGCAGCAGGCCTCCAGACAACAAGCCGGAGGGGGGGGATGCTGCTAACTTTGCCCCGATAGAGGCTGCGGGAGGCCAACAGAAACACTGCAAGCGAGCCCGGAGGGACGCTAAAAGCCACTAACTCTTGACCCAAGGGGTTTTGGACTGTACTTCCACCGCAGCAGCCAGAATCAGAAATAAAATGGCGCCCAACCACGATGCAGCCCCAAGATGGCGGCCGTAAGCTGAGCTATGTCGGGTGCCTTCGGGACGGCAAGGAGGGCTTGTCCAGTTAGCTCAGCACGCCTGGTGCTCTTAGGGAGCGACTAGCCCTTCCCGGTCGGCATTTAGGGTGGGGGGGAATCCAGCAAAGTTTCGCACCACAATGGAGCGCGGAGGCAGCGACGCAATCTAATAATGGGGGGGGGTCGCACGAAGCGATGCGAACCTGCCCGCTTGGCCCCTAGGGGCTAGGGGAGACTTCCCCTAAGTTCCAACCCTTTGCGCAGGAGGAAGGAAAAGAAATATGCGACCTGAAATTGAAGAAAATAGCCAGACTAATGCACGCAGTTTGAATCAGCCAAGGAGCTCCTTTCAATAACAGCCTGCCTCTTCGAGGCTGAGCAAAAGACTGGGGGAACGCTACGTGGAGTCACGTGAGGGGGTGGAGCGTTTCCTCAGCTAAAGCTCAGCCTGCAAGAAGAGGACTCGGAAGCACATCCCACTCTCTGGATGCTCCGAGCGGCTCGAGGGAGAAAGTTGTGATCTCTTTTATCAAATGCCTTGCTGAAGTCCAAGTAAATTATATCCACAGCATTCCTCTGCACTAATTTTATCACTTTGTCAAAGAATGCAGTAAGATTTATCTGGCATGATCTGTGTTTGACAAACCCATGTAGGATTTTGTTTATGACCCTGTTTGCCTCTAGGCGTTCACTGATTCGTTGCTTGATTATCTTTTACAAAATCTTCCAGGTATTGAGTCAGGCTGATAGATCTGTAGTCTCCTGAATCTATTTGTTTTCCTTTTTTGAAGATGGAAACTATATCAGCTCTTTTCCAGTCCTCTGGTAGTTCTCTGGTGCCTCAGGATCCTTGAAAGATATAATTCAGTGATTCTGAGATCACATCTGCCAGTTCCTTCAGAACCTTGGGGTATAATCCATCTGGTCCTGGTGATTTGAACTTTCGAGGGTAGACAGGTACCCACACTGTTTTTTACAGTACTGTTTTTCATAGGCTGGTTTTTCCCTTTGTCTAAAGATAGATGCAAAAAATTAATTAAGTGGTTCCGCTTTCTCCCTGTTGCTTATCACCTTGTTACTTTCTCCCATTAATGGACCAATTGACTTTTTTCTTGTTTTTTACATTTTGGAAGCAGCTTTTTTTGGTTATTCTTGACTTTTATAGCAAGCCTTAGTTCATTTTGAGCCTTAGCTTTCCTTACTTCATTTTTGCAAGCTCAGGTTATTTGCTGATATTCTGCTTTAGTTATGTGCCCCTCTTTCCAGGTTTTTTTTTTGGGGGGGGTCTTTCTATTTGTCAGAGAGCATGCAGCCATGCTGGTTTCTTTTGAGAGCTGATATTTTTCTTCTTCATTAGTATTGTGTTAGACTGGGCTGTTATAATCTCTCTTTTCAAAATTTTCCAAGTTCCTTGAATTGTTTTCACTTGAGGATTCTCATCCATGGAATCCTTCCCAAGCTCTAGTTTATTGAAATTATCTATTTTAAACTCTAAGACTCTAATTTGACTTTGTTCTATTGCTTGTGCTTGAATAACGTTGAATTCCAATACTGCATGATCACCAAGTTTCCCATAGCTTCAACACCTTCTATTATTTCATCTCTGTTAATGAGAATTAAGTCCAATGTGGCTGATCCCCTAGTTCCTTCTCTACTTTTTGGGTGACAAAGTTGTCTGCTAGGTTTGTCAGGAATTTGATTGATGTTCCACTTGGTGTGGAGTTTGTCTTCCAGTTGATGTTAAATAAAGTCCTCCATTATGATGTAGTTCCTAAATATCTTAGTTAACTGACTAGTAAAAAGTTCATCTATTTCCTGTGTTTGGTTAGGTGGTTTATAGTATTTCCCCTCCTTTTATATTGACCCAAATGCATTCAAGACAGTTTTCATCATTGTTGTGCTCTATTTCTGTAGCAATGCAGTTATTTCTTATATATAATGCAACTGCACCTCCTCTTTTATTTGGTCTGTTTCTTTTAAATAATTTAAGTCCCTCTAGCTGTATATTCCATTTGTTGGTTTTATCCCATCAAATTTCCATAATGGCAACAATATCATATCTGCCCTCATTTACTTGAATTTCTAATTCACTCTGTTTAATTCCTCATACTCTGAGAGTTTGTGTATTGACATTTGAATCATCTTTACTGTCTATGTTTACTTTCTACATAACCTGTGTTATGCCTCACTTCCCCTACTTCCTTACCATCTGTTTGGTTAGTGCACATGATATGGCATTCATTATTAAAAGCTTGATTTTGCTTGACAGCAAGATTGATATTCTTACCCACACAAACATCTGTTACATGCACTCATAACCTTATTAGCTTTAGATCGCAGAGGACAGAAATATTTTGTATCAATTAACTCTCTGTCCCCGTTTAGTTTAAATGTTTTTCCAGAAAATCTGTGAATTAATGTCAAGTAACTCAGTCAGTTTCTTTAATGGATGCAAACTATATCTTTTGTACAATTTTTCATTTGACCAGCTGCAAACATTATGACTCACATAACCAAAGCCTTCCCCTTTACACCATTCTTTTAGTCACACGCTGAACTCCACTATAAATTGGCCCTTTCCCTTTTGTTCCTTATTACTGATAAAACCTCTCAAAAATTAAGCCTGCAATATATGTTAAGTTCCAATCCTAAGCTCTGGAAATCATTCTGCATAAAGAGTATATAATTTTGGGATAAATCATTCATGCCAAGATGTACAGTAACATTAACCTCACAGTCCTTACTAGCATTCTTGACTATCTTTAAGAATACACCTCTTTTCTCTGCAGTGCTATGCTTTCTACAGGGTTTCCTTTCCCGAGCTTGATACAGTAGTTTAATGCAGTCAGTAAACAAGCAGGTATTTCTGTATTGTTTCCCCTCATTTGTACAGGTAGTCCTCAATTTGCAATATTCATTTTGTGACTGTTACAATGGAATTTTAAAAAGTGACTCAGACCAAGTCTTTGCACTTAGACAATTGTTGCAGCATCTCCATGCAATAAGTACATGTCAGTACTTTAGTCAGGGTGTCCAACGGCTTCCACAGCCAACGGCTTCCACAAAAGCAAAATCACCAGCTTGATCCACAAAAACACACTGAGACATAATAGAGACCTAGAAGATGAACAGACCTATTGGAACAGGTGTCCTGCCCTATATAAGAGGTACTACAGACAAAATCAGTAAGATACTACACAGGCATCACATCAAGACTGCCTTCAAAACAGACAGAAAAATAGCAGCCATCCTCAGGAACCCCAAAGACAAAATTGACCTGGAAAACCAAGGCATATATGAAGTCCCCTGTGCATCATGCCCGGCCACATACATTGGACAGACCAATAGAAGAATAAGCACCCACCTGGATGAACACAAAAATGCAGTCAAAAAGCTGGAACACACTTCCTCACTAGTCCAACACATGAAAGCCACAGGTCATAGCATCAACTTCAATGGCACCAAAACCCTAGCCACTATAGAAAACCCCAGCCACAGAATTATCAGAGAAGCCATAGAGATTGAAAAAAGACCAGAAAGCATGAATAGAAGAGATGATTCCACCAGACTGTCAATTATTTGGAAGCCTGCACTCACAAACAAAAAAATCTCCACACCACAAGCCAGGCAAACACCTGGGCACAAACAGATTCCCCCTGATACCTCCAGCTCAAACACACCCAAACCAGGCACCCAGATGGAACCTAGCTTCCTAACAAAGCCTCCAATACAGGAATACAATGTTGCCAGCCAACCAAGACAAAAAAAGCCACAAAACCGACAGAAGATATTAGAAACACCAATCAAGCAGAACACAGCAAACTCCAAGACCAATAAACACAGACCAAGACTCCCAACCAATCAGGATGAAGAAAAAACCATTCTGTCACAGCAGTAGGCTAGCCCCAAATTTAAAACAGAAACAACTGTAAAAGTCTGACTCACAAACACAATACAGAAGCCTGATGATGGCAGATGAGATTTTGCCGAAATGTTGCTACAACTTTAAAAGCACAACTATAATGACGTGGGAAAATATCCGAACAAAGCTGAATACCATACATGTGTGTGTGTGTGTGTTTTCTGAGGTTTTCGTGGGTATTTGTACGTGGATCTTTGGTTGTTTGGGTTTTCTCCCACGTAAAATTGGAAGTATCTTGGCAACGTTTCAACGAAATCTCATTCGTCATCTTCAGGCTTGTGTCTTCGGCTTTGTGCTTCTCGGAGTAAAGTGAGCTTGCAGCTGCTTCTTCCTTTTAACTGCTAGTGGGGGTGTGACTTGATTGGGTGCTTGGGGACTTGGCTGTGTTCTGATTGGGTGAGGGGTTGTTCTGATTGGTTGGGGGGTTGGCTGTGTTCTAATTGGCTGGGGGTGTGTTCTGTTCAGGTGGGGGCTTGGTTGTGTTCAGGTTAGTCTTAGTTGTGGGGGATTTGAGCTTGTGAGCTGTGATCCTGTAGTTTGGCTTCGCGTTTGTGGTTATGCCACATCTTCATGTTGGGCGTCCGTTCGTTTCATGTATGGGTCAGAGGGGTTTGAAGCAGGTAGTGATGCAGCTGTGGTACGGCTTCTGGTCCATGATCGTGTCTCATCATCTGTGTGGGTGTGAGTCTGCTTTTTATGTGGAGGTGTGGTGGTAGCATTTTATGTGGCCCTCGTGGATGTGGGTCTGGTGTCATTCTTCATGTTAGGTACTCGTTTGTTAGTGAGGGCGGGTTTCCAAATGGCTGGTAGGTGGGAGGTATTATCTCGTTTATTCATGCTGTGTGGGCGTTTTTCTATCTCTATGGCTTCTCTGATTATTCTGCTGCTGAAGTGTTTGGTTTTGGCGATAGTTCTGGTATTTTTAAAGTCAATCTCATGTGGCTGTCAATGTGTCAATGTCAATCTCTGTGGCTTCAATGCGTGCACTTATTCTTCTGTTGGTTTGTCCGATGTATGTGGTGGGGCAGGCGGTGCATGGGATTTTGTATACTCCTTGGTTTTCTAACTCGATTCTGTCTTTAGGGTTTCTTAGGATGGTGGATATTTTTCTGTTCATGCAGAATGCTGTCTTAATGTTGTGTTTTTGGAGGATCTTGCTGATTTTGTCTATAGTGCCTTTTATATATGGGAGGAGGTCTTTGCCGTTCTCTTGTTCTCTGTCTTGGATTTTGGTTGGGGTTGCTTTTTAGATTAGGTAGGTAATCTTCTTTCTTTGGAATCCATTGGCTGTTAGTACGTTAGTGAGAGTGTGTAGCTCGTTTTTAGGTGTTGTTCCTCAGCTAAGAATTTTGTTCTGGAGATGAGTGTCTCGGCTACGGAATTGATCTGTGCTGGGTGGTGGTGTGAGAGTGCGTGTAGATAGTGGTTTGTATGCGTTTTCTTCTGGTAGATGTTGTGTCCTAGGGAGCCATTGGATTTTTTGTATACCAAGACATCTAGCTTCTGTTTCCATGGTGAATTGTATTTTGGGGTGTGGCTGTTGAGGTTTGTGAGGAAGTTATTCAGTTTTTCTTTCCCGTGTGGCCAGATTATGAAGATGTCTTCTACGTATCTGAGCCAGAGTTTGGGTTTATGATCATATTTTTCTAGAGCTTGTGTTTCAAAGTGTTCCATGTAGAGGTTAGATACAACCCCCAAAGCACATTCTATATCTGACCAACCACTGCCTATCCAATACATACTTCATCTACAATGAACAAAAATACAAACAAATAGAAGGAGCACCCATGGGATCACCCCTCTCACCTGTCATCGCAAACTTCTATATGGAACACTTTGAAACACAAGCTCTAGAAAAATATGATCACAAACCCAAACTCTGGCTCAGATACGTAGATGACACCGCTGACAGACCGTAGATCATGACTCTCTGCGGCTATGGTCCATGCCCTTTCGTTGGAGAGCCCCGATCATTACGATTAGGGACTGAAGCTGCCTTGGAGGGGCAGCGGAGTAACGGGAAGCCGCAAGCCAGGTTGAGGGGAGCTGCATCTCCCCCCCAGGCTTGGTTTCCCCCCCCCCAAAGACGACTGCAGTGGTGGTTTAAAATGGCCACCCCAAAGAGGAGGACTCCGCTGGATTAAGATTTGTGCAAGAGGGAAGAAAGAGGTGGATAACATCTGAACTGGGACAACTGGGCAATATAACTAAACTAAAGTACCCTGGGATTAAGGTAACATGGAATTTTTAAGAAAAGAAAAGTGAGCGAAATTACAAAGGGACAGGGGGGAAAAAGAGAAAATGTTTTTGACAGCTAAGCAGGGCTTCAAACCAGGAAAGGAAGAAGCTGGAACTAAAGATTTAACTAAATTGGACTAAAATATTTTGGGAATAAACAGGTATAAAATAAAGCTGGACTTAAGATTGTCAAATAATAATAATAATAAAGTTTACAAATTGGAGACTGGACTGTGCTGGAATATTGAGGTTTGAAAAACCCTAAATAAAAAAATAGGGGAAAAAGGTGAAGACTTTGTATAACGGAGAGTGCCATCTTGTGACAAAAACTTGAGCTCAAACAAGGGAAAGCATCCTGTTTCTGAATGAACTTGTGTGGATATAACATTAAAGAAATATTGAAACAAAGTAAGAACCTTAGAAAGTGAAAGCAGAACCTGAATAAAGAAAAAAGCAAGGAAAGACTGACTGTGGGATTGATTGATGTTTTTGGTATAGACCCTGGGCTAGAATAATTGGGAACTTTAGAAAATTGAAAGAAGAAAGAAGGAAAGTAAAAGTGTTGTGGGTTTTTTTTGTGGACTTTAACGATCATAAAATATAAGAGTGTGTAACGATGATATCTCTTTGAGAATTAAAAATGGAACTTAAAAATATGAGAGAATTACTACAGGAAAGAGGCAAATAATTTTGCTTTGTGTTACAAAAAATGGAAATGGCGATTGAAGAACAATAAGAAAGAGCTTCAGAGGAGGAGGAGTCGATTCAAGGAGAAGACATTTTAAATAGACAATTAACACAAAGAACACTACAAAGAAGTGGGGAAAGAAGGAAGGTTAAAAAGTTGAGATTTAAGAAGGCAATCAAAAAGGGGAATACCTGTGAAGTTGGGGAAGGCAGAAAGACCCAGCAGAAAAGGGGAAAGGAAGATATTAAGAAAGAGAGGGATATAAACTGGAATGAGAAAAGATATGGGGGAAAAAAGGGGGAGGAGAAGCAATAAGAAACAGGTGCATGAAATACGGAAATAGTAAAATGTTGAAAAATTGTTTTTTCAGAGATAATGGTGGATGAATTAAAAGAGAGATTCTGCAGGGTGACAAGGGGTAATAAGAATATTTCTGCAATTAAAAATATTTAGGAAATCGGGTAATATAGATACTGATAACTCTTATTAAAAATCAAGGAGGGAAAATACGCTGCGGAATCCAAATGAAAAGATGTAATGATTATTATTGTAACTTCTTAAAAATAATGGTTTATTGGGAATCAAGATGAGGGAATAAAGGTATATTTTAATCATTGAGGTGTCACACTCAAAACAGTAAAAGGGGGGAAACCTATACTTTTTTTTTTTAGTGTTAAAATTTGTATTAATCTAGAATTTATAAAAAGAAATGTGTAATGGGAAGGGAATATGACAGATTAAAGAACCAACTAAATTAATAAGTTAATATAGACTATTAAAAGCAAAGAGAGACATTGGTAACTTTTTTTATTATTATCATTATCATTATCATTATTATTAGGCAAACACATATTGTTTATCTTTATTTTTAAAATAAATATTAAAGGATTATATTTGAAATAATTGAAATAAAACAAAAAAAGTTTCAATTGAGATTAATGAAAGATGCTAGAATTAATGTGTTCATTTCTCTCCTTACTGAAAATTGGGAATAGAAAAGGTAATAATAGAATTAAGTATGCATATATGAATGTATAATTGCTGTCATATTTGTATGTAAAGGTGATGAGGCATATTTGTATGTAAATGCTCCCTAGGACACACCATCTACCAAAAGAAAACACATACAAACCGCTATCTACACGCACTCTCACACCACCACCCAGCACAGGTCAATTCCGTAGCCGAGACACTCATCTCCAGAACAAAATGCTTAGCCAACGAACAACACCTAAAAACGAGCTATACACTCTCACTAACGTACTAACAGCCAATGGATTCCAAAGAAAGATTACCTACCTAATCCAAAAAGAAACCCCCAACCAAAATCCAAGACAGAGAACAAGAGAATGGCAAAGACCTCCTCCTATACATAAAAGGCACTACAGACAAAATCAGCAAGATCCTCCAAAAACACAACATTAAGACAGCATTCTGCACATTCTGCACAGAAAAATATCCACCATCCTAAGAAACCCTAAAGACAGAATCGAGTTAGAAAACCAAGGAGTATACGAAATCCCATGCACCGCCTGCCCCACCACATACATCGGACAAACCAACAGAAGAATAAGTGCACGCATTGAAGGATACAAGAACTCAATTAAAAAAGAACTGACCTCTTCCCTGGTTCAACACCTCAAAGCCACAGAGATTGACATTGACACATTGACAGCCACATGAGATTGACTTTAAAAATACCAGAACTATCGCCAAAACCGAACACCTCAACAACAGAGTAATCAGAGAAGCCATAGAGATAGAAAAACACCCACACAGCATGAATAAACGAGATGATACCTCCCGCCTACCAGCCATTTGGAAATCCGCCCTCATGAACAGACGAGTACCTAACATGAAGAATGACACCAGACTCACACCCCTGAGAGCCACACAAGATGCCGCCACCACAATTCCATGTAGAAAGCAGACTCACACCCATACAGAAGATGAAACACGACCACGGACCAGAAGCCGCACTGCAGTTGCATCATTACCCACTTCAAAACCCTCTGAGCCATACATGAAGCGAACTGACCCCCACCATGAAGATGCAGCACGACTACGAACTCAAAGCCAAACAGCAAGATCACAGCTCACCAGCTCAAATCCCCCAGCAACTAAGACTAACCTGAGCACAACCAAGCCCCCATCTGAACACAACACGCCTCCAGCCAATCAGAACACAGCCAACCCCCCACCCAATCAGAACACAGCCAAACCCCCAATCAATGAGAACACACCCACACCCAATCAGAACACAGCCAAGCCCCCACCCAATCAAGTCACACCCCCACTAGCAGTTAAAAAGAAGAAAAAGCTGCAAGCTCACATCACTCTGAGAAGCACAGAGCAGAAGACCAAGCCTGAAGATGATGAATGAGACTTCATCGAAACATTGCCTAGATACTTCCAATCTTACACGGGAGAAAACCCAAATAACCAAAGATCCATATATATATATATATATATATGTATGTATGTATGTATGTATGTATGTATGTATGTATGTATATATGTATATATGTATATATGTATATATGTATATATATGTGTGTGTGTGTGTGTATGTGTATGTGTATGTATGTATGTATGTATGTATGTATGTATGTATGTATGTAGGTCTAGGTGTGTTTGGGCCTTTTGTCGTGTAAGATTAAGAGTATCTTGGTGATGTTTCGGCGAGGTCCCACTTGCCATCCTATATATATATATTATGTATGTATGTATGTATAGAATGGTATAACTGATGTCACAAATAACTGCAAAAACTGTATCTAGAATTTGTTTTTTTTTTAAGGCAAAAATTTAATTAACCTTATTTTAAAAAATGAGGTAGGATGTTCCGAGAGCGCAGGTTTTTGCAGTTCCGCTGGTATTATTGCAGGAAGCTGCAATTTATTGATTTATTATCGCCATCATCATCATCCTTCTGATCCTCTATACTACTTCTCTTAGCAGTATCATTTTTATGATTATTATTACTATGTTGCTTTTCATGTATACTGAGAGCTGCATGGAGACTAATTACTTATGCGTCTAAACACACTTGGCTAAGTAAAATATTGGTGGATAAAATATATAGAAAAAAAAATCCTGAAAAATGTCCAAATAATATAAAAGGCACAATTTTTACTTTGCAAGCAGTATGTGCAATAATTCTTTGTGTTTGTGCCTCAACAAACAGAACAGTTTTTCTTACTAATACAACCGATATATCGGGAAACATGCACACTGACAATATTTATAAGTATCAGTAAGGACTGTAGAAAACTTTCAAAAGACTTTGAAATGACTAGCCATGAATAATGTTGCAAACATCTCTGCAATGAGAAATCTAGAATATCAGAAATCTCCAAACTAAGAACATTCATTTTTAGTACTCATTTAATAGTCTAAAGTGAAAAGCATTTACCCTGATTGAACAAAGGATAATGCTGTGAACATTGCAAAATGCTTTTCACAATAATCATTATTTAGCAAGCATCTTGTCTGAAGATAAAACTAAAGATATATCATCAGAGTGGTCAATTTAATTTAGGGCTGTGCAAATCCTTCAAATAGGTCCCTTGAAATGCATGAGCATGTATAAGGAACTTTTTTCCATTACATGTATTAAATTGAACTGATTCATAAAACAGAACTGGTTATTTTGGTAACAACATGCCTTATTTTTATCATGGCAACACAGAACTTGACTACTGCCCAATGATAAAAAGTGTTGTCGTGGGCTTAGATTCAGATTCAGAGGAAACCAACAGAAAGCAGCCAGCTCCCAGAATTAACAGGAGACAATGAGCAGTCAGTTCCAAACTAGCCTGTAGTCTGATCAGGAAGCTGAGATAGAGCTGTCCTGCAACCAGGAGACACAGCTACAGCCACTTTCTGAAGAAGGTGCAGAATTATAAGCATGCACCCAAGGCAGTCTACAAAGTTGCGCTTGCAAGGAATAGAAAAAAAATGTAGGACAAGATGGAAGAGGAGACTTCTGTTCACTGTTTTGATTTGGAACACAAATTGCAAGACTAATTTGCTGAACTTATGAAGATAGGACTTATCTCTCTACTCTAAATGCATGTTTGTACTCATTTGTTTATTTTCTTGCAAATCTCATTTAATAAAATGAGCAAACTACTTCTGTACATGCGTGTGCCTGGCCCAGGAAAGGACAAAGGGTTTCAAACTTCTCAAAGATGGTTCATATAAACAATCTCCAGCCTTCTGGAAATTTACACATATAAGCAGATATAATATCCTATGGAATTTAAGTAATAATAATAATAATAACAACAACAACAATAAAAATACTATTATTATTACAACAAACAACAACAAAAACAGATTTGATCTTCTTGTCATCACATAGGCACTGGACAGGTACATTAAATTAATGTATCTGGTTTGCAGCAATGCAGATGGCAAGATATTATGCCTGGTTTTAAATATCCAGTTTAGGAAAAGTTAGATCTTTTAAGTATCTTGCAAGTTCTTAAGTGATTTTATTTATTCAGTATTTGTCATGTTGGGTAATCTGAAACTTTGTAGCTGAACAATTATTTGGTTTCACCATACCCTAAAACATGATCACCAACATCCAATGACAGATATGGCACAGGAAGATACAGTAGAGCCTCAGGCCATGAATGCTTCTGACCATGATCAAATCAGGTTTCGACAAAAAAAATCACTTTTTTTGCGGCCAATTTCCCCTTTCATGCCATTTTTTTGTAAGCGCCAATTTTCCAAAATTAGGTTCAGCTCACAACCAAATTGGGTTGCGATCAAAGTTATGGAATGAATTATAGTCCTGATTAATTGAATTGGGGCTCTAAAAAAAATGGGAATGATATTGAAAACCTACTTAACAGCAAAGCATTACAGACAGTGTTGGATGTATATTTTGTGTATATTCGTAGATATTGTACTCTCTAATTGCAAATAGAGACGTGGGTACTCTATTTTTCTTATCTTCATTTTTAAGTGCTCTGGTTTTATTGTATTGCGAACAGTTCCTGGGGTGCATCCACAGTTTCGTTGTATTTGTACAATGACAATAAAGTTCTTCTAATTCTAATTTATGACCTTTTTCCAGGGAGAAGGAAAACTGTCAGGACTAGGAGGGAGTCCAGCTGATTGGAAAGAACTAGATATTTAGCCAGTAGTTTGTGCCGATATTCTAGGCCCTTACTTCGATTGCAGGCATTCCTATTGCAAGCCTTAACTGGGCATTTGCTGTTCCACTGGATGAGAATTGATCTCAAAAAGTTTGTTTGAACTTTCAATACAGTCTTTTTTCATATAAATTTGTAGTTATGCAGCATAAAGATTTGGGCCAGCAATTTAGTTGCAAAATTTTTAGTGCTGCAGAAATTCCACTTATGTAAAATAAGCCCTTAATATTATTGAAAGCTAACTCTATACCTGATTCTTAGCACTGATCCTATGTATCTTTAGAGTGGAAAACCACCACAAGGTATTTAAATGCAGTAAGCTGCTCTAATTTGTGTCCTTCTATTGACCAGAAACATTGGATGGTTCCATTAACAAAAAAAACCCAGAAATTTATATTTTTCATAATTAAAAACTAGATGATTTTGTCTATAAGTACAATATTGCCATCATGATTCTTTTCCACCCTAGAGATCTGTGATATTATGAAGGCAAAATCAGCATAGATATGTAAGAATTTTGCATCCTACCAGTTTAGGAGAGTGGAAATCCAAGTTATAAAGAAAATCCACTACTAAATTTATATGTAAATTCAAAATAGAGAGGGCAAGAATACATCCTTATCACACCCCTATCTGAACGTTTACTGTCCCTGATATGGACTCCTACAAATTGTACTTCACTCTTAAAGTACTATGTCATTTTTGTATCAGAAAAAAAAGGTACCTGTCAATAATTATGTTTTTTAGTTTTTACGAAAAGGTATTTTTCTGCAAAGGGAATTAAAGGCATATTTAAAATCTATACAGGTCACAAAGGAGAGTATTTTTGTGCAAAATGGTGAAATACTAAATATGGTATAGTGTTGATTTCCCTTCTCTGATATTTCCTGCTCATCATGGATTAAATCCAGTATTGAAACTTGTGATTTAAATATTTAGCATATAATTTCATAACAATATCTGAAAGGCTAATAATTGCACTGATTGTCCTCATTGCCCTTTTTATAAATTGGTACTATATTGTCAGCCCCCAATGTTTTGGAATATGACCAATCTGATCTATGAATGTGACACTTTGGATGGAGGGAAGGGGGGAGACTGGATTTCCTACTCCTCTGATAGTTTGCTAGAAGAGGAAAGATCTTTTTTTGTGACCAATTGAATTGGGGCTGTGAAATCCAAAAGGAGATTTAAGATATCCTTTTAGAACTATTTGCAAACTGGATGAATGGCTTTAAAATGACAAACATAATATAACAGAAATATTTTAAAAAAATCCAAACTGCAGAAATATACTAATAATGTGGAAGCTGTCAATCACTAAGAAAGTAACCATTGTATTATAACAGGTAGCTAACTGCAAATGTCAACCAATGTACCTCACTGGTAAAAAAGATGCAATTTTAAACAAAAGGAATGTGACATGCTGTTAAGACAATGTTTTTATAAAGCAGTAGCACAGCCATATCTTAAATAATATTATACAACTGAAATTATTGGCAGGCTGCTTTCTTAACAATATTTCCTGGAGTATCTGTGGTTTTTTAGATTTAAAAAAAAGATGGAAAGAGGTGAGAAAATATCTAAAATCATGCACCATGCAGTTTTAATCAATATGCACCAATATCTGTGTACTATTGTCTGAATTACACTTCAGAACTTACTTGCAAAGAAGAGTAGGGGAAAAATGAGTAAATGTAAAAGCAAATTTATTGTCATGCAAAAGCTACTTATTCCCATGATGCTTATATTTTTGACAGACATAAGTTAAAAACAAATATTCATTTATACTTTCCACTTGCTTTGTAAATCATTTTATCACACTAATGAATTTGCAAAGGCAAACAGCATAATCAGCTGACATCCAGATACAGTGAATCAGACATGAACTTCTTTGTTCCTGTAAATTTAAGGTTATTTTTAAAAGCCAACGATAACAGTAAATTTTAACAAGTAGATAGAAATGGGTCACAAAAAGAGATTACATCGATGTCAGGACAGGATGCTAGAGAAATTCAAGAGACTACAACAGAGCACTAGCAAGGTATCCTCATGGGAAAAAATGGGCATTGGTATAGTTACCTGAGATCACCCTTTCTATCTATACTACAAGAGAGTCCAGGATGGGTATAACTCCTCCCTCTGAGGTCATAGAGCTGGGTATGGGCCCTAGATGGTTCCCCAGCTTTTAGGTAAAGTTGCGTGACAGACATAAGGTGCTTCTGGAAGATAAACATAACAATTAAATCAATTCCCATACACACAAGGAGCAGACGCCTAAGTGTGGGTCTGGACTCTCTTGCAGCACAGATAGAAAGAACGTTTTCAGGTAATTATATCAATGCCCATTCTCATCCACACTGCAACAAAAGTTCAGGATAGGACATACCAAAGCCTGCATGTCCATGGAAGGGTCATCATCTGGTCCACTCCAACTGTGGGACAACCTTCTGCAGGACCCGTCCAAACGCTGCCTCAGCAGAGGCAAATGAGTTCAGGTAGCCGCCCTGCAGATTTCTTCAAGCAACGCTTGAGTATTCCAGGCAGCAGAAGTAGTAGCACTTCTAGTGGAGTGGGCCATAACGTTCTTGGGCACCAGCAGGGACAAAGACTGGCAGGCTTTAGAGATACATATTCTAATCCATCTACCAATGATAGATGAGGAAGCCTTACTCCCCAGGGACAAGGGCTGAAAAGAACATTGCTTCGGATTTCCTAAAGGCTGCAGTACGTTTGATGTAGATACGGAGAGCTCGCCTTAATCCAATGTATGCCATTTGCACTCTAAGTCATAGTGAGGCTTGGGGCAAAAATCTGGCAACACAATGTCTTGTGCACAATGAAACCAAGAATTCACTTTGGGAACAAACGTAGGGTCCAGTCTCAGAACTACCCTGTTCTCATGGAACACGCACAGGTCCTGTCAAACTGAGTGCTGCTAGTTCCAACACTCTCCTGGTTGAAGTAATGGCCACTAGAAAATCACCTTGAAGGTCATAAATTGAAGAGATACTGAATTAAGAGGTTCAAATGGGTGTTCTGTAAGGGCCTATAACACTTTAGGGAGGTCCCATGTGGAGTACCTATGAATCACCGGGAGGCGGAGATTAGAAGCCCTCTTCAGAAACCTGTGGACGGACTGACAGATGGCGGGATAAGGATGAGTAATTTTCCCAGGACAATACTGATGACAGAGCCGCCACATGACAACGAAGTGTGTTAGGTGCTAACCTCTGATCTAGCCCATCTTGAAGAGACGTTAACACATCTGCAACAGATGTAAAAGAGGGGTCTTGGGCTGACTTGGAACACCAAATGCAGAAGACTTTCCAGGTAGCATCATAGATGTGAGTACTGAAAGGTTTATGGTAAGCCTGGATAGTCTCTATAAGCCTCTCCGGGAGATTGCCGCTCAACCACTGAGGGCCCTGGTGGAGTAATGCTGTTGGCCAGAATCTTCCACGGCTGAGCTACAGACAGATTCACCAGGTTGGCAAACCAGAGTCTCCTGGGCCAATGGGACGCCAGAAGTAGTAGCTCTGTCTTTTCCTCTTAACATCTTCCAAATGACTGCTGGAATGATCGGGAAAGGAGGAAAGGCATAGAAGAGACCTGGAGGCCATTTGCTCCTAAGAGCGTTGGTCCCCTCCGCTCCCTGAAGAATCTGCTTACCTGAGCGTTTTGAGGAGAGCGAAGAGATCTACTGCTGGAGTTCCAAACCTGCGGAATAGATCAAGGAACAAGGAAGGATGGAGACTCCACTCTGATTGATCAACTCTGGACCGATTCAACCAGTCTGCCTGGATGTTGTCAACCCCTAAAATGTGGTCTGGCCTGATGAAAAAAAGATGATTCTCCAACCCAGACATTCTGCTTCCCTCATCAAGGCCCTGAACCTGATGCCACCCTGTCAACATGTGCCTTTGCGGCCACATTTTCAGGCATGACCAGCACGTGACAACTTGCCACCATGTTCTGGAAATGCCTTAGGGCTAGGAAGATGGCCCTGAGTTCTAGCCAACTTATGGGGCAGGCCCTGTCCACCTGAAACCAGGTTCCCTGGGCTATCTCGCCAGCTAGAAGGGGCCCCCAGCCCTGGAGGCTGGCATCTGTGGTAAACAGGATCCTGTCTGGTTCCTTGAATGGATGCCCTGTCCAGACTGCGGGGGATTGCCACCACCCAAGGGAACAAAGGATCTGTGGTAGAACCTGAACCCTGGTGGGAGAGTGGCTGGTTCCTGCCCATTGAAAAGGAACCATTGAAGAGCCTGGGCATGGAAACAGCCTCACAGGACAATGCCAATGCATTTTCCCTAGAAGCCTGGACAGGTGGGCCAAGGAAACTGTGTGTTGACATCTGAACGATGAAGTCATTGAGGCTCTCACCACGCTCCGGGGATAGAAAGACTTCGCAGAGTGATGTATTGATAATTGCCCCGAGATGAAACAATCTGGTCATTGGAGAGAGATGGCTCTTCTTAAAGTTGATAGAAACACCGTGGTCTTGTAGGACCAATCCACGATAGGCAGACTGCAGCAATGTCAACTCGATCAGGATGTCATCCATATAACACTGGACCCTCACTGTAATTGCTCGAGTAAAGCCGCCAATGCCGGCAAGATCTTGGTGAAGACTCTGGGGGCCAATGAAAGCCCAAAGGGGGGGGTCCAGTATTGGAAATGCTTGTTTTGGGAACAAAAACAAAGAAACTGGTGGTGATGAGGTATATGGAGGTATGCCTCCATATGGTCTATCAAAGGGAGGAGATCGCCTTCCCGAATGCTCTCTACAATTGAATGCAAAGTCTGCATTTTAAGACGCCTGTAAGGGATTAATCTGTTCAAAACTTTGTGGTCGAGGATGGCTCGCCACCCCACTCCAAAGAGGCAAGAGTAGAAACCTAGCCCTTGTTGGTTCACTGGAACCGGCTGAATGGTTCTGATGTCCACAAAGTGTTGAATGGCTGATTCCATCAGGGCCCACCTCAAACTATCCCTAGATATCAGGCAGGAGACAAAAAACTTTGGGAATGGGAAGAGGAACTCCAGTTGGAGGCCCGACTTCACCATCCTAAGCACCCAGGCATCCAATGTCGATCCCTCCCATCTAGAGGCGAAGAAGGCCCTCTGATGGGTGGTGAGAAAGGGCATTCACTTTGAGTGTCGGAAAGAACGACCTCCTCCTTCTCAAAAGGCCCATTTACCAGAAGTCTGCTGCTGTCTACCTGCCACCTCAGGATGCTGTTCCTGGCAAGAAGGGAACATTCTCTGGCCCCGGGAGAAATAAGCAGAGGACTTGGTATGGAAGAAGGTCGGTAGTACGGAGTGGGATGGTAATCTGACTTCTTCCCCGCCAAAAGAACCTTTCTCTTGTCCCTAGTTTCCACTAAGTATGGTTCCAGGGCAACTTTTCTCTGGCATATGGTGCAGAGGCCAGCTTCCATTTTCTGCCAGAATCAGACTGCCAATTTTGCAGCCAAAGGAGCCTCCTAGTTGCCACTGATGATGCCATGGCCCTTGATGTAAATTTGGCCAAATTCAGTGTAACATCCACCATGAATTCTGCCACCGCAATGATTTTATTTAGGTCTTGATGTGACCTAAAATCGGTGGTAGGAGGCTGATCTTGCAACTGGCGCAGCCATTGCAGAGATGCCCTCATAAAAAAAATGAGGCTGCTGTGGAGGCCTGGACCACCCAAGCCACTGCTTGGTGGATGCGCTTGAGCGTTTGCTCTGACCTTTTGTCCTCTGCCTTGAGTATGTCCTCTGGTTCAGTGGGGGATGCCTGATGTTGAGAATGAGGCGACCACTGGGGCATCCACAACTGGAACCAGGAGAGCATTGGACAAGAAAGGGCCCACATTGTAAAAACGCTTGTCATCTGGTGAAGGCCGAGGCCCTGCCCCAGAGGAGGCACACTGCTCCTTAACCAAATCAAGAAATAACAGAGTGGGTGAGAGCACCTCTGTGTGGACCACTGAGAAAAGAGTGACACTGTGGCTAGATGAAGCCACTTGTGGTTCTGGAGTACCTCCTCAGGACTTAATTGGGCTGTGACCAGGGCCTTGTGCAGAAGCAGTTTGAACAGAGAAGGTTTAAAAACCGCTGCTGTGGGGATTTCATCAGATCTAAGCCCTTCTTCTTCAGATAAATTAGGATCCTTGATCTCCCCTTCCTCTTCCTCTGACATGGAGGAGTGACTGTGTTCAGAGGGGTTGATGTAATCCCTGTCCTCATCCTCGCCCCAATCTGATTGGGTAGATGGGTAACTGAACTGATGTTGTCTGGGAAACCCCCTCTGAGTTGGAGGGACCCCTTGGGAGTAGCCCAGAATCAGACTGACCGCCCCTTAAAGGGTGAAGGAATTGCTGAAACCCCTCAGCTAGGCCTTGCCTGAGGGTCACTGACCATGTCTCTTATATCATCAGGTCTGCCCCCTGTGGGGTCCACTGGACACAGGCCTGCAGCAGTGGGGATGTAAGTAGCCTCAGGGCTAGGCCTAAGGTCTCCCCGAATTACCTGACCTGGTGTGTAAAAGGGACCTGAGCCCAGGCAACCTGTCTGAAGTTGGGTCCAGATCTGCTTAAATCATCCTGGGGTAAAATTTCCTCCTCCACCTCCACTCTCTCTGGAGACCAAGCTAAAAGATGGATAGCAAGGCTAGATTCAGCCTCCCCTGCCCTAGCCATAACCTCTGGGAAACCTGCACTTCCCCTGACTGAGAAGCCTATTGGATCTGGTTCCTCATTTGCTCCAATGTCTTAGCAGACTGTTTTTCCAAAGTAGGATGCCTTCTCTTCTCAGCCCTGAGTTCTGATTTGGATGTCTTTTGGGGGGTCAGGGCCTTGCCCTTATCTTTGCTGCAGCTTCTCTTTTTGATGAATGGCCTCTTTGTCTTCTTCTTTTCCTCCCTGGGGCTTGAGAACCCTAGGCTTCTTCCAGACTAGAAAGGTCCGACTGGGACATTCTGCTTTCCATCCGTGAAATAGGACAGACACAAGGGTGCTGGGAACTTCGCCTGTTGCGTGAGCCAGGTGAGCTGTGATAGTTGTGAGGCCCTGGTAATGGCCACTCCTCCAAAACAAAATGGCTGACTGCCTCCCAAAATGGCCACCCACCACTTGCGCTAGCCTTGGGGTGGCCTAGTCAACTCACTCACTCCTTAGGCTCTTACCAGACCCCGAGCGATCAGTCAAGTGAGAAACAGCTGTGAAGCAGCAAAGTGGAGTTCCAAAGATCAGCTTTGGAGCGGCCAGAAACATGCGATAAAGTCGCTGCTTATCGCAGCCAAGAAAGTGAGTGGGAGGCTCAGCCGAACGCTCCCTATGGTTGTAGCTCCTCCGACAGGCAGCGCCAAGACCTCAACCCTTAAAGAGAGTGGATCTCCGCTATCCTTGAAGCATAGCTCCACCGGAGCCCTGGGAGCTGTGCAGAAGCTGTTTCTTTCTTTTAAGGCTTTTGAAGAGATTGCTGTTACTGCAGAATATGCTAACATGCTTTAAACTCTTTACAATGCTTCCAGATGCACTAGCTCTCTAGACACCAAGCTGAGTCAAAAGCTGGGGAGCCAGCTAGGGGCTGGCTTTTTATATAGTGGCAGACTCAGTTCTATGACCTCAGAGGGAGGAGTCATACCCATCCTGGACTCTCATTGCAGCATAGATGAGAAAGCTACATTCTTGGCACAAGTATGTTTTTTTTTCCTAAGAAGATATGCAAAAGTTCTTCATCAAAATGTACAGGGAGAATTCAAATCAAGAATTAGCTATTAACTACTGCAAGATGCTAAGGAAAGAGGGGGTTTGGATTTACCAAATTTGAAACTGTACTTTGATGCCTGTTGTTTGGTTTGGCTAAGAATGGGTGAACATTCAGAATAAGAGGCTATCTGGACCTAGAAGGCCATTAATTAAGATTTGGCTGGCACAGTTACCAATGATATGATAAAATTAAAATAAAGTAAATGCTGATTTCAACAACCATTTTGTCAGGTGGCTATTTTGAGAGTTTGCAATAAATATAGGTTTTCCACAAAAGTGCCTCTTTAGGTTTCCCCAGAACAGCTTTTTATAGAAAAGAGGTCGAACTGGTGGATTTATGATACAACTGGTGGATTTATGATACAAAGTATCTTTTAAGTTGGGGGACTCTACCTCAAATCCAAGAAGGAGCTAAAATCAGAAGGTCATCTTTTCCATTGGTTTACATATCTACAATTGAAAGAAAGATTTAAATCAGACAGAAAAAAATTTGGGTTTAACTTTGTAAAAATAAATTGGAAATCCTATTGTGTGGTAGTGATGAACATACTATTGCTAAAGTTATTGAATTTAAATCTGGAAAATGTACAAGTAAAGCATTGTATGATTCAGTGGGCAAAGAACTTTGGATATAATGTAATGCTAGAACAATGGGGGAATATGTGAAATAAAGATTTAAAGTTTATATTAAACTATAACTTAAAAGAATATTTCTATAAGATGATGTATTGTTGGTATTTAACTCCAGATAAGTTGTCAAGAAAGGGTGTTGGTACTGACCTGATATGACTGTTCTCTGTGAGCTGTGAAGAGCATCCAGAAGTGGGAGGTGCTTCAGTCTCTTCTGGAAAGGCTGGGCTTAAAACTCCGGGACACTCCTCCTCCTCCACAGGACACCTCCCCAGCGTCCCCCCCAGTTTTGTGAAGACTGAGTGCCAAAGTCCGGAACTCATCACCTAATCTAGATTCCTGACTGGAATGGAACCCCACCAGACGGAAAGAAATGGGTGGGGCTGGATGCTCTTCACAGCTCACAGAGAACAGGCGTATCAGGTAAGGACCAACACCCTTTCTCCCATGAGCTGTTCAGAGCATCCAGAAGTGGGACATACCAAAGCTTGGCCTGTCCTTAGGGAGGGACTCTGTCTGGATCAAAATCTACTCCTAAACTCTGTGGATCCTCTGCAGGACTCTTCTGCCAAATGAAGCGTCCGCTGAGGCATCGCCATCAATTTTATAATTTCTGACAAAGGGCGATGGTGAAGCCCAAGTTGCCGCTCTGCAAATTTCATCTATGGAAGCCCGTGTGGCCCAATGCTGCAAAATATTTGGAGATAGGCCCTTGGTCAACCCCCCCCCCATAAAAAGTCCAATAATTGTCTTATTGATAGGGCGGTTGGGTCGATCTTAGAACCCCGGCACCAGTGACAGAAAGCGGACCATGTGGCCTCGTATATACAATTTGTTGAGGACTGTCTGGATGCTTGTATGGTGGCAGTGGCATCCTCTGAAATCTGTTGGGTCCTCAAACGGCTCCGCTCAACCTCCATATGGCTAGGCTGAGCCATTGTGGGTCCAGGTGAAGTATCGGCCCTTGCGAGAGGGAAACCCTCAATGGTGGAATTTTCCAAGGTTGTTCTCTTGACAGGTCCTGTAAGTCCACGCACCACGTTCACCTGGGCCAGTAAGGGATGACCAGTATCAATTCCGCTCGTTCGTCCAATAACTTCTGGATCAACCTGGGTTTTACAGAGAGTGGAGGAAATGCATATAGAAGTCTGGGAAGCCACTAACATCGTAGGGCGTTGATGGCCTCCACCCCGAGTCAGGTACCTTGATATGTACCGGGGCAATTGGGTGTTGAGGGGAGAGGCAAATAGATTGATCACCGGTTGTCCAAACCTCCACACTGCTTCCTGGAAGAAAGACAGGTGTAGACGCCACTCGGCCCACTTGAACAACCTGGCTGTCTCCAGCATCAGAAGTTTGGAGTGGATATCCCCCTGTCTGTTTACCTTGGTTGTGATATTGTCTGTCAAGACCAGAACATGGCGTGATTGGAAAAGGGGTAGAAAACTGTGTAACACCAGATGAACTGCTCGCAGCTCCAACAGGTTGATGCTTTGTGATTGTTCGGAAATAGTCCAACTTCCCTGTGCAGTGTGGGATTGGAAGTGAGCTCCCCATCCTACCAGGCTGGCATCGGTTCTGATCGTTGCCCTGCAAGTTTCCTTGAAAGGACACCCCTTGTATATCGTGTTTTCCAACCACCAGTGGAGCGATCGGAGAACATTGTGCGGTACCTTTATCCGGACATTGGAAGTGGCTCTTCCGGATCGCTGGAAAGGTAGCAGGAACCATTGCAGATCTCTAGAATGGAATCAAGCCCAAGGCACAATGGAAATGCAAGAAATCAGTTTCCCTAACAGTTGAGACACAACGGCCAGGGAAACCCTCTTTAAGGCTCTGATCTCTCTGGCCAAAGACTGGATACTATTCAACCTGTCCTGAGAGAGAAAAACCTTGCCCTCCAGGGTATCTATCACTGCCCCTAAATGAACTAACCTAGTTGAAGGGATCAAATGGCTTTTATCCCAATTTATGGAACAGCCGTGACTTTGAAGGGTCTCCAGAGTAATCTTGGTATCCAAATTTGCTTGATGTCTGGAAGATGACAAAATTAAAATATCATCCAGATAACATTGTAAACGAATAGATTTTATCCTGAGGGAGGCAGCCAAAGCCGCTAGGACCTTGGTAAAAGATGGGACCTCTCTAATGGCACAAATATGCAGAAGATAATTGATAGCCTCCTGCATCAATGTTCTCTTAATGTGGTCTGTGGACCTAGGGCTCCTACTGAAAAAGTTCGGGGGGGGAGGATTGAAACTCTAGCGCCTATCCAATCCTAACAGGGTCCTTGACCCACGCATCAGAGGTGGAGCTGTCCCATTGATCAGCAAACAATTTTATCCGCCCTCCAAGGGGAGCTGCTGTCAAGGACTCACTTGGGGTGACAAAAATATTGGCCTCCGGTACCTCTGAGGTTTCTTCTGTTTTGGCCTCCCCGCTGACCTCTGTCGGAAGATTACGACCTATCCTGTCTAAAACTGGGTCTGTAGCCTGATGTTCTTTGCAATCTGGGAACATATGGGCCTTGATAGTAGGTCCGAAAGGAACCCCTTCGAAATGACTGGGGCAGAACGCCCCAGTCATTTCGAAGGGGTTCCTTTCGGACCTACTATCAAGGCCCATATGTTCCCAGACCTCTGAAAAAGAAGCACTTTTTTCTTGTTTCTATTCTCAATAAGCAGGGGCTCTAAGACTGCCAAATAATTTATCCCCCGATATTGGGGCTGATGCCAGTTTACATTTATGCTTGGTATCCACCTGCCAATGTCTGAGCCATAGCAGTCTCCATAGCAGGATACGTGAGATGCTATGGCTCTAGATGAGAATTTGACTGCATTAAATGTGGCGTCGGCGGAGAATTCTGCCGCTGCAATTATCTTAGCAATGTCCTAGTGGGCTCTGACATTTGACGCCGGCAATATATCCCTCAAGTGGAAGAGCCATCATAGGGAGGACCGTGTAAAAAAGGACACAGCTGTAGCTGCCCTAATGGCCCAGGCATCAGAAACATGCGCCTTGCGGAGTGCCAACTCTGCTCTCTTTTCCTCTGGCCTCAGGGCTTCCTCGGCCTCATTGGGAAAGGTTGAAGAAGAGGCTAGTGTCACAATGGGCTCATCCACCTCCGGCATTTTGAGAAAATTTGAAAACTCTCGTGCCAAATTATAATATTGTTTATCGTACCCTGTTGGGGCTGGATAGGATGCTGCTGATGCCCATTGATTTTGTACTAATTCAGCAAACATACGAGGGACAGGAATAGTTTCTGCCTCATTAGCCGGTTGTGAGAATATTAGATTCTCGGATTTGTCCTGAGACCCTGTTGACAATGGATGAGGGCTTGATGTGCCTAGTTTAGCGGTGTTCTTTGCTTTGAACAGTAAAGATTTAAAAAGGTGCAGACAAAAAAGGCCAGAAAAGGTAGGTTGGTCCGGAATGAGGCCTTCGTCATCCGACATTCCTCGTTCTAGTGGGTCAGCCTCTGACAACCCCAAGCCCATCTGATGGATTGACCCCACCTCCATGGGAACATCCTGGTCATCTAATTCCACCTCCTGCCGAAGACCCTGGGCTGGTATGTCAGGGATATTGGGGAATACCTGAGTTTGATGATGTCCCATATGTGCAAAGGATTGAGCAGACAGGGATCTCGCTTCCAAAGTAGCCGAAAAGTGTCTGGTCCGTATGGATTGCTGAACTCCAGCCGCAATGCCCTTTTGTATGGCCATCTCCATCCATTGCCTCATTTTGATGGGAATAGTCTCAGGTAATCCCTCCTCCTGTCTTAAACCGGCAGCCGTAGGGGTGAAGGTTGCCTCTGGAATTCGCCAGGCAGTGCTCATTGGAGGAGATATGCCTTTGGGAGGTTGTTGGGGCTGGGTGAATAAATAGCCTGTCTGGGCTGGTTGGATAAGTCCAAGGGCCCCAACAATGTACTTGGGCCCTGATCCGATTGTTGTGTCATAGCTATCTTGTCCGCCTCCCTAGCCCGTTGCTGCAACTACCTTTCCAAGGCTTGGTGCCGTCTATGGGCATCCTTAATCCGCTGCCTTAGAGGCCTTTTTGGGGCCCACTGACTTATCTCGGGACTTATTTGTCTTGGAGCAGAAGACGTTGTCACCTTCCATTGTGGAGGACTGATTCTTGTGCCTCTAACTTTAATATTTTTTTAAAAAATATTATTATTATTATTATTATTATTATTATTATTATTATTATTATTATTATTATTATTATTATTATTATTATTATTATTATTGGGTGATGCCTACCCCTGTGGTTGAAAGTAGAATGCTTCTGCAGGAGTGTAAGTCTATATATGTCTATCTATATGTCTATCTATACACACACACACACACATATATATATACATATGCCTATATCTATATGTAAGCCCGTATATATGGGAAACAGTATCTAAGGGTACCCAGCAAGGGAAACCCCCCCCCCAAGTGCTCCAAGCAAGAAATATTCAGGATCCCTGGTCCCCAGCAAGGGAAACCAGCTATACAGGTCCTGGAAGGATCCTTTCCTGTCAAAAATGTCTGAAATGGCAATTGCGGCTTCACTCCAATGTAATGATCCAAAGCAATTGCAAAAAGAAAAAAATTCCTGTTTAAGGACTAGCCTGCTTATCCAACGCCAGCAGGCTAAGAGAGAAATAATTCCAGGAAAGTGGAGTGGGAAAGTACTTGCCCCAGTCCCCAAGAAGGGAAACTAGCGGGGAATGGCGCCTGTGATATTTAGGCATGAACTTGAAGCCAGCCGTTGAAAATGGCGGGAAGGCAGAATCTCCGATGTTAATTGCCTGAGCAATTTAACGAACTGCTGGTGCTGACTCTCTAAATTGTCAGATAAATGATCCTGTCAGTCGAAACGGCAAGGAGAAGTGAGCTGCGGCTGCGAGCATTCCGCCAAGATCGCAGAGATAAGACGATCAGGAGATTAGATAAGCTAGTTGCCTGAAGCGGCCATCTCAGGCTGCCTGTGGAGTGGCAGGCTCCACCAGCCACAAAGAACTGTTCTCAAACTGATCGGGGGGATGACCTAATAGAGCCACAAGCCTTGAAATCACCAAATTAATTGGGGAAAAATTTACAAGCCAAATTAATCCAAGAGCAAACCTGAATTTTGACTAGCTGAATCAGAAAACTGTTCCAGTCAGGGAGTGCACAACCTCTTACCATGAAGGCTGAGCTAAAACTGGGGGACGCTTGGGGAGGTGTCCCGTGGAGGAGGAGGAGCGTCCTGGAGTTTTAAGCCCAGCCTTTCCAGAAGAGACTGAAGCACCTCCCACTTCTGGATGCTCTGAACAGCTCATGGGAGAACGTATAAAGGCATTTCAAATGAATATTGAAAATGTAAATATAAAGAAGGGATGTTATCATCATCTCTACTGAATGTGAGATATAAAGCAAAGAAATATTAGAGTAGAGTTCATATCTTAATACAGAGAATTCTTAAAGTTAATAGACTTTAGAACCAGACACTTTTCGTTTGGGTTTAATGGAAAAAGACCTGGAAAAAAAAGTGCAGAACTTTGATGTTATATTTGGGCAGAAAGACTACTTTGTGCACAGAAATGGAAGGTCACCTCGAGATCCCATAATGGATGAATGGCTGCAAAAATTGATGGTGTAGAGATGGCTAAATTGACTGCTTTGATCAAAGAAAAAATACAAATAATTTTATTTATACTGGAAACTACTTCTGGACTTTGTGTTTGAGATAGAAAGCAAGAATGAAACTTTGATTTTGGGTTTTAGCAATTAGATAGATTTGTTGTTATAGAAATGGCTAGTTTATACTTTTATAAAAGTAAAAAGTTGAGGTTTATTCTACTGCACCAAAGGGAGTCAGAAGTTCTTTTTTCTTTTTTTAATAAACTTTATGAGTCTTTTATGTCTTTTAAAAACAAAAAGATAATCATTACATTAACAGTTCCCTGACATCAATCTCATACAACTCTATCTTTTGTGCATATTTACAAATATATATAATTTGTGCAAATATATACATTTAATCTATAAATTGCTTATCTTAAATTCCTTTATTTTCCATCTGTCTTAATTCAATCCAATTATACTATTTTTCCCAGATTTTGTAATATTCAGACTCATCTTTCTCTTGTAACATTAAAGTCAGTTTGTCCATTTCAGCATATCATAATTTTTTGAATGATCAATTCATCCGGGGGGAATACAGTTGTGCCTCCAGCATTGAGTGTAAGCTATTCTGGCAGCTGTTAAAATATGTAATACAATATATTTTATGTTTTTTTTTCATATTTCTTTTAAAATATCCCTAACAATAATTCTGGTTCCAATTCTATTTGATCCTTAAGAATTTCTTGCAGCCAATATTTAATTTTAAATCAGTATTTCTGGGCCTCAGGACAAGACCACCACATATGATAGAAAGTACCCTCTTTCTTTCTACATTTCCAACATGCCAGACTCATTTTGGGGAATATCTTTGTCCATCTCACTGGGGGCAGATACCATCTATAGAATATTTTATAAATATTCTCTGTATCTATTTTGTAACTGGAAATATGCCCACCAATCAATACATATCCCTTGTTTTTGGAGATTCTGATTCGATTTTAACTTCCCTTGTGCATCTAAAACCTCTTTATATTTTGTCATTTTGCATAGGTCCAGATTGTTAAGATGTATCATAGCTTCCATCATAGATAGCCAAATTGGAATTTGCATATAGTGTCTCCTTATTTTAATCCAATTTTGTATAAGGGAATCTCTAGTCAAATGTCTATGAAAATATGATTGTTTTTTGATTCCTGTATCCCACAAAAAGGAATGCCAGCATTTTTGCAGGTCATGGCCCTCTAAACTTAATATTTGTTTATTATTTAAATTAATCCATACCTTAGTCCAAATTAACAGTCACTTTATAATACATCTCCCAGTATGGGAGCTCAAAGCCACCTCTGCTTTTATCTTGTAATGCTTTCATTCTTATTCTAGGTTTTTTTCCTAGCCATATAAATTTTGCCGTAATTTTATTCATCTCATTGAAAAAAAAATTCTCTAATTTAATGGGGATCATTTGAAATAGATATAAAAATTTGGGTAGAATAGTCATTTTGATTACCGTTATTCTTCCTAATAGTGATAGTTGTAATTTGGCCCATAATTCTAAATCTTTCTTTGCTTGTTGTATAAGTTTAGTATAATTATTCTCTTTTATTGTTGTACAGTGTGCGGTCCACCTAAATATTTAATTTTCTTTGTTATTTGCAGTCCCGTTGCTCTTTCCAATTCTTTTTTCTGTGATTCCGTCAGCTTTTTAGTTAAAAGTTTAGTTTTTTGTCTATTAACTTTGAGGCCAGCTATTTCCACATATCTTTCCAATTCTCTATTTCTCTCCTTCCCTGTCTCTATAGGGTCTTCAGGTCCATCCGCAAAGGCTTGCAATTTATATTCTTTCTTTTTGACTTTATTCCTTTTATCTCTGGATTCTGTCTAATTCGTCTTAGGAGACTCTTGTCAATTAGATATATTTGTTGTTATAGAAATGTCTAGTTTATACTATTATATAAAAGTAAAAAGTTGAGGTTTATTCTACAGCACCAAAGGAAGTCAGAAGTCAATGACTTTCTTTTTTCTTTTTCTCCTTTTCTTTCCTTCATTTTTCCCTTCTTTTTCTCTTCCCTATTTTCCCTATTTTTGTATGTTCTTTGTATGCTATATTATAAACTATATTATAAATTAATAAAACTGTTTTTAAAAGATGTACAGGGAGAATTCAAGGAATACTGATTTGTGAAGTAAAAATCAAGTGCAGGAATAGTGTAGACAATGGACACTGAACCAAAATGGCTCTTATACTTACAGTTCAAGCAGGAAATAATTTATTCCAAATAATGAGCTCAGTATTTAAATCTATTCTATTTTAATAGACTTTAGAGAATATTCACCATTTTACTTTGACAGTTATCTTAGTCAGGAAGGCTATCCAAGGTCACTTAAATTTGTAATTCTTTTTTACCATTCTATGAAAATATATTCATCCTCTTTCAGATCCCTTGAATGTTTGCCATTGAATGCTAATGAAGTTTGTTGTGGGGTCTGCTGATATATAAAGAGAAATCATGTGAATACATATTTGTTTATTTACTGGTAATCCTCAAGGTATGGCAAATCATTTGTCAGAAGTCCAATGGATCCAACAAAAGGAACCTATGACCTGGTTGCAAAGTTCAGATAATAGACCTGCATAGTTACATAGTTACTTTCAGGTGCTAGATAACTGGCCCACATTTACAGCCATTTACACCATGCCATAATCATATGGTTATGATTTACAATATTTCTGCAAAAAAATCAATATTTCTTCTAGTTCTTGGCAAAAATGTTCTACAATAATCAATAGATTCGTTTAACCACTACTGCAATAAAGGTCATAAAATTGGGTTGGTCATATGGGTGACTTGCTTTAGGACTATCACAAGTTATGACCATAATGGGAAGGCTACATTATCCATCTGCCAGTATGAAAAACAAATGCTCTCTTAGATTGATTGACTCACTCTCTGCATTAAATATTCAAACTTGATCTCTTCCTATAATTAGTTATGTCTATTATAAAGGAATTTCAGGGCATTCCTCCATGGATAAGAAGTACAACTTAATTTTCTACATGAATTGCTTGTGACAAGTTCTATTACATTTATATTTATATTTTATAGGTCTCAAGTTAGACTTTGCCATTCCAAAACAGTAGATGTATTCAGCTTCAGACATTCTTTTGTAAACTTGCTTGTATGTCTAAGATTAATGTCTTACTGTTATGAACTTCAGTTGATGGACAGATGACTTCGATAAAGGAGAATATTTGTGGCTCAGGGTTGAAATGGAGGTCCTTCGTTCTCTCAGAGCTTGGTTGTTTTCTTATTGACATTTCACTACCCACAATAGGTAACACTGATGTTACCTAGTTTGGGGAATGAACATCTTCAAGAAAACAGCCAAGCTTAGGGAGCACCAAGGACAGATGGATTGATATTCTTCTATAGAATTATTTGATACGAAGCAGAATTCATGCTTCCTTCAACGATGGCAAATTATGCAGGCAGCAAAGCATTCCTGAAAGATGACACTACCACTGACAAATGATATGAAGTTCTTATTGTGGAATGCAGCATTTGATTCTTCCCGATATAACTAGGGCCCCAAACTTTCATGTTTGTTTCATCTGTCATTATAAAATTCCTCCAGGTATTTTTTAACAAATGTAGAACAAGCATCAATGTTAGCTTCTGCTTTCTACTCTCCTGCAAATTTCATTTTACTCCAAATACTTTTCAGGTGGTAGAATGGTGAATATTCAGCAAAGCCAGCATGAGAGAGAGATATAGATGCCCTGATATTGTTTTTTCTGACCTCTTAAGAGATCATATGTTGTATTCCCAGAACAATTTTAAGATAGGTATGTTCTATAATGTTCCTTATTGTCCCAATTCTATTCCATTTCAGTACTATATTTAATTGTGGAATGATAGAGGCTCAGAGACTTAAAAATAAGTTTGTAATTCTTTTCAGATTGATAGCAATCACTTTTATGGAATATTTCTTAATTTTATTTTGAACAGGCACAAAATGCTTCTAGAATCTGAGTGATGAAAACTTCCAAAGTTTGTGAGATTTAAATATAATATGACTACCTCAATTCAGCTCTGATTTTTAATGAAATACATAATTACTTCTAGTTATGCCTTTAATTGCACTGATTATTCTTTCACAGTTACAAGGCATGTTAAAAGATTTTCTTTATAAAATAAACAAAATTAACACCAAAGCTGCAAATTCTCCTAGGCTCATCAGCAAGACTCATATTAATTCCCCACAGCAGTCGGTTGCAAAGATATAAAAGAATTCCAGAAAACTCAATGAGCAGAGATACTATGAACTGCAAGTTTAAGTGACTGAACAACTTTCAAGTAAAATAATATGAAAGCACAGGCACTGAAGATTCTACAAAACCAATTAAGACAAAATAGATCAGGTAATATCAACCCCTCATCCTTAATCATAGCGATTAAATACATTTATTTTAGTACCGTTTATTTCTAAGTTCTTTAAGTATAGCTTTCTTGATCCTCTTGCTAACCACCTACTAATGTAATGAGACAGTTGCTATCCATTTCTCTGACGAGCAGATATTCTCTGTTCCTAATATTTTGCAAACTGTCATCTCTCTTCCAGATTCTGAAAAGCCCACTACAAGTAGGACTTTCAGAAGATTTGTTTAAAACTGAGAAAACCCCAAATTAGTAATTTATCCTTAATTGATAAAACACTTAACTCTCTCCATGATCCTTTGATAAATTGTTTAGATCCTGGAGATCCTGGATCTAACAATATTAATTTCTTTGATTAAGCTATTTGTCACCAAAAAGGAATCTAGGAAAGCATAACATAATCTCATAAGGAACTATGAATAAAAATGGAGCCTGAGAAATTTCAGAAAACTTATACTCTTTCAACTGTAGAGCTCTTACTACTTCAGCTACCAATATTAAATGGAAAAAAATTAGTCTGAAACATTAAACAAGTAAATTTCTTTTCCTTTCTCCTATTCCACTTCTAAATGCAAGTAATTTTGGATTTTCTACAGCAAGAGAAGAAAGCTACAATTTGAATATTTACAATAAATCACTACTCTGGGAGACTAATTAGGTAGTCTTCTAATAACCACAACTGAGCCAAAACTTTGTGTTGCTAAGTGAGAAATTTATTAAGTGAGTTTGCCCCATTTTATGACATTTGTTAAATGAATCACTTGCTTGTTTAATTAGTAACACAACTGAAATATATTTTAATATAAGTAGCTTATGTTGGTAGTTGGGCTATTGGTTTGAGCTCTGAGCTTAGAAATTTGGTTGCAAATGTTTCATCACCGCTCTAGGAGACATTGTCAGTGCGATTTGGATTGTGCTCATCTGTCAAAATACTGGCCTTTAAATCCTTTTTACGTAATGCAAATTACTGTGGGTGTTGTTTGCTACTTCTGAGTCATGGTCTGACTTCAGACTGTTTGACTGGCTGCCTGTTGCTACTGAGGCATGGTCTTTGGTTTTAAGTACCGCCTGTATAATGCAAATTAGTGTTGTTGTTGGGATACAGCTATGTCATGGTCTGGTATTGGTTTCTTTGAATGGCTGGGTATTATCACTGAGACGTCGTCTGATTTCTTGTGAGCTGAGGGGTTGTGATTTTTGTTGTTGCGTAGTAGGGTGCCTGTTATTCGTTTTAAATGCTATCTTCGGGATTGTGGTTGATGTAGTTCTTTTGTTTTCAGTGATTGATAGACTGGGTCAATATCAATATGTCTGTTTATTGACTTACTGGTGGAAAACCAGGCTTTGAGGAATTCTCTTTCTCACCTTGATTTTGCCTGGGTTATAACTGTGGTCCCACTTAAATCAACAGTTAAATCAAAGATTCCTTCTGAATCTTTGTGGACAGGCATGAGAGATAGTCAATCATGTCTTTTGATAGCCTGCAAGTGTTCATGCAGTCTGGTTGATAGTTTTCTTTCTGATTGGCCAACTAAGTTCTTGTCATGGCCCCTTGCAGCCTGAGTCTGAATAGGACGAGGAGAAGCCAGGGCAGGACGAGGCAGTCCCAGGTCTCTCGGGCCTTGGAAGGGTTGCCAGCAAAGGAGAGGTGCAGGACGACCAAGCGAGGGAAAACAAGAGGAAAAGAGTACACAATAGAGCAGAGGAGAGACAAAATTCTGGAAAAGAAAAACTGCCTCCCCCAGCCAATCCTCAAGTACAGAGAATAGAAAGAAGGTAGGATCAACACAAGGCGAATCAACAACTCGGGAGGAGGGTGCCCGCCTCTCATCACTAGGCTCACCTGGGGAATAAGATTTAAAGAGATGCCATGGGGAAGGGCACTTGTCAGGAACAAGCGTTGACTTTTTCCAGCCACGCTTGCAGTTGTCAACATCTTGCCACCTTCTCTTACTGTGCTTAGCCTTGCTTTGCCTGGATTCAACTTGCCTTGATTTTCTTGGTGACACAGCTCTCCTTCAGGTGGTACTGCAGACGCAGTGACCCCTGGAATCAAGTTTCCTGAACTGTGTTTTCCCTCAGGCTGCTTCTCTGGACTCACAGAAGCCAGAAACTAGTAAATGTGCATGTGTTTGGAGTTTTGCTCTTGGATTTACAGTGAATTGTGGGTACTTTGGAGGGGGGGGAGTTGGAGCGATAAAAGGGAGCTATGCCTTTACTCTGGCTGCGTTGCTTTTGTGCCCAGCCCTGGGTCATCACAGTTCTTTTTACAGTTGCTGCACTAGATTCAATATATGATGCCTGATTTTTGGTCTGTTTGTCTGCTCTTTCAATATTGACAGGGTCCATCTGATACTTGAGGTTGGTTTGTGGGCTACCACAAGATCATGTTGATATAGTAATCTTGCTGTCGTTTCTGAAACATTCTGTACATAGAGAATTGTGATTCATCTAGTCGTTCTTGTTGCAGTTGTTGTATTGCTCTGAATGTTTTTTTATTGCTTTTACAACAACTTGAAAAAAGTGTGAACACCACATCAACCAAGTAACGACAAGTAGACTTGTAAATACATCACCACAGATGTAATAATTAACTATGAAGATAAAATCAGAGAGCCTTGCTGAAGGGCTGTTAAATAAATTAATAAGGGGTTCAACATGGAACCAAGGGGAAAGGTTAGAAATAGAATTGTCCCATTAAACTTATGATGTCTGATAAGACAGATACAACTGAATCTGAAGTTCCACACCAACAATACCAAAAATCAATAATATTTTATAGTCCAAGATTCAAATGCAATAAGTAGATAGATCTAGTAGCAGTGATGTTGATTACAGATGGTTTATGTTGGAATTTCCAAATCAATGCATATTCTGTAAAAAGCATCCTACATACCTAGCTGAAATGAATCCATAAAATTATAAGCAGAAAGGTAAAGCTACAGTTCAAATTAACAAGAACTATTCTCTCAAGAATTTTAACTATAAGATGCAAAAGAGAACTGGGCAAATTTTAGAATAAATGCAAGGATCAAAGAAGAGTTTTTAAAAATGTACATAAACAAATAAATATTTTTAAGACTAGGAAAAGAGCTAATGGAATGAGAATACCTACCTTTAAGAAAGGGTATAAAAAGGGAGGACAGATAAATAATAAAATTATTTTCTCTTTTTTTGTTCTATTAAGACAAGAATAATAATCAGACTGAACAGATGAATAAAGCAGCTCCATAGGTCTCACAGGTGCTGATTACATAACTGTTCAAATAGATAACATTTAAATAATAATAATTGCACAGTAAAGTTATGAATCTACAAAAGTGCATTTTTATTTCTTTTGAGATTCATTTTTCACAACAGATTTTATATTTTATCCATTTTATATTTTCATTAGCCTTTCCACATTTTAGAATACTTCTTTTGTTTTTCTCTTCTTGATCTTCTCCTTTTTTTTGGTTCCTTCATTTTTCCTTCATATATGGTTTAACAATTTTATTCTCACTTGTTCTCTTTACATAATCAAACCATTTCAACTTAATTTTTTTCACACTAATCATTTCTATGCTCCATCTACAATACAGTACACATTTATTCTTCATTCTGTTTTCTTATTTTACACCACACATTTTTAAGTACAACATTCCCACAGCATTTAACATATGTTTGCATTTCTCCTCACATACCACACTTTCTTTTATACACAAGCGAGAGAACATTCTTATATAAGTAGTGTTTTGCTTCTTTCAATAAACATCCATTCCTTGCAACTTACTATCCATTACATTTCTATCAGGAAGTGTACATTTTAACATTTCTACATGCATGATCCCATCATTAGACAATGTTCTTCCATGGTATAGGACTTCATTCATTTGTTCTATTTTTTTAATCTTTGTAATTGTTTTTTCCATTTTCCCTGTCAAATATGACTAATTGGATTACTCATGTTTAAATCCATACTCTTATTTCTAAAAGTTATTCAAGATTCCATCCAACAACACAGCATTGCATTCATAGAAAAGTACACATACATTCACATCCCCAAACTTCTAACATCCCCATATCTCTAACACTACATGTATTTCTTATACTTTTATTCAAAAATATATTAGTCAAGAAGATAATTATCCTATTTCCAGTCTATTTATTGAACATTTCATTTATTCTCACACGTAACTGTGGGACCCCGAAATCAGTACACATTAGCAGACATAACTAAAACCACATTTATAGTGCATCACAGAGTTAGAAGCAGGATCCAATCTGGATCGGTCACCGGGACCAGAAATTTAAATTACCAAACTTTCAGATTCATGCTGGAGAGAGATGGTGGTAGATCCCTGAGGATGGGCTCCAATACAAGTCCAAAAACTTGGAAGACTAAATCTCTGGTTCCAGTGACCAATCCAGATTGGATCTTGCAACATTATTCTGGGACACATATATCTGCTTTCATTTGTAAATTAGAATCCTTTTACAACAGCAACTAAGTTGCAAATATGGATGACAAATATTTATATTTATGTATGTATGTATGTTTAAATTACTGTCTTGTACAATTCTCAGAAAAAGAAAATAAGGTACAAATAATTGTTTATGATTAAGAACAAGGTTATTATTTTCTGAAATCAGCCACTGTCTGTTTCTAGTAAGGTAAGCAGAAACTCTATTTTTCAATAAAACTAAAATGAATTATTTTTGCATAATTAATTACAGTGGATATAGTACAATAATTTTAAATGAGGAAAATTATCCAAAATCAAATTTTTAATTACAACATTAGAAGTCACATCACATATTCTGGATGTGGATAGGCCTGACTGCTGTTTGGAATTATCAATTATGAACATTGTTTTAGGAACTAAAAACACATGAAAATGTTTTACAAGCTTTCTTTGCACATCCTCAAACACTAATTATTGTAAGTTGTGATATGTAAAATTATACCTATGAAAATATAAAGCAATGGTTATGCCATTTTTAACCTCTGTATTAACCCAAAATAATTTACTGGAATATTATGTAAGAATTCTTTATTGTTTTGTATAAAAGTTTATAAAGGTTTTATATTTGGCAGGTTACGCTGTCCAGTGTCATGTTAATGATGAAGATTACTGGAAATGGAAATGGGTAAACAGGACAAGGAAACAAATGTTATGCTACAATAATAATGTGTTGTGTAGGAAGATATGTAGCTGGAACCTGAAAGGGGCAGAGATATTTGAACCTGTATATAAACCCCAGCCTTCCTGGGAACCATGTCTTCTGCCCAAGGGCAGAATTCCCTTTTCCAAAAGCTTCATAATAAAGCTCTTATATATTGTTCACGTGTCTCCAGTTGTCTGAATACCAGAAGTGTTGATTTTTATCACAACTGGCATCCGAATGGGACCCAAAGACTTGCCTCTGGTAGGGGTGAGCTGTCTGCAGACCGGGGGGTGCCCACGTTGATTTCAGCAGCGGGTATGGGAAAGCTCCTTCTCCGGAGGTGGATTGTGGATTTGCTCTTCAAATGAACTGCTGGAGATACTGAACAAAGAACTGAACAAGGAGGAAGCCCAAGCACAGAGAGACCAGGCACCAGTGCCTAGGTGAGTACTAGTACGTAAGAGGGTGCTTAGTTAAGTCCAACTGGGAGGTCTATCCCTCCTTGAATAATTGACGGTGATGTGTGCATGACTGCGTCTTCCTCTTGGAAGTGCAGTGGTTTTTGTTGAAGGAAACAGTTAAAGGAGGGAGTAAAAATCTTGGGTGGAATATGGGCCCCCGAAACGGAATGTTTGTTAAGGATCCTGAAAAAGAAATTCCTTCTGGTCCGCTCTTTCCCCTGGAGAAGTTATTTCAATAGAAGTAAGTGTAGCTGAGTTTGTATATTGTACATTTAAATAAAGTGACAATGCTTAGAGACAGGTAGTAAAACTCCTGTGATTAATGAAAATTAAGAACAATGGGTGTAACTTTGTGTTAAAGTGTGGAGTTCACGAAAACAATTAGGAAGATGTTTTGGTTAATCACTGCTGTTATGTGAGGTAGGAAGGTGTAGAAGAAAAGAAACTGCAGTAATATCTTGAGATAAATCTTCAGGATTTATCATTCCTAAAAAATAAAAATACCTGCCTTCAACATGGCTTCAATCAATTATACCACTTTTGTTTTAGTTTCATCATGTTTTATTTCTGATCTATTTTATTGTGGTAGTTTATCCTACTCATTTATTATAAAGATAATCCTCAACTTATGGCCACTGTAGGTAACAGAAAATTTATTGCTAACCTGTGCAGTCATTAAGTAAGGCATCATTTGACTGCACCTGATTTTTACCATATTCAGTAAACAAATTAAATAAATCACCATGGTTCTCAAGTAAGACATCACATAATTCTAACATATGACCCTCCCTGATGGCTTTCTCACCAACAGTGTCCCCAGGGTGCTGTAACCACTGTAAATGTGAGTGACTGAATCACACTTGTCTGTGGTGACAATGTAATGGTTTTAAGTGAGAAGATAGTTCATGAGTCACTTTTTTTTAACACTATTGTAATTTTGGTCACTAAAAGGACTATATGTACAGGTAATTCCCACAATAATTTCAACTGGGACAGGAATTTCCTGGGTGAAGCAGTCGTTAGATGAAATAATACATGACATCAATTAGCAATAGCATTTCCAATAATCTCAACTGCAATTGTTAACCCAAGACCACACTGTAGTTAGTATGGACCTCACACATTTCCTGTCCTATCATGCACCTCTGTTTCAGCTCCTCCCATCAGTCTATCCTCACATCACTACCCTTTTTGTTTACCCTACACTATGCAGCACCTACCCCACTATCTCCTACTCCTTGACAAAGTGTATTTGCTGAGGCAGTTGCTAGTGAATGCCTGATCAGCAGAAGAAAGGTGGCAAAGGTCATTTGAGAATGGCAGGAGTGGCAGGTGTAGGTAATGGAATGCAGTGTAGTGTAGCCAAAAGAGTAGATATGGAGGGGGGGAAAAGATAGGTGAGTAGGGATAGTTGAAATGCACACTCTGTATATGTAGGTGGGTTGCCAAGCACCTATATTTTTATCATGTGATCACGAGTATGCTGCAATTGCTTTAAGAACTAGCTATAACTAACATTTGTTCAGCATCTTTGTAACTTTGAATGATTACTAAACCAATGATTAAGTAAAAACTACTTTTTAATAATCCACTTTGCCTTTACAACACTCTTTCTAATCTTTGCTCATTTTAACTCTGCAGTTTGTAGTACCTCAAGTAAAGCCATCACTCACTGTTTCATATTTTTCTATTAACAGATTTGCAACTGTTGAAAATATGGAAACAAAAGCAGAAGGTGTGGCATTCTACATGATTTGCTCCATCTTGTTACAAACCTCCTCCTAATAAACCTAATGATTCTGTGCTCTAGAAGAAACCTAGCAAACATATCCAGTTGAGAAGAAACCCCAATTAACAGTAAAATTGGGTGCCTTCAATGATACCCTAAGGACAATCATTCTAGTAATAATGGGGGGAGGGGGTAGAAAAGCATCAAATAAACAAGGCCATTTAGAGCAATGAATATCAGTTCCTCTATCAAGTTTTATGCATCTTCCAAAATTTTCTTAGAAGTTTCTGTTAAATAGATCTTTGTATCCTATTTTTTTGCTAACTCAAATCACTTTGAATAAGCTACAAAAGAAAATTATTTCTGCATTCTCAAGGTGTTCTCCTTAGCGCAGTAGGCATGAGCAAATGCTACTAGCTTGTAAATTCTCTGTGCCAAGAAAGGAAGCTTCAACATTTAGGCTTCTTTATTACATACACACACATATTTAACTTCTATACTTAAACTCCACTTAGCCTAGATAACTGAATTGTCTTAGATTATTTCTTACTTTCCCCAAAAGGAGTTGGTAAATTGGTTCACTCCTCCTGAGGTGTAACTACAGAATAGAAATTGATATCAGCTTTATTTACCAGCAAACCACCCTTTTTCAAACCATAATCCAGGATGAAATTGTCAATAGATGTTTTGAATTGGTAAATGTTCCTGACTTTATTATTTTAAAGCTACGTTCATTTTTTTCCTTTATTAATTCTTTTACTCCTTTACTCGTGTTATCTGTGGTTTCTTCCTTGTGTAATTATATTTTAGTTTACTTATATTTGATATACTGTTTGCTGTACTTCTCCTGGAACATACTCAACAAATGGATTTTTCTTACTATGCCTAGTTGCAACTAATTGATGCAGCCTTTTTCAACCTTCATGTGGGCCTGTATATATGTATTAAACTAAAAATTGTGAACAGGACTTTTCCCTCTTTCCTTCCTAGTCTTCTTTCTTTACTCACCTCTAGTTTGATTTCTCCTTTCCCTTTTTCTTCTTCCCCATTTCAACTATAAATCTTTCATCCTGGGTGGTCTTTTTCTTTTGTTTATTTTGGCTGAAAGGTGAGTTTATTTCTGTGACCAGGGGCAGGGGGGCAGTGTTATATGTGAGAAACACAATAATTAATATAAGCAGATGATCTATTTATTTTATAAATGGGGATAATGTATGGGTAATTAACTGTAAGTAGTACCATATATATGTATGTGTATGTATGGTACCCATGTTAGAGTACAACTCTGGGCAGCTGACAACAATAATAAAACTGCACACAATGAAAATTATTTTAAAAAATCTAAAACCCAGTACTTCAGTCAAGCTCCTAAGGAACTCCAGAGAATCATTTTTAACAGGGGTGACAAACTCAAGGCTTGGGAGCTAGATCCAGCCCACGGGGTGCTTAAATATGGTCTGCGAGGCCGCCTTGGAAATAGTGAAGGACAGGCCTGCATTGCCTCTCTGCCTGCAGCCCTCCCAAAGCTCAGTTTTTGTTGGCAGAGGGTTATAGGAGGCTGTCCTAGCCAAAAATGGAGCTTGGGATCCTGTTCCTGGCAGAGGGTTATAGTAGGATGTCCTAGCCAAAAATGGAGCTTGGGATCCTGTTTTTGCTGGAAGAAAGCTGGAAGGGCCACCACAGGTGCCTCCTGACACAAGTGACATGATGCTGGCCACGCCTATCCTGGCCTCCCCGAGATCAAACACAACCTGATGCGGCCCTCAATGAAATCGAATTTGACATCCCTGACTCCTGGCTTCTACTGCATTCTACCTCAGTGCTTGAGGGAGAATCATCTTTTTATGACTTTCTGGAAGGTAAATGTGTGAGGACCTGTCATTGCCAAGAGAAAACTCTTCTACAAGGTTGGGACCACCACAGAAATGGCATATTATCTAAGTCCATTAGATGGCAGTATTTAAAGGAAGAGACCTGGAGCTACTCTATCCAACTTGGTAGGATGGACAGATACTCTCAGGGAGAATAACTCCCACATATAACTATGCCAATGTAAAGCTTTAAAGATGATAACCAGCATTTTAATTGCGCTCAGAAAGACAATGCAGCTCATGCAAGAGTGGGATAACATGTATAAAACAGGAGATATTCAACACAGCATGCACTGTTGCATTCTATATCACTTCGAATTTCTGTAAAGTCTTTACAGGCAGCCCAATATCGAATCTCCATGCCCAGAATGAGTGCAATTGGCATAAAAGATGATTTGTACAGACTCTCCTGACTAAAGCTGCCACCTGCTCCTTAAACAAGAATTACAAGTCCAGGAGGACTTCAAATTTTACACCAGCTCTGTAGAAGGAAGCGCAATCCTATCAAGAAACAAATACATTTTGCCTGAGTGGTTAAAAAGCCAGAGCCATTCCTCCTCGCTAGGGATAGCTCTAAGCTGGCACCTCCCCATCCAGACCCTTACAGCCTCCAGGCAGTGGGACAGCATCTAAACAGCATTACCTCTAGCACCTTTATCAGCTAGTGGTGATGAAATAAAATTGAATTATTATAAATAATTATAAATAAAGGGGTGATATTGCACGCCTTGCCAACAAATAACCTTGTTTGGTTATAAGCTTCATGTAAAAAAGAAGAGCTGAGGGATCAAACCTTTGAGGCACTCCACAGTGTAGAAACCTAAGGTTGGGCCTTCCCCCTACAACACTGATTGGAACAGATACTGTAAGGAGATGAATCACTGTAAAATCATGCCTCCTAAGACCCAAAGCTAGACCAGAAAGATACCAGCCTTGATATCAAGAGCCATCAAGAGATCCAGGACAGATGCATCACCTCTGTTCCAAGCCTTTCAAGGGCAATCAATTTTATATATTTATGTCAAATTTAGAAAACCTCACAGAGTGATTCTGGTCAGTGTACAAATAAAATCTAAAACATAAAAGCTAAATATAATTATATTTAAGAGCAGGGAAGGCCTTCAAAGCGCTAAACAGATTGTGTATTTTTGTATGAGCCGCAAGATGTCTGCAGAGCCTGGTCTTCAGATATTACAAAGGACTAATCGAGCAAGAACTTGCCTTGCCTTACGTTGAGGAGAGTGGGAATGTTCCAGAGGGCAGGGACAACTGCAAAGGCGGCTCTCTTCCTAGACTCTGCAAATCACAATTCTTTAACCATCGGGGTCTGCAATGTACCTTCCCTGCCTGACCAGGTGGGATGGAACAATGAATGAGACAAAGACAACTGCATAGGTAACTTGTCCCATGCCACATAATATTTTTAAGGTCTCTTTGTTGTAGCCTAGCTTAAACCCAGACTGAAAAGAGTCCTGCTAATTCAATTAAATACATTTATAGGTGTTATTTTTCTTGTCTTGCCCATTATGGAATATGACTCTCTGTTACACATTTTTTCATATATGTGTATTACTTCCACATATTTGTGGTGGGGAAGAAATTTTCAAAATCAATTTCAGCTGGAATTGGCAAATGTAATTGACTTACATTTGTGTCTGTATATTTATGTTTATTCTTCCTTGGGATTCTTTCTTTTTTTAATAAAGAGAATAACTGTTTTATAAAGAGAATAACTGTCAATAACTTCAAAAAGTCATCAGTAGACTCAAAACCGACACATATTTCAGCAAATATAACAGACTAGTCCAGAAACAATAGTCTCATTCCCAATTATTTATATTGCTAGAAATGCAATATCATCTGAATCAACACATTTTACTAAATTATAGTTCTGATATTGCCTGATCAATTGCATCAATTATGAATGTTGGGCGATCTATATTTTGCTTCAAAACAATTTTAAAAATATCCGTTTTCAAATATAATTGCAATCCCACAGCAGGGTTGAAAAAAGTCTTCTTCCTATGTAAATTCTTTAAGAAACTTGCCTAGCTTGAGATACCAGGGCTACATTCAAACCTAAATTCAGGGAAACCTCACTTAATGTCCAGGACCTTCACAATTAAGACCGCAATTCAGTCACCAAATAATGGAGTAATATTAAGCAAAATATCATGTATCCATGACAGATTTATGACCTAATTTCCATCTTGGTTGATAAGCAAGATATCACATGACCATGAATCGCAATGTTACTGCAAGCTTCTCCACTGGTAGAAGCTGGCCGTGAAGCATGCAAATGTGACTATGCTGCAACAATTGTAAAGTAGCTGAATCTCAATCACATGACCGCCGATATGTTGCAATAAACGCAAAGACTGGATGCAGTTACCTTTTCAGCATGCTGACATAACCTTGAACAGTCACTCTACAGGGCAGTTGGTTAAGAGAAGGCTACCTGTATCTTAAACGTAACTTAAGACAAATGATTCCAAAAGTTATTAGCAAACTGTAACTTTAAATGCAATTATCCAAATTACATTCCAAAGCAGTTCAAAATTGGTGCACCAAACAAACTATGCCGGGGTATCAGATTCACCGTCGTAACAGCTGTGTCACATTACATATGGGACTTTTTTCCTCTTTGCTAAATGGACATGGGTGTGGCCAGTGCGTGATGCACCCAGCCCATAGGCTGGGAGTTTGATAGCCCTGAACTAAGGAATGAGTCTCCTAGCCATGGCTTCCACCTGCTGTTTCTGTGGTAACTGTAAGTCCAGGAAGAACCATGAATTTACATGTGCTTCTTTAGAGCTACAGATGGAAGTAACATAGAGCCAGATGAGTTCTGGTAAATCCATAACTTTCATTGTGGTGTTTCATTTCGTCTAATTTTTCAGAGTTACCAGATTAACAATGCCACACAACCTCCTGCTCAGCTCAGGGTATAGCAATGCAACTTGGTATCATTAATATATAGATGATCCTTCACTATAAACCAATGAATGACCACATGAGTAATTTCAAGAATAAGGTGCTACCATTCAAATCTATTTCTCCATACAATTTTAGTAAAATTTCTTCTCAATAGACACCTAAATATGTAATGTTTATGAAATGAGAATTAATAACAGTAAATCTAGATAAAATGTCTAAATCAAAGTAGATCTCCTTTTTCTGGATTAGATCATAATTTGGAGGAGCTCCTGGATCCAGATTTGTTTCCAATTTCTCAGTGAGGAATAGGAACATCTACAATCATTTTGCTACATCAACTGCATCATTTTTGGAAAAATTATGTTGGTAAAATCCAGGCTACACAATTATAAATGCTCTTGAGCTATATACAAAATAAACACATTTTGCAAACTGTGTTAGCACAAGTTAATCACTGTTTTAATGCTTTGTTTTAGGCACGTACTTTGAAAGGCTTGCACAGCTACTGTATGTCAAAGACTACCCTAGTTGTCTTTATATACGCATGCACCGATGGCACTTGCATAAGACATTCAGAAAACACATCTACATAAGCCTTTTGAATTGGAATGTTTTGTTTCCATTAACATACTTTGTGTAAAACATAATTTTTAAATGTTTTGCATTTTTTTAAATGTGTACTATATAGAACTACCTCCAAATAACAATGGTACTGAAAAAGACAATTATACAATAGCTATGATAAAAGCATTTACATTAACTGCAAAATTATTGCTAAACATATATTGCTGCATACAGTTAAGTTCAATATTACCTCAGATAATACTTTGTCCTTTTAATCCGACTCCTTCCATGGTTCATTGAGGTGACCTGAAGGCTTCTACCAAAAGTTTCCACTGGCTCATTAGATGATGACAAGTAATTAAACCTTCTTTGTAGCCCCAGAGATCCCAAAATAACCGTTATTCTGATGAACTGATACTGTCCAGGCTTTTAAAAGCCCTTAAAACATACATTTCTAAACTAGCTTAAATTGCTGACTAATTATATTTTTAATGTTTTAATTTTACTTTTAAGATACTTATTGTAAATTACAGTATAAAATGCCTAATATCAACAAGTTTAAAATGGTCCATGGGCAGTTTCAAAATTTAAATGAAGTCATATCTATATAGCTCAGATGGTCCTTTGCATTCCAATACATATCATGTTCTTTATTTGAAAATCTCCTGTATTCTCCATACATAGTTGACACCGATATCTTAATCTATAAAATGTTATACTTACAGTGAAATGTGCCTATGATAATCTACTGTACTGGTAATACATTGCATCCCCTCATTCTGGCTGATATGCTTCATCTCTTATATATGAATACCGAATTAGAATGTTTTCTCACACATTACTGTTTTATCCAATTTTCTGACATTGATAGCAATAAACTACTGATTACCATTTTTCTGTCCTAACAGTTTTATAAATGAAACCCACTTCCCCACCCAGTAAGTCACCACCAAAAGATTCACTCTGTGTCTCTTTATTATATCAGACTTCCAGTGAACTGACACATACTAACATGGCACCGAGTTTCTTTTCTTCTATAAGTTTTGCTATGCCTTCAGCACTGACAAATTAGTATTGGAACAGGTTGGAAGGGCAGTATTCCTAAAAACCTATGGTATTCGTTTTTAAAATATGTTTCCCAAGGCACACCAATATCACTATTCCCATTAATGCATTAGTTTTTCATTCCAATAACCTAATACTTTATAATATCACTTTATAAATTGAATGTTTTTATAATTCAAATTAGAATTAGAATGTTTGAATAATTCAAATCACTTTATAATAAGAATATGGATCAGCTTAATAAAGAAGCAATCTTTTGAAGATTTGTGTGTTCTATTCTAGGAATAGTTTTATGTAGCAGACTAGTATTGATTCAATATACTGTATGCATACGCTATAAGCTCACAAAAATACATATAAGTTCATTATACATATCCTGGAATGTTGTTTCTTCCTTCCACATCAATATACAACGATATGGAAATGGTGGGAGAGGGGAGAAGAAGAATCAAGGACGATGACAGAATCCTTTTCCCCTCAGCCTCCATAGGTCAGTCAGTATGGCACACCCATCCAGCGTTCAATTTCCTTCCTTCCTTCTTTCCTTCCTTCCTTCCTATTGAGGCAGGGCGTCAGCCGAAATGAATCTCAAATTGTTGATTTCCTCCTTACTCACCTACTCCGGCGTCGGGATCTGTCCAAGCACCCTTTCGGGGCGCGGCAACTTCGAATTCTCCTTCTTCCCGTCCTCTGTCCCGAAGTTTGGGGGAGGGGTTGCGAAGCAGAGGTGTGGGGAGGAGGGTCTTTCCTAACTGCCTCACCACATCTCGATGAGGAGCGGCTCACTACGTCTTCCTCAGATGCAAGCCAACTGGGGGGCTCTGCTGATGGGACGGCGGCGGTGATGGCGGCGAGGAGCTCCCCCTTCGCCTTCAGTCATTGAGCCGCTCTGCTCTTCACAAACAACCAACACAGCAGGAGGAACGAGAGAAGCAAAGGGCGAGCGCGCGCCGCACGCCACCCGCTTGCCCGCGCGGCTCCCCAATGAACGGAGTGATGGAGGGGGTGGCACCGCCTCGCGCTTCTTTAGATCTGCGCGCGCAGGCACGGTTGCGCACGCGCCACGCGTTTGCCAAGTCAGACTGTATGTCCTACGAAGGGTGGAGTGGTTCATTCTCTCGCCCTCTTTCTTAAGAAGGCGGGGGAGCTGTTGCCCGCACACAGGTGGTGCGTTGGGCTAGCACCGATATTTCCCCCCCCCCACCTTCTACCCGTAAACAACAGGGGGCGCTTCTTGAGTTCGCTCTGCTTGTTTCACACGTTTGCCCTGTTCGCGGCACGTCCCTATCTCTCAAGATTTGGGTTTGTGCGATTTTGAAAGAAGAGCTATAGAAAATCGAATTTCCATAAGGAAAGAGAAAAGATTACTTTTAATAGCAAGTGGGGTTATGCAATATTTAAATATGTATGTTGCTCACACGTTCGTTTACCATTATAGAATTTGATATTTAATACCAAATATATATAGAGAAATACGGTCTGAAATACGTCCATTTATAAGAAAGATGCAATAATGCCAAAATTTAAGGAGAAAATAGACTTTGGATTCTACTTGTCTGTTTATGTGTACTGCTGTGAAAGAGGGACATGTAGAAGGAAGACAGAAACCTTCCAATTAGGATCTGAAGATGATTACTACCCTGGATGCAAGATTAAATCAATCAGTTCTGAACTAAATTTTAATTTTTGCTCCCTTAAAGTTATTATCAAGAAGAAGAAATTCCCGCCTTTAGGACATGTGATGAAAACAACTGGGGTGGGATGGGAAAGGACTGGAAAAGAACTGGAAATGAATTGGAGGACTAGAAGAAGACCTGTGCCTGGCAAAGTTGAGGGAAAAGACGGGGACAAAATCAATACTACTAATGAATAGGATCAAAGAACTTTCAGAACTGTCTTTCAGAAAGGTTAATACTCGTCAAATGGTAAGCATTTATCCAGTAACCAGGAGTCATCTAGCATCTACCCAACCTCTTATCTGATAAATCTGATCTTCCATTATTATGTAAACCTGGCTGTAGAAAAACTTGAGTTCTATATATGGTTCTGTGTTCTATATAACACAAAAAATACAATACAGTATATTTCTATCTGGATTTTAAATTACACACTCTAAGATCTTAAAACTCCAAAAGTTGGCCTAAGCACATTTGTCAGCAGAATATCTTTTGATGACTGTTGTGGTTTTCATGATTGTTAAAATGTATGGGGAGGTTACAATACATACATCCTCAGATTTCTGAAGAAAGGCAAAGTCAAAATGCACAATTATGATTTTATTATAAGCACAATTTTCATATAAACAAATTACTGGGATTATACAGATATATCATTGATTTAGGAATTCTGCAGAGCTGTCTTAGAAAAGCATATAATTAGAAGTGGTTCCAGGGGGTTTTGTTATTGATATTGTTTATACTAGTCAGCAGAGATTTAAAGACCATTACTGTACAATGCAATAAATACGATACACAATCTATGTAGAAATCCACCTATAAGTGAATAATAGTTGTGCTCATTTGATAGCCTCAAGAGGACAATTTTCATTGTTCTCAGCCAGGGGCATACCAAGGATGGGACAGCAGGAATGACCCACCCTACAAGAGCACACAACAGATACAAACTTAATGTTAACCGCTCCAAACTTGATTGCAGAAAGTATGACTTCAGCAACAAAGTGGTCAATGCCTGGAATGCACTACCTGACTCTGTTGTTACATCCTCAAACCTCCACTTCTTCAACCTCAAACTATCCACTATTGACCTCACCCCATTCCTAAGAGGTCTATAAGGGGCCTGCATAAGTGCACCATCGTGCCTTCCGTCTCTGTCCTATTGTCCCTGTTGTGAATGCATAAGGTTTAATAAAGTTATTTTGAGCTTGGAGTCAAGTGCAGGGTTTTGGCCCTGCACTTCTGATTGGCTGTTAAATGGCAGAATCTGATTGGCCATTAACAGAGCCTTCGTATTGGTTAATAGAGCTAGCGCTCCTGGGTTATTATTGGTTAAATAGATATTGGGTTGCCTATATAAAGTGGGCCTTAGCTGCCCTTGTTTTTTGAGCAGTCACCATGTAAATGAAGAGTTGAAGTTCACTGTTCCAGAGGCTTGTCTCCATTCTTCTTGCCCATTCTCCAACTTAACACTGGCGATGAAGGTGGGATGTGGAGACGTCAGAGCTGACTGAACTAGGAAGAAACATCGAGCACGTGGCTGACAACACTACACGACGGAACCATGTCCGGCGTCGTCGTACCACCTGCTCCGTTCGATCCAGAGCAAGAGGACTGGGAGTCCTACATGGATCGTTTCCAAATGTTTTTGGAAACTAACAATTTGAAGGATGCCACAGCCGGGAAGAAATGGGCGGTATTCCTAACTCATTGTGGTCCAACTGTATTTAAGATGGCTAAAGCACTTGCCAAACCTGCAGAAGTGAAGGTGATGGACTGGGACGTCCTCGAACCCCTACTGAGAGCTCATTACGCACCGACCGTGCCCACGCTCGTGAGACGGCATGAGTTCTATCAGAGAAACCAGCGAAAAGGCGAAAGCATCGCCGACTTCATAGCCGACCTCCGGAATCTCGGAGGCCTCTGCTGATTCGCTGATTTAGAAGAGGCACTGAGAGATCAAATAGTTCTGGGATTAGATGCACCAGGCGTGCAGAGCAAGCTGATGGCGAAGGGCAACATCAGCCTTGCCAATGCCATCGCCGATGCTACTGCAGCAGAAGCAACCAGGAAGTCGGCTGCACAACTTCGACGCAACCGCGCTCTGGTCCACCAACCGACAGACAAACTTTTATCCAAGTCAGAAGGGCGGCTTTCAACGGCCCACCATGGGGACCTCTCTTCGTCGTCAGATAGCGACGAAGAAGAGGTCCATCGACTGAGGTCTGACCGGGACCCCTACCCAAGGTCCTCATACCCCTGCGCCGGTTGTGGAGCCAACCATGCCAGGTCCGAATGCAAATTCCACGACGCGCTCTGCCATGAGTGTGGAAAAAGAGGCCACATCGGACGGGTCTGCTGAAGTTTCCAAGTACCCGGCCAAGCCTCAAAAGGGGCTAACTATTGCCAATCAACAGGAAACCATCCTGTAAGGCGAGAACCAGTAAACCACTCCTACAGAAACCGAGTTTCAAATCGCCCCACGAAGCGAGAAGAGGCTCACCATACTATCACTATCGGTCACGCCTCTATCTTAGATGCCAAGAAAATCCGAATTACTGTGGTCATCGAGAACCGGCCCTGCCAAATGGAAGTTGACTCGGGATCGTCCCTCTCGATGGTGTCCTGGAAGACCCTCAAGCAACTTATTCCCACTATCCAGCACCAAGACCTCCGTTATCAAAGACTTATCCTTAAGAACTATCAAGGGAATCGAATCCCTGTCATCGGTTCCAGTCGAGTCAGAGTCTCATTCAAGAATCGCACAGCGTACTTACCGCTAACTGTGATCGACAAAGACCGGCCTAGCCTGCTAGGCCTTCAATGGTTTGCGCCACTTGGCATTGAAGTGGCAGGCGTAAACCGGGTCAGCGGAAGTGACTGGGAGGAGGACCTAGTCCACAAATTCAGGGACGTCTTCGTGGAAAAATTAGGCGAGTACAAGGGGACCCCAATATCATTCAGCCTAAATCCAAAGATAGCTCCCATCCACCTTAAGCCCCATCGAGTTCCGTTTGCCTTAAAGCCGAAAATCGAAGAACAGCTCGATAAATTGATAGCTCAGGGGGTGCTAAAACCTACCGATCACTCTCCCTGGGAAACCCCAATCGTAACGCCAATTAAGCTGGATGGGTCAATTCAAATTTGTGGGGACTACCGGGCCACCCTGAACCACGCCCTACAGCAAAATGCTTATCCGGTGCCAGTGGTGCAGCATCTCCTTCATTCCCTTGGGGGCGGAAAAGTCTTCGCTAAATTAGACTTAGCTCAGGCATATTAGAAACTACTTGTTGATGAAAAGACGGCACAGGCACAAACGATAGTGCCTTTAAATGTACCCGGCTCCAATTTGGAGTCAGTGTAGCCCCGGGAATTTTTCAAAGCCTTATGGAGAGGTTACTACAAGGGATTAAAGGCGTGGTCCCATACTTTGACGATGTATTAATTGCTGTACCAACAAAGAAAATATTACGAGATCGTTTAAAATTAGTCCTACAAAAATTTCAAAACACCAGTCTTAAAGTGAAAAAGAACAAGTGTAAATTGTGTACTGATCGTGTCGAGTTTTTAGGGTACCTAATTGACAGTCAGGGTATTCACCCTACCGACAGTAAACTGAGAGCAATAAAAAACGTTCCCAGGCCTCGAAACAAGGCCGATCTCCAGGCGTTCCTAGGCCTTATCAACTTCTATAATGTATTTCTACCGCATAAAGCAACTGTCGCTGAGCCATTACATCGTTTGCTAGATAAAAAAGCAATTTGGTGATGGGGTCATAAAGAAGAACAGGCATTTCGTAATGTTAAAAAACTACTGACTTCTGACACTGTACTCATGCAGTACAATGAGACTTTACCGTTAAATATCACATGTGATCTTTGCCTTTTGGAGTAGGCGCAATTTTGAGCCATGTACTGCCTAATGGTAATGAAGCCCCTGTTGCATATTTTTCCAAGACACTTTCAAAAACTGAGCGTAATTATAGCCAGATCGATAAAGAAGCCCTCGCAATTGTATCGGCCATTAAAAGATTTCACAAGTATGTGTATGGCCGGGCTTTTACTATCGTGACTGACCACAAACCGTTATTGGGGATAATAGCCAGAGATAAGCGACGCCTTACATATTATCCCCCAGGATGACTCGCTGGCCAGAATTCTTGGCTGCTTATAATTATCGGCTGCAATACCGCCCGGGGAAAGCCATTCCCCACGCCGATGCATTGAGCCGAGCACCACTACCAGAGACTCTTGATGATCCCGCTCCAACGGTAACCACGTTACAGATTGAAACACTACACGCGCCGCCATTAACCGCCCGAGATATCGCGAGAGAAACCCGACATGACCCCACATTAGCGCGAGTCCTGAGCTGGGTAGAACGCGGATGGCCATTGGACCAGCTATCAGATGACTTCACACCATTCAAGACGCGACAAACAGAGTTGTTTTCTCAAAAGGGCTGTGTCATCTGGGGTGATAGAGTCGTTATCCCAGAACAACTCCAAAAAGCAGTACTCAGAACCTTGCAGGATGGCCATCCCGGTATCGTGCGAATGAAAGCCCTCACGCGAAGCTACGCATGGTGGCCTGGCATCGACAAGCAAATCGAGAATTGGGTTAAAGCTTGCCATAGATGCCAGGAAGTGAGCAACGCCCCACCAAAAGCCATTCTGACCAAGTGGAAAACACCACGGGGACCCTGGTCCCGTATTCACCTGGACTTTGCAGGGCCGACCAAAGGCCACACCTTTCTTCTAACCGTCGACACCTACTCAAATTGGCTCGAGATTGACCGCATGACGAACACGACCACCGAAGCAGTCATCAAAAGATTGGAAAGACTGTTTGCAACCCACGGACTGCCAGACGTCCTGGTATCTGACAACAGGCCCCAATTTACCGCGCTGTCCTTCGAGCAATACCTGGCTGACTGCGGCATCCGACATGTGCTCACCTCGCCTGCACATCCTGCCACCAATGAAAGGGCTGAGCGCATGGTTCAATTCGTCAAAAAGACTTTGCAGAAATTAGACTACGATAACATCGACGACAAAATCAACTGAATCCTCTTTTTACAACACATCACACCTCACAGCGTCACCAACAAAACTCCCGCCGAATTGCTAATGGCACGCAGGCTCCGCTCCCACCTCGACCGGTTACACCCAGCTTACGAACCGGAAAAACCACTCGGATCCAGCGGTCAATGCCGTACCGTCCAGATAGGCGATTGGGTATACGCTAAAAACCTATCGGGTGATCCGCTGTGGGTAGAAGCGACAGTAATACGTGTAACCGGCCCGAGATCCTACATTGTAAAATGCCTTGATGATAAAATTTGGAAACGCCATATCGATCAATTATGATCACGGCTCCGATCAGGCATTTCTGAACTCCCCTATAACCAAAGGGGGGGGAGATACAGAAGAAGACGAATTTCAACTAGAAGAAAACCCGTTCGAAGGGAACGATAGCAGAATAGAGACACAGGAACTGGAACCAGAGACAGGAGTAAGTTCACCTCAGGGAGTTACCGAAAATATTGGTGAGGATGAAAACGTGAACTCTGAACCAGAGGAAACCCCTTCGCTAAACAACAATGCACCTCAGCAAGATTGCAGCCAAATGCAAAACGCACAGCGAAAATCAAACAGACTAATAAAGCAACCGTCCTACCTCAAGGACTATGTAACTGCGCCCTGTAAAAAAGCCAGGGAGAAGGGGTGTTGTGAATGCATAAGGTTTAATAAAGTTATTTTGAGCTTGGAGTCAAATGCAGGGTTTTGGCCTTTATTGCCTGCTTTTTCAACCTCAGCTGCTTTGCGCAGCACAGCTGAGGTTGAAAAAGCAGGAAAAAAGAGGCTTTTCGAACGCTGCACACCTATGCACAGCACTTTTCAGCTGTCCGGGTAGCACAGCCTAAGATTATTTTGCATGTACATGTAAAACGTAATCACCAAACTGGTAGTAATGCTGGTTGAATCCCACCCCTGCCTAAAATACTCATATTTTTTCCTGGGTTTGCATGATGATAATATGTAAAGGCAAACTTTACAGAAAAGTGATCTATACATTATGTAAAATTGTGTGCCCTCTATACTTGAAAAAAAATGAGCCCAAGAAAACACTTGTTTTGTTTCAGGAGTTAATAGAGGAATTACAAATACATCCACATACAAGAGTAAACATAAACAAAGAGACATTGGAGACTGAGCTTAGGAAAAAAATAGTTATGGGTGAAATTAGATTCAAAACAAAATAGTATTAATTGATATACACTCTGTTTGATAACTTATTGCATATGGGAATATGAGAGTGGACTGAGGTTGACATAAACTAAAAATGGACCAGACATCATAAGAGAAAAGCCAGGAATCTTGTTAAAATATCCCTTCAGGAGGTGGGTAAGAAGGAACCAAGTCATTAAGGAAGAAATATCAGAAGACAACCAAAGGAGGCTGGGCACTGAGCATGCAGGAAATTCCTTAGTCTCATTGACAGTTATAGACCTATAAATCAAAAAAGATAGTCCTTGACTTACAATCACAATTGACTGGGAATTTTAGTCAGGACATTGCAACCAATCATAAATGCAAGTCAATTACCAAGTGGCCAAAATACAATCACATGACTATGCAGGTGATGTGGCAGCAATTTTCAGGACCAGGTCATAATGTTTTTTTAATCTATCATAAATTTGAACAATTGTTAAGCAGCCAGGCATGTCGAGGTCTACTGTAAAGCAATGATTTTTAGAGATAAATCAGGCTTGTAAATCCTACCCACATTGAGTCATTCTGGATCCTAGTTTAGTAGTTTCTGTTCCTCTAACAAGTCTCTACTGAGAAGGAGTTGGGTAAGTGGCAACAATCAGGTAAGTGTGTGAGATAGGAAACGTGTTGTAAGTTTGCTGCAATTTTGAATTCAATGGGTCTATATGTTGTTTCAGAATCTTATATGCCACAGAGTTCTGTTTAAAGTTGTTTGTCTATTGTTATATATTGGTAGATCAGTCCCAGGAAGAGACGTGAGGCGAGTGATTTTCAACCTCTTTTAATTGTGTGCTTAGATTGGCTCGCTCGGCTTTGGATCGGCGGTGGCTTATATAGATCTTGCTTTCGGCGCAGCAGCCAATGAAAGCCTTTCAAATCTCCTGCAATCGGCTAGGCCAATCGTGGTTGATTCGTAATGGGCCAATCAGTGCTGTACATTCAACCAATCTGAACGCTGTGCGTTCTAACCAATCGGAATTCAGTATTACAAATACAGAACACCTCTCCCCTCTTAGTTTGGTCCTATGTGACGTAATCGCGTAAGTAGGCGGAGCTCCGTATTGTCTACTGGACCTGCGCAGGTTAGTTGTTGCTTGGTCTCCGACTGGTTCGGTTGGATTTCGTGTTGCTCTCTGCCTCATCGATAGAACCGCCTGGAAGGGTGAGTCGGGCCTTTCGTGGTAGCTCCCTCCCGGTCTACCTGGGCTAGTCGAGCTGCTGGCTCCAGTGTTCTCTCTTGGTCTTTCCGGGCTGGTTGAACTGGCTTGGCTGCTCCTTCCAGGCGAGGCTTTGAGCTGGTCGTTTGTTGGTGGCTCGGCTGGCGAGTATTGTTGGTTTCTTTCTTGTTGGGGTTGTGTTTCGGGGTTTTCCTTCTCTCCTTGGCTATTATTTTAGGTTCCCCCCTCCCTCTTCAGTTTCTTTATTCCTGTGTGTTTGCGTGTCGGTTGCATTTCCGTGTTGGTTCTCGATCTTAGTTGATCGATGTGTTGCTTCCATGCTCATCCGTCGTTTGTTTGTAGCCGGTACGAGAGGGGACCTGTTACCTGGGTTATCATTGCAGGTACCCAGAGTGGGTCCCCTGTGAAGTTCTTTGCGTATACTGCATCGCCCGGTGTGAATGTTCAGTGCTTGCTAGATGAGTCGGGGGGTTTCTGGGTTGTATGTGGGGTGCAACCTGTCTAGTGGGGACCTTAGTTTCCTCCCCATCAATAGTTCTGCCGGGCTTTTGTTGGTTGTCGTGTTTGGAGTTATATGTTGTATAAATAACATTTTATTAATTTTGTCTTGTATTTCCCCGGTTTTGATTTTTTGGATTGCTTTTTTTTTGTAAATTGGACCATTTGTTCCGCCCTCCCATTTGCCGCCGGATGTGCTGGCACTGTCAGTGCATGCCGTATTCCCCTTTCCGCTAGGAATTTCTCGAATGCCAGCTAGGGGCCGTTATCAGATACTATTACATCTGGGAGACTGTGGGTTAAAAATAGTTTGTTGAGTTCTTTGATGACGGCCTCTGTGGTGGTAGCTCTCATGTTGCTTATCTCCAACCAGTTGGAGTAAGAGTCTACCGTTATCAGAAATGTGTGTCCCTTTGTAGGCCCGATGAAATCTATGTGAATCCTGGACCATGGCCCTCTGGGGGTTTCCCATTCCAGGATTGGGGCGGTGGGTGGGTTCGGCCTGGACTCTTGGCATTGCCTGCATGCTGCCACCCAAGTTTCGATTTGCTTGTCCATCCCTGGCCACCAGGCGTAACTCCTGGCCAGGGCTTTTGTCTTAACAATGCCCGGGTACTCCTCATGCAACATTTCTAAAACCCTTCTTTGTAGTTTTTCTGGGATAACAACCCTGTCCCCCCACAATAAACAACCTTTTTGTGTGAAAAGTTCTGTTTGGTGGCTCCGAAAGATCCTGAATTGTTCATTGTTGTCTTTTTCCAGCCACCCTTTTTCCACCCAATTTAAGATCCGCGCCAGACCTTTGTCTTTATTGGTTTCACGGGCAATGTCTGACGCGGTCAGGAGGAGGTTGGGTAATGTCTCTATGTTCAGGGTGGACGTTGTGGGTGCCGGGTCGGCATCCAGGTCAGGCAAGGGAGCGCGGCTCAAAGTGTCTGCATGTGAGATTGTCTTACCGGGTCAGTGGGTTAGCAGGTAACTGTAGGCGGCAAGGAATTTGGACCACCTTGTCATTCTAGGGGATAGTATGTTCGGGGTGGTCTTGTTCCCTGCCAGGATTCCTAACAGCGGTGTGTGGTTGGTGATGATGGTAAAGGTTCTGCCGTAGAGGTACTCGTGGAATCTCTTTATGGCGGGGATGATTGCAAGGGCCTCTTTGTCAAGCTGGCTGTAATTCCTTTCCGGTTTTGATAGGGTTCTTGAAAAGTAAGCGATGGGTGCTTCTTTTCCATCTGGGAGAGTGTGGCTGAGGATGGCCCCGACTCCGAAGGGTGATGCATCACATGTTACCGTTAGCAGTAGGGTCTCGCTGTATTGGATGAGAACAGTCTGATGTGAGCAGGTCTTTTGTCCTGTTGAATGCGTTTTTCTCTCGCTTCCCCCAATTCCAGGTGGCTGTTTTGTCCAACAGCCTATGTAAGGGTTCCGCCGCGGTCACCTTTTGGGGCAGGAAAACATTATAGAGGTTAATCAGCCCAAGAAACACCTGCAGTTCAGTTTTATTTCTTGGCCTAGGGGCCTCTTTGATGGCCCTGATTTTTTTTTCCATTGAATGGATTCCGTGCTGGTCTAGGAGGTACCCTAGGAATTCGACTTTCTCGGTGCACAGCTGACATTTTTCTTTTTTTTAAAAAAAAAAAGATTTTATTAATTTTCTACAAACAAAACATTAAAACATCAACTCTCATATGTACATCCAGTGTGTCAGTTGGTTCATCAGTTTTGTGCATTCATTTTGTAGTCTCAATTACAATTATGTTGCATAACAACTCATATTGTCAATCCAAACTTATATATCCTAATATCACTAAAAAAAAAGAAATTTTTGACTATACTTTTAATCATTCATGCTTTATGAGATAACAATACTTTAACCAGTTTATTCTGTAACAAATCATATAATCATACCAAATCAATCCTAAAAAAACCCTTTATAAATATAGCATCAAATAACAAAGTAATAACAAAATAGCAAAATAAAGATATTCCTTACTGTCTAGCATTCTAAATATTCTATTATCATATCTTATTATCTAGCCATTGATAAAAAAAGATCCCAAATTTCATAAAATTGTTTCTCCTCTTGCTCTCTATGTCAATCTACTCATCTCAGCACATTCCAATATTTTCTTAATAATTTCTTCCTGTAATGGTATTTTCTCATTCTTTCAATTTTTAGCAAATACAATCCTAGCCGCTGTTAATACATTTACAATCAGGTATTTCAAATCTTTACTATATATATCAGGTAAAATTCCCAATAAGAAGATCTCTGGTTTCAAGTCTATGTGTTTCTTTGTCATTTTTTCCAACCACATGCGAATTTTAGTCCAATATTTTCTAGCGTCCTCACAAGTCCACCACATATGGTAATACGAGCCAGGTATCTGATGACATTTCCAGCATTTTTCAGATTTGTTCTTAAATATTCTTGTTATTCTTGTCGGGGGAAAGTGCCACCTGTAAAACATCTTATACAAGTTTTCTTTTTTTTTAAAAAAAAAAAGTTTTTATTAATTTTCTACAAACAAACAAGACAGACAAAACATAAAAACATCAACTCTTTTAATCATTCATGCTTAATGAGCTAACAATACTTTAAACCAGTTTACTCTATAACAAATCATCTAATCATATCAAATCAATCCTAAGAAATCCTTTATAAATATAATATCAAATAGCAAAATAATAGCAAAATAAAGATATTCCTTACTATCTAGCATTCTGAATATTCTATTATCGTATTTTATCATCTAACCATTTATAAAAAAGATCCCAAATTTCGTAAAATTGTTTATCCTCTTGCTCTCTAATTTCAAATGTCAATCTGCTCATCTCAGCACATTCCAATATTTTCTTAATAATTTCTTCCTGTAATGGTATTTTCTCATTCTTCCAATTTTTAGCAAATACAATCCTGGCCGCTGTTAATACATTTACAATCAGGTATTTCAAATCTTTACTATATATATCAGGTAAAATTCCCAATAAGAAGATCTCTGGTTTCAAATCTATATGTTTCTTTGTCATTTTTTCCAACCACATGCGAATTATAGTCCAATATTTTCTAGCATCCTCACAAGTCCACCACATATGGTAATACGAGCCGGGTATCTGATGACATTTCCAGCATTTTTCAGATTTGTTCTTAAACATTCTTGCTATTCTTGTCAGGGGAAAGTGCCACCTGTAAAACATCTTATACAAGTTTTCTTTATATGCTGTTGACATTGTCATTTTATAATTTTGAGACCACAATTTCTGCCATTTCTCTAAATCAATCCCATATCCAAAATTCTTCCCCCAAACAATCATAGTTTCTTTGACTTGTTCTTCCTCTAATTTCATTCCCAGTAAATAACCATATAATTTTTTAATCACCTTCTCATCAGTACCCATCAAGATCTTATCTAAATCAGTCTGTTTATCATAAAATCCCTCCGTTTTAGAATCTTCATCATACCTTGAGTGTATTTGTGCATATGAAAACCAATTCATCCTTATACCTTGTTCTTCTAAGTTTTGGATCGATTTAAGTTCACCCTTTTCATCCAAAAGTTCCCCATATCTAACTGTTTGTTCCTTCTTGTAAATTATAGGATAGGAAAATGCTTCAATGGTCGATAACCAGACTGGAATTTTCAAATAACATTGTCTTTTTATCTTCTCCCAATTTAACCACAAAGACTCCCGTACATAATGTCTTCTAAAATAACCCTGTATTTTAGTTCCCTTATACCATAAAAAAGCATGCCAACCCAACAGCAAGTCATGTCCTTCTAATGTCAACAACCTATGTTTCCTTAATGTTATCCATTCTTTGACCCACATCAAACTTGCAGCTTGATAATACAATTCCCAATTAGGCAGACCAAAACCTCCTCTAATTCTAGCATCTTGCAAAAGCTTTAGCTTTATTCTCGCTTTTTTACCTTGCCATATAAACTTCAACATAATTTTATTTAAATCTTCAAAATAGTCTTTTCCAAGCCTAATTGGTATTGTTTGAAACAAAAATAAAATTCTAGGTAAGATATTCATCTTAATTGTTGAAATTCTCCCTATTAATGACAATTGCAAGTTTTCCCATTTCTTCAAATCTATAGTTATCTGTTGTTTAAGTTTAATATAATTATTCTCCTTTAATGTGCTACATCTTGTTGTCAAATATATCCCCAAATACTTAACCTTATTTGTAACTTGAATTTTCAAAAGATCTGCCAATTCTTCTCTCTGTCTCAATAACATATTCTTTGTCAAAATCTTTGTTTTATCTTTATTTATTTTCAAACCAGCCACCTCTCCATATGACTCTATCCTTTCCAGTAACTTTGGAGCTGTTTCAATCGGATCTTCCAAAATAAAAGCTAAATCATCAGCAAAAGCTTGTAGCTTAAATTCTTCCTTCTTAATTTTCATTCCTTTTATGCTTTTATCATCCCTAATATTTCTATTCAACACTTCCAAGGTCAACACAAATAGCAAAGGAGATAGGGGGCATCCTTGTCTTGTGCCTTTCCTTATATTAATAAAATCTGTAAGTTCCCCCTCCATCATTACCTTTGCTGTCTGTTTATTATATATAGCTTCTATTGCTTGAATAAATTTTTTAGCAAAACCCATCTGCTCCAATAATAATAACATAAATCTCCAGTTCACATTGTCAAATGCTTTTTGAGCATCTAGGAATATCAAAGCCATTTGCTTTTCAGGATGAGCCTCATAATATTCCAAAGTGTCCAAAATTACTCTCATATTGTCTCTAATTTGTCTCTTTGGCAGAAATCCATTTTGATCTGAGTGAATAAAATTATTTAAATATTTTTTAAGTCTTTCTGCTAAGATTGAAGCAAAGATTTTATAGTCTGCATTCAATAAAGAAATAGGTCTATAATTCTTAATTTGCAATGGGTCAGTCTCTTCCTTCGGTATAAGTGTAATATAAGCCTCTGGCCATGTTTTAGGTATCATCTTTTTTAACATAACTTCATTCATAACTTCTAACAATGGGATGCTCAATAATTCTTGAAATGTTTTATAAAATTCTACTGGAAGCCCATCTGGGCCCGGAGCTTTCCCATTATTTTGTCTCTTAAATGCTTCATTTAGTTCCATCATTGTTATATTGCTTTCTAGCATTTCTTCAGTCTCTTTAGGTATCTTTGGTAAATTAGCTTCCTGTAAATACTGTTTGACTTTTTCTTCATCAATATTCTCTTGTTTATATAGTTGCCCATAAAAATCTCGAATAATTTCTTTTTTCTCCTTATTCCCATAACAAACTTGGCCTTGTTCATCTATTAACTTCAATATTTTTCTTGATTCCTTCTCTTTTCTCAATTTATATGCTAGCCATCTACCTGGTTTATTTGCATCTTCAAAATAATTCTGTTTAGAGTTTCTAATTTTCTGTGCCAGTTCTTCTTTCTCTATTAATTCCATTTTATGTTTGATTACATCCAGCTTCAATTTAATATCCTTTTTCTGTGGCATTTTCTGTAATTCTTTTTCAAGAGTTTTATACTCATTTTCCAAGGCCTTAGAAGCTTGCCTTTTCCTAATATTCTTTTTTCTTGTATAATCTATTATCAAACCTCTAGCGTATGCCTTCATAGTGTCCCACACATTTTGCGTTGAAGTATCTTCTTTTTTATTTTCTCTGAAGAAAAAAGCCAATTCCTTCTCCATCCATTGTGTAAAATCTTTCTCCTTTAAAATAGTATTATTTAATGTCCATCTCGATCTTTTTTTTTGTCCCTTCCATTTAATTGTCATTGGGCTATGATCTGCCCAGGTACTTGTTTCAATGCTTGTTTCTTTAATAATTAGTTCTGTTGAGATCCAAATCATATCTAATCTGGACCATGATAAATGTCTATTTGAATAAAAAGTATATTGTTTAGCTTTAACGTTTCTTTCTCTCCAAATATCTTTTAAAGTTAATTCATCTGTCATTTTAAAAAAGGACCTTGGGAGAGCCTTTCTATTTTGCTTTGTTGTTGTTGCTATATAGTCCAGTTTATTGTCCACAATTCCATTAAAATCTCCCATCATAATTATATTAACATAGTCCAGTCCAATTATTTTCATGTGCAGCTTTTTATAAAATTCTTCTTGTTTATCATTCGGAGCATAAATTGCAATCAAGAGTATTTTTATATTATTATCCATTATTTCTACCATTGATACTCTTCCATCTTCATCCGAGTAAATCAATTATCATAGAATCCCTGCGTTTTAGAATCTTCATCATACCTTGAATATATTTGCACATATGAAAACCAATTCATCCTTATACCTTGTTCCTCTAAGTTTTGGATTGATTTAAGATCACCCTTTTCATCCAATAGTTCCCCATATCTAACTGTTTGTTCCTTCTTATAAATTATAGGATAGGAAAATGCTTCAATAGTCGATAACCAAACTGGAATTTTCAAATAACATTGTCTTTTTATCTTCTCCCAGTTTAACCACAAAGACTCCCATATATAATGTCTTCTAAAATAACCCTGTGTTTTAGTTCCCTTATACCATAAAAAAGCACGCCAGCCCAACAGCAAATCATGCCCTTCTAATGTCAACAATCTATGCTTTCTTTTTTTTTTTTTTTGAAACAAGTTTTTATTAATTTTAAAGATAAAACAACACATCATTAACCATTAAATACATAAACACATAAAACCTCTTAATATTGTAAATCCTTACAAGTCAAACAAAACAATATTTTTATACAACATAATTCCGATTTATCCCATCCCCATATGGACACGCAAATATCTTTCATCAAATTTCTCATTATTTCTCTTTACTCCTATTCAATTTCATTTCTCTTCCATATTTATCCATTTTATAGTCATCATATTCTTTTCTTTCTGGCTTGTTTAAATTATTCTCATCTAACATTCCTCCAAGGTTTTATTGATTCTTTTTTCCTTTTTTTTAATAAAAAACAAATTTTGTTAGTTTTATCATAAGCATAATACACAAACATACAAACACAAAACATAGACAAAACTACAAGATCTTTTCTGAAGGTTGTCTGTTCCCGGGTTAAAACTCTTTACACAGACACAAATTCAAACATCATATTCAACCTAAATCTTCCATATCTTATTATCATTTTCTTTTTTATATATGTATATAAAAACTATTTTTATCAGTTATCTAAAAACAATACACACAAAATCAAGGCATAACAGCTTATAAATTCTTTTCTAAAAAAAATAATAATGATAGACCAATAAAACATAACATTTCCAGATTATAATATCAATATTTCATATAATATTAACTTCATATCTTGTCCCTACTTCTCTTTTCCATCCAAATTATTTATCAATTAAAATTTTATTGCCTTTTATCAATATACAAAATCAAAAAAAAAAAAAAAAAGCATATATATCCTTCCATTATTACCATTTTCAACAACATTCTTTGTCTGTTCTATTTCCAAACATCCATTCATCTTTTTTCTTTTACTATACTTCTCCTGTAAACCAATTGGAGTTACATCTATAACTCATTACCAAACTTAAAAATACTACATATAAATCTTTCTTGGGATTCTATTTAAAAAATTCTAAAATTACATAATAAATTTTTTATTCTAAATATACATACATATAAAAACACACTCTTGAATACCCTCCAGAATCCCTCTTTTAATCTAAATTAAATTCACCCATTGTCTCTAAATAAACTTTTTTTCTTTAAATCTTGCTTCCCCCCATTAAGGCTTCTCCTCCCCCCTTTTCTCTCTTGCTTATTCTTCTCCTTGCCCTTTCTACCTCTTTGCTTTTTCTCTTTGCTTTTCATACTCCTTTTCCTTTGCTTTCTAACCTTGCCTCCATCTCTTCGCTCATTTTTCTCTCTTTTGGTTGTTTTTATAATTCTTAAAAACCCCTTTTTCTTATCCTTTTTCTCCTCCTCTCCGGAAGGAACCCATTGTTCATCAAAGATGGCTTCTTCTTCCTCTTCTTCCTTGTCCCAGTCCTTCTGCTGCGTAATCAACTTTTCAAAGGAACATAACGCCATTTCTAAGAATTGGAACAAAGCGCCCAAAGTATCTTCTTTTTTATATTTTTGATATTCAATCTCTAGTTCATCCACAGACAATGCCATTATGAAAAGGGAAACTTTTTCCAAAACAACCACAAGTATTTTTAATCCAAGACAATCAAAAGCAATTAAAAAAAAGAAAAAAAGAAAAAAGTTCCAAAAGTTAATACTTTTCTTCCTTCTTCTCTTTCTCTTTCAAAATTAATTTTTAATCAAAGAGGTCCAATTACCATATATCTTCTTTTGAGATCCACCAAGACGTTCTAGACAGTCTCCTCCTTTTTCAGTTTCTGCTCCAATTTTTCTTTCTCCCTTCCCACTTGCAATAACAATTTTAAATAATCAAAACTCCATACCTCCGGCAGAGATTTTCCAATTTCTTAAATTTTTCAATGTCCAAAAATCCCTTTATCTCTTAGCTTAGCTTTCAAAGCAATCCACTTTCAGTGTCTAATACATCCAAATATTTTTGCTTTTTCCGTGGGATGGGAGAGTAAAAGAAAAGTTCCCTTTGACAGCTTCTCCGCCGCTTTCGATCTTCTTAGGGATACAATGTATCCTCCAGCAACAAGCAGCTCAATTCCAGGAGATTTAAAAGTTGTTACTTGACCCGGCTCAGACAGAACTTTCACTTTTCACACTTCCTCCAGCACAGTTCTTACCCGGTTGCTGGCTTCTTCGTGGCGGCCATTGCTGACCGCCGCTCCACCGCCTTGGGAAAAAGGGGTTTTCCCGGAGAAGGGGGGGGTCTGCGATGCCCCCACCTCCCTAATCGGCTCCCCTCTATCTTCAGCTGTCCCTACAGGGCAGCCATAACCCCCTGACCCATCTGGATCGGGGGTACCTCGGCAGCTAGCCAGCAGGAATCGCGAGCTGTCGCGAATTCCTGCTGCCCCGAAGCCACGCAAACCGGAAGTTCTCAACAATCTATGCTTTCTTAATGTTATCCATTCTTTAACCCACATCAAACTTGCAGCTTGATAATACAATTCCCAATTAGGCAGGCCAAAACCTCCTCTAATTCTAGCGTCTTGCAAAAGCTTTAGCTTTATTCTCACTTTTTTACCTTGCCATATAAACTTCAACATAATTTTATTTAAATCTTCAAAATAGTCTTTTCCAAGCCTAATTGGTATTGTTTGGAATAAAAATAAAATTCTGGGTAAAATATTCATCTTGATTGTTGAGATTCTCCCTATTAATGACAATTGCAAATTTTCCCATTTCTTCAAATCTGTAACTATCTGTTGTTTGAGTTTAATATAATTATTCTCTTTTAATGTGCTACATCTTGTTGTCAAATATATCCCCGTATACTTAATCTTATTTGTAACTTGGATTTTCAAAAGATCTGCCAGTTCTTCTCTCTGTCTCAATAGCATGTTCTTTGTCAAAATCTTTGTTTTATCTTTATTTATTTTCAAACCAGCCACCTCCCCATATGTCTCTATCTTTTCCAATAACTTTGGAGCTGTTTCTAACGGGTCTTCCAGAATAAAAGCTAAATCATCAGCAAAAGCTTGTAGTTTAAATTCTTCCTTCTTAATTTTCATTCCTTTTATGCTGACATTTTTCTTTTTTGACTTTCAGCCCTGAGTCTTTGAATTTTTGTAGTACCTCCCTTAGGCAGTTTTCCAATTGTTTTTGATTGGCCGCTGACACCAGCACGTCGTCAAAATAGGGCACTACCCCCTTAATCCCTTGGAGTAGTTTCTCCATTAGGCTCTGGAAGACCCCTGGTGCTATGCTGACTCCGAACTGGAGTCTTGCAGTGAAAAGCCCCCCAGTGGATGACTATGGTTTGTGCTTCTGCGATTTCTGCATCAACCGGCAGTTGTTGGTAGGCCTGTGCCAGCTCGAGTTTCGCGGAAACCTTGCCCCCCCCCAGTGAGTGCAGAAGGTGCTGTACCACTGGAATGGGGTAAGCACTCTGTTGCAGAGCGCGATTGAGGGTGTCCTTGTAGTCACCGCAGATTCTCACTGACCCATCTGGTTTGACTGGGATGACTATAGGGGCTTCCCACCTGGCATGGTCTGTTGGCTCGAGTCCCCCTTGCTTGATGAGCTTGTCTAACTGCTCATTGATCTTGGGTCTGAATGCGAATGGCACTCACCGTGGTTTAAGATGGATTGGGGCAATGTTGGGGTCTAGGCTGAAGGATATTGGGGCCCCTCAGTACTTGCCTTGGCTGCCATCGCAGTCCTTCTGGAAGTCCCTCACGAGTTGTTCCTCCCAGTCCACCTCGGTGACGTGGTTAATGCCCGTCACCTCGATTCCCAATGGCGCGAACCATTGTAGTCCCAGGAGGCTAGGGCGGTCTCTGTCCACGATAGTCAGGGGAAATATTTCGGTGTGCCCTTTAAACGTGATTTTAAAATATCCTATTCTGACCATGGGAATGCGGTTTCCCTGGTAGTCCTTTAGGATTAGTTTCTGGCTTTCCAGTTCACGCCTGTGGATAGTAGGCACCAGGCACTTGATTTTCTGCCACGCAACCATGGAGAGGTAGGATCCGGAATCCAGCTCCATTTTGCATGGCTGGTCTTCAATGCCTACCTCCATGTGTACCTTCCGGGCATCCCAATTTGGAGAGTGGCCGATGACCGTTTGATGGGTTTCTTCTCATTGGCAGGCCTTGCTGAGACGTTGGTTCCTCTTGTTCCGGCTCCATCAGCTCTCAGCGTGCCTGTCCCTGGTTCTGGGGGGTTTCCGTCTCATCTCCGGTGGCTGCCGTCTCGTCGCTGGGTGCTATGGTTCCACTTGAACCGGCACACCTTGGCAATGTGGCCCCACTTGTCGCAGTGTCGGCAGATTGCATTGAAGAATCAGCATTCTGACCATGGATGGTCACCCCAAAACCCAGTGTACTGGAACCCTGACTTACGACTTCGCCACTCGTGCTGGTCTCGTTCTGCCTGGAGTCAGTGGATGTCTTCCTCTTCGTCCTCGGTGTCAGAAAGGGAGTCGAGATCGCCATGATGGGGGGGGTTGCTTGGCGGCTGGTCTCAGAGTGCTTCTCAGGAATTGGGGCCACCTCAGTAGCTCCCGGCTGGCCCACCGCACTCATCTGTCGCATCCGAGCCGCCAATTTCTTGGTTGCCTCGGCTGCGGTTGCCTCGGTGAGGGCGTCAGTGAGGGAGATGTCTCCCTTCGCCATTAGCCGGCTCTGCAGGACAGGGTCCTTGAGCCCAAGGATGACGTGGTCTCGCAGGGCTTCATCCATATCAGTGAACCCGTACATGCCCTCGAGGTCCCGTAGGTCAGCACAAAGTAGCTGATGCTCTCACCCTCCTTCTGGTCCCTTCGATAGAAATCGTGCCTCCTGATGAGGGTGGGTACCGCGGGTGCATAGTGGCTCTGCAACAACAGTTCGAGTCCAGTCCATTGCCTTCACATCGTCGGGTTTGGCGAGGGCTTTTGCCATCTTGAACACCGCGGGCCCGCAGTGTGTCAGGAACACAGCCCTTTTTTTCTGTCCATTGGTGTCCTTAAGGTTGCTACTTTCCAGGAACATTAGGAATCGGTCAATGTAGGATTCCCAATCCTCGGCAGCCTGGTTGAAGGGTGCGGGTGGCGCGATGCTGCTGGCCATGTTGTCAGTCGCTTGTGCCGTGGTGCCACGTGCGTGGTGTGTCTTTGTCTCACGATCCCATCTTTGTCGCCAGTGTTATATATCGATAGATCGGTCCCAGGAAGAGACGCGAGGCTAGTGATTTTCAAGCTCTTTTTATTGTGTGCTTAGATTGGCTTCGGACTCTCTTAATCTCTATCCTGAGATAAAAGTGTTATATGAAAGTGCGGGCTGAATATTTCAGGAGAGCATAGTAATAAATTGAGCCTAATAGCTGTGGATTAATCCAGAAGTGGCATTGCAAAACAAGAAGAGAAAGCATAAAAAATGAAAGGTTGCTATGCATATTGACTACAAAACTTGAAAAAGGTATGATGTATGATGTAGAGAAAATTAATGAGGATCAGTAATATAAAAGAAATGTCAGAAACAAGGTTTAAATGGGTTAAAAAGAAGCAAAATGTTGAAAAAGTTATAATTGAATAGAACTGGGATCCACAAAGAGAAAGAAACAATAAGCTAAAAGAACAAAAGAACGGTTAGTTCAATCTTGCTTCTCTCATATGTGTATGATAGAGGTAAGAATGGTATGAAATGATACAAGGGTGTCAAGATATATACTTTAGGTTAATGTAAACTAGATTTCATTAGATATCTTTTCTTTTTTTCTTTGTCTATATTTTGTTTTGCTTTCTAACTTATTCTTTTTCAGTGCTTTGTATAATGCCACATTCTCAAAAAACTGAATACACACACGCACACACACACACACACCCCTAATTTTTAAAAATTGTAAACATTTTATTTTTAAAAAACATAGAAATAATCGGGAATTTATATATACTGTCCCAATATAACAATGTTTATTTTTATAAAAGTTGTAATTTCCACATGATTATTATTGAATCACTGAGTTTTGAATCTTCCTATTGTTTCATCAAGATAAAAATGGCAGCAGCAACATAACAATCAACATTATGCTTCAACTAGCAAGGTAGGTTTAGTCATGTATTTTTTCAGAGTGATGACTAAATCAGTATCTCTTCTTTATGCACATCCAACAGTGCACACTGATTAGTTTTTAAATCTGTTCGTTCTTGTAGGAAACACATATCACATCTGTATCACAGACAGTCTTAATAGCCAGAAAATTAATATTTGTTTCTAGAACGATTAGCAAACCTGTTGCTTTCTGGGGTACCTACTAATATGCAGAGGCTCAAACCATGAGGATATAAAAATCAAAATACCTACTTGACTTTATATATATTTCCTGAAGAATAGTTATTAATGGATGTGCTTTGATATTTTGAAAGCCCTTCTCAGTTGAAGAACCAAGTCAGTTTAAAAAAAGGAAAAACCATTTTTATTTGTAAAGTGAATTAATATAAATGCTTTCAATAGATAATTCTAAGAGAACAAGACAATGAATAAAATCAGAATAAAACATTAATACAAACAAAAATGACATAGTTAAACCAACTGGTTGGATATAGCTAGTTTGATCATATATCCTCATTATGAAAGACAATATTTTATTTCAAAAAGTTACTCTTTAGATTTTTCAAAAACTTAAGTTTTGCCCTTTATTTTGATCATTTAATTTTTACTATACAAATGGTACCATTTAATGCACAATCTCTCTCTCTATAAAAGCGAAGTACCACTCACTCATCATCACGAAATCTCCAGAACCGTAAAGTGTACAAACTTGAAATTTGGCACTTATGTTCTCCTTGGCTTCTAGGTGCTTGCTAAGAAAGGATTTTTCAAAATGACCATCAGATCATGAATATTTCTCAATTAATACACTCTGATGCTAAGGAGTTCTATTCCCCCTCCCCACCTGAAAAGAACTCTGTTCCAACTGCCAGTTGCCTCACATTCCGTTACCTCACATTTTGTCACCTTAGTAACTCCACAGCCATTTGTACCACTCAGGTCACCTGAAGACACAGACAAACCTCCAAGTTGCCTGAACAACTCTCTAAAAGGATGCAAGCTACACTTCCAAACAGGAAGCTACTTTGACATCAAAGGTTTTAGTATTTTTATTATCCACCATCCAGTAAGAACTGAAGAAGCTCCTTGGATGAAAAGCAAAACATCTTCAAAAAAAAACCAGAAAGTCCAGTTGTCTCCTGAAAAAAGCACCTTTGGGACAACAGTTGGAAGATTGTATTTTACAACACTTTTGCTGGATAGATAGAAAGAAAGAAAGAAAGAAAGAAAGAAAGAAAGAAAGAAAGAAAGAAAGAAAGAAAGAAAGAAAGAAAGAAAGAAAGAAAGAAAGAAAGAAAGAAAGAAATGGAAAAGAGAAAAAGGGAAAGAAGGAAGGGAAGGGAGGAAGGGAAAGGAAAGGAGCGGTCTGGGGCTTCTTACAGTACTAAACATCAGTACTTTACCAAAATGTCTACATCTTCCACCTATGGAACTGCTTCTTCAAGGTGATGGGAGTGATAGTCCCTTATGTGTTTCAATCACTGACCACCAATGAGCCAATGGATTGTGAACCAAATTTCTCATGCATAGCTCGATCACACAGTTTCATAGCGAGGCACAGGTATACAGCTAGTATTTCATATGCATGTCAAAAATAGAAAAATTGAATTGCTTTTTAAAAATAATTTACACATATTATTTTAGATATTGTTATTAGAATTAGTTTTATAAAGTTCTTTTGTTTTGCTCTTTAATGTTCTTTTGCAGAACAAACTTATAAACATAAACTATTACAATATTTGATCTGTTGTGAATGAATAATGTTAAATAAAGTAATCTTGAGCTTGAAGTCAAGTGCAGGGTTCTGGCCCTGCATTTCTGATTGGCTGTTAAATGGCAAGATCAGATTGGTTCGTTCAGGAGAATCTGATTGGCCATTAACCGGCCATTCTCATTGGTTAACGGAGCTAGCACTCCCAGGTTGCTATTGGTTGAATAGTTAATAAGTTGCCTATATAAGGAAGGCTATAGCAGCCATCCAGTTTGAGCTGTCACACCATGTAAATAAAGAGTTTGAAGTTCGCTGTTTCCACCGGCTCGTCTCCATTATTCGCACCCATGCTCCACACTTAACACTGGCGACGAGGGTGGGATGTGGAGATGTCAGAGCTGACTAAAACAACAAAGAAGACAACCGAGCAGTGGCTGAAACGCACAACGGCGGAACCATGTCCGGCGGCGTAGTACCACCCCCTTCGTTCGACCCAGCGCAAGAAGACTGGGAGTCCTACATGGATCGTTTCCAAATGTTCTTGGAAACAAATAATCTGAAGGATGCCACAACCGGGAAGAAACGGGTGGTATTCCTAACTCATTGCGGGCCGACCGTATTCAAGATAGCCAAGGCACTAGCAAAACCGGCTGAAGTGAAGGCTATGGACTGGGATGTCCTCGAACCTCTACTAAGGGCCCAATATGCACCGACCGTACCAACGCTCGTAAGACGGCACGAGTTCTACCAAAGAAACCAGAGGAAAGGAGAGAGCATTGCAGATTTCGTTGCGGACCTCCAAAACTTGGGAGGCCTCTGCGATTTCGCCGACCTGGAAGAGGCTTTGAGAGACCGAGTAGTTCTGGGATGAGATGCGCTAAACGTGCAGAGCAAAATAATGGCAAAGGGCGACATTAGCCTTGCCGATGCCATCGCTGAGGCTATGGAAACGGAAGCAACCAAGAAGTCGGCTGCCCAACTGCGTCGAAACCGCACTCCGACACACCAACCAGCCTGCGAACTTTCACCTAAGTCAGAAGGACAGCTTCTGACGACCCACTATGAGGACCTCTCTTCGTCGTCAGACAGCGACGAAGAAGAGGTCCATCGACTGCGGTCCGATTGGGACCATTACCCGAAGTCCCAGCAACCATGCGCTGGCTGTGGGCCCAACCATTACCGGTCCGATTGCAAATTCCGCGACGCGCTCTGCCATGAGTGCAGGAAACGAGGCCATATCGGACGGGTCTGCAGCAGTCTCCTAGGACCCAGCCAGACCTCGAAGGGGGCCAACTATCGCCAATCGACAGGAAACCATCCTGTAAGGCGAGAACCAGCAAACCACTCCTACAGAAACTGACCCATGAATCGCCTAACAAAGCGAGAAGAGGCTCACCAAACTATCACTATCGGTCATGCCTCTTCATTGGATGCCAAGAAAATCTGAATTAAAGTGGCCATCAAAAATCAGCCTTGCCAAATGGAAGTTGACTCAGGATCGTCCCTTTCGATGGTTTCCTGGAAGACCCTCAAGCAACTCATCCCTACTATCCGACGCCAAGATCTTTAATTCCAAAGACTCATACTTAAAGATTATCAGGGAAACCGGATTCCAGTCGTGGGATCCATTCGAGTCCGGGTTTCGTTCAAAAACCGCACAGCATACTTACCCCTCACTGTGATCGACAAGGACCGGCCTAGCCTGTTAGGCCTCCAATGGTTTGCACCACTCGGCATTGAAGTGGCAGGCATTAACCGAATTGGCGACAGTGACTGGGAGGAGGACCTCGCCCATGAATTCAGGGACATCCTCGTGGAAAAGCTAGGTGAGTACAAGGGGACCCCGATATCCTTTAGCCTTAATCCAAAAATAGCTCCCATCTGCCTTAAGCCTCGTCGAGTTCCGTTCGCACTAAAGCCGAAAATCGACGAACAGCTTGATAAGTTGATAGCCCAGGGAGTGTTAAAGCCAACTGATCACTCTCCCTGGGAGACCCCAATCATGACACCAATTAAGCCGGATGGCTCAATTAGAATTTGTGGGGACTACTGAGCCACCCTGAACCATGCCCTGCAGCAAAACCCATATCCGGTGCCGGTGGTGCAACACCTCCTCCATTCCCTGGGGGGCGGAAAAGTCTGCGCTAAACTAGACTTAGCTCAGGCTTATCAGCAAATGCCGGTTGATGAAAAAACTGCACAGGCACAGACACTCGTAACGCACCGAGGTGCCTTTAAATGTACGCGGCTCTTATTCGGAGTGAGTGTAGCCCCGGGGATCTTTCAGAGCCTAATGGAAAGACTCTTACAAGGGATTAAAGGCGTTGTCCCCTACTTTGACGATGTGTTAACTGCTGCCCCCACTCCAAAAATTTTACGGGATCGTCTAAGACTGGTTCTCCAAAAATTCCAAGACGCCGGCCTTAAGGTGAAGAAAAATAAGTGTAAGCTGTGTACAGATCGTGTCGAATTTTTAGGGTACTTAATTGACAGTCAGGGTATTCACCCTACAGATAGCAAATTGAGAGCAATAAAAAACGCTTCCAGACCCCGGAATAAGGCTGACCTCCAGGTGTTTCTAGGCCTCATCAATTTTTATAACGTATTCTTGCCGCACAAGGCGACTGTCGCTGAACCTTTACATCGCCTACTGGACAAAAAAGCAAATTGGGTATGGGGTCATAGAGAAGAGCAGGTGTTCCGTAATGTAAAAAAGCTCCTGACTTCTGACACTGTACTAATGCAGTACAATGAAACCTTACCGTTAAAAAGCACGTGTGATGCATCGCCTTTCGGAGTGGGCGCCATTTTGAGCCACATATTGCCTAACGGTAGCGAAGCCCCTGTTGCATATTTTTCAAAGACACTCTCGAAAACTGAGCGAAATTATAGCCAGATTGATAAAAAAGCCCTTGCAATTGTATCAGCTGTCAAAAGATTTCATGAGTACGTGTACGGCCGGGCTTTTACTATAGTAACTGACCACAAACCTTTGCTGGGAATAATAGCTGGGGACAAGCCAACCCCCTATATATTAACTCCCAGGATGACTCATTGGTCAGAATTCTTGGCTGCTTATAATTATCAGCTGCAATACCGCCCCGGAAAAGCTATTCCCCACGCCAACGCATTGAGCCGTGCACCGCTTCCAGAGACTATCAACGACCCCGCGCCAACAATGACAACATTGCAGATCAAGACACTTCGTACACCGCCATTAACTGCCCGTGATATCGCGAGAGAAACAAAACGCGACCCCACCTTGGCACGAGTCCTCACGTGGGTGGAACGCAGATGGCCATTGGACCCAAGTATCAGACAACTTCGCACCATTCAAAAGTCGACAAACAGAGTTGTTTTCTCAAAAGGGCTGTATCATCTGGGGCAATAGAGTCGTTATCCCAGAACGACTCCAACCGGCACTGCTAAAAACCTTGCACGATGGCCATCCTGGCATCGTGTGCATGAAGGCCATCGCACGAAGCTATGCGTGGTGGCCAGGCATCGACACACAAATCGAGTCGTGGGTCAAAACTTGTCATAGATGCCAAGAAGTAAGCAATGCTCCACCAAAGGCAATCCCAACCGAATGGGAGACACCGCGGGGACCCTGGTCCCGTATCCATCTAGATTTTGCTGGGCTGACCAAAGGCCACACCTTCTTGCTAACCATAGACGCCTACTCGAACTGGCTCAAAATCCACCGAATGAGAAACACGACCACCAAAATGGTCATCAAAAAAGTAGAAAGACTGTTTATAACCCATGGATTACCAGACGTTCTGGTATCCGACAACGGGCCCCAATTTACCGCACTATCCTTTGAGCAGTACCTGGCTGACCGCGGTATCCGACATGTGCTCACTTCGCCTGCGCACCCTGCGGCCAATGGTTGGGCTGAGCACATGGTACAATTCGTCAAGAAAACACTACAGAAAGTGGACTATGACAACATCGAAGAGAAGATAAACCGAATCCTCTTTTTACAGCATATCACGCCTCACAGCATCACCAACAGAATTCCCGCTGAGCTGTTAATGGGACGAAAGCTCCGCTTCCACCTCGACCGGTTACACCCAGCATATGAACCGGAGAAACCACTCGGATCCAGCGGCCGATGCCGTACCTTCCAGGTAGATGATTTGGTGTTCACTAAAAACTTATCGGGCAATCCGCTGTGGGTAGAAGCGACTGTGGTCCGTGTAACCGGCCCAAGATCATACCTTGTACAATGCCCTGACGATAGACTTTGGAAGCGCCATATCGATCAACTATGATCAAGGCTGCAGTCAGGCAATTCCGAGCTCCCTAATAACCAAACTAAGGGGGGGGAGAGACAGAGGAATTTCAACTAGCGGAAAACCTGTTTGAAGGGAACGATAGCGGAATAGAAACGCGAGAACAGGAACCAGGGATGGGAGTGAGTTCACCTCAGAGTGACGCCAAAGATATTGGTGACAATGAAAACGCGAACTCTGAATCAGAGGTACCCCTTTCGCCAAACAACGCCCTACCTCAACAAGAGTGCAGCCAAATACCAGGTGCACAGCGAAAATCAAAAAGACTAACAAAACAACCGTCCTACCTCAAGGACTACGTAACCGCACCCCATAAGCAAAACCCAGGGGGAAGGGGTGTTGTGAATGAATAATGTTAAATAAAGTTATCTTGAGCTTGAAGTCAAGTGCAGGGTTCTGGCCCTGCACTTCTGATTGGCTGTTAAATGGCAAGATCAGATTGGTCCATTCAGGAGAATCTGATTGGCCATTAACCGGCCGTTCTCATTGGTTTACGGAGCTAGCGCTCCCAGGTTGCTATTGGTTGAATAGTTAATAAGTTGCCTTTCCAAGGAAGGCTATAGCAGCCATCCAGTTTGAGCTGTCACACCATGTAAATAAAGAGTTTGAAGTTCACTGTTTCCACCGGCTCGTCTCCATTATTCGCACCCATGCTCCACACTTAACATGATCCTTATGAACATCTTTCAGATTTGCCACTTTTTTGAGTTTGTCCTTATTTTTTTCCAAAATATAGTTATTGCAGATGTACCAGTAGAGGAGATATTTGTAGCTCAGGGTTGAAATGAGGGGTCCTTAGCACTCTCTGAGTGTTTGTTTTCTTGCAGACATTTCATTACCCAAACTAGGTAACATCATCAGTGCTAGTACTGATAATGCTACTAATGAAATTTTACTAATGTCTGCAAAAAAACCCAACCAATTTCAGAGAGCACTAAGGATCGCTCACTGCGGATATAGTCGAACAATTATAAAATTTTATTGGAGAATACTCTCACTGGATTCTGTCTCCTGAATAATGAAGATGTAATTTATTGACTGATTTATTCAATCAGTTAATTTATTTAGCCTCCCATCTCAACTGTGACTTGGCAGTGAAGAATAATAAATATTTAACAAGTATATATGCAAGAATCAAAATACATAGCAACCAAACCAATATCCATATAGCTAGCTCCTTTCACATACTCAGGAACCCAGGCCAGACACAAAGCCTTTAGAGGCCTTGCCAAAGACCAGTAGGTTCAGGGCCAACCTAATCTTCAGGAAGAGAATGTTCTAAAAAGTGGATGTTGTGGCAAAAAAGGCTCATCTTCTGAGACTCAGAGCATGTACATTCTGTTAAACTGGAAGAAATGGGCAGAAATAACTGGGAAGAGAAGGTTCCACAAGTAATCTGACCCAAGAAATGAACACATAAAAAGAAGAAAACAAATAAGTCCACAGACTGAGATGGGATACTAAAAATACAGTTTGGAACGATAGCAACATGGAAATCTAGTGGTTCCCACTAGATTTCAGATAATGGGATTGCAAGTGAAGACTATTTAAAGTAAGTATGTAAACAAAATATAACCACCAGACCCCATATGTATATTTATAAAATAAAATAAAAAACAGGGAGGGGCAATTAACATTGGAAGAGGAGGGAGCTCCATTTCTCTTTCCTTCCTTATAGTTTTATTAAAGTGCACTAACTCAGAAGATCAACTTCTTTTAATATAAAAATAATTATCAACGATTTAATGGCTACCATGAAGAGCAAAATAAATCCTGTATCTATTTGAAGATATTATTTATATAATCTGAAATATACAGTCCAAATTCTTCCTTGTATTTGACACTAGTGTATTTTCCATTGAGGTTTCGTGATGTGAAGTATAAATTAAAATCCATTATCATGACATATAACAATTCTCAACAAAGAATGTCAACAATAAAGAATGAAACTATTGTGTTTTGCCTTCCATTACTGCATTCTTTCTCAAGGACCTGGGATAGGCAGATATGGATGTTTTTGTTCATGTTACATATGCAATATATATATTGTCACATAATGTAAGTTGCTTCAAGTAAAGCTGCCTTTTGCAACTGACTGACAGCAATTTTGTCAATACTAGTAGTGTTCAAATGGTGCTCCAAATATTTTGAGATTGCACCCAAGGCATCTATTACTATTAGTACTATATTTGGAGCGGGGGTTTACTAATGTTATTTCTATTTACAAGTCTTTGTGTTTTGTTATCATCTCCAGTTCACAGTCCAGACTTTTTGTCTTTCTTATCAACAGGTGTTAAGTCTGTGGTATTATATGGTAGATGCTTGTGATTCTAAAGTTTCTGCTTTGAGGTACTGTTGTTTATAGTCAGCCTGTGTGATCTTCTTTTAAGTAACTTAAAAGACACCTAGAGCATCACTGGAGCAAGACAAAGAGCAAGACTGACTAAACTCAGGTAAAAGCCTATATTAGGTCTTACCTTATAGTGATAAGAGTGACAAAGAATAATTATTTTACAAGTTCTAACAAGCTGTTCATATCCTAAAGCTGTGTTTAATATTTGGACAGACATGTTACTACTTGATTACAGATATACCAGAAACCTGTTTTTTTATATGTATCAGGAAATAACAAGGCAAGTTTAAAAGAAAATTATTTCCAAAAATATCCTCCTACAACAATATGCATGCACTATTAGTTATTGATAGGACTGTAGCTGACAGCTCTTTTTTGTTTTGAATCTGTCCTTGAATTTCTCTGGAATAAGGAGGAAAACTAGCATTAGTAAAACTAAGTTTATCAGGCACAAATAATAGGAACAGGAGTTTATTATGTGCAACCTATATACAGGAATCTAATCTACTAAAAGTCCAGGTAAATTGGTGCTAGATAAGAGACAACAGAATTCACAGAAGTTCGACTTAGGTCTTTTGTGGGAGTGTAGCAACTCCAAATTGATAATATGTGTCATCTGCCACCAGGTCATCTACAAAGTTGTGGGGATAATAGGAGGAGGAAGGTGTATTAGCTATGTTCGTCACCTTGAGTTATTTATTTAAAAAAATAAAGGCAGGACAAATAAATTGACTTAAAGCCATCTTACTCATTGGCTATAAACAAAGCAAAGAGAACATCATGAGAATAAAACAGAATAAAAGATATTGTCAGGACAGGTTTGTGACTTGTTAGGTGCAAATGTGAAACTCCAGCAATTTGGGAGATGAGTATTATATTTGGTAATTATGCTATGCTTTGAATCCACAGCCAAAAGAGTGTTTCAAAGTGTGCATGAGTGTGCATGTTGCATCTGTTGGAACCTCTCTAAAGAAAGTCTTTTTAAAAAATGCCGTGTCAGAAATTTCTTAAGTCAAATGCATGTTTTCCTGTGATCCTGCAGCTATTTGTAATCCCAGGAAAAGATGCAACTTTTCTAAGGAGACAATAATATAGATGTAGTATGAGTGTCCATACCCACTCTGAACTACATTCTAACTTTGAATCCAGAACAAAATATGTGCATTCCTAATGACAATGAATTCTAATTTCTGTGTAATATTATTATACAAAGTTTTATTTCAAACAATTTCAGACTAGTGTAACAACTAAAATTAATTTACAGGTATAAAGACTCTCATGTTTCTCTTTTCTCTACCTCCCTGACCAAAACAAAAATCAATTTGAGGACAGATAGATTTAAGACATATATTGCCGTTGTAATATGTATCTACAATGATTCATGGTTTTTTGGGTCCAAAGTACTATGGCATTTCATAATATTAACTTGTGACAAAAACATTCAATCTGCAATTTCCATGTGAAGGCTGATGCCAAATTGTAGATGTTTTTACAATCTTGCTTTATTGTTTTAAATTATTTTCTTTCTTCACTATCTAGTTGTTTTACTACCTTGTGTGATGAGTAGTTGGAAAACTGGATAATTTAGATAAACTTTTAAGACATTTTGTATAATTTTAGTAAAGATGCTAAGAGACATGGATCTTGGAATATGTGTCCTCTCATGGAGCATCATAGGTATCTTTATGTTTATCATTTGTATATCTTACTTATCATTCTGTTGTTGAGAATAAAACAATAATCTATTGTTCTCTTATTTCTGAGATTATTTTTCTGTGGGAAACTATCATTGTGCTAATAAGTTGATTTTGGGGGAGGGAGTGGCTCCTAGCACTATCCTTTTAAAAAGTTACATTCTTTCCTTTCTTGGTGGAAGAAAAATGTGAAGAATTCACAGGAAGGGTGTAAATACAAGTTAACACCAATCATATTAAATAAATAATGTCACATGGAACTTCCTTCCCAAATATGGTTATTTGCTTGTTAAAGAAGGGAATTAGAAGAAACATATTTTCTGTATGTGATCAGGATGGAATTTTGCCATTCTATTGTTCATAAAACTTAAATTGTATATTTTAGTTTTATGAAGTACTGTGGAGGGTAACTATCAAGAGTACAGATTATTCATCTATTTTAGCAATTTAAAACCTGTGATGCATCATAGAGAAAATAATGTTTTTTAGGGAAAACATGTATGCCTTATTTTTTCTTTATTAATGAAAACAGTTTTAAAAATAGAATTCTATGTCATTTGATTTGGTAAAAATCAGACATGGATTAATTACAACAGAAATGTTATCCCGTAATTAGCAAGATAAAATAGGATAGTGCTACAAACTGAGAAAAATCTTTCTCCTCCTTTTATGCTGGATAGTTTGAACAGGGAGATTCCATTGTAAAATAAATGTTAGACATTTAGTAACAAATGGAAGAAAAGAACATGTTTGGAAGAGTGGAAAGCTGCGCTTGTTTTTGTCCTCATTTGGAATCTGTCAAGGCTTCATAAAAAGTACTGGAATTAAAGTCCATCAGCAGATTCAACCTAGATAACTAAACTGATGATAGAGAATTCAAAAGTCATTGTGCACAAGACTTTCATGTTTCAGTCAAAAACCATGCCCTTTATACATCTTTATTTCCAAGGTTTGGCTCTTTAGTGCCTTCCTGCTGCCTTTTTGAATCAACGTCTTACTCATGTCCCAGTCTTGAAGGCCTCTATCATCTGTCCCTTGTCTTGTTTATGAAATAGCTTTCTCTGGCATGAGAATCAGAAATTCCTATCTCACCAGTTTCAACCCTTGCAGAGTCATGATTACAACTTAGGACATAATTATGCCTTATACTTCCCCCATAATGCGCTATTCCTTTTCCCTTCTTTTCTTCCTTGAAGACAGATCTTTACAATCCCCACTTTTTTTACTATGTCTTTTAAAATTTTCTTTGCAACCACAGCAGCCACTGCTGCTTCTTTTTTTGCCTCCCTGCAGTTTTACACATTCCATTATCCAATCCTTATATACCTTATGGAAGTTTTTTTTAAAAAAAAAAAAAAGTCTTGTAATCCCTTAATTCAAGATAAAACCAGGACAAACAAAGGGAGCTGAATGTTTACTGGCTAGATGCCCTTCCTAACACCTAAGTGAAGTTTGCAGCAGATATTTTCTCTTTGTGCCCTAAAAGAGAAACATCTTCCACTACCTAGGATTGAACTCTGAACCTTTTAAATGGGAGGCAACAATTTTCATTAGTACACCCTGGTATTCAGCTATAGAACCTGATTTAATTTGTTAGTGAAAGTGTTAGTGGAAACTGTCAATGAAGAAAAAGTTGAGAATATCTCAAGAAAACTATAAACCGCAGCTGTGAATAATAAAATCTAAGTCCGGGGGAGCAGATAGGCCAACCAGTTCTGTGTCTGCTGCTCTTCAGAGCTACCAGTTCTATAGAGCCAGGCAGAACCGGTAGCATCCCACCCCTGCTTGAAACTATAAAAGAGAATAGTGAAGAGCCAATATTTGGAGCCAACATAAGCAGAAGCAGGAAGGTTAAAAAAAAAAAAAAGCTTGGAGCCCTTCTATCTATGTTCAACTTAATAGTTCTGCTGGGATAAAGTTATCCTCAGAGCTTTCCCTGGCTATGCTCAATTAGCTGCTTGGTTTCAAAGGTGGTAACACAGGGCTAAGGGGTAATTGCATGAAAGATGCAGATTATGAGTTCCACAAGCTTCAATAGCCAGTAAACAAGCAAGTTTGAGCTGTCACACCATGTAAATAAAAAGGGTTTGAAGTTCACTGTTTCTACCGGCTCGTCTCCGTTATTCGCACCCATGCTCCAGACTTAACACTGGCGACGAAGGTGGGATTGGATGACGTCAGAGCCAACTAAAACAACGACAAAGACAACCAAGCACATGGCTGAAACGCACAACGGCAGAACCATGTCCAGCAGTGTAGTACCACCCGCTCCGTTCGACCCAGCACAAGAGGACTGGGAGTCCTACATGGACCATTTCCAAATGTTCTTGGAAGCAAATAATTGGAAGGATGCCACAACCAGGAAGAAACGGGCGGTATTCCTGACGCACTGCGGGCCGACTTTATTCAAGATGGCCAAGGCACTAGCAAAACCGGCTGAAGTGAAGGCCATGGACTGCGACGTCCTCAAACCGCTACTAAGGGCCCACTATGCATCGACCGTACCAACGCTCGTAAGATGGCACGAGTTCTACCAAAGAAACCAGAGGAAAGGAGAAAGCGTTGCCGATTTCGTTGCGGACCTCCGAAACTTGGGAGGCCTCTGCGATTTCACTGACCTAGAAGAGGCTTTGAGAGACCAAGTAGTTCTAGGATTAGATGCTCTAAAAGTGCAGAGCAAAATAATGGCTAAGGGTGACATTAGCCTTGCCGATGCCATCGCTGAGGCAACGGCAGTGGAAGCGACCAAAAAGTCGGCTGCTCAACTATGCCGAAATCGCACTCCAGCACACCAATCGGCCAGTGAACTTTCACCGAAGTCGGAAGGACAGCTCTCGATGGCCCACCATGAGGACCTCCCTTCGTCATCAGACAGCGACAAAGAAGAGGTCCATTGACTGCAGTCCGTTACCCGAAGTCCCAGCAAACGTGCGCTGGCTGCAGGGCCAACCATTACCGCTCTGATTGCAAATTCCGCGATGTGCTCTGCCACGAATGCGGAAAATGAGGCCATATCGGACGGGTCTGCAGAAGTCTCCTTGGACCCAGCCAGACCTCGAAGGGAGCCAATTTTCACCAATCGACAGGAAACCGTCCTGTAAGGCGAGAACCAGCAAACCACTCCTACAGAAACCAACGCGTGAATCGCCTAACGAGGCGAGAAGAGGCTCACCAAACAATCACTATCGGCCACGCCTCTTCATTGGATGCCAAGAAAATTCAAGTTAAAGTGGACATCAAAAATCAGCCTTGCCAAATGGAAGTTGACTCGGGATCGTCCCTTTCGATGGTCTCCTGCAAGACCCTCAAGCAACTCATCCCTACTATCTGGCGCCAAGACCTTCAATTCCAAAGGCTCGTGTTAAAGGACTACCAGGGGAACTGGATTCCAGTCGTAGGATCCAGTCGAGTCCGGGTTTCGTTCAAGAACTGCACAGCATACTTACCCCTGACGGTGATCGACAAGGACCGGCCTAGCCTGTTAGGCCTGCAATGGTTTGCACCACTCGGCATTGAAGTGGCAGGCATTAACCGAATCGGCGGCAGTGACTGGGAGGAGGACCTCGCCCATGAATTCAAGGATGTCTTCGCGGAAAAGCTAGGCAAGTACAAGGGGACCCCGATATCTTTTAGCCTTAATCCAAAGATAGCTCCCATCCGCCTTAAGCCTCGCCGAGTTCCGTTTGCACTAAAGCCGAAAATCGACGAACAGCTTGATAAGTTGATAGCCCAGGGAGTGTTGAAGCCAACCGATCACTCTCCCTGGGAGACCCCAATCGTGACACCAATTAAGCCAGATGGCTCAATTAGAATTTGTGGGGAGTACTGAGCCACCCTGAACCATGCCCTGCAGCAAAACCCATATCCGGTGCCGGTGGTGCAACACCTCCTCCATTCCCTGCGGGGCGGAAAAGTCTTCACTAGACTTAGCTCAGGCTTATCAGCAGCTGCCGGTTGATGAAAAAACGGCACAGGCACAGACAATTGTAACGCACCGGGGTGCCTTTAAGTGTACGCGGCTCCAATTTGGAGTCAGTGTAGCCCCGGGGATCTTTCAGAGCCTAATGGAGAGACTTTTGCAGGAGATCAAAGGCGTTGTCCCCTACTTTGATGACGTGCTCATTGCTGCCCCCACTCCAAAAATCTTACGGGATCATTTAAGACTGGTTTTACAAAAATTCCAAGAAGCAGGCCTTAAGGTGAAGAAAAATAAGTGCAAGCTGTGTACATATCGTGTTGAATTCTTAGGGTACTTAATTGACAGTCAGGGTATTCACCCTATCGATAGCAAATTGAGAGCAATAAAAAACGCTCCCAGACCCCAGAACAAGGCCGACCTCCAGGTGTTTTTAGGCCTCATCAATTTCTATAATGTATTCTTGCCGCACAAGGCGACTGTTGCTGAACCTTTACATCGCTTACTAGATAAAAAAGCCAATTGGGTATGGGGTCATAGAGAAGAGCAGGTGTTCCGTAATGTTAAAAACTACTGACTTCTGATTCTGTACTAATGCAGTACAATGAAACCTTACCATTAAATATCACATGTGATGCATCGCCTTTCGGAGTGGGCACCATTTTGAGCCCTGTATTGCCTAATGGTAGCAAATGGGCGTTGGTCCTTACCTGACACGCCATTTCTCTGGAGCCGGGAGGATCATCCAGAGAGTGGGAGGTGCTTCAGTCTGCGTTGTTGAAGGCTGAGCTTAATTACTGAGGAATGCTCCGCCCTCCATCACATGGCTCCCTTGCATTCCCCAGTTTACGCGAAGACGAGAGTGAAGAGAAGATCGTGCTCTCATCTTACTATACTAAGCGGTTCCTTGGCCAAAACAAGACCCCACCAGACGGTGAACTAAAAGGGTGGGGCTGGATGATCCTCCCGACTCCAGAGAAATGGCGTGTCAGGTAAGGACCAATGCCCATTCTCCTGAGAGCCGGTCGGATCATCCAGAGAGTGGGACATACCAAAGCTTGGCTGTCCTACGGGAGGGACTCTGTCTGGTTCTGAAGTCCCTGCGGTTCCTTGAGGACTTGCTGGAGAACTCGTCTCCCAAATGAAGCCGAGGCAAATATGTCGATCTTATAATGCCTAATGAAGGGAGATGGGAAGGCCCAGATGGCCGCCCGACAAATATCAGCAATTGGAGCCTGGGTGGCCCAAGCTGCCAAGGTGGCTGCACTCCTGGTGGAGTGTGCCATTATGCCGCTGGGCACCGGCAGAGCCTGGGACAAGTAAGCTTTGGAAATAGTAGCTCTAATCCAGCAGCCGATGGTTGCCGGGGACATTTTGTGTCCTAAGGATTTAGGTTGAAAGGAAAGGAATAAGGATTCGGACTTCCTAAAGGGCTGGGTATGTTTAGTGTAAATGCGGAGGGCCCGTCTTACGTCCAGGGTGTGCCAAAGCTTCTCCCTTTCCCGCAAGGGATTTGGGCAGAAGTTCGGAAGTGTGAGTTCCTGTGCCCTGTGGAAGGCTGAATTGACCTTAGGCAAGAAGGTAGGGTCCGGCCGTAGAACCACCCGGTCGGCATGGAAGATGCAAAGGTCTTTCCTTACCGACAAGGCAGCTATCTCCGATATTCGGCGAGCCGAAGTAATGGCCACCAGGAATATGACTTTGAAAGTTAGGAACTGGAGTGAGGATTCCCTGAGAGGCTCAAAGGGATGCTTAGTAAGGGATGTCAGGACTTTGTTGAGGTCCCAGGTAGGGTATCTGTGAACAGTTGGGGGACACAAGTTAGTTGCTCCCCTAAGGAACGCCCTAATGCAAGGGTGGAGGGAGAGGGTACCCAGATTGTCGCAAATAATCACAGTTGAAAGGGCTGCTACCTGATGCCTCAGGGTGTTTGGAGAAAGACCTTTCTTCAGACCCTCTTGGAGGAATTCCAAAACTTGAGCAATGGAGGGTGAAAAAGGGTTGATCTGGAAATTATGGCACCACTTGCAGAAGCTATTCCAAGTGGCATTGTATATTGGGTTGTTGAGGGCCGCCTTGCAGCTAAAATGGTATCAATAACCTGTTCAGAGAACTGCTTCTTCCTTAGATGTTCCCGCTCAACCTCCAAACGGCTAACTGGAGCCACTGAGGGTCCAGGTGTTGGAGGGGCCCCTGGGAAAGGGATATCCTGTGCGGGGGAATTTTCCAAGGTGGGGCCACCGACAGATAGCGGAGGTGCGCAAACCATGGGTGCCTGGGCCAGTAGGGGGCCACTAAAATCAGCTCTGCTTTCTCGGAGATGAGCTTCTGGATGACCCTGGGGATCAGGGCCAATGGAGGGAATGCATATAAAAGCCCTGTGGGCCAGGGGCAGTGGAGGGCATTGTGATTCTCAGCCCCGTGGGAAGGATACATCGAGAAAAACCTGGGGAGTTGGGTGTTGAGCGGGGATGCGAAGAGGTCTACTGATGGGAGGCTGAACATCACGGTCGCTTCCTGAACAGTGACGGGTGAATGCGCCACTCGGACTGATCCACCGTGGTCCTGCTCAGCCAATCTGCTTGGGTGTTTGAGACTCCTGAGATGTGCTCGGTTTTGAGAGAGAGGAGATTGCGCTCCGCCCAACGGCAGAGGCGCTCGGCCTCTCTCATCAAGCTTATAGTCTGGGTGCCCCCTTGTCGGTTGATGTGAGCCTTGGCGGTGACGTTGTCCGTGAGTATCAGGACATGCCGTCCGCGTACGTGGGGAAGGAAATTGCGCAGGGCCAGGTGGATGGCACGAAGTTCTAACCAGTTTATATTGTGTGTGCGTTCTACCTGAGACCATTTGCCCTGTGTCGAGAGCGAGTGGATGTGAGCAACCCATCTGGACAGGCTGGCGTCTGTGGTGAGGATGAGGTGTTGGGGTTCCTTGAAACAGTGTCCCTTGTTGATGGAGGGACTGGTCCACCATAGGAGAGACGTAAGGACCCTTGAAGGCACCTTGACCACGGCCTTAGAATTGCTTCTGCCAGTCCTTTGGAACGGGAGCAGGAACCATTGTAGGGATCTAGTGTGTAAACGATCCTAGGGAACAATGGAAATACATGAGACCATTTTACCGAGTAATTTAGACAATTCTAAAAGTGTTACCTTTCTTGATTGTCTGATATGTTTGACAGTCTCCTGGATGCTACGGAATCTCTCAGAGGAAAGGAAGACCTTTCCATGAACCGAGTCAATGATGGACCCCAAGTGGGTGATCCGTGTAGATGGTAACAGATGGCTCTTTTGCCAGTTTACTAGGAACCCATGATCTTAGAGGGCAGAAAGAGCAGCTCTGATATCCTTTTCTGCTTGGGGTCTGGAGTGAGACAGGATGAGGATGTCAACCAGGTAACAGTAGAACCGGGAGGTCCCTGAGGTGAGCCGCTAGGGCCGCGAGGACCTTAGTGAAGATTCTTGGGGCAGAGGCCAATCCAAAGGGAAGTGCCACATATTGGAAGTGGTGATGATTGTAGCAGAACCTGAGGAATTTGGAATGGGAGGGCCGGATTGGGATGTGAAGGTACGCCTCTGAAAGGTCTATGGAGGATAGCCAGTCCCCCTGCCTGATGCCTGGTAGAATAGATTGTAGGGTGTGCATCTTAAACCTACGGTAGGTCAGGTAACGGTTAAGGCATTTCAGGTCTAGAATAGCCCTCCATCCCCCTGAAGATTTGGGGACCACGAAGAGGTGAGAGTAAAACCCCTGCCTCCGCTGGGATGGTGGTACAGGTTGTATGGCCTGTATGGAGAGGAGATGGCGGATAGCTGAATCCATTAGGTTGCGTTTGGTGAGATCCTTGGAGGGGAGGATGCCATAAAAAATTCAGGGGGGGCGCATTGAAATTCAAGCGCGAGGCCCAGTCTGATGGTCTCCCTGACCCAGGCATCGGACGTGGAAGAGTCCCACCGGTCGGCGAAATGCTTGAGGCGCCCACCGATGGGGAGGGGTGGACGGGGTCTATCTGTTGCGCCAGAAGGGCTTCCCTCCTGAACCCCTGAAGGGGCGCCTGTAGCTGCCGCCCCTCCTGCTCCTGTCACCCGGATCGGCTCGATCCTGGGGCTGGAAAGGCCGGAAGGAGGGGGGTCTCGGGTACCTGGGCGGGAAAGGAAACTGGTAGAAAGATCGTGAGGAACCTCTCCGAAAGGGCTGTGCTCTTGAGTCTGACCTACAGAAAAGGGGGGGAAGAAATTTTTTCTTGCTTCTGGTTTCTGATAGAAATGGCTGCAGGACGGTGCCGAATAATTTGTCCCCTTTTATGGGGGCGGTGGCCAGCTTAACCTTGTTTTTTATGTCCGCCTGCCAGTGCTTGAGCCAGAGCAGGCGGCAAGCTGTAACATGAGAGGATATTGCTCGGGCAGAGAACTTAACCGCTTGGTATGTGGCGTCAGCCGAGAATTCTGCCGTAGCCGTCAATTTTGCTATGTCCTGGTGTGCCCTTGTGTTAGAGGGGGGGACATGCTGCCTCAGTTGACAGAGCCACCGGATCGAAGACCTGGTGAAGAAGGAAGCGGCAGTGGCCGATCTAATGGCCCAGGTGTCCACTTGGTGAGCCCTACGTAAAGCAAACTCAGACCTCTTGTCCTCGGGCTTCAGGACCTCCAGGGGATCACTGGGGGAGGACGAGGATGCCAAACCAACGATGGGCTCATCTACCTTGGGAGTGTTGAGCAGGTTGCAGAAGCTCGACTCAAGGTTAAAGAACCTCCTGTCCTGGCTGGATGGGGCAGTTGGGGCCCTTGTGGAGTCTAACTGGTTTGAGACTAAGTCATGAAAAATGGGTGGGGCCGGGATCACCTCCGCCTCCACCACAGGCTGCCTTAAGATGGCGTCCTCCTGTCCCTCTGCTGGGGAAGGGAGAGCCGAGGAGGACTGTACAGACAGGCCAGAAATGTTCCTGGCCTTAAATAGGAGTGATTTGAACATGTGCGGCTTGAACAGGCCCACAAAGGTGGGTTGATCCGGGGTGAGGCCCTCGTCCTCGGACATGTCCCCCTCCATAGGGTCTATCTCCGATAGGGTCTATCTCCGATAGGGGCTCCCCCTGGTGCGTAGACCCCCATTCCAATTCCTCCTCCTCCCCGAACCGATCTAGGTCCTCCATGGCCTCCTTCAGATCCCTTTCTGGGAGAGGACTGCCCTCCTGTAAAAGTACCTGACCAAAAGTTGGGTCCGATCTAGGCGAGGACCTGACTGATGGCGAGTCATGTTCGGGCGCCATCGAGGGAGAACTAGACCTGGACATCTGTTGTAGGCCCTCTGCAATCCCCTGGCGAATAGCCCGTTCCATCCATGCCTGCATGTGCGCAGGGATCTCAACTGTGGCGACCTCCTCATGGCGCAGACCAGCGGCCGTGGGCGTAAATGTTGCTTCCGGCATCTGCCTGGTCGTTGGTCCGGGAACCTGGTGTCCCTGGGATGGGCTGCGCCTGGAGAGGGAAGAGCAATCTGGAGGAGGGGGGGTGTCTGGAGGTAGAGGGAGCAGAGGGTGGCGGGGCTGGAAATACCGGTTGTGTCTCTCTAGATCGTCTGTCAAATTCTTTCTCCAGTGCCCTATGACGTCTTAGAGTGTCCCTCTGAGAAGCTTTGGAAGTTTCTTTAGGGGTTCCTTAGCCTGTTTGTGCAAGTGGTAGGATTTAGATTTGGCCTTCAAAGAAGGGCCTTTAGCGGAATTGTCATCTGCCATTTTAGAGGAAAGGACTGTAATACAAATGTAAGGGCGGTTGGCTCACCAAGGGTTCGACCTACAACAAAGGCCGGGTGTCCTTTCGCTGGCCTGCACCCCCTTTTGGAATTTTAAATGTATATAAATGTATATAAATTTTAAATGTATATAAAAATAAATATAATTATTAATACCTTTATGCCTAAGTGTACAATTAAGATATATAAGCCAACCAGTGTTGGCAACGTGAATATTGATAAGATGTAATATATATATATATGCAAATACGTACATATATCTATATATCTATATCTATATCTATATATTTGTGTATCTAAATATATTTAGATATCTATGTAATGATAAATATTACTCTTATTATTATTTATAATATTTAATCCAAGGTCTGGTTGGAGCTCCCAGGAAGGAGTGACCCCAGGAATTGCTGTTAAGATTGCCAATGTGCCAAATAAAATGCCTGAGGCTGGAGTGAGGCCTCGGGCAGCTGGAGCTCCCAGGCAACAACTGGGAGGGATAGGCTGCAATTTCCTGCCCTGAGCGTGCTGTGGAAAGCCAACAAGTTTGCCAATTTCCCTAAATCTCTGATAGCTCTCACAGACTGGAAGGCCTATAATTAGAGCTAGTCCCGTCGCAGCTCAATGAGGCCTCTAAAAGCGGTGCCCGACATGCGGTGGCACCCAAAATGGTGGCCGCCCACACTCCCTTACTCATGGGCTGCTCAGGGCCAAATTCAGCCTCTCTGGCATGTCTAGGAACTGAGAGAGGCAGCCAGGTGATTTTCGCCCCTTCCTGGGGCGATCGGCGTTTACGGTGGGGGGGGACACCAGCTGCGCTATTACAGCGCGATCAAATAAAGCCGCTACGAGTGCGGTGTAGAAAAGCGGCAGGAAGAGGATCGAATTGGGGGGGGGGTTGGCGCCGGAGCGCAGAAGCCGCCCGCTGTGCAGCCCCCCCGGGGGCGAAGAAACGTGCTCCCCTGTTAAATCACTAACCCAATGCACTTAGAGGCTAAGGAGAACTGGGGCAATGATAATCAAACCTGATGAATAAAGAGCTCTTGAATCGGCCAAGGAGTGGTGAAGTACACAGCCTACTCTCATGAAGGCTGAGCGTAAACTGGGGAATGCAAGGGAGCCACGTGATGGAGGGAGGAGCATTCCTCAGTAATTAAGCTCAGCCTTCAACAACGCAGACTGAAGCACCTCCCACTCTCTGGATGATCCGACCGGCTCTCAGGAGAAGCCCCTGTTGCTTATTTTTCAAAAACACTCTTGAAAACCGAGCGAAATTATAGCCAGATCGATAAAGAAGCCCTGGCAATTGTATTGGCTGTTAAAAAATTCCATGAGTACATGTACGGCTGGGCTTTTACTATAGTGACTGACCACAAACCGTTGCTGGGGATAATCGCTGGGGATAAGCCAACTCCCAACATACTTTCTCCCAGGATGACCCGCTGGTCAGAATTCTTGGCTGCCTACAATTATCAGCTACAATACTGCCCCACTAAAGCCATTCCCCACACCAACGCGTTGAGCCGTGCACCGCTCCCAGAAACCATCAACGATCCTGCACCAACAATGACAACGTTGCAGATCGAGACACTTCATACGCCGCTATTAACTGCCCGTGATATTGCGAGAGAAACAAAACGTGACCCCATCTTAGCATGAGTCCTCACATGGGTGGAACGCGGATGGCCATTGCACCAAGTACCAGACGACTTCACACCATTCAAAAGTCGCCAAATAGAGTTGTTCTCGCAAAAGGGCTGTATCATCTGGGGCAATAGAGTCGTTATCCCAGAACAACTCCAATAGGCACTACTAAGAACCTTGCACGATGGCAATCCTGGCATCGTGCACATGAAGGGTCTCTCACATAGCTATGCGTCATGGCCAAGCATCGACAGACAAATCGAATCGTGGGTCAAAACTTGCCAGAGATGCCAAGAAGTAAGCAACGCTCCACCAAAGGCAACCCCAACCGAATGGGAGACACCACGGGGACCCTGGTCCCGTATCCATCTAGATTTTGCTGGGCCGACCAAAGGCCACACATTCTTGTTAACCGTCGACGCCTACTCGAATTGGCTCGAGATTCATGAGGAACACGACCACCAAAGCGGTCATCAAAAGACTGGAAAGACTGCTTGCAACCCATGGATAACCAGACGTTTTGGTACCCGACAACGGGCCCCAATTTACCGCACTGTCTTTTGAACAGTACCTGGCTGACCGCGGTATCCGACATGCGCTCACTTCGCCTGTGCACCCTGCAGCCAACGGCAGGGCTGAGCGCATGGTACAATTTGTCAGGAAAACGCTACAAAAAATAGACTACGACAACATCGACGAGAAAATCAACCGAATCCTTTTCCTGCAGCACATCACACCTCACAGCGTCACCAACAAAACTCCCGCTGAGCTGCTAATGGGACGGAAGCTCCACTCCCACCTTGACCGGTTACACCCAGCCTTTGAACCGGAAAAACCACTCGGATCCAGTGGCCGATGCCGTACCTTCCAGGTAGGCGATTTAGTATTCGCTAAAAACTTATCGGGCGATCCGCTGTGGGGAGAAGCGATGGTAATCCGCGTAACCGTCCCAAGATCATATCTTGTACAGTGTCCTGACGATAGATTTTGGAAGCACCATATTGATCAACTACGATCGCGATTGCAGTCAGGCAATTCCGAACTCTCTTACAACCAAACTGAGGGGGGGAGATACAGAGGAAGACAAATTTCAACTCGAGGAAAATCTTTTCAAAGGGAACGATAGTGGAACAGAAACGCGGGAACAGGAGCCAGGGACGGGAGTGAGTTCACCTCAGGGATTTACCGAAGATATTGGTGACAACGGAAATGCAAACTCTGAACCAGAGGCACCCCTTTCGCCAAACAACAATCTACCTCAACAAGAGTGCAGCCAAATGCCACAGCGAAAATCAAAAAGACTAATAAAACAACCGTCCTACCTCAAGGACTATGTGACCGCGCCCCTTAAGCAGAAGCCGGGGGAAAGGGGTGTTGTGAATGAATAAATGTTAAATAAAGTTATCTTGAGCTTGAAGTCAAGTGGCAGGGTTCTGGCCCTGCACTTCTGATTGGCTGTTAATGGCAAGATCGGATTGGTCCGTTCAGAAGAATCTGATTGGCCATTAACAGGCCATTCTCATTGGTTAACGGAGCTAGCGCTCCCGGATTGCTATTGGTTGAATAGTTAATAAGTTGCCTATATAAGGAAGGCTATAGCAGCCATCCAGTTTGAGCTGTCACACCATGTAAATAAAGAGTTTGAAGTTCACTGTTTCTACCGGCTCGTCTCCGTTATTCGCACCCATGCTCCAGACTTAACAATTAGAAATTGTGATCACATCATTATGAAATGTTTTGGAAAGCTGATAAAATTATTTTATTAATATTTTATTATTTATCCAGCCTCCCCCAGTGTTTGACTCAGCTGGTGAATATAGTAGAGTTGATATAAAAGACTCCTGCACCCTTAGACAGGTGAACAATTTTGCTTATTAGTGCTTGATTTTTTGCTTTCTGTCCAAATCATTCCACAGAGGATGCTATTTTCTCTGTTCTCCATTGTGAGTTTGGTGCACTTAGAGCGGGGGTGTCAAACTGGCAGCCCACAGGCTTTATGAGTGATATGCAGGCCATGCACACCCCAGCTCCACAAATGGAAAAAAACATCACAATACAGCAACATGACACTGTGAATTTGACACCAGTGACTTAGAGGAAAGAATGTGTGAATGCTGTTTGTTGAACTTTATTTCAGCATTTAATATGATCATTCCTCAGCATTTAGTAGATAAACTAGACCTTTTGGGCTTTAATTACTCCTATGTACAATTGGGTTCTTGATTTTCTCACTTTTAGGCCCCAGTATGTTCAGGTTGCAACTTATATTTCTAACACCATGTTCTTGAGCACAGCTTCTCTTCAAGGCTAGGTCCCAAGTCCACTATTATTCACCTTGTTGACTCATGATTGTGCTACCAACCATATTGTGAAATAGGAAGATGATACAACAATGGTGGGACTTATTCAGGATGATAATGTGGATGATGACTGGGAGGGTTTGATGAAGTGGTATAATAAACACAGCCTAGTTTTAAATATAGGAAAAACAAGAAAGATCATTGTTGGTTTCAGAAAAGGCACGTACAGCCATATACTTCTGTATATTAACAATTCAACTGTGGAGGTGGTTAGTAGTATTGCATTTCTGGGTATGAAGCTGACAAGCAAGTTAGTTTGGTCACTCATCAGTGAGACTCTGTCTGTCTGTCTGTCTTTCTGTCTGTCTGCCTGTTTGTCTGTCTAGCTAGCTAGCTATACGTATGCATGTGTGGATGTGTGTGGGTGTATTTTTTTTTGAGAGCAGGCATCAGAATTTCATTTTTTAGTGTATGCTGGTGTGTTCACAGAAAATGTGACAATAAAGGTTATCTTGTCTTGCCTTGTCTTTATTCTCTTTGAATATAAGAGTGGAACTCTGTGGAGTTATTCCCTGGAGATTATGTAAGGATTCCAATGACACAAAGCCCCCCTACAGTTTTCTTTCTTTACTATAGTCTCTGTTTTCCATTTATTTTCTTTCCAATGGATTCTTGTTCTTCATCTCTTTTCTTTTGTGCACCATGAACATCATCAAACTTACCAACCTTGCCTTGCTTTTCGAGCCTTGCTTTTTCTATTGTCCCAAATCTCTTATTTACACTGATGGTTATCTGTACTGCTAAAGTATTGCTTACTTTGCCTCAACAGAAGCAACAGATGCTCTCCATTATTCAAGTAAGCTATTGTAGATGGTTCAAAAAGCATGGATTAATCCAGAGATTAGGAAGAATTTACAGTAGTAGAGAAACTTTCTGGCCAAAATACTGTGAGTTTAAAAAGTCAATACACTCCTCTTAAAACGTCAGGTTTTTAAAATATAAAAAATTAGACCAAGATCATCCTTCTTTAATACAATATATAAGCTGTACAATTCAATTGAAAAAACAAAGTAAAATCTTTTTAGGGGAGAGTTAAAAATAAAATAATGTAAAATAATGTAATTGCATAAGAGTTCAGAATTCAGTCCCTCTTATACGTAGAGAGGTGCCTGTGTTTAGAATTAACCAATTACATTCAAATTGATGTTAAATAGTAGGATATACATGCCATCAATTAAAATGACTCTGATTAAGCCCATACAAAGTTCAATTATGCTAGTAGGATTTTTCTGAAATTTACTCAGTGCGTCCTACACCAAAGCCATGGTCAATAAAGAGATCTCACTGATGGAAAGCATCACTCAAGAAAAGGCTACAAAAAAGTTTCCAAGTGGGGGTGGGATTCTACCAGTTCGGACTGATTCTATAGAACTGGTTGTTATGAGTCTGTGCAGTTCAGAGAACTGGTAAATCATGCCATTGGCTGGCCCCACCCCTTTCTGCCCACCTACTCGCCCCGCCCAGTCATTCCTCATCTCGCCTGCCATTGCTAACCTGCCTTCCACCATGGTCCTGATATCCCTGGATGAGTGAGCCTACAAGCAAGTCCCAGTCAAGTCGAGTCGACTCCCAGGCCAGCCTAGGCCACTGCGCTGTCTCCCCATGCCAGGCTTACCTGGCTTGCTTCACTATGACCTGGCTAGCTAGCTGCCCCTCCACCACATGGCTGGGAGAGGAGGGAACATTCTCCTCCTCCCCATGGCCAGGAAGAAGCCGCGGGGCCGTGTCTGTGCTGGCTGGGAGAGAAGGGAACAGTCTCCCCCTAGCCAGGAAAAAGCTGCAGAGCTGTGTCATTGCTGGTTGGGAGAGGAGGGATCAATCTCCTCTTCCCCCTGGCCAGGAAGAAGCCACGGGGCTGTGTCTGTGCTGGCTGGGAGAGGCCAGGGGGAAATGGAATTCTCCTTCTCCCACTGGCCACAAAGAAGCCACCGCAGGGCCATGGTGTGGGGTGCTGGCTGGGGGAGAAGGGAATGTTCTCCTTCTCCCCCTGGTGCTGCCATGGCTGGATCTGGCCAGGGGAATGTCCCCCCTGGGGGAACACCCCGCCATTGTCGCCCTGATGTGCTCTGCTGCTGCTGAAGTTGCCCAAAAAACTTTCCCACCACCGGTGCAGTTCCAGGATGCACTGCCACCCCTGCCGCTCGCCTCCCCCGCCACTTACCTTTTGCTGCTGCAGCTGCCACTACCAAAGCCACCCAAGAAAACTCCCCATTGCTGGGAAGTTCTGGGAGGCACCACTGCTGCTTACCTTCTCAGCAAGAGCCTTCCCATTGGTGAGAGAGGCTCTGCAGCCCCTCTCACCGATGAAAACAAGTGGAACATGCCACTGCCACCCCTGCCACACATACCCAGGTATGGAGAGCCCCAGATCGGGACTCAGCACACAGGGCATTGCTGGAGCTGAGGGGGCTGGCCTTCCCCTCGGCCACCAGCTGCACGAGGAAGGTTGAGCAAGGTAAAGCCAAACCACTGCCCAAACAAGAGCTGCCAGCAGGGATGGGCAAGGCTGCAGGGCAAACTGGCTGGAAGTTGTTTGTAAATCTTACCAAAAGAGGGAAGGGAAGAAGTTCCAAAGCTATCCAGGATGATTTTATAATAAGAGAAGACCTAGATATAGTTTTATTAGACAACCTTTCCGAACAAGACTGATTTTTGCATGTATCACTGTTGGTCTCAATGAGCAACTCATCTGCCTTTTGGTGCTATGCAGTTAATCATGCATTGCTTAAATAGTTTGTTAAGTCCCCATCTTTTCTGAGAGCAAGATAATTATGTTTATGAATTGCTAATATCACCCTCCTGAGTAATTCCCTTTGGAATTTTGACAACCTTTCCATTTTGACAACTTAGGAAAGAAATGTTTTCTTTTGGGTTTACCTGAATTAAATGCAGGTGTAGGCATCAGGGGAGCGTTAATTTGAAAAGAGCAGTAAAAAAGCATGTTTCTATAATAGAAAGGAAAACATTGATGTCAGAGTATATTCATGAACTGGAACAGAGCATGGTAACAAGGTCAGCCAATGAATAGGCATAGCAACTAAATCAGCTAATGAGGACTGCTTTGGAAACTGAAACTAGAATTAGCCTAGGCTGGAAACTGAAACTAAAGGTAGCTTAGGTGTTGCTCTATTGTTAAGCTCTGAAACTCTGCAGCAATGTTGAGCTCTGAGTCTGTCTATAGAAGATGAAATTAACTTGCTTGCTGAAGACTGGAGCTCTGCTCTGAACTTGCAACATGTTTCTGTTTGAGTTTGCTCCATGTTGGAGAAACCTACAACTGGTTTGTAAAATCTACTTATGTTTATGAAGATGTTAAATGAAGCATCAGACAAGTGTGTTTATTTTTCTGGTGCTGAATTATTGCTGCAAAACTCTCAATAGGTTATGGGCCCAGAATGCCCACAGAAAAAGACTGAATTGTAATTAAAACTGAGAGACTGCCTGTGTTAAAAGTAAGAAACAAGAAGCAAGGCAAGAGGCTTTGCAGGATGGCTGAAAAAAATAAAGAGAGCTCTCTATCCCATTTGGATCAGAAGAACTATATTACTTGGGTTGCAAAGATGGAATGTTTCCTGAAAGCTAAAGAGCTTTGGAATATTGTTGAAAATCCACTATAGGCACCATTGAATGTTGCAGATCAGAAGCTGCATGATAGAGCATTTGCTTATATCATCTTAAGTTTAGAAAATGATCAGTTTATTAATGTAGCTGATTTAAAGACTGCAAAGGAAGTCTGGGACAAATTGAGGACTGTTCATGGGAGTGTATCTGCATGCAACATAGTACAATTATCAAGAAAGCTATATAGAGCTTGTTTGCAGCCAGGAAATTCAGTGGAAGAACATTTTGTTCATATGCAAAAGTTGTTTGTGGAATTAGAACAAAGTAGGATGAGGATTCCTGAATCTCAGAAAGTGCTCTTAGTTTTGAACAGCCTACATGAAACTTGGGACATTGTTTCTGCAGTGTTTGAATGCAAACCAGAGCAGGAATTGAGTCTGGAAGCAAGCCTGATAGCTGAAGAGCAGAAATGCCATTATAGAAAAAGCCTCAAGGAGGAGAAATCCCTGAGGAGGGGGCCGAAGAAGCACAATGGAAAATTCCACAGACTGGCTGTCTCCAGAGAAGAGAAGAGCAGCAGGGGATATGTGATTACAATCCAGCAACGGAAACTACCTCACTTAAAGACAGACTATTTGTTGCAAGACAGAAGAAGTTTGGAGGACAGGTTGATGGACAGATTGCTGTTGCAAAAGCCTGCAATAGTAATGGAAGAAATTAATGGCTTATAGACAGTGGGGCTAGCCAAACGATTATTAATAATGCTAAATTGTTTTACAGGATGGATGCAGCTGCAGGAGACACAGTAGCCTTGACAAATGACAAGAAGACTAAAGTCATTGGAAAAGGCAGTGTGCAAAATTCCATATTTGGAAACAAGGTTTTATAATGTTTTATGTGTGCCAGAAATGGAACATAATTTGCTGAGCGTCCCTAGTTTAGACAAGCAAGGATTTGAGACCACATTTGTAAATGGGCAGTGTCTTATAAAGAAAAATGGAATTGTATGTGCAAAGAGCATAAAGCATGATAACCTTTATATGTTAGAGGACAAAAAGTTCAATGTGCGCAAACATTTGGCAATGTTACAAAACATGATTCATGTGTTCATCTTTTGCACAGACAACTTGGTCATGCCAACTTTAAAGTTGTTCAAAAGATGGGCCAGTATGCAAAAGGATTGTATGTAAAGGATGTAAGATTTATTTGGATTGTGCAATATGCAAAACATCAAAGTCCAAGGCATTCCCAGTAAGCAAGAGTAGCACAAGGCAGATAACAAGAGCTCTAGAACTGGTACATGCAGATTTGGTGGGCCCAATGCAAGCCAGTTTGGGAGGAGCTAAGTATGCACTGATCATTGCAGATGACTATAGCAGTTTTTGGTTCTGCTATTTACTAAAGAGTAAAACAGAGGTGCTACAGAAATTTAAGCAATGGGTAAGCTTTGTAGAAAGAAGATATAAACAACAGGTATGTCAGCTGCAAACTGACATTCATGTCAACAAGTTTTCAACAGTGGTTGGCACAATTAGGAATAAAACACAGACACACAAATCCTTACCCAGAAGCTGAGAATGGTGTTGTTGATAGATGGAACGGAGTCTTGCAAACCATGAAGGACTCACTGCTAGAGGATTCTGGTCTAAGTAGGTCACAATGGGGTGAAGCCATATTGACTGCTAACTATTTAGTTAATAGGTTGGGAAGTTCCTCCATTAATGATACTCTATATGCAGTGCTATATGGGAGAAAATCATCTCAAGCATATTTAAGGGTGTTTGGAAATAATGTGTGGGTGCTTATTCCAAAAGCAATTAGAAGAAAAGGGCAACCAAAGATTAGAAAGCTCAGGTTTGTGGCTATGAGCCATGCTTTAAAAGTTATTACTTTAGCGATGGGAGTAAAAGAATGGTGTTTTCAAGGTCTGCAAGCTTTGCAGAGCAAAAATGGAACAGAATTGATGCAAATTTGTGGAATGATTCACTTAGTGACAGTGGTCCACTTAGTAATGGTAACTAACTCAGTGATGGTGTCAGCATTGAGGGAGGAGAAGCTGAACAAGATATGAAGCAAGAGAGGGTTGAAGAACAGGAGCAGTCAATGCCAAGCAAGTCAGAGCATTGGAACAAGGATTCTACCTGACAGGTATTCTGCTAGTAAAGTTAAAGTGTGTAATATATGGTATGAGTCAAGGAACTACAAAGAAGTATTGGCATTACCTAAAATTGAACAAGTAAAGTGGAAAGAAGCCATGGGCAGGGAAATAAAATCCATGGGAGAACATAAAGTGTTCACATCTATGACTTTGCCACAGCTGTAGAATGCAAGTGGGTATACAAGAAAAAGGTACTACCCAATAATGAAGTACAATATAAAGCAAGGTTAGTGGCATTGGGGTTTTCATATTATTGTCCATTATTTCCACCATTAATACTCTTCCGTCTTCATCCATGTAGATCAGTTTTGCTAGGATAGCCTCTTTAATGGATAGAACCACTCCTCTTTTCTTACATTGAGTCAAAGAAGTAAATATTTTCCCTAGTTTTGGCTGTCCTAACAATTGTTCATGTTGTTTTTTAATATGAACTTCATGTAAACAAATTATATCGAATTTTAATTTCTCTAATTTATGAAAGGTTTTCCTTCTTTTAACAGCTGAATTGAGTCCATTTATATTCATTGTAATCAGTTTGTTTTCTTCCATGATTATGCTTTATATTTAGGTCTAACAGCTCTCATGGATCTCACTTCACGCCGTTCTTTACTATCCACCTGTCCACCTATTGCTCCTTTCTCTTTTTCAGTCTCCAGTTGTTCCTCCTGAAACTCAATTAATGAGATCTCTTTCTCTGCCTCCTCTTCTCTTCATCCAAAAAATTCTGCATGGAAAAGTTCTGCTTTCTCAGTTGAATCAATTCTATGTCTCTGCTCTTGCCACGTAAACATTAATCCTTCTGGAATCAGCCATCTATAATTCACTCCGTTTTCCAGTAGCATTTTGGTCAGAAATCGATATTCTCTTCTCATCTCTCTCACTTTTCTGGGTATTTGTTTTAAAACCACAATCTCTTTGCCTTTGTATTTCAATGTTTTCTCTCTTACCACTTGTAGTATTTGTGTTTTAATTGATTTTTTGGTAAATCTAATATGGACTTCCTTTGGTAATTTATTTCTCATCGCATATCTTGTATAAACTCGATATACCTCATCTACTCCATCCATCATCTTTTCCTCTGTAGTTTCCAAAGCATCTGCCAAAATTTCTATCATTATCGCAGCCAAATTTTGTCCTTTTTCCTCTTCTATGTTTTGAAATCTGAGATAAAATTCTGACATTTCCATCTCCCACCTCAACATCCCACTTTTTTCTTGTTCAACCACTGTTAATCTACTTTCAATATTTCCAATCTTCTCCTCTCTTTGTTTACCTTCTTCCTCAATTTTTTGGAATCTCTCCTCATACTCCACCATCATTTGTTTAATATTTTCCACTTTTTCATCAGTCTTCTCCATTCTTTGTTCTCTATTCTTTATTCAATGGTGTCTGATTTTATCTTGAGATCTTGGATTCCTTGCATAATCATCTGTAAAGTTACTTTTTCTTGTTCTTTATCTTGCTTCAACATTGTCTGAATTAAACGTTGTCCTCCAGCTGGTGGGGATGCAGAAGTAGAAGTAGAAATGCCAGATGATATTGGTTTTCTGCTCATTTTAATGCTTCCAAATCTTCAAATTCTTTTTAACTTTTAATCCAACTGGTGAAACAACCAATTATAATCCAAAATGGAAAAATCCAATAGTAAAAGGCCCAAAACCAAAGAAGAAAAAGAAAAAAGGGAAGAAAAAAGATCTTCAGGTTCTTCTGGATCCTAATCCAATTACGAAGTAGTCCCCCATCAAAAATAAAAAATAGAGAGAAAAAACCCCCCAAAAATAATAATATTGATTAAGAGAAAACAAAAACAAAAAGGAAAAAGGAAAGAAAAAAATCCTTCAGATTCTTCACACCTTAATCCAATTGAGAAGTCTCAATAATCAAAAAAGAAAAACATAGTGGTCCAAAAACGTAGATAGAAAAAACAAAAGGGTCCCAATAAAAGTAAGGAGAAAAAAAGAAAAATAAAGAAAAGGGTCTGAGGCTTTCCCTTTAAAATAAAAAGCAAAAATAAGAATATTACTAGAATTGAAATTTACAAAAAGGCTAGTGAGTAGGGATATATATATATATATATATATATATATATATATATATATATATATATATATATATTCTTAAGTTTTCATGGGTACTGAATGCCAGACATATATATATATATATGAAGTCCCCTGTGCATCATGCCCAGCCACATACATTGGACAGACCAATAGAAGAATAAGCACCCGCCTGGATGAACACAAAAATGCAGTCAAAAAGCTGGAACATACTTCCTCACTCGTCCAACACATGGAAGCCACAGGTCATAACATCAACTTCAATGGCACCAAAACCCTAGCCACCATAGAAAATCCCAGCCACAGAATCATCAGAGAAGCCATAGAGATTGAAAAAAGACCAGAAAGCATGAACAGAAGAGATGATTCCACCAGGCTGTCAATCATTTGGAAGCCTGCACTCACAAACAAAAAAATCTCCACACCACAAGCCAGGCAAACACCTGGGCACAAACAGATCCCCCCTGATACCTCCAGCTCAAACACACCCCAACCAGGCACCCAGATGAAACCCAACTTCCTAACTAATGATAGCCATCCATTTACCCGAAGCCAAGCTGCACTAAAGGCCTCTAATAAAGTAACACAATGTTGCCAGCCAATCAAGATACAATAAGAGCCCCCCCCCAAAAAAAACAGACAGAAGATATTAGTAGCAGAACACAGCAAACTCCAAGACCAATAAACACAGACCAAGACTCTCAACCAATCAGGAGGAAGAAAAAACCATTCTGACACAGCAATAGGCTGCCCCAAATTTAAATCTGAAACCAATGTAAAAGTCTGACTCACAGACAAACACCATACAGAAGCCTGATGATGGCAGATGAGATTTTGCTGAAACGTTGCTACAACTTTAAAAGCACCACTATTATGATGTGGGAAAATACCTGAACAAAGCTGAATGCCAGACATGTAAGTACCCGTGAAAACTTAAGAATATATATATATATATATATATATATATATATATATATATATATATATATATATATATATATATATGCACACTGCACTTTATTTAGTTATCCAAGGCTCTTATTATGACTCTATTCTCCACCAGCTTCAAAGCCAAGCCTCGAGTGTTGAAATATTGATAAGAGTCCAGAAAAATACCTGTAATAATATTTTGCTGTGCTCTCCCTCTATCTTATCACATTAAAATGTCCTTGAGAAGGAGTCTTCTTACAGTTCTCTCCAATTCAAATAAAATATTTTCAAGCCTCTAGTTGGCAGTGTTACAAAGTTTCTTAATACTCTTTCCCCCCCCCCAGCCAGAAAAAAAGGATAATTTATACAAAAAAAAATAGGCAAAAGGAGCCTCTATCCTAAAAGAAAATTAAAAAATCAAAAGGAGCATAAAAATATATGTAAGAAAAAATTCAATCCGGTTACCTACAAAGTCACACTAAAATCCCCCCCAAAAAAGTAAGAAAAAGAAAAAAAATCCAAGTCTCAATTTGACATCACTTTAAAAAACGCTGCTCATACAGTTTTTGTCAAAAAAAAAAATCTCACAGGTTTCTTCTCTGTTCAGAGTGCCCTTTCAAATCTCAGCGAATTTACAACAAAAAAGAAGTTTCTTACCCGGCCGACACATTTTCACTTCCAGTTACTTTGTTTCCGGAGCTGTCCCGACTTCAGCAGCTATGGAGGCTGCCTCTCTGCTGCCAGCAAAAGGGCTTCTTCCGGATCAAACCAGAGATTTTGCAATATCCCTGGGATCCTGGGACTATGCCCTTCACGATCACCGTCTCTACAGGACGGTTTAGGTCCGTTGGGACCGACCAGGGGCGAAAATATCGGCTGCGATCTCAGAGCCCCAAGATCGCAGCTGTATTGCCGAAACGAAGCTCCGCCTTCTCCCTGAGTCTGTCTATAGAAGATGAAACTAACTTGCTTGGTTGCTGAAGACTGGAGTTCTGGTCTGAACTTGAAACATGTTTCTGTTTAAGTTTGCTCCACTTTGGAGAAATCTACAACTGGTTTGTAAAATCTACTTATGTTTATGAAGATGTTAAATGAAGTATCAGCCATCTATGTTTATTTTTCTGGCATTGAATTATTGTTGCAAAACTCTCAATAATTGAGAAGTGTTGAGGAGCTGAGGGGTGTGAGTGTGAGTCAAGGAATTCCAAACCAGAAAGATAGGTTTGTATTCCAGTTAAATTAGAAATGGTTCTTTGTGAACGATCTGTGAAAATTTTGGAATATTGCAATATGGCCAAAGAAGAAAAAATATAAAGCAGAAAGATTTAATTAAAGGAGAAGAGAAAGAATGGTAAGGCATCTACTAACTGACTGCTTTGGAAATACCTTTCAAATGTGTTTTCAATTCTAGGATTGGAAATATTTGCTTGACTGTATGCTTTAATGTTCAAAAAGAATAATTTTATCAGTATAAGCAGAGATATATTCTTCAAGCTTTAATGCGTTTTGCAAAAATCATTGTAGTAAACTGAATACCATTGTAAAACTATTTAATTATTTAATGGAGTGTAAAGTCTTACACAGGCAAGAAAAAAATGTAAGAATAGGTGGTGCTTGGCTCAGTTGGAAGTAACTGTGAGATGGAAACTTATCAAACAGATCCAACCTAGAAATAAGAGGAAATTTCCTGATGTGAGGTGAGAGCAATTAATCAGAGAAATGGGATGCCTTCAGAAATTGTGGGTATACCATCACTGGAGGTTTTTAAGAAGAAATTTGTCCATAATAGTATAGGGTTTTATGCTTCAGCAGGGGTTGGACTAGAAAACCACCAAGTTCTCTTCCAACTCTGTTATTCTTTATAAATGTCTCCACTCAGTCTTTCCAAGAGAATGGTGACAAACAATATTTGGAAATGTTTATCAGGTCTTCAGACAGCAAAATCTCATCTTATTGGCTAGTATCAAGGAGAAGATGACTTTGAAAAATCTTCCTCTCTCACCATAACATAAAAGACAAAGCGAAGACTAGCTGGGAGGGGAGGGGTGAGGAGAAGCCAGGCAAAGCGCCCCACCATGTGAGTGATATTGAGTTGGCCATGCTACCCAGTCACATGACCAACAAGCCATGCCCACCCAGTCACATAACCAACAAACCATACCTACTAATTAGTCCATGCCCACAGAACCGATTGTTAAGAAATTTGAATCCCACCTGTTTCCAAGGTATTGGATATACAATGGAACACAGTGAAGACAGTCATTATTAACAAATGGGGGAAAATATGGTACAATATTTGGTAATATGGACATTACCAAAAACTAGATGTCCTTCCAAATTGATGAAAAAACAAGAAGAAAATTTATTTGACAGCCAGCCAAGAAGCCTACAGTAACATTAAAGGGATTGCAGGATTTTCAAGTATTGTTAAGTATTGATTGTGTACTACAAGTGACAAGAATACCCTATATTTTTCACATATCTGTACTATAGGTTAGGGTGGCAAGCTTTACAAAAAAAAAAAACCCATCCAAGTCCAGCTACATTTTGCAAAAAATCTACATAAAATCGGGCAAAGCAAATAGGAAAATGTTATGGTTCCAAATATCAGTCAATTATAACACAAAACCTTCAGGTCTTTGCTAAAATGCTGAAGAGGATTTTAACTTTTCAATATGCCAACGATTCAAAACATACTCCAAATCAACAAAAAAATGACTTCACTAGAAGATCAATATTTTGGAATTCCTCAGTCATAGTGTGGACCTGAATCCAATTGAAAATCTTTGGAGTGACCTGAAAAAAGTGATGCACAGGAGAAGCTTCCCCACTTCTGACAATTTTGGAGCAATTTTGCAAGGAAATGTTGGCCAACATTTCCAAGGTAAGATATTCCATACTGATAGGCTCCTACCCCAAAAGACTGAATGCTCATAACATTAAAAGGTGTTCAACCAAGTTTAAGATGTGCACACTTATTATTTCCCCCCCTAAAAATTGCTTTTTAATTGAATTGTACAGCTTATATATTCTTTCTTACTGAGTTGCTGAAAGAGAGCTGGGTAGCCATATAATTTTCCTAAATAAAAAAATGTTATATTAAGGGTGGAAAAATTCTAAAGTGATTTTACAGTATCTTGACCTGATTTTTTTTACAACTCGAAACCCTGGCATTTTAACAGGGAGGGATAGATTTTCTATATCCAATGTATTGAGGATGAGCGCAGAGTGAGTTTCATTAAAATTGAATCGCATTGCAGGAAGGAAGGAAAGGAAAATATGTATTTAGAATTTTTGTTTTGAATCTGGACAGCCAAAAATTATGAAAATATTTTATGCAAATATAACATCCATTTCTTTTTAGACTGCATTTTTAAATACTTAATATTTATTTTGTGTTCAATATTCAACTAGGAAAGCTAGGATGTTAAATAAAAGAAGAAGACTGATACTGCATTTAATTGCAATCTGACAAATCACTTGTTCTGTTTGGCAGCAAGCATATTGAAAGTGAACCTGATTACAGTGAACCTATTAATTTATAGGGGAAGTATTGATAAATGCCTAGGTTCTGTGTGTCCATCAATGGCTCTAAATTTCTGGTTTCCCAATTTCTATTGTAAAAAATTATAAAATAAACAAACCAATTATGTTTCAGCCATGGTTTCACTGTGATTTGGAACTTCATTTCCAAAAGACTAAGAAAATACACTTGCTTGATCAGCAATGTGAATTAGTTTCCTTGGAAATAATTACAATTAAATTTTATTTATTTCTTATGGCATAGCAAAATTTAGCATAGTGCATATAATTCACAGAATCTACATATAAATTATGTATCAAAATAGAAAACACCAGAACATTGAATTATTTTAAAAACATACAGTGCAAGTGATGGATAAAATTATTAATAAAATTAAATTGTCTATGAGTAGTTACTGGAGTGACAACACCTATGTTAACATATCTAGATTCTTTAGCCATCATTAAAATTAATGGGATATATATAAACAAAATAGTGCTATATGTGCTCTCTCTATATAAGCATTTATATATAGATTATGCTGTATATACAGAATATTGAAAGAACAGAAAATGCAAATAATGAAATGTGTATTGATGTTCTGGATTAGAGAGAATGATATTTCCTTGGAGTTTGGTATATTTGAATATCACAAAATCAAAGAATTAGGAGACACTGTTTAGACCATTAAGTCAAATTCTCAGCTAACTGCAGAAATCCAAATAAAGTGGTCTCAACACAGCTCCAACACATCTAGCAAAGAGGAGTTTACACTTTGGCTAATTAGGTCTACTGTAGGAAAACATTTTTAAATAATTGAATTGAAATTTTCCTTCCCATAAATAACTTTCTTGCTAGCATCTTATTTACAATGACTTATGAAAATGCATCCTGCACTTTGGAATGTTGAAGTTCTGTTAGGTAACACCTTTCTGGTATATTTGATGTGAGCTATATTTCCCTCCTATTTTTCTCAAGGCTAAATATTCTCAATCCTTTTTTCTTAGCATTTAATTTGCAATCTTCGTTATCCTTCTACTCTATAAAAACTCATTTTTTGTCTTGTGGATGGAAAAGATTCCATTCAAATGCTCCCTTTAGAAACTTCCTGCTATTTTATCCAGAAATATAAACATATGAAAGGTGCTCATCAGAATGGAGATAAAAATAACACAATATCATAGGCAGAATTTGCACCTTACTTCAAGTCAAAAAGTCCAGTTTATTTAAAAAAAAAAAGTGCAGGTCATCTTATCCACTATGAATGATGCTTAAGCTAAGGTTTTAAGTTTAGTAGATATTTGAGATTGGAGTAGCCATCGTTGGAAATTTATGGAAACTGAAATTCATAAGCAAGGCTTAGGATAAGTTTTAACTTCCAATTTGTGCAATCCTCCAAATGGTGTCTGTTCCTATATAAGATGGGAAAATAAGCTAAAAACTTTGATTAAAGAGCAGCATTAAGCTGTGAGAAAGACTAGTGCATGTACTTTAGCTGAAATGTGTGTGGCTTTGGCCAAATGTGTAAACAGAGCCATTAAAATAAAGAATTCAATTTGTTTGTCCAGTATTCTTAAGAACCACATTCACTGAGTGAATGGGAAAACCTATTAGTAATCCTAGTAATCTAGTATATTTTTTCCACAAAAATATTCTCACTCTAGAAATTGAGTAGTATGTGGTTTGGCAGTGTTTGAACATGGAAATATAAAGGTTCTGCATATAATCACAGATTATTATTAAAATATTTTGAGGACAAATTATTTGTCCAGAGAGTTGATCCTTTATGTTCAGAATGTTCTTCCCCAAAGTTCTGTAACATCTCTCTCTCTCTCTCTCTCTCTCTCTCTGGACATATATATGGACATAGATATACCATAATTAGTTTCTGAAATAAACTATTACAACACTATGTCAGAGGAGTTTTATTTTTCTCTCCTTTAAGATTGATGGATTTTTATTTATGTAATGTTGCACTGTATCAGGCTCTTTGGGGAGAATTTAAATGTTTGTCTAAAATGTTTGTCTAATGTTTGTCTTTTCTGAAATATTTTCAAGCCATTCTTATACCTTTCCCATTGTGGAGCTTTTACTGCTGGGTTGCATTCATATTACAGATAGACTGAAATGGAGTTGTATATTGATGGTTTCTTCACTGCTGAAGGGATGTTCAACATTCAGTATAAATTTGTTATACTTATCCAGTTTTACTTGTGGAAGAGCACCTCATTTTGTTGCACCCGCTTGCGAGTATAATGACAAATAAACTCTTATGTCTTATGTCTTATCGCCTAAGCATCTCATCTCCGCTAGATATTGAATATAGAAATCTGCCCTTAACAAACAGAATGTGTTATACACTGGTATGGTATTAGAGGGCTTAATACAAAGATGAGTCCTAAATTTGCAAAGATTCATTAATAAACTATAAACTACAGCAATTTTACAGAATGTAGAAAATATCAATATTATCAATGAGCAGCAGGAGGGAACATTTTTAAAAAGGCAAAGAGTATTTTTTCTTTTGGGAAGTGCTAAGTAATCTGATCAGAGGATGATAGCATCAGCAGTAAAAAAAAAAACATGGAACATAGATTTGTTTAGCAATTCTTCATGCTAAAAGAGAGAGAGAGAGATAATAAAGTAAGCAGAAGAGAACACATGATGATGATATCAGGTTTCCTGAAAAAGAAGAGGGTGGAAGCTACCACATTTTGCAATAGACAGTGTTTCCTAGCGACTGCAGAAAGAAACAGGTTGCTAAGTAACCTGGGGGATATGCAGGCAACAGGGCTGGCCACAAAGAATCCAGAAATCAGCCATAAAAGGTCGGCTCCCTATTTCAATTTCCTGGTTGCTATGGAGATTATATATAAGCAATGGATCCCAAGTTAAGAAACATGATTTAAACGTATTTTCCTTTCCTTTTTCTCCTATGATTCCTAGGTATTTAATCAGGAAGATTGCACATATTAGGTTTTTTTTTAATCCCTCTACTGAATAGGATTATTTTCAAAAACCACACTGACAGGACTAAACAATACTAGACATAAACTAAGTGCTATGTTTTTCTTTATGTGCACTAAATGGAATACTTGAAAAAAACATAAATTTACTAAATTAGAAAAATAGTGGCATTGTCAAAACCACTCCCAAGAATTCAGCAAATCATGTAATAACAGCCAATCAACATTTGAATGTACTTCATTTTATCCATGGAATATTAAATTTTTTGGCCATCACATGTACTTTCCTGGATGATCTTTTGTCTCATTTTTGTCTTTTGCTGGTTGTAGTCTGATCCACAATTTGTGCAGGACCCATAGGAAACAGTGAAGCTGGCCATTCTCAGTTTGCTGAGTAGGCAATTATGTTTGCCCTTGCTGCTTTAGTGTTGAATATCCTTTGCTCCATCACAATGAGTACCATTCAATGAAAAGAAAGGTTATTATTAAACAACCAATGAACTAGGTCCAGAAACTTATATAAAATTTGCTTATATCACAAGGTGCTTGTACCATTATCATGTTATAAAAGATAATAGATTCATAAAAATGAATCTAATCTCCTTTATTCCTGTTGCTTATGGAAAGAGAGAGTGAAGCAAAAAAAAAAAAAAAAGACTGATCTTCATTTATTCATCAGTGTCAATCCTGCTACCTATTGCAAAGAGATTACCTTTAATTTTCCTTTTGCATGACAAATAAATGGATACAGAACCGTGTTCAGTTTTGTGGGCTTAATGTGATTTGTGGACTATCCATTTTATGTTTACATGCTGTACCACAAGGCATTGTGGCTTTTACAGGAAACCATTGTTTTTAATACTCCATCTTAGCATAATGTGTGAATCCAGATAGTCACACTAGAAACAGCTTGCCTCTCTTGTCTTTAAAAGATAACTATGGGAATCCATACTAATAGCTTAATTCTCAAAACAGTTTGGTCATCAAGATTTAGAGATAGGAAAAGATTTCTAAAGCATACCTAATTAATCAAATCTAAGATTAGCATATATATATATTCTTCAGTTTTCGCGGGTACTTACATGTATGGTATTCAGCTTTGTTCGGGTATTTTCCCACGTCATTATAGGTGTGCTTTTAAAGTTGTAGCAATGCTTCGGCAGAATCTCATCTGCCATCATCAGGCTTCTGTATTGAGTTCGTCTGTATTGATGAACTCAATACAGAAGCCTGATTATGGCAGATGAGATTCTGCCGAAACATTGCTACAACTTTAAAAGCACAACTATAATGACATGGGAAAATACCCAAACAAAGCTAAATACCATACATATAAATACCTGCGAGAACTTACGAAAACATACACACAGAGAGAGAGAGAGAAGGAGAGAGACAGAAAGAGGGAGAGAGAGATCCCTGTATGATATAATAATTAAGGTACTGGCCTAGGACTTGAGAGACTTGTATTAAAATCCATCCTCATGGAAACTCACTCGGTGACTTTGATCCATTCTGGGTAATCATATATTAAAAGATCCTGGTTTCTTTAACTACTTCCAGCATCCCAGAACTTTCAAAATCCCAGTATGGATTATGGTTGATTGACTGTAGAGTTGAATTGGCAATCATCCAGAATAGGGTGGCCTCTGCAGAACTTGATTGCAATTACTGCAAAACAACCACTCAGAAGAGCTTAACACACCTTGGGAGAGACAAGATCTAATTCTGCAACTCAGTAGTAGTGGATGGCAGATGGTAGATATATCTTCACCCCATATACGGATTGTCAAGGACCACAGGAAGCATGCCTGATGAAACTGTGGTATAAATGGCCGCTAAACTTTTTGTGTATATTTTCTTATCAGGGCTGAGGATACAAAGGATTTGTCTTACAAAAAGCTTATTACATATATGTTCAGCTTTACTTTAATTTTTTGAAAAAGCAATTTCTTGCTCCATCAAACCAAGCCATTTTACCACCAATTTTCAGTGGGTAATCTGAGATTGCTCTGCATTTCCCAAAATGAAAGCTGAGATACTAATACCGTATATACTCGAGTATAAGCCGAGTTTTTCAGCCCATTTTTTGTGCTGAAAAAACCGCCCTCGGCTTATACTCGAGTCAGATTCCCCTCTGAAAAAAAATGACTCACCGCCATGTGAGAATGCTCAGACACGAAATCTATCCGACCGAAAATAAGTGTGTGTGTGGGGGGAGGGGATTTTAACAGAGGGAAGATGTAGGGAGAAGGCAAAAGCGACGGAAGATCCTTCAGGGGAAACTGAGGGGGAGACTCACTCGGGAGGAGGGGGAGGAGGAGGTGGTGGTGGCGGCTCTCTCCCTTGCAAGAAAAAAGCAAGGCTCTCTCCCTTGCAAGAAAAAAGCAAGAGCCGTTCTTATGATCTCTCCCTCTCTCTCTCTCTCCCCATAGTACAGTCAAGCCCTTTCCAGCACGCGGGATCCGCCCCCGCCGCTTTGCACCTTGCAAATGCAAAAACCCCAGGATTTTGCATTTGCAAGGTGCAAAGTGGCGAAGTTAGTGTGTGTGTGTGTCTGTCTGTCTGTCTGTCTGTCTCTCTCTCTCTGTGTGTGTGTGTGTGTCTCTCTCTCTCTTTCTCTCTCTCCCTTCCTCGCACCAGCGCGCCTTCCTTCCACTGTTACGCGTTTGGACTGCTTTGTGCCCCCCTCCCTCCCCGCTGTCTTTTATTTTCTCCTTTCCAATGAACGGGAACGAACAAACCAGGATTAGCTTCAAGAGCCCCGAGGAGCAGCAGCACCCAGCATCCTCAACTTGAAAGTTACTGCTGGGTAAAGGAGCCGCTCTTGGAGCTCGGTGGCGCTTTACAAGAAGAGTGAGAGAAGGAGGTGAGGCGCGGCCCAGCTCGGCTCTGCAAAAGGCTGCGCCTGCAATGCTGCCCCGGGCGCTGAGCGAGGCTGACTAGCGGCGCCCGGGCTGTTCGGGAGTGGGAAGCGGCTGTGCCCCTGGCCAGCCAGGGGAATGGGGACCCTGCCTGAGCGGAAGGCGGCGGCGGCGGTGGGGTCTTTCCAGTTAGGATCCAGGGGCGGCAGCCGCCCGGGCGTCCTCCTCTTGGCTTTCGGCCGGCCGTTTGCAGGACTCAGCGAGTCACGTCGGACTTCGGGCCAGTCTGCGCCAGGAGTTGCCCCGCCGCCGCGCACCGGGGAAGTGGTGGCCACTCGCCTTCGCTGCAGTTGGAGCTCTTCGGGGGCGCCCCTCGTCTCTGTCTGACCGTCGCGGCTGCGATCGCCTCTCGTCAGGGCGCTCGTCTGGAGGAGGCAGCGGTGGCTTGCGGAGCCTCGGCACGAACCCCCTTTTCCCGCATTCCCCCCCGCACTCCTCTGGCAGCAGCAGGCGGAGAAAGCCCCGCTTCCCCCTGGCCTGTCTCAGGGAGAGGAAGCAAAGGGCCCCATCTCGGCTCCCGTCCTTCTCAGATACCTCTGGGTTTTTTTCCCCCTTCCAACTGGACGATGGCGATGTCCTTGAGCAAGTCTTAAAATGTCCTTGAGCAAGTCTTAAAATACTGGCTCCCCAAAACATCTTCCTGGATACCATAGCAACCCGCTTTGATGGCACGTGTGAGTTGGCTTCCCACTCTTTTTTTTTAACTCTCCTCCTCCTCCTCCTCCTCCTCCTCTCCTCTCCCCTTGTTGTCTGGTCTTCCCTAAGGAAACTCGAGGGCTCACACTTCCAGGTGTTTCTCCCTGTCTTTCTCCCTGTCAATGATCTTTTCTTCCCTTCCCTTCTCTCAGCCCCATCCTCCTTCACCTTTGTCACCACAATCCTGAACAGATGAAGTTTGTACTTCTCAAGAAAGGTTGGATGTTCCTTTTGAGGAGGGAACCTAGTGTGACATCTGTATGTTGACCTACTACTGAGCCATGGCATGTGTGCACATGCAATGGAAGCATGAGGGAGAGCTGTGAAAGAGATGGTGGCTCTCCAAAACAGGATGTGCATGCAGCACATACACATGCTTTTTTCTTGCAAGGGAGAGAGTGACTCTGTTTGGACATACAGATGAGGAGGAGGAATCCAGTTTTGAAGGATTTTAACTCTTGTGTTTTAGCTTGGTTGCTGATTGAGCTAAGGTTTTTGTACTTTTAAAGTTATTGTTGATACCATATTGGTTTTGTTGGCTCTCTTTTCCACTTACAGAGCTAGTTTACTGTTTTTCTTTGAAATAAATATTCAAAAACATTTAACCTACTGATGCCTCAATTAATGTAATTTTATTGGTATCTATTTTTATTTTTGAAATTTACCAGTAGCTGCTGCATTTCCCACCCTCGACTTATACTTGAGTCAATAAGTTTTCCCAGTTTTTTGTGGTAAAATTGGGTGCCTCGGCTTATATTCGGATCGGCTTATACTCGAGTATATACGGTAATTATAAAGTAACTTATAATTATTAGTATCTCAGCTTTTATTTATAAATAAACAGAGACTTCTAAATTAAAACATATTTATCAAATTTTGAAACTGCCCTTGCAGAGAGAGGGAATTATGTTACAATTAGCACATACTACCAGTCAATGGTGATTTATGCAATACATCACAATTAAACAATTAAATATAACAAATTAAAATATGAACTGTCACCTAGTATAATATCAAATAAACTTGAATTTAACTACAGTATAAAATTGCTTAGGATTGTGTTACGAAAAAGGAAAAGAAAAAAGAAAAATGGAACGTGATCAAATTCATATACATTCACCTGCAACAAACAAGAAAACTAAACCCACCAACCTGGGCTGGCTTTACACAATATGCTAAGCCAAAACATGGTTTGCTTGTTTGTTAATTTATTTTCTAATCTATGCCTTTCATAAGACATGGCCTAAATCTAACAAATATGATTTTTAGCCATTCTATGATGTGTATCCAAGCAAATATACCTTTTAAATTAAAGTATGGGCTGGCATGTTCTATAAATACAGCCTAAGAAACTAGCAAACATAAGGAAACGCAGGGTACATATTAAAAAGAATTCATTAACTATCATTTTCTTCTTAAAAGAATGTTGATTCAAGTTAATTCTATATATTGTTGCCCAAATTCCTGCCTGACATCAACAGATGCAAAACACAAAGTTAAGTCAACCCAAGTAACTATTATAGCATAGGATGACAGACTCCTAATATTATCATTAAGTCTGCTGTTGGCTTATCTAAAACACATAACTTGGTTTAGTTTGCCACTAAAAACATAGAGTGGGTTTTCATAAAATTGTACTTTACAATTTAATCACAGCTTTCAAATAGTATGTTAAATTTCAAATAAGCAAATCATATTTTGAATAAATACAGTACATTGTCTCAAGCAAACTATAGTTTCAATGATATTCACTCAGAAATAAATCTCCCTGATTTAAGTGGGTTACTTCCAGATAAATATATGGAGCAGCAAGCACAGTTACTTTGGACTTAGTAATCAATGTAAGGACCTAAAGCTTTCTAACACAAGAACATAGGATTGTAATGTAACATTTATAGTTAGTGTACTAGAAAGCTAGTATGTGTAGAACAAATATCTGTACAACAAAGATTGTATTTGTTCAACAAACAAAAATTACAAATTAGAACAAACAAAATGAAAAAATTAAAATGTGACGGTGACGATAGGCCCATAAGTGCACTTACACACACACCCTTAGGAATCTCTTAAAAATATGATGAGTTCCACAGAAATTAAATTAGATTTAAAACTGTGAAGTTAGTAGCTGAGTCAACTGAATCAAGTAAGTTATTCCAAACTTTGACAAATCCTGTTACAAAAATTGATTTTTTTTATAGTAGATAATCAAGTTTACAGTGGTTTACATTAAGTTTAAGAAGTTATTTGTGTGTGTTACATTATGATTAAAGCTAAAAAATCATTTATAGATAAGATGTTACTGTCGAATTTTGTATACAATACCTATATCTGATCACAAGCATTGCAGTTCTAAATTATCCATACCAAAAATGTCAAGCCTAGTACCATAAGGCATTCTATTATGGACAGAAAAGTGCAAGACTTTTCTTGTGAAGTACTTCTGAACTCATTTGATTGTACTAATGTCCATATGTGGTAAGGATTTAACATTACTACTTGTAATGTATTTAACTCATAGACTTTCTACGAGTTAAATACAATAATAGATTGGCAACAGAAGATTTTAAACTTTAATTCTGCTGTTGCTTTATCTGTTAAATATATATAATAGATAGATGACAGGTCAAATAATGCAAATAGATGTAAAGGTTTTTAAATGTTGGGCCTGCTTCATAAGCGGGTAAACTAATATTGTTGCAATATATTTATCAATATAAAATAGAATTAGAATTAGAATTAAAATTAGAATTAGAATAGAATAGAATAGAATAGAATAGAATTGAATTGAATTGAATTGGAATGGCATGGCATAACATAGCATAGCATAGCATAGCATTAGCATAGCATAGAATAGAATTCTTTATTGGCCAAATGTGATTGGACACACAAGGAATTTGTCTTGATGCAAATGCTCTCAGTATACATAAAAGACACATTCATCAAGAATCATAAGGTACAACGCTTAATAATAGTCAGAGGGTATAATAAGCAATCAAATTATACTAGGAAACAGTCAATATAGATCATAAGGATACAAGCAGGGGTGGGATTCTACCAGTTCGGACTGGATTGATAGAACCAGTTGTTAGGATTCTCCGTAGAACCAGTAAATCAGACCTCTGGCTGGCCCCGCCCCTCTCCGCATGCTTCTCCACTGCCACCCCGTCAATCCTAATCACGCATGTGCAACATTGCACGCATGTGCAACACTGCTGCCTGCAGCCTGCTCTTGTGCACCCACCAGGCTAGCCATTGCTGCCTGCCTTCTGCTGTGGCCCTGCCTTTACAGATCTCCCTGGGTGAGTGAGGATCTGCAAGCCCCGGTCGCCTTCCCCCCCAGTTGCCTTTTGCTGCCACCACTGGTTGCCTTTTCCCCACTACTTTCCTTCCACTGGGGAACTCTCATATAGGCTCCAGCCAAGTCAGCAGCTGCTTCTTTTACCTGCTGCTGTTGCTGGGAGCAAGAGTTTCCCAGCATAGTGGAAAGCTTCCAAATCCCGCTCCCATTAGAAACGGCTCCTGGGCAAGCAGAGAAGCAAGCTAGGTTAAATCCTGCTTCTCTCTGCTTGCCCGGGAACCATTTCCGATGGGAGGGGGACTTGTAAGCTTTCCGCTGCGCTGGGAAACTCTTGCTCTCCCAGCAACAGCAGCAGGAAAGAACACGTGGAGAGGCATCCCTTGACTGAGTCCAGGACAGTTGATGGCAGCTGCGGGAAGCAGAGCTTGGAGGCCGCAACGCACCATGTGTGCAGCTGCATGGATGGTGGGGGGGACTGGTCCCAGAAGCCCCAGTGCCGCCGGAATCACCATTGCCGCCTTGCTGTTGCTGCATCCCCACCCCCTGCAGGTATGGTGAGTGTGAGCCCTGGGTTGGGTGACTGACCAGCTCAACTGCTGCTCCCACTTACTTTTTCCATGCCAAGAGTGGAAGCAAGAGAGAGAGAGCAGCCCTCTTGATATGGAGAAAAATTGCACATCTCCCCATATTCCTCTCTCCACAAGCAGCCTCTTGTAATATCTTTAAACTTAGTGTGCTTCACAAATGAGGAGGAGATGGGGCTGCTCACGGAGAAAGGAATATGGGGAGATGCACAACTTTTCTCCCCGCTGAGCTGCTCTTGCCAGTGACTCCAGTCTGTTTTGCTCAGCTAAGACTAGATCAGGGGTCCCCAAACTTGGCAACTTTAAGACTTGTGGACTTCAATTCACATAATTCCTCAGCCAGCTTTGCTGGGAGTTGAAGCTTTTCTGGGAGTTAAAGTCCACAAGTCTTAAAGTTGCCAAGTTTGGGGACCTCTGGACTAGACTATCAAGGAAGAGAGAATAACATGCAGCAGATGCCTAGCAAAATTCAGTAATACTGCAGATTGGCTGTTCACATTGAAATCAGGTGCAAGATAGTGATGGTAGATAAATTATTGGGCAGTTTAGTTTGGTATTTATTTCAGTAGGCTGATTTTAGAAAGCTAAACAGGATCAGACCTGGTAAGTACTTGTCTGGGAAGCAGGGGTGGGATTAAAATTGTTAACAATTGGTTCTATGGGTGTGGCTTAGGTGGTGGGCATGGCTTGGTGGTCATGTGACTGGGTGGACATGGTTTGGTGGTCATGTTATTGTGGCCAACTCAATATCACTCACATCAAGGCACGCATCTCTTTACCTGGCCTCATGACTGGGAATGCTGCAACAGTCTTAAGTGTGAAAAATGGTCATAAGTCACTTTTTTCAGTGTAATTGTAACTTTGAATAGTCACTCCACACAAGCAAAGTACCAGCAAAGGAGGGGGAAAAAACTCCAGAGACGTTCCTGAGACAGGAAGTCTAGTCCTGCCAAGAATGTAATAAGGCTTAACGGAGAGGCAGATTCTGTAAGCAGCACCAGAATGTTTCCCTCCTGCCTTCCTTACAGGATAAGGCCAGTAATTTATTTAACAACCGGTTCTCCGAACTACTTAGAATGTTAACAACGGTTATAGCGAATAGGTGCGAACTGGTAAAATCCTACCCCTGCTGGGAAGCCAACACAAAATAGGATAAGGGGAGGAATGGGGTTGGGAAGGAAAGAAGGAAGATAGGATAAGATAACTTTTATTGTCATTTTTTTACTGTAAGTACACTGGCACACATTAAAAGTGAAATATATATATTCCGTGGTCTTGTCTCATCTTCTGTGTGGGTGTGAGTCTGCTTTCTACGTGGAAGTGTGGTGGTGGCCACACACCCACATAGAAGATGAGACACGACCATTGACCAGAAGCCGCACTGCAGCTGCATCACTACCCACTTCAAACCCCTCTGAGCCATACATGAAGCGAACTGACCCCCACCATGATCACGAACTCAAAGCCAAACAGCAAGATCACAGCTCACCAGCTCAAATCCCCCAGCAACTCAGACTAACCTGAGCACAACCAAGCCCCCACCTGAAGAGAACACGCCTCCAGCCAATCAGAACACAGCCAAGCCCCCAACCAATCAGAACACAGTCAAACCCCCAACCAATGAGAACACACCCTACCCAATCAGAACACAGCCAAGCCCCCACCCAATCAAGTCACGCCCCCACTAGCAGTTAAAAAGAAGCAGCTCCAAGCTCATATCACTCTGAGAAGCACAGAGCTGAAGACACAAGCCTGAAGATGATGAATGAGACTTCATCGAAACGTTGCCTAGATACTTCCAATCTTACGTGGGAGAAAACCCGAATAACCAAAGATCCACATACAAATACCCGCGAGAACCTCAGAAAATATGTGTGTGTGTGTGTGTGTGTGTGTGTGTATCTTTGGTTATTCGGGTTTTCTCCCGCGTAAGATTGGAAGTTTCTAGGCAATGTTTCGATGAAGTCTCATTCATTATCTTCAGGCTTGGTCTTCAGCTCTGTGCTTCTCAGAGTGATGTGAGCTTGCAGCTGCTTCTTCCTTTTAACTGCTAGTGGGGGTGTGACTTGATTGGGTGGGGGCTTGGCTGTGTTCTGATTGGCTGGAGGCATGTTCTGTTCAGGTGGAGGCTTGGTTGTGCTCTGGTTAGTCTTAGTTGCTGGGGGATTTGAGCTGGTGAGCTGTAATCTTGCTGTTTGGCTTTGAGTTCGTGGTCGTGCTGCATCTTCATGGTGGGGGTCAGTTCGCTTCATGTATGGTTCAGAGGAGTTTGAAGTGGGTAATGATGCAGCTGCAGTGCGGCTTCTGGTCCGTGGTCGTGTCTCATCTTCTGTGTGGGTGTGAGTCTGCTTTCTACGTGGAAGTGTGGTGGTGGCATCTTGTGTGGCTCTCAGGGGTGTGAGTCTGGTGTCATTCTTCATGTTAGGTACTTCAGCAGCAGAATAATCAGAGAAGCCATAGAGATAGAAAAACGCCCACACAGCATGAATAAACGAGATGATACCTCCCGCCTACCAGCCATTTGGAAACCCGCCCTCAAGAATAGACGAGTACCTAACATGAAGAATGACACCAGACCCACACCCCTGAGAGCCACACAAGATGCCACCACCACACTCCCACGTAGAAAGCAGACTCACACCCACACAGAAGATGAGACACGACCACGGACCAGAAGCCACACTGCAGCTGCATCATTACTCACTTCAAACCCCTCTGAACCATACATGAAGCGAACTGACCCCCACCATGAAGATGCAGCACGACCACGAACTCGAAGCCAAACAGCAAGATCACAGGTCACCAGCTCAAATCCCCCAGCAACTAAAACTAACCAGAGCACAACCAAGCCCCACCTGAACAGAACACGCCTCCAGCCAATCAGAACACAGCCAACCCCCCAACCAATCAGAACACAGTCAAACCCCCAACCAATGAGAAAACACCCCCACCCAATCAGAACACAGCCAAGCCCCCACCCAATCAAGTCACACCCCCACTAGCAGTTAAAAGGAAGAAGCAGCTGCAAGCTCACATCACTCTGAGAAGCACAGAGCTGAAGATGATGAATGAGACTTCATCGAAACGTTGCCTAGAAACTTCCAATCTTACGCGGGAGAAAACCCGAATAACCAAAGATACACACACACACACACACACACATATGTTTTCTGAGGTTCTCGCGGGTATTTGTATGTGGATCTTTGGTTATTTGGGTTTTCTCCCGCGTAAGATTGGAAGTATCTAGGCAATGTTTCGATGAAGTCTCATTCATCATCTTCAGGCTTGGTCTTCAGCTCTGTGCTTCTCAGAGTGATGTGAGCCAAGCCCCCACCCAATCAAGTCACACTCCCACTAGCAGTTAAAAGGAAGAAGCAGCTGCAAGGTCACATCACTCTGAGAAGCACAGAGCTGAAGACCAAGCCTGAAGATGATGAATGAGACTTCATCGAAATATTGCCTAGATACTTCCAATCTTACGTGAGAGAAAACCCGAATAACCAAAGATCGATCTATCTATCTATCTACCTATATATTTATCTATCTATCTATCTATCTATATTTGTTTTCTTAAGTTTTTGCAGGTACTTACATGTATGGCATTCAGCTTTGTTCGGGTATTTTCCCACATCATCGACTATGACGTGGGAAAATACCCGAACAAAGCTGAATGCCATACATGTAAGTACCCGCGAAAACTTAAGAAAACATATATATATATATATATATATATATATATATATATATATATATATATATATATATATATAACAAATCCATACATATATACATAACACACATATACACATTACACACATACACACACGTAAAATCATTGCCCATTTTGAATACATAGCGGAAAGGAAGAAAGAGAATTGGATACATATACACAAATGTGTGTGAAAAAACTGCAAAGAAATAAGATTATAAAAAACAGCTTCCAATCTTAGCAGTTATAGATGAGAGAGAGAAAGAGAAATGAGAAACAGGGAGAGGGAGAAAGAGAAAGAGATGAGGAAGAAAGAGAAACAGATGAGAGAGAGAGAGATATGAGAAAGAGAGAGGGAGAAAGAAAGAGAGATACCTGTTTAAAAGAAAATAGAAAAATGCCTCTTTGAGTGTATAAGGTTGCAGACTCCTGGGTTAGGCAAACACTATGGTCATTAAGTGAACCTTGTGTCATTAAGCAACTGGTTGTTAAACAAGTCCATTTCCCCAATGGGCATTTTTAACCAGAAACCAAAAGATATTGTTGGAAACTGGCAAAAAAAACCATAGAAAATCTCAGTCAGAAGACTGTGTGGGATGTTGTAACTGGTCATAAGTGTCTGGGGGGGCTATCAAAACACCAGAAATAGGTCAAGTAGCTCTGGTGAGGACAGTCATAAATTAGAACACTTGCTAAGCAACTGGCCATTAAACGAGGAGCACTTATATTTCATTTTCCAATCATGGCCACCTAGCTACGCCCATCCTAATCACATGGCCACCTAGCCACACCCATCCCAGTCACATGACCACCTAGCCACGCCCACCCAAGTCACATGACCACTTAGCCATGCCCTGTCAGTCACAGGACCTCCTAGCCATGCCCATTCAGCAAGCCACACTACCCAGTAACATGACCAAGCCACATCCACAAATTAGGCCACGCCCACAGAACCAGTTGTTAAGAAATTTGAATCCCACCCCTGGATATAAGCGACAAAGTTACAGTCATACAGTCACAAGTGGGAGGGGATGGGTAATAAGGAGTGATGAGAAGGTTAATAGTAATAGTAGTCAGACTTTGTAAATAGTTGGACAGTGTTGAGGGAATTATTCATTTAGTAGAATGATGGCATTTGGGGAAAATATTCATTTGGTAGATGTAATATATGTATATTTTTTGTCTTTTGCACTTTTTAGTTTACTTTTTTAAATGTTGGCTTTTGTGCCTTGTTTTTGTAAAAAAATCTTTCTTTTGGAGTTTGTATTTTAATTTTCTGAATAAAAATAAAAATTACTGTTAAAAAAAGTTATCACAGAATCCAGGATTCCATGGAATACAGTTTGAGAAACTCTGATCAAGGAAGTTATGATTCCTTAAGTGGTTAGCTGGGAAAGTTAAGACATCCATGGCCTTGGTAAATTTTTGCTATATTTACTCTGAAAAATAAAAAGAAACCAAAATGATAGTAATGACTGATCTTGCAGAAAGCATAATGATTAATTTCTATATCCCACATTTCAAAATAAAAAAACTTTCTGTTTTCCATGAAACATTTCAAATTTATGTGTATGCTTTGCCATGATGCAAGATTATCTTATATCACATTATAGTCAGCTGAAATCCAGTGGATTGATAAAAATGATTAAATTTGGATTTAAATGAGATTTCTTTAAAATAGTGTGAATAGCATCTAAAGTAGAAGCAGATTACAGCAAACAGAACAACCCTTTTCTAAATAAAGCCATTGCGAACAACAATGGGATGTGTCATAGAATTAGAAATAACTCATAACTTAATTTTAGAACAAATCACTGTTCTAAAAGTTGTTGATTCTTTCCAAGCTAGAACCATGTGGAGCACAAATTTCATAAATTATGATTTTTCAAGAATTATGACAAAGATCTATGGGAAGAATGAGATTTGGGGAAATGATTAACCTTTGGCTAACTAAATTTATTTTAATAATAAGGGAAAGATTCAAATTATTCTATATGACATTGCTAGGCAAATCAGCCAAAAATCAAAGCCATATGCCTGTAGAGAGCATGGAAAATATTACTAATAACAAAACTGCACGAGTATTTGAAATATTAGAATACATAATGAGAAATGATGGATTAGAATAAAAGTTGGAAATAAAAATTCTTGAAAATTGAAAGCATTGTTGAAGTTGAAAGGCTTTCTAAAATATATTGGGAATTTTTTTTTGTAATAAAGTTTTTTTATTTTACTCTACACATACACATCAATACATTAATTGTGTGGCATCAATATATCATACATTTTAATATAGACAAATTTAATAATACCAATCATATCTCTTATTACCCTTATTCACATTAAATCAAAATCCTTCTTTGCTTACTTTCAATATTTCAATACTCTCAGGGAGTTCCGGTCTGCAGCGCGTGACTGTGCGCGGTTTCTGCCTGCACTCGCTGCCGGAGTGCCCTGAGCCACCCGGCTTCAGGGCTATCCACCTCCGTAGAAGGTGGCGAAGATGGGGGGGATCTGGCAGGGTTGAGAGATATCGCATCTCTCTTCTCTAGCTGGCTAAACCCCCTTTTCCGAAGGCAGCTGAGCGGTGGTCAAAAGTGGCCGCCACATAGAAGCACTCAGCCAGAAAAAGAAAGTGCAGGAGGAGTCGAGAAGAAGTGAAAGTTTTTTTGCTGATTGGGACAAAGCAACAACAAAAGTACCCTGGAACTTAAAATTTGCGAAAGACACATCGTTTCCAAGATTTGCAAGCGGTGAATGGAAGTTAAAAGGGAAAGTTTTTCTTTTTTTTCACTCTCCTTCCTTATGTGACAGCGAATGGAAATGCAAGAGAAATCGGAGAAACCCGCATTGGCACTAATAGGTAATTAAATGCTAAAGGGACAAAGATTTCCGAATATTTTTTAAAAAATCTTTTTTGCTGCAAGTGGGAAGGGAGAGGAAAAGAATTGGAGCAGGATTTGGAAGTAAGGAGGGGATTGCCTAGAATCTCAAAGAATTATTAAATACCAATAAGACTTCTAAAAGATACATTTTAACTGGAACTTTGTAACTAAACAGTAACCGCAGAAAGAGAAAGTGAAGAAATAAGAAAGTGCTAAAAGAAACAGCCTATTTGGATTGTTTGGTGACTTTGGGATTTTTGGGAATTATTTTTGACTAAGAACACTTGAGTGGTTGTTTTGGAAAAACTTTTTCTTTCTACAATGGCATCACTTGCGGATGAATTGAAAATTGAATACAAAAAATACAAAGAAGAAGAACAAGAAGGGAAAGACTCTCTTGGCACTCTCTTTCAATTTTTAGAAATGGTGATTTGCACCTATGAGAAACTGACTGCACAACAAGATGATTGGGACAAAGAAGAAGCCATCTTTGATGAACAAGTAACTTTATTTGGGGAAGAAAGGGAGAAAGAGGAAAAGAAAAGGGGGACTTTAAGACTTGAAAAACAACTAAAAAAGAGAAAAATAAGGTGAAAAGTGGATATAATGTTGGAAAATAACAGAAAGGGGGAAAGCAGAAGAAGAAAAGGGAGGTGAAGAGACAAGGGGGTAAAAAGGACAGGGAGAAGAACAAGCAAGGGGGGAAGGAAGGGATGAGAAGCCTTAATGGTGGGGAGCAAGATGTAAAGAAACAAGATTCATTTAGAGATAATGGGTAAATTTAATTGAAAAAGAAATTCTGCAAAGGTATATAAGATTCTATTCTTATATTGGTACTTAGAAATATTGTTAGAAAATTGGAAACAACATGTGACCAAAAATGGGATAAAATGTTTGTGTAACTTAGTGAAACTTTTGTGAATAAAAAGAAGGCAATGAAATAAATGAGAGAATTGAAGTAGGAGGAAATGGGAACATTTTAATGATACAATGATTTAAATATAATGATTTAAAATATGTGATGTGGGGGGGAAATAACTATGGAAGTATAAGTGTTCCCATAAAAGTATGATATTCAATTGAAAAGTGATGTGTAAAATGTTTAAGATATAAATGAATATTAATATTAATGATTAGATTTGTATTGGCATCGATAGTTGTTTTAATTATATTATATACTTATAAAATTTTTCTTTTTATAAAATATAATGTGTAATTTTAGAATGTACTAAACAGAATCCCAATGGAAGTCATGTATTATATTAAGTATTATAAATTTAAGGGAAAGAGTTAAAGGCGCCACACTCCAATCAGTGTACAGGAGAAGTTTTGTTTAAAGAGAAAAGAGAAATAGATAGCTGGAAACAGAACAGACAAAGAATAATAAATATTATGATCTGAACTGAGATGAGATAAATAAAATAAAACTAAGAGAGTTAAAAGAGGTGAGAATAAGATATGGAATGGTATATAAAATAAGATATGGAATGGTATATAAAATGAACATGAATTTGAATTTGTGTCTGTATGAAGAGATATAACCCGGGATGAAGCAGCTTTCAGAAAAGATGTTTTATGTTTTTATGTTTTATGTTTTGTTTGTGTATTGTCTTTGAAAATCAATAAAATTTGTTTTAAAAAAAACATTTCAATACTCTCCTAATGCCACCATATCAGTTGGACATACTTAGTAATTTAATTATTCAATTTCCTCCTCAATTTTTTAAAATAAAAAATTCTCATCTGGCAAGCAGTATGGTTCCAGGTTTCACATCTATACAAACATGACATATTTACTTATTCATTTTATTTGTTCAATTTCATATCACATTAATCTTATTAGTATTAAATATTGAACTTTTTCAAAGTTCAAATCATATTGTAACTTATTTCCTTAGAACAGGGGTCCCCAACCACCGGTCCACAGACCGGTACCAGTCCGTGGGACATTTGGGACCGGGCCACCTACTTTGCTTTGGCGCCATCTTGTTCCAACATGCTGGATCGAGCGCTGGTTTTGATGCCATCCCTCAGCCTTGCTCGACCAAAAACATCAACTCCACGCCGTGCGTGGCTGGAGAAAAGGGAAACGTGGTTGCCATGGAGAAGCTGCTCTCCCTAAGAAGGAGGCTCCTGATTCGCCGGGCTTATGCCAGGAGTTCTGCGAGGCTCTGGTGAAGGGAGGCTACGCTGCTGCCAATTACCTCGATCCCAGCCTGCACAAACTCCCTCGCCCTCTTTGGAAGCAGCCGGCAACCTGGTCAAGGCTCACGAAAAGTTCTTCTTCAATCGCCTCACCAACACGCAGCTACAGGCCACTCAGGTGAGTGGCAGGAAATGGGAGCTGGGCAGTCACAGACCAGCCATCTCTCCATCTGATGGCCTCGGCAGAATCTCTGCTTCCCAGCGTGCTTGTTCCTCCGCCCGCAGGCTTCCCAGGCTCCTTGCCAAGCAGGTTTTCCACCCCAGCCCAGCAGGGCCCTCGCTGCCTTCCCCTCGCCTGGCTGGCCTGGCTCCTTGGGCAACCCAGCTGCCTTGTGCCGAGAAGCACACTGCCAGGCAGGGGTCACGCGGCTCAGGGCAACATGCCACTGCCCGGCCCTGGTGAGGGAAAGCAGCGGGTGCTCGCTGGGTGGTAGCCTCGGCCCCACCACCAGGGAAGCGGCTGCCCAGCTCCGGAGATGATCCACACCTGACCGGCTGGAAAGTAAGGGTGTGTAGTGTTGGTGTTGTGTGTGTGTGTGTGTGTGTGTGTGTGTGATTTCTTGGTGCGCAGTGCGGGGTCTCCTTTGGCCAGTCCCGATTTTTTTTTCAGAGGGGAATATCATGCCTGTATTAACCATGATTATTAAATCCAATCCAACTTTGATTATAATTAAATTAAGTCATAACTAGCTTTTCAATGAGTGGAATATATAATAAAATATAATAAATAAATAAATAAATAAAAAACCCTAATCGGTCCTTGAAAAAGTGTTTCTGAGTGAAATCGTTCCCTGGTACAAAAGAGGTTGGGGACCACTGCCTTAGAATATTTTCATATCTTATTTTACAGTGTTATTTAGAATTCTCATCTCGTTTCTATGTTCATTTCCCATATTATCTTTTTCTGTCATATTTGTAGTTTTATCAGTTCTTAATTTATTAATTCAAGATTGTCCCTTCTAATTATTAATTCGAGCCAGCCACCTTCAGTCTAAATACCATCTCCCTATTTACTATAACACACACACACACACACACGCACACACACATATATTTATCAGATTCTGCATTACATTTTCTCAATCACTTTATAAATCATCTATACATTACAAACATATTAGTCTAATCATTTAAGTATAGCAACTGATATTAATAGATCATAATAGATCTCATTTCAATATCTTCTCCCCTTTTCTTGTACCTCTTTAGTCATCAATTACTATATATTTTTATTATAAATTCCCAATTACATATAGCAATAATTCTTTAATAAAAGGAAAGAGAGAAAGAAAAGAAACTAAAGAGAAAAAAATCCCATCAGTTATATACTTATCTATTTTCAATACTAATGCATATATATCACAACTTATTACCTTGCGGAATCTCCTTCCTATCCTCTTTTATTTTCACCCATTGTCTCTCACTCTTTTAACAATGTAGTTTCTTTTCATCCTCATTTGCTTCCTGTTTCTGTTTATTTTCTGGTCCTTTCTTTCAATTCCCTTTCCCCCCATTTTTATTCCTCTCCATTTCTCATATTAACTTTTTCTCCCTCCCTCCTTTGGTTTTTCTTTTGAACTTCCCTTTTCAGTTTTTTCCCCTCTCCTTTTTTTCATTTTCAGAACCATTTTCCCTTTTATCACTTCAGACCACACATTTTTAATTTTAACTCCTTTCCCCCTCTGTTTAAATAATTGTTGATCCCTTTGTTCTTCAAAGCTGGCTTCTTCTTTGTTAGTCTTCTCCCCCTCTGGTTTACCTTGTTCTTCTACATACTGGGTCGCCATTTCTAATTTCTGTAATACATAATTACACATTTCAAGTCTAATTTTCATCATTTCCCTTATGTCTTGCAAGTCTGATCTCATTTCAACAAGTAATTCCTCCATTGTATCTTCTCCTTTTTCTTTTTCCTCTTCTCTAATTGGTGTATTTAGTCCCAAAGTCCAGTATATTATTTCAGCCAGTGTCTTTTAAATTTATTTTCAACAATCAATGTCCTTGAATCTTTGTTTCAAGTCTTCAAGAGGGCCCTTTCCCAACTGTTTCCCACAATCACTGGGTGGTTCTATGTCAATATTTTCAAGTATCTTCCCCTTTGTAGTGTTCTAATGTCACTTTCCAGGTTTTTATTTTTTAGAATGGAGTTTCCTTTACTTTCCTTTAAATTTCAAAGTCCAATTTCTTAGAAAGACCAAGCACTTTTTAAAAGAAAGGTCACTGAAGTTTTTCCTGTACCATCAGGTGGTGCTCTTGAGCCTTTTCCACAGTCCACTCCTTCCTTAACTTTAACTTTCTTTGTTAAATATAGTACTTTTACTTAATTCACTAATTTCAATCATTAGCTATTTTTTCTTTTCATTTCAACACACTCAATTTCAGCATTTAGTTATGCCCTTTAAGTGCCCATAATCTGATAATTATCCAGTTTAATTTCTAAACCTTGTGTTCAAATATTTTTCTTTAAATTTTCTCCTCCAAATTAATCCAATACAATGATTCAAGCCAATTTTATAAAATCCAATTTCCTTCTCACTTTCTTTAGTCACTGCTTCCATACACTTTCCTCCAAAATAATCCTTTATTTTTAATATGGGGTACCTCAAAAATGATGTCTTTTGCCTAGTTCATACACTGCTTGCTGCTGCTTCTCTCCAGCACAGTTTTAGTTTCCCAGAGTGTTCTACGTCTTCGTGGTGGCCATTTTAAGACCACAGCTGCAACTTGCCTTTAGGAGAGGTTTTCCTGTCCGGGAGGATGGTTGTGACTCCCCTCAACCTTCCAGGAGATTCCTCCCTTCTTCACCACCCTTCAATCAGGACCCTCCAGCAAGTGAGCTTGGGTGAAACCATGCACGATCGCGGATTCCATTCCAACTCTGACCACGACCAAACCGGAAGTCATATTGGGAATTTTCTAGTTGACTTGTAAGGTTTAAAAGAGAAATAAATTCACATATTGAGAAATAAAGGACTCTACCTCCTACAGAGCAGTGAACCAGTGAACCAATGTAAGAAGTGGGAATAAAACACAGAATCACTAAATTTCAGCAAATCCAGCAGGAAAGCATTGAACTTTTTTAGAAAAGTGAGTGGAGCTAGATAACCGACACAAGACACATCCAATATAACTCCTGACCAAATAGCCTCTAGTTGTATCTTGCTTCAAAACTTCAACAGTGAAAGGACACTCCAGTCTCGCCAAAAAAGTACTTTCACCTTTTTGGTGATCAAGCACTCTTGCCCCTTCTCTTTAAAGGAAATTGTCATTTCATTGGTAGTCTAAAATGTGGTAAAGCACCAGGCTTTGATGGTATTCATCCAAAATTCCTGATAAACCCTGGGAAGCGTGCATGGAACCAGATTGGTAAATTCCTCTCAGAAGTACGTAATTTCCAACGGCTGCCTACCACCAGAATTTTAAAAAGCCAAAATAATACCTCTAAATACTGGCAAACCACTAGACAGAATTGAAATCTACTGCCCAATTGCCCTTTTGAGCTCCTGGTACAATTCCTGGAAAAATTAATTATAAACAGGATAAGTCCTGTAAGAGATGAACATCTACCATGAAACAAGCCAGTTTCTGATAGGACCGAGTTAGTTAGGTGCTAAGCCTAACAGGCTATATTGAATATCAAAATCAGATATGTGTTCATAGACACAGCTGCAGCATAAACAGTTTGGAAGGATGGGGAAACTGCCATATTATCCCCTGAAAACATTTCTATTGACTAATTGATAACAAGTTGAGTGATAATAATGGGAAAAGAAAAATAAGGTAAGATTAAACAATACTCTCCCCCCACAGCTCTGTAATGGCACCTACACTATTCACCTTATATGAAATAATGCTGGTGACAAGGGGACACAAATTTGGACACACTTATTATTGACCACAAATTTGGACACACTTATTATTGACCAGTACAAGAAAAACACATGGAGGTAGCTGACAGCCTCCTATCCAGACCTTGAAATCTTGGAAAAATTCTTCACTAACTGGAGGCTCGTAGCACCAGCAAAACATTAACTATGTGCTTCTACCTTAACAACAAACTAGCAAATGAAGCCCCCCACCAATCTACCTCATAGGTGGGAAACTATGGCCCCTTTATGACTTGTGGACTTCAACTCCCAGAATTCCTTAGCATAGCTGGCTTAGGAATTCTGGGAATTGAAGTCCACAAGTCATAAAAGGGCCATAGTTCCCCATCCTGATCCACTGAAAGAAAAACTTACTCCCCTATTATCCCCATTAAAAAGTATCTCGGAGTAACATTGGACCAAAGAATACAGTGGCAAAAAATCAATATTAGGAATAGCATACTCCATGAATTGTGTATAGTCAAGGCTATGGTTTTCCCAGTGGCAATGTATGGCTGTGAAAGTTGGACCATAAGGAAGGCCAAGCGCCAAAAAATTGAAGCCTTTGAACTATGGTGCTGGAGAAGACTCCTGCAAGTCTCTTGGACTGCAAGGTGATCAAACTGGTCAATTCTAGAAGAGATCAATCCTGACTGCTCTTTAGAAAGCCAGATCTTGAAGATGAAACTCAAATACTTTGGCCACCTAATGAGAAGGAACGACACACTGGAGAAGAGCCTCATGCTGGGAACGATCGAGGGCAAAAGAAGGGGATGACAGCTGAGGTGGCTGGATGGAGTCACTGAAGCAGTTGATGTGAGCTTAAATGGACTCCAGGGGATGGTAGAAGACAGGAAGCCTGGAGGAACGTTGTCCATACAGTCATGATGGGTCGGACAGACTTTGCGACTAACAATAACCCTCCACAAATTATGTGTAACTAAATGAGAAGCCTCAATTGCTACCTTTAGGTCTTCAGCGCTAAGATTAATCTACTCTGCAGCAGCATACTGTGCCTTGGTATGGTTTAACAGCTGCCATATTAGGAAGTTAAGATGACAGACTCAATGACACCATGAAGATGATAAGCAGAGGTATTAAAACCACTCTGGCTTGCTGTCTTCCTGTTCTGAAGAATATAGCACTGCTAGCTTTACGAAGGCAAGATGCACTTGTGAGGGAATACAGAAAAATTACGAACAACTCCTACCGGTACCTGCCGATCTTCCACATTTATTAGCAAGAAGACTCAAATTCAGGTAACCCACACTGGCACTGGCACTGGCACTGGCACGACATCTGACCAGCAACTTTAATAGATTCCCAATGGAAAGCCAAATGGGTTGCTGAAAGCCCAGACATAGGAAGACATATAAATGACCCCACAAAAATGGTGCCAAGCTTTGAATGACCATGTTAACAATGGACAATCCTGAATAGGATTTGCACCTTATATGGCATCTGCCAGGATTCTCTGTATAAATGGGGCATAGTATCTTTCTCAAAGTGTTACTGAGGGTCCCACATCAAACTGTAGATCACATTGTGATTAGCTAAACTAAGGACATATACCAATCTGGAATCTATTTTTTTTTAAATATAAACAATCCTGGGCTTCAATGGTTAGATGATCCAGAGATGTTAATGTTTGAATATGTCTTTTTAACATTTATATTTTATTGGATTCCATTAATCTAGTTATGTTAATATATATTGCTAATCCATGTATGATATGGCATACACTAAATAAATAAGTTCTCATTTGGAATAGAATACATAATAGAAACGAATTGGAAAAAAAGACGCTTTTATTCTTATATGCATTGTGTTCGTTAATACAGTGGAAAAATTTGGTATGAAAATTTGGCAATTGGCAAGCTAGTTGATTATTGCAATATCAATAATTTAGAAGGCACGAAATTCAAATTTCCACCGTTTCAGGTCAGTATTCATTTGTCCACCAAATGAAATACCTTGGCCAGTTTTCTACCTTTGGATCTTGTGAACGTCAGCTGAAAGAGTATGGACACTTATGTACATGCACATCAATCAATCACCTGTAGAGTATACCAAAGTAAAATTACACGGTATTTCTGTAAGAGACCTAGGGTTGTCTTTCGCCTCCGCTCTTTTTTTTTTTTTTTAAACTAAGGCGTTTATGAATTCCCGCACAAAGGCTGACCAATTTGCAGCCCGAGAAGTACAAACACCCACCCAAAGAAGCGCCTACGCTTCCACCCACTCCGCCTGCGGGTAGGCAGGGGAAGCGGGCCTGTTTTGCGCATGATGACGAGACCAACCAATGACGAAGACAACAGCTACTCCAGTATCAACGCGTGAACTGCGGACAGCTAAATAAGCTCGATCCTGCCCTCCTCCCTGCGAAGCACGGATCCTCAAGCGCCTCTTCCGAGCATCTTTGATTCAGACATTTAATACATGAGAGTCACGGACTCTTCCTTCGATACTGTAATAATAATCGAAGAAATCCATCACTGCTGTCACAGCCGATCTCAATTACAGTATGCGCGCATACAATCGCCTCTTCGTGAATGCAAACAGTAATCTGCACTCCCTTCTATCACGGATGAGGTTACGTAGTTTGCGTAAACGTCTGCAAGAAAACAAGTTCAGAGTACCAAAGACACCTGGTGTCAATCCAGAGCTGCATATATTATCTTTTATTGATATGATGAATATTTATTGGCTCATTTTAAACATTTAAAAAAAACCCAATTCACAATAATCAGAGTCAGTGAAAAATTCCTCGGTTTTTCCTTCAAAAGTCTGCGAGGCGAAATAAAGATGGCTTCTCTAAGGAAAAACTAGCTTTAAAAAAAAATTGTTCAAGGTTATCTATTATTTCCTATCTCTGTGGTTCTTTACCATCACGACATAGTGCGCACGCTCGCTCGTTCGTTCTTTTTTCCCTCAACAGGAACTATGGGGTTGCTACGGAAACGGGTAGACGCTACCCGACAGCTTGGAGAGAAAAAAAGAGCGAACGCGCCTGTGGCAGGCAGACCAAATATAGGAAGGTGAGGGGTTTCTTGGGGAAAAGTCTTTCCTGGCTCATAGTTTTTTAAATGCGAAATGGTTATATGCCCTTCCCCGTTTTTGATTACGACATTAACTTTTATACATGGAGTTTGCTTACTGTTATGGGCGCAATTCCATTTCTGGCGATGGCTGCGGCGGTTTTTATACCTTTATGACTCGCTTGTGAAGGACACCTATTCTCTCTCCCCCCCCCCCATTCCATTCCCAGTATCACGGGGGAATTCTTACGGTTCTCCTTCACAATAATAGACTTAAAGACGGAGACACACAGGTACATATATAGCCCTAGTTAAAATCTGATGATAAGTAACATAGACATTTTTCACACTTGTTACCTTCTCTGTAATATTTGTATGTATGTTAGAACTGCAGCCACTGGAAACTTACCACCTGATGAGCCTGTCAGGGAGGAAAATCGCTGTCTATGATTAGATAGTTAACCTGTTTCATTTTGTGTTGTGCCTTCAGTCAGTTTTGACTTTTGGGGATCAATCGGATAAGTCCCTGTATTCTTGGCATCATTTTAAAAGTGGTTTGCCACTGTTTTCTTCCTAAGACTGTGACTAGCTCTGTCGTGTCCGCAAAAAGATGCTCAGAGTCGGTGACTTTCATTCAAAGCTCTTTATTTACAATGGGAGAACCGAACTGGCGAAAGGCAAAAAGCCCGCGGCTTTTATACCTTTCGCAGCGGCGGCCGCGGCCAATGGCAGCAATTCAAGTCTCCCGCTCTTGGTTTGAACCAATCGCGGAAGACTTCAATCGGGCCAATCAGCGCGGCTCGCCTGGCCAATCAGAAATCCCCGCGCCTTAGCCAATCAAGGCTCGGGGATTTCGAGTATTCCAATTCAGGACATAACACCCCTCCCCTCTTGGTATGGTCCATCACGTGGTGTAGTCACGCAGGTAGGCGGGGCTCCGTCGAGTCCTAGTTGACCTGCGCAACTCACTTGCATGCTGTAACTCGGCCGGAGCGGTCATCTTTTTGGCTGCTCCTGCCTCTGTGCGAACCGGCTGGATGATCGGGCCGGTTCTTTCGCCGTGGCTCCCGCCTGGGCCTACCGGGTCGGTTGAGCTACGGATTTCGCCGCTCCCGCTTGGCTTCTCCGAGTCGGTAGAGCTGGCCAGGTGGTTCTTCTCCGGAGGGGACTCGCAATGGCTGTGTTCCGGTGAGTATTTTTGGTTTATTTTTTCCTGCGATTGTCTCTCCGGGTATTCCCTCCCCCCTTGGTTCGTGTCTTGGGGGTTGAGGTCAGTCACTGTTCGTGACCTGAGCTGGTCGATATGTTGTTTCCAGGCTCGCCCATCGATGGTTTGGAGCCGGTACGACCGTGGACCAGTGACTTGAGTTATGACGGCTGGGATCCATAGGGGGTCCCCCGTCATGTTCTTTGCATAGACTAAGTCACCTGGGTCAAATGTCCGGTACCTGGAGCTGGAGTCTGGGGGCCGCTCCGGGTTATAGGTCGGGTGTAATCTGTCGAGTGGGGACCTCAGCTTTCTGCCCATTAGAAGTTCTGCAGGGCTCTTGTTAGTTGTGGTATTGGGCGTGATGTGCTGTATGAAGAGCAGTTTGTTGATTTTGTCGCTGATCTCCCCGTGGTCCATTTTCCGGAGGGTCTTTTTCGTAAACTGGACCATCCGTTCCGCCCTACCGTTCACCGCCGGATGCGCCGGTGCTGTTAATGTGTGGCGGATACCCCTCTCCGCCAGGAACCGTTCGAAATCGATGGAAGTGAACTGGGGCCCGTTGTCTGAGACGACGACGTCTGGGAGGCCGTGTGTGGAAAACAGTTTACACAGTTCTTTAACGACGGCCTCTGTGGTAGTGGATTTCATGTCGCATACCTCCAACCAATTGGAGTACGCGTCAACTGTGATTAGAAAAGTATGCCCATTTGTGGGGCCAGCAAAGTCTAGATGGATTCTGGACCAGGGCCCCCGTGGTGTTTCCCAGTCCCGGATAGGTGCTGCGGGTGGGCTGGATCTGGTCTCCTGGCACCGGTGGCATTTGGCGACCCATGTTTCAATTTGCTTGTCCATCCCTGGCCACCAAGCATAACTCCTGGCCAGGGCTTTAGTCCTGACGATGCCAGGATGACCCTCATGTAGCATCTCTAATACCCTCTCTTGCAATCTGTCCGGAATTACCACCCGGTCACCCCACAGAATACATCCTCTCAGTAGTGAAAGTTCAGTCTGGCGCTGACGGAATGTTTTAAAAGTCTCGTCATTGTCTTTCTCCGGCCAGCCTTTTTCTAACCAGTGTAAGATTCGTGCCAGACGCCTGTCCTTAACGGTTTCTCTGGCAATGTCTGATGCGGTAATAGGTAAACTCTCGATACTTAGGGTGTTTGTTGTTGGTGCTGGGTCAGGTTCAGAGTCAGGTAAAGGCGAGCGGCTTAAAGCGTCCGCGTGCGAAATTTTCTTACCTGGCTTGTGTAGCAGTTCGTAACTGTAGGCTGCCAGGAATTCGGACCATCTTGTCATCCGGGGTGACAAGATGTTTGGCGTGGCTCGGTTTCCAGCGAGGATGCCCAGCAATGGCTTATGATCCGTCACGATGGTGAACGGGCGGCCGTACAGGTATTCGTGGAAACGCTTAACGGCGGCAACTATAGCCAAAGCTTCTTTGTCCAGCTGGCTATAGTTCCGTTCCGGTTTAGTCAGAGTCCTGGAGAAAAAAGCGATGGGTTCTTCTCTCTGGTCTGGGAGGGTGTGGCTGAGGACAGCGCCGACGCCGAAAGGTGATGCGTCGCAAGTGACAGCTAAGGGCAAGGTTTCGCTGAATTGCATCAGGACGGCGTCGGAGGTGAGGAGGTCTTTGGTTTTTTGAAAGGCGGCTTGCTCTCGTCTCCCCCAAGTCCAGGCTGCCTTCTTGTCTAGGAGTCTATGTAAAGGTTCCGCCGCCGTTGCCTTTTGAGGTAGGAAAACATTATAAAAATTTAGTAAGCCTAGGAACGCTTGTAGTTCCGTTTTGGACTTTGGGGTGGGGGCTTCCTTGATGGCTTTCACTTTTTTAGTCGTAGGGTGAATGCCATGCCGGTCTAGGAGATAGCCCAAAAACTCTACTTGCTTTGTACATAGTTATGGACTTCTACGTGTACCTTTCTGGCGCCGTCGGAGATGGCATGGCCGATGGTCACCGTCTGGTGGGTCTCTTCTTTTCGCCGACCGTCGCCGCTTCTTTGAGATCGTTGAGTACGGTCCCACCGACCGTCTGGCTGGCGCTCTCTGGCTCTGGGCGGGGAGCTTTCTCTCCTTCTGTCGTGCTGTTCCCATTTGGGCGGGCTGCGGGTCTTCTTTTGGCGGCAAACTCGAGCGATGTGGCCTCGTCGTTCACAATGCCTACAGATAGAGTCAAAGAATCGGCATTCTGACCTGGGGTGGTCGCCGCCGCACCCGGCGCAGTTGGTCCTCGACCTACGACCTTTTCGACTTCGTTGGTCGCCGCGTCCCGTCTGCACGCGATGTATGTCCTCCTCGTCTTCCGACGTGCTGGAGGTTGACTGGTATTCACCGTAGTGTGCGGTTGCTTCGTTTCTTGTGTCGGCCGACCTTGCCGGGTTGTTGTTTCCGCCCTTCGCGTCAGATCTTCGCATGCTGTCTGCTGACGTGCGGGTTGCTTCTGCGGCTGCGGTAAGGGCATCGGCTAGGCTGATGTCGCCCTTGGCCATAAGTCGGCTCTGGAGTGTAGGATCCCATAAGCCGAGTACGAAGCGGTCTCTTATGAGACAGTTCAGACCTTCAAACTCGCAGAGTCCTCCTAGGTGCCGTAGCTCTGCGACGAAGTCGCTCAATTTTTCGTTTGGTTTCTGGTTTCGGCGGTAGAACTCGTTGCGCCGTATCAGGATGGGGACTTCGGGGGCGTAATGGCGCCGCAGTATAGGTTCGAGGACGTCCCAGTCCATGGCGGTTGCGTCTGCCGGCTTGGCCAATGCTTTGGCCATCTGGAAGACCTCTGGTCCGCAGTGAGTAAGGAAGACGGCGCGTTTTAGCGGGCCCGGGGCGTCCTTCATTCCGGCGCATTCCAGGTACATACGGAACCGATCCGAGTACGATTCCCAGTCCTCGGCGGCGGGGTTGAAGGGGGCGGGCGGTGCTATTTTCGCCATCTCTGCGCTGGAGCTGGTACTTGGGTGGACATGGGGTTCGGTTCAGGGGCGAGATCCCACCTTCGTCGCCAGTGTCGTGTCCGCAAAAAGATGCTCAGAGTCGGTGACTTTCATTCAAAGCTCTTTATTTACAATGGGAGAACCGAACCGGCGAAAGGCAAAAAGCCCGCGGCTTTTATACCTTTCGCAGCGGCGGCCGCGGCCAATGGCAGCGATTCAAGTCTCCCGCTCTTGGTTTGAACCAATCGCGGAAGACTTCAATCGGGCCAATCAGCGCGGCTCGCCTGGCCAATCAGAAATCCCCGCGCCTTAGCCAATCAAGGCTCGGGGATTTCGAGTATTCCAATTCAGGACATAACAAGCTCAAAATTATCTGGTTGGTTTTGGGCCTAAGGCAAGACTCTCCAAGTTTCTAGTTTGGTCCAGCCTTTAACCATTCCATCAAATTAGCTCTTTTTATTAGGACCATCCAAAGTGTCATAATAGAATCCACCCAAATATGACATCAGGTTAGATAATACAAAAAGCCAAGAAAGATCTACATGATCTGTGTAGATTATGAGTATTCAATTTGGTTATTTTATATCATCTTTAGGAGAGGGATTTGTTTAATAACTGACAGACAAACTCACTTGGATTCATTCCCAGTTAGATCTCATGCATGAGGCAATTCCATATGAGATACCTGGGACAAGGTCTTGCACAGTTATCTGGGAATGGTTTGACCCTGTTGGACCTGAGGAAGTGGACAGGATCCTTAATGCGGTCAGTGCCACTACCTGTCAGTTAAATTGTTGTTCCTTTTGGATAATGACAGCCTCCAGAACAATGACTAGCAGGTGGATTCAGGCAATGTTTAATAATACATCATTACAGGAGGGGACATTTTTTTTATGAACAAATTTTATTAATTTTTAAAGACATACAAAACATAAAACATAGGAACATAAAACCTCTTTTCTGAAAGTTATTTGTAAATTTTAAACAAATAAAATATTTTATACATCATTGACACATCTCCTTATAAACACATAGATACCCTTTCAAATTCCTCATTATTTCTCCCTATACTTTTATTCAATTATATTTATTTTCTATATTTATCTATTTTATATGTTTTTATTCACTATACTTATTTTTCCTTTCTGGCTTGCTTTATTCTCTTCTATCTTTTATTCTCCATTGTCCTTTTCTGACATTCCTGCAAGGTTTTATTAGCTCAATCAAACCTAAACACACAAAAACACAAAACATAGAAACATAAAAAACCTCTTTTCTGAAAGTTGCTTAGTCCCGGTTTAAAACACTTCGTACAGACACAAATTCAAATTCATATTCATTTTGTATACCATTCCATATCTTATTAGCATTTTCAATTTTCTATATAGCCTCTCCTCTCTTTTAAATTTTCTTAATTTTATTTTATTTATCTCATCTCAATTCGAATCATAGTATTTATTATTCTTTGTCTGTTCTCTTTCCAGCTATTCATTTATCTTTCTTGTTTAAAGAAAACTTCTCCTGTACACTAATTGGAGTATGACGCCTTTATCTCTTTATCTCTACATTTATAATACTTAATATAAAATACATAGCTTACAATGGGATTCTGTTTGGTACATTCTAAAATTATACAATATTATCAATACCAATACAAATCTATTCATTAATATTAATATTCATTTATATCTTAAACACTTAGCACATTACTTTTCAGTTAAGTCACATACTTTTATGGGAGCACCTACTTTCCATAGTTATTCCCCCCCCCATCACATATTATAAATCATTATTTCATTAGAATGTTCCCCCTTCTCCTACTTCAAATCTCTCATTTCACAAAAATTTTTACTAGGATAACATAGTCTAATCATTAATATTAACAATCATTTATATCTTAAACATTTTACCAATTTCAGTTAAATATCATACCTTTATGGGAACACTTATGCTTTCCATAATTATTTCCCCTCCCACATCGCATATCTTAAATCATGTTTTATTAAAGTAATCCCCTTTTCTTGACAAAGATTTCACTAAATTATACTAAATATTTTATCACATTTTAAATGGCATATTGTTTCCAATTTTCTAAGGTTATTTCTAAGTACAAATATAAAAATACAATCTTATGTACCTTTCCAGAATCCCTTTTTCAATAAAGTTTACCCATTATCTCTAAAAGACTTTTGTTTCTTTGCATCTTGCTCCCCACCATTAAGGCTTCTTGTCCCTTCTTTTCTCCCTTGCTTATTCTTCTCCTTGTCCTCTTTACCCCCTTGTCTCTCCACCTCCCTTTTATTCTGCTTTCCTCCTTTCTGTTGTTTTCTAACATAGTATCCCCTTTTCACCTTATTCTTCTCTTTTTTGGTTGTTTTTCCAAGCCTTAAAGTCTTCTTTTCCTTTTTTTCTTTCTCCTTTTCTTCCCCAACCAAAGACACTTGTTCATCAAAAATGGCTTCTTCTTTGTCCCAGTCATCCTGTTGCACATTCAGCTTTACATAAGTACAAACCGCCATTTCTAAAAATTGAAAAAGAGTGCCAACAGCATCCTTCCCTTCTTGCTTTTCTTTTTCATATTTTTGGTATACAGGTTTCAATCCATCCACAAGTGATGCCATTGTAGAGAGAAAAAGTTTTTCCAAACAACCACCCAAGTGGTTTTAATCAGAGATAATTCTCAGAAGTTCCAAAATCACCAAACAATCCAAACAAGCTGTTTCTTTTAAATACTTTCTCCTTCTTCACTTTCTCTTTCTGGGGTTAAAGTTTAATCACAAAGTTCCATTTAAGATATATCTTTTAGAAGTCTTAATAGGTTGAATAACTCTTTAGAATTCTAGGCAATCTTCTCCTTATTTTCAAATTCTGCTCCAATTTTTTTTCCTCTCCCTTCCCACTCACAGCCAAAAAGATTTTTTTTAATAAAATGTTCAGAAATCCTTATCCCTTCAGCATTTAATTACCTCCAATGCAGATTTTCTGATTGCTCTTATAGTTCCGTCCGCTGTCACGTTAGGAAGGAGAGTGAAAAAAGAAAAAAAAACTTTCCCTTTTAGAATTCCATTCGCCGCTTGTAACTCTCTCTGGAAACAATTTATCTTTGACAACTTTCAAATTCCAGGTTACTTTCTCTTGCTTTATCCCGGTCAAAAACCACTTTCACGACTCTTCCAACTTTCTTCCTCCTGCACAATCTTGTCCGGTTGCAGGTTTCTTTGTGGCGGCCATTGCTGACCGCTGCTCCTCCGCCTTGGGAAAAGGGGTTTTTGCTGGCTGGGGAGGGGGTCTGCGACACCCCCAAACCCCTATCCAGATCCCCCCTATCTTCAGCTGCCTCTACAGGGCAGCTATATCCCCCAAATCCAAGCAGATCAGGGGAACCTTGGCAGCAAGCGCAGCAGGGATCGCGCAGTATCACGAATCCCTGCCGCTGCCGAAGCCTTGCAAACCAGAAGCCAGGAGGGGACATTTTGAGGGCCTTTTAAGGAGCCCTGGTTCACCCTTTCCTAAAAAACCCCCGCATCACTTGATCCCATCTATTTGGACAATTTTCGTCCTGCTTCTAATCTTCCCTTTTTAGGAAAAGTGGTGGAAAAGATGGTTGCCTGGCAGCTTAAGAGAGTCCTAGATGAAACAGATTATTGGACCTCTTTCAGTCAGAATTCGGGCCTGGTTACAGGATAAAAATGCCATTGTTGCATTTTTTGATCTCTGATGAGGGTGAGATGAAAGTAATTCAACCATTCTTGCTTCCCCTGATCTCTCAGCACCCTTTGATTGACCATGGTATCCTTTTGGGCTGACTACTGGGGCTGGGGGACACAGTTTTGCTCTGGTTCAGCTTCTTCTCTAAGGCTGGTCACTATTAACAGGGAATGAAAGATTCAGTTCTCAACCATTATCTTGTGGCATGCCACAGGACTTAGTACTTCCTCCACTTCTTTTTAATATCTACATCAGGGTGTCATGTTGTCATCACATGATGTATCACAACTTTGCTAAATCAGGGTGGGAGTGGTCAGCGCATGATGCATCCAGTCTGAGCGCCACAACTTTGACACTCCTGATCTACATGAAGCTATCGTGTGTGATCATCCAGCACCATGGATTGAAAGATCTGCAGTATGCTGTGATACTCAATTCCATATTTCTACCCCTGGTGGCCCAAGTGATGCTGTTGATTTTTTAATGATGCCTGGAGGTTGTGGGGTCTTGAAAGGGGGACAGCAGGCTTTTCTACTATTCTGATTTATGAATTATAGTTTATGAATTACATGTATAAACTAAACATAATGTTTGTATTCAATAAACCATTGTTAAAGAAGCCATGATTTCATAGACCTGAATCATAATGTGTCTGGAAACACATTATCTAATATCTAATGAGCCAACATCAACATTTTTTATGTTATGAATCAATATTATTCATGGAAATGCTTTCAATGAAAGAGATTATGTTATCAGTATGAAAACAAAATCTTAATTAACAAAAGCTGTAGGAATTTGTCCAGGCAGCCATCAGGAATCAAGTTTGACTTAAAGCTCCTCTCCCTGCAAAAACAAGCCTCAATAACTCAATCCACTTATTTGACATATACAAATTCAAGATTATTTCTTACTGAGTTCAGTATGCCTAAATAGAAGTACATTTTATGAGGTGGGATTGGCAAATATAGTCTCCAGCTTTCCAAAATACCTCAGAGTTATACAAGTAAAATTTAGTGACAGAAAGGTTGGATTTCAAGATTATGATTTTTATTTTAAAGGTTTTTAAATTAAAGACCAAAATATGAGGTTTCTCTGTCAATTTTTGTCCCGCCCCTCTTCCCACAACGAGAAAAAATAATTGGTTCTGCTGATCCAATTAAATTGTAGTGCATGTCCTTTGGAACTCTCAAAGAAAACAAACTTATTTTGGAAAAATGCCAAATTAAAAAAAATAGTTACCCTTCTCTTTGTTAGGGCAAGTAGTGTCACCGATGTATCATAGTTCTTAGTATATTGTTAAGTCATTACATATGCCCAGGAAATAGGATGTTTGGACTTCAAAGAACCAAAGTATTTAGCTGCAACTGAGTTTCTCTTTGCCTTCTCTATAATATAACCTTCCATTTTTCTCATGTCCTTTCCTCCCCTCTCTAATTACCTTTCCTTTTCCCTTCTCCTTCTACTTTACATAGAGTGACAAGCCTGCCTCTAGAGGATCGATTCTGCACAACACAGCACAGCAATGAGAGGGCAACAAAAGCTGAAGTGATCCTGAACGTAAGAGCATTTAGAATTAATAGAACTATTAACACAGGAAAGAAAGTTGAAACCATAAATAGTCTTCTTGCTTCAGAGAAGACATTAAATAAAATTTACATCATAGCAGTTAAAGCAGTTTGCATGCATGCAGCATGGTATCCAAAGTTTCAACTCACTATGCTATTTGAATTCAAAGTGAACTATATATTGAATCTCTTTAATTTTGATAAAAAGGATGCAAGATGTTTGAGTTCACATGTGATAGTGATTAATAGGAAAATACAGAAATTAAGTAGCGCATTGCATTCTGATAGAAACTCTCTAATAGTTTTAGAAACAAGAGATCACATATATGCTGCTTAATTAGGACTGTATTATAGATTCAGAAAAAACTTTTATTTCAGCACTGGACCTATATAACTAATGTCTCATTCACCTGAGATAGAATGGATGATTAGATTTCTGTCTGCAAAGTACAGGTAGTCCTCAATATACAACAGTTCATTTATTGACTGTTCAAAGTTACAACATCACTGAAAAAAATATGACATTTTTTCACACTTATAACCATTGGAGAATCCCCATGGTCACATGATCAAAATGGTCACATGATGTTTGGCAATTGACTCATATTTATGATGGTTGCAGTATCCAGAGTCATGTGATCAGATGTGGGCTTCAGCCAGTTCACACTGGTTTGGGAGAACCGGATGTTAATTTTCTGCGCAGTTCGGCGAATCAGCAAATCCCACCACTGGCTAGCCCTGCCCCACTCCTCCCAGGAATCCCAGCACCTCCCGGCTCATCTGCCGCCATCAGCTATGAGGCTGCAAATGGATCAGCAGTGCTGATCAGCTGTGAGGCTGGGTCACCCAATATTCACTGCCTCCCGGCAATCAGCTGCGTCTTCTTTTGTTGCCCTGCCCAGGAGAACAGAGCTGGAAAGCAGGTTAATGGGGTTGGGAGGGAATGGGGATTTTGTAATATCCTTTCCCGGGAGTGGGGTGGAAATGGGGATTTTGCAGTATCCTTCCCCTGGAGTGGAATTTTGCCTGGGGAATTCTGGTAATTAAAGTCCATGCACCATAACATTGCCAAAGTTGAAAAGCATGGTCTACACAAGAGCTTAGGATTTTCCATTCCTGTTTTATTTAGAGTTTGGTGCAATTAAATAAATTGGTTGTGGTTTCCTTAACAAATGGTGATTAAAGTGATTTGAACCATTACTGGACTTTTTGTGAGAAACTGAAATTAAAAGTTGACCTGAGCTGTGATGATCAGATATAGAATTATGGAAATAATGTAGACAAATGTTAACATTAGGTAAAAGTTTGATTTTTAAAAAACTTATATCTGTAATAAAGAAAATTGGAAGTCATTCTTTTTCAGGTTTCCTTCTTTTTCTTTCTTTCCTAAACTTTCACTCTTCTTCTTTCCTGAGTCTTTTCTTTTTCCAAATCTGTTTTTATTTGTTCATCCCATAGCTTTGTTTTTTTGATGTATGAAGGATCAAATACTCAGCCATTATAATTCTACATTCCTTATTTAAAGATATTATATCAAAATTTAGAATGAAATCCACTGGGGGCCAGCTCATATAAGACAGGCTCTTAGTCCCTCCAGGGGTGGGATTCAAATTTCTTTTTTTTTTTTTTAATAATTTTTTTATTAATTTTCAATAAACAAACATAGAAAAACAAAACACAAAACATGAAAACATAAAACTTCTTTTGGGAAAGCGGCTTAGTCCCGGGTTACATCTTTTTGTACAGACATAAATCAAATTCATGCTCAATTTATATACCATTTCATATCTTATTTACCATTCTACATTTTCTATATAGCTTCTCCCCTCTTTTCACTCTCTTAATTCTATCTTATTTATTTCATCTCAATTTAAATCATTATGCTTGTATCATTTGTCTGTTCTATTTCAATTATCTATTATCTTTTCTCATTAACACAAAATTTCTCCTGTAATCACTGATTGAAGTATGACACCTTTATATCTTTCCTCTAAATTTAACACTTAAAATAATATATAATTTTTCATTCTGATTCTGCTTAGTACATTCTAAAGCTACGTACTATATTTTAAAATAGGAAAATAATAAGTTTATAATATAATTAAGACAATAATCCATAACAAATTAAACTATAACATTAAATCTTAAGCATTTTACACATTCCTTTTAATATTTTATCCCATTTTATAATCATATAATGTTCCAGTTTTCTAACATTATTTCAAATACAAATAGAACAATACAGTCTTATGTACTTTTGCAGAATCTCTTTTTTAATTATATTTTTACCCATTATATCTGAATAAATCTTGTTTCTTTACATCTTGTTTCAAACCTTTTTAACTTCTCTTCCTTTTCCCCTCCTTTCTTCTCCAATTTAGCCTTTTTACCTCCCCACCCTCTTAATCTCCACCCTCTTCTGTATTCCTCTTTTCTGTTGCTTTCTGACATTGTATCGATTTTTCACCTTATTTTTCCCTTTTTTGGTTGTTTTTTTAAGCCTTAAATTCTCCATTCTCTTTCCCCTCTTTCCCTTTTCTTCCCCAACTAAAGTTGTTTGTTCATTAAAGATGGCTTCTTCTTCATCATCCCAACCTTCTTGTTCTTGTAATTGCTGATAGGTAGAAATCGCCATTTCTAAAAAATGAAAAACAGACCCAGAAGAGCCCTTCCCTTCTTGTTCCTCTTCTTTTAGCTTTTTAAATTCCATTTTCAGTTCATCAACAAGTAATGCCATTGTGAAAAAGTTTTTTAAACAACCCAAAAGTTTTCAGTCTTTCAAATAATAATTTCCAAAGGTCCCAAAGTCACCAAGCAATCCAAATACACACAAACTGTTTCATTTAGCACTTTCTTCTTTTTATACTTTCTCTTCCTGGGGTACAGTTCAATTGCAAAGTTCCAAAATGTATTTTTTAGAAGTCTTGTTACAATTGAACTCTAGTCTTATAAGTTCCAAGCAGCCTTCTCCAGCAAAATCTTAATATTAATTCTTTTCCTCTCCCTTCCCACTTAAAGCAAAAAAAAATAATTTTTTTTCCCAATGTTCAGAAATCTTTAATGTTCCCTTGGCTTTAACTTTCAAATTTAATTACCTGCTGGTGCCAGAATGGGTTTTTCCAATTTCCATCTGCTATCACTGTAAGGAAGGAGAATGAGAAAAAACAAACTTTCCCTTTTAACTTTCATCCGCTACTTTTCCCAATCTTCTTTGGGAATGATGTATCTTTGACGAAATTAAAATTCCAGGGTATTTAAATGCTACTTATTATCCCGGTCAGCCAGAACTTTCACTTTCTCAGCTTCCTCCTGCACATTCTTATCCGGATGAAAGCATCTTTGTGGTGGCCATTGCTGACCGCAGCTCTACCGCCTTCGGAAAAGGGAATTAAGCCAGCTGAGGAGGGGGGTTGTGATTTCCCCGGACCCCTGCTGGATCTTCCCTGTCTTCAATTACTTCTACAGGGTAACTATTAGCCCCCAAATCCGGCTGGATCGGGGGCACTCCAGCGGCGAACACAGCAGAAACTGCGCACAATCACGGATTTCTGCCGCCGCCGAAGCCTTGCAAACCAGAAGTCCCGGGATTCAAATTTCTTAACCAGTTCTCTGTGTGTGGCCTAATTTGTGGATGTGGCTTGGTGGTCATGTGACTAGCTGGGCATGGCTAGGTGGCAATGTGACTGGAGTGGGTATGGCTAGGTGGTCATGTGACTGGCAAACCAAATATAAATGGTCCTCGCTTAATGGCCAGGTGCTTAGCAAGTGTTCTAATTTATGTCTGACCTCCCCAGAGCTACTTGACCTGTTTTGGAGTTATGACAGCCCCCCCACACACACTCTTATGACCAGTTGCAACATCCTACACAGTCATGTGACTGAGGTTTTATATGTTTTTTGCCAGTTTCCAACAATTCCTTCTGGTTTCTGCTTAAAAATGCCCATTGCGGAAAAGGGACTTTTTTTAACAACCAGTGTTTGCTTAATGACCACAAAGTTCACTTAATGACCATGGTGTTTGCCTAACCTGGAGTCTCCAACATTAAATATTCAAAGAGCCATTTTTCTATATTATTTTAAACAGATTTCTCTCCGTGTGTGTGTCTTTTTCTTTCTCTACCCCCCATCTTTTTCTCTCATCTCTCTTTTTTCTTTCTCCCTTTCTCTTTCTCATCTCTTTTTCTCATCACTCTCTTTTTCTTTCTCTCTTTCTCATATCTTTTTCTTTCTCCCTCTCCCTCTCCCTCTTTCTCATCTCTTTGTTTTTTATCTCTTTCTCTCTCTCATCTCTCCACCTCTCTCTCTCTTTCTTCTCTCTCTGCCTTTCCCTCCCTCCCTCCCTCCCTCCCTCTCCCTGTCCCTGTCCCTGGGGGGTAGGAACATCTGAACTGGTGCTGGGTGGCGGGAACCAGTACTGAAGACCAGATGGCAGGCAGGGAGTGGGGCAATCCCGCAGTCTCCCCAAAAATGATGCTTCTGGTGAGGAGGAAGAGAATTGCATAGAAGACTTGGTGGATGTCAGAGGGGTGGCAAGCTCTTCACAGCTCCTGAGGGGGTCAAGCCTCCCTGCTCCTAACATCTTCACATGAGGGCACCGCTGGCAGCTGCTTTCTGCTTCTCTGCAGCTGCACTAACAGCATTCAATCTGGCTGCTTCCCTCCTCCTTCTCAGCCTCATACACACAGAACAAACACTCACACATCTCATGTTGATGGAGGGACTCGCCCACATGCCGACTCCTTGCAGAAGATCCTCTTGGCGCCATGTGTGCATGCTCTACTCGAGGAGGAGAAGAGTTGCCAAACTTTTATTCCTTCCCTTCGCAGCAGAGGTGCTCAGAAGACAATTCCTGTGGCTTGGCTGTCCCTTTATGGTCCCCCCTTACCTCACCCCACGTTGAAGTACCTTAAAGGGATAGGCTTCAGCGGCTGCCTTTGTGCTGCGAAGGGAGGAAGAAAAGTTTGGCAACTCTTCTCCTCCTCCTTGGGCATACACACAGAGCATGCACACTTGGCACTGGAGGGACTTGTTCACATGCCATCTCCTTGCAGAAGAACCTCCCAGTGCCATGTGTGCACGCTGTACCCAAGAAGGAGGAGAAGAGTTGCTAAACTTTTCTTCCTCCCTTCCCTTCATGGTGGACCTGCTCAGAAGGCAGCTCCTGTGGCCTGGCTGTCTCTTTATGCTCTCTCCTCACCTCCACCCCCACATTGAGGTACCTTAAACGGATAGGCTGCAGTGGCTGACTTCATACTGCAAAGGGAAGAAGAAAAGTTTGGCAACTCTTCTTCTCCTTCTCCGACATACACACAGAGCGTACCGTGCACACATTGTGTATGCATGGCACTGGAGGAACTCACCCATGCACAGAAGGTCCCAGCCTTATGTGTCCATGTTCTGTGTGAATATCTGAGAAGGAGGAGATGACTTGCCAAGTTTTTCTTCCTCCTTCTCTTCTGACATATTGGCCAGTCAGGTGAACAGTGTTACATGGGGCAAGCATCCTACCAGCCAGTGCAGCCATGAGGCTCCGACCTCATACAAATGCAAGTTTGCAGACATCTCAAGATTCCAAGCTTTGGCTGCAAGAACTGCAGACAGTCTTCCCCACCACACACTTCCTCCTCCCGCCACCCCATGCGAGGCAGTAAGCCCAACAGAAAGTGCCTAGCCCAAAGACACAGCCCTCCATGACGGAGACCTTCCTGGGGAACAAAGCAAGAACTTACTGATCCATTCCAAAGGGGAGCTTCAGAGTGGCGGCAGTGGCACTCTGGGAGGACGGCTCTCGGGGCCCTGGGAAACTATCTTGTGCAGCACAGTAAAATGTACTTTAGCAACCAGGAGTTGTTGCTTTGAGTTCTGCAAGTACCCTCCCTTCGGGAAATGGCTCAGAGGGGCAGGGAGGAACAGAATTCAACCTGGCTGCTTTTCTGCCACCCAGAGCCGTTTCCTGATGGGGACTTGCAGGACCCAAAGCTAAATTTTGCCGGGCCAGGAAAGAGACTCTCACTCTCCCAGCTAGACCAGCAGGGAGAGAAGCAGCTGCTGAACCTGCCGGAACCAACATAAGCCTCTCCACACATTCTCCTGCTGCTTTTGCTGGGAGAGCGAGAGAGTCTTTCTTGCATAGAAATAAGCTCAGTTTCGCTGTGCCAAGAAAGACTCTCTCACTCTCCTAGCTAGAAGAGAAGCAGCCGTTGACCCGGCCAGAGCTGACACGGAGCTGCTTCATGTGTTCTCCAGCAAAGGCAAGGGGGGGGGGGAAGGTGACTAGCGGCAACAAGTAGGTGATTTGGACTTGCTTGCATAGCCTCACTCATGAATCGTGACGATAGGGAGCAATGGCTGGCATGGTGGGTGGGCAAAAGCAGACTGCAGGCAGCCATATTGCATATGTGTGATAAGGATTGACTGGTTAGGGAGGGGACGGGTGGGCAGAGAGGAGCGGGGCCAGCCAGTGTGCAATTTGCTGGTTCTCCAAACTGCGCAGAATCATAACAACCAGTTCTATAGAACTGATCCGAACCAGTAGAATCACACCCCTGAGTCCCTCTAACCAAAAAGTGTTCTTGCAGAGATTTCATTACCAAACTAGGTAACATCATCAATCCTAGAAGGGAGTGCTCTTATTTTCATATACTAATGGCTTAACCTGTCAGTGTTGATCAGTTGCTTCAGGAAAAGTGTTTTGATTGGTGCTTGGTCTCTACAGCCTCAGGAAGAGAAGGGCTATTCTGTACCCCTCCCTCAAATGTTTTTTAAAATACAGTTTCCCAGCATTTGTTTAGGAATCTCCAATATGCAAACTTTGATTACTCATCCTAAGATGAATCCTCTTTATCTGGAGTTTCAAAATTTGGTGTTTGCTGGGAAGATGTGTAGCTAAAAGTCAATCTACATTTAGTGTACATCTGACTTTGTGGATATTTCTTCATAACCAAACAAAAATGTATTTTTTGTGCAGTTCATACCCCTTGCTCACTGGATCTGGATGTCACAAAGCAAAGCCCACATTTTGTAATTAACCCCCATGCCCCATTTTGGCTGGCAGAGTGCTGCAAGAGGCTGAGTGCTATCACACCCATAGCATTGTTTTAAAAGTAGGAATTGAAACAGTTTATATCCAGGATGTGAGAGGTCTGTAAATATTTTCACAGCCCTCTTTTTGACTCAGGCAGTATACAGTCCTCAATGGAAGGCAGGTTGGTAGTAATTGTTTTTTCTGCAGTTCTAATTATCATCTGAAGTCTGTGTCTGTCTTGTTGGGTTGCAGAGCCAAACCAGACAGTTATAGAGGTGCAGATGACAGATTCAATAATTCCTCTGTACAAATGTATCAACAGCTCCTTGGGCAGTTTGAGCCTTCTGAGTTGGCGCAGAAAGAACATTCTTTGTTGTGCTTTCTTGACGATGTTTTTGATGTTAGGTCTTGAGATATGATAGAACCTAGAAATGTGAAAGTCTCTACTGTTGATACTGTGTTATATAGTATTGTAAGAGGTGGCAGCACCACAATTTCTACGGTTTTGAGTGTGTTAGTTCCAGAGTGTTCCGGTTGGACCACAAACCTAGTTGTTCAACCTCCTGTCTGTATGCAGATTCATCATTGTCTCGAATGAGGGCAGTCATTGTTGTATCATCTGCAATATGCAATATTTTAACAGAGAGAGCTTTTGAGATGCAGTCATTGTTATATAGGAAGAAGAGAAGTGGAGAGAGCACACAGCTTTGGGGGGAGGGACTGTGCTAATTATACAGGTATCAGAGGTGATTCTGCCTAGCTTCACTGCTGCTTCCTGTCTAATAGGAAGCTTGTGATCCACTTACAAGTGTGTTCAGGTACCGCTAGCTGATTTAGTTTAGTTAGAAGAATATCTGGAATGATGTTATTGAATGCTGAACTAAAGTCTACATGGAGATTCAAGATGTTATAGATGTAGTGCAGAGCCATATTAACAGCATCCTCTGTCAATCTATCGGTATGCAAATTGCAGGGGGTCTAACTGCGGATCCGTGATGCTTTTCTCCTGGCTTTCGTCTGTGAAGTAGATCTTGCACTTCTTTTTCTATGATCACCAGGGGTTCTGAACCCAATGGGTTGGGGTCAGTTGTGAGAGGCTTGGCTGTTGTTGATGTTTCTGAAGTGGGGGTTCTGGAGATAGGTGGCTGTAGTTTCCTTTCAAACCTGCAGTAAAACACATTCAGTCATCTGCTAGTTGTTGATTTCCTTCAGCCTGGGAAGGAGGTTTGTCATAGCCGGTGATATTTTTAAGAGTTTTTCACATGTTTGCTAGTTCATTTATTGAGAACTGATTCTTTAACTTTTCAGAGTAGCTTCTTTTTGCTGCTCTGATCTCCCTTGTTAATATGTTTCTAGCCTGATTGCACAGCATTCTATCACCTTTAATGTAGGCTTCCTTTTTGGAACGACGTAGCTGCTTAAGTTTAGCTGTGAACCAAGGTTTATTGTTACTGTATATTCACAGGTTCCTGGTCAATACACATAAGTCTTCACAGAAGCTAACATATGATGTTATAGCATTTGTGAGTTCATCTAAATCTGCAGAGGTATCTTCAAAAACATTTCAATCAGTGCAATCAAGGCAAGCCTGTATTTTAGCTTTGCTTCTTCAGTCCACGTCCTCACTGATTTAATTGTTGGTTTCATGGTTTTAAGTCTTTGTCTGTAAGCAGGTACAAGGTGAATCATGCAGTGATCAGAGTGTCCCACAGCTGCTTGTGGTAAAGACCGATAAGCATCTTTTAGTGTGCTGTTTTTTTTTTCAACTCTGGGGCTTGATTTAGATTAAACAAACACTTTTGCAGATTGAATTGCATGCAAAACTATGGATTCAATCCTCAAATTGAATCAGACAATCCTGAATATCTGTGTTCTTAGCTGATCCAGGTTACCCTGCTAAGATAATAATTAAACAATTGGTTTAAAAGCTCATTAAATAAAGTTGTTCTGATCATTATCATTTTAGCATAGATTTAAGTTTAAAATTCCTAAGAACTTTTTTGACAATGATTCATTGTCTTTAACCCTAGAACATCCAGGAATGTAGTAAAATATAACAGAATAATCAAGCAATCTAGATGCTTTAAACAATACCTTTTCAAACAAACTTTTCTCAGCATTGCTTATTGTTTTCTTAAATTTGATGATATTCCAACAACATATATTTCAACAAGTGCAACACTGCTTCATATATTGCAATTACTGAATGCTTGCTTCCTACTTCTCTACATTTGAAAATGTTAACTCCATTCAAGCACAATATTTTTGATCTTCCCCTAATTCTTGGCCCTTGCACTGTTTTTTCATAGACTTGTTTTGCAATTCAATCTTCATTCAGTCTGTCTATATGATTAAAATTTTTCAGTGTATTTCTTCTGTACTGTTAATATATGTTCTGCAGCTACATTTATTAAATGTTCATTAATTACTGACCTTAACACTTCTAGATTTTCCAGACATATTAAACTAAATATTCTCACTACATTTATTTTACTTGTAAGTTTAGTTTACCATACAATTACTCTTGGGTTTTCAATATTCTCTGAGTTTACTTCTCTTCACAGAGAAATTCATTATCAGGCTAGTACCATTTTAAGTCCTTGGGGAATGCAGTTTTTATGTAGTAGCTTGTCTTACCAGCCTCAGTTGGATATTGTTTGTTCCTTAATTGCTTTTGGAGTTTCTTTTTTATTTATTTTTTATTTATTTGGTGCTGGTTCTTGTTTATCGGGGTATTGGTTAATATATCTGTAATAAAGAATGGCATGTTTACTTCTGTTTTGATTTTTGGTTGTTTCTTTTTTTAATAGTTTGTAAATGAGGTCTATCTCAGTGTTTCGGTTAATGGCTTATTTATCAATGCCAGGTTACTAAGAATTCTCTTGCGTTTTTTATCTTGCTTAGTATAAAATATTTACTTTCCTCACTGAAGATGATTAAATTTTCAGTGTGTTATAAGGCTAAGGAGATTTCATAATGTCTTCTTGTTGCCAATTGGTGTTCATGGTTCTGTTCTGTCAATTTTCTGCATGGTTACCTTGTGGGTCTTGGGATGTTGCTCAGAGTGCTGAGGGTAACCTATGCAATCTTATGAGGCACAGAACCTGGACCTTTGTGAGACAATATGTTTATAATTATTTAGTTAGGAGATTAATTAATTAATTAGGAGAGCATTGGCGTAGTCATGGTTCTATTTATTAAACATGTCACTTTATGGGATCCAGGGGACATGCCTTCTCTATCACTGTTCTTACCCTGTGCTACTCTATATTTGAGTTGTAGTTCCCTACAACTGTGTTTGATTTTAAATTATATGCAGCATATTGTTTTCAGTATTTCTTTCTTTCTTTCTAAGTTTTATTAGATTTTTATTTTTAAGTATACATCAATATCAATACATGAACAGTGTGGCCACTGGGTATAATTCATTTTGATAAAACATCAATAATCATAATCATAATATTAATATTAATCAAACATATAATCCTAGTATTAATATACATGTTTTTAAAGTAGTTATTCAATATTCCATTTTAATTCCAATGATATTATAGGTATATATGGTAATACCATCTTTTAACTTCTGATCTTTTCCATCAAATTATTACTTATATTCTATTATATAAAAATTATATTTGCTAATATTCCCCCTATTTCTTATTTCTACCTCTGTTCTAACTTCTAATCAGGTTACCATTAATATTAATACTCATGTTTATATAAGGCATAGCACTTCATTATTTGGTTGTTCAAAGTTACAATACACCATTCAAGTACCAGTCTTCCTATTATTTAAACATACCTAATACTCTCTTTGAACTTCCAATCTTTCCATCTAACTATTGCTTCATATATGTATTCTTATTTCTACCTCTATTCAAATTTCTAATGAGACCATCATTATATCAGGAAAAAAGAATACACACACACACATTCTATCCAGCATTTCTTGGTTGTTTTAATACTTTAATTCTTATTCATTTTTTGATTTGCCTCCCACCCTCTCTTGGATCTTTATCTCTATCAACACACTTATCTTCATCATTCAGGCTGAATATTTCTCCCATCTCTATCCTCCTAAATTACCAGGTCTCCAGAGTATCCACCCAAACCCCTATCTCTCTTTCAAAAGTATCTTCCAAGTTATCTGATTTCATTTTTAAAACTCTTAAAGTGCTTTTCTTTTGGTTTATTTCATCAGTCGTTATTCTTTTTATTGTCTTCTCCTTCCCAGCTTCTTGCTTTGTTTGCTGGTTTGTCTGTTCTGTCTTTTCTTCCATTCTTTCTGCTGTCTCCTCTCTTTCTTGGATTCTTTGATCTTTATTCATTATCAGATGTAGCATATTTTCTATTTTCCCATATACCTTGCATTAGGTACTGTGTGAGTCTTTTCTGTAGTACCCCTAATGCTTTGAAACATCAATGCCATTTCTCTTGAAATCTCATTCCTTTCCCCTGATGGAGCATCTTCTTTTTTTTTTTTTGAAACAAATTTTATTAATTTTAAAGACAAACAACACATCATTAACCATTAAGTACATAAAACCTCTTAACATTATAAATTTTTACAAGTCGGATAAAACATTATTTTTATACAACATAATTCTAATTTCTCCCATTTCCATATGGACACATAAATATCTTTCAGCAAATTTCTCATTATTTCTCTTTACTCTTATTCAATTTCATTTCTTTTCTATATTTATCCATTTTATAGTCATCATATTCATTTCTTTCTGACTTGTTTACAATTACATTCCTCCAAGGTTTTATTAATTCTTTTTTTTTTTTTTAAAGATTTTTAACAATTTTACAGAAGACACAATACACAAACATACAAAACACAAAACATAAACAAAACTAAAAGATTTTTTCTGAAGATTGTCTGATCCCGGGTTAAAACTCTTCACACAGACACAAATTCAAATATCATATTCACCCCATATATCCTTCCATATCTTATTATCATTTTCTTTTTTTATATATATATATATATAAACCATTTTTATAAAAACAATGCACAAAGAATCAAGGCATAACAGCTTATAAATTCTTTTCTAGGAAAAAATAATAGTAAAAAACCAATAGTGCATAACAATTCCAAATTATAGTATCAATACTTTATCTATTTAACTTCATATCTTATCCCTACTTCTCCTTTTCATCCAAATTATTTCTTGTTAATTAAAATTTTATTGCCTTTTATCAATATACAAAATCCAAAAAAAAAAAAAACCATAACAAAGCCTTTATATATCCTTCCATATCTTATTACCATTTTCAATAACATTCTTTGTCTGTTCTATTTCCAACTATCCATTCATCTTTTTTCTTTTACTATTCTTCTCCTATACACCAATTGGAGTAACATCTATAACTCATTACCCTAACTTAAGAGTACCTCGTGTAACAGTTTTTCTTGGGATTCTGTTTAAAAGATTCTAAAATTACATAATGAATTTTATACTCTAAATACACATATAAAAACACAAACCTATGTACCCTCCAGAATCCCTCTCTTATCCTAAATTAAATTCACCCATTATCTCTAAATAAACTTTTTTCTTTAGATCTTGCTTCCCCCCACCAAGTCCTCTCCTTCCCCCTTTTCTCTCCTGCTTATTCTTCTCCTTGCCCTTTTTACCCCTTTGTTTTTTCTCCTCTCTTTTTCCACTCCTTTTCCTTTGCTTTCTAACCTTGCCTCCACCTTTTCGCTCATTTTTCTCTCCTTTGGTTGTTTTTACAATTCTTAAAATCCCCTTTTTCTTATCCTTTTTCTCCTCCTCTCTGGAAGGGACCCATTGTTCATCAAAGATGGCTTCTTCTTCCTCTTCTTCCTTGTCCCAGTCCTTCTGCTGCGTAATCAACTTTTCATAAATACATAACGCCATTTCCAAGAATTGAAACAAAGCGCCCAAAGAATCTTCCTTTTTATATTTTTGATATTCAGTCTTTAGTTCATCCACAAACAATGCCATTATGAAAAGAGAAACTTTTCCCAAAACAACCACAAGTATTTTTAATCAAAAACAATTAAAAAAGAAAATTCCAAAAGTTAATACTTTTCTTCCTTCTTCTCTTTCTCTTTCTGGGGTTAATGTTTAGTCAAAGAGGTCCAATTACCATATATCTTTCTTTGGGATTCTAGGCAATCTCCTCCTTTTTCTGCTCCAATTTTTTTTTCCTCTCCCTTCCCACTTAAAATGTCAATTTTAAATAATCAGAAATCCATACCTCCAACAAGGGTTTCCAATTTCTTAAATTTTTCAATGTCCAAAAATCCTTTTGTTCCTTAGCTTCAACTCTCAAAACAATTCACTTTCGATGTCCAATATATCCAAACATTTCTGCTGTTTCCATGGGGTGGGAGAGTGAAGAAAAAACGAAAGTTCCCTTTAACAGCTTCTCCGCCGCTTTCGCTCTTCTTAGGGATACAATGTATCCTCCAGCAATTCAAACAGCTCAGTTCCAGGCAATTGAAAGGATGTTACTTGACCCGGCTCAGACAAAACTTTCACTCTTCACATTTCCTCCAGCGCAATCTTACCCGGTTGCTGGCTTCTTCGTGGCGGCCATTGCTGACCGCCGCTCCACCGCCTTGGGAAAAAGGGGTTTTTCCGGAGAAGGGGGGGGTCTGCGACACCCCCACCTCCCTGTCCGACTCCCCTCTCTCTTCAGCTGTCCCTACAGGGCAGCCATATCCCCCTGACCCATCTGGGTCGGGGGTACCTCGACGGCTAGCACAGCAGGAATCGCGAGCTGTCGCGAATTCCTGCTGCCCCGAAGCCACGCGAAACCGGAAAACCTGCATCTTCTTAATTTAATAAGTTCCGCTCTTACTCAAGTCCAAAAACAATATATTCCAGTCCAACATTACTCCTCAGAAAGTTCAATAATCATAGTTCTTTACTCTCAGGATTATTAATCAATTCCATTTAAGTAGTCCAGGAAGCTTCCGCAAATCAAAAATAACTTTGCTTCATAAAAGTTTTCCTTATTCTCATAATCAAATCACAAGTAATCATAAAGTAACCAATTAAGTGTCACCACAGTCCTCCAGATGAATGTTGTTTATTTCTCTCATCAAATTTTTTTCTAAACTTGTAAGGGGTCCTAGTATATTTCATTCACCAATAGGTGGCACCCTCAGCTTAGTATTGTTTCAACTCTTATAGATTTAATTGATCCAAATTTAATTCAGTTTATGGAAGCAAAGTCAGCTATTCAAGTAGATTCAAACACATAGTCCAGCATTTTATAATGCCTTACCAAAGCAATGCCTGCCAAGTTTAAAAGTCCAATTTTCTATGTTTTGAAAGGTCTTTATCTTTCTCCCCTTAGTTCCTTTCTTTCGGGTTTAGGATTTTTCTCTATACAGTTGTTTGCCATTTTACAAATAGTTCTAAGAGTCTTTTTTCCTGGATTTTCTTCTTTTCTTTAAAGTTACAGTCTAAATGGAATCTTCTCATCCAGCTCCAATCACTGTTCATCTGCCCCACTCCTGCACAGTTCTTTATTGCCTCACCTGTCCCAGCTTCAGGGCAGCCATGATGACTGCCTCTTTTCATTGTTGAGGGAGAGGGAAGAAGCCCTGAGACCAGCAGGAGAGTTGCTGCTCTCTCCAAAGTGCAGGGTGCCCCTCTTTTCTTCATCACCCCTACAGGGTGGCTTTAGATCCTTTTGGAGCCCTCCAACAGGGGGAACTCAGCATGGGAGCGCAGAGACCTGCTCCTCATGTCTGATAATTCTGCAACATCAGACGGAAGATTTTTCAGTATTTTTTGTAGCTTAGTGAATCAGCTGCCAGATTGATTAATCTATTGATTGGTTAATGGATTGAATTAATTAATTAATCAAGCTTTTTATTCTTTCCAAATAGATTGTTTCTCTAAAACATTATGTAAAGAGATTTGAAATTCTGTCAGGATGACCTTGTGCAGAATTGTAGCCTGATTTGGTTGTGAGAGACACTGGCAAAGGAAAGTCAAATTTGAAAATGGGCTTTGTTGATCTGATAGCTGCAGAGAAAAATATTATTTAGAAAGAATACTCTCAATACATATTTATGGGAGACATATCATAAAGAAGCGAAGAATATTGTTAATTATTCTATTCTAACTCCAGTTCCCTTTTCTCTTTCTCTCTTTGTCCTTCACTTGATCTAGAGTGGAGCATATGCTGACAGCCCTATGCTTTCCAATATACTGTATACATATATGCAAATGGAAAAACACAACATTGAAGATCAGAAATACATGAACATATATAGATTTGTAATGTAAATTTTCCCAAGAAACACCACAATCTTGGAGAAGATACACACAATCATTTTATTTTCCAAATCTAGAAAATTACTGTGAGTCATTAATCATTAATAGGAGATCCCAACAGTGAATGGTATATTACCCAAGAAAATCACTAGACATAGATATGAACACATTATAGGCACATAGCAAGTGCGCCACCTATGAATTAACTAACCTTTGAGCTTTTCACATGTTTTAGTTTTCACAATTGGCTTATCCATAGGTGGTGCACTTTTCATGGGTATTTCTTTTAAAATTCAAGGGTCAGCTTATTTACAGATGGGTTTATACATGAATATATATGGAATATATAGTTATTTTAAAACATAAAAGTGTGGGATGCTACCTTTACTTCTTGGTTCCCTACCTCCTTGCACAGGCTGCACAGCTAACAGCAGATTCTGGGCCTGGTGGCTATTTGGAAGTTAGGCTATCCAGCAAGGTCTAGGATAACTCATTGTAGCCACCTTACTGCTACCATCTCACCATGAGACACGTCTCTCTGGTCAGTTCACTGCGGAGACAACTTGCCACAAGCCTGGGATCTTCCATTTCCAAAGCTGGCCTGGTTTAAGAGAGACCAAAATTCCCATCAGGTCATCCTCCTCCTCCTCCTCCTTGGCTCACTTTCTAGTGCTGCTCCCCCCCCCCCCCCAATGCAAAAGGCAGGCTCGTTGTACTGCATATACCCAGAGACATACACTATTCTGAGCCTAAGGACTTTTATTTGCATCCAAGTTGTCAAGCTGCTGATTGTGCCCTCTCCTTTAACATACTATGCTGGATCCTGAGAGCTCCTGGGCAGGGAGAGGGGCAAGCAGAGACAGCTTTGGAACCATTGTAAAGGCCTTAGGCTCACAGAGAGTTGTTTCCATGGAAAGTTGTCCCTGCAGCAAGATGTCCAGCACTTTGCTATGGCAAGGTGTGTTCCATTTCGATCCAGCAAGTACCAATAATAAGTCAGTGTTGTCTTCAGTATCGCCTATTCTTAACCTGGTTTAGTAAGCACTTGCCATTTATCATTTGTAACTTCATCCGCTATCTTCAATGCACCAGAAGGTTGCAAAGAGTGTGGTAATAGGTTAGTGATGAAGTGGATAGAGGTGATCCAGAACATTTTGGAGAGATGTTGCTCTCCCACAGAACTTCAGGTATAATCCAGCCCTAATTAAGTCTTCTAGGTTGGTTCATGCAAATCAAGTTAGTTTATGTAAATATGTATTGTGTATATGTATTTTTTCAAATGTTTTCTGTTTTTCTTTACGAACCAATTCCTCAGGTTATCTGATACTCTTCCCTGTGCTTAATTTTAAAACATGCAAATCCTGCCTCATTTTCACATTTCTGTTGATATATATGACTTATTGGCTAGTGATGTCTATAAAAAAAAGGGAAGTAAATCTAATGGAATGAAACAAACACTTTGCTTAACTGCCTGCAGATGAATGATTAGGACATTACTATTCACCAATCTATTAGGATAGGAATCAAGAAGCAAATTTAATACTGCAGTAGTTTTGTCCTAAAAAAATTGAGTGGACAACATTTTAATTCAGAAGTGGGAAAGACTCTTAGGTGCACTTAAACTGGAAATAGTGAGCTGCAGCTGCCTGCTATAGTTGCTTCCCAAGAATTATTTAGGATCCAGTAGCAACATTTACATGCATTCTGCTAAATTAAGTTGGTAGTACAGATCAGTGCTTTGCTTTACATTTCTTTAAAAAAAAAACCAAGAATACTAGCAGCAACAAAGAATTTTGGAATTGCCATTATTATATAATAGTTTCTATCAGCTATTGGATGATATTGGGAATATCATCCCTTAAGGGTCAATTACAAGTTATATAGTTCTTATAAAGTAAAATTAATTTTATTAAAAGACCAGTACATATGAACTATGAAGTGTCTATGACAAAAATATAGCAATATTTGTCCCAAAGGTACACGAGGCAAGTGGACTTTTTTTGGTTTTGTTTTGAAAATGTTTTGCTTCTCATCAGCTCTGGTGGGGGAAGGATTTAACTCCTTGCATTCATGGTCATTTGCATTCTTTTAGAAAGCCATTGAGTCCACTTAGAGGTTTATCTATGTGCTCAGGATCACTTGAGTAGTGCAAATGGGTGTGGAGGTTTCTTGGAACTGATGAAAGGACTGTGCTGTAGACTGGAGATAGCTGATGTTGTACCCCTCCCCCTCTATTGAAAAAATGCTGTTCGATTTTGATATAGATGGCCTCTTTGACCTCTCTTTTAAACCAGCAGTCCTCTGTCCAAAATGTGAACTTTGCTGTTTTCAAAAGAATGGTCTTTGTCTTTTAAATGCAGATGGACTTCTGAATCTTGTCCTGATGGGTTTGTTCTCCTATGTTGTGCCATGCGTTTATGGTTGTTTTGGTTCCCCAATGTACAGATCTGCACGTGCCTCACTGCATTGTACTGCATATACCACATTGCTCAGTTTGTATCTGGGTGTTTTATCCTTGGGGTGAAGAAGCTTCTGCTCCCACCTCAATTCGATCCTCTTCCTGCCGCTTTTCTACGCCGCTCTCGTAGCAGCTTTATTTGATCGCACTGTAATAGCACAGCTAGTGTTCCTCCCCACCGTAAACGCCGATCGCCCCAGGAAGGGGAGAAAATCACCTGGCTGCCTCTCTCGGTCCCTAGACGTGCCGGAGAGGCTGAATTTGGCCCTGAGCAGCCCGTGAGTAAGGGAGTGTGGGCGGCCGCCATTTTGGGCGCCACCTCGTGTCGGGCACCGCTTTTAGAGGCCTCATTGAGCTGCAAAGGGACTAGCTCTAATTATAGGCCTTCCAGCCTGTGAGAGCTATCAGAGATTTAGGGGAATTGGCAAACTTGTTGGCTTTCCGCAGCACGCTCAGGGCAGGAAATAGCAGCCTATCCCTCCCGGTTGTTACCTGGGAGCTCCAGCTGCCAGAGGCCTCACTCCAGCCTCAGGTGTTCTGTTAGTTCCATGAGGTGTTCCATGAGGTTGCCTAACCAACACATATTTCATATACAAAGGACAAAGATACAAACAAATTGAAGGAGCCCCCATGGGATCACCACTGTCACCTGTCATTGCAAACCTGTTCATGGAAGAATTCAAATCCAGAGCCCTGGCCAATGCCATCCTCAAACCCAAACTATGGTTAAGATATATCGATGACACATTCGTGATTTGGCCCCATGGACAAGAAAACCTAAACAACTTCCTAACACACCTAAACAGCGCACACCCCAAAATCAAGTTCACCATGGAAACAGAAACAAATAAACAACTACCATTCCTAGATGTACTAATCTACAAGAAAACAGATGGCACACTAGGACACACCATATACCAGAAGAAAACACACACCAACCGCTACCTCAACGCCCAATCCCACCACCACCCAGCACAGATAAACTCCGTGGCTAAAACACTAATTACTAGAACCAAACGCCTGGCAGACAAGACACACATTAAGACTGAACTATGCACCCTGACTAAAATATTGACAGCCAACGGCTTCCACAAAAGCAAAATCACCAACTTGATCCACAAAAACACACCGAGACATAATAGAGACCCAGAAGATGAACAGACCTATGGAACAGCTGTCCTGCCCTACATAAGAGGCACTACAGACAAAATTAGTAAGATTCTATACAGACACCACATCAAGACTGCCTTCAAAACAGACAGAAAAATAGCAGCCATCCTCAGGAACCCCAAAGACAAAATTGATCTGGAAAACCAAGACATATATGAAGTCCCCTGTGCATCATGCCCGGCCACATACATTGGACAGACCAATAGAAGAATAAGAACCCGCCTGGATGAACACAAAAATGCAGTCAAAAAGCTGGAACACACTTCCTCACTCGTCCAACACATGGAAGCCACAGGTCATAACATCAACTTCAATGGCACCAAAACCCTAGCCACTATAGAAAATCCCAGCCACAGAATCATCAGAGAAGCCGTAGAGATTGAAAAAAGACCAGAAAGCATGAACAGAAGAGATGATTCCACCAGGCTGTCAATCATTTGGAAGCCTGCACTCACAAACAAAAAAATCTCCACACCACAAGCCAGACAAACACCTGGGCACAAACAGATCCCCCCTGATACCTCCAGCTCAAACACATCCCAACCAGGCACCCAGATGAAACCCAGCTTCCTAACGAATGATAGCCGTCCATTTACCCGAAGCCAAGCTGCACTAAAGGCCTCCAATAAAGTAACACAATGTTGCCAGCCAATCAAGATACAAAAAGAGCCCCCCCCCAGAAAAAACAGACAGAAGATATTAGTAGCAGAACACAGCAAACTCCAAGACCAATAAACACAGACCAAGACTCTCAACCAATCAGGAGGAAGAAAAAACCATTCTGACACAGCAATAGGCTGCCCCAAATTTAAATCTGAAACCACTGTAAAAGTCTGACTCACAGACAAACACCATACAGAAGCCTGATGATGGCAGATGAGATTCTGCTGAAACGTTGCTACAACTTTAAAAACACCACTATTATGACGTGGGAAAATACCCGAACAAAGCTGAATGCCAGACATGTAAGTTCCCGCGAAAACTTAAGAAAATAAATATATATATATATATATTTAGATAGATATATTTAGATAGATATATTTAGTTAGATATATTTAGATAGATATATATACGTGTTTGCATATATATATTTTTACATCTTATCAATATTTGGCTATTTCACGTTGCCAACACTGGTTGGATTATATATCTTGATTGTACGCTTACGTATAAAGATATTAATAATTATATTAGTTTATATACATTTAAAATTCCAAAACGGGGTGCGGGCAAGCGAAAGGACACCCGGCCTTTGTTGTAGGTCGAACCCTTGGCGAGCCAACCGCCTTTACATTTGTATTACAGTCCTTTCCTCTACAATGGCAGATGACAATTCCGCTAAAGGCCCTTCTTTGAAGGCCAAATCTAAATCCTACCACCTGCGCAAACAGGCTAAGGAAGCCCCTGAAGAAACTTCCAAAGCTTCTCAGAGGGACACTCTAAGACATCATAGGGCACTGGAGAAAGAATTTGACAGACGATCTAGAGAGACACAACCGGTATTTCCAGCTCCCCCCCTCTGCTCCCTCTACCTCCAGACACCCCCCTCCTCCAGATTGCTCTTACCTCTCCAGGTGCAGCCCATCCCAGGGACACCAGGTTCCCGGACCAACGACCAGGCGGATGCTGGAAGCAACATTTATGCCCACAGCCGCTGGTCTGCGCCATGAGGTGGTCGCCACGGTTGAGATCCCTGCGCACATGCAGGCATGGATGGAACGGGCCATTCGCCAGGGGATTGCAGAGGGCCTGCAACAGATGTCCAGGTCTGGTCCTCCCTCGATGGCGTCCGAACATGACTCGCCATCAGTCAGGTTCTCGCCTAGATCGGACCCCACTTTTGGTCAGGTACCTTTACAGGAGGGCAGTCCTCTCCCAGAAAGGGATCTGGAGGAGGCCATAGAAGACCTAGATCGGTTCGGGGAGGAGGAGGAATTGGAATGGGGGTCTACACACCAAGGGGAGCCCCTATCGGAGATAGACCCTATGGAGGGGGACATGTCCGAGGACGAGGGCCTCACCCCGCATCAACCCACCTTTGTGGGTCTGTTTAAGCCGCACATTAATTTAAGGCCAGGAACATTTCTGGCCTGTCTGTACAGTCCTCCTCGGCTCTCCCTTCCCCAGCAGAGGGACAGGAGGACGCCATCTTTAGGCAGCCTGTGGTGGAGGCAAAGGTGATCCTGGCCCTGCCCATTTTTCATGACTTAGTCTCAAACCAGTTAGACTCCACATGGGCCCCCCTGCCCCATCCTGCCAGGACAGGAGGTTCTTTGACCTTGAGTCGAGCTTCTGCAACCTGCTTAACACTCCCAAGGTAGATGAGCCCATCGTTGGTTTGGCATCCTCGTCCTCCCCCAGTGATCCCCTGTAGGTCCTGAAGCCCGAGGACAAGAGGTCTGAGCTTGCTTTACGTAGGGCTCACCAAGTGGACACCTGGGCCATTAGATCGGCCACTGCCGCTTCCTCCTTCACCAGGTCTTCGATCCGGTGGCTCCGTCAACTGAGGCAGCATGTTCCCCCCTCTAACACAAGGGCATATCAGGACATAGCAAAATTGACAGCTGCGGCAGAATTTTTGGCCGACGCCACATACCACGCGGTTAAGTTCTCTGCCCGAGCAATATCCTCTCATGTTACAGCTCGTCGCCTGCTCTGGCTCAAGCACTGGCAGGCAGACGTAAAAAACAAGGTTAAGCTGGCCACTGCCCCCATAAAAGGGGACAAATTATTCGGCACCATCCTGGAGCCATTTCTATCAGAAACCAGAAGCAAGGAAAAATTTCTTCCCCCCCCTTTTCCGTAAGTCAGAGTCAAGAGCACAACCCTTTCAGAGAGGTTCCTCATGACCTTTCTACCAGTTTCCTTTCCCGCCCAGGTACCCGAGACCCCCCTCCTTCCGGCCTTTCCAGCCCCAGGATCAAGCCAATCCAGGTGACAGGAGCAGGAGGGGCGGCAGCTAGAGGCGCCCCTTCAGGGGTTCAGGAAGGAAGCCCTTCTGGCGCAACAGATAGACCCCGTCCACCCCTCCCCATCGGGGGACGCCTCAAGCATTTCGCTGACCGGTGGGACTCTTCCACCTCTGATGCCTGGGTCCGGGAGACCATCAGACTGGGCCTCGTGCTTGAATTTCAGCGCGCCCCCCCCTGAATTTTTTATGGCATCCCCCCCTCCAAGGATCTCACCAAACGCAACCTAATGGATTCAGCTATCCGCCATCTCCTCTCCATACAGGCCATACAACCTGTACCACCATCCCAGCGGAGGCAGGGGTTTTACTCTCACCTCTTTGTGGTCCCCAAATCCTTAGGGGGATGGAGGGCTATCCTAGACCTGAAACGCCTTAACCGTTACCTGACCTATCGCAGATTTAAGATGCACATCCATTCTACTAGGCATCAGGCAGGGGGACTGGCTATCCTCCATAGACCTTTCAGAGGTGTACCTTCACATCCCAATCCGGCCCTCCCATTCCAAATTCCTCAGGTTCTGCTACAATCATCGCCACTTCCAATATGTGGCACTTCCCTTTGGATTGGCCTCTTCCCCGAGAACCTTCACTAAGGTCCTCGCGGCCCTAGCATCCCACCTCAAAGACCTCCCGGTTCGTCTCTACTGTTACCTGATGACATCCTCATCCTGTCTCACTCCATACCCCAAGCAGAAAAGGATATCAGAGCTACTCTTTTTGCCCTCCAAGATCATGGGTTCCTAGTAAACTGGCAGAAGAGCCATCTGTTACCATCTACATGGATCATCCACTTGGGGTCCGTCATTGACTCGGCTCAGGGAAAGGTTTTCCTTTCCTCTGAGAGATTCCGTAGCATCCAGGAGACTGTCAAACATATCAGACTATCAAGAAAGGTAATACTTTTAGAATTGTCTAAATTATTTGGTAAAATGGTCTCATGTATTTCCATTGTTCCCTGGGCCCGTTTACACACTAGATCCCTACAATGGTTCCTGCTCCCGTTCCAAAGGACCAGCAGAAGCAATTCAAAGGCCGTGATCAAGGTGCCTTCAAGGGTCCTCACGTCTTTCCTCTGGTGGACCAGTCCCGCCATCAACAAGGGACACTGCTTCAAGGAATCCCAATGCCTCATCCTCACCACAGACGCCAGCCTGTCCGGATGGGGCGCTCACATCCACTCACACTCGACACAGGGCAAATGGTCACAGGTAGAACGCACATGCAGTATAAACTGGTTGGAACTTCGTGCCATCCACCTGGCCCTGCGCAACTTCCTTCCCCACGTTTGCGGGGGGCATGTCCTGATACTCACGGACAACGTCACTGCCAAGGCTCACGTCAACCGACAAGGGGGCACCCAGTCCATAAGTTTGATGAGAGAGGCCGAGTGCCTCTGCCGTTGGGCGGAGCGCAATCTCCTCTCCCTCAAAGCCGAGCACATCTCAGGGGTCTCAAACACCCAAGCAGATTGGTTGAGCAGGACCACAGTGGATCAGTCCGAGTGGCGCATTCACCCGTCACTGTTCAGGGAAGCGACCATGATGTTCGGTCTCCCGTCAGTAGACCTCTTCACATCCCCGCTCAACACCCAACTCCCCAGGTTTTTCTCGAGGTATCCCTCCCACGGGGCTGAGAATCACAACGCCCTCCATTGCCTCTGGCCCACAGGGCTTCTATATGCATTCCCTTTGTTGGCCCTGGTCCCCAGAGTCATCCAGAAGCTCATCTCCGAGAAAGCAGAGCTGATTTTAGTGGCCCCCTACTGGCCCAGGCGCCCATGGTTTGCGGACCTCCGCTATCTATTGGTGGCCCCCCCTTGGAAAATTCCCCCGCATAGGATATCCCTTTCCCAGGGCCCCCTCCAACACCCAGACCCTCAGTGGCTCCAGTTAGCTGTTTGGAGGTTGAACGGGAACGTCTAAGGAAGGAGCAGTTCTCTGACCAGGTTATTGATATCATTTTAGCCGCCAGGCGGCCCTCAACAACCCGAATATACAATGCCACTTGGAATAGCTTCTGCAAGTGGTGCCTTAATTTCTAGATCAACCCTCTTTCACCCTCCATTGCTCAAGTTTTGGAATTCCTCCAAGAAGGTCTGAGGAAGGGACTTTCTCCGAACACCCTGAGGTGTCAGGTAGCAGCCCTTTCAACTGTGATTATTTGCGACAATCTGGGTACCCTCTCCCTCTACCCTCACATTAGGGCATTCCTTAGGGGAGCAACTAACTTGTGTCCCCCAACTGTACACAGATACCCTACCTGGGACCTCAACAAGGTCCTGGCGTCCCTTACTAAACATCCCTTTGAGCCTCTCAGGGAATCCTCACTCCAGTTCCTAACTTTCAAAGTCGTATTCCTGGTGGCCATTACTTCGGCTCGCCGAATATCAGAGATAGCCACCTTGTCAGTGAGGAAAGACCTTTGCATCTTCCATGCCGACCGGGTGGTTCTACGGCCGGACCCTACCTTCTTTTTTTTTTTTTTGAAAGAGATTTTATTAATTTTCTACAAACAAACAAGACAAACAAAACATTAAAACATCAACTCTCATATGTACATCCAGTGTGTCAGTTGGTTCATCAGTTTTGTGCATTTATTTTGTAGTCTCAATTCAATTATGTTACATAACAACTCATATTGTCAATCCAAACTTATATATCCTAATATCACTAAAAAAAAAGAAATTTTTGACTATACTTTTAATCATTCATGCTTTATGAGATAACAATACTTTAACCAGTTTATTCTGTAACAAATCATATAATCATACCAAATCAATCCTAAAAAAACCCTTTATAAATATAATGTCAAATAACAAAGTACTAACAAAATAGCAAAATAAAAATATTCCTTACTGTCTAGCATTCTAAATATTCTATAATCGTATTTTATCATCTAGCCATTGATAAAAATGATCTCAAATTTCGTAAAATTGTTTATCCTCTTGCTCTCTAATTTCAAATGTCAATCTACTTATCTCAGCACATTCCAATATTTTTTTATAATTTCTTCCTGTAATGGTATTTTCTCATTTTTCCAATTTTTAGCAAATACAATCCTAGCCACTGTTAATACATTTACAATCAGGTATTTCAAATCTTTACTATATATATCAGGTAAAATTCCCAATAAGAAGATCTCTGGTTTCAAGTCTATGTGTTTCTTTGTCATTTTTTCCAACCACATGCGAATTTTAGTCCAATATTTTCTAGCGTCCTCACAAGTCCACCACATATGGTAATATGAGCCGGGTATCTGATGACATTTCCAGCATTTTTCAGATTTGTTCTTCAACATTCTTGCTGTTCTTGTCGGGGGAAAGTGCCACCTGTAAAACATCTTATACAAGTTTTGTTTATGTGCTGTTGACATTGTCATTTTATAATTTTCAGACCACAATTTTTGCCATTTCTCTAGATCAATCCCATATCCAAAATTCTTCCCCCAAACAATCATAGTTTCTTTGACTTGTTCTTCCTCTAATTTAATTCCTAGTAAATAACCATATAATTTTTTAATCACCTTCTCATCAGTACCCATCAAGATCTTATCTAAATCAGTCTGCTTATCATAGAATCCCTCCGTTTTAGAATCTTCATCATACCTTGAATGTATTTGCACATATGAAAACCAATTCATCCTTATACCTTGTTCCTCTAAGTTTTGGATTGATTTAAGATCACCCTTTTCATCCAATAGTTCCCCATATCTAACTGTTTGTTCCTTCTTATAAATTATAGGATAGGAAAATGCTTCAATAGTTGATAACCAAACTGGAATTTTCAGATAACATTGTCTTTTTATCTTCTCCCAGTTTGACCACAAAGACTCCCCTATATAATGTCTTCTAAAATAACCCTGTGTTTTAGTTCCCTTATACCATAAACAAGCATGCCAGCCCAACAGCAAATCATGCCCTTCTAATGTCAACAATCTATGCTTTCTTAATGTTATCCATTCTTTGACCCACATCAAACTTGCAGCTTGATAATACAATTCCCAATTTGGCAGGCCAAAACCTCCTCTAATTCTAGCGTCTTGCAAAAGCTTTAGCTTTATTCTCGCTTTTTTACCTTGCCATATAAACTTCAACATGATTTTATTTAAATCTTGAAAATAGTCTTTTCCAAGCCTAACTGGTATTGTTTGGAACAAAAATAAAATTCTGGGTAAAATATTCATCTTGATTGTTGAAATTCTCCCTATTAATGACAATTGCAAGTTTTAGCCAGACGCTACCTTCTTGCCTAAGGTCAATTCAGCCTTCCACAGGGCACAGGAACTCACACTTCTGAACTTCTGCCCCAATCCCTCACGGGAAAGGGAGAAGCTTTGGCACACCCTGGACGTAAGACGGGCCCTCCGCATTTACATTAAACGTACCCAGCCCTTTAGGAAGTCCGAATCATTATTCCTTTCCTTTCAACCTAAATCCTTAGGACACAAAGTGTCCCCGGCAACCATCGGCCGCTGGATTAGAGCTACTATTTCCAAAGCTTACTTGTCCCAGGCTCTGCCGATGCCCAGCGGAATAACGGCACATTCCACCAAAAGTGCAGCCACCTTGGCAGCTTGGGCCACCTAGGCTCCAATTGCTGATATTTGTCAGGCGGCCACCTGGGCCTCCCCATCTCCCTTCATTAGGCATTATAAGATCGACATATTTGCCTCAGCGGAGGCTTCGTTTGGGAGACGAGTTCTCCAGCAAGTCCTCAAGGAACTGCAGGGACTTCAGAACCAGACGGAGTCCCTCCCATAGGACAGCCAAGCTTTGGTATGTCCCACTCTCTGGATGATCCGACCGGCTCTCAGGAGAATGGGCGTTGGTCCTTACCTGACACGCCATTTCTCTGGAGCCGGGAGGATCATCCAGCCCCACCCTTTTAGTTCACCGTCTGGTGGGGTCTTATTTCGGCCAAGTAACCACTTAGCATAGTAAGATGAGAGCACGATCTTCTCTTCACTCTCGTCTTCGCGTAAACTGGGGAATGCAAGGGAGCCACGTGACGGAGGGCGGAGCATTCCTCAGTAATTAAGCTCAGCCTTCAACAACGCAGACTGAAGCACCTCCCACTCTCTGGATGATCCTCCCGGCTCCAGAGAAATGGCGTGTCAGGTAAGGACCAACGCCCATTTTATCCTTGGGGTGAAGAAGCTTCTGCTTTAGTGTATTCTTGGATTTAAAGTGTGTACCTATGTTATGTTGGCTGAAGATCCTCCTGAGATTTTTAAATATTCCTGCAAAGTATAGAATGACAGCATTGCTTCATTTATTGTTCTCTTCTTTGTCTGTTATGGAGGAGTTCCTTTTGGGTGTTTTGGGGGATATGATGAAGATCCACTTGGGATATGCACACATTATGAAGGCTTCCTGGATGTGTTTTAGTTCTTTCCCATCTTTGTTACCAGGCAGACCTTCAGCTCAGTGGTGTAGGGTTCTGATAACACCTATTTTGTACTCCAGTGGGTGGCAAGAATCAAATGTAAATATTGATCTCTGTGTGTGGGTTTTCTATAAACTTCAGTGTTAAGGTTTCTGTCTTCCTTAATGTGTACACCATGGGAAAACCATGACCTCAATGACTGAGAATCTCCATAGACAATTAGCAGCCATTAGATTCTTAATTATTTGATTATATTTCTCCTTGTCCTTTCATCAGTCCAACTAGCTAAATGCAATTTTTCCCCAGTTTCCTGATTTATGGAAATAAAGATTAAATGAATGGGGGTGGGGAGGGGGATCCTTGTTTCTATCTCATGCTACAGAGATATGAGGGGCTCTGCCACACGACTTACCCTATTCTGGTGTCTTGGCTGGTGCCAAACGCTAAATCTCACTAAGCACATCTCCAAGAGGAAATCTCACTTCCTTCTAGAGTCAGTCAGTAATGCATGTCAAGTCAACTTGTTCCTCCTCAATGAGATCTTGGATAAGGGGAGCCTTATTATTGACTAACCTGGTATGCACCAGCCAATCCAGGGCCTCTAAGATTATGCTGTCCAGGGTCTGGGAATAACCGCAGGAGCCTGGAAGATGCCACTGATACTACACATCAGTGGCATCTTCCTCATAACAGCGTGCCCTCTGAGTAGCAGCCCAGAATTTGATTTGTTTTCATTTTGTCTTTTTCTCTTATCAGAAGGTCTTTCAAATTTTTATTTATTTATTTTTGTAAATCCAAAATTAGAAAAGTATCCAAATCACACTTCTGATTTTTTACTTATGTATCATTTTAATTATTATGGCACCAGCTGGCTTTATTTGTACATCTAGTTTAACAATATTTTTCCATATCATTCTTTTTTAGGACATAGAATAACAGTTGGAAGGGACTTTGGCAGCCATCTAGTCCAACTCCCTGCTTAAGCAGGAGAGTCTATACCATTTCAGATAAATAGCCGTCCAGGCTCTCCTTTTTTTTTAAATAAAAGTTTTATTTGGGTTTTCACAAAACATAATACAAGTAAAATTTCTTTTTTTTTTTTTGAGAATAGCATGATCCCGGGTTATCACTTCTCTATACAGACACAAATTCAATTTCATATTCATCTTTGTGTTCTATCCATATCTTATTACTATTTTAACATATTACTATTTTAACATTTTCTCAATAGTTTTTCCCTTCCCTTAGTTTTCTCAATCTTACTTTTAATTATCTCATTCCTTTCTAAATTCAATTATATATATCTTTTTCTAAATTTCAATATCTTTCTAATGATTATATTTATACTTTGGTCTGTCCTGTTTCAATTTCATATTTTCTTTTCTCATTAAACAATTTTTTCCCTGTAGTTACTAATTGGAGTATGACACTTTTGTATCTTTTAATTTTTATCCATTCAACTCTTATTTAAACTTCAATTTATGCCTTTACAATTATAACATTCAGTATAATACATAACTTCCAGTCATTCAATATAACACATAACTTCCAGTCGAATTCTGCTTCGTGCATTTTTTTTAAAGTTTTATTGTTTTTTAAGACAAACATAGACAAACAAAACATAAAAACATCAAACCATCTTCCATATATATATATATATATATATACATACAGTGTATTGGTTGGTTTACAAATTGTTTTGTGCTTCCACTTTGTAGTCTTCAATTACAATTACATTGTATGTATTCTCATATTGTCAATCAAATATTCCTAAATACATTAATATCATTATTAATCAATCATTTGACTATACTATTATTCATTCCTGTTTTACAAACTAATCAATATTTTATTGAATTTGTTTTGTGATAGTTCATATTATCATCTCAGATCTATCCTACAATCGTTTTGTAGATATAATTTAAAAAAATACATTTTAATATATTCATTATGTTCTAAAAATCTACATATTTCATTACCATGTTTTATTGTCTAACCATTGATAGAATAAATCCCAAATTTTATAAAATTGTTTATCATCTTGTTCTCTGATTTCAAATGTCAATCTACTCATTTCAGCACATTGCAATATTTTCTCAATAATTTCCTCCTATGATAGTATTTTCTCATTTTTCCAGTTTTGGCAAATACAATCCTAGCCACTGTAATACATTTACAATCAGGTATTTCAATTCTTTACTATATATTTCAGGTAAAATTCCCAATAAAAATATCTCTGGTTTCAAGAGATATTATGCTTTTTTGTCATTTTTTCCAACCATGTGTGGATTTTAGTCCAATATTTTTTGGCATCCGCACAAGTCCACCAATATGGTAATATGAGCCAGGTACTTGATGACTTTTCCAACATTTTTCAGATTTCTTCTTGAACATTATTGCTATTCTTGTTGGGGAAAAATGCCACCTATAAAACATCTTATACAAATTTTCTTTATATGCTGTTGACAATGTCATTTTATAATTTTGAGACCACAATTTTTGCCATTTCTCTAAATCAATCCCATATCCAAAATTCTTCCCCCAAGCAATCATTGTTTCTTTAACTTGTTCTTCTTCTAATTTAATTTCTAATAGATATCCATACAATTTTTAATCACCTTTTCATCAATACCTGTCAAGATCTTATCTAAATCAGTCAATTTATCATAGAAACCGTCATGTAATGTATTTGCGCATATAAAAACCAATTCATCTTTATACCTTGTTCTTCTATTTTTTGCAAAGATTTAAGTTCACCCTTTTCACTCAATATTTCACCATATCTAACTGTTTGTTCCTTTTTGTATATTATAGGATAGGAAAAAGCTTCAATAGTCGATAGCCAGATTGGAATTTTCAAATAACATTGCCTTTTAGTCTTCTCCCAGTTTAACCACAGAGACTCCCGTATATAATGTCTTCTAAAATACCCCTGTGTTTTAGTTCCTTTATATTATAAAAAAGCATGCCACCCCAACAACAGGTCCTGTCCTTCTAGTGTCAACAATCTAGAATTTCTTAATGTTATCCATTCCTTAACCCACATCAAATTTGTAGTTTGGTAGTACAACTCGCAATTAGGCAAACCAAATCCTCCTCTTATTCTAGCATATTGCAAAAGTTTTAATTTTATTCTCACTTTCTTACCTTGCCATATATATTTCAACACAATTTTATTTAAATCTTCAAAATAATCTTTTCCAAGCCGAATTGGAATTGTTTGGAACAAATATAAAATTCTGGGTAATATATTCATCTTGATTGTTGATATTCTCCCTATTAATGACAGTTGTAAATTTTCCCATTTCGCCAAATCTAGCGCTATCTGCTGCTTAAGTTTAATATAGTTATTCTCTTTTGGTATACTACATCTTGCTGTCAAATGTATCCCCAAGTACTTGATCTTATTCATGACCTGGATTTTTAATACATCTGCCAGTTCTTTCTTTTGTCTTGATATTGTTTGTCAAAATCTTTGTTTTGTCTTTATTTATTTTCAAACCAGCCACCTTCCCATATACCTCTGTCTTTTCTATCAATTTTAATGCTATTTCTAGTGGGTCTTCTAAGATGAAAACCAGATCATCTGCAAATGCTTGCAATTTAAATTCTTCTTTTTAATTTTCATCCCTTTTATGTCCTTCTCTAATATTTCTGTTTAGCACTTCCAAGGTTAACACAAACAACAAAGGTGACAGTGGGCACCCTTGTCTTGTTCCTTATCTTATATCAATAGAGTCTGTTAATTCTCTCTCTATCATTATCTTTGCTGTTTGCTTATGATATATAGCTTCTATTGCTTGGATGAATTTTTTACCAAAACCCATCTGTTCCAACTATAATAACATGAATCGCCAATTCACATTGTCAAATGCCTTCTGTGCATCTAAGAATACCAACACCATTTGTTTTTCAGGGTGTGCCTCGTAGTATTCCAAAGTGTCCAAGATTACTCTCATATTGTCTTTAATTTGTCTCTTTGGCAGAAATCCATTTTGGTCAGGGTGAATAAAATTATTTAGGTATTTTTAAAATCTTTCTGCCAATATTGAAGTAAACATTTTATAATCTGCATTTAGTAGGGAAATAGGTCTGTAATTCTTGATTTGTAATGGGTCAGCCTACTCTTTGGGGATAAGTGTAATATAAGCTTCTGACCATGATTTAGGTATCTTCTTCTTTAACATAACTTCATTCATAACTTCTAGCAATGGAAAATTCAACTATTCTTGTAATGTTTTATAAAATTCCATCGGAAGTCCATCTGGACCTAGTGCCTTTCCATTATTTTGCTTCTTAAGTGCTTCAGTTAACTCCATCATCGTTATATTGCTTGCTAACATTATTTCAATCTCTTTAGGTATCTGGGGTAGGTTAGCATTCTGTAAGTACTGTTTAACTCTTTCATTATCAATATTCCCTTGTGTATTTAGTTTCCCATAATAGTCTCGTATAATTTCCTTCTTCTCTTTACTTCCATAGCAAACTTGGCCTTGATCATCTATTAATTGCAATATTTTCCTTGATTCTTTCTCCTTTCTCAGTTTATATGCTAACCATCTACCTGGTTTATTTGCATCTTCAAAATAATTCTGTTTCACGCCTCTGATTTTCTGTGCTAATTCTTCTTTTTCCATTAATCCCATTTTATGTTTAATTATATCCATTTTTAACTTAATGTCCTTTTTCTGTGGCATTTTCTGTAACTCTTTTTCAAGTTCTTTATACTCATTCTCTAATGTCTTAGAGGCTGGTCTTTTCATGATATTTCTTTTCCTTTTATAGTCTATTATCAAGCCTCTGGCATATGCCTTCATTGTATCCCATACATTCTGCATTGATGTGTCTTCTTTTTTATTTTCTTTAAAGAAAAAAGCCAGTTCTTTCTCCATCCTCTGTATGAAGTCTTTTTCTTTTAATATAGTATTATTTAATGTCCATCTAGATCTTCTTCTTTGTCCTTTCCATTTAATTGTCATTGGATTATGATCTGCCCAGATACTTGTTTCAATATTTATTTCTTGCATATTGGCTAATAATTCTGTTGATATCCATATCATATCTATTCTGGACCATGATAAATGCATGTTTGAGTAGAAAGTGTATTGTTTAGTCTTAGCATTTCTTTCTCTCCATGTATCTTTTAGGTTTATTTCATCTGTCATTTTAAAAAAGAATTTCAGGAGAGTCTTTCTGTTTTGCTTTGTTGTTTTCTGTGTTGTATAGTCCAATTTACTGTCTACAATTCCATTGAAGTCTCCCATCATAACGATATTAGTATACTCCAGTTCAATTATTTTCATATGTAGTTTTCTATAAAATTCTTCTTGATTGTCATTTGGGGCATAGATTGCGATCAGGAGTGTTTTCCTATTATTGTCCATTATTTCTACCATTAATACTCTTCCATCATCATCTGTATCGATCAATTTCACTGGGATAATATCTTTAATGTATAAAACCAGTCTTCTTTTCTTGCATTATGTCAAAGAAGTAAATATTTTCCCTAACTTTGGCAGTATCAACAGTTGTTCATGTTGCTTTTTAATATGTACTTCTTGTAGGCAGATTATATCAAATTTTAATTTCTCTAATTTATGGAAAGTTTTCCTTCTTTTAGCAGCTGAGTTAAGTCCATTTATGTTAATTGTAATTAGTTTTTTCTCCTCCATGTTTATACTTTATAAGTAGGTTTAGCAGCTCTTGTAGATCTTGGTTCACATTGTTCCTTAACTTCCACCTTTCCACCTACTGCACCTTCTTCTTTTTCAATCGCTATTTGGCAATCCTCTTGGAATTAAATTAGTGACATTTCTTTTTCTGTCTCCTCCTCTCTCCCTCCAAAGTGTTCAGTATAAAATGATTCAGCTTTCTCAACTGAGTCAATTCTGTGTCTCTGTTCTTGCCATATGAACATTAAATCTTCTGGAATCAGCCATCTATAATTCACCTCTTTTTAAAGTAGGATTTTAGGTAGGAACCAGTATTCTCTTCTCATTTCTCTCACTCTTCTGGGCATTTGTTTCAGGACCACAGTCTCCTTATCTTTATGTTTCAATGTTGTCTCTCTTGCCACCTGTAATATTTGTGTTTTAATGGCTTTCTTTGTAAATCTGATGTGAACTTCTCTTGGTAAGCTATTTCTCATCGCATATCTTGTGAAGACTCGAAAAAACTCATCTATTCCATGCATCATCTTCTCTTTGGTTATTTCCAGAGCTTCAGCCAAGATTTCTATCATTATCTCAGCTAAGTTTTGTCTCTTTTCTTCCTGTATGTTTTGAAATCTGAGATAAAATTCTGATCTATCCATCTCCCACCTCAGAATCCCACTTTTATCCTGTTCAACTACTGTTAATTTGTCATCAATATCTCCAATCTTCTTATCTCTTTATCTTCTTCAATTTTTTGAATTTTTTCATCATCATTTGTTGAATATTCTCCACCTTTTCATCAGTTGTTTCTATTCTCCTTTCAATATTCTCTGTTCTTGCTTGTATGCTTTGAATTCCTTACATTATAAACTGCAATGTCACTTTTTCCTGTTCTTTTTCTTGCTGTAACATCGTCTGTATTGAACGTTGTCCTCCAGATGGTGAAGAGGAAGAAGTAGGAATTGAAGAACCAGCTGCTGTTAGTTTCCTGCTCATTTCGGACAATTCAAAATCTTCAGGTTCTTCTAGACCTTAATCCACTCGTGAAATAGCCAATTGTAAATCCAAGAAAAAATAGTGGAAAAAAAAGAAGCAAGATTTTAAAAAAAGATTAAAAAAACGTACAGGTTCTTATATACCTTAATCCAATCGATTAATTAAATAACAGTAAAAGCTCAAAAAAGTAAGAGAAAAAAACCATAAACAGAGAAAGGAAAAATTTGTTAAATCTTGTGGAAGGCAGAAAAATAAAAAGTAAAAAACTAAAAAGAAAAAGGAATTTCTTCAGGTTCTTCAACACCTTAATCCAATTAAAAAATCTCAGGTATGAAAAAGTATACAAAAAAAAGGAAGCCACAAAAAAAACCAAACACCAATATGGAGGGTAGATAAAAAATGTAGGAGAGGGAGAGAGAGAAAAAGAAAAAGCCTACTCCCTGAAAAAAAAAAGAAGGAAAACATTAATACTAAGACTTTTTCTTTAAAATAAAATGCAAAAGTAAAAATTAGGCTCCAAAAGCAAAAAGAAAGACAAAAGCAGGTTCCAAAAGTCCAGAGATCCAAATAACTAATAATAAGCTGATAAGGAGGGGGTGTGAGGAATAGCCCAACTTAAAAAAGAGAAAGAGAACACACTGCACCTATTTAGTTATCCAAGGCTTTTGTTAATTTTTATAGCTCTCTTCTCTAGAATCTTATCATCTTTTTTCTGTATACTTCAACACTTCAACACCAGACTCCAGCTACTGAGTGAAACCCAGAAGAGCACCTGCAATAATACTCCCCCACGCTCTTCCCTCTATCTTATCAGACAAGCAAAGAGTCCTTGAAAAGAAGTCTGAATTCTTTCTCAGCTTTGTCTGGTCGAAAGAGAAAAAAAGAGAAATAATGTTTCTAAGCCTCTAGTTGGCAATGTTACAAAGTTTCCTCTGTTTTCACTTTCCCCCTGCTTTTCCAAATAGATTATTATAAAAAAATAATTAAAAAGGAAAAAGGGTTTAGAAAAAAAAAAAGGCTAAAAGGGGATCTCCAGCCTAAAATATCATAAAGACAAAAAGGAGAAGTAACAAAAATGAAAAATAAGATAGAAAAAAAAAGGCCAGTCCAGTTCGAAGTAAAAAATCGTACACAAAGAGTCCAGCAAAAAAAAAAGAAAAAAATAATTTGACTTCCCATTTAAAATCACTGCTTAATTACTTCTGTCTAAAATTTTACAGATTCTTTCTTTTCATTAGGGTGTCCTTTTAAATCTTAAAGTAAAGAAAAACTTCTCACCAAACCCGCACTTTTTCTTTCTACCCTCTTCTCCTTAGAGCTGCTTGGATCGTCCAGAGGATGGGTGGAGTTTCAGTCTCTGCTTGTTGTAGGCTGAGCTTAATTTCTGAGGAATGCTCCCCCTTCCATCACGTGGCTTGCCATCTCGTTCCCCAGTTTATGCTCAGCCCTCGAGCAGAGTAGGCTGTGTGTGTATGTGCTCTTGGCCATTTCAGGATTCTTCTCATTCTAATTCGTTTTTAGTACCTCAATTCAGGTCGTATACAACCCTTTATTATTTCCTCACTCCTTAGCCCTGTGCAGCCGGTACTTTGGTTTGGCATAGTTCCCTGGGAGGGCTTCCCCCCAGGGGGTGCCAGGGGGTAGGCCAGCAAAATTCAAGCTGCCCCCCCACCCTTTCCTATTGCCTTTCTGCCGCTTTAGATCATTTTAAAAAGGCTCTGTTTCGTTCCGTTCCCCACCCGAACTCCATTTTTTTATAGTGTTTAAACGTTTTGCCTACTTCTTCTGTGGTCTTTCCCCTGGGATCCTTGAATTGTCCCTGGGGATCCTCCTGGCCGCTGCACAAGGGCCCCGCAAGTTCTGGTAGTGGCAGCCGCCATTTTGAAAGTCGCCTCGTGGCCGGGCACCATTTTGGTTTCCTATCTTTCTGATCTCTGCAGCGTGCCCATTTAAAGCAGCAGGACCGGCAGGCCTGCTGAGGATTTAAAATTGTGCTTTTTCAGTTGGAGGTTTTTTTCTGTTTCCACCTCCCTTTGTTGGCTCTCCCCGCAACCAGCTGTAGTGGCTGCGATTATTTCCACCACTCCCGCCCGGTTCTGCCTTGGTCGGCAGTCTGGTTTAGGCCCGGCTTTGTCCTTAAGGCCCTGTAATCCTTCAAAATAGGATAATTATATAATAATATATATATACAATAATAGAGAGACTCTTGAAAGGTCATTACATCAGAGGACTTCAGAGGCTCGATTAGGCCTTGGCTTACCAAAAAAAAAAGAGAGAGAGAGAAAATAGACACAGAGAAGGGGGGGAATAATCATTCATATATGGAGCAAAGAATACTTATTAATTCAAGTGAATAATAAACGGTGTGTGTGTGTGTGTGTGTGTGTGTATGTGTAAAAGAAATCCCAGGGCTCCCGCCTTCGTTGTAGGTCGACCCCTAGGCGCGCCAACCGCCTCAGATTTAATTCCTTTTTCTTGACTACCTGGAATGGCAGAAAGCAATCCTTCAGGGGGTCCTTCCTTGAAGGCCAAGGCAAAGACCCACCACCTGCGCAGTCAGGCTAAGGAGCCCACCAAAGCGTCTCAAAGGGATGCCTTAAGACGACACAAGGCGATAGAAAGAGAAATAGACAAACGTACTAGACAAACAGGCTCAGTGCCTCCAGCACCAGCCACTCCTTCCACCTCCGCTCTTCCCCCCCCCCGCAGCCTTTTCCTCCCTATCCAGGCACAGCTCGCCCTCTCAAGGGCATCAAGCCCCGGGCACACCAGCCAGGCGAACTCCAGAGGCTACTTTCACACCCACGGCCACTGGCCTGCGCCAGGAGGAACCTCTCATTCAGACGGTTCCGGAGCAGCTCAGAGCCTGGATGGAGATGGCTATTCGACAGGGAATTGCAGAAGGAATGCAGCAGATGACCAGACTGGGGTTGCCTCCGCAGGCCACCGAATCTGTAAGATCATTCCCTCTCATGCCCCCCCAAGGGGAGGTTTGCCCTTCAGTCAGGGAGGACGAGGAGGCGGCGGAAGGGGACCTAGACAGGGAGGAGGAGGAGGAACAATTTGACCGAGGGTCCTTACCATATGACGCCCCTCTTCTGGACTCAGACCCATCAGAGGCGGAAATGTCCGAGGACAAAGGTCTCACCCCTGACCAACCCACCTTCGTAGGGCTCTTTAAGCCCCAGCTATTCAAATCTCTCCTCTACAAGGCCAGGAACATCTCGGGCCTAACAGTCCAGAGTTCCTCTAATCCCATTCCCGTGGTTCCAGAAGGGCCGGAGGACTCCATGTTTAGACAACCGGTAGTGGAGGCCGAGGTCATCCCTACCCCCCCATATTCCTGGATCTGGTGTCCAAGCAACTGGCCTCTTCAGTTGCCCCCTCGGCCAATGATAAAAGGTTCTTCAACCTCGACCCAGAGCTCTCGACCCTGCTGAGCACCCTTGAGGTTGATGAGCCTGTCGTAGGCCTGACCTCTTCGTCCACCCTCAGTGACCCTTTAGAGGCCCTCAGACCAGAGGACAAGTGGTCGGAGCTCGCATTAAGGTGAGCTCACCAGTTGGATGCATGGGCGATCAGGGCGGCTATGGCCGCTTCCTTTTTCATCAGATCATCCATTCGCTGGCTTCACCAGCTTAAGCAACATGTCCCGACCTCCAATATCCGCGCCCATCAACACATCGCCAAGATAACGGCCGCAGCTGAGTCCTCAGCTGACGCCACCTTTCATTCAGTAAAATTCTCCTCCCGTGCCATTTCCTCCCACGTCTTGGCCCGCCGCCTGCTCTGGCTAAGACACTGGCAGGCGGATCTCAAGAACAAGGTGAAGTTAGCTTCCACCCCCCTGGCGGGAAATAAGCTGTTCGGTACTTCCCTGGATCCTCTCCTAGTCGAGGGAAGGAATAAAAAGAAATTCCTCCCTTCCGTCTCCCGCAAGTCAGAACCCAGATCTCTGCAGCCCTTTCGGAGGGCTCCCTTTCGTCCCTATCCCCAACCCCCCTTCCCCCCCAGGTACCAAAGGCCCCCTCCTTTGGTTCGGGACAATCCCAGGACAGGTCCGACCCCTTTGACAGGCACAGGAGGGGCGGGAACTTCAAGAGGCCTTTTCGTGGCTCTGGCAGCAGGCCCTTCCGGCGCTCCAGATAAGCCTCCTGACATTATCCCCATTGGCGGGCAACTCAAAGCCTTCGCCTGTCGGTGGGACTCATCCACTTTGGACTCTTGGGTCAGGGATACAGTCCGGTTTGGACTTGCCCTCGAGTTTCTCTCCCCCCCCCTGATTTTTACATTACACATCCCCTCTCCAAGATCCTCACCAAACGTAACCTCATGGATGCGGCAATTCAGCACCTCCTGGACATTCAGGCTATCCAGCCAGTTCCTCCATCCCAAAGGGGACAGGGCTTCTACTCACTCTTATTCGTGGTGCCCAAACACTCGGGGGGGTGGAGGGCTATTTTGGACCTAAAGCGGTTAAACCATCACCTGGTGTACCGCAGATTCAAAATGAACACGCTGCAATCCATCCTTTTGTGAGTTCGGCAGGGAGACTGGTTGTCATCCATCGACCTCTCCGAGGCATATTTACACATCCCAATACGACCCTCCCACTCCAAGTTTCTCCGTTTCAGCTATAATAACCTTCACTTTCAGTACGTGGCCCTCCCATTCGGGTTAGCCTTGGCCCCCAGGACCTTCACCAAGGTACTGGCCGCACTGGCTGCCCACCTCAGATCCATCTTGGTGTGGCTCCACTGTTATCTGGATGATATTCTCATCCTCTCCCCTTCCAGGGAACAGGCCATCAGGGATACCCATACTACCCTCACCTCCCACCACGAACACGGGTTCCTCATAAATTGGAAGAAAAGCCAACTGGCCCCTTCCACTAGGCTACCCCACCTAGGGACCATAATTGACACAGTCAAAGGGAGAGTGTTCATTTCCCCAGAAAGGATACTCAGCATCCAACAATCAGTCAGGCTCATCAGACGACACAGGAAGGTCTCTCTCCTTGAATTATCCAAGTTGTTAGGTAAAATGATCTCTTGTATTCCCGTTATTCCCTGGGCCCATTTCCACTCTAGATCCCTCCAGTGGTTCCTGCTTCCGTACCAAAGAGCTGGGTCAAGCAACTCAAGGCGCAAGGTCAAGGTCTCGCCAAGGGTTCTCACCTCCCTCCTCTGGTGGAGTAAGGCGTCGATCAACAAGGGCCGCCTCCTCAAGGAGCCTCCAAGACTTATCGTCACCACAGATGCCAGTCTGTCCAGATGGGGCGCCCACCTTCCCTCCCTTACAGCTCAGGGCAGATGGTCATCGACAGAGAGGCTGCGCAACATAAACTGGTTAGAGCTTCACGCCATCTACCTGGCCCTCCGCAGCTTCCTCCGTCATATTCAGGGCCACCACGTCTTCATTCTCACTGACAATATAACAGCAAAGGCACATGTCAACAGGCAGGAGGGCACTCAGTCCTCAAGTCTAATGAGGGAGACCGAGTGCCTCTGTCAGTGGGCTGAGTCTCACCTCCTCTCACTCGGAGCAGACCACATTTCAGGCATCAACAACACCCAAGCAGATTGGTTGAGCAGGGCCACCATAGACCAGGCGGAATGGCACCTCCACCCAGACCTATTCAGGCAGGCGACAGCAATTTTTGGCCTGCCTGTGGTAGACCTGTTTGCCTCCCCCCGCAATACCCAACTTCCACGGTTCATCTCCAGATTTCCGTCCCTAGGGGCGGAGAACCACAACGCCCTCCGATGCCCGTGGCCCTCGGGCCTTCTATACGCCTTCCCCCCTCTGGCACTGGTGCCCAGAGTACTACAAAAGGTCCTTCACGAGAGGGCGGAATTGCTTCTGGTAGCTCCTTATTGGCCCCGTTGCTCCTGGTTTGCGGACCTCTGCAGCCTATCAGTAGCCCCACCCTGCAGGATCCCAGCAGACAGGATTTCTCTGTCTCAAGGCCCCCTTCTTCACCCAGATCCCCAATGGCTACAGCTAGCTGTCTGGAGGTTGAGTGGGAACGTCTAAAAAGGGAGAATTTCTCCACTGAGGTTATTAATACCATCTTAGCAGCTAGGCGTCCCTCCACCAGAAGGATTTACGACGCCACTTGGAACAGTTTCCGCAAATGGTGTGCCAATCTCCGCATTGACCCAACAAACCCATCGGTGGCCCAAGTCCTCGACTTTCTCCAGGAGGGTCTCGGTAAGGGTCTGTCTCCCAACACACTAAGGCGCCAGGCAGCAGCCCTATCCACCGTAATTTCCTGCGAGGGTGCTAATTCCCTCTCTCACCATCCCTGCATCCGTGCATTTCTGAGAGGGGCCTCAAACTTACGACCTCCATCCCTTCACCGGTACCCAACATGGGATCTCAACAAAGTCTTGACCTCCCTCACTAAGCCACCCTTTGAACCCCTTAGAGAGGTTTCTCTCCAGTTCCTATCCTACAAAGTAGTGTTCCTGGTGGCGATTACTTCAGCCCGAAGGATTTCAGAAATCGCTGCTCTGTCAGTCAGGAAAGACCTGTGCGTCTTCCATTCTGACCGGGTGGTCCTCCGACTTGACCCGTCCTTTCTACCTAAAATTAATTCGGTTTTCCACAGGGCTCAGGAGCTTATCCTCCCCAATTTTTGCCCCAGGCCAACTCATGCAAAAGAGCAGCTTTGGCACACCTTAGATGTCAGGCGGGCCTTGCGGATATATATTAAACGTACTCAGACTTTCCGCAAATCCGAGGCCCTGTTCATTTCCTTTCAACCAGTCACAGGGGCTCAGGGTACCCTCAACTACAATAGGCCGCTGGATAAGGGCGGCCATTTCTAGGGCATACCAGGCCCAGGCACTCCCAGTGCCCAGGGGTATCACGGCTCACTCTACCAGGAGTGCAGCGACATCAGCTGCCTGGGCTACACAGGCCCCTATATTGGATATTTGCTGGGCAGCAACGTGGACCTCCCTGTCGCCTTTTATTAGGCATTACAGAATCGATAGGTATGCCGCCGCGGAAGCGTCTTTCGGTAGAAGGGTCCTCTAGAGGGTGCTCAGGGATCCCGTGGACTTGATAGACTAGACGGTGTCCCTCCCGTAGGACAAGCCCCCGCTTTGGTATGTCCCATCCTCTGGACGATCCGAGCAGCTGTAAGGAGAATGGGCGTTGGTTCTTACCTGACACGCCATTTCTCTTGAGCTAGGAGGATCGTCCAGCCCCTCCCTTTTCCTTTCACTGTTTGGAGGGGTCTTGTTTCGGCCAATGTACTTTTAGGTCTAGCAAAAGGACAGCACGAATGCCTGTTTTTTTCCTCTCTTCTTCCCATAAACTGGGGAATGAGATGGCAAGCCACGTGATGGAAGGGGGAGCATTCCTCAGAAATTAAGCTCAGCCTACAACAAGCAGAGACTGAAGCTCTACCCATCCTCTGGACGATCCTCCCAGCTCAAGAGAAATGGCGTGTCAGGTAAGAACCAACGCCCATTCTGTTTCAGAGCTGTCCCAACCAGCAGCTTTAATGGCTGCCTCTTTACCACTGGCAAAAAGAACTTCTCCTGGATCTATTTCTATTTCATATTTCCTTTTCTCATTAAACAAATTTTTCCCTGTGGTTACTAATTGGAGTATGACACCTTTGTATCTTTTAATTTTTATCCATTCAACTCTTATTTAAACTTCAATTTATGCCTTTACAATAATAACATTCAATATAACACATAACTTCCAGTCGAATTCTGCTTGGTACATTCTTAAAATACGCACTAAGTTCTTAAAGAGAATATATATATATAAAATAAACAATAAATAAATAAAATACTTATTCTATTCCAATTCAGTTCTATCATTAATGTTAGTTATAATCTTTGACATCTTTAACATTTCTTTTCAATAGGGTATCATACTTCTAGGAACACTTATAATATTTCCATAATTTTTTCATGTTTCTTTCATATTCCTCTTCACTTAAATTTTTCTAACACATTTATAATAATTAAAATGTTCCCCTCCTTTCCTAATTTCATTCTCTCATTCTCTTTATTTCATTTTTTTAATTAAACATTCCATTACATTACCATGAGTATTTTATCTATCATTTTAATTACATTTGTTTCATATTTTCAAAGTTCATTTCTATTTCTAATATAACAATATTATCTTATGTACCCTTGCAGAATCCCCCTTTCAATTAAGTTTTTACCCATTATATTTGTGTCTTCTAAATAGGCTTATACCCTTAATCCTTGTAGGTTTTCTCTGTTTCTCTATGTCCTGTTTCTGTCCTTTATAATTTCTTTTTTTTCCCTTTCCCCCCTCTTCTTCTCCCTTCCCTTTTTGACCCCTTCTCTCTCTAATTCTGATTCTCTCTTCTGTAATCCTCTCTTCTGTTTTTTCCTAATGTTGTAATTACTTTTCAAACTATTCTTTTTTGGAGGGTTGTTTTTTCAAATCTTAAATTTTTCACTCTCTTTCCCCACTTTCCTTTCTTTTCCCCACAAAGAAATACTTGGTCATTGAAGATGGCTTCTTCTTTGTTCCGCTCTTCTTGTTCTACAGGCATTTCTTGTTGTTTCTCATAGTTCAGGATCTCCATTTCTAAAAATTGAAATACGAAGCCAAAAGAACCTCTTCCTTCTTGTGCATTTTCTTTCTGTTTTTTAAGTTCCATTCTCAATTCTTCCAAGAGCGATACCATTTTAAAAACTTTTAAACAACTACCCGATTAATTTTAGTCCTTTAGATCTAATAGCCAAAAATCCAAAAATCACCAAGTAATCCAAATAATCCAAAGCTGTTTCTTCTTGCCTCTTTTTTCCACTTTCTCTTCCTGGGGTTCTCTTATCTTGTTACAAAGTTTCAGTTAAAATGTATCTTTTAGGAATCTTGTTAAAGTTTCACTGTTAATTCCTTTCACTTCCAGGTGGTCTCCTCCATTTTTCCAGATCTCACCCTTTTGTTTTTTTCCTTCTTTTAAAAGTTTTTGAGAATCCAGAAATCTTTATTATCCCTTTGACATTTTATTTTCAGCTTAAATACCTGTTAATGTCAAAGTGGAATTTTTGTCAGTTTCTTACTTAAATCTCTTAGTTGTCAATATAAGGAAGAAAAGAAAAAAAAACCAAATCCTTTCCCTTCCCTCTCTCATTTGCAGCTTCAAAGTCTTCTTTGGGAACAAGGTTGTTCTTTATAATTCAATTTCCAGGGTACCTTATATTGTTGCTTTTTCAGTTCGACCCAGTCAGCCAAATTTTTCTCTTTTTATCTTCCTCCTACACATTCTTTTTCCAGTCGAGTTCTTCTTTGAGGTGGCCATTTCTGACCACCACTGCAACCGCCTTTGGGAAAGGGAGTAATGGCCAGCTGGGGAGGAGTGGTGCGGCTCTCCTCGACCCTGCTGACAGTTTCCTCCCTCTTCACCACCTCTACCTTTCATTTGTAAATCTACACTCTGCCCCCATCTCAGTTTTGTCAAGTGAAGCCTGTTCCTCTGCTATAACCACTTTTAAACCCAGATTATGATACCAAGCAATCTTAAAAATAACTTCTGAGTGCATTCTGCTCACATATTCTTGAATTCATCCAAAGTTAAGAGTGTTTTGCTGCATATCTTTTTTCATTATAATTTTATTTCTTTCTGTTCCCTCTAGTGTCCTGTCTTCAAAATCTCATCAGTTTTTGAAAACAGAATTTAGATCGATCTGTGGTGTCAATTAATTTATTCAGAAGTTTGTGTGCTCTCAACCATAATATTGTCCTGATATATCCAGTCAGGCATTCCCAAGATGTTTGTCTTATAATTTAATAACATTTAAAACTAACCAGATCAGATTTATTAGTCTTCTTAAACATTGGGACTTATAGAGCAAAATCAGTTTGGGCAGATCAATATGTATAAAAAGGGAGGTCAGGTTGGAAGGTCATCTGCATTCATTCTGATTTATTATACAGGACCAGATCACTTTCAGCTGCTGTTCTAGTTTTGTAAGTAGGCTATAAATTTGAAGTTTTTAATAGCTGAACATTCTGGCTAAAATTGAAGTTATATATTTTGGTGACAATGTTCATATACTACTAAAATGTTCAACCAATTAAGCAGACAGAATTGTGATTGGCATCCCAATATTGGTTAATAGTAGAGTAACTACTAACCCACGACCCATAAAACTTATGAAATATTTCTGTTTGACTACCTCAATTTTCCTCCTTTTTTAATTTATATTTATTTGTTGTTGGCTTTTAATAATGTTTATTTTTTATTTGTGAAAAAAAATGTGAAAAAATGGTCAGTAATGACTGTTTATAAATCTGTAAAATACATTTATAAAGTATGATCTAAGCTGTACATCACACTGAAGTGCAGAACTCAGAGAAAGTGAAAGAGTATTGAAGGAAGTTGTCCCTGATTAGCCTGTCTCTGTATGCCAGTCATGCATATAGAGACCAAACAACTCCAGGAGACGAAGCAAAAGAACCTAGAGCAGTACAGTGGAAACTTGGATTGCAAATGCTCCTGTTCGTGACCAAATTGGGTGGCGAACAAAAAATCCACCCAATTTTTGAATGGGTGACGATTCAGAAATCATGTGGTGAACAAAATTGGTGCAGAAAGATTCCTTTTCTGCACCAATTTCCCCTTCAACACCATTTTATTGACTGCACGCATACACAATCGGTTGTGCTTCCAGATGCGACCAAATCAGGTCGTGAATGGAGTCTGAAAACTGATTATGGTTGCGACCTGAGGCTCCACTGTAATGGCAAAAGACATAAAATTACTTTGTCAAAACATAGACACATGATCATGTTTGGGCCTAGCCTATGGAGAGAATTATTAAGCAGTCCTACTTTTTGCTCTCATTTCATCCATAGAATTTCACCCAAAGGTGTTGTTCACACAACTCATTGGCAAGGATAGGGTCAATAAATTCTTTGTAGCCTCAATAATATATTTCCTATTAATTTGTGGATAACATCTCTCACATTTGCTCTAACTACAGCATACAGAGAAGAATCTAATGAAATGACTTGGGCAACATGTGGGATTTATTTTAATGTCTAAGGAATGGATAGAATTTCCTACAAAATGCTCTTTGTATCTGAGGCTAAATCCATCCTTCACTTGGCTGCTTTGGATAGCTAGGATATCTGTATGTGGTTGGATTTTAGATATGATAAATGCCTCTTTGGGTGAAGCCCAAATCATTTCATTTCTTTCCTTTAACCATTGCTGGCAATTTTACAACTGTTAAATAAAGAATGTGAAGAATTAAGAGATTTTATTGGGGGCCAGGAAAACCCAAGTAGACTATGTTGCTGAAAATGCACAGAGGAGCTCATTTGCCATCTCTAAATTCCTTAAGAGTGTGGCACTACATACCTGTATTTCTCAAATTATTTGAAGCCAAGGCAAAAACCAATTTATCCATGGAGCATAGCCGAGCCCTTTCTTCCAAGGAAACATGGACAGGACCACGCCCCTCTCATCAATGGAGAATGAGTGGAAACTGTCCCTATGATTAAATTCCTCGGCATCCATATATCAGCTAATATCTCCTGGTCACCTAATACCAAGTGTTGTGAATGAATAATACCAATAAAGTATCTTGAGCTTGAAGTCAAGTGCAAGGGTTCTGGCCCTGCACTTCTGATTGGCTGTTAATGGCAGGATCAGATTGGTCCATTCAGGAGCATCTGATTGGCCATTAACAGGCCATTCCTATTGATTAACGGAGCTAGCGCTCCAGGTTTGCTATTGGTTGAACAGTTAATAAGTTGCCTATATAAGGAAGGCTATAGCAACCCTCCAGTTCGAGCTGTCACAATATGTAAATAAAGAGTTTGAAGTTCATTGTTTTTACTGGCTCGTCTCCATCATTCGCACCCATGCTCCAGACTTAACACTGGCGACGAGGATGGGATTGGATGACATCAGAGCCAACTAAGACAACTAAGCACGTGGCTGAAGCGCACAACGGCGGAACCATGTCTGGCAGCATAGTACCACTCGCTCCGTTCGATCCAGCTCAAGAGGACTGGGAGTCCTACATGGATCGTTTTCAAATGTTTTTGGAAACGAATAATCTGAAGGATGCCACACCCGGGAAGAAATGGGCGGTATTCCTAATGCACTGCGGCCCGACGTTATTCAAAATGGCTAAGGCATTAGCGAAACAGGCGGAAGCGAAGGCCATGGACTGGGATGTCCTCGAACTGCTACTAAGGGCCCACTATGCACCAACCGTTCCAACGCTTGAAAAACGACACGAGTTCTATCAAAGAAACCAGCGGAAAAGAAAAAGTGTTGCCGATTTCATTGCAGACCTCCGGAACTTGGGAGGCCTTTGCGATTTCACCGACCTAGAAAAGGCCTTGAGAGACCGAGTAGTCCTCGGGCTAGACGCTCTAAACGTACAGAGCAAAATAATGGCAAAGGGCGATGTCACCCTTAAAGATGCAATAGCTGAAGCTACAGCAGTGGAGGCGACCAAGAAGTCGGTTGCCCAACTACGCCAAAATCACGCTCCAGCACACCCACCGGCTGGCGAAGTTTCACCTAACACAGAAGGGCAGCTACTGACGGCCCACCATGAGGACCTCTCTTCGTCGTCAGACAGCGACGAAGAAGAGGTCCATCGCCTGCGGTCCGATTGGGAACGATACCCGAAGTCCCAGCAACCATGCGCTGGCTGCGGGGCCAACCATTACTGCTCCAACTGCAAATTCCGCGAGGCGCTCTGCCACAAGTGTGGGAAACGAGGCTACATTGGACGAGTCTGCAGAAGCCTCTTCGGACCCAGCCAGACCTCGAAAGGAACCAATCTCCATCAATCGACAGGGAATCGCCCTGTAAGGCGAGAACCAGTAAACCACTCCTACAGAAACCGACCCGTGAATCGTTTAGCGAGACGGGAAGAGGCCCACCAAACACTCACTATTGGCCATGCCTCTTCACTAGACGCAAAGAAAATTCGGGTCAACGTGAACATTGAAAATCGGCCTTGCCAAATGGAAGTTGACTCGGGGTCATCTCTTTCAATGGTCTCCTGGAAGACCCTCAAGCAACTCATCCCCACTATCCGGCACCAAGACCTTCAATTCCAACGGCTCGTGTTAAAGGACTACCAGGGGAACCGAATTCCAGTCGCAGGATCCAGTCGAGTCCAGGTTGCATTCAAGAACCACAGGGCGTACTTACCCCTGACGGTGATCGATAAAAACCAGCCTAGTCTGTTAGGCTTGCAATGGTTTGCACCACTTGGCATTGAAGTGGCTGGCATTAACTGAATCGGCGGCAGTGACTGGGAGGAAGACCTCGCCCACGAATTCAGGGTTGTCTTCGAGGAAAAGTTAGGCGAGTACAAAGGGACCCCGATATCCTTTAGCCTTAATCCAAAGATAGCTCCCATCCACCTTAAGCCTCGTCGAGTTCCATTCACTCTAAAGCCAAAAATCGATGAGCAGCTTGATAAGTTGATTGCCCAGGGAGTGTTAAAGCCAACTGACCACTCCCCATGGGAAACGCCGATTGTGACACCAATTAAGCCAGACGGCTCCATTAGAATTTGTGGGGACTACCGAGCCACCCTAAACCACGCCCTGCAACAGAACCCATATCTGGTGCCGGTGGTACAACACTTCCTCCATTCCCTGGGGGCGGAAAAGTCTTCGCTAAACTAGACTTAGCTCAGGCTTATCAGCAACTGCCGGTTGACGAAAAAACGGCACAGGCACCGACTATTGTAACACACCGAGGTGCCTTTAAGTGTACGCAGCTTCAATTCGGAGTCAGTGTGGCCCCGGGGATCTTTCAGAGCCTAATGGAGAGACTATTGCAGGGGATCAAGGGCATTGTGCTCATTGCCGCCCGCACTCCAAAAATCTTATAGGAGCGTTTAAGACTGGTATTACGAAAATTCCAGGAAGCAGGCTTGAAAGTCAAAAGAAATAAGTGCAAATTGTGTACCGATCATGCTGAATTTTTAGGGTATTTAATTGACAGTCAGGGTATTCACCCTATCGATAGCAAATTGAGAGCAATAAAAAACACTCCCAGACCCCAGAACAAGACCGACCTCCAGGCGTTCTTAGGCCTCATCAATTTTTATAATGTATTCTTGCCGCACAAGGCGACTGTCGCTGAACCTTTACATCGTCTATTAGATAAAAAATCGATTTGGGTATGGGGTCACAAAGAAGAGCAGGCATTCCGTAATGTGAAAAAACTACTGACTTCGGATGCCGTACTAATGCAATACAATGAGACTTTGCCAATAAACATTACATGTGATGCATCGCCTTTTGGAGTGGGCGCCATTTTGAGCCATGTGTTACCTAATGGTAATGAAGCCCCTGTTGCTTACTTCTCAAAGACGCTCTCGAAAACCGAGCAAAATTACAGCCAGATCGATAAAGAAGCCCTGGCGATTGTATCAGCTGTTAAAAGATTTCATGAGTATGTGTACGGTCGGGTTTTCACCATTGTAACTGACCACAAACCATTGCTGGGGATCATCACTGGGGACAAGCCAACTCCCTACATACTTTTTCCCAGAATGACCCGCTGGTCAGAATTCTTGGCTGCCTACAATTATTGGCTACAATATCGTCCCAGTAAAGCCATTCCCCACGCCGACACATTGAGCCGTACACCGCTCCCTGAAACTATCAACGATTCTGCACCAACGATGACAGCGTTGCAGATCAAGACACTCCACAGGCTGCCATTAACGGCCCGTGACATCGCGAGAGAAACAAAACATGACCCCATCTTAGCATGAGTCCTCACATGGGTGGAACGCGGATGGCCATTGGACCAAGTACCAGACGACTTTGCACCATTGAAAAGTTGTCAAACAGAATTGTTCTCGCAGAAGGGCTGTGTCATCTGGGGCGATAGAGTCATTATCCCAGAACGATTCCAACAGACATTGCTAAGAATCTTGCACGTTGGCCACCCTGGCATCGTGCGCATGAAGGGCCTCGCACGAAGCTACGCATGGTGGCCAGGCATCGACAGACAAATCGAATCGTGGATTAAAATTTGCAGGAGATGCCAAGAAGTAAGCAACGCTCCACCAAAGGCAACCCCAACTGAATGGGAGATGCCGCGGGATCCTGATCCCGCATCCATCTGGACTTTGCCGGGCTGACCAAAGGCCACACGTTTTTGCTAACCATCGACGCCTTCTCAAATTGGCTCGGGATTCACCAAATGAGCAACACGACCACTGATGCGGTAATCAAAAGACTGGAAAGACTGTTTGCAACCCATGGATTATCAGACGTTCTGGTATCTGACAACGGGCCCCAGTTTACCGCGCTATCTTTTGAGCAGTACTTGGCTGACCGCGGTATCCGACATGCGCTCACGTCACCTGCACACCCTGCTGCCAATGGTAGGGCTGAGTGCATGGTACAATTCGTCAAAAAGACTCTTCAAAAGATTGACTACGACAACATTGACGAGAAAATCAACCGGATCCTTTTCCTACAGCACATCACACCTCACAGCGTCACCAACAAAACTCCCGCCGAGCTGCTAATGGGACAAAAGCTCTGCTCCCACCTCGATCGGTTACACCCAGCCTACGAACCAGAAAAACCACTCAGATCCAGCAGCCGATGCCGTACCTTCCAGGTAGGCGATTTAGTATTCGCTAAAAACTTATCGGGTGATCCGCTGTGGGTAGAAGTGACCGTAATCCGCATAACTGGCCCAAGATCATACCTCGTTCAGTGCCCTGACGACAGGCTTTGGAAGCGCCACATAGATCAACTACGATCGCAGCTACTGTCGCGCACTTCCGAACTCCCTTATGACCAAACTGAGGGGGGGGGGAGATACAGAGGAAAGCGAATTGCAATTTGAGGGAAACCTTTTTAAAGAAACTGATAATGGGACTGAAATGCAGGAACAGGAACCAGGGACTGGAGTGAGTTCACCTCAGGGAGTGGCCAGTGATATTGGTGATGACGGGAACGGGAACTCGGAACCAGAGGTACCCCTACCGATAAACAACGATCTACCTCAGCAGAAGTGCATCCAACCACCAGGCACTTTGCGAAAATCGAAAAGACTAACAAAACAGCTACAGAAGCTGGGGGAAAGGGGTGTTGTGAATGAATAATACAAATAAAGTATTTTGAGCTTGAAATCAATTGCAAGGGTTCTGGCCCTGCATTTCTGATTGGCTGTTAATGGCAGGATCGGATTGGTCCGTTCAGGAGCATCTGATTGGCCATTAACAGGCCATTCCTATTGGTTAACAGAGCTAGCACTCCAGGTTTGCTATTGGTTGAACAGTTAATAAGTTGCCTATATAAGGAAGGCTATAGCAGCCCTCCAGTTCGAGCTGTCACAATATGTAAATAAAGAGTTTGAAGTTCACTGTTTTTACCGGCTCGTCTCCATCATTCGCACCCATGCTCCAGACTTAACACCAAGGCCATAGTGAAGAAGGCTCAGCAGCGGCTGCACTTCCTGCGGGTTCTCAGGAAGAACAATCTGGATAAGAAGCTGTTGCTGGCTTTCTATATAGCCTCTGTGGAGATCACTCTGACATATTGTCTGGGTGTGTGGTGTGCAGGCTCCACAGTTGAGGACAGGAAAACTGTACAGAGGATGATAAACACAGCTCAAAAGACCTTTGGTTGCCCTCTGCCCTCCCTGGAAGACTTAGCCAGGTCCCGCTGCCAAAGCAGAATCAAGGCCATTATAGAAGACCCCTCACACCCTGGCAATTATCTTTTTGACCTGCTGCCGTCTGGATGGCGTTTTAGGTCAATAAAAATCCATACCACTAGACTAACAAATAGTTTCTTTCCCTGGGCCATCCGAACTGCAAATAAACACGAAGTTACTACCTTATTAAGATGTGAAAAGATGTGAAATCTCAATACCCCATTCAGATATATAATAACATATTACAGTACAATCCATCTCTTGTGTATTATACTCGGCTAAGCGTTACAGTCAGTGTTGGATGTATATTTTGTGTATATTTGTAGATATTGTACTCTCAAATTGCAAATGGAGACGTGGGTACTCTAATTTTCTTATCTTCATTTTTAAGTGCTTTGGTTTTATTGTATTGCGAACAGTTGCTGGGGTGGATCCACAGTTTCATTGTACTTATACAATGACAATAAAGTTCTTCTAATTCTAATTCTAATTCTAATTCCAAATTTTTAACAATAACCCTTCAAGTCCCTATTATATTTCTAATATCCCTCTAAATAGAGATGGAATTTATGAAAGACTAGAACAGGGGTGTCAAACTCAAGGCCCACGGGCTGAATCTGGCCTGCGGGGTGCTTAAATCTGGCCCGGAAATATCAAAGGACTGCACTGCTTCTGTCAGCTAAAACGGGCTGCATGCATCTCGTTTTCACCCTCCATGCATCTCGCTTTCACCCCCTGCAGCATGCTTACAGCTGAAAATGGGCCAAAACAGGCCTGAAAACAGGCCTGGAAATGGCCAGCAGAGTGCTGCAGGAGGCCATGGAGAGTGAAAATGAAGCTCAGGGGGCCTTTTTCCCCATTTTGCTGGCAGGGTGCTGCAGGAGGTATCCATCCTGCCACGCTTCCCCCCTTTCCCCCGCTGGGACATGGAGAAGTACAGTACTGATCTGGGCCTCAAAGAAATCCAGTTTGACACCCTTGGACTAGAGTATGAGTGATCATACTCAACTGTTAGCTACAGATTGTCTTTTTTTAATCTCTTGGTCTTGCCCCATTAATTATGAGTGATAATTGTCAATTCATATGGAAATCAGCAATGGTAACTTAAAACTCATTTTTGTGCTTCTCTTCTGGTCTTCTATTCAGCATGGGATGTTATCAGCTCAAAGCACTTATTAAACTTTTGTGTAGCAAACATGAAGGATGGATCTAAGACCCAAACTTTATTGCCAGTGAATCCAACGTGTATTCTATCTCCCTATAGCATATTTATTTAATTAAACTCAAAATACCTAAAAAAAAGAAGGCCCTTTAATCTGGAACACTGTCATTGTCATGAACATTTTCTCTCCCTCCCTCTCTTAGAGTGCTTTGTAACGATACAATCTTCCACATACAACCTTTTATGATCCACTATAACCTCCATTGCTCCTATCCATTCTTTTAGATTCTGATTTTATAAATACATTTATTTTTAATTCTTATATCTTTTATATCTTCTAGCTTTTTATAATTTTTCTTAGATTTATATTTTTTGATATATTCATTATCCTTTTTAAATGACTATGTCACACTTTTCTTATCCTGGTTTGTCACTGCAATAAAGATGTAATTTGAATGCATATTTTATAGGTTTTCCTGAAGTATTGCTATGTATGAGGCAAAGGAAAGACAGAAGTTTATCAGTGATGCTCAGTACCTAAGAGAGATGCAGCACAAGATGGATTCAGAGTATCAGGTAATAAATTATATTTTAGTATCTTGATTTTGTTAAAAAAAACATGAGCCAGAAGTAGTCTTTCCCAAATTAACCATTGTTGTCTGGGGATACTAGGATGACACATACTTCAAGAAATCTGCAGAGCTGCTGATTGGGAAAAATTGGCAGAGGGTGTTATGGATGTGTGGACAGATTCCATTAGCTATTGTTTGAATTTTAGTCTCTACATACAACTCATTTGAAATAGATATATACTTTATTTATTAGGCTTGCTTAAGAAAACAAGAGCACATTAAAGACCAGTCTGATAAAAAACGAGAACAGAGCAGACAAGAACCGAGGCAGAGAAGTTTATCATCTATCTCTCCAGTGCGTAGATATGAAAGGCCATGGATTTCAAGACTTCCTGTTAATAGACAGGCAAGTATTTGCTAACTTTAGTTGTGAAGTAGAAAAAAATGTTTTGATAAAAACTCAAGCAGCTTTTAAAAAATCATAATTCTGGTAGATCAGCTGTCAAAGTATTTTTAAAATATGGAGCACAGTAGTTCACATAAGTTGTACATCTTAGAATTATTATGAAGGCTGAAGTCCATAACTCTTGGAGAATAAGTTTTTTTTTTCAATTAAACCTTTCATTCCCCTTAGGTCTTGTAACATTCTAACTGAGAATTGGAACTCAGAGAAGGATAAAGAGGACTAACAATAACAAAAACTTTTTGGAAAACTTTCTTCGTGAAATTTGCTAAAGTACAGATCATTCAGTTTTCTAAGAGTATTGCTAGAGGGGCTTTCTTCTGTGTTCTGAAAATAAGATTACTTGTTTAATAGAGAGTTAAGTAAAGATAACACATAATATATCTCTCATAAGTTTAACCTTTCAAATAAGGAACAAATATTATGCACACATATTAATCACTGTTGCCTTTCATAGTAAGCAAAGTTAAGCAAGATATAGAAAAGAAGTAAGAAATAATAAGGCAAAGAAATTATAGGTTAAGAAAGGAAAAGACAGCCATTTGTCAGAAATAGTATAGGTCTCCTGCATGAACACAAGGATTGGACTAGATGACCTCCTAGTCCCTTCCAACTCTATTACTATTACTTTTATTGCAAAAGAAAATACAGTTAAATCCACAATTCACTACATCTCTCCATAATATTACTTTCATCACATTTGTAGACTAGTCTTTAACTCTTCAGTCATGTTGCCTTGGTCTGTTTTGAAGGATCTTATCAATTCTATCAAATCACATTTTTTTAAACTTGCATTTAAAAAAAAATTTTTTTAAACCAAATCATGTTTCATACATATATTTAATTCATTCTCCTTGAATGACCAAACTACCTCCATATACTTCTTTCATACTGATAGCTAATTATTTTGTATTAAGCACTTATTATTGACCTTATCTGTTCTGGTTTATCATGCACATTATTTAAGAGCTCCAATCTGACTTAGTTCAACTTACTTGAAGGTTTTCTTGACATACACACTTGAAGTTCTTCATTATAAAATGGGAACAGTAAACTTTTGTATATGTATATATGTGTGTGTGTATGTGTGTGTGTGTGTGTGTGTATGGTATTCCGCTTTGTTTGGGTATTTTTCCACGTCATTATAGTTGTGCTTTTAAAGTTATAACTTAATGTAACGTAACTTAACGTAACGTAACTTAAGCAAAAACTTAAGAAAACTTAAGATAATATATATATTTGTTTTTTTAAGTTTTTGCAGGTATTTATATGTATGGTATTCAGCTTTGTTCAGGTATTTTCCCACATCATTATAGTTGTGCTTTTAAAGTTGTAGCAACATTTCGGCAGAATCTCATCTGCCATCATCGGGCTTCTGTATAGTGTTTGTCTGTGAGTCAGACTTTCACAGCTGTTTCTGTTTTAAATTTGGGGCTAGCTTACTGCTGTGTCAGAATAGTTTTTTCTTCATCCTGATTGGTTGGGAGTCCTGGTCTGTCTTTATTGGTCTTGGAGTTTGCTGTGTTCTGCTTGATTGGTGTTTCTAATATCTTCTGTCTGTTTTGTAGCTTTTTTTGTCTTGATTGGCTGGCAACATTGTGTTTCCTGTATTGGAGGCTTTTAGTGCGGCTTGGCTCCGAATAAATGGACGGCGATTATTTATTAGGAAGCTAGGTTTCATCTGGGTGCCTGGTTGGGGTGTGTTTGAGCTGGAGGTATCGGGGGGGGGTTCTGTTTGTGCCCAGGTGTTTGCCTGGCTTGTGGTGTGGATATTTTTTTGTTTGTGAGTGCAGGCTTCCAAATAATTGACAGTCTGGTGGAATTATCTCTTCTATTCATGCTTTCTGGTCTTTTTTCAATCTCTATGGCTTCTCTGATGATTCTGTGGCTGGGGTTTTCTATAGTGGCTAGGGTTTTGGTGCTATTGAAGTTGATGCTATGACCTGTGGCTTCCATGTGTTGGACTAGTGAGGAAGTGTGTTCCAGCTTTTTTCCAGTTTAAAAAAAAAACATTGCTACAACTTTAAAAGCACAACTATAATGACGTGGGAAAATATCCAAACAAAGCTGAATACCATATATATATATATATATATGTATATATAATTTCTTTCAACTAAAATTTATTCTTTGTAGCAGATGACGCACAATTTTCTACCTTTCTACCAGCATTTTCACATAATGTTTTGATTTCCTCATGTCTTTTCCATGTTATACAAGTTTATTTATTTGGTCTAATTTTTCATCATTTATGTGTAACTTGCAATTAATTACTCAATTTTCCAATGAAAAACAATTACCTTTTTTCACTCATACATTAAATTTCTTATTGTATCATGAAGTCTTTGTGTTTGTTAATCTTCAAATTTCTCGTAACTCGTAGTCTAACATATGCTCCAAATCAGAATACTGCATCTTCTGCTTACAGAAATACATATGAATTCACATTCCCACAAAGCTAATCTCTAACATCACCACAAGCATATCGTTTATCTATAAACATATTTAACAGATAGAGCATCCTTGTTGGTACTGGGAACGATTTGTTAAGCTTTTCAATTATTTTAATGCATAGTTCCATGTGTAGTTTACTTCCATCTTTTTTATCATGTTCAGCCATAAACCCTCAAGTTTATATTTGCACAAAACTGAAAAGTTGCATTTCTTGACTTCAGCTCTGTTCACTTCTAACAAGTGGATAAATAAAATCAATTTCTTTCTAGCTAATTCAGATTGGTGTAAGTAGTTTTGCAGGTACATATGTGCAAATGCATAATAGACTTCATGGATCAAAAGCAACATTTTAAATTGAATTGAAAACCAATTGGTAATCAGTCAAATGTCCATAACACAGGTATAACTTAATCCCAGTGGCAAGTGTCAGATGGCCTGTTTCATTCTGAAATAATTTCTGAGAATTCTTTAAAGACAGCCTCATGTCAAGCACAATCTAGTAGTTTAATTCTTAGGTCTCCAAATTGCTTTTGCTATAGTCTTTTTCTTATTGCCACATATCCATTCAGGTCAAGTCCTTTGATCATATTTGTTCATAACTTGGCAAAATTTCCCCCCAAAATCATATCCAGTTTATTCATTATCACCATTCATTGGAACATATAGGTAGTACTCATTTAGTACAGCAATTGAGACTGCAGCTTGATCATTAAGTGAAGCGGTTGCTATGTAAACCTGCAACTATGCTTATGATTTTAATTCAGTTTTAGTCTGCTTTTGAGATCTGTGACAGTCATGAATTTGAGGACTGAGTTACTTTTTCATTGCTGTGGGTAATTGTGAATAATTCCTAAACAATTGCTAAATGAGACCTATCTGTAATATTCAAATATAATTTCCCATAGATTCCTTTGATATTTCCTAGCACAACCAAGTGGTACCAACTTACACTTTATGACATACATTTTAACCCTTTCAATTGTAATTAAATTCCTTCCTTTCATGCCTTTATCAGTTTCATTAAGACCCCCTTAATTTACAATATTGTCCCCTTCCCATTTCATAGTAAACTTATCTTTTTTGGGAGTCCAACCAAATATTTTCATGAATCCATATTAGAGTCTACATTGTGGTAATGAGAGTGTCAAAGTATTATCTCCCCCACCCCCATATCATGTCTCTGCCAAATGTTCCTTTGAAGGTAATCTTGACCTTTTGCAGAGTGGGTGGGGTTGATGGATTGAATGAACATCCATGAAGAATATGCTTGGCATCTGACAGGTGAAGTCATTTCATTAAATTGGATTCTGGCCAGACAAGTCTTACAGGGTTGACTGAGCAGAGGTCTTGCTCTTTTACAGGTAGTCCTTTGGTTCTGATGGCAGTTGAGACCAGAATTGCCATTGTAAAGTACAATATCATGTGGTTTCATTGCTTAGGGGTGTCAATCCTAGTTGCCATCACAATCCCAGGACTGCATGAGTTATTAAACAAGAAGAGGCAGGAGTCTCAGACAAGGACTATGGGAGTGCCACAGGGAAAGTGCCACAAGCAGGAACTATGGAGCCCACATGGGTCATTGGAGGGGTTGGAAGGGCTCTGGAGTGGGCTTCTCAGGATATAAAGCAGTGGGAGCAACTTAGTAGAGCAACTTGCAAACTTTCCTGCCAGCTGCCCTATTGCTTTTGCTAACAGGGCTTTCAGGTGCAATGCTGTGTTTTGATTATCACATGTAAATCCTTTCCTTTAGGATTGAATTGATATATTCTCATTCAGATTTGCTTGAAGATCATAGAATGCTAGGCTTTGAGAGCTGTACTTCAGAAGCAAGTAGGGTCAGGACTTGAAGTCCCAGTGAAATATATTTTGGCCCTCCTTCCATTTTTGCCTGTCATGATTTGATGTCCTTATGTTTATAGCGTGAGTGGGGAAATGTATAGAGGTAACTGTCAATCATTGATTAATAACTCAAACCCTTATCCTAACCAAAGAGTTCAAGCACATCCCTACTGATAATCATTGAAATTTGCCCTATTATCTTTTATATAAAAAGGAATGATAATACCTTTTTTGAAGCTTGTTGAAGATAATGGAGATTCTAGCTATGCAGTTAATGAAATAGAAAAGTTTAGCCCTAAGAACTGCATTAAAATTGTGAATGAAATTACCAAACATGATCTATGATTTGAGTTTGGCTAATTAGAAGCTAATTAGAAATTGTAGCCATAGTAAAGGGAATATTGCTAGTTTAAAAGAAAACTGTTGGAGTGTTAACTATTACTTAAAAATATTCTCCCAGATATTTTACAATAAAGCATTTCATAGCTGTCTGAAGGGCAAGAAAGGGCATCATATATCAATTGCCAAAAGGTCCTATTATTCTTAATACCCCAAAGTTTCAGTCTTAATCTGATTTTATGGGATATTGACAAATGTAAAAAAGCTATGAAATATAAATGTAAAAGAAATTATTTATTTTGAATGTTTTTATGCTACTTTAATCATCTGACTCAAGTTCTGTCCTTAATAAGGAAGGAAGAAAAAAGAATAATTGAATTCCCTGACTAATCTGTTTGAATTCAAATTAGAGAGCTATAACAATCCCACTATCATTGGTATCCAAATACAGCATTAGCAAGTGAAAAGTTTATTTAGTTTGATTTTTTTAAAATTTGAATTTATTAGCCACCCAAATCCAATGAACCTAGGAGATATGAAAGCTTTTTATTGTATCTTTCATTCTGGTATATTATGGTAGGAGAACTTGTTTAGCTCATTCTGATCCTTAATGACTTGTTCTGATGGACAGATTTAAATACATATGGAGGTGCATATGTCCTCCAAGCTTGTTCCAAGTGGCCCTGTTTGAGAGAGTAAGAGTAGAAGGATATGAGCACCAAGACAACTCCAGGATAGTCATTTATGAAATGAATTTCCTAAAATAGGGAATTTGAATAGTAATATTTATAAGAGTAATTTTTTAAAACTGAAGTTTTTGTTGCAATACACTTTTGAATTTGAGAGGCTTCCTAAATTTTCAAGCTTATTTAGAATTTTGAAAATATATATATTTAAAATATATCACAAACATTCTTACAATGTGGCTGGAATGGGTTAGCTATAAAAGGTTTACTTAATAGAAGGCAAATATTACTAGGCAACTCTACATCTTAAAAGTGCTTGGTATGCTGTCTGTCATTTTAGCATACCTTTATTTCTGGACATATGGGCGCACTACTAAATAAATGTTGCAGCTGCCACTTTATTTCTTTTCTAAGAATCCTTCTGGTATAATCATGGGTTCCAAAGACATTCTTGGAAATTAAATTGATGCTATATCTTTGTAGCATGCTACATTCCAATTTAATATTTTTACTTCAAAGAGTCTTTAAAAAATAGTAGGTTTAATCACATGAGCCTCAGTGGCAATATTAATGAGTGGTATATTTGGATGCCACATTGGAAACTAAGGCACTTGGGCTGCTGCAGATGTACCAACTTACAGTAGTTTCATAAACAAGGATGAAAAAGAATTTTGAGCCAAATTATTTGTAATGCTATTAATATCTGTTGCAGAGGCAGAGAGAGGAAATTTCTTCATTTGAGAAAAAGGAGCTTAATTTTTCCAGCCATAATCCTGATTGAAAGACTTTCATTTGCCTCAGTGAAAAATAAACAGAGGAAGAAATTCCTCTAAAGAAAAATAATTCTCCTAATATATGGGCTGTTAAAATTAATTTTATTGTTAATAGTTAAGCAGGGATGTAAATCACGATAAAGTGGTATATAAGTCTAAATGCTATTGCTATTTCTTTTCAAATTACCAGACCCCGTCTGATGAAATTTCTGGAAGTGATCCAAAATCCAATGTAAAATCTCATGGGAATAAATCAGAAGCTAAATTCCCTGCCATTGATAAAACATCTGTTAAACAGAAGCAAAAATCAATCTCAAACATGAAAAAAAATGAAAAAAGTGGGTCTGGCCCCAAAAAAGATATGCAAGGTATGTATGGAAAAATATTTAGGAAAATAAATTGTAATGCACAGGATTGGAACTAAAGAGATGTTTAAATTAAGGAATTGTGGAAAAGATGGTTTGCACAGAATACTTTCTAGGGCCAAAATCATTGATTTTTCAAAAGAATCCTTTGCTCTCAAAAATCAATAGTTTTAATAGATTATTGACAATAAGGCAATAAGCAATAAATGTAAAAACAAGCAAAACAGGAAATTAAATAAGGCTGAGTTAGAATCTGTGAGCTTATAGTACATAAAACAGTCTTCTGATAAAAAGCAGACATATAGTCTATTATCCTGGAGAAAACAGTCATGTTCACATTCCTTAAAACAGTAGCCCCCAACCTTTTGGACACCAAGGACTAATTCCATGGAGAGAGGTTTTTCCATGGATCAGAGGGGCATGATATTGTGTGCTGCCTGCATCCTGCAGATGGGGCTTCACTTGTTTACGTGCCAGTGCCAGTCTACAGACTGGGGATTGGGGACTCCTGCCTTAAAAAGCTCTTGTTGAATTATGATAAATATATAAAATACTATTCTCCTTACTGTAGGGTATGCAATTTATTTCAGAATGAAGATCTGAAAAAGTATTACATGCATAACCTGAATATAAATATTCCCCATACATTTAATAATTTTGTCACTTTAACAAGTTTAACTTGATAATAATATTGGAGAGTTTTTATTTGAGTCAAAGGGATTTTTGATGATACAGCCTTATTCGCATACTAAATGTAAATATAGTTGATAGATTACTCTGCATGTATGTATTTGATATTTTTATAGTTATATCACATTCATTACAATTTGTAATGTAATTTTTTATCACAATTACACCTAAGACTTTTGAAGCAAATGTCTCTGGAGCCAAATATTTGACATCATCCTTCACCTAACCAAATTCATCTACCATGGGAGAATAGGTCAGGTGCTTTCTTAAATTATCAACTGCTTAAAAAACATAAACATAAATGGGGGGGGTTGTCACACAATGAGGGCTATAATGGTTTGTATGGCATCTTCCCCTTTCTTCCTCTTGTCTTATTATGTGTTACATACTACCATTAGTTGTTGGAAAGCAATGTCAGGTTGAGATAGGTAGACAGTTCACCTCTTCCCAAAAACCTCTTTATTTTTGGGGGGGTCAGAGCCAATAGTGGGAGTCAGCTGGTTCACACCAGTTCGTGTGAATCGGTTATTAAATTATCTGCCCCCTGCGATCAAAGTAGATCCTGGGTACTGCGTTGCGATGAGCATGAGCAACGAGGGAAGGAGAAGGCCACTTTCCCTCTTTCTTCTCCCTGTTTCTCCTTCCGCTCCATTGCCCATTTCTCCATTGCAGCACAGTGCCAGGATCCACTCTGATAGTGGTTTTTTTTTTTATTAATTTGACAATGGTTTTACCCAAGGTCAGGTTGGACCATGTCTCCCACGACAGCCAACCTGATCATGGGAAAACCGGTTGTTAAATTATTGGAATCCCACCACTGGCTAGAGCATATTGTGCATTAGCCACGCACACTAAACAATTTCATGTGAGAAATTTGCTATGGTGTCCAATGGCCTTTATTGCAACTTCAGTATGTAGGTTAGTTAATGTTCACATTAAATAAAAATTCATTTAAGAGTAGAAAGACTTTAATCAGAACCTAGCAAAAAGAATGAAACATACTCCAAAAAAAATTAAAAAATGAAATCATATACAAAATAGTGATTAGCAAGCTATATAGCAATACTGTGTTCGAATTCTAAGCTTTGAAATTTCATCCTAATCCCATACCAATATGCATTTCATTCTATCCAAGTAAGCACAACAGCAGCTGTCATGCTTTTTTCTCTGTGTTTTTTCCTTCTGTGTTTATGCATGGTTGTGTCTTTTTGTCTTAGTGATCATTAATTGACAATTGTCATTTGCCAAGTCTACAGAAGATAGGGTGAAAATTCTCTCTACCTGGCTGGTTTCCAAATTGGTTTCAGGAGTCTTGTTTTCTCCTAGGGTTTCTTACCTAATTACAAAAAAATGAAGCTCTTTGTTGAAAATAGGCACAGCCACAGGCAACACTGGTTCCAGTAAAGGTGCTGTCTAGTTGTGGCTAATGCCAAATGCCCTTTGAATACAGTTTCCTGATAATGACAGTAAAAGAAATTTCCCCTCTCCTGTCTAGATCTCTATGTTTCCTAAATACATTTGATCACAGAGTAATACAGAAAACTGGACTACTTGGGTTTATGCCATATATACCAGAGCTTTTCCTTTTCTCTTAAGTTGATCTTTGACAAAAAACCTTAAGAAAAGAAAATCGTTTATGTTGAAACAAATATCTTTCTTTTATCTTTACTACAGCCATGAGACCAGAAGTGAAATACAACTATGCACATCTATGCACATGCATACACAAACATATACACATTACATATGTAACTATAAATGTTTAATGAAAACCCCACAGTTCTTAAATAACAAGGAATGATAAATGATACATATGGAAGCACAAAATTGAGCAGTCCAGGAGGATATGTATAGATCTTGGTGAGGCAAAAGAAGCAACAAAAAAAAAAAATTCTTCAGCATAGGATAGAAGATGAAACTTATCCAGAATTTCCTATAGAGAGAATAAAAAGAAGCATAAGGCTCGGAGACATAAGCACTGGCATAGTATTTTTGTATTATTCTAGCAAAGTGGCAGAGGGCAATATATATCCAGCATGCCCAAAGACCTGATGAAATTTTAGAAATGTGAATAGAAGCTGGCACATACTCTTTTGAAAAAAATCCCATGAGTTGTAATGCTTTGAACCAGATTTAGGCTGATTTGAAGATCAAAGTCACATATATGTTACTGTTATGTATGTACCATAGTTAATAAAGTATGAGCTTGAGGTTAAGTGCAGGGTTCTGGCCCTGCACTTCTGATTGGCTGTTAGGCGGCCAGATCGGATTGGCTAGTTCTTAGGAATCCGATTGGCCCTTAACAGAGGATTATTATTGGTTTAAAGTACTTGCGTTCATAGCTCGCTATTGGACAATTCTCACAAAGGTTGCCTATATAAGGCAGGGTTCGCTGTTGTTGTTTTGAGAAGTCACTATGCAATAAAGAGCTGAAAGTTCACATTTAAAGACTGTCTCCATTTACTCCAACCCATGTCCAAGTACTTAACAGTTACCTAAAGACATTTATGGTTGATTGCACAGTATTCTAGATGTTTAGAATGAATGTGACATTTTTTTCAACTTTTGAGTCTACCTAAGGCAGATGTTGTTAATTGGTATTAAAGGTAGTAATAATAATGGCTATTATCATCCAGTTAGAAGCAAAATGCTATTTCAAAGGTTATATGTATATGTATATGTATAATATTCAAAAGCAACTAAGGGAAGAAACTCTTTATTTGGCCAACTCAGTTAACATTCTATTGCCAACTAATTAAAGAAGGATGATATAAATAGACACAAATTGGATGAAATTGATACTTTAAAAGTCCTGTGGCTTAGGTCCCAAACTGCAGTATTTTATTTCCTTGAGATCCATTTACAGATTCACACGTTTAGGAACAGATCTTCAGCTTGATGTCATCTACAATTAAACAACTCATTTGTCTCAAGGATGATCCAAACAGATTACACAGATAGGGTGGAAGTCTTGTGTGTTGGTCTTTGACATCTGCCTTTCAGATTCTTCTGGTCAGAAAATCTTGTGATATTGCTCTTTTTCCCATTTCTATCTTATCTTCAATTTATCAAGATACTTGAATAACTGAATATCTTATTTCTACTTAGTACATTATGCAAGAAATGATACAGTAAATTCACAAATAAAGAACAGACCTTTTTCTAGTGAGCCCAATCCCATTATGAGCCCAGCAAATTTAAAAATTATAAGATTCATACTTTCCATCATTGTAAAATACATTAAATCTTATCACTTTCCTACCAGACAGAAGTCATTTATTTAACATATTTTTGTGAAACCACTAGGAATGATTATTTGATTGACAATTTGAGATACAGTGTCACCAATATGGTGATTTGATACCTCAGACCAATATAGTGATGACATCTTGAACCAGTGTATTGAGCATATGTTTCTAAAGCATTTGGGCCATATTGTTTTGTAAATATCTGTTTCAGTTGTATGTATGTATTGTGAAGTAGATATTGCAAAGTATTATCTTATATTTGATATAGTTATCCCATATGTTTCCTTGCTATGAATGTGGATTATTCAATGACATCAATTTTTTCTGTGGATTCTAGATCAGACATCAAAGCCCATGGGGGAGATCCAGCTTGTGATGTGTTTAGATGTGGCCCACAAGCAGACTAGTAGGAAGAGGTAATTGAGTAGTTACCTCTTTGCTTCTTCAAATATCTTGTCTGTAGCAGCAGCACTCTCTACCTGAGAATGGCTGGCGAGGAAGGAAGGGGAGAGAAAGAAAGATAATGCACAGTAGGCACTCAGGTTGTGCGTGTAGTGGGGGAGTGAGCAGCGCTGCACAGATCTGGGGGAGGGTGAGCTGAAGTTGCAGTGTTGCTGTGGATCTGCTAAGGCTCAGTGCATGTAGCCCCAGCTGACTTCCAGTGGCCTCACTGTCGCCAGCAGTAGCATGCAGCCTTCGGGAGAGCTATGGGGCTGCCAGGATTCAGCTGGACCTATGGGGCTGCCGGGATTCAGGAGAGACCCTAGAATCAGCACACGCAACTCTAGTTCATGAGCACTGTGTGCAAAGCCCAACTGAGCAGTGGGTGACTGCATGGCAGGGGGGTGGGGTAAGGCTGGAATAGCGGCTGATGCCAAAGCTCTGCCTTAGCCCCAGAGATTGACACACCCAGAAGAGAGAAAAAGAGGAGGATGTGGGGAGAGAGGAGAAGTGATAAAAGGAGGGTGGTTAGCGGGTAAGGGAGAGGGAGAGGAGGGAGAGGGAGAGGAGATGATAGGAGAGGCTTCTGTGGGGCAAACCTAAGGGAGAGAAGGGAATTGAATAGCAAGAGAGAGAAGAGAGAGAGAGAGGAAGACAGGCTGTCCAGCCATTTGAATACCATCCAATCACATGACTCACCTTCTGGGAGAGACTGACTACCACCCCTTGACCTGCAGCCCCTTATAACCCAGAAAATATGGACTCACATCATCCTACTGAGACTTAGACATAATGCAGTTCTGAACTAATATGATACATAGTCTTTATGCAACTGGTCTTTTGAGGGGAACCATAATACAGACGCGGCTCTTCAGTAAAATTGAGTTTGTCACCCCTGTTCTAGATCAAAAATTAATCTCTTATTTTTTAATGATCAAACTTAAATAGTAGTTTTAAAGGCTGGTAGTAAATGGCAATTAGAACTCGGATTGCTGTCATTAAGCAATGTGGTTTTAAATTGTGGCCACTTCACTTAATAACAAAATCTAGGTAGTTAAAATCTAGATAGGCTTTTGTTAAATGAATGCCCTGGTCATTAGGTGAGGCAATTTTCCGATATCTTCTCACAATCAGGTTAGTATAGGGAAGCCAGCAAGAAGTTGCAAGCGCTGATCGACTGGCAGATCGACATGGGAGCATTGGTACATAAAGCAACTTTATTATTCTTTTCTTTTATATCTAGTAATCTTAATCCTTATCCCTTCAAATACAGTAATATCAAAAAAGTTCTTTTCATTTTTTTGTCCCTTTACATAAGCTTCTTTAATAAATCCTATGTAGGAAAATTTTCCAGATCTTTCTCTGAGTATGTTGTTAATTATGAAGATATCGGCCAATTTCTTTTGTATTGTATGTCCAATGTAATATCTTTTTTTCACATAATTTTGAGTCATTCTAACTCAGTCACCTTTTTTGTCAGATAGTGCATGCTTCTTTTCCACCTTTTCGAAGCAGCCTATCTATAGAGATAGGCACTTTTAAAATTAACTTCTGGGTCCAAAAATTTTGTCCCTTCAATATATCCAGTGTTAAAATATTTTACTTCATTCTGAATTTGTAAGTCAATTTTAAGCGTTCTCCTTTCATTGTAATCTTTAGTTCCTTCTGGTTCCTTCTAATATACAATTTTTAAATTTTTATTACTGTTTTTAAAAAATTCAGAATGAGAACAATTTTGCATGGAAGAATTATCTATAATTAATTCCAGATATTTTTAAAATTTATCTGGACTCTTGGTCTGCTTGTGACTTTCTAAAATCAAATTTGTAATTACTGTTTTTTATGCTTATTTCCTGCCACATTTTTTAAAAGTTCTGAACTGTAATTAAAACTGGAACTAAAGATTTAACTAAATTGGACTAAAGTATTTTGGGAATAAACAGGCATAAAATAAAGCTGGACATAAGATTGTCAAAAAATAATAATAATAAAGTTTACAAATTAGAGACTGGACTGTGCTGGAATATTGAGGTTCGAAAAACCCTAAATAAAAAAATAGGGGAAAAAGGTGAAGACTTTGTATAAAGGAGAGTGCCACCTTTTGACAAAAACTTGAGCTCAAACAAAATGGAAAGCATCCTGTTTCTGATGAACTTGTGTGGATATAACATTAAAGAAATATTGAAGCAAAGTAAGAATCTTAGAAAGTGGAAGCAGAACCAAAATAAAGAAAAAAGCAAGGAAAGACTGACTGTGGGATTGATTGATGTTTTGGGGATAGACTCTGGGCTGGAATAATGGAGAACTTTAGAAAATTGAAAGAAGAAAGAAGGAAAGTAAAAGTGTTTTTTTTTTTTTTGTGGACTTTAACGATCATAAAATATAAGAATGTGTAATGATGATATCTCTTCAGGAATTAAAAATGGAACTTAAAAATATGGGAGAATTATTACAGGAAAGAGGCGAATCACTTTGCTCTGTGTTAGAAAAAATGGAAATGGCAATTGAAGAACAAGAAGAAAGAGCTTCAAAGGAGGAGGAGTCGATTCAAGGAGAAGACATTTTAAATAAACAATTAACACAAAGAACACTACAAAGAAGTGGGGAAAGAAGAAAGGTTAAAAAGTTGAGATTTAAGAAGGCAATCAAAAAGGGGAATACCTGTGAAGTTGGGAAAGGCAGAAAGACCCAGCAGAAAAGGGGAAAGGAAGATATTAAGAAAGAGAGGGATATAAATTGGAATGAGAAAAGATATGGGGAAAAGAGGGGGAGGAGAAGCAATAAGAAACAGGTGCATGAAATAAAGAAATACGGAAATAGTAAAATGTTGAAAAGAAATTGCCTTTTCAGAGATAATGGTTGATGAATTAAAAAGGGGATTCTGCAGGGTAACAAGGGGTAATAAGAATATTCTGCAATTAAAAATATTTAGAAAATAAGGTAATATAGATACTGATAACTTATTAAAAATCAAGCAGGGAAAAGTATGCTGCGGAATCCAAATGAAAAGATGTAATGATTATTATTATAACTTCTTAAAAATAATGGTTTATTGGGAATCAAGATGAGGGAATAAAGGTATATTTTAATCATTGAGGTACATTCAAAACAGTAAAAGGGGGGAAACCTATACTTGTTTTTTTTTAATGTTAAAATTTGTATTAATCTAGAATTTATAAAAAGAATGTGCAATGGAAAGGGAATATGACAGACTAAAGAACCAACTAAATTAATAAGTTAATATAGACTATTAAAAGCAAGGAGAGACATTGGTAACTTTATATTATTATCATTATTGTTATTATTATTATTATCATTATTAGGCAAACACATATTGTTTATCTTTATTTTTAAAATAAATATTAAAGGATTATATTTGAAATAATTGAAATGAAACAAAAAGATGTTTTGATTGAGATTAATGAAAGAGGCTAGAATTAATGTGTTTGTTTCTCTCCTTACTGAAAATTTGGAATGGAAAAGGTAATAATAGAATTAAGTATGCATATATGAATGTATAATTGCTGTCATATTTGTATGTAAAGGTGATGACCTGGAAATATGTTGTCCACTAAAAAGAGATTTTTGTTTTTAATGTGAAAAACTGAATAAAATTTGTTTAAAAAAAAGAAAGAAAAAGATTAGCGCTGAATACATAAACAGAGTGAAGGATCTTAAAGTCCAAATTCAATGGAGGAAATACCATCAAGGCAATCAATTCCTGGGCAATTTCAGTCAGCTGGAGTAGAGGATTGGACTGAAGCAGAATTAAAAACAATGGATAGAAAGACAGAAAAAATAATGACAATGAATCATGTCCTCCTTGCAGTGACATTTACAGACTTTACCTACCAAGGCAAGTAGGCGGGCGTGGAATGTTGCAGGTACATTAGAAGAAAAAAAAGGGTTTGGAAAAATATCTGAAGGCAATGAAGAAGATGCACTGAAGTTAGTGTACCAGGAAGGCTTACTGACTACTGGAGAGACCAAACTGGCCTACAAGAAAGACCAAATGAAGAACAGAATGAAGGCATGGGAAGACAAAGCATTACATGGCCACTACATAAAAAAAATAGCAGGGAAAACAGATAATAATGAGACCTGACAATGGCTAAGAGCAGGAAAGTTGAAGCAAGAGACCAAGGGACTAATTCTGGCTGCACAAGCCAAACCTTAAAGACAAAGGCATACAAAGCCGGATGTCAGGGTTCCAGAGTTGCCACCAGAATTGAGAAGATAGCAACAGATAATAAGTGCTGCCTATGCAAAGAAGCTGAAGAAACAGTGGACCACTCGGTAAGCTGCTGCAAGAAGATCACTCAGGCTGACTAAGTGATGAGAGCAGAAGGAGCTAGCCATATGCCTTGGTGGTTCAAGACCAGAAGGTGATGCTATACAATTTATTTCATTTTTTCCTCATTTTAAATTTTTTAATATGCCAGAAAAGCTAATGTAAACTTTTTTTTGGCATATCTTTCTTTTATTTCTTGATTTAGGGAGCAAACATCAACTGAGATTTTTCTCTGGAAGATAGCAGAAATTTATCAAGCTACTACACCAAAGTAGGAAGTGGATCTATGTTGAGAAAACTCAGAAGGCTTCTGCAAGGAGAGATTTGAAATCCCCAACCTTTCACTCTATAGTTAAGCTGCTACAGGAATCTAATATGTTCTGAAGAATGTCTCTGTAGAACTGAATCAGTGGGAATTTATTTTAGAGATTGTATTTCCTCTAATATTAGTTAAATTCAGAGGTATTTCATATAGAATAAATTGTGATTATCCACTCTTCATTAAACTAAACCTTGTCATTGAATACTTCATGGACACATCTGCTATCTGAACATCAAAGCCACAGATTGCAAATCAGCATTTTAAATTGAATGTAACTCCATCTAATGCAAGATGATTCTTGGATTACCAGTATTTTAAAATAAAATAAGAAAATAACTCTCTGTTTGAACTCATCCAAGAATATACCCAATATTAGTAATAATTTAAGATTCTTGATACAACTAATTCTACATTCAAAAGATCTTTCCATTAAACATATTTTGATTTATCTGTTTGCACAATCCAAATTCTTCTTGCAAATTTAATGTTATAAAACTTGCATCATCGCAGCAGTGTCAATGATATGTTAGGACTTTCCCCCAACTCTGCTAAACCAGGGGATGGGGATAGCACGTGACGCATCTGGCCCTTTTACATCCCTGATCTAAAGAATTGGTACTGGTTTTGTCTGTGAACTCCAAGTATTTCTCAAGGAAAAAGATCAAATATGTTCCTTTCCAGTGTTTTCCGAATGCATCTCAATTCTTTATTATTAAATCTCTTTAGCCTTCTACTTTTATTATTCCAGTGCAAGGGATGATATGTTTCTAAATTAATAAAATTTTGATTTAAGATTGTCTCTATCTTAATCTTTCTAAAACAAGTGATTTAATAAACCAATGTTTTTAATAGGTTTCCCAAAGCCAATTTTATCAAGAAGACAGCAAATGAACCAGAGAAATGTGCTGGAAAATCTAGAGTCTGAAACTTTTAAAAAAGCAGAAGGAAAAGGAAGGAAAACGCCAGCGCTCCAGGGAATAGGAAAGATTACTAGAGGATCTGGTGAGAAATTATTTTGCAAGTTGTGTTAATTTTATGACTTATTTTTGTACATGTACAGAATTTTTCTTTAGATTGATTTCTTGCTTACTTTAGCAAAGAGAAAATACAAAGAATATTGTCAGGTTAATTGTAGCTAAAGGACAAAACATGAGCAGGTCCATGTATTAAAGTCCCAGTATGCAAGGAAATCTTATAAAAACAAAGAGAAAGGCAGCAGTATGTAATTTTGCATCATAGTCATGATTTCCCTGGCATTTCCTGATATAAAAGACTGTTACTTTGGTGCTTTGAGGCAGAACTGTAGTAGTTAATACTAATAGTTATTTCTTTTGGTCAGTGACCAACATATCATTTGGCAGAATTATAAATATGTAATTTTAGATGCAATCATCTATAGTTATTGTGTTTTATGGTCATATTTTGAAAAATATAAATATTTCATCAAATAGTATGACCACATCTCTTATCAATTAAATTTAATTAAATGTAAAAAGTTTTCTTAATATAGAAAAACATACCAGTTTTCAAATGGACTATCTCAGGATGGAGTGAAAATCTTCTATTTCAACTTGACTGAAAAAAAAGGATAAAAAAGGTTTATCTCGACATAAAAAATATTAGGAGGAAAACTAGGACTCAGGAAGAGGAAAAATAGTGGCTTTTTTTTTTTTTTTAAAAAAGCAACATGTCAGATTTTAAACTGGCAACATTCTGTATGAAAACAAAAAGAATATCTACTGTGATGCTTGAAGTGTAGTACGGCTAGGGCAGGGGTCTGCAACCTTAAATACTCAAAGAGCTATTTGGATCTGTTTTCCATAGAAAAGGAAACACTGGGAGTCACAAAACCTGGGTGGGCATGGCCAACTTGACATCACTCACTCCCATCTAGTCACATGATCCCCCCCAGCCACGCCTACCCAGGTTTTGTGGCTCCCAGTGTTTTCGCTGGGAAACAAGTATCTCTCTCTCTCCCTCTCCCTCTTTCTCTCTCTACCTCCTCCCTTTCATCTTTCTTTCTCCTTCTCTCCTCTCTCTTTCTCTCTTTGTCTCTCTTTTTCTCCCTCTCTCTCTTTCTCTCATCTCTCCCTCTCTCTTCCTCATCTCTCTCTTTCTGTCTCTCTCTTTCTGTCTCTCTCTGTCTCTGTCTCATATCTCTCCCACTCTCATCTCTCTTTTTGTGTGTCTCATCTCTCTCTCAACTCTCACCCTCTCTCCCTCTCCCTCCCTCTCCCTCTCCCCCCCCCTCTCTCATGTATGTTCCCTCTTGAACTATTTCCAAAAACAGGCAAGGGTTGGGTTTTTTTATGTCGTTCTTTCTTCTTTGGGTGCTTTTTACCTTATGGTTTAAATCAAGAGTCATTTCAGGTTCCCAGATAAATGAAGCTCTTTTGTGCCCCTTTGTGGCTTCCTGACAGCTGAACCCACCACTGGCTGGACCCACCTCTCAGCCTCCCCTCCCAGTTACTCTTTGCCTGGCCTGAGAAGGGAAAGGCAATGTTGGCAGATGGAGATTTGCTCCACATTCCAGAGTGAAATGCACCTGTAGTTGCTTCTTCTTCTGGCCCTTGTTACTAGGGGTTGGTGTACTGGGTGGAAAGAAATATTTTTTTATTTTAAAACTGCTTGTTCTATGTAGATGTATTTGTCATATTAATGTATCTGTTTTATCCTTATATATGTAAATTCAACTTTACTTTTATATACATGTGTGTGTGTTTGTGTATGTGTGTTCAAGTTATAGAGGAAGAAACGTAGTATGAATATATATATTTTCAAAAGATCCGTGCACAGAAGGAAAGCAATTAGCCATTCCTGGAACAGAAAAGTGATAGGCCCCAGTATATGGTAACCCACTTTTTGCGCTGAATATCTTGCAATATCTTATTGCTAAAGCAAAAGTCTGGCTGCATTTTCTTAAACCAGCTTAGAGTTAAGCCAGCATTTGTATGAGATAAGTAAGTGCAGACATGCATATTCTCTTACTGCATTTTTCAAAATATCTCAAACATAAAACAACAATCTATAGAATTTGTTGATCCAAAAATTTAAGATTTATTAATATTTATTTAATATTTAATAATTATTAATTCATCAATTTATATTGCCTGCATTTCTATTATGTAGAAACAGAATACTTTTTCCATCGTTGTTGAATCATTATGTTTAAAAAGTGTTCAGGAAATTGGCTATAGACAAATAAATTATAAAAGCTAATTTTCTCTTCAATTCAGAACCACAAAATATCACAGGACAAAGAAATGGTCCTATTCAGAAGACAAAGAAAAAACTTCAAGAAAAAAAGTACATATTCCAGTCCTCTAAATTAAACATAGGTAGTAAACAGCTAGACCAGGATCTTAAGAAAGGAAATATTCTTATAGTACAGCAGCCCTTGGCTAATTCAATGGATTCTTCTGTTCAGACCACTAATAATTCTTCTGTATCAAATGTATCAAGTAATTCAAATCTTCCACCCATTAGAAACACCTTTATGAAGCCCAAAGAAGATGATTTTTACACGGCACTATGCTCAAATGTGGAAGCATCTGTTGGAATAAATGAAGACACTAAAAACGATAACTTAGCACAAGAATTTCATTCTGTTGATCATAGTAGAGGTAGTGCGATATCTTTAACGCAAGTGGAACAACATAATTGTGAAACTGGAGTTGGGAGTGATGGAAGTAAGGCTGAACTTTCCCAAAGATTTTTACGACAACATGATGTAATAGTGGACTCAGCTATTGAACCACATTCATTAGGACAAAGAAAAGTAAGAGATCCAAAAAAATCTTATTCTCTTGAAGAAAATCTTTTGGAAGAGGCTCATGAAAATGAAAGTGAACATTTGGAATTTAATACAAAACATCCACAAGCTGAAAACAGACCAGGAAGTGCGGCAGCTGTTGAGGATCCTGGTAACTTAAATTCTTCTGAAGACTGGCAAGGGAGCAATGTCTACGGCAGAGAAAGACATAGTTTTGAGAGCAATCAAAGATGTTATGCTGGTTTTATTTCTGCTAGATCAACAGTGCAAAGGCCTTCTATACATTCTACACTTAATATCCCAAGTACCTTAGTACAAACTGCAAACAGAAGTGACATGGCAAGCAATGTGGATATTGCAACAGGTCCTGTTCAAATCCCAGAACTGAATGGAAATCCAAGACTAACTGCTCGCAGACAACTATCTCCCATAAGAATCAGGGATTCCTTTTCAGGTGCTGAAAGTTGCCAATCTTCATCACCCACAGTCAGCCACTTTGATGATAGCAATCTGCTCGAGGACAGTCTAAGCAATGGTCTAAGTAGCATATCTCCAAGCATTGCTTCTCATGATGAAGATAACTTTCTGAATTCCCACAGTTCCTCATCATCCACAGATTCTTCTCCTCCATCTCTTTTTCGGACAAACTTCACAGCACATCTTCACATGACTGGTCCTTTACCTGATCAAGTTCCAATTTTCCTGACAGTATCTGATTTACGAAATCAAAGCAACTATATAAGCAATACTACTTCTTGTAATTCAATAAGTACTAAAGAGGTTAATAAAGCTGAAACAGACCCTGAGAAGCTAAAAAAGTTGCAAGAGAGGTGAGTAAAAGCTAGTGGGTGGGAGAACATTGACATGTATTTTATTTAGTGTAAGCCAAAGTATAAACAGGAATCTATTACTTTTGATTTATAATTATTTTAAGCTATTTAATGCTACAATCATTTTTCAATTTCAGAGTTTAAACTGTAAGCTCTAATATGGAGAAATAGGATATTCTGTGTAAGTGATCAGATTTGGAGAAACATTTCTAAAGATTAATATATAATAAACTCTAGATTTTCCAGACCTTGATGCAATAGACTTTACATTCAACAAAATATTATTATTAAATATTAAAGAGCCACGGTGGTGTAGTGGTTAGAATGCAGTACTGCAGGCTACTTCTGCTGATCACTGGCTGCCTGCAATTTGGTAGTTTGGGTCTCACTAGCTCAAGGTTGACTCAGCCTTCCATCTTTCAAGGTTGGTAAAATGAGCACCCAGATTTTTGTGAGCAATATGCTGACTCTGTATACCTCTTAGACAGGGCTGTAAGCACTATGAAGTAATAGACTTATATATTACTTCATAGTGCTTACAGCCCTGTCTAAGAGGTATACAGAGTCAGCATATTGCTCACAAAAATCTGGGTGCTCATTTTACCAACTTTGAAAGATGGAAGGCTGAGTCAACCTTGAGCTAGTGAGACCCTTGAGCTAGTGAGTACTATTGCTATTGTAATATACAACATTGAGTAGGAGTGTTATTACACAAATGATGCAACAATTCAAATGGTGGAATGTGCAATATTTCAATTATCATTCTGGCATATTCTTCAATTTACTGGAGTTTGGGAAATAATGGATACTCTCCCACTTCACCTCTTTTAGGTTTCACTGAATAACATTCATACAGAGATTTTAAAATAATTGTGTAATCCATAGAAAGTTTTTATTTACAGGAATATTGATTGTGTCAACAGGTTGTTTTCAGCTCCTCTACATGGGTAGATTTTCTCCATGATGATCATCTTTAATTTGATCTTTCACATCTTCTGACAAAGCACATCACCATTGTAAAAAGGTACAATGGTGATGAGAGCATCCATCTTGCTGTTGGTTGTCCTCTTTCATTCAAACTTTCTCCACATTAGAGTGTTCTCGAGGTTGTTGCATAATACATATTCATAATAGGATAACTTGAGCCTGGTCTTTTGTGCCTCAAGTGAGAATTGGACTGATATGTTTGATGATTCATTTCATTGCTGTTTTGGCTGTCCATGGTATTTGCAGGAGTCTTCATCACCAAAGTCCAAAGGCATCAATACTCTTTGAATCCTGTTTCTTCAGAGTTCAACTTTTGCTTCCGTATGGTGCCAGGGTGAATATCATGATTTGCATTATTCTGATCTTTATAGTTTTAGACACAGCAGAGATTTCCAAGTCTCTACCAAGGGCAAGTGTAAGGCAATTTTTCTTATTACTTGTTCTTGAGTGTTTTGATAGAATATGCAACTAAAGGAGTATGTGTGCAGGGGGGAGGACGACTGTTGGCAGTAGCACTGTGGCTTCTGAGGGAGGAGGTAGCATATTCTAGAGAGTAGGCCAAGACAAGAGACTGTGCAGTCTTGAATTGAGAGAAGGAAGAAAAAAAGATTCAGAATAACCACACCCTAGAATCTTCTGGGATATATCTATTACAGGGATAAGCAATTACCTTCCCCAAGGTGTCACATGAGAAACTGGGACTTTTATGGAAGGCTGCTAACACTGCCACATCTCCATCACCACCATGCCTTCTTCCAGTGATGCTGTCATACACACACCAACACCGTGGGCCAGACAAGGACAGCCCATAGGCCAGATATGGCCCATAGGCTGTAAAATGCCCAGATCTCATCTATAGTTTCGAAGGTTATAGATTTAGTTTGGTAAGATTCTGTTTATTAGGTGTAAGCAAATAAAGAATTGTTAATTAGATGACACTGTATTGTCTTTGAGCTTAGGCCTAATGTCTGTTGATGATTGATCCTAAATGGCAGAAACTAGCCATCACTTCAGTAACTCCATTTTAGTTAATACTGGTCGTTGTATCTGTCTTTAGTTTGATCTTTATATTTAATTTTAGTTTCATTTTTTCACTTCGCTCCTTAATGTTTATTATTAGACCATGCAAATCTTTTGCATTTTCAGCTATCAGGGTAGTGTCATCACCATAGTGCAAGCTATTGGTTCTTCCCATTTAAAACCACACTTTTTCTTCCAATCCAGTTTCTTTTAATATACATTTGGCAAATAGGATGAATAAATAAGAGGATAGAGTATAGTCCAGTGACACTTTTTTTCCCAACCTGCACCTATTTTTTTCCACCGTATTATGGCTTCCTGACCTACACGTGCGGTATCTGCTATCCCGCATCAGATGGGCAGCTCATGATAGGGAGCGAAGGGGAGAGAAACGACAGGAAGCGAGGTTTCCTCTGGATGAGTGCGCCCCGAATGTCTTGGCACACGCTCTTTTATTGTGCTTTTTTACAAGAAAATGATTTAATCAAAGCTCAAGTCAAACATGATAATCTCATCAGGATGTGCATGTTTACAAAGCTGCATACCGGACAGATCATTTACAGTGTGGATAAGCTTATTAAGAACCGTCTAGCTCCTTGTCCCTTGTACGTGCCTTGCAAATGTCACTGAAGAGACAGAAGTTAATGATTACACGTGAATGATACAATGTTGCAAACACATGAATGATACATAGTTGCAATGATACATAGTTGCAATGATACATAGTTACAACATCTCCTCTGTTTTTATTATTTATGACGAGTCTTCTTCCTCGTCCGAGAAGACAGGAACCATTTTTATGAAATGTTCGCCGTCCCTGTCATCTAGGCAAGAGTGCGACCCGTCAGCGTCAGGGTTGTCCAAGGAGCGGTAACTCAGCAATGACATTTTTCATCCGGTGTTGAGGATATAACATGAGCTTGCAATAGCACATTAACATCAGCAGTTATGGAGGATAATTAATTTTTTTAAAAAATTGCAATATTCTATTTAAACAACAAGGTCCTATAATACATATCAATATAATGATTATTAATGATCCTGCTAATGCAGTTAAAAAGGTTGTAAACCATGGTGAAATAGAAAACGAACCTTGATACCAATTATACATGTTTAACCTTTCTTTTTCTCTATCTTTCAAGTGTATTTCTAATTCTTTCATAGAATCCAACACGATCCCCCTGCTATCGGCATAAAAACAACATTCTTCTTTAAGCGCAGCACACAATCCCCCTTGTTTTAAAAAATAACAGATCTAAGCCTCTACGATTTTGCAAGAGGGGGTATTCCATGGGTACCTGTAGGGATATAAAATCATCAGAGTTATACACACAAGCCATACTTGAATGCAAAATGATTTGGATTTAACAATTTCATCCCCATGGACACATGCCGTGAGACCGGTGGAACAAGTCCAAACAAAATTATTGCCAGGGATAAAATACATTCCTTTCAGGCGTGATGTTAAAGTTCCTCCTGAAGTGGTGTAGATTGCAGAATATCCCCTAGTTGTGTGGGTGCGTCTGCCAAATCGAATTGAAGTGGTGGGTAGAAGTCTTCTATGCGAGAAAAATTGGTTGTAGAACTTAAACGAACGCCTTGAAAGTCAATTATAGTCCAAGCAATATTATATCTTCTATGAGGCTTCTGCGGATCGTCATGGACAGTTCTTTTGAAGCGTCATTTGTTGACAGGATAAAAGTTCGGATATATAAAAGCATGACAAGTAGGAGAGAGGGCTATGGACAAGTTAGTTGTAGAACATTTACGAGATGAGGAGGGAATGCAATTAGTAGAAAAAGGATAATAATTACAATAATGACAATAAAGATTAATTTGGTTATTCATCAAGGATGTTAGTTGGGGTGGGGAAACCCATAATACAATAGAAGGACATCTAGGTCCCCCTATGTTTTAGATTGAATAGAGGAAAAGATTTTAAGGTTCCTTTCCATAGGAAGAGTAAAGAAGGAACAAAAGAGCGAGTGGTAGAGTGTTCTTTAAAATAAAACAGAAGTGACAGAGTGAAAACTACGGGTAGCATTTTCATGACGTACCCACATGGAGCAAGTATAATAGCCTTCTGTTAATGAAATGGTTTTAACACAAATAATCTTTTGACAAGAAGCATAGGTTTTGTTGAAGTAAGGTAGAAATTGCAAAGAAGGTATAGGCAAGAATATCAGGAAGAGTTTTAAGATACAGATGTAGCAGAGGAATTCCCATGATAGGGTCTAACCGCCCTACCAGGGATCCAGCAAGTGGTTTTGTCTGGCAGTAAGATCACAGCGTAGCCTCGCCCCCAAGTGAGAAGCTCAGCGGGACCCTGCCAGGCAGGATCTGGCAATCTGCGATAATATACCAGAGGTCTGTTAGGCGGGGGTGAGGGGGAGGAAAAATGACGTGAAGCAGCAGAAGTGGGGGAATGCCAGTCAGATTAAGAAAGTTTAAAGTGTAAAGACAAATGTTAAGAGAATTTTGCAATGCTGGGAGGTTTGGGGGTTTTTCCCGCAACGAATATCGATCAAGAGCATGTTTCAGAGATAAGTTCGCTCGTTCCACAATAGCCTGCCCCTGGCTGTTGTAGGGAATCCCAAACTTGTGGGTTACATCCCATCTGTTACAGAAGTCCTGGAAAGCAGAACTTGTATAGGCAGGTCCATTGTCAGTTTTGATTTCTTTTGGACGTCCCAGCGAGGCAAAGGTACGAATTGAATGATTGATGACATGTTTTACAGTTTCTCCCCTTTGAGGAGTAGCCAGAATAAACCCTGAATATGTATCTATGGAAACGTGCAAATATTTCCAAGGGGAAAAAGGTGGATACTGAGTTACATCCATTTGCCAAATTTCACAAGCTTTTAATCCTCTAGGATTTACTCCTATGGGAATGGAATGTCCTTGCTTACTACATGTGGGGCATTGTTGAATAATGGCAGCAGCTTCTGCCTGAGTTAGAGCAAATTGAAAAGTTATCATAACTTGGCGGGTGAGATTCAAACATACTCCCTGCTTCTATTTTATAATGGACTTTTAAAGCCTCCATAATTTTCCTCCAAGTGACCAAAATGCCAATAGGTGCACGAGGAGGACTATGGAGATGTTCACCAATTTTTTGCCAAGTGGAAATTTTTAAGGACCCTTCCTCTGAATAATTGGGACAATGTTGCCACACATAAGCCAATAATGTAGCAATAGGTTTCATTTTTACAGGAGAGCCCTTTAAATTAGCAGAATATTTAGAAGAAGAAGCGACTAACTCTCTCAATTCCTTCAGATGCTGCATCTGTTGTTGAGAAAAGTTTCCACCCATACTTACGAAAGTCGAGACCATGTTTCAGATCCGATGATGTGCAATTCGCTTCAGGCCTGGCGATGCACAGCTCCCATCGAGCTGATAAGATATGGGCGCGTCGCAACGTATCCCCCTTAGGGAATCACGTCGGGGTCACCAGAATGCGGTATCTGCTATCCCGCATCAGATGGGCGGCTCATGATAGGGAGCGAAGGGGAGAGAAACGATAGGAAGCGAGGTTTCCTCTGGATGAGCGCGCCCCGAATGTCTTGGCACACGCTCTTTTATTGTGCTTTTTTACAAGAAAATGATTTAATCAAAGCTCAAGTCAAACATGATAATCTCATCAGGATGTGCATGTTTACAAAGCTGCATACCGGACAGATCATTTACAGTGTAGATAAGCTTATTAAGAACCGTCTAGCTCCTTGTCCCTTGTACGTGCCTTGCAAAGGTCACTGAAGAGACAGAAGTTAATGATTACATGTGAATGATACAATGTTGCAAACACATGAAGGATACATAGTTGCAATGATACATAGTTGCAATGATACATAGTTACAACATACACGTTAATTTGTCATGAAGATAATGATATGTTCATTCCACAGTACATTCCACAGTTTGACATTATCAACAGAACCAAATGAAGTTTGTATAAACAATGAAGCATGTAATAATTCCTTTTTTGTATTATTTGGCTTTCTCAATTCTTCATCATACATCAGTAATAACATCTCTTGTTTTTTAACTTTTTCTAAAGCCAGCTTGAGCATTTGGTATCTCTTTTCCATATAAACTCTAATTTGCATTGGATGATCCTAAGCATTATTTTGTTAGCATGGAAAATTAAGGATTTTATATAATAGTTTACACACTCTCTTAACTCTCCTTTCTTTTAGGACTGGGATATAGCACCTCTTCCAATCTTTTGGCCACTGTGTTGTTCTTGAACCTATTATGATTCTTTTTCTATGGCTTATCATATGTTTGTGAGTATTCTAGTAGTTCCTGGAGTTTTCAACTTGATAAAGCTTGGAGTTCTGATGTAACTTCATCTTCTAGTATTAGAGATTCTTTCAAGTAAGGAATATCTTCAGGTATCTTGGATAGTGACATCTCTGAAGTACAGTGTTTGAGTATATTTCTTCCATCTTAGTTCTATTTCCTTTGAATTGATTACCATCTGTCCATTAACATTCTTCAGTTTAGTATACCAATTCAAGGTTGGACATCCTTTTTTTTTTTTAAACAAATTTTATTAATTTTAAAGATAAAACAACACATCATTAACCATTAAATACATAAATACATAAAACCTCTTAACATTATAAATTTTTACAAGTCGAATAAAACATTATTTTTATACAACATAATTCTAATTTATCCCGTTTCCATATGAACACATAAATATCTTTCAGCAAATTTCTCATTATTTCTCTTTACTCTTATTCAATTTCATTTCTTTTCTATATTTATCCATTTTATAGTCATCATATTCATTTCTTTCTGGCTTGTTTACAATTATTCTCATCTAACATTCCTCCAAGGTTTTATTGATTCTTTTTTTTTTTTTTTATAAAAAACAAATTTTATTAGTTTTACAAAAAACACAATACACACAAAACACAAAACATAAACAAAACTACAAGATCTTTTCTGAAGGTTGTCTGTTCCCGGGTTAAAACTCATCACACAGACACAAATTCAAACATCATATTCATCCCATATATCCTTCCATATCTTATTATCATTTTCTTTTTTATATATATATATAAAAACCATTTTTATCAGTTTTATAAAAACAATGCACAAAGAGTCAAGGCATAACAGCTTATAAATTCTTTTCTAGGAAAAAATAATAATAAAAGACCAATAAAGCATAACATTTCCAAAATATAATATCAATGCTTCATATAGTATTAACTTCATATCTTATCCCTACTTCTCCTTTCCATCCCAATTATTTCTTGTTAATTAAAATTTTATTGCCTTTTATCAATATACAAAATCCAAAAAAAAGCATATATATCCTTCCATATCTTATTACCATTTTCAACAACATTCTTTGTCTGTACTATTTCCAATTATCCATTCATCTTTTTTTCTTTTACTATACTTCTCCTGTACACCAATTGGAGTAACATCTATAACTCATTACCCTAACTTAAAAATACTTCGTATAGCAATTTTTCTTGGGATTCTGTTTAAAAGATTCTAAGATTACATAATGAATTTTATATTCTAAATACACATATAAAAACACAAACTTATGTACCCTCCAGAATCCCTCTTTTAATCTAAATTAAATTCACCCATTGTCTCTAAATAAACTTTTTTTCTTTAGGTCTTGCTTCCCCCCATTAAGGCTTCTGCTCCCCCCCTTTCTCTCTTGCTTATTCTTCTCCTTGCCCTTTTTACCCCTTTGCTTTTTCTCCTCGCTTTTCTTGCTCCTTTTCCTTTGCTTTCTAACCTTGCCTCCACCTTTTCGCTCATTTTTCTCTCTTTTGGTTGTTTTTATAATTCTTAAAATCCCCTTTTTCTTATCCTTTTTCTCCTCCTCTCCGGAAGGGACCCATTGTTCATCAAAGATGGCTTCTTCTTCCTCTTCTTCCTTGTCCCAGTCCTTCTGCTGCGTAATCAACTTTTCATAAGTACATAACGCCATTTCTAAGAATTGAAACAAAGTGCCCAAAGTATCTTCTTTTTTATATTTTTGATATTCAATCTCTAGTTCATCCACAAACGATGCCATTATGAAAAGGGAAACTTTTTCCAAAACAACCACAAGTATTTTTAATCAAAGACAATCAAAAGCAATTAAAAAAAAAAGTTCCAAAAGTTAATACTTTTCTTCCTTCTTCTCTTTCTCTTTCTGGGGTTAATTTTTAATCAAAGAGGTCCAATTACCATATATCTTCCTTTGGGATTCTAGGCAATCTCCTCCTTTTTCAGCTTCTGCTCCAATTTTTTTTTTCCTCTCCCTTCCCACTTGCAATGTCAATTTTAAATAATCAGAAATCCATACCTCCAACAAGGGTTTTCCAATTTCTTAAATTTTTCAGTGTCCAAGAATCCTTTTGTTTCTTAGCTTCAACTCTCAAAGCAATTCACTTTCAATGTCCAATATATCCAAATCTTTCTGCTGTTTCCATGGGGTGGGAGAGTAAAGAAAAAAAAAAAAAGTTCCCTTTAACAGCTTCTCCGCCGCTTTTCGCTCTTCTTAGGGATACAATGTATCCTCCAGCAATTCAAACAGCTCAGTTCCAGGCAATTTAAAAGATGTTACTTGACCCGGCTCAGACAAAACTTTCACTCTTCACACTTCCTCCAGCACAATCTTACCCGGTTGCAGGCTTCTTCGTGGCGGCCATTGCTGACCGCCGCTCCACCGCCTTGGGAAAAAGGGGTTTTTCCGGAGAAGGGGGGGTCTGCGACACCCCCACCTCCCTATCCGACTCCCCTCTCTCTTCAGCTGTCCCTACAGGGAAGCCATATCCCCCTGACCCATCTGGATCGGGGGTACCTCGACGGCTAGCACAGCAGGAATCGCGAGCTGTCGCGAATTCCTGCTGCCCCAAAGCCACGCGAAACCGGAAACCAAGGTTGGACATCCTTTAGAGATCTTTTGGAAAATTATACTTGTTTTTCCATTTCAGTGTCTTTACACATGTTGTAATCCTGCTTCTCATCTTCTAACAGCTGTCTGAAAAGATTGTTGTCTTTATTGGCCTTGGCTTTTCTTGTCTTCTTGGCAATTTCCATAGTTTGTCCTGACATCCTTTTTTGTTTCTGTTTTTATTTTTGGCAGTTTCTTTTCATATTCATCTTTAACAACTTCTTTAAATAAATTCTGTAATTATTCTGTTCTGTGTCAATGAGATTCAGGACTTCAAAGCAGTTCCTGTTGATCTCCTTGATATAACGGATAAATGCTCAAGATAATATTGTGGCAAATGACTGACTTTCTTCTTTCTTAGCTTAACTTGAAAATTCATGTGAACACAATTTCCACAGCCAGCATCTGGTCATATCTTTGATACTATAATTGCGCTCCTCCATCACCTTTATATTTCTCCATCATGTGATATCCATGTATAGATGTATTATTTTGATTGTTTGAAGATAATGTTACCTATGAAGAAATAGTTGACATGGCAAAAATTGATACGTCAATCTCTTGTTTCATTTTGGTTTGCTATGCCATACAATCCAACCACATTTTCCTCTTTCATGGCACTCCAGTCTCCAATTATAAGCAACACCGCTTGCTTGCATAGTCTATTGATTTAAAGCTGAACATCATAAAACTAATCAACCTCCTCTTTTTCTGCATTAATGGTTGAAGCATAAACTTGAATGACTGAAATGTTGGTCACAATGTCTAATCAACATTATTCTGTCATTGATTGCATTGTAATAAAGTACTGCTCTTGCCTAATTATAAAAGCAATACTTCTTTGTTTTTCATGTCCCGAGTAATAAAACAGTGTAACCTAAATGAAAGAATCAAATCCCAATCCATCTTGATTCATTAATGCCTATTTGATGTCAATTTGTACTCATTCATCTTTCACTATATTGAGTTTTTCCCGTGTTGGTGCTTCTTAAATTCCCTGTTCCTGCTGTAATTCTGTCTTTGCAGGTACATATTTTCTTTTACTAAATGGAAACTTGATGTCTCAAAGGTTTAATCTAACCACATCATAAGCACCATTAGTACTCTGAAAGATCCTCAGCTTTTCCTGAGCAGCAGATTGAGTGCCATCCAATCTGAGGAACCCATCATATAGTATTATATCATCAGGCATTTTATATATTATATCCATATGGTTTTCTTTGTAAAAATATTTTTTGTTAAAAAAAGTGATTTACTATTGTCTTCTCTCTCTCATGCATTATGAATTGATGCCTTTCCTATTGTCACCAAAGTGATCATCTGCTTCTAGCACCTTTCCATTTTTAAAAATAAGATTGAGCTAAACCATGTGAATTTCATTAGAAATCCTAACATCCATTTTCAAAAACAAACTGGGAAAAATCAAATCATAATTGAGAAACTCTTTGAAAACTATTCTCAACATACCATCTGTAAGTGTGGGCAACTAATGATTCTAAAATAGAGTGAACTTTTTAAAGCAGTTTAATGATGAATGTAAATAACAAAATATAAGCACTGTGATAGCACAGTGGTTAGAATGCAGTATTGCAGGTTAATTCTGCTAACTGTCGATTGCCAGGAGTTCAGCAGTTCAAGGCTCATTGGTTCAAGGCTAACTCAGCCTTCCATCTTTCCAAGGTCAGTAAAATGAGGACCCAGATTGTTGGGGACAATATGCTCTGTAAACTGCTTAGAGAGAGCTGTAAAGCACTGTGAAGCAGTATGTAAGTCTAATGCTATTGCTATTACTACAAACCATTTTGGAATTCTGCAAGTATTTTTGTTATGTATTTTTGTTCTGTATTATAATAAATACAGAATTTATAATACATTTTAATATTAAAGTCCTTCATATTTAAAGTTCCTTTGTAGCGTGTAATAAATTTTTACCATTGGCAAAGGATTATCAAATTTTTGTCTGTTACACCAAAAGTGATTATGCAGTCATGCTGCTTTGAGGATAATGCCAGCACTGTTAACTGTTAATAATTTGTCAATACCAGATTATAAATTCATGTGCAAGAATTTGAATTCCAGAAGCTCTTCTTCAAGTAGAATAGCAAAGCAGGAGTAGGGACAAGATAGGAAATTTAGCTGACTAAGCTGTGTATTGGTTGGTGTGTTGGTTGGTGGCTGTGTTGGTTGGTTGGTTGGTTGGTTGGTTGGTTGGTTGGTTGGTTGGTTGGCTGGCTGGCTGGCTTTTAGTTCTCAAACCATGCCAATTCCATTTAATTAATGGGATTATATGTGGCATCATTATTCTTTCTTCATTCCTCGATTATCACAGACATGAACAAAATTGTAGATATTTTAAAAGGAATTTGGACTATTTATGCGTAATATTCCTGACTGCTTTTTCTATAGTCATAGATGGGTGCAATAAATACCAGTTTCTAGAAAACAATAATGAAAGCTATTATATTTTGATCGTATTAATAAAGTTTTTGAAAACATCTAGCTGATCATGGTATAATGATCTGAAGTAAATGGGCTGTTGTGGGAAACGTGCTCTAAGTAAGGAACTAAAGCATTTGGGGAAAGTTACAATAAAGTATTCTTGATTAGCATACCCAGATACACTCCTCACTGGACTCCAAAGCCCACAAGATTACACACTTTCTGAAAATGATGCATAGGACTTTAAAAGCAATATAAATTATAACATGACCTTTACAGCAGCAATATAAAGTCTAATACATGGAGTAAAAACTTTAAAAATAAATAGTATCTGCTATTGTGCCCGTATATTCTTTCCCTTCACAACTTGTTTTTTTGTTATCTGCCTCCTACCCCTCCAGGATCCTCAGGCAGTTTAGTTTGCCTTCTCTAATATGCCCTTCTAATTCATGTGTGTAAGGTAGAGTGTTACTTGTCTCATGGATCTTTCACTTAATGTAGCAAGGTTCTTAAATTTCTTATGAACATGAAATCTTTTAATCAAAACTATTTAGCAATTAACATGTCTAATAAATCCAAATGATTGATATTTTTACAAAATATAAGGCTTCTTTTATAGGAAAGAAGCAGAACTAGAAGGAAACCAAAGAAGTTTTATATTTAAAAACACAGGAGATAATTTTATGAATTAGTTAAAAAATAAACAACAAAATCAGAATTCCATATATTTTCTGAATAACAAAAGTGTAAACAGAAACATTTATTTACAGAGCTCTATTCTGTCCTAATTTCATTAAGAAGAAAATCATTATAAAATAATTTATATATTTAGGTATATAAATCTTATTTTTTAAAAAGACAACCTAATTTATTAAAGAGTAGGTTGTGCTTCATGGACCTCTTTAGAAAGAGTTTTTCTAGAAAGTGCTTAGTATGCAACTAGCTTGAACAAATTCCCATTAACAGCACAACATATATATTAACTTGTATGATACTCTTCATATCTTTCTCTGAAGTGTTGCCCAAAGTTGGCTAATTTGAAAAATGTTGAAATGTTTGTTTTAAATGGAACTTCTTTCAGATATGAAATTGAAATAGTTGGGGATAACTTTTTATCAGAATTTGGCATGAAATATTCTCTTTCTCTGATGAAGAAGTAAAAGAGAAAAAATTCTGCTGCTCTCTGGCTGGGCTTTAAATTCTTCAGAGACATCAATATTATAACTTGCCAAAAATAAGTAGAATTTGAATAAAAAACAAGTTACCTTCTGAGAGATCCTTGATACTTTGAGTTTGATTGTTTTCTTGCAGATGTTTTATTATCCAAATTAGATAACACAATCAGTGATAGCACCAATGTCAATGTAATTATCAGAGGGCACCAAGGACTCCTCATTTCAACCATTACCTACCTACAAATATTCTCTTTTAAACAAAACTTACAGATTGCTAAATAACAGAGTTGGAAGGGACCTTTTAATCTAAGCAGATCAAGCAACCAACTCCCTTAACAAATTTGTTGCTCTTCTCTGCATTCTTTCTAGAATCTCAATATCTTTTGTATCGTGGTAACCAAAACTGGGCGCAGTATTCCAAGTCTAATCTTATCAGTGCAATGTAAAGCAATTCTAGCACTTCATGTGTCCTTGGTATTATCCCTCTGTTGATGCAGCTTAGGCCTGGCTGTTTTGGAAGCTGCAGCAAATTGCTGGGTCATATTTAAGGGGTTGTCCACTGGGACGTCTAGATCTCTCTCACAGTTACTGCTGTTGAGCCAGGTACCCCCTATTCCATGCTGTGCATTTGGTTTAATAAGAATTAAGCTTGTCATATTTGACTCTTTAGTTCTCTAATTTTTGATAAACAAAGTTGTCTGTGAACTTGATTGAAGCCCGAAAAAAGACATTATTACTTTTGTAATGTTGTATTATGATTAAATTGAGTATATTCAGCATGTATGAGAGAATTAAAAAGTAAGGAATTAATTGCTTCTTCCCACTGCTCCTTAATTTTGATAATTCTCAAATCTATTATAGGTATTTATAAATATCATTCTTCCAGATTTTGGATTCAAATTTTACAACATTAAAAAAATTACTTATATTTCCAGTCTCCTGGCAGAAGACCCTGAAGAAGAGGGAGATCAGTGTCGGATATGCCAAATTGCAGGAGGATCTGTAACCAATCCTCTGCTAGAACCTTGCGGATGTGGAGGAAGTCTTCGATTTGTCCATCAGGAATGTCTAAAGTCATGGTTAAAGGCTAAAATAAAATCAGGTATGGTTACATGTTCAAATAATGAACAAATATTAGCATAAACATTTTAGAAGTTTCATTGTGTTATTGAATAGCTCAACCACTGGCATCAAGATAAAGAAAACCAGTTAATACTGCTTATCACCTTCCTACATCTGTAATGGAACAATCTTATTTTAATTTTACACACACATACACACACATACATACACACACACACACACTAAAAATGTATATGTGTATGTGTCATTATCATCATTTTAGCCATTATCTATCCACTGGCAGGATGAAATAAACACACATATCTATATATCTATATCTATATCTATATCTATATAAATATCTATATCTATCTATCTATCTATCTATCTATCTATCTATCTATCTATCTATCTATCTATCTATCTGTATGATGGAAATTATATATGTGTGTTTGTATGTGTGTATATTTACACTATATGTATATGTATATATGTATGAATTATATGTATATTCAAACTAAAGAAAAAAATGAAGCAAGAACATGCAAGGTATGTATTAGAGTTACACACATATAAAAATATTCCACATAAGCATTTTCAATATATTTTAACAATATATCATTATAATTATGGCTAATCTTAACTAGGTATGGATTAGCTACAGATGATTTTGATTTTATTTTTTATTGATTGCTTAGTCCAAATTTAGACTGCAGGTTAAATTCAATGTGCATGCTTAAGTAAGCCTGCTTCAAGCACCTCAACTAATTATTTTTGGTGCACATACTTTCCATTATTGAACTTAATGTGTCTTATCTACTGTATTTATCTGAAAGGAAAATGTTCTGAATTTTAGACTGTTCTGTAATTTCCAAAGTCCATTTACAAAATTAATTAATGGACCTATAATGTATGATTTCATGTTACCACGCTTGATAAATAAATGATCTAAATTCACAGTAATTTATTTTTTTTAAATATCTGCAGTTTTTGACATCTGCAATCTACCTTTTGTTCACCCAATTTCCCAGCACTCTGCAATATTTTTATCATATTTATTTATTTATTTGTTTGTTTGTTTATTTATTTATTTAATATTGCCACCTATTCACCCATGGTGACTCAAGACGGCTTACACAATGTAAAACCATATTTAAAACAAAAAAATAAAAATAAAACCAAAAAAAAGTAACAGAAACAATCAAATAAATTAATAAAGTACAATAGAACAAAATCTGGAAAACAGCAGATCACACTAGCCATTTGATGGGTTCCATCCCACTCTGGGTTTCCCAGGTCTGTTGGCAAAACGAAGTCTTCAATGCCTTCCAAAAGAGTGCTAGAGTGGGGGCCATTCTAATCTTTGGGGGAATGATATTCCAGAGGGAGGGAGCCACCACAAAGAAGGCCCTTCTTCTGGGTCCCACCATGCGTATATCCCTCAGGGATGGGATCTGCAACATTCCCTGCCTCTCCGCTCTAATGGGTCAGGTAGATGTGACCGGCAAGAGACGTTCCCTCAGATAACCCAGTCCCAAGCCATGAAGGGCTTTAAAGGTGACAGCCAGCACCCTGAATTGCACCTGGAAGCAAATCTGTAACCAATGCAGCTCCTGCAGGAGAGGTGTCACATGTGCACACTTGGGTCTGCACAAAACCATGCAAGCCGCTGCATTTTGCACCAACTGGAGCTTCTGATGCTCTTCAAAGGCAGCCCCATGTAGAGTGCATTGCAATAATCAAGAGGGGAAGTGACCAGTGCATGAGTGACTGTGAGTAGGGACCTTTGGTTCAGGAAAGGCATAACTGGTGCGCAACGTGCAGTTGCGCAAAGGCCCTCCTGGTCACAACTGCCACCTGCTCTTTGAGCAGGAGTCATGAGTCCAGGAAAACCCCTAGATTACGCACAGGGTCTGTTTGGGGTAGTGCCACTCTATCCAAAACCAAAGTTGGCAATTCTTCCTGAGCCAATGAACCCCAAATTCAGAACCACTCGGTCTTACAAGGGTTTAGTTTCAACCCATTGCTCTGTATCCAATCCCTAATAGCTCCAGGCACTGCGAGAGGGAGGACACAGCAACACTTAACTCACCACGAGCCGAAACGTACAGCTGAGTATCATCAGCATATTGGTGATATCTCAGTTCATGGTGATGATTATCTCACCCGGCGGCTTCATATAAATGTTGAACAGGAGTGAAAAGAGTAACGAGCCCTGCGAACCCTGTAAAGCAGTGGGCGAGGGCTGGATCTCTCCCTTCCTATTAACACTGACTGAGAGCAGTCACAGAGGAAGGAAGTGAACCAAGCCTCCCACTCCCATCCCTGAAGCCACCCCAGAGAATCCTATGGTCAATGGCATTGAAAGCTGCCAAGAGGTCAAGTAGAGCAAGGATGGATGCACTACCCCCATCCCGCTCCCGCCAGAGATCATCCAAAAGTGCGACCAATGCCGTTTCTGTCCCAAATCCAGGCCTGAATCCTGACTGGTAAGGGTCGAGATAATCTGGTTCATCCAGAAACCTGTGCAGATGCTGTGCGACCACCTTCTCAACAACCTTCCCCAAAAAGAAAGATTAGAGACAAGTTTGAAATTATCCAACTGGGTGGAATCCAGTGATGGCTTCTTAAGAAGAGGACAGACCACAGCCTCCTTAAATTGCTGGGGCACCGTCCCCTCCTGTAGAGAAGCATTAATCACTGCCAGCGTCCACCCACCTGTCCTTTCCTAGGACCTTAAAGAGGGTTGCTGGGCGATTATCTGCAGATGCAATTAGTGTGAAGTATTTACATTTCGCCGCACGAATTGACACAAGGTAGGCCTTAGTATCAGCTCTTACCCATGTTTGATCAAGTTCATCTCCTGTCTTCCACCAGCGGTGCTCTTGATGTCTCCTCATGCGTTTCGTCCCTCTCAGTTCCTCTGTATACCATGGGGCACAGAGAGGTCTATGGGTGAGGAGAGGTCGCAAGAGTGAAATCTTATCCAGAACCTCAGTCATCTTCCTATTCCAAAAAGTGACTAAGAGTTCGGCTGGACTGCATAATAGATCTGCAGTTATAACCCCCAGCTCCTTCTGGAACCCATCTGGGTCCATTGGTCAATAGGGCGGGCGGACCAATCTAATAGGTCCTGTCTCCCTGCAGGGAGGGTGCAGCTTTTGAGAAACTCATTGTGATCTGACCATGACAAGGGAACCAAGGACAGGTCCAACAATTCCAGTCACATAGACACTGCTCTGACAAGAACACCAAATCGGGAGTGTGATTACTATTATTAGTTGAGCTCTAGATAATCTGGGACAGTCCCCTGGAAGTCATGGTTCCCATGAAATCTTGGGCTACCTGCACCCCCGCCCCCAGAGAAGGCAGGTTGAAATCCCCCAGAACTACAAGCCTGGGGGATTCCATTGCCAGACTTGTGGCGATGTCCAGGAGCCCAGGTAGGGAAGCTGTCATGCAGCAGGGAGGCTAGTACAGCAGAAGCAATCCCACCTGATCCCTTGAGCCCAGTCTAAGAAAAAGGGTCTCATAGCTGGGGACTTGTTGAACAGTGCCCCTGGAGGCTACTAGAGATTCTCTGATAACAACAGCCACACCTCCTCCTCGGCCCTGAGGTCTAGACTGATGCCATGCTCAATAACCCACTGAGCACATTTCTACAAGGGGAACGCCTCCCTCTGGGCCCAGCCAGGTCTCGGTTATACAAGCCAGATTAGCCTTCTCTTCAAGGATCAAATCGGCAATAAGGCTAGCTTTATTGCAGGCTGATCTCACATTTAAAAGTAGCAGTCTAAGACCAGGGCCACCACAGATCTGCTGACCAGGAAAATGAGGTGAGTGCAATGGGGCAGAACATGGGATTTGTACTAAACACTGAGGTCGCATTCCCCGTGCCTGCCCTCTCCCTTGTCTCCCATATCTCCTATGTGATTGTTCTCTTCCTTTTTATTATTTTTTCCTTTATATTATTTTCTTCACAGCAAAAATAAACAAGTGCACAGCAGAGAACTCTGCATCCATTCCTCCAATTTCCCAGAAATCCTAGAGATCTCTTTCATCCTTAGGAATCAAAAGCAAGCTCACAGTGTTCTGTTGTAGTTGCTTACTCAAATTATTGAATAAGAAAGTAAAGCATATGCTTACTGGCTTGTAGGGGCAGTGCTACAACTTTATATGGCATTATGACATAAACAAGTCTGCTATGTAGCAAGGACATATGTGTCCATAAAGAAAAGAAACTCAAAATGGATGGGTGGATGGCCCTCAAATTATTCCTAGACCTGGAGGAGGCATTTGATCGTGTCCCACACCAACTGATCTGGTATGCCCTCTGGGATCATAGAATACCTGAATCATTCATTGACTGGGTCAAAATGCTATACACTAGCAACCAAGTGCAATGCCCAACTGGCCTTTCCAATAGATTCCCAGTGACGATTGGGATACATCAAGGCTCTGCACTTTTGTTTATATTGGTCATGGATACCATCACACATGACCTGCAGCAGAACGCACTCTGGACTATGCTCTATGCTGATGATACTATGCTTACTTGCACCAGAGGCGAACTACAACAGCAAGTTCAAACACGCCTCAACCATTATGGGCTCCAGCTCAACATCAAGAAAACTGAGTACTTAGAGACTGTCACCAGCCCTGAAATGCTTCAAATCAATGGAGAAAACCTAAAGAAGGTGGACATTTTTCAGTATCTGGGATCCCATCTGCAAGGCAGTGGTGATATCAATGGTGAGATGAGAGCAAGGGTGAATGCAGCCTGGATGCATTGGCGAGAACCCACTGGTGAATGACAACCTGTCTTAAATCTATGATTTACAGTCCTGTTGCACTGTATGTCACTGAATGTTGGGCAGCAGCAATAGGGAACAAAAGCTATCTCCATGCCATGGAAATGTGAATACTCTGTTTAATAGCAGGCATCTCCCTTCTTGACCACATCACAAATGACACCATTCGACAACATTTTGGACACCAATTATAGAGAAGATGAGAGAAGGCTGGTTCCACTGGTATGGACATGTCCTGAGAGCAGCACCTCCCACCGTAGCTAAGATTGACTATCAATTAGAAGTCAATGGCCAGCAACCTTACAGGCACCCAAAGCAGAAATGACAAGACACCATCAACAAAGATATGCAAGCCACAGGCCTGTGCCCTGGAGACGGAGCTGACTGTGCAAAGTGGTGTTCAATGATCCGAAAAGCGGATCTTGCACTTGCGGGGACACACTAGGAAGAATAAGAATCAATTTGGTGTAGTGGTTAAGACATTAGATTAAAAACTGGGAGACCAAGAGTTATAGTCCCACCTTGGGCATAAAGCCACCTGGATAAACTGGGACAAGTTGTTTTCTCAATCTAGGAAGCAGACAATGGCAAATCAGGTCCAAAATCTTGCCAAGAAAACTGGAGGGACCTACCCAAGTAGCTCCAATCATTTGAAGGTACACATACGCATTATCTGTACATTTCAAGTATGTCTCAACTTCCCAGGGTTACTTTGTGGTAAGATAATTTTTATAAATAAATAAATGTCTTGTAGGCCATGAAAATGGATATCAAAATGTTCAGTAAACAAAATGCCAATTCTATAATGTGATTGTGACTACAAAATATTGTGATTGTGACTACAAAATACAGCTATGAAACTGATCAAATATGTGATATAATAATTAGAGAGTATATTAAACTATTTAATCTCCAGTAAATATATCTTACACATAAGATCGCAAAAAATATTTGTGTTCATTAGGTGCTGAGCTTGGTGCAGTGAAAACCTGTGAACTGTGTAAGCAGACTCTCACTGTAGATCTAGATGATTTTAATGTGAATGATTATTACAGGAATCACCAACAGTCTCGGGTAAGAAATCAGCCACTCTGGTAAATCCTTCAATTTATTGAAGAAAGAAAATATCTTTGATTATCTTCCTTGATAAAAACTATATGAAACTAGAGATTTTACCAATACTTAGAAATCCGAACTTTGTATCTTTTAATCTTCTTGCTGTTATTTGCTGCTTTATTATTTCCAGTGCTTCTGTAATCTTCCTTGTTTCTAAATGGTATTTCTTGATTAGGCATCTTTGGTCTTCTTGTTCTTCATTTTTTTCCATCTGTTCTAACTAATTTATAACTGATCTCATCTTGCTAATCTTATTTTCTAGCCTGAGTGCATTTTGACTTTGGCTTTTATTTATAACAGCATCTGTATGGTTTATTATTGGTTTGTTTCTTATAGTGAGCTGGTGCTTATATTTGTTATTACAGTAGTGGCATCTTTATTGGTTATGCTGTTTCTTTGGAACAAACTTTAATGCAGACAACCTTATCCTATTGATTGTGCTGTTCTACATGCTCAATTATCCTTTGTTCAATTCTACTTTAGTTATAATTAATTACTTCTTTGCTCTTTCTGGAGTAATGGAGTGGTGTTCCTTATAGCTTTCAGACGTGCTGCCTCAAAAGATAATTTATGTGAAATTAAATTGCTCTCTAGACATCAATTGAGATTGTGGCTCTCTGCTGCATGATGATCTCCCTGCCTGGGCTCCTAGGCTCCATTTCTGAGGGCAATGAAGTTTTCCAATTTTATCTGTCTTCTCTGTGGATGATTCTGAGGCTATTTGCTACCGTGACAGCCATGAGTGTAACCCAGGTCATCCTGCGGCCAGCATGGAGCATTGGATACTACCTGTTTTCAGTTTGGGGCAGTGGCAATTGATCAGGAATTGGAAGAACTATCTGTGGTTCCCATGTCATGGTCAAATCATGCCCTGATAACGAAGAATAACAGAGTTGGAAGAGACCTTGAAGGTCTTCTAGTTCAACCTCCTGTTCAGGAAGTAAACCCTATAGCATTTCAGAAAAATAGTTGTCTAATCTCTTCTTTAAAACTTCCAGTTTTGAAGACAAGTTGTTATACTGCTTAATAGTTCTAACTATCAGGAAATTTCTTCTTAATTATAGTTTTCTCCTTGATTATTTTCCAACTATTGCTTCTGTCTTCAGGTGTTTTGGAAAATAGCTTGAATCCCTCTTCTTTGTGGCAACCCCTGAGATGTTGGAATACTGCTATCATGTCACTCCATTCCTTCTTTTCATTAAACTAAACATGCTCAATTTCAACAACCATTTTTTAAATATTTTAGTCTCCAGTCCCCTAATCATCTTTCTTGCTGTTTCTTTACTCTTTCTAGAGTCTCTTTTTTTTTTTCATCATGGCAACCAAAATTGGATGCAATATTCCAAATATGGTCTTATCAAGGCATTTAGTGGTATTAACACTTCACATCTTGATTCTATCCCTCCATTAATGCAGCTTTTTTGGCTGCATTAACAGCTAAAACTGTTTTGGCTTTTGGGGCTTTTTTGATAGCTGCTGCCCCCTGCTGACTTATATTTAAATGGTGTCCACTGGGACTCCGAGATCCTTCTCACAGTTACTGCTCCATGTATTGTAGATGCAGTTCCATTGAGGACTACATATTGATTGTGGTTGGTCAGCCAGATACAAATCCATCTGGTGGTGATGCTGTCTTACCCACATTTTTTCTATCTCATCAAGTAGTAGATTATGGACTATTTTATCAAAAACCTTAGTGAAACCCAAAGAAATTATATCCACAGCATTCCCCTGGTCCACTAATTTTGTCACTTTGTCAAAGAATGCAATAAGATTAGTCTGGCATGATCTGTTTTGACAAATCCATGTGTGCTTTTGTTTATGACTTTGTTTGCCTCTAGGTGTTCACTGATTCATTGCTTGATTATCTTTCCCAGAACCTTCCAAGTTATTGAGATCAGGCTGACAGATCTGTTGTTTCCTGGATCTATTATTTTTTCTTTTCTGGAAGATAGGAACTACATCAGCTCTTTTCCAGTCTTCTGGTGGTTCCCTAATGCTCCAGGATCTTTGAAATATATAGTTCAGTCGTTCTGAGATCATGTCTGCCAGCTTCTTCAGAACATTGGGATGTAATCCATCTGGTTCTGGTGATTGATGGAAGAAACCCACAAATGGAACACACAGCTAGAGGGATTTAAATTATTTAAAAGAAATAGACCAAATAAATGAGGAGGCGGAGTTCCATTATATATAAGAAATAACTATATCTCTACAGAAATAGAGCACTACAATGATGAAAATTATCTTGAATGCATTTGGGTCAATATTAAAGGGGGGGAAATAATGTTGCCATAGGTCTACTATAGGCCACCCAATCAAGCAGAGGAAATAGATGAACTTTTTGCTAGTCAGCTAACTAAGGAATGTAGGAAGCATATTACAATAGCAATGGGGGATTTCAATTACCCTGATATTAACTGGGAGACAAACTCTGCACCAAGTGGAAGACCAACAGGTTCCTACAAACCTAGCAGACAACTTTGTTTCCCAAAAAGTAAGAACGGGAACAAGGGGATCAGCCATATCGGACTTAATTCTCACCAACAGAGATGAAATGATAGAAAGTGTCGGAGCTACAGGAACCTTGGGGACAACTGATCACACAATATTGGAATTCAACATTATGCAAGCACAAGTAGTAGAACAAAGTCAAACTAGAGTGTTAAGAGAGCTAATTTTAATAAACTTAGAGCTTGGGAAGGATTCCATGGATGAGAATCCTCAAGGGGAAAACAACTCAAGAAGCTTGGGAAATTTTGAAAAGTGAGATGATAAAAGCCCAGTCTAGCACAATATCAATGAAGAAGAAAAATAACAGCTTTCAAAAGAAGCCAGCATGGCTGCATAAAGACAATTTGAAAGACAAAAAGGAACTGGCAGATGTGATCTCAGAATTACTGAACTATATCTTTCAAAGATCCTAGTGTACTGGAGAATTGCCAGAGGACTGGAAAAGAACTGATGTAGTTCCCATCTTCAGAAAGGGGAAAAAATAGAAAAAATAGGAAACAACAGAGCTATCAGCTTGACCTCAATGCCAGGGAAGATTCTGGAAAAGATAATCAAGCAACTAATCAGCAAATACCTAAAAGCAAACAAAGTAATAACCAAAAGCCAAAATGGGTTTGTTACAGATCATGTCAGACTAATTGCATTCTTTGACAAAGTGACAAAATTAGTTGATCAGAAGAATGCTGTCAATATAATTCACTTGGATTTCAGTAAGGCATTTGATAAAGTAGACCATAACCTACTACTAGATAAAGTAGAAAAATGTGGGTTAGACAGCATTATCACCAGATGGATTTGTAACTGGCTGACCAACCACACTCAACGTTTAGTCCTCAATGGAACTGCATCTACATGGAAGGAAGTATGCAGTGGGGTACCTCAAGGCTCTGCCCAGTATTCTTCAACATCATCAATGACTTGGACAAGGGGATTGATGGGGAACTCATCAAATTTGCTGATGACACCAAGCTGGCAGGAATAACCAACACTCCAGAAGATAGACTTAAGATACAGAAGGATCTTGACAGATTTGAACATTGGGCGCTATCTAACAAAATGAAATTCAATGGTGAAAAAAGTAAGGTTCTACATTTAAGCAAGAAAAATCAAATGTACAGGTACAGTATATGTGGCACCTTGCTCAATTGTAGTGACTGTGAAAGGGATCTCGGAGTCCTAATGGACAACCATTTAAATATGAGCCAGCAGTGTACAGCAGCTGCCAAAAAAGCCAACAGAGTTCTAGGCTGCATAAGCAGAGGGATAGAATCAAGATCATGTGAAGTGTTAATACCAATTTATAATGTTTTGATAAGGCCACACTTGGAATACTGCATCCAGTTTTGGTCTCCTGATGTAAAAAAGAGGTTGAGACTCTAGAAAAAGTACAAAGAGCAACAAGGATAATTAGGGGACTGGAAGCTAAAACATATGAAGAACGGTTGCAAGAACTGGGTATCTAGTCTAATGAAAAGAAGGATTAGGGGAGACATGATAGCAGTGTTACAATATCTCAGGGGCTGCCTCAAAGAAGTGGGAGTCAAGCTATTCTCCAAAGCACCTGAGGGCAGGACAAGAAGCAGTGGATGGAAACTAATCAAGGAGAGAAGCAACTTAGATCTAAGGAGAAATTTCCTGACAATTAGAACAATTAATCAGTGGAACAACTTGCCTCCGGAAGCTATGAATGCTCCAACTCTGAAAGTTTTTAGGAAGAGATTGGATAACCATTTGTCTGAAGTAGTGTAGGGTTTCCTGCCTAAGCAGAGAGTTGAACTACCAGACCTCCAAGGTTCTTCCAATTGTCTATTCTATTCTATTCTATTCTAACTGAACTCATCTCGGGTGGAATACCAATAGCAATAGCATTTAGACTTATATACCGCTTCACAGTGCTTTCCAGCCCTCTCTAAATGGTTTACAGAGTCAGCATATTGCCCCCAACAATCTGGGTCCTCATATCAACCTTGGAAGGATGGGAGGCTGAATCAACCTTGAGCCAGTGAGACCTGAACTGGCAAACTGCTGGCAGCTGGTAATCAGCAGAAGCAGGCTTCAGTACTGCATTCTAACCAATGCGCTACGCGGCTCTTAAAAGTGCTCATTTACCATTTTCTTGCCTATTCTTAATGGTTTGCTGCATGATCCTATTGAAGTCTTGATTGTCACCTGGAATAAGAAGGCAGGGAAGGCACATGTGCATCCTTCCTTTTCTCACAGATCTGATCATTGTGATTTATAGAAAATTTGAGAGGGATCAAAAGGATTAAGAGATGCCTAGAGTGCTGCTGGAGATTGATGAAGATCGTGGGAAGTGATGGTACTAGCAAGCTATTTCCCTTTTGTGGAAGATGGGATGAAGGGATTTGTACTAATTTATCACGTATTTAAGTGAAATATTGAAGTTATTCAGGCATTTGGGTCTTGTCCAGCTTGGTGATAGCAAGCATGAATGCTAGTTGAGTAAGATCATTCACAATTCACAATAGACATCTTAGAAGCATTTTAATGTACCTGGAAGGGCAGTTGTCTGGAAAATCTCATTAAGATAAGTTAGAAAAGAATAGTTGATCTGGAATTTTAAAACTGATGGTTTATCTTATAAAGTACTGTTTACAAATCCTGTTCTAATTGCATAGTTATTTTTCATGAAATAATTTCTTCTTTCCTCAAAAAATAAAATCCTCATATCATTTTTCATAATGATAGAAAATATTTAAAAAACTATCGAGTAGAAAGGATTTAAAGTTTTTAGACATCTTATATTAATGCATCTTCTGCTTTATTTGGCCAAAAGATAACAGAAATATGCTCAGTTAGGAGAAAATTATTTGTTGTTTCATAATGTCCTTTTAACATATAGGCCCAGGATGAGCTGATGAACTCAGGCCTTTACCTTGTACTGCTGCTTCATCTATACGAGCAAAGGTTTGCAGAACTCATGAGATTAAACTACAATCAAGCCTCCAGAGATAGGGTAATAGTCAGAATAATATCTATTTTTTTCTTTCTGTTTACATAGGAAGATTTGCACTTCTTTTGTGTCAATCACATCTATTCAGTGTAGCCTAGGAATCTCAGAGTTCCCTCCCTGTCATTACTGGATTAAATGAGTATAGGTAAATAGGAACACATCTCTCTCTTTTTAAAAAAACAACATTTTTTTTAATAGAACATGCAGTGCATTTAATTTATTATTCCATCTTCCTTTTGTACAAATCAAGCCAATGATGCTCTTGTCTTCTACTTTCTCCAAAACTACAATACTGAAAGACAGTGTCAAAATCACCCACCTAAAGGGAGAACTAGAACATAGTCTACTTGTTTCAAGATCAGATTTTGACCACAACATTAACCTGGCTTTCATATTTCTTTATAATATATGTTTTTAATATGGCACATATTATTTTATATTTTTGTATAATGTACATTTGTGTTTACATCTTTTATAATATACAGTTGTTTTTAATTAGAAAATTTATCACATCTGTGAAATTTTGCTGTTTTAGAAAAGTACAAATTAATTGTACATGTAATTAAACTTCATTCAATATTAATACCTAACATATCACAAATGTCCATCATACCTTGCATGGACCAACAGTACTCATTCAACAAAATACTGTTGAATTTAGAATAAAATGAATATTTCAGATACCTCAACAATATCCATTGAGATATTAGAAATTCATACCTCATTTGTGATATCAGTTGTTAAATATCCAAGTTTGGAAGACCATGTTGTATCCTCTAGGCATGTATTAGGACATAAGCTTTTATCCAGTCACAAATCATGTTTTTTAAAAGTTCCAGTAAACTGGACAAATTGTTACAGTATGTTAATTTAAATGGTTACAATACTTAAAATTTTAGTATTATGCTTTCTCCATTTATTTTAGATTGGTTCTATCTTTTAAAAGACTTTTTCCAAGTTATCTCTGTATTATTAAAGCATTGGAAAATCATATTTCTGTTTATTATAAATAGAGATGTATATTAATCTTTTTTTTCTCTTTCCCTAGCTCTCAAGGCAACCGAGAACAGAGGAAAACCAAAGTAGGTTTATATAGCAAGATGCATGCTATTTAATAGTTCCCAAATATCTTATACATTATTTTGTACAGTGCCCAAAAATTCTTAATTATGTTTACTATTTACTTGTGGCATCAGTATGATAAATTCTTCTTCTAACATCAATTCAGATAGCAAAAATAAACCTTATATCTTATGTGACTTTCAGTTTTTTTCAATCCGTTGAAGGTCTCTATTGAGAGTAGAAGAAAATAATGGGATTCTAAAGCTCTTTCCATTCAGAAAAATTAAGATTAAGAAATACAACCAATATTGCATTTCCCAATTTGTTTTTTACAAAGATAATCAGTGCAGTGACCTGAGAATTGTTAAGATTGATTTTTTTTGTTTCAAAAATTATATAGATGGTAGCATTGGTTTAAAATTTTATGAAGTTTCTAATCTCTCAGGTATTCAATTTTACAAAACACGTGGAAAAATATAGTTTTGGATGAGCGCAACTATTGATGTAATAAACCAGATTTTAAAATCGTTTCATTAAAAACATGTGTAGTAACATAATGCAAAACCAGCTATAATAAAAGTTGTTCTGTTCTTATTTCTTTATAATCTAAGTCAGAGAGTCCCCAACAGTGGTGGGATTCAATTTTTTTTGTACTGTTGGGCTCTTTTACTGGGTTTGGTGGGTGTGGCAGGGGAAGGATACTGTAAAATTTCCAATCAGAGATGGTATTTGCTGGTTCTCCAAACTACTCAAAATTTCCGCTACCAATTCTCCAGTGTTATATTCGCCGATCGGAAAGGAGGCGCAAGACTCAGTGACTTTCCAGCTCTTTTTTTTCATTCTGTGATCGGCTTGGGACGGCTAGGGTATGCGGCACTTTATATAGAACTTTCCGGCTGAGCCACAGCCAATGACACTACTTTGAATCTCCCGCGATCGGTTTTCTCCAATCGTGGGGGATCCGCAGCGGGCCAATCAGTGCTGCTCGCTCGGCCAATAGGGTAGCCGCATGTCCTAGCCAATCAGAACAGTGATTTACAAGAATGCTAATGTACAATACAGAACACCTCTCCCCTCTTGGTATGATCCTATGTGACGTAGTCCCGTAAGTAGGCGGGGCTCCGTACTTGTCTACTGGACCTGCGTAGGTTAGTTGGTGTCTGGTCTTCGAGTGGTTCAGTCGGGTTCTGTGTCGCTCCTTGCCTCATCGGTGGAACCGCCTGGAAGGGTGAGCTGGGCCTTTTGCCGTAGCTCCCTCCCGGTCTACTCGGGTTGGTTAAGCTGCTGGCTTTGTTGCTCCCATCCGGCCTCTCCGGGCTGGTTGAGCTGGCTTGGCTGTTCCTCCCAGGTGAGGCTTCGAGTTGTTCGTCTGTTCCTGTTTCGGTTGGTAAGTATTCTTGGTTTTTTTTTTGTGGGGTTTGATTATTTTGGTTTCTGGGGTTTTCTCTCCCCTCTTGGCTGGTATCAGGGTTTCCCCTTCCCCCTGTGGTTTCTTTCTCCATGTGTGCTTGCGTGTCAGTTGTATTTCCCGTGTTGATTCTCGATCTTAACTGATCGATGTGTCTTTTCCATGCTCGTCCGTCGGTTGTCTGTAACTGGTACAAGCGGGGACCTGTCACCTGGGTTATGGTTGCTGGTACCCAGAGTGGGTCCCCTGTGAGGTTTTTTGCGTATACTGTGTCACCCGGTGTGAATGTTCGGTGTTTGCTAGATGAGTCGGGGGTTTTTTCTGGGTTGTATGTGGGGTGTAATCTGTCGAGAGGGGACCTTAATTTTCTTCCCATTAATAGTTCTGCCGGGCTTTTATTGGTTGTCGTGTTTGGAATTATGTGCTGTATGAATAGCATTTTATTAATTTTATCTTGTATTTCCCCGGTTTCTATTTTTGGGATTGTTTTTTTCGTAAACTGGACCATTCGTTCCGCCCTCCCATTTGCCGCCGGATGTGCTGACGCTGTCAGCGCATGCCATATTCCCCATTCTGCTAGGAATTTTTCGAATTCCAGCGAGGTAAATTGGGGCCCATCATCTGATACGATGACATCTGGGAGGCCGTGGGTTGTGAATAGTCTGTTGAGTTCTTTGTAGTGGCCTCCGTTGTGGTAGTTCTCCTGTTGCTTACCTCCAGCCAGTTGGAGTAAGCATCTACCGTAATGAGGAAGGTGTGTCCCTTCATAGGTCCGGCGAAATCTATATGAATCCTGGACCATGGTCCCCTGGGGGTTTCCCATTCTCGGATTGGGGCGGAGGGGGGGCTTGGCCTGGCTGCTTGGCATTGTCTGCATGCTGCCACCCAAGCCTCGATTTGTCTCTCCATCCCTGGCCACCAGGCGTAACTCCTGGCTAAGGCTTTTGTCCTGACTATGCCCGGGTGCCCCTCATGTAATAACTCCAGGACTTTTTTTTGTAATTTTTCTGGGATGACAACCCTATCCCCCCATAGTAAACAGCCCTTTTGTAAAGACAGTTCTGTTTGCCGGTTCCGAAATGTCCTGAATTTCTCGTCATCGTCTTTTTCCGGCCACCCTTTCTCTACCTAATGTAGAACCCGCGCCAGATGTTTGTCTTTATTGGTTTTGCGGGCAATGTCTGACGTGATTACGGGTAGATCGGGTGGAGTCTCTATGCTAAGGGTGGACATTGTAGGTGCTGGATCGGTGTCCAGGTCGGGTGTGCGGCTCAGGGCATCTGCGTGGGTAATTGTCTTACCGGGTCGGTGGGTTAGCCGGTAGCTGTAGGCGGCAAGGAATTCGGACCACCTTGTCATTCTTGGGTATAGAATGTTCGGGTGGCCATGTTTCCTGCCAGGATTCCTAGCAACGGCTTGTGGTCGGTGATGATGGTAAAAGTCCTGCCATAGAGGTACTCGTGGAACCTCTCTACTGCTGCAATGATTGCCAGGGCTTCTTTGTCCAGTTGACTGTAATTTCTTCCTGGTTTCGAAAGGGTTCTTGAAAAGAAAGCGATGGGTGCTTCTTTTCCATCGGGGAGGGTGTGGCTGAGGACGACTCCGACGCCGAAGGGTGATGCGTCGCATGCGACCGCTAATGGTAGGGTCTCATACTGGATGAGGATGGCATCCGAAGTGAGCAGGTCCTTGGTTCTGTTGAATGCGGACTCCTCACGTTTCCCCCAATTCCAAGTGGCTGCCTTGTCCAGGAGTCTATGCAATGGTTCTGCCACGGTCGCCTTCTGGGGCAGGAAAACATTATAGAAGTTAAGCAATCCTAGAAATGCCTGCAGCTCTGTTTTATTCCTCGGCCTGGGAACTTCCTTGATGCACCTGATTTTTTTTTCTGTTGGGTGAATTCCATGCTGGTCTAGGAGGTACCCTAGGAACTCGACCCTCTCGGTATGCAATGGGCATTTTTGGTTTTTGACTTTTAGCCCTGCATCTTTGAATTTTTGTAGCGCCTCCCTCAGGCGACCTTCCAGTTGTTTTTGGCTGGCCACGGACACCAGCATGTCGTCAAAATAGGGCACCACCCCCTTGATCCCTTGTAGGAGTCTTTCCATGAGGCTGTGAAAAATTCCTGGTGCTACGCTGACTCCAAACTGGAGTCTCTTGCAGCGAAAAGCCCCCCGGTGGGTTACTATGGTCTGTGCCTCGGCGGTTTCCGCATCAACCGGCAATTGTTGGTAGGCTTGTGCCAGGTCAAGCTTCACGAAAACCTTGTCTCCCCCCAGTGAGTGCAGAAGGTGCTGTACTACTGGGACGGGGTACGCGCTTTGTTGTAAGGTGCAGTTTAAGAGGACTATAAGTCCCCACAGATTCTCACCGACCCATCGGGCTTGACTGGGGTGACTATGGGGGTCTCCCACCGTGTGTGATCGGTTAGTTCTAGGACTCCCTGTTTGATGAGCTTGTCTATCTGCTCATCGATCTTGGGTCAGAGTGCAAAATGTACCCACCACGGCTTTAGGTGTATCGGGGGAATGCTGGGGTCTAGGCTGAAGGAAATAGGGGGCCCTCGGTACTTGCCTAGGGTGCCATCAAACACTTCCAGAAAGTCCCTCGCGAGTTGCTCTTCCCAGTCTGCTTCGGTGATGTGGTCGATGCCTGTCACTCCGATCCTGAGTGGCTCAAACCACTGTAGCCCCAGGAGGCTGGGGTGGTCTCTGTCCACTATTGTCAGGGGAAGTCTTTCGGTGCGCCCCTTGAAAGTGATTTCAAAGTGTCCTGTTCCAACTACAGGAATGCAGTTCCCTTGGTAGTCTTTTAGAATTAGTTTCTGGCTTTCCAGCTCCCTCTTGTGGATGGTGGGTACCAGGCGCTTGATTTCCCACCATGCAACCATGGAGAGGTAGGACCCAGAGTCTACCTCCATTTTCCATGGCTGGCCCTCGATGCCCACTTCCACGTGTACCTTTCGGGCATCCCCGCTCGACGAATGGCCAATGATGACCGTCTGATGAGTCTCTTCTCTTTGTCGGTTCTCGCCCCATCCATCTCGGCTCCACCAGGTCTCGGTTTGGCAGTCCCTTGCCCAGGGGGGTGCTTTCTCATCTTTGGCCGCTGTTGTTTTGCCGTTGGGGGCTGTAGTTTCATTTGAAACGGCACACTCAAGCGATGTGTCCCCTTTTGTCACAATGCCGGCAGATTGCATCAAAGAAACGGCAGTCTGACCGAGGATGCACCCGGCGCATTTCAGTCCCGACTTACGACCTCGCCGATTGCGCCGATCTCTATCTGCTTGGAGTCGGTGGATGTCCTCCTCTTCGTTGGTGGTATCGGAGGGGGAGTCAAGGTCGCTGTGATGGGTGGTGGTGGTTGCCCGGCAGGTCATCTCTGGGCGTGTCTCCGGTGTTTGGGTCATCTCGGTGGCTGCGGGTCGATCTGTCCCGTCGGGTCATCGCATTCAGGCTGCGGACTTCTGGGTTGCCTCGGCCGCGGTCGCCTCGGCGAGGACATCTGCGAGGGAGATGTTGCCCCTCGCCATCAGCCAGCTCTGCAGGATGGGGTCTTTGAGTCCAAGGATGACGCAGTCTCGGAGTGCGTCGTCCATGTCTGTGAACCCGCACATGCCCCCCAGGTTTTGCAGATCGGCTATGAAATCACCGATGCTCTCACCCTCCTTCTGGTCCCGGTGGTAGAAGTCGTGCCATCTGATGAGGGTGGGCATGGCGGGGGCATAGTGGCTCCTCAGCAGGTGTTCGAGATCGGCCCAGTTCATTTCCTTTACGTCTTCAGGTTTCGTGAGGGCTTTCGCCATCTTAAACACTGCGTGCCCGCAGTGTGTCAGGAAAATGGCCCTTTTTTTCTGTCCGTTCGCATCCTTGAGGTTGCTACTTTCCAGGAACATTAGGAATCGGTCTATGTAGGATTCCCAGTCCTTGGTAGCTTGGTTAAAGGGTGCGGGTGGCGTGATGCTGGCCATCTTTCTGACTGCGTTTGTCTGGGTGCCACGTGCTTGGTGGGTATCAATTCTGCAATCCCACCTTCGTCGCCAGTGTTATATTCGCCGATCGGAAAGGAGGCGCGAGACTCAGTGACTTTCTAGCTCTTTTTTTTCATTCTGTAATCGGCTTGGGGCAGCTAGGGTATGCAGCAGTTTATATAGAACTTTCCGGCCGAGCTGCAGCCAATGACACCGCTTTGAATCTCCCGCGATCGGTTTCCTCCAATCGCGGGGGATCTGCAGTGGGCCAATCAGTGCTGCTCGCTCGGCCAATCGGGTAGCCGTGCATCCTAGCCAATCAGAACGGTTATTTACAAGAATGCTAATGTACAATACAGAATATCCAGAACTGGTCAGAACCTACTGAATACCACCTCTGGGCCCCAGCTTCTGGGCCATGGCTTATTACTGGGCTGCATGTTCAGAACTGGGCTTTGGAAGCAGTGGCAGGCAAGAAAGTTCGTGCAGGTCCATTTGCGTGCACAGTGGAAGAGCAATTGCACATGTACAGCTCAATTTGTGTGAGCAGGGTCTGCGTGTGCAAGCAGTGGGTGTGCATGTCCACCACTTGTGCAAATGAACACACATTCATTCACCATTTGCATGGAACTATCCCTTCTTCCCCCCGACAAACCAGAAACCTTGGAGATTGCTGATCTAAATCAATGTATAATTTGCATTATTATTGAAGCAACAAGTGTTGAATGATACATTTTTATGGCACTCTTTTTCTGCCATTATTCAGCATTAATTTATTCTTTCAGCAACAGAAAGACTGATGAACAATTAGATTGACCAATAGAGTGTCCTAAAACAGAACTTCAAGACAATAGGTTTTTTGACAATCTATCTGCTCAGCTCTTCCAGAAACAGTCAGCTGAATACTGCAGTATGAAAGTTAAAGTCAAGTGCAGCAAGTTTAAGGGATCAGCAACAAATGACATAGATGGAATTGAAGGCAAATATATCTTTATCTTTAAAGTCCCAACAGACATTTGATAGTAATATAATAAATAATAAACCTTGAAGCATTAATTTGATGAGCTAAAGCCTTTATCAGATGCAAGTCCTGGTTGCATCTACTATAATATTGCATAGTGAAATCAAAGAAATGAAATGAAAGAAGTGACAATTTTATGTGACACTTGAACATATGGAAGATAATCAAAGTGAGATTTTGTAACAGCAGAAATTATTAGCATGGATATTTTGAGTCCCTTATAATTAATTAACACTTGTGGGGCGATAGAACTCAGCTTTATTCCCAACTCAGCTTGTGTCTTCCCTGGAAGTTCTGTCTTTGAAAAATGGGAGTTTAAGATTGGAATTCAGTGTGCTTTAGTATCAGAATGTTTCATTTTATGTTTTTCTTCCCTTTTGGTTAACAATTGACCTGTTTTTGCCTACTGTATTTAGGTAACACAAGAACTTTGCTAATGCATTATCACATGTATCAACTTTCTCCAATTTGCTTGGACTTGAATTCTGATGCTCCCTTCCCCCCCCCAAACTTGCATAGCTTGGGAAGCCAAGAATCAATAGTTTAATTATTATTTGATGGACTTATAGCTATACGGATTCTTGTAATACAGTGCAAATAATTGGTTGAGAGAGGCAGTATGGAATAGCACTTAAGGCCCTAGGGTAGAAATCAGAAGACTGTGAGTTCTAGTCCTGCCTTAGGTACAAAGCCAGGTGGGTGACTTGAGCCAGTGACTCTCTCTCTTAGCCCTAGGAAAGAGCCAATGATAAATCACACTTAGAAAACTTGCCAAGAAAAGGGTGTCCAAGCTTTTTATAAACCACCAGTGATAAGAGCACCCACTACTTCTGAAGGCAAGTCATTCCACTGGTTCTATCAGGAAATTTTTCCTAAGTTGGTTCTCTCCTTGATTAGCTTTCATACATTTCTTATTCTGCCTTGTGGTGCTTTGATAAATATGTTGACCCTTTTTCTTTGTGGCAGCTCTCAAATATTGGAACACTGCTATCATATTACCCAGTCCTTCTTTTCACGAGACAAGATACACCCAATTGCTGCAACTGTTCTTCATGTTTTAGTCTCCAGTCCTCTAATCATCTTTGTTGCTCTTCTTTGCACGCCTTCAGAGTCTCAACATCTTTTTTATATTGTGGCAAACAAAACTAGATGCAATATTCTAAGTGTGGTCTTATCACAGCATTATAAGGCAGTACTTACATTTCACATCTTGATTTTATTCTTGTTAATGCAGCCTAGGATTGCATTTTTTTTACAGCTACAGCATACCACTATCTCATATTTAAAGTGATTGTCCACTGAGAATCCAAGATCCTTCCTACAATTACTGTTATTGAGCCAGGTTCCATCTATTCTACCATGTTTCACCAAAAATAAGACCTGGTCTTATATTTTGTGGGGCTCCAAAACAAACACTAGGGCTTATTTTCAGGGCAACACGATTTCAGGGTGATCATCCCAGCTGGGCACTCCACCCCCCTACCACACAAACAAGAGGCAGCAAACTTGGGACCAATGGTGTCCAGCAGCAGCTGCAGCCCACTGATCCATTGGTTGGTGCAATCTGGGGCTGCACAGCCCATGTAGCGCAGGCAAGTTGATTCCCTGTCCAAACAGCAGACTGAGACATAGATGTGGGCGGAGGTGAGGCAGGCTATCTGGACATACCATTTAGGCTATGGGAAAGCCGAGAGTCAGTGGGCCAGAGCAGGCAGGCAGCCAGCCAAGGGAGGTTCATCTTCGTGCAACAGCAATGGCAGCAGACGGAGGCAGATATGTGGGGTGGAAGACAGGCAATCCTGACATGCTCTGCAGGCCACAGGCAAGCTAAGAGATGTGAAGATGAGCCTCCCATGGCCTCCCATCCACTCCTGCCTAACTCTCGGCTTTTCCATGGCCTATGTGGCATCTCCAGATCACCTGCTTATATTAGATGCATGCTTAAAAAACAGGCTGGGGTTTATTTTCAGGATAGGTCTTATTTTTTGAGAAACATGACACTTTCTTTGTTTTTCTTGCCAAAGTGTATAACCTTGCTTTTCTCACCATTGAATTTCATTATGTTAGATAGGGTTCACTGTGCAACTTTGTGGAGATCCTTCTGGATCTTGAGCCTATCTTCTGGAGTGTTTGGTTAGCTAGGTGTCCGCTGCAAATCTAATGAGTCCTCTTGAATTCCCTCGTTTAAATAATTTATGAAGATATTGAAGAATTCTGGGCCTAAGACAGAACCTTTGGATACCCCACTGCTTACTACCCTCCATATAGATGTTGTTCGATTAAGGAGTATACATTGAATGCAATTTGCCAGCCAGTTACAAATCCATCTGGTGATGATGCTGTCTATCCCACATATTTTCACTCACTAAGAAGTATGGTTTGGGCTGCTTTGTCAAATGCCTTACTGAAATCCAAGTAGGTAATCTTCCTTTATGATGAATATAGAAAGCCAGCCAGCATGATCAGTCAGATTCCTTTTCCTTTCAGTATCAGTTTTATTATCTTATCGATATAGACATGATTTTAGACACAGTGTGCTGGTATATACCTTAATGAGAAAAGTGTGTGGCTAAAATTCTATTCTGTTACAATGAAGATTGAAAAATTCTTTAGTCAAGCCTGAAAACTCCATAAAATGTTTGTTTACTTATTTATTTATCAAATTTAGAGGCAGCCCATCTCACCCTGAGTAATGTTCAATTAAATTATAACTCTCCAAATAATAAATTGAAGCCATAGTTCAGAAATTGAAACAACTAGAATGCTTGTTGTTTTATTAGTAATATATAAGCATTATTAATTAGCTATGGAATCTTAAAATAATCAAGTTCACAAAAATGATTATGTAATGTATTCCATAAGGTTTTAGAAAGCCAGAAATCTCTTTATAGAACAGTGATATTTCCTCTTTTTTTGTTGTTACCTACCTTGAAGTAAATTTATTGAAATCAAATTTATGAGTACACAAAGAGTTTACTTTTGTGGTTAGAGACAATATGATATCTTTTTCCCTTTTGGGATGTCAAGGAAGTTTTCTAGTCAACTATATTAAGATATCATAGGATTTATATTACAGGTAGTTCTCAACTTATGACCATAATTGAGACCAGAATCTCAGTTAAGTGAGTTGTGTCCGATTTTATGAACTTTTCCCCCACAGTAGTTAAGCAAACTATTGCAGTTATTCAATGAACATTTTTCTTTTTCTGTGTCTAGATCAAACTTTAAACTGCCAAAATGAAGCCATCTTCTTGTCTCTGACATTGGCCAGAAATAAGTTATCAGTACATTTCTGGTAGTAGTTACATATCAGCAGATGGGCTGGACTCTGTGTCTCTCCACATTCACATTGCATGTTGTTATCCGCTAAGCACCTCCACCTGAGCTTATTGATTTTACATTTAGGTACTCCAAGTCTCAACTTGTTCAGGGTCCTTCAGGTAATATAAGGGAACTCAGATCCTTCAGCCATATTATGCACCATTTAGCAAATTTGTCATCCCCATTGACTTATCTTATTGGCAGCTACCACGTTTCCCGAAAAATAAGACTGGGCCTTATTTTCTTTTGGGTCCCAAAATAAGCAATAGGGCTTATTTTCAGGGGATGTCATATTTTTCCCATGTATGGAAGGTCCACTTCAACTTGCCCACACCAATTTACCTCAGGACCTCAGAAGCCAGGTTACCCATGCCCCAACACCTGTCTCACCTCACGGTGGTGGCTCTAGCAGCCCCGTTCAGCAGGACCTTGCATGGTCATTGGTCAACTTCTGCTTGCTCATGGCCACAATGGATCAGGAGGCTGAGTGATCTGTTGGTGCCATGGCTGTGAGGTGAGATGGGGTGGAGCTACATCCCTGTACCAGTTTACCTCAGTGCCCCTGCAGCCAGGCCATCCACATCCTGACACCTGCCTTGCCTTGTGACCATGGCACCAGCACATCACTCGGCATCCTGTTCCATTATGGCTGTGAGCAAGCAGAAGTGGGCCGTGGCTACGTGGACTCCTGCTGCACATGAATTGCTGATCCTGCCACTGCCAAGCAGATATTGGGGCATGGATTGCCTGGCTGTAAGGGCCCTGAGTTAAGCAAGTGTGGGGTGTGTGGAACAGCTCTACACACACCCTGCCTTGTCTCGTGGCTGTGGCACCACAACCAATCAGATAGAATGGGCTGGCAGCTGGCTGCGTAGGCTCTTAAGTATGGCTTATTTTGGGGGCAGGGCTTATAATAGGTGTACATGTAAAAACATGCTAGGGCTTGTTTTCGGGATAGGTCTTATTTTCAGGAAAATAGGGTAGCTGGGAAGATTGCAAATGGTGATCATATCACCCTGGGATTCTGCAACCATCACATGCCATTTGCTAAGTGCCCAAATTTTGATCTCATGATCATGGAGATGCTACTATGGTCATAAATGCAAGGTCCAGTCATCACTGTTTTCAATGCTTTTGTAACTTTGAATGGTTGCTAAACAAATGTTTGTAACTGGATCAATCTCTTTATACTTCCTTAATACTTCCTGCATCAAAATGGTGGGAAACTATAGCACTAGGTTTCAGTAATCAAGGGTTCTGCAGCTATTAAAAGGGAATTTGATGCAGTCCTAGCCTAATTGATATATAAAACTGAAGTTTTGCCCCACACTCCAACATCACCCCCTTGCCCACAGGAAATCAGAATAATATTCAATCTTGCTTGCTACTTAGTTGCATCTTAATAAAAGTGTTGCAGTGCTGCTTCTTTCACATCTTTTCATTTGGGAATACTTATGCACATTTATCCAGAATACATCCTTAGTTGTTCAGAGTTTTTTATTCACTAGGGTGTTTTAGCTACTGCCCAGTTACTTTTGGTATTTCTACCAGGGTATTTCTAAACAAGGCTTATGTCAGGCAATTATCCTGCTTTGTATTAGAATTGAATTGTATTAGAGTTCCAGATGACATGATCTCTCATCTGCATTCTTCCTATGTTTTTCCATTACTGTAGAAAATTAATTTCTATTTAAGTGATTGTGTACATAGGGATGCTACTGTGTTAGACGGCAATCTTATTATAAAGATATTAGGAAGAAATTAACATCTGATTTTCTAGGTTTCAATTCATGCAAGATGTTACAATTTTTCTAGTTATTGGAATCATTGCTCTTAAATGACAATATCTATATCATAAATGAAGGCAAATATAGGTGTCCCAGAATAATGTTGTAGGATCCAGTCTGGATTGGTCACCGGGACCAGAATTTTAATCTGAGTTTTCAGACTTGTGCTAAAGCCCATCTTCAAGGAATTTCTATCCGAATGTGTTCTTTGGTTATACTATGTGTAATATTTATGTGATGCCAGGTTGTGTGTGGCTTTTTATTTATTGATTGGAGTATTGATGGCCAGCTATAAAATCATTGGTTGCTGTTTTCTTGTGCTGCCAAGTCCTTGGCTCCTAGATGCCTGATAAACTGTTGATAAATCAGCCTTCCTATTGACTGCCTAGGGGCTTCAATCATTTCCCTGGCTATCTATGCACCTAAACGGCCAACAATCTTAGTTGCTGCTCTTCTTCCACAATCTCCCACCTCCAAATGATCTTTGTAGTGCATCTTTATAATGCATCATGCATTGTAAAGTCGCTTGGAGGTGGGAGATACTTCTAATATAAGCAATAGGACAGATGGGGAGGAACCATCCAACTGTAAGTGTACAACAGCAGTCAGACGAGGTACTCATTGGTAGCCTCACATTGCAATGAACAAGGATATACAATCAATTTTGCAACTATTAAGATTGTTGGCTAAGCAGGTAAAAGTTAGTTAGGTAAATGATTAAAACCTGGGAAATGGGCCCCTTCTCAGTCAACAGGAGTGTTGATTTATCACCAGCTTAACAGGCTTAGGAGCCAAGGACTTGGCCACACAGGAAAACAACAGCTAATGACTTAATAGCTGGCCATCAACACCCCAATCAACAAATAAAAAGCCACACACAACTAGGCTTCACATAAATACTATGCATAGAAGTCCAAAGCACACATTCTAGTAGAGAGAGGTTCCCTGAGGATAGGCTCCAGCATGAGTCCGTCCAGAAGCTCAGAAGAGTAACCTCTGGTTCCAGTGATGACCCAGATTGGATGCTATAATATCTATAATGATTATTACATATAGTAAATAGGGGGCACATATTTAAAATAGTGTTTTCAGGTATAAATCTATAAATCACTAAAATGCATTGTGCTGTTTGCAGAGTTTCAATATTATTTTATAGCAAGGAGACACTGTAGTTCATTAGTTTTTGTATGGTCAACATCTGACATAAATTTATCTTTATAGTCTCCTTGAAGGTAATAAATTAAATAAAATAGTCAGTTATCTGGAGAAATGTTTTATGTATATGCCAAGACAAGCATCCTTTATTATGACATTTCAGAAAAACACCCAATATATTCCGAGATTGAATACTTGGAATATTTTCTTGATTTTTGACAAACTAATTTGAATGTGTAACATTCATATATATACAGTATGTTATTCCAGTTGTTATTTTGGAATTCCAGGTTATTTTAGTTAAACTACTAATAATGAAGTGATAAATGTTTATAGATGCATAAACACAATTTTATCACTAATTTAGGAAGATTTTGTTAATACTAATGCATATTATTTTTTAATTAATTGTCAATCTAAATGTTTCTGAATTGTCATTTTATTTTTTTGTATGGTCAATATCACAAGCTACATATTTTCACTAGTTACATTAAACAATTCTAGCTAATTGAGGCCTTTGCAAATATAAACAAATTCAAATGCAATAGTGATTCTGACACTTCTTTTTGGATGATCCCAGTTTGTCACAGTGGAACTAAGTACCTTTACTTGGCCTATACAGTTTATTTTGATCCACTATGTCACTGCTTAGAATTAGGCTACAATTTATTACATTGTTTAAAACTTTACTGTGTTCTTCAACAACAGTATTCAGTAAGTTTAAAATTGTTGCTGTTTTATGAGAAAAAAGAGTAAAATTTATTTGTTTATTTATTTACTGCAGATCCAACCAATTCTGCCAACAGTGGCTAAGAACTGTCAAGCTGGATCTGAAGAAGTAAATTCCCTTTAGAAATCTGTCAGAACTCTCATCTACATCCTTCCACTTCCTCCCGTTGATAACACCAGGCCAAAATGAATATGTGCACCATTCATATTCATTGTCACCTTTTGAAATTTAAAGCCTTCTAAGGGCCTAAGCCTTCTAGGGTTGTTTGTGTGGTTCGGTTCTTGTCTTAAGTTGTATCACTAACTTTTTTTCAATACCATGGGTTATTAACAGCAACTTGCAAAGTGTAGTATCTCCTACTGATTAGCTAGCAACTGCTACTCAATCAACAAAGACTACTGTTTTGTTTGTGGGTACTTTTTAATTGAAGTTTAACTATCTTCTGGATGTTAGGTACCTGGTTTTCTACCCTTTCTTTAGAAGCTAGTCTGCATAATTTTGATATGGATCAGAGGCTTCTTGAAGATCCATGATCATTTGTATATTAAAATAAAGTTGTATTCCCCATCTTATAAAACAATCTGTGAGACACAGATGTAAATGAATTGATGTACTATTGTATGAACATCTTGCCTATGATTTGCATGGCACAAGAACCTAATAAAATACACAATCTTTTGTTCTCTTTCCAGTCACCCCCTTACCCTTTTTGCAGATTAGATAGTTTGCTTTTTATATATAATACCACTGTTATACTATCACCTTTTTAGGAAAAGGGTGAAAATCCAATAGGCATTTCCTTCATATGTCTAAGTTTAATATTGATATCTTTACCTTGAGATACAGTGTTTTTTTCAAACCTCAACTATTTTATTTTGCTATACATCATTTGGCGATTTTTTCCTTGGCAAGGATTGTTTCATTTCCATGCTCAATACATCACATGCCATGATGGTTCATGATGGTTTAATGTTATAACAGTATTAACAACTGTAGCCCAGAAAATTTGCCTCAGTTGGAGTCCTTAGAACACCACCACCAATTTTCATGCTGCCACAATAAGCTATATTTAAAGAATTTATTATGTTTCTACACCCAGAGACAGCTTTTGAAAAGTTACATTGCCATAAACTACAAATCGAGGAACAACATTTATAAATACATAAAGTACTTTTGAAGTGTCCTTATGCCCATAGGAGGGAATCAGAGAATACTGATAGCTCTTAAAGTACTTTTCTAGTTCAGACATACCATATTGGTTACAGATGCATGAATCCTTTTCAAATAAATGTCATTTCTTTGCTATACTGCATAAACAGTGAATGCCTTCAGTGATCAAGGCAGGATGAAACCTTTTAAAGCTGCATTGAATAGCAATTTCTTAAATTTTTAATACATCTTTTTTTGTTTATATATGATAGTAACAATCAAAACGTTTGCAACTGCATCCCTGAAAAGGAATGCTTTAAATAAACATACCTAAGACTAAATAAGCATGTTTCATAGATACAATCTAAAGTTTCATTGGCATGCTGATTTTCATCTTGTTTTAGAGTTGATGCCCTAGGGTTAATTATTCTGACTATTCTCCTAAAGAGTAAGTTGCGAATCAATTTTAGAGACTATTTTTAGTTCTCTATTTTTAGTAAGTTTCCCTTTATGCATTTATCTATATACTATATTTTGACTTGAATTAGCTACCTGCATAATTCAAAAGGGGCAATGTTGCACACTATTATAGATGTTTGCAATTAAACTGGGATAAATTGTACTATTTAGCTAAGGCTAGAATTAAATAGTACTGATTTTTTGAAGTTCTACTTTATAAATTCCCAACACAAAGGGTTATCTATCTAATGATTTTGAGTTCCAACTTGAGTCCTATTGCAGGAAATTTTTTTAACAATGCTTATTTAAGTCACATAAAATAGAATCTTCCCAATATTAATCAAAGCAAAGATCAGCATTGTAAATACATCCTGTGAGAATAAAATAAACCACAATGGGTAAGAACTGTTTCGATTCTTTATAACTATTGAAAACATGGGGAAAAAAAAACCATTTTGCTGAAAATGATGGGAAAGTAAGCTTTATTCAAAATATTTATTTTTTTAAAAAAGCAGTAGCAATCTATTTTAAAATATGCCAGTTTCTCCTTTTTTAGCACCTTTTCACATTATTAAAAACAAATAGGAAATATTTAATCTGAAACATTTTTCCACTATATTCAAACACCTCCATTAATGGCAGGATACTTCTCCCCTTCTTTATGGAATTATTTCTAGTTATACTTGATTTATTCTGAAAGCAAATAATAAGCAAGAATATAATAAACATAATGACTACAGTATAGTCATTATGGTGAGAGAAACTAAGGGAACTGCAGCAGCTTGAGTAGCTGGAAGAATGAAGAGGCTGATCTTGAAAAGCTTCCCATCCTTTCAACTCTGCTATTGCACTTACTCCTTGAACACATGTTAGCTGGCCTGCCTGGCACAAGAGATGCTTTCAAGACAATTCCCCTGTTAAACAAAATTGAACGAGCAAGCCAGCGGTTCCTGGGGAAGGAAACTGTGCTTCTTATAAAATACCCATTTCAGTGAACACAGATGGTCAGTTTCATTTCACTAAATGACAATTTTTTTGTGCCCAGTGCTACAAATCTTGACCTCTTCTCTAGCATTATTAAGAGGACTGCTTATATGTCTCATCAGTGTGTCTCATCAGTGAGATGAAAAAAACATTGTACATGCTCAAAGGCAACTTTCCCATCTATCTTGATTTATATTATCCCCTGAGGAGAAAAATATTGAGTAAGAGAGCCATAAACATATATAGACACTAATCAAAAAGTTGCCCATGAAACAGTCAGTTATGAAGGAAAATGGGAAAGTTAGATTTGCTTTTGAAACATCCCTTACTATTTGTTGGTGTGGAAATGTGTTTGGGTGTCTAAATGTCATAGGTATAGCTTTTTTTTACAAACACTTAATATCCAGCTTAAGTGAAAAATCTGTTTTCATATACAATAAATTCCTTAAGTAAGTTGTAAAAATATTTATCCCCACTTCATTGTCACAGTTACCATTCAGAAATATTTAATTAAAAATGAAAACGTAAAATAGAATGGCTCTCACAGGGTTCCTGTTTTAAATGAGGCTCCTTTTATTCTTTATTTCTGTAAATAATTATAATAATTATTATACTAAAAAGCCACTATTCTAAGCAGGTACAGTATTTTTTCATTGGTTCTTAGCATCTGGTATCCAAACCTTAAGTTGCCCAGCAGCCTATATGCTATTCTTAAATAAAAATAAAGGATTTACTTTTTTCAAATGATTTTAAATTCATCAATTCACAGACCAGCTTTCTGTTCCTGACTGCCCAAAGTAGGGGGAGAAATAAAATATTGAGAAGGGCATCCAAATGTAATAATACAAACTATACTCTTGCACGCATATAATATGACATCTTTCTCACATACAAAAGTTTGTGTTGTGCTGGTCATTTTCCGATTGTGATGAACTCAGATTCTGAGCATATCTGAGTTCCAAAATCTGGATATCTTTCTGCCATATCAGGTTTTATACAATATGCATTATTGTTTCCCATTTGTATTCTTATTACCTAGGGCAATTACTCCTTTGGCCACATTTATTTTATGCTCAAACATTATTTCATCTGGGGAAATGTAATCCTGCATTACAACCTTCTCATTCTGATTATTCTTCTCTCGGAGATATAAAGATCTGAACACCACACCTTCTGCACATTTTTAATTACAAGGGTTTTTTTAATCAATGAATAGTAATTACACAATACTTTGGCCATTTTTATGCAGTATTGTATAAAGTATCTAATTACCAAAACATTTCAACATCCTTAAATTGTTTGCCACCCCAAAGCATTCATTTATTTTATTTATTAAATTTATCTGTCACCCATAAATTTAATAAAATAAATATATCTACACTGGTGCTTTAAAGTTTGTGAACCTTTTCAATATTTATACATAAATATGACCTAAACCATGATCTGTTCTTCACATGTTTATCTAGTTTTAACTAGATAAAGAGAAACCAATGAAATGAGTCAAAACATTATGCAGAAATATTGAATCTTCAAAGGGATTCACCAGCTTTTAAGCACTGCTGTAAATATTTCTGTCATGAAGCTGGCACTTATAAATATGAAAGTTCAATGATGCTGCTTTCAATGGTTTTGGGAAAAGGCTTTCTATGACAATGGACAGCATCGTGGCTTAAAAAAGAAAAAGTCCCTGGATAGTAGTGGAATGGAAAATCTGATCTCAACAGGCTCTGAAAAGTAATGGAAGGACATATCAGAGAAAGAAACAGACAGAACAGGATAGGAAGAGCATGATGAAAAGATACAACAAAATACTTGTTTTGCTATTATTATTGGAGAGAAAAAATGCTGATATACTAAGTCTCTAAAGAGATGTGAAGAAGCTGTACAGCTTACTTAGAGCTTATAGCTTCCAAAATGAGATTTTCCTTCCAAGAAAGGAACCATCATTTTCTCTGGGTAGGACAAAGGTAAACTGGGATTTCTTACAAAGCTCCTTTTTGTATTTCTCCACATCTCTTCAGTGGGCCGCTGTCCTGCCTTCCAACCCTTCTGCTGTGATTCAGCAGTTGGGTTTTGCTCTCCTGAGAGGTTTTTTTTTTTTTGAGACTATTCATGACAGGTACTTGTGACCATACCTGTTCTCCCACCACCCTCCATCCCTACCCCCATTCCCACACTTGAGAGATTCACCATTAGTCTTGTTGTTCATTCATCTCCATATCAGATACCAGGATGTTCTTCTCAGCAGATTCACTAGGACTAGCGTTGGTGCGGCTATAGCGAGCACTCTCAAATGTCCCTCGTTCTGAAATCCACCGTCGCTTATACAGATAGAGGGCCACAGCTACCAGTGCACAGAGTGCTAGAGAGGAAAGGATGACTACAACAATGGTTTTTGTGTTTTCCAGGAAAGCTGCAGTAAAAGGGAAAAGGTTAAGAGGAAAGATCCATTTTTGTAGCTAAACAGTATTCAAAGAGCAAAATAACTTTGTGTGTAAAAATGACAAATAACAACTTGATGAATACTAAGTGATGAATCACTGAACTTGGGAGATTCCAACCCATTCAGAAACGGTGTATATTTCATCTAAATACATTGTGTATTCATAGATTTGGTCAAACTATTCCAATTAGCCGTAATCTGCAATTTTATATAGATGTGCTAAATTCAATTTGTTCAATTATTTCTACTCTTTCTTTCAAAGAATAATAGATAAAATTTAAGGGACTTTCTCTTCAATAGTAAATAATGCTCTATAAACTTTTTACATACAAGGCATCATGGTCAGACTACAAACCCCATGGCAGTAACCATGCAAAATTACAAACCACATGTCCCTCACTGCCCCCACCCACCCCCCAAAATCTGGAAAGATACCAAAACATCATCTTTGCTAAAGTCAGTGGATTCTTCAGTCCTATTCAAAATTATTAATTCTGATTATACTTCTCAAGTCACTGCTTCTTTCACATCTGAGTCAGAGATGGGGCAGGGTGAAGAATTAAAGATCTATTCCTGACATGCTGTCTGCTTTTGTTACGCTTACCTAATGTAATTCAAGTAGGGAAAATAATTAAGTTGAACAACCTGCTTCAAATACCTGCCATACAGAATATATTTATTTTTAATTAGTTTGTTTTACCTTCTGTTTTTTATTCAATTTGAGGACTCATAGGCAAGGTCTTGTGTTTACCGCATAATTAGATCAGCTCTCACCCTACTAGTTTCAACAATTGTATTAAAAGGTGTGTTGGGTTAGGCAGCTGAACTATGTGATAAAAAGGCTAAACATACCTGATTTGGAGATGGGGGTTCCTTTCACTGCCATAGAAAATACAAAGAAATAAATAATGTCAGCTTCCTGTCCCAATATCAGGTAGGTTTTGACCTACCTCTCCAATGCTGTTCAAGCTATCCCATAATGACTCATATTCTGCTACAGCATCACCTGAGTTGTGATCAAATATGCCTTGACTTCAAACAATATATCTCCAATTTAGCTACATATCACAAGGAAGAATTTTAGATCTAGCTGAGCCGCTAATTTTTGTCCTCCATCATAATATTAAACAAACTAGAATAATACTTTAATTAATCCAACTTAGAAAAATGTGAACATACGCAAACCTTTCTGGGTACCTACACTGCTTAGTCAAGCAGAATAGAAAATATTATATGCAATCCACTCATTATCTTCCCTTTATCTAGAAAGGGTTTCTCCTTTAACTCTTTCTCATTTGGCCTCCCAAATAATTCCATAATCCTAAAGGAAAAATTTCATTGACTTTTTGAAAAGTGTTTGGTCTATTTAAGATTGGAATGTGAAATGAGATAAGAATTTTATTACAACAAAAACTCCGAAAAGTGGAATATTAAAACATTACAGTAAAGGGATATGTGAAAATATTACCTTGGGACTGATTGGTGGCTTTGAAAAGGAGCAAATTAAATAGAATTGGGGGGAAAGACTTATAGACATTAACTGTTAAAATTAAATATAAAAGATGCTGGTTGAAATAAACTACTGGATAATCGGATTGGATATAAATATTAAAGAAGAAAAAGAAGTGCACAAAATGAGTGGAATATATAGAAGTAAGTTCGGAACTGCAAAACTGTGAAAGAAATTATGAAAGAGAGCTCAGAAATATGAACCATATTGCTCGCTAAAGAGATGTTTTAAAAAAATATAAAAATAAAAAATGTATTGCAAAAAAAAAAGAATTCCATAAATCTGCAAAATATTGCAGCTTCTTTCAATTTCTGTTGGTCCAATCAAAGGCCCAAGTCTAACTCAGGGTTAACACAAACCAACAACAGTTCACAGGAAAATAAAGAACTTTGCAACCTAAATAATTCTTATCTAAACCAATCAGCCTACTGGTTGAAATTCTCCCTGACTCATCAAATTCATCTGCAGATTTTCATTAAAATATTTGCTTTTTCCCCATAAAAACATGTTCAAACCATGAAATGGTATCTGTTATAATTTGCTCTTGCCTTAAAATAGATGGATGGGTAAGAACTTAGGATGGCATGCTTTTTTATGGTATGGAAGGAGTACTGTACATAGTTATTTTCAAAGAGATTATGTGAGGAACGCTTTACTTTTGGTATGGGAAAAAAATCAAATTACAAAAGTATAGGAAAATACCAATTTGGCTTTCTATAATGTAAGCATTGATACATCCAAATCTTATTAACCTGGAAAAAATGTGTTTTATAAAGATATTTTAAATGAGAATGGTGAACTTAAAATTAGACCGGAATTACAAATTCAAAGGGTGAACTTAGCTTGGTGGCCACACTTGCAAATACACTCAAGATATGAGAAAGATGCAAAAACATGGGGTTTTTATAAAAAAACCAAGAGTACTTGATAAGATGTTATTAGAGACAGATGAAAAATTGATTTAAAATATATAATTATTTATTAATCTTTAAAATTGAAGATGAACAAGTTAAATAAACAATGATAGCATGGACAAAAAAGTTTGGCTATACTATAGAATTAGATAAATGGCAAAAACATTGGGATAGGAATTATAAACTGACAATGGCTACTGCATATAAGGGAAATCTTTATAAAATGTTTTGGAGGTGGCATTTGCCACGAGCAAGACTAGCAAAAATGTTTAACAATATGTCTGCCAAATGTTGGAAGTGTAATCAAACACCAGGTTACTTATTATCATACGTGGTAGACATATATGAAAGCAAGAAAATACTAGACGAAAATACACACATGGTTGGAAAAGATGATTAAGCAGCATATAGATTTGAAACCAGAAATATTTTTGTAAGGTATAATACCAGAAAGCTATGATAAAAGCATATATATTTAATGTCACATGTACTGACTGCAGCGAGAACTGTATTTGCACAATATTGGAAAAATGAGAACACTCCATCAGAGGAAAATATAAAAAATTGGAAAATTTTGGATTGTGCAGAGATGGATAGATTGACAATGAAAATAAAAGATAAAGGAGAATATTAGTTAATGTGGAATAGGTTTTATCAATGGTTAGAGGTAAGAGGTAGAAATTAGATGAAGGAAGAACATTGTTATGTATAAGTTAAACATGAACATTGTTTATAAAAATAAATATGCTAATATAATCAATAAGATTACCAATAAGCTAATATAATGATAAATATGGTTAGAATCATTCTATTGTACTACTACTATTGCTATCAGTATATATGTTACTATTTCTTTTTTTCTTTTCTTTCATAAAATGGTATGCCCGGACAATACATTATATTATATTATATCAATAAAAAAAAGCTTGGACTTAAAAAAAAACCCTTGCAGCTCCTGTTTGCATTCTCCAATACTATAGTTCAATTTAGGGCCATCAAAAACCTACCCTGATTTTATCTGCACAAACTTGATTTGTTTCCTTACCTCGAGTTGTCTTACAGATGACTCCCATGGTTACATTTGAACAAGAGCCCAATCGCCAGACGCCATTGCTGCTCTGGATCCAATAGCAGCTATTTGGGCTGATCATGCTTGGTCCTGTATCATGTTGTCCCCAGTTAGAATAGTTTACAGCTGTGTTGTCATGCCAAACAAGTGTGCCCCCTGTGCAGAAGGGAGAAGCATGCTTTGTGTGGTTAATAAAAGAGCTATTCTAGATTACATGAGAATCTCCTCAGATCATCAAATGTTGCAAAGCAACAAAAAGCTAGTCATTAAAGCATTTGATTAGGATTGAGGGTGGGGGGACACAGATTTGAGTCCACCAGCCATACCCAGACTCTTTTTGTCAGCCCAACCAAGTTCACAGGTTTATTCTTGTGGGAGAAAAAGAGAAGAGAGATCTCATGTACGTATGCTTTCAGAAAATTACTCTCTAGCATAGCACATTGCTGCAAATCAATTTCAAAGTTACCAAAGTTGTCTAAGTGCTGAACAGAAATACAGCCCCTCAATTCTGTTTGATTTACCTTTGGGATTAAAGGACATCCCCAGCCATACTCCTTTGGCTTGGCTCTCATAAACTTGTAGATGTTGCCAAATAAATATATTTTCCATTTCATCTTCAATGGACAGCACCATACCTCCCACTGTGGAGAATAGAAGAGATGCAACAGCCTAAAAAATTACAGAAGAGTTTACACTTGCCTATGAGAGAGAAGCTTTGCCATAGTTCAGAGGCCCTTAAATTATACAATTCTGTTGAACATTCTCCTCATATGAAGGATATTTACCAGAATAAATATGCAATAATTTTTATATTTTTTTAAAAATCGAAAATATATTGCATATTCATTCTGGTGAATAACAGCATTTGATAAATTTGATGCAATCTTCTTGTAAGACTGAAGTTTACAAGAAACACAACTTCACATACATGTGCATCTGCTGGGAGTGTCAATATCTACGAAATGGCGGCATTATAATGTTCTACCTCTTTTATCTGAATGGTTGACATCACAGCAGATACAAAGAGAAGGGATTTTAGTCAAGATGACACACTCACCCTCCTGCAGATTTTGATTTTTTTTTTAATGTCAAACTTATATGCCACCTATCTCATCAAAGTTAACTCTAAGTAGTGTACAAACATTCAAATAAAAATTTAAAAAATAGAGACCATAAATTTTAAATACAGTTAAATTGGTCAAGATGGAAAGGAAGGGAGCAACTGAGACTTATTGGGGTCCAGGGCAGTTGGCACTGGCAGGTCTTCAAGCTCTTTCAGAAGGCTAAAAGGATGAGTACTGATCTCACCTGCAGGAAACAGCATTCCATTAAAATGGCCCTTCTCCAGGACCCTGCTAGCTGGAATTCCCTAACTGCAGGGTCTATTGTATTATTCTTCTGACAGCATGGATGGATGATTCCTCAATTTTCACCACCACCCCATACCACCAAGCAACTGCATATATGCCATTTGTTCGTTTGTTCATTCGTTCATTCATTCATATTCCACCTTTATTATTTTTTACAAATAATTCAAGATGGTAGACATACTTTCCTCCTTCCATATTCCCCACAACAACCACCCTGTGAGGTGGACTGGGCTGAGAGAGTTCGACTGGCTCAAAGTCATCCAGCTGGCTTTCTTGGCTAATACAGGACTAGAATTCACAGTTTTCCACTTTCTAGTTGGAAGCCACATGAAGTCACTTGGAAACGAGATGGTCGCCAAACAAATTTAAGTAATAAATGCATAATGACTTAGCTGTCATCCTTAAAAAGAAATCTTGTTGCCAATTTGACATAATAGAATTGATTGGAGGCCCACACTGTGCTTCCAAACATCTTCCTCTTTGATCTGGACTGAATCAGAGATTTTCTGATTTGCTTCAAGCTAAGCAATTGTAAGAAACAGATGCAAGAGCCAAGTTCCCTTATAGCCTTAGATTTTTAAATTTTATTCTAATGCAGGTTGACATTGTTGGATTATTCATGCATCCTGCTTTGCATTAAAACAGGGACAAAATAGGAATAAAAAGATTTCTCAGTTTCTTTTCTATTATCACCTTGAATTTCTCTTATCTTCCTTTCTATGTTTCTTGCTGCTGCTTGTCAACAAAAGACAATTTTGGGATGCAGGTTTAACTCTTCATCTCATGCAGATAAACAGTTTAAAAAGAATTGTTGGATAAGAGATGGGCAGAAAATAACTTTCCTATATAAAATAAATAAATAAATAAAGCTAGAGTCAGATGTAGAGCTGAGCTTTTATGGAAGATACTGGTGCTGAATGCCCTGTTTTAACCTTAACTTGCTTTTTTTAGTTATTATCAACTGCTTATCTGCACTGAATTCCCTTGTAAAGCAACTGAGAAATGCAAACTGTCCAAGAAAGGTGCTTTCTCAAGAAGCAAAAGGAGTCCAAACTCACATGAAAAGGACAAAGAGAAATAACCAGCTGAATTCCTCCAGCTGAAAAGAGGAAGAGGAGGACAAACTGCTGCCTATGGCCTCCGAGATATCCTATCATCCTGAAGAGATCTTTAACAATACTGAGCCTTTATTACATAAATTTATTTAGGATCTGAAACTAGAGTGGGAGAAATCCTTTATTTCAGCAAAAGAAGATTTAGCAGGTATGTAATATTTGAAGAGAATGAATAAACAGTCTAAAGTTTTACCAAAGAAGATATAAGACATTGCTCAGACAAGTACAGGTAGTCCTCAACTAACAGCATTTCATTTAGTTCATTTAGTGTCCGTCTGAAGTTACAACAGCACTACAAAAGTGACATGACCATTTTTCGCACTTACGACTGTTACAGCTTTCCCATGGTCAGATGATCAAAATTCAGATATAGCAGTGACCTGCAGCATTTCTGACAAAGTCAATAAGGAAGCCAAATTCATTTAACAACTATGTTACTAACTTAACCACTGCAGTGATTCACTTAACAACTGTGGCACAGAAGGGTCGTAAAATGGAGCATTTAACAACTGTTTCACTTAGCAACAGAAATTTTGGGCTCAATTGTGGTCATAAATTGAGATCTACCAAGTTCTCAGGCCAATATTTTAAGTACTAAAACCTGTAGCATAAAAAATAATTAAGAAAGTCGTTACGAATCTTAAAATGCCTCTGGCAGATTCTGAATATGAACGTCTAAATTAAAGGCATCAATGAAAAACAGAACAATTTTATGATATTTTATGATATTTTATGATATAGGAACAAAGTGTAACAATCTCTTCCTAGATCTACATTTGGCTGAAAAGGGAATACAATCGTACAGTACATGCCCAAAGAATTCAAAATTCCAGGCTTGCAAAGTTAAATAAAATCAAGTCATTGTAATTAAATTTCTAAATTAATGTACCAGAGATAAAATTCTTAGGAAGCTCACTGGCTGAGGAAAATGAAGTGGGGAGGAGACAAAGAGATTCATCAAACTTCTACAAAATGTAATTACATTCAAGCCTATAATAGAATTGTTAATAAAAATGGAAAATTGCTATGAATGGAAATGTCCACTGAAACTTTAAAACTACAAAGAACAGAGATAATTTCTATTATTCAGGACTTTCTGGCAGTGATATTGACAAAATGAACAATTTGAACATTAATTATAATTATCAGCTAAGATCCTGCAGGACTTCCAGATAGCAATAGCACTTAGGCTTATATACCGCTTCACAGTGCTTTACAGCCCTCTTTAAGTGGTTTACAGAGTCAGCATATTGCCCCCAACAAGCTGGGTCCTCATTTTACCAACCTGAGAAGGATGGAAAGCTGAGTCAATCTTGAGCCAGTGAGAATCGAACTGCCGAACTGCTGGAAGTTGGAAGTCAGTAGAAGTAGCCTGCAATACCACATTCTAACCACTGCACCACCATAATTCTAGTTTCAGGCAGACAGATAGGTACTAGCCAATCAACCAAACACTGTATTAGCAGACAACAACCAAAAGGCAGCGGTGGTGATAGATGAAGCAATGTCAAGTGACATCAGGAAAAAGGAGTATGAAAAGCTGGAGAACTGAAGGAGGAACTGGATTACATCCCAAGGATCAGAAGGAATTTGCAGACATAATCTCAGAATTGCTAAACCATATATTTCAAAGATCCTAAAGCACTGCGGACTACCAGATGACATCCCCCTCCCTCCAAAAAATATATGGATCCAGGAAACTACAGATCTATCATCCTGACATGATGAACTGGGAAGATTCTGGAAAAGATAAGCATACAACAAATCTGCAAGCACCTAAAAGCCAACAAAGATTTGTCAAAAACAGATCATGCCAGACCAATCTTATTGCATTTTTTACAATGTCACACAATCAGTGGACCAACTAAATTTGTAGATATAATTTACTTTGACTTCAATCAGGCATTTAATAAAGTAGACCACAACCTACTATTTTATAAGATAGAAAAATGTGGGTTAGAGTGCTACAGGGCTAAAATGAGTCTGTCTAAAATGTAACAGTAGAAATAATTAAGCAACACATTTGGCGGCCTCTATTCAGCATAAAAAATATTTAAGTATCCATGCAGGAATTATATCTGGAAATTTATATTAGTGGCATCAAGTCCCAATAAGAACCTCAGGCATAGCTTCTCAATATTCACTGAGAAGTTGGGAAGGCATAGGAAGATATAGATGAGGCTGAGGAGCTGGCAGTCAAATGAATATTCTTTTATCTTTGGTGAGAATGCAATAAAATATTGGCATTTTGGAAGTATATTCTTAAAAAAACATTTGACACAAAATATTTATAACCAAATATGCTAGATGTCTTTGATGGGCAAAATAAGAAATAGAAAAAAGAATAAGAAATAGTATACATGTCATATCAAAGATGAAAGAATGTCACCTAACCTTTATATTAAAAAAAAGGCAGAGTAAAAAAGAGGGGATAGCTCCTCATCCTCATCCATACCTTTCTACTTATTTGGGGTCATGGGTTCATAAAAAGAAAATGCCACTGGATTTGGACCTCCAATGCTTTAATTATAAGCAACGCTTCCAACAAGTAATAACCAAAACAAACATAGACAAAAATCCTTAATTTTAACAGGATTCACCTTTCTGGCATTTCTTCACAGCTTCTTTCTGACCTAGAATAACTTCCATGTGGAAAGCATAGCAATGGTTTTGGAAGGGAACCCAGGAGGAATCTTCTATTGTTTTAGGACAACTTCCATTGTAGCTCCACTTGTGTGAAGAAAGGGGTCCTGAAGCAGAATACTTGGTTAAAAGAAGCTTAGCAAATATTTACATTGGTTTTGTCATTAAAAACAAATGATAAAATGATTTTTTTTTCCTGACCCCGTCATTAAAACTTAGGGAATGAGAGAAGAGAGTCCTTACTTCAGTATTCCCTCCTTTATCTGTATAGCTGTCATACAGGTAAATTACCTGTGTTCAACTTGCAGATGGCCCCTTGAAGCTTTGTATTGCAAGTGGCAGTTCGCCATGTTCCATCTATGTCCATGTATGCACACCCTACAATTTGTTGCGGTTCTCCATCTTGCCAGTTTGTGTAGGAGACGCTCTCATCTGTAAACCATTCATAGTTACGTCTCCCCTAAAAAAAGTCAAAATATATAAAGTTTTGCCACACTGGACTAATCAATCTGGATACAAAATATTTGATGGCATACATTTATATAGTTGACTCACCTCTTCATTGGACAAGCCAATCCAGAGTGGAGTATGTAAACTGTTGACAGCCTGAGTGAGGAAGGCCTGGGTGAATGGTTCCATTACATTTGCTAGACTTCCATTGAGACTCTCACATAATAACACAGCTTCGTGCCATTTGAGCGGCTTCATCAAGACACGGTAAGTGTTGTTAAGATATGAAAGAGTAGAGTTGAGAAGAGAAGAGAAGGATGTTGAAGAAGGATTTATAGTAGGGTCTTGAAGGTGGAGGAAGAATTTGAGAGAAAGAAAATAAAAGCTTGGTTACCTTTTACAAATATACCCTAGAGCTATTAACAAAGCAATATTTATTTTATTCAAAATTAGTAGCAATTTGCTGACTATCAAGTAATTTCTTAGGTTTTATTCCATTTTACTAAAATTGGTTATTTTTGTGTTACTTTATTATAATTTCTGTGAAATAGAACTTTAGTTCTTTCTGGAAAGTCACTTTAAAAGGATGGTGGAGAGCCAAGATATATTTATAGATACTATTATACCTTCTCATTTAAAAAAATTGTATTTAATTCTTAAGTTAGGAAACCTCACTCCTCCTCTATGTAGTTTAATCAGGATAAGGCAAATGATAAAGGAGAGAGGAATGTTAACCTCTACTTCTGACCCTTATTAAAGACTGTTTTCTCATTGTTAATAAAAAATGAGGAAGGATATATTTGGTCCCTATCTTATTTAATTAGTTGGAGTAATGAAAAGTAGGTAGAACTCGTGCATTAGATACATTTTGCAGAGAGAAACCAAAGGCCATAACACACTGAATAAATGCTCACAAAAGCAGCATTTTCAAAACTAATGGGTTTTAGCAATATACAGTTTCTGAGTCTGGAAGCATTTTTAAGACTAATCAATATTATTGGGTATATTCTATGATGAGAAGCAGCAGGTTTCATGAATATGCATGTAAATGATGAACAAAGTTACTGTCCAAAAAAATCATATGCCTCATGTTGGCCAGTCTTGAAGATGTACCAGATTCTTGTATGTGTGTTGTTGCCACAGACTAATATTATTCTTCCTCCCTTGTGCACAATAAAAATGAATGCCAAGATCCTTGGCACAAGAAATAAAAATTATCACAAACCCTCTATGCTAAGCATAACTGAAGCCAATATTATTTTCTTGCATTATTCCTAACTCTTACCTTTGCTTCTCTGGCATATAAAAATATGTTTCTCCTCTTGGCAATTCCTATCATCCCAACGGCCTGTAAACAGGGAAGGGAGGCCATGCCACATTACAGCACAGTTGGTCTATGAGAAACAGAACCAGGAAAATCAAACTCAAAATGGATTGAATATGTGCACACTGAGCTGTCCAATTCTTGTCATGATTACTGCAACATGACACATATGAAACTGCTCTTGGAAAATTTTACAAATGTATAGGCAAAGCAGAATAGACAATGGGCTCCAGAGAAACACAAAAACAAGCAACAGACTGAATACTAAACCAAGTTGTGGTTTTCACATAACTTGTTATACCTGAACAATAATCTTATTGTGGAACAAATAAGCACGATAGCTTAGTACACCACAATATGCTGACACAGTAACCTCATTCCTGCAACATATCAAACCACAAACTATCCTATTCATTTTTAATTCATGCTACACAAACCCAACCAAACTGCTATGTCATCTTTGGAACTCATTACCAGTAGTCCTTGACTTAAACCCACAATTGGGCCAGGAATTTTGGTTGCAAGTCATTGTGATAGTTAAGTAAGGTGTACATATGAGATCACTTAATTCAACAACTGCAGTCGCAGCGGTCTGAGTTCTGGATGTTAAGTAATCACACAGATCATTAAGCAGACAAAGAGAAAAAATAGAATAACAGTTGGAAGGCGCCTTGGAAGTTTTCAAGTGCAACCCACTGCTCAAAAAGGAAACTTTATACAATTTCAGATAAATGGTTGTCCAATTTCTTCTTAAAAAGCAAAAGCTGCCTGCCAAAAGAGAACAAAAGAAAATTCCTGCATTGAGTTTTACAAACTCAGATCCCAAGATTTTTTTCAGCCCACTACAGGCCTTTCGCTCTTTTCCATGTGCAGAAGGGAACTGTTACACTGGGTTGAAAAAAAGGAAGCTCATATCTTTGTTGGATCTTCTTTGAAGAGCCTTTCTACTCTTCAGAAACTTTGCATTTATTAGTTTTTCAGGAAGAAAGCTAGCAAGTACAATCTTTCTTACAGTATAAAAGCTGGAAAAAGCATATCTACCCTTTAGAAAGATTACATTTGCTAGATTTCTGGCTGGAAAGGTTGGGTAGAACCTCAGATCTTTGGATATGAGCTTCTTTTCTCCAGCCCAGCACCACAGTTCTCCTCTGCATGATGTGCAGGAGAAACTCTGGCATTGGCTTGGAGAAAAGTTTCTATCCCAAAGATCTTCGTTTCTCCATCCTTCCCTGCAGGAGTCTCCCACACACACTCTGCCCCTGCAAAGTGGGGAGAGGAAATCCTTCCACAAGCAGCAGCAGCTTTCTCTGTCGATTTCCACACTGAATTTCTGGTGAAATGAGCAGAGAAAGCTGCAAATAGCAATCATATAATTATAGGATTCTTGACCACCAGTCATAAGTACAAACAGGATGCCAAATGCCTAAAATATGATCACATGATCTTGAGGATAATGGGAGAATCAGAACTTCAAGGACAGATTGGAAGCAATTTTTTCCTGAGTCTCTCATAACTTTGAACACTTATTAAATAGCCAATGGTAGGTTGAAAGTGACCTGTGTTGCAAGATGTGCTAGTAGCATCTTTGAAAAACAGGTGGCTGATTAAACTGTAAGTAACAGAATGCTGCCCTAGATACTAGTTTTAACTCTAATTGCAAGTTTTAATATTTTTAAGAGCTCATCTAAAACAAAAAAAATCTGCACTTTTATTATATACTTATCTAGAGGGAAGAGAAAAATATTCTCTGAAAATCATGCCAAATGCTTGAAGAGAAATGAAGTGTCATTTGTTTATGAAAACACACAAAAGGCCACTTTAATGATTGACCAACTTTAAAAATTCAGAATTCAAAGCCGCATCCTAGAGATACACAAGGCACAGCCTTTTCTTCTACAGTTTTTGGCAGGGACACCTGAACAGAAATTGTAATCCCGTTTGACTGAATATGTTTCATGTACTTTACTTAATCCGGAGCCTTAATGATGCTATTAGCAGCAGAGGTTCAGCTCACCGGCTGATCATTAGTAATGGATGTTCCATATCCAGATGGTTCTCCAGGGGCCCAGTTCACATACTTGACAGTCTCAGATTCTACCCAGAGAAATTCCTTCTTGGAATCATGGAGGCCAATCCATATATCAAAGGTTACATTTGGGAGAAGAGTTGTTATAAAAGCTGCAAGGAAGAAACAAAGGAATTGAAAGTACTTGGCGTATGATTCGAGAAAAAATAGTTAATATGTTTTTCTAAATTGAGCTAGGAACTCTAAAGTTGAATCCCATTTCCCTCTATTAGTGTTTTTCCAGTATAAAATTTGCTGTCCTCCCATGGCTTCGTTACCTCTGTTTCAGTGCAGTCTTTGATCAACATTCAAGGTAAAGGAGAATTAAAGGCTAACAGATTTTATACATCATGAGCTTCCATTGGATGGTGTCATAATACTATTTTAACACTGGTACTGCCAAAGACATTAGCTCAGAATTTTCATATTATCTCCTCTGAGTTTATGCTTGGACAATAGCATAAAAATGGCTTATCCTGGATTGAAATGGTACTCATCCTGACACTTTTTAGTATACTGAGCAGTCCTTTAGTAACACTGATACTGCAACAATTATTCTACAATTGTCTTGTTTAGAATATACAATCTGTTAGTGTAATTATTCAACAGCTAAAATAAATTCAGTATTTATATTTTCAGAGCCTTCTATTCTTTATTATTACATCAGATATTCCTGGAATGAATTCCACAAAATAAATTCTGCCTTATCAGGAGCACATTTGTTCTAAGCAGAATTCAGAACAGTTTAGGGATAAGACAGATATCCATATCAAAGACTACTAACTATGATGCTGAGAGGCAAAGAAAGAAACAGATGAATCTCTGGCTATCATATAGTGATTAAAAAGATTATTTTTTTCCTTCCTGAGAACCGGAAGATTATTTATCTTACTGTTCCAGAAATTCCAGATTGAAACGGAAACCATTTTCAGAGGGATAGCTGTTACGAACAAGAAAAGCTTGCACTTTTGTTTTAGTTATAATTGAAACCTATAGCCAATCATGATGTTATTTCTTTCAGCAGAGATCATGAAGGCAGCACTGTATAGTTGCAATATAAATTCTGCCCTTCGTGCATGTAAGCTCTCAACACATGTACAAAAAAAACCTTAAATTGTGAGGTCACCACATTAATTTCACTATCTCCCCACCCTGACACTTCATTAGGTAAATTTTCTCAAGAAAAATACCATTCTCCCTTATCAAAAAAAGTTTTTTCTTGAGGAACTCTCTTATCTGTTCTGGGACCAAAACTTGTCCACTTTTCAGAGGCAGAACAAACATCTGTGTACCTGTACCTTTGGATAAAACCTACCTTGCTCAAGGTGGTTGGAGATAGTAGCCAATATACCTCCCTGAATTTCACATTTTCGCTTTGCCTCCAGCCAAGTCACTTTTTCTTGATTATAGATCTTAAAGCACTATAAATGGTATTTAACAACAGAGAGAAAGAATAAAAAACTGGGTGTGGAGAATCTTTTTGATGCATATTTGTTTTACAGAAATTTATTATTGCTCCTCTTATTACTCCTCTCTTTCTCTAAAAATGCGCAAGATACAAAGTACGCCTTTTCTTCCTGCAACAATCTAATGATGTAGTGTAGACCAGCATCCCTCAACCTTTGGGGCACCAGGGACTGGATTCATGGATAGTTTTTCCACAGATTGGAGGGACATGGTTTCACATGCTGCCTGCATTCCATGGGTGTGGCTTCACTTGTTTGTCAATCCAGTTTCTACCCCTGATGTAGACCAACTAATAATCATTGTCATCAACTGAACCATACTAGGATTTCAGTCAAAAGTCTCATCAACGATAGTTATGATTTTCCTGCACTATCTCCTTGACTTATTTATTCTTATATGTTAAGCATTAAGTAGGGAAAGGGGAACTCTACTCAGAGTTTCTGGAAACTGCCCTTTCTGGAAACTGCCCTGATTCCAGGAATACAGATGTTTGTGAAGAAATGGCTTCAGTATTCTCCACAAAACTTATTTTCTTCTTCTTACATATTCAGCTCAAAGAGGACACAGACATATATTCCTCTCAAATTGCCCCCCTTAATGATTTACAATAGAGTGATCTGAATACCTTATTAATGAAGGCATGCCAGTCTTGGGCACAGCTGCCAGGAGTTGGTACAGATAGCGATGGCAAGGAGGGCTGCACAGTAGTGATGTTGGTACGCTTACAAATATAAGGCAGAGCAGTGAGGCATTTCTGGTCACCCCAATCCTCTGCAGAAGATGGAAAAATGATGATGAGCTTTGTTCAATGGAAACCAGAACACAGTGGTCCTCTCAAAGAAACTATTGTACTAATAAATGGTGCCAAGACTTGGTATTAAAATTCTGGCAGACAAAAACTCAAAATATGAAACTTGGGATGTTTCCTCTCTTACTTGCTGTGTCTGAAAAGCCAGGTAGGCCCACACCACTCAAATAAAATATAAATGAAAGGAACTTCATACACATTTCTATATTAATGGTTAATTGTACTCCAGTTGTTAAAAAGAGAATGGAAAGTGGGGAGATAAGAAACTATAGTGCTTTAACAGCAAGGAAATAAGAACAAAGACAGGAAAGAAGTCTACCACTACAAACATTTCTATGAACTTGGCGTATTGAACAAAGTTTCTCCATGTTGGATAAGGATACCAATTTTGACACTTGGCTAATTGGAAAAAAAGCAAGAAAAAATATTTCAAGCTTTCTATCATTTTTTTTTTAATGAAATCTATTTTTTCTTCATATTTGTTGAAATAGGTTCTTCCATTGCAGCTAGTTAATACTAGCCTTCAAACCATCTTTAAGACTTTAAAGGTTCTGCCAGTGCAGGTAATCCTTGACTTTCAATAGTTCATTTAGTGACTGTTCAAAGTTCCAATGCTACTGAAAAAGGGGACGTGACCATTTTTCACACAACCATTGCAACATCTTGTCCAACTAGGATCAAAATTCAGATGCTTGGCAAGTGGTTTATATTTATAAGAGTTGCAGTGTCCTGGAGTCATATGATCAGCTTTTGCAACTTTCTGACAAGGAACATCAATGGGGAATCCAGTTTCATTTAATAAACTTGCTACTAATTTAACAAATGCAATGATTCATTTAACAACTGTGGCAAGAAAAGTTTTAAAATGGAGCAAACTCACTTAACAAATGTTTCACTTAGCAGCACAAGCTTTAGGATCGATTATGGTTGTAACTCAATTATCTGTATTTGCCCAATTAATGTCCTTGATTTCATGGACTGATGAGTTCAATGAATGGGGAAAACATTCCCATGGTAGATATAATGAGAGTTGAAGCTCATTTCAATCATTCCTCCCCTTCTCCCCACACTCTAAGTACTGTTGAATTACTTATCTAAAACTTCAACATGGGTGACCTCTTTTGCTATGAACATTTCTGAAGTTCTTGTAGAACTAGTTTTTATCACATTCTTTCTAAATGGGAGATGTTTTTTAAAAGGCTGTATTCTCTGCACCTGGTAAAACTCACTTTGCCTTGAAGACTGATATTCAGTAAATCGGGGAAGGAGATATCTATAGCTGAATGTGTTAGAAAGTTGTTGACCCTCCCCTCCATCATAAGTCATATAGACAACTAGTACATTAGAAGAGATTGGACAAGATAGTATTTAATTTTCCTGAGCATCTATGCAGCCAATTTCTTGGGAGTGAAAAATGAGGAACTGAGGAACTGAGGGAAATAGAAATATTTGGAGGACTCGTGTCCACATAAATTGTATTCTTGCGGAATACAATTTATCTCATAGGTTCTTAACAAGGAAACTTTCTCAGCTTCCTACATATATTCCCTGGGAAAACTGGCAAAGGCTGTTCTGTTAACTGATAGAGAAGGAACATTTGGATGGTTAATTGACTGTTGGCTTTTTCGTGTTTAATCTTTTAATCAGTTCCTTGCGAGATATGCTCCCAAACTCAATTTTACTTTATGCATTTTAAACTATTATTTATTCAGACAATTACCAGGCTTAGAAGAAAATTGAGGACATCTGTTCAATTTTGTTCTGATAAACAAAGGTCCAGAAGACTGACTGGCAAATGAACTTAATTTCCCAATAACAATGGATGCTAAAGACTTATTTTGAATCTGCAATCAAATAAACATTTCATACCACATTGGACTCTCCTAAACATTAGAGAACATTTCTTGCAAGATCAATTTATTATCCTTCTATCTGTTTTACCATACAGCAGGTTTCTATGCTTAGAGTTGACTGACATAGTTAAGCCATGCTTGACTCTATTGCAAATGTTATAGGAATCTATAGTGTAAATTATGGTTCTTTAAGCAAATCTTTCATAGCACTCAGATAAATTCCTTTGTGTTGCCTATAAAGTAGCACAATTTTGCACGGCTGCATATAGAATGCAGAAACAAATAATGATGCAAGTCAAACTGGTAACTCGTCAGTCACTCCCAGCTTCAGTATGTAATCTCTTGTTGCTTTACGTTCATGTTTGTTTATTATATTATACAATTTTGTATGAGATAACTGCTAAGGGATCTCACTACTCTTCATTACAGGAAAAATCCTTGCACAAATTCTGCTAAATTGTCTGGCCGCCCATGTGAAGCTGGCCTGCTGCCACGGTCACAATTTGGTTTCCACAAACATCATGGGACTATTGACATGGGTTTTTGTCATGCACTAACTCCAGGAGAAGTATCAAAACAAAGAAAGCAAAGAAATGTTATGCCAGCATTCCCCAACCTTTCTAGCTTTGCAGATTGGGTTGGGGGTGGGCAGGAGTGCGAGGGGGGGAGAGAGGGGATGGTTCTGTGTGAGCAGTGAGCACGCATGCATTTGTGTGAGTGGCAGGTACACATGCCCACCACTCATGTAAATGGAGCACACACTCCATTTGTGGGGATGCTTGCCCACCACTTTCACGGGCCAGTTCCAGACAGCTCAAGTTCTGGTAGTGGGCTGTGGCCTGAGGGTTGGAGATCCCTGTGTTATGCTATATGTCAACTGGCCAAAGACACAGTAAAGGGACTCAAGAAAGAAATCAATTATCATTTGGGAATATCTACTACTAACCTCGGCTAGCTGTCATGTACACACACTTCTTTTCTTTGTTGAGAAGCCGTGGTTTACCAGGTGCCCATGAGATGAAATTCAACAGAGAACCATCACACCACCTGGAGGAAGTAAATGGCACAGAAAGAGACTTTCATATTTTAAGCAAAGATGAAGCTAAGAAAGAAAAACATTTCTAGACCAGTGACAGGTGTTAATGAAGAACACAGAAAACTCACCGAAACCGTCCATCGTTCTCATAGGTGTTTAATCCAATCCACCAATGTTCCTCCTGACCTCTTGAAAACTGGTCAAGGATTGTATATATTGGCATTAGAAATATCATCGTAAGAGGGAGAATGAGAATAAGAGAACTAATCATTTCTCTCCAATTCAAACTACCTGTTGTGACTAAAAAATGCCATCCTGGGCCTCTTTCTTTCATTATTCTAGCTTTCGATGAAACATGCCTCAAGTACTATTAAATAATTGTTGACATTCTAACCTTCAATCACAAGTCCACCAATTTCTCTTTTAAGTTTTTAATTCTCTATTATATTTTCAAGGATTAAAGAACATGCTTTTATATAACCTTACATACATCACCTTGTATATTCTTGAAGAAAGGCAGAATAAAATATCAATGTAAGTTGGCTGTGTTTAAAAAGATGTATACACTCTGAACAATTAAACTTATTGGACTCCATTACATTTATATAGAAAAGGACTGTCAAATCAGCACTTCATTGAAGATGTAGTAAGGATAATGCTTCTTTAAAACATATGTTTCCCCAATATTCTCCATTTACCAAGTTTGGCAAGAAAGTGGTGGATTAGTGCAATAAAAGCTAAAAAAATTTGGAGGATAATGTTCTTTTGAACTCTAGTACATGGAATTTGGATGATGTAAATGGTTTTTCCACACTCTCGTTATGGCTAAGACTGATACTGCATCATTTGAAAGATAAAGGTATGGCCTCTTTTAGTCAGTAGATTGAAGACTTGATTACACTTGCTACTTTTAAGCAAATTGCTTTTAGATGTAGACTTGAATAGACAACTATAATGAAATATAGGATTCATTTATATGATGACTTAAAATGATAGTTGTATATGTATTAGAAGTACATTGAATAATATTTGCATTAGTTAAGCAAATATGAAGTTGCAACTATTTACTATTACAATGACACACTGTTTCTTTGTTCTATTCTTTCATTTTTTTTGTTAAAACACTTTATATGGTATTTTGTTTTCTTCTCTTTCATAATATAAGCATTTCTAAATTATCTTTGTGCTTTTTGTTTTTGTTTTTTTAATCATTAAAAAGCAATAAAAATAAATTATATAATATCCTATACAAATTTGCAAATTTAAGTTATGATATAAATAGATTCTTGTTTTTGATGTCTTCCTCCAGACCACCCTCCCATCCTACCAATCACCAATATTTTCTTTTTGTAATAGGCTGCTTTCCAAATGGATATGTTATCAGGGGTAGTCCATCCTCCACAGATTTTGTTTTCTAAAGAAAATCAAAACTACTTTGTCTTCTTTTTATAAATATTGTGTTTCTTACAACTTCCATTTTTGATTTTTCCATAAAAAAGTTGTTTTGTATGGATGGAAATATGGAAATGTCTTTTGACTGATCTTGAAACCCCTACAATCTCTAAGACAACACAATACCAATTTGACTAATTTTATTTGACATGAATTCATCACAGCATCATAGTTTAGATAATATCCTACCTTCTTCAAGTTTTGGCCCAGAAAATCCAATTCAGTTTGGCTATGAATTGATACCAACTCAGCTTGAAACCATGTGCAAATCCGTTGAGCCTGCACCCAAGTTGAATGGTGATCAAAGAACTTGTATTCAGCATCCTGAAACTTTAACCATTCATTACTCCCTGCAGACAATGTGAGAAAATAACTGGTCTATCTTAATGTACAAAAATCAATGATGTACAAAAATCAACGTTGCAGCAAATAATCATTGAAGGAATCATTTCTTCTACTTAGCTAGTTACTCTTTCATTATTTTGCTTTGGTTCTCCTAAGAGAAGAGTTTAAATCCTGAATGAACAGGTTTCACCTAAACCATATCCAATTTCTGCTCATAAACTAATGTAGATGAACATTATCCTCATTAGCATGTAATATTTATGAACACAATATCTTGACCATGAATTTCTTGTCATTTAAATATTATTAGAGTGCAACCCCCTTCATCCATCACCATTGCACATAGTGAATGGGACCGACTGGAATTTAATTCCAATTGCAGTATGTTTCTCACCCAAGATTAAATAAATGTCAAATCAAATTCTTTGAGTTTGATCAGTAAACCACATTCAATAAAACTTATTAAATATAACCTACATAGCAGAGCTGTAATAGAGAACATACCAAGTAAAATAAATGTCATGCGGGGTCAATATACAACACAATAACTTATTTCTGAATAAACACAACTAAAACCAAATGCATAATAGAAAATCACTTCCTGCCCCATAAGACAGAAGATTCAACAAGCTTAATTTTCTTATTGCTTTAAGAATCATCAAAGTTGCATTTCCCATAAACATTTACATTAAATGGTATTTGTGCTGAATATAACATATTGAAGCCAGAGTATTAGATTAGTATTATACAGTAAAAATAAATGCTGTGTTCAGCCAGAGTATTAGATTAGTATTATACAGTAAAAATAAATGCTGTGTTCAGCTTCAGTCAATTATTTTTCTTTTTCAGATCACATATGATTCCAGAAACCATAATCATGATATGCTGGGGTGTATACTCACAAAAACCATCCCACTTTCATTTTAATCAACTTTCCCTTCTGCTGCCTCAAACACTGATCTGTCTTTTTGATGTAGGGCCTTATTGACTTGATTATTCCCTTCCTCCCTTGGAACTTAGGGATCTGCACTTTCTCAGAGCAAATAATCCACATAGCAAATGTCTTAAAACTGTTTCACACATATTAGGTCTCTGCAAGTTCACCCAACTTCTAAATATCAAATCCTTTCTAGCTTCAATTGATTAATAAAGATTCTTACCAACCACCTGCTGGAAAAATAATTCATTTTTAAGAAACATAATCTATTATTGCCAACTATAATAGTCTACTGATAATGTGGGATACTACCACATCTGCATATGTAAGTTTTGACACCCAATGTTCATAAAATTCCTAAAGCATAATATTAACTTTGTTATTTTTAATTTGCATATATCAGAACAAATACCTGTTGTGTATATAAATCAAAAAATGGACATAACTTTACAAGAAGGGGGGGGGCAACAGAAATAGGATAAATCGACATAGGACTCGATATACTCACCTTGGATGGTTGTTTCTGGTTCTGTTACCTCAGTTCCTATTGAATGAATGAATGAATGAATGAATGAATGAATGAATGAATGACAGATCATATCCCCATCAAGCATATCAAACTGTTTTTAAGAAAGCAGTAAAGTGAATTATTTTTATTTAAAACACCCATAAAGCAAGGAATTAATTTCCCTTTTAATTAAAAAATAGTTATGGATTCTTCTATTTTCTTCCCTGCAAAACTCAGAGCAATTAGTAATGAGCTATCCACATAAATTTGTGAGTTAGACAATAACTGCCATAATAATGCAGCAATAAAAAGAAAAGCAAGTGTAGTGGATAAAGCTATTTCTAAAAAAATTCAGGACAGTCATAACAAAAAGGTTCAGCTGGCAAATCAAATGGGGTAAAACTGTCTCAGTCAAAATACGCAGCTATAACTATATTATTAATATGGTTTACTTAGATCTAGATTTTTGAAAATAACTGACAGCTAGTAGGCATTTTTCACTTAACTAAAATCAGCTAATAAATCCTTTTTAAAATCTCATATTTAAAGACATACAGAAATGAAGAAATAAACAGGAAAAATTATGATAGAGATGCTTAATAGTATTTATAAGTACATAAGCATTTAATTCCCCAAACTGAGAATGGAATTAAGAATACAAACCCTGCCCAAATTTTATCTCCAATACATTGTGCTCTGTATAATCTCATCACTTCTTTTATACTGCTTCCTCCCTACTTCCTCATTACAATCCCAGTCACCTTTGGGCAATTTGCAGATCCAGTCCAGTTTAATTTCACACTGCAGAGGCACCCACTGCAAAGATGCCAAGTCCAGGGCCACACAGTTACGGATGTCATCATTATCATGATTACTGCGGTCAAAGTTGTGATAAGAAAACTAAAGGCCAAAATCAAATGGAAAGCAGTTAGTTCCAAAGAGATTTGCTTCAGGAGAAAAACTCTCTGATCATATTTGGTTGCAAGTGCAGAAAGTCTCAGATAGGCTGCTCTTGATCCTCTGCCAACACGCTTTTATTTCCTCCTCTCCTAAATTATGCTTAGTTTTCCAAAGGTTACAGCATTTTGGGTGAGAAAAATGAAATATTTTCTAATGTTTGTGCTTTACATTATTAAAGTAGTCTAGTTTTGAAACTACTTACCAAGTCAAAAAATAAACAAGTATATATGAAAGCTGAGCTTGCCGGGCATATCTTATCCATTATAATTAATCAAAACAGTTGATAGTGAGAATTTTTCACAGTCAGAAAAAAGAGACAGATATTCTTGCTGCAAAATCCATATTTTCCCAAAACTTTTTCATATTTTTTTTTCATATAAATACATATTGGTATTTAATTTGTTTGATGCATTGGAATACAAACTACAGAATAGAGAGAATGTTATTTATTATAAAATTGATAGGTTTTTCTGTTTTCAGTGTAAAAATTTTAACTAATTGGTTTCTAAGCAGACAGAATTAATGCTATATTAAACAACCTGTAACTCAATTTGTAATTTTGAAAAAGCTGATTCAATAAATAAAATACTATAATAAATACTGTATAAATATTTACACTTTTGCGTGTATATTCTAAATATAAAATCTACTACTCACTCCGACACCATCACTCCAGCTCCAGCTTCCCTCAGCTCTAGGACTACGGCGATTCAAGCCAATCCAGAACCAATGTTGTTCATGAATGTCAGGTTCCAATTCCCTGGGTCATAGCAAAGTGGGAAAGAAAGAGATGATTGCGTAAGGTGAAAAAAAATCACTTTGACATAATTAAGAGAAGTAGTGTGAATTTGCTGCTGATGCTGAGAAAAATTCGAGCAATTCATCTTCTTCTTTATTTCCCCTGATTACTTGCCCCAAATAAAAATATTGCCATGATTTAAATTATCTTTTTCGTGAGGTCTATTTGGGCCTTTACAAAATATATAGAAAAACTCTGGGTAAAATTACCTTATACTCAGCCAGTGCATGTATATATTCAGGAGCACAGAGAAATGCACAAATGTATGTAAGCCTGTAACTCCAAAGTATACATTTTCTAATTAGTCACAAAAGTACTTAATTTATTCCTCACCCAAAAATCTTGTTGAGGGTATTGGCTACAAAATGTTCCTCCTCATAATCACTCAAGCTCAAGAGCTGTGCTTTTAATTCCTGACAGAACAAATGTGCTGTGATCCAATTTTTCTTTTCCTGAAGCTTATCATAGCTGAATACCTGTCCAAAAATTAAGGAGAAAGGGTAATTTTACTAATTTATGCCTGTTATTATCCCAGCATGACTGACTCTGGTTTTTGTTAGAAATGTATGACAGGATATACCTCATGCAAATACTGCACTGGAAAATGAAATCTATCCTGTTAAAGAAGAATGCTCCATTGGAATAATATTCCTTCTTCTGAAGACTCAACAAAGGCAGAATCTGATAAATATGCAAAAGGAGCATCATGTTTTTCTCATGACCTGCATGGTATCTGGGATAGGATAATGTGAATCTCATGTTTTATTCTACCTAAGGCCTTCAATATTGATTGCAGTTTGGGTTTTTTTTTCTTACTTAATCAAAACCATATTTAAAATAATGTGTGATAGAACTACAGATCTATACATTACACCCATTACCTTTCTCCTCAGTTCATAGACATAAAACATTTCAATTGGTCTTTTTCTTATCTCATCTGCTAATTTATTCCCTGGTATCCTTTGCTTTTATATTCCAAGTCACAGTCTTCTATACTTATTTTATTTTTTATTTATTTTAGGTGTTATTATATACTATTATAATTTAAATGGATAGGTTACAAACAGTACTAAAACGAGGACAACAATACAGTATATTACAATATAGTACATTACAATTACAGACACTATGCATTAATCTTTTCCCCAAACTTTCTAAAAAAACACTGTTTGAACTAGATTCTGGAAGGCCAAAAGTGGAAAATATTCCACAGTGAAAAAGCATTCTCTATACTTTTTGCCATTTCACCTTTCTATAACAAGGACTCCTATGTTATTTTCTCAGAGAGCATGTTCAGGACCAAGCAAAACTGCTTTGTACTTTGAAATGAATGGATAACATATGAGAGTTTGCAGTACAGAATAATAAGAGTTGGAAGAGACTGTGGAAATCTTTTAGTCCAATCCCCTGTTCAGAGTGGAGACTCTATCATATTCTAGACAAATGGCTATCCAATCTCTTCTCCACCCACAACCTCTGGAGGCAAAAGGTTCCACCGATTAATTATTCTCAGGAAATTTCTCCTTAGTTTTAAGTTGGATGGCTCCTTAATAAGTTTCTGTTATTTCTTGTCCTATCCTCAGGTGCTTTGGAGTAGAAGTTGACTTCCCACTTCTCTGTAACAACCCCTCAAATCTTGGAAGACTGCTATCATGTCATTACTAGTCCTTCTTTCATTAGAGTAGATATACCCAGTTCCTGCAATTCATCATATGTTTGCTTCCAGCCCTTTAATCATCTTTGTTGCTCTTTCCTGCACTTTCAACTTTTTTTTTTGTATCATGGTGAACAAAACTGATGCAATCTTCAAAGCAGTATAAAGCAGTACTGTCAAATGTAAGGTCCCTAAATAGCAATTCCTGTTTCCAACAAGTTGGTTGCTATATTTTACATTAATTGCAGCTTCTAATTAGCCTTCAAAAATACCCTTTTATTACAAATATTTTCACACTATTCTGCAGAACTAGAGGATCTCTGACTTGCAAACCAATATGCTGTTACTGTCTCATACCAGCTAGGAAATGCAATCACATTCAAACTATAGCATTTATGTTGAATTATGAAACTGCTGCATTAAAATCAGTTCAAGTTAAAATCATTCTCTTTCCTTTAATCCTTTGGGTATACAGTGATGCTTCAAAGTTGGTGAACCCTTTTGAATGTTCAATATATATTTTCATAAATATGACCTAAAATGTGATAAGTTCTCCACACAGGTTCTAAAACTAGATAAAGAGAACCCAGTTAAAAAAAAATGAGTTAAAAACTTTAGACTTGTTCATATGAGATGACTAGGCTGAGCCTGAGGGTGGAGTCAAATGCATTATCAGTTTGAAATCTCTATGCTCTCATAGGAAACTTAAATCCAGTCTCCTGTGAAGTTCATTGACTCTTACTTGGCATCATTTGCCTTGACCATTAGTAGATCAGATTCTTGTGAATAGGTAGCATGTAATAAACTTGTAATACTTTTGAACTCTATTCTGGTTCCTGATTTCTTGCATCTGAGAGTTCATTTATTTATTGAGAAAAATGATCCAAAGGTATCTCTGTATGGCAAAAGTATGTGAACCTCTAGGATTATCAGTTCATTTGAAGGTGAAGCTAGTGTCATGTTTCTTAATCAATGGGATAATAATCAGATGTCAGTGTTTGTGAGACCACAATCAGAAGAAACTAGGCAACAATGGTTTGTACAGCAGAGTTAAAAGGAGAAAGCCACTACTCTCCACAAAGAATACTGATGATGATTTAGTTTGTGAAAAACCACATGGATAAGGCTATTGGAAGAATGTCCTATGGACAGATGAGACCAAAAAATAACTTTTTGGCTTGAATGAAAAGTTTTATGTTTTGCAAAAGGAAAATCCTATATTCCAGCATAAGAACCTTTTCCCATCTGTGAAACATGGTGATGGCAGCATCATAGCTTGGGGCTAGTTTGCTGCCTCTGGACCAGGATGACTTACATAATTGACAGAACTATGAATTCTGAATTATATTAGATAATTCTGTAGAGGGGGTGGAAAAATAATATATGTAAACTGAAGCTCAAAAGAAAATGGGTCACATAACAAAACACAAGTTACACAACCACAGAATGATTAAAACAATCTTTAGACTAGCCAAGTCAAAGTCCTAATCTTAATCCTAGAAAAATGTGGAAGGATTTGAAGCAGGCAGTTCATCTCAGGAAGTCCTCCAGCATCCCCAAGTTTAAGTTATTTTGGCAAGAAGGAATTAGCTAAAAGTTCCTTCAAGCCAATGTGCAGGGAAAATAACAGTTATTGGAAACATGTGGTTGCAGTCACTGCTGCATAAAGAAAGCACACCAGATATTGAAAGCAAAGATTCACATTTTGCCATACCCAAATATGGAGCTTTGGATCATTTTCCTCAATAAATAAGAAGTCTAATATTTTGACTCATCTATCTAATTTTAGAACTTGTGTACAGAACAGATGTTTTAGCTCACATTTATGCAGGAATATTGAAAATTCAAAGGTATTCTCAAACTTTTAAGCATCCCTGCAAATCACTAAGGTGGTTGGCTGCCTTCCTTTTACACAGGACTTACTTTATAGCAATATCTCAGCTTGGAGGTAGTGGTCCAACCTGAAGGACAAGAGCCAGTGAGACTGGGTGTAGGATGTGGTGAAGGAAGTTCAGGATTTACTGGTGTCCCCAGATTCTGTCTGCAGATATACTTGGCCTTGAATGTAGTGCAGTTCTTTACTTCCCACAGGCCCATGGCACTTCCTGTGGCCAAAGCAACACAGCCACCTTTGTTATAACCTAATAAGTTCATGAGAAAAAAAAAATACACAAGAGAAAAGTTTAAACTAATATTTTCTTTCTGATTCAAAATACCACCTTACAAGATTGCTACCATTACAAAAGCTGATCTTTCTCCTTCCTCAAATCACAAAATACCATTCTGATCTTCTCAAATGTGTATTCAAGCTGAAATGTTATTTTCATATTGATTGTGTTAGGGATAACATTGTTTACCCTAACTGGTTTAGGTAAAATAATAAATATGTTATCAAGGTTTGTTAGTTAAAGTGTCTGCAACTTTAACTGTAGGAATGTAATTAAGGGAGTGGTTGTAATAGCACCATAAAAGAAGCAAGACAACGGCAGCTTGCTCTTTATGACTTGATGATCCCTAATTACTGGATGAAGACTGCGTTTTTCCCTACTGGAACGGGAGAGAGAAAAGACTGATTTATTGTAAGTGAACTGACATTGGATATTCTACACGGACTTTGCTAATTGAATATCCTTGAATGGACTGACTAAACGATACATGACTAATGGACTGTTATTTTGACTATGCTATAAACTCTAAATGGAATAAACTATATTTTTGATAGCACAAGCGTATCTGTTATTTTTACTGTATGTTAACAAACATACAAACTTATCTCACTCATTTATCTGTGTGCCTATCTGACTAACACTGCACATTCTGTTTAGCTTGTCTCCTTAACCCTGGTTGGGGAACACAGGCTTAACACTGGTTATGGGCCCAGAGGCTGCAAAGTCAGTTTAACTAGGATAAAACAGATTTATGTAAAAAGTGAGAGTTTGTGTTGTTAAACGTTACAGTAAACAGACAGCTGTGTTTTATTAATTATAGTTTTATATCCATATAAGAAAACATGGCACAAGTCAATCTACAATGTTTGTCCCTTATATCCAAGCTGGATGGAACAAACTATGTATCATGGTCTATGAAATGTAGTCTACTTCTACGAAGAGAAGGTCTGTGGAATATAATTGAAAACCCACCAAACATAGAGGAATGGGATCCAGAGATTGAGGAAGATAGACAAAAGATAAAAGACTTTAAGCATAAGAATGAACAAGCTCTTTGCATAATAGGTCTAACACTGTCTGACCAGCAACTTGTTCATATTAACGGAGAACAAACGGCTGTTGGGTGTTGGCAGAAGCTGAAGAGGATTTATGTCTGAGATAATGTTGGTGCTCACTTAAATCTAACATGGAAACTTTTCAGGACGCATCTCTAGACAAATGGTGATATGCTTAGTCATTTGAATTCTATAAAAAGCATTTTTCAAGAACTGCACGAGAAAGAACTTATTTTCTCTGAACTACACCAAGTCTACATAATTCTATCACCACTAAACGAAAGTTATGATAACTACGTCACTTCCCTTGAAATTTTGCCTAAGGAAAGTTTAACTTTAACTGATATAACTGGCAGATTGATTGAAGAGGCAAGAAGAAGACTTGAAAGAGATCAGTTAAGGAGGGAGCAACCTCAAAAAGAAGATAATGAATCTCCTACTGCATACGCAATTAAAAAGTGTTTTAATTGTGGAGGAAGAGGACATTTGGCAAGATTTTGTAAAAAAGCAAAGCGCCAGAACGCTGGCCAGAATACTAAAAGTCATCAAAAGATAAATAAAAATTTAGAGTTAGCCATGTATATGGGCCCAAAGAGGGACAAAAATTTAGAGTTAGCAACATGGGCCCAAAGAGGGCACTGACAGCTGAGGAGGGCGACGACATTAAGAAGTCTCTGGACTTCTTGTCCGAAGAGATTTCTGTCGTCAAACAGCAGCAGAAGTCCATTCTGAACCTGGTGGAGGAGGTGAAGGCGCTCCGGATCCAGAACGCCGAAAAGGACCGGCGTCTGGCGCACCTGGAGAGCCGTGTGGCGGAGCTGGAGCAGTATACCAGGATCAACGACGTGATCGTGACTGGGCTCCAGATTAAACCCTGGTCATACGCCCGGGCGGTGACCGATGATAGCGGGGGGGAGCCCAGTGAGCAGGATGGCAGCTCCGTGGAGCAACAGGTGGCTGCTTTCCTCCAGTCCAAAGGGATCGAAATGGACCGTAGTTGCATCGAGGCCTGCCACCCTCTGCCCCGGAGAGATGACAGCGACAAACGAGCCATCATCATGAGGTTTGTCAACAGAAAACAGAAAACTGCACTGTTAAAACAAGGAAGGAAACTGAAAGGAACCAACGTATTCATCAACGAGCATCTGACCAAACAAAACGCCGATATCGCCAGAAAAGCGCGGCTGATGAAGAGGCAGGGGAAAATACAGCACACATGGACATCGAACTGTAAAATATTCATTAAACTAAACGGGACACCAGAGCAAGCCAAAGTTCTGGTCATCAGAAATATTGAGGAACTGGTCAGGTATGAATGAGCATCATCCCGGACTCGAAGGTATGACAGTACACACAACACACCAATATGGCTCATTCATATCCAACTAGGGACAGCTTATCACAAAGGATTGCAGATCATGGTAACCTGGAACTTCAGACATTTCAACACACTGATCATGATCTACTGGATCTGGAGCATGACATAGACCCGGACAATCATTTTTTCTTTAATATCAACAACAACTGCTGCTATTATACAGAGGAACAGTACAACGACACCATTAAAATGGATAACAAACTATCAATAATACATTTCAATAGTAGGAGTTTATATGTAAACTTTAATAACATTAAGGAATATTTAAATCAGTTTATAAAACCATTCAAAATTATTGCAATATCAGAAACATGGATCAATACAGCTAAAGGAATGGATTTTGAACTGGATCAATATGAACTTCACTGTGCAAACCGAAGGAATAAGAGTGGAGGAGGTGTCGCTGTGTATGTGAACAAAAACTTGAATTACAAAGTAGTAGAAAATATGACAATTGTGATTGATAACTTGTTAGAATGTATAACAATTGAAATGTATAATGAAAAAAGTAAAAATGTAATAATCAGTTGCATATACAGAGCACCAGGCTCTAGTGTTGAGGTATTTAAGGAATGGATTGGAGAATTTTTTTCGAAGACTAACCAAAAGGTTGTTTTCATCTGTGGGGATTTTAACATTGACTTGTTAAATCCAAATAAGCACCAAATAACCGATGATTTCATTAACACAATGTACAGCATGAGTTTACATCCAATAATCACTAGACCTAGCAGAATTACCACCCACTGTGCTACTCTAATTGATAACATATTCACCAATGACATTGAAAATAATACAGTAAGCGGACTACTAATCAACGATATCAGTGACCACCTACCAGTTTTTACAATTTATAATAATAGTCAGCTGAGAGATCACCCAGAGAAGAAACTAAAATACAGGCGAGTGAGGTCAGAGGAAACTATGAATATGTTAAAGAATGACTTATTGGCACAAAATTGGGAGAATGTATATAATAAAAAAGACATTGATAGTGCATATGAAACTTTTATAAAAATGTTTACATCATTATATAATATAAATTGTCCAATAAAACAATATGACAGAAATCAAAAGTACAAAGATCGACCATGGTTCACAAAGGGATTACAAAATGCCTGTAAAAAGAAAAATACACTATATAGAGAGTTCATTAAAAAACGAACGAAAGAAGCAGAAAATAAATACAAAAAATATAAAAATAAGTTAATTAATATTATAAGGGTGTGTCGAAAGGAATATTACAGTAAAATATTATCTAATAACAAAAATAACATTAAAGGAATGTGGGACATATTAAACAGTATTATTAAAAATGGTACCAAGCAACAGAGCTACCCTCAATATTTTGTTGAAAATAATATGAAAATTGATAATATGGATGATGTTGTCAACAGTTTTAATAGTTTTTTTGTAAATGTTGGACCAAAGCTGGCAGATGAAATCCCAGATGCATGTTTAGCTAAGAAGTGGAGTGACAACCTTATAGAAAGGAATCCCAGTTCAATGTTCCTTACAGCAGTGGAAGGAAAGGAAATAATAGATATTGTAAATAAATGCAAAGGTAAAACATCTACGGATTTAAATGAAATTGATATGAAAGTTTTAAAAAAGGTCATTATGGGGATTTCAGAACCACTAACGTACATCTGCAACTTATCATTCCAGACTGGTAAATTTCCTAACAGTATGAAAATAGCTAAAGTTGTACCGCTGTATAAAACTGGGGATAGACACCACTTCACAAACTACAGACCTGTTTCCTTGCTTCCACAATTCTCCAAAATCCTAGAAAAACTGTTCAATAACAGACTAGATAAATTCATAAATAAACACAAATTACTCTCCGATAGTCAATATGGGTTTAGATCAAACAGTTCAACATCACTAGCATTAACAGAATCAATAGAAGAGATCACCAATGCCATCGATCATAAATTACACTCAGTTGGAATATTTATAGATCTGAAAAAAGCATTTGATACAATAAATCATGACATTTTAATTAATAAACTTGAGAGGTATGGGATCAGGGGGTTAGTACTGCACTGGGTGAAAAGTTATCTGAGCAACAGGAAACAATTTGTGAAGGTGGGTGAATATTCTTCGTCATGCTTGGACATTGCTTGTGGCGTCCCCCAGGGGTCAGTGTTGGGGCCTAAATTGTTTATTCTTTATATAAATGATATATGCAAAGTTTCTAAAGTATTAAAACTAATATTATTTGCAGATGACACAAGCATTTTTTGTTCTGGGGAGGAATTGCACAAACTACTGGGGAGAGTCATTGAGGAAATACGCAAATTAAAAACATGGTTTGACAGGAACAAATTATCATTAAATTTAAGTAAAACCAAATACATGATATTTAGCAACTGCAATAAAAACATTCACACACATATACAGGTAGATGGGGTAGATATTGATAGGGTGTACGAAAATAAGTTTCTAGGGGTAATAATAGATGATAGGATTAACTGGAAAGCTCATATAAAATATATCCAAAGCAAATTATCAAGAAGCATCTCAGTTCTCAGCAAAGCAAAGCACATTCTGGATCACAAATCACTCCACATACTTTACTGTTCACTCATTTCACCATATTTACATTACTGTGCAGAGGTCTGGGGTAACACATATAAATGTACAATAAATTCATTATCCATATTACAGAAAAGAGCCATAAGAATAATTCATAATGCCGGTTACAGAGATCATACAAATCCACTATTCGTAAAATCCAGAACATTAAAACTCACCGACATTATTCATTTTCAAACAGCTCAATTCATGTTCAAAGTGATACGTAAGGCACTTCCTGGCAATTTACAAAAAATGTTTTTCAACAGAGAAGGGAATTATAATTTGAGGGGGGAGCACAATTTAAAACAACAGAGGGCACGTACAACACTGAAAAGCTTTTGTGTTTCTGTTTGTGGAGTGAGGTTGTGGAACAAGTTAGGTGTGGAGCTCAAGCAATGTCCAAGCATGATCCAGTTTAAAAAGCGATACAGGTACATGGTTTTCACTGGGTACAGGGAAGAGGAAGGGGTCGAACATTCTGGATTTCTTTATTAATTATATTTGTTACTTACTTTCTATCTGCTTATTTGTTTTTGTTTTTTTGTATATATGTATATGTTTAGTACTTCAATTATTTATTATTATTATTATTATTATTATTATTATTATTATTATTATTATCATCATTTTTGTACTATGCATTCTATTGATATAAGTTGAATTCATGGGGAAGTGAAGAAGGGGTAGGATTAAATAAGCTTATGCTTCATCCTACTCCTTTTCGGACATGTTATTGTGTATTATTATTATCATTATTATGATTATTATTATTATTACTGTTGTTGTATTGATTATTATTGTCATTCTGCACATGTTCGAAATAAATTACACAATAAAAAAAAAAAAAATATATATTTACAGAGCTGTAGAAAATAATTTATGGGTGGTTGACAGTGGAGCATCCCACTGTATAACAAATGATAACAGAAATTTTATTAAAATGTCCAAGAGTACACAGCAGATATTGTTAGCCAATGGCTGGAAACTGAAAGCTAAAGGTCAAGGTATAGCATATTGTTCTTTCATAAAAGAGAATGTAAAACTGTTATATGTACCACAACTTAAGTTTAATTTAATTTCAGTTAGAATTTTGGTTAAACTAGGATATGTAGTTACTTTTAGAGGAGATAACTGCATAATTGAAAAAGAAGATAAGAAAATTACTGCATCTTTAAGAGGTGAATTATATGTGTTAAATGATAATGGTTTAGAGGTGGCTAACATGGTTTATGATAATAACAAACCTCATGATGAATGTATTCACTTGTTACACCGACGGCTAGGGCATTTAAATTTTAAAATGCTTAAGAGAACTGTTCAATTATCTAAAAGAATAAGTTTAAAACCTTGTAATAAGTATTTGCAATATTATGCTTGTAATCAAAGCAAAACCAAAGTTATACCGGCTAATAGAGTTGATGGATTTACTACCAAAGAGCCTTTAGAAGTAGTATTTGCCGATTTAATAGGTCCAAAAAAACCAAGTGTAGGAGGAGCTCGATACATATTAAGTATAATGGACCACTATTCAAGATATGGGTTTTGCTATTTTATGAAGAGCAAAACTGAAACTTATCTAAATCTCTTTAATTGGACAAAATTTGCAGAAAGAAAAACTAAAAAGAAATTAGTAACTCTTATAACAGATAATGGTGTGGAATTTACAAATAATAAATTCCAGAATAGACTTAAGATGTTAGGTATTCAACATAAAAAATCTGCACCATATAGGCCACAACATAATGCCTTTATAGAGAGACGAGGCCAAACACTACAGTCAATGGCACGTACTATGTTGTCTGATTCAGGATTACCTGAAAATTTATGGGGAGAAGCAATAATGTGTGGTAATCATATATTGAATAATGTTGTTAATTCAGGTGAATTACCATTCACACTGTGGCATGGTACAAAACCTGATTTAAGTTTCCTGCACACATTTGGAGCACCAGCATGGGTGCATATCCCTACATAACTCAGACACAAAGGACAACATAGAGCTAAAAGATTATTTTTTGTAGGATATGAATCTAATCATAGATCTTATAGATTCTGGGAACCAAGTACATCTAGAGTTTACACCAGTGCTAGTGCTAAATTCCTAGAACATGTAGGATGGAATAGATTAGAGCAAGATTTAAATAACGAAGTAATTATTGAATCCTACAAAAGCCAGAAAGAACAGACTAGTTATAAGAAGAGTCCAATTAAAGAAGAAGTCCACGAAGAACAAATAGGACCAGAACAAGAGGAAACAGTTGATCAGGAAGAGTTAGATAATCAAGAACACTTAATAAATGAAAGTCCACCTGTAAGTCCTGTAATACCTAGATGTACTACACGTGTAACTAGACCACCTGATAGGTATCAAGCAAGTATAGTTTGCCAAGTAACTAAAGTTTCAACTAGTGTAGATGAACTTAGGATGTATCCTGCTAAGGATCAGGAGAATTGGCAAAAGGCAATGCAAAAAGAACAAAATTCATTAAAGGTAATGAAAGTATATGAAGATGCTAAATTACCTCCAGGAGAAAAATCCATTGGATGCAAATGGATATTTAAAGTAAAAACTGGCAATGATGGGACCATTTCCCATAAAGCTAGGTTGGTAGCTCAAGGATTTAATCAAACTGCATCTGATTACGATGAAGTTTTCGCACCAAGTCTTAAAGCAACATCTTTGAGAGCAGCTTTAGTGTGGGCAGCTAAGAAAAACTACGTCATTAACCATTTAAATGTAGAAACTGCTTATTTGCATGCACCATTGCAGCACACTATATATTTGAAAAAGCCAATTATTATAAAAGACAATAAAGTAAATAGTAATGATTGTTGGAAACTCAAAAAGAGTCTTTACGGGTTGAAACAATCTGGCTTTGAGTGGAACCAATATATTGTGAAAGAGTTAAACAATATAGGTTTTAAATCTGGTTTAGCAGATCCATGTGTGTTTAAAAGAGAAAATAATGGAACGGTGTCATTATTGTTATTATTTACAGATGATATTGCTTTGATAACTAAGACTAATAATGAAGCTAATGAGATTATATCATTATTAGCCAAACAAATAAAATTAAAGCATTTAGGTGAAATTAAAAAGTATCTAGGATTGACAATTAACAAAACAAAAAATGGATTTAAGATATCTCAAGAAGATAAAATTTGCCAATTAATTAAAACGTTTAAAATGGAACTTTGTAAAACGGCAAAGACTCCAATGAGTCAGGAAGTTTGCCAAACTGATAATCAAAGTCCCAAATTTGATAAGTCCATATATCAATCTTTGATTGGTAGCTTATCATATATTAGCAATTAATCAAGGCCTGATATAGCTTATAGTGTTAATCAGCTGGCACGTTTTTAATTCGGATCCACATCAATGTCATTGGCAATCATTAAAGAGAATTTTAAGATATCTTAAAGGAACAATGAACCATGCATTGTATATAGAACCAAAGGGTGATTTGAGTCTTAGTGCCTATGCAGATGCAAGTTTTGCAACTGACATAAACACTAGAAAATCAACATCTGGGATGGCTATATTATTTGGTAAGACACTAATAGGGTGGAGGTCAATCAGACAACAGCATATCAGCTTGTCCACGATGGAAGCGGAATTTTCATGTCTGTCATTACTATGCACTGACTTAATTTTGTACAAACAGTTATTATTAGACATGGGTATAACTGATAAAGATTCCATTATTGTATACGAGGACAACCAGGCAGCCATAAAGTTAGCTACTAGTATTGCTGTAAAAACTAGATCAAAGCATACTGATTTAAGATACTTAAATGTTAGAGAATCTGTAAAGAATGGGCTAATTAAATTGGAATATTGCATGACAGAAGAAAACATTGCAGACCAATTTACAAAAGCTCAAGGAGTAATCAAGTTTAAAGAGAGTTGTATCAAATATGATTTAAAGATGTAAATAGTTATTAGTTATATTATTATTATTACCTAAAAGGGGAGAATGTTAGGGATAACATTGTTTACCCTAACTGGTTTAGGTAAAATAATAAATATGTTATCATGGTTTGTTTGTTAAAGTGTCTGCAACTTTAACTGTAGGAATGTAATTAAGGGAGTGGTTGTAATCGCACCATAAAAGAAACAAGACAACGGCAGCTTGCTCTTTATGACTTGATGATCCCTAATTACTGGATGAAGACTGCGTTTTTCCCTACTGGAACGGGAGAGAGAAAAGACTGATTTATTGTAAGTGAACTGACATTGGATATTCTACATGGACTTTGCTAATTGAATATCCTTGAATGGACTGACTAAACGATACATGACTAATGGACTGTTATTTTGACTATGCAATAAACTCTAAATGGAATAAACTATATTTTTGATAGCACAAGCGTATCTGTTATTTTTACTGTATGTTAACAAACATACAAACTTATCTCACTCATTTATCTGTGTGCCTATCTGACTAACGCTGCACATTCTGTTTCGCTTGTCTCCTTAACCCTGGTTGGGGAACGCAGGCTTAGAAGAAGATGGCGGCGCGTGCAGATGCACCGGCTACTCGCTCTCCTGATAATGCGGTGTTTATGTGTTCTTCGTTGTGTATGCATAAACATTTGTCACGTCTATGTGCTTCAAGGCAAACATACAGCCGTGAGAGACTTTTAGAAGTCGGTAGAACGGGACTTATTGAGTTAAATCTGGCGTGCGTGGAGACACTGCGGAGCTGCGGTCTTCTCCAGCGGCCTGCTATGCTGCCGACCCTCATGGGAGCTACGCGCCCGCTTTGGACGCGCCGCAGGCGGTGCGCGAGAAGGAGAAAGCGAGGCAAGCGTGGAGGTATCCGAGCGAGGCTAGCGGCTAACCCTAACAAGCCAGCTATTCCATCCATCCTTCTCGCCAACGTACGCTCTCTGGACAATAAACGGGACCACATACGGCTCTTGCGATCATCTCAGCAGTCCGTGAGAGAATGCTGTGTTTTTGTTTTCACCGAAACATGGCTCTACGATGGCGTTCCGGACTCCGCCATTCAGCTTGAGCAGCTAACATGCTATCGAGCTGATAGGACTCTTACTGAGAGAGGTAAGACCCGTGGTGGCGGGAACTGTGTTTACATCAAAGACGCCTGGTGCCAGGACACAGTAGTGATACGAAAACACTGCTCAGCCCTTGTGGAGTTTATGCTACTTAAGTGTCGGCCCTTCTATCTGCCGAGGGAGTTTACAGCCGTCCTGCTAGCCGCTGTTTACATCCCTCCCTCCTCCAACAACAAGGACAGGGAAGGGGCACTGTGGGAGCTAAACAGTGCTATCAGTGAACAACAGATAGCACATCCAGACGGGTTTCTCATCGTGGCGGGGGATTTCAACCATGCAAACCTCAAGTCGGTGTGTCCACAGCTACACCAGCACATTGACTTTCCTACAAGGGGAGACAATATACTGGACCTTGTTTACACTACTCAGCGAGGAGCCTACAAAGCCTCCCCTCTCCCCCATTTGGGTGCTTCTGACCACATTACAGTTATGCTAATGCCGGCATACAGACCAAGGACTAAAGTCAATAAACCGGTTCAGAAACAAATTAGAGTGTGGCCAGAAGGTGCTTCCTCTGTGCTCCAGGACTGTTTTGAAACTACAGACTGGGACATGTTCAAAGAGGCAGCCACCTATAATGGCCACACTGACATTGAGGAATATACAGAGACTGTTACTGCCTACATCACTAAATGTATTGATGATGTCACGGAAACAAGGACCATCACAGCACGGGCCAATCAAAAGCCTTGGCTTACAGGAGAAGTCTACAGGCTACTGAGGGCCCGGAATGCCGCCTTCAGAGCAGGTGATGATGTCGGCCTGAGAATAGCCAGGGCCAACTTGGACCGGGGCATCAAAGAGGCAAAGAGGCAGTACACCAGGAAGATAGCCCACCATTTCAGCGACAGCAGTGACACCAGGAGCCTGTGGCAGGGTCTTCAGACCATCACGGACTATAAACCCTGACCTCGGACCTGTGACAGTGACACCACTCTGCTGAACAACCTGAATGATTTCTTCGGTCGTTTTGAGGCACAGAACAGCACTCCTGCACGCAAGTCCGCACCTCCACCTGACGACCATGTGCTGCACCTGTCTCCAGCCAGCGTGAGACGATCCTTTTCCAGGATTAGTGCCCGCAAGGCTGTGGGGCTGGACAACATACCTGGTCGCGTACTAAAGGACTGTGCAGTGGAACTCACGGATGTCTTCACAGACATCTTTAACACCTCTCTGAGCCAGGCTGCTGTCCCCACATGCTTCAAACTAACCACCATCATTCCAATACCTAAGAAGGCTTCCCCTTCCTGTTTTAATGACTACCGCCCCGTCGCACTGACTTCCATCATCATGAAGTGTTTCGAACGGTTAGTCAGGCAGCACATTAAATCCATCCTTCCTCCCACCTTGGATCCCTTTCAGTTTGCATACCGGGCCAACAGGTCCACCGACGATGCAATCTCCACCGCCCTCCACTCAGCTCTCACCCATCTGGACACCAAGGACTCACATGTCAGAATGCTGTTTATAGACTTTAGCTCAGCGTTCAACACCATCATCCCCCAGCAGCTTATACAAAAACTGGATCGGCTGGGCGTGAACACCACACTGTGCAACTGGCTGTTGGACTTCCTGACTGGGAGACCCCAGGCAGTCCGGGTTGGCGGCAACACATCGAGAACCATCACTCTGAATACGGGGCCCCCCCAGGGATGTGTGCTCAGCCCCCTACTTTTCACTCTGCTGACCCATGACTGCACACCCAAGCACAGCACCAACATCTTTGTCAAGTTTGCGGAAGACACAACTGTTGTTGGTCTCATCCACAACAACAACGAGTCCAACTACAGGGATGAGGTGAGCCAGCTGACCACGTGGTGTGGTGACAACAACCTCTCTCTCAACGTCGACAAAACTAAGGAGATCATCATCGACTTTAGGAGAGCACACACCCAGCACCCCCCACTGTCCATCAACGGCACAGCTGTGGAGAGAGTGAGCAGCACCAAATTCCTGGGCGTGCACATCACAGAAGACCTCACCTGGAGCACCAACACCACATCACTACACAAGAAAGCACAACAACGCCTCTACTTCCTCCGCAGACTGAGAAACGCTAGAACCCCTACCCCCATCATGCACTCCTTCTACCGTGGGACCATTGAGAGCATCCTGACCAGCTGCCTCACTGTGTGGTATGGCAGCTGCACAGCATTCTGCCGTAAGACCTTGCAGCGCACAGTGAGAGCAGCTGAGAAGATCATCGGTGCCCCCCTCCCACCCATCCACAACATCTATAATACACGACTGACCCGCAAAGCCATCCAGATCTCAGGCGACGCCACTCACCCCACACACAGCTACTTCAGCCTCATGCCATCAGGCAGGAGACTGAGGAGCCTTCGGGCTAGGACCAGCAGACTAAGGGACAGCTTTGTCCACCAGGCTGTCAGGCAGTTAAACTCCCTGCCAGCTCTCCCCCCCAGTCTGTTTCCGCTGCCCCCGGACTAAACACTACATATATACACATACTTACATTGTGTCTCAATTGCTGCTATTTCCCTTGCACTTTGCACTTACAGCATTTTTAATGTTTTAACTTTTTATCTTGCATTTTATTGCCCTTGAATCTGTCGCACTAGTGTTACTTGTCCATTGTTTTATTGTATATTGTCTGTTTACCTTTTTACTGTACTGTGGAAGAGTGGGAACGAAATTTCATCCCTATATATGATATGACTGTCATGTATTGGAGTGACAATAAAGAAACCTTGACCTTGACCTTGACCTTGACCTTAACAGATTGCAAACTTTTTATAAGAAGATGGCCAGAGACAATAGTTAATATCATACATCTGAGGAATGTTATATATGGCAGATAGTAGGGGAAATATACAGTTTTTGTTTTATTTTTTCACTCCAGATGTTCCTTGTTTCTTTGACTCAATTTCCATAGTATTATCTTGAAAGAGAGATGATGCAAAACATTTACTATTACTGCTGTTGTCATCAAATTATATGCTACCCATTTCACAATTCAACACTCTGAACAGCTTAAATATAAAAATAATTTTTATATAAATATAAAAACAGATTAAAATTACAAAAACTAAAATAAACTAAAAAATGGGTTTGGAGGAAGAGGTAAAAGTGCCTTCTCTGGTAGTGCACCAACTACCAGCTTCTCCTTCAGGACTCCACGCCAGCAGCATTGCCTTGTCTGAAGGCTAAAAGCCTTCAGAGTGGATTTTACTTTTATAGTAAGATATTCCAAATGGTGGGGACCGTTGCAGGAAAGGCCTTTTCCTGAATCCCAACAGTCAAAATTCCTTGGCTGATTGGATATGCAGTAGGGCCTTCTGCTAACATGAGCAGGGCAAATCAATTCTATTAGGGAAAGATAGTTCTGCAGATATGTAGGATTTATGCCATAAAGGACTTTAAAGGTGAGAACTACTGCCTTGAATTGCACCCAGAAGTGGATAGGCAGCCAGTGAAGTTTGCATAACAGTGGTGTTACACTTGCCACTTTAGGGGCCTCCAAAACTGTCTGTGCTGCTCCACCTGGACCAACTGTAGCTTCCAAATAAACTTCAAAAGTAGCCCCATGTACAGTGCACTGCAGTTATCCAAGCGGAAGATGACCAGGACAAGAGTGACTGAACACAGTCTAACAATGCATAAAAGGGCACAACTGGCACACAACACAAAGTTGTGGGGAGGCTCTCCTATCCAGAAGTGCTATCTACTCTTTGAGCAGGAGATATGGGCCCAAGTTGTATAACAGTTCTGCCTAGGGGAGATGATAAAGCTCTGGACCCCAAGGCTTTGCATACCCCTGGCCACTCTGTCTTACAGAGGGTTCAATTGGAACCTGTTGTCCCTCACAAGGCTTCCACAGCCTCCAGGCACTACAAAAGAACAGTCAGAGCATCATTTGGGTCACCAGGAATGGAGATGTAAAGCTGAGTATCATCAGTATACTGATATCTTAATCCATGGTGTTGGGTTACCTCACCCAGCAGTTAAAAAGGAGAGAGTACCAAGCCCTGTAGCACCTCACAAAAGAATGGCTATGGGCTCAATCTCTTCCCCCCCATTAGCATTGATTGGAACCAACTACAGAGAAAGGAACCAAACCAGTGCAACGCGTCCTAAATTCCGCAGCCAGTACAAAAGGATTCTATGGCCGATGATATCAAGCCTAAGAATTTCTCCCTGTAAGAGAAGATGTTTCGTAGGGAAGATTTTGAAATAGTATAATGAGAACTATGCACAGTATTTCAAATAGAACTATATTGTAATTCAATAAGATGTTGACCCTTAAAATAATAGGTAGTATCCATTTCTTAATCATTCTTAATATGAACATTTTCATTGCTGATTCATACAAAATTAATGTTTAATAAAGCAAACCACAAGATTTTTTTCTAAAAGGCCACTGTATATTTATACCACATCAATATAAATATGAAGTTTTTTCTTATATTTAGTACTTATAACAAAGTATATAAGAATGTATATACTTATACTCTTATGATTTGGAACATGATATATACCAGGTTGGTTGCGGTTCCAGTGAGTGTAAGTGACTTCATCTCCACTCAACCAAAGGAAAGAACCAGTTTCATTTATGTCTTGTAATGCAATCCAGAAATATTCATCCTCCCAGCCATAGATGAGGCTGCTCACGTAGGCCTGCTCAAACCTGGTCCAGGAAAAAAGGAACAAATCCATCATTTTCTCACCTCTTCCTCCAACCCTAATCTTTCTCCAGAGCTTCTGCCATTTTCTACTATCTCTGGCAACTAAGTAGCACATACTCCTTCCAAAGGCAACCGAGAGGACAATAGGTAAATACTTCAAAAACTTTACATTGGAGCATCCAGAAGCCAATCTCACCAATACCTGAATATTTTTTTAAAATGCCACAATACAAAACTCCTCTTGGTGACTTGTGGCAGGATACATACCTGTTGGTAATGGTAACCAGGGCAGAGCCAAAATCCATGCACATTTTTCGAGCTTCGTTGTATATCACATGGTCATCCCCCAGCCAATAGCATGACGGACTGTGCCATTTCCAACCCTGGGAAGAACAGAACAAGATTGTCTTCAAATTTCCATGTGTTAAATTAATTTGCATCAACAATTACATTATTTTTTCTTTGACAGAATAAAGATTGAAAATATTCCAATATTTTTTAACTTAACAAAATGTTAAATTACCTTGAATATTATTGTAGAAGGACACCAAAGAGATATTTTTATCTTGTTGTCTATCTGGAGTAAGGCTTCCAGATCTGGGCTGCAAAAATCAAGACAACCATGAGATGAGAGGGTGATCATTTTCTTTATCCCATTCCTGCTATTTTGTGGTCATTGTTTTGCAGTCCAGATCTGGTAGTTCTTAGCCTATTGTCAAACTCAGTCATAAAATTAGAACGGATGGCACAAACACTCCAGCAACCAACATTAGCTGAAAAGATTATCCAGATCATTTTTGTCCTTCTTAGTCCTTCAGGTCATAATTGATGGTAACAATGAAATATTACTATCTAACAACAAGAGAGTGACAGGAAAGAAATAAAAAGAACAATTGAAGGGGAGAACAGTGCTCCTTCTGTGCTGCTGGTCTCCATTATTCATCGCTGCCCAGTAAACCTGTCACAGGATAAGCAAAGAACATAGGGAAACACGGCAACTGGTAAGTTCATAGTCCATTTACATAAACATATATGTTTATAGCCATTGTCATAATTTCTTATAAGAAATTAACTTGTGAGGCAGGCTACAATTTGCAAAATATAGCATTTTCTACATGCTAATTAGTCCCTGTAACTTGAATGCATAATTGAAACATTCATTATATTGATAGCAAAATAAAAATATTACAATAATAATAAAATAAAAAATTAAGGTTTTATGCCACCAAGAGTCTTTCAAGTGAAGCAGGCAGGCATAAAACAAAAGCACTGAGAAAAGGTTGTCCTTATAATGTCAGATCTTCTCACTTTTTACACAATGCCTTTCTTTAGTCTAAGCAATGCCATTCCCACCTCATTGCCCTTAAATACCTGCCCTGATTTTTCCTTCCTGTATCCCCTCAGCTACAGTTCTCAGGTGCATCTTTTCTGAATGTATGAAACTGATCCTTTTATTTATATTTTGGGAACTGTGAGGTTCACCACATGGAATTGTTTAAGGAGGCTAAAAGGGGCACAGGTTCTTTTAATTGGCAGCCCTTCCACGGAACCAAATACTATAACAAACCAAATATACCAATAATCCAAAACATGCTTCACCTCAAATTCTTCCTCTCAATTTCAACTATGAGAGCATGGTGGACAGAAATACACACAAGCCAATGCAGCTGTTCGGGCTCAGGATGGAATAATCAAAAACTGGATGTACCCTTAATTCATGGGGCAGCTACAAATGAAAGGCTATAGAACAGGATATAGTCCAATAAACTTAGCTTCCAATTTGATGGCTAATAGCCCTTTTTAAAATCATCATATCATTCAGCTGAAAAGATCTGCCAGAAAGAAAAGAATTCACAATAGAGAGACAGTTCTCAAAATGTAGAACAGATTATATAGAACAACTCTGGACCGAAAATCAAAAGCAACTGTCTTTACAAGAAGGGCAAGATATTTGAATAGAAGTTTAAGACTTCCCGAGAATCTGAATTCCACTGACAGAAATCTCCTTCTTGGTTAGATGGTGAATAAAATGGTTAAGGCAGCTAAATTAGGAATAATTTTATCAGTGATGGGATTCCATTTTTTTTTACTACTGGTTCTGTGGGCATGGCTTGGTGGGTGTGGCAGGGGGAAGTGTTGTGTATGCAATAAAGATTAATAAAGTGTGAGCTTGGAGTAAGTGCAGGGTTCTGGCCCTGCACTTCTGATTGGCTGTTAAGCGGCCGGACCGGATTGGCCCGTTCCAGGGAATCCGATTGGCCCTTAACAGAGAGTTTCTATTGGTTATAAGAGCTAGTATTCCTAGCTCGTTATTCGTTAAAAGTTACAAGGTTTGCCTATATAAGGCAGGGTTTAACTACTGTTAAAATGAGGAAGTCACAATGTAAATAAAGAGCTGAAGTTCACCGTTCAGAGGCTTGTCTCCATTCTTTCTCGCCCATGCTCAATACATAACACTGGCGACGAGGATGGGATTTGGAGATATCTGAACCAACGAAACTTCGAAGAACACCAAGCACGTGACAGACGATGCCAACAACGGAACCATGTCCGGCGGCATCGTACCACCTGCTCCGTTCGATCCAACACAAGAAGACTGGGAGTCTTACATGGATCATTTCCAAATGTTCCTAGAGACGAACAACTTAAAGGATGCCACAGCCGGGAAGAAGCGGGCGGTGTTCCTAACGCATTGCGGTCCAACCGTATTTAAGATGGCTAAAGCACTAGCCAAACCCCGAGAAGTGAAGGCCATAGATTGGGACGACCTCGAACCTATCCTGCGAGACCACTACGCCCCGACCATGCCTACGCTCGTGAGATGCCACGAGTTTTATCAGAGAAACCAACGAAAGGGAGAAAGCGTGGCCGACTTCATAGCAGACCTCCGGAATTTGGGAGGCCTCTGCGGATTCACCGATTTAGAAGAAGCACTAAGAGATCGCATAGTTCTGGGACTAGATGCACCAGGCGTCCAAAGCAAGCTGATGGCGGAAGGCAACATCAGCCTTGCCGACGCCATCGCCAATGCTACTGCAGCAGAAGCAACCAGGAAGTCGGCTGCACAAGTACGTCGAAACCGTGCTCCAGTACCTCCACCGACAAGCGACATTTTATCTAAGTTGGAAGGACAACTTGCGACAACGCATCACGAGGACCTCTCTTCGTCATCAGACAGCGACGAAGAAGGGGCCCATCAACTGCGGTCCGACCAGGACCACCACCCGAAGCCTTTACGCCCTTGCGCTGGCTGTGGAGCCAACCATACCAGGTCCGAATGCAAATTCCGCGACGCACTCTGCCATGAGTGCGGGAAACGAGGCCACATCGGACGGGTCTACCACAGCTCGCCAGGACCCAGCCAGGCCTCAAAAGGGGCTAACTATCACCAATCGACAGGAAACCGTCCTGTACGGCGAGAGCCAGTAAACCACTCCTACAGAAATCGAGCTTTGCAGAGAGAAGAGGCTCACCATACTATCACTATCGGTCACGCCTCAGTCTTGGACACTAAGAAAATCTGAGTCACGGTAGCCATCGAGAACCAGCCTTGTCACATGGAGGTCGACTTGGGATCGTCCCTCTTGATGGTGTCCTGGAAGACACTCAAGCAACTCATCTCCACAATTCAATGCCAAGATCTCCGCTTCCAACGCCTCATCCTCAAGGACTACCAAGGGAATCGAATCCCCGTCGTCGGTTCCTGCCGAGTCCGAGTCTCCTTCAAGAAGCACACAGCGTTCTTACCTTTAACAGTCATTGATAGAGATAGGCCTAGCCTACTAGGCCTCCAATGGTTCGCACCACTTGGCATTGAAGTGGCTGGCATAAACCGAGTCAGTGGCTGTGACTGGGAGGAAGACCTTATCTATGAGTTCAGGGATGTCTTCGCGGACAGCTTAGGTGAGTACAAGGGGACCCCGATTTCATTCAGTCTAGATCCAAAAATAGCTCCCATTCGCCTAAAACCCCGTTGAGTTCCGTTTGCCTTAAAATCGAAAATCGATGAACAACTCGACAAACTGAGAGCTCAGGGGGTGTTATAGCCCATCGATCACTCCCCTTAGAAAACCCCTATTATAACACCGATTAAGCCAGGTGGGTCAATCCGAATTTGTGGGGACTACCGGGCCACTTTGAACCACGCTCTGCAGCAGAACACGAATCCAGTTCTGGTGGTGCAGCATCACCTCCATTCCCTGGGGGTCAGGAAAGTTTTCGCTAAATTAGATTTAGCTCAGGCATATCAGCAATTACCAGTAGATGAAAAAACGGCACAGGCCCAAACTATTGTGACGCACCGAGGTGCCTTTAAATGTACCCGGCTGCAATTCGGAGTTAGTGTAGCCCCGGGGATTATTCAGAGCCTTATGGAAAGGTTATTGCAAGGAATTAAGGGTGTGGTCCCCTATTTTGACGATGTATTAATTGCAGCCCCTACAAAAAAAATCTTACAGGACCGGTTAAAATTAGTCCTAAAAAAATTCCAAGAGGCAGGTCTTAAGGTTTAAAAAAACAAATGTAAATTGTGTACTGACAGCGTTGAGTTTTTAGGGTACCTGATTGATAGCCAGGACATTCACCCTACCGAAAGTAAATTAAAAGCTATCAAAAACGCTCCCAGGCCACGAAACAAGGCCGATCTCCAGGTGTTCCTAGGCCTCATCAATTTTTATAATGTATTTTTACCGCACAAAGCAACTGTCGCTGAACCGTTACACTGGTTGTTAGATAAAAAAGCAAATTGGCTATGGGGTTACCGTGAAGAACAGGCATTCCAAAATGTAAAAAAACTGCTCACTTCTGACTCTGTACTCATGCAGTATAATGAGACTTTGCCGTTAGTTATAACCTGTGATGCATCGCCTTTCGGGGTAGGCGCCATTTTGAGCCATGTACTGCCTAATGAGAACGAAGCCCCTGTTGCATATTTTTCAAAGACTCTTTCAAAAACTGAGCGGAACTATGGACAAATTGATGAAGAAGCCCTCGCAATTGTCTCAGCTGTGAAAAGATTCCACGAATACGTGTATGGCCGGGCTTTTACTATTGTGACTGACCACAAAGCTTTATTAGGGATAATAGCCGGAGATAAGCCGACTTCCTACATATTATCCCCTAGGATGACCCGATGGTCAGAATTCTTAGCTGCTTATAACTATCAGCTGCAATACCGCCCGGGGAAAGCCATTCCCCACGCCGATGCATTGAGCCGAGCACCACTTCCAGAGACTCTTGACGATCCTGCACCAACGGTAACCATGTTGCATATTGAAACACTCAACTCGCCGCCATTAACAGCCCGAGATATCATGAGAGAAACCAAACACGACCACACCCTAGTGCGAGTTCTGGGCTGGGTAGATCGCGGTATGGCCATTGGACCAGTTATCAGATGACTTCACACCGTTCAAGACTCGACAAACCAAGCTCTTCTCCCAGAAAGGCTGTGTCATCTGGGGCGATAGAGTTGTTATCCCAGAACGACTCCAGAAAGCCCTGCTGAGAACCTTGCACGATGGCCACCCCGGCATTGTGCGAATGAAAGCCCTTGCGCGAAGCTATGCATGGTGGCCGGGCATTGACAAGCAAATCGAACAGTGGGTTAAAGCTTGTCCCAAATGCCAAGAAGTCAGCAACGCCCCACCAAAAACCATGCCTACTGAATGGGAGCCATCACGTGGACCCTGATCCCGAATTCACCTGGACTTCGCGGGGCCAACCGAAGGCCACATATTCCTGCTTACCGTCGACGCCTACTCGAATTGGCTCGAAATCCATCGCATGATGACTACGACCTCCGAGGCGGTTATCAAAATCCTAAACAGACTCTTTACAACCCAAGGAATAACCAGACGTCCTGGTATCCGATAATGGCCCTCAATTTACCGCACTAGCGTTCGAGCAGTACCTCGCTGACCGCGGCATCTGCCATGCTCTCACTTCGCCTGTGCACCCTGCGACCAATGACAAAGCAGAATGCATGGTCCAATTTGTGAAGAAAACCTTGCAAAAGGTAGACTACAACAACATTGACGACAAGGTCAATCAAATCCTCTTCTTGCAACACATCACCCCATATAGTGTCACCAACAAAACTCCCGCCGAACTGCTAATGGGACGAAAGCTCCGCTCCCACCTCGACCGGTTGCACCCAGCTTACGAATCGGAGAAACCACTAGGATCCAGCGGCCGCTGTCGCACCTTCCAGGTAGGAGACCTGGTTTATGCTAAAAACCTATTGGGCGACCCGTTGTGGGTGGAAGCGACAGTAGTACATGTAACCAGCCCCAAATCCTACCTGGTACAATGCCTTGACAATAAACTTTGGAAACGGCATATCGATCAATTACGATCGCGGCTTCCAGCGGCCAGTCCGCAACTCCCCTATGACCAAACTGAGGGGGGAGAGGTACGGAAGAAGATGAAGTCCTAGGAAACCCGTTCGAAGGAAACGACGGTTTGATAGAAACTCAGGAAGCGGAGCCGGAGGGAGAAACGGTTGCACCTCAGGGAATTGCAGAGAATGTGGGCAACGACGTAGAAGTGAACTCTGAACCAGAAACAGCCGCATTGCCAAACAACGATCTACCTCAACGTGATTGCAGCCAGCCAATACAACGGAAATCAACGAGACCAATAAGACAATCGTCCTACCTAAAGGACTATGTAACTGCGCCCTGCAAATAAGAAGCCAGGGGGAAGGGGTGTTGTGTATGCAATAAAGATTAATAAAGTGTGAGCTTGGAGTCAGTGCAGGATTCTGGCCCTGCACTTCTGATTGGCTGTTAAGCGGCCGGACCGGATTGGCCCGTTCCGGGGAATCCGATTGGCCCTTAACAGAGAGTTTCTATTGGTTATAAGAGCTAGTATTCCTAGCTCGTTATTGGTTAAAAGTTACAAGGTTGCCTATATAAGGCAGGGTTTAACTACTGTTAAAATGAGGAAGTCACAATGTAAATAAAGAGCTGAAGTTCACCGTTCAGAGGCTTGTCTCCATTCTTTCTCGCCCATGCTCAATACATAACAGGAAGGATACTGTAAAATCTCCAGTCAGAGGTGGTATTTGCCGGTTCTCCAAACTACTCAAAATTTCCACTACCGGTTCTCCAGAACTGGTCAGAACCTGCTGAATACCACCTCTGAATTTCGTGTTAAAAGAAAAAAATGGGGTGAGGCACATCAGCCTTACTGTACTGGTGCTATAAAAATTATTCTGTTATTTCTTTGGATTTTATTTTTTAACTAAAAGCCAAAACAAACATAATGGTTTGCCTTTTGCCTCTGCAAAAACCAATGCCAATCCAAAACAATTCAGAAGAATTTCTGGGTTCAAATTAAAACTCATTTTACATTTCATGTCTGCCACTTTTTTTTGTTAAAATTTGGATGAATGGGAGAGCTATCCTTCGAACTTCCTTTAGCCATAGCCATGACTTTATATGAGCTGTTTGCTGAGCATGTTTTTTAAAAATTGTTTAACTAGAAATCAATGAGCCAGGTTTACAAATATTGTCAGTCTTCTTTGATAAAATTGTTTTTACTTTCATATAAATGAGACAAAACAACCTTAAACCAAAGATCACATTTCTGGAAAGGGAAATGTGAGAGTCAAAGACGTATGGCAAAATAACACAACAATGGGCATAATCAAAATTTTCTTTTTCTTTTGTCAGGGAGAGCAAATGAATGTTTGCATCTCGATTCCCACAAAGGAAAATCATTCCAATTTGGGACAAAGAAGTTCAGCAGTGAAAATGGACAAACTTACTTCTGAAAATTCTCCCCCCCCCACTCCCTCCCCCCCCCCCCCCCCCCGCTGCTCCCTACCAAAACAGAATGAGTTTTTGATCCTGATCTCTGAGGACATTCTGGCATTTTCAAAATGAAGGAGATGACAGGCTATTGTGATGTAAGTCCTTGACTTACAACGACAACTGAGTGCAAAATTTCCATAGCTAAATAAATAAATTTTGCCCCTTTTTATGATCTTTCTTGCCACAGTTGCTAAGTGAATCACTGTAGTTACGTAAATAAGACGGTTGTAAGTAAATGTGCCTTCCCCACTGACTTTGTTCATCAAAGGGTCACAAAAGGTGGTCACATGACCCTAGGACATTGGAACTGTCATAAATATGAATCAGTTGCAAAGCGTCTGAAGTTTGATTATGTGACCATGGAGATGTCACAATAGTTGTAAGTATGAATGCTTAAATATCATGCTTGCTTTTCTGCATTCAATTTTCATGTAACTAACTTTTTAAACAGGATTTGCAAACTTTTTACCATTTGTCACTCCTTCGTCAGAGATGTCAACCAGCTGGAAAGGAAAAGCGTTATCTCAGTTTTCATACATGAATCTTCAGAACAGTTCAGTGTTAGCCAATCTTTGAGCCACAAAGTGCAGCTTCTGAATCTTCTTCTTTTGCCTTTGACCCTGCACCTAAATGTGTACGCGTAAATGTATAAATCTACATATACGTAGGAAAATAATGTATTTACCTTTCTACAGCCATGATCCTCCTCTTTCCCCTGACTTACTCGACCTCTTTTCTTACAGACAGAAGGCAATGTCTGATTGCAAGGACTGTCATTCCATCTTCCTTCCTGGATGGAAACACAGCAATTTCAACTTAGTAAAAGCAATTTTCACAATTGGACCCAGTTTCCAAATATTCTAAACTTAATACTGTATCTCACCACTTTCCTGTGTCAACTATATATTTACCAATTTAAACAGTTTTGCAAAGCCTTTATTGTATGCAAATTTCTAATCTAATACTAGTTTAATCTTCATGATATCTTTTGCCTTTTGTATGAGACTATCCTACATGTATTTTAGTACAAAAAGACTTTTTGCAATGCTGACCTCTTCAGCACATGCCTGGGTATATTTCTTTGCTTCAGAAATCAGTTTTTAAAACAAGTAAACCAACTTTCCTTCTACATACAGTCTCCCAGATATCATAAACCAATATGTTTGCAAGCTAAAGAACACTGTAGAAAATATATATAAAAAAGGCTTCAAAAAGTAAATGTTTTGGAAAAAAAGTTTATCAATTTTTCTGGATGATTCAACTATAAATAACAAATTGGAATGGATTCCTACAAAGCTTTGTCCACTTTAGTTATCTGTGAAGAAAATAAATAGGTCTTAGACTACCTAATTGTTTTGGGGAAAGTTGGATAAGTCATTTCCAAATTTCTTTACAATCAAATCTGTTTTAAGGAAAAAAAGAGTGCACATCCCTTAAGATTCCAAAATTGCAAGTCATTAATGAGGACTTATAGTTATTCACCTACAAGTACATAGTATTATTTTGACTTTTTGATATATGCAGTATGAAGAGTCTTCTTTATACTAAAATTATATATTTCTCTCACGATAGAAAGATTTCCAAAATTTTACTCATACCGGTCCCCATATAGTCACACAATCTTCAAGGCTATCTCGGAAATTATTGGGCTCAAAAGGATGCCAGAATGTAAATTGCACTGGTGTGCCATCTGACCACTCAAAATTCATCTGTAGTCGAAGATCATTCAGACCAATCCAAAGTTCTTCAACATCTGGCACAAAAGGGAAGAAAAGAAGAGAGTTTATAAAATCCTCTTCTCTGTATATGTTAGTAATGCACTTCTTCATATTCGCTACATCACACAATGCACATGAAGTATGTCTACTTCTGCCATTCTAATTTACTTGCCCTCTCTAATATATAAAATATTTAGCAAAATGCTGCTAAATTCATGAATACTTCCATGAAAACAAGGAATTTAGAATTTGGATGTATCACCCAGAAATGTTGTATGTAGTTGTATGTAACACATTTGGGTGTAGCACCCTTCCTCTGTTGTAATTTATCTTTACTTTTATTCCCAAACCTACAGTAGCTCAATTTCAGCATTGCCTTTATCCTCTCTATTCCATGTTCTTTTCAGGAATATTTTCCACAAATATACAACACAGTGATTCATCTAAAAATTCAGTCAGTACCAAAAAAAAAAAAAATAAACTTAAACTTTTAGAAAACCAATTTAATTTTGAGGAGGAATAGCCTCATAATTGACCCAAAGATCAATTATCAGCTAAATGAAGTATGGAAGTAATCATTTTGATTATCAAAAAATGACAATTCAAGGCACAATCCAGCTAATCAATATTTTTAATTGAACCAAGACTTGTTAGAAACAAGAAGGATCTGTTTCCTTTTAGCTTAATTCAGTATTCTGTCAGTCAAGAACTTGGTTCTTCTTAAAATGTTAAGCAGAATAAAATCTGGTTATTATTTGGACATGTAACCATGAAAAAATATCAGGTCTAGGTAGCCTAGAAATCTTAAAAACATTGAAGGCAATGGCAAACAATTTCCATCTTGTTGCAAAGAAAGTTATATTTATGAAGTCACCAAAGTTCAACTTGGACATGTCACCATTTTAAAACTACTGGCCACAGAGCAAGCTAATTGGATAAGCATTTTACATCTAACTCACACCTTATTTTCTGTTAATTCTATCATAGAAATTCACTACCCATTTTGTAATATGATTACAGAGGTGGAGGAGAGAGAGAGAGAAAGAGATTGTGGTAAAGTACATAGGTACCACTCTTCCACTCTTCGACACATTCTGTGTGTGCTCTATGTGATCACCAATCTTCTAGTCCTCTCTTTTTCACTTTGACTGCTACCATGGCAGTCATTTTATAAATGAGATTACCCACTGCAGAGCCGTTGCTTAAGGAGAATGCTTGGGATACGAATTCGAAATTCCGAGTATACCTCAACCTATAAGGGTCCAGAGAGCATGATAAAATCAATTATTCCTTACCTTGCTTGATTTGCTTAGAGACAAACTCCAGTTCAGATAGAGTGTGGATGCTCACCAAATCCCCTTCACTGCGCAAGCAAGTCTTTTTGGCATCTATCCAACTTTTCTTTTCACTTATCAAACGATAGCAGTTAGATTGGAATGGCTGCCAGCTGGGATCACAATCAATCTTCACTTCAGATTCTACTGGGATTATAGTGCATAAATTTAAGAGATTCAGAGAGCCATGGGACATACTTGTGAGACTACAGCCCAGATGTATAACCCAGAAAACAGACTACTATAAACCTAGCACAGAACTTTAGTTTCTGCCATATAAATCATCCTACTAATTCCTAAATCACAGATATTAATAAAAAGATTTAAACTAAAAGCCTTTGTTCATAGTTTTCCATAATTACTTTCAAAAAGAATGCAAACATTTATTCCCTTCTTATTCCTTACATTGGTGCCCTAAGTGTCTGGCTTTCAGGCTCTGAAAGTCTTTTACCTGTGTACTTCCGTAAATTATTCAATATAACACTCTCCCCTCAAAATAATCACAAAATAAATATTAAAATAATCTAACAATTAAAAGCCCCGCGAAAAGATACATCTTACAGTTTTTCTAAACATTGAGAGGGCAGGGAAATACAATCCAGAGCCTCGGAACAACAGAAGATCCTTTTTATATATCAGAAAGTGAGTTTTCCTGCTGATTAAAAGAAATGGACAAATTTATCATGGAAAAGACAGAACTTATCCATTCAGCCACTTGCCCCAACTTATTATGTCCTTACACAAAGACCACCATCTTTGTGCTAGCTTGCTACTGAGTGAGGCTTAAGCTGTATCAAAGCAATCCAGCAAGAAGAGACACTTTTCATTGAAAAACTAAAGAAGATACCTACATGAGTGCTCCATGTTCAGTCAAGAGATCGGTCATTTTCATAAGATTGGCACTGGCTGGGCTCCTAACTGCTCTTGCAAAATCAAACCCTCTATTTAGGCTGCCAGAAAGAATATAATCATGTACCACAAGCCTTTTCCCCTGAGCTCATGGAAAACTTCCCTAAGATTTACAGGTAAACTTCATATAACTTTCCCATTTATGGTTTACATGGTTTCTTATGAATCTTATAAACAACAGGTAGAAGATGGGAGGGCCTGGCAATTGCTGGAACCACAAAGTGAATACATCTATAAGAAGCTGCTACTGCAAAGTACAATGCCTGTCCAGTGCTTTGCCTCAAAAGCAAAACTTTTAATTTCAGAAAACCATAGCAACTGGCTTAGAATCATAACTTTGGGGAGAAAATTAAGAGGTCAAGCAATTCAATCTGTATTCAGGGCCCATATTTAGTATGTTTGGCTATCTAACTTCTCATTGAAGACCAGTGTGAAAAATCAAGCCTCAGGCCAGGAAAGAATCTGGCAGCAAATATAGCGGAGAAGACTCTTGTGAAAGGAGCTGGGAAGCCAGCACTGAGGTTATTTCTTCACAGGCTGGTGTAAGAGCTGATTTTGTATGCAGAACAGGTTTGCAAAAGGCACTTTGCCTGGTTGTGATGCCAGGGTACTCCCTTAGTTCAATGGTGATTGTGGATTTGTTCGTTTAATTTTTCCTCTGCTCCTACAACTGGAGGAGGTATCTACCACTCTTTTGTTATGAGGACAGGAACTCTATTGGCATTTGTCAAGGCACAGTAAAATAAATTTGCAGCTGCTACCTGCAATTCCAGTGAAAATCAAAGAGCATTCAACAAACATACTCATTAAATGGGAATGCAAATCTATCTCAAAAGGTTACCTGAATCCCTCAGAGCACTTCTTTATTTATTTATAGCATCCCCATTTTATCTGGACTTGTTTTCAATTTTTTTTCCTTTTGGTAAGATCATTTATTGAACTTAGATAGCCTTCAAGAGTACAAATTCTTCTGCTCAATTGAACAAGTAAGGAGCAATTAAACTGGATATCTCAGCATACTGAAAATATCACACACCAAAAGGTTCACTTGGTCCTTTTGGAGTGAGATATGTAACTTAAACCTTTTTGATGGCTTTCTTTAATAGATCCCTATTGCAGCCTCTTCCAAGCTAGAGAGGAATATCTTTTTCTGGTAAAGGCACACTGACCATTTCTAGCTGGTTCCATTATGGCCAATTTATTCAGGTAAAAAGGTCAAGGCTAGGCACGTAGCTTGTGGATTCATTTAATCCTGTCATCCAAAAAACCGACGGTAATATACAATACATTTCCTCATTTACCATACAATTTCTCCAATAGCAAGGCCCCGTGTGAGATTTTCTGCAAAAACCCATTTCATATTCTGCAGTATTGTTATTGTATATGTTTAAACTAAAATATTCAAATTGTTTGGGTTTTTTGCATTTTCTAAATTACGCACCTGTGAAGTATGTATTAGAAGTGGCATTTGGTTTCTTCTTACAGATATATGGCAAAGCAATGCTGCAATCCCGATTCTGCCATCCTCCTGAGGACTCTGTCCGTATCACCCCGCAATTTTCTTCATTGGGATTATCAGGTTGATCTGTAAGAGAAGAAGAAACCCTACCTCTGCAACAACCAATCTTCAAACAAACAAACAAAAAAAATCATAACCCAAGAATGTTATTACAGTATTAAGGATTCAGTCTTGGATCGACTCTGATTTTCAAGGATTGACAAGACATTCTTTTCAGATTTTATTATCAGAGATGAAAAAAATATACATCGTGCTGCTGCTGAGGCTGCGTATGGGAAGTTAAAGCAATTTCTGCACAATACTACAAAATAACTGGATAAACCAATCACAGAAAAGTAAATAGCCTCAAAAATATTATCGTCTTAAAATGTAATACTAAGTTTTAAGACTAGTTACCTTTATTTCAAATAGTTTCCATTCCATGCAAAGGTTGGATTTTTAAAAATAGATTACTATTATCACATTACTTTAAATTGTACATTAAAGCCAAGCAGTACATCTGTAGTGAAAAAGGATAGGGTATGTTTGATCCAATGTTTGCTAACGATATCATATTTGGGCTGTAAAAATTCAAATATGTTCCTCTAACTACCATCTAGGGGGCTGCTCAAATTATTGCATCCCAGATATGGCAATTCGACTTTGGCTTAATGGCATATACTTCTTTCATGCAAATTCTGAAAAGTAGAAAATGGCCTTATCTCAGATAATGTTTTATACTTTGCCTAGCTTTTCATTTTACACACATGCACATACACGCACACACACTATGGGAATATATATTTACAAAATAGGAATCTATATAGTTAATAAGCAAGATTTGTTTATACTCTTAATATATAAAATATGTGTTATTTTTATTTGTGTAATCTCATTCAGTTTTCAGTTTGTGTCAAACTTACCATTTTCCCAATTAAGGAACTTCAAGGGGGAATTGTCAGACCATTGCCAGCCCCCATTGAGGTCCAAATCATTAAGCCCAATCCAGAGTGTGGAACCATATCCTGTCAGCAGTCCTGGTAGAGTCAGAGAAAGATAGAAGTCACAGAAGCAGATCCAGGGGTGGGATTCTACAGGTTCATACCTATTCGCTAGGACCGGTTGTTGACATTATAAGCAGTTCAGAGAACCAGTTGTTAGAAGAAATTACCGGCCTAATCCTGTAAGGAAGGCAGAAAGGAAACATTCTGGTGTTGCCTACAGAAACTGCCTCTCTGTTAACATTCTTGGCAGGACTAGACTCTCTGTCTCTGGAACTTCTCTGGAGTTTATTTTCCCTCCTTTGCTGGTAGTTTGCTTGTGTGGAATGACCATTCAAAGTTACAATGGCACTGAAAAAAGTGACTTATGACCATTTTTCACACTTACGACTGTTGCAGCATCCCCACAGTCATCAGAGGCCAGGCGAGGAGATACGTGCCTCTATGTGAGTGATGTTGAGTTGGCCATGCCCAGCCAGTCACATTACCACCAAGCCACACCTGCCAACTAAGCCACACCCACAGAACCAATTGTTAAAAAAATTGAATCCCACCCCGAGCAGATCCTATACTGTAAATCATACTAAGCCATAATGGCACCTAAAAACACATTCTGCACATTCTTGTTAAACCATGGTGATAGTCAATTACCCATTGCACACCAAGCACAAAATAATCTTCTCTGAATCTCCTCTCTTTTAAGCCATCCATTTGCACTGGACAGCTTTCTTTTACAATATTCATACTGCATATTCAAATATTTTATACATAGGTATATACTGATACTTTCTCTGTATTGATATTCATTTTGTTCAGATACTGAAGAACGTCCCAAAAACAACCACATAGCCTTCGCCTATGGTTAGTCAAGTCTGCAGAGCAAATCCTTTTTCCATCCCTTTTACTAGGAGAACCTGTTTCAAGTACAGATTTCCAATACTTACCATTGATGTAGGTCTGCTCATGAATTGCAGTGATACTAAGTAAGCTGGCTCCCTGCTGCTCACAGCTCTTTCCAGCCTCCTGCCAAGACAGGGTGGACTGGAAGTTGAACTGATAGCAACTATTGGTGAGTTGGTCTCTATCCCAGAATGTATCACAGTCATTGCCTACAAGGATAGAGCAAAAAGGAAGTTACTCCAAGTTACACAATATATCCTCACCTTAATTAGCAAATGGATTCGAAAAAAAGTTAAGTTGTATGGCCAGGGTTGCCATGTGAAAATAATAATAATAATATGCAAAGTAGAATTGTTGGATTCAGAAAACTATAAGGTACAATGCATAAACTTATGTTTACTTTTTACTGTTATTGTACGATAGTCCTTGATTAACAATCCTAATTTGTGCCAGAATTTCTGTCTCTAAGCAAAGAAGTAATTAGGGAAAACTTAATGGGCCTGCACTGTTGAGCAGCTGTTTTGGTAATCCTGGTTACAGTCATTCAGCAAAACTGGTGCCATTTTTAGGAAAGAACCACATTATTCTCTTGGCCTGCATGAATTGTTGTCTTTGTCCTGCTGTATTCTCCTCAGCTAGGCCCAGTGAGCATCTTTCTGCAGACAGGCTCTGTCCTCTTACCATGCTTGCCTCCACTTCAGTTCCCCCTTTGCCCTTCTGCCCTTTTGGCCACCGTGCACTACACTACTACCAATTACTATTCGCTTGCCATTCCCAGCCAGTTGACCTTGGCAATCTTCCTCCCACTGCTGATGCTGCTGGCCTCCATGACATGTCATAAGGGAGACATAAGGGATTGTGGGGCGGGTGATGGGCTATGAATTGGAAGGCAGAAGGGCAGCAGAGAGGCAGGGATGGCAGAATGCAAGGTAGCCAAAAGGGCAGAGGTGGGAGGGAGACTGGTGGGAGTTGTATGCAGTCTGCCAAGTGCCCAAATTTTGATCGTGTAGAGATGCTGCAATGGTTGTAACTTTGGAGGACTGGTAATAATTACCACTTGTTCAATGTTGTCATGGCTGAACAAATGGTCATTAAGTGAGGACTACAACAACAGTTCACAGTTGCAACAATGATTGAAAAATAGCACTGTGACCAATCTTCACATTTATCACCTTGGCAAGTCTAAAACAATGTAAAGTTGAAATAAGATTGTGAGCACAGTTGCAGTTTCACTTAGTGGCTGCTTTGATTAGCCACTAAGTTTCCATTTCTAATTACAGTAATAAACAACAACAATAGGTGGTCCTTGACTTACAATCATTCATTTAGTGACCATTCAATGTTACAATAGCACTAAAAAAAAGTGACTTGTGATTGGTTTTCACACTTACTACCTTTACAATATCCCCGTGGTCATGTGATCAAAATTTGGGCACTTGGTAACTGTCATGTATCTATGATAGCTGCAGTGTCTCAGGATCATATAATCACCATTTGTAACCTCTTCTGAGAAAGACTATGGGGGAAGCTAGATTTGCTTAAAAACTGCATGATTCACTTAGCAAAAGCTATGATTCATTTCACAACTGTAGGAAAAAAGATTGTAAAATGGGGTTCAACTCGCTTAACAACAGCCTTGCTTTACCAATGGAAATTTGGGCTATAGGGTTATAAGTTTACCTGTATATGCATATGCATTTGTATGCATATCCAGTGCTTATATAAATACCTTTTTTCTACATTCCACAGTTCTAGTTATTAAGCAGAAGAATCAGGCATATAATGCAGGAAAAGAAAGCAAGTATTAGAGAAAAATGTGTGTGTGTGTGTGCGTGTGTGTGTGTGTGTATGGTATTCAACTTTGTTCAGGTATTTTCTCACGTCATTATAGTTGTGCTTTTAAAGTTGTAGCGACGTTCTGGCAGAATCTCATCTGCCATCATCAGGCTTCTGTATTGTATTTGTCTGTGAGTCAGACTTTTATAGATACCCATGAAAACTTAAGAAAACACACACACACACATACACATAATTTGAGCCTAGTTACAAAGTCACAACTAAAGGCAGGAAGTACAGGAAAGTAATATAGATGAGTTAAGTTGACTGGAGACTGGCAGGAAAGAATAACAAGAAGGCTCAGGAAAAATCTATAAAGATTTTTTAGTAGCAGAATTATAGCCCTAAGCCTTAAGAACTTAACTGTGAGGAGAAACAATAAAAACACTTGTGGAATCTAGGCAAAAAAGAAAGAACCCATTTAACTGCACATAATCACTACTACATTCTTTTAAAAAACAAACAAACAAATTTTATTGATTTTAAAGACAAACAAACCATCATTAACCATTAAATACATAAAACCTCTTTCCATTATTAATTTTACAAGTCAAGTAAAATATTATTTTATGCAACATAATTCTATTTTACACCATTTCAATATAAACATATAGATATCTCTTAACAAATTTCTCATTATTTCTCTTTTCGTATTCAATTTCATTGTTATTATTATTATTTTCTATATTTATCCAGTTTATAATTATCATCTTCATTCCTCTCTGACTTGATTACCATTATTCTCATCCTACATTCCTCCAAGGTTTTATTAATTCTCAAACAAAACATAGACACACAAAACACAAAAATATAAAACTTCTTTTAAGAAAGTAGTTTGGCCCCAGATTACCTCTCTTTGTATGGACTTCAATTAAATTCATGCTCATCTTGTATACCATTACCTATCTTATTTACCATTCTATATCTTCTATATAACTTCTCCCCGCTTTTCGTTCTTCTTATTTCTATTTTATTTAATTCATTTTAACTTAAATCATTATATTTGTATTTTTTATCCATTCTTTCCAGATTATCCATTTATCTCATTCCCTACAGTAAAAAAAAAAAAAGAATTTCTCCTGAAATCACTGATCAGAGTATGATGCCTTTCTATCCTCCCCCTAAATTAATATTTAAAATAACACCTGATACCCAATCTGATTCTGCTTAGTACATTCTACCTACTAACCTTTAAAGAGAAAAAATAATAAATTAATAATTAATATAATTAGATAATAAATCTAAATATTAAATCTTATAACATTCCGATTGTCTATTTCAAAAAACAAGTGCTACAATTTTATTAAATTTTAAAATCTATCATTACTAAACATTTCAATATTTTAATCTTTTATTAATTCTTATAATATTCTAGTTTTCTATTTCTAATACATAACACCATCTTATGTACCTTGCAGAATCTTCTTTTTTAAAGAAATCATACCTTACCCTTTATCCCTAAAAAAAAATCCTTTTTTCCCATCTTGTTTTATACCTTTGTGGCTTTTCCCTCCCTTTTCCCTTCCTTTCTTATCCCCCCTGGCCTTTTTACCCCCCCCCCCCCCACTAACCTCCGCCTTTTTAGCTTTCCCTCTCTGTTGGAATCCTTTCTCCTTTTGCTCAGTAACATTGAGTTGGTTTTGCATCTTATTTTTTCCTTTCTTAAGTGTTTTTTTAAGTCTTAAGTCCTTCATTTTCCTTCCTTTCTTTCTCCTTTCTCTCTTAGTTAATTTTTTAGATTCACTGAAGATGGCGTCTTCTTCTTTTTCTTCTTCTCCTTCTATTTCCTCCATCTGTTGTTGCTGATAAATAGCAAGCGCCATTTCTAAAGAAAGGAAAGCTTCCTTCACAGTGTCCTTACTTTCTTGATATTCCTTTCTAAGTTCATCATCAGATAAAGCCATTCTTTGTTCTTCTTAGAGCAATAAAACAATTCCTCAAAGTCCCAGAGACATCAATCAGTCCAAACAATGCACAAAGTTCTCACTTTCTCTTCCTGGGGTGGTATCAGTAAAAGGGAAAAGAAAAAAAGCCCAGTCTGTATTTTACAGCCTGGTTGCAATCAATTTCTAGTCTCAAGATCTTCAAGGCATCTCCTCCAGCCAAATCTTAATATATATTTTTTGTCCTCTCCCTTCCCACTTATAACAAAAAGCCAAGTTTTTACCTTTTATAAAGAACAACAGGTTTCTCAATGGCCATTTGTTGATTCCATAGGGAAGGAGGGTAAACTTTCCTTTCAGCACCTCAATTTTGCCGCTTGAAATCCTCCTCTGGAAACCAAGTATTTTTCAAAAAGTCATAGTTCTCAGGATTAAACGCCTCTTAAAGTCCTGGATCAGCCAAAAAACTTTTTCTTGAAAACTTTCTCCCCTCTTCCTCCTGCTCAATCTTACCCAGCTGCCGGCTTCTTTGTGGCAGCCATTACAGACCGCCGCTTGACCGCCTTGAAAAAAGGGGGTTTTGCTGGCTGGGGAGGGGGTCTGCAGCACCCCCAAACCCCTCACCAGCTCCCCCCTATCTCCGGCTGCCTCTGCGGGGCAGCCTTAGCCTCCAAACCCGTCCGGATCGGAGGCACCAAAATGGCTAGCGCAGCAGGGATCGCGCAGGATCGCGGAACCGTGCCGCTGGCAAAGCCAACAAACCGGAAGATCACTACTACATTCTTGTGACTAAATTGAAAAGTATTAGCCTAGGGAGTCATATGCCTATAATTCTGTACAATCAGAAGCAGCTTACTCTTAACAGGGCAGAATCCCCATCGCTCATCTTTGCCATAATCCTGTGTGGTGGCACACCAGAGATGGCCATCTCCACGTCCCATACTTGTACAATCATGAAACCACTGATTATCGTACTTGAAGGGGATGGTGCAGGGTTTTCCATGAGAGTTGCCTTGAATAGTGTAAATTTCTGGAAAAGAGAGAAAGTTACATCTCATATTTGTCTTCTGCTAGAAAAAAGGAAATGTTTATAATTTTGAACAAAAGGTTTGGCAATTAACACTTTGTAATCCAGTTTAAGATACTCTAATTCCTTTAGCCATAATCAACCTGTAATGCTTCATTTCAAATAAATCCAACACATATTTAATAACTGGAAGATTGTTCCAATCCATGCATGACTGTATCCTCCCTCCCAATAGTCTCCACACACGCTCTCCAATATAATCTACAAATTCTGCATCAAGTGGAGAACAATATATTTAGAAAATTCAGGGTTTATTTGTTGAAAAAAATCAAGTTGGCAGATGGCTAAAACATAAAAATAGATCATTTGCATTTAAATTCATAAATATTCAGCAGATAATTCAATCCCTGGTAGTGTTTGAAAACGTGCTACTTAACTCTGAGGAAAAATATTTATTCCTGTCAAGAACGGTAATCGTTAAATACTGGAAAAGTTACTCTTATAATTCCATTTATGTTTTGGTAGTGTTGGAACAATTAATAATTTTTAATAGTTGCCATGTTAATCTTTTCTGAAAACAATCTTTTATGGAAACTTTTAAAATTATCCAGTTTAATTATTGTTATACGTGATGATAAAATTGGTTTGACTAAGATGCCACAAAACTCTTTTTATGTTAATAGGTTGATTATAGATCACAGTAGATTAATACAAAATACAATTAAATGAGATTGAATCTTTGAAACATAGTTCTTCTCTATGTGCAAAAACAATGGAGGACAATGAAGATTCTCCATGTATTCTTTTGGAAAAAATACGCATAACTTTCTTACTCATTATAGATTATAATTTCATAAGAATTACTAAATTGCTCTTATCTAAATTTGCCTTGGTTATTCATTTTTCATAATGCAAAAATCAGTCTTAAAATTCTGCATTAAGATTGCCCAAATCCTTGATTGAGAGAAACTAAATCCAAACTAAATAAAACTGCATTTAATTCATTTGCTTTTGAAAACATTTAGACCACTGAATTTGCAGTGTCCCTGGTTCACTTTTTGGTATCAAAGGCTTCATGAGATGTTGTTAAATCTTCTATTTATCTTAAGAGAAACTTTATTTTACTTTTCTAACACAAGCTATACATCTTGGCATTGTCAAATAACTGTTTCTGTACAACTGTAAAACTATAAAATATGCACAAAGGTTTCCTGACAGTTTTGGATCCTGACTAAATTACTCATTGATCTCATCATTCAGATAAATCAATAGCATTTAAATAATTTGAAATCAAACTATTCACTGAATACTCTATTCTGAATATTCTATTTAGAACATTCTATTTAGACTGAATTTAGTGTAATAGCTGAGCTTGGATTCAAATCAGAGCAGAAACCACTATCTCACCATACATAGAAACTCAGGCTCATTTTTAAATGCTAAGAGATATTCAGAATGAATGGTGGTTGATGGCTTTGGAGTTCATCTATCCTTTGGAAAAAATGGAATTCTAAATTATAGTGAAATAGAGGGTTGAATCTTTATATGTACTTCAGAAGACAACAAAATTATTCTATTGTGCAATGTATTTATTCAGGTTGATTTTGGGACAATGGATGAAACCTACAAAATGAACAGTAGGAATTTCAGTGTATCTACACTATCAAAACTAGAATTTAACAAAGTAGCCAATATTTTTGAAGTATTATTTCAGCAGATTTATATGATTGGTAGTATTCTTTAACAAACATTCTTAATTTAATTCAAATTACTATTGAAGAGATTAGTTAGAATTATGATAGATCTTTCCATTTCAGTTTGAGAAAAATCAATGAAAACAGGCTGTTGGTTTTATATTTTGTTTGCCTCTCAAGGAAAGCTATGATCAGAGAAATGGCAACTTTTTCATATTTGCTTTCTAATGTTTATAATGAACGATCAACAAATATTGTTCATAATTATATAACTAAAGTGAATAGGACCAAGATGAACTGAAAGTTATTTTCCTCATACAATAAATGTAAGAATTGATCAAGGTGGACTGAAAGTTATTTTCCTCATACAATAAATCTAAGAATTTACTATATAAACTAACTAATCATATGTTGCTATAACAACCAATCAATATACATTAACTTTAAAAGTTAATGTATTTAAAATTTAAATAGGAGATTATCATCTAAGTCAGATAGTGAGGATTGGCTACCCATAAATCCTATAGATATTGCTAAACTATAATTCCTAGTAACTCTAGCTAAACTATAATTCCTTGTTAACTCTAGCTAGCAGGGCTAAAATTAAGGGATGTTAGGAACAATCAGAAGCTCAGAAATTACCCTTTAATTGCTGTAGCAATGATTTGATAATGCTTGGACAATCAAAAAGTTGCCTATCATTATCTTGCTCTACTTTCAAGATGCAAAGACAGCTAGCTGATTGGCTACTGGAAGTAAAAATGCTAAATTACATAACTGGAACTCATAAGCAGGTACTACTACTAGCCTATACTCATTAGAGTCAATGATACTACTACTAGCCTATACTCATTAGAGTCAATGATACCTGTGAATGATATTTTTGCTTATATAATTGTAACAAAAAATATCTAAAAAGATATTAAATTTGGATAGTGAAGAATAACATTGTTAATTATGACATATACAATGATAAGAAACAACAACATTAATTTTCAGTCTTCTAATGAAGGTTTTACCAGAGTATGGCCTAGAGCACAAATCTTCATCATGGCCATAGATCTTCCATTGTCCTCCATGAGCCTGGTCACCTCTCTCAGCTGGTGTCAGTGACCAGTTCCCCAATCTCGAGCTCAAATACTGGGAAAGCTGGTCCCCTAGACTCCGACAGTTCCACCGCATGTTGACAGATTCACGGTCACATTCATAAGTGGCTAATGCATGGGTAGTGGCACTGCTGTTTGCAGACTTCCAGGAAACTCCCAAGCACTGCATATTTCCAATGTTGAAAAGCCGGTTCCTGGAAACCCATTTCCACTTCTGAGCAGGAAGACTTGCATTACAGATCTTAGAAATTTTCACCAAAGTGTCCTTTGTTTCCAAGCAACTCTGCAGACCACTGTTATAGATGAGAAATATCCCAGAATCTGAGAAAATACAAATAAACAACAACAAATATTACTACAGCTACTGAAGGTTCAAACACAGAAAGCCATTTAGTATCATCTACCTGACACATATCCCAAAATACCTCACAAATGAAGCCATCTAAATTTGTCCTTGGCACTGAGTTAGAAGCAGACAATAAATATGGCAAGAAACTGTTAGTAAATCAATATGGAATGGGAAAAGACCCAGAGTTAAACAAAATGTGTACAAGATACCAAAGAGAGAGCTGGCCTTTGGATCTTCCAAATCTAAAACTATGTCATAAAGCAAGCTGCCTAACATAGAGAACATAATGGATAAACCCCCTGAAAATTGAATGTCAATTTTGGAGAGGACTGATTTAGGGCTCCATTGATGCTTACAGCACAGAGTCACAAAGGAGGGTAAAAACATAAAAGGACATATTATCAAACAAAGTTTGATAAACATATGGAATACAGGTAGTCCTGTATTCCAACCACAATTGAGCCCAAAATTTCTGCTTGTCAGAAAGTTGCAAAAGGTGATCATCTGACCCTGGGACACTGCAATATGAGTCAGTTGCCAAACATCTAAATTTTGAGCAGGTGACTATGGGGATGCTGCAACAGTTGTAAGTGTGGAAAATGCTCAAAAATCATCTTTTTCAGTGCTTCTGTAACCTTGAACAGTCACTACATGAATTGTTGTAAGTCATGGACTACCTGCACTACAAAGGTAATACAGTAATAACACAACAATTTCACCTCTTGCTTCTCTCTCAGATGCTTTTTCTGTTGGGAGATAACAGCAGGAAAAATATAATTACATACACAAATATGGTTTACTAAGATTCTACAAGCAAATAAAAAATAGCAAAAACTGTTTAGTGAAAGGTGGGATATATCATGGTTGATGTATTTACAAATATTCAGAAAAATAAAATCAGATTTTAAAAAGGAAACAGGAATATTAAGAAAAATTGTGAAATTCATACAAAATTAGCAATATTAATTAGGATACTTATATATAAACTCTTACCTAAATATGATAAGGAAACAGAACACACAAACAAATCCATGTTGAAAATGGATGAAAATTTTCAAAGCTATTACCATATAACAATGGAAATAATTATGCAATAATCTATAAAACTCAAACCAAGCCATAATTTCAAGGAAAATGGTGTGTGTATGTGTGTATAGACTGGTCAGATGTTTCAACCAAAAACCATGGAGTTCATCTTTTTTATTTATTTATTATTTTATTTTGGTTTGTCAATTGCTTACAAGATAATAGGTATAAGTAAAACATAGTTATGAATACATGAATACATATAAGAAAAACAAAACAAACAATAGGACAGGGACGGTAGGCATGTTGGTGCGCTTATGCACACTCCCTACAGACCTCTTAGGAAAGGGGTGGGGTTAATAGTAGAAAGTGTAAGGTTAAAATTTTGGGGATTTGGGGAAGAAACCACAGAGTCAGGTAGAGTATTCCAGACATTGATTACTCTTTTGCTGAAGTCGTATTTCCTGCAATCAAGTTTGGTGCAATTAACCTTGAGTTTGTATTTATTGTTTGCTCTTGTATTGTTATGGTTGAAGCTGAAGTATTCATTGACAAGTAGGACATTGCAATGTATGATTTTATATACTATACTTAGATCGGACCGAAGGCGGTGTAGTTCTAGGTTTTCTAGGTCTAGAATTTCAAGTCTGGTGGTATATATAATCTACTGTTTCTCCTGCTTCTTTGCACAATCTGCATTTTGGATCATTTGATGATTTTGCAGTTCTGGTCTTGATTGCATTAGATTAATTAGTTTGTTCCTGTGCAGCCAAATTCAAGTTTTCATTTTTTTTTTAAATTGTAAGCCATTGCCATGTTTTATCTTTATTCTTTTTCCTTTCAAATTTTCATAGAAATTCACCATGTAATTCTCCTTGTTACATTCTGTTTGTGTTTTGATTACATTACATTACAACAACATTTACTTTTCGTTTCCTGTACATTTAGTAAGTTCCAATTTTTATCTGGTATAAATTATAATATTTACTTTTCATTTCCTGTACATTTAGTAAGTTCCAATTTTTGTCTGGTATAAATGCTTGTTGATATTTGCTATTATTTGTTGTTGTCATTGGTCACATAGTCTTATTATTATTATTACTTCATATTTTCTACTTTTTAGGTATTTTATTTTTTGTTAAAATTTGCTTCATCAATACTTAAGAATATTTTCCTTTATCAATGTAAACACCTAATGTAAGACAATAAGGCAAGCGTAAGTAACCAGCAATATGGGTTGAGTTCAAAGCACTAAAAGTTTATTACATGCTATTTATATATAAGAATTTCAAACTGATGATACATTTGACCACTTTCAAGGTCCGTCTGATCATTCACTACAAAAAATATATATAGCTCAGAATTGAACTATAGGATCATTGCTGGTCTCTGAACTTAGCTGTTTGTTTCCTGACGTTTTGTTACACAACTGGGTAACATCATCAATGTTAGTGAGTATGGAGTTTGTTCCATGTTGTATTCAGTAGTTTTCTGTGCCAGTTTTGATGTGTGTGGTTTTCTTCTTGGTAGTTTATTGATTGTATTCTGCTATAGTGTTTGTTTGACGTTAATCCCTACTTTTTTTTTTTTTTTGAAACAAATTTTTATTAATTTTAAAGATAAAACAACACATCATTAACCATTAAATACATAAACACATAAAACCTCTTAACATCGTAAATCCTTACAAGTCAAACAAAACATTATTTTTATACAGCATAATTCCAATTTATCCCATCTTCATATGGACACACAAATATCTTTCAGCAAATTTCTCATTATTTCTCTTTACTCCTATTCAATTTCATTTCTCTTCCATATTTATCCATTTTATAGTCATCATATTCTTTTCTTTCTGGCTTGTTTAAATTATTCTCATCTAACATTCCTCCAAGGTTTTATTGATTCTTTTTTCCTTTTTTTTATAAAAAACAAATTTTGTTAGTTTTACCATAAACACAATACACAAACATACAAACACAAAACATAAACAAAACTAAAAGATCTTTTCTGAAGGTTGTCTGTTCCCGGGTTAAAACTCTTCACACAGACACAAATTCAAACATCATATTCAACCCATATCTCCTTCCATATCTTATTATCATTTTCTTTTTTATATATATATATAAAAACCATTTTTATCAGTTTTATAAAAACAATGCACAAAGAATCAAGGCATAGCAGCTTATAAATTCTTTTCTAAGAAAAAATAATAATAAAAGACCAATAAGGCATAACATTTCCAGATTATAATATCAATATTTCATATAATATTAACTTCATATCTTGTCCCTACTTCTCCTTTCCATCCAAATTATTTATTAATTAAAATTTTATTGCCTTTTATCAATATACAAAATCCAAAAAAAAAAAGCATATATATCCTTCCATATCTTATTACCATTTTCAACAACATTCTTTGTCTGTTCTATTTCCAATTATCCATTCATCTTTTTTTTTCTTTTACTATACTTCTCCTGTACACCAATTGGAGTAACATCTATAACTCATTACCCTAACTTAGAAATACTACATATAGCAATCTTTCTTGGGATTCTGTTTAAAAGATTCTAAAATTACATAATAAATTTTATATTCTAAATATACATATAAAAACACACTCTTATATACCCTCCAGAATCCCTCTTTTAATCTAAATTAAATTCACCCATTGTCTCTAAATAAACCTTTTTTCTTTAGGTCTTGCTTCCCCCCATTAAGGCTTCTCCTCCCCCCCTTTCTCTCTTGCTTATTCTTCTCCTTGCCCTTTCTACCCCTTTGCTTTTTCCCTTCGCTTTTCTTACTCCTTTTCCTTTGCTTTCTAACCTTGCCTCCATCTTTTCGCTCATTTTTCTCTCTTTTGGTTGTTTTTATAATTCTTAAAATCCCCTTTTTCTTATCCTTTTTCTCCTCCTCTCCGGAAGGGACCCATTGTTCATCAAAGATGGCTTCTTCTTCCTCTTCTTCCTTGTCCCAGTTCTTCTGCTGCGTAATCAACTTTTCAACAGAGCATAACGCCATTTCTAAGAATTGAAACAAAGCGCCCAAAGTATCTTCTTTTTTATATTTTTGATATTCAATCTCTAGTTCATCCACAAACGATGCCATTATGAAAAGGAAAACTTTTTCCAAAACAACCACAAGTATTTTTAATCAAAGACAATCAAAAGCAATTAAAAAAAAAAGTTCCAAAAGTTAATACTTTTCTTCCTTCTTCTCTTTCTCTTTCTGGATTAATTTTTAATCAAAGAGGTCCAATTACCATATATCTTCCTTTGGGATCCACAAAGACGTTCTAGACAATCTCCTCCTTTTTCAGCTTCTGCTCCAATTTTTTTTCTCCCTTCCCACTTGCAATGACAATTTTAAATAATCAGAAATCCATACCTCCAGCAAAGATTTTCCAATTTCTTAAATTTTTCAATGTCCAAAAATCCCTTTGTCTCTTAGCTTCAACTTTCAAAGCAATCCACTTTCAATGTCTAATATATCCAAATATTTCTGCTATTTCCGTGGGGTGGGAGAGTAAAAAAAAAAAAAAAAAAAAAGTTCCCTTTAACAGCTTCTCCGCTGCTTTTCGCTCTTCTTAGGGATACAATGTATCCTCCAGCAATTCAAGCAGCTCAATTCCAGGCAATTTAAAAGGTGTTACTTGACCCGGCTCAGACAGAACTTTCACTCTTCACACTTCCTCCAGCACAGTTCTTACCCGGTTGCTGGCTTCTTCGTGGCGGCCATTGCTGACCGCCGCTCCACCGCCTTGGGAAAAAGGGGTTTTCCCGGAGAAGGGGGGGGGTCTGCGACACCCCCACCTCCCTATCCGACTCCCCTCTCTCTTCAGCTGTCCCTACAGGGCAGCCATATCCCCCTGACCCATCTGGATCGGGGGTACCTCGACGGCTAGCACAGCAGGAATCGCGAGCTGTCGCGAATTCCTGCTGCCCCGAAGCCACGCGAAACCGGAAGTTCGTTAATCCCTACTTTTAAGGGTGTTAAACTGCTACAGAATATGTATTACTTTTTTTCTTTCCTTCATAATTTTTAATTGTCTCTTTTATATGTAAATATGGTTTATCCCTATGTAGATAAACATATTCATATATTTAGATAAATATCTTCAAACTATCCATCTTGTTATGAATCGCAGTGATTATTTTTATGTTATGCTTAACTTTGGATGAAAAGTCAAATAATCCTATGTGTACAATATTGATATCTTAATATATCCAGGAAACTACAGACCAATTAGCCTAGCATCAATATCTGAGAAGATATTGGAAAAGGTAATCAAAATATAAATTGTGAACATCTAGAAACAAATAAAGTTGTTACTAGAAGCCAACACGTGTTTATTAAAAACAGATCATGCCAAACTAATCTTATTTCATTCTTTGATAAAATGACTAAATTAGTAGATCAGTGAGATGCTGTTGACATAGTATATTTAGATTTCAGTAAGCCATTTGATAAAGTACATCTCAGCCTATTTCTTGATAAACTAAAAAAATGTGGGATAGACAGCATCATCACCAAATGGATTTGTAACTGGCATACTCGTTATGTAGTTCTTAATGGTACTACATCTACTTGGAGGGAAGTAAGCAGAGGGATTCATAAGGTTCCATCTTAGGGCTAGTACTCTTCAATATCTTCATAAACGTTGTAGATGAGGGGATACAAGGGGAACTCATCAAATTTGCAGATGATACTAAACTAGCAGGAATAGCCAACTCCCCAGAAGACAAGTTCAGAATCCAAAAGGATTTTGACAGACTTGAATGGTCAGAATGAGATTTAATGTAGAAAAAAGCAAGGTTTTACACTTGAGCAAGAAAAAGCAAAGGTACAAGCACCTGCTAAATTGCTATTTTTCCTTTTTCCGATCATCATCTGTTCTGCTGTCCCAGAAGATTTAGATTAGCTTGGAAGCAGGAAATGGTTGGATTTCTTGCTTTCTAGCTAATCTTTAGATCTTTGGCTCTGCTTTTAAGCCCTTAGGACTGAAGGTTCTATTATTCAGTGCAGACTCACGGCAAGCAAATTTGAGAGACTGAGTTAGCCGGTGGCAGATAGATAGATCTCTGAATGAATCTGTGATTCTGTGAGCAACTCAATCTGCCTGCCTGCTTTGCCTGATTTTGGGTAAAAGTTGCTCTTTTTTAATATATATATATATATATATATATATATATATATATATATATATATATATATACATATATATATGTTTTCTTAAGTTTTCGCGGGTACTTACATGTCTGGCATTCAGCTTTGTTCGGGTATTTTCCCACGTCATAATAGATAGATAGATAGATAGATAGATAGATAGATAGATAGATAGATAGATAGATAAGATAGATAGATTTCAATATTTACATACATGGTGTGTTGTGAGTTAATTTTGTGAGTTTGCTTGCAAGCAAATTTTATGTGACAGACTGAGCTAGCCAATGGCAGAAAGATAGATCTCTGAATGAATCTGTGATTCTGTGAGCAACTCAATCTGCCTGCCTGCTTTGCCTGATTTTGGGTAAAAGTTGCTCTTTTTTAATAGATAGATAGTTAGTTAGTTAGTTAGATAGATAGATAGATAGATAGATAGATAGATAGATAGATAGATAGATAGATATAGATATAGATATAGATATAGATATAGATATAGATATAGATATAGATATAGATATAGATATAGATATAGATATAGATATAGATAAATAGAGAGAGAGAGAGATTTCAATATTTACATACATGGTGTGTTGTGAGTTAATTTTGTGAGTTTGCTTGCTAGCAAATTTAATGAGTTTGCTTGCAAGCAAATTTTATGTGACAGACTGAGCTAGCCAATGGCAGATAGATAGATTAACTGGAATTAATACTGATATAATTTTAGTTTTCTTTTTCTTTTCAATACTTTAAATAATACTAAATAATAGAATTATCGTAATTGTTAATTCTATTAAATATTACTGTATTGAAATTTACATTGAAACCATATATCAAGATTTACAACATTACATTAAAAGGGAAAAAGAAGCAGCAGACAATAAATGTGAAATAGAGTATAGAATGGGGTTAAAAAAGAGCTTTGAGGTCTTGATGTGGGTAATCCTAGATTCAATAGTCCCACATCTATAATCAAATATTTTGGAAAGGAATGACCAAGTCAGTCTTCTGAGAATAGGAACAATTAATGAGAATGATATAGAGTACTCTGATTGGAAATAAATATGTACTCTCGTGATGTTTTAGTTGGTGTTTTAGTTCAAATTTTCAGTGATGACTAATGCTATGATTAACTTTCTTGTCTTAAACTGGTTTTATTCCAATAAAATTCTTAGCAGGATTTCTGGCTAGTAATATGCTTTCAGCTTAGAAAATATGAGTTCTGAGATGTTACCTTTAAAAAAAAAGTTAAGCATTTTTAGGATATCTTTTTTAAAGAGAAACAATAAACTCCCCTTCCAAACAAAGGTCGACAGCACATTTTAAGAAGAGTTAGCTTTCCCCAACTTGCTCTATATTCTTAGCTTTGTGGTTTTAGAAACTTTCAGGTCACAGTAAGCTAAGTCAGCAAAAAGTGTGAGTGAGCCAAAAAAACAAAAAAAAAAAGAATCATCTTACTCTAAAAACAAAGGGCTAAAGTTGGAAAATTACAGCTTCTAGAACTTAGAAAATTACAACCCCAAAAAGTTTCATGACCTTTTGCTGAAGAGAAAAAAAGAAAAATAGTCATCAGTTACTTGGTTAATAAAGAGTTACTGAAAATTAATTATCTGATTAGTAAAATCTTGGATCTATTTGGAACAGGTTTCTTCTGCTTATTTGATCTATTATAATAAAATGCATGTCTTTAAGGGATAGATGAAAATTTTAATAGTTGAAGTGCAACAAGAGCAAGCATGGCAGACCTCAAAATGAATGTGTCTTTTTGCTCCTCATGTAATTGTGCCTTTCTTTAGGACTATTGCATTGTAGATCTTCTATGCAACCTAGTGAAGAATCTGACTATATGTTGCCACCGGCCTTTGTATGTTTGTTCATTATCAAATTTATATGGCTATATTCTGGGCAGTAAATAGCATCTATACTTAAAAGATATTAGAATGCCTTCCTTACTGTATTCAGATAGTGTCATTGGCTGATTTCTTGTCTAAATTTCAGGTGTAAGCTCAGAAAAAAAATTAAACCTCTCCTTCCATATAGTATTTTTCCAGTCCCTTCAAATCCAAGTTACAGAAATAGGAAAAACTACACAAAGATACTATTATTGCAATTATCATATATTTAATTTTAACATATAATAATTTTACAGTTCTTATAGTGCCGTAATGGCAAACCTATGGCACGTGTGCCAGAGTTGGCACACAGAACCGTCTCCATGGGCACATGTGCGACCAACTGGTCTTTGGGGGCACCAGAGTGCTGGAAAATGGTCTGAAAATTGCCCTAAAAATCACCCCAAAACTGGCCATTTTGGGGCCTGTTTCAGGCAGTTTTCAGGCTGTTTTGGGGGGCATTTTCTGGGCAAAAATGGCCCAGAAAACAGCCTGAAAACCGCTTGAAAATGGGCCAAAAGACAGGCAGAAAAAACAGGAAAACCAGTTGGCCGGTGCGCATGCACATGCTGGAAACCCAAATCCCAGTTGGCTGGTGCATGCATGCGCACCGGGCAGCTGGTCTTCCGATTTCCGGTGCACGCACTTGCACACGCATGCACGTGCAGCCTGGTTTGGAAACTTGGTGCTGAAAAGGTTTGCCATCACTGTTATAGGGGTAACCATTTACACCAAAGAATCAAAATTTTAAAAACCTAGATTAAGCAAATGAGATGATCGCTCCTGAAGTCAGTTTAGTACAGCAGCCTATACCAACCTGATGCATTTCAGAAATGTTAAGAATAGTTATTTGTTGAGGATGAAAGGAGCAGAAGAGTGCTTGCAATGTATCTGGAAGTCACTAGGCTAGGAAGGCTGCACTACAGATAAATTGTTTGCCCTTCTCTTCCCCTCCCCTCGCTCCACTTCTATTTTTTTTCTGTTTCCTCTTACTTTTATATATTATTATTCAGCCAAGATTGGCAAACTTCTGTTAGCATGTCTTATTATCTAATCACCTTATTATTTTACCACATTATCATTTTACACTGGCACCTGGAAATTTGAAAACAGTTATCCTCTACCTAGAAAGATGGCAATGGGGTTCTTTATTGGAAGAAGTTTAAAAGTTAACATAGTAGGCACACCCACAAAAATCCAACCCTCCCCACTTTTTCATATATGTGTGATATACATATGCATTGTTATATGTATATCTCTGATTATTCTCCAAACATTACAGCTACTATACAGCATATGGAACAAACCCTGAAGGAGAATCCGTTACAATCAGAGGGTGAGGGACTGGATGTGTGGTCTGCACTTTGGTCCTGGTTACCAAATGGTTCATGGATTCGTCACCTAATTGTTGGAGTAATATTGCTTTTTAAACTTTCTCTTTGTGCATGCTGTATTATCCAATGTCTCCCTGGACTTTTAGGAATGTATTGGGTGAAGCCTACGGAAGGAGAATTGCTGTCGCAGATGGCGAAAAGCTACCGAGGCATCCGCGATCATCAAAAAACTAAAACAGGGGAGATGTGGGAATAATAAACTTTGGCATTGGGCTCAAGTAATGATTAATCTAATGCTTTATACATACATGTCTTCCTAAAGGTCACTGAGATAATGCAAGGAAATTAAAAGCAAACACCAGAAACAATTAAGCAGCTCAGACAACTGCAAACAAGTCTGTACTATTTCTAATTATTGTAATCCACAATGTAACTTGTAATTCACAATGTAATTTTGCTTACTATGTACTAAAATCTCAATAAAAGGAAGCACTGGAATTTATTCTGGGCTCCCATCCCGAGTACACACGCTTGTGTCTCATTCTTTCCATGGGAGACCACTACAAGAAAACTGAGGGAAAAACTAAGGAGCAATGGACAGCATTATAGGCCACAGACACAAATTATCCAGTTGAATAGATTGGATTAAAGAGATCTCTTTTCTCTCACAAGAAGCATCCGTGTTCCAAAGATTGTAGAAAAAGGACGGCAGAAAGTTGAGTAATAAGATTTTTTATGATTAGTTACCATTAAGATGGTACAGTTTTTAAAATAAATTCTATTTTGTTTCTTTTGTCAAAACAAACCAAATAATACAACTTGGAAATGGATGACCAGAAGAATTGTTAAATATGACAATTAATATAATCAAATAATTGGATTAATTGTAGGGGACAACATGCTGACACTGTAAACTGCTTAGAGACTGCTGTAAAGTAGGGGTCCACAGGCAGGGCTGCAGCATGCCAGCAACTGGGCCATGCAAACAAGTGAAGCCCCATCTGTGGAATGCAGGCAGCACATGAAACCACACCTCTTTTGGTCCATGGAAAAATCCCTGGTGCCCAAAAGGCTGGGGGCCACTTCTGTAAAATACTGTGAAGCAGTATATGAGTCTAAGTGCTATTGTTATAAGAAACAAGTAGCTATAGTAGTGGTGACTAACCTTTTTGGACTTCTGTGCCAAAAATTGCACGCGCGCTTGTATGCATACACTCGCATGCCAGCACCCAGAAGGCAATGCTCAAGGGGGGCGCCCCTGTACATGCATGCATGAACTCTCCGCGCTGCTCATTTCTGTGCATGTGTGTGCATCTCCCGCACACACACACGCCCATGCACACCAGATACCTGTAAATCAGCTGCTGGACTGGCGGATTGCATGCACATGCGCAGTGAGGCTCTTATGGGCGACCTCTCGCGTGCCGGCAGAAGCGGCTCTGCTTGCCACTTCCAGCACGCGTGCCATAGGTTCACCATCATGGAGCTGTAGCTGATTCAGCAGTTCAGAAAATCTATCAAATTATATTGGAGCTGAATGTTATCACACTAAATAAACTGATATGTACTAAAATGTATTAGAATACAACTAGATGTTTGATATCAAAAGGAAATTCGCAACAGAATAAATACATTATGTCCCCATTATTATCCCATAATTTAGAAGCAAATGCCAGCAAAAGTAATTTTCCCTGCCCATGGAGATTCCCCAAGTGGTTTAAAATTCATCATGCAAATTTTTTTTTCTAATGGAACCAATTCTGTATTGTTTCACTACAAGATTTTTAATATACTTTTTAACGTATTACAGGGTAGTGGACAGTTCACTTAGCCATCATTCAAAATTATGACATAGCCCCCCTTCCCAAGTGTTTACAACACAGTTCTTAAGTAACAAAAGTTGCAGCACCATGGCAGTCGTTCACACTTACGAATGACCGCAGAAGCGCTGCAAACATTTGCCCTGCCTATTCCCCCCCACCATGCCTGTGGTTACTCACCTTGTGAAGATCTAGCGAGCTTTCAGTTTCTTGGCCTACTTCGGTGCTTCAGACCTTTGGTGCATTTTCAAAGAATGGAGGTGTTGTGTCCGCTGACTGACAAGTCCTCCCTCCGGTCCACCGCCTGAGCACGGGAGCGCCAATCGCTCCCATTGGCTGATGCTGTTTGACAGCCAGCTATAAAAGGGGCTGTCAAACGGTATCAGCCGTCGCCGCCAGCTGACTGCCAGTTAGCCTCGGCAGCCGCGGCAACCCTTTATTCAATACGAATAAAGTTTGTTAACTTTTAGCCTGCGCCTGTCTCAGTCATTGCCGCCGCTCCACAACACTGGCGATGAGGGCGGGATGCGATAAGAGACAACCAGGCAAAGACAGCTGAGCACAGTCACTGTCAAAAAGAGCCGAAGCCGCAAGAACTGAATACGTCACCGCCGCTGATGCTCTCCACGAGCGCAAGGTTGAAACTCCCAGCTGGGAATCTGACGCTGCCTGACAGGCACAGACGCGAGCGCCTTTCTAAAGGCACGAATTTAAATCCTCCACAGTTGAGGGAATCAGCATTACTGTTTCCAAGATGGGCACAAACCCGGCATTCCCTCCCTTCCAACCGTCGGGCGAAACATGGGAGTCGTATATGAACCGTTTTGACTGTTTCCTGAATGCTATCGACCTGACAGAAGCCACTGACCTGAGGAAAAGATCTTATTTTCTGAGCTTCTGTGGGGCTGCAGTTTTTGATACAGCCTCAGCATTAGTGTCCCCATGCTCTTTAAGGCTATTCCCTGGGAGGAGTTGCAGGGAATTATATCTAACCACTACTCCCCCAAACCCTCTCAAATAGCTAGGAGACTAGCTTTTAGAAGGAGAGTTCAGGCTGAAGGGGAGACAGTTAGTCAGTATATGGCAGCTTTAAGATCAGCTGCCATACACTGTGGATTTAGGGATTACTTAGAAGACATGTTGCTGAACCAAATTGTAGGAGGGGTTAGAGACCTTAAATTACAGAGGCGTTTACTAGCAAAAAAGGATTTAACCCTAAGTCTAGCAATTGAAGAAGCTCAGGCTGCTGAGCTATCAGAGCTGTCAGCAACAGAGAACCCCATAAAGCAAGGGAACTCTGCCATTCACTTTGATGAGGTATCCCTAGAAGAGGAACCACTTGAGGTAAACTGCTTCAGACTGCCAAGCCTCCTCCCCCCCCCCCCCCCCCGAGGTGCCTAGAAGAAACACCAATCCAACAGCCAGACAGCAACCTAATTGTCTGAGCTGTGCAGGGGCACATCCCAGGTCAAACTGCAGATTCAGAAACGCCATCTGCCTAAACTGCCAGAAAAAAGGCCACATAGCTAGGGTTTGCCAAGCTGAAAAAACCTTCTCACAAAGACCTCAAGCTGCTGCCTCCTTCCAAAGGCAAGTTGAAGATTGCTACACCTGTTACCACTCAGACAATACCACCCCTGGGTCTAACAAAATAAGCATTTTTGTCTCCCTAGAAGGTAAACCCTGTCGGATAGAGGTGGACACCAGGTCTGCCCTCTCAATCATCTCGTGGGCCACCCTGAAGAAGCTGCTCCCTACACTCTCCAAGAAGAAGCTGCTCAACTGCCACCTGACTCTTCGAGACTATCAGGGGAAGACCATTCCAGTCCTGGGGAAAGGCAAGTTCCTTGTTTAATTCCAGAACTTTAGAGGCCACTTGCCTCTGGTGGTTGTAGATGGTGCACTTCCCAGCTTGCTAGGGCTAGATTGGTTCCCTGCCCTGGGGCTTAGTGTAACTGGTATTCACTCTGTGGTGAATACTGAGGTAGACACCCTTTTCAGGGACTATGCTGATGTTTTTAGTAATGAGCTGGGATGTTACTCTGGTACCCCTATCTCATTTGATGTGAGCCCACAAGCCACCCCCATTCGCTTAAAACCTCGTAGAGTCCCATTTGCCATTCATCCTAAATTGGATCTTGAACTAGATAAGCTAATTAAACAAGGGGTACTAGAACAAGTAGATTTCGCAAAATGGGAGACCCCCATAGTCATCCCCCTCAAAAAAGATGGCAGCGAGCAAATCTGAACAGACTATAAAACGTCCCTCAATCGTTTTCTCCAAATTAGTGCATACCCAGTCCCTGTAATTCAACACCTGCTGCACTCTTTTGAGCCAGGCACAATTTTCGCAAAACTTGACATGTCCCAAGCATATCAGCAGTTCCCAGTAGACAACCACACTGCTGACTTGCAAACAATAGTTACCCACAGGGGTGCTTTCAGATGTAAATGTTTACAATTTGGAGTTAGTGTGGCCCCAGGTATCTTTCAGTCCCTGATGGAAAGGATCCTCCAGGGATCCCCAGGGATAGTCCCATACTTTGATGACATTTTAGTCTCTGCCACTAACAAAACACAATTATTACTCAGGGTTAGGTCAGTTCTTGACCGTTTTAGGCAGCATGGGTTAAAACTAAAAAAGGACAAGTGCACCATTGCCACTAAGCAAGTGGACTGCCTTGGTTATCGAATTGATGCCTCTGGAATCCATCCCATAGAAACAAAAGTTAGGGCCATACATGAGGCACCTACTCCCTCTAACAAGACAGAGCTACAAGCCTTTTTGGGATTCCTGAATTTCTATGCAGCTTTCCTTCCACACAAGGCTTCTATAGCCGAACCTTTACATAGACTGTTAGATAAAAAAGCCTCCTGACACTGGGGGCAAAAAGAAGCCAATGCTTTCCAAGCAGTCAAATCCCTGCTAACCTCAAATGTAGTTTTAGTCCAATTTAACCAGGAACTAGTTCTAGCTGCAGACGCTTCACCTTTTGGCATAGGGGCAGTACTCAGCCACAGGCTACCCAATGGCTCCGAGGCCCCAATTGCCTTCTTCTCAAGAACATTCTCTACAGCAGAAAGGAACTATAGTCAAATTGACAAGGAAGCCTTAGCAGCAGTGGCTGCTGTAAAAAAATTCCATGAATTCCTTTATGGTCATTACTTTGAACTCATAACAGACCACAAACCACTCTTAGGCCTTTTAGCAGGAGACAAGCAAACCCCACAGGTACTGTCCCCACAGATGACCAGATGGATGCTGTTCCTAGATGCCTACTCATATAAGCTGGTACATTGTCCGGGGAAGAACCTGTGCCATGCAGATGTCCTTAGCAGTTGCCCCCTTCCAACACCAGTAGAAGACCCCGCTCCAATCCACGCCATTTTTGATTGCAATGAACTCAACCTACCAATCTCAGCCGAGGACATTGCTGCCCACTCCAGAAGGGACAAGGTCATCTCCCAAGTCCTGGACTGGGTGGGGAGGGGGTGGTCTGAAATTCAGTACACTTCTGAATTCATCCCATTTAAGACTCGCAGGCATGAGTTATCCTCACTACAGGGTTGCTTACTATGGGGAACAAGAGTAGTCATACCCACCACGCTAAGAGAGCCAATTTTAAAAGCCCTTCACGAAGGCCACCCAGGCATCGTGAGGATGAAGGCTCTGGCCCGCAGCTATGTATGGTGGCCAGGCCTGGATGCCCGGATCTCCAGTTGGGTAAGCACGTGTCAGCCCTGCCAGGCAACTAGATCAGCACCTCCAACAGCTGTGCCAACTCGATGGGAGGATGCTGGGGCCCCTTGGTCCTGACTGCATATTGACTTGGCTGGCCCTGTGCATGGGCGGACCTTCCTGGTCATAGTAGACTCGTTTTCTAAATGGATTGATGTGGCTCTACTTCCCTCCACAACTACGCTGGTGTCACGCAAGCCCTGACCAGACTGTTTGTCACGCATGGCCTCCCTGACACCTTGGTGTCAGATAATGGCCCCCAGTTCACCTCTTGTGAGTTTGGGGTCTTTGCAGCCAACCTGGGCATCAGACATGCCCTCACAGCTCCTTTTCACCCTGCAAGCAATGGGATGACTGAGAGGGCCGTTAGATCTGTAAAGAAAGCCTTAGCAAGGTTTGGCCAGGCAGACTGGCACTCCAAGCTGTCTGCCTACTTACTCAGCCAGCATTCTACTCCATACACCACCACCAACAAGTCCCTGCAGAACTATTGATGGGCAGGCGTCTCAGGACTATCATGGACAGGTTATACCCCCACTATGCCCTGGCACACCTTTAGGCTCTGACAACCTTGCCAGGGAATTTGCCCTGCAGAACCTGGTTTATGCCAGGAACTATGCAGGGTACCCTTTGTGGATGCCAGGGCAGATAGTTTCTGTTACAGGACCCAAGTCCTATAGGATCTTGCTGGAAGATGGTCAAGTGTGGCGCCGGCACATAGACCAGCTAAGGAGGCATTGGGCAAGAGCTGCAGCTGACTTCCAGGGACCACCAGACGTGCCATTCTACCAGCCGCCTGAAACCTACTTGCCTGACACCCCGATCTTCCAACTGCCCGCTGAAGCCGACCAGCCGAGCAACCCGGTCTACCCAGCAGCCGCGAACCGCTTCCTGCCTGATGACCCGGTCTACCGGCCGACTCCCAACCATCCCCGCAGCGAACCAGTCGGAAGGACCTACCTGGTCAGCAGCCAGACACTCGGACAAGGTCTTCTGAAGGCCAGCAAGAATCTCCGGGTGACTCCCAGCAAGCAATGGACATTTTACCTGCTAGCAGGCCTCTACACCTTCGACGATCTCTCTGCGAGCGAAGGCGGCCTGCCAGACTACAGGACTACGCATGCGCCCGGCCAGGGGGAAGGAGTGTTGTGTCCGCTGACTGACAAGTCCTCCCTCCGGTCTGCCGCCTGAGCGCGGGAGCGCTGATTGCTCCCATTGGCTGATGCCGTTTGACAGCCAGCTATAAAAGGGACTGTCAAACGGTATCAGCCGTCGCCGCCAGCTGACTGCCAGTTAGCCTCGGCAGCCGCAACAACCCTTTATTCAATAAGAATAAAGTCTGTTAACTTTTAGCCTGTGTCTGTCTCAGTCATTAGGCCTCACAGGAGGCCTAAAGTACCACAAGATCATGTGAGATCAGTAGCATGAGATGTCGTGCTACTGATCTCAAGTGATCTCACGGTACTTTTGGCCCTCTGCAAATGGAGGCCTGGACGAGATCTGCAGCAAAAGATTTTGCAAATGGCGGGAAGGCCTGAACCACCGAAGCAAAAACCCTTGAACAAAGGCTTGCCAAGGCCTACAGGGATGAGAGATTGTTTTCCCAAAAACCTTTTAACACTGAGAACAGAGGCCAAGAGGGGCGTGCACATCCCTTCGGACCTCTGTTTACAGTGGTAAAGGCCTTTCCTCAAGTCCTTTGCAGCTAAGAACAGAGCCTCTGTTCTTGACAGCAAAGAGTTTTTTGCAAAAATGACCGCAGCCTATAGGGATGCAATCTCTCATCCCTGCAGGCCTCGGCAAGCCTTTGCCCAAGGTGAAACCATGGCAGAGAAGGTAGAGAAGGGACAGCTCTGTTGATCATCAAGATGTATGTAAGGTAAGTGACTCAGTTGGGCAGGATGTTGTGGGATGGGAAGCATGAGATATCTCAGTAGGTGGGGAAAGCACTAGCCTCCACCCAAGTCTTTTCCCAACCTGAGATACCTCATGTGCCCTTAACAGCTTGATTATTCGATTAGCAATTACGTGGGCAAAAGCAGAGAGTCATCATGTTCAAGCTATGTGATTTACTGTTACGTATCCTCGAGTTACAAATATAATTGGCAGGCTCCATTACGTCCGTAATTCAAGGACTACAGTTGCATATTAGAATTGGAGATAAGGTGATGCTGTTCCGCCTTGTTACGTTTTTTTTTTCTGCTTTTTTAGATGCAATGATTGTAATTGTACAGCATCCTTTATACTTTAATTGTTCAATTGTTGAATTAGGAAGGAAGAAAAGAGTAAAAAGATCTGAAGCATGTTCTTGAAAAAGAAGATTTACAGCAACTCCCAATCCTTTTGTAAAACCTGTTAACTATTAATTTGTAACAATAAGGTGTGAAGTGACCCAGGTTTTACTAATTAGTATCCAAATATCCATGTATAAATTTACTTTTTCAAAACAGTGTTATGATCTATATAGTATTTACTATTTATTAATGTACCCCAAATGGTAATGAAGAAAGAGAGTGTACCAAAGCTCCAACATAAAAACATCGTTATTTTTAATTAACAATTATTATTCTTAATTAATAATTACTTTTAAAGTTACCTAGAGACACATTTGGAGATCACAGAGTAAATATTCTGGTAGTGAGGAGCAGGCAACTGGAAGCTGCAGAACTATTAAATCAGAAGAAAAGAATAGTCTGATAAGCCCATTCTCTTCCGTTGAAATGATACTAAAAAATCAATTCTACAGCATAAAACTGTCTCTCTCTGCTCTAAAGCGGCCTTTCTCAATTTGGTAACTTTTAGACTCAGTTTCCAGAATTTCCAGTAGCATGAACTCCAAGCATTTAAAAACTGCTGAGATGGAAAAACTGCTCTAAAGTAAAGAAACATTAGCCTGATCCAGATTCAGATCTTCACAAATGCAAAGCAACTTAATTTTCCCCTACCTTCCATGCCCCTTGCTTCAAAAGAATTGTATTTCTCTTCCATATGCACAGAATGTGCTTTAAAATCTTCTCTGGACAAGATTATAGACCTGGATAATAATCTTATCCAGATTATTAATAATGTTTGATTTTTGAAAGTTTAACGCATTACCAAATTTAAGAAAAATCTCTATTGATGTTCTTTAAATTTCTGTTCTAATCTATTGAATTTTCTGCTAAGAAAAGAAATACATCCTCATTAACTTTCTAATCCCCCTTCAGTTAAGGAATTGACTTCAGTTCCCATAGCAGGATGAGAAAGGGTAGGGAGACAAGAGTAGCACTGAAGACATTTGTTTAGATCATCCACAACTGTATTCTCCTTTTCAATCTTACATGCCAATACAAGAAATGTAAGTCATCTTCTGGACCAGTGGTCTCCAACCAGTGGGCCGTGAGAAAATTTTGATAGTCTGCAGAGAAATGTCACCCCAAAGCACCCCCCAAAGTAATTAATCCAGACTGTATGGGAACACAAGGCTGTGCCGCCCACATGGCCCGCAAGAACACAAGGCTTGCATCATTTGCATTGCAAACAACACGAGGTAGTGAAGGGAGGGGGAAAGGTGGAGGGGGAAACTTGCCCGACTTGCCCCACATGCCTGGCCTGGCCACTGGGCTGCTTCTTTCCGCTTCTTTCTTCTTCTGCTTTTGGCTGCACACAAGGAAAGCAGCAAAAATCTTTCTTTCTCTCCCCCAAACTCTGTCAGAAATGAGTCTTTGGGATCCTGCAAGGCATCCTGCTCCAAGGGGCTGCACCGGTGCGACAAGTCTCTCACAAAGACTCATTTCTGGCGGAGTTTGGAGGAGAGAAAGAAAGATTTCTGCTGCTTCTGCTGCCTTTCTTGCATGAAGCCAAAAGTCTCTCTCCCCCGCCCCCCGAAACAGAGCTGGAAACGGTATCCTGCTATCCCAAATAAAGAATAATTGATTGGTAGGAAAACAGGGTGGGGAATTTTCCTGCAGACTTCTTTTGGGATTTCCCAAACCCTTCTTTTGGGATTTTAAACCCTCGGGATTTAAAATTACAAATTTGGTGGTCCCTGAGGTCCAAAAGGTTGGCAGCCCCTATTCTAGACCAGGAGTGCCAAACTCGATTTCATTAAGGGTCGCATCAGGGTTGTATTTGTCCTCGGGGGACCAGGGTGGATGTGGCTGGGATGGGTGTGGTCAGCTCAATATCATTCGTTGGGGACACCTGTGGTGGTCCAGTTTTTCAGCTGTGAGGGCCTCCTGCAGCCCTCTGCCAGAAAAAACATAGCTCTGGAGGTCCATGTATGGCCCTCCTGAGCTCCATTTTTGTGGCAGAGGCATCGCAGGCCGCCCCTTCATTGTTTCCAGGGTGGTTCAGTGGGCCAGATCTGAGCCCTGGGCCTTGAGTTTGACAACCCTGGTCTAGACAATGGCTTATCACTCCAGGAACATAGCGAGGCCTGATAGCTTCCTCTAGGAACAGCTCTAAAAGGAGTCAAAATGGATGGGAGTTTGTGGGAGAATGCTCATTGATTTTCCTCTAGTCTTTTCTCAGGAAAGGATAGGAATATAAATTCAAATTTGTCTAACAAAGAGGAAGGAATATACAATGCTCCCAAACTACTATAAATCTATCCTTTCTTAAATACCTGTATGAGGAAAAAGTATATTTCCATATTCTGTGAGATTTTATGGAGACCAAGAGAACCTTTTCTTGCCATTATTTGGGCCTCGGCCTTCTTCATGATAGAAATTCTAAAAGCCTTTTCGACCCAGAAACCTGCTGCTACTCTCTTGATAGGAATGGTCTCAGCAATCTTCTTCAGCTTTCCTGCTGACATGTTTCCAATGAATACATTTAGTCTTTTCTCTCTCACACAGGCATGAAAGGCAAAGGCATATAGATTGCATGGCTTCCCTCTGCCACCCCCACCCCCAATCATTCCTCACAAGTAATTTCTTTCAGGAATTAAACCATCTTCCAACACACATGCAAGTTAATTTTTTATAACTGGAACATATCCTTCATCACCAAAAAGCAAAAACCTTCCTCCTTAAATTAGTTGGTGTTCTCTCCTCCTGTTTACAATAAAAATTAATGGGGAGCTGTTCATCCTTCTATTCATATCCCTGAACTTAAAACAAAAATAAATCAAGGCCCTTCTGCATTTCCCACCTTCATCAACTTGGAGTGACAGCATTACAGATTCATTCAAGCAGAACAAAGCTGCCTTTCTTGTAGGAATGAAAACCAAAAGCCATAAGGGCATCTCAGAAAATTGCTTAGGCCAGGAGTTTTCAAACTTTGCAATCCCAGAGTCTCCTAAAAATGATAGTTTCATTTGTGCAATATCACCAACCATTAGTAAAACGAATGAGTTTATTGGGGCTGGGATTAAGTAAAGATAAACAAATACCAGTAGTTTACTTTTAAAAAATAATGTTTAAGTATTTAACAAAACAATGATAGAACTTTACATTTATTAAAATAAAATATAAATTTAAAACTAATTTAATCCATATTTTAATGAAAAAGGATAAGCTTGTTTATTTTTGCACAGTCTCTGAAATCTGTTGAATTTTTAAAATAGACATTCATTTTTCTCTCCATATTTACTTTCAATAACTGTTTGCGTTCATAGCAACAACTGAAGAAAACACAGACTCACCGAAAAATATTCTTACAATTGATTACCAATGCTTCTAAAAGATTTTTAAAGTTTTGTCATATCTCTGAACAAAAATCTATTATACAGGCAACAGAGTACAAGGAACCCAATTTTCAAAAAGAGTGTTGTGTTAATAATCCTTCTATTGACACTATCTTCCCCATCATAATTGGGTCACATATTACAGAGCCAAATAGTTTAGCCAGAGGCTTCCTGTGGTTAGCAGGCTCTGGGTTGGCCATACTTGCCCTTCATGGTTTGAGATTAGGATATCAGATACCTTTGCAATATATTATCATTCCATTGCCCATAATGCCAACAATATCCTTGTATCTTTTTGTGGGGTAAACACCTGATATTATTTGGAACATGCCAACACCGCTTATATTTTATAACAACTTCACTAGCATCTATTTTGGATGAAACAGAAATGTGACTTATTTTTATAAATTTCATTGAGGGTTTTTTCTTAGTTTAGTACTGACTAGGTATGACTCTTCAAAAGTTTTGGTGCAAGTTTTTCAGAACCTACCTGGAGATAATCTGAAGATGACCCTGGAATCTTCTGGATGTAAAATTGAAAGGCTGGTTACATTTAAACCTTCTAAAAACCTGGGCTCAGAAAATGTGGGGGGATGTTAGAGAAATTGCCTTTCTAAGTAACTTAGAAAACCTAATTTTTACAGATAGGTTTTCTTCATATCTTGATAACTGAAATGCAGCTGATTGAGATAACAGTAAAGGGAATCTTCTGTAGCTACAACAAAAACTATGAAAATTTTGCCCTGGAAAAAACATTTTTCTTCACTGCTGAATGAAAATATTTTTATTACTACAGCAATTTGCTACATTTTATTTCATTTACATAATCATTACAAATATTTCATTTTCTGAAATAGCATGCAACATTCAGGTTGAATATAACCATACTTTCTTATAGGTAACACCATTGTGCGACTTACTGTCAATGCCTAAGTATTCCCATTGTGCTATATATTAGATGTTGCCTAATTAGCTACAGTTGTTAATCAATCTATTTATCATTATAAAACTTTTAGTGCTCTCAGGTTGTTTCAGTGGGAAAAATCTACAATACGGGAGGGCATTTGAAGTTTACAGATGACATTTTTATTTAGAAAGATACTAAATATTACCAACTGTAATTGGTAATGGTAATATTATCAACTGTCAATTGGTAACTATAAATAGAAAGAATATACAAAATTATTCAATGGACAATGTTGAGTCAATATCTTTATGAAGGTTGTAACTGATTCTAATATCTAACTAAAATTTATAAATCACATTTTGTATAAGTTGAATTTGCAAAATACTTCAATAGTAGATCCACATAATATACCATGTTTCCCTGAAAATAAGACCTGGTCTTAAATTTTTGGTCGCCAAAATAAGGATTTATTTTTGGAGTAGGTCTTATTTTTTTGTGGCCACAACAGAGCAGGAGATTAGGTGGGGTGGTGGAGGACAAGCAATGCTCCAGGGCTGCAGCCACTAAGTGAGGCATTGGGGCAGTGGAAGACGAAGAGAGACAGGGATGCGAAGTTGCCACAAGCGTGATAAGCTGCACTGGCTTATCAGAGGGTCCCGCAGGCAGGACATCAACATGCTGACAACTGCCTAGCCTTGCGGTGGCAGCTCCAGCAGCCCTATGCATGATCGCCAGCTCGGTTCTTCTCCTTCCTCACTGCCATAACGAAACAGGAGACTGAATGATGCACCAGTGCCACAGCCACTAAGCGAGGCTGTGGGGGAGGGTTAGCGACCAGATCATCAATGCCGCAAACAGATGAAAGTGTGGCTTTGAAGTTTTGACTGCAGGGCGGGACCTCTCCCAACAGAAACTTCTTTCCCACTTCCCTTCCAAGGCATATTGTCTTTGTGGTGCAGAGAGAAGAGGGAGGGAAAGCAGCTGAATGAGAAGTGGGGCCATCCCAGCTGGCCAGGCACTGAAGGGCCACCATCACAAGGAATGAGAGCACGAGAGCACAATCTAATCCAGTGTGTATGTGTGTGTGTGTGTGTGTGTAAGAGAGAGAGGGGGGGGGAGAGAGAGAGATCTGATCCAACCTTGGAGAGTTATACCAGGGTTTCAGGGGTGCATTCTTTTTCTCTCTCCCCCTCTCTTCCTTCCTTCCTTCCTTGCACAGCGCAGCGATTGCCTGTCCTCCCTTTTTCCCTGGCCTGCATTGCCCAATGTCTTCCTTTTCCATTCTGGAAATGGCAACCCTATTTTCTGCTGCTTCTCCTCACAGCGTTGTGTTCCTCCTTCAAAGGTAGAAGGGAGATGCAGAGCGATGCAGGCCAGTAAAACAGGGCTGCCATTTCCGCCTCATGCAGGGCAACAAAAGAAGTTTGTGGGACTGAAAAAAAATTCAATCAGACAGAAGCTAGGACTTATTTTTGGAGTAGGTCATATTTTTGAGGAAACACAGTAGTAACCTAGATGTAATACATCTATACATGGTAATATATACAGAGAAATATTTATTCATTTATTTAAATGTAGATTTAAAGAAAGCATATGATGAAGACAATAGGATTGAATTATAGAATCAGCGATGTGAAGTTGATTGCTAAAGAGAATTATAGTGGCATATGATTGAAATAAAACATGGGAGAACCATGCTTAAAAAACTGTTCAACCTTAAGAAGGAAGTAACACAAGAATATATGATGTCCCCTTAATAATATGTTTGTGGACAAAATGTATGCACAACTGCGATGACAGTGAAAATATACTGTTTGAGAACAAAAATATATGCATACTTTTCTATGAAGTTGGCACTGTATAGCAGATAACTGAATAGTTTGCACTGAATCTCAGGATAGATTACATGCAACAAAAATGTTGTAACAAAAATAATGAATGCATTATCATTATGCAATATCCAAAAATACTTAACAAACCACAATTATGCTCTGAGATCACCAGCAGTTTTTTCTCCAATGCTGCCTTCATCTCTCCCTCTTTGCCTGTGAGTGAAACTTAAGTTATTGTTCATTGTACTGATATAAAAAAAAAGTCTTATCTTCATTATACAGTTTCTACCTGCATAAATTGTGTAACGCTTCACCATAAATTACTTTGGTGGCAAAGGCAGATAACCATCAACAAATGTTATCAGAGGTATGTTTGAGAAGCACTGGGAGATATATGCATATATCCTCCTCTCTGGTCACTAGCCAACCTCCACTTCAGCCATTTCTCTCCCAGCATTTCCCAGCATTTTGTTTTTTGAGTTCCAATGATATCTGTCACTTCCTCTGTCCTTTCTATTTTGACTTTCTTCAGTGTCCTCATCAGTAGATATTTTTCCACTGAGTAGTGATGTGCTGAAAAGAAAAGCAACTAAGCCAGATAAGAAGGCCAGCCATCACTTTGCCTATAACATGTGGCACTTTCTGAAACAGGACAGGAACATTCAAAAGAAACAGGATAGGGATTGACAATTGGAACAACAGCGGAACAAAAATTGCTACTCAAAGAAGAGAGGAAAGTAGGGAGAAAAGAATATAACTTTTGATTCTCTGAAGAAATTTAAGTCTAACCAGCATGATCAATGACCAGAGGTGCTAGACCAGGGGTCTTAAACTCAAGGCCCGTGGGCTAGATCCAGCCTGCAGGGTGCTTAGGTCTGGACCACCAAGCCGCTCTGGAAACAGCACAGGACTGGCCTGTGGTACCTCTGTCAGCGAAAACAGAGCTTGGGAGAACAATGTGGACACACACCCCGGGTTACATTGTCCCTGGCAGAGGGCTAGCAAAACAAATTAAAAACAAAACAAAAGGAGAAATGTTTCCCCTTTTGCATTTGAGCATGCAAGAAGGGACAGGAAAGAAGAAAGGGAAAGAGGAAAGAGAAAGAAAAAGAAAAAGGAAAGATGGGGAGAGAGCAAGGAAGGAAAAATAAGGAAAGGGGGAAGAATAAAGGAGAATGAAAAAGAAGAGAAGGGAGGGAGGGAGGAAGATAAAATGACGGTGAGGGAGGATCTGAGGGAAGTCCTGCCCTAGCATTTGGCCACAGGTGTCAAGCTGGCCACACCCAGACTGGCCACGCCCACCGAGATGAAACACAATCCTGGCTGTGTTCAATGAAATAGATACTCCTTTGCTAGACAATAGAAGTTCAGCAACATCTGAAGATCCCAGTTTGCTCACTTTTGTTTTGTGCTGTGTAATGAAACCTGAATATTATTTTAATTGCTAAGAAAGATGGAGGTCTTTGTTCCCATTCATCCCAAAGAAAAATGAAAGTAATTTCTAGGGTTGAATGGAATCTTGAAAACTCACAGAAAAATGGGATAAGGAAAGTCCTCATATTACAACCATTCCTTGAAACTAAGCATGGTCCTGAGCAAGTGGTACTTACAATTGGTTCTTGAAGTTCCAGCCGTTACAATACTGCTAAAGGCACATGTTTAAATAGATATGGCAAATGGAATCTCTTCCTTTGAATTGTAATATATATTACGTTTATTATTATTTCAAGACTTTGCAACAAACAAGTTCATGGGTAATTTTAAATATGCATCATACTGCAATGATATTACTTTCATTAAAACAGACATTGATAATTTAATACAAATCTTGGAATCCATGCCTCTCATCTACCTTCCTCTCTAGCACAAATGTGTGCATTTTGTGTGTGTTTGGATAACACTTTTGTTTTGGGGGGAAGCTAGTTTGGTGTAGTGATTAAGGTGCTGGTCTAAAAACTAGAGACTGTGAGTTCTAGCTCCCCCTCAGGCATGAAAGCTGGCTAGTCATATTCTCTCTACCCAACCTTCCTCACAAGATGTTGATGTGGGGGAAATAGGATGAGGAAGTAATATGTATATTTTGGTCACCACATCATAAAAACGATGTTGAGACTCAGTACAGAGAAGAGCAACCAGGATGATTAGGGGACTGGAGACTAAAACATATGAACAAAAATTACAAGAACTGGGCATGGCTCGTCTAGTGAAGAGAAGGACCAGGAGAGACATGATAGCAGTCTTCCAATATCTGAGGGGCTGCCACAGAGAGGAGGGGGTCAAGATATTTTCTAAAGCACCCGAAGGTCAGACAAGGAATAATGGATGGAACAAGGAGAAATTTAACCTGGAAATAAGAAACTATTTGACATTGAGAACAATCAACCCATGGAACAGCTTGCCCTCGGAAGTTGTGGGAGCGTTATCGCTTGAGACTTTCAAGAAGAGATTGGGCTCCCATGGTGTAGGGCTCCTGCTTGGGCAGGGGGTTGGACTAGATGACCTACAAGTCCCTCCCAACTCTGATTATCTGTTATCTGTTATGTTTCCTGCCTTGAGTTACATATAAAGTAATGAAGGTAAAGTAAAAATCTAATAAATAAAACAAACTCTTGCATTCTCTACAAAGGTTGACTGGTACGAAATGGTGTACTGTATGTGGCTTTTGTTATGTCTGGACATGTTGTGATTAGCAGAACTGAACTGCAGTTGTCATATAGTGAAATCCCCAAATCTAACTCTGAGTATTGGGATTGCATTTTTATGTGCCAATTTCCCTTCCAAGGGAATTTGTTCAAATGTCATTGGGACAATCTGGAAAGCAACTTTTCCAACTATAGATGGTTTTTGTGTTGCTGGTGTTGTTGGAGGGGGGGGCAAGAGAAGCAAGTTTAAAAAAACAGGCTGTCTTTCACGCCAACCAGACCCCTCCCTTTGCCATTCCAAGACACATCTGGTTTCATTCAGGTCTCTCCTTCCTTTACCACTCGCAGACACCCCCCCCCCAAGGGCCCTACAACTGTCCAACAAAAAAGGGAGAAGGAATGGTGGGGAAATTTTCTAAATTAGTGAGGATTCCGGATCCTACTCCTTTTAAAAAAGAAAAAGAAAAAAGAAATGCAGGCTGTGCTACAATCACCTTCTCCCCCAACCCACTCAAAACACCGCAAGTTTATAAGGCTGGGGAAGAGGAAGCTTACCTGAAGGAAAACCATAGAGTCCGATCTCAAGGATGAAGAGGATGCCCAGGGTATAACTTAGCAGGCGAGGCCGCATTGAAAAGAGGGGTCTGGGAAGCCTCATCTCGGAAGAGGTGAGGAAAAGACAACTCGATGAGGCGCGGTGGATCTTCTTTCTCCTCTGGCTCCCTGTCGCCGCGCTGTCTGGATGCAGTAGCTTTCCACCTCCAAACGCTCCTCCCGTTAGGAAGGTGATGGGAGAGAAAGACGGGGCGATAGGAGAGAAAGACGGGGCGATGGGAGAAAGAAGAGATCCCCCCCGAAGCCCCTCCCTGCCCTCTAAGAATTCAGACGCTGCGTCACGAACCCCACTGGCTGCCCAGCCAGTTGTGGGCGGAAGGCAAAGAGGCGAGGAGGGGGGAGTGAGGGAGGAAAGTTTTCTTTAAGATTTCCAAAGTGGAGGCAAACTTTCAGCGGTTTGGCAACCGGGACGATACTAAGCGGAATTGCAACACGTTGCAAACGGGGTGGGGGAAGGCGAGAGAGGGAGAAAGGCTCGGTCCTTTTGGAAACTTTCTTGAGAAAAAAAGAGCCGTATCTCCCTTCTCCCTCCTTTCAAAGGAGCGACCACTTCCACGTTAATTTTTGCTCCTGCGTGTATTCGAGCATTGTGCGTAATGCAACGTATAGGCGTACATGTCATATCTTGTTACATAGTCTTTTAAAGAAAATGTAAACAAAATCTGCCACAGCAGAGAGAATGTATAGGATGTGGAAGATTCTGGCTTTACCTTCACTGCCACAAAAAAGTGTACTGCTTCCATTCAAGAACTCCACCGTTACTGTATAATGCATGCATTTCACCTTAAAATGTTATACTATCTAATTTTGAAGTAATGAAACTATCAGAATTACTATCAATTTCTCATTTTTAACATAAAGCATGTAGTCTTTATCACAATATTCTGTAAGTAGTAATTATTTCTCAGAGGAATAGGAATAAGATAGGCAATTCTTTCCGATAATGGATTGAACTAAAAACCTCAAGCCTCAGCAAACATGGCTGTCTTTGGGTTGAAATGAGATTGAAAAATCTTGGAAGACACCAGGTTTATGCACCCTGTTCTATCTATAAAGCCACAGCCCTCCTTCAAAGCCACATGCAATCAGGTCAACCAAAAATTTAATCCACAAAGTACATTTCTTGATGTTAGTCAGCTGAAGAAGTGGACTTAAGACTGCAAACTGATGATATCAAAGGCATGTCCATATAGTTTTGGTATCAATAGGAAAGTGATTTGTTGTTGGGGGGGGGGGAGGAAGATTTTTTTTCAACTTCTCAGCTTAAGGTATAGGTCCCCTGGTACACTGGATAACAAATATTTTGCTCCCTGAGCACTTATGGGTATTTCTTATAAATGTTTGGTTGCTATAACCTGTAATTTAACCCAGTAGTCTCCAAGCAGTGGTTTGGGGACCACTGATGGTCCATGAGAAAATTTTGGTGGTCCTCAGAGAAATATCACCCCAAAGCCCCCCCCCCGAAGTAATTAATCCAGGCTGCACAGGTACACAAGACTGCACCGTCCACATGGCCCACGGGAACACAAGACTTGTGTCGCTTGCATTGCAAACAAAATGAAATAGTGAGGGGAAGGGGGAAGGACGGAGGAGGAAACATGCCCCATTCGCCCCACACACCTGCCCTGGCCGCCTGGCTGCTTCTTTCCCCTTCTTTCTTCTTCTCCTTTTGGCTGCATGCAAGGAAAGCAGCAAAAGTCCTTCTTTCTCTCCCCCAAACGCTGAAGACTCAGAAATGAGTCTTTGGGACCCTGCAAGGCACCCTGCTCCAAGAGTCTCACAAAGACTAATTACTGGCAGAGTTTGGGGGAGAAAAAGAAAGACTTCTGTTGCTTTCCTTGCATGAAGCCAAAAGGCTCTCACTCTTTCTCTCTCTCTCTCTCCCCCTCTGAGAATGGAGCTGGAGCTGGTATCCTGTGATCCCAAATAAAGAATGATTGATCAGTAGGAAACCAGGTTGGGGAATTTTCCTGCAGACTTTTTTTTGGGGATTTTCCCAGGGTCCACGGGATTTAAAATTATGAGTTTGGTGGTCCCTGAGGTCCAAAAACTTGGTGACCCCTTATTTAACCTACATTCAGTTTTATAGAAATTTTCTGTTTTTTCAATGTACACTCTTCATTACCTGTTGGATATCTGCACACATGAAAGAAACATACGAAAACATGGAACTGTTGTTGTCCAGCCCACCAAATACAACTGGGATATTTGTAGAGATCTAAAAGTAGTAATTGTGTTGCTTGGAATGCAGCTCAGATATACCAAATACTGTTGTTACATGTGTGAATAGGATGTTACATGTTGAAAGAGACAGCCATGTAAGAGATTCACATTACATTAAAAAAATTGCCATGCTGAAAGCTGAAAGAGGACAGAAAAACATGGCACATAAACCACTTATTGAGCCAATAAAAATATTTTTTCCTCTGTTTCACATAAAACTTGGATTGATGAAAAAAATTGTGAAAGTGATGAACAAGGAAGGTTGAAAGTTTTCATTGTTTGAGGCAGCTTTTTCCAAGAATAATTGATATCAAGATTAAAGAAGGCATTTTGTGTATCCACATATCAAATATGTCATCAATGATAAGCAGTTCAAAGGTCTGTGAATGGGGCCAGAGAATATTGTCTGGAAAGCATTCAAGGATGTCTTTGAGAATTATCTTGGCAACTACAGGGCCCAGACTACACTCAGCTGCTGACAAACTTCTTACAGCATACAAGATTATGAAGCACAACATTGTCAATGAAGATTTGTTTTCTTCATTCATACTTGGCTTCTTCCCCAAAAATCTAGATTCAATCAGTGATGAACACGGTGAAAAGTTTCACCATGACATTGTCACAATGGAAAAAAACAGTATCAGGGAACCTGGAATCCATCAATGCTGGCTGACTATTGTTGGACAGTGCAGCAAGATGCATCAGACCTTTGAGTACCAGTGAAAATCAGCAGCAGAACACTTTTGGTCCTATTGCTCTCATGCTGCATGTTATCTAAGCACATTTAACTAACACATTTGAAATATTATAATTTAGAAAAACAAGTCAGATCCATCAATATACCCAAGAATAATTCTCATTTATGCAATAAAAAAACTTTTAGCAAAGAATAGAAAATGCCCCCCCCCCCTTATCCAAACTCCCCCCATTGTATTTCTGTATGCAGATTGGAGATACTGCATCTGGAGGTCTGCTATTTTTCTGCAGTGAATATCATGGAGGAAAAAATAAACAAAGTGATAAGGATGGTGGGAAAGAGAAAGTTTTGACTATGGGAAGAAGATAAATGTGGATTTTGATTTCCTTTCTTTACAAACCCAAACAACAGCTGTGCCCACAACAGAGAAGCTACAAAACTTGCAAAGAAGGCAGCAATAACTACCAAAATACCCTGCTATGGTCAACTTCCCTTTGTTTTCTAGCAGAGATGGGAAACTCACATACAAAATGCTATATATCCAATTGATCTGTCCAGTTAATAATGCTTTGTTTCATTTCCTTTTTTATAGATTTATTTCGGATTCATTTTTTTTATCATTACCTGTAGCTACCTGGAAATACATGGTTTATTAGATCTCTTGATATATTTAAACTGCCAGAAGCAAAAAGAGTGAATTTTATGTCCAGCTGGGTGTTGCCTCCAAGAAGGGACAACAGTTTGTTTCTTGGCTGCATCAAATCTTAGAGAAATGCCTGTGAAATTAGTAATACTTTGTGTCAGAAAAATCAGAAACCTGCATAACAGCCTCAGATTTGCTGATCCACAAGAAAGTTAAGTATTCAAAATCCTGAGAGATTCAGCAAATATTTTAAAAAGCATAGCAGCAGCAAATCTAATTGATAAAGAAAGGAAGGGAATTGCCCTATAAAAGGACTTATACTGTGATGACAGACATCAGCAAGCCCAATTCCATCTCATAACACATCCTTGAATCAACAACATTCGAGAGCTTCAACAGAAGAGCTTAATTTCCAGTCCTCCAGAATGCAGTTTAATGGTTTAAGTGCTTGAGCTGATTCCGAGAACTCTCCAGTCTATATATCCAATCCGAAACTTACCAAATGAGTCATTCTATGGGAGATTAAGGAATTGAAATCCTGTTATCATTTCCTGTTTCCAAAGAACACACATTTAGTAAGGGTAGATGACAGAAGGCCTTCATATAATGGGGAATAAAATTTTCTTTTATGATTCAAGCTGTCTCTGAAACAAATGCAATGTGTTTTGCAACAAAATGTTGTAGTATTATAAGAACAGAGAAAAAGTCCTTCTGGATTTGCTCAGTTTCTCACACAGGGCAGCCGGATGCATTTTGAAAGCTCACATATGAAGACTGAATGGCTTCTCCATTGTCTTTCCCTGGCTGCTGGTAGATAAAACACACTGAAAAGATTCCAGGGATATTAAATATGGAATGCTGGCTTTTAATTCCCTAAATTCAGTACCCCTTTAAAACTGTGTATTATGATGCCCATCAGTATTTATGATGGCAGAAAATTCCTCTGTTTAAGTCTGCGATATGTACTATTTCTTATTTCAGAAACTCCTTAAAGTTTGTTTCAGTTGATGGCTTTCAAGTTCTATTTTGAGTGAGGAAAAACCTGTTTTCCCCATATCATGTATGATTTTAGACATGGTTTTGTTAATTGGGAGTCATTTTGGCAGAGGGCTTGATATAGTGATCCGAACTGGGAATATCAAGTTTGAAACCATTATGTGAGCTAGCTGATTTTGAACCAGTTGTCTCTTAGCCCAATATACCATGCAAGGAGGGAAAGGTGAGATATTTGTGTATATAGCCTGGAATTTCCAAGAGTAAAAGAAGAATACAACTGCAACAGTCAATAACATTTCTACTTTTATCTATCTTTACTCCAAATTAAAAAACCCAGTTGCCTTTAAATAGTCTCATTCAGGTTTCTGTCATTTTCATTTGCTCATTGTTCAGTTGTCTGTTTCTTTCTCCTAACAATCAACATTTCTTGGCTACTGATTATTTTCAATGATCATTATTTTGAAGTCCTTAAATTATTTTTGTTCTTAATCTTTGTTTCAATGAATCTAGTATATCTCTTCCTGTATGCATTATAGATATCATTTTGAATTCAGAAGGACCAACTCTTGCAAAACTGAATAATTTATTAATAAATATTGTTTGACCTTCTTGTACAGATCTTGGGAAAATACTGGCCAAATATTTAACACTTTAAATATGTTTCTATACTTTTATCACTACTGGACAAAGTAAAACAAGAATTAAAAGACCAATTGGGGATATTTATTTTTGACCTTAGAATAGGGCAGCACTTTCCTACTTAAGATTGATTCACAATCCAGAGTATTCCTGAATTCATAGTTCTTGCTTAAAGAGCTGGTGTCATCTGTGACTAGGAAGGATTTTGCATAACTGGTATGTCACTTCACTGGTTCCCACATAGGGAACACTTAGGGAACAGGAGGTGAGGAACATTCTGAGGGCTATGGACCCTAGAAAGGCTGCCGGTCCTGACGGTATCTCTGGTTGAGTGCTTAAAGACTGTGCTGATCAGTTTGTTGGAGTCTTTACCAGGATCTTCAATCGGTCTTTATCCCAATCCACTATTCCATCTTGTTTGAAGGCTTCCACCATTGTACCACTGCCAAAGAAGTTCCCTATCAATAACCTCAATGATTACAGAGCAGTGGCACTCACTCCTATCATCATGAAGTGCTTTGAGAAATTGGTCTGCCAGCATATCATTTCTGGTCTTTTGCACACATTTAATAAACACCAGTTTGCATACAGAAAAAATAGATCTACAGAGAATGCTATAGCCATCACTCTTCACACTGCTCTGACTCATCTAGAACAGCAGGAGGGCTAGATGAGGATGCTTTTTGTGGATTTTAGTTCTGCGTTTAACACAATTCTTCCACATAGACTAGTGTCTAAACTTCTGGATTTTAGGCTTTCTAATTCAATCTGCCTTTGGATTATGGATTTCCTGTCTAGCCGCTCACAAAGGGTCAGATTAGATAATCATATCTCTTCAGCCCTTATTCTTAACACTGGTACACCACAGGGTTGCGTGTTGACTCCCTTATTCTATACTCTTTATGTGCATAACTGCATTCCCACTCATGCTAGTAATACTATTGCTAAATTTACAGATGATACAACAGTGGTAGGACTTCTCTCTGGGGGGGGGGATGAGTTTGCATACTGAGATGAGGTGGAACAGTTGCTTTCATGGTGTGGAGACAACAATTTGGTCCTCAACACCAGTGTTATGTTCGGTGCGTGGCCACAAGAAGTGGAGACGAGTCGACGAACAGTGAACTTCAACTCTTTATTTAACATGGTGCAACAGCTCTCTGAATGGCCTCAACAGCCCTCTTATATAGGCAAGCTCTTGGGTATTTAGCCAATGAAAACACAGGAACGTTAGCTCTTTTTAACCAATGAGAAGGGCTTGTTAATAGCCAATCAGATTCTCCTGAATGGACCAATCCGATATCGCTATTCTCGGCCAATCAGAAGTGCAGGGCCAGAACCCTGCACTTTGCTTTAAGGTTTCAACAAACTTTATTCAAGCACTTTGATTAATTCACAACACCCCTTCCCCCTGGGTTCCGTTTAAGGGGTGCAGTAACGTAGTCTTTGAGGTAGGCAGGTTGTTTTGATTGTCTGTTTGATTTACGCTGTCCTCCCAGTGTTTGTCTAGAGTCTTGTTTGGGTAGGATGTTATGTAGTGAACAGGGTGCCTCTGATTCTGTATCTAAACTTCCGTAACCATTAATGTCCTCGATATCTCTTTGAGGCGAGTTAACCCCTGTCCCCAATCCTTCTTCACATGTTGAGTCTGAGCGGTCGTTTGTTCCGCTTGTGCCTTCCGCCATTCTAAACTCAGCCTCCTCGGCGTCTCCTCCCCCCTCAGTTTGGAAATCACCGGAATCGCAGACCCCAGACTGCAGCCTTGAACGCAGCTGATCAATATGGCGCTTCCATATTCTATCATCGTGACATTTCACTCGGTACGATCTGGGTCCGGTTACTTGGATTACAGTTGCCTTGACCCACAATGGGTCGCCATAAAAGTTTCTCGCGAAAACCAAGTTGCTTACCTGGAAATTTTGGCATTTCCCGCTGGATCCGTGTGGTTTTTCAGGTTCGTACAATGGGTGTAGTCGGCCCAGGTGGGAGCGGAGTTTCCGTCCCATTAATAACTCAGCTGGAGTTTTGTTGGTGACGCTGTGTGGAGTGATGTGCTGCAAAAGGAGTATCCAGTTAATCTTGTCTTCAATATCGCCATAGTCCATTTTATGTAGAGTTCTTTTGACGAATTGTACCATGCGCTCGGCCCTTCCATTAGCCGCAGGATGCACCGGTGAAGTTAGCGCATGGCGAATACCGCGGTCCGCCAGGTACTGTTCAAAAGAAAGCGCAGTAAACTGGGGCTCATTGTCGGATACCAGAACGTCCGGTAATCCGTGTGTTGCAAATAATCTGTCCAATTTCCTGATGACCGATTCGGTTGTTGTATTTTTCATCTCATGGATTTCGAGCCAGTTCGAGTAGGCATCCACTGTTAATAAAAATGTGTGTCCATTCGTAGGTCCCGCAAAGTCCAGATGAATACGGGACCATGGTCCCCTGGGTGTTTCCCATTCTGTTGGGGTTGCTTTCGGTGGGGCATTGCTGACTTCCTGGCATTTGGAACAAGTCTTTACCCAGGCTTCAGTCTGCTTGTTTATGCCCGGCCACCACGCATAGCTTCGTGCAAGTGCTTTCATGCGCACGATTCCAGGGTGGCCATCGTGCAAGGTTCTCAGTACCGCTCGCTGTAATCGCTCTGGGATGACGACTCTATCGCCCCAAATGATGCAGCCCTTCTGGGAAAACAGTTCCATCTGTCGATTTTTGAAGGGAGCGTAATTGTCAGGGATTTGGTCCAATGGCCATCCACGTTCTACCCAGCTGAGGACACGTGCTAAAACGGAATCGCGTTTAGTTTCAATCGTGATATCGCGAGCTGTCAGCAGCGGTTTTTGGAGTGTCTCGATCTGCAGTGTTGTGACAGTCGGAGCAGGGTCATCAACGATTTCTGGAAGCGGTGCACAGCTTAATGCGTCAGCATGGGGAATGGCTTTCCCCGGGCAGTGTTGCAACTTATAATTATAGGCAGCCAAGAATTCTGACCAGAGAGTCATTCTGGGAGATAATATATAAGGGGTTGGTTTATCTCCCGCTATTATTCCCAGTAAAGGTTTGTGGTTAGTTATTATGGTGAAAGCTCGCCCATAAATATATTCATGAAATCGTTTAACAGCAGATACAATAGCAAGAGCTTCCTTATCGATTTGACTGTAATTGCGTTCTGCTTTTGACAGTGTTTTTGAAAAGTAGGCAACAGGGGCTTCACTTCCATTTGGTAAAACGTGGCTCAAAATGGCGCCCACTCCGAAGGGTGATGCATCACAAGTAACAGTTAAAGGCAAAGTTTCATTATACTGCATCAAAACAGTGTCGGAGGTCAATAAGTTTTTTACTTGTTGAAATGCCTGTTCCTCTTGGTGCCCCCAAACCCAGGTTGCTTTTTTGTCTAATAAATGATGTAGGGGTTCAGCTACGGTTGCCTTGCGAGGCAGGAAGACGTTATAAAAATTGATAAAGCCTAGGAACGCTTGGAGATCCACCTTATTTTGGGGTCTTGGGGCGTTTTTGATTGCTATTGGTGGGGTGAATGCCCTGTTTATCTATTAAATATCCTAAAAATTCTACTCGATCAGTACATAGTTGACACTTGTTTTTGTTAACTTTGAGACCCGAGTCTTTAAATCTCTGAAGAACCAACCTCAGGTGCTCCCTTAGTTTCTTGAGTCAGAGCAGCAATTAAAACATCATCAAAATAGGGGACAATGCTTTTTATCCCTTGTAATAGTCTTTCCATCAAACTTTGAAAGATTCCCGGGGCCACGCTTACTCTGAATCGGAGTTGGTTACATTTAAACGCACCTCGGTGCGTAACGATCGTTTGAGCCTCTGTTTTTCTGTCTACAGGCAGTTATTGGTATGCCTGGGCTAGATCTAGTTTAGAGAAGACTTTTCCGCCCCCCAGGGAATGGAGAAGGTGTTGCACCACCGATACCGGGTAAGTGTTTTGCTGCAGGGCATGATTCAGGGTGGCTCGGTAGTCCCCACAAATTCTTAACGATCCATCCGGCTTGATGGGTGTTATGATTGGGGTTTCCCAGGGAGAATGGTCAGTTGGTTCTAACACCCCCTGGGCTATTAATTTATCAAGCTGCTCGTCAATCTTTGGTTAAGGGTGAATGGGACTCGACGAGGCTTAAGGCGGATGGGAGCTATTTCGGGGTTGAGGTTAAATGATATCGGGGTCCCCTTGTACTTGCCTAGTTTGTCTGCAAAGACGTCCTGAAATTCTTGGATGAGAGCCTTTTCCCAGTCGTTGCTGCTGGTTCGGTAAATGCCAGCCACTTCAATTCCAAGTGGAATGAACCATTGGAGGCCTAACAAGCTAGGCCGATCCCTGTTGACTACAGTCAAGGAAGAGATGCAATACGATTTTTAAAGGAGACACGGACTTGGCTGGATCCAACGACTGGAATTCGATTTCCTTGATAATCTTTGAGTATGATTCTTTGGAATCGGAGCTCTTGTCACCGGACGGTAGGGATGAGTTGCTTGAGGGTCTTCCAGGAAACCATTGAAAGGGACGATCCTGAATCGACTTCCATCATACAAGGCTGGTTTTCGATGGCCACCTTCATCCGGATCTTCTTGGCATCCAGTGATGAGGTGTGACCAATTGTAATAGTTTGGTGTGCCTCTTCTTGCTTCGTTGAGTGGTTTAGGGGTCTGTTTCTGTAGGAGTGGTTGTTCCATTGGTGGCTCAAGGGTTCTCGCTTTGCAGGACGGCTTCCTGTAGATTGGCGATAGTTAGCCCCCCTCAGGGTTTGGCTGGGTCCTTGCTTGCTTCTACAGACCCATCCGATGTGGCCTCTTTTCCCGCACACATGGAAGAGCGCGTCGAGGAATTTGCAGTCTGATCGGGGGTGGTTTGCACCACAACCAGCACATCGGTACTGCGATTTCTGGCGTTGGTTTTGTTCAGACCGGAGCCGGTTGACCTCTTCTTCATCGCTTTCTGATGACGATTCAAAGTCCTCGTGGTGGGCTGTTGTTGCCAGTTCTTCTAAGTGAGGTGAAATTTCGCTGGCAAGTTGGCGAAGTGGAGCGTGGGTGCGGCGCATTCAAGCAGCCAACCTCGAGCAGCCGACTTGGTTGCGTCTGCTGCAGTAACGTCAGCGATGGCATCTGTAAGGCTGATGTCGCCTTTCGCCATCAGCTTACTCTGCACGCCTGGTGCATCTAGTCCCAGAACTATACTGTCTCTCAGGGCTTCTTCAAGGTAGGCAAACCCACATAGGCCTCCTAGATTCCGGAAATCTGCTATGAAATCTGCAACGCTTTCACCCTTCCACTGATCTCTCTGATAAAATTCATGCCTTCTCACGAGCGTTGGTACGGTTGGTGCATAGTGGGCCCTTAGCAGGGGTTCGAGGACGTCCCAGTCCATGGACTTCACTTCTGCCGGTTTCACTAGTGCTTTGGCCATCTTGAATACAGTTGGCCCGCAATGAGTTAGGAATACCGCCCATTTCTTTCTGGTAGTGGCATCCTTCAAATTGTTGGTCTCCAGAAACATCTGGAAGTGATCCATATATGAGTCCCAGTCTTCTTGTGCCGGGTCAAATGGAGCGGGTGGTATGACGCTGCCAGACATGGTTCCGCCATTGGTGCGTTTCAGCCACGTGCTCTGTTATCGCTTTTTGTAGTGTTCAGTCAGCTCTGATGTCTCCACATCCCACCTTCATCGCCAGTGTTATGTTCAGTGCGTGGCGCAAGAAGCAGAGACGAGTCGACAAACAGTGAACTTCAACTCTTTATTATTTTTTTTAAACAAATTTTATTAATTTTACAGAGAACACAATAAAACATAAACAAAACTAAAAGATCTTTTCTGAAGGTTGTCTGATCCCGGGTTGAAACTCTTCACACAGACACAAATTCAAACATCATATTCACTTTATATATCCTTCCATATCTTATTATCATTTTCTTTTATATATATATATATAAACCATTTTTATCAATTTTATATAAACAATGCACAAGGCATAACAGCTTATAAGTTCTTTTCTAAGAAAAAATAATAAAAGAAGAAAACCAATAGAACATAACAATTCCAAATTATAGTATCAATACTTTGTCTATTTAACTTCATATCTTATCCCAACTTCTCCTTTTCATCCAAATTATTTCTTATTAATTAAATTTTTTTTTGCCTTTTTTCAATATACAACATCCAAAAAAACCCCAAAACATAACAAAAACTTTATATATCCTTTCATATCTTATTACCATTTTCAATAATATTCTTTGTCTGTTCTATTTCCAACTATCCATTCATTTTTTTCTTTTATTATACTTCTCCTATACACCAATTGGAGTAACGTCTATAACTCATTACCCTAACTTAAAAGTACTTCATATAACAATTTTTCTTGGGATTCTGTTTAATAGGTTCTAAAATTACACAATGAATTTTATACTCTAAGTACACATATAAAAACCACAATCTTATGTACCCTCCAGAATCCCTCTTTTATCCTAAATTAAATTCACCCATTGTCTCTGAATAAACTTTTTTTCTTTAGATCTTGCTTTCCCCCATTGAGGCTTCTCCTCCCCCCCCCTTTCTCTCTTGCTTATTCTTCTCCTTGCCCTTTTTACCCCTTTGTCTTTCCGCCTCCCTTTTCTTACTCCCTTTCCTTTGCTTTCTAACCTTGCCTCCACCTTTCCGCTCATTTTTCTCTTCTTTGGTTGTTTTTATAATTCTTAAAATCCCCTTTTTCTTATCCTTTTTCTCCTCCTCTCCGGAAAGAACCCATTGTTCATCAAAGATGGCTTCTTCTTCCTCTTCTTCTTTGTCCCAGTCCTTCTGCTGCGTAGTCAACTTTTCATAAGTACATTTCTAAGAATTGAAACAAAGTGCCCAAAGTATCTTCTTTTTTATATTTTTGATATTCAGTCTTTAGTTCATCCACAAGCGATGCCATTATGAAAAAAGAAACTTTTCCCAAAACACCACAAATATTTTTAATCAAAAATAATTCAAAAAAAAAATTCCAAAAATTAATACTTTTCTTCCTTCTTCTCTTTCTCTTTCTGGGGTTAATGTTTAATCAAAGAGGTCCAATTACCATATACCTTTCTTTGGGATTCTAGGCAATCTCCTCCTTTTTCAGCTTCTGCTCCAATTTTTTTTCCTCTCCCTTCCCACTTGCAATATCAATTTTAAATAATCAGAAATCCATACCTCCAACAAGGGTTTTCCAATTTCTTAAGTTTTTCAATGTCCAAAAACCCTTTTGTCCCTTATCTTCAACTCTCAAAACAATTCACTTTCAATGTCCAATATGTCCAAACATATCTGCTGTTTCCATGGGGTGGGAGAGTGAAGAAAAAAAAAAAGTTCCCTTTAACAGCTTCTCCGCCGCTTTCGATCTTCTTAGGGATACAGTGTATCCTCCAGCAATTCAAACAGCTCAGTTCCAACAAATTTGAAAGATGTTACTTGACCCGGCTCAGACAGCACTTTCACTCTTCTTACTTCCTCCAGCGCAATCTTATCCGGTTGCTGGCTTCTTCGTGGCGGCCATTGCTGACCGCCGCTCCACCGCCTTGGGAAAAAGGGGTTTTTCTGGAGGAGGAGGGGGTCTGCGACACCCCCAACCCCCTGTCCGACTCCCCTCTCTCTTCAGCTGTCCCTACAGGGCAGCCATATCCCCTTGACCCATCTGGATCGGGGGTACCTCGGCGGCTAGCACAGCAGGAATCGCGAGCTGTCGCGAATTCCTGCTGCCCCGAAGCCACGCGAAACCGGAAAACCTGAACTTCAACTCTTTATTTAACAAGGTGCAACAGCTCTCTGAATGGCCTCAACAGCCCCCTTATATAGGCAAGCTCTTGGGTATTTAGCCAATGAAAACATAGGAATGTTAGCTCTTTTTAACCAATGAGAAGGGCTCGTTAATAGCCAATCAGATTCTCCTGAATGGACCAATCCGATATCACTATTCTTGGCCAATCAGAAGTGCAGGGCCAGAACCCTGCACTTTGCTTTAAGGTTTCAACAAACTTTATTCAAGCACTTTTATTAATTCACAACAACCAGTAAGACCAAGGAGCTTATAGTGGATTATAGAAGGAACAGGTCAGACATCCAGCCCTTTCTTATCAATGGAGACAGGGTGGAGCAAGTGGCCAGTTTTAAGTTTCTGGGTGTTACCCTAAAAGAGGAGCTGACCTGGGGTGCTCACATTGCAGGCCTGGTCAAAAGGGCCCAGCAAAAATTATATTACCTGAGACTTCTCAGACAACAACAACTGAATGAAAAACTGCTGGTGACCTTCTACTGCTGCACCATAGAGAGCATTTTAACATACTGCACCTCTGTATGGTTTGCCAATTGCACAGTGGCAGATAGGAAAGCACTCCAGAGGGTTAATGTCATTGCCCAGAAGATCATTGGTTGCTCTCTCCTCCCTTTGGAAGAGCTTCATAGCTCCCGCTGCCTTAAGAAAGTTCAAAACATTCTCAAAGATCCATCTCATTCTGGGAACCCTTTTTTTGAACTATTACCATCTGGCAGACGGTACAGAGTAATAAAAACAAGGACAAATAGGCTGAAAAACAGCTTCTATCCCAGGGCAGTAGCTCTTTTGAATTCTGCTGTGTAATGCAGTGTTGGTGTGGTGTCAGGGGTTTTCGGTTCAATGTGTGGAGGGTGAAGAATGTGTGTTTGTGTTTATTTTCATGGTCGTGGTCATGATGTGCACTGAAGATGGTGTTTGATTTCATTGTATGAGCTCCAATGACAATAAAGTAAACTAACTTCAACCACTTAAGTCAATTATACTCTAATCATCTTGTGACTTGACTACTACAATGCTCTCTACATGGGGTTATTCTTGAAAAACACCCCAAAATTTCAACTGGTTCAGAATTGTAATGATATATAAACAATTGTCTTGGAAGACAGGGGAAGTGCCACAACAAGAGGTCTTGCAAGATCGTGTTAATACGATATTACAATAAACTTGAATTAGTTCATCTGGGCATACTTCTTCTCTGGACTATCTTTCAAGGCTGACATCAATCTTCAAATGTAAAAGTACATTTCGCCCCCTTGTCACCTTTACAGCCCAAGAAAGTAGGCAGGGTCCCTTCTGAGATTTTTTTTTTGCACCCATAATCATTTTGTGAGCTAAACTGCCTATTATCCCATTATTCCCCTAGCATGGCTCCTCTCCCCCTGCCACCCAATCTCCCAAGATCATTCCCACATATCGTTAGAAGAATGCAGCAGTTATGGAAAGGTCTCATTACGTCCATGTAAGTTCTCTGCTTTATGATCCATATAGGTTTCCAGTTTATGTCTGGGTATGATATGAGGTGCTACTTGTTATCCATATACAGCCCCACATTTGATAGGACCTGCATATTTGAGGGAATATATGTCTTCCATCGGACACGTCCAAACAATATAATCCTTTAGGGTTGGAATGCTCTATGTTCCTTGGATCAGAGTTCCCCAACTTTTCCATGTTGGTGCTCCGGAGGGGAAGGGAGGGAGGAAAGAGAGAGTAGTTTTGTGAGAAGGGTAGGCAAGCAACCGTTACTCTCATGAGTAAGGTTGCTGTGACACTCACGTGAGTGGGGCCTGGTTACATTATGAAAATAGGAAAAGACTCTTTAAAGTCTTCATTATTACCCAATATGCATATGAAACTTAGATAAAATGATCCTGATTGTAGCTTGGGATCAAAAATTGCAAGGGGTAGGACCATCAAGATTTTATCCTGCACTATCTAGCTTTAAGGAAGAATTCCAATCCTCTGATAAAATTAGATTATTTATAGATACCTACAGTGTTTTAATCATAGAATTGAGAATTATGAAAAAGCTATAGAAGTTTCACTGGATAAAAAAAAAACTTTGATGTGATTAAAATTAAATGGTTTGAAGAACTATGAGCATTAAAATGCATTTCCATTTTCTGCTACTTCTTTGATTAAAATGCATTATTCTAGTCTTAATGAATTATACTAAGACTCAGTTTAAGTTGTATTATGGTACTCTCAAACATGCTCTTTATTTTCTCTCATAATTAATTTGATAATGGAACTCTTGTCTTGTCTTAAAGAATTCCATGAAAAGTGGCCGTAACATCACAGATTATTTGCAAAAATATTCTGGGCCTTCTTAAGAGCTCTCTATGTAGTTTTGTGAAAAATTTATAGAAATATGTCTAATGTTTTGAGAGATATAATAAATTGGAATAAATTTTAATATTTTTCAATGGATAGATTTCTATGGAAATACATAATTGGAATTTTATATTATTCAAATTCTATTACAATATGGGGATAGTTATCCATAAAAAAATATTCTTTTAGATAAATTTGTGTAGTTCAAATTGTTAACAAAAATTAATGGAAAATACTTAAATGTATTTTTAACCTTCTATTAATGAATCTAGGAAAGAGTAGATATGAAAATGAACATTACATCAAGAGTGCTAAATACTATAAATGGGATATCTACTTATAGTATTTAGTATAGTACACATTAAGATATTAATTTTTAATTGAATTTTTAATCCCTGGAGATATTTGCTACATTTTTATTGTATCAGTACAAAACCAACGCAGATTTTGTATTGCTGGGGATCATTTGTAAAGCTATTTTTTGGCACTTTCAAAATCTTGGCAAGTTGTTTATTCTACATATAATAGAAACTCTATTATCTTTCTAGTGTTTTTAATGCTGAAGATGGTCTAACATATCTGGAAAATAAATTGATCCTTGTTCCCTTGGGAAACAAGTGTTTTGAAATAATTGCTTTTAAATGGTGGTTATTTTTTTTATGGGCTTAAAATGGGACAGTTAGCCTTAATCAGTTAGTTATTAACAATTCTTTTCAATGTTTGAAAGATTACAAAAACATTATACTTATCCTCAAATAGCAGAATAGCATTAAATAATATGCTCTTTATTTAGACCAAATGCATTGGCTTCCCCAAAAGCCCCACGGGTTTTAAATGTATTAGAGATATTTCTTTAGAAGCTGAAGCAACAATTTAGATTTACTAATAATTTAGCAACTTTATTATACCTCAGAGAGGTTTCCTTTTTAAGAAATGTTAAATAAATTCCTTATGATCTTTAAAAAAAGATTCATTCATCAAAAATATTTTGGATTTATCTAAATATTTATTTAAATATTTTGGATTACCTATATGAGGTACAGTAAGCAAGCCAAGTGTTCTTGGAAGGACACTAGGCTTTAAAAATATCAATATATTGATAAATGGCATTCTGAACATTTGAAATTTGCCTATTTGTGAAGAACTTTTATTTACTTGTATGTTCCCCCAAATCTGGGTGACTTTGGATTAGGCATTCTCTCTGCCCTACGAAGGAAGCAAACAACTTCTGAAATCTTGCCCCCAAAATTGCAGGAACTTATCTCAGCTGTTGCCAGAAGTCAAAATTGTCTAGACACACATCAAAATTATAATAATTATATAAAATGATGACCAGTGACAATAATAATAGAGATTAAACTTAAAAATTCTTAAATACATATAATTAATGTTGCATTTATATTATGTTTGATTTAACTTTTTTCTTTTGTTTCTTTTTCTTTTCTTGTTTTGTTTCATTTTCTTTTGTTTTCTGTTTTTATAGTTTTATTCAAGCAGTGAAAAACTGTGGAAAAGATTGACTTGATATGCAAGTGTTGCCTCCCCACTAATTTCAAAAATACAGTTTATGTTAAATTAGATATTGTTGAACAAACATGTTTGTTTGTCAAAATGATATATTCTTTGTTCAGAGGGTTTAGAACAGGGTGGGCAATTTATTTTCCCTAGGAGCATATGTGAAACTGATACTGTTGTGGAGACCAAACCAATAGGCCCACCGCTATGGTAGCCGCATTGCTGCTGCCATGGTCCCCTTCACTGTCCCATTACCACCCTTGTTGCCATCACCATGGGCTGGATCAGCCAAAGAGTCAGATGTGGCCCACAGGCTATAGAAAGCCCAAGTCTGGTTTAGAGGAACAATTAACTGGCACAATAGCTTTCACTGTGTTTGAGCGAGACTGTATTTTTTTTTATTTACAATGTAAAAAATAAAGTAAACTGTAACCAGAAAGGAAGAGACTTCCAATCTTCTGAACAGGTACAAACTTAGTAATTCTATTATTTCTGCCTTCAACAATTTTTTTCAGTATTTCAATATTTCTTGATATTCTAATACTTCTAAATAACCTAAGGTTTGGTTCAGCTCTTTATCCTGTAGATCTTTAAAATCTGTCATTTCTTCTTGAACAAGTTTTGATCATTGTTATGTTTGGAGCATGGGTGAGAAAGAATGGAGACAAGCCTCTGGAACGGTGAACTTCAACTCTTTATTTACATAGTGACTTCTCAACTTAATGGCAGTTATAACCCTCCTTATATAGGCAATCCCAATAACTATTAACCAATAACAATCGAGGAGCGCTAGCTCCCTTAACCAATAGGAACTCTCTGTTAATGGCCAATCGGATTCCCCAGAATGGGCCAATCCGATCCTGCCGTTAACAGCCAATCAGAAATGCAGGGCCAGAACCCTGCACTTTACTCCAACCTCGAGTTCTCTTTATTAAACCTTATGCATTCACAACATCCCTTCTCCCTGACTTCTGTTTGCAGGGCGCAGTTACATAGTCCTTTAGGTAGGACGGTTGCTTTATTAGTCTTTTTGATTTTCGCTGTGTCATTTGGCTGCAATCACGCTGAGGTAGATCGTTGTTTGGCAACGGGGTCACCTCTAGTTCAGAGTTCATTTCTTTGTCATTGCCATTATTCTTGGTAATTCCCTGAGGTGCATTTGTTTCCCTCTCTGGTTCCACTTCCTGTGTCTCTATTACGCCGTCGTTCCCTTCGAACGGGTTTTCTTCTACTTGGAATTCATCTTCTTCCGTATCTGACCCCCCCGGTCAGTTTGGTCATAAGGGAGTTCAGGAATGCCCGACGGGAGCTGCGATCGTAATTGATCGATATGGCATTTCCATAGTCTATCGTCAAGGCATTGTACAAGGTAAGATCTCGGGCCGGTTACACAAACTACTGTCACCTCCACCCACAGCGGATTGCCCGATAGGTTTTTAGTGTATACTAAATCGCCTACCTGGAAGGCACGACAGCGGCCGCTGAATCCTAGTGGTTTTTCCGGTTCATAAGCTGGGTGCAACCGGTCGAGGTGGGAGTGGAGTTTCCGTCCCATTAGCAGTTCGGCAGGAGTTTTGTTGGTGACGCTATGAGGTGTGATGTGTTGTAGAAAAAGGATTCGATTGATCTTGTCGTCAATGTTATCGTAGTCTACCTTCTGCAAGGTTTTCTTAATGAATTGGACCATGCGCTCTGCTTTGCCATTGGTCGCAGGATGCACAGGTGAGGTGAGCGTATGTCGGATGCTGCGGTCAGCCAGGTACTGCTCAAATGATAGCGCTGTAAATTGGGGCCCGTTTTCGGATACCAGGACATCTGGTAATCCGTGGGTTGCAAATAGTCTTTCCAAGTTTTTGATAACCGCTTCGGTGGTTGTGTTCGTCATGCGGTGAATCTCGAGCCAATTCGAGTAGGCGTCGACGGTTAGCAGAAAGGTGTGGCCTTTGGTCGGTCCCACAAAGTCCAAGTGAATACGGGACCAGGGTCCCCGTGGTGTCTCCCATTCGGTAGGGATGGCTTTAGGTGGGGCGTTGCTCACTTCCTTGCATTTATGACAAGCTTTAACCCAATTTTCGATTTGCTTGTCGATGCCCGGCCACCATGGATAGCTTCGTGCGAGGGCTTTCATTCACACGATACCAGGGTGGCCATCGTGCAAGGTTCTTAGCAGCGATTTTTGGAGTCGTTCTGGGATAATGACTCTTTCGCCCCAAATGACACAGTCCTTTTGGGAGAACAACTCCGTTTGTCGAGTCTTGAATGGTGTGAAGTCATCTGATAATTGGTCCAATGGCCATCCACGTTCTACCCAGCCCAGAACTCGCACTAAGGTGGGGTCACGTTTGGTTTCTCTCGCGATATCTCGAGCCGTTAATGGCGGCGAGTTGAGTGTTTCAATTTGCAACGTGGTTACCGTTGGTGCAGGATCGTCGAGAGTCTCTGGAAGCGGTGCTCGGCTCAATGCGTCGGCATGGGGAATGGCTTTCCCCGGGTGGTATTGCAGCCGATAATTATAAGCAGCCAAGAATTCTGACCAGCGAGTCATCCTGGGGGATAATATGTAGGGAGTCGGCTTATCTCCAGCTATTATCCCCAATAACGGTTTGTGGTCAGTCACTATAGTAAAAGCCCGGCCATACATGTACTCATGGAATCTTTTAACGGCCGATACAATTGCGAGGGCTTCTTTATCGATTTGGCCATAATTTCGCTCAGTTTTTGAAAGTGTCTTTGAAAAATATGCAACAGGGGCTTCGTTCCCATTAGGCAGTACATGGCTCAGAATGGTGCCCACTCCGAAAGGTGAAGCATCGCATGTGATATTTAACGGCAAAGTCTCATTGTATTGCATGAGTACAGAGTCAGAAGTTTTTTCACATTACAGAACGCCTGTTCTTCTCTATGAACCCATAACCAGTTTGCTTTCTTGTCTAACAACTGGTGTAACAGTTTAGCGACCGTTGCTTTATGCAGTAGAAATACATTATAAAAGTTGATGAGGCCTAGGAACGTCTGGAGATCGGCCTTGTTCCGAGGCTTGGGAGCGTTTTTTATTGCTCTTAGTTTACTGTCGGTAGGGTGAATATCTTGACTGTCAATCAGGTACCCTAAAAACTCAACACTATCTGAACACAATTTACACTTATTCTTTTTTACCTTAAGACCGGCGTCTTGAAATTTTTGTAGGACTAATTTTAAACGATCCCGTAAGATTTTTTTTGTAGGTGCAGCAATTAATGCATTGTCAAAATAGGGGACCACGCCTTTAATCCCTTGTAGTAACCTCTCCATCAGGCTCTGAAAAATCCCCGGGGCTACACTGACTCCGAATTGGAGCCGGGTACATTTGAAGGCACCTCGGTGTGTCATAATCGTTTGTGCCTGTGCCGTCTTTTCATCAACAGGTAGTTGCTGATATGCCTGAGCTAAGTCTAATTTAGCGAAGACTTTTCCGCCCCCCAGGGAGTGGAGGAGATGCTGTACCATCGGCACCGGATATGCATTCTGCTGTAGGGCGTGGTTCAGGGTGGCCTGGTAGTCCCCACAAATTCGGATCGACCCGTCTGGCTTAATGGATGTTACGATTGGGGTTTCCCAGGGGGAGTGATCGGTAGGTTCTAGCACCCCCTGAGCTATTAGTTTGTCAAGTTGTTCGTCGATTTTCGGCTTTAAGGCAAATGGAACTCGACGGGGCTTAAGGCGGATGGGAGCTATCTTTGGATCAAGGCTGAACAACATTGGGGTCTCCTTGTACTCGCCTAAACTTTCCGCAAAGACGTCCTTGAACTCATGGATGAGGTCCTCCTCCCAGTCACTTCCGCTGATTCGGTTTATGCCTGCCACTTCAATGCCAAGTGGCGCGAACCATTGGAGACCTAGCAGACTAGGCCAATCTTTGTCGATCACAGTTAGCGGTAAGTACGCTGTGTGCTTCTTGAAGGAGACCCGGACTCGGCAGGAACCAACAACAGGGATTTGATTCCCTTGATAGTCTTTAAGAATGAGTTTTTGGAAACGGCACTGAATCGTGGGGATGAGTTGCTTGAGGGTCTTCCAGGACACCATTGAGAAGGACAATCCCGAGTCGACTTCCATGTGGCAAGGTTGGTTCTCAATGGCAACTGTGATTCGGATTTTCTTGGCATCCAAGGCAGAGGTGTGACCGATAGTGATAGTATGGTGAGCCTCTTCTTACTGCAAAGCTCGGTTTCTGTAGGAGTGGCTTACTGGTTCTCGCCTTACAGGACAGTTTCCTGTCGATTGGCGATAGTTAGCCCCTTTTGAGGCCTGACCGGGTCCTTGTAAACTTCAGCAGACCCGTCCGATGTGGCCTCTCTTCCCGCACTCATGGCAGAGTGTGTCGCGGAATTTGCATTCGGACCTGGCATGGTTGGCTCACAGCCAGCGCAAGGGCATAGGGACTTCGGGTGGTGGTCCCGGTCAGACCGCAGTCGATGGACCTCTTCTTCATCGCTGTCTGACGACGAAGAGAGGTCCTCGTGGTGCGTCGTTGAAAGCTGCCCTTCTGACCTAGGTGAGATTTCACTTGTCAGTTGGTGTACCGGAGTGCGGTTGCGGCGTAGTTGTGCAGCCGACTTCCTGGTTGCTTCTGCTGCAGTAGCATCGACGATGGCGTCGGCAAGGCTGATGTCGCCTTTTGCCATCAGCTTGCTTTGCACACCTGGTGCATCTTAATCCCAGAACTATGCGATCTCTCAATGCCTCTTCCAAATCGGCGAATCCGCAGAGGCCTCCCAGGTTTCGGAGGTCTGCTATGAAGTTGGCGACGTTTTCTCCTTTTCGCTGGTTCCTCTGATAGAACTCGTGCCGTCTCACGAACGTAGGCACAGTCGGTGCGCAGTGATCTCTTAATAGAGGTTCAAGGTCATCCCAATCCATCGCCTTCACTTCTCTAGGTTTTTCTAGTGCTTTAGCCATCTTAAATATGGTTGGACCGCAATGCGTTAGGAACACCACCCGTTTCTTCCTGCCTGTGGTGTCCTTTAAGTTGTTAGTTTCTAAGAACATTTGGAAGCGATCCATGTAGGACTCCCAGTCTTCCTGCACTGGATCGAACGGAGCGGGTGGTATGACGACACCGGACATGGTTCCATTGTGTAGTGTCGTCAGCCACGTGCTCAGTGTTTCTTCTTAGTTCCGTCGGTTCAGACGTCTCCATATCCCATCCTCGTCGCCAGTGTTATGTTTGGAGCATGGGCAAGAAAGAATGGAGACAAGCCTCTGGAACGGTGAACTTCAACTCTTTATTTACATAGTGACTTCTCAACTTAATGGCAGTTATAACCCTCCTTATATAGGCAACCCCAATAACTATTAACCAATAACAATCGAGGAGCGCTAGCTCCCTTAACCAATAGGAACTCTCTGTTAATGGCCAATCGGATTCCCCAGAACGGGCCAATCCGATCCTGCCATTAACAGCCAATCAGAAGTGCAGGGCCAGAACCCTGCACTTTACTCCAACCTCGAGTTCTCTTTATTAAACCTTATGCATTCACAACAATCATAATCTTTCCATAGGAGCAGATGTAATTGCTGACACAAGTTTCGGTCCCCATTCTTCAAATATTTCTTGAAATATCTCAAATATCATACTCCTTTCTCTCATTTTGTCTCAAAGCTAATCAAAGATAAACAGCAAGATACTTTTTTTCTTTTTCCTTATACCTGGAAATCTCCCCTCTCTCCATGTGCAATTTCTAAAATCATAAATTCTCAAAATTAATATTAAATTAGCTTAAACAACAATTCCCACAAAGATGCTGTTTATTATAATTATTTCCAAAAATTATAACAAAAATCTTAATATTCAAAATTAATTTTGTCCCAAGGGTCATTTATGAATTTTAGATTAATGTCTAATTTAGCTTTTTGGCAGTTATTTCAAATTCTTAAAGAATGAGGTAATTTAAGGAACGTTAGGTATTTTCTCTTTTCTTCTGCAAAGAAGGTAAACTCAGACCTTTACAGATTTGTTGCTTTGAAGATCGCTAATATCGTTAAAAAATAGGTAATTTTTGAAAAGCTGTGGTTGAATGAATGATTGCCTCCCTTCATCCCCTCAAATCTGCAGGAAGCAGCTAGTAGTGGTTTTCTTGTGAGGAGAAGCTAACAAGAGCATAAATAAATGGCCTCCTTTCCTTTCCTTATCCCCTGGTCTACCTGCTGGTGCTTTAGCTGTGGCCATAACATCTTCTCTGCTTGTTTGATGACCTGCTAGCTCAACATTCCTTACCCAGAAGTCCTAAGACAGTGTTTATCATCCTCAGTGACATTAAAATATGTGGACTTAATGGCTGGGAATTCCAGTCATCTCAAAGTTGCTGAAGCTGAGGAACATTTTCCAACATCTTAAGAGATATTTGAACCATTTGTCTTGAATTGATGATTAGGGATATAATATTACAGCTTGAATGGACTTTAATTTCCATCATCCTAATTGCTATTCTAAAATTGATGTAAAATATATCTGGAAAGCCAGGTATATTTTGCCACATTTGAGAAAAGCTTAACTACTGAATTTGCCTAAACAGAGAGTTATAATGAATAACATTACTATTGCATCTATACATATATTGCAAAAAAAAAAAAAAAAGTAGCTGATGTAAGTTGTGAGCCTGACAAAGTTGAAAGTAACTGCAATTTTTATCATTTCATTCTGAAAAATATAATCCAAGAGATACTTTAGAACAGTATTTCTCAAACTTGACAATTTTAATATATGTGAACTTCATGCTGGTTTGTAAATTGAAGATTTGAAACCGCACATCTTAAAATTACCAAGTTGGGAAATATTACTTTAAATTCTCCCTTGCCTAGAAATGTTCTAACTTAGATTTATAGAAAAAAGCTGTTTATCATGTTGATGACATTCTAATATTCAAAATCACGATGACACATTGGTGAAAAACTGAACAACATATTGCAGAAATTCCAGGAATTGTACATTTGCTAAAATATCAGCTTATGCAGATTTAGATATTATATCATATTAGAAGATATACAGCCAATCTTCTAAGGGCTGCTGCAACCAAAGGATTACTAAGGCAATGGAAGTCTTACAATTGTGAAATTTTGTAACTAATCTGAGCCATATCTGATTCTACTTTAACTACACTTGTTAAATGAGATATTCTTGTGCTCAAAGGTATCGTTCAATCTACCTTTAAGAAAGAAGATATAAATTTAATATTTAATATTAATCCACTAGCACCCTATTGATATTTCTTTCAATACAAACAATTATGTATTACAGAAATGCTGAAGAACAGAACTTCTTTAATTTAAGGACTTCCATATAATACAGAAACAGATATTAATGAGTAAAATTAGTCTCAGTACAGATATGAATTTGATTTATCATTTCTCTGCAAACAGACCATAAATCTTCTTTCTTTCTTTCTTTCTTTCTTTCTTTCTTTCTTTCTTTCTTTCTTTCTTTCTTTCTTTCTTTCTTTCTTTCTAGGGGAGAAATATTATATGAATTTTCCCTTTGGGTCCGAATATTTCATCAGCAGTAGTTACTAGAAGATAGTACATATTCCTGTGAAACTATGAATGAGAGCTTTTAATTTTTCATGTGATATTCATTATTCATATTACTGAAGGGTTACTCAAGGCAATGGGTAAATTTCCAAATAGAAATAGTTATTCCATCAAATAAAATTCCAGCAAACCTGAACTCATTGTCATTTGAATATCTGTCTAGAATTGGTGATTAGACCTGAATAATTCTGCTAATGTGATATTTTACAATGATAAATCCTAGTACAACTTTAAAAATTCAAATAATCCAAGGCAGAGGTTGGCAGATGATTTATTTCTCTGGAAATACCTTATTTATTTTGTTATTATTATCTTTGATGCTTGGAAATTGTGAAACTAGAGAATTCAACTATAAATGTTAATGTGCAGTTGTATGTGAACAGTTATATGTGTCAGCTTTGGAAGCCATACTTTACTGACAGTAGAAGCTTCCACGTTGCCACATCTTAGTGCCTGGGAATTTGGGAGGGGTGATTTCATAGAGAGGTGGAAGTTTAGACATAACAACATTCTTCTCTTAAAATCAAGGGCAAGTTAACCCTGCATCTGGAAAGAAGTGTTTGGAGGAATGTGTCCAGTTGCGACAATGGGTGATTGGACCATGTGATGGACTGGTGGGTGCGGGGGGATGGGTTTTGATTTTCAATTACGAAGGGAAAACCCGGAACTCTCAGATTCGAGTTTTCCCAGGTGTGCCAGTATGACTTCTTTAATAAATTCTTACTTGGATGAACTTCGTTTCTGAGTGCTGAATGAAATGGGGAGTTTCATTGGAATGCTAACAATATATATATAATATTTTGAAAACATGTATTTGTTTAGTTTTGAGAATAATTGATCTTATCATTTCTGGCTTAGCAATCAGACTTACTATAGTGGCATATTTTCTCCCCACCATGGAATAATATCAGGATCAGCAAAAATAAGAAATCTCCAGTGACTGTACAGATTACTTGGTGCAAGACAAAATTATGAAGCAACCATGCTTCTGTAATAACACTTAACTGCTTGAAAAAAGGAGTTCTTTATCTGCCCCCCAAAATAATAATAATAAGGCTGCAGCAAAAGAAAGAAGTAGTCTTTGCTTAGTGACCACAATTGGGACCAGCAAGTCCGTCGTTAAACCCATGATCATTAACCTGAAAATTATGTGACAATGAATTTATTACTGGCTGGTCAATCATTCAGCGAGAGACATTGTGTGACTTGTGAATTTACTTCTGAGTTTTCCATTAACTCTCTTTTCAGAGGCTGGTTATGAAGCACAAGAATGCTGATCATGTGAGCATGGTACTAATATATATTTACCATCTGTCACATCAAACCCTTTTTAAAAAAAGTTTGTGTTATTTTTGACTCCTGATGACTGCCTGGACAAGTCCCTGTAGTTTCATTGGCAAGTTTTCTGGAAGTGGTTTGCCATTGCCTGCCTCCTGGAGAGTGATTGACTTATGGTCAACCAGCTGGCTTTGGGTCTAAGGTGGGAGGACACCCCATGGTCTCCCAGTTTCTAACCTGATGCCTTAACCACTATACCAAACTAGCTGCCCATGAGCTTCCACTAGAAAATAAAAAGACACATTCAAAATTAAAATAGCAAGTTAAATGTGTTATTGTATTTCAAAAAAGTCCTACTTGAGATCCTTCAGATATAGACTAGCCTCCCTTGTTCAGTCTTCTCTTTGCAAACAAAATCTCCTTAGTTCCTTTAAAGTTAATAATCCAGACCCCTTATTGAGGGGTGGGATTCAACCGATGTTATTACCGGTTTGGTACTTATGTTTTACGCTAGTATGCACACTCCACGCATGTAATACAACGAAAGCTGTGCCTCCCAGACAGCTGATAAGCAATGTGCAGAGGTGCGCAGTGTTTGAAAAATGCCTTTTTTACTGCTTTTTCAACCTCAGCTGTGCTGTGCAAAGCAGCTGATGTTGAAAAAGCAGGAAATAAAGGTCAGGTAAGAGCCCAGGTGAGCAGGCGGGTGGGCCAAACAGCAGCAAACACAGAACAGGTTCTGTGTCTGCTGCTCTTCAGAGCTACCGGTTCTAGAGAGCTGGGCAGAATCGGTAGCATCCCACCCCTGCCCTTATGGTAACTTTGAAATCACTCCAGATTCTCCATTTTATCTCATGTGATGTCAGAATTCCAAGTATGGTCTTGCATACCTCTATAACAATGGAGCTACATGTAGTGAGTTTAAGGCATTTTACTAATGAAGTCCAAGATTGTGCAAGCTGTTTTAGCTATTTCATCATACAGTTTGCTGATGTTCAGCAGATGTTTTATTAGAAGTCCTAGATTTCCATCCAGTTCTATACCTATATGTTCCTTTTTTATTATGTCGTGTCATTGTTGAATTTAGTCCAATGTTCCAGCCTGTCAAGGAGTCATTTTGAATCAAGATGTTGTTCACTTAAAAGTATAGTATCATCTGCAAATTTAAAAACATTATTTTTATTATATTAGAGCTGACATTTTAAAAAGGCAGCTGCTGTTGCAACACTATTTTCATCAATGCCCTTTCTTCTTTTCTGAGTGCTACTTCAAGAATACTTGGGTTCTTACAACACATTATTTGAAACCAGAGACACTATTATGCCTTACTGCAGGAGTGTCAAACTCACACCGTCATGGCAGCATCAAATATCAGAATTCCCCCCCCCCCTTCACTAAACTGGGCGTGGACGTGGCCAGTATGTGATCCATCTGGCTCGCAAGCTGGAAGTTTGACAGCCCTGCCCTACTGTATGATGTAAATCCACCTGCATAATCTTATGCTAAGCAGTTGGTTCAAAGATATATGTAGTTTATTGTTATTCTCTACTCTGCTCCAAATTAGCAGCACAATTTTAACTATTTATAATTCCTGATTTCTTTTTACATTAATTCTCAATTATTTCTTTTTCATTCTCTTTCATTGCAGAACAGCAGCATAAAAATAATTAACCCAACTAGAAGGAGAAATCAATGTGGCTTCTGAGACTATGCTGTAAATCCGAGGTGTCAAACTTGCAGCCCACAAGCCAGGTGCATCATGTGCTGGCCCCACCCCGAAGGGGGAAAAAAGTCTTGATACGTCATGTGACATGGCTATGATGACGCGAGTTTGATACCCACTCTAAATGGATCCTGCTGAATAGTGTTATTATCCCAAGAATAGTTTATGGTTGTGCTGGTAAATACATTTTAATGGAAATGTGCATTTTATATAATTTACCTGCAGCATATTTGTTTTGAAGCAATTATTTTTGGAAAATAATTTTATAGCATTTTATCCAATTAATCACAGGGCCTACAAAGCTATGGAAAAATTTAATCCAAGAACAATCTAAGATGACCCAAAACTGAGAACCAAAAACATAATGTATGATACATCATGAAGGTAGAGTGTCTTTAGAATCTGCATTTATGACATTGACCAAAGCCTGCAAAGATGGGTCAGATGAACCTGAACTGAATTACAATCCTGAAATTAACTGCTGCTGCTGCTGCTTCTGTAGCTTGTTTCTACAACATGTATTTTAAGGAAACAAAAGGAATGCAATGTCCCAGTTGTAAGATAAATTTAATATTTAAATTTAAAGATAACACACTTTAGAAGAGGTAGTTGCTAACAATTAATTAACAATTCACCACCACATGGCAGCATCTGTTTCACAACTGGGGAAGTGTCAAGTGTCAGCTAAGATCTCTTTTAACTGAGTCTGAGGAAGATACTTGAATTATTCTCTGCTGTGTGTCTTGACTTTAGCTATTACTAGCTTAAAAAGCCTTCTGATCAGTAATTTAAATGCTAAGTATTTGAGGCAAAACATTGACTTAGAGCACTCGGAGAGCTGAACAAAATACTTGTCTGCATCTCCTTAAAGTGGTTGTATTTGGCTTGAGAAGTTAAGAGAGGTGCTGTTTGTGCCGCACATTCCCCAAGTGTTTTTTTTGCCCATGAATCTCAGGTGCTTGGAATCCTAGTAAATGTCCTGTAATGTAGTGGCCCCCAACCTTTTTTGTGCCACGGCCCGGTACCGGCATCATAAAATGATCCGCAGCCCGGTACGGCATCAGCACGTATGACAAGGCAAGGTAAGCCAAGCGACTGGCCAGCCAACTGTCCCCCACTTCTCCCCGCCACCGTCAACTCTTCCTTTGTACCTTTGTTGATGGGCTTCAGGACGGCTTTGGGATGGTCGCTTGGCTCGCCTTGCCTTGGGTGCTGAAAGAATCCTTGTGCCTTAGTTTTGTTCGAAGCCACCACCACCCCTTCGATGAAACTAAGGCGCGAGGATTCCTTCAGGACCCAAACACTGCTTTCCAACCGGAAAAGTTCACCCGGAAGCACTTTCTCATCGAAACAAGATGGCGGCGCCCAGCAAACCGGTGGCCCGGTAGAAAATGTTCCACGGACCGGTACTGATCTGGGGCCTGGTGGTTGGGGACTCCTGCTGTAATGACAGGTATTAGTGGCTATCACCTTGAAAAAAGTAGTAGTAAGAATGTAAGAGCATAAGATGAAGAACTGTAAGTAGATTTTCCTTTGAACTGTTAACAAGTACAGCATTTAAATACTGTATGAAGATAATTTCCTTATCTCAAAATGCCATATGAAATGGTCAAAGCAAGTCTCCAAAGATTACCAAAGATAACGGCAATATTATACTTTTCTTAAACTAATTCCTTTAACTGAATCCCTTTAAAGGCTCCATTATAGTAGATGTCCACCGGCATTTTCCCTGCAGCATATTTTTGTTGCTGTTGTTGAGTTCAGTGGATTCAATTCATTGATCTTCTCTAAGTCTTATGATTCATAAGGCAACAGATTATGAACTAGGAGATTATGAATTCTTCTCCCACTTTGGGCATGAAGCAAACTGGGTAATGTTGGGCCCATCATTTTCTCTCACTCCTAGGAAGAAGGCAATGGCAAAAGCTACTTCTAAAAAACCCTTTCCAAGAAAACTGCATTGACTTGTCAATGCAATCTCTGAAAATCAGATATGATTGAATGGAAGAAAAAGGATGACAAATTTACAAGCTAGCTAGGCAAATGCTAGAATGACATATATTGTGTCAATTATTATTTAGTAGATGGTTGTTTTTTTAATGTTTTCTATGTGCATACTTTTAAAAAATTTAAATTAAATAGCAACAGAGAACATTAGGGAAACAAACATAAAATGAATCATTGGCATTGGGAGGAATTAACAGTACTAGCTCTCCCTTTTTAATTAACATAATTGAAATGCATAATTACAAGTACAAAATCAAGTTAGATAGCAGAGTAGGGAAAGTTCAAATAAAATTTACAGACCATATTGCATTTACTGAATTATCATTTTGGGCAACATAGCATGTACCAAAGTCTTTATAATCTGAGACCTGTCCTAACCCAGTTTCTGTCCTTTCCCACTGCAATCCCGAAATTACTTTGTGGTATGTCAGTTTATTTAAGAGAACAGAACCGGAAGCATCCTTGGAGACCTTCTAGTCCAAACAAGAGACCTTATACCATTTCAGACAAATAGCTATCCGATCTCTTGTTAAATATTCCAGTTATAAAGTATTCACAGCTTCTGAAGGCAAGCCATTCCACTGGTTAATTGTTCTCACTGTCATGATTTTTTCCCTTACTTTCAGGGTGGTTCTCATTAGTTCCCATCCATTGTATTCTTCTTGTCCTGGTGCTTTAGAAAATAGATTGAAACCCCCCCTTCTTTGTGGCAGCCCCACAAATATTGTAACTTTGCTATCATATCACCCCCTACACGTATCCTACACCAGACATACCCAATACCTGCAACCATTCTTCATATGCTTTAGCCTCCAGACCACTCATCATCTTTGTTGCTCTTCTCTGCACTCTTTCCAGAGTTTTATTCTTCCCTTCCCACAGGTTCCAAGGCCATTTCTCTCTCTGTTCTTCTAAACATTTTGAATATTTCTAAATCTTCTGTAAGCAGAAGATTATTTCTCCTCCAACTTTCCAACTCATACCAATGTATTCTTATAAATTAATTTAAACCAGATGTTTTCACTGTTTGGCACTATAGCGAGGAATTTCAAGCTGCCTCTAACTTAACATATGCTAGCTCCTTATAGTGCTAGATAGACAAATTGAGCCAAATAAAACAATTGGATATCACTTTCTCTTTTCTTTTCCTCAAGACCTCAGAAAAATACATGTCTTTTAAAGATACTGTAAAAAGAGAATGCATTTTTGGCAGTTTCTCATTGTATAAAATTTAAGTTAATCATTAAAGCTCTTCATATAGAGCTCTAGGATAGAAGGAGACAAGTTGCTTACTTCAAGCACATACGGTCCTGCTTGATACTTTTTGTGGCTCTACAATCCCAAAGATCAGAAACCGCAGAACAATAGTAGAATTTCCTGGCGCTTTTTGCCAGGAAGTAAAATAACCAAGAATACAAAATCTTCAATAAGCAAAATGCCATTATATATATATATATTTTAAAAAAATAAAGTTAAAAAAACAGGACAGGGAACATTCATCTTCTCATAGTCCCAGATGTAGAAAAAAAAAATCCCTCCCACAGCTATCATTTTAACTCTATTTTTTATTTTTTATTGTAAATAGATTGTAAAACTATAATGTAAATGGAACCAAAGAAGCTGTACAATTCATGGTTGCATGAACCATCACTTCCTCATGGACGTATGGATGAAGCTAATCGTTTCTTAATGTACATTTAACATCTTTAAGCTCAGGAAATGGGTAATAGAAAAGTCCTGCAAATTTGGGCTCTCCCTTACATCATGAAAACAAAAAGTATCATTAAATAACTGCAGAAAAGAAAGAAGGGTAGCCAAGCACTATTGTTTTTATCTAAAATTAGCCAAAAAGAATACTACTTGGAGAAATAATTGATAAAATACAGGAACATTGCTTTAATGCAATAATGATGCCATTTAACATTGTTAGGTTAGTGTATATTACACCAACAATCCTCTGCCCCCTAAATGGCCTAAAGGTAGTCAGCATTATCACCTCTGAAAAATGGCTTCTTTATATGTAAAAATTGGCATTTTTCTCATTTTCTACTGTAATCAGAGCCAATGATAACCAGCTTCCAATATGAGAAGTCCACAAATTAACACTGAAATATTAATTTATTAACCAAGATGTTTGGTAACTTTTGATCAATGGACAGCATGGAAACAGAAGGAAAAAGTCTGTCTAACAATAAGTGACATGTCTGAAATTGACAATGATAGACTGTGCCTTTCAAGTGCCACATTTCTCTGGTTCATCTCTTGCTTTGAGACTTAAGAAAAATGACAATACATGGCCAAATATGCCTTAAAACAGAGTGTGTGTTATACAGCTATCAAACAGTTTGTGCCATACAGCGATGGGGTTCATCGACGCCTGAATGCCCGTGATATCCTCCAGGCATTGGGCTCTTCATAGCGATTGTAAAGTGGCTCCAGGCGCTGCTGCTTCTTTTGCTTGCTTAGCTTTGTGGGATCAGAAACCTTGAAAAAGGCCGGGGCAAACTCCACAAGCCAGCGGGGATCTATGGTGGTAACCTCTCTCATATACTCCTTGGTTGTAAGCACAAGCTCATGGTACACCACCCTAATAGAAAAACAAAAAGATCAGAATTCATTTTCTTTTCAAACAGACCTCTTTCGCTTTTCATATACATTATATATAGGCGGTGTGCCCTTCTTAAAGGGCACACCTAAAACACTCAGGCTCAATTACTTTTAAAAGGAGTGCAGATGCTTTATATTTTAAACTATATAAAAGCAACCTAGGTAGCTTCCGCTTTGAGTATAGTGGACCAAGGATGAATAAAGAACAATTCTGAAATGGCAGAACTTGTTTTTTAAAGGAAAGAGGAAGATCAATTATTCCTGTTCCAAGTCTCAAATAACGTCAGTAGACATCCACAAAATAGACTGTTTTTTTTTAACACAAACATTTTTGCAGCAACAATCCCAAATAGGATCCTTGACTCATAAACAAGCAATTACAAATTGCTTCATTATGCAATAGTGAAGATATAATCAAATTATCTTACTGGGAATAATTACTCCCAATTTAAGAACTGCAGATCTAGACTTTTAAATAATTTTTAATTTTTTAGATAAAATTTCTACAAAAAAATGCCTTAAAATATATAAAGGCAATCTTCATGAGCATAACATTTTAAAGAAATGTTCAATTTACAAACAGTCCCTTAAGTGACAATTTGAAGTTATGATGGACTTTCCTGGAGCTACCAACAATTTTGTTTCAAAGATCGTGCAAGCTAGTTCACCTCCCATGGTGCACCATGAATAAGTATGCAGGTGCTAACTGAATGAACCAGCAATTAAGCTGTCAAAACTATTCTATAAAATTGTAGATCTCTCTGACAAAGGTATACTATACAAAAAACAAACAAACAGTGTAATTTCTGTTTACCTACTTAAAGGAAATTCAGCAGATATTCAAACAGACATAACTCTGATTTCAATCCATGCCCTTACCATTCAGGCTGGCGATTGAAGAGGGCACTTGAGGGATGGATATAGACCACTTGCTGATCAATCAAGGTCCGGTAGCCCTCCTGGGGGTCCTTTTTGGCTGCATTCCGAAAGAAACCACTGCAAATGGCTTTCTGGACTCGTACTGTTGCTTTTCCACAAGATACCACATCTAACTTGTGCCTGTTAAAGTCAAAGGGTGATGAAAGGTTTTAGGATCAATGTATTCAATAGTGAGATCATCTGGCGCATTTTGTTTTAATTTTCTAATTAAATAGACTTTTCCCAAAAGAAAAACTGTTTTAGATCTCCATACCGAAATATCAGCATTACTCAATTTCTAATTATTATTTTGAACAATGGATTATCTTGGCTTTATTATTTTTATAATTGTAATATTTTACAGGAAACGACTATTAAATATTCCTCCTATCGTGAGCACATCCCTAACCAATTACAATTCAAGACATGTGATGTACCTCTACTTTTACTGCTGCTAATCAATCTCAAAAGTCTGAAACCATCCATCATTTCAGTGACTTTGCTATATTTACTGATAAAAGGAATATTAATTTTAAAAAAGAGGTTAATTGACCTCATGATACCATGATGTATCTATGCTTAGAAAGATTAGAATTGTGCAGGCAATGATTTTTTTCCAATACATTGGTCTTTGGGGATGCTTTTGAATTTGTGTATTGGGGAAGATTTTTAAGACTATCATCAATCAAACAAAAATGACCAGCTTAAGCTGTTATATTTTGGACACTATATGAAGCTACTTTGAAAAAGTGGAAATAAAGATAGAGGATGACCAGCAGCAAGATAGATTAACTCAATTACAACAGCAATGAATTTACTTTTGTGAGACATTAAAGGCTAGATTAGAAGAGGACATTCCAGAGAAAGTTTACATGGTCAGTAAAAGTCAACACCAATTTAATGGTAGTTGATCAAACAACAGGTATAATATGACCAAATTCTGGGAGTTTGCATTTTTTGTTATGGAGAAAGTCAACATTATTCCAGACAAATTTGGTCTGTAACTGGTTATTTCTCCAGGCACTGAGTTGGGAGATTTGGAGTTTCTTGGTGTTTTTCAATTGGATGAATTTGTCTCTAGTAAAATATGTTAATAGTTCTGGATATTAGGTGTGATTTTACTTGTCTATGCTGTTCTACATCTTATATTAGTGATTATGCAAACTGTTTAAATAAATTTCTGTCAATTTCTTGTTATATTCCATATCTAGTTGTTATTTTTTTCAAAATCTTTTCAGATAACTTTGTCATTTATATTTTTACTCTGAGCACACAAGCCCACATTAAAAATGTAATTCTGTTGTCTGCTCTCAAGAGAAAGTATATATCTATCCAAACACAAACATAACACATATGCTATATGCATACATAAATATACCTGCAGCCCCCACTCCTGTTCATATTTAATACATAGTAGAAAGAGGAAACTTGAAAGTTCACAAGGTTGATGCTAAATGGAACAAAACTGTGACTGAATCTAGATATTCTGCTTGGGATACCACGAAGTCTCCCCTCAGAAGGTAATCTTCAACTTCACTACTAATTATATTCAAGCCCAGATACAGTTTCCCATAGCCTGATTTTTTTTTGGGGGGGGGGGGTGCGTGAAAAACAATCCCTCCCCATTTCATTAACTCACCTATCCATTATTCCCAGCATCTGCTTACGAATATCCTGGGCACGACGTAGTGAGCGGGCTTGGATAAAATTTTCATAGCACCAGGGATTGGAGAACTTATTGTTCTTCCAGGAGTTGTAAACAGCCAAAAGTGTGAGGTGATCTCCTTCAGTTTGATGGAATTTAGCTTTCTTCTGGTCAGCAAGAGCTTGCTTGTCCTACATATATGAAACAAAATTAGCCTTATATTACTTTCAGTATAAACATATGCATTTTTCTAGAGTGGAAAAAATATTTTGTGATGTAATGTTAGTAAGTATATTTAAACCAATCAAGTGCAAAAAAGGGATAAAACAGAATTTTAAAATAATTTTAACTTTCAAGCAAATTATTGAAATATACATTATCATTTACATTAATTACAAAATATTAAATTATTGGCAATACCAAAGGACTTTTGCAAGCAGATGTGCAAAGAAAAGGGGAAGTTAAGTTTTTATTAATAATCTCATTCTGCAGAACATGCAAACTTTTATACCAACATGTCACTCATCTTTTTACATTACCTTATTTGACTTAGGAAACTAAATGCTTAAAACTAAAATTGAACAAGTTGCACCTCTCAGAAATACACTACTCTGTGCTATATAACTTATTAATGTTTATTAATAAGTGAGAAGGATAATCAAATAATGCTGGAAAATTTAAAGACCAATTTAAATAACATCTTCTAAAATCAAGAAGCTATTGTGTGATAAGGATAAGGCTGGAAATCAACTTTCCCATTCCCACATCAAATCTGCAATTTGTCAGATCAGCCATTTTTTCTCATACCCTGGTCCAGCTGCAGCCAGAGCTGGACTGCCCTATAAAATGCAATCTTTTTCATTCCAATGCTCCCCAATTTACCTTTGGTCGATAGAAAACATTTTGCACAGACAGCATTGAGACAATGGTGAGCATTTCCTCACTGCAACCTAGGTGCACTGACATAATGAGCATCTTGCAAAGCATAGGCTCCAGTGGGAACTCTGCCATCTGCCAGGAAGGAGAAAAACATAATGTGGTTGAAATATCCCAGAGTAAGGTTTAACTTGCAACTGCATTGAAAAATACACATACACCAATAGCTCCATAAGGAAAAACACCAGCCCAGAGTAAGGTACTATCATTGTCTGCTGCTAATAAAGAATTCTTCCAATCCCTGCATCTGTGCAAGAATCAACAATAGATCCACCTTCTTAGGGTTATGGCAAAAAATGTTTTAACTGTTTCCATCTATAAATGTTCCAATAGGTTTTCATCTAAAACTACTGATGGACTTCACAAATAGCTAAAACCAGTGGAGTGCAGAGACAGGCTGTGTTATCTTGAATATTACTTTCTTTTGCTCAACCACATATTAAAGAGAATCTGAACAATGCTGATCCTACCCTGCGCCCCAGTCGAGTGAGCAGCCCTTCATCATCCAAAGCTCCCAGAGTATACAGTTGTTCCATTGCAGTAATCAGAGTCTCCATTGGAGGGGCATCCATAAAATCGAAAGATAGCAAATCATTGATACCCATAGCCTTGAGGGGAAGAAAAAATAATAAGCCTTGTGCACACATCTGGCAAGTGACAAAATATATTTTCTCCAACTTCCTTCTTTATAAAGACACCTTTTTTGTGTGTGAAGATGCTGAACAAAAGCCTGGAAGTCATTTAGATGCAAATGCTCACCTTGAGAGATAATACAGTGCTGGCCAGATTAGTTCTCTGAATCTCAGGTACATTGGTGGTCAGCATTTCATCACGGTAGGCCCTCTCTGTGTAGAGTCGGTAGCACTTGCCAGGGCCTGTTCTTCCAGCTCTTCCAGCTCTTTGCTTAGCTTGGGCCTATAGGAATCACAAATTAAAAGGTATATAGAATAATTTATTCCTTCTGCTTACCCACCACATATTTTAATTTGCATTAAAATTGGATACAGGATGGTTGTAATTCAAGACAGAAGAAAAAATGAAAGATTGAAGGAATGCAGCAGATATCACGTATAGCAGAATATGTCATAGAAGCAAAAAGTTACAAAAACAGTTCAAGAAGTGCTCTCTGAAACTCAGGAAAAGATTTTTTATATATTCCATATAATATGGACATATATTTAGCATTCAAAGAAGGTCAAGATTCATTAAAAAAAAATCCTCTAGCCTTTAAAATAGAACTGAATGGTAGAGGCACCACTGTTTGAATCCTGAAGTGATTCGTCTTGTATAGTGTCAATATGGTGCTGAAATGAAATAATAAACAAAGACTCAGTGCCGTAATAGGCCATTTCATGGCAAAAGCTTTGTACACAGAATAAGGTTAATGACACATTTTTAGAATTTATATACAGATAGTTCTTGCTTATAAGCACTTGTTCAACAACTGTTTGAAGTTATCACAGCACTGAACAAGAGATACTTATAAAGTTCCAGCATCCCCTAACATGATTGCAATTTGGGTGTTTGCCAATCGGCTCACTTTGGTTACAGAATCAAAGACACATATGATCACCACTTGTGATCTTCCATGCCGACTTCCCACAAGTAAAGTATATGGAGAAACCAACAAGGAAAATCTTAAGTCGCTCTGGTAAGTCCCTCCACGCATTGCTGCACCTATTCCCCACCACACCCTCCTCTTGGCCTTCCTGCGCACATGTGATGTGGCATATGGGAATGACCCTGGGATATGGAGGAGAGATGCTGTTTATGGAATGATCACATTGAGGAGGGTGAAGCCTGCCAGTGCATAACAGGCAGAGAAAGAAATTCAGAAAGGAGTTCCTAATTTATCAGGCTTTAAAATGAGATAGTGAGACTAGTACTTTCAGACTTGCAAGATTGTTAATGTAGTTATAATAAAGTACAATTAACTCATCCAGTCATGTCTCCTGTCTACTCTGTCTAATAATATGTGCTCTGCTATCCATTCACCCACCTGATTCTCTTGTAGCACCTCAGTCTAACTTGTAAGCAACCTGTACCGATCCTTCCCCACTCCTTACTTGGAACTCCCACGATTTCCTGCTTAACTTATGTGTCTTATGGTTATGAGAGCAATCAAGATTGCAGGAATTGTCATTGCTAAATGATGTGGCCACATGGCATCACATCACATCATATAGTAAAAGCAATTCCAGTGCCAACTGCTATCCTAGCCTGAGAACTATCTCTGTTGCTCTTCAAAGGTTGGAGTAAGATAAAGACATTCCAATTCACTGCAGAAATTGTGCTGTGTGCACACTACCCTTAGTAAAAGCATCAAGTAACATAATATCCAACAAACATAGGATACCTGAGAAATTGGTGTCACAACCAGTTGGTCAATCCCTGTCTTGGAGTTGTACACTTTCTGTTTTACAAAACCGGGATCAACTACATAGTAGATACCATCAATTGTAAGTGAAGTTTCAGCAATATTTGTGGCAATGACCACCTGTAGGGGGACAAAAAGGAATGGCAAACAGTTGAATATAGCAAGAAAAAAGTAAGAGTGAAAATAGGACTACTATTGAGCTACTTTTATGACATGCTATTCATTCAATGGTCAAAACTTTCACTTATTATACACAAAAAAATGCAGAAATATTATCCCTTAAAAGAATTGTTTTAAATTGGACGGAGGGATGGAAAACTAGCCAAAGATTATCTAACAGATGTTATTCTTAAAAACTGAATAACAAGGTCAGGAAAGCACACATAAAAATTTATGGAAAACTTAAATGTTGCATTGAACAAAAATATGCAATTTATAACTAATTTTTCCTCTTTACAAAGTAAGGACTTTATTTACTTGGGAAATCTATATGGCCACACAATTCACATAAATATAACTGAGCAGTGTATATGAATGAAAATAAAAATAGCAATAATTTTAAAAATCCAAATTTAGTTACAATTTTACATACATTTACTATAAATTTTTAAAAAATCATTTTTTTATTATTAAACCTACAACAGCAATTTATAAAATGACAGCCAGAACTCTTAAAGTGCGCTACTACTCAAGGTGGCACAGCACCAATGTATCTCCAAATTCTAAAAGGTTAAATCCAGGAATGAGCCTTTTAAATAATTCAATATATCACCATGAATATGAATGAAGAAAAATCTGCCTCTCCCTTTAGAATTCTTAAAAATTCAAACATGTAGAAAGTGTGTGCAAGCATTCAGGTAGATCTTATGAGACTCAACTCATAAGTTGCATGTCACGAAAGATAATATGATAAAAAAGATAAATGATAAAGAATTGTGGGGTATGGATATTACATTCCAATGAATAATTTTATCAACAATGTAAAAAAGCGCCTTGTGAACTTGTCTGACATAGTTCTTAAATATTATGTTACTAGACCCCAAAATTTAGTATCAGACCCACATTTTCAATCTTCTACAGAAAGAAAAGGGAGTTCGAACAATGAGCTATTGTACTTTAAAAATCCTCAAATTGCATGGAAAATATTCTCAACTGATCAAGAAGTATTTCTAGATGCTATAAAAATATGTTCATTATGGCAGATAATAGTATCATTGTACTTCAGTTTTCCCGGCTGTACTGTCAAAAGCTCTTGATTTCTTATAAGGTCCCGTTTGTGTAATCGGTGACAGTATCTAGTCAGATGTTCTGCTATCTTTTTAAATTGCCTTCAATTTTCCAAGCATCAGGCTTTTTTCAATGACCCTTTAATGTGCCCAAGTATTTAAGCTTTAGGCTCATTCTTTTACTTCATTTAGAAGAATTGATGCTTTTCCATTCAACATTTTTTTAACTATCATACCCAGTGTTATAATTTAAAGGCACTTTTTTGTCATTTAGCCTAACAATCTAGGTTTTACAGCCATTTATTACCACTAAGAGGAAAACCATAGCTTTCACAATGTGAAAATCTGTCATTACTTTAATACTTATTCTAGACTTATCATAGTCTTTCCTCTAAGTAGCAGACACTCTATTTCATGGCTAGAGTCATCTGAATATTTATGTTTAGTTACTATGACTAAAACTGATTGAAGGAAGCTATGAACAGATGACCTCCAGGTCACTGGCACCATTTACAAGCAAAAGGTACACATTGTTGAAGCCAACTGGATAGCATACATTGCAATCAAGTTTATTTGTGATTTTACCCATTTGTTGTGCGGTACCCAGTTGCCTTTGACAAGATAGGTGATAAATTTGGCTAATACATACATGTATTATACTGCCCAGAACTGCCATATCTAATTTCAAAACAAACATTTTCCAAGTATTAGATAAATTAAAATAAAATTGTATGAAGCAGCTCAAAAAGTGAAAGTCTTCTTTGTGATTTTTTTTTAAATTAATGTACTCTATTAGAGAAAATATCATGTCCAACATGAATAGGATTAATGAACAAAATAAAGGAAGAAAATAAGATCATTTTAAGAAACAGCGGTATGTAAAATATTCTGAGCTCAGCATGGTTATCCTGTTTTCTAAACTTTTCTGAACTTGCAAAAGAACAGCCAAGAGGTCTTGTTATATAAGTAGATTTTAAAATCATGTTTCAAGACTTGAAGAATATACTAGCCATTAAAACTGGAAATACAATTTCCATTCCTGTTTAAGCTATGGAGAAAAGACCATCTAACAAAAAACAAACAAACACACAAGTGGGAACAGATACCTTTCGACTTCCCGGTGGAGCCGGATCAAAGATTCGGGTCTGCATCTCACTAGGCAGTGCTGAATAAACAGGCAAGATTATCAGCTCAGGAACATCTGGGCCGAGGGACTTCATTCGCTCATAGAGAATTTCACAAGCTGTATCAATCTCTTCCTGGCCAGTCAAGAACACCAAGATGTCTCCTGCATGAAAGAAAACCAAATCATATAGTCAGGGGAATATAAAAACAACCCTTACAATTAAAAAACAGACAACTGTGTGAAATTTAAAATTTCTCTTGTGATTTTTTTTCCAGTCTGATTTTATAAAAAAAAAACAAAAACAAGTATGTGGCTTTTACCGCTGTGAGACTACACTAAAAAGTAGACAATTGGAGTAAAATTTGCTGATTTTAATTATTTATTGTGAATTATGGAACTGTAAATCATCCAGAAGAAAAAGAAATACAATGACAGATACTTCTTTGCTGAATGAATATGAAAAATTAGATGAAGCTGATACGTTAAACCAAGCATTCTACCTGTTTTCCTGCTTACTAATCAATAATGATTATGTAAATCAGATAGAAATTAATTTAAGATTAGGCGTGATATACTGTAACTATGGATGGGGAAAATATACTGGTAAGACTAGACTATGGAAAGACCGGTAGTAAATACATTTAATAAATAACATTTTATATAATATGATTTTCCCTGAAATTTCCATTTTTCCCCTTAAAAACCTATGTAAAATTTTGCTTCTTCATCCAATAGTTTTATACAGAAATTCTGCCTTTGTTCTTTGGTAACATACTGAATATTTCTCCTTTTAATATACAGTATGTTTAGATATATGGTTGTATTTAAGCAATGTTCTCATTTAACAATATCAGAATTGTGTGGTATCTAGGTTTGTGACTGCTAAAGAAATCAAATGACAGCAAAAAGAGTCTTAAATTAATAGCAGATTCAGATTAACAGAGTTGGAAGGGATCTTGTAGGTCATCTAATCCAACCTCCTGCCCAAGCAGGAGACCTTACATCATTTCTGACAAATGGCTAACCAGTCACATATCTCCTCAGGAATTCCTTTGTCCATAAAAACTAAAACTCTTTATACTAGAAATCACAAATTAGGCTCCCAAGAGCAAGAAAGCTGTCTTACCAGGGTTATTTACATCAAATATTTTTATTCTATCTCAAGGAACACTATAAGAATTCTATAGCTCTCACTGGAGGCCAAACCTAAATTATAAATCTTGTGCATTTATTATTAAAAAAGAAAATCCCATTCTGACTTAACTAGTATAAAAAGAAAAGAGATTGCAAGCTAAAAGAGTTTAGACAATAAAAGAGGCTTTACAGAAGCACACATGCAACCTTTTTCAGTCTCAGGCCCATATTAAACTTTGGAGTGCTCACTTGGGCATTTGAGAAGGAGAATAAAGAAAGATTGTAAAACTATTCTGGACCAGCTCAAATCTTAATTAAATTGAAATCAAATTCAATGTAGCAAATATGCTAATATAATTACACTGAATATACTGAATATTTCCAGTTTGAAAGCTGGGGAAAGAGAATCTCAACATCGTTCTCATGCTATGGCTCACCTGGAGGTTCTGTCAAGTGGATCTGCATGACTGTTATCAGACTGGCATCTAAGTAATCCGTCTCAGGTTCCTTGGTGTAGAGAATCTCAACTGGGTATGTCCTACCAGGAATGGTAAAGATAGGAGCCTCATAGAAATACTGAGAGAATTTAACTGCATCCAGTGTAGCTGAGGTCACTATTAATTTCATGTCTTGTCTCTTCTGAACTGTCTGCAGAGAAAAAGGTGGGGTACATTAAAAAAAGAAAAAGAAAGCAGAATATTAACAGAAGGATCAATATGTGGTTGAATCACAGGACAAACTTGCCTGCTTTACTTTCTTCGAGCAATTTTCTGCTTCATCATTTTAGCATTGTGAATGATTTTGAAAGAGTTCATACCTTTTTCAGGAGACCAAAGAGTACATCAGTATGTATAGTGCGTTCGTGGGCTTCATCCAACATTATGATTGCATACTGTGTCAGATCCGGATCAATGAGGCATTCGCGAAGCAGCATTCCATCTGTCATGTATTTGATCACAGTCTCAGGACTAGTGCAATCTTCAAATCGGATAGTATAACCAACCTTCAAAAAATACAGCAAATGAGTATCAGTGATGAACGCCTTCACTCTTAGAGAGTGATACTAAGGTCAATTTGTTTGGAGGCAGGAGTTACAAACAGAACAAGGACAGTACCTCTAGAATTTGAGATTTTGTTATGGGCAAGACTTGGTTATGGACCCACTTTTAAAATCACTACATGGTTGAAGTTGCCTATTACAACTTGGCTGCTCTAATGAGCATGGCCAATTATTATAACACTCACTATAAAGCAACCTACACCTCTAACCCCACAGGATAGCAGCCCTTTTCTGGCAAGGCAGAAAGATCAAGACTAGAATTCCAAGAACGTAAAAATTCAGTAGTTTTATTGTGAAAAAACTAAAAAGCCATTTTGGAAGAATTCCAGCAACTGCTATGTATCATATGCCAGCCTATTTCTTTCAGGACTCTTTCAATCTGTTTTTTATTTGGTAATGGATACAGACCTACTTCTGATCATGAGAACGAGTTCTCACAGGGAATACTCTTTGCTTCTCAAGTTTTTTTTTTCCTGAATAGGTGGGATTACTCTACATTTTCAGATTAGAGGCATATCTTATTTTCTAACAACATGCTTTATCAATTTATGTAAATTTCACAATTTAAAAGCCATATCACATAACTTCAGAAAGTTTTGAAACAATATTGAAATATTGAAACAAATAAGGTTCACAGTCTTTAAATTTTGGGAAATGTCAGATGGTAATTTTCACAAAATAAGACATTCGTGTTTTGCGTACTTAATTGAAATAAATTATGTAAACTAACTTATTCAAAATAAACAAGTTGTAGAAAACAAAACATACTTGAAATTAACCAAATGAAGATTTCTTTATTCTGCATGATTCTCAAAACAGCAGGTACTAACAAATGGAGAAGAAAAATGATTACTGTGTACAAGACCAGATCTAAATTTTAAGGAGTAAACTCCTATGTGTAAAGTTCAAGGGGAAGGTTTTGTCATTGCTTATTTAGAGTGAGTGATATAGCTTCTATAAATTTGTTGAAAGTCTTGTCCTTCTTTTTTCAGCACATTGCAGAATTCACAAAACAGCGGAATACATCTTACCTCTTGTCCTAGACAACAACCAAATTCCTCTGAAACCCTCTTAGCAACAGACATGGCAGCTACTCGACGAGGCTGAGTGCAACCAATCTTCCCACGGGTGGTGTAGCCAGCTTCAGCAAGGTACTGTGTGATCTGTGTAGTTTTCCCAGAGCCAGTCTCACCAATGACGATCAGAATCTGGTTATCATGGACTGCCTGAAAAAAGTAGGGGGAAGCATTGAAATAGTCTCATTTAAAAGAGAATGGGTGTTCAGGAAGAATTTTAAAACCAAATCAACAACACGATGCAGAAAATGAACAAGTAAAGTGTGAGTGTGTCAGATTAAAATGAGGAATTTGTTTATTAATCTTGCAGATTCAAAATCTTGTTTCAAATCTTGGATCTAACTATTAGAGAGAAGGGGGGGGGGAGAAATATATTAACAACACTGAAAAATACAACACTTTTAAGCAAATCTGGGTAGAATTTTCAGTGATCAAGTCCCCTGTACAATAGTTAGAAGTTTTAAATTACCTTAACCACAGGATAAGGAATCCTGAAGGTTTTCAACTGTGAATGAAATACAACTTCCATCATTTCTACACCATTAAAAATGCTGATTACAGCACCTGGGAATTACATATGTATCTCTCTCTCTCTCTCTCTCTCTCTCTCTCTGTGTGTGTGTGTGTGTGTGTGTGTGTGTGTGCCTTTTGTGAAATACTTTTCATTACTTTCTTACTGAGAGCTATTTAGTCTTCAGATGTCACTTTGGATATCTGATAAAAAGCAGAAAAATATTTAACAGATAAAAAGCCAAGTTTCCTTTGAGTGAAGGTACATTCTGGTGATATCATGGATACTTCAGTGCAATTGTTCTGAAAACAATACATAGCTTTTTTTATTTCCCTTCTGTTTATTCCTAAAACAAAATTCCCTAGTGTATAGCACGGTTTCTCTGTAATGATTTTCCATTCATGTAATAGGCATGACCCTGCTAGCTTCTCAATCCAAATGTCAGCCAAGTGTTACCATATGCTAAGTGCATTTGGTTAAATGAAAACAATGTATTAGATAATTACATCAAAAAATTCTATTTCAGGATATCTTAATTCAAATAATAAGTAAAATTCAATGTATGTCCATTAAACGACTAAGCAAGAGATTGGATTTAATGATCCTTATTATGATTCAAGTCAACTGCTTTTCTTAAAGGTTTACTTGGATGAGTTGATCTTTCAGACGAAAAATTGGGAGACTTTCTCGCTGTTCAATTATTGACAGTTGCGTCTTTTTGCCGTAAGAAGCCTTGTTGCCTCCAAAAGCATGCTTCTTCCATTCAGGTATGTCATTGGGCATCATGCCAATACCTCGCATGTTGGCTGCAATTTGTCTTCCATCCACTGGGAAGGAAGGAAGAAAAATGATGAATCTGAGATAAATTCATATTACAACATAAAACTGACAGGATGAACTAGAAAAGGATAATCACTGAAGGAAGGGACAAGAGTCATCATATCAAGAACTATACTAAGAAGATTTCTATTATATGTTGGTTGCTTCATTTGCTCTGTTCTGAATATCCATTGCGCAGATGGAATTCTAAATTGTATATGAACAACAACAGAATGAGAGACAATCCTGAATTTAATCTCTAATCTAAAATACCAAAGGATCACAATAAAAAATCCATGCAATACCCAGTCTTACAAATGAACCTCTGTTGAAGCAAATATTGAGATTCCTTTCTACTCAATATATGTGATTGATATATATATATTTGTTTTCTTAAGTTTTCGCAAGTATTTATATGTATGGTATTCAGCTTTGTTTGGGTATTTTCCCACGTCATTATAGTTGTGCTTTTAAAGTTGTAGCAACGTTTCGGCAGAATCTTCTCTGCCATCATCAGGCTTTTGAAGCCTGATAATGGCAGATGAGATTCTGCCAAAAGTTGCTACAACTTTAAAAACACAACTATAATGACGTGGGAAAATACCCAAACAAAGCTGAATACCATACATACGTGTGTGTGTGTGTGTGTGTGTGTGTATGTGTATGCATTACATATATATATCAATGTATGCACATACATTTGCCAGAAGCAAAATAATTTAAAAAAAGGGAAGTACTGGAAAAGAAATTGTATTAACTTATTAACACCAATTAAAATAATTAATTGGTAGTTATTTATTCCGGTAAAATAATAAAGCATTTAGAGTCTGACTCTGATCTTGAATCTGATGATATTGCTCCAGCTGAGCCTATGCTTCAGAACTGTCAGCCTCAGGAATCACTAAATCAGAATTCAATTGAAGCTGATAAGTCACCGGCATTTCCTGTTCAGCCACAGCAATCAGATGCTGAGGTACAATCTCCCAGATTTAGAGTATACAGAGGACAAAAGAACAATGTTCCTCAATGAAACTTCTTGCAAAATGAAGGGCAAGGCATGAGTATTGCAGCTAGTTGGCTGCAGACAGATTTAAGTTATGTGCTTGCAGTCCTTGTTGGAGATAACCATTTGGCTGGATAACCATCCAGCTCCTCAATTGCGTTCCTGCTTCTTGTTTGTGACTCTTGATCTTTGGATTAACTGACGACCTGACTTGGCATCCTGGGACTCTTGTTTAGGACTACAGGTAGTATTCAACTTATGACTGTAATCAGTGGTGGGAATCAATTTTTTTTACTACTGGTTCTGTGGGTGTGGCTTGGTGGGTGGCAGGGGAAGGATACTGTAAATCTCCAGTCAGAGGTGGTATTTGCCGGTTCTTCAAACTGCTCAAAATTTCCATTACTGGTTCTCCAGTACTGGTCGGAACCTGCTGAACACTACCTCTGACTGTAATGGCATTTCTGTCATGAATCATGGCATTTTTAAATTAAGGCCCCCATATGACTGACCTAATTTTACAACTTTTTTTGCAGTGGTTGTTAAGTAAATGCTACAGTCATTAAATGAATCTATGTATTCCTGAGGGCACTTTTTTTTAAACTGGGAACAGAAGTCCAGTTTCCAGTAAAAAGTATTCCACATTGTGTCACATCCCTGAAGAATACTGCAGTTAATTATAAAGGTGAGCTGGTTGCTAAGCATCTGAAATACAGTCATGTGGGAAGGAGCAGCTATTGGAATGTCAGAACTAGGTTATAAGTACCGTTGGGGGAATTGTAATAACTTTGAACAGGTGCTAAACAACTGGTTATTGTTAAGTTTTGAGCATGGGTGAGAAAGAATGGAGACAAGCCTCTGAACGGTGAACTTCAGCTCTTTATTTACATTGTGACTTCTTACTTGATAGCAGTTAAACCCGCCTTATATAGGCAAACCCTGTAACTTTTAACCAATAACGAGCAAGGAGCGCTAGCTCTTATAACCAATAGGAACTCTCTGTTAAGGGCCAATCGGATTCCCCGTGACGGGCCAATCCGGTCCGGCCGCTTAACAGCTAATCAGAAGTGCAGGGCCAGAACCCTGCACTTAACTCCAAGCTCACACTTTATTAAATCTTTATGCATACACAATACCCCTTCCCCCTGGCTTCTTATTTGCAGAGCGCAGTTACATAGTCCCTTAAGTAGGACGGTTGTCTTATTAGTCTCTTTGATTTCCGTTGTATCAGCTGGCTGCAATCACGCTGAGGTAGATCGTTGTTTGGCAGTGGGGCTGTTTCTGGTTCAGAGTTCACTTCTACATCGTTGCCCACATTCTCTGCAATTCCCTGAGGTGCAACCGTTTCTCCTTCCGGCTCTGCTTCCTGAGTCTCTATCAAGCCATCGTTTCCTTCGAACGGGTTCTCTAGGAATTCATCTTCTTCTGTACCTCCCCCCCCTCAGTTTGGTCATAGGGGAGTTGCGGACTGGCCGCTGGAAGCTGCGATCGTAATTGATCGATATGACGTTTCCAAAGTTTATCGTCAAGGCATTGTACAAGGTAGGATCTCGGGCCGGTTACACATACTACTGTCGCTTCCAACCACAACAGGCCACCCGATAGGTTTTTAGCATATACCAAGTCTCCTACCTGGAAGGTACGACAGCAGCCGCTGGATCCTAGTGGTTTCTCCGGTTCATAAGCCGGGTGCAACTGGTCAAGGTGGGAGCGGAGCTTTCGTCCCATTAGCAGTTCAGCGGGAGTTTTGTTGGTGATGCTATGTGGGGTGATGTGTTGCAAGAAAAGGATTCGATTGACCTTGTTGTCAATGTTGTTGTAGTCTACCTTCTATAAGGTTTTCTTCACAAATTGGACCATGCGTTCTGCTTTGCCATTGGTCGCAGAGTGCGCAGGCGAGGTGAGCGCATGGCGAATGCCGCGGTCAGCGAGGTACTGCTCGAACGCTAGTGCGGTAAATTGAGGGCCGTTATTGGATACCAGGACGTCTGGTAATCCGTGGGTTGCAAAGAGTCTGTCTAAGGTTTTGATAACCGCCTCGGAGGTTGTAGTCGTCATGCGATGGATCTTGAGCCAATTCGAGTAGGCGTCGATGGTAAGCAGGAAGGTGTGGCCTTTGGTTGGCCCCGCGAAGTCCAAGTGAATTCGGGACCAGGGTCCACGTGGTGTCTCCCATTCAGTAGGCATGGCTTTTGGTGGGGCGTTGCTGACTTCTTGGCATTTGGGACAAGCTTTAACCCACTGTTCGATTTGCTTGTCAATGCCTGGCCACCATGCGTAGCTTCGCGCAAGGGTTTTCATTCGCACGATGCCGGGGTGACCATCATGCAAGGTTCTCAGCACCGCTTTCTGGAGTCGTTCTGGGATAACGACTCTATCGCCCCAGATGACACAGCCTTTCTGGGAGAAGAGCTCGGTTTGTCGAGTCTTGAATGGTGTGAAGTCATCTGATAACTGGTCCAATGGCCATCCGCGTTCTACCCAGCTTAGGACTCGTGCTAGGGTGTGCTCGCATTTGGTTTCTCTCGCGATATCTCGGGCAGTTAGTAGTGGCGAGTTGACTGCCTCGATTTGCAACGTGGTTACCGTTGGTGCAGGATCGTCGAGAGTCTCTGGAAGCGGTGTTCGGCTCAATGCGTCGGCGTGGGGAATGGTCTTCCCCGGGCAGTATTGCAGCCGATAGTTCTAAGCAGCTAAGAATTCTGACCATCGGGTCATCCTAAGGGATAATATGTAGGGAGTCGGCTTATCTCCGGCTATTATCCCCAATAATGGTTTGTGGTCAGTCATGATAGTAAAAGCCCGGCCATACACGTATTCGTGGAATCTTTTCACAGCTGAGACAATTGCGAGGGCTTCTTTATCGATTTGTCCATAGTTTCGCTCAGTTTTTGAAAGAGTCTTTGAAAAATATGCAACAGGGGCTTCGTTCCCATTAGACAGTACAAGGCTCAAAATGGCGCCTACCCCAAAAGGCGATGCATCACATGTTATAACTAACGGCAAAGTCTCGTTATACTGCATGAGTACAGAGTCAGAAGTGAGCAGTTTTTTAACATTTTGGAACGCCTGTTCTTCACGGTAACCCCATAGCCAATTTGCTTTTTTATCTAACAACCGGTGTAACAGTTCAGCGACCGTTGCTTTGTGCAGCAAAAATACATTATAAAAATTGATGAGGCCTAGGAACACCTGGAGATCGGCCTTGTTTCATGGCCTGGGAGCATTTTTTATCGCTTTTAGTTTACTTTCGGTAGGGTGAATGCCCTGGCTATCAATCAGGTACCCTAAAAACTCAACACTGTCAGTACACAATTTACATTTGTTTTTTTTAACCTTAAGACCGGCCTTTTGGAATTTTTTTAGGACTAATTTTACCCGGTCCTGTAAGATTTTTTTTGTAGGGGCTGCAATTAATACATCGTCAAAATAGGGGACCATGCCCTTAATTCCTTGCAATAACCTTTCCATAAGGCTCTGAAAAATCCCCAGGGCTACACTAACTCTGAATTGCAGCCGGGTACATTTAAAGGCACCTCGGTGCGTTACAATAGTTTGGGCCTGTGCCGTTTTTTCATCTACTGGTAATTGCTGATATGCCTGAGCTAAATCTAATTTAGCGAAGACTTTCCCGCCCCCCAGGGAATGGAGGAGATGCTGCACCACCGGAACTGGATAGGCGTTCTGCTGCAGGGTGTGGTTCAAAGTGGCCCGGTAGTCCCCACAAATTCGGATTGACCCGTCTGGCTTAATGGGTGTTACAATTGGGGTTTCCCAAGGGGAGTGATCGATGGGCTCTAACACCCCCTGAGCTATCAGTTTGTCAATTTGTTTGTCGATTTTCGATTTTAAGGCAAACGGAACTCGACGGGGCTTTAGACGAATGGGAGCTATTTTTGGATCTAGACTGAATGAAATCGGGGTCCCCTTGTACTCGCCTAAGCTGTCCGCAAAGACGTCCCTGAACTCATAGATAAGGTCTTCCTCCCAGTCACCACCGCTGACTCAGTTTATGCCGGCCACTTCAATGCCGAGCGGCGCGAACCATTGGAGGTCCAGTAGGCTAGGCCTATCTCTATCGATGACCGTTAAAGGTAAGAACGCTGTGTGCTTCTTGAAGGAGACTCGGACTCGGCAGGAACCGACGATGGGGATTCGATTCCCTTGGTAGTCCTTGAGGATGAGGCGTTGGGAGCGGAGATCTTGGCATTGAATTGTGGGGATGAGTTGCTTGAGTGTCTTCCAGGACACCATCGAGAGGGACGATCCCGAGTCGACCTCCATGTGGCAAGGCTGGTTCTCGATGGCTACTGTGACTCGGATTTTCTTAGTGTCCAAGGCTGAGGCGTGACCGATAGTGATAGTATGGTGAGCCTCTTCTCTCTGCAAAGCTCGATTTCTGTAGGAGTGGTTTACTGGCTCTCGCCGTTCAGGACGGTTTCCTGTCGATTGGCGATAGTTAGCCCCTTTTGAGGCCTGGCTGGGTCCTGGCAAGCTGTGGCAGACCCGTCCGATGTGGCCTCGTTTCCCGCACTCATGGCAGAGTGCGTCGCGGAATTTGCATTCGGACCTGGCATGGTTGGCTTCGCAGCCAGCGCAAGGGCATAAGGGCTTTGGGTGATGGTCCCAGTCGGACTGCAGTCAATGGACCCCTTCTTTGTCGCTGTCTGACGACGAAGAGAGGTCCTCGTGGTGCGTTGTCGCAAGCTGCCCTTCTGAACTAGGTGAGATGTCGCTGGCTGGTGGTGGTACCGGAGCGCGGTTTCCTGGTTGCTTGTGCAGCCGACTTCCTGGTTGCTTCTGCTGCAGTAGCATCGGCAATGGCGTCGGCAAGGCTGATGTTGCCTTTCGCCATCAGCTTGCTTTGGACGCCTGGTGCATCTAGTCCCAGAACTATGCGATCTCTTCGTGCTTCTTCTAAATCGGCGAATCCGCAGAGACCTCCCAAATTTCGGAGGTCTGCTATGAAGTCGGCCACGCTTTCTCCCTTTCTCTGGCTCCTCTGATAAAACTCGTGGCGTCTCACGAGCGTAGGCACAGTCGGGGCGTAGTGGTCTCGTAGGATAGGTTTGAGGTCGTCCCAATCCATGGCCTTCACTTCTCGGGGTTTGGTAGTGCTTTAGCCATCTTAAATACGGTTGGACCACAATGCGTTAGGAACACCGCCCATTTCTTCCTTGCTGTGGCGTCCTTTAAGTTGTTCGTCTCTAAGAACATTTGGAAGTGATCCATGTAAGACTCCCAGTCTTCCTGTGCTGGATCGAACGGAGCGGGTGGTACGATGCCGCCGGACATGGTTCCGTTGTTGGCGTCGTCTGTCACGTGCTCGGTGTTCTTCAAAGTTTCGTTGGTTCAGATATCTCCAGATCCCACCTGGAGATCCAGTCGCCAGTGTTAAGTTTTGAGCATGGGCGACAAAGAATGGAGACAAGCCTCTGAACGGTGAACTTCAGCTCTTTATTTACATTGTGACTTCTTACTCGATAGCAGTTAAACCCGCCTTATATAGGCAAACCCTGTAACTTTTAACCAATAACGAGCTAGGAGCGCTAGCTCTTATAACCAATAGGAACTCTCTGTTAAAGGCCAATCGGATTCCCCGGGACGGGCCAATCCGGTCCAGCCGCTTAACAGCCAATCAGAAGTGCAGGGCCAGAACCCAGCACTTAACTCCAAGCTCACACTTTATTAAATCTTTATGCATACACAACAGTTATTAAGCTAGAACTACCTCTATATTATTGCTTCTTGGACTGCCTTAGACTATCTTCTGACAAGTATTCTTTACTAGGCATTTGAATCACATTCCTATCTGCCGTTATCTGCCTAAACTGCAAAATTCCTGCTTTCAAAATATTGTTTCTATGTGTGTTTGTCAGAAATCTCGAAACAGAATATCCATTAAAAGTAACTGACTCTCCATGTGCCCATTATTAACCAGTGGTTAAAATGCAGAAATATAATGTATTTCTTCCTATCCCTCCATCATATCTTTCCATCAGAAAAGAGGAAGAAATTATGATGCAAATGGAATAATTTGAAGGAATAGCTGCACTAGAAAGATAAAAGAAAGCAGTGCTGACAAATCTGGATACTGATATTACAAGGGAAGCTGAAGAGGAAAGGGAAGTGTGTAAAGAAAGGTTTATGTATTACAAAAAGGTTATCTTCGCTAGCTGAGCACTTTTCCCCACGATGTCTCTTCAAAGGCAGCTAAGCTTGCCATTTACATCTCCATTCATTTCCATAGCTATGCTGTATTTTTTTCAGCAAATATAAGAGCCTCTCCTTTCCTTGCTCAAAAATAATTATGGGAGGGGGGACACTATGTTCTTCTCATTTCATTAATATTTGAATGGAATGGTAGAGGATGATGAATGAGCAATACTATTCTCTCTATTTTACCTTCCAAGGTCGGTAAAAGAGGACCCAGATTGTTGGGGACAATATGCTGACTCTGTAAACTTCTTAGAAAGTGCTGTTAAGCACTATGAAGCGATATATACCTCTAAGTATTATTGCTATACGCATAAGGAGAGACTTCCCTGAACAATAGTTAGGACAGAGAGAAGGCATACCCAAACCTGACACTTTTGTTTCCTAGAATGGCCAAACCCAGCCGGTAAAATACTCTGTATTTTGATAGATATCATATTAAGAAAAGTAGTGAATAAAAATGCTATTTCGGTTCAATTTATAAGCATCTCCATTCCAAGAGTTCAACATTACAACCAATTAACAAGTGTTTGTGGCTTTTGGATATGTTCAATCATGTGCTAGAAAACCATCTGCAGGAATGTTATAATTTACATTTCTGAACTGAGCATGGAGCTAGACATGATAATCTAAATGATTCTTTCTATCTATATGATACTAGGAATCTAATAGAGAAAATAGGAAAAGCAATCTTTAATAATAAGGAATGAGAAACTAGTCATGACCCACCCACATACTAATTATAAACAACCACACAAGCTTAATTCAATCTAACAAAATTGATACGACTTTTAAACTTCTTTATATTATGTTGCTGTATTATTCTGAGATTCTATTTCATAGTAGACTAATAGAGGAGAAAACACTGGGCAATTTTCCAAACTAGAAACAACTTTTTTGTCAAGTAGATTTTCTACATTTTGTGTGTATTTTGATTTGAAATAAATATGAGTGTTAGATGGTTTCAAATAAATTGCTTGTAGAAGACAAATAATATCAAAAAAAGGTTTGCAATTACCATCTGGAAGGGGATCCACCCAGTGTTTGTTGAGCCCCATGGGAATAGAATCCATTTCTGCTTCCCGCTGGGCTTGTTTCAGTTCCCGCCTCTCTTTAGCAAGTGCACTTTGCATCATGGCTGCTTGAGACAGGGAGCCATCAGGATTCTGGAATCAACACGAAAATGTTGCCTTATTTCTTGCTTCAGATTTATGGAATCTGATCCTGACTGATTCTCAACCATCATACACAATTTTAACAGTAAAGAAAACGAAGCTTGAATACAGAGTCAGAAAACATAATTAATGTTAATTTGTTTTTAATTTGTTTAATTAATGTTAATTAATGTTTTGTAATAATGTAATGTTATTATTAACACAAATAATAAAAAGAGATGAACTGCTGAGATTCCTGGTAGATAAGGGAAAGATGATACTTGCTTTGCACATGTATATGGAAGGATATGATGGGAAAGAGGATTAATTTGCTTTCAGTGCTCTTCATTGTTCTACTGCACTTTGGATACCAAAAGCACTTTAACTTTTCACAAACCCCTCTGAATCCAGTATTCAAACACACTTCTTCATTTCTATGGAGAGACCCAAGAACAGTATTTTTTTACCTTCACAATTTTAATGGGGCTCATGTCCATGCTCTGCTTTGTATGACCTCGCAGAAATGGTGGTTCCTCTTCTACCAATTCAATTTCCAAATCTTCATCTAGAATAACAAATTAAATTCAGCTCCAATTTTAATTTAAAGCTTCTTAATTATGCGAACCAATTCCTCCACTCTTTCTTTACCAAACATACAAAGCTAACTATGAAACATCTGTGGTACAGCATTATTTTCTATTGCTGAACAGCCCCTCCATAACTTTATTTCAATACAAACCGCAGTTCTGGACTCTGAATTGCTGGAGATACAAAGATTGTGAAAGAAACAATCTCTCTTCCTTAATGCGAAAGTATCTTAGGCAATTATCGGAACTGACAGCAATTTGCTGAAAGGAATCCGAATTAGCATTCCCACATTCAACACAAATGAGGAGCAAAAAAAGGTAACTACTGTGTGAAGTACACAGATGCATCATATCTAGACCATTACTAGATCTATCATAGTTTTACCTTCCTCATCATCAACCTTTGGCAAGATTCCAGTTTCTTCATCAAAGTCAGGAAATTCCTCCTTGGAAAGCACGTTAGCAGCAATCATCTGGGAGTGAGGCAAATGGTTATATGTATCCTCAAAGACACAACGAAGAGGTACAACTTTTTCTAAACACAGCTTTTGTGAAAAAGCTAACCTGCTTTTTCCTTTTGACACAGAATCTCTTGTAGAACTGCTAAGAAGCATATAACTATAATGAGGCTAACATGTTCAGAGCAAGGCAATTTGAGAAGGGTCAGTTTGGGATTGTTCTGTGTTATTGGCTCCAATGAGTATTTGAAAAATGCAATAAATTATCTTAATGCTGTATAGTAGCAACATAGAGGTATCTATGTAGATTCATGTAGGAAGGACTTTTAATATGAAAAATATCATAGCTGAGGAAGCTACCCAGATTTTGTGATCATCTGTTTAATTTCATTTCAAAGGACTGTGTGGCCTTAAGCAAGACAAAGATTAATTTACATAATAGCAAGGACTTCATCCACTATTCAACTCCCATATTATACAGAGCTTTAAAAATTAAAACCAAAATACTGAATTGTGCATCAAAATGTAAAGTATGAAAAATAGAGCTTCAAATAACAAAACTAGCATTTTCACTAATGAGATGTATTCTCTGGGCAGTCTCAAACATAATCTAGTTATCACATTATTTACCAGTCGTGGTTTCCGAATAGCTTTCAATGATCATTTTTATCACATACAGCAATAAACTAGATGGCTTTATTAGAAGATGGAAAACAATGGCAAAACTGATCAGCTGACAGTCTAGAGAAGAATCGCAGGATACTAAGTTGGCCATTGGTTCATATTGGAATAACTAATATCCAGTTTGCTGAGAAAATGACTGAAAAGCCTGCTTTGGTATCAACAGAAGGAAATACAAATGGGTATTTAAAAGAAACTGAACTATAGAATAACATCAAAGCATATTTCATAATGAAAATTACTACCTGCTTAATTTCCCATTTTTCTGGATCTGAAATACGAGTGAGACGTTTTCGTTCTAATGTGTCATCTTCTACTTCAGGAGCACTGACTAAAGATAAGTGAGTGGGCCTGTCTGGATTTCTCATGGCTGTCTCTTCAGACTCTCCAATGAGGTTGCGACGTCTATTTGGGTTCAAATCTTCTCCTGTCTCTTGATCTACATCCTAATATAGACATGGGAGACAGTTCCATAGTATAATAAGAATTTACTTTTGTATAAGGACAGTGAGAGTTTAGTTTTCTAATTAATCTGCAACAAGGCATATTCCCAGATGACCAATTTACAACATGTCTAATAGTGACCACAACAGCATCACATAACAGAAAGTAGCAGGAGCTTCTTTGTTTGTAGCTATATAATTGTTGATAATCTTAGGCCTGTTAACTCGCATAGTGCTTCAGAATAGCCTCAGTACACTTTTTTCATTTTTTCTTTCAAATATTCAAGAAAAGTTATTAATAAAATAGAATTAATAATATAGCAAGAGAGGGAAATAAAGAGCTTGACAATCAGTCTTTTTGAAATAATATCTGGGATAACTGATGAATATGAGGGTTTTTTTCTGAATCTTAAAATGCTAAGAAATATACTTAAAATTCTTTAAACAACTCACTTGTTAACAGGAAATAGTCCAACATTTTGCATCAAAATTCCTAATATCTACCTTGGTGATATTGTTTTTTAAAAACTCAAGATTCAAAGCCATCCACAACACATTCTGAAACTAACAGGACTTCAAGAGTTTTTGAAATTACTTATGCATCCTGACCAACCGGTGAAATCAAGAACATGTTAAATAAATATACTGCCATGAGCAATTTTAAACAATTCAAATTCCTTTTACAATAACTCAAATGTTTTTTTAAATAGCTTGATAAATAAGCTGAACTAAAGTATTAATGCCACTACTCAGCCATTATTTTCAAAAAGGATCAGAAAGCTACATTTTCATTTTTCAAGTTGTGATTAATACAGCACATAAATCTGTCATAAATAGCAAGAAATACAAAAGAGCTCTGGCTAAAAATCAAGTTAAGTTTCTGATGTCAAAATGTCACTGCAGTCATACAATATTTTCTAATTGTACTCATGGTAGTTTGTATTTTACTTGATCATTTACATTCCACTGAGAAACGGAAATCAAAATAGTAGATCTTAAAGTCAGCAGAATAAAAGTCAAATTATCTAATAGACAATAGAGAGGTTTGACTTACTTTCATGCTAAGGCTAGTTTTTGAGCCAGTGAAGGAGAGCACTTTGACCTTGACCCGTTGGCCCTTGCTCACTACATCAGCTACATTAGCAACTCTTCCTTCCCTACGTAATTCTGAGATGTGGACCAATCCTTCCCAGCGTTTCCTAAAGGAAATAAGATACAGGAAGAGGAGCAAGAATAACTCAGTGCTGTCTTCTAATACCCAAAACACAAAATATTTTAGAAACATTAGTTCTTCCTGCACAAATTTCATAAAGTTTGTTATAGAAATATTATTAGCTGAAATATTTGATTTATATTTTTAATCTTAAAAAAGCTTGCTTAAAAATTAATCCTTACCATTTACAACAAACAACTCACTCCTGCATAACTTTCTTGACTACTAATGATTTCAGTTAAAATGTAAGGCAATTTTATAAAAACTGGCAAGCAAGCCTTAAAAAAATAACATAAAATCTTTCTTCATGAATTAATATATACAATATAAATGAAATCATAAAAATTCAAATAGTTTGTAGCAATGGCCACACCACACTAAATACACTAAAAAGGCATTGCCCAACTTATAATACTTTTTTAATTGTATCAACTCTCAGGATAGAGATAGCAGGATAGGAAAATGATGACATTATATACCTGAGTCCTTCAAGCTGAACAAAACACCCAAACTGCATGATGCTGGTAACTTTGCCATTGTAGATGTCACCAATGGAAGGCTCTTCAGGTGGAGGGCGATCCACATGCTTATCCCTCCATCTTTCACTGCTTTTCTCTCCAGCTCTCTCTCTTTCTTTGTAGTCCCAGCTATGACTTCTGCTCCTGGAGCGGTATCTGGATTTACCCTTATGTCGTTCCCGTGTCCGGGAGCGAGAGGATGATTTTTGTTTCCGCTTTCGATCTCTGCTACGACTGCGACTCCTATGCTTTTTCTTGGCTCTGTCAACAAAATATATTGAAATTATGTTCATTTCTATTTAGATGCCAGTCAGTACAGTACAACTTAAAGATGTTTGTATGGACCCAATAGTTATTACTGTTTAGGTGATTATTTGTAATGCACAATGGAGACTTTTTTTTATTCTTCTACAGTGTTATTTGCTCTTATGTTTTTTGTTGTTGTTCAGATATATTTATAACAGTTGCAACTTTATAATACTTTGAATAGAGAAAGCAAGCAAAAATAGCTTCTTCTTTCAGATATTAGACATTAGTGAGCAAGAGATTTGATTCTATTGCAATAGAAAGTGTGTGTGTGTTTTTTCAACTCAATTCTTAATGGATATTGACTGGAAAAATCCCTGTGGTTTTCCTGGCAAGATTTTAGAAGTGATTTGTCGCTACTTCCTTTTTAGGACAGAGAAAGAATGACTGGCACAAGATTACTCTGTTGGTTTTGTACTTAACATGGGACTAGAAATTGGTCTCCTGGTTTCCAGCCTCTTAACTACCACACCAAACTGGCTCTTGATGTAAAGTTACTAAGAGAATATCGAGAGCTGTTTAAGAACACAGAAATAAAACCCAAATATTGCATTACATCTTTACAACAGACCACATCCTTATTTTACCTAATCTATTTGCAATTCTTTGCAAAGATGCTTCACCTAATAAAAAATATTAAACTAGATAATCTATAATTTTTAAGGTGAAAAAATTCTTTCTCAGAGAAATAAGACAAAAGGAACTTACTGATCCTCATTATTCCGGTGTTTTTCCTGCCTACCCGCAGATGGCATTAAAGCTTCTAGCTCTTGGAGAGCATCAGCAGCCACTTTTACATCATCTTCATCCAGCATTGTCTATTCAAGAAGAAGAAAAAGTTCTTAGGGCAGTAAGATATTCCCTCAGCAATTCAAACCTATGGGATGGCAGTTGCCATGTGGCTTTGGGAAACAAATATTTGAAATTTTTGTTTTAGGGCACAGCTATGTGACAAAATGTAAACAAATTTGATTTTCAGAAATGCAATGAGTCCTCAATGAAGTAATATCAGTGTGAATAAACACAATCTGGTACAAACAATACTGAGAAAATGGAGTTGATAGTAGTCAAATTAAGTTGCAGTTCACTGTTCTAAATCAACAACATGATAAATCTGCCTACAACTTTCAATTATCTTTTTATTTTTTTCTTAAATATGTTATGTATACTATTTAGTTGTTATAACTTGAAATTCTCCCAAGCATTCTGGTAAAAGGCTAGATAATCACCTATATCTGATTGTTTCACAAGATCCAACAGGATGAGCAGGCTTTGGGTCTCTTCTATGAAACAATACCATCAAGCAGGAGCCAGAAAGTGTAGTTTAACTGTCATAATGTCTGGCCTCTAGAAAATCAAATCATCCAAGATTTAGATAGCCCCAACCCTGCTGGCTTTTGTAAGGCTTTGAAAACCATGCAGATGATTGAAAAATATCCAATATTACTTGGAGTCAGGCAGCATATAAATAGATTATTAATAAAAAATATGTTTTCAGCTACATTTTAGCCTCAGTGACCGTAGGGATTACAGGGGTTTTGTGCTTTATATATTTATTATTTTGTTTTGTGTTTTTAATCCTGTGTCAAGCAGTATAGAATCAAATGTGCAAGTTGGAAAACCATATAACTATATAAGGATAACTATATATTCCAATAGTAACTAAGTAAGTAAACAAACAAACTAAATTTCCAAGTAACTCTTTGAATAGACATTAGAAATTAGCAAGACATATATTCAAATCAAACCACCACCACTCCAAAGAGAGAAAGTGATTATATAGCAGATCTCCATCAATTTAGGATAGCAGACATTTTTCTATTGCTTTAGGGGAGTGCATTTTTTATTCATGATGAAAATGATGGACTGCTGTAACTGCCACTGCTAAGTGGCTCAGTTATGTGATTTTCCAACTTATGACATGTCACTTAACAACAGAATTCCTGGTCTCAATTACTATCAGTAAGTAAATATTTCCAACTTCTTTTACCCTCAATGTATTTGTCAGCAAAGAAGGAAACTCGCACACCTACCCTCACCATGGGATTATCTGGCCGACACAAGGCTGGAAACAAGTCCTTCAGCTTATCTTTTTCTGTTTTTGGTTTAATAATATCTAATATGATAGCAAAACAACAACAAACCAATATGTAAATTTAAACATATTTTTCTTACGCCACAACAAACATTTCTACTTTTTAAAACTCTTTGAAAAATAGGAAAAATGATATTTATGAGATAAAGTGTATACCAACTATTCACATAATTTGAAACAGTCTCCAGAGAGACTTGTAATCTAGTCACTCTCTATTAAGAACAAGCAACTCAAAAACCTCCACTTTCCTACTAAAATGTGGTGATATTTTTTTGGTCAAGTTCACAAAGAGGAAAATTGTATTTCCATGTATATATTCTGGATATGTTGGACCATAACCTCTGGAAAGGCAAGCGCTTAATTTTTGAAGGCATCTTTCACTTGAAGAGACTACCTTCATTTTTAACAAGATCAAATGCTTGAGATATCAAGAAACCATTTATTGAAAGTCTGCAAGTAATGGAAGTAATCCAGGGTCTTTTGCAAGACTAAGTAATATGAGAACAACAATCCTAGAAAAATTGATGAAGCTACTCTATAATCTGTTTTGGCCTCTAAACATACAGGACAGGTTTGTCTGCCCCAAAATTTTAATGATTTAAAACTAATTTTTAATTTTTATTGCAACTTTCTTTTCTCAGGTAAACCATGTTTGTAAGAATCCATATTTCTTACAATTGATGAATGGCAAAAAAATTAACCTTTGCTAGTGGAAGCTTTTGCAGGAGGCCGCATTGTCTGTATAAGACGGAGCAGATTGCTGACGAGGGAGTCCTAAAATGGTAAATAACGAAAAAGAAAACAAAATTTCTAGAAGCTGCAAAACATTTTAGTAAAAGTTAATAGTAACAAAGCCAACATCCCTCCCAACAGCAGTACTGTACTGTATTTTTCTGGGTTGATGACACTTTGACTTTTGAATGGCTTAATACAGACCCACTTAAGAAAGTTAGTTTACACAAAATGTTTACTTTGAATACTGTTAATATGAATATTTTTATTATATATTGAATTATTTTCTTTTCATGGAATATTAGAGGTTACAATCTGGTAATATGTCTGGAGCTTGTATTCAAGTATTTGGGAGAGTCAGGTATGTACCTGGAGCCTCAGATTATATATTTCTGATATACCACATGATATCTTCAAAAGATTTTAACAATTCCTTACTGTGAACTCAGCACCATTCTTCACCAGGGCTGTTTTGAAAGTATCAAAGTTTGTATTTCTCTCTGCAAGATTGATCACAAATTCGGCTGTGAACAGAAAAATTAAGATTAAAAATTAAATTCTTATGCTGAAATTATTTAGATATTCAATTCTACTTTATTCATTTAATTTTATGGCTGCCCACTGTGACCAATAATCAATTGAAAACAATAAGAAAATAATTTAAAAACCAGTTAAACATTACCTTTAGCATGATTCCTAATCCACACGAGTATTTCCGTTAAAATAAACCCACCAGTATCTTAGCCCAGGTCTTCAATGTCTTAGAAAAGGCTGGCAAGATTGGGAGCATGCTGTTCCATAGAACGTGCACCATTATAGAGAAGGCACACTTTCTGAGTATCATTACATGATGCTGTTTGGTAGAAGGGACTTGTAGAGGGGATAGGAAGAAATAACTAGAGACAGTGGCACAAATAACCTGGTTCTGTGCTATGCGTAGCTTAATAAATGATAACCAGAATCTTGAATAGCATAGCATGATCAACAATACTGCAAGCTACCAAGAGAACAAGGAGGACCAGAATGCACTTATCATCACATTAGGTGAAACCTGGCTCAATAGCAGTAACATTGAGGGGGATTTTGGAGTCCTAGTACAATCAAAATATGAGCTAGAAATGTGCAGCAACAGCCAAAAAAGCCAAGGCAATTCTAGGTTGTATTAACAGGGACATTGAATCAAGATCATGTAAAGTATTTGTATGGCTTTAGTAAGACCAAACTTAGAATACTGCATCTAATTTTTGTCACCGTATTATAAAAAAGATGTTGAGATTCTGGAAAGAGTGCAGAAAAGAGCAACAGAGATGATTAGGAACTGGAGGCTAAAAAATTAAGAACAACGTTGCAGTAATTGGGTATGTCTAGTTTAGTGATAATAAAGACCAGCAGTAACATGATAGCAGAATTCCAATATTTTAGGGACTTGCCACAAAGAAGAGGGGATCAACCTACTTTCCCATGTACCTGAAGGCAGGATACGAAGCAATGGATGGAAACTAATCAAGGAGAGTTCCAACCTACAACTAAGGAGAAATTTCCTAACAGTAGAACAACCAACCAGTGGAATGCCTTCAGAATGGGCATTGGTCCTTACCTGACACGCCATTTCTCTTGAGTCGTGAGGATCGTCCAGAGAGTGGGAGGTGCTTCAGTCTGCATCATTGAAGGCTGAGCTTAATTACTGAGGAACGTTCCGCTCTGTAGCACGTGGCTCGCTTGTGTTCCCCAGTTTATGCGAAGTCGAGAGTGGAGAGAAGGTCATGCTCTCATCCTACTATACTAAAAAGTTCATTGGCCGAAACAAGACCCACCAGACGGTGAAATAATAAGGATGGGGCTGGATGATCCTCACGGCTCAAGAGAAATGGCGTGTCAGGTAAGGACCAACGCCGTTCGGATCATCCATAGAGTGGGACATACCAAAGCTTGGCTGTCCTACGGGAGGGACTCCGTCTGATCCGGTAGTCTCTGCGGTTCCTTGAGGACTCGCTGAAGGACGAAGCCTCCACCGAGGCAAATATGTCGATCTTATAATGTCTAATGAAGGGAGAAGGGGAGGCCCAGGTGACCGCCCGACAAATATCAGCAATTGGAGCTTGGGTGGCCCAAGCTGCCGAGATGGCTGCACTTCTGGTGGAGTGTGCCGTTATTCCACTGGGGACCGGCAGAGCCTGAGACAAATAAGCTTTGGCAATAGTAGTTCTAATCCAGCAGCTGATGATTGAAGGGGACACTTTGTGGTCTAATGATTTGGGCTGAAAGGAAAGGAATAGGGATTCGGACCTTCTGAAGGGCTGAGTATGCTTAATGTAAATGCGGAGGGCCCGTCTCATGTCCAGGGTGTGCCAAAGCTGCTCCCTTTCCCGCGAGGGAGTGTGAGTTCCTCTGCCCTGTGGAAGGCTGAGTTGACCTTGGGCAAGAAGGTAGGATCCAGTCGGAGAACCACCCGGTCGGCATGGAAGATGCAAAGGTCCTTTCTCACTGACAAGGCTGCTATCTCCAATATTCGGCGAGCCGAAGTAATAGCCACCAGAAACATGACCTTAAATGTTAGAAACTGGAGAGTGGACTCCCTGAGAGGCTCAAAGGGGTATTTAGTAAGGGACACAAGGACCTTATTGAGGTCCCAAGTAGGGTATCGGTGAACTGTTGGGGGACACAAGTTGGTGGCTCCTCTGAAGAATGCCCTAATGCAAGAGTGGAAGGAAAGGGAACCCAGATTGTCACATGCAATGACGGTTGAGAGGGCTGTGACCTGACACCTCAGGGTGTTCGGGGAAAGTCCTTTCTTCAGACCTTCTTGAAGGAATTATAAAACCTGAGCGATGGAGGGTGAAAGCGGGTTGACCTGGAAACTATGGCACCACTTGCAGAAACTATTCCAAGTGGCGTTTTATATTTGGGTTATTGAGGGCCGCCTGGCGGCTAAAATGGTATCAATAACCTGGTCAGAAAACTGCTCCTTTCTTAGATGCTCCCACTCAACCTCCAAACGGCTAATTGGAGCCACTGAGAATCCGGGTATTGGAGGGGCCCCTGAGAAAGGGATATCCTGTTCGGGGGGATTTTCCAGGGAGGGGCCACCAATAAGTTGTGGAGGACCGCAAACCATGGGCATCTGGGCCAGTAGGGGGCCACTAGAATCAGTTCTGCTTTCTCGGAGATGAGCTTCTGGATGACTCTGGGGACTAGGGCTAATGGAGCAAATGCATATAGAAGCCCTGTGGGCCAAGGGCAATGGAGGGCGTTGAAATTCTCGGCCCCGTGGGAGGGGTACCTCGAGAAAAATCTGGGGAGTTGTGTGTTGAGAGGCGATGCGAAGAGGTCTACTGACGGGAGACTAAACATCATGGTCGCCTCCCTGAACAGTGACGGGTGGATGCGCCACTCGGACTGGTCCACCTTGGTCCTGCTCAGCCAGTCTGCTTGGGTGTTTGAGTCCCCTGAGATGTGTTCAGCTTTGAGGGAGAGGAGATTGCGCTCCGCCCAACGGCAGAGACGCTCGGCCTCTTTCATCAAGCGTATGGACTGGGTGCCCCCTTGTCGGTTGACGTGAGCCTTGGTGGTGACGTTGTCCGTGAATATAAGGACATGCCGCCCACGTACCTGAGAGAGGAAGTTGCGCAGGGCCAGGTGGATGGCGCGGAGTTCCAACCAGTTTATACTGCATGCCCGTTCTGCCTGCGACCATCTGCCCTGTGTCGAGAGCGAGTGGATGTGAGCGCCCCATCTGGACAGGCTGGCATCTAGGTGAGGCACTAGGGCTCCTTGAAGCAATGTCCCTTGTTGATGGCGGGACTGGTCCTCCAGAGGAGAGATGTGAGGACCCTTGAAGGCACCCTGACTGTAGCCTTTGAATTGTTTCTGCCGGTCCTTTGGAAAGGGAGCAGGAACCACTGTAGGGATCTGGGTGTAAACAGGCCCAGGGAACAATGGAGATACATGAGACCATTTTACCTAGTAATTTTGACAATTCTAAAAGTGTTACCTTTCTTGATCGTCTGATATGTTTGACGGTTTCCTGGATGCTAAGGAATCTTTCCGAGGAAAGGAAGACCTTTCCTTGAACTGAGTCAATGACGGACCCCAAGTGGGTGATCCAGGTAGATGGTAACAATTGGCTCTTTTGCCAGTTTACTAGGAACCCATGGTCTTGGAGGGCAGAGAGAGTATCTCTGATATCCTTCTCTGCTTGGAGTCTGGAGTGAGACAGGATGAGGATGTCATTCAGGTAACAGTGGAGCCAAACTCCTGAGATGGGCTGCCAGAACCGCAAGGACCTTAGTGAAGGTTCTCGGGGCAGAGGCCAACCCAAAGGGAAGGGCCACATATTGGAAGTGGCAGTGGTTGTAACAGAACCTGAGGAATTTGGAATGGGAGGGCCAGATTGTGATGTGGAGATACGCCTCTGAAAGGTCTATGGAGGATAGCCAGTCCCCCTGCCTGATGCCCAGTAGAATGGACTGTAGGGTATGCATCTTAAACCTGCGGTGGATCAGGTAACGGTTAAGGCATTTCAGGTCTAGAATAACCCTCCATCCACCTGAGGATTTGGGGACCACAAAGAGGTGGGAGTAAAAACCTTGCCCCCGCTGGGATGGTGGGACGGGTTGTATAGCCTGCATGTTAAGGAGATGATGGATAGCTGAATCCATTAAGTTGCATTTGGTGGGGTCCCTCGAGGGGGGGATGCCATAAAAAAAGTCAGGAGGGGCACATTGGAATTCAAGAGCAAGACCGAGCCTGATGGTGTCCCGGACCCAGGCATCGGAGGTGGAGGAGTCCCATCGGTCGGCGAAATGCTTGAGGCGTCTGCTGATGGGAAGGGAGGGATGGGATCTATCTGGTGCACCGGAAGGGCTTCCCTCCTGGACCCCTGAAGGGATGCCTGTAGCTGCCGCCCCTCCTGTACCTGTTGCCCAGATCGGCTCGATCCTGGGGCTAGAATGGCCGGAAGGAGGGGGGCTTGGATATCTGGGCGGGAAAGGTGACTGGTAGAAAGGTCGGGAGGAACCTCTCCGAAATGGGTGAGGGGCTCGACTCTGGCCTCTGAAAAGGGGAGGAAGAAATTTTTTCTTGCTCTGGGTTTCGGCTAGTAATGGTTCCAGGGCAGTGCCAAATAGTTTGTCCCCCTTGATGGGGGCAGTGGCCAACTTAACCTTGTTTTTTACATCCGCCTGCCAATGTTTGAGCCAGAGCAGGTGGCGGGCTGTAACATGAGAGGTTATTGCTCGGGTGGAGAACTTAACCGCGTGGTAGGTGTCATCGGCCGAGAATTCTGCTGCGGCCATCAGTTTGGCGATGTCCTGATGTGCCCTTGTGTTAGAGGGGGGGACATACTGTTTCAGTTGGCGGAGCTACCGGATCGAGGACCTGGTGAAGAAGGAGGCGGCCATGGCCGATCTAATGGCCCAGGTGTCAGCTTGGTGAGCCCTACGTAAGGCTAGTTCGGACCTCTTGTCCTCGGGTTTCAGAGCCTCCAGGGGATCACTGGGGGAGGAGGAGGAAGCTAAGCCAATTGAATATATAATCAAATTACTCTTAATAATATGTTCTAGTCATATATCGATAAGATATGCATATATAATATTTATTTATATATTATTATTATTATTATTATTATTATTATTAATTATTATTATTATTATTATTATTTATTTTTAAGTTTTAATTTTTTATGTGTTTTTTTTTTTACAATATCTATTCGAGAGATGGTTCAGTGCTCCCAGGAGGGAATGACCCCAGAGATTTCTGTTAACTATCTCCAATTCGCCAAATGAACGCCTGAGGCTGGAAAGGAGGCCTCTGGCAGCTGGAGCTCCCAGGCAACAACCGGGAGGGATAGGCTGCAACTCCTTGCCCTGAGCGCTGCTGCGGAAAACCAACAATTTTTCCAATCTTTTATTAATGCCCAATACAGCTCTCACAGGCTGGAAGGCCTGTGAATGGAACTAGGCCCCTTCGCAGCTACAATGAGGCCGGTTTAAAATGGCGCCCGAGCATGCGGCGGTGCCCAAAATGGCGGCCGCCCATGATCGTCTTAAAAACAGCCCGCTCAGAGCAAAGGCTAAGCCTCTCCGGCAAGTTTAGAGGCCGAGAGAGGCAGCCAAACAAGATTTCGCCCCTTCCTGGGGCGATCGGCGTTCGCGGTGGGGGGGGAAACACCAGCTACGCTTTTATAGCGCGATTTGATCAGGCTGCTACCAGGGCAGTGTGGAGAAGCGGCAGGAAGAAACTGAATTGGGGGGGGGAGGTTGGCGCCCGAGCGTGAAGCCGCCTGCTCTTATCCCCCCTGGGGGCGAAGAATGCGCTCCCCTTGCTGCAAATCCACCCCAAATGTGCAGAAGTTAAGGAAGGAAGAAACGGTAATAATCAAACCTGAAATTAATAGGGAATACTTGAATCGGCCAAGGAGAGAAGATACACACAGCCTATCCTCACGAAGGCTGAGCATAAACTGGGGAGTCACGTGATACAGGGCGGAGCGTTCCTCAGTAATTAAGCTCAGCCTTCAACGACGCAGATTGAAGCACCTCCCACTCTCTGGATGATTCGAACGGCTCTAAGGAGAATTTGTGCGTGCTCCATTCACTAGATGCTTTTAAGGAGACTGGAAGCCATTTTCCTAAAATGGTATACATCTCCTGCTTGAGCAGGGGATTAGACCAAAGTCTCTTCGATATTCTTATTTTTCTCTCCAGAGATGTTCAAGTACAATTAATATCTCACTATGGCCAGGTCCTGAGCCCCAATGAAAGGGGATTAGATAATCAGCTTCTTCCAGAGTTATTTGAAGCCCCAGCCTGACCACTTTTTCTACAACCTTTACCAAGAATGGAAGGGCAAGAATTCTCCAATAGCACTTGATCCAGTTACAGTTTCCTGAGGCCGGGATGAACTATCTCCTTAATTGTTGGTGGCACTAACAACTCATTCAAGAATGAAATCACCAATACATGGATATAACTATATGTTTCATGGGAGGCCTTGCCATTCAGGAAGGACATGGATGTAAAATGTTGGTGGCCACCCTCACAGATTTGTGGGTGTTATTCACTTCCTTGGGACTAAAAACTTAATAGAATAAAATAATTCCCCCACAAGGAATTTGTTTCTGGTGTATGAGCTCTCAGGATACATACAAACAACAAAGTGACAAATCATTAAATAAAACAATAGTGATAAGACACTAGAGATCAATAGGAGATGGTAATAGGAAAGATGACAATGATAATAACAATATAGTCCTATTAGGGTAAATATCCTTAAGGTATAAGACAGGGAATTAGGTGTTTAGCAGAGGGATGGCATGAGGGAAAAGCTGTCTTTTTGTCTAGTTTTGGCATGCAATGCCTTACATCTTGAGTGGAGGAGTTGAAACAGTTTATGTCCAAGGATGTGAAGGTCTGTTGATATTTTCTCTGCCCTTTCTGTCTTGTGCTGTATACAGGTCCTCAATGGAAATCAGACTAGCTGTAATTGGTTTTTCTACAGTCCTAATAATCCATCGAAGTTTGTACCTGTACTGTTTGATTGTTGTGCCAAACCAGACAATTATAATAGTACAAAAGACAGAGTCAATAATTCCTCTGTAGAACTGTATCAGGAGCTCCTTAGGCAGCCTAAGCTTTCTGAGTTGACACAGAAAGAACATTCTTCGTTGTGCCTTTTTAATAATTCTAGTGTAAGGTGTTTATCTCAAATCCTTATTATAGAACCCAGATTATAGAACCCAATATAAAATCACTTCTGGTGATTATAGAGAATGAGGTGCAAGGTCTATTTCACAGACAAAAGGCAGAAAAAACACCAGACAAGATAACTCCTTCTTCCTTAAAAGATTGTGCTGACCAACTGGCCCCCATCTTCTCCCACATCTTCAATAACTAGAGATGTGCTATGTTCCTTCTTGCTTCAAATGCTCTACTATCATACCAGTGCCAAAGAAACCTAATCATCAAGGAACTGAATGATTTCAGACCAGTTGCTCTAACATCTGTAGTTATGAAGACCTGTGAAAGGCTAGTGCTGGCCCATCTGAAAACCATCAAAGATCAGCTGTTAAGACAGCTTGCAATTTGCCTACTGAGCAAATAGATGTTAATATAACTCTGCACTCTTACATCTTGAATCTCCAAAAGACCTATGAAAGGGTCCTCTTTGTAGACTTCAGCTCAGCGTTCAATACCATCATTTCAGATATTCTTCTAACTAAACCAAACCAGTTAGCGTTACCTGAACACACTTGTAAATGGATCATAAGCTTCCTAACAGATGAAGCCAGGCAAAACCATATCAGATACCTATACAATTAGCACAGGAGCCTCCCAGGGCTGTATGCTCTCTCCACTTCTCTCTCTATACCAATGACTGCATCTCAAAAGATCCCTTTGTTAAAGTACTGAAGTTTGTAGATGGTACAACAGTGATTGGTCTCATTCGAGACAACAATGAATCTGCATACAGACAGGAGGTTGAATAACTAGCCTTGTGGTGCAACCAGAACAATCTTGAACTAAATACACTTAAACCTTAGAAATGGTGGTAAATTTTAGGAGAAACCTTCCTATACCTATACCTCTTACAATACTAGACAACACAGTATCAACAGTAGAGACTTTCAAGTTTCTAGTTTGTATCATATCTCAAGACCTAAAATGGACACCTAACATAAAAACATCATCAACGAAGCACAACAAAGAATGTCCTTTCTGCGCCAACTGAGAAAGCTCAAACTGCCCAAGGAGCTGTTGATACATTTGTACAGAGGAATTATTGAATCTGTCATTTGCACCTCTATAATTGTCTGGTTTGGCTTTGCAACCAAACAAGACAGACACAGACTTCAACAGATAATTAGAACTGCAGAAAAAACCATTGCTACCAACCACTGAGGACCTGCATACTCATGAGTCAAAAAGAGGGCTCACATCCTGGACATAAGTTGTTTCAACTTCTATCCTCAAAACGACGCTATAGAGCACTGCACACCAGAACAACTAGACACAAGGACATTTTTTTTCCCAAATACCATCACTCCACTAAACAACAAGTATTTACTAAGACTGTATTACTAATATTCTTCTCATTCTTCCTAGTACCTACCTCTTCCCATTTATGGCTATAACAGTGTTGCTTGTATCTTTACGATTTATACTGTTCAGTTTCCTAGTATGATTTGATTGCTTATTAGTAACCCATGACTATCACTAAGTATTGCATGTTATGATTTTTGATGAATGTATTTTATTTTTTCTTTATGTACACTGAGAGCATATGCACCAAAGACAAATTCCTTGTGGGTCCAATCACACTTGGCCAATAAAAAATTCTACTCTATTCTATTCTATTCAATAACTTGAAGATCTCAACTGTTGATACTGTGTTGTCTAATATTGTAAGAGATTATAAAATACCAGGGTTCCTCCTAAAATCTACTATCATCTCTGCAGTTTTAAGTGTGTTCAGCTCCAGATTATTCCACTGCATCAAAGGGGCAATTATTCAGCCTCCTGTCTGTATGCAGATTCATCACCAACTCGAATAAGACCAATGACTGTTGTATCATCTGCAAAATTCAGTATTTTAACAGTACTCTTAAAAACTTAAAATTGGGATAGCTTGAATACTTGAGACAGCTAACAACTGCTTCTACCTCTGCCATTGATTGTTAACAGAACCAGAGCATCACAATTAATTTCTGTAAGCCAGAACATATAAATACAGCGTACATACTACTGATACAAAATAACTCAAGAAAACAAACAATATAAACAATTATGTCATGAAAAAGAAAAAAATGTTCAGCATAATTAATGAAGTTGACATACAGAAAAATGCAGGGCCTGGGATTTATGTACTAGGCATCTTGGAACAGCCACAATTACTGGCATATTTTCTACATACACTGCTATTCTATTCTATTTGCCATAAATATATATAAAATAAAAACATAAACATCCAAAACCCAGAATGTCCTATTGATTTAGGGGCCACATACAAATTTGTCTGTCTTAGCAAAACTGTTAACAGATGCTCAAAATGCAGTTGTAATTCGACGCTGGGTCAGACTGTATAACAGGGTCTCCTTCAGAACCCACTGGAAGCAAAACAACCCTCATTTTTGCGATTGAGTTCTCCAGGCACAGCTACCTTACGAGACTGTAGTCAACAAGCTCCGTTGGAGTCCCTAAGTAGCTTTGCCAAAGAATTCACTACACGAAATAGCAGAAGGCCGGGGAAGAAACAAGGGGGTGAAGAAAGACTAAGGAGAGCGTCCATCAGACGCTTCAAGAACCCACCAGCCATGGTGCCTCACTACTTTGCCTTCCTTCCATCCCTCTCCAGTCCAAGAGACCCACCTAGATCCTTGTCGTTGATGCCCAGGTGGTTGTCGAGCTCAGTGCAAACTTTGGAAACGAGCGACAGATACTCGAGCGTTGCGAGCTCCTCCGTAGGATCCGCCATGGCGCCCCTCAATATCTACCCCGTCCGGCCGATTCCCCAGCAACAAAATACTTCCGGGTTCCTTTCCTTACACGCGCTCCATCGAGAAGGCTTAGAAAGGAAGGCGAGTTTTATTTCTACGGCGCCCTCCAAAGATCATTTGGAAGAAACCTCTGAGGAGGATTTCCAGTTATCTCCGCCAAGATGAAGTTATGGCGAAATCCCGAGTTTAAATGGAGACACGAACCCGCAGTCATTAGCATATGGACAAGACAGATGCAGGAGACCATAGAGAGAGTTAATTAGAGACCAAAGAAACTACTTCTCCCAGAATCCCTTCCGATCCAAGCTCCTTCTTCCCGGAAGTTGCTCACCGAACTCGATTGGCCGCTCTGGAGATGATCCCTGAGCATGTGCCAAAGGTAGGGGAAAAGATGGCGGAGCCGTCGGGTGTCTCTTCGGAAGCTCCTTGGGGAGGAAAAGTGAGCGATGCGAGTAGAAAAAGCGATGGACAGAATCAGCTGTCAGAGTAGACAGTCCTTTTTAGGAGAGGTTTTAGTTGTTTGTTGGGATCCAGTATTACAAAGTAATAGTCTAGTAAATCTTTTTGAACGTAGGAAGATTGCTTTTTCTTGCCGTATTGACTTAACCGTAGAAAGTTGTCTGTGTTGAGGACCTTTTCGTTGCTTATAACAGGGATGGTAATGTTTAGGTTGGGTTCCTGCAATATGCCAGGCTGAAGGTAGCCGATTCATTAGTTTGGTTCAGTGAGCAAATGTAGCTGGTGTGATTGCGCGCTGATATGCAAACTCTCAAATGGATTAATTGGGTACACGGTGGTTTAATAAGCCATGGAGTAATAAGTTGTGCAAACATAGCCGCTGACTTCTCAGGAATATTTCACGCCGAGATTAGTTGAATTCGGTTTGTTGCATAGATAGCATAATAAAATGGACACTTTAAGTTTCTAAAGAGATTACTCCTGGAATTAATAAGACTGTTGCTCCTTTGATAGCAGTTGTTTTTTAAATTATGATAATTAAGGGGCTGTTTTTGGTGAGTTAGTAAATTTGCTGCTGCTTATCTCATTGCAAATTATCCTACAAAAAACAAATGAAGAGAGACAACATTAAGTTTCCACCTTAAAATTATAGATAGCAAATATAGCATGATTGGCATGCTCAAAACTATCTTTATTGAAAAATAACTTTTTCTGAGACTTTGCACTTTATTAAGCATTATTGTCACTAGCCTGCTCAATAGAACGGAAGAGTGACCAACTTTCTAATTTATATTACTATGTTTTCTTTGAGGCAAAGTATTGTTTCCCTCATATGCAGAGTTTGAACTTTATAACTTTTAATGTTGCAACATGTCATTGCTTCCTGTCTTGTTTCTGGATTGCAACAAATTTTGCAAGGGTAAGACTGAAGCATGGGTTATATATTCTTGCAAGTAATTCAACTCTTGCTCAGAATCAGGCCAAAAACTGAGGATACAAATTGGGCTGTTTCTATATGTGTTTGTGGGCAGTACTTACTTATTTTACATATTTTATGTGAGTTAACAGATCCATTGAAGATACCTCTTCATGACCTTTAAGAGATAAAGCCATAGACCTTTAAGAGATGCTTAGGGAAATGTATTTAATACAACTCACAATCTGAGTTATCAAAGTTGAACATGTTAAAATGATGTCTTATATTTTCTCTTTGTGACATAATTCAACAGGTTGATATTTCTTATAATGACAATGGGTTGGATTCTGGTAAGTTTTAATCCCTTTATCATTCTTTTTCCCTGATGCAATTCTTCTATGAAGAATTCATATTAGGGAGTTCACAAATTTTAGTTTAGTAGTTAGGCATTATTTATAAGTTAAATAATTGCACATACGTGCTAGTTGTTTCTGGCTCTAGGGGGTGGTGCTCATCTCCATTACAAAGCTGAAGAGCCAGTGCTGTCCAGAGACGTCTCCGTGGTCATGTGGCCTTCATGACTAAATGCTGAAGGCAAATGGAACGCTGTTACCTTCCCACCAAAGTGGTCCCTATTTTTCTACTTGCATCTTTACATGTTTTCAAACTGCTTGGCTGGCAGAAGCTGAGACAAGTAACAGGAGCTCACTGTTACGCGGTGCTAGAGATTCGAAACGCTGACCTTTCTGATCAACAAGCTCAGCATCTTAGCCACTGAGCCATCGCATCCCTTAGGCATTATTTATAGTTGCTGCCATTTCTTATTTTCACAAAGTTTGTTCACATGAGCAGAATTCAAGAAGCATATAGTCTTTGCTTCATATTGTGCTTTGATTGAATTCCTAATAAAATAATAAGTGAATAGGAGGGAAAAGTGTTCTTGCCTTGATGAGAACCAATTGCAGTAGGGGGAAAGGAAGAAAGGAGAGATAAACTAATTTTGCAATGATAATGCCTTTTACTGCAGTGCAAACAGTACTTGCTAACTAAAGTACTTGCTGACTTGTATTGCATAATTGCAATCAATTAGAATTTTTGCTTAAAATAGAAGGATTATCAATATTTTAAAAATATAATTTATTGAACAGCAAATGGTATCTAAAGTATTATAAATTAGTTTGAGTATGAATGCTTTTGTGTTTCTCTTCTAGCACTTTTTGTGGAAAACAGAAAAAAAGTGATGATTGTATCAAGAGCTAATAGTATTGGTTCTACCAGTGCCTCTTCAGTACCAAATACAGGTATGAATTGCTTCCTTTCCTCTCAGTAAAACTCATTTTCTACTCTTAAGTACATAGTGAAATGTATCTTTGTCTTATATTCTTGATTAAATGGGTGTAAATAGATGATCCAAAATGATAAAAGCTACCCACTACTTCAATATCTTCATTATTAGTTCTTGGTCTTGTTGTATTGCTCTTAGTCTGGTCCTTATATTTAATCTTAGTCCTATTTTTCACTATGCTCCTTGACTTTCATTGCTAGAGTTTGTATATTATTTTACTTTCAGCTGTCAGAGTACAGTCATCAGCATAGTGTAAGTTATTGATATGTCTTCCTCCAGTTTTAAAACCATGCTTATCCTCTTCCATCCAGTTTCCTTCAAAATATATTTCACAGGTAGGTGGAATAAATAAGCAGAGAGTATACAACCCTGCCTCACTTCTTTGCCACCTTATAGCCAGTATGTTTTGCCATGTTCTGTCTGAAAATTGATTTCCTGACTTGTGTATAGGTTTCATATAAAATAGTGAGATGGTTTTGGATTTTTTTTTTCTAAGCACGTTTTGTAGCTTGAAATGATCAAATAATCAATTATAATCAGTGAAGCACATGCAGACTCTTATAAGTTATTCTTTGGCTTTCTATTATTTCGTGTACACCATCAATGTTCTTCTCTGCATTTTCTGAAGTGACCTTGAACATCTAGCATCTCCCTTCCATGCTGTAATCTGCATTGGATGATTCTAAATATTATTTTACTACCATGCAAAATTGAGGATATTAATAAAATGATTTGCATATTCTATTAAGTAACATTTCTTTGGTATTAGCATTTAGGTAGACTTCTTCCAATCTATGCACTGATCTCTGGATTAACTAGTTAAACTTGGTTAGAACCTTGATCTTCTTCTATTGCTTGCCATATTTCTTGAGATATCCCATCAATTCCTATAGCCTTCTGACTTGGTAATGATAGAGTGTTGATCTAATTTCCTCTTCTATACTAAAGGTTCTTGTAAACAGGAAATATATTCTAATCAGGTGACGATACTAAATCTAATTTTTATTTGGGCAACACAAACCCAACATATTGGAAATTAACATAAGCCAATGTAACCTTGCTTTGTGAAAATTGCTAACTGTAGATTTAGAAATCACAGTTCTTAATTATTATACTAACCCTCAATAATTCTAAATAGTTCCTGCCACTATAAAGTTTGTGTGGGAGAAAACTAACCCTATACCATCCACAATTACTTTCAGCAGATGTATCTCGTGAATTTCTGATATTAACCTAATTTATAGCTATTGTAATAATTGTGCAGATACTGAATAATTGAGCAATTCATCCACAATCGCATAACCCTTTGATTGATTTCTTTCTATTGCTTCTTGAATTATAGAATACTTTTGTCTACCAAGTGTATTTTATTTTTAAACATATTCGTATTTATTGTTCCCCATCACCTTTGTCACAACTTAATTTTTTTAAAGACAGAATGGGGTCAAAAAAAACAAGCTCATTTTCAAATAATCTATTGAGTACCCCCATCCTGGCATCATAAAAGAAAATTGGAGACAAGTAGAGAATGGAATAGCTCTTCCAACTGTATTAATCATTGAAAGAGGGTCTAGGGCAGACATGTTAAATTCAAGGTCTGTGGGCCAGATCCAGCCCACGATGTGGTTAGATGTAGCCTGCCTATCTGCCCTGGAGATGGTGAAGGGTTGGCCCCTACAACTTTGGCCCCAGCCCGGCTGGGCATTTCCCCTGGGCAGGTGCACAGGAGGCAGCAAGCATGCAGGGGCTGGTGTGCCAGGTGAAAGGGAAGCGCTTGGGGGCTGCAAGGCCAATGGAGATACCAGGCCAACGAGCAGGCCATGCAGGGGTAGAGGCACTGGTGGCAGGTGCAGTGCTGCTGCTGGAGCTCTACTATGCATTGATCAACAACTTCATGGTGGCCACCTGGTGCTGGTACACACATAGTAAAGTTCCAACAGCAGTGCTGCTAAAGTCCTATAATTTATAATGCACTGTGTGTGTGCGCGCATGCATGAACTTGACTGCCAGCAATTTGGGGAGGCGAGCATGTAGGGCATTGAATTGTCTCCAGATCGAGTGAGTTGGTACAACTTGTTCCGTTCTGAGTCAGCTGTGCCCAGTGAGTGGCATCGAGCCAGCCATGTCCACCTAGTCACGGCAACCCGGCTGTGACCACCCAGCCACACCTGGTTGCTGTGAGTCATCATAGTCTTACATGCAACTGTCCCTTTAAGAGCCACCATAATGCTGATGTGGCCCTCAATGAAATTGAGTTTGACACCCCTGGTCTAGGGGATCTTTCCTGTTTTCTACTTTTGTTATTTTTGAAGGATTATTTAATATATTTAATATCTGAAAATGACAGATACGTTTTATTATGTTTCAATGTCTTTTTCTGTTTTAGATAGGTTGCATACCACTTTATTCATTAGTTCAGATACATATTATCTTCTCTGATTTTTCACGTGCTTCTCCAAAAATCTTAGTCATTTTGAATTGTTTCTTTTATATTAACTGCAATTGATTTGTGGGCTCCTTTCAGGATTCCAATGAACTTAACATTGCTGATTCCTGCCTTATTTAGCTTCAGTTACATAGAATTCTTTATTAATCTGTTTGAGTCTTTGTTAAGTATCTCAAAAGTTTATTATCTTTATTACTTTTCACTTAAACGTTGTATTGCAATAAGGGAAGTCAGCAAATTTTTAAACTGAAACTGAAGGAGTTATCTATGCTGAAATGAAAGTGCCTTTTAGGGACTATTTTCTTAAGCTATAAAACTAAAGTCAAATTACTCTTTTTTCCATTTGGAAAATAAATCTAAGCAATGCTGTTAATGGTTCTTAAGCAGTCTGATCTTCTTTCAGTAAATTGAAACATTGTGATTAGGAAATTATTGGTAGCATTCACAATGACTTCCCTTCCTTGCTTTGCCAACAAAGACTCTTTTCATGCCACAGATGATGAAGACTCTGATTACCAACAAGATACCTACAAAGAATCATACAAGGATCGCCGTCGCCGTGCTCATACACAAGCTGAGCAAAAGCGGAGGGATGCTATCAAGGTAAGAATATGACAAACCATATATGTATGCTTGCTATTTGTAGCATATCTCAAATTCCCTACAAGTTTACAAAGCTTCCACTTTGGAAGAAAGGAATAGATTTACTGACCAGATTTGTATCAATTTTGTATTCAATGTTCTTGTACAATTGATATGTGAATTGTAATGCTTTTCTGTTTTTCTAACAGAAAGGTTATGATGATTTGCAAGCAATTGTACCCACATGCCAGCAGCAAGATTTCTCAATAGGCTCCCAGAAGCTAAGCAAGGCGATTGTACTCCAGAAGAGTGAGTAGGGCTCCCAAGATTATCTGTCTTCCTTGGCCCATCTCCAAGACCCATTATAAGATTCCCAGAAATTTGTACTAATTTCAGAGTATGCATTATATAACTCCTATTAAATTCTGTAAATAGATTAATTGTACTACTGTATTTTAACAAACAGAACAAAATAGAATAACCACTTTTCTGATTAACATGTTTCTTAAAAGGTGTACATTTTCATGAACTCTGTAGCCCACTTTGTGGGAGATATACATAGTGGCTAGATTGTTGCAGAGATAGGGCAGGGGGAAGCTATGCAGATTATGAGAGAGCTTTGGAAATGTGTCCGGTTTCCACACTACTCTACTATTGAGCTAGCTGCTGCTTAATTCCAGTTTAAATGTTTGTCAGTTTAGCCACTCTGCATTTGCTAGTGACCTACAGCTGATGAAGGCTTATGCTTTTTAAATAAAATATACATTTTTTTAAAAAAAAAACCCTTAGTTATAAAAAGTATAACTTCATTACACACTAACATTGTTCTCCTACAACTTATTAGTATTAGTATTTGTGAATCTATTTAACTCTGTCTTCATTCTTGGGAATGGAATGACAACTTTAATGTCACTGAGCTTAGAAATATCTGAATAGCTAGATGTTGTCTGTTAGACTTTGAAAAGATTTAAATTGCTCCTTTCTAAATTGTTGCTTTTTCTGTTACCCAGCCATTGATTATATTCAATTCTTGCATAAAGAAAAAAAGAAGCAAGAGGAAGAGGTCTCCACTCTCCGAAAAGATGTGATGGCCTTGAAAATCATGAAAGTGTAAGACTTGTGCATTTGTATATTCATGTTTCACTAGTTGACCTCCCCAAAATAAAGTGTGGTATTAGACTAAGAGCAGAGAGACCTATGATTTAAACTATGTTCAGTCATGGAAGGTCACAGGCTGACTTTCTTAGTTCAATCAGGGCTGTGGTTTTCAGGAAAAAATAGTAAATGTTACATATGTTTCCTTGAATATTTCTGCCTACAGGGAAGAGACATATACTTTTAGTTCAATAGTAAATTCTATTTTGTCTGAGAAACATTTACTCTGTAACATGATTATCATTTATTGTTACAACTCTTCCATCCTGTCCTTAAGAAATGTTTATTCTGCAAAATGATTATTATTCCAGATCTGATTATTCCACATGTTTTCTGCTAACTAACTACATATATGCATTTCAGAAACTATGAAGAGATTGTTAAAGCTCACCAGGACAATCCCAGTGAAGGAAAGAATCAGATCTCTGACCAAGTAAAGTTCAATGTTTTCCAGGGTATCATGGACTCCTTGTTCCAGTCCTTTAATGCCTCCATCTCTGTAACAAGCTTTCAGGAGCTCTCAGCTTGTGTTTTCAGCTGGATAGAAGAGCATTGTAAGCCACAGGTAATTCCGGAACATAAGAACATATGGCCAATATCACATATAGGAAAAATATATTTGATTTGCTTGTGGAAGATTTCCTGGATTTAGAGGTAATTATATAAAAAAATCATAATGTGGATATCCATTGCTGTCTCTTAAATAACATTAATCAGCTTCTCTGGCTGGCTCTTGTGCTGAATAAATAGCCTAACAGTAGCAGAGATGGTCATGTCTTTCACATAAAAGCACCCTTGGCATTGCTTAGGAAGAGGAAAATAAAGCACTTGAATGGAAGCTCTTTTTTTTTTTCATGATCTTGCTGCAATGCAGGTGATAAAAAGGTTTATTCCAGTGCTAAAAGGTTGAGAAACTGCCATAGTCAGACTTCAAAACTAGAACTTATAGTGGGTTATAGAAGGAACAGATCAGACATCCAGCCCTTGCTTATCAATGGAGATCGAGTGGAGCAAGTGGGCAGTTTTAAGTTTCTGGGTGTTATTCTAAAAGAGGACTTGACCTGGGGTGCCCACATTGCAGCCCTGATCAAAAGGGCCCAGCAGAGATTATAATACTTGAGACTTCTCAGAAAAAAACAACTGAATGAAAAACTGCTGGTGACCTTCTACCGCTGCACCATAGAGGATATCTTAACTTACTGTACCTCTGTATGGTTTGCCAATTGCACAGTGGCAGATAGGAAAGCACTCCAGAGGGTTAATGTCATTGCCCAGAAAATCATTGGTTGCCTCTCCCCTCTCTGGAAGAACTTTATAGCTCCCACTGCCTTAGGAAAGTTCAAAGCATTCTCAAAGATCCATCATCCTGGGCATCCTTTTTTTGAATTATTACCATCTGGCAGACAGTACAGGATAATATAAACAAGGACAAATAGGTTGAAAAGCAACTTCTAGGCTAGGGCAGTAGCTCTTTTGAATTCTACTGTATAGTGCAGTTAGGGGTTTTCAGTTCAATGTATGAAGTGTGAAGGATGTGTGTGTTTATTTTCATGGTCATGATGTGCACTGAAGATGGTGTTTGATTTCATTGTACGAGATGCAATGACAATAAAATAAACTAAAGAACAGCAATTGTTGGCAATTTAATTCAGGCAGAATTCTATACCTCCCATGTCTTCCAAAGGATAGATTATACCAGAAATAGTTTGCTATCAATTTACGTAGTCCTTTTTTCCACAGACCCTGCGAGACATTGTCATTGGTGTACTGCAACAACTGAAGAGCCAACTCTACTAATCAAAGAGAAAGTTTTGAAGGGCCTAATTTGCAGATATATGGCCAAGAAGCGTTATTCCTTCCAGTAATTCCATTTCAAGCTTTTTTTTTAGGGCTACAGATTGATTTTACCTCTGGAATCCCCTCAGTTTACACAGCAAGCTCTTCAGATGGGGAGAAAAATAATCAGCTCTCAATTCATGTGGATTGCTTGCTGCCATCTCTTTGAAGCCTTGGCTCTACTGTTCTTATGCATTAATGTAGCTGATTTAATAGAAATGCATTTACAATATATCAGGATTTCACAGTGAGCCAAATTCTTTTCTTAAATGTGCAGAAACACTGGAATGTCTCTTTGCCTCAGTTTGGTAAATACTTTTTCGAAATGCCCAGATGTTATATCTAAGGTTTGGTTCAAGGAGCAGTAGCTAGTGTAATGATTATAAAAACAAAGCTATGTTGGGTTAAGGGCAGAGAACCAGGGAAATTAAGCAATAAACTGCCCTCCTTTGTATAATACATTCTGATAGCCTTGTAGAGAGCTAGTAAGTTTCTTGTAACAACCTTCAGTTGTATAGCCAACCTCCAGCTTTTGAAAATTAACCTATATGCAATCATCGTTTGCCTTCACTTCAATTCTATGGATTAAAAGTCTGAATAGGCTTATCAATTACGTTGTATTAGCAATAAAAGGGAAAATATCTTTTACTCTCTTGCAGCCTTGGTTTCTAATAATGCAATGAAGTGAATTAAGCCAACTCCCTTCTGCAGCTGCTTTTTTCGTTTATTTTATTTCTTTTGCTGCAAAAGTGGATCTGCTGCCTTTTACAGACACCACTTTCTGGATCTACTGCTGGCTGGTGGAGAAGGATATTAACTCAGACAAGACTGCTATTTTTTTATGATGACATGCAGTTCTAATAAATTCGCTATGTGGTTGAATGACTTTGTCAGTTTTGCCTGATTTTATCTGAAATAATATTTTTAGAAGACTTTGAACCTAGGTTGAAATTATTCTAGTTATTTCATAGTAATTGTATAAAATGCTAATTTCCAAATTGGGGGCTATCCTATTGTTTTGGACTCTGAATCATATATAATGTTCCACTGACACCTGACGTTTCCACAATATTGGCCCTTATTTGATGAGGGATCAGCAACTTGAAATTAAGCCAACTCCTTTCTGCAGGAGTTATCAAAATGAATGTATTATACATCTGGCTTTTTTTTTTTTTTTTTTTTGTGCTATTCAAATTCTTTTGCTACTGAAAATTTGTATTTTACTCACAACCTTTGGTAATATGATCTTGTAATGTAATTGCCAGTCACACGCAACCATACAGAAGTAAGCCAATATTTGATCTAATCTAATAGGTTAAATATCAAATAAATGCAACATCAGGTTTTCAATTCAATTGTATAGAATGTGAAGGATATGTGCTTGTGTTTTATTTTTATAGTTATAATGTACACTGAAGATGGCATTTAATTTCATTTACGAGGTGCAATGACAATAGAGTAAACTAAATAACTAAATAGCCACTTGCCCAAGTCAGGAAACTAATCTTTTAATATCGATTTTCCAAGGTACATTGTTTTTCTTCCATGTAACAAAGAAGTGGTAAACCCAGTTTTTCTACCCTCTCACAATTGCCCAATTAGCTTGGAGAAAATGCATTAAATTTGTTTGCATCTCACAAGTTGACTCTCAGCATAAAGCAAAGCATGATGGCTAAGTAACAGTTGACATTAAAATTTCCCCAATTCTTGGTGGAATAATTAGCTCACTCTAAATAGTAGTTAATGGCATAATATGCTGTTAATACAACATGCAGGGCCAATTACAGAAAAAACAATACTATCAGAATTCAAGTAGTTTGAGCCCCTTCCCTCATATTCTCAAATGCATATTAAATTTTTGTTCTAACTACTTTAAGAACAAAACAATCAGACAGATTAGGAAGTCCTATGGTGAATACTAGGAAAAAACTAAACAGTGTAAAATGGGAGGTGTGCGTTTACCCAATGAATGCAAATATTTTTAAATTCTGAAAATCGGAGCAACAGAATATGAGAAACTGAAACTTGAATGCTTAGATTTCAATTACACAGATGAGATCTTGGTTCACACAGAGGGTACTGTAACATTGAAATCTTCATCTGTCTCAATGCCAACTTCCTCCTGAATAAGAAACAACACATATTCTTTTAAGGTATAATAAATGAAAAGAGCATTCTGCAGACCGTAACTAGCCCGATAATTGAACGGTCTACAGTTGAAACTGACCACTGGCCTGCTTATATCCCTGTGGCTCTTAATATCAGTTTATATGTAATACTCACAAAGAACTGTTTCTTGCTTTTTGGATAGCCTTCAAGGATTGCATCAAGTAATTCTGTTGCCTGTTGAGAAAGTTATGTCATACATTTAGTTGCTATCATTTCTACAAAGATTGGCAGATAGAAATAACCGGTTTGGTAATTATAGGAGAAAATATATGAATTTGTCTATAACTAGTTGAAAACACGTCTGGTAAGCAATTGGAAAGTTATTCCATAAATCTTGAAAACAACATTTCTCAAAATATCATAGACAATAATGATGAAAATAAAATCCACTTTTCAAGATCTAAGTCATAACACTTTCTTTCATTTTACTTAAATATGATTAAAACAGTTAAGAAAAAAGACAGCAGGAATATTCATCTTAAGGAGATACAAAACTTCGTATTAAATTCTTGTTAAAAAGAAAAATGAAATATTTTGTTAAAAAACAGATATTGATTTAAGAAAAATGAAGTATTTTTCACAATTATTTGTTATGCTACCTTTTTAATAATCCATTTCCCATATTTTTATTATAATTGATTCAAAAGATCAAAGGTTTGGTTTCCAAGAATCTAGTGGTCTAACAATTACATGATGAATATGAAGGTGAAGTTTTTAGAGCACATAACTTTCCATATTGCTACATTTTTCAACATCTGAAGCTTCTACTTTTGAAGGGTAGCCCATGTAGAAAGTATTACAGTAATCCATTTAGGAGAGCATGAGTGATTAAGATTATATACCGTATATACTCGAGTATAAGTCGACCCGAATATAAGCCGAGGCACCTAATTTTACCACAAAAAACTGGGAAAACTTATTGACTCGAGTATAAGCCGAGGGTGGGAAATGCAGCAGCTACTGGTAAATTTCAAAAATAAAAATAGATACTAATAAAATTACATTAATTGAGGCATCAGTAGATTAAATGTTTTTGAATATTTATTTCAAAGAAAAACAGATTAATCAATTTGGAAAACGATCTCACTATCATGAAAGGTTTAATTGATTCACTAACCCAAAAGAAGATGACGATGACAGTGGGAGGCAGGAGTCACTCTCTCCCTTGCAAGAAAAAAGCAAGAGCCGTTCTTATGATCTCTCTCTCTCTCTCTCTCCCCGTAATACAGTCAAGCCCTTTCCAGCACGCGCGATCTGCCGCTGCCGCTTTGCACCCTGCAAATGCAAAATCCCGGGGGTTTTGCATTTGCAAGGTGCAAAGCGGCAGGGGCGGATCCCACGTGCTGGAAAGGGCTTGACTGTATTACGGGGAGAGAGAGAGAGATCATAAGAACGGCTCTTGCTTTTTTCTTGCAAGGGAGAGAGTGACTCCTGCCTCCCACTGTCATCGACATCTTCTTTTGGGTTAGTGAATCAATTAATTTGGGAAATGATCTCACTATTATGAAAGTCAGTGTTCTCTGCCAGTGGGGCATTTGGAAGAAAATGCCCCACGGCATATCCACGCGCGTGTAAGGGGAATCAGAAATCCCCGCGTTCAATGCCTAGCACAGCAGAAGAGAAAACGCAGCTGTGAGCAAATACTGGGAAAACCTGATTGATCAGAAGGAAGGAGGCAAAAGAGGGAGGGGTGGTGGTGGACGGAGGTCCCACTGGTATTTGTGAAACACTTGGTCGGCAGCGCTTAAAGTCAACTTCCTCGCTCCCACCTACCCAAAGCCACGAAGTCCCCCAATTGCGCAGCCCAGAATCGCCCTCCCCTCAGGGCAGCAACGACACCCGGTATTTCCCGAGATGAAGCTCCGCCGTGCAATGAAAACGCCCTGGCTCTAGGCTCGTGGGTTCAGAAAACAATGCGAGGCGAGGTCGCTTCGGCTCCGCTCAGTTTCGTTTCCTAGCTGCTTTCAGTCCGCTCGGGAGGAGGGGGAGGAGGTGGTGGCGGCAGCTTGCATTGTTTTCTGAGCTCTAGGCTCGCGGGTTTAGAAAACAACGTGAGGCGAGGTCGCTTCGGCTCCGCTCAGCTTCGTTTCCTAGCTGCTTTCAGTCCGTTCGGGAGGAGGGGGAGGAGGTGGTGGCGGCAGCTTGCGTTGTTTTCTGAGCTGTAGGCTCGCGGGTTCAGAAAACAACGCAAGGCGAGGTCGCTTCGGCTCCGCTCAGCTTCGTTTCCTAGCTGCTTTCAGTCCGTTCGGGAGGAGGGGGAGGAGGTGGTGGCGGCAGCTTGCGTTGTTTTCTGAGCTCTAGGCTCGCGGATTCAGAAAACAATGCGAGGCGAGGTCGCTTCAGCTCCGCTCAGCTTCGTTTCCTAGCTGCTTTCAGTCCGTTCGGGAGGAGGGGGAGGAGGTGGTGGCGGCAGCTTGCGTTGTTTTCTGAGCTCTAGGCTCGCGGGTTCAGAAAACAACGCAAGGCAAGGTCGCTTCGGTTCTGCTCAGCTTCGTTTCCTAGCTGCTTTCAGTCCGTTCGGGAGGAGGGGGAGGAGGGGGAGGAGGTGGTGGCGGCAGCTTGCATTGTTTTCTGAGCTCTAGGCTCGCGGGTTCAGAAAACAACACGAGGCGAGGTCGCTTCGGCTCCGCTCAGCTTCGTTTCCTAGCTGCTTTCAGTCCGCTCGGGAGGAGGCCACCACCACCTCCCCACCCTCCCGAGTGGACTGAAAGCAGCTGGAGCTGAGGAATGTTTTAAATTTTATGCCATATGTTTTATTTTAATTTTGATGCTTCTGACACGAATAAACAAATTATTTTCAACACAAAAAGAGGAAGAATGCACCATTAGTTTAACAGATAATAGGAATCCCTTCATTCAATAACCAGATTAAATTATGCATGCAATTGAGTCTGCAGCTGTATATTATAAGCCATCACTTGAATCTTTTACACTTGAAAAATAGTATATTTAGAATGTATTCTGTTGGTTTCCTATATACATACTCAATACAATTATATCATTTTTAAACTGTAAATAATTGTGTCTTACCATTCTCTTGCGGCGACGCCATTCTCTGCAGTACAGTTTTTTCTCATTGTAAACCTACAATCAACAAAACCCAAGCAATTATGTTTTCAGGTCCTATGAAACAGCTCAGACTGCAACCAGCTTTGATGTAGGAATGGAAGCTACAGCATCCAAAACTGAGTTGACAAACTACCTGCAAGAAAAGGGCCTTAAGAGTGTTCACGTTTATCCCCATTTCATGCCAATTAGATTTTAATTAGAAAATTAGATTTTCAATGATCTTGAGGTTGTGCAAATTCTCCAGATCCCATGAAGAATTGTTAGCAAAGATTTACAATGTTGAAAGTTTCTGTGCAAGTCATTGGCTAATGACATGTGCCATAAACTAAACATGAGCATGTCGAGTATGTAATTTTGTATTAGAGTACTATGTAATTTGATATAATCTTCCATATATTAAGCCTTATGTTACCCTATAATTAATATTTCTACTCTTCCCTTTAGATTTTTATATATATTTTCTATTTTATACCTTTTAGGTTTTCTTGTTTTTTAATCTGTTTTTACCTGACTGCATCTTAATTCTCTATATGCTGGTCTATGGCCATAATAAAGATTTTATTATTAGCAAAGAATAATGTGTTTTGGAGTCCTGGGTTTCTTCTCTCTCTGATGCTTGACATAATTTTGGAATATTCAGCAATTCTACTGCCCTTATATATGGTTAGTATAGGATAGCAGGACAACCAGAATGGGCAGTCTGAACCAACCCTTTCTCTGTCACTGGACCTTCCTTTGTTACCTTTTCTTTCTCCTCAGGGGACACATGATTGGCAGCAGATTTGATCCGTTCCAGTTTCTCTGTATAATTGGCACAATCTTTTTTTAAGTCTTCAATTTCTTTAACCATCTCTGGGGTTGTCATAGAGCCCTTCAGTTCTTTCAGCTCTGGAATGGAATTACTAGTTACAATAGCTGAAATGGCACTCGTCAATGGGAAACTTCCAGGCATTTAAGCTGCAGCTCAGATACAAACAATTTCCAAAGGTTCCATGCCATTCAAGCACTCAACTGCACAAGTATTCACAGTCAACAAACTGATTTAACTTTCCTGAACTTACCTGATTCCATGTGACGACAGTTCTGTTGGAGTGTCTGAACTTTGCCAGATAGTTCTGAAATCTCATTGTCCAAGCCCTTGAGTTCTGATTCACTTGTATGACCAAAACGATTCTGGAAAAACATGTATAGGACAGAGCATTAATCTAAGATGACCAGCAGAAGTTTTATGTATATATTTTATGTATAATATAATGGAATAAACCACATTCCAAGCAATCAGGCTTTTGTGAAAACCAAATCATCATATATACTTGTACTATCCTTATAATATTTTCAGCCAATGCACTTCTCTTCCAAAACAACCATTATCAATTTACAAAGAAATAATTTTCAGATGAGAAACTATTTGCTTATTTAATAAAACTAAAGCAGCATCTCCACCAAGCTTGTATTTTGGTGCTTAAAAATTTCAGGCAACTATATAAAACTTTGTCTTGTAATATTAAGTTTCAACTTAATTTATATAAGAAAATTTCACCATCTGCTCATCTAGTTCAGTATTTGTCAACTGCTGGTTAAATGGATTCATATGGGAAGCTCACATGCCTCTATTACAGAGTGATAACTTTCAATTTTAGTTTCCTGGCAACTAATATTTTTATTTATGCAATTGTTCTTTTGTTAGATTTCTATCCCATCTTCCTTCAGAAACTCAGAATGCATGAAAAATTATGGCACACCCTCTCTCGGTTCACCCCTGCAAAGAACAGCTCCATGAAATTGGTTGGCAAAGACAGTAACTGGCCCAAAGTCACTTGGAGGATAAGAAGAGATGTGAATGTGGGTTTCCTATGTCCCAGGCCAATATCTTCATGGCATGCATTCAGTCGTGCTTCAAAAGCTGTATAGATTAGGGGTCCCCAACCCACAGGCTATGGCCTACTACCAGGATGTGGCTTATTTGCAACTTTGCCACAGGCTGGCAACATGCACACGCATATGCAGCTTGACTCACACAAGTGGTGGGCCAGTGCACACACACGTGCATGTAACTCAACTCGTGTGTATGGCAGGCCAGCATGCAGGCATGTGTGTGCACAGCTCGACTTACAGTCCAGCTACATACGCATGTGTGCTCGTGCAGCCCAGTTCCCCTCTCCTTCCCCAGCCAAGCCACAAAAGTTGGTGACCTAGATCCATCTTATGTACCAGCTACTACACATCTTCCTGCTGGCTGTTCCTGCTGGTTATTCACATATCTAGCCAGAAGCCCAAACAAATATTTAATGTAGCTAACTAATAAGACAAACTGAGATCAGAAGTTAATTCTAATTTGTAGAAGTTTTTAAGTTACTAAAAGACTCTGGTAAAGAGAAGTTGAAGATGTGTAACAGTTGGTATATAAGATGGATCTAGATCTGATTGTCGTTATTGGTTTTAGAAAAGCACGTGGATGTTCGGCAGTCCTGAAACAGACTGAGTTAGGTTTACTTGCTGAGGCTTAGTTTTTGGTTTTACCCCCCTGAGCTGGTAGAAGTTAAATTTAAGTTTCACAGAATGGCATTTCACCTGATCTGGAAAATAAATCTTCTGTTTCCCATAAATCTTTTCATTGATCTTCCCTTGCTGAGCCAACTGCTCCAGTGCCTTCACTACAGCCTAAATCAAACAGAAAACAAGAAGATGCAGAATGAGAAAAATTCACACCAAAGTGGAGGATTGAAATGAAAACTGCAAATTGTTTGAACATTTAAAGGGAGATGAAAATTTGACAGAAAATTCTTTGCTATAGGAGAACTGAGCACAATTGTTAAAAATGCACATTGGATTTCAATATTGAAAGAAAAGGATGAACTTAAATCTATGCAAGCATTGGAAGAACAAGATGTAAAAAATGAACTGGTTTTCATATTTGCAAATACAATCTAGATTTGACAAAGATTTTAAAACAGAAGGTATTTATGATAAGTTGACTGATTTAAACAAAATTTTGATGGGTACTGATGAAAAGGTAATTAAAAAACTTTATGGACATTTATTAGAATTTAATTTGGAGGAGAAACAAGTTAAACGATGATTGCTTGGGGGGGAAATTTTGGATATGGGATTGATTTAGAAAAATGGCAAAAATTGTGGTCTCAAAATTATAAAATGACAATGTCAACTGCATATAAAGAAAATTTGTATAAGATGTTTTACAGGTGGCATCTACCCCCCAACAAGACTTACGAGAATGTTTAAGAATAAATCGGATAAATGTTGGAAATGTCATCAGATACCTGGTTCATATTATCATATGTGGTGGATATGCTCGGATGCAAAAAAATATTGGACTAAAATCCACACACACATGGTTGGAAAAAATGATAAAACAACATATAGACTTTAAACTAGATATCTTTTTATTGGGAATTATACTGGAAATATACAACAAAGAGCTGAAATATTTGATTGTAAATGTTTTAACTGTGGCTAGAACTGTATTTGCTAAGAATTGGAAAAATGATAAAATACCTATGCAGGAGGAAGTTATTAAGAAAATTATGGACTGTGCTGAAATGAGTAAATTGACATTTGAAATTTTATATGATATGGGATTTGTTTTATCAATGGTTGGACAAAAAGACATGGTAATGTAATAGATTAGATAATTTTGTAATAGAAATTTAATAGATTAATATAAAATATAATATAGACATATATAACCATTGGATGAAAGTATAATATAAATTTTAAAACAAAATTTGGAATATCTCGTATAAAATGATGGAATAAATAGTTTAGTAATGGATGATTAATAACTGATAAATATATAAGCATATGTTAGTTTGACAATGTGAAAATTGATACCGTGTTTCTCCAACAATGCAGCCTCCACCAATAGGAAGCCCCACCATGTTTCTTTGGCATAAAATCAAATTAAGTCCCTCCCCCCAAATTTAGGCCTATTTTAAAACATGCAAAATAAGGGGGAAGGGCGGGGGACTTGCCGTTAGGAGCGCCCCCGGGCAGCAATTCCTCGCCACCAACCGCTCCCAACGGGTGATCATGGCGGAGCGCGGAGAGCTCCCTACTCCCACTTTTGCTGCAGACACCTTTGGCACCCGCCGCTGTTGCTTTCCCTTCTGCCCATTCCACCAAGTTTGGAGCTGCCGCTTCCGTGTTTGGAGTGCCGCTGCCATTTGGGGCTCCAAACAGCGACAGTGCTCCAAACGCGGAAGTGGCAGTTCCAAACATGACAGTGGGCGATCTTTTTATTTTGATCCGTGTGAAGTTCAGAGCGAGCAAGAGAGGGAGACTGCGATGCCTCCATCTGAAATGGCAACCTCACTAGTGGATCACAATGTGGCTGGAAGCCCGAATCAGTGGGAAACGATGGCGATATTTTTGGAGCGAAAGGAAAGGAAGAGTTGCAAGGCGTAATTTGCAGGAAGAAGGGGTGTGCCCCACGGCAGGGAACCCAAGGAAGGGCCGGTAGGCAACGGAGAGTGTCCCGTAGCTCCGGAAGCAGCCTAGAGACGCACTCAGGAAGAGGTGCAGTTGCTGCCTTGTAGTCCCCAAGCCAACTGCGTGCACCGCCTTTAGTTATGTGCGCTCCGTGCTTTGGGCATCTCCGTGTGATCCCGACCCTGTCTTTTCCACCTGGCACCCTTGCTGCTTTCTGACTCTTTAGCAAGGCATTGCGGTCTCCCTCTCATGCTCGCTCTGAACTTCGCGCGGACCAAAATAAAAAGATCGCCCACCGTCATGTTTGGAGCTTCCACATTTGGAGCTCCCGCCAAACAGCAGCAGTGCTACAAAGGTGAAGCCAGTTGCTAAAGAGCCAGAAAGCAGCAAGGGCACCAGGTGGAAAGGACAGGGTCGCAATCACACAGAGATGCCCAAAGCATGGAGCGCACATAACTAAAGGCAGCGCACGCAGTTGGCTTGGGGACTACAAGGCAGCATCTGCGCCTCTTCCCGGGCGCGTCTCTAGGCTGCTTCCGGAGCTACGGGACACTCTCCGTTGCCTACCGGCCCTTCTTCCTTGGGCTCCCTGCCGTGGGCTACACCCCCTTCTTCCTGCAAATTACACCTTGCAACTCTTCTCTCCCTTTCCTCTCGCTCCAAAAAGATCGCCATTGTTTCCCGACGATTCGGGCTTCCAGCCACGTTGTGATTCACTAGTGAGGTTGCCATCTAGGATGGAGGCATTGCAGTCTCCCTCTCTTGCTCGCTCTGAACTTCACGCAGACCAAAATAAAAAGGTCGCCCACTGTCATGTTTGGAGCTGCCACTTCCGCGTTTGGAGCACTGCTGCTGTTTGGAGCCCCAAATGGCGGCGGCACTCCAAACACGGAAGCGGCAGCTCCAAACTTGGTGGAATGGGCAGAAGGGAAAGCAACAGCGGCGGGTGCCAAAGGTGTCTGCAGCAAAGGTGGGAGTAGGGAGCTCTCCGCGCTTCGCCATGATCACCCGTTAGAAGCGGCTGGTGGTGAGGATGCAAGGGTGGGAATTAAGTCACCCCCGAAGACGTCCTAGCCATTTTTTCGGGGGTCAAGAAAAAAAAAAAAGGCCTAGTCTTATTATGTGAGAAACACGGTATAAACTGTGAGTAATGACTACAAAAGGATAGCACAAGATTTGTAACCAACTGACACACTGAATGTATATAAAATGGAAGATGGTTTTATGTTTTTATGTTTTGTTTGTATACGTTTGTCTTAAAAATTAAAACTTTTAAAAAATGCACATTGGATTTCAGAAGAAATCTGTCAACTCAGGTAGTGGGGAGTTAGTGCCAATATGTTTGCTTGAAGTGTAATATGCTGCATAACACAGTACAAATAAAAATAATCCCATAAGCAGAGAAACAGTAATGGTATTTCTTAGCCAATCAAATTTCTTCAAGGATGGTTCATATCATGAATATTATGAACATACATTATTCTTCTATATTAGGATTATGTTAAGTTAAAATACCCAATCTGAAAAATTTAGCATACAAAAGAAAGTGAACTCCAATATTATTTTGATCACTGGAGCTAACACAATTCCCACAGTGCACCTCTTGACACCTTGTCTTACCGTCTTGCCCAATCCATGTTGTTTCTGTAAGTTGCTAAAAACATCCTGAGCACTGTGAGGCCGGTTCTGCTCCTGAAGATAACGTAACAGGATGGCAGCACAGTCTCCAAATCAAAAAGGAAAAAATAAAATTATGACAACAGACTAACATATGTGAAAATCACATAAAAACAGAATGAAATAGTCTTTTCTTATTGATAGTTTAACATCTAGAGCAAGGGTCTTCAAACTTGGCAAGTTTAAGACTTGTGGACTTCAACTCCCAGAATTCCTGAGCTAACATAACTGGAGGAGGAATTCTGGGAGTTGAAGTCCATAAGTCTTAAAGCTGTCAAGTTTGAAAACCCCTGAATAGAGGATGAATAATTTTCTCCATCTATTAAAAAAATTGCTAGGCCACAAGGCCATAAGCAGGGAAGCTTACTGCAAAGCTACTAAACACTGTGCAGCTTTGTCAATATTCCAGCAATATGTCTTACTCTGTGATATCGTACAATATTAATATATTGTATTATATAATAGCTTAGAATATAGTATTTTGTATTATTTATAATAGTGAATTCGTTAGTAGAACAGTGACCATTGATATGCATAAAAATATTTTTTCCTTTTTCTTCTTCTTCTTTGCATTTTTAGCTGGTATTTTTTTTAATTCCATTTTTTAAGAGTAAACATTGTTACAAAATAAGTATGTATCAGACAAAGAGGGGAAAATCAGGTTCCACTGTAGCCTTTCCAAAGCGGCAGCACTCCCATACTTTTCCTGACGATGGTGGGAAGTGTAAAATGCTATATTTGGAAGGTGTCCAATTGGGGCATTGTAAAAATAAAAGAGAGAAGGGGAATGTGAAGATCCTAACTCTATATCCTATAGTTGAGTTTGTCGTGAAGGGGAGATATATATATATATATCTGATGAAATATATCAATTTTCTTAAGTTTTCGCGGGTATTTATATATATGGTATTCAGCTTTGTTTGGGTATTTTCCCACGTCATTATAGTTGTGCTTTTAAAGTTGTAGCAACGTTTCAGCATAATCTCATGTGCCATCATCAGGCTTCAGAAGCCTGAGGAAGCCTGATAATGGCAGATGAGATTCTGCTGAAACGTTGCTACAACTTTAAAAGCACAACTATAATGATGTAGGAAAATACCCGAACAAAGCTGAATACCATATACACGTACATGCATGCATACATACATACATACATACACACACACACACACACACACACACACATAATAAAGGTGGTTTTACGATAAGCGCACCCTGCTTTATAAGAAAAGCGGAAAAGGATTACGGATCCACGCAACAGCCTAGACCACTTTCCTCTTTGAATTTCTAGTTGCGTTACCATCAGATGCATCGCGCTTCTTCCCTACTCCGCTCATCCTGATCAGGGCGGGACTCCTATCGGAAGCGGAAGCTACTGCCTGAAACAGAGATTCCAAAAATAGACTTACGTGGGTTTTTTTTTTTTTTAAAGGACTTCCGGGTTGAATTTCAACGTCATTTGGGATATGATGGTGGATCCAAAGCTGTCTTTTGCCATTTAAAATGTAACACTGCCGAAAAGTAGTGACTAGTTCATCTAAGTCTATCGGCTGGCGGGGTTGAACTCTGCCTTTGAACTCATAGGGAGCGTGAGGGGGGAAAAAGACCCAAGAACAGTAGATTGCCCTCTGCTGTTTTTGAGAGATAGTTACGATGGATGTTACCTCTGTTTTTGTTAGAAACCAGTGACAGAAATGGCTGGGGGTATTTATATTTATATCCCATCTTTATTATTTTTTATAAACAATTCTTATGGGGGTGAAAATGCCTAATATTATTTCCTCCTATTTTCCCCACAACAACCTTATAAGGTGGATTGGGCTGAGAGACAGTGACTGGCCCAAAGTCATCCAGCTAGCTTTCTTGCTTAAGGTGGAATTAGAACTCAGGGTCTCCTGCTTTCTAGCCTGGTGCTTTAACCACTAGACCAAACTTCACGTTCTTTCCACATTTCCCTACATAACAGATTTCTCAATGTGACTGGGTTTTCTCATGTATAAAGAATACTATAGCATGAGGCAGATACTTGCTTCATGTGCCTTGAATGACAGTCCTGATTTGTTTTTTTTTATGACCCATTTGCTTGTTTTCATGGCTATCATGAGTCTTTTCCAATAGCAAACTTTTTCTATCCTTCTTCAAAGTTCAAAGTTTACATCCATGGAACATTGTTTTCATCTTCAAGTGTATGGATTTAAACTCTACAGACAACAGTCTGTCTACTCTAGAGCATTCTGAAATTTGAAGTATATCATCTTAAAAGTTCCTAAGGTTGAAAAACACCCATACACTATTACAGAGTAAAATGAACAAAATGGTGATATCTATACATATATTCAATATATTAGTAGCTTTAAGAATTCATTAACATAGATGAAATCATTCTATTGTCAGAAACTGGTAAGTTATCCAGCAGTTTTATTATCATGGGTTGCAAAGTAAAACTACATTTTCCTTTGTACTACAGGTAGTCCTTGATTTACAACAATTTGTTTAGTAACTGTTTAGTTATGGCACTGAAAAAAGTGATTTATGACCATTTTTCATATTTTAGTCATCATAGCATCCCATGGTCATGTGATCAAAATCCAGACACCTGGTAACTCATTCATAGTTATGACAGCTGCAGTGTGCCCAGATCACCTTTTGCAACCTTCTGATAAGCAAATTCAATAGGGAAGCCAGATTCACTTAACAATCATGTTACTAACTTAACAATTTTAGTGATTCATTTAACAACTGTGGTAAGAAAGCTTATAAAATGGAGGAAAGCTCACTTTACTGTTTTAGTTAGCAATTTGGGCTCAATTATCATAAGATGGGAACTAGCTGCATTTCCAATTTTCCAGTCTCATTCCAGTCTCCAACCACAAGCAGCACATCTTATTTGTACATTTTGTCTATTTCAGATTGAACCTGATTATCAACTCACACACTCTCTCTCTTACTCATTCTCTCTCTCTCCTTCCCTCCCTTCTTCCCTCTCTCTCTCTTCATCAGTGATTGGGACATACAGTTGAATAAACATACAAAAAGGTTGACTGAAATCTAAGTGGTATTAGTCAGTGACAGCTTTTTACTTAAATGCTTAAATGCTTTACTATATCATTCTGAAGGAACAATAACATTCTTTCTTTGTTTTTCATATTCTGACTATAAAAAATATGATTTTGGGATTGAAAATAACAATTTCCAGTTTAATTTCAATTTGCTGATTTTGGGATTGAAAATAACAATTTCCAGTTTAATTTCAATTTGCTGATACATCAGAAGCCAATGTATAGACAAGTCATTTAATTCTTCACTGTGTTGAATCTTCCCATGTTTGTATTTTTTTTTAAACAAACTTTATTAATTTTTTTTAACACACACAATCAGACTTAAACAAACATTATACAAAACATAAATACATAAAACTTCTTTTTGGAAGGCGGCTTACCCCGAGTTAACTCTTTTTATACAGACATCAATCAAAATTTATACTCACTTAATATACTATCTCATATCTTATTTAACATTCTCTATTTTCCATATATTTTCTTTCTCCTACTCATTCTTTTAATTCTATTTTATTTATTCCATCTCAATTAAATAATTATATTTGCATCTTTGGTCTGTTTTCTTTCAATCACCTACTTATCCTTTCTATCTAATACAATATTTCTCCTGCAAACCCAGATTAAAGTATGACAACTTTTTATCTTCCTCCTAAATAACACTTAAAATAATACATATTTTCCGTGCTGATTCTGCTCTGTACATTCAAAGTATTACATTTCAAATTAGTAAAACAAACAAATAATATTGAGTTTAATAAGTAATAATAAAACTAAAAACAAATAAAAAAAGAAATATTAAATTTATAATATAGTAAAAATAATGTTTCATAAGAAATTAAATTCTATTATTAATTCTTAAACAATAAAAATACTATTTCATACTATTATGAATTTAAGAAATTAAACTATATAATTAAATCATGACTTCGCTTTAATACATTTTTAAATCATATAATATTCTAATTTTCTAGCTCAACTTCAAATACTAATGTCTACAATACATTTTTATGTACTTTTGCAGAATCATTTTTAAAAAAAGATTATCTCACCCCTTATCTCTGAAAAAAAAAATATTTTTTTGCATCTTGCCTTTCCCCCTTTCTTTCTTTCTAACTTTTTGACCCCCCCATCTCTCCAATTTCACTCTCTTAATCTTCCCTCTCTGCTGTATTTCTCTTTTCTATTGCTTTCTGACATCATATCGCTTTTTCATCTCCTTTTTCTTTTTCTTGGTTGCTTTTTTAAGTTCTTTCATCTTTTCCTTGCTCCCCTTCCGCTTTTCTTCCTCCACTAAGTGTGTCTGTCCACTAAAGATGGCTTCTTCTCCTTCATCCTGTAGTATTTCTTGGTAAGTAGAAATCGCTATTTCCAAAAAGCGAAAGATAGATCCAAACGAGCCCTTATCTTCGTTTTTCACTTTTTGAAATTCCATTTGTAGTCCTTCAAAAGACAATGCCAATCTTTCTTCCTTTCTCCTTCAACGCAACCCCAGTGTCTTTAGTCCCTTTTTTAAAAAAACAAAATTTCAAAGATCTCAAAGTCACAAAACAAACCAAATCAATTTTAAGTTGTTGTTTTTTAAATTCAATGTTCAGAAATCCTTCATTCCTTGGCTTTAAATTTCAAATTGAGTTACCTTCCGTGCCCAAGTGGATTTTCCAGATCTCCGTCTGCTATTTCTGTGGGGAGGGAGAGTTAAGAAAAAAAATTTTTCCCCTTAACAGCTTTAACCACAGCTTTCCAGTCTTCTTTGGGAAACAATGTATCCTCAGGCAATTCAAACAGTTCAGTTTCCAGGGTAATTAAGAGTTGTTATTGTCTCGGCTCAGCCAAATTTTCCTCCTGCAACCTCCAGCACAAATCTTACCCAGCTGCAGGCTTCTTTGCAACGGCCATCACTGACTACCGCTCTACCACCTTGGGAAAAAGGGTTTTTTCTGGCTGGGGAGGGGATCTACGACACCCCCAAACCCCTGTCCGGATCCCCTCTCTCTTCGGCTGCCTCTACAGGGCAGTCATATCCCCCAGACCCATTTGGATCGGGGGCACCTTGGCAGCAAGCACAGCAGGAATTGCAGACAAGCAAATTCCTGCTGCTGTTGAAGCCACGCAAAACTGGAAGCTGCCCATCTAAGTGGTATTAGTCAGTGACAGCTTTTTACTTAAATGCTTAAATGCTTTACTATATCATTCTGAAGGAACAATAACATTCCTTCTTTGTTTTTCATATTCTGACTATAAAGAATATGATTTTGGGATTGAAAATAACAATTTCCAGTTTAATTTCAATTTGCTGATGCATCAGAAGCCAATGTATAGACAAGTCATTTAATTCTTCACTGTGTTGAATTTTTCCATGTTTGTATTTCTTATGCTCTATGTTCTCAGTATAATGCTATCTTTCAGCTTCAGCAATCACTGAAGGCTTTAACCTAAACAGTATCATCAGTATTGTTAGGGATATACCCTAGCAGAATGTGCACAGCAGTCAGGCAGTCAGGCGAATATGAGAGAAAGCTTTTTTTAGTTTATACACTCAGTAAAAACAGATACACTGTCTTAGTTGAATAGTTTATTCCATTAAGAGTTTAGCAGGGTCAAACAGTCCAAATATCATTCAATAGTGTTCAGTCAGTTCAGTCCAGAGATTGTTCAATTGCAAAAATCCAGTGTCAAAAAAAAAGGTCAGTTAACTTACAATGTCAATCCATAAATCAGTCCAGTAAATATCTTCTCACAGTAGATTAGATATGCAGCATTCAAAACTCTTTTCTCCTTCGACGTCAGCAACAGGGAACACGCAGAATAATCAATCATCAATCCAGTAGCAATCCAGGTTCTCTAGTTCCCTCTTATGGCAGTTTCTCAACCGCGCCCAAATTATATCATTTGGAGTTTAAAGTGAAAAACACATTTAAACTTTGCTATCATGGTTTATATATTATTTACCCAAACAATGTTAGGTAACTATGGTTATTCCTAACATACTCCCCTTTTGGGTAACATAAAATATATACATCTCTTTACAATCTTAACCCATAATCATCACAACTTTCTTTGTGTTTGATTGAACCTTGGGCCTTTGTAAATTGATCAGCTATATTGTCTTCAGACATACAATATTCCAGTCTTATCAAATTACTTTGTACAGATTGCCTTACATTTAGATATCTAAGATCTGTATGCTTAGTTCTCGTTTTCACAGCAATATTTGTAGCCATTCGTATGGCTGCTTCATTGTCCTCATATACTACAATGGAATCATTTACGTTTATTCCTATATCCATTAACAATTGTTTATAAAGAATTAAATCAGTACACAACAAAGATAGACATGAAAATTCTGCTTCCATTGTAGACATACTTATGTGTTGCTGTCTAATTGACCTCCAGCCAATCAGTGCCTTTCCTAACAGTATAGCCGTACCTGAAGTTGATTTCCTAGTGTTTATGTCTGTTGCAAAACTTACATCAGCATATGCACTTAAAATCAGATCATCTTTTGGCTCTAAATACAATGCATAATGCATTGTCCTTTTAAGATATCTTAAGATACGCTTTGTTGCTTGCCAGTGTCGTTCAGTAGGTTCAGCATTGAATCATGCCAATTGATTAACGCTATACGCAAAATCTGCCTTGACCAATTACTAATGTATGATAAACTACCAATTAGTGATTGATAGTTTTATCAAACTTTGGACTTTGAATATCAGTGTGGCTAAATCCTTGACTCATTGGAGTTTTAGCTGGCTTACAAAGTTCCATCTTGTATGTTTTTAGTAATTGATAAATCTTATCCTCTTGAGATATCTTATAGCCACCTTTGGTTTTATTTATGGTTAATCCTAGATACTGCTTTATCTCTCCTAGTTGCTTTATTTTTATCTTCTTACCTAATAATGATATTATTTCAGTAGCTTCATTATTAGTTTTTGTGATTAAGGCAATATCATCAGTGAATAATAATAACAATGATACTGTTCCATTAGTCTCTCTCTTAAATAAACATGAATCAGCTAAACCTGCTTTAAACCCTATATTGGTTAACTCCTTAACAATATATTGGTTCCATTCGTAACCAGATTGTTTTAATCCATAGAGACTCTTTTTAAGCTTCCAACAGTCATTATTTGTTCTATCGTTCTTAATTCCTACAGGTTTCTTTAGGTATATTGTGTGCTGCAATGGTGCATGCAGATAGGCAGTTTCTACATCTAAGTGATTTATGATATAGTTCTTCTTAGCTGCCCACACTAAAGCTACTCTCAAGGTTGTTGCTTTTAGACTCGGTGCAAATACTTCGTCATAATCACTTGCAGTTTGATTAAATCCTTGAGCTACCAACCTAGCCTTATGGGTAACAGTTCCATAATTACCTGTTTTCAATTTAAATATCCATTTACAGCCAATGGATTTTTTTACCTGGAGGTAATTTAACATTTTCGTAAACTTCCATTCGTTTCAGTGAATTTAGTTCCTTCTCCATCGCTCTATGCCAATTTTCTTGATCCTTTGCAGGATATATTCTTAGTTCTTCAACAGTAGTTGGAACTTTACTAACTTGGCAAACTACGCTTGCTTGGTACCTGTCAGGTGGTCTGGTTTCACATGTTGAACATCTAGGTATTACAGGGCTCACAGGTGGACTTTCATGTACTACTTGTTCCTGTTTATCTACCTCATCCTGTTCATCTATTCTTTCCTGTTCTGGTTTTATGAGCTCTTCCTGTACTTCTTCTTTAATTGTACTCTTTGCTTACTGATATATTGTTTTGATCTTCTATAAGTTTTTATGATTATGTCCTCACTTGAATCTTGCTCCAGTTTTTCCCATCCTACATGTTCAAGGAATTGTGCACTAGCACTACAGTAAACTCTAGATGTACCTTTTTCCCAGAATCTGTATGATTTGTGATTAGATTCATAACCTACAAAGAATAACTTTTTAGCCCTATGCTGCCCCTTATGTCTCAGTTGTGTAGGAATGTGCACCCATGCTGGTACTCCAAATGTGTGCATGTAGCTTAGGTCAGATTTTCTACCATGCCACCGCGTGAATGGTAATTCACCTGTAGTTTTGTTAACAACATTATTTAATATATGATTACCACACATTATTGCTTCTCCCCACAAAGTTTCAGGTAATCCTGAATCCGACAACATAGTACGAGCCATTGCTTCTATTGTTTGGCCTCGTCTTTCTATAAAAGAATTATGTTGTGGCCTATATGGTGCAGACTTTTTATATTCAACACCTGCCATCTTCAGTCTATTTTGGAATTTCTTATTTATAAATTCCGTACCATTATCAGTTATAAGAGTTACTAGTTTTCTTTTAGTTTTTTTTTCAGCAAACTTCAACCAATTAAAGAAATTCTGATATGTTTCCGTTTTACTCTTCATTAAATAACAGAAACCATATCTTGAGTAATGATCCATTATGCTTAATATATAACAAGCACCTCCCATACTAGGTTTTTTAGGACCTATAATATCAGCAAATACGAGCTCTAGAGGCTCTTTAGTTTTAAATCCATTAATTCTATTTGCTGGTATTACCTTGCTCTTTTCTTGACTGCAAGCATTGCAGTGCAAATATTTACTGCAAGGCTTCAGAGAGTTCAACCGTTTGCTTTAGCATTTTAAAATTTATATGCCCTAAACGTCCGTGTAGCAAATGTATGCATTCGTCATGAGGCTTAACGTTATTATACACTGTATTAGCCACCTCTAATTGATTATCATTCAATACATACAATTCATCTTTTAAAGTTGCAGTCACTTTTTTACCTTCCTTTTCTATTATGCAGTTTTCTCCCCTAAAGGTAACTATGTAACCTAGTTTAATCAAAACTCTAACTGAAAGCAAATTAAACTTAAGTTCTGGTACATACAACATTTTAACATTTTCTTTTATACACGAACAATGTGCAATACCTTCAGCTTTTGCTTTCATTTTCCAGCCATTAGCTAATGATATCTGTTGTGAACTCGTTGACATCTTAATAAATCTTTTCTTATCTTTTGTTATGCAGTGTGACGCTCCACTATCAACAACCCATAAATTATTATTTACAATTTTGCTGCTATACATGGCTATTTCAAAAAAAAATTTCATCGTTTTGATGCTTTTTGGCATTCTGGCGTTTTCCTTTTTTGCATAATGTAGCCAAATGTCCTTTTCCTCCACAATTAAAACATTTTTAATTGTATAGGCTGTTGAAGATAATTTCTCTTCTTGTGATTGTTCCTTTCTCAGTTGATCCCTTTCAAGCCTTCTCCTGGCTTCTTCAATTAATCTGCCAGTAATGTCAGTTAATGTGAGGTTATCTTTTGGCAGTATTTCCAGTGAAGTTACATAGTCATCATAGCTCTCATCTAACAAAGACAAAATTATATAAACCTTCTTTAAATTCTCCCAACACTTAGCAGCTGTTTCTTCTCCACGAATATGGACAAGCTGCTGGTCACAGAGTGTCAGTCCTATTATACATAGAGCTTGCTCATTTTTCAGTTTATATTCATTTATTTTCTGGGCATCATTCTCATCTTCTGGATCCCAATCATCTACCTCTGGTGGGTTTTGAATTATACTCCACAAAACTTCTCTGCGTAGAAGTAGACAGCATTTCATAGACCATGAAACATAGTTTGTTCCATCCAGTTTGGATATTAGAGACAAACTTGGTAAATTGACTTGTGCCATTTTTCTTTGGATATTAAACTATAATAAACTAATAAAACACAGCTGTTGGTTTACAGTATTGTGTAACTACACTAACTCTCAATTTATATAAGCCTGTTATATCCTAGTTAGTCTGACTGTGCAGCCTGGGCCCATAACCAGTGTTTGGGATATACCCTAGCAGAATGTGCACAGCAGTCAGGCAGTCAGGCAAATATGAGAGAAAGTGTTTTTTAGTTCACACACTGTAAAAACGGATACACTGTCTTAGTTGAATAGTTTATTCCATTAAGAGTTTAGCAGGGTCAAACAGTCCAAATATCATTCAATAGTGTTCAGTCAGTTCAGTCCAGAGATTGTTCAATTGCAAAAATCCAGTGTCAAAAAAAAAGGTCAGTTAACTTACAATGTCAATCCATAAATCAATCCAGTAAATATCTTCTCACAGTAGATTAGATATGCAGCATTCAAAACTCTTTTCTCCTTCGACATCAGCAACAGGGAACACGCAGAACAATCAATCATCAATCCAGTAGCAATCCAGGTTCTCTAGCTCCCTCTTATGGCAGTTTTTCAACCGCACCCAAATTATATCATTTGGAGTTTAAAGTGAAAAACACATTTAAACTTTGCTATCATGGTTTATATATTATTTACCCAAACAATATTAGGTAACTATGGTTATTCCTAACAAGTATCTCACAACATCTAAGCTCTTCTTCAGTAGCATGTTGATAGTGTCATCTATCCAATGGGGTTCATCATCTGCCTCAAATTGATAACCATTTTTCCTTGTCAATCATTATTTATTTTGGCAAATACACAGTAGATAAATACAGGATTATTTGAGAGAACTACATTTTCTGTGATTAGATAAATTCTCACTATATTGGAAAGTGAGAATGTATTTACTTCTGCCTTGCAAGAATTTAGCCATCTGAACTGTGAATCTATTATGTATTTTATTAGGAAGGAATTGAGTCATAGATATTTTTAAATATCTCTATGGGATTACTATAAGCAGTAGGGTAGCCATCCCAGAAAAATCTTTGTCTCTACAGATGTTCATATTTCACTATCTTAAAAATGGGGCTCTTGATTACCTAGGTTGTTTTTATAGATAAAACCGATATGTATTTTAATTACTTATTTAATTAAAATTAATAAACTCCTCTCCTCCAAACTTAGCACAAAGGTTGACGAAAGATGTAAAACCTAGGAGGGTAATATCTGACATACATCATCATTCTTACCTGACAAATTTTGCAATATAGATCACATTTTGCAATGCATCTTACCAAATCATGGACAAATAGAACCTTATTATAAAGAAACCAAGCATTTACTCTTCAGAGCTTGAGACTTCTAGGATTCAAGATAGGGGTCATTGGAATGGATTAAGTACACTGCTCAAAAAAAATAAAGGGAACACAAAAATAAGACATCCTAGATCTGAATGAATGAAATATTCTTATTAAATACTTCGTTCATTACACAGTTGGATGTGCTGACAAAAAAATCACACAAAAATTATCAATGGAAATCAAATTTAGCAACCCATGGAGGTCTGGATTGGAGTTACACTCAAAATTAAAGTGGAAAAAAACACTACAGGCTGATCCAACTTTGATGTAATGTCCTTAAAACAAGTCAAAATGAGGCTCAGTAGTGTGTGTGGCCTCCAGGTGTCTATATGACCTCCCTACAACACCTGGGAATGCTCCTGATGAGGTGGTGGATGGTCTCCTGAAGGATCTCCTCCCACACCTGGACTAAAGCATCCTCCAACTCCTGGACAGTCTGTGATGCAACGTGGTGTTGGTGGATGAAGCGAGACATGATGTCCCAGATGTGCTCAATTGGATTCAGGTATGGGGAATGGGCGGGCCAGTCCATAGCATCAATGCCTTCGTCTTGGAGGAACTGCTGACACACTCCAGCCACATGAGGTCTAGCATTGTCTTGTATTAGGAGGAACCCAGGGCCAACTGCACCAGCATATGGTCTCACAAGGGGTCTGAGGAGCTCATCTCGGGACCTAATGGCAGTGAGGCTACCTCTGGCGAGCACATGGAGGGCTGTGCGGCCCCCTAAAGAAATGCCATCCCACACTATTACTGATCCTGACAAACCAGTCGTGCTGGAGGATGTTGCAGGCAGCAGAACGTTCTCTATGGTGTCTCCAGACCCTGTCACGTCTGTCACATGTGCTCAGTGTAAACCTGCTTTCATCTGTGAAGTGCACAGGGCACCAGTGGCAAATTTGCCAATCTTGGTGTTCTCTGGTAAATGCCAAACGTCCTGCATGGTGTTGGTCTGTAAGCACAACCACCACCTGTGGACATCGGGCCCTCAAACCAACCTCATGGAGTCTGTTTCTGACCATTTGAGCAACCACATCATTTGTGGTCCACTGGAGGTTATTTTGCAGGGCTCTGGCAGTGCTCCTCCTATCCTTCCTTGCACAAAGGCAGAGGTAGCGGTCCTGATGCTGGGTTGCTGCCTTCCTACAGTGTCCTCCACATCTCCTGATGTACTGGCCTGTCTCCTGGTAGCACCTCCATGCTCTGGACACTATGCTGAGACACAGCAAACCTTCTTGCCACAGCTTGCATTGATGTGCCATCCTGGATGAGCTGCACTACCTGAGCCACTTGTGTGGGTTGTAGACTCTGTCTCATGCTACTAGTGAAAGCACCGCCAGCATTCAAAAGTGACCAAACCATCAGCCAGAAAGCATAGGAACTGAGAAGCGGTTTGTGGTCACCACCTGTGGAACCACTCAATTATTGGGGATGTCTTGCTACCTGCCTATGCTTTCCACCTCATGTCTATTCCATTTGCACAACAGCATGTGAAATTGATTGTCAATCAGTGTTGCTACCTCAGTGGACAGTTTGATTTCACAGAAGTCTGATTGACTTGGAGTTACATTATGTTGTTTAAGTGTTCCCTTTATTTTTTTGAGCAGTGTATATGTGGTTGATTCTGTTTTCCCTCTTTGGGTAAATCTTAGGATACTCATGATTGCAACTTTCAAGTTAACTCTGGAAAGCCTGTCCTTCTCAAGATGTGATGCTTAATTCAGAGGTTGAAAAGAGCAGTAATGGTTCTTTGTTGGTGCTCCAATCTTGTATGAGCTCACCATATCCTCAATGATGACAGTAGCTGAATACAAATTGGAGCACTTTTGCTGGAAGGCAAAGATAACTGAACTTAAGTCCTCTTGGGCTTCCATACTTTTGAGAGATAATGGATAGTATAACAATGGGAGAATATACATTTTAAAAAACCTTTCAAAAAACAAATTTCTCAAAAAAGGGACATATGTAAGTAGCCAGTATAATGTTAAGTTCAAATTTACCTTCAGTCACTCTCATTAAGTGACTTAGGTAAATCACTTTTTCTCATCTCAAGCAAACATAAGGTTAACAGGGATAAAATGAAAGATCCCTGTACAACACGCCCTGCACTCTTAGAGGAAAGGCAGGATATAAATCTTATTTGTACATAAATACATCATATTCCAATAACTAGTATTTAAATGGCCTAGTACAATATCTGAGTATAACTATCAGATTAAATTGTTAACATATGTTTCGTTTATATGAGAAACAGTGAAAAAATAGCAGGTGAGCTAGATTAACAATTGTATGACACTGTGGAAAAGTATTCAAATAAATTTGTTACTGTTGGAGTTAGAGAAATGAAACAAACAAGGTGTTTTTTTTTGACAAATACTTTATTTTGCAGCAGATACACAGATAGAAACACTCAACAAAATGTTTAAAATATTTTTAACTATTAATACAATGGAGGAGTGTTGGATAGTCTTATTGCACTAAACTTTTTCCTATTCTACATCACATAAAATCTAATAAAGTAGTCAGTTTTCCATTTTGTTTCATTTTTTGTTTGTTTTACTGTTTTGTATTTTGTTTTCTACGATAAATAATAAATTTTAAATCAAAAATTTATTTACTTTAAAAAAAAATTCAGAGACCATTTACTATAAATATTTTACAATATTGGCTGATTTAAAAACACTCAAAAAGTCAATTAAATACCGTGATATTGCCACACAAATGCTACGCAAACCAAGCTGTTTTAAATTTACAATGTATTATCTTTTCAAATATTCTCTGCAAGAATGTGCTATTAGTCATATAGCATTAACATCACAGTACTACTGGCCAATAAAACAATAGGCAGTATTTTACGAAGGTCTTTTAATGCTGTATGTTGGGAAAAAATAGTAAACGTCAAAACTACTGAGCTTGCAAAAATGATATAGATTGAATAGCTACTATAGAAATATGGAGCAAGAACTTCTAACTGGATATGCAAATGCACAAGTTGTGGTAAGTAGTTCAAATAAACTAAATAATCCCTTAAAATATAAAAGCACAGCACTTATTCAAGTCTCTTTTGTTCAGAAAATCACCAGGATGGCTTTGCATCAAGGATAATTGCTTCGAAGGTATAATATTCCAATTGTTTAATATAGAAATAGTTTGTATATGGAATTCTGAATAGGAAATTACAAAACACTAGAATAATTAATTCATAAGATCCTCACAGTATGAACTATTTATAGAAAGCTTGTTTTTTGTAAGGTCCGCAAAACTATTTTAAGATGAATGCAGCAAAAAAAATCCTTTGCTGGTCTTACTCAAAACAGAAAGAGGTAAGCAGTATTCTGAACAGACCCGGTACCATAGCATTTATAACATTGATATATTAGCAGATGTTTTACTAGATGGAATGTACCTTCACAGTAAAACAAAAAGTACAACCAAGATGTACCAACTATTCTATTATTAAGTCTGATGAAATTGGTCTTTAAATAGAGCATTCCTGCTATCTCAGAATTACATGTCTCTTTTTCCCTTGATGTAATTTTGTCCCCGTTTTGGAATATTCCTAGGGAATTTTCCTAAAAGAATTATCATTAGACAGTGTAGCCCACTTTTATATTTTGAAAACTGCATTCAAAATTTGGAGCAGTTGTTCTTAGGATTCTGATCTTTGTCATTTTTCAGTGGAAATCAATTAGCTTCCTTAATATATTTTTCTTTAAAAAGTAGGAATTCATCTGAGAGCTACACACAACATGAAATAATGGCATGTCAACAATAGTGGAATAGATCAAAATGATAGATTGCTTGCTGGTTATCTTAAGTAATTTATATATAATAATCCAATTTTGAAACCAATATAATTAGAAAGACTTGATGACTTCTTTGTGGAGAGAAGGTAAGAAATTTTCATTCAAAAGTTTATAGATATCTCTTTGTGTGTATTATTACTATTATTTTGTGTGAGAATACTTTAGGATTTAAATAAATTATGTATTTTGAATCACTACATGCAAATATTTGCTAGAGGTAGGAATAATTTCTAATACCTCAATGTTATAAGGTCTTGGGAGCTTTATGTATATATAGATGCAAACACATATACAGTATCTCTGTGTATATATATTTCTACCAGTAGTAGTACTGAAAATTTAAATCTTAAATGAGAAACTGGGAAAAATACTCACCTGAATTGCTCAAGAACTTAAATTTGTTAAATACAAGACAATTTCTGACTTGTTTCTCAAGATCTGAAGCCTATTACAGGGGCGATTTAATAAATCAGGCAGCAGGATTTTTTTCTTTTCTATAATTAGGAGTGCAACATATGGCAAAGTACAAAGGTGTAGGTTACAAGAAATCCAGTAACCAAATTCTTGGGATTCTGTGATATTAGTCTTTTGTTCTAAAATTTATACAATTTCCCAAATTTGCCACACCAGTTTAGACACGAAAACTGTATGGTAGCATCTTATTCCTGCACCTGGCTCTTCTAATTCTGGTTCATTAAACAAAGGAGCCAGAAAACAAATGCCAGATAATTGTTATTGACCACGGGAATTTGAAGGATCCATCTGATTCAACTCTGATTGATCCAATAGTTCAAAATCATCTCCTTCAGCATCTGTATCCAGCTCTGAGCTGGAGGTCCGAAGGAAGGCCTTGGCACTTCGCTGCTGTCTGTTGCTATGCACAGCAGACTGGGAAGTTCCTGATAAGGCTAGCTGAATCATTCCCCTGGTCACAAAACCAGCTAAGTCATCTGTCAGATTATGCATTAATGGAAGCTCACTCAGGAGGAATTCTGAAGTCACTGCTTCCTGTTTATGAGACTGTTGGTTTTGTTCCTGGGCCTGGTTATGGGGGGCAAGGCTTGGAATGCCAATGCTGGTGTCATCCTCATCATCTATGCCTGTCATCTCAGGGTTGATAGAAGGGAAATCTGGAAGATCTCGAGCAAAAGATTCTTCTGGATCACTGTGGCCATCAAAGTCTAAAGATAATTTTAATGGATAATTAAATTCATGTCTCTGCATATGTATGAACAAATTTTCCTATCATTTAACTGTATTTTTTTTCAGACAAAATGTCTTTTGGGCTACAAATAAAGATAATAATTTGTGTCTGGAACTTTGTACTTTGATATGGCCCAAGGGCTAAACAATAAAGTAAGTGAAAGGTATTATGAAAATGAGTATTTTGAAACCTTACAGTAGAACTGAGTTTCTTATATGAGGAACATAAAAATCAAACAGACTGAATTACAGCATATAGACAATATTGGAGGAACCAAATACTCATCTATCTGCTGTCTGCTAACCTTAACTGACAAATAGATTTTAAACTCATTCTGACACAGATACTTTCTTATCCTAGAAAGTTGTGAAACAAGGTTCTTGCTCAATAAAGAAGTCAGTTGATCTTAGTTTTTATCTTCCCATATCAGAGTCACTCCTCAACATCCAATTTAAGTGCAAACATTTTAGAGCAGCTCTATCATGTTTTCATATTGGATAGTAGGTAGCTGTTTGGTTTTTGTTTTGTTTTGCCTTTTTATCTGGATGGACCTCCAAAATGATTTAAGTTATATTTAATGTTAAATGCATCTAGTATTTTTTTCCCATTCATCTACTTACCCTCAGAACCTTCTGTCAGTGGTGTTTGGCCCCGGGATAAATTGAAGGTCCCATTCTCAGTATAAGATACTTCTGCATCAGAATGCTCAGAGTCAGAGAAAGTCAGCTGCTTGACAACCACAGCATCATCCAACTTGGGGTAGGGGGGAGAAAAAGGTTTGAATACTTTTGACAAAGGCAATTGTACATAGTTATTTCTGTCATCCTTTTTCTTCTTTTTATTTGTTTTATTGCTTTATTTTGATTGTTGTGAACCAAGAAGTTATTGGGAATTTGGTAGCAAAATAAAAATTATATATACTGTAAGATGCTCCCACTTAACTATGCCAATTTTTACAGAACTATAAATAATTCTATTTCCTTCAATAGTTCACTTGAAGAGTTCAGAGCATCAAAAATAATCATATTTAAAAATCCCCAAAATGAAATTTAAATATGTACTAACAATTGATTTATATACTAATAAATAAAAATTTGCTCAAGAAATATTTAAATGCTTTTATTATCTTAAGCTCCTTCATGGATTACTGCCTTGTTGTGGTGAAGGGGCTTGCGTAGCTCAGTGAAGCTATGAGCTATGCCGTGCAAGGCTGCCCAAAACGGACAGATCATAGCAGAGAGCTCTGACAAAACATGGAGATGGAAATGGTAATTTTGCCATGAAAACCCCATGGACAATACCAAAACGAAAAAAGGTATGATGCTAGAAGATGAGCTTCTCAGGTCGGAAAGTGTTCAATATGCTACGGGGGAAGAGCAGAGGGCTGGTATTACTAGCACCAGAAAGAATGGAGCGACTGAGCCAAAGCTGAAAGGATGCTCAGCTGTGGATGTATCTGGTGGTGAAAGGAAAGTCCCATGCTGTAAAGATCTATACTCCATAGGAACCTTTGATGTAAGATCAAGGCAAGCTAGATGTGATCAAACAAGAGATGACAAGACTGAACACTGATATCTTAGGAATCAGCAAACTAAATGGACAGGAATGAGTGAATTTAATTCAGATGACCATTAGGTATACTATTGTGGGCAAGAATTCCTCAGAAAAAATGGAGTAGCCTTCATAGTCAATAAAAGAGTAGGAAAAGCAATACTGGGATACAATCCCCAAAATGATAGAATGATCTCAGTTCAAATCCAAGGCAAACCATTCAACATCACAGTAATCCAAGTCCCAACCTCAACCACTGGTGCTGAAGAGGATGAAACTGACCGGTTCTATGAAGCCCTACGGCACCTTATAGTATTAACACCAAAAAATGATGTCCTTATCATTATGGGGGATTGGAAAGCTAAAGCAGGAAGTTAAAAGATAACCGGAGTAACAGGCAAGTTTGGCCTTGGAGTACAAAATGAAGCAGGGCACAGGCTGATAGAATTGTGTCAAGAGAATATGATGGTCATAGCAAACACTCTTTTCCAATAACAAGAAATGACTCTACAGATAGACATCACCAGACGGTCAACACAGAATCAGTTTGACTATGTGCTCTACAGCTTAAGATGGAGAAGCTCCATACAGTTAGTAAAAATAAGACCAAGAACTGATTGTGGCTCAGATATGAGCTTCTCGTTGCAAAATTTGGGCTTAATTTGAAGAAAGTAGGGAAAAGCACTAGGCCACTCAGGTATGAACTAAATTGTATCCCTGAGGAATATACAGTAGATAGATTTAAGGAATTAGATCTGATAGACAGAATGCTTGAAAAACTATGGACAGAGGTTCTCAATGTTGTACAAGAGGTAACAACTAAAATCATCCCACAAAAAAAGAAATTCAAGAAAGCAAAATGTCTGTGTGAGGAAGCTTTGCAAATAGCCGAGGAAAGAAGGGAATCAAAAGATAAGGGTGAAAGAGAAAGACACACCCAACTGAATGCAGAGTTCCAGAAAATAGCTGAAAGAGATAAGAATGCCTTCTTAAATGAATAGTGCAAAGAAATAGAGGAAAACAATAGAATAGGAAGGACTGAGATTAAGAAGAGGTAGCAAAATTACATAGAAGAACTATACAAGAACGAGCTTAACTCCCTGATAACCATGATGTGGTCACTGACCTCAAGCCAGGCATCCTAAAATCTGAAGTCTTAGGGGCCTTAGGAAATCTGAGCAACAACAAAGCTAGTGTAAGTGACAGTATTCCAGCTGAACTATTCAAAATGTTAAAGTTATGCTCAAAATCCTAAAGCTAGGCTCCAACAGTATGTGGATCAAGAACTACCAGAAGTACAGGCATGATTTCGAAGAGGCAGAGGAACTAGAGATCAAATTGCCAACATACGCTGGACCATGAAGAAAGCTAGGGAGTTCCAGAAAAATATCTACTTCTTCTTCATTGACTATGCTAAAGTCTTTGATTGAGTGGATCACAACAAATTGTGGCAAGTTCTTAAAGAGATGAGCATACTAGACCATCTTATTTGTCTCTTGAAAACCTATATGTGGGTCAAGAAGCAACAGTGAGAACTGGACACGGAACTACTGATTGGTTCAAATTTGGGAAAGGAGTTTGGCAAGGCTATATACTGTTGCTCTGCCTATTTAACTTATATGCAGAGCACATCATGAGAAAGGCGGAGCTAGATGAATCAAAAGCTGGAATTAATATTGCTGGGAGAAATATCAAAACCTCAGATACCACCCTAATGGCAGAAAGCGAAGAGGAACTAAAGAGCCTCTTGATGCGGGTGAAGAAGGAGAGTGCAAAAGTTGGCTTGAAACGCAACATTAAGAAAACTAAGATCATAGCATCCGGCCCTCTCACTTCCTGGCAAATAGATGGGGAAGAAATGGAGGTAGTATTTTATTTTCCTGGGCTCCAAGATCACCACAGATGGGGACTACAGCCAAGAAATTAAAAGACACTTGTTCCTGGGGAGGAAAGCTATAACAGCATACGAAAAAGGAGACATCAAAAGTGTGTATAGTCAAGTCCCAGTTGCAATGTATAGCTGTGAAAGTTGGACTGTAAGAAAGGCTGAGCGCCAAAGAATTGAGGCCTTTGAACTATGGTGGTGAAGAAGACTCCTGCGAGTCCCTTGGACCGCAAGGCGATCAAACCGGTACTCCTAGACTGCTGACTGCAACCCTGACTGCTCTTTAGAAGGCCAGATCCTGAAGATGAACCTCAAATACTTTGGCCACCTAATGAGAAGGAAGAACTCACTGGAGAAGAGCCTAATGCTGGGAAAGCTTGAGGACAAAAGAAGAAGGGGACGACAGAGAATGAGGAGGCTGGATGGAGTCACTGAAGCATAGGCGTGAGCTTAAATGGACTCCGGAGGATGGTAGAGGACAGGAAGTCCTGGAGGAATGGTGTCCATGGGATTGTGATGGGTTGGACACGACTTCACAGATAACAAAATTGTCTTAAGGGAATCATACCAGAGAATACAATGATGTGTAAGTATAAAAAAAATATTGAAAGCAAGCAAGCAACCACCATAATGGCTACTGCATATTTATTTTTTGCTGATTTGGTGTATGTTTATTGAATAACTTTTAATAAATATGAATGGTCACGTTTGGTCTGCTTCTCTGTATTCTGTTGAAATGTGGTTTACAGCAGGGGTCCCCAACCCCTGGGCTACACAAGCAGCAGGTGAGTGCACAAAGCTTCATTTGTGTATGTGTGGGAGCTAGATTGTGCATGCCCTCCACCCCATGGCCAGTCTGTGGAGCCAGAAAGGTTGGGGATCACTGGCCCATAGGCTATAAAAACGAAAGTGCTGGCTTTGGTGAAAATCTAATTACTCCAAGGAGCAAGAGTCTGTACCCAAGATGCAATTTTTACAAAACAAATCCAATATCATCATTTAAAAAATCCTCTATTATAATAATAATAATTTATAAATACTTCATTGTTCAAGTCATGGAAACATTACTATCTCTCCCCATTGCACTCTTTCTGCAAATTTCAACAATATGCCACCCTTTACCAAAGTCTGTGCTACTTGTACCTTAGGACAAAAAGCAGCAAGTTCTTCTTCACTGTCACTCTCATCAGCTCCAGCAGAATGCTCCCTCCAAATGTGGTGATGTGCTAAAATGAAATTAGAGATCTATCTTCACAAAAGTAAATTGAAGAAGGAAGGACCAAAACAAGACTATTTACAGAATCAGATTCCTGAATTTGAACATCTACAAGAAATGGCCAGCTCCCCAAAAATTTTTAGGATAGGAAAATGTTTGTGAATATTCCATAAGCATATTTAATAATTTCATTCAAAGCATAAAGATGCCAAGACTTTCATGAGCCATCAAAAAGATATAGTAGACAAAATGTAAAATAAAGAGAGCCTCTTGCATTCAAATAATGGTGAAAGTTAGTTTCAGACTCACACTGTCTCTCCTTATGTTTGGACATCATATAACCACGAACACTGAAGTCTAATCGTTGCAGAGCAGGCTGTAGTTTGGTGTACAGATGTTGACTCAGGTTATGATATACAGCAAGTGGCCACAATAAGAAAGAAAGCACTGGAGAAAAAGAGTGATTAGAAGACTACTATTCCATAAACACCTCCAAGAAACATTTTGGAACAAGTGGGTAAAACTTGAGGTTGCTATTAATGAGCATTTTACAATGCACCACAGCAAATTCAAATTGGGCACAGTTAACTCACTTTTTGACCCTGCATTTTAAAATCTTTATACGTGATTTCCACCTTTTTTAAGAAAAGTATTTTAGCATCCAATTGTCCCCTTGATACTCACTTATAAGATAGGCAAGACAGACACCAGGGATGTAGTGTCCTAAGACAGCCAAAAATGTAAGGACACCACAAGCTAAAAGGCAGAACTGCAAAAACAAAACAAAATCTTGAAATCAGTTTGTGTTAGGCAAACTGGTTATGACTCAAGACAATTGTAGGTATATTTGGACTGTCAACAAACTGCTTTTTGAGAAGTGATATCAAACTGAAATTATATATGTGACTGAGGCTGGAGCATGGCAGAAGTATCAATTTCTGTTGCCTTCAACATATGGGCAAGGGGGACAGAATCAGAGCAAGTTGTTGGTTGAAAGCTGCGTCAAATAAAAATGGGATGTGCTATATTCTCTATTCTTGTACCCCCTTATTTTTCCAATTTCCCTTTTCTTATGTATATAAATGACAAAGCATGTTCTTATGCAGGAATATTCAACTACCTCATTTTTTCAGGTTTTGCTTTGGGATAGCTTTCTCCCATCCCACAATTAACACATGGTTGTTACTACTACTTGGGATTGTTTTTCACCTTGCCAGGATTTTGCTTTTTGAAACTCAGCAGGCTTCTCATGAAGCTATCTCCTGTGATGTATCCTTTGGCCAAAAAGTGGCATAGTTCAGGAACACTCAAAAGTTGAGGATGGACAAAGCCCCAGCTGGGAAAAAATAGAGTACATTTTACTTGATTGTAAAATACGAATACACACAGTACAATTTCCAAATAGCTGCATTTCACTTACAAAGATCATTAATATTTGTAATGTACATCTTGCAGATAAAAGCTAAAGTGCTATTTGTCCTGCTCAAATCCATAATAATAAAAGAATTTTTACTGTGGTATACTGACCCCCCACCCAATAAAATGTCATTTGCTTTTTCATTAAAATGCATAGGTACTTAAGCACAGAAAATATTCTCTGACTTAAAAATCTGTTACAGCAGTAATAGATTTTAACAAATGGCATTTTTGCAAATGCATAGAAGTTAATGAGACTTTTTGTGAATACTTTAAATTGGACATGAGCCAAATAATTCATCTTTCTAGTTCTAATTTGCATTTGAAAGAGTAATTAATTTCCAGTAAACAATCTTGACTATGTACTCAGAGCAATTAAAAAGCAGCCACAAATAATTTTTTCAAACTTTTAGTATTTTATTTCAAGAAAACTGGAAACTACATGTTTATTCATATAGATTTATGAGACTTAATATGGCATACCATCTGATCCAACTGATTTTTACTGCAGAATATTAATCTTACTCCTAAACAATACATGTTTTCTGACATAGATATACAAAAAGAAAAGATTCACTGAATTCTTATTTTTAGAAATAAGAGGCCTGTTCTTAAACCAGTATTTAAATATATTTTCTTGCTAATTATAACAAATATGCAAGCTGTATATACAGATAGTTCTCAACTTACAACAGTTCACTTAGTGACTGTTTAAAGTTATAACGGCATTAAAAAAAATGACCTACAACTGTTTTATCAACTTAAAACCATTGCAATATCCCCAATGGTCATGTGATTTACATCTGGATGCTTGGCAACTGACTCACATTTATGACAGTTGTAGTGTCCCTGATCATGTGATCCCCTTTTGTGATTGTCTGACAAGCAAAGTCAATGGGGAAACCAGATTCACTTAACAACCGTGTTACTAATTTAACAACTGCAGTGATTCATTTTAAATGTGACAAGAAAAGTTGTAAAGTCACAACAAAAATCACTTAACAAATTTCTCACTTAGCAACATAAATTTTGGGCTCAATTGTGGTCGTAAGTTGAGGACTACCTGTACAGACAATAAAAATGCATAATTAAGATGACTTGATTTTTCATACCTTCCATTGTCTAGTTGATCAGGTCTTACTGCTAAAACATTAAAGATACAATCAAGATTAGTTGTAAAAATGCCTGGAAATTTACTAAGCTGAATAATTAAAATGTAAGTTGACATGGCATTTTATTACTGATAGTCATGAATGGAAAACAGAACGGACGCTGCGGTAAACTGTTTAAGAAACTCAATTACATACCCTCCTTCCCTTCCTTCTGCAGTTATTTAGGAAAATAATGCAACTGCCTTTACTAAATATCATTCCACTTGACTGATAGTACTGCATTATGGAAATATAGAGATTTCGGTTAAGATCCAGGCCGATCTACTATCCTTCAATCAACAAGTATCAAGTTGACTGGTATTTGGGTCTTTACCAGTTTACTGGGAAGAAACTAAATGGGTCTTTTATAGTCATACATTATATTTGTCCATTACCTTTGAAAAATATTGTTGGCCTATAATAAATGTGAATAACTGTTTCAGGAAGAAACCATTTAAACATCTATTAGACTTGAATCTTTCTAAGGAAGTTAGAGCAGCTGTTTGTCCTTAGAAGAATTTAGTGACAGATTGTATTGAAGGTATATGGCTAAATATATACAACATGAACTAAACCATAATGCATTTTTTTGGGCTTTTACTTGGTATATTCTGTGAACATGTGAATTGCATTTTGTAGCAAATCGCTTATCAATAATTATGGTTTATTCAATAAATGGTTAAAAAAACATGCATCCATAGGTGATTACCTCAACAAATTATCTTATTGTGTTCTATGGAATCAAAAATTTCAATCTTGATTTCTTGAGTCCACAATAATATATGCCTGTTTCTTCAAATGGTGCCCTCCAGATGTATTACTCATGACTAGCATGGTCTATCAGGGCTACATAATTTTTTCTAGGCTGAAGTTTGCACATTGCTTTTGAATGGCATGTTGCCATTTAATTTAACAATGTTTATTTTAATTAAATCTAAATGTAAATCTGATACTTCTCCAATAATTATTACAACATTATTTTTCTTTTGGTACACAAAAATTACAACTTTATAACAGGTTTTGATCCACATTTTGGGGGAAGTGAATGTTGCCTTTTTCTATATTATGTCACTTGAATATATATATATATATTAATTTTACAGTTCCATAGCATAAGAAAAAAAATCCTCCCAGGCTGGACTATACTACATATTTTTTTCAATTGTGGACTCCATGTGGCAAATTATCTTCTATGCATTCAGGCATTTAAAAATGAATAGTGCTACTTCTTGTATCCAATATTAATATATTTTTGATTGAAAACTATTAAAATTTTCTTCTAAAAGTTGGCTTACTGTAGCTGTAACATACTATTATTTTTCTCACTTAATATTGTTGTGTACAGACTAGTAGTGTAAGCAATCCTTTCTTGTACAACCTGATGGAGGCACACCAATATTATTTTCTGGTATCAGAGAATCTTGAGAAATTCCAAAATTTTCATTTACCTTCAGTTACAGATTTTGAGCCTGGTAATTATATAATGATAGTAGATGAGAAATTATAAATGAGATATAATTATCAAAAGGAAAGTGAGCATACCTTTTATTTCAGGCCAGATTCTATTCTTCCACTTATTTAAACATACTATTAGTATTAGAGTGAATGCAGCTAAGAATATCAGATGAAGAGAGGTCAGGGCAAAAAACCTAAAGGAAAATAAATCCAGTTATTGCAAGAGGTTGTTTTTTTTCTGAAGAGTGGATTATTATATAAAAGAACAGGAAAACTTAACTGGGCCACCAAACAGAAGTCAGGATAAATAATGCTGCATTGTTACCAACTCTAAATTGCCAGAGAGCAGAAGATATTGAACAGAAATAGCCCAATGAACTTTTAATTTTTTTCTTTCACTTTCCATAGTTTTCAATAAATCAAAATTCCTAATTAAGGTTTAATCCAGTTTTGGATTTAGATAAATTAAAATTCCTAATTAAGGTTTAATCCAGTTTTGAATGATATGATACAAAACTCCAACTCTAGCTAAAATAGCTCTAATAATAAATTACATAGCACAACACGTTTACTAAATTGGGGGGTTTGCATTATTTTTTTTCAATTAGCTTTTTTTTAACTTAAGGTATTTTTAATTTAGTGTTTTGACTTAACAAAAAGACTGATAATGATTTAGATGAACCTAAAAGCACATTAACTTTTTAATAGCAATAGCATTTAGACTTATATACCGTTTTACGGTGCTTTACAGCCATCTCTAAGCAGTTTCCAGAGTCAGCATATTGCTCCCAACAATTTTGGGTCCTCATTTTACCCCCCTCGGAAGGATGGAAGGCTGAATCAACCTTGAGCTTGGTGAGATTTGAACTGCTAAATCGCAGGCAACCTGCAGTAAGCAGAAGTAGCCTGCAATATTCTACTCTAACCACTACACCACCATGGCTCATGATGGCATAATGACTTTCATATAATGAGTTGGGTATTTTTTGGATCAACATGGCTACATTTACTTTTGGCTTAAAAGTATCTTTTATGTTTCTCTAGTTTTTAAAAAAATATATAAAATCTTTGAATAAAAATTATGTTTTAAAAATATAACAGCGTTATCAATTTTATATTGTATAATTATGAAAGAACATTGTATCAATCTATAATGCTGTATTAAGGATGATTACACAATAAAACCCAAAAATAACTTAAGTACATTCTCATTGTTGGAATTAGTATTAGTGACAATGCTTTTTAAAAGAATAATTATTTTAAAGCCAAATCTAAACTGAGCATTAGTGTCAAATTTATGAGAGACAGTATCACTCAACAGTGTTCATCAAATGACATATCAGCATGTTTTATGAAAAAAAGAATTGAAAACATGCTTGCTCCTCAGTGAAAAGGAGCCATATCATCAATTCTTTGCAAATATAATTGCAACAATTTGAACTGCTAAGACATTAACTGCGTTCATTTTACAATGATTTAATCAAAACAGAAAAATTCATTCAAAGAATTCAAATTCCCATTTATAACAATGGCAACTTGTTTTTTATCTTCCTTGTAGAATGAACATGCCTTGGAATGTTTTCTTTCTCAATAAACACAGAAAATAACACAATATTACAAATAAAATACTATCCAACAGCACAGTTTCAGAAAAACAACTTTTTGCTACACAGTAACAAGATCAAACTTCAAAAATTTCTTAAAGTTCTCAACCTCAACTGTGTGATAAATATTCCACTATTTCCCTGACCTAATCTTCTGTTCCATTATTATCTGTTTATATTTTTGTTTCACAATTCAATTATTCAAGAAGTGAAAGCTGCAGCTTCTTTTGGGTTGAAGTAGAACATATGACTTTTCGGAAGTGGGAAACAACCCAGCAAGCTGATTCCTCTAGAATGGATGTTGGCTCTGGAGCTGAATGTGACTCTTTCAGCCCTCTGCTGTGGCTCCTGATGTCACTGCTATTGCCGCCTCCATAGCCTGCTCGCTGCTCTAGCAGCACCTTATGCACACAGTGAAATTTAGCGCACTTCATAATGGGAGACATGGGGTCCCTTCCTCCTCCTGGAGCCCATTATGGCATGGAGCCTCAATGCAACCTTATCCCCTACTTGTCCCTGGCAACAGCAGTGGAGTCGTCAGCTTACCGGACCTCCTGGATGTCAGCTGCTTTTCCTGCAGAGCCAGCAGGTCACCTGTGTTGTGATGCCCTACCTCCCCTCCAGCCAGCTGGTGTTTAGCTCTCCGCTGACAAGGTGATCATTGGCAAGCTGCTCATAGGCTGGTTGGCCTGCGAATGTCAGCACTGTTCAGAGGTTCCTTCCCCCACACCAGGTATGATGGTCATGCATCTCCAGCATCAACAAAAGCTGGAAGTAGTCGCACATCGTTTTCTGCTGTAATCTGTCTGGCAGCGAGACCCAGAAAGAGATTGGGGGGGGCATGAAAAGGAGAGAGAAAGGAAAGAGAGAGAAGGGAAAAAATAGAGAGAGGAGAGAGAGAGAAGGGAAAAAGTAGAGAGAAGACAGAGAGAGAGGAGACAGAGAGAGAAAAGGGAAAAAGATAGAGAGAAGGGAAAAAGGAGAGGGGAGAGAGGAGACAGAGAGGAGAGAGAAGGGAAAAAGAAAGAGAGAGAAGGGGAAAAGGAGAGGAGAGAGAGAGAAGGGGAAAAGGAGAGAGAGGTGAAAGAGAGGGAGCCTGGTGAACAACACATCTGAGGCCGAATGTGGCAAGGTATGGCTGGGAAGAAGGGGCACGGTGGGGCCAGGAGGGGCAAATAATCAATTCTCTGCCCTACTGACTGGCTGGGTAGGTGTGTTTGGGGGAGGGTCATATGACTGGGTGGGAATGAGTGATGTTCAGTTGATCACACCTACCCAGTCACACATGTTGTTAAATTATTGGTTCCTTGTGTTTTCTTTTCTGTGGAAAACAGATCCAAATGGCTCTTTGAGTGTTTAAAGTTGCAGACCACTGCTCTAGAATAACTCATCTGGAAGGACAGTCAGTTACAGCATGGAATCAGATCTGCCTGGTCAAGAACATGGTTTTCTCATGGGTGGTGATGAGAATCAGCTTAAGAAATAGAAAGGAAATCTATAAAAGTACTTAAAGTTCAAAACATATTGCTAAAAAGAATGGAAAACCTCTGTATTTCTTTAATTACTGACCTTGCTGCACTATGAACTTATTTATGACATCCTCTTCCTAAAACAGCATTTTATCAACTCCATTAAATTTATAAAGAATTCCAATTTAGATTTAGCCAACACTCCCTTTAACCTGTACATGTTTTCAGTAAAAAGCAAAACTTCATGAACTCAATTTGCTAAGCAGGCCATTTAAGTAGGTAATGGTTTTTACAGGCTTCTTTTGGTAAGTATGCACTAAAACAGTAATTTTTACATAAATACTTTAACTTCAAATAAGCCCCCCCCCCCCAAAGATAACAATAGTGTTTTAGGCCCAGGACAAGTTTTTTGTGGCTTATTTTTCCATTCCCTTTCAATTAGAAAAATAGAAATAGGATTAATCTTTTGCATTCCTAATTATATGGGGCTTTTGAATCAGAGCTGTTGTGAGCAGAACCCTGTGAATGAAATCTTACATTCTCTACACAACATCAACATAATTGCACCCTTTCTCCCCGACTTCCAATCTCTTCCATTAGTACAAAGCCCAGCATTATGTTTGTATGTATAAAGGAGAATATCTGTAGCTCATGGTTGCATGAAAACAAACAACTCAGAGAGCACCAAAGCCCCCAACCAGAGACTTTCACCCTCCGTCCCGAAACGGTTGTTCCTCTTCTTCCGTGCCCAGAAATCCCTCCATTTCCACATCCCCGCATCCTTTATAAGGCTGCTCACCCGAAAACTACATGAGCAACAACCCAGACAAAGGCGCTCCTTGCTGGCTTCTCCCAGGTGAGCGTGGCCTGTAAAGCTGTCAAGACCGGTTCGTAAGGCCCGAGGTGGGTCCTCAAGAAGGCGCTCAAGGCACGCACTCGCTGCTCCCGCTCCGAGGACGGGGCCTGGGCATCAGTAACGAGGCCGCCGCCGTGTGGCTGCCTACTGCTGCCTACTACTACTTCCGCCGCTGCCATTCTTCCTTCGCCCAGCATCACTGAGAGACCGCTGGAAGAAACGGTAGGATTACCATTCTTCGTTAACAACTGCTGCTGCCGCCGCCACCTTTACAGCTCGAAAGCAGCCCCTACCCCACCAATTTACGCACACTCCCATGGCCACTCACGTGCCGCTCTAAATCACAGGAAGTGACATTGTTAGATGCGACATCTTGTTGTACGGAAAAAGTGCGCGCGCGCGCGCGCACCCCCGCTTCAAGTTTAATTTAGCGCATGCGTGTTGCCAAAATAAAGCTAGCAGATAGGAGAAGAAGCGGCTGCGCGATTAGCAACGGCATATTCTTTTTTTTTTTTTTTTAGAAAAGCGGGAACAATTTAGGGAAGCATCGGTGTTAACTCCAGAAGAGGGTTTGGATTTTAATCCACACTCACTATGCCGCGGGAGATTATTACTCTGCAGCTGGGACAATGTGGCAACCAAAGTAAGGCCAAGAGAAAAGGCCTATAGTGTGTGTGTGTGTGTATATATATATATATGTATGTGTGTGTATATATGTATGCATGTATATGTGTATGTGTATGTATGTGTGTGTGTATATATATATGTATATGTATACGTATACGTAAATGTATATGTAAATGTATATGTATATGTGTGTGTGTTTTCTTAAGTTTTCGCTGGTATCTATATATATGGTATTCAGCTTTGTTCGGGTATTTTCCCACTTCATTATAGTTGTGCTTTTAAAGTTGTAGCGATGTTTGGCAGAATCTCATCTGCCATCATCAGGCCTATTATATATATATCTGGCTGTTAATCGAGCAAAACATAATTGAGGCAATTCCAGGTTTCTATAGTATAGGAAATGGCAAAAGAACCATGTCAAAAATAATACTGTCATATCAGAATACTGTGATGTGGAATTCTTAATAAAAACCATATTTTTCCATTGCCTCTTGAAACCATTTCACTCTGATTCTAGTAGGATACAAAAAGCTCACCAAATTTTGTACTTTATGCATTTACAGTTGGATTTGAATTTTGGAAACAGCTCTGTGCTGAACATGGTATTAGCCCTGAAGGTATTGTAGAGGAATTTGCCACTGAAGGCACTGATCGGAAGGATGTCTTTTTCTATCAGGTAAAATATTTTTCTTTCTTCCATTCCTGTCCTAGGATCTGTGGGTTGTGTGCAAGGGATTGAAAGATCGTTAAAAAATAATCCACAACTGTCTCAATGTTTTCAATGTTTTGCTTTACTTTTAATAGTTTTAGGAAAATCGTCCAATTTTGGAGTAAATGAACTTTTGGTTGAAAACCCTTAAGATTTAAAAAGACAGTTTACAATTGGTGAATTCATTTATGCACCAGAAACTTTTTAAAGTATTGTTTCTACAATAGGTAAAAAATGTTTACCTTTGTTGTATATTTGAGGTTGATTGTACAAACAATTGTACCTATATAAACTAGAGTACTGGTAGATGTAAATTATTCACATTAAATAAAATAATGGGGTTTTTTAAACGCCTATTTTCAGGAGGCAATCGAGTGTCATACTATTCTGGTGTTCCTTCATGAAAATCTGTCCGATTTTGGACAAGAATAGCCATGATCAAAGCATTGAGATACCAATACCTGATCATAGATTATGATGGCCTTATGAAGTTTTAGTCATTTAATATATGCAGATATACCTTAGCTTGATATCAAAGACCAGAATATCATTGTATTTTTTTGATGTTCATATGTTCCTGTTTTTACTTGGGCACAGGTAGTCTTCGACTTTCAACCACAAACGAGCCCAAAATTTCTATTAAGCAAGACAGTTATGTAGGTTTTGCCCCATTTTATGATTGCCACAGTTGTTAAGTGAATCACTATAATTGTTAAGTTAGTAATACAGTTGCTAAATGGATCTGGCTTCCTCGTTAACTTTGTTTGGCAGGTCACAAAAGGTGATCACATGATCCAGGACAACTGGAGTCATAAATATGAGCCAGTTGCCAAGAACCTGAATTTTGAACACATGACCATAGGAATGCTACAACAGTCATAAGTTTGAAAAGGGACCCAAGGCACTTTTTCCCATTCTGTTGTAACTTTGAATAGTCACTAAATGAATTATTGTAAGTTGAGGCCTACCTGTATTCAATTTTGAATTTAAATCACTGGCTTAGGATATAGTTCCATTTAGAGAACTTTGGATTCTTAGACTACTGTCTCCAATACTTTTATGGGGGGCTTTTGGTAAGGCTACACCTCAAAAGAAGTGGGAAGAATGTCTTTGGAAAACAGAAGCTTCATCAGCATGCAAATGGGGCCTTTAAAAATGGAGGGATTTGCTCCATATTGAAACCCCGCATAGGCACCTATGAGGCCTTTGAAAATCGAGCAAATCCCTCTGTTTCCAAAGGACTCAAAGGCACCTATGGGGTGTATCAAAACACAACAAATCCCTCCATTTTCAAAGGCCTCATAGGCATCTGTGGAGTGTTTCAAAATGGAGTGAATCCCTCTGTTTTTAATGGCCACATTTGCATGCAGATGAAGCTTCCAGTCACCATCAGATCTCCCATCTGGGAAAAAAAGTGTTCCAGGGGTGGTGGAAAGGAGTTAGAAGATGGGCTAGGAGTATGAAACAAGCACCACAAACAGGCACAATGAGTGACACAACTGGTGTCCAGGCATGTGAGACCTGGCTTTGGCAGTCCTAAAGTACCGTATATACTCGAGTATAAGTCGACCCGAATATAAGCCGAGGCACCTAATTTAACCACAAAATACTGGGAAAACTTATTGACTCAAGTATAAGCCGAGGGTGGGAAATGCAGCAGCTACTGGTAAATTTCAAAAATAAAAAATAGATACCAATAAAAACTTTCACTAGGACAGTTGAGAATAAGTTTGATGTTCACAATTTCCTCTTTGAAAGAGACCAGTAAATAGGGAACAAGAAGATGAAGAAAAAGAAGTGTGTTTTTTCACACTTTTCACACTGCAGTGAACAAAAATGGCATCATAGGAACAGGCTTATTCTCAGCCCAAAGGTTTGTTTCTGATTTCTTCCCTGATTTAAGGGAAATTTGGGAAACGATATCATTATCATGAAAGGGTTTTTGCATTTGCAAGGTGCAAAGCGGCGGGGGCGGATCGCGCGCGCGTGTTGGAAAGGGCTTGGCTTTATTGGGGGGGGGGGAGAGAGAGAGAGATCATAAGAACGGCTCTTGGTTTTTTCTTGCAAGGGAGAGAGTGACTCCTGCCTCCTACTGTCATCAACATCTTCTTCTTTTGGGTTAGTGAATCAATTAATTTGGGAAATGATCTCACTATCAGAAAACAACACGAGCTGCCACCACCACCTCCTCCCCCCCCTCCTCCTGAGTGGACTGAAAGCAGCTGGAGCTGAGGAAACGAAGCTGAGTGGAGCGACCTCGGCTCACGTTGCTTTCTCAGCCTAGAGCTCAGAAAACAACGCGAGCTGCCACCACCTCCTCCTCCCCCTCCTCCCGAGTAGACTGAAAGCAGCTGGAGCTGAGGAAATGAAGCTGAGTAGAGCGACCTCGGCTCGCATTGCTTTCTCAGCCTAGAGCTCAGAAAAGCCTCCCCCTCCTCCTCCCCCTCCTCCCGAGTGGACTGAAAGCAGCTGGAGCTGAGGAAATGAAGCTGAGTGGAGCCGAAGCAATCTCGGCTTGCGTTGTTTTCTCAGCCTAGAGAAAGGGGAAGGGGGCTCATATGGACCAAGGGTGAGTCTCCCCCTCAGTTTCCCCTGAAGGATCTTCTGTCACTTTTGCCTTCTCCCTACATCTTCCCCCCCCCACACACACTTATTTTCGGTTGGATAGATTTTGTGTCTGAGCATTCTCACATGGCGGTGGGTCTTCCCCCCACAAAAACAGTTAAAAAAAGAAAAAACAATATATCCTCAAGCAAGAACTTTTCTGCATCCAATTACCCCCATGCTTAAAAGTTGCAAAGGAAACACGGAAGCAGGGAAGCGGCTGCCCAGCTTCGGACCTCCACACCATTTTTTTTTCAGAGGGGAATCTGACTCGAGTATAAGCCGAGGGGGTTTTTTCAGCACAAAAAATGTGCTGAAAAACTCGGCTTATACTCGAGTATATACGGTAAGTGGGTAAGGCATTCCCTGAAAATAAGACCTGGTGCTTATTTTCCCCTCTTTCCTCAAAAAATAAGACTGGATCTTATTTTCGGAGAAACATGGTAACTACATTAGTGAACCAGCAAAATGCTGTGGACTTCAGTAAGGACCATAACTTACTATTTGATAAGATTGAAAAATGGAATTAGACAATAGCACCATTGGATGGATTCATAACTAGCTGATTAACTGCACTCAACATGTAGTCCTTAATGGAACTACATCTACATAGATGAAAACATTCAATGTGATACTCCAAAGTTCTGTCTTAGGCCCAGTAGTCTTCAATATCTTCATACACAATTTAGATGAAGGGGTAAAAGGGGAACTCATCAAATTTGACGATGACACCAAACTATGAAGAATAGTCACAGCTTTAGAAGATAGGCTCAAGATCCAGAAGGATCTTGACAGAGTTGAAACCTGGGCTCTATCTAACAAAGTGAAATTAAGTGATGAGAAAAGTAAGGTTATCCACTTAATGCAAGAAAGATGCAATGTATACATATAAAATAGATGGTACCTGGCTCAATAGCAGTAATTGTGGGAGGCATCTAGGAGCTGTAGTGGACAACTACTTAAATATGTCAGTGTACTGCAGCTGCCTAAAAAGCCAATTGGTTCTAAACTGCATCAACAGAAGAATAGAATCAAGATCATGTGAAGTGAGGAACCCACCAAGTGTATCTGGATGGCTATTAGTAATGTAGAATTAGTTTTTTTGGAAAATCATTTCAGACAATCAGACAATCATACCTGATTTTTATGGAGGCTGCTCTTCTGAGAAGCATGGCTTAGAAGCTTATATTTGTTTCATTCCATAAACTGAACTCTTTCTAAAATTGAAGATTTTGAGTTTAAATTCAGTTTGAAAGACCTTAATTAAAAGATCTGAAATGTTAAGAGTTCTGGTGAGTTTTTCAAATGAAAAAAAGGTTACCAAACCCTTGTTCTCAGCTCAGTATTATCTGATGTTCTCCAGAGGGGTCAAGAGTACTTTGAGAAGACTGGAAAGTGGTAAGATAACATTTGGGGAGAGACCCAATCTTATTTTCCACAGTTATGGTACATAATGATTATCTTAAGATAAAGCAAAACAGATTTCTGCTAAGTATTAAGAAAACATTTTAAATACTTTGCAGGTAGAATCCGATTTCTAGTAAAATGGAGAACTTTTCTAAATACAGTAATACCTTTTTTTTCCTGAAAAAAATCTTAATTGACCTGACTTTAGTATAACCTGTATATTTAATCATGAAAGAAAATAATAATTTTAAAATAATATTAAAATTAGAAGAAAAAGTAAGGAATCCAATATTAGGAGCAACCCAGCACTTCAGTTAGTAAAGCTAGCATCCAATAGCTTATTCACTACATATGCAGATTCCAATTTCAGATTTTCACAAATCGTTACATAAGAGAGAGCACAGATTATTTAATATTGTTTCTATACATTCATAGGTATTCAATCTCTGGTATACAATAGAAAGCATATATAAACTATTGCTATTGTTTCTTAAATAATATATAGGAGAAAATGTATCACAACAGTACTTTACTAAGATTAAAAATTGTACACAACTTAAAATATGCAAACTGGCTTTTTCACTGCCTTGAAAGGATCACTGCTTGTCCTTTACCTTTACTTGTGTTTGTGTGTGTGTGGGTAGGTGGCAATATAAATTCAATAAGTGTGTGTGTGTTTGTATGTATGTATGCTATTCCCTGGTATTAATATTGGTTTCATCACTATTATTGAATATATCAGGGACTAGCTGCCTTCAATAGTTTAGATATGTATTCAAAATCCAAAAGGATAAAATATAGGAAACATAAAGAGTATTAACTGTGTCCTCTAGTGGCCAGTGTTTCTTCTGTGCATATTAGTCTTTGCCAGTTGTTACCCATAACCAGTGCCCATGACTGAAGGGTTATGGGAGCTGAATTTCAACAAATTTGAAGGGTAATTTTGCAGGTTGTTTATGGCATTTTCTTCCCTATTTATAGGCAGATGATGAACACTATATTCCACGAGCTGTTCTTTTGGACTTGGAGCCACGAGTGATCCATTCCATTCTGAATTCTCCATATGCCAACCTTTACAACCCTGAGAACCTATACCTATCCGAGCATGGTGGTGGAGCTGGAAATAACTGGGCTAGTGGCTTTTCACAGGTAAAGTAGCCAAGAAGCTTGGAGCAAGCATCCTTTGATTCCTCTTTCATGCATAATTTTATAATCTTAGTAGCATGCCAAGAACTCTACTCTGTTTTGCAACCTCCCTTCCTTATTTTATATCTGCCTCTGTATGGGAGGACCATTTAAAAACATTACATTCACAAGAAGAATTTCCTGACTTCGATTTACATCTCAGTGACAGTCTATTCTCAAACTGGGCCCCAGTTACAAATACTAAAACAAAGATGCTCATTAATCAGCTAAAGTCTGGTAAAATTCCAGGCAATGATTTTATTATACCTGAAATACTATGAAATAATGCCCCGCCATTTTATGTATATTGATAGGAATAAATTCTAGAGCATTGGGGCCTAATTATTGTGCCTGTTAGGGATACACACCCTAGCAGAACGTGCAATGGCAGTCTAGCAGGCAGGCAAATGATGTGAGATAAATGTTGTTGTAGTTTACACTCAGTAAGACAGAGACACTGTACCAGTTAAATAGTTTTTTTTTATTCCAGCAAGAGTTATAGCATAGTCAAAAACAGTCCATATGTTATACACTAGTTCAGTCCATCCAGGGATTAATCAGTTGCAAAGTCCAGTGTTGAAAATAGAGGTCAGTAAACTTACAAATAATAAGTCCAGCAATATATCTCTTTTGCAGTCAGAGATATGAAGAAAATCAAACCCCTTTTCCTCGTTTCAGCAACAGCAGGGAAAACACACAGTTATCACCATCAATCCAACATTGTCAGCTACTATAGTCAAAGCCAGCTAACAGTGAGCTCTCTTGCTCCCTCTTATGGTGATTTTACAACCGCACCCAAAATACATGTTTTACAGTTAAAGTGATACACATGCTTATACTCACTAACATAGTTTATATATTATTTTTACCCAAACTAAGTTAGGTAACCAATGTTATCCCTAACAGTGCCTATTTACAAAAATGACATCTGAGACTTGCCTGCTAACTATCAACCTTTTAAGTATAATAAGTCTATGTTAGACCTTTATACAATAAATTGATTCGATTGACTCAGAGCATGTACTGGTAAATGAGCTGGACACTCTGGACACTCTATTTGTGGGCATGCCCTTATTCTTCAACACCTGGCTGAAAAATGCACATCCAAATCAGTTTCATCATTATATTTATTGATTTTATATCTGCATTTAATCTATTTCCCAGACAAAGGACTCACAGACTCTATTTATAATATCTTACCTAATAAAGTGATCTGAGAATTACATCTGTTTTTTTTACATGCAATTACTGTAATTAGCTCAGTATGAAATAGTTTCTCTGAATGTGGACAAATTCTGCTTTGCGGTATGTAAAATTAGACAACTTTAACTGCCCACTGTTCACCACCAAACACAATATGTTATTATTTTTACTATTTTCATTGTTTTAATGCTTTTATTTGCTGGTCTATGACCTGAATAAAAATTAATTGATTTATAAATTTAAGTTTATAAAAAAAGAACTTGGATTTATAACTAAATTTAGAATAAATATTTAGTCTTGTCACGTGATTTACAGGGAGAAAAGATCCATGAAGATATTTTTGACATTATAGACAGAGAAGCTGATGGCAGTGACAGTCTAGAGGTAAGACAGACTTGTGGTGCTGACCCTTAGATTACCTATAGTTTTCTGGACCTGGAGAATGCTAGTACTGGACTGCAGTGGTCATTTATTTAGTTTCAGAATTAAGGGGGAGGGGGGAAATCCCTTAGCACATAGTGGGAACAATCCCCAAATCTAACCTTTCTTGCCAGCTTCCTCATTGATTTTCTGGGAAAGCTGGCAAAGAAGATTGCAAACAGAGATCACATGATTGTAGGGCATGGGTTATAAATGCAAAGAAGTTGCCAATACCTGAAATGTGGTAATGTGACGGGGAGTTTCATGATGGTCAAAAGTGCTTTATGGGCTGTAGAGTACCTGTTCCCAGGCTGTTGTGTTGATTAATGGTTGTTAAACAAGCAGTTGCAAACTGAGGACTACCTGTAATATGTAAGCTATCTTCTGATTGCTCACTGCAAAAAAAAAAATTGGAGACAGCAGACAATCTGATAATTTAGTAATAGTCTATTATTAGATTCTAATTACTAGAATCTAGTAATAAATATCTTTCATTTTTCAGGAAGATTGAAGCAATGGGGATAAATTTTATAATATGTTTAAACTATGTGACAAAATGACTTATTTTTTAAAAAATCTTAAATACTTGTCTTCCCTTATGGTAAAGATTTATCTCCCCCTGCCCCCAGCAATCTTGTAGCATAGGTTAGGTGGGTGATTATTCCAGGATTATTAAATTTGTTACTTAGGGCTTTGAATTCTGGCCTCCTTGTATAAAAGCCAAGGCCTCCTTTCATTTTGAAATGGAACGACTGAACTGGAATCCTTGCTTTGAAAAGAAAAAAATTAATCTATATCACTCTCCTGACACTGGGTTAGGTTTTCCTATTTTAAAAAACAGTTGCCCTAAGATGGGAATTTATAGACTGAAAGGTTATAAAAGCACATAAAATGACAATTTTATAGTGAGCTACAGATAGAAAGTGATTCATATTACATAAATGATAAAAAGATAAGCATAGCATGAGGAACTATTTTATCAAAATAAAATTATACAAAACAACAGGATTATAGGTTGTCCTCAGGTTATGACACTTATTCAGCTAATCATTCAGTGGCACCAAACAGGGGTACTGTTGTGACTGTTGTAGCATCCTGATCATGATTTGGGTGCTTGGCGATTGGCCTGCAGTTATGACAGTTGCGGTGTCCTGCAATCACATGTTCATCATTTGTGACCTTTCCTACTGGATTCCCACAAGCAAAGTCAGTGGGGAAGCAGACAGAAGGTCACGAGTTGCTCTCATTCTTTTTTTTTTTTTTTGGCCTGCCTGCCCATACTCCATAGCACCTGCCCTTTTGGCCACAGAAACACATTCTTTCTTAGAAGGAACATACATCACAGAGTTGGTGGGGAGAAATGGGTGATGGAAGTACATCATTGAGCATCTGAAGTAAAGATGGATAAAGATGTTACAATAAATAAATAAAATTAATGAAGATCTTATAAAATAATCTGATCAAACAGAATACTCCTTTATTAACCATTATAGAATCAAACATTAATTTATAAAAGAATGTCTTCTTGAAAGCTGTCTGCTGCTCCTGCACATTTCAGTCCCACACTTTCCATTGTATATGTCTAGTGAAAAATCTGCTAATGATCCTGCTTAGTCTATAATGGCTTAGCAGAATCAACAGTTTGTCCTTTTTAAAAGATAGCTGATAATGATCGCACGCTCCTAATTTTAAAAATGCAACTGTATTGATTTATAAAAGAATACTGCCAGAGTATTTTATTAGTTAATAGTTTTTTATTAGCTCAAATGCAATTAATTTCTTAGACATTAAGGTTAGACAATTTTTGTCATATTAAAATCATTTTTTAAAACAAAGTTATATTTTTTTTAAAAAAATACAGTATCTGTGAATAAATTGTGAATATGTGAAAACTCAATATGAAATTACTAGATGTTCCAAGTAGAGTATGTATTTATTTTAATGATATCAAATATAATTATCACTTTTTATTTTTTAAAAATGCCAAAATTTCCACTATAGGTAGTCCCCAACTTACAATAGTTCATTCAGTGATCATTCAAAGTTACAACAGCACTGAAAAAAGTGACTTATGACCATTTTTCACACTTGTGACCTCTGCGGCATCCCTATGGTCATGTGATCAAAATTTAGATGCTTGGCAACTGATGCATATTTATGACAATTGCAGTGTCCCGGGGTCATGTGATCACCTTTTGCCACCTTCTGACAACTAAAGTCAATGGGGAAGCCAGATTCACTTAACAACCATGTTACTAACTTAATTGCAATAGTTCACTTAACAACTGTGGTAAAAAAATGTTGTAAAATAGGACAAAACTCACTTAACAAATGTCTCACTTAGCAACACTTAGAAAGGTTGGGCTCAATTCTGGTCATAAGTTGAGGACTATCTGTATATCATTGTTTATTAGTGTTAAAATACTGTACTACAGGTACTGTAGTACTAAAGTACTACAGGTAAATATTTAATTTATCATATATATAAGCCCACCAGGAAATATTTAATTACACACACACACACACACATATATATATACACCAGAAAAAAACAAAATACATAATCTTATTTTATCAACAAGATTAAGTTGCAAAACAAAGGAGACAGAAAACATACATCTATGACAAAACTAACAAAAAAAGTATATAAAGAGAAAAAAATATGTTCTGCTACTAAAATAGATTTTTGAATGTATTGTTTTTTGTAGTAGACTTACGGTGCAGATTTATGTAATCTTTATGCTTCGGAGCTGATCCATTACAAGCATTTATCATCAGCTAACCCTTTGCCAGCCTTTCTCCCTAATGGTCTGCCATTGTTCTTCTAACACATCCTCCTCCTGGGTGATTTGCCGAAGGATACTTGTCCCCGGACAATTCACAGCACAAGACAAATAAACCGTGTGTCCCCACTCTGCAGATTCATGGCAAGGCAGTGGGCTGGCGGGTGGAAATTCATGGTGCTTCTGAAAGGGAGAGATTGATTAAGCACATCCAGAAATCAGGAATTTGTTTTCAGTTTCAGGATCAGGCTTCCTGCATTCTGAAGAATATGTCAAAAAAGTTTGCATAACACAGGTTCCAAGGAAGAGGCATGATAAATGTGAAGGACCCCCTCTCTGAAAGGAAATGTCAACCGTGCCCTGAAAGCTTCTCCCACTGAGCGCATTCTCTGTATTGTAGTCAGTGAAAATAAAATGAAAACATTAAAGAAAGTTATGCTCTCAGAGAAAGAAAGAGGGTGAGGGGGGAATCTCAAACCCCCTCTAACCCGCATGGTTAATAGTTAATAGATAGTTAATTGAATTTTTTATTGGCCAAGTATGATTGGACACACAAGGAATTTATCTTGTTGCAAATGCTCTCAGTGTACATAAAAGATACATTCATCAAGAGTCAAGAATCATAAGGTGCATGGAATTGTACGAAATGAATTATTCATATGAAAATGTCCAGAAAGATGTTTGCAACAAATGTTGCAATCTCAGAAAGGGACTCCATTAGCCTCTTTAAAAGAAAGATTTTTTTACTTGAAATAGAAGCATAAGCCACTAATAATTATTCTCTTAGTCGACATGTTTTCCTTGATCTTTTTAGGATATGTTTCTGGTCGATTTCAATATCAGGCAATTCTTCCTCTTTCACCTCCTTTCTCCCTCCCCCCATTTTCCTCCTCCCCAAACAAGGTCATCTCTTTTTAAAAAATGAGGACTAGCAGTTCCCCATTAAGCTCTAATTATGTTATAAAACTAAGTGTGTCTTTCTATAACAAAAGCTATGTAAAGGGTTTGCCACAGCTTTAAACAGAATCCAATCTGTTTATAGTTTTTACTTCTTTTCAAATGTCTAGACGTAAGTTCTCATTTCACTCTGTCTCTCCTTGATGGAATTAATGAGATCGGATTTGATCAGGACAGTGATTGCAATCCCTAAGTTATTAGACTCTGAACACATCACTGCCCTGATGTGATACCAGGAAGGAGAGCAAGGGTACACCTGATACTGAAATCCACCAGATTTTCAAAGTCAGGCATGGATATCAATATCAGGCATATCCTCCCCCCACAATCACATCAAGGCAGTCTTAATAATTTTGGGATAAGCAGTTTTTATTAAAGAGAAGCACGTCGTTTTATAACATAGTGATATGGGAATTTGTAGTTGTATTTTTCTGGTTCTTGCCAGGGAAACGACACATTTGTCTCCCACCCCCCCCAACCGTTCCAGTTTCAATTTCAGGAATGTGAACTGAAAAGTGCCTGTGTCCAATCGGAAGGCAGAGTGGGGACGCTTGGTTACTAGTTTTGCATTGCTGATTGGCTGGGATCAAGTATACTTTGGCAAATTGCGTGAAAGGAGAGTGCATTGGCAGGGGAGAAGAGCTGGCAAAGAGTCAGCCGATGATAAATGTCTGTGAAATGGATACAGCCATGTGCCCATGGTTAACTGTCCCAGTCCAGTGCTGAGGAGCATGGATGTTATTTGGCTTCAGAAAAGAATAGCTAACTTTTAAGACATAAGTGCTCAGAAAGAAGTTGCCTTATGTAGATTGTGTTTGTATACCTTTAGTATCCATTTGTCTCTCCTCTGATACATTTATGTGTACAGGTAGTTCTCCCATAAGAGGATAGTATGTATCTATTTCCAATGTTGTTTCTTTTAGGGTTTTGTGCTGTGTCATTCCATTGCTGGTGGAACTGGCTCTGGCTTGGGCTCTTACCTTCTGGAGAGGTTAAATGACAGGTGAGTGATGGCCACAAATATGTTTGTGCTTATGGCCATACTCCTTTTGGGTAGGAAAATTATAAAGCAATCAAGTTACTTTGCGGAAATCTGCTAACTGGCAGAATTGGAAGATACATAGCTGACTCAATAAGGTCTGTCTCACCCTATCACCAGCTTGGACAAGCCTTGTGGTTTGTAACAAAAAAAAGATTAAAACAATCAGTTTTGATCCTTAAGGCAAAAAATGTTCTTCAGTCTTGGAGAAAATCATATTTATTTATTTTTTGGATAACATAGTGTTTTGAGAATTATAACTCTACAGAACTTTCAGAAATTGTGAGGAAGGGTAAACAGACACTTGATGAAAATTAAGTTAGGCTGATTAATAACATGCCAAATATCCTTTAAATGTAGCATTTTGAGATTATTTCAGAGAAGCAATGTTTTTGTTCTTCCCAGAGATCCACAGTATTTTGAATCTTATTGCTAACCACTGCTTGTAATTATTTGTATTATTCACTAATTTGCATCCTGTAAGAGTGCTGGATCACTTGGAGGCAGTCTTACATTGGACTGAATTTAGAAAAAAAATATTTTTTTTATTAATTGTGAATAGCAGCTTCCTTTTATTGGAAGTCTGACAAATAGTAGGCATGCAGAGATGGGTAAATTATCTTTTCTTTATCAGAGAGGGAAGAACACACAGAAGTTATAATTGTCAATGGAGAAACGATCCCCTTAGTGTTATTATGAGATATTTCTGAATGGATCATTTGTAATTTTTTCAGTTGTTCCTGTGATGTAATCTGAAGTTAGAATTACAGTTGATTTTCCACATTAGTGGGGATATTGTACTTGCTGAGATCTTCTTAATTAAGTGGAAAAAAATATAGATTCTGTTTGGAAATTTTAAAAATCTTCTCAGCAATATTTCAATAAACTTTAAGAATGATTTTTAAATATGTTTTTGATTTAATATGTTTTTCTGCAGTAAGAGGAATTGCTAGATATTACCTATACAAAACCGTCTAAACTGTTCCATGTGACATTTTAGTAAAAAATTTAATTAATGTACTTTTCATCCAAAAACTAACAATGAAGCAGAACATTTTAAAAGTAAAGCTTACTTTGCATTATATTTCTCAACTAAGTTCTAAATTAAAATATTATCCATATTTTTGCAGTGCTCTCCAGCTATCATAGGACTGTCAGGTACATTCTAGACATAGTATTTCATTTGCACTTGAACAATTTAGATTGGCATAGTACATAAGGCATCAGGCTAGAAAGTGGGAAACTGAATTCTAATGTTGTCTTAGGCACAAAGACAGTGGGGTGATTTTGGGCCAGTCACTTTTTCTCAGCCCTAAGAAGGCGGCAATGACAAACCACTTCTGAAAAACATTGCCAAGAAAACTGTAAGATTTGTCCTGGCAGTCTTCAAAAATTGGACATGATTGAATGGAGCTGTAGTTAAGATTTATAAATAACCAACCAGCAAAATGCTATGGGGCAACTAACACAACACTGCAACTGACAGACTAATTAATATTACTGTGTTCATGGGAGCTTGCCAGAGACGTTTGGAGACCTCAGAATTGATTCTGACTTATTCAATTCAATCTAAATTGTTTATGGTCAGATGGCTGGCAGAATTTCCTACACATCACACTGAGATGATTGTTTTGAACTTTCTGAAAGTAGGGGCAACCCAATATTTGTATTCATCATTGAACACGGTGTGGGACATTTACCAGCATTTCATACAGAGATTTAGAAATGCATCTGATGATTTTGCAAGAACAACAAATATAGAAATTCACAATCTAGAAGAGGCCACTGAAGAGTTTGTCCATACATATCAGATTTTCAATTATTTGCCAGAGATGTGGGTAGAATAATTTGACTCTGATTGAGCCAATTTTGAGTATGATTTAGCTGACAAGTTTATACAAATTGGTGAGAATTTTTCCAAAAGAATTTGGAAGAGTTGGAGTGTAGAAGAAATGATAACGGGAGAGGATTTTACATCTACCCTGTCATTGCCCCCCTCCCCCATGGCCTCCTCAGCACTAAAAAAAAATGATATAATAATAGTGCCTAAGAAGCAAAACAGAGATCTTCGTTCAGGTTTCTACTTGGTACTCTTGGATGCCTACCTAGAACTTGCACCATTAAAGTTCATGCCTCTGAATCAGCTGTGAAATGCTGCACTTGTGTATGTGTGCTGTTTAACAAGCAAATGCCTGACTTACTGCAGAGAAGAAAGACTTTTCCCAAGAGCTTAGCAAGAGGCTGCTCCAATAGTTAAGCAGCATTCAGCTGAGAGCAGGCAAGTATATTTTACTGTTTCTCTTGTTTAGATTCTGGCTGGGAAATACAATTCTTAGTCCTAATAATCTTGACAGCCAAAGCCAATTTTACAAATGAGCTAACAGTGCAAAAATTTGATTTATTTACACTGACACTGGAAAAGCAAAAGCTGGCAGAAATGATTGATGGGCAAGCCACCAAGCCTGTTTGTGTATTACAATGTGTACACCTTTATAATTGATAATAAAGAATCATATATTGTAGAATTCTTACCACTCTATTATTATTGTTTTTTTGATTGTTCCTGTGGTGGAATTGATTAGCTGCAAATAATCCAGATGTACATAGGGAGAAAAGAACAGTTTCTTTTTTCTTTCCAAAGTACAAATAGTTCATTTTGTAGTCTTTCTGCTTTTATGCTTCATACTTGCTTGCTCACAATCTCCATTTCATTGCCAAAAAAACACTTGGATTTTATAGTTGTGTTTGAGAACAAAGAAACAACTGTGTTGTCTTATTGGACTTATGACTGTGCCATCAACTTGAAGTCAGAAGCCCAAATTGTGGCTAAAAAGCAACATTTATATCTACTTTAAAATAATTTCTGGGTGATAAGACAATTATTTCAGATTTTCTAGATTATGCTTAGGTGGCATGTATTTTCACAAAGTTAGAGGCATCTATGATTTGATCAAAATGAAAGAAGGATATGAATAATTAATTGCATTTGATGCAAGATATGGCAAGTTTGAATAAACAACTTTGGCATGGTGGATTGCAGGGTAGTTTTTTCCAGAGTCATGAATATTTGGACATGTATATGAGGATGATATACTGATCTTTTCAAGAGCATTTTTAATGAAATGTCTTAAATACATTCTGTAAATATAAATATTTTACTGAATTAGGAAAAAAGTACATTTGATCTACCTCAACTGGACTCTTTTAAGTTACTAGGTCTCTACAAAAGGAATTCAAATGGCCCTGCAAAAGTGCAGTTTATAATTTCATGTAAAAAATCGAAACATGTAATAAATGCATAGCATTTTCCAAAACTAGTTTTTCCTAGATGATTTATCATTAATTTTGCAACTAGATTTCTATTTGAATTTTAAATAAAAGATGGAAGTTTACTTGAGCAAGCAATATTTCAGAAATTGAACATCCTTTTTAAACTGCCGTTCAAGCATCCAAAGTCCTCTTCCAATTTAGACCAATTTGTGGTCTAAATGAGGGGTCACCAACCTTTCGGACCTCAGGGACCACTAAATTAATAATTTTAAATCCCATGGATACTAATATGATCTGCCTAATGATTGGCTGGATGGGCGTGGCTAGGTGATCGTGTGACTGGGTGGGCATGGTCAACTTGATGTCACTCATGTTGAGAGGAGGGGTGCCTTGCCAGCCTTTACTTGACCCTTCCCTCCCACCCACTTCTAATCTGCCCACCCAGGCTTCTTAGGGCCCCTACAGGAAGCAGTTGTTGGAGCTAAGCAGCCACCATGAGAAAGAGTTGGCAAAACAGTTGTCTCAGTTCAAATTGGATCTGACGAAGAAGACACCTCACTGAGGACCAAGAGCATAGGCTTTCCAAGCAGAGAGAAGACCTGTGGGAGTGCAAGGCCAGGTACCAGTACCTGCAGGCTTAGCCGATTGAGATAGTCAGCCAGTTCCAGGCCATAAATGCAGTCCCAGTAGAACAAGGCCCTCCAGCTTTCATCCAAAGCTCCGCTCTAGGAGGCTGAAGCAGACCCCAAGTTGGAATTTCTGCCCCCCTCTGACCCACACAAAAAGACCCTAAAGGGGGAGACTCTCTGCAGCAACACAAATGTTCATTGCACATATCCGGCCCATTGCACGTATTGAGGACCCCTGATTTAGTGCAATATAAAAAATGCAAATAATTTTTCTGCGGACCACCAAATTTTTTTCATGGACCACAAGTGGTAACCGTTGGTGTAAACAAATGTATCAAACATTGCATTTCACACCACTGTCTCCCAAGCAGAGAAAGGGGGAAAGAGGAGGGCATGAATCTCTTGCCATTTGCAGTTTATTCGAGGTTGCTTTTACCAGCTGAATGAAACTATGATTTTTTTGGTCATAGTTGTTTGCAATTTTAGCAATGGGGGCACTTCCTAGAAGGTATAGTCCATTCAGAACAGGCATAGTTTAATTTAGAAATTCTATGGAATACAGTCTTTGACACCTTGGCAGGTGGGCAGACATTTTTTTCCTGTTTCAGTTTTATATCACCTATAGTTTCAATTCACCAACAATACCTTATCGTGTGAACCTGTATAAAAAAATTCCCTACTCCTCTATCCTTACCATAATATTGCAGCTGAATAACTGCCTCTCCCCAGTAGTTAGACTTACTCTAGGGGCAGGGAGTCAGATGATAGATTTAGTACATTGGAGTAGAGTGCAACAAATAGGATGCCACTTGAGCCAGCAGAGGAGGCATGCTGCGGGTCCCATCAGCCCAATTATTCCAGCTGATGGGGTCCAGGAGGATGGCCTTCTCTGCTTCTGCCCTCTGGAACATCTTGCCCCCCCATGTGAGCTTGGCTCCAACTCTCATATATTTTTATAAAGGTCTAAAGATGTGACTGTGCCAGTTGGCTTGGGGCTCCAGTGCAGTGGGGATACAAATGGAGATGGTTGAGTAATAACAGTTGGGTGCTATTGATTGCTTAAGATGAGCTTTTAAGGGAACTGGGAGGCAATTGCCAGACACTCTGGTTGTTGAGGCTTCTATTTTGTAGCCTTTCTGCTGCCTGATGACTTGTCACTGACTGGTTCTTTCTTCATTACTATTGTTTTGTGGGGTGTTGAGTCTTTGGGGGGGGGGCAACAATAGAGTGGCAGGGTTAGGTTTACAGTTAGGATTTGGATTTTGAGTTATCAGCCAAGATTCTGGAGCAGGAATTGCAGTGAGACAGGTGTCACCCTGGAATCCCTTATGGTCTCCAGGGGCACTGCACAAGAGGTTTCTTAATATGAAACTCTGTTCAATAAGTTGGGCTTTAGTAAGACTTAGTGCAGCAATAAATCAGCTTCAACAGTTTCGGTACATGCCAGGCCTCAAGGCCTCACGTAGGCTGGAAGCGTGTACCAGGAACAAAAGAACACCAATCAACAACACGTCACCATGGGCTAATAACTGGACTGCAGGCGTTGATTGGTTACTTTGTACTCTCTAAACTGACCATCTAACACTGATTTGATGCTACTATGTGTCCACTAATATTTCTGCTCATGTAACATAATGATTGGATAAAATTCACCGCTTGTGACGTATCACTGTATGCTTTTAATAAAAGAGCTTCCCGAACTCGTGATCGGGGCAGCTCACCCAAGATAGAACCGGACTGGTATCTTTCTTGCTGCATTCGACCACCCAGTGAGAAGCCTTCCTAATGCGGAGCAAAGCCGCATCTGGTGACCCCGACGTGATCCGTTAAAAGAAATGGGTGCGTCTATCTTCGACTGCTTATTTCACCCGGTCGGACAAGCCAGTTGCAACCCAGGGACGCCGCCTCATGCCACGGATCCCTCCCTAGGAATCTTCTGCAAAGAAGACATCCTCCCTTCAGGTGAGTATGGGCGGAAAGTTCTCTAAAGTGCAGATAGCACATTTGCAGGAATTAGAAGAACTAACGAAAAGCTCAATTATTATTCTTAGGAATCAGGGCAAAACGCTCCCGTTTCCAACTAAAAAGGACCTTAAGACCCTTTTAACTTACATTTACACACAATATCCAGCTTATCCGGAGAAAGGGTCCTTGAAAGTCTCTACGTGGCAACGTTTGGGTGACTATTTTCATGATAACCCCAGGGCTCCACCAAAGATTCTGACCACATGGAGAATAGTCATGGAATGTTTAAAAATCCATGGTTTAGCACTTACCCATGCCCCCTCCCCTAAGGAGGGTCCTCCTCCTTATACAGCTGAAACCAAAACAAAGGACGCTCTCCCGTTAGAAGCTTCCTCCCCCACTGCTCCTAAACCCATAAATCCTCCTAACTCAAATTCAGCAGAGGATCAAACACCCATGGGAGCGATCGTGCAAGCAGGGAAGGCTCTCTTAACCTGGAGGAGCTCTCTCCCTCTGTCCTGTTGAATATATAGGGGATGGAGCCGGAAATATGGTGCCTAGACTTGAACCTTTACCCATGAAATTAATCAGAGATTTAAAACAAGCCATGGCCATGTACGGCATCCAGGCACCATAAGTCAGAGGCTTCATTAACACCATTGTAGGATCTTTTTCAAAAATTACTCAAGGCTCACATCAGCCTTATGCTGAGTTCGTAGAGGAACTTCAGAAAGCCATTCAGAGACAAATCTCGAATGAAGAAGCCCGTAAAGAGCTTCTGTTAAAACTGGCTGTTGAAAATGCAAATGAGGATTGCAAGAGGATTCTGCAGCCTCTATCTGCCTGAGGGGGGGCTTCCCTCTCGGACTATCTAAAGGCTTGCAGAATTGTGGGAACTGTCTCTTACAATATGGAGCATCTATCTGGCCATGGCCTTGCAGCAAGCAAATTCTCAAAACAGGCCAGCCGGCAACTGTTTCAATTATGGGAAGCCAGGCCATTTCAAAGCACAATGCAGAGCCAGAGACAATACACAAAACAACACCAAGCCTAAAACTATATGCCCAAGGTGCAAGAAAGGGTACCACTGGGCAAACCAGTGTCGCAGCAGCACTCCTTAGCCACAGGGAAACTAGAAGGGGGGCGATCAGCCAGCCCCGCTCCCAAGGCTGACTTAATATCTTTCCAACTAATTGCCTCAGAAGATATGGAAATTGACATTCCAAGCACTGTTTACTTTCTCCTCACACGCCTGAAAACAATCCCTCCTGCCATGACGCCCCTCATAATTTATCCCATCCGAGACCTCATGGCAAGGGGAATCATTGCTTCTCCGTTTCTGAGAGATTCCGATGACTTTTCCTCAGTGGCCATGGCAGTAATTGGAAATACTCCCACAAGATTTAGCAAGGGAGAATTAGTAGCAACCGCTGTTCCGGTGCCTGTTAAAACGGCTGATACATGGGCATTTACTGTCCATCAGGCAGTGGAACAAGCCAGGCCTGTGTTACAATTCACAATCTGTAACAGTCTTTTCGGGTCTCATAGATACTGGAGCTGACGTGTCATCCGAACGGCTGAGTGGCCGGACGATTGGCCTTTGGAAACTGCCCCAGCTGTTCGGGGAGTGGGAGGAGTTCAGCACGCCCACCGTAGCAAACACTGGCTACCGGTGAGTTCCTCTGATATTTCTCACACTGCCTACCTCCAACCCTTGGTTCTTCCATTACATACTAACCTGTGGGGCCGTGATCTTATGTCTCAACTTAACACAAAACTCATTATTGATTAATGGAATCTTTTGCTAGATCTCCACTGCGGCTACAATTAAAAACCACAGAACCTGTTTGGGTAGACCAATGGCCCTTCACAATAGACAAACTAGAGGCCCTGCAATAACTTATCCAGGACCAAATTGTCAAAGGGCACGTTGAACCATCTGTCAGCCCATATAACACCCCCATTTTTGTCATAAAGAAAAAATCAGGAAAATGGAGGCTATTGCAGGACTTACGAGCCGTGAACACTATAATAAAACCAATGGGGATGCTACAATGTGGTCTTCCAAATCCCAACATCATCCCTGAAAAATTTGATCTCATGGTCACTGATTTAAAAGATTCTTTTTTTCTATCCCCTGGCATGAACAAGACTGTGCCTTATTCGCTTTTACACTACCTCGCTTAAACAACTCCTCTCCCTCCTCCCGCTTTCAGTGGAAAATCCTACCTCAAGGTATGTTCAATAGCCCCATCATGTGTCAACACTATGTCAATAATGTCTTGCTACCCTATCGTTCTGCCTTTCCACACTTTCTGGTGTATTATTACATGGACGATATCCTTGTTGCCGCTCCTGGGCCACCAGGTACGGTGTTCACTTCATTTTCCTTCCTGAAAGCCGTTCTTGCAAAAGGAGGCTTGCACATAGCACCTGAAAAGGTGCAAGTACTAACTCCATACGCATATCTGGGCTATAAAATGCTTTCTGCTACTGCCTATCCTTCACTTCCCTCTCTGTCTCTGCCTTCTCAACCCACCGTGGTTCAACTTCAGCAATATCTGGGTACCATAAACTGGGCTCGACCTTTCCTGTCTTTAACCACTGATATTCTTTCTCCATTGTTCGAAGCCCTTACCTGGGGAAAAAAGCCTGCTGACATAATATCCTTGCAGCAACCTCAGCTTCAAGCAATAATTCAAATAGAAGAGAATATCCGAAAAATATGGGTAGACAGAGCTGCTGCCAATACTCCTCTAGATATGGTCATTTTAGCCACCCCAAGGCTTATGACCGCAGCAGTAACTCAAAAGGACCAAAAACTCCACATCATAGAGTGGATTCGTCTTTCCCATACGCCACGATGCTCCATCACTTCCAAATCAGCTCAATTGGCTCAATTGATCATAAAAGGCAGGAGTCGTGCAAAATTACTTATGGGAATAGATGTCTCCACACTTTTTATCCCTTTTTCACTACAAATATGGGAATCTCTATTCCAAAACTCCCAGGAAATTCAGTTTGCCTTAGCCAACTGGCCTGGACTAGTTTCCTGCCACCCGCCCACTGATCCACGTTTTCAAATCATTCGGACAATACCCATCTCTTTCTCCTCTCCCATCAGCAAAAGGCCTTTGGTCAACGCCTTGACTATATTTGCTGATGGCAGTAAGGAACGAGGGGCATGCGCTTGGCAAAGGAATGGGGTGTGGCACACTAAAACCACCCCTGTGCAGACATCACCACAAAGGGCTGAGCTTGCTGCAACCATATTAGTCCTCCAGAATTTTAAGGAACCCCTCAACTTGATCTTAGACAGCCTATATGTTACCCAAATAGTCTCTACTATTCACGATTCTTACCTCTCTCCTGCTATTGATAAAAACCTTCTCTCTCTTTTTGTTACATTGCAACACCTTGTTGCACAGCGTCAGCACCCCCTCTTTGTAGCACACATCCGCAGCCACCAACCCTTCCCAGTAATCCTTCAGGAAGGCAATGATGTGGCTGATCAAGCGGCTGCAGGTATCATGATCTCACACACATTAACTCCTTGGGAGAGCCATTCATACTTCCATCAAAACACTAAAGCTCTCATGAAACATTTCAACCTTACTATGGCCGAAGCCTCAGCCATTAGACAGCAGTGGCCCACCTGCAGCCCATTCCATTCCCTTAGGGGTAAATCCCCGCCGGTTGAAAGCCTGTGAAATATGGCAGATGGACGTTACTCAGTTTCCTCCGTTTGCCCCCTGGAAGTATCTGCATATCACAATTGATACTTATTCAGGGTTTATAATGGCAACCCCGCAAAGAGGAGAAGCCTCCAAACATGTAATCAACCATTGCATTCGCACTTTTGCATCATTGGGACGCCCGAATGAAATAAAAACAGATAATGGTTCCTCATACACTAGCACAGCCATGTCAGAATTTTGCGCTAAGTGGCAAGTTACCCACAAATTTGGGGTCCCTTACAACAGTCAGGGACAAGCCCTGGTAGAGAGAGCCAAATTAACGCTAAAAACAGTGTTAGAACAACATTTGATCAAAGGGAAAAAAGCCCTTGGCCTCCCGGCGATGCAAGATACCCTTAATCTCTGTCTTTATACCCTCAACTTCTTCAATCTCTCCGGCACCCCTGCTACGACGGCAGCGGAGCAACATTTTTCCTCCCCCCCTTCCCCTGATTCTCCCAAACCACAGGTATACTACCGTCAACTGCCAGACCCTACTTGGAAGGGCCCTGCTGCTCTCCTCACCTGGGGTTGTGGCTATCCAGCTTCCAGATCGTGTCCTGTGGGTTCCTGGACGACATGTCAGACCATACCACCCCAAGATAGAAAAATCACCACCTGCAGACGTATCAACATGATTTGTCTCGTTGCCTTGCCGACCCTCTTCCTCCTTTTTGCCGCCCGTGCCTCCAAGGTCTCCATTCCATCTCAAGTGACGTACTTCACGCCAGATCAACACCTTTGAACACCCTGCCTGACGAAAACCACGCAAGCAGGCTCCATTCAACTAACACTCATCTACCATACCCAACAACCGCAGAAGTGCCTTCCTAAAAACTTGCCAAAACAACGGGACCATGTACCATCTATGTAAGAAGAACTCAAAAACCATTTGCTACGATCCCAAGACGGCTGTACGTCTCAACGTTACCTTATGGGCGGGACTTCCAAGAACCTCTGGCAGATCTGATCCTGAGGGGGAGGGAAAACTTTATTACCTTTATCACACCACCATGCTCAAGGATGGTACTAACCCAATTGTTTTAACCTTTGATGTTTGTATTGCTTGTTCTAAACCAGGGGGACATTCATGCGGGTCGGCTGACTGGAAAACAACATACGCCCACAATCATAAATACTTGTGTCCTACACCCATTAACTGGGCCACAGGGAATCCCAATCAATGGATCCCTTGTGGAGGTTCCATCGAGTGCTCGGGTTGGTCTTGTGTCTGTGATTATACCGGGGGAGGATACTCAGGTAGCAATCATCTGTCACATTTCAAATGAATATCAGGGTCTACCACAGACACTAAGGTAGAAATCACCATCTCCAGACAACACCCTGCCTTGGATACTTATGGTATAGAGATTGATGGCACAGGATCAGATCCGAACACTTACATTACCATAATAACCGAAATAATATATGAAGGTAAGGAAACATTGTTGGGATGGTCGGTATATAATAATTTAAGGAAATTAGAAAAAGGCCCTGATACCAGTGTTATTGCAAAAAACTTGTTCATGGATATGGCAGAAAAAATTGCAAAACAACTTGCAATAACCAATTGTTTTGTCTGTGGGGGAACCACCACAGGAGAACAATGGCCGTGGCAAGCCTTAGAAGCCTCACCATCACTGTTCAATAACATGTCTTCTGTAGGAAACATAACAGCTAGAACAGTTTCCGATCCACTTATCTGGATAATTATCACCAACTTAATTGGTAGAAACTGCATTTCCAGAAATGGGTCCACTCCAGTAGGACACCTCCTTTGCTTAGGTATATGGGATAACTCCTACCGGACTTGGACAGCATCTGACAATGCTATCACCACACCTGTCAAATTCAATACCTCCCTCCTTCCTTATCTCAATGACACAACATCTTCCCAAGAATAGATAGCCCCAAATAACATGTATTGGATTTGTGGTAACCTAGCCTATCCATCCCTTCCAGCAGATTGGCAAGGATCATGTGTATTGGGGTGGATAAGACCTTCTTTTTTCCTCCTACCGATCTCCATTAAGCAAGAACTAGGCATCCCTGTGTATGATACATTATCCCGCAAGAAAAGAGACACCGACAATGCCTTTAGAACCCCCATATATATGATTAATAGAATCATTTGTTTACAAGCTGTTTTAGATTTAGCAGGCCAATGAATAGACAAAGCTCTAAACACTCTAGCAACTGCTACAGACAAATTATGCACAGCTGCCTACCAAAATCGCTTAGCTTTAGATTACATACTAGCCAAAGAAGGAGGGGTATGTGGTAGGTTCAATCTCACGAATTGTTGTCTTCAAATTGATAAGGTTGGCAAAGTAGTAGCACAATTAACAATTGAGATGCGACAATTAACCTATAATCCTAAAGTATTGATCTTAAAAATATTTTTAGTTCCTGGTTCCCAAAACTACCAGGATTACAAGCTATAGTAGCTCTCATAGGTATGATTGCTGCAGGATGCGTTATTCTTCCATGTGTGTTACCAATTTTTATTTGCACTATCACCAATAGTCTGTCTTTATTAGCTGAAAAGCGTGCCATTGCACAGGTTAATGCCCTATGGGAAAAAGAACCTCTGTACAAAGTCATACCCTCAGAAGACCCTGATGCGTATGCTCGCACAGATTTTTGCATGGGCAGTGACGAAGATCCAGAAGAAATTTCTCTCTATAAAACTGAAACAGAGGAAATGCAGCAATAAATCAGCTTCAACAGTTTCGGTACATGCCAGGCCTCAAGGCCTCACGTAGGCTGGAAGCGTGTACCAGGAACAAAAGAACATCAGTCACCATGGGCTAATAACTGGACTGCAGGCGTTGATTGGTTACTTTGTACTCTCTAAACTGACCATCTAACACTGATTTGATGCTACTATGTGTCCACTAATATTTCTGCTCATGTAACATAATGATTGGATAGAATTCACCGCTTATGACGTATCACTGTATGTTTTTAATAAAAGAGCTTCCCGAACTCATGATCGGGGCAGCTCACCCAAGATAGAACCGGACTGGTATCTTTCTTGATGCATTCGACCACCCAGTGAGAAGCCTTCCTAATACGGAGCAAAGCCGCAACTTAGCTTGGTTAGTTAGTTACTACAGTTGCACATCTCAGTACTGAATGCTTTTTCTGGTTAAATAGAAATGGAACATTGGTAGTTTCTTGATGGTTAGTCCTGTTATATTCATTAAAAACCCAGAGTTGGCTTCTAGAGACAGCTGTCCTGCCAAATAACAAATTTCTTATAGTACTCATACACCAACTTCTGATTTTCTGCATCCATTTGTATCTTCCAAAGTGGTATCCAGACAACAAGGGCAAAAAGAAATATATTACATGTATTACCGTATCTTTTATTGTAATACTGAATAGTTAACCATTTTTTAACAGGTACCCCAAGAAGCTGGTGCAGACATATTCTGTCTTTCCTAACCAGGATGAGATGAGTGATGTAGTGGTGCAGCCATATAACTCTCTCTTGACACTCAAACGGCTGACACAGAATGCTGATTGTGTGGTAAGAAATATTGATAGGAAAATACCAGTATTTTCCTCTGATGGAGAAAGGAAATTCCCTTCATCTAGTCAGAGTACTGGGAGCATATTATCATATACATATATGGTGGAATGTCCATATAGTTTTTATTGGCAATAAAACATGGAAGTGGTTGGAAATCACATTTTGGCTAAGTATTTGATTAGATTATTACTTAAGCATATAGGAAACAGTGTAGCTACAAAAAAACCTGTATGTTGGCACATTTCATGAAATTTAATTTTTTCTTTGATCAATGATAGTATGAGAATTTTCTTCAGCTGAAAAACCAAAGAATGCTGATAAATTCTTAATTTAGGAATTAATTGCAATTTTTGTCTGCAGAAGTGTCATTCTGGATGCAGAAATCAAACAAATCTATATTTAAATCTGTTCTTTAAAATAATATTTATATCCATTTTCTCTTTCTTCCTTATATCTGTGATTTAATTTTCTTTTAAATGTTATATTTTTGTTTTATTTGTTCAGTAAATCTCACAATTCTATTTAGCAAGAAAAGTGTGCCCTCTTCTTGTCTTTTTGGTCCAACAATGCTTAAATTAATTTTCTTTTTTAACAGGTGGTTCTAGATAATACAGCTCTGAATCGTATTGCTACTGACAGGTTGCACATCCCAAATCCTACCTTTTCCCAAATCAACCAACTGGTAAGCACGTAGGGAGGCTCCCTCAGGCTTCTGAAAAAGAAAGATTAAGATCTGAGTCATGCATGAGACTGTTTTTATAAGGCAGTTAGAGTTGAATAGAGATAGGAAGATGATAGGAAGAAATTCAGAAGTGAACATTATTTAATTCTATAGGCATCAATGCCTTGGTTTTCTGTATTTTTAAACTACAACATTGAAATCACTCTGAAGAAGACTGTACATACATTTAAATCAAAGAAGGTGAGTTCTGAAATGTAGAATAGGTGACTTACTCATTTTCTATGCTCATCTTAAAATTATGGGAACTCACTTTTTGTCAACAATAAGCTATTCTAGAATGCTGGCTCTTGGTTTTCCCAATTTCTTTTTATCTTTCTTTGAGGATAATTTTTAGGCCATTTGTAGATAATGACAGTTTTCAGATTGTTTTAGTATTGCTGTCCATACAACAAGCCTCTGTATCTGAGATCAGATAATTAACTGGTTCTCCTATGTACAATCCCAGCTTATTAGCCATAATAATTTGTAAGAAGAGCTTACAAATATAAATACAGTGCTTGTATCTATTTCCCATTTTGAAAATTCTCAACATTTGAAATATGAAAAGTAAATGTACAACTCCTGAACATACTTCTGAATAACTCTGGAGAGTTTTGACCAATTTTTTCAGGATATCAGAAACTACAGTTGTCTCCTTCATTTTATGGAAAGGATGTACTGAAACTTCTGTTTTTTCTTTGTAGGTCTCTACTATAATGTCTGCTAGTACCACCACATTGCGCTATCCTGGTTATATGAACAATGATTTGATTGGGCTGATTGCTTCCCTTATTCCCACACCAAGGTTGCACTTTCTTATCACAGGATATACACCTCTCACCACTGACCAGGGTGTAAGTAATTTGATTTTAAATCAAGATCTGGGAATCTTCATGCTCCATTACACATTTTTACATTGCATTTTCTGTGATATATTCAGATGATATGAGATTGGATAGAAATAATGTCTGGACCATTGCCATGTTAAAAGGGTGGCCAGAGACTAGATTTACCTGTCATACTAACCATGCTTTGCTTAACAGCAGTTATTGCATGAAACACAATAGTTACCATAAATTAGGGATTATAAACTCATAGGTACATACATCCCAACAGCACCGTATTTATATCCTTGCAACCTAAATAAACAGCTAATACTTATTGAGAGTTTTGCAGCAATAATTCAGCAGCAGAAAAATAAACACAGATGGTTGATGCTTCATTTAACATCTTTATAAACATAGGTAGATTTTACAAACCAGTTGTAGATTTCTCCAACATGGAGCAAACTCAAAGAGAAACATGTTGCAAGTTCAGAGCAGAGCTCCAGTTTTCAGCAAGCAAGCAGTTTCATCTTCAATAGACAGACTCAGAGCTCAACATAGCTGCAGAGTTGCAGAGCTTAATATAGAGCCACACCTAGGCGACTTTTAGTTTCAGTTTCCAGCCTAGGCTACTTCTAGTTTCAGTTTCCAAACTATCCTCATTGGCTGATTTAGTTGCTATGCCTATTCATTGGCTGACCTTGTTACTGAGCTCTATTCCACTTCATGAATATACTGACAGTACTTTTTTCTGTTCTTTTAATATTTTGATGGGCTTAAGAAACAGTGGATGCCTTGAATATTGTAGAAGATTGACATATCTATAGCTTCCTGAATGTCCTTCAAATCAAATTTTACTTACTCAGTGATGTTCTAGTGTGATGATTTGTCTCTATTGCAAGTTTTAGGGCGGGCACAAAGAAAAATAACCTTGATTTGAAAAATACAGTGATTGGTTTTACACAGCAAGTTAAGGTTTTCAAGCAAGGCCATAGTACTTTGATATTATTTGAATCGGCCATACTGCCCAACCTGCAATTTGCTATGAAATTATTGAAGATATAATACTAGCAATAAAAGCATGAGCTTTCCTGAGATATATTCATGCAGCCTTGTTCCCAGAATGTCAGCTGTCTTCATTTTTCATTCTTTTCAACAAGCAACGGGACAAGATGCCAAGAGGCAGGTTGCAAAGGCTAATGATTCAAAGGGTATCTGTTGCATGGTGTTTAAGGGGGGGCGTGCACAAGATTTTTGCTGTGCTTTTTTCCTCTTCTCATCACCTTCCTTTTGGAGATGGGATGCTCTTACATGATTTGTCTGCTTTTCTAAGTTTAAGTATTTACTCTGTCAGAATAGCTAATTTATATTTCTATTTTCTTTCTGTTACTTACTATTTAAGGAAACAAAGAGTTCATAAAAAGGAATCCTAATTTTCTGGATTCAGGAAAAGTCATCTTCTTGTAAAAGTGGTGTGTGATTCTGTCATTTGGATTCTGTCATAGCTTTAATGCATGAAACAAGCTATGGGCCTCTGAATAAATTCTTTAAATGAAGATTCCTCCCATTCTCTCTGTGTAATCATTTTTTCTTTTGTGTGCAAGACAATCTTCAGTTCTTCCACTGAATAAATGCTATATTTGTGTCTTATTTTGTTCATAGGTGGCCAGCGTGAGGAAAACCACTGTCCTTGATGTCATGCGTCGGTTATTGCAACCTAAAAATGTGATGGTATCCATGGGACGTGATAGGCAGACAAACCATTGCTACATTGCCATTCTTAACATCATCCAAGGGGAAGTGGATCCAACCCAGGTCAATAGCTTGAGAAATATTGGGCAATTGTTTTAATTGTATTATTAAAGCCTATCGTTTCTAACAATAGCAATGATCAAATAATTATACTTTTTATGTCAAATCTCTATAATGTATAAGTGTTGATTTGAGGCAGAGATACCTGTGAGCTTTTGGGTTGATGAATTAGAAATCCCTGTGCATTATTCTTGGTCACACTCTCAAATTAATGATATATTGAGTGAACATTTTTTCAAGGTTACTTTTTTCAAGAAGCTTTTCTACTATTGTTATTTCTCACTACGGTTGAATAAATATATTTATATACATACCCATACTTACAAACCATTTTCCCCTCATCAGGTCCATAAAAGTTTACAGCGGATCCGAGAGAGGAAACTGGCCAACTTCATTCCTTGGGGCCCTGCCAGCATCCAAGTGGCACTTTCAAGGAAATCTCCATACTTACCATCAGCCCACAGGGTCAGTGGTCTCATGATGGCTAATCATACCAACATTTCCTCGGTAAGTTTGAATGGAACCATTAAGGTTGTAATTATTTAGAAACTTATTGTTCTTGTATGGGAGATAGTAGCATGGAGATGTGCAGCAATTCAGATTTTATATCCCAAAGGTGCTTTGGAATCAAAGGAGTAGAAATATAGGATACTCTTATAAAACAACCAGGCCATTTTCCAAGATCTGCATTCGTGGAAAGATATAATTGTAAAACTTTGCAGACAGATAGAATATACATTCTCCTATATAAACCAAAATAGTTCTTTGAGATTGACTTGAAGATTCTGCACAACTCTTATTTATTTCCATCAATCTACCACTCCAGCCACTTCCCATTTATATGCCACCACTGGAGACTGAGTTGTTGATAGTGGCCCAGGACTGATAGTGGACAGGACTGAAACAGAACAACAGCCATACCATTGCCTCCACTTTGTTGACATATCACTATTTCTCAAGAAACTACATAACATTGGTTCTGTGCCCTTTTTAAAATTAAATTCAGAATTTAGTAGATGATTTCTCACTTTTTCTCACACTAATGGCTTTGAACTAATATCCGTTTTCTAAGTGTAGAGTTCATGATTCAGAAATAGTTTAGATTTATTTCTTGAGGAGGAAGAAATACAGGTTCAAGAAATGTGACAGTACTTGAAAGAATATTTTATGTTATGAGATTTCTGGTGAATAATTATGGGGGAAATATAGCATACTCATTTTTTGTGTGAATTGAGAGGGGCTGTTTGGTAATGTAGATGGGAAAAGTGTTGTTTTCCGCAAGTTTTATCAGATTTTTATTTTTAAGTTTGCATCAATTTCAATACATGAGCATAATGGATATAATTCATTTTGATACAAACATCAATAATTTTAATCATAATAGTTGTTATATTAATCAAACTTATATAATCCTAGTACTAATATACATGTTTTTATAGTAGTTATTCAATATTTTGATATTTCATTTTAGTGCCAATGATGTTATAAGTATACATGGTAATACCATCTTTCAACCTCTAATCTTTTCCATCAAATTATTACTTATATTCTATTATTTAAAAAATTATATCTGCTAATATTTCCCCTATTTCTTATTTCTACCTCTATTCTAACTTCTAATCAGGTCACCATTGCTAATCCTAATAATACACATGTTTCTATAAGGCATAACCCTTCATTTGGTTGTTCAAAGTCACAATACACCATTCAAGTACCAGTCTTCCTATTATTTAAGAATAACTTAAAATACCTTCTTTGAACCTCCAATCTTTCCATCTAACTATTGCTTTTAATATAAAGGTGTGTATTCTTATTTCTATCTCTATTCAAATTTTTAATCAGGCCATCATATTGAGGGCGGGGGGGGGGGGGGGAATCCTTTCTATTCATCTCTTGATCATCTTAATACTTCAATTCTTGTTTGTTTTTTTACTTGCCTCCCATACTCCTCTCTTAGATTTTTATCTCTATCAACACCTGTATCTTCACTATTCAAACTGAATATTTCTCCCATCTCTATCCTCCTAAGCTGTCAGGTCTCTAGAGTATCCACCCAAACCCTTTCTCCCTTTCAAAAGTATCTTCCAGGTTATCCAATTCCATTTTAAAATCTCTTAAAATGCTTTCCCCTAGGTTTATTCCATCAGTCATTATTGTCTTTATTGTCTTCTCCTTCCCCTCTAGTTGCTTTGTTTGCTGGTTTGTCTGTTTTGTCTTGTCTTCGTTCTTTCTGCTATCTCCTCTCTTTCCTGGATTCTTTAATCTTCATTCATCAGTTGTAGCATATTTTCTATTTTCCCATATATACCTTGCATTCGGTACTTTATCTCTCTGTAATCTTTTCCATAGTACCCCCTAATGCTTTGAAACATCAACACCATTTAATCTCACTCCTTTCCCCCTAATGGAGCATCTTGTCTTAATTTAATAAGTCATGCTCTTGAGTCCAAAAAATATATATTCCAGTCCAATGTTACCCCTCAGAAAGTTCAGTAATCATAGTTCTTTACATCTCAGGATTATTAATCAATTCCATTTAAGTACCGTGTTTCTCAGAAAATAAGGCTGGGCCCTAATGTTTTTAGACACCCCCCCAAAAATGGCTAGGCCGTCTTTTTGAGGGGTGCTTAATTCCCCGTCCCCGCCTGCACGCTTCTTTAATGGCCATAAGAAGTGCCCCACACTCCTCCTTGCTTGCCTATCTGTAGCCTGCCATAGTCTACTCTGGAAAGCTTGGCAAGCCTGGCCACTACGCTGCTTCTTTTGATTCCTGCTTTCCCTGCCAAAGTTTCGCTCATCCAAAGCCCCCCCGGCCATCGCCCTCCCCCCACTTTCTTTCTCACACAGAAGAAAAGCAAGCAAGAAAAAGGAAGGGGGAGAGGCATTTTGAAACACATCCAGGACTTTTCACATTGTCATGGTCAACCCCTGCCATGGGTGTGGATTGGAAGAGATTTGCCACATGAAAAATGGGGAACGCAATGTTTGTAGGTTGTGATTTATCCAGGCTGCCCTCTCCTGTTATCTCTGCAGTCTTTGGGGAAACTTATGGGGAAAAGTTAGGTTCACTAAGTTACGTTTCTATGGCGGATTTTTGACTTTTCCCAATTTGCTTGCTGGGGAGTGGGCGTCCATTCTCTTCTAGCCTCTGCCTTTTTTGTTTGGCTCACAGCTTCCAGAATTTTCCCAGTCTCCCAATGGCTACAGAGCATGTGGAAAAATGATAGCTTTCTTATTTCTTCCAGACTCTTAGTCAAGTCATATAATCTAACTGCATATAATCTAATTTCAGATTTGCATCTTCCTGCAAAACAGAGTCCTTATCTCTTCCTCTTTGTTTCCTTAATTGACCACTTGTCCTTTTGTAAACAGCTCAGATCAAAGGTGTGTGGATTGTCTTGACACATACCAGTCCTTGGAGGAAAAAAAGTGCCCCCCTCCCTTTCTTTTTCTTGCTCACTTTTCTTATGTGTGAGAAAGAAAGTGGGGGGGGAGGTGACGGGGGGGGGGGCTTTGGATGAGCAATGACTGCAGCAGGAAAAGCAAGGATCAAAAAAAGTGGTGTTACAGAGGCAAGGGAGTGCAATACGATGGACAGATGAGTTGCGTGGTATGAGTTGGGCAAGTTCCCCCCCCACTCCGCTCTTCCCCCTCATGCCTCCTCACCTCATGTTGTAAACGGCTGCGCATGCACTTAAATAGGTCTAAATTTTGAGGGCAGGCCTTAATTTAACTGCATGCGCACAAAACAATGCTGGGCCTTCATTTTGGGGTGGACCGTATTGTTGGAGAAACAGGGTAGTCCAGAAACCTGCAAATAAAAAAAATCACTTTGCTTTCCTTAAAGTTTTCTTTATTCTCATAATAGAGTCTCCAGTAATCATAAAGTAACTAGTGTCACCACAGTCCTCCAGATGAATATTGTTTATTTCTCTCATCAAATTTTTTTCTAAACTTTTTTTTTTTTGAAAATTTTATTTGGGTTTTCACACAAAAAAAACAAAAACAAATAAAACATCTGTTTTTGAAAATAGCATGGTCCCGGGTTATCACTTCATACAGACACAAACTCAATTTCATGCTCATTTTTGGGTTCTATTCCATATCTTATTCCTGTTCTACATTTTCAACATAGTTTTTCCCCTCTTTTAATTTTCTCAACCTGATTTTGATTATCTCATCTCAGTTCAAATCATTATATTATACTTTTGTCTGTCCTGTTTCAATTTCATATTATCTTTTCTCATTAAACAAATTTTTCCCTGTAGCTACTAATTGGGGTATGACACCTTTATATCTTTTAATTTTATCCATTCAACTCTTATTTAAGCTTCAATGTATACTTTAAGATTATAACATTCAATATAATACATAACTTCCAATCGAATTCTGCTTGGTACATTCTTAAAATACACACTATATTCTTAAAAAAAGTTTATGTATGTATGTATGTATGTATGTATGTATGTATGTATGTAAATAAAGCACTCATTCCGTTCTAATTCAATTCTATCATTAATATTCATTAAAATCTTAACATGTTCATGAATAATAGTTAAAATGTTCCCATCCTTTCCTAATTTAATTCTCTCATTCACTTTATTTCATTTATTAACAAACATTCCACTGGATTACGATAAATATTTTATCCATCATTTTAATCATATTTTCTAAAATTATTTCTATTTGTAATATAACAATACTATCTTATGTACCTTTGCAGAATCCCTTTTACAGTTAAGTTTTCACCCATTGTCTCTAAACAGGTTTATACTTTCAATTCTTATACCTTTTCTCTGTTTCTTTATAGCTTGTTTCTGTTCTTTATAACTTCTTTTCCTTTCCTTCTTCCCACTCTTCTTCTCCCTTCCCTTTTTTCCTCCTTGTCTCTCTACTTCTAATTCTCTCTTCTGTAATCCCCTCTTCTGTTGCTTTCTAATATTATACTTATTTTTCAAACTATTCTTTTTTTTGGTTGTTTTTTCAAATCTTAAACTTTTCATTCTCTTTCCCCCCTTTCCTTTTTTCCCCCCATATAAAATTACTTGATCATTAAAGATGGCTTATTCTTTGTCCCAATCTTCTTTGTTCTGCAAGCGTTTCTTGTTGTTTCTCATAGTTCCAGAACTCCATTTCTAAGAGTTGAAATATGAAGACAAAAGAACCTCTCCCTTCTTGTGCATCTTCTTTGTACTTTTTAAGTTCCATTTTCAGTTCTTCTAAAAGTGGTGTCATTTTAAACACTTTTAAAGAACCACCCAATTGATTTTAGTCATTTAAATGCAATAACCAAAAATCCAAAGATCATAAAGTAATCCAAAGAATGTTTCTTCTTCTGTAAATTCCTTTTAATTCCAGGCAGTCTTCTCCATTTTTCCAGATTCTGCCCTTTTATTGTTTTTCTCTCCTTTCCTGCTTTTAAAAGCTTTTAAGTATCCAGAAATCTTTATTATTCCTTTGACATTTTATTTTCAGCTTAAATGCCCATTGATGTCAAAGTGGATTTTTTCAATTTCTTGCTTATGTCTCTTAGCTGTCAGTATAAGGAAGGAAAGAAAAAAAAACCCCCAAGTCCTTTCCTTTCCCTCTTTCCTTCGCTGCTTCAAAATCTTCTTTGGGAACAATGTTATCTTTTTATATTTTAAATTCCAGGGTACCTTACTTTGCTCCCATGCCAAGTTCTCCCTGTTGGAGGGCTCTGAAAGGAGCTAAAGCCACCCTGTAGGGGTGGTGAAGAAAAGAGGGGCACCCTGCAGCTCGGGGAGAGCAGCAACTCTCCTGCTGGACTCAGGGTTTCTTCCCTCTCCCTTGACGAAGAGAAGAGGCAGCCATCATGGCTGCCACAAAGCAGGGACAGCCAAGGCAACAAAGAAATATGCAGGAGCAGTGCAGATGAACAGTGATTGGAGCTGGGGAAAGTGTTTCTGATGACTCAATTTACTCAAATCTTTTCCTTCTCTGGATTCCCTCCCTGCAAATAAGCCTATTTGATCTACAGGAATTGTTCCTTAACATCAAGAGAATAAAGACTTGATCCTGGATGTATTTGTTGATCTAATATTTCTGATCAAGCAAATAGGACTAATCAAACTTCAGAATACAGCAGTGGCTTTTGGTTGGAAAATGCCTTATCCTTTGCAATCAGATCTTCCTTGCTATTATTCAGCACAGATTACTGAAAAAATGCTCTGTTCAGTAATTAATCCAGACTGAATCACATATTCAGTGATATGTCCTGCTCATTCGCATGCACGTTTAACAGTAGTTTAATAGGTTTATTAATATTCCTCAGCAATTCCCTTCACCAAAACCCCAGAACTGTCCCAATTAAATCCACCCAAAAGCAGACCAATGCTAGTCCACAGAGCAATGGCCAATGAGTCCACAAGGCATCCAAAAGTTTCCCACACAAGATAAAACCTCCAAGCTAAATTAAATCCACAATACATGAGGATTCACAAGGCACAATCCAGTCAAGATAGGAATCACAATGACCAGGAAACATGCAGCTAGGAAATGAACGCATTTTTCCCAGCATCATCTCCATCTATCTGCTGTGCTAAATAGCCAGCCTCTGGTACAGCCCATCAAGAGGTTGTCTCCTCAAGTGTAATTGGGTTGACCTTCATTCCTACTGCCTTTTCTTTGCCCTACATATTTTCAGATCAGAAAGCAGTTCCTCACTAACCAGCTGCAGCTGCATGCTTTTCCCACCTGAAGCCTAAGGACTATGCTTCAGCCAAATCACTCTCAGATGGCTACTCTTAGCCATTTACTAATTCCCATCCTGACGTGTCTGGGCCTGGTTCCTCCTCCAAACTGAAATCTGGGGGTTCATGGGGGAGTCATCACAGTATATGAATCTGATACCAGGATTATGTTTATATTTAACTTTCCCTGCTTTGGAAATGCATCTCAGCTGCTTGTTTGAAATAGTTACAGTGTACTGTTTGAGGGAACATGCTGGGACAATCTTAATCTGGTGTGGTTTAGGGAGCTTACTATGACAATAGCTATGTCTCATATATTTTGTGGGGTATATATCTGATCTATAGGGTAAAAATCTGGTGATATCTTTGAGAAAAAGTTACTATAGATGAGAAGCTTAAAATTATGTAATTAGGATCAGATTATCAAAAATGCTTTTTTTAACATGTGGAGGGCAATTGTTGGGATGATACTGTTCTTGAGAGTGAAGGTTTCTAATAGCCATTTTTATGCTTTAATTGGTAATCTTATTTGCATTTTTGCTCAACTCTGGAATAGAGAAGCACACATTTTTCTCAATCTTCTAAATTGAAGTAATTTGCATAATCATCTGAGGAACTGAGAATATTAATATGGTTGGAAAATCTATCATAATTTCTTCTTTTGAGATTAATGAGCATTGTATTTGATTGGAAATGAGTGAGAAAAGCTTAGGACCTTTCAACTGCATTAGACCTTTCAACTGCATTATATTACAGGTTTCATCTATGCCAGGGGTGTCAAACTCCAGCCCGCAGGGTGCTTAAATCTGGCTCATAGAGCTGGCCTAGAAATAGCAAAGGACTGGCCCAGGGTGCCTCTGGCCAGCAGAGTTCTGCAGGAGACTGTCTAGGCCAAAAATAGGGATGAGGGGGCCCTCAAGCAGCCCTCCTGCATCCCATTTTGGGCGGCAGGGTGCCGCAGGAGGCATCTGTCCCATCTCCCTCTGCCCCATCAGCTGGCCTGCGGAGAACTACAATGTTGATCTGGCCCTCGAAGAAATCCACTTTGACACCTCTGATATATGCATTTAAACCTCCTTCTGAGACTGCTGCATGATTCTATTCTAAGTCTTGAATTGAAGTGTCATAAACATGGAGATGACAGTGGGCTATACTTCCAATTTCAATTATTCATTTACCACTGTTCTACATCATAGGAAGGGGTGAACAAATCTTGATAAGTTGAAGAAACTGATAGTTAGAATTTATAGCAATTTGGGAGAGGTTGTACAACTTGTTCTTGATGTATTATATTTTTTTTGAGACTTGTATAGCAAGTTTTAACTTTTGATTTGCCAATTGAAAGTCACTTTCCAAAAACATAAACTTGACTGTACTTCTTCATATCACAAACTACATTATTTCAAATCTTTCGTTGGACTGCCTTAATGCATTTGGAAACTGATTAGTCAAAATTGGTTTTGTTTTTACCATCTGAGCTCAAGGTTAACATCAGACCAATAATTACGTAAACAATATCCCAATGAAGAAGCTGCCAAACAAGTAAACAGCCCAACCGAAGAACCTATTAGACCATTCCCCACCAGCACAGACAGGAAAGCCACTAAATTAGAATATAAACTGACAGCAAACTGCACTCCTTACTAGCACTGATGATACCTAATTTAAGTAATGCAACGTCTGCAAGAAAACAAGTACAGAGAGCACCAAGTAGCTTAGTTTTTCTTTCAGTATATTATTTTTAAATGATTTTAAATTTACTAATTAGTGTTTTACTGCTTAATATATTAGCCGTGCAAACACCAGTGTTTACAACAAAATACAGCAGAATAAAAATAAACCCTAATTTCTCAAAATAAAACTCCAGTTGATCTCCCATCATATGCCTGGCTCTAGGTCTGGGTCTCTCAAACTACAGAATAGTAATTTATGCTGGATGGCACCATTTTACTAACTGCATCTTTCTTCTCTCTTTTAATAAAAATAGAACCATAATAAGAAATCTTCTTGCTCTTACTATATTATACTTAGAACTGAAAAGAGCAATCCAGCATTTTATTTTATTGTTCCAATGAAGGTTGCTTGGCATTGTTAGAGCTTATATGATTACTCTACTCCTTCTCTGTAAAATCCTCTCCTATGCCTTTTTTGACCAGTTGTTCTTTTCATCTAGCTCTTTGAGCGCACCTGCCATCAATATGATAAACTGCGCAAGCGTGAAGCCTTCCTGGAACAGTTCCGAAAAGAAGACATGTTCAAAGAGAATTTTGATGAACTTGATGACTCCCGAAAGATTGTCCAGGAGTTGATTGATGAATATCATGCTGCCACTCGGCCTGACTATATCTCTTGGGGCACTCAGGAGCAATTAATTAATTTGTAATGTGTTTTTTCCTGTCTGGAGTATTTTCTTCTTGTAACAATAAATTATCTTAAGTCTGTCAGTCTTTCCCTTTCTGTTACTTATATCTGGAAGTAGTTTATTTATTGAATTTATATTGTCGTCTGTTTGCCCATGGAGACTTCAAAGAGAAGGGATTCTTTCTATGCTGTTGGGTTTATAACTATTCATTTCAAAGTTCAAAGTTACAACTTTTGACATTTACATTTTGCAATCTTAGGATCGTTGCAGTATCCATGGTCACAAGATCAAAACTCAGATACTTGGCAATTGGCATGTATTTATGACAATGCAATGATTCACTTAACAACTGTGGCAAAAAGCTCATAAAAATGAGGCAATGCTCTTATTAAAAACTGCTTTGCTTAGCAACGGACATTTTGGATTTAGTTCTGATTATAAATCAAGGGATACCTATACTTGGTGAGCTATCATTAAGTCCAGCTTCCTCCTTTCTACAGGAATCTGGCTAGATTAACATCAATGTACCAATTTCTGTGGTTAATTTTTAACATTCTTAAAAGGCTTTTTCTGTCTTATGCTATATTCACTTGCACTTGTGCTTATTTAAACATATTTCTGTTGAGGAAGTCTCAGAGTGGATAATGAAGAGAAATATCTACAGGCATTTTAAAATAATCCAAACCTGTATTTCCTGTATAAATTTCTGGCAATTTTGTATTACTTAGCATTTAATATACAGCTCCATTAGCATATAATTGATGAAGACAGATTAAAACAGGAAGAGTAAGCTAGGCAGTGGAGGCCTGGATATCTGTGTAGTGATCTATGCCAGCAATTAAGAAGTATCGTGAACTTACTTTGGCAAAGATTGGTCATTTTGTCACTGATCTTTATATTTTAAGTTTGCCGTCTATTTCTTAATTACGTATATATTGCAGGTGTTACAAGGCATGCATGCAAGAAATTACAATTGCTATAATAGCCAAGACTTCATATCATTTGAGCAGTTCACTTTATTCTTCTGCCACTTCCTGCCACAGTAATTTTCAATAGTTAATCTGTGTGTTCCTGTGTCATTAATCCTACTGCCCTTGTCACTTTCAGTTGATCATCTGAGAGTTGGGAGCATTTTTAATACTTGCTTTACTCCCTTTTTAGAGTTCTGCTTAATGTTTCCTCATCTTTTCTCCTCCTTGAAAGTAGCTAGTAAATACCCTCATTTGATCCTGTCTTCTAAAGGGAGAGTTTTATGCCAATTCCACATTTCTATCGTAATTGGTTATAGTCTTGCTTAAAAGAGCCAGACTACCAACAGCTTAACTGACAGAAAAAATCTATGGTAGACTGAATTGGTGTCAGGATAGTGTATTCACTATCCTTTTTATGCTTTCCTGTCCAGTGGAATGCCAAAAATAAAAGTATATGAAGAAGCTTGGGACTCTGTCTGACTGCTTGCCAATCAGCAGGATAGTTTTCCAAAAACAGAATGGGGCCAGATTTGTTATGTGGGAAGAACCTGGCCAAAGAAAGATTAGAAAGTAAGCCAAAGCAATTTGGAGAAAAACTATTTGGAGGAACTTCACCCAATGCATACCTATGGGATAGGCTATTGGGCAGTGAATCAGAATGACCTTGCTATTTTAAGTCCCTCCCTCCTCTTCTACTCATGCAATTTAAAATGGAGCAGGCTTGGAAAGAATTTTAGAAGCCAGATTGCTATTAGCCTAATTTTTAGAAAAAGTAAAATAAAAAAGTGATGTTTTATTATAGCATTGTGTATGTTGGTTTTTTTTTTTTTAAATAAAGTCAGTACTTAGCTATTTGGGAGTTTGTATCTTCTGGTTGAATGTGTTGATCAGAAAAGCAGAACAATGCTTAATTGTAAGAAATTAAGGTTTTTTTAAAAACAATGTTTTATCTACTGTATAAGCCATTCTCTTTATGTGAAAAATAGTTGCAATCGTTTAGAAGCATTTTTTTTCTTTTTTGCCTTTAAAACATGTTCATAATTTCTGGATTCCTATGGAAAGAGAATATAAAGTGGGTTATGATGTTCACTATCTAACAGAAGGTACAAGTGCTTGGAAAAACATGCTGGTATTCTTTGGCTTTAATGTGTAGGGTTTTCAGGCATCCTTTTAATATATCTTGATCAGTAACATCCCACAATAAGGCTACAGGTAGTTCTTACAACAGCAATGGAATCCACCACTAATCATATATTGTGACAGTCATTAAGGTGCCCCATGATTGCCTTAACAATCCCTGTTTCCCCTATTGCAATCATCAAATGAACCATGGGGTGCTTCAGGAGTGGGGAGGTGCAGGCCAGGCCAACCACAGGAAAGAAAATAATGGCTCTGGCTTGTTTCTACATCCTTTATTTGATAGACATGTCAGTAGGAATAGTGTACCAGGTATTATGCAGATGAAGAAAAGGAACAGTAGTAAAACTCTTCAGCTTTCTTTGGAACAAAGGGTTTTTTTTTTACATAGGAGAACAGAACAAGGAGACACTTTGTATAAAAAGTATTTAATCAGAACAGATATGGAAACAGAAAATTCCTCTGAATAGAAGACATAGTTTATCAGCTCCTTAGGAGCAAACAGTATCATTATTATTCTTTTCAAATGACCAGAATATATGCTAATCCAAGACTCCTACCAGGATACCTAGGAGTCAACTCAAAATTCTATCACTGGCATTTTTGGAAATATTTCTCTGTTCATATGATTATTGGGAGTTCTTGTCTGTTGATGATGCAGGATTGTCTTCATCTGAAAAAAGAAAGCAACAGGTCTTTGGTGGCAGATAAACACTAGTGTCCTCCCAGCATATAATTGCCTGCCAAATACCTTCCCTTGGACAACCCCAAAACAAAGAGATAATTAAAGAAGGGTGTAGTATACATCCTTCCAGTCAGAAAAGCTGGAGGAATGTTAAGGATCCAGAACATATAGAAATGTTCTGAATACCAGAACTGCCTGTGGAACTTAGTTTGCTTCAGTCAATCTGCCTGCACAGCTAATTAATTACCCTGATAAGAATGTGTTTTTTGTTCAAATTTGCCAAAGTTGGGTAAAACCAACTTGCCATATTAAACAAACCACATATGGAGTTTATAGATATATGCCCTGAGTTCAAGCAACCACATTCTTATAGTTTTATGTTAAATATTTAACATATACATTAATCAAATATCACACACAAAAGTGCAGAGCTTTCTGTCTTCAACAACCCTACATTTATTACTGATCCTGTTTCTCATAGTGAACAGACTTTCATCTTTTTGGATAAGATGTACAGATTGTTACCAGAAAGAACTAGCATTTTTTTAAAGTTAGACTAGGACAAATTATGTGTACCATCTACATTTAATCATCTGTATCCAATTCCTGTAATAGTCTCAATATATAGTAAGGACATGATTGTAACTACTTCCCAAGAGCAGCACTTCAGTTCTAGATTGGCATTATTTCAAAGTCAAATAACCTTTTTCGACTTTCCCTGCTGGGTTTACTATGCAGAGTGTGGATGACAGCAATTTCATCACTTAAGCAATATGGGCCAATTACATTTAGGAATATTATATAGCTCACCTGAAAGTCCTAAAGGTTAGCATTCCCTGGGTGTAGAACAAGTTGACTCAGTTGGGAGCAAGATACGTTGGCTAACTATGTATAAAGGTGGAGGCACAAGGGATGTTTGCAGCAATACATTAATTAAAGCAAAATTCACCCATCAAGAGACGTTAAAATATCACATTATCTCAGTTGCCTCTGGGCAATTCTCATATGCATCAACTATTCTTAATAGAAAGGAGAATAATTCCTAGTCCTAATTAAGACCCTAACCAAACTCCTAAAATATTTCCACGTGCCCTTTCACATAAATGGCTTTGTCCAAATTGGTACCAATCTATTTTCATATTCTACAGATGGAGTAACTCACCTGGTAATACCCTGGAAAGGATAGAGTTAATCACTTTCCAGATTTGTTCAGAGTGGCTTCCATGACCTTCAGTTGTCCCATACTTCATTTCATGATGTTCATGATGGCATATGTCAGAAAAATAGCTTTCAGGGTACCACTGGGAAGATGTTCTTGCTTCTCTTCTTATTGTTTGGCCAAAGAAGTTCCAAAGTCCAACAGACAATGCCCAACAAAAAAGATCCTGAAAGTAGGCAATAGTATGTAGTTATATGATGCTGAAGGTAGTAGATCATAAGAATAAAGCAGGTTAATAATGCAAACCAGCTGTATTAACCTGCTATTAACCTGTATTAACCTCAAATTCTGAGTGTCTCCTTAAAGATAGGAAACTACTACTGGTGGACAGCTTATATGTCTGAAATAACAAATTGGAAGACCATGCATGTTAATTTTGGAATAAAATTAGGGACAGACATCTTCTTAGATTGAGTGACTATTTCCTACTATTTCAAAGTTAATAGGGATCCCAATAGGGATTTCTGACTTAAAAGAATGCACTGTTTTCAAATTGTAGTTTTAAAATCTTGCAAACATGAATGTTTATTTTGCTTAGATCTGTCCCAGCCCTGCCAAAGGGAGACTCTTTTGTTGCAAAAGCATGCTATAAGAGCTGTGGTGGTGCAATGATTAGAATGCAGTACTGCAGGCTACTTCTGCTGACTGCTGGCTGGGTGTAATTTGGCAGTTCAAATCTCATCAGGCTCATCCTTCCAAGATGGGTAAAATGGTTGGTTGCAGATTTATGCAATATGCTGACCTTTTAAAACCACTTAGAGAGGGCTATAAAGCACTGTGAAACAGTATGTAAGTCTAGCATAAATGCCATTGCTACTTTTATTTATGTGTTCCTTCATTCATATATTTTCTACAACTATCTCTCAAGAGTAAATCCTCGGGGGACATCTACTTGTCAACTATGGCAGATGGATGTCACACAACACCCTCCCTTCAAACCATGGCACCATCTACATTATTTCACTGTTGCCCAATAATGCTTAAAAATAAAATACAATGATAAATAAAAACCTACACAACACAATTAGCAACCAAGGTGTAAAAAGCTTCCCTTCTTGGATCTTGCCAGATGGTATTCGTTACAGATGGGACCCAGATCACACCTCTTCTGAAGAATCTAAGGGGATTGGTAGGTGTAATTGGGGTTAGGCAGTCCCTCAAATAAGCCAGTCTGGTGCTATAATGGTTGCTGCAGCCAGACACGCTCTGGACCTTGGTTTTTTTGTTTTTGTTTTTCCCCCAGTCAAGATTCTAAACATACTGTCAACTCTTGGCCCCTTTTTTCAATTTAGCTATAACTGACACACATATTTTTGTGGGATTTTTTTTTTCATACCATATTTTTTTTTTCATACATTCTTTGAACAGGGTTGCTTATACTGCCAGTTCTCCATGTGGAAGATAAGTGAATTGGGGATACAGGTCACACCCAAATGCAACATCAGTTCTTGAGACATCTGGGATAAGGCGACAAAGTGGGGGATGACAAAAGGCCTAGTAATGTCCAGTAGGAAAGTACTCAGTGCTGCAAACATCACAGTGTCAAACATGCTGAAGAAAGATAAACGGGATAAGGGGAGGAAGAAAATGATTTAACAATTTATATAGACAATAAAAAGCCAAATCTAATTGTTCTACCAGACTACACAGTTACGCCTGGCTGTTGGTAAGAAACTAGAGTTGTAGAACCTGCTATTTCCAAGAGGAGATAGAAGTTATATTGTTAGTATTAGCTACCCTTTTTTGCATTCCACCAATTAAGCAATCTGCTCACCTTCTGGGCTGTAACATTAGATGTGATGGCCACATAACAGGTGGTAGTACTGGGACAATGTGTGGAGTGTGGGATTTCCTGGCTTCCTATTAGTGTTGCAATCTCATCCAAAGAGGGCACACACTCCCGTCCTTTGCTTTTGTGCAGGGCTTGTGTGATTAAATGTCCATAGTGGGTCACTGCTGATCTTGGGAACAGTTTCTCCATCCTATTGGGTCAGGGAAGATATGGTATTAGGTGAGTGATTCTATTAAATCTCATTAATAAAAATACTGCACTGACTTCCCTCCACCATGGCATGCTGAGTGGTGGTGGTGATTTGTTTCTCCTGGCAACAAATAACTGATTGGTTATTTGTGACAGATAGGACAGCACTCCAGAGGGTTAGCATTATTGCCCAGAAGATCATTGATTGCCCTTTTCCCTCTTTGGAAGAGCTTTATAGCTCCCGCTGCCTTAAGAAAGTTCAAAACATTCTCAAAGAGCCATCTCATCCTGGGAACCCTTTTTTTTAAACTATTACCATCTGGCAGATGGTACAGGATAATAAAAACAGGACAAACAGGTTGAAAAACAGCTTCTATCCCAGGGCAGTAGCTCTTTTGAATTCTACTGTATAGAGCAATATTCATGCAATATCAGGGGTTTTCAATTCAATGTATAGAATGTGAAGGATGCGTTTGTGTTTATTTTCATAGTCATAATGTACACCGAAGATGGTATTTAATGTTGTTGTACGAGGTGCAATGACAATAAAGTAAACTAAACTAAATTTTGCTGCCAAACCAAGTGCACTGGCTGCCGGAACATATGGGAGTAGCTAGAAATGACCTAAGATAATTCTTGGACGACCGTGGATCCTCCTGGGAAGAGGAATCCTGGAGGTTGCAATTCCTAGAAGGGGCATTTGGAGAGTTCCGCCATCTTTCCTTTCAGTTGTTTGCTTTTTTTATGCTCACCTTCACTTTTAACTGCACATTTCAAAGTTTTATTGTTTTAATTCTTAGTTTTAAAGTTAATTTATTGACTGAAGGCTGATTTACTCTAATCATCTTCTGGATTTTAATGTTAAATTTCCTTTTTTGCTTTACTGTTTTTTTCCCCTCTGAGCTACTTTGGCTTTCATTATGAAGCTAATTGGCAACTTTCTGAGTAAACTGACCAGACTGGATTCACATTTATATAGGATTTTACTACAGAATTTAACTTTTAAAAAGCTTTGGTCTGGATTTTTTCTTTTCAAATTTTTGAATTTTAAATTCCCCTTTCTCTTTTTTTTCTTCAATGTTCTATGTGGCCATTTGTTGCAGTAAGATTTATCCTTTTTGTTTTTGAAAGAATTTGTTTTCTTTGATTGTGTAAGTTAAAAGAGAGTCTGCCTTCTGTTAAAAATGCAAATAATGCACCAAGTTAAAGATAAAGCCTGGTGGGCTATCTTCAGAAAAAAAAAAGTTTTTAAATCTACAACTTCAAAATCTTTGGTTAAAAGTTTAATAAAATTATCTGCAATTCAAGTCAACCTAAAGAGAATATCCTATAAAGCTAGACCAACAAATGGATGGACTGGAATCTAAGTTTATGAAGAAGGAGCAGTTTGGCTGGAAAGCAGGCAGCCTGTTGCAGAAATCTGGAGATCTGGATTTTACAGATTCATAATTGGCAAATTTGACTGATCAACTGGACTTTGTTAAGAGGATGGACTTACCATACCATATTGTTAAATAATTTGGATGGGATTTTCCTAGGAAGATGGATTGATTTTGGAAAATGGATTTATACCTAATCAGACAAAAATTGACAAGAGACTTTATACCTTAGTTCACAGCAATAATGGGATCCTACCTTAGTCACTACCAGGGGATAAGCCCCTAATGTGCGTGCATCTAACAAACCAATCAGATGAGAGGGTGAAAAAAATGAAAAACTAGGAGCAATCTCCCCCCCCCCCCAATGCATTTTTCGGTCTTTTATCCTCTCAGCTGGTTGTTGGAGACTTTTCCTCCTCTCAGCTGATCAGAGGCTTTTTTTAAACTACTGGTTCAGCGGAACTGGTAGTTATTTTTACTACTGGTTTGCCCAAACTGGGCCGAACTGATAGCATACCGCCACTGGTTCAGTGAGACTGCTTCAGCAATGAATATGGTGGATATATTTACAGCAGAGGTTTAGGATATTGGAAGATGAGATGTTGTTGGGAAAGCTTCCACTAAAAATCTTAAGGGAAATTTTTATTATTAAGAACCAAATGAAGGTATTTGATCCTGAATAGATCAGAGATAATGATTGTAGTGATTTGCAGAAGATAAGAAACCATTGTAGAATTTCTCTGAGTTAAATACAATGACAAAGGGCTTTGAAATTTAATTTTGTTGTTGTTTTACCTGTTAACTATTTTATTTTTACCTATAGTAAATAGATGGTAGACTAAGTTGGTTGTAAATACAGCTAGTATAATAATTGTACATGTTTTTGTTTTTTGTCCTTTTTAAGGGGGTTATTGTTTGTTGTTGTTTTTGGAATTTGTATTTTAACCTTTTGAACAAAATAAAAAAAAATACTAACACATGAAATTGTTTGGAAGATTTTGGATGGAGGGCATATTTTAAGGTTTCAAAAACTCCTGCTGGATTGAAGCTGTTTTTCAAATATTGTTCATTAAATATTCTGAATCAAACTGAAGAATAAAGAATTAGATATATGAAGAATATTGCATCTACAAAAAGATTCTTTCTAAAAGTCTGCCTTGCACATTGCTCATATATGTCAAATGAATTATCTTTCTAATCCACTTCCTGCCCACTAGTCCATAATGGAAATTTATTGGCAACTGAAATTATGTTGTCTCTGAACACATTCACACCCTTGTGAATATAGCATAGAGAACAAAGAAGGAGTTGAACACAGACAACCCTTCCTTTCATTTCCTTCAGATTAGATGAAATAGTTTTTGCCAGTTGCTCTGCATTCAGTTTGTGATTAAAGTTTGTGACCAAACTATTCCACTAACAATGGGAACTCATGGTCATCCAACTATTGCTGAACTACAGCTACCAGCAAAGCTACTATAGCAACTAGCAAAGCGCTAATGATGAAGGATGCTCCCAAGTTTCCACTTCTGTATGAGACATGTTTTGCAATGTTTCCAGAGGTGGTGTTCAGCAGGTTCTGACCAGTTCTGGAGAGCCAGTAGCAGAAATTTTGAGTAGCTTGGAGAACTGGCAAATACCACTTCTGACTGGAGATTTTACAGTATCCTTCATCAAGCTACGCCCACAGAACTGGTAGTAAAAAAAAATTGAATCCCACCACTGAATGTTTCCCATTTCCCTGGCTTACCGCTGCAGATGCAGATGCAAATAGCAGAGTATAGGCACAGAAGGTATAAAAGTGTAGCTCATGCACACAAGCAGCTGCCAATAGCGCAAATCTGTGGGTGCCCCTGGAATAGGTGGCTCTGTTGTCTGTTTCACCAGTTGGCAGAATATTTCATCCACCAGGGCTGGAAGGTCATGGCAAGTTTGCAGCACTCCCTGCATGAGAAGGATTGGATCTTGCAATTCTTCAAGCTGTTGTAGTGAATGGAAGAGTTTGACAGCTTCGTCACGAAGTCCTGCATAACCTTGGCCACCCTGAGCTGCAAAATTGGGCAAGATAGGGTGAGAGGAAGAAGATAAGAAAACAACAATTAGGTACTATATATATATACATTTAAGATCTGTATAAGCTCTTGCTCTCATTTTCTTCTCTGTAGGCGGAGAACTGAAATATTTCATGTATACAGTTTGTATTTAGGTCAAGTACTTTAAATATTGAGGAGTATAGAATTAATTTTCATTTAAATTCAATACAGTTGATATAATATTTTTTTAAATATTTAACAATGTTTCCTTTCCGGAATCTTAAATTTTAGTGGGGTAGTGAGTTTTGGAGTGTCCCTCCAGGCCATATTCCTGAAAAACCACAACTTTACCATATAACAAATAATGAAGTCAATAAATTAAGGATTCTGATTACTAGCTAAGAAACACAACCCACCTGCATAAGGGAAGGGCAGAAGAGGTGCATAAATTGGACCAGCTGTGTAACGTAGGATGGGATTATTGCGATAAATTTGATCCAAGATTTCTGGGCTGTTGTGGTTCTCCTGCAATACAGAGAGGAAAATGGGAAGAGAAAGAGAGGATCTAGTCTACATTTCTACTCATTAAGATTACTGAAATTAACATTAGGTTCTCCATGAACCTTCTTCATTCTTAGAACAAAGATCCAATCTCTGGAATTACCACATTGCAACATAGCACTTTCCTAAGCAGAATGTGCTAAGATGGCTGTTGTCTTTGTAAACGGCATGACACTTGAATAATTGCCATTATCTGTGATTGACCCAGAGATTTCAAGAACCTTCCAATCTCCACCTGTATTTTATAATGGAAATTTTAGGAGGAATGGATAATGTATGCATATACAATGTAGAATGTATGTACAGCTATGGAAATGAACTGAAATTAAATAATAGAAATACAAGTAATTCTCAATTTATTCATTCAGTGACTATTTAAAGTTACAACAGAACTTAAAAAGTGACTTATGACTGTTTTTCACATTAATGATTATTGCAGCATCCCCATGTGATCAAAATCCAGACACTTGGCGATTGGTTCATATTTATGACATTGCAGTGATATGCAAGGTCATGTGATCGTGACCTTCTGGCAAAGTTAATGGGGAAGCTAGACTGATTTAAAAACTGTTTTACCAACTTAACAACTAAAGTGATTTACTTAACAATTGTGGCAAGAAAGATCATAAAATGGGGCAAAACTCACTTAGCAACTGTCTCACTTAGCAACAGGAATATTGGGCTCAATTGTGGTCATAATTTGAGGACTACCTGTATCTTTGCACTTACAAATAACTTACTGAAATTTAATTTAATGAATATTCATAGCCCCTTTCTGAACAAAATTTGCTCACTGCCCTGTGGTTTTAAAAAGTAAACATCAAAACATTTTGATGCACTTAAAATGACATTGAAATCAAAGCCATCAATTTAACCATAAAGGATTGAGTTCCTGGCCCACTCAAAATGTTGCATGTGATTATCTTTTTCTGTTCCCACTTCGGAGAAAAACCATGGTATGTTTCCCTTGCCTGTTTCTGCGAAAATTCTCTCCCAGATTCCTGTTGCTAGTTAACCAAGCCCCCATTCCTACTCCCAATGACATGTCCTTGTGCTCATTTGGTTCCTCACCTCAATGTCATGCATGAGCAGCTGTGTGGGGGTCTGCAAAGGGGCCTTGCTGATGATAACCTTCTGCAAAGCACAAACCCAGTGTACAGCTTCATTTAAATGTTCTGTATAGAGTCGGTAGCAGTGCTTTCTGCCAAAAACTGTCACTGCCCAATACCCTGCAGGAATGGGAGAGAGAAGTACTCATATATAATTAACATGAAGATAATCATAGATAAATATGAGGAAATTTGACCTACTTTCTTAAAATGCGTGGATTATATTTTCACTAAAAAGGGGTAAAAATTAAAAATGTTTCTTAAATAAATCTATGGAGTATGGATATCTTGGTGGCTGATCACAGCCTGGTAAGCAAACTCAAAGATTAAACCTTTGCTGAAATCATTCATTCCTGTTGCCACAAAGAAACTACAATAGTATTAAAGCTGAGCACAAAATTCTTTAACCATGCCAGAGCAGACGGTCTTTACCTGTCTCCTTATAGGTTTGCTTGTCAGGCCACAGCACAGAGCAGAGGCTGGTGAGAACAAGGGATCCAAGCCGTTGGGCGGTCACTTCACACCCACTATAGTAGTCTAGGGAATCCTCTGTTAACACAAACCAGTATTTGCGAGGACGCAACCAGGGCTTTTTAATACCTCCTCGGACCTCTCTCTGCAACCAGCCTGGAAGATGAAAAAAAGCTGAGTCCCTTCAGATTTAAGATCATTGGATTAGATTTTTTTAAAATTTAAAAGGGGAGGGGAGGAAAGAAGCAAATCGAAGTGTCCACCTTTCAGAATAGCATCAGGTTCATGTTGCATCCTTCCACAGTTCTCTGTGATAAGACTGTATGTCTCTTCAGTCACTGGCAAAGACCTGAAGGCAGCAAACAGAGTAGAAACAATAGGCATCAATCAGACCTACATTAATACAAATGAAAGAAGACTGATTGATCTTTCCCAGGGGTGTGAGAGCTGGTTAAAAAAAAAGTCTGAAAAAATCTGAAGTGAATAAGGTGCGTGAAGCGCGAAGTCCCTTAGGCCGGGGTCCAGCGCACGCACGATCGAGCGCGCGCACAGACTCTATGTACAGCCGTATGAATTGTCTTTGCAGTCAGTTACGCGGTACTACTTGCTTGGCTACGATGAGCGGTGGTTTGTCGGCATGTGCGAATGTAAAGCTACTGAAAAAAGGTTTATTTCCGTGGTTTTCCGTCGTAAGAATACTAGCTAACTTCAGTTAACGTTAGCGCGGCTCACGTGCGAAGTTTATGTGCTTTTCTGGGGACAATTATGCCTGAGCTGAGAACTGAAGTGTTCCGCTTTTCTGAAGAGCGAATTTCCGACTCTCGGATCTCGATCCGATGGGGGAAAAAAAACGCGGAAAATGTAGATTGGTGTTTGAGGGAAAAAATCGGAATTCCGCGTAAAATCGGAGATTTCACAGCCCTGCTTTCCAGAAAAGTAGACCCATCTCTCTCAGTTTTGCCGTCCCCCCCCCCAAAAAAACCCCCAATTTGCTGGGTTATCTATCCCAATCTATAAATTTTCATTTGATAGATCAGGAACCACTATCGAGTAAAGCCAGATTTTAAGTTATAACAACAGCACTGCATTACTAATACACACAGTTTTACTAAGAAGAGCCTGAGAAGTTTTGGAAAACATTCAAGTGCTTTCTCAATGGATTCTCACTTCTGTACACTTCTATTCTCATATTGGGGTATAATTCACAAGTCTCCCCCCCACTTTTTATAAGGAAAGAGAGAGAATATTGCCCCCACTCCACCCCCAATCCCGTTTCTTCCATAGTTCTGGGAAACTGGCCTGAGATTTTGCACTGTTAACCTCAGACTAAAAATAAGCTGTTTATATAGAAGGGCTGCCAAGAATTTGGGAAATGAAGGAGCTCAGCTGAAGAGAGGATGCTGGCGGGATTGCGGGGAAGAGATACAGAAAGACAGAGGTCTTGGCATTTGAGCATCAGCATTGAGGGACAAAGCGGGGAAGGGGGAGGAAAGAAAGGGAAGAAAATGCCTCCTCCTCCCTATTTATGATTCTTTATAGCACATTGCGCAAAGTCCAATGTCACAAATTACTGCAGATAAGAAAATTCATCTCTGCAGGCATTCATGGCATTATCGACTACTTTTCTATTTGATTTATCCTAATATCACCATTAGGCTTTGGGGCTCAAGTAAGAGTTAAGTATATTCACAAGTTCTTCTTATATCCTCCCCTCTCACATCTCCCCTTGTCCCTTTCTCCCAGCAACCTCCCGGAGCAGGATTCTAGTGGCCTCAGCCTCACACACACAAAAACCTTCTACTTCCCTCTGCCTTTTCCCCAAGCCCACCTTGGCAACAGATAAGAAGCAAGAATCACTCGCTCAAATAGTTACTTCCTGCTTGGCTATGCCTGATCCAAACTGGGACTTATTAGCTCTGAAGCAGAGTGGGAGATATATGGGTCGCAGAATTCTTTCCATGGATTTTTTCGCTTTCCAGCCGAGAACAAACAGAAAACATCAGGATAGTACAGAGCAGATAGATACACTTGGAGGGTATTAATTTGGCCTTAGGGGAGACTTGGGAATTATACCCAATACTAGGATTGAACCCTAAAGTGCGAAGTAATCATGAATGTTATGTTTTCCATTTCTTTTTTTTGCTTCTCAGTTTAACAAAGTGTCAGCATAAAGCCTGAAGACGAAACCTTTCCCAGAGGAAAACCATACGGAAAGGAGGGATATGAAGTTTCTGGTCTGGAACAGAGGAGGTTTTAGAGGGGTCAGTCAAATGAATGTTAGGAAGCTCCTTTTCTTTTATGAGAACAATAGCCAGAAATAGGACTCTGGTTAACGTACAGTATTCTCCCACTAAAACACAGTATCTTTCCCACTGCAATGCCGGTTGTTCTCTACTCCCCCTTGCCTCATATATACAACTCTTTTATGCTCACCTTTCGGAACAACTGCTAGCACGACTGGGTTGAGTGAGGTTCACTTGTAAGGTAGAGTCCTGGGGGAAATGGGGTGAATAGAGAGAGAAAGAGAAAGAAGAGGAATGTCATCAGGATTCATTCAGAATTGAACATAAAAAGGCATGAGAGTTAGATTTAAGGAGAATGAGGGCAGAAGGCACTCTGGAAGAGTTAGAAATTAGAATTCAAAGATAGATAACATGTTATCTTGCAATTTCAAAATTTATATATTCAAAAGTAAGAGGCTACTTAAACAGAAAATAGGAATGCATAAATAATATTCATACAGGCAGGATGCCTCCCAACCCTTCAAGGAAGTAAATTATTAATTTGCTGCTTTCTCAGACTGCCTAGTCTGCACTATTGCCCCTCCCAAGCCAGAGTCTGGCTGATCAACCTTCTCACATCCTGCAAGCTGCAGCAGCTGAACAAGTTCCTGTATCCTCAGCCGACCTTGGTGTTGGGCTGCAGTCTCTTCAGAATTGCACAAGCACTCTGTTGGGTAAGCTACAGCAAAAAAAAAAATAATCCTATTGTAGCTAAAGCTCCCTTTCCCTGCAAGGGGAGAAGGTGAAGGAGCAGACAAGTCCTAACAGTAGACAGGAAACTATAGTCTCACGTACCTAATTCATGCAAATCCCCTAAAGTTGGCAAAAAAAATGTAAGTTTGAGATGCAGTTGTGTGAGTTTGGTGGAATTGTAGGATCTAAAACTTTGTAGTCCCCACAAAGGTGCCCCAAATAAAAATCTAAGCTGCAGGGAGGGGAGGAAAGAAGAGAGAGAGAGAGAGAATGAGAGAGAGAGAGAAAACAAGAGAGAAGGGGAGGGGGGAGAGAGAGACAATATATAAAGTCAAACTGAATAGCAAAAAGTAGGGAGCTACTGCAACAGGTATTGAGTAATGGACTGGACTGTGGCATTTTAACACCTGTTGTAACTTGGCCCAAGTTGGCATAGATCATCATGATCCTGTAAGACAGGGAGACTAGCAACCATCAACAGAGCACGGAAAGATTAAGCAACATCAGAACTGAAAAAAATAAAAGTATCTAGGAAACAATTGCAAAAATTAATTTTCCCTTCATAATTCACTTCTAAAAATTGTGTTCTGAATTGCAGATATGGCTGGATTATCAACTCCAAAATATGGTTTAAATTATGTCTGAGGCACTTAGCAAGGACTATAAAACATTTTATACTCTAATATGATGTTCTTGCTTGAAACCTTTTGCAGTTATATAGTGCTTTTCATGTTTCTCAACCACAATTCTTATGTTCCAGTTCCCTAGAACACTGAGACCACCGAGCTTGTAATTGTTAATGCCATCTAACTGATTTTCAATATTTTCATTCTAGATGAGAAAGAATGTAATGCTTTGCTATTGACAGTTACATGAACATATAGGGAGGGAAAGTAGGGGAAAAAAGACTGAGGACAAATAGAAAGATGCACTTCTGAAAACAGGCATGATGTAAATGTCTTTATTATCATGAGTGGAAAAGACACTGAAAAAAACAAAGCATATCCAAACATTCATGGGATTAACTTTACAACTTTGCAGACAAGCTTTGTTTGAATTAATTACTGAATTTGTAATTTATAAGTGGACCAAAACAAAAATGACATTTCAGTAATGCTGAATATGTACAACTTTATAATTCTTCAGTTTTATTTTATCCAATTTATTTTATTTAATTTATTCAGTTTTATTTGAGTGAATCAAAAGAGTACAGCATTATATCCTATTAAAATCTAGTCATGTTCTGATTCCTTAACTCTGTTCTTACAACTTGTAGAATACGAGGGTTGAAAAATATCCTTCCTTCAATTACTGGCTATCCTTTCTGCTGCAGCCGGTTGACAGCCATTTTATCTCTAAAAAAAGCTTCTGTCAGAAATTTACAGTAACTTATCTAGAATTCAATTCCCATCAATTAAAATGAGAAATATGAAACTTCAAATCTTTAGAACGCTCTACAGATTTTAATTAAAACAATGAATGATATGGATCATACCTCTGAGATACACAGAGCTAACATATGACACAATGTGTGGTAGGAAAAGAGTGGATAAGGAAAAATCTGACCGCTTGCAGAATAGCTCCCTCATATTGGGGCCATTATTTATTTTCAACTATTTCTCTCATTGCCTACTGGTAAAACAGCCATTGCCCAGTCCTTACCTAAATGAAGATACCTGCCTGACAAAAGTATATTTATTGTTTGGGACTGTCGCCTGCACAAGCTGCCAGCTCAGATATACAATACACATTTTCTCAAGCTCTGACATACAATCCAGCTTTCAAGGCATGACTCTTGGTCGCATACAGATTATAAATAAAATAAATATCATGTCCAGCCTGACTTGGACAAATGGCTAATGTAACACATTCAGCTTCCTTATTGTACCGGGAAGATCAGGCTTGACTTAGTACCACACCAAAAAATAGCTAGTAAAGAAGAGAATGTGCAATTTGTAACAATCTGGTTGATGGTCTACTGGAAGCACTTTATTTTCTTTGTCACTTTTAAATTGGTGACTATAGCATTGGTATCTGAACAGCTGTTATTTTTCTTTATCAGCAACAAATACTTGCATTTTTATATTTGAAGTTAAAAAGAGTATGCGTGTTGTGTTTCTCTTTAAAAAAAAGTTAAATTTGATTTTGTTTGTATTTAACAGGATTGGTCTCAAAGAAAGAAGAAGGGATGCATCTTATTTACACAAAAACCTCTAGGTTACATGGCCAGGAGATTGTTTTCTTGTATTTTTATCATTCACTCACCAGAAAGGCAGCACAGATTGTGAAAGTCCTACTTCCCTCATATAACAAGGTCAGGGGAAAAGATAACAGGTGAAGTTCCAGAGAAAAAGAAGTGGTGATAGCAGGAACTAACAAGCTGATATCCCAAAATAGGAGATGTGGAGACAAAAGGACTTAAGGGAAAAAATAGTAAAGCCTCCTCACTGGCTTAGCCATTCTATTACTGTTATGAATTCTGATTTATAAAATTCGGACCAGCTTATCCAAATACCAGATAAGAGAGTTACCAGCAAATACCAGCAGAGAGTTTTAGTGATCCAATGTAAAAAAAATGTTTATTGGTAATAAAGACTTACAGTGCAAAAATGTTTATTTTTAAAATATCATAACTTTTCTTGAACCAGAACTTCTGTTGAAAAACCAGTCATTCTAAGGATTTTCTAAAAATGAGCAGGAAATTAAAATAGACATCTTTCATCCTCAAATCAATATTCCCCTTATTTGGAATTTTACACAGGAAAAGTAGAATGAAAATGGTGCATTTAAATTTAAATAAAGACCATATGCAGAATACTGAGAAGAATATATTTTTAAAAAAAAATCAGTAGCGAGAAAAACTATCAATAAATATAGAACAAGGAGTTTAAGCGGGAAAGTTGCTCCTGAGTAAAGGCTACATTTACATAATTGTATTTGATCAAATGCAATATCACGGCATAAATTTTGTTTGGTAGAAGTGCCAAGTAGAACTCTATGGGCTGTAAAATCGAAGAACTATTTATCATGGAAAAAAATTCCTCTGATTACATCACACAGTTAGAACATAAAGCTTAAATAAAAACTACTGAAAGGGAATGCTTGGCCAAAACCTCAAATGTTAAAGATTTATAGAGTATTGACTTTCTACAATGGAAACAATGGCAGGAAGAAGTTTTTCAAGGGTACAATAGCTTCCAAAGTACAAAAAAAAACCCCTGCCTTTTTAAGCAATTAGTTTTGGTTGAAATAGCATATACACGTAGATGTGTTTCCAATTAAAATTAAGAGTCTATGTTTCCATTTGCTCCATCTTTCAATTCTGTTTCTTGGCAAAAAAAAAAAATGTGGGACTTTGAGCCAATGATCTATTGTACCTCAAGCATGGCAGTTGCCCTCTGAATAGGCAATACTTTGGCACGCCTACGTGACAACTACTGCACAACGACTTCAGTTTCTGATCTCTCCAACTTGACAAATGATAAGTTCCCATTTATCAGAAGATCCTAGTAACTTCATGCAAAAGGCTGCACACAGTATGAGCATATAATTTAGGGGTCAAAAAAGCTAACAGCAGGATAGTCATAGAGGTTTATATAATAACCATGATATAGGAAGAGAACTATTCAGAATCTTTTAATTAAGCTGGCAGAAGATTCAGAAGTAGCAAAAAAGGAGAAAATTTTAAATTATTGCATATTTAAGTCAGCATATCACCAGAAGATGCAGTAGCCATGGATTTAAAATCAATTTTCTTTAGCTTGGCATTTATTACACACTCTGGGATACTATTCCTGTAACCCTCACCCAGTCATTTGTATTAAAGCAGAGCAATTTATGAAAAAAAAAGTATTTTCAGAGGGTCTTACAGCGAAATCAAAATGGTAGTTTCAAGGGCATTCTTTCTTTTTCATATCAAGGAAGAGCAAAGGAAGGCTATTGTTTCCCAGAACTTTTTATTTGATCACTTGGAAATAAGGAGGATGGATTGGGAGCTTATCCAGAATTACTCCTCATTTTAACCCTGACCCTGTCTGGATTCTCAATTCTCAGAATAATCCTATTGTTATGGTATAATAACATTTGTTATCCTTTTTCTTTTAATTGATCACATATACTTCCCAAGTTCTTGCTCAGAAGGATTATGCAGCAAATGCTCTTCGGCTACTGCAAATCAAGGTGGGGTTGAGGAAATGCTCCAAAACTAACATGCACCCAAATACCCCATTTCCCACTTGGCACTTCCCTGTAACATACTTTTTAGCACAGGGCATCTTTGTCTCCCCACCCTCAACTTGCCATCAAAATATGGTTTCAAGATTTCTCCTTAATGGATGATTGGGGAGCAAGGAGGAAAGTAAAAGGGTACAAATCTGTTATGCAGGGACATAATAAATGTTGGGGGATAGGTTATTACCCACTGGACAAATGATTCTCTGAAAACCAGTTTTTTTCCCCACCTTTGGAGTTCTGATAGATTTGTACAAAACAAACAAACTCTAGGCCAGTTTCTTCTAGCAGCTATACTGAACTGCCTCAACATGTTAAGTCTCGTTCAGCTTGATGGTGAGTTTTTTACCTAAGAAAGAAAGCTTGAAAGAGAAACTCCCAGAAATGAAAATGTATCCAGCACATCTGAGCTGTGAATTAAACTGAACTTTTTAAAGATCCCTTGGGGATTTAAAACTAGCCAGTCCTCCAGCCAACCACCCACACCTCAATTTAGTTTTGTCAGAGAGGACAGCTTGGCCTTTTTACTGTGCCAAGAAGTGACGCCATGAAAAAGATTATCCAGACAAAGGAAAGATTTCCTTGGGGGCTGAAATTTTTCTGCTCTAGTATAGGCACCATCATGCCTTTAAAACATAGTTTCATTTGAACTAGACCTCAGCAATCTGAGTTTGATTGGAATGAAAAAGATTTTAGATATGCGGTAAAGTCAATATTTATGTTCAGCAGGTAGAAAGTATTTATGAAAATCTAACTCTCTTGCACTAGTCAAGAAAACCTGAATGTAATTTCTTCAAATGCACAGATCTGTTATGTATTCCCTATTTGATTCCCAAAATCCAGTTTGGAGCAGAGTGCAAATATAGCAGCTGTTTGTAACTCTAGAAAAGAACTCTAGAAAAAGATGGGACTGCTTTAAAGAGTGCAAGAAGTCCTTGCATACTTGTGCAGACAGTTGGTAAATAAGAATGGAAGAAACAGTTCATCTTGTAGCCAACTTGGCTACTTTTTCGGAAGGGAATGACCTGATTCAAATGGCAATGGCAGAGGAATTTTTTCCTGCTTCTTAGGGAGAACAGAACAGTAGAACAAAATATGGGGTGAGAGACCTGAAGGCCTTACTATGAACACTTCAGCAACATTTTGATGTTTGGGCTTTATATGCTAGCAGCTAGCTGATCATGTCAATCAACACTCAGCCTTGCTCTCCATCACTTTGAGGCTGAGCTCTTTGACCCTCTGTCGTAATTAAAAGGAAACAAGGAAGACATTCCAAGTATCCAAGACAACAGCTTGTCCTATATAAGTCATGGCAGAGACATTGCATAAATATGAGGAAACATTAATTTTTCTGCTCACCTGGGTCAGCATACCATTCCTGCAATTGGATTAAATGAAAGGTGAAGAACATGTACCCTCCAGATTTTGCTGTTGTAACAGCTTCAATTAGCATAGTCCATTTTCATGGGTGACGGGAGTTACCATATAGAAGTTACCATACCTAGAAGCTCACACATTTAGAGGTTAATTTGATTTAGCTTAAAAAGTTTGAAAATGGACAGTATACTGCACATACTTGTGGATAAATCTATTCATGGATAATAAAATCCCTGTGAATTAACACTGAGAAAATCAATCAGATTAGAAGAGGAAAAAGATGAGAATTAAACCAATAACAATAAAAAAGAGAATCCTCCACCAGAATAACACTTCTTCCAACAATGAATCTGAAGGTATGCAATTATTAATGATAGCTGTCCTGTAATGCCAGTACATTTGAAGGAAATAAGGCTAGAAAGGCAACATCAAGGCATGTTCTTTTGCAATTCCTTAAAATAAAGCAATCCAAGAACAACGTTGGCCCGCATTTAATCTGATTGGATCCGGTCAGTGGATCCGGTCAGTTAATACTACTAAGTATTAACTAAGTTAATACTTAGTAGTATTAGAAGACCTTCCAAACAGAAAAAAATTCCAAGGATCACTTTACTCTCTTTTTATTATTGCATCCTTAATATGTACATAAGATCTTTTAAGTCCCCAGCAGAGGGGTGTGAAATGCATCGAGGCACGCGTTTTCTTCCCTGATCACAAAAATGATAGTTTTTCCTTCTAGCTCTCGAAAGAACTCCCAAAAGAATGGAACGAAGTTCTAAGGTTGCTCCTGCCCGCGCACAACTCACCTCATCGCCTTGCCTGCGTAATTCAAATGATTCTTCAACTTCTTCACTGGCCACCCCCTTCCTCGCTTCACAGTAGTCACGTCGCAGCAAGGTGAAGCCTTGCCTGCAGCACAGCAGCCACCATAAGCCGCCGGGGAACGGCATCCGTAGCTTCGGTCTGTAAAAGCAGGGCAAGGAAGGAAGGAAGGAAAGGAAGGAAGGATTGGGCTGGGTTGGTTGAGGCGCCCAGGGCGCGCTTAGAGAAAGCGAAGGGAACCTTTTGGTGTCTTGACCTAGCCGTCTGATCCGCTTGCTTAACCGGGCTCTTGCCCCGCCACCGCTCACCCCGCCCCAGTCCAGGAGCGGGGGAGGGGCACGTCACGGCAAGGCCCTGCCGGTTGCCCAAGAAAGTGCCACCCTTTCCGGCGGGGCGGGCGGGCGGCGGCGGCGGCGGCCTATTTCATCACGTGGGTTGACTTGGCCGGGAACGGTCGGTGCGGGTGTCTTCTCTTTCTTAGTTCCCTTGGTTGGAAACGGAGTTGCAGTTGGTTACCAACATTGAAATGCTTCATGAAAAGCATAAATGTGCCAAAAGCGTCACTGGAACAGGATGCTGTAGAATTTATTTCCCGGATAATGAAAAGCGGGAGTGGGAAAGGGTACGAAGAGACTGAAAGTTTGAAGAGCAAAGAAACCCGGGACAATAAAAAGCATAATTCTTAAATAATTGGGGCTCTCCGCACCATCTACTGACACTTATATTTTAGACTATATTTTAGACTACCGTTTGTGAGAATTACTGCAGATGAAGTACAGTAGTGATAACTCTGTCCTGCAATTTCAATAAATTGGGTTAAGATAACACGAGAATGCTGCTAATAAGTTGAAGTACTTCACGATAGGAATCGGTAACTAGAAAAGGTATTGGCTTTCAGGTGACCTTGAAGCAAAATCAAAAGAGTGTGATATCCAACATATGTGAAAAACAATTTTTATTTCTTCTCTCCGAATGATTAGAACTAGCACGTTAATTTAAATTTAAATTTAAATTAAAAATAACACTATTTAAATCCAGGTATTATTTCATTACAGAGCTGAAGGCCCACACTTGCAGTTGCCAGGTTTTTTTGTTTTTTTTACAATGGTTGGCAGTGAAGCTGAAACTCATTTTGGATTGAAAGGCAAATGTATCAATTTGTTTACCAATAAGGCTTTCTGGAGTCTCTCTATCTAGTACAACTTTGGTAACTTTAAAGTCTGTGGAGTTTAACTCCAGAAATACTGCTCTGGCAGTATTAATAACTATGCTTTCAGCTACTAATTCATAAACCAAATATGCATCCACCTCATGTTATCCCTTCCTCAGATTATATATATTTTTATTAATGTTTGTAATTTTCCACCTTGACCTGAAATAATCATTTTGAAAATTGGAGTTAGTAATTTACAACATATGTAGGTTAGCTCTCAGTACCAAGTATAATAATTATCATATGCATGGAGCCTGCATATTCATAATCAGTGTATTATTAAGTAACAGGGATTATCCATGCATGCCTCTGTGTGTGTGTGCTTGCATGCTTCGTGACCTGACTTGGAGCTTCCCTTCTGGTTAGTCATTGTGGGAAACAGGATGTGAACTGGATGGGTTTTGGGGCTTTTTCAGCTTTTTGTTCTGCTGTTAACTCTTGTTTCTTCTTAGCTATTTTTGAATAATGAGATTTGCAGTTACTGAAAGTGACATTCTGTCCAGCTTATCTCATTGATTTTGTATTTGGTTATGGATAATTCTGTAGAATCCCTTCCGCAAATCTTTTTTTTCCTCTGCAAGATAATAAGCAAGTATTTTTAAACTGGAAAACATTCAAACTTTTCAACTTCTTTCCATTAGTACCACAAATACGGTGTGCTTTTTAAAAGTGAAACAGTGCAGTTTTAAAACCTAAAATATAGGTTTACCATCTACATTGATCTGAAACATTTTAGAATATTTGAAGATAGAAGTTAGTCTTCAGCAACTGTAAGGAATTTACTCAAACATTGGAGTTGCCAGGGTGTAATTAATTCCATGATTTTCCCAATTAAGGAGCTGCTCCAAATTTTCCACAGAAGTTCCAGCAGGCAAAATTGCGATAAAAAAAAGTATGACTTCACTTCACCCCAGAAAGTCTCATGGAAGAAGAATAAAACTTACCATACTTTTGCAGCACCAAACTCAAAACCAAACACCTCACCCCATATGGCTGCTTTAAGGGAGGGAAGAACAAAAAAAAATCACCTGTTTTCCTAATTGCTTAATTGAAACTCTCTCTCTCTCTCTCTCTCTCTTTCACACACACACACACACACACACACACATATTCTCTTCCCCCTCCCCCCCATACACACTTTTTTATGCATATCTCGGAAGTTGTTAAATTTTGGGAAGAAACAACAATTAGAAGAAACAAATAGATTCCTTAAATTGGATCTTTAGGTTAAAAAAGTTAATCTGAAACACTTGATTCTAAAGGTTCTGTAGAAGTAATTACACTTCAGAAAAATTGTTTAGTTCGATCAGTATTTAGCCTTGCAATTACCATCTCTCCCCCTGGAAACCATCCACTGAGGTTGGTTTTTTTAAAAAACAAAACAAAACTAATAATCATTAATTAATTAATTATTATTTTGGGCTGGAGATGAGATTCTAAAATATTCCCATAATTCAAATATTTTTACTTTTAAAGTATTGCATAACCTCCTCTTTCTTTAAATAGACAATTTCTACTCAGAAACTTTTATTCTATGTTTCCTCCTTTAACATTCCTTGTGTTTTTAAATTTGAAAAATTGTGACTTCTTTTCCAATATTTCTACCGGTAGACGGAATATAATTTCCACAGAAATAATACTGTGCACAAATTTGAGATAAAGCATCAATGTTCACATTTCTCATTTTATTTATTTATTAAATTTGCCTTCCATCCTGCTGCAAGGTGATCCTAGGTAGTTCACCCATCAAAATAAAATTATTTATATCTAAGTCTACATAAATGTATAAAATCACCATAAAAGTACAATAAAAATACAGGTTATAACTCAAAGATGGGGAGGAAGGGAGCAGAAGAAGGGAACAATTTGTTTTGAATCTTTAAATAAAAACATGAAAGGCTGTCAGAGCACAACAAATTGAAAAATAACATTGCCATATTCATACTAGAAGCCTGGCATTATTCAAACTTCTGAATCTAGCAGTTTCCACCATTAAAGTTTAACAGATGCCGAACATGTTTGAGCTTGCCCTGGCTCACAAGTTGGGTCAAGCAGCATCTCGGTGAAATTAGGTGTGTTTAGCCTGAGTTGTTGGAGTTTGAAAGTGATAGTGGTCAAGGAGCTAGGCAAATTGAGGGTGTGAAAAAAATGGGGAGGATTGTGGTTGTGACACGCAGAGGAAAATAGAATAGAAGCTAGGAATCAATTCGTTGCAATAAGAAAAGATTGCAGTGGCCTTGGACTTAGTTGGGCTCAATGAGTGATAAGTCTGAAGAAGCAGAAAGCTCTGCTGGTATGGATGATCTATAATTAGTGCTGAAGGAGCAGAAAGCTCTGCAATAGCTTATTAACTTGATTACATATGGTTAAATAGGGATAGAAGGTTTCTCTGTCCAAAATTTGCCTAAGTAGGTTTAAGTGGTGCACCAACATCAACTCCAGAGCAAGAGAGATGTTAATATTCCATGAAAATATGATGGGTGACTTGCTATTTGTTTCATAGATTGCAAGATTAAGGTCCTATATGTGCTGGGTGCGGGGAACAATCTGTGTCAGTTCTCCCAGCTAAACCAGACAGGAAACATGACTAGGTGGACTAATTCTACCTTATTGTAAGGGTACATTAACAGAATTGTAGAAGTCTGAAGTACAGACTTCCTGTTGCCACTTTTAACTGCTTGATCCATTAGGGGAGATCCTTTCTAAGTTTCTTTCTCTGACAACTAAGCCACTGGGATCTCTGCCTCTCGTGTCTGATTGTTTCCTAGACAGCATCCCTTCCCCTAATTCTCCCAAGATTTAAATAGACAATTCCATTAGTTTCTGAGAGTTTTGCTAGATTGTTGCCTCCCTTGCTGCCTAAATAGCTCCTTTCCAAGATGCTTAGCATCATTACTATGTTGGTAATTTACTTCCCCAGGCTCTTTGTGTTAAGGAATTTCAACCTACATACCTAGGTTGCATGATCACAGGTTACCAGCTTGGGAAATTATGACTACTCATGGTCTGTGTTTTAAACTGTCACAGTCACAACTCAGAGGCAGCTACAGCCTGGTTTGGAATTCATCTCAGAAGTATCTGGTTTGTGATTTGAGGATGGATGACTCTGCCTGCCTGCCTGCCTGCCTGCCTGCCTGCCTGCCTGCCTGCCTGCCTGCCTGCCTGCCTACCTACCTACCTACCTACCTACCTATCTATCTATCTATCTATCTATCTATCTATCTATCTATCTATCTATCTATTTATCTATCTAATCTATCCATCCCTTTTCAAAGCAACTGGGCAGCTTACAGCATTAAAAACATTTAAATCATAAAATAAATATTTCTTAAACAAAATAGAAATTACAATTAAAAATAAAATTATAATTAAATGATGGGGAGGGAAGGAGCAGGATCTGGGGTCTACAGCTTGCTTCCTCTGCTGGTATGGGCAGGACAGTCCAGTCCCAGGGGACAAAACAGTTTCTCAAGTAACCTGCAGCCATGCCCTGCAGGACTTTAAACGTAGTAACAATTGCACCGGGAAGCAAACCAGCAGCTTGTGCATCAGTAGTGCAACATGGGGGGAGCAGTAGTGCAACATGGTCCACCCTAGGGATCCCAAGAATTGCCCACGCTTCTCACTCTGCACTAGTTGAAGCATCTGAATGTTCTTCAAAGGTAACCCCTTGCAGAGCTAATTGCAGTAGTTCAGACATGGTAAAGGTAAAGGTTCCTCTTCCACATACTTGCTAGTCATTTCTGGCTCTAGGGGGCAGTGCTCCGTTAAAAAGCCAAACAGACAGCGCTGTCCAAAGACGTCTCATGTGGTCATGTGGCATTTCATTTAGGATTCTCTGAAGTGCCAAGCAATCATCTTTTCTACCACCTTCTCTGGAAAGGAAGATTGAAAACTGGACAAAAGTTGTCCAGGCAGGTGAGATCAAAATATGTTTTGATTTTTTTTAAAGGAGAGGGGAAACCAGGGCCTCCTTAAAAAGCACTGGGAAGTCTCCTCCTTCAGTGAGAAATGTATTACTGTTTGAATCCACCTGCCAATCACCATCCTGGAGGCTTTCACCAATTGACATTGGTTGCACTGACAGCATGAAGGACTCTGTCCACTTTCTCAGATCCAACTGGATCCAACTGATCCAGATAACTGGGCATGATCTTTCCCTGGGAATCTCATATAGACCTGCGCCACACATGGGTTCCAAGTGTGAATGAATCTGAACAGGCGTTGAACAAATTCTTTGCCCAGCTCTGAAGATGATCAAATGAGCTCCTTTGTCCCTGAAGAGAACAGATGACCCAGAACAAGGATACAGGGCAACACTCTCCAGAAACAATCAAGGCCGAGAAATAATACTGTTTTGCCACTGTTACCGCCATGAGGAAGACCTTAATAGTCACTCTACATTATGTCCAGTTGGAGTCATCTTCATTTTCTTCCAGCAGCTCTCTAGGTGTCTCAACCATTTTCAGGATCCACATGTCAGATCCATGTATCTGCCATTCTTCAATGGAAGAAAGGGGGGGGGGTAATCCTTTTTGATGTAACCTGAATATATTAAATCTTATATTGATTCTGTATAACTGCACATGATATACAACTGGACGACTGGAGCCAGATGTCTAGAAACTTGTCATCTCTTGAAGAGATAACAAGATGAGATGGGACCATAAAAATTCCAGCTCTGGAAGATATCCCTGGGAACTCTTCTAAGATACGTTTCCAGAGAAGGGGAGGGGGGAATTAACATGTTGGTTCTTTGTTTGACTAAATCCACATCTAAATAAGGGGAGGGATTGTAACTCCCTTTAACTATTACTATATGCCTGGAAGCATTTTAGACTCTGCTTTGACTAGTGCTGGGGTCATCCCTTTCAATAAAGAATTCATTTTGAAATGTTTATTTCCAGAAGTTCATTCTTTTCAGTTGAAAGGGAAAAGTCCAGTGTTTACATAAAGCAGAGTCTGCAATAGAGGTCAATCCAGAGAGGAATTTTAAAAAAACACTTAACTCTACCGAGGGGACCCTGCAAAAATGTCTGAATACAGCAAGGAGCAAGGGGAAGCCGAATGCTGGGGAGAAACTTTGACAACTACCCAGCCAGACACTGACTTTGTGTACCCTATCAAAGACAGTGAAGTTGCGAAAAGTTGTGAAAATTCCACAAAGTCCTGGTGGTCTATAGGCATAGGAAAGAGAGACAGCTGGGATGGAAGAACCAAGGGAATAACCCTCACCCGGGGTAACTGTAAACCTGAGTGGAAATTGGAGCTGGAGGCCCTATCTGATCAGGAAGAATGGGTTGAAGAACCACCAGCAGATCACCGACTGAAATGGTACATAAATCACCACATGAGGGAAGCCCTGGAGGACCTTAATGTGAGGGATGGACCAGGTCACCAACGTAGGAGAGCAAGGGAACCAGAAATTGGAAGAACCCGAGCTGTTACCCCTGATCCAGCTGAGAATGATCGGGCAGTGGAACAAGCCAAAGGACCAGCAGCCATACCAGGTACCTGACCCCTTGCTGCCCCAGAGCAAAGGATTAACCCTGGGCAACTCAGAGATATACAACTGCAGAGAAAGGTCCCGCCCTTGAGGGTAAAATTTGATGGGGACCCCCCAGAAACTTACATTCTTAACAAATGTACCTTTTCTTTATGTACACCAAGATAAATTCTGTGTGTCCAATCACACTTGGCCAATAAAGTATTCTATTCTATTCTCACCTACATGCAAGAATACGGGCAGAAATTCCCGACCCAGAGGGCCCGAGTTCGAGTCATCACCCTGGCCCTAGAAGGGGCAGGGTGGATGGTGACTCTCCAAAACATCAATACCCCAGAACTGAGGAACCTCAATCAATTCATGACAGCCCTATGCCACCACTTCGAAGACCCCCTTGCCGATAGAAAAGCCCACAACCGCATTAGAGTCATAAAGCAAAGCTGCTGCCCAGTAGCTGAGTATACCAAGGAACTTCATGATCTGGCCAGTCGAGTCGACTGACCAGAAGATAGCCTAGATATCCTAGTTGGTTCAAAGATGGACTCAACAATGACCTGTACACTGCCTGCCTGGCCCGTGGGGCCCCAAACCTTCTGCATGAGTGGTAACTGATGGCAGAAGAGGTGAAAATAGACATGACCCGAAACCAGTACCACAGTGGCAAAGTCTGCAGAAGATCCCCACCCCGGGGAAAGTGGAAATGTTTCAAACCCCAAACCACCATGACTCCAAGACCAGCTTTAAAGTGTGGAAAAGAGGGGCACCACGCAACAGAATGCTGTTCAAAAACCCCTGCCAGAAAGCCAGATCACCCATTGGGAGGAAACCTGGAAAGCCCAACCCTCAAGGAAAAGAAACTGGCCTGAAAAATTGAGAAGCTGTGAAGTTCCGGTCCCCCCCACAACCCAGAGGAAGAATCCCCAATGCCCTGAGGAGACCTGAGCCAGCGATCCGGAAGATGACCCGCTGGTAAGTGACCCAATTGCACCAATCACTCTACCCCTAGGACTATTTATCCTCAGCCAAGGGAAGGAGGAGGAAGTGTAAACACTGGACTTTTCCCCTTCAGCCGAAAAGAATAAACTTCTGGAAATAAGCATTTCTGTCGGGCTTCAACGATCCTACTGGTTCATCCCCTGGAGTGAAGCCCGACATGTTATCTTGATTGGGGAAGGAACATCCGATCCTGCCATTTCCAACATATTGACTTGGTCAGGGAGGGTTTTGTGCTCCTGTAGATCCTCGGGGAAGGTTTTCCACTCCTGCAGATCCCATCCTGGCTCAACTCATCTATCCCGTATCGCCATGGACATGTGACAAGGATGGGAGTGGGAGGAAGTTTATTGCTCCTACTCATCTCATTTCCAGAAACGAAACACGGAGGTTCATTGGGGTGGAATTGGGGGAATTAAGTCACGGCTTGAGATTTAAACCACATACTGCAGGTTTAATTAGTTGCATTTAGAATTGCGGGGTGGAGCATGTAGGACTAATGGGGAGGGAGGATGTTAGCTGCACGGGGTGGGGCTTCATGAAAAATTGCACTGAGATGCAAATGATCTCAGTGCTGACTTTACCTGGTATAACCGTTATTGCCGTGTTTGAAGGACAATGAGTGAAAATAAACTTACCTATTCACAAAAACCCTGTGAGTAACATAGTTTATTACTAGAATTCCTATGAAATCAAACTGAGGTTAACAGAAAGTCATCGCTCGCCTTTATTTTCAAAAAACCAGTTTATTGAGAATCATGGCAGAGGGCACGGATCCAGAATGGACAGTGGAGGAAGGCATAGAAGTGGCTGAAGACAATGGTGGAGAAGGTAATGAAAAACGGACTGTGGAAATTGAGAGAGAAGACCATTGACAGTACCACCGGTAGTAAAACCCAAAACAAGTAAAGTGCGATTAAGTGACCCCGGCCATGGTTTGAAGGAGGAAAAGGGGAAAGAATATAGGCTGATGAAAGTCATTGGGCAATCCCAGGAAGTGACACATTAGAAATGTTAAGAATACAATTCGGGGAGGTGACTTTAAAAGAAACAAAGGAAAGGGGGACCTTGATTCGAAAACAAGTATTACACCCTGAAAAGGACCCTTTATATGCATCCAGTCCATTAGGGTTTCAGGAGTCTAAGGTCAGGAGGGGATTGGAATGATCGGACTTACGTTCTAGGCAAATGTAGGATAGGAATATGGAAGAAGATAGATATTCCATGAGACCTCGCTCAGTAGACCCATGGGACATAGATTATAGAGCCCATTGGGGAGGTCCAGTACCAGGGAGGTGGGGGCCCCCTCCTCTAACAGCCACGTTTGATGGGAATACAAATAAAGTGCCTGTTTTCTTAAGCCAAGTATTAAACCATTTTGATTTATACTCCCATTGTTACCACTCAAATTGGTCAATGGTAATGGCCATTACCGGAGTGTTAGTAGGAGAAGCATACGAATGGGCATCTGATCTATATTGCCACAGGACAGAGGAATTGAGGGATATAGGACAATTTTTGGACGCATTAAGAAATCACTTTGAAGATACATCAGCAGATAAAAAAGCAGAAGAGGATTTGTTAGCTGTGAAACAAAAAGGGAGAACAGCACGAGAATATGTAAATGATTTCTGATGAGTGGCTAGTAAACTCCCTTCATTGCTGGAGAGTTTATTAATTCATATATTTAAAGAAGGACTGGACCCTAAACGACATCAGGCTTGTCTATATAGAGATTCGTATGCTACCTTGACTGATTGGTGTCGTGTGGCAATTGAATTAGATGATGGTTTACATCAATTGAGACCAAGGCTGGAAGGATTTATACAACCATGAAAGTTTATAAGCTCAAGCATAAAACCGCAACCTAGAACAATATCGACACAAAATACTAGGAGAACATTTAAATGTTTTCACTGTAATGGACCAGGACATCGGGCTATGGATTGTCCAATTTCACCTATGACAGTGAAAGATCCCTGACCTGGTTCAGAATTGAATAAGACTAAACCAAGTAGACGAGATTGGCATGACCAAGACAAGGCGAGAGGAATAATAGTGAATTTGTCAGATATTCCAGTGGAAGATGAAAGCTCTCTTATGCAATCTACTACATTGGGAGAAGCTGAAATGGACAATGAGATGCCAGATGATCCAATGGTAAGTAAGCCCATTCATCCTTTTATTTTATCCATGTATTTTTTTGGAATAAATGGACTGATCAAGGAATCAAGGATAGATAGATTGATAGATTCAGGATGCACAAGATGTTTAATAACACAAGCAGTGGTTGATAAATTAAATTTGAGAGTTATGAAATTAGGTGTTCCTATTAAATTCAAAAAGGGGATGGGTCTATATTGGGTGGAGCTCCAGCAACTCATAGAACTGAATACATTAAAATGGTGATGGGGGAGCACTGGGAGTGGATTTCTTTTGTGGTGGTTCCTCACATGAGCGAGGCATTAATTCTGGGACTAGCTTGGCTTGATAAATGGAAGCTCATTATACACTGGAAAGGGGGTTATCATAAATTACATCTAGCCATGGGTCCTAATCCACCATGCCATGATGATGACTCACCTCATCCATCTAGTAATACAAAGCAAGTGAAAGAGGGAACATCTACCAAAAACACCTATCTGAGTGAATATGAAGATTTAGCAGATGTATTTAATGAAGAGGGTACTGATTGTTTGCCACCCCATTGACCTACAGATTGTGCCATTGAATTGTTCCCAGAAGGGGCATTACCCAAACCCCGAATGTATTCAATGACCCAAAAGGAATTGGAAGAAATGAGAAAATACATCAATAAAAATTTAAAAAGAGGATTTATAACTCCAGGAAGGTGTCATATGGCAGCGCCAGTGTTATTCTGGGAAAAAAAAGATGGTGGATTGCATTTGTGTGTAGATTAATGAGGGTTAAATGCCATATGTGTAGAACCATTGTCTCCATTACCATCAATGAAGGACTTACTACTTACATTAGCCAAAGGATGTATATTTACAGCCAAAGGACGTATATTTAAGAAAGGCCTATTATAGAGTAAGAATTTGAAAAGGAGATGAATGGAAAACAATGTTTAATTGCCCTCTCAGTAGTTACTACTATAATGTTATGCCATTTGGGTTGCAAGCAGCTCCAGCAGTATTCATGCAATTGATAAATGAAGTGCTACATGAATATTTGTATAGAAGTGTTTTAGTTTATTTAGATGATATTTTGATTTATTCTGATTCTAAGCAAGAACACATTAAATTAGTCAGGTGCTTAAAAATTATTGGATGCCCAATTTTATATAAAATTATTGAAATGTGAATTTCACACTAAACAATTAGATTATTTAGGCTATCATATTTCAGAACAAGCAGTGGAAATGGACTCCCCAAAAGTAGAAGCAGTGTTAAAATGGCAAGCTCCTAAAACCAGGAAACAACTGCAGAGTTTCTTGGGGTTTGCAAATTTTTATAGACAATTTATTCCATGTTTTGCTGAAGTAGCTATGCCACTAATGGATCTATTATGAACTAAATCTATTGGTGTTGAAAATCCAAAACCAAGCACTATTTTGAAATGGACTACTCAATGTCAAACAGCGTTTAATAATCTAAAAAATCTGTTTGCACAAGAGCCATCTTTAAAACACCCAGATGCAACGTTACCATTTATCATTCAAGCGGATGCCAGTGATGTAGCGGTAGGAGCTGTTTTGTTGCAAAGGAATAAGGAAGATAATTTACAACCATGTGCATATACATCGAGGAAATTTAATCCAGCTGAACATAATTGGGCAATTTGGGAGAAGGAAGCTTTTGCTGTTCTCTGGTCATTGCTTACCTGGAGATATTTACTAGAAGGAAGTTCACAACCGTTTGAGGTATGGACCGATCATAAAAATTTGGAAGCACTCCAAAATCCATGTCAGTTGTCCCCAAAGCAAATTCACTGGGCAATATTTTTTTAAAAGATTTAACTTCACATTAAAATATGTCCCATCAGGGAAAAACTTTATAGCAGATGCTTTGTCATGACTTCCCCAGTATAATAGTGTCCGCGAGAATATAATCCAACCACTAATACTGGCTACTAATAGGATAGAATCTTTATGATCCACAATACTTACAACAGACTTACCTACAATGTTAGTGGAAGATGAATGGTTAATAAAAAATAAAAATCAAATAGAAATGAAAAATGGGATCACATGGTGAGGAACTAAAATATATGTGGCCAAGCATGCTAAGATCAGTAGTATTAAAAAAATGTCATGACGTTAAACTGGCAGGACATTATGGGTTCCTAAAAACTTTACATTTAGCAAAACAATAGTTGTGGTGGCCAGGTATGAGATTACATATAGAGAATTATGTGAAATCTTGTCCTATCTGTGTAATAAATAAAACTAAAATTGGAAAGCCAGCAGGATTACTACAAACAGTGTCTGAACCGATGAAACCCTGGCAAGACATTAGAATGGACTTTATAGTTGATTTACCAGATAACCATGGATACCCGGTGATATGGATTGTCATTGATCTGTTTTCCAAACAGGCACATTTTGTCCCATGTAAAGGAATACCATCAGCTAAAAAATTAGCCAAATTGTTTATACAACATATATATCAATTACATGGGGTGCCTCGAAGAATAATATAAGATAGGGGAGTAGAGTTCACCTCAAAATTCTGGTGAGAGTTTATAAATCTGATTGGTTCAACACAAGGACAAAGTACAGCGTATCACCCAGCTACCAATGGAGCAGCTAAAAGAGCTAATGCCACCATTGAACAGTATCTTTGTTGTTATGTTAATTATCAACAAAATAATTGGGTAGATCTAATACCATATGCTGAAATAGCGTATAATAATACAGTACATAGCAGTACTGGTCATTCCCCTTTCTAAATAGTAAATGGTATGGAATTTGTACCCATACCTGAATGGCCTCATAATGAACAAGAACAAAATGTAGAGACTACATCTACCTGGCAAGATAAAGTACGTAAGCAATGGGACTCAGTTCGAATCGCCTTGAAAAAAGCGCAAGAAGCATATAAAATCCAAGCCAATAAAAAAAGATCCACACAAACACAATATGATGTTGGAGATTGGGTATATCTATCAACTAAATGCCTACACCTAGGTCTACCCTGTTTCTCCAACAATATGGCCTCCCCCAATACGAAGTCCCAGCATGTTTTATAGGCATGAAATGAAATTAAGCCCCTCTCCCCAAATTAAGGCCTATATTAAAACATGCAAAATGGGGGGAATGGTGGGGGGGGCTTGCCATTAGGAAGTACTTTTGTTGCACACCCGGATATGGTACTGCCTGCGTTGACCCCGATATGAAGTGCCCCACGAACGCCGAGGTCAACATCCAAGCCATCGCTGCCCACCCACCCAAAGATGCAAGGGGGGGAATTAAGTCACCCCCAAAAAGACAGCCTAGCCATTTTTTCAGGGCTCAAAAAAAAAAAAGACCCGGCCTTATTATATGAGAAACACGGTAGCTAGTAAAAAACTACAAAATACATTGGACCATTTCAAGTTATACGAGTAATCCTGTTACAGTTGGTCTTCAACTTCCTTCTAGGTTCAAAAGAGTTCACCCCGTATTTCATATCAGTCTTCTAAAACCTGCAAATATGACATGACACCTGTTTAAAATGGCATAGAGTCTCCTGCTTGATCAAAGGGTTGGAATAGAAGACCTCCAAGTTCCTTTCCAGCTCTATTCTGATTGATTGAATTTGTCACTTGCAATGAAGTGAGATAATGGCCATAAGAAGGCTTAAATTGGTGTACGCAATTATTTTTTTAAACAGTTCCATCTAAGAGCAGTTTTCCTACAATTGACTTGATAGGAATTTTCTGAAAACTTTGCTCTCTTCTAAGGCTTGTCTTAAATGCCAGAACTGATTGAAAATATTTTGTCTACTCTACATGATGGATATGATAATATCATCATCACTGTACCCCAATCAAGCTCACAGGGCATCAAGTACTCCTCAGTTCAGTTCAGAGTTACACCTATTCTCTTCAATTGAATAACTATTGTTAGTTGATATAAAAGAGCTAAGAATAACTTCCAGTATACAGAGTTGTGACCCATGCATCTACAGATGTTTCAGCCCCATCACTGTGGTGCTGAGTGAGGGGGGATATCTGCTTTGACCTTCTTTTTCCACAGCACTGGGAAGGTTCAGCACCACTTTTGGTCTTAGCTTTTCTTCTTCAAGACATGCTCCCTTTCAACTCCATTTTCAATTGCACTCTCTGGATGTAGATTGCCTCCCCCCACTATCATTCCTGGTTGGATTTTCGCGAAGTTGCAGAAAGACAGACCAACACTTGTAGTCTGGGTCTGGTGTAGGATGACTCCAGGCTTGCTCTGGATTCTGGTGGCAGGACCAGCCAAACTGGATCAGCAGCTTTGCCATCCCTGCTTTTGGCCTGGAATGCTCATTTAGCCAAAAAAGGGACAGAGCCACAGCAGCACAATGGTTGTGAGCAACTCATCAGCATTTTTTTTCCTGGCAGGACCTGGCTAACAGGAGTTCAGCTCTTTTTGTTTTCCCAGGGTGATTAGCCTTATGTGTTTTAAACTGCATATAGCTTAAAACATCTAAATGATCAGAGAATGCCATGTCACTTGAATTGCAGCTGTTAATAATAATAATAGAAATCTTGGCTGGAAATGTTTGAACAATACAGCAGCGATTTCTATTCGGTGTAGGAAAATAATGGAAAATAGACATTAATTTCCTACTCAAAAGAAAGATCTTAGGATAATAGACCACAGATTTTAAAAAAACCTTAAAATTACACATGCTTATTAAATGTTAATTTGCTGGATTATTTATTTTAGCAATTAATAGTACTTCATTTCAGTGGCACAAAGAGGAAAGGTTTTATTTTAGTAATAATTTTAATGAAGAGCACAACTGAGTGATTGAAGCAGCAAAGGAAAAAGGGGAATCATAAAGACCAGTTTATATTGCTTGTTCAAATAGAATAGTGAGTGACCCCATTGACTAGGAAATGGGTATAGGAAACAAGTAGTCAAGATCTTACATGTACTGTATTTCAGATAATCACAAAGCTTATAAACAAAAGTATCAGGGAGATAGCTAGATATTTATTTTATTTTATTATTTTATTCATTTGTCAAGCATGTACAAGATAACAAGTATAAGTATGAACATAAACATGAACAAAGGAAGTAAATACAGATAAATGGGGACAGTAAAACAGAGACGGTAGGCACGCTGGTGCACTGACGCATCCCCCCTGTTCTGACTTTTACAACCACTAGCTGATTATAAGGCAGACAGATTAAACTCCACAAAGGTATCCATACAAAGTCTCTTTATTGGTTCATCAGGCATCCTCAAATATAACTCACGGTTACATCAAGATTCATCTCAATGTCCAATTCTCTGCATAGCTGACTTTATGGTGTAAAAGGATAGTTCTCTTTTCATTCTCATAATGATGGAGCAAGGGGGTGAGGCACCAGCATGCTGCTGGAGTTCAGGCAAGAGGGAAGAAACCACCCCCAATCCAGCAAGAGTTAATTCAGTGACCAATCAGGATTACAGATGTGACCACATGACATTGACTACATTTCCCAGGATTCCTTAACTAAATTTACCATGATGAATTCCCTTTAGGGGACAGCTCCCAATTCCTAACTAACTATAAACTGTCTGGACAGCACACTCCCTGCCTGGAATTATAAATTCCACTACCAACTAAATATTAATTGACTATATAACTAAAATAAACAGTAAACAGTAATATAGCATCAAACAAAGCAAAGCATGCAAAGCTTGAGGTTCAATCTTTGAGTTCAGCCTTTCTTCACAGGAACACTAGGTCAGTGACCAGTCTGGTGTAGAGCTTCTTGGTGAAACTATGCTGGTCGCTTCTGGCGGCCTTGTAGGGTGGACAGGTACTCTTGCTTCCAATGGTTCTAAGGGGTACTGGCAAGCGGTTGAAATGGATGTTGCAAAGACATCTGCCTTGGTTGGGGTCTGCAGCCAATCGCCACAGACCATTCCTGAGATTACCCATCCTAGGTCTGTTTTGAAGGCATATGGGAAGTCTCTAGGGCCTCTGACTACTTCAGTGCAAGCTGAAGCATCAGGGGCATCTACTCCCAGCAAGAGTAGAATCTTTGCCTTCGGCTTTAGAGTGGGAAAGTGATGAGCCAGGTACTTCAGGTGAGGTTTGTTGCTTGTTATCTCTGGTGTTGCGATCTGGCTACAGTCACTTGGTATCCTGTCCCATTCTAACATAGATGGCAGTGGGAACTAGGAACTTCCATTTAATGACTCTATACAGAGTCCAGTAGTTCTCCTCCCCACCGTACTTTGTGGTACAGTGCATGTTGATATTGTAAAGTGCACTTCTTCCTTTGGAACAGCGAAGAGGTCAAAGAATGCAGGTTTGGCCAGCGAGCGATTGCTCTGATTATCCACTATTACATACATCTTCACTACTTCTTCTGGGCATCCATTGGGGTAGATGTTGGCTAAGCAGATCTGTTAAGATGAGCAAGGAGACAGTGTGTTATTGCACACTGCCGTGCAATTGACACTCACTGCTGGCTCCAGGTGTGCTTCTATAGCACGCTGAGACTCCTTGGCCAGGGAAGGGTTATGTGTTGTCTGCTGTGGTGGCTCAGAGTCTGGATGCAGAGCGGCTGGGTGCTTGTCGCTTTAGCCTAGATGGCATTGCACCTTGGCTGTGCAGTATTTGGCTGAGTGTTTGGATTTGCAACACTTGCATCAGAATCTGTACTCCCTTAACAAATCCTTCCTTTGGCGCAGAGGTTTCTGTGCAAATGCTTGACACCTGTTCAGCGAGTGTTGAAAGTTGTATCATGGGCAAAACTGGACTCTCTTTGTCATAGGGGACTTAAATTGGGTTGTGTCTAATGGGTTCTCACCCAAACTCTTTACGGCTGAGGTCATGACCTCTGTTTTATGTGTTGTCGTGAGGTTGTGTTGTCTAGTGATTTGCACAATACTCTTAAGAGGTGTAGAGTTTCACTGTGTTCTTTGTTAGTTGGGAGATAGCTGCTTCTTATGCGGAGGTTTCAAAAGCTGTTGCAGGACATTGTTTGGTGGGCAACAAATTCTTGGAGAAGGGCGAAGGGTGGTTCTCTGTTCCGGTTCACGGCCAAGAAGGCATCAGACAAAACAATCCATTGTTCCACTATCTCTTTTGGTAGTCTGGTAATGATTGCTTCTTGGGTTATGAACTGATCAAGGCAAGCAAGATCTGCTAAGTCAGAACATTCTTTGGCTGTTCACAGCTGTATAAGAATGGTGGAAAATTCCTCCAACCTTCGGGTTTTGTTGATGATGATATGTGGGAAGCCATCCAGTCGTTCTAAGAGCGACTATTCCATCATTGTGTTATCACCATACTTTTGGTCCAGAGCATCCCATGAACATTTCATGACTGTGCCTGGGTCATTTAGTATGGCTGAGTAAGCATCTTTCACTATTTCAGCAGATCGTGGTCCCAGCCATGCGAACAGAAATTTAAGCTCTTCGCCAGGGTGCAGCCTTTCTTGTTGAATGGTACTTCTCAAAATGCTCTTCCACAGTAGGTATTCCCTGCCTGGCTTGTCGTTAAATTTATACATACCATTGGCTGCTAAGTCAAGCTTTCCCTATCGTAGTAATGGTTCTCTGTTTCTTCCTGTGATGGCAGATCATCTATTGGTATAGTGTCATTGTAGGTGTGGCTTTCTGGCTTGAGGGCATGTGTTGTGGATGGTTCGTGGTTATCCTCAGAGTATTTTATGAGAAGGTCATGAGGTATTACCACATATGCAGGTAAGCTGTCTGGCTGCCGGGTGTGGGTATCACATTCATCTCACCCCATATCTGCTTTAGAGTTGCCTTGAGGGTGTGGTATTGAGTGTGGCAGTTGTGGCTGTTTGCATGCCTACCTGTTGAGAAATCTTTGTAGTAACTGGTGGGCTAAGTGGGCTAAGTTGTTTGCCCAGTGAGCTGTGAGATATTGGGGTAAGTTTGCTGTTTGTGAGAAGGGAATCTTGAATCTTAGGTCTTACGACGTCAAGTTCTTGACCGGTGTGTAGATCATGTGGTTGAGATTCTCCCCTTCAATTCCTTGGTCCTGGGAGACTGCTAACTAACCGTGCTGGTTCCACCTGCTTCTTTTGTAGTGAGTGCTACTTATCCACATAGGCCTTGACCCATTTATCTGGGCTCTCTTCTCCCAACTCTTTGAGGTCGAAGTTAAGGGAGGTATTGTCAGCCACCTTCTGCAATGCTGCAGCCCGTGCTGTTTTGTTGCCAACTCCCTTTGTCATATGACCAACTCCAATTGGGCCCAAACTTTGGCCATTTCTGCCTGTTGGTTAGCCTGGGCTTTGGCCATTTTTGCCTGTTGGCTGGCCATTTCTGCTGCTTGAGCTGCTACTGCCACCTTCTGCCGTGTCACCTCCTGTATCGCGCGTAGATCTGCATCTGCTACTGCAGCTTCTATCTCAGCTTCTGCAGCTCAGTCATCATAACTTGCTGCTTTTGAGGCCTTAGCTGCATCGCTGGGAGGATGCTCTGGAAGAATGGGAAGAGCTAGCAGTAGAGAATTGTCATGAAACACTGGAACCTGCTTGAAATCTAGCTGGTTTGGGATGGAGGAAGGAGGCTTTCTTAGAATAGTGGGAGGAAGCCACTATTGTGATCGGGGGGCTATGTCGGATGTGGTCCTCTCCCCTGACATTCCTTCCAGCTGTAGCACATTGTAGAGCACTGCCTGGAGGGCATTTTTGCCTTCCTTAATACAGTCTTTGTGTTCCTTGTTTATCTCCTCAAAGCATTGAATGTATTCTTGGAGCTTTGGGTCACCCAGCTTCGACTGGATGAACTTGAGTTTACTTTCGCTGTCTCTCCACCGTGCAAGAAGGTCATGTAGGTCATCCTGCAATGTGCGGATTTCCTTAATGGACAGCTTGCGTTTTGCAGCTTTGCAAATCTTCATCAGCTCCTTCCATGAGTCTGCATAACAATGATACTGCCTGTCCCAATCCTCCCTCAAGAATGACTCCATCGGTTTGGTAACTTCCTATGTTGTCTGAAATTAAAGGCTTTTTGAGGTATGACAGTCTCTTCAGAATGTTGGACATCCAAAACAGGGTTTTGGGAACCAGGGTTCCCATTCTCTTTAAAGGTGAGTGGAGGGTTCGAGTCCTCTGGTACATCAGAGACATCTGTACTGGCTGAAGATGCTGTCATGCTTCAAATTGGCAAAAGGTGGATTTGGAAAAATTTGGTGGCTTCTGTGCAATTCCCTTTTCTTTTAGGGTGGCACTGCAGGATTGTGGTTGAATTTAGAAAATTCTGTAAAATTCAGTGGTTGACCACTAGAGGTGTGCATTGCCAGGTCTGGAAGACACTGGTGTGGTACACAGGTTGGCTTGTTGGTGATTCTTGCTTGGTCTGCAAGACACGGATGCAGTACACAGATTGACTTCTTAGTGGTGCTGGACCCTTGGGGTTATGTGGCAAGGGACTGTTGTAAGCTGGTGAATAAATTTCGAATTTTCCTGTGAAATTCATACTTGACTACCAGATAGTGCTACAGGCTAGCAGTTGGTTGGCAAGCAGCTGGGCTGTGAAAAAAACACTAGGTTGTAGAAACTTATGTGAGAAAAAAAAAATCATCAAATAAGGTTATACTTTAATCCAATGATTTCCCTTTGCTGAGCAGTGTAGGCTGTTATCGTTTAATTTTCAGTAAACAAAGAGAAAAAAGAAAAATCTTCTATGCCTTTTCACCAACGAGAAATGACAACTGCATTTCTGAATTTAAATTGCCAACCTGGATCAGATTTCTGTCTTCAGGGGGATGTGCCCCATTGGTATGGAAACTGCTGATTTAAAATGCTGGCTGGATTTGCATTCTGTCTTCAAAAGGGGGAGGAATCACCGCCTGTTTCTATGGAGATGGCTAACTGCTAGGAATTTTTATGGGCTACTTCATCTACAAGAAGTAGGCATGCGAGGCCTCTCTCATCTGCATTTGTAAGGGTTTGAAGACAATGACTATAGGGCTTGCTGGCAGTCCATTACTGTGGAGACAATGGAATGCAAGGAATTTTATCACCTACTTCCTGTCAAAAACCTTCCTCATTCTTTGTGGCTAAAGGGCTCGGGAAATATTGGCTTCTTGCCTCAATTCCCGCTCCTTTTGCAAACAGTCATTGATTCAGCAGATTTTTTTTTCTTGAGGAATGGGGATTTCTGGCCCCTCCCAGCAATTCAAACAAGCTTTAGAACTTGGTTGCACAAGAAGAGAGAGTCTTGCACTGGCAATCTGAATAATTTATATCTTTACTCTGGAGACTCAGATTAGCATTGTACATACACTCCTGGCTTCAATAGACTTTTGCTTTTATCACAGGAATTCAAATTACTTTTAATTCTCACAGGAATTCAGACATAACAATAATTCTTTACTTTTGGGAGTTCAAATTAAATGTCTTTTTACTTAGGGAGTCCAGATAAGCAAAATTAATTTTACTTTTCATGGGAAATTGAAGATATAACTATCCTTTTACTGTTCTGGCCTTTACAACCACTAGCTGATTATAGGGCAGACAGATTAAACTCCACAAAGGTATCCATACAAAGTCTCTTTATTGGTTCATCAGACATCTTCAAATATAACTCACGGTTACATCAAGATTCATCTCAATGTCCAATTCTCTGCATAAAGTCTCTTTTCATTCTCATAATGATGGAGCAAGGGGGTGAGGCTCCAGCATGCTGCTGGACTTCAGGCAACCCAACCTACCAGGGGTTAATTTAGTGACCAATCAGGATTACAGATGTAGCCACATGATATTGACTACATTTCTCAGGATACCTTAACTACATTTACCATGATGCATTCCCTTAAGGGGACAACTCCCAATTCCTAACTAACTATAAACTGTCTGTACAACACCCCCCCTTTAAGGACCTCTTAAGAATTGGATGTCCATGGTAGACAGTTTGAGATTGAAGCTGTGAGTCTGAGGCTATAACAATGGAGTTAGATAGGGCATTCCAGGTGTTGACCACTCTGTTGCTGAAGTTATATTTTCTGCAATCAAGTTTGAAGCCTTGAGTTTGTATCGATCATTTGCCCATGTATTATTGTGGTTGAAGCTGAAGAAGTTATTGATAGGCAAGACATTGTAGCAGACAATTTTGTGTGCTATGCTTAGATTGGACTACAGATGGCATAGTTCCAGATTGTCCAAGCCCAAAATTTCAAGCCTGAAGGCATAGGGAATTCTATTGTGAGTAGAGGAGTGGAATACTCTTCTTGAGAAATAACTCTGAACCTGCTCAATTATGTTAATGTCCAATATACAGTGTGGGTTCCAGGCAGATAATATTCAAGAATTGGTCTGGCAAAGGTTTTTTATGCCCCAGTTAGCAATTCAATGTTGCCGGAGAGGAAGCTTCACAAAATAAGGTTAACAACTCTTAATGCCTTTTTGGTAATGCTGTTACAGTGAGCATTGGGGCTTAGATCATTCGAGATGAGTGCTCCTACCGTATTTCCCTGAAAATAAGACCCTGTCTTATATTTTTTTTATCACCAAAAAAGGTACCAGATTTTATTTTCGGGGAATGTCATCAACTAACCTCACTTGTATTGCTCACATTGCTCTCGTCTTCCTTTTCTCTGTCAGAGGCCTTCAGAAACTTCTTCTGCAGCCAGCAAGCTTTCCTGAAGGCCTTTGCAACTGATAACAGAGCTCTGGGTTGATGCAGAGCTTTGTTATCATCTACAGAGGCCTTCAGGAAAGCCTTGCCAGCTTCCAAAGGTAAGCAGTAGGGCAGGTCCATCTCCCCATCCTGACCCTAGCTTAATTTTTACCCGACCACTTTGGAGTGGATGGGATCTTAATTAGGGTTTATTTGGGGAGGTATAGGTGCATGTGTAAAAATCAAGCGAGGACTTACTTTCAGGGTAGGTTGTATTTTCGGGGAAACAGGATAGAGTGAAAGAGTGAGGGTCATCTACAACAGGGGTCACCAACCTTTTGGACTTCAGGGACCACCAAACTCATTATTTTAAATTCTGTGGACTTGAGACCATGGGGAAATATCAAAAAAAAGTCTGCAGGAAAATTCCCCACCCTGTTTTCCTACCAATTGATTATTCTTTATTTGACATTGCAGGATACCATCTCCAGCTCTGTTCTCGGGGCAGAGAGAGAGAGAGAGAGAGAGGGAGACTTTTGACTTCATGCAAGGAAAGCAGCAGAAGCAGCAGAAGTCTTTCTTTCTGTCCCCCATACTCTGCCAGAATGACTCTTTGTGAGATTTATTGCACTGGCGCAGCCTCTTGGAGCAGGATGCCTTGCAGGATCCCAAACAGAGGTGGGATTCCAATTCTTTTACTACTGGTTCTGTGGGCATGGCATGATGGGCATGGCAGGGGAAGGATACTATAAAATTTCCAGTCATAAGTGGTATTTGCTGGTTCTCTGAACTATTCAAAATTTCTGCTACCGGTTCTCCAGAACTGGTCAGAACCTGCTGAATACCACCTCTGGTCCCAAAGACTCATTTCTGGTGGAGTTTGGGGGACAGAAAGAAAGACCTTTGTTTCCTTGTGTGCAGACAAAAGCAGAAGAAGAAAGAAACAGAAAGAAGCACTCCAGTGGCCAGGCCAGGCAAGTGGGGCAAGTTCCTCCTCTCTGCCCTTTCCCCCCTCCTCTCACTACCTCATATTGTTCACAATGCAAACGACGCAAGCCTTGTGTTCCCATGGGCCATGTGGGTAGCGCAGCCTTGTGTTCCCGCGCAGCCTGGATTAATTGCTTTGGGGGGGGGTGCTTTGGGGTGACATTTCTCTGCAGAGCACCAAAATTTTCTTGAAGACCATTCCTAAAATGCTGTCTTGGGGAACACCGCTGTTAACTGTTGCCGGATTTGATAGAGTCCTCCCTATTTTGACTGTTGTTGATGTTGCAAATCTTTGTGATTTGTTGGTGTCATCCAGTCCAAATAAGACAGCATTGGGATGCTTCTGTTCGCGTTCAATCACTTCTTTGACAAGGATAGAGATATTACTAGCAGGATTAGTGATTTACAGCAGCTAGCAAGATTAGTGATTTCCAGCCTGCTGGGTCATGATTCTGGGATACTGGTATTTCATTTTTCCGTGTTTTATTTTTTTCTTCAAGGTATGCTAGATGCACTTCCAAAGTGTCCAGATTTGGGACAGGAAAGCAGGTATCACTTTAGTCATAAAATAGCTGGATTGGATTTCATAAGAAGAAGGAGCACTGTTTTTCATAGATTAAATAGAGAATAGTATCTCTTATTAGAAACACACACAGAGACACTATATTAGTGCAAGAATATTTGTTACATTCAATAACTTTGTGGTGCATGTCCCATTTATATAGGCATTTATCACTTATTTGTATATTGAATTCTTCTCCTCCCTGCAAACTATGTGAAATTCTATGTATATAATAGGATATTTGATAGTCCTGATGAAATGAGCTATGATTCAGACAAGCTGACTACTATACAAGATATATACTGTATTTATTATGTATTAATGTAGCATAACAGTATTGCAGAAGGGTAAAGTAAATTGTTGAAATTCCTAACAAAAACACAAAAACAGAGTACAAGTTTCATGTCTTTAAAAACATTAAAACAATCATTATGTAAAATATTAAAAGAATCATACAAATTACATGTACCCTTTTGGTTTCAGATAGGAAAGCAAAAATAATTGGCATGATTTATGGTTTGCTGCCTTCTGCAGGAGATTTTAGAAAACAACAATCCTTATATATTCCAGACATACCATACAGTTGACATTTAACTCTACTACCACAGTAATAGAGGCATAAAGTAATATGGCAGGATAAAAATCTAACAAATAAATAAATAACACCAATGGATTGTTTCATTTCAACACAACCCATAAACAATTACCTTAACAGCAAAATTAGTATCTCAGCCTACAAGAATCCACAAATGAACAAATTTATTCCTTTATCAATCTAAAGTTCAACTGCACAGCAATATCTTTAATGCATATGCATTAATATGCACAATTTCCACTTGACAAATTATTTACAAAGTTCAACAAAGCAACATAACTTCACCATTTGCAATCGGAAAGTTCAACCTATAATTCAAATCATTGCATAGCTTGTAATGCAAGGCAATGCATACACTGTAATTCTTAAAGTTGTAATTTTCATATAGTAAAGCAAATAAATTCACTTAAGCAGCAAACAATAATCTTTTGTCTACAAACTGTTGTCAAACTGTTTACAGTATAATGCTTTTAGTGTTTAAAATGTAGTTTGCTTATTGTTCACTTCTCTCCTTCATTAGTTCAAGCCAATGTACATGAGGTTTGGAATCCTGCCTTCTTTTGCTTAATGAATCTCCAGGGAAGAATTGAAAATAAAGGAACCACAGGAAGTTAGAATACTCAAAACACTATGAAATGAAATGCACCATTTGGTCTAATATCTGGACAAACACAAAATATTTTGTTTTAAGTTTGGCATTAAATTCCAGAACATTGAATGTTTTCTTCGGGAGTTTTTATATACTCTTAAACCAAATTTCCCTATTCTATTTAGAGAAAGAAAATTTTCTGTTGTAGATGACAGTAATGATACTTCTGCCACAGTTGCAAGGAGATCAGTCCAGCATCAAGTAGGGCCAGAAAATGAATTAAATCTGCATATGATTCATTTCTTAGTTTCCCAGACCAGACTAATACCATTTACCCAACAGCACTGATCACACAATACCAAGAAAATGGAGAGAGTTCCAAGAGGGTACTCTGCAGATTCCCACCTGGATCCATTACTTGTGTGTATTGGCTCAGTTCTGTTCCCTCCTCAACAGTTCATTTCAGTAGTCATCAGTGCTTTTGTTGGACTAAATAATCCCATGCACACAGAAGGATTAATTGCAACAGTATCGTGTTCACATTTATAAGTTATACATTGAGGTTCTGGATGAGTCCTTTAACCTTTCCCTGTTTGTTGCCCTTGTTACTGATCCTTCCCCTCCCTCATGGTATGGTTAACTAAAATCTGATCTACCTCTACCTTGCCCTACCTCATGGTGAATGTTAATATTATTTGAACAGAAAGTAAAATATATTTTAGTTTTTCTGAAGTGGGTGTAACTAAAAGAGTCATTTGGCTTATGTAAGGAGGGCAAAAGAAGAGGAGAAAAATGAAGATAAAAAGTAGAGCTGAGACCGAAACTGTCCAAGTCATTTCCACTCTTTACCATGTTTTTTGGTGCACAGAATAACTCATAACAGAAAAACTTTCACCTCACATATAAGTCCCATTTATTAATACCCAAGAGTAGAGCAACAAACAGAGCAACAATATGGTGAGGCAGGCAGCAGAACTGTGCTGTTTTGGCACACATCTATCACTTTTCATTATTTAGACTATAACACAGTGGGCAATGAAACAGGCCAGGTTCAGTTCGAAGTTGACACTCTGCTTCCGAGAAGAGACATGTTTACTTGAATCATGAGTAGAAGGTGCTGTGGCTTCTTCAGTTTGCTGCTTCTTTTGCTGCCAAGCTGAATCCCACTGACTTGGTGGGGACTTGTCAGTTGGCAGTTTGTATGTGACTGTCTGTTTATACGTACGATGCAAAAAAGAGAAATCAAAACAACAGATGCGTATTGGTCCTTTCGAGCTCATAGCATTTCTGGGTGGGCTCTAGGGTTTAAACTTCTCAGCTCCTTTTCTTTTTTTCAGAAGGAATCCCATCTGCTGTGTAGCTGGTCCTTCATCTTGCCTTATTTTTGCAGAAAACATCTAGTTAACCATAAACTAATAATCTCTGTGTGTAAGATATCCTGAGTTATGATTAGAGAAGAACAACTCATGGTTTCAGAAAGAAATATTTTAAATACTTAAGTAGCAGTTGTGCTCTGATTTGGGTCTGAAAGCTTACATGCCAAGCAAACCTAGGCACATTTCTTACCAAGATCACATCCCATGTTCTATAAACAAAATAACAAAAATTGAAGTGTGGAAAAGGATCACCTACTACTGCCAACTCAAAAGAAATGTAGAGAAATTAAACCCTTTATTCGTTATTCGATAGGTTTTTGTTACGTTCGGCTGAGCTGAGCAGGAACTGAAGTCCATTCCCATTGGCTGAGCAGTCTGACAGCAAGCCATATAAAAGTGAGCTGTCAGACTGCATCGGTTAATTGCTCGTGGTTGCCAGTTGACTTGCAACAGTAATGGCTATTGTGGTTACTGCGGTTACAATTATACTTATGGTTACTTGTTACAGTTAATAGTTACTAGTTAATAAATGTTAATTTAGCCAAATCGTGGACATTGTTGTGCCTCACAAAACTGGCAGTAAGGATGGGATCGACACAGTGAAGGCACACAGAAATCTCAAGGAGTAGGAGCGCGCAGTAAAGTTATTTCAGCCAGCTGATGAGATGTCCTCCACTCCAGCATTCCTGTGTTTCCACCCTACAACGGAGACATGGTATTCCTACATTAACCATTTTGAATGTTTTTTAGATGCTGCGGATTTGGCGGACATATCAAATCACAGAAAAAAACTTATTTCCTAAGCTTCTGTGGAGCAGCTGTCTTCGACACTGCTACCGCTTTATTGGCACCACAATCAGTTAAAGAGGTTTCCTGGGAAGCCCTCCAGAAAATCCTGAGTAACCATTATGCCCTCAAAACATCACGAATCGCTAGACGGCATGCTTTTCGGCAACGGGCACAAGCTGAGGGAGAGACCATCAGTATGTATATGGCTGCTCTCTGAACGGCTGCATTGCAATGTGGGTTTAAAGAACTGGATGACATGCTGCTTGATCAACTAGTATGTAGAGTGAGAGACCTCAGACTCCAAAGATGTCTGTTAGCAAAAAGTGACCTCACTTTAAAAATGGCAATTGAAGAGGCTCAAGCTGCTGAGATGTCCAATCTCTCTGCGGCTGAGATCCAAGGCACAATTAGCAATCCAGGGGCTAAACCAAATGCTACTGTTCATTTTGAAAAGTTTTCCCCTGATGAATTATTAAATCATGATGAAAATGTTAATCGCCTCTCCAATCGCCAACAAATGCAGCAACAAAAAGGCTGGAACCCAAGGAGCAAACCACAACAGCTCCCTACAACACAGGTCGTTTGTTTAAGTTGCAGGGGTAATCATTTAAGACCTGACTGCCAGTTTAGAAATGCTATTTGTTTAAATTGCCAGCAAATGGCCATATAGCCAGAGTCTGCAAATCTGGAAAGAGAACACCACAATCACAGCCTCAGCCACTAAACAGATTCCAAAAACAAAGGAATCAATGTTTTACTCGAGCATCTTCCACTGACTCTCTCAACAATATTCCACAACAACTGAACATTAATAAACTTCATGTAACCATCTTTTTAGAAGGTAAAGACTGTCCAATGGAGATTGACACTGATTCATCTCTATCCATACTGTCCTAGGGTACCCTAAAGAGACTGATTCCGACCATTTCAAAGAAACAACTTGCAAACTATCTCTCAAAGATTACCAGGGGTGTAACATACCAGTTATAGGAACAGGCAAATTTGCAATTAAATTTCAGGACTTCAAGGGACAATTACCCCTTACTATTGTAGAAGGCACCTTACCTAGTTTAATGGGGCTAGACTGGTTTGACTCTTTAGGGCTTAAAGTGACAGGTATACATTGCACTCAAAATCAAGATATTGAGATGCTATTAGCTGAATTTAAGGATGTTTTCAACAACCAGTTAGGCCATTATGTGGGGCACCCCAATTTCTTTTGCGTTGGATCCAGCAGTAACTCCTATCAGATTAAAACCCCAACGTGTCCCTTTTGCATTAAAATCAAAAGTGGATGCAGAAATTGATAAGTTGATCTTACAAGGAGTCCTGGAACCTGTATATTATGCACTATGGGAAACCCCTATAGTGACCCCTCTTAAACATGACAGCTCTATCAGATTATGCACGAACTATAAGAGCACATTAAATAAGGCTTTGTGCACTAACACTTATCTTGTGCCTGTAATTCAACATCTCCTCCATTCAATGGAAAAGGGCACCATATTTACTAAGCTTAACATGGCCCAAGAATATCAACAGCTGCCTGTCACTGAAAAAACTGCTCTGGCCCAAACCATTGTAATGCATAGGGGAGCGTTTAAGTGTAAACATTTGCAGTTTGGGGTATTTGTGGATCCTGGTATATTCCAATGCCTTATGGAACAATTACTGCAAGGTATCCCTGGCATTATACCATACTTTGATGATGTCATCATTTCAGCACAAAACAAGCAAGACCTCCTGCAACACTTTAGACAAATCCTCACTTGCTTCAAGAACTCAGGACTCAAATTAAAAAGAGATAAATGCAAATTTGGTGTTTTCCAAGTGGACTTCTTAGGATACCGCATTGATGCCCAAGGGATTCACCCTGCAGACTCTAAAGTTACAGCTATAAAAAAGCACCTATTCCTACCAACAAAAAGAAGCTGCAGGCCTTTCTAGGTCTCCTAAATTTCTATGCCTCATTTTTTCCGCACAAGGCTTCTATTGCAGAACCACTTCACAGATTATTAGACTCTCAAGCTAAATGGTCATGGGGCAAATCACAACAGAATTGTTTTGACGCTATCAAAGTGAAGCTTTCTTCTGACAGCGTATTGATGCAATTTAATAACCAATTGCCTTTGATTTTATGCTGCGATGCATCTCCTTACGGTATAGGTTCTGTCTTAACTCACATATTGATTAGTGGAGTGGAAGCACCTATAGCTTATTTTTCAAGGACTATGTCAGCAACCGAAAGAAATTACTCACTAATAGATAAGGAAGCTTTGGCAGTCATTGCCTCTGTTAAATGATTCCACGAATTCCTCTATGGCTGTCACTTCCATTTAATAACAGACCACAAACCTCTCCTGGGTATCCTGGCTGGCGACTGACAAAATCCCCCTATTTTGTCTCCAAGGATGACCCTCTGGGCATTATTCTTGGCCACATACTCCTATACCTTGCAATACAGGGCCAGAAAGCACCTAGGACATGCATTGAGCCGTTGCTCTTTGCCAGACAAAATTATAGACCCTGCCCCTTCCTCATCTATACTACTAATTGATGATAATCAATTACCTATTATGGCCACAGATGTCGCGAAAGCCTCCTCTAATGATATTATTCTCTTACAGGTATTAGACTGGGTGATAAGGGGGTGGCCAGAGCAGGCTGTAGATGTCCCATTTATGCCACTCAGAACAAAGAAGCATGAATTATCCACCCAACAAGGCTGCCTACTGTGGGGAAATAGAGTAATAGTTCCCATGTCCTCAGACCTAAGATTTTAAACAGCTTGTATGAGGGCCATCCAGGAATAGCCCATATGAAGATTTTAGCTTGGAGCTATGTTTGGTGGCCTGGCATAGACTCTGATATTACCACAAGAGTTAGGGCATGTCATACATGCCAAATGTCTAAAGCGGCACCTCCAGCAGCTACTTCTGGGGAATGGGAGTCTGCTAAGTTGCCATGGGTCAGGGTCCATATTGACCTGGCTGGACCGTTTCAAGGTCACACCTTCCTTATCATTGTGGACTCATATTCGAAGTGGGTAGAGTTGGTCCTCATGAAGTCTAGCACATCAGTGATGATCATCAAGGCATTAGATCACCTTTTTGCAACCCATGATTTTCCTGACATCCTAGTGTTGGATAACGGTCCACAGTTTACTGCAGCGAACTTTGACTTATTCTTGGTATGCCGGGGCATAAGGCACGCCCTTGTCGCTCCTTATCACCCAGCGTCTAATGGACAAGCAGAGAGGGCTGTGTGGGCCTCCAAGGAAGTGCTGGGATGATTAGAGGGTGAGGACTGGCACTCTAAGTTGGCAAAGTACCTGCTAATGCAACACATTACCCCCAGCACAGTGACCAATTGTTCCCCAGTGGAGTTATTAATGGGCTGAAAGTTAAGGAACCATATGGACAGACTCTACCCCAGTTATGCCTCAAATGTTCCCTTAAATACTTTTTGTGGCATTAGAGTTTTCCAAGTGGGGAATTTGGTTTATGTGCGGAATTTTGTAGGTAATCCATTGTTGCTGCCAGGGAATATAGAGCCAGTTACTGGCCCAAAATCTTATAAAATAACTCTGTTGGATGGCCAAGTTTGGTGCCGAGTCTGATGTAGATCAGATAAGGGGGCATTGGGCTGAGTTATCAGAGGACCCGTCTGACAGTGAGTCGGCTATCACACAGCAACACAAACTCGAAGTGGCTGAGATGCCAGGGAGAGAATACCTACCTTTAGAAGTTCTTCCATCTGAGTCTGAGTCAGCAGAGGAGAGGGGTCCAGTGATGTTTCCATCATTGTCTGTTAACCCTGCAGGCCATCATTCTCAGATGACCGGGCAAGCTGAGTTGCGTAGGTCCAGCCGGAATAGACAACGCCCCGCCTATCTGAATGGCTATGAATACGCTTGACTGGCGGGAAGGGGTGTTACGTTCAGCTGAGCTGAGCAGGAGTTGAAGTCCATTCCCATTGACTGAGCAGTCTGACAGTGAGTCATATAAAATCGAGCAGTCAGACCGCGTTGGTTAATTGCTCATGCTTGCCAGCTGACTTGCAACAGTAACGGCTATTGCAGTTACCGCGGTTACAGTTATTCTTATGGTTACTTGTTATAGTTACTAGTTACTAGTTAATAAATGTTAATTTAGCCAAATCATGGACTTTGTTGTGCCTCACAAAAGTTTTTATTTAAAAAAAGTATCTGTTAAAGATTTAAAAAAAACAGGCAAAACCTAAGACTCTACCCATCTGACAAAATGTAACATTATCTCCTCAGTAGTTATCAGTTGTCCAAGCAAAATTCAAAATCTGAACATAAGTGCAGGAGCAGCTTCTTGCTCTGTTACTGGTAACTAATTGAAAAATATGCTCATGGTAATATCAAAGTTCATTAATCATATAGTCTTATTTTCCATGAATTGTGCTGTGTCCTAGGAAAACTGCCTAAATTAATTATAACAGCACATTCTTCAACCGGAAATTCCTAGCATTCCTGTCCTCTGCTAATTTTTTGCAGAATATACATAACTGCTTGCCCATTACTTTTCTGATTTAAGAAACTGTAAGTACTGTAAACTTCCTTTCCTAAATCAACAAAAGCAGGTGACCTATTTTAAAAGACATTTATAGCACCAGAACACATACAAAGGAGTAGTGCTACAAAAGGTCAGATGATGTTGCGTTCAAAACCATTAACCTACTAGAGATGTTTATCATATTAAATTTGCTCTTTAATAAGAGCTAGAATGAGTTTAGAATGTTTATTATTTAATTGCTAGATTGATTTACCATTGAGTAAAAAAATCAAAGGCTTTTGAGTTCTCTTTAGGAAGGGAATAATGGAATATAGTCAATGGAGGAAAATTAAGAGGAATTTATTTGTTTATTTCCTACAACCGCCACCCCACCCCACAATTCCACTTCTCTACACAAAAATGCCATGACGAAGGTTTTACTGAGAGAGAGTAGCTGGCTCAAAGTTCCCCTGTGAATTTCCATTGCTGAAAGCAGAATTGAACCTGGGTCCAAGAACTAATTTCATGGTCTAATATATACTGTTGTACTATAAACCTCTCTGAAGGCCTTTTGAGCCTTTATATGCTCAACAGATCTTCTTCCTCCTTCCCAGATCCATTGGTACTAACCACATGGGCTTGAGCTGCAGAAGATACTCTCCAGTCCAGGTCCAGATCTGAGCAGGACCACTAATTGTTTCCACTGTGGATTATTCCCATTTCACACAATCAGGCACAGAGACCAATACACAAGTAGTGGTGAATATCTATATAAAAAGACACCACAAGTTTTAGCATTATTCAAAGTTGAAGTTTTATTGTCAAAAGTTGCAGACACCATGTTAAAGCTGCATGCTTCTCTGAATGCAAAAGCCAGGTTTCCAGCATTCCAAGACTCTTCTGAGGTGGGCAGTATGGATGTTTCATGGAGTTCTTGATAGTCCTTCCAGATGGGTAGTAAATGAAGCATGACGACTGCCACTCCTGGTTCTATCATTACAGCATGCCCAATGCTCCAGGCATCCAAACTCTCTACTTAACCTTTGCAGGTCCTTACGGAACCGCACCCCCAGAAAAGTATGAAGTACAGGATTAAGGCAGCAGCGAGCAAAAACCAAGCCACTGGTAATGAGGAGGGCAAGATCACGCTGAAGACTTACCGTGCAGCTTGATGACTGCTGGCCTATTAAATCTGCTGCATCTAATAAGGTGAGTAGGGCATAAGGGAGTTGCAAAACCAAGAACAGCAAAACCAGGGCCAAAATGAGCCACAAGGCCTTGTGTGACTGGGCATAAGGAGAGGACCAAATAGTACGTGTAATGGCTGCATAGCAGATTACCATGATAGCGAATGGTAGCACAAAACCAAAGCCCACTTGCACGAAACAAACTGTAGTTCTGACAACAGTCACCCTACAGAGCTGAAAGCCTTTGTAGTCCTCCACGTGAGCATACATGACATTGGGCACTGCTAGAGCTGCTGAGAATAGCCACATCAGCCCGGAGCAAAGCTTGCCCCAGAAACTGGCAGTGGGGCGCATGCGGCGAGCAATGGGTACCCACACTATGGCGATGTAGCGGTCCAGGGTAAGACTCATGAGGAAAAGAAAGCCACTGTAGAAGGTCAGAGCATGAAAGCCTTGCAGAATCTGGCACGCAGTCATGCCCAAGTACCAAGTACCCATCATCCCAGCCACACCCACTGGTAGAGTCAAGAGCAGTAGCAAGTCCGAGATAGCCAGATGTAAGAGGAGGATGTCACCAAGGAACTGGACTCGATGGTAACGGGCACGAACCAACAGCAAAATCCCGTTGCCAAGAAAGCCCATAACACAGAATAGGATGACTATAATTGGAAGATAGACACGTGCCACCATGCGGATAGCCTTCTTTTCACATAACTCTGGCAGGTCTGATGGGAATGTCTCTAAGTCCCATTGATACCATTCTGTGCTGACTGGAGGCTCACTGGTCCAAGAAGCCTGTTCCTGCAAACGAGGGGAGGAAATAAACATCTCTATGCTGCTTTTTAATACATGTTAAACAAAATACAGGAAGTGACATAGACTCCTCCTCAGTGATTTCAGTTTGTTGCCACGATTACAAAGCTTTTTTTCTTGGAAATATCACCTTTGTGCAGGAGTTCTCAGCAGGGGTTCTTAAGACAAATGTGTATTTCCCATCCTTGAACAATAGTTCTCTTACCTTTAAAAAACGAGCAAGGCTAAAAACTAAAAAGGCTAAAAACTGAGCTAAAAACTATCAGGGTGCAGATTGTAAGTGTAATTTTCAGACCAATGGTGGAATGAGAAGCAATGAATCAAACGTTTCAAGTTGCCAATAGCTGGCAGTACTAATGTACTGAAGTGCTAAAAGGCTCTGATCTAGGATTTGTTCTTTCAAGTGGTGGAAAATTGCTGTGAGAAAAGTTTGCCTTGTTCATGATATGAAAGCCTGCAGCATTACTCATCAATGTTCTATTGCTAAATGAGGTTTGATTGCTCAATGCAGATTATCTATGGTGAGGACTAAGTTGATATACTATGCATTGCTGGCCATAAAAAATGTAAAAAACAAAACAAAACCCTAGGAACAGTTGATTTGTATGATCAAGAATGAAGCAAGCAATCCGTGAAAGCAACCATCAAGTTCCACATGGAAAGATCTGATTAAAGACAATCATTCAAATTCAAAACCCAGGCTTTGGCAAGAAAACCCAAAATTGCCAGTTTCTGGGATGCAGATGATGTTACACATAGGGATTATTTCAAACTTGGCATTATTATTTATTCAGAATGCTACATTGCATGTGATTTATACCTTTTCTCAAAAGTAAACCAACATAATCATGGGCTTTTGTTTGCCTCAAAGGGGTGAAATCTAGACCTGGTTGAAGATATAAAATGTTGATTTCTTTTGTGATGACTTTAGGAAGCTTGCCCATTATTGACAGAAGTGAATAGTGATTGATAGTTTGTGTAGAAAGGTAAATAGAGCTAACAATAGAACTCATTTTGAGGGTTATTTTTGCATTTCATTAATTAACACATTCTTTAAAATGAAAATAGAAAATTGCTTTTCATTCAACTATTACAGTTCTATAAAGTTGTAAATTTGGTGCTAACAGAATTAAAACGAAATACATCTAATAGTTCTTCCATACAAAGATCCTTATTACTCTAATTTTTCATTTAATCAGAATAAAGTAAAATAAAGCATACTATTAAACTTCAAGTTTTGAATATTTGATTAATCTACTACACAGAGAGATCTATTTATAAATCAGGTTGTATCTTAATGCCCATTTCTTATAGTAAATAATAACAAATACAAAAGTCAAATACAAACTGAATGGTAGCTATTCCAAATTAACTTAAATCAGAAGAGATTGAGGAGTTTACATTTAATTAACTCTATATGCTGCCAACAACTCAGTGCAAAAATAGTTTGAGGAGCCTTTGATGCCTGACATTCCCAAAGATATAAAAAATATTATTCTAATCTTTTCTTGCAACGTACTGAAGGCAAGACCTATAGGATTCCAAATGATGGGGGTTTCTTGGCCATCCTTAATAACAAGTATATTCCTACTTACTTGAAATTGGAGCTGCTCATCCATCATCAAATTATTGTTCCTCATCAGTTTGTCTACAAATATTATTTAAGGTTTATTATAAGTTGGCTGTTCTGTTGAGTGATGTGGCTGATACTGAGAGGACAGTTCCCCTGTCTGATAGTGAAAGAGGTAGGCTGTGTTATTCTTAGATAAATTATTCGTAGCTATGGCATGGAGCTTATGAACCATAGATGTTACATAGTTTTGTCAAAATCTGATGGAAAGCACAATGTATAAAAATTGAGTACAATCTTATACATAAGGTAATTCTAAAACAAGGAGATGGATTCTTTGATTTGATTTTTGAACTTGAGGGTACTTCATATTCAATATATAACTCTCACCCATCTGATCCCTGCCTATGCTTCTTGGTTTTGATGGGAGCTGACATCAAGCAAGACTTAGAAGGCCATTGTTTCCCCTCTGGCTGTAAATGTCAGATTTACAGAGGCTACTGCTCTGAAGCAACCATTTTGGACAGCAATCATCACCATCTTCCTACAGTCCTTTCATGTTTTCTCAAAACAATACTGCTCATACACAAAAAATAGCAGCACAGACAAAGTTTGCTCTTTCATTTGTGACAATTGGAGGGACTGAGGAAGGGTCTAGGAGGAATTAAAAGGTAAGTGTAAGAAAAGAAAATGTGAGAGCTAATGGTTAAGAAGGACCATGTCCAATGTAGTAGAATGAAATAAAAAATACCCTATTATCTATCTAAAACCAGAAGCAAGAGAAGCCCATCACTAGAGAAATCAAATATTTTATGTGAATAGAGCTGGAATTCAGGCAAATACAACTATTCTTACATAACCTTCTTCTACAGAATGAGGAAAATCCTCTGTCTTTGGGCACAACACAAAGCCAGCATGGAATATCAATTAAAGTAACCACTAGAAGGCATCATGTTACTTCAGATGCTGGTAGTCAGATTTTGTTATTCTATGGAGTCCAAATTCTCTGCCAGGAATTGAAGTCATGGACATTTGCACTTTAGATGATTATGTACAGCTTAACTATCCAGATTTTCAAGATTCCTAGTAAGGATAAAATTTCTACTATAAAAAGGTGCTTCCTGGTGAAAACTGAAAACATTGTGGATTCCTTGGTGCTCTCTGAACTTGGTTGCTTGCTTGTAGATGTTTCATTACTGAATTGGTAATAACTGAGAGAGACACCCCCATTTCAAGTTATATAAAACCTTGAATATGGAAGCACAACCCAATACTGCTCTGAAAGCTTAAGGGGAGGCAGACTGCAGTGCATACCATACTGATAAAGAAAACAGTTTGCCATCTCCACTGCCAGTCCCTATCTGATTCTGTTCTAAGTTCTTGCCAAATGTTACTGTCCTCTAGGGAGAAGGTGAATTTGTGGCCATTTATTGAGTGATAGCTCCCAGAAATCACAGTCAGCATAGCTAATCTTGGGAGTTAGTACCTGGAAAAAAAAACCCTTCCTCTATATTTCATTTGTATTATATGTTACTAATTGAGTTATATCTTTTAGTATATACATGCCTAAATATTTAATAGATTCAGTATAAATATGGAATTGATGTTTAAATGTGTGGGTAACCAAATTTTCATCTATTGGCATCAATTCCAATTGAGACCAGTTAATAGAGTATCTTACTATTTTATTAAAGGCATTTATCATTTGCATCAACCCTGGAATAATGGTGTGCATTTATAAATAAACAAAATACATTGTCTGAAAATAAAAACAGTTTATGTTCAGTAGCATTATGTACTACAGGTAGTCCTCAACTTACAACAGCTTGTTTAGTGACCAAAGTTACAATGATGACTGTTTTTCACATTTATGACTTTTGCAGCATCCCCATGCTTACATGATCAAACTCAGATACTTGGCAACTGGCATGTATTTATGACGGCTGCAGTATCCTGGGGTCAAGTGATCACCTTTTGTAACCTCCTAACAAGCAAAGTCAATGGGGAAGCCAGATTCACTTAATAATCAAGTTACTAACTTTTTTAACTGCAGTAACTCACTTGATAACTGTGACAAGAAAGGTCAAAAAATGAGGCAAAACTCACTTAACAAATGTCTCACTTAATAACAGAAATTTGGGGCTCAATTGTGGTCATAAGTCAGGGACTGTTTGTACTCTAGAGATTTCTCTACATTGTCTAATAGCACAGGCCAAGGGTTCCATGCAGATATTAAAAAGAGAAGGTGAAGATGTTTCATTGCAAAAGTGGACATTCTTGTCTAGTTCCTCTAATAGTGGGAAAACAAGAGAGAAAAAAGTCATTAACCTTCACTTTAGGTTCATTTTAGGCAACTCATATCTTGATCCATTTTATGAATTCCAAAGGAAATCTGAACGTATTCAACACAGCCAATGTTTACTGTTTATATATATATATTCTGCCAAAGGCCTTTTCACCATTACATCTGTATAAAAAAGGACTGTCTTAGACAGCATTTTACTATAAGTTGTAATAAAGATAAAGTTTCTTTAAAACACATGTTTTTATATTGTCTTATACTGAATATATTTGGAGAGAAAATGGTGGACTATAAACACGACTGCAGCAAAAGTTAATTTTTTCAGAAGATAAAATTCTCTTGAACTATATAACTAGTACATATAATTTAACAACTGAACAATGTGAATGAATTCTCCATGTCGTTTCTATGGTTAAAATTGATCTTGCAACAATGGAAAGATAAATGCATAACCCATTCACACAACGGATTAAAGATCTGATTATGTTTGCCCTCTATGAATGAATTGACTATAGATTTTGTATATACAAGTATAATTAAATATGGAACTCATTTATAAAAAATACAGAGGGTTAAAGAAAAATTAATATACTGTATATGTAGTTGAATAATGCTGGTATATACATTTAGACAATTATACATAGGACTGTAGTTGCTGTAATAATACATTATATTTTTTATTTTCTTTTTGTTGTATGTTTTCATTTTTAAGGCACTTTTTATGTATAGTTTTTATATGTATTTGCATTATATCTGTTGTGTTTTACTTTTTTCTTTTTCTGTTTTTTAAATAATAAAAAAGAATGCCGGAAATTGTAGCTCAACAACATCTGGGCATCCACAGATCCTCAAGTCTAGTGCACAGTTGGAAGTCTTTGGATATATAAAGAGGAAAAAAACATTTTACATGTTTAGATCTGAAAAGATCTGAACAGTATAATAACCCTTCTGCTTGAAGCTGGCTGGGGTGCTAGTCTTCAGAAAGGGGATATTCTGTAAGGGTTTATTGGTCATTATATTTATTCTCATTAATAGAGGAACTCAGGGAATTAAATATATAGCCTAGAATAAGTGAAAATTAAAAAAATGTATTTTCTAAGCTGCAAGCAGTACAACTCTTCTGCATTAAGCTATTGGAATATGCAATATTTCTAAATGTTCGCAGATGTTTAATTGACCTAAATACAGAAAGCAGCTTATTTGATGGCTAAATCATGATTCCAGAATACAGCAATTTCCATCATGAAAGAGATAGCAGCAGTGAAGAGGCACCATATATCTTCCCAGCTTTTAGGGTGAAGGGGAACAAATGTAAGACCTGTCCCTTAAGATTTCCTTTCCAATCTCTTCCAGTCTGCATGAATCCAGTTTTCATTTTTTCCAGTAAAATTTGAGTCATTATCTCATTAACAAATTAAAAGAGAGTGGGGAAGAGAACATGACTTTGTTCTTCATCTCAGCTAAAAAATCAATTTGGCTTTAGTCTTAATACATTTTTGGATTTCAGCATATATAATCCTGGAATATTTTCCCCTTTTTCTGGCTTCATAAATATACTGATTTAGCTTTACAAACTAAACCTTTTGTCCCTTTTTTTTTGGAGAAGAAAAGAAGGTGGTAATGTTCTGCATCTGTTTTTCTACATTATATAACAATCCCCCCCCAAAAAAAAAACAAAGAAAAAACTCCCCGTATTTAAAATTTCTTTGTTTTGAAGATGAGGGACAATAGCCAACTCAGAGGTGGATATTCAGCAGGTTCTGACCAGTTCTGGATAACCAGTAGCGGAAATTTTGAGTAGTTTGGAGAACCAGCAAATCCCACCTCTGACTGGAGATCTTACAGTATCCTTCCCCTGCCACGCCCACCAAGCCACACCCACAGAACCGGTAGTAAAAAAAATTGAATCCCACTACTGAGCCAACTGTCATGGAAATTAGATGACTTTGTGACAAGATGAATTTTCTTCTGCTGTATTAGGACCTCCCTCCCAGGGCCTGAGCCAAGGAAGTGGCATGACAGAGGGTCTAGACTCTATATCACCCACCAACATGGATCAGGCACTACAGAGGATCCAGGTTTAAATAAGGGCCTCCTGGTAAAAGAAGGAGAGGAGATCCTCTTTGGCTTTTACTGTACTAGGACTCCTCACCCCCAATTAGGTATTGAAAATATCTAGATCCCTGCTTTAGTCATTATCTGAATTTGCATTGCCATTAGTCCATGTAACAAGAGCAGCTAGTGGATGTTCTTGCCACTGTCAGAGAAATCCACATATATCTCTACCATTTCTTGCCTGATAGTTATAGTAATTTACAGTATTCTATTCAATCAACAGCTTCATCATTGATGAGAACTACAGCTTGGTGATTATAATCATATGCCGACTTAATTTGTATCGTCTCTTAGACTAAAGGACAAAAGTACATTAAAAATACCATCAATGGAATACAGCCAACTATGGTCTGTAAATCAAGATTATAGCTTAGCCTAGTGTATAAACTCACCTACTCTAGATTCTTCAATATTCAATGGTTATGGATTAATTTACTATGTGAATTCACACTGATTGCCAGTGTAAAATATGGTCTTTCCTGATATCATTCTTATATCGTTAAAAATTTCAAAGCTGGTTAATATTCAACAACTGACACACTACTCTTAGGGAGTAGGAGCTTTGGTAACAGTCTTTTAAATAAAGTTATTATTTTACTAACAATTCTTGGTTTCATCTAACAACACCTGGAACTTTTTATTCTCACTTTCATCCTCAAAGTTTCTAACCCACACATCAATGTACCGGATCCTCAAAGATACTTGGCAAGCGAACCAATAAAGTGAAGACACCTTCAAGAAAACCTATTTGCTGATACTGATTAATATGTTGTATTTCTTGACACATATCAATATAAACTTTGAGTCAGCTACACCTAAGAGCAAGAAACAGGAGTAACTAATATGCTTCTAACTGACTACCTGATGAAACACACTCAAGGTACAGTCCTCAATGGAATTACATCTACACAGAAAAAGTATGCAGTACCCCAGGTTTCTTTCTCATGATTTAAATAAGGAGATAGAGGGGAACTCATCAAATTTGCAGATGACATTAAACTAGAAAGAAAAGCCAATCTAAAGACAGGCACAAGATCCAGAAAGATCTCAAAAGACTTAAGGTCTTATCCAACAAAATGCAATTCAATGACAAGAAAAACAAGAAAAAACAAATGCATGAATATAGAATATGTTATGAACTAATAAAGGCGTTTAATAAAGTTTTAACAAAACCTTAAGAAAAAAGCAGGGGTCTAATCCTGCACTTCTGATTGGCCGATAATAGCGATATCGGATTGGTCCTTTCTGGGGAATCTGATTGGCTGTTAACGGGCCAACTCTCATTGGTTCAAGGGTTTAACACTTCCATGTTTCTCATTGGCTAATAGGTCAGCAGCCTACCCTATAAAAGGGCTGCTGCTGCCCTAGGGTTTTGCTCTGTTCAGCATGATTAATAAAGAGTTGAAGTTCACTGTTCACTGCCTCATCTCTGTTCCTTGCACCCATGTGCAGAACATAACACTGGCGATGAGGATGGGATGCGGAGACATCAGAGCTGACTGAACACTACAGAGCACCAAACAGAGCACGTGGCTGAAGGCGCATTGACAACGGAAACCATGTCAGGCGGCGCCATACCACCCGCTCCATTTGACCTGGCACAAGAAGACTGGGACTCGTACATAGACCGGTTCCAGATGTTTCTGGAGACTAACAACTTGAAGGATGCCACTATGGGGAAAAAATGAGCAGTATTGAAAACATTGCATGACAGTCATCCTGGCATCGTGCATATGAAAGTGCTCGCACGAAGCTATGCGTGATGGCCAGGCATTGACAAGCAGATCGAAGCCTGGGTAAAGACTTGTTTAAAGTGCCAAGAAGTCAGCAGTGCCCCACCTAGAGCAACTCCAACGGAGTGGGAAACCCCCGGGGGGCATGGTCCCACATCCACGTTGACTTTGCGGGACCTACTAAGGGACATACGTTCCTCCTAACAGTGGATGCCTATTCCAACTGGCTCGAGATCCACAAAATGAAGAATACTACAACCGAGTCTGTCATCCGAAAATTGAATAGGCTATTCGCAACGCATGGGGTGCCAGACGTTCTGGTCTCTGACAACGGACCCCAGTTCACCGCCCTGGCGTTTGAACAATACTTAGCAGACTGGGGTATCCGCCATGCGCTAACCTCGCTGGCTCACCCTGCAGCTAACGGCAGGGCCGAGCGCATGGTCCAATTTGTTAAAAAAACTCTCCACAAAATGGACTATGGGGACATCGATGACAAACTAAACAGAATATTCCTACTCCAACACATCACCCCGCACATCGTCACCAACAAGACTCCAGCTGAACTGTTGATGGGACGCAAGCTCCGTTCCCACCTCGACCGGCTCCACCCGTCCTACAAGCCAGAGAAACCCTGTGGATCTAGCGGAAAATGCCATGAGTTCATGGTAGGCAACTTAGTTTTCACTAAAAACCTTTCCGGCGAACCATTATGGGTCGAAGCAATCGTAACTCAAACCACCGGGCCCAGATCATACCGTGTGCAAACCTGCAACAGAAAAATATGGAAATGCCATATAGATCAGCTTCGCTCTAGGCTACAACCCAGTTCCCGCGACTCCTGTGACTCTCAAACTGAGAGGGGAGGGGATGTTGAAGAAACTGAATTCGAGATGGTGGAAAGCGGAATTGAAGGAAGTCAGCAGCCAGGCGCGATACATGAAGAAGAATCAGGGAGGGGGATGACACAGAGGAATACCTCAATGGAGGCAAGCCCACAGAGATTGGAGGACAACAACGACAGAATTAGCGGCACCGAGTTGTCCAGTGAGGATGCGGAACCGCCTGTACCAGATATATCAAAAAACGTCCCACCGAAACTGGACTACAGACAGGAACCAGTGGGACAGCGCAAATCTATGAACTAATAAAGGTGTTTAATAAAGTTTTAACAAACCTTAAGAAAAAGCAGGGTTCTAATCCTGCACTTCTGATTGGCCGATAATAGCGATATTGGATTGGTCCTTTCTGGAGAATCTGATTGGCTGTTAACGAGCCACTCTCATTGGTTCTAGGGTTAACACTCCACGTTTTTCATTGGTTACTAGATCAGCAACCTGCCCTATAAAAGGGCTGCTGCTGCCCTAGGGTTTTGCTCTGTTCAGCATGATTAATAAAGAGTTGAAGTTCACTGTTCACTGCCTCGTCTCCGTTCCTTGCACCCATGCGCAGAACATAACAGAATAGATGGTACCTGGCTCAACAGTGACAAGGATCTAGGAGTTGTAGTGGATAGTCACTTATGTATCAGCCAGCAGTGCCCTGCAACTGCCAAAAAATCCCAATGCAGTCCTAAGCTGCATCAGCAGAGAAATAGTGTGATGATCGTAAGTATTAATACCGCTATATACTGCTTTGGTAAGACCACATTTGGAATAGTGCATCCAATTCTGGTAACCATGATACAAAAAATATGTTTTAAGAAGAGATTACATAGTCATTTCTCTGCAATGATATAAGGTCTCCTGTATGAACAGGTGGCTGAACTAGAAGACCCTAAGCCAAGGCCCCTGCCAACTCTGTTATCCTATATTCTGTTTCAGTTGCAAGAATAATACTGAACTATTTTTAATATCTCAGTGCTGGATGAAATCGTTAACCAACTAGTTTAAGTCCACCACTTCTGAGCAATAAAGATCAGATGAATTCTAAATGAAGTTTTTTCTGTTTTGCTTTGCTGCCATCTAGAATGATGTGGATTTTTGTGGCACATATATGTAGCCCTAACTAGTTTCTCATGTTTACCTGCAGTATTCCAATTTAATTAGCCCATTCTTTACAGATTCTCTAACATTTAAGTATCTTAAATCAGTATGCTTTGATCTAGTTTTTACAGCAATATTAGTAGCTAACTTTATGGCTGCCTGGTTGTCCTCGTACACAATAATGGAATCTTCAACAGTTATACCCATGTCTAATAATAACTGTTTGTACAAAATTAAGTCAGTGCATAGTAATGACAGACATGAAAATTCTGCTTCCATCATGGACAAGCTGATATGCTGTTGTCTGATTGACCTCCACCCTATTAGTGTCTTACCAAATAATATAGCCATCCCAGATGTTGATTTTCTAGTGTTTATGTCAGTTGCAAAACTTGCATCTGCATAGGAACTAAGACTTAAATCACCCTTAGGTTCTATATACAATGCATGGTTCATTGTTCCTTTAAGATATCTTAAAATTCTTTTTAATGATTGCCAATGACATTGATGTGGATCTGAATTAAAACGTGCCAGCTGATTTACACTATAAGCTATATCTGGCCTTGACCAATTGCTTATATATGATAAGCTACCCATCAAAGATTGATATATGGACTTATCAAATTTGGGACTTTGATCATTAGTTTGGCAAACCTCCTGATTCATTGGAGTCTTTGCCAGTTTACAAAGTTCCATTTTATACGTTTTAATTAATTGGCAAATTTTATCTTCTTGAGATATCTTAAATCCATTTTTTGTTTTGTTAATTGTCAATCCTAGATACTTTTTAATTTCACCTAAATGCTTTAATTTTATCTTTTTAGCTAATAATGATATAATCTCATTAGCTTCATTATTAGTCTTAGTTATCAAAGCAATATCATCTGTAAATAATAACAATAATGACACCTTTCCATTATTTTCTCTTTTAAACACACATGGATCTGCTAAACCAGATTTAAAACCTATGTTGTTTAATTCTTTCACAATATATTGGTTCCACTCATAGCCAGATTGTTTCAATCCATAAAGACTTCTTTTTAGTTTCCAACAATCATTACTATTTACTTTATTGTCTTTTATAATAACTGGCTTTTTTAAATATATAGTGTGCTGCAATGGTGCATGCAAATAAGCAGTTTCTACATCTAAATGGTTAATGACATAGTTTCTCTTAGCTGCCCACACTAAAGCTGCTCTCAAAGATGTTGCTTTAAGACTTGGTGCGAAAACTTCATCATAATCAGGTGCAGTTTGATTAAATCCTTGAGCTACCAACCTAGCTTTATGGGAAACAGTCCCATCATTTCCAGTTTTTACTTTAAATATCCATTTGCACCCAATGGATTTTTCTCTTGGAGGTAATTTGGCATCTTCATATACTTTCATTACCTTTAATGAATTTAGTTCTTTTTCCATTGCCTTTTGCCAATTCTCCTGATCCTTAGCAGGATACATCTTAAGTTGATCTATACTAGTTGGAACTTTTGTTACTTGGCAAACTATACTTGCTTGATACCTATCAGGTGGTCTAGTTACACGTGTAGTACGTCCAGGTATTATAGGACTTACAGGTGGACTTTCATTAACTAACTCTTCTTGATTATCTAACTCTTCCTGATCAACTGTTTCTTCTTGTCCTGATTCTATTTGTTCTTCATGGACTTCTTCTTTAACTGGACTCTTCTTATAACTAGTCTGATCTTTTTGCCTTTTGTAGGGTTCAATAATTACTTCATTATTTAAATCTTGCTCTAATCTATTCCATCCTACATGTTCTAGGAATTTTGCACTAGCACTGGTGTAAACTCTAGATGTACTTGGTTCCCAGAATCTATAAGATCTGTGATTAGATTCATATCCTACAAAAAATAATCTTTTAGCTCTATGTTGTCCTTTTTGTCTGAGTTGTGAAGGGATATGCACCCATGCTGGTGCTCCAAATGTGTGCATGTAACTTAAATAGGTTTTGTACCATGCCACAGTGTGAATGGTAATTTACCTGTTGTTGAATTAATAACATTATTCAATATATGATTACCACACATTATTGCTTCTCCCCACAAATTTTCAGGTAATCCTGAATCAGACAACATAGTACGTGCCATCGATTGCAGTATTTGGCCTCGTCTCTCTATAAAGGCATTATGTTGTGGCCTATATGGTGCAGACTTTTTATGTTGAATATCTAACATTCTAAGTCTATTCTGGAATTTATTATTTGTAAATTCCATACCATTATCTGTTATAAGAGTTACTAATTTCTTTTTAGTTTTTCTTTCTGCAAATTTAATCCAATTAAAGAGATTTAGATACGTTTCAGTTTTGCTCTTCATTAAATAGCAAAACCCATATCTAGAATAGTGGTCCATTATACTTAACATGTATCGAGCACCTCCTACACTTGGTTTTTTCGGACCTATTAAATTGGCAAATACTACTTCTAAAGGCTCTTTGGTAGTAAATCCAACAACTCTATTAGCCGGTATGACCTTGGTTTTGCTTTGATTACAAGCAAAACATTGCAAATACTTATTACAAGGTTTCAAACTTATTCCTTTAGATAGTTGAACAGTTTTCTTAAGCATTTTAAAATTTAAATGCCCTAGCTGTCGGTGTAACAAGTGAATACATTCACCATGAGGTTTGTTATTATCATAAACTGTGTTAGCCACCTCTAAACCATTATCATTTAAAACATATAATTCACCTCTTAAAGATGCAGTAATTTTCTTATCTTCTTTTTCAATTATGCAGTTATCTCCCCTAAAGGTAACTACATATCCTAGTTTAACCAAAATTCTAACTGAAATTAAATTAAACTTAAGTTGTGGTACATATAACATTTTTACATTCTCTTTTATGAAAGAACAACATGCTATATCTTGACCTTTAGCTTTCAGTTTCCAGCCATTGGCTAACGATATCTGCTGTGTACTCTTGGACATTTTAATAAAATTTTTGTTATCATTTGTTATACAGTGGGATGCTCCACTGTCAACCACCCATAAATTATTTTTTACAGCTCCGTTAATATACATGGCTAACTCTAAATTTTTATTTATCTTTTGATGACTTTTAGTATTCTGGCCAGCGTTCTGGCACTTTGCTTTTTTACAAAATCTTGCCAAATGTCCTCTTCCTTCACAATTAAAACACTTTTTAATTGTGTATGCAGTAGGAGATTCATTATTTTGTTTTTGAGCTTGCTCCCTCCTTAACTGATCTCTTTCTAGTCTTCTTCTTGCCTCTTCAATCAATCTGCCAGTTATATCAGTTAAAGTTAGACTTTCCTTAGGCAAAATTTCAAGGGAAGTGACGTAGTTATCATAACTTACGTCTAGTGATGATAGAATTATGTAGACTTGGTGTAGTTCAGAGAAAATAAGTTCTTTCTCGTGCAGTTCTTGAAAAATGCTTTTTATAGAATTCAAATGACTAAGCATATCACCATTCATCTGGAGATGCGTCCTGAAAAGCTTTCGTGTTAGATTTATGTGAGCTCCAACGTTATCTCAGACATAAATCCTCTTCAGCTTCTGCCAACACCCAACAGCTGTTTGCTCTCCATGGATATGAACAAGTTGCTGTCAGACATCCTATTATGCAAAGAGCTTGTTCATTCTTCAGTTTAAAGTCTTTTATCTTTTGTCTATCTTCCTCAATCTCTGGATCCCATTCCTCTACGTTTGGTGGATTTTCAATTATGTTCCACAGTTCTTCTCTTCATAGAAGTAGACTACATTTCATAGACCATGATACATAGTTTGTTCCATCCAGCTTGGATATAAGGGACAAACTTTGTAGATTGACTTGTGCCATGTTTTCTTGTATGGATATAAAACTATAATGAATAAAACACAGCTGCCTGTTTACTGTAATGTATAACAACACAAACTCTCACTTTTTACATAAATCTGTTTTATCCTAGTTAAACTGACTTTGCAGCCTCTGGACCCATAACCAGTGTTAAGCCTGTGTTCCCCAACCAGGGTTAAAGAGATAAGCTAAACAGAATGTGCAGTGTTAGTCAGATAGGCACACAGATAAATGAGTGAGATAAGTTTGTATGTTTGTTAACATACAGTAAAAATAACAGATACGCTTGTGCTATCAAAAATATAGTTTATTCCATTTAGAGTTTATAGAGTTTAGAGTCAAAATAACAGTCCATTAGTCATGTATCATTTTAGTCAATCCATTCAAGGATATTCAATTAGCAAAGTCCGTGTAGAATATCCAATGTCAGTTCACTTACAATAAATCAGTCCTCTCACCATTGATAAATCAATAGTCCTTTCTCTCTCCCGTTCCAATAGGGGAAAAAACGCAATCTTCAGTCTATCCAGTAATTAGGGATCATCAAGCCAGAGAGAGCAAGCTATCATGCCTTGCTTCTTTTATGGTGCTTTTACAACAACTCCCTTAATTACATTCTTACAGTTAAAGTTACAGACACTTTAACTAACAAACCATGATAACATATTTATTATTTTACCTAAACCAGTTAGGGTAAACAATGTTATCCCTAACAATGGGGAAAAAAGAGGAGGAGAAACAGTAAGACTAGTAAAATGTTGAAAGGAAATTGTTTCTTTACAATTAAAAGAAGGAATACTTGTGAAGTCAGGAAATGTAGAAAGAATGAGAAAAGACATGGGGAAGAGACCGGGAGGAGACTCGGGTTCGCTCCCTGGACAATGCACCGGAGAAGCAGTAAGAAACAGGCATATGACAGAAAGAACCACAGAACTAGTAAAATGTTGAAAAGAAATTGCCTTTTCAGAGATAATGGTTGATGAATTAAAAGGGGGATTCTGCAGGGTGACAAGGGGTAATAAGAATATTTCTGCAATTAAAAATATTTAGAAAATAGGGTAATATAGATATTGATAACTCTTATTAAATGGGGGGAAATATGCTGTGGAATCCAATTGAGAAGATGTAATGACTAAGGGTTTATTGGGAATTAAGATGAGGGAATAAAGGTATATTTTAATCATTAAGGTGTCACACTCAAAATAGTAAAAGAGGGGAAACTTATATTTGTTCTTTTTTTTGTGGGTGTGTTAAGATCTGTATCAATTTAGAACTTATTAAATGTGTGTAATTGAAAGGGAATGTGACAGACTAAAGAACTAGCTAAATTAATAAGTTTAATATAGATTATTAAAAGCAAGGAGAGACATTGGAAACTTCATTATTACCACTATTAGGCAAATATATATTGTTTATTTGTATTTTTAAAATAAATATTAAGGATTATATCTGAAATAATTGAAATGAAATTAAATGTCTAGATTGGGATTAATGAAATAATTTAGAATTAAACCTTATCAGTATTTATTAGTAAATACATATTGTTTATGTTTAAAAACAAATACTAAAGGATTAACCTGAAATAATTGAGGCTAGAATTAATGTGTTTGTTTCTCTCCCTACTGAAAATTTGGAATGGAAAAGGTAATAATAGAATTAAGTTTGCATATATTATTGTATAATTTCTGTCATATTTGTATGTAAAGATGATGACCCGGAAATATGTTGTCCACCAAAAAGAGATTTTTGTTTTTAATGTGAAAACTGAATAAAGTTTGTTATAAAAAAAAAAAAAGAATTGGTCTGGCAAAGGTTTTGTATGCCCTAGTGAGCAATTCAATGTTACCGGAAAAGAAGCTTTGCAAAATAAGATTAAGAACTCTTAATGCCTTTTTGGCAATGCTATTACAATGAGCTCTGATTAGCCAAAGTGGGCTGAACTTAGAAGCTATGTATGATCTCTGATAATCTTGGAGAAGATAAACAGATGTCCCCCCCCCCCCCAAAACAACAACAACAACAACCAGGGAACAACTCCTTGTAAAGTTCCATCTGGTTGGGAAAACCTACTCTCCTGAATGACTCCTTGGGATCTGATTTTCTTGAACTTCTATTTTTTCCATTCATTACATGGATTCCAGGTCACCACTTTGTTTTAACTCTTTCAATATTCAAATTTCTTGAAATGTAATGGTTTATTCAGGTAGTTTTCCATTTAGTGAACTAGGATGATCCTTTTAACAATGATACATCTAATCAATTAAAATACAAAGGCCAGCAGTGAAAGCCTCTAAAATTATGAGTCTGATTTCTCATCTGAGATCAGAAAAAGCTCCTGGGGATGATTTATGCTTGCCTGACTTAGTTGCAACCTATTCTCTATTTTGCGATTGTAGTGACAGGCAGATAACAACACATCTGTATATCTGTCCTGTATACCTGACCTGTGTACACTTGAGGACAAGTCACGGCAGCACAACAGAACAAACTTAATGTTGCTAGTTTCTGGGCAAGATCTGTTTAACTTGTACATATTTTAATCTTGTGTTTTATGCTTTAAATTTTATGTCATACAATATGCATTATTTGAATTGTGATGCTTCTGACATGAATAAACAAACCTCTTAACATGATGATCATTTTTGAAGCAGTACATATCTTCTAAAGCTACAGTCCTGGCCTAGAGAAGTGGTCTTCCCTCAGCTTTATTAGAAGAAAGACACAATAAAGGTATATTAATACTCCCAGTAGTTATGGACAAGCTGAGTCAATTTAATATTTTTTTCTAGTGTCACTTTTATATTTTCTTATTTTCTACCTTTAACTAGGATGTCAGTTTGCTCAACCCAGTGTTATTGGCTGATGGCAACTCCTTTTAACTGTTGCCAAGTTTTGGGCAACAGAATATAAGATTTGCAAGGTACCATCAAATAATAACTTTCTTATTGATATGGAAAGACTGAAGTTAATTTAATTTGTATAGCTGCTGTTAAAACATTTTGAAATGTTTACTATTGTCATAAGAATAATTCCATAAAAGAGGAACACAGACAAACCACAGGCAATAATTCTTACTTTGAGATCAGAGATTTATTTCATGAGCAATTTGGAACATGAACAGCCATCAGAACATAAGAACATTTCAGTAAGATAATACTTACAAACAACCCATTGCAATGAGGTCCAGAGATAATAGCTAGGTCCAGCAAGGAGCAGCTACCATCAGATCAGCTATCATCTGATCTGAGATAATACTCCTTCTTATATAGTCTATTTTCTACATCTCTTCAGTTCCTCTGGAAGATTACCAGAGCAGCTTCCTCATTTACTGTGCCATCCTGTTGCTTGCACTTATTTGAAAACTCTTTGTCATCTGCACTTTTTGGTTCAGTATTCTCGTAATGTCTCAGACAGTTAAGTCCAAAAATAGTTTCCAAACTGAGCTAATTGCAACTATTAACTTTACACAATTTCCAGTTACAAATTTCCCTTAGTTTACGTCTTTTACCAGGTTAGTGCTTTAATATATATCATATAAGAAGCAATAAAAGCCAAGTTTAAAGCTAGGAAGCATAGACATAGGTGGAGAGTTAAGGTTTCCTCTCACCCTTATATTTCTTGTTTCAAATGGCTTCTTCTTTGAACCTTACTATCTAGTATTCTGACATTTTAAAAGTTTTTGTTCTTATTTTCTATAGCTCAGTTGATATTGTCATCTTCTGCTGTCTAAAGGCCTTAATTTCCATGGCTGATGCCAATTTCAGGTGCAGTTTGCATTTTGCTCCTGGGAAATGTTATGTCCCCATCATCTTTATTCAGACTTGGCTATGTAGGCCTTTTTATCTTTGTGTTGTATTAAAGCAGTGCTTCTCAAATAGTGGGGCGTGCCCCCCTGGGGGGGCGCGAGGCTCCGTCAAGGGGGGTGCATTTGACCTCGGAGAACATGCTTTTTTATTTTGATTTTTTTACTGTCCTAGAATAAAGTGCAATTGCACTTCCACTACATTAGGGGGCAGTGGCGCTCTCATTGGCAGAGTGTGCGCAGGGAGCATTCGCTCGGTGGTGTAGGAGTTTTGTTTGCACTGAGCATGCAGGCTTTGCACACAGCACAGAGTTTGAGTATAGACAAATGATACTATTTATAGTCACGCGGGGGCGCGAGATGTTTTATTCTTACTAGGGGGGGCATGACAGAAAATAATTGAGAAGCACTGTATTAAAGGAAGCAACTGAAATGGAGCCAACCTTTTTTCTATCCACATCATTTCCATTTCTTTGGACATCTTTCCTTCCATAATCTCCATGGCAAAGTCTTCCCTTGCAGCAATGTGTTTGCTCTCTGCTGGTCAAGCTTTTTTTTTTTCAGTTCAAGCTTCTGCAGCTCATTCTCTGCCCTCCATTACCTGTAACTCTCCAGCTTCCGAGTCTCAGGCAACTGCAGTTGGATTTTGCTGAAATTTTCCCTTTAGTCAAATATTCTGATTTTCATGTCCTCACACTTTTAGGGCTGGCATTGAAAATATAGAATGTAGATGATTACTTTTCTAACTCTATCAGGGGTGGGATTCAAATTTTTTAACAACTGGTTCTGTGGGCGTGGCTTAGTTGGTGGGCATGGCTTGGTGGTCATGTGACTGGCTGGGTGTGGCCAACTCAATATCACTCACATCAAGGCACGCATTTCCTCACCTGGCCTCTCAAGACTGTGGGGATGCTGCAACAGTCGTAAGTGTGAAAAATGGTCATAAGTCACTTTTTTCAGTGCCATTGTAACTTTAAATGGTCACTCCACACAAGCAAAGTACCAGCAAAGGAGGGGGAAAAAAATCCAGAGATGTTTCTGAGATAGGAAGTCTAGTCCTGCCAAGAATGTAATGAGGGTTAATAGAGAGGCAGATTCTGTAAGCAACACCAGAATGTTTCCTTCCTGCCTTCCTTACAGGATTAGGCCAGTAATTTCTTCTAACAACTGGTTCTCCGAACTGCTTAGAATGTTAACAACCAATTCAAGCAAATAGGTGTGAACTGGTAGAATCCCACTCCTGTCTGTTACAAAAATTCATCATTCATCAGATTTTATGAAATGAAAACTAGCCATATACCTGATTATGATCCTTTATGTTTTTCTTTTTCATTTAAGTTTGAGAATAGGAGGGACTCACTCTGCCAAACTTTCTAAAGTCAAATAAATTAATGGATTAAAAAAAATGTTCAGTTAGCTTCAGTTAATACCAACTGCTCTTCCCCTTAATAATTTAATCCACCCTGTCCCTGCTGCCATGCAATGAGGCATGATATAAGTCTGCATATGATATAGGGCCTTGGGTGCCAATGATTCAGAATAACATGGTTGGAAGGGATGTTGGAGATTCAACCCCTAGTTCAGGCAGGAAACCCTACACAAGCTTTCCCCCATGACTAGCTTCATTATTGTATTCAGTCCATATCTCCTGGGAAAAGCAGATGAGGTCTAAGCTCTGCCTAGCTACCAGAGAAATCCTCTCTCTGAAGCTGGTTTCCTAGGAAAGGAAGGAGGAAGGAGGAACCCCTCTTTTCTGGGTAGCCAAATCTGGCAGGAGGACATATGCCAAGGACTAGATCCTTAGGAAAGGCTATTTTGCTTTTGTGCTGCTTTGTGAAAAGCATAAGGCCTTTATTGTAGGTAGCAAAGTCAAAAGCATAGAAGAAAGTTGAAGGGGCAAAAAAAGGAAGAAGGGCTTCTGGAGGGGTTTGATCTCCATCAGCTGTTCTCTCCAGCCCATGATCTTATATAAGAAGCAGTCATCCCATAATAAACTTACATTGCCAAGCTCTCAGTCCACAAAAATAAAGCATAATCTATACAGCAATTATAATAGAACAATACAACTATTAAAAAACAATAATACATTAAATTAAGATAATCGATACTGCAACTAGCTTCACTGACCCTAGTGTGTTGCTGCAATGAGTTCCGGCTTGATGCTGCCAGCTGGTGCTTCGATCTGACTTGGCTAAACTTCCAGCCAACAAAAGATGAAGGGGTGGAGAGGGCTTGGCCCTTGCGCTTGGATGGAAACTTTTCTCTCGTGGCCCTTAGCATTTGATTCCCCCTTTTTCTTAGATTAACATGCCATCCCTTTTCTTTAACCTGTTCTGTGTCTAAAGCTTTTAAACTGGGTTTTTGCCACATTTACTACAATACATGCTTCCTTTATTATAAAGTCCAGGTTTGATTTTAGCCATCCTACTTACTTACAACTTAATTTCTATAAGGTCTTCGGGAACCAATATTCTTCTGCAGGTTGGAGGAGGAATAGTGTAAACTCTAGGGTCAGCAATTCAGACATAGTTCTTAATAATATATTGTAGATATTCTAATTCTCCAGCTACTGGCTGGAGAATTCTGTTCACAAGTTGCCAAGTTTGGGGGGCCCTGATCTAACTCTGTGTTGCAGGATATAATATTGCATAGAAACTCAAGGATATTCTCTGTTCCCTGCTTAAAATTAATTCACAAAGGCAGATGATTGCGAACACCAATTATAATTGCAGGACATCTTTTCCTTCCTTTCCCTATCTTTGTGTCAAGAATCACTTGTCTCTCCAATCTTAAGTCACTTATGCATCATCTATCTACTCTCCTCTAGGTATCCAATAGTTTTTCTCAAGCTAGTTGGTATAATTTCATCTCAGCCAAAACAAAGAAAAAGCCAATCCATCAGCAATGTGTTTAAGCCCTAATTTTTCAATCTGCAGACAGAAAAGACTGATGAAAAGATGAAGGGAAAATGTGGGTATGTCAGAGTTGAATATTGGGTTCACCTGTGGCACATTAATAGACTTTGAGTTTTAGCTTATCATGATATAAATGTCCAGTGGACACTTAAATGTAATTTGCAGGTAGTTCTCAATTTACAATCATTCATTTAGTGACTGTTCAGAGTTACAATGGCACTGAAAAAGGTGACTGATTTTCACACTTACAACCATTGTGGCATCCCCATAGTCACATGATCAAAACTTGAGCATTGGCAACTGGCATGCATTTATGACAGTTGTACCATCCTGGAGTCATGTGATCATCATTTTAATCTTTCCAGCTGGCTTCCAACAAGTAAAATCAATGGGGGAAACCAGATTCTTTTAATGACCACATGATTCCCTTAACAATGGCAGTGATTTCCTTAACAGCTATGCCAAAAAGATTGTAAAATGAGCAAAACTCACTTAACAACTGCCTTAATTAACAATAAAAATTTTGGGCTCAATTGTAAGTTGAGGACTACCTATACTGAATAAATTTCAGTTTGAATCACATATATAAATAAGACATGGCTTAAAACAGTGTGTAAAACCAACTGGAGGCTGCAATCCCACGTTGTCATAAATCCAATCCATTTCAGTGGCACTTATTTCTGAGTACATTTTTGGATCATGTTTGAAAATTACTAGAATATCAATATGACTGGACTTCCATGATATATTCAACACGAGCCAACATATTTTAAAGTAGCCTGATGTAGGAACTTTAATATTTAGATAATGGTCCTTTGCGTTGTATAAACCTAGAAAATTGGATTAACTCAGCAAACTATGATGAGTCAAGTGTACACAGCCAGATAGAACATCTTTATAGTCTCTGCTTGACTGTGGAGATTTTCAATCATCCAGGTCATGGTTTCCCCAAAGGCAATTGGACTTTCTTCCTGAACTGAAATGAAGAAGCTGCTTGGATAAGAAGTGAACTGTTTTCAAAGAAAAAAAAAGAAAAAGAAAGTCCAGTTGCCTTTTGAAAAAGTGCCTTTGGGACATAGCTTTTTCTATCTGTAAAATAGAAAAAGTGTTTGTTATAAATGAGCAAGTAAGTAAGAGAAATTAAAGATGCTAAAAATTCAGATGAGTTGGCCAGGCCTAGAAGGTTTGATCATTGTAGGAAATTTATGAGAGAGCATCTCTGGATTTATGAAGATTTATGTGTTTTCTCATTAACGTTGGTCTCTTAAAAGTAAGTATTAATGTGACACCTTTGCATTACAATTTGGACCTTATTTCATTATAAAGGAGAAGACCTGGAATATGATGGAAAAAAATAACAGCAATAGAATAGGTATGGGGTATCAAACTTGATTAAATTAAGGGCTGCATTAGGATTGTGTTTGACCTCAGGGCAGCCAGGTGGATATGGCCAGTTCGATGTCACTTGTGTCGGCGACGCCTGTGGTGCCCCGAGTGTTCTACCAATGAAAACAGAACTTGGAAGGGCCGCACTCCTGAACTCCATTTTCACCAGCAGAGGCACTGCTGGCCGTCTGTGCTATTTCCAGGGTGGCCCCATGGGCCAGAACTAAGCACCTCGTGGGTTGAATTCAGCCCGCAAACCTTGAGTTTGACACCCCTGGAATAGATAGAATAATCAGTTAATTGAATACCTGAAGGTTTTATTTACATATGATTTTCTTCACCTTTCTTTTTAAGTAGTTTCCTCAATAGAATAGAATAGAATAGAATAGAATAGAATAGAATAGAATAGAATAGAATAGAATAGAATAGAATAGAATAGAATTCTTTATTAGCCAAATGTGATTGGACACAAAGAATTTGTTTTGGTGCAAATGCTCTCAGTATACATAAAAGAAAAGATACATTCGTCAAGTGTCAAGAACCATAGGCACAACACTTAATGGTAGTCATAGGGTACAACAAGCAATCAAATCATACTAGGAAACAGTCAATATAAATCGTAAGGATATAAGCTACAAAGTTACAGTCATGCAGTCACATGTGGGAAGGGATGGGCGATAAGGAGTGATGAGAAGATTAACAATAATAGTAGTGCAGACTTTGTAAATAGTTGGACAGTGTTGAAAGAAGTATTTGTTTAGCAGAGTGATGGCGTTCGGGAAAAAACTGTTCTTCTGTCTAGTTGTTCTGGTGTGCAGTGCTCTATAGCGTCGTTTTGAGGGAAGGAGTTGAAACCGTTTATGTCCTGGACGTGAGGGGTCTGTAAATATTTTCACAGCCCTCTTTTTGACTCATGCAGTATACAGGTCCTTGATTGAAGGCAGGTTGGTAGGAATTGTTTTTTATAAGTATTCTGTGCAGTCTGTGTCTCTCCTGTTGGGTTGCTGAACCAAACCAGACAGTTATAGAGGTGTAGATGATCGACTCAGTCCTTTAATATGAATAATTACATGTGAAATAATGAAGAGATATCAATGTAGGTGCTTCAAAATGCCCAGACTTGGTTAGTCTTTGAAATACCCTCCCAAGAGAGAAAAGGTTTTCCAGAGAGAAAAGGTTTTTGTTTTGTTTTTTTTAAAAAAACATGTCAGCAAAATGGAGGCTTCCTACCCAGATAAGTAATTTTTTTTTTTTTTTTTGTGCTAGATGCCCTTGAGAACTGCTAGCACAGACTTTGGATAGTTGGAGGACATCTCACCAGAAATGTAGCTGATGAAGTTAGGAAATGTTTGATACCTTTATTTGGCTTAAACTATTCATGTCAAGAGGGATGTTTCATGTTTAACTTATCATTTTCAATGAATTAATAATGAGTTAAATCAGAGGTCTCCAAACTTGGCAACTTTAAGGCTTGTGGACTTCCAGAATTCTCCAGCCAGCATAGTTCAGAATTTGGACTGGCATCAAGTCCTAATGTATACATAGAGGTTCATCAAGTGATTTTGGATTGCTTTCAATTTTCTCTCACAGGAGTTGTGGGACAAATGGGAGGCAGAAGCACAACTTATTTTATTAGTACCCCATCTTTATTATTTTTTATAAACAAACTCAAGGGGGGGGGGACATTCCCAACATACCTGCCTCCTCATATTGTTCCCACAACGACCCTGTCAGGTTGGGCTAAGAAAGTGATTGGTCCAGAATCACCCAGCTGACTTTGACGTCTAATTAGGATTTGAACTAGACTACTGCTTTCTAGGCTGGTGCCTTAACCACTGGACCAATTTTGTAGAGAAAAATGGTGCATGAAATAAATATTATGAATAAGTCGTTACAACGGGTTGGAAGATAATGCTCAGGAAGAGCGCCTCTGAGCCACCGCAGAGTGCTCTACGGTCGTCATCCAGCTAACACCAGCTACTTCCCCAGGTACCACTTGGTAGGTATACGCAGGCGCACTACCGCAGTGGAGCGCGCGTCTGGCTGCTCCAGGCAGCAGGCGGCGGCTGGAGGAGCACACGTGGGCCGGCGGCCAAGTGGCCGGGTGTCTGAGAGCGCAGCAAGTAGTGCGGCGTTGCAGCTTCGCCATGGATGGCAGCCGGCAGTTTTTAGTGCTGCTCTTCGCGGCTTCCCTGCATCTCTACAACTGCAGCTGGTTCAAGCGTGAGTGTCCCGGGACTGGGCGCATCTGCTTTTAGCTGCATTGCGGCGGCGGCGGCGGCAAGGATCGGGCCGGGTGGGAAGGAAGAAATGTTACGATGGGGAAGGGTATGAGCCTCGGGCATCTCACCCCAGCGCAGGGGGGACTGCGTCGCATTTGAAGTAGGTGGGGATGCTGCCTTTGCGCTAGCTGGGGGGAATACTCCTCGGAGACCTTGCTCTGCAAGGTTGCTGAAGGGACCCGAAATAAAGTTGAGGCTCCTCTGGCTTCCTCTCTTTTCTGCCAAAGAGTTATCAAGGAGCCTGATTTTTGGGGGGTGAGGGGGAATATGGGGAGCAGAGTGAGACTCAGGGCTGAGTTGATACATTCTAGTCAAACGTTAGAAAAGGCCTGGAGGCTTTTCTAGTAAAGCTGCCTCCTAACCTTGGCCACTCCTGTACCAACAGAAACCGATAAAAGGTGTGCCCCAACCTTCCAGGGATATTGCAGGAGACCAGGGTTTATGTTGGTTTACCATCATCTTTCCTTCTCTTTTACATCAACTCCACGCCCTTTGCTGCAAGTGATGGCTGTCAAATGCCTGGGGCTATAATTTCCATCACCTGCACTAATTATGGAGGGTGGTACTTGTAGTGTTAGATGTAATCCAAAATAACCTGGTTTGGTAAAGAGGGCTGTGAATTCTTTATCAGTATTGGTTACAAAGGATCTTTTAAAGTATAAGGCCTATTCTGGAACTTGGTTGGCAGCTTCCCTTTTCCATCCTTTTCTCATTTCCCCACGCTCTGCAAAATGGTAAGCACCTCGAACCATTTGTTTTCTTCCCTTTTACTAAGCATCTGTTGACTTTGCATTACTTCACTTTCAAGAGATTTGATGGAAGAAGAAGAGTTCTGTGTCTGTTTTTGCCGGAGAGGACTCGCTTCTACGCAGTTCAAGCAAATTTCTAGAGTGTGGGAGAAGGATCAGATGGCCACCTACTTGTGTCCTTCATTTACTGTACATTTTGATCAAACCCCCCACATGCATCCATCTCCCATTATTCTCTTTCTCTCTCCATGATGACACTTTGCTGTCTCCTTGTTCTGATGTCTCACAGATGAGCAGGAGGGAGGGATGAAAAAGAATTCCTTATTTTGCTCTCCCGCAGATAAAGGCAAGAGCTGAGCCTGCAAGGGCGTGTCAGCCACTCTCTGCAGTGGGAGAGGATGAGGGAAAACAATCAGAGGAAGAAGAGGGAGAGGGCAAGGGAGGGAGGGATGGACAGCACCAGTACTGAATAACCAGACGGAATTTCAGCCTGCTGTTATAGTTGTGTTGTTTCACCATCACTGACAGTCACAAAGCCTTGTTTTTACACCAGATTACTTTGATTTTCTTCTCACTGATTTCGACAAAAAGTGTTAGATGGGGCATGCTTCTTTCTTGTGGAAATCTATACCCTAATGCAATGTAACGGCAGGCTAAAAAAGTGAAGTCTCTTTCAAGTTGAGCTTGACACCTTCTGATTTCATGGACACATCTATGTATTATTCTCAGCAGCAATATGGGAGTGGAACTCATTGCCTCTTTCTGGGATTTTTTTTTTTTTAACTTCCCAATCTTGCTGGCAGCCTGTTTTTTTTTTCACCACCTCCTACCTAGCTGGCTTCTGGCTTGGCCAGAAGGATGATTTCTTCCCACTTTCCTCTGTAGGTCGCTGTGATTATGAATTGGTTGGGCCTCTCTATGTTTGGAATCTCGGTGCATCCTCTCACTCTAGTATCTTCCGTGCTGCTACATTTGCTCGGATTTATGGTAAGTTCAACATGCACAGACAAAAATCCTGCCTCCCTCTCCCCATTCAGTTTTCTCTAGTTTAACATATAGCTAGAGCTAAATGAATTTTATATTACAAATTTCAGAAAGTTCAAAGGAGCTTCACAAGCAGAGCATAATGGCATAATCTATCTTTTAATTTCATATATGTGCAAAAGTCCAAATCCACATAGGGCTGGTTAAGCATGATAATAAGACAAAAATATAGCTTTTTAGGATTGAGGGCTTCTAATAATAATTTCCTAGCAGCTGCCCCTATAAATCCCTGCTGTTTTTTTTGGCAAGATTTCAGCAGTGGTTTGCTATTGCCTCCTTCCTAGAGGTGAGAGACAGTGGCTTACCCAAGGTCACCTAGTTTGCTTTGTATCTAAGGCAGGATTAGAACTCATGATCTCCCAGTTTCTAGCCAGATGCCTTAACCACTATACTCAGGGGTGGGATTCTACCAGTTCGGACCAGTTCTATAGAACCAGTTGTTACGATTCTATGCAGTTCGGAGAACAGGAAAATTGCTCCACTGACTGGCCCCTCCCCACCTCCTGTCGGATTTCTGCTTTCTAGCTAATCCAAATAGCTGTTGTACTGCTTTGCCTTCACCCAGGAGGCTTTCCTGAAGTCCAGTCAGGGGTGATATTCAAGTGATTGGGGGGTGAGGGAGAAGTGCCCTGAGAGCAGAGCTGAAACTTCCTTAGGACTGAAGCTTCTATTTTTTGGTGCAGACTCAGGCAGCAGATTGCAGAAAGGTAGATCTGTGAATGAATCTGTGATTCTGCAAGCAACTCAATCTGCTTTGCCTTATTTTGGGTAAAAGTTGCTCTTTCATATATACATACACACACATACATACATACATACAGTATGTATACACACACACACACACATATACACAAGACACACACACACACACACATATATCTACAAGACACACATATATACAGTGTATGTATACACACACACACACACACACACACACACATATGACCGATAAACACAAACCAAGACTCCCAACCAATCAGGATGAAGAAAAAACCATTCTGGCACAGCAGTAGGCTAGCCCAAAATTTAAACCTGAAACAACTGTAAAAGTCTCACTCCCAGTCAAACACAATACAGAAGCCTGATGATGGCAGATGAGATTCTGCCAAAACGTTGCTACAACTTTAAAAGCACAACTATAATGACGTGCGAAAATACCCGAACAAAGCTGAAAACCAAGCTTGAAGATGATGAATGAGACCTCATCAAAACGTTGTCTAGATACTTCCAATCTTACGTGGGAGAAAACCCGAATAACCCAAGATACACACGCATGCACGCACATACATACATACATACGTTTCGGTAGAATCTCATCTGCCATCATCAGGCTTCTGTATAGTGTTCATCTGTGAGTCAGACTACCATACATGTAAGTATCCGCAAAAACTTAAGAAAACACACACACACACACACACACACACACACACACATATATATATATATACATATATATATTTGTTTTCTTAAGTTTTCGCGGGTACTTACATGTATGGCATTCAGCTTTGTTCGGGTATTTTCCCACGTCATAGCAGTGGTGCTTTTAAAGTTGTAGCAATGTTTCAGCAGAATCTGAAGCCTGATGATGGCAGATGAGATTCTGCTGAAACGTTGCTACAACTTTAAAAGCACCACTGCTATGACGTGGGAAAATACCCGAACAAAGCTGAATGCCATACATATATATATATATATACACACGCACACAGTATATGTATACAGTATATATACAGTATATGTATACACACACACAATATTTACATAAATATATTTATATACAAGCCATACCCACCCAGTCACATGACCACCAAGCCACACCCACAAGTTAGGCCATGCCCACAGAACCGGTTGTTAAGAAATTTGAATCCCACCCCTGACTATACTAAACTGGCTTCGTTGTTTTCCTAGCAAGCCTGAATTGGGAAACAAGGACAAATCTTTTGCTAATCTGCCTTGTGAAGAGATGTGAACTAGGCATCACAGTTTGGAAGTAATGAAAAACAAGCCATGGATAAAGGCTCCTTGGCTTAATTAGTTGCTTTGCTTACAGCAGGAGCAGTCAAGCAGAAGATACCAGCATACTTGATCAATCATTATATTGGGATTGCCTGCTACTGATCCAGAACCTCCAAACAATAACTGAATCAATTTGTGGCCATCATTCTCTCTATAACTTTTCCAGAACCTGATGGGGTAAAGACAGTGGTGCCTTTGACATCATTCATTATGGATAATGATGACTTTGGCACTTTACCATACACCATACTTCCATAGCATCTGGTACAAATCCAGGAAGTCCTTCCAAAATTTTCCCCATCCTCCATTTGCTTGCTGGATTGGATAGACACAATTATCTGATGTCTTTTTTTAGAGAAAAAGCAAAGTTTAAATATATTAGATGTTTTCATTCGTCTCTCATATATTATTTGTGCTGTTAAACAGGGAAATTGGATTTAGTGTTTGCTCTGAGCCAAGGGTGGGAATCAAAAATCTCAGCAATCGGTTCGCTGCCCAGTTGCTGGGTGGGCGTGTCCATGGTAGGAGTGGCCTACTGGAACTTCCGGGAGGGCCGTCTTTCACCTTCCCAAGGGTCTAAAGGCTTCCCTCGGGCCTCTGGGAGGGAAAAAATGGCCTCCTTTGGGCTCTGGAGGCCCACCAGAAACCAGAAACAGGCCCGTTTCTGGAATACTGGAAGGCCCATTTCCGCCCCCCCAAGAGCCTTCACGTGGACCCTGCATTTATTTGCATCAAAAATGGGCTACATGGAGACTTCTTGGAGGGGTGGGGTAGGATGGGCAGGGCCAGCCAGTCGGTTCAATGAACCAGATGCAAATTTAACATCTGGTTTGCCTGAACCGGTCTGAAGTAGTAGAATCCCACCTCTGCTCTGAGCTCTTTTAGGTAAGGAGATATTGTGTTGCTGAGTAATTCTTCACAGTGCACAAACATAGGGCAGAGTGTTTTGAATGGCAGCATATATGTACTGTATCAGGAATATAATTCCAAGCTGTTGTTGTTGTTGTTGTTTCTCCTCCTCCTCCTCCTCCTCCTCCTCCTCCTCCTCCTCCTCCTCCTCCTCCTCCTCCTCCTCCTCCTCCTCCTCCTCCTCCTCCTCCTCCTCCTCCTCCTCCTCCTTCTGCCATATCCATCATCAGATTTTGGTGATCATGTTGGCAATCCTATTTTTATCAACAGCTGCACAAAAAAGTGCTGCTGAATTTTGTCCAAACCTTAGATTTTGAAGCCATGGTGTTCTTCTTCTGCCCGGACCTCTTTTGCCTTCAATCTTTCCCTGAAGGATTAAGTGAAGTATGCCATATTTTTCTGGGTGTTGCATTACATGTTTCTTCTACATCTCCCTATTTATATTATGCTGTACAGGTGCTGGTGGTTGGTCACCAGATCCTCAAGACAAGCATCCATGGCTCCAGATTGATCTGACAAGGAAAGCACATATAAAAACCATTGCTACTCAGGGGACCTTCAATACCTACAATTGGGTGACCCGCTACATTGTTCTCTATGGTGATCATCCCAGCAATTGGAAGCCTTATTTCCAACAGGGGAGCAATTGGGTAAGAGAGAATTTATGGCGTCTACCCTCAGATGGACAAAGGGATGTTAGTATGCAGTATAATTGTCTGCTCCCAGATATTACTGCATATATTTACAAATGCATTTATTCATCATCTGTCCCAAGCAGAGATATAAACCTGAAATGAACTGGATGCCTTCAGAGATATTCTGTGGCACTCTAGGGTAAAATGATACTCCATCATGATTGACTGAAAATGAATCTGGATTTGACTAAAGCTTCAGGAACAGTAACTCTGATGAGCTTTGGTAGAATGTTGTTTTGTTTTTTATACCATTCTGATCTCTTATCTTCCCATAAATTTGTATTTCATCTTTTAATCATTTTCTTAAAAATCTTTTACTTATTGTAGTTTTCATTTATTGTGGCTTCTATCTGTTTGTCTGCTTTGTTTGGGAGTTTACTTCCTATCCTGTTTTCTTCCTAGGCTTAGACTAAGGTGTTTTTTTTAAAAAACCATGTTAGAACATTTTTCGATTCTGCTTTATTGTGCTTTTTTAAAAATGTTAGCAATTTTATTTTAATCATTTGTACTAGGCTGGCTCATTGGGGTATTTTTGTGGCACATGGGTCAAATATTTAGTTTCTGATGTAGTATCAATTTAATTTGACACATGCAGACATTATATTGTGATAGAATGTTTATAACTAATTTGTTAATCTTATAAAATGTGTTATTTTTTCACTACCTGAAGATGTGAAAGCTAATAACCTGCATATTTTTGAGATTACAATTCCAATTATTTCTTTTATATAGCCTGGCTGGATGCATTAAGTCCAGATTAGTAGAAAAGCCACCCATAGTGACTGTGCAAAACTTAGTCAGTTGGGGAAGCATGTAGTAGAATTTAAATTTTTTTGCAGAAAGTGGCATACAAATTGTACAAGCGTTTAAAATAATTCAAGAAAAAAGTTACTTAATTTGTTAATCTGAGCTATAGTTTATAATCAATCCAGTGCTTTTCTAGCAAGTCGCACTACAGTGTAATATTGTGGTTAGGTTATGAACCTAAAATAAGAGCGACCCAGGTTCAAGTTGAGATTCCATCACAGAAGTCTATATTTCTTAGCCAATTTTCTCACAGGATTGTTATGGGAACAAATTGAAAGAGGAAGCACTATCGATACCACTTGTTGGTATATATCAATGACACACAATTTGAGACAGTTAGGCTTAACATTTTTATTTTGTTTCATGCTCTCCTCTCAGGTTCTATTCAATAAAATGGCTGTACCAGACTGACTGTAACCTGCCTTTCTGTTTCCCGAAATGAGATTCTAGAATCTGGCTTAATGCCACACAGAACAAGAGTAGACAAAAAAAAAAAATTGTGATTGAGATTGCATGTTTTGTTTTGTTTTCAAAATACTTTGGATTAAAATTTAAAATTATAAAGATAAAAATCTAATGCAAACTAAGAAAAATATAAACAAGAAAAAAGAAACAAACTGCAAAAAGGAAAAAAGAAAAGCGGAAGCATCTTCTTATCACATATCTCATCTTTTATCTATTACAAATAATAAACCTTCATCTTTTAATCTTAATCAGTAAAATCCATTAAGAACTGCTAGAAATAACTATAGCAGTAACTATATATTGGTAGTCCTTGTCTTATGATAGTAACTGAGCCCCAAATTATACTAATGCTGGTCAACATATGGCTGTGACTGATTTTATGACTTTTTTTATGACAGTCGTTGAGTGAATGATATGGTTGATAGATTTATGTTTTTACTGTAAATTGAAGCAGAATGCCAGTTTTCCAGCAAACCCCCCCCCCTTATAAATTATAATCACGTGACTTGGGATACTGCCAATAGCTGAAAATGTGGGCCAGTTGCTAACCACTTAAAATGCAATCCTGTGACTGGGAGAGGGGAATGTTGGAACTTCGAATCTGTCATAATTACCATTTTTTAAAGCTTTATTATAACTTCAATGGTTGTTAAGTGACTATTTTGTAAATCAAGAACTCCTATACATACTTTAAACTAGTAAATCCATTTCATAATTCTTTACACATTATCTTGTAATTTTTTTTCTAAAAATAGAAAGGAAAAAACCCATTATACACAATTTTAAAAGCTTCATTATTGAAACTTAATGAAGAAAAAAATGATCAAGAAGTGAAACAACAATTTGAAAATATTCATCTTTTATCCCTTCAAATGATGTCCCACAAATTAATGTCCTACCATCTTTCTTAATCTTCTTTCAATTATGATATCATAGCTTATCATTTTCACCAACAATACAAAGCTTTGTTGTTTCCCTACCTTATCTATAAACAGGCCTCATCATTCAATCCTAGTCAGACTGAAAATTTCAAAATTATTATTATTTTCATCCTCTGAAGGGTGCAAAGACATGGAGCTGAGGTAATATTACTGTAAGATTGGATTAACTTCCCTTTTGCATATATATTTCCTCCCTCAATATATTAGGAAGGTTAGAGGATCCATAGCCCTATTTTTAATGGGTAAAATTTGACTCTGATTTAAGTCAGCCTAGCAGCCTGAAAAAAAAGGAGCTTATACCTTATACAATTATTTTATATGACATGTTACCACTGAAGCCAGTGACAATATCCTGGACAATACTAAAACTGTACACATATTTCTAATGTCATCTGTTCCACAGAGATTTTTATTATGTAATATCAACATTGGAACTTTCATTGCTTATGTTTTACATTCCTGTGTCACTTGCCACTCTCTCTTCCTCCCTGGGTGTCTTATAATCCATTCTTAGCTTTGCATTACCCAACAGAATATTAATATGATTCAGGAGATCAAATGCTGTTTTCTTTAGATGATACTAACTTGATCTGTTGGCAAGTGTATCTCAGTTCATTCTGGATTTTTCTGTAAATGTGAGGGCTGTTACTTAACTGAAATTGCAAATTTCTTTTGGTCTTCCTGATAGAGCTTGTGTTTTTTTTCTTCTTCGCAATTCTGATCATCTAATTTAATTTGCATTTAGGATCTTGGATACAATTTTGCTAAATTAAACATTCCATGATTGTAATTGAAGTGGGACCGCTGGATTGTTTTTGTATAGAGTATCAGACTTGCCCCATTAGGAAAGAAAGAATCTCAACTCCATTAGGTTGAAACAAAAGATTGTTTTACTAAGGAAGTTGGTTGCATTAAAGTCAGACTAGCTCTAAAGTTTTACCACATGAAAAAGATACAGAAAATGTTCCCTTCTCCTCCCCTACCTCCCCCCCGACCAGTCTATGCTTCATCAATCAGAGCTTAATAAGATGTTATAAGAACACTGAGATGTTGTGAGCAATTCACATTCCTTTCTTGGGGTACATGGCTTTGGTGCCTCTGGTCCAAATCAGTTCAGGGCATCTTTAGTCTTCATAATCTGTCATTCCTCCCTCCCTATTTCCCACCACACACACACACACACACACACACACACTCACACACACAATCATACTGTCCATTTGTCCACCCCCTCCCCTCTCCAGCTTTGATGGCGAGCACTGGCAGGAATTGACAGAGTTTCTTAAAATCAGCCTTGTAATACAGTCTTTCAAAATTCAGATTTATAGCTGTCAATCATTATTTGTAGTGGGCTGCACTTATATCCAACCACTACATCCATGTAGTGGGCATGGATGGGCCTTGCTTTATTATGGAATAGAACTAAGAATGGATCTTCTTGTGAGAGAAGAAACTTTGAAGATTGTGGATAATGGGAGTTGGTTGTAATGCGAGTAAAATCTTCACTGCAAATTGCAAATGCTTTTCATGTGGGGTACTATCTGTTAAGAGATTATCAAAACTTCCCCATTTAGCTACTGTGTTTTAAAAACATAGCTATAATTTATTTTATTTAAAACATTTATATAGCCAATATATTAGGTCTCCTTTTATGATCTGGCCTTAACAAGGTGAAGGGGCTTGTTTGGGTGGTCACATTGCAAGAAGAACTGATGGTAGGTGGACCAAGGCAGTCATAGAACAGGTCTCACTTGATAAAAAGTATCCATGAAAGAGACCTAAAACAAGATGAATCAATGACATCAGCAAGTATTGTGGGCCCAATTGGTAAAAGAAAGCTCAGGACCATATTCATTGGAAACATGTGGAAGAGGTGTTCATCCTGCAGTGGATTGACAATGGTTAAAATGATGTTATGTAACTTGTAAGATTGTTCATGCTTGCAATACTGAGATACCTGGGAAAATAACCAGGTATAATAACTGTGACTTTCAAGTTCAGAAATAATAGTTTCATTTGTTATCTAGTATCTATTTGGCAGTGTTTCTTTTTCAACTGAGATTATTTTTTGTAAAAATCATGGCCAATTACAAATATTTTAAAACTTTGATTTGACTATCAAAACTCTAGTGTTGCATGATCTCTGTTTTAATGATCTGGCCTCATGACATTTTTTTTCTGGTATAATGAGTAGAGGTAACAATTTGGACACCATCAAGAACTAGACTTTGCCTGCAATAGGCAAAGAATTCAGCGCTATGTACATGTGATGGCTACTAATTTTATATACAATTTAATATTGTTTGCTTCTCTGGATGAAAAATCTCTGCTTCTTTTAAAAACTAAGCATCTTTTATTACAAATGTTTTGCCTGGGTGATATTTTTCATGGAGATTATACTTCATCTTAGAGGTCTGTTGCTTCAAACAATCTGTGGTCATGTAAATTCTCAGTAAGACTATAGATGAACATATAATCCATGAAAGCTGAAATTCCCTCCTAGTGTTCAAGGAGTTCAAACTTTTCCTTTTGGAGCAACTAGATAGTAGTAATAGAAATCCCAAAATATAATACTTCAAATGAAAGCTTTCAGTATGAGTTAATAAACACAATTTTTATAGGAAAATCTGGATCTTTCTAATTTACTAGAGTTCACAAGAAGCATCAAGTAGTAAAAATACCTGAGCATTTCCAAAATGTAAAATAATTGCATTTACAAGCATATATATCTCCTTTTATAGGTCTGTGAATATATGTGTCACATTTCTTGAGCATTGGTACTATTCATGGACATAAGTCTGTGTTCTGTAATTGTGTTTTAACCATTCTTATTTATTAATTTGATTTCTATAGCCACATACCTTGTATATGTGACTCTGGGCAGCTTACAGTAAAATAAATAAAAACAAATATTTGTTTTTATTGTTTTTAATTGTTTTAACTGTTTTATAGTTTTAGAATTATAAGTCATCTAGAGTCACTTGACTGAGATGGGCATCTGTAGAAATTGAATAAATTAATAAATAAAATTTAAAAATAAAATACAAAATACAAAATAAAAATACATAACAGCTGGATATTAGAAAATAACTGTAAACAAAATAAAAAGTGTTCTCAATCATACTTTTGAAGCATCAGGAACAGGCATAGGCATAAACCCAAGGTTTTAGGCCCTTGTGAAAGGCCAGGAAGGAGGAGTATAATTTCAAGTGGAATGATGTTTCATAAGGTGATGTCATAGCAGAAAAGAGTCTTTTTCTGAGTCTTGCCAAGCAACACTCTTGGCATATCTACTCTAGTGTGACTTTACTTTGTAAAGAACAGCAACGACATTCTAGCTGTATAGAATGTATAGGGAGCAGTTTATTGGAGAGAGTCTCTGAGCCCATAAGATTGCTTAAATGTCAGTAGCATGTATTTTTAACATTGTTTGAGTACTGCCTCTAAAGTACTATTGGCAATATCAAGCTTTGCCCCTTGATCTGCAGGCAATGTAATAGAAGATGAAGCAAGCCCTAGAAATATTTATAGATGGATTCTAAAATCCATTCTTGTCATCCTTGTTAGATGGATCAAGGCAGGAAACCAACTTCACAGAAAGCTAAACATACTTTTGAATTCAGATTGGCTAGTTATAGCAGACTCTTGCAAGCCTGATTGTGTTCTACCTCCTTTTTCTTATCTTTATAATTTAATGAATTAGAGATATCTGAAGCAGTCATTTTCAAATGCAGTATTTGTCTTCTTATGGACTTAAAATGGTTTCAGCCCTTTGGCTAGAAATAAACTCCCTGGGTATTTCTGATAAGTTTCTCTTCCTTCCTCTTCACACAGTTTTATGAGCTTTTGATTTAGCTCCTAATGCATACCTCATAGTCGTTGATTTACAAATGCTTCCTGTGAGTTGGCAGAAACATATATGTATACAATTACTCCCCCAAATAAGTGATCATTGGATCTATTTTATTCTGCAGTTTCTCTCACTGTTCAAATACAACATAATTTGTTCCAGATTCTTACATTTATGGCACTTGGAAATCTTATCAAAATACCCTGTCCCTTTTACGTATCTTTTGCTCAATAAGTATCCCTCATGCCTTTAAGTTGGATTAATATAGTGCCTTCATCACGAGGTAAAGTTTTTCTTGCCTGGGTTCTTATCAGCACTCCTTTTTCAAATTAATTTGAGTGACTCGTGCTCCATTAAGACGTCTTGATCCTAGTCCTGGGTTGCCCGACCCTCTCAACTTTGTTATCATCTACATAGCTTCTTCCAGCTTGAAGTTCTTTGGGATACCTACATTCACCATGTCCTGGATAGTTTTATTTCTGTAAATCATAGAAATCTAAAGTCATAACTTTCTCATTCAGCTACCTTATGCAGGCTTAGTAGGTTCCCCAGTTGGAGTATTTGGTGGAAGCAAACTTACCCATGATTTAATTTTGTCTTGAGGAGCTGCATAAAAATGGAAGGTTTCCAAATATATTCTGCTTTTCTGACCCCATGGCAGAAAGGAAAGTACTGGAACAATGTGTTTATTGGGTCCAAGAAATGTGCTTTCTCTGTTGTGATACCTGCTCCCTCACCCCATAAGTATCCTTCCAAAGATCTCTATGAGTGAGATCCGTAGGAAGAGATCTACCAAGTCATGTTCTAAAAATCTTTGAAAATCTGGCTCTGGGACAAGGTGACTGATGGGTTGGATGTGGTTTTTGTTTTGTTTTGGTTTTTGTTCTCTTCTGAATGTCTATGATTTTTTTTCTTAATTTTTTTTCTTGCTTTTCAAGCATGTAAACAATCCAGGGTAATTTGGAGTCACATGATTTTCAAATTAAATAATAAACAAAGCTGGATTTTTCTTTTTGCATTCAGTCTGGTAGCAGTGTTGCAGCAGTAGAACCTCTGCTTCCATTCAGGCCATCAATAACTCTGCTAATTAGCAAACCGTTGGAGTGGAAAATGTTTATCTTGCTAAATCTCAAAACTGCAGACCTTCAGGTTTCACAAGGGATATAAATTCTGCTCTAGATGTCTGATACCATGTTTTTTTTTCTTTGTAAGGTGGCCTCAGATTGTCATTTCAACAATGAGAATGCAGTTTTTTACTGGAAGAATAAAGAAATATCCACAGTGGAAGATAGGATTATAAAATTGGCAGTTTATGAGAAAGGCAAAACTGACCAGTTTGGTTGGGGAAAATATGTTTTACTTATTTTTTTAAAAATATTTTTATTATGTGGAAAAAAATCTAATAAAAGTAATAATAAGAAAGGATATAGTTTATTTACAATAACATTATTAAATAATTCTATTTGTATTATTTTTAGAAATATCTTTTCTGTTTTTTTTGTTTTTAATAATGTAAGCTAACCATAGTCCCTTTGAAGCAAGATGAGTGGTAAACAAATTTAATAACCAAATAAATAACAGTTGGTGCACCCTTTTTTGCTATAGGCAGAATGCTGGCATATGATCCTATACTTATTTGGAGGATACAGAAGAATGATTCTATACAAGTGATTTCTACGAGGATGTAAACCAATAAACATTCAAAAACATGCTGGACCACATGCATTGACTATAGGGATGTCCCTCTGTCTCCCACTTCCTGTGTAGCCTTTCTCCCTTAGCACTTAGCAATAGCACTTAGACTTAAATACTGCTTTATAGTGCTTTATAGCCCTATCTAAGCGGTTTTACAAAGTGAGCATATTGCCCCCAACCATCTGGGTCCTCATTTTACCCAGCTCGGAAGGATGGAAGTCTGAGTCAACCTTGAGCCTGGTGGGATTTGAAAAGCTGTTAATTAGCAGAAGTGGCCTGCAGTACAGCATTCTAACCACTGTGCCACAGAGGCTCTTATCTGCTACCACCAATAATTAATTACTCTTTAGGCTGACCACAGGTCCCTGGGCTGGGGGTTCCTTTAGACATCAGGCATGTACGGAATAGTAAGTCCAATTTGGAAAAAAACCCACCATTCTCATGCTTATCAAAGTGGATTGAATCTGGAAAACAGTATTCAGGGTCTGGGGGATGGGGCTATCAATAAATGATGGATCCCTTTTGGGATCATCTGAGCATGCTACTGACAGATGTCAGATTGTATCCAATGTCAAAATAAGAGTGAAAAATACTGTAATATGTACTGTTAAGAATGACTTACCGTTGCTTCTGATCTTGCTTGGGAATCAAATGAAAACATAATAAAAAGAGAAAGAAAAGAAGAAAGAAAGAAAGAAAGAAAGAAAGAAAGAAAGAAAGAAAGAAAGAAAGAAAGAAAGAAAGAAAGAGAGAAAGAAAGAAAAAGGAAGGAAGAAAGAAAAAAAAGAAAAAAGAAAAGAAAAGAAGAGAAATAATAAGGTACACAAATAAAATAAATAAAGATGCAACAAGAAATTGGCATGCTTTTGCCTAAGTGAAGTAATCATAGTCTGCTTTCCCTATAATGAAACCTAGTTAACTCTTTTTTGATTTGATTTTTCTAGTTCTTTCTGGCAAAATTTACAGAGAATTCTTCATTGGTTAGGATCAGATTTCATTACAAAATTCACAAATCCGTCATCCACAGTTTATTTTATTTAGTACAAAGGTGGACAAATTAAGAGCTTTCTAACTATAGTTATCCCAAAATAATGATATAATTTCCAATCACATTGAAATAGAAAACATATAGAAACTGTGATTCAAGTTGTAAGCAGACACATTTTGTGATTATTAACACAGTTTGTATTATTTTTTGTTTGTGTCCCAAAGGTGCTTTTTCGAGAGGCAACTTCAGTTTCTAAGCTGAAGAAGCTTTTTGGATGAGAAGCAAAATGTCTTAAATTAAAAATAAATAAATAAATAAATCAGACAGACCAGTTGCCTCTTGAAAAAAAACATCTTTGGGACAACCATGACCTGGATGACTGAGAATCTCCTTAGAAGTTGTTTGTGTGTGTTTAAAAGAACTCCTCAACCTTCCTGAAAAACTCAGGGGGGAAAATGTTCATGGACCCATCAATTAACATATCTAGGTTCCTCTGATATTTTAGATATGGATCCCAAGCATGAATTAACATTTGCTTAGCGTTTTGTATGAAGCAGCAGTTGAAGTTTCTCAGTCATGGTTTATAGTTTGGTGTTATATGAAGCCAGTCAAACTTGACTTATTCAGCGAAACATGATAAACTCTTATTTGATACAAGACTTGGAAAAGAAAGAAAAGAAGGGCATTTTGTTCGACTTCATTCTGCCAAAATTGCCCAGGCTATTTAATCCAGGATGAAAAAAAAATATTCTTGTGGGAAAGAAGGCTTTGATTCTCCTGTTTTAGCAGAAACAATCTACAGTGGGTTCAGACTCACCTGCTCCCCACTGTATTACTTTGTGCAGGCAAGAAAAAGTAATGGAAAGTTTTACCCTTCACGATCACCGTCTCTACGGGACAGTTTAATGGAAAGTTTTACTTCTGCTTTTAGAGAGTCAATCTCATCATTTTGATTGGAATTTTGAATCATGGTTTGTTGAATACTTCACAATGATGCATCATACTAAGCCAATGTTTCTCAACATTGGCAACTTTAGGGTGGATGGATTTCAACTACCAGAATTCCCCATCCAGTCATACCTTAAAGTTGCCAAGATTGCAAAACAATGAATAGTGCTTAGCCATTAAAATACTTATTTATGAGTGAACAATACATCAGGAAATTATCATAAATTGGAATGATAAATTGAACTAATTTTATCATTAAAGCAAATAAATTAACTATATTCTAATAGATAACTGGGTAAGGAAGAACAATGATAGGGAAGGGACAATGGAAAGAAGGAGAGGAGTACAGTTAGATTAATTACCCATCACCACTGCTTTTGGTCTTCTTCAGAATGGGAGGTGGCTCATTACAAATTAAAGATTATGCAATCCTCACACTGCATAGATCCCTAACATGATGTATTTAATGTAATTATGAGTCAGTCCATTATAGGTGATTCAGGAAGCTATAGTTTTAAAAATCCTTATATGATATTATATATGAGCACAGTTTAGAATTTTAATAACAGGCAATCGCTTCCATTCTTAGATTTCATGTGTGTGTGTGTGTATGTGTATGTGTATGTGTATGTGTGTGTGTGTATCTGTGTATATATATATATATTTTCTGAGGTTCTCGCGGGTATTTGTATGTGTATCTTTGGTTATTCGGGTTTTCTCCCGCGTAAGATTGGAAGTATCTAGGCAATGTTTCGATGAAGTCTCATTCATCATCTCCAGGCTTGGTCTTCAGCTCTGTGCTTCTCAGAGAAGACCAAGCCTGGAGATGATGAATGAGACTTCATCGAAACGTTGCCTAGATACTTCAAATCTTACGCGGGAGAAAACCCGAATAACCAAAGATACACACACACACACACACACACACACACACATCTGGCATTCAGCTTTGTTCGGGTATTTTCCCACGTCATAGTAGTGGTGCTTTTAAAGTTGTAGCAATGTTTCAGCAGAATCTCATCTGCCATCATCAGGCTTCTGTATAGTGTTCGTCTGTGAATTAGACTTTTACAGTGGTTTCAGATTTAAATTTGGGGCAGCCTATTGCTGTGACAGAATGGTTTTTTTCTTCATCCTGATTGGTTGAGAGTCTTGGTCTGTGTTTATTGGTCTTGGAGTTTGCTGTGTTCTGCTTGATTGGTGTTTTTAATATCTTCTGTCTGTTTTTTAGCTCTTTTTGTATCTTGATTGGCTGGCAACAATATGTTACTTTATTGGAGGCCTTTACTGCAGCTTGGCTCTGGGTAAATGGACGGCTATCATTAGTTAGGAAGGTAGGTTTCATCTGGGTGCCTGGTTGGGGTGTGTTTGAGCTGGAGGTATCGGGGGGATCTGTTTGTGCCCAGGCGTTTGCCTGGCTTGTGGTGTGGAGATTTTTTTGTTTGTGAGTGCAAGCTTCCAAATGATTGACAGTCTGGTGGAATCATCTCTTCTATTCATGCTTTCTGGTCTTTTTTCAATCTCTATATGGCTTCTCTGATGATTCTGTGGCTGGGATTTTCTATAGTGGCTAGTGTTTTGGTGCTATTGAAGCTGATGCTATGACCTGTAGCTTCCATGTGTTGGACTAGTGAGCAAGTGTGTTCCAGCTTTTTGACTGCATTTTTGTGTTCCTCCAGGCGGGTACTTATTCTTCTATTGGTCTGTCCAATGTATGTGGCCGGGCATGATGTACAGGGGACTTCGTATATGCCTTGGTTTTCCAGGTCAATTTTATCTTTGGGGTTTCTAAGGATAGCTGCTATTTTTCTGTCTGTTTTGAAGGCAGTCTTGATGTGATGTCTGTGTAGTATCTTACTAATTTTGTCTGTAGTACCTCTTATGTAGGGCAGGACAGTTGTTCCATAGGTCTGTTCATCTTCTGGGTCTCTATTATGTCTCAGTGTGTTTTGGTGGATCAAGCCGGTGATTTTGCTTTTGTGGAAACCGTTGGCTGTCAGTACTTTAGTCAGGGTGCATAGTTCAGTCTTGGTGTGTGTCTTGTCTGCCAGGCTGGTTCTAGTAATTAGTGTTTTAGCCACGGACTTTATCTGTGCTGGGTGGTGGTGGGATTGAGCATTGAGGTAGCAGTTAGTGTGTGTTTTCTTCTGGTATACGGTGTGTCCTAGTGTGCCATCTGTTTTTTTGTATATTAGTACATCTAGGAATGGTAGTTGTTTGTTTGTTTCCGTTTCCATGGTGAACTTGATTTTGGGGTGTGTGCTGTTTAGGTGTGTTAGGAAATTGTTTAGGTTTTCTTTTCCATGGGGCCAAATCACAAATGTGTCATCAATGTATCTTAATCATAGTTTGGGTTTGTGGATAGCATTGGCCAGGGCTCTGGATTCGAATTCTTCCATGAACAGGTTTGCAATGACGGGTGACAGTGGTGATCCCAAAGGGGCTCCTTCAATTTGTTTGTATCTTTGTCCTTTGTATATGAAATATGTGTTGGTTAAGCAGTGTTCTGTTAGTTCCATGAGGTGTTTAGCTGGTTGGTATTTATTTTTGATAATTTCAAGGGTCTCTTTTATCGGGACTTGAGTGAATAGTGAAACCACGTCGAAACTTACAAGCAGATCTTCTTGCTCCACGTGTAGATCTTTGATAATTTCCAAGAAGTGGTATGAGTTTTGTACATGTGAAGCTGCTGTTTCAGCATGGGGCTGTAGCTGTTTTGCTAAGTGTTTGGCTAGGTTTTGTAGTGGTGCTCCTCTGGAGCTGACTGTCCAATCAAGCACCAATCAAGCAGAACACAGCAAACTCCAAGACCAATAAACACAGACCAATACTCCCAACCAATCAGGATGAAGAAAAAACCATTCTGGCACAATAATAGGCTGCCCCAAATTTAAATCTGGAACCACTGTAGAAGTCTGACTCACAGATGAACACTATACAGAAGCCTGATGATGGCAGATGAGATTCTGCTGAAATGTTACTACAACTTTAAAAGCACCACTACAATGACTACAATTTCATTTTGCTGCAAGTTGCTTTTGGGTGATTTGCTTGTGCATAGGATGTTGGTAACTTGGTGTCTTATCTACAGATGAAGCTGATAAAATAAGACACCAAGTTACCAACATCCTATGCACAAGCAAATCACCCAAGAGCAACTTGTAGCAAAATGAAATTAAAGCACTACAAACCCTGAAAAGAGACAGCAGCATAATCATCCTCCCAGATAAAGGGAATGCCACTGTAGTCATGGACAGAAAAGACTATGAAACAAAATTGACAGACCTACTCCAAGACTCCACATACAAACCCATAAATACAGACCCAACCACATATCTGGAAAAATTAACCAAGAAGAAAATTATAACCAGCCACATAAGAAAAGAGATCCAATACAGGATCATACCCAGAGAGAAATCTTCCAGATGCCCCAAACTATACGGCCTCCCAAAAATACACAAAGAAGGCATACCTCTCAGACCCATAGTCAGTTCCAGAGGAGCACCACTACAAAACCTAGCTAAACAACTAGCAAAAGAGCTACAGCCCCATGCTGAAACAGCAGCTTCTCATGTACAAAACTCATACCACTTCTTGGAAATGATCAAAGATCTACACGTGGAGCAAGAAGATCTGCTTGTAAGTTTTGACGTGGTTTCACTATTCACTCAAGTCCCGATAAAAGAGACCTTTGAAATCATCAAAAATAAATACCAACCAGCTAACACCTCATGGAACTAACAGAACACTGCTTAACCAACACATATTTCATATACAAAGGACAAAAATACAAACAAATTGAAGGAGCCCCCATGGGATCACCACTGTCACCTGTCATTGCAAACCTGTTCATGGAAGAATTCGAATCCAGAACCCTGGCCAATGCCATCCTCAAACCAAAACTATGGTTAAGATATATCGATGACACATTCGTGATTTGGCCCCATGGACAAGAAAACCTAAACAATTTCCTAACACACCTAAACAGCACACACCCCAAAATCAAGTTCACCATGGAAACAGAAACAAACAAACAACTACCATTTCTAGATGTACTAATCTACAAAAAAACAGATGGCACAATAGGACACACCATATACCAGAAGAAAACACACACCAACCGCTACCTCAACGCCCAATCCCACCACCACCCAGCACAGATAAAGTCTGAGGCTAAAACACTAATTACTAGAACCAAATGCATCATTCCCGGCCAAATACATTGGACAGACCAATAGAAGAATAAGCACCCGCCTGGATGAACACAAAAATGCAATCAAAAAGCTGGAACACACTTCCCCACTAGTCCAACACATGGAAGCCACAGGTCATAGCATCAACTTCAATGGCACCAAAACCCTAGCCACTATAGAAAATCCCAGCCACAGAATCATCAGAGAAGCCATAGAGATTGAAAAAAGACCAGAAAGCATGAACAGAAGAGATGATTCCACCAGGCTGTCAATCATTTGGAAGCTTGCACTCACAAACAAAAAAATCTCCATACCACAAGCCAGGCAAACACCTGGGCACAAACAGATCCCCAATGATACCTCCAGCTCAAACACACCCCAACCAGGCACCCAGGTGGAACCCAGCTTCCTAACTAATGATAGCCGTCCATTTACCCGAAGCCAAGCTGCACTAAAGGCCTCCAATAAAGTAACACAATGTTGCCAGCCAATCAAGATACAAAAAGAGCCAAAAAAACAGACAGAAGATATTAGAAGCAGAACACAGCAAACTCCAAGACCAATAAACACAGACCAAGACTCTCAACCAATCAGGATGAAGAAAAAACCATTCTGTCACAGCAATAGGCTGCCCCAAATTTAAATCTGAAACCACTGTAAAAGTCTAACTCACAGATGAACACTATACAGAAGCCTGATGATGGCAGATGAGATTCTGCTGAAACATTGCTACAACTTTAAAAGCACCACTGCTATGACGTGGGAAAATACACATACCCGCGAGAATCTCAGAAAACAAATATATATATATATATATATATATATATATATATATATATATATATATATATATATATATATATATATTCATTCATTCTTGAGTTTTCGCGGGTACTTATGTTTCGGCAGAATCTCATCTGCCATCATCAATATAGATGATACCAATACAGATAACAATACCAATACAGAAGCCTGATGATGGCAGATGAGATTCTGCTGAAACGTTGCTACAACTTTAAAAGCACAACTATAATGACGTGGGAAAATACCCGAACAAAGCTGAATACCATACATACACATACACACACACACACACAAATACACACACACACACATGTATGCATGTATGTATCCTTATATTTCCCAATTTGAAACTGAGTTTTTGTTGGTTTGTATGTGAAGAGAGTAATAGAGAGGGTTAATTCTAAAAAATTCAACTTTAATTTGAACTCAAAGTAAATAATATTAATTTGCTGTTCGATTTTTTTCAGAAGAAAGAGGCAATGATTAAAGATAGAGCTTTCTTACCATTTTTACTTTACCCAATATCTATTAAAATAAGTTATTCAACCCAAAACACGTTCAGTTCCTTTGCTATAATAAATTTAATACATATTGAAAACTTATTTTAGAACTTGTGAAAGACTTTTGTGATGAGAATGAATTATATAAAGAGATACTGTAAAGTGAGAATTTTATTTCTTCTAGTTCATTGTATTAAAGTGTGTCTGGCTATAAGAGCTGGCACAAGCCCTTCCCCAACTGACTATACATATCTTTTATAAGTAGGATCATAGAGTCTGAATGTGAATTATATATGTTGTTTCTTATCTTTCGTTGGTCTCGGATTCCCCCACCCACCCTACTTTGTGAAAGCCAAGATTTCTTACTTATGCAGTATTAAAAAATCAAGCATTCTTAATTACATCCCAAGTAGCATTTCCAACTTTTGCTTTTTTTTCTTTCTGACCTAGACATTTTTTGGCAATGTAAATTCTAGTGGCGTGGTCAGCCATGACCTACATTACCCCATTTTGGCTCGCTATCTCCGGATCATTCCTGTGGCTTGGAACCCACAGGGCACTATTGGCTTGCGAGTTGGTCTTTATGGATGCTACTATGGTAAGTGATTCTGCTGAAAATAATGTCCTTTAGCTGAAGAATAGAAACAAAAAAATGGAAGGTGTAAGGCAAAATTTATTCTTACTCTCCCCTTTTCATAAAAAATGGAGTGAGAGGGATGCAAGTAGAATTTGAAGTGCTTGTATTTCTGTTTATATCACTTAGAAGGAAAGTAGGTAAGATAATACATGAAACAGATAGGTCGTTTATGGCAGAAATGCAAAAATACCTATGGATAAATTATTAAGGCACTCTTTCAGTTTTTTGTTTTGGGCCAGAACTAGAATTGCCAGATTTATTTTCCCATTTTTCTTCTTTAGCACTGAGATGAAAAAAGAGGATGGAAAGAACTTGTTTTCAAATTGTATTTTTCCAGTGGGGTGTTTTGGTCAGAGTAAGACCAGGTAAGAGGGGACTGAGGAAATTGGGACTGAGGAAATTGTGTTGCATTATGGAGAACAGGGAAAACTTGATCCTTGATCTCAGCTTCTTTAGAAGTTTCAGACATGCAAGCTTAGCATTGGCCAGATTTAAATGGTTTCATTTGGGATTATGCTGATTATGGTCACTTGGGGAAAGGACTTGACTTGTGATAACTATACATTTGTTCTTTCCTGCAGATTCTGAAATCATATATTTTGATGGGGATGATGCCATTTCTTACCAGTTTCGCAGCAAAAAAGTTCGTTCCACTGAAGACATCATTGGGTTCAACTTTAAAACAATGGAGCATGAGGGCATCTTAATGTATGCAGCAGGATCTCAGGGAGATTACATCAGTGTGGAACTTCAGCAAGCCCAGCTGGTTCTGAGCATGAGTCTTGGTGAGATCAGAAGGAAGAAGCATGAGCTTGGTAGATGCCAGGATTCTTTGTTGATATGCCAGGGGAAGAGCAAAAATATTGATACAACTGATAAGCAAATCAGAAGAGAAGGAGTCACCTTTCTTTCAAGTTTGAATTGAGGCTAATGTACTTCTGAATTTTGATGTATATCTTTATCCCAAGCAATAAGGAGTTTTGGAGCAACATTTCTGTGGGATTTTTTTGGGATGGGTAAAGTCTTGGGAACTCTGCATTGTTTTATTACATCAGCTGCAGATTGCAGTCAAGTAGACTTAAAAACCAGTGAGTGCACCCACCATACCATGTAACTGGTCTTTGAAAATGCAGCTACATCCCAACTATATTTTATTTATTGCTAATTCTCTGTTTTGTAGTATGAGTTTCTAAATTAAGATTTTAATACTTTTAAAGACTAATTTTGTTCTTCTTAAAACACTTTTATATATTTTTCTCTGGTCTCATGCACTCCAAGAATACTGGAGCTGTATCAGGACTGTGACTTCCAGAATTTTCAGTTTCATCAAAAATTTTGGTATTTTGGGGAGTACCAATACACCTGAAAGACAAATGTTGAGGAGATTCAGTTAAAGGTTCAAAGTAAAGGCTGGATAGACCTCCAAGTACATTTCACTCTTTGTCATTTCACTAAAATCAATACTCAGAACAAAAGTTAAAAATTGAAATAAGTAGAAGGCAGGCTATGACTTTATTGGTAGTATTTAAAGGAAATAGGGTATACAAAAGGTTTGACTTGGGCTTAGCTAAGTGTAGAGTTAATAACTGGTTTCATCCCAAGGTGCAAAGGACATTTGAGAATTCCCTAAAGGCTAGCTATTTCTTAAGTGAAAAAGATGCCAGGTTAACTTAACCCTTTACCTCCTTTGAATATGTATTCATACCATGAACGAAGGAATAGAAGTGAATCATATTTTGGCAACTTAGTCTTAGGCTATTGCTTAAGTTGGGGGATAAAGCACCTACTAGGTCCAACAGAGGTCTTCAAGTTAAGGTGTATACACAATATAATATTCCATGCCAACATGTAATTTATTGCCTGCTTCTTTGTAGCATTGGAATCAGGCAGTATGAACTCAGTGTGTCCAAGCCATCTAATTGTGACAGCCTATTTAAAGAAATGATTAACCACAATTTTTAATGTTGGTGTTGTGTTGGGGGAAGACCAAAAGGCAGGGTGTAGAGGATGAAAATAATATTAACTGTTAATCAAGGAGTAGAAGGAAGCCTCCCCACAACCAGCATGTGCCAATGTCATTTTATGCAAGAACGGAATATGGGAGTGATGTATTACCAGAATAGAAACAAGGAAATTGTGTTGAGAACTTTTAGAACCTATGGATTTTTCCTCAACCAGTGCATATTGAAATATAGCCAGGTCTTTGGTTTTTTCTTTTATTGTTACCAATATATATTTATATTTCCCAACAGAGGACTGACCTATGTTTCTATTTCCATGTGCAAATTTATTTCCTTTTATTCTGCCATTTAGACCTTGTTTAATTTTGAACATTGATAGATTAGTCAAGCAGAAATATTGATAGTCTCATTCACAGCATTCTAATTAGTCAAAGCTATGCATATAGACATAAAAAATGTGAGTGCTTTTTGGTACTACAATAAAGGCAGATAGATATAATGACCTTGACTATGTCTCCCCTAAACACCTCCTGTTTCATACCAGGGCAAAATGCTGAAATTTTGCAGTCCATTTAAAGAAAATTGACATTGAATTAGCACATACCTTTTTTTAGTAAGCTAGCTAGCACTGCCTAAAGTTGTGAAATGATGCACTTATCCCTAAATACTCTTTCACTGAAGGCTAGATTTGTTTAATTAATTTTTTAGACAGAAATGCAAAGTCTTAGAAATGAAATGCCCCAGGATTTTTTTCTTTTGGTTTGTTTGCACAGCTATTTGAAAATGCCACCAAGGAAAAGAAAAAATAAATAAGGGAATAAAAAAAGCAGCAGAAGATTTACAAGCTATATAAAACTGATGTAAAAATTTCAAAATAATATTCAATTAGTACTCCATATAAGTATGATCTTATATCAATTTAATATTTTAAAATATTATTAAAATCAAATCAACATTTGGTAGTTAGCCTATATAGTAAGAATAATTAATCAGAATAAATGATTATCTAATCTGAGTACGTCCTTATAAGGAAACAGACAGTATCTAGCATTTGTTGACATTATTTCTAATGCTTTTTATATGGGTTTCTACCATCAGGTAACAGCTCATTAAATATGAGTGGAGGGGAGACAACAATGAAGCTGGGGAGTCTCTTGGATGACCAACATTGGCACCAATTTCGCCTTGATCGCTATAGAAAATATGTCAACTTCAGTCTGGATGGGGAGATTTTGCAATTCCGCCTCAATGGGGAATTTGAGCAGCTTGACCTAGACACAGAGGTGATATGCTTTGGAAGAATTTGTAATGTGATAATGTTCATTTGGAAACCAATTGAAATGTTCCTCTCTACTTTTCCATGGAATTTGATATCTGCTGGGAACTCTAATGACCTTTAACCCTACATTCTCTGTCTTTCATTATGAACACATGATCTATATGCAGCCATTGAAAATCAGGCCCTAATTGGCTCCCAGCTGAGTTGTGTCGTCCTTGTTTTCTACAGATCTTCTTTGGAGGAGTGAGAAACTATGAGAAACAGCGACTTGTCTATAGGCCAAACTTCCGTGGCTGCATGGAAAACATTGCCTACAACCTGGTTTATATTACTAATTTAGTAATACGCCGGCATCCCTCTATCCGGGTTGAGGTAAGAATTAACCTAGATTGGGTCTAGGACCGGGGTCTGCAACCTGTGGCTCTGGAACCACATGCAGTTTCTGCCAGCTAGATATGAGGTGCTGGAGAATCAGAATCAGAATCAGAGAGAGAAAGAGAGAGACATATAAAGAGACACTCACATAGAGACATAGAGAGAGAGACGTAGAGACAGAGAGAGACATAGAAAGGGAGACATAGAGACATAGAGAGGGATATAGAGAGACATAGAAAAGGAGACATAAGAGAGAGAGAGAGAATGAGAGAGAGAACAAGACAAAAACAGGGAGGGAGAGAAAGAGTGATGAGAGAGAACGAGAGAGACGGAGAGGGAGGGAGGGAGACCTATAGAGAGAGAAAGAGCTGAACAAAATTTTTACAGAACTATAGATACATTGAGGCCTTTGAGGTGAGTGGCTGGGAGACGAGGGGCGAGGCTGGGTGTGGCTGGGTGGGTCATGTGACTGGTTAGGAGTGAGTGACATCGAGTTGGCCATACCACCCAGGTTTTGTGGCTTCTGGTGTTTTCTGTGGGGAATGGGTCCAAATGGCTCTTTGAGTGTTTAAGGTTGCAGACCCCCTGGTCTAGGATCTATGGCAGCCGTATCAATTTAGAAATCCTGCAGTTAACTGGACTTCATTTCTCAGACTTCCTCAACCACTGTGGAAAATTGAACTCTGCACATCTGGAAGATATGTTTGGGAAAAGCTGGTCAGTAACAATGAAGATTAAAAACTGGCTATATTGTAATTGGAGGCAGCCCTTAGCCTGTAGTTGCTAATCTCTGCTGAGTCTGTGCATAAGCTGATGTTACTTTTGTCCTGTAATTGATCCTGCTGCTGCCTGCCATCTGTTTTTCTGTTCTGATTTCATTGTAAGTGAATTGATTTTTCACAGCTGTTCCTGGAAAGGAAACTCCAGTATAATCTCCTTTAGGAAAACTAGCTGAAAGAAGGAGCCCAATAGAGATCTTCTTGGTGGCCAAGGCAGCAAATTATGTCATCATATATCAGACATATGGATACGGGAGCAAAAGTCCTTAATGGACTCGCCTTCTCCCTTTGCTTTTGCTTTCCTCTGCGAATACCACTGTGCTTTCTCTCTTTGTTGCAGGGCCATGTGGGCTATTTCTGTCGGGACAATCTCTTGTTCCCCTTTACCTTTGCTGGAGTCAACAACTTCTTGCAGATCCCTGGATATCCTCGGCGCAATATGCTGGCAATCAGCTTCAGTTTCCGCACATGGGATGTTGTAGGGCTGCTTATGTATACATCCTTTGCTGATGACCTAGGATGGCTTGAGATGGTCCTGAGTGATGGACAAGTCAATGTCACAATTGCTCAGCCAAAAACTCAAACCAAAACCAAGAAGCTGGAATTTGCAGCAGGTAGGCAGTAAAGTAAAGATAGTCAGGGTTTCAGTCATTCTGGAACAATTATAGTGCGGTGAATGATGGGAAGTGAGCTGTCTCCAGAAGAAATGATGGGAAGTGAGCTGTCTCCAGAAAAAAAAAATACAAATAATAAAGAGATCCAAGATTAGCTTCATGACAAGCTTCAAAAAAACAAAAACAAATCTCTGTTTATTTTAATCTCCTAATACTTCCATTTAACTTGGATTAAGGGATTTAGCCAACATGAGCAAATAATATGAAACATTGACTAAAATGTACAATTGGATCATAGATGAATTGTACAAGGAATACTTTCTTTGTGCAGGTGCATTATTTATTTATTTGGTTATTTATTTATCTGGTTACTAATTTCAGATACATGATCTGGGGAACTAATAATTAAAACCAGAATAAAATAACCCACAAAAATATACACAACACAAATAATAGCTGCACAACTAACCTAAAGCAATACTAACAATCATCTTCTTTAATGCAAATAAGAAATGGGCTCATCCATTCCATTAGGACCCAAAACTCAAAATCAGTGTAAAATTTTATAGTGTAGAATGATATCTAAATCCAACCTCAGTGTTTGGCTTGATGAATCAGTGGTGTGAATCACTGCAAGGGAGATTCTGCTGTCTCTCTATATAAACATAATATGAAAATAAATCCCTTGACTCTATTGGGTAATGTGCCTTGCCCAGATTTTGAAACCAACAAAATGTGACAACTTTACAATTAATAGCTCAACATCCTGTATTGACTCTTTTGGTTGACAAGAAATTATGGGCAATTTTATTGTCAAGAAATTATGGGCAATTTTGTAATTGCTTACCAGGTCTATGACTGATATTAGCCTTTAATTCTGATCGAGTCTTAGGTTTCTGCCATTTGTAATTTTAAGGGAAAAACTGGAAAAGATTACAAAAAGTATCTTTCATGTCAGATTGATATCCTGAGGATTTTATTAATATATCCTCTAGTTTTTTTGCAAATAAATCGAGTGTGATTTGTCCCTGCCTTCTGCTTTTGTTTTAAGTTTCACAATCTAGCTTTGAGCCATTCCAAATTGGGCTTTTCTTATTGCTGTGTGCAATGGAAATGAAGTTATATGGCAAAGAAAGGTCAATATATTTTAGACAACCATTTTTTCAACATTTCTCCTTATTTCTAGAGCACTCTTAAAATGGCGTGCAGACTGGAAATTCAAGAAGTTGTGGTCTCTACAGAGCTGCGGCACAAAAAGCTACAAAATGATTAATATAATTTCTCTAGGAAAAATTACAATTTTTAATCTGCTGTATGTCCTAACAAAATAAGAAAACAGGTTCAGTTATGAGCATATTTTTAAATTAATGCTGCTTGAATTAGGAATTAGAAAGCAGATTTCTCCAATTAGATTTTGAATTGATTTTGTGTGTATATGTACACACACACACACACACACAGAGACACACAGATATCCACACCCATTCTCCCTCAGATATATTGTCCTGGTTCACATAATACCACAAATTACTTATACCAGTATAGCGCAAAGTGGCTCGGAGCCTGCCATTTCCTAATATTTTTTCCACTTTGAAAAAAAAAGCTTCAAAATCTTTGCTTTATAAGATAATTACTGCAAGATTATTATATGTACAAAAATGAAAAGATTCTGAAATACCTACAAGAGAGAAATAGCTGTGTAGAGGACAGAACTAGCAAAGATTATACAATTGACTTGTTTGATTAGAATTCACCATAAAGAATAGGAAGGAATCCTGGATTCTTCTATTCCAACTTGCTACTCAAACAGGAGACTCCACATCATTTCAGACAAATGGCTGCCCAGTCTTTTTTTAAAAACCTCCAGTAATGGAGCACCCACAACTTTTGAGGTCAAACCATTTCTCTTGTTTATTATACATATTGCCAGAAAAGCTCTCCTTAGTTCTAGGTCGGATCTCTGCTTCATAAATTTCCATCTGTTACTTCTTATCCTGCTCTCATGTGCTTTGGAAAACAAGTTGATCTTCTCTGTGGTAGCCCCTCAAATATTGGAAGACTACTATTATGTCACCCTCCAACCTTTTTGTTTATTAGACTAAACATGCTTAATTTCTGCAACTGTTCATAATATATTTTAGTCTCCAGGCCCTTTAGTAACCTTTGCTGCTTTTCTCTATACTCTTTCTAGAGTCTCAACATCTTTTTTGTATCATGGTGCCAAAACAGGAGATAGTATTCCAAAGGTGATCTTTCCAAAGCTGTATAAAGTGGTACTACCATTTCATGTGATCTTGATTCTGTCCCTTTGTTAATGCAGCTTAGGACTGGATTGGGTTTTTTGGGGGCAGTTGCTGCACATTGCTGGGTCATATTTAAGTGGTTATCCACCAGGATTGCTAGATCTCTCTCACAGTTACTGCTGTTAACAAGTACCACGTATTCTGTACCTTTGCATTTGGTTTTCTTGCTTAAGTGTAAAACCTTATTTTTCTCACAGTGAATTATATTTTTTGATTAGAGTCCAGTATTTAAATCTGTCAAGATCTTTTTGGATCTTGAGCTTATCTTCTAAAGCGTGGGCTATTCGCCCCAGCTTGATATCATCTACAAATTTGATGAATTCTCCTTCTATTTCCTACTTTGAATCATTGATGAAAATGTTAAAGAGTAATAAGCTTAAGACAGAACCTAATTACATTTAGTAGTAATTTCAAGCCAATAACTATATTTAGTAATGACTAGAAACCCCTTTTGGATTTTTGACTGAAAAAAAATTGAACTCATATTTATGACTTTAATGACTAGAAAGGATAGGCTTTGGAAAGATATAAATTATGTTGTAACTTTAGAGAAAAATGGTAAAATATAAATGTACTTGTAACTGCTGTTAAGAAGACCAGAAACTGTTTTCTTTCTCTCCTCTCCTCCCTATAACTCCCCTTTCCCTCCTCTTTTCTATTTATTTCTTTGCACTTTTTTCACTTATTACTTTTCCTTACTTTTCTCTTTCAAATAGAGTTTTGTTTCTATTCTTTTAAATTTTTCTTCAACTCTATATACACACGTGTGTGTATGTGGATAAAAATCTGTGGCATCTATTGAATGTTATGCTTGCAGATTGAGTTGAGGAGTCTCACTTACTTTTTTCCACCCCATTTCTATTTACCCTGTGTGACCACGGGAAGTGTAATATAAAATGAGTGTTGAGATGAAGTTCTCAAAGAAACTCAGGTATTTAAAATTATAAATGGCTTGTAGTATTAATTTCACCACTTAGACAGACAGTTAGACAGATTAACAGTGTTGGAAGGAACCTTGTAGTTCATTTAGTCTAATCCCCCCTCTCAGCAGGAGACCCTACACCATTTCTGACAGATGCAGTTCAGTCTTTGATTGGATCCAAGATGCATCCCTTTTCATCCCAGTTATTAACTGGGTTAGGTAGTATTTAAATGGGATATTAGCTCTCTATGATTAAGCTCATTAGGCAAACAGCTCTTGGATACTATTCAAGGCATGCAAAACTGCTTATAATCTTTGCAGTTCTTGTGAAGTGAAAGTGTAAAATGATGGCTTATATATACAGTGGGGATAGTGCATTGTAGCTAATCTTTAAAAAATATATATTTCTTATAATAGACAGAAACCAAAATGGCTAGCAAAAACTAGAATACTGGGCCATATCTAACAAAATGAAGTTCAAAGTAGAGAAAAGGAAAGTCCTACACTTAGGCAAGAAAAACTAAAAGTACACATATAGCCTGGGTGAAACCAGGCTCAACAGCAGTAACTGTGAGAGTGATCTTGGAGTCTTAGTGGACAACCAGCTAAATATGAGCCAGCAGTGTGCTACAGCAGCCAAAAAAGCTAATGCAATCCTAAGTTGTATTAACAGAGGGATACAATCAAGATCAAGGGAAGTACTAATACCATTCTATAAAGCCTTAATAAGATCACACCTAGAGTACTGCTCACCATAATGTTCACCACATTATAAAAAGATATTGAAACTCTAGAAAGGGTACAGAAAAGAGCAACCAGGATGATTAGGGGACTGGAGGCTAAAACATACAATGAACAGTTGCAGGCTTGGCTAGTCTAGTAAAGAGAAGGACCAGGGGAGACATGATAGCAATCTTCCAATATCTGAGGTGTTGTGAATGAATAAATGTGTAATAAAGTTATCTTGAGCTTGAAGTCAAGTGCAGGGTTCTGGCCCTGCACTTCTGATTGGCTGTTAAATGGCAAGATTAGATTGGTCCGTTCAGGAGAATCTGATTGGCCATTAACGAGCCATTTTCATTGATCAACGGAGCTAGCGCTCCCAGGTTTTCATTGGTTGAATAGTTAATAAGTTGCCTATATAAGAAAGGCTATAACAGCCGTTGTTTTGAGCTGTCACACCATGTAAATAAAGAGTTGAAGTTCACCGTTTCACCGGCTCGTCTCCATTATTCGCACCCATGCTCCAAACTTAACACTGGCGACGAAGGTGGGATGTGGAGACATCAGAGCTGACTGAACAACGAAGAAGATAACCGAGCACGTGGCTGAAAACGCACAATGGCGGAACCATGTCCGGCGGCGTCATACCACCCGCTCCGTTCAACCCAGTGCAAGAAGACTGGGAGTCATACATGGATCATTTCCAAATGTTCTTGGAAACCAATAATTTGAAGGATGCCATGACCGGGAAGAAACAGGCGGTATTCCTAACGCATTGCGGGCCGACCATATTCAAGATAGCCAAGGCCCTAGCGAAACCGGCTGAAGTGAAGGCTATGGACTGGGACGTCCTCGAACCTCTACTGAGAGCCCACTATGCACCGACCGTACCAACGTTCGTAAAGTGGCACGAGTTCTACCAAAGAAACCAGTGAAAAGGAGAAAGCGTTGCCGATTTCATCGCAGACCTCCGAAACCTGGGAGGCCTCTGCAGATTCGCCGACCTGGAAGAGGCTTTGAGAAATCGAATAGTTCTGGGATTAGATGCACTAAACGTGCAGAGTAAGCTGATGGTGAAAGACGACATCAGCCTTGCCGATGCCATCGCTGATGCTACTGTAGCAGAAGCAACCAGGAAGTCGGCTGCCCAACTGCGCTGCAACCGCACTCCGGTACACCAACCGACCAGCGGCATTTCACCCAAGTCAGAAGGACAGCTTCTGACGGCCCACCACGAGGACCTCTCTTCGTCATCAGACAGCGACGAAGAAGAGGTCCATCAACTGCGGTCTGCTCGGGACCATTACCCGAAGTCCCAACACCCATGCACTGGCTGTGGGGCCAACCATTCCAGGTCCGAATGCAAATTCCACGACGCGCTCTGCCTTGAGTGCGGGAAATGAGGCCACATTGGACGGGTCTGTAGAAGCTTCCTAGGACCCAGCCAGACCTCGAAGGGACTAACTATCACCAATCAACAGGAAACCGTCCTGTAAGGCGAGAACCAGTAAACCACTCCTACAGAAACCGAACCTTAAATCGCCCCACGAAGCGAGAGGAGGCTCACCAAACTATCACTATTGGTCACGCCTCTTCCTTGGATGCCAAGAAAATCCGAATTAAAGTGGCCATCGAAAATCAGCCCTGCCAAATGGAAGTCGACTCGGGATCATCTCTTTCGATGGTTTCCTGGAAGACCCTCAAGCAACTCATCCCTACTATCCGGCGCCAAGACCTCTGTTCCCAAAGACTCATACTTAAAGACTATCAGGGGAATAGGATTCCAGTGGTAGGATCCAGTCGAGTTCGGGTCTCGTTCAAAAACCGCACAGCGTACTTACCTCTGACTGTGATCAACAAGGACCGGCCTAGCCTGTTAGGCCTCCAATGGTTCGCACCACTTGGCATTGAAGTGGCAGGCATTAACCGAATTGGCGGCAGTGACTGGGAGGAGGACCTAGTCCATGAATTCAGGGATGTCTTCGCAGAAAAACTAGGCGAGTACAAGGGGACCCCGATATCATTTAGCCTTAATCCAAAAATAGCTCCCATCCGCCTTAAGCCTCGTCGAGTTCCATTTGCCCTAAAACCGAAAATCGACGAACAGCTTGATAAGTTAATAGCCCAGGGAGTGTTAGAGCGAACCGATCACTCTCCCTGGGAGACCCCAATCGTGACACCCATCAAGCCGGATGGGTCGATTAGAATTTGTGGGGACTACCGAGCCACCCTGAACCACGCCCTGCAGCAAAACGCATATCCGGTGCCGGTGGTGCAGCACCTTCTCCATTCCCTGGGGGAAGGAAAAGTCTTCGCTAAACTAGACTTAGCTCAGACATATCAGCAACTACCAGTTGACGAAAAAACGGCACAGGCACAGACGATCGTTATGCACCGAGGTGCCTTTAAATGTACACGGCTCCAGTTCGGAGTGAGTGTAGCCCGGGGATTTTCCAGAGCCTGATGGAAAGACTCTTACAAGGGATTAAAGGCATTGTCCCCTACTTTGACGATGTGTTAATCGCTGCCCCAACTTCAAAAATTTTACGGGATTGCTTAAAATTAGTTCTCCAGAAATTCAAAGACGCAGGTCTTAAAGTGAAGAAAAACAAGTGTAAGCTGTGTACAGATCGTGTTGAATTTTTAGGGTATTTAATTGACAGGGCATTCACCCTACCGATGGCAAATTGAAAGCAATAAAAAATGCTCCCAGACCTCAGAATAAGGCCGACCTCCAGGCGTTTCTAGGCCTTATCAATTTTTATAATGTATTCCTGCCACACAAAGTGACTGTCGCTGAACCTTTACATCGTTTACTGGACAAAAAAGCAATTTGGGTATGGGGTCATAGAGAAGAGCAAGCGTTCCGTAATGTGAAAAAACTACTGACTTCGGACGCTGTACTGATGCAGTACAATGAGACCTTGCCATTAACTATCACATGTGATGCATCGCCTTTCGGAGTGGGCACCATTTTGAGCCACGTATTACCTAATGGTAGCAAAGCCCCTGTTGCCTATTTTTCAAAGACGCTTTCAAAAACTGAGTGAAATTATAGCCAGATCGATAAAGAAGCCCTTGCGATTGTGTCTGCCATTAAAATATTTCACGAGTACATGTATGGCCGGGCTTTTACTATAGTGACTGACCACAAACCTTTGCTGGCAATAATAGCCAGAGATAAACCGACTCCCTACATATTATCTCCCAGAATGACTCGCTGGTCAGAATTCTTGGCTGCTTATAATTATCGGCTGCAATACCGCCCGGGGAAAGCCATTCCCCATGCCAACGCATTAAGCCGAGCACCGCTTCCAGAGACTATCGACGACCCCGCGCCTACAGTGACAACGTTGCAGATCGAGGCACTTCGTACACTGCCATGAACCGCCCGTGATATCGCGAGAGAAACAAAACGCGATCCCGCCTTAGCACGAGTCCTCAGTTGGGTGGAATGTGGATGGCCATTGGATCAAGTACCAGACGACTTCGCACCATTCAAAAGTTGACAAACAGAGTTGTTTTCTCAAAAGGGCTGTATCATCTGGGGCGATAGAGTCGTTATCCCAGAGCGACTCCAACAAGCAGTACTGAGAACCTTGCACGATGGCCACCCCGGCATCGTGCACATGAAAGCCCTTGCACGCAGCTATGCGTAGTGGCCAGGCATCGACAAGCAAATTGAGAATTGGGTCAAAGCTTGTCATAGATGCCAAGAAGTAAGCAATGCCCCACCAAAGGCAATCCCAACCGAATGGGAGACACCGTGGGGACCCTGGTCCCGTATCCATCTGGACTTTGCTGGGCCGACCAAAGGCCACTTTTTGTTAACCGTCGACGCCTACTTGAACTGGCTCAAATCCACCGAATGAGGAACACGACAACTGAAGCGGTCATTAAGAAACTGGAAAGACTGTTTGCAACCCACGGATTAGCAGACGTTTTGGTATCCGACAACGGGCCCCAATTTACCGTGCTGTCCTTTGAACAGTACCTGGCGGACCGCGGTATTCGACATGTGCTGACTTCGCCTGCGCATCCTGCGGCCAACGGAAGAGCCGAGCGCATGGTACAATTCGTCAAGAAAACGCTACAAAAAGTGGACTATGACAACATCGAAGAAAAGATAAACCGAATCCTCTTTTTACAGCATATCACTCTGCACAGCGTCACCAACAAAACTCCCGCCGAGCTGCTAATGGGACGAAAACTTTGCTCCCACCTCGATCGGTTACACACAACATACGAACCGGAGAAAACACACGGATCCAGCGGCCAATGCCGTACCTTCCAGGTGGGCGACTTGGTGTTCGCTAAGAATTTATCGGGAGATCCGTTGTGGGTAGAAGCGACTGTGGTCCGCGTAACCGGCCCGAGGTCATGCCGTGACGATAAACTATGGAAGCGCCATATCGATCAACTACGATCAAGGCTGCAGTCAGGGATTTCTGAGTCCCCTGATAACCAAACTGAGGGGGGGGGAGATACAGAGGAAGATGAACTGCAACTAGCAGAAAACCTTTTTGAAGGGAACGATAGCGGAACGGAAACACAAGAAGAGGAATCAGGGATGGGAGTGAGCTAACCTCAGGGTGATACCGAAGGTGTTGGTGACAACGAAAACTCGAACTCAGAGTCAGAGACACCCCTTTCGCCAAACAACGCTTTACCTCAACAGGAATGCAGCCAAATGCCGGGTGCACAGCAAAAATCAAATAGACTAACAAAACAACCGTCCTACCGCAAGGACTACATAACTGCACCCCGTAAACGGAACCCGGGGGGAAGGGGTGTTGTGAATGAATAATAGAATAGAATAGAATAGAATAGAATAGAATAGAATAGAATAGAATAGAATAGAATACCTTTATTGTCACTATCCACGTGTACAATTTGCATTATACGCATACACAGTGAGATTAAAGCGACTCGTCCTTCAGTGCAACATGCACACCAAAAAATATACATAAATCTGTAAAAAAAAATATAATAAAAAGAGTAAAAAGGATAAAAGAATAAAAGAATAAAAATACCCTACTGTGCCTATCCCAGTAGGAATTATTGCACATGCCAGCCAACACAATAACAATAGTGATCATATTGCACAAGATTTGTTCACAATTATTTACAGTGTGTTTGGCAGTATTTGAAGTCAGTGCATGTGTAAGTTCAGGGTAGTTATGGCTTTAGGAAAGAAACTGTTTTTAAGGCGATTTGTCCTTGACCAGATGCTCCTGTAACGCCTCCCTGAGGGCAACAGGTCAAACAGTCCATAACCAGGATGAGAGCTATCTTTTATAATGTTCACAGCTCTACTAAGACAGCGGGAGGAATAAATGTCCGACAGGAAGGGAAGAGTTGAATAAATGTGTAATAAAGTTATCTTGAGCTTGAAGTCAAGTGCAGGGTTCTGGCCCTGCACTTCTGATTGGCTGTTAAATGGCGAGATCAGATTTGTCCATTTAGGAGAATCTGATTGGCCATTAACGAGCCGTTCTCATTGGTCAATGGAGCTAGCGCTCCCAGGTTTTCATTGGTTGAATAGTTAATAAATTGCCTATATAAGAAAGGCTATAACAACCGTTGTTTTGAGCTGTCACACCATGTAAATAAAGAGTTGAAGTTCACCGTTTCACCGGCTCGTCTCCATTATTCGCACCCATGCTCCAAACTTAACATGAGGGGCTGCCACAGAGAGGAAGGGGTCAAGCTTTTTCTAAAGTGCCTGTAGGCCAGACAAGGAATAATGGATGGAAACTGAATAAGGAGAATTTAACCCGGAAATAAGGAGAAACTTTCTGTCAGTGAGAATAATCAACCAATGGAACAACTTGCCCTCGGAAGTTGTGGGAATGCCATCACTTGAGACTTTCAAAAAGAGATTGGACTGTCATCTGTCAGAAATGGTGTAGGGTCTCCACTTGGTCGGGACCTCCAAGGTCCCTTCCAACTCTGATTATCTGTTATCTAAATTAGGTTTTTATGTGGGGCAAGCTTAATGGATCTTAATGTCAATGGCTTCAGTAGGGATGAGGTTGAATTTGTAAGGTCTGGCCAGTTTACTCATAATCCTATCACTTGTGCTTTATTTCTTGTATTCTGTCATTCTTAGGATATCGTCTTAATGATGGTTTCTGGCACTCAGTGTCCTTGAAAGTAGGAGAATCCTCAGCTGTTATCACTATTGATGATCAGAATGATGCCAGTTTCCGTGTTGACCGAGACATCCAGTTGCGTACTGGGAGCCAGTACTTTTTTGGAGGTACGTAGTAAACTGTTCTGGGAAAAAAGCTCAGATGAACTTCCATAGCTGACATTATTTGACTGTGAGGCCTGAAATCTAACACAGCTGCTGAACATTAAAATGAGGAAGACTAGTTTAAGATGTGTTACAGTTTGTAGTAGCTTCTCTCTGTTTAGGAGTGAGTTTTGTAGGTATAGTGATTTCAAAAATAAGCATTAAAAGAAATAATAAAGCATCTGCAAAGCTTGGGATGCACAGCTTTCCAGATATACAGAGCACACTATGTACATGTCAATTTAGCATTTGGATTTTCAGAATCAGTACTTTATTTGATTTTAATTTAAAGTTGTAAATTGGAATTACTGGATGGTTAAGCATGAAGGTACAGTATTTAAATAGTTTAAGGGTAATGGAAAGCAGGATTATGAACAGAGCAGGATAAATGTTCCTGTTGTTTGTTCCTAGGAAAAAGCACATCTCTTTAAAGAGTTGCAAATAGGCAGTCGTATATTTGCACTCCCAGATCTCTAAAGCACCCTTTTGCATTCAAGATAAAATTGCACTAAACAACCCTAATGATTAATTGAAAATTATGACATTTTACTTCCACAAAACATTTTTTGGTTTCATTGTCTGGATTTGGGATTAGAGGACCATAGTAATAAGTGTCCCCTGGGACCCATTATTTGTTAAATACAAATTAATATGGACCTAATACACTGAGGTAAATATAATCTTTGTATTTCTTTCTTTTGTGTGTATGGCTGGGCTGATGTTCTATAGGGTGCCCCAAGCCAGCACTACGAACTGGCTGCCTGTCCAATCAGACAGCTTTTCATGGCTGCATGCAGATGGTCAATGTGGATCGCCAACCAATAGAATTGGACATGGTTCGTCAGCATCGGCTCGGCAAATACTTTGAGGTGTACTTCAATGTGTGTGGCATCACCGACAGGTATATTTGTGAGAAGTAAAGTCTGGGTGGGCATAATTGGTTCTTAAATGATGGTGCAACTGAGAGATCCATTTGTAGCATTAGTCTGGTGATCTTATAGGCTGTAGATCATTGTTAGCTGAACAATCTTTCTGTCCACTTCATGTGTCAAAAGGAGGTAGCTGAATCTAAGCAAGTTTTAATCTTGCCAATGTCTGCATAGCCCAGGATGTCAGGAGCATGTAGATATAAATAAAGGTAAGAGACAAATAAGTATTAGTTTTGCAGAAATCCTAAAGAATTTCTTTATGTGGTACTTAGATGCTCCATGGAGCTTCCCGCCTTTGTTGTTTGGTGTTGATAGGAGCAATTTTATAACACAGATAGCTGAACATTTTATAACATTTGAAAATTTTTGAAGAAGTGTCTTGCACATGAATCAGGAAAAAAGGAGTCACATTTCTCAAAAACGTAGATCTGTGCTGGTAGAAGAGTTCCAGTGATAACTTGCTTTTTCTTTTGTCCCAGGTGTACCCCCAACATGTGTGAACATGGCAGTCGATGCATCCAATCCTGGGATGACTTCACTTGTCTCTGTGACTTGACAGGATACATGGGGGAGACCTGCCATACTCGTGAGCCTGAAGGGGCGAGTGAGGGAAGATTGAAAGGGCTTCTGTACAGGGATAGCTTTTTCACTTCCTTCTTTCTCTTTTAGCTGTTTACAAGGAAAGCTGTGAAGCTTATCGAATCAGGGGGAAAGTCTCTGGGAACTACACCATTGATCCAGATGGCAGCGGACCTCTCAAACCTTTTACTGTATATTGTGACATGAGAGGTACGGGTAATGGATGGGAATTCAGCCTTTCCCCTTATGTCAGGGACATTGAAATGCTCTAGGAGCTTCTCTCCTAGAGATTTGGAAATTGGCTCTAATTAAATTTGGGAAGTTATTCAGAAACACGAGAGAGAGAAAAGGCAGTTGTATCTTGTAGGTGCCCAATTTTCAGGCAATCTAGATGTATGGACATCAACTCCCAGATTTTTCAGTAATGCCCATTCTGTCTGGGAATTCTGGGATTTGAAATTTTTCAGCTAGATGGAGGTGATCTTCAATTTGAACTGTTGCCTATCCACTTGTACTTTCCAGAGGACCGTGCATGGACCATTGTTCGTCACAATCGTCATTGGCTCACAAAAGTATCAGGTTATAGCCCAGAAAGGCCTTTCCTGGGCACAGTTGACTACTGGAACGCATCTTGGGGTGAAGTATCAGCCCTGGCAAATGCCTCTGAGTATTGTGAGCAGCAAATAGAATTCCACTGTTACTTCTCTCGCCTACTCAACACTCAGAGTGAGTATGTATGACATTCTTTCATTCTATGGATGGTATGGATTTGCACACATATTTTGATCCAAGAGCCTGAAATATATTTGGATTCCTTGCTGCCCTCTGAACTTGGCTCTTTGTTTCCTGGCATTTCATTACTAACATCAGTTCTAGTGAGTGTGGAGTTTGCTCTCTTACTCACTAGGGAGCTGAGAAACTCACTAGTGAGCAAACCTAACACTCGGTAGCACTGATGATGTTACCTAATTGATAACAAGCAGACATCTACAAGCAAACAAGCAAAATAAGGAAGCACCAAAGGCTCCAACCCCTATTTGCATAATATTGCCTCCTATTGGTGCTAAGAATATATATTGAGAAGTTATTATAGCTGTTTATTTTGGACAACTTACTTTGCTTTTCAGCTGAGAGAAAGTTGAGGAGCCATTCAAAGGATATTTATATATCTCCCAAATAGGCAGTGTAAGTCACAAAATTTGGCAGTGAGAGGTAAGAAAGGATACAACTGGAAAGAGAACTTGGGATTCTGTTGAATAGCTCAATAAGCACAGCATGAAAAGGAGAAAAAAATGAAATATATTCCATACTAGGAATTACTAAGAATGGGATTGAAACAAAATAATCGGTATATTAATGTTTCATCTATTTTTAAGCTAAAAATGTGTTTTAATGTCCTTTCTGTTTGCCCTGTTGTAAACACAAATGACTAAAGCTGAAAGTCATTGAAAAAACTTATTAAGAAGCTGGATCTTTCTCCACTAAAAAACCTTCCCACCTTTCCACCCTCTAGATGTACTAGGAATTCCAGGAGTGAGAGTTCCCATTGCAGCGAGGGCTAAGTGTTGGAATTTTATAATTTAGGGGGAAAAGATGAGTTAGGGAACATAATAAATGTGCAATGAAATCAATTGTGGTATTGAGAAAAGCAATGTGAATTATGTGATTTACCCAATGAAGGAGATAACATGTTTTTTCACAACTAAGTTGTGATCATCTTAAAAACAACTTGTGAGCGATACAACTGTAGAATTTAGGTGCAGCTTTTGGTCTAAATCAGCAGGGGACTTTTCTATCCAATTTGAATTCTACCTTATTTTCTCTTAGCTGGGATGCCTCTAAGTTTCTGGATGGGACGAAATGAAGAACGTCATTACTACTGGGGAGGCTCTCCTCCAGGCCTGGGACGCTGTGCATGTGGCATGGAGAAGAGTTGTGCCAATCCCCTTTTCTATTGCAACTGTGATGCTGAACATTTGATGTGGTGAGATTTGGTTCCATCCTCTCTCAAAGGGTTCTGGGTGATGATATATTGTGAACTGAGTATTTCTAATAAATGATGAGAGTCTGTTTATCATTGCCTACTCCAGGCGAGCAGATAAAGGGCTGCTGAATTTTGTCGACCATCTTCCAGTCACGCAAGTTGTAGTGAGTGATACAAACCGTACTGGATCAGAGGCTCAGTTCTATGTGGGCCCATTGCGTTGCTATGGAGACCGTGAGTAGTGGACAGAGTGGGAGTTGATGTAATGGTCTTCTTCTGTGGATCTCTCAGACTGGGATAAGAGTCCTCAGGTTTATGGGTTGTATCAGTGGTGGGCTTCAAAAATTTTAGCCTGCTTGCTGGGTGAGCATGGCCATGGTGGGCGTGGCCAAGTTGGCCTCCTGCACCATGGCAGGGGGGAATTTGCCTTCCTCAGCCTCCAGAAGCTTCCCTCGAGCCTCCGGGAGGGCGAAAACGGCCTCCCCAGGTTCTGGAGGCTATCTTGAAGCTGGAAATGAGCCCAATTATGGCCTTCCCAAACTTTTGTTCTCCGTGCGCTTCTGTGCATGGCCTGCACTTACCTGCATCCAAAATAGGCCATGTAGGGACTCCTGGGAGGAGTGGGGTGGGCGGGGCCATCCAGGAAAGGGATTTGTGGGTCCTCTGAACTGTGCAGGATCTTAACTAGAGAATCTTCTGTACCCTTGTGAATCCCCAGCAGCCCACCCCTGGATTGTATACCATCCCCAGACCCTTTTTTGTAGCATCCAGAAACCCTTGAAATTATGCTGATGAAATTCAACAACCAATGTTTTTAAAAATGAAGTTGATATTTCTTATTGTTTTTTGATGGGAAACAAAAGTGTGTAAACTTTCTATAGTTTTTTTTAAAAATTCCACCCATCCCTTTAAAAGAAGAAAAATTGACAATAACAGTAATATCATTATATCACGATCCCAACCAAGGTTTACAAACAACCACACACACACACACACACACACACACACAGGGAGAGATTTAACAGATTTAACAGATAATCAGAGTTGGAAGGGACCTTGTAGGTCATCTAGTCCAACCCCCTGCCAAAGCGGGAGACCCTATCCACTTCTGACAAATGGCAGTCCAATTAACTTCCGAGGGCAAGCGGTTCCATTGGTTGATTGTTCTCACTGTCAGAAAGTTTCTCCTTATTTCCAGATTAAATCTCTCCTTGTTCAGTTTCCATCCATTATTCCTTATCTGGCCTACAGGTGCTTTAGAAAATAGCTTGACCCCTTCCTCTTTGTGGCAGTCCCTCAAATATTGGAAGACCGCTATCATGTCTCCCCTGGTCCTTCTCTTTACTAGACTAGGCAAGCCCAGTTCCTGCAACTGTTCATTGTATGTTTTAGCCTCCAGTCCCCTAATCATCCTGGTTGCTCTTCTCTGTACTTTTTCTAGAGTCTCAACATCTTTTTTATAATGTGGTGAACAAAACTGGATGCAGTACTCTAGGTGTCGTCTTACTAAGGCTTTATAGAGTGGTATTAGTACTTCCCTTAATCTTGATTGTATCCCTCTGCTAATGCAACTTAGGATTGCATTAGCTTTTTTGGCTGCTGCTGCACACTGCTGGCTCAAGTGGTTGTCCACTAAGACTCCAAGATCCCTCTCACAGTTACTGCTGTGAGATTGCATTTGCACGAGAGACTGACACGACACGGATCTGAGTTTTTCTTTGATTTATTGCGGTTCTGCAGAAGCGGGTTCACATCCGAGGCAGCAGGATGGAACCCTTAGAATACTTTTACACAAGCTTTTATACGTTACATTCAAGGAGGTATTCACCAAAATACTCTAAGCCAATAGAATACATTTATCATTTGGATTTGTGTCTGGTGACACGTATTCAGTTCGGCTTTCTCTGAGAAGTTACAAAATACATGCTTTTGGAAACATTTTCAAGCGTAAGCAGATTTACAGAAGCGAGATGGCTTTTTGTTACATTGGTTCGCTTCTTACAATATCCCCCCTCTTCTGGTTACATTCTGTTTCAAAAGCACAGAGATCTTTACTAACTTGCAACAATATTTCTTCTGTTTGACTGAATAGAAGGTGTTCTTTCTCTTCTTTTGTGAACCTGATTTTCCTGAAAGATTGCATACACATGTTTATTAAGCTTGGAATGCATTGGATACAACAGCATAAGCTAGCCAAAATTACTACTATAGTTGTTAGAGTGGTTATTATAGATTTCCACCATGATCCATCCGGAAGCCAAGACCATAACATTTCCCACAATGATCCTGAATCACCATCCCACTGTTTCTGATATTCATTTATCCTGGTCTCCATATCATGCACAGTCTTAGTTATGTTTGGTTCATAATTGTGTATATAAGTGCAGCAGTGAGAATGTATTAGGACACAAACACCCCCTTTCGCAGCAAGCACTATATCTAAAGCATAGCGATTTTGCAACGCAACTTGTCTAACCTCGGACAATTCTTCATTAATCATTTTTATACTCTTTATGGTGTCATTAAACATTGCAATGGTAAAGTTATTCAGTCGTTTAATGTCTCGGTAATTTAACCCAATGCCTAAAGGTGCAATTAGAGCTCTTCCCATACCACCCCCCCAGGATCCTGGATTTACTCCGGAATCTAACTCTCTTTTATTTCTGATTCGGGTGTTGGGTAGTTCATCTAATTTATATATTACTGGTAATACAAACCCCATGGTACAACTTTCTGACCACAATTTTGGTACTTCCCTATAGGCATGTTTCCCACATAACATCCACCTGCTATCGTCCATGGCCCAAGTAGCATTAGAAATCCTTGTCCAATTGATCATGTCCTCAAAATACATACACATTTGACAATAATATGTTTGTAGTGGTTTAAGGTCATTTGTACAGTCATAGGATTTTGTTTTACTAGTATTGAAACATGTTGTGGGCATTGTAAACATTTTATTACACCTTTCCCAATTTCCCAGGAAGACTCCGCCAGTAATATTTCTTTTAAAACAAACATGAGCTGTCTCTCGTAAGTGAAGGAATACTTTCCTAGTCATATTTCTTCCAAACTCCATTTTATGTTCCCCTCCATTTGCCATCATTTGTTTTGTTAAAGGTACTCCATGCAGAATGACCCCTTTTTCAGCTTTCCCAGGCAAATGCATACATAACCAACAATTAGTAATATTTAAACCTTTAGCCGTTGTTCTTATATCTTCAATGTAGCAATTGTCTGCCCAGAGATCTTCTCCAAGATCCCCTGCTCTCTGAACATGCCGAGATTGTCCAGTTTCTGCTTCTTTAACCTGTTGTAAGACAAAAATGCTCACAAGTACAGTTGAAGTACACAAAAACAGACGCATGATTTTATCTTTTAAGAGTCAGTTTCAAGGGTTGTCCTTCCACTGGGTGACTTTTCCAGGGCTTCTCAGGTTCTGGAGTTGTTTTCACACGACTATGATGAGTCCACTCGCTTTCTTTTGTTCGGACAGCAGACTCGGTCGTCAGAAGTACTTGGTATGGTCCTTCCCAGCTAGGTTGCAATTTCTCAGTTCTCCAGGTCTTCACAAGCACCCAATCACAAACTTCATAAAGATGTTGACTTCCTACTAGTGGTGGTCGTTGTGCTAAAAGTCCCTGTTTACGAAGAGATAATAAAGACCTGGACAGTGTCTGCAAATATTTTCTCACGAACATATCCCTGAATTCAGGTATAGGTCCCCTAAAAGTTGTCAAGTAAGGGCGACCCATTAACATTTCAAAAGGTGAAACCCCCACGTCCTTTCTTGGACAAGTCCTAATTCTCAACAGAGCTAGGGGTAAGTTCTTGGTCCAAGGTAACCCATTTTCCAACTGCAATTTTGTCAGGTGTTTCTTAATTTCTGAATTTCCCCTTTCAACCTTCCCTGAAGACTGAGGATGCCAAGGGGTGTGTAAGTCCCATCTCACCCCTATAGCTCTCATTACCTCTTGAAGAATTTTCTGTGTCTATTACTTCAAACATGCCACATCTAGGTATTATCTGTTCTAGCAGAGTTTTTGTCACCTTGGAAGCGGTAGCCTGTCTGGTGGGAAAGGCTTCTATCCACCCTGTTAAGTGATCTTTGATCACCAACAGACATTTCCATCCACCACTGGGTGGCAATTCCGTGTAATCGATCTGTATCTTCTGGAATGGCCAAGCTGCTAGAGGCCGTCCTCCTTTCTCTGTTTTTCTGGAGGCACTTTTATTAACTTTTAAACATATCAAACATTTCCAGCAAATGGAATGAGCAATTGTCCACATTTTCAGACTCCAATACACCGGCTTGACAGCTTGTACTAAAGCTTCAGTTCCCCAATGACTCCCTTCATGTAAATACTGCATTACATTTCTCATTTGTGTTTCTGACAAAACTTTTTCTTCATTTTTAGTCATCCACCCTTTCTCTGTTTTTCTGCACCCTTCCTTTTCTAATTTCTCTATTGCAGTTCCATCTGGTTCCCATTTGTCTTTGGGCTCTTCAGGCAACATGGGTACTAATACCAGTTGTAGAATTACCTCCCCAGCTGCCTCTTTTGCCCACCTATTTGCCCATCTATTTCCAACAACTTCCAGGCCATTCCCCTTTTGATGTGCATTTACATGAACAATGGCCACCTGCTGTGGTAATTGTAAGGCCTCTAACACTTCTTCTACTAGCTGGAGTTGCTCTATCTGTTTCCCATCTGATTTTATAAACCCTCTTTCTTGCCAGATCTTCCCAAAAGTATGAACCACACCCCAAGTGTACTTGGAATCAGTCCATATTGTCACATCAATTCCCTCAGCTAATTCCAAAGCCCTTTTGAGAGCATATAATTCGCACCTCTGAGCTGACCATCCTGCTTGTAATGATCCTTTCTCAATTACCTCCCCATTCTGAGTCACTACCGCATATCCTGCTTTCTTTATGCCATCCTCAACTCTGCTTGAACCATCCACAAACCACTTTTCACCTTCCTCCAGCGGAACTTCCTCTAAATCTTTTCTCACTTTAGTCATAATCTCAACTTCCAACAAACAATCATGATCCTCAGCCTCCCATTCTCTTCTGGTTCCTTCCAAAAATTCTGCTGGATTCAAATTCTTATCAGTCCCGATAATGATATCTGGACTTGTCCTTAAAATAGTTTCATATTTCAAAATCCTTCCTTCGGTCATCCAAGTGGAAGCCAACTGACTTAATACTGAGGTTACTTGATGTGGGGAGTGTACCACTATAGCTCCCCCAAAAGTCAACTTCCTGCTTTCTACCACCAGAACAGCTGTGGCGGCTACCGCCTGCACGCAGATAGGCCAACCTCTTACCACAGGCTCTAATGTCTTACTCAAAAAAGCAACGGGCTGAAACCACCCCCCTCTTCTGAGCAAGCACTCCCACTGCCATCCTAGACCTGGCTGACACATAAAGATGGAATGGGAGTTTCAAATTAGGCAGAGCCAACACCAGTGCGGTGGCTAATGCCCTCTTGATTTCTTCCCACTTCGCTTCATCCTCCTCCAACCATTCAATGATCTCTCCTTTTCCGTGCAACTTCTGATTTAGGAACTGAACCAACACTGCATACTGATCTATCCAAGCTCTGCAGTATCCAGCTAATCCCAAGGCTTTTCTAACTTCAGTCTTGTTCCTAGGTGGAGCTAAACTCATCAATCCTTTCACCCTCTCAGGATCCAAACTCCTGACTCCTTGCATGATGTAATGTCCTAAATACTTCACTTTTCTCTCTACAAATTGAATCTTTTCCTTTGACACCTTCAATCCTTGCTCCTTCAACCAGTTCAACAAAGCCACTGAACTCTCCCTAACTTTTACTTCTTTCTCTCCTGACAACAGCAAATCATCCACATACTGAATCAAACTTACCCCTGGCTCTTTTGGAAAGGTCTGTAACTTCTCCTCCAAAGCCTGACCAAACAACAAAGGACTTTCCGTATACCCTTGAGGCAATACTGTCCATCTCAATTGTTGTTTCCTCCCACTTTCAGGATCATTCCATTCAAAGGCAAACAAATCTCTACTCCCTTCTTCAAGTGGACATGCCCAAAAAGCATCCTTCAAATCAACAACAGTAAACCACCCATCCTTAGGAGGTATCTGACCCAAAATGGTATAGGGATCCGGTACCACCGGGAAACGTGGTATTACAATCCTATTGACCCTCCTCAGATCCACCACTAGCCTATGCTTTCCGTCCTTCTTTAGTACAGCCAAGATAGGAGAGTTAAAAGGGGACATGGTTGGTTCCAATAATCCTTGCCGTAACAATTGATCAATTACAGGCTTCAATCCTTCTCTACCCTTCTTGCTCATTGGGTATTGAGGCGTCCAACTTTTAACAATCCCGGGCTGCACCTTAATCTCGATAGGTTTTATTTCCATCTTCCCCACATTTTGTCCGTCTGCCCAAACATCTTTATGAATTTGTTCTACATCCTCTTCCTTCAAAACACACATTCTTATTCCACTATTATCTCTCAACTGGAATCCAAACGCTGGCAGGAGATCTCTCCCTAACAGATTCACTCCTGAATCTGGTATATACAACACCTTACTACGAACTTCTATCCCATCCATACTCATTTCTACCTCTTCCAAAATTCTCACTCTATTTTGCTTCCCACTCACTCCAGTTACCAAAATAGTTTCTTTTCCTTTCATTCTTTCATTTATGGGCTCGCAAACCGAGGTACGACTTGCCCCTGTGTCTATCAGGAAGGTTAGTTCCTGACGGTCTGGACCCACTTTTATATTTACCAGTGGCTCCCCGTAGGTCCTCTTAAAGGAGCCGGAAATTCCCTAATCTTCATATGGAGCGTAACTTCTTTCAGGGTGACTGTTCTGGCACTCGCGCGCAACGTGACCATACTTGCCACACTTGAAACAGTTACGGTCCATACCTACTCTACCAGTGCTCATCCCTCTCCCTCTAAAAGGTCTTCCTCTGGGAGGGAATCCTCTACCTCTTCCTTTAAACACCTCTTTTCTCGGTTGATCCTTTGCTTCTGGTTTTCTCACTTCATTTTTAGCAGCGGTTTGTACTGCCACCAACATCATTTGAGATTTCTGCCTGGTTTTAATCACATCCCTATTCACAAAAGTTTGTTGGGCATTTCGAATCAACTCAGTAATCCCCTGTGCCCCCCAATTGTTTATTTTCTGAATCTTCTTTTGAATATCAGGCCAAGCTCCCGCCACAAACTGCATTTTCAACATAGACTCAAATGCAAGCGTGTCTGGTCTTACCCCTGAATATTTCTCCAAGCTCTGTCTTAACCTAGCACAATAATCTCCTGGGGACTCATCTTTTCCCTGACTTATCTCGAAAGCCTTTGTTAAGTTTCGTCCCTGTGGTACTGCAATTTTAATTCCCTCAATTATCATTGTCTTCAGATCTTTCATGTTTCGTCTATGATCTGCATTTTGGATATTCCAATCGGGAGGGGCCAAGGGAAACTTAACAACCCCACCAACTGCTTGGTCATTTCCCAATTGTAATACTCGCCAATATTCTATTGCTCCCTGTCTAATCAGATCTCTTTCTTCTCTGCTAAATAGGTGCCCCAAAATGTACATCAGTTCTTCATAAGTGTAATCATTCGGCCCCAAGAACAGTTCTAATTCTAAGCTTACTTTCTGCGGGTCCTCATGAAGACGGGGAAGTGATTGCTTCAGTTCTCTCAGTTCCCCGGGTCTCATGGGTTGAATAGCATACATAGCCACGGGCTGGCCCTGAGCGTTCAGACCATTCGGCACTTCACGCAAGGGATAAGCATGTGCCGGCTGTGCCGGTGGAAAAGGCAAGTTCTGAACGTTTTGCTCTAAATCTCTTAGTTCTCTCTGCAAACGTGCAGAAGGTGCCGGCAGCAGGGAGGGAGGTGGTGGAGCCGTTGCTGCTGCCCCCAATGCTTCTTGTGGATTGGGCGGAGGAACATATCTCGGTGGAGGACGATAAAACTCATCGTCAGACTCTGGATTTTTAATTTTTGACACAAATTGATCAGCCGGTGGCGGGCTGGGTCCTTCAAATTCAACGTGATACCATACTTCCAAATACGGTATCTCGGTGGTTAATTTACGAGCCAATAAATAATCCTTCAATTGATTCATCCAGTATGTACTGGTTTCTCCCTCCGGTGCCCAATGGTAGGGAAATTTTGGATCCACAAGAGGATATTTAGGCCACCTGTATTTGCACAAGTAAATCATGTGCTTCTTCTCCAGATCCCGGGTATAATATTTTAGATTCGGGGAGAACCACTGGTGTAGTCGTTGTCCCAAAGGCGAATCTACCAGAATAGGTTTTCTGCCTTCTTTCTCTTCTCCCTTCTCTATGTCCGAGGTTTCTAATAACCTCTTACTTTGTCCTTTCCCCATTCTCGTCACCAGACCTGTCCTCCAGCAGACGCTGGACTTTCTCCCTGAGAAAATTTAAGGACACCTTTCTATCAACAAAACCCTATTCTCTTGAAAAAGGAACAAATTTACCTGATCACTCCGGGACCTGTCGTCTGCTCAGGTATGCAGATGTGCGGGCGTCCCCGACTCAGGTTTTTCTCGTGATCCCCGATCACCATTCACAAGGTACCTTCACTCAGTCCGTTCGATCTCTCTGGATTTCTCCGAGACTTCGTCTTGGGATCGGAGATTCCTGGGACCTCTCGATCAATGGGGAGTGGGAATGTCTCCAAACGAGATGGAGTGGCCACTACTCACCAGTCCCCAGAACACTGAGGATCACTGTGGAATCTCCTGGCTGGCTCACCAAATTGTGAGATTGCATTTGCACGAGAGACTGACACGACACGGATCTGAGTTTTTCTTTGATTTATTGCGGTTCTGCAGAAGCGGGTTCACATCCGAGGCAGCAGGATGGAACCCTTAGAATACTTTTACACAAGCTTTTATACGTTACATTCAAGGAGGTATTCACCAAAATACTCTAAGCCAATAGAATACATTTATCATTTGGATTCGTGTCTGGTGACACGTACTCAGTTCGGCTTTCTCTGAGAAGTTACAAAATACATGCTTTTGGAAACATTTTCAAGCGTAAGCAGATTTACAGAAGCGAGATGGCTTTTTGTTACATTGGTTCGCTTCTGTTAGGGATAACATTGTTTTACCCTAACTGGTTTAGGTAAATAATAATATTTAATCATAGTTTGTATGTTAAAGTGTCTGCAACTTTAACTGTGGGATAGTAATTAAGGGAGTGGTTGTGAAAGCACTTTAAAAGAAGCAAGACGGCAGCTTGCTCTCTCTCTGGCTTTGATGGTTCCTGATTACTGCAAGGACACAAGACTGCATTCCTCGAACGGGAGAGAAAACAAAGGACGACTTGTAAGTGAATTGACATAGGATATTTCTACACGGACTTTGCTAACTGAATATCCCTGAATGGACTGACTAAATGATACATGACTATTGGACTGTTATTTTGACTATGCTATGAACTCATAATGGAATAAACTATATATTTGATAGCACAAGCGTATCTGTCATTTTTACTGTATGTTAATAAACATACAAGCTTAGCTCACTCATTTATCTGTGTGCCTATCTGACTAAGCTGCACATTCTGTTTAGCTTGTCTCCCTAACCCTGGTTGGGGAAACCAGGCTTAACACTGGTTATGGGCCCAGAGGCTGCAAAGTCAGTTTAACTAGGATAAAACAGATTTATGTAAAAGTGAGAGTTTGTGTTGTTGTACATTACAGTAAACAGACAGCTGTGTTTTATTAATTATAGTTTTATATCCATATAAGATAACATGGCACAAGTCAATTTACAAAGTTTGTCCCTTATATCCAAGCTGGATGGAACAAACTATGTATCATGGTCTATGAAATGTAGTATGCTTCTACGAAGAGAAGGTTTGTGGAACATAATTGAAAATCCACCAAACGTAGAAGAATGGGATCCAGAGGATGAGGAAGATAAATTAAAGATAGAAGAATTTATGCATAAAAATGAACAAGCAATTTGCATTATTGCTTTAACCTTAACTGATATGCAGCTTGTTTATATCCATGGAGAAAAAACAGCTGTTGGGTGTTGGCAGAAGCTGAAGAGGATTTATGTTCGAGATAATGTTGATGCTCACATAAATCTAACACGGAAACTTTTCAGTACACATCTCCATAAGAATGGTGATATGCTGAGTCATTTGAAAACTATGCAAAGCATTTTTCAAGAACTGCACGAGAAAGAGCTTATTTTCTCTGAACTACATCAAGTCTATATAATACTATCTTCCCTCGATGAAAGCTATGATAATTATGTAACTTCCCTTGAAATATTGCCAAAGGAAAGCCTAACTTTAACTGATATAACTGGCAGATTGATTGAAGAGGCCAGAAGAAGGCTTGAAAGAGATGAATTAAGGAGGCAGAAACCTCAAAAAGAAGATAATGAAACTCCTACTGCATACGCAATTAAAAAGTGCTTTAATTGTGGAGGAAGAGGACATTTGGCAAGATTTTGTAAAAAGGCAAAACTCCAGAAAGCTGGCCAGAATACAAAAAGTCATCAAAAGAAAAAGAAAAATTTAGAGTTAGCCATGTATACTAACGGAGCTGTAAAAAATAATTTATGGGTGGTTGATAGTGGAGCATCACATTGTATAACAAATGATAAGAAAAATTTTATTAAAATGTCCAAGAGTACACAGCAGATATCGTTAGCCAATGGCTGGAAACTGAAAGCTAAAGGTCAAGGTATAGCATATTGTTCTTTTATAAAAGAGAATGTAAAAATGTTATATGTACCACAACTTAAGTTTAATTTAATTTCAGTTAGAATTTTGGTTAAACTAGGATATGTAGTTACATTTAGGGGAGATAACTGCATAATTGAGAAAGAAGATAAGAGAATTACTGCATCTTTAAGAGGTGAATTATATGTGTTAAATGATGATGGTTTAAAAGTGGCTAACACAGTTTATGAAAATAAGAAACCTCATGATGAATGTATTCACTTGTTACATCGAAGGCTAGGGCATTTAAATTTTAAAATGCTTAAGAAAACTGTTGAATTATCTAAGGGAATAAGTTTGAAACCTTGTAATAAGTATTTGCAATGTAATGCCTGTAATCAAAGTAAGGCCAGGGTCACACCTGCTAATAGAGTTGATGGATTTACTACCAAAGAGCCTTTAGAGGTAGTATTTGCAGATTTAATAGGTCCTAAAAAACCAAGTGTAGGAGGAGCTCGTTACATACTAAGTATAATGGACCATTATTCTAGATATGGGTTTTGCTATTTAATGAAGAGCAAAACTGAAACATATCAAAATCTCTTTAATTGGATTAAATTTGCAGAAAGGAAAACTAAAAAGAAATTAGTAACTCTTATAACAGATAATGGTACAGAATTTACAAATAATAAATTGCAGAACAGACTAAGAATGTTAGGTATTCAACATAAAATGTCTGCACCATATAGGCCACAACATAATGCCTTTATAGAGAGAAGAGGCCAAACATTACAATCAATGGCACGAACTATGATGTCTGATTCAGGATTACCTGAAAATTTGTGGGGAGAAGCAATAATGTGTGGTAATCATATATTAAATAATGTTGTTAATTCAACAACAGGTGAATTACCATTCACACTGTGGCATGGTACAAAACCTGATTTAAGTTACATGCACACATTTGGAGCACCAGCATGGGTGCATATCCCTACACAACTTAGATACAAAGGACAACATAGAGATAAAAGATTATATTTTGTAGGATATACATCTAATCATAGATCTTATAGATTCTGGGAACCAGGTACACCTAGAGTTTATACCAGTGCCAATGCTAAATTCCTAGAACATGTAGGATGGAATAGATTAGAGCAAGATTTAAATAATGAAGTTATTATTGAACCCTACAAAAGGCAGAAAGATCAGATTAGTTATAAGAAGAGTCCAATTAAAGAAGAAGTCCATGAAGAGCAAATAGGACCAGAACAAGAGGAAACAGTTGGTCAGGAAGAGTTAGATAATCAAGAAGAGTTAATAAATGAAAGCCCACCTGTAAGTCCTGTAATACCTAGACGTACTACATGTATAACTAGACCACCTGATAGGTATCAAGCAAGTATAGTTTGCCAAGTAACTAAAGTTCCAACTAGTGTAGATGAACTTAGGATGTATCCTGCTAAGGATCAGGAGAATTGGCAAAAGGCAATGAAAAAGGAACTAAATTCATTAAAGGTAATGAAAGTTTATGAAGATGCTAAATTACCTCCAGGAGAAAAATCCATTGGGTGCAAATGGATATTTAAAGTAAAAACAGGAAATGATGGGACTGTTACCCATAAAGCTAGGTTAGTAGCTCAAGGATTTAATCAAACTGCATCTGATTACGATGAAGTTTTTGCACCAAGTCTTAAAGCAACATCTTTAAGAGTAGCATTAGTGTGGGCAGCTAAGAAAAACTACGTGATTAACCATTTAGATGTAGAAACTGCTTACCTGCATGCACCATTGCAGCACACTATATATTTAAGAAAACCAGTAGGTATAAAAGACAATAAAGTAAATAGTAATGATTGTTGGAAACTCAAAAAGAGTCTTTACGGGTTGAAACAATCTGGGTTTGAGTGGAACCAATATATTGTGAAAGAGTTAAACAATATAGGTTTTAAATCTGGTTTAGCAGATCCATGTGTATTTAAAAGAGAAAATAATGGAACGGTGTCATTATTGTTATTATTTACAGATGATATTGCTTTGATAACTAAGACTAATAATGAAGCTAATGAGATTATATCATTATTAGCCCAAAAGATAAAATTAAAGCATTTAGGTGAAATTAAAAAGTATCTAGGATTGACAATTAACAAAACAAAAAATGGTTTTAAGATATCTCAAGAAGATAAAATTTGCCAATTAATTAAAACGTTTAAAATGGAACTTTGTAAACCGGCAAAGACTCCAATGAGTCAGGAAGTTTGCCAAACTGATGATCAAAGTCCCAAATTTGATAAGTCCACATATCAATCTTTGATTGGCAGCTTATCATATATAAGCAATTGGTCTAGGCCTGATATAGCTTATAGTGTAAATCAGCTGGCACGTTTTAATTCAGATCCACAACAATGTCATTGGCAATCATTAAAGAGAATTTTAAGATATCTTAAAGGAACAATGAACCATGCATTGTATATAGAACCAAAGGGTGATTTGAGTCTTAGTGCCTATGCAGATGCAAGTTTTGCAACTGATATAAACACTAGAAAATCAACATCTGGGATGGCTATATTATTTGGTAAGACACTAATAGGGTGGAGGTCAATCAGACAACAGCATATCAGCTTGTCCACGATGGAAGCGGAATTTTCATGTCTGTCATTATTATGCACTGATTTGATTTTGTACAAACAGTTATTATTAGACATGGGTATAACTGTAAAAGATTCCATTATTGTGTACGAAGATAACCAAGCAGCTATAAAATTAGCTACTAGTATTGCTGTAAAAACTAGATCAAAGCATACTGATTTAAGAAACTTAAATGTTGGAGAATCTGTAAAGAATGGGCTAATTAAATTGGAATACTGCATGACGGAAGAAAACATTGCAGACCAATTTACAAAAGCTCAAGGAGTAATTAAGTTTAAAGAGAGTTGTAACAAATATGATTTAAAGATGTAAATAGTTATATTTTTATTATTATTTCCTAAAAGGGGAGAATGTTAGGGATAACATTGTTTTACCCTAACTGGTTTAGGTAAATAATAATATTTAATCATAGTTTGTATGTTAAAGTGTCTGCAACTTTAACTGTGGGATAGTAATTAAGGGAGTGGTTGTGAAAGCACTTTAAAAGAAGCAAGACGGCAGCTTGCTCTCTCTCTGGCTTTGATGGTTCCTGATTACTGCAAGGACACAAGACTGCATTCCTCGAACGGGAGAGAAAACAAAGGACGACTTGTAAGTGAATTGACATAGGATATTTCTACACGGACTTTGCTAACTGAATATCCCTGAATGGATTGACTAAATGATACATGACTATTGGACTGTTATTTTGACTATGCTATGAACTCATAATGGAATAAACTATATATTTGATAGCACAAGCGTATCTGTCATTTTTACTGTATGTTAATAAACATACAAGCTTAGCTCACTCATTTATCTGTGTGCCTATCTGACTAAGCTGCACATTCTGTTTAGCTTGTCTCCCTAACCCTGGTTGGGGAAACCAGGCTTAACAGCTTCTTACACTGCTATTGAACCTGGTTTCACCCAGTCTATATGTGTACTTTTGGTTTTTCTTGCCTAAGTGTAGGACTTTACTTTTCTCTACATTGAATTTCATTTTGTTAGATATGGCCCAGTGTTCTAGTCTGTCAAGATCCATCTGGATCTTGAGCCTATCTTCTTTGGTGTTAGCTATTCCTGCTAGTATCATCTGCAAATTTGGTAAATTCCCCTTCTATTCCCTCATCTAAGTCATTAATGAAGATATTGAAGAGTACTGGGCTTAAGACGGAACCTTGTGGCACCCCATTGCTTACTTCCCTCCATATAGACTTAGACCCATTAAGGACTACTCGTTGAGTACGGTTTGCTAGCCAGTTGCGAGTCCATCTTGTGGTGGTGCTATCTATTCCACTTTTTTCTAGCTTACTAAGAAGTAGGTTGTGGTCTACTTTGTCAAATCCCTTGCTGAAATCACACACACACACACATACACACACACGCAAATGTGTTTCTCCTTCATCCCTGCTCATAGTCACCCATGTTCCCTTCTTGACTGTATATACATATACATGCTGTATATGGGACTGCCTAGAAGCTTCAATTGGTTAAAAATGCAGTGGCCTGCATGGTTTTATGTAGGCCTAAATGTGCATATGTGTCATCTCTCCTGCAGGAGCTGCATTATCTGCCAGTTTGCTTCTGGGTCCATTTCAAAGTCCTAAATGCCTTGGGAACAAATTATTTAAAGATTTTCTTTTCCCAACCACATCTACCCAATCCACCAGAGTGGGGAGGAAAGAAGTATTATGGGTCCCCTCTCCTAAGGAGGCCCATGTAGTAGGATCAAAAAGAACCTTATCCATAGTGGCTCCCTCCTTGTGGAACATTATCCCTGTGGAGAAAAAAATTGGTGTCCACTTTGAAACTCTTTTGCAAGGCCCTGAAAATCTGGTTTTACTAACAGACCTGGGGACCTCAAAGTAGGATGGAGCACATTATAAAACTCATCTGATTGTAATTATGAAGGAAAATGGGGAGGTATTACTTTTTTATTTTGTATTAGGCTTTTATCTTGTAAGCCAGCTGGAGTCACACAGCCACATAAAGTGAGCTGAGCATCCATTTAATTTTTATACATAGACACACACACACATACATACATAGACACATACACACACACCTGTTCGTACATATATACATACATACATACATACATACATACATACATACATACATACATATGCCTTAACTAAATTGTCAACTGAGTCTAAAATACAATAAAACAAACATTTTCTCATTATATTTTTTTATGATGTGCAGGCAACTCCTGGAATACAATAACCTTCATCAGGGGAGCAGCTTTGCTTTTTCCTACCTTCAAGGTCAATTTCAGTCTGGATATCAGTTTCTTCTTCAAGTCTTCTGCACCAACAGGCACTTTCCTAGAGAATGTGGGCCCGATGAACTTTATCCGCATGGAGCTCAACAGTATGGAATTTAGGCTCCAAAGGGGCATACATTTTTCTTTTAACATAGTATAGCATCTTTTATTAGTCCATGGACTTAATTGACTAAATCATTGAGACTGCTACTCCCAAGAGTCTTGCTGGCATATTTATAATAGTGTTGCTAATTATTGGCATGTGGGCTGGCAGGAAATCAAAGAACAAGCCTTCTCCAACTTGCGTTTAACATAAAAGTTGAAAAAGCTGTCTGTAGTTATTTTTTGCCTAAATGAGGATTAATGACACTGATAATAAGGTAAATTGTTGAAATAGGAGATTCTCTGTAATGTTCTTAGTGATGTGTTATGCAGTGGGAGAGATTAGGATATTGGAACAATTGAATTCAATTTTATTTCTGTAACTCTTTAATTCTGTCACTTCTTCATAGCTTCTCAAGACTTGGTCTTTGCTTATAACATTGGAAATGGGGATGAGAATTTAACAGTGCACTCAGAGATGCCATTCAATGATAATGAGTGGCATGAAGTGAAAGCAGAGATCAATGTTAAAGTTGCTCGGCTACAAGTTGACTGGTTTCCTTGGGTGATGCGAGCAGCTCCGCCCCAGAGTTTTATCCATCTGAACCTCACTAAACCGCTCTATGTGGGTGAGTAAGAATGTTCACGTGCATATCTATGTGAGGGAAAAATTTTAAAGCATCCCTGTGAAATAATTATGAAAGCTAATCAAAATAATAAATTGAAAAAGGACTTTTTGATTAATAGAACATCAAATTTCAGATTGTGAGTTCAGTTTCTGAAGGGACAGTATCTATTACTCAGTAAATGAATTATATGTAATTATATAAATCTGTGATGGAGCAAATAATTTGAATGTACAGCTCTCTTGGATAAGCTGCACCAGCTCTCAGCTTTTCTTTTGGGTGCAATTCAAATAGCCGGCTATCACCTTTAAAGCTCTACATGGCATAGAATCAGGTTATTTGTCTCTCTGTATGAATATTTGCCCCTCCTCACTAGAATGAATAGGTAGGCCTATCCATTTTTCCAACTAGTGCAGTGGTCCCAACCTTTTCAGCTTTGTGGATTGGTGGCAGTGGCGGCAGTGGTGGAAGACAATAGTTCCGCATAAACAGCAGGTGTGTGTGCTCACACAAATAAAGCACAAGCACATTCACCTACCGCTTCTGCAACCCAGTACTGAACAGGCTGCGGCCCAGAGGTTAGGCCCATCCCATTGTAGTGGCACCTCGGGAGCTGCCTTTTTGTTGCTGCCCCTTCTTTATTGAACATCCTGCCACAGGTGACAGGAAGTCCCACTTCCTTTAGTCTTCTGGAACAGGGGTCACCAACCTTTTGGAGCTCAGGGACCACCAAACTAATAATTTTAAATCCTGGGGACCACTAATATGAATTTTGACTGACGGTGGCTTGCTGAAGTTGGTGGGAAGGAGGGAGAGAGAGAGAGAGATATCTGATCTAGCCGCCCCTCACACACACACAGATCCCTCACACATCCCACCCACTCCAAGGCAGCCGCATTCCTGCTTTTGAGCTCCGTTCTCAGGGGGAGGGGGAGGGGGAGAGAGAGATCTGATCTAACACAGATCTCTCTCTCTCTCTCTCTCTGTCTCTCTCTCTCTCTGTCTCTGTCTCTCTCTCTCTCTCTCTCTCTCTCTCTCTCTCTCTCTCACACACACACACACACACACACACACACACACACACAGATACACCCTCCAAGGCAACCACATTCCTAATCTGCTTAGAAGAAGAAAGAAGCGGAAAGAAGCAGCCCGGTGGCCAGGCAAGTTTCCCCCCTCCGCCCTTTCCCCCCTCCCCTCACTATCTCATGTTGTTCCGACTCAAGCTTTGTATTCCCACAGGCTGGCCATGTGGGCAGTGTTCTCACGCAGCCTGGGTTAATTGCTTTGGGGGATGCTCTGGGAGTGATATTTCTCTGCAGACTACCAAAATTTTCTCATGGACCATCAGTGGGCTGCAGCCCACCAGTTGGTGACAACTGTTCTGGAATACTATCAGGACCTGACTTTTTATCCAGGCACTGGAATAGAGTGGATAGGTTGTTAAGATATCCCAAGGGAATGACTGAAGGACCAGGTTTTTTTTTACAATTTATCATTTTATGTTTTTTCAAATAGATCTGGGGTTTTGTTGTTGTGAACCACCCAAAGTTGTGTTTTAAAGCAGGCAATCATACAAATATTTTAACTAATTGATTAAATAAATAAAATACACCATCTTTGCGTATCTAACCAAAAAGACTGAAAGAACTAGCTCACAGTAAAGCAGTAGAGGGCAGAAGAACCAAGGCTATGGATTATGAGGAACTAAAAGCAGACTAGACAGCCTGTAGATAATTAAGTGTTCCACACTCCCCCAAATAGATCACGGTACCAAAATAGTGAGCAAAATAGGTATGCCAAGTTTCTAGTTGAACCAAAATGGCTATATTTTCTGAAAGCAATATAAAACTGAACACAATTATTGTACAATCATACCATCAATTGTCCACAAAATAGAAAAGAAATTCCAGTGCCCAGCAAACAAAATATATTTGAACTAAACTAAAGCACATGGGTTTTCTTTGCAGAGAATAATTAGCATCTAGGTATATAATGGCTTAGGTCTGTTATATAACTTATTAAAAAAGAGAAGTTTTTCTCTGTTTCCCATTAAACATAACGGAAACCTTAATTTATCTAAGTTTTACTTATGGTGGTAATAGGAACTTTTAGGCTTTGCAGAGCCAATAATATTCAGAGATGCACATGCAGAACTTGATGCAAAGCAAGATGTACTGGGTGTAGAATTTTGAATCTTGGAGTTTCCTTTTATTGCGTGAACAGCGTAGATTTTTCTTTTTTACAAATCTAATTAGTCCTGGGTGTATCTGTTTCAACAGTATATTTAGGGCAACAGTTGATTCATTTTGTTCTGCTTACCAACAGTGAATTAGAAATAATTTCTGTAAATAAGACATAAAATCCCTTCCAGTGGGTCCAGATCCACCTTTTATCAACTAAATAATATATGCTTAACAGGATTTTGGACAGAAGCATTTTCTTAATTTGAGAAAGGTGGGACATTTTAAAAGCAAACCCTATCATTGTTCTTAGAATTGGAATCACCCAATATATTTGATGACAGTAGGTAAGGAGAAATACAAAACATGTTCTTCAATAGTGTATGAAATCTGAAGAGCTACTGGACTATACAGAAGAAGACAGGCCTTTTTGAAACTTCCAGGATCTACCTCAATGATTTTTCAAAAATATTTGGTTGAAACCTATTGCAACAGTTTGCACAGCAGGATAGGGTAGCTTAACCTAGCTGGACTTCTGTTTCTAAATACAGCCATTTATTTCTCCTTCTGTAGGATCTGCCGAATACAACTTGCATCCATTCCTGGGGTGTTTGCGAGGTTTGCACATGAATGGGGTGACCCTAAACTTGGAGGGGAAAGCCAATGAAACAGAAGGGGTTCTGGTAAACTGCACTGGACATTGTCGAAACCCCTTGATACCATGCCAGAATCATGGCACCTGCTGGGAGCACTACAGCCACTACACATGCAACTGCACACTCTCTGCATTTGAAGGACCTTTCTGCAATCATGGTGAGATCTGGGACTAAGGGCAGGAGGGCTGGCATAATTTGCTTCAGCAGCCTTCTTCACCTTGGTGTTTTTTGGATATACTTGGCTATGCTAGCAGGAAAGTAACTCAAGGCCAGAAAGAAAGAGAAGGCTTGCAAAAGAGCTTGAGTAACAAGGGAGGTGGAAAGAAAGCAGCTTTTTTCCTGGCTTGGATTTTGTCTTCCCTTAACTGTTGTCTTATTTTGTTGTTTCTTGGCAGACATTGGTGCCTACTTTGAACAAGGCATGTGGGTGCGCTATAATATCCTAACAACACCATTGTCTGTGGTACAGGAATTTGCCAACATACTCCATCAACCACTTCAGCCACTCCCTGGCTACAATGTGACAGGGGAGGAAGTGGGACTCAGCTTCCGCACCACTTCAGCCCCTGCAGTCCTTCTCTATGTCAGCACCTTTGTTCATGACTTCATGGCCATTTTGATCCGTGAGGATGGTAAGCATGACTTGTGTAGCTTACAGACGCTTTCTGGAGTTGATGCCTCATTCTTCTGCACTTACTTTCCATTCCCTTCCTGCTTTCAACAGAAAGGGTTTGAGTCCTTTCTCACCTTCCAGGACCTTGAGAAAGAGCCATGATTCCCACTGCCTCCCCCAAAACATTCCAGAATGTTTTCACATGGTGATTTAGAGAGGTCTCTTAAAAATGTCAGATTGTCCTACTTAATGGGGAGAACATTTCATCAGGATACTCCCAATGATCAACCTTTAGATTGTCTGACAAATGACTGTTTCGTCAGCTTCTGAATGGATTTTCCCTGAAAAGAAAATAATTGGGGGGGGGGGGGGGGGAATCTGCATTTCTTGTAATATTCCCAAAGAAATGTGGTTTGTGTCATAAAAACATCACCCCAAAACGTATGTTTACTTTTTGTTTTATTTTTATCATGGCTTTCCTTGGGGAACTATTGGTAGATCTCTTACTAAAACAACTTTCTGAGCTGAGTAAATGAAAACAATAAAAAGGCAGTGTCCACCCTAGAAAACATTATGAAATAGATTGAAAATTAAACAGATGAAACTGTGCAGTAATATTATATTTTCCAGTGATACATTCCACTGATCATTTTGTCTTAAAGAGTGTTGGAAAGTTAGAAAACAAGATATCTTAAGTGAACAGATTTTATTTTTAACCAACAGTGCAAAATACGCCACTGCTATTTTTTTCACTATTTTTCGAAGTCAATGCTGTATGATACAGTGATGGTCATTTAGAGAGAGTTTTTTTTTCAAGCTTAAGAAAGAAATTATTGGTGGTTGTTAGAGATAATTTTAAAAATTGTGTAGATATTGTATTTAATTTCCCCAAAGTACTGAGGGACACATTGGAGGCAAAATGGACTACTTGGTAAATCTTTTGTCCAGATTCAGCAAAGTTCTTGGCCTCTTAAATGTAGAAAATTCCATTTAATAAACTGAAATTATATTCTGTCTTCTCAGTGTTCTCAGTAGTGGTGATTTTCCTCTGACTCTGCCGCATAAGGGCGCAGGGACTGAACTCTTGGTCACCTTGTACTATTAATGCTTTTCTCATAGGTACACTACAGCTACGTTATCAACTGGGGATCTTCCCTTTCAGCTTGACTTTGAGCACACGCTCAGTGGCTGATGGGCAGCCACATAGAATCAATATTACTCGTGTCAATCGGACTTTGTACACACAGGTATCTACAGCTTTTTATCCATCACATGGGTGTGATAAAAAAAGGATGGGATAGGTTTATAATTCTTGATTAAATATAGAAGAGGGTAGTAACATTTTCTCTTTTTAGTGGGAAATAGGTTTTCTTTGAACTGAAAGCATTTGTGTATAAGTCTGTATAATTTTCTTTTGGATTTTAGACAATCTTCTTAATATTTTTCATCTCCCTCTCTCTCTCTCTCTCTCACATCTAGTTGGATTATTATCCTCTCATGATAAATCAGTTCTCTGTCTTTGTGGACAGCAAACTTGATTCTCCCAAGGCACTCTATCTTGGGCGTTTTATGGGTGAGTAAGAACAATAGGTCTTGCCCATTCTTGATGCCCCTAGGCCCGTTGCCATTTTCTTAGGCTTTCATGGCATCCCTATCTCATATTACAACTCTTTTTTATGTTTCTAAAGCACTTTGCATCCTTATCTTCAACTTCAAATTTGAATTATTTTCTTCTTTTTATTTTTTTGTATTCTTCTGTTTCCTATCCTCTGTATCTTCTTTGTAGGATAGCAGTGTCCTCTTAGCAAAACAATATCAGTTCCAAAACAGAATGGAGAAAACTAACAAACAAACAAAATAAAAAAGTGATTCTACACAGGTGGTCCTCGTCTTACAATTGGGCCAAACAGTTCAGTTGCTAAGCAAGACTCTTGTCAAGTGAATTTTGCCCATTTTATGACCTTTCTTGCAGCAGTTGTTAAATGAATCACTGCATTTGGTAAGTTAATAATTCAGTCGTTAAGTGACTTTCCCACTGACTTTGCTGTCAGAAGGTTGAAAAAAGGTGATCATATGACCCTGCAACCATTGTAAATATGAACCAGTTGTCAAGCATCCGAATTTTGATCACGTGTCCATGGCACTGCTGCAGCAATCATAAGTGTCAAGTCACTTTTTTGAATGCTGTTGTAACTTCAAGCGGTCATTAAACAAATGGTTGTAAGTTGAGAGCTACTTGTGTACATGGTGACAATACAATTGTGTCTACGAAGACTTTGTAACAATAGTGGTTTTATTGATAACTGCCCAGAAATGCTTTGCTACTGCCTTCTTCTGGGATATGTTTGCAGTTTCCTAGCATTTTCTCAATCTAGTTTATAAACCTGAGATTATTTGGTGATTTCCTATCCAAGTGCTAATTAGGTTTGAGCCTATTTAGCTTTTCCCCCCAAGATTTCCCACAGTTGGTTAGATACCACCACATCTATGAAAGTTTGTAACACACATTCTCTTTCTCCCTTTCTCTGTCACATATTCACACACTATTATATTTGTAATCTGTTGCTAGGATAGCTTGTTACTGGGCAGATTAAAAGTATTAATTAAAAATATAAAGTAATCAAAATGGTCTAGCAGCCAAAGAGTGAACCTTGTAGAATGCAGTGATAGTTTTAGAAGGATCTAACATCTAACAACTCACTTCCTGGTTATATAGCAATAGCACTTAGATTTATATAGCGCTTTACAGTGCTTTACAGCTCTTTCTAAGCGGTTACAGAGTCAGCATATTGTCCCCAACAATCGGGATCCTTATTTTACCCACCTTGGAAGGATGGAAGGCTGAGTCAACCTTGAGTGGTGGGATTTGAACTGTCAAATTGTAGGCAGCTGGCTACAATAGAAGTACCTTGCAGTATTGCACCCTAACCACTAAGCCACAGAGGCTCCTTATGATGCAGAAGGCAGCATATACAGCCTGCCATATCCCCTCCCCCCAAATATAATAGATGGGAGAGAACATGCACATACACAACATATAATACACCTGACCTGGTTAGACCTTCATATCCACACATGCAATAGCCATCCAAATTAGAACATCCAAGAATTAATGGAAAAAGGAGATACCAGACGCTCAAGCTGGCTTTAGAAAAGGTTAAGCAACATAAAACATTATTGCTGATGCCCTCTGGATAACTCAGAAAGGTAAAGAACATTAAAAAAAACCCCTCAGTATGTGCTTCATTGAATGTATCAGTCACATTAAGCTGTGGAAAGTGCTCAGAAAAATGGGGAGCTTGTTTTCCTGATGTCTCATTATTGTAAATATTAAGTCTGATATCTTAACAGTTAAAAGGGATATAGAAATAAGAAACCAAGAGAATGACATGCATAATTTTGGCTGTATTGGATTTACAAAAGAAGCTTGCTAAAACTTTGAAAAAAATTATGAGAAAGAGGCAATGAAAAAAAAAATCAAGTTGTAGGATCTTGTTTTTTCACCCAATTCTGAATTGAATCTTGTTTTTTGCCCATGTGGACAATCTGAACAATGCGTACCCTCTTTGCCTTCCAAGAGATAATGAAATAATTTCCCCATATTCTCCAGATTAGGATCACAGCAACTCCTACTGTTTTTACAGCCCTTATCATAGGCCAGGGATCCCCAAATTTGGCAACTTTAAGATTTGTGGACTTCAGCTCCCAGAATTCTCCAGCCAGCTATGCAAATCTTAAAGTTGCCAAGTTTGGAGACTTCTGTCATAGGCCTTTCATTTTCAAATGGATAGTGCTCATTATAAGAGTAGAAGTAGGAAGGATTTTCCCCCCATATTTTTTTTCTGTCTCGCCATCCTCAACCTTTCATTTCAATTCAGGCTTTTTCTGTGTGATTAAAAGGGGAAGAGAAGAATGAAGCAAGTACTGTTAATCTGGTCCTCTTCTCTGTTTTTGTCTGCAGAGACAGGAGTGATTGATCCTGAAATCCAGAAATACAATACACCGGGTTTCGTAGGTTGCATCTCGGGGGTGAAGTTCAACAGTATTGTGCCCCTGAAAACCATATTTCGTTCTACTGGCAACAATCCCATCATTCCTTACACCATCAATGGAAAGCTGGTAGAATCCAACTGTGCCTGTAAGCCTTCCACCTACATTAAAGTGCCTCCTGAGCTTGATCCATGGTACATAGATCCAGGTAAGGCAGTTTAACATGACAATTTTGAAAATGCTGGGCCTATCCTGGAGTATCTAAGGAGATTCTCAGTCATCCAGGTCACGGTTATCCCAAAGGTACTTTTTCAAGAGCTAAGTGGACTTTCTGGTTTTTCTCTGAAGAGATTTCACTTCTCATCCAAGAGCCAAAGAAGCTTCTTGGATGAGAAGTGAAACCTCTTCAAAAAAACAAATAAACAGAAATTCCAATTACCTCTTGAAAAAGCGCCTTTGAGATTATCCTGGAGTGCCTACTGTATAATCCCAAAAATGAAGAGTGTTCTTTTTTTTTTGAGGCAAGAACTTCACTATGGGGGTACATCTGTTTTTTTTTTTAAAATCCAAGTGTGGAACTTTGTTCAAACAGATGCAATGATATTTCAATTAGGAGAGAGGGAGTAATAATCCAATAAGAGGAACCATGTGCATCATCTTAAGATAACAGGCAGGATGATTGAAGATGGAAGGTATTCTACATGTGGAAGGCAAAGAGTTTGCTCCTAGAAGAACCTGCCAGACATATCCCTCCCCTCTCCAGGTGCCTTGGCAGAAAAAGCACATAGGATAGCTAGGAGGAGAGGAGATAGCTCTCAAAATTTGGAAATAATATGCCATATACCTCTCTCCTCCTATTTTCCCCCACAGCAACAATCTGTGAGCTGGGTTGGCCAAGAGAGAATGATTGGCCCAAGGTCATCCAGCTGGCTCTCATGGCTAAGGCAATTTTATGAAGGGAAAAAAGACCATCCAAGAAGGACTGAGCCAATGAAATCAAAAAGCTGAAGCTGGAGGAGTATATCAAATCTAATTTTAATTGTATGTTTTCTTTATGCTTGTTGTAGTGGACTTCTTATACATCCACGATGACGGCTGGGTTGCAGTTATTATTGGAGGTGAGTTATTAATGTGGAAGATGAAAAGGGAGTGAAAGCTATGGGAAGAGCCCAGAGATGGCTAGATTAAGCCCTGTTGGGTTCATCTCAACTACTTCTGGTTTTTCCCTCCCCAGTTGTCCTAATTTTTTTCCTTTCTTTCCCTATTCTGCCTTTCTTCCCTCAGTTATCTTTTTCCTGCTTCTGCTGTTGGCAGCAGCTCTTCTCTTGATGTACCTTCACCACCACCGTTACAAGGGCTCCTATCATACCAATGAGCCAAAGGCTATCCAGGACTACAACAGTGGTGGAAGTAGTAGTGGTGGTGGGAGTACCAGAGGCAGTGGCAGTGCTGAGCCTGCCACTCTCCCTGCAACTAAGCCTGTTGCCCCTCGGAAAGATCAAAACTTGCCACAGATATTGGAAGAGTCCAAAACAGAATAGCCAACTGGAGCCTGAGGGATTCATCTTCTACTCGTTGGTGCTGGCTGCAGCCTCTTGGCAAGAACAAACCCAAACTGCCAATCGTGCCACTTGCTGGGAGTCTGATTTCTGCCTCTACCCTTCACGGTGTGATGTGATGAACTGCCTGGTGCTTTGCCTTGTTCAACTTGCACATCCTGTGGTGTTGCTGTTATTTCCCAGTTGGACATAGTCCTTACTGGCAAGTGTCTAATCAAAGATATTTCTGCCTCCCTCCCTTTCATTCAGAATAATTGTATTTAGTTATTTGTTTAGTGATTTATTTATGGGACTTTCATAATGCCTCAATTGATTCCAACTGGCTGTTTTGTATCTTTTGAAAAGTTTTAATTGGTGCCTGGGAAGCTGCCAAAATGGTATCTATTTTTCCTCAAGTTGTAACCCTTCCCCTACCTCTGGGCCCACTTTTTTCATATCCTCTTTCTCCATTTTGGTCCTGCAGTTTCTTCTTAGAGTGGGATGGGAAGGCAAAGGGTACTAGTACCATACCGTTTCCTGCAGTTTCAACTCTTAGTTTCTTCGAACGACTTTTCGCTAAACTCCAGGGCTTCTTCCACAATTTGAAGAGAGATATGACTGTCAATATACACTTCTTTTGGGAAAATGCAATGCAAAATTCATGCTGGCCTTCTCATATGCGATGCGCTAGCACATAGTCTTCCTGATTAATTGCTTAGCATAAAAAAAGCCATTAGTCAAGCCATGCAATGTAGCTGATGTAGAGCCTGGCACATTATATTGTGCCCTGAAAGAAAACAATGTGCAATATAGATATATTTGCCTGCTGATATATAAATAACATATGTATGTATAGCAATAGCGCATGAAAAAAATCACTTGCACTTTGCTGCCACTTGCTGCTTCATAAATCAGGGGTTTTGAGAATTTAAAATTCTTTCTACATTTTGTTCATGTTTTAGTTGTGAGCTATTAGAAGGACTAATTTTTTAATGATATTGTTTGTAAAAAACACAAAATCCTGATATGTTAAAAGTGAAGTGATAGTCTGTGCTCTGTAGTCTGTTGTATGATGGGGGAGGGATATTATTATCAATCATGTCCAGCCCCCTTCTTTCCCTAAGTTTACTTGTGGATTATAAGAAGATTCTATAACAATGGCCAAATGTATTTATTTTATCCAAAAACCTGGGCATCTTCCTGGGCAGTTTATTTTTTTCTAAAGAATTGTTTGGGAAAAACAAAGTAAAGATTAACTTATAAAAATAAAAAAGCAGGGTGATAAATTACTGGTTATATATATTTGGGTGTGGGTTAGGGGATGGAAAATGCATTTTGAATGGTTATGGCTTAGAATTTGTTTTTCTCCAAGCACATATGTATTTTAATACTTACAGACAAAAATAATAGCAACCATATTTCACACTAGTTATTACTAGTATACTGCATCCTTTCTGTGAGTGTTCAAACTAACATGCACATAATCCTTCTTGAGTGTGTTCACAACACTTAGAGTAAGACTGAGTGACTGCCCTAAAATACTAAGTTTGCTTAAATGAGGACATGAACTAACACCTCTCAAGACTGTAGTAACTTTCACTTTTCTGGTGGTCCATAATTAAGGAGAAAAAATAGCCCATTTCAAGATTATTTTTCTACTCGTCTAGTGAGTCAATTGTCTGGAGAAACCTATGCTTACTTTGAAGAGTTGCTTTTTCTGGGAATCCTGGGGATGGGTGAGTGGGTGAGGGATGGGTAGGCAGTGAGCCTGCAGGGTAATTTCTAGAGATGACTTTTCATGGTAAAGTGTCAGCCTCATCCTTGACCTTGCAAGATTGGGCACTTTTTAGTGATGGTTCTTTAGATGAATATTCATTTCTGGGAATGAAAGAAAATGTGACTATTGTACTCAAGTTTCCTGAGAATATTTTGCAAACATCTGAATACCTTTTATGTTGTTGCTGTCAATTGAGTAGATTTATTGAGCTAAAGTTCCTCCTGCAAGGCTTACCTCTGGAAAATTAGTTGTGAAACAGTATTCCAAATTAATAAAGGAATAAGAACTTGGACCATCAGCTTGGACACCTCCCCCCCCCTCCCATTTAAACAGTTATTAACTGTGCATTAGGATGGGCCGCAATTCATTTTGCAGTCAAAGCCTTGTTTAAAAGTAAAGCCGTATTTCTTGTAGAGGTTCAATATACAGGAAATTTAAATGCAAAAATAATTGATGCCACTGTAATTATACAAATGGGCTAGGATTGTAGAATTCAGGTTACCTACTAGATTGCAGTAGTTTCTGTTATTGTTGCTTGTGTTTGTTTGGAGTTTTGCACACTATTTATGATAGCCTTAAAAAGTAAGTGATTATTATTATGTGAGGTTTTCAAGAATTCTGAACATCCTCAAAATCAACTATAACCTATAAGGATTAAAGTTACAAAGGATGTTCTCAAACAACCTGTAGCCTTGCTATTGCAATAGTACTGTGTACATGATCTGCTATGTATACCTTGCTCCCCTTTCTACTTGAATGTATGGAAATTGGTTTGCCAATCTAGCTTATTCTCCCAATAGTACCAATAAATTTGACACAAGACAGATTTTATTTAGCTATCACTACACCTTTATTAAGACAAACTTTTACAAGCGATAATATAAAGTGCACATAAGTTACCAGCAGCAAAGCTAAGAGTCATAAGCAATCAGAAGATGGAGGTGCCATGCAGCCGCTGGCTCCTGAACCACCCTGCCTAGAAAAAAAGCTGCTCAATGAAGTATAAAGTGGGAGGGGGAAGCATAAATGTTTTTGCTGCTATATAAGTCACTGGAATCTTCAATAGCTGCAGTATATCAGAAGCAATATATGTTTGTGTTGTAAACTGTTATGTTATGCAGTGCAGAGGTGAAGTCTAAACATCCATCAGCTGAAAGGACCAACCAATGCTTTTGTCAATCAAGAGGCAAACATAGGCAATCATACAGAACAACACTAAGTACAGTATTGCAGGCCTAGCCCCTGACAAAAAATATTAAACCTTCACTGCTTTTAAGACTGGCCATTTCTGCAGTGGATATCTTTCAGAAAGTTGCTTGATGAATCATGAAACCCACTGGCCAAATTAGGTGGTAACAGCCCTTCTTGCACTATTGGGATTATCTATTGGCCTGCAGGTATGAGACTCCCTTTCCCTCTTCTGGTATTTACACTGTATGGATGCTAGACAACAGCTAAGCAATAAGCCTGGTTACAACTTTGCCAGAGACAATTAAGCTGCATCACTGTGCTATGACCGCAGTAGCTAAAAACTAGGCACCTTGGCTTTTCCCTCTTCTTCCCAATTCAAAAACATAAACTAAGAACATGACTCTTAATTGAACAAAAAGTCCACTACCATTTTTCATACTGTTCCTCAAACTACTTTCTTCCAGAAATTAATGTCTCTTACAGTCCTAGGTTCCCTTGAGAAGACTAACATTTCTAACCCAACCAGGTGCCTAAGGATGCTTTTTGAGAAAGTAGGCTGACAGCTCTCCCAGAAAACAATACAACATTCCAACTTTAAATTGCGTCTCCAGAATACATTCCACTAGAAGCTGCAAGTGACAAAAAAAGATGGCTTAAAAAAAAATCAAACTAAACCTAGAAATTATATGGTATTCTTTTCTCACACCAAAATTAAATTCACTATAGTATTTAGAAGCGCTCTAAACAATTAAGTTTCACTCAGATACAAATTACACTAAGCAGATATTTTTCTCACAATTATTAAGCAGCTAGAAAAGGTGAAGCAGTAGTAAATAGCGTAGTGGAGGGCTTGCTGCTGCCACTTAATTCCTTGATTTCTAAGAGACCATGAACACTATGTTCTCCCACATTAGTATATTCATTCCCAGAAGCTGCTTCCCTTATAGTAGGCAGCAGGCTGTACTAAGTCAGCAGTAAAGGCACTCTACATATGCTTAACTATACTATTTAGCATCGTTTCATTTGTTCCAGGCTCACTTTCGGCCCAGGAAATGAACAGGTGGAATGTTGTGCACAGAAATGCTAACACTTTCACAATTACATGGCTAGCATGATCAGAAGCAAACAAATACCCTTAGGCCAAAGAATGCTATTTGCGTAGCTAATACATGATTGTGTATACCTCATTCTACACCCGGCCCCCTGCCAAGTTCAATAAACTAATTTCTGTCTTCCTTCTCTTCTCCAAGGCTGACATTGGTGTTACTATGTCACACAAGGGGACTTACCCATGTAGTAAATCCAAACTACTGCTGGCAGCAACAAACACACTTTATCAGTATAATTAGCCAGTTTTATGATTGATCTGTAGCTCTCACATATCAACATATGAGAAAGTCAATGTCTGGCTTCTACAGTAATCCACACCATGGAGGTGGAATCAATCTTCACTCCCTATAAACCCACAGGGAGCCAATTCCCTGTCTTCATGGAGCAAATCATTCTAAAGTGCATGCTAATTGATTGTTTTGGACATAAATGAGGATGGGGGGAGGACAGATTCTGAAAGTAGGTGACAAATCAATCGCTCTTAAAAAGACTATTATATTCTCCTGGGCCACATGTACCCAATTGTTCTGTTTTCATATGTACACCAAGAATACCTCTTGTGGCTTAAAAACAAAAGCAAAATAAAACAAAACACCTTTTATTGTTTTAAGAGAAGAACAGAACCAAATATGTTCAAGTCCTTCAACTAGCTAAGAAAAAAAAAAATAATTTATTGCTGAAAGTGCTAGTATGAAGCCCAAGAGGGACAGAGAAAAGGATTAGAAAATGTAACAAGTTACTAACTGAAAGAAATGAACTATAGAGGCTTTGGAACAAATGTTACCCATCAGGAATTAATTAATTAACAAACATTAATTGATCCCTCTCCCCTGGCCTCTGTGTAATACTTTTATGATTTTCTCTGCAAGTGACATTTGTGTTGAGATAATCTCTGCTCTAAATTTGCCTGCAGCCAGCCAGAGCAAAGAAATACTTTCTTCAGAATTCATATACTTTTTTTAAACTATGAATCAAACTGATTAGCAAGCTTCAGTATACAAAATGGTCTTAGACCACTTTGCCTTTTTCGGGCCTCCTCATCTAGAAAAAGCTGGACCTTCCTTTTCTCCAAAGAGGAATCCAGGTGGAATGAAACCCTCCTAACACACATACACACATATCAACAAAGAAAGCAGCATGAATAGGATGCAGCGATACTGGCTGGAAGCCAGTCAGATGTCATCAGTTTCTCTTTCAATGCCGACATATTTCAGGGCATCTGCTTGGCTATACCTGGGAGAGAAATGAAGCTGTTGTGGTCTTTGTAAAGATATATATATATATATATGAGATACAGGGATGGGATTCAAAATGTTCAACAACTGGTTCTGTGGCATGGCTTAGGTGATGGGCATGGCTTGGTGGTCATGTGACTGGGTGGACATGGCTTGGTGGTCATGTTATTGGCTGAGTGTGGCCAACTCAATATCACTCACATCGAGGCACACATCTCCTCGCCTGGCCTCTGATGACTGGGAATGCTGCAACAGTCGTAAGTGTGAAAAATGGTCATAAGTCACTTTTTTCAGTGCCATTGTAACTTTAAATGGTCACTCCACACAAGCAAAGTACCAGCAAAGGAGGGGAAAAAAACTCCAGAGACGTTCCTGAGATAGGAAGTCTAGTCCTGCTAAGAATGTAATAAGGGTTAACAGAGAGGCAGTTTCTGCAAGCAACACCAGAATGTTTCCTTCCTGCCTTCCTTACAGGATGAGGCCAGTAATTTCTTCTAAAAACTGGTTCTCCAAACTGCTTAGAATGTTAACAACCGGTTCTAGGAAATAGGTGTGAACTGGTAGAATCCCACCCCTGATGAGATACCATACCAAGCAATATATTGTAAACTTTGAAAACTGGATTTAGACTGCACTCACCTGTAATCAAAAAAGAGCTCTTCACCTGCCTGGATTGCTCTCTTGGCAAAGATCCCAATGCGGTGATCTCCATTCACCATCACCACTGAATTGAGACAAGAAATAGACAGAATCAATTGCCCAGATTTTTAAAAGAATCACCCCACCAAGGCTCCCATTGTCACACTGATTCCCAGCCTTCAGGAAACAAAACTTCAAATTTGTGTCATTTGCTAAACTAGAGGGTGCATTATATTCACACCTGATAATGCAAACATAATCAATTAGCATAGACACAATTACGTGATCCTTTGTGCATCCAGGAATAAGTTAGAAATGTGTAAGTTATGGTTGATTGTTACCACCAAGTATGGTTATTGCTGTTACCATTCTTCTTAAACTGCGAGCTCCAAGCTACAAAGTAATTCTCTAGAATGTGAATGTGATTGTCAGCAGTGCCTACTAGCAATTGTGGAGCTGAATTAAAAAAAAAAAAGAAAGAATCCATTTATGTAAGCATTTATCACATCTAATCTCTTATCTAGAATCCTATTTTCTTGCCCTTGCCTTTTTTATGATTAAGGGATGGATAGGGATGAATTCTATGAACAGAATTCTCTATGGCAAGATTTTCTAGTGAATATATTTATATTCTAATTTTAAAGAAAATCAGTAATTACAATGGCTGGCAACATACCCTCTTTTTTTAAATAAGGAGCTGAATATACTTGATCCAAGACATACCCCATCAAGGTTACCTTAAGTTTGCTTTCCCATTCTAGGGTAAAAACATAGCAAGGAAGTCTCCCTTGAAAGATTCCTAGTTGGAATCTATTGTGTCAGAAAGAGAGCAGAGCTCTAAGAAGTCTCACCTTTGGCATAACAGTTAGGATTGACGGAGTGGTTTGCAAAGCGGATTTTGTTGCCTTTACGTGTGGCATCAACAACGAAATCTGTCAGGAATAAAAAAAAAAAAAAAGCATTCATAGATCTCTGCAAGTGCTCACTTACTTGTATAGAACCACCCTTGAAAGCCATGGAAGACAGAATGCTAGAGCCTGCTGCCTCCAAGTTGCTTCATCACCCCATACTGGAGATGATGTCACAGAGCCAACTCTTCCTCACTACAATCAATTACCATTATTGAGATTGAAGAGGAAGCTGGACATATACTTGTCATAGACCTTACCACGTCGGTCAGCCTCATCTTGAGAAATAAGCTGGGGAAAAGGAACACAATGGATAAGAATTTGTTAGTTGCTGTTCAGATGTTAACAAAATTTAGAAGGCCTAGTTTCTCCCAAAGAATTGGAAGAGCTGAAAATAGTGCTCACAAAGCAGACAAAATTTAGCTATCTTCCTTGGAACAATAGTGAGATCAGGGATAAAAAGAGTACCTAAACAGAACTTTTCTTCCACTTTGCAACAATAAACATGGGGGCAGTAAATTAAAAAATTGGATTTATTTGCTAGCTACATATTTTGGCAAGTAAAAAATTGACAGGTTATCAAATTAAGGTAAGGAATTTTTTGTTTTTTATAAATACAAAATATATGGATTACTTGATACATTATCAATACTGGCAATACTTAACAATGAAATATATATAAATATATTTGGTCATTCCATCCTTAGTTCTTCTCTTATATAACCAATACTGGAGAATCAGTACTCCTTAAATTATTCATTTCTACTATTTCATTTCTACTATTGACATACAGCCAGAGTTACATTTGGGATATGTAATATGTAAAATGAAACAAAGTGGGAAAATTAGAGTTACTGAAAATTGGGTAGCATATAAATTTAATAAATCATCACCACCATCTTCTCAACCAAAAACAAGGCTGTATGCTTTTCGGTAAAAACTTTAGCTCTAAGTTTAAAATGCTGTAATTAACATAAGTGGAAATTGTTTTTAATGTGTTTTAAAGCACATTGGTTTCATTTACATTGTTAATAAACCATTTATGGTTGTCAAAGGAAATATGCTACATGGCTCTAATTTCTGGCAATGCAATGATAAATGAATGTGGGACTGTCCTAGTATTGCTAAATTCTGAACAGGAATCAACGAATGCAATAATTTCTTCCTGGAAAGAGAACTAAATTTTGCAGATAAACAGCTTTAGGAGGAATTTTCTTCCAGGGCAGCATAAATAGCTTACATAAATTCTATTTGCTAACAAACGTATCATTTTATAAAATAAGAAATAAATGGTGGTGAAAGGATTTACCTTTTCTACATGTGTATACACTACCTATATATTTTACATTACAGCTGATGTTGGTCAGCTACATAGCAAACTTAAACATTATTATGATACCCATAAATTGAGCCTGAAAAAGCCTTCCCTTTCCTTGCCCTTTTGCTCACCTCTGATTTGATTTTTCATTATTGCTATTTTGTGGTGTTGCTGTAAAATCTGATGATGAGTTAAGAAGGTAGAGCTGTTTTGGAAATGGTACAAATACTCCACCTGGAATTAATCAAAATCTTTCTAGAAAGTTTCCCCAACATCATAGCCTGACCAAGAACATCAGACTACTGTTCACCAGAAATGACAGCTTCCCTACTTTTTAGCTTCAAGTTCTATCATCTAATTAAATGTTGACTGATAAGCCTATATTAATATACCACTTTCACCTGCAGGTTGTCCTCACTTTATGATATAACTGAGACCACAATTTTGATTGTAAGTTGCAATGGTATTAAAATGGGTGGTCGTGTGAATGTGCCCAATTTTATAATATTTTTGTGGCAGTGTCAAGTGAACCTGGTGGTAAAGTGAACACTATTAAATGTGTGGGTTGTTTTTTTTTTGCTGGAAAATGGAAGAAAACTGTTTCCAACAAAACCACCATAAATTGCAGGTGGGTGACTATAGGGTGCAACAAGTGGCCAGTTGCCAAGTGACCAAAATGCAGCCCTATGGGAGAATGGACATTGGAACTTCAAATCTGGGTTGTAAGTCCCATTTTTGGGGTCCATCCATAACTAAACAACCTGTCAAGGATTACCTGTACCAGCTTCATTGAATGCTGGCAAAGGCCAAAATTTAAATGGAGTTACTGGTTCTGGAGATGAACAAATAACCTGCCCTCTCATTCATCTTGATAACCATGGCTGAGGGAAAAGAGGTTTCAGGATCTTAAGTCTTGTTTTATTTTTCCAACTCACCTCTCCGCAGTACTCAGAGATGAATTCGTTCTTCTGCACAGACTCCTTAATGAAAGTTCCCCATCCAGCAACATCAGATGGGGCCAGCAGCAAGTGCTACGAAGAAAAGGGACAGAAGCATATTTTATGAAGTAGATCAAGTGAACACACCTAGAACACTACAAGATGGGGAGAGAAAAAGAGACAAACAAATGGATACCCTATTCTAGGCCATCAGCCATAACCAGATATCCTTTACCTGCAGAATTTTTTGAAGGCCATCTTCAAAAACCTTCAAATAAAGGTATATTATAGCCAACTTTATCTTCTATTCCAATACATCGAGGGTCCAGTGAAAGAAAAAACAGTCCTCATAGTTATGGAGGTTGGCAAAGATGGCTGAAACCTCAGAGAATGGTAAGGGTACAAGCAACACACTACTCATCAAGAGCAACTGGGTCTGAGTTCTTCCTACAGATTCTCACATTAGTTAGCAGAAGCAAAATAAAACACTAAGCTATATCATGTTCTATGCCATTCCCAGCTGACACATTCCTATGCCATAATTCTGATCTCCTGCCCTCTTGTTTTAGGACTGAAATGTACCTTCTTGAGGCCCCGCTGGATGCTGCAGTTCTTGCAGGAAACCACCTTGGAGTCCCAATGCTCTGATGCCCCACAGGTCAGGCAGAGGTCTGGATCACATTCCCGCACAGCCAGATAGCAGGGGCATTGCTTGGTGTTGCACTGAGTCTTGCATCGGCAGCCAGGGAAACGGTTCTGGCCTTGCAAAGGAAACATACACGTTTAAAGGGATACCACCGCCACTACAACAACAAAAAATAATGCTAGAAACTTTAGCCATTCTTTGGCAGCTTGGTGGAGAGCTTCCTTTCTTACAATCAGGATTGCACTGGCAGAATTTCTCACAGAAGTTCTGAGTCATAATGCAAGGACAGGAGCTGTCACAAGGATGGTCTGGATGATCACAGGGCTGGTAGTTGAACACTTGAGTTGATGAATTGTCTGCAGGAAGAAGGAACATCTATGAGTTGGGCCTTTGAAGCGTGAATGCTGCATGTATCATAATCCCAAAACAGTGCAAAACAATGTTTCTAGCACAGAAGGCCACTTCAAGTTTACCAGTCTAATAAATGCTGTGATATGACAAGAAAACAGTGCTGGCATGAATTATTCAAGCTATTTTTCAAAATACCAGATGTCAGCAATAAGGATTTCCCCATTTAGGATTTTGAATTCTGCTACTTAGTAATAGAATACCTCTCCACTTAATTACAGACATCAGAGCTAATAAGGAAACAGTGTCTCGCCACTGAGGGGAATATTCTGGAGAAAAATTTAAAGACAAAGGGAGTGTTGGGGTTTCTTGGCCTAGTCTGGCCTGACCAGCCTTTGACAAACCTTCTATATTCCGTTCTGTTTTCCCAGAAGGAGATGGGAATAGGAAGAATCAGGCAGGAAACACATTACCTTTCTTAAGCTGGATCTTCCTGCAGTGAGCAGCCCAGAGCCTTTGTTTGGGTAAAGGGAAGAGAGAAAAGAATATTAGTTCTTGGAGATAGAAAAATTCTGGATTTCTAAAATATGCATTCTCTCTAACTCTCCTTAGCCTCTTTTCTAGATCTCTCAGATAAAAACAACAACGGAACTTATAGATGAAGGAATAGCTGGTGAGAGGCGGGATCCTTTCCAACACAAGAAAATTAAGAATGTTGAGTAGGGTACTGTTATACATTTCAAATCTTTTTCAGAAGGGAGGATGGGTGGTGAAGGGGTCCATAAGACCATGCCAGTTTTTGGCAACCCCAGTCACCAAGCCTTCCTTAAGAACTTCTGTATCCCAAGAACCATTCCTAGCATGGCTTCCTGTTGGCGAGATTCCCCTGAACACATACCTGTGCTTCCTCTTCTTTTTCTGGGAGGGGTTCAGGAGCTCATTAACTGGTAGCTTTGTTATCAGGGATTCCTTTACAGCAAATTGAAAGACCTGCCAAGCAAGGAGTGTGACTTGTTGAAGAGGGAAGTTCCAAGGGAGGGAACCAGATGCTCATGTCCCTTTCTGGGCCCACCAAGGCTCCTACCTGCTTGCATGTCTTGGTCCCCAAAAGTCGAGCAATGGAGCAGAAGTTATTGAAGTAGGTTCCATGGAAAACACGGAAGAGGGTCTCCTCTGCCCCTGTCCACTCCACAGGCTCCAGCGGCACATCAGACATGAAGGGCTGAGAAGAGGATGGACTCATCTTCGGCTTGGTTGGGGTTTGGCACCGTGAATTGGCCTCTGGAGCAACAAAAGAAATGATTAGGTGTGGAAAGCATGCGTGTACCCAAAAAGCAACCCCAAAACAAGACAATAATCTTGTTTTCTTAAACACATCTCAAAAATGCGTTTATCAGCCAAGCGGCATCATTTGCCACAGGATTACTAATCTCAGTTGGGCAAGGACTGTTTGTGATGACAGAAAGACATTCTGCATGTGTTTCAACACAGTGACTGAAAGCTTACGCTTGGCACTAAAATAGACTGCCAGCAAGCTCTGGCATAAATTAAATCTGGACAGATTCCACAGAAGTTATTCTTCTTGGCACTTGAGCCTGCTGGTGCACATCTCTTTCTAAGGGGATAATTCCTGCAATTTCTCCATCCCTATTCTCTGTAATTCATGAACAGGGGAATCTCACCTACCTGAGGAACTGGATGCCCAGTCATTGCCAGTATCTCTATCACTATCGCCTTCTTTTGCTTCAGCACTTGTAGAAGCTGCAGCACTGGAGGAGGCGGAGGCACTGGGATTGGGGGTCCTGCGCCGGCGCCGTCCAGCATATTTTGACCGAGGATTATGCATCATGGCAAACTCTTTGGCTCCCTCCTAAAAAGCAAGATCAGATTAAAAAAACACAGCCTTGTCCAGGTATTACAGCTAACCAGGGAGGACATGGATCCAGTATGCTGGTGGTGGCATGGATAGTGTTGATGACCCTGTCCACTGGCCTAGGGCTAAAAGACTCAAACTCTTCTGGATAACCCTATTCTTCCTGGATAACCCTATTCGCCACAGGATTATTAATTTCAGTTGGGCAAGGACTGAAATAGGATGTATTTTAACTTAACTTAACCAGACCTTCACCATTGTAAATTGGTAAAGTTGAAAATCCTTGGAACTTTCACACAATTTGTATATGCCATAGATTCAAACTCCTATCCCATTTCCTTCGAAAGTGATGCATCACAGTGAACAATTAAAATGTTAACATGTTATCTGGATAGAAGCAAGAGATGGGCAAGTTTTTACAGCAGGTCATAAGTTAGCCATGCCCATAAAGGAGGAGAACATGCACCAACCACATGAAGCAAAATGGGCAATTTACAGGCTGCATAAAACCTTTCCAATGAACCCCTTTCCTCGTTTTATTCCAAAAAATTCAAGTGGCAATGGACTTTGCCACTTTGCCAAATTTTGGAGCCAAAGTACTTGTTCCTGAATTTTAGACACTCATTTAGGAACAATATCGTATAGAAACTACAATTTGCCCTAAATACAGAAATCAAAGTATACAAAATTTTGTTTCATCATTAGGCAATATGAAACAGTTTTCAAAAGAGAGTACAGACAGATTATAATGTACGGAATTGTATGCAAAATTGAATACATGGGAAACTAAAGGTCTCTGAGAAATAGTGTTTTTATTATAATCTGCTAGTATAGGAAAATGGTCATTTTGAAGCATCTTGAAGATGTAGATTCTTTTTTGAAACAAAATATGTGTTTTATATTGAGGTGAGAATCATGCTATGAAAAATATACTACAAAGATGTCATAATTCCAATATTTTTTTTGACTAAATGTCATTTTAGTTTCTTTTATGGGAGTGTGTGTGTATGTGTAGAAATTTAGGGTTTCCTAGATCCAGATTGCAAAAGTCTGGACCACAATTGACAAGATAATGTAGAAAATTAATTTTGTGTTGCCACCTGCTGGTCATCTGAATTTTTGCAGCCCAGAACTAAAGCCCAAGGAAAAGCAGTTTAATTTTGCTGTCCTTTTAGCAATGAGGGCCAGTCATATTAGATTAAAAACAAAAAGGGGTCTATCAGCCCCTTTCATATATTCATTAATTTATTATTTATTATTAGAGCACAAGTTTTAATGGGTTGAAGCTTACACAATCAGATCAGTTGAAAATGCTTTAGATGTAGATAAAGAGAATATTACCATTTACTTGACAATAATAAATGGGGCATGTATAATAATTCTTAAACTATATTTTAAATGAATGGCTATAACATTGGTTTTGCACCCCCAGCAATCCCCCATCCAACATACCAGCCACAAAAAGCAATCTGATCCACAAGGTTCCGTCTCAATTTTGGTCTCCACATTTTTCCGCTTATAAACATTTGGAGTTGCATGAAAAGCTAAAAAAGAATAAGCATCTTGTTTGGGTTAGAATAAGAACCTAGAAAAATGTCCCTTTTCTAAAAACAAACAAACCCAAAATCTCTAATCTCAGGAAGGCAGTAATTACTACTAGTTTAATTTTGTAAGAATTTGTACCCAAACATTCACCCTATTTTAAATTCAACAGAGCACCAAACTTGCAGATACATAGAACTGGGTGGAGTGGGGGGGGGGAGGCAAGGTGGAGGGGGGGGGCAGCAGGGAAGGGAAAATTTTCAGAGTGGAAATGAAGAAATAGCAAAAACTGGAAAACTACTTATATGCCTGCCTCATAATGCTAATTAATATATTATTACTACCTAGCAAACCAAACTTAAATCTGGCTGTTTCAGGCAAGTATTGGTATTTTCAATAGCTAGCCCACCTGGATTTTTATTGGAATATCCATGGGACTTTAATATTGTAATTGAATGTAATTTGAATCATGATAGATGTTACTGTGTACAGGTGTTCTAAGCCATTCTGGATACTTGAATGTGACAGATAGGAGGGTAGATAAGATTTTTAAAAAATGCAGTGGCGAAGATAAATGGAGGTGGACATTCTAGGATAACTTTGAAAAGTGGAATTAACCTTGCTATGCATGCATCTATACAAAAGGCAGGGAGAATATGCTAACATTTCCCATGAAAATGTGGTACACTGGAACAGAATAAGCAGGAAAGAGGTAGAGATTATATCAGGAACTTACGATGGAGGAAACAGTCATACTTGAAACAGCGCCTGCAAAATAGTGTGTGAAAGGAATGCAGAGCTTGCTCACGCTGAACAGATTTGGCATTTGGCCCATCAATATTTGGTGTGCACTGGGGAGGGAGTGCATTCATCTCGGATTCTTCTGTCAACTCCCTGTATCTTAAGAAAGGAGGTGGGGAAAAGTCATTTAAAGTCATATAGAGCCTTCCAAAGTCACTCCAAACAATGGAAAGACTGACTGTAGCTACTCTTGACAGTCCATACTTACGTACTCAAAATTGTTACTTTAGAGAGAATGAGTTATCATTTCATAGTCCGAGGGCCACTGGCAGATGTTAGTTAATATACCATTCAAGCAATAAAACTACATCAAATAAAACTGAACACTTTGAGGTAGGAAGCATCTTGGGGTCTGCAAAACGCTAACTGACATAGCAAAATATGAACCGGAATTGTGTATTATGAAGACCAGAGGCAAACGTCTGCATATGACAACCAGCATGGTTAGAAAGCTTGAGAAGATAATGTGAAATAATCCAAAGCGGACAGCAGAGGGAGACAAAAGCAAGATCATCAGCCTTACTAATATCACAGATCATTTTCCTGTAGTAATTAGGTTGCAAGCTATACATTGGGCAATGCTTCTGCTAGACAAAATGCATAAATTGTTTAGCTATACAAAGAAAGCATTCTTGATGTAAGACTTCAGTTGGATTGCAAGTTTGTTTGTCTATTTGTAACAGAAGCATGATGAATAAAATAAGGCATACTACATGACGTAACATTTAAAATAGACACAAAATTAAGACATGTACAAATTAAACAGGTCTTGCCCAGAAATTAGTAACATTACTAGAAATATATTAGATTATAATGTTATTATATTAGACTATATTAAAACATCTCCAAATAATTTTTTGGCAACGTTAAGAGTATAGTTTGTTTTTGCCTCCTGAGGTGTTTTTAACTTCTCAAACCACATTACTGTCCTGAAAGTTCCTAGCTGTCTTCTGTTTTAACCATATCTGATCCTGTTCAGACCTTTTTTTTCCAGTATTTCTGATATCCATCCAGGAAATTAAGACTACTGTGTGCCCAGACCATAAAAGCAGAATGATACTTGGCTTGAATTAGATAATTCCTACCTTTCTTTCATGTCTTCTGGATAGCCATTCTCAGGAAACATTGATGAAAGAGCTGTAAAGATCATGTCATTTGGAAATTGCTTCTGTGAACTTTTCTTGTTACCTACATTAGACATGCAAGAAAGCCTGCTGATATTTTATGAATTAAAATATTCCTCCCTGGAACACTGCCCTTCCAAGATAGGATTGATTCAGAAGATAATTAGGAAGAAATCACACCAGATAAATATCAGACAATAAACTACACTGTAAAATACAGAAAAACTATTTTGAAGAAAATGCCAACAGGTGCCTTTTTCTCTCAGTCATTAGAATTTCCCCAGCAAAATACAAGAATATACTTATGGGGCTTCTGCAAAATCACAAATAAATTGTGTTGTGTTGTACTTTTAGGGGGCCCTTAAAGTTAACCTGTAGTTATTTTATTACTTCATTTCATTTAATAATTCCGGGGGTGGAGTAATGGAAGAGCTATGAAGGATCCATCTGAAACATGTTTCCATTAAAATCTGCTGGAGAAGAACACAACCTAAGAACTGAATCCATAGCCCCCTTCTTGCCAATTCATACTGCCTAGTACTAGATACTAAATGGAAGAAACACATAGTAGTAGCAAGACTTGCAAAGTATGAATGTGGGCTCCAATAGGAAAGGAAATTGTGGATAGGAAGAAAGAAACTTACTTTCCATTGTGAGCCGTTTCCTCTTCCGTGTGACAGGCAGGTCTTCCTTCAAAGCTTCTTGTTTGCCTTCTGCAGTATCGTGTCCTTCGTCTTCTTCCTCAGAATATTGGTTTAGTGCATCTACCAACTCCAGAAAAACAGCATCACTGATCAGAATGGAACCTGGGAGCAACTCTGGAAGGAAGAACAGAAAGTTAACACACGGGGGGAAAAAAATTCAACCTCATGAACAACAACACTGTGTGCCTAGGAAGACAAATCTGACTTGTAAGAATAGAATTCTCCCCCTCCCTAGACATGATCTGGGGCCCTTCAATCCCAGTGGAAGACTGAGTAGGTTTTACCTTCTTCTCCGTGAACTTTGCCGTCGTAGTTATTAATGAGCTCTTCAATGAAGGTTTCGTCCTCTTCTTTTACTTCATCTCCCATGTAAGGGATATTGCACAAAACAGTTTCGTCCTCCACCTGCAAACGGGGGCAGACACAGCCTGAGGGAGGCAGGTGGCTGTCCCTTGTCCACTCACCAGAAGAGCCTGCAAATGGCAGATTGCATGCCCACCTTAATGAGAACCCAGAGGGAAATCTGCTGATCTGATTGCAAAGTGAAGATTTCTCCCAGGCAGCAATCCTTATGCTGACTGGAGGAGGAGCGGAGCTGTAGTCCAAAATATTTGGGAGGGAACTAGATTAGGGGAGGCTGACGCAGTATGCCCCAGCCTCACAAGGTCTTTCGTCATGAGCACTTACTCTTGAGGGCAAGGTCATGCCATTCAATCAGTAGTCTTTAGAGAAGGTTCTGATAGCAACAGTGACTCACATAATTTTATCTTGCTTATTTCCAACAGAAAAACTCTGGCTTTATCCCTGCTTACTGTAGAAGGGAGTTCAGAATAGTTCCCCCCACATCTTGCATTAGATAGTTTATGCAGGGAGGGAGCTAAAACCATACAGTATTACAGCATGACCCACACAATGAACACATAAACATCAGTTCACCAAGTTAAGGACAATTCCTTATTTCTATCCCAAAATTGTTAAAGAGGAAGTGCAGCATGCAAGAAATGCCTTTTAGCTCCAACTCCAGGAAGCCATTGGTAAAAGTAGTGATGGAATCCAATAGATGAGATGCTTCCAATGTGAAACAAATGTCCCACAAATTGCTTTGTCCAAATATTGTGCCCTTTGAGAGTGACTGAGGGTGACCCAGCAGCAAGGCATCAAAATTGTGAGCAATTATGAATCTAATAATCTCAGGTACTTGTAAAATAACAGTAAGTTAAAACAAAATGGGAAGCACCATCACTGAAATGCACTCTTCTGAAGAACCCAGCACTGCCCACCAAGCCCCGGGCTTCATTAGTGGTAAGAAGTTTCCGAGAAGGGATGAAGAAGATCCTCAACAGAAATGTTAGAATATCAGTTGTGATATTGTGAGCATTTCCCTAGCTCTGAACTTCCAGAAGCTGGGATTAGGGATGAAAAAGACTCAATAGAGAAAGGCAGTTTGTTTATAGGACACACTCATTTTGCAGAATCAAATGGGAACTTCCTTGATGTCCTGTGCAAGACATGGCTTCTAAATGCCACCTGGAATCCAGATGTTTTAGACACTGGAGACAATGTAGATAAGCAAGAAATTTCACTTCTGTGATTAGGTGAATAACTGTGCTACCTCCACCCCAACAGACAATTACAAACAAGTGTGGAAACCTTAGTAAAAATACCATGTACTTCAGGTTCAAAACGAAAAGTAGAAGATGCTTTCTTGCTCTGGGTAGTACTCCACGAAGAAACCCTGCTGTCTTCCAACCAGGCCTTAAAAGATGTTCTGGATTCAAAAGAAAATATTCATATTCAAGCTCAGAATTACGGCAGCAGATTACCTACCATGAAGTTTTGTTGGAGTGGAGACCAGGAATACATGATAGGCACCAGGGCTACAGTGTTTAGAGTCCGCATGAACAAAGTCTGGGTGCTCAAAGTGGGAAAGTTGCTCTCAACTGTGCACTGGAGGAGAACAAAAGCGTGCCCCATCAGAAGGAGTAATATACAGGTCACCCCTCTAAAGCCCCTCTGCGCTGAATCCATTCCATCCATTCTAAAGGAGACAGATACGATGTGCCTCATTGCCTCATATCAGATGAGAATCTTCTATGTTTTCTCTCTTGCTTCCACTAGAGGGCATCATGACCCACTACATCCAGAGGGAAGAAGATGATAGTAACTCTAATTTGATATATAGGGCCATCATCATATCAAGTTAACAATCATATTATTTTCTAGACCCACTGTAACACACCAATGAAAACCAGAATGGTTTATTACCAAAACACCTTAGAGATGATTTCTTCCTACATAAAAATCTAGCAACATGTTGCAGCCATTTTAGGAGACCCTAGTCCACGTTCTTCCATAATTTGCTGATACTTCATCTCATCCTGTCTTGTTTCTTTTACCTCCTTGTCCCAGATGGATCTTTCTCATAAGCTTTTAAGCAGCAGATTAAGGATATTTTGGGTAAACATATCTTTTATAAACATGCCCCTCTGATTTGACTTATTGGCTGGGGATTTTATTAAGCATCGTATACTGATAACAAATTAAATACTGAATTTAGCCTGCTTGTTGGCATACCTTCTAACTTGCAAGCCTTTATCCCTAAACATAGAGTTGAAAGAACCAATTATTATCAGTTGGCAAACAGGCATTTTCAACATGATTAGAGGCATTAAATTGTTTGAAAAGTTCCAAGTATGCCCACCAATTCTGGGAAAAATATGTATTACAATTCTGGGAAAAATATGTATTAATTAAACCCATCCCAATCCATGAGCCTATTTATCTTCTGTTCCCAAAGAACACACATCAATCAACTGTAGGGCTAAGGAAACAGAAGGACTAAAAAAAATAACAAGAATCAGGAAATTAAAAGCACAAAAGGACTACTACAGAGGATCTTGCAGCAACTGGTAGGAAGTAAAAGTACTAATTTTGCACATGGAATGTCATCCTTTCCTGTTGCTGTTTGCTGGACAATCCTGAATGGTTTTTATTATTCTGAAAAAAAAACTTCTATTCATACTGGTGACTTTACATAACTGATTTAAACTTTCTCTCTGGGTAAATGCGGAACTTCATAATGACATGGAAAATAGGGATATTATAGTGTGGGAGTGTGAATATGAACTTAGGAAAGGAAATATAGTACATTATATGCTGCAACACCTGTTTCAGAAAAGGGTTTCCTCCCACCAGCTTCATTGACTGAATAGGCTGAACTCTAAGCTTCTTCCAGTCATCGTTTAGGATGTTTATCTTTTCCTGAATCTTTGTGAAGTTAGACACAAATAAATTCTACAGGAATAGAGGAAAGAGAAAAAAAACAGATCAACCTTTTGTCATCATGGAAGAGGGATTCCAATTCACAGGAACCCAGAAAAAGGAAACCATTTTTAAACCTGTATTACTGGCTACCAACTATGTTACATAGGTAGGCAGATTGCAATTATACCATTTCTCTGCGGTACAATCAAAACCCATCCTTTTCATATCAAAATACACAATCATGCCAATAGTCTATCTCCTGCCTCTCTCACAATAGGATCAAATATGTTGACTTGGTAAGTCATTTTGTACCCATAAACATGAAGTGGATTTTACTTTTTCCTCAGAGATACATGGTTCTTTGTGGATTCTTGGTTGTTTTTTGCAGAAATTTCATTACCAAACTAGGTAATATCATCAATAATAGAAGGGAATGGAGCTTGCTCCCATTTTATATTCTAGCGGCTTGCTCTGTCAGTATTGCTGGGAATGGTGTTGATGGTTCCTTGGTGTTTTACTGCTAGCTTGTTTGTTTCAGTTGATAGTTCCTTGATTAGTATATTGTTTCTGTTGGCCTGACATGGGGAGGAATGTCATATTGTTTGTCGGGTTCCTCTGGAAACTGGTTGGATTGCCGAGCCCGACAGTTTCTTTTTTGATTATTGGTCTAAAGTTAGTTAAAGTTGGTCTTGGTATTAATCTGTGTTCATTTGGGTGTTGATTGCTGGTGAAAAGGTGTTTTAGCCTTTTTGTTTTCTTTCTGGCTTTTCCATTATCTCTCTTGAATGGTATGTAGATGTTTATTTCTACTGATGGCTGATTTGTCTGAGTACCAGGCTTTCAGGAATTCTCTAGCATTTTTGGATTTGGCTTGGTCTAGGAATAAATATTCTAGATATTTTACATTTAGTTTTTTAATGTTCTCTTTTTAATCAGAGTCAACCTTTTTCTGTCAGAGGCTGCCTATATTTTTAACAGGCACAGGAATTATCACATTATTCACATTATCAGGAATTGAACCTTTGTAACCTCATTTTGGGTGGATGTGCTTTGGGACACCATAGAGATGTTAAACTTTACCACACTTTCATTACTACCAACGCACCCCTTCATTCCCCAATAATTGGATCATATAACCTTGAAGTGTTTTGATGACTTCAAAAAAGGTTATATACATATTTAGTCAATGGCTCACTTCTGTTAGGCCAGTGGGATTTGCCTCATATCTGTGCTGGAAACCCCACTGCCCACTACTCTGATGACACATAAGGGTTGAGGGGAATTCCAGTATCCTCAAATAAAGTTTCCCCCTTTCTCCTTCAGAAACAGATGGAAGAAGTTGTATATTTCTCCTGCAGACCTCTCTGAAGGAGGGGGGAAGAGAGAGGTGTGTAGACACTGTTTGGATACTTCTCAGGAGGCAGGAGGGATCTATAGCAGATCAATAGTAATGAGAAGAGTAGGGGGGGAAGAGAAAGCAACAGAAAGTTTCCACATGGGCACCAATGGCTATCCGTAAAGTGGTAGCCAGTGTGCTGTTTATACAGTTTGCAGGGAGTTTCCAGAACTCCATGGATATAGACTTTAGATTTGCTGAATAGAGAATATCTGTCTGTCTATCTTTCTATCTCTATCTAATCTATATTTATATCTGTTCGTATGTCTATCTATATATTACATGTAATTTAAACTTCTCATCTTTCTGAGAGAAAGTCAACTGCAAGACAGACATTTCTTTCCATCGCTTTGTTTATCCCAAGGTGCAGAAATAAAGCCTATGGAAAAAAAAACTCTTAAGGTAAAGCATATCTTTACCTTAGCTCCTATGTTTGCCTGAAGTCTTTTGAGTTGCCGAAGACGCATATATTCTGACTTGACTTTTCTTTTCCAATACAGAATGCATTTAGATGTGGGTGGGCCTGGAATCTCTACTTTCCTAAAGAGAAAAAAACAAACATATTTGAAAATCTTTGAACAGTACTAACTGGAAAATTATAACTTTATTCAAAGTTTGTCAAGTTTACTTAAGAGTTCCCATAAAAAAATGGAAAAAAATAGCTATGATAGAGTTTCAAGATTCTTGACCCATTGCCTGTTATTTTCTATTATTATCTTTGGCTTTTTATCACTTCACCAATGTTGCAATTACTTTGAAGCTTTTCTTTATATTACTATTTTTTCCTTTAAAAATGTAATCTAACAGTCTTGAGATACTGTTCAGGTAGATGCTATACAGAAGATAACCATCTGTTTAGTGGCTAGTCAAACTTACAAAAGCACTGAAAAAAGTTACTTACAACCTTTTTTTCATATTTATGAAATTGTAGCCTCCCTGTGATCAAAATTCAGATGTCTGGCAACCAGTTCATATTTAGGATGGTTGCAGTGTCCTGGGTTCATGTGATCACTTTTTAACAGATGAGATAATCAGAGCTGGAAGGGACCTTGTAGATCACCTAGTCCAACCCCCTTTTGTGACCTTCTGACAAGCAAAATCAATGGGAAACCAGATTCATTTAACTGTGCTGCTAACTGGACTGCAATGATTCACTTAACAAGAAAAAAATCCTCACTTAATTATTTTACTTAGTAAAAGAATTTTGGGGGTCAGTTATGCATTGCCCACAGTAGCAGATTGAATTGGTCTGCTTTTACAACACATTGATGATGAGACTCATGTTGTCATTTCATTTAGCATTAACCCTCCAAATGATTAGGGACATGCCCCGTGGGAGGGATATGTCCAGCATCCTTTGCTCTCCTCGCTTTATAGCTTTCTTTAACAAATTATTCAGTGTTTGGCTAGGTTCCTTTCAGTTAAAGCCAGGCTTTACTCACTTTTATATAGCACAAATATTGCTTGACTGACCTACTCATTACTTACCAAAGTATTTCTGTGTTATCATGTAAACAGCACTGCAAAACATAATAAACTAAACCATCAACTTCACCTCAACCTCCTAGAAACCCAAGTTACATTCCTCTCAAGTGTTGTGATTAAGACCACAAGTGTTCCTTTTCCTTCCTCATTAAAGGAATGAAGGACAAGCAAAGATGCTGAATCTCTGGTCTAGAGCATGCAGGGAAAATGCCTCAGCCAGCATGTAGCAAACCCAGAATTTGTTGTGCAGCCACTTACAACTTTTGGCTTAAGAAGCAAAATGAGTATCTTTTATCCTTTCTCATTTAGCCAGTCAAATCCCTGAGATACCAAGCAAAGGCCTTTACATTTGGCTAATACAGGTATTTTTTTTATCGCTCTGGGAATAGCTGAACAAAATGGGGGAAGACGTTTCCACGTTTCAGCTTTAACTAGACGAAAGGCAAGGCAAATGCAAGAATTAAGTCCAGCCAACATGCTCAAGGCTGCTCAAAGCAACCTTTTGCCATGCCCCGCCCGCATCCAAAGACCTGCGGCTGTCATGCGATGACCTCAGTACATCACTCCCTCTCTCGTCCTCCCATGTACTGGTTTTTAGATACGTCTATATACCCTTTTCTGACCCTAGTCCCACTTCGGAGTGAGGGACTTTGCATGACGTCATAAGTACTAATGCACCCGAAGTGCTCACTCCAAAGGCATGATCCTCGTTACCCCCTCCCATTTCCCTTTAAACCCCTTCTTCGACACTCACTCCTTAGACATCGTACACAGGTGACCTACAGAAAACGCAGAACCCCCTTCCTAAGCACGCATGCGTCACACACCGCTTCGTACTCGCTCTCCTCCTCCTCCTCGACGCTGCCCTCTTCCGCAAAGCGACGCCTCCGTTGTCGCACAGATCCATAGACTTACTAATTGGAGTAAAGTAGCGTCATGTTTGGCTCAGAAAGGTTGGTTTGTTGCTTACCTGGAAAGCAGAGTTTGGAACTCGACACTCGTTGTGTCCAGGCGATAATGGGTCGCCTTTCCAATTCAAACGACGTTGCGCTATTGGGTTTTTCAGCTGTTTCTGCGAGTGATCGCACAGAGCACTCTAGGTACGTTAAACCACGTAGCTTTATACTTCAGTTAATTATAGGGAGGTATGAATGATCTCAGGTGTTCCCAACAGGTAACTCGTTATTATTTTTGCCCATCACATGTTTTGAAGTAACTTACAACTTTCTTTAACCCTAGAGTAGTAATGCTGAGCGCATGACAGTCCAAACTATATGTTCCGCACCAAATTAAGACCCTTTTGATGTGGAGTTTATTAACAAATAGAAGAAAAATGTTTACATACTGGTTAAGGAAACAGACCAAGACCATGCAAGAACTGCATTCATCGTTATTGTAAATCATTAAGTGTATTACATGGAAAAGTTTTTTACTGGTAAACTAAAACCACTCTAAGCCCGATAAGTAAGATTATTAGTTTTTATTAGATAGTTTATTTAAAGTTTTTTTTTAAAAGGCAAAACAGGAAATATGGCAGGCTCATTCATAGGATTAGGTTTTCTTTTATCCATGTTTGTTTGTTGAATAAGTCATAATGGCTGTGTCTGTGCAACAAACTAAGCCAAAACTCAAATGCAAGAGGGAGTTCTTCCAAAACAGATTTAATATTAAAATCTGCAGAGGGCTGCTTTAGCATCCCAGACCATGGGAATTTCCTTTATTGGGGCACCTAGCTTTAAACACACCCTCTATCAACTTTCAGTCCAGGCCATTTTTCTCTTCACATTTCAGACTTGGTATTCCCAGTTTAGTTATGCCTGTGGTCTATAGTGTCTGTTTGTCAACGTCACATGTTTATCATTGTATGCTTTAACTTTAGTATTGATTGATTATGTGCCATTTATAAATTATATTTATACATAAATGTGTAATTTTAACATTAATTTATCTGAATAATAAACTATAATTATATTATCTACTTGTTTCATCTTGGTTTTATGGATGGTAACCATGGCATGGCTTCCAATAAATAAATACAAAATTCACATTACTGCTTAATATAATTTGTATAATCAGACAGATCACATACATTAATGCATTACTCATTACTGCAGAATATTACAAATGCACACTTAGAATTAGATGAACATTGACTAAGGGAGTTTTCACCCTGTGGTTAGTTTTCACTCCACACATCAAGTTATCAGAATACTATGCTAGCATAAGTAAGGATGCTGTGCTGACACTAATGGCCAAAATGAAAACGATTTGCAAGATCTAGTAATAAAAGTCAAGAGTCTAATAATAAAACACAACCCTCCCCCCCCCCCCCCCCCAAAAAAAAAAATGGAGCCAAAGTTAAGAAGACTGAACTAATTACAACAACCAATCTTAGAGATTGCTTCCTGTCTGTTAGGAAGCTTATGATCTACTTATAAATGTGTTCAGGTACTGCTAGCTGGTTAGTTTAGTTAGAAGAATGTCTGGAATAATGGTATTGAATGCTGAACTGAAGTCTACAAAGAGGACCCTTGCTAGGTATTTGGAGATTCAAGGTGTTGTAGGATGTAGTGCAAAACCACATTAACAGCATCATCTGTTGATCTATGCTGGGTATGCAAACTGCATGGGATCCAACAGCAGATCCATGATGGTTTTCAAGTGGGACAGCACTAGCCAAAGGTTTTCATAACTACAGATGTTAGAGCAACTGCTCTGTAGTAATTTAGTTCCCTGATTGAGGACTTTTTTGGCACTGGGATGATAATAGAGCGTTTCAAGCAAGAAGGAACATATATCTATATCAACAAAGATCAAAACTGTACAAATTGTATGGAATTTGGAAGCAAATCTTGGGCTTTGGAAAAGCAAAATAGAAGACGATCTCTCTGGAGAAGTCTCTAATGCTGGGGAGGAATAAAGAGGAGGACAACCATCAGCAAGGTGGATAGACTAGATAGTTACAGCAGCAAAGGATACACCATTGGAAGACCTGAAATACCACATGAGGGATAGATTGTCACTGAGAAAATTTGTGTGGTCTATGTAGTTAACCACAACTTGATAGCACATAATCAGACAATTTAGATTGTCCCTATTGGTGTCTTATATCAATTGCCTCCTTCTAGCTTGTTGATGAATGGTAACGCCCTGTATTATAGTTTGCAAGTCTGCTTAAGTAAAGCTATTGGTTGATTTCTCTGTCTGTGTTTCCCTCCTTGCTCTGAACATCAATACAATATCTGCAGGAATATTGATCAATCATGATCAATCACGTCATAAAGATTGTGTGGATTAAAAGGGAAAAATACTATTTAAAAGCAGAAAGGACAACTTAAATTTTGACATCCCTCATTCTCTGTTAGTCAACAAGCTGAAGGCAATATCAAGGGGACATAACAAAAGAAACAGATGACCAGATTATTTCTCATATTCTACAACTTTTGTCCCATTTGTGGATTTTTATTTTAAATAATGCTGTTTTATTTAAATTATATTAATTATAATTGTATTGTAATTCTGTATGGTATATCTGTGGTAGTATATTTATATTATTCCTTTGACTTCGGCTGTTGCTTTTTAAAGGTGTTTAGAGAGGCCTTGGCTAAAAATTTATAGTTTATGTTATATATGTGTATAATTATGTTATTTATTTTATCATTAACAAAAACCCAAACAACCCACAAGACTTTTCTGTGCTATAATTTAAGCCAATTTTTTTGCAAAGCATACCAATTCCCAGACATTCCAGAATGTGAAACAATTCTGTCCTTTATTTTGTTTATATTGGAATATTTTTTGCTTTTATTTTCATTCACAGTAGAAGTAAAACATATGCTGCGTGTTTAAAGAATGCTCATATTTAAAAATGTTCATCTATTTTTTGTCAATAATTATTCTTTTTCCCATTATGGCAATTATATTATTCTCTGTGCCACAAGTTTAATCATTTCAGAATTTGACATTTCTAGTGCCCTTTTTGGTATTGTATCTGTTTTCACAGTATCCTTGGAAAAGAACACATTTTCCAAAACATCTCAGGTCATATGAAAACTCTTACTGGCACTCTGAAGAATTGCTTAGCTGTCTTTGGTTACCTTTTCAGTGCAGCACAGACACTTTAGAAAAAAAAGCTTACTGTGTTTTAAAATCTTAAGATGCAAAAATTTATGATCCTTTTTATGTGTTTGTTATAAATTACCAATAATATCTGGTAATTAGATAGAATAATCAAACTTAATAGATCATTTGCAAGGACTATAGATGACTAATGGAGAGAGACAGAGGTAAGATATCTTCAGAGTTGAACAGAAAGAGAAGGTATGCTTATATTGTAAAACAGTATAGAGGTTTTAAGGGTTTCCTCCCGCCACCAGCCTGGAAGGGACAAAATAAACATCGACTTAGGTTTTAGTAGTATGGTTTCCAAAAAATGTAACTGACTGAAAACTAATTTAGGAACAAATTAGAACTTCTCCATAACAATGCTACATCTCACAACATAGAATCTTTAGAGCATGGGTCACCAACCTTCTGGACCTCAGGGACCATTAAATTCATAATTTTAAATCCTACAGACCACTAATATGATCTGCCTAATGACCGGCTGGGTAGTCATGTGGCTGGGTGGGCGTGGCCAACTTGATATCCCTCACATCAAGGGGCGCCTCACCGGCCTCTACTCTCCCCTCCCAGCAGGAAATTCAAAATTTTTGAAATTCAAAATTTTTCCCTATCACCTCTGTGGGCATGGCTTGGTAGGTATGGCTTGGTAGGACTTAGTCTGGGTGTGGCTTGGCAGGACTTAGTCTCTAAAAGGAAGAAGGGGGGCAGGCATGAGTGGGGCCAACCGATTCAAATCGTCCCTAACCATCTCTCTGAACCGATTTAAATTGTCCCTACCACCTCTCCTGAGGTGGTGCAAGGTGGTTGAATTTCACCCCTGCCTCCCAGCCACTCCTCACCTACCTGCCTGGACTCCTTAGGGCCCCAACAGGAAGCAATTGTTGAAGCTAAGCAGCTACCACGAGAAAGAGTTGGCAAAACAGTTGTCTCAGTTCAAATTGGATCTGATGAAGAAGAAGACTCAGCCGAAGCACCTCACTGAGGACCAAGAGCAAAGGTTTTCCAGGCAGAGGGAAGACCTGCAGGAATGCAAGGCCATGCATTGGTGCCTGGAGGCTCAGTGGGCTGAGATGGTCAGCCAGTTCCATCCCAGGCCACGATGCAGTCCCACTGGAATAAAGCCCTCTGGCTCTTCGCCACCAGCAGCACTTCTCTCCAGCCTTCGCCCAAAGCCCCTCACTAGGAGGCTGAAGCATACCCCAAGTCTGAATTTCTGCCCCTCCTCCAACCTGCACAAAAAGACTCCAAAGGCAGAAAGTCTGCAGCAACACAAATGTTTGTTGTATTGTATCCAGCCCAGGGGCCATAGTTTGAGCATCCCTAATTTAGTGCAATATAAAAGATGCAAATAATTTTTCTGCAGATCACCAAATTTTTCTCACAGACCACGAAGTGGTCCACGAACCATTAGTTGGCGACAGCTGCTTTAGAGAGCCACTGAGCACAATCAGTGGAGCCATTTCTCAGCAGAGACTTAGCTGCAACATTCCCAAGGTTTTGCTTTAAATTAGGAGATATGTTTTCCAGATTATCTATCAACCCTTCATTTCCCTCCTAAAATATTAGCAGTTTTACTTTTAACAAGGTAAAGAAGAACCATTTATGAAAGACAACTTGTATTGGTAAATAAATTACCAATTTATTCTATTACAAGATAGGCCCAAGATCCAGAAGTGTCATGAAGGCTTGAACACTGAGCCGTGTCTAACAAAATGAAATTTAGGTATAGAATAGGTGGGACCTGGCTCAGTAGCAGCAACCACAAGAGTAATCTGGGACTTCTAGCAGACAACCACGTAAATATGAGCCAGCACTGTTTTGCAGCTGCCAAAAACAAAACAAAACACCAGTGCAGTCCTAGATTGCATTAACAGAGGGATAGAAACAAGATCACATGAAGTGTTAGAATAAATTTATAATGTCTTGGTAATACCACATTTGGAATACTGCATTCAGTTTTGCCACATTATAAAAAAGATGTTGATACTCCAGAAAGAATGCAGAGAAGAGCAACAAAGATGATTAGAAGGCTGGAGACTAAAACGTAAGAACAACAGTTGCAGGAATTGGGTAAGTTTAGTCTAGTGCAGAATTTCCCAGCTGGGAGTGCTTGCTATGAGTGTGAGACAGTATTCCAGCGGGTGCAAAAATTAGGGTTTAGAAGTTTCAAAATTATAGTGTGTATTCATAATTATATGCATATAATTATTTATTTTTGTTAGGGTTGTGAAAATATATTAGAAGTGTTCTAGGGGTCCAGGGTATAGAAAAGGTTGGGATTCCCTGGTCTGGTGAAAAGAAGGACTAGGAGTTGCATAATAAACAGTGTTCTAATATTTGAGGGGCTGCCACAAAGAAAAAGGGTCAATCTATTCTCCAAAGCACCAGAAAGCACAACAAGAAGCAATGGATGGAAACTAATCGAGAGAACCACCTTAGAACTAAGGAAAAAATTTCCTGATAGTGAGAATAATTATCCAGTTGAACAATTTGCCCCCAGAAGTTGTGCTGGAGCGTTTAACAATGTAGAGCCATTTGTCTGGAATGATATAACATCTCATGTTTGATCAGGGGGTTTTACTAGAAGACCCCGAGATCCTTTCTGTTATCCTGACTTAACAGTGAAAGGGATCTAAGGAGTTCTAGTGGACAATTACTTAAATATGAATCAGCAGTGTGCTGCAGCTGCCGAAAAACTCAATGCAGCCCTAGTTTGCATTAACAGAGGGATAGAATCAAGATCAGAGTAACAGAGTTGGAAGGGATTTTGGAGGTTTTCTAGTTCAACTCTGTGCTCAAGCAGGAGATCCTATACCCGTGATGGTGAACCTATGGCATGCATGCTGGAAGTGTCATGCAGAGCCATCTCTCTGCGCACGCCAGCTGTCGCCCATTGCTCTTCCGGGTTCCATGATGATCTTTGTGCACATGGGAGCACTGGATATTGGAAGAGCAGCTCCTTGGCACATATGCATGTGCTGGAAAGCTGAGCTTACAGTTTTTGGTTTGCCCACTCACGCCGGCCAGCTGGTCTTTGTGCATACATGTATCCAGAAACCAAAAAAACCAGGTGGCCAGTGCACATGCGCATGCTGGAAATTGGAAGCTCTTCCGGTTTCCAGCATTCCCGTGCACACGAAGACCAGCTCTTCTGGTTTCCGGCACTCCTGCATACATGAAGAACTTCTCTTCCAGTCTCTGCACTCCCGTGCATGCATGCTGGGTAGCTGCTCTTCCAGTTTCCAGTGCTGCCCCGTGTATGTGTCCCGTTTCGGCACTCGGTGCCAAAAATTTCGCCAACACTGCCCTGTACCATTTCAGACAATGGCTGTCCAGTCTCTTTAAAAGCTCTCAGTGATGGAACACCCACTGAACGCAAGCCATTCCAATGGTTTATTGTTCCCATTGTCAGGAAATTTATCCTTTGATCTAGGTTGCTTCTTTTTTTGATTAGTTTTCATTAAGTGCTTCTTGTCTTACTTTCTGGTGCTTTAGAAAGTAAAGTTTGACGTGTTCCTTATAGCAACCCTTCAGATTTTGGAATGCTGATATCATGTTGCCCCAGTCCTTCTTTTCAGTAGATTAGACATACCCAATTCCTGCAACCTTTCTTCATGTTTTACCCACCAGCATTCTAATCATCTTTGCTGTTCTTGTCTGCACTTTTTCTAGAGTCCCAACATTTTTTAAAATATTATCAAAACCGGATGCAATATTCCAAGCATTGATTTTAGAAAGGCCTTATAAAGCAGTACTAACACTTCATGTGATCTTGATTCTATTTCTCTCTTAATGCATCCTAGGATTGCATTGGCTGTTTTGGTAACTGCAGCACACCACTGGCTCATATATAAGTGGTTATGTAGTAGGACTCTTAAGATCCATCTCACAGTTACTGCTTTTAAGCCAAGTTTCACTCTATCCGTATCTGTACATTTGATTTTTCTTATCTAATGATGAATCTTACTTTTCTCTACATTGAATTTCATTTTGTTTGATAGGGCCCACTATTAAAGACTGTTGAGATCCATCTGGATCTTGAGCCTATCTTCTGGGATGTTTGGCTATTCTTACCAGCTTGGTATCATCTGCAAATCTGATGAGTTCCCCTTCTATTTCCTGATCTAAATCATTTATGAAGATGTGGAAGAGAACTGGGCCTAAAACAGAACCTTCCAGTATCCCACTGCTTCCCTCCATATAGATGTAGTTCCATTAATAATGAATGTGGTTGTCACACAATTAGAAATCCATCTGGTGATGATGCCATCTATCCCACATCACATGAATTGTTAAAACTACTTTATAATGCCTTGGTAAGACCACACTTGGAATAGAGTTTCTATAGAAAAAAATATTGAGACTTTAGAAAGAGTGTAGGAAAACAACCGAGCAACAAAAATGATTAGGAGTTAGAGGCTAAAACATACAATAAACAGTTTCAAGAACTGTAATTGTAATTAGTGTAACTTCTGGCTTATCTCCAGAAGTTGTGGGTGCTCCATCACTGGAAATTCTTAAGAACTGTAATTTGTCTGGAATGGAATAGAGGAGGTCCCTTCCAATACAATTTTCTTTGATTTAGAATTCTTCATGTTGAAATTTGTCTAGAAAGCAGTTAAGGAAATTTGAATGGTTGGATATCTATAGTTTGAATGGGAATGCAAGGAACCATGCAGTCAGTCCTTCTTATGCATATTCTTAACAAAATTAATCTTATTCTAATGACATCAAAGATATGTCTTTCTTATGATTGATTTGACATATCTGAGAATTAAGCTACTGAGTCATTTTTAGGAAGTTTTGCTTTTAGAGCTAGAGAACAATGTCTCGGCATATTAAATAGCCAATAAAAATAGTTTTCAAGCAGACTATTGCAGATATTCTTGTGGAATAAAAAGCAAATAAAGGATAAATTTAAGCCTGATTTAGTTAATACAATATGGTTTGGGTTACATTGGGATTGCAATATTTTTTTTTCACTGTTGGGAAATTATAGGAAATTAAATGGTATAATTGTCCATATAATCCACTCTCCTATATATTCCACTCTTCTACTCTTCATATGCTGAGAACAGAATTTGGATATGTGCATAATGGGAGAGGAGAAGAGGGAACCTCATAAGTAGAAATGTGAATTCTTAAAATTAAATATCGGCCCATGTGCCATCTTGAGTTCCCAGAGATACACTTTGAACATATATACTTGGGCTCGGAATCAACAATAAATTGCAACAATTAAATAAAATTTTATTAGGATCAAATAAAAAAAAACATAAAAAAATGTTATAATTACATATTAGAAACAGAACTAGAAGAAGAAATCATAAAAGGAAATATGATTTCTTGGAGTAAGAACGTAGGGTGCAGCATCACATTAGCGGAATGGGAGAAAGTTTGGGGCAGAAACAAAAAGATTACCAAATTGGCCGCATACAAGGAAAATCTTTATAAAATGTTTTATAGATGGCATCTCCGTCCTTCGAGGATAGCGAAGATGCACCCCAACATGAGTCCGCATTGCTGGAAGTGTAGGAAAAAAGAAGGAACCTTTTTCCATATGTGGTGGTCTTGTGCAGAAACCCAAAAGTATTGGAAGAAAATCAAAACTTGGTTGGAAGAAATCACAAAAGAGCAGATCGAATACAAACCAGAGTCCTTCCTACTAGGGATTTTTGATAAGCAACTTTCCAAAAAATCTAAATACGTAACAAAACACATTTTAACAGCGGCCAGATTAGCCTTCGCTCAACATTGGAAACAACATCAAACTCCATCAGAAGAAATGATTATTGAAAAGATCTCAAAATGCACAGAAATGGATAAATTGACTTTGGCGCTAAAAAACAAAGACACTTCACTATACTATGATAGCTGGAATTGTTGGTATAATTGGATTGACCAAAGATAAATTATATATCATAAGGCATAAAAGAAAAGTATCAACCCATAATAACGAGGTAGCAAGATAAGTTAAAAACAGGTGTGGTTATATGACACAAGGTTATGAAAACAAAAGAAGATCTTGCAAACTGTTAAAATAAGAATACTTTTAACCTTGTAATCTCCTTCTTTCTTTTTTCCCCCTTTCTTTTTCTTTCCTTTCCCAAATTCTTTTCCTCTCTTCCTCTCCTCTTTTCCTTCTTTTCCTTTCTTTTGCTTATTTGTGTATGTATTGTGACTGGTTTTAATTGTAAAAATTAATAAACTATATATATTTGTATATATTGTAAAATTTGTATATATTGTAAAAATTAATAAACTATATATATATTTTTAAAAAAGAACATTATATACTTGGGCTTATAAATGTCTATTGTCTATTGTCCACGAAGCCCATGAATTATCCCTACAGCTCTGTTTGGACTGACACTAAAGTGTTTGGCTCACTCTGGAACATGTAAAATAGAAGGCGAAACAAAACAACTTCTGCTGAAGGCGAAACAAAACAACTTTTGCTGGAGCTTTGGAATTCTACAATGGTGGCTGAGCTGGATGAACCACTTTGTTTTTGAAACTATAGTGAAGCCCATTTTTCCTTTAGAGTGCAGAAGATTTGTTGACAGACTGCCAACTGATTGATTGACAGGAACTCTCATCTCATCTTGCCTCTTACTTTCTTCAGACCTTATCAGGTGGTTTCTGTCTTCAGCTTTCCTGGAATTCTTCAGTATTTAATCAGAGAAATACACACATAATGAAACACAGATGGGAAAGGGGATAAATAAGTTCAAGCAAGATACTTTGTTTTCTTTGTGAATGGCATGGTAGTGACTGGATCTTTTTATATTATTACATTGTATCCTGCCTTTATTATCTTTTATAAATAAAACTAGAGCTATGTTTTACAAATAACATCTGGCTGGAAAACAGGAGACTGAATTTAAGTCCCACTTTAGCTAAGAAAACCAGCTGGTTAACTTTGGGCCAGTCATTTCTTTTCAGTCCAACCTACCTCATAGGGTGGTTGTTGTGAAAATAGGAGGAATGTTTCCAAAAGTTACACAGCTAGCTTTCATGACTAATGCAGGACTTGAACTCACAATCTCCTGCTTTCTAGCCGAGTGCCTTAATTATTATACCAAATTTGTTATCTTTATAGTGAGAATCATGATTTTTGTTCTTTGTTTTGATATTGGCAAGTTTGAAGGTGGTCATGGATGGTCTTTCAATTGCTTTTTAGGTATGAGAACTAGAAAAGGTCACAGTAAAGAATCTGCCAATTTGTGAATATGCATAGTTCAGAATTTATTCCAGTCAGTACATATAAGGAATTAGGAATAAGAAACTACTTCCTTGGCAAACTATATCTGTATTGTTTGTTATTTATTTCATTCAGAAGAATAGCAAATACAGTACAACTATTTCACATGTAAAAATCTGATTTCATTAAACCTGAATTGAAGAATATAAAATTATCTCCCATTTGTTGGAACATTGTCAAATGTCCATACATATTATAGGGGCAATAAAGGCATTAAATATTCATAGGACAAGGATGACAAAAATGCTGATTTAAATTTTTTTATTTTGCTGGATGGTGATGAGAATGTCCTGTGTTTCCCAACTTTGCCTCCTGAATTCCATACTGGTTTTACTTTTCTGGAGAGGTGAATACCCACTCCTTCCCCCCTCTGGTAAATTCATTTTGACCAACATTTACAAATTGCTCTATCCCCTGATGATTAAGGTGAGATGAAATGTCTTGTGAAATCCTGGCAGGGCGGTGGAGTAGAGGGTGTCTAGCACAAAGGGACGGAAGAGGAAATTCTTGGCTTCATTGTCTGAAAAGCCATTTAATCTATGTCAGGAAAAGCCTAAGTGATCCAACAACTGCTTGGGTAATTGTGGTGATGAATATATGGGTGTGGGTTCACAATAGAGGTATACTTTTAATTAAAAGTATATTGAAATCACAGAAAATCTGCCAATCCCTAAGAATGGTGGGTATGTGTGTAATGTGTATGTGTTTGTCTGTAATATTTTTGACAGATTGTTACTAAAATTTCTATCACTATCAACATCATCAATAAGAAAGATATGTCTGTACAGGAATTTTTTTTTTTACTGTGACCATTTATATTTTTAAAAAGCTACTTTGTTCCCTTTGCCTTGGAACTGCATACGTACTTCAAATTATGTAATCATAAATACACAAAATCATTAGCTTTGGTTCCAGCACAACAAACAATTCTGACAGAAAGGAGGATTTCTTTTCCAACATTGGTCAATTATTATTTTCTTCATTAAGTTTTCCATATGATGTATGAAGTCAGTTCTTTCTCATTGTCTGTACAACTACTTTATTTCCCCATTTTTGAATTCAGTTTCATTATTCTATCTCAAAGTATATTTGACAACCTTGTTTACTGTAGACACCAGATAGAAAGGTCTTTAGTTACCAAGATAACTGAAGAAATCAGTGCTTCAAAGCTCCTGGGTCACAGGTGGCATAGGGAGGAGAACAAAACTAATTCTTTTAACTAGAATTAGTTTCAAAGAAATGAAAACAAAATGGAGCAAATGAACCTTCCTCCCTTTTCTAGCCGTCGTGCAGACATAAACAAGATATGAACAATTAAAACATTGCATTAGTGGAGATCAGGCTGAAATGCTCCCACTAGATTTTTGTTACTGCCAAATTGTTTCTTCTCATACGTTCCAGTATGCTCAGAGAGCAACGGCCTGAAAATCAAAGCTTTAGATAAGAACTCCATGATAATAACTGATTATTAAGACTGTTATTCAAAGAATGGTTCTTTAGAGAGCAAAAGATTTGAGAGGTCTAAGTAAAAGAATAAGTGTAGTGCCTTAGCCAAAGGAAGTTCTAACAGATAATCAGAATTGGAAAGGACCTTGTAGGTCATCTAGTCCAACCCCCCACCCAAGCGGGAGACCCTACACCATTTCTGACAAATGGCAGTCCAATCTCTTCTTAAAAATCTCAAGTGATAACACTCCCACAATTTCCGAAGGCAAACTGTTCCATTGGTTGATTGTTCCCACTGTCAGAAAGTTGTTCCTTATTTCCAGGTTAAATCTCTCCTTGTTCAGTTTCCATCCATTATTCCTTGTCTGGACTTTGGGTGCTTTAGAAAATAGCTTGACCCCTTCCTCTCTGTGGCAGCCCCTCAAATATTGGAAGACTGCTATCATGTCTCCCCTGGTCCTTTTTTTTCCACTAGATTAGCCATGCCCAGTTCCTATAACCGTTCATTGCATGTTTTAGTCTCCAGTCCCCTAATCATCCTGGTTGCTCTTCTCTGTATTTTTTCTCAAGTCTCAACATCTTTTTTATAGTGTGGTGAACAAAACTGGATGCAGTACTCTCGGTGTGGTCTTACTAAGGTTTTATAGAGTGGTATTAGTACCTCACTTGATCTTGATTGTATCCCTCTGCAAATACAATTTAGGATTGCATTAACTTTTATGGCTGCTGCTGCACGCTGCTGGCTCATATTTAGCTGGTTTCCACTAAGACTCCAAGATCCCTCTCACAGTTACTGCTATTGAGCCTGGTTTCACCCAGGCTATATGTGTACTTCTGGTTTTTCTTGCCTAAGTATAGGTCTTTGCTTTTTTTCTCCATTGAATTTCATTTTGTTAGATATGGCCCAGTGTTCTGCAGCTGTTAGTGTGAAATAAGGGTATTTATTGCCATGGAAGATAAGAATTAGCAGTTTAGAGATTCTTTCTATATGGCAGGTTACTAAAAGTCATCTTGCTTTGAGAATCAAAAAAGTATTCTAAAGAAGTCAAACTAAAGTGTGATCCTATAGTACCTTGTACTCATGGCCAGTCTGCAGAACTTGGAATGAGTACAAGATAAGCAAGTCAGAATGTAAGAAGACTTAGAGCCTGATGACAGGAACAGGAGCAATAAGTAGTTCAGTCAGAATGATGAATGGTAATTTTATACATTTATGTCTTCTGTTTTAAAAAGTGCAAGGATAATCTTTTGTATGTTCTTCTCATTCGCTGGTTGTAGATTTGACCCTTAGCCAATATATGGCCATCATTTTTAAATGATCTATGATTTATGTAAGGATTTAATTCCTCTCCTGCATGGCCATAAGACAAATTGGGACTTCCGATAATTTTGATAAAATAACTAATTCTGGACACTTCCTGTGGAGCAATCAGCCATAGTATCTCTTTATGGGCACAAATTCCTACTGTACAAAGCTTCTACCTTTAAGATTCCTCCTCAAAGCAGCAGCATTCCATTTCCCTAACAGTGACTGATTAAATTGTATTTTCTTCCTTCATATTACAAAAAGGCAACAATAATAGAGTCATAGATGTGGGGGCAGCACACCAAAAGCCTCTTCATTTTTATACTCCCTGATTGACCATGCCAAGAGTCACAGCCAGCACTGGAAGGGATGCTTGGGTCAGTTGCTAGACAGCATGACGAAAATTAATCAGAGGGAGTACAGCAAGCAAACACTTTTGACATTTGAAGTCAATCTGTGCTTATCCTGCCAGCTTGAAGAACAGGTAGTGCTCATTTAGTGATGGATTTCTTTAATGATTATCCACAGATACGATGTTCAAGAAAATATAACTATATGATCAATCCACATTTATAACTTTTGTAGGTCTGTAAGCAAAGGAAAGCAGAAGTGAGTTCATAAACACAGATGTGGTTACATAATGCTCCACTAAACAACCAAGATGCCAGTCCCAATTGTGGTTATTAACTGACCACAATCTATTCTATATTGAGAACGAGGAGGGAAAATCATTGCACCCATGACTGAACTTTCCACAAGTTCTTTAGAAACAACAATTCTCTTGCATTCCAGGAGAACAGGAAAGGGGGGAGGGAACCAACCATTTGGCACATTACACACCCACTTGTGGTGCTGAAAAAGCTGAAATTGCTTTGCTACCTTTCACTGGTTCCTGCAGAGGAAGGATAAGGCAAGAACTGTCTGTAATGATGAGCTATAACTGCCCAGAGGCCCTGTTTCGGGTCCCCTGTTCCATCTGAAATTGAGGGTGGTGGTGGCAGCTGATCATTTGCAGGGCTGGGCAGAGGAGTTTGTTCAGTACCTGATGTACAAATTTGCTCGGATTCATTCCCAGTTGGACCCCATGTGTGGAGATAGCCCATGTGAGATGCCCAGGGAGAGGTCTTGCCCTGTTATTTGGGAATGGTTTGATCCGGTTGGCCCTGCAGAAGTGGACAGGGCCCTTGATGCTATCAGTGCCACCAGCTGTCAGTGAGATCATGTCCCTCCTGGTAGGTCCAATCAATTATTAATACATTAGAGGAGGGAACATTTCTGGATGCTTTTAAGCAAGCCTAGTTCAACTACTCCTTAAAAACCATCACTGGATCCCGCCTGCCTGGACAATTTTCATCCAGTTTCCAATCTCCCATTCTTAGGGAAGGTTGTAGAAAAAGTGGTGGCCCGGCAGTTGCAGAGGGTCTTGGATGAAACAGATTATCTGGACCCCTTTCAGTCAGGAATCAGGCCTGGTTATGGGAAGGAACCAGCATTGGTTGCCTTTATCAATGATCTTTAGCAAGAGTGAGACGGGGTAATGTAACCATCCTCAGTTTCCTAGACTTCTCATCAGCTTTTGATACCATTGACCATGGCATCCTTTTGGCCAGCTGCAGGGGATGGGGACAGGTTTGGTCCTTTCTCTGTGGCAGGTCCCAATTGGTATTGATAGGGAACGAGACATCCAGCTCTGGACTGCTATACTGCAGTTCACCGCATGGCTTAGTACTTTCTCAACTCCTTTTCAACATCTGTATTAAAATGCTGGATCATCCATCACTATGGGCTGAAATGTACATTGTATGATAATGACACCAAACTCTTATTTTTTCAATCTTGGTGACTGAATGTGTTCCGAACTAGCAGGCTCGTAAGCCTGCAAATCGGATTGGCCCACCTACAGCAAGCTCGTAATCCTGCATACCCGATTAGTCCGGAAATAGTGAGTTGTGATTGGTCGTTTCAGGCTGATCCGATTGGCTAGTTAATGGGCTGCCATGATTGGACACGCCAAGTGCGGCAAACTTGAATCATTGGGCGAGCTGACAGCAGTCAGCTCTATAAAAGGAGCTGCTGCTGTCAGGCTCATTTGCTCTGTTCTGAAGTCACTAATAAAGAGTTGAAGTTATTAACTGATGTCTCGTCTCCGTTATTGTGCCCATCCACTGAAATACAACACTGGCGACGAGGATGGGATGCGGAGACAATAGAGCTGACTGAGCACTTGCAGAATATTGACAGAGCACATGGCTGAAGGCACACAGATATTGGCAGCATGGCCAGCGGCGCTATACCACCTGCCCCGTTTGATCCAGCCAGCAAAGATTGGGACTCGTATATGGACAGGTTCCAAATGTTCCTGGAATCTAATAATCTGAAGGATGCCACATCTAGCAAGAAATGTCCGGTTTTCCTAATGCATTGCGGACCCGCCGTTTTCAGAATGGTAAAGGCACTTGCAAAACCAGCTGAAGTCAAACGATGGACTGGGACACCCTTGCTCCCATCCTTCGGGCTCATTACGCTCCTGCAGTTCCTACTCTTATTAGAAGACATGAATTTTACCAGAGGGACCAGCGCAAAGGTGAGAACATCAGGGACTTTGTAGCTGACCTAAGAAATTTGGGTGGACTGTGTGGCTTCATAAATCTGGAAGAAGCCATGAGAGATCAGATTGTCCTCGGTCTGAGAGACCCCACTGTCCAAAGCAAAATTATGGCAAAGGGAGACATCACCCTTGCAGATGCCATAGCAGATGCCATTGCAGCGGAAGCTACCCGCAAATCAGCAGCCCAAATGCACAGAACAAACGGGGCCAGCTGCCAACCCTCCAACGAATCACCAATAACCTCAGAAAGACATACAGCATCCACCCACCATGAAGACATCGAGTCCTCATCAGATAGTGAGGAAGAAGAAGTCAACAGACTCAGGTCAGAGCGCGAATAGCGAGACCAGCGGGGTCATAAATCCAACTTCCAATGTGCAGGATGCGGGGGAAACCACCAACGATCAGACTGCAGGTTCCTAGACGCCATCTGTCATTTCTGTGAGAAAAGGGGGCACATTGCTAAGGTGTGCCAGAACAAAAGAGGATCCAGCCCCAAGAGGAAAGAAAACAACTTCAGACAAGCATCAGGCACCCCACCAACAAACTGGGACCGCCCAAGCAACCAATGAAGCCAGTACAACAAGAACCGAATGTTTACTGGCACAACCAGACGGGAAGAGGCACATCAGACCATCACCATCAGCCACGGGTCATCATTGGATGCAAAGAAAATCCAGGTAAAGGTCAACATTGAAAATCGGCCATGCATCATGGAAGTGGACTCCGGGTCATCCCTATCCATGGTCTCCTGGAAAACCCTCAAGCAGCTGATCCCTGACATCCGTTGCCAGGATCTCAGCACCCAGAGACTTATATTAAAGGACTACCAAGGAAATTGAATCCCTGTTGCCGGTTCCAGTCACATCCAGGTCTCTTTTAAAGACCACACCGCAATACTACCTCTCACCATTGTTGACAGAGACCGGCCCAGTTTATTGGGTTTACAGTGGTTCGCGCCATTAGGAATCGAAATGGCAGGCATCAACCAGACTATAGACGAAGACTGGGAGGCGGCCCTCATCCATGACTTTCAAGAAGTCTTCACTGAACAATTAGTCAAGTACAAAGGGTCCCCCATTTCATTCAATCTCTGCTCAGAGATCGCACCCATTCGCCTAAAGCCACACCGAGTCCCCTTTGCTCTCAGACCAAAAATTGACGAGCAATTGGACAAATTAATAGCACAAGGCATGTTGGGACCCATCGACCACACCCAGTGGGAGACCCCAATCATAACCCCCATAAAACCTGATGGGTCTTTGAGAATTTGTGGGGGTTACAAGGCTACCCTAAACCACGCGCTACAGCAGAGCGCCTATCCAGTACCTGTGGTCCAACATCTCCTTCACTCACTTGGGGGCGGAAGGGTATTCACAAAGCTTGACCTAACCCAAGCTTATCAACAGCTGCCAGTAGACTCAGAAACCGCAGAAGCCCAAACCATAGTTACGGACAGGGGTGTGTTCAAATGTAACAGACTCCAGTTCGGAGTAAGCGTAGCACCTGGCATTTTTTAAAGTTTGATGGAAAGGTTATTGCAGGGCATAAAAGGGGTTGTGCCCTACTTCGATGATGTATTGATAGCTGCCCCTACAAGAAGTCAGTTAGAAAAATGCCTGAGAACTGTCCTACAAAGGTTCAAAGATGCAGGCCTCAAGGTTAAGAAGGAGAAGTGCCAGTTATGCACTGAGAGGGTTGAATTCTTGACAAACAGGGAATTCACCCTACTGAAAAGAAATTGACCGCCATTAAAAACGCCCCAAGACCAAAGAACAAAACAGACCTCCAAGCCTTCCTGGGACTCATTAACTTTTATAACATCTTCCTTCCCCAGAAGGCGACTGTTGCTGAACCCCTGCATAGGCTCCTCAACAAGAAGGCATCTTGGTTTTGGGGACGTCGGGAGGAGCAGGCTTTCCAACAAGTAAAAGACCTTTTAACATCGGATGCAGTGCTCATCCAATATAACGAGACACTTCCACTGACTGTAACGTGTAATGCCTCACCTTTTGGGGTAGGAGCTATCCTGAGCCACATCCTACCAAATTGTATGGAGGCGCCTATTGCATTCTTTTCAAGGACTTTGTCGAAAACAGAGAGAAACTATAGTCATTTAGATAAAGAAGCCCTCGCAATTGTACCTGCAATTAAACGGTTCCATGAATACATGTATGGAAGATCCTTTTCCATCATCACAGATCATAAGCCATTGCTTGGCATCTTGGCAGGGGACAAACCAACTCCCCACATCCTATCTCCAAGGATGACTCGATGGTCAGAATTCTTAGCCACCTATGACTACCAGTTAAGACACCGACCAGGAAAAACCATCCCTCATGCAGACGCTTTGAGCCGTTCTCCACTGCCAGAGTTCCTAGACGACCCGGCTCCCACGCTATCAGCACTACAAATCGAGACACTTTCCTCACCTCCACTTACAACACAAGACATCGCATTAGAAACAAAAAAGGACTCCTGTGGAGAAGGCAGAACTTTGTTTCGGCGATACAGCTGCAATCTCGGAGCTCCGAGATCGCAGCTGATATTTTCGCCCTTGGTCGGTCCTAACGGACCTAAACCGTCTCGTAGAGATGGTGACCGTGAAGGGCACACTCTCTGGATCCAGGAACATCACAAAGTCCCTGGTTTGATCTGGGAGAAGTCCTTTTGCTGGTGGCGGAGAGGCAGCCTCCAGAGCTGTTGAAGTCAGGACAGCTCCAGAAAGGAAGAGGCTGGAAGTGAAAGTGTGTCGGCTGGGTGAGAAATTCTTTTTTTTTTTTGTAAATTCACTGAGATTTGAAAGGACACTCTGAATATGAGAAGAAACCTGTGAGATTTTTTTTTGACAAATCTGTATGAGCGGCGTATTTTAAAAGGACGTCAAATTGAGGCTTGGGTCTTTTTTTTTCTTTCTATTACTTTTTCTTTGGACTTTAGCGTGATTTTGTAGTTAACCAGACTGAATTTTCCCTTATATATATTCTTATGCTCCTTTTTGATTTTTTAATTTTCTTTTAGGATTGAGGCTCCCTTTGGCTATTCAGGTTTTCTCCCGCGTAAGATTGGAAGTATCTAGGCAACGTTTCGATGAAGTCTCATTCATCATCTTCAGGCTTGGTCTTCAGTTCTGTGCTTCTAAGAGTGATGTGAGCTTGACTCTGAGAAGCACAGAGCTGAAGACCAAGCCTGAAGATGATGAATGAGACTTCATCGAAACGTTGCCTAGATACTTCCAATCTTACACGGGAGAAAACCCGAATAACCAAAGATCCACATACAAATACCCGCGAGAACCTCAGAAAACAAATATATATATATATATATATATATATATATATATATATATATATATATATATATATATATATATATATATATACCTTTTCTTTTTTCTTAATTCAAACTAAGTTTTTCTGGCTGGGGGGGAAGTGCATTAAGAAACTTTTGTAACACTGCCAACTAGAGGCTTGAAAATATTTTATTTGAATTGGAGAGAACTGTGAAAAGACTCCTTCTCAAGGACATTTCAACTTGATAAGATAGAGGGAAGAGCACAGCAGAATATTATTACAGGTGCTTTCCTGGACTCTTATCAACAATTCAACACTTGAGGCTTGGCTCTGAAGCTTGTGGAGAAGAGAGTCATAATAAGAGCCTTGGACAATTAAACAAAATGCAGTGTTTTCTTTTTTTTTTTTTCAGTTGTGGTACCCCTCCTTACCAGCCTCTCAGTAAATTTTAATTTTAGTAATATTCTTATTTTTGCTTTTTGTTTTAAAGGGAAAGCCTCAGAATTTTTTTTCTTTTCTTCTTCTTCTTTCTACTGGGATTTTTTTGCTTTTTCCATCCATGTTTTTGGACCATTCTGCCTTTTCCTTTTTATTATTGAGATTTCCCAATTGGATTAAAGTGTGGAGAACCTGAAGGAATTTTTTATTTTTTTTATTTTTGTTCCTCTTCTTCTTAATTATTATTATTTTTGGGCTTTTTTCTTCTTTTTATTTTTCATTTTTTATTGTGGATTACTTCATAATTGGATTAGGGTTTAGAAGAACCTGAAGATTTTTCTTCTTCTCTTTTTTCTTTTTCTTTTTTGCCATCGGGCCTTTTACTATTGGATTTTCCCATTTTGGATTATAATTGACTACTTTACCAGTTGGATTAAAAGTTAAAAAGAATTTGAAGATTTGGAAGCATATAAAATGAACAGGAAACCCATATCTTCTGGCATTTCTACTTCTCCCTCTGCCTCCCCACCAGCTGGAGGACAATGTTTAATTCAGATAATGTTGAAGCAAGACAAAGAACAAGAAAAAGTGACTTTACAGATGATTATGCAAGGAATCCAAGATCTCAAGATAAAAACAGATACTATTGAACAAAGAACAGAGAAGACTGGTGAAAAAGTAGAAAATATTCAACAAATGATGGTGAAGTATGATGAGAGATTCCAAAAAATTGAGGAAGAAGGTAAACAAAGAGAGGAGAAGATTGGAAATATTGACAATAGATTAACAGTGGTTGAACAAGATAAAAGTGGGATGTTGAGGTGGGAGATGGAGAGGTCAGAATTCTATCTCAGATTTCAAAATATAGAAGAAGAAAAAGGACAAAACTTGGCTGCAATAATGATAGAATTGTTGGCGGATGCTTTGGAAATTACAGAGGAAAAGATGATGGATGAAGTAGATGAGGTATATGCGATGAGAAATAGCTTACCAAGGGAAGTCCATATCAGATTTACCAAAAAATCCATCAAAACACAAATATTGCAAGCTGTAAGAGAGAAGACATTGAAATACAAAGGCAAAGAGATTGTGACTTTAAAACAAATACCCAGAAAACATTAGACTAAAATTCGCATGTGGTTGGAAAAAATGATAAAGAAACATATAGATTTGAAACCGGAGTTTTTTTATTGGGAATCTTACCAGATACTTACAGTAAAGACTTGAAATATCTGATTGTAAATATATTATTAGCAGCTAGGATTGTATTTGCTAAAAATTGGAAGAATGAGAAAATACCATCGCAGGAAGAAATTATTAAGAAAATATTTGAATGTGCTGAGATGAGTAGATTGACATTTGAAATTAGAGAGCAAGAGGATAAACAATTTTATGAAATTTGGGATCTTTTCTATCAATGATTAGATGACAAAATACAATAATAGAATATCTAGAATGTTAGATAGCAAGGAATATCTTTATTTTTTCTTTTTCTTTTGTTATTTGACATTATATCTATAAAGGGTTTGTAGGACAGATCTGGTATGATTATATGATTTGTTATAGAATAAACTGTTTAAAGTATTGTTATCTCATAAAGCATGAATGATTAAAAGTATAGTCAAATGATTTTTTTAATAGCGATATTAAGTTTGGATTGACAATATGAGTTGTTATGTAATATAATCATAATTGAGACTACGAAATGAATGCACAAAACTGATGAACCAACCGACACACTGTATGTACATAAGAGAGTTGATGTTTTTATGTCTTGTTTGTTTTTGTTTGTTTGTAGAAAATCAATAAAATTGTGTTTGGTTTTTTTTTTAAAAAGGACTCATGTTTGGCACGGATTCTCAGCTGGGTGGAGAGGGGATGGCCAGAAATCGAACCCAACGATACCTTTAAACCCTTCAAGAACAGACAAACAGAACTTTTCTCTCAAAAAGGGTGCGTGTTTTGGGGAGACTGCATGGTCATTCCAGAAAAACTACAGAAGAACGTTCTAAAACTACTACATGATGGACACCCGGGCATCGTACGAATGAAGGCACTGGCAAGGAGCTATGCCTGGTGGCCAGGTATGGACAAACAAATTGAAGCCTGGGTTGCCACCTGTAGCAAATGCCAAGAAACGCGTTCAGCCCCACCAAAACCCCCACCAACTGAATGGGAAACGCCCAGGGGTCCATGGTCCCACATCCACATCGATTTTGCGGGACCTACAAAAGGACATACTTTCCTGATAACAGTAGACGCATACTCGAACTGGCTCAAGGTCAACAAGATGAAGACCACCACCACAGAGGCGGTCATCAAAAAATTGAACAGACTGGATTTGCCAGTTGCAAGGCTTCAGCAGCGGCAGGAATCTGCTTCTCTGCGGGTCCCTGCTGCGCTCGCCGCTGAGGTACCTCCGATCCAACTAGATTTGGGGGCTGTCGCTGCCCCGAAGAGGCAGCAGAAGACAGAGGAGATCCGGGCAGGGGTCTGGGGATATCGCACACCCCTTCACCAGCCGGCTAGACTCCTTTTTCCTGAGGCGGTGGAACGGCTGTCAGAAATGGCAGCCTCAAAGGAATCTTCAACCGGATAAGATTGTGCAGGAGGAAGTTTTTTAGAAGGAGAAGTTTTCTTGGCTGAACCGGGACATTAAGTTACTTTTAAAACACCCTGGAAACCTGACTTGTGGATTGATACATTTGTTTCCAAAAGAAGTTGTTACAGCGGCGAAAGTGCTGAAGGAAAGTTCACTCCCCTTCCTTTCGGAGAAAGCAAATGAGCACAGAAAAACCTGCTTCTTTAAGGTAAAAACAAGCTCTTTGTTATAAGTGGGAAGGAGAGGACTAAAAAAAAAATCTTTAAAAATTTGTTGGAGGAGACGCTTTGAAGGTTATAAGACTAACAACTAACTGGAATACGGCTTTAAAATATATTTGGGATTTTGCCCCAGGAGGAAAAGTTGCAAAGAGAAGAAGAGGAAATAATTTCTGTCTGTTTGGATTGTTTGATAACTTTGACATTTGCAAATTACTTTAAGATTAAAAACATCTGGGTTGTTCTTAAAAATTTACAATGGCACCATCTGTGGATCAACTAAAAATGGAATATGAAAAATTAAAAGAAAGAGGACCAAATGGCAAGGATTCATTGGGAGCTGTCTTTCACTTTTTAGAAATGGCGGTTTCTATGTACCAGCAAATACTTGAGGAAGAAGGAGGAGAAGAAGAAGAAGAAAAGGAAGCCATTTTTAATGGACAAAAAAGTTTGATTAAGAAAGAAAAGAGGAAAAGAGGAAGGAAAAATGAGAATTTAAGATTCAATAAAACAATCAAGAAAAAGAAAAATAAGGTGAAAAAAAGGTACAATGTTAGAAAGCAATTGAAAAGAGAATTACAACAGAGAGAGGAAGCTAAAAAGGTGGAGGTTAGGAGGGCGGGGGGCAAAAAGATCAGACTGGAAAAGAAAGGGAGGGGAAAAAGGGAAAAAAAGCCACAGTTTGAAACAAAATATCTTTTTTAGAGATAAAGGATAAAGGACAGTGTATAATTTAAGAAAGATTCTGCATGAGTACATAAGAGTATTGTAGTATTTGCATTTGAAATAGTCTATTGGAATATTATAAGATTTAACAAAATATTAAAATATTAAAATGTTTTATAATGATAGATTTCAATATGTAATAAAATATTAAAGAGAATGTGTAAAATGAATAATGCTTAGTTATACTATTAATTAGAATTAGAATTAGAATGGAAATTATATACTTAACTATATCATAAGTTTATTTTATTTTTTTTCAAAATGCAACATGTAGAATGTACTAAGCAGAATCAGGATAGAAATTATGTATTATTTTAAGTTTTACTTTAGGGGAAGGTGTCACACCTTAAAAGTGATCACAGGGGAAATTCTTTGCTAAAGAGAAGAGATAAATAGATGATTGGAAAAGAACAGACAAAAGATACAAACATAATGATTTTGAAATAAGATGAAATAAACAAAATATAATTAAGAGAGTGAAAAGAAGGGAGAAGTTACATAGAAAATATGGAATGGTTAATAAGATATGAATGGTATATAAGATGAGCATGAATTTGATTTAGGTCTGTAAAAAAAGATGTAACCCGGGGCTAAGCCACTTTTCAAAAGAAGTTTTATGTTTTATGTTTTGTGTTTTGGTTAGCTATGTTTTGATTGTGAATTAATAAAACCTTGGAGGAATAAAACTAAAGGGAGAGAAATTTGGAAAATACATGTATAAATGATAATTAAGAAGGTTTTATCTTTTTATGTTTTGTTTTATGTTTTGTATTTTGTGTGTTTATGCTTGATTGAGAATTAATAAAACCTTGATAGAAAGAAATATAATTGAATAAAAGTGAAGGGAGAAACAATGAGAAATTTGGAAAAGATATATATGTGTCTAAATGGAAATGTGATAATGTGGAACTATGTCTTAAAAAATAATGTTTTATTTGTCTTGTTAAAACTTATAAGTAATTTTTGAGAAAGGAGGTTTTATACTTTGATGTCTTATGTTTTGTTTGTCTTTAAAATCAATAAAACTTGTTTAAAAAATAATTGAACAGACTATTTGCAACGCATGGGCTACCAGATATCTTGGTTTCCGACAATGGCCCACAATTTACCGCCTTGGCGTTTGAACAATACCTAGCAGACCGGGGAATACGCCACGCCTTGACATCACCTGCTCACCCGGCAGCCAATGGCAGGGCTGAAGAAATGGTTCAGTTCACCAAAAAAACCTTACAAAAAATGGAACAAGGGAACATTCACAACAAAGTCACCAGGATGCTCCTCCTCTAGCATATTACACCAAACAGCATCACAAACAAAAGCCCAGCCGAACTCCTGATGGGCAGAAAACTCAGATCACATCTAGACCGCCTACATCCTGCATACACCCCGGAAAAACCCCTGGGTTCCAGCAGCAAACACCGTACATTTAAGGTAGGAGACCTCGTCTTTGCAGAGAACTTTACAGGTGACCCCTTGTGGATCCCTGCCAAAATAACGCAAATTACGGGCCCCCGTTCCTACCGGTTAGAAACCACAGATGGGAGACTGTGGAAACGCCACATTGATCAGCTGCGCTCAAGGTTGACCACAAACCCCATCACAAACCCCAATCTCGAAACCAGAGAGGGAAGGGAAACTGAGGGTTTTGAAACTGAACCAACATCTGGCTCAGAAAGCAGAAACCCACATCCAAAACAGCAAAGCCCAGTATATTCACCAACTGAAGAAGATCCTTGGCAGATGGTCATCCCTCCAGGTAACAGCAGCCGAACAGGGTCAGCGAATCCAGAGAACCCAGACGGCAATAATGAAGAAAGCGTTGCAGGTATCCCCGAATCTCCTCCACGGATACCCAGCGTAGAAGCAAGGTCACCACTATAGCCAAGCCCAGTAAGCAGTCCGCCAGAACCAGAAACTGAACAAAGACATTTTGAACAACGCAAATCAGGTAGACAGGTGCGAAGACCCACCTATCTGCGCGAATACATCACCCCACCCCTGAGACGGAACCTAGAGTCTCATCTCCATTATTGCGTCCATCCACCAAAATACAACAGAACTGATGCTGTGGCCACCCTTTCACAGTGCCTGGAGGCTCTGAGGGCCTGGATGGGAGACAAAAGAATTTGACTGAATCCTGGTAAGACCAAATGGCTTTGGATATGTGGGGCTCTGGGATCCAGGACTTTTGTCATCTTTGACTCTGCATGGGGTGGCACTGCCCCAGAAAGACCTAGTCTGTAACTTGGGAGGCCTTCTGGATTCACGACTCCTGTTCGAGGAACAGGTGGCAGTTGCAGCTAGGAAAGCCTTTAAACAACTTTGTGTTGTGCACCAGTTGTGGCCTTTCCTAAACCAGGATTTCCTGCGCTCAGTCTTTTCACTCCCTAGTCATCTCATGACTGGACTATTGTAATGTGCTCTACATGGAGCAATCCTTGAAGACCATTTGGAAGCTACAGCTGGTGCAGAGTGCAGTTGCACCAACTGTAAACAGTTTTGGGGGGCCCTGTGACACCAGTGTTCCATGAGATTCACTAATTCTGGGTGCATTTCTGGGTGTAATTCAAGGTGATTGTGATCACTTTTAAAGCCCTTCATGGCCTTTAAAGAGGGACCATTTTACTGCACTGGGATTGGACCAAACCACTCATGCTGGCAGAACATCTTGAGCACCCTCTCTGATATGAGGTTAGCCCCAACCCTCCTATTTTTTCATAAGGGCCTACAGTTGTGGCTATGCCAGCTGGCGTGGGGCTGCAGTGTGGGAACAGCGCAATGGAGGTGATTGATTAATAACAGATCCCATCTCCTCCGACTCCACTCACACTGTACCCATGTGTCTTTAGTTTTAATGTTTGATTTTTAATATTTTTGTTTTAACTAAGATGTAATTGTAAATTGCCCAGAATTGCTCTATGGTAAGAAGGGTAGTCAATGCATTTTATAAATAAATAAATAATTTTAATTAGAAAGAGAAATATTCAAGATATCTCTGATATGAATTCTGTCTTAAGTATTTCAGGAATCAAAAGAAAACCACATGGGAATATCATTTCTTTGATAAGGGATCCTGGAGTGATTGCATGAGGTTTTTAATAAGAAAATGGACAGTATAGATCTCCTGCTTGAGCCAGGGATTGGATTAGAGACTTCCAAGGTCCCTTCCAAATTTCTTAGAGTGGTATTTTAGTACACATTATTAATTGGTTCCAGGAGATACAATGAGTATAAAAAACGAGTACCAAAGAAAATTTTCCCATTAGAAATAATGTAGTGAGTCATAAGGCAGCTGGCACTAACAAGTTCTAACACGTACATGGAATATCACACAAATGATAAGCACCAGGACAACAATTTTGCATCAAAATGTGTTGAGTACAAGTTTGATAAGTTTCAGAGCAGTTGAATACCAAAGTATCATTATATTCTGATTTTTTGTATACTTTCCGAACATACCTTCTGTTAGGGATACACCCTAGCAGAATCTGCACGGCAGTCAGGCAAATATATGAGATAAATGTGTTTGTAGCTTAGACTCAGTAAAACAGATACACTGTGCTAGTTAAATAGTTTATTTCAGTAAGATTTTTAGCAAAGTCAAAACAGTCCATATATCATTCACTGGTTCAGTCCGTCTGGGGATTATTCTTTTGCAAAGTCCAGTGTCGAAAAAGAGGTCAGTAAACTTACAAATATCAGTCCAATAATATATCTTCTCACAGTAGAGATATGAAGAAGTTCAAACCTCCTTTATTCCTTCAACAGCAGCAGCAGGAAACACGCAGTTAACAAACAAGCAATCCATCATCGTCAGCAAGCAATCCAGTAAGCCATCAATCAATCAAGTTCTCTTGCTTCCTCTTATGACGGTTTTACAACCGCACCCAAAATTACATGCTTTGCTGTTTAAAGTGACACACACTTAAACTCACTATCATAGTTTATATATATTATTTTACCCAAACTAAGTTAGGTAACCTTGTTATTCCTAACACCTTCCATTTGTTCATTTTAACAATTCTAAAAAGGGATTTTAGCACAGGCATATTACATCACAGAATTATGGTGTAGATAAAGTGGATGGAAGTCCTATTTTTGTCAAGTGATAAAGAAACTATCGAACTGATTGCATCAAAAGAAAGTCACACAATCCACAACTCCATATCCAACCCCATGCCATCCAATCCAATATCACTCAAAACTAGGCACGCACTCCCCTAACTACCTCTATTCCAACCACAACTGACCTTAAATGCAAGCTACTCAATGCAAAAAGCCTTGTAAATAAAATACCTGAATTTCTCCTCTTACTAAATACGGCTAAATTCAATATTATATTTTTCTGTGAAACATGGCTCAACGCATCTCTCTCTGACTCCATTACCACAGTAATAGACTATCATGTTTACTGATCAGATTGTGAAATCCGTAGAGGAGGTGGTGTTGCTATCTTCTATAAAAAGTCCCTACATCTAAAAAACATCCAAGTTACCCAGGAGCTTGCTATTCCTGAGACCATTGTCTGTGAACTGTCCTTAAATATCACATTTTGGTTCTTACTGTGTTACAGAGTCCCTGATTATGACATCGAACATGCAAACAAGCTAAATACACTACTAACATGCCCACACCCTTTTATCTTTCTTGGTGACTTCAATCTAGCTCATATTAACTGAACCCACACATGCAACCTTCTACAATGCAGTAACAAATCTGGGACTAGAACAACTATTAACCAACAGCCTAGACTTAATAACTGCCTTGATCTCATCTTCTGCAATAGTTTGAATTCAATTTATGGAATACAAATTAAAGAACCCTTTTCCAACAGTGACCGCAACATGATTGACTTTTGTCTCAACATACGTCCACACAAAAATCATCACAATGATGGAATCCCCAATTATAACTTCAAAAAAGGCAGCTGTGATCTTATAAACAATGATCTCTCATCCCTTGATTGGCAATTTCTATTCACTGGATGCAATACTGCAGAAGTTATAATTGGGGATTACAACATATTTTTACTTGAAGTCCCAGCATGTTTTATAGGCATAAAATCAAATTAAGCTCCTTCCCCCAAATTAAGGCCTATATTAAACATGCGAAATGGGGGGAAATGGCAGTGGGGGCTGGCCTTTATGAAGTACTTTTGTTGCATACCCGGATATGGTGCTGCCTGCGTTCACCTCGGCTTGGTGGGGCACTTTGTATCGTGAGACCTTCCGCCACTGTTGCTTTCCCTTCTCCCCATGCTGCCGTGGCATTTAGAGCAACGCCGCGGCATTTGGCGCAACCATGCATGGCCAGCCAGGGCTCCTCCCTGCAACCAGAGCCCGGCAGAGACACTCAGCTTCAGGCGCTCCTGTTACTGCCTTCCCTTCGCCTTCGAAGGCAAAGCCAATTCTTTTAAAAACGATGCCCTACTTCTGGTATGACAAAGACTCCCCTGCCCAAGAGGGCAGCCAAACCCCATGTAGGGAGGCAAATCTCCTCCGGCCGCAGTGCAGGATCAGCCCACCCCGGGAGAAGTGCCCAGCTGCCATCCCTGCCTGGCGCCAGGCAGAGCATGAAGACGTTCAACTGGGGTGCCCAGTGCAGCTGACAAGTGGGCCCTCCTGCCTGGCAGTGGAGCTCTCACCAAGGCAGCGAGTGCCTCCCCACTGGACCCTCTGCTCATCCCACCAGGGCTGTGCCAGGGCCATGTGGGTTGGGCAGAGCCGGGAAAACAAGCCATGGGTGCACGACCGCCTGCCAACCGAAAGAGCCAGGTCGACCTGAGCTTGGCTTCCTTCCCAAGTCCTTCAAAGCCTGAATCTGAAGGGGCCACTGGGAGAGGCTGCCCAAGGCAGTTATAGCACCCACCCGTCTGCGGACAGGGAGGTGAGGTGACAGCAGCACTGCTTCCCTAGTCGGCAGGTCCGGCAGAGAGAGATTGAAGCAACCTGTCCTTTCCATCCCTTGCCCAGCCCGTCTCTATCCCCACACATCTCCAAATGTGCGGCAGCTCCAAACACTGCAGCGGCATGGGCATCGGGCAGAGGCACTCACTCGGTGGGGCTCAGCTCGGAGGAGGACGCAGCGCAGGCTGTCACCTTGTCTCCCTGTCCACAGATGGGTGGGTACTATCACTGCCTCGGGCGGCCTCTCCCTGTGGCCCCTTTGGGTTTGGGCTGGAGGGATTTGGGAAGGAAGCTAAGCTTGGGTCGGCCCAGCTCTTTTGCTTGGCAGGCAGGCGTGCACCCATGGCTCACTTTCCCAGCTCTGCCCAGCCTGCATGGTTCTGGACAGAGGAGCAGAGGGTCCAGTGGGGAGGCGCTCACTGCCACCAGGCAGGAGGGCCCACCTGTCAGTTGCACTGGGTGCCTCAAGTGAAACTCTTTGCGCTCTGCAGGGATGGTGGCTGGGCACTTCTCCCAGGGTGGGCCGATCCTGCACTGTGGCCCTGGGAGATTTGCCTCCCCAAGTGGGGTTGGGCTGCCCTCTTGGGCAGGGGAGTCTTTGTCATACCGGAAGTAGGGCATTGTTTTTAACAGAATTGGCTTTTCCTTCGAAGGCGAAGGGAAGGAGGTGACAGGAGTGCCTGAAGCCGAGTGTCTCTGCTGGGCTCCGGTTGTAGGGAGGAGCCCTGGCTGGCTGCGCATGGCTGCGTCAAATGCAGCGGCATTGCTCTAAATGCCACGGCAGCACGGGGAGAAGGGAAAGCAATGGTGGTGGAAGGTTTCCCGATATGAAGTGCCCCACCAATGCCGAGGTCAACATCCAAACCATCGCTACCTGCCCATCCGAGGATGCAAGGGTGTTAGGGATAACATTGTTTTACCCTAACTGGTTTAGGTAAATAATAATATGTAATCATAGTTTGTTAAAGTGTCTGCAACTTTAACTGTGGGATAGTAATTAAGGGAGTGGTTGTGAAAGCACTTTAAAAGAAGCAAGGCTGCAGCTTGCTATCTCTCTGGCTTTGATGATCCCTGATTACTGCAAGGACTCTAGACTGCATTGCTCGAACGGGAGAGAAAACAAAGGACTGGCTTGTAAGTGAACTGACATAGGATATTCTACATGGACTTTGCTAACTGAATATCCCTGAATGGACTGACTAAATGATACATGACTATTGGACTGTTATTTTGACTATGCTATGAACTCATAATGGAATAAACTATATATTTGATAGCACAAGCGTATCTGTTATTTTTACTGTATGTTAATAAACATACAAGCTTTGCTCACTCATTTATCTGTGTGCCTATCTGACTAAGCTGCACATTCTGTTTAGCTTGTCTCCCTAACCCTGGTTGGGGAAACCAGGCTTAACACTGGTTATGGGCCCAGAGGCTGCAAAGTCAGTTTAACTAGGATAAAACAGATTTATGTAAAAGTGAGAGTTTGTGTTGTTATACATTACAGTAAACAGACAGCTGTGTTTTATTAAATTATAGTTTTATATCCATATAAGAAAACATGGCACAAGTCAATCAACAAAGTTTGTCCCTTATATCCAAGCTGGATGGAACAAACTATGTATCATGGTCTATGAAATGTAGTCTGCTTCTACGAAGAGAAGGTTTGTGGAACATAATTGAAAATCCACCAAACGTATAAGAATGGGATCCAGAGGATGAGGAAGATAAATTAAAGATAGAAGAATTTATGCATAAAAATCAGCAAGCTATTTGCATTATTGCTTTAACCTTAACTGATACGCAACTTATTTATATCCACGGAGAGAAATTAGCTGTTGGGTGTTGGCAGAAGCTGAAGAGGATTTATGTTCGAGATAATGTTGGTGCTCACATAAATCTAACACGGAAACTTTTCAGTACACATCTCCATAAGAATGGTGATATGCTGAGTCATTTAAAAACTATGCAAAGCATTTTTCAAGAACTGCACGAGAAAGAGCTTATTTTCTCTAAACTACATCAAGTCTACATAATACTATCTTCCCTCGATGAAAGCTATGACAACTACGTAACTTCCCTTTAAATATTGCCAAAGGAAAGCCTAACTTTAACTGATATAACTGGCAGATTGATTGAAGAGGCCAGAAGAAGGCTTGAAAGAGACGAGTTAAGGAGGCAGCAACCTCAAAAAGAAGAAAATGAAACTCCTACTGTATACACAATTAAAAAGTGTTTTAATTGTGGAGGAAGAGGACATTTGGCAAGATTTTGTAAAAAGGCAAAGTGCCAGAACGCTGGCCAGAATACAAAAAGTCATCAAAAGATAAATAAAAATTTAGAGTTAGCCATGTATAGTAACGGAGCTGTAAAAAATAATATATGGGTGGTTGACAGTGGAGCATCTCATTGTATAACTAATGATAAGAAAAATTTTATTAAAATGTCCAAGAGTACACAGCAGATATCGTTAGCCAATGGCTGGAAACTGAAAACTAAAGGTCAAGGTACAGCATATTGTTCTTTTATAAAAGAGAATGTAAAAATGTTATATGTACCACAACTTAAGTTTAATTTAATTTCAGTAAGAATCTTGGTTAAACTAGGATATGTAGTTACATTTAGGGGAGATAACTGCATAATTGAAAAAGAAGATAAGAAAATTACTGCATCTTTAAGAGGTGAATTATATGTGTTAAATGATGATGGTTTAAAAGTGGCTAACACAGTTTATGAAAATAAGAAACCTCATGATGAATGTATTCACTTGTTACATCGAAGGTAAGGGCATTTAAATTTTAAAATGCTCAAGAAAACTGTTGAATTATCTAAGGGAATAAGTTTGAAACCTTGTCATAAGTATTTGCAATGTAATGCCTGTAATCAAAGGAAGGCCAGGGTCACACCGGCTAATAGAGTTGATGGATTTACTACCAAAGAATCTTTAGAGGTAGTATTTGCAGATTTAATAGGTCCTAAAAAACCAAGTGTAGGAGGAGCTCGTTACATACTAAGTATAATGGACCATTATTCTAGATATGGGTTTTGCTATTTAATGAAGAGCAAAACTGAAACATATCAAAATCTCTTTAATTGGATAAAATTTGCAGAAAGAAAAACTAAAAAGAAATTAGTAACTCTTATAACAGATAATGGTACAGAATTTACAAATAATAAATTCCAGAACAGACTAAGAATGTTAGGTATTCAACATAAAATGTCTGCACCATATAGGCCACAACATAATGCCTTTATAGAGAGAAGAGGCCAAGCATTACAATCAATAGCACAAACTATGATGTCTGATTCAGGATTACCTGACAATTTATGGGGAGAAGCAATAATGTGTGGTAATCATATATTAAATAATGTTGTTAATTCAACAACAGGTGAATTACCATTCACACTGTGGCATGGTACAAAACCTGATTTAAGTTACATGCACACATTTGGAGCACCAGCATGGGTGCATATCCCTACACAACTTAGACACAAAGGACAACATAGAGATAAAAGATTATATTTTGTAGGATATACATCTAATCAAAGATCTTATAGATTCTGGGAACCAGGTACATCTAGAGTTTACACCAGTGCTAGTGCTAAATTCCTAGAACATGTAGGATGGAATAGATTAGAGCAAGATTTAAATAATGAAGTTATTATTGAACCCTACAAAAGGCAGAAAGATCAGATTAGTTATAAGAAGATTCCAATTAAAGAAGAAGTCCACGAAGAGCTAATAGGACCAGAACAAGAGGAAACAGTTGATCAGGAAGAGTTAGATAATCAAGAAGAGTTAATAAATGAAAGCCCACCTGTAAGTCCTGTAATACCTAGACGTACTACATGTGTAACTTGACCACCTGATAGATATCAAGCAAGTATAGTTTGCCAAGTAACTAAAGTTCCAACTAGTGTAGATGAACTTAGGATGTATCCTACTAAGGATCAGGAGAATTGGCAAAAGGCAATGGAAAAGGAACTAAATTCATTAAAGGTAATGAAAGTTTATGAAGATGCTAAATTACCTCCAGGAGAAAAATCCATTGGGTGCAAATGGATATTTAAAGTAAAAACTGGAAATGATGGGACTGTTACCCATAAAGCTAGGTTAGTAGCTCAAGGATTTAATCAAACTGCATCTGATTACGATGAAGTTTTCGCACCAACCCTTAAAGCAACATCTTTAAGAGCAGCATTAGTGTGGGCAGCTAAGAAAAACTATGTCATTAACCATTTAGATGTAGAAACTGCTTATCTACATGCACCATTGCAGCACACTATATATTTAAGAAAACCAGTAGGTATAAAAGACAATAAAGTAAATAGTAATGATTGTTGGAAACTCAAAAAGAGTCTTTACGGGTTGAAACAATCTGGGTTTGAGTGGAACCAATATATTGTGAAAGAGTTAAACAATATAGGTTTTAAATCTGGTTTAGCAGATCCATGTGTGTTTAAAAGAGAAAATAATGGAACGGTATCATTATTGTTATTATTTACAGATGATATTGCTTTGATAACTAAGACTAATAATGAAGCTAATGAGATTATATCATTATTAGCCAAAAAGATAAAATTAAAGCATTTAGGTGAAATTAAAAGGTATCTAGGATTGACAATTAACAAAACAAAAAATGGTTTTAAGATATCTCAAGAAGATAAAATTTGCCAATTAAAACGTTTAAAATGGAACTTTGTAAACCGGCAAAGACTCCAATGAGTCAGGAAGTTTGCCAAATTGATGATCAAAGTCCCAAATTTGATAAGTCTATATATCAATCTTTGATTGGTAGCTTATCATATATCAGCAATTGGTCAAGGCCTGATATAGCTTATAGTGTAAATCAGCTGGCACGTTTTAATTCAGATCCACATCAATGTCATTGGCAATCATTAAAGAGAATTTTAAGATATCTTAAAGGAACACTGAACCATGCATTGTATATAGAACCAAAGGGTGATTTGAGTCTTAGTGCATATGCAGATGCAAGTTTTGCAACTGATATAAACACTAAAAAATCAACATCTGGGATGGCTATATTATTTGGTAAGACACTAATAGGGTGGAGGTCAATCAGACAACAGCATATCAGCTTGTCCACGATGGAAGCGGAATTTTCATGTCTGTCATTATTATGCACTGATTTGATTTTGTACAAACAGTTATTATTAGACATGGGTGTAACTGTAAAAGATTCTATTATTGTGTACGAGGATAACCAAGCAGCAATAAAATTAGCTACTAGTATTGCTGTAAAAACTAGATCAAAGCATACTGATTTAAGATACTTAAATGTTAGAGAATCTGTAAAGAATGGGCTAATTAAATTGGAATACTGCATGACAGAAGAAAACATTGCAGAACAATTTACAAAAGCTCAAGGAGTAATTAAGTTTAAAGAGAGTTGTAACAAATATGATTTAAAGATGTAAATATTTATATTATTATTTCCTAAAAGGGGAGAATGTTAGGGATAACATTGTTTTACCCGAACTGGTTTAGGTAAATAATAATATGTAATCATAGTTTGTTAGTTAAAGTGTCTGCAACTTTAACTGTGGGATAGTAATTAAGGGAGTGGTTGTGAAAGCACTTTAAAAGAAGCAAGGCTGCAGCTTGCTATCTCTCTGGCTTTGATGATCCCTGATTACTGCAAGGACTCTAGACTGCATTGCTCGAACGGGAGAGAAAACAAAGGACTGGCTTGTAAGTGAACTGACATAGGATATTCTACATGGACTTTGCTAACTGAATATCCCTGAATGGACTGACTAAATGATACATGACTATTGGACTGTTATTTTGACAATGCTATGAACTCATAATGGAATAAACTATATATTTGATAGCACAAGCGTATCTGTTATTTTTACTGTATGTTAATAAACATACAAGCTTTGCTCACTCATTTATCTGTGTGCCTATCTGACTAAGCTGCACATTCTGTTTAGCTTGTCTCCCTAACCCTGGTTGGGGAAACCAGGCTTAACAAAGGGGAGGAGGAATTAAGTCACCCCTGAAAAGACGGCCTAGCCATTTTGGGTGGGTGGGGTAAAAAAAAAAAGGCCTGGCCTTATTTTGTGAGAAACACAGTAGTTGAATCACAGGCAGCTACAATGATCTAATACATATCGATTTTACGGAAGACAATGTTGAAAAACCACTATGCAATCTAAAACCATCTCTATCTATTGGACTGGGTGGAATATGTGCCTACTTCTTAAAAAAGCTATCCACTGCCATAGCTGAATCTCTAAGCATAATCTTTGAAAAATCTTTCAAGACCAGCTCCTTGCCAAAACCATGGTCACAAGCCACAGTCATCCCCTTCTTCAAAAAGGGAGATCACAGCCTAGTTGAAAATTACAGACCAATCTCTTTATGCTGCATCATGGAATCAATTATTAACCAATCCATCATCCTCCACTTAGAAACAAACAACCTACTCTCTAATAAACAATTTGCTTTCAGGAAAAAAACTATCATGTAATCTGCAACTCTTACACTGCAAAAACCTATGGACTACACAACTCGAGCAGGGCAAAGCAATAAATGCAATCTACATAGAATTCTGTAAAGACTTTGATTCAGTGGTACACAACAAACTACTCCTAAAACTAAAATCTTATGGTATCTCTGGATATCTGCATAACTGGATAGAAGCATTCCTGTCAAACAGACAACAAATGGTCAAAATTGGGAGTGTCCTATCAAATTCTGTACCTGTCAACAGTGGTGTTCCCCAAGACAGTGTTCTAGGACCAAATCTTTTCATACTCTACATAAATGACTTCTGTGATCATCTTAAGAGCAACTGAGTTCTCTTCGCTGATGATGCAAAGCTATTCAACACCACAGACAACACTGCTACCCTTCAGCAACAGAATGGTCAATGTCTGGAATACTCTACCTGACTCTGTGGTTTCTTTCCCAAACCCCAAAAACTTTAACCTTAGACAGTCTACTATTGACCTCACCCCTTTCCTAAGAGGTCTGTAGGGGGCGTGCATAAGCGCACCAACGTGCCTACCGTCCCTGTCCTATAGTTTCTTTTATTTTCTTTTATTTTTCTTTTATGTATCCATGTATTCATAACTATGTTTTTACTTATACCTATTATCTTGTAAGCAATTGACAAAAATAAATAAAATAAATAAACATTTTTTCTACAACGTCTGGCTTCTTGCAACAAAATATGTAGTGTTGTCTGGAGGCTTAGATGTGTTTTACAAGATATTAGACAGAGTTCATAAAATGATTTTTTTGTCTCTCAGTTGCAGATACAACAGGGAAAAAACTGCTGTTTCCATGACCTAGTAGTAGGTCTTTCAGAAATGTAAAATATAAAGAGTGCTCTGCTGGATCAGGAAAGAACAGCATTCTGTGTTAACATAGCACCTAATCACATTTATTCTGAAACTCACAAATGAAAGCTTGATAGCCCTTTTCTATACTTACCTCTTAACAACTGGTTTACATCAACCTTTCATTTCAGATGCAGTATATAGTCATCAGACTATCTGCTATAGTACTGATACTTTATGAATACACTTTTTACAATAATTTAGTATTATTATTTTTTTAGTATTTATTTGATTTGTCAATCACTTAAAAGATACAGGTATAAGAATAAATATAGTTTTAAATACATGAGATAGATACTTATAAGAAAAATAAAATAAAAAACAATAGGACAGGGATGGTAGGCATGATTGGTTCATTTATGCACATCCCCTACAGGCCTCTTAGGAAGGGGGTGAGTCAATATTAGACAGTCTAAGGTTAAAGTTTTTGGGGTTTGGGGAAGAAACCACAGAGTCAGGTAGAGTATTCCAAACATTGACCGCTTTGTTGCTGAAGTCGTATTTTCTGCAGTCAAGTTTGGTGCGGTTAACCTTGAGTTTGTATCTATTGTTTGCTCTTGTATTGTTATGGTTGAAGCTGAAGTATTCATTGACAGATAGGACATTGCAATGTATGATTTTATATTCTATATTTAGATTGGACCGGAGGCGGTGTAGTTCTAGGTTTTCTAGGTCTAGCGTTTCAAGTCTGGTGGCATAAGGTATTCTGCAAAGAGTAGAGGAGCACAGAACTCTTCTTGTGAAATATTTCTGGACTTTTTCAATTGTGTTAATATCAAATACATGATATGGGTTCCAGACTGATGAGCTGTATTCAAGTACAGGTCTAGCAAATGTTTTATATGCTCTAGTTAGTAGTGTGATATTACCAGAGAAGAAGCTACGTAGGATTAGATTAACAACTCTTAATGCCCCTTTGGCTATGTAGTTACAATGGGCTCTAGCAGTTAGATCATTTGAGATGTGTACTCCAAGGTCCCTGACAAAGTTTGGATCCTCAAAAAGGTCTTCACTATTTAGCTTGTATTTTATTTTCTGGTTTTTCCTGCCAATATGTAAGACAGAGCATTTATTTGTTGAGATTTGAAGTTGCCATTTGATTGACCATTCTGATACATAGTCATGGTCTTTTTGGAGGGTAGTAGTATTGTCTGTGGTATTGAATAGGTCTACATCATCAGCGAAGAGAATGCTGTTGCTCTTAATATGATCATAGAGGTCATTTATGTAGAGCATGAAGAGAGTTGGTCCTAAAACACTGCCTTGGGGGACACCACTGTTGACAAGTACAGATTTTGATAGGACGCTCCCAATTTTGACCATTTTTTTCTGTTTGACAGGAATGCTTCTATCCAGTTATGTAGATGTACAGAGATACCATAAGATTTTAGTTTTAATAGTAGTTTGTTGTGTACCGCTGAATCAAAGGCTTTACAGAAGTCTATGTAGATTGCATCTATTGCTTTGCCCTGATCGAGTTGTGTAGTCCATATGTTTTTACAGTGTAAGAGTTGCAGATTACAGGATAGATTTTTCTGAAACCAAATTGTTTATCAGAGAGTAGTTGTTTGTCTCTATGTGGAGGATAATGGATTGGTTAATAATTGATTATTTAAACTGGTAGACGCCATACATGTTAGTTGGCCATTATTAGACTACTAGATCTGATAGCAACCAGATGGTATTGAAGCATTATGAGAGTTGGCTGATATATGTTGTGCCATCATATGCTATATAAATTGATTCTACAGCATATTTTTTTTAAATGCAATTTAATCATAGTGTCGATTTTGTATTGAGGATACAAAAAAGGTTCAAGGACAATTTGAATGTTATGTATAAAAGGACTCAAATAAAACACATTGTTCTAGCTATAATTCATGTTCTGCTTGGCTAATTATCAGAATAATTTTGTAAATTTAAAATATGAGACTTAAAGCAAGTTTACTAATAAACGCATTTAAAGAAATAAATTACTCTGCTGTCTCTTCCTTCACTGGACGAGGGACAACAAGCCACAGCCTGTGATGAAATCTATTATGATCAGATAGTCTTGATTTTCTGGCCCAACTTTCATGCCACTATCACAACTACATCTCAGAGTACTCATTGCCTCTGGAAAATGGTTGACAGATAAAGATCTTTGAAGTCTGATTCCAAGTATTTTAGACCAGTAATGCTCCTGGTATGTGTTGTTTCTTATCCTTTTTCTGAAATATCTTTGGTTCTTTTTTCAGATGGAAAAGAACTCAAACAATATTTTTAAATAGTATATAAGTAAAGATATAAACACATAAAGGGTGCTTTAATTCTTACCAATAAACATGGAGAATGGTAAGTTTCATATTATGCCCTTACCTGTATCTTTCCTGACTCCACCAGGTGAGGGAGGAAAAAAACAGGGGAATGCTCCACATTTCTTAACAAGTTCCACATTAAAATAATAAGGCTACCTGGCCTCATTACTGTGAAAAAATGGGACCCACATCCAAATTAATACATTTTATGTCATCATAAGTTTTTGCTGGCTCAAAGCCTGGAAGATAGCCTGTTAATTGTGCCCTTTGAAGTTTGTGCCATATCTTCACACTAACCTGCTGCAGAAATAATTGCTTCTCTCCTTGATGACTATTAAGATTCCTTTGAGGGGTTGTGTTCAGCCAGTTGAATATAAGCCCAAGTATAACCGTCCTAGCTAATTCATTATAGTTTGCACCAGGTTGATGGTGATACTAATTGTAATCAAATATTGTAAAGAATAGATAAGGCTGATTTTCTCATTAGAAAGAATGGAGCAGATAATTTGAATCTGGAGAAATGAAACAGAGGATAGCATTTTGGGACTTCTAGTCAAATTGAAAGGAAATAATTGGTTTCAAGAATGAAGGACTCTTAAACAATTAAGGCAGCATTATGCTAAAATGGTGGTGGGCAAATTCTATGGTCCATGATTTACTGATTTATTGCATTACATTTCACCAAGTCAATTACCACTTTTAGCCCCACATACAGTAGATGGATCCTTCAGGATAACCTGTCCCCAACCTTCAAGTCTTCAACAGTGTTCTTACTGCGTCCACCTTGCTCCTGGTTGTCTTTTTCTCTTTCCTCCCACTTTTCTCAGCATCATAGATTTCTCAAGAGAGCTAAATCTTTGCATAATGTGTCAAAAACTGGAATTATCTTGAAATCCTGATACGAAAGAAGTTGCTTGAAAACCACTGGATAGATCCTGTCACTAGTCCACTTTCTTATACAAATGAAACTGTAAAGAGGTGTGGGTCTGGCTGGCTGGCTGGCTGGCTGGTATTCAGCAACCAAATTGGCTGGACAATAGTTCCATTTCCTGCCTTCCTGTAGTAACATCCTTTTGGAAATAAACAAAGTTATCTGACAGGAAGTTTTTACTTCCTTGCTCATTCTGATATCCAGTATAATTTACCCTCACCCATCCATCCCCATGTTGGTGATTCTTCAGCCTACATAATGGACCTGTTCCCAAGACACGCTTAATTGGATCAGAGGGAGTAGGACCTAGGGGAATTAAGAATGTAATATATGTTCAAAAACTAAATTAGTTAATGTAACCAATTAATCCAAGGAATTAGTTTTTGCTCCAAACAGATCTCCTCTGTTTTGGAGCTAAAGCAGTCCTTGATTTACTTGGCAGAATTTCTCTAAGCATCCTGTTTCTGTAATAACTCTTTTCATCCCTGAATTACAAGGTGGGGTGGGTTAGGGGTGAAAAAGAGCAGAATGGTAGGTAGTGTATAACTCCTTGAATTGGTCAGTAGTACCACCATTTAAAAAATAATTATTTTCTTCTCCAAATGTAGGGAATTCAGGAAACAAAGAGGGAGATTATATTCTCTACTCTCCTTTGTCATTTCTGCAGAAATTAAAAAAAAAAAGATTTCCAGATGATTGATAGAGAAATTTGAGATCAAAAAACAGAAACTGTTTTTTGGGGTGACAAGATAGCAGGATCATATATGTTGTATGAACATAACTATACAACTATATGTTATGTATTCGCTAAAAGATAGACAATTGTCAGTCATTCTTCTCCTAAATGTCCACAGAGGTTCTCATCATCCAGCTCATGGTTGTCCTAAAGATGCTTTTTCAAGAGGTAACTGGACTTTCTGGTTTTTCTTTGAAGACGTTTTGCTTCTCCTCCAAGAAGCTTCTGTTACAAAGAAGGTTTCTGAAGCTTCTTGGAGGAGATGCAAAATGTCTTCAAAGAAAAACTAAAGTCTAGTTGCCTCTTGTAAAAGGGACTTTCTTCCCCTACTTGAGTAATATCAAAATATATTCAATTTATTTTGTTCTTCTTTCTGATATTTTGGTTATTTTTGGCTGTGACTACTGGCCTACCTTTCAAGGAGGATTAGAGGACAAGGGAAGACAGCCCTTTCCTATTGTTACAAAGATTTTTGTTTTGTGTTCACTTTGGCAATGGAATTCCATGTGGGATTAACTAATTAATTTTTTTTTGGGGGGGGGAATTCTTACAATATGACTAGTATGCAGAAATGCAGACATTTCCTTTAATTAAACATCATCTCTTTTCAGTAATTGTTTACTTTGCAAACTCACTTTCTATTTCTATTGTTCAATTTAAATGCTCTATGAATCCAAAGAAATTATATTGGTGTTCTGTTTCAGAGCTAAATGAAACTCTGATCTGGTCTGGATTTAGAAGATAAGTTGGGTTGAATTGGAAGTCTAACAGCCTTTTCCTAGTCTAGCCCAGCTGGAGGCTAGAAAGGGAAGTGCCAAAAACACTCATGGAGTAGACAAAGTACTTTGAGCTGTTACTAAGAAAGCTGGATAGAATCATCAGGACTTATGCTGAATGCAAAGAAGGCTTCACTTTTTAAATATTGGTTTCATTTAAAATATATCAATTGAATGTATGAGGGAAGCTTCATAACATACATTGAAGAGGTTGGGTCTAGAATATCTGCTCAAAATAAATCCCAAAATCTTCCCCAGTAAAAATGAAGTGATACCGTTAAGAAGCTAAGTAGGAGAAAAAACAGAAAGCTGACGTTCCTCGAAGAAATAAGGACTTGAAAAACAATATTGTATGTCAGGAGTAAAAGTTCATATTATGCTGCTTTCTGGTTTAATGTTTGTAAAAATAAAAGAAATAATCACAAAGTTTATGTTTACTAATCCAGGTTCTGCATGGTTTCCTATCGTCTTTCTTAGTTTATGGTTTCAACAGAAATAATGCAACAACAACAAAAATACAAACACTCTGTACAAACCAAATGTTTAAGGGTGGCCTCTCCCAGCCTGGTGCTCTCAAGATGTGCTTCACAACAGCTCCCATGTTGGCTGGGTCTGCTGTGAGTTTTTCCAACACATATGGAGGGCATTACGTTTGTGACGATGAATAAATGTTCGGAGTGTTTCTTTTCACATTGCCAATATGCCTTGCTCACCCTAACTTGTAAGCAAATGGTTCTCGTCAGGATAAAGAACCAGTCTGCATTTCATTACTAGTTTTTTTTCTTCCCTAGGACTATCAATCTTTGAAACGACTAAAGGTCTCATTGCAACCATAACCTCCATTTTTCTTTGGTATTTAGCACAGTTTCCCCTCCTGGACACATTTTTCCTAATGCTTTCCAGTCCATTGAATTGACATATTTTTTTTACTAGAAGATATTCTGATAAAGAATCTAGGTATTCTGTTGAAATCATGGCTGTTTACTAATTATTACTTCTCACATACTTAGCTACTATTTAAGTGCCACTTAAGATCTCCTGCTGGATCAGACCAAGGGCCTATTGCCTCAGTGACCAGTTAGATGCATATGAAAAACCCAGAAGTTGGTCATGAGAGGATATATGGGGAACTCATCAAATTTGCAGACCATACCAAGCTTTCAGGAATAGCCAACACTCCAGAAGATAGGCTTGAGATTCAGAAGGATCTTGACAGACTTGAACATTATCTAACAAAATGAAATTCAATGGTGAAAAAAGTAAGGTTCTATATGTAAGCAAGAAAAACCAAATGCACAGGTACAGTATATGTGATACTTTGCTCAATAGTAGTAACTGTGTGAGAGATCTTGGAGTCCTAGTGGACAACCATTTAAATATGAGCCAGCAGTGTGCTGCAGCTGCCTAAAAGGCCAACACAGTTCTCAGCTGCATTGACAAAAGAGGTAGAATCTAGATCTCATGAAGTGTTAATACTATTTTATAATGCCTTGGTAAGACTTGGAATATTGCATCCAGTTTTGGTCACCATGATGTAAAAAAGATGTTGAGACTCTAAAAAGAGTGCAGAGAATTCAAATCACATGTAAAAATGTTTCATTTAAAAAGCTCTATTCCATAATATAAATTGTATTCTAACCACATTTTAATTGTATCTTAATTTGTATTGTTTTAGAGTGGTGAGCTACTTTGCTGTTGCCTAGTTTGTATGGCATCTTTATTTTCTATTTCATTTGGTTTGATTGCATAATTTAACTATAACTGTATTGTAAAACTCATTTTATAAAGCTACTGTGTGATTATAAATGAAAATAATGTTTTAATTACACTATTTGTGTCTTTTTAAAAATTCATTAAAACAATGTATTCTTCTATTAGCTTTATTCTTTTCTCCTGTCTTTATATATATGCAGCTGCACCTTCAGCAAATAGTAACTACTTAAGTAGTCCAGCTTTCCTAAAGTCCAGCTTTTATACCTTAGCTTTCTACTTTCCAGCACAATAAGGCAGATACTGTTTTCATAGTCATTTTTACAGTGACATGAAAAAAGCTTCTGTGAAGATTGCATTATTTTTGGCAATCAGGTGTCTCCTGGGCAACAGTGTTGTCAGTGGCAAATCCTTCCAATCCCCTAGCTAATCCTTTGTAGGTGCTTCTGACATGAATACAGTTAGTAATTTTTACCATCATGTTTATTTTTGTACTAAATAGTTAATTGGTTTGATTGTTACCCAACCAATAATTAAATATTAATTTTAAACTGAAGATTGCTGTTCAAGATTGTAATCACAACATTTGCAGTATTTTAAAAAATCATTTGATATTTGATGTTCAATCAGAGATTAGAAAAGAGGGACTACGTAGGTGAAAACCCCATCTTTGCTCTTGGAAACCCTTGTTTTCTTGCACCACTACCTGTAAGCAGGAGTTGGGGGAAAGAAATCATAAACTCCAGAAATTAACTTTTGAGACCTGTTATATTTTTATTTTAAGAGGAACATATATCCTTTTATTTTTTTAAAATCTATTTTATTATATCAAAACAAATATACAGAATAACATTAGGAAGGTAACACAAGCAAAACCTAATTTGTATGTCAATAAACACAAAGACTGTATTACTACAGTCCTAATTCAACATATGGTTATATTCCCCAATCCACATGCTAAATATTAAGCATATAACTAGGAGTATATTACATAATTACCATATTCTGTTGATTTCATCCCAAATATGACAGTAAATGCATAAATCCACTGAATTGCATTTTTTATAACAAGGTGATTGAAATCTATATTAAACATTCTCTAAAATGTCCAAATTACATGAGGCATTTTTGTTATTTAACTTCATTTCAAAATTGCTAATTTAATGTTATTTAAAACATCCGGTTCTTGGTTTAGAAGGACAGGGTATTTGTTTACCATAGTGGTTGAATATATAACTATTATGAATTTCATTAACTTTCTCCCAGTTTCTGAAAAAAAGAATAACTGACTTAAAAGCCGCTGTAAATTCCTCCCAAATTTCTGAAACAGATATAGCATCTGGAACAATTACTTTAATTTTTATACAATAATTTATTTTCTATAATCTAGTTTCATCAATATCATTTAGGTCTCTACAATGCAGGCAATTTGAAACAACTTTTTGAGCTACCAATATGGATATGTTTGAAGAAATTGAGAAAATGTGTGTGTGGGAGTTCATTTGCAAGCAGGCTGCATGATGAGTACTATTATTATTTAGCATTTGATGGGAACATGACAGAAGATAGATAAACATGTATACACAAAATCACGTACAAAACTTTTATGGGAGTACAGCAACGGCCTTATAACTGTCCAGTTCAGCTACCCTTTTGGCGTTGCTTTATACAAAGGGATCACTAGTGGTCAGACTACAAGAAGAAATGAAATGACCCAGATGGGCACAAAAGCAATGCAGCTGAAGTGATGGCTTATTTCCCTTTTATTGCTCCAACCTTTCCCCAAAATCTCTGCATATTCAAGAGCAGAGCTCTAAACATGCACTTCCAATCGTTCTTGGCTGCTATATGTCCAGAGAAGCAGACAGTCCTGGGAGCAGATGTGGTATGGAAAACCTGATCACGGGGCATCCTCATTGCTTGGAAAGTTTGCTAGGGCTGCAACAAAAATGCAGAGCAGAGTGATGTTGCTGCAAGCTCACACTCAGCCCCAGGCTAGGCAAGGTAAGGCAAGTTGAAGCAAAGCAAGGTGAGGCAAGGCAAGACAAGGCAGCAAGATGTCGGTAATCATAAATGTGGCTGGAAGGATGCAACACTCATTCCAGTGGTGGTATTCAAAAACTTTTACTACTGGTTCTGTGCACGTGGCTTGGTGGGCGTGGCCATGTGACTGGGTGGGCGTGGCTTTTTTTTCAGCCCCCACCCATTTTTGGGAGCTTCTTAGTCACAGAAGAGTCTCGGGGGGGCATTTTTGCTCCCCTAAGGTTCCTCTGGGGCTCTGGAAGAAAAGGAACAGAGCATGGGAGGGGCATGCAGGACTCCTCCAAGCTCTGTTTTGGGAGCTTCCTAGCCTCAGAGAAGCCTCTGGGGGGTGTTTTTGCTCTCCCAAGGCTCCTCTGGGGCTCTGGAAGGCAAAAAATGGAGGTGGGCTGAGCTCCTCCCTCCATTTTTTGCTTTTCTGGACAATGGGAATCCCAGAACAGCTGATCTTATCTACAGCTGATTATCGGGAGGGGAAAAAAAAGAGAGAAATACCTTAGGCGAATGTCAGGCAAGCGGGCAGGGTGAGTGAACATCGGGCGGGAGGGTGACTGGGTGGGGGAGGCATGGCCAGCCAAAACTTACTACTGGTTCTGCGACCCATGCCAAATTCTTGCTACCAGGTTGCTAGATCCATTGCGAACCGGCTAAATACCACCACTGGCTCATTCCCAACCAGTGTCCCTCCCCATATTGCTTCCTTAAATCCTATTCCCCAAGTGACCCTGGTGATGAGGGGCAGGGCGCCCTCCTCTTGAGTTGTTGGTCACTCTGCACTGATCCCATCTCCTCTCCATTCTCTGTGCTCGGGTATCAGGCAGGGAAAGCAGTTGCTCTTCTCCAGAATTCTGTTGCTTCTCTGCTCCACTGCCTGTCCTTTCTATCTTCTCCCCCCTCACTCAGTCATCCTGAGCCATCTCTTCCTCTCTGACAATCCTTCCCAGGCCTGAGAGACCCTGGGCTATCTCATCGTGCTCCTCCGGTTGCTCCTCTAGGGCCAGAGAAGCTGTGTCATCTTCTTCTTTCAGCTCCATCTTCATTGCCTCCACCCCCTCCTTGGCCCCAGCCTCCAACAGGCCATGACAAGTACCTTGCACTATTCCTCTCTCTCGGCATTCTTGAGGTTAAGGGACTTCCATGTAATTTCTATTTTCCATGCTACCCTACAGGATTTCAATCTTGTGATGGGCTGAGCATTATTCCCATGAATAGGGACTAATGTGCAGCATCCATAACCATAGCCAAATGAGAGCTTGTTTTCTTCTAATATGGAGTGGTATGATATTGCTAAGCACTGGTAACCATTGCACAGGAGTGAGATGCAATGTGCCAGAGATGATATGTATTGTCTGGCAGAATTGGACATTGAGTATTTGGTTAAGCCACATGCTGGCACAATATTCAGTTGTGGAATAAATCAAAGCTAAGGCTGTTATTCGTAGGGTACTAGCATCTGTATCCAGGATGTCCCAGCCAGTCTGTTCAGTAAACTGTTGTGTGGCTTTTCAATTTTGCAGCGGTTTTTTCCAGGTGTGGTCAGAAGGTTAGTATCTGTTCAGTGTTAACCTTTAGGTACTTCTGAGAGTTATTACATTGTAAAATATGGTTCTGGAACTTTACTGAAAGCTAGTAGTTTGGGTACCTTCATTGCTGAGGTGAAATGTAGCTACTCTCTTTTGTTAGTCTTGGTTGCAATTTTTTGAAATTGTCATCCAGTTTCTTGAGATCTTGGGAAAGGATCAGGGGTGGGATTCTACCAGTTCGCACCTATTCACTAGAACTGGTTGTTAACATTCTAAGCAGTTCAGAGAACTAGTTGTTAGAAGAAATTACTGGTCTAATCCTGTAAGGAAGGCAGGAAGGAAACATTCTGGTGTTGCTTACAGAAACTGTCTCTCCGTTAACTCTTATTACATTCTTGGCAGGACTAGACTTCCTGTCTCAGGAACATCTCTGGAGTTTTTTTCCCCCCTCCTTTGCTGGTACTTTGCTTGTGTGGAGTGACCATTCAAAGTTACAATGGCACTGTAAAAGGTGACTTATGACCATTTTTCACACTTATGACTGTTGCCATATCCCCACAGTCATGAGAGGCCAGGCGAGGAGATATGTGCTTTGATGTGAATGATATTGAGTTAGCCACGCCCAGCCAATTATATGACCATCAAGCAATGCCCATCCAGTCACATGACCACCAAGCCACACCCACCAACTAAGCCATGCCCACAGAACTGGTTGTTTAAAAAATTGAATCCCACCTCTGAGTTTTTCCCACGTTGCCCATGGATGGTGGGATTTATAGTGCCACTGACTTTGGGGAAGACTCTTAGGTTTCCAAATTACTTTAGTGATTCCACGATCCCAGTTCCAGAAATTTCTGAGTACTGATTCTTCGCATTTAGAAAAACAGGGGCATAAGGTCAGGGGAACAGGTTTCCTTCTAGAAACTTGGAACATTGGCTAGAAGATTAAAAAAGGTATAAACAGGACTAAAAAGAAAAGACTTAAAAAATTTAAAAAGTAGAGGATGCATGCTCAAATACAAAAATATATTTGTGTGGGATTGGATAGTTTACCCAAGGTTTTATTTTCCATTTTTGCTCTTGACTTTGCACCAAATAAATTGTTTCCTTCTTTATTCTGCAGTTGTAACAGCAGTATAACTCAGTAATACATTTTATTATTTTTTCTTAGAAAAACTTGTGTAGTTTATTTACTTTGGATTTTGTTATCTAGCTACAGAACGTTTGCATGCTGTGCAGCAGGGAAGAGGAAAGAGAAAAAAACCTTTATTTATTTGGGGTTTTGCTATCCTAGAGTAAAGAAGGTCAGGGAAAGAAAAGTCTTGTTTTGATACTTAAACTCTGTTTATTATACAAACTAAGGGGAAGGGGAAAGGGAGAAAATCCCTTCATTGTTTTAACAGTTTAAACCAGGGAGGTTGAATGAAGAACTGGATTCATATATCATTGTCATTACCAAATAACATTAAAAAAAGACAATCATTAAAAAATTCTTCTTCTTCTTCTTCTTCTTCTTCTTCTTCTTCTTCTTCTTCTTCTTCTTCTTCTTCTTCTTCTTCTTCTTCCTCCTCCTCCTCCTCCTCCTCCTCCTCCTCCTCCTCCTCCTCCTCCTCCTCCTCCTCCTTCCCTGAAATTCTCTAGGCATGTTATTGTTACTTAAAATATTACAAATAATAATTTTAAAAATCCATTTATCACATTTTTATGGAAAGTCCTAGAAATTCCCTGTGTCTTAGAGTAGAGATTCAGTTGCTCACCTCCCTCCCTCCCTGTTGTAATCCTGCTTGGGCTCCTTGACTCCATGGCAGAGTTGGTGGTAGAATTTTCCAGATTGGTGGTTCTGAGGAACTTCAACGTGCCTTCTTTGGGCCTGCTGTCTGAGGTGGCCCAGGAATTCATGACCACCATGGCAGCCATGGACCTGATTTAACTTATTAGAGACCCAATATGTAGTGCAAGTCACCCATTAGATCTGTTTTCTGTCTCAAAATATTGGCAACATGATCTGGGTTGGGGGATATGAATACCAGTCCCTGTGTTAGGTACTGGGTATGGGCACAAAGAATGGAGACAAGCCGGTAAAATAATGAACTTCAAAACTCTTTATTAACATGGTGTGACAGCTCAGCTCAATGGCTGCAACGGGCCTTCTTATATAGGCAACTTATTAACTATTCAACCAATGAAAACTTGGGAGCACTAGCTCCGTTAACCAATGGGAGAGGCTCGTTAATGGCCAATTAGATTCACCTGAATGGACCAATCTGCTGTCGCCATTAACGGCCAATCAGAAGTGCAAGGCCAGAACCCTGCACTTGACTTCAAGCTCTTGATAACTTTATTAACACATTTATTCATTCACAACACCCCTTCCCCCCGGGTTCCGTTTACGGGGTGTGGTTACGTAGTCCTTGAGGTAGGCCAGTTGTTTTGTTAGTCTATTTGATTTTCGTATTGCACCCTTTATTTGGCTGCAATCTTGTTGAGGTAGGACGTTATCTGGCGAAAGGGGTGCCCCTAACTCTGAGTTCGAATCCTCGTTGTCCCCAACATCTTCGGTATCACCATGAGGCGAACTCACTCCCATCCCCAATTCTTCTTCACATGTTTCCGTTTCGTCGTCGTTTCTATCATTAAAACTTTCTGCTATTCCAAGTTCATCTTCCTCCTTATCTCCTTCCCCCTCAGTTTGGATATTAGGGGACTCAGAGATTCCTGACTGTAGCCTTGATCGTAGCTGATCAATGTGGCGCTTCCATAGTCTATTATTGCAACACTCCACGAGGTACAATCTGGGACTGGTTACTTGAACCACAGTCGCCTTGACCCACAATGGATCGCCCGACAAGTTCTTAGCGAATACTAAGTCGCCTACCTGGAAGGTACGGCATCGCCCGCTGGATCCGTGTGGTTTCTCAGGTTCGTACGATGGGTGTAGTCGGTCGAGGTGGGAACGGAGCTTCCGCCCCATTAGCAATTCGGCGGGAGTTTTGTTGGTGACGCTGTGCGGAGTGATATGCTGCAAAAGGAGTATCCGGTTTATTTTTTCTTCGATATTGTCATAGTCCATTTTGTGTAGTGTTTTCTTGACGAATTGTACCATGCGCTTGGCCCTTCTGTTGGACGCAGGATGCGCCGGCAAAGTCAGCGCATGGTGAATACCATGGTCCGCCAGGTACTGCTCAAAGGACAACGCAGTAAATTGGGGTCCGTTATTGGATACCAGAACGTCTGGTAATCCATGTGTTGTAAATAGTCTGTCTAGTTTCTTGATGACCACTTCGGTTGTTGTATTCCTCATTTTGTAGACTTCGAGCCAGTTCGAGTAGGCATCTACTATTATCAAGAATGTGTGGCCTTTGGTAGGTCCCGCAAAATCCAGATGAATACGGGACCAGGATCCCCACGGTGTTTCCCATTCGGTTGGGGTCGCTTTTGGTGGGGCGTTGCTTACTTCTTGGCATTTGTGACAAGCTTTGACCCACGTCTCGATTTGCTTGTCGATGCCCAGCCACCATGCGTAGCTATGTGCGAGGGCTTTCATGCGCATGATGCTGGGGTGGCAATCGTGCAAGGTTCTTAGTACTGCTCGTTGTAACCGCTCTGGGACAACGACTCTATCTCCCCAGATAATGCAGCCTTTCTGTGAGAACAATTCCATTTGTCGACTCTTGAATGGGGTGTAGTCATCAGGTATCTGGTCCAATGGCCATCCATGCTCGACCCAACTGACAACTCGTGCTAAGGTGGGGTCGCGTTTTGTTTCCATCGTGATATCTTGGGCTGTTAATGGTGGTGTTCAAAGTGTCTCGATCCGCAACGTTGTCATCGTAGGCGTGGAGTCATCAATGGTCTCTGGAAGCGGTGCTCGGCTCAATGCGTCGGCGTGGGAAATGGCCTTCCCTGGGTGGTGTTGCAGCCGATAATTATAGGCAGCCAAGAATTCTGACCAGCGAGTCATTCTGGGAGATAATATATATTCTGGCTTATATACATTCTGGCTTATCTCCCGCTATTATTTCCAGCAAAGGTTTGTGGTCAGTCACTATAGTAAAGGCTCGGCCGTACAAATACTCATGAAATCTCTTGACAGCAGACACAATGGCAAGGGCTTCTTTATCAATCTGACTGTAATTGCGTTCTGCTTTTGAAAGCGTCTTTGAAAAATAGGCAACAGGGGCTTCACTACCGTTTGGCAAAATGTGGCTCAAAATGGCGCCTACTCCGAAAGGCGCATCGCACGTGATCGTTAATGGCAAAGTCTCATTGTACTGCATTAGTACAGCGTCAGAAGTCAATAAATTTTTTTACATTTTGAAACGCCTGTTCTCTATGTCCCCATACCCAGATTGCTTTCTTGTCCAGTAAACGATGTAGGGGTTCGGCTACGGTGCTTTGTGCGGCAGAAAAACATTATAAAAATTGATAAGGCCTAGAAACACCTGGAGGTCGGCTTTATTTCGGGGTCTTGGGGTATTCTTAATTGCCCTCAATTTGCTATTAGTAGAGTGAATGCCATTACTGTCAATCAAATATCCTAAGAATTCGACACGATCAGTGCATAGTTTACACTTGTTTTTCTTAACCTTAAGCCCTGCGTCTTTGAATCTCTGGAGAACCAATCTCAGGGGCTCTCGTAAAATTTTTGGGGTAGGTGCAGCGATTAACACATCATCAAAGTATGGAACAACGCCTTAGATTCCTTGTAATAGTCTTTTCATCAAACTTTGAAAGATTCCCAGGGCTACGCTCACTCCGAATTGGAGCCGGGTACATTTAAAGGCACTTCGGTGCGTAACAATTGTCTGTGCCTCTGCCGTTTTTTTGTCTACAGGCAGTTGTTGGTATGCCTGGGCTAAGTCTAGTTTAGTGAAGACTTTTCCGTCCCGCAGGGAATGGAAGAGGTGCTGCGCCACCGGTACCGGATATACGTTTTGTTGAAGGGCATGGTTCAGGGTGGCTCAGTAGTCCCCACAAATTCTTATCCATCCATCTGGCTTAATGGGTGTAATGATTGGGGTCTCCCAGGGAGAGTGATCGGTTGGCTCTAACACACCCTGGGCTATCAATTTATCAAGCTGCTCGTCGATCTTTGGTTTAAGGGCAAATGGCACTCGACGAGGCTTAAGGCGGATGGGAGCTATTTTGGGATTGAGGTTAAATGATATCGGGGTCCCTTGTACTCGCCTAGTTTTTCTGCAAAGACGTCCTTGAATTCTTGGACGAGGTCCTCTTCCCAGTTACTGCTACCGATTCGGTGAATGCCTGCCACCTCAATTCCAAGCGGAGCGAACCATTGGAGGCCTAGCAGACTAGGCTGGTCCTTGTCGACCACAGTCAGGGGTAGGAATGCTGTATGGTTCTTGAATGATACCCGGACTCGACTGCATCCTATGACTGGAATCCGATTCCCTTGATAGTCTTTGAGTATGAGTCTTTGGAATCGGAGACCTTGTCGCCGGACAGTAGGGATGAGTTGCTTGAGGGTCTTCCATGAAACCATCGAGAGAGACGATCCTGAGTCAACTTCCATCAGGCAGGGCTGGTTTTCGATAGCCACTTTCACTCGGATCTTCTTGGCATCCAAAGAGGAGGCGTGACCGATCGTGATAGTTTGGTGAGCCTTTTCTCGCTTTGTGGGGCGGTTTATGGTTTTGTTTCTGTAGGAGTGGTTGTTCCATTGGTGGTTCACTGGTTCTCGCCTTACAGGACGGCTTCCTGTCGGTTGGCGATAGTTAGCCCCCCTCGAAGGCTGGCTGGGTCCTATTTGGCTTCTACAGACCCATCCGATATGGCCTCGTTTCCCACACACATGGCAGAGTGCGTCGAGGAATTTGCATTCTGATCGGGGGTGGCTTGCCCCACAACCAGCGCATTGATATTGAGATTTCTGGCATTGGTCCCGTTCGGACCTTCGTCGATGGACCTCTTCTTCATTGCTGTCTGACGAAGAAGAGAGGTCCTCGTGGTGGGCCGTTATGAGCTGCTCTTCTGACTGAGGTGAAATTTTGCAGGTTGGTTGGTGAACCAGGGTGCGGTTGCGGAGCATTCGGGCAGCCGACTTCCTGGTTGCTTCTGCTGCAGTAGCCTCAGCGATAGCATTGGCAAGGCTGATGTCACCTTTTGCCATCAACTTGCTTTGGATGTGTGGTGCATCCAATCCCAGAACTATTCTGTCTCTTAAGGCTTCTTCGAGATCAGCAAACCCACATAGGCCCCCCAAATTCCGGAGATCCACAATGAAATCAGCAACACTTTCGCCCTTCTGTTGACTTCTTTGATAAAATTCATGCCTTCTGATGAGCGTTGAAACAACTGGCGCATAGTGGGCTCTCAGTTGAGATTCGAGGACATTCCAGTCCATAGACTTCACTTCTGCCGGTTCTGCTAGTGCCTTGGCCATCTTGAATATGGTCAGCCCGCAATGTGTTAGGAATACAACCTGTTTCTTTCCAGTAGCGGCATCCTTCACATTGTTGGTTTCCAAGAACATTTGGAAACGATCCATATAAGAGTCCCAGTCTTCTTGCGCTGGGTCGAATGGAGCGGGTGGTATGACGCCGCTGGACATGGTTCCGCCGTTGTGCGTTCGGTCACGTGCTTGGTTATCGATCTTCATTGTTCAGTCAGCTCTGACGTCTCCACATCCCACCTTCGTCGCCAGTGTTAGGTACTGGGCATGGGCGTGAAGAATGGAGATGAGCCGGTAAAATAATGAACTTCAAAACTCTTTATTAACATGGTGTGACAGCTCAGTTCAATGGCTGCAACAGGCCTCCTTATATAGGCAACTTATTAACTATTCAACCAATGAAAACTTGGGAGCGCTAGCTCCGTTAACCAATGGGAGAGGCTCGTTAATGTCCAATCAGATTCACCTGAATGGACCAATCTGCTGTCGCCATTAATGGCCAATCAGAAGTGCAGGGCCAGAACCCTGCACTTGACTTCAAGCTCTTGATAACTTTATTCACACATTTATTCATTCACAACAGCTCTGGTACAAAATTAGGCTGAGGTCATTTGTGATGTTTGAATGAGCATGCAATAAACTTTGGTCAGATGCATACTGTCTGCAGTTATGGGTCCCTAGGAATCCCTGGTTATGGAAGAGTCCTGGAAGAGCGATGCTGGAGAAAGGCTAAGGATGAACCTGGCTAATTGTTACAGGTAAGAACTTTCATTAGGACTTACCTTGTGACAGTAAGAGTGACAAATGTGCTGTCTTCTCCACTCTTGTTTTTATTTGGTCTAGCTGGCTTACAGATAGTAAAAACATAATGTAAAAATAATAAAGTAATAATTTGCACATATAATTATACAGTAATTATGCATATATAATAATTATTATTTTTGCATCTGCAAATAAACCAGATCAGAGATGATAACCAGCTCTCTTCTGGATAAGGAGAGGCTGTGGAAGTTCTTGGAGGGCTGCTGGGAGGACTATTTTATGCATCAATTGGATAAAGTTGCTTAGCTTTTTTCTGAATTGGACTTCGGATGGGCAGATCCTGTTGAAATGACTGAAGCACACCTGTGCTTGGCTAATCTTCCTGCCTCAGGTTTTAGATCATTCGCCTCTTCTATTTAATATCTATACAAAGCTGCCAAGATAAGTAATTAGGAAGCAAGTAGTGCAGCATCCTCATATGAGGATAATACTCAGCTGTTCATCTCTACTCCATGCTGAGCAAATGATTTCACTTAGTGGCTTACCCGGTGCTTGAATGGAACAGGCTGAAAAACAAGCTGAGATTCAACCTAGCAATGAGATTTACTCTAGAAATGCATACTAGCAAGACAAAGTGGCTTTGGGTTTTTAGCGCCTCAGTGAGTTGCCATCCTTGACTCTGGACTGGGGTGCATTTCCCCAAACACAGTGACATGCAATTTGGAGGTCTTCCTGGTCTTGTGGCTCCTGTTCAAGGAGCAGTTTGCAGCCAGTCAAGGGGATTTTGCACAAATCCATGTTGTATGCCAATAGCACCCTTCCTTATATCTTTAGTAAAACTATCCAAAAGCTATATCTGATCCAGAATGGGGCAGCACAGGAAATTCTGTTTTTCTTTGGTTTGTCTGTGTTGCACCGCTTGTTACATGAACTGCACTCATTCCCAGTTTATTTTCAGGTGCAATCCCATGGGCTAGCTATTATCTTTAGAGTTCTAAACATACAGGTCCTGGTTAGTAACAGAAATGATTATCCCTGAGAATTTCCAATATCAGAGACGGAGCACTACAATTTTTTTGACTTAAATATTGCAATTTGTTGGATCTCATGCTCCTTTTCCTTAGCAGCCCTGGCCCTTTGGAACAGCCACCCACCTCACCCCGGAAGCCTCTTACCCCTTTAGCCTTTTGGATGGCCATGAAAATAGAGCTCTTTCCCCAGGCATTGGGCTCAGAATGAAGAGGAGCCGGTGACTAATGAAATGATGAATGTTATGGTGTCATAGTGGTGGGTACTGTTGTATATGCATAAAGATTTAATAAAGTGTAAGCTTGGAGTTAAGTGCAGGGTTCTGGCCCTGCACTTCTGATTGGCTGTTAAGCGGCCGGACCGGATTGGCCCATCCCGGGGAATCCGATTGGCCCTTAACAGAGAGTTCCTATTGGTTATAAGAGCTAGAGCTTCTAACTCGTTATTGGTTAAAAGTTACAGGGCTTGCCTATATAAGGCGGGTTTAACTGCTACTAAGGGAGAAGTCACAATGTAAATAAAGAACTGAAGTTCACCGTTCAGAGGCTTGTCTCCATTCTTTCTCGCCCATGCTTCAAAACTTAACACTGGCAACGAGGATGGGATTTGGAGATATCTGAACCAACAAAACTTCGAAGAACACTGAGCACGTGACAGACGACGCCAACAACGGAACCATGTCTGGTGGCATCGTGCCACCCGCTCCATTCGATCCAGTACAGGAGGACTGGGAGTCCTACATGGATCACTTCCAAATGTTTTTAGAAACCAACAACTTAAAGGACGCCACACCAGGAAAGAAACGGGCGTTGTTCCTAACACATTGCGGTCCAACCGTATTTAAGATGGCTAAAGCACTAGCCAAACCCCAAGAAGTGAAGGCCATGGATTGGGACGACCTCGAACCTCTCCTATGAGATCACTACACCCCGACCGTGCCTACGCTCGTGAGACGCCACGAGTTTTATCAGAGGAGCCAGCGAAAGGGAGAAAGCGTGGCCGACTTCATAGCAGACCTCCGAAATTTGGGAGGCCTCTGCAGATTCGCCGATTTAGAAGAAGCACTAAGAGATCGCATAGTTCTGGGACAATATGCACCAGACATCCAAAGCAAGTTGATGGTGAAAGGCGACATCAGCCTTGCCGACGTCATCGCCGATGCTACTGCAGCAGAAGCAACCAGGAAGTTGGCTGCACAACTTGCCGAAACCGCACTCCGGTACTACCACCGGCCAGCGACATCTCACCTAGTTCAGAAGGGCAGCTTGCGATAATGCACCACGAGGACCTCTCTTCGTCGTCAGACAGTGACAAAGAAGGGGTCCATCGACTGTGGTCTGACCGGGACCATCACCCGAAGCCCTTACGCCCTTGCGCTGGCTGCGGAGCCAACCATGCCAAGTCCAAATGCAAATTCCGCGACGCACTCTGCCATGAGTGCGGGAAACGAGGCCACATCGGACGGGTCTGCCGCAGCTTGCCAGGACCCAGCCAGGCCTCAAAAGGGGCTAACTATCGCCAATCGACAGGAAACCCTCCTGTACTGTCCTGTAAACCACTCCTACAGAAATCAAGCTTTGCAGAGAGAAGAGGCTCACCATACTATCACTATCGGTCACGCCTCAGCCTTGGACATTAAGAAAATCCGAGTCACAGTTGCCATCAAGAACCAGCCTTGCCACATGGAGGTCGACTCGGGATCGTCCCTCTCGATGGTGTCCTGGAAGACACTCAAGCAACTCATCCCCACAATTCAATGCCAAGATCTCCGCTCCCAACGCCTCATCCTCAAGGACTACCAAGGGAATCGAATCCCTGTCATCGGTTCCTGCCGAGTCCGAGTCTCCTTCAAGAAGCACACAGCATACTTACCTTTAACGGTCATCGATAGAGATAGGCCTAGCCTACTGGGCCTCCAATGGTTCGCGCCACTTGGCATTGAAGTGGCTGGCATAAACCGAGTCAGCGGCGGTGATTGGGAGGAAGACCTTATCTATGAGTTCAGGGATGTCTTCGCGGACAGCTGAGGCGAGTACAAGGGGACCCCGATTTCATTCAGTCTAGATCCAAAAATAGCTCCCATCCGTCTAAAGCCCCGTCGAGTTCCGTTTGCCTTAAAATCGAAAATCGACGAACAACTCGACAAACTGATAGCTCAGGGGTGTTAAAGCCCATCGATCACTCCCTTTGGGAAACCCCAATTGTAACACCCATTAAGCCAGATGGGTCAATCCGAATTTGTGGGGACTACCGGGCCACTTTGAACCACGCCCTGCAGCAGAACGCGTATCCAGTTCCGGTGGTGCAGCATCTCCTCCATTCCCTGGGGGGCGGGAAAGTCTTCACTAAATTAGATTTAGCTCAGGCATATCAGTAATTACCAGTAGATGAAAAAACGGCACAGGCCCAAACTGTTGTGATGCACCGAGGTGCCTTTAAATGTAACCGGCTGCAATTCGGAGTTAGTGTAGCCCCAGGGATTTTTCAGAGCCTTATGGAAAGGTTATTGCAAGGAATTAAGGGCGTGGTCCCCTATTTTGACGATGTATTAGTTGCAGCCCCTACAAAAAAATCTTACAGGACTGGGTAAAATTAGTCCTAAAAAAATTCCAAGAGGCCGATCTTAAGGTTAAAAAAAACAAATGTAAATTGTGTACTGACAGTGCTGAGTTTTTAGGGTACCTGATTGATAGCCAGGGCATTCACCCTACCAAAAGTAAACTAAAAGCGATAAAAAACGCTCCCAGGCCACGAAACAAGGCCGATCTCCAGGCATTCCTAGGCCTCATCAATTTTTATAATGTATTTTTGCTGCACAAAGCAACGGTCGCTGAACCATTACACCGGTTGTTAGATAAAAAAACAAATTGGATATGGGGTTACCGTGAAGAACAGGCATTCCAAAATGTTAAAAAACTGCTCACTTCTGACTCTGTACTCATGCAGTATAATGAGACTTTGCCGTTAGTTATAACATGTGATGCATCGCCTTTCGGGGTAGGCGCCATTTTGAGCCATGTACTGCCTAATGGGAACGAAGCCCCTGTTGCATATTTTTCAAAGACTCTTTCAAAAACTGAGCGAAACTTTGGACAAATCAATAAAGAAGCCCTCACAATTGTCTCAGCTGTGAAAAGATTCCACAAATACGTGTATGGCCGGGCTTTTACTATCGTGACTGACCACAAACCATTATTGGGGATAATAGCCAGAGATAAGCCCACTCCCTACATATTATCCCCTAGGATGACCCGATGGTCAGAATTCTTAGCTGCTTATAACTATCGGTTGCAATACCGCCCAGGGAAAGCCATTCCCCACACCGACGCATTAAGCCGAGCACCGCTTCCAGAAACTCTCGATGATCCTGCACCAACGGTAACCACGTTGCAAATCGAGGCACTCAACTCGCCGCCACTAACCGCCCGAGATATCTCGAGAGAAACCAAACGCGACCACACCCTAGCACGAGTCCTAAGCTGGGTAGAACGCAGATGGCCATTGGACCAGTTATCAGATGACTTCACACCATTCAAGACTCGACAAACCGAGCTCTTCTCCCAGAAAGGCTGTGTCATCTGGGGCGATAGAGTCGTTATCCCAGAACGACTCCAGAAAGTGGTGCTGAGAACCTTGCACGATGGCCACCCCAGCATCGTGCGAATGAAAGCCCTTGCGCGAAGCTACGCATGGTGGCCGGGCATTGACAAGCAAATTGAACAGTGGGTGAAAGCTTGTCCCAAATGCCAAGAAGTCAGCAACGCCCCACCAAAAGCCATGCCTACTGAATGGGAGACACCACGTGGACCCTGATCCCGAATTCACTTGGACTTCGCGGGGCCAACCAAAGGCCACACCTTCCTGCTTACTGTTGACGCCTACTCGAATTGGCACGAGATCCATCGCATGACGACTACGACCTCTGAGGCGGTTATCAAAACCTTAGACAGACTCTTTGCAACCCACGGATTACCAGACGTCCTGGTATCCGATAACAGCCCTTAATTTACCGCACTAGCATTCGAGCAGTACCTCGCTGACCGTGGCATTCACCATGCGCTCACCTCGCCTGTGCACCTGGTGACCAATGGCAAAGCAGAATGCATGGTCCAATTTGTGAAGAAAACCTTGCAGAAGGTAGACTATGACAACATTGACGACAAGGTCAATCGAATCCTCTTCTTGCAACACATCACCCCACATAGCATCACCAACAAAACTCCCGCCGAACTGCTAATGGGTCGGAAGCTCCGCTCCCACCTCGACCGGTTGCACCCAGCTTATGAACCAGAGAAACCACTAGGATCCAGCGGCCGCTGTCGTACCTTCCAGGTAGGAGACTTGGTATATGCTACAAACCTATTGGGCAACCCTTTGTGAGTGGAAGCGACAGTAGTACGTGTAGCTGGCTCCAGATTCTACCTTGTACAATGCCTTGACGATAAACTTTGGAAACGTTATATCGATCAATTACGATCGCGGCTTCCAGCGGCCAGTCCGCAACTCCCCTATGACCAAAGTGGGGGGGGGGGAGGTACAGAAGAAGATGAATTCCTAGAGAACCTGTTCGAAGGAAACGACGGCTTGATAGAGACTCAGGAAGCGGAGCCGGAGGGAGAAACGGCTGCACCTCAGGGAATTGCAGAGAATGTGGGCAATGACGTAGAAGTGAACTCTGAACCAGAAACAGTCCCACTGCCAAACAACAATCTACCTCAGCGTGATTGCAGCCAGCTGATACAATGGAAATCAAAGAGACTAATAAGACAACCGTTCTACCTAAGGGACTATGTAATGCGCCCTGCAAATAAGAAGCCAGGAGGAAGGGGTGTTGTGTATGCATAAAGATTTAATTAAGTGTAAGCTTGGAGTTAAGTGCAGGGTTCTGGCCCTGCATTTCTGATTGGCTGTTAAGCGGCCGGACCGGATTGGCCCATCCCGGGGAATCCTATTGGCCCTTAACAGAGAGTTCCTATTGGTTATAAGAGCTAGCGCTCCTAGCTCGTTATTGGTTAAAAGTTACAGGGTTTGCCTATATAAGGCGGGTTTAACTGCTATTAAAGGAGAAGTCACAATGTAAATAAAGAGCTGAAGTTCACCGTTCAGAGGCTTGTCTCCATTCTTTCTCGCCCATGCTTCAAAACTGAACAGGTACATTGCTTGGTGTATGGGTGGCATTGTTTATTTGTGGTGTGTGGTTTTTTTTAAAACGTTGTGAGCTGTGTAGAATTATCATATGTGAGCTAAATGGCCATAACATTTTAATAAATAAGCAAGCAGCATTTTTTAAATTTTTATTTCAGAAGTGAGAAATTAGGATGAGCAAGACAAAGCTCCTATTTATGAAGATCTAGCAAACCAAGATATCAAAATGAATGATAATAATAATTATAAATAGTGTTTACTTCTTCAATGAGCCTGAGTAAGTAGAACTTGATTTATTACACTGAGTTTCTGTGATTTTACTTTGCTTTATGACATAGCTGCATAGTCCTTATTTTTGAGGGGTGGATTATCTGCAAGATATATTCTGGGTTCAGTGATTGAGTTAATTGATTTCAAACAATTAATTAATTAGTTTCTCACTGCCAACTGCTCAGAACATTTGAGCTAAGACCGTTCATAATTTTTTAAAATATATATATAAAAGTTTAGAGTTTTTTTTTAAAAGCAAAGCAAATGCTGAAAGGCAAAGATTAGTACCTTTAGATCCAACAGCCAGTTGCCAGAAATGGCTGGTTAGGGCTAACAGGTTTTCACAAATTCTAAAATATTCTGACTTCAGTGGCTGTGTTTATGGCAACTTTGCAGAAAAAAGGCCTTGGATCGAGTCATTATGACCTCAGCAAACGGCATTGGTTCAGATAAGCCAGGCCTCTGTCAGTAAATGATCTGTTCCAGATGTGTGGCCCTGAGAAAGGGAGGGAGGGGGGAAGACTTCTCCTTGTTCAGTGAAAGTACAGAGCTTTGGGAGCTGAAGGTGGGCTAATAATGTTAGTGGGTGGTTTTGAGTCATACATGAAAAGGAAAAGGCAGGGAGCTTATAGAAATCAACCTTGGACACAGCTGCTGTGCCTGGTTTCAAGAGGCAGCATTCTATTTTGCTTGGTTCTCTCTTGGATTTGGTCCAAAACCTGCATGATGTGATACATCCATTTCAAGAGGCCCAAGTTGAGAAAACAGCACTAAACTGGGTTGAAGCTAAGAGCAAGTATGCTACCATCTAAAGAACTGCACCTACTTGTGAATGAACTTGGCTATAGCCAAGAAAACCTTTTTAAAAATCCCAAAGAAGCTTCTACTGTATGGGATCCATTCAAAACTAATATATATGAAAATAGTTTTAGAAAAATGTCATCATCACTGTTATGAACACTTAAATAAAATTTATCAAAAGCTTTAGTAATAGCAGGGTTCTAGCCCTGCACTTCTGATTGGCCGATAATAGCGATATCGGATTGGTCCATTCAGGAGGATCTGATTGGCTGTTAATGAGCCACTCTCATTGGTTAAGTGGGTTAACACTCCACATTTCCTATTGGTTTCTAGAGCAGCAGCTTGCCTATAAAAGGGCTGCTGTTGCTCTAGGGTTTCGCTCTGTTCAGAATGATAAATAAAGAGTTGAGGTTCACTGTTCACCATCTCGTCTCCGTTCCTTGTGACCATGCGCAGAACTTAACACTGGCGACGAGGATGGGATGCGGAGACATCAGAGCTGACTGAACACTACAGAGCACTAAACAGAGCACGTGGCTGAAGGCGCATCAACGGCGGAAACCATGACCGGCGGCACCATACCACCCGCTCCAGTCGATCCGGCACAAGAAGACTGGGACTCATACATGGACCAGTTCCAGATGTTTCTGGAGACCAACAACTTGAAGGATGCCACTACTGGAAAAAAGCGAGCGGTATTCCTGACTCACTGTGGACCTGCTGTTTTTAAGATGGCTAAAGCACTGGCGAAACCGGCTGAGGTGAAATCCATGGACTGGGACGTCCTCGAGCCCCTCCTACGGGCCCACTATGCACCTACCGTACCAACGCTTGTCCGAAGACATGAATTTTACCAGAGGGACCAGCGGAAAGGAGAAAGCATTGCAGATTTCATCGTGGATCTCCGGAACCTGGGAGGCCTCTGTGGGTTTGCTGACCTCAAAGAAGCTCTAAGAGACCGAATAGTTCTGGGTTTAGATGCACCTTACGTGCAAAGTAAGCTGATGGCGAAAGGCGACATCAGCCTTGCTGATACCATCGCTGATGCTACTGCAGCAGAAGCAACCAGGAAGTCGGCTGCCCGAATGCGCCGCACCAACGCCCTGCTCCGCCAACTCGCCGGTGAAACCTCACCTTGCCTTGAGGGACATGCAACGGCAACCCACCACGAGGACCTCGAATCGTCATCAGAAAGTGATGAGAAAGAAGTCAACCAGCTCCGGTCTGAACGAGACCAACGCCACCAGCGTAACCAGAGACTGCAGTATCAATGCACAGGCTGTGGGGCAAACCACCCACGATCAGATTGCAAATTCCTCTGCCATATTTGTGGGAAGAGAGGCCACATTGGAAAGGTCTGTCGAAGCAAGCTAGGAGCCAGCCCATTTCAGAGGGGGACCAACTATCACCAACCCACAGGAAGTCATCCTGTGATTCGGGAACATTCGAACCACCAATGGAACAACCACTCCTACAGAAATAAACCACTAGCCCATTCAACGAAATGAGAAGAGGCACACCAAACCATCACGATTGGTCACGCCTCCTCATTAGATGCAAAGAAGATCCAAGTGAAGGTCGCCATCGAAAACCAGCCCTGTGTTATGGAAGTCGATTCAGGATCGTCCCTCTTGATGGTTTCCTGGAAGACCCATAAACAATTGATCTCTGCCGTCCAGCAGCAAGACCTCAGAACCCAAAGAATCATTCTCAAGGACTATCAAGGAAACCGAATTCCGGTCGTTGGATCCAGCCAAGTCCAGGTCTCATTCAAAAATCGTACTGCATCTTTACCATTGACCGTCGTCGACCATGATCGGCCTAGCTTGTTAGGCCTTCAATGGTTTGCTCCACTTGGGATTGAGGTAGCCGGCATTAACCAAACCAGCAGCGACGACTGGGAGGAGGCCTTCGTCCAGGAATTCCAGGACGTCTTTGCAGATAAACTAGGTGACCCTAGTCAAGGGGACCCCGATATCATTTAACCTTAACCCTGAAGTAGCCCCCATCCGCCTTAAGCCTAATCGAGTCCCTTTTGCCCTTAAAGCAAAGATTGATGAGCAGCTTGATAAATTAATAGCCCAGGGTGTTTTAGAACCAACCGACCATGCTCCTTGGGAAACCCCAATCGTAACACCCATCAAATGGATGGATCGTTAAGGATTTGTGGGGACTACCGTGCCACCCTGAATCATGCCCTTCAACAAAACGCTTACCCGGTACCGGTGGTACAACACCTCCTCCATTCCCTGGGGGGTGGAAAAGTCTTCGCTAAATTGGATTTAGCACAAGCGAACCAACAACTGCCTGTAGATAAAAAAACAGCAGAGGCACAAATGATTGTTATGCACCGAGGCGCTTTTAAGTGCAACCGACTCCAATTCGGAGTTAGCGTGGCCCCAGGGATCTTTCAGAGCTTGATGGAGAGACTCTTACAGGGGATAAAAGGGGTCGTACCATACTTTGATGATGTTTTAATTGCTGCCCCAAATAGAGAAATATTAAAGGAGCATCTTAGACTGGTTCTCCAGAAATTTAAAGACTCTGGCCTTAAAGTTAAAAAAAAAAAAATGTCAACTGTGTACAGATAAAGTAGAGTTCCTGGGGTACCTAATCAATAAACAAGGCATTCACCCCACCAGTAGCAAGTTAAGAGCAATCAAGAATATCCCAAGACCCAGGAACAAGACTGATCTCCAAGCTTTCCTGGGGCTTATTAATTTTTACAACATCTTCCTGCCCCACAAAACGACCATAACCGAGCATCTACATCGGCTTCTCGACAAAAAAGCAACCTGGGTTTGGGGGCACCGAGAGGAGCACGCATTCCGACAAGTGAAAAACCTATTAACTTCAGATGCTGTTTTAATGCAGTATAACAAGACTTTGCCTTTAACAATCACATGTGACGCGTCACCCTTTGGAGTAGGAGTCATTCTGAGCCATGTGTTACCAAACGGTAGTGAAGCCCCTATTGCCTATTTTTCAAGAACTCTATCAAAGGCTGAACGTAACTATAGTCAAATTGATAAAGAGGCTCTTGCTGTTGTATCTGCTGTTAAACGGTTTCATGAATATGTTTATGGACGAGTTTTTACTATTGTTACTGACCACAAACCTTTGCTGGGGATTATAGCGGGAGACAAGCCAACCCCCTATATACTATCACCTAGAATGACTCGCTGATCGGAGTTTTTGGCTGCGTACAATTATAAGCTGCAGTACCGCCTGGGGAAAGCCATTCTCCACGCTGACGCATTGAGCCATGTACCACTTCCGAAAACCGTCGATGACCCAGCTCCAACCCTTACAACGCTCCAGATTGAAATGCTGCATTCACTGCCACTAACCGCTAGAGATATCGCGATTGAAACAAAACGCGATCCAATCTTAAAGCGGGTTCTTAGCTGGGTTGAACGAGGATGGCCAGTAGATCAAACCCCTGATGACTTCATTCCCTTCAAGAATCGACAAACGGAACTTTTTTCACAAAAGGGCTTCATCCTGTGGGGGGATAGAGTCATCGTCCCAGAGCGGTTACAACGAGCGGTACTAAAGACACTACATGAGGGCCACTCTGGCATCATGAGTATGAAAGCACTTGCACGAAGCTACGCGTGGTGGCTGGGCATCGACAAACAAATCAAAGCCTGGATAAAGACTTGTTATAAGCCTAAAGCCAGGAGGTTAGCAATGCTCCACCAAAAGCAACTCCGACAGAATGGGAAACACCTCGGGGACCGTGGTCCCGCATTCATATTGACTTTGTGGGACCTACTAAGGGACATACGTTCCTATTAACAGTGGATGCCTACTCAAACTGGCTCGAGATCCATGCAATGAAAAGTACTACAACCGAGTCCGTCATCCAGAAGTTGAATAGATTATTCACGACGCATGGACTGCCAGACATTCTGGACTCCGACAACAGACCCCAGTTTACCACGCTTCGTTTTGAACAATACTTAGCGGACCGCGGTATTCGCCATGCGCTAACTTCACCAGTGCACCCTGTGGCTAATGGAAGAGCTGAGTGCATGGTACAGTTTGTTAAAAAAAACCTTCTACAAGATGGAGTATGGGCACATTGAAGATAAGATAAATAGAATACTCCTTCTCCAACACATCACTCCACACAGCGTCACCAACAAGACTCCAGCGGAACTATTGATGGGACGCAAACTCCGCTCCCACCTCGACTGACTTCACCCGTCCTATGAGCCAGAGAAACCCTGTGGATCTAGCAAAAAATGCCACGAGTTCAAGATAGGCGACTTAGTTTTCGCCAGAAACCTTTCTGGCGAACCGTTGTGGATCGAGGCTACCGTTATTCAAGCCACTGGACCCAGGTCATACCGGGTGAAAACCTGTGACAGAAAAATATGGAAATGCCATATAAATCAGCTTCGCTCGAGGCTACAACCTAGTTTCCGCGACTCCGGTAACTCCCAAACTGAGGGGGGAGGGGATGTCGAAGAAACCAAATTCAAGATGGCGGAAAGCAGGAACGAAAGAAGGCAGCCATGGGGCGTAACAAGTGAAGAAGGATCAGGGATGGGTGTGGCCTCGCTACAGAGGAACAACCCAACAGAGGCAAGCCCGCAAGGGCCAGAGGACAACGACGAGAACATTAGCGGCACCGAGTCTTCCAATGAGGAACCACTGGCACCCGACTTGCCCGAAAATGCCCTGCCAAAACAGGCTTAAGGACAAGAACCGGTGGGACAGTGTAAATCCAATAGAAAGTCAAAACAACCTTCCTACCTCAGAGATTACGTCACCGCACCCCTCAAACGGAACCCGGGGGAAGGGGTGTTATGAACTAATAAAACACTTAAATAAAGTTTATCAAAAGCTTTAGTAATAGCAGGGTTCTAGCCCTGCACTTCTGATTGGCTGATAATAGTGATATTGGATTGGTCCGTTCAGGAGGATCTGATTGGCTGTTAACGAGCCACTCTCATTGGTTAAGTGGGTTAACACTCCACGTTTCCTATTGGTTACTAGAGCAGCAGCTTGCCTATAAAAGGGCTGCTGTTGCTCTAGGGTTTCGCTCTGTTCAGAATGATAAATAAAGAGTTGAAGTTCACTGTTCACCGTCTCGTCTCCGTTCCTTGCAACCATGCGCTGAACTTAACAATCACCATCATTATCACTATGATATATCCATGAGGAAGCTAAAGACGAAAGTAAGCAGTGCTCAGAAGTGATACCCAATCCAGGAGCATTTTAGACAACATAGTCTACATAGAGAATACAGAAAAACAGAAGTGGAAGCAGCCATTATAGTCCATATAATTTGACTCCCTATTCATTGCAAGAATCACAGTTCAAGCAATCATACCTGTTGGTTCTCCAGCATTGAACTCACGTGACTAAAAGAATCTGATCTTCTCCCTCAATCAGTGGTTGTTAATTGGTTGTTATACACACATGCATACAGAACTGGTTTTCCATGGAGTGTTATTAATTATTATCATAAATATATAATATTTGAAGAAACCCCTTCAGTATAAAGCTGCTTGAGTGAGCAAAGTTCCCTGAGAGCCTTTAGGGGCTTATTTTCCATGGATGCCATACTAACATGAGTAACTTGTGGCTTTAAGCATATTGAATATTTATAAAAACAAAGGAACTTTAAACTATTAATGAGGAAATGCTAATTTCAAAATAAATCTTCATTATTGCATTATAATTCTGGAGAGGGACAGTGGGGAGTTTGCTGAGTTGCTATAATAGGAGAGCATCATGTCTCTTCTTAATTTTTTTTATGGTACAGCAAACCACTAAAATATTAGGAAATGAAAGTGAACTGATATGGTAATATTTGGCCATTGGTATCAGATGCTAGGCCCAATACACTCTGGAGAACTGGCAGTGTTTTTTTCTCCTGCAGATACAGAACATAGCACTGTTGGTGTTAGAAGTCTATGATTGATGGCTGGTTGACAGGATCTAAGAAAAGGATCAGGAAGGTGGCAATTGTTCCTCTAATCAGGGGATAAGTCTGGGTTTCAGATTTCATGGTTGAGTCAGACCTGCAAAGGATACAAATAAATTATTTTATCAGGCAACAGGGTCTAACTCTTGAAGCAGATACAACATGACTTGGATTAATTCTGATATTCACTTAAGGGTGGAGGAATGCCCAGATGGGTGGAGATGTTGTTCAAATTATTGGAATGTTATCTTGACATGCAGCCTTTTTGTATCAAAATGGGAAGATCATGTATTTTGTTGGAGTCAACAATCAACAGCTGGGCTAAAGGTATCCAGGATTTGGGATGAAAAAAAAAATCATTAAAAAAGTCAGAAGAAAGCCAAAAAAATTCTCATTGGTTCTTGACCAAACTATCAACTTATAAAGACTGTTCATTCTCCCAATATGAAATAAAACTTTGAAAATCATGGGAGTCAAAGCTCAGCATATTTGGAAAGAACTGAAATAGGTGGCTTATGTATATTAATGTTACTTCAAAAAGGAATTATTAGTCAATTAGTCATTGTTTCTGTATGTGATGTTTTATAGTGAATAAAGTTTTGAACACTCAAAACAAGTGTTCTTAAACCAAGGTTTGCTTGGCTAATTCTAGAAATATGAATTCTAAAAATTCATGTGCTTTTATGTCAGTAACTCATTCTCTTTCTTCCACCCCCCACCTCTCTCTCACACACACTGATTTCCAAGTATCTATTTAAAGGAGCTCTGTCAAAAAGTATAAGGAAAATCCTCTGTCAAAATAATCCTATTGTTTCTAGCTGGCACAGATTTTGCCAGGCTGTAGAAACCAATAGGACCTGGGAACAAATAAGTTTATATGTTACAGTTGCCCCAGAATAAAATACTGGGATAGTATACGCCAAGATATATTACTTCAGTTATAAAACACAGAGCTAAGATTTCCATGATTTAGACCTGCTTTTGCTAACCACTACCACCAACACCAATAACAACAATATTCATTAATTTTGCTATAAGCAGTTCTGTTTTTAAACCATATAAGCATTACAGAAATAAAATGTAATCAACTGGTGCTATTTTCATGATAAATTTGTTACTTGGAAATAAGGATCATATTGTAGAAAAGAAAAAAAATTATTTTTTAAAAATAAAACTAATTAAAAATATAGTCTATGTGGGATAGACAGCATCACCACGAGATGGATTCTGACTAACCGCACTCAACTTGTACCCCTGGTGGAACTACATCTACGCGGAGGGAAGAAAGCAGTGAAGTACCTTAAGGTTCTGTCTGCTGTCCTCAAAATCTTCATAAATGATTTAGACAAGAGGATAGAAAGGGACCTCATTAAATTTGCAGATGACACCAAGCTGGGGGGAATAACCAACACTTTAGGAGATAAGCTCAAAATCAGAAAGGGTCTTGATAGACTTGAATACTGATGAAATGCAATTCTGTGGTGAGAAAATGAAGGCCTTATATTTAGGCATCCCCGCCACTACTGCTGCTCCATCGCTGCTGGCACTGGAGCCAGAAAGGTTGAGGACTACTATCTTATAGGCAGCCATTTAAATATGAATCAGCAGTGTGTTGCAACTACCAAAAAAATCAATGCATCTTAGGTTGCATCAACAGAAGGATAATTCAAGATTGTGTTAAGTGTTCATACTGCTTTATACTACACTGGCAAGACCACACTTGGAATACTGCATCCAGTTTTGATCACCATGATACAAAAAAGATGTTGAGGTGTTTTGCTGTTCTGAAATTGTTTATTTTATAGATTAAGGCCACTCTGGGTCTGAAATTGTTCAGTAAATCATGATACAAGTGATCATTTCATCATACTGTTGTGTATTTATGCCAAAATACTCAAATGGCTACCATATAATATCTTTCCCCCACCCTCTACCAGTAGTTAGATATATATAGAGAGAGAGAAGAGAGAGAGGGAAGGAGGGAGAGAGAGAGAGAGGGAGGGAGGGGGGGAGGGAAGGAGAGACCATCTCTTTCTCATTCCCCCCTTTTCCTGAGCTGGATTCATTCCTTTTTCTTGGTCTTAATGTTTAAGATCGAAGCACTTTTTTTTGCAGTTTTTCTTTGTGGCATATTTTAATTCTTGCTAATACATAAATTAGTTGAGCAGTGCAGATGTTAACACTGCCTTAGGGCTGTCTGTCCCGGGTCTGGTTTTGCATAGGGAGAGAGGCAGTGTCTGCTTCCAACAGTTTGACGTTCCCTGCTCTTCCCTCTGCCCTGATTGCCCATTTGGAGCTTTCTCTTGGATTTCACAACCAAGTTGACTGAGTGAATAAAAAATTGCCAAGTTGAGGCACCCTGGGCCTTGTAAAGCTGCAGGGCTGTGAACGGCACTCTGTTGCTGGCAGGCAGGGTGACCTGAGATGGCCATCCCCGGGTTACAGAGGTTCTGGTAATTCTGAATGGGTGGGGAACTGGAAAGGAGAAGTTAGTCTCACTGAAGCAAAGCCCCCGGGAGCAGGGCTTGCTCCTGAATCTCATTTTTCACATGTCTCCTGCACTCTCACTACTAGCCCCGTAAGAGGAAAGGAGGTGCTTCCTGTTATTCTGATTCAAATCTCAAGCTGGTGACAGGACAGAAGCAGACTGCCTATGCCTCAGAGTGGCAGGCTGTACAAGATGGATGGCCATGCTCTGCTCTTGAGACTACTTCTGCTGATTTCCACAGGTAAGTGGTTCTCCAGGTTTGATAAGATATGGCACAGGATGTTTGGGTCAGCGAGGTACTGGAGAGGTCATAGTAGCTTTAGTCTCTGGACTGGCAAGAAAAATGAGGGTCCTCACCCAGGCAGTTCATCTCAGACAGGTTGGAAGGACATTTTAGGGAATACCGAGGGGATGATTCGACTTTGGAATCCAAGGCTCAGATCTTTCTGTGATCCTGCTTCTTACCTGAAAGAGGTCCGTAATGTAGGCCTTGCCTTGCCTTCTGCTCTCTACATGTGCCCCACCCAACTTATTTAATTATTTCTCTTTAATTGTTTTCCCTGATTCCACATCATCAGTATTTTTTTTTCCTGCCTCAAAGAACCAATGAGGTTATTTTACAGATATAAAATCCTAAAGATTGAGGTGCGCTCTTGCCACTCCCTTCAGTTTTGCTTATACTCCTCCATTCCTCCACAGGAAGAATGCCAGTCTTTGATAGGCCAAACTTCTCTGTATCCAAATTATATGAAGCCTTTGGCAGAATTTGTGAAGCCACTTGCATTCTGACCCTGGCTGAAATGGGAATGAACCAGAGTGTCTCATGAAATACTTGTGGCTCTTTCTTCTTCTTCTTCCTTTCTTTTTGTTTGCAATGATTTCAGAGAAGAAATGAAAGAAATAGGTAGTTTGTTTTAGTGTAGCATGGAGACATACATGGAAGGCTACATTGGTTTCCTGTTAAAAATGATTTGACATTATGCAGGAGAAATACACTTTCCTACATACGGATGTGAAGGGATAAAGGACCTCTGTTGCTGGCCAGATCCATTTACTGATTCTCCTAATTCTTCTTAGAGATCAACCTATGTGATCCAAACTACAGTTTATCAAAAGTAGAGACCAGATGTATTTTGCTTATAGATCTATTCAGAATGGCACAAAGAAGTAATCCAAATGATATGCTTCATGGTTTCAAATCTGACAATACCTGTTACTGTGGGGAGAATGTAAAAAACAGCAAATAAATACCTTTTAGACAGTTATGCAGAACCTCAACACAAGATCTTGCTTTTCATTATAGCAATTCCTCAAACACAGAGAAGTTGTATATGTCTCACTGGGGCAAAAATCAGTGGGTTAGGTAATATGGAACAAAGCAAACTATTTTGTCCCACTGACAAAGTTTCCAAACCCAGAGTCAGGTATGTCTTTATTAGGACCAATATGTCAAAAATCATAACAAATAAGTTCAATGTTTTAAAATGTATGTTAAGGACAATATGGTCAGAGGCTCAAAAAGATTGGAGAAGTGCATACAACATATAGAATGCTAGTTACACCTTATTTTTGGGGGGGGAATCTCTTAATTTTTGAAAACCTACTTTATTCGATTCTGCATCTCCTCCTCTACTTTACTATATGATCCAACAATGCATGCTTCAAAGAATCAGTATTAAATGTGGTTTTTGTCCCATTTTCCTTTCCCTACTTTTTGTGGCTTTATTTTAATTAGTTAAAATCTTGGAAAACTGGACATAGTTATATCTATGTTGGGCTATTTGTAATGAAGATATTGACTGAGGATTTCAAGTTAAAATCATACAATGACATCCAACAGCACAAAGTAAATTAAGGTAAAGGCTATATCAAGTAGAGAAGAGAAAAGAGAGGTTGGTTATAGTTAATGTTTTCTCTGGGGTAGGATTCTGCTCCCCATTATTATTTAATTTTATGAAACTTCTCCTTTGGTAACACTGATTTGCAAACTAGGGCATTCAAAACCTTTGGTAGACCAATACTTGAATTCAGCTCTGCTGTCTGAAATCCGCACTGTATAACAGACATAAATACAATTGAGCGAGTCCAGAAGTATTTTACCAGAAGAGTACTACATTCCTATGTTTGTAACAAAATATCCTATAGCACCAGACTTGAGATTCTAGGCTTAGACAATTTTGAACTACACCGACTAAGATTGGACTTAAGTATAGTTCATAAAATCATATGTTACAATGTCTTACCAATTAATGAATATTTCAGATTTAACCACAATAACACAAGAGCACACAACAGATATAAACTAAATGTAAACCACTCCAAACTTAATTGTAGGAAGTATGATTTCAGCAAAAGAGTGGTCAATGTCTGGAACTCACTATCTGATTCTGTTGTCACCTACTCAAACCCCCTCAAACTAACCTCTATTGACCTTACCCCATTCCTAAGAGGTCTGTAAGGGGTGTGCAGAAGCGCACAATCATTCCTACCATCCCTGTCCTATTGTCCCCAATTATTAGTTCCTATTTCTTGTATTTAAACTTATGTTTATTCTTGTTTTTGTTGTATTGTGAGTTTTTGACAAATAAAATAAATAAATAAAATTATTAACCCAACTGAAAATTCCAAACTTGTTTCTGATTTTGCCCTTAACCTGTCTTAAATTTTTAATAAAATTTTCTGCTTCCCATCCCCAGTGGTTTCAGTAAGTCTGGACTTCTCCTTAATTCTAAATTTCTCATAGTTAGAATTTTTCCTGAGGTTATTTTTACATCGTCTCCATTTTCTCTCAATTGTAGTGGCTATTACAATTCATGGTTATTCGGGAACAACAGTACCTCCCCAAAATGGTACCTTCTCTTTGAAAAGTCTAAATCTTACACTTCAGGAAATTAAAGGTAAGCTACAAATGAAATGGGATGAACTGATGCTAAAAAATTTGTGTAAAGGTTTTCTTATAGTGCTAGAATCCAAGTTTATCCATGACATAGAATGGAGGAAGAAAATGAATCTTATTTGGATAGCTTTGCTTATTTTAGATAGCAGAGGGCTGAACTAAGAAATCTGCACCTATAAAATGTGGCAATGGGCACTGATCTGAAAAACTTTTGGAAAGATTAAGAAGGATGAAACTTTAAATAGCTATTAATCATGACACGTTATTTATCCTGGCAAGTTTCTTTTCCCCCCTTTAAGATCAGAAGCAACATGCCAATGATGGGGGCAGGGGCTGTCAGATTCTATACAGGGGTTTTCTTGTGTTAGAAAAACAGGATGCTGGGCTAATTAGGCCTTTAATTTAATGGACCCTTCTGATAAATTGCCAATTTTGATGGGAATTCTGCTAATATCTTAGTATCCTAATGTTAAAACAAAAAATATTATTTTCAGAGAAACCATGGGTTTACCCATGTAGTTAATTTGTGTTGATTTGCTTCTTCCTTCTTTCATGTCCAGAAACTGATAGGGTGGTATACTGAATTTTATTTCAGTGCTTAGGAATATATTCTATTCTGCCTGGAGAAAAGCACATCCATTTGGACAGCATATGGCAGTGAATAGCTTGTGCAGTTCTAGACCCTAATAGAAAGAATGAGCAGGGTGGTTCAAGAGAAATGAACTGATCCTGCCAGAGTTGTTTTTAACATCTGCCACCTGTAATAGTCCTCACATTGTACCTAATGAGGGGGAAGTATTTACACAATACACTGGGAACTTGAAAATTTGCAAATGTCTTCACATATCATTATTTCTTTTTATAAAGTACTTTTAATTAATTGAGACAATTTGCCTCCCAACAATGGGCATGTTAATTTCTTTCTAAGAACCTACAGGAACTTAAAGCTGATAGAGCCTCTCTAAGATGCAAACAAAGTGTCTTTGAATTTTGAGATTACACTTTTATTCTTGAAATATTTGTTGCTATGAAATACTCTTAAAATGAAGGAATGAGAAAATATTGATGCCCACTCCCAGAGGCCTCTGCAAAAGGTAATTGATAAAAGCAGAACTATACTGAGGCAATGCTAGTTCTACCCCTTGTACACCCCTTGTCAATGACACATATATAAAAGAGACAGTTTGTGTCACAATAGTGCAATGATGAGGTTGGCAGTGCTGTTCTCAGAAAAGATTACTTGGAAACTGGCAACCAAATAAAGGGGAAAATCTGACACTAGATTTCTCCCAATGTTTTTTCTCAAAATATTGTTCCTATGATCCCTTGAATCCCAAACCAGAGAGTTATTTCCTCAAGAATTCTTTATAGCAAGGGATTCAGTCATCATTCTTTTCCTTCTTTACCACAATTGTTACAATCATCCAAACTTTTTCCGTCTGGAATAATTGTCTTTGGTGGAGTCCAGTTGCAGCTCCATTCCTCTCCTTTCTGGTAATCTTGGGGAAATCTGAAACTTTTACAAATTTATTGCCTAAGGTCATTTTGAAAGCTTAAATTAAAATTGAAAAGATATATTGAAAAAAGATATGCACAATTAGTTTGCTTCCAACTGCTTTGTAGAAATGTGCTGTCTGATGAAATAAAGTAATAAATAGCCTTCAATGTTTGTAAAGAGAGGTCTGTAATTCTTCTTGCCTGAGTCAAATCAGAAGGGAAACTTGGTGATTGTTTGTTAGTTTTGATTGGGAATAGATCAGAATTTCTATTAAATACCTTTCTCAGTTCCTCAGAGGCTTCTAGCAGTAGATGATCCAGGTAGATTTCTTTCTATCTGACACCTCAGAGTAATATTTTATTTCTTTTCCATTCTAGATTTGATATACCAATACCGTATCAGACAGTGTTGGGATTTGTTTACTGAGCAGATGACCAATATCAGCAAAACATATTGGTGTGATTGGAAGAGTATTCGCAGGTATTGCAGAGTTTCACCTTTTACCCTTTCATGGGAAAGGGTAGGCTTGCGATCTAAATGAGGAAGAAGGTTGTATGATTTTACCATAATAAACTTTCATATTATTTCTATCAGGAGAACATGAAGATACTTTCTTAAATTATATTGTAGAGATAATCCTCATTTAACAAGCAGCCATTCCCATTTGTTAGAGTGATGATAATGTAACTTTATGACCATTTGTCACATTTATGACCTTCACAGGTCAAGGAAAGTTGAAAAAAGTTGAAGTAAGATCATAAGCACAGTCATAGTTTCACTTGGCAACCATTTCACTTAATGGCCAAATTTCCAAACCCAGTTATAATCATGAAACATGTACTACCTTCAATGTATTATATTTTCTAATTTCAGATATTTATATACTATTTTTTATAAGCAAGTCAGTCATTTCAGAATTAATTTGTGGCATTCAGGCTGAATTAATCATAATTAGGTTTAACTGGAATTAGTGAGATTAGGTAGCATGCAATAATGAAATGTGAGAATGACCTTGGAAAACGAGGGAAAGAAGTGCTGCTTAGGGAACCATCAGATAAAAGGGAGAGGAGTCCACAGCTGAGCAACAGACAGAGAAGGAATCATATAAAAGATCTATCCTACCTAATCTAGCAGTAAAAAAAAAGACAGTGGGAAATATGTACCTTCAGACTTGGAAGATTATGTTAATATAGTATCGCAATAAAGAATTCATCTGTTCATATTTCCTGTCTGGTCTACATGGGAAGCTGACATCTGTCCTGTCCATTTTTTGTCCTGGTTTCACAGGTGTTTTTGGCCATCTCTGTTCCATTCAAAATGAGTGGTAAAAAGGATTTTTTTTTCTAAGAATAAGCCAGACCTATCCAGGGCTGTCTCTTTTTTGATAAAAGATTAGTTTGGTACAAACTGAATGTAAGCACATTCAGACTTAGAAAGATTCTGTTATAATGCTTGTTAGAATAAAAATAGTGGGAATTAAAAATGGGAAAAATGTTCTGTTTGTATCTTTTCATCTTTTGCTGAAGAAAAGATGAAATGTTGGATTCTAAAATAACTTTAATGGCAGATGAAGTACCTACTATAGAGTAGCTTACTATCTGACTCATGGGGCTGAAGTTTACTGCAGTATTTTACTGCTTACTTTTAATAGTTTACTGATATTTTTTCCTTGGGATGCTCCCCCTTTCTTGGGTTGATTCCTCAAGACCAAAAAAACTAACCATGTTTTCATTATTTTGAAAAATATAATCCTAAAATGTAACAGGGGTTTACAATATAGAGCAAGTATAACTGTAGGTCCTGTGACATTGGGTAAAACAAAGTAATAACCACATTTTCTGGCCAGTAAGAATGTGGAGACAAAAAAAAAGAAATTGCAAGCTGAAGTTCTGAATTTTGATATTGAAATCTGAATATTTTAGAGATATTTCTTTAAAACTCACAAAAAACCTGTCCTGATTCATATTAAAAACATAAGCAATATCATTTTTATTAAATATTGTCATCTTGTTGGACCTGGGATCATGCATTCTCTATGACAGCAGCTGCCCTATGAAACAGCACCCCTCTGGAGATTTGAATGGCCCTAACCTTGTTAGCTTTTTTTAAGGATTGAAGACCTGGCTGCTCTCCCAGGCGTTTGGGCTGGATGCTTGTTAGCATTGCTGGCTAATGCTAGTTGATGTACAGAGCAGAGGGCTTTGAAGGCAAGAGGAAGACCTGCTACCAAGCCAATACTCAGATAAAAGGCACTGAGTTTGGGCCAAGAAAATAACTTGAGAAATTGTCTCAAATGAGCCCCTCCCTAGTTCATGTACAGATAAAGGGAGGAAGAGACAAGTACATTCAGACTTAGAAAGATCCTTTTATTATACTTGCTAGAATAAAAATAGTACCAATGTTGGGATTTTGAATGGGTTGTGCCGTGTTTGTGACTTTTAACATATTTTTGTTAACAGTAAGTTTCCCAAAATAACTTTTGTGAGATGGGAGACTACATAAATTGTTTAAATAAATATATATATACTTAAAACATTCCCCAAAACCTGCACACTGTGGATGCATACATTTTTGATCATAAGATATTTGACCACATTAGATGGGAAAAATATGAAAACAAAAGATGTATTATTATTGAAAGTCCCAATGCATTTTGAAGAAATATGAAGAAATACACAGATCATTCCTCACTCATTTCTCACATACTTGATTGGTATGTTTTCTTGTTTTTTACATTCGATAAGAGAACATGGATAGGCACGGGGTCTACATGCCTGTATATGTTCACTCATGTGCATGCAATTATTTCTCATTCTCTAATTTTGGAGAGTAGGTCTAAATCAGTGGTTCCCAAAGTGGGCGGTACGGCCCCCTGGGAGATAATGGGATGCCTTAGTGGGGTGCTGAAAGCAGGGGGGCGCTAGGAGGCAGCAGGGGGGCGCTGGAGGTGAGCATCAGGGCACAATTCAGGGGTGAGAAAAAATCCCACCGCCACTGCATTTGAGGCAAGGCCCTGCAGGATCATCCCATTGACTTGCATGCTCTGGTGCAAGGAGCTCCACCCCGAACGCAGCATTGAAAAAGGAGAGCAAAGCCAGAGTAGTTTTGCTCTTCTTTTCAAATATCCCACTGCCGCAGTATTTGGGGTGATGCGGCGTCACCCCGAACGCAGCGTTGGGAACAGGAGAGCAAAGCCAGAGTGGTTTTGCTCTCCTTTTCAAATATCCTGCCACTGCCGCGTTACACCCCATTGAGCCCCTTGCACTGGAGGCACCTGCCCCAAGCGAGTCCGAATGGAGCTGTGCACGAAGTCAATGGGGTGAGCCTGAGAGAGGGAAAGAGAGAAGAAAGAGAGAGAGTGAGAGAGAGAGAGAGAAGGAAGAAGAGAAAGAGAAAAGGGAAAGAAAGACAAAGGGACAAAGAAAGAGGGAAGATGGAAGGAAGGGACAGAAAGAAAAAGAAATAAAGGAGGGAGGGAGGGAGAAGAAAGATAACGAGATATCTCTTCTAGTCAATCACCTGCTCCAGCAGGATTAGAAGGGAGTGTGTGTGTGTGTGTGTGTGTGTATGTGTTCTCGTAATTTACCAATACATTTTGGTTTTGCCTTCTTCAGAATTGGCACTGTAATACATTGGGGAAAAGTAAATTTTTAGGGTGGAGATCTGGTCCAAAGGACCCTGTTTAAAGCCTCAACAAAATGTGAGAGCTTCCTGATAGTCCTGGCCTTGTTTCATCCACAAAACCTTTAATTAATAGAAGCCAAAGATGCTTAAATGTGCTGGCGAAGATGCTGGCAAAGATATTTCAATGTGGAAAAGGGCCTCTAAAGTAGGCCTCATTTCAATCTGATGCATCAGGTCTCTCTCCCTCCCCCACTCTCTCTCCCTCCCCCCTCCATCCCTCCATGCCCTCCCTTTCTTTGTCCCTTTTTCTTTCTTTCCCTTTTCTCTTTCTTTTCTTCCTTCTCTCTTTCTCTCTTTTTTCTCTCTCTCTTTCCCTCTCCCAGGCTCACCCCATTGATTTTGTGCACCACTCTGCTTGGACTTGCTTGGGCAGGTCCCTTCAGTGCAGTGGGTGCAATGGGGTGGACCTGCGGGGCCAGCACCTAGAATATGGCAGCGCCGGCATGTTTGAAAAGTAGAGCAAAGCCAGAGGTCAGTAATTTTTGCTGCAAAGAATCACAAAAGCTTCTGGGTTGTGCACAAGAAGGGACACACATGTCAATGCAATTCAGCAACATAAAGAAATACAAATAAAATAAATCAACAAGAATCGGCAAAGCATCTCTGATTAGATTTTATTCATTACTAGAATCTAATCAGAGATGCTTTGCTGATTCTAGTCCAATGACCTGCTCCAGCAGTGTTGGAAGGGAGTATATGTATGTGTGTGTATGTATGTGTGCATGGCTGTCAAAACTCCAAAAACAGGTCAAGTAGTTCTGGGGAGGCCAGTCATAAATTAGAACACTTGCTAAGCAACCGGCCATTAAGTGAGGACCATTTATATTTGGTTTGCCAGTCACCCAACCACACTCACCTAGTCATGTGACTAGCAAGCCATGCCACCAGTCACATGACCAGCAAGCCACACCCACCCAGTCATGTGACTAGCAAGCTATGCCTACCCAATCACGTTACCAGCAAACCACACCCTCAAATTAGGCCATGACCACAGAAATTTGAATCCCGCTCCTGGTTGGGGGTCATAGAGGATGAGTGTGTAGCACCAAGGGGGAGGTGGACTGAAAAAGTTTGGGAACCACTGGTCTAAATGGATCAACTTTTTTTCTGAGTATCTTACTTATACTACTAATTATTTTGTTTCCTTGATTGTCTTTATAGGCCATACAGTCACCTGAGAAAATGCCTCGAAAATGAAGCTGATAAACTGGACCTTAACTACCCCAATTCTATGGCTGAGGAATACATCATCATCAGCCACCATAACTACTTCTTCAATTGTACCCTGCAGAATCAACCTCTCCAGGACCCTCCTGAAAATATTTTGCTGGCTCTCATCATGACCCCCATCTGCATTATTCCTTTCTTGGTTGCTCTTGTTGTGTTGAAGAGCAAAGATGGTGAGATGCAATTGTGAGTCCCAATCTTTATGAGGTGATGTCCCAATCTTTATGAGGTGATGGTCAAAGCAGTGTATTTACAACATTCAATTATGAAATTCACCCTAAACCAATCTAAAAACATTACCTAGCATGAGCCATTGCACTGGAGACTATTGATTGAAGTGCTGTATGAGGGCACTTTGTACTAAAAGAAAGGTCATAGAAAGAACAAAACCAAACTCCATCACCAAAGCAAATGCTGATGTACGTATGCCTCAGTTATAATCTGATTAAACATTACTACCTATTTTATTCCAAACAGATTATGGAAACTATAGAAAAATTGGGTTATTGAAAATTCTTAGTGAGAACTCCCTAGACTCTTTACAGAATCATTTATTATGAGACACTACGGCAGTGAAAAATTTTAGGGTGATAGAGATAGGTCAAATATACTGTATATGAATGCTTTTTCCATTAGAAAGAAAATGGTAAGTGCCCATGCACCCTTCTTTTTACAAACTGATATCTTTGTCTTTCCACCCAAACTCTCACCCAACACTTACAAATGTCAGATGGTAATGCCCTATAAAATAGAGTGTTTCCACATAGGCAAAGTGTTAGGATATGTCCCTTGTCTTTCTCCCTATTAAGATTGCCTCTGTGGGCAAGCTCTGGCTATCCCAAATGTGGACTTCTTTTTGTAAGTAATCTAGACTAACTGGAGATGAAATGGCATTTTCCCTCACTGTCCTCTTTTGAGTTACAAGTTTCACTTACTCTACTTACTTTGACCCAAACATTTGCTCAATGTGCAGGAGATGCAGATGTCCATGTAACACCATGGGATTACATAAAGCTGCATTTCTCTCCTTCAGCAAGATGGAATCGAAAGAAAATACCAAAAATATATGCCAAATGGATCAAGAAAACAAACTGAAAGTTTAGGGACATTCATAACATAAGTTAATTAAACAGTGAACAAATAGTAGAAATGACAGCCTAGAAGAGTTCAACATGATCACATTTTGGCCTATTGTGTGATACTCTTGTAACTATTTTAAAAATACAATGCCATTACCTTTTTCTAGTAGCATAGTGCTATTGAGACAAACTAGAGGTATTGGCTCTTTCACTATTAACTTCCTCCTTGCATCCTCTTATTTTTTTCTCTCCAACATTTTACTGGCAACATTGGTTTTAACAAACTCCAACAACATAATATTAGTGCCTGACCATGGCACTCTAACATAAACTCTAGAAAAGGAATCTGCAACCTTAAACACTGGAAGAGCCATTTGGATCCATTTCCCACAGAAAAGAAAGCACTGGGAGCCAATAATTTAAGAACTGGTGTGACTGGATGGGTGTGGCCAACTCAACATCACTCACTCCCACCCAATCACTTCCTGCTCTGGAATATGGAGTGAGTCTCCATCCCCCGCCATCACCCTTGCCTTCTCAGGCCAGGCGAGGAGTGACAGGGAGGGGAGGGGCCAGCCAGTGACGGGATCAGCTGACAGGAAGCCACAGCAGAGGGCCAAAAGAGCCACATGTGGCTCCAAAGCAGCAAGTTGCCAACCCCGGCTCTAGAAGCTATATACTTTTTCATAAAAGCAACTTCCTTTCCATTATGTGTACTGCAAAGGAACATGTTTAGATGAGCTAAAAAGCTATGTTCAATATTTTTGGGGGATTGAAGATGTAAGAAACAACTTCTATGGTTCTTCAATGCCTTATTTTTCACCTTGATAACCTCTGTAGTGATTCCTTTTTTGAAGAGTTCTCAAGTTGAAATATCCTGGTCCCCAATGAGTGACATGCAGAAATTACTGAAGTAGAACAACAGATACAACAGATCAGCAGATGGATAAACTGGGCAGTTTTACTAGATATCATTCATTTATCATGACTGTTTTCCTGGGACACATATAGTTGTCTTCATTCATGTTTTCTTAGAAGTAAACATTTGATTATTCTTTTTGTGTAGCTTTTTTCTTTCGGTGTTCATAATACTATGTATGATAAAGAAATGAAAACTGAAAGGAAATAACTAATTAAAATAGATCTCAATGTCAGAAAATGTTTCCATGTCATGTTACAGATACCCTATAACTGAAACTGCAGAAAAATCACTGATTTTAAGTAGTTTTATTTTGCATGTAGTCAGGAGTTGCTAATAAGTATTCTTTCTGTATAATCCTTTCATTGGGAATAATTTCTCTTTTTGTGCTTCAAATGGTAATAAAAATTATGGTATTCTGTTAAAGTCTCTTTGTCTTAAAAAGTGCTTTCCAATTACGACAATGTATTCACTTTAGTCTAGTTTTTTTCTTTTTCATTTTGTATACTATCTCAAGCATCTGAGGGACAGTGTAGTGATTTATTAATATTTCAGATAAAATAAACATAGAATATACTAATTAGAGTACTGCTTGATTTTCATTTCTACTAATGTTTTAATTAAATAGAAAAGTAACATTTTCAGGTCACCCATCCCACAACAATGATTCTGAGCTGTGTACAATGTTTAAAATCCAACAATTAAACCAATAATCCACGTATGACATAAATGACATTTTCCAATCATATCAATAAAAGGGCTTGTCCTATCTCCTGTTCCAATGCCCTGAAGAAAGGCCAATTTTATTAGGAATATCTAGATTTCTGGGGGGAAGCTTTTGCACAAGACATTGTTTAACAGAAGGGACACAAATCATGCCCTCTCCCTTAGGAGCATGCCCTCTTTGGGGTTGAGCAGAAACAATGAGAGAAAGGCAATCTTGTAAATGTGCAGTTCACAGAGTAGCAATGTTACATGGTGTTATGTTTTGAGCATGGGCGAGAAAGAATGGAGACAAGCCTCTGAACGGTGAACTTCAGCTCTTTATTTACATTATGACTTCTGCTTCAATAGCAGTTAACCTGCCTTATGTAGGCAAACCCTGTAACTTTTAACCAATAACGAGCTAGGAACGCTAGCTCTTATAACCAATAGGAACTCTTTGTTAAGGGCCAATCGGATTCCCCGGAACGGGCCAATCCGGTCCGGCCGCTTAACAGCCAATCAGAAGTGCAGGGCCAGAACCCTGCACTTAACTCCAAGCTCACACTTTATTAAATCTTTATGCATTCACAACACATGGGTTAGCATGAGATGCCAAAAGCTGCCTGTATAGAAATTAAAGTGCATGAAATTATGATTGCAAGCAACTAGTAACTACTACACATATTTCAGCATATGTATCACATAATTTCTATATCTTGTACCAATCTAGAGGCTAAATGCCGAATTTTGTATCACTTGCAACTGTTAAATGCTTTTCAGGGAGGTTCCACATAAAGCACATTGCACTTAATTCAGGGCATAACTGAGATATTAATAATGTTTGACTAAATCAAGGGTATAGCTACCAAGATAGATTCAAATGTCATTTTTTGTATAGTTGTGCTATGTAGCCAATGACTGCTGAGGTCAAGAGATAGTGAGAAAGTGAACCTATTTTTCCAGGGAAAGTAAAACCTCATCCAGAATAGGTTAAATCCCAATTCTATTTTCTATAAAAGCTGTTCTATTTTCATTGGATCTAATTTCAGTTTGGTCTCTTTCATCCAGTCCATTATCAAACTTAGGTATAATTCAGGAACACTAAAGTTAGATAGCAAAAAGCAGGAAAGTTTGGTAACCCAGGCCAAAGCTGTAAATAGTCTACACGGTTTAATATAGATGCGGAACAGTATAGGGCATATAAGATATACATAGATATTATAAATTAAATAGTCCCCCAGCACTAACGTATGAACATATTGCAATAGGAACCATTGCAAAACAATCTTATGATGCCCAGTCCTAGTAGATAAACAAAAACAGTTCCATAATCAATGGGACGGAGCATTTCCCACAGGCTAAACTTTGTTTATGTATCATTCATATCTGTTTCAGACAGCTCAGTTATGCTTAGTCCTCAAATGTAACCAGGTCTCACTCACCTTGATACATAATCTTTATTCAGGAATTAGTTTACTTAGCAGAAAGTTCCTAGGCATAGCTCGGCAAGATTATTTTTTAATTATTATTTCAGAGAAGAATGAAATCATATACACGCCAGTTTTGTCTACTGAATCAAAGCCTTCTAGAGGTTTGTGTGTTCTAATCTTCGCCCACCTGTCTTTTTAAGTCAGCAGTTATTTGGCCATTATCGTGATGACCTTGGAAGGCACCTGATCTGTGTAGGCATAATGGGTCCTTCTCGCCTGACAACAACAGGTTTCTACTTGACCAGCTTCAATCCTTTTTATTATTCGCTATTGTTAAAGAAAATGTACCATAATTACTAAGATGTTGTCACCCAATCCCAATATCAATGAAGTCATTAGTTTAATTGGTGGAGAGATTACAAAATTTATTTTTCATTGGAGAAGGTTCCAGTACCATAAATTTTTGCTATTCAGAGGATTCATTGAATATAATTTTGAACAAAATAAAAAGTTAATTTTATGCATGGGTTCCTAGGCACTTATGATATAATTACATGAAAATCCCCTCACATAGCAAATAAAACTTTTTTTTTGCTTTTGACTGATGTACTTTGTATAAGCCCTGCACTAGTCAAATGAATATAATATGTAGTGTAAGTTACCTTAATAATTCCCTACTTCAGGGATAGCCATCTATGGCATAGGCTGTAAAGAGCCTCTCATTAAATATCTTGAAAACTTACAATACTCTTAATGGAATAGAGGATGAAGGTATTGTTTAAAGATCTAACCAAATGATTTCCCCTGTGCATGTTGAGGAACATATGCTTCCTTGAAAACTAAAGAAAAAGGAGTCTAAAACTTGACCTGAGCAGTTGGAGGTTCAGCTGAGCACTTTTGAAAAGTTTGACTAGAAATGTTTCCCTTAGGGCGATATATAGGTCAACTTACAAAAGTTCATTTAGTGACTGTTCAAAGTCACAGTGGAACTGAAAAAGAAGAGTTAATCGTTATTCACACTTACAACTATTGCAACAACCCCATTGTCGTGTGATCAAAATTCAGATGCTTGGCAATTAAATCACCATCACCATCATAGATGGGAGGGAACTTGGAAGTCTTCTAGTCCAATCCCCCTGTTCAAGCAAAAGACCCTATACCATTTCAGACAAATAGATCATTCTTAAAAGTCTCTGGTGATGAAGCACACATAACTTCTGAAGGCAAGGAACCATTCTATTGGTTAATTATTCTCACTGTCATGAAATTTCTTCCTATTTCTAGTTGCTTCTTTCCTTTTTCTTCTCTTGCCTTTGAAAAATAAGTTGACCCCCTCTTCTTGTGGCAGGCCCTCAAATATTGAAAAACTGCTATTATGTCACCCCCTAATCCTTTTCACTAGATTAGACATACCCAATTCATATATTTAAGCCTCTAGCCCCCTAATCATTTTAATTGTTCTTTTCTGGATTATTTCCAGAGTTTTAACATCTTTTCGAGACTATGCAACCCTCATGTTTATGACAGTTGCAGTGTTCTGAGTTTAAGTGAATACCTTTTGAGACCTTCTGATAAGCAAACTCAATGGGGAAGCCAGATTCACTTAACAACCATGTCAATAACTTGACAACTACAGTGATTCACTTAATAATTGCCAATAAAAAATGGACCAAAATTCATTTAACATATGTCTTGCTTGGCAACAGCAATTTTGGGTTCAATTATGTTTGTACATTGAGGATTACCTGTACAACAGCATGAACACTTTATCCAAACAATCAATATAAAATTTATAACAATTAAAGAACAAACTTAGTTGCATTGTTTTCATTTCAAAATATAAACAATTCAGAAAAGAGGGCAGGACAATTATTTCAAATCTTGTACTGTAAATATTCTGTTCCTTTCCTTCCTTCGAAGCCATTTTGATGGGAGCAAGAAGAGAAGGCATAGATTCTGCCTTCTGCCTCCCTCCTGTCTTCCATTGTTTCTACTGTTTTCCATAGGAAGGGTGAGTCCATCCCTTTTACAGATTCTGGTTTGTCAGATCAGCATGGAAGCTGAGGGAAACTGTATTGTAATGATTAGGTTCTCCGTTATTATGGACAAACAGAGAAATTGAGGGGACATGTGACATACTTATTGGGGAGGGGGTGGGTAAGCTGTCAAGTGGCAATTGAACATAAACACCTCTAATTTTACATGTTCAAACTAATACATGAACAAAGCTGAGCTGCACTTTAAAATCTAGCTTTCTGTATACTTTGCAATGGTGTTGCAATTAAAAATAAAGTATATTAAAGAAATTCAGACCAAAATGTCTTTATTTATCATAATAAACTATATAATACTGTGCAATAGGAAACCCAATTGCAAAAACATACTCTGTTGTGAATGAATAAATGTTTAATAAAGTTATCTAGAGCTTGAAGTCAAGTGCAGGGTTCTGGCCCTGCACTTCTGATTGGCTGTTAAATGGCGAAATCAGATTGGTCCGTTCAGGAGAGTCTGATTGGCTATTAACGAGCTGTTCTCATTGGTCAACGGAGCTAGCGCTCCCAGATTGTCATTGGTTGAATAGTTAATAAGTTGCCTATATAAGGAAGGCTATAGCAGCCATCCAGTTTGAGCTGTCACACTATGTAAATAAAGAGTTGAAGTTCACTGTTTCACCGGCTCGTCTCCATTCTTCGCACCCATGCTCCACATTTAACACTGGTGATGAGGATGGGATGTGGAGACGTCAGAGCTGACTGAACAATGAAAAAGATAACCGAGCACGTGGCTGAAAACGCACAACAGCGAAACCATGTCCGGCGGCGTAGTACCACCCGCTCCATTCGACCCAGCGCAAGAAGACTGGGAGTCCTACATGGATCGTTTCCAAATGCTCTTGGAAACCAATAATTTGAAAGATGCCACAACCGGGAAGAAACGGGCGATATTCCTAACGCATTGCGGGCCGACTGTATTCAAGATGGCCAAGGCACTAGCAAAACCGGCTGAAGTGAAGGCTATGGACTAGGACATCCTCGAACCCCTACTGAGGGCCCACTATGCACCGACTGTACCAATGCTTATAAGGCGGCACGAATTCTACCAAAGAAACCAGCGGAAAGGAGAGAGCGTTGCCGATTTCGTTGTTGACCTCCGAAACTTGGGAGGCCTCTGCAGGTTCGCCGACCTGGAAGAGGCTTTGAGAGACCAAATAGTTCTGGGATTAAATGCGCTAAACGTGCAGAGCAAGCTGATGGCGAAAGGCGACATTAGCATTGACGATGCCATCGCTGATGCTACTGCAGCAGAAGCAACCAGGAAGTTGGCTGCCCAACTGCGCTGCAACCGCGCTCCGGTACACCAACTGACCGGCGACATTTCACCTAAGTCAGAAGGACAGCTTTTGATGGCCCACCACGAGGACCTCTCTTCATCGTCAGACAGCGACAAAGAAGAGATCCATCGACTGCGGTCCGATCGGGACCATTACCTGAAGTCCCAACACCCATGCGCTGGCTGTGGGGCCAACCATTCCCGGTCCAAATGCAAATTCTGTGACGCGCTCTGCCATGAGTGTGGGAAACGAGTCCATATTGGATGGGTCTGTAGAAGCCTCCTAGGACCCAACCAGACCTCGAAGGGGGCTAACTATCACCAATTGACAGGAAACCATCCTGTAAGGCGAGAACCAGTAAACCAGAAACCGAACCATAAATCGCCCAACGAAGCGAGAAGAGGCTCACCAAACTATCACTATCGGTCACGCCTCTTCATTGGATGCAAAGAAAATCCGAATTAAAGTGGCCATCGAAAATCAGCCCTGCCAAATGGAAGTCGACTCGGGATCGTCTCTCTTGATGGTTTCCTGGAAGACGCTCAAGCAACTCATCCCTACTATCCGGCGCCAAGACCTCCATTCCCAAAGACTCATACTTAAAGACTATCAGGAAAATAGGATTCCAGTCGTAGGATCCAGTCGAGTCCGGGTCTTGTTCAAAAACCGCACAGCGTACTCACCCCCTGACTGTGATCGACAAGGACCGGCCTAGCCTGTTAGGCCTCCAATGATTCACGCCACTCGGCATTGAAGTGGCAGGCATTAACTGAATCGGCGACAGTGACTGGGAGGAGGACCTCGTCCATGAAATCAGGGACATCTTCGCAGAAAAGCCAGGCGAGTACAAGGAGACCCCGATATCATTTAACCTTAATCCAAAAATAGCTCCCATCCGCCTTAAGCCTCGTTGAGTTCCATTTGCCCTAAATCCAAAAATCGACAAACAGCTTGATGTTAAAAGCCCAGGGAGTGTTAGAGCCAACCGATTACTCTCCCTGGGAGACCCCAATACCCATTAAGCCGGATGGTTCGATTAGAATTTGTGGGGACTACCGAGCCACCCTGAACCACATCCTGCAGCAAAATGCATATCTGGTGCTGGTGGTGCAACACCTCCTCCATTCCCTGGGGGGCGGAAAAGTCTTCGCTAAACTAGACTTAGCTCAGGCATATCAACAACTGCCAGTTGATGAAAAAACGGCACAGGCACAGACAATCGTGACGCACCGAGGTGCCTTTAAATGTACACGGCTCCAATTCGGAGTGAGTGTAGCCCCGGGGATCTTTCAGAGCCTGATGGAAAGGCTATTACAAGGGATTAAAGGCGTTGTCCCCTACTTTGACGATGTGTTAATTGCTGTCCCTACTTCAAAAATATTACGGGAACATTTAAGATTGGTTCTCCAGAAATTCAAAGACGCGAGCCTTAAGGTGAAGAAAAATAAGTGTAAGCTGTCTACAGATCGTGTCGAATTTTTAGGGTATCTAATTGACAGTCAGGGCATTCACCCTACTGATAGCAAATTGAGAGCAATAAAAAACGCTCCCAGACCCCGGAATAAGGCCAACCTCCAGGCGTTTCTAGGCCTTATCAATTTTTATAACGTATTCCTGCCGCACAAGGCGACTGTCGTTGAACCTTTACACCATTTACTGGACAAAAAAGCACTTTGGGTATGGGGTCATAGAGAAGAGCAGGCGTTTCGTAATGTGAAAAAACTACTGACTTCTGATGCGGTACTAATGCAGTACAATGAGACCTTGCCGTTAACTATCACGTGTGATGCATCGCCTTTTGGAGTGGGCGCCATTTTGAGCCACATATTGCCTAACGGTAGCGAAGCCCCTGTTGCCTATTTTTCAAAGAAGCTTTCGAAAACTGAGCGAAATTATAGCCAGATTGATAAAGAAGCCCTTGCAATTGTGTCTGCTGTCAAAAGATTTCATGAGTGCGTGTACGGCCGGGCTTTTACTATAGTGACTGACCACAAACCTTTGCTGGGAATAATAGCAGGGGATAAGCCAACCCCCTATATATTATCTCCCAGAATGACTCGCTGGTCAGAATTCTTGGCTGCTTATAATTGTCGGCTGCAATACTGCCCCGGGAAAGCCATTCCCCACACCGACGCATTGAGTCGAGCACCGCTTCCAGAGATTATTGACAACCCCGTGCCAACAGTGACAACATTGCAGATCGAGGCACTTCATACACTGCCATTAACCGCCCGTGATATCGCGAGAAAAACAAAACACGACCCCGCCTTAACATGAGTCCTCACTTGGGTGGAACGCGGATGGCCATTGGACCAAGTATCAGACGACTTCGCACCATTCAAAAGTCGACAAACAGAGTTGTTTTCCCAAAAGGGCTGCATTATCTGGGGCGATAGAGTCGTTATCCCAGAACGACTCCAACAAGCAGTACTGAGAACCTTGCACGATGGCCACCCCGGCATCGTGCGCATGAAAGCCCTCGCACAAAGCTACGTGTGGTGGCCAGGCATCGACAAGCAAATTGAGACTTGGGTCAAAGCTTGTCATAGATGCCAGGAAGTAAGCAATGCCTCACCAAAGGCAATCCCAATCGAATGGGAAACACCGTGGGGACCCTGGTCCCGTATCCATCTGGATTTTGCTGGGCCGACCAAAGGCCACACCTTCTTGTTAACCCTGGACGCCTACTCGAACTGGCTCGAAATCCACTGAATGAGGAACACAACAACCGAAGCGGTCATTAAGAAATTAGAAAGACTGTTTGCAACCCACGGATTACCAGAAGTCCTGGTATCCGACAACGGGCCCCAATTTACCGCGCTGTCCTTTGAACAGTACCTGGCAGACCGCGGTATTTGACATGCGCTGACTTCGCCTGCGCATCCTGCGGCCAATGGAAGGGCCGAGCACATGGTACAATTCGTCAAGAAAATGCTACAGAAAGTGGAGTATGACAACATCGAAGAAAAGATAAACCGAATCCTCTTTTTACAGCATATCACTCCACACAACGTCACCAACAAAACTCCCGCCGAGCTGCTAATGGGATGAAAGCTCTGCTCCCACCTTGACCAGTTACACCCAGCGTACGAACCGGAGAAACCACTCGGATCTAGCAGCCAATGCCGTACCTTCCAGGTAGGCGACTTGGTGTTCGCTAAAAATTTATCGGGCGATCCGTTGTGGGTAGAAGCGACTGTGGTCCGTGTAACCGGCCCCAGATCATACCTTGTACAATGCCGTGATGATAGACTATGGAAGCGCCATATCGATCAACTACGATCAAGGCTGCAGTCAGGGATCTCCGAGTCCCCTAATAACTAAACTGAGGGGGGGGGAGAGATACAGAGGAAGATGAACTTCAATTAGCAGAAAACCTTTTTGAAGGGAACGATAGCAGAACGGAAACACGAGAACAGGAATCAGGGATGGGAGTGAGTTCACCTCAGGGTGATAGCAAAGATGTTGATGACAACGAAAACGCGAACTCAGAATCAGAGACACCCCTTTCGCCAAACAATGCCCTACCTCAACAAGAGTCCAGCCAAATACGGGTGCACAACAAAAATCAAAAAGACTAACAAAACAACCGTCCTACCTCAAGGACTACGTGACCGCACCCCGTAAACGGAACCTGGGGGAATGAAGAAATGAATGAATAAATAAATGTTGTGAATTAATAAATGATTAATAAAGTTATCTTGAGCTTGAAGTCAAGTGCAGGGTTCTGGCCCTGCACTTCTGATTGGCTGTTAAATGGCGAGATCAGATTTGTCCGTTCAGGAGAGTCTGATTGGCCATTAACGAGCTGTTCTCATTGGTCAATGGAGCTAGCGCTCCCAGGTTGTCATTGGTTGAATAGTTAATAAGTTGCCTATATAAGGAAGGCTACAGCAGCCATCCAGTTTGAGCTGTCACACTATGTAAATAAAGGGTTGAAGTTCACTGTTTCACCAGCTCATCTCCATTCTTCGCACCCATGCTCCACACTTAACATACTCTTTAACCCAAAACCTGGTTACTTAAAGCAGTCAAATCACTTTGATAAAATACTATATTATTTTATTTGCTTGCAGTCAATAATGCAGGAAAGTTATGAAACTTTCCAGAGGCACCATGATCAAAAGCCAAAGTAGTGCTCATATGCTTCTGGCCCCACTACTGAAAAGACAAAATAAAGAAAAGGGCAGACACATGGAAACCACAGGCTGACATTGAAATGTTTTAGATAAATCCATTTGTGCGACTTTATCATTATTTATCCCTTCTACTGGGTCAGCATGTTTGCTAAACTATCTTTGAAATATGCTCAGTGAATACAATTTTTTTTGATTTACTCGACCACAGGTTCTTTTCCTTATTGTTACTCAGGGTCACTTTAGCGTGCTGTGAATTTTTTATTATGAGAAAACCATTTCGTGTATATTGGAGACAATTCAAAGGTCTAGTAGTGAATGCAGTTTACAGTATATCCAAACAGGGGAGGGGACCTTCTCTCACACTTTTTCTTAACAATGCTCTAAGCTGAAGAAGTCCGATGGTGCCATAGCAAGGGAGAACATACCTCTAATCCATATAATTGATCCTTGGATCATCTGATTGGGAAGAATGTCCTGGTGAGAAGATCTAGGAATTCAGAGATCTTTAAGACAGGAAACTGTTATTGCTAGTTACCTAAGGGCTAAGTGGCTCTTTGGCTTTTAGAGAGCCAAAGAGTTGCTCACCTGCAGTATAGCACACAAGAGTGGAGAAAGTTACTTGTGTCATGGGAGGGCTGTTTCTATCTTAGGTTTTATTTACAATAATCTATGTTGTTCTTGCACCTGGTCTGATGATGCTGACTGTGATAAAATAGGCCAAAGGAATCTCACATTTCCAGAATAGAGGCTAGTGGAACTGCACTTGCAGATAACCAATGAGGGCAAGCTGATGCGAAGTATGCGGAATGATTGTTAACAGATAACAGATAACAGATAATCAGAGTTGGAAGGAACCTTGTAGATCATCTAGTCCAGCCCCCAACCAAGCAGATGATCCTACACCATTTCCAACAAATGGCAGTCCAATCTCTTCTTGAAAGTCTCAAGTGAGGATGCTCCCACAACTTCCGAGGGCAAGCTGTTCCATTGGTTGATTGTTCTCGCTGTCAGAAAGTTTCTCTTTATTTCCAGGTTAAATCTCTCCTTCTTCAGTTTCCATCCATTATTCCTTGTCTGGCCTTTGGGTGCTTTAGAAAATAGCTCCCTGTAGCAGCCCCTCAAAATTGGAACACTGCTATCATGTCTCCCCCGGTCATTCTCTTCACAAGACTAGCCATGCCCAGTTCCTGTAACTGTTCCTCATAAGTTTTAGTCTCCAGCCCCATAACCATCCTGGCTTCTCTGTACTTTTTCTAGAATCTCAACGTCTTTTTTATAGTGTGGTGAACAAAACTGGATGCAGTACTCTAGGTGTGGTCTTACTAAGGTTTTATAGAATGGTATTAGTACCTCACTTGATCTTGATTCTATCCCTCTGCTAATACAACTTAGGATTGCATTAGCTTTTTTGGCTACTGCTGCACACTGCTGGCTCATATTTAGCTGGTTGTTCACTAAAACTCCAAGATCCCTTTCACAGTTACTGCTATTGAGCCTGGTTTCACCCAGTCTATATGTGTACTTTTGGTTTTTCTTGCCTAAGTGGAGGACTTTGCTTTTTTTCGACACTGAATTTCATTTTGTTTAGATACGGCACAGTATTCTGGTCTGTCAAGATCCATCTGGATCTTGAGCCTATCTTCTTGGGTGTTAGCTATTCCTGCCAGTTAAGTATCAGCTGCAAATTTGGCAAGTTCCCCTTCTATTTCCTCATCTAAGTCGTTAATGAAGATATTGAAGAGTACTGGGCCAAAGAGGTTAATGAAGATATTGAAGAGTACTGGGCCAAAGAGGTTAATGATAAATGGTTTAATTAATGCTGGACTTCACATCAAATGTAAGGAATCTGCAAATAGCAACGGAAGTGTTTGATTCAAGGCATGAAAAAATTGTGAAGCATGGTGAAATTCCTGCTTGTTCTACTTTGCCTGAATATTTCCTGCCACATAGCCATCTTCTCCATGCTGATGCTCAGCCAACTTTTCAGTGGGGGATATGCATGAGGTACCAACGTGAGCTTTGCTGATTTGCTTGGAATCAATAAAGGTGATGATTGCTGAATTTTGTGTTTGTATTTTTTTTTTTCATTGTTAAAGATCTGATTCTCTCCTTGAAAGCAATTACTTCTTCATACCTGCTCAGGAAAAGGTTTAACCCATTAACTGAGGTTGCAAGAGTTTCTAGCTTAATGGCAAGTTTCAGTGTAATAGTGACAGCCCTTTCTGAGGCAAATTATTAGTGATAAAGTCAATTGTACTGTTGGAAAATGCTGATTTTCTAAATATATTTCAGTCTGAGTTCTGGTCTGGTAATGAAAGCAAAGAATTTGCTTGATGGCTGAGCTTTACTTGAGATGGTCAGAAGAATGTGGTGTATGATGTTGGCTGGGTATTTTAATGTTTTTGATATCACTGATGATCCTTTGGACTGCAACCATGGATTGAGCACTGGGGACACTGTTATTTAAATTTGATTTGATTTGTCAATCGCTTACAAGGTACAGGTCTAAGAATAAATATAGTTTTGAATACACGAGATAGATACTTATAAGAAAAATAAAAAAACAATAGGACAGGGATGGTAGGCACGATTGGTGCACTTAGGCATGCCCTCTACAGGCCTCTTAGGAAGGGGATGAGGTCAATAGTAGACAGTCTAAGGTTAATGTTTTGGGGGTTTGGGGAAGAAACCACAGAGTCAGGTAGAGTATTCCAAACATTGACCACTCTGTTGCTGAAGCCGTATTTTCTGCAGTCAAGTTTGGTGCGGTTAACCTTGAGTTTGTATGTGCTCTTGTATTGTTATGATTGAAGCTGAAGTATTCATTTGCAGGTAGGACATTGCAATGTATGATTTTATATGCTGCATTTATATCCGACTGGAGGCGGCGTAGTTCTAGGTTTTCTAGGTCTAGAGTTTCAAGTCTGTTGGCATAAGGTATTCTGCAATGAGTAGAGAAGCAGAGAACTCTTCTTGTGAAATATTTCTGGACTTTTTCAATTGTGTTAATATCAGATACATGATGTGGGTTCCAGACTGATGAGCTGTATTCAAGTATAGGTATAGGTTTTGTCGTGTCCGTTTGGAAAGGAGACCAGGAGGCAGTGACTGTGGTTTCCGCTCTTTATTAGGCCCCCGGAACCGATCTGGCTCCAAGGGAAAACTTGCGGCTTTTTATTCTCAAGCTGCGGCGGCCGCAGCCAATGGCACCACTTTGAATCTCCTGCGATTCGTATCCGACAATCGCGGGAGATTCTCAGCGGGCCAATCAGCGCAGCTAAACCAATCAGATCACCCTGCGCTTTGACCAATCAAAACGCGGGGTTTCAAGAATGCAGATGAAGGTACAGAACACCCCTCCCCTCTTGGTTTGGTCCTACGTAATGTAATCCCATAAGTAGGCGGGGCTCTGCACTTGCCTACTGGACCTGCGTAGGTCAGTCGTTGGTGGGCTCCCGGCCGGTTCGGTCGGGTTCTCTGTGTCTCTCGGCCTCGTCGATGGAACCGCCTGGTAGGCCTTGCCGGGCCGCTTGTCGCAGCTCCCTCCCGGTCTACCCGGGCTAGTTGAGCTGCGGTTCTCGCTGCTCCCGCCCGGTCTTTCTGGGCTGGTCGAGCTGGCCTGGCTGCTTCTCCCTGGTGAGGCTTCTCCCTGGCTGCTTGCTGGTGAGTATGGTTGGTTTTCTTCTGGGTTTTGGTTCCTGGGGTGTTCCCTCCCCTCTTGGCTTGTGTTAAGGGGATTTTCTGTGTCTGGTTGCGTGTTGGTTGTGTTTCTTGTGGCCGTTCTCGATCTTATTTGATCGATGTGGCATTTCCACGCTCATCTGTCGGTTGTTTGCAGCCGGTACGAGTGGGGACCTGTCAGTTGGGTTATGGTTGCTGGTACCCATAGTGGGTCTCTGGTTAGGTTTTTTGTGTAGACGGCGTCGCCTGGTGCAAAAGACCGGTGTTTGCTGGAGGAGTTTGGGGTTATCCCGGGTTGTATGTGGGGTGCAGTCTGTCGAGTGGGGACCTTATTTTCCTCCCCATCAGTAGCTCTGCCGGGCTTTTGTTCGTTGTTGTGTTCAGGGTTATATGTTGGATAAAAAGCATTTTATTTATTTTGTCTTGGATTTGCCCATGTTCGATTTTCTGGATGGTTTTTTTCGTGAATTGAACCATCCGTTCTGCCCTTCCATTCGCCGCCAGATGCACCGGAGCTGTCAGTGCATGTCATATGCCCCATTCCGCTTGGAATTTTTCAAATTCCAGTGAGGTGAATTGGGGCCCGTTGTCCGACACGATGACATCCGGGAGGCCGTGGGTTGCGAATAGTTTGCAAAGTTCCTTGGTTACGGCTTCTGTGGTGGTGGATTTCATGTTGCTTACCTCCAGCCAGTTGGAGTAAGTATCTACGGTTACTAGGAATGTATGTCCCTTGGTGGGCCCGGCAAAGTCTATGTGGACCCTAGACCAGGGTCCCCTGGGAGTTTCCCATTCCAGGATCGGTGCTGCAGGAGAGCTAGGTCTGGTTTCTTGGCAGCGTTGACACCTTGCCACCCAGGCCTCGATTTGCTTATCCATCCCTGGCCACCAAGCGTAACTTGTGGCCAGGGCTTTCATTCTAACTATGCCCGGGTGCCCCTCGTGTAACAACCCCAATACCTTCCCTTGAAATGTTTCCGGGATAACCAACCTATCCCCCCACAGTACACACCCTTTTTGCAGCGAAAGTTCCGTTTGCCGGTTCCGGAATATTTTGAATGCTTCGTCGTTGTCCTTTTCCGGCCACCCTTTCTCTACCCAATGTAACACCCGCGCCAGACGTTTGTCGTTATTAGTTTCTCGGGCAATGTCTGATGCGGTTATGGGTAGATCGGGCAGAGTCTCTATGCTGAGGGTGCTTGTTGTGGATGCTGGGTCAGTGTCTAGCTCGGATAGCAGTGAGCGGCTCAAAGCATCTGCATGTGTAATAGTCTTACTGGGTCGGTGTGTGAGCCGGTAGCTGTAGGCAGCAAGGAATTCGGACCACCTTGTCATCCTGGGAGATAAAATGTTCAGGGTGGCCCGGTTTCCTGCCAGGATGCCCAGCAACGGCCTGTGGTCCATGATGATTGTGAAGGTGCGGCCGTAGAGGTACTCGTGGAATCTCTTCACTGCTGCGACGATGGCTAGGGCCTCCTTGTCCAGCTGGCTATAGTTCCACTCCAGTTTGGTGAGTGTCCTGGAGAAGAAAGCGATGGGTGCTTCTCTTCCATCCGGGATTGTGTGGCTGAGGATGGTGCCGACGCCGAAGGGTGAGGCGTCACATGTGACAGCGAGTGGTAGGGTCTCATTGTATTGGATGAGGACGGCATCCGAGGTGAGCAGGTCCTTGGTTCTCCTGAAGGCAGCTTCCTCGTGTTTCCCCCAAGTTCAGGTAGCCGCCTTGTCCAAGAGCCTATGCAAAGGCTCCGCCGCGGTCGCCTTCTGGGGCAGGAAAACATTGTAAAAATTAAGCAATCCCAGAAATGCCTGCAGTTCTGTTTTAGTCCTGGGCGTGGGAGCCTCCTTAATGGCTCTGATTTTAGTTTCGGTGGGGTAGATGCCGTGCCGGTCTAGGAGGTATCCCAGGAACTCGACCCGCTCTGTGTAAAGTTGGCACTTTTCCCTCTTCACTTTTAGTCTGGTTTCCTTGAATTTGGTTAACACCTCCCTTAGCCGACCCTCTAATTCTCGCTGGTTGGTTGCTGATACCACATCATCGAAGTAGAGCACCACCCCCTTGATGCCCTGCAAGAGTCTCTCCATGAGGCTCTGGAAAATTCCAGGCGCCACGCTGACTCCAAACTGGAGTCGGTTACATTGGAAAGCTCCCCGGTGGATGACTATGGTTTGCACCTCCACGGTTTCTGCGTCGACCAGCAGCTGTTGGTATGCTTGGGCCAGGTCGAGTGTCGCAAAAACCTTGCCTCCCCCCCAGTGAGTGTAGAAGGTGCTGCACTACTGGGATGGGGTAGGCGCTTTGTTGCAAGGCGCAATTTAGGGTGGCCTTATAGTCCCTGCAGATTCTCACCGACTGATCGGGCTTGACTGGGGTGACTATTGGGGTCTCCCACCAGGCATGATCAATTGGTTGTAGGACCCCTTGCTTGACGAGCTTGTCAATTTGCTCGTCAATTTTTGGCCGGAGTGCAAAGGGTACCCGCCGTGGTTTTAGGTGTCTCGGGGGAATGTTAGGGTCTAGGCTGAAGGAGATGGGGGGCCCTCGGTACTTGCCTAGGGTGCCGTCAAACACTTCCTGGAAGTCCCGTGCCAGTTGCTGCTCCCAATCGGTCTCGGCGATGTGGTTGATGCCCATGACTTCAATGCCAAGCGGAGCGAACCATTGCAGTCCCAAAAGGCTGGGCCGGTCTCGGTCCACGATTGTTAGGGGAAGCTTTGCCGTGTGGCCCTTAAATGTTACTTCGAATTGTCCGGTTCCGACTACCAGGATGCGGTTTCCCTGGTAGTCTTTGATGATTAGTCTCTGGTTCTCCAGTCCCTTCTTGTGGATGGTAGGCACCAAGCATTTGATTTCTTACCAGGCGACCATGGAGAGGTAGGACCCGGAATCCACCTCCATCCTGCATGGCTTGCCTTCGATGCCTACCTCCACGTAGACTTTTCAGGCGTCGGTGGTTGATGCGTGGCCAATGATGACTGTCTGGTGGGTTTCCTCCTTCTGCTGGGTCTCTCCGCCTCGTCGGGTTCGCCCGCTCCGGTCCCATCTGCTGTTGGCTGGGCGATCTCTGGCTCTGGGGGGTGTGCTGTCCTGTCTCCGCTCGCTGTGGTCCCGCCGTCTTGAGCTGTAGGTTTTCTTTAGTCGGCAGACGCAGGCGATGTGGCCCGTTTTGTCGCAATGCCGGCAGACTGTGTCGAAGAAACGGCAGTCCGATCTCGGGTGGTTGCCTCTGCAACCGACACACGCGGTCCCTGACTTACGACCCCGCCGATTGCGCTGGTCGCGTCCCGCCTGGAGCCGGTGGATTTCCTCCTCCTCGTCCGAGGTGTCGGAGGCGGAGTGGAATTCGCCATGGTGGGAAGTGGTCTCACGGTGACTTGCTTCCGGTTGGGCCTCGGTCGCCCGTCTCAAGTCAGTGGTCGTGGTGCGGTCCCTGGCGTCCGATCTCCGCATGCGGTTCGCCGACTTCTGGGTAGCCTCAGCTGCGGTGGCTTCAGCGATGGCGTCGGCAAGGGCGATGTCGCCTTTGGCCATCAGTCGGCTCTGGAGGACTGGATCCTGAAGTCCGAGCACGACTCGGACCCGTAGGGCCTCGTCCATGTTGGAGAATCCGCACATGCCTCCTAGGTTCCGCAACTCGGTAACAAAGTCGCTGATGCTTTCGCCTGGTCTCTGGTCCCGCCGGTAGAAGTCGTGCTGCCTGATGAGGGTGGGTACGGCGGGGGCGTAGTGGTTGCGGAGCAAGGGCTCGAGGTCGTCCCAGTCCATCGCTTTGATGTCGGTGGGTTTCATGAGGGCTTTCGCCATCTTGAACACTGCGGGCCCGCAGTGTGTCAGGAAAACGGCTCGTTTTTTTGGCCCAGTGGCGTCCTTCATGTTACTGCATTCGAGGAACATGAGGAATCTGTCCATGTAGGATTCCCAGTCCTCGCTAGCGGGGTTGAAGGGCGCGGGCGGAGCGATGCTGGCCATCTCGTCGGTCTTGCTTTCGGCGGACACGTGCTTGATGGGGTTCAGCCTTGGGATCCCATCCTCATCGCCAATGTCATATCCGTTCGGCAAGGAGACCAGGAGGCAGTGACTGTGGTTTCAGCTCTTTATTAGGCCCCCGGAACCGATCTGGCTCCAAGGGAAAACTTGCGGCTTTTTATTCTCAAGCCACCGCGGCCGCGGCCAATGGCACCACTTTGAATCTCCCGCAATTCGTATCCATCAATCACGGGAGATTCTCAGCGGGCCAATCAGCGCAGCTCGCTAAACCAATCAGATCACCCTGCGCTTTGACCAATCAAAATGCGGGGTTTCAAGAATGCAAATGAAGGTACAGAACAGGTTTTGTATGCTCTAGTTGGTAGTATGATATTACCAGAGAAGAAGCTACGTAGGATTAGATTAACAACTCTTAATGTCTTTTTGGCTATGTAGTTACAGTGGGATCTAGCACCTAGATCATTAGAGATGCAGAGGTTCCATTCCTATCTAGGAGAAACATCCCCAAGAGCAATTTTGGCAGACTGTAGGTTGACCTTCCTCTTATGGGGTACCTCAAGGTAACACCTTCGAAAGACAGAGACAAAATGCCAAGTGACAAGTGTGGTAACAAAACCCTGCCCCTTTGTTTCTGTATGAGATGACAACACTCGTACAAAAGGTGGTGTTCAACTGTGTTCCAGTCCCAATTGTGGTTTAGGCAAGGAAAACTTAATGCACAGATATAGAATAGGTAGTAACTAGATAACAGCAATAACTGTGAGAAGGATTTAGGAGTCCTAATGGAGAACAAGTTAGGTGTGACTTAATGGTGTGCTGTAGCTGCAAAAAATGCCTATGTAGTCCTAGGCTACATTATGAGAAGGATTGTATCAAGATTACACGAAGTGTTAGTACCTCTTTATATTGCTCTAGTAAGACTACACTTGGAATTCTGCAAGATTTAAGTCACCATGATAGAAAAGAGAAGTTCCTTTTATAGATTCTGATCCTTTGTCAGATCAGCATGGAAGCTGCAGGAAACTGTATTGTAATGGTTAGGTTCTCCGTTATTATGGACAAACAGAGAAATTGAGGGGATATGTGTCTCATTCGGAATGTCACAACAGTAGGAGTATTAAAGTTATATGACAAACATATGCTTAGAGAATATCTTAATGATGGGGAGGGGGGGTAAGCTGTCAAGTGGCAATTGAACATAAACACTCTAATGTTACTGTCGTGTCCGCAAAAAGACGCCAGGAGTCGGTGACTTTGTACAATGCTCTTTATTTCAAAGATTGGAACCGAACCGGCGAAAAGAAAAAAGCCCGCGGCTTTTATTCTTTTCGCTGCGGTGGCCGCGGCCAATGGCAGCGTTTCGAGTCTCCCGCGCTTTGAGCGAGCCAATCGCGGGAGACTCTTAACGAGCCAATCGGCGCGGCTCGCCTGACCAATTAGAAAGCCCCGCGCTTTGGCCAATCAAAGCGCGGGGATTTCGAGTATGTAAATGAGGACAGAACACCCCTCCCCTCTTGGTTCAGTCCTTACGTTGCGTAGTCACGTAGGTAGGCGGGGCTCCGTCTAGTCCTACTTGACCTGCGCAACTCAGTCGTAAGCTGGATCCCGGCTGGAGCAGTCGGGTTTTTGGTTGCTCTTGCTTCTGTGCGAACCGGCTGGTTGATCGGGCCGGTTCCTTCTCCGTGGCTCCCACCTGAGCCTTCCGGGTTGGTTGAGCTACGGGTTTCGCCGCTCCCGCTCGGTCTTTCCGGGTCGGTCGAGCTGGCTTGGCAGTTCTTTTCCGGCGAGGGGTCGCGATGGCTGCGTCTCGGTAAGTACTGCTGGTTTATTTTTTCTTGCACTTGGTTATCCGGGTATTCCCTCCCCCCTTGGTTTGCGTTTTGGGAGGTGGGTTCTTTTGCTGTCCTAGACCTGAGTTGGTCAATGTGTCGTTTCCACGCTCGTCCGTCTGTGGTTTGGAGCCGGTACGAGCGTGGGCCTGTAATTTGGGTGATGACGGCTGGGATCCATAGGGGGTCCCCCGTCAGGTTTTTCGCATACACGAGGTCCCCGGGTGCGAACGTTCGGTATTTTGTACTTGAGTCTGGGGGCCGGGTTATATGTAGGGTGTAACCTGTCGAGTGGGGACCTCAGCTTTCTACCCATTAGCAATTCGGCTTGGCTCTTGTTGGAAGTGGTGTTCGGGGTTATGTGTTGTATAAAGAGGAGTCTGTTAATTTTGTCTTGGATCTCCCCGTGGTCCATTTTCCGGATGGTTTTTTTGGTAAATTGGACCATCCGTTCCGCCCTACCGTTCGCCGCCGGATGCGCCGGTGCTGTTAGTGCGTGGCGGATGCCCCTTTCCGCCAGGAACTTCTCGAAGTCTAGGGAGGTAAACTGGGGCCCGTTGTCGGAGACGACGACGTCTGGGAGGCCGTGTGTTGCAAAGAGTTTGCAAAGTTCTTTGATCACGGCCTCCGTGGTTGTTGTCTTCATGTCGCTTACCTCCAACCAGTTGGAGTAAGCGTCAACTGTTATGAGGAAGGTATGTCCATTCGTGGGTCCAGCAAAGTCCAAATGGATTCTGGACCAGGGCCCCCTTGGTGTTTCCCACTCCAGGATGGGCGCTGTGGGTGGGCTGGGTCTAGTCTCCTGGCATCGCTGGCACCTAGCTACCCAGGCCTCTATCTGCTTGTCCATCCCTGGCCACCAAGCGTAACTTCTGGCCAGGGCTTTAGTTCTTACGATGCCAGGGTGCCCCTCATGCAACATTTCCAAAACCTTCCCCTGTAGACTGTCCGGAATGACCACCCTGTCACCCCATAAGATGCACCCCTTAAGCAGCGAGAGTTCGGTTTGGCGGTTCCGAAATGTCTTGACGGACTCGTCGTTGTCCTTTTCCGGCCACCCTTTTTCCACCCAATGCAAAATCCGCGCCAGACGCCTGTCTTTAATAGTTTCCCTGGCAATGTCTGACGCGGTTATGGGTAGGTTGGGTAGGGCCTCGATGCTGAGGGTGGTCGTCGTTGGTGCTGGGTAAGGGTCGGAGTCCGGTAAGGGCGAGCGGCTCAAAGCGTCCGCATGTGAAATCTTACCCGGTCTGTGTATAAGTTCGTAGCTGTAGGCCGCCAGGAACTCGGACCACCTTGTCATCCGGGGAGACAGAATGTTCGGGGTGGCCCGATTTCCTGCAAGGATGCCCAACAACAGCTTATGGTCTGTTATAATGGTGAAAGGGCGGCCGTAGAGATATTCGTGGAACCGTTTTATGGCGGCAACTATAGCCAAAGCCTCTTTGTCCAGTTGGCTATAGTTCCGCTCTGGTTTGGTTAGGGTCCTTGAAAAGAACGCGATGGGTGCTTCTTTTCTGTCAGGAAGGGTATGGCTGAGGACAGCGCCGACGCCGAAAGGTGATGCGTCGCAAGTGACAGCCAGGGGCAGGGTTTCGTTGAATTGGATCAGGACGGCGTCGGAGGTGAGGAGGTCTTTAGTTTTTTGGAAGGCGGCTTGCTCCCGTTTCCCCCAAGTCCAGGTTGCCGCCTTATCCAGGAGCCTATGCAAAGGCTCCGCCGCTGTTGCCTTTTGGGGTAGGAAAACATTATAAAAGTTCAGTAACCCCAAGAATGCTTGTAGCTCAGTTTTTGATTTAGGGGTGGGGGCCTCTTTGATAGCTTTGACTTTTTTACTTGTGGGGTGAATGCCGTGCCGGTCTAGGAGGTAGCCCAAGAATTCCACTCGTTCCGTGCACAGTTGGCATTTCTCCCTTTTTACTTTAAGTCCCGTTACTTTAAATTTAGTTAGGACCTCTCTGAGTCGGCTTTCTAATTCGGCTTCGTTTGGTGCCGCCACTAGAACGTCATCGAAATAGGGCACCACCCCCTTGATGCCCTGCAGCAACCGCTCCATCAGGCTCTGAAAGATGCCTGGTGCCACGCTGACTCCGAATTGGAGTCGGTTGCACCTGAAAGCCCCCCGGTGGGTAACGATGGTTTGGGCTTCCGCCGTTTGCTCGTCGACCGGCAACTGTTGGTATGCCTGGGCGAGATCGAGCTTGGCAAAGACCCTGCCCCCTCCCAGTGAGTGCAGTAGGTGTTGCACGATTGGGACGGGGTAGGCGCTTTGTTGCAGCACGCCATTTAGGGTGGCCTTATAGTCCCCACAGATCCTCACCGACCCGTCTGGCTTGACCGGGGTCACTATGGGGGTCTCCCACCGGGCATGGTCTATGGGCTGCAATACCCCCTGTTTGACGAGCTTGTCAATTTGCTCGTCTATCTTAGGTTTTAGGGCGAATGGCACCCGCCTAGGTTTTAGTCGTTTGGGGGGGACGCTAGGGTCTAGGTCAAACGAGCTAAGGGGCCCCTGGTACTTGCCCAGGCTTCCATCGAAGACTTCTCGGAACTCCTGGGCTAGTCGCTGTTCCCAACCGTCGTCGGTGACGTGGTTGACTCCCGTGAGAGTGATGTCGAGCGGGGCGAACCATTGTAGTCCCAGCAGGCTTGGGCGGTCGCGATCGACGATTGTGAGGGGGAGTTGTTCGGTGCGCCCCTTATATGTCACGTTAAAGTTTTTGGTGCCCACTACCAGGACGCGGTTTCCCTGGTAGTCTTTTACAATAAGTCTTTGGGCATCTATGTTCCTCCTTTGGAGGGTAGGCACCAACCGTTTTATCTCGTGCCATGCAATCATGGAGAGGTAGGACCCGGAGTCTACCTCCATTTTGCATGGCTAGCCCTCGATGTGAACCTCGACGTGGACTTTTCGGGCGCCGTCGGAGATGGCGTGGCCGATGGTTACCGTCTGGTGGGTCTCCTCTCTCCGCCGGTTGTCGCCCTTAGCCATCAGCCGGCTCTGGAGCGCGGGGTCCCACAGGCCGAGCACGAATCGGTCTCTCAGGAGATTGTTTAGGCTGTCAAATTCGCAGAGCCCCCCTAGGCGCCGCAGCTCGGCGATGAAGTCGCTCAATTTTTCACCCGGTCTCTGGTCCCGCCGGTAGAATTCGTTGCGCCGGATCAGGATGGGGACCTCGGGAGCATAATGTCGCCGAAGGATAGGTTCGAGGACGTCCCAATCCATGGCGGTTGCGTCGGCGGGCTTGGCCAATGCTTTGGCCATCTGGAAAACTTCGGTTCCTCAATGGGTGAGGAAGACGGCGCGTTTTAGCGGGCCCGAGGCGTCCTTCATGCCGGTGCACTCGAGGTACATGTGGAAACGGTCGGAGAACGATTCCCAGTCCTCGGTGGCGGGGTTGAAGGGGGCGGGCGGTGCGATTTTCGCCATCTCGGTGCTAAGTCTGGCTTCCGTCGGACACGGGGTTCGGTTCAGGGTCTGGATCCCACCTTCGTCGCCAGTGTCGTGTCCGCAAAAAGACGCCAGGAGTCGGTGACTTCATACAATGCTCTTTATTTCAAAGATTGGAACCGAACCGGCGAAAAGAAAAAAGCCCGCGGCTTTTATTCTTTTCGCCGCGGCGGCCGCAGCCAATGGCAACATTTCGAGTCTCCCGTGCTTTGAGCGAGCCAATCGCGGGAGACTCTTAACGAGCCAATCGGCGCGGCTCGCCTGACCAATTAGAAAGCCCCGTGCTTTGGCCAATCAAAGCGCGGGGATTTCGAGTATGTAAATGAGGACAGAACAGTTACATGTTCAATCTAATACATGAACAAAACTGAGCTGCACTTTAAAATCTAACTTACTGTATACTTTGCAATGGTATTGCAATTAAAAATAAAGTATACTAAGGAAAATTTTGGACCAAAATGTCTTTATTCATCATAATAAAATATATAATACTGTGCAATAGGGAAACCAATTGCAAAAATGTACTCTTCATCCCAAAACCTGGTTACTTAAAGCAGTCAAATCACTTTGATAAAATACTATATTATTTTATTTGCTTGCAATCAATAATGCAGGAAAGTTATGAACATTTCCAGAGGGACCATGATCAAAATCAGAATGGGTGCTCATATGCCTCTGGCCCCACAACTGCAAAGACAAAATAAAGAAACCACAGGTTGACATTGAAATGTTTTAGATAAATCCATTTGTGCGACTTTATCATTATTTATCCCTTCTACTGGGTCAGCACGCTTGCTAAACTATCTTTGAAATATGCTCAGTGAATAAAAACAATATGTTTTACTCGACCACAGGTTCTTTTCCTTATCGTTAATCAGGGTCACTTTAGTGTTCTTATGAGAAAACCATTTCATGTTTTTTGGAGGCATTTCAAAGGTCTAGTAGTGAATGCAGTTTACAGTATATCCAAACAGGGAAGGGAACCTTCTTTCACACTTTTTCTTAACAGGACATCTTAACAGGAAATGTGTATGTGTCTGGAACTTTTCAAGCATAGAAAAAAAGAAATAAGGATTTTCCCAGCAGCAAGATGTTTTAACAAAAACAACTGTGAGGAAATATATTTTGATTTTTTACCACATGAAGAATGCAGTAGGGACAACCACTTAGGCCCTCTGCCACTTCATTTTCCTCACAGGTGCTGAATAGCTTTGGTGCCCTCTAGTGCCTGACCAAAGGCTTTCTGTAGGGTTTCTGCACAACTTTTTTAGGAGTCCTGAAAGAATTATGACATACATTTTCTCCAGGAAAGGGAAGTCCCTGCCATTTTTACTGCTTGAAGCAATGCCATCTGTTTTTCAGAGTCAAAAAGGTAAAGTGTTGAAAAACTATTACCCAGCCATAAAATTCATGTCCATAACATATGCTGCTCAGAATTGCTTCTGGTGAAATGGGTAGCTGCACAATTGGATAACTAAATAGAATCTGCTTTAAGCCAGGTTGCTATTTTCTTTCCCATATCCCAGTGTGGCCATGTCTATATAGATTTTGGCAAAATTATTTGGCTATGCTCAATGTCGAATGGCTGAATTTAACATATGTAAATGTTCCATAGTAGTCCAGAATCAATATTATTTTTAGGAATGTTAGCATATCCTGCAGAACAGGAGTATCAGACTTGATTTCATTGAGGGCCCATCAGGGTTGTGTTTGATCTTGGGCAGGTGGCCAGGGCCAGAGTGAGTGTGACCAGCTCATCACCACTTGTGTCGGGGGTGCTTGTGGTGGCCCGAGCCCTCTGCCAGAAAAAACGGAGCTCAGGAGACTGCAATGGCCTCCTGCAACCCTCTGCCTGTGAAAGTGGAGCTCCATTTTCTAGCAGAGGGTCGCAGGAGGCTTTTGCAGCCACTTGAGCTCCATTTTCGCTGCTAGACACACCACGGGCTGGTCTTTTGCTGTTTCCAGGGTGGCCCCATGGGCCAAATCTAAACATCTCATGGACTGGATCCGGCCCACAGGCCTTGAGATTGACACCTCTGCTTCAGAGGATAGCTGCTTGAAACCTTCATTCATTCTGCTGAACTGTCGGCTCTAATGTGTAATAAAGTCCACATTTTCAAAGTGAAGTCTATGAGACAAATATCGTGGTTTTTGCAGTGCTACGGCCAGCTTCTCCCTAAATTTCTGTTATATTTATTCATTTAATTTGCATGCTACTATGTCACTACACACACACACACACACACACACCACATTTTTCAGATTAGAATATTGATTCCCATAGTCCACAACTTGGTTTGAACATATGCCCACTTTCTAGAAAAGCTTTAATTAAAGTAGTAGTGGTAGTGGGCACAGGCATATCTTCTTGTGCACAGCAAGGTATGGATTCAAAGATGCCTGGTTAACTATTTCTTAAAGACATGACATGAATGGCTTCCTCACAATTCTAGCCTGTAGCTGAGGTTAGAGGAATTGCACGGTCTCTTTTTTAGTGTAAAATATTTGCTTCCAAATGAGGATCCTAAAATTATGTACTGTAATAATAATGAAAATTTGTTCTTAAAAATTTGTTCTCAGCTCTCCAAGTTATGCTAAGTCTGGAAACAAACTACAGTTTTGCTTGGAATTATACAGTATATTTTATTTGATATGTCAATATGTCATTCTCTGTTAACCCGCATTCTCTCCAACTAAAATAATGTAGTTTTTAAAGAAAAAGAGAAACATGAGAAAGTGACATGACTGGAGACAGAAACCCTGAATTTTCTAAAGCCGTGGAATTGTTGGAGGATAGTCTTTATGTAGTACTTTCTTCCACTAAAATGCACAAAGAAGTAGACATACATTTATTGCATCTTCTATTTCCATCCTGCCTCCTTAACAAGGATGATTAATGGTGCTGAGCTAATGATTTATTATGGTGCAAGCCAAGGTATAGCTGGATTTTTCAACCAATTTGAAAACACATCTGCCACTCATTCTTTCTAATGTGAGGTGAGGCTGGGCAGTGGCTGGAGGAGGAAGTAAGTTCTGATAGAGGATTAGAGGTTCTTTCAATATCCGATCTGAGTTGGAATTATGGAAAACTAGGGGAAGATCTCCCTGCTTTATAAAGAATTTCCTACCTATGCCTCCTATCAACCCTCCATGCCGTTTTAATATTTATGTTAAATATTAAAATAAATTGATGTCCTCAGTTTCCTTTTCTCTCATGCTGCTGTTTCAAGTTGCTTTGAAAAATTCCAAATTGGTATCAGCATGAAAATTCTGTTTACCTCAGTAAACTTTGACCTGTTATTTATATCAATATTATATTCAGTATATTGCTATACTACATTTCTTTCTACTTTATATGGTATTATTATCTTTAATTGTGGATATGTAGAGCATTCATGGAGTTATCAGGAATATTTACTTAGGGGAGAGCAAGATTCTGCAAGATTCTCTGCAGTGATATTCACACAAGGACAAGGGTCAATGTTTTGAATATAGTCTTTGCCACATAGACAGTATCATTCATTACATGGAATATTTCTATATCTACATTCAAGGATTGCTGAAGCATATGAGGCAGACTAAGGTTAATATTTGATGGAACTTTGGAAGAGTAAACTGTAAGAGTAAAGTATCAAATTTCTGTTCTCACACTTGAGGGCATCTTGCCTTGGTCTTCTTGTCTGGTCATTCCTGTAAATCTCTCTTTCAGGATGACTCCTGTCAGAGCATTTTCCCTTCCCAAAAGGAACTGGAGAGAAAGTTCATCCTGCAGGAAATTCTTCTCTGCCTAATGTTTCCTTATGGCCCGAAAGCAGCCCACTAATGTCAGTAGGACCAAACTTTATGGGATGAAGTCTAGTTTTAACTAGATATTAACTGTTCTTAGCTAAGCTCTAATTATAAATCTGGGAGGCCTACCTTCAAGCAGAATAAAACATTGGCTTTTAAAAACTTGAAGTAAAGATATTTGCCACAAATAAGTTGTCTAGGGGGGTTGGTTACAAAGAGAATATTTTGAATATATTGTACCCTTCCTCTTTAAAGAACTGCAATACTTATTTGCACTTGTACACATCAGTAACTGTCTAAATCCTCCGATCCGCTTCCTATAGTGGTACGTCTCTAAGATCAATAAGTGAAATTCTGTTTTTATCAGAATTTTCATATAAATATGAGCAGTCACCTATAGATCTCAGCTATTCTTAAAATCAATAAATACAGAATAAGATATAATGTTGGGGTTCTCCACATAATGACACAATATAATCCTCCCTCCCTCCCTCCCTCCCTTCCTTCCCTTCCCTCAAGTTTTCATAATTCACTCTAATCCTAAAGGAATTTTTATGGGCTCAGGAAATGAAAATTAAATCATAAAACAAACATACAGCATTCTTATAATCTTGACTACTATTCCATAATGGTTTAAAAGACACTATGATTGAGTTCGCATGACATAATAAGACAAACCAAATAAACTCCACTATGTCTGAACAAGATATGTGAATCCAGAAAGTGACCAGTGATTTGCAAAGGGCTTAAGAGGGCAGAGACAGAGATAGGCTTGTTGAATAAGGTATTATTAGCTGCTGAAGCATGCTGAAATAAAACAATAAATCCATTAAAAAGTAAGAATTGTGTTTTATCTAAAGAACACTTTGGATGTGAAAAAATTTCCTGTTTCTATCTGTTTTTTTTAATTTTCCATATAACTTGCTATTGATTAGATGTTAATTACTAGTAGATCTGTTCTTTTCCTTTTAAAGATTGACATTATTTTGGCTGATTTTATGACCAAAATATCTTAAAGCTTATGAAAAAAAATTTCTGAACTTGTTATGTGAATATGACATTCCAAACATGAGTCTTAAGTAATATAGTGGCCATGGAGACCGATTATTCTGAAGATATAACATTTGTAGGTGATGGCAGAGAATCATAAACACTAATGGTGTTACACCACATTCTGAAGCATTTATTTATACACATCTATCCTGTCTGTCTATTTAATGAATATTAAGTAAATGTAGTGGTGAACAAGCTTTCTGAGAATAATATATTGCCACAGATCAGAAGCATCTATGAGTAAGGGGATTGAAAAGCCATGGTGGCAATTACAATTGAGTTTTTAAAGCCCTATTCTTTTGTATACACATGTAATGTCAGCACACATATAAAAAGCCAGTGTTCACCTTGACTTTTTGGTCCTCCCCATAGATGCCCTAAGGATTTGCCCAAAGGACTGGGCGAAAAATCATAGAGTGAGAACTGGGGATCAAACTCTTCCACCTTGGATCATTGGGAAAATGGTGAAACAATGCATGACTGGATTTAAAAAAAGCACAGGGGGAAAAAAGGACACTCAGAGAAACAAAGCAAAAATAGGAATGTAGTAGTTATTGATAATGAAACAAAATATATCTGCCTTTTTCATGTATGCTGATTTTCTCTCAATGTTTTTTTTAATTCCATCAAGGTGTTGGAAGAATGATCCTTCTGGTTTCAGTTCCAAGTGGGGAAAAAGACAATGGAAACATGGAGGCTGTTTGTGGTTTAATGATGGACAAGACCACATGGCTTGGAGTTCCAAAGAAGGAAGGATGATGACATGTGTCAAAGTGAAGGAAGAGATCAAGGAGAAAGAGAAGTGCTGAAAGTGCCCGGTTTTATACCCTCTGTTGGGATTTGAATTTGAGCTTGTATTCTGATTGGTTGTCAGGCTCCCATAGGGCCATGCAGGGACAACTTTGTAGGCTGTCCTGAGTCCCAGGTTTGGTTGAGCCTTGCTGGATGATGATGTAATGAAAGGGCTTGGAAATTCCTATAGCTCTACCTGGAGATCTTATGTAAAATATTCTGTCCCATGCCTTAATGTCCCACTTATTAACAAAGGTGGGGGGTGAGCTTCTGCTTCTAAGGTGAGTTTCTGCTTCTGAATTTCTACTTCTATTTTTAGGGTAAATATTCTGCCTTTTTAGTATTTCCTAGGCTATTTCATTTTTCTAGGAGAGGGGTGGGTTTTAATTTCCAACAAAGGTTTTTGATTTCGGGCAAAAGTCCTTATTCCTTGGTTCTAAGCACATCCTGAACTCTGGTAAATCTTAGGGTTCAAAGGCTTCTCAGGTGGTTTTTTTCTAGCCAAAGTCCTAACTGCAGAATTTCCCTGCCTGATATCTGAACTTTAAATATAGTAATTAGGCAGGAACAATCAGCTTTTGATCTGGAATTCAAATTATTTCATATTGGACTCAACATGTATGACTAATTGATTAATAATTACTCATATATTGCTACACAAAAGTCATAGGTTACCATCCACTCTGTTGTTTGAGCAAAGTTTTAATGCCTATCCATAATTATTTTTCAATCTCTGTATTAAGATTCAAACAGATAATACAAAAAATATGTATATAAAATCCAAAGAAATACAATTTTCAAAACAAAGTGGCTTCTTCGGGCAAAAGTCCTTATTCCTTGGTTCTAAGCACATCCTGAACTCTTTTGGGGAGACTGTCCTGAAGTTTTCTAGGAAATCTTCTGGTACATTATACCAGGCTTCTTTCAGCACCTCCCAGGGTTCTTCCTTAGATTTAAGCCAGTGGTGGGATTCAGGTTTTTTTACTACCAGTTCTGGGGGTGTGGTTTGGTGGACATGGCAGGGGAAGGATACTGGAAAATTTCCAGTCAGAGATTGCATTTGCCGGTTCTCCAAACTACTCAAAATTTCCACAACCGATTCTCCAGAACTGGTCAGAACCTAGTGAATACCACCTCTGATTTAGGCTGTCTTTTCTTTCTTTCTCTGTCTAGGCCTCGAGAATGTTAAGTTCTGCGCATGGGTGCAAGGAGCAGAGACGAGGCAGTGAACAGTGAACTTCAACTCTTTATTAAGCATACTGAACAGAGCGATCACCTAAGGCAGCAGCAGCCCTTTTATAGGGTTGGCTGCTGTCCTATTAGCCAATGAAAAATATGGAAGTGTTAAACCCTTGAACCAATGAGAGTTGGCCCGTTAACAGCCAATCAGACTTCCCAGAAAGGACCGATCCGATGTCGCTATTATCGGCCAATCAGCAGTGCAGGATTAGAACCCTGCTTTTTACTTAAGGTTGTTAAACTTTATTAAACGCCTTTATTAGTTCATAACAGAGAACATTCAGGTCTGAACCCTGTGATGGCCAATCCATGACGTTCAGTGTTTTTTCAGCTGATTTCCTCACTAAATATGTTCTATTGTGCTTGGGATCATTATCATTCTGAAAAATAAATCCATTCCCTATCAGGTGCTTTCTAGAAGGAATGGCATGATGAATTAAAATCTGCCTGTACTTTCAGCATTCATAATCTTATCAATTTAGACTATCATCAATACCATTGGCAGAAATGCAGCCCCAAACCAGGACACACCTTCCATCATATTTCTCTCATTCACCCATCCTTCTCCAACTATTCTTCTCACATATTGTCAATGAATGGACCCCCAAATTTCAAACTTGGATTCATCATTTCCTAATACTTTTTTCCACTAGTCCTCAGTCTGATCTTTGTGAGCATTAGCATATCTTACTCTTTTCACCCTGTTCCCTTTATGCAAAAGTGATTTCTTGTCTGCTACCCTTCCACAAAGATCATTACTCATCAAACTTTGTCAGACTGTAGAAAGGTCAATTTGGCAATCCAATGAAGCTGCTAGATGCTGAGCCAGGGGACTTCCGCTGGTCTCTAAAAGAAGAAACTCTGAGAAACTTCTCATCAGAATTTGAAGGTTTCCTTGGCCTTCCAATCCTTTTTTTTTGGTCCTTGACCTCTCCTGATTCCTCAAATGTCTTTATAACAGCTTGAATATGCAGTTTGTTTATTGATTTCCCTTTGAGAGTGGCCTTGCTGATTTTATGTTTGTCACATTCTGTGATCTTTGGCATTTTAATTGGAATGATGTGAATGAAAGCTGGTCTTATAAGCAAGCTTCCAATGAATTACACTGAAACAACTTGTGTATGTACTGCATTTAGTGCTCAAGCATGTCTTGCAAAAACTTGCTATAACAGAACTTTTGGTCATTTGAGCTAGACACAGTAGGACACGTACAACTGTTAGCAGTGACAGTGTCTAGGGTTCCCTTAGATTTAGGGTTACAGAAGCCAAGCACCTACTGTTGTTCAAGTGTAAGGGGAGATCACATTGCTTATTTGTCACTTTGGCCTATGGAAGCTGTTTATTCTGCTTTTTCCTAATTTTTTGAATAGTGCACTTAAATATTTTGCATTTTTCTGGTTGTATTCAAATAAGAAGATTGAGACGCAATTACATATGGTCATTGTATGGCTTAAGACTTTTGCACCGTACTGTAAAGTATCTATGTGGGAGAAAAACTTAGGGGATTCAGTAGTGTTACTTTAAACTGATGTGTTGCACATAAGCCATGCACTGGTCAAATCAATCTAATAGGCAGTGTAAATTACCTTAGTAATTCCCTGTTTCAGACATATCCATCTACAGTAACAAATATCTTATAAACCTGCAATAATCTTAATGGAACAAGGGATGAATGTATTGTTTAAAGATTTAATCAAATGGTTTATCCCCTGCGTATAATGGGAAGCATACATTTCCTCAAAAACTAAAAAAAAATAGTTTAAAACTTGAACTGAACAGTTGGAGTTCAGCTAAGCAGCTTTGAAAAGCCTTCCATTGAGGGATACATAACAGGTGAACACTTTATCCAAACAATCAATATAAAATGTATAAAAACTAAACTACAAACTTAGTTGCATTGTTTTCATTTCAAAATATAAACAATTCAGAAAAGAGGGCAGGACAATTATTTCAAATCTTGTACTATAAATATTCTGTTCCTTCCCTTCTTTCTAAGCCATTTTGATGGGAGCAAGGAGAGAAGGCATAGATTCTGCCTTCTGCCTCCCTCCTGTCTTCCATTGTTTCTACTGTTTTCCATAGGAAGGGTGAGTCCATCCCTTTTACAGATTCTGGTTTGTCAGATCAGCATGGAAGCTGAGGGAAACTGTATTGTAATGATTAGGTTCTCCGTTATTATGGACAAACAGAGAAATTGAGGGGACATGTGACATACTTACTGGGAGGGGGTGGGTAAGCTGTCAAGTGGCAATTGAACATAAACACCTCTAATTTTACATGTTCAATTTAATACATGAACAAAGCTGAGCTGCACTTTAAAATCTAACTTTCTGTATACTTTGCAATGGTATTGCAATTAAAAATAAAGTATACTAAGGAAAATTCAGACCAAAATGTCTTTATCATAATAAACTATGTAATACTGTGCAATAGGAAACCATTTGCAAAAACGTATTCTTCGACCCAAAATCTGGTTTACTTAAAGCAGTCAAATCACTTTGATATATTACTATATTATTTTATTTGGTTGCAGTTGATAATGCAGGAAAGTTTTGAAACTTTCCAGAGTGACCATGATCAAAACCAGAATGGGTGCTCATATGCCTCTGGCCCCACACATTGCAAAGACAAAATAAAGAAATCACAGCCTGACATTGAAATGTTTTAGATAAATAGATTTGTGCGACTTTATCATTACTTATCCCTTCCTACTAGGTCAGCATGCTTGCTAAACTATCTTTGAAATAAGCTCAGTGAATAAAAACAATATGATTTACTGGACCACAGGTTCTTTTCCCTATCGTTACTCAGGGTCACTTCAGCATGCTGTGAATTTTTTCTTATGAGAAAACCATTTCATTGGAGGCATTTTAAAGTAGTAAATGCAGTTTACAGTACATGTGAATGTGAGAGGGAACCTTCTCTCACGCTTTTTCTTAACAGGACATTTATAAAGAAAATGTGTATGAGTCTGGAACTTTCCAAGCAAAGAAAAAAAAGAAATAAAGAATTTCCCACTAGCAAGATGTTTTAACAAAAACAACTGTGAGGAAATATATTTTGATTTTTTACCACCTGAAGAATGCAGTAGGGACAACTACTTAGGCCCTCTGCCACTTCATTTTCCTCACAGGTGCAGAATAGCTTTGGTGCCCTCTAGTGCAGGGGTGGGCAAACTTTTTGGCTTGGGGGCCGCATTGACTTTTAAAATTTGACAGACGGGCTGGGTCAGCACAAGATTTTTTGGGAATCACCCCCCCACCCTTTCCCTCCCCTCTTCTCCTCCTTCCCCCCCCCTCGGAGGCCTCCTGAGTCAGGAGTTGCTACCGCCAGCACGGCTCCAGTCCCATGTTGCTTCGGGAAGGGAAAGGCAAAAAGGAAGAGCCACGGGGGTGCTTTGCAACAGCAGCAGTGGCACCGGAGGCTCAGGCTCAGCAGCTCCTGGTTTTGCCTCTTCCTTCCCAAGGCAACGTGGGACTGGAGCTGCGTGGAGCTGCGCTGGCGATAGCAACTCCTGACAGCCCCAGCCGGACACCTGAGCGGAGCCTGGGCGGAACTGCCTGTTGCTGCTGCCGGAGCACCGCCGGGTCGCCTCCTCCAAGCAGCTCGCTCGCCCGTCCGCTGGTCTTCCCCTCCGCCGCATGGCTTGGGGCGAGGCACGAGCGCCTGTGAGTTAAAACGAAGTTGAAAGTTGCTGGGAAGTTGCTCGGGTTTCCTGGGCTTCCAGGGCTTTGCAAGGCAAAGTTTGCAGGCAGGAGCATCTTCCCGCCGAGGAGTGGGAAGGGTTCTACCCGGCGGGCGGGACGGACTGCTTGGAGTGGGCTGCCGTGTGGCTCGGGGCGAGGCGCAAGCGCCCGTGAGTTAAAAGTTGCTGGGAAGTTGCTCTGGTGCTGAGAGCAGGCTTTTAAAGTGCCACCCGAGCAAAGTTTAAGCAGCCCACCCCGCCCGCTGGGCGGAACCCTTCCCACTCCTTGGCGGGAAGATGCTCCAGCCTGCAAACTTTGCCTTTGCAAAGCCCTGGAAGCCCCGGAAAACCGAGCAACTTCCCAGCAACTTTCGGCTTCGTTTTAACTCATGGGCGCTCACGCTTCGCCCGAGCCGCATGGCAGAGGGGAAGCCCGGAGCGCCGCCAGGTTGCCTCCTCCAAGCACCCCACCTGCCAGCCCGCCCGCCTGCCAGGCTTCCCCTCCACTGCGCGGCTCAGGGCCAGCTGTGAGTGCGCGCAAGTTAAAAGGAAGCCGAAAGTTGCTTGGAAGTTGCTTGGGTGCTGGGAGCAGGCTTTTAAAGTGCCGCCCGAGCAGGACTGCCGAGCCGGGAAATGGGGCACCAAGGCAGGGCAAGGCTCCTCCAGCAGTGGCCTAGCTTTAGGTGGCTCCAAGCAGCCCGCCCTGCCCGCCGGGCAGAACCCTTCCGCTCCTCGGCGGGAAGACACTCCAGCCTGTAAGCTTTGCAAAGTTTAAGCCTGGAAGCCCCGGAAAAAAAAGGGGGATCGGCGGGGACTCACCTTCGGAGAGGTCGCACTCGAAGGTGATTTCGAACTCCCAGCCGAGGCCTTTGCAAAGTTCTTTTCTTTCCTACCCCTAGATCGCTCCACACTGTTTTGCAGCTTTGGGGGCCACGTGGCACAGGGCAATATGCCACGCCCAGCGATTTTTTTTCAGGGGCGGGCCGGATTGGACAGACCAACGGGCTGTAGTTTGCCCACCCCCGCTCTAGTGCCTGACCAAAGGCTTTTTGTAGGGTTTCTGCACATTTTAGGAGTCCTGACATACATTTTCTCTAGGCAAGGGAAGGCCCTGCCGTTTTCACTGCTTAAAGCAATGCCATCTGTTTTTCAGAATAAAAAAGGTGAAGTGTTGAAGAACTACCTGTCCATAATATATGCTGCCCAGAATTGCTACTGGTGAAATGGGTGGCTACACAATTGAATGACTAGATAGAATCTGCTTTAAGCCAGGTTGCTATTTTCTTTCTTGGGTCCCTGTGTGGCCATGTCTATAGCTCATGGGTATATAATGTCTTGTTACATTTCATGACTGATTCCAGGTTTGGGAGAAACCACAGGGTGGTAGTGGGTTTGGCAAAATTATTTGGCTGTGCTCAAATGGCTGGATTTAATGTATGTAAATTTTCTATAGTAGTCCAGAATGAATCTTTTTCCAGAGGATATGCTTGAAATATGCTTCGTATGCTATTGAACTTTCATCTCCATTGTGTAATAAGTCCCAGATTTGCAAACTGTGGTCAAATTCACCCTCACTAATGAAAGATTTCTAGATGACCTCTGGCTAGAAACATTCTCTTATCCTAGGCTACCATGCAGGGTTGAGGTTATGTGGAAAAATTAAAATCAGGGTTTCTATATATATCATTTTAAACACTGGACAAGAAAAATAAATCTAACTAATAATCACCATATAAAGAGATAAATAGGTAGTTTAACAGATAACTTTCTAATAATATTAAAGTCATGTCCTAGCCTTTTAAGTAGCCTTTTCATTGCTGTTAACTTTCCAAGAATCATATGGGGTCAACAGCACCAACCTCCATGTTCCAGATTGAAGAAATGAGATGATAGCAAACAAACATCCTGTCAAAGACTATGATCTAACTCTGTCTGGTGCTAGTTATATTATTTGTACTGCTGTAAGAATGAGTTTATCATGGTATGAAATATATAAAGATGTGAAATAAAAGGGGTTATGTGTGTTTGGCAAGAAGCTTGTTTTCCTCTTGCGTTATACTGGCTTGTGAACAAAAGGAATTATCATCTGATTATTTGAAAAGAAACAACTGATTTTTTAAGGAGTCAGCCTAGAACTCATTTATCAGTTATATTGACTCACAAAGTACCACGTTGATTTTATTGCCCTTCCTGCAAACACAGACTCTATGATAGAAGAAAAAAAAACATATACATTCACTATGGGCTAATTACCTTTCCTTTTATGTTTTTCAGATGTCCAAGGTCCTCAGTTCTACCTTTCTTTCCTTAGGAAACAGAGTGAGATCCTCAGGTGTGCTTGAGTCTCACTTAAGTAACATTGATTTGGATTCAGGCTTCTGAGAAACAATCTAAAATGATGGTGGGGGCTCTCTTTTTCTTCTTCCTTATCCCTTGTGTTGAAGCAGGTGAGTAGGGCCAAAGATATAAACAACTCTTCAAACAGAATGCAGGAATCAGAATTACTTCTGCTTGTCTCTTAATCAGAAAAGTTGAACTAAATATAACTCAGTATTTGCGCTCATTTTGGTGCAACTGTAAATGTTTGAGGTAATTCCCAAGAATAATGTCTTAGGCAAATTCTCTTCTGTGCATTTTCCAAAGTGGAGGGAATGACTATAGGTATAGAAATACTTTTAGCTTGTAGTTGCATTTTACGTCTTGATAATTCAGTAATTAATTGCTTAATATAACCAAAACTTTCTACCTAGCCATAAAGATATCTTGAAATACAAGAAAAACTAGAATAGTTTCTGGCTAGAAAACATGTTAGAGAATAGGGGGATTTATTTATGGTTATGAACATAAATGAACAATGAGATTGACATGAAATTTCAATTATAATTGATCTAAGCTACCAATATAATTATAAGATCAATAAACTCTGTCAAAAGTAGTTTAAAAATCTCATATTCTAAAGGTTGCAACATGAGAATAGGAATCTTAATTTATATGATTGGTTCATCTATAAATCATACATTTTTTTGTAAAAATAAGTAACATCTATTCCAAAGTTTAAAATATTTTTAACCAAAGTTCAATATGATGTTAGTGATAAAAAATGCCAACTTGTTTTATTAGTTGTTTATTACAGTGGTGGGATTCAATTTTTTTTACTACCGGTTCTATGGATGTGGCTTGGTGGGCGTGGCAGGGGAAGGATATTGTAAAATCTCCAGTTAGAGGTGATATTTGCTGATTCTCCGAACTACTCAAAATTTCTCCAGAACTGGTCAGAATCTGCTGAATACCACCTCTGGTTTATTAACATTTATTTACTGTAAATATTTGGCAGTTGAATCTTACTTCATCACAACAACTATTTTAGCTTTTTTTTCTAAGAAAGAGAAATGTCTTAGTGATAATGGCTGGGCATTGTTTAAATGAGCCTTGGAAACTTAGGTCTTCCCTCATGGCCTGGCTTAGGGAATGTGGAAGACTCTTTTTAAGAATATGTGGGTTAGGATTTTACTATTCCTCTGTGATGTCTACTATCTTTGCGTGGTTATAAAACATTTATGTGCTTTACAACTATACACTGCCCAGATTTCTTTTGACAATGGGAAGCCACAGACATTTCATAAACAAAAATGACAATTTCCAAATTACATTGATATGTGGGGGTCTCTTTCTTTTAGAGGTATGCTACAATGGTGGAACATTTGATGGGGTCAAATGCATCTGTGATGAAGATTTATTCTATGGGCCCCAATGTGAGTTCCTTGTTCATGAAAGTACAACAAGTACAAGTATAACAACAAGTGCTCTCTCAGAAGAAATACGCACCTCTCCAACACACCCCACTGGTACCAGAGCCACCCCACACCCCACCATCCCTCACAGCACTACAAGCACAACATTCACAACTTCTCATGTTGACATCCTTTCCCCAATAACTCCCCCTGGAGGAACACAGGAGTTTACAACAACACTCAGGATGATGGTAAGCGATGGGACCGTAGCCTCAGATTTTACAACTTCTTGGAGTGGAACAAAGAGCCCTTCCTCACAGGGCAACACCATCATGAGTGATCCCTCTAAAAACACACCATCCATGGGTACCTTAGCCCCAAGTAGTTGCAAAAGCAGATTTACTGTCTCCAGCATACCAATTCCAGGAATTTCTTCCAGTCCTAAGATTAGCAAAAATACCACAACTACCACAAGTCGTGAGTATCAGTTTTCATTTGATCCATATGCTTGTCTCATTCCTATTTTAAACTTTTCAAAATTCATGACAATTTTTTCTTCTGTTCCTGTGATCAGCTTATCGGAACCATAGCTTGGATCTTCTATTTTATTTTTTAGAAATATGTACAATTTAGGACAGATTGAGTATGAATGGGATTAGCCACTATTCATCACATTTCTGTGCAAAATGCTGCCTTATAAGTGTGCCTATGACTGTAGCATAGTCATATGAGGTGATTTTCCCTCCATATTGTGGGGATGATATTTGTGGCTTTCCCTATATAGTGAATGCTCTCTCGCCTCTTACTACTGGGGATCCTGGCTGGGGCAGCTGAGAGTGATATTTCAGCAATGGCTGAAAGGCCACAGAAAGCTCCTCTCTGTTCTGGGAGATTGGGAGGATGGACACACTTCCTTTGGGACATGGTTGCCTTGTGCTAGGACTTTGGAATAACATGAGAACATTGAACATTCATGGTCTTTAGCTTGTACAGATTACTCTATGCTCACAGATGAATTGTTTTCATGTTTTGCCAAATTTTGGCTAAAACCTGGAAGGATGCATGGTATGCAGAACTTCTACTCAAATCTTCTGGAGACATCTCTCCATGATCAATGTCATTATCAGTGTTTATAAAATTGCCATTTTATAAGAATAGATTATAATTTCCAAACCCATATAAGGGAACTTTTCAGTTCCAGAACTACGCCACAGTGGCAGAATATTTGATGGGATCAGGTGCATCTGTAATGACGATTTATTCTATGGGCCCAAGTGGTTTTTTTTAAATACATGCATGCTGTGATAAAGAATTATATTTCTATGTAAATTGCTGCATTGTAACTTTCAAATTAGATCTGCATAAGGGGACTTCTCTGTTCCAGAGATATGCCTCAATGGTGGAATCTATGATGGAATCAAATGCATTTGTAATGAAGATTTATTCTATGGACCCAAGTGTGAGTTCCTTGTGGATATAATTCCAGTCACTGACTGTAAGTACAATCAGGGAGAACGTGATTACTTTTTCCTGATGGTCGCCTGACAACTTTCTCAAATTGTTTGCTTCCAGATATGTTGGATTACCATACTAGAATAAAGAGATTGCATATGGAAAAACTAACTTTGGAAAATGTGGCTTAACAGAAGCTCCATTATAGTGTAGTGCATGTAAACCAGGAACATATAGGGAAATAGCTCTCTATTCCCACTTCCACCTGTCTGGAAAGGATAGTTTACAGTGGTTTGAGAGCCCCAAGCTAAAATGATTAATTTGGAGCTAATGTTTTCCCCACACATGGCTACAGAGACCTCATGAATAGTTGAGAAGATATTCCTGTTCCGTGCTAAATAAAGATATTTTTTTTAAGAAGAATCATGGAGATGGGATTTGGAGATTGCATAAAAATACCTGATTGGTCATCAATAAACAAAAAATGAGTTTTCAAACCAGATGAGGATCTTTGGATTTAGGTATTTGAAAGTATGTTGGAGAATGGGAATACATTCGCCTCTTGCCTGTCACATTTTAGAATTCCTTTGCAGGGAAGAAACTTGTTGAAGTTCATATGAATATCTCTTTCTCTTTTAGTATTTGTGACAATTACTGTCGAAGCTCAGGTGAAAGTTACTAACAGAGAGTACAAGAAATCTCTGGAAGATTTAAGCTCTAAATATTCTCAGGAAATTCGGGCTCAGTTTCAAAAGCAGGTAAGATTGGATCAAGGAAATAGCCTACATCTGATCAATTTCACCATTTCAAAATTTCAATGTACTGTATCTTACACTCTTCTTTAACCAAGGCCAGCACTCCTAATTCATACCAAGAATGTATCTTCTTCCCAATCAGAAATTCACTTCTTGGATTATCAGTTTTCTGCAGCTAGGGAATTAGACAAGACACAGCACACACTCAATGCTTTAGGAGGCTAGCTTCTAATTAAAGTTTCTTTCTTGGCATAGGTTTCTTTGTTTATGAAGGCTTTCTTTTACTTTTTCTACCTTGTAGATGGAAGATGTTTATGGTGCTGTACCTGGATACTGTGAAGTGGAGATCTTACAAATGAGGTTGGTATCTAAAAAGAGACTAATTTAGGCTCTGGGATGATGAGCCATCAAATGAATTTCTCTCATTCATTCAGGCCAGCCTCAGTTGAATATGAGTAGAATTTTTCTTCCATTGTGGATCCTCTGGTTTAAGTAACTTCTCTTCAGATTTCTTTTTTTAAACTTATGGATAGTTCAAGGCCTGAGCAGGGAAGGAACCAAGAGTGGCTAGAGAATTGAAAGATTGGGCATTTTGCATGTCTTATGTATACTTTAAGTCACCATGTATTTCAGGAATCATCTAAGGAAGAAATGGCTCTTCAAGAGAAGCACCAACAATGATGAAGTTAAAGCAATTAGACTTGGACTAAAGTTGAGGTTAAAATCCCACTAAGTCAGGAAGCTTCCAGATAAAGCCTGCGCCAGTCTGAACCTCTTATTCTAAACCCTTTCTCAAGATAGTTGTGTGGATTATATGGAAAGGACTAGAAGTTCTAGTTCATTTTGAATTTGATGGAGGAAAAGGGTGGATCTATTACAGTCTTTATCATACTTTCATGGAGAAAAAAAGGCAGTTCAGTAACTGAGGAATTGTTTTTCCTTCATTTTTCTCTTAGGAATGGCAGTATTATTGTGGAACATAAAGTCATCTCCCAAGTAATAATATACAATCATGAGGAAATGATCCAGCATACAATGGAAGTTATTACAGAGGCAATGAAACGCTCCTTGAAAAACATACACACCAAAGGAGAGTGTATTGAGCCTTCAGGTATGGAATGGCTGAGTAAACTCTTCCACTTGGATATGGTTTTCTCAAACCATATCCAAGAAATAAGCAAGATTCCTGGCTCTTTTTTCTTTTAGACAAGAATGTTTTTAGGATGAGCCATCTTTTTTTCTGGAGGATAATTTATAAATTTCAATATAGCCAATAGATGGCAGCAAACCCATTCTTTTTTCTATTTGGTCCCAATCAGAGAAGGAATCCCCCCCCCTCAAAACTCAGGCTGGGTATGTGGGTCAGGAAACGGATTATTTTGCTTGGTTTCTTGGGGCAAAAGGACAGAGGATGTAGAGCTCAAATGCAGCTTTGGTTCATTGTTTAGGTTTTTCTGCTTATAATTCCCTTTTCTTCTGGAGGGAAGGGGCTGCGAATATGGGAGGTTTGGCCTGAAAGAATAGACAGAGGAGATCTTGGGGGCTCAGATCAGTGGTGTGTTTCAGCTGGTTTACACCAGTTCAGCCAAACTGGTTGTTAATTTTTTGCACAGTTCAGCAAACCAGCTGATACTACCACTGGCTGCCCCTCCCCTCCCAGTCACTCCTTGCACGGGCTTAGAAGGTAAGGGCGAAGGCAGGGGAGGGAGGCTTGCTCTGGGTGGGGCTGGAAATCTCTGCTGTAGAGGGTGGTACAAGGAGGGGTGCAAGGAGTAGCGTAGCCCTCGCCAGCCAGAGTGAGGTAATGGCATTGTTGCAGTAAGATGGGGTGACACAGGTGGTCCAAGCAGTGGTGGCGATGGCTGGAGCCTTAGTGTGGAAGCAAAGCGCTCCTGTACTTGCCTTTGTGCAGTAACAGCATTCTGTCTTCATCATGGTACATTTGCGCTCAAGGCAGCCCTCGCCTCCTGCCACTTCAGGCTCAGAACTGTGAGCCATGTCTGGGAAGCACTGCAGCAGAGAAAAGCATCCAAAGTCTGATTCTCTGGAGCCTCATTTCTTGCTGAGACTCTCTGACCAACAGTCAGGTTTTAAAAAAGATTTTTGCAGCAGGAAATGACAGTGACTACTTCTGGCCTTTGTTGGTTCAGCTGGACATGCATGCCTCAGTCGCTCAGGGAGACACACGACCTGCTCTCCACCCCAAGACACTGGCCTGCGGTGTTCGCTGCTGCCACTTCATAGCCTCCCTGCTGACCTGACCCATACTGCTGCCACTGGCACTGCTGTTGCTACCTCATGGTCAAAGTGGCCTGCCCTTGCACAGCACAGTGAAGTTTAGCAGGCTTCACAATACAGGTGACAGGGTCCCCTCCTCCTCCTGGAGCCCATTACAACATGGAGCCCCAATGCAACCCTGCCCCACTCATCCCTGGCAACAGCAGCAGTGAAGGTCAGATCAGCGGGCAGGCCATGAGGTGATGGCAGTGAATGTGGCAGGCCAGCGTCTCAGGGCAGAGAGCAGGCTGCATGTCTCCCTGAGCAACCGAGGCATGCATGCCCAGCTGCACCAAACAAAGGTCAGAAGTAGCTGCCTGCCATTTCTTGCTACAAAAATATTTTTTAAAAACCTGACTGTCAGGCAGAGAGACCCAGCAAGACATAAGGCTCCAGAGAATCAGACCCAGAATCTCTCCACTGCAGTGCTTCCCAGACACAGCTTATAGCTCCGAGCCCAAAGTGGTGGGAGGTGAGGGCTGCCTTGAATGCAAATGTACCACAATGATAATAGAATGCTATTGCTGTGCTCTAGCCTTTGCTACCACTGCTTTGATCTGCCTGCGCCACCCCACCTTGCCGTAAGTGACATCCGAGTTGGCCATTCCCACTCAGTCACATGACACCCCTGCATCCACGCCTACCCAGCTGGTCATTAAGGAGTATCAGTTGTTAAACTACTTGAATCGCATCACTGGCTCAGATCCCCACTGCTGGCCAGGGAAGAGATTTGTAGAACTTGGTTCATCAAAAATGAAAACTGTGGTGCAGAATAAAACAAGATAATGACTGTGTTTGCACTATCCTGGTTTGAAGAAGTAAAGTTAATGGTTTCCCTGCCATTTGGTGCAGTAGGTGAGTTGTTTAAAAAGATCAATTTAATTTTTTTGGTGGAGAAGAATTTTGGAAGAAATAAACCAAGATATAGAACTACCCTAGATAACTAATGAATACAATTATACTTTTTTTTCAGGACCAGAACTGTGCTTTGTTCCTTTACCTAACTTGATTCTTATTTCAAGTTTTTCATTTAATGGTAAGTTTCAGTCACCAGTTGGGTAGATATATGAAGATTATCAGGACTATGCTTTACATTTTAAAATACTTAATTGTTCAATCCACATTTTAAATGTGTAACTGCTAACACTGCCATGATATCTGAACTGTTTGTTTTCATACATAAATGAAAGTTCCTGAAATATTTGATGATATTGTGGGAAGCTCACACCCTCACCCTAGAATAATGAAATATTTGGGAAATATTAAAAAAAGGCAGTATAGAATATTTCCCCTAAAGAAGAAATGGGAAAAAAATCTTTAGGGAGGCAAAAACCAGCTCCAGTTTCTCTGCCCCAAGCAGAAACTGAGGAAGCCAGCTTTGGAAATCCATTCAGAAAGACTGGGTCAGAAACTTAGATAAGCAACAAACAAAATATTGACAAAATTAGCTCAGAAAAACAACTAGGATTTGCATTTCCCCTTTTGCTTATAGAGCCAGCCATGACCTCTACATAACCCCCATAGGAATCCAGAATGTATAAAGCCAACCCACTCTAAACTCTATTTTGTCAGCTGTCCTAGAATCACTTGTGGTTTGTGGTTCTGCTTCATCAAAAAAGGGAACCTTTCTTTCCAATCAGCTTCCAGCCTCCATTTTATTTCCAGGGCCTTTCTCCTGAATTGGACCTCTACTGGTTATTTCTTCCAGCAATATATAGATCCAATCCATCCACCCATCAATCCAATCCATCCATCAATCCAATCAATCCATTTCATCTAACTACTTTATGTAAGCTTGGACTGTCAATCCCATGATTCAGGAATTGGGAACCTCTAGCAAGTGAAGAGGATCTCCCAGATCAAATCCATGGAGAATTAAGGAAGGAAGGAAAGAAGGAAGTCTTCTCCAGCTCCCATATGACCACTTGTAGCATTAGCAGTGAGGCAAAGACAGGAGGTGAAGATGGAAAAGAAGCTATGCAAGTCATGCTAACAGATGTTGACATTTATGCTCTTCTCTAGCTAGATAACTATGCTAAAGTGCCAATTTTTGAGCCAGCAGAAAAACAGATAAGCATAAATTGGCAGTCCTGACACTGACAAAGAAGTGAGGCCTGACTATTATACTGTCATTTTGTATATGTAAGATAAATGTAAGGCAACTTGAGGAAAGAGGTCGATTCCTTGGCTTCATTTCACTTCCTGTTAAGTTTTAACTAGGATGCCACAGCCACACTTCTAAAAATCCACTTATCAACTTTGAAAACTGACAGTGAGCATCCTGAAGATACATTACTTTCAGGAAACCAGTGATTTGACTCTCTTGCAAAATAATAAGGAGATGGTTCTGAGCCTCATATCCTGGGATGGGTGGGGCATCCCAGCAGCCATTTGTTGATAGAGTATGTGAGAAGCCAAAGAAAAGAGGAAAAACACTATTTTAAAACTGGAACAGCCAATGACAAGTATAAGTTTTCTTCATCCCCAGCTCACAATAGGTTGGGGATGAAGAAAAAGCAATAACTATTAAATATTTCTTAAGAATTGGAGGAGTGGGGAGGAAATCCAGTAAAGTTGAGGATGTTCTTGAATAACAATGTAAAAACAGGGCGGAAAATTGAGGAACAAGAATGAAGAAAATATAAAGGGGACTTTGTTCTTTTACTAAAACTCAATTTGGGCCTAAGTAAATGTTGTTTTATTTATTTATATTTATTTGATTTGTCAATTGCTTACAAGATAATAGGTAAAGTATAAACATAGTTATGAATATATGAAATGGATACATATAAGAAAAATAAAAAGAAATAATAGGACAGGGACGGTAGGCATGTTGGTGCACTAATGCACTCCCCCTACAGACCTCTTAGGAAAGGCTGTCAATAGTAGACAGTCTAAGGTTAAAGTTTTGGGGGTTTGGGGAAGAAACCACAGAGTCAGGTAGAGTATTCTAAACATTGACCACTCTGTTGCTGAAGTTATATTTCTTGCAATCAAGTTTGGTGCGGTTAACTTTGAGTTTGTATCTATTGTGTGCTCTGGTATTATTATGGTTGAAGCTGAAGTATTCATTGACAGGTAGGACATTGCAATGTATGATTTTATATACTATACTTAGATCAGACTGAAGGCAATGTAGTTCTAGGTTTTCTAGGTCTAGAGTTTCAAGTCTGATGACATAAGGTATTCTGCAATGATTAGAGAAGTGGAGAACTCTTCTTGTGAAATATTTCTGGACATTCTCAACTGTGTTATCAGATACGTAATGTGGGTTCCAGACTGATGGGCTGTATTCAAGTATTGGTCTCGCAAATGTTTTGTATGCTCTAGTTAGTAGTGAGATATTACCAGAGAAAAAGCTACGTAAGATTAGGTTAACAACTCTTAATGCCTTTTTGGCTATGTTGTTACAATGACCCTGGAGATGTCTTCAGACAGTGCTGGCTCTTTGGCTTTGAAGGGGAGATGAGCACCACCCCCTAGAATCAGGAAGGACTAGCACATATGTGTGAGGGGAACCTTTACCTTTAAATATTGTACTATAAAAAGCACAGTAACTGAAGGGAAAAAAGCTAAAGATGTGCTGTAAAGACACATTAACATGGTGGTTAGGAGGACATGAGGAAGAACTCAAGAAAGATAGAAAAAGATGAGTTTTCAAACCCTCCATCTGTTTTGTATTAGAATGTTAATTCTTCCTTGCAGAGCTCTGCTGCCTATAAATTCTTCTAAATTTGTTTCTTTCAGTTCTTACAATCATCGATTTTCTCTCTCTGAGGTTGTAGTTATATCATAATTATGCAGATATCTTTTATTTTCTGCCAAAGAAGGATATTTTTCCAAACTATTAAAAAACTACATGGGGCAGGATGGGAGAATAAGATTATCTTGCTATGTTTGAGCAGATTTGCTGCCTCAGATCATAGTTGGTTGCAGTACAGTTTGTTCATTTAAATTACATGTATTGCCCATATTTCATTATACTATTTATCACCTCTTTTTGTTTTACAGACACCTGCAAAAATATTACTGATCCAAAATATTCAGATTACTATTATCCCCACATAATTGAAGGTACTGTGCGCTGTGTCTCAAGATGTTTCAAAGGCACTCAAGATTCCATGAACTGCTTCAACGGTGTTTGCCATCTCTCTGAAATTGGCCCCCACTGTATGTAAGTAAACAGATGAAGGAACAGATGAAGGAAATATCAAAGGAGTCCTTTAGAGCCAGGTTCATTACATTTCAGATGTAAAACTTAAATCTTGAACAGTTATTAAATCTAACAGAGATGTTCTCCCATCTCACTACATTTTTCTTCCTGCAGAATCCCACATTTTCCTAAATTCTATATACAAACCTGTTATTGAAACCTATTGATATTCATTTATTCTATTTTAATATTTCTGTTTTATTATTTTAATGCAAGGTTTTAATGAATTCTTGCTATTTGAAGTTACTTAGAATTTTGCAAAGAAAATTATTTTTATCAATTCATTTCTCTTTCCCATAGTTGCAATAATTTGGACGTGTTCTGGTATTTGGGAAGTTACTGCCAATTATCCATCCAAAAGAGTGTGCTGGGCCTTAGTCTTGCCCTGGCTGTGTTCTTTGTGATAAGTATCATCCTTGTTATTTGCCTCATCAAAGCAAAACGGAAAAAAACCAGGTAATATTTGAGAGGCTTAAGAAGTCCCATGGTACCATAGCAAGGGAGAATATACCTCTAATCCATATAATTGATCCTTGGATCATCTGATTGGGAAGAATGTCCTAGTGAGAAGATCCAGGAATTCTGAGATCTTTAAGACAGGAAATTGTTATTGCTAGTTACCTAAGGGTTAAGTGGCTACCGTTTTTAGAGAGCCAAAGAGTTGCTCACCTGCAGTGTAGCACGCAAGAGTGGAGAAAGTTACCTGTGTCATGGGAGGGCTGTTTCTATCTTAGGTTTTATTTACAATGATCTTCCATTTTTCTTGCAGCAGGTCTGATGATGCTGACTGTGGTAAAATAGGCCAAAGGAATCTCATATTTCCAGAATAGAGGCTAGTGGAACTGCACTTGCAGATAACCAATGAGGGCAAGCTGATGCGAAGTAGGTGGAATGATGGTTAAAAAATGATTAACAAGACTTTCTATTTGAGAACAAAGAGGTTGATGATAAATGATTTAATACATGCTGGACTTCACATCAAGTGTAAGGAATCTGCAAATAGCAACGGAAGTGTTTGATTCAAGATGTGCAAAAATTATGAAGCATGGTGAAATTCCTGCTTGTTCTACTTTGTCTGAAAATTTCCTGCCAGATAGCCATCTTCTCCTGAGGCTCAGTCAACTTTTCAGTGGGGGATATGCATGAGGTACCAACATGAGCTTTACTGATTTGCTTGGAATCAATAAAGATGATGATTGCTGAAGTTTGTGTTTGTATTTTTTTTTTCATTGTTAAAGATCTGATTCTCTCCTTGAAAGCAACTACTTCTTCATGCCTGCTCAGGAAAAGGTTTAACCCATTAACTGAGGTTGCAAGGGTTTCTAGCTTAATGGCAAGTTTCAGTGTAATAGTGACAGCCCTTTCTTAGGCAAATTATTAGTGATTAAGTCAATAGTACTATTGGAACCTGCTGATTTTCTAAATATATTTCAGTCTGAGTTCTGGTCTGGTAATGAAAGCAAAGAATTTGCTTGATGGATGAGCTTTACTCGAGATGGACAGAAGAATGTGGCGTATGATGTTGGCTGGATATTTCAATATTTTTGATATCACTGATGATCCTTTGGACTGCAACCATGGATTGAGCACTGGGGACACTGTTATTCAGAGGTTCCACTCCTATCTAGGAGAAAGAGCAGTTTTGGCAGACTGCAGGCTGACCTTCTTCCTACCTCAAAGTAACACCTTGGAAATCCATGGAAGACGGGGACAAAATGCCAAATGACAAGTGTGGTAGCTAAACCCTGCCCCTTTGTTTTCGTATGAGATGACAACACTTGTACAAAAGGTGGTGTTCAACTGTGTTCCAGTCCCAATTGTGGTTTGGGAAGGAAAATTTAATGCACAGATATAGAATAGATAGTAACTAATTAACAGCAATAACTGTGAGAAGGATCTAGGAGTCCTAATGGAGAACAAGTTAAGTGTGACTTAATTGTGTGCTGTAGCTACGAAAAATGCCTACATAGTCCTAGGCTACATTATCAGAAGGATTGTATCAAGATTACATGAAGTGTTAGTACATCTTTATATTGCTCTAGTAAGGCCACACTTGGAATTCTGCAAGATTTAGGTCACCATGATAGAAAAAAGAGGTTGAGACTCTGGAAAAAGTGCAGACAAAAATGATTAGAAGGCATATGATGAAAAGTTGCAGGAATTGGATATGTCTATTCTAATGGTGGGGCAGGGGTTAGCTGAACTGTTCCATTGGTTTTAGGCTGGAGTCCAGTCACAGAGCAAGAGAGAGGTAAAAATGGGAAGCTCTTGCCCACTGCTGCCTGCCTATTGATTGTGGTGGCTTCCTATTGTAGAAAGTGAGCACCCACCCCTCTCCCAGAAGAATGAAATATTCTAGGAAATATTAAAAAGGCAGAATATTATACCTCCCTGGATGAGAAAAGGAGAAACATGCTCTTGGAAAGCAGCCCCCACCTTTGTTAATAGCTCCCAAAAGACTGAGCCATCTTATCTATAAGACAAAAAACATTTTATCTTCAACACAAAAGACCTTCAGCTCCTGGGTGATAGGAATTGCCCAACGCCCCTTTCTTGCATCACCAAGCAAGATTCAGCCAGGCCTGGGACTCAAGATAACCTACAAAGTTACCACTGGGAATCTGGCAACCAATCGGGATACATTTCTTGCCACAGGAACAGGAAGCAAGTTCAAAGCCCAACAGATGGTATAAATCTCCCTCTCTCACTCACTCACGCTCTTTTTTGTCCAGGACTCAAATCATGTGGTCCTGCTGTCCATCATTAAACCATCTTTCCAAGCAACCTGCATGTTTCCAGTGTCTTTCTTCCCACTTAGAACTGGACCCAAATGGACATTTATTCCAGCACTATTTTCATCTCTCATCCTTGTTGCAGTTCGTGCAGTACCGTTTGACACACACACACACACACACACACACACACACACACACACACGGCACTCTCCTCAGCCATGCAAGATGACGAGACTTTGAGGCAGTGAAATCCCTTGCTTGAAGATTCCCATCAGGTTGCAAATGCCTTTCATGCCATTCCAGTCTCAGCACTCTCAGCACGAAGAGTGTTTACAAGCCAATGGGAGGCTTGAAGCAAATAATTTCACTGTCCCATAGTCTTGTTGGCTTGCAAACGCTTTCCATGTCAAGATTGGGATGCTATGAAAAGCATTTGCAAACTGACAAGACCTTGAGGCAGCGAAATCATTTACTTCAAGCTTCCCATTATATCTTTTGTACTGTCTCAATCTTGGCGCAAAGAGTGTTTGCAAGGAGATGAGACTAAGGGACAGCGAAATCATTTGCTTGAAACCTCCCACCGGCTTCTCCCTCACCATTTCTTGGCCAGCCTCATGGGCCAGATCTAATCTTGTCACAGGCTAGATCCAGCCCACGGGCCTTGAGTTTGACACCCCTGGCCTAGAGCTTCGGTCAGCAGCAGTAGCTGCAGGGCTTATAAAAATAGGAAGCTCCCGGCTGCTGCGGCCTCTCTGTGCTCTGCCCTCCCACTTACTCATCCACCCAGCTGCTATACCTCCTGTGGTCTGTCACAAATTGTTCCCATGATGAATTGGCACTGTGTTCTGCACTTAGTGGTGGTGAGCCAGCAGAGGCAACTTGATGTGGGGAGCTGACAGAGGTGAACTGGCTGCATCAAGTTGGTTGCTCCAAGTTGTCTTGTCTCCAAAGACACTTGAAGGCAGAGCAAGAAGTAAATGATGGAAACTTATGAAGGAGCGAATTTCCTGTCAATGAGAACAAATAACCAGTGGAATGCTTGTCTTCGGAAGCTGTGAATGCTCCATCTCTGGAGGCTTTTTCTTTTCTTTTTTTCATCTTTCTTTTCTTTCTTTTCTTTTTTCTTCTAAATATTAGCATTTGTTGGTTTTTTTCTGCATTAAAATTTCTAATAATAATTTCTATTATTTATTTAAAAAGTTTTAAAGACATGGAGAGCGAAAAATTGTCTAATGCTATCTCAGTCTTGTTGTATCTCAGGATCAGTTTTTCTAATCCAAGGAGATCATTTTTCTGTTCTCAGCTGTGTGACTATCTGATAAGATATTGTGCATAACAAATTCACACAGTATTTTGGTCAACCAGAAGTAAGATTTATTAGAAAGTTGTTGACAAAGAATTGGTGAACTTCAACAGAACAACAACAGAAGTCCACATTAAGTTACAATCTCAGTATATTTTACACATCCCTTTCACTGGCTGCAGGTCCTTCCTAGCTTTCTTGGTATTCTCTTATCTTGTTTTTTTTTTGTGAAACTCAGTATCTGGTACATATCTCAAACTAGAAGCTGTGTATGTCATTCTTCAAAAGGGATCACATATTGGGCAAACATGGCTGTGCTCTGGATATGCAATAGTGTGGTGATCAGAGTGGGATGCAAATTTTTAAACTACCAGTTCTGTGGGCATGGCTAGGTGGGTATGGCTAGGTGGTCATGTGACTGGGTGGACGTGGTTTGGGTTTTTTTTGCCGACTGGGCCTCAGGGAAACCTCTTGGGAGCAAAAACGGGACAGGGGGTGCTGTGCGCTCCCCTGCACCCTGTTTTTGCTCCCAAGAGACTTCCCTGAGGCCCAGTCAGCAAAAAAAAAAAAAAAAATTGCCTACTGGGCTTTAGGGAAGCTTCCTGGGAGCAAAATGGGGCACGGGGGCACAGACCCTCCCTACATCCTGTATTTTGCCTCCTGGGCCTCACAGAAGCCTCCTGGGTGAAGCAGTACAACAGTGGGGGGGGGGATTAGCTGTGCCACACGATTTAGATTAGCTAGAAAGCAAGAAATCTGACGATTTTCTGCTTTCTAGCTAATCTAAATCATGCATCACAGCTGATCTTCAGAAAACAGCTGATCGGTGGTGGTGGGGGAGAGAAATACCTTGATCTTCTTCTCCCAGCTGATCTTTGGAGCTACCGGTTCACCCAAATCAGGCCGAACTGGTAGAATCCCACTCCTGGTGGTGATACTTTAAAATACTAACTCTAAGCAAGTGAACAAAAAATATAATAAACAATCTATATGCTAGTCTACATTATGGAAAATTACAATCTATTTTATTGTATCCTATATTTACTTATTACCTAGGTCAAATGTTATTAACTCTGTCTTTATTCTGATGATAATTGTTGTGTCCGCGAAATGATGCCAGGAGTCGGTGACTTTAGTACAAAGCTCTTTATTAGGAAGTTGGAACCGAACTGGCGAAAGGAAAAAAGCCCACGGCTTTTATTCCTTTCGCCGCGGCGGCCGCGGCCAATGGCACCACTTTAAATCTCCCCCGATTCGAATGGACCAATCGCGGGAGATTCCTAGCGAGCCAATTGGCGCGGCTCGCCTGACCAATCGGAGAGCCCCGCGCTTTGGCCAATCAAAGCGCGGGGATCTCGAGTATGTTAATTAAGGACAGAACACCCCTCCCCTCTTGGTTCAGTCCTTACGTTGCGTAGTCACGTAGGTAGGCGGAGCTCCATCTGGTCCTACTTGACCTGCGCAACTCAGTTGTAGGCTGGATCCTGGCCGGTTCGGTCGGGATCTCTGCTGCTCCTGCTGCCATCATGGGAACCGGCTGGTCGATCGGGCTGGTCCTTTCTCCATAGCTCCCTCCTGGGCCTTCCAGGTTGGTTGAGCTGCGGGTTTCGCCACTCCCGCTCGGTCTTTCCGGGTCGGTCGAGCTGGCCTGGCTGTTCCTTCCTGGTGAGGGGTCGTGATGGCTGCTTTCCGGTGAGTACTGCTGGTTTATTCTTCTTTGGTTTTGGTCCCCTGGGTATTCCCTCCCCCCTTGGTTTGTGTTGTGGGGGTTGGTTTCGCCTGTTTGTGCGCCGGTGGTTTGTTGGTTGGTAGTCCTTGACCTTAGTTGGTCGATGTGGCGTTTCCACGCTCGTCCGTCTGCTGTTTGTAGCCGGTACGAGTGTGGGCCTGTTGCTTGTGTGATGATGGCTGGAATCCATAGTGGGTCTCCCGTCAGGTTTCTCGCGTATACGGGGTCGCCGGGTGCGAAGGTTCGGTGTTTGGTATTTGAGTCTGGGGGCCTCTCTGGGTTATACGTGGGGTGTAACCTGTCGAGTGGGGACCTTAGCTTTCTGCCCATTAATAGTTCGGCTGGGCTTTTATTGGTTGTGGTATTTGGGGTTATGTGTTGGGTGAAGAGTAGTTTGTTTATTTTCTCCTGGATCTCCCCGTGGTCTATTTTCCGGATGGTCTTTTTAGTGAATTGGACCATCCATTCCGCCCTACTGTTCGCCGCCGGGTGCAACGGTGCTGTCAGCGCGTGGCGGATGCCCCTTTCCACTAGGAATTTTTCGAATTCCAGCGAGGTGAATTGGGGCCCGTTGTCGGAGACGACGACGTCTGGGAGGCCGTGTGTTGCAAAGAGTTTGCAGAGTTCCTTGATCATGGCCTCCGTGGTTGTCGTCTTCATGTTGCTTACCTCCAGCCAGTTGGAGTAAGCGTCAACTGTTATGAGGAAGGTGTGTCCTTTAGTGGGCCCGGCGAAGTCTATATGGATCCTAGACCAAGGTCCCCTTGGGGTTTCCCACTCTAGGACGGGTGCTGTGGGTGGGCTTGGTCTAGTTTCCTGGCATCATTGGCACCTAGCTACCCAGGCCTCTATTTGTTTGTCCATCCCTAGCCACCAAGCATAACTTCTGGCCAGGGCTTTAGTCCTAAAGATGCCAGGGTGCCCCTCGTGTAGCAGTTCCAAAACCTTCCCCTGTAGCTTTTCCGGAATGACCACCCTATCCCCCCATAGTATGCACCCTTTTAATAAGGAGAGTTCCGTTTGGCGGTTTCGGAATGTTTTGACGGACTCGTCGTTGTCCCTTTCCGGCCACCCTTTCTCCACCCAATGCAGCACCCGCGCCAGACGTTTGTCTTTATTAGTCTCTCGGGCAATGTCTGATGCGGTTATGGGCAGGTTGGGTAGAGTCTCTATGCTGAGGGTGGTCGTCGTGGGTGCTGGGTCGGTGTCGGGTTCCGGTAGCGGCAAGCGGCTTAAAGCGTCTGCATGGGAGATCGTCTTACCCGGTCTGTGTATGAGTTCGTAGTTGTAGGCTGCCAGGAACTTGGGCCACCTTGTCATTCGGGGAGACAGAATGTTCGGGGTGGCCCGGTTTCCTGCAAGGATTCCCAGCAGCGGCTTGTGATCCGTTATGATGGTGAAAGTCCGGCCGTAGAGGTATTCGTGGAATCGTTTTACGGCGGCAACTATAGCCAGAGCCTCTTTGTCCAGTTGGCTATAGTTCCTCTCTGGTTTGGTGAGGGTCCTTGAAAAGAATGCGATGGGCGCTTCTTTTCTGTCGGGAAGGGTATGGCTGAGGACAGCGCCGACGCTGAAGGGTGATGCGTCGCATGTGACTGCCAGAGGTAGGGTCTCGTTGAATTGTATGAGGACGGCGTCGGAGGTGAGGAGGTCCTTCGTTCTTTGGAAGGCAGCTTGCTCGCGTTTCCCCCAAGTCCAGGTCGCTGCCTTGTCCAGGAGTCTATGCAAGGGCTCCGCCGCCGTCGCCTTTTGGGGTAGGAAAACATTGTAAAAGTTCAGTAAACCCAAGAACGCTTGTAGCTCAGTCTTTGATTTGGGTGTGGGGGCTTCTTTGATGGCCTTGATTTTTTTGTTTGTGGGGTGAATGCCGTGACGGTCTAGGAGGTAGCCCAGGAATTCTACTCGTTCTGTGCATAGCTGGCATTTCTCCCTCTTGACTTTTAGTCCGGTCTCTTTAAATTTGGTTAGGACCTCCCTTAGTCGACCCTCTAGTTCGGCTTGGTTGGCTGCCGACACTAGGACGTCGTCGAAGTAAGGTACCACCCCCTTGATACCTTGCAATAGTCTCTCCATTAGGCTTTGGAATATGCCCGGTGCCACGCTGACTCCGAATTGGAGTCGGTTGCATTTGAATGCCCCCCGGTGGGTGACTATGGTCTGCGCTTCTGCCGTTTGCTCGTCGACCGGCAACTGTTGGTATGCCTGGGCGAGGTCGAGCTTGGCGAAAACCTTGCCCCCTCCCAGTGAGTGCAGTAGGTGTTGCACTACTGGGACGGGGTAGGCGCTTTGTTGCAGCGCGCCATTTAGGGTGGCCTTATAGTCCCCAGAGATCCTCACCGACCCATCGGGCTTGATCGGGGTGACTATGGGGGTCTCCCACCGGGCGTGGTCTATGGGCTGTAGAACCCCTTATTTGACGAGCTTGTCAATTTGCTCGTCTATCTTGGGTTTCAGTGCGAATGGCACCCGCCTTGGTTTCAGGCGTTTTGGGGGTCTAGGTCGAAAGATATAAGGGGCCCTCGGTACTTGCCTAGGTTTCCGTCGGACACGTGGTTCGGTTCAGGGTCTGGATCCCACCTTTGTCGCCAATGTTGTGTCCGTGAAATGATGCCAGGAGTTGGTGACTTTAGTGCAAAGCTCTTTATTAGGAAGTTGGAACCGAACTGGCGAAAGGAAAAAAGCCCGCGGCTTTTATTCCTCTCGCCGCGGCGGCCGCGGCCAATGGCACCGCTTTAAATCTCCCGCAATTCGAATGGACCAATTGCGGGAGATTCCTAGCGAGCCAATCGGCGCAGCTCGCCTGACCAATCGGAGAGCCCCGCGCTTTGGCCAATCAAAGCGCGGGGATCTCGAGTATGTTAATTAAGGACAGAACAATAATAACTTTAAACATCCTCTAATAGGCCTTTCTTGCTTCTCATTAATGGTACCCTGCACAGGCTACAAGACAGGAGGAAGAGCTGCTACCAAAGGCAATGGTTAAATAAGCAGGGATTGAGTCTGTTCCAAGAAACAGAAAACTAGAGAAATTTCCCTATTCACACAGAAATAAAGGGAAGAAAGAAGGAAGTACATTTGGTCTTGCAAGATTCTGTTAATATAGTTGCTGCCATAAAGTTAATACTGATTTATATCACCTTGCTGTTTTTTAATCTTGCTTCCTCAAAGGGGTGACACAACTTGGGCAATCTTTCATTGGCTCTAAGTCTTTCTTTTACATTTTGTTACATGCTCTGTTACAGACAGTTCTCTTAATTATTAGTGTGTTTTTTTCTTGATCTTATTTTTCTTTTACTTTCCACACCGTGTAGTGCATAACAGGGGATCTATGACAGCAGGGATTTAGAACAAACAGGATTAGATTGACTACCGATTATGACTTCCAACTGCCCTTCTGAATTTTCTATTGTAATTAAAAACCACATGTAGTACCTCTAAGGCAGTCTTCCTGACACAGAAACTTTCAGATAAATTGTTCCGGAATTTCCAGCCTGACTATTATTACCATAATTAGTAATCAATTAACTATTTTAGTCAACGTAGCAATTCTTATAATGTGTATTAAGAATAATCCAATGTTCAAAGGAAATGTTATGGCCTGACTGTATTTCTTCTCCTATTGAATATGTAGGTATTGTGAGTTTCAAAACTGTTCTCAGAGAGAGCAAAGAGAGGCAAAAAGCAATAACTGTGTTTCACATTAAAAAAAGCAGATCTATCTAAAAATAACTGCAGCATATCAGAAATGATGCCTCATAATATGTTCTCTAGGTACACCCTATTTACCAGCAACCTTACCTTGTTTATCAGATAATGATAGTTATTATGTTTTATGACGCAACTTGATATGCAGAGCAAAGCTAAATATAGTACTGTATCTGAGGTGTCGAAATTAGGGTTCAGAGTATACCGTTTTTATTGCTGTTTTTGAAGATAAGCAAGGCAATTTTTCTGAATTTTCATACAAGGCTCTCATCTATACATGACATGACATGAGTCAGTCTTCAGGGTACAAATGGTTGGCTAATTTTCCAATCCAATTTTTTTTTAAATTAAAATTTTATTGGTTTTTAAAAACAAACATAAACAAAAAAAACATAAAAACATAAAACTATCTTCCATAGGTGTACATACAGTGTGCCGGTTGGTTTACAAATTCTTTTGTGCTTCCATTTCGTAGTCTTCCATTACAATTACATTACATATAATCTCATATTGTCAATCAAAAACTAAATACCTTGGTATCATTTTTAATCAATCATTTGACTATACTTTTATTCATTCATGTTTTACAAGATAACCATAATTTACTTAATTTATTGTATAACAGTTCATATTATCAACCCAAATCTATCCTAAAATCATTTTGTAGTTATAATAAAAAAAAAGTACATCTTTATATATTTATTATTTTCTAGAAATCTACATATTTCATTACTGTACTTTGTTATCTAACGATTGATAAAAAAAAATCCCAAATTTTATAAAATTGTTTATCCTCTTGTTCTCTAATTTCAAATGTCAATCTACTCATCTCAGCACATTCCAATATTTTCTTAATTATTTCCTCCTGTGATGGTATCTTCTCATTTTTCCAGTTTTTAGCAAATACAATCCTAGCTGCTGTTAATACATTTACAATCAGGTATTTCAAGTCTTTGCTATATATTTCAGGTAAAATTCCCAATAAAAATATCTCTGGTTTCAAGTCTATATGTTTTTTCGTCATTTTCTCCAACCACATGTGGATTTTAGTCCAGTATTTTTTGGCATCCGCACGTGTCCACCACATATAGTAATATGAGTCAGGTGTCTGATGACATTTCCAACATTTTTCGGATTTATTCTTAAACATTCTTGCTATTCTTGTTGGGGGGAAATGCCACCTGTAAAACATATTATACAAATTTTCTTTATATGCTGCTGACATTGTCATTTTATAATTTTGAGACCACAATTTTTGCCATTTCTCTAAATCTATCCCATATCCAAAATTCTTCCCCCAAACAATCATAGTTTCTTTAACTTGTTCTTCCTCTAGTTTAATTTCTAATAAATATCCAATTTTTAAATCACCTTTTCATCAGTACCTGTCAAAATCTTATCTAAGTCAGTCAAATTATCATAGAAACCTTCTGTTTTCGAATCTTTATCATACCTTGAATGTATTTGCGCATATGAAAACCAATTCATCTTTATACCTTGTTCCTCTAGTTTTTGCATAGATTTAAGTTCACCCTTTTCATTCAATATTTCATCATATCTAACTGTTTGTTCCTTTTTGTATATTATAGGATAAGAGAATGCTTCAATAGTCGATAGCCAGATTGGAATTTTCAAATAACATTGTCTTTTAACTGTCTCCCAGTTTAACCACAGAGACTCCCATATATGATGTCTTCTAAAATACACCTGTGTTTTAGTTCCTTTGTACCATAAAAAAGCATGCCACCCCAACAACAGATCATGTCCTTCTAATGTCAACAATCTAGCATTTCTTAGTGTTATCCATTCCTTAACCCACATCAGATAATCCAATTTTTTTGACCCATAGCAAAGGCATGCATGATCCAGAATATTTATTTTATTTATGAGATTTAGAGGCAGCCCAACTCTAAAACAACTCTGTGGAGGTTATACAAACATATCCCGTTTTACAGAAAATGCAAATAACAAACGCAGTACCTAAAGTCTGGGAGAACAAATATTTTTTAAAAAATTCCTGGAAGAGAGTCTTTAGAAAACAAATGACAACTTCAAATCTCAACAAATAAATGCTCTGTCTTACATATTAGCAAAAAACAAAACAAAACCAGAAAATAAAATACAGGCTGAATAGTCAAGACCTTGTTGATGATCTAAACTCTGTCAAGGATCTTGGAGTACTCATCTCTAATGATCTAAGTGCTAGAGCCCACTATAATTACATAGCCAAAAAGACATTAAGAGTTGTTAACCTAATCTTACGTAGCTTTTTCGCTGGTAATATTACACTACTAACTAGAGCATACAAAAACATTTGCTAGACCAATACTCAAATACAGCTCATCAGTCTGGAACCCGCATTATGCATCTGATATTAAAACAGTTGAGAATGTCCAGAAATATTTCACAAGAAGAGTTCTCCACTCCTCTACTTGTTGCAGAATACCTTATGCCATTAGACTTGAAATTCTAAACCTAGAAAACCTAGAACTACATCGCCTTTGGTCTGATCTAAGTATAGTATATAAAATCATACATTGCAATGTCCTATCTGTCAATGAATACTTCAGCTTCAACCATAACAATACAAGAGCAAACAATAGATACAAACTCAAGGTTAATTGCACCAAACTCGATTGCAGGAAATACAACTTCAGCAACAGAGTGGTCAATGTCTGGAATACGCTACCTGACTCTATGGTTTCTTCCCCAAACCGCAAAAACTTTAACCTTAGACTGTCTACTATTGACCTCACCCCTTTCCTAAGAGGTCTGTAGGGGGCGTGCATAAATTCACCAACGTGCCTACCGTCCCTGTCCTATTGTTTCTTTTATTTTTCTTATATGTATCCATGTATTCATAACTATGTTTTTGCTTATACCTATTATCTTTTAAGCAATTGACAAACCAAATAAAATAAAAAATAAAGAGCATCAGAATGAAAGCCAGGTGGATCTTTCATAGAGGGAGGAATCATACTAAAGTCAGGTGCCGCACAGAGAAGGCACTAATTGATGTGGCTGAAGCACACAACTTATGCTCAATCTTATTAGACATATAGAAACTATGGTTGACAGACAAGGATTTTATATGAGATAACCAGCACCTTTAATTTTGACTGGAAGCTCACAGGTAACCAGTGTAACTGATTGAACACCACTGTGTTCAATAGTACATGGGCACATTGAATCATACCCAATACTCCCCATCCAGATCTGCATAGCTTTCAGACACTGAGGCAGAAAGTTGATGGCATCACTTGGCTGACATAGGGTCAAGATACACAGTTGAGTATCGTCTGCATATTGATGATATCAGTCCCAAATTCCTCTCCTAGGAATTTCATGTATGTGTTAAATAGGAGGGAATAAAGTGTGGAACCTTGCAGTGCCATGCATATGGGGACAACCTCTCTTTTATCACCTCATCAATACTGACTAGAAAGTACATCAAAAAAGAAGAAAACCTATCATAACACAATGTCTCCAACTCTCAAACCCTTCACCATCCAGAAAGATACAACAGCCAATGGTATCAGAAACCACTGAGAGATGAAAGAATATATGGATGGGCAAACCACCCTCTGGTTCCATCCGAGGTCATCAAGTATGACTAATACAACCTCTGAATGGATTCCTGGCATGAATCCTGGCTGAAATGGGTCCAGATGATCAGCTTCTTTAGGATTCTCTGCAACCGATATTGGACCACCTTTTCAATAACCTAAAAAGGAAGGTTGGAGATAGGTTGATAGTCAGGTTCAGGAATGGCTTCCAAAATCATTAGGTTCAGGGATGGCTTCTTGAGGATAGGGCAACCACTGCCATTTTCAACATCAAAGAAATCAAGCTTCTCCAAAGGAAGTTAATACTACTACATAAATCTATTGACAGGTCACCTCATGGGCAATCTTAACAACCCAGGAGTGGTCTAAAAGCTGGCAGACAAACTCATGATTTGGAAAACCCTGTCCTCAGGCAGGAGTCATAGATTCAAATTCATTCCTTGACTCTGACCTTTCTGACTGTGAGACATATTAAACCAGTGTTGCTCAACCTTCAAAATTTTAAGATGGGTGGAGTTCAAGTCCCAATTTCCCAACCAGTATTCCAGTCTGGGGAATTCAAGGAGTTCAAGTACATTCATTTTAACATTGCCAAGACTGGGAGACACTATATTAAGCAGTGGAACAGTCTGCCTCCAAAAATCAGAGGTAGTCCATTGTTTTCAAGGAAAGATTGGACAATCATTTGTCTAAAATACCATGAGAATTATTACACTGGACAGGATTTGGATTAGAAGACTCCAGTGTCCCTTCCAATCCTGGGATTTCATAAATCTGCAATGATTCTCTAGTTGTGTCTTCTTGTGCTTGTTTCCCAGTATTTCATAGTAAATAAAGATGCAGCCTGGATTTGTTGTGCAATAAGAGATTACATAGGGTTAATGTGATCCAAAGTCCCTGCCACCCATTCATTCCAGACTGTGCCTACGTTGTTGGCTAAATTACGCAGCAGATTCTCATTGTTCCAGAGATTTGAATTATTTCCTGGTTCTGATTTTTTGAGTGGCCTTAACTAAGTTCTTCATTCTCTTGTAGAAATTAATAATTAAAGAGGGGAGAGTGAACTCTGTGATACAAATGCATTTATTTTATTTCATTTTTTCCACATAGGAATAAATTCTGTGCACATCAGCTTAGAACATTGGCCTGTAGTCTTTCATTCTTACTCTATTGTGATTTTTGGTTCGATGGAAAAGGGATGAGAACCATCATTTTGATTGGGGACTGATGGAACTGGCATGTGAAAGGTAAATCAGTAACTCCCTACAATTTAATTTTGTTTGGAAGTGATGAAAAAAGATGCCTTGTACTGTACTTATCCATAGTGAACAGATATAATTGAGGCAACTTGCTTCCTGTGTTTCATTTGAACAGCTTTTAAAAACCTGGGGTAGGTGTGGAAGGATGGTCACAGTCAATTGGGTGGGTGTGGCCAGCTCAACATCACTCACATTGGGGGCACCTGTGGTGGCCTGGGTGGAATCTATTGTCTCAGCAGAGGAAGGTGGGACCAGGGGTGAGCACCAAACCCTTGTTCACCGAAGGAGTCTCACCTTCCCTCTTGGGTCATGCCGAAGTCCCCCAGATGGCAGTGGGGGATCTGGGCAGTGGAGGGAAAGCGCCCGGCCTGGCCCTCAAGCTCCCAGGGCACTGGGACCTCTCAGCCCAGCCGAGCCCTGCTTCCCTGAGGGGGTGCCTGGGTGTGCTTACCTTGTTGCTGTGCTTGATCTCTTTGGCCAGGTTGCTCATGGTGTGTGGAAGGGCAAAGTGTATGGATCAGAGGCTTGTCCACTCCCTCACCTTGCGAAAAAATCTGGCTTTGTAATCAAAGCATCCTCAGCTATAGGATTTGTCGTGTCCATCAGGAAGGAGACCAGGAGTCAGTGACTAAGTTTCAGCTCTTTATCGGTCCCCGGAACCGAACTGGGTTCCAAGGGAAAACTTTCGGCTTTTTATTTCCAAGCCGCGGCGGCCGCAGCCAATGGCACCACTTTGAATCTCCCGTGATTCGAATCCACCAATCGCGGGAAATTCTTAGCGGGCCAATCAGCGCGGCTCACCCAACCAATCAGATCACCCCGCGCTTTGGCCAATCAAAACGCGGGGCTTTCAAGAATGTAAATGAAGGTACAGAACAGAATTGGAGTCGATTGATGCCAGAATGATCTCCTTCTTTTATCTCCTGGTTACCTCAGAATATAAGAAGAAGAGTATTGAACAAAAGCACTATTCAGTCAAGATACATTAAGGAGGGTGTGCCCATTCTCTATTTGAGCTATTTGGAGCTAAGGGTGAAACCTTTATTTCTTGTGACTGGGAACAAAGTGAAAGTGAAACAGTGCAATGCTGGACTAAAAAAAAAAAGCAGAGTGAAAAATAAGCATCTCGGGGAAACAAGATAATGGTTGAAAAGTTTCTGCTGAGTCTCTATTTGCAAGGGTTAGCCTATATCAAACTGAAACATGCTATCTCTAAATGGATAGGAGGTGACATAAAAGGAAAAATGTTCTTAGGAAATATAGCCAGAAAACATACACTGAGGTTACTTTAAAAGTGCATGTAGCAGTGGTGGGATTCAAATTGTTTTACTACCGGTTCTTTGGGTGTGGCTTGGTGGACGTGGTAGGGGAAGGATACTGTAAAATCTCCAGTCAGAGGTGGTATTTGCTAGTTCTCCGAACTACTCAAAATTTTCGCTACCATTTCTCCAGAACTGGGCAGAACCTGCTGAATACCACCTCTGGCACATAGTGGATAAATACTGTAATGTATTTCTGCCTTCCAGAAACAGTTATTTGCAGGGATGGGATTCAAATTTTTTAACAAGCGTGGCTTAGGTGGTGGGCGTGGCTTGATGGTCATGTTATTGGTTGGGCGTGGCCAACTCAATATCACTCACATTGAGGCACACATCTCCTTGCCTGGCCTCTCATGACTGTGGGGATACTGCAACAGTTGAAAGTGTGAAAAATGGTCATAAGTCACTTTTTTCAGTGCCACTATAATTTTGAATGGTCACTCCACACAAGCAAAGTACCAGCAAAGGAGGGGGAAAAAAAACTCCAGAGAAGTTCCTGAGACAAGAAGTCTAGTCCTGCGAAGAATGTAATAAGGGTTAACGGAGAGGCAGTTTCTGTAAGCAACACCAGAATGTTTCCTTCCTGCCTTCCTTACAGAATTAGGCCAGTAATGTCTTCTAACAACCGGTTCTCAAAACTACTTAGAATGTTAACAACCGGTTCTAGCGAATAGGTGTGAACTGGTAGAATCCCATCCTTGGTTATTTGACTGTTAAAAAGGCACCCAGAGGTCCAAATAAGTCATCTGTTTTTAAATGGAAAGCCACACATTGAACAGATTATTTATTTGGGTTTTATAGTCTTTTGCTATCTGCCCTTTATGGGTGAACTGTTTTAAATTCAGGGCTTTTTTTCATTGGAGTGATATATTTATAGATAATACAACAAGGTGTATTTTTATTTGCCATGCTATTAGTTGTATGGCATTGATTTTCTCTGAGTGCATTTAGGATACCAACAAGGACACTTTTCTAGTCGAGCTTAAGGTTCTTAAGCTACTCAGATAGTCTTTTATCCAGGAAGAGTCCAAGTCTAAATGCACTGTGAAGAGTTTCCCTACCTTGTAACTGAACTCCAAAAATAGTAATTAAGGAAGAGCAATCAGATTATTACTTATATAATTACATATATCTCTATGAGACGGATTCCTACAAGGCTCATTGGGACCCTCAAGCAGGAGTATTTTAGATTGCATTGCTAGTAAGGACTGGTCCACCTAGAAAATGAACACAATCCATATTGTTGAAAAGTAAACTGAATAATCACAGATAAAACTGGAAAGAATACATGGTTTAATAGATGCCTTTCAAATATAGATATAAAGCATAGTTTTATTTTTTTAGATTTAGATTTTTCATTGCTTTAAACTTTACAGGAATCTTATGAGGTCAACTTGCCATCTTCACATTCCATATGGGAAAAATTAGATGGAAACAATCATCCTGCTCAAGACTGTAACAAAATCAACCTGTAGTTAAAATGAAAACTATAGCTGCTGTAGATTTGTTTTATCAGGTCATAAAGGTAGTGTGTGTGTGTGTGTGTTTGTGTGTGTGTGTTTGTGTTTGTGTGTGTTTGTGTGTGTGTGTGTGTAGGTATATACTTATGTTTTTTTTCTTGCATTATATTGATTTGTGACCCAAAGGGAACAACTATCAAACGAGATCAAAGGAAATCAGTCTGCAACTCTTTTCTTCTTGTCTATATTATTGGCAAAGTTCCAGGCAAGCTTTATTGCCTTTTGTGGACTCATAGTCTTTGTAACAGAGGGAATAAATGTTATGAATCAGTTGTGAAATGATCAGCCTTCTCCTGTCATTTTTCAGGGGTTCAAGGTCCTCAGTTCTAACCTGTATACTTCAGAAAACAGATTGCAGTCTTCAATAGTGCTTGGGTTCCGCTTGAATACTTCTAATTTGGATGGTCCTACAAACTTTCAGGCTAACTGATGAGTAAGGTGTTATTTCTCCTCTTTTTTCTCTTCCTTTATGCAGAAACAGGTGAGTAGAGTTCAGGCTGTAAATAACTTTTCAGAGACATAGTGGATGGGAGAAGAAAAAAAATCTCTTTTTAAATGATGCACCTTCCAAAGTGAAATGTATGACAATGAGATATATAAATACATGTAGTAATATTCTGGTTCTGTATGCTAGTAAGTGATTTAAAAACTACCAGGTTATGTCTTGGTAACTTAATAAGACTTTACTGTATATAACCAAACTTTATGTGGAGTTTTAAAGGAGTCTTGAAATACAAGAAAAAAATTGAATAATTTCCAAATAGAAAATCACACATAAATTTGATAAATATATGGAATTATTGTGTATATCATTGCAACAAATAATTAAACAAATTTATATGATGTAGAGAGCTGTGGTGGCTCAGTGGTTAAAATGCAGGATTGCAGGTTAATTTTGCTGACTGCCAGCGGTTCTATTCTTACCAGCTCAAGGTTGACTCAGCCTTCCATCCTTCTGAGGTTGGTAAAATGAGGACCCAGATTGTTGGGGGTAATATGACTTTGTAAACTGCTTAGAGAGGGCTGTAAAGCATTGTGAAGCAGCATATAAGTCTAAGTGCTATTGCTATTGTATCAAATATAATCAAAATTAGTTAAAAATCTAATATACTCAACTTCTGGTATTCAATTGCTTTGAAACTCATCAAATTTGGTACTCAATGCATTTTGTTCCAGTACTCATTGTTTGTTTGGTACATAATGCACAAGTTAAAACTTGTTAATATTGGCTGCCTTATGACTCATTACATTATTCCTTATGGGAAAAAAATGTTTGGTGCTCATTCCTTTTGGTACTCATTGCGTTCCTAGTACCAATTAACAAGTACCACTATGTTCTAAAGATTGCATTAGGGGACAGGTATATTATATATGACTGCTATAACACTAATTTTTATAAAAGGAAATCAATATTACCACTTTTAAAATAATTTCTTTTAACAGAAATGTTTTTGCTAAGCAAAAAAAGAGTTTCATCATTGCCTGTTTTCCACTTGATTCTTCTGGTGAAGTAAGGCCTGATATAATTAGGGTCTTTCTATATATAGAATAGTGTAAGGGAGTTCAGCTGAACAGATACCCAGTTTCTACTTTAGGCAACCTTTTTGTTTATCAAATGTTTTATTTGGGATGAAGAAGGATACATTGAGAAAGAATATTAAGGATAAGACAAGCACTTGGATTAATGAAAGGTGTGGTTCAGTCTGCTATTTTTTATCTATTGACATTGATACAGGATATGTCTGATAACTTAGGCCTCGTAAACTAATGAAATTTGGGCTACACGTGGCTTCATGGGGCAAAAATAGAGATCATATTCCTGGCATGGTGCAGATGGATAGCCCAGAGTATCTTGTGCAATAGATACTGGAGGTTCAGGTAACAGAAGGACCCTGAAAAAGCTGCCCATCTCAAGTTTTATTTAACTCAGTAATAACTCTGGTAAAAATCCAAAATAGCAAAATAAATGCAATCTAAATCCATATTTTCAGTTGAAACTATTTTTAAAAAATTATTCTGCAGATATGAAATTAAATATGTTTGTGTCAACTTCAGTTTGATTCACATATTATCAAAGGTGATCTAATTTTTCTGGTTTCTAACTTTGCTTTGAGATAATTGCTGTCATGGAAGAAAGGAAGCCATTTGGATGGCCATCCTCTTAGTCAAAATAAGGTGGCTGTCTCAGGAAGCAGATCCTAGATATAAAAAATCATTGTTCTCTTATTTTATGATTGTGGATTTTATAGCCATGGTTGGGAGGAAATATTCTTTTTTTAAAAAAGAATTTTATTAATTTTCAATAAACAAACATACACAAACAAAACACAAAACATGAAAACATAAAACATCTTTTTGGAAAGTGGCTTAGTCCCGGGTTACATCTTTTTGTACAGACATAAATTCAAATTCATGCTCATTTTTATATACCATTTCATATCTTATTTACCATTCTACATTTTCTATATAGCTTCTCCCCTCTTTTCACTCTCTTAATTCTGTTTTATTTATTTCATCTCAATTTAAATCATTATACTTATATCCTTTGTCTGTTCTGTTTCAGCTGTCTATTATCTTTTCTCATTAACACAAAATTTCTCCTGTAATCACTGATTGGAGTATGATGCCTTTATATCTTTCCCGTAAATTTAACACTTAAAATAATACATAATTTTCATTCGGATTCTGCGTAGTACATTCTAAAGCTACATACTATATTTTAAAATAAGAAAAAATTATAAGTTTATAGTATAATTAAAATAATAATCCATAGCAATTAAACTCTATCATTAAAATTAATATTCATTTAAGTCTTAAACATTTTACATATTCCTTTTCAAATAGATATCATGCTTCTATGGGCATCCTTATAAATTTTGCTTAATTACTTCCTCCCTGTTTCACTTATATTTTAAAGTATTATGAAATTAAAATGTTCCAATTACTTCTTAGTGCAATTCTCTCATATTTCATTTCATTTATTTTATTCAAAAAAAGAGAGAAAATTTCACTAAATTACATTAAATATTTTATCCCATTTTATAATCATATATTGTTCCAATTTTCTAACATTATTTCAAATATAAATACAACAATATAGTCTTATGTATTTTTGCAGAATCTCTTTTTGTTATATTTTGACCCATTATCTCTAAATAAATCCTGTTTCTTTGCATCTTGTTTCAAACCTTTGTAGCTTCTCTTCCCTTTTTTCCCTCTTTGCTTCTCCAGTCTAGCCTTTTTACCCCTTTGTCTCTTGATCTCCACCCTCTTCTGTATTCCTCTTTTCTATTGCTTTCTGACATTGTATCGACTTTTGATCTTTTTGGGTTGTTTTTTTAAATCTTAAATTCTCCATTCTCTTTCCCCCCTTTCCCTTTTCTTCCTCAGCTAGAGTTGCTTGTTCATTAAAGATGGCTTCTTCTTCATCCCAATCTTCTTGTTCTTGTAATTTCTCATAAGTAGAAATCGCCATATCAAAGAAATGAAAAACAGAGCCCAAAGAGCCTTTCCCTTCTTGTTCCTCTTTATACTTTTTGAATTCCATTTTCAGTTCATCGACAAGTAATGCCATTGTAGAAAATTTTTTAAACAACCCAAATGTTTTTAGTCTTTCAAATAATAGTTTCCAAAGGTCCCAAAGTCACCAAGCAATCCAAATACACACAGACTGTTTCATTTAACAGTTTCTTCTTTTTACACTTTCTCTTCCTGCGGTTACAATTGCAAAGTTCCAATTAAAATGTATCTCTTAGAAGTCTTGTTACAATTTAGCTCTAGTCTTGTAAACTCCAAGCAGCCTCCTCCAGCAAAATCTTAATCTTAATTCTTTTCCTCTCCCTCCCCACTTACAGCAAGAAAAAGATTTTTTTCCCCCAATGTTCAGAAACTTTATTGTCCCCTTGGCTTTAATTTTCCAGTTTAATTACCTGCTGATGCCAAAGTGGGTTTTTCCAATTTCTCATTCATCTGCTGTCATCATAAGGAAGGAGAGTGAGGAAAAAAAAAACTTTTCCTTTTCACTTTCATTCGCTGCTGCTAGATCTTCTTTGAGAGCGATGTATCTTTGATGAAATTTAAATTCCAGGGTATTTTAAATGTTGCTTGTTATCCCAGCCAGCCAAAACTTTCACTTTCTCAGCTTCCTCCTGCACATTCTTTTCCAGATGAGAGCTTCTTTGTGGTGGCCATTTCTGACCGCCGTTCCACCGCTTTCGGAAAAGTTAAGCCAGCTGAGAAGAGGGGTTGCAATTCCCCCCACCCCTGCTGGATCTCCCCTATCTTCAGTTATCTCTACGGGGTAACTATAGCCCTGAATCCGGCTGGATTGGGACATTCCAGTGGCGAGCGCAAGCAGAAACTGTACACGATCGCGGATTCCTGCCGCCGCTGAAGCCCTCGGGAGGAAATATTCTTGAATACTCTTCTTTTTATGCTGGCTTTTTATAATGAAATTGCTAATTTATATAGTCAGATGGTGCCTTTTGATGCTTCACTGGCCAGCTAAATCCTGATTATTCCAATTTTTCTTATCCTCTTTGTTCTTTTTTGGCAATATACACTAAATAAAGCAGAAAGCCAGTCAAAGCAATTTTTCAGCTTTAAGATGGAAGTGAAACTGGCTTGCTTAAGAGGTTCCACTCCAGCTTACCTTCCACTCCCCAGCAGGGGCTCTGATGTTGGTCAGGTGTTCAATCTAGGTAGCAATTTGGACATGTTCTGAATATTTTTTTTTCTTGCCTGTGCTCACTGCTACCCCTTGCTAGGATAGGGTTTTCTCTGTGTGAGTGGAATATGTATTTTCTTGTATTTCTGATGCATCCTCTGCTCTAATAAATTATTGCTTTATTTATCAAAAATATATCCTGCCAGGCTACAGAACAAATTACAGATACGATAATGATTTTTTTTAAACAAGTTTTATTAATTTTTTACAACAAACACAAACATATAAAACATAGGATATAACATAAAAACATCATATTCTTCATAAATTTACAAGCAGTGTATCGGTTGGTTTACCACTCCTTTTTGTGCATCCATTTCATAGTCATCATAATAATTATGTTGCATAATAACTCATATCATCAATCAACAACCATATATCCCAATATCACTATTGAACAATCATTTGACTGTAATTTAACTAATTCATACTTAAGCAAGATAACTATAGTTTAATTAATTTATTTTATAACAGATCATAAAATCATACCAAATCTATCTTAATAAAATATTATCAAAACCAAAAAGAAAAAAAATGCATATTCGTTATATCCTAAATTTCTAAATATTCTATTATTATATTGTATTATCTAACCATTGATAAAAAAGATCCCAAACTTCATAAAATTGTTTATCTTCTTGTTCTCTAATTTCAAATGTCAATCTACTCATTTCAGCACATTCCAATATTTTCTTAATGATTTCTTCCTGTAATGGTATTCTCTCACTTTCCCAATTTTTAGCAAATACAATCCTAGCCGCTGTTAATACATTTACAATCAAATATTTTAAATTTTTATTATATATATCAGGTAAGATTCCCAATAAAAAAATCTCCAGTTTCAAGTCTATATGTTTCTTTGTCATTTTTTCCAACCATATGCAAATTCTAGTCCAGTATTTCCTGGCCTCCTCACAAGTCCACCACATATGGTAATATGAGCCAGGTATCTGATGACATTTCCAGCATTTTTCAGATTTGTTCTTAAACATTCTTGCAATTCTTGTTGGGGGAAAGTGCCACCTATAAAACATTTTATACAAATTTTCTTTATATGCTGCTGACATTGTCATTTTATAATTTTGAGACCACAACTTTTGCCACTTCTCTAAATCAATCCCATATCCAAAATTCTTCCCCCAAGAAATCATTGTTTCTTTAACTTGTTCTTCCTCCAATTTAATTTCCAACAAATAATTATATAATTTTTTGATCACTTTTTCATCAGTACCTGTCAATATCCTATCTAAGTCAGTCAATTTATCATAGAATCCTTCCATTTTAGAATCTTTAAGATACCTTGAATGTATTTGCGCATATGAAAACCAATTCATCTTTATACCTTGTTCTTCTAAATTTTGCATCATTTTAAGTTCACCCTTTTCATCTAATAATTCCCCATATCTAACTGTTTGCTCCTTCTTATAGGTTATAGGATAAGAAAAAGCTTCAATAGTTGATAACCAAACTGGGATTTTCAAATAAGATAGTTTCTTAATTTTCTCCCAATTCAACCATAACGATTCCCGTATATAATGCCTTCTAAAATAACCCTGCGATTTAGTTCCCTTATACCATAAAAAAGCATGCCAACCCAATAATAAATCATGTCCTTCTAATGCCAACAATCTAGTCTTTCTTAACGTTATCCATTTTTTTTAACCCATATTAAATTTGCATCTTGATAATACAACTCTCAATTAGGAAGGCCAAATCCTCCTCTAATTCTAGCATCCTGTAAGAGTTTTAATTTTATTCTCGCTTTCTTACCTTGCCATATATACTTCAACACAATTTTATTTAATTCTTCAAAATAGTCCTTACCTAACCTAATTGGTATTGTTTGAAACAAATATAAAATTCTAGGTAAAATATTCATCTTAATTGTTGAAATTCTACCTATCAATGACAATTGTAAATTTTCCCATTTTTTCAGATCAGATGCTATCTGTTGTTTAAGTTTAATATAGTTATTCTCTTTCAGTGCAGCACATCTTGATGTCAAATATATCCCCAAATATTTAACTTTATTCGCAACTTGAATTTTCAATAGGTCTGTCAGCTCTTCTCTTTGTCTTAATAGCATGTTCTTTGTCAAAATCTTTATTTATTTTCAAGCCAGCCATCTCACCGTACATCTCTATCTTTCCCAATAGTTTTAAAGCTATCTCTAGAGGATCTTCCGAAATAAAGACCAAGTTGTCTGCAAAGGCTTGCAATTTGAATTCCTCCTTTTTAACTTTCATTCCTTTTATATTTGTATCCTCTCTAACAGTTCTATTTAACACTTCCAAAGTTAATACAAATAACAAAGGAGATAATGGACATCCTTGTCTTGTACCTTTTTTAATATTAATAGAGTCTGTGAATTCTCCATTACTCTATCATTACTTTGCCGTTTGCTTATAATATGGCTTCTATTGCTTGAATAAATTTTCTAGCAAAGCCCATCTGTTCTAATAATAATAGCATAAATCTCCAATTCACATTATTGGGCATCTTGGGCATCTAAGAATATCAAAGCCATTTGTTTTTCAGGGTGCGCCTTGTAATATTCCAATGTGTCCAGGATTACCCTCATATTGTCTTTAATTTGTCTCTTTGGTAAAAATCCATTCTGATCAGAGTGGATAAAATTTTTTAAATATATTTTTAGCCTCTCTGCCAAGATTGAAGCAAAGATTTTATAGTCTGCATTCAATAAGGAAATAGGTCTATAGTTCTTAATTTGTAATGGGTCAACCCCTTCTTTTGGGATAAGTGTAATATAAGCTTCTGACCATGTTTTAGGTATTTTCTTATTTGTCATAACTTCATTCATGACTTCTAATAGTGAAGTGCTCAACGGTTCTTGTAGTGTTCTATAAAATTCTGCCGGGAGACCATCTGGTCCTGGTGCTTTTCCATTGTTCTGTCTATTAAGTGCTTCAGTTAATTCCATCATTGTTATAGCACTTTCTAGCATTTCCCCAGTTTCATCAGGTATCTTAGGTAGGTTAGCATTTTGTAAATACTGTTTAATTTTTTCCTCATCAAGATCCTCCTGTTTATCTAATTGTCCATAAAAGTCTCGAATAATTGCCTTTTTCTCTTTATTACCATGGCAAATTTGACCTTGATTGTCTATTAACTGTAATGTTTTCCTTGATTCTTTCTCTTTTCTCAATTTATATGCCAACCATCTACCTGGCCTATTTGCATCTTCAAAATAGTTCTGTTTAGCACTTCTAATTTTTTGTGCCAGTTCTTCTTTCTCTGCTTGATCCATTTTATGTTTAATTATATCCATTTTAAGTTTAATATCTTTTTTCTGTGGAGTTTTTTGTAATTCTTTTTCCAGTTTTTTATGATCATCTTCTAAAGCTTTAATCATTTGCCTCTTCCTAATGTTCTTTTTCTTTGTATAGTCTATTATTAATCCTCTTGCATATGCCTTCATTGTATCCCAAACATTCTGTATTGAAGTATCTTCTTTTTTGTTTTCATTAAAGAAGAAGGCCAATTCTTTTTCCATCCATTGTGTAAAGTTTTTTTTCCTTTAAAATAGTATTATTTAATGTCCATCTAGATCTTCTTTTTTGTCCTTTCCATTTAATTATCATTGGATTGTGATCTGCCCATGTACTTGTTTCAATATTTATTTCTTGAATATTGGATAATAATTCTATTGATGTCCAAATCATATCTATTCTGGACCATGATAAATGTCTATTGGAATAAAAAGTATATTGTTGAGTTTTATCATTTCTTTCTCTCCATATATCTATTAGCTTTAATTCATTTGTCATTTTAAAAAAGGATTTAGGGAGAGTCTTCCTATTTTGTCGTGTTGCTTTTGCTGTATAGTCCAGTTTATTGTCTACAATTCCATTGAAATCTCCCATCATAAGTATATTAACATAGTCCAGTTCAATTATTTTCATATGTAATTTTTTATAAAATTCTTCTTGTTTATCATCCGAGGCATAAATTGCAACCAAGAGTGTTTTTGTATTATTGTCCACTATTTCAACCATTAATACTCTTCCTTCTTCATCAGTATAAATCAATTTTGCTGGAATGGTTTCTTTAATATACAAAACCACTCCTCTTTTTTTACAATAAGTCAAAGAAGTAAATATTTTCCCTAATTTTGGTTGTGCCAGTAATTGTTCATGTTGTTTTTTAATGTGTACTTCTTGTAGGCAGATTATATCAAATTTTAGCTTCTCTAATTTGTGGAAAGTTTTTCTTCTTTTAGTAGCTGAATTCAGTCCATTTTTATTCATAGAAATCAGTTTTTTTTTCCTCCATGGCTATGTTTTATATTTAGGTCTAACAGCTCTCGTGGATCTTACTTCACATTGTTCTTTAATCTCCACTTGTCCACCTACTGCACCTTCCTCTCTTCCCATTTCCATTTGGTCCTCTTCAAATTCAGTTGAGATATTCTCTTTTTCTCTCTCCCCTTCTCTTCTTTCAAAAAATTCCTTGTAGAATATTTCTGCTTTCTCAATTGAATCAATTCTATGTCTCTGTTCTTGCCACGTAAACATTAATCCTTCTGGAATCAACCATCTATAGTTCACCTTTTTCCTACTTACCACTGCCTACCTGTTGTCAGCTCTGCCAGGAGCCTCTGACAGCTTAAAAAACAAACAACATGAGGAGCAGCAGCTTCTCTTTTCCCTCCGTTGCCTCTATGCTTGAAGTGACTTTATGCCTGATGCCAAAAGGGCAGTTCTGCTTCCACACACCACCACCACCACAAGCCCATGCCACTGCCATTTGCCGGCTGCATTTCCACCCACCCCAAAGCCCCTGCAATTGCCTATTGCCCATCACACACTGATTGACAGAAGCACCATGGCTTATGCCAGCTACCCGATTGGCCTACTCCCATTCAATTCCCATGTAGGGACAGGGGCAATCCTGGAAGCAGGGCATGGAGCTACTGGTGCAGGTGTGGTGCTGATCTACAACTTGCTGTGGCCTTATAGGGCAGACCATGGTCAGCCTTAGCTCTGACCAATATGGCTGCCCAGGAGCCAGCAAGGGGCTGCCCTTCTTTTGCACCTTCTTTTGTGTGGTGAGTGTTGGCATCTAGATGAAAGGGAAGCATTCAGAATGCAGTCAGCCTGAAGAGCAAGATAGTCCCCAGGGATGCCAGGCTCTGCATGCTTGTTAGGGATATACCCTAGCAGAATGTGCACAGCAGTCAGGCAGTCAGGCGAATATGAGAGAAAGCGTTTTTTAGTTTACACACTCAGTAAAAATGGATACACTATCTTAGTTGGATAGTTTATTCCATTAAGATTTTAGCAGGGTCAAACAGTCCAAATATCATTCAATAGTGTTCAGTCAGTTCAGTCCGGAGATTGTTCAATTGCAAAAATCCAGTGTCAAACAAAAAGGTCAGTTAACTTACAATGTCAATCCGTAAATCAGTCCAGTAAATATATTCTCACAGTAGATTAGATATGCAGCATTCCTTCAACATCAACAGGGAACACGCAGAACAATCAATCATCAAACCAGTAGCAATCCAGGTTCTCTAGCTCCCTCTTATGGCAGTTTCTCAACCGCACTCAAATTATATCATTTGGAGTTTAAAGTGAAAAACACATTTAAACGTTGCTATCATGGTTTATATATTATTTACCCAAACAATGTTAGGTAACTATGGTTATTCCTAACAATGCTCACTGCCATCCAGGGGGTGGGACAGGGGAGGCCCCTCGCTGGCTCAGGGCACCCTATGGATCTAAGCCTGACCACATTTGGGCCCACATAGCTGCCACCAGTTGTAGATCAGCACTCAATCAGTCTGGGCTGGGCTGAGGTGTCACGGGTTGGTCCTTCACTGTTTCCAGGGTAGACCACATTGCGGCCAGATCTTGCGTTGAGTTTGACATGTCTGATATAGGTCCTATAAACTAGCTGTAATATTGGCATCCACCCCATCAAATTTTGCACCAACTATAATTTCTGGGTAGTTTTTGAAGGCAGTCCCACTTCCCCCCCACATTTCCTATGTTGGAATGTGGACTTGGACATCTGCGTAAGTAGAAAGTTAATTATAGAGTGGCTTTTATTGACTTAACTGCAGCATATGACACTTTTAATCAAATGTTATTGCCAAGCAACTTAAATAATATCACTGGAGATAATAAACTTACTAGGGTCATTGACAACTTCCTCCAGAACCAGAGCTTCTATGAGACATTGAATGTAAGCACAGTAGAGGGTGAATGCAGAAGAATGGGCTGCCACAAAGAAGTATATTGTGTCTGACATTGTATATCATATAGGAATGATCAATCATTCCCTGGAAACACATGTCTATTCATGTATGTAGACAAAACCATATTGGTGGCACAAGGATCAACTTTTGATGGGAAACTTATAGCAGCACTTGAAGAATTACAACAATATTATACCATCAACCATTTAAAGCCCAACTCATACAAGACCCAAGTGTGTGGTTTCCACCTCCAAAAATGAGATGCAAGGGAAGAATTGTATGCTATGTGTCAGCACTGTACAACACCAACAGTATCTTGATGTTATACTTAACAGGACACTCTTTTTAAAATAACATTGCCTGAATATTAAAGCTAGTGGAACAATACCATCAGGAAATTGATAAAGTACATATGGGAAGCTCAACCATCTACATTGTGCACATCAGCTTTGACCAAGAGCAAATTGACATCACTATCAATGAAGCAGCACACTTAGTAACAGGATGTCTCAAACCTACAAGAAAATATATCCTCTCACCGGCATTCCTTCACCTAAGGTCAGGAGCAAGGTAGCAGCAGGCGCCAAGAGCACATCCTCTCCATGGACATATGCTCCAAGCCTGCCAATTCTTAGATCTATGAAAAGCTTTATGGCAAGAACAAACATTCTTGAGAGTATGTAAGAACAAAATCAAATTAAAAGAAGGAGGAAGGAAACCATCAAGCAAGGAATAATATTAAAGGAGGATATGGCAGAAGGATCCAACCTCCAGGAGCCTAAATCAGTTGAGGGTTGGAGAGCCTAAATATAAAACCAATATGCTCAAGGGGAAGCTTTTAAGTGGGTAATAATATGCTATGTGAATGTGGAGAAATGCAGTGTTCAGCCCATCTGCCTTTACAAAAAACATACACCAGCAATGACCTATTTTTGACCAATGGCAAAGCCAAGAAGATGACTTCATTCTAGCAGTCTAAAGTTTCTTCTTGGCATGGAAGAAGAAGAAGAAACATTCACAGTTATGAAGATGATAAAAAAATAACTTCATAACTAATCCCTGCATTATGATCTTCACAAATCTGTAAAGCAAAAGAGAACTGAAGTAAGATCACAAGTAAGTTGTTGTTAGCAATTGCTTGATTTAATTATTAGATTGTCAGTCCTAATTGGGATAACTAGACAAGGACTATCTGTATAGCTTCATGGATCATAATCTGTAAAATGGTAAGTAGAAATCTCTGGGGTTTGGTGCAAACTCCTTCTCTTCTTACTCATTCATAATCAGGAAAGGAGAAGAGCAGTGATTCCCATTGAAGACATCAGAGTTTCCAAGACCTCCATTTCTGATGCCTACTGTGTTCTGTATTGTCCATTAACATACTTGTAAATACTGCGCCCTGATTGACCAGGGCACACAACAACCGGATTGGCCAAGCGAGCCGCACTGATTGGCCCGCCGCGAATCCCCGCGATTGGTGGAAACTAATCGCGGGAGATTCAAAGCAGTGCCATTGCCCGCAGCCGGCGCGGCCAGAGAATATAAGCTGCCACCGATCCTCTAAACCCCGAGTTGATCTCAGGACCTAATAAAGAGCTGAAACTTGTCACTGACTCCCGAGCCTTCTTCCGAACGACGAATTTAACACTGGCGACGAAGGTGGGAATCATGGAACTGATATCCACCGAGCACGTGCACCAAGGAAGACGAGATCAACGAGATGGCCAGCATCGCACCGCCCGCACCCTTTAACCAAGCTACTGAGGACTGGGAATCGTACATTGATTGATTCCTGATGCTCCTAGAGAGTAGCAATCTCAAGGATGCAAACGGGCAGAAAAAAAAGGGCCGTTTTCCTGACACACTGCGGGCCCGCAGTGCGAAAGCTCTCGCAAAACCCAAAGATGTAAAGGCGATGGACTGGGCCGACCTCGAGCCTCTGCTGCGAAGCCACTATGCCCCCGCTGTACCCACCCTCATCAGAGGGCACAATTTTTACCAGCGTGACCAGTGAGAGGGTGAGAGCATCAGCGAACCTAGGGAGCATGTACGGCTTCACAGACATGGACAAGGTGTTACGAGATCGCGTCGTCCTCAGCCTCAGGACCCTATCCTACAAAGCCAACCGATGGCAAAGGGCGACATCTCCCTCACTGATGCTCTCACGGAAGCGACCGCAGCCGAGGCAACCCCGAAATCAGTGGCCCGAATGTGGAGACCAGACCAGGGGATAGAGCCGCTCCCGCTGAGACGACCACAGCAGCCGAGATGCAACCAGAAGCCAGCCGGCGAACAACCACCACCCACCATGGCGGCCTCAACTCCCCCTCCGATGCCATGGACGAGGAGGAGGACATCCACCAGCTCCAAACAGAATGGGACTGGCGCGAACGGCAGAGTCGTAAGTCGGGTCAGCAATGTGCCGGGTGCGGGGGTGACCATCCTCGATCGGAATGCTGATTTTTTGACGCAATCTACCACCAATGCGACAAGAGAGGCCACTGCACCCGAGTCTGCCGACTCAGAAGAACCTACAGCCCCTGACGACAAGATGGCAGCGGCCAACGACGAAACAGCACCCCGCCCAGAACGAGGGATTGCCAAGCTGAGGACCGCTGGAACAGGGATGGATGAGGCTGACGGAACGGCGAGAGCCGACAGAGAGAAGAGACCAACCAGATGGTCATCATCGGCCATTCATCTAGCTGGGACGCCCGCAAGGTACAGGTGGAAGTGGGAATCGAGGGAAAGCCATGCAAGATGGAGGTGGACTCCGGGTCCTACCTCTCCATGGTTGCATGGTGGGAAATCAAGCGCCTGGTACCCACCATTCAAAAAAGGGGCCTGGAAAGCCAGAAGCTAATTCTAAAGGACTATCAAGGGAACCGCTTCCCCGTAGTTGGAACCGGACACTTTGAAATCACATTCAAGGGGCGCACAGCAAGGATTCCCCTGACAATTGTGGATAGAGACCGACCCAACCTTTTGGGACTACAGTGGTTCACGCCACTCGGGATCGAGGTAACCGGTATCGACCACATCGCAGAGGTGGACTGGGAGGAACAACTCGTGAGGGACTTCCAGGAAGTGTTCGATGGCACCCTAGGCAAGTACCGAGGGCCCCCTATTTCCTTCAGTCTAGACCCCAGCATTCCCCCGATTCGCCTCAAACCGTGTTGAGTACCTTTCGCACTCAGACCCAAGCTCGATGAGCAAATAGACAAGCTCATCAAGCAGGGAGTCCTAGAACCAACTGATCACGCCCGGTGGGAGACCCCAATAGTTACCCCAGTCAAGCCCGATGGGTCGGTGAGAATCTGTGGGGATTATAAGGCCACCCTAAACTGCGCTTTACAACAAAGTGCGTATCCCGTCCCAGTAGTGCAGCACCTTCTACACTCACTGGGGGGAGGCAAGGTTTTTGCAAAGCTCGACCTGGCACAAGCCTACCAACAGTTGCCAGTTGACGCAGAAACCGCCAAGGCGCAGACAATAGTAACCCACCAGGGGGCTTTCCGCTGTAAGAGACTCCAATTCGGAGTCAGCGTGGCATCTGGAATTTTCCAGAGCCTCATGGAGAGGCTCCTACAAGGGATCAAGGGGGTGGTGCCCTATTTTGACGATGTGCTGGTGTCCGCGGCCAACCAAAAACAACTGGAAGGTTGCCTGAGGGAGGTACTACAAAAATTCAGATATGCGGGGCTAAAAGTCAAAAAAGAAAAATGCCAATTGCACACCGAGAGGATCGAATTCCTAGGGTACCTCGTAGACCAGCATGGAATTCACCCAACTGAAAAAAAAATCAGAGCCATCAAGGAAGCCCCCAGGCCGAGAAATAAAACGGAGCTGCAGGCATTTCTAGGACTGCTTAACTTTTATAATGTCTTCCTGCCCCAGAAAGCGACCGCAGCGGAGCCATTACATAGACTCCTGGACAAGGCAGCCACCTGGAATTGGTGGAAACGTGAGGAAGCCGCATTCAACCGGACCAAGGACCTGCTCACATCGGACACTGTCCTCATCCAGTACAACGAGACCCTCTTGTTGGCAGTCACATGCAACGCATTACTGTTCGGTATTGGGGCGATCCTCAGCCATACACTCCCGAATGGAAACGAAGCACCCATCGCCTTTTACTCGAGAACCCTATCGGAAGCCGGAAAGGAACTATAGCCAACTAGATAAGGAAGCCCTGGCGATCATCGCAGCTATCAAAAGATTCCACGAGTACCTCTACGGCAGGACATTCACCATCATCACAGACCACAAACCATTGCTGGGCATCCTGGCAGGAAACAAGGCCACCCCAAACATTCTATCTCCAAGAGTGACAAGGTGGTCTGAATTCCTCGCCGCCTACAGTTACTGGCTGACCCATCGACCCGGCAAAACAATCACACACGCAGATGCTTTGAGCCGCACCCCGCTACCCGACCAAGACGCTGACCTGGCACCCACAACATCCACCCTGAGCATAGAGGCCCTACCCAACCTCCCCCTAACCGTGTCAGACATTGCCCACGAAACTAATAAAGACAAATGTCTGGCGTGGGTATTGCAATGGGCGGAGAAAGGGTGGCCGGAAAAACACGATGATGAGACATTCAGGACTTTCCGGAACAAACAAACTGAACTTTTCACACAAAAAGGTTATATACTATGGGGGGACAGGGTGGTTATTCTGGAGAAATTGCAAAAAAGGTTCCTGGAAGTATTACATGAGGGGCACCCGGGCATCGTCAGGTCAAAAGCCTTGGCCAGGAGTTACGCCTGGTGACCAGGGATGGACAAACAGATCTAAGCCTGGGTGGCAAGCTGTAAGCAATGCCAAGAGTCCAGGCCGAGCCCGCCCATCGCCCCAATCCTGGAATGGGAAACCCCCAGGGGACCATGGTCCAGGATACACATCAACTTTGCTGGCCCACAAAAGGACACACATTCCTCATAATGGTAGATGCTTATTCCAACTGGCTGGAAGTAAGCGACATGAGGATTACCACCACCGAGGCCATCATCAAAGAACTCAACAAACTGTTTTCAACCCACGGCCTCCCAGATGTAATTGTGTCAGATAACGGGCCACAGTTCACGGCACTGGAATTCGAAAAATTCCTAGTGGAACGGAGAATACGGCACACCCTGACAGCGCCAGCACATCTGGCGGTGAATGGTAGGGCAGAACGAATGGTCCAATTCACCAAAAAAACAATTCAAAAAATCGAAACCGGGGACATGCAAGAAAAAATAAATAAACTACTTTTTATCCAACACATAACGCCAAACACAACGACCAACAAAAGCCTTGCAGAATTACTAATGGGGAGGAAACTAAGATCCCCCCTAGATAGGCTGCATCCCACAAACCCCCCCCCCGACTCATCAAGCAGGCACCGAACATTTACACCAGGAGACGCGGTATATGCAAAATCCTTAGAGGGGACCCCCTCTGGATACCGGCAATGATAACCCAGGCAACAGGTCCCCGCTCGTACTGGTTACAAACAGCCAATGGACGAGCATGGAAACGACACATTGATCAAATAAGATCGAGAACAACCACGGGAAATGCAACCGACACGCAAGCAGACAGATACATAAACCCAGAAAGGGAAAAGAACCACCCAATCACCAACCAAGAGGGGAAGGAAAGCCCCTGGAACCAACCCCAACCAGAAAGAAACCAGGAATACTCACCAACCGAAGCAGGAACAGAAAGCCAGCTTGAAGCCTCGCTGGGAAGAAACAGCCAAGCCAGCTCAACTAGCCCAGAAAGACCGGGCAGGAGCGGCAACACCAGCAGCTCAACCAGCCCGGGTAGACCGAGAGGAAGCTGCGACAAAAGGCCCGGCTCACCCTTCCAGGCGGTTCCATCTACAAGGCAGAGAGCAGCACAGAACCCGACCGAACCACCCGAAGGCCAGACATCAACTAACCTGCACAGGTCCAGTAGGCAGGTACGGAGCCCTGCCTACTTACGGAACTACGTCATGTAGGACCATACCAAGAGGGGAGTGTTCTGTATTGTCCATTAACATACTTGTAAATACCGCGCCCTGATTGGCCAGGGCGCACGGCAACCGGATTGGCTGAGCGAGCCGCACTGATTGGCCCACCGCAAATCCCCACGATTGGTGGAAACTAATCGTGGGAGATTCAAAGCGGTGCCATTGGCTGCGGCCGGCGCGGCCAGAGAATAAAAGCCGCCGCCGCTCCTCTAAACCCCGAGTCAATCTCGGGACCTAATAAAGAGCTGAAACTTGTCACTGATTCCCGAGCCTTCTTCCAAACGGCGAACTTACTGCTGCTGAGGTGACACTGAAAAACGGCAAGAAATGAGATGATAGATGTGTTGACAGTACTTCTTCCCTTACTTGGTCTTTTCTTTCTCTATACTGGTCATTGCTCCAGTTGGGCCCTATACTATGGTTACTCTGTAAGGGCAGCCAGAAAACATACTGTTTCAGCAAAGAGATGCAGAAAATATTAACCTGTTGTTGCCATCAAGTAATCATTCATGTTTTTGTATATCAGATGTAGCAGCTCTTCCCATGTGAAGCAGGTTGTTGAAGGACAGGGTAAATAGTAAACAGCCAGGAAAAGCCATGGACAGCAACTTGTGCCAATTGCCAGTATTTACTTCCTAGTATTTACTATATATCATTCATAACCAAAGTCTTGTCTAGAAACAGCCTGACTAAAATAACCTACTATTTTAAAGAGGAAATCATTTCTGTTTCTTATACCAGCTTGTTTAACAGTATGGATAAAACATCTGAATTTTTGGGAGCACAGCTTAATGTAGAAAATGTATTATAGTAATTCATAGGAATGTGCCAAATTCCTTCTTGGATATCTTACAAAAGTAAATATTAATTTACCGGGATTAAAGCATGAATTTATATTCTTTTTTTAAAAAATAGATTTTTAATTGTGTTTTTCTACAAATACAAATCTCATTCATATTTTTGACAGTGCACTGGCATCAACAAATATTTTTTGTATAAAAAGTTTTTTATTTTTTACAACAAATATAACAAATAAAACCTTTTTTCAATTATACAGTGTGTCAGTTGGTACATATGTCTTGCGCACAATGTTTATGGTCTTTTCCTCTTAGGTTTACATTCATATTGCATTAATTAACTTCCCATATCATATTGTATTATTATTACACCATCATTAGACTATTAACTTCAGATCCATATTATCCTTTAGAGCAAACCTCAATTCTTAATAATTTTTATTCATATTATAACTCATTTAAAAATAATCAGTTTACCCCAATTACCCATACCATATCAATTCTCAACCAGGACTTGTGCACATTGGAATAAAATGTATACTCATTATAATTTGGATTTCTTTTTTTGCCATATATCTTCCAAATTAGTTTCTTTTATCAATTCGAAAAATGGTTTGGGTAAAGTTTTCTTTTTTCTTTTTTTAATTTGTTCTTTTTTAATTTGTTCTTTACTAATATAGTCTTTTTCAATATCCACAACGGCATTAAAATCCCCTACTAAGCAAATATTTTCTTGTTTTGTTTCTATTATTTTCTCATACAGTTTGTTATAGAACTCTTTTTGGTTATCATTGTGGACATATATCCCCACCAATAATATTTGTTTTTGTTGAATTTTTAGTTCTGCCATTAAAATTCAACCTTGTTCTTCCACATAAATTTGTTTGGCTTTTATTCCTTTCCTGATGTACCTTACTATCCCTCCTTTTTTTGATCCACCAATGCTGTATACAGTACTCCTAATTTGGGGCAATCTAAGCATCTACTGTGTTGTATTTGGATGTGTACCTCTCGGAGGCACACAATATCAACTTTTTGTTTCACTAATTTAACCCAAGTTTAATTTTAATTTAATAATTTTAATAGTAATCATACCTCTTCAGCCCTTATTCTTAATACTGGTATACCACAGGGTTGCATGTTGAGTCCCTTACTCTATACTCATATGCATGACTGCATTCCTACTCACGCTATAATACTATTGCTAAATTTTCAGATGATATAACAGTGGTGGGACTTATCTCTGGGGGGTATGAGTCTGCCTATTGAGATGAGGTAGACTGGTTGCTTTCATGATGTGGAGACAATAACTTGGTCCTCAATACCAATAAGACCAAGGAGCTTATAGTGGATTATAGAAGGAACAGATCAGACCTCCAGCCTTTGCTTTTCAATGGAGACCGAGTGGAGCAAGTGGCCAGTTTTAAGTTTCTGGGTGTTACCCTAAAAGAGGACCTGACCTGGGGTGCCCACATTGCAGCCCTGGTCAAAAGGGCCCAGCAGAGATTATACTACCTGAGGCTTCTCAGAAAACAACTGAATGAGAAACTGCTGGTGACCTTCTACCGTTGCACCATGGGAGAACATTTTAATGTACTGCACCTCTGTATGGTTTGCCAATTGCATGGTGGCAGATAGGAAAGCACTCCAGAGGGTTAATGTCATTGTCCAGAAGATCATGGGTTGCCCTCTCCCCTCTATGGAAGAGCTTTATAGCTCCCACTGCCTTAAGAAAGTTCAAAACATTCTCAAAGATCCATCTCATCCTGGGAACCCTTTTTTTAAACTATTACTGGCAGATGGTACAGAATAATAAAAACAAGGAAAATTGGCTGAAAAACAAGACTATCCCAGGGCAGTAGCTGTTTTGAATTCTGCTGTATAGTGCAGTGTTGGTGTGGTGTCGGGGTTTCTGGTTCCATGTGTGGAAGATGTGTGTTTGTGTTTATTTTCATGGTCATGGTCATGATGTGCACTGAAGATGGTGTTTGATTTCTTTGGACAAGGCGCAATGACAATGAAGTAAACTAAACTAAACTAAGTTTGTTTCCTCTTAGCCAGGGAATTTAACCTGTTAATGTTTATTGAAATTAGTTTAATTTCTTCATCCATTTTACTAGTTGTAGGTCTGTCTTGGTCTTCTGTTGGTTCTTACTACTCTTTGTATTCTTACTCTTAGTCCTTCTTTCTTTGGTTGTTCTCTCTCTTCCTTGTCTTTTTCTTCTTGTTCCACTTGTTGCATCTCCTGTTGCTGATCTTCATGGCTTCTGCTTTCCAACTCTTCTTTACTACTGATTTCTTCTTCTGATCCCACCAACTGTTCATACAATTCTTGTGCCTTATCAATACTGTCAATTCTAATTCTTCTTTCTTGCCAAGTCACCAGCATTTCTTCAGGGACCATCTGAACCATATATTTTGTTTATTTAGAAGTGATGCTAAGAATCTATAGTCTTTCCTTTGTTCCCTCACTCACTTGGGAATCTGTTTCAATGTTTCAATTTCTTTTTTAATATACATCTTTTGTAATCTTGTAAATAGTATCTCTCACCTTCTTCGTATATGCATCTCTCTTGGCAGCTTGTGTCTCCTCGCATAATTGGTATTTATTCTGTAGAACTCATCGAGTTCAATCACAATTTCTATAGAACTCATCGAGTTCAATCACAATTTCTTGCTGATCCCTCTGTAGTGCTTCCACTATCAGTTGTGACATTATAGCTCCTAGATCTTCCTCTTTAGCTTCTGGCACATTTTGAAATCTCAAATAGAATACAGCGCATTCCATTTCTAGGTGCACTATCAAATCTTCCAGGTCTTTATTCATTCCCATTACTTTCCTGTCTATCACTTCCAACTTCTTTTCCGTTTGTTCGACTTTAACTTCTACATTTTTTATTTTTTGTTCATTTCTCTCTATTGTTTGCTGGATCTTGTCTTTCATCTCTCCCATCTCTGTCTTCAATTCCATATGATTTTTTTTATATCATCTCCTACATTTTAAACATTGTTTCCTGAATGGCTAACAGTGTTGTTTGGATTGCTTGCATGTTGGTGGCATTACTTGTCTTTTCTGTACTGAGCATCCTTTCAATTGTATTTTGACCAGCTGGCAATGGAATGGACAGAGATGAACCTGATATCGTTGTTTTTGCCTTTCAGTGTCGTCATTGTGGTGCTCGTCATGTTCTTTAGCTTACTATATAGTACTTCCCACTTTACCATCCACAGTTGTTTCCACGCTTCGCTTTCTATCCACTCTATCCACACTATTCAGCACCATCTTTCACTATATGTCTTTTCAATTATATACAGTGTACTACAATATTTATATTATATATATCCTTAAACCAAAATTAGGTGAAATGTCAATTGTTATTTAGAAAAAATATTCCAAAAGGAAAATCCAGTGTCCTCTATATATACATGTGGCCACTTCAAAGACCTCCTGGAAGCTGCAACAGTGCATACTACAGCTATCTGACGAATAAGAAAAATAACTAAAAAAATTGCTGCCTTCTTGCCAGTTGGTTCAAGTTCCAATGAGAAAACCACTTAGTGGTGGTGCCTCAATTACAGATATATCTCTCTAGAGAAGTATATTCAATCTTAAGATTCCTAGAAACAATAAAAGACATTTCTATCTCTTTGTTTCTTAAATGAATTCTGGATTAATTTTTTACTTTTACTGGATTTATTAATTATGATTGTTTTTATTATTATTATTATTGTTTAATTATGAGCTGCTCCAAGTGGAAGACGGGTCTAGAAATAAAATAAAAAATAATGAAAATTCCATAAAGTAATCCCCTTAATTTTATACATTGTACTAGTAAAGAGATATATGTATAAGAAGATTCTGTGTTTCATTGCCCAGTTCTATAAGTAGGAATAATGACACAGAAACTTCAGATAAGGCATTGTATTCAGAGATGGAGAGAGGTGGACAAATGGTCAAAGAAAAGAACAACACAGCCTTCTTTGCAGCTTTAATCCTAAGCAGTTTTCTTTTAAAGATAGCTATATTCTTTTTGCTGCTTGTGGTCCAGTGTTGTTTGAACTGAAATGAAGGTGAGGAAAGCCACTTTTCTATTGCTCAAATCAGACATTTTCATTGGGGACAGAAAAGTAAAATTAGGAATATAAAATATCACATTAAAAACCAACTTCATATTATTCCATTTTTCTTTTTAGGTGGATTCAGCGGTGATGCTGGAAATAGACTTACATATAATGAATCTAAAAAAGTACAGCATGTTCAATGGGAAGAGGTGGAATCAGAAGATGAAAGAACTTGGAAAGGAGTCATTGAAGTGAAGGACCTGAGAGAACATAAGAGGGATGGACCTGTTAAGATTAACAGCATGGATTCAATGGAGAAAAAGGTGATGGTAAGGAAGCCATGGAGCAGAAATATCCTTAGCATTGAACGGGATATGTTACCAATGCTCATCCCACCATTCGCAATGAATCCCAAAAGTAATGAAACTGGGACTCCGAGCAACAGTTTCGCCACCCAAACTTCAACTGCCAACAGAACTAACAGACCTTCCACCAACCCAAATAGTGCTGCCATGAGTACTAGCAGCACTTCCACCACACAAACTACTACTGTTGAGAGTACTAGTAGCCCTTCCAACATCCAAACTACTACTGCCAAGAGCACTAGCAGCCCTTACATCACCCAAACTACTACTGCCGAGAGCACTAGCAGCCCTTCCAACACCCAAACTACTACTGCCAAGAGTACTAACAGCCCTTCCACCACTGAAACTCCTACTCCTGAGAGGACTAGCAGCCTTTCCACCATGCAAACTACTACTGCCGAGACTACTAACAGCCATTCTACCTCCCTAACTACTACTGCCACAAGTACTAGCAGACCTTCCACCACCCAATCAACTACTGCCAAGAGTACTAGCAGCCACTCTACCACACAAACGTCTACTGCCATGAGCACTATCACCCCTTCCACCACACAAATGTCTACTGCAGAGACTAGGAGCAGCCATTCTACCACCCAAACTACTACAGCTGATCGTACTAGCAGCCCTTCCACCACCCAAACTACTACAGCTGATAATACTAGCAGCCCTTCCACCACCCAAACTACCACTGCCACGATTACTAGCAGCCCTTCCACCACCCAAACATCTACTGCTGAGAGTACTAGTAGCCCTTCCACCACCCAATTTATTACTGCAGAGAGTACTAGCAGTCCTTCCACCACACAAAGGTCTACTGCCGAGAGTACTAGCAGCCCTTCCACCATCCACACTGCTACTAATAAGAGTACTAGCAGCCCTTTTACTATCAAAACAGAAAATGCCACAGGGACATCAACCGATGTCACTTCAATACCTACATCCACAAGTACTCTGTCGGCAGAAGCACAGGTCACAGCAACCACGCGTAGCACTTCTAGTCCCAAAAGTACTAGCAGCCCTTCCACCACCCAAACTACTACTGTCGAGACTACTAGCAATCCTTCCACCACCGAAACTACTACTGCCACAAGTACTAGCAGCTATTCCACCATACAAAGTACTACTGCCAAGGGAACTAGCAGCCATTCCACCACCCTAACTACTACTACCAACAGTACAGGCAGCATTTCCACCAGCCAAACTTCTACTATTGAGAGTACTAGCAGCCCTTCCACCACCCAAACTACTACAGCTGATAGTACTAGCAGGCCTTCCACCACCCAAAGTTCTACTGCCGAGAATAAGAGCAGTCCTTTCGCCACACAAACGTCTACTGCCGGAAGTACTAGCAACCCTTCCAGTACTCAATCTACTACTGCCAAGAGAACTACCAGCCCTTCCACCACCCAACCAACTACTTCTGAGAGTACTACCAGCCTTTCTACCACCCAAACTACTACTGCTGAGAGTAGTAACAGTCCTTCCACCACAAAAACTACTACTGCTGAAGGAACTAGCAGCCTTTTCACCACCCAAACTACTACTGTCGAGACTACTAGCAATCCTTCCACCATCGAAACTACTACTGCCACAAGTACTAGCAGCTATTCCACCATACAAAGTACTCCTGCGAAGGGAACTAGCAGCCGTTCCCCCACCCTAACTACTACTGCCTACAGTACAGGCAGCACTTCCACCACCCAAACTTCTACTACTGAGAGTACTAGCAGCCCTTCCACCACCCAAACTACAACACCTGATAGTACTAGCAACCCTTCCACCACCAAAACTTCTACTGCCGAGAGTACTAACAGCCATTCCACTACCCAAACTCCTACTGTCGAGAATACTAGCAGTCCTTCCGCCACACAAACGTCTACTGCTGGAAGTACTAGCAGCCCTTCCAGTACCCAATCTACTGCTGCCAAGAGTACTACCAGCCCTTCCACTAACCAATCAACTACTTCTGAGAGTACTACCAGTCCATCCATCACCCAAACTACTACTGTCGAGACTACTAGCAATTCTTCCACCACCAAAACTACTACTGCCACAAGTACTAGCAGCCGTTCCACCATACAAAGTACTCCTGCCTACAGTACAGGCAGTACTTCCACCACCCAAACTTCTACTACTGAGAGTACTAGCAGCCCTTCCTCCACCCAAACTTCTACTGCCAAGAGTACTAACAGCCAATCCACCACCCAAACTACTACTGTCGAGAATACTAGCAGTCCTTCCATCAATACACCCAGTCCATCCATCACCAAAACTACTACTGTCGAGACTACTAGCAATTCTTCCACCACCAAAACTACTACTGCCACAAGTACTAGCAGCCGTTCCACCATACAAAGTACTCCTGCCTACAGTACAGGCAGCACTTCCACCACCCAAACTACTACACCTGATAGTACTAGCAGCCCTTCCACCACCCAAAGTTCTACTGCCGAGAGTACTAACAGCCCTTCCACTACCCAAACTACTACACCTGATAGTACTAGCAGCCCTTCCACCACCCAAAGTTCTACTGCCGAGAGTACTAACAGCCATTCCACCACGCAAACTACTACTGTCGAGAATACCAGCAGTCCTTCCGCCACACAAACGTCTACTGCCAGGAGTACTGGCAGCCCTTCCAGTACCCAATCTACTGCTGCCAAGAGTACTACAAGCCCTTCCACTACCCAATCAACTACTGAGAGTACCAGTCCATCCACCACCAAAACTACTATTGCCACAAGTACTAGCAGCCATTCCACCATACAAAGTATTCCTGCCGTGGGAACTAGCAGCCGTCCCCCCACCCTAACTACTACTGCCTACAGTACAGGCAGCACTTCCACCAGCCAAACTTCTACTACTGAGAGTACTAGCAGCCCTTCCACCACCCAAACTACTACACCTGATAGTATTAGCAGCCCTTCCACCACCCAAAGTTCTACTGCTGAGAGTACTAACAGCCATTCCACCACCCAAACTACTACTGTCGAGAATACTAGCAGTCCTTCCGCCACACAAACGTCTACTGCTGGGAGTACTGGCAGCCCTTCCAGTACCAAATCTACAACTGCCAAGAGTACTACCAGCCCTTCCACTACCCAATCAACTACTGAGAGTACCAGTCCATCCACCACCAAAACTACTACTGCCACAAGTACTAGCAGCCGTTCCACCATACAAAGTACTCCTGCCGAGGGAACTAGCAGCCGTCCCCCCACCCAAACTACTACTGCCTACAGTACAGGCAGCACTTCCACCACCCAAACTTCTACTACTGAGAGTACTAGCAGCCCTTCCTCCACCCAAACTTCTACTGCCAAGAGTACTAACAGCCAATCCACCACCCAAACTACTACTGTCGAGAATACTAGCAGTCCTTCCGCCACACAAACATCTACTGCTGGGAGTACTAGCAGCCCTTCCAGTACCCAATCTACTACTGCCAAGAGTACTACCAGCCCTTCCACTACCCAATCAACTACTTCTGAGAGTACTACCAGTCCATCCATCACCCAAACTACTACTGTCGAGACTACTAGCAATTCTTCCACTACCAAAACTACTACTGCCACCAGTACTAGCAGCCGTTCCACCATACAAAGTACTCCTCCTGAGGGAACTAGCAGCCATCCCCCCACCCTAACTACTACTGCCTACAGTCCAGGCAGCACTTCCACCACCCAAAGTTCTACTGCCGAGAGTACTAACAGCCATTCCACCACCCAAACTGCTAATGTCGAGAATACTAGCAGTCCTTCCGCCACACAAACATCTACTGCTGAGAGTACTAGCAGCCCTTCCACCACCCAAACTACTACACCTGATAGTACTACCAGCCCTTCCACTACCCAATCAACTACTTCTGAGAGTACTACCAGTCCATCCATCACCCAAACTACTACTGTCGAGACTACTAGCAATTCTTCCACTACCAAAACTACTACTGCCACCAGTACTAGCAGCCGTTCCACCATACAAAGTACTCCTCCTGAGGGAACTAGCAGCCATCCCCCCACCCTAACTACTACTGCCTACAGTACAGGCAGCACTTCCACCAGCCAAACTTCTACTACTGAGAGTACTAGCAGCCCTTCCACCACCCAAACTACTACACCTGATAGTACTAGCAGCCCTTCCACCACCCAAAGTTCTACTGCCGAGAGTACTAACAGCCATTCCACCACCCAAACTGCTAATGTCGGGAATACTAGCAGTCCTTCCGCCACACAAACATCTACTGCTGGGAGTACTAGCAGCCCTTCCAGTACCCAATCTACTACTGCCAAGAGTACTGTCAGCCCTTCCACTACCCAATCAACTACTTCTGAGAGTACTACCAGTCCATCCATCAACCAAACTACTACTGTTGAGACTACTAGCATTTCTTCCACCTCCAAAACTACTACTGCCACAAGTACTAGCAGCCGTTCCACCATACAAAGTACTCCTGCCGAGGGAACTAGCAGCCATCCCCCTACCCTAACTACTACTGCCTACAGTACAGGCAGCACTTCCACCAGCCAAACTTCTACTACTGAGAGTACTAGCAGCCCTTCCACCACCCAAACTACTACACCTGATAGTACTAGCAGCCCTTCCACCACCCAAACTTCTACTGCCGAGAGTACTAACAGCCATTCCACCACCCAAACTACTACTGTCGAGAATACTAGCAGTCCTTTCGCCACACAAATGTCTACTGCTGGGAGTACTAGCAGCCCTTCCAGTACCCAATCTACTACTGCCAAGAGTACTACCAGCCCTTCCACTACCCAATCAACTACTTCTGAGAGTACTACCAGTCCATCCATCACCCAAACTACTACTGTCGAGACTACTAGCAATTCTTCCACTACCAAAACTACTACTGCCACCAGTACTAGCAGCCGTTCCACCATACAAAGTACTCCTCCTGAGGGAACTAGCAGCCATCCCCCCACCCTAACTACTACTGCCTACAGTACAGGCAGCACTTCCACCACCCAAAGTTCTACTGCCGAGAGTACTAACAGCCATTCCACCACCCAAACTGCTAATGTCGAGAATACTAGCAGTCCTTCCGCCACACAAACATCTACTGCTGAGAGTACTAGCAGCCCTTCCACCACCCAAACTACTACACCTGATAGTACTACCAGCCCTTCCACTACCCAATCAACTACTTCTGAGAGTACTACCAGTCCATCCATCACCCAAACTACTACTGTCGAGACTACTAGCAATTCTTCCACTACCAAAACTACTACTGCCACCAGTACTAGCAGCCGTTCCACCATACAAAGTACTCCTCCTGAGGGAACTAGCAGCCATCCCCCCACCCTAACTACTACTGCCTACAGTACAGGCAGCACTTCCACCAGCCAAACTTCTACTACTGAGAGTACTAGCAGCCCTTCCACCACCCAAACTACTACACCTGATAGTACTAGCAGCCCTTCCACCACCCAAAGTTCTACTGCCGAGAGTACTAACAGCCATTCCACCACCCAAACTGCTAATGTCGGGAATACTAGCAGTCCTTCCGCCACACAAACATCTACTGCTGGGAGTACTAGCAGCCCTTCCAGTACCCAATCTACTACTGCCAAGAGTACTGTCAGCCCTTCCACTACCCAATCAACTACTTCTGAGAGTACTACCAGTCCATCCATCAACCAAACTACTACTGTTGAGACTACTAGCATTTCTTCCACCTCCAAAACTACTACTGCCACAAGTACTAGCAGCCGTTCCACCATACAAAGTACTCCTGCCGAGGGAACTAGCAGCCATCCCCCTACCCTAACTACTACTGCCTACAGTACAGGCAGCACTTCCACCAGCCAAACTTCTACTACTGAGAGTACTAGCAGCCCTTCCACCACCCAAACTACTACACCTGATAGTACTAGCAGCCCTTCCACCACCCAAAGTTCTACTGCCGAGAGTACTAACAGCCATTCCACCACCCAAACTACTACTGTCGAGAATACTAGCAGTCCTTTCGCCACACAAATGTCTACTGCTGGGAGTACTAGCAGCCCTTCCAGTACCCAATCTACTACTGCCAAGAGTACTACCAACCCTTCCACTACCCAATCAACTACTTCTGAGAGTACTACCAGTCCATCCATCACCCAAACTACTACTGTCGAGACTACTAGCAATTCTTCCACTACCAAAACTACTACTGCCACCAGTACTAGCAGCCGTTCCACCATACAAAGTACTCCTGAGGGAACTAGCAGCTATCCCCCCACCCTAACTACTACTGCCTACAGTACAGGCAGCACTTCCACCACACAAACTACTACTCCGAAAAGTACTAGCAGCTCTTCCACTATCAAAACTACCACTGCCAGGAGTACTATCAGAACTACCACACATGGTGAGTATCAGTGTTTATTTGGTCTATGTGTTCAGTCTTTCGTATTTTAAAATTTTTTAAATTCCATGACAATTTTTTCCTTTTCTGTGATCAAATTATGGTGACCTTTGGTCTTAAGCACAGCCTGGATCTTTTAATTTTTTTAGAATGGATTCAGTTTAGGTCTGATGGTATGCATGGGATTAGCCACTATTTGTCACATTTCTATCTAAAATGACATAGTTTTTTGTATGTGTACCTGTGACCGAAGCATAATCATATGAGGTGATTCTCTTTCCATAATATGTGGATGATATTTGCGGCTTTCCCTGTAGAGTGGCTGCTCCCTTGTCTCTTACTACTGGGGGCTCCTGTCTGGAGTGGCTAAGAGTGATATTTCAGCAGCAGCTGTGAGGCCACAGGAAGTTCCCATCTGTTCTAGGGCGTTGGGAGATTGGACCCCTCCTTTGTGACATGACTGCCTTGTGACAAGTTCTAGAGTCAGGGCACACTAATCATTAATAGGTTTGTGCAGATTATTTCATATTCACCGAGTAATTGCTTTTAATTTGGTCTTGCCAAATTTTGATTTGAAGGAGGCCTGTTATGCAGAACTTCCTCTCCAATGTTCCTTTGGAGACAACTGTTAATGATTAAGATTTTTATACTTATTGGAATAATTGCATTGCAATGTTTTCATCTTAAGAAAGGAAAGTCAGTACTGATTCAGAACATCAACAAACATTTAAAAATGATGAAGAGAATGTTTTTCTAAGAAAAAAGAGGCAAAAACTTCTTTTAAAAAAATAAAAACATTCTTAATTACCTTGATTTCATTTTCCACTTCATTGCTTTAAAATGATCAGCTTCCCACCCTTCCTGTCAGCTAATGTCACATTAGTGGCTGAAAGAGTGAGGAGCAATTTGGCATCATGTGAACGCATGTAAGCTCACTTCATTTATCTACTACATTGTTTATTTTTAATACATGCATACTGTGATATAGAATGATATTTCTTATATTAAATTGCTGCATTGATTGTAACTTTCAAATTAGATCTGTATAAGTGGACTTCTCTGTTCCAGAGATATGCCTTCATGGTGGAACCTATGATGGAATCAAGTGCATCTGTGATGAAGATTTATTCTATGGACCCAAGTGTGAGTTCCTCGTGGATGCAATTCCAGTCACTGAATGTAAGTACAATCATGGAGAACGTGATGCCCTTTTTCCTGAGGGTATATAGCCAAAAACAAGTTGTTGCTTCCAGATATGTTGGATTATCATACTAGAATAAGGAGATTGCATATGGAAGAAATGTGGCTTAATAGAAGCTCCTTTATAGTGCAAGTAAACCAGGAATCAGTAGAGAAATAGATAGCTCTCCATTTCCAGTTCTCTCTGAGTTCAGAGAGGCTTGTAGATTTTGGCAGCTCCAAGCAAAAGTGATTAATTTGGACCTAATGTTTTCCCCCAAATAATTGAGAGCTCTCATGAATAGCTGAGAAGATATCTCGGTTCTATGCTGAATAAAGTTTCTTCATCTAAGGAGAATCAAGGAGGTGAGATTTGGAGATTGCCTCAAAAATTGAAAAAAAACAACAAACTAATGTCAGCACAGGGTTATTAAACACAGATCATTCCAAACCAGTCTTATTTCATTATTTGATAAATTAATAGAGCAGCGAAATGCTGTGGACACTGGATTCAAATAAGTTAATAATGCGTTCTCTACCCTAATGACCATCTGGGTAGGCATGGTTGGGTGATCATGTAACTGGGTGGCCAACTCAATGTAACTCATCATACCCAGCCCTCTTCCTGGCTGCTCTCCTCAAAGATCTCTACAAGATACAATATCTATTTATTTACTAGTACTGAACATTTTAATGGTGGTAAGGAAAATTACAAAACACAGCAAAATTCCCTTAAATCTTGCTTAGCAATGGAAATTTTGGCTCAGTTGTGGCCATACGTCAAGGACTACCCCCTTTGGTGGGGTCCAAATAACTGGTTCTCTGCCTTAATGACTGGCTGGGTAGGCGTGGCTGGGTGGTCATGTGACTGAGTAGGCGTGGCCAACTCAACATCACTCATCACACCCAGTCCCACTTCCTGGCCACTCTCCTTTTCCTCGGGACTTGGGCCTATATGTAACAACTCCAGAAATGAAAGGGTTAACCAACCCTTAATTTCCTGATGCAAATGCTCCCCTCAGTGAAAGGATGGGGAGAGACTAGCAAAGCATTCTATTCCCAACACCAAGGAAAGTAAGACCTTGGAAGCTGAGCTTATTAAAAAGCAATATATTGTGTCATAACAGCCAACATTTTGCACCGGAGGTGGCAGAGGCAATAAATCCCTTTAACTCCTCAGAAGCAATTTACAATTAAAGCCCATTTCCACTCCAAAAAATAATAAATAAATAGCAGAAAGAGAACGATTGACAGTACTTCTGTGCAGGCAATTATGAAAGAAACTAAGCTAAAGCTGGATCAACTCCTTCCTTCCTTCTTCCTTCTCTCCCTCCTTCCTTCTCCTCCTTCTCTTTCCTTCCTTCTTTTTGGCTGTTTTCTAAGTCATTTTTTGGACCATTTTCGGCCATTTTGGGGGCATTTTTCAGGCTGTTTTGGGGGCATTTTCAGGCCGAAAATGGCCCAGAAAATGGTTGCATCTTTCAAAATGTTTTGAGTGAAGCTTTCCAGAATATTCACATCTTTGGAGAGCAACATTTCTATTCTGTGCATTTTTATCTAAAAAAATAAATATGACTCTTCAAAAAGAAGTAGGCCAAATCTTAAAGATTGACAGTGTGGTCAGATGCTAAACAGAATGGGCACATTTGGAGGTCCTCTGGATCCCAGAAGTTGCAAGGAGGGGCTTGTCCCTTCTGTCCTTTGGCAAAGTCTGAGTACTTACTAGAGATGCAGAGACCCACAAGGCGCGTTCTGGGGTCACAGAGCTGCAAGGTTTCTACCTGTGTTGAGCAGCCCTGCCCTGGCCAAGTCCAGTTTTTTTCACCCCTTTTATTGGCAAGCAGGTTGTCTAAATGTGAGCTTTGGGGGAGGGTAGACTAAACTAGGGCCCTGAAAATTAAGAGTTACAGGGCAACCTGAATACGGCCGTGTTTCATTCCTGAGCAAGAAGTTCAACATAGCAGAGCCTTTTCCGGCAATCCTTGCCATCCACAGAATCTGCGGAGGTGGGAGAGAGGAGTGGTGCAGAGAGGCACAGCAGGCGTTGCTGCAAATGAATGTGGCTCTTTCACCTCATAGGGATCGGGAGGCTGAAATCCTGCACAGGCATTGAGTGGATCTTGTCTTGGGGGCTGATTGTTGGGTGCTTGAAAAAGGAATCCCGCAGAAGGAAGGGCGGAGCCCGGGTGAACAGGGCGGGCAGGATGCAGGGCAGATGCCACTGAAGCCCTAGCCCTTTCAACCATGTGTCCCCTGACCACCCTGCTTCCCAGCAACTTTCGCCTCCCATGAACTGCAGCCGGCCATGCCCCGCAGGGGAGACCCTATCCAACCCCCCCCATTTGCTGCCCTGAGTGATTCCCCCATGCTGCTGCCCCCTTGCCTTTGAAGATGAAGTTGTAGTCATCTTCCAGCCCCACCACCTTCACCATGCTGCTCTGTGGCTGAGGCAGTGGGGGCAGTGGTGGTGCCAGTAGGCAGCAGGTGAGGCTTGTCCATGCACTGTCTTCTCATACAAGGTCCTGGAACGCATTGCAAAATTCGGCCTCTTGGCATTCCGGGGTGGGAAAGCACCAGTGGGGAGAAGTCATCCCACTTAGCCCCAAAGGGGAGCTGTGTGGCACCTAAGAAGGGGCTGGGTGACCACCAAGGTCCATCCTGATATTCGCCACTACTGCATAGTATACTTAGATTTCAGTAAGACATTCAATAAAGTAGACTGTTCTGTCCCCTAATTAGCATTCTTGAGATCCCCGCGCTTTGATTGGCCAAAGCGCGGGGCACTCTGATTGGTCAGGCGAGCCGCGCCGATTGGCTCGCTAAGAATCTCCCGCGATTGGTCTATTCGAATCGCGGGAGATTCAAAGCGGTGTCATTGGCCGCGGCCGCCGCGGCTAAAGGAATAAAAGCCGCGAACCTTTTGCAAAGCGCCAGTTCGGTTCCTACTTTAATAAAAGAGCATGATTTGAAGTCACCGACTCCTGGCATCATTTTCGAGGACACGACACTGGCGACGAAGGTGGGATCCAGACCCTGAACCGAACCACGTGTCCGACGGAAGCCAGACGAACCACCACGATGGCAAAAATCGCACCCCCCGCACCCTTCAACCCCGCCACCGAGGACTGGGAATCGTACTCCGACCGATTCCGCATGTTCCTCGAGTGCAGTGATCTGAAGGACGCCACCGGCCCCATGAAGCGCGCTGTCTTCCTGACCCACTGCGGGACTGAGGTATTCAAGATGGCCAAGGCGCTTGCCAAACCCGCCAATGCGACCGCGATGGACTGGGACATCCTCGAGCCAATACTTCGGCGGCACTACGCCCCAGAGTACCCATCCTGATCCGACGCAACGAATTCTACCGTCGGGACCAACGGTCGGGTGAGAGTTTCAGCGACTTCGTCGCCGAACTATGGCGCCTAGGGGGGCTCTGCGAATTCGACAACCTGAACGACGCCCTGCGAGACAGAATCGTGCTCAGTTTGTGGGACCCCGTCCTCCAGAGCCGGCTGATGGCCAAGGGCAACATCAGCCTAGCAGACACCTTCACTGCAGCCGCAGCCGCTGAAGCAACCCGAACATCCGCCGACCGCATGCGCAGACCGAATGCTGGGGACCGCAGCGGGAACAACAACCCTGCAAGGTCGGCCGAGGCCCAACCCGAGACGACCACCCACCAAGGCGATTTCCACTCGGCATCGGGCACTTCCGATGACGAGGAGGACATTCATCGCCTCCAGACAGGCCGCGACCCACGGAACCGGCGGGGTTGTAAGTCGAGGACCAACTGTGCCGGTTGCGGAGGCGGCCACCCCAGGTCTGAATGCCGGTTTTTCGAGTCGATCTGCCGGCATTGTGACAAAAAGGGTCACATTACCCGCATCTGCTGCCTTAAAAAGAACCGCAGCCCGCCCCGATGGGACCAGAGCGAACGGAGGAGAGAGAACACACCACCCCGGACCAGAGATCACCCCTCGGACAACAGATGGGACCGGAACAGATGATCCCTACGAGGCGGCGATAACCGGCGAAGAGAGGAGACCCATCAGATGGTCACCATCGGCCACGCCATAACCAATGACGCCCGGAAGGTCCACGTGGAGGTAGGCATCGAGGGCGAGCCATGCAAAATGGAGGTGGACTCCGGGTCCTACCTCTACATGATAGCATGGCATGAAATAAAGCGCTTGGTGCCTACCATCCAAAGGAGGAACTTAGACAGCCAGAGACTCATCGTAAAGGACTACCAGGGAAACCGCATCCCAGTAGTCGGAACCGGACACTTCAATGTCACGTATAAAGGGCACACCGAAAGGCTTCCCCTGACAATCGTCGACTGCGACCGCCCAAGCCTACTGGGACTGCAATGGTTCGCCCCGCTCGGCATCGCAGTCACGGGAGTCGACCACATCACCGACGACAGCTGGGAGCAACAACTGGCCCGGGAATTCCAAGAGGTCTTCGACGGAAACCTAGGCAAGTACCAAGGGCCCCTTATATCATTCAGCCTAGACTCAAACGTCCCCCCAAAACGCCTGAAACCAAGGTGGGTGCCATTCGCACTTAAACCCAAGATAGACGAGCAAATTGACAAGCTCGTCAAGCAAGGGGTCCTACAGCCAATAGACCACGCCTGGTGGGAGACCCCCATAGTCACCCCGATCAAGCCCGATGGGTCGGTGAGGATCTGTGGGGACTATAAGGCCACCCTAAATGGCGCGTTGCAACAAAGCGCCTACCCCGTCCCAGTAGTGCAACACCTACTGCACTCACTGGGAGGGGGCAAGGTTTTCACCAAGCTCGACCTCGCCCAGGCATACCAACAGTTGCCAGTCGATGAGGAAACGGCAGAAGCGCAAACCATAGTCACCCACCGGGAAGCATTTAAATGCAACCGACTCCAATTCGGAGTCAGCGTGGCACCGGGAATATTCCAAAGTCTAATGGAAAGACTATTGCAAGGCATCAAGGGGGTGGTACCTTACTTCGACGACGTCCTAGTGTCGGCAACCAACCAAGCCGAACTAGAGGGTCGCCTAAGAGAGGTCCTAACCAAATTCAAAGAGACCGGGCTCAAAGTAAAGAGGGAGAAATGCCAATTATACATGGAACAGGTCGAATTCCTAGGATACCTCCTAGACCGTCACGGCATTCACCCCACAAACCAAAAAATCAAGGCCATCAAAGAAGCCCCCACACCCAAGTCGAAGACGGAACTACAGGCATTCCTGGGGCTACTTAACTTTTACAATGTTTTCCTGCCCCTAAAGGCGATGGTGGCGGAGCCCTTGCATAGGCTCCTGGACAAGGCGGCGACTTGGACTTGGGGGAACGCGAGCAAGCCGCCTTCCAAAGAACAAAGGGCCTCCTCACTTCGGACGCCGTCCTTATACAGTATAACGAGACCCTACCTCTGGACATCACATGCGACGCATCACCCTTCGGCGTCGGTGCTGTCCTCAGCCATACCCTCCCCGACGGAAAAGAAGCACCCATCGCGTTCTTTTCAAGGACCCTCACCAAACCGGAGTGGAACTATAGCCAGCTGGAGAAAGAGGCTCTGGCTATCGTTGCCGCCGTAAAAAGATTCCACGAGTACCTCTATGGCCGGACATTCACCATCATAACCGACCACAAGCCGCTGCTGGGAATCCTTGCAGGAAACCGGGCCACCCCGAACATTCTGTCTCCCCGAATGACAAAGTGGTCCGAGTTCCTGGCGGCCTACAACTACGGACTCATACACAGACCGGGTAAGACGATCTCCCATGCAGACACCTTAAGCCGCTCGCCGCTACCTGAACCTGACACCAACCCAGCACCCATGACGACCACCCTCAGCATAGAGACTCTACCCAACCTGCCCATAACTGCGTCAGACATTGCCTGAGAGACTAATAAAGACAAACGTCTGGCGCGGGTGTTGCATTGGGTAGAGAAAGGGTGGCCGGAAAGGGACAACGACGAGTCCGTCAAAACATTCCGAAACCGGCAAACGGAACTCTCGTTATTAAAAGGGTGCATACTATGGGGGGATAGGGTGGTCATTCCTGAAAAACTACAAGGGAAGGTTCTGGAACTACTACATGAGGGGCACCCTGGCATTGTTAGGACTAAAGCCCTGGCCAGAAGTTACGCTTGGTGGCCAGGGATGGACAAACAAATAGAGACCTGGGTAGCAAGGTGCCAACGATGCCAGGAAACTAGGCCAAGCCCACCCACAGCACCCGTCCTAGAGTGGGAAACCCCAAGGGGACTTTGGTCGAGGATCCATATAGACTTCGCCGGGCCCACAAAAGGACACACCTTCCTTATAACAGTAGACGCTTACTCCAACTGGCTGGAGGTAAGCAACATGAAAACAACAACCACGGAGGCCGTGATCAAGGAACTCTGCAAACTCTTTGCAACGCATGGCCTCCCAGACGTCGTCGTTTCCGACAATGGGCCCCAATTCACCTCGCTGGAATTTGAAAAATTCCTAGCGGAAAGGGGTATCTGCCACGCGCTGACAGAACCGGCGCACCCGGCGGCGAACGGTAGGGTGGAAAGGATGGTGCAATTCACTAAGAAAACCATCCGGAAAATAGACCACGGGGAGATCCAGGAGAAAATAAACAAACTACTCTTCACCCAACACATAACCCCAAATACCACAACGAATAAGAGCCCAGCCGAACTATTAATGGGGAGGAAATTAAGGTCCCCACTCGACAGGTATAACCCAGAGAAGCCCCCAGACTCAAACAGCAAACACCGAACTTTCGCACCAGGCAACCCCGTATACGCAAAAAACCTGACGGGAGATCCATTATGGGTACCGGCCGTCATCACACAAATAACAGGCCCACACTCGTACTGGCTACAAACAGCAGACGGACGAGCCTGGAAACGCCACATCGACCAATTAAGGTCGAGGACGACAAACCAAGAGACCACTGACGCACAAACAGGCGAAACCGACCCCCACAACACAAACCAAGGGGGGAGGAAATACCCAGGGGACCAAAACCAAAGAAGAATAAACCAGCCATACTTACCGGAAAGCAGCCAGCACGACCCCTCGCCAGGAAGAGACAGCCAGGCCAGCTCGACCGACCCGGGGAGACCGAGCGGGAGCGGCGAAACCCACAGCTCAACCAACCCGGGAGGCTCAGGAGGGAGCTACGGAGAGCGGCCCGGCCCGATCGACCAGCCGGTTCCCACGACGGCATCAGGAGCAACAGAGATCCCGACCGAACCGGCCGGGATCCAACCTACGACTGAGCTGCGCAAGTCCAGTCGGCTCAGACGGAGCCCCGCCTACCTACGTGACTACACGACGTAAGGACCAAACCAAGAGGGGAGGGGTGTTCTGTCCCCTAATTAGCATTCTTGAGATCCCCGCACTTTGATTGGCCAAAGCGCGGGGCACTCTGATTGGTCAGGCGAGCCGCGCCAATTGGCTTGCTAAGAATCTCCCGCGATTGGTCTATTCGAATCGCGGGAGATTCAAAGCGATGCCATTGGCCGCGGCGGCTAAAGGAATAAAAGCCGCGAACCTTTTGCAAAGCGCCAGTTCGGTTCCTACTTTAATAAAAGAGCATGATTTGAAGTCACCGACTCCTGGCATCATTTTCGAGGACACGACATAGACCATAATCTACTTCTTGGTAAGCTAGAAAAATATGGAATTGACAGCATCACCACCAGATGGATTGGTAACTGGCTGGCAAATGTTACTTAACATGTAATTCTTAATAGTACTACATCTACATGGAAGGAAGGAAGGAAGGAAGGAAGGAAGCAAGCAAGCAAGCAAGCAAGCAAGCAAGCAAGCAAGCAGTGGAGTACCACAAGTTTCTGTCTTAGGCCCAGTACTGTTCAATATCTTCATAAATGACTTAGATGAGGGAATAGAGGAGGAACTCATCAAATTTGCAGATTTCACTAAAGTGGCAGGAATAGCCAACATCCCAGAAGTCAAACACAGGATCAAAAAGTATCTTGACAGACTTGAACAATGGGCCCTATCCAGTGGTCGGATTCAAACATTTTTACTAACAGTTCTGTGGGTGTGGCTTGGTGGGCGTGGCAGGGGAAGGATACTGTAAAATCTCCAGTCAGAGGTGGTATTTGCTGGTTCTCCAAACTACTCAAAATTTCCATTACTAGTTCTCCAGAACTGGTCAGAACCTGCTGAATACCACTTCTGGCCCTATCCAACAAAAACAAATTTTAATGTGGGGCACCCTGTAGCACCTTGCCAGCCAAAACAGGACATGGGGGAGCTGCACACAGCCCTTCCGCCTCATTTTTGCCTTCCATGGCCTCCTAAAGCACTCTGCCAGCTGAAAATGGGCCACATGGCCCATTTTGGGGCCATTTTCCAGCTGTTTTTTGGGGTAATTTTTCAGCTTGTCTTGGGCCTGTTTGGGGCCCATTTTTGGCCTGTTTTGGGGCCACTTTGAATCTGTTTTTGGCCTGTTTTTGGACCACTTTCAGCCTCTTTTGCCCCATTTTTGCCCATATTCAGCCTGTTTTGGGCCCTCTTGTTTTTGATAAGTTTTGGGCCCATTTTCTGGCCCTGTTTTTCAGCTCATTTTCAGCTCATTTTTTGGACCTGTTTTTGGCCAGGTTTCAGACAACAGAGTTTTGCAGGAGACCATGGAGTGTGAAAACGAGACACGGGGCACACACAGCTCGTTTTAGCTGCCAGAGGCACAGCGGGCCAGTCCCTTGATATTTCTGAGCTGGCCCTGTGGGGTGGATTTAAGCAGATCTGGTCCATGGGCTTTGAGTTTAACACCCCTGGTATAGGTCACCTACTTGAGCAGGTAATTGGACTCAAACACCTCCAAGGTCTCTTCCTGCATTAATCTGAAGTAAAAAATGTATCAATAAATCAAAAATGACTTTTCAAACCAAATGAGGATCTTTGGATTTAGGTATTTGAAAGCATGTTGGCGAATGGGAACACATTTGCCTCTTGCCTGTCATATTTTAGAATTACTTTACGGGGAAGTCATTTGTTGAAGTTCATATGAATATCTCTTTCTCTCTCTTTTAGTAAAGGTGACCATTACTGTCGAAGCTCAGGTGAAAGCTTATAACAGAGAATACAATAAATCTCTGGAAGACTTAAGCTCTAAATATTCTCAGGAAATTCAGGCTCAGTTTAAAAACCAGGTAAGATTTACTGGATCAAGGAAATAGCCTAACTCTAATCAATGTCACCATTTCAATGTAACGTATCTTACACTCTTCTTTAACCAAGACCAGCATTCCTAATTCATACCAAGAACGTGTCTTCTTCCCACTCAAAAACTCGCTTCTTAGATTATCAGCTTTCTGAAGCTGGAAAATGAGACATGACAGCACACACAGCACACACTCAATGCTTTAGGAGGCTGGCTTCTAATTAAAATCTCTTTTCTGGCATAGGTTTCTTTGTTTATGAAGGCTTTCTTTTACTTTTTCTTCCTTGTAGATGAAAGATGTTTATAGTGCTGTTGATGGATACCTTGATGTGGAGATCTTACGAATGAGGTTGGTGTCTAAAAAGAGACTAATTTAGGCTCTGGGATGATTAAGTGGTCTTAAATATGAGTAGAACTTTTTTTCCATTGTGGATCCTCTTTTTTGGTTTTAAGTAACTCTCCTTCAGGTTTCTTTCTTTCTTTATCAATATGGATAGACCAGGGCATGAGCATGTCTTATATATACTTTCAGTCACCATGTATTCCAAGAAACATCTGAGGGGGATGAAAAATGTTCTTGCAAGTAAAAGCAAACAATTGGACTAAAGCCCAGGTTGAAATCCCACTCAGTTATGAAGCTTGCAGAGAAATTTTGGCCTAGTCTGAAACTTTTATTTTAAGCTCTCTCGGAAAACCGTTGTATGGATTAAATGAAGTAGAAATGGAGTAGAAGTATTAGTTCATTTTGCATTTGATGGAGGAAAGGGGTGGGACTATCACAGTCTTTAGCATATCTTAATGGAGCAATGAAGGGTAGTTCAGCACCTGAGGAATTGTTCTTCCTTCATTGTTTTCTTAGGGCTGGCAGCATTATTGTGGAGCACAAAGTCATCTTCCAAGTACAAATAAAGAATAATGAGCAAATGAGTGAGGAAATAGAGAATACTCAGAGAACTATTACAAAAAGAGTGAGCAATTCCTTGACAAACATCCAAAATGATGAGCAATGTACCAGGGATTCAGGTATGGTCTAGCTTGGTAAACTATTTGCTAGAATGTGATTTCCTTTGACTGACAAATAAGCAAGATTCCTGGCTACTTCTTTTAGACAGGAATGTTTTTAGAACAAGCCACCTTTTTTCTGCAGGAACAAACATCCTTTTGGATGGCTTCCCCCTTGCCACAAAATGTAATAGTGGGGAAGGGGGTGTTAGAGCAAGGTACCATATCTAGGCTGCAAATCTTAAAATAGCCACTAGATGGTGGCAAATGCATCTTTTTTTCCTGAATGAAGGCAAATATAAGTGCCCCAGGATAATGTTGCAGGATCCAATCTAGGTCAGCCACTGGGGCCAGAGATTTACTCTTCCAAGCTTTTGGATTCATGTTGAACTCCATTCACAGGGTTCTCCCCTTTACTGGAACATGTGCTTTGGGCTATTTTTAAATTATTATTATTATTTTTTATTGTATATTTTTTTGGGTTATGTATACAATTTCTAAATACACAATAACCAGTTAATAACTCCCATTCACAATAACTCCAGTTCAGACTCGTTTGGGTGAACCCCTTGTTCTGACAATCAGCTGGCTCTAAACCAGTTTGCTCCAATGAGCATGTGGGCCCGCCCGTCCACCCCTGCTCTTTCCCGTGCTTTATGTCTTTTTGTTAGAGCACAGCTGATTTGCATGACAGAGCGGTTTGCCGCGCCTCAGCTGTTTTCTTCAGCTGCAGTTGAAGGTAAGTTTTAGCTTTTTTAAACGTGGAGCACACATGCAGAGTGCGTGTTTGACACGCGTGCATGCTCACCGAACTAGTTGTTGAACCAGTTGAATCGCACCCCTGACAATAACAGTATATCGTCTAGGTACAATCTCTACAATTTCTATTGAGTACAGATAATAAATCTAATACACACAATAGTTATGACTATAATTCCAAATACATATTCACCTCCATCTTCACTTATAGTTATTAATTATTTTGCGTTATTTAATTAGGCCCTCTGTTCAATTTTATCTATAATCAGTTAATGATATTCAACATTATAAACATCATATAAATATCACATTTATAACCATTAGCCTCCAGATAATCATAACGTTTACTTATCTTAATTATTCAATGTTCATTATTCATTTATACAAATTACTTCACTTTGTTTACATATCCAAATTTCTAATGTCTGCTGCTATTTTTAAACCATTAATAAAATAGTTCCCAAATTAAAAAAGTAATATTTTCCCCATTTCTAATTTCTATCTTTATACTAATTCTTAATAGTACAATTCCTGTGTCAAACAGTATTCCGCATTTATCCTTCATCTCTTGCTCATTTTCATATTTCAACTCTTACTGATTTCTTGGCACATCTCCCATACTCCTCCCTTGGATCTTGTATCCCTTGGGATCTTGTCTTGATCTAAGTATTTCTTCTATCTCTGCTGCTTATTCATTCTTTTGAACCTTCAATACACCTTTCAATACACCTAATGTTTTCCTCACTTTAGGGGTGTCTTTCTGTGTATCCCCTTCTAACTTTTGATCTCTTGAAGTGTAATTTACCATTTCTATTTCAGTTTTTATAATCTCTTCTTTTTTTTATCTTTTTGTATCATTTGTTGTTTTCCCTCCTCTCTCCTTTCCTCTGTTCTTTTTATTTTCTCCTCTACTTCCTGAATTTCATGTTTATTGTTCAGTGTCTTTTGCTCATAGCTTTCTGGTCTCACAACTATGTCATGTATCCATTCTTTTATCTCCCTATGGTTCCTTGTCATCATTTCCTGCGTATCTTGGAGCATCAATAATATTTCTTTTAGTAAGACATTTATTTTCCCTTGCTGTCCCATTTTGCCTTATTTTAATAAATTTAAATTTTTACTCAGTAACCTATCAAAATTCCAATGTCCCAGTCACACCAAAATAGCCAATATTAGACCAGTTCACACAATCACTCCATTAAATAGTTCCTTAACAATCCAATTTGTTTCAAAACTCTAAGCTGTTTCACACTCTCACACTGTCCAGCATGTTTATAATCCTCAAGCTTCTAACAGTTGAATGTTTATGTTTTCACACTCTGTCTCCAGGCATGAAGTATAATCACTATGCAGGTGTTGTTTGATGTATTCAGCTAATCTGCCCTAATCTTAACAACTTTTGCTTCTTCCACCTTTTCCAGCTGTATATTGCCTTCCTCAGACAGCAAATAAAATGTGTCCAAAAATATTTTCCAATAATTTCCCAAAGTACTTCAAATCAAGGTGGTAGTAAAAGTATAATCCAGAATTTTGAAACAATTTAAATTTTGAAAACTAACCAATCCAATCTGTCCTTTATTTTTAGAATTACTTCTGTCTACAATTTATTTTCTTTCTTTTCCAAATCTGACAATAGCTCCAGGTCTTAGTCGCCGCTATTTACCTCCACTGAGTCCCACTTTCCAAAGGAGGTGCTTTAGAGAAAATTCCATGGCAAAAGCTAGAAGAGTTCTTACCCAGACCAAGCACACTGTTACAAGATCTTTCCTTTCTTCTCTTCTGTTTCAGCTGTCATCACAGCTTTGGTTCACCCATAACGGCCATGTTCTCTTCTGCTGGTTCAAGGGGCTTTCTTTGGTCAAAAGGGAAGATTGCATTCTCCTTGCAATCACTGAAGCATTCCCTCTATCTTTGTCACCCCTTCAGGGTGACTTTCAGCCCTGTAGAGCCTCTGGGCTGAAGAAATTGGAAGGACTTCGCGGAACTACCGCTCATCCACACTGCTTCACCGTAACATCGGCTGCCTTCTCTGCTGTGGGCTATATTATGGGTCATATTTATATGTTGTTGTTTCCCTGTTGGTTGGTTGATTGATGTATTGAAAGCATGTGATTGGCTGTTGTTTCCTTGTGCTGCCAAGCCCTTGGTTCTTAAGTACCTGATAAGCTAGTGGTAAATCAGCCTTTCTGTTTTGTGACAAGAAGCCCATTTCCCAGACTTCAATCATTTATCTGGCTAGCTTTGTAGCTGCATAGCCAACAATGTTAGTAGCTTTGAACTTGAATGTATGTCATTGTTCATTGCAATGTAAGGCTATCCATGAGTTTGGCATCCTCATCTGACTGCTTACTTGTATTCTTACTTACTTCCCATCTGTCCTCCATAGTCACAGGGGCAATCCATGCAGGGGATCCAGTAGATTATATTAGAAGTATGTCTCACCTCCAAGAGATCTTTGTAATGCAGGATTTGTCCTCATGTAATAGCCTCTGGACAGTGTGTGATTCCACTTGTAAATCTTGGAATCTATGTTCTGCTGCTTCTGAAATGTTTTTGATTTATTTGAGTGTGCCAAATAGTTGGCCTTGTACCATTTTTTTTCCTTTCTTTCCATTGCATGCTGACCAGGCACTTCTAGAAAAATGCTTGTAGGTACCCATTCTGCCTGAATTGTTCATGTAGGTCCCTCCTCTCCAATTGTTTCGCTTTCTGGGTACTAAAGTGGGTTGTCACCCTGCCATATAATGTGCAATGATTTAGGACAAACAGGGAGGAAGCTAACCACCAGATTGCAAGAATGCAAGCGAGTGGTCAGACAAGGAGACTTGTACTCATTGGTAGCCTCACAGTGCAATGAACAAAGACATATATTCAATTTCGAACCTACTAACATTGTTAGCTGTGCAGCTACAAAGATAGCTTTGTAAATGATTGAAGCCTGGGAAACTGGGATTCCTGTCAGGCAACAAAAGACTTTTTAAAACCTTAAACTTAGACACTGATGAATGTTTGACATATCATTTGATGATTTATTTTCCCCAGATTACTTCAAAAGGATAATTATTTTGGTGCAATGGTTTCTATTTAATATCACAATGTTTTTAATGCAGAAGAATCTTGAAAGAAATATACAGTTATACAATCACCCCAGATAACTAATTCATGCAATTTTTTTTTTCAGGATCAGAACTATGCCTTGTTCCTTTACCTAACTTAATTCTTGGTTCAAGTTATTCATTCAGTGGTAAGTTTCAATAAACAATTGGGTAGATGTGTCAAGATTATTGGGACTATGATTTATATTTTCAAAGTACAAAATTGTTCAATTCACATTTTAAATGTATAATTGCTAACAATACCACGAATATCTAAACTGTTGGCTTTTCACATATAAATGAAAGTCCCTAGAAGATTTGTTGATATAGAAATGCAATCCATCAATCAAATCAATCCATCTCATCAAATTACTTTATGTCAACTTGGAGTGTCAGTCCCATAATTCAATCATGGGCAACCAGGCCAAATCCACAAAGAATCACTCAGTCTTTCACACAGTGGAGGGATTCAGACGGTTCTCACAAGTTCACCTGAACCGGTAGCTAACTGCTTGTGCAGTTTGGAGAACTGGCTGAAAATAAAGTGCAAGAGAGGTTTTTTTTCCTTCTCTCTCCCTTCATTTAATAACTCTGGGCAGATAGCCAAGAACCACTTAACAGGCTACTTAGTTATGATAACAGCCAACAGATGCCTTGAATAAAGTAAATAAACAACAGAAACTGACAGGATTAGTGTAGGGAAACACCCAGGAAAGCCAGCAATCACCCATCTAGAGATGGGATTAACCTCTTCCTTTGAGAAAGAAGGACATTACAAACATTTTCATTATAAAAAGTATTAAGTAGCACTTCTGTGATCAGCTGATACTCCCTGGAGTTCCCTAAGGCCTTTTATAGTGGCTGTAGTGTTGACTATTTCTTGTTTCTTCCTGGGAGGAAAAATACAGTAGAAGACAATGATGCAGCTTGATCATACGGCTGTGAATTTAATGCGTGGTCCAGCCAGCTGTATTTGTTCTGCTGTGAAGCACCCAATTTAGAATATAGATAACATAGAATAATAGAGTTGGAAGGGTTAATAGCTTTTGGCAGAATGCCCAGGCTTTCAATTAGCCTGAGTGGCTGTTTTTAGTTTCCCTCTCAGCTGGTGCTTTTGCTATGGGTTTGTTTTTAAGGGGATGGCTGTTTTAAGTTTTCTGCATTGTGTTAGTGGCTCCTGGCACTGTCCTTTTGGGGTGTACTCAGTGGTGGGATTCAAATAAATTAACAACCGGTTCTCTGTCCTAATGGTCAACTAGGTAGGTATGGCCAGGTGATCATGTGACTGGGTAGGTGTGGTCAACTTGACAGCACTCACCACATCAGGCCCCACATCCTGGCCACTTGCCTCAAATGCCTCAAAGGTATGTGCGGCAGATACCCGACAATCAGCTGGCTGGCGGGAGGTGCACATGCACGCGCAGTGGATCTATTCCGGATGACGGCTCACATACTGGCTGCGGCAGGAAGGGAGGGGCAGGCAGGGATGATAAGTGTAGCCAACCAGGGAAGCTGAAACGCAGAGCTGCCGATGGAAGTGGGCAAAGAGGGTGCTGCCGGGCATGCCTGGCTTTAAGTTCCCAGCCCTTTTTTCTAAAACAGCCCAAAAGTTGGAGGGGAGAAAAGCACCAACTTGGCCCCTTTGTACATGTGAGACAGCAACTTTCTAGCCAAGCAGCAAAGGCAGGTGAAGACAGGAAAGCAGGGAAGGATCCAGAGAGAAGCTGAGCAACAGGTGCTGCATGGTAGGCCAGGGCTGAACTCAGGCAAATGGGTGAGGAGCTGGAAATCAGCTGGGCTGCAGGTGCCAAGCACACGGCAGCCATGGCTCAGCTGCTCTCCAGCTTCTTGCCCACTTGCCTGCCTTTGCCCTTGGACTACCAGGCAGTGCCCGCAGTATAGCTGCTCTGCAGTTCTTTGCCCTCTCACCTGCATGGGCACCGCATGGTCCAGGCAAGAAGCGAGGGTGGGTGAGGAGCAGAGATCAGCTGAGCCTGTACCGTGGGTGCCACATGGTCTAGGTGAGCAATGAAGGCAGGCAAACAGGTGAGGGAACCAGAGAGCAGCCAGAGAGCAGCTGGGCCGTGGGTATGACTTTAGGCGTGCAAATGAGGAGTGGCTGGGAGGGGAGGGGCAGAGTGGGTGGGTGAGACTGGGCCAGCCATTGGTGGGATTAGCCGAACTATGTAAAAAGTTAACAACCAGTTTGGCCAAACCGGTGAGAACTGACTGAATCCCACCTCTGGGTGTACTTTCCTCACTCTTTTTGAAAGCCTCTAGTGATGGAGCACCCACAGCTTCTGAAGGCAAGCTATTTCATTGGTTGATTGGCCTCATGCTTAGGAAATTTCTCCTTAGTACTAGGTTGCTTCTCTCTTTGGTTAGTTTCCATCCATTGTTTCTTATTATGCCTTTTGGTGCTTTGGAAAACAGGTGGACCTCCTCGTTTTTGGAAGAGTGCTATTTTATTGTGCTATTTTATTGTGACTTGTGAGCACTATTTTATTGTGAATTGAGGAGTTGTTTGGCAAAATTGATTAAATGGAAAAAGAGGACATAGTTGAATTTGCTTTTTAAATCCTGTCAGCAGTTCTCGAGATAAAAAATGAAAGTTTAAAAAGATCACCAGTATTGTAGAGCTGGGCAATTTTTGCACTGTCAGTTCGAAACAATCTCTAAATTTCCAATGGAAAAAGCACAGGGGTGGGATCTGACTGGTGTACCTACCGGTTCGGTGATTTATGTTTTGCATGAGCATATGCACTTTGCTTGCACATGTGGCAGCTTTGCTGCCCGGATAGCTGAGCAATGCTGTGTGCGGCTGCGCAGGGTTTCAAACAGCACTTTTTTCCTGCTTTTTCAACCGCAGTTGTGCCGCTCAAAGCAGCTGAGGTTGAAAAAGCAGGAAATAAAGGACAGGTAAGAGCCCGGGCAGGTGGGTGGGCCAAACAGCAGCAAACACAGAACCGTTTTGGTGTCTGCTGCTCTTCAGAGCTATCGGGTCTACAGAGCCGGACAGAACCGGTAGAATCCCACCCCTGAAAAAGCATATAAAACAGGCATGGATGACTTTCCTACCTTTCTGTAGTTGATTACGTTGTGCCAGTTTGATGAAAGGTGCCTGTCTCAGGTCTCTTCTCCCTGGTGCCTCCACCTTTGTGTCTTAATGTAGCTGTTCAGTGATTTCTGCTGTCATTGTGGTCAGAGTCAATCACATGGATGTAGTTACCTGTTTTCCCACATAATCCTGGCATGTGAGACAGGTAAGAATTTCACAAGCTATGCCATCATTGAATAAAAAAAAATAGAAAAAATTAAGTGGATAAAAATGAAATAAATGCCGTAGTGTAAGGCATATGACGGCAGCACCTTCTTCTTTAGAAGGACATCATTCTCACAAATGATTGATTGATATTGTTAAATGTCTAGCCTGTCTTTATTTCTTTATAAGGAACTCAAGGTGGAGAACTTATCTAATATTCCTTCCTCCTCTTAGTTTTGCCAAAACCACAATCAAAGAAGTGATTTGGGCTGGGAGAGAGTGACTGGTCAGTCATTCAGCCATTTTTGAAGCCTAACATGGGACTAGAACTCAGAGTTTCTTAGTTTCTGGACCAGCACCTTAATGACTACTTTGTTTGTAAAAATTGTATGTGAAAACAGGATTGGAGGAAACAAACTTGTAAAGCTGCAAATATCACAGATAACATTTCAGAATAATCTCCCATAGAATGATGCAAAAAAAATGAGAGAGGTTGTAGCAAATTACAATTTGAGATAGATCTGTTTGGAGGAAGGGAGACTAGAAGGGGAAGTAATACGAGAATGGGAAGCAATGGGAAGTTGTAGGATGCATCAAACCTGAAGTCAAGATATTTGTTCTTTATTTGCACAATGCAAGCAAAGTGAGTAGCCGGGTGTGACAAGGAGTTGCTGGAAGGGAGGGGCAAGGCGGGGCTGGACTGGGCATGGCAAGGAGAAGCCAGGTGAGATGAAGCACCCATTGACGTGAATGATGTTGAGTTGGCCAAACCCACCCAGTCACATAATCACCCAGCCATGCCTACCCAGCTGGTCACTAGGGCAGAGAACCAGTTGTTAAATTATTGTAATCCCACCACTGCGCTCACTCACTCAATCAATCAATCAAGTCTTCTCCAACTCCTATATGTCCAGTTGTAGCATTACCAGTGAGGCAATGACAGAAAGTGAAGATGAAGAAAAAGTTGTGTAGGTCATGCTAACAGATGTTGTCATTTATGTTCTTCATTTATGTTAAAGTGCTAATCCTTGAGCCAGCAGAAAAATTTATGGGCATAAATTGTAGACCCAACACAGACAGTAGTAAGGCCTGCCCATGATGCAGTCATTCTTGTTAAATGTAGGACAAGTTAAGGAAAGGGATTGGTGGATTCCCTGGTTTCATTTAATCTCCTATCAAGTTTATCCTTATACAGGAAAAGAACCCTCAGTCCTTCTTGCTATAGAGCAGTAGAGGTATGGGGTACAGCTCTCCCTCTGTGTCTTGTTCTTCTACTGAAACAAGTAAACAAGTAAAAAGTATGCCAATGTGAAACTATTTGTTGCCAAAAATAGCAAAAACATTTCTAGGGCATACAAGAGCGATAAAGCAATAGCAATACAAAGCAGCTACATTTATTTTTCTTTTCCAATTTAAATTGACTTTTTGTGCAGCAAAAAATCTCTTTCCCAAGAAGTTTAGAAATATTGGTATATTATAAGTATAGTGACTGAAGAAAAAAAAATAGCTAAAGATATTCTGTAAGGACTCATTTATACTGTGGTTAGAAGGACATGAGGAAGAGCCCAAAGAAAGATGGAAAAGATGAGTTTTCAGTTCCCATATCTGTTTTGTAATAGAATTTTAGTGCTTCCTTGCAGAGCTGTCCTACCTATAATTTTTTCAGTTCTTACAGTCATCTCGATTCTCTCTATCTCTGAAGTTGTTGTTCCATCATGACAACTCATTCTTGCTCATCTTGCTATCTTTTATTTTCTACCATTGAAGGATATTTTTCAAAACTGCTTTTGTAGTGTACATGGGGCAGTTGGTGTAGGAACAGGATGGTCTTGCTATGTCTGAGCAAATTTGCTGCATTTCAGTCATCAGTTGTAGTAAGTTTGTTCATCTGACCTACATGTATTGCCCATATTTCATTATATATTTAGCACCTCTTTTGTTCCCCAGGCACCTGTGAAAATATTACCGATCCGAACTATGCAGACTACTATTATCCCCACATAATTGAAGGTACTGTGCGCTGTGTCTCAAGATGTTTCAACGGCACTCAAGATTCCATGAACTGCTTCAATGGTGTTTGCCATCTCTCTGGAATTGGTCCCCACTGCATGTAAGTAAACAGGAGGAGGAGGAGGAGGAGAAGTATCGAAGGAATCCTTAGATTCTACAGCCCACTACTTAAATCTTGAATAGTTACTAATTATAATTGGGTATTCTTCCACCTGATTTTTATGATCCATGTATGGAGAATTTTTCTGTCTGTCTGTGTCATGCACAGATTATTTTCTGATTACATGGAAGCTGTCCAAGCAACCAACTGGTGCAGAATGGAGGATCAATTAGAATCTTCCCTAAGGATCTGTGGGTTTCCAGAAATTTGGAAATAACTGTGAGAATAGTTCCATAATGACTCTTTGAGTTCCCTAAAAAGGATTTGGTGAAAGTCCTGAAAGAAATTGCTTCCAAATGGCTTCTCCCTATATGGAGACTCAGGAGCATTTCATGGTTCAACACAAGAGATTCAGAACACCGAAGACATAAAATTAAGAATTAGCACAACTAAAGTTGGGTATGAACCCAAAGTTCTGCTTCCATTGTACAATAAGAAAGGTCTTGTTACTTCTCCAGGCTTCATGTATCAGCAGACAATCATTCAATGACATTAGTTAGGGCATCTCAAACTCTCCCTGGGGATAGCAGATGACACAATCTGCCTCACAGCTCCTGCAAAAAGAACATGTGAAGTTTTTATGCAAAATATTGTTTCTTGAGCATTCATACCTGGATCACAGTAATGCTCTTTTCAGTATTTGGGTCTGACTCTGGAGATTATTTGGAAAGTAGAACTGGCCCCAAATGCAACAGAATGCTTACTGATATGCCCAGTTTATTTCAGTAAAATCCCAGACATCTTGCAAACCTTGCTTTGATTCCTGGTATATTTCTGGATACTTTGTTGTTGGCTGCAAAGCTGTTTATGGTTTGGTTCCTTAATTTCTACAAGCCTATTTCCTCAAAACAGACTTTTCCAACCTATGCACTTTATTTGGAAATGTATCTAGATTGAGTTGCTCTCTCTAGATGGTCTGGATGTTGACAGAAAAGCTGGACATTTTTTCCATAATTATCTCAATTCTGGAATTCTATTTTGCTATCTTGAGAAGTTAGGATGGCTCTTTCCTTATTAATGTTCCAAAACTAGGTGAAGGCCATACTCTTATATCAGATACCAGAAGATAGACTGCAGAAATTTGACATCAGCACAGGTCTTGAAAAATATGGTTTGATGCCTACTGGTATTATATTATTTGGTTTTTGTTTTTATTTTATTTTTTATTTTTATTTTATATTTTTTAATGAAGCTTTTCTATTGGGAGCTACCCAGAACCTTTTGAAGTGCACAGCATACAAATACTGTAAAATAAAAAAATTAAAAAGAAAGAGACCCTTCTTTATCAATTCATTTCTTTTTCCCATAGTTGCAATAATTTGGACATATTCTTGTACCTGGATAGTTACTGCCAAATGCCTGTCCAAAAGATCGCCCTGGGCATTGGTCTTGCCCTGGCTGTGCTCCTTGTGGTCAGTATCATCCTTGTTATTCTTCTCATCAGAGCCAAGTGGAAGAATTCCAAAAATAGGTAAGAAGCATAAGTCCAACATTACAAAATAACTGATAATGGATTTTTATATCTGACTGGGGAGGAAGTTGAAATGTAAGAATGCCCAGAAACCCTGAAATGTTTAATATATAGAATAAACAGTCATTCCTAGTTATTTAAGGTCCATACGTTTGATTTGACCAGTGGTGGGATTCAAAAAAATTTACAACCAGTTCTGTGGGCGTGGCCATGTGACTGGGTGGATGTGGCTTTTTTGCTGTTTTGCAGCCCCACCTGTTTTGGGGGGAGCTTCCTGGCCTCAGAAGAGCCTCTGGGGGGCATTTTTGCTCCCCTAAGGCTCCTCTGAAACTCAGGAAGGCAAAAAATGGAGTGGGGGAGGGGTGTTGAGCCATTTTTTGCCTTCTTGGGCCTCAGCAAGGGGAATCCTGGTACAGCTGATCTATGTACAGCTGATTGTCGGGAGGGGAAAAAAAGAAAGAAATAGCTTAGGCGAACGTCAGGCGGGCGGGGTGAGCGAGCATTGGGTGGGAGGGTGACTGGGTCAGGGGTGTGGCCAGCCAGGACTTACTACCGGTTTGGTGACTCACGCCAAATTCTTGCTACCGGTTCACCTGATGTGGTGTGAACCGGGTAAATACCACGGGTAAATAAAGATGGGCTTGACCCATCTTTAATAAGGCCCGTTTGTTACAGGAATAGATAACAGCATCTCCCTTCCAATCCACGCCGTTATAAATTCAACCCTACCAGGTTTTCCAGCTTTCTGGGATATTATGCCTTTCAGATAAGACTCCAGCACTTTGTTCTATTTTAGTAGCAGCTCGAGCTCTGATTGGCTGCAATATCAGGTGTGTCTTCCCACTTCCAACATGGGGTTGCTGCCCTATGCATTGAACTCTAGATTTCCAGGCTGCAATATTCTTCACAATTTTTTTAGTAATATTTCAGACAATAAAGCAATGGCCCATTGAATCAATGAAGTTTACTTCTCTCAGTGGCTACCCTTTCAAGATCTGCTCAGGCCAGATATAACATGCTACTCTTGCATTCCAGTACCTGCTCAGGGTTGTCCAAAGTCTCCTCTCTTTTTCTCCTGTTTTTTTTTCCTTTTAAAAAAATCTTTAAATTACAATGCTGTATAGGAATATTATTTTATTTATATGAAACTAATCTTCATTTTTACAAAGCAGAACAATAGTAGGAAAAGGAGGAAAAGGAAAAAAATGGTCTAATTTATGGTCCAGGGTATGAATATGGGAAGGGGATATGTTATGTGAAAACATCCATGTTGCAAATATATGGAGAAGCAGAGAAAAAGTGCCAGGAGAGAAGAGAGGAAACAAGCCCTAAAAGGAAAATATGGTCACAGGTAGACTGGTCCATGTGGGAGCCAGCCCAATTTGGCTTACCTTCTCTGCAAGAATGAATAATGGAAGCAACAAAGGGAGGCCATTGGAGTGGCCATTGCTTGCACTGAGCATCAGTCCAATCCTATTGTCAGTCCGCTATAGTCCAGAATTTCTGAAACTGGCTCAGAAAATGGCTGAAACCAGCAAGAGAAATACCAGTAATTATTTTGGGCTCAATGCAGAATTGCCTTAACAGATGAAAGGATGCCATTTTGGGGGGGAAAATGGTTACCTGCAGTGCAAGTGCATAGTGAAAAAAATAATCTGTCCCATGGAAATAAGCTTTACCTTGTGTTTTTAATATTGACCTGCTTTTGTGATTGCAGCTGGTCTGTTGATGCTGACATCTGGTATGGAGAGGATGCAGATGAAGAATGGATACCTTCAGGTGGTTTGAACATTATGAATACAACAGCAACCTCATCCTGGGATGGTAATAATTCTTTTTGCCATGAGGAAGATGACATCTGTTTTAAGCACAGGCATCATAGAAGTTTTCTGTTTGAGAGTCAGGATTTTGGTTTCCAGAGTTTAGACCAAAAGAATAATGAAGTGTAAGGAACTGTCATTATGCCCTTATAGACTATAAATAGGATGTTGAGAGTATGTGTGTGTCATAGTTATTCTCATGCTATGGGTTGTTTTTCTTTAGAACATCAAGACAGAAGGAAAACCCATCACTTCAGCTAGTAAATACTTCACTGCAGGTATGTACAGCCAGTTTTCTCTTCATATCAAACAGAAAATACATAATTATCTAAGTTAGAGCATTTCAGTCTGAATGACTATAAAATATATTGGTTTGAAATTTTGAATGAGCATTTGTGAAATCTTTGGGCATAATGGAAATAACTGTAAAAGGATTTTGAGTAGAGGCAGGGGTTCTTCAAGGAACTTTATTCAGGCTTGTTCTTTTGAAATGGCTCATAAATAATCTGTCCTTAGGGATGATTAGGTGAAATGGCCAACTTGCAGTTGATACCAAATTATTCAAGATGGCAGCACATACAATGAACTGATTTATTTATTAGAATTGTTTTATGTGATTCATGACTCTGTGGGCTACTTTAATACCAAGTGGAATACTTTAAACAATAATGTACAATACATATAACATGGTTCAGTAAAATGTATATAGCAACAATAGTAATAATAAATACCATCAATGTAAATTCAGAAAAAAAGCAACATCCTGCCATTACATACAACATCAAAAAACCAAATTCATCTCAGTTTACACACATTTCTCATACTTATCCCAAATGGTGATCTAAAAAGCCACATTAAAAAAGATTATTTTCAAAATAGCACTAGTATTAGCACTTATATATTGCTTCGAAATGCTTTACAACCTCCTCTTAAGTGATTTATAGAATCATCATAGTTTCCAACAATCTGGGTCCTCATTTTACTGATCTCGGAAGGATGGAAAGCTGAGCCAGTGAGAATTGAACTAGCAGTCAGCAGAATTAGCCTGCAATACTGTACTCTAACCAATGTGCCACCACGGCCCTTTATATTAAGAATGTTAAGAGCAAGAATGCTGTTCTTATATTTGGTGAAAGGGCATCCCACAACTAGGAGCTCCTGAACAGATTCCAAGACTCTTCTTGTTGCACCTCATATAGACCGGGGACTCTCCCTAGGCATGGCTTGGATGGGTACATTCTGGTGGGAGTAGGTAATTTTTAAAGACAGCCAGTTCCCAAGCCATATAGGACTGATTAGATGGTCATTAGCCCCTTTAATTGCATCTGGAAACAAACCATTAACCACTGCAGCTTCTGCAATATTGTTATATGAGAATATAAGGTTTTGGTTAATATGTGAGTTTTGGACTTTGTATGATTTGCAGTTTTTGAATGGTCTTCAGCAGCAGTGTCATGTTCAACACATTACAATAGTCCACTTGGGAGGGTAACAGGAACAGTAGTCACTGTTACTAACACATTTTAAGAACTATTAAAAATATCCCCCAAATGGATGAGCAGGTTCTTCTTTGGATAATATTTATGTTTTGTCACTGATACTGGTATAAAAATGTGTACACTGGACTTCTGGCTGACATCATGGTGAGATCAGACATGAGGAAATATAAAGCCACCCTGTAGGGGTGGTGAAGAAAAGAGGGGCACCCTGTAAGTCATGGAGAGCAGCAACTCTCCTGCCTGATCCAGGGCTTCTTCCTTCTCCTCCATAACGAGGAGAAGAGGCAGTCATTATGGCTGCCATGAAACTGGGACAGACGAGACAACAAAGAAATGTGCAGGAGTGGTATAGATGAACAGTGACTGGAGCTGGGTGAGAAGATTCCTTTTTTATTTAGACCCTAACTTTAAGAGAAAAAAAGAGTAAAATCCAGGAAAAGAGACTCTTAGAACAACTGTAAAGAGAAAAATCCTAGACCAGAAAGAAAGGAACTAAGGAGAGAAAAGCTAACGACCTTTTAAAACATAGAAAATTAGATTTTTAATTGGATAGGCATTGTTTTGGATAGGCATTATAAAATGCTGGAACTATCTACTTGAATCTATTTCAATAGCCAACTTTGCTTCCATAAATTGAACTTGGATTAAATTTGGATTAATCAATTTATCAGACTTGAAACAATACTGAAACCTAAGGTGAGGGCACCATCTACTAGTGAATGGAATATATCATACCCCTACAAGTTTAGGAAAGAAATTGAAAAGAGAAATAAATAACATTCACCTGGAGGACTGTGGTGATACTCACTATTCTATAACCAGAGGTTTTAGGAGGTTCTGGAGGTTCAGGAGATTCTGACCAGTTCTGGAGAACCAGTAGTGGAAATTTTGATACCACCTCTGATTGGAGATTTTACAGTATCCTTCCCCTGCCACGCCCACCAAGCCACATCCACAGAACTGTTACTAAAAAATTTTGAATCCCACCACTGTCTATAACTATCTACTTTCTGATTATTGGAGATGCTATTGTGAGAATAAGGAATACTCCTAAGTAAAGTGACTTTTGATTTGTGGAAACTGCCTGGACTACTTAAATGGAACTGATTAATAATCCTGAGATGCAAAGAAATAAGATCATTGAACTTTCTAAGGAGCAACATTAGACTGGAATATATTGTTTTGGGACTTGAGTAAAACCAAGACTTGTTAAACTAAGACAAAATGCTCCATCAGGCAGAAATGAGTGAGATTTCAAGAGAAATGCATTGATGTTTCAAAGCATTAGGGATACTATCACAAAGAATCACAGAGATATAAAGAACCTAATGCAAAGCATAAATGGGAAAATAGAAAATATGCTACAATTGATAATGAATGAAGATCATAGAATCCAGGAAAAAGAGGATACAGCAGAAAGAATGGAAGAAAAGATAGAGCAGACAAACCAGCAAACAAAGCAAGAAGATGAAAAGTAAAAGACAATAAAGATAATAATGATTTGTGAGAAATGTACTTTAAGAAATTTAAAAATGGAATTGGATAACCTGGAAGATACTTTTGAAAGGGAGATCGGGGTTTGTGTGGATACTCTGGAGACCTGGCAGCCTAGAAGAATAGAGATAGGAGAAATATTTCATCTGAATGGTAAAGACACAGATGCTGATAGAGACAAAGACTCTAGAGAGGAGTATGGGAGGCAAGGCAAAAAATGAATAAGCATTAAAGTATTAAAACGATCAAGAGATGATGGATAGAATGGATTTTTTTTATTTTTTTCTAATATATTGATGGTCTGATCAAAAACTAGAATAGAGGTAGAAATAAGTATACATACCTTTATATGAAGAAATAGTTAGATGGAAAGATTGGAGGTTGAAAGATGGTATTACTATGTATGCTTATAATACCATTGGCATTAAAATGGAACATTGAAATATTGAATAACTACTCTAGATCAACCATGAATATCAATACTAGGATGATATTATTATTATTATTATTATTATTATTATTATTATTATTATTATTATTATTATTATTATTATTATTGCTGTTTGCATCAAAATGAATCGTACTCACAGGCTACACTATTCATGTATTGATATTGTTGTATATTTAAAAATAAAAATCCAATAAGACTAAAAAAAATGTGTACACTAATTGGTCTGAATCATGTGGCTGATCAGGAAAGAAATCCTGGAATTGTAGTGAATGGCACAGTGAAAGTCACAGTCTAGGGCAGGGGTGTCAAACTCAAGGCTCACAGGCTGGATCCGGCTCATGGATTGCTTAGTTCTAGCCCATGGAGCTCCCTGGAAACAGCAAAAGGATTGGGCCATGGTGCTTCTGCCAACAAAAATGGAGCTCAGGAGGGCCGTGCGCAACTTCCCCAAGCTCCGTTTTCCCTGGCAAAGGGCTGCAGGAGGCCATTGTGGTCGAAAATGGAGCCTCGATGAGTGATGTTGTGCTGGCTACACAGGCCACAACCCCCTATCCCCAAGGTCAAACATAACCCTCATGTGACCTTCAAAGAAATTGAGTTTGACACCGCTGGTCTAGGGTATATCATTTTTTTGATTCATTGATAGATTCTAAGTTTAAAGCAACCTGCCTGGGCAGCCAGGAACTATGTGGCTTTCTCTTCTACTACAGCTTGGAAAGTCTCAGAACTTTTGACTAGATTACTGGTCACATTCCACTTAATTTAAGTTGTAAATTATTTTAAGAGTTAATATCCTTATGTCATACTTTGTTTTGAATGAACAGTAAACTATCAATTTATACTTCTTTTTTGTGATTGCATTTCCAGAAGTGAACTGAATTTTATCGTGGGACATATCCTGAAACTTCCTCTTGAGTAGCTGTTGAATAGTTAAATTAGCATCCTAACCACTGTACCAAAGTATACCAGTAGTCTGTGTATCTAATAAATGGCATTACTAAAGTCTATCTTCCCAATTGTCTCAGTTCTTAAATCATCAGCTTATTAATAAACCAAAGAAACAGCTGAAAAAGATATTGAGTGCAACAGTCAATTAAGAACATTGAAATTGCTTGAATAAACAGTTTTATATTATGTTTCACTGAAGAGGGAAGGAGTTTATGGCTGTTTCTTTAACATGATTTAGATCCCTCTGATCTGAATATATATTGTTTTTAAACTTGGTACATGATATCTGATTTGCTTTTTCTGAAACTGTATGAAACTTAATATAATTGAGGGAATTACAATAATCCTTCTGTAAATGAATTCTTCTATAGATTGATTAAAGAAACTACAAAGCCCCAGTTTTTCATACTTCTTCTGTTGCTTTAATTGCATTAAATTAATTAAAGATGTGTACTTAAATAAAAAAATAACTTATTTTATTTAATGGTTTTAAAATAATTTAAACATCCAGTTTACTGTGGTTAAAGTGCTGGCCCAGAAACCAGGAGACTGAGAGTACAATGCCTCCCTGAAACATGAAAATTGCCTGGGTGACTTTGGGCTGGTGTTTTTCTCTCTCTCTCAGCCCAACCCACCTCAGAGCGCTGTAATGCAAAAAAAAAAAAAAAAAGAAGAAGCTAAAAAGTTAGGTGTTTTCTGTGTTGAGTAATCTGTCTGTCTGTCTCTCCCCTCCAACACATGTACACACACACAGAAAAGCATTGAAAATAATAATTACACTAGAAATCTCTAGTTTACATATGTCTTCAAGGATATGGCTGGCAGAAGAAGTGATAGTTTTAAAAAGATGACTTAATAAGAGCTCAGTTTTTCCAAGCCTGATGCTAATAAAACATTGCCTTGGCTGATCAGACAGTAGCACAAATAAAAATCTGGTGACCTAGAGTCTGGTTCTCAGCAAAGTATTTGGTAATTGCGGAATATGTAATGTGTAAATATAACAAAGCAAAAATAACACATTAGTTATATATAACTAAACTCAGAAAAAATGACATTAATTGTATATAATTAAGATTTAATATTCCCATAAAGGTTGGTTATTTACTCAATATTGTTATTTGACAGTGAATTTAGCTTGTTTACATGTTCAATGTCATAATCAGGGGCTCTGTAACATAGTAAGAATTGAAATGAGATATTTAAGGACAGTTCACAGACGATGGTCTCAGGAAGAGCAATCTCCTGGGTAACTTGGATGTTTTTTTGATGTAGGGACATTTTATAGAAGATAGCAACACCACCTCCTCTATGGATTTCATGATCTGATCAATAAACATGATAGTCTCTAACTGTGGTAATGGAGTCAGGGAGAGATGCATTGAGCCATGTTTCACAGACTTATGTAATAATGTACTAGGTTTGAACCCAGTTGCATTTCTTGACTCATTTGTGCCCATTTATGACTTTTATCAGCATTTATGATTTAGGAGGTTCAAGGACAATTGTATTTTATGATGGGGTAATCTATGGCAAGTGATAAGCCTTTTTCTGTTTGATTGTAGGCTCTACTTATTTGCATTTTGTACCTATGACTACTTCTGATTGCAGTTGGTTCTGATGTTTTTTGGGAGGGGTTTGAGTGACCTGTGATTTCCATGCCTAAGGGATGAGACAGAATCTTTGTCCCCTTACTCCTAATTAAGCACATAACAACTATATCAGGGTGGTGCTCAAATAGAAATGACATTATTAAATGAAGCTAAAGGAACAAAGGGCATTAATACTTGAAGTAGAATTATTTATTGGTTTAATACTTACAAAAATGAAAAAAAATCAATTCAGCTTATTTGGGTCAGAGGGAAAAGAAACAATATTCTAGTAAATAAGGATGTTTCAGCTTTTAACGTCAAAAAATAGTATCTTCTCTGAGGGAAAAATGACATACTCTGCTGAAGGTGAGAAAAAGTGCCATTTTTAAAAATAACCTGATCAGTATCAAGTTATTTGGAAAAATAAAATGACTACCACAAAAATGAATTCAGCAGCCTTCAGAATGAAAAAAAGGGGAAGATTATAATATAGATTATATAAATATATAGTAAATAAATAACAAACAATTCTAATCAAACCAATGAACATTGTGTGTGTGTGTGTATGTGTGTGTATTTAATAAAAACAAATTGAATATATATTTATTGATGTTTCTTTTAATAAGAATATTCTGTTTGGATCCAACATGATAAGTGTTAGGTTTGGAGCATGGGCGAGAAAGAATGGAGACAAGCTGGTGAAAGAGTGAACTTCAACTCTTTATTTACATGGTGTGACAGCTCAAACTGGACGGCTGCTATAGCCTTCCTTATATAGGCAACCCAATAACTATTTCAACCAATAACAATCCAGGAGCGCTGGCTCCGTTAACCAATGCGAATGGCCCGTTAATGGCCAATCAGATTCTCCTGAATGGACCAATCCGATCCTGCCATTAATGGCCAATCAGAAGTGCAGGGCCAAAACCCTGCACTTGACTTCAAGCTCAAGATAACTTTATTTAACATTTATGCATTCACAACACCCCTTCCCCCTGGCTTCTGTTTACGGGGCGCTGTCACATAGTCATTGAGGTAGGACAGTTGTTTTATTAGTCTTTTTGATTTTTGCTGTGCGTCTTGCATTTGGCAAGATGCCAAAGGAAGATGGGGAAGATTGCTGAGGAAGATCGTTGTTTGGTGAAAGGGGTGCCTCTGGTTCAGAGTTCGCATTTCTGTTGTTACCAATATCTTTGGCAACTCCCTGAGGTGAACTTACTCCCATCCTTGGTTCCAGTTCCTGTGTCTCTGTTCCACTATCATTCCCTTCAAAGGGATTTTCCTCTAGTTGAAATTTGTCTTCCTCTGTATCTCCCCCTCCCCTCAGTTTGGTCATAAGGGAGTTCAGAATTGCCTGACTGGAGCCGTGATCATAATTGATTGATATGGCGCTTCCAAAGTCTATTGTCAGGGCACTGTACAAGGTAGGATCTTGGGCCGGTTACACAGATTACCGTCGCTTCTACCCACAGCAGATCGCCCGATAGGTTTTTAGCATACACCAAATCGCCTACCTGGAAGGTACAGCATCAGCCACTGGATCCGAGTGGTTTTTCCGGTTCGTAACCTGGGTGTAACTGGTCGAGGTGGGAGCGAAGCTTCCGTCCCATTAGCAGCTCGGCGGGAGTTTTGTTGGTGACACTGTGAGGTGTGATGTGCTGTAGAAAAAGGATTCGGTTGATTTTCTCATCGATGTTGTCGTAGTCTATTTTCTGTAGCGTTTTCTTGACGAATTGGACCATGCGCTCAGCCCTACCGTTGGCCGCAGGGTGCACAGGTGAAGTGAGCGCATGTTGGATACCATGGTCAGCCAGGTACTGCTCAAAGGACAACGCGGTAAATTGGGGCCTGTTGTCGGATACCAGAACGTCTGGTAATCCGTGGGTTGTAAACAGTCTTTCCAGTCTCTTGATGACCGCTTCTGTGGCTGTGTTCCTCATACGGTGGATTTTGAGCCAATTCGAGTAGGCGTCGATGGTCAACAAAAAGGTGTGGCCTTTGGTCAGCCCAGCAAAGTCCAGGTGAATACGGGACCAGGATCCCCGTGGTGTCTCCCATTCGGTTGGGATTGCCTTTGGTGGAGTGTTGCTTACTTCTTGGCATCTATGACAAGCTTTGACCCAAGTCTCGATTTGCTTGTCGATGCCTGGCCACCATGCGTAGCTTCGTGTGAGGGCTTTCATGTGCACGATGCCGGGGTGGCCATTGTGCAAGGTTCTCAGTATTGCTAGTTGGAGTCGCTCTGGGATAATGACTCTATCACCCCAGATGATACAGCCCTTTTGAGAAAATAACTCTGTTTGTCAACTTTTGAATGGTGCGAAGTCGTCTGGTATTTGGTCCAATGGCCATCCGCGTTCCACCCAACTGAGGACTCGCGCTAAGGTGGGGTCACGTCTTGTTTCTCTCACAATATCACAGGCGGTTAATGGTGGTGTGTGTAGTGTCTTGATCTGCAACGTGGTTACTGTAGGCACGGGGTCGTCGAGAGTCTCTGGAAGCAGTGCTCGGCTCAATGCGTCGGCGTGGGGAATGGCTTTCCCCGGGTGGTATTGCAGCCGATAATTATAAGCAGCCAAGAATTCTGACCAGCGGGTCATCCTGGGAGATAATATATAGGGAGTCGGTTTATCTCCGGCTATTATCTGCAGCAACGGTTTGTGGTCAATCACTATAGTAAAAGCCCGGCCATACATGTACTCGTTAAATATTTTAATGGCAGACACAATCGCAAGGGCTTCTTTATCGATCTGGCTATAATTTCGCTCAGTTTTTGAAAGCGTCTTTGAAAAATAGGCAACAGGGGCTTTTCTACCATTAGGTAATACGTGGCTCAAAATGGCGCCCACTCCGAAGGGCGAAGCATCGCATGTGATATTTAACGGCAAGGTCTCATTGTACTGCATGAGTACAGTATCAGAAGTCAGTAGTTTTTTCACATTATGGAACACCTGATCTTCTCTATGACCCCATACCCAAATTGCTTTTTTGTCCAGTAAACGATGTAAAGGTTCAGCGACAGTTGCTTTGTGCGGCAGAAATATGTTATAAAAGTTGATAAGACCTAGAAACGCCTGGAGGTCGGTTTTTTCCAGGGTCTGGGAGCATTTTTTATTGCTCTCAATTTACTGTCGGTAGGGTGAATACCCTGACTGTCAATTAAATACCCTAAAAATTCGACACGATCTGTATACAGTTTACACTTATTCTTTTTCACTTTAAGACCTGCGTCTTTGAATTTCTGTAGAACTAATTTTAAGCGATCCCATAAGATTTTTGTAGTAGGTGCAGCAATTAACACATCGTCAAAGTAGGGGACCATGCCTTTAATCCCTTGTAGTAGCCTTTCCATAAGGCTGAAAAATCTCCGGGGCTACACTGACTCCGAACTGGAGCCGGGTACATTTAAAGGCACCTCGGTGCATCATAATCGTCTGTGCCTGTGCCATTTTTTCATCAACTGGTAGTTGCTGATATGCCTGAGCTAAGTCTAGTTTAGCGAAGACTTTTCCGCCCCCCAGGGAATGGAGGAAGTGCTGTACCACCGGCACCGGATATGCGTTTTGATGTAGGGCGTGGTTCAGGATGGCCCGGTAATCCCCACAAATTCTAATCGAACCATCCGGCTTAATTGGTGTTACGATTGGGGTCTCCCAGGGAGAGTGATCGGTTGGCTCTAGCACTCCCTGGGCTATTAACTTATCAAGCTGTTCGTCGATTTTCGGCTTTAAGGCAAACGGAACTTTAAGGCAGATGGGAGCTATTTTTGGATTAAGGCTGAACGATATCGGGGTCCCCTTGTACTCGCCTAGTTTTTCCATGAAGACGTCCCTGAATTCATGGACGAGGTCCTCCTCCCAGTCACTGCCGCCGATTCGGTTAATGCCTGCCACTTCAATGCCGAGTGGCGCGAACCATTGGAGGCCTAGCAGGCTAGACCGATCCTTGTCAATCACAGTCAGAGGTAAGTATGCCGTGCGGTTCTTGAATGAGACCTGGACTCAGCTGGATCCAATGACAGGGATCCGATTCCCTTGATAGTCTTTAAGGATAAGCCTTTGGCTTATCTTGGCGCCGGATAGTAGGGATGAGTTGCTTGAGGGTCCTCCATCGAGAGAGATGATCCCGAGTCAACTTCCATTTGGCAGGGCTGATTTTTAATGGCCACTGTAATTCAGATTTTCTTGGCATCCAAGGAAGAGGCATGACCGATAGTGATAGTTTGGTGAGCCTCTTCTCGCTTCGTGGGGCGATTCAAGGTTTGGTTTCTGTAGGAGTGGTTTACTGGTTCTCGCCTTACAGGATGGTTTCCTGTCGATTGGCGATATTTAGCCCCCTTCGAGGCCTGGCCGGGTCCTTGGAAGCTTTGGCAGACGCACCCAATGTGGCCTCTCTTACCGCACTCATGGCAGAGAGTGCCGCAGAATTTGCATTCGGACCTGGAATGGTTGGTCTTACAGCCAGCACATGGGTGCAGAGACTTCGGGTACTGGTCCCAATCAGACTGCAATTGATGGACCTCTTCTTCGTCTCTGTCTGACGATGAAGAGAGGTCCTCGTGGTGGGTCATCAGAAGCTGTCCTTCTGACTTGGCTGAAATTTCGCCGGTCGGTTGGTGTATTGGAGCGCGGTTTCGACGTAGTTGGGCAGCCGACTTCCTGGTTGCTTCCGCTGCAGTTGCATCAGCAATGGCATCGTCAAGGCTGATGTCGCCTTTCACCATCAGCTTACTCTGTACGTTTAGTGCATCTAGTCCCAGGACTATTCGATCTCTCAAAGCCTCTTCCAGGTCAGCGAACCCGCAGAGGCCTCCCAGGTTTCGGAGGTCTGCGACGAAATCGGCAACGCTCTCTCCTTTCCGCTGGTTTCTTTGGTAGAACTCGTGCCGCCTTACAAGCTTTGGTAAGGTTGGTGCATAGTGGGCTCTCAGTAGGGGTTCGAGGACGTCCCAGTCCACAATCTTCACTTCAGCCGGTTTTGCCAGGGCCTTGGCCATCTTGAATACGGTTGGCCCACAATGCGTTAGGAATACTGCCCGTTTCTTCCCGGTTGTGGCATCCTTCAAATTGTTAGTTTCCAAGAACATTTGGAAATGATCCATGTAGGACTCCCAGTCCTCTTGCGCTGGATCGAACGGAGCGGGTGGTATGACCCCGCCGGACATGGTTCCGCCATTGTGCGTTGTCAGTCATGTGCTTGGTTATTTTCTTCTTTGTTCAGTCAGCTCTGACATCTCCATATCCCACCTTCGTCGCCAGTGTTAGGTTTGGAGCATGGGCGAGAAAGAATGGAGACAAGCCAGTGAAAGAGTGAACTTCAACTCTTTATTTACATGGTGTGACAGCTCAAACTGGACGGCTGCTATAGCCTTCCTTATATAGGCAACCCAATAACTATTTCAACCAATAACAATCCAGGAGCGCTAGCTCCGTTAACCAATGCGAATGGCCTGTTAATGGCCAATCAGATTCTCCTGAACAGACCAATCCAATCCTGCCATTAACAGCCAATCAGAAGAAGTGCAGGGCCAGAACCCTGCACTTGACTTCAAGCTCAAGATAACTTTATTTAACATTTATGCATTCACAACAATAAGTATATGAGATTATTATCCAATAATAATCTGAGCAAAATCTTAGAATCATGTGAAAGATTTAGTTTTTTATTGCAGGAGAAGTTTCAGATCAACACAAGAGCAGAGTAACATAAATTGAGAACAATAGATGCAATTAATTTATTGATTGCATGAATAAATGAATATATATAAAATTTATCCAAAAAACACAACAAAGAATATTCTTTTTACGCCAACTTAGAAAATTCAGACTGCCCAAGGAGCTGCTGATACAGTTCTACAGAGGAATTATTGAGTCTATCATCTGCACCTCTATAACTATCTGGTTTGGTTCTGCAACCCAACAAGACAGACACAGACTTCAGAGGATAATTAGGACTGCAGAAAAAACAATTACTACCAAACTGCCTTCCATTGAGGACCTGTATACTGCACAAGTCAAAAAGAGGGCTATGAAAATATTTACAGACCTCTCACATCCTGGACATAAACTCTTTCAACTCCTATCCTCAAAACAATGCTATAGAGCAGGGTTCACCAACCTTTTGGAGCTCAGAGACCACCAAACTCATAATTTTAGATTCCAGGGACCACTAACTGGTTCTGTGAGCATGGCCTAATTTGTGGGTGTGACTTGGTGGTCATGTGACTGGCTGGGCATGGCTTGTATGTAAATATTTTAAATATTTATATAAATATTGAATTTTTTATTTTAAAAAAGAGCAACTTTTACCCAAAATCAGGCAAAGCAGGCAGGCAGATTGAGTTGCTCACAGAATCTTCAGTGATCTATCTATTTGCCATCGGCTAGCTCAGTCTCTCAAATTTGGTTGCCGTGAGTCTGCACTGAATTTGCTTGCAAACAAACCTTCAGTCCTAAGGGAGGTTCAGCTGTGCTTAGCTAGAAAACAAGAAATCCAACCATTTCCTGCTTCCTAGCTAATCTAAATCTCCTGGCACAGCAGAATAGATGATGGTCGGAAAAAGGAAAAATAGCAACTTAGCAGACAAGTTTGCCGGGTAAGGAGTGAGTGGGCAGGGAGGGTTCCTGAGCCATTTGGGCTAAGCAGCCTTGTGTTTCTGTGCAGCCTGGATTAATTGCTTTGGGAGGGTGCTCTGGGGGTGAGATTTCTCTGTGGCCCACCAAAATTTTCTCGCAGCCCACCGATTGGCAACCACTGCTATAGAGCACTGCATACCAGAACAACAAGACACAAGGACAGTTTTCCCCCCGAATGCCATCACTCTGCTAAACAAACAATTCCTGCTTGTATCCTTACAATTTATATTGACTGTTTCCTATGTATGATTTGATTACATATTTGTACCCTATGACTATATTAAGTGTTGTACCTTATGATTCTTGATGAATGTATCTTTTCTTTTTATGGACACTGAGAGCATACACACCAAGACAAATTCCTCTGTGTCTAATCACAATGGGCCAATAATTAATTCATTCATTGATTCATATGAATCATAGCTGGCCAATACTTAAGTAAAATAATCATTGACAAGGCAGTCATATGCAGGAGAAAAATGAAAAAAAAAAAGACTATAATTACGGCAAGTTCATAATACAGAAGAAGATAAAAAAGCCCTAGTCAATAACATATTGTAATATATTCCTAATTTCATCTCTCCATTAGCCTTGAAAACTAATTAGAACATTCTAAATTATTCTACATTCATGGAGTTTGCTGTTGCCAATAGTCTTTACCTTTCATCAAAAAAAATCCACTCATCAAATATTTTGATTTACAATATCCACATCTTGCCATTGGTTATTTAGTTATTATTTCTTTAATGATATTTAGTTTATTCAAGGAAAGTTAAAATACAAAATACCTAAATATTTTTTTGAAAAAGAAAAACACAGCAAACAAGGATAAACACAACAAAAAAGAAAAAGTATCTCAGAAAAAAAGACTAACATATATACACATGACATGCCCCCCAGCCGAGTGCTGATTAACATAATAGACAATATTAATTTCCTACTCCTTACAAAATAGATTAAAAGGATTTTAAACTATTCAGTTGCAAGATTTGTTTACAAATTTTAGCCTATCATCGATATACTATATTAATGGCAAAATAATTAACAGGAAAAACAACAATAATAACAACAGCAATAATAAATAACACTTAAAAATAATAAACAGTATTAATAATGAAAGAAAAACAAAACTGAAATTCCAAATGCAGTTAACAAGCTATTGTTATATTCAACCTGTCAAAAATTTACCATGGCTTCTATCTGAGATCATCTCAAAAAATTAACCCTAACTGGTCATGGATCAAATATCCACATTTGTTTCTTATTGCTATCTCTTATCAGTTGCTGATTGATTAAATACAATAAATATAATCTCCAAAACTTCTATCTTCTAAAAAAAAAAAGCCAGATGGGATCATTTCCCATTCAAATGTAGTAGGTTCATTCCCCATTTTCTTTCAAACCCCTTAAAAAGATTAATTTACAGACTTATCTACCCAGGCAGTTGTCTAGTATTATATGAAAATATAGCATTGTGCCAAATACTTGCTCTGGCAGCAAACCAAACAGATCATGGATAAGAGAAAGAAAAACTCTCGCTCTACAGTAGCCATCTGGGGGAAGGAGTTGGTTATTTAGTTAATATTGACAGGACCTAAAGATGAAAAGATCTGGAAGGCAGAGGCAAGAGATTTAGGTTTTGTTCCTACCTGCATATAACTACAGCCCAAATATGCTCTGCCTATATTCTTCTTCTACTATGTCCCCATGATATTACCTTTTTGTTCCCTAGTCCAGTGGTGGGATTAAACTTTTTTTACTACCGGTTCTGTGTGCGTGGCTTGGTGGGCATGGCAGGGAAAGGATACTGTAAAATCTCCAGTCATAAGTGGTATTTGCCAGTTTTCCGAACTACTCAAAATTTCCACTACTGGTTCTCCAGAGCTGGTCAGAACCTGCTGAATACCACCTCTGCCTTAGTCCACATATGAGACACAATTAAGTCCTCCTTAATGGTACCAAATATTTCCCCCCTCCCACAAATTATTTCAACAGTATTGAAGTTGTTGGGCTTTGTCAGCCAGTTGGATGGAAATCAGATGGCACTAAATAAAGGAAAAAAGAAATAGCTATCACTAATAGGTACCAAATATTATACTGGTTTAGTTTAAAAAAAAAAAAAAAATCAGTAGCTGCATTGTAATTCCATAATGGGAATAAACGAACATAAAAACAAAAACTGGGGGGAAATGAGTCAAGTGGGAAGAGAAAAATAAGAACATTAAATAATGTAAAGGTTTTTTTTCCTGATCAGAGAATGGACAATGGTACCATTTCAAGTGGAATGTTCTTAGTCAAAAATGTCCCAGCCAATTTTAATCCAAACAAATGATTTCATTGGATTTGCTACTTTTAACTTTTAACTGATTGCATCCTGTCTATATTTTTGCTTTTTCTTTCTTTGTTCACATCTGAAGCATCACAATAAAAATAAAGCATACTATAAAATTTAAAATACAAGATAGAATGTGTACAATTTAAACCAGAAACTAGCAAGATGAATTGCATCCTGTCATACTACCATGAAGCCTCTTTTGATGCTCTTTTGCCTAGCAAGAATCAGGCCAAAATCCCAAGTTTGTTCTGAAGAATTTCCTCACTTTGTTTCTGAAATATAAATATAGTAACCAAGCAACAATAACCAGCCTATGACTGGGAATTCTTATTATTCCAGCTTGTACCCAACATCCAGGAGAAAGTTGACTAATAATGCAATTATATATATGAACTTTGTCACTCTACTGGGACTGAGTGGGACTTTATGTTGCACTGCATTTAACAGATAATCAGAGTTGGAAGGGACCTTGTAGGTCATCTAGTCCAACCCCCTGCCGCCCAAGTGGGAGACCCTACACCATTTCTGACAAATGGCTGTCCAATCTCTTCTTGAAAGTCTCAAGTGATGGCACTCTCACAACTTCTGAGGGCAAGCTGTTCCATTGGTTGATTGTTCTCACTGTCAGAAAGTTTCTCCTTATTTCCAGGTTAAATCTCTCCTTCTTCAGTTTCCATCCATTATTCCTTGTCTGGCTTACAGGCACTTTAGAAAACAGCTTGACCCCTTCCTCCCTGTGGCAGCCCCTCAAGTATTGGAAGACCTTTATCATGTCTCACCTGGTCCTTCTCTTTACTAGACTAGCCAAGCACACTTCCTGCAACCATTCATTGAATGTTTTAGCCTCCCAGTCCCCTAACCATCCTGGTTGCTCTTTTTCTCAACATTTTTTTTATAATGTGGTGAACAAAACTGGATGCAGTACTCTAGGTGTGGTCTTACTAAGGCTTTATAGAGTAGTATTAGTACTTCCCTTGACCTTGATTGTATCCCTCTGTTAATACAATTTAGGACTGCATTAGCTTTTTTGGCTGCTGCTGCACACTGCTGGCTCATATTTAGCTGGTTGTCCACTAAGACTCCAAGATCCCTCTCACAGTTATTGCTATTGAGCCTGGTTTCACCCAGTCTATATGTGTTCTTTTGGTTTTTCTTGCCTAAGTATAGGACTTTACTTTTCTGTACGTTGAATTTCATTTTGTTAGATATGGCTCAGTGTTCTAATCTGTCAAGATCCATTTGAATTTTGAGCCTATCTTCTTGGGTGTTAGCTATTCCTGCCAGCTTAATATCATCTGCAAATTTGGTAAGTTCCCCTTCTATTACCTCATCTAAGTCGTTAATGAAGATATTGAAGAGTACTGGGCCTAAGACGGAACCTTGTGGCACCCCACTGCTTACTTCCCTCCATGTAGACTTAGACCCATTAAGAGCTACTCGTGAGTACGGTTTGTCAGCCAGTTGCAAGTCCATCTAGTGATGGTGCTAACTATTCCATTTTTTTCTAGCTTACTAAGAAGTAGGTTGTTAATGAGGACTGACAAAGTACATGACCCATAGTCACCCAAGGAGCATTCACAGCTGAGCATGGATCTTGTTGTACTCTAGTATAGAAAGCACCCATCCCTCTCCTAGAAGAATGAAATATTCTAGGAAATATTAAAAAGGCAAAATATTATACTTCCCAACAAGCTCTTGGAAAGCAGCCCCCACCTTTATTAATAGCCCCAGAAAGATTGGACCATCCTATCTACAAGACAAAAGGTCTTCAGCTCCAGGGTGATAGGATTAGCCTTCACTCAAGATCCAAACCAGGACAAAGCCATTAAGTCATAATAGGAATTGCCCAATACCCTTTCAGAGCACAGACCTCTTCATTACATCATCACCCAGTAAGATTCAACCAAGCCTGGGACACAGACAGCCTACAAGGTTATCTGGATCCCCGCATAGCCCCCTGGGAGTCTGACAACCAATAGGATACATTTCTTGCAAAGCCCAAGAGAGGGTTAAATATATCTCACTCTCCATGCTGCACTCGGACCATGTGCTTAATGGTTCTGATCCATTAAACCATCCTTCCAAGTAGTCTCCATGTTTCCAGTGTCTTTCTCCTCACTTGGAATTGAACCCAGATGAACATTTCTTCCAACATTAGACAACACCTTATCTACTGTGCCATATAGACTCTTTATGTGTATAACTGGTATATACTGCTGGCCAAAGAAAAATTCCAGAGAGAAAATATAATATTTTTTTCAATAAACTTGCTTACTTTAAACTATGCTGCTTTGTCTCTTTGAGTTCAGACTTCCTGGGAGATGGCATGTAGTTGAGTTCAAGTAGTGGTTAATTCCTCTCTGCAGAAGCGGGTGGCACCACTTGCCCTAAAGGAGGTGGTGGTGTGCCCCCTTATCAAAGGACCATCCTTGGACCTCACAATATTGCAGTCCAAAATACCCTTGCCTGAGAGTTCCACTCAGCCCCAATAGGGCTACTTTTGTCCATTCTCCAATCTTCCTTTCTTTTAGGGAATGTTGTAGAGAGGGTTGTTGGCATATAGCTACAAAGAGTCCTGGATGAAATGGATTATCTGAACCCTTTTCAGTTTGAGTTCAGGCTGGGACACAGCACTGAAATGGCATTGGTTACATTTGTTGATGACTTTTTGAGGGCTCAGGATAGATGTAGTGCAATCCTTCAGGCCCTCTTGGAACTTTCAGTGGCTTTCTGTATCATTGACCATGGTATTCTTCTGGACTGACTTCAGAGGTTGGGAGTGGGAGGTACTGTGCTATGATGGTTCTCAACCTCCATGAATAGTTCTAGTCAGTGTTGATAGGAGAGGAGAGGTTGAGTTCTAGGCCCTGCAGTGTGAGGTTCTTCCAAGCTCAAACCATTCCTTTTTAACATCTACTTGAAATCACTAGGGGAGGTCATCCATTGGCATGGGGTTCAGTATTATCAGTATTCTGATGATGCTCAATTATAATCTCCACCCCTTGCTGGATAAATCATGTAGTGGATGCTATTAGGGTCTGATTGAGGAAGAACCAGCTTTGACTTAACCCTGGCAAGGTGGAGTTGCTATAGGATTATTCATTTTTGAGTCTGGTTGGGGTGGCATTTCTTTGGACGGAACTGAAATGAAACTTGGGGACCCAGCCTTTATAGTTTTAATATGATTTTATATCTTTTCATTTTTGATTAGGAGCTGCCCAGAATTGATTGAAAAATCGGTGGCAATATAAATGTTTTAAGTTAATAAATATGTATTTAATCGCCTATATCCTATCAGGAATATTATGAGGTCAATAGTGCCAACACCCTCATTCCAGATTGAAGAAATAAAATATGTAAATATTATAATCCCAAGACTTGCCAAAGGGCATCCAGCAGGCTAAAGTAGAAGGTTGTCTTCGAGGCTAGTTTTATTGCTCTTCTCATTTGAGATTTTGATCCGTGTAACACTGTAGCACAATTATTCTTTCTTGCTCTTAGCCCAACCTTCCAAGAGAAGAGTCCAAAGGCTTTCTGTTTCTTTCCTCTGAATGAGGTGTCTGCTGCTATGGTTGAGTGGTTGAGCACTATTCTAAGATTATCAGTTTGGGTACCCCATAAACTTTGGAAATTGACTGATGATGAAGATTATCTTACTCTTATTTATCATCTTTGATTTGGATAAAAGAAGTAAGTACTAAAGAACTTGAAAAACCTATTTTATCATTGTTTTTTGTTGCCTCTCTAGTAAGTGGTATCTAACTTTCTGCTTATTTCAAAATACATGGTATATATGCTTTTATCTCTTGGAAAAGTTACACTTGAGTTGTCCAATGCTTCATGGTTCATTTTTGGTCCAATTACAAAATACTTGAGATAAAAGAACTATATGTTTTAGAATATTCCTGGGAGGGATGGGAACTGGGGAAAGAGCTTCCTCTGGGTATAAATGCACAGCTTTATTAAATGTCTCATCCTTGGACTAAGTAGCGTACTACTGAGAGTGAGTTTTTGATAGTGAGTATAAGTGAGGTATCCTTTGAATTTGCTGGGTCTGCCAAAATCAAAATGTATAATTGATTCAAGAATAATGCTGGAATCTTCAGTGATGTTGGAATCTCCAGTGATACTGATACTTCTCCCCGTCTGAAAACACCTCTCTAACAAGGCCATAGTTCTGGTCCCTCTTCCCCTTCTGAATCCAGCTTGTATTTTGGGAGTTCTTGTTTCATTGTATTGCTGAAATCTAGAAAGCAAACTGTTTTTTTTTTTTAAACTTTTGATCACTTTTATGTTCTTCATTTTATTATATTTATTTATTTTATTTTGTCAAGTGATTTTTAGATAACAGGTATAAGTATAAACATGGTTATGAATACATGAAACGGATACAAATAAGAAAAAAAGAAACAGGGATAGTAGGCACGTTGGGGCGCTTATGCATGCCCCCTACAGACCTCTTAGGAAAGGGGTGAGGTCAATAGTAGACAGTATGAGGTTAAAGTTTTGGGGGTTTAGGGAAGAAACAACAGAGTCAGGTAGAGTATTCCAGACATTGACTACTCTGTTGCAGAAGTCATATTTCCTGCAATCAAGTTTGATGCGGTTTACTTTGAGTTTGTATCTATTGTGTGCTCTTGTATTGTTGTGGTTGAAGCTGAAGTATTCATTGACAGGTAGGACATTGAAATATATAATTTTATATACTATATTTAGATCAAACCGAAGGTGGCGTAGTTCTAGGTTGTCTAGGTATAAAATTTCGAGTCTGGTGGCATAAGGTATTCTGCTACAAGTAGAGAAGTGGAGAACTCTTCTTGAGAAATATTTCTGGACTTTCTCAATTGTATTAACATCAGATATGTAATACGGGTTCCAGACTGATGAGCTGTATTCAAGCATTGGTCTAGCAAATGTTTTGTATACTCTAGTTAGTAAAGTGATATTACTGGAGAAAAAGCTAAGCAGGATTAGGTTTACAACTCTTAATGACTTTTTGGCTATGTAGTTACAGTGGGCTCTAGCACTTAGATCATTAGAGATGAGTACTCCAAGGTCCTTGACAAGGTTTGGGTCATCAACAAGGTCTTGACTATTCAGCTTGTATTTTATTTTCTGATATTTTTTTTTACCAGTATGTAAGACAGAGCATTTATTTGTTGAGATTTGAAGTTGCCATTTCTTTGACCATTCTGACACATAGTCGAGCTCTTTATTGGTTTTTAAAAACAAACATAAACAAACAAAACATAAAAACATAAAAACATAAAACTATCTTTCATAGGTGTACATACAGTGTGCTGGTTGGTTTACAAATTATTTTGTGCTTCCATTTCGTAGTCTTCAATTACAATTACATTACATATAATCTCACATTGTCAATCAAAAATTAAATACCTTAGTATCATTATTAATCAATCATTTGACTATACTTTTATTCATTCATGTTTTACAAGACAACCATAATTTACTTTAGCTTATAATAGTTCATATTATCATCCCAAATTTATCCTAAAATCGTTTTGTAGATATAATAAGTACATCTTTATATATTTATTATTTTCTAAAAGTCTACATATTTCATTACTGTACTTTATTGTCTAACCATTGATAGAAAAGATCCCAAATTTTATAAAATTGTTTATCCTCTTGTTCTCTAATTTCAAATGTCAATCTACTCATTTCAGCACATTCCAATATTTTCTTAATGATTTCCTCCTATGATGGTATTTTCTCATTTTTCCAGTTTTTAGCAAATACAATCCTAGCCGCTGTTAATACATTTACAATCAGGTATTTCAAGTCTTTACTATGTATTTCAGATAAAATTCCCAATAAAAATATCTGTGGTTTCAAGTCTGTATATTTTTTTGTCATTTTTTCCAACCACGTGTGGATTTTAGTCCAGTATTTTTTAGCATCCGCACAAGTCCACCACATATGGAAATATGAGCCAGGTGTCTGATGACATTTCCAACATTTTTCGGATTTATTCTTGAACATTCTTGCTATTCTTGTTGGGGGGAAATGCCACCTGTAAAACATCTTATACGAATTTTCTTTATATGCTATTGACATTGTCATTTTATAATTTTGAGACCACAATTTTTGCCATTTCTCTAAATCAATCCCATATCCAAAATTCTTCCCCCAAGCAATCATAGTTTCTTTAACTTGTTCTTCTTTGAGTTTAATTTCTAATAGATATCCATACAATTTTTTAATCACCTTTTCATCAGTATCTGTCAAAATCTTATCTAAGTCAGTCAGTTTATCATAGAAACCTTCTGTTTTAGAATCTTTATCATTCCGTGAATGTATTTGCGCATATGAAAACCCATTCATCTTTATACCTTGTTCCTCTAGTTTTTGCATAGATTTAAGTTTACCCTTTTCATTTAATATTTCACCATATCTAACTGTTTGTTCCTTTTTGTATATTATAGGATACAAAAATGCTTCAATATGCGATAACCAGACTGGAATTTTCAAATAACATTGTCTTTTAATCTTCTCCCAGTTTAACCACAGAGAATCCCATATATAATGTTTTCTAAAATACCCCTGTGTTTTAGTTCCTTTGTACCATAAAAAAGCATACCACCCCAACAACAAATCATGTCCTACTAATGTCAGCAATCTAGTATTTCTTAGTGTTATCCATTCCTTAACCCACATCAGATTTGTAGCTTGGTAGTACAACTCCTAATTAGGCAAACCAAATCCTTCTCTAATTCTAGCATCTTGCAAAAGTTTTAACTTTATTCTCACTTTCTTACCTTGCCATATATATTTCAACACAATTTTATTTAAATCTTCAAAGTAGTCTTTTCCAAGCCTAATTGGAATTGTTTGAAACAAATATAAAATTCTGGGTAATATATTCATCTTAATTGTTGAAATTCTCCCTATTAGTGACTGTTGTAAATTTTCCCATTTCACCAAATCTAGCGCTATCTGCTGTTTAAGTTTAATATAATTATTCTCTTTTAATGTACTACATCTTGCTGTCAAATATATCCCCAAGTAGTTGATCTTATTTGTGACCTGAATTTTCAATAGATCTGCCAATTCTTCCTATTGTCTTAATAGCATATTCTTTGTCAAAATATTTGTCTTATCTTTATTTATTTTCAAACCAGCCACCTTTCCATATGTCTCTATCTTTTCTATCAATTTTGATGCTATTTTTAAAGGGTCTTCTAAGATGAAAACCAGATCATCCGCAAGTGCTTGCAGCTTGAATTCTTCCTTTTTGACTTTCATTCCTTTTATATTCTTTTCATCTCTAATATTTCTGTTTAACACTTCCAAAGTTAACACAAACAACAAAGATGATAGTGGGCACCTTTCTCTTGTTCCTTTTCTTATATTAATAGAGTCTGTCAGTTCTCCCGCTATCATTACCTTTGCCGTTTGCTTATAGTATATAGCTTCTATTGCTTGAATAAATTTTCTAGCAAAACCCATCTGTTCCAACAGTAATAACATGAATTGCCAATTCACATTATCAAATGCCTTCTGTGCATCTAAAAATATCAGAGCCATTTGTTTTTCAGGATGTGTCTCATAGTATTCCAAAGTATCCAAGATTACTCTCATGTTGTCTTTAATTTGTCTCTTTGGCAGAAATCCATTTTGATCAGGATGGATAAAATTATTTAAATATTTTTTTTTAAGTCTTTCTGCCAATATTGAAGCAAAGATTTTATAATCTGCATTTAGTAGAGAAATGGGTCTGTAGTACTTAATTTGTAATTCCTCTTTAGGAATAAGTGTAATGTAGGCTTCTGACCATGACTTAGGTATCGTCTTCTTTAACATAACTTCATTCATAACTTCTAGCAATGGAAGATTCAACGATTCTTGTGATGTTTTATAAAATTCTGCCAGAAGTCCATCTGGGCCTGGTGCCTTTCCATTATTTTGCTTCTTGAGTACTTCAATTAACTGCATCATCATTATATTGCTTTCTAACATTTTTTCAGTCTCTTTAGGTATCTGAGGTAAATTAGCATTCTGTAAGTACTGCTTAACTCTTTCCTCATCAATATTCTCTTGCATATATAATTTCCCATAGAAGTCTCGGATGATTTCCTTCTTCTCTTTGCTACCATGGCAAACTTGGCCTTGGCCATCTATTAATTGCAATATTTTCCTTGATTCTTTCTCCTTTCTCAATTTGTATGCTAACCATCTACCTGGTTTATTTGCATCTTCAAAGTAGTTCTGTTTTCTGTGCTAATTCTTCTTTTTCTGTGCTAATTCTTCTTTTTCTATTTGACCCATTTTGTGTTTAATTATATCCATTTTTGGCTTGATGTTCTTTTTCTGTGGCATTTTCTGTAGCTCTTTTTCAGGTCTTTTATGCTCATCTTCTAGGGCCTTAGAGACTAGCCTTTTCATAGTATTCCTTTTCCTTGTATAGTCTATTATCAAGCCTCTAACATATGCCTTCATTGTATCCCAAACATTCTGAATTGATGTATCTTCTTTTTTGTTTTCTCAAAAAACAAAACACCAGCCAATTCTTTCTCCATCCACTGTGTGAAGTCTTTTTCCTTTAAAATAGTATTATTTAATGTCCATCTAGATCTTCTTTTTTGTCCTTTCCATTTAATTGTGGTCTGCCCAAGTACTTGTTTCGATATTTATTTCTTGAATGCTAGATATTAATTCTGTTGACATCCATATCATATCTATTCTGGACCGTGATAAGTGTCTATTTGAATAGAAGGTGTATTGTTTAGTTTTAGCATTTCTTTCTCTCCATATATCTTTTAAGTTTATTTCATCTACCATTAAAAAAAAAAATTAGGGAGAGTCTTTCTGTTTTGCTTTATTGTTTTCTGTGCTGTATAGTCCTATTTATTGTCTACAATTCCATTAAAATCTCCCATCATAACTATATTAACATAGCCCAGTTCAATTATTTTCATATGTAATTTTTTGTAGAATTCTTCTTGTTTGTCATTCGGAGCATAAATTGCAATCAGGAGTGTTTTCATATTATTGTCCGTTATTTCCACCATTAGTATTCTTCCATCATCATTGGTATAGATCAATTTTACTCTTTAATATATAAAACCATTCCTCCTTTCTTACATTGGGTCAAGGAAGTAAATATTTTCCCTAATTTTGGCTGTACCAACAATTGTTCATATTGTTTTTTAATATGTACTTCTTGTAGACAAATTATATCAAATTTTAATTTCTCTAATTTATGAAAGATTTTCCTTCTTTTAATGGCTGAGTTAAGTCCATTTATATTAATTGTAATCAATTTTTTCTCTTCCACGGTTATATTTTATAGTTAAGTTTAGCAGCTTTCGTAGATCTTAGTTCATGTTGTTCTTTGGCTTCTACCTTTCCATCTACTGCGCCTTCTTCTTTTTCAGTCTCCATTTGGCAGTCCTCTTGGAATTCAATTAGTGAGATCTCTTTTTCTGCCTCTTCCTCTTTCCTTCCAAAAAATTCTGTATAAAATAATTCCACTTTCTCAATTGAGTCAATTCTATGTCTCTGTTCTTGCCATGTGAATATTAAACCTTCTGGAATCAGCCATCTATAATTCACCTCTTTTTTGAGTAGAATTTTAATCAGGAATCAGTATTCTCTTCTCATCTCTCTCACTCTTCTGGGTATTTGTTTCAAGACCACAATCTCCTTGTCTTTGTATTTCAATGTTTTCTCTTTTGCCACTTGCAATATTTGCGTTTTAATGGCTTTCTTTGTAAATCTAATGTGAACTTCTCTTGGTAAGCTATTTCTCATCGCATATCTTGCGAAAACTCAATAAACCTCATCTATTCCATCCATCTTCTTCTCTTGAGTTATTTCCAAAGCTTCAGCCAGTATTTCTATCATTATCTCAGCTAGGTTTTGTCTTTTTTCTTCCTCTGTGTTTTGGAATCTAAGATAGAATTCTGATCTATCCATCTCCCATCTCAATATACCACTTTTATCTTGTTCAACCACCATTAATCTATTATCAATATCTCCAATCTTCTTGTCTCTTTGTTTATCTTCTTCTTCAATTTTTTTGGAATTTCTCATCATACTTCAACATCATTTGTTGGATGTTCTCCACTTTTTCATTGGTTTTCCCTGTTCTTTGTTCTTTGTTCTCTGTTCTTTGTTCAATGTTCTTTGTTTGATGTTCTCTATTCTCTTTTCAATATTCTCTGATCTTGCATGAATATTTTGGATTCCTTGCATAATCATCTGCAGAGTCACTTTTTGTTGTTCTTTTTCTTGCTTTAACATTGTCTGTATTGAACGTTGCCCTCCGGATGGTGGAGAGGAAGAAGTAGAAGTTGAAGAACCAGGAGCTATAAATTTCCTACTCATTTTAAGCAATTCAAAATCTTCAGGTTCTTCTAAACCTTAATTCAATTGTGAAGTAACCAATTATAGTTCAAAATAAAAATAGTAAAAAAAAGAAGCCCAATAATAATGATTTAAAAAAAAGAAAAAAAAGGGAGAACAAAATTTCTTCAGGTTCTTGTATACTTTAATTCAATCAATAATTAGATGAAGAAAAAGGCTTAAGAAAAAAAAAAGGAAAAAAAGGAAAAGGAAAAATTATTCAGGTTCTTCAACACCTTAATCCAATTGAAAGGTCTCAAATAGAAAAAAGTGCATAAAAATAAACCAGAAAGGTAGATGAAAAAACAAAAATACCAGGAAAGGGGAAAAAAGGCTTTTAAGGCTTTCCCTTTAAAATAAAAAGCAAACGTAGAGATTGGACTCCCCCCCCCAAAAAAAGAAAGAAAAACAAAGACAATCTCCAATAAAGCAAAAAACCCAAATACTTATTACAAAAAAAAAAAAGTTTTAAAAAAATACAATAAAACGGGTAGCACAATTTAGGAAAAGTAAAAAGGGCACACTGCACTTTGCTTGATTATCCAAGGCTCTTATTATAACTCTCTTCTCCAAAAACTTATCACCATTTTCCCCCCTACATTTCAACACCAGACTCCAGCTGTTGATAGAAACCCAGAAGAGCACCTGCAATTATACTTTCCCATGCTCTTCACTCTATCTTATCGAATAGCAATGTCCTTGAAAAAGAGTCTCAGTTCTTTCTTTCTCAGCTTTGTCTGGTCACAGGGAAATAGAATATTTTCAAGCTTCTAGTTGGCAGTGTTACAAAGTTTCTTTGCTCTCATGTTCCCGCTCCTTTTCCAAGCAGGATATAATCAAAATTAATAAAAAAAGAAAAGATATTTTTTAAAAATGAAATAATTAAAGGGAGCCTCTAGCCTAAAATATTACAAAATCAAAAAGAAGAAGAAAAAAATAGATATAAATGAAAAAATCAGTCAAGTTTCAAAATACAAAATCATATATAGAAAATCCAGCTATGAGAAAAAAAAACACACATTACTTTGACATTCCTGTTTAAAATTGCTGCTTAATCACTTCTGTCAAAACTTTTACAGATTCTTTCTTCTCCTTAGGGTGTCCTTTCAGCTCTTTAAAAAAAAAAAAAACTTCTCACCAAACCAGCACACTCTCTCTTTCTGCTCTCTTCCGTTTCGGAGCTGTCCCAACTTCAGCAGCTTTAATGGCTACCTCTTTGCTGATGGAAAGAAGAGCTTCTCCTGGATCTACCAGGGACTTTGTGGTATCCCTGGGATTGACAGGATGCACTCTTCACTTTTACCATCTCTTCGGGATGGTTTAGATCTGATAGGAGCATCCAGAAGCAAAGATATCGGCAGCGATCTCAGACCTCCAAAATCACATACTGTATCATTGCGACGCCAGCTCCACTCTCCATAGTCAACTCATTTTGAAGGGTAAAAGTATTATCGGTGGTGTTGAATAGCTTTACATCATCAGTGAAGAGAACACAATTGATATCAGAGGTCATTTAGGGTAGAGTATGAAAAGACTTGGTCCTAGAACACTGCCTTGGGGGACACCACTGTTGACAGGTACAGAATTTGATAGGACACTCCCAATTTTGACCATTTGTTGTCTGTTTGACAGGAATGTTTCTATCCAGTTATGCAAGTGTCCAGAGATACCATAAGATATTAGTTTTAGGAGTAGTTTGTCGTGTACCACTGAATCAAAGGCTTTACAGAAATCTATGTAAATTGCATCAATTGTTTTGCCCTGATCAAGTTGTGTAGTCCATAAGTTTTTGTAGTGTAAGAGTTGCAGATTACAGGATAGTTTTTTCCGAAACCAAATGGTTTATTAGAGAGTAGATTGTTTCTCTCTAAGTGGAGGATAATGGATTGGTTAATAATTGATTCCATGACTTTACATGTGACTCAGCATAAAGACATTGGTCTGTAATTTTCAACTAGACTGGGGTCTCCCTTTTTGAAGATGGGGATGACCGTGGCTTGTGACCATAGTTTTGGCAAGGAGCTGATCCTGAAAGATTTTTTCAAATATTATGTTTAGAGGTTCGGCTATGGCAGTGGATAGCTTTTTTAAGAAGTAAGCACATATTTTGTCCCATCCAATAGATAGAGATGGTTTTAGATTGCTAATGCCTTTTCAACATTGTATTCTGTAAAATCGATATGTATTAAATCATTGTAGTTGTCTGTGGTTTGACTAGTAAATATTGGGCATGATCCATTGCTGTTTACAAATACTGAGCCAAAGAATGTGTTAGAGAGGTTGGCTTTAATGGTGTCATCGTTGCAGTCTTTACCATTAGGTCCTTTCAGGGGTGGGATAGACCTTGAGTCTTTTAGTTCGTTGTTTACAAAATTGTAGAAAATGTGGGTGGAATTGGTGCGTAGCAGGTTTTCCTCTTGTTTAATGTAATAATTGATGCATTCAGTCTTTATCTGATGGCATACATTTTTGTATCAGCTTTGAAAGTTGGCAACGTGACCAGATTTGTTTTTCTGCCAAAGGGATTTCATTTGGGATTGGAGCTTCCTTATTGTTATTGGTAGTTTGTTTTTCCTGGTTTTGGGAGTTGTTATTGGTACATATAGTTTGATGACTCTTTTGACTTCAAGTAAAAATATGTTGTAATGGTCTTAACAATATCGCATCCTGTGTATAGAATTTGCCAATCAAGAGATGAGAGATTGTTGTCTATAAGATCATAGTTGCCTTTTTTGAAATTATAATTGGGTATCCTGTTGTTATAGTGATTTTTGTGAGGATGTATATCGAGACAAAAGTCAATCATACTGTGGTCACTGTTGGAAAGGGTTCATTAATTTGTATTCCATAAATTGAATTCAAATTGTTGTAGAATATGAGATTGAGGCAGTTGTTAAGTCTAGTGTTGTTGGTAACTAGTTGTTCCAGTCCCAGATTTGTTACAGCATTGTAGAACGTTGCATGTATGGGTTCGGTTGTACATTCATTTAGAGTCCAGTTAATACAAGGTAGATTGAAGTCACCAAGAAATATAAAACGTATGGGCAGGAGGTTGCCCATATTAGCAGTGAATTTAACTTGTTTACATGTTCGATGTCATAATCAGGGGCTCTGTAACATAATAAGAATCAAAATGTGATATTTAAGGATGGCTCACAGATGATGGTCTCTGGAAGAGCAAGCTCCTGGGTAATTTGGATGCTTTTTAGATGTAGGGACTTTTTATAGAAGATAGTAACACCACCTCTTCTATGGATTTCAATATCTGATCGGTAAACATGATAGTATCTCACTGTGGTAATGGAGTCAGGGAGGATGCATTGAGCCATGTTTCACAGACAAATATGATGTCAAATCTAGTTGTATTTAGTAAGAGGAGAAATTTAGGTATTTTATTTACAAGACTTCTTGCATTGAGTAGCTTGCATATAATGCCAGTTGTAGTTGGAATTGAGTTAGTTAGGGGCGTGCGTGCCTAGTTTTGGGTGATGGTGGAAGTAGGGTTGGATGCTGTTGTGTGACTTATTTTTGATACAATCATCATGGTAGTCAATTTATAGATCCTTCTCTCCATTTTCTACACATTGTTTGAGTTCTGTGTGGAGTTCACGGGAGCAGATTCTTTGCAGTATGGATAAGTTTGGTTGTGAGTGAAGTTTGTTATGGATGGGATTGGTTTTAGCAATGGTGTTTGTTGTATGAATAAATATCCATTTGCTGGACTCATTTTTGCAAACAACTCTACAAAATCTTGGGACCACCGAGCCATCATTGTATTTGAACTCAGGACCATTTCTGGTTATTTCAATGATATCTTCAGGAGAAATGTTTGATGTATTGGAGTTGCTTATGATATTGCGAACTTTGGTGATATCATCAGATTCGTTAGTGTCTTCAAGACCAAATAAGATGGCATTTGGACGTTTCTGATCATGTTCCATGATGTCTCTGATGAGTAAGCAGATGTCATTTGTGTTATTATTTGATGGGATAGTGATTATTTGTGGCTGTGTTTGGTGGTTATTTTTGGTTGTAGTTGTGATTGTAAGTTGAGATAGTAGTTGTGGCAGTGGTTGTTGAGTTGGGATTTAATTTTGAGCTGATAGGTATTCACCTATCTGTGCTGTATTGTTTTTTCAAGAGAGATTGCTTATATAGTTGTTTCAAAACGTGTTACTAAGCATTCTTCTATTGAGTGAAGGAATGATTCTATGCTTTCAACTCTGTCAGACAGGGTACTTAGTTTGTTTAGCTTAGGTAAGCATGATGGACATAGACAAAGAAATATATCTGATGTTTTTAGGAGATCAGGTAGGCTTTTGGTTAAGTTTAAGCAGGCGAGGTGGGTTTGATTGTCACATAAGTGGCATTTGATGTTGTTTTCAATATCATTGATGATTTCAAGACATTTGAAGCATGTGCAGGAGTCTGAGAGGTCATTGGTAGAGATATTATTCTTTTGTTGGTGTTTGGTAGTGGAGGGTTTGGAGTGTTTGGCTGGCATGTCAATGAAAATGGTACACAAAACAATTACAATAGCTAATTAATGTGATATGTAAACAGTTACTTAATGAATGTTGGTAATTAATAAATGTTAATTGATAAGTTAGAGAACAAATCAAAAGTAAGGTTATTTATTACTAAAATCAATCAATCAACTAGATAATCAATGATACAGTATTAAATCACTAATAATCAATTAATCAGTAAATGAATGGTCATTTAACAATTAATTATTATATTATTAAATGATAAATCAATCAATTTAATCAAAGCATTATCTATCAATAATTGGTCTTGAGGTAATGAAATAGTAGAGTTAGTGAAGTATTGGAAGTTGATAGTGAAAAGTTCCTTTGTTTTCCTTAAATTACTTTGTTTTGTTTTGTTTTTTAAAGAGGAAGTGTTGCTTGAAGGAGCTTTGTTAGTGTTCCGTGAAAGACTCTTTAATCAGTTACGTATTATTAGATCATGGAGATCTTCCAATCAGCTGCTTGATAGATGTGAATGGAGAAGATTTGAATGAACTCTCCAATTATCTACTTGGGAGTTTGGAATGGATGAGATTTGGGTGGGGATTTAGTTGAGGTTGTCCAATCAGCTGACTGGGAATTTAAATGGAGGCTGACTAATCAGCTGGGTGATTTAAATGGAGACTGTTTGGGAGATTATTCCTCTCAGGTAGGGTCTATGGATTCTCTGTGAGTCTCCTCAGTTCTCCACAATTCTTAGCTGTTCAAAATTCAGAATCACACTCTCTTGCTCTCCTCCAGTCCCGGCTCTTTTTTGGATGTTTAGGATCACCCTCTCTGTCAGTTTCATCACTTTCACTGCAGTTCAGAATCACACTCTCCACCAGTAACAGCTCATTCCATGCTGCTCATTCCATGCTGTTCCGAATAGCTCTCTCAGAATCACTCTCTCTGTAAGTGTCAGAATCACACTCTCATCTAATCCCAGCTCATCTGGCTCTTAGCACTATCCACTATCCACTATTCGCTTTCTGCTCTATTCTGCTCTACAGAATTGCACTATTCGCTATCTGCCAGTCCCGGTTCTTTAACAAGTCTCATCCATTTAGAATGGCATTCTACAGAATGGAGTCTTGGGCTCTCCACTCGGGATGGGCATCTCTCGGGATTTGCCAAGCCCGCAGCAGTTCCGCGTCCTTGATACGAACTATATATCACACATGAACCACTACAGAGCATCACTTGGCATTGGGCCTTTCTCAAAAGCTGAGATGAGCTCCTCCGTGTCCCCTCATCCACTCCCCGCACCCATTAGGTCTCAACGCCGCTGGGATTGGACTGTTGTTGGGCTGGAGCCAGTGGCCAGCCATGGTAGTCTCGTCTTCACTTAACGGCTCCAGCATTAGATGGAGGAAAAGAAAGGGCAGAAGTCAAGCAATCTGGCCCACTGCATGGGACACAGGCAAATTGAAAGATGCAAAAATGAGCCTCCCATGGCTGGCTGCCTGCTCTAGTCCACCAACTCTCAGCTTTCCTGTGGCCCTGTGCAGTGCGACCAATTTGCATGCCTCCTCCTGCCTCTGCCTCCAGTGATGCTTTGACAGGAATCAACTCACTTGTGTTGCATGAATTGCGGCTGCTGCCAGACACCGCTGGCCCATGCGCGCATACTGTCTCCTGTACTGGCCAAGTTCACCCCCTTCACTGGGGCTTATTTTGGGGGTAGGGCTTATATTAGGTATATGCTTAAAATCATGCTAGGGCTTATTTTGGGGTAGGGCTTATTTTGGGGAAACATGGTACTAGAGTGCTATGTGCAAAAGCTTTCCCTGACCTTTGTTCTAGTGATTGCCAGTGTATTCTTTGTATGGTCACATTTGTATAGTCTACTGCCACAGACATCTCTGCTTCTTGGGTTTCCTCTATTCTAGAATGTCTTGGCATTTAGCGGTTTATTGATCCTCTGATAGAATAGAAAATTTCTGTCTTCATACTTCCAGGATTTGGCTGCAGTGTGTAGCTGACTTTTAATCTTGAAATTCTTTTGGAAAGTCTGGATGATCTAATTGCCATCAAACTTTTGTTTTTAACACACAGCCCAGTATCTATCAAGGCATGGACTGTTCTTCCACCTTGGCATAGAGGACATGACATACTTATTGACAAGCATTGAAAATTTATGGGTTAGTGTGGGTAACTTTTCCTCTAGGTGTTCTGATTCCTATACACTCTTGGCAAGTCTGTGCCATCTCGATTGAAAACCCTGGTTGCATCAACTGCTCTTTACTCAGTTGCCATATAGAAAGGTTGACATTCATGTCCTATATTCCTTTATATGTTCCAGTACAAAGTAGGACCTAAAGCAGAATTTTAGTGTACTCCACTGCTCACTTCCCTCAGAGTAGTGATTGTTCCATTAAGGACTACATGTTGAGTGCAATTTGTCAGCCAGTTGCAAGTCCATCTGGTGGTGATACTCTCTGTGAGCCATGGTGGTGCAGTGGTTACAATGCAGGACTTCAGGCTACTTCTGCTGCCTGCCGGCTCCCTGCAATTTGGCAGTTCAAATCTCACCAGGCTCAAGGGTGACTCAGCCTTCCAACCTTCCAAGGTGGGTAAAATGAGGACGCAGATTGTTTGAGGCAATATGCTGAATCTGTGAATCACTTAGAGAGGCCTGTAAAGCACTGTAAAACAGTGTATAAGTCTAAGTGTTATTGCTATTCATATTTTTCTAACTTATCAGGAAGTTGATTGTGGTCTACTTTGTCAAATACTTCCTGAAATCCAAGTATACTATGTGCACAGCATTTTGCTGATTCACTAATTTAGTCACTTTGTCAAAGAAAGAAATAAGATCTGTTTTTGACAAACTATGTTGGCTTCTGGTTATACCTTTGCTTGCTTCTAGGTGTTCATAGATCTGATGCTTGATTATCTTTTCCAGGATCTTCCCAGCTACTTATGTCAGGCTGATTGGTCTGTACTTTCCTGGATCTGGAGTTTCATTTTTATTTTTTTAAGTAGGAGCCACATCTATTCTTTTATAATTTTCTAATAGTTTCCTGGTATCCCAGGATCTTTGGAAGATATGATTCAATGGATTTGAGATGTGAGCTCCTTCAAAACTCTGAGATGTAATCCATCATGTACTGAAGGAGCTGGCAGATGTGATCTCAGAATCATTGAACCATATCTTTCAAAGATTCTGGAGCAGTAGGGAACTACCAAAGGGCTGGAAAAGAGCTAACGAACTATCTTTACATTTTTGGTTCATGAATTCTCTTCCATTTTCAGTTAAGATCATAAATTTACAATAAAATATATTACTTACTGTTAAGCCTGGTTTCCCCAACCAGGGTTAGGGAGACAAGCTAAACAGAATGTGCAGCGTTAGTCAGATAGGCACACAGATAAATGAGTGAGCTAAGCTTGTATGTTTATTAACATACAGTAAAAATAACAGATACGCTTGTGCTATCAAAAATATAGTTTATTCCATTATGAGTTCATAGCATAGTCAAAATAACAGTCCAATAGTCATGTATCATTTAGTCAGTCCATTCAGGGATATTCAGTTAGCAAAGTCCGTGCAGAATATCCTATGTCAGTTCACTTACAAATCAGTCCTTTGTTTCTCTCCCGTTCGAGCAATGCAGTCTTGATTCCACACAGTAATCAGGGATCATCAAAGCCAGAGAGAGAGCAAGCTGTCGTCTTGCTTCTTTTAAAGTGCTTTCACAACCACTCCCTTAATTACTTTCCCATATTTAAAGTTGCAGACACTTTAACTAACAAACTATGATTACATATTTATTATTTTACCTAAACCAGTTAGGGTAAAACAATGTTATCCCTAACATTCTCCCCTTTTAGGAAATAATAATAAATATAACTATTTACATCTTTAAATCATATTTGTTACAACTCTCTTTAAACTTAGTTACTCCTTGAGCTTTTGTAAATTGGTCTGCAATGTTTTCTTCTGTCATGCAGTATTCCAATTTAATTAGCCCATTCTTTACAGATTCTCTAACATTTAAGTATCTTAAATCAGTATGCTTTGATCTAGTTTTTACAGCAATACTAGTAGCTAATTTTATAGCTGCTTGATTGTCCTCGTACACAATAATAGATTCTTTAACAGTTACACCCATGTCTAATAATAACTGTTTGTACAAAATCAAGTCAGTGCACAGTAATGACAGACATGAAAATTCCGCTTCCATCGTGGACAAGCTGATATGCTGTTGTCTGATTGACCTCCACCCTATTAATGTCTTACCAAATAATATAGCCATCCCAGATGTTGATTTTCTTGTGTTTATATCAGTTGCAAAACTTGCATCTGCATAGGCACTAAGACTCAAATCACCCTTTGGTTCTATATACAATGCATGGTTCATTGTTCCTTTAAGATATCTTAAAATTCTCTTTAATGATTGCCAATGACATTGATGTGGATCCGAATTAAAACGTGCCAGCTGCTTTACACTATAAGCTATATCTGGCCTAGACCAATTGCTTATATATGATAAGCTACCAATCAAAGATTGATATATTGACTTATCAAATTTGGGACTTTGATCATCAGTTTGGCAAACTTCCTGACTCATTGGAGTCTTTGCCGGTTTACAAAGTTCCATTTTATACGTTTTAATTAATTGGCAAATTTTACCTTCTTGAGATATCTTAAAACCATTTTTTGTTTTGTTAATTGTCAATCCTAGATACTTTTTAATTTCACCTAAATGCTTTAATTTTATCTTTTTGGCTAATAATGATATAATCTCATTAGCTTCATTATTAGTCTTAGTTATCAAAGCAATATCATCTGTAAATAATAACAATAATGACACGGTTCCATTATTTTCTCTTTTAAACACACATGGATCTGCTAAACCAGATTTAAAACCTATATTGTTTAACTCTTTCACAATATATTGGTTCCACTCAAACCCAGATTGTTTCAACCCGTAAAGACTCTTTTTGAGTTTCCAACAATCATTACTATTTACTTTATTGTCTTTTATACCTACTGGTTTTCTTAAATATATAGTGTGCTGCAATGGTGCATGTAGATAAGCAGTTTCTACATCTAAATGGTTAATGACATAGTTTTTCTTAGCTGCCCACACTAATGCTGCTCTTAAAGATGTTGCTTTAAGACTTGGTGCAAAAACTTCATCGTAATCAGATGCAGTTTGATTAAATCCTTGAGCTACTAACCTAGCCTTATAGGTAACAGTCCCATCATTTCCAGTTTTTATTTTAAATATCCATTTGTACCCAATGGATTTTTCTCCTGGAGGTAATATGGCATCTTCATATACTTTCATTACCTTTAATGAATTTAGTTCTTTTTCCATTGCCTTTTGCCAATTCTCCTGATCCTTAGCAGGATACATCCTAAGTTCATCTACACTAGTTGGAACTTTAGTTACTTGGCAAACTATACTTGCTTGATACCTATCAGGTGGTCTAGTTATACGTGTAGTACGTCTAGGTATTACAGTACTTACAGGTGGACTTTCATTTATTAACTCTTCTTGATTATCTAACTCTTCCTGATCAACTGTTTCCTCTTGTTCTGATCCTATTTGCTCTTCATGGACTTCTTCTTTAATTGGACTCTTCTTATAACTAATCTGTTCTTTCTGCCTTTTGTAGGGTTCAATAATTACTTCATTATTTAAATCTTGCTCTAATCTATTCCATCCTACATGTTCTAGGAATTTAGCACTAGCACTGGTGTAAACTCTAGATGTACCTGGTTCCCAGAATCTATAAGATCTATGATTAGATGTATATCCTACAAAAAATAATCTTTTAGCTCTATGCTGTCCTTTGTGTCTAAGTTGTGTAGGGATATGCACCCATGCTGGTGCTCCAAATGTGTGCATGTAACTTAAATCAGGTTTTGTACCATGCCACAATGTGAATGGTAATTCACCTGTTGTTGAATTAACAACATTATTTAATATATGATTACCACACATTATTGCTTCTCCCCATAAATTGCCAGGTAATCCTGAATCAGACATCATAGTTGGTGTCATTGATTGTAATGTTTGGCCTCTTCTCTCTATAAAGGCATTATGTTGTGGCCTATATGGTGCAGACTTTTTATGTTGAATACCTAACATTCTTAGTCTATTCTGGAATTTATTATTTGTAAATTCCGTACCATTATCTGTTATAAGAGTTACTAATTTCTTTTTAGTTTTCCTTTCAGCAAATTTAATCCAATTAAAGAGATTTAGATACGTTTCAGTTTTGCTCTTCATTAAATAGCAAAACCAATATCTAGAATAGTGGTCCATTATACTTAGTATGTAACGAGCTCTTCCTACACTTGGTTTTTTCGGACCTATTAAATCAGCAAATACTACTTCTAAAGGCTCTTTGGTAGTAAATCCATCAACTCTATTAGCCGGTGTGACCCTGGCTTTGCTTTGATTACAGGCATTACATTGCAAATACTTATTACAAGGTTTCAAACTTATTCCCACAGATAATTCAACAGTTTTCTTAAGCATTTTAAAATTTAAATGCCCTAGCCTTCGGTGTAACAAGTGAATACATTCATCATGAGGTTTCTTATTTTCATAAACTGTGTTAGCCACTTTTAAACCATCATCATTTAACACATATAATTCACCTCTTAAAGATGCAGTAATTTTCTTATCTTCTTTTTCAATTATGCAGTTATCTCCTTTAAATGTAACTACATATCCTAGTTTAACCAAAATTCTAACTGAAATTAAATTAAACTTAAGTTGTGGTACATATAACATTTTTACATTCTCTTTTATAAAAGAACAATATGCTATACCTTGACCTTTAGCTTTCAGTTTCCAGCCATTGGCTAACGATATCTGCTGTGTACTCTGGGACATTTTAATAAAATTTCTGTTATCATTTGTTATACACTGGGATGCTCCACTGTCAACCACCCATAAATTATTTTTTACAGCTCCGTTAATATACATGGCTAACTCTAAATTTTTATTTATTTTTTGATGACTTTTAGTATTCTGGCCAGCGTTCTGGCGCTTTGCTTTTTTACAAAATCTTGCCAAATGACCTCTTCCTCCACAATTAAAGCACTTTTTAATTGCGTATGCAGTAGGAGATTCATTATCTTCTTTTTGAGGTTGCTGCCTCCTTAAATCGTCTCTTTCAAGCCTTCTTCTGGCCTCTTCAATCAATCTGCAAGTTATATCAGTTAAAGTTAGACTTTCCTTTGGCAATATTTCAAGGGAAGTTACGTAGTTGTCATAACTTTCATCAAGGGAAGATAGAATTATGTAGACTTGGTGTAGTTCAGAGAAAATAAGCTTTTTCTCATGCAGTTCTTGAAAAATGCTTTGCATAGTTTTCAAATGACTCAGCATATCACCATTCGTCTGGAGATGCGTACTGAAAAGCTTCCGTGTTAGATTTATGTGAGCACCAACATCATCTTGAACATAAATCCTCTTCAGCTTCTGCCAACACCCAACAGCCGTTTTCTCTCCGTGGATATAAACAAGCTGTTGGTCAGTTAAGGTTAAAGCAATTATGCAAATAGCATGTTCATTTTTATGCATAAATTCTTCTATCTTTAGTTTATCTTCATCATCCTCTGGATCCCATTCTTCTACGTTTGGTGGATTTTCAATTATGTTCCACAAACCTTCTCTTCGTAGAAGCAGACTATATTTCATAGACCATGATACATGGTTTGTTCCATCCAACTTGGATATAAGGGACAAACTTTGTAAATTGACTTGTGCCATGTTTTCTTTGTATGGATATAAAACTATAATTAATAAAACACAGCTTTCTGTTTACTGTAATGTATAACAACACAAACTCTCACTTTTTACATAAATCTGTTTTATCCTAGTTAAACTGACTTTGCAGCCTCTGGGCCCATAACCAGTGTTAAGCCAGGTTTCCCCAACCAGGGTTAGGGAGACAAGCTAAACAGACTGTGCAGCGTTAGTCAGATAGGCACACAGATAAATGAGTGAGCTAAGCTTGTATGTTTATTAACATACAGTAAAAATAACAGATACGCTTGTGCTATCAAAAATATAGTTTATTCCATTATGAGTTCATAGCATAGTCAAAATAACAGTCCAATAGTCATGTATCATTTAGTCAGTCTATTCAGGGATATTCAGTTAGCAAAGTCCGTGCAGAATATCCTATGTCAGTTCACTTACAAATCAGTCCTTTGTTTCTCTCCCGTTCGAGCAATGCAGTCTTGATTCCAAGCAGTAATCAGGGATCATCAAAGCCAGAGAGAGAGCAAGCTGTCGTCTTGCTTCTTTTAAAGTGCTTTCACAACCACTCCCTTAATTACTTTCCCATATTTAAAGTTGCAGACACTTTAACTAACAAACTATGATTACATATTTATTATTTTACCTAAACCAGTTAGGGTAAAACAATGTTATCTCTAACACTTACTACTAACACATTCTTATGGAATTTCTCCAGCCTCTTACTTCTCCATCTCATAACAAATATTCTGGTGTATCTAGCAGAGATAATAAATGAAGATAATAAATTGTAGGTTACTATATGGAGTCCAAAACCATACGGTAACCTACACCTTAATCACAGATTAAGAACTATAGAGGGCATTTTGGCCAACTGAGCTGCTTTTGGTTAATAGTGCACAGATTATTGCACATGCATTTCATCAGAGTGCCATGAGGAATATTTGCATACATGCCACCATGTTCCAGTTTGTAAGTCAATGTATGGCTTCAGAGCAGGGGTGGGGTTCAAATTTTTTTTAACAACCAGTTCTGTGGGCATTGCTTCTTCTTCTTTTTTGCACCACTCCCCCATTTCTTAGACTTTCTGGAGACTAGGGAAGCCTCCTGAGGGCCATTTTTGCTTCCTGGAAACTTCCCTGGGGCCCAAGAAGGCAAAAAATGAAGCACTGGGGGCGGGAACTGCCCCCTCCATTTTTTGGCTTCCTGGGCCTCAGGGAAGCCTCCTGAGTGAAGCAGTAAGACAGTGAGTGAAATCCTGGCACAGCTGATCATAGGAATAGCTGGTCGTTGGGAGCGAGGGGGGGAGAAATACCTTAAGGAGTCACTGGGAGGACAAGAATGCATCCAGCAATGTTGGGCATGTGTGCTGTTACGCATGTGTGATAAGGACTTTCTTGGAAGGGAGGGGCAGGGCAAGCCAGGGGCATGATTTCCCGGTTCTCCAAACTGGGCAGAATCATAACAACTGGTTCTATAGAAACCGGTCTAAACTGGAAGAATCCCACCCTTGCTTCACAGAGTATATTCTGATCATTGTTATAAATTCTGGATACATTTCTTATAAACAAGTTGGATTATTTTATATAATTTTTTATAGCCTTAGTAGTGAATTTCTATAGTCTCTGCTATGATTCCAACAATAAGGATGAGTAAGAATAAGAATCATCACTTGGTTTTGAAATGTGCATATCTTTGCACAGAAATAAACAGTAAAGCTATTATTGATCAAAGAGTCATGGAAATCAGGTTTCCTTCCAGCCCCAACATATATTTCACTGGGATCCTATTTAATGTTTATGTATACGGTTAGATTTATTTGTCTAACCATCTTGCCACAATAACCTGGAAGCTGAAAAAATTCCATATAAAATAACAGCTCAGAACTGACAAATATATGAAACCTATAATGACCTCAGAAGTAACAATAAATTTCTTCCTCAGCACAAGCAAAACTTTTACCAACTACACTCAATCCCACGAAGAAAGATGTTGCAATAAGAACAGCTTTGACTGGGACACATTCTGGGGAAACGCATATTTCCACAAGCCACACCAGCGACACCTTCAATGATGTCATGACAAAGGAAGATAAAAATACCTCTCCTTTTACTGAAATCCATAGAACTACAACTTCCCCCTTAATGAAGAAAAGCATAAAAGAAAATGAAGCCCCTAAAGGCACAGCCGACAGCACCAAGGGAAATGTTACAAACAAGATAACTTTAATGACATCCTTCTCTCATAAGAGTCATAACTCCTCATTGAATTCAACTACAACCTTAAGCAATTTCTCCAACAGCAACACGAGTACAACACATGCCGCGCATGAAACATCCAGCTCAAATACAGACCCATCCACCATTCAAACTACCACTGCCAAGAATAGTAGTGGCCCTAACACCATCAAAGCTACCACTAACAACAGTTCAAGCGGAACTTGCATTACCAAAACTATAATTACCAAGAGTACTAGAAGCCCTTCTGCCACCCAAACTACGATAGGTAATAATACTAGCACCTGTTCCACCACCAAAACTACTACCGCCGAGAGTACCAGTGTCTTTTCCACCAGAAAACCTACTACTGCCAAGAGTACTAACAGCACTTCCACCAGCGAAACTACTACTGCCAAGAGTTCTAGCAGCCCTTACACTACCAAAACTACTTCTGCCAAGAGGACTAGCAGTCCTGCCACCAGCCAATCTACTATTGCTGATGATACTAGTACCGGTTCCATCTCCCAAACTAGTAATGCCGACAGAACTAGCAGTCCTTCCAACACCCAATCTACCACTAGAGATAACACTAGTACCCATTCCACCGCAGAAACTAGTACTGCCGACAGAACTAGCAGTCCTTCCACCATCCAAAGTACTACAGCCAAGAGTAATAGCAGCACTTCAAACACCCAAACTACACCTGCCAAGATTACTACCAGCCTTTCCACCACTAAAGCTACTACTATCGAGAGTACTAGCAGCCCTTTCATTATTCAAACTACTACTGGAAAGAGTACTAGCAGCCATTCCACCATCCAAACTATTACAGCCGAGGGTACTAGCAGCACTTCTGCCACCCAAACTACTATTGGCGATAATACTAGCACCATATCCACCATCAAAGCTACTACTGCCGAGATTACTAACAGCCCTTCCACCATCCAAACTACTAGTATCGAGGATACGAGTAGCCCTTCAAGCAGCCAAACCACTACTTCTGTGATTACTGGCAACCCCTCCACCAGCCATGCTACTACTGACCAGAATTCCAGCGGTCCTTCCACCAACCAAGCTACTGCTAACTATAGTACCAGCGACCATTCTACCACGCAAGCTACTGCTGCCAAGAGTACTGCCAGCCATTCCACCGCTGAAATTACTACAGCCAAGACAACTAGCAGCCCTTCCACCACCCAAGCTACTACTGCCAAAAGTACTAGCAGCCATTCGACCACCAAAACAGGAAATGCCACAGGGACATCAACTGATTTCACATCAATACCAGTCTCCGCAACTACTCCATCGGCAGAAGCACAGGTCACAGCGACCATGTCTAGCCCTTCGATTACCAAAAGGACTAACACTCTTTCCACGATCAAAACGAGTACTGTCAAGAGTACCAGCGGCCCGTCTACCAACCAAACTACTCCTGCCAAGAGTACAAACGGCCCTTCCACCAGCCAACTTACTACTGCGAAGAGTACTAACGGCCCTTACACCAGCGAACGTACTACTGCCGAAAGTAATAGCAGCCCTTCCACGACCCAAACTACTGCTGCCAAGAGTACCAGTGGCTATTCTACCAGACAACCTACTGCTGCCGAGAGTACTAGCATCACGTCTGCCACCAACGTTACTACTGCCGACAGAACTAGCAGCCCTTCCACCATCCAAACTACTACTGCCAGGAATTCCAGCAGCCCTTCCACTACCAAAAATATTTCTGCCAAGAATACTAGCACTCCTTCCACCACTGAGTCTACTACTGCAGATAATACTAGTATCCATTCCATCGCAGAAACTAGTACTGCCGACAGAACTAGCAGTCCTTCCTCCATCCAAACTACTACTGTTGAGAGTTCTAGCAGCCCTTTCACTACCAAAACTATTTCTGCCAAGAGTACTAGCACTCCTTTCAACACCCAATCTACCACTGCAGATAACACTAGTACCCATTCCACCACAGAAACTAGTACTGCCGACAGAACTAGGAGTCCTTCCACCATCCAAACTACTACAGCCGAGAGCAATAGCAGCACTTCAAACACCCAAACTACACCTGCCAAGATTACTACCAGCCTTTCCACCACTCAAACTACTACTATCGAGAGTACTAGCAGCAATTCTGCCAGCGACGCTAGTACTGCCGACAGAACTAGCAGCCCTTCCACCATCCAAAATACTACTGCCAGGAGTTCTAGCAGCCCTTCCACTACCAAAAATATTTCTGCCAAGAGTACTAGCACTCCTTCCACCACTGAGTCTACTACTGCAAATAACACTAGTACCCCTTCCACCGCAGAAACTAGTACTGCCGACAGAACTAGCAGTCCTTCCACCATCCAAACTACTACTGTTGAGAGTTCTAGCAGCCCTTTCACTACCAAAACTATTTCTGCCAAGATTACTAGCAGTCCTTCCAACACCCAGTCTATTATTGCAGATAACACTAGTACCCATTCCACCGCAGAAACTAGTACTGCCGACAGAACTAGCAGTCCTTCCCCCATACAAACTACTACAGCCGAGAGTAATAGCAGCACCTCAAACACCCAAACTACACCTGCCAAGATTACTACCAGCCTTTCCACCACTCAAACTACTACTATGGTGAGTACTAGCAGCCCTTTCATTATTCAAACTACTACTGGAAAGAGTACTAGCAGCCATTCTACCACCCAAACAGGAAATGCCACAGGGACATCAACTGATTTCACATCAATATCAGTCTCCGCAACTACTCCATCGGCAGAAGCCCAGGTCACAGCGAACATGTCTAGCCCTTCGATTACCAAAAACACTAACACTCTTTCCACGATCAGAACGAGTAATGTCAAGAGTACCAGCGGCCCATCCACCAGCCAAACTACTCCTGCCAAGAGTACAAACGGCCCTTCCACCAGCCAACTTACTACTGCAAAGAGTACTAACGGCCCTTACACCAGCGAACGTACTACTGTCGAGAGTAATAGCAGCCCTTCCACGACCCAAGCTACTGCTGCCAAGAGTACCAGCGGCTATTCTACCAGACAACCTACTTCTGCCGAGAGTACTAGCATCACGTCTGCCAGAAACGCTACTACTGCAGACAGAACTAGCAGTCCTTCCACCATCCAAACTACTATTGCCAGGAATTCCAACAGCCCTTCCACTACTAAAACTATTTCTGCCAAGAGTACTAGCACTCCTTCCACCACCCAGTCTACTACTGCAAATAACACTAGTACCCCTTCCACCGCAGAAACTAGTACTGCCGACAGAACTAGCAGTCCTTCCACCATCCAAACTACTACTGTTGAGAGTTCTAGCAGCCCTTTCACTACCAAAACTGCCAGGAATTCCAGCAGCCCTTCCACTACCAAAACAATTTCTGCCAAGAGTACTAGCACTCCTAACACCACTGAGTCTACTACTGCAGATAACACTAGTACCCATTCCATCGTAGAAACTAGTACTGCCGACAGAACTAGCAGTCCTTCCACCATCCAAACTACTACTGCCAGGAGTTCTAGCAGCCCTTTCACTACCAAAACTATTTCTGCCAGGAGTACTAGCAGTCCTTCCAACACCCAATCTACTACTGCAGATAACACTCGTACCCATTCCACCGCAGAAACTAGTACTGCCGACAGAACTTCCACCATCCAAACTACTACTGTTGAGAGTTTTAGCAGCCCTTTCACTACCAAAACTATTTCTGCCAGGAGAACTAGCAGTCCTCCCAACACCCAATCTACTACTGCAGATAACACTAGTACCCATTCCACCGCAAAAATTAGTACTGCCAACAGAACTAGCAGTCCTTCCACCATCCAAACTACTACTGTTGAGAGTTTTAGCAGCCCTTTCACTACAAAAACTATTTCTGCCAGGAGTACTAGCAGTCCTTCCAACACCCAATCTACTACTGCAGATAACACTAGTACCTATTCCACCACAGAAACTAGTACTACCGACAGAACTAGCAGTCCTTCTGCCATCCAAACTACTACAGCCGAGAGTAATAGCAGCACCTCAAACACCCAAACTACACCTGCCAAGATTACGACCAGCCTTTCCACCACTGAAGCTACTACTATCGAGAGTACTAGCAGCACTTCTGCCAGTGATGCTAGTACTGCTGACAGAACTAGCAGCCCTTCCACCATCCAAACTACTACAGCCAAGAATTCCAGCAGCCCTTCCACTACCAAAACTATTTCTGCCAAGAGTACTAGCACTCCTTCCACCACCCAGTCTACTACTGCTGATAACACTAGTACCCATTCCACCAGAGAAACTAGTTCTGCCGACAGAACTAGCAGTCCTTCCACCATCCAAACTACTACTGTTGAGAGTTCTAGCAGCCCTTTCACTATCAAAACTATTTCTGCCAAGAGTACTAGCAGTCCTTCCAACACCCAAACTACTACTGCCAATAATACTAGTACACATTCCACCGCAGAAATTAGTACTGCCCACAGAACTAGCAGTCCTTCCACCATCCAAACTACTACTGTTGAGAGTTCCAGCAACCCTTCCACTACCAAAACTATTTCTGCCAAAAGTACTCGCAGTCCTTCCAACACCCAATCTACCACTACAGATGACACTAGTACCTATTCCACCACAGAAACTAGTACTGCCGACAGAACTAGCAGTCCTTCCACCATCCAAACTACTACAGCCGAGAGTAATAGCAGCACTTCAAACACCCAAACTACACCTGCCAAGATTACTACCAGCCTTTCCACCACTCAAACTACTACTATCAAGAGTACTAGCAGCACTTCTGCCAGCGACGCTAGTACTGCCGACAGAACTAGCAGCCCTTCCACCATCCAAAATACTACTGCCAGGAGTTCTAGCAGCCCTTCCACTACCAAAAATATTTCTGCCAAGAGTACTAGCACTCCTTCCACCACTGAGTCTACTTCTGCAAATAACACTAGTACCCCTTCCACCGCAGAAACTAGTACTGCCGACAGAACTAGCAGTCCTTCCACCATCCAAACTACTACTGTTGAGAGTTCTAGCAGCCCTTTCACTACCAAAACTATTTCTGCCAAGATTACTAGCAGTCCTTCCAACACCCAGTCTATTATTGCAGATAACACTAGTACCCATTCCACCGCAGAAACTAGTACTGCCGACAGAACTAGCAGTCCTTCCCCCATACAAACTACTACAGCCGAGAGTAATAGCAGCACCTCAAACACCCAAACTACACCTGCCAAGATTACTACCAGCCTTTCCACCACTCAAACTACTACTATGGTGAGTACTAGCAGCCCTTTCATTATTCAAACTACTACTGGAAAGAGTACTAGCAGCCATTCCACCATCCAAACCATTACAGCCGAGGGTACTAGCAGCACTTCTGCCACCCAAACTACTATTGGCGATAATACTACCACCATATCCACCATCAAAGCTACTACTGCCGAGATTACTAGCAGCCCTTCCACCATCCAAACTACTAGTATCGAGGATATGAGTAGCCCTTCAAGCAGCCAAACCACTACTTCCGTGAGTACTAGCAACCCTTCCACCAGCCATGCTACTACTGCCCAGAGTTCCAGCGGTCCTTCCACCAGCCAAGCTACTGCTACCTATAGTACCAGCGACCATTCTACCACCCAAGCTACTGCTGCCAAGAGTACTACCAGGCATTCCACCACCGAAATTACTACAGCCAAGACAACTAGCAGCCCTTCCACCACCCAAGCTACTACTTCCAACAGTACTAGCAGCCATTCTACCACCCAAACAGGAAATGCCACAGGGACATCAACTGATTTCACATCAATATCAGTCTCCGCAACTACTCCATCGGCAGAAGCCCAGGTCACAGCGAACATGTCTAGCCCTTCGATTACCAAAAACACTAACACTCTTTCCACGATCAGAACGAGTAATGTCAAGAGTACCAGCGGCCCATCCACCAGCCAAACTACTCCTGCCAAGAGTACAAACGGCCCTCCCACCAGCCAACTTACTACTGCAAAGAGTACTAACGGCCCTTACACCAGCGAACGTACTACTGTCGAGAGTAATAGCAGCCCTTCCACGACCCAAGCTACTGCTGCCAAGAGTACCAGCGGCTATTCTACCAGACAACCTACTTCTGCCGAGAGTACTAGCATCACGTCTGCCAGAAACGCTACTACTGCAGACAGAACTAGCAGTCCTTCCACCATCCAAACTACTATTGCCAGGAATTCCAACAGCCCTTCCACTACTAAAACTATTTCTGCCAAGAGTACTAGCACTCCTTCCACCACCCAGTCTACTACTGCAAATAACACTAGTACCCCTTCCACCGCAGAAACTAGTACTGCCGACAGAACTAGCAGTCCTTCCACCATCCAAACTACTACTGTTGAGAGTTCTAGCAGCCCTTTCACTACCAAAACTGCCAGGAATTCCAGCAGCCCTTCCACTACCAAAACAATTTCTGCCAAGAGTACTAGCACTCCTAACACCACTGAGTCTACTACTGCAGATAACACTAGTACCCATTCCATCGTAGAAACTAGTACTGCCGACAGAACTAGCAGTCCTTCCACCATCCAAACTACTACTGCCAGGAGTTCTAGCAGCCCTTTCACTACCAAAACTATTTCTGCCAGGAGTACTAGCAGTCCTTCCAACACCCAATCTACTACTGCAGATAACACTCGTACCCATTCCACCGCAGAAACTAGTACTGCCGACAGAACTTCCACCATCCAAACTACTACTGTTGAGAGTTTTAGCAGCCCTTTCACTACCAAAACTATTTCTGCCAGGAGTACTAGCAGTCCTCCCAACACCCAATCTACTACTGCAGATAACACTAGTACCCATTCCACCGCAAAAATTAGTACTGCCAACAGAACTAGCAGTCCTTCCACCATCCAAACTACTACTGTTGAGAGTTTTAGCAGCCCTTTCACTACCAAAACTATTTCTGCCAGGAGTACTAGCAGTCCTTCCAACACCCAATCTACTACTGCAGATAACACTAGTACCTATTCCACCACAGAAACTAGTACTACCGACAGAACTAGCAGTCCTTCTGCCATCCAAACTACTACAGCCGAGAGTAATAGCAGCACCTCAAACACCCAAACTACACCTGCCAAGATTACGACCAGCCTTTCCACCACTGAAGCTACTACTATCGAGAGTACTAGCAGCACTTCTGCCAGTGATGCTAGTACTGCTGACAGAACTAGCAGCCCTTCCACCATCCAAACTACTACAGCCAAGAATTCCAGCAGCCCTTCCACTACCAAAACTATTTCTGCCAAGAGTACTAGCACTCCTTCCACCACCCAGTCTACTACTGCTGATAACACTAGTACCCATTCCACCAGAGAAACTAGTTCTGCCGACAGAACTAGCAGTCCTTCCACCATCCAAACTACTATTGTTGAGAGTTCTAGCAGCCCTTTCACTATCAAAACTATTTCTGCCAAGAGTACTAGCAGTCCTTCCAACACCCAAACTACTACTGCCAATAATACTAGTACACATTCCACCGCAGAAACTAGTACTGCCCACAGAACTAGCAGTCCTTCCACCATCCAAACTACTACTGTTGAGAGTTCCAGCAACCCTTCCACTACCAAAACTATTTCTGCCAAAAGTACTCGCAGTCCTTCCAACACCCAATCTACCACTACAGATGACACTAGTACCTATTCCACCACAGAAACTAGTACTGCCGACAGAACTAGCAGTCCTTCCACCATCCAAACTACTACAGCCGAGAGTAATAGCAGCACTTCAAACACCCAAACTACACCTGCCAAGATTACTACCAGCCTTTCCACCACTCAAACTACTACTATCGAGAGTACTAGCAGCCCTTTCATTATTCAAACTACTACTGGAAAGAGTACTAGCAGCCATTCCACCATCCAAACTATTACAGCCGAGGGTACTAGCAGCACTTCTGCCACCCAAACTACTATTGGCGATAATACTAGCACCATATCCACCATCAAAGCTACTACTGCCATTACTAGCAGCCCTTCCATCATCCAAACTACTAGTATCAAGGATACGAGTAGCCCTTCAAACAGCCAAATCACTACTTCCGTGAGTACTAGCAACCCTTCCACCAGCCATGCTACTACTGCCCAGAGTTCCAGCGGTCCTTCCACCAGCCAAGCTACTGCTACCTATAGTACCAGCGACCATTCTAGCACCCAAGCTACTGCTGCCAAGAGTACTACCAGGCATTCCACCACCGAAATTACTACAGCCAAGACAACTAGCAGCCCTTCCACCACCCAAGCTACTACTTCCAAAAGTACTAGCAGCCATTCTACCACCAAAACAGGAAATGCCACAGGGACATCAACTGATTTCACATCAATATCAGTCTCCGCAACTACTCCATCGGCAGAAGCCCAGGTCACAGCGAACATGTCTAGCCCTTCGATTACCAAAAACACTAACACTCTTTCCACGATCAGAACGAGTAATGTCAAGAGTACCAGCGGCCCATCCACCAGCCAAACTACTCCTGCCAAGAGTACAAACGGCCCTTCCACCAGCCAACTTACTACTGCAAAGAGTACTAACGGCCCTTACACCAGCGAACGTACTACTGTCGAGAGTAATAGCAGCCCTTCCACGACCCAAGCTACTGCTGCCAAGAGTACCAGCGGCTATTCTACCAGACAACCTACTTCTGCCGAGAGTACTAGCATCACGTCTGCCAGAAACGCTACTACTGCAGACAGAACTAGCAGTCCTTCCACCATCCAAACTACTATTGCCAGGAATTCCAACAGCCCTTCCACTACTAAAACTATTTCTGCCAAGAGTACTAGCACTCCTTCCACCACCCAGTCTACTACTGCAAATAACACTAGTACCCCTTCCACCGCAGAAACTAGTACTGCCGACAGAACTAGCAGTCCTTCCACCATCCAAACTACTACTGTTGAGAGTTCTAGCAGCCCTTTCACTACCAAAACTGCCAGGAATTCCAGCAGCCCTTCCACTACCAAAACAATTTCTGCCAAGAGTACTAGCACTCCTAACACCACTGAGTCTACTACTGCAGATAACACTAGTACCCATTCCATCGTAGAAACTAGTACTGCCGACAGAACTAGCAGTCCTTCCACCATCCAAACTACTACTGCCAGGAGTTCTAGCAGCCCTTTCACTACCAAAACTATTTCTGCCAGGAGTACTAGCAGTCCTTCCAACACCCAATCTACTACTGCAGATAACACTCGTACCCATTCCACCGCAGAAACTAGTACTGCCGACAGAACTTCCACCATCCAAACTACTACTGTTGAGAGTTTTAGCAGCCCTTTCACTACCAAAACTATTTCTGCCAGGAGTACTAGCAGTCCTCCCAACACCCAATCTACTACTGCAGATAACACTAGTACCCATTCCACCGCAAAAATTAGTACTGCCAACAGAACTAGCAGTCCTTCCACCATCCAAACTACTACTGTTGAGAGTTTTAGCAGCCCTTTCACTACCAAAACTATTTCTGCCAGGAGTACTAGCAGTCCTTCCAACACCCAATCTACTACTGCAGATAACACTACTACCTATTCCACCACAGAAACTAGTACTACCGACAGAACTAGCAGTCCTTCTGCCATCCAAACTACTACAGCCGAGAGTAATAGCAGCACCTCAAACACCCAAACTACACCTGCCAAGATTACGACCAGCCTTTCCACCACTGAAGCTACTACTATCGAGAGTACTAGCAGCACTTCTGCCAGTGATGCTAGTACTGCTGACAGAACTAGCAGCCCTTCCACCATCCAAACTACTACAGCCAAGAATTCCAGCAGCCCTTCCACTACCAAAACTATTTCTGCCAAGAGTACTAGCACTCCTTCCACCACCCAGTCTACTACTGCTGATAACACTAGTACCCATTCCACCAGAGAAACTAGTTCTGCCGACAGAACTAGCAGTCCTTCCACCATCCAAACTACTACTGTTGAGAGTTCTAGCAGCCCTTTCACTATCAAAACTATTTCTGCCAAGAGTACTAGCAGTCCTTCCAACACCCAAACTACTACTGCCAATAATACTAGTACACATTCCACCGCAGAAACTAGTACTGCCCACAGAACTAGCAGTCCTTCCACCATCCAAACTACTACTGTTGAGAGTTCCAGCAACCCTTCCACTACCAAAACTATTTCTGCCAAAAGTACTCGCAGTCCTTCCAACACCCAATCTACCACTACAGATGACACTAGTACCTATTCCACCACAGAAACTAGTACTGCCGACAGAACTAGCAGTCCTTCCACCATCCAAACTACTACAGCCGAGAGTAATAGCAGCACTTCAAACACCCAAACTACACCTGCCAAGATTACTACCAGCCTTTCCACCACTCAAACTACTACTATCGAGAGTACTAGCAGCCCTTTCATTATTCAAACTACTACTGGAAAGAGTACTAGCAGCCATTCCACCATCCAAACTATTACAGCCGAGGGTACTAGCAGCACTTCTGCCACCCAAACTACTATTGGCGATAATACTAGCACCATATCCACCATCAAAGCTACTACTGCCATTACTAGCAGCCCTTCCATCATCCAAACTACTAGTATCAAGGATACGAGTAGCCCTTCAAACAGCCAAATCACTACTTCCGTGAGTACTAGCAACCCTTCCACCAGCCATGCTACTACTGCCCAGAGTTCCAGCGGTCCTTCCACCAGCCAAGCTACTGCTACCTATAGTACCAGCGACCATTCTAGCACCCAAGCTACTGCTGCCAAGAGTACTACCAGGCATTCCACCACCGAAATTACTACAGCCAAGACAACTAGCAGCCCTTCCACCACCCAAGCTACTACTTCCAAAAGTACTAGCAGCCATTCTACCACCAAAACAGGAAATGCCACAGGGACATCAACTGATTTCACATCAATATCCGTCTCCGCAACTACTCCATCGGCAGAAACCCAGGTCACAGCGACCATGTCTAGCCCTTCGATTACCAAAAGCACCAACACTCTTTCCACGATCAGAACGAGTACTGTCAAGAGTACCAGCGGCCCGTCCACCAGCCAAACTACTCCTGCCAAGAGTACAAACGGCCCTTCCACCAGCCAACTTACTACTGCAAAGAGTACTAACGGCCCTTACACCAGCGAACGTACTACTGCCGAGAGTAACAGCAGCCCTTCCACGACCCAAGCTACTGCTGCCAAGAGTACCAGCCGCTATTCTTCCAGACAACCTACTGCTGCCGAGAGTACTAGCATCACGTCTGCCAGACACGCTTCTCCTAACGACATTACTAGCAGCCCTTCCACCATCCAAACTACTACTGCCAGGAATTCCAGCAGCCCTTCCACTACCAAAACTATTTCTGCCAAGAGTACTAACACTCCTTCCACCACCCAGTCTACTACTGCAGATAACACTAGCACCCATTCCCCCGCAGAAACTAGTACTGCCTACAGAACTAGCAGTCCTTCCAACACCCAATCTACTACTGCAGATAACACTAGTACCCATTCCACTTCAGAAACTAGTACTACCGACAGAACTAGCAGTCCTTCTACCATCCAAGCTACTACAGCCGAGAGTAATAGCAGCACCTCAAACACCCAAACTACACCTGCCAAGATTACTACCAGCCTTTCCACCACTGAAGCTGCTACTATCGAGAGTACTAGCAGCCCTTTCATTATTCAAACTACTACAGGAAAGAGTACTAGCAGCCATTCCACCATTCAAACTATTACAGCCGAGGGTACTAGCAGCACTTCTGCCACCCAAACTACTATTGGCGATAATACTAGCATCATATCCACCATCAAAGCTACTACTGCCGACATTACGAGCAGCCCGTCCACCATCCAAACTACTAGTATCGAGGATACGAGTAGCCCTTCAAAGAGCCAAACCACTACTTCCGTGAGTACTAGCAACCCCTCCACCAGCCATACTACTATTGCCCAGAGTTCCAGCGACCATTCTACCACCCAAGCTACTGCTGCCAAGAGTACTACCAGCCATTCCACCACTGAAATTGCTACAGCCAAGACAACTAGCAGACCTTTCACCACCCAAGCTACTATTGCCAAAAGTACTAGCAGTCATTCTACCACCAAAACAGGAAATGCCACAGGGACATCAACTGATTTCACATCAATACCAGTCTCCGCAACTACTCCATCGGTAGAAGCACAGGTCACAGCGACCATGTCTAGCCCTTCGATTACCAAAAGCACTAACACTCTTTCCACGATCAGAACGAGTACTGTCAAGAGTACAAGTGGCCCATCCACCAGCCAAACTACTCATGCAAAGAGTACAAACGGCCCTTCCAGCAGCCAACTTACTACTGCGAACAGTACTAACGGCCCTTACACTAGCAAACAAACTACTGTCGAGAGTAATAGCAGCCCTTCCACGACCCAAGCTACTGCTGCCAAGAGTACCAGCCGCTATTCTACCAGACAACCTATTGCTGCCGAGAATACTAGCATCACGTCTGCCAGCAACGCTACTACTGCCGACATAACTAGCAGCCCTTCCACCATCCAAACTACTACTGCCAGGAATTCCAGCAGCTCTTCCACTACCACAACTATTTCTGCCAGGAGTACAAGCAGTCCTTCCAACACCCAATCTACTACTGCAGATAACACTAGTATCCATTCCACTGCAGAAACTAGTATTACCGACAGAACTAGCAGTCCTTCTACCATCCAAACTACTACAGCCGAGAGTAATAGCAGCACCTCAAACACCCAAACTACACCTGCCAAGATTACTACCAGCCTTTCCACCACTGAAGCTACTACTATCAAGAGTACTAGCAGCACTTCTGCCAGCGATGCTAGTACTGCCGACAGAACTAGCAGCCCTTCCACCATCCAAACTACTACTGCCAGGAATTCCAGCAACCCTTCCACTACCAAAACTATTTCTGCCAAAAGTACTCGCAGTCCTTCCAACACCCAATCTACTACTGCACATAACACTAGTACCCATTTCACCGCAGAAACTAGCACTGCCGACAGAACTAGCAGTCCTTCCACCATCCAAACTATTACTTTTGAGAGTTCTAGCAGCCCTTTCACTACCAAAACTATTTCTGCCAAGAGTACTAGCCGTCCTTCCAACACCCAATCTACCACTACAGATAACACTAGTACCTCTTCCACCACAGAAACTAGTACTGCCGACAGAACTAGCAGTCCTTCCACCATCCAAACTACTACAGCCGAGAGTAATAGCAGTACTTCAAACACCCAAACTACACCTGCCAAGATTACTACCAGCCTTTCCGCCACTCAAACTACTACTATCGAGAGTACTAGCAGCCCTTTCATTATTCAAACTACTACTGGAAAGAGTACTAGCAGCCATTCCACCATCCAAACTATTACAGCCGAGGGTACTAGCAGCACTTCTGCCACCCAAACTACTATTGGCGATAATACTAGCACCATATCCACCATCAAAGCTACTACTGCCGAGATTACTAGCAGCCCTTCCACCATCCAAACTACTAGTATCGAGGATACGAGTAGCCCTTCAAACAGCCAAACCACTACTTCCGTGAGTACTAGCAACCCTTCCACCAGCCATGCTACTACTGCCCAGAGTTCCAGCGGTCCTTCCACTAGCCAAGCCTATAGTATCAGCGACCATTCTACCACCCAAGCTACTGCTGCCAAGAGTACTACCAGGCATTCCACCACTGAAATTACTACAGCCAAGACAACTAGCAGCCCTTCCACCACCCAAGCTACTACTTCCAAAAGTACTAGCAGCCATTCTACCACCAAAACAGGAAATGCCACAGGGACATCAACTGATTTCACATCAATATCAGTCTCCGCAACTACTCCATCGGCAGAAGCCCAGGTCACAGCGACCATGTCTAGCCCTTCGATTACTAAAAGCACTTACACTCTTTCCACGATCAGAACAAGTACTGTCAAGAGTACCAGCGGCCCTTCCACCACCCAGTCTACTACTGCAGATAACATTAGTACCCATTCCACCGCAGAAACTAGTACTGCCGACAGAACTAGCAGTCCTTCCACCATCCAAACTACTACTGTTGAGAGTTCTAGCAGTCCTTTCACTACCAAAACTATTTCTGCCAAGAGTACTAGCAGTCCTTCCAACACCCAATCTACCACGAGAGATAACACTAGTACCCATTCCACCGCAGAAACTAGTACTGCCGACAGAACTAGCAGTCCTTCCACCATCCAAACTACTACAGCCGAGAGTAATAGCAGCACTTCAAACACCCAAACTACACCTGCCAAGATTACTACCAGCCTTTCCACCACTCAAACTACTACTATCGAGAGTACTAGCAGCCCTTTCATTATTCAAACTACTGCTGGAAAGAGTACTAGCAGCCATTCCACCATCCAAACTATTACACCCGAGAGTACTAGCAGCACTTCTGCCACCCAAACTATTATTGGCGATAATACTAGCACCATATCCACCATCAAAGCTACTACTGCCGAGATTACTAGCAGCCCTTCCACCATCCAAACTACTAGTATCGAGGATACGAGTAGCCCTTCAAACAGCCAAACCACTACTTCCGTGAGTACTAGCAACCCTTCCACCAGCCATGCTACTACTGCCCAGAGTTCCAGCGGTCCTTCTATCAGCCAAGCTACTTCTACCTATAGTACCAGCGACCATTCTACCACCCAATCTACTGCTGCCAAGAGTACTACCAGGCATTCCACCACCGAAATTACTACAGCCAAGACAACTAGCAGCCCTTCCACCACCCAAGCTACTACTTCCAAAAGTACTAGCAGCCATTCTACCAGCAAAATAGGAAATGCCACAGGGACATCAACTGATTTCACATCAATATCAGTCTCCGCAACTACTCCATCGGCAGAAGCCCAGGTCACAGCGATCATGTCTAGCCCTTCGATTACCAAAAGCACTAACACTCTTTCCACGATCAGAACGAGTACTGTCAAGAGTACCAGCGGCCCGTCCCCCAGCCAAACTACCCCGGCCAAGAGTACAAACGGCCTTGCCACCAGCCAACTTACTACTGCGAAGAGTACTAACGGCCCTTACACCAGCAAACGTACTACTGCCGAGAGTAATAGCGGCCTTTCCACGACCCAAGCTACTGCTGCCCAGAGTACCAGCCGCTATTCTACCAGACAACCTACTGCTGCCGAGAGTACTAGCATCACGTCTGCCAGCAACGCTTCTCCTAACGACATAACTAGCAGCCTTTCCACCATCCAAACTACTACTGCCAGGAATTCCAGCAGCCCTTCCACTACCAAAACTATTTCTGCCAAGAGTACTAGCACTCCTTCCACCACCCAGTCTACTACTGCAGATAACACTAGCACCCGTTCCCCCGCAGAAACTAGTACTGCCGACAGAACTAGCAGTCCTTCCACCATCCAAACTACTACTGTTGAGAGTTCTAGCAGCCCTTTCACTATCAAAACTATTTCTGCCAAGAGTACTAGCAGTCCTTCCAACACCCAGTATACTACTGCAGATAACACTAGTACCCATTCCACCGCAGAAACTAGTACTGCCGACAGAACTAGCAGTCCTTCCACCATCCAAACTACTACTGCCAGGAATTCCAGCAGCCCTTCCACTACCAAAACTATTTCTGCCAAGAGTACTAGCACTCCTTCCACCACCCAGTCTACTACTGCAGATAACACTAGTACCCATTCCACCGCAGAAACTAGTACTGCCGACAGAACTAGCAGTCCTTCCACCATCCAAACTACTACTGTCGAGAATACTAGCAGTCCTTCCGCCACACAAATGTCTACTGCTGGGAGTACTGGCAGCCCTTCCAGTACCAAATCTACAACTGCCAAGAGTACTACCAGCCCTTCCACTACCCAATCAACTACTGGGAGTACCAGTCCATCCACCACCAAAACTACTACTGCCACAAGTACTAGCAGCCGTTCCACCATACAAAGTACTCCTGCCGAGGGAACTAGCAGCCGTCCCCCCACCCTAACTACTACTGCCTACAGTACAGGCAGCACTTCCACCACCCAAACTTCTACTACTGAGAGTACTAGCAGCCCTTCCTCCACCCAAACTTCTACTGCCAAGAGTACTAACAGCCAATCCACCACCCAAACTACTACTGTCGAGAATACTAGCAGTCCTTCCGCCACACAAACATCTACTGCTGGGAGTACTAGCAGCCCTTCCAGTACCCAATCTACTACTGCCAAGAGTACTACCAGCCCTTCCACTACCCAATCAACTACTTCTGAGAGTACTACCAGTCCATCCACCACTAAAACTGCTACTGCCACAAGTACTAGCAGCCGTTCCACCATGCAAAGTATTCCTGCCGAGGGAACTAGCAGCCGTTCCCCCACCCTAACTACTACTACCTACAGTACAGGAAGCACTTCCACCACCCAAACTTCTACTACTGATAGTACTAGCAGCCCTTCCACCACCCAAACTACTACACCTGATAGTACTAGCAGCCCTTCCACCACCCAAACTTCTACTGCCGAGAGTACTAACAGCCATTCCACTACCCAAACTACTACTGTCGAGAATACTAGCAGTCCTTCCACCACACAAACGTCTACTGCTGGGAGTACTAGCAGCCCTTCCAGTACCCAATCTACTACTGCCAAGAGTACTGTCAGCCCTTCCACTACCCAATCAACTACTTCTGAGAGTACTACCAGTCCATCCATCAACCAAACTACTACTGTTGAGACTACTAGCAATTCTTCCACCACCAAAACTACTACTGCCACAAGTAGCAGCCGTTCCACCATACAAAGTACTCCTGCCGAGGGAACTAGCAGCCATCCCCCTACCCTAACAACTACTGCCTACAGTACAGGCAGCACTTCCACCAGCCAAACTTCTACTACTGAGAGTACTAGCAGCCCTTCCACCACCCAAACTACTACACCTGATAGTACTAGCAGCCCTTCCACCACCCAAAGTTCTACTGCCGAGAGTACTAACAGCCATTCCACCACCCAAACTGCTAATGTCGGGAATACTAGCAGTCCTTCCGCCACACAAACATCTACTGCTGGGAGTACTAGCAGCCCTTCCAGTACCCAATCTACTACTGCCAAGAGTACTGTCAGCCCTTCCACTACCCAATCAACTACTTCTGAGTGTACTACCAGTCCATCCATCAACCAAACTACTACTGTTGAGACTACTAGCATTTCTTCCACCTCCAAAACTACTACTGCCACAAGTACTAGCAGCCGTTCCACCATACAAAGTACTCCTGCCGAGGGAACTAGCAGCCATCCCCCTACCCTAACTACTACTGCCTACAGTACAGGCAGCACTTCCACCAGCCAAACTTCTACTACTGAGAGTACTAGCAGCCCTTCCACCATCCAAACTACTACACCTGATAGTACTAGCAGCCCTTCCACCACCCAAACTTCTACTGCCGAGAGTACTAACAGCCATTCCACCACCCAAACTACTACTGTCGAGAATACTAGCAGTCCTTCCGCCACACAAATGTCTACTGCTGGGAGTACTAGCAGCCCTTCCAGTACCCAATCTACTACTGCCAAGAGTACTACCAGCCCTTCCACTACCCAATCAACTACTTCTGAGATTACTACCAGTCCATCCATCACCCAAACTACTACTGTCGAGACTACTAGCAATTCTTCCACTACCAAAACTACTACTGCCACCAGTACTAGCAGCCGTTCCACCATAAAAAGTACTCCTCCTGAGGGAACTAGCAGCCATCCCCCCACCCTAACTACTACTGCCTACAGTACAGGCAGCACTTCCACCAGCCAAACTTCTACTACTGAGAGTACTAGCAGCCCTTCCACCACCCAAACTACTACACCTGATAGTACTAGCAGCCCTTCCACCACCCAAAGTTCTACTGCCGAGAGTACTAACAGCCATTCCACCACCCAAACTGCTAATGTCGGGAATACTAGCAGTCCTTCCGCCACACAAACATCTACTGCTGGGAGTACTAGCAGCCCTTCCAGTACCCAATCTACTACTGCCAAGAGTACTGTCAGCCCTTCCACTACCCAATCAACTACTTCTGAGAGTACTACCAGTCCATCCATCAACCAAACTACTACTGTTGAGACTACTAGCATTTCTTCCACCTCCAAAACTACTACTGCCACAAGTACTAGCAGCCGTTCCACCATACAAAGTACTCCTGCTGAGGGAACTAGCAGCCATCCCCCTACCCTAACTACTACTGCCTACAGTACAGGCAGCACTTCCACCAGCCAAACTTCTATTACTGAGAGTACTAGCAGCCCTTCCACCACCCAAACTACTACACCTGATAGTACTAGCAGCCCTTCCACCACCCAAACTTCTACTGCCGAGAGTACTAACAGCCATTCCACCACCCAAACTACTACTGTCGAGAATACTAGCAGTCCTTCCGCCACACAAATGTCTACTGCTGGGAGTACTAGCAGCCCTTCCAGTACCCAATCTACTACTGCCAAGAGTACTACCAACCCTTCCACTACCCAATCAACTACTTCTGAGAGTACTACCAGTCCATCCATCACCCAAACTACTACTGTCGAGACTACTAGCAATTCTTCCACTACCAAAACTACTACTGCCACCAGTACTAGCAGCCGTTCCACCATACAAAGTACTCCTCCTGAGGGAACTAGCAGCCATCCCCCCACCCTAACTACTACTGCCTACAGTACAGGCAGCACTTCCACCACCCAAAGTTCTACTGCCGAGAGTACTAACAGCCATTCCACCACCCAAACTGCTAATGTCGAGAATACTAGCAGTCCTTCCGCCACACAAACATCTACTGCTGGGAGTACTAGCAGCCCTTCCAGTACCCAATCTACTACTGCCAAGAGTACTACCAGCCTTTCCACTACCCAATCAACTACTTCTGGGAGTACTACCAGTCCATCCATCAACCAAACTACTACTGTCGAGACTACTAGCAATTCTTCCACCACCAAAACTACTACAGCCAACAGTACTATTAGCCCTTCCACCACACAAACTACTACTCCGAAAAGTACTAGCAGCTCTTCCACTATCAAAACTACCACTGCCAGGAGTACTATCAGAACTACCACACATGGTGAGTATCAGTGTTATTTGGTCTATGTGTTCAGTCTTTCGTATTTTAAAATTTTTTAAATTCCATGACAATTTTTTCCTTTTCTGTGATCAAATTATGGTGACCTTTGGTCTTAAGCACAGCCTGGATCTTTTAATTTTTTTAGAATGGATTCAGTTTAGGTCTGATGGTATGCATGGGATTAGCCACTATTTGTCACATTTCTATCTAAAATGACATAGTTTTTTGTATGTGTACCTGTGACCGAAGCATAATCATATGAGGTGATTCTCTTTCCATAATATGTGGATGATATTTGCGGCTTTCCCTGTAGAGTGGCTGCTCCCTTGTCTCTTACTACTGGGGGCTCCTGTCTGGAGTGGCTAAGAGTGATATTTCAGCAGCAGCTGTGAGGCCACAGGAAGTTCCCATCTGTTCTAGGGCGTTGGGAGATTGGACCCCTCCTTTGTGACATGACTGCCTTGTGACAAGTTCTAGAGTCAGGGCACACTAATCATTAATAGGTTTGTGCAGATTATTTCATATTCACCGAGTAATTGCTTTTAATTTGGTCTTGCCAAATTTTGATTTGAAGGAGGCCTGTTATGCAGAACTTCCTCTCCAATGTTCCTTTGGAGACAACTGTTAATGATTAAGATTTTTATACTTATTGGAATAATTGCATTGCAATGTTTTCATCTTAAGAAAGGAAAGTCAGTACTGATTCAGAACATCAACAAACATTTAAAAATGATGAAGAGAATGTTTTTCTAAGAAAAAAGAGGCAAAAACTTCTTTTAAAAAAATAAAAACATTCTTAATTACCTTGATTTCATTTTCCACTTCATTGCTTTAAAATGATCAGCTTCCCACCCTTCCTGTCAGCTAATGTCACATTAGTGGCTGAAAGAGTGAGGAGCAATTTGGCATCATGTGAACGCATGTAAGCTCACTTCATTTATCTACTACATTGTTTATTTTTAATACATGCATACTGTGATATAGAATGATATTTCTTATATTAAATTGCTGCATTGATTGTAACTTTCAAATTAGATCTGTATAAGTGGACTTCTCTGTTCCAGAGATATGCCTTCATGGTGGAACCTATGATGGAATCAAGTGCATCTGTGATGATGATTTATTCTATGGACCCAAGTGTGAGTTCCTCATGGATGCAATTCCAGTCACTGAATGTAAGTACAATCATGGAGAACGTGATGCCCTTTTTCCTGAGGGTAGCCAAAAACAAGTTGTTGCTTCCAGATATGTTGGATTATCATACTAGAATAAGGAGATTGCATATGGAAGAAATGTGGCTTAATAGAAGCTCCTTTATAGTGCAAGTAAACCAGGAATCAGTAGAGAAATAGATAGCTCTCCATTTCCAGTTCTCTCTGAGTTCAGAGAGGCTTGTAGATTTTGGCAGCTCCAAGCAAAAGTGATTAATTTGGACCTAATGTTTTCCCCCAAATAATTGAGAGCTCTCATGAATAGCTGAGAAGATATCTCGGTTCTATGCTGAATAAAGTTTCTTCATCTAAGGAGAACCAAGGAGGTGAGATTTGGAGATTGCCTCAAAAATTGAAAAAAAACAACAAACTAATGTCAGCACAGGGTTATTAAACACAGATCATTCCAAACCAGTCTTATTTCATTATTTGATAAATTAATAGAGCAGCGAAATGCTGTAGACACTGGATTCAAATAAGTTAATAATGCGTTCTCTACCCTAATGACCATCTGGGTAGGCATGGTTGGGTGATCATGTAACTGGGTGGCCAACTCAATGTAACTCATCATACCCAGCCCTCTTCCTGGCTGCTCTCCTCAAAGATCTCTACAAGATACAATATCTATTTATTTACTAGTACTGAACATTTTAATGGTGGTAAGGAAAATTACAAAACACAGCAAAATTCCCTTAAATCTTGCTTAGCAATGGAAATTTTGGCTCAGTTGTGGCCATACGTCAAGGACTACCCCCTTTGGTGGGGTCCAAATAACTGGTTCTCTGCCTTAATGACTGGCTGGGTAGGCGTGGCTGGGTGGTCATGTGACTGAGTAGGCGTGGCCAACTCAACATCACTCATCACACCCAGTCCCACTTCCTGGCCACTCTCCTTTTCCTCGGGACTTGGGCCTATATGTAACAACTCCAGAAATGAAAGGGTTAACCAACCCTTAATTTCCTGATGCAAATGCTCCCCTCAGTGAAAGGATGGGGAGAGACTAGCAAAGCATTCTATTCCCAACACCAAGGAAAGTAAGACCTTGGAAGCTGAGCTTATTAAAAAGCAATATATTGTGTCATAACAGCCAACATTTTGCACCGGAGGTGGCAGAGGCAATAAATCCCTTTAACTCCTCAGAAGCAATTTACAATTAAAGCCCATTTCCACTCCAAAAAATAATAAATAAATAGCAGAAAGAGAACGATTGACAGTACTTCTGTGCAGGCAATTATGAAAGAAACTAAGCTAAAGCTGGATCAACTCCTTCCTTCCTTCTTCCTTCTCTCCCTCCTTCCTTCTCCTCCTTCTCTTTCCTTCCTTCTTTTTGGCTGTTTTCTAAGTCATTTTTTGGACCATTTTCGGCCATTTTGGGGGCATTTTTCAGGCTGTTTTGGGGGCATTTTCAGGCCGAAAATGGCCCAGAAAATGGTTGCATCTTTCAAAATGTTTTGAGTGAAGCTTTCCAGAATATTCACATCTTTGGAGAGCAACATTTCTATTCTGTGCATTTTTATCTAAAAAAATAAATATGACTCTTCAAAAAGAAGTAGGCCAAATCTTAAAGATTGACAGTGTGGTCAGATGCTAAACAGAATGGGCACATTTGGAGGTCCTCTGGATCCCAGAAGTTGCAAGGAGGGGCTTGTCCCTTCTGTCCTTTGGCAAAGTCTGAGTACTTACTAGAGATGCAGAGACCCACAAGGCGCGTTCTGGGGTCACAGAGCTGCAAGGTTTCTACCTGTGTTGAGCAGCCCTGCCCTGGCCAAGTCCAGTTTTTTTCACCCCTTTTATTGGCAAGCAGGTTGTCTAAATGTGAGCTTTGGGGGAGGGTAGACTAAACTAGGGCCCTGAAAATTAAGAGTTACAGGGCAACCTGAATACGGCCGTGTTTCATTCCTGAGCAAGAAGTTCAACATAGCAGAGCCTTTTCCGGCAATCCTTGCCATCCACAGAATCTGCGGAGGTGGGAGAGAGGAGTGGTGCAGAGAGGCACAGCAGGCGTTGCTGCAAATGAATGTGGCTCTTTCACCTCATAGGGATCGGGAGGCTGAAATCCTGCACAGGCATTGAGTGGATCTTGTCTTGGGGGCTGATTGTTGGGTGCTTGAAAAAGGAATCCCGCAGAAGGAAGGGCGGAGCCCGGGTGAACAGGGCGGGCAGGATGCAGGGCAGATGCCACTGAAGCCCTAGCCCTTTCAACCATGTGTCCCCTGACCACCCTGCTTCCCAGCAACTTTCGCCTCCCATGAACTGCAGCCGGCCATGCCCCGCAGGGGAGACCCTATCCAACCCCCCCCATTTGCTGCCCTGAGTGATTCCCCCATGCTGCTGCCCCCTTGCCTTTGAAGATGAAGTTGTAGTCATCTTCCAGCCCCACCACCTTCACCATGCTGCTCTGTGGCTGAGGCAGTGGGGGCAGTGGTGGTGCCAGTAGGCAGCAGGTGAGGCTTGTCCATGCACTGTCTTCTCATACAAGGTCCTGGAACGCATTGCAAAATTCGGCCTCTTGGCATTCCGGGGTGGGAAAGCACCAGTGGGGAGAAGTCATCCCACTTAGCCCCAAAGGGGAGCTGTGTGGCACCTAAGAAGGGGCTGGGTGACCACCAAGGTCCATCCTGATATTCGCCACTACTGCATAGTATACTTAGATTTCAGTAAGACATTCAATAAAGTAGACTGTTCTGTCCCCTAATTAGCATTCTTGAGATCCCCGCGCTTTGATTGGCCAAAGCGCGGGGCACTCTGATTGGTCAGGCGAGCCGCGCCGATTGGCTCGCTAAGAATCTCCCGCGATTGGTCTATTCGAATCGCGGGAGATTCAAAGCGGTGCCATTGGCCGCGGCCGCCGCGGCTAAAGGAATAAAAGCCGCGAACCTTTTGCAAAGCGCCAGTTCGGTTCCTACTTTAATAAAAGAGCATGATTTGAAGTCACCGACTCCTGGCATCATTTTCGAGGACACGACACTGGCGACGAAGGTGGGATCCAGACCCTGAACCGAACCACGTGTCCGACGGAAGCCAGACGAACCACCACGATGGCAAAAATCGCACCCCCCGCACCCTTCAACCCCGCCACCGAGGACTGGGAATCGTACTCCGACCGATTCCGCATGTTCCTCGAGTGCAGTGATCTGAAGGACGCCACCGGCCCCATGAAGCGCGCTGTCTTCCTGACCCACTGCGGGACCGAGGTATTCAAGATGGCCAAGGCGCTTGCCAAACCCGCCAATGCGACCGCGATGGACTGGGACGTCCTCGAGCCAATACTACGCCCCAGAGTACCCATCCTGATCCGACGCAACGAATTCTACCGTCGGGACCAACGGTCGGGTGAGAATTTCAGCAACTTCGTCGCCGAACTATGGCGCCTAGGGGGGCTCTGCGAATTCGACAACCTGAACGACGCCCTGCGAGACAGAATCGTGCTCAGTTTGTGGGACCCCGTCCTACAGAGCCGGCTGATGGCCAAGGGCAACATCAGCCTAGCAGACACCTTCACTGCAGCCGCAGCCGCTGAAGCAACCCGAACATCCGCCGACCGCATGCGCAGACCGAATGCTGGGGACCGCAGCGGGAACAACAACCCTGCAAGGTCGGCCGAGGCCCAACCCGAGACGACCACCCACCAAGGCGATTTCCACTCGGCATCGGGCACTTCCGATGACGAGGAGGACATTCATCGCCTCCAGACAGGCCGCGACCCACGGAACCGGCGGGGTTGTAAGTCGAGGACCAACTGTGCCGGTTGCGGAGGCGGCCACCCCAGGTCTGAATGCCGGTTTTTCAAGTCGATCTGCCGGCATTGTGACAAAAAGGGTCACATTACCCGCATCTGCTGCCTTAAAAAGAACCGCAGCCCGCCCCGATGGGACCAGAGCGAACGGAGGAGAGAGAACACACCACCCCGGACCAGAGATCACCCCTCGGACAACAGATGGGACCGGAACAGATGATCCCTATGAGGCGGCGATAACCGGCGAAGAGAGGAGACCCATCAGATGGTCACCATCGGCCACGCCATAACCAATGACGCCCGGAAGGTCCACGTGGAGGTAGGCATCGAGGGCGAGCCATGCAAAATGGAGGTGGACTCCGGGTCCTACCTCTACATGATAGCATGGCATGAAATAAAGCGCTTGGTGCCTACCATCCAAAGGAGGAACTTAGACAGCCAGAGACTCATCGTAAAGGACTACCAGGGAAACCGCATCCCAGTAGTCGGAACCGGACACTTCAATGTCACGTATAAAGGGCACACCGAAAGGCTTCCCCTGACAATCGTCGACTGCGACCGCCCAAGCCTACTGGGACTGCAATGGTTCGCCCCGCTCGGCATCGCAGTCACGGGAGTCGACCACATCACCGACGACAGCTGGGAGCAACAACTGGCCCGGGAATTCCAAGAGGTCTTCGACGGAAACCTAGGCAAGTACCAAGGGCCCCTTATATCATTCAGCCTAGACTCAAACGTCCCCCCAAAACGCCTGAAACCAAGGTGGGTGCCATTCGCACTTAAACCCAAGATAGACGAGCAAATTGACAAGCTCGTCAAGCAAGGGGTCCTACAGCCAATAGACCACGCCTGGTGGGAGACCCCCATAGTCACCCCGATCAAGCCCGATGGGTCGGTGAGGATCTGTGGGGACTATAAGGCCACCCTAAATGGCGCGTTGCAACAAAGCGCCTACCCCGTCCCAGTAGTGCAACACCTACTGCACTCACTGGGAGGGGGCAAGGTTTTCACCAAGCTCGACCTCGCCCAGGCATACCAACAGTTGCCAGTCGATGAGGAAACGGCAGAAGCGCAAACCATAGTCACCCACCGGGAAGCATTTAAATGCAACCGACTCCAATTCGGAGTCAGCGTGGCACCGGGAATATTCCAAAGTCTAATGGAAAGACTATTGCAAGGCATCAAGGGGGTGGTACCTTACTTCGACGACGTCCTAGTGTCGGCAACCAACCAAGCCGAACTAGAGGGTCGCCTAAGAGAGGTCCTAACCAAATTCAAAGAGACCGGGCTCAAAGTAAAGAGGGAGAAATGCCAATTATACATGGAACAGGTCGAATTCCTAGGATACCTCCTAGACCGTCACGGCATTCACCCCACAAACCAAAAAATCAAGGCCATCAAAGAAGCCCCCACACCCAAGTCGAAGACGGAACTACAGGCATTCCTGGGGCTACTTAACTTTTACAATGTTTTCCTGCCCCTAAAGGCGATGGTGGCGGAGCCCTTGCATAGGCTCCTGGACAAGGCGGCGACTTGGACTTGGGGGAACGCGAGCAAGCCGCCTTCCAAAGAACAAAGGGCCTCCTCACTTCGGACGCCGTCCTTATACAGTATAACGAGACCCTACCTCTGGACATCACATGCGACGCATCACCCTTCGGCGTCGGTGCTGTCCTCAGCCATACCCTCCCCGACGGAAAAGAAGCACCCATCGCGTTCTTTTCAAGGACCCTCACCAAACCGGAGTGGAACTATAGCCAGCTGGAGAAAGAGGCTCTGGCTATCGTTGCCGCCGTAAAAAGATTCCACGAGTACCTCTATGGCCGGACATTCACCATCATAACCGACCACAAGCCGCTGCTGGGAATCCTTGCAGGAAACCGGGCCACCCCGAACATTCTGTCTCCCCGAATGACAAAGTGGTCCGAGTTCCTGGCGGCCTACAACTACGGACTCATACACAGACCGGGTAAGACGATCTCCCATGCAGACACCTTAAGCCGCTCGCCGCTACCTGAACCTGACACCAACCCAGCACCCATGACGACCACCCTCAGCATAGAGACTCTACCCAACCTGCCCATAACTGCGTCAGACATTGCCTGAGAGACTAATAAAGACAAACGTCTGGCGCGGGTGTTGCATTGGGTAGAGAAAGGGTGGCCGGAAAGGGACAACGACGAGTCCGTCAAAACATTCCGAAACCGGCAAACGGAACTCTCGTTATTAAAAGGGTGCATACTATGGGGGGATAGGGTGGTCATTCCTGAAAAACTACAAGGGAAGGTTCTGGAACTACTACATGAGGGGCACCCTGGCATTGTTAGGACTAAAGCCCTGGCCAGAAGTTACGCTTGGTGGCCAGGGATGGACAAACAAATAGAGACCTGGGTAGCAAGGTGCCAACGATGCCAGGAAACTAGGCCAAGCCCACCCACAGCACCCGTCCTAGAGTGGGAAACCCCAAGGGGACTTTGGTCGAGGATCCATATAGACTTCGCCGGGCCCACAAAAGGACACACCTTCCTTATAACAGTAGACGCTTACTCCAACTGGCTGGAGGTAAGCAACATGAAAACAACAACCACGGAGGCCGTGATCAAGGAACTCTGCAAACTCTTTGCAACGCATGGCCTCCCAGACGTCGTCGTTTCCGACAATGGGCCCCAATTCACCTCGCTGGAATTTGAAAAATTCCTAGCAGAAAGGGGTATCTGCCACGCGCTGACAGAACCGGCGCACCCGGCGGCGAACGGTAGGGTGGAAAGGATGGTGCAATTCACTAAGAAAACCATCCGGAAAATAGACCACGGGGAGATCCAGGAGAAAATAAACAAACTACTCTTCACCCAACACATAACCCCAAATACCACAACGAATAAGAGCCCAGCCGAACTATTAATGGGGAGGAAATTAAGGTCCCCACTCGACAGGTATAACCCAGAGAAGCCCCCAGACTCAAACAGCAAACACCGAACTTTCGCACCAGGCAACCCCGTATACGCAAAAAACCTGACGGGAGATCCATTATGGGTACCGGCCGTCATCACACAAATAACAGGCCCACACTCGTACTGGCTACAAACAGCAGACGGACGAGCCTGGAAACGCCACATCGACCAATTAAGGTCGAGGACGACAAACCAAGAGACCACTGACGCACAAACAGGCGAAACCGACCCCCACAACACAAACCAAGGGGGGAGGAAATACCCAGGGGACCAAAACCAAAGAAGAATAAACCAGCCATACTTACCGGAAAGCAGCCAGCACGACCCCTCGCCAGGAAGAGACAGCCAGGCCAGCTCGACCGACCCGGGGAGACCGAGCGGGAGCGGCGAAACCCACAGCTCAACCAACCCGGGAGGCTCAGGAGGGAGCTACGGAGAGCGGCCCGGCCCGATCGACCAGCCGGTTCCCACGACGGCATCAGGAACAACAGAGATCCCGACCGAACCGGCCGGGATCCAACCTACGACTGAGCTGCGCAAGTCCAGTCGGCTCAGACGGAGCCCCGCCTACCTACGTGACTACACGACGTAAGGACCAAACCAAGAGGGGAGGGGTGTTCTGTCCCCTAATTAGCATTCTTGAGATCCCCGCACTTTGATTGGCCAAAGCGCGGGGCACTCTGATTGGTCAGGCGAGCCGCGCCAATTGGCTCGCTAAGAATCTCCCGCGATTGGTCTATTCGAATCGCGGGAGATTCAAAGCGATGCCATTGGCCGCGGCCGCGGCGGCTAAAGGAATAAAAGCCGCGAACCTTTTGCAAAGCGCCAGTTCGGTTCCTACTTTAATAAAAGAGCATGATTTGAAGTCACCGACTCCTGGCATCATTTTCGAGGACACGACATAGACCATAATCTACTTCTTGGTAAGCTAGAAAAATATGGAATTGACAGCATCACCACCAGATGGATTGGTAACTGGCTGGCAAATGTTACTTAACATGTAATTCTTAATAGTACTACATCTACATGGAAGGAAGGAAGGAAGGAAGGAAGGAAGGAAGCAAGCAAGCAAGCAAGCAAGCAAGCAGTGGAGTACCACAAGTTTCTGTCTTAGGCCCAGTACTGTTCAATATCTTCATAAATGACTTAGATGAGGGAATAGAGGACGAACTCATCAAATTTGCAGATTTCACTAAAGTGGCAGGAATAGCCAACATCCCAGAAGTCAAACACAGGATCAAAAAGTATCTTGACAGACTTGAACAATGGGCCCTATCCAGTGGTCGGATTCAAACATTTTTACTAACAGTTCTGTGGGTGTGGCTTGGTGGGCGTGGCAGGGGAAGGATACTGTAAAATCTCCAGTCAGAGGTGGTATTTGCTGGTTCTCCAAACTACTCAAAATTTCCATTACTAGTTCTCCAGAACTGGTCAGAACCTGCTGAATACCACTTCTGGCCCTATCCAACAAAAACAAATTTTAATGTGGGGCACCCTGTAGCACCTTGCCAGCCAAAACAGGACATGGGGGAGCTGCACACAGCCCTTCCGCCTCATTTTTGCCTTCCATGGCCTCCTAAAGCACTCTGCCAGCTGAAAATGGGCCACATGGCCCATTTTGGGGCCATTTTCCAGCTGTTTTTTGGGGTAATTTTTCAGCTTGTCTTGGGCCTGTTTGGGGCCCATTTTTGGCCTGTTTTGGGGCCACTTTGAATCTGTTTTTGGCCTGTTTTTGGACCACTTTCAGCCTCTTTTGCCCCATTTTTGCCCATATTCAGCCTGTTTTGGGCCCTCTTGTTTTTGATAAGTTTTGGGCCCATTTTCTGGCCCTGTTTTTCAGCTCATTTTTTGGACCTGTTTTTGGCCAGGTTTCAGACAACAGAGTTTTGCAGGAGACCATGGAGTGTGAAAACGAGACACGGGGCACACACAGCTCGTTTTAGCTGCCAGAGGCACAGCGAGCCAGTCCCTTGATATTTCTGAGCTGGCCCTGTGGGGTGGATTTAAGCAGATCTGGTCCATGGGCTTTGAGTTTAACACCCCTGGTATAGGTCACCTACTTGAGCAGGTAATTGGACTCAAACACCTCCAAGGTCTCTTCCTGCATTAATCTGAAGTAAAAAATGTATCAATAAATCAAAAATGACTTTTCAAACCAAATGAGGATCTTTGGATTTAGGTATTTGAAAGCATGTTGGCGAATGGGAACACATTTGCCTCTTGCCTGTCATATTTTAGAATTACTTTACGGGGAAGTCATTTGTTGAAGTTCATATGAATATCTCTTTCTCTCTCTTTTAGTAAAGGTGACCATTACTGTCGAAGCTCAGGTGAAAGCTTATAACAGAGAATACAATAAATCTCTGGAAGACTTAAGCTCTAAATATTCTCAGGAAATTCAGGCTCAGTTTAAAAACCAGGTAAGATTTACTGGATCAAGGAAATAGCCTAACTCTAATCAATGTCACCATTTCAATGTAACGTATCTTACACTCTTCTTTAACCAAGACCAGCATTCCTAATTCATACCAAGAACGTGTCTTCTTCCCACTCAAAAACTCGCTTCTTAGATTATCAGCTTTCTGAAGCTGGAAAATGAGACATGACAGCACACACAGCACACACTCAATGCTTTAGGAGGCTGGCTTCTAATTAAAATCTCTTTTCTGGCATAGGTTTCTTTGTTTATGAAGGCTTTCTTTTACTTTTTCTTCCTTGTAGATGAAAGATGTTTATAGTGCTGTTGATGGATACCTTGATGTGGAGATCTTACGAATGAGGTTGGTGTCTAAAAAGAGACTAATTTAGGCTCTGGGATGATTAAGTGGTCTTAAATATGAGTAGAACTTTTTTTCCATTGTGGATCCTCTTTTTTGGTTTTAAGTAACTCTCCTTCAGGTTTCTTTCTTTCTTTATCAATATGGATAGACCAGGGCATGAGCATGTCTTATATATACTTTCAGTCACCATGTATTCCAAGAAACATCTGAGGGGGATGAAAAATGTTCTTGCAAGTAAAAGCAAACAATTGGACTAAAGCCCAGGTTGAAATCCCACTCAGTTATGAAGCTTGCAGAGAAATTTTGGCCTAGTCTGAAACTTTTATTTTAAGCTCTCTCGGAAAACCGTTGTATGGATTAAATGAAGTAGAAATGGAGTAGAAGTATTAGTTCATTTTGCATTTGATGGAGGAAAGGGGTGGGACTATCACAGTCTTTAGCATATCTTAATGGAGCAATGAAGGGTAGTTCAGCACCTGAGGAATTGTTCTTCCTTCATTGTTTTCTTAGGGCTGGCAGCATTATTGTGGAGCACAAAGTCATCTTCCAAGTACAAATAAAGAATAATGAGCAAATGAGTGAGGAAATAGAGAATACTCAGAGAACTATTACAAAAAGAGTGAGCAATTCCTTGACAAACATCCAAAATGATGAGCAATGTACCAGGGATTCAGGTATGGTCTAGCTTGGTAAACTATTTGCTAGAATGTGATTTCCTTTGACTGACAAATAAGCAAGATTCCTGGCTACTTCTTTTAGACAGGAATGTTTTTAGAACAAGCCACCTTTTTTCTGCAGGAACAAACATCCTTTTGGATGGCTTCCCCCTTGCCACAAAATGTAATAGTGGGGAAGGGGGTGTTAGAGCAAGGTACCATATCTAGGCTGCAAATCTTAAAATAGCCACTAGATGGTGGCAAATGCATCTTTTTTTCCTGAATGAAGGCAAATATAAGTGCCCCAGGATAATGTTGCAGGATCCAATCTAGGTCAGCCACTGGGGCCAGAGATTTACTCTTCCAAGCTTTTGGATTCATGTTGAACTCCATTCACAGGGTTCTCCCCTTTACTGGAACATGTGCTTTGGGCTATTTTTAAATTATTATTATTATTTTTTATTGTATATTTTTTTGGGTTATGTATACAATTTCTAAATACACAATAACCAGTTAATAACTCCCATTCACAATAACTCCAGTTCAGACTCGTTTGGGTGAACCCCTTGTTCTGACAATCAGCTGGCTCTAAACCAGTTTGCTCCAATGAGCATGTGGGCCCGCCCGTCCACCCCTGCTCTTTCCCGTGCTTTATGTCTTTTTGTTAGAGCACAGCTGATTTGCATGACAGAGCGGTTTGCCGCGCCTCAGCTGTTTTCTTCAGCTGCAGTTGAAGGTAAGTTTTAGCTTTTTTAAACGTGGAGCACACATGCAGAGTGCGTGTTTGACACGCGTGCATGCTCACCGAACTAGTTGTTGAACCAGTTGAATCGCACCCCTGACAATAACAGTATATCGTCTAGGTACAATCTCTACAATTTCTATTGAGTACAGATAATAAATCTAATACACACAATAGTTATGACTATAATTCCAAATACATATTCACCTCCATCTTCACTTATCGTTATTAATTATTTTGCGTTATTTAATTAGGCCCTCTGTTCAATTTTATCTATAATCAGTTAATGATATTCAACATTATAAACATCATATAAATATCACATTTATAACCATTAGCCTCCAGATAATCATAACGTTTACTTATCTTAATTATTCAATGTTCATTATTCATTTATACAAATTACTTCACTTTGTTTACATATCCAAATTTCTAATGTCTGCTGCTATTTTTAAACCATTAATAAAATAGTTCCCAAATTAAAAAAGTAATATTTTCCCCATTTCTAATTTCTATCTTTATACTAATTCTTAATAGTACAATTCCTGTGTCAAACAGTATTCCGCATTTATCCTTCATCTCTTGCTCATTTTCATATTTCAACTCTTACTGATTTCTTGGCACATCTCCCATACTCCTCCCTTGGATCTTGTATCCCTTGGGATCTTGTCTTGATCTAAGTATTTCTTCTATCTCTGCTGCTTATTCATTCTTTTGAACCTTCAATACACCTTTCAATACACCTAATGTTTTCCTCACTTTAGGGGTGTCTTTCTGTGTATCCCCTTCTAACTTTTGATCTCTTGAAGTGTAATTTACCATTTCTATTTCAGTTTTTATAATCTCTTCTTTTTTTTATCTTTTTGTATCATTTGTTGTTTTCCCTCCTCTCTCCTTTCCTCTGTTCTTTTTATTTTCTCCTCTACTTCCTGAATTTCATGTTTATTGTTCAGTGTCTTTTGCTCATAGCTTTCTGGTCTCACAACTATGTCATGTATCCATTCTTTTATCTCCCTATGGTTCCTTGTCATCATTTCCTGCGTATCTTGGAGCATCAATAATATTTCTTTTAGTAAGACATTTATTTTCCCTTGCTGTCCCATTTTGCCTTATTTTAATAAATTTAAATTTTTACTCAGTAACCTATCAAAATTCCAATGTCCCAGTCACACCAAAATAGCCAATATTAGACCAGTTCACACAATCACTCCATTAAATAGTTCCTTAACAATCCAATTTGTTTCAAAACTCTAAGCTGTTTCACACTCTCACACTGTCCAGCATGTTTATAATCCTCAAGCTTCTAACAGTTGAATGTTTATGTTTTCACACTCTGTCTCCAGGCATGAAGTATAATCACTATGCAGGTGTTGTTTGATGTATTCAGCTAATCTGCCCTAATCTTAACAACTTTTGCTTCTTCCACCTTTTCCAGCTGTATATTGCCTTCCTCAGACAGCAAATAAAATGTGTCCAAAAATATTTTCCAATAATTTCCCAAAGTACTTCAAATCAAGGTGGTAGTAAAAGTATAATCCAGAATTTTGAAACAATTTAAATTTTGAAAACTAACCAATCCAATCTGTCCTTTATTTTTAGAATTACTTCTGTCTACAATTTATTTTCTTTCTTTTCCAAATCTGACAATAGCTCCAGGTCTTAGTCGCCGCTATTTACCTCCACTGAGTCCCACTTTCCAAAGGAGGTGCTTTAGAGAAAATTCCATGGCAAAAGCTAGAAGAGTTCTTACCCAGACCAAGCACACTGTTACAAGATCTTTCCTTTCTTCTCTTCTGTTTCAGCTGTCATCACAGCTTTGGTTCACCCATAACGGCCATGTTCTCTTCTGCTGGTTCAAGGGGCTTTCTTTGGTCAAAAGGGAAGATTGCATTCTCCTTGCAATCACTGAAGCATTCCCTCTATCTTTGTCACCCCTTCAGGGTGACTTTCAGCCCTGTAGAGCCTCTGGGCTGAAGAAATTGGAAGGACTTCGCGGAACTACCGCTCATCCACACTGCTTCACCGTAACATCGGCTGCCTTCTCTGCTGTGGGCTATATTATGGGTCATATTTATATGTTGTTGTTTCCCTGTTGGTTGGTTGATTGATGTATTGAAAGCATGTGATTGGCTGTTGTTTCCTTGTGCTGCCAAGCCCTTGGTTCTTAAGTACCTGATAAGCTAGTGGTAAATCAGCCTTTCTGTTTTGTGACAAGAAGCCCATTTCCCAGACTTCAATCATTTATCTGGCTAGCTTTGTAGCTGCATAGCCAACAATGTTAGTAGCTTTGAACTTGAATGTATGTCATTGTTCATTGCAATGTAAGGCTATCCATGAGTTTGGCATCCTCATCTGACTGCTTACTTGTATTCTTACTTACTTCCCATCTGTCCTCCATAGTCACAGGGGCAATCCATGCAGGGGATCCAGTAGATTATATTAGAAGTATGTCTCACCTCCAAGAGATCTTTGTAATGCAGGATTTGTCCTCATGTAATAGCCTCTGGACAGTGTGTGATTCCACTTGTAAATCTTGGAATCTATGTTCTGCTGCTTCTGAAATGTTTTTGATTTATTTGAGTGTGCCAAATAGTTGGCCTTGTACCATTTTTTTTCCTTTCTTTCCATTGCATGCTGACCAGGCACTTCTAGAAAAATGCTTGTAGGTACCCATTCTGCCTGAATTGTTCATGTAGGTCCCTCCTCTCCAATTGTTTCGCTTTCTGGGTACTAAAGTGGGTTGTCACCCTGCCATATAATGTGCAATGATTTAGGACAAACAGGGAGGAAGCTAACCACCAGATTGCAAGAATGCAAGCGAGTGGTCAGACAAGGAGACTTGTACTCATTGGTAGCCTCACAGTGCAATGAACAAAGACATATATTCAATTTCGAACCTACTAACATTGTTAGCTGTGCAGCTACAAAGATAGCTTTGTAAATGATTGAAGCCTGGGAAACTGGGATTCCTGTCAGGCAACAAAAGACTTTTTAAAACCTTAAACTTAGACACTGATGAATGTTTGACATATCATTTGATGATTTATTTTCCCCAGATTACTTCAAAAGGATAATTATTTTGGTGCAATGGTTTCTATTTAATATCACAATGTTTTTAATGCAGAAGAATCTTGAAAGAAATATACAGTTATACAATCACCCCAGATAACTAATTCATGCAATTTTTTTTTTCAGGATCAGAACTATGCCTTGTTCCTTTACCTAACTTAATTCTTGGTTCAAGTTATTCATTCAGTGGTAAGTTTCAATAAACAATTGGGTAGATGTGTCAAGATTATTGGGACTATGATTTATATTTTCAAAGTACAAAATTGTTCAATTCACATTTTAAATGTATAATTGCTAACAATACCACGAATATCTAAACTGTTGGCTTTTCACATATAAATGAAAGTCCCTAGAAGATTTGTTGATATAGAAATGCAATCCATCAATCAAATCAATCCATCTCATCAAATTACTTTATGTCAACTTGGAGTGTCAGTCCCATAATTCAATCATGGGCAACCAGGCCAAATCCACAAAGAATCACTCAGTCTTTCACACAGTGGAGGGATTCAGACGGTTCTCACAAGTTCACCTGAACCGGTAGCTAACTGCTTGTGCAGTTTGGAGAACTGGCTGAAAATAAAGTGCGAGAGGTTTTTTTTCCTTCTCTCTCCCTTCATTTAATAACTCTGGGCAGATAGCCAAGAACCACTTAACAGGCTACTTAGTTATGATAACAGCCAACAGATGCCTTGAATAAAGTAAATAAACAACAGAAACTGACAGGATTAGTGTAGGGAAACACCCAGGAAAGCCAGCAATCACCCATCTAGAGATGGGATTAACCTCTTCCTTTGAGAAAGAAGGACATTACAAACATTTTCATTATAAAAAGTATTAAGTAGCACTTCTGTGATCAGCTGATACTCCCTGGAGTTCCCTAAGGCCTTTTATAGTGGCTGTAGTGTTGACTATTTCTTGTTTCTTCCTGGGAGGAAAAATACAGTAGAAGACAATGATGCAGCTTGATCATACGGCTGTGAATTTAATGCGTGGTCCAGCCAGCTGTATTTGTTCTGCTGTGAAGCACCCAATTTAGAATATAGATAACATAGAATAATAGAGTTGGAAGGGTTAATAGCTTTTGGCAGAATGCCCAGGCTTTCAATTAGCCTGAGTGGCTGTTTTTAGTTTCCCTCTCAGCTGGTGCTTTTGCTATGGGTTTGTTTTTAAGGGGATGGCTGTTTTAAGTTTTCTGCATTGTGTTAGTGGCTCCTGGCACTGTCCTTTTGGGGTGTACTCAGTGGTGGGATTCAAATAAATTAACAACCGGTTCTCTGTCCTAATGGTCAACTAGGTAGGTATGGCCAGGTGATCATGTGACTGGGTAGGTGTGGTCAACTTGACAGCACTCACCACATCAGGCCCCACATCCTGGCCACTTGCCTCAAATGCCTCAAAGGTATGTGCGGCAGATACCCGACAATCAGCTGGCTGGCGGGAGGTGCACATGCACGCGCAGTGGATCTATTCCGGATGACGGCTCACATACTGGCTGCGGCAGGAAGGGAGGGGCAGGCAGGGATGATAAGTGTAGCCAACCAGGGAAGCTGAAACGCAGAGCTGCCGATGGAAGTGGGCAAAGAGGGTGCTGCCGGGCATGCCTGGCTTTAAGTTCCCAGCCCTTTTTTCTAAAACAGCCCAAAAGTTGGAGGGGAGAAAAGCACCAACTTGGCCCCTTTGTACATGTGAGACAGCAACTTTCTAGCCAAGCAGCAAAGGCAGGTGAAGACAGGAAAGCAGGGAAGGATCCAGAGAGAAGCTGAGCAACAGGTGCTGCATGGTAGGCCAGGGCTGAACTCAGGCAAATGGGTGAGGAGCTGGAAATCAGCTGGGCTGCAGGTGCCAAGCACACGGCAGCCATGGCTCAGCTGCTCTCCAGCTTCTTGCCCACTTGCCTGCCTTTGCCCTTGGACTACCAGGCAGTGCCCGCAGTATAGCTGCTCTGCAGTTCTTTGCCCTCTCACCTGCATGGGCACCGCATGGTCCAGGCAAGAAGCGAGGGTGGGTGAGGAGCAGAGATCAGCTGAGCCTGTACCGTGGGTGCCACATGGTCTAGGTGAGCAATGAAGGCAGGCAAACAGGTGAGGGAACCAGAGAGCAGCCAGAGAGCAGCTGGGCCGTGGGTATGACTTTAGGCGTGCAAATGAGGAGTGGCTGGGAGGGGAGGGGCAGAGTGGGTGGGTGAGACTGGGCCAGCCATTGGTGGGATTAGCCGAACTATGTAAAAAGTTAACAACCAGTTTGGCCAAACCGGTGAGAACTGACTGAATCCCACCTCTGGGTGTACTTTCCTCACTCTTTTTGAAAGCCTCTAGTGATGGAGCACCCACAGCTTCTGAAGGCAAGCTATTTCATTGGTTGATTGGCCTCATGCTTAGGAAATTTCTCCTTAGTACTAGGTTGCTTCTCTCTTTGGTTAGTTTCCATCCATTGTTTCTTATTATGCCTTTTGGTGCTTTGGAAAACAGGTGGACCTCCTCGTTTTTGGAAGAGTGCTATTTTATTGTGCTATTTTATTGTGACTTGTGAGCACTATTTTATTGTGAATTGAGGAGTTGTTTGGCAAAATTGATTAAATGGAAAAAGAGGACATAGTTGAATTTGCTTTTTAAATCCTGTCAGCAGTTCTCGAGATAAAAAATGAAAGTTTAAAAAGATCACCAGTATTGTAGAGCTGGGCAATTTTTGCACTGTCAGTTCGAAACAATCTCTAAATTTCCAATGGAAAAAGCACAGGGGTGGGATCTGACTGGTGTACCTACCGGTTCGGTGATTTATGTTTTGCATGAGCATATGCACTTTGCTTGCACATGTGGCAGCTTTGCTGCCCGGATAGCTGAGCAATGCTGTGTGCGGCTGCGCAGGGTTTCAAACAGCACTTTTTTCCTGCTTTTTCAACCGCAGTTGTGCCGCTCAAAGCAGCTGAGGTTGAAAAAGCAGGAAATAAAGGACAGGTAAGAGCCCGGGCAGGTGGGTGGGCCAAACAGCAGCAAACACAGAACCGTTTTGGTGTCTGCTGCTCTTCAGAGCTATCGGGTCTACAGAGCCGGACAGAACCGGTAGAATCCCACCCCTGAAAAAGCATATAAAACAGGCATGGATGACTTTCCTACCTTTCTGTAGTTGATTACGTTGTGCCAGTTTGATGAAAGGTGCCTGTCTCAGGTCTCTTCTCCCTGGTGCCTCCACCTTTGTGTCTTAATGTAGCTGTTCAGTGATTTCTGCTGTCATTGTGGTCAGAGTCAATCACATGGATGTAGTTACCTGTTTTCCCACATAATCCTGGCATGTGAGACAGGTAAGAATTTCACAAGCTATGCCATCATTGAATAAAAAAAAATAGAAAAAATTAAGTGGATAAAAATGAAATAAATGCCGTAGTGTAAGGCATATGACGGCAGCACCTTCTTCTTTAGAAGGACATCATTCTCACAAATGATTGATTGATATTGTTAAATGTCTAGCCTGTCTTTATTTCTTTATAAGGAACTCAAGGTGGAGAACTTATCTAATATTCCTTCCTCCTCTTAGTTTTGCCAAAACCACAATCAAAGAAGTGATTTGGGCTGGGAGAGAGTGACTGGTCAGTCATTCAGCCATTTTTGAAGCCTAACATGGGACTAGAACTCAGAGTTTCTTAGTTTCTGGACCAGCACCTTAATGACTACTTTGTTTGTAAAAATTGTATGTGAAAACAGGATTGGAGGAAACAAACTTGTAAAGCTGCAAATATCACAGATAACATTTCAGAATAATCTCCCATAGAATGATGCAAAAAAAATGAGAGAGGTTGTAGCAAATTACAATTTGAGATAGATCTGTTTGGAGGAAGGGAGACTAGAAGGGGAAGTAATACGAGAATGGGAAGCAATGGGAAGTTGTAGGATGCATCAAACCTGAAGTCAAGATATTTGTTCTTTATTTGCACAATGCAAGCAAAGTGAGTAGCCGGGTGTGACAAGGAGTTGCTGGAAGGGAGGGGCAAGGCGGGGCTGGACTGGGCATGGCAAGGAGAAGCCAGGTGAGATGAAGCACCCATTGACGTGAATGATGTTGAGTTGGCCAAACCCACCCAGTCACATAATCACCCAGCCATGCCTACCCAGCTGGTCACTAGGGCAGAGAACCAGTTGTTAAATTATTGTAATCCCACCACTGCGCTCACTCACTCAATCAATCAATCAAGTCTTCTCCAACTCCTATATGTCCAGTTGTAGCATTACCAGTGAGGCAATGACAGAAAGTGAAGATGAAGAAAAAGTTGTGTAGGTCATGCTAACAGATGTTGTCATTTATGTTCTTCATTTATGTTAAAGTGCTAATCCTTGAGCCAGCAGAAAAATTTATGGGCATAAATTGTAGACCCAACACAGACAGTAGTAAGGCCTGCCCATGATGCAGTCATTCTTGTTAAATGTAGGACAAGTTAAGGAAAGGGATTGGTGGATTCCCTGGTTTCATTTAATCTCCTATCAAGTTTATCCTTATACAGGAAAAGAACCCTCAGTCCTTCTTGCTATAGAGCAGTAGAGGTATGGGGTACAGCTCTCCCTCTGTGTCTTGTTCTTCTACTGAAACAAGTAAACAAGTAAAAAGTATGCCAATGTGAAACTATTTGTTGCCAAAAATAGCAAAAACATTTCTAGGGCATACAAGAGCGATAAAGCAATAGCAATACAAAGCAGCTACATTTATTTTTCTTTTCCAATTTAAATTGACTTTTTGTGCAGCAAAAAATCTCTTTCCCAAGAAGTTTAGAAATATTGGTATATTATAAGTATAGTGACTGAAGAAAAAAAAATAGCTAAAGATATTCTGTAAGGACTCATTTATACTGTGGTTAGAAGGACATGAGGAAGAGCCCAAAGAAAGATGGAAAAGATGAGTTTTCAGTTCCCATATCTGTTTTGTAATAGAATTTTAGTGCTTCCTTGCAGAGCTGTCCTACCTATAATTTTTTCAGTTCTTACAGTCATCTCGATTCTCTCTATCTCTGAAGTTGTTGTTCCATCATGACAACTCATTCTTGCTCATCTTGCTATCTTTTATTTTCTACCATTGAAGGATATTTTTCAAAACTGCTTTTGTAGTGTACATGGGGCAGTTGGTGTAGGAACAGGATGGTCTTGCTATGTCTGAGCAAATTTGCTGCATTTCAGTCATCAGTTGTAGTAAGTTTGTTCATCTGACCTACATGTATTGCCCATATTTCATTATATATTTAGCACCTCTTTTGTTCCCCAGGCACCTGTGAAAATATTACCGATCCGAACTATGCAGACTACTATTATCCCCACATAATTGAAGGTACTGTGCGCTGTGTCTCAAGATGTTTCAACGGCACTCAAGATTCCATGAACTGCTTCAATGGTGTTTGCCATCTCTCTGGAATTGGTCCCCACTGCATGTAAGTAAACAGGAGGAGGAGGAGGAGGAGAAGTATCGAAGGAATCCTTAGATTCTACAGCCCACTACTTAAATCTTGAATAGTTACTAATTATAATTGGGTATTCTTCCACCTGATTTTTATGATCCATGTATGGAGAATTTTTCTGTCTGTCTGTGTCATGCACAGATTATTTTCTGATTACATGGAAGCTGTCCAAGCAACCAACTGGTGCAGAATGGAGGATCAATTAGAATCTTCCCTAAGGATCTGTGGGTTTCCAGAAATTTGGAAATAACTGTGAGAATAGTTCCATAATGACTCTTTGAGTTCCCTAAAAAGGATTTGGTGAAAGTCCTGAAAGAAATTGCTTCCAAATGGCTTCTCCCTATATGGAGACTCAGGAGCATTTCATGGTTCAACACAAGAGATTCAGAACACCGAAGACATAAAATTAAGAATTAGCACAACTAAAGTTGGGTATGAACCCAAAGTTCTGCTTCCATTGTACAATAAGAAAGGTCTTGTTACTTCTCCAGGCTTCATGTATCAGCAGACAATCATTCAATGACATTAGTTAGGGCATCTCAAACTCTCCCTGGGGATAGCAGATGACACAATCTGCCTCACAGCTCCTGCAAAAAGAACATGTGAAGTTTTTATGCAAAATATTGTTTCTTGAGCATTCATACCTGGATCACAGTAATGCTCTTTTCAGTATTTGGGTCTGACTCTGGAGATTATTTGGAAAGTAGAACTGGCCCCAAATGCAACAGAATGCTTACTGATATGCCCAGTTTATTTCAGTAAAATCCCAGACATCTTGCAAACCTTGCTTTGATTCCTGGTATATTTCTGGATACTTTGTTGTTGGCTGCAAAGCTGTTTATGGTTTGGTTCCTTAATTTCTACAAGCCTATTTCCTCAAAACAGACTTTTCCAACCTATGCACTTTATTTGGAAATGTATCTAGATTGAGTTGCTCTCTCTAGATGGTCTGGATGTTGACAGAAAAGCTGGACATTTTTTCCATAATTATCTCAATTCTGGAATTCTATTTTGCTATCTTGAGAAGTTAGGATGGCTCTTTCCTTATTAATGTTCCAAAACTAGGTGAAGGCCATACTCTTATATCAGATACCAGAAGATAGACTGCAGAAATTTGACATCAGCACAGGTCTTGAAAAATATGGTTTGATGCCTACTGGTATTATATTATTTGGTTTTTGTTTTTATTTTATTTTTTATTTTTATTTTATATTTTTTAATGAAGCTTTTCTATTGGGAGCTACCCAGAACCTTTTGAAGTGCACAGCATACAAATACTGTAAAATAAAAAAATTAAAAAGAAAGAGACCCTTCTTTATCAATTCATTTCTTTTTCCCATAGTTGCAATAATTTGGACATATTCTTGTACCTGGATAGTTACTGCCAAATGCCTGTCCAAAAGATCGCCCTGGGCATTGGTCTTGCCCTGGCTGTGCTCCTTGTGGTCAGTATCATCCTTGTTATTCTTCTCATCAGAGCCAAGTGGAAGAATTCCAAAAATAGGTAAGAAGCATAAATCCAACATTACAAAATAACTGATAATGGATTTTTATATCTGACTGGGGAGGAAGTTGAAATGTAAGAATGCCCAGAAACCCTGAAATGTTTAATATATAGAATAAACAGTCATTCCTAGTTATTTAAGGTCCATACGTTTGATTTGACCAGTGGTGGGATTCAAAAAAATTTACAACCAGTTCTGTGGGCGTGGCCATGTGACTGGGTGGATGTGGCTTTTTTGCTGTTTTGCAGCCCCACCTGTTTTGGGGGGAGCTTCCTGGCCTCAGAAGAGCCTCTGGGGGGCATTTTTGCTCCCCTAAGGCTCCTCTGAAACTCAGGAAGGCAAAAAATGGAGTGGGGGAGGGGTGTTGAGCCATTTTTTGCCTTCTTGGGCCTCAGCAAGGGGAATCCTGGTACAGCTGATCTATGTACAGCTGATTGTCGGGAGGGGAAAAAAAGAAAGAAATAGCTTAGGCGAACGTCAGGCGGGCGGGGTGAGCGAGCATTGGGTGGGAGGGTGACTGGGTCAGGGGTGTGGCCAGCCAGGACTTACTACCGGTTTGGTGACTCACGCCAAATTCTTGCTACCGGTTCACCTGATGTGGTGTGAACCGGGTAAATACCACGGGTAAATAAAGATGGGCTTGACCCATCTTTAATAAGGCCCGTTTGTTACAGGAATAGATAACAGCATCTCCCTTCCAATCCACGCCGTTATAAATTCAACCCTACCAGGTTTTCCAGCTTTCTGGGATATTATGCCTTTCAGATAAGACTCCAGCACTTTGTTCTATTTTAGTAGCAGCTCGAGCTCTGATTGGCTGCAATATCAGGTGTGTCTTCCCACTTCCAACATGGGGTTGCTGCCCTATGCATTGAACTCTAGATTTCCAGGCTGCAATATTCTTCACAATTTTTTTAGTAATATTTCAGACAATAAAGCAATGGCCCATTGAATCAATGAAGTTTACTTCTCTCAGTGGCTACCCTTTCAAGATCTGCTCAGGCCAGATATAACATGCTACTCTTGCATTCCAGTACCTGCTCAGGGTTGTCCAAAGTCTCCTCTCTTTTTCTCCTGTTTTTTTTTCCTTTTAAAAAAATCTTTAAATTACAATGCTGTATAGGAATATTATTTTATTTATATGAAACTAATCTTCATTTTTACAAAGCAGAACAATAGTAGGAAAAGGAGGAAAAGGAAAAAAATGGTCTAATTTATGGTCCAGGGTATGAATATGGGAAGGGGATATGTTATGTGAAAACATCCATGTTGCAAATATATGGAGAAGCAGAGAAAAAGTGCCAGGAGAGAAGAGAGGAAACAAGCCCTAAAAGGAAAATATGGTCACAGGTAGACTGGTCCATGTGGGAGCCAGCCCAATTTGGCTTACCTTCTCTGCAAGAATGAATAATGGAAGCAACAAAGGGAGGCCATTGGAGTGGCCATTGCTTGCACTGAGCATCAGTCCAATCCTATTGTCAGTCCGCTATAGTCCAGAATTTCTGAAACTGGCTCAGAAAATGGCTGAAACCAGCAAGAGAAATACCAGTAATTATTTTGGGCTCAATGCAGAATTGCCTTAACAGATGAAAGGATGCCATTTTGGGGGGGAAAATGGTTACCTGCAGTGCAAGTGCATAGTGAAAAAAATAATCTGTCCCATGGAAATAAGCTTTACCTTGTGTTTTTAATATTGACCTGCTTTTGTGATTGCAGCTGGTCTGTTGATGCTGACATCTGGTATGGAGAGGATGCAGATGAAGAATGGATACCTTCAGGTGGTTTGAACATTATGAATACAACAGCAACCTCATCCTGGGATGGTAATAATTCTTTTTGCCATGAGGAAGATGACATCTGTTTTAAGCACAGGCATCATAGAAGTTTTCTGTTTGAGAGTCAGGATTTTGGTTTCCAGAGTTTAGACCAAAAGAATAATGAAGTGTAAGGAACTGTCATTATGCCCTTATAGACTATAAATAGGATGTTGAGAGTATGTGTGTGTCATAGTTATTCTCATGCTATGGGTTGTTTTTCTTTAGAACATCAAGACAGAAGGAAAACCCATCACTTCAGCTAGTAAATACTTCACTGCAGGTATGTACAGCCAGTTTTCTCTTCATATCAAACAGAAAATACATAATTATCTAAGTTAGAGCATTTCAGTCTGAATGACTATAAAATATATTGGTTTGAAATTTTGAATGAGCATTTGTGAAATCTTTGGGCATAATGGAAATAACTGTAAAAGGATTTTGAGTAGAGGCAGGGGTTCTTCAAGGAACTTTATTCAGGCTTGTTCTTTTGAAATGGCTCATAAATAATCTGTCCTTAGGGATGATTAGGTGAAATGGCCAACTTGCAGTTGATACCAAATTATTCAAGATGGCAGCACATACAATGAACTGATTTATTTATTAGAATTGTTTTATGTGATTCATGACTCTGTGGGCTACTTTAATACCAAGTGGAATACTTTAAACAATAATGTACAATACATATAACATGGTTCAGTAAAATGTATATAGCAACAATAGTAATAATAAATACCATCAATGTAAATTCAGAAAAAAAGCAACATCCTGCCATTACATACAACATCAAAAAACCAAATTCATCTCAGTTTACACACATTTCTCATACTTATCCCAAATGGTGATCTAAAAAGCCACATTAAAAAAGATTATTTTCAAAATAGCACTAGTATTAGCACTTATATATTGCTTCGAAATGCTTTACAACCTCCTCTTAAGTGATTTATAGAATCATCATAGTTTCCAACAATCTGGGTCCTCATTTTACTGATCTCGGAAGGATGGAAAGCTGAGCCAGTGAGAATTGAACTAGCAGTCAGCAGAATTAGCCTGCAATACTGTACTCTAACCAATGTGCCACCACGGCCCTTTATATTAAGAATGTTAAGAGCAAGAATGCTGTTCTTATATTTGGTGAAAGGGCATCCCACAACTAGGAGCTCCTGAACAGATTCCAAGACTCTTCTTGTTGCACCTCATATAGACCGGGGACTCTCCCTAGGCATGGCTTGGATGGGTACATTCTGGTGGGAGTAGGTAATTTTTAAAGACAGCCAGTTCCCAAGCCATATAGGACTGATTAGATGGTCATTAGCCCCTTTAATTGCATCTGGAAACAAACCATTAACCACTGCAGCTTCTGCAATATTGTTATATGAGAATATAAGGTTTTGGTTAATATGTGAGTTTTGGACTTTGTATGATTTGCAGTTTTTGAATGGTCTTCAGCAGCAGTGTCATGTTCAACACATTACAATAGTCCACTTGGGAGGGTAACAGGAACAGTAGTCACTGTTACTAACACATTTTAAGAACTATTAAAAATATCCCCCAAATGGATGAGCAGGTTCTTCTTTGGATAATATTTATGTTTTGTCACTGATACTGGTATAAAAATGTGTACACTGGACTTCTGGCTGACATCATGGTGAGATCAGACATGAGGAAATATAAAGCCACCCTGTAGGGGTGGTGAAGAAAAGAGGGGCACCCTGTAAGTCATGGAGAGCAGCAACTCTCCTGCCTGATCCAGGGCTTCTTCCTTCTCCTCCATAACGAGGAGAAGAGGCAGTCATTATGGCTGCCATGAAACTGGGACAGACGAGACAACAAAGAAATGTGCAGGAGTGGTATAGATGAACAGTGACTGGAGCTGGGTGAGAAGATTCCTTTTTTATTTAGACCCTAACTTTAAGAGAAAAAAAGAGTAAAATCCAGGAAAAGAGACTCTTAGAACAACTGTAAAGAGAAAAATCCTAGACCAGAAAGAAAGGAACTAAGGAGAGAAAAGCTAACGACCTTTTAAAACATAGAAAATTAGATTTTTAATTGGATAGGCATTGTTTTGGATAGGCATTATAAAATGCTGGAACTATCTACTTGAATCTATTTCAATAGCCAACTTTGCTTCCATAAATTGAACTTGGATTAAATTTGGATTAATCAATTTATCAGACTTGAAACAATACTGAAACCTAAGGTGAGGGCACCATCTACTAGTGAATGGAATATATCATACCCCTACAAGTTTAGGAAAGAAATTGAAAAGAGAAATAAATAACATTCACCTGGAGGACTGTGGTGATACTCACTATTCTATAACCAGAGGTTTTAGGAGGTTCTGGAGGTTCAGGAGATTCTGACCAGTTCTGGAGAACCAGTAGTGGAAATTTTGATACCACCTCTGATTGGAGATTTTACAGTATCCTTCCCCTGCCACGCCCACCAAGCCACATCCACAGAACTGTTACTAAAAAATTTTGAATCCCACCACTGTCTATAACTATCTACTTTCTGATTATTGGAGATGCTATTGTGAGAATAAGGAATACTCCTAAGTAAAGTGACTTTTGATTTGTGGAAACTGCCTGGACTACTTAAATGGAACTGATTAATAATCCTGAGATGCAAAGAAATAAGATCATTGAACTTTCTAAGGAGCAACATTAGACTGGAATATATTGTTTTGGGACTTGAGTAAAACCAAGACTTGTTAAACTAAGACAAAATGCTCCATCAGGCAGAAATGAGTGAGATTTCAAGAGAAATGCATTGATGTTTCAAAGCATTAGGGATACTATCACAAAGAATCACAGAGATATAAAGAACCTAATGCAAAGCATAAATGGGAAAATAGAAAATATGCTACAATTGATAATGAATGAAGATCATAGAATCCAGGAAAAAGAGGATACAGCAGAAAGAATGGAAGAAAAGATAGAGCAGACAAACCAGCAAACAAAGCAAGAAGATGAAAAGTAAAAGACAATAAAGATAATAATGATTTGTGAGAAATGTACTTTAAGAAATTTAAAAATGGAATTGGATAACCTGGAAGATACTTTTGAAAGGGAGATCGGGGTTTGTGTGGATACTCTGGAGACCTGGCAGCCTAGAAGAATAGAGATAGGAGAAATATTTCATCTGAATGGTAAAGACACAGATGCTGATAGAGACAAAGACTCTAGAGAGGAGTATGGGAGGCAAGGCAAAAAATGAATAAGCATTAAAGTATTAAAACGATCAAGAGATGATGGATAGAATGGATTTTTTTTATTTTTTTCTAATATATTGATGGTCTGATCAAAAACTAGAATAGAGGTAGAAATAAGTATACATACCTTTATATGAAGAAATAGTTAGATGGAAAGATTGGAGGTTGAAAGATGGTATTACTATGTATGCTTATAATACCATTGGCATTAAAATGGAACATTGAAATATTGAATAACTACTCTAGATCAACCATGAATATCAATACTAGGATGATATTATTATTATTATTATTATTATTATTATTATTATTATTATTATTATTATTATTATTATTATTGCTGTTTGCATCAAAATGAATCGTACTCACAGGCTACACTATTCATGTATTGATATTGTTGTATATTTAAAAATAAAAATCCAATAAGACTAAAAAAAATGTGTACACTAATTGGTCTGAATCATGTGGCTGATCAGGAAAGAAATCCTGGAATTGTAGTGAATGGCACAGTGAAAGTCACAGTCTAGGGCAGGGGTGTCAAACTCAAGGCTCACAGGCTGGATCCGGCTCATGGATTGCTTAGTTCTAGCCCATGGAGCTCCCTGGAAACAGCAAAAGGATTGGGCCATGGTGCTTCTGCCAACAAAAATGGAGCTCAGGAGGGCCGTGCGCAACTTCCCCAAGCTCCGTTTTCCCTGGCAAAGGGCTGCAGGAGGCCATTGTGGTCGAAAATGGAGCCTCGATGAGTGATGTTGTGCTGGCTACACAGGCCACAACCCCCTATCCCCAAGGTCAAACATAACCCTCATGTGACCTTCAAAGAAATTGAGTTTGACACCGCTGGTCTAGGGTATATCATTTTTTTGATTCATTGATAGATTCTAAGTTTAAAGCAACCTGCCTGGGCAGCCAGGAACTATGTGGCTTTCTCTTCTACTACAGCTTGGAAAGTCTCAGAACTTTTGACTAGATTACTGGTCACATTCCACTTAATTTAAGTTGTAAATTATTTTAAGAGTTAATATCCTTATGTCATACTTTGTTTTGAATGAACAGTAAACTATCAATTTATACTTCTTTTTTGTGATTGCATTTCCAGAAGTGAACTGAATTTTATCGTGGGACATATCCTGAAACTTCCTCTTGAGTAGCTGTTGAATAGTTAAATTAGCATCCTAACCACTGTACCAAAGTATACCAGTAGTCTGTGTATCTAATAAATGGCATTACTAAAGTCTATCTTCCCAATTGTCTCAGTTCTTAAATCATCAGCTTATTAATAAACCAAAGAAACAGCTGAAAAAGATATTGAGTGCAACAGTCAATTAAGAACATTGAAATTGCTTGAATAAACAGTTTTATATTATGTTTCACTGAAGAGGGAAGGAGTTTATGGCTGTTTCTTTAACATGATTTAGATCCCTCTGATCTGAATATATATTGTTTTTAAACTTGGTACATGATATCTGATTTGCTTTTTCTGAAACTGTATGAAACTTAATATAATTGAGGGAATTACAATAATCCTTCTGTAAATGAATTCTTCTATAGATTGATTAAAGAAACTACAAAGCCCCAGTTTTTCATACTTCTTCTGTTGCTTTAATTGCATTAAATTAATTAAAGATGTGTACTTAAATAAAAAAATAACTTATTTTATTTAATGGTTTTAAAATAATTTAAACATCCAGTTTACTGTGGTTAAAGTGCTGGCCCAGAAACCAGGAGACTGAGAGTACAATGCCTCCCTGAAACATGAAAATTGCCTGGGTGACTTTGGGCTGGTGTTTTTCTCTCTCTCTCAGCCCAACCCACCTCAGAGCGCTGTAATGCAAAAAAAAAAAAAAAAAAGAAGAAGCTAAAAAGTTAGGTGTTTTCTGTGTTGAGTAATCTGTCTGTCTGTCTCTCCCCTCCAACACATGTACACACACACAGAAAAGCATTGAAAATAATAATTACACTAGAAATCTCTAGTTTACATATGTCTTCAAGGATATGGCTGGCAGAAGAAGTGATAGTTTTAAAAAGATGACTTAATAAGAGCTCAGTTTTTCCAAGCCTGATGCTAATAAAACATTGCCTTGGCTGATCAGACAGTAGCACAAATAAAAATCTGGTGACCTAGAGTCTGGTTCTCAGCAAAGTATTTGGTAATTGCGGAATATGTAATGTGTAAATATAACAAAGCAAAAATAACACATTAGTTATATATAACTAAACTCAGAAAAAATGACATTAATTGTATATAATTAAGATTTAATATTCCCATAAAGGTTGGTTATTTACTCAATATTGTTATTTGACAGTGAATTTAGCTTGTTTACATGTTCAATGTCATAATCAGGGGCTCTGTAACATAGTAAGAATTGAAATGAGATATTTAAGGACAGTTCACAGACGATGGTCTCAGGAAGAGCAATCTCCTGGGTAACTTGGATGTTTTTTTGATGTAGGGACATTTTATAGAAGATAGCAACACCACCTCCTCTATGGATTTCATGATCTGATCAATAAACATGATAGTCTCTAACTGTGGTAATGGAGTCAGGGAGAGATGCATTGAGCCATGTTTCACAGACTTATGTAATAATGTACTAGGTTTGAACCCAGTTGCATTTCTTGACTCATTTGTGCCCATTTATGACTTTTATCAGCATTTATGATTTAGGAGGTTCAAGGACAATTGTATTTTATGATGGGGTAATCTATGGCAAGTGATAAGCCTTTTTCTGTTTGATTGTAGGCTCTACTTATTTGCATTTTGTACCTATGACTACTTCTGATTGCAGTTGGTTCTGATGTTTTTTGGGAGGGGTTTGAGTGACCTGTGATTTCCATGCCTAAGGGATGAGACAGAATCTTTGTCCCCTTACTCCTAATTAAGCACATAACAACTATATCAGGGTGGTGCTCAAATAGAAATGACATTATTAAATGAAGCTAAAGGAACAAAGGGCATTAATACTTGAAGTAGAATTATTTATTGGTTTAATACTTACAAAAATGAAAAAAAATCAATTCAGCTTATTTGGGTCAGAGGGAAAAGAAACAATATTCTAGTAAATAAGGATGTTTCAGCTTTTAACGTCAAAAAATAGTATCTTCTCTGAGGGAAAAATGACATACTCTGCTGAAGGTGAGAAAAAGTGCCATTTTTAAAAATAACCTGATCAGTATCAAGTTATTTGGAAAAATAAAATGACTACCACAAAAATGAATTCAGCAGCCTTCAGAATGAAAAAAAGGGGAAGATTATAATATAGATTATATAAATATATAGTAAATAAATAACAAACAATTCTAATCAAACCAATGAACATTGTGTGTGTGTGTGTATGTGTGTGTATTTAATAAAAACAAATTGAATATATATTTATTGATGTTTCTTTTAATAAGAATATTCTGTTTGGATCCAACATGATAAGTGTTAGGTTTGGAGCATGGGCGAGAAAGAATGGAGACAAGCTGGTGAAAGAGTGAACTTCAACTCTTTATTTACATGGTGTGACAGCTCAAACTGGACGGCTGCTATAGCCTTCCTTATATAGGCAACCCAATAACTATTTCAACCAATAACAATCCAGGAGCGCTGGCTCCGTTAACCAATGCGAATGGCCCGTTAATGGCCAATCAGATTCTCCTGAATGGACCAATCCGATCCTGCCATTAATGGCCAATCAGAAGTGCAGGGCCAAAACCCTGCACTTGACTTCAAGCTCAAGATAACTTTATTTAACATTTATGCATTCACAACACCCCTTCCCCCTGGCTTCTGTTTACGGGGCGCTGTCACATAGTCATTGAGGTAGGACAGTTGTTTTATTAGTCTTTTTGATTTTTGCTGTGCGTCTTGCATTTGGCAAGATGCCAAAGGAAGATGGGGAAGATTGCTGAGGAAGATCGTTGTTTGGTGAAAGGGGTGCCTCTGGTTCAGAGTTCGCATTTCTGTTGTTACCAATATCTTTGGCAACTCCCTGAGGTGAACTTACTCCCATCCTTGGTTCCAGTTCCTGTGTCTCTGTTCCGCTATCATTCCCTTCAAAGGGATTTTCCTCTAGTTGAAATTTGTCTTCCTCTGTATCTCCCCCTCCCCTCAGTTTGGTCATAAGGGAGTTCAGAATTGCCTGACTGGAGCCGTGATCATAATTGATTGATATGGCGCTTCCAAAGTCTATTGTCAGGGCACTGTACAAGGTAGGATCTTGGGCCGGTTACACAGATTACCGTCGCTTCTACCCACAGCAGATCGCCCGATAGGTTTTTAGCATACACCAAATCGCCTACCTGGAAGGTACAGCATCAGCCACTGGATCCGAGTGGTTTTTCCGGTTCGTAACCTGGGTGTAACTGGTCGAGGTGGGAGCGAAGCTTCCGTCCCATTAGCAGCTCGGCGGGAGTTTTGTTGGTGACACTGTGAGGTGTGATGTGCTGTAGAAAAAGGATTCGGTTGATTTTCTCATCGATGTTGTCGTAGTCTATTTTCTGTAGCGTTTTCTTGACGAATTGGACCATGCGCTCAGCCCTACCGTTGGCCACAGGGTGCACAGGTGAAGTGAGCGCATGTTGGATACCATGGTCAGCCAGGTACTGCTCAAAGGACAACGCGGTAAATTGGGGCCTGTTGTCGGATACCAGAACGTCTGGTAATCCGTGGGTTGTAAACAGTCTTTCCAGTCTCTTGATGACCGCTTCTGTGGCTGTGTTCCTCATACGGTGGATTTTGAGCCAATTCGAGTAGGCGTCGATGGTCAACAAAAAGGTGTGGCCTTTGGTCAGCCCAGCAAAGTCCAGGTGAATACGGGACCAGGATCCCCGTGGTGTCTCCCATTCGGTTGGGATTGCCTTTGGTGGAGTGTTGCTTACTTCTTGGCATCTATGACAAGCTTTGACCCAAGTCTCGATTTGCTTGTCGATGCCTGGCCACCATGCGTAGCTTCGTGTGAGGGCTTTCATGTGCACGATGCCGGGGTGGCCATTGTGCAAGGTTCTCAGTATTGCTAGTTGGAGTCGCTCTGGGATAATGACTCTATCACCCCAGATGATACAGCCCTTTTGAGAAAATAACTCTGTTTGTCGACTTTTGAATGGTGCGAAGTCGTCTGGTATTTGGTCCAATGGCCATCCGCGTTCCACCCAACTGAGGACTCGCGCTAAGGTGGGGTCACGTCTTGTTTCTCTCACAATATCACAGGCGGTTAATGGTGGTGTGTGTAGTGTCTTGATCTGCAACGTGGTTACTGTAGGCGCGGGGTCGTCGAGAGTCTCTGGAAGCAGTGCTCGGCTCAATGCGTCGGCGTGGGGAATGGCTTTCCCCGGGTGGTATTGCAGCCGATAATTATAAGCAGCCAAGAATTCTGACCAGCGGGTCATCCTGGGAGATAATATATAGGGAGTCGGTTTATCTCCGGCTATTATCTGCAGCAACGGTTTGTGGTCAATCACTATAGTAAAAGCCCGGCCATACATGTACTCGTGAAATATTTTAATGGCAGACACAATCGCAAGGGCTTCTTTATCGATCTGGCTATAATTTCGCTCAGTTTTTGAAAGCGTCTTTGAAAAATAGGCAACAGGGGCTTTGCTACCATTAGGTAATACGTGGCTCAAAATGGCGCCCACTCCGAAGGGCGAAGCATCGCATGTGATATTTAACGGCAAGGTCTCATTGTACTGCATGAGTACAGTATCAGAAGTCAGTAGTTTTTTCACATTATGGAACACCTGATCTTCTCTATGACCCCATACCCAAATTGCTTTTTTGTCCAGTAAACGATGTAAAGGTTCAGTGACAGTTGCTTTGTGCGGCAGAAATATGTTATAAAAGTTGATAAGACCTAGAAACGCCTGGAGGTCGGTTTTTTCCAGGGTCTGGGAGCATTTTTTATTGCTCTCAATTTACTGTCGGTAGGGTGAATATCCTGACTGTCAATTAAATACCCTAAAAATTCGACACGATCTGTATACAGTTTACACTTATTCTTTTTCACTTTAAGACCTGCGTCTTTGAATTTCTGTAGAACTAATTTTAAGCGATCCCATAAGATTTTTGTAGTAGGTGCAGCAATTAACACATCGTCAAAGTAGGAGACCATGCCTTTAATCCCTTGTAGTAGCCTTTCCATAAGGCTGAAAAATCTCCGGGGCTACACTGACTCCGAACTGGAGCCGGGTACATTTAAAGGCACCTCGGTGCATCATAATCGTCTGTGCCTGTGCCATTTTTTCATCAACTGGTAGTTGCTGATATGCCTGAGCTAAGTCTAGTTTAGCGAAGACTTTTCCGCCCCCCAGGGAATGGAGGAGGTGCTGTACCACCGGCACCGGATATGCGTTTTGATGTAGGGCGTGGTTCAGGATGGCCCGGTAATCCCCACAAATTCTAATCGAACCATCCGGCTTAATTGGTGTTACGATTGGGGTCTCCCAGGGAGAGTGATCGGTTGGTTCTAGCACTCCCTGGGCTATTAACTTATCAAGCTGTTCGTCGATTTTCGGCTTTAAGGCAAACGGAACTTTAAGGCAGATGGGAGCTATTTTTGGATTAAGGCTGAACGATATCGGGGTCCCCTTGTACTCGCCTAGTTTTTCCATGAAGACGTCCCTGAATTCATGGACGAGGTCCTCCTCCCAGTCACTGCCGCCGATTCGGTTAATGCCTGCCACTTCAATGCCGAGTGGCGCGAACCATTGGAGGCCTAGCAGGCTAGACCGATCCTTGTCAATCACAGTCAGAGGTAAGTATGCCGTGCGGTTCTTGAATGAGACCTGGACTCAGCTGGATCCAATGACAGGGATCCGATTCCCTTGATAGTCTTTAAGGATAAGCCTTTGGCTTATCTTGGCGCCGGATAGTAGGGATGAGTTGCTTGAGGGTCCTCCATCGAGAGAGATGATCCCGAGTCGACTTCCATTTGGCAGGGCTGATTTTTAATGGCCACTGTAATTCAGATTTTCTTGGCATCCAAGGAAGAGGCATGACCGATAGTGATAGTTTGGTGAGCCTCTTCTCGCTTCGTGGGGCGATTCAAGGTTTGGTTTCTGTAGGAGTGGTTTACTGGTTCTCGCCTTACAGGATGGTTTCCTGTCGATTGGCGATATTTAGCCCCCTTCGAGGCCTGGCCGGGTCCTTGGAAGCTTTGGCAGACGCACCCAATGTGGCCTCTCTTACCGCACTCATGGCAGAGAGTGCCGCAGAATTTGCATTCGGACCTGGAATGGTTGGTCTTACAGCCAGCACATGGGTGCAGAGACTTCGGGTACTGGTCCCAATCAGACTGCAATTGATGGACCTCTTCTTCGTCTCTGTCTGACGATGAAGAGAGGTCCTCGTGGTGGGTCATCAGAAGCTGTCCTTCTGACTTGGCTGAAATTTCGCCGGTCGGTTGGTGTATTGGAGCGCGGTTTCGACGTAGTTGGGCAGCCGACTTCCTGGTTGCTTCCGCTGCAGTTGCATCAGCAATGGCATCGTCAAGGCTGATGTCGCCTTTCACCATCAGCTTACTCTGTACGTTTAGTGCATCTAGTCCCAGGACTATTCGATCTCTCAAAGCCTCTTCCAGGTCAGCGAACCCGCAGAGGCCTCCCAGGTTTCGGAGGTCTGCGACGAAATCGGCAACGCTCTCTCCTTTCCGCTGGTTTCTTTGGTAGAACTCGTGCCGCCTTACAAGCTTTGGTAAGGTTAGTGCATAGTGGGCTCTCAGTAGGGGTTCGAGGACGTCCCAGTCCACAATCTTCACTTCAGCCGGTTTTGCCAGGGCCTTGGCCATCTTGAATACGGTTGGCCCACAATGCGTTAGGAATACTGCCCGTTTCTTCCCGGTTGTGGCATCCTTCAAATTGTTAGTTTCCAAGAACATTTGGAAATGATCCATGTAGGACTCCCAGTCCTCTTGCGCTGGGTCGAACGGAGCGGGTGGTATGACCCCGCCGGACATGGTTCCGCCATTGTGCGTTGTCAGTCATGTGCTTGGTTATTTTCTTCTTTGTTCAGTCAGCTCTGACATCTCCATATCCCACCTTCGTCGCCAGTGTTAGGTTTGGAGCATGGGCGAGAAAGAATGGAGACAAGCCAGTGAAAGAGTGAACTTCAACTCTTTATTTACATGGTGTGACAGCTCAAACTGGACGGCTGCTATAGCCTTCCTTATATAGGCAACCCAATAACTATTTCAACCAATAACAATCCAGGAGCGCTAGCTCCGTTAACCAATGCGAATGGCCTGTTAATGGCCAATCAGATTCTCCTGAACAGACCAATCCAATCCTGCCATTAACAGCCAATCAGAAGAAGTGCAGGGCCAGAACCCTGCACTTGACTTCAAGCTCAAGATAACTTTATTTAACATTTATGCATTCACAACAATAAGTATATGAGATTATTATCCAATAATAATCTGAGCAAAATCTTAGAATCATGTGAAAGATTTAGTTTTTTATTGCAGGAGAAGTTTCAGATCAACACAAGAGCAGAGTAACATAAATTGAGAACAATAGATGCAATTAATTTATTGATTGCATGAATAAATGAATATATATAAAATTTATCCAAAAAACACAACAAAGAATATTCTTTTTACGCCAACTTAGAAAATTCAGACTGCCCAAGGAGCTGCTGATACAGTTCTACAGAGGAATTATTGAGTCTATCATCTGCACCTCTATAACTATCTGGTTTGGTTCTGCAACCCAACAAGACAGACACAGACTTCAGAGGATAATTAGGACTGCAGAAAAAACAATTACTACCAAACTGCCTTCCATTGAGGACCTGTATACTGCACAAGTCAAAAAGAGGGCTATGAAAATATTTACAGACCTCTCACATCCTGGACATAAACTCTTTCAACTCCTATCCTCAAAACAATGCTATAGAGCAGGGTTCACCAACCTTTTGGAGCTCAGAGACCACCAAACTCATAATTTTAGATTCTAACTAACTGGTTCTGTGAGCATGGCCTAATTTGTGGGTGTGACTTGGTGGTCATGTGACTGGCTGGGCATGGCTTGTATGTAAATATTTTAAATATTTATATAAATATTGAATTTTTTATTTTAAAAAAGAGCAACTTTTACCCAAAATCAGGCAAAGCAGGCAGGCAGATTGAGTTGCTCACAGAATCTTCAGTGATCTATCTATTTGCCATCGGCTAGCTCAGTCTCTCAAATTTGGTTGCCGTGAGTCTGCACTGAATTTGCTTGCAAACAAACCTTCAGTCCTAAGGGAGGTTCAGCTGTGCTTAGCTAGAAAACAAGAAATCCAACCATTTCCTGCTTCCTAGCTAATCTAAATCTCCTGGCACAGCAGAATAGATGATGGTCGGAAAAAGGAAAAATAGCAACTTAGCAGACAAGTTTGCCGGGTAAGGAGTGAGTGGGCAGGGAGGGTTCCTGAGCCATTTGGGCTAAGCAGCCTTGTGTTTCTGTGCAGCCTGGATTAATTGCTTTGGGAGGGTGCTCTAGGGGTGAGATTTCTCTGTGGCCCACCAAAATTTTCTCGCAGCCCACCGATTGGCAACCACTGCTATAGAGCACTGCATACCAGAACAACAAGACACAAGGACAGTTTTCCCCCCGAATGCCATCACTCTGCTAAACAAACAATTCCTGCTTGTATCCTTACAATTTATATTGACTGTTTCCTATGTATGATTTGATTACATATTTGTACCCTATGACTATATTAAGTGTTGTACCTTATGATTCTTGATGAATGTATCTTTTCTTTTTATGGACACTGAGAGCATACACACCAAGACAAATTCCTCTGTGTCTAATCACAATGGGCCAATAATTAATTCATTCATTGATTCATATGAATCATAGCTGGCCAATACTTAAGTAAAATAATCATTGACAAGGCAGTCATATGCAGGAGAAAAATGAAAAAAAAAAGACTATAATTACGGCAAGTTCATAATACAGAAGAAGATAAAAAAGCCCTAGTCAATAACATATTGTAATATATTCCTAATTTCATCTCTCCATTAGCCTTGAAAACTAATTAGAACATTCTAAATTATTCTACATTCATGGAGTTTGCTGTTGCCAATAGTCTTTACCTTTCATCAAAAAAAATCCACTCATCAAATATTTTGATTTACAATATCCACATCTTGCCATTGGTTATTTAGTTATTATTTCTTTAATGATATTTAGTTTATTCAAGGAAAGTTAAAATACAAAATACCTAAATATTTTTTTGAAAAAGAAAAACACAGCAAACAAGGATAAACACAACAAAAAAGAAAAAGTATCTCAGAAAAAAAGACTAACATATATACACATGACATGCCCCCCAGCCGAGTGCTGATTAACATAATAGACAATATTAATTTCCTACTCGTTACAAAATAGATTAAAAGGATTTTAAACTATTCAGTTGCAAGATTTGTTTACAAATTTTAGCCTATCATCGATATACTATATTAATGGCAAAATAATTAACAGGAAAAACAACAATAATAACAACAGCAATAATAAATAACACTTAAAAATAATAAACAGTATTAATAATGAAAGAAAAACAAAACTGAAATTCCAAATGCAGTTAACAAGCTATTGTTATATTCAACCTGTCAAAAATTTACCATGGCTTCTATCTGAGATCATCTCAAAAAATTAACCCTAACTGGTCATGGATCAAATATCCACATTTGTTTCTTATTGCTATCTCTTATCAGTTGCTGATTGATTAAATACAATAAATATAATCTCCAAAACTTCTATCTTCTAAAAAAAAAAAGCCAGATGGGATCATTTCCCATTCAAATGTAGTAGGTTCATTCCCCATTTTCTTTCAAACCCCTTAAAAAGATTAATTTACAGACTTATCTACCCAGGCAGTTGTCTAGTATTATATGAAAATATAGCATTGTGCCAAATACTTGCTCTGGCAGCAAACCAAACAGATCATGGATAAGAGAAAGAAAAACTCTCGCTCTACAGTAGCCATCTGGGGGAAGGAGTTGGTTATTTAGTTAATATTGACAGGACCTAAAGATGAAAAGATCTGGAAGGCAGAGGCAAGAGATTTAGGTTTTGTTCCTACCTGCATATAACTACAGCCCAAATATGCTCTGCCTATATTCTTCTTCTACTATGTCCCCATGATATTACCTTTTTGTTCCCTAGTCCAGTGGTGGGATTAAACTTTTTTTACTACCGGTTCTGTGTGCGTGGCTTGGTGGGCATGGCAGGGAAAGGATACTGTAAAATCTCCAGTCATAAGTGGTATTTGCCAGTTTTCCGAACTACTCAAAATTTCCACTACTGGTTCTCCAGAGCTGGTCAGAACCTGCTGAATACCACCTCTGCCTTAGTCCACATATGAGACACAATTAAGTCCTCCTTAATGGTACCAAATATTTCCCCCCTCCCACAAATTATTTCAACAGTATTGAAGTTGTTGGGCTTTGTCAGCCAGTTGGATGGAAATCAGATGGCACTAAATAAAGGAAAAAAGAAATAGCTATCACTAATAGGTACCAAATATTATACTGGTTTAGTTTAAAAAAAAAAAAAAAAATCAGTAGCTGCATTGTAATTCCATAATGGGAATAAACGAACATAAAAACAAAAACTGGGGGGAAATGAGTCAAGTGGGAAGAGAAAAATAAGAACATTAAATAATGTAAAGGTTTTTTTTCCTGATCAGAGAATGGACAATGGTACCATTTCAAGTGGAATGTTCTTAGTCAAAAATGTCCCAGCCAATTTTAATCCAAACAAATGATTTCATTGGATTTGCTACTTTTAACTTTTAACTGATTGCATCCTGTCTATATTTTTGCTTTTTCTTTCTTTGTTCACATCTGAAGCGTCACAATAAAAATAAAGCATACTATAAAATTTAAAATACAAGATAGAATGTGTACAATTTAAACCAGAAACTAGCAAGATGAATTGCATCCTGTCATACTACCATGAAGCCTCTTTTGATGCTCTTTTGCCTAGCAAGAATCAGGCCAAAATCCCAAGTTTGTTCTGAAGAATTTCCTCACTTTGTTTCTGAAATATAAATATAGTAACCAAGCAACAATAACCAGCCTATGACTGGGAATTCTTATTATTCCAGCTTGTACCCAACATCCAGGAGAAAGTTGACTAATAATGCAATTATATATATGAACTTTGTCACTCTACTGGGACTGAGTGGGACTTTATGTTGCACTGCATTTAACAGATAATCAGAGTTGGAAGGGACCTTGTAGGTCATCTAGTCCAACCCCCTGCCGCCCAAGTGGGAGACCCTACACCATTTCTGACAAATGGCTGTCCAATCTCTTCTTGAAAGTCTCAAGTGATGGCACTCTCACAACTTCTGAGGGCAAGCTGTTCCATTGGTTGATTGTTCTCACTGTCAGAAAGTTTCTCCTTATTTCCAGGTTAAATCTCTCCTTCTTCAGTTTCCATCCATTATTCCTTGTCTGGCTTACAGGCACTTTAGAAAACAGCTTGACCCCTTCCTCCCTGTGGCAGCCCCTCAAGTATTGGAAGACCTTTATCATGTCTCACCTGGTCCTTCTCTTTACTAGACTAGCCAAGCACACTTCCTGCAACCATTCATTGAATGTTTTAGCCTCCCAGTCCCCTAACCATCCTGGTTGCTCTTTTTCTCAACATTTTTTTTATAATGTGGTGAACAAAACTGGATGCAGTACTCTAGGTGTGGTCTTACTAAGGCTTTATAGAGTAGTATTAGTACTTCCCTTGACCTTGATTGTATCCCTCTGTTAATACAATTTAGGACTGCATTAGCTTTTTTGGCTGCTGCTGCACACTGCTGGCTCATATTTAGCTGGTTGTCCACTAAGACTCCAAGATCCCTCTCACAGTTATTGCTATTGAGCCTGGTTTCACCCAGTCTATATGTGTTCTTTTGGTTTTTCTTGCCTAAGTATAGGACTTTACTTTTCTGTACGTTGAATTTCATTTTGTTAGATATGGCTCAGTGTTCTAATCTGTCAAGATCCATTTGAATTTTGAGCCTATCTTCTTGGGTGTTAGCTATTCCTGCCAGCTTAATATCATCTGCAAATTTGGTAAGTTCCCCTTCTATTACCTCATCTAAGTCGTTAATGAAGATATTGAAGAGTACTGGGCCTAAGACGGAACCTTGTGGCACCCCACTGCTTACTTCCCTCCATGTAGACTTAGACCCATTAAGAGCTACTCGTGAGTACGGTTTGTCAGCCAGTTGCAAGTCCATCTAGTGATGGTGCTAACTATTCCATTTTTTTCTAGCTTACTAAGAAGTAGGTTGTTAATGAGGACTGACAAAGTACATGACCCATAGTCACCCAAGGAGCATTCACAGCTGAGCATGGATCTTGTTGTACTCTAGTATAGAAAGCACCCATCCCTCTCCTAGAAGAATGAAATATTCTAGGAAATATTAAAAAGGCAAAATATTATACTTCCCAACAAGCTCTTGGAAAGCAGCCCCCACCTTTATTAATAGCCCCAGAAAGATTGGACCATCCTATCTACAAGACAAAAGGTCTTCAGCTCCAGGGTGATAGGATTAGCCTTCACTCAAGATCCAAACCAGGACAAAGCCATTAAGTCATAATAGGAATTGCCCAATACCCTTTCAGAGCACAGACCTCTTCATTACATCATCACCCAGTAAGATTCAACCAAGCCTGGGACACAGACAGCCTACAAGGTTATCTGGATCCCCGCATAGCCCCCTGGGAGTCTGACAACCAATAGGATACATTTCTTGCAAAGCCCAAGAGAGGGTTAAATATATCTCACTCTCCATGCTGCACTCGGACCATGTGCTTAATGGTTCTGATCCATTAAACCATCCTTCCAAGTAGTCTCCATGTTTCCAGTGTCTTTCTCCTCACTTGGAATTGAACCCAGATGAACATTTCTTCCAACATTAGACAACACCTTATCTACTGTGCCATATAGACTCTTTATGTGTATAACTGGTATATACTGCTGGCCAAAGAAAAATTCCAGAGAGAAAATATAATATTTTTTTCAATAAACTTGCTTACTTTAAACTATGCTGCTTTGTCTCTTTGAGTTCAGACTTCCTGGGAGATGGCATGTAGTTGAGTTCAAGTAGTGGTTAATTCCTCTCTGCAGAAGCGGGTGGCACCACTTGCCCTAAAGGAGGTGGTGGTGTGCCCCCTTATCAAAGGACCATCCTTGGACCTCACAATATTGCAGTCCAAAATACCCTTGCCTGAGAGTTCCACTCAGCCCCAATAGGGCTACTTTTGTCCATTCTCCAATCTTCCTTTCTTTTAGGGAATGTTGTAGAGAGGGTTGTTGGCATATAGCTACAAAGAGTCCTGGATGAAATGGATTATCTGAACCCTTTTCAGTTTGAGTTCAGGCTGGGACACAGCACTGAAATGGCATTGGTTACATTTGTTGATGACTTTTTGAGGGCTCAGGATAGATGTAGTGCAATCCTTCAGGCCCTCTTGGAACTTTCAGTGGCTTTCTGTATCATTGACCATGGTATTCTTCTGGACTGACTTCAGAGGTTGGGAGTGGGAGGTACTGTGCTATGATGGTTCTCAACCTCCATGAATAGTTCTAGTCAGTGTTGATAGGAGAGGAGAGGTTGAGTTCTAGGCCCTGCAGTGTGAGGTTCTTCCAAGCTCAAACCATTCCTTTTTAACATCTACTTGAAATCACTAGGGGAGGTCATCCATTGGCATGGGGTTCAGTATTATCAGTATTCTGATGATGCTCAATTATAATCTCCACCCCTTGCTGGATAAATCATGTAGTGGATGCTATTAGGGTCTGATTGAGGAAGAACCAGCTTTGACTTAACCCTGGCAAGGTGGAGTTGCTATAGGATTATTCATTTTTGAGTCTGGTTGGGGTGGCATTTCTTTGGACGGAACTGAAATGAAACTTGGGGACCCAGCCTTTATAGTTTTAATATGATTTTATATCTTTTCATTTTTGATTAGGAGCTGCCCAGAATTGATTGAAAAATCGGTGGCAATATAAATGTTTTAAGTTAATAAATATGTATTTAATCGCCTATATCCTATCAGGAATATTATGAGGTCAATAGTGCCAACACCCTCATTCCAGATTGAAGAAATAAAATATGTAAATATTATAATCCCAAGACTTGCCAAAGGGCATCCAGCAGGCTAAAGTAGAAGGTTGTCTTCAAGGCTAGTTTTATTGCTCTTCTCATTTGAGATTTTGATCCGTGTAACACTGTAGCACAATTATTCTTTCTTGCTCTTAGCCCAACCTTCCAAGAGAAGAGTCCAAAGGCTTTCTGTTTCTTTCCTCTGAATGAGGTGTCTGCTGCTATGGTTGAGTGGTTGAGCACTATTCTAAGATTATCAGTTTGGGTACCCCATAAACTTTGGAAATTGACTGATGATGAAGATTATCTTACTCTTATTTATCATCTTTGATTTGGATAAAAGAAGTAAGTACTAAAGAACTTGAAAAACCTATTTTATCATTGTTTTTTGTTGCCTCTCTAGTAAGTGGTATCTAACTTTCTGCTTATTTCAAAATACATGGTATATATGCTTTTATCTCTTGGAAAAGTTACACTTGAGTTGTCCAATGCTTCATGGTTCATTTTTGGTCCAATTACAAAATACTTGAGATAAAAGAACTATATGTTTTAGAATATTCCTGGGAGGGATGGGAACTGGGGAAAGAGCTTCCTCTGGGTATAAATGCACAGCTTTATTAAATGTCTCATCCTTGGACTAAGTAGCGTACTACTGAGAGTGAGTTTTTGATAGTGAGTATAAGTGAGGTATCCTTTGAATTTGCTGGGTCTGCCAAAATCAAAATGTATAATTGATTCAAGAATAATGCTGGAATCTTCAGTGATGTTGGAATCTCCAGTGATACTGATACTTCTCCCCGTCTGAAAACACCTCTCTAACAAGGCCATAGTTCTGGTCCCTCTTCCCCTTCTGAATCCAGCTTGTATTTTGGGAGTTCTTGTTTCATTGTATTGCTGAAATCTAGAAAGCAAACTGTTTTTTTTTTTTAAACTTTTGATCACTTTTATGTTCTTCATTTTATTATATTTATTTATTTTATTTTGTCAAGTGATTTTTAGATAACAGGTATAAGTATAAACATGGTTATGAATACATGAAACGGATACAAATAAGAAAAAAAGAAACAGGGATAGTAGGCACGTTGGGGCGCTTATGCATGCCCCCTACAGACCTCTTAGGAAAGGGGTGAGGTCAATAGTAGACAGTATGAGGTTAAAGTTTTGGGGGTTTAGGGAAGAAACAACAGAGTCAGGTAGAGTATTCCAGACATTGACTACTCTGTTGCAGAAGTCGTATTTCCTGCAATCAAGTTTGATGCGGTTTACTTTGAGTTTGTATCTATTGTGTGCTCTTGTATTGTTGTGGTTGAAGCTGAAGTATTCATTGACAGGTAGGACATTGAAATATATAATTTTATATACTATATTTAGATCAAACCGAAGGTGGCGTAGTTCTAGGTTGTCTAGGTATAAAATTTCGAGTCTGGTGGCATAAGGTATTCTGCTACAAGTAGAGAAGTGGAGAACTCTTCTTGAGAAATATTTCTGGACTTTCTCAATTGTATTAACATCAGATATGTAATACGGGTTCCAGACTGATGAGCTGTATTCAAGCATTGGTCTAGCAAATGTTTTGTATACTCTAGTTAGTAAAGTGATATTACTGGAGAAAAAGCTAAGCAGGATTAGGTTTACAACTCTTAATGACTTTTTGGCTATGTAGTTACAGTGGGCTCTAGCACTTAGATCATTAGAGATGAGTACTCCAAGGTCCTTGACAAGGTTTGGGTCATCAACAAGGTCTTGACTATTCAGCTTGTATTTTATTTTCTGATATTTTTTTTTACCAGTATGTAAGACAGAGCATTTATTTGTTGAGATTTGAAGTTGCCATTTCTTTGACCATTCTGACACATAGTCGAGCTCTTTATTGGTTTTTAAAAACAAACATAAACAAACAAAACATAAAAACATAAAAACATAAAACTATCTTTCATAGGTGTACATACAGTGTGCTGGTTGGTTTACAAATTATTTTGTGCTTCCATTTCGTAGTCTTCAATTACAATTACATTACATATAATCTCACATTGTCAATCAAAAATTAAATACCTTAGTATCATTATTAATCAATCATTTGACTATACTTTTATTCATTCATGTTTTACAAGACAACCATAATTTACTTTAGCTTATAATAGTTCATATTATCATCCCAAATTTATCCTAAAATCGTTTTGTAGATATAATAAGTACATCTTTATATATTTATTATTTTCTAAAAGTCTACATATTTCATTACTGTACTTTATTGTCTAACCATTGATAGAAAAGATCCCAAATTTTATAAAATTGTTTATCCTCTTGTTCTCTAATTTCAAATGTCAATCTACTCATTTCAGCACATTCCAATATTTTCTTAATGATTTCCTCCTATGATGGTATTTTCTCATTTTTCCAGTTTTTAGCAAATACAATCCTAGCCGCTGTTAATACATTTACAATCAGGTATTTCAAGTCTTTACTATGTATTTCAGATAAAATTCCCAATAAAAATATCTGTGGTTTCAAGTCTGTATATTTTTTTGTCATTTTTTCCAACCACGTGTGGATTTTAGTCCAGTATTTTTTAGCATCCGCACAAGTCCACCACATATGGAAATATGAGCCAGGTGTCTGATGACATTTCCAACATTTTTCGGATTTATTCTTGAACATTCTTGCTATTCTTGTTGGGGGGAAATGCCACCTGTAAAACATCTTATACGAATTTTCTTTATATGCTGTTGACATTGTCATTTTATAATTTTGAGACCACAATTTTTGCCATTTCTCTAAATCAATCCCATATCCAAAATTCTTCCCCCAAGCAATCATAGTTTCTTTAACTTGTTCTTCTTTGAGTTTAATTTCTAATAGATATCCATACAATTTTTTAATCACCTTTTCATCAGTATCTGTCAAAATCTTATCTAAGTCAGTCAGTTTATCATAGAAACCTTCTGTTTTAGAATCTTTATCATTCCGTGAATGTATTTGCGCATATGAAAACCCATTCATCTTTATACCTTGTTCCTCTAGTTTTTGCATAGATTTAAGTTTACCCTTTTCATTTAATATTTCACCATATCTAACTGTTTGTTCCTTTTTGTATATTATAGGATACAAAAATGCTTCAATATGCGATAACCAGACTGGAATTTTCAAATAACATTGTCTTTTAATCTTCTCCCAGTTTAACCACAGAGAATCCCATATATAATGTTTTCTAAAATACCCCTGTGTTTTAGTTCCTTTGTACCATAAAAAAGCATACCACCCCAACAACAAATCATGTCCTACTAATGTCAGCAATCTAGTATTTCTTAGTGTTATCCATTCCTTAACCCACATCAGATTTGTAGCTTGGTAGTACAACTCCTAATTAGGCAAACCAAATCCTTCTCTAATTCTAGCATCTTGCAAAAGTTTTAACTTTATTCTCACTTTCTTACCTTGCCATATATATTTCAACACAATTTTATTTAAATCTTCAAAGTAGTCTTTTCCAAGCCTAATTGGAATTGTTTGAAACAAATATAAAATTCTGGGTAATATATTCATCTTAATTGTTGAAATTCTCCCTATTAGTGACTGTTGTAAATTTTCCCATTTCACCAAATCTAGCGCTATCTGCTGTTTAAGTTTAATATAATTATTCTCTTTTAATGTACTACATCTTGCTGTCAAATATATCCCCAAGTAGTTGATCTTATTTGTGACCTGAATTTTCAATAGATCTGCCAATTCTTCCTATTGTCTTAATAGCATATTCTTTGTCAAAATATTTGTCTTATCTTTATTTATTTTCAAACCAGCCACCTTTCCATATGTCTCTATCTTTTCTATCAATTTTGATGCTATTTTTAAAGGGTCTTCTAAGATGAAAACCAGATCATCCGCAAGTGCTTGCAGCTTGAATTCTTCCTTTTTGACTTTCATTCCTTTTATATTCTTTTCATCTCTAATATTTCTGTTTAACACTTCCAAAGTTAACACAAACAACAAAGATGATAGTGGGCACCTTTCTCTTGTTCCTTTTCTTATATTAATAGAGTCTGTCAGTTCTCCCGCTATCATTACCTTTGCCGTTTGCTTATAGTATATAGCTTCTATTGCTTGAATAAATTTTCTAGCAAAACCCATCTGTTCCAACAGTAATAACATGAATTGCCAATTCACATTATCAAATGCCTTCTGTGCATCTAAAAATATCAGAGCCATTTGTTTTTCAGGATGTGTCTCATAGTATTCCAAAGTATCCAAGATTACTCTCATGTTGTCTTTAATTTGTCTCTTTGGCAGAAATCCATTTTGATCAGGATGGATAAAATTATTTAAATATTTTTTTTTAAGTCTTTCTGCCAATATTGAAGCAAAGATTTTATAATCTGCATTTAGTAGAGAAATGGGTCTGTAGTACTTAATTTGTAATTCCTCTTTAGGAATAAGTGTAATGTAGGCTTCTGACCATGACTTAGGTATCGTCTTCTTTAACATAACTTCATTCATAACTTCTAGCAATGGAAGATTCAACGATTCTTGTGATGTTTTATAAAATTCTGCCAGAAGTCCATCTGGGCCTGGTGCCTTTCCATTATTTTGCTTCTTGAGTACTTCAATTAACTGCATCATCATTATATTGCTTTCTAACATTTTTTCAGTCTCTTTAGGTATCTGAGGTAAATTAGCATTCTGTAAGTACTGCTTAACTCTTTCCTCATCAATATTCTCTTGCATATATAATTTCCCATAGAAGTCTCGGATGATTTCCTTCTTCTCTTTGCTACCATGGCAAACTTGGCCTTGGCCATCTATTAATTGCAATATTTTCCTTGATTCTTTCTCCTTTCTCAATTTGTATGCTAACCATCTACCTGGTTTATTTGCATCTTCAAAGTAGTTCTGTTTTCTGTGCTAATTCTTCTTTTTCTGTGCTAATTCTTCTTTTTCTATTTGACCCATTTTGTGTTTAATTATATCCATTTTTGGCTTGATGTTCTTTTTCTGTGGCATTTTCTGTAGCTCTTTTTCAGGTCTTTTATGCTCATCTTCTAGGGCCTTAGAGACTAGCCTTTTCATAGTATTCCTTTTCCTTGTATAGTCTATTATCAAGCCTCTAACATATGCCTTCATTGTATCCCAAACATTCTGAATTGATGTATCTTCTTTTTTGTTTTCTCAAAAAACAAAACACCAGCCAATTCTTTCTCCATCCACTGTGTGAAGTCTTTTTCCTTTAAAATAGTATTATTTAATGTCCATCTAGATCTTCTTTTTTGTCCTTTCCATTTAATTGTGGTCTGCCCAAGTACTTGTTTCGATATTTATTTCTTGAATGCTAGATATTAATTCTGTTGACATCCATATCATATCTATTCTGGACCGTGATAAGTGTCTATTTGAATAGAAGGTGTATTGTTTAGTTTTAGCATTTCTTTCTCTCCATATATCTTTTAAGTTTATTTCATCTACCATTAAAAAAAAAAATTAGGGAGAGTCTTTCTGTTTTGCTTTATTGTTTTCTGTGCTGTATAGTCCTATTTATTGTCTACAATTCCATTAAAATCTCCCATCATAACTATATTAACATAGCCCAGTTCAATTATTTTCATATGTAATTTTTTGTAGAATTCTTCTTGTTTGTCATTCGGAGCATAAATTGCAATCAGGAGTGTTTTCATATTATTGTCCGTTATTTCCACCATTAGTATTCTTCCATCATCATTGGTATAGATCAATTTTACTCTTTAATATATAAAACCATTCCTCCTTTCTTACATTGGGTCAAGGAAGTAAATATTTTCCCTAATTTTGGCTGTACCAACAATTGTTCATATTGTTTTTTAATATGTACTTCTTGTAGACAAATTATATCAAATTTTAATTTCTCTAATTTATGAAAGATTTTCCTTCTTTTAATGGCTGAGTTAAGTCCATTTATATTAATTGTAATCAATTTTTTCTCTTCCACGGTTATATTTTATAGTTAAGTTTAGCAGCTTTCGTAGATCTTAGTTCATGTTGTTCTTTGGCTTCTACCTTTCCATCTACTGCGCCTTCTTCTTTTTCAGTCTCCATTTGGCAGTCCTCTTGGAATTCAATTAGTGAGATCTCTTTTTCTGCCTCTTCCTCTTTCCTTCCAAAAAATTCTGTATAAAATAATTCCACTTTCTCAATTGAGTCAATTCTATGTCTCTGTTCTTGCCATGTGAATATTAAACCTTCTGGAATCAGCCATCTATAATTCACCTCTTTTTTGAGTAGAATTTTAATCAGGAATCAGTATTCTCTTTTCATCTCTCTCACTCTTCTGGGTATTTGTTTCAAGACCACAATCTCCTTGTCTTTGTATTTCAATGTTTTCTCTTTTGCCACTTGCAATATTTGCGTTTTAATGGCTTTCTTTGTAAATCTAATGTGAACTTCTCTTGGTAAGCTATTTCTCATCGCATATCTTGCGAAAACTCGATAAACCTCATCTATTCCATCCATCTTCTTCTCTTGAGTTATTTCCAAAGCTTCAGCCAGTATTTCTATCATTATCTCAGCTAGGTTTTGTCTTTTTTCTTCCTCTGTGTTTTGGAATCTAAGATAGAATTCTGATCTATCCATCTCCCATCTCAATATACCACTTTTATCTTGTTCAACCACCATTAATCTATTATCAATATCTCCAATCTTCTTGTCTCTTTGTTTATCTTCTTCTTCAATTTTTTTGGAATTTCTCATCATACTTCAACATCATTTGTTGGATGTTCTCCACTTTTTCATTGGTTTTCCCTGTTCTTTGTTCTTTGTTCTCTGTTCTTTGTTCAATGTTCTTTGTTTGATGTTCTCTATTCTCTTTTCAATATTCTCTGATCTTGCATGAATATTTTGGATTCCTTGCATAATCATCTGCAGAGTCACTTTTTGTTGTTCTTTTTCTTGCTTTAACATTGTCTGTATTGAACGTTGCCCTCCGGATGGTGGAGAGGAAGAAGTAGAAGTTGAAGAACCAGGAGCTATAAATTTCCTACTCATTTTAAGCAATTCAAAATCTTCAGGTTCTTCTAAACCTTAATTCAATTGTGAAGTAACCAATTATAGTTCAAAATAAAAATAGTAAAAAAAAGAAGCCCAATAATAATGATTTAAAAAAAAGAAAAAAAAGGGAGAACAAAATTTCTTCAGGTTCTTGTATACTTTAATTCAATCAATAATTAGATGAAGAAAAAGGCTTAAGAAAAAAAAAGGAAAAAAAGGAAAAGGAAAAATTATTCAGGTTCTTCAACACCTTAATCCAATTGAAAGGTCTCAAATAGAAAAAAGTGCATAAAAATAAACCAGAAAGGTAGATGAAAAAACAAAAATACCAGGAAAGGGGAAAAAAGGCTTTTAAGGCTTTCCCTTTAAAATAAAAAGCAAACGTAGAGATTGGACTCCCCCCCCAAAAAAAGAAAGAAAAACAAAGACAATCTCCAATAAAGCAAAAAACCCAAATACTTATTACAAAAAAAAAAAGTTTAAAAAAAATACAATAAAACGGGTAGCACAATTTAGGAAAAGTAAAAAGGGCACACTGCACTTTGCTTGATTATCCAAGGCTCTTATTATAACTCTCTTCTCCAAAAACTTATCACCATTTTCCCCCCTACATTTCAACACCAGACTCCAGCTGTTGATAGAAACCCAGAAGAGCACCTGCAATTATACTTTCCCATGCTCTTCACTCTATCTTATCGAATAGCAATGTCCTTGAAAAAGAGTCTCAGTTCTTTCTTTCTCAGCTTTGTCTGGTCACAGGGAAATAGAATATTTTCAAGCTTCTAGTTGGCAGTGTTACAAAGTTTCTTTGCTCTCATGTTCCCGCTCCTTTTCCAAGCAGGATATAATCAAAATTAATAAAAAAAGAAAAGATATTTTTTAAAAATGAAATAATTAAAGGGAGCCTCTAGGCTAAAATATTACAAAATCAAAAAGAAGAAGAAAAAAATAGATATAAATGAAAAAATCAGTCAAGTTTCAAAATACAAAATCATATATAGAAAATCCAGCTATGAGAAAAAAAAACACACATTACTTTGACATTCCTGTTTAAAATTGCTGCTTAATCACTTCTGTCAAAACTTTTACAGATTCTTTCTTCTCCTTAGGGTGTCCTTTCAGCTCTTAAAAAAAAAAAAAACTTCTCACCAAACCAGCACACTCTCTCTTTCTGCTCTCTTCCGTTTCGGAGCTGTCCCAACTTCAGCAGCTTTAATGGCTACCTCTTTGCTGATGGAAAGAAGAGCTTCTCCTGGATCTACCAGGGACTTTGTGGTATCCCTGGGATTGACAGGATGCACTCTTCACTTTTACCATCTCTTCGGGATGGTTTAGATCTGATAGGAGCATCCAGAAGCAAAGATATCGGCAGCGATCTCAGACCTCCAAAATCACATACTGTATCATTGCGACGCCAGCTCCACTCTCCATAGTCAACTCATTTTGAAGGGTAAAAGTATTATCGGTGGTGTTGAATAGCTTTACATCATCAGTGAAGAGAACACAATTGATATCAGAGGTCATTTAGGGTAGAGTATGAAAAGACTTGGTCCTAGAACACTGCCTTGGGGGACACCACTGTTGACAGGTACAGAATTTGATAGGACACTCCCAATTTTGACCATTTGTTGTCTGTTTGACAGGAATGTTTCTATCCAGTTATGCAAGTGTCCAGAGATACCATAAGATATTAGTTTTAGGAGTAGTTTGTCGTGTACCACTGAATCAAAGGCTTTACAGAAATCTATGTAAATTGCATCAATTGTTTTGCCCTGATCAAGTTGTGTAGTCCATAAGTTTTTGTAGTGTAAGAGTTGCAGATTACAGGATAGTTTTTTCCGAAACCAAATGGTTTATTAGAGAGTAGATTGTTTCTCTCTAAGTGGAGGATAATGGATTGGTTAATAATTGATTCCATGACTTTACATGTGACTCAGCATAAAGACATTGGTCTGTAATTTTCAACTAGACTGGGGTCTCCCTTTTTGAAGATGGGGATGACCGTGGCTTGTGACCATAGTTTTGGCAAGGAGCTGATCCTGAAAGATTTTTTCAAATATTATGTTTAGAGGTTCGGCTATGGCAGTGGATAGCTTTTTTAAGAAGTAAGCACATATTTTGTCCCATCCAATAGATAGAGATGGTTTTAGATTGCTAATGCCTTTTCAACATTGTATTCTGTAAAATCGATATGTATTAAATCATTGTAGTTGTCTGTGGTTTGACTAGTAAATATTGGGCATGATCCATTGCTGTTTACAAATACTGAGCCAAAGAATGTGTTAGAGAGGTTGGCTTTAATGGTGTCATCGTTGCAGTCTTTACCATTAGGTCCTTTCAGGGGTGGGATAGACCTTGAGTCTTTTAGTTCGTTGTTTACAAAATTGTAGAAAATGTGGGTGGAATTGGTGCGTAGCAGGTTTTCCTCTTGTTTAATGTAATAATTGATGCATTCAGTCTTTATCTGATGGCATACATTTTTGTATCAGCTTTGAAAGTTGGCAACGTGACCAGATTTGTTTTTCTGCCAAAGGGATTTCATTTGGGATTGGAGCTTCCTTATTGTTATTGGTAGTTTGTTTTTCCTGGTTTTGGGAGTTGTTATTGGTACATATAGTTTGATGACTCTTTTGACTTCAAGTAAAAATATGTTGTAATGGTCTTAACAATATCGCATCCTGTGTATAGAATTTGCCAATCAAGAGATGAGAGATTGTTGTCTAGAAGATCATAGTTGCCTTTTTTGAAATTATAATTGGGTATCCTGTTGTTATAGTGATTTTTGTGAGGATGTATATCGAGACAAAAGTCAATCATACTGTGGTCACTGTTGGAAAGGGTTCATTAATTTGTATTCCATAAATTGAATTCAAATTGTTGTAGAATATGAGATTGAGGCAGTTGTTAAGTCTAGTGTTGTTGGTAACTAGTTGTTCCAGTCCCAGATTTGTTACAGCATTGTAGAACGTTGCATGTATGGGTTCGGTTGTACATTCATTTAGAGTCCAGTTAATACAAGGTAGATTGAAGTCACCAAGAAATATAAAACGTATGGGCAGGAGGTTGCCCATATTAGCAGTGAATTTAACTTGTTTACATGTTCGATGTCATAATCAGGGGCTCTGTAACATAATAAGAATCAAAATGTGATATTTAAGGATGGCTCACAGATGATGGTCTCTGGAAGAGCAAGCTCCTGGGTAATTTGGATGCTTTTTAGATGTAGGGACTTTTTATAGAAGATAGTAACACCACCTCTTCTATGGATTTCAATATCTGATCGGTAAACATGATAGTATCTCACTGTGGTAATGGAGTCAGGGAGGATGCATTGAGCCATGTTTCACAGACAAATATGATGTCAAATCTAGTTGTATTTAGTAAGAGGAGAAATTTAGGTATTTTATTTACAAGACTTCTTGCATTGAGTAGCTTGCATATAATGCCAGTTGTAGTTGGAATTGAGTTAGTTAGGAGCGTGCGTGCCTAGTTTTGGGTGATGGTGGAAGTAGGGTTGGATGCTGTTGTGTGACTTATTTTTGATACAATCATCATGGTAGTCAATTTATAGATCCTTCTCTCCATTTTCTACACATTGTTTGAGTTCTGTGTGGAGTTCACGGGAGCAGATTCTTTGCAGTATGGATAAGTTTGGTTGTGAGTGAAGTTTGTTATGGATGGGATTGGTTTTAGCAATGGTGTTTGTTGTATGAATAAATATCCATTTGCTGGACTCATTTTTGCAAACAACTCTACAAAATCTTGGGACCACCGAGCCATCATTGTATTTGAACTCAGGACCATCTCTGGTTATTTCAATGATATCTTCAGGAGAAATGTTTGATGTATTGGAGTTGCTTATGATATTGCGAACTTTGGTGATATCATCAGATTCGTTAGTGTCTTCAAGACCAAATAAGATGGCATTTGGACGTTTCTGATCATGTTCCATGATGTCTCTGATGAGTAAGCAGATGTCATTTGTGTTATTATTTGATGGGATAGTGATTATTTGTGGCTGTGTTTGGTGGTTATTTTTGGTTGTAGTTGTGATTGTAAGTTGAGATAGTAGTTGTGGCAGTGGTTGTTGAGTTGGGATTTAATTTTGAGCTGATAGGTATTCACCTATCTGTGCTGTATTGTTTTTTCAAGAGAGATTGCTTATATAGTTGTTTCAAAACGTGTTACTAAGCATTCTTCTATTGAGTGAAGGAATGATTCTATGCTTTCAACTCTGTCAGACAGGGTACTTAGTTTGTTTAGCTTAGGTAAGCATGATGGACATAGACAAAGAAATATATCTGATGTTTTTAGGAGATCAGGTAGGCTTTTGGTTAAGTTTAAGCAGGCGAGGTGGGTTTGATTGTCACATAAGTGGCATTTGATGTTGTTTTCAATATCATTGATGATTTCAAGACATTTGAAGCATGTGCAGGAGTCTGAGAGGTCATTGGTAGAGATATTATTCTTTTGTTGGTGTTTGGTAGTGGAGGGTTTGGAGTGTTTGGCTGGCATGTCAATGAAAATGGTACACAAAACAATTACAATAGCTAATTAATGTGATATGTAAACAGTTACTTAATGAATGTTGGTAATTAATAAATGTTAATTGATAAGTTAGAGAACAAATCAAAAGTAAGGTTATTTATTACTAAAATCAATCAATCAACTAGATAATCAATGATACAGTATTAAATCACTAATAATCAATTAATCAGTAAATGAATGGTCATTTAACAATTAATTATTATATTATTAAATGATAAATCAATCAATTTAATCAAAGCATTATCTATCAATAATTGGTCTTGAGGTAATGAAATAGTAGAGTTAGTGAAGTATTGGAAGTTGATAGTGAAAAGTTCCTTTGTTTTTCCTTAAATTACTTTGTTTTGTTTTGTTTTTTAAAGAGGAAGTGTTGCTTGAAGGAGCTTTGTTAGTGTTCCGTGAAAGACTCTTTAATCAGTTACGTATTATTAGATCATGGAGATCTTCCAATCAGCTGCTTGATAGATGTGAATGGAGAAGATTTGAATGAACTCTCCAATTATCTACTTGGGAGTTTGGAATGGATGAGATTTGGGTGGGGATTTAGTTGAGGTTGTCCAATCAGCTGACTGGGAATTTAAATGGAGGCTGACTAATCAGCTGGGTGATTTAAATGGAGACTGTTTGGGAGATTATTCCTCTCAGGTAGGGTCTATGGATTCTCTGTGAGTCTCCTCAGTTCTCCACAATTCTTAGCTGTTCAAAATTCAGAATCACACTCTCTTGCTCTCCTCCAGTCCCGGCTCTTTTTTGGATGTTTAGGATCACCCTCTCTGTCAGTTTCATCACTTTCACTGCAGTTCAGAATCACACTCTCCACCAGTAACAGCTCATTCCATGCTGCTCATTCCATGCTGTTCCGAATAGCTCTCTCAGAATCACTCTCTCTGTAAGTGTCAGAATCACACTCTCATCTAATCCCAGCTCATCTGGCTCTTAGCACTATCCACTATCCACTATTCGCTTTCTGCTCTATTCTGCTCTACAGAATTGCACTATTCGCTATCTGCCAGTCCCGGTTCTTTAACAAGTCTCATCCATTTAGAATGGCATTCTACAGAATGGAGTCTTGGGCTCTCCACTCGGGATGGGCATCTCTCGGGATTTGCCAAGCCCGCAGCAGTTCCGCGTCCTTGATACGAACTATATATCACACATGAACCACTACAGAGCATCACTTGGCATTGGGCCTTTCTCAAAAGCTGAGATGAGCTCCTCCGTGTCCCCTCATCCACTCCCCGCACCCATTAGGTCTCAACGCCGCTGGGATTGGACTGTTGTTGGGCTGGAGCCAGTGGCCAGCCATGGTAGTCTCGTCTTCACTTAACGGCTCCAGCATTAGATGGAGGAAAAGAAAGGGCAGAAGTCAAGCAATCTGGCCCACTGCATGGGACACAGGCAAATTGAAAGATGCAAAAATGAGCCTCCCATGGCTGGCTGCCTGCTCTAGTCCACCAACTCTCAGCTTTCCTGTGGCCCTGTGCAGTGCGACCAATTTGCATGCCTCCTCCTGCCTCTGCCTCCAGTGATGCTTTGACAGGAATCAACTCACTTGTGTTGCATGAATTGCGGCTGCTGCCAGACACCGCTGGCCCATGCGCGCATACTGTCTCCTGTACTGGCCAAGCTCACCCCCTTCACTGGGGCTTATTTTGGGGGTAGGGCTTATATTAGGTATATGCTTAAAATCATGCTAGGGCTTATTTTGGGGTAGGGCTTATTTTGGGGAAACATGGTACTAGAGTGCTATGTGCAAAAGCTTTCCCTGACCTTTGTTCTAGTGATTGCCAGTGTATTCTTTGTATGGTCACATTTGTATAGTCTACTGCCACAGACATCTCTGCTTCTTGGGTTTCCTCTATTCTAGAATGTCTTGGCATTTAGCGGTTTATTGATCCTCTGATAGAATAGAAAATTTCTGTCTTCATACTTCCAGGATTTGGCTGCAGTGTGTAGCTGACTTTTAATCTTGAAATTCTTTTGGAAAGTCTGGATGATCTAATTGCCATCAAACTTTTGTTTTTAACACACAGCCCAGTATCTATCAAGGCATGGACTGTTCTTCCACCTTGGCATAGAGGACATGACATACTTATTGACAAGCATTGAAAATTTATGGGTTAGTGTGGGTAACTTTTCCTCTAGGTGTTCTGATTCCTATACACTCTTGGCAAGTCTGTGCCATCTCGATTGAAAACCCTGGTTGCATCAACTGCTCTTTACTCAGTTGCCATATAGAAAGGTTGACATTCATGTCCTATATTCCTTTATATGTTCCAGTACAAAGTAGGACCTAAAGCAGAATTTTAGTGTACTCCACTGCTCACTTCCCTCAGAGTAGTGATTGTTCCATTAAGGACTACATGTTGAGTGCAATTTGTCAGCCAGTTGCAAGTCCATCTGGTGGTGATACTCTCTGTGAGCCATGGTGGTGCAGTGGTTACAATGCAGGACTTCAGGCTACTTCTGCTGCCTGCCGGCTCCCTGCAATTTGGCAGTTCAAATCTCACCAGGCTCAAGGGTGACTCAGCCTTCCAACCTTCCAAGGTGGGTAAAATGAGGACGCAGATTGTTTGAGGCAATATGCTGAATCTGTGAATCACTTAGAGAGGCCTGTAAAGCACTGTAAAACAGTGTATAAGTCTAAGTGTTATTGCTATTCATATTTTTCTAACTTATCAGGAAGTTGATTGTGGTCTACTTTGTCAAATACTTCCTGAAATCCAAGTATACTATGTGCACAGCATTTTGCTGATTCACTAATTTAGTCACTTTGTCAAAGAAAGAAATAAGATCTGTTTTTGACAAACTATGTTGGCTTCTGGTTATACCTTTGCTTGCTTCTAGGTGTTCATAGATCTGATGCTTGATTATCTTTTCCAGGATCTTCCCAGCTACTTATGTCAGGCTGATTGGTCTGTACTTTCCTGGATCTGGAGTTTCATTTTTATTTTTTTAAGTAGGAGCCACATCTATTCTTTTATAATTTTCTAATAGTTTCCTGGTATCCCAGGATCTTTGGAAGATATGATTCAATGGATTTGAGATGTGAGCTCCTTCAAAACTCTGAGATGTAATCCATCATGTACTGAAGGAGCTGGCAGATGTGATCTCAGAATCATTGAACCATATCTTTCAAAGATTCTGGAGCAGTAGGGAACTACCAAAGGGCTGGAAAAGAGCTAACGAACTATCTTTACATTTTTGGTTCATGAATTCTCTTCCATTTTCAGTTAAGATCATAAATTTACAATAAAATATATTACTTACTGTTAAGCCTGGTTTCCCCAACCAGGGTTAGGGAGACAAGCTAAACAGAATGTGCAGCGTTAGTCAGATAGGCACACAGATAAATGAGTGAGCTAAGCTTGTATGTTTATTAACATACAGTAAAAATAACAGATACGCTTGTGCTATCAAAAATATAGTTTATTCCATTATGAGTTCATAGCATAGTCAAAATAACAGTCCAATAGTCATGTATCATTTAGTCAGTCCATTCAGGGATATTCAGTTAGCAAAGTCCATGCAGAATATCCTATGTCAGTTCACTTACAAATCAGTCCTTTGTTTCTCTCCCGTTCGAGCAATGCAGTCTTGATTCCACACAGTAATCAGGGATCATCAAAGCCAGAGAGAGAGCAAGCTGTCGTCTTGCTTCTTTTAAAGTGCTTTCACAACCACTCCCTTAATTACTTTCCCATATTTAAAGTTGCAGACACTTTAACTAACAAACTATGATTACATATTTATTATTTTACCTAAACCAGTTAGGGTAAAACAATGTTATCCCTAACATTCTCCCCTTTTAGGAAATAATAATAAATATAACTATTTACATCTTTAAATCATATTTGTTACAACTCTCTTTAAACTTAGTTACTCCTTGAGCTTTTGTAAATTGGTCTGCAATGTTTTCTTCTGTCATGCAGTATTCCAATTTAATTAGCCCATTCTTTACAGATTCTCTAACATTTAAGTATCTTAAATCAGTATGCTTTGATCTAGTTTTTACAGCAATACTAGTAGCTAATTTTATAGCTGCTTGATTGTCCTCGTACACAATAATAGATTCTTTAACAGTTACACCCATGTCTAATAATAACTGTTTGTACAAAATCAAGTCAGTGCACAGTAATGACAGACATGAAAATTCCGCTTCCATCGTGGACAAGCTGATATGCTGTTGTCTGATTGACCTCCACCCTATTAATGTCTTACCAAATAATATAGCCATCCCAGATGTTGATTTTCTTGTGTTTATATCAGTTGCAAAACTTGCATCTGCATAGGCACTAAGACTCAAATCACCCTTTGGTTCTATATACAATGCATGGTTCATTGTTCCTTTAAGATATCTTAAAATTCTCTTTAATGATTGCCAATGACATTGATGTGGATCCGAATTAAAACGTGCCAGCTGCTTTACACTATAAGCTATATCTGGCCTAGACCAATTGCTTATATATGATAAGCTACCAATCAAAGATTGATATATTGACTTATCAAATTTGGGACTTTGATCATCAGTTTGGCAAACTTCCTGACTCATTGGAGTCTTTGCCGGTTTACAAAGTTCCATTTTATACGTTTTAATTAATTGGCAAATTTTACCTTCTTGAGATATCTTAAAACCATTTTTTGTTTTGTTAATTGTCAATCCTAGATACTTTTTAATTTCACCTAAATGCTTTAATTTTATCTTTTTGGCTAATAATGATATAATCTCATTAGCTTCATTATTAGTCTTAGTTATCAAAGCAATATCATCTGTAAATAATAACAATAATGACACGGTTCCATTATTTTCTCTTTTAAACACACATGGATCTGCTAAACCAGATTTAAAACCTATATTGTTTAACTCTTTCACAATATATTGGTTCCACTCAAACCCAGATTGTTTCAACCCGTAAAGACTCTTTTTGAGTTTCCAACAATCATTACTATTTACTTTATTGTCTTTTATACCTACTGGTTTTCTTAAATATATAGTGTGCTGCAATGGTGCATGTAGATAAGCAGTTTCTACATCTAAATGGTTAATGACATAGTTTTTCTTAGCTGCCCACACTAATGCTGCTCTTAAAGATGTTGCTTTAAGACTTGGTGCAAAAACTTCATCGTAATCAGATGCAGTTTGATTAAATCCTTGAGCTACTAACCTAGCCTTATAGGTAACAGTCCCATCATTTCCAGTTTTTATTTTAAATATCCATTTGTACCCAATGGATTTTTCTCCTGGAGGTAATATGGCATCTTCATATACTTTCATTACCTTTAATGAATTTAGTTCTTTTTCCATTGCCTTTTGCCAATTCTCCTGATCCTTAGCAGGATACATCCTAAGTTCATCTACACTAGTTGGAACTTTAGTTACTTGGCAAACTATACTTGCTTGATACCTATCAGGTGGTCTAGTTATACGTGTAGTACGTCTAGGTATTACAGTACTTACAGGTGGACTTTCATTTATTAACTCTTCTTGATTATCTAACTCTTCCTGATCAACTGTTTCCTCTTGTTCTGATCCTATTTGCTCTTCATGGACTTCTTCTTTAATTGGACTCTTCTTATAACTAATCTGTTCTTTCTGCCTTTTGTAGGGTTCAATAATTACTTCATTATTTAAATCTTGCTCTAATCTATTCCATCCTACATGTTCTAGGAATTTAGCACTAGCACTGGTGTAAACTCTAGATGTACCTGGTTCCCAGAATCTATAAGATCTATGATTAGATGTATATCCTACAAAAAATAATCTTTTAGCTCTATGCTGTCCTTTGTGTCTAAGTTGTGTAGGGATATGCACCCATGCTGGTGCTCCAAATGTGTGCATGTAACTTAAATCAGGTTTTGTACCATGCCACAATGTGAATGGTAATTCACCTGTTGTTGAATTAACAACATTATTTAATATATGATTACCACACATTATTGCTTCTCCCCATAAATTGCCAGGTAATCCTGAATCAGACATCATAGTTGGTGTCATTGATTGTAATGTTTGGCCTCTTCTCTCTATAAAGGCATTATGTTGTGGCCTATATGGTGCAGACTTTTTATGTTGAATACCTAACATTCTTAGTCTATTCTGGAATTTATTATTTGTAAATTCCGTACCATTATCTGTTATAAGAGTTACTAATTTCTTTTTAGTTTTCCTTTCAGCAAATTTAATCCAATTAAAGAGATTTAGATACGTTTCAGTTTTGCTCTTCATTAAATAGCAAAACCAATATCTAGAATAGTGGTCCATTATACTTAGTATGTAACGAGCTCTTCCTACACTTGGTTTTTTCGGACCTATTAAATCAGCAAATACTACTTCTAAAGGCTCTTTGGTAGTAAATCCATCAACTCTATTAGCCGGTGTGACCCTGGCTTTGCTTTGATTACAGGCATTACATTGCAAATACTTATTACAAGGTTTCAAACTTATTCCCACAGATAATTCAACAGTTTTCTTAAGCATTTTAAAATTTAAATGCCCTAGCCTTCGGTGTAACAAGTGAATACATTCATCATGAGGTTTCTTATTTTCATAAACTGTGTTAGCCACTTTTAAACCATCATCATTTAACACATATAATTCACCTCTTAAAGATGCAGTAATTTTCTTATCTTCTTTTTCAATTATGCAGTTATCTCCTTTAAATGTAACTACATATCCTAGTTTAACCAAAATTCTAACTGAAATTAAATTAAACTTAAGTTGTGGTACATATAACATTTTTACATTCTCTTTTATAAAAGAACAATATGCTATACCTTGACCTTTAGCTTTCAGTTTCCAGCCATTGGCTAACGATATCTGCTGTGTACTCTGGGACATTTTAATAAAATTTCTGTTATCATTTGTTATACAGTGGGATGCTCCACTGTCAACCACCCATAAATTATTTTTTACAGCTCCGTTAATATACATGGCTAACTCTAAATTTTTATTTATTTTTTGATGACTTTCAGTATTCTGGCCAGCGTTCTGGCGCTTTGCTTTTTTACAAAATCTTGCCAAATGACCTCTTCCTCCACAATTAAAGCACTTTTTAATTGCGTATGCAGTAGGAGATTCATTATCTTCTTTTTGAGGTTGCTGCCTCCTTAAATCGTCTCTTTCAAGCCTTCTTCTGGCCTCTTCAATCAATCTGCAAGTTATATCAGTTAAAGTTAGACTTTCCTTTGGCAATATTTCAAGGGAAGTTACGTAGTTGTCATAACTTTCATCAAGGGAAGATAGAATTATGTAGACTTGGTGTAGTTCAGAGAAAATAAGCTTTTTCTCATGCAGTTCTTGAAAAATGCTTTGCATAGTTTTCAAATGACTCAGCATATCACCATTCGTCTGGAGATGCGTACTGAAAAGCTTCCGTGTTAGATTTATGTGAGCACCAACATCATCTTGAACATAAATCCTCTTCAGCTTCTGCCAACACCCAACAGCCGTTTTCTCTCCGTGGATATAAACAAGCTGTTGGTCAGTTAAGGTTAAAGCAATTATGCAAATAGCATGTTCATTTTTATGCATAAATTCTTCTATCTTTAGTTTATCTTCATCATCCTCTGGATCCCATTCTTCTACGTTTGGTGGATTTTCAATTATGTTCCACAAACCTTCTCTTCGTAGAAGCAGACTATATTTCATAGACCATGATACATGGTTTGTTCCATCCAACTTGGATATAAGGGACAAACTTTGTAAATTGACTTGTGCCATGTTTTCTTTGTATGGATATAAAACTATAATTAATAAAACACAGCTTTCTGTTTACTGTAATGTATAACAACACAAACTCTCACTTTTTACATAAATCTGTTTTATCCTAGTTAAACTGACTTTGCAGCCTCTGGGCCCATAACCAGTGTTAAGCCAGGTTTCCCCAACCAGGGTTAGGGAGACAAGCTAAACAGACTGTGCAGCGTTAGTCAGATAGGCACACAGATAAATGAGTGAGCTAAGCTTGTATGTTTATTAACATACAGTAAAAATAACAGATACGCTTGTGCTATCAAAAATATAGTTTATTCCATTATGAGTTCATAGCATAGTCAAAATAACAGTCCAATAGTCATGTATCATTTAGTCAGTCTATTCAGGGATATTCAGTTAGCAAAGTCCGTGCAGAATATCCTATGTCAGTTCACTTACAAATCAGTCCTTTGTTTCTCTCCCGTTCGAGCAATGCAGTCTTGATTCCAAGCAGTAATCAGGGATCATCAAAGCCAGAGAGAGAGCAAGCTGTCGTCTTGCTTCTTTTAAAGTGCTTTCACAACCACTCCCTTAATTACTTTCCCATATTTAAAGTTGCAGACACTTTAACTAACAAACTATGATTACATATTTATTATTTTACCTAAACCAGTTAGGGTAAAACAATGTTATCTCTAACACTTACTACTAACACATTCTTATGGAATTTCTCCAGCCTCTTACTTCTCCATCTCATAACAAATATTCTGGTGTATCTAGCAGAGATAATAAATGAAGATAATAAATTGTAGGTTACTATATGGAGTCCAAAACCATACGGTAACCTACACCTTAATCACAGATTAAGAACTATAGAGGGCATTTTGGCCAACTGAGCTGCTTTTGGTTAATAGTGCACAGATTATTGCACATGCATTTCATCAGAGTGCCATGAGGAATATTTGCATACATGCCACCATGTTCCAGTTTGTAAGTCAATGTATGGCTTCAGAGCAGGGGTGGGGTTCAAATTTTTTTTAACAACCAGTTCTGTGGGCATTGCTTCTTCTTCTTTTTTGCACCACTCCCCCATTTCTTAGACTTTCTGGAGACTAGGGAAGCCTCCTGAGGGCCATTTTTGCTTCCTGGAAACTTCCCTGGGGCCCAAGAAGGCAAAAAATGAAGCACTGGGGGTGGGAACTGCCCCCTCCATTTTTTGGCTTCCTGGGCCTCAGGGAAGCCTCCTGAGTGAAGCAGTAAGACAGTGAGTGAAATCCTGGCACAGCTGATCATAGGAATAGCTGGTCGTTGGGAGCGAGGGGGGGAGAAATACCTTAAGGAGTCACTGGGAGGACAAGAATGCATCCAGCAATGTTGGGCATGTGTGCTGTTACGCATGTGTGATAAGGACTTTCTTGGAAGGGAGGGGAATAGGGGGGTCGAGGGGGCAGGGCAAGCCAGGGGCATGATTTCCCGGTTCTCCAAACTGGGCAGAATCATAACAACTGGTTCTATAGAACCGGTCTAAACTGGAAGAATCCCACCCTTGCTTCACAGAGTATATTCTGATCATTGTTATAAATTCTGGATACATTTCTTATAAACAAGTTGGATTATTTTATATAATTTTTTATAGCCTTAGTAGTGAATTTCTATAGTCTCTGCTATGATTCCAACAATAAGGATGAGTAAGAATAAGAATCATCACTTGGTTTTGAAATGTGCATATCTTTACACAGAAATAAACAGTAAAGCTATTATTGATCAAAGAGTCATGGAAATCAGGTTTCCTTCCAGCCCCAACATATATTTCACTGGGATCCTATTTAATGTTTATGTATACGGTTAGATTTATTTGTCTAACCGTCTTGCCACAATAACCTGGAAGCTGAAAAAATTCCATATAAAATAACAGCTCAGAACTGACAAATATATGAAACCTATAATGACCTCAGAAGTAACAATAAATTTCTTCCTCAGCACAAGCAAAACTTTTACCAACTACACTCAATCCCACGAAGAAAGATGTTGCAATAAGAACAGCTTTGACTGGGACACATTCTGGGGAAACGCATATTTCCACAAGCCACACCAGCGACACCTTCAATGATGTCATGACAAAGGAAGATAAAAATACCTCTCCTTTTACTGAAATCCATAGAACTACAACTTCCCCCTTAATGAAGAAAAGCATAAAAGAAAATGAAGCCCCTAAAGGCACAGCCGACAGCACCAAGGGAAATGTTACAAACAAGATAACTTTAATGACATCCTTCTCTCATAAGAGTCATAACTCCTCATTGAATTCAACTACAACCTTAAGCAATTTCTCCAACAGCAACACGAGTACAACACATGCCGCGCATGAAACATCCAGCTCAAATACAGACCCATCCACCATCCAAACTACCACTGCCAAGAATAGTAGTGGCCCTAACACCATCAAAGCTACCACTAACAACAGTTCAAGCGGAACTTGCATTACCAAAACTATAATTACCAAGAGTACTAGAAGCCCTTCTGCCACCCAAACTACGATAGGTAATAATACTAGCACCTGTTCCACCACCAAATCTACTACCGCCGAGAGTACCAGTGTCTTTTCCACCAGAAAACCTACTACTGCCAAGAGTACTAACAGCACTTCCACCAGCGAAACTACTACTGCCAAGAGTTCTAGCAGCCCTTACACTACCAAAACTACTTCTGCCAAGAGGACTAGCAGTCCTGCCACCAGCCAATCTACTATTGCTGATGATACTAGTACCGGTTCCATCTCCCAAACTAGTAATGCCGACAGAAATAGCAGTCCTTCCAACACCCAATCTACCACTAGAGATAACACTAGTACCCATTCCACCGCAGAAACTAGTACTGCCGACAGAACTAGCAGTCCTTCCACCATCCAAAGTACTACAGCCAAGAGTAATAGCAGCACTTCAAACACCCAAACTACACCTGCCAAGATTACTACCAGCCTTTCCACCACTAAAGCTACTACTATCGAGAGTACTAGCAGCCCTTTCATTATTCAAACTACTACTGGAAAGAGTACTAGCAGCCATTCCACCATCCAAACTATTACAGCCGAGGGTACTAGCAGCACTTCTGCCACCCAAACTACTATTGGCGATAATACTAGCACCATATCCACCATCAAAGCTACTACTGCCGAGATTACTAACAGCCCTTCCACCATCCAAACTACTAGTATCGAGGATACGAGTAGCCCTTCAAGCAGCCAAACCACTACTTCTGTGATTACTGGCAACCCCTCCACCAGCCATGCTACTACTGACCAGAATTCCAGCGGTCCTTCCACCAACCAAGCTACTGCTAACTATAGTACCAGCGACCATTCTACCACGCAAGCTACTGCTGCCAAGAGTACTGCCAGCCATTCCACCACTGAAATTACTACAGCCAAGACAACTAGCAGCCCTTCCCCCACCCAAGCTACTACTGCCAAAAGTACTAGCAGCCATTCGACCACCAAAACAGGAAATGCCACAGGGACATCAACTGATTTCACATCAATACCAGTCTCCGCAACTACTCCATCGGCAGAAGCACAGGTCACAGCGACCATGTCTAGCCCTTCGATTACCAAAAGGACTAACACTCTTTCCACGATCAAAACGAGTACTGTCAAGAGTACCAGCGGCCCGTCTACCAACCAAACTACTCCTGCCAAGAGTACAAACGGCCCTTCCACCAGCCAACTTACTACTGCGAAGAGTACTAACGGCCCTTACACCAGCGAACGTACTACTGCCGAAAGTAATAGCAGCCCTTCCACGACCCAAACTACTGCTGCCAAGAGTACCAGTGGCTATTCTACCAGACAATCTACTGCTGCCGAGAGTACTAGCATCACGTCTGCCACCAACGTTACTACTGCCGACAGAACTAGCAGCCCTTCCACCATCCAAACTACTACTGCCAGGAATTCCAGCAGCCCTTCCACTACCAAAAATATTTCTGCCAAGAATACTAGCACTCATTCCACCACTGAGTCTACTACTGCAGATAACACTAGTACCCATTCCATCGCAGAAACTAGTACTGCCGACAGAACTAGCAGTCCTTCCTCCATCCAAACTACTACTGTTGAGAGTTCTAGCAGCCCTTTCACTACCAAAACTATTTCTGCCAAGAGTACTAGCACTCCTTCCAACACCCAATCTACCACTGCAGATAACACTAGTACCCATTCCACCACAGAAACTAGTACTGCCGACAGAACTAGGAGTCCTTCCACCATCCAAACTACTACAGCCGAGAGCAATAGCAGCACTTCAAACACCCAAACTACACCTGCCAAGATTACTACCAGCCTTTCCACCACTCAAACTACTACTATCGAGAGTACTAGCAGCACTTCTGCCAGCGACGCTAGTACTGCCGACAGAACTAGCAGCCCTTCCACCATCCAAAATACTACTGCCAGGAGTTCTAGCAGCCCTTCCACTACCAAAAATATTTCTGCCAAGAGTACTAGCACTCCTTCCACCACTGAGTCTACTACTGCAAATAACACTAGTACCCCTTCCACCGCAGAAACTAGTACTGCCGACAGAACTAGCAGTCCTTCCCCCATACAAACTACTACAGCCGAGAGTAATAGCAGCACCTCAAACACCCAAACTACACCTGCCAAGATTACTACCAGCCTTTCCACCACTCAAACTACTACTATGGAGAGTACTAGCAGCCCTTTCATTATTCAAACTACTACTGGAAAGAGTACTAGCAGCCATTCCACCATCCAAACCATTACAGCCGAGGGTACTAGCAGCACTTCTGCCACCCAAACTACTACTGGCGATAATACTACCACCATATCCACCATCAAAGCTACTACTGCCGAGATTACTAGCAGCCCTTCCACCATCCAAACTACTAGTATCGAGGATATGAGTAGCCCTTCAAGCAGCCAAACCACTACTTCCGTGAGTACTAGCAACCCTTCCACCAGCCATGCTACTACTGCCCAGAGTTCCAGCGGTCCTTCCACCAGCCAAGCTACTGCTACCTATAGTACCAGCGACCATTCTACCACCCAAGCTACTGCTGCCAAGAGTACTACCAGGCATTCCACCACCGAAATTACTACAGCCAAGACAACTAGCAGCCCTTCCAACACCCAAGCTACTACTTCCAAAAGTACTAGCAGCCATTCTACCACCCAAACAGGAAATGCCACAGGGACATCAACTGATTTCACATCAATATCAGTCTCCGCAACTACTCCATCGGCAGAAGCCCAGGTCACAGCGAACATGTCTAGCCCTTCGATTACCAAAAACACTAACACTCTTTCCACGATCAGAACGAGTATTGTCAAGAGTACCAGCGGCCCATCCACCAGCCAAACTACTCCTGCCAAGAGTACAAACGGCCCTTCCACCAGCCAACTTACTACTGCAAAGAGTACTAACGGCCCTTACACCAGCGAACGTACTACTGTCGAGAGTAATAGCAGCCCTTCCACGACCCAAGCTACTGCTGCCAAGAGTACCAGCGGCTATTCTACCAGACAACCTACTTCTGCCGAGAGTACTAGCATCACGTCTGCCAGAAACGCTACTACTGCAGACAGAACTAGCAGTCCTTCCACCATCCAAACTACTATTGCCAGGAATTCCAACAGCCCTTCCACTACTAAAACTATTTCTGCCAAGAGTACTAGCACTCCTTCCACCACCCAGTCTACTACTGCAAATAACACTAGTACCCCTTCCACCGCGGAAACTAGTACTGCCGACAGAACTAGCAGTCCTTCCACCATCCAAACTACTACTGTTGAGAGTTCTAGCAGCCCTTTCACTACCAAAACTGCCAGGAATTCCAGCAGCCCTTCCACTACCAAAACAATTTCTGCCAAGAGTACTAGCACTCCTAACACCACTGAGTCTACTACTGCAGATAACACTAGTACCCATTCCATCGTAGAAACTAGTACTGCCGACAGAACTAGCAGTCCTTCCACCATCCAAACTACTACTGCCAGGAGTTCTAGCAGCCCTTTCACTACCAAAACTATTTCTGCCAGGAGTACTAGCAGTCCTTCCAACACCCAATCTACTACTGCAGATAACACTCGTACCCATTCCACCGCAGAAACTAGTACTGCCGACAGAACTTCCACCATCCAAACTACTACTGTTGAGAGTTTTAGCAGCCCTTTCACTACCAAAACTATTTCTGCCAGGAGTACTAGCAGTCCTCCCAACACCCAATCTACTACTGCAGATAACACTAGTACCCATTCCACCGCAAAAATTAGTACTGCCAACAGAACTAGCAGTCCTTCCACCATCCAAACTACTACTGTTGAGAGTTTTAGCAGCCCTTTCACTACCAAAACTATTTCTGCCAGGAGTACTAGCAGTCCTTCCAACACCCAATCTACTACTGCAGATAACACTAGTACCTATTCCACCACAGAAACTAGTACTACCGACAGAACTAGCAGTCCTTCTGCCATCCAAACTACTACAGCCGAGAATAAGAGCAGCACCTCAAACACCCAAACTACACCTGCCAAGATTACGACCAGCCTTTCCACCACTGAAGCTACTACTATCGAGAGTACTAGCAGCACTTCTGCCAGTGATGCTAGTACTGCTGACAGAACTAGCAGCCCTTCCACCATCCAAACTACTACAGCCAAGAATTCCAGCAGCCCTTCCACTACCAAAACTATTTCTGCCAAGAGTACTAGCACTCCTTCCACCACCCAGTCTACTACTGCTGATAACACTAGTACCCATTCCACCAGAGAAACTAGTTCTGCCGACAGAACTAGCAGTCCTTCCACCATCCAAACTACTACTGTTGAGAGTTCTAGCAGCCCTTTCACTATCAAAACTATTTCTGCCAAGAGTACTAGCAGTCCTTCCAACACCCAAACTACTACTGCCAATAATACTAGTACACATTCCACCGCAGAAACTAGTACTGCCCACAGAACTAGCAGTCCTTCCACCATCCAAACTACTACTGTTGAGAGTTCCAGCAGCCCTTCCACTACCAAAACTATTTCTGCCAAAAGTACTCGCAGTCCTTCCAACACCCAATCTACCACTACAGATGACACTAGTACCTATTCCACCACAGAAACTAGTACTGCCGACAGAACGAGCAGTCCTTCCACCATCCAAACTACTACAGCCGAGAGTAATAGCAGCACTTCAAACACCCAAACTACACCTGCCAAGATTACTACCAGCCTTTCCACCACTCAAACTACTACTATCGAGAGTACTAGCAGCCCTTTCATTATTCAAACTACTACTGGAAAGAGTACTAGCAGCCATTCCACCATCCAAACTATTACAGCCGAGGGTACTAGCAGCACTTCTGCCACCCAAACTACTATTGGCGATAATACTAGCACCATATCCACCATCAAAGCTACTACTGCCATTACTAGCAGCCCTTCCATCATCCAAACTACTAGTATTAAGGATACGAGTAGCCCTTCAAACAGCCAAATCACTACTTCCGTGAGTACTAGCAACCCTTCCACCAGCCATGCTACTACTGCCCAGAGTTCCAGCGGTCCTTCCACCAGCCAAGCTACTGCTACCTATAGTACCAGCGACCATTCTAGCACCCAAGCTACTGCTGCCAAGAGTACTACCAGGCATTCCACCACCGAAATTACTACAGCCAAGACAACTAGCAGCCCTTCCACCACCCAAGCTACTACTTCCAAAAGTACTAGCAGCCATTCTACCACCAAAACAGGAAATGCCACAGGGATATCAACTGATTTCACATCAATATCCGTCTCCGCAACTACTCCATCGGCAGAAACCCAGGTCACAGCGACCATGTCTAGCCCTTCGATTACCAAAAGCACTAACACTCTTTCCACGATCAGAACGAGTACTGTCAAGAGTACCAGCGGCCCGTCCACCAGCCAAACTACTCCTGCCAAGAGTACAAACGGCCCTTCCACCAGCCAACTTACTACTGCAAAGAGTACTAACGGCCCTTACACCAGCGAACGTACTACTGCCGAGAGTAATAGCAGCCCTTCCACGACCCAAGCTACTGCTGCCAAGAGTACTAGCCGCTATTCTTCCAGACAACCTACTGCTGCCGAGAGTACTAGCATCACGTCTGCCAGACACGCTTCTCCTAACGACATTACTAGCAGCCCTTCCACCATCCAAACTACTACTGCCAGGACTTCCAGCAGCCCTTCCACTACCAAAACTATTTCTGCCAAGAGTACTAACACTCCTTCCACCACCCAGTCTACTACTGCAGATAACACTAGCACCCATTCCCCCGCAGAAACTAGTACTGCCTACAGAACTAGCAGTCCTTCCAACACCCAATTTACTACTGCAGATAACACTAGTACCCATTCCACTTCAGAAACTAGTACTACCGACAGAACTAGCAGTCCTTCTACCAACCAAGCTACTACAGCCGAGAGTAATAGCAGCACCTCAAACACCCAAACTACACCTGCCAAGATTACTACCAGCCTTTCCACCACTGAAGCTGCTACTATCGAGAGTACTAGCAGCCCTTTCATTATTCAAACTACTACAGGAAAGAGTACTAGCAGCCATTCCACCATTCAAACTATTACAGCCGAGGGTACTAGCAGCACTTCTGCCACCCAAACTACTATTGGCGATAATACTAGCATCATATCCACCATCAAAGCTACTACTGCCGACATTACAAGCAGCCCGTCCACCATCCAAACTACTAGTATCGAGGATACGAGTAGCCCTTCAACGAGCCAAACCACTACTTCCGTGAGTACTAGCAACCCCTCCACCAGCCATACTACTATTGCCCAGAGTTTCAGCGACCATTCTACCACCCAAGCTACTGCTGCCAAGAGTACTACCAGCCATTCCACCACTGAAATTGCTACAGCCAAGACAACTAGCAGACCTTTCACCACCCAAGCTACTATTGCCAAAAGTACTAGCAGTCATTCTACCACCAAAACAGGAAATGCCACAGGGACATCAACTGATTTCACATCAATACCAGTCTCCGCAACTACTCCATCGGTAGAAGCACAGGTCACAGCGACCATGTCTAGCCCTTCGATTACCAAAAGCACTAACACTCTTTCCACGATCAGAACGAGTACTGTCAAGAGTACAAGTGGCCCATCCACCAGCCAAACTACTCATGCAAAGAGTACAAACGGCCCTTCCAGCAGCCAACTTACTACTGCGAACAGTACTAACGGCCCTTACACTAGCAAACAAACTACTGTCGAGAGTAATAGCAGCCCTTCCACGACCCAAGCTACTGCTGCCAAGAGTACCAGCCGCTATTCTACCAGACAACCTATTGCTGCCGAGAATACTAGCATCACGTCTGCCAGCAATGCTACTACTGCCGACATAACAAGCAGCTCTTCCACTACCACAACTATTTCTGCCAGGAGTACAAGCAGTCCTTCCAACACCGAATCTACTACTGCAGATAACACTAGTATCCATTCCACTGCAGAAACTAGTATTACCGACAGAACTAGCTGTCCTTCTACCATCCAAACTACTACAGCCGAGAGTAATAGCAGCACCTCAAACACCCAAACTACACCTGCCAAGATTACTACCAGCCTTTCCACCACTGAAGCTACTACTATCAAGAGTACTAGCAGCACTTCTGCCAGCGATGCTAGTACTGCCGACAGAACTAGCAGCCCTTCCACCATCCAAACTACTACTGCCAGGAATTCCAGCAGCCCTTCCACTACCAAAACTATTTCTGCCAAGAGTACTAGCACTCCTTTCACTACCCAGTCTACTACTGCTGATAACACTAGTACCCATTCCACCAGAGAAACTAGTACTACCGACAGAACTAGCAGTCCTTCCACCATCCAAACTACTACTGTTGAGAGTTCTAGCAGCCCTTTCACTATCAAAACTATTTCTGCCAAGAGTACTAGCAGTCCTTCCAACACCCAATCTACTACTGCCGTTAATACTAGTACACATTCCACCACAGAAACTAGTACTGCCCACAGAACTAGCAGTCCTTCCACCATCCAAACTATTACTGCCAGGACTTCTAGCAGCCCTTCCACTACCAAAACTATTTCTGCCAAAAGTACTCGCAGTCCTTCCAACATCCAATCTACTACTGCACATAACACTAGTACCCATTTCACCGCAGAAACTAGCACTGCCGACAGAACTAGCAGTCCTTCCACCATCAAAACTACTACAGCCGAGAGTAATAGCAGCACTTCAAACACCCAAACTACACCTGCCAAGATTACTACCAGCCTTTCCACCACTCAAACTACTACTATCGAGAGTACTAGCAGCCCTTTCATTATTCAAACTACTACTGGAAAGAGTACTAGCAGCCATTCCACCATCCAAACTATTACAGCCGAGGGTACTAGCAGCACTTCTGCCACCCAAACTACTATTGGCGATAATACTAGCACCATATCCACCATCAAAGCTACTACTGCCGAGATTACTAGCAGCCCTTCCACCATCCAAACTACTAGTATCGAAGATACGAGTAGCCCTTCAAACAGCCAAACCACTACTTCCGTGAGTACTAGCAACCCTTCCACCAGCCATGCTACTACTGCCCAGAGTTCCAGCGGTCCTTCCACTAGCCAAGCCTATAGTATCAGCGACCATTCTACCACCCAAGCTACTGCTGCCAAGAGTACTACCAGGCATTCCACCACTGAAATTACTACAGCCAAGACAACTAGCAGCCCTTCCACCACCCAAGCTACTACTTCCAAAAGTACTAGCAGCCATTCTACCACCAAAACAGGAAATGCCACAGGGACATCAACTGATTTCACATCAATATCAGTCTCCGCAACTACTCCATCGGCAGAAGCCCAGGTCACAGCGACCATGTCTAGCCCTTCGATTACTAAAAGCACTTACACTCTTTCCACGATCAGAACAAGTACTGTCAAGAGTACCAGCGGCCCTTCCACGACCCAGTCTACTACTGCAGATAACATTAGTACCCATTCCACCGCAGAAACTAGTACTGCCGACAGAACTAGCAGTCCTTCCACCATCCAAACTACTACTGTTGAGAGTTCTAGCAGTCCTTTCACTACCAAAACTATTTCTGCCAAGAGTACTAGCAGTCCTTCCAACACCCAATCTACCACGAGAGATAACACTAGTACCCATTCCACCGCAGAAACTAGTACTGCCGACAGAATTAGCAGTCCTTCCACCATCCAAACTACTACAGCCGAGAGTAATAGCAGCACTTCAAACACCCAAACTACACCTGCCAAGATTACTACCAGCCTTTCCACCACTCAAACTACTACTATCGAGAGTACTAGCAGCCCTTTCATTATTCAAACTACTGCTGGAAAGAGTACTAGCAGCCATTCCACCATCCAAACTATTACACCCGAGGGTACTAGCAGCACTTCTGCCACCCAAACTACTATTGGCGATAATACTAGCACCATATCCACCATCAAAGCTACTACTGCCGACATTACTAGCAGCCCTTCCACCATCCAAACTACTAGTATCGAGGATACGAGTAGCCCTTCAAACAGCCAAACCACTACTTCCGTGAGTACTAGCAACCCCTCCACCAGCCATACTCCTCCTACCCAGAGTTCCAGCGGTCCTCCCACCAGCCAAGCTACTGCTACCTATAGTACCAGCGACCATTCTACCACCCAAGCTACTGCTGCCAAGAGTACTAACAGGCATTCCACCACCGAAATTACTACAGCCAAGACAACTAGCAGCCCTTCCACCACCCAAGCTACTACTTTCAAAAGTACTAGCAGCCATTCTACCACCAAAACAGGAAATGCCACAGGGACATCAACTGATTTCACATCAATATCAGTCTCCGCAACTACTCCATCGGCAGAAGCCCAGGTCACAGCGACCATGTCTAGCCCTTCGATTACCAAAAGCACTAACACTCTTTCCACGATCAGAACGAGTACTGCCAAGAGTACAAACGGCCCTTCCAGCAGCCAACTTATTACTGCGAACAGTACTAACGGCCCTTACACCAGCGAACGTACTACTGTTGAGAGTAATAGCAGCCCTTCCACGACCCAAGCTACTGCTGCCAAGTATACCAGCCGCTATTCTACCAGACAACCTACTGCTGCCGAGAGTACTAGCATCACGTCTGCCAGCAACGCTACTACTGCCGAAATAACTAGAAGCCCTTCCACCATCCAAACTACTACTGGCAGGAATTCCAGCAGCTCTTCCACTACCAAAACTGTTTCTGCCAGGAGAACTAGCAGTCCTTCCAACACCCAATCTACTACTGCAGATAGCACTAGTACCCATTCCACTGCAGAAACTAGTACTGCCGACAGAACTAGCAGTCCTTCTACCATCCAAACTACTACAGCCGAGAGTAATAGCAGCACCTCAAACACCCAAACTACACCTGCCAAGATTACGACCAGCCTTTCCACCACTGAAGCTACTACTATCGAGAGTACTAGCAGCACTTCTGCCAGCGATGCTAGTACTGCCGACAGAACTAGCAGCCCTTCCACCATCCAAACTACTACTGCCAGGAATTCCAGCAGCCCTTCCACTACCAAAACTATTTCTGCCAAGAGTACTAGCACTCCTTCCACCACCCAGTCTACTACTGCTGATAACACTAGTACCCATTCCACCAGAGAAACTAGTTCTGCCGACAGAACTAGCAGTCCTTCCACCATCCAAACTACTACTGTTGAGAGTTCTAGCAGCCCTTTCACTATCAAAACTATTTCTGCCAAGAGTATTAGCAGTCCTTCCAACATCCAAACTACTACTGCCGATAATACTAGTACACATTCCACCGCAGAAACTAGTACAGCTCACAGAACTAGCAGTCCTTCCACCATCCAAACTACTACTGCCAGGAGTTCGAGCAGCCCATCCACTACCAAATCTATTTCTGCCAAGAGTACTAGCAGTCCTTCCAACAACCAAACTACCACTATAGATAACACTAATACCTATTCCACCACAGAAACTAGTACTATCGAGAGTACTAGCAGCCCTTTCATTATTCAAACTATTACTGCAAAGAGTACTAGCAGCCATTCCACCATCCAAACTATTACAGCCGAGGGTACTAGCAGCACTTCTGCCACCCAAACTACTATTGGCGATAATACTAGCACCATATCCACCATCAAAGCTACTACTGCCGAGATTACTAACAGCCCTTCCACCATCCAAACTACTAGTATCGAGGATACCAGTAGCCCTTCAAAGAGCCAAACCACTACTTCCGTGAGTACTATCAACCCTTCCACCAGCCATGCTACTACTGCCCAGAGTTCCAGCGGTCCTTCCACCAGGCAAGCTACTGCTACCTATAGTACCAGCGACCATTCTACCACCCAAGCTACTGCTGCCAAGAGTACTACCAGGCATTCCACCACCGAAATTACTACAGCCAAGACAACTAGCAGCCCTTCCACCACCCAAGCTACTACTTCCAAAAGTACTAGCAGCCATTCTACCACCAAAACAGGAAATGCCACAGGGACATCAACTGATTTCACATCAATATCAGTCTCCGCAACTACTCCATCGGCAGAAGCACAGGTCACAGCGACCATGTCTAGCCCTTCGATTACCAAAAGCACTAACACTCTTTCCACGATCAGAACGAATACTGTCAAGAGTACAAGTGGCCCGTCCACCAGCCAAACTACTCCTGCCAAGAGTACAAACGGCCCTTCCAGCAGCCAACTTACTACTGCGAACAGTACTAACGGCCCTTACACTAGTGAACGTACTACTGCCGAGAGTAATAGCAGCCCTTCCACGACCAAAGCCACTGCTGCCACGAGTACCAGCCGCTATTCTACCAGACAACCTACTGCTGCCGAGAGTACAAGCATCATGTCTGCCAGCAACGCTACTACTGCCAACATAACTAGCAGCCCTTCCACCATCCAAACTACTACTGCCAGGAATTCCAGCAGCTCTTCCACTACCACAACTATTTCTGCCAGGAGTACTAGCAGTCCTTCCAACACCCAATCTACTACTGCAGATAACACTAGTACCCATTCCACTGCAGAAACTTGTATTACCGACAGAACTAGCAGTCCTTCTACCGTCCAAACTACTACAGCCGAGAGTAATAGCAGCACCTCAAACACCCAAACTACACCTGCCAAGATTACTACCAGCCTTTCCACCACTGAAGCTACTACTATCGAGAGTACTAGCAGCACTTCTGCCAGCAATGCTAGTACTGCCGACAGAAATAGCAGCCCTTCCACGACCCAAGCTACTGCTGCCAAGAGTACCAGCCGCTATTCTACCAGACAACCTACTGCTGCCGAGAGTACTAGCATCACGTCTGCCAGCAATGCTTCTCCTAACGACATAACTAGCAGCTCTTCCACCATCCAAACTGCTACTGCCAGGAATTCCAGCAGCTCTTCCACTACCAAAACTATTTCTGCCAAGAGTACTAGCACTGCTTCCACCACCCAGTCTACTACTGCTGATAACACTAGTACCCATTCCACCAGAGAAACTAGTACTGCCGACAGAACTAGCAGTCCTTCCACCATCCAAACTGCTCCTGTTGAGAGTTCTAGCAGCCCTTTCACTATCAAAACTATTTCTGCCAAGAGTACTAGCAGTCCTTCCAACACCCAATCTACTACTGCCGATAACACTAGTACGCATTCCACCGCAGAAACTAGTACTGCCCACAGAACTAGCAGTCCTTCCACCATCCAAACTACTACTGCCAGGAGTTCTAGCAGCCCTTTCACTACCAAAACTATTTCTGCCAAGAGTACTAGCAGTCCTTCCAACACCCAATCTACTACTGCCGATAACACTAGTACGCATTCCACCGCAGGAACTAGTACTGCCCACAGAACTAGCAGTCCTTCCACCATCCAAACTACTACTGCCAGGAGTTCTAGCAGCCCTTTCACTACCAAAACTATTTCTGCCAAGAGTACTAGCAGTCCTTCCAACACCCAATCTACTACTACAGATAACACTAGTACCCATTCCACTGCAGAAACTAGTACTACCGACAGAACTAGCAGTCCTTCTACCATCCAAGCTACTACAGCCGAGAGTAATAGCAGCACCTCAAACACCCAAACTACACCTGCCAAGATTACTACCAGCCTTTCCACCACTGAACCTACTACTATCGAGAGTACTAGCAGTCCTTTCATTATTCAAACTACTACTGGAAAGAGTACTAGCAGCCATTCCACCATTCAAACTATTACAGTCGAGGGTACTAGCAGCACTTCTGCCACCCAAACTACTATTGGCGATAATACTAGCACCATATCCACCATCAAAGCTACTACTGCCGACATTACTAGCAGCCCTTCCACCATCCAAACTACTAGTATCGAGGATACGAGTAGCCCTTCAAAGAGCCAAACCACTACTTCTGTGTATACTAGCAACCCCTCCACCAGCCATACTACTATTGCCCAGAGTTCCAGCGGTCCTTCCACCAGCCAAGCTACTGCTACCTATAGTACCAGCGACCATTCTACCACCCAAGCTACTGCTGCCAAGAATACTACCAGGCATTCCACCACCGAAATTACTACAGCCAAGACAACTAGCAGCCCTTCCACCACCCAAGCTACTACTTCCAAAGGTACTAGCAGCCATTCTACCACCAAAACAGGAAATGCCACAGGGACATCAACTGATTTCACATCAATATCAGTCTCTGCAACTACTCCATCGGCAGAAGCACAGGTCACAGCGACCATGTCTAGCCCTTCGATTACCAAAAGCACTAACACTCTTTCCACGATCAGAACGAGTACTGTCAAGAGTACCAGCGGCCCGTCCACCAGCCAAACTACTCCTGCCAAGAATACAAACGGCCCTTCCACCAGCCAACTTACTACTGCGAAGAGTACTAACGGCCCTTACACCAGCGAACGTACTACTGCTGAGAGTAATAGCAGCCCTTCCACAACCCAAGCTACTGCTGCCAAGAGTACCAGCCGCTATTCTACCAGACAACCTACGGCTGCCGAGAGTACTAGCATCACGTCTGGCAGCAACGCTACTACTGCCGACATAATAAGCAGCTCTCCCACCATCCAAACTGCTACTGCCAGGAATTCCAGCAGCTCTTCCACTACCAAAACTATTTCTGCCAGGAGTACTAGCAGTCCTTCCAACACCCAATCTACTACTGCAGATAACACTAGTACCCATTCCACTGCAGAAACTAGTACTACCGACAGAACTAGCAGTCCTTCCACCATCCAAACTACTACTGCCAGGAGTTCTAGCAGCCCTTTCACTACCAAAACTATTTCTGCCAAGAGTACTAGCAGTCCTTCCAACACCCAATCTACTACTACAGATAACACTAGTACCCATTCCACTGCAGAAACTAGTACTACCGACAGAACTAGCAGTCCTTCTACCATCCAAGCTACTACAGCCGAGAGTAATAGCAGCACCTCAAACACCCAAACTACACCTGCCAAGATTACTACCAGCCTTTCCACCACTGAACCTACTACTATCGAGAGTACTAGCAGCCCTTTCATTATTCAAACTACTACTGGAAAGAGTACTAGCAGCCATTCCACCATTCAAACTATTACAGTCGAGGGTACTAGCAGCACTTCTGCCACCCAAACTACTATTGGCGATAATACTAGCACCATATCCACCATCAAAGCTACTACTGCCGACATTACTAGCAGCCCTTCCACCATCCAAACTACTAGTATCGAAGATACGAGTAGCCCTTCAAACAGCCAAACCACTACTTCCGTGAGTACTAGCAACCCTTCCACCAGCCATGCTACTACTGCCCAGAGTTCCAGCGGTCCTTCCACTAGCCAAGCCTATAGTATCAGCGACCATTCTACCACCCAAGCTACTGCTGCCAAGAGTACTACCAGGCATTCCACCACTGAAATTACTACAGCCAAGACAACTAGCAGCCCTTCCACCACCCAAGCTACTACTTCCAAAAGTACTAGCAGCCATTCTACCACCAAAACAGGAAATGCCACAGGGACATCAACTGATTTCACATCAATATCAGTCTCCGCAACTACTCCATCGGCAGAAGCCCAGGTCACAGCGACCATGTCTAGCCCTTCGATTACTAAAAGCACTTACACTCTTTCCACGATCAGAACAAGTACTGTCAAGAGTACCAGCGGCCCTTCCACGACCCAGTCTACTACTGCAGATAACATTAGTACCCATTCCACCGCAGAAACTAGTACTGCCGACAGAACTAGCAGTCCTTCCACCATCCAAACTACTACTGTTGAGAGTTCTAGCAGTCCTTTCACTACCAAAACTATTTCTGCCAAGAGTACTAGCAGTCCTTCCAACACCCAATCTACCACGAGAAATAACACTAGTACCCATTCCACCGCAGAAACTAGTACTGCCGACAGAATTAGCAGTCCTTCCACCATCCAAACTACTACAGCCGAGAGTAATAGCAGCACTTCAAACACCCAAACTACACCTGCCAAGATTACTACCAGCCTTTCCACCACTCAAACTACTACTATCGAGAGTACTAGCAGCCCTTTCATTATTCAAACTACTGCTGGAAAGAGTACTAGCAGCCATTCCACCATCCAAACTATTACACCCGAGGGTACTAGCAGCACTTCTGCCACCCAAACTACTATTGGCGATAATACTAGCACCATATCCACCATCAAAGCTACTACTGCCGACATTACTAGCAGCCCTTCCACCATCCAAACTACTAGTATCGAGGATACGAGTAGCCCTTCAAACAGCCAAACCACTACTTCCGTGAGTACTAGCAACCCCTCCACCAGCCATACTCCTCCTACCCAGAGTTCCAGCGGTCCTCCCACCAGCCAAGCTACTGCTACCTATAGTACCAGCGACCATTCTACCACCCAAGCTACTGCTGCCAAGAGTACTAACAGGCATTCCACCACCGAAATTACTACAGCCAAGACAACTAGCAGCCCTTCCACCACCCAAGCTACTACTTTCAAAAGTACTAGCAGCCATTCTACCACCAAAACAGGAAATGCCACAGGGACATCAACTGATTTCACATCAATATCAGTCTCCGCAACTACTCCATCGGCAGAAGCCCAGGTCACAGCGACCATGTCTAGCCCTTCGATTACCAAAAGCACTAACACTCTTTCCACGATCAGAACGAGTACTGCCAAGAGTACAAACGGTCCTTCCAGCAGCCAACTTATTACTGCGAACAGTACTAACGGCCCTTACACCAGCGAACGTACTACTGTTGAGAGTAATAGCAGCCCTTCCACGACCCAAGCTACTGCTGCCAAGTATACCAGCCGCTATTCTACCAGACAACCTACTGCTGCCGAGAGTACTAGCATCACGTCTGCCAGCAACGCTACTACTGCCGAAATAACTAGAAGCCCTTCCACCATCCAAACTACTACTGGCAGGAATTCCAGCAGCTCTTCCACTACCAAAACTGTTTCTGCCAGGAGAACTAGCAGTCCTTCCAACACCCAATCTACTACTGCAGATAGCACTAGTACCCATTCCACTGCAGAAACTAGTACTGCCGACAGAACTAGCAGTCCTTCTACCATCCAAACTACTACAGCCGAGAGTAATAGCAGCACCTCAAACACCCAAACTACACCTGCCAAGATTACGACCAGCCTTTCCACCACTGAAGCTACTACTATCGAGAGTACTAGCAGCACTTCTGCCAGCGATGCTAGTACTGCCGACAGAACTAGCAGCCCTTCCACCATCCAAACTACTACTGCCAGGAATTCCAGCAGCCCTTCCACTACCAAAACTATTTCTGCCAAGAGTACTAGCACTCCTTCCACCACCCAGTCTACTACTGCTGATAACACTAGTACCCATTCCACCAGAGAAACTAGTTCTGCCGACAGAACTAGCAGTCCTTCCACCATCCAAACTACTACTGTTGAGAGTTCTAGCAGCCCTTTCACTATCAAAACTATTTCTGCCAAGAGTATTAGCAGTCCTTCCAACATCCAAACTACTACTGCCGATAATACTAGTACACATTCCACCGCAGAAACTAGTACAGCCCACAGAACTAGCAGTCCTTCCACCATCCAAACTACTACTGCCAGGAGTTCGAGCAGCCCATCCACTACCAAATCTATTTCTGCCAAGAGTACTAGCAGTCCTTCCAACAACCAAACTACCACTATAGATAACACTAATACCTATTCCACCACAGAAACTAGTACTATCGAGAGTACTAGCAGCCCTTTCATTATTCAAACTATTACTGCAAAGAGTACTAGCAGCCATTCCACCATCCAAACTATTACAGCCGAGGGTACTAGCAGCACTTCTGCCACCCAAACTACTATTGGCGATAATACTAGCACCATATCCACCATCAAAGCTACTACTGCCGAGATTACTAACAGCCCTTCCACCATCCAAACTACTAGTATCGAGGATACCAGTAGCCCTTCAAAGAGCCAAACCACTACTTCCGTGAGTACTATCAACCCTTCCACCAGCCATGCTACTACTGCCCAGAGTTCCAGCGGTCCTTCCACCAGGCAAGCTACTGCTACCTATAGTACCAGCGACCATTCTACCACCCAAGCTACTGCTGCCAAGAGTACTACCAGGCATTCCACCACCGAAATTACTACAGCCAAGACAACTAGCAGCCCTTCCACCACCCAAGCTACTACTTCCAAAAGTACTAGCAGCCATTCTACCACCAAAACAGGAAATGCCACAGGGACATCAACTGATTTCACATCAATATCAGTCTCCGCAACTACTCCATCGGCAGAAGCACAGGTCACAGCGACCATGTCTAGCCCTTCGATTACCAAAAGCACTAACACTCTTTCCACGATCAGAACGAATACTGTCAAGAGTACAAGTGGCCCGTCCACCAGCCAAACTACTCCTGCCAAGAGTACAAACGGCCCTTCCAGCAGCCAACTTACTACTGCGAACAGTACTAACGGCCCTTACACTAGTGAACGTACTACTGCCGAGAGTAATAGCAGCCCTTCCACGACCAAAGCCACTGCTGCCACGAGTACCAGCCGCTATTCTACCAGACAACCTACTGCTGCCGAGAGTACAAGCATCACGTCTGCCAGCAACGCTACTACTGCCAACATAACTAGCAGCCCTTCCACCATCCAAACTACTACTGCCAGGAATTCCAGCAGCTCTTCCACTACCACAACTATTTCTGCCAGGAGTACTAGCAGTCCTTCCAACACCCAATCTACTACTGCAGATAACACTAGTACCCATTCCACTGCAGAAACTTGTATTACCGACAGAACTAGCAGTCCTTCTACCGTCCAAACTACTACAGCCGAGAGTAATAGCAGCACCTCAAACACCCAAACTACACCTGCCAAGATTACTACCAGCCTTTCCACCACTGAAGCTACTACTATCGAGAGTACTAGCAGCACTTCTGCCAGCAATGCTAGTACTGCCGACAGAAATAGCAGCCCTTCCACGACCCAAGCTACTGCTGCCAAGAGTACCAGCCGCTATTCTACCAGACAACCTACTGCTGCCGAGAGTACTAGCATCACGTCTGCCAGCAATGCTTCTCCTAACGACATAACTAGCAGCTCTTCCACCATCCAAACTGCTACTGCCAGGAATTCCAGCAGCTCTTCCACTACCAAAACTATTTCTGCCAAGAGTACTAGCACTGCTTCCACCACCCAGTCTACTACTGCTGATAACACTAGTACCCATTCCACCAGAGAAACTAGTACTGCCGACAGAACTAGCAGTCCTTCCACCATCCAAACTGCTCCTGTTGAGAGTTCTAGCAGCCCTTTCACTATCAAAACTATTTCTGCCAAGAGTACTAGCAGTCCTTCCAACACCCAATCTACTACTGCCGATAACACTAGTACGCATTCCACCGCAGAAACTAGTACTGCCCACAGAACTAGCAGTCCTTCCACCATCCAAACTACTACTGCCAGGAGTTCTAGCAGCCCTTTCACTACCAAAACTATTTCTGCCAAGAGTACTAGCAGTCCTTCCAACACCCAATCTACTACTGCCGATAACACTAGTACGCATTCCACCGCAGAAACTAGTACTGCCCACAGAACTAGCAGTCCTTCCACCATCCAAACTACTACTGCCAGGAGTTCTAGCAGCCCTTTCACTACCAAAACTATTTCTGCCAAGAGTACTAGCAGTCCTTCCAACACCCAATCTACTACTACAGATAACACTAGTACCCATTCCACTGCAGAAACTAGTACTACCGACAGAACTAGCAGTCCTTCTACCATCCAAGCTACTACAGCCGAGAGTAATAGCAGCACCTCAAACACCCAAACTACACCTGCCAAGATTACTACCAGCCTTTCCACCACTGAACCTACTACTATCGAGAGTACTAGCAGCCCTTTCATTATTCAAACTACTACTGGAAAGAGTACTAGCAGCCATTCCACCATTCAAACTATTACAGTCGAGGGTACTAGCAGCACTTCTGCCACCCAAACTACTATTGGCGATAATACTAGCACCATATCCACCATCAAAGCTACTACTGCCGACATTACTAGCAGCCCTTCCACCATCCAAACTACTAGTATCGAGGATACGAGTAGCCCTTCAAAGAGCCAAACCACTACTTCTGTGTATACTAGCAACCCCTCCACCAGCCATACTACTATTGCCCAGAGTTCCAGCGGTCCTTCCACCAGCCAAGCTACTGCTACCTATAGTACCAGCGACCATTCTACCACCCAAGCTACTGCTGCCAAGAATACTACCAGGCATTCCACCACCGAAATTACTACAGCCAAGACAACTAGCAGCCCTTCCACCACCCAAGCTACTACTTCCAAAGGTACTAGCAGCCATTCTACCACCAAAACAGGAAATGCCACAGGGACATCAACTGATTTCACATCAATATCAGTCTCTGCAACTACTCCATCGGCAGAAGCACAGGTCACAGCGACCATGTCTAGCCCTTCGATTACCAAAAGCACTAACACTCTTTCCACGATCAGAACGAGTACTGTCAAGAGTACCAGCGGCCCGTCCACCAGCCAAACTACTCCTGCCAAGAATACAAACGGCCCTTCCACCAGCCAACTTACTACTGCGAAGAGTACTAACGGCCCTTACACCAGCGAACGTACTACTGCTGAGAGTAATAGCAGCCCTTCCACAACCCAAGCTACTGCTGCCAAGAGTACCAGCCGCTATTCTACCAGACAACCTACGGCTGCCGAGAGTACTAGCATCACGTCTGGCAGCAACGCTACTACTGCCGACATAATAAGCAGCTCTCCCACCATCCAAACTGCTACTGCCAGGAATTCCAGCAGCTCTTCCACTACCAAAACTATTTCTGCCAGGAGTACTAGCAGTCCTTCCAACACCCAATCTACTACTGCAGATAACACTAGTACCCATTCCACTGCAGAAACTAGTACTACCGACAGAACTAGCAGTCCTTCCACCATCCAAACTACTACTGCCAGGAGTTCTAGCAGCCCTTTCACTACCAAAACTATTTCTGCCAAGAGTACTAGCAGTCCTTCCAACACCCAATCTACTACTACAGATAACACTAGTACCCATTCCACTGCAGAAACTAGTACTACCGACAGAACTAGCAGTCCTTCTACCATCCAAGCTACTACAGCCGAGAGTAATAGCAGCACCTCAAACACCCAAACTACACCTGCCAAGATTACTACCAGCCTTTCCACCACTGAACCTACTACTATCGAGAGTACTAGCAGCCCTTTCATTATTCAAACTACTACTGGAAAGAGTACTAGCAGCCATTCCACCATTCAAACTATTACAGTCGAGGGTACTAGCAGCACTTCTGCCACCCAAACTACTATTGGCGATAATACTAGCACCATATCCACCATCAAAGCTACTACTGCCGACATTACTAGCAGCCCTTCCACCATCCAAACTACTAGTATCGAGGATACGAGTAGCCCTTCAAAGAGCCAAACCACTACTTCTGTGTATACTAGCAACCCCTCCACCAGCCATACTACTATTGCCCAGAGTTCCAGCGGTCCTTCCACCAGCCAAGCTACTGCTACCTATAGTACCAGCGACCATTCTACCACCCAAGCTACTGCTGCCAAGAATACTACCAGGCATTCCACCACCGAAATTACTACAGCCAAGACAACTAGCAGCCCTTCCACCACCCAAGCTACTACTTCCAAAGGTACTAGCAGCCATTCTACCACCAAAACAGGAAATGCCACAGGGACATCAACTGATTTCACATCAATATCAGTCTCTGCAACTACTCCATCGGCAGAAGCACAGGTCACAGCGACCATGTCTAGCCCTTCGATTACCAAAAGCACTAACACTCTTTCCACGATCAGAACGAGTACTGTCAAGAGTACCAGCGGCCCGTCCACCAGCCAAACTACTCCTGCCAAGAATACAAACGGCCCTTCCACCAGCCAACTTACTACTGCGAAGAGTACTAACGGCCCTTACACCAGCGAACGTACTACTGCTGAGAGTAATAGCAGCCCTTCCACAACCCAAGCTACTGCTGCCAAGAGTACCAGCCGCTATTCTACCAGACAACCTACGGCTGCCGAGAGTACTAGCATCACGTCTGGCAGCAACGCTACTACTGCCGACATAATAAGCAGCTCTCCCACCATCCAAACTGCTACTGCCAGGAATTCCAGCAGCTCTTCCACTACCAAAACTATTTCTGCCAGGAGTACTAGCAGTCCTTCCAACACCCAATCTACTACTGCAGATAACACTAGTACCCATTCCACTGCAGAAACTAGTACTACCGACAGAACTAGCAGTCCTTCCACCATCCAAACTACTACTGCCAGGAGTTCTAGCAGCCCTTTCACTACCAAAACTATTTCTGCCAAGAGTACTAGCAGTCCTTCCAACACCCAATCTACTACTACAGATAACACTAGTACCCATTCCACTGCAGAAACTAGTACTACCGACAGAACTAGCAGTCCTTCTACCATCCAAGCTACTACAGCCGAGAGTAATAGCAGCACCTCAAACACCCAAACTACACCTGCCAAGATTACTACCAGCCTTTCCACCACTGAACCTACTACTATCGAGAGTACTAGCAGCCCTTTCATTATTCAAACTACTACTGGAAAGAGTACTAGCAGCCATTCCACCATTCAAACTATTACAGTCGAGGGTACTAGCAGCACTTCTGCCACCCAAACTACTATTGGCGATAATACTAGCACCATATCCACCATCAAAGCTACTACTGCCGACATTACTAGCAGCCCTTCCACCATCCAAACTACTAGTATCGAGGATACGAGTAGCCCTTCAAAGAGCCAAACCACTACTTCTGTGTATACTAGCAACCCCTCCACCAGCCATACTACTATTGCCCAGAGTTCCAGCGGTCCTTCCACCAGCCAAGCTACTGCTACCTATAGTACCAGCGACCATTCTACCACCCAAGCTACTGCTGCCAAGAATACTACCAGGCATTCCACCACCGAAATTACTACAGCCAAGACAACTAGCAGCCCTTCCACCACCCAAGCTACTACTTCCAAAGGTACTAGCAGCCATTCTACCACCAAAACAGGAAATGCCACAGGGACATCAACTGATTTCACATCAATATCAGTCTCTGCAACTACTCCATCGGCAGAAGCACAGGTCACAGCGACCATGTCTAGCCCTTCGATTACCAAAAGCACTAACACTCTTTCCACGATCAGAACGAGTACTGTCAAGAGTACCAGCGGCCCGTCCACCAGCCAAACTACTCCTGCCAAGAATACAAACGGCCCTTCCACCAGCCAACTTACTACTGCGAAGAGTACTAACGGCCCTTACACCAGCGAACGTACTACTGCTGAGAGTAATAGCAGCCCTTCCACAACCCAAGCTACTGCTGCCAAGAGTACCAGCCGCTATTCTACCAGACAACCTACGGCTGCCGAGAGTACTAGCATCACGTCTGCCAGCAACGCTACTACTGCCGACATAATAAGCAGCTCTCCCACCATCCAAACTGCTACTGCCAGGAATTCCAGCAGCTCTTCCACTACCAAAACTATTTCTGCCAGGAGTACTAGCAGTCCTTCCAACACCCAATCTACTACTGCAGATAACACTAGTACCCATTCCACTGCAGAAACTAGTACTACCGACAGAACTAGCAGTCCTTCTACCATCCAAACTACTACAGCCGAGAGTAATAGCAGAACCTCAAACACCCAAACTACACCTGCCAAGATTACTACCAGCCTTTCCACCACTGAAGCTACTACTATCGAGAGTACTAGCAGCACTTCTGTGAGCAATGCTAGTACTGCCGACAGAACTAGCAGCCCTTCCACAACCCAAGCTACTGCTGCCAAGAGTACCAGCCGCTATTCTACCAGACAACCTACTGCTGCCGAGAGTACTAGCATCACGTCTGCCAGCAACACTTCTCCTAACGACATAACTAGCAGCCCTTCCACCATCCAAACTGCTACTGACAGGAATTCCAGCAGCTCTTCCACTACCAAAACTATTTCTGCCAAGAGTACTAGCACTGCTTCCACCACCCAGTCTACTACTGCTGATAACACTAGTACCCATTCCACCAGAGAAACTAGTACTGCCGACAGAACTAGCAGTCCTTCCACCATCCAAACTACTCCTGTTGAGAGTTCTAGCAGCCCTTTCACTATCAAAACTATTTCTGCCAAGAGTACTAGCAGTCCTTCCAACACCCAATCTACTACTGCCGATAACACTAGTACGCATTCCACCGCAGAAACTAGTACTGCCCACAGAACTAGCAGTCCTTTCACCATCCAAACTACTACTGCCAGGAGTTCTAGCAGCCCTTTCACTACCAAAACTATTTCTGCCAAGAGTACTAGCAGTCCTTCCAACACCCAATCTACTACTACAGATAACACTAGTACCTATTCCACCACAGAAACTAGTACTGCCGAGATTACTAGCAGCCCTTCCACCATCCAAACTACTAGTATCGAGGATACGAGTAGCCCTTCAAACAGCCAAACCACTACTTCCGTGAGTACTAGCAACCCTTCCACCAGCCATGCTACTACTGCCCAGAGTTCCAGCGGTCCTTCTACCAGCCAAGCTACTTCTACCTATAGTACCAGTGACCATTCTACCACCCAATCTACTGCTGCCAAGAGTACTACCAGGCATTCCACCACCGAAATTACTACAGCCAAGACAACTAGCAGCCCTTCCACCACCCAAGCTGCTACTTCCAAAAGTACTAGCAGCCATTCTACCAGCAAAATAGGAAATGCCACAGGGACATCAACTGATTTCACATCAATATCAGTCTCCGCAACTACTCCATCGGCAGAAGCCCAGGTCACAGCGACCATGTCTAGCCCTTCGATTACCAAAAGCACTAACACTCTTTCCACGATCAGAACGAGTACTGTCAAGAGTACCAGCGGCCCGTCCACCAGCCAAACTACCCCGGCCAAGAGTACAAACGGCCCTGCCACCAGCCAACTTACTACTGCGAAGAGTACTAACGGCCCTTATACCAGCGAACGTACTACTGCCGAGAGTAATAGCAGCCCTTCCACGACCCAAGCTACTGCTGCCAAGAGTACCAGCCGCTATTCTACCAGACAACCTACTGCTGCCGAGAGTACTAGCATCACGTCTGCCAGCAACGCTTCTCCTAACGACATAACTAGCAGCCCTTCCACCATCCAAACTACTACTGCAAGGAATTCCAGCAGCTCTTCGACTACCAAAACTATTTCTGCCAAGAGTACTAGCACTCCTTCCACCACCCAGTCTACTACTGCAGATAACACTAGCACCCATTCCACCGCAGAAACTAGTACTGCCGACAGAACTAGCAGTCCTTCCACCATCCAAACTACTACTGTTGAGAATTCTAGCAGCCCTTTCACTACCAAAACTATTTCTGCCAGTAGTACAAGCAGTCCTTCCAACACCCAATCTACTATTGCAGATAACACTAGTACCCATTCCACTGCAGAAACTAGTACTACCGACAGAACTAGCAGTCCTTCTATCATCCAAACTACTACAGCCGAGAGTAATAGCAGCACCTCAAACACCCAAACTACACCTGCCAAGATTACTACCAGCCTTTCCACCACTGAAGCTACTACTATCGAGAGTACTAGCAGCCCTTTCATTATTCAAACTACTACTGGAAAGAGGACTAGCAGCCATTCCACCATTCAAACTATTACAGGTGAGGGTACTAGCAGCACTTCTGCCACCCAAACTACTATTGGCAATAATACTAGCACCATATCCACCATCAAAGCTACTACTGCCGACATTACTAGCAGCCCTTCCCCCATCCAAACTACTAGTATCGAGGATACCAGTAGCCCTTCAAACAGCGAAACCACTACTTCTGTGTATACTAGCAACCCCTCCACCAGCCATACTACTATTGCCCAGAGTTCCAGCGGTCCTTCCACCAGCCAAGCTACTGCTACCTATAGTACCAGGGACCATTCTACCACCCAAGCTACTGCTGCCAAGAGTACTACCAGGCATTCCACCACCGAAATTACTACAGCCAAGACAACTAGCAGCCCTTCCACCACCGAAGCTACTATTTCCAAAAGTACTAGCAGCCATTCTACCACCAAAACAGGAAATGCCACAGGGACATCAACTGATTTCACATCAATATCAGTCTCTGCAACTACTCCATCGGCAGAAGCACAGGTCACAGCGACCATGTCTAGCCCTTCGATTACCAAAAGCAGTTACACTTTTTCCACGATCAGAACGAGTACTGTCAAGAGTACCAGCGGCCCGTCCACCAGCCAAACTACTCCTGCCAAGAATACAAACGGCCCTTCCACCAGCCAACTTACTACTGCGAAGAGTACTAACGGCCCTTACACCAGCGAATGTACTACTGCTGAGAGTAATAGCAGCCCTTCCACAACCCAAGCTACTGCTGCCAAGAGTACCAGCCGCTATTCTACCAGACAACCTACGGCTGCCGAGAGTACTAGCATCACGTCTGCCAGCAACGCTACTACTGCCGACATAATAAGCAGCTCTCCCACCATCCAAACTGCTACTGCCAGGAATTCCAGCAGCTCTTCCACTACCAAAACTATTTCTGCCAGGAGTACTAGCAGTCCTTCCAACACCCAATCTACTACTGCAGATAACACTAGTACCCATTCCACTGCAGAAACTAGTACTACCGACAGAACTAGCAGTCCTTCTACCATCCAAACTACTACAGCCGAGAGAAATAGCAGAACCTCAAACACCCAAACTACACCTGCCAAGATTACTACCAGCCTTTCCACCACTGAAGCTACTACTATCGAGAGTACTAGCAGCACTTCTGCGAGCAATGCTAGTACTGCCGACAGAACTAGCAGCCCTTCCACGACCCAAGCTACTGCTGCAAAGAGTACCAGCCGCTATTCTACCAGACAACCTACTGCTGCCGAGAGTACTAGCATCACGTCTGCCAGAAACACTACTACTGCCGACATAATAAGCAGCTCTTCCACCATCCAAACTGCTACTGCCAGGAATTCCAGCAGCTCTTCCACTACCAAAACTATTTCTGCCAAGAGTACTAGCACTGCTTCCACCACCCAGTCTACTACTGCTGATAACACTAGTACCCATTCCACCAGAGAAACTAGTACTGCCGACAGAACTAGCAGTCCTTCCACCATCCAAACTACTCCTGTTGAGAGTTCTAGCAGCCCTTTCACTATCAAAACTATTTCTGCCAAGAGTACTAGCAGTCCTTCCAACACCCAATCTACTACTGCCGATAACACTAGTACGCATTCCACCGCAGAAACTAGTACTGCCCACAGAACTAGCAGTCCTTTCACCATCCAAACTACTACTGCCAGGAGTTCTAGCAGCCCTTTCACTACCAAAACTATTTCTGCCAAGAGTACTAGCAGTCCTTCCAACACCCAATCTACTACTACAGATAACACTAGTACCTATTCCACCACAGAAACTAGTACTGCCGAGATTACTAGCAGCCCTTCCACCATCCAAACTACTAGTATCGAGGATACGAGTAGCCCTTCAAACAGCCAAACCACTACTTCCGTGAGTACTAGCAACCCTTCCACCAGCCATGCTACTACTGCCCAGAGTTCCAGCAGTCCTTCTACCAGCCAAGCTACTTCTACCTATAGTACCAGTGACCATTCTACCACCCAATCTACTGCTGCCAAGAGTACTACCAGGCATTCCACCACCGAAATTACTACAGCCAAGACAACTAGCAGCCCTTCCACCACCCAAGCTGCTACTTCCAAAAGTACTAGCAGCCATTCTACCAGCAAAATTGGAAATGCCACAGGGACATCAACTGATTTCACATCAATATCAGTCTCCGCAACTGCTCCATCGGCAGAAGCCCAGGTCACAGCGACCATGTCTAGCCCTTCGATTACCAAAAGCACTAACACTCTTTCCACGATCAGAACGAGTACTGTCAAGAGTACCAGCGGCCCGTCCACCAGCCAAACTACCCCGGCCAAGAGTACAAACGGCCCTGCCACCAGCCAACTTACTACTGCGAAGAGTACTAACGGCCCTTATACCAGCGAACGTACTACTGCCGAGAGTAATAGCAGCCCTTCCACGACCCAAGCTACTGCTGCCAAGAGTACCAGCCGCTATTCTACCAGACAACCTACTGCTGCCGAGAGTACTAGCATCACGTCTGCCAGCAACGCTTCTCCTAACGACATAACTAGCAGCCCTTCCACCATCCAAACTACTACTGCAAGGAATTCCAGCAGCTCTTCGACTACCAAAACTATTTCTGCCAAGAGTACTAGCACTCCTTCCACCACCCAGTCTACTACTGCAGATAACACTAGCACCCATTCCACCGCAGAAACCAGTACTTCCGACAGAACTAGCAGTCCTTCTACCATCCAAACTACTACTGTTGAGATTTCTAGCAGCCCTTTCACTATCAAAACTATTTCTGCCAAGAGTACTAGCAGTCCTTCCAACACCCAAACTACTACTGCAGATAACACTAGTACCCATTCCACTGCAGAAACTAGTACTACCGACAGAACTAGCAGTCCTTCTACCATCCAAGCTACTACAGCCGAGAGTAATAGCAGCACCTCAAACACCCAAACTACATCTCCCAAGATTACTACCAGCCTTTCCACCACTCAAACTACTACTATCGAGAGTACTAGCAGCCCTTTCATTATTCAAACTATTACTGCAAAGAGTACTAGCAGCCATTCCACCATTCAAACTATTACAGGTGAGGGTACTAGCAGCACTTCTGCCACCCAAACTACTATTGGCAATAATACTAGCACCATATCCACCATCAAAGCTACTACTGCCGACATTACTAGCAGCCCTTCCACCATCCAAACTACTAGTATCGAGGATACTAGTAGCCCTTCAAACAGCGAAACCACTACTTCTGTGTATACTAGCAACCCCTCCACCAGCCATACTACTATTGCCCAGAGTTCCAGCGGTCCTTCCACCAGCCAAGCTACTGCTACCTATAGTACCAGGGACCATTCTACCACCCAAGCTACTGCTGCCAAGAGTACTACCAGGAATTCCACCACCGAAATTACTACAGCCAAGACAACTAGCAGCCCTTCCACCACCGAAGCTACTACTTCCAAAAGTACTAGCAGCCATTCTACCACCAAAACAGGAAATTCCACAGGGACATCAACTGATTTCACATCAATACCAGTCTCCGCAGCTACTCCATCGGCAGAAGCACAGGTCACAGCGACCATGTCTAGCCCTTCGATTACCAAAAGCACTAACACTCTTTCCACGATCAGAACGAATACTGTCAAGAGTACAAGTGGCCCGTCCACCAGCCTAACTACTCCTGCCAAGAGTACAAACGGCCCTTCCAGCAGCCAACTTACTACTGCGAACAGTACTAACGGCCCTTACAGTAGTGAACGTACTACTGCTGAGAGTAATAGCAGCCCTTCCACGACCAAAGCCACTGCTGCCACGAGTACCAGCCGCTATTCTACCAGACAACCTACTGCTGCCGAGAGTACAAGCATCACGTCTGCCAGCAACGCTACTACTGCCGACATAACTAGCAGCCCTTCCACCATCCAAACTACTACTGCGAGGAATTCCAGCAGCTCTTCCACTACCACAACTATTTCTGCCAGGAGTACTAGCAGCCCTTCCAACACCCAATCTACTACTGCAGATAACACTAGTACCCATTCCACTGCAGAAACTAGTATTACCGACAGAACTAGCAGTCCTTCTACCGTCCAAACTACTACAGCCAAGAGTAATAGCAGCACCTCAAACACCCAAACTACACCTGCCAAGATTACTACCAGCCTTTCCACCACTGAAGCTACTACTATCGAGAGTACTAGCAGAACTTCTGCCAGCAATGCTAGTACTGCCGACAGAACTAGCAGCCCTTCCACCATCCAAACTACTACTGCCAGGAATTCCAGCAGCCCTTCCACTACCAAAACTATTTCTGCCAAGAGTACTAGCACTCCTTCCACCACCCAGTCTACTACTGCTGATAACACTAGTACCCATTCCACCAGAGAAACTAGTACTGCCGACAGAACTAGCAGTCCTTCCACCATCCAAACTACTACTGTTGAGAGTTCTAGCAGCCCTTTCACTATCAAAACTATTTCTGCCAAGAGTACTAGCAGTCCTTCCAACACCCAAACTACTACTGCCGATAATACTAGTACACATTCCACCGCAGAAACTAGTACTGCACACAGAACTAGCAGTCCTTCCACCATCCAAACTACTACTGTTGAGAGTTCTAGCAGCCCTTTCACTACCAAAACTATTTCTGCCAGTAGTACAAGCAGTCCTTCCAACACCCAATCTACTACTGCAGATAACACTAGTACCCATTCCACTGCAGAAATTAGTACTACCGACAGAACTAGCAGTCCTTCTACCATCCAAGCTACTACAGCTGAGAGTAATAGCAGCACCTCAAACGCCCAAACTACACCTCCCAAGATTACTACCAGCCTTTCCACCACTCAAACTACTACTATCGAGAGTACTAGCAGCCCTTTCATTATTCAAACTACCACTGGAAAGAGTACTAGCAGCCATTCCACCATCCAAACTATTACAGCCGAGGGTACTAGCAGCACTTCTGCCACCCAAACTACTATTAGCGATAATACTAGCACCATATCCACCATCAAAGCTACTACTGCCGACATTACTAGCAGCCCTTCCACCATCCAAACTACTGGTATCGAGGATACAAGTAGCCCTTCAAACAGCCAAACCACTACTTCCGTGAGTACTATCAACCCTTCCACCAGCCATGCTACTACTGCCCAGAGTTCCAGCGGTCCTTCCACCAGCCAAGCTACTGCTACCTATAGTACCAGCGACCATTCTACCACCCAAGCTACTGCTGCCAAGAGTACTACCAGGCATTCCACCACCGAAATTACTACAGCCAAGACAACTAGCAGCCCTTCCACCACCCAAGCTACTACTTCCAAAAGTACTAGCAGCCATTCTACCACCAAAACAGGAAATGCCACAGGGACATCAACTGATTTCACATCAATATCAGTCTCCGCAACAACTCCATCGGCAGAAGCCCAGGTCACAGCGACCATGTCTAGCCCTTCGATTACCAAAAGCACTAACACTCTTTCCACGATCAGAACGAGTACTGTCAAGAGTACCAGCGGCCCGTCCACCAGCCAAACTACTCCTGCCAAGAGTACAAACGGCCCTTCCACCAGCCAACTTACTACTGCGAAGAGTACTAACGGCCCTTACACCAGCGAACGTACTACTGCCGAGAGTAATAGCAGCCCTTCCACGACCCAAGCTACTGCTGCCAAGAGTACCAGCCGCTATTCTACCAGACAACCTACTGCTGCCGAGAGTACTAGCATCACGTCTGCCAGCAACGCTTCTCCTAACGACAGAACTAGCAGTCCTTCCACCATCCAAACTACTACTGTTGAGAGTTCTAGTAGCCCTTTCACTACCAAAACTATTTCTGCCAGTAGTACAAGCAGTCCTTCCAACACCCAATCTACTACTGCAGATAACACTAGTACCCATTCCACTGCAGAAACTAGTACTACCGACAGAACTAGCAGTCCTTCCACCATCCAAACTACTACTGCCAGGAATTCCCTCAGCCCTTCTACTACCAAAACTATTTCTGCCAAGAGTACTAGCACTCCTTCCACCACCCAGTCTACTACTGCTGATAACACTAGTACCCATTCCACCAGAGAAACTAGTACTGCCGACAGAACTAGCAGTCCTTCCACCATCCAAACTACTACTGTTGAGAGTTCTAGCAGCCCTTTCACTACCAAAACTATTTCTGCCAGTAGTACAAGCAGTCCTTCCAACACCCAATCTACTACTGCAGATAACACTAGTACCCATTCCACTGCAGAAACTAGTACTACCGACAGAACTAGCAGTCCTTCTACCATCCAAGCTACTACAGCCGAGAGTAATAGCAGCACTTCACACACCCAAACTACACCTGCCAAGATTACTACCAGCCTTTCCACCACTCAAACTACTACTATCGGGAGTACTAGCAGCCCTTTCATTGTTCAAACTACTACTGGAAAGAGTACTAGCAGCCATTCCACCATCCAAACTATTACAGCCAAGGGTACTAGCAGCACTTCTGCCACCCAAACTACTATTGGCGATAATACTAGCACCATATCCACCATCAAAGCTACTACTGCCGAGATTACTAGCAGCCCTTCCACCATCCAAACTACTAGTATCGAGGATACGAGTAGCCCTTCAAACAGCCAAACCACTACTTCCGTGAGTACTAGCAACCCTTCCACCAGCCATGCTACTACTGTCCAGAGTTCCAGCGGTCCTTCCACCAGCCAAGCTACTGCTACCTATAGTACCAGCGACCATTCTACCACCCAAGCTACTGCTGCCAAGAGTACTAACAGGCATTCCACCACCGAAATTACTACAGCCAAGACAACTAGCAGCCCTTCCACCACCCAAGCTACTACTTCCAAAAGTACTAGCAGCCATTCTACCACCAAAACAGGAAATGCCACAGGGACATCAACTGATTTCACATCAATATCAGTCTCCGCAACTACTCCATCGGCAGAAGCACAGGTCACAGCGACCATGTCTAGCCCTTCGATTACCAAAAGCACTAACACTCTTTCCACGATCAGAACGAATACTGTCAAGAGTACAAGTGGCCCGTCCACCAGCCAAACTACTCCTGCCAAGAGTACAAACGGCCCTTCCAGCAGCCAACTTACTACTGCGAACAGTACTAACGGCCCTTACACTAGTGAACGTACTACTGCCGAGAGTAATAGCAGCCCTTCCACGACCAAAGCCACTGCTGCCACGAGTACCAGCCGCTATTCTACCAGACAACCTACGGCTGCCGAGAGTACAAGCATCACGTCTGCCAGCAACGCTACTACTGCCAACATAACTAGCAGCCCTTCCACCATCCAAACTACTACTGCCAGGAATTCCAGCAGCTCTTCCACTACCACAACTATTTCTGCCAGGAGTACTAGCAGTCCTTCCAACACCCAATCTACTACTGCAGATAACACTAGTACCCATTCCACTGCAGAAACTTGTATTACCGACAGAACTAGCAGTCCTTCTACCGTCCAAACTACTACAGCCGAGAGTAATAGCAGCACCTCAAACACCCAAACTACACCTGCCAAGATTACTACCAGCCTTTCCACCACTGAAGCTACTACTATCGAGAGTACTAGCAGCACTTCTGCCAGCAATGCTAGTACTGCCGACAGAAATAGCAGCCCTTCCACCATCCAAACTACTACTGCCAGGAATTCCAGCAGCTCTTCCACTACCAAAACTATTTCTGCCAAGAGTACTAGCACTCCTTCCACCACCCAGTCTACTACTGCTGATAACACTAGTACCCATTCCACCAGAGAAACTAGTACTGCCGACAGAACTAGCAGTCCTTCCACCATCCAAACTACTACTGTTGAGAGTTCTAGCAGCCCTTTCACTATCAAAACTATTTCTGCCAAGAGTACTAGCAGTCCTTCCAACACCCAAACTACTACTGCCGATAATACTAGTACACATTCCCCCGCAGAAACTAGTACTGCACACAGTGAGAGTTCTAGCAGCCCTTTCACTACCAAAACTATTTCTGCCAGTAGTACAAGCAGTTCTTCCAACACCCAATCTACTACTGCAGATAACACTAGTATCCATTCCACTGCAGAAACTAGTACTACCGACAGAACTAGCAGTCCTTCTACCATCCAAGCTACTACAGCCGAGAGTAATAGCAGCCCTTCCATGACCCAAGCTACTGCTGCCAAGAGTACCAGCCGCTATTCTACCAGACAACCTACTGCTGCCGAGAGTACTAGCATCACGTCTGCCAGCAACGCTTCTCCTAACGACATAACTAGCAGCCCTTCCACCATCCAAACTACTACTGTTGAGAGTTCTAACAGCCCTTTCACTATCAAAACTATTTCTGCCAAGAGTACTAGCAGTCCTTCCAACACCCAAACTACTACTGCCGATAATACTAGTACACATTCCACCGCAGAAACTAGCACTGCCGACAGAACTAGCAGTCCTTCCACCATCCAAACTACTGCTGTTGAGAGTTCTAGCAGCCCTTTCACTACCAAAACTATTTCTGCCAGTAGTACAAGCAGTTCTTCCAACACCCAATCTACTACTGCAGATAACACTAGTACCCATTCCACTGCAGAAACTAGTACTACCGACAGAACTAGCAGTCCTTCTACCATCCAAGCTACTACAGCCGAGAGTAATAGCAGCACCTCAAACACCCAAACTACACCTGCCAAGATTACTATCAGCCTTTCCACCACTGAAGCTACTACTATCGAGAGTACTAGCAGCCCTTTCATTATTCAAACTACTACTGGAAAGAGTACTAGCAGCCATTCCACCATTCAAACTATTACAGTCGAGGGTAGTAGCAGCACTTCTGCCACCCAAACTACTATTGGTGATAATACTAGCACCATATCCACCATCAAAGCTACTACTGCCGACAGAACTAGCAGTCCTTCCGCCATCCAAACTACTACTGTTGAGAGTTCTAGCAGCCCTTTCACTACCAAAACTATTTCTGCCAGTAGTACAAGCAGTTCTTTTAACACCCAATCTACTACTGCAGATAACACTAGTACCCATTCCACTGCAGAAACTAGTACTACCGACAGAACTAGCAGTCCTTCTACCATCCAAGCTACTACAGCCGAGAGTAATAGCAGCACCTCAAACGCCCAAACTACATCTCCCAAGATTACTACCAGCCTTTCCACCACTCAAACTACTACTATCGAGAGTACTAGCAGCCCTTTCATTATTCAAACTACTACTGGAAAGAGTACTAGCTGCCATTCCACCATCCAAACTATTACAGCCGAGGGTACTAGCAGCACTTCTGCCACCCAAACTACTATTGGCGATAATACTAGCACCATATCCACCATCAAAGCTACTACTGCCGAGATTACTAGCAGCCCTTCCACCATCCAAACTACTACTGTTGAGAGTTCTAGCAGCCCTTTCACTACCAAAACTATTTCTGCCAGTAGTACAAGCAGTTCTTCCAACACCCAATCTACTACTGCAGATAACACTAGTACCCATTCCACTGCAGAAACTAGTACTACCGACAGAACTAGCAGTCCTTCTACCATCCAAGCTACTACAGCCGAGAGTAATAGCAGCCCTTCCATGACCCAAGCTACTGCTGCCAAGAGTACCAGCCGCTATTCTACCAGACAACCTACTGCTGCCGAGAGTACTAGCATCACGTCTGCCAGCAACGCTTCTCCTAACGACATAACTAGCAGCCCTTCCACCATCCAAACTACTACTGTTGAGAGTTCTAACAGTCCTTTCACTATCAAAACTATTTCTGCCAAGAGTACTAGCAGTCCTTCCAACACCCAAACTACTACTGCCGATAATACTAGTACACATTCCCCCGCAGAAACTAGTACTGCACACAGTGAGAGTTCTAGCAGCCCTTTCACTACCAAAACTATTTCTGCCAGTAGTACAAGCAGTCCTTCCAACACCCAATCTACTACTGCAGATAACACTAATACCCATTCCACTGCAGAAACTAGTACTACTGACAGAACTAGCAGTCCTTCTACCATCCAAGCTACTACAGCCGAGAGTAATAGCAGCACTTCAAACACCCAAACTACACCTGCCAAGAGTACTACTAGCCTTTCCACCACTGAAGCTACTACTATCGAAAGTACTAGCAGCCCTTTCATTATTCAAACTACTACAGGAAAGAGTACTAGCAGCCATTCCACCATCCAAACTGTTACAGCCGAGGGTACTAGCAGCACTTCTGCCACCCAAACTACTATTGGCGATAATACTAGCACCATATCCACCATCAAAGCTACTACTGCCGAGATTACTAACAGCCCTTCCACCATCCAAACTACTAGTATCGAGGATACGAGTAGCCCTTCAAACAGCCAAACCACTACTTCTGTGAGTACTATCAACCCTTCCACCAGCCATGCTACTACTGCCCAGAGTTCCAGCGGTCCTTCCACCAGCCAAGCTACTGCTACCTATAGTACCAGCGACCATTCTACCACCCAAGCTACTGCTGCCAAGAGTTCTACCAGGCATTCCACCACCGAAATTACTACAGCCAAGACAACTAGCAGCCCTTCCACCACCCAAGCTACTACTTCCAAAAGTACTAGCAGCCATTCTACCACCAAAACAGGAAATGCCACAGGGACATCAACTGATTTCACATCAATATCAGTCTCCGCAACTACTCCATCGGCAGAAGCACAGGTCACAGCAACCATGTCTAGCCCTTCGATTACCAAAAGCACTAACACTCTTTCCACGATCAGAACGAGTACTGTCAAGGGTACCAGCGGCCCATCCACCAGCCAAACTACTCCTGCCAAGAGTACAAACGGCCCTTCCACCAGCCAACTTACTACTGCAAAGAGTACTAACGGCCCTTACACCAGCGAACGTACTACTGCCGAGAGTAATAGCAGCCCTTCCACGACCCAAGCTACTGCTGCCAAGAGTACCAGCCACTATTCTACCAGACAACCTACTGCTGCTGAGAGTACTAGCATCACGTCTGCCAGCAACGCTTCTCCTAACGACATAACTAGCATCCCTTCCACCATCCAAACTACTATTGCAAGGAATTCCAGCAGCCCTTCCACTACCAAAACTATTTCTGCCAAGAGTACTAGCACTCCTTCCACCATCCAGTCTACTACTGCAGATAACACTAGCACCCATTCCCCCGCAGAAACTAGTACTGCACACAGAACTAGCAGTCCTTCCACCATCCAAACTACTACTATTGAGAGTTCTAGCAGCCCTTTCACTTCCAAAACTATTTCTGCCAGTAGTACAAGCAGTTCTTCCAACACCCAATCTACTACTGCAGATAACACTAGTACCCATTCCACTGCAGAAACTAGTACTACCGATAGAACTAGCAGTCCTTCTACCATCCAAGCTACTACATCCGAGAGTAATAGCAGCACCTCAAACGCCCAAACTACACCTGCCAAGATTACTATCAGCCTTTCCACCACTGAAGCTACTACTATCGAGAGTACTAGCAGCCCTTTCATTATTCATACTACTACTGGAAAGAGTACTAGCAGCCATTCCACCATTCAAACTATTACAGTCGAGGGTACTAGCAGCACTTCTGCCACCCAAACTACTATTGGTGATAATACTAGCACCATATCCACCATCAAAGCTACTACTGCCGACATTACTAGCAGCCCTTCCACCATCGAAACTACTAGTATCGAGGATACGAGTAGCCCTTCAAACAGCCAAACCACTACTTCCGTGAGTACTAGCAACCCCTCCACCAGCCATACTACTATTGCCCAGAGTTCCAGCGGTCCTTCCACCAGCCAAGCTACTGCTACCTATAGTACCAGCGACCATTCTACCACCCAAGCTACTGCTGCCAAGAGTACTACCAGCCATTCCACCACTGAAATTTCTACAGCCAAGACAACTAGCAGACCTTTCACTACCCAAGCTACTATTGCCAAAAGTACTAGCAGCCATTCTACCACCAAAACAGGAAATGCCACAGGGACATCAACTGATTTCACATCAATATCAGTCTCCGCAACTACTCCATCGGCAGAAGCACAGGTCACAGCAACCATGTCTAGCCCTTCGATTACCAAAAGCACTAACACTCTTTCCACGATCAGAACGAGTACTGTCAAGGGTACCAGCGGCCCATCCACCAGCCAAACTACTCCTGCCAAGAGTACAAACGGCCCTTCCACCAGCCAACTTACTACTGCAAAGAGTACTAACGGCCCTTACACCAGCGAACGTACTACTGCCGAGAGTAATAGCAGCCCTTCCACGACCCAAGCTACTGCTGCCAAGAGTACCAGCCACTATTCTACCAGACAACCTACTGCTGCTGAGAGTACTAGCATCACGTCTGCCAGCAACGCTTCTCCTAACGACATAACTAGCATCCCTTCCACCATCCAAACTACTATTGCAAGGAATTCCAGCAGCCCTTCCACTACCAAAACTATTTCTGCCAAGAGTACTAGCACTCCTTCCACCATCCAGTCTACTACTGCAGATAACACTAGCACCCATTCCCCCGCAGAAACTAGTACTGCACACAGAACTAGCAGTCCTTCCACCATCCAAACTACTACTGTTGAGAGTTCTAGCAGCCCTTTCACTTCCAAAACTATTTCTGCCAGTAGTACAAGCAGTTCTTCCAACACCCAATCTACTACTGCAGATAACACTAGTACCCATTCCACTGCAGAAACTAGTACTACCGATAGAACTAGCAGTCCTTCTACCATCCAAGCTACTACATCCGAGAGTAATAGCAGCACCTCAAACGCCCAAACTACACCTGCCAACATTACTATCAGCCTTTCCACCACTGAAGCTACTACTATCGAGAGTACTAGCAGCCCTTTCATTATTCATACTACTACTGGAAAGAGTACTAGCAGCCATTCCACCATTCAAACTATTACAGTCGAGGGTACTAGCAGCACTTCTGCCACCCAAACTACTATTGGTGATAATACTAGCACCATATCCACCATCAAAGCTACTACTGCCGACATTACTAGCAGCCCTTCCACCATCGAAACTACTAGTATCGAGGATACGAGTAGCCCTTCAAACAGCCAAACCACTACTTCCGTGAGTACTAGCAACCCCTTCCCCAGCCATACTACTATTGCCCAGAGTTCCAGCGGTCCTTCCACCAGCCAAGCTACTGCTACCTATAGTACCAGCGACCATTCTACCACCCAAGCTACTGCTGCCAAGAGTACTACCAGCCATTCCACCACTGAAATTTCTACAGCCAAGACAACTAGCAGACCTTTCACTACCCAAGCTACTATTGCCAAAACTACTAGCAGTCATTCTACCACCAAAACAGGAAATGCCACAGGGACATCAACTGATTTCACATCAATACCAGTCTCCGCAACTACTCCATCGGCAGAAGCACAGGTCACAGCGACCATGTCTAGCCCTTCGATTACCAAAAGCACTTACACTATTTCCACGATCAGAACAAGTACTGTCAAGAGTACCAGCGGCCCGTCCACCAGCCAAACTACTCCTGCCAAGAGTACAAACGGCCCTTCCACCAGCCAACTTACTACTGCGAAGAGTACTAACGGCCCTTACACCAGCGAACGTCCTACTGCCGAGAGTAATAGCAGCCCTTCCACGACCCAAGCTACCGCTGCCAAGAGTACCAGCCGCTATTCCACCAGACAACCTACTGCTGCCGAGAGTACTAGCATCACGTCTGCCAGCAACGCTTCTCCTAACGACATAACTAGCAGCCCTTCCACCATCCAAACTACTACTGCAAGGAATTCCAGCAGCCCTTCCACTACCAAAACTATTTCTGCCAAGAGTACTAGCACTCCTTCCACCACCCAGTCTACTACTGCAGATAACACTAGCACCCATTCCCCCGCAGATACTAGTACTGCCGACAGAACTAGCAGTCCTTCCACCATCCAAACTACTACTGTTGAGAGTTCTAGCAGCCCTTTCACTACCAAAACTATTTCTGCCAGTAGTACAAGCAGTTCTTTTAACACCCAATCTACTACTGCAGATAACACTAGTACCCATTCCACTGCAGAAACTAGTACTACCGACAGAACTAGCAGTCCTTATACCATCCAAGCTACTACAGCCGAGAGTAATAGCAGCACCTCAAACACCCAAACTACACCTGCCAAGATTACTACCAGTCTTTCCACCACTGAAGCTACTACTATCGAGAGTACTAGCAGCCCTTTCATTATTCAAACTACTACTGGAAAGAGTACTAGCAGCCATTCCACCATTCAAACTATTACAGTCGAGGGTACTAGCAGCACTTCTGCCTCCCAAACTACTATTGGCGATAATACTAGCACCATATCCACCATCAAAGCTACTACTGCTGACATTACTAGCAGCCCTTCCACCATCCAAACTACTAGTATCGAGGATACAAGTAGCCCTTCAAACAGCCAAACCACTACTTCCGTGAGTACTAGCAACCCTTCCACCAGCCATGCTACTACTGCCCAGAGTTCCAGCGGTCCTTCCACCAGCCAAGCTACTGCTACCTATAGTACCAGCGACCATTCTACCACCCAAGCTACTGCTGCCAAGAGTACTACCAGGCATTCCACCACCGAAATTACTACAGCCAAGACAACTAGCAGCCCTTCCACCACCCAAGCTACTACTTCCAAAAGTACTAGCAGCCATTCTACCACCAAAACAGGAAATGCCACAGGGACATCAACTGATTTCACATCAATATCAGTCTCCGCAACTACTCCATCGGCAGAAGCCCAGGTCACAGCAACCATGTCTAGCCCTTCGATTACCAAAAGCACTAACACTCTTTCCACGATCAGAACGAGTACTGTCAAGAGTACCAGCGGCCCATCCACCAGCCAAACTACTCCTGCCAAGAGTACAAACGGCCCTTCCACCAGCCAACTTACTACTGCGAAGAGTACTAACGGCCCTTACACCAGCGAACGTACTACTGCCGAGAGTAATAGCAGCCCTTCCACGCCCCAAGCTACTGCTGCCAAGAGTACCAGCCGCTATTCTACCAGACAACCTACTGCTGCTGAGAGTACTAGAATCACGTCTGCCAGCAACGCTTCTCCTAACGACATAACTAGCAGCCCTTCCACCATCCAAACTACTATTGCAAGGAATTCCAGCAGCCCTTCCACTACCAAAACTATTTCTGCCAAGAGTACTAGCACTCCTTCCACCACCCAGTCTACTACTGCAGATAACACTAGCACCCATTCCCCCACAGAAACTAGTACTGCACACAGAACTAGCAGTCCTTCCACCATCCAAACTACTACTGTTGAGAGTTCTAGCAGCCCTTTCACTACCAAAACTATTTCTGCCAGTAGTACAAGCAGTCCTTCCAACACCCAATCTACTACTGCAGATAACACTAGTACCCATTCCACTGCAGAAACTAGTACTACCGACAGAACTAGCAGTCCTTCTACCATCCAAGCTACTACAGCCGAGAGTAATAGCAGCACCTCAAACGCCCAAACTACATCTCCCAAGATTACTACCAGCCTTTCCACCACTCAAACTACTACTATCGAGAGTACTAGCAGCCCTTTCATTATTCAAACTACTAATGGAAAGAGTACTAGCAGCCATTCCACCATCCAAACTATTACAGCCGAGGGTACTAGCAGCACTTCTGCCACCCAAACTACTATTGGCGATAATACTAGCACCATATCCACCATCAAAGCTACTACTGCCGAGATTACTAGCAGCCCTTCCACCATCCAAACTACTACTGTTGAGAGTTCTAGCAGCCCTTTCACTACCAAAACTATTTCTGCCAGTAGTACAAGCAGTTCTTCCAACACCCAATCTACTACTGCAGATAACACTAGTACCCATTCCACTGCAGAAACTAGTACTACCGACAGAACTAGCAGTCCTTCTACCATCCAAGCTACTACAGCCGAGAGTAATAGCAGCACCTCAAACACCCAAACTACACCTGCCAAGATTACTACCAGCCTTTCCACCACTGAAGCTACTACTATCGAGAGTACTAGCAGCCCTTTCATTATTCAAACTACTACTGGAAAGAGTACTAGCAGCCATTCCACCATTCAAACTATCACAGTCGAGGGTACTAGCAGCACTTCTGCCACCCAAACTACTATTGGCGATAATACTAGCACCATATCTACCATCAAAGCTACTACTGCCGACATTACTAGCAGCCCTTCCATCATCCAAACTACTAGTATCGAGGATACGAGTAGCCCTTCAAACAGCCAAACCACTACTTCCGTGAGTACTAGCAACCCTTCCACCAGCCATGCTACTACTGCCCAGAGTTCCAGCGGTCCTTCCACCAGCCAAGCTACTGCTACCTATAGTACCAGCGACCATTCTACCACCCAAGCTACTGCTGCCAAGAGTACTACCAGGCATTCCACCACCGAAATTACTACAGCCAAGACAACTAGCAGCCCTTCCACCACCCAAGCTACTTCTTCCAAAAGTACTAGCAGCCATTCTACCACCAAAACAGGAAATGCCACAGGGACATCAACTGATTTCACATCAATATCAGTCTCCGCAACTACTCCATCGGCAGAAGCACAGGTCACAGCGACCATGTCTAGCCCTTCGATTACCAAAAGCACTAACACTCTTTCCACGATCAGAACAAGTACTGTCAAGGGTACCAGCGGCCCGTCCACCAGCCAAACTACTCCTGCCAAGAGTACAAACGGCCCTTCCACCAGCCAACTTACTACTGCGAAGAGTACTAACGGCCCCTATACCAGCGAACGTACTACTGCCGAGAGTAATAGCAGCCCTTCCACGACCCAAGCTACTGCTGCCAAGAGTACCAGCCGCTATTCTACCAGACAACCTACTGCTGCCGAGAGTACTAGCATCACGTCTGCCAGCAACGCTTCTCCTAACGACATAACTAGCAGCCCTTCCACCATCCAAACTACTACTGCAAGGAATTCCAGCAGCCCTTCCACTACCAAAACTATTTCTGCCAAGAGTACTAGCACTCCTTCCACCAACCAGTCTACTACTGCAGATAACACTAGCACCCATTCCCCCGCAGAAACTAGCACTGCTGACAGAACTAGCAGTCCTTCCACCATCCAAACTACTACTGTTGAGAGTTCTAGCAGCCCTTTCACTACCAAAACTATTTCTGCCAGTAGTACAAGCAGTTCTTCCAACACCCAATCTACTACTGCAGATAACACTAGTACCCATTCCACTGCAGAAACTAGTACTACCGACAGAACTAGCAGTCCTTCTACCATCCAAGCTACTACAGCCGAGAGTAATAGCAGCACCTCAAACGCCCAAACTACATCTCCCAAGATTACTACCAGCCTTTCCACCACTCAAACTACTACTATCGAGAGTACTAGCAGCCCTTTCATTATTCAAACTACTACTGGAAAGAGTACTAGCAGCCATTCCACCATCCAAACTATTACAGCCGAGGGTACTAGCAGCACTTCTGCCACCCAAACTACTATTGGCGATAATACTAGCACCATATCCACCATCAAAGCTACTACTGCCGAGATTACTAGCAGCCCTTCCACCATCCAAACTACTACTGTTGAGAGTTCTAGCAGCCCTTTCACTACCAAAACTATTTCTGCCAGTAGTACAAGCAGTTCTTCCAACACCCAATCTACTACTGCAGATAACACTAGTATCCATTCCACTGCAGAAACTAGTACTACCGACAGAACTAGCAGTCCTTCTACCATCCAAGCTACTACAGCCGAGAGTAATAGCAGCCCTTCCATGACCCAAGCTACTGCTGCCAAGAGTACCAGCCGCTATTCTACCAGACAACCTACTGCTGCCGAGAGTACTAGCATCACGTCTGCCAGCAACGCTTCTCCTAACGACATAACTAGCAGCCCTTCCACCATCCAAACTACTACTGTTGAGAGTTCTAACAGCCCTTTCACTATCAAAACTATTTCTGCCAAGAGTACTAGCAGTCCTTCCAACACCCAAACTACTACTGCCGATAATACTAGTACACATTCCACCGCAGAAACTAGCACTGCCGACAGAACTAGCAGTCCTTCCACCATCCAAACTACTGCTGTTGAGAGTTCTAGCAGCCCTTTCACTACCAAAACTATTTCTGCCAGTAGTACAAGCAGTTCTTCCAACACCCAATCTACTACTGCAGATAACACTAGTACCCATTCCACTGCAGAAACTAGTACTACCGACAGAACTAGCAGTCCTTCTACCATCCAAGCTACTACAGCCGAGAGTAATAGCAGCACCTCAAACGCCCAAACTACACCTGCCAAGATTACTATCAGCCTTTCCACCACTGAAGCTACTACTATCGAGAGTACTAGCAGCCCTTTCATTATTCAAACTACTACTGGAAAGAGTACTAGCAGCCATTCCACCATTCAAACTATTACAGTCGAGGGTACTAGCAGCACTTCTGCCACCCAAACTACTATTGGTGATAATACTAGCACCATATCCACCATCAAAGCTACTACTGCCGACATTACTAGCAGCCCTTCCACCATCCAAACTACTAGTATCGAGGATACGAGTAGCCCTTCAAACAGCCAAACCACTACTTCCGTGAGTACTAGCAACCCCTTCCCCAGCCATACTACTATTGCCCAGAGTTCCAGCGGTCCTTCCACCAGCCAAGCTACTGCTACCTATAGTACCAGCGACCATTCTACCACCCAAGCTACTGCTGCCAAGAGTACTACCAGGCATTCCACCACCGAAATTACTACAGCCAACACAACTAGCAGCCCTTCCACCACCCAAGCTACTACTTCCAAAAGTACTAGCAGCCATTCTACCACCAAAACAGGAAATGCCACAGGGACATCAACTGATTTCATATCAATATCAGTCTCCGCAACTACTCCATCGGCAGAAGCACAGGTCACAGCGACCATGTCTAGCCCTTCGATTACCAAAAGCACTAACACTCTTTCCACGATCAGAACGAGTACTGTCAAGAGTACCAGCGGCCCGTCCACCAGCCAAACTACTCCTGCCAAGAGTACAAACGGCCCTTCCACGAGCCAACTTACTACTGCGAAGAGTACTAACGGCCCTTACACCAGCGAACGTACTACTGCCGAGAGTAATAGCAGCCCTTCCACGACCCAAGCTACAGCTGCCAAGAGTACCAGCCGCTATTCTACCAGACAACCTACTGCTGCCGAGAGTACTAGCATTACGTCTGCCAGCAACGCTTCTCCTAACGACATAACTAGCAGCCTTTCCACCATCCAAACTACTACTGTTGAGAGTTCTAGCAGCCCTTTCACTTCCAAAACTATTTCTGCCAGTAGTACAAGCAGTTCTTCCAACACCCAATCTACTACTGCAGATAACACTAGTACCCATTCCACTGCAGAAACTAGTACTACCGACAGAACTAGCAGTCCTTCTACCATCCAAGCTACTACAGCCGAGAGTAATAGCAGCACCTCAAACGCCCAAACTACACCTGCCAAGATTACTATCAGCCTTTCCACCACTGAAGCTACTACTATCGAGAGTACTAGCAGCCCTTTCATTATTCAAACTACTACTGGAAAGAGTACTAGCAGCCATTCCACCATTCAAACTATTACAGTCGAGGGTACTAGCAGCACTTCTGCCACCCAAACTACTATTGGTGATAATACTAGCACCATATCCACCATCAAAGCTACTACTGCCGACATTACTAGCAGCCCTTCCACCATCCAAACTACTAGTATCGAGGATACGAGTAGCCCTTCAAACAGCCAAACCACTACTTCCGTGAGTACTAGCAACCCCTTCCCCAGCCATACTACTATTGCCCAGAGTTCCAGCGGTCCTTCCACCAGCCAAGCTACTGCTACCTATAGTACCAGCGACCATTCTACCACCCAAGCTACTGCTGCCAAGAGTACTACCAGGCATTCCACCACCGAAATTACTACAGCCAACACAACTAGCAGCCCTTCCACCACCCAAGCTACTACTTCCAAAAGTACTAGCAGCCATTCTACCACCAAAACAGGAAATGCCACAGGGACATCAACTGATTTCATATCAATATCAGTCTCCGCAACTACTCCATCGGCAGAAGCACAGGTCACAGCGACCATGTCTAGCCCTTCGATTACCAAAAGCACTAACACTCTTTCCACGATCAGAACGAGTACTGTCAAGAGTACCAGCGGCCCGTCCACCAGCCAAACTACTCCTGCCAAGAGTACAAACGGCCCTTCCACCAGCCAACTTACTACTGCGAAGAGTACTAACGGCCCTTACACCAGCGAACGTACTACTGCCGAGAGTAATAGCAGCCCTTCCACGACCCAAGCTACTGCTGCCAAGAGTACCAGCCGCTATTCTACCAGACAACCTACTGCTGCCGAGAGTACTAGCATCACGTCTGCCAGCAACACTTCTCCTAACGACATAACTAGCAGCCCTTCCACCATCCAAACCACTACTGCAAGGAATTCCAGCAGCCCTTCCACTACCAAAACTATTTCTGCCAAGACTACTAGCACTCCTTCCACCACCCAGTCTACTACTGCAGATAACACTAGCACCCATTCCCCCACAGAAACTAGTACTGCACACAGAACTAGCAGTCCTTCCACCATCCAAACTACTACTGTTGAGAGTTCTAGCAGCCCTTTCACTACCAAAACTATTTCTGCCAGTAGTACAAGCAGTCCTTCCAACACCCAATCTACTACTGCAGATAACACTAGTACCCATTCCACTGCAGAAACTAGTACTACCGACAGAACTAGCAGTCCTTCTACCATCCAAGCTACTACAGCCGAGAGTAATAGCAGCACCTCAAACGCCCAAACTACATCTCCCAAGATTACTACCAGCCTTTCCACCACTCAAACTACTACTATCGAGAGTACTAGCAGCCCTTTCATTATTCAAACTACTAATGGAAAGAGTACTAGCAGCCATTCCACCATCCAAACTATTACAGCTGAGGGTACTAGCAGCACTTCTGCCACCCAAACTACTATTGGCGATAATACTAGCACCATATCCACCATCAAAGCTACTACTGCCGACATTACTAGCAGCCCTTCCACCATCCAAACTACTAGTATCGAGGATACGAGTAGACCTTCAAACAGCGAAACCACTACTTCCGTGAGTACTAGCAACCCCTCCACCAGCCATATTACTATTGCCCAGAGTTCCAGCGGTCCTTCCACCAGCCAAGCTACTGCTACCTATAGTACCATCGACCATTCTACCACCCAAGCTACTGCTGCCAAGAGTACTACCAGCCATTCCACCACTGAAATTTCTACAGCCAAGACAACTAGCAGACCTTTCACCACCCAAGCTACTATTGCCAAAACTACTAGCAGTCATTCTACCACCAAAACAGGAAATGCCACAGGGACATCAACTGATTTCACATCAATACCAGTCTCCGCAACTACTCCATCGGCAGAAGCACAGGTCACAGCGACCATGTCTAGCCCTTCGATTACCAAAAGCACTTACACTATTTCCACGATCAGAACAAGTACTGTCAAGAGTACCAGCGGCCCGTCCACCAGCCAAACTACTCGTGCCAAGAGTACAAATGGCCCTTCCACCAGCGAACTTACTACTGCGAAGAGTACTAACGGCCCTTACACCAGCGAACGTACTACTGCCGAGAGTAATAGCAGCCCTTCCACGACCCAAGCTACCGCTGCCAAGAGTACCAGCCACTATTCTACCAGACAACCTACTGCTGCCGAGAGTACTAGCATCACGTCTGCCAGCAACGCTTCTCCTAACGACATAACTAGCAGCCCTTCCACCATCCAAACTACTACTGCAAGGAATTCCAGCAGCCCTTCCACTACCAAAACTATTTCTGCCAAGAGTACTAGCACTCCTTCCACCACCCAGTCTACTACTGCAGATAACACTAGCACCCATTCCCCCGCAGATATTAGTACTGCCGACAGAACTAGCAGTCCTTCCACCATCCAAACTACTACTGTTGAGAGTTCTAGCAGTCCTTTCACTACCAAAACTATTTCTGCCAGTAGTACAAGCAGTTCTTCCAACACCCAATCTACTACTGCAGATAACACTAGTACCCATTCCACTGCAGAAACTAGTACTACCGACAGAACTAGCAGTCCTTCTACCATCCAAGCTACTACAGCCGAGAGTAATAGCAGCACCTCAAACGCCCAAACTACATCTCCCAAGATTACTACCAGCCTTTCCACCACTCAAACTACTACTATCGAGAGTACTAGCAGCCCTTTCATTATTCAAACTACTACTGGAAAGAGTACTAGCAGCCATTCCACCATCCAAACTATTACAGCCGAGGGTACTAGCAGCACTTCTGCCACCCAAACTACTATTGGCGATAATACTAGCACCATATCCACCATCAAAGCTACTACTGCCGAGATTACTAGCAGCCCTTCCACCATCCAAACTACTACTGTTGAGAGTTCTAGCAGCCCTTTCACTACCAAAACTATTTCTGCCAGTAGTACAAGCAGTTCTTCCAACACCCAATCTACTACTGCAGATAACACTAGTACCCATTCCACTGCAGAAACTAGTACTACCGACAGAACTAGCAGTCCTTCTACCATCCAAGCTACTACAGGCGAGAGTAATAGCAGCCCTTCCATGACCCAAGCTACTGCTGCCAAGAGTACCAGCCGCTATTCTACCAGACAACCTACTGCTGCCGAGAGTACTAGCATCACGTCTGCCAGCAACGCTTCTCCTAACGACATAACTAGCAGCCCTTCCACCATCCAAACTACTACTGTTGAGAGTTCTAACAGCCCTTTCACTATCAAAACTATTTCTGCCAAGAGTACTAGCAGTCCTTCCAACACCCAAACTACTACTGCCGATAATACTAGTACACATTCCACCGCAGAAACTAGCACTGCCGACAGAACTAGCAGTCCTTCCACCATCCAAACTACTGCTGTTGAGAGTTCTAGCAGCCCTTTCACTACCAAAACTATTTCTGCCAGTAGTACAAGCAGTTCTTCCAACACCCAATCTACTACTGCAGATAACACTAGTACCCATTCCACTGCAGAAACTAGTACTACCGACAGAACTAGCAGTCCTTCTACCATCCAAGCTACTACAGCCGAGAGTAATAGCAGCACCTCAAACACCCAAACTACACCTGCCAAGATTACTATCAGCCTTTCCACCACTGAAGCTACTACTATCGAGAGTACTAGCAGCCCTTTCATTATTCAAACTACTACTGGAAAGAGTACTAGCAGCCATTCCACCATTCAAACTATTACAGTCGAGGGTACTAGCAGCACTTCTGCCACCCAAACTACTATTGGTGATAATACTAGCACCATATCCACCATCAAAGCTACTACTGCCGACAGAACTAGCAGTCCTTCCGCCATCCAAACTACTACTGTTGAGAGTTCTAGCAGCCCTTTCACTACCAAAACTATTTCTGCCAGTAGTACAAGCAGTTCTTTTAACACCCAATCTACTACTGCAGATAACACTAGTACCCATTCCACTGCAGAAACTAGTACTACCGACAGAACTAGCAGTGCTACTACCATCCAAGCTACTACAGCCGAGAATAATAGCAGCACCTCAAACACCCAAACTACACCTGCCAAGATTACTACCAGTCTTTCCACCACTGAAGCTACTACTATCGAGAGTACTAGCAGCCCTTTCATTATTCAAACTACTACTGGAAAGAGTACTAGCAGCCATTCCACCATTCAAACTATTACAGTCGAGGGTACTAGCAGCACTTCTGCCACCCAAACTACTATTGGCGATAATACTAGCACCATATCCACCATCAAAGCTACTACTGCTGACATTACTAGCAGCCCTTCCACCATCCAAACTACTAGTATCGAGGATACGAGTAGCCCTTCAAACAGCCAAACCACTACTTCCGTGAGTACTAGCAACCCTTCCACCAGCCATGCTACTACTGCCCAGAGTTCCAGCGGTCCTTCCACCAGCCAAGCTACTGCTACCTATAGTACCAGCGACCATTCTACCACCCAAGCTACTGCTGCCAAGATTACTACCAGGCATTCCAGCACCGAAATTACTACAGCCAAGACAACTAGCAGCCCTTCCACCACCCAAGCTACTACTTCCAAAAGTACTAGCAGCCATTCTACCACCAAAACAGGAAATTCCACAGGGACATCAACTGATTTCACATCAATATCAGTCTCCGCAACTACTCCATCGGCAGAAGCCCAGGTCACAGCGACCATGTCTAGCCCTTCGATTACCAAAAGCACTAACACTCTTTCCACGATCAGAACGAGTACTGTCAAGAGTACCAGCGGCCCATCCACCAGCCAAACTACTCCTGCCAAGAGTACAAACGACCCTTCCACCAGCCAACTTACTACTGCGAAGAGTACTAACGGCCCTTACACCAGCGAACGTACTACTGCCGAGAGTAATAGCAGCCCTTCCACGACCCAAGCTACAGCTGCCAAGAGTACCAGCCACTATTCTACCAGACAACCTACTGCTGCCGAGAGTACTAGCATTACGTCTGCCAGCAACGCTTCTCCTAACGACATAACTAGCAGCCCTTCCACCATCCAAACTACTACTGCAAGGAATTCCAGCAGCCCTTCCACTACCAAACCTATTTCTGCCAAGACTACTAGCACTCCTTCCACCACCCAGTCTACTACTGCAGATAACACTAGCACCCATTCTCCCGCAGATACTAGTACTGCCGACAGAACTAGCAGTCCTTCCACCATCCAAACTACTACTGTTGAGAGTTCTAGCAGCCCTTTCACTTCCAAAACTATTTCTGCCAGTAGTACAAGCAGTTCTTCCAACACCCAATCTACTACTGCAGATAACACTAGTACCCATTCCACTGCAGAAACTAGTACTACCGACAGAACTAGCAGTCCTTCTACCATCCAAGCTACTACAGCCGAGAGTAATAGCAGCACCTCAAACGCCCAAACTACACCTGCCAAGATTACTATCAGCCTTTCCACCACTGAAGCTACTACTATCGAGAGTACTAGCAGCCCTTTCATTATTCAAACTACTACTGGAAAGAGTACTAGCAGCCATTCCACCATTCAAACTATTACAGTCGAGGGTACTAGCAGCACTTCTGCCACCCAAACTACTATTGGTGATAATACTAGCACCATATCCACCATCAAAGCTACTACTGCCGACATTACTAGCAGCCCTTCCACCATCCAAACTACTAGTATCGAGGATACGAGTAGCCCTTCAAACAGCCAAACCACTACTTCCGTGAGTACTAGCAACCCCTTCCCCAGCCATACTACTATTGCCCAGAGTTCCAGCGGTCCTTCCACCAGCCAAGCTACTGCTACCTATAGTACCAGCGACCATTCTACCACCCAAGCTACTGCTGCCAAGAGTACTACCAGGCATTCCACCACCGAAATTACTACAGCCAACACAACTAGCAGCCCTTCCACCACCCAAGCTACTACTTCCAAAAGTACTAGCAGCCATTCTACCACCAAAACAGGAAATGCCACAGGGACATCAACTGATTTCATATCAATATCAGTCTCCGCAACTACTCCATCGGCAGAAGCACAGGTCACAGCGACCATGTCTAGCCCTTCGATTACCAAAAGCACTAACACTCTTTCCACGATCAGAACGAGTACTGTCAAGAGTACCAGCGGCCCGTCCACCAGCCAAACTACTCCTGCCAAGAGTACAAACGGCCCTTCCACCAGCCAACTTACTACTGCGAAGAGTACTAACGGCCCTTACACCAGCGAACGTACTACTGCCGAGAGTAATAGCAGCCCTTCCACGACCCAAGCTACTGCTGCCAAGAGTACCAGCCGCTATTCTACCAGACAACCTACTGCTGCCGAGAGTACTAGCATCACGTCTGCCAGCAACACTTCTCCTAACGACATAACTAGCAGCCCTTCCACCATCCAAACCACTACTGCAAGGAATTCCAGCAGCCCTTCCACTACCAAAACTATTTCTGCCAAGAGTACTAGCACTCCTTCCACCACCCAGTCTACTACTGCAGATAACACTAGCACCCATTCCCCCACAGAAACTAGTACTGCACACAGAACTAGCAGTCCTTCCACCATCCAAACTACTACTGTTGAGAGTTCTAGCAGCCCTTTCACTACCAAAACTATTTCTGCCAGTAGTACAAACAGTCCTTCCAACACCCAATCTACTACTGCAGATAACACTAGTACCCATTCCACTGCAGAAACTAGTACTACCGACAGAACTAGCAGTCCTTCTACCATCCAAGCTACTACAGCCGAGAGTCATAGCAGCACCTCAAACGCCCAAACTACATCTCCCAAGATTACTACCAGCCTTTCCACCACTCAAACTACTACTATCGAGAGTACTAGCAGCCCTTTCATTATTCAAACTACTAATGGAAAGAGTACTAGCAGCCATTCCACCATCCAAACTATTACAGCTGAGGGTACTAGCAGCACTTCTGCCACCCAAACTACTATTGGCGATAATACTAGCACCATATCCACCATCAAAGCTACTACTGCCGACATTACTAGCAGCCCTTCCACCATCCAAACTACTAGTATCGAGGATACGAGTAGACCTTCAAACAGCGAAACCACTACTTCCGTGAGTACTAGCAACCCCTCCACCAGCCATATTACTATTGCCCAGAGTTCCAGCGGTCCTTCCACCAGCCAAGCTACTGCTACCTATAGTACCAGCGACCATTCTACCACCCAAGCTACTGCTGCCAAGAGTACTACCAGCCATTCCACCACTGAAATTTCTACAGCCAAGACAACTAGCAGACCTTTCACCACCCAAGCTACTATTGCCAAAACTACTAGCAGTCATTCTACCACCAAAACAGGAAATGCCACAGGGACATCAACTGATTTCACATCAATACCAGTCTCCGCAACTACTCCATCGGCAGAAGCACAGGTCACAGCGACCATGTCTAGCCCTTCGATTACCAAAAGCACTTACACTATTTCCACGATCAGAACAAGTACTGTCAAGAGTACCAGCGGCCCGTCCACCAGCCAAACTACTCCTGCCAAGAGTACAAATGGCCCTTCCACCAGCCAACTTACTACTGCGAAGAGTACTAACGGCCCTTACACCAGCGAACGTACTACTGCCGAGAGTAATAGCAGCCCTTCCACGACCCAAGCTACCGCTGCCAAGAGTACCAGCCACTATTCTACCAGACAACCTACTGCTGCCGAGAGTACTAGCATCACGTCTGCCAGCAACGCTTCTCCTAACGACATAACTAGCAGCCCTTCCACCATCCAAACTACTACTGCAAGGAATTCCAGCAGCCCTTCCACTACCAAACCTATTTCTGCCAAGAGTACTAGCACTCCTTCCACCACCCAGTCTACTACTGCAGATAACACTAGCACCCATTCCCCCGCAGATATTAGTACTGCCGACAGAACTAGCAGTCCTTCCACCATCCAAACTACTACTGTTGAGAGTTCTAGCAGCCCTTTCACTACCAAAACTATTTCTGCCAGTAGTACAAGCAGTTCTTCCAACACCCAATCTACTACTGCAGATAACACTAGTACCCATTCCACTGCAGAAACTAGTACTACCGACAGAACTAGCAGTCCTTCTACCATCCAAGCTACTACAGCCGAGAGTAATAGCAGTCCTTCCATGACCCAAGCTACTGCTGCCAAGAGTACCAGCCGCTATTCTACCAGACAACCTACTGCTGCCGAGAGTACTAGCATCACGTCTGCCAGCAACGCTTCTCCTAACGACATAACTAGCAGCCCTTCCACCATCCAAACTACTACTGTTGAGAGTTCTAACAGCCCTTTCACTATCAAAACTATTTCTGCCAAGAGTACTAGCAGTCCTTCCAACACCCAAACTACTACTGCCGATAATACTAGTACACATTCCACCGCAGAAACTAGCACTGCCGACAGAACTAGCAGTCCTTCCACCATCCAAACTACTGCTGTTGAGAGTTCTAGCAGCCCTTTCACTACCAAAACTATTTCTGCCAGTAGTACAAGCAGTTCTTCCAACACCCAATCTACTACTGCAGATAACACTAGTACCCATTCCACTGCAGAAACTAGTACTACCGACAGAACTAGCAGTCCTTCTACCATCCAAGCTACTACAGCCGAGAGTAATGGCAGCACCTCAAACACCCAAACTACACCTGCCAAGATTACTATCAGCCTTTCCACCACTGAAGCTACTACTATCGAGAGTACTAGCAGCCCTTTCATTATTCAAACTACTACTGGAAAGAGTACTAGCAGCCATTCCACCATTCAAACTATTACAGTCGAGGGTACTAGCAGCACTTCTGCCACCCAAACTACTATTGGTGATAATACTAGCACCATATCCACCATCAAAGCTACTACTGCCGACAGAACTAGCAGTCCTTCCGCCATCCAAACTACTACTGTTGAGAGTTCTAGCAGCCCTTTCACTACCAAAACTATTTCTGCCAGTAGTACAAGCAGTTCTTTTAACACCCAATCTACTACTGCAGATAACACTAGTACCCATTCCACTGCAGAAACTAGTACTACCGACAGAACTAGCAGTCCTTCTACCATCCAAGCTACTACAACCGAGAGTAATAGCAGCACCTCAAACACCCAAACTACACCTGCCAAGATTACTACCAGCCTTTCCACCACTGAAGCTACTACTATCGAGAGTACTAGCAGCCCTTTCATTATTCAAACTACTACTGGAAAGAGTACTAGCAGCCATTCCACCATTCAAACTATTACAGTCGAGGGTACTAGCAGCACTTCTGCCACCCAAACTACTATTGGCGATAATACTAGCACCATATCCACCATCAAAGCTACTACTGCTGACATTACTAGCAGCCCTTCCACCATCCAAACTACTAGTATCGAGGATACGAGTAGCCCTTCAAACAGCCAAACCACTACTTCCGTGAGTACTAGCAACCCTTCCACCAGCCATGCTACTACTGCCCAGAGTTCCAGCAGTCCTTCCACCAGCCAAGCTACTGCTACCTATAGCACCAGCGACCATTCTACCACCCAAGCTACTGCTGCCAAGATTACTACCAGGCATTCCACCACTGAAATTACTACAGCCAAGACAAATAGCAGCCCTTCCACCACCCAAGCTACTACTTCCAAAAGTACTAGCAGCCATTCTACCACCAAAACAGGAAATGCCTCAGGGACATCAACTGATTTCACATCAATATCAGTCTCCGCAACTACTCCATCGGCAGAAGCCCAGGTCACAGCAACCATGTCTAGCCCTTCGATTACCAAAAGCACTTTCACTCTTTCCACGATCAGAACGAGTACTGTCAAGAGTACCAGCGGCCCATCCACCAGCCAAACTACTCCTGCCAAGAGTACAAACGACCCTTCCACCAGCCAACTTACTACTGCGAAGAGTACTAACAGCGCTTACACCAGCGAACGTACTACTGCCGAGAGTAATAGCAGCCCTTCCACGACCCAAGCTACAGCTGCCAAGAGTACCAGCCGCTATTCTACCAGACAACCTACTGCTGCCGAGAGTACTAGCATTACGTCTGCCAGCAACGCTTCTCCTAACGACATAACTAGCAGCCCTTCCACCATCCAAACTACTACTGCAAGGAATTCCAGCAGCCCTTCCACTACCAAACCTATTTCTGCCAAGACTACTAGCACTCCTTCCACCACCCAGTCTACTACTGCAGATAACACTAGCACCCATTCTCCCGCAGATACTAGTACTGCCGACAGAACTAGCAGTCCTTCCACCATCCAAACTACTACTGTTGAGAGTTCTAGCAGCCCTTTCACTTCCAAAACTATTTCTGCCAGTAGTACAAGCAGTTCTTCCAACACCCAATCTACTACTGCAGATAACACTAGTACCCATTCCACTGCAGAAACTAATACTACCGATAGAACTAGCAGTCCTTCTACCATCCAAGCTACTACATCCGAGAGTAATAGCAGCACCTCAAACGCCCAAACTACACCTGCCAAGATTACTATCAGCCTTTCCACCACTGAAGCTACTACTATCGAGAGTACTAGCAGCCCTTTCATTATTCAAACTACTACTGGAAAGAGTACTAGCAGCCATTCCACCATTCAAACTATTACAGTCGAGGGTACTAGCAGCACTTCTGCCACCCAAACTACTACTGCAAGGAATTCCAGCAGCCCTTCCACTACCAAAACTATTTCTGCCAAGACTACTAGCACTCCTTCCACCACCCAGTCTACTACTGCAGATAACACTAGCACCCATTCCCCCGCAGAAACTAGCACTGCCGACAGAACTAGCAGTCCTTCCACCATCCAAACTACTACTGCCAGGAGTTCTAGCAGCCCTTTCACTACCAAAACTATTTCTGCCAAGAGTACTAGCAGTCCTTCCAACACCCAATCTACTACTACAGATAACACTAGTACCTATTCCACCACAGAAACTAGTACTGCCAACAGAACTAGCAGTCCTTCCACCATCCAAACTACTACAGCCGAGAGTAATAGCAGCACTTCAAACACCCAAATTACACCTGCCAAGATTACTACCAGCTTTTCCACCACTCAAACTACTACTATCGAGAGTACTAGCAGCCCTTTCATTTTTCAAACTACTACTGGAAAGAGTACTAGCAGCCATTCCACCATCCAAACTATTACAGCCGAGGGTACTAGCAGCACTTCTGCCACCCAAACTACTATTGGCGATAATACTAGCACCATATCCACCATCAAAGCTACTACTGCCGAGATTACTAGCAGCCCTTCCACCATCCAAACTACTAGTATCGAGGATACGAGTAGCCCTTCAAACAGCCAAACCACTACTTCCGTGAGTACTAGCAACCCTTCCACCAGCCATGCTACTACTGCCCAGAGTTCCAGCGGTCCTTCCACCAGCCAAGCTACTGCTACCTATAGTACCAGCGACCATTCTACCACCCAAGCTACTGCTGCCAAGAGTACTACCAGGCATTCCACCACCGAAATTACTACAGCCAAGACAACTAGCAGCCCTTCCACCACCCAAGCTACTACTTCCAAAAGTACTAGCAGCCATTCTACCACCAAAACAGGAAATGCCACAGGGACATCAACTGATTTCACATCAATATCAGTCTCCGCAACTACTCCATCGGCAGAAGCCCAGGTCACAGCAACCATGTCTAGCCCTTCGATTACCAAAAGCACTAACACTCTTTCCACGATCAGAACGAGTACTGTCAAGAGTACCAGCGGCGCATCCACCAGCCAAACTACTCCTGCCAAGAGTACAAACGGCCCTTCCACGAGCCAACTTACTACTGCGAAGAGTACTAACGGCCCTTACACCAGCGAACGTACTACTGCCGAGAGTAATAGCAGCCCTTCCACGACCAAAGCCACTGCTGCCACGAGTACCAGCCGCTATTCTACCAGACAACCTACTGCTGCCGAGAGTACTAGCATCACGTCTGCCAGCAACGCTTCTCCTAACGACATAACTAGCAGCCCTTCCACCATCCAAACTACTACTGTTGAGAGTTCTAACAGCCCTTTCACTATCAAAACTATTTCTGCCAAGAGTACTAGCAGTCCTTCCAACACCCAAACTACTACTGCCGATAATACTAGTACACATTCCACCGCAGAAACTAGCACTGCCGACAGAACTAGCAGTCCTTCCACCATCCAAACTACTGCTGTTGAGAGTTCTAGCAGCCCTTTCACTATCAAAACTATTTCTGCCAGTAGTACAAGCAGTTCTTCCAACACCCAATCTACTACTGCAGATAACACTAGTACCCATTCCACTGCAGAAACTAGTACTACCGACAGAACTAGCAGTCCTTCTACCATCCAAGCTACTACAGCCGAGAGTAATAGCAGCACCTCAAACACCCAAACTACACCTGCCAAGATTACTATCAGCCTTTCCACCACTGAAGCTACTACTATCGAGAGTACTAGCAGCCCTTTCATTATTCAAACTACTACTGGAAAGAGTACTAGCAGCCATTCCACCATTCAAACTATTACAGTCGAGGGTACTAGCAGCACTTCTGCCACCAAAACTACTATTGGTGATAATACTAGCACCATATCCACCATCAAAGCTACTACTGCCGACATTACTAGCAGCCCTTCCACCATCCAAACTACTAGTATCGAGGATACGAGTAGACCTTCAAACAGCCAAACCACTACTTCCGTGAGTACTAGCAACCCCTTCCCCAGCCATACGACTATTGCCCAGAGTTCCAGCGGTTCTTCCACCAGCCAAGCTACTGCTACCTATAGTACCAGCGACCATTCTACCACCCAAGCTACTGCTGCCAAGAGTACTACCAGGCATTCCACCACCGAAATTACTACAGCCAAGACAACTAGCAGCCCTTCCACCACCCAAGCTACTACTTCCAAAAGTACTAGCAGCCATTCTACCACCAAAACAGGAAATGCCACAGGGACATCAACTGATTTCACATCAATATCAGTCTCCGCAACTACTCCATCGGCAGAAGCCCAGGTCACAGCAACCATGTCTAGCCCTTCGATTACCAAAAGCACTAACACTCTTTCCACGATCAGAACGAGTACTGTCAAGAGTACCAGCGGCCCATCCACCAGCCAAACTACTCCTGCCAAGAGTACAAACGACCCTTCCACCAGCCAACTTACTACTGCGAAGAGTACTAACGGCCCTTACACCAGCGAACGTACTACTGCCGAGAGTAATAGCAGCCCTTCCACGACCCAAGCTACAGCTGCCAAGAGTACCAGCCGCTATTCTACCAGACAACCTACTGCTGCCGAGAGTACTAGCATTACGTCTGCCAGCAACGCTTCTCCTAACGACATAACTAGCAGCCCTTCCACCATCCAAACTACTACTGCAAGGAATTCCAGCAGCCCTTCCACTACCAAAACTATTTCTGCCAAGACTACTAGCACTCCTTCCACCACCCAGTCTACTACTGCAGATAACACTAGCACCCATTCTCCCGCAGAAACTAGCACTGCCGACAGAACTAGCAGTCCTTCCACCATCCAAACTACTACTGCCAGGAGTTCTAGCAGCCCTTTCACTACCAAAACTATTTCTGCCAAGAGTACTAGCAGTCCTTCCAACACCCAATCTACTACTACAGATAACACTAGTACCTATTCCACCACAGAAACTAGTACTGCCAACAGAACTAGCAGTCCTTCCACCATCCAAACTACTACAGCCGAGAGTAATAGCAGCACTTCAAACACCCAAACTACACCTGCCAAGATTACTACCAGCTTTTCCACCACTCAAACTACTACTATCGAGAGTACTAGCAGCCCTTTCATTTTTCAAACTACGACTGGAAAGAGTACTAGCAGCCATTCCACCATCCAAACTATTACAGCCGAGGGTACTAGCAGCACTTCTGCCACCCAAACTACTATTGGCGATAATACTAGCACCATATCCACCATCAAAGCTACTACTGCCGAGATTACTAGCAGCACTTCCACCATCCAAACTACTAGTATCGAGGATACGAGTAGCCCTTCAAACAGCCAAACCACTACTTCCGTGAGTACTAGCAACCCTTCCACCAGCCATGCTACTACTGCCCAGAGTTCCAGCGGTCCTTCCACCAGCCAAGCTACTGCTACCTATAGTACCAGCGACCATTCTACCACCCAAGCTACTGCTGCCAAGAGTACTACCAGGCATTCCACCACCGAAATTACTACAGCCAAGACAACTAGCAGCCCTTCCACCACCCAAGCTACTACTTCCAAAAGTACTAGCAGCCATTCTACCACCAAAACAGGAAATGCCACAGGGACATCAACTGATTTCACATCAATATCAGTCTCCGCAACTACTCCATCGGCAGAAGCCCAGGTCACAGCGACCATGTCTAGCCCTTCGATTACCAAAAGCACTAACACTCTTTCCACGATCAGAACGAGTACTGTCAAGAGTACCAGCGGCGCATCCACCAGCCAAACTACTCCTGCCAAGAGTACAAACGGCCCTTCCACGAGCCAACTTACTACTGCGAAGAGTACTAATGGCCCTTACACCAGCGAACGTACTACTGCCGAGAGTAATAGCAGCCCTTCCACGACCCAAGCTACTGCTGCCAAGAGTACCAGCCGCTATTCTACCAGACAACCTACTGCTGCCGAGAGTACTAGCATTACGTCTGCCAGCAACGCTTCTCCTAACGACATAACTAGCAGCCCTTCCACCATCCAAACTACTACTGTTGAGAGTTCTAACAGCCCTTTCACTATCAAAACTATTTCTGCCAAGAGTACTAGCAGTCCTTCCAACACCCAAACTACTACTGCCGATAATGCTAGTACACATTCCACCACAGAAACTAGTACTGCACACAGAACTAGCAGTCCTTCCACCATCCAAACTACTACTGTTGAGAGTTCTAGCAGCCCTTTCACTACCAAAACTATTTCTGCCAGTAGTAAAAGCAGTCCTTCCAACACCCAATCTACTACTGCAGATAACACTAGTACCCATTCCACTGCAGAAACTAGTACTACCGACAGAACTAGCAGTCCTTCTACCATTCAAGCTACTGCAGCCGAGAGTAATAGCAGCACTTCACACACCCAAACTACACCTGCCAAGATTACTACCAGCCTTTCCACCACTCAAACTACTACTATCGGGAGTACTAGCAGCCCTTTCATTGTTCAAACTACTAATGGAAAGAGTACTAGCAGCCATTCCACCATCCAAACTATTACAGCCAAGGGTACTAGCAGCACTTCTGCCACCCAAACTACTATTGGCGATAATACTAGCACCATATCCACCATCAAAGCTACTACTGCCGACATTACTAGCAGCCCTTCCACCATCCAAACTACTAGTATCAAGGATACAAGTAGCCCTTCAAACAGCCAAACCACTACTTCCATGAGTACTAGCAACCCTTCCACCAGCCATGCTACTACTGCCCAGAGTTCCAGCAGTCCTTCCACCAGCCAAGCTACTGCTACCTATAGTACCAGCGACCATTCTACCACCCAAGCTACTGCTGCCAAGAGTACTACCAGGCATTCAACCACGGAAATTACTACAGCCAAGACAACTAGCAGCCCTTCCATCACCCAAGCTACTACTTCCAAAAGTACTAGCAGCCATTCTACCACCAAAACAGGAAATGCCACAGGGACATCAACTGATTTCACATCAATATCAGTCTCCACAACTACTCCATCGGCAGAAGCCCAGGTCACAGCGACCATGTCTAGCCCTTCGATTACCAAAAGCACTTTCACTCTTTCCACGATCAAAACGAGTACTGTCTTTAGTACCAGCGGCCCGTACAGGAGCCAAACTACTGCTGCCAAGAGTAGTAACGGCCCTTCCACCAGTCAAACTATTGCTCCCAAGAGTACTAACGGCCATTCCACCAGCCAACTAACTACTGCCAAGAGCACTAACAGCACTTACACCAGCGAACGTACTACTGCCCAGAGTAATAGCAGCCCTTCCATCACTCAGAGTACTACTGCTGAAAGCGATAGCAGCCCTTTCACCACTGAAACTCCTGCTGCCAGGAGTACCAGTGGCCTGTCCACCAGCCAAATGTCTGCTGCCAAGAGTACCAGCGGCTTTTCCACCAGAGTACCCACTACTGCCAATAGTGCTAACAGCACTTCCATCAGCGAAACTTCTACTGCCAATAGAATTAGAAGTCCTTCCACCATCCAAACTACTACTGTCGAGACTTCTAGCACCGCTTCCGCTACCAAAACTACATCTGCCAAGAGTACTAGCGGACCTTCCACCAGCCAATCTACTACTGCCGACAATATTAGTACCATTTCCACCTCCCAAACTACTAGTGCTGAGAGTAGTAGCAGCACTTCCAACACCCAAACTTCTACTGCCAAGAGTTCTAGCAGCCCTTCCATCAGTGAAACCACTGCTGTGAAGAGTACCAGTGGCCATATCACCTTCCAACCTACTATTGCCAAGAGTACTACCAGCCCTTCCACCACCAAAACTACTACAGCCACGAGTTCTAGCAGACACTCCACCTCCCAAGCTACGACTACCAAGAGTTCAACCAGAACTTCCTCTACCAAAACTATAACTACCAAGAGTACTAGCAGCCCTTCCACCACTCAAATTAATGCTTCCAGGAGTACCAGCGGCCCGTCCACCGGCAAGAGTACTGCTGCCAAGAGTACTAGGAGTCCTTCCATCTCCCAAACTACTACTGCTGATAGAATTAATAATCCTTCTACCATCCAAACTACTACTGCTGAGTGTAGTAGCAGCACTTCCAACACCCAAACTACTACTTCTGAGTTTACTAGCAGCCATTCCATCACCCAAACTACTATTGCTGAGTGGACTAGCAACCCTTCCACCACCCAAACTACTACTTCCAAGAGTACTAGCATCCTTTCCACCAGCCAGACTACTATTGCCAAGAGTTCTAGCAGCTCTTCCTCTACCAAAATTTCTTCTTCCAAGAGTACTAGCAGCCCTTCCATTACTCAAACTACTACTGCAAAGAGTAACAGCAGCCCTTCCACCAGCCGAATGTCTTCTCCCAAGATTAGCAAAGGCCCTTCCACCAGCCAAACTACTGCTGCCAAGACTACTCACAGACTTTCAACTATCAAAACCTCTACTGCCAAAAGTACTATCAGCACTTCCACTACCAAAACTTCTACTGCCAGGAGTACTGTCAGAACTACCACACGTGGTGCGTATCAATTTTTTTTTTTTTTGTCTGTATGTTTGGTCATTCCTATTTTAAATTTTTCAAAATTCATGACAATATTTTCCTTTCCTTTTATCAAGTTATGGTGACCAGTTGTCTGTAGCACAGCCTGGATCTTCTAATTTTTTTTAGAATGGATTCAATTTAGGGCTTATAGTATGAATGGGATTAGCCACTATTCATCACGTTTCTATCTAAAATAACACCATTGACATAGTGCCTTGGACATGTTCCTGTGACCGAAGCGTAATCATATGAGGTGATTCTCCTTCCATAATCTAGCGGTGATATTTGCGGCTCTCCCTGTAGAATGGCTGCCCCCTTGTCTCTTACTACTGGGGCGTACTGTCATTGGTGGCTAAGAGTGATATTTCAGCAGCAGCTGAGAGACCATAGGAAGTTCCCATCTGTTCTAGGGCATTGGGAGATTGGACTCCTCCTTTGTGACATGATTGCCTTGTGCCAAGGTGTAGAGTAAGGGAGCACCAATTATTAATAGGTTTGTGCAGATTATTTCATATTCACAGAATAATTTTTTCTAATTTGGTCTTGCCAAATTTTGATTTGAAGGAGGCCTGTTATGCAGAACTCCCTCTCCAACGTTCTTTGGAGAAACTGTTAATGATTAAGATTTTTGTACTTATTGGAATAATTGCATTGCAGTGTTTGCATCTTAAGAAAGGAAAGTCAGTACTGATTCAGAACATCAAAAATGTTTAAAAATGATGAAGAGAATGTTTTTCTAAGGAAAAAAGTGGCAAGAACTTCTTTTAAAAAAATATAAAAAATTCTTAATTGCCTTGATTTCATTTTCTACTTCATTGCTTTAAAATGATCAGCTTCCCACCCTTCCTGTCAGCTAATGTTACATTAGGGCTGAAAGAGTGAGGAGCAATTTGGCATCATGTGGACGCATGTAAGCTCACTTCATTTATCTGCTACATTGTTTATTTTTAATACATGCACACTGTGATAAAGAATTATATTTCTATGTAAATTGCTGTATTGATTGTAACTTTCAAATTAGATCTGTATAAGTGGACTTCTCTGTTCCAGAGATATGCCTCCATGGTGGAATCTATGATGGAATCAAGTGCATCTGTGATGAAGATTTATTCTACGGACCCAAGTGTGAGTTTCTTGTGGATGCAATTCCAGTCACTGAATGTAAGTACAATCAGGGAGAACGTGATTACTTTTTCCTGAGGGCAGCCAAAAACAAATTGTTGCTTCCAGATATGTTGGATTATCATACTAGAATAAGGAGATTGTATATGGAAGAAATGTGGCTTAATAGAAACTCCTTTATAGTGCAAGTAAACCAGGAACCAGTAGAGAAATAGATAGCTCTCCGTTTCCAGTTCTCTCTGGCTTCAGAGAGGCTTGTAGATTTTGGCAGCTCCAAGCAAAAGTGATTAATTTGGACCTAATGTTTTCCCCCAAATGGCCAAGAGCTCTCACAAATAGCTGAGAAGGTATCTCAGTCCTATGCTGAATAAAGTTTTTTCATCTAAGGAGAATCAAGGAGGTGAGTTTTGGAGATTGCCTCAAAATGCAAAACAAAAACAAAAAAAACTAGTATCAGCACAGGATTATTAAAAACAGATCATTCCAAACCAATCTTATTTCATTCTTTGACAAAATGACTAAATTAATAGAGCAGTGAAATACTCTGGACATAGTATACTTATAGTAACTTATAGTATGCTTAGTATATAAGACCCCTTACCTGATGTGACCTTCTCATCACAAGACCTACTGATCACACTAAGACTTTATAAGTAGAACAACACTGATTTCCTAAATTCTGCTGAAGATGTTACCTAGCCTGGTAATGAAAGAATCAGAAATCAATGCATAGATTCGGAGAAGGAACTTCTATCCTCATCCTACACGCGAGCTATAGATATTCACCATTATTACACGGTATATTTAGATTTCAGTAAAACATTCAATAAAGTAGACCATAATCTATTTCTGGGTAAGCTAGAAAAATGTGGAATAGACAGCATCACCACCAGATGGATTGGTAACTAGCTGGCAAATGTTACTCAACATGTAATCGGGGTGGGATTCAGTTTTTTTAACATCCTGTTCTGTGGCCGTGGCTTAGTTGGTGGGCCTGGCTTGGTGGTCATGTGACTGGATGCGCATGGTCAACTCAACATCACTCATGTCAAGGGGCACTTCTCCTTGCCTGGCTTCTCATGACAATGGGGATGCTGCAATGGTCATAAGTGTGAAAAATGGTCATAAATCATTTTTTCCAGTGCCATTGTAACTTTGAATGGTCACTAAATGAACTGTTGTAAGTCAAGGATTACCTGTACAAAAATACAAAAAGCTTCTTTGCTTGCAAAAAGCTGCCCTAAATACCAATCATTAGATTAAAAATACCTGCAAGCCAGAGTTACAAATCAGGCAGGGTGCCAGAGTACCTTGAGGAATAAAAATCGTTAAAATGCAGTGATAACTATCAAGCAGCCATCTCTTGCTCATAAAGTGAAACCCTTTAGCAGAGAGGTCATTTAAGCTCTCCAGGAAAAGCACATCCAGGAAAAGCAATCCTTAGATCCATTTGCACCACTTAAAGATATCAGCTGGTTTCACTCACCTCACAAGATATTCTAAGGAAATCATCCAGATTTAAGGAAAGATCACATGCCCCCAAGAAAGGCAGTAAAAAAATCAGTGCCAAGCTTGCATTCTGCCTCTTAGAAGTATACCCCAAAAGGACAGTGCCAGATAGCAGTGAGGAAGATCCCCTCCCCAGATAGAAAAAGAAACCATGAGGCAGGAAAAAATTCAAACATGATACAAATAATTAAATAACAACAGTAGCTGTTGCTTGTTGAAGCTGAATAGGGAAAATTATCCCATCAATAAACACACCAAGCACAGAATTAACCTTCACCAAAAACCAGTTTTAAACCAAAATTCAGAAAGGGTATGTAAACTCAGGTATGAATGTCAATCTTTCTAGCTAGCCAAGAAATCTTGCTGAATGCACTCATCTTGATTCCCTGCCACTAAAAGCTCTGCTTCATTGTTCAGTTATTGCTTCAAAGTGCTGATTGTCCAGGGAAGTATTTCCTCCCAACAGCAGTGTAAAAATCTTAAAACAACCCTTCCCCTTTAAGAAAGCCAAGCCTCAGAAACTCCAGAAACAGGAAGTCTAGGCATTTTGGCAGGAATGTAATAAGGGTGGAAGAAAACAAAAAGAGATTGCTTCTAACTACTGATTCTTCGAACTGCTTGGAAAGTTAACAAGGGGTTCTATAGAACTGGACAGAACCAGTAGAATCCCACCCCTGTACATAATCCTTAATGGTACTACATCTACATGGAAGGAAGGAAGCAGTGGGGTACCACAAGTTTCTGTCTTAGGCCCAGTGTTCTTCAATATCTTCATAAATGACTTAGATGATGAATAGAAGGGGAAATCAAATTTGCAGATTTCACTAAATTTGCAGGAATAGCCAACACCCCAGAAGACAAACTCAGGAAAAAAGCAAACCTTTTAGGCAGGAAAAAGCAAAGATATAAGTACAGATTAGGTGAGACCTGGCTCAAAAACAGTAACTGAGAAACTGTGAGAAAGACCTTGGAATGCATGATCATCTAAATATGAGTCAGCAGTGTATGGCAACAACCAAAAAAGCTAATACAATCCTTGGTTGTATAAACAGAGCAGTGGTGGGCTGCAAATTTTTTCACAACCAATTCCCTGCCCTAATGACTGGCTGGGTGGGTATGGCTGGGTAGGCATGTGACTGGGTGGGCGTGGCCAACTCGACATCACTTCTTTGCCTAAAAGAAGATATACCAAAAGGTAGCTTATTATTTTATGCATTTAATACTTAAATAAGAACAAAAAAAGAGGTACACAAAACAATAAAAATGGTACACAAATACTCACATAAGAACAATAGAAGTGTTATTCAGCTTTCAGTAGTCCTATTTACTTATGAACAATCTCAATGCAAAATCCCCATTCCCACTCCAGAATAAGGATCATGCAAAATCCCCATTCCCACTCCATCCCAGAACAATCTCAATTCCCTCACTAACCTGCATTCCAGCTCTGTTCTCCTGTCTAGGGCAACAAAAGAAGACCCAACCAGCAAATCCACTGTCCATGCAGATTAGCTGGGAGGCTGGGGGCATTCTTTGCAACCCTTTGTTTTTTTAAACAGCTTTTCTCATTCCATTGCCATATTTTCTTCTGTGACAGTATGTTTCCCTGCACCTTACATTTGGACTGCACTCTCTTTGGCCAACTCCTTTTTTGAAAAAATGCTTTCCTTACCAATTGTTTTTCTTCAGATTTTGCCTATATTCCCAACTATTAGCTTCCCCAAGTTTATCCTGCGCCACACAGGAAGCCAAAATGGGGCACAGCCCCTTTACACCTCATTTTGGGCCTGGATGGCTTCCTGCACTACCCTGGAAGCCCAAACAGGGTGTGGGGGACTCGTGGGAGGGATGGGGTGGGGCCAGCCAGTGGTGGAATTTGCTGGTTTGCCAAACTCTGCAGAATCTTAATATCTGGTATGCCCAAACTGGTATGAACTGGCAGCAACCCACCTCTGAAACAGAGGCATAGAAAATCAAAATTATATGAAGTATTAATACCATCTGATAAAATATTAGTAAGGCTACTCCTGCATCAGGGTTGGGATTCTACCAGTTCGCACCTATTTGCTAGAACTAGTTGTTAACATTCTAAGCAGTTCGGAGAACCAGTTGTTAGAAGAAATTCCTGGCCTAATCCTGTAAGGAAGGCAGGAAGGAAACATTCTGGTGTTGCTTACAGAAACTGCCTCTCCGTTAACCCTTATTACATTCTTGGCAGGACTAGACTTCCTGTCTGTGGAACTTCTCTGGAGTTTTTTTCCCCTCCTTTGCTGGTACTTTGCTTGTGTGGAATGACCATTCAAAGTTACAATGGCACTGAAAAAAGTGACTTATGACCCTTTTTCACACTTGCAACTGTTGCAGCATCCTCACAGTCATGAGAGGCCAGGTGAGGAGATGCGTGCCTTGATGTGAGTGATATTGAGTTGGCCACACCCGGCCAATAACATGACCACCAAGCCATATCCACCCAGTCACATGACCACCAACCCACGCCCACCACCTAAGCCATGCCCACAGAACCAGTTGTTAAAAATTTTGAATCCCACCCCTGTCTTGCATCCAATTTTGGTCACCACATTATTAAAAGAGACTTTGGAAAAAGTGCAGAGAAGAGCAAAGTATATTATTCTAAGGCATGGAGACAAAAACAATTGCAGGATTTGGGTATGACTAGTCTATAGCACTGATTCTTTACTTTTTGGGTACCAGGGACTGGTTCTATGGAGGGAGGTTTTTCCGCAGACCAGAAGGGACGTAATTTTACATGCTGCCTGCATCCCACTGATGAGGCTTTATTAGTTTGTTTGTGGCCTGCTGCAGGTCCATGGACTAGGGATTAGGGACCCTTGATCTAGGAAAAAGAAGGACTAGGGGTGACAGCAATATTCCAGTATTTGAGGGGCTGCCACAAAGAAGGGGGAATCAACTCATTTTCCAAAGCACCAAAGGACAGGACAAAAAACAATGGATGGAAACTAATCAAGAAGAGAAGCAACCTATAAAATTAAAACTTTTACAGGATGCTAGAATTAGAGGAGGATTTGGACTTCCTAATTGGGAGTTGTATTATCAAGCTGCAAACTTAATGTGGGTTAAAGAATGGATAACGTTAAGAAAGACTAGATTGTTGGCATTAGAAGGACATGATTTATTATTGGGTTGGCATGCTTTTCTATGGTATAAGGGAACTAAATCACAGGGTTATTTCAGAAGGCATTATATACGGGAATCGTTATGGTTAAATTGGGAGAAAATTAAGAAACAATGTTATTTGAAAATTCCAGTTTGGTTATCAACTATTGAAGCTTTTTCGTATCCTATAACTTATAAGAAGGAACAGTTAGATATGGGGAAATATTGGATGAAAAGGGTGAACTTAAAACGATGCAAAATTTAGAAGAACAAGGTATAAAGATGAATTGATTTTCATATGCGCAAATACATGCAAGGTATCTTAAAGATTCTAAAACAGAAGGATTTTATGATAAATTGACTGACTTAGATAGGATTTTGACAGGTACTGATGAAAAAGTGATTAAAAAATTATATAGTTATTTGTTGGAAATTAAATTAGAGGAAGAACAAGTTAAAGAAACAATGATTGCTTGGGGGAAGAATTTTGGATATGGGATTGATTTAGAGAAATGGCAAAAACTGTGGTCACAAAATTATAAAATGACAATGTCAACAGCATATAAAGAAAATTTGTATAAGATGTTTTACAGGTGGCACTTTCCCCCGACAAGAATAGCAAGAATGTTCAAGAATAAATCTGAAAAGTGCTGGAAATGTCATCAGATACCTGGCTCATATTACCATATGTGGTGGACTTGTGAGGAGGCCAGGAAATATTGGACTAGAATTCGCATATGGCTGGAAAAAATGACAAAGAAACACATAGATTTGAAACCAGAGATTTTTTTATTGGGAATCGTACCTGATATATATAATAAAAATTTAAAATATTTGATTGTAAATGTATTAACAGCAGCTAGAATTGTATTTGCTAAACATTGGAAGAGTGAGAAAATACCAATAGAGGAAGAAGTTATTAAGAAAATATTGGAATGTGCTGAAATGAGTAGATTGACATTTGAAATTAGAGAACAAGAAGATAAACAATTTTATGAAGTTTGGGATCTTTTTTATCAATGGTTAGACAATACAATATGATAATAGAATATTTAGAAATTTAAGAAATAATGAATATATAATTTTTCTTGGTTTTGATAATTCTTAAGAATATTTTATTATGATAGATTTGATATGATTTCATGATTTGTCATAAAATAATTTAACCTAATTATAGTTATCTCGCTTAAGTATGAATTAGTAAAATTATAGTCAAATGATTGTTTAATGATGATATTGGGATATTTTATTGATGATTGATAATGTGAGTTATTATGTAATATAATTATTCTGATGACTATGAAATGGATGCACAAAAGGGAGTGGTAAACCAACCGATACACTGTAAATTTATGAAGAATGTTTAATTTTTTTTTTTATGTCATGTGTTATGTCTTATATGGTTTTTGTCTGTTGTTAAAATCAATAAAACTTTTACAAAAAAAAAGAAGAGAAGCAACCTGAAATTAAGGAGAAACTTCTTAACAGTGAAAACAATTAACCAATGAAACAGCTTGCCCTCGGAAGTTGTGGGCGTGTCATTACTAGAGGTTTTTAAGAAGAAACTCGAGAGCCTGAAATGGTAGAGGGTCTCCAGTTGAGCAGGAGTGTTGGACTCGAATACCTCCAAGGTCTCCTCCAACACTATTCTGAATTTAAAAATGTATCAGTAAATCAAAAATGGGTTTTCCAACCAGATGAGGATCTTTGGATTGAGGCATTTGAAAACATGTTGGAGAATGGGAATATATTCACCTCTTTCCTGTCATATTTTAGAATTCCTTTACAGGGATGTCACTTGTTCAAGTTCATATGAATATCTCTTTCCCTCTCTTTTAGTAAAGGTGACCATTACTGTCGAAGCTCAGGTGAAAATTACTAATAGAGAATACAAGAAATCTCTGGAAGACTTAAGCTCTAAATATTCTCAGGAAATTCAGGCTCAGTTTAAAAAACAGGTAAGATTTACCGGATCAAGGAAATAGCCTAACTCTAATCAATGTCACCATTTCAGTGTAATGTATCTTATACTTTTCTTTAACCAAGGCCATTCCTAATTCATATCAAGAATGTGTCTTCTTCCCAATCAATACTGATGATGGAGGTAATTATCAATCAGAAACAGATGCTTTTGATAACAATATAGGTGCCAAACAATTTTTTTATTTTTTTTATTTTGTCAAGCAATTGTAAGATAACAGGTATAAGTATAAACATAGCTATGAATACATGAAATGGATACAGATAAGAAAAAAAACAGTAGGACAGGGATGGTAGGCATGTTGGTGCGCTTATGCATGCCCCCTACAAACCTCTTAGGAAAGGGGTGAGGTCAATAATAGAAAGTCCAAGGTTAAAGTTTTCGGGGTTTGGGGAAGAAACCATAGAGTCAGGTGGAGTATTCCAGACATTGACCACTCTGTTGCTTAAGTCGTATTTCCTGAAATCAAATTTGGTGTGATTAACCTTGAGTTTGTATCTATTGTTTATTTTTGTTTTGTTATGGTTGAAGCTGAAGTATTCCTTGACTGGTAGGACATTGCAATGTATGATTTTATATACTATGCTTAGATCGGACCAAAGGCGGCGTAGTTCTAGATTTTCTAGCTCTAGAATTTCGAGTCTGATGGCATAAGGTATTCTGCAACAGTAGAGGAGTGGAGAACTCTTCTTGTGAAATATTTCTGGACTTTCTCAACTATGTTAATATCAGATAAGTAATGTGGGTTACAGACTGATGAGCTGTATTTGAGTATTGGTCTAGCAAATGGTTTGTATGCTCTAGTTATTAGTGTAATATTACCAGAGTAAAAGCTATATAAGATTAGGTTAACAACTCTTCACGTCTTTTTGGCTATGTAGTTACAGTGGGCTCTAGCATTTAGATCATTAGATGAGTACTCCAAGATCCTTGACAGAATTTGGATCATCAAGGTCTTGACTATTTAGCCTGTATTTTATTTTCTGATTTTTGACCACTCTGGGACAGAGCATTTATTTGTTGAAATTTGAAGTTGCCATTTGTTTGACCATTCTGATACATAGTCAAGGTCTTTTTGAAGGGTAGCAGTATTGTCTGTGGTGTTGAATAGCTTTACATCATCAGCAAAGAGAACACAGTTGATATGATCACAGAGGTCATTTATGTAGAATATGAAGAGAGTTGGTCCGAGAACACTGCCTTGGGGGACACCATTGTTGACAGGTACAGAATTTGATAGGACACTCCCAATTTTGACCATTTGTTGTCTGTTTGATTATGCAGGTATCCAGAGATACCATAAGATTTTAGTTTTAGGAGTAGTTTGTCGTGTACCACTGAATCAAAGGTGTTAAGCCTGGGTTCCCCAACCAGGGTTAAGGAGACAAGCTAAACAGAATGTGCAGCATTAGTCAGATAGGCACACAGATAAATGAGTGAGATAAGTTTGTATGTTTGTTAACATACAGTAAAAATAACAGATACGCTTGTGCTATCAAAAATATAGTTTATTCCATTGTGAGTTCATAGCATAGTCAAAATAACAGTCCATTAGTCATGTATCATTTAGTCAGTCCATTCAAGGATATTCAGTTAACAAAGTCCGCATAGAATATCCTATGTCAGTTCACTTACAAATCAGTCCTTTGTTTCTCTCCCGTTCGAGTAACGCAGTCTTGAGTCCATGCAGTAATTAGGGATCATCAAAGCCAGAGAGAGAGCAAGCTGTCATCTTGCTTCTTTTAAAGTGCTTTCACAACCACTCCCTTAATTACATTCCTATATTTAAAGTTGCAAACACTTTAACTTATAAACTATGATTACATATTTATTATTTTACCTAAACCAGTTAGGGTAAACAATGTTATCCCTAACATTCTCCCCTTTTAGGAAATAATAATAAATATAACTATTTACATCTTTAAATCATATTTGTTACAACTTTCTTTAAACTTAATTACTCCTTGAGCTTTTGTAAATTGGTCTGCAATGTTTTCTCCTGTCGTGCAGTATTCCAATTTAATTAGCCCATTCTTTACAGATTCTCTAACATTTAAGTATCTTAAATCAGTATGCTTTGATCTAGTTTTTACAGCAATACTAGTAGCTAACTTTATAGCTGCCTGGTTGTCCTCGTACACAATAATGCAGGGGTCGGCAAACTACAGCCCGTGGGCCACATCCGGCCCGTTGGTCTGTCCAATCCGGCCCGCCCCTGCCCTGAAAAAAAATTGCTGGGCGTGGCGTATTGCCCTGCACCGCAGGGCCCCCAAAGCTGCAAAACAGTGCGGAGCGCTCTTGGAGTAGGAAGAAAAGAAGACCTTTGCAAAGGCCTCGGCTGAGAGTTTGAAATCACCTTTGAGAGCGACCTCTCCGAAGGTGAGTCCCCGCCAATCCCGCTTTTTTTACGGGGCTTCCAGGCTGAAACTTTGCACAGGCAAAGTTTGCAGGTGGGAGCATCTTCCCGCCGAGGAAAGGGAAGGGTTCCGCCCAGTGGGTGGGTGGGCGGGAGGAGGTGACCCGGTGGCGCTCCTGGTTTCCCCTCTGCCGCACTGTGCAAAGTTTCAGCCTGGAAGCCCTTTCGGCTTCCTTTTAACTCGCGGGCGCTCGCGCCTGGCCCCGAGCCATACGGTGGAGGGAAGCCCAGCGAGTGGGCGGGCTGCTTGAAGGAGGCGACCCGGCCGCGCTCCAGGCTTCCCTCTGCCATGCGGCTTGGGGCCAGGCATGAGCGCCCGCGAGTTAAAAGGAAGCCGAAAGGGCTTCCAGGCTTAAACTTTGCACAGGCAAAGTTTGCAGGCGGGAGAGTCCTCCCGCCGAGGAAAGGGAAGGGTTCCACCCAGCGGGCGGGTGGGCAGGCTGCTTGGAGGAGGTGACCCGGCGGCGCTCCTGGTTTCCCCTCCGCCGCGCTGTGCAAAGTTTCAGCCTGGAAGCCCTTTCGGCTTCCTTCTAACTCGCGGGCGCTCGTGCCTGGCCCCGAGTCACGCAGCGGAGGGAAGTCCAGCGGGTGGGCGGGCTGCTTGAAGGAGGTGACCCAGCCGCGCTCCAGGCTTCCCTCTGCCGTGCGGCTTGGGGCCAGGCGCGAGCGCCCACAAGTTAAAAGGAAGCCGAAAGGGCTTCCAGGCTTAAACTTTGCACAGGCAAAGTTTGCAGGTGGGAGCGTCTTCCCGCTGAGGAAAGTGAAGGGTTCCGCCCGGTGGGCGGGCGGGCTGCTTGGAGGAGGCGACCCAGCCACGCTCCAGGCTTCCCTCCGCCGCGCGGCTCATGGCCAGGCACAAGCGCCCACCGTGCGGTGGAGGGAAGCCCGGAGTGCCGCTGGGTCGCCTCCTCCAAGCAGCCCGGCCGCCCGCCCACCGGGCAGAACCCTTCCCACTCATCCCTTGGGTGCCTGCCTCGTTCCTCTCTCAGTCGCTCTCTCGCTCCTCCACCAGCCCAGAAAAGAAAGAGAAAAAGAGGCGAATAGTTATTATTCTCAGCCGAAACAACCAGAAACGAAGGTAGGCAGGCAGAACAGAGCACTGGCTTGAACCATGGGCGGCTGTGTGGGGGTGAACGGGCGCTTCGGAGGAGCTGCGCTAACAGGAAGCCACCCTGCCGGCTTCTTTGAAGCAGTTTCTTCCTGGGCTGGTGGAGGAGCGAGAGAGCGACTGAGAGAGGAACGAGGCAAACACCCGAGGGATGAGCGGGAAGGGTTCTGCCTGGCGGGCGGGCTGCTTGGAGGAGGCGACCCGGCGGCACTCCGGGTTTTCCCTCCACCGTGCGGCTTGGGGTCAGGAGCAAGCGCCCGAGAAGAAAGAGCAAGCTGCAAGTTGCTGGGAAGTTGCTCGGGTGCTAGGAGCCGCTGTCGTGGTGAGCGGCTCATCGGGCACGTATGCGAGGAGGAGGGCTTTTAAAGTGCCGCCCGATCAGGACCGCCGAGCCGGGAAATGGGGCACCAAGGCAGGGCAAGGCTCCACCAGCAGTGGCCGAGCTTTAGGTGGGCTTGGATGCCCCTGAGCGCGGTTTGCTGTTTGTTCTCTCCTGGGACTCACGTTTGGAAAGCATGGAAAGTAGTAGCAGGAGCAGCCACAGTTTTACTTTTTCTTATATATTATATATTATAAAGGGCCCATTATTAGTTCGGCCCTCGAACACAGATCTGATTTTCCATGTGGCCCCTGACAGAAATTAATTGCCCACCCCTGCAATAATGGAATCTTTAACAGTTACACCCATGTCTAATAATAACTGTTTGTACAGAATTAAGTCAGTGCATAGTAATGACAGACATGAAAATTCCGCTTCCATCGTGGACAAGCTGATATGCTGTTGTCTGATTGACCTCCACCCTATTAATGTCTTACCAAATAATATAGCCATCCCAGATGTTGATTTTCTAGTGTTTATATCAGTTGCAAAACTTGCATCTGCATTGGCACTAAGACTCAAATCACCCTTTGGTTCTATATACAATGCATGGTTCATTGTTCCTTTAAGATATCTTAAAATTCTCTTCAATGATTTCCAATGACATTGATGTGGATCTGAATTAAAACGAGCCAGCTGATTTACACTATAAGCTATATCTGGCCTAGACCAATTGCTTATGATAAGCTGCCAATCAAAGATTGATATATCATCAGTTTGGCAAACTTCCTGATTCATTGGAGTCTTTGCCGATTTACAAAGTTCCATTTTATACGTTTTAATTAATTGGCAAATTTTATCTTCTTGAGATATCTTTAAAACCATTTTTTGTTTTGTTAATTGTCAATCCTAGATACTTTTTAATTTCACCTAAATGCTTTAACTTTATCTTTTTGGCTAATAATGATATAATCTCATTAGCTTCATTATTAGTCTTAATTATCAAAGCAATATCATCTGTAAATAATAACAATAATGACACCGTTCCATTATTTTCTCTTTTAAACACACATGGATCTGCTAAACCAGATTTAAAACCTATATTGTTTAATTCTTTCACAATGTATTGGTTCCACTCAAAACCAGATTGTTTCAACCCGTAAAGACTCTTTTTGAGTTTCCAACAATCATTACTATTTAATTTATTGTCTTTTATAACAATTGGCTTTTTCAAATATATAGTGTGCTGCAATGGTGCCTGCAAATAAGCAGTTTCTACATCTAAATGGTTAATGACATAGTTTGTCTTAGCTGCTCACACTAAAGCTGCTCTCAAAGATGTTGCTTTAAGACTTGGTGCAAAAACTTCATCGTAATCAGATGCAGTTTGTTTAAATCCTTCAGCTACTAACCTAGCCTTAAGGGTAACAATCCCATCATTTCCAGTTTTTATTTTAAATATCCATTTGCACCCAATGGATTTTTCTCCTGGAGGTAATTTAGCATCTTCATATACTTCCATTATCTTTAATGAATTTAGTTCTTTTTCCATTGCCTTTTGTTATGTATGTAAATAGTTGAAGAAAGGCAAGCTTGGGGTAAAGTGCAGGGTTCTGGCCCTGCACTTCTGACTGGGTGTTAAGCGGCTAGATCGGATTGGTCGGGTTCTGAGAATCTGATTGGCCCTTAACGAAGGACTCTTATTGGTACTGGAGCTAGCATTTCACAAGCTCCTATTGGTTATTTAACATTAGCATTACCTATATAAGTAGAGTTGTTGTTATACAAGTTAGACGTCACTATGCAATAAAGAGTTGAAAGTTCACCAACTAAGACTGTCTCCATTCATTCTACCCATGCCTGAATCTATGACACTGGCAACGAAGGTGGGATTTGGAGACATCTGATCTTAAGGAACTTGGAAGAAAAAAAACAGAGCACGTGTAAAAAAACGGCGCCACCAACGGAAGCCATGTCCGGCGGCATCGTTCCACCCGCTCCGTACGATCCATCCCAAGAGGATTGGGAATCCTACATGGATCGCTTTCAGATGTTCCTTGAAATGAACAATTTGAAGGACGCCACACCAGCCAAGAAGCGGGCGCTGTTCCTGACATACTGCGGCCCGGCTGTCTTTAAAATGGCTAAAGCCCTCGCAAAGCCTCGAGAAGTGAAAGCAATAAGCTTGGATGACCTCGAATCTCTCCTGAGAGACCATTACGCGCCAACCGTACCCACGCTCGTGAGACGCCACGAGTTCTATCAACGAAGCCAACGAAAAGGAGAGAGTGTGGCTGACTTGGTGGCAGACCTCTGGCACTTGGGAGGCCTCTGCGGGTTCGCAGACTTAGATGAAGCATTGAGAGACCGCCTAATTCTGGGATTAGATGCACCAAACGTGCAGAGCAAGATAATGGCGAAGGGCGACATCGGCCTTGTTGACGCCACCGCCGAAGCCACCGCCGCTGAGGCAACAAAAAAGTCAGCAGCGCAGCTATGGCGAAGCCGGAACCCCACAAACCCACCGACAGGCGACATCTCACCCAGCTCAGAAGGGCAGTTGGCAACAATGCACTACGAGGACCTCTCTTCGTCGTCAGACAGCGACGAAGAAGGGGTCCATCGACTGCGTTCCAACCGGGACCCTCGTCCAAAAACCTCACGCCCTTGCGCTGGCTGCGGGGCAAACCATCCCAGGGCAGACTGCAAATTCCGCGACGCACTCTGCCACGAGTGCGGGAAACGAGGCCACATCAGTCAAGTCTGTCGCAGTTTACCGGGACCAAGCCCGGCCTCAAAGGGAACCAACTTTCGCCAATCGGCAGGAAACCGTCCTGTAAGGCGAGATCCAGCAAACCACTCCTACAGATATCGAGCGTTGCAGAAAGAAGAGGCTCACCATACTATCACTATAGGTCACGCCTCGGCCCTGGACGCGAAGAAGATTCGAGTTACAGTAGCCATAGAGAACCAACCCTGCCACATGGAGGTCGACTCGGGATCGTCCCTCTCGATGGTGTCGTGGAAGACATTAAAGCAGCTCATTCCTACCATCCAACGCCAAGACCTTCGAATGCAACGCCTTATTCTTAAAGATTACCAAGGAAATCGGATCCCTGTGGTCGGGTCTTGTCGAGTCCGCGTCTCGTTTAAAAAGCATACGGCATACTTACCTTTAACGATCATTGATAGGGACAGGCCTAGTTTGTTGGGCCTCCAATGGTTTGCGCCACTCGGCATCGAAGTAGCCGGCGTAAACCGAGTCGGTGATTGCGAGTGGGAGGAGGATCTTATGTCTGAATTCAGTGATGTCTTCGCAGATCGTCTGGGCGAGTATAAGGGGACCCCAATCTCGTTCAGCCTTGACCCTAAGGTAGCCCCGATCCGTTTAAAGCCCCGTTGAGTTCTGTTCGCCCTTAAGGCCAAGATAGATGAACAACTTGACAAACTAATTAAACAAGGGGTACTGCAACCCATTGATCATTCCCCATGGGAAACTCCTATTGTAACCCCCATTAAACCAGATGGGTCAATCCGAATCTGTGGGGACTACCGGGCCACTCTAAACCACGCCCTCCAACAGAACGCGTATCCAGTGCCGGTGGTGCAGCACCTCCTTCATTCCCTGGGAGGTGGAAAGGTTTTCGCTAAGCTAGATTTAGCTCAAGCCTATCAACAATTGCCCGTGGACGATAAAACAGCCCAAGCCCAAACGATAGTAACGCACAGAGGTGCTTTTAAATGTACCCGATTGCAGTTCGGGGTGAGTGTAGCCCCGGGAATATTCCAAAGTTTAATGGAACGATTGTTACAGGGAATCAAGGGCGTGGTTCCGTATTTTGATGACGTATTGATTGCAGCTCCTAGTAAAAAAATTCTGCAGAATCGTTTAAAATGTGTGCTTCAAAAATTCCAAGAAGCGGGATTGAAAGTAAAAAGGGATAAATGTTATCTGTATACCGACAGTGTTGAATTTCTAGGTTATCGCATTGATAGTCAGGGTATTCACCCAACTGAGAGTAAATTAAGGGCAATTAGGAATGCTCCCAGACCGCGTAACAAAACTGATCTTCAAGCATTTTTAGGCCTTATTAATTTCTACAATGTATTTTTACCGCATAAGGCGACTGTGGCTGAACCATTACACCGGTTATTAGATAAGAAAGCATTATGGGTTTGGGGTTACCAAGAAGAAAAAAAGCGTTTAGAAATGTAAAAGATTTACTTACATCTGATTCTGTACTTATGCAATATAATGAAACATTACCCTTGGTTATAACTTGTGATGCCTCACCGTTTGGGGTGGGCGCTATTTTGAGCCATGTGCTACCTAATGGAAATGAGGCTCCCGTTGCATACTTTTCGAAGACTCTATCCCAGGCAGAACGTAACTATGGACAAATAGACAAGGAGGCTCTTGCAATTGTGTCAGCCGTAAAAAAATTCCATGAGTATGTATATGGAAGGACATTTATAATTGTAACTGACCACAAACCTTTATTGGGGATAATCGCTGGGGACAAACCAACTCCCTATATATTGTCCCCAAGAATGACTCGTTGGTCAGAGTTTCTAGCTGCTTATAATTATCGATTGTTACATCGACCGGGGAAAGCCATTCCCCATGCCGACGCACTCAGCAGAGCACCGCTACCAGAGACCCTCGACGATCCGGCACCAACAGTATCAGCGTTACAAATCGAAACGCTCAACTCGCCTCCTATGACCACTCGAGATATCGCGAGGGAGACCAGACGAGACCACACCCTAGCACGAGTCCTAGGCTGGGTAGAGCGTGGATGGCCATTGGACCAGATCCCAGATGACTTCGCGCCATTTAAAACAAGACAAACTGAACTTTTTTCTCAAAAAGGCTGCGTTATCTGGGGTGATAGAGTCGTCGTCCCAGAACGACTCCAAAAAACGCTGTAACAAATCCTGCACGAAGGACATCCCGGGATCGTACGAATGAAGGCTCTCGCACGGAGCTACGCATGGTGGCCAGACATGGACCGACACATCGAGCAATGGGTCAAGGCCTGCACCAAGTGCCAACAAACCAGCAACGCACCGCCAAAAGCTGCACCAACCGAATGGGAGATGCCACGTGGACCCTGGTCCAGAATCCACCTGGATTTCGCAGGGCCGATCAAAGGACAGACATTGCTGTTGACTGTCGATGCATACTCTAATTGGTTAGAAATTCATCGGATGGCCAATACAACCTCCGAGGCAGTAATTAAAGTCCTCAATAGACTCTTTGCAACTCATGGATTGCCGGACGTCCTAGTGTCCAATAACGGACCACAGTTTACAGCGCTAATGTTTGAACAGTACCTTGCTGACAAGGGTATCTGCCATGCGCTCACCTCGCCGGCGCATCCTGCTACCAACGGCCGAGCGGAACGCATGGTACAATTTGTAAAAAAGACTTTACAAAAGATGAACTATGATAATCTTGACAGAAAAATAAACCGCATTCTACTTCTACAACACATCACTCCGCACAGCGAAACCGGCAGAACTCCCGCTGAACTTCTCATGGGGCAAAAACTCCGTTCCCGCCTCGACCGACTGCACCCTGCTTACGAGCCAGAGAAGCCTCCAGGATCCAGCGGACGCTACCGTACCTTCAAGGTAGGCAACCCCGTTTATGCAAGGAATTTATCGGCCGACCCAATTTGGATTGAAGCAACGATAATACGCGAAACTGGGCCCAGATCTTATATTGTAAAATGTATTGATGAGAGACTATGGAAAAGACATATTGACCAATTACGGTCACGACTTATAACTGCTAGCCAACAACTTCCGACCAAACTGAGGGGGGGGAAGGAAGAGAAGATGACGATATGCCAGGAAACCTGTTCCAGGAAAGCGATGAATCAAGTGAAACCCTGGAAATGGAGCAGGAAGAAGAATCGTACGCTCCAGGGGAAATCACACCAGAACAAGAAGCTGAGCCACTACAAAACAACACCCTACCTCAACGGGACTGCACACAACCAGTCCAAAGAAAATCTGACAGACCCAAGAGACAACCGTCCTATTTAAAGGACTACATAATCACAAACTAATTGTGAAGCCAGGGGGAAGGGGTGTTATGTATGTAAATAGTTGAAGAAAGGCAAGCTTGGGGTAAAGTGCAGGGTTCTGGCCCTGCACTTCTGATTGGGTGTTAAGCGGCTAGATCGGATTGGTCGGGTTCTGAGAATCTGATTGGCCCTTAACGAAGGACTCTTATTGGTACTGGAGCTAGCATTTCACAAGCTCCTATTGGTTATTTAACATTAGCATTACCTATATAAGTAGAGTTGTTGTTATACAAGTTAGACGTCACTATGCAATAAAGAGTTGAAAGTTCACCAACTAAGACTGTCTCCATTCATTCTACCCATGCCTGAATCTATGACACCTTTTGCCAATTCTCCTGATCCTTAGCAGGATACATCCTAAGTTCATCTACACTACTTGGAACTTTAGTTACTTTGCAAACTATACTTGCTTGATACCTATCAGGTGGTCTAATTACACGTGTAGTACGTCTAGGTATTACAGGACTACAGGTGGACTTTCATTTATTAACTGTTCTTGATTATCTAACTCTTCCTGATCAACAGTTTCCTCTTGTTCTGGTCCTATTTGCTCTTCGTGGACTTCTTCTTTAATTGGACTCTTCTTATAACTAGTCTGTTCTTTCTGCCTTTTGTAGGGTTCAATAATTACTTCATTATTTAAATCTTGCTCTAATCTATTCCATCCTACATGTTCTAGGAATTTACCACTAGCACTGGTGTAAACTCTAGATGTACCTGGTTCCCAGAATCTATAAGGTCTATGATTAGATGTATATCCTACAAAAAATAATCTTTTAGCTGTATGTTGTCCTTTTTGTCTGAGTTGTGTAGGGATATGCACCCATGCTGGTGCTCCAAATGTGTGCATGTAACTTAAATCAGGTTTTGTACCATGCCACAGTGTGAATGGTAATTCACCTGTTGTTGAATTAACAACATTATTTAATATATGATTACCACACATTATTACTTCTCCCCATAAATTGTCAGGTAATCCTGAATCAGACAACATAGTACGTGCCATTGACTGCAGTGTTTGGCCTCGTCTCTCTATAAAGGCATTATGTTGTGGTCTATATGGTGCAGACTTTTTATGTTGAATACCTAACATTCTAAGTCTATTCTGGAATTTATTATTTGTAAATTCCGTACCATTATCTGTTATATGAGTTACTAATTTCTTTTTAGTTTTCCTTTCTGCAAATTTAATCCAATTAAAGAGATTTAGATACATTTCAGTTTTGCTCTTCATTAAATAGCAAAACCCATATCTAGAATAGTGGTCTATTATACTTAGTATGTATCGAGCTCCTCCTACACCTGGTTTTTTCGGACCTATTAAATCAGCAAATACTACTTCTAAAGGCTCTTTGGTAGTAAATCCATCAACTCTATTAGCCGGTGTGACCCTGGCTTTGCTTTGATTGCAAGCATTACATTGCAAATACTTATTACAAGGTTTCAAACTTATTCTCTTAGATAATTCAACAGTTTTCTTAAGCATTTTAAAATTTAAATGCCCTAGCCTTTGATGTAACAAGTGAATACATTCATCATGAGGTTTCTTATTATCATAAACCGTGTTAGCCACCTATAAACCATTATCATTTAACACATATAATTCACCTCTTAAAGATGCAGTAATTTTCTTATCTTGTTTCTCAATTATGCAGTTATCTCCTTTAAATGTAACTACATATCCTAGTTTAACCAAAATTCTAACTTAAATTAAATTAAACTTAAGTTGTGGTACATATAACATTATTACATTCTCTTTTATAAAAGAACAATATGCTATACCTTGACCTTTAGCTTTCAGTTTCCAGCCATTGGCTAACAATATCTGCTGTGTACTCTTGGACATTTTAATAAAATTTTTGTTATCATTTGTTATACAGTGGGATGCTCCACTGTCAACCACCCATAAATTATTTTTTACAGCTCCGTTAGTATACATGGCTAACTCTAAATTTTTATTTATCTTTTGATGACTTTTAGTATTCTGTCCAGCATTCTGGCGTTTTGCTTTTTTACAAAATCTTGCCAAATGTCCTCTTCCTCCACAATTAAAGCACTTTTTAATTGCGTATGCAGTAGGAGATTCATTATCTTCTTTTTTGAGGTTGTTCCCTCCTTAATTCATCTCTTTCAAGTCTTCTTCTGGCCTCTTCAATCAATCTGCCAGTTATATCAGTTAAAGTTAAACTTTCCTTAGGCAAAACTTCAAGGGAAGTGACGTAGTTGTCATAACTTTCATCCAGTGATGATAGAATTATGTAGACTTGGTGTAGTTCAGAGAAAATAAGCTCTTTCTCGTGCAGTTCTTGAAAAATGCTTTGCATAGTTTTCAAATGACTAAGCATTTCACCATTTGTCTGGAGATGCGTCCTGAAAAGCTTCCGTGTTAGATTTATGTGTGCACCAACATTATCTCGAACATAAATCCTCTTCAGCTTCTGCCAATACCCAACAGCCGTTTGCTCTCCATGGATATGAACAAGTTGTTGGTCAGACAGTGTTAAACCAATTATGCAAATAGCTTGTTGATTTTTATGCATAAATTCTTCTATTTTTAGTCTATCTTCATCATCCTCTGGATCCCATTCCTCTATGTTTGGTGGGTTTTCAATTATGTTCCACAGACCTTCTCTTCGTAGAAGTAGACTACATTTCATAGACCATGATACATAGTTTGTTCCATCCAGCTTGGATATAAGGGACAAACTTTGTAGATTGACTTGTGTCATGTTTTCTTATATGGATATAAAACTATAATTAATAAAACACAGCTGTCTGTTTACTGTAATGTATAACAACACAAACTCTCACTTTTTACATAAATCTGTTTTATCCTAGTTAAACTGACTTTGCAGCCTCTGGGCCCATAACCAGTGTTAGGCCTGGGTTCCCCAACCAGGGTTAAGGAGACAAGCTAAACAGAATGTGCAGCGTTAGTCAGATAGGCACACAGATAAATGAGTGAGATAAGTTTGTATGTTTGTTAACATACAGTAAAAATAACAGATACGCTTGTGCTATCAAAAATATAGTTTATTCCATTATGAGTTCATAGCATAGTCAAAATAACAGTCCAATAGTCATGTATCATTTAGTCAGTCCATTCAAGGATATTCAGTTAGCAAAGTCCGTATAGAACATCCTATGTCAGTTCACTTACAAATCAGTCCTTTGTTTCTCTCCCGTTCGAGTAACGCAGTCTTGAGTCCATGCAGTAATTAGGGATCATCAAAGCCAGAGAGAGAGCAAGCTGTCATCTTGCTTCTTTTAAAGTGCTTTCACAACCATTTCCTTACATTCCTATATTTAAAGTTGCAGACACTTTAACTTATAAACTATGATTACATATTTATTATTTTACCTAAACCAGTTAGGGTAAACAATGTTATCCCTAACAAAAGGCTTTACAAAAGTCTATGTAGATTGCGTCTATTGCTTTGCCCTGATCGAGTTGTGTAGTCCATATGTTTTTGCAGTGTAAGATTTGCAGATAACAAGATAGTTTTTTTCTGAAACCAAATTGTTTATTAGAGAGTAGATTGTTTGTCTCTAAATGGAGGATAATGGATTGGTTAATAATTGATTCCATGACTTTACAGGTGATGCAGCATAAAGACATTGGTCTGTAATTTTCAACTAGGCTGGGGTCTCTCTTTTTGAAGATGGGGATGACTGTGGCTTGTGACCATAGTTTTGGCAAGGAGCTGGTCCTGAAAGATTTCTCAAAGATTATGCTTAGAGGTTTGGCTATGGCAATGGATAGCTTTTTAAAGAAATAGGCACATATTCCATCTGGTCCAATAGATAGAGATGATTTTAGATTGCATAGTGCTTTTTCAACATTGTCTTCTGTAAAGTCGATATGTATATCATATGTATATATGTACATATATGTATTACATATATGTAATACAGCACAAATTAAATTTAATGGAAAAAGAAGAATTGGCACAACAAATTAAAAATTTTTGAAAATACCAATAAACTAGGAAGATGGTTGGCATATACATTTAAAAAGGAGAAAGAGAAGAAACTGATAAATAAACTAGAAGATGAGAGAAGAACTTTCCAATATGAAAATGAGTCCAAAAAGGAAATAATTCAGGAGTTCTATGGGAAATTATATGATCAAGAAAAAATTTCAGAGGAAAATATAAAACAATATCTAGAGAAGGCTAGAGGTATTAGACAGGATCCAGAAATAAAAGGCTTGGAAATAAAAAGAGAAAAATACAAATTAAAGCATTTGCAGATGACCTGGTATTTATTTTAGAAGAACCATTGGAATCTGCCCTAAATTAATTGAGAAAAATTGAGGAGTATGAAGAAGTAGCAGGCAAGAATAAATAAAGAAAAACAAAAATACCAGCTAAAAACCTTACAGATAAACAGAAAAATTAACTGACAAAGAAAATAGGCCCGCAGCTGGTTAAAAATAAAATATTTGGGAATTTATTTAACAGCTGGATGTGCAACTATTAAAGAAGGTAACTATATAAGGTTAATATAACAAATTAAACTTTACCTGGAGAATTGGAAACATTTGCAATTGTCAATGATAGGAAGAATAGCAACTATAAAAATGAATATTCTGTTGAAACTACTGTTTCTGTTTCAAACGATTCCTATACAACTAGGGAAAAAAATACTTTGATGAATTAAATGCAATAATTTTGAAATATGTTTGGCAGGGGAAAAGAGTGAGAATAAGATTGAAAATGTTACAAGACTCAAGGAAGAATGGGGGCTTTGGACTGCCGGATTGGGAGCTTTATTACCAGGCCTCTGCACTAACATGGGATAAATTTGAGAAATAGAAGATTGTTAGTGCTGGAGGTGTTAAGTACTGAACATGGGTCGGAGTAAATGGAGACAGCCTCTGAATAGTGAACTTTCAGCTCTTTATTTGCATAGTGACTTCTCAAAACAACAACAGTGAACTCTGCCTTATATAGGCAACCCTTGTCAGAATTGTCAAATAACGAGCTATGAACGCTAGCTCTTTTAACCAATAAGAATTCTCTGTTAAGGGCCAATCGGATTCCTCAGAACTAACCAATCCGATCTGGCCGCCTAACAGCCAATCAGAAGTGCAGGGCCAGAACCCTGCACTTTACCTCAAGCTCATACTTTATTAACTATGGTACATACACAACAGGAGGGACAGGACCTCTAAGTGTGATAGCATGCCTTTTTGTGGTATGGAAAAAATAATGCTTTCAAAGACTTTATGTAAGGAACGCTCTAGTCTTGATATGGAAAAAAGTTAAAGCAAAAAATTATATGAAAATTCCAGTCTGTCTTTCTGCAATGGAAGCAGTGACACGTCCAAATGTTGTGAATTTGGAAAAAAATTGTAATGTATAAAGATACTTTAAATGAGAAAGGGGAACATTAAACTAAACAGGAACTACAGAACGAAGGTGTGGACCAGTGGTGGGATTCAAAAAAATTTACTACCGGTTCTGTGGGCATGGCTTGGTGGGCATGGCAGGGGAAGAATACTGTAAAATCTCCAGGCAGAGGTGGTATTTGCCAGTTCTCCAAACTACTCAAAATTTCCACTACCAGTTCTCCAAAACTGGTCAAAATCTGCTGAATGTAGACCATTTGCAAATACAATCAAGATATGTGGAAGATGTTAAAATATGTGGTTTTTATAAAGAATAAACATCACTTCATCGGATACTATTAGGAACAGATGAAAAATTTAAAAATATATAGTTATTTATTAAGCCTTAAAATGAAAGATGAACAAGTGAAAGAAACAATAATAGTATGAACAAAAAACTTTGGATATACAATAGAATTAGACAAATGGCAAAAACTCTGAGATAGAAATTATAAATTAACAATGGCAACTAAGTACAAGGAAAATGTTTTACAGGTGGCATTTGCCACTGGCAAGACTAGCAAAGATCTTTAAAAACATGTCCACCAAATGTGGGAAATGTAACTACACACCGGGCTCTTATTACCATGTGTGATGGACCAATGGTGGTATGCTATCAGTTCAGCCTGGTTCTGTTGAGCCAGTAGCGGTGATGAGCAGTGGAGACTAAACTGGTTCTCTCCACTGTTGGGCCCATCTGCCCACCTGGGCTTCCATACTCATCTTTATCCTCTGAGTTTGAAGCATAGCTGCCTTCCGCAGCACAAAAGGTGCCACACGGCAGCTGCTGAAGCAATCGGGAGAGTGCAGGCTTACAGGAGGTGAGTTTGAACAGTGCAAACAAAAGAAAGTACGTGTTTGGCACACGTGAGCATGCAAAGTATGTGCATGCGTGCAAAGCACGCCCACCAAGCCACACCCATTGTACCGGTGGTAAAAGTTTTTGAATCCCACCACTGTGATGGACATGTCCAAAGGCAAAAAAAAAAATGGATGAAAATACATACATGGCTAGAAAAAATGATAAAACAACATATAGATTTAAAACCAGAAATATTTTTGTTAGGTAAAAAATAATAAATAAAAAAATAATAAAAGGGATAAAAAATGATAAAAATATTACATGTTTTGACAGGAGCGAGAATTGTATTTGCACAACATTGGGAAAATGAGGAAATCACTGCAGAGGAAAATACTGTATAATCAGAAAAATATTAGACTGTGCAGAAATGGATAGATTAAAGATAAAGGGCAAAGAAGTCACAAAATACTTTTTAATTTGAGATTTGTTTTACCATTGGTTAGATAATAAAGGTAGAAATTGGAAATTGGAAGAATATCACTATATACAGTATAAGTAAAGAATGTTATTACTTATTTCTATGTTATCCCTATGTATTTATAAATTGACTTAGACAATACACTGCTTACTAAGCACTTACATATGTTAAAGAAAAATGTGAAACTCACTTCTTGGATTATTAGCTTTTTGCAGCTGGAGAATTAGACAAGATACAGCACACACCACACACTCAGTGTTTTAGGAGGCTGGCTTCTAATTAAAGTCTCTTTCCTGCCATAGGTTTCTTTGTTTATGAAAGCTTTCTTTTACTTTTTCTTCCTTGTAGATGAAAGATGTTTATAGTGCTGTTGATGGATACCTTGGTGTGAAGATCTTAGGAATGAGGTTGGTGTCTAAAAAGAGACTAAATTATGCTTTGGGATGATAAGCCAACAAGTGATCTATGAACAGAAGTAACTCCTCTTCAGATTTCTTTTTTTAACAATATGGATAGACCAGGGCCTGAGCATGTCTTTCTTATTTATTTGTTTGTTTGTTTGTTTGTTAGAATTTGTCAAAAAAAAACAAAAACAAGAATAAAAGAATAAAAATACAATGACAGGGACAATAGGCACATTAGTGCACTTATGCACGCCCCCTCTACTAACCACTTAAGTATGATATAACGTCCACAGAAGTCAATTTGTGACTGAAACTGAAAATTTGTAGCCGAAACAACTGAATCAGGTAGAGCATTCCAGACATTGACAACTCTATTACAGAAATCATATTTTTACGGTCAAGTTTAGAATGATTTACATTGAGTTTAAAGTGGTTGTTAACTCGCATTTTATTGCAATTAAAACAAAAATGTCATTTACAGGTAAAACATTACTGCGTATAATTTGGTATGCAATACCTAATATATTTTCAGTCACCATATGTTTCAGGAAGCATCTGAGCAGGGTGAAAAGTGTTCTTGCAAGTTAAAGCAGTCAGAATTAGACTAAAGTCCAGGTTGAAATCCCACTCAGTTGTCAAACTTCCAGAGGAACTTTGGCATAGTCTGAAACTTATTTTAAGCTCTCTCAGAAAACTGTTGTGTGGATTAAATGGAGTAGAAATGGAGTACAAGTACTAGTTCATTTTGCATTTGATGAAGGAAAAGGGTGGGCTATCACAATCTTTAGCATACATTCATGGAGCAATAAGGGGCATTCAGCACCTGAGGAATTGTTCTTTCTTCACTGTTCTCTTAGGAACGGCAGTATTATTGTGGATCACAAAATCATCTTCCAAGCACAAATAGAGAATAATGAGAAAACAATCCAGCAGCAAATGGCAAATATTACAGAGGGAGTGAGGAATTCCTTGGCAGAAATCCAAAGTGATGGGCATTGTGCCAGGGATTCAGGTATGGTCTAGCTTGGTAAACTCTTCTGCTTGAATGTGATTTCCTTTGACTGACAAATAAGCAAGATTCCTGGCTACTTGTTTTTTTAGGCTAGAGTGTTTTTAGAATAAATCACCTTTTTTCTGCAGGATCAAACATACTTTTGGGTGGCTTACCCCTTGCCACAAAATGTAACAATGCGGGGTAGAGCAAGGTACCATATCTGTGCTGCAAATCTCAAAATAGCCACATTTGTTGTTGTTAGTCGCAAAGTCATGTCCAACCCATCATGACTGATATACTTTCAGGCATGGGTGAAATGAATGGAGACAATCTTAGTTGGTGAACTTTCAGCTCTTTATTACATAGTGACTTGAGAGCTTGAACAACAACAACTCTGCCTTATATAGGTGACCTTAATGTGAAATAACCAATAGGGAGCTGTAAGACGCTAGCTCCAGAACCAATAAGAGTCCTTCGTTAAGGGCCAATCGGATTCTTTGAACCCAACCAATCCGATCGAGCCGCTTAACACCCAATCAGAAGTGCAGGGCCAGAACCCTGCACTTTACCCCAAGCTTGCTTTTATTTAAACTATTTACATACATAACACCCCTTCCCCCTGGCTCCTCAATTATGGTGTGGTTATATAGTCCTTCAAATAGGATGGTTGTCTTTTGGGTCCATTAGATTTTCTTTGGACTGGCTGTGTGCAGCCCTGTTGAGGTAAAATGTTGTTTGGCAGTGGCTCAGCTTCTCGTTCTGGTGTGATTTCCCTTGGAGTGTACGATTCTTCCTCCTGCTCCATTTCCTGAGTTTCACTAGATTCATCGCTCTCTTGGAACAGGTTCCCTGGAATGTCGTCTTCTTCCATTCCTTCCCCCCCCCCCTCAGTTTGGTCATGGGGGAGTTGCTGGCTGGCCGAAAGGAGTCGTGACCGTAATTGGTCAATATGTCGTTTCCACAGTCTTTCATCAACACATTTTACAATATAGGATTTGGGCCCAGTCTTGCGTATTATAGTTGCTTCAATCCAAACCGGGTCGCCTGATAAATTTCTTGCATAAACGGGGTCGCCTACCTTGAAGGTACGGTAGCGTCCGCTGCAGGCTTTTCTGGCTCGTAAGCAGGGTGCAATCAGTCGAGGTGGGAATGGAGTTTTCGCCCCATGAGAAGTTCTGCGGGAGTTCTGCCGGTTACGCTGTGCGGAGTGATGTGTTGTAGAAGTAGAATGCAGTTTATTTTTTCATCAATATTATCATAGTCCACTTTTTGCAAAGTCTTTTTTACAAATTGTACCATGCGTTCCGCTCGGCCGTTGGTAGCAAGATGCGCCAGCGAGGTGAGCGCATGGCGGATGCCATTATCAGCAAGGTACTGTTCAAACATCAGCGCTGTAAACTGTGGTCCATTGTCGGACACCAGGACATCCGGCAATCCATGAGTTGCAAAGAGTCTATTAAGGACGTTAATGACAGCTTCGGAGGTTGTATGTGTCATTCGATGAATTTCCAACCAATTAGAGTATGCATCGACAGTCAATAGTAATGTATGTCCTTTAATCGGCCCTGCGAAATCCAGGTGGATTCTGGACCAGGGCCCGCGTGGCGTTTCCCATTCAGTCGGTGCAGCTTTTGGCGGTGCGTTGCTGTTTTGTTGGCACTTGGTGCAGGCTTTGACCCATTGCTCGATGTGTCGGTCCATGCCTGGCCACCAAGCGTAGCTCTGTGCGAGTGCTTTCATCCGCACGATCCCGGGATGTCCTTTGTGCAAAATTTGTAACAGCGAGTTTTGGAGTCGTTCTGGAACGACGACTCTATCGCCCCAGATGACACAGCCTTTTTGCGAAAAAAGTTCAGTCTGCCTTGTTTTAAATGGCGCGAAGTCATCTGGGACCTGGTCCAATGGCCATCCACGTTCTACCCAGCCTAGGACTCAAGCAAGGGTGTGATCTCATCTGGTCTCTCTCGCGATATCTCGAGCGGTCATAGGAGGTGAGTTGAGCATCTCGATTTGTAACGCTGATACTGTTGGTGCCGGATCGTCGAGAGTTTCTGGTAATGGTGCTCTGCTGAGTGCATCGGCATGGGGAATGGATTTCCCTGGGCGATGTAACAATCGATAATTATAAGCAGCTAGGAACTCTGACCATCGAGTCATTCTTGGGGACAATATATAGGGGGTTGGTTTGTCCCCAGCGATTATCCCCAGTAAAGGTTTGTGGTCAGTTACAATGGTAAATGTCCTTCCATATACATACTCATGGAATTTTTTTACGGCTGCCACAATTGCAAGAGCTTCCTTATCTATTTGTCCATAGTTACGTTCTGCCTGAGAAAGAGTCTTCGAAAAGTATGCAACAGGGGCCTCGTTTCCATTAGGTAGCACATGGCTCAAAATAGCACCCACCCCAAATGGTGAGGCATCACAAGTTATAACCAATGGTAATGTTTCATTATATTGCATAAGTACAGAATCAGATGTAAGTAAATCTTTTACATTTCGAAACGCTTTTTCCTCCCGGTAACCCCAAACCCACAATGCTTTCTTATCTAATAACCGGTGTAACGGTTCAGCCACAGTTGCCTTATGTGGTAAAAACACATTATAGAAATAAATAAGGCCTAAAAATGCCTGGAGATCTGTTTTGTTACGGGGTCTGGGAGCATTTTTTATCGCCCTTAATTTCCTCTCAGTAGGGTGGATACCCTGACTATCAATGCGATAACCTAGAAATTCAACACTGTCAGTATACAGATGATATTTATCCTTTTTTACTTTCAATCCCGCTTCTTGGAATTTCTTAAGAACACATTTTAAACGATTCTGTAGAATTTTTTTACTAGGAGCTGCAATTAACACGTCATCAAAATACGGAACCACGCCCTTGATTCCCTGCAATAATCGTTCCATTAAACTTTGGAATATTCCCAGGGCTACACTTATCCCGAATTGCAATCGGGTACATTTAAAAGCACCTCTGTGCGTTACTATCGTTTGAGCTTGGGCTGTTTTATTGTCCACGGGCAATTGTTGATAGGCTTGAGCTAAATCTAACTTAGCAAAAACCTTTCCGCCTCCCAGGGAATGAAGGAGGTGCTGCACCACCGGCACTGGATACGCGTTCTGCTGGAGGGCGTGGTTTAGAGTGGCCCAATAGTCCCCACAGATTCGGACTGACCCATCTGGTTTAATGGGGGTTACAATAGGAGTTTCCCATGGAGAATGAACAATGGGCTGCAGTACCCCTTGTTTAATTAGTTTGTCAAGTTGTTCATCTATCTTGGCCTTAAGGGTGAACGGAACACGTCGGGGCTTTAAACGGATCGGGGCGACTTTAGGGTCGAGGCTAAACGAAATTGGGGTCCCCTTATACTCACCCAGATGATCTGTGAAGACATCGCTGAATTCAGTAATAAGGTCCTCCTCCCACTCGCAATCACCGACTCGGTTCACGCTGGCTACTTCGATGCCGAGTGGCGCAAACCATTGGAGGCCCAACAAACTAGGCCTGTCCCTATCGATGATCGTTAGAGGTAAGTATGCCGTATGCTTTTTAAATGAGACGCGGACTCGACAAGACCCAACCACAGGGATCCGATTCCCTTGGTAGTCTTTAAGGATGAGACGTTGCATTCGAAGGTCTTGGCATTGGATGGTAGGAATGAGTTGTTTTAATGTCTTCCACGACACCATCGAGAGGGACGATCCAGAATCGACCTCCATGTGGCAAGGTTGGTTCTCTATGGCTACTGTGACTCGAATCTTCTTAGCGTCCATGGCTGAGGCGTGACCTATAGTGATAGTATGGTGGGCCTCTTCTTTCTGCAATGCTCGATATCTGTAGGAGTGGTTTGCTGGATCTCGCCTTACAGGACGGTTTCCTGCCGATTGGCGAGAGCTGGTTCCCCTTGAGGCCTGACTTGGTCCCGGTAAACTGCGACAGACTCGACTGATGTGGCCTCGTTTTCCGCACTCATGACAGATCGCATCACGGAATTTGCAGTCTGCCCTGGGGTGGTTTGCCCCACAAGGCAAGGGCGTGAGGGTTTAGAGCGAGGGTCCCGGTCAGACCGCAGTCGATGGACCCCTTCTTCGTCGCTGTCTGATGATGAAGAGAGGTCCTCGTAGTGCGTTGTCGCTAGCTGCCCTTCTGAGCTGGGTAAGATGTCGCCTGTCGGTGGGGTCGTTGGGTTTCGGCTTCGCCGTAGTTGCGCGCGGATTTTTTGGTCGCCTCAGCAGCAGTGGCTTCGGCGATGGCGTCAGCAAGGTCGATGTCGCCTTTCGCCATCAGCTTGCTTTGCACGCCTAGCGCATCTTATCCCAGAATTAAACGGTCTCTCAGTGCTTCATCTAAGTTTGCGAGCCCGCAGAGGCCTCCCAAGTGTCGGAGGTCTGCCACGAAGTCAGCCACACTCTCTCCTTTTCGCTGGCTTCTTTGATAGAATTCATGACGTCTCACGAGTGTAGGTATGGTTGGCGCGTAATGGTCTTTCAGGAGAGGTTCGAGGTCGTCCCAGCTCATTGCTTTAACTTCTCGAGGTTTCGCGAGTGCTTTTGCCATTTTAAAGACAGCCGGCCCGCAGTACGTCAGGAACAGTGCCCGCTTCTTGGCTGGTGTGGCGTCCTTCAGGTTGTTTGTTTCAAGGAACATCTGAAAGCGATCCATGTAGGATTCCCAATCCTCTTGGTTCGGATCGAACAGAGCGGGTGGTACGATGCCGCTGGACATGGTTTCCGTTGGTGGCGTCGTCTTGGCACGTGCTCTGTTTTTCTTCCCAGTTCCTTAAGATCAGATGTCTCCAAATCCCATCCTCGTCGCCAGTGATATAGTTTCAGGCATGGGTGAAATGAATGGAGACAATCTTAGTTGGTGAACTTTCAGCTCTTTATTACTTAGTGACTTAAGAGAGTGAACAACAACAACTCTGCCTTATATAGGTGACCTTAATGTGAAATAACCAATAGGGAGCTGTAAGACGCTAGCTCCAGAACCAATAAGAGTCCTTCGTTAAGGGCCAATAGGATTCTCTGAACCCAACCAATCTGATTGAGCCGCTTAACACCCAATCAAAAGTGCAGGGCCAGAACCCTGCACTTTACCCCAAGCTTGCTTTTATTTAAACTATTTACATACATAACAATGACCCCATAGGAAATGTTCCTCCCGGCCTTCCTGTCCTCTGTCATCCTCCAGAGTCCATTTAAATTCATGCCGACTGCTTCAGTGACTCCATCCAGACACCTCCTTCTCTGCTGTCCCCTTCTTCTTTTGCCTTCAATTGTTCCCAGCATTAGACTCTTCTCCAGTGAGTCTTTCCTTCTCATAAGGTGGCCAAAGTATTTGAGTTGCATCTTCAAGATCTGGCCTTCTAAAGAATGGTCAGGGTTGATCTCCTCTAGGACTGGCCAGTTTGATCACCTTGCAGGTTTCTCAAGAGACATATAAGAAGGTCTGGTACTCCCATTTCTTTAAATACTTGCCACAATTTGTTGTGATCCACACAATCAAAGGCTTCAGCATAGTCAATGAAACAGAAGTAGGTGTTTTTCTGGAACTTCCTAGCTTTCTCCATGATCTAGCGTATATTGGCAATTTGATCTCTAGTTCCTCTGCCTCTTCAAAATCCTGCCTGTACTTCTGGTAGTTCTTGGTCCACAAACTGCTGGAGCCTAGCTTGTAGGAGTTTGAGCGTAGCTTTGCTAGCATGTGAAATGAGTGCAATGGTGTGGTAGTTTGAATATTCTTTGGCATTGCCCTTTTTTGGAGTTGGAATGTAAACTGACTTTTTCCAATCCTGTGGCCACTGTTGAGTTTTCCAAATTTGCTGGCAAATTGAGTGTAGCACTTTTACTGTATCATCTTTTAAGATTTTGACTAGTTCAGCTGGAATATTGTCACCTCCACTCGCTTTGTTGTTGCTCAGAGTGCTTTAGGCCCATTTAACTTCGCATTCCAGGATGTCTGGCTCATGGTCAGTGACCATCCCATCATGGTTATCAGGGATGTTCTTGTATAGTTCTTCTATTTTTCCACCTCTTTTTAATCTCTTCTGCCTCTGTTAGGTCCATGCCATTTTGGTCCATTACCATGCCCATCTTTGCATGAAATGTTCCCTTCATATCTCCAATTTTCTTGAAGATATCTCTGGTCCTCCCTATTCTATTGTTTTCTTCTATTTCTTTGCACTGTTCATTTAAGAAGGCATTCTTATCTCGTCTAGCTATTCTCTGGAATTCTGCATTCAATTGGATTAGCTTTCTCTTTCTCCCTTTTGCTTCCCTTCTTTCCTCAGCCATTTTCCTCAGACAGCCATTTTCCTTTCTTGCATTTATTTTTCTTGTGATGGTTTTAGTTGCTACCTCTTGTACAATGTTGTGAACCTCCATCCATAGTTCTTCAGACACTCTGTCTATCAGATCTAATTCCTTAAATCTATTTGTCACCCCTACTGTATATTCATCGCGGATATGATTTAGTTCATACCTAAGTGGCCTAGTGCTTTTCCCTAACTTTCTTCAATTTAAGCCTAAATTTTGCAATTATAAGCTCATGATCTGAGCTATAGTCAGCTTCTGGTCTTGTTTTTACTGACTGTATAGAGCTTCTCCATCTTTGGCTGCAGAGCACATCGTCAATCTGATTTCTATGTTGACCGTTTGGTGATGTCCATATGTAGAGTCATCTTGGGTTGATGGAAAAGAGTATTTGCTGTGACCATTGTATTCTCTTGACAAAATTTTACCATCCTGTTCCCTGCTTCATTTTGTACTCCAAGGTTAAACTTGCTTCTTATTCCAGTTATCTTTTGGCTTCCTATTTAGCATTCCAATTCCCCCATGATGATAAGTGTTGTGTATGCAATATGATTAATAAAGTGTGAGCTTGGAGTAAGTACAAGGTTCTGGCCCTGCACTTCTGATTGGCTGTTAAGAGGCCAGACCGGATTGGCCCGTTCCGGGAAATCCGATTAGCCCTTAACAGAGAGTTCTTATTGGTTATAAAAGCTAGCATTCCTAGCTTGTTATTGGTTAAACGTTACAGGGTTTGCCTATATAAGGCGGGTTTTACTGCTGTTAAATGAGCAAATCACGATGTAAATAAAGAGCTGAAGTTCACTTTCAGAAACTTGTCTCCATTCTTTCTTGCCCATGCTCAAACTTAACACTGGCGACGAAGGTGGGATGTGGAGACATCTGAACCAACGAAACTTCGAAGAACACTGAGCACGTGACAGACGACGGCAACAACAGAACCATGTCCGGCGGCATCGTACCACCCGCTCCGTTCGATCCAACACAAGAAGTCTGGGAGTCTTACATGGATTGTTTCCAAATGTTCCAAGAGACAAACAACTTAAAGGACGCCACAGCCGGGAAGAAACGGGCGGTGTTCCTAACGCATTGCGGTCCAACCGTATTTAAGATGGCTAAAGCACTAGCCAAACCCCGAGAAGTGAAGGCCATGGATTGGGATGACCTCGAACCTATCCTGCGAGACCACTATGCCTACACTTGTGAGATGCCACGAGTTTTATCAAAGAAGCCAGCAAAAGGGAGAAAGCGTGGCCGACTTCATAGCAGACCTCCGAAATTTGGGAGGTCTCTGCGGATTCACTGATCTAGAAGAAGCACTAAGAGATCGCATAGTTCTGGGATTAGATGCACCAGGCATCCAAAGCAAGCTGATGGCGAAAGGCAACATCAGCCTTGCCGGCGCCATTGCCGATGCTACCGCAGCGGAAGCAACCAAGAAGTCGGCTGCACAACTACGCCGAAACCGCACTCTGGTACCACCACCGGCCAGTGAAATCTCACCTAGTTCAGAAGGGCAGCTCGCAACAACGCACCACAAGGACCTTTCTTCATCGTCAGACAGCGACGAAGAAGGGGTCCATCAACTGCGGTCCGACCGGGACCCTCGCCCAAAGCCCTTACGCCCTTGCGCTGGCTGTGGAGCCAACCATGCCAGATCCAAATGCAGATTCCGCGACGCACTCTGCCATGAGTGCGGGAAATGAGGCCACATCGGACGGGTCTGCCGCAGCTTGCCAGGACTCAGCCAGGCCTCAAAAGGGGCTAACTATCACCAATCGACAGGAAACCGTCCTGTAAGGTGAGAGTCAGTAAACCACTCCTACAGAAATCAAGCTTTGCAGAGAGAAGAGGCTCACCATACTATCACTATCGGTCATGCCTCAGCCTTGGACGCTAAGAAAATCCGAGTCACGGTAGCCATTGAGAACCAGCCTTGCCACATGGAGGTCGACTCGGGATCGTCCCTCTCAATGGTGTCTTGGAAGACACTCAAGCAACTCATCCCCACAATTCAACGCCAAGATCTCCATTTCCAATGCCTCATCCTCAAGGACTACCAGGGGAATTGAATTCCCGTCGTCGGGTCCTGCAGAGTCCGAGTCTCCTTCAAGAAGCACACAGCGTACTTACCTTTAACGGTCATCAATAGAGATAGGCCTAGCCTACTGGGCCTCCAATGGTTCACGCCACTCGGCATTGAAGTGGCCGGCGTAAACCGGGTCGGTAGCTGTGATTGGGAGGAAGACCTTACCTATGAGTTCAGGGACGTCTTCGCAGACAGCTTAGGTGAGTACAAGGGGACCCTGATCTCATTCAGCTTAGATCCAAAAATAGCTCCCATTCGCCTAAAGCCCCGTCGAGTTCCATTTGCCTTAAAATTGAAAATCGACGAACAACTCGACAAACTGATAGCTCAGGGGGTGTTGGAGCCCATCGATCACTCCCCGTGGGAGTGATTCCATTAAGCCAGACGGGTCAATCCGAATTTGTGGGGACTACCGGGCCACTTTGAACCACGCCCTGCAGCAGAACGCGTATCCAGTTCCGGTGGTGCAGCACCTCCTCCATTCCCTGGGAGGCGGGAAAGTTTTCGCTAAATTGGATTTAGCTCAGGCATATCAGCAATTACCAGTAGATGAAAAAACGGCACAGGCCCAAACTATTGTGACGCACCGAGGTGCCTTTAAATGTACCCGGCTGCAATTCGGAGTAAGTGTAGTCCCGGGGATCTTTCAGAGCCTTATGGAAAGGTTATTGCAAGGGATTAAGGGCATGGTCCCCTATTTTGACGATGTATTAATTGCAGCCCCTACAAAAAAAAATCTTACAGGACCGGTTAAAATTAGTCCTAAAAAAATTCCAAGAGGCCGGTCTTAAGGTTAAAAAAACAAATGTAAATTGTGTACTGACAGTGTTGAGTTTTTAGGGTACCTGATTGATAGCCAGGGCATTCACCCTACCGAAAGTAAATTAAAAGCGATCAAAAATGCTCCCAGGCCAAGAAACAAGGCCGATCTCCAGGCGTTCCTAGGCCTCATCAATTTTTATAATGTATTTTTACCGCACAAAGCAACTCTCGCTGAACCGTTACACCGATTGTTAGATAAAAAAGCAAATTGGTTATGGGGTTACCGTGAAGAATAGGCGTTCCGAAATGTTAAAAAACTGCTCACTTCTGACTCTGTACTCATGCAGTATAACGAGACTTTGCCGTTAGTTATAACCTGTGATGCATCGCCTTTCGGGGTGGGCGCCATTTTGAGCCACGTACTGCCTAATGGGAATGAAGCCCCTGTTGCATATTTTTCAAAGACTCTTTCAAAAACAGAGCGGAACTATGGACAAATTGATAAAGAAGCCCTCACAATTGTCTCAGTTGTGAAAAGATTTCACGAATTCGTGTATGGTAGGGTTTTTACTATTGTGACTGACCACAAGCCTTTGTTGGGGATAATAGCCGGAGATAAGCCGACTCCCTACATATTATCCCCTAGGATGACCCGATGGTCAGAATTCTTAGCTGCTTATAACTATCGGCTGCAATACCGCCCGGGGAAAGCCATTCCCCACGCCGACGCACTGAGCCGAGCACCACTTCCAGAGACTCTCAACGATCTGGCACCAATGGTAACCACATTGCAAATCGAAGCGCTAAACTCGCCACCACTGACTGCCCGAGCTTTCGCGAGAGAAACCAAATGCGACCACACCCTAGCATGAGTCCTAGGCTGGGTAGAACGCGGATGGTCATTGGACCAGTTATCAGGTGACTTCACACCATTCAAGTCTCGACAGACCGAACTCTTCTCCCAGAAAGGCTGTGTCATCTGGGGCGATAGAGTCATCATTCCAGAACAGCTCCGAAAAGCGCTGCTGAGAACTTTGCATGATGGCCACCCTGGCATCGTGCGAATGAAACCCTTGCACGAAGCTACGCATGGTGGCCGGGCATTGACAAGCAAATCGAACAGTGTGTTAAAGCTTGCCCCAAATGCCAAGAAGTCAGCAACACCCCACCAAAAGCCATGCCTACTGAATGGGAGACACCATGTGGACCCTGGTCCCGAATTCACCTGGACTTCGCGGGGCCAACCAAGGGCCACACCTTCCTGCTTACCGTCGATGCCTACTCCAATTGGCTCGAAATTCATTGCATGACGACTACGACCTCTGAGGCGGTCATCAAGATTTTAAATAGACTCTTTGCAACCCACAGATTACCAGACGTCCTGGTATCTGATAACGGCCCACGATTTACTGCACGAGCGTTCGAGCAGTACCTCGCTGACCGCGGCATCTGCCATGCGCTCACCTCACCTATGCACCCTGCGACCAATGGCCGAGCAGAACGCATGGTCCAATTTGTGAAGAAAACCTTGCAAAAGGTAGATTACGACAACATTGACAACAAGGTCAACCAAATCCTCTTCTTGCAACACATCACCCCACATAGCGTCACCAACAAAACTCCCGCTGAATTGCTAATGGGACAAAAGCTCCGCTCCCACCTTGACCGGTTGCACCCTGCGTATGAACCGGAGAAACCACTAGGATCCAGCAGCCGCTGTCACACCTTCCAGGTAGGAGACCTGGTTTATGCAAAAAACCTATCGGGCGACCCGTTGTGGGTGGAAGCGACAGTAGTATGTGTAACCGGCCCTAGATCCTACCTCGTGCAATGCCTTGACGATAAACTTTGGAAACGGCATATCGACCAATTATGGTCGCAGCTTGCAGTGGCCAGTCCGCAACTCCCCTATGACCAAACTGAGGGGGGGAAGGTACGGAAGAAGATGAAGCTCTAGGAAACCCGTTCGAAGGAAACGACGATTTTATAGAAACTCAGGAAGCGGAGCCGGAGGGAGAAACGTTTGCACCTCAGGGAATTGCGGAAAATGTGGGCAACGACGTAGAAGTGAACTCTGAACCAGAGGCAGCCCCACTGCCAGACAACGATCTACCTCAGCAGGATTGCAACCAGCCGATACAACGAAAATCAAAGAGACTAAAAAGACAACCGTCCTATTTAAGGGACTATGAAACTGCGCCCTGAACTAAGGAACCAGGGGGAAGGGGTGTTGTGTATGCAATATGATTAATAAAGTGTGAGCTTGGAGTAAGTACAGGGTTCTGGCCCTGCACTTCTGATTGGCTGTTAAGCGGCCAGACCGGATTGGCCCGTTCCAGGGAATCCGATTGGCCCTTAACAGAGAGTTCTTATTGGTTATAAAAGCTAGCGTTCCTAGCTTGTTATTGGTTAAACGTTACAAGGTTTGCCTATATAAGGTTGGTTTTACTGCTGTTAAATGAGCAAGTCACGATGTAAATAAAGAGCTGAAGTTCACTGTTCAGAAACTTGTCTCCATTCTTTCTCGCCCATGCTCAAACTTAACAATAAGGACATCATTTTTGGTGTTAATTCCAGAAGGTATTGTAGGGCTTCATAGTACTGGTCAACTTCAGCCTCTTCAGCACCAGTGGTTAGGGCATAGACTTGGACTACTGTAATGTTGAATGGTTTGCTTTCAATTTGAACTGAGATTATTCTGTCATTTTGGGGATTGTATCCTAGTACTGTTTTTCCTACTTTTTTATTGTCTATGACTACTCCATTTCTTCTGAGGGATTCTTGCATGCAGTAATGTACCTGATGGTCATCTGAATTAAATTCACCCATTCCTGTCCATTTTATTTCTCTGATTCCTAAGATATCGATGTTCAGTCTTGTCATCTCTTGTTTGACTACATCCAGCTTGCCTTGATTCATAGATCTTAGATTCCAGGTTCCCATGGAGTATAGATCTTTACAGCATCAGATCTTCCTTTCACCACCAGATACATCCACAGCTGAGTGTTCTTTCAGCTTTGGCCCAGTCACTTCATTCTTTCTGGGGCTAGTAGTACTAGGCCTCTGCTCTTCCCCAGTAGCATATTGGACACCTGCTGATCTGAGGGGCTTATCTTATCTAAAATAGCCACTAGATGGTGGCGAACACATATTATTTTCCTGAATGAAGGCAAATATAAGTATGCCTGGATAATGTTGCAGGATCCAATGTGGATCGGCCACTGGGGCCACTCTTCCAAGCTTTCAGATTCATGTTGGAGCCCATCCCTTTACCAGAATATGTGCTTTGGGCTATTTTATGGATCATATTTATGTGTTGTTGTCTTCCTGTTGGTTGACTGGTGTGTTGATAGAATGTGATTGGCTGTTGTTTCCATGTGCTGCCAAGCCCTTGGCTCTTATATACTTGATAAGCTGATAATAAATCAGCCCTTCTGTTGAGTGATAAGAGGCCCATTTCCCAGACTTCAATCATTTTTCTGGCTAGCTTTGTAGCTGCATAGCCAACAATCTTAGTAGCTTTGAACTTGAATGTATGTCATTGTTCATTGCAATGTAAGGCTATCCATGAGTTTGGCATCCTCGTCTGACTGCTTACTTGTATTCTTACTTATTTCGCATCTATCCTCCATAGCCACAGGGGCAATCCATGCAGGGGATCCAGTAGATTACATTAGAAGTGTTAAGTTCTGAGTGTGGGCGCGAAGAATGGAGACAAGCTGGTGAAACGGTGAACTTCAAAACTCTTTATTAACATGGTGTGACAGCTCAGCTCAATGGCTGCAACGGCCCTCCTTATATAGGCAACTTATTAGATATTCAACCAATGAAAACCCGGGAGCGCTAGCTCCATTAACCAATGGGAGAGGCTCGTTAATGGCCAATCAGATTCACCTGAACAGACCAATCTGATGTCGCCATTAACGGACAATCAGAAATGCAGGGCCAGAACCCTGCACTTGACTTCAAGCTCTGGATAACTTTATTAACACATTTATTCATTCACAGCACCCCTTCCCCCCGGGTTCCGTTTACGGTTATGTAGTCCTTGAGGTAGGCCGGTTGTTTCCATTTACGTTTACGTAGTCCTTGAGGTAGGCCGGTTATTTTGTTAGTCTATTTGACTTTCGTTGTGCACCCGGTATTTGGCTGCAATCTTGTTGAGGTAGGACGTTGTCTGGTGAAAGGGGTGCCTCTAACTCTGAGTTCGAATTCTCATTGTCACCAACATCTTCGGTATCACCATGAGGCGAGCTCACTCCCATCCCTGATTCTTCTTCACGTGTTTCCGTTTCGCTGTTGTTTCTATCATTAAAGCTTTCTGCTATTTCAAGTTCATCTTCCTCTATATCTCCTCCCCCCTCAGTTTGGACATCAGGGGACTCGGAGATTCCTGACTGCAGCCTTGATCAATATGGCGCTTCCATAGTCTATTATCGTGACATTCCATGAGGTACGATATAGGGCCGGTTACTCGGACCACAGTCGCCTCGACCCACAACAGATCGCCTGACAAGTTCTTAGTGAATACCAAGTCACTACCTGGAAGGTACGGCATCGCCCGCTGGATCCGTGTGGTTTCTCAGATTCGTACGATGGGTGTAGTTGGTCGAGGTGGGAACGGAGCGTCCGCCCCATTAGCAATTCGGCGGGAGTTTTGTTGGTGACGCTGTGCGGAGTGACATGCTGCAAAAGGAGTATCCGGTTTATTTTTTCTTCGATATTGTCATAGTCCATTTTGTGTAGTGTTTTCTTGACGAATTGTACCATGCGCTTGGCCCTTCCATTGGCTGCAGGATGCGCCGGCGAAGTCAGCGCATGGCAAATACTGCAGTCCACCAGGTACTGTTCAAAGGACAACACAGTAAATTGGGGCCCGTTATCGGATACCAGAACGTCTGGTAATCCATGTATTATAAATAGTCTGTCTAGTTTCTTGATGACCGCTTCGGTTGTTGTATTCCTCATTTCATGGATTTCAAGCCAGTTCAAGTAGGCATCCACTGTTAACAAGAATGTGTGGCCTTTGGTAGGTCCCACAAAGTCCAGATGAATACGGGACCAGGGTCTCCGTGGTGTTTCCCATTTGGTTGGGGTTGCTTTCGGTGGGGCGTTGCTTACTTCCTGGCATTTGTGACAAGCTTTGACCCATGTCTCGATCTGCTTGTCGATGCCCGGCCACCACGCGTAGCTACATGGGAGGGCTTTCATGTGCACGATGCCGGGGTGGCCATCATGCAAGGTTCTTAGTACCACTCGTTGTAGACACTCTGGGACAATGACTCTATCTCCCCAGATAATGCAGCTCTTCTGTGAAAACAATTTCGTTTGTCGACTCTTGAATGGGGTGTAGTCATCAGGTATCTGGTCCAATGGCCATCCGCGCTTGACCCAACTGAGGACTCGTGCTAAGGTGGGGTCGCTTTTCGTTTCCATCGCGATATCTCGGGCTGTTAATGGCGGTGTTTGAAGTGTCTCGATCTGCAACATTGTCACTGTAGGCGCGGGGTCATCAATGGTCTCTGGAAGTGGTGCTCGGCTCAATGCGTCGGCGTGAGGAATGGCCTTCCCCAGGCGGTGTTGCAGCCAATAATTATAGGCAACCAAGAATTCTGACCAACGAGTCATTCTTGGAGATAATATATAGGGGGTTGGCCTATCTCCCGCTATTATTCCCAGCAAAGGTTTGTGGTCAGTCACTATAGTAAAGGCTCGGCCGTACACGTACTCATGAAATCTCTTGACAGCAGACACAATAGCAAGGGCTTCTTTATCAATGTGACTGTAATTGCATTCTGCTTTTGAAAGCGTCTTCGAAAAGTAGGCAACAGGGGCTTCACTACCGTTTGGCAAAACGTGGCTCAAAATGGCGCCTACTCCGAAAGGTGATGCATCACACGTGATTGTTAATGGCAAAGTCTCATTGTACTGCATTAGTACAGCGTCAGAAGTCAATAATTTTTTTACATTTCAAAATGCCTGCTCTTCTCTATGTCCCCATACCCAGATTGCTTTTTTGTCCAATAAATGATGTAGGGGTTCGGCTACGGTTGCTTTGTGCGGCAGGAAAACGTTATAAAAATTGATGAGGCCTAGAAATGCCTGGAGGTCGGCCTTATTTCAGGGTTTTGGGGCATTCTTGATTGCCCTCAATTTGCTGTTGGTAGGGTGAATGCCATTACTGTCAACTAAATATCCTAAAAATTCGACACGATCCGTGCACAGTTTACACTTGTTTTTCTTAACTTTAAGCCCTGCGTCTTTGAATCTCTGGAGAACCAACCTCAGGCGATCCCGTAAAATTTTCGGGGTAGGGGCAGCGATTAACACATCATCAAAGTATGGGACAACGCCTTTTATTCCTTGTAATAGTCTTTCCATTAAACTTTGAAAGATTCCTGGGGTTACACTCACTACGAATTGGAGTTGGGTACATTTAAAGGCACCTTGGTGCGTAACGATTGTCTGTGCCTCTGCCGTTTTTTTGTCTACCGGCAGTTGTTGGTATGCCTGGGCCAAGTCTAGTTTAGCGAAGACTTTTCCGTCCCCCAGGGAATGGAGGAGGTGCTGCACCACCGGTACCGGATATGCGTTTTGTTGAACAGCGTGGTTTCAGGGTGGCTCGGTAGTCTCCACAAATTCTTATCGATCCATCCAGCTTAATGGGTGTAACGATTGGGGTCTCCCAGGGAGAGTGATCGGTTGGTTCTAACACACCCTGGGCTATTAATTTATCAAGCTGCTCGTCAATCTTTGTTTTAAGGGCAAATGGAACTCGACGAGGCTTAAGGCGGATGGGAGCTATTTTGGGATTGAGGTTAAATGATATTGGGGTCCCCTTGTACTCGCCTAGTTTTTCTGCAAAGACGTCCTTGAATTCTTGGACGAGGTCCTCTTCCCAGTTGCTGCTCCTGATTCGGTGAATGCCTGCCACCTCAATTCCAAGCGGAGCGAACCATTGGAGGCCTAACAGGCTAAGCCGGTCCTTGTTGATCACAGTCAGGGGTAGGAATGCTGTATGGTTCTTGAATGATACCCGAACTCGACTGGATCCGATGACTGGAATCCGATTCCCTTGATAGTCTTTGAGTATGAATCTTTTGAATCGGCGATCTTTTCGCCGGACAGTAGGGATGAGTTGCTTGAGGATCTTCCAGGAAACCATCGAGAGAAACGATCCTGAGTCGACTTCCATCAGGCAGGGCTGGTTTTCGATGGCCACTTTTACTCGGATTTTCTTGGCATCCAGAGAGGAGGCGTGACCAATCGTGATAGTTTGGTGAGCCTCTTCTCGCTTCGTGGGGTGGTTTAAGGTTTTGCTTCTGTAGGAGTGGTTATTCCATTGGTGGTTCACTGGTTCTCGCCTTACAGGATGGCTTCCTGTCGGTTGGCGATAGTTAGCCCCCCTCGAGGGCTGGCTGGGTCCTATTTGGCTTCTACAGACCTGTTCGATATGGCCTCATTTCCCGCACACATGGCAGAGCGCGTCGAGCAATTTGCATTCTGATCGGGGGTGGCTTGCCCCACAACCAGCGCATTGGTATTGAGATTTCTGGCATTGGTCCCATTCGGACCGCAGTCAATGGACCTCTTCTTCGTCGCTGTCTGACGATGAAGAGAGGTCCTCGTAGTGGGCCGTTATAAGCTGCCCATCTGACTTGGGTGAAATGTCGTGGGTCGGTTGGTGAACCGGGACGCGGTTGCGGTGCATTCGGACAGCCGACTTCCTGGTTGCTTCTGTTGCAGTAGCTTCAGCGATGGCATCTTTAAGGCTAATTTCGCCTTTCGCCATCAGCTTACTCTGCATATGCGGTGATTCTAATCCCAGAATTACTCGGTCTCTCAGGGCTTCTTCGAGGTCGGCAAACCCACATAGGCTTCCCAGATTCTGGAGATCAGCTTTGAAATCAGTAACACTTTTGCCCTTCTGTTGACTCCTCTGGTAAAATTCATGCCGTCTAACAAGTGTTGGCACGATCGGTGCATAGTGAGCTCTCAGTAGGGGTTCGAGGATGTCCCAGTCCATAGACTTTACTTCTGCCGGTTTCGCTAGTGCCTTGGCCATCTTGAATACGGTCGGCCCGCAATGCGTTAAGAATACCGCCCATTTCTTTCCGGTAGTGGCATCCTTCAAATTGTTGGTTTCCAAGAACATTTGGAAACAATCCATATAGGAGTCCCAGTCTTCTTGCGCTGGGTCGAATGGAGCGGGTGGTATGATGCCGCCGGACATGGTTCCACCATTGTGCGTTTCAGCCACGTGCTTGGATATCGTTCTTCATTGTTCAGTCAGCTCTGACGTCTCCACATCCCACCTTTGTCGCCAGTGTTAAGTTCTGAGCGTGGGCGCGAATAATGGAGACGAGCCGGTGAAACGGTGAACTTCAAAACTCTTTATTAACATGATGTGACAGCTCAGCTCAATGGCTGCAACGGCCCTCCTTATATAGGTAACTTATTAGATATTCAACCAATGAAAACCTTGAAGCACTAGCTCCGTTAACCAATGGGAGAGGCTCATTAGTGGCCAATCAGATTCACCTGAACGGACCAATCTGATGTCGCCATTAACAGCCAATCAGAAGTGCAGGGCCAGAACCCTGCACTTGACTTCAAGCTCTTGATAACTTTATTAACACATTTATTCATTCACAACAAGAAGTATATCTCACCTCCAAAAGATCTTTGTAATGCAGGATTTGTCCTCATGTAATAGCCTCTGGACAGTGTGTGATCCCACTTGTAAATCTTGGCAGCTGTGTTCTGCTGCTTCTGAAATGTTTTTGATGTATGCCAAATAGCTGGCCTTGTACCATTTTTTTTCCTTTCTTTCCATTGCATGCTGACCAGGCACTTCGAGAAAAATGCTTGTAGGTACCCATTCTGCCTGAATTGTTCATGTAGGTCCCTCCTCTCCAATTGTTTAGCTTTCTGGGTACTAAAGTGGGTTGTCACCCTGCCATATAATGTGCAATGATTTAGGACAGACAGGGAGGAAGCTAACCACCAGATTGCAAGAATGCAAGTGAGTGGTCAGACAAGGAGACTTGTACTCATTGGTACCCTCACAGTGCAATGAACAAAGACATACATTCAATTTCAAACCTACTAAAATTGTTGGCCCTGCAGCTACAAAGATAGCTTTGTAAATGATTGAAGCCTGGGAAACTGGGACTCTTGTCAGGCAACAAAAGACTTTTTAAAACCTTAAACTTAGACATTGATGAATGTTTGACATATCATTTGATGATTTATTTTCCCCAGATTACTTCAAAAGGATAATTATTTTGGTGCAATGGTTTCTATTTAATATCACAATGTTTTTAATGCAGAAGAATCTTGAAGGAAATATACAGTTATACAACCACCCCAAATAACAAATTCATCCTTTTTTTTTTTTCAGGACCAGACCTATGCTTTGTTCCTTTACCTAACTTAATTATTAATTCAAGTTATTCATTCAATGGTAAGTTTCAGTAAACAGTTGGATAGATGTGTTAGAGATATAGGGTGTAGCTCTCCCTGTGTATTTTCTTGTTCTTCCACTGAAATAAAAAGGTAAAATTGATACCTATGTGAAACTATTTATTGCCAAAAATGTATTTAAAAAAAATATATAATGTGCACAAGAGTGCTAAAGCAACAGCAATACAAAGCAGGCAGAATTTTATTTTATTTTCCCACTTAAATTGACTTTCTGTGCAGCATCCCAAGAGGGCAGTGAATAAGTTTGGCAACATTGGTTCAGTATATTGTTCAAGGATGCCACTTGTCCACATCAACCACTTACCAACTTTGGAAAATACCAATGAGCATCCTGAAGGCAGATGACTCTGAGGAAGCCAGTGAGTTGCTTCTCTCACAGCTCAAGCCAAAATAACATGGAAATGGTGCTCAGCCCCAGAGAGAAGAAGGCATCTCAGCAGCCACTTTGTTGATGGAGTATATCAGATGCTACCGGTAGTAAAATGTGCTTGGAGAAAAGAGAAAACACATCTTAAAACTGGAATAACTAAGGGCAAGTTTAATCGCAGCAGATTGGGAATAGAGAAAGTAGTATAATTATTAAGTATTTCTTAACAAATGGAGAAAAATTCAGAAATATTGAGGAAATATTTGAATAATAATGGAAAAATGAGTGGTAAATTCAAAGTTGAGGAACAAGAATGAAGAAAATATAAAAGGGGCTTGGGGTTTTTTTTAGCTAAAAAACAAATTGGCCATAAGTGAAGACTGTATTATACTATAAATAGCACAGAAACTGAAAGAAAAAAAGCTAAAGATACACTATGAGTCTATGACACACTTATGCTGTGGTTAAAAAGACAGGAGGAAGAGGCCAAAGAAAGATGGAAAAGATAAGTTTTTAGTGCCCACATCTGTTTTGTAATAGAATTTTAGTGCTTCTTTGCAGAGCTGTCCTACCTATAAATTATTTCAGTTCTTACAATCTCGATTCTTTCTCTCTCCCTCTCCCTCCCTCCCTCTTTTTTTCTCTCTCTCCCCCTCCCTCTCCCCTCTCTATATCTGAAATTGTAGTATCACAATGACAATTCATTCTTGCTAATCTTACTATCTTTTATTATCTACCATGGAAGGATATTTTTCAAAACTGGTTTTGTACTCTACATGGGGCAGTTGGTGTAGGAACAGGATGGTCTTGCTATGTCTGAGCAAATGTGGTGCATTTCAATCATCAGCTCATAATTTGTTGCAATACAGTTTGTTCATTTGACCTACATGTATTGCCCATATTTCATTATATATTTAGCACCTCTTTTTTTCCCCAGGCACCTGTGAAAATATTACTGATCTGCAGTATGCAGATTACTATTATCCCCACATGATTGAAGGTACTGTGCGCTGTGTCTCAAGATGTTTCAAAGGTGTTCAAGATTACATGAACTGCTTCAATGGTGTTTGCAAAGTCTCTAAAATAGGCCCCCACTGCATGTAAGTAAACAGAAGGAGGAGGAGTATCAAAGGAATCCTTAGATTCTACAACCCACCAACTACTTAAATCTTCATTAGTTACTAGTTCTAATAGGATACTCTTCCACCTTCCTAAATTTTTCTGCCTATAGAATCCCACATTTTCCATAAATTTCATGCCACAGCTGTTATAATGTAATTTTCAAAATATATTCAACTTGTAGAATTTTAAGAAAAATGAAGAAAATGAGAAAAGCAGATAAAATGACCTATTTGGAATGCCAAACTATATATAATGAAAGAAATCATGATATAGTTTGGTTGGTCCCAAAGGACTCCAACTCTCTTGGAGTACTGAATCCACCATATAGCCTACAAGGGCTGAGTAATTTAAGGTATTGCAATATTTAGGAATGGAGGAGAAACGTGAAATTCCCTACATTTTTAAATGAGACAACTTCAAGAAAATTGTAAATGTTGTCTTCCCCTCATCTATGCAAGGATTTGGAATTTGATCATCTTGGAGGGTTTTAGTCTTTATTTCTTTAGAGGTTAAGTTAAAGTTGCTCAGAATTTCATTGCTGCATTGACAATCATGCAAACAGCTAGAAACTTGTTCTGGTTTTTACTTTGGAGAAGTTTTTTATAACCCATGTATGGATACAATTTATGTCACTTTATGACATGGACGGATTACTTTCTAATTACATGGAAACTCCCCACCAAAACCAACTGGTGAAGAAGGGAAGATCAATTAGAATGATCTCCCTAGGGATCTATTGATTTCCAACAGAAATTTGGAAAGTTTCCAAATAACGACGAAGGTAGTTCCACGGTGACTCTGACTTCCCTAAGAAGAATATGATGAAAGTCCTGAAAGAAATTGCTTCCAAATGGCTTCTCCATGTATGCAGACTCAGGAGAATTTCATGGTTCAACACAAGAGATTCCCAGAACAGTGAAGACATAAAATTAAGAACTGGCCTAATCATAGTTTGGTATAAACTCAAAGTTCTGCTTCCACTGTGCAATAACAATGGTGTCACTAATTCTCCAATTTTCATGTATCAGCAGACTATCATGACAACTTAATGCAATGCAATGCTTTCTGGCGTGTCCAATTTATTTTAGTAGAATACTACACAGCTCGCAAACCTTGTTTTGATTCCCAGTACTGAGTACTTTGTTGTTACCTACAAAGCTGTTTATGTTTGATACCTCAATTTCTGCAAGCCTATTTCCTCAAAGCAGACTTTTCCCAATCTATGCACTCCATGGAAATGTATCTGGTTTGAGTTGCTCTCTCTAGATGGCCTGGGTGCTGACAGAAAAGCTGGAAGCTTTTTCCATAGCTATCTCAACTCTTGAATTCTGTTTTTCTATCCTGAAAAGTTAGGATGGCTCCTTCCTAAGACACTAGAAGATAGGTTGCAGAAATTTGACATCAGCATAGATCCTGAAAATTGTGGTTTAATGCCTACTGCTATTATATTAGTTGGCTTTTATGTTTTCATGTTTAATTATTTTAATTTTATAATTTTTCAATGAAGTTTTGATTTTGGGAGCTACTTAGAACCTTCTGAAGTGGGTAGCCTTCTTTATAAATTTTTCTCTTTTTCATAGTTGCAATAATTCCGATGTGTTCTGGTACCTGGGTAGTCCCTGCCAAATGCCTGTCCAAAAGACTGCCCTGGGCCTTGGTCTTGCCCTGTCTGTGCTTTTTGTGCTCAGTACCATCCTGACTGTATTCCTTATCAGAAACAAGCAGAAGAATTCTAAGAAGAGGTAAGAAGTTAAGGTTGAAAATGGTAATGGTTGAAAATGGACCAAAGTCCATTTGACAGAAGATGATTTAATAATTTGGAATACCTGAATGTTTTCTGAGCAATATAAGGGGACAATATTTATTTTGGGTTATTTAAGAGATGAAAAGACTACCTCTACCAATGAACCAAAGAGCTGGCAGCCCAAAGTGGAGAAAAATGTTTCTGATTTCAATGTTTCTTTATTCCAATGATATATATTTTTTTCTTGTAGATGGTTTGATGATGCTGAAGTCTGGTATGGACAAGAAACAGAAGAAGAGTGGATACCATCTTCGAGCCTGACCATCATGAATAAATCAGCAGTTTCATCCTGGAATGGTAATTATTCATTCTATCATGAAGGAGATGAATTAGTGTCAAAGACAGACATTTAGCCTGTTGAAAGTCACAACTTTTTCTCCAGAGTAAGGATTCAAAGCTTTATGAAAGCAAGGAACTGTTATTTATGTACTCAGAAAGATCATATTTGGGGTGAGGGGGGTTTCATGCCTACAATAGTTCAGTAGTTCATTTTATATTGCTTTGGGTTTTTCTTTAGAACATCAAAAACAAAATGAAATCCTCAAACCATCTTTCAGTTCAGTAGATACTTCAATAAAGGTATGTATAACTGAATGCATTTTTCCAACAGAAAGCAGATAATGTATGTGGTCTAATTTGGATAGGGATCAAAGCATATAGACTTATGAAATATGCAGTGTGTGTAGAATGAAATTTGTTCACTCAGGATTGAATTCTGTTTTTCAATTTTGATTGGAACCATGTCAAAGACAAAAAAGTGACCCTTAATTGCAGCCTAATTTGAACAGCTAGCAATTCATCCTAACCAAAAGGATGAATCTTCTCTGTTTTAAGACATCTGCCATTATAATTTTTCAGTTCTGTAAATAATTAATTTAATTAGATCCTTATTGTGTGGTGAGTTTCCTACATATATTTAATTAACTGATTAGCAAAAAGTTCCTTTATTTCTTCTGCTTGGTTGAGTGGCCTACAGTATGCACTTATGGCAATGACATTTTTTTTCCTTTTATGTTGATCCATATGCATTCCAGAAGGCTTTCATCCTTTGTTATGTGCATGTCTGTAGTGAGGAAGTGATCAGTAACATATAATGCAACTCCTCTTTTGTTAGGTCTGTTTCTTTTGAATAGTTTGTATCCTTCTATCAATACATTCCAGTCATGAGTTTCATCTCACCAAGTTTCTGTAATGGCAACTATATCATACTTGCCCTCAAATTCACTCTGTTTTTCCCCTGGGCATTAGTTTATAGGCATTTAAGTTGACCCTGGATATACTTCCTACATCTCCTACTTTGCATCTCCTACTTTGCATTTTTCTTTTCTTTACTACTTACCTCCTTATTTGATTGGTTATCTAATACTATATGCTTGGAATTAGGACCTAAGTGATCCAACCCAGCAGGATTTGGGGGGAACAATTGTAGGGATCCCAAAGAAAGAAGAATGAGCTATCTCAGTGGGTCAGGGGAGGCCTGGAATGGTCTGAAGCAGGTGGCCTGTTCCATCACTTATTGGCCTTCCCCATCCTGAGATATCTCATGTGCAGTTAGCAACCCATACATTCAATTATCAGTGAAAGGAGAGAGTGACAGTGTTCAAGGTACATCATTCACTCCTACAAATCCTTGGGTTATGAATAGAACGGGAAGGCTCCATTACATTTGTAACTTGAGGACTACCTGTAAATGAAAATGCCACTGGAATGCCTAATTCCTTAAGTTTTTTTCCTAGCTGTTTGTTACATCTTGTTATTGTTTTCAAGTTCATTGTGTCATCCGTCCCCATGTCTAGGGAAAGGAAAGGTAGTAATCCGTGGGGTTGATTCTCATAGTATGGCTCTCAATTACATTTTTGCTCCAGAGACAACATATCTGCCTAGATTGACTGTCCGGTCTGGAGACTATAGTTTCTGTTCCCTAAGAATTGAACCTCCTATCACCAATATTTGCTTTTTTCCATAGGGAAGTATGGGATATTTTTGTTCCTATCATAGGAATGCTGGGTTGTGCCTCTTTTTTAGAAATGACTATTGATGACTCCTCTCTTATAGATGTCTGCATATTTTCTTCCAGGGGGAACTATGAAAATGATTGTTCAGTTGCAGAAGAGTTCATTCAGCTAGGGTAGACAGAAGGGGCTTTGCTCTTGGTTGTTGTTTTCTTCTAAAAGTGACGTGTTTCTATCTCTCCCTTTAGGTTCATATATAGCAGGGGTCTCCAACCTTGGCTCCTGGAAGCCTGGTGGACTTCAACTCCCAGAATTCCACAGCCAGCTGGCTGTGGAACTCTGGGAGTTGAAGTCCGCCAGGCTTCCAGGAGCCAAGGTTGGAGACCCCTGATATATAGGGTCATTTTTATGGAAGCAGTTTGTTCTCTATTGTGTTCAGTTTGGGTGTATTGGTTTTCTTCTTTAGGTTCATATATGGAGTCATTTTTTTAGAAGCTGTTTGCTCCCTATTGTGCTAAATTTTGGTGTAGTTGAGGCCCTCTGTGATAGTTGGAAAACTTTTAATGAAAGGGAATTCAACAATTTCTCACTCAATAATATTGTTAGGGCATTTCTATATAGAAGTGGCCTACATGATGCCTGATCAAGTCTTGCAGTTTTTTGTCAAAATTTTTCAGAAGGGATTTCCCATTGCTTCCTTCTTCTTAGGGCTGAAAGCGAATGACTGGCCCAAAGTCACCCAATTGACTTTATGCCTAAGACAGGATTAGAACTCAAGTCCCTCTTTTTAACTCAGTGCAATTAATTACTACTGTACAGTATTCCTATCATAGTTATTAATTACATGTAAATAGATACATACTTCTATTTTGATTTCTGTGTTTTCTCCTTTCCTATATTTTTAGACTGTAAATCTGAAAGCTGAGACTGTCTTATTGTCATATATAAGCTGTCTAAGAGTCTTTTTAGCTAATGAATTAGCTAGAAATACTTTAGCTAAACAAAGATGACAATAATGTATTAGTACCTTAACTAATACCTATCAATTATCAGAATCAATACAGATAAATTAGTATACATTAAATTACAGTTTTACATTTGTTAATAAACTTCATGTTGTTAGTTTTTTTGAAGATGTCATTCGAACTCCACCCCTCCACCCCCCAAAAAATTGAAGGCAAGCAAAATAACAAGGAAGTAAGATATACAGCATATTTTTCCTATTATTTTCATGCTAGCAGCAGCAAAATATCTATGTTTAGATTTCATAATTTTCTAAAGAAGATTAGGCTACATTTCCACCAGGTCTACAATATATAGATGTGAACTTGCTCCTTTTTAATTTGAAAGGAAGGTTTCCTCACGATGACCTAGAGGGTGTGCATAAGCGCACCAACGTGCCTACTGTCCCTGTCCTATTGTTTCTTTTTATTTTTCTTATATCCATTTCATATATTCATAATTATGTTTATACTTATACCTGTTATCTTATAATCGCTTGACTAGATAGATAGATAGATAGATAGATAGATAGATAGATAGATAGATAGATAGATAGATAGATAGATAGATAGATAGATAGATAGCACCCATTATCATCACAGGATATAATTTGCCAGACTATTATTGGGAATGGTGACTGTTGAGGAACAGTTCTTACAATCACGGGCAATAATTAAAACATGTTTTGGTTGTCTCCAGATTGAACTTGCTAATGGTCTTCTACACACACACACAGAGAGAGAGAGAGAGAGAGAGAGAGAGAGAGATTTATCCCTGTTTTATTAAACTTATGACTATTACCTAACTAAGCAAAGTACTGTCAGATTGCGTTCAATGGGCGTTCGCACAAGAGACTGACACGACACGGAGCTGAGTTTTCTCTCTGAGTTTATTTCGGTTCTGCAGAAGCGGGTTCACATCCAAGGCAGCAGGATGGAACCCCGAGCATATTTTACACAGTATATTTATACCCTAAATGCCTCATTGTATGAGGGCTTAACTCGCGGTTTGTCATTGGAATTCATACCTTCCGGGGATACTTTATTGCCCATTAACATTCCCCCGGTCCATCAAGTGGCTTTTTGATTGTTTCAGTTATTGGTATTTCCTAGACCTCCAGCTGTTTGCTGATGGTCCTTCTATAGGTCTTGACACTGCTTTTGAAACATACATGCATGTAACAATGTTCGTTCTATCCTGATTCTTATCTCCCGAAAGGTTACAAGATGCAGGCTTTTGTAACCAATTCTAAACGTAAGCGGATTAACAGAAGCAGAAATAGCGTTACATTGTTTCAATTCTCACAATCCCTCCTCTTCTGGTTACATTCTGTTTCAAAAGCACAAAGATCTTTACTAACTTGTATTAACATTTCCTCCGATTGATTGTATAAAATAAGTTCTTTCTTTTTGTTTGTGAACCTAATTTTCCTTAAAAATTGTATACAAATATGGATTACGTTGGGAATACATTGGATACAACAACAAAGACTAATCAGAATTACTGCGATGATTGTTAGAGTGGTCACTATCGATTTCCACCAAGATCCATCAGGAAGCCAAGACCATAACATATCCCACAATGATCCTGAACCGCTATCCCACTGTTTCTGGTACTCATTTATCCTGGTTTCCATTTCATGTACAGTTTTGGTTATATTTGGCTCATAATTGTGAATATATGTACAGCAATGAGAATGAATTAAGGCACAGACACCTCCTTTTGCGGCAAGCACTATGTCTAAAACATAGCGATTCTGTAATGCAACTTGTCTAACTTCAGACAATTCTTCGTTAATCATTTTTATGTTTTTTATGGTGTCATTAAACATTGTGATGGTAAAATTATTCAATCGTTTGATGTCTTGGTAATTTAACCCAATACCTATAGGTGCGACAAGGGCTCTTCCCATACCTTCCCACCAGGCTCCTTCACTTACTCCGGAATCTAGCTCTCTTTTATTTCTGATCCGGGTGTTGGGTAGTTTATCTAATTTATATATTACTGGTATCACAAACCCCATGGTACAAGTCCCTGACCACAATTTTGGTACTTCTCTATAGGCATATTTTCCACATAACATCCACCTGCCATCATCCATTGCCCAAGTAGCATTAGAAAGTCTTGTCCAATTGATTATCCCTTCAAAATACACACACATTTCACAATAATATGTAGGGAATGGTAAAAGATCATTTGTACAGTCACCTGAATTTGGTTTGCTGGTATTGAAACATGTTGCAGGCGTTACAAATGTTTTATTGCACCTTTCCCAATCTCCCAGGAAGACTCCCCCAGTAACATTCCTTTTAAAACAAACATGCGCTGTCTCTCGCAATTGGAGGAATACCCTCCCGGTCATGTTTCTCCCAAACTCTCTTTTATTTCCTTCCCCAAATGTCATCATTTGTCTTGTCAAAGGCACACCATGTAAATTGACCCCCCTTTCAGCTCTCCCAGGCAAATGCATACATAACCAACAGTTAGTGATGTTCAGATCTTTCGCCGTTGTCCTTATGTTCTTGATGTAGCAATTGTCTGTCCAGAGCTCTTCCCCAAGGTCTCCTGCTCTCTGCACATGTCGAGATTGTTCGGTTCCTGCTTCTTTAACCTGTTGTAAGATGAAAATATTTACAAGTACAGTTGAAGTACACAGGAACAGACGCATGATTTTATCTTCTAAGAGTCAGTTTCAAAGGTTGTCCTTCCACTGGGTGGCTGCTCCAAGGCTTCTCAGGTTCTGGAGTTGCTTTCACACGACTATGATGAGTCCATCCACTTTCCTTTGTCCGGACAGCAGACTCAGTCGTCAGAAGTACTTGGTATGGTCCTTCCCAGCTAGGTTGCAGTTTCTCAGTCCTCCAAGTTTTCACAAGCACCCAATCACCAACTTCATAGGGATGTTGACTTCCTACTAGTGGTGGTCGTTGTGCTAACAGTCCCTGTTTGCGAAGAGACAATAAAGATCTGGACAGCGTCTGCAAATACTTCCTTACAAACATATCCCTGAATTCAGGTATAGGTCCCCCAAAAGTTGTCAAGTAGGGGCGACCCATTAACATTTCAAAAGGTGAAACCCCCACATCCTTTCTTGGACAAGTCCTAACTCTTAACAGAGCTAGGGGTAAGTTCTTAGTCCAAGGTAATCCATTTTCCAACTGCAATTTTGTTAAGTGTTTCTTAATCTCTGAGTTACCCCTTTCAACCTTCCCTGAAGACTGAGGATGCCAAGGGGTGTGTAAGTCCCATCTCACCCCTATAGCCCTCATTACTTCTTGAAGAATTTTCTGTGTAAAGTGTGTGCCTCTATCAGAGTCTATCACTTCAAACATGCCATATCTAGGTATTATTTGTTCCAACAGAATTTTTGTCACCATGGAAGCGGTGGCTTGTTTAGTGGGAAAAGCTTCCATCCACCCTGTTAAGTGGTCTTTAACAACTAACAGGTATTTCCATCCACCACTGGGTGGCAGCTCAGTGTAATCAATTTGTATCTTCTGGAACGGCCAAGCTGCTAAAGGCCGCCCCCCCTTCTCTGTTTTTCTGGATGCACTTTTATTAACCTTTAAACATATTAAACACTTCCAGCAAATGGAATGGGCAATGGTCCACATGTTTAGACTCCAATACACTGGTTTGACAGCTTGTACTAATGCTTCAGTCCCCCAATGACTCCCCTCATGTAAATACTGCATGACATTTCTCATTTGTGTTTCTGACAAAACTTTTTCTCCATTCCCAGTCACCCATCCCTTCTCGGTTTTTCTGCACCCCTCCTTCTCTAATCTTTCTATTACAGTTCCATCTGGTTCCCAGTTGTCTTCGGGCTCTTCAGGCAACATGGGTACTGATACCATTTGCAGAGTTACCTCCCCAGCTGCCTCTTTTGCCCACCTATCTGCCCATCTATTCCCAACAACTTCCAGGCTATTCCCCTTTTGGTGTGCGTTCACATGGACAATGGCTACTTGCTGTGGTAATTGTAAAGCCTCCAACAATTCTTCTACTAACTGGAGTTGCTCTATCTGTTTCCCATCTGATTTTATAAACCCTCTTTCTTGCCAGATCTTCCCAAAAGTGTGAACCACCCCCCAAGCGTACTTAGAATCAGTCCATATAGTCACCTCAATTTCCTCAGCCAATTCCAGAGCCCTTTTGAGAGCGTATAGCTCACACTTTTGAGCTGACCATCCTTTTTGTAATGATCCTTTCTCAATTACTTCCCCAGTTTGAGTAACTATTGCATATCCAGCTTTCCTTATGCCATTCTCAACTCTGCTGGAGCCATCCACGAACCACTTCTCCCCTTTTTCCAGTGGAACCTCTTCTAAATCTTTTCTCACTTTTGTCATAATTTCAATTTCTAACAGACAATCATGATCTTCAGCTTCCCATTCTTTTCTGATCCCTTCCAAAAACTCTGCTGGGTTCAAATTTTTATCAGTCCCGATAATGATATCTGGACTTGTTCTCAAAATAGTTTCATATTTTAAAATCCTTCCCTCAGTCATCCAAGTGGAAGCCAGCTGACTCAACACTGAGGTTACTTGGTGTGGGGAATGTACTACTATAGCTCCCCCAAAGGTCAGTTTCCTGCTTTCTACCACCAAAACAGCTGTGGCAGCTACTGCCTGCACACAGATGGGCCAACCTCTCACCACAGGTTCTAATGTCTTACTCAGAAAGGCAATGGGCTGAAACCGCCCCCCCCTCTTCTGAGCAAGCACTCCTACTGCAACTCCTGATTTTGCAGAAACATATAGATGAAATGGAAGTTTCAAGTTAGGCAGAGCCAACACTGGTGCTGTGGCTAATGCCTTCTTGATTTCCTCCCACCTTGCCTCATCCTCCTCTGTCCATTCAATAGTCTCCCTTTCTCCTTGCAACTTCTGGTTCAGGAACTGGGCTAACACTGCATATTGATCTATCCAAGCTCTACAGTATCCAATTAACCCCAAGGCTTTTCTAACCTCCGTCCTATTCCTGGGTGGAGCTAAACTCATTAACCCCTTCACCCTTTCAGGATCCAAACTCCTGACTCCTTGCATGATGTAATGTCCTAAATACTTCACTTTTCTCTCTACAAATTGAATCTTTTCCCTTGATACCTTCAATCCTTGCTTCTTCAGCCAGTTCAGTAAAGCTACTGAACTTTCCCTAACTCTCGCTTCCTTCTCTCCAGACAACAGCAAGTCATCTACATACTGAATCAAACTTACTCCTGGCTCCTTTGGAAAAGCTTGCAACTTTTCCTCCAAAGCCTGGCCAAACAACAAAGGACTTTCTATATACCCTTGGGGCAATACAGTCCATCTCAATTGTTGTTTCCTCCCACTTTCAGGATCACTCCACTCAAAGGCAAACAAATCTCTGCTCCCCTCTTCAAGCGGACATGCCCAAAAAGCATCCTTTAGATCAATAACTGTAAACCACCCATCCTTGGGGGGTATCTGACCCAAAATGGTATAGGGATCAGGCACCACCGGGAAACGTGGTATTACGAGGCGATTGATCCCCCTCAGATCAATTACTAGCCGGTGCTTTCCATCCTTCTTCTGTACAGCCAAGATAGGAGAGTTAAAAGGGGACATGGTTGGTTCCAATAACCCTTGCTGTAACAACTGATCAATTACAGGCTTTAATCCCTCTCTACCCTTCTTACTCATTGGGTATTGAGGTGTCCAACTTTTAACGATCCCTGGCTGTACCTTGATCTCGATGGGTTTTATTTCCATCCTCCCCACACCTTGTCCATCTGCCCAAATATCATCATGAATCCGTCTTATGTCTTCTTCTTTCAGGACACACATCCTTATCCCACTATTATCCCTCAACTGGAATCCAAACGCTGGCATGAGATCCCTTCCCGACAAATTTACCCCTGACTCTGGTATATACAGCACCTTGCTACAAACTTCTATTCCATCCATACTCATCTCTACCTCTTCCAAAACTCTCACTCTATTCTGCTTTCCGCTCACTCCAGCTACCAAAATTGTTTCCTTTCCCTTCATCCTTTGATTTATGGGCTCGCATACTGAGGTACGACTTGCCCCTGTGTCTATCAGGAAAGTTAACTCCTGACGGTCTGGACCTACTTTTATATTTACCAGTGGCTCCCCGTAGGTCCTCTTAAAGGAGCCGGAAATTCCCTAGTCTTCATATAGAGCGTAACTTCTTTCAGGATGGCTGTTCTGGCACTCGCGCGCAAAGTGACCATGCTTGCCACACCTGAAACAGTTACGATCTATACCTACTCTATTAGTGCTCATCCCTCTCCCTCTAAAAGGTCTCCCTCTGGGAGGGAATCCCCTCCCCCTTCCCCCAGACGTCTCTTTCCTTGGCTGATCACTTTCTCCCGTTTTCCTCACTTCATTTTTAGCAGCGCTCTGTGCCGCTGCCAGCATTATTTGAGACTTCTGCCTGGTCTTGATCTCATCCCTGTTTACAAAGGTCTGTTGGGCATTTCGGATTAATTCAGTAATTCCCTGCGCCCCCCAGTTATCTATCTTCTGGATCTTTTTCTGAATATCCGGCCAGGCTCCTGCCACAAACTGCATCTTTAACATGAATTCAAATGCAGGAGTGTCTGATTTTACTCCTGAATATTTTTCTAAGCTTTGTCTTAGCCTGGCACAATAATCCCCTGGGGATTCATCTTTTCCCTGGGTTATCTCAAAAGCTCTTGTTAGGTTCCGACCCTGAGGGACTGCACTTTTAATTCCCTCAATGATCATTGTCTTTAGATCTCTCATATTTTGTCTATGTTCTGCATTTTGGATATTCCAATTGGGAGGTGCCAAAGGGAACTTAACATCCCCAGCAACTGCTTGGTCATTTCCCAATTGTAACACTCGCCAATGTTCTATTGCTCCCTGCCTAATCAAATCTCTTTCCTCCCTGCTGAATAGATGCCCCAAAACGTACATCAGCTCTTCATACGTATAATCATTTGGTCCCAGAAACAGTTCTAATTCTAGGCTTACTTTTTGTGGATCCTCATGAAGCCGGGGAAGTGATTGCTTTAACTCTCTCAGTTCCCCAGGTCTCATAGGTTGAACGGCATACATAGCCACGGGCTGTCCCTGAGCGTTCAGACCGTTTGGCACTTCGCGCAAAGGATAAGCATGTGCCGGCTGAGCCGGCTGAAAGGGAAAGTTCTGAACGCTTTGTTCTAACTCCCTTAACTCTCTCCGCAAGCGTGCATGGAGTGTAGGCGGCGGGGAGGGAGGCAATGGAGCCGCTGCCGCTGCTGCTAATAAATCTTGCTGATTATGCGGAGGAACAGTTGGTGGAGGACGATAGAACTCATCGTCAGACTCCGGATTTTTTTGTTTGGACACAAATTGATCAGCCGGTGGCAGGCTGGGTCCTTCAAATTCAACGTGATACCATACCTCCAGGTACGGTATCTCTGCTGTTAATTTGTGAGCCAATTGGTAAATTTTTAGTTGGTTCATCCAGTATGTACTGGTTTCTCCCTCCGGTGCCCAATGATAAGGGAATTTTGGATCGGAAAGGGGGTATTTTGGCCACCTGTACTTGCACAAAAGAATCATGTGCTTTTTCTCCAGATTCCGGGTAAAATGCTTTAGATTCGGGGAGAACCACTGGTTTAGTAGTTGTCCCAAGGGCGAATCTACCGGAATAGGTTTTCTGCCTTCTTCCTCCTCTATCTTCTCTCCCCTTGAGGCTTCCAATAGCCTCTTACTTTGCCCTTTCCCCATTCTCGTCACCAGACCCGTCCTCCAGCAGGCGTGGACTTTCTCCCAGAGAAAATTTAAGGACACCTTTCTATCAAAAACCCTATTCTTTTGGAAAAGGAACAAATTTACCTGATCACTCCGGGGACCTGTCGTCAGTCCAGGTATGCGGATGTGCGGGCGTCCCCGACTCAGGCTTTCCCGTGATCCCAGATCACTCGCAAGGTACCTTCACTCAGTCCGTTCGCTCTCTCTCGTTCTCTCTGAGGCTTCGTTTTGGATCGGAGATTCCTGGGATCTCTCGATCGATGGGGAGTGGGGTTGTCTCCAAACGAGACGGAGTGGCCACTACTCACCAGTCCCCAAAACACCGAGGATCGCCGTGGAATCTCCTGGCTGGCTCGCCAGCTGTCAGATTGCGTTCAATGGGCGTTCGCACAAGAGACTGACACGACACGGAGCTGAGTTTTCTCTCTGAGTTTATTTCGGTTCTGCAGAAGCGGGTTCACATCCAAGGCAGCAGGATGGAACCCCGAGCATATTTTACACAGTATATTTATACCCTAAATGCCTCATTGTATGAGGGCTTAACTCGCGGTTTGTCATTGGAATTCATACCTTCCGGGGATACTTTATTGCCCATTAACATTCCCCCGGTCCATCAAGTGGCTTTTTGATTGTTTCAGTTATTGGTATTTCCTAGACCTCCAGCTGTTTGCTGATGGTCCTTCTATAGGTCTTGACACTGCTTTTGAAACATACATGCATGTAACAATGTTCGTTCTATCCTGATTCTTATCTCCCGAAAGGTTACAAGATGCAGGCTTTTGTAACCAATTCTAAACGTAAGCGGATTAACAGAAGCAGAAATAGCGTTACATTGTTTCAATTCTCACAGTACTGAGTTGCAGAAATGCAGATGATCACAAGAGATCAGCAAACAGACAAAAGCTCTCTTTTCACTATCCAGTTGTGGTAGGTCTAATAACATAGTTATATATTGCTGTCATATGGTTTAAAAGAGCAAGCTTAATCTCAGACAAATCCTTCTTTCTCATAAATATTACAAATAAATTTATATTTCTTTTTTGCAACTGTATTTCCAGAAACCAGCAAGAGCAACTAACTACCGATTTCCTGCTGAGACACTTTCTGCATCTTTTTCTTCAGTAGCTGAGATGAACATTTGAATTAGCTTCTTAACAATTGTCTCAAATATCTACCAATAGACTGATGTGCTGGCAAGAATGCTTATATTCCCAATTACCTTATGTCTTAAATTGTCTGTTAATAAGCAAAAGAAACTATTTATTGACTATTGCATAAAAGAACCAGTTAAGAATGATTAAAATTGTTTACATGAAAAATTATAACAGCATTTTCTGTAAAAAAATACTGTATTATATTTCATGCAAAAGCACTATATTAAATTGCAGATTATATTGTATTTAAATGTGCAGGTAGTCCTCAACAGTTCACTTAGTGACTGAAGTTAGAACAGCACTGAAAAATGCCTTATGAGTGTTTTTCACACTTATGGCCATCATAGCATCTCCATAGTCTTATGATCAAAATTTAGATTTTCAGCAATCAATTCACAATGATGGTTGCAGTGTCCTAGGGTCATGTGATCGTCTTTTGAGTTCTTCTAATAAGCACAATTAATGGGGAAGCAAGATTCACTTTATTACGTTATTAACAACTGCAGTGATCCATTTAGCAAGTCTGGCAAGAAAGGTTGTAAAATGAGGTAAAATTAACATCAGATTCGCTTAGCCACATAAATTTTGGGCTCAGTTGTGATTGTAAGTTGAGGACTATCTGTTGTCAACAGATACATGCTGTATTAATTTAATTTAGATTAGCAGATCTAAATTTACTAGGCAAAGCAAAGCAAAATTGACTAGCTTTTGCTAAAAATATTTATTACATTTGTATTGGTTGCTCATCTTTATGATAAAAATAAGAACAATAAAAAAGAATATAAACAAAGTCTTTTTCAGCTCGATAAAAACTGTAAACTGAACCCAACTTTTCTCATACTTTTTCAGTTCTTTTGGAAAGATAAACTTAGCCATCAATAGATCTTTATGGTAAAAAGGATAAGAAAAAGGGGATTTTAAGAATTATAAAAACAACCAAAGAAGAGAAAAATGAGCGAAAAGGTGGAGGCAAGGTTAGAAAGCAAAGGAAAAGGAGTAAGAAAAGGGAGGAGAAAAAACAAAGGGGTAAAAAGGGCAAGGAGAAGAATAAGCAAGAGAGAAAGGGGGGGAGGAGAAGCCTCAATGGGGTGAAGCTAGATCTAAAGAAAAAAAGTTTATTTAGAGACAATGGGTGAATTTAATTTAGGATAAAAGAGGGATTCTGGAGGGTACATAAGATTGTGTTTTTATATGTGTATTTAGAGTATAAAATTCATTGTGTAATTTTAGAATCTTTTAAACAGAATCCCAAGAAAAATTGTTATACGAAGTACTTTTAAGTTAGGGTAATGAGTTATAGACGTTACTCCAATTGGTGTATAGGAGAAGTATAGTAAAAGAAAAAAGATGAATGGATAGTTGGAAATAGAACAGACAAAGAATATTATTGAAAATGGTAATAAGATATGAAAGGATATATAAAGGTTTTGTTATGGTTTTTTTTTGGATTTTGTATATTGATAAAAGGCAATAAAATTTTAATTAACAAGAAATAATTTGGATGAAAAGGAGAAGTAGGGATAAGATATGAAGTTAAATAGATAAAGTATTGATACTATAATTTGGAATTGTTATGTTCTATTGGTTTTTTATTATTATTTTTTCCTAGAAAAGAATTTATAAGCTGTTATGCCTTGATTCTTTGTGCATTGTTTTTATAAAATTGATAAAAATGGTTTATATATATATATAAAAAAAGAAAATGATAATAAGATATGGAAGGATATATAAAGTGAATATGATGCTTGAATTTGTGTCTGTGTGAAGAGTTTTAACCCGGGATCAGACAACCTTCAGAAAAGATCTTTTAGTTTTGTTTATGTTTTGTGTTTTGTATGTTTGTGTATTGTGTTTTCTGTAAAATTAATAAAATTTGTTTAAAAAAAAAAAAAGATCTTTATGGTGATGAGTGGGAGGAAGATTAATAACTCTTGAAGAAAGTTACCAAAATTATATGTATTCCAACTAAACCTTCCCAAGTTTGGTGCCCTCTGTAATGTTGGGCTGTAATTCGCATTCTCCTCAACCAGCAAGTTTATGCCTGAATTTCAGAACTAACAAAAATGCCTTAGCAAATAAACTGCAATATCAGTAGAAATCTGATTGCACCAAATCTGGCTCTCTGAAACTGGAATATATAATTTATTTATTTTTTAAAACTCCAAAAACCCTACATTATTAACTGCATATATTTAAGGTATAATATTCCCATAGATACTTACTTATTAACCCAATTATATTAATATTACGTTATATACATTTGTAATTTAATATATGTATACTTTATATAGTAATAAAACAGTTAAAAATGAAATTTTACAATGTTTATGGAGTAATATATACACACATGCTTGGCTTTACAAGACAAGTTAGAAAGACCTGCACATGGATTAGAGAACAAACAAAAGTATATAACATCATCAAGAGAGTAAAATAATTGAAATGGAAATGGGCTGGTCACATAACAAGAAGACCAAGGCAGCTATACATGGATCCCATTTGATAAAAAGCATCCACGAAAATGACCTAAAACAAGATGGATTGATGACATCAGCAAGTATTGCAGGTTCAATTGGCAAAAGGAAACTCAGGATTGTATTGGTTGGAAACATGCAGAAGAGGCCTTCATCCTGCAGTGGATTGACAATGGCTAAAATAATGGTGATGGTGATTGATGATGAGTTTTGCAACAATAATTCAGCGCCAGAAAAATAAACACAGATGGCTGATACCTCATTTAACATCTTTATAAACATAAGTAGATTTAACAAACCAGTTGTAGATTTCTCCAACATGGAGAAAACTCAAACAAAAACATGTTGCAAGTTCAGAGCAGAGCTCCAGTCTTTAGCAAGCAAGCAAGTTAATTTCATCTTCAATAGAAAGACTCAGAGCTTAACATAGCTGCAGAGTTACAGAACCTAACATAGAGCCACACCTAGGCGACTTTTAGTTTCAGTTTCCAGCCTAGGCTACTTCTAGTTTCAGTTTTCAAACTATCCTTATTGGCTGATTTAGTTGCTATGCCTATTCATTGGCTGACCTTGTTGCCATGCTCTATTCCAGTTCATGAATATACTCTGACATGATACATGAAAGATAAGTAATGTGAAACATTAATAAACCTATTTTTAAAGAATCAGTCAGCCATAACACCCTGTGGGGAAAAAAATGTAGCAATGATTGTTAAGGAAACTGCAGATTTTCTTCTAGCAGAAATTCAATGTATAATATTGAGGATTTGGTCAGCATGAAGACACTTACAATATTTTCTTAAATGAGGAATTCATATGTTCCCAATAAAAATGGTGTTGGAAGCAATATCCTTCTGAGTTCAGTTCCAAGTGGGGAAAAAGACACTGGATTCATGGAAGTTGCTTGGGAAGAAGGTTTAATGGTGGACTGGACAACATGCCTGGGAGCTCCTGGGCGAAAAGGGAAGGGGTGCCAATAATCCCCATGCCTCTGTTGGGCCCCACCCTAGTGTTTCCTGTTCCTGTGCAAGAAATGTATCCCATTGGCTGTCAGACTCCCAGGGGTGGGGGGGTCTTCGCTAACTTTGTAGACTTTGTCTGGACCACATGGCTTCACCTGAGTGCTAGTTAATGCAATCTTCCCAGGTGCTATGTGGTAAAATGGGTAATCCTATTATTTCCTGAGGGCCATGTCTTAATCCCATCATCCTGGAGCTGAAGGGGGCACAGGGAGCTGCAGGAAGTTGCTGTCTATAAAACATGTTTCTCCTTTTCTTCATCCAGGGAAATATAATATTCTGCCTTTTTAATACTTCCCAGAATATTTCATTCCTCCAGGAGAGGGGTGGGTGCCAACTTTCTACAATATAAAGAACTAAAGTTACAGCAGGAATAAACATACCTAATTATATAGCAATATAGGATGGGAGTTTAAAATCTAAACCTAATATTTAAGCAATCTATATATATAAAATGTGTGTGTGTGTGCATGCACGCTCTTTCCAGCATAACTCTGAAACACCTTGAGCAATTTCAACCAAATGTGGTACACAGATGACTTACCCTCTGGAAAAAAATACTGCAAGGGGTAAGACACCCCTAACACCCCTTGAGGGTGAGGTGCCTTAAAATGGCTACTAAGTGCCACATTTGAAGCCATTGATTTCTAATCTATATGATACAAAGAGCAAAGCCAGAGGTTGGAATGCAAGGCAGAGAAGAACATAGAGCAGGATATATAGAAACACAAGTCTGAAGCAGGAGAACTGTTTCCCACAAAGAGCAAAAGGCACAAGAACATTTTTAAATAGAATGTGTGGGCAATGGGTCTAGCATAATTCACTGGGGCCAGATGGGCGTGAATGGGTAGATGTGGGTACGACTGGGTTAGTGTGGGTGGGTTGACATGGCTGGTGGTCAGAGGTCAGACGGTGACTGAGTGGGTGTCCCTGAATCTAGCAGAGGAATTAGCATGGACCGGTCAGTGCCAATGGATTGCCCCTGCCAACTGGATGCTGAACAAGTCGCCCTAGCCCACTGGACATGAGGATAACTCAGCACTCCACCAGCCCCTAATGTACGAGTCCCCAGACTGCATGCCCCACCAAAACTCCACAGGGCTCTCCTTGCCTGACTCACCAGACACCCTGCTGCAATGGCAGGTGGGAGAGAAAGAGGCCTGCAACTAATAGGGCAGAATTCCCAGTGGGCAGTTCTGAGTGGTGTAGACTGGCAGCAGCAGGAGCAGCAGTGCTGATCTCCCGGGAGGGACCATCCTGCTGGCTATGCAGCCTATGGCAAGTAGCAGGCAGGGGGTGGCAGGCTGGAACCAGGAAGCAAAGTGAAAAGTCCTTGGGTCCCACTACAGTTCAGACAAAGTTTCTGCCAGCAATGGGCAAAAGTAGGTGTCTCCCAGGAATGCCAACATCAGTGCCCAAGCGTCGTCTGTGGCCCTCACCAGCCAGAAAAGCAGGAGACACATCTCTCCTTCTCTCCCTTGCCAATGTTCCCCCAAAGATGACATGTCTTAGCTCAACCTGATTGGCACATATGGGCGCCAAAATGCCAGTGAGGGCAACTCTTCTGCTGAGCACCAAAAGTAGTCATGCAGCCCGTGGGAATTGGGGTTTGTCCCTAGCCCAGTCCTTCCAGATGGGGTGCTCCCACAGATCCTTTCTTTGAGGGAGCTTCTGCAGCACTCATGGCCAAAATAGCCCCAGCAGCACAAAGAGGCAAGTGAGGAGGATGGTAGATTTCACTGAGCGTCACAATTTGTCTGCTTCCCTGCTCCACTTATGCAGGGATCAAGCCATGGGCTGAACCAATGGAGCCTCCTTCTTCCCAGCAGGTAGCATCCCTTATTTTGCTGGACTGCTTTGTTCACAGTGGGAGTGGGGGTAGGGAAACAGGTTCCTGCAAAACCAAAAGGCTAAAAATATGTCATGTAGGGGAAATTCCATGTGTTGGTAGACCATATGTGGTGACAATGCTGGCTGAACCAGAAGACTTCCAAACCAACCAGACCATTTGTTAACTCAATCTATCCAGCTGCCAACGCATATACTAATGCACTATGAAAGCGATCTGTGGGGTTCCTTGTTGGCAATTAATGTGGGGTTGAAATGGCTGTAATAGAAAACTTTTCTGGCTTCAGCCAGTGCCACCATCAAGCACAACACCCTGGTGCCAAATTTGGGGTTGTGGGGGGGGGATAAACTGGGAAGGGGGAGAGAAATAGTTTCTGGCATGTTAGAAGATGAGCAGTGATGGATTTCAAAGATCAGTCACTGTGCATGTCTGAATGCTTGGGCAGCGTTTATTACATTTATAGGGTTTTTACAAGAAGACAAAGGCAACATAGATACAGCATCTGGATTGGAGAATAGATGCCACATGGGTGAAAGCTCCCAACCACATTGGTACAATCTCCCAACCAATCCTTAAGACTAGTGGTGATGTTAGTAAATGAGTCTGGAAAGTCCGAGACTTTTCACTTTCACCAAGATAAGAAATGAGATCATGCAAGTAGCCAAGAGGCTCTATATAGGTTTTAGACTGCAGTTTGCTGTTACCATCTATAGGATCTCAATAGCTACTACAAATTACTACTACAGAACGGTGCTGTGTTAATGAATAGGAGATCTGAAAATCCTGATAAATTGGAGTTCAAAGAATCCCATTTTCCCACATTTGAAACCTGTCTGCTGCTAGCCAAAAGCAATCAATAGGTTCTGGGCAGATCGCTCCCTCTGCTGCATCAGAGTGGCTGTAGCAGCTCCAGACATCATGCAAATAGATTTATTTATTTATTGAAATGCATATGCTTCCATCTCACTCTACAAAGTTATAGGCTGGGAAAGTATTATGTGAAGTTAAAGAAACAATGTTGGGGAGATGTGTGCGTGTGCATGCCTGCAAGACTCTATAAAAGAAGCAATATGGAGTAGCACAGTCAGTTGCAAGGAAGTACGGCATCAAGCGTTCATGTTGTATAAGTGGACCGACATGATTTTTTTAAAAAATTGATAAAAGGAGCAGCTTGTTACATGCTCTCTTTCTCTCCCATGGGATATAATCTGAATGGACTTTAAGAATCCTAAGGAATTCCTACTGGCATGGTTCCAGGTGACAGTTGCAATTCATCCTCCTGCTTCTCTCCCCACCCTGTTCTATAATGTTCCTCCTCCATTTCCTTCAGAGCCATTTTTTGAAATGATTTTTGAAACTTCTCGAGGAGGGGAAAGCAGTGCAACTCATGCTAAATATATGTCGCTTGCTAAAATGTTTTCCTTTTACTGATTCGCACTTTCTGTCTGCTTGGTTTAACCATTTCTTTATTAAAATGTAAAAAGCAAGACCTTTTACAGAGCTGAGTCTCGGAGACTAATGCCTCTCTTCTACGCTACTTAGGAAAAGGGAGGTCCATCTCAAAGTAGATTTAAGGTTATTATTTATCAATTTGACTAGAGTCAAAGTGCCTAGCTGCAGCCCCAAAGAAACTCCTGACCTTGGGACTCGTTTCCCTGCATTGATCTGTGTAAGATTGTTTGGGATTACAGAGGTAGATTTAAGCATGCTGCCTCTTAAATTAGCAAAGGGTTCTGTCCATTTCAAAGATACAGCAACAGCAGCATTTACCTCTTTTACATCCAGAGAGTTCAAGGCACTCCATGGGCAACCTTAGGACATATCCTGACCCTCCACCCAGCCCTTTCAGCCATGTCACCGCACTAACTATGGCTCTTCATTAAAAACCCTTTGAATCAAGTTCAATCTCTGGTGTTTACACATTGATAAAGTCCTGAACCTGATGTGACCACATGCTAAATACATTCAAGTTGTTTACCTGATAACAATTCTGGTTTGTCATAATCTTATTATTCCAAGATATAGTTAGATTTATTCTTTCTTCTGCTGTCACTGTCACTGCCTGCCTACCCCCCCCCACTCTGTGTGTGTGTGCGTGTGGGTGTGCGTGTGTGTGTCCACTTTAGCTTTGCCTAAATCAGCTTTCCAGTTTGAATGTTTGAGTATTTGTTCAATTTCCTGACTGTTAAGTTTTCTCTTTTCTTTTTGGCTCTCTAAATCCCCAGTCTAATTGAGGAGCCAGAGAGTTGCCCTGTTGAACTCATGAAGTCATATGAGCAACTGTTGTCAGTTCAAACCCTGCATCCACAAGAACTCCCTCAGCAGAAGCACAAGTCTCCCCAACCATGCCCAGCCCAACAGGGAATGATGTTGCTGTAAGCAAGCTTTGATCAGGGTCTCTCTGGGGAAATTCACATTTCCTTATCCCACACCAGAAGTGCCAATACAACTTTCCTCACTTCTCCTTCATCTGAAACACTTAGCTCTACAACATAACAATAGAGCCTCAGTGGAGCCCAACACAACCACAAGTATTGTTTGTACAAGCATAGCTTATACAAATTCTCATTCATCTGAAATGAAACCCTTCCTCAACATTGTTTAGCACCACAGGGATTCAAACCAGTATACACACAGCTTCAACAAATACTCCTTCAGATGCAACAGACATCTTTCCACACCAGTTGTCAGAATCACAAGGAATGATATCAGTACAACCCCAGCTAACCTGTGCTGTCCCAGCCAGTCTATGGGAATTGGTTAGTTACTTAGGAATTGTGAGCTGTCCCCTTAAGGGAATGCATCATGGTAAATGTAGTTAAAGGTATCCTGGGAAATGTAGTTCATATCACGTGGCTACATCTGTAATCCTGATTGGTCACTAAATTGACCCTCGAGGGGTTGAGGGAGGTTTCCCTCCATTCTTGCCTGCACTCATGGACTGATAACAGCTTTCTTTCTATCGCTACGTGATGGGTTAGGAAAATAATCATATTTTATCTGCAATGCTGATATACAAAGGATTGGTCATTATAGAAGAGCTTCATCACAAATATGAGTTATGAAGATACCTGATGTACCAATAAATGTACTTTGTTATGGATGTTTTGTGGAATTATCTATCTGCATTTGCATAGCCACAAATCCACCTCATGAGACAGGAACCACCCTATGAGAAGCCAGGGGGAGAACCCTCTACGTCAATACCTTCCCCCAAGTCAGCAAATGCTGAAGATTACTGGAGAAACTTGGCTGTACAGAGTGGAAAGATAAATTTGCACGCCAATGGGGTTCACAGATTCTCTGACAAGCCAGGCAGCAAATATCTAGTTTGGAAGAAACTTTTCCTGTGCCCTATTCAGGTGGTACGCCTGAACCCTGATGAGATAATTGGACACTTGATAGCATGGCTGGGGCCACAATCCTCCAACATACTGAGGGCAATTTTGCAATCCCACTTAGACAACCCAGCCGCTGCCCTACAGTTATCATGGAAAAGGCTTGACAAACTGTATGGCACTCCCAAAGACGTAGAAGTAACACTCTTGGTCATAAGGTCATAAGTAGCATGCCTCACCTACAGCACCTTGCTCATCACTTTCCCGCTCTAGATCCTGAGGCTGATATCCTACCCTTGCTGGGAAATAATGCCCCACATGCCTTTCTCTTCTCTGAGTCAATCGGCGGTCCCGTAGACAGCCCAGTGGCCATCAAATCTTCACTAGGATGGGGGATCATAGGAATTGCCAGTGATGCTCAGATGCAATCTCCAACCCTGGCAAATACCTTAGCACCATCCTTTCCACCCGCCTTCTGACGCCCTTTAGCACCCCCAAAAACAAGAATGAAGTTCCAGTCTGAAAGGTCACCACCGATCAGTACACGTTCGCTACAACATCCTAAATGGCTGCCAACAACCACCGGACATCCACTAAGACATTCTACATAGGCATATGCCTCTACAATGCCCTTTCCAACAGCTTCCCGATGCTCTTTGACACTGTGGAACAAGAATACCATTCCAACCTTAGAAGGCCACCAGACACGACCTCCAAACTTTCACCTTTGCCGCCAAGAGTACCTGTACACCCTAAAAGTCGCCAGGGGTGACCAAGAGGCCGAACCCCAAGCTTTGCATGTTTTGCTTTGTTTGATGGCTTATTAATGTTTACCTTTTTTCTTCGTTATATAGCTAACTGTTGATCTTAGTTATATAGTTATATGCTATTCAGTTAGTATTACTGTTTATTGCTTATCTTAGTTTATAGTTAAAAAAAAAATCTCTTCTTTTCATAGTGAAATTTACAATTCCAGGCGGGGAGTGTGCTGTCCCAGCCAGTCTATAGGAATTGGTTAGTTACTTAGGAATTGTGAGCTGTCCCCTTAAGGGAATGCATCATGGTAAATGTAGTTAAAGGTATCCTGGGAAATGTAGTTCATGTCACGTGGCTACATCTGTAATCCTGATTGGTCACTAAATTGACCCTTGAGGGGTTGAGAGAGGTTTCTGTTGAGGTAATTACCCATTAGGAGAATGAGCAGGAAGACATATTTGAGAGTAGTGTTTGAATAATACACACACAGCACATAAATACACTGTACAGTAAATGTAGGTTTTTACTTCCAGAAACTTTTAAGCAAAGTTCAAGATAAGCAGTCCAAAGTCATTCACAAGTAAGATCAGTCAGTTTTCAGTCCAAGAATAATCCAATAACAAAGTCCAGTGTCAAAAACAGTTCAGTATCAGACTTACATCAAATCCAAGAATATTAGTCAATTAGGAAAAATGGATTCTCTTAAAGAGGCAGTATTAAAATATCTATCCTGGTTTATATATTTCCAACCTAAATCACTGTTAGGTGACTTACATTCCTAATAGTTTCCCTCCATTCTTGCCTGCACTCATGGATTGATTTCTTTCTATCGCTATGTGATGGGTTAGGAAAATAACCATTTTTTGCCTGCAATGCTGATATACAAAGGATTGGTCATTATAGAAGAGCTTTGTCACAAATATGAGTTATGAAGATACCTGATATACTAATAAATGTACTTTATTATGGATGTTTAATGGATTTATCTATCGCATCTGCATAGCCACAAATCCACTTCATGAGACAGGACAGAAAATAATCCCTGGATTCAGTTGGGACAGGCAGGCCTTCAATGGTCCATAGCCCTCCATTACCAACAAGTAATGTTATCCTGACTACTAATTTAGAAATTAGTAGCCGCACTGGAGCTATACACTTCAGCATATCAATGAGGCATTCCTACCAATTCTATTTCTGCCACAAGTGCCACACCTTTCAAAGTACAGCAGCAACCAAGATTACTAGTAGAATTTCCACCAGCCCAACTACTAGTGCAAAGAGCACCAGCAGAGCTACCACACCTGGTAAGCCCCAATTTTGTTTTGATTCATATCTTTTAGCTTTCCAAAATCAAGAGGATTTTCGTCTATTCCCATAATGAGATTAGTGTAATCTTCAGTCTTAAGTACAGCCTGGATTTTCATTTTTCTTTGTCTTTTTTAATTTTTAAGGAATGGGTATAATTGAGAGTCGATGGTTCTCTAGCAATCTGTCCAAAATCACATCAACATATAGACCATTTAATTTCTAAATGTGCTTCTAAATAGTATCATAGACTAAGCATAAGAGACAATTCTCCCTCATAATTTTAACATTTCTATTGTGGAGAGAATATGGTGGCCTCCCAGTACAATAACTTCTTCCTTGTATCTCTTACTATTTGACATGTTGGGAAGAGTAGCTGTTAGTAACAATTCACCAACGTTTGAAGGGCCACAGGAAGTTGTCAGCTCTTCTACCAGGTTGATGGGATAGACACCTTCCTTAGGAAATATCTGCCTTGCATCAGGATTCCAGAACAACCCAACAGCACTGAATGTTCACAGACTTTAGTTTATGTAGATTATTATTGCCTATTCATAGGAGAATGGTTTTCATCTTATTTTGCCAAATTTTGGCTAAAACCCAGATGGAGGCCTGGTATACAGAATTCCTTCTCCTATCAGGATTTGGACAATATCTGAAAAGAGCTTCTAGCAAATCAGTAGTAGTTCCCCAATATAAAGTACAAAATGCAGAATAAAATGCAGACTTGGAAGGAACCTTGAAGATCTTTTAGTCCAACCCTCTGCTCAAGGGGAGACCCTATACCATTTTAAACAAATGGCTGTCCAGTCTCTTTTTATAAGCCTCCAGTGATGGAGTACCCAGAAGTTCTGAAGCCGTTCCACTGGTTGATTGTTCTCACTGTCAGGAAAGTTCTTTTTAGGTGGCTTATCTCCTTGGTTAGTTGCCATCCATTGCTTCTTGTTTGTCTTCTGATGCCTTGGAAAATAGATTGAACTCCTTTGTGGCAGCCCCCAATATAAACATGGCTTGTATTCAATGATGATCATGAAACATACAATAATTAGATCGAGGGTTGAAGTTCCAGGTGAAACCACACTCAGTCATGAGGTTGATGGCTCTGGGTTAAAAAAGGTTGAATGGGAGAAAGCCACATATGCCATGAGCTTGTTGGAGGAAGGAACGTTAGAAGCTAATGTTCTAAATTCTTATCAATAAACAAATTGGTAGCTCAATAGATATATTTCCTTCAATGTTCTCCTAGGAAAGGCAGCATTATTGTGGTCCATGAAGTCAACTTCCAAACCAGAAAAACAAGTAATTTTTCCATGATTAAGAAGGAAAGGAAAATTATTGGAAATTCAGTGAAGCAGAAATTGGAAAAGTATTAGTTCTATCTATGAATGTAATGACCCTTCAAGTAGGTAAATTTTCATCCTGAAATAGAGATAATAATCCTGTACTACCTGCTGGGACAGTGCAGAGGAATTGCAATTTCAATATCCAATTGTTTAACTACTGTAATATTTGTATTACAATTGCAGTGTCATAGCACCACCTTCTGGACAACTTGGATAGAAAAGACTGAAACAATGACATGAATGCTTCCAGCTCAAGTTTATTTACTCAGAATGATACCATGTAGATAACAGTGAAGGCCACTGAGAGAAAATTAGGATGTTTACACTGTACCAACCTAGTTTTCAAAGTTGGTCATTCACAAAGGCAGCCAAAGCAATCTCAGTACTAGAACCTGGATGATCCCCTAATTCAAATGACTGTAGATATCAGTTTCATCCAAGTACTTCATGCCATAATTCATCTGACTCTGTAAACCTTTGTTGAAAGGGAAAAAATCCAGTTCCAGTTCCAAGTGGGAATGAAATGGAGGCTGATTGGAAAGAAAGATCCTGTTTATTGGATAAGAGAGCCAATACACACACACACACACACACACACACACACACACACAGAATGTGCGACAGCTGACAAAATGGAGTTGAGAGTGGGTGGGTTTTTATACCTTCTTTGGCCTTTGTATTTGAGATTCCTGTTCCTGTGCAAGAACATGCCCTTTAATATTCTAATGGAAGCTCAGGAAAGATGTTGTTGCTCTAAACAAGAGACAAGAGAGATGATGAATATGAAAGGGATTCAGGAAACCGTGTGTTAATGGGGAGAGCAAGACAAGGAGAAAATGTGTGCAGTGAGGATCAGTTATGGCTGATGGAACAGGGGAAGCACACCTACAGCTCTAAATACATCTTCAGTAATATGCCATGAGCTTGTTGGAGGAAGGAACGTTAGAGGCTTATGTTCTAAATTCTTATCAATAAACAAATTGGTGGCTCAATAGATATATTTCCTTCATTGTTCTCATAAAAGGCCAGTTAACTTATCCTCTAAGATAATATATAGCAAAACATTATAGATTTGGTAAACTTCCAAAGTGTGTTTCAATAGCAGCTAAAAGGGAAAAATAGTACATTGCTATGTCTAATTATAAATTCAAGCTGTTTTTAAACAATAGACTATTAATAAAAGGAGCAAGAGAAAAGACTGGTGTTACCTGGGTTTGATTATGATTGCAAAGTTGCAAGTCAGGACAAGTGCAGGAGTATATTTTATGGGCAGCCATATGAATGTGATTAATAAATTAATGAATAGGCATGATGATTTTAAAAAGTTGGTAACAAAAAACATAATGCACAGAAAACAATCCTAAACAATGAACTGTTGATTGCATAATAGAATATACATCTTTTTCCAAATGTATTACAAGGGTCATTGTGACTCCTCTCGCTCTGGTCTCTCCTCACCCCAACAAAGAATTGCAAAAAGCAAGCATCAAAAGATACTATTTTTTTCTTCCGGCTAGGATTGTATTTGCTAAAAACTGGAAGAATGAGAAAATACCATTACAGGAAGAAATTATTAAGAAAATATTGGAATGTGCTGAGATGTGCAGATTGACATTTGAAATTAGAGAGCAAGAGGATAAACAATTTTATGAAATTTGGGATCTTTTTTATAAATGGCTAGATGATAAAATATGATAATAGAATATTTTAGATAGTAAGAAATATCTTGCTATTTTGCTATTATTTTGTTACTTGATATTATATTTATAAAGGGTTTTTTTAGGATTGATTTGGTATGTTTATATGATTTGTTGAATAATCTGCTTAAAGTATTGTTAGCTCATAAAGCATGAAGGATTAAAAGTATAGTCAAAAAAAAAATTTTTTTTTTTTTTTAGTGATTATAGGATATATAAGTTTGGATTGATAATATGAGTTGTTATGTAACATAATTGTAACTGGGACTACAGAATGAATGCACAAAAATGATGAACCAACTGACACACTGGATGTACATACGAGAGTTGAATGTTTTAATGTTTTGTTTGTCTTGTTTGTTTGTAGAAAATTAATAAAATTTTCTTTAAAAAAAATACTATTTTTTAAAAAAAAGTCTTGTAAATTCATTATGCCTTTTACACCTGGAGTCCCTGCATTACAGATCAAAGACAAAAGGTCGTAACAGGGGAAGCAAATTAGATATCTTCATTCTGATGGGTCTCTTTGAATAACTGTTTTCAGTAAGAAGGAGTGCCTTTGATTAACGTTTCTATTTCTTTAAAAGAGACAAGCAAGAATGTGGATTCTGGTAACAAGGCTCTATATTCTGATAAGAACTGGTTCAAAGTACTACTATTTTGGCTAGGACACAGTAAGAACCTTACTGTGATTTATGACTAACAACCAGGGGTGGGATTCTATAGGTTCACACCTATTCGCTGGTACCTGTTGTTAACATTCTAAGCAGTTCGGAGAACCGGTTGTTAGAAGAAATTCCTGGCCTAATCCTGTAACGAAGGCAGGAAGGAAACATTCTGGTGTTGCTTACAGAAACTGCCTCTCCGTTAACTCTTATCACATTCTTGGCAGGACTAGACTTCCTGTCTCTGGAACTTCTCTGGAGTTTTATTCCCCTCCTTTGCTGGTACTTTGCTTGTGTGAAGTGACCAAAGTTACAATGGCACTGAAAAAAGTGACATGACCATTTTTCACACTTACGACTGTTGCAGCATCCCCACAGTCATGAGAGGCCAGGCAAGGAGATGCATGCCTCGATATAAGTGATATTGAGTTGGCCACGCCCATCCAGTCACATGACCACCAAGCCATGCCCATAGAACCGGTTGTTAAAAAATTTGAATCCCACCCCTGCTAACAACTCCACCTTGGGTAAATCAACATCACTCTGAATGGTTGCTTCTGTTCAGAAATTGCATCATATTGGATTACAGATCTACTGGTCACTTTCAAATGAGATAATACAATGCATTGTTCTATAATGTATTATGGTACAATATCTTTTTAAAAGAAAGTGTAACAGTGCTAGAGAATGTTGTGTATGCAGAATGTCCCAGGTACAGCATCCAGATTAATTTGATAGAAGAAGTGGGATGAATAATAAACAAATCAAATAAATCAAACTGGAAAGATTTCTGCCTGGAAATCCATAACAGCTGGGTTCTGCATCTCAGTTAAAGTGAAAGAAATAACATATTTGCATTTTAAAAATATTTTCAATACAATGTGTAATTAGATGGAAAGCCAAGCAATGTAAGATATTATGGGATGTTATATAAGTCTAAGTGCTAAGTCCCTACAATGTAAAAAAGATGTTGAGACAAAGATGATGAAGGGACTGGAGGTTAAAACATATAAAGAACAATTGCTGAAATTGGGTATGTCCAGTTTAATGAAAAGCACGACTAGGGGTGACATAATAGCAATATTCCAACATCTAGGGGTTGTCATAAAGAAAAGGGAATCAACATATTTTCCAAAGCACCTGAAGACAGGACAAGAAGCAATGGATGGGAACTAATCAAGGAGAGAAGCAACCTAGAATTGAGGAGAAATTTACTGACAGTTAGAACAATTAATCAGTACAATGACTTACATCCAGAAATTGTGGGTGCTCCAACACTGGAAATTTTTAAGAAGAGATTGGACAACCATCTATCTGAAATGGTAGGGTTTCCTGACTAAGCACAGTATTGGACTAGAAGACCTCCCATGTCCGTTCCAACTCTGTTATTTTTTTATTCTGTAATTGCTATCTCTGGTTCCAATGATGAAAACTAAGTTCCTACTCCCACTGAACTAATTTGATGGGAAAGTATTTCTACAGACAGAATATTTTCCATCCATTTATTTTGCCTATCAAATGATATTTTCAACTGGGAAGTGGAATTAAGGTTTCTAATAGCTATTATCAACATGATAGAATCTGAGCCCTTTTGTTTTTTTCACACAAGACAATAGGGCCATTTATGATAATTATTTCCATTATATTAATGTTGGGTAGGGAGGATAAAAGCTATCCAATTTCTATAATTACAGAAAATGACAATATATAAAAATGACAGTATGCTTATCATGAAAATATTACCTATATCCTAAATTTTCTCTGCTCTTCTATTTGATATGTATACTAATATCTACCTGAGCAGCCAGTTGGAGAAAAACATATGAATCCAGATAATTTACAATCTATGTTGTAAATCCAATACATCACTCTGTGGTAACCCTTGCTATTGTATGTCAGAAATACTTATTATAAACAGCATACATGAAATCTCTATATTCTATTTTGCCTGGTTTTATTGTACAGTATAACAAAGTGGACTTTGGCCATACCAGTAATGCAGACATCCTCGAGTAATAGGCTATACATTAATTTTAAAATGTATTCTTTTTACATTCTGTTCAGTGGAAAGTTTGCTTTTACGCTGTATCCTATTACTGTATCCTACTTCTGATCCTATTCCTTTCAGCACCCAGTCCGTGATTTACTGGTGTGCAGATTAAGCTGATTTAGATGGACCCCAGATTTTTCAATTGCTGTTCCCAGTTTCTATTATTTCTTATTGTTCTGCAGACAGTTTTTCTTGTATTTTAGACTCCTGGGAAGTGGAGTCTAAAAGAGAGAAAGAAGAGTCTGTGCTTGAGGGTTCTGATTGTGATAGGAAGGATAAATACAGAACGCGTTCACAGACAATCTCCCGGGAGTTTCGCTGTTGGAACATCCGCGCGACTGCAAAAACAAACAAACCAGCCTGTGACTAACATTGCTACAGAGCTTTTTGCAGATAAGGTTCAATGAAACCTTAATAGCCACTCTGCATTCGTTTGGTTGGTTGTTTTTTTGCTTTAAATGCAGGCGGGGAACCTGTCGCCAAATTAAAGAACAGAGAGAACAAGAGTATACAGAAAGAAATAACACTTAGAAAACGTTCCGGCGCTCCCAACCATTTAAATTCATCAGCCGCTTGACTGCAAACTGACAGGCCAGGTGCTGAAAAGATTTGCAAGTGTCGGGCACTTCTCCTCCAAAACAAATCGCAAACAAACACTTTCAGCCCAAACTTAACACAACCCAAACCGGAAGCTTCTACATTGTATAGTTCTATTGACTCATCCTGGGGTTGCATTTTTCTTGGAGCCCTTTGATGAGCTTCCTCCAAACAGGAAAGGAAGTGGAATTATTTGTAGGACGGACCAGAAGTTAGTCCTCTAAGGCGGAGGTTCCGTTCGGTCTTAGCGGCGATGATGAGTTTCGAGTGGCCCTGGCAGTACAGTTTCCCGCCATTCTTTACGTGAGTCCCTGGTTTTCCCCGTCCTTCGTGTCCTGAGATTAAGGAACTCGTTCTTTTCATTGAGGCACGGTGTGGGGTGCACGTGTTGGGAGGTGCCCCATCGGAGCCTTCGTTCCCGTAGAAAGTCCCCCTCTTGACCTGCTTTGAGCGAAGCGAGACGATCCACGACTGTTGCTTCTGGTCTTCTCCCGAGAAAAAGGTCACCAGGTTTCGCTCCGGGTGGTGGTTGTTTGTTTGTGTGTGTGTTTATGTGAGTGATTTTCTCCCTTCCCCGCCCCAAACTGCCGGAGTGTTTAAATTACGAGGTTTCCGGAGGAAAGTTTGTACCATACAATAATAAATCAGCTCACGGAAGGAACTCCTCCGCCCTGTGGCTGATCTATAACTCAAAGTAGCATAACCAGCTAGCGATGAGAGGTATTGGGAGTTGTTCAACAAGACATCAAGTTTCCAATCCATGTATTAATAAATGCATAAAGACAAAAATACTAATTTGATTAGCACGATCCACTTTTTCTGTAATCTAGTTTAAAACAAAATTAAGATTGCATTCAAAATGGAATATATGACCTAGTTTGTCTATGGTTGTTAATATCTTCTATGTAGTGCATTTCATAGGAAATATTCCCCCCCCCCCCCAAAAAAAAAACCACCATTCCTTTTCCCAAGGATCTGAACTTGAAATAGTCAAGTGGAAAAACAAGTGGAATGAAAAGACAAAGGATTGTATGGGATATATTGGGGAAATGCAACTGTGAGTACTTAAACATGGCTAGTGTTGGGAGTAAGAATACCAGATTATGTCAAAGATTTTGAAGAAATTTGGATTTCAAGGAAACATTTAAAGAAATCGAAAGGTGTTGCTAACATTTTTAAGAAGAGGGTTTTAGGCATAGAAGATCACAAAGAAGGGATGGAGCTGTGATTAGAAGTTAAGAGATTTGGAAGAGTATGGTTTGTATAGCGAGAAAAACTGCATAAAATAAGGCAGGAGGAAAGCCATGGAATTTTAAATATGAAAGCAAATAATTTTGGGATTTTGAGGGACTGCCTTTGATCTCAATTAATGAAAGTTTGATAGCAAAACTGTGAATAGAGCAGTGAAGATTGAGATGCACTCAAGAGAGGAGAGTTGTGGGAAATGGAGGTGAATATAGCAAGAACCAAAGTTTTAGTTGAGAGGAAGGAGCATATATTTTCTAAAAAGAAATACCGGTAAACAGATCTCTCTCCTGCTAGTATTTCCCTACTGTCTTGTGTCTTCCACATAGTAGATAGAATTTGAATTATATTATGATGCAGAAATACTATCGGTAAAGAGGGCAATAAACTAGGGAGAATATTAAATAATTGTTGTAGGATATAGATCATAGGATCCGTGATGCTGTCATTGTCTGCCAAATAAATAGTAGAAGGGAAGAACATGAAGTTGTGATAAAGAATCAGCTACTTGGGATATTAGAAAGATTAAGCTACCTGGGCACTGATTATGTTAACTGTAGACATTTCATTGACCAAAGGTAGACCGTCATAAAAGAAAAAAGGAATGATGAAGTAGCAAAAAATTATTTGAGAAAAAAAGGGGCATCGGAGCTTAAAACAAAAGATAAAAATAAAGGAAAGGGAACTGGAAACAAAATCCAGAGAACAAGAACATTTTTAGAGCAGAAGAGATAAGAAAAACAGATAAAAATTATAAGTTCTTTGGATTCAGCACCTGCTTCCAATAGATGCTAAATTAGAGAAATCTTTTATCACCATTCTTTGATAGCCACAAACAATCAGTTAGAGAAACAGTAAAACCCTTCCAAAAGGAAGTATATAAAATACTTCTTGCTCACCTGAACTGATAACACCAATGGTTGCTGATACATTTTACTTTTTTTTTATGTGAAGGATATTTTCTAGATGGCTTTGGTGTATTATTTCCAGTCACACTACTGGATCTATGATAATACATGGGTGATAATGGCTGCAAAAATGTCAGTATTTTGGCAACATGCATATAAAAACTGGGTTGGTTAAATTATTTGACTCTGGACAATCTCATTAAAATTGTAAAGCAAATTGGTAGTTTTATGGAAGTTTGAAAAATCATAAAGAATGTATAGCTTTGATGGCAATCAACTCTATGAGAATTTAAAATAACTGAACTAATTTTGATGATTTCTTGTATTTTATTCAGATCTTTAGTCAATTTTAGCTATTTTCTTTTCAGTAAAGGGTCAAAACTTGGGCTTTGATTCTGGAAGTTCTATTTCTTGATTATGATTTGGCAGTTAAAATTATTGAGCTTCTGAGATGTCAGCTTCTTTTACATCTGTTTCCTTTTTGTGTTTTAGGTTGCAGCCCAATGTGGATACAAGGCAAAAACAGCTGACAGCATGGTGTTCCTTAGTGCTCTCATATTGCCGCCTCAATAAGCTTTATACTATGACTGTTCCAGAGGCTCAAGAGAGCCCACTGTTCAACAATTGGAAATTGCAAAGTATCCTTTCTCTACTATTATGAGTCTATCTGACCAGCCTTGGTGATGTGACAAAAACTTCTGGTGATAAAAGAATTGGCCTCTTTGTTAGTGAAAAGTTCGAGTTTGAAGCAAAATGAGCTTGTAGCATTAACTGAGTATGCTATTGGTGTGGTCCTAGATCTAGGGTTACATGATTTGTAAAAAGTGCATAGAATAGACCCGCCTTATAAAAATTCTGTTTTTTAGGTAAACTACTTTACTTCACCTTAAGTTAAGGATGCAAGGTGTGGGGTTTTTTGGTTCTGCTGAGGAAAGTAAGTTCTTGATTTCTAAAGATTTTTTGATTTTAATCTCTATTTTAAAATGCCATTTTTCTGCTCTGAAGTCACATAGAATGCCTTGATATTGATTTCCCTGAAGTGTGTTAAAAACAAAATGCTCAGATGATGCTTACTGTTGGCAAGATATTGGTGGTTTGGAAAAGAAACATTACACAATTACACATAATACCTCCATTTGATGAAGAATTTTGTATATCAATTTTTCTATAATTTAGTTTTAGTTTAATTATCACAACTGTAACAGCTTTACAGTATTGTAATATTCATTTTTCACTACAGTGCTTTCATATTTGGTTTTGTAAGGTAATTGATTACCAAATTTTCTGATGTTCCTGTAATTTTTAAAAGAAACTTTTTTTCTAATAGGAATTTTCCATAGAATTTTAGGTAATAATTTTATTCCTATCAAAATCCTATATCATGAAGTTTAATTACAACTGCTGCCAGCTTGTTATTATGCTTGTACAGTCAAAACTCTGGGCTGCATAAATATCCTGTTCATTCCTCCTAGTTCTATGACCAAATACTACTCATGGTTATTAGCTGCATGGTACAATTGATGGGATGATTACAGTATGTGCTGCATCACAAGGTGATTTGATTGTTTGAGGCTACATAATGCTGCATTAACATCTTGAACATTGCAATCCCAAATCTTGAATTACTTTTGAGTGAAATGGTTTATCACATTTTATCCTGTTCTTAGTATTTTCTTAACTATGGAACAGGAAAACTCTCACTGGAATCTATCCTTGTTGTGTTAGAGGAGCTCAGGAAAAAAGGTAGGTTTGAGAGTAACATGCCTCTAAACATAAATATAATTAACTGGAGATATACATATCTCTTTCATTTAATTAAGATTAACATCAAAATAGGTATGACAAGACATTCAGCATTAAGAGACTTGATACAGACTTATCTAGAAGTAAATCAGGCTGCTGGAATGGCTAGAACTGAATCCATTCTGTAAAAAAATGTTTTTAACAAGACATTGATAATAGAGATATTTATGTTTCATTCTAGGGAATCTTGAGTGGCTTGACAAGAACAAGTCTAGCTTTCTTATCCTGTGGCGATGTCCAGAAGAATGGGGCAAGCTAATTTACCAATGGGTAAGAGCAATACTTTGGGGGGTAACAATACAAAATTAATTAAGCTTTGATAGAACATAGTTTTGTAAAGATATGTTAAAACAGTTCCTTTCTCTCTTCCCAGAATTTGAATTTCAGCAGGAGCCCACAGTTCTTTTTTATCATATCTCCACCATGACAACACAAATGTTTTCTGCCTTTTGTCATATTTTTAAATGAAAATTTAGATGACCAGGGTGTGGAATTCTTGGAACAAGTTTGTGCAGCTTTGAAAGTACAAAATACCCGTAATCATAACAGGCAAACTTTATATTATTTTTCATGAATAGCTTTGTATATCTTGAATATTATCTCATTTTTAATGTCAAACCTATTTGTTAATCATTTCACAGGAAATTTGGCTCTGAGTCTATTTCATAATGCTAAAGTTTATCTTTTAAAGCAGTACATCCAAAAGCAGATCAATAGCTTTTATCTACCTGAGTCTGTCTAGATGAGATTGAGGTCTGAAATTCTTCTCCCAAAGCCATGACTTTCAGAAGTTAGACTGCTGACTGATAAGGGCCGGAGAGGAGGCTTTTTTTTAATTGATGTTGCCAACTCTACAATGGTTTTCTCAGGCGGCTTCCTTGCACTTGACCTTTTCAGTTGCTTTAATTGTTTTTCAGTTTTTTGGGGCTATTTTTATGAGCTAGATGTAATACTCTATTTCTTACAAATGCTTGTTATATATTTTTATGTTTTATTTATATTTAAGTGTTGTGAAAATGCTTAGCAGGAAAAAAGTTTGGAATATAAAACTCATAATGATATCAAAGATCAGGTGTTGCATTTCTCCACCTGCTCCCTCCCCATTTTCAGGTTTTGAAGAATGGATTGACAAACTCAGTTTTCACACTCTATGAGTTATCTAATGGCGAGGATACAGAGGAAGAAGGTAACGTTCATCTGGTACATTTCCCATTATAGTAATATATAGCAGTGTCAAAAGAGAGATAACTTGTTTGTTTTTCTTTGTCTTATTTTTAATCCAGAGAACTGTCTTGCTCTCCACATTCTTCCCCTGCTGAATGTTTAAAAGTTATTTTAAGTTTCTTATATTAAATTGAAGAGAGATAAACAGTTTTCACAACTGCAGAGCATATGCTTCATATTTTCTAAATATGATTGGATTTTAATTCTTACAAACTGGATTCATGCCCAGAATATTTCTCTGATTAATTTGTTTCCATTTATCAATGAAACAGCAGGGCGTAGGGATCATTATTTTGACTGTGTTCCAGATCAATGAGCATGCCTTTAATCTGGTTCCATTTGTGCTATGCTAAGTAATGAAAAAAGAAAGACAATTTGAGAATTATCTTAAAATTTCTAAGCTAAAGAGTAGGGTTACTTATGAAGCAGTGCGAAGGCTCTCCTGGCAACAGTAGCCCTCTGCCCTTAGAGCAGAAAATGAGAGTCTAGGTGGATTCTGGTTTTCCTTTTCTATACTTTGTATAAAACATTCTTATGCCAAAGCAACAAGATAGCTTACAGACTTGGTTGGAAAATAAATTTGCATAGTGGTGAATATCTCATGTGGTTGGAAAGCAAATTTAGCCTAAATATTAAATAACTGAATTGGTTACGCTGTCCTAAATTGGGACAATGAGCCTTAGAAAGGCAAGAATATCTCAGCATGAGTGAAGAAAACTTTTGTGAACTTTGTCTGGCATTGCTCATACAATACCAAGCCTTTCTTGATAATGTTAAACATTAGATATTTAAAAAAAATATTTGAGTATTGCATTCCAGTATTGCAGGGACCAGGGTGTTGTATTTATAACATGCAAATTCAGAGCTCTAGCAAGGTACCTTTTCTGCATTCTCTGTATTGCTAGATAAGTTGCCACCAGTTCTGTCCCCAACCAAATTTTTGTATTGTCCTGTATATAAATCATGGGTGACTTTCTCTCAACCAAGGATGTTTTATTCTCTTCTAGAATTCCATGGTTTGGAAGAATTAGTACTTCTCCGAGCTCTGCAGGCTTTACAACAGGAGCATAAGGCTGAAATATTCACTCTGAATGATGGCCGGGGCGTCAAATTCTTCTAATGCGGATTCTGCTTTGGCTTCCTAGAAGGTGTTCTGGGTATAAGAGCTTCTCTCTGCTCTGGTTTCCTTGCATTGAAGGTTGAAACAACAAATTGTATCTTGATGACTCAGCGTTTGACTCCATTTTCTTCTCTCTGCAGCTTCTGCCTCTTATTGCATTATGACAATTTGAATAGATTTATGGAGGAATCAGAATGTTCTTTGTACCAATATGACACAAAACAACTATTGGCTCTTGAGTTTGGCCTTCCAAATTGAAGCAGACAATAAACCCTGCTCCTTGCAGCAATGATTTGGGGATTATTTGGGGGGTCAAAAATGCAGTACTCTCTCCAGTTGGGCAGAAAGCCACATAGACTGTGCTATCCACAGCAGAATGGGGTGTTAAAGACTTTGGACAAATTAAACTATACTGTGTTTACAGAAAAATCCTCTGTGTTGGCTTATCTCTGTGTGTGCTTTTCTCACACCAAGGAGGTCTTCAATTCTTCCCCCCCATCCCCAGGCTATTGTTAGTTCATATTAGGGCTAAGTGGAGGTCAGCTGCCTCCTTGTGGGGTTTAACAATGTTGTTTTTCCAGAAACAAAAAACTGAGTGCACCATATTTCTTCATTTTTGATATTTATGAAGAAGAGAGGGCAATCCATTACCCAGAAGTAACTCTATTCAATTTGGTTTCATCTTTCCATACTCAGCATTTTGTCCAGAAGTTGGGCATTTCCCCTAGATTTTTAGCATCAATTTTTTAGCAAGTTTATTATGAAATATTTCATTTGAATCACATTTATAAAATTAAACAAGCCAAGAAAACTGTATTGAAAAACTTTCTTCTGCTAAATCAAATAGGGCGGGGGAGGGACTTTGTTCTTCAGATATTTTTGTGCAATTCTTGAGATCACTTTCCAGTGGCTACAACTTTTAGAAATATATTTGATATGTTGCTTAAATCAGGGTATGATACAAAGGATCAGAAGGATTGCAAAATTAACTTATTTTCAAGAGTTTGTTTTACTTATGCTCAAAACGGAATTCGTTGTATTTTCTGACAGACTTTTAGTGTTTTAGTTGTATTAATTAGTTGTATTAACTGACAGACTATAGTGAAGGTAGTATTTGATGAACCTCTAGATTTGTCAAAAGATTAATTATTTGAATTTCATGGACCCTTCCTTGACCTAAAGGGTTCGGTTGATAGATAGGACATCTCACCAAATAAGGAAGAATATTGAGAATTAATTAGTCAATTAGAGAATTAGTTAGTCAAGCATGACTTTCCAGTATGGAATTCAGAGCTCATGCAGATGGAAAGAGATGGATTCACAAAGCAAGGTCTTGGTCGTTACCTTTAAAGGCCTATATGGCATGGGTCCAGGTATCTGAGGAGTAGTGTTTCCCTGAGGGGACAAGTCTTCTCCACTTGTGTCAGCAGAGCAGGCCCGCTACTGATCACATCTGCTAGCATGGAAGCAGGCAGGATCAAGAAGAAGAGCTTTTTCTGCTATGGTCCCATCCCCTCTCTTTTGGCCTTCTGGGAGGATATGAAAACCTGGCTTTGCCAGTGGCCTGAGGCCCTGAGAGTGGAACACTCACTGCTGGAGGTGGCTGAGGGTTAAGAAGATCTCATTCCTGTCCCATTTGGCTCTTACATAAGACACAGTTCCTAATATTTTTATGTTGATTCATTTTAAGCTTTTAATTATTTTTTTCACTTTTTCAATAATTTTAAGCTGCCCAGAGTCACCTTGTAGGGGAACTGGACAGCATAAAAATTTAATGAATAATAAATGGTAAATTACAGCATATATTGTCACGTAGATTGTGTTCAAATTACATTTTGGTCTCAGAAGAATGTAGGTTGTTTAAATCTACATTCTTCTAAAAGTTGACTTTAGCAAAGCAAATATGGAAATGTTTACTTGATCAGATTTTCTATCACAAGCTCAAAATATAATTGTGTTAGTGGCATGGAACAGAAGTGCAGATTTCAACTGGCATGGGGGGGGGGTGTTTTATAAAAAGTTTACTTCTTGAAAACCAAATAGCACATGATAGAAAACTGTTCCAAGACAAGAAAGTTTCTTCCTCAGGTAATGACCTTTTGAACCTTGGCCCTTTGCTACCATGTCCTTAGATAACATCCATGAATGTTGAGAAAGAGAGTTGTAAACAGGGGTCTCTTATCGATCTTAGATGCTTTCCTCTTATTCACATCATAAAAGACTCATCTTTCTGGCAAATCTTTAAGTCTGTAACTATGGAGCCCTAGTCTGTTTATCCACAAAAGCTTCGAAAGAAAGCAAAAAGAGAAAATTGTAACAAAAACATTGCTGCTTAGAGAAGAGATAACTGGCTTTCATAGTTCAAAAGAGCTATCCTGGCTATTTGGTATATTGTTGTCCCTGCTCTGCTACATTACATCAGATCTCTTCCTTCAAACATACATTTCAGCCAATACTGTATGGTAAAGTTCCGATTCATCATATCACTCTCTTATTTGTTGGGAACATAAATGAGAAGAGGCTTTTGTGCCAAATTACCAGAGTTTCCTAATCTTTATATGGTTATTGAAAATAAGGGAGATATGCAAAGACAGGCTGTTCTTTGGACCCGCTGAATATTGAAAATATTCCCATAGATTATTAGAACTAAATTAATATAACAATTTCTTATTTCCAAAACATGTTTCTAGGGTGTTTTTTTACTTTAAATTAGAATATGATGTTAGAGCATGTAACCTATTTTTCATGAAAAGCTATAGTACTATATTATGACAATAATAATTTGAATACTAACATCCTTAGATCTTAAAAATAAAGCTTCCTTAATTTCTGCCATCTTGATGTTTTTGAGATGAGTTTTTAAAAGGGGGGAATTAATCTTGCATCTTTCATTTATAATAATTGCCATGTGAATTTGAAAAAATGTGCTTTAATCAGATAAACTTCTGGTGGCATTCATAAGGGTTAGGCAAAAGAGGATCAGACACATGAAAGTTTGCTGCAGCACTGTATTGCAAAGCCTGTCCCTTTTTGTGAATGTGTTGCAACAACACACAACCAAAAGGAGCAGGGCATGCCTAAAGCAACAGCAGGATTCAAAAGTATCCCTCAGAAAGCATCATAAATTCCATGCAGAGATGGAACATCTTCAGGAATCTGATCCATCACAGCCCTTTGAAAACCCTTATAAAAAGGAGGGAGGGAATAAAACAGGCAAGTATAGCAGATAACTTTTTTTAAAAAAAATCTAGAAACTACAAAAATACCCAGGGAATATATGATGATGGTTAGAATATAATTAAAATTAATAAATGAATATGGTATTATTTTAATCCTTTGGATAATTACTCTGGCCTGCAGGGTGACTGACACTGTAAAAATGTCTTCAAATCAGCTGTGCATCCTTTCAAGAAATGCATTTGCATGGAACACAAAGACAAATCCTCATGCAATTCTTTCTAGCATTGCGATGTTCTAAGCTTTTGAATGAATTTATGCATCTTACCCATTTATTCATTTGCTTTTTTACTGAAACACACTAAGTATAATTTAACCAGGACAGGCATACTTGGGTTGCAAACTTGTATTATTGTACCGTTAAATGGAAATAAAATCTGACTAGATTTCTGCTTCCATCTAGTGGTTGTCTTGATTTTGCAGTTCAGATATGGTAGTCCTACGTTTAATATTTACTACTCCATATTACAGCATTCTTTACTGAACATGCTTGAAATGACTAGCAAACATAACTGTTTATCGATTTCTTTTCGTTTAGTCAATATTCCATTATACTGCTGGGTGAATTTTTCTATTCCTTCTCCCTGCTCTCAAAAACAATTTGAAAAAGCATTATGGACTGATTTAAAGACCTTAAAAACTGATATAAGGGGAGATAATACTTCCACTCTTTAATTTCAAAGAACAACTTATAGGATGAGAACAAAATGAAGCCATCAAAGCTAATAATTACAGCATTACAAGTTAGGGAATGCTCTAAGTCATGCTTAATGTAACCCATACAACAGGTTTTTTTTTTTGTTAAGAAACTTAGTTCCAGAAATTTATGTTTAGACAATATAGGTAGGGTTGGTTTAGCAATCATTAACTAGGACTAGCAACTTAGTCATCAAGCAAAGCAGTTACTAAGTGAAACTGCAACTGTGCTTATGATCTTAAGCTTTCCTTTGCTTTACAAATCTGAAGATTGCTCAAAAAGTTACTTTTTCATAATGTTGTAACTCGTTAAACAAGGACTAACTCTAATAAATTGTGATGTGACTTAGTGCATAGGTTCTCAAATTATATGTTGGTATCTTCTGGGAGAATCATGTACAACTTAGAAGAGAGTTCCAACTTTTTTAAAATGTTGGCTCAGACATGGGTGTCAACCCCAGATTTCAAAGTATCACTAACTACAGTGGAATAATTAGTAATCATGGGATGTCGCCCAAATTAATTTATCATCATAAGAGATCATACTATTGCAAAATTTGAGAATATGGAGATTGTTTTTAGACAAGGTCATTAATAGCTTTTATTACTATTAACTTAGTTATAATTTACTAAGCAAATTATCTGGCAATTTTATTAAATTGCTGTGAAATTTAGCACTCCACTGGCATTTAGATTTCAAATATAAAACCAGATAAAATACATTTATTTAGTTTCTGAATGCTTTTATCTGGCATCGAATAGATATAAAATGGTTTTTCAGGTTTGAAGAAGACACGCTATTGTATAGTTCATCTTGGATATAAAAGTACCTTTGTAATTTTAGTTTGGAAGTACAGAATAGTTCGATGGGGACATAAGAAATCCATTGTTGCAGTAACAATGTTTTTCTGTGATGCTATTCATGGTTTGTATTAATTTTTGGCAGCACCTGTCTTCAAACTCAATGGAGGCTTCATAGTGTATCATCACAGGTGATCAGCAGTTGCAGGTTCTAGTTCTCTTAGCTGAATGTCACAGTGAAGTACAATTTTTTTTCATAGCATGTTGGTAGCATTGGCATGGTCTGTCTAAGCAGCTCTTTCCAGACTTCAATATACTATACATAACTGGCAAGGAATACAATGGTCATCCATTTTAATGATATTTCCCAACCACCTCATCTGGGCTTTGATAATCGGGGATACAATGCTACAATGTACGATCCAAGACCTTCAGATTGGGGACATGCCAACAAATGCCAAGGATGGAGCAAAAAGCACATTTCTCTCTGCTTTAGATAAATTTCTATAGTTGTTTGATTGCCTTGTTTACAGAATTCACATCAATTTACATCCATATAGGAAAAAAGGGATAACCACAGCTCTATAAACATTCAGCTTTGTGAAGATACAGCTGTGTTGTTTGAGCACTCCTGTATATATCCATCCTGGCTACCCTTGCTAATCCTGGAGTCAATTTCTTTGTCCAAAGACCCAACGCTCAGGATGATGTTTCCCAAATAGTTGAAACTGTTTACATTTGTCAGCAGTGATTTTGGAATTTGGAATGGGCCAATAAAGTCTTGTTCAAACTAATAAGCCAAAGAGCATAGAATCATCTGAAAATTTGTTCAATATTACAAAGGTCACTGTCTTTGCATCTGGAGTGCAAAGTCATCAGCAAAGAGGTTTTCCTGAGTAACTACCATATATAAAGGACTTTGTTCAAGCATCAAGGATCAGAGAGCTGTCCAGTTGGTACTTAAAGGAGTTCTTCAGATCCTGGATAGCATATGATAACATCCAAACAAAGAACAAATTGAATAGGCCTGGGACTAGCATACAACCCTGTTTTATCCCATGAAATGGAAAGTACAGCTGATTTATCACCATTGCAAAGAACTTGTCCGTTCTGTCATGAACCAACTTCATGAATTTCACCCATCCATAATGGCTCAGCATGACCCAGAGAACCTCCCTGTTTACAGGGGCAAGTGCCTTTGAAAGGTCAATGAAAACAAAGTAAAAAGGTTTGTTCTAGTTAATGTACTTCTCCTGAATTTACCTTATGGGAAATAACATTGCAAATATCCAATCTGCCAAAAGCCACCTATACCTCTGGGAAGTTCCTTTCTGAAAAAGTGTTCATGCCTATGATGGACATCAATGAGATACATCTGTTGTTTCTGTAATCTGATTTGCTTCTTATTTTTGATAGCCACAGTGAGGGGATTAGAATGCCATCCTACCCTGTTGCTTATTTAAATTCATCTATGCTTTATTTGTAGAGGAAGGCATATCTAGAGCATCCAAGATGCAGCTGAAGAATCTGCCATAAGACAGTTTGATCAGCTGTGAATAGCCTATTGATTAGGTCAAAAAATATTTAATCCATTGGTTTTTTGGTTTTTGGTCCTAAATGCTTTCATCTGACTTCAAATATAGTCAATAAATACTTGCACAACATTATAGCAGTTCAACCAATAGCTTAAGATTCACAACTCAAAAACAGCAGACAATTGCATAAATAGTCAAAAATGTTACTTTCTCTATTTAAATCATAGTTCTTCAACTAATTGTACTGTCAGTATCACCATTTGCAGCTTTCGTTGTGGGGAAAAAATGAAATGGGGTGAAATAGGCCAACCCATCTATTGGTTCTGAGGAGATGGCAACAACTGGTGACAGAAACTACTTTTGTAGAATACAGTTTGTGAGTAGGGGCCAAAGTTTGCTAAAATGATTTAGAGAATGAACCTCCTGCAGAAAAGTTTAACAACTTGCAATGCTGCAGTCATGATCTTATCCCATATCCGAATTAGTCCAGCTTTCTATAGCAATGTGGCATAGAGTTGGATAATAAATGAGGAGTGTACTAGTGGACAATTCATGGAGCAGGAGAAAAATCTTCAAAAGCAGGCTTTTGGTGTCAATACTGGAAAGCCAATTATAGAATAAATGTATAGGATTCCAATCAAATTCTGGTCTCTGCATTTTACATCAATGGAATATTTAAATATATCCCAATAGAGAATGAACTAGATATGATTTAAATGTGTCTGATACTTTTTCCAAGTAAAGATTTAATGGTATGCCAAAAGGAGCTGTGCACATATGCTCCTGACCATTGCTTTTATTGATCACATCTGTCATCTGGTGGTGCTTCCAAAATGTGTTACTTCAGGCCCAAGGAAATAAAAACATTTCAAAATAGGGAGCAGTCAGTCAGTTTGTCTGATCATTATACTTACTGGTATTTTCAAAGTGCATATGGGAGGGGTGCTTATTTGTAGATGGTTCCTGAATTGTTTTAAATTTCCCCAAGGGCTGAGATAGGATTAGGTTGGAGCTTGGAATTAGTGATGCTGGCTGCATTGAAGGAGATAGTTTCTGGTGCCAGATTAGTGATGCTGGCTGCATTGAAGGAGATAGTTTCTGGTGCCAGATTTTTGTTTTTATTTGTAATGCTTTTTGTTATTTTTTTGTTTGTATGATGTTTGGTTTGATACAACTGTTATGAGCCACCCCAATTGTATTTCTTAAAAATGGGCAGCCAGTTGTTTGTCATCTCCTCAAAACCAATAGATGGGTTGGCCTATTTCATCCCCATATAAATAAATAAAATTCTGAATCTGGCCTGAGATGGAATACTAGTGTCCCAGTCTTGTTCCTGACAGCATTCCAGAACTGAGATTAATGGCTGTTGCCAACTGGATTCTTTTCAATTCCCATGACATGGGAATCTCTGGATGGATGGCTGAATTAGCATACAAAAAATATTAAACAGGAGTTTCCTGGAGGCAGAGAAGAAAGTACTGGGACCAAGCTGTTGTGGATACAGCATCAAATATGTTGTTGCTCCACCAACATCAGAATACATCTAATACATCAGAACTGAAGAAGGCATTTCATTGCAAATTATATGAGCCTCGGAAAATTAGAATGATGTAAACAGGCATTATATTGAGACAAACAGTTACTGAAGAGAACATAAGCTAATTATATTTATATTCACTGAATCTCATTAGTTACAGAGTGGTTGTTGTCCTTCCTTCTGGTTTATTGAAGAATCAAACTATATGAAATGTAGCAAATTAAATACACTTAATACACAATTTAGAAAAATTTTCAAAAATCATTTGAAAGCATCCATTTTTCATAAACTATTCAGAAGTGCCAAATTCAAGCACAGTGGCTGAGACTTAGGATGGAATAACCATGGATTTCAAATCATCTCTCCCAGAATTTATTTGATTCTTCATGCTAATTCATCTCCTGCCTGGAATAGTGCATTGACAGCTCCTATGGTTGTCACCATCTTCAAGGGAGATGCAGTCATGTTGGTGTGTAGGAGAGATAATATTCTTGCAGTGCTGCTTCCTCTTTTAATAAGTAACAAATCCAAGAATTTCAGTAGTATAACTTTCCAACTGTATAGTATACTGTACAGGTGTGATAGATATTGAGCACTTTTCCTTCCTTGAAAAGTAGACTAATTTTAGCAATGACAAATAGTTAAGTATTTAAGGAGAAGATAAGTATAAAAACCCTTATTATCTAACAGTTATATTGTATAAAAATATGAAGAGTAAATTCCAAAGCTGCCCTGATAATAAAACATATAAAAGAAAGTGCCATCATTTAAACAGACCACAAGATGGCAATGGCCTGCTGCATTTTATTTATTTATTTAAAAATTGATATGGCCAACAACTCACTCAGTGACTCCCAGTAGTTTAGAAGAATAAACATCCAATATAAAAACAATAAAAACATAATAAGCAAAACTGTTCACTCTTTACCCAAAGGCTGTTAAAAAGCAGATTGGTCAAATTAATACTATCAATTACTGAATTTGGTATCTTTATACACAGCATAATAAATGGTTAAGAGGCTGAGGTTAAACATTCTATAATGTGGAGGTGAATAGGTTCTTTCAAATTAACAGGACTGATATTTAACAATCTGAGCCTAAGTTCATACATGAATAAGTAGCATAATATTGTGCAATTTAAGTCTTTCATTTATGAATTATAAAAATGTATAGAAGAATATACACAATATTAATTTCATATATGTAATATTCTGTATTCTGTCTTAAATCCATCTAAAGTTATACTGATTATGATGTCAGGAACATTAGATTTGTGTTAAATGTTAATATTAAAATTTTGCAATCAAATTTATGACAAACATTTTATGACAAACAAGATTCCCCTGTACACAGCACTCAGGATCCAAGGAAGAACTTTGATACTGACAAAAGTTACTTATTCATAGAAAATAGTGTCAAAAGACACTATTGAACAATTTGGATAGTATTCATATTAAGGCTAGCTTTAACACAAACTTTCTCAATTCACAGAAATTGCAGGATTAACAGAAACACGGAAACAGCAATACTAGGTTAATTCATGCAGTGTCTAAATATTACTCTAAAACTTAAAATATTCCATGCCATCCTATGAGTTCGTACTGAGAGCGTCACAGTGTCCCATTTTGGAATTATAGGTTTAACATAAACAACACAATCCAACTGATAGAGAGGCACATAAACTGACAGCCTTAAAAGATTATTCATCTTTTACGTCATATAATGACTAGATTTTCATGAGTCTACCAGAGTGGAATTGAGTAGTTTTTGTCCATATACTTATGAGTATATCTGCTACTCTACAGCAGAATACAGTATATTACATACATACATCAGATTATGTTTGTGTGAGTGTATTCGAGATGTGAAGGAATGAGCTCCCATTGTTGTACTGCCAGTTCCTCCCCACCAAGCAGTTCAAAAGCATGCAAATGCAAGTAGCTAAATAGGTGTCACCTTGATGGGAAGGTAACACCGCTTTGTGATGTCATGCTGGCCATATGACAAGAAATTTCTTCAGACAGCGCTGGCTCAATGGCTTGAAACAAAGATGAACACCACCCTCATAGTTGGCAATAACTAGCAGAATAAAATATGTAGGGACTCCTTTACCTTATCTTTTATAGTAATATTTATATTTAACCTTGACTTTATTTTTATAAATAATTTAAGGCAGTGTCTATACCCAATATTTCTTCCTCCTATTTTCCCCACAACAACAATCCCATGAAATATGGTGGGCTGAAAGAGAAGTATGAACCAAAGTCACTCAGATGATTTTAATGCCTAAGCAGGACTACAACTCACAATTTCCTAGTTTCTAGCTTGGTGCCTTGGAGGTGGAAGAGTTCAATTATAGCATCAAAGTCATGGCCAGATGCTAATTATGGAACAGATCATGAATGGCTCATGTGGAAGCTCCAATGTAAACTAAAGAAGACCAATTTCCACAAAACCACCTTAAACATATATGTTCTGTCCCCTCATTTGAATTCTTGAGATCCCCGCGCTTTGATTGGCCAAAGTGCGGGGCGATCAGATTGGCTAGGCGAGCCGCGCCGATTGGCTTGCTGAGAATCTCCCGCGATTGGTCGATTCGAATCGCGGGAGATTCAAAGTGGTGCCATTGGCCGCGGCCGCCGCGGCTTGGAAATAAAAAGCCACAAAGTTTTCCTTTAGCCCCAGTTCGGTTCCTGACTAAATAAAAGAGCTTGATACAAAGTCATCGACTCCTGGCTTCCTTCCACGCGGACTTAACACTGGCGACGAAGGTGGGATTCTTATCCTGAACAGAAGCACGTGTCCGACGGAAGCCAGCCAACCAACGAGATGGCCAGCATCGCGCCACCAACCCCCTTCAACCCCGCCAGCGAGGACTGGGAATCTTACACGGACAGATTCCACATGTTCCTCGAATGCAACGATCTGAAGGATGCCACGGGACCGAAGAAAAGAGCCATCTTTCTAACGCACTGTGGGCCCGCAGTGTTTAAGATGGCAAAAGCGCTAGCCAAGCCCACCGATGTTACCGCAATGGATTGGGCGGATCTCGAGCCATTACTCCAGAAACACTACGCTCCAGCCGTACCCATTCTCATCCGACGACATGAATTTTATCGGCGGGACCAGCGGTCGGGCGAGAGTTTCAGTGATTTCGTTGCAGAGCTGCGGCACCTGGGAGGACTATGCGAATTCTCCAATATGAACGAGGCCCTGCGGGACCGAATCATGCTCGGCCTTTGGGACCCCATTCTCCAAAGTCAGTTGATGGCTAAGGGCAACATCGCTCTCGCCGATGCCATCTCCGAAGCTGCGGCAGCCGAAGCAACCCGACAATCAGCAGACCGCATGCGGAGACCGAACGCCGGGGATCGCACCACAAACAACAACCCTGCAAGGTCGACCGAGGCCCAACCTGAAACTACCACCCACCAGGGCGAACTCCACTCCCCCTCGGGCACGTCAGACGAGGAGGAAGACATCCACCGTCTCCAGGCAGGCCGCGACCAGCGCAGCCGGCGGAGTCGTAAGTCGAGGACCGCACGTGCCGGTTGCGGAGGCGACCACCCCAGATCCGAATGCCGGTTCTTTGACTCCGTTTGCAGGCACTGCGACAAAAAAGGCCACATAGCCCGCATCTGCCGCCTCAAGAAAACCCACAGCCCCAGACGATGGGACCCGAGCGAGCGGAAACGAGAGAGCCCACCCCCCAGAACCAGAGACCGCCCAGCAGACAAATGTTGGGAACGGAACGGACGAGCCCAACGAGGGGGCAAGAGCCAGCGGAGAGAAGAGACACATCAGACGGTCACCATCGGCCACGCAACTACTACAGATGCCAGAAAGGTCTACGTGGAGGTAGACATTGAAGGCGAACCCTGCAAGATGGAGGTGGACTCCGGGTCCTACCTCTCGATGGTAGCATGGCAAGAAATTAAACGCTTGGTGCCTACCATCCAGAGGAGGGAACTAGAAAACCAGAGACTAATCCTCAAAGACTACTTGGGAAACCGCATCCCTGTAGTCGGAACAGGAAAATTCACAGTGACATACAAGGGACACACCGAAAGACTTCCCCTAATCATCGTCGATCGAGACTGACCTAGCCTGCTGGGACTTCAATGGTTCGCACCGCTAGGCATCGCAGTCACGGGCATTGACCACATCACCGAAGCCGACTGGGAGCAGCAACTGGCCCGGGACTTCCAAGAAGTGTTCGATGGCACCCTGGGCAAGTACCAAGGGCCCCCTATATCCTTCAGCCTAGACCCAAACGTTCCCCCGAAACGCCTAAAACCAAGGCGAGTACCTTTCGCACTCAAACCGAAAATCGACGAGCAAATTGACAAGCTCATCAAGCAAGGGGTCTTACAACCCATAGACCACGCCTGGTGGGAGACCCCCATAGTCACCCCAATTAAGCCTGATGGATCATTGAGAATCTGCGGGGATTATAAGGCCACCCTAAATGGCGCCTTGCAGCAAAGCGCTTACCCATCCCCGTAGTGCATCATCTCCTACACTCACTGGGAGGGGGCAAAGTTTTCGCGAAACTCGACCTGGCCCAAGCATACCAGCAACTGCCGGTCGACGAGGAAACTGCAGAGGCGCAAACCATAGTCACCCACCGGGGAGCGTTTAAATGCAACCGCCTCCAATTTGGAGTCAGCGTGGCACCTGGAATTTTCCAGAGCCTCATGGAAAGACTCTTACAGGGCATCAAGGGGGTGGTACCATACTTCAACGATGTACTAGTATCGGCAACCAACCAGGCCGAACTAGAGACTCGCCTAAGAGAGGTGCTAATGAGGTTCAAAGAAACCGGGCTTAAAGTGAAGAGGGAAAAATGCCAGCTGTACACAGAGCAGGTCGAATTCCTAGGATACCTCCTAGACCGACACGGCATCCACCCCACCAACAAAAAAATTAAAGCCATCAAGGAAGCCCCCACACCCAAGTCAAAAACAGAACTGCAGGCGTTTCTGGGGCTACTTAACTTTTATAATGTCTTCCTGCCCCAAAAGGCGACCGCGGCGGAGCCTTTGCATAGGCTTTTGGACAAGGCAGCTATCTGGACTTGGGGGAAACGCGAGGAAGCCACCTTCAGGAAAACCAAGGACCTGCTCACTTCGGATGCCGTCCTCATCCAGTACAACGAGACCCTACCACTAGCCATCACATGCGACGCATCACCCTTCGGCGTTGGCGCTGTCCTCAGCCACACTCTCCCCGACGGAAAGGAAGCACCCATCGCGTTTTTTTCAAGGACCCTCACCAAACCGGAGTGGAACTACAGCCAGCTGGACAAAGAGGCTTTGGCTATCGTCGCTGCAGTAAAAAGGTTTCATGAGTACCTCTACGGCCGGACATTTACCATCATCACCGACCACAAACCGCTGCTGGGAATCCTTGCAGGGAACAGGGCCACCCTGAACATTCTGTCTCCCCGAATGACAAGGTGGTCCGAATTCCTGGCTGCCTACAACTACGGACTCACACACCAACTGGGTAAGACTATCTCCCATGCGGACGCCTTAAGCCGCTCACCATTACCTGAACTAGACACTGACCCAGCACCTACGACGACCACCCTCAGCATAGAGACTCTACCCAACCTACCCATAACCGCGTCAGACATTGCCCGAGAAACTAATAAAGACAAACGTCTGGCGCGGGTTTTACATTGGGTAGAGCAAGGGTGGCCGGAAAAGGACAACGACGAGTCCGTCAGGACATTCCAGAACCAGCAAACGGAACTCTCGTAACTAAAAGGGTGTATACTATGGGGGGATAGGGTGGTCATCCCAGAAAAACTACAAGGGAAGGTTTTGGAACTGTTACACGAGGGGCACCCGGGCATCATTAGGACAAAAGCCCTGGCCAGAAGTTACGCTTGGTGGCCAGGGATGGACAAACAGATCGAGGCCTGGGTAGCAAGGTGTCAACGATGCCAGGAAACTAGACCAAGCCCACCCACAGCACCCATCCTAGAGTGGGAAACCCCCAGGGGACCGTGGTCTAGGATCCACATAGATTTCGCCAGGCCCACAAAAGGACACACTTTCTTAATAACCGTAGACACTTACTCCAACTGGCTGGAGGTAAGCAACATGAGAACAACCACCACGGAAGTCGTGACCAAAGAACTCTGCAAACTCTTCGCAACACACGGCCTCCCGGACGTCCTTGTCTCCGACAACGGGCCCCAATTCACCTCGCTAGAATTCGAAAAATTCCTAGCGGAAAGGGGCATACGACACGCACTGACAGCCCCGGCACATCCGGCGGCGAATGGTAGGGCAGAACGGATGGTTCAATTCACAAAAAAAACCATCCAGAAAATAGACCACGGAGAGATCCAGGACAAAATAAATAAATTATTTTCATACAGCACATAACCCTGAACACCACAACAAATAAAAGCCCAGCAGAACTGCTAATGGGGAGGAAAATAAGGTCTCCACTCGATAGATTACACCCCACTTACAACCCAGAGAAACCCCCAGACTCCACAAGCAAACACCGAACCTTTGCACCAGGCAACGCCGTCTACGTGAAGAACCTAAACGGAGATCCATTATGGGTACCAGCAATCATAACACAGCTAACAGGCCCACACTCGTACCGGCTACAAACAACCGATGGACGAACATGGAAACGCCACATCGATCAGTTAAGATCGAGGACGACCACACAAGACACCACTGACATGCAACCAAGCAAAACCAACCCCCTCAACACAAACCAAGAGGGGAGGGAATACCCCGGGAACCAAAACCCAGAAAAAAGAAACCAGCCATACTCACCTGCAAGCAGCCAGCACGAAACCTCGCCAGGAAGAGACAGCAGGCCAGCTCAACCAACCCGGGAAGACTGAGCGGGAGCGGCGAAACCCACAGCTCAACCAACCTGGGTAGCCCAGGAGGGAGCTGCAGAGAGCGGCCCAGACAGACAGACCAGGCGGTTCCCATGACGGAGTCTGGAGAAACAGAGACCCCGATCGAACCGGCCGGGATCCAACCTACGACTGACCTGCGCAGGTCCAGTAGGCAAAGACGGAGCTCCGTCTTCCTACGGGACTACGCTATGTAGGACTGAACCAAGAGGGGAGGGGTGTTCTGTCCCCTCATTTGAATTCTTGAGATCCCCGCGTTTTGATTGGCCAAAGCGCAGGGCAATCGGATTGGCTTGGCGAGCCGCGCCGATTGGCTCGCTGAGAATCTCCCGCGATTGGTCAATTCGAATCGCGGGAGATTCAAAGTGGTGTCATTGGCCACGGCCGCCGCGGCTTGGAAATAAAAAGCCGCGAAGTTTTCCTTTAGCCCCAGTTTGGTTCCTGACTAAATAAAAGAGCTTGATACAAAGTCACCGACTCCTGGCTTCCTTCCACGCGGACTTAACAATATACATACCTTTTTTTCAAGGTGAACGTAAGGAATCACTTTGTAGTCCTGAACCTCACTATAAGAAAATCAGAGGAATTGTGGCATAAAGTTATTAAGAATGAATGGGAAAAGAGACTGCCAAAATGAAGAAAGAGAAGAAAGCACACTGGATGTCAGAACAAACCATGGAAATTTTCAAGAAGAGATGAGAAGCCAAAACCAAGAAGGACAAAAATCTCAATAAATTTTTTTTAGACTTTAAACAACTGTTAGAAGAGATAAGAAACAATATTTCAACAACAGGGGTGGGATTCAACTGGTGTTACTACTGGTTTGGTGCCTACGCTGCACATGCATGTAAAAAACCTTATGCTGTGCCACCTGGACAGCTGAAAAGCACTGAGTGCAGGTGCATAGCATTTGAAAAGCCACTTTTTTTCTGCTTTTTTCAACCTCAGCTGTGCTGCACAAAGTAGCTGAGGTTGAAAAAGCAAGAAATAAAGGACAGGTAAGAGCCCAGGCGGGTGGGTGGGCCAAAGAGCAGCAAACACAGAATCGTTTTGGTGTCTGCTGCTCTTAGAGCTACCAGTTCTATAAAACCAGGCAGAACCGGTAGCATCCCATCCCTGTTCAACAACATATGTAAATGCATTAGAAATAGTCATAGAAAATCAAGGAAAGTCTTTCAAAAGAACTCTGAATTCAGAATGAGGTTCCAACCTCAAATTGAGTGCTGAAGGATGTCATTAGACAGATAATAATAGATTCAAAGGGGGTAAAAGAATATAACTGTCTGGTAGAGATATTAAAAACCCAAGATAAAGGATATTCCCTATTACAAGAAACTCTAGTACTAAAAGATAAAGTTAGGCCAGCGTTCCAACAATTGCCAAGTCACAACACTACAGGAAAGGGTGAAATACTCACAAAAATATGGCAAGCCACAGGAAAAAAAATCAGGCAAGTTTCTAAGTAAACTATCACCTGACTAACTGACTGTCTAAATCTGTTTGCCAACTGTTTTATCGTGAGGCAATAATCATAATTTGCTGCCAAATATGCTAGCAAATTTGATAAACAATGTAGTTTCACAGATTGAAAGAGGTGAATTTAAATTGTACGAACTTTCAAACAATATTTTTAATTTCATATGCTAGCAAAATAATCCTTAGGATTATCCAATGCAGATTAGAGCCCTACATGGAGGGGAAAAGATGCTGGAAAAGGTGCAAGTTGGCATGCTAGAAAATTGAGAAAGCAAAAGAATACCAAAGAGAGAGATCACTGTGCTTCACTGATTATAGAAAGGTCCTTGATTGTGTTAATCACATAAAGATATGTAATATGTTCAAAAATGGAAATTCCAGAACATCCCTCATCCTCATGAGACACTAGCACAACAGGAAATCAGAATACAGATGTAACAGTCAAACAGACTGATTCCAGGCTTGACAAAGAAGTGTGGTAAATCTGTACACGATCATTATCAATATCATATAGTATCATATTCAAACAACGGACTGAACATATTTTAATGGGAGCTGGATTGAATAAAAATGGGCATGATTTTAAATAAAATGAAGAAATATCAATAATATATGCTATGCTGATGACTACAAACTGTATTAATAAAAGGGAAGGAGCACAGAGAAAAAAATAGAATTAAAATATTAAAATTAAATATAAAGATCAATTAATTAAAACAGGTAGAATAACCATCCTTAGAACTAACAAAAGGAAGATCAGAAAGGTAGAGCTACCTTTCAGCTTTTAAAATCAACCACCAACAGTAAAGAAACAAATAGTCAAGATACATATCTCACATTAACATCTGGTAGAACAGCCAAGAAGGCCTTCGAAAAGATATTCAAATATTTGAATGTTTCCATAGCTACAAAGATCAGAATCACACAAGCCATGGTATTCCTGTGACATTTTATGGAAGCAAAAACATTGGACTTTGAAGAAGCAAGATAGAAAGAGTATTAATGACTTTGACATTTGGTGTTGGAGAAGACTTCTACAATACAATGGGCAGCCAAGAAAACAAAGCAATTGATTATCAAACAAATCAAGCCAGAGTTCTTATTTAAGGCAGAAATGAATAAACAATTCAACAAATGAACAAACAATTTCACAAAAAAAACAGTTATTCTGTTAAGTCTGAAAACACTTCTTCCCTGCCTGCCTTTGCATTCCAGAGAATTGGAAGGGTCAATTCTGAGGCGCTTATTTAAATTAAAGTCCCTGCTTTAGACTTTGTTTTCATTTATCAAACCATTATCTAGGCCAGTGGTCCCCAACCTTTTTTGTACCATGGACCGGTACAATCCACGGACCGATCCACGGACCAGTACCGGCATCAGCATGCACGACCAAGGCAAGGCGAGCTGAGCGACCGGCCAGCCAGCCGTCCCCGCTTTTCCCCACCACCTTCAACTCCTCCTTTGTACCTTCTCGCAGTCAATGGGCTTTTCGGGCTCTTTCTTAATCTCCTCCTGAGTAATGTGAGACTCCACCACCATCGGGACAGCTCTTTGTTCGAAGCTGGCCCCCCCCTTCGACGAAACTAAGGCACGAGGATTCCTTCAGCACCCAAATGCCACTTTCCAACCAACGACCAACAAGCTCACACGGAAGCACTTTCTCAAGTGCCGTCAAAACAAGATGGCGGTGCCCGCCCTACTTTCATTCTTTGCGGCCAGGTACAAAATGATCCACGGACCAGTACCAGTCCGGGGCCCGGTGGTTGGGGACCCCTGGGCTAGGCTGCAGCTCTTCTTGTCTCTCAAGGTTTTGCTCACAGCTCATTACACAAAATGAATGGACTCAGCTAAAGTAACGAGTATGTTATTAGAAGACCTGAAAGATCAGGTGAAGAGAAATCATCATGGAGAAAATCTATCTCTACAAATGTATCTATATAAATTTACTCAATACAGGTAATCCTCACTTATGATCACAACTGAGCCCAAAATGTCTGTTGCCAAGTGAGACGTTTTTTTATAAAAAGGTTTTTCTTTATTAAACAAACAAACAAATGCAAAAAAAATACCTTAAAAATGTTGAACCTGGTACAGTCATTCCTAACATCAATCTTTGTCATTACTTTGCTAAATCTAATAATAATAATACATAATTTCATTCCATATATATTAAATATACATACTGTATAATCATTCCTTATTCTCCTGAATCTTCCTCATCTCTAGCCAACCATAAAATTTGTTCCTTATTTTATAATAATCCAAATCCTCTTTATTTTTTTGGTTCCTTTGTTAGTTTATCCATTTCTGCTCACATCATGATTTTCTTCAATATTTTAAATTCATTTGGGGTATCTTTACTTTTCCAATTCTATGCATACGCCAATCAAAGTGAGACATTTTTAAAGTGAATTTTGCCCTATTTTATGACTTTTCTTGCCAAATTTGTTAATAACTGCAGTTGTTAAATTAGTAATATGGTTGTTAAGTGAACCTGGCTTCCCGATTGACTTTGCTTGTCAGAAGGCCGCAAAAGGTGACCACATGACCCTTGAATTATGATATCAACTATCATAATTGTGAGTCAATTGCCAAGCATCTGAATTTTGATCATGAGACCATAGGAATGCCACAATGGTTGTATGAAAAATGGTCATAAGTCATTTTTTTGAGTCCTGTTGTAACTTTGAACTGTCACTAAATGAACTGTTGTAAGTGGAGGAATACCTGTAAATAAATAATCTTTAAATGTCTACAATAATTTGATGGCACATAATAATTAATGTCGTAATTTATTACATTAAACATAAACATAGATACAGGCATATTCAAGATAAAACCATTATTTCAAGCCTAAAGAGGAAAGAACTATGACACCCTGATGTAAAAGTAGCAATAGACATTACTGACTACATGTTATCTACTTTCCTCTTTCAGTTATTGCATTTCAGCCCATTGAAATTCTACACTGTCCTTTTAAGTACAACCTAGACTCTAAAGCCCCAACTACTCATCCCCAGTAATTTAATTATCTATTTGAATAGATAATTTGAGAAGAATGGCTCTCTCCTAGTAGCTCCAATTTGGTTTTTAATGCATCACTATATGCTCAAGGGACAAAGCATTGTGATTAGTGTCAGTTCCATGTTTTTTCTTTGAATGATTCCATGTATAAACTAGCTACCCCTTTGCATACATTGTCATAATTTTGTGGTGAAACTATGAGAATTATACTTTATGATAAACCATGAATCACTGCTTACAAATAACATGGCTAAGTTCTAACAACCAAGTTAAAATAAAAAAACATACTGCGTATAGTATGATACTTGCCACTGGGTATTTTTTTCTCCGTATGTATGTATGTTTGTATGTTTGTATGTATGTAGTATGATGGATGTCATACTACAATACAACTTGAAAATTTGGTGATGATTTTTAGAGCTAAAGTATGGGGTGTGGGAGAGGGAGCAGTTAACCCAACTATACAGATGTTCAGAAGCAGATTCTTCAAAGGTTTGACTTGTTATAGCTGAAGCTTCTATAGAAATCAAATTTCTAGCCAAGTTCTTGTGACCCTTAGGCCCTCCCTGTTTCTTCCTCAAGTTTAGTTCCTCCTCTTACACTGTGAGAACAGCATTGGCTTGGGCAGCATTTGAGGTGGATCTTCTTATTCTTTTTACCAAGCAAAAGCTCCCTCCTTCCATATCTTACTGACCTTGAGCAGTAAATCTTTAACATGCACTCAAGGTCCTCGCGTGTCTTTCCAACACACCCTGGTTTAGCCCTGCCTTTGGGCTTTGCATTCCTGCCAAAATCACCTCCTCCATCTGCCCTTGCTCTCTTTGACTGAAATTCTAATTCTTAATTAAACAACCTGCCTTATGAGGAAACAGCTGATAGAGGATAAGATAAAGGGGCTCACAACCATCTTTTATTTCAATCCTATTTACTTCTCCTGTTTTGAGAGTTTCCCAAGTTTATTTTTTCTCAGTCTTCTAATTTTGTATAAATGATAGTATTCCACTATTTTTAATCTTCCAGGTACTGGTACATTTAATAAATATTTACTAAATCTACAGCCACTTCATATGAAATTCAACTCTACAGTTGCACTGCTCCTGCCTCCTTGCTATTAAGTTCTTCCCTTGCTTGCAGGCAGATAGACTGCAAAACCTTCCCTTCTTAACCACAAGCACAAGAAGGAGGCGTGCAGACACACACATTCACACACATACAGAGAGAGAACTTCTCAGCAAAAGCAGCATGTTTGCTTCCTCTTGCACACCGATACTCATGAAAATAAGAATGGTCTCACACTGGATAGCAGGCTGGAGAGATGAGTAGGTTTCTAATCTATTTTTCATACATTACTGATAGGCTTATGTTTAGTTATTGTGCTTATTCTGTTTTTAATATATTTCAAAGAAGAGAGATGTGGAAACTTTTGCATAGCAAAACAGGTGTGAATCCAGTTACAAACCACATTTATCCTCTAGCTGTGTGATGAAAGCTGATTTCGTTGGGGTGGGGTTTTGGCATAGAACTTTCCTGCCCTTTGGGGTAAGGCTGTTAAAAACTCTTCTGCCAATCCACTTTCCTGATACATCTGAAGAATTGGCTAGCAAGAGGGCTGCAAAACAATGAAAAAGGCCCCATTTAGCTTTAGAGGAGCCTATTTTGTGTAATGAAGTCACATCTACAGCTGTGGTTGTTGATTACCCTACAAGATGAGTAGAAAAAGGGCTGTGGTGGAAGAGATATCATTGACAGTCCTTATCAGAAAGTTGCATACCCGAAAGAAAGACAGGACAACTTTATGAACCTCTTCATCTCCTTTCAACCTCTTGATAAATTACAGGACGATTGCAGATTAAGCCTGGAGGTTTTTTCCCCCACAAAATAAGCTGTAACAAGGTAATTAATTTTTTATTAAGATATATAGTTAGAGACCAAACACAAACTTGGAGGAGGTATGTAATGGATTTGATTAGTTGTGATGGAAGCAGTCCATCTGCAAAGATCAAAAACCAAATGGTTCAGCCATTTGGAGGTTCTTTCCATTTGGAAGACACAAGGGATCATTGTGCACAGGACCTCCAATGCATTCAGAAAATATTCAGACCTTCTTTGTCAATTTTGTTATGCTGCAGCCTGATTTTACAGTTGTTGAAATTCATTTTTTCCCTGATTAATCTACATTGAGTACCCTTTAATGACAAAGGAAAAACAGAGTTTTAGAAAGTCTGTAAATTTATGTTTAAAAACACTGAAATATCACACTGGCATAAGTAAGTATTCAGACCCTTCACCCAGTTGTTGAAGCACCTTTGACAGCAATTACAGTCTACAGTCCTTTGTGGTATGACATGACAAGCTTTACACACCTGGATTGAGAGATTTTCTGCCATTCTTCCTTGCAAATCCTCTCAAGCTCAGTCAGGTTGGATAGCAACCGTTGGCGGACAGCCATTTTCAAATCCCTCCAGATAGAGTTTAAGTCAGGGCTCTGTCTGGTCCACTCTAGGATAGTCACAGAGTTGTCCCAAGCCACTCCTGTGTTATCTTGGCTGTGTGCTTAGGATCCTTGTCATGCTGGAAAGTGAACCTTCAGTCCAGTCTGAAGTCCTGAGAGCCATGGAACAGATTTTCATTGAGGATAATCCTGTACTTTTCTCCATTTGGCTTTCCCTCAATCCTGACCAGTCTCCCAGTCCCTGCTTCTGAAAAGAAAAAAGAAAAAAACCCCATAGCATGACATTACCACCACCATACTTCACTGTTGGGATGGTATTAGGCATGTGATGAGCAGTGCTTGGTTTCCTCCAGACATAACATTTAGAATTGAGGCCAAACAGTTCAATCTTGTTTTCATCAGACCAGAGAATCTTGTTCCTCACAGTTTCAGAGTCCTTCAGGATTTATTTTATTTTATTTTTTTGCAAGCTCCAAGTGGGCTTTCATGTGTTTTGTACTGAGATGAGGCTTTCGTCTAGCCCAGGGGTGTCAAATTGGATTTCGAGGACTGGATCATCATTGTAGTTCTCTTCCATGGGCTGGCAAGGATGGGGGTGGGAGGCGGGGAGAGACAGGATGGGCATCTCCTGCAGTACCCTGCAGGTCAAAATGGGGAGCGGGGGGGTGCGTATGGCCCCCACGCCTCATTTTCAGCCTCCATGGCCTCCTGCATCACTTTCTCAGCTGAAAATGGGCCCTGTGAGGGCCTTCCTCATGGCTGTTTTTGGCCTCCCTGGACTCCAGCAATACTCTCCTGGCCATAAACAGGCTGCACCGAAGCCCCACAATGATTGTCCTTCTGGAAATCTGTCTCATCTCCACACATAATTTTTGGAGCTCAGATTGACCATCAGGTTTTTGGTCAGCTCTCTTATTCAGGCCCTTCTCCCCCACTTCCCCAGTTTGACCAGGTGCCCAGCTCTTGGAAGAGTCCTTATTGTGGCAAACTTCTTCCCGTTGAAAATTATGAAAGCCACTTTCCCCTTAGGAACCTTCAGTGCTGCAGAAATAATTTTATCTCAGCTCTGCAGGCAGTTCCTTTGACCTTCAAGGCTTTTGCTCTGCTATATTCATTGTATGCATTGTCAGCTGTGAGGCCTTCTATAGAGAAGTATGTGCCTTTCCAAATCATGTCCAATCAATTTAATTTACCACAGGTGGACTCCAATCAAGGTTTAGAAATATGTCAGCAATAATCAAGGCACCAGAGTTAAATTTTACTGATTTTTACAAAGGGTCTGAATACTTATGCCAATGTGATATTTCAGTTTTTTCTTTTTAATAAAATTACAGACATTTCTAAAATTCTGTTTTCTGTCATTATGTGGTACTGAGTGTAGATTAGTGAGAAAAAATAATTTTCAACAACTGTAGAATCAGACTGCAGCATAACAGAATTAACAAAAGTGAAGGGGTCTGAATATTTTTGAATGCACTATACATATGTACAGATAATAATTCCCATTTGTTGGAAAGAAAACAAGTGCTTCATTTAGAAACCATTCAGTTACAATGGTGATGAAAGAGTAACTTTACAAGCAATCTCACTTTTATGATCTTTGCAAATTTATAAACCAAAGGAAATCTGAAGTAAGATAATAAGTACCATTGCTGCCTTACTTTGCAATTATTTGCTTAATGACCAGCTTGCCTGTCCTAATTGTGATTGTTAAATGAGGATTTCCTGTATAATAATTCCTCTGTGTTAAAATCTTTCTTCTGTTTTGTAACAGAACTTCAGAATCTTCTAGCCAGAAGTAACCAGCCCCAGGCTGGTTTTGGAAGAAGGTATAATATATTCTGACACTAATAAAGTAGGTATGCAGAATACTGCAGGAACCAAAAGAAAAAGCATGGCTTTTTAAAGATGCTCCATTTATTATGAGATTAACTTGAAGACCCAATAGCCAAGTTGTTTATGAAACATCTTTCTCCATTACATATCAAGGATATTGTATGCTACTTTTTCCTTTTTTTGTTGCTTTATTTTTTTAGGGCTTAGCTTTTACTGGATTTCACTGAGAATTTTAATGTAGTTCAGAGATGTTTTATTTTGTTTATGTAAGGGCTTTTAATAGAAGGGTCATTAATAATTTTCTTGTGGAATGTTGTGTATGAACATGCATAGTTTAAAATGAGGTGTTATTGTGATAGGGTATTTTCAACAGACAATATTTACATTTTCCTCTTGTGTGGACATACATTTCATGGAGGGAAAAGTAATAACATTTTAGATCCTGGCTTATTCTTCCACAAATGAAAGAACATCTTTGATCTCAATTAAGTCTCTAGTCACAGAATATGAGAAGATATTTTTTTTGCCAATTATATACCCTGTTCCCCTCTACCACTAGACCACTTAATCTTTTGGCACAAATTCTTAGGAGACAAATAGTGCTAAAGGGGTAAGATGGGATTAGCCAACATTTCCTTAGCCTTTCAAACCCAGAAGTATCCTATTTCACAGATTTGTTCTGCATAATTTGTGAATTTGTGCCTGTGTAATTTAAACAGGTCAATAAATAGATTTTAAAATCTGTTGCTTAAAATAGTTGTTTTCCTTTCAGTAAGTGACAGAACTGTCAAATTGTTTTTCTGGATGAAATAATCCACATTGGCCCACAAGCACTTGAATTTGAGATCATGTCATTTGAAATAAATATGTGTTTCCTAAAGAAAAGAGTCCTGGATTTATTTTTTGAAACTATTGGTGTATTAATTAATGCACTAATCTTTATTGTTTTTACTATTGTAATACTGTCTACATGATCTAGTTTTCCCACTGCCAGAACAATCTGCTATAGAATAAATACATAGAAAGTTATGATGTACATCAGGATGCTGAGTCACAGAGTACTAAAAAAAAAGTTCTGTTATGCAATAGTAACAAGAACCAAGTGTGACTCTATATTTTCTACAAATCTGTAGCTGTCAGCCCTGTTCTAGTTGGCTTTCTAGAAAAGAAAGATGCTTGACTCCATCAGAAGGTTACAAGACTCTTTTACTAGAGACAATTGGATGCAGCAAAAACAAGGCCAGTGTTATGTATGTAAATAATTGAATAAAGGCAAGCTTGGGGTAAAGTGCAGGGTTCTGGCCCTGCACTTCTGATTGGGTGTTAAGCGGCTAGATCGGATTGGTCGGGTTCTGAGAATCTGATTGGCCCTTAACGAAGGACTCTTATTGGTACTGGAGCTAGCATTTCACAAGCTCCTATTGGTTATTTAACATTAGCATTACCTATATAAGCAGAGTTGTTGTTATACAAGTTAGAAGTCACTATGCAATAAAGAGTTGAAAGTTCACCAACTAAGACTGTCTCCATTCATTCTACCCATGCCTGAATCTATGACACTGGCGACGAGGATGGGATTTGGAGACATCTGATCTTAAGGAACTTGGAAGAAAAACAGAGCACGTGTAAAAAACGGCGCCACCAACGGAAGCCATGTCCGGCGGCATCGTACCACCCGCTCCGTACGATCCATCCCAAGAGGATTGGGAATCCTACATGGATCGCTTTCAGATGTTCCTCGAAACGAACAACCTGAAGGACGCCACACCAGCCAAGAAGCGGGCGCTGTTCCTGATGTACTGCGGCCCAGCTGTCTTTAAAATGGCTAAAGCCCTCACAAAGCCTCGAGAAGTGAAAGCAATAAGCTGGGATGACCTCGAACCTCTCCTGAGAGACCATTACGCACCAACCGTACCCACACTCGTGAGACGCCACGAGTTCTATCAACGAAGCCAACGAAAAGGAGAGAGTGTGGCTGACTTCGTGGCAGACCTCCGGCACTTGGGAGGCCTCTGCGGGTTCGCAGACTTAGATGAAGCATTGAGAGACCGCCTAATTCTGGGATTAGATGCACCAAACGTGCAGAGCAAGATAATGGCGAAGGGCAACAACGGCCTTGCTGACGCCATCGCCGAAGCCACTGCTGCTGAGGCAACCAAAAAGTCCGCGGCGCAACTACGGCGAAGCCGAAACCCAACGACCCCATCGACTGACGACCTTTTATCCAAGTCGGAAGAGCAGCTCGTTACGACGCACCACGAGGACCTCTCTTCATCGTCAGACAGCGACGAAGAAGGGGTCCATCGACTGCGTTCCGACCGGGACCCTTGTCCCAAAACCTCACGCCCCTGCGCTGGCTGTGGAGCAAACCATCCCATGGCAGACTGCAAATTCCGCGACGCACTCTGCCACGAGTGTGGGAAACGAGGCCACATCGGTCGAGTCTGTCGCAGTCTACCGGGACCAAGCCCGGCCTCAAAGGGAACCAACTTTCGCCAATCGGCAGGAAACCGTCCTGTAAGGCGAGACCCAGCAAACCACTCCTACAGATATCGATCATTGCAGAAAGAAGAGGCTCACCATACTATCACTATAGGTCATGCCTCGGCCCTGGACGCTAAGAAGATTCGAGTTACAGTAGCCATAGAGAACCAACCCTGCCACATGGAGGTCGATTCGGGATCGTCCCTCTCGATGGTGTCGTGGAAGACATTAAAGCAGCTCATTCCTACCATCCAACGCCAAGACCTTTGAATGCAACGCCTTATCCTTAAAGATTACCAAGGGAATCGGATCCCTGTGGTCGGGTCTTGTCGAGTCCGCGTCTCGTTTAAAAAGCATACGGCATATTTACCTCTAACGATCATCGATAGGGACAGGCCTAGTTTGTTGGGCCTCCAATGGTTTGTGCCACTCGGCATCGAGCTAGCCGGCGTGAACCGAGTCGGTGATTGCGAGTGGGAGGTGGATTTTATGTCTGAATTCAGCGATGTCTTCGCAGATCATCTGGGCGAGTATAAGGGGGCCCCAATTTCGTTCAGCCTCGACCCTAAGATCGCCCCGATCCGTTTAAAGCCCCATCGAGTTCCGTTCACCCTTAAGGCCAAGATAGATGAACAACTTGACAAACTAATGAAACAAGGGGTACTGCAACCCATTGATCATTCCCCATGGGAAACTCCTATTGTAACCCCCATTAAACCAGATGGGTCAATCCGAATCTGTGGGGACTACCGGGCCACTCTAAACCACGCCCTCCAACAGAACGCGTATCCAGTGCCGGTGGTGCAGCACCTCCTTCATTCTCTGGGAGGTGGAAAGGTTTTCGCTAAGCTAGATTTAGCTCAAGCCTATCAACAATTGCCCGTGGATGATAAAACAGCCCAAGCCCAAACGATAGTAACGCACAGAGGTGCTTTTAAATGTACCCAATTGCAGTTTGGGGTGAGTGTGGCCCCGGGAATATTCCAAAGTTTAATGGAACGATTGTTACAGGGAATCAAGGGCGTGGATCCGTATTTTGATGACGTATTGATTGCAGCTCCTAGTAAAAAAATTCTGCAGAATCGTTTAAAATGTGTTCTTAAAAAATTCCAAGAAGCGGGATTGAAAGTAAAAAGGGATAAATGTCATCTGTATACCGACAGTGTTGAATTTCTAGGTTATCGCATTGATAGTCAGGGTATTCACCCAACTGAGAGTAAATTAAGGGCAATTAGGAATGCTCCCAGACCTCGTAACAAAACTGATCTTCAAGCATTTTTAGGCCTTATCAAATTCTACAATGTGTTTTTACCGCACAAGGCGACTGTGGCTGAACCATTACACCGGTTATTAGATAAGAAAGCATTGTGGGTTTGGGGTTACCGAGAAGAAAAAGCGTTTAGAAATGTAAAAGATTTACTTACATCTGATTCTGTACTTATGCAATATAATGAAACATTACCCTTGGTTATAACTTGTGATGCCTCACCGTTTGGGGTGGGCGCTATTTTGAGCCATGTGCTACCAAATAGAAATGAGGCTCCCATTGCATACTTTTCGAAGACTCTATCCCAGGCAGAACGTAACTATGGACAAATAGACAAGGAGGCTCTTGCAATTGTGTCAGCCGTAAAAAAAAATTCCATGAGTATGTATATGGAAGGACATTTACAATTGTAACCGACCACAAACCTTTATTGGGGATAATCGCTGGGGACAAACCAACTCCCTATATATTGTCCCCAAGAATGACTCGATGGTCAGAGTTTCTAGCTGCTTATAATTATCGATTGTTACATCGACCGGGGAAAGCCATTCCCCATGCCGACGCACTCAGCAGAGCACCACTACCAGAGACCCTCGACGATCCGGCACCAACAGTATCGGCGTTACAAATCGAAATGCTCAACTCGCCTCCTATGACCGCTCGAGATATCGCGAGGGAGACCAGACGAGACCACACCCTAGCACGAGTCCTAGGCTAGGTAGAGCATGGATGGACATTGGACCAGATCCCAGATGACTTCACGCCATTTAAAACAAGACAAACTGAACTTTTTTCTCAAAAAGGCTGCGTTATCTGGGGCGATAGAGTCGTCGTCCCAGAACGACTCCAAAAGATGCTGTTACAAATCTTGCACGAGGGACATCCCGGGATCGTACAAATGAAGGCACTCGCACGGAGCTACATGTGGTGGCCAGGCATGGACTGACACATTGAGCAATGGGTCAAGGCCTGCACCAAGTGCCAACAAACCAGCAACGCACCGCCAAAAGCTGCACCGACCGAATGGGAGACGCCACGTGGACCCTGGTCCAGAATCCACCTGGATTTCGCAGGGCCAATCAAAGGACAGACATTGCTGTTGACTGTCGATGCATACTCTAATTGGTTAGAAATTCATTGGATGGCCAATACAACCTCCGAGGCAGTAATTAAAGTCCTCAATAGACTCTTTGCAACTCATGGATTGCCGGACGTCCTAGTGTCCGATAACGGACCACAGTTTACAGCGCTAATGTTTGAACAGTACCTTGCTGACAATGGCATCCGCCATGCGCTCACCTCGCCGGCGCATCCTGCTACCAACGGCCGAGCGGAAAGCATGGTACAATTTGTAAAAAAGACTTTACAAAAGATGAACTATGATAATCTTGACGAAAAAATAAACCGCATTCTACTTCTACAACACATCCCTCTGCACAGCGAAACCGGCAGAACTCCCACTGAACTTCTCATGGGGCGAAAACTCCGTTCCCGCCTCGACCGACTGCACCCTGCTTACGAGCCAGAGAAGCCTCCAGGATCCAGCGGACGCTACCGTACCTTCAAGGTAGGCGACCCTGTTTATGCAAGGAATTTATCGGGCGACCCACTTTGGATTGAAGCAATGATAATACGCTAGACTGGGCCCAGATCCTATATTGTAAAATGTATTGATGAGAGACTATGGAAAAGACATATTGACCAATTACGGTCACGACTTATAACTGCTAGCCAACAACTTCCCAATGACCAAACTGAGGGGGGGGGAGGAAGAGAAGATGACGATATGCCAGAAAACCTGTTCCAGGAAAGCGATGAATCAAGTGAAACCCAGGAAATGGAGCAAGAAGAAGAATCGTATGCTCCAAGGGAAATCACACCAGAACGAGAAGCCGAGCCACTACAAAACAACACCCTACCTCAACGGGACTGCACGCAGCCAGTCCAAAGAAAATCTGACAGACCCAAGAGACAATCATCCTATTTAAAGGACTACATAGTCACAAACTAATTGTGAAGCCAGGGGGAAGGGGTGTTATGTATGTAAATAATTGAATAAAGGCAAGCTTGGGGTAAAGTGCAGGGTTCTGGCCCTGCACTTCTGATTGGGTGTTAAGCGGCTAGATCGGATTGGTCGGGTTCTGAGAATCTGATTGGCCGTTAACGAAGGATTCTTATTGGTACTGGAGCTAGTGTTTCACAAGCTCCTATTGGTTATTTCACATTAGCATTGCCTATATAAAGCAGAGTTGTTGTTATACAAGTTAGAAGTCACTATGCAATAAAGAGTTGAAAGTTCACCAACTAAGACTGTCTCCATTCATTCTACCCATGCCTGAATCTATGACAGCCAGGTCTGAAGAAAACCCACACAAACTGTTACCTTATTTCAAACCCTTATCCCTCTCTTTGACCAGTTCATCAGAGTCCATCAGGATGGTAGCTGAATGTTATGAGAACAGGATACTTTGAGAAGTGGTAAAATTCCATTCCCAGGTCCCGGGCACCCAAAAGTCCTTGAAATGGCCAGATGAAATTGGTTCATACTTCCACTTCCTATTCATGCTGGTCTTTCCCTCCCCCCCCCTTTTTTTCAAACAGCACTTTTAGCCACAAACACACCCAATTCCCTTCCCGCTCAAGATTGTGGCACACTGCAGTACAAGTGATGTGGAAGGCTGTGTTAATTCCTTCCGTATTTGGTTAACACTTTCCTAATCTCTTTATGGCTCTGGCTCTGGCATGACTTTAAATTAGGAAATACTACTTTCTTGTTAAGAAATAAACATTGTGTCCTCCTGAACAAGGATTTATTTTAATATTGTTATTGTATTATTTTTCATTCTGCTATTATAATTTAAAACATTTCTATCTCTTTATATTTGCATAGTTCAGTGCTATCAATGCCAGTTTATAAACTAATATTAAAAATTCAGACCTGAAATAGTAAAGAAAATGGTGATATAATGGCAATCAAAATATCCCTATCTCACCTCCCCTAGGGGAGAAAAACCCTAAGCAAGTGTTTAAAATATCATGAAATTGCAAGCATGCCTTCCCAAACTGATATTAATGACAAAATGATTGAGATAGGATCTCACAAATAAAGTTAAGACTAAAAGCCATCACAGATTTCTTAAAAACAGATCATGCCAAACCAATCTTATTTCATTCTTTGACAAAGTGACTAAATTAGTAGACCAGCGAAATGCTGTGGACATAGTATATTTAGATTACAGTAAGGCATTCAACAAAATAGACCACAGCCTACATTTTGATAAGTTATAAATATGTGTGATAGACAGCATTACAACTAGATGATTTGTAATTGGCTGATAAATCATACTCAACAAGTAGTCCTTAATGGTGCTACATCTCCATGGAAGGAAGGAAACAGTGAGATACCACAAAATTCCATCTCAGGATGATGATTTAAATATGAGCCAGCAGTGTGCAGCAGCTGCCAAAAAAGCTAATGCAATCCTAAGTTGTATTAGCAGAGGGACACAATCAAGATCAAGTGAGGTGCTAATACCACTCTATAAAACCTTAGTGAGACCACACCTGGAATACTGCATACTGCATACTGAATACTGCAGTTTTAGTCACCACATTACAAAAAAGATATTGAGACTTTGAAAAAAGTGCATAAAAGAGCAACTAAATTGATTAAAGGCCTGGAACTGGGTATGGCTAGTCTAGAAAAAAAGGAGTAGCAGTGACGATGACATTAATGTTTCAATATTTGAGGAGCTGCCACAAAGAAGAAGGAGTCAACTTATGTTTCAAAGCACCTAAGGGCAGGACAAGAAGCAATAGAAGGAAACTAATCAAGGACCTTGGAGTACTCATCTCAAATGATCTAAGTGCTAGTGCCCACTGTAACTGCATAGCCAAAAAGGCATTAATCCAATCCTACGTAGCTTCTTCTCTGGTAATATCACACTGCTAACTAGAGCATACAAAACATTTGCTAGACCTGTACTTGAATACAGCTCATCAGTCTGGAACCCATATCATGTATCTGATATTAACACAATCAAAAAAGTTCAGAAATATTCCACAAAGAAGAGCTCTCCACTCCTCTACTCATTGCAGAATACCTTATGCCACCAGACTTGAAACTCTAGACCTAGAAAACCTAGAACTACGTCGCCTCTGGTCCGATCTAATTATAGTATATAAAATCATACATTGCAATGTCCTACCTGCAAATGAATACTTAAGCTTCAATCATAACAATACAAGAGCACACAATAGATACAAATTCAAGGTTAACCGCACCAAACTTGACTGCAGAAAATACGACTTTAGCAACAGAGTGGTCAATGTTTGGAATACTCTACCTGACTCTGTGGTGTCTTCCCCAAACCTCAAAAACTTTAACCTTAGACTGTCTACTATTGACCTCACCCCTTTCCTAAGAGGCCTGTAGGGGGCGTGCATAAGCGCACCAATTGTGCCTACCTGTCCCTATCCTATTGTTTTTTATTTCTCTTATAAGTATCTATCTCATGTATTTAAAACTATATTTATTCTTATACCTGTATCTTGTAAGCCATTGACAAATCAAATAAATACCAAATACTAAACCTGGAATTAAGGAGAAACTTCCAAGAGAATAATTAATCAGTGAAACAGCTTCCCCTCAGAAGTTATAGGTGCTTCATCACTGGAGATTTCTAAGAGGAGATTGGACAGTCACTTGTTTGAAATGGTATAGAATTTCCTGCTTGAGGAGGGGGTTGGAATATAAGACCTCTAAGGTCCTTTCCAGCTCTATTCTAAATGGAAACATTCCAAGATATTCAAGGATTTTCTGCTTAATATCAGTTTCCAGTATTTGAGATTGTTGAAATGTCCAAGAATTTGAATTTGACACCTCTGGTCTAGATCCTAAAACTTGAGTCTAAAACCATCTCTTCCCTCTATTTTAAAAAAAAAGGAATTCACAAAGCTTCCTTAGCGTTTTGTCAAAGAATGGCATATTAGAAACTAGTTCAATATTTTAAAAAGACTTCACATGTGCACTCAAATATACATGTTAGGGATAACATTGGTTACCAACTTAGTTTGGGTAAAAAATAATATATAAACTATGTTAGTGAGTTGAAGTGTAAGTATCACTTTAACTGCAAAACATATTTTGGGTGCGGTTGTAAAATCACCATAAGAGAGAGCAAGAGAGCTCACTATTAGCTGGTTTTTACTGTAGTAGCTGACAATGTTGGATTGATGGTGATAACTGCGTGTTTTCCCTGCTGTTGCTGAGAGAAGAAAAGGGGTTTGATTTTCTTCATATCTCTGACTGCAAAAGAGATATATTGCTGGACTGATTATTTGTAAGTTTACTGACCTCTATTTTCAACACTGGACTTTGCAACTGATTAATCTCTGGATGGACTAAACTAGTGTATAATATATGGATTGTTTTGACTATGCTATAACTCTTGCTGGAATAAAAAACTATTTAACTGGCACAGTGTATCTGTCTTACTGAGTGTAAACTACAACAACGTTTATCTCACATCATTTGCCTGCCTGCTAGACTGCCGTTGCACGTTCTGCTAGGGTGTGTATCCCTAACAATATACACCAACTTTTCTTAATTTTACCTATTAAGTAAGATTAAAGAAAGTTGGCGTGCATATTTGGGTGCACGTATTCAGTCTCTTTAAAACTTCTGGGAACTACATTTTCTGCAGGAAGATTTGTATCATTCTTGCTAGTCATTCAGCTAGCCAGGATATATAAAGGTCACATGCAGATTTAGTTCACAAATGCCTACTTCCCCAAATTTATTTGATTGGACAAGCAGAGAACATATATAAATAAATAAATATTTAATTTTAAAGATTTTTTAAAGTGGTTTTATAAGTACTTTCCATAGAATAAAAGACAAATAAAAAGGAAGGAAAGGAAAAAATGCAAGAAATGAAAAAAAGAGTAGAAAAAAGCCAAGGTTAAGTAAATGATTTCTGACCTTTTCAACAGATGGTTACAGTCTTATAATAACTCCTCCCTTTAGATATTATACAAGTCCCTTCAGCTGCTCATTTAACTCCTATCTTTCTTATTCTTTAAATCCATAAATGATTTCTTTCTTTTTTCAGCAAAAAAAAAAAATCTATGTAAGGTTTCTAGTCAAATCAGTTGTCATAGTTTTGACAGCAGTGCAAGGTTCATTATGAAGAAAACTGCAGTTGCAGATGAGATCCTCTCCTTGGCTTTACTGGACAAAGTTTACTACTTTGTTTAGAGAAGTTAAATATTGAGTACCACTAATGAGAAAAGTGCATTGTTCCTATTCAATGCACTAAAAAAAAAAATCCTTCCAGACTCCAGCCTTTTATTCTGCATCTGCAAAGATGGGAACTCTCCATTTCCCATGAAAGAAATCTGCCCTGCATGTGCACAAGAAAAATTCACATGTTCTAGGGCTGTTTTTGTTGGAAACCAGTTCTAGAATTGAACTCAAATTAAGCCCAGAAGGTATTTATTAGCATATATTACCACCGCATTTCCTATAAAATATAGTTCCAGTCCCATTTTAAAGGCAAACGGGATGGGCTCATTACCTTGAGGCTGTCTCTGCATTTCAAACAGATTAACTCCTGTTCACTTCAGAAGTCTTAGGAAAGGGATCTGATTTGGGGGGGAGGGTTGCCTGTGATTTCTGGCATCATCTTCAGAAGAGAGGCAGAGAAAACTATGAGGGCATATAGAAATACAAAATAATTTAGGCAGGCAGCAGTTCTTAAAGAAATCTTCTTTACCTTTACCGGTACATACACATGAACTAAACAAAATACTGAAAAACTATAAGCAACTTATATCTATAAGTAAACATTAACAAATCCAGATCAATCTGCCTGACATCAATATCTGGAAAAATCCTGGAAAAGAGGATCAATTTGCACAGAAACAATTAAGATGATTACTAGAAATCAGCATGGGTTTGTCAAAAACAGATCATTCCAGACAAAACTTGCTGCTTTCATTGGCAAAATAATTAAATTAGTGGACATACTTTATTTAGGTTTCAATAAGGCATTTGACAAAGTAGACCACAGCCTACTGGGTTTTTTTCCAAAAGGTTTTTTATTTTTAACAACAAATATAAACATACATAAACAATAAAGCAACAAAACCTTCTTTCAATTATACAGTATGTCAGTTGGTATATATTTCTTGTGCATAATATCTATAGTCTTTTCCTCTTAGATTTACATTCATATTGCATTAATCAACTTTCCATGTCATATTATATTATTGCATCATCATTAGACTTTCAAATCCACATTTAGAGCAAATCTCAGTTCTTACTAATTTTAATTCATCCTAAAATTTATTCCAAAATAATCAATTGTAAAATATCATTGCTATTGTATTATACTTCAGTTTCTTCCTTTTCTATCTAACCATTGGTAAAATAAATCCAATATCTTATAATACTCTTTTTCTTCTTGCTCTCTAATTGCTAATGTTAATCTACTCATTTTTGTATATTCCATTATTTTCTTAATCATCTCCTCCTCTATCGGAATTTTATCATTTTTCAAATTTTGAGCAAATAAAATTCCAGCTGCAATTAAAACATTAATAACCAAATATGTCAATTCTCTATTAGGTAAATCAGGTAAAATTCTTCAGCTAAAATTCTCAATAAAAATGTCTCTGGTTTTAAAACTATATGCTGTTTTGTAATTTTTTCCAGCCACGTGTATAATTTAGACCAATATCTTTTAGCTTCCGCACATGTCCATCACGTATGGTAATATGATCCAGGTATCTGATGATATTTCCAACACTTCACTGATTTATCCTTGAACATCTTTGCTAGTCTTGCTGGGGGTAAATGCCACCTGTAAAAAAAATCTTATACAAATTATCTTTATATGCTGTTGACATTGTTAGTTTCTAGGTTCTAGTCCATAATTTCTGCCATTTTTCTAGATCTATCCCATATCCAAAAAATTTCCCCCAAGCAATCATTGTTTCTTTAACTTGTTCTTCTAATTTCACTCCTAATAAATAACCATATAATTTTTTAATCATCCTCTCCTCAGTACCTGTTACGATTTTATCTAATTTAGTAAGTTCTTTGTAAAACTCTTCTGCCTTACTATCTTTATCATATCTAGAATGTGCTCATATGAACACCAAGTCATCTTTATCCCTTGTTCATCTAATTCTTGTTTTGTTTTGAGTTCACCCTTTTCATTTAAAATTTCACTATATCTAACTATATGTTCCATTTTAAAAACAATTAGATATGCAAATGCCTCTATTGTTGATAACCAGACTGGTATTTTCATATAATGTTGTTTCCTTATTTTCTCCCATGTTGACAATAAAGCATCTCAAATATAATGTCTCCTAAAATACCCATGTACTCTGCTTTCCTTATACCATAAAATGCACGCCACCCCAATTGTAAGTCATCACCTTCCCATGTTAAAAATCTAGTATTTCTCAAAATGATTCATTCTTTCTCCCACATCAATGATAGTATAATTCCCAATTGGATAGTTTAAAATCTCCTCTCATTCTAGCATCCTGTAACAATTTTACTTTAATTCTTGCCTTTTTTTCCCTGCCATATATATTTCAACATTATTTTGTTTAAGTCCTTAAAGTAATCTTTCCCTAATTTAATTGGAATCATCTGAAACAAGTATAATATCCTTGGTAGTATATTCATTTTGATTGTAGATATTTTCCCTATTAGAGATAATTGTAAATTTTTCCATTTTTCCAAGTCTGTAACAATTTGTTGTTTATAGTGATTATCTTCCTTTAGTGTTCCACATCTTGCTATCAGCTGTATTCCCAAATATTTCACTTTATTTGTGATCTGGATGTTCAATCTACCTGTCAGTTCTTTCCTTTGTTTTTCCGTCATATTCTTGACTAACATCTTAGTTTTATCTTTATTTATTTTTAATCCTGCCACTTGTCCATATTCTTCAATATTTTCTATCAGTTTAGACATTGTTTCCAATGGTTAGCCTACTTCTTTATAAGATAGAAAAATGTGGGATAGACAGCATCACCACCAGATGGGTTCAGAACTGGCTGACCAACTCAACATGTAATTCTCCATGGAACTACATCTATGTGGAAGAATGTGCACCTTCTTTCTGTCATCTGCCTTCTTAGGGCCTAGTGCTCTTCAACATCTTCACAAGCATTCTAGATAAGGGGATAGAAGTGGAATTCATCAAATTTGCAGATGACATCAGGTGGAGTAATAGCTAAAATTTTAGAAGATAGACTTAAAATTCAGAAGGATGTTGATAAACATGAACACCATTCAACAAAATTCAGTTCTGAGCAAATTAAGGTTTTAGACCTAGGCAAGAAAAACCAAATGCACAACTATAGAATAGGATAGGTGGTACCTAGCTCAATAGCAGTAACTGTGAGAAAGATCTAGGTATCCTAGTGGACTGTCACATAAGTATGAGCCAGCAATTTGACGCAGCTATCAAAAAAAAAAAAGCCAGTGCAGTTCTAGGCTGCATCAACAGAGGCATACTTTCAAGGTCACATGAGCTAGTTGGAATTCTGCATCCAGTTCTGGATGGAAGTAACAGATGGAAGATCATTCTAATCTCTAAGATTAGAATGTCCATGAATATGATGGAGCTTTTTCTATCCGATCCATCCTTTGACTCTTCTTATACACAAGGAATTCAAGGGGAGTTCTTAGAAGAAGAAATATTGTTTAGGAAATGGGTGTTTGACCTTTTGGCTTGCCTGGGCCATATTTAGTAAAGAAGAATTGTCTTGGATCACATATAAAATATATATTAACATTAATGTATATAAAATCACTATCTCTCCAGGCTGCAATGTGGCCCACAAGCCATAGGTAGAACAAACCTAAGTTAAGGAGTATCTTTTTTCCAACCAAGTTGTTTTTAATTGTCTATTTAACCACATATTTTCAGGTCTAAAGGAGGACCTCTACTAGCAATCCACAAGTAGGACAGAGAATATAGAATATAGAGGTCTTTTAGTCCAATCCGTGGCCAATGGCAAAAGATCCTATACCATACCATTTGAAAGCCTTTAAATCCAATAAAAATATACACTCCACCCCCACTCCCCATATATAGGTCTAACTTGTTCCAAATGCAGCTCCAGTGTGAGTCTGAATCTACAATTATTCTTTGCTAAAAGGTATAGGAAAAAAAACATATAATTATAGATCTCCTGAAGCTTATCAGGTAGGTCTTCATTGGCTGTGGAATTCTGTACTAAGCAAAGGATTTCAAGATGTATTTTAGGGCATACTTTATGATCAGAATCCTGGGAATTAGATGGATATCCAAAAAGATGTCCAATAGTTTTCTATTGTCTTTGGATGCAATTTTACAGCAAAATTATTTGTATGTGAATTTTCAGCATAGTTTAAAAATATTCAAAATATTAATTGAATATTCATTCAAACAGTTTCTATGGTTAGTTAAGAATTTGATTTAAAATCATTTTGAAATCATTTAAACATGTTTATTCCTACAACATATACATATGCATATTTTAACTCAAGAAATGCAGTTTTAAAGACATACCCTTTTAAAATCTTGAAGTTGGATAATGTCTCATTTCACCTATTCACCCTGTTATATTTTACTATATAAAGCCTAGTTTTTGTAATTATTAGTTTCAATGGAAGAAACCTATTCACAATTATTCAAAACTTAAAATTATGCACCGTTTTATGTGCCAGTGTAATAATCTGAGAATATATTCTTATTCAATGCCTTTTACAAAGAATATTTCTACACATATTGTGCACACTATTTTTTTTTCTTAAAATTATATATGGGAAAATAAAGTACAAATAAGCTGGACGAGGTTCTGTGATTGATATAGAGAGAAATTTAAACTTCACCTTTGTAAAAAATAAGATATTGCAGCACTTTAAAACCAAAAACATTTATTAAGGCATCTGCTTTTGTGGCCTGGAATCTATTTCATCAAGTGCATTAAACTTTATGCTGATTTCTGCCATCCTAAGAGTTTGGAATAAATATAAAACAAGACTCTCTACAAAGTTGCCTCTTTGGGTGTCACCCCAGGCAACTTTCTTTGGAAAAGAAATGATGGTAAAGCCAAACTGGTGGTTGACCTATGATAAAATTTTATCTTTCAACTCTGGTGGCCCAATATTAAAGCTGAGGGAAGAACTTGAATCAGAAGGTTATATTTGCCATTGGTTCGCTTATCAACAACTGAAAGAAGCATTTAAACTGGATAAAAAATGCTATGGATCTGACTGTTAAAAATTGGAAATTTTATCATGTGGAAATGAACATATTATCGCTAAGATCTATAAAATGTATTGAAATTGAATTTGGAAAATAAACATGTAAAAACGTATGATTCAGTGGGCAACAAATTTTGGATATAATGTGATGCTTGAACAATAGGAAAATATATGGATAAAGGGTTTAAAATTTACATTAAATTATAATCTAAAAGAAAATTTCTATAAGATGATGTGTCATTGGTATTTAACACCAGATAAGTTGTCTAAGATGTATAAAAATATGTCAAATGAATCTTGGAAGAGTAAAAGTAAAGAAGGAACTTTTTATCATCTATGATGGACATGTGATAAAGCAAAAAAAATTGGACTATGTTTCATATTTTAATAGAGACCATTTTGAAAATGGAGATAAAGATGAAATCAGAACTTTTCCTTTTGAGCCTAGTGGAAAAAGTCCTGGAGAAAAAAAATGGAATTTTGTTACTATATATGTTGACAACAGCAAGACTATTCTATGCACAAAAATGGAAGGACACTTTGATTCCTACCATGGACAAATAGTTGCAGAAGTTGATGGGAGTTGACTAAAATGGCAAAATTGACTATTTTGATTAACAAAAAGAATATAAGTACATTTGTTTCCACATGGAAATCACTTCTGAACTTTGTGCTTGAAGTGGAAAAGAATGAAGCTTTGATTTTGGGTTTTACCGATTAGATTGATAGATCTTTATAGAAATGGCTTGCTCATATTATTATGAAAAAAAAAGTTGTGATTCCCTGTTAATGCCTTATTTTACTGCAACAGAAAGAGTCAGAAGTCAATGTTTCTTTTTCTTTTCTTTATCCTTCCTCATTTCTCTTCCCCCTCCTCTTCCCCACCATTTTCCTATTTACTTTTATATTTTATATCTTATTTTATTTTACAACTCAATGAAAATGGTTAAAAAAAAAGCTTTATGCTGATTTAAGAGTCATGATGGCACAGTGGTTAGAATGTAGTACTGCATGCTAAATTTGCTGACTGCCAGCTGCCTACAATTTAGCAGTTCAAATCCCACCGGGCTCAAGGTTGACTCAGTCTTCCATCCTTCCAAAGTGGGTAAAATGAGGACCAAGATTGTAGGGGGCAATATACTGACTCTGAAAACCACTTAAAGAGGGCTGTAAAGCACTGTGAAGCAGTATATAAATCTAGATGCTATTGCTATTTATAATCCTATATTGTATCTTTTAGGGAGTGTGGATTATTAACTCAGAAATGAACTACAAAAATTACTCAGTGAGTTGTATATAATAAACAAGTCACAGAACTGTTACTGATGATAACTGAGGCATGATTTACAAGCAACAGTTTTTATCTTCTTCATCTTTGTATTTTGCCTTAATGCAAAGGCAGATTACATATAGCATTTTCATTTCCGGTGTTATTCCTCCCAACAATAACCTCTGAGGTAAACTTGGCTGAAGAAAGTTACTAATTGAAAGTCACCTGTGAACTTTCTTAACTGAATACAGCCTTAAATCTGGGTCTTCCTGGTAATAATAATCAATCAATAATCTGGATAAATGCTTCATGTTGCCATCTGGTTCTGAAGTTCCTTTATTTAAAAACAAAAAGTCAACCTCCCCATTAAATCTGCATATTAATTAATGAATAAACTATATTTTTCAGGAAGTCTTTCTAAATTCATGATTTATGAACAAATGCTATGTCCATATAGGGGTATCAAACTCGCATCTTCATGGTGGTGTCATGTGACATATCAGGACTTTTTTCCCCTTTGCTAAACTGGGCAGGGGTGGGGCTAGTACGTGATGCATTTGGCCCGTGGGCTATGAGTTTGACACCCTGTACTAGAGATATATTCACCAACAAATTGCGCATACCTTATCTAGACTATTTTCATTAACTGGTTTCATCCATCTATCCTTTTTTTTTTTTACATTCTGTTAGATACTCATTATATCTGGATTAACATGCCCAATAGTTACTTCTTGGTAAATGTTACTGGATCTTCATTAAGAATTAGCTACTAATATTTTTCTGGAAAGACTCTTGTGGATTATTTCTACTGAAAGTATTAATTCCATCAAATATGTGTTCAAATATGTGCTCAAATTATTTATGTGCCATCATTATCAATATGGTTTTCTACATAACGATCTATCTTTAATATGTTTTTTCAGGTCTCCTAATGATGATCCCATTACCACAATAACTAAATCTAATCACCTTGCTGCCAGTCTTTTCCAGGGAGCTGGCTTTTTGCATAATGTACCCATAATAGAATAATTTAACTCTGGTCATATGTGCCTTGAATGAGGAATATAGATTGATTTGTTCAATGATCCATTGTTTTTTCTTCTGCTTCGCTGTCTACAGTATTCTCAGGAGTTTTCTCCAACACCAACTAACTAAACAAATGCATTCAACACAGATTAATAAAATTGTAGCCCAACCTAGTTCAAATAGAATGGAAAAGCTTTGTCAACTGTCACATCAAATAGCTTTGAAAAATTTTTGTAAAGTACTTTACGGTCATCACACTTAGTATGCAGCAGAATAATTTAGGAGGGATTTCTGTTCTGTAACCTCAACAATTACATTGACAAAGACCTTAGCAAGTAGATAATTAGGATGATATGTATTTTCTTCTGAAATCATTAAACTCCTGGAGCAGCATTTTATACTGCCTTTGGAAATTCAATATTCCAGTACAGCTGTTCTACTAAAGTCAGGTTATATTTCTAAAACTACCTTTGGCTAATCGTTTACCTACAGTGTTCTGGCCAGCTATAATTTCTAAATGCTGTTTAAAGGCAATGCCCTGCACTGCGGTATTCCAGCTGACAAGTAATGCAGCAATGGATTTTCTAGAAACACTCAAGTTTGTGAACTACACATAATTCTTGCCTGTTAGGGCAGGGGTGGAATTCAAATTTCTTAATAACCGGTTCTGTGGGCGTGATTTAATTTGTGGATATGGTTTGGTGGTCATGTGACTGGGTGGGTGTGGCTTGCTGGCCACATGACAGGCTGGGCGTGGCTTGATGGTCATGTGACTGTATGGGTGTGACCAACTCAATGTCACTCACGTCAAGTGGTGCCTCCCCTGGCCCCTCTCCTCCCAGCCATTCCTTGTCACACCCAACCTCAACTTATCTATAGTTCTGGAAAAATGTTGTTCACCTTTTTTTCACTTTATTATCTACATGCTATAGATGTACTTTCATAGACCACTTAAAGGAGAAAATGGCTCACATGCTTTGCTCAAGAGTATAATAGGCAACAGGCTTTTAAGGGGCTTCCAGAAAGAGGGGGGGGTGTATTTTCCAAAGCACCAGAAGGCAAACAAGAAGCAATGGATGGAAACTGAACAAAGAGAGAAGCAAACTAAGACTAAGGAGAAACTTCCTGACAGTGAGAACAATTAACCAGTGGAACTGCTTGCCACCAGAAGTCCTGGGTATTCCAACACTGGAGGTTTTTAAGAAAAGACTGGACAGCTATTTCTCTGAAATGGTATAGGTTCCCCTCAAGATCCCTTCTAAGTGTTATTTTAATACCGTTCCCAGGACCTCTACTCAGAATTTGGCATCCGAAGTTTTCCTGCCTGAGCAGGAGGTTGGACTAGAAGACCTCCAAAGTCCCTTTCAACTCTGTTAAACACACATGTATTTATGCTCTGGACTATAGACATTGAATGCAGGTATTATAAACCCTGAAAAATACCTGGACAAAAGAAAGACAGTAAAATCACCCTAGGTGTAGGGACAGTGTAAATATTAATATATGATAATAGAAACAATAATAAAAACAATAGCACAGAGTTTTCTCTTTCTCTCTCCCTTCTTTCCTATTTATTTTTCTTTCTTTCTATTTCTTTTCCTTTCTTTCTCTCCCTTCCTTTCTTTCTTGCTCTTTCTTGTTCTTTCTCTTCCTTCCTTTCTTTCTTGCTCTTTCTTTCTCTCCCTTTTTCTTGCTTTCTTTCTCTCCCTTCCTTTTTCTCCCTTCCTTTCTCTTTCTCTTTCTTTCTCTCCCTTCCTTCCTTTCTTTCTTTCTTTCTTTCTTTCTTTCTTTCTTTCTTTCTTTCTTTCTTTCTTTCTTTCTTTCTTTCTTTCTTTCTCTTTCTTTCTTTCTTTCTGTCCCTTCCTCTTTCTTTCTTGCTCTTTCTTTTCTTTTTCTCCCTTCCTCTTTATTTCTCTCTTTCTTCCTTTCTCTCCCTTTCTTTTTCTTTTCTTTTCTTTTCTTTTCTTTTCTTTTCTTCTCTCTCTCTCCTCTCTCTCTCTCACACACACACATACACATATATACACACCTGGTCTGGGACAAACTGAATGATCTGATGAGTCAGCAGCGGGCAGTGGGAAAAGGAAGGAAGGACCTCCACATGCAGCAGCTGCAGTAGCTGCAGCGGCACTTTGAGCACCACCCCAGCCATCCCAGAATACCTCCATGGGTGCCAGAAGTGGCGGACCTAGCTCTGGCTACCTCCCTTTAAGCGTCAGTGGTGGCCTCCCATAAGCGGAGGCCTCCCATAAGCGGAGGCCTCCCATAAGCAGTGTAGGTGCTTTCAGCACCCTCCCTCAGCCCCCCAAAAACACCTCCACGGGTGGCAGAGGTGGCGGACCTGGTTCTGGCTGCCTCCCATAAGCAGCACTATCACCATAGCGTCTCCGCCCACTTCCTTTCGTTTTGCCCCCTGGGAGAGCAGAGGCAGCAGAGGCGGCAGAGGCACTGCAGCAGCGGCCCTGCTTACGGGAGGCAAACAGATCTGCCACCCTAGCGGTTGGAGTACTGCTGCCGCAGCTTGCTGCACCACAGCCACCATGTGGTAGGGAGAGCTGGGAGAGCACCGCGTGGTGGCTTAGCCAGCCAGCTGAGCCAGGGGATGGGGGGGCAGATAGGTAGGCCCCAGCCAGTGCTGTCAGCAAGATGGGGCCTGTTGTGGAGCGGCGGTTACAAAGGGAGACGGAGCCAGGCTAAAGGCTAACAACTTTATTCTTAGCGAATAAAGGGTCGCCGCGGCTGCCGAGGCTATCTGAAAGCCAGCTGGCGGCGACAGCTGATGCCGTTTGACAGCTCCCTTTTATAGTCGGCTGTCAAACGGCATCAACCAATGGGAGCGTTTGGTGCTCCCGCGTTGGCGGCGGACCGGAGGGAGGACTGCTGCTAGTCTTTGAACACAGCACTCCTTCCCCCTGGCCACGAGCATGCGTAGTCCTGCAGCCATGATGGCTGCTTTCACTCGCGGCCCGATCTCTGAGGTTCCTGAGGCTTGGCGGCGGCTGGTGCGTCTTGTTCCTCCCGGGCGGTGACTGGAACTGCAGAGGGTCGCTGGCCATCCCTGGACTGCTCCCTGGTGACTGCTCGGGTGAGTCTTCTCGCGGTGGTTGGCTGGTTGCGTTGTCAGGCAGCAGGTAGACCGGGTCCTTCGGCGGGTTGGCTGGTGGTAAGTAGACTGGCTCGTCCGGCGGAGGGTAGACCGGGATTTCGGTGGTAGTCTTGTTCCAACGCCTCCTCAGCTGGTCTACGTGCCTTCTCCAGACTCGGCCATCTTCCAGAAGGACTCTATACGATCTGGGTCCTGCAACGAAGACTATCTGCCCTGGCAGCCATAAGGGGTGCCCCGCATAGTTCCTGGCGTACACCTGGTCTTGCAGGGCGAATTCCCTGGCATGGCTGTCAGAGGCTAGTGGCGTGCTGGGAGCGTAGTGGGGGTGCAACCTGTCCAGGGTGGTCCTGAGGCGCCTGCCCATTAACAGTTCAGCAGGGGACTTGTTGGTGGAAAGGCATGGGGTGGCATGTTGTGTGAGTAGGTAAGTTGCTAGTTTGGCGTGCCAGTCTGCCTGGCCCAGCTTGGTCAGAACTTCCTTGGCAGACCTGACAGTCCTTTCTGCCATTCCATTACTTGCTGGGTGAAAAGGGGCTGTGAGAGCGTGTCTGATGCCCAGATTAGCTGTGAAGATGGCAAACTCGTTAGAGCTGAATTGGGGGCCATTATCTGAAACTAATACGTCAGGAAGTCTATGAGTAGCAAACAGTCTGGTCAAGGCCCTTGTGACAGCCATCGTTGTGGTGGAGGGTAACAAGGCTACTTCAGTCCATTTGGAGAATGAATCTACAACCACCAGGAATGTCCTCCCTTGTATGGGACCAGCCAGGTCTACATGCAGCCTGGCCCAAGGGGCCCCTGAATCTTCCCACTTGGTTGGGGCAGCTGCTGGTGGGGCTGCTCTTGTTGCCTGGCAGGGTTGGCACGTGTTAACCCAGCTGGCAATCCGGGCATCTAATCCTGGCCACCATACGTAGCTGCAGGCCAAGGCCTTCATCCTTACGATGCCAGGGTGACCCTCGTGCAGTGCCCTTAAAACTGGTTCTTGCAAGGTGGGTGGTATGACCACCCTTGTCCCCCATAACAGGCAGCCCTGTAGCGAAGAAAGCTCCTGCCTGCGGTTCTTAAATGGCATGAATTCAGGGGCAAACTGAATGTCAGGCCACCCCCTCCCTACCCAGTCCAGGACTTTGGAAATAACACGGTCCCTCATGGAGTGTGCAGCAATATCCCCAGCTGAGACTGGTAGGTTAAGTTCATTGCAGTCGAAGATTGCGTGGATGAGAGCTGGGTCCTCGACTGGTGATGGCAGGGGGCATCTGCTGAGGGCATCAGCATGGCACAGGGTCTTCCCTGGGCAATGTACCAGTGTGTAAGAGTAGGCAGCCAGAAATAGAGTCCATCTGGTCATTCTCGGGGATAACACCTGTGGGATTTGCTTATCCCCAGCTAGCAGTCCTAATAGAGGTTTGTGATCAGTTACAAGTTCAAAACTATGGCCATAAAGGAACTCATGGAATTTTTTTACAGCGGCCACAGCTGCTAAGGCCTCCTTATCGATCTGACTATAGTTCCTCTCAGCAGCGGAGAAAGTTCTTGAAAAATAGGCAATGGGTGCCTCTGATCCATTTGAGAGCCTATGGCTCAATACAGCTCCTATACCAAAGGGTGAGGCATCAGAGGCTAACACAAGGGGCAGGTTTGGGTTAAACTGAACCAACACAGAGTTTGACATTAAGAGAGACTTCACTGCTTGGAAGGCATGGGCTTCCCTTGGTCCCCATTGCCATGGGGCTTTCTTATCTAGGAGCCTATGTAGGGGTTCAGCTACAGAGGCTTTGTGAGGCAAAAAGGAAGCATAAAAATTAAGGAGTCCCAAAAAGGCCTGCAATTCAGTTTTGTTAGAGGGAGTGGGTGCCTCGTGAATAGCTCTAACTTTACTCTCTATGGGGTGAATTCCAGATGCATCAGTTCGATAACCCAGAAAGTCTACCTGTTTGGTGGCAATGGTGCATTTGTCTTTTTTCAATTTAAGCCCATTTTGCCTAAACCTGTCAAGGACAGATCTCACTCTGAGTAAAAGTTGTGTTTTGTTGGTGGCAGAAACTAAAATGTCATTGAAGTATGGAACCACCCCAGGTAGGCCCTGGAGGATTCTTTCCATGAGTGATTGGAAAATGCCAGGGGCTACGCTAACTCCAAATTGCAAACGTCTACATCTAAATGTGCCCCTGTGAGTAACTATAGTTTGTAGGTCAGCAGTGTGTTGGTCAACGGGAAATTGCTGGTATGCCTGGGACATGTCTAACTTTGCAAAAATTATGCCTGGCTCAAAAGAGTGGAGCAGGTGTTGGATTACAGGTACTGGGTATGCGCTAATTTGTAGGAAACGGTTGAGGGACGTCTTATAGTCAGCGCAAATTCTCACGCTGCCATCTTTTTTTAAAGGGGTGACTATGGGGGTTTCCCACTTGGCGAAGTCTACCTGTTCTAGCACCCCCTGTTTGATAAGTTTATCTAATTCAGCATCTAACTTAGGCCTAATGGCGAAAGGTACCCTCCGAGGTTTCAAACGAATTGGGGTGGCTTGTGGACCCACATCAAAAGATATGGGGTTGCCTGAATAGCAGCCTAGTTCACTACTGAAAACATCAGAGTAGTCCTTAAAAAGGGCATCTACATCAGAATTTTCCACAGAGTGAATTCCTGTAACATTGAGGCCTAGGGCAGGAAACCAATCTAATCCTAGCAAGCTAGGAAGGGCACCATTTACGACCACCAGTGGCAAGTGACCCCTAAAGTTTTGGAATTGAATGAGGAATTTTCCCTTACCCAGGACTGGAATGGTCTTCCCCTGGTAATCCCGAAGAGTCAGGTGGCAGTTGGTCAGTTTCTTTTTTGAGAGCGAAGGCAGCAACTTCTTCAGGGAGGCCCACGAAATGATGGAGAGGGTTGACCCGGTGTCTACTTCCATTCGGCAGGGCTTACCTTCTATAAAAAGAGAAATGCTTAATTTGTTAGGCCTAGAGGTGGTGGTGTTTGCGTGGTAACAAGTGTAACAATGTTCCACTTGCCTTTGGTAGGAGGCAGAAACTTGAGGTCTTTGTATGGAGGCTTGGCAAACCCTGGCTATGTGCCCTTTCTTCTGGCAGTTCAGACAGATAACATTTCTGAATCTGCAGGTTGATCTATGGTGGTTGCCCCCACAGCTCATACAAGGGGTTTGCTGTTTGGCTGTCTGATTGTTGTATTTCCTAGGTGGCCCTGGGGGGGGGCCTTGGACGCGTGAGGCGGTTTACCTCCAGAGGTTCTTCTTCCACTTCTTGGGAGACCTCATCATAGTGGACTGTAGCCTGCCCTTGCTTCGGGGTGTTCCCCTGAATTTCAGCTGCTGATAATTCTGATAATTCAGCAGCCTGAGCTTCCTCAATAGCTGAGGCTAGTGTTAAGTCTTTTTTAGCCAGTAACCTCCTTTGCAATTTGAGGTCCCTTACTCCTCCCACAATTTGATCGAGCAGCATGTCCTCAAGGTAGTCCCTAAAACCGCAGTGTATGGCAGCCGATCTCAATGCTGCCATGTACTGACTTATAGTCTCCCCTTCAGCCTGAGTTCTTCTTCTAAAAGCCAATCTCCTGGCTATCCTAGAGGGTCTGGGGGAGTAGTGATTTGACAAGATTTCTCTTAACTCATCCCAGGGAATAGCCTTTATAGAACGTGGGGACACTAGCACAGAGGCTGTGTCAAAAACTGTGGCCCCACAGAAACTTAAAAAATAGGCGCTTTTCCTTAGATCCGTGGCTTCATCTAGCTCAATGGCATTTAAAAAGCATTCAAACCTATTCATATATGATTCCCATGTTTCTGCCCCCAGTTGGAAGTGCGGGAATGTCGGATTAGAAGCCATTAGAGTGGCAGCGTTGGTTTCCTCAGCTGAGGAAAAATAGAGTCTTCGCTTTTAGAAAAGCGTTTCTGGCTGCGCCTGTCAGCGGCGTTCGGCTCCTCCTGAGAGGGCTTTAAATTTCGCACTCTTTGGAGAGCATCAGTGGCAGTGACTCGATCAGCTCGTAGCGGCTTCGGCTCTTTCTTGCTGTGACTTCGGCTCGATTTCCTGCCTGGTCGTCTTAGCTGTATCCCGCCCTCGTCACCAGTGTTGTGGAGCGGCAGTTACAAAGGGAGACGGAGCCAGGCTAAAGGCGAACAACTTTATTCTTAGCGAATAAAGGGTCGCTGCAGCTGCTGAGGCTATCTGACAGCCAGCTGGCAGCGACAGCTGATGCCGTTTGACAGCTCCCTTTTATAGCCGGCTGTCAACGGCATCAACCAATGGGAGCGTTCGGCGCTCCCACGTTGGCGGCGGACCGGAGGGAGGACTGCTGCTAGTCTTTGAACACAGCAGGGCCACGCCAGTGGGGAAGCCAGCCAGCCAAGCCCAGGGATGGAGAGGCAGGTAGGTAGGTAGGGTAAGGCCACGGGAGCCCTGGAGATTGCTGGGCAAGGCCCGGGAAATCCTAGAGATGGCTGGGTGAGGCTCAGGGAGTCCCGGAGATGGCTGGGCAAGGCTCGGGTAGGCCCAGGGACAGTGGGGAAGCACTACCATGACTCGTAGGCTTACCTGTGAGCAGGCAGATCAGGGCTGCTCAATTGGGGTTAAGATTAGCCTAACTCAGCTGGAAGGAACAGTGGAGAGGCTTGTGTCAGCTCTGGGCTGCTTCTCTCACTGCTCTTGCTGGGAGAGCCTCTTCCACCAGAGCAAAAAAGCTTGCAAGTCCCCTTCCCTTTGGAAAACATGCCTGCAGCCTGCTTTTGCCTGCCTGCCAGGCCAGCCATTGCTACTTGCCTTTCACTGAGGCAGAGCGAAAACCTTGCAAGTCTCCCTCCCTTCAGGAAATGGCTCCTGGGTAGCAGAGAAGCAGCCCGGTTGAATCCTGTTTCTCTCTGCTGCCCCTCTAGATCTTTTTGGTTTTTAGAGTCTACAACAGAAGAGAATATCTGTAGCTCCAGGTGGAACTGTGGAATTTTTTGTATTCTCTGGGCGTTGTTTGCTTTTAGAGTCTTTTAATATTTTTTAATGAATAGCTAGCATCTGCAAACCAAAGAAACAACCTCAGGAACAATCTGTATTTTCACAAATGCCTGTAGGCTCAACATACATTGTCAAAGCATTCTTAGAAAATAAATGTGAGTGGCTGCAGCCCAATTTTCTTTGGAAGTACACCAATGTGCAAAAAGGAAGGTAAGTAGTGGAGAGAATCCAAGAGATATAAAAAAAATTGGTAAAGATAATAATTCTTACCAGTTGGTCTTCTCACAAACAGGTTTATAGAAAATATTTTGTGTGCGTGCATAAACAAATAATCCACATGCATCCACTGGCCCAAAAAGAATAATGCTTTAAGTTGTATAAAGGAATCTCTTGAAATTAATGTCTAGAGTTAACTAACCAAAGAGTAGTAGGAATCATGAAAACAAATCTCCCTGAATCTTATACCAAGCAGGTTGTCAATATGTTGTAACTACCAATAACACCAAAGCTGCTGAAAAGTCTAGCATAACCAATAGGAGTACATATTATTATTTATTATTCATGCTAGATTGACGGCCAAGATCAGTAGTTGTTAGTTAAATCTAATGTGGATGCATTAATCATGACATCCAAGCTGAAACAACTGTGAACAAGTTGTCACAAATCTTTTTCATTGTCATGTGATTGAAGCTACTTAACACTGAAAAATGTAATAGTAAAAACTTGTTTCATTGAATTTCCTCCTGCTATATGATCATAGGTGGGGGTAGCTGTTTCTGTCACAAAGCTTCAAAGTGAGCAGTGAAGCTTTTTAAAGGAAGTATTATTTGATTGAGGAAAAGATTCAAAATCAATAAGTAAGCATCTTATAAAAGGATCTTTGTTCAAGTTAAACATTTCTTTTGTAAGCTATTCAGAGATACTTAAAATGCATTTTAAAAGCTTGACTTTTACAAGGGAGTTAAATAAATGTCCACATGTTACAAAGGAACTGCTGATTTTTCATTACCCATCTTACAATTTGGCCACTCTGACTGGCAAGGGACATGGTACAAAGTTCTTCCTTCACAGGACCCTTGCCTGCTTGAGTTTCAGATTTACCCTTTAAGTTATCCAGATAACTAGTTTTGTTGGAAAATTATAATAGCACCAGAAAAGGAAGAAGCAACAAATCATGTCTGAATCCTGGTCTCATTGACAAGGGGTGGAAATATCTTTTCCCCGTGAAATATGCTAGGAAAGGTCAAACTTTAGAGCTGTAACTAGAATGAGTTGTGTAGAGAGGGAAGACAATTATGGTCAGGGTCAGGGTTAAGTAGAGGTGCTGAAACAGTGGGCCATAGTTTCTGCTACTTTATACACAGTATATTCACAAATAATGTGGAGAATGGGCTATTTATCTAGACCAGTGTTTAAGATGTGTAGACTTCAGCTCCCAGTATTCCCGAATACACTGGCTGGAAAATTCTGGGAACTGAAGTCCACACATCTTAAAGTTGGCAAAGTTGAGAAAAATTAATCTAGACTGGAAATGTGAAACAAAGTTAACATGGGACAGAGTTTTAAAATCAGGTAAAAATATTTTAGTATGCACAAGGAACTGTGAATTTGAATGTTAGATTATCAAATACACATAAACTAATCTAGACATCACTTATGAAAATGATTGCAATATCTGATGAGAATGTCACCAAGGGTAGGAAGCTGAATCAAATGAGGAAGCTATGATGAAAAATTAATCAACTGACCTACAGCTGACATTAGGTGGAAGTGAGCAATGTACAGTAAAATTTTGCTTTTTAAAACAGTGTGGAAAAATAGTAACTATTTTGACTCAACAACCTTTAACATTTTTTTTCAAAGTCATTTAAGGAATTGATTGGAGTGAAAACTGAGAGATACTTCCCAAAACATAATAAAATGTTGCCTTAATATATTGATAAGATCTAAGTTCTTATAATATTTAAAGTAATTTTTTTATATTTCAGGTTGGAATTCTGCAACATTTCCAACTTTGCAGTTTTGTGGGAAATTTACTAAAGAATTTGGAATAAAGAAGCTACATGTAATAGGCTGCAATTTCTCCCACCCTGAAAAATAACAGGTAGGTGATTGTATGATATGCTTACGAATTCTAGTCCACCATATCATGGATCATGGATTTACATGCTATGGCTTGTTTTCCCAAAGCCAATCTTTGCATGGCTTAGTGTTTTCTTTTCTTGATCAAAAAAATTTGTTATACATTTTAGTTAGGGAACGTATAGTAGTTAATGGCAATTCATTCCATTTCATTGCCCATTATGCTGCAACAGTAAGCATTATAATGTAATAGAACTACCAGTCATAAAATTTATCCCTGCTACCAGATAAAAATATATTTGTTTTGGACTATCTACTGAAGCAAGTCCAGGATGTTTTCGAAAGCCCAACACTAACACAAAAATTTTGAACCACACCAGATTTGTTTTTAGAAAGTGAAAGCAGCCATTTTTAATGCTGCCTGATTCAAGAAAGGTTTCACCTGTTCTCAAAATCCACCCAGTTGTTATTACTTCAGATAAAATTTTCTATGGCTGAAATTAGAACTGAGAGCAAATAAAAACAGACATGGTTTTGGTTTATTATCAGATAACTTGCTGACACACTATTAAAAGTCACTGTGATTTATTCTGGATTTAATCAGTCAAAGCTTGTTTTCAATACAAAGATTTAGGAAACAGGCTTCCATGGTTGTAACTTTCCTGCAGCTTTGAGTGCTGGGCATGTATTTTTTTTAGTCATTGTTCTGTATGTTTCAGGGCCCATTACCAAAGTGCTATGAACTATGTCTCTTCTCTTAGCAGGAATATTTGATGAATTAAAACAGAGCAGGCCATTCAGCTCCATTCCTCCCTAATTCTTCCTTCCTCTTATCATGGAAGAGAAATAATTTGACCTTAGGGGACTGAAAATTAATCCCAGCCACAGTTGCTATTTTGAGTAAATACAGTTTGATGAATTAAACAAACCAACGAAAGTTTTCATGAAAAAGTCTCCTGTTGTTGTCCCTCATGCCAAAAGACTCACTCTCCAGATCAGACACTCTTAGGTATTAGCTCAAACTACTTGTCTCCTTGCTGGGAGCCAGTAATAACCATAGATCATAAGTGAAGCTGGCAACACCTGGCACTGGATTTGGGAAATAAACAGCACCTGCCCCACAACCCAACCGATGCCCTTAAGTCTCGAATTACAAGTGAACTGGGCACTTTGTGTACATTGGAATATATACCTGCGTCATTCCTTCCCACAGAGTTTGATCCAAGTAAGTTAACGTAACATTGAATAACAGAGGGTGATATAATTTGGTTTGTTTGCCTCCATCTCAGGAAGCCCAATGACTGACTGGCTGCTGCTGCTGCTGCGGATTAACTGCAAACCAGGATGTGAAACCATCATTAGAAATGGATTTGGAAATCATGGCTTGGATAAATCTTGGTAAGTCCAGGATTAAGTGAAATTTGTTCTAAGAAATTCACAACTAAATAAATCAATGAAAATAAAACCCTTTCCTTGCTTTCACTATCACTCTGCTACATTGTGGAAAGCAGTTTGGGTAATTTATCCACCCCTTTAAGGAATGGAAGTTTGGGGAAGGTAAACATCATTGTACACAGAGCTGCCTTGTTCTATCTACACTTACTTTTTCCCTCTAGCCAGAAAAAGGAGAAAATTCTACAGACAGGAGGAGGTCAAGAATAATTGTTCCTGCTTTCTACTGCAAGAAAAGGGAGGGCATGGGAAGTGGCCTCCATAGTTTTGTTATATTTCAACTTTATGAATTAAATTACTTATATGAAGTAAATCCAAAGAGATGCAAATTAAATTCCTACTCAATAATAAATATTATTTGGTGATCCAGGCCAGCTTCTTGGCCTTATTAGCCTTATACTCGTAGTTAAAACCAGAATAAGAAGAATATATAGTATCTGAAGAATCTAAGGAAAATACCTAAATGAAATGAATGAATTGGGCATTTCTCAAATGAGTGGCAAAGGATTTGCCTCGTAAGTTTCAAATATTGATATCAAGTTTACCTGGAAGTTTATTCCAGGTTCTTGTTCTTCTACCAGATATTGGTAGCTGGGCATTGCTTTCCTTCAGATTTTTCCCCACCTCTTTATTTTTTCATACTTTCTGTGAAGTCTAACTCTGGAAAGAATTCTAATGTTATCTTAACTGGAATCAATTTATTCCAGTAAAACATAATTTTAAACAGGATTTGAATAAACTATAGTAGTTGACTTTATGTATTATGCTAATCTATAAATTTTAGTTTATAAGCCAAAATAGTTACATTCATACACTTTCCTATGCAAACCAACTACATTATAGTTCAGTGGAACATGTGAACTCACAAGTAAATATCTCATAGTCTGCAACTAAGGAAACCTTAATAAGAGTTGGCAAGCATATAACATAGCAGAAAGGCTCTCATTTGTACTATTGAAAAGAAGCAAAGATGATCATATTCTCTAAGAATATCATTAAGATAAACTTGTTCTCCACTTCTTCACCTTTGAAATCTAAAAAAAAATAAAAGATAGCCCATTAAATCTCATGAAAAACAGCAGTATAATTAATTTGTATTAACAGCCCAACAATCCCACATTTATATTAGCAGTTCACTCCATGGACAATTAGTAGTGGCGACAATAAGAAAAAAAATTAATTCAAAGGACAAAGAGTTTACCGTCCAAGCAGAAAAAGATTTCCCCCAATGGTTACCTTTTAGCATTTTTGTTCTTATTTTGCTTCATAAAGAATCTCCTGGTCTGCTGTTTCATTGAATGCTTTTGGTCTGCTCTTTCTCACATTTTTTCCTATGCTATCCAGCCACAATTATATTTGTGTTCTCACAGGTTAACCTGTTTCACTTTTTTGTGTATGTTCTTCTTCTCTTGCCAAATCTCCAAAGCATCCCTCTGCCTTTGCAACGCTTGGCCTGTTCCCAGAACAAAGTAGGCCATTACATGATCATTTCTTCTTCCGCTCATAATTTCATCAAGGTCAGGCGCGGTCACATAGTTAAACGTGAAATGAAGGCTGAGCATACAGCAACAATAAAAGTGACTCTTCACACAGTTGAGGGTTCTCTGAAGACTTACCGTATATACTCGAGTATAAGCCGAGTTTTTCAGCACATTTTTTGTGCTGAAAAAAACCCCCTCGGCTTATACTCGAGTCAGATTCCCCTCTGGAAAAAAAAATGGTGTGGAGCTCCGAAGCTGGGCAGCCGCTTGCCTGCTTCCGTGTTTCCTTTGCAACTTTTAAGCATGGGAGGGGGAGGCTTTTCTGAGCTCTAGGCTGAAAAAGCAACGCGAGCTGAGGTCACTCCACTCAGTTTCATTTCCTCAGCTCCAGCTGCTTTCAGTCCACTCGGGGGGAGGGGGAGGAGGAGGGGGAGGCTTTTCTGAGCTTTAGGCTGAAAAAGCAACGCGAGCCTAGGTCGCTCCACTCAGTTTCATTTCCTCAGCTCCAGCTGCTTTCAGTCCACTCGGGAGGAGGGGGAGGAGGAGGGGGAGGCTTTTCTGAGCTCTAGGCTGAGAAAGCAACGCGAGCCGAGGTCGCTCCACTCAGTTTCATTTCCTCAGCTCCAGCTGCTTTCAGTCCACTCGGGAGGAGGGGGAGGAAGAGGGGGAGGCTTTTCTGAGCTCTAGGCTGAAAAAGCAACGCGAGCCTAGGTCGCTCCACTCAGTTTCATTTCCTCAGCTCCAGCTGCTTTCAGTCCACTCGGGGGGAGGGGGAGGAGGAGGGGGAGGCTTTTCTGAGCTTTAGGCTGAAAAAGCAACGTGAGCCTAGGTCGCTCCACTCAGTTTCATTTCCTCAGCTCCAGCTGCTTTCAGTCCACTCGGGAGGAGGGGGAGGAGGAGGTGGAGGCTTTTCTGAGCTCTAGGCTGAAAAAGCAACGCGAGCCTAGGTCACTCCACTCAGTTTCATTTCCTCAGCTCCAGCTGCTTTCAGTCCACTCGGGGGGAGGGGGAGGAGGAGGGGGAGGCTTTTCTGAGCTTTAGGCTGAAAAAGCAACGCGAGCCTAGGTCGCTCCACTCAGTTTCATTTCCTTAGCTCCAGCTGCTTTCAGTCCACTCGGGAGGAGGGGGAGGAGGAGGGGGAGGCTTTTCTGAGCTCTAGGCTGAGAAAGCAATGCAAGCCGAGGTCGCTCCACTCAGTTTCATTTCCTCAGCTCCAGCTGCTTTCAGTCCACTCGGGAGGAGGGGGAGGAGGAGGGGGAGGCTTTTCTGAGCTTTAGGCTGAAAAAGCAACGCGAGCCTAGGTCGCTCCACTCAGTTTCATTTCCTTAGCTCCAGCTGCTTTCAGTCCACTCGGGAGGAGGGGGAGGAGGAGGGGGAGGCTTTTCTGAGCTCTAGGCTGAGAAAGCAATGCAAGCCGAGGTCGCTCCACTCAGCTTCATTTCCTCAGCTCCAGCTGCTTTCAGTCCACTCGGGAGGAGGGGGAGGAGGGGGAGAGAGGGAGAGAGAGATATCATAAGAACGGCTCTTGGTTTTTTCTTGCAAGGGAGAGAGTGACTCCTGCCTACCACTGTCATCATCATCATCTTTTGGGTTAGTGAATCAATCAAACCTTTCATGATAGTGACATCGTTTCCCAAATTTCCCTTAAATCAGGGAAGAAATCAGAAACAAACCTTTGGACTGAGAATAAGCTTGTTCCTATGATGCCATTTTTGTTCACTTCAGTGTGAAAAGTGTGAAAAAACACACTTCTTTTTCTTCATCTTCTTGTTCCCTATTTACTGGTCTCTTTCAAAGAGGAAATTGTGAACATCAAACTTATTCTCAACTGTCCTAGTGAAAGTTTTTATTGGCATCTATTTTTATTTTTGAAATTTACAGTAGCTGCTGCATTTCCCACCCTCGACTTATACTCGAGTCAATAAGTTTTCCCAGTTTTTTGTGGTTAAATTAGGTGCCTCGGCTTATATTCGGGTCGACTTATACTCGAGTATATACGGTACTTGTAAAGTAAATCATAGGTTCAGAGGGTGGGGGGCCAGGGGAGAGAATTTGTTCCCAATCCAGGCTGATGACAACTCTCATTTGCACCAATGGTATAGTTATTACTACAAATAACAGGGCTGATTTAATATCTCCTTGTCTCTAAACTAGTCTGAAGCATTTTTTTAAAAGTTGCCAATAATCTTTTTTTTTTTTTCACAAAATGTTCAGTTTTCAGTCTTCTTAAGTTAATCAAGGAAATAAATGTCAGAATGCAGTGTGTCCCAAAGAGAGAGAACAGTTCTAAAGATAAGCAGATAAGGCTAGGGGTGGAGGAGGAAAATACACCTGCAAGGACAAGCTGATCCTTCTACAAAAAATAATAATTGTGAGTTGCAGCCAGTATACTACAAAAATAACCTGAATGTAAAAATAAGAATCACTAAAACAGTCAGACATAACTAAGCAAATACTTATAAATGATAATATATCCATCTTAAAACATTTACTGAACAGTATTCATTGAGTATCATACTACTAAAAATGCCCATATTTTCAAATGCTTGAAAAGATGAATAAGACAAAGCATTTCTTTGGAAAATATATGATCAGTTACAGTAATCTCAGGGAGAAGGGAGAGTTTATGCTTTGGTTTCTGCCTTCAGTTCTCTCTCATTTTTGCATTAAGCTATAGCACAAATGCCTTGAGCAAGCTGAACCAGGTACCACTAGGATTGGTTAAAAAGAAATCATTGTGGAAATTGAGAAAAAAGTCCTTTATAATCCAATTAGTCTGATGCCACATAGGCAATTTATGGAATTAGTTCAGCTAAATATAATGTAGGATATATTGCTAGAGTTGATTTTTCATCATTAAGAGGTTCAATGGGGACTACGTTTAAAATAGGGTATTTCCATGGCATTGTAGGCCAGGAAGAAATACAATAGTCTCTCTTTATTCACTTTTTGCATCCTGCATCCCCATTCATATATGTCAGGATAAAGCTTTTGGGATAGTTTTTGATGCAGGAAAAGTAAGCCACAAAGAGTTACATACAATGAACACATTATAGTCAAGGTGCCTACAAGTTTCAAGAGTTAAGGAATCTATTATGGCATTAAGAGTTGTAAACCTAATCCTGCGTAGCTTTTTCTCCAGTAATATCACTCTATTAACTAGAGCATACAAACATTTGCTAGACCAATGCTTGAATACAGCTCATCAGTCTGGAACCCACATTACATATCTGATATTAACACAATTGAGAAAGTCCAGAAATATTTCAGAAGAAGAGTTCTCCACACCTCTACTCGTTGCAAAATACCTTATGCCACCAGACTTGAAATTTTAGACCTAGACAATTTAGAACTACGCTACCTTCGGTTCGAACTAAGTATAGTACATAAAATTATATATTGCAATGACTTACCTGTCAATGAATACTTCAGCTTCAACCACAACAATACAGGAGCACACAATAGATACAAACTCAAGGTTAACTGCACCAAACTTGATTGCAGAAAATATACCTTCAGCAACAGAGTGGTCAATGTCTGGAATACTCTACCTGACTCTGTGGTTTCTTCCCCAAACCCCAAAAACTTTAACCTTAGACTGTCTACTATTGACCTCACCCCTTTCCTAAGAGGTCTGTAGGGGGCGTGCATAAGTGCACCAATGTGCCTACCGTCCCTGTCCTATTGTTATATTTTTCTTCTTCATACCCATTTCATGTATTCATAACCATGTTTATACTTATACCTGCTATCTAATAATCGCTTGAAAAAAATAAAATAATAAAAATAAATATTATCTCAGTTCTTGTATACATAAGATTTCTACCTAAAGACATTATTTCAAAATTTCATTAAAACAAAAAACTTTTGATACAATCTTGAGCAAACTGTTACAATTCAGCTTCAGCTTTCATTTGTTGAAGAATAGTATCTGACTCACATTCATAGATTAAAAATAACAATGTGTATCACTAAACTGCCCCCCAAAAAGGAGTGAAACTTGTTGGTAGTCATTTCTAAAAAACAGCTTTGACTTGGGTGGGAATATTTGGGAAGCTCCGTCCCATCACTCTGTATGACAACAGGGGTTGCAGGTGCATTTGCATACATTTTTAGGGTTGAAATCAGTGACAATGAAAATAGATTGGAACACTCCAATTCTGTTTTTAAAAGCAAAAATTTTGAGTCATTCAAGTTCATGTCGTCTCATCAAACAGTTAAGACATAGCAAAGAATACAGAAATCTGCTCTGCCCACGAACTTTTACCTTATCAACTGCCATAAAACTTTGAAAATATGAAGGCAATGACGGTCACAATGCAGTTGGGCTCCACTGACGCACTTGGGATTTTAAGACCCTTTTTCATTGAAAGGCGTTCTATCCAAAGCAAAAATAACACATTTTGTATTTCTATTACCCGTTAAAAAAACAGCAGAAGTGGAGGCAGCAGCAGTAGCACGATATCCCGTTGCTAACCTCTTGCCTATCCTCGAACACACGAGTTACTAAGCATAAAGAAGGCTCTTGGAAGGGTACATGCTTCCAGCTCTCTGGGGTGGGCGTGTCGTGTCGGTGCAGTGCACTGTGGCTCCCTTGGGAAAAAAAGAGGTAGGCGCGAGCAGAACGTAACAGGTTAGTTAAGAGGGGAGGAGAAAGCCGGGCAGCCGAACGACCAGGCCTGGAGGGGGCGGTGCCGCCTCCGAGCGCACGTAGCGGCTGCCTGGCCGCCGGCTTAATAGGCAAGCAATTACGTTGCATACAGTGTTTTCTCGTCCGGCCGTCCGATGTAATGCTGCGGACTTCGTACTTAGGCTGCGGTGCCGGAGTGCTCCAGCCCGATAGGATGGACCTGACTAACTGCGGCATGGGTGAAGATGCTGGGCAGGCTGAGGGTCTTCGGACCCTCGGAGTTTCTGGTCGCCGCGCATCAGCCTACAAGATCAGCCGTCGAAGTTCGTCCAAACTTGGATTAAGAAGCTACGACAGCGAAGATGGTGCCCCCACTGTAACCGCAGCTCCCGACGCTATGGATTTGGAGGTGATGGAGCCACCCGCTAAAGCTTCAAAGACTTCTAGGTCTCGACATCTCCTCGAAGGATCCGCGAGCAGTGAGAGTTCTGCCGAAGCTGTCCAGTTACACCCTCAGCTCTCTTCCGCGGAGAGCCGCCAAGATCGCGAACACTGGGAACAAGAGGAGAACGAAGAGGCTGAGACCCGAGCGGTGGCCACGTCCCCGGACGGTCGCTTTCTCAAGTTTGACATCGAGATTGGCCGCGGCTCCTTCAAGACTGTTTACAAAGGGTTAGACACGGAGACCACTGTCGAAGTGGCTTGGTGCGAGCTGCAGGTTGGTAAAGTGGGCGTCCCATGTTTCCTAGCAAGCAGGGCTCCTGAGGACCTGAAATAGATGAAAGACAAAGCTCAAAGTGCGGCAGGCTGAGTCCCCTGGAAATATATTTGTTTGTCACAGAGCAGTTTGGTTTGGGAATATAATAGTTCGGACAAGTCGAAAATATTTCTGGTTAGGATGATAGTTAAGAGAGAGGAAGGGAGTGCCTTTTAACATTGGGGAGAATTTGAAATGGGGGGAGGGTTATGCCAAATCCTTTTTTCTTGGTAGCTCCACTATGCAAACAACAATTCAAATGACAGTCATTTTACTGTATTGTGGTTTGGTCAAAGTTTGAAGCATTTACATCCTTGTTTTCTCTCTAAAGTGTTTGCACATGGTGTATTTGAATATTACACCTAACTCTTACATTTTCCTGTCACTTCTAAAATCTTGTGTTTCTGGTTCTTCAATTTATAGTGTTACTACGTTTTTCACCCTTCTGGAGACAGATTCGTTCAATATTTCTCCCATTTTCAAGGAAAAGCAGCATTGAAAATATAGTTGTGCTTAGAAGTAGTGAAAAATGAATCTTTAGGCCAGTCCAGAAAACTTTAAACCAAGCCTTAGTTAAAATTTATTAGAAAGTTAGTAATGCTGCCTCTGACAAATTATCTTGTAGAGTGTTTAGAGAATTAGTGAAGATGAATAAATGATCCATGTGGGAAAAAGAGAAAACTTTCTGATACCAAAATAGGATATATGAGAGCTAGGCAGTGATGGAGTGTCTGTGGGATTGTCTTGAAGAAATTAATAAGTTGCCTAACCTTTGCTTAGATTGTCTCAGCCACTATTGCTGGATTGTAGATATCGCAAAATAATCTAAAACTATTCTGGAAGTCTTATTTTGCATGTATCATTATTTCTTTATTTGTCCAGTCATTCATTTTTATAAAGTTCCCAAAGCAACCCAAAGCAATAAAAAGAAATTGGTACAATTGTCAATCCTAAATGTTAACTAAGATATACAAAATAAAATCCCCCCCCCTTTTTTTTTTTCTCAAAAATTTACTGGAAAAATGGTTATCCTGAAAATGTTGATGCATAAAAATGTACAAATATAATTATTATATGTGGTGTTTTAATTATTCTTGTTGTAATTAGCTGACTTTTGGACATAATTACTTCGAAGGATGATATTTTAAACAACTCCCAGAAATATAATTATTATAGGTGGTGTTTTAATTATTCTTGTTGTAATTAGCTGACTTTTGGACATAATTACTTCGAAGGATGATATTTTAAACAGCTCCCAGAATTCCTGCACACTCATGATGCTGGATTTGATGGGTAATCCAAACAACCTGTAATCCAAACAACCTGGAGAATGTTACGTAATTTATCTCTTAAAGAAAAAGAAACACATGATGAGTTATCCTTACCATACCTTTCCTCCAGATATGAGAAACAGGCAGAGCAATGGCATAGTCATAATTAATAGGACCCATAACTTGTTTCCAATTGAAGAAATGTGTACTTGGAATTTTAACTTGAAGACTTCTTTGTTCAATCTCAAATTCAAGATTTATTTCTCAATAATGAGGGAATGAGCTTCTCTCTAGAGTCATGCCGTCACATTTTTTAGAATTTGGCCCTGTTATTCACCCAGGTTCCAAGACTGATGTCTGACAAAACTGACCTTTCTTTGAATATGACTTCCAGAAACTCCTGAGGAATGAATTGAAGTAAAAGTATATATTGGCAAAAATGCCTTTCCCCATGGATTGAAAGGTGCAATTGCCCCTGCTTTTTCATCCTATCAAGATTAGTTTCTAGATTCCAGGACATAGCATGATAGGGTCAGGGATAGTATTTGGCTGGCAGCTTTTTTTTTCCTTTGTTGCCAGAGGGATTAATTCATCAGAGTTCAATGTGACTTGCTTGGCAAGTCATGTGCCATAAAGGTATGGAAGTATATTCCCATAAGTATCTGGAAGTAAATGTTTATGTATTCATTTATGACTGGGACATATATGAGAATAGAAGTAGTTTGTGTGTTCTAGGAATAGTAAAAGGAATCCAGGTTGTAGAAAAATAGTGAAGAGAAATGTGACAAAAAAAATTCTGAGAGTAAATAGTAGTAGAAAGTCTTAGAAATAGAGAAGACCAAAGTTCTTACTTTTCCAGGCACTAAACCAGTTTTCTAAATGACTCTGCCTAATCTTTGTTACCTTAGTTTAAAACAACATTTTGCTTGATTAAGTGTTTGTGGAAAGCTTCTGCAATTCAGTATTGTAAGTAGTATAAACAGATTTTTTAAAAAAATACAATTTTATGTCCTATTTATGAGGTCCATTTATAAGAGTTCAACTAAATAGTATTTTCTAAAGTCAGATAATTATTTAAAACAGATATAGCCACTAATTTGAGTAGTAAACAGTAGCAAATCCCAATTAAGTTTCCTACAACTTCATCATCTACAGCTGGCAGTAGTTATGCTAAATGGCAGCAGCTGTAGTCAATCAAGTCTAGACAGCATCCAGGATAAGAAAGATTGATGTAGCTAATTGGATAACTGCAACTAAAAAAAACTATGAATATGAAGCTCAACCTTGACTTCTCTCTTTTTCCCTTCTGCTGCTTTCTGACTTCTTAGAAAATATCCTTCCAGCCCCAGTACTCTTGCTTGGCCAATTCTTGGCAAGCAAATGTAACTTTCATTGGGAAGCTTTACAGTGTTTTCTCAGTTTTATCCAGCACCTCAGGTTTTTTTCTTTTTTTCTTCTGCCATATGTTATGATTCCCTTAAATTCCTGCTCCTTAGCTTAAACACTTTGGACAGCTTTTCCAGTTTCTTTTTATTCTTTAAAATTCATTCTTGCTGCACTGCTCAGTAATCATTTTTTCTTTCTGCTTCAGAACATTTCACTATTCTTGCTTTCCAAAGGAACATAGCCTCTTTCTTCTTTCTATGACTTTTTTCTTCTCTTTAAAAAAACCTGCAATATTTGTATGCTTCTTCTCTCATTGGGCCATGAAGGGGTTAAATATTTTTATTTCCCAAAAGTTCAGCCAATGGGCAATAAGGGGCATTAATGTTTTAGTGAAGTGAACCAGAATCCCTATAAAATGGCTCTTGGACCCTTTCTCTGCATACCCCACTTTTAAGTTTCTGGAAAATTATATTGTATCCAGGAATTTTATTTCAGCATTAAATCCTGAACTCCACTATTGTAGGATCAGATATGGAATATCAGAGAGAAAGATCTCTGCTGCACACTCAGGTAGAGAAAGTAGGAAATTACAACCAATGGACCAAAGTTTAATGAGTGAATATGTCATAATGCATAACAAGCATGGTGAGATATTAATTCTTTTTTTGGATGAAAACCTCAGTGTTCCTAAATTATTTGCCTGAGGACAAGAGGAAATTGGGTAAGATATTTCAGAATGAAACATGTAGTCATACAAAACATTAATATGACTAGTCACATGATTGGTTGCATCACTAGGCTATGGCTAAACCTATTACTCCAAGAAGGCAAGTATTGCTTAGTTTAGATCCCTGGATTCAACTAAGAAGACTGGTTCTGTACGGAGGACTTGCCTTTGAATATTAACGTGCATTTCTTTTATCTCAGTGGGGATCCTAATCCATGTTGAAGAAATATTTGCTCACTTTCCTTAGGAGTAGGCAAGGGTCATCACGGACAGATGAATTTTAATGATTGCAGATATAACTACCAAATATAGACTATGACCATCTCCCCTTGAAAGGCATTTTCCAATTATCCCCACTTTACCTGCTCTGAAGAAGGAAATGTATATTTTGCAGAAGGAGGAGATAAATCTATCTCAGTTTGCTGTAATTCACAATCTCAACATTTTAATTTTACTTATGTAGTAATTTCTCCTAATTTGAATTTTTGTCCACAATCTCCCAAGTCTACAAAAAAGATTAGTTTCAGTACATGAACAAGGATGCTTATTTTCACAACTTCGTAAGAGTGTCATGCAAACACACACATACAAATGCACACATGTATTCTTTTATTCACCAAGTACATGGCAATAATTGCTTCTGTTTTTGGAATTATATGTTTCCTTTTATGCATGATTGGTTGATCATAGCTCCCTCTAAAACCAGACCTTTGCATTATTTCAGTACAACTCTTTTAGATAATTCAGCCTTTGTGCAAATTTTATCAAATCTCATACCACATCGATCAGGAATGTCCAATTTATTAGAGCAATGATGGATTTTAGACATGTTATATTCTAGCAAATGTGCTTGCAACTATTGTTGAAGCAATTTCTTGGTTGTCATTTCTATGGAAATGTTAGAAGTTTCTTTAATCTAAAGGCAGCCACTACAATATGCTTATTAAAACATAGATTATTTGAGAATTTACTACAGTATTTGTCTCCATGTAACATGGCAGCTCAACCATGCCACACACACCTCCTATTATTATTATTATCTCTGTCCTTTTATAAAGACAAGATTTAACCCAATGTTTCTTTTCTCTATAATCTTGTTTTTAAATTTCTTTTTAGTTTATTTTTTTAATCAAGTTTTTCTGGTTCAATATGACTAAGCTGATTATTATTTATTACAATCTGTTGTATATGAGGATGCTTCTGAAAAATCAAACAGAAGTTACTGTTAGTATTGAATGCAGCAGTATGAATTGCTGATAGGTATTTATTAACTACCAAGAACATATTATACCAATGATCTTTGGTTGCCTATAAATTTATCTGTGCGGTTCTAAATGCTGATTTTGACCACAAAGCTTATAAGACTTGATAGCAAAAATACTTTATAGCAATGATGGCGAACTTTTTTTTTTAATTTTATTGATTTTTAAAAACAAACATAAACAAACAAAACATAAAAACATAAAACATCTTTTTTGAAAGCAGCATGATCCCGGGTTACATCTCTTTGTACAGACACAAATTCAAGTTCATGCTCATTTTTATATTCCATTCCATTCCATATCTTATTACTATTCTACATTTTCTATATAGCTTCTCCCCTCTTTTTTTTTTCTAAATAAATTTTATTGATTTTTTGAAGACAAACAAAACATAGGACATAAAAGCATAAAACCTCCTTTCTAAAAATTACTTATAAGTTTTAACAAGGCAAATAAAAATTATTTTTTAAGGCATAGTTCCACATTATCACATTTCCATTTAAGCGCATATATATCTTTTCCAAATTTCTCATTATTTCTCCCTTCACTTTTATTCAATTATATTTCTTCCTATCAAGGTTTTATTAATTCTCAATCAAACATAAACACACAAAATACAAAACATAAAACAGGACATAAAAAGATAAAACCTCCTTAATTATCATTTGTACATGTCTTTTCCAAATTTCTCTCCCTTTAGTTTTATTCCTCCAAGGTTTTATTAATTCACAATCAAACATAGCTAACCAAAACACAAAACATAAAACTTAAAACTTCTTTTGAAAAGTGGCTTAGCCCCGGGTTACATCTTTTTTGACAGACCTAAATCAAATTCATGCTCATCTTATATACCATTCATATCTTATTAACCATTCTATATATTCTATATAACTTCTCCCTTCTTTTCACTCTCTTAATTATATTTTATTTATTTCATCTTATTTCAAAATCATTATGCTTGTATCTTTTGTCCGTTCTTTTCCAATCATCTATTTATCTCTTCTCTTTAGCAAAGAATTTCCCCTGTAATCACTTTTAAAGTGTGACGCCTTTCTATCTTTCCCCTAAAGTAACATTTAAAATAATACATAATTTCCATCCTGATTCTGCTTAGTACATTCTACATGTTGCATTTTAAAATAAAAGAATAAACTTATAATATAGTTAAGTATATAATTTCCATTTTAGTTCTAATTCTAATTAATACATTATTTTAGAATTAAAAAATGAAATAGTAAATTTATAATGACATTAAAACAATAATGGATTAAACTATAACTAAACATTAATCATTTTACACATTCTCTTTAATATTTTATTAAATATTGAGATCTATCATTATTAAACATTTTAATATTATAATATTTTGTTAAATCTTATAATATTCCAATAGACTATTTCAAATGCAAATACTACAATACTATCTTATGTACTCTTGCAGAATCTTTCTTTAATTATACACTATCCTTTATCCTTTATCTCTAAAAAAAATCTGCTTTTTGGCATCCTGTTTCAGACCGTAGCTTTTCTTCCCTTTTCCCCTCCCTTTCTTCTCCAGTCTGGTCTTTTTGCCCCCCCCCTCCTAACCTCCACCTTTTTAACTTCCCCTCTCTGTTGTAATTTTTTTTTAATTGCTTTCTAACATTGTACCTTTTCTTCACCTTATTTTTCTTTTTCTTGGTTGTTTTATTGAATATTAAATTCTCATTTTTCCTTCCTCTTTTCCTCTTTTCTTTTTTAATCGAACTTTTTTGTCCATTAAAAATGGCTTCTTCCTTTTCTTCTTCTTCTTCTCCTTCTCCTTCTTCCTCAAGTATTTGCTGGCACGTAGAAACCGCCATTTCTAAAAAGTGGAAGACAGCTCCCAAAGAATCCTTGCCTTTTAATTTTTCATATTCCATTTTTAATTCATCCACAGATAGTGCCATTGTAAATTTTTAAGAACAACCCAGATGTTTTTAATCTTAAAGTAATTTCCAAATGTCAAAGTTATCAAACAATCCAAACAGACAGAAATTATTTCCTCTTCTTCTCTTTGCAATTTTTCCTCCTGGGGCAAAATCCCAAATATATTTTAAATCCGTATTAAAATTAGTTGCTGGTCTTATAATCTCCAACAAATTTTTAAAGATTTTTTTTAGTCTTCTCCTTCCCATTTATAACAAAGAGCTTATTTTTACCTTAAAGAAGCAGGTTTTTCTCTGCTCATTTGCTTACTCCGTAAGGAAGGGGAGTGAACTTTCCTTTCAGCACTTTCACCGCTGCAACAATCTTTTGGAAACAAATGTATCAATCCAAAAGTCAAGTTTCCAGGGTGTTTTAAAAGTAACTTAATGTCCCGGTTCAGCCAAGAAAACTTTTCCTTCTGGTTCTTCCTCCTGCATAGTCTTATCCAGTTGAAGATTCCTTTGTGGCTGCCATTTCTGATAGCCGCTCCACTGCCTCAGGAAAAAGGAGTCTAGCCGGCTGGGGAAAGGGGGTGCGATATCCCCAAACCCCTGCCCAGATCTCCTCTGTCCTCTGCTGCCCCTTCGGGGTAGTGACAACCCCCAAATCCAGTTGGATCGGGGGTACCTCAGCGGCGAGTGCAGCAGGGACCCACAGAGAAGCAGATTCCTGCTGCTGCCGAAGACTTGCAACCCTGCTTCTCCCCTCTTTTAACTTTCTTAATTTTATTTCATTTATTTCATCTCAATTCAAATAATTGTACTTATATTCTTTGTCTGTCCTGTTTCAACTGTCTACTATCTTTTCTCATTAAACAAAATTTCTCATGTAATCACTGATTGGAGTATGACGCCTTTACATCTTTCACCTAAAATTATAACACTTAATATAATACATAACTTCCATTCGGATTCTGCTTGGTACATTCTAAAACTATACACTGTATTTTGAAAAGAAAAAAAATTATAAATATATAATATAATTTAAACAACAATCCATACCAATTCAATTCTATCATTAATATTAATATTCATTTAAATCTTAACATTTTACACATTACTTTTCAAATAAGTATCATACTTCTATGGGAACACTTATAAACTTTCCATAGTTAATTCCCCTCCACCTCACTTATATTTTATAAAACATTGAGTAATTAAAAAGTTCCCATTCCTTCCTAATTCAATTCTCTCATTTATTTTATTTCATTTATTTTATTCACAAAAGTTTCACTAAGATACACTATTTTATCCCATTTTTTAATCACGTTGTTTCCAATTTTCTAACATTATTTCTAATACAAATATAACAATACAATCTTATGTACCTTTACAGAATCCCATTTTCAGTTAAATTTTTACCCCTTATCTCTGAATAAGTCCTGTTTCTTTACATCTTGCTCGAAACTTTTGTAACTTCTCTTCCCTTCCTTCTTCCCTTCCTTCTTCTCTCTCCCCTTTTTACCTCCTATCTCTCCACCTCCATTTCCCTCTTCTGTATTCCCCTTTTCTGTTGCTTTCCAACATTATATCCACTTTTCACATTATTTCCCCCTTTTTTGGCTGTTTTTTAAAGTCTTAACTTCTCCATTCTCTTTTTCCCCTTTCCTCTTTCTTCCCCAGATAGAGTTACTTGTTCATTAAAGATGGCTCTTCTTTGTCCCAATCTTCTTGTTGCGCAGTCTTTTCTTGTTATTTCTTGTAGATGCACATCGCCATTTCTAAGAATTGGAAAACGGAGCCAAAAGAGCCCTTCCCTTCTTGTGTCTCTTCTTTATATTTTTTAAATTCCATTTTCAGTTCATCCAGAAGTGATGCCATTGTAGAATTTTTTAAACAACCACCCAATTGTTTTTAGTCATTCAAATATAATTTCCAGAAATCCCAAAGTCACCAAGCAATCCAAATACACACAAGCTGTTTCTTTTTACACTTTCTTCTTTTTTCACTTTCTCTTCCTGGGGTTACTATTTAGTTACAAAGTTCCAGTTAAAATGTATCTTTTAGAAGTTTTATTGAGATTTAACTTTAAATTCTTTTGAATTCCAGGCAGTCTCCTCCTTCCAAATCCTGCCCTTATTCTTTTCCTCTCCCTTCCCACTTATAGCGAAAAAAGGATTTTTTAGTGTCCAGAAATCTTTATTGTCCCTTTGGCATTTAATTATATTTTCAGCTTAATTACCTATTGGTGCCAAAGAGGATTTTTCCGATTACTTATTCAGCTCTCTTTGTTGTCAATGTGAGGAAGGAGAGTGAAGAAGAAAAAAACTTTCCCTTTTCACTTTCTTTCGCTGCTTCCAATTCTTCTTTGGGAGCAATGTTATCTTTTATAAAATTTAAATTCCAGGGTACCTTAGTTGTTGCTTTTTATCCCGGTCAGCCAAAACTTTCACTTCTTATCCTCCTCCTGCACTTTCTTTTCCGGTTGAGTGCTTCTTTGAGGCAGCCATTTCTGACCACCGCTCTTACCGCCTTTGGGAAAGGGAGTTTGGCCAGCTGAGGAGGAGAGATGCAGCTCTCCTCAACCCTGCTGGCGATCTCCCCCACCTCACTACCTCTACGGGGTGGCTTAGCCCCGAAGCCAGCTGGCTCAGGGTGCTCCAGCAGTGAGCCCAGGCAGAAACCGCACACGATCGTGGATTCCTGCCTGTCGCCGAAGCCTTGCAAATCGGAACTCCAGTGATGGCGAACTTTTTTGTTGTGGTATGCTGAAAGCATGTGTGTGCACAATAGAATGCACGTGTGCCGACACCCACAATGCAATGTCTCCTGCCCCCCTGTGCATGCACACGCAATATCCCCCCATCAGCCTTTACCTGCATTGTGCGTGCTTCCCAGCTGATTTTTGGCCTGTTTGAGACCTTTTTCAGCCTCCCAGAGGCTCAAGGGAAGCCTCTGCAGCCTTGTTTTTCAGCCTCCAAATACCGGACATGACAAAACCAGAAGTACTGGAAGTGATGAAACAGGCCTGTTTTTCAGCCTCCAAAGGCTGCAGAGGCTTCTCTCAAGCTTCTGAGAGGTTGAAAAATGCCAAAAACAGGCCAAAAACCATCTGGGAGGTGCACCAGAGGTGGTATCCAGCAGGTTCTGACCAGTTCTGGAGAACCGGCTGCGGAAATTTTGAGTAGTTTGGAGAATTGGCAAATACCACCTCTGACTGGCCCCTTCCCCATCTATTCTCTACCTCCCAAGTCCCAGCTGATTGGCTGGGTCTTCTTTTGTTGCCCTGCACAGGAGAACAGAGCTGGAAAGCAGGTGAGTGGGTTGGGAGGGAATAGGATTTTACAGTAACCTTCCCCTGCCACAGAACCGGTAGTAAAAACATTTGAATTCCACCACTGAGGCTCATGTGCAGTGCAGGTAAGTTTGACTGGGGCTCGCATGCCTGCACAAATGGCTCTGTGTGCCACCTGTGACACGCATGCTGTTCTGTCCCCTCATTAGCATTCTTGAGATCCCCGCGCTTTGATTGGCCAAAGCGCGGGGCACTCTGATTGGTCAGGCGAGCCGTGCCGATTGGCTCGCTAAGAATCTCCCGTGATTGGTCTATTCGAATCGCGGGAGATTCAAAGCGGTGCCATTGGCCGTGGCCGCCGCGGCTAAAGGAATAAAAGCCGCGAACCTTTTGCATAGCGCCAGTTCGGTTCCTACTTTAATAAAAGAGCATGATTTGAAGTCACCGACTCCTGGCATCATTTTCGAGAATACGACACTGGCGACGAGGATGGGATCCAGACCCTGAACCGAACCACGTGTCCGACGGAAGCCAGACAAACCTCCACGATGGCGAAAATCGCACCCCCCGCACCCTTCAACCCCGCCACCGAGGACTGGGAATCGTACTCCGACTGATTCCGCATGTTCCTCGAGTGCAGCGATCTGAAGGACGCCACCGGCCCCATGAAGCGTGCCGTCTTCCTGACCCACTGCGGGACCGAGGTATTCAAGATGGCCAAGGCACTTGCCAAACCCGCCGATGCGACCGCGATGGACTGGGACGTCCTCGAACCAATATTTCGGCGGCACTACGCTCCAGAGGTACCCATCCTGATCCGACGAAACGAATTCTACCGTCGGGACCAACGGTCGGGTGAGAGTTTCAGCGACTTCGTCGCCGAACTACAGCACCTAGGGGGGCTGTGCGAATTCGACAACCTGAATGACGCCCTGCGAGACAGAATTGTGCTCGGCTTGTGGGACCCCGTCCTACAAAGCCGGCCGATGGCAAAGGGCAACATCAGCCTAGCAGACACCCTCACCGCAGCCGCAGCCGCTGAAGCAACCCGAACATCTGCCGACCGCATGTGCTGACCGAACGCTGGGGACCGCAGCGGGAACAACAACCCTGCAAGGTCAGCCGAGGCCCAACCCGGGATGACCACCCACCAGGGCGATTTCCACTCGGCATCGGGCACTTCCGACGACAAGGAGGAAATTCATCGTCTCCAGACAGGCCGCGACCCATGGAACCGGTGGGGTCGTAAGTCGAGGACCAACTGTGCCGGTTGTGGAGGCGACCATCCCAGGTCCAAATGCCAGTTTTTCGAGTCGACCTGCCGGCATTGTGACAAGAAGGGTCACATCGCCCGCGTCTGCCGCCTTAAAAAGAACCGCAGCCCGCCCCGATGGGACCAGAGTGACCGGAGGAGAGAGAGCACACCACCTCGGACCAGAGATCGCCCCTCGGACAACAGATGGGACCGGAACGGACGATCCCTACGAGGCGGCGATAACCGGCGAAGAGAGGAGACCCATCAGACGGTCACCATCGGCCACGCCACAACCAATGACGCCCGGAAGGTCCACGTGGAGGTAGGCATCGAGGGCGAGCCATGCAAAATGGAGGTGGACTCCGGGTCCTACCTCTCCATGATAGCATGGCATGAAATAAAGCGCTTGGTGCCTACCATCCAAAGGAGGAACCTAGACAGCCAGAGACTCATTGTAAAGGACTACCAGGGAAACCGCATCCCGGTAGTCGGAACCGGACACTTCAACATAACATATAAAGGGCACACCGAAAGGCTTCTCCTGACAATCGTCGACCGCGACCGCCCAAGCCTACTGGGACTGCAATGGTTCACCCATCTCGGCATCACAGTCACGGGAGTCAACCACGTCACCGACGACAGCTGGGAGCAACAACTGGCCCGGGAATTCCAAGAGGTCTTCGACGGAAACCTAGGCAAGTACCGAGGGCCCCTTATATCATTCAACCTAGACCCAAATGTCCCCCCAAAATGCCTGAAACCAAGGCGGGTGCCATTCGCACTTAAACCCAAGATAGACGAGCAAATTGACAAGCTCGTCAAGCAAGGGGTCCTACAGCCAATAGACCACGCCCGGTGGGAGACCCCCATAGTCACCCCGATCAAGCCTGATGGGTCGGTGAGGATCTGTGGGGACTATAAGGCCACCCTAAATGGCGCGTTGCAACAAAGCACCTATCCCGTCCCAGTAGTGCAACACCTACTGCACTCACTGGGAGGGGGCAAGGTTTTTGCCAAGCTCGACCTCGCCCAGGCATACCAACAGTTGCCAGTTGACGAGGAAACAGCAGAAGTGCAAATCATAGTCACCCACCGGGGAGCATTTAAATGCAACCGACTCCAATTCGGAGTCAGTGTGGCACCGGGAATATTCCAAAGCCTAATGGAAAGACTACTGCAAGGCATCAAGGGGGTGGTACCTTACTTCGACGACGTCCTAGTGTCGGCAACCAACCAAGCCGAACTAGAGGGTCGCCTAAGGGAGGTCCTAACCAAATTCAAAGAGACCGGGCTCAAAGTAAAGAGGGAGAAATGCCAATTATACACGGAACGGGTTGAATTCCTGGGATACCTCCTAGACCGTCATGGCATCCACCCCACAAACCAAAAAAATCAAGGCCATCAAAGAAGCCCCCACACCCAAGTCGAAGACGGAACTACAGGCATTCCTGGGGCTACTTAACTTTTACAATGTTTTCCTGCCCCAAAAGGTGACGCCGGCAGAGCCCTTGCATAGGCTCCTGGACAAGGCAGCGACTTGGACTTGGGGAAAACGCGAGCAAGCCGCCTTCCAAAGAACAAAGGACATCCTCACTTCGGATGCCGTCCTTATACAGTATAACGAGACCCTACCTCTGGCCATCACATGCGACGCATCACCCTTCGGCGTTGGCGCTGTCCTCAGCCATACCCTCCCCAACGGAAAAGAAGCACCCATCGCGTTCTTTTCAAGGACCCTCACCAAACCGGAGCGGAACTATAGCCAGCTGGACAAAAAGGCTCTGGCTATAGTTGCCGCCGTAAAAAGATTCCACGAGTACCTCTACGGCCAGACATTCACCATCATAACCGACCACAAGCCGCTGCTGGGAATCCTTGCAGGAAACCGGGCCACCCCGAACATTCTGTCTCCCCGAATGACAAGGTGGTCCGAGTTCCTGGCGGCCTACAACTACAGACTCATACACAGACTGGGTAAGACGATCTCCCATGCAGACGCCTTAAGCCGCTCACCGCTACCGGAACCTGACACCGACCCAGCACCCACGACGACCACCCTCAGCATTGAGACTCTACCCAACCTGCCCATAACCACGTCAGACATTGCCCGAGAGACTAATAAAGACAAACGTCTGGCGCGGGTGTTGCATTGGGTAGAGAAAGGATGGCCGGAAAGGGACAACGACGAGTCCGTCAAAACATTCAGAAACCGGCAAACGGAACTCTCGTTATTAAAAGGGTGCATACTATGGGGGGGATAGAGTGGTCATTCCAGAAAAACTACAAGGGCAGGTTCTGGAACTTCTACACGAGGGGCACCCTGGCATCGTTAGGACTAAAGCCCTGGCCAGAAGTTACGCTTGGTGGCCAGGGATGGACAAACAAATTGAGACCTGGGTAGCAAGGTGCCAACGATGCCAGGAAACTAGGCCAAGCCCACCCACAGCACCCGTCCTAGAGTGGGAAACCCCAAGGGGACCTTGGTCGAGGATCCACATAGACTTCGCCGGGCCCACAAAAGGACACACCTTCCTCATAACAGTAGACGTTTACTCCAACTGGCTGGAGGTAAGCAACATGAAAACAACAACCACGGAGGCCGTGATCAAGGAACTCTGCAAACTCTTTGCAACGCACGGCCTCCCAGACGTCGTCGTTTCCGACAACGGGCCCCAATTCACCTCGCTGGAATTCGAAAAATTCCTAGCGGAAAGGGGTATCCGCCATGCGCTGACAGCACCGGCGCACCCGGCGGCGAACGGTAGGGCGGAACGGATGGTGCAATTCACTAAGCAAACCATCCGGAAAATAGACCACGGGGAGATCCAGGAGAAAATAAACAAACTACTCTTCACCCAACACATAACCCCAAATACCACAACGAATAAGAACCCAGCCGAACTATTAATGAGGAGGAAATTAAGGTCCCCACTCGACAGGTTACACCCCACGTATAACCCGGAGAAGCCCCCAGACTCAAACAGCAAATGCCGAACTTTCGCACCAGGCGACCCCGTATACGCAAGAAACCTGATGGGAGACCCGTTATGGGTACCGGCCGTCATCACACAAATAACAGGGCCACACTCGTACCGGCTACAAACAGCAGACAGACGAGCATGGAAATGCCACATCGACCAATTAAGGTCGAGGACAACAAACCAAGAGACCACCGATGCACAAACAGGCGAAACCGACCCCCACAACACAAACCAAGGGGGGAGGGAATACCCAGGAGACCAAAACAAAGAAGAATAAACCAGCCATACTTACCGGAAAGCAGCCAGCACGACCCCTCAGCAGGAAGAGACAGCCAGGCCAGCTCGACCGATCCGGGGAGACCGAGTGGGAGCAGCGAAACCCGCAGCTCAACCAATCCGGGAGGCCCAGGAGGGAGCTACGGAGAGCGGCCCGGCCCGACCGACCAGCCGGTTCCCACGACAGCATCAGGAGAAACAGAGCTCCCGACCGAACCGGCCGGGATCCAACCTACGACTGAGCTGCGCAGGTCCAGTAGGCTCAGACGGAGCCCCGCCTACCTACGTGACTACGCGACGTAAGGACTAAACCAAGAGGGGAGGGGTGTTCTGTCCCCTCATTAACATTCTTGAGATCCCCGCGCTTTGATTGGCCAAAGCGCGGGGCACTCTGATTGGTCAGGCGAGCCGCGCCGATTGGCTCGCTAAGAATCTCCCGCGATTGGTCTATTCGAATCGCGGGAGATTCAAAGCGGTGCCATTGGCCGTGGCCGCCGCGGCTAAAGGAATAAAAGCCGCGAACCTTTTGCATAGCGCCAGTTCGGTTCCTACATTAATAAAAGAGCATGATTTGAAGCCACCGACTCCTGGCATCATTTTCGAGGATACAACACATGCCATAGGTTCGCCATCACGGTCCTATAGTATTTCTTCAAAACAGAACCAATTCATCCAGCACATGTAACACAGGAAAAGCTCCTGGTAATCTCACTTTTAAGGAAATCAAGGGCATCACAGCAAGGAGATTATACCTTTCAATTGTAGCACCAACAGCATGGAAATGTTTTCCTGTAAATTGTCTCTTTGTTTGTTTTTTTGTCAAATGTAGGCCCATCTCACTATCCAAGTGATTCTGAATGGTTTACAGATTAGTTGCCAGATTCATGTCCTTCTAGAAAATAATAATGAATTATCCCAGAGGAAGTTTCAGATTTGAATTTAATTTACTGTTACACAGTATACATTGCTCTAAAATATTGCATTCTAATATATTAATTTATCATGGATAATCGGTTTAATGTAATATTAAAGGCACCAGGCTGGAAAGCAGGAGATTCTGAGTTCTAATCCTGCCTTAGGCCCAAAGCCAGTTAGGTCTATCTTGGGCCAGGGCCAGTTCCTCTTGTTCAACCCAAGGAAGCAGACAATGGCACCACTTCTTAAAATCTTGCCAACAAAGCAGCAGAGACTAGTCCAGACAGTTATTAGAAGTTAACACTGTCTCAAAGGCACAAAAAATTAGTATGATATGGCTTAGGCCGGGTATTGTCATTGTTTTTGTAATGTTCCTATTTCTTCTCTCCTCCTCCTTCTTGGACATTGTAATATACACATTTCATGTGAATGTTAATTTGTATTCACTATGTTGTGTGCTGTGTTTTTAACCATTATTAGCTACCCAGAGTCATGATATATAAATGGTCATACAAATTGAAACAAACAAGCAAATATTTATATGTAAAGACAGTGATTGTAACCTGCTATATCATAATGAAATTGGCAGCATACAAATCTGATAAATAAAAGTGTGGGTATGTAGTTCAGTGAGCCTTAGCAGCTTTTCTAAATCTAGGTCACAGTTTAGCAGTAATCTGTGTAGAAAATGATTATATCATATAATTTTTAAATGATACTATTAACAGCAAGTGTCACAATGACATTAACATTAAGAGAAGGTGGAAGCGCCATTCTGAGGTATGAATTTGTTTCATGCAAACTGAATCTGTGCATATAGAAATTTGTAACATCTAGAAATATAAGTTATTTATTGTGGTACATTAACACCCATGTATTTGATTGAATTCTTAAAGCATATAATTAAATTTACTATAAATTAAGCAATTCTCATCCACCTGATATTTTTATTTGAAGAATTATCATTTTAATTCATCAAAATGAAATCTTCCAGGCCCCTGGTTCTGAATCCTGCTAATTTTTACATATACTTATATCAACTTATTGTTTTTACCTGGAAGAAAAAAGATTTTTTTTTTAATAATAAATCTTTAAAAAGGAGAAGTTGTCATAGGTGGTTTGAGAATCTGGTAGTGGAAGCCAATGATTTTTCTCAGTGTGTTTGCTCTGCCTTTTCATTGTAGTTTCTCTTAAATTCAGGATTATCATCTTTTGAGAAAATATGCAGTTCTTCTGGGTAGATGCATTGACTTATTTTTCCTCAGTAGTTAACAAAAAGTTAAGTGATAATTTCATTCATTTGATGGTAAGCAAATAAAGAACTTGTGATGATGCGACTGAAGTCCAAAGATTGAAGATTCGTTAAATATTTGAAGATTTGTTAAACAATAAGTGGAATCCACTTATTGTTTCTGCATAATAATTCTCTGCTTTTGGCTGTTCTTCCTTTCTGTCAAGTAAAAAATGTATTCAGACTATGAATTCCCAATTCTTGTTACATCCAGAAAAGTGAATAATATTGTTCTTTGCCTCTATATGTCCAATTTGGATTTTTTTTAAACTCAGGCAGGTTTGTATCATCTTATTTAGGATTAGCATATTATGAACTTTGTTTCACACCTTGGAACTCATTGCTGTCTAGTCACAGTCACAGCTGGATTAAATTCTTATCTGCAAATAAGGCAAATATCTTTGAAGTCATTAGAGTATTCAGATAGCCCTCTAGCTGAGTACAAGACAAGAACACCTTAAACTCTTAGCTTTTCTTAATGCTTATGCCCTGAAATTAGGTAGACCTTGATTATTTCTCCCACATTCTTTTTTTACTGGTCTAGCCTTATTAGAAATCCATGGCAAGTGCTTTGATGATTATACTGCAGGGGGAGGGGATAAATCTTTATTAACTATGAAGAAGTTGTATTATAGTTTTAAAATTGTTTCCGGGAATCTGCATCCTGTTGTATTCCTTGCCATCCTATTTAATACACTTACAGTAAATAAAGGGAATACTTTTCGGTGGTAAGAAAGTAATTTTCTTGGATGGGAATTACGATGTTGACTGAGTCTTGCCTCAAAGTGACATAGTGTAACCTTGAACTTTTTCTTTTCACAACAAAGTTGCGAAGTTGATGCTTATTTAGTAAATACTAAGAAAAAACACTGTACATATACTCAAAATTAACAATGGTCTCTTTCTCATGCCTGAATTTAAATGGTATCCATAGTCCTTCAGTCAGAGGAAAACCAGGGGGCATAATGTTGGCTGCCTCTATTGGGCAGGTTTTAACAGAGAACTAATCCTTTTGGTCTGGTCTGGTGCATGGTTTTAGTACAAAGGTGGTCTCTGGGCTTTTTTCAAATACAGAATTAGCTCTTTATTTTTTTTTAAGACAAATTTTATTAATTTTACAAAACAATACACAAACAGTCAAGGCATAATAACATAAAAAATCTTTTCTAAGAAAACCAATAGAACATACAAAATAATTCCAAATTGTAATATATATATTTACGTTCTCTGTTCAACTTCATATCTTATCCCAACTTCTCCTTTTCATTCTATTATCCAAATTATATTTTTTGCTAATTAAAATTTTATTGCCTTTCAAAAACAATACACAAACATACAAAACATAAAACATAAAAAACATAAAACCTCTTTTCTGAAAGCTGCTTGATCCCGGGTTAAAACTCTTCGCACAGATACAAATTCAAAAATCATATTTACTTTATATATCATTCCATATCTTATTACCATTTTCAATTTTCTATATAGCTTCTTCCATCTTTTATCTTTCTTAGTTTTATTTTATTTATCTTATCTCAATTCAATTCATAATACTTATCATTCTTTGTCTGTTCTATTTCCAACTATCCATTCATCTTTTCTCTTTAAATATACTTCTCCTGTACACTGATTGGAGTGACGCCTTTGACTCTTTCCCCTAACATAATACTACTTAATATAACACTTACCTTATATATGGATTCTGTTTAGTACATTCTAAAATTACACAATAAATTTTATGAGACAAGCAAAAACACTACAATAACAAAATAAAAGCATACCATTAAAAAGCTAATCATATATATTGATATTCATTTATATCTTAAACATTTTACTCTAAATACACATATAAAAACACAATCTTATGTACCTTCTAGAATCCCTTTTTCAGTTAGATTTACCCATTGTCTCTAAATAAGTTTTGTTTCTTTAAATCTTGCTTCCCACCATTAAGGCTTCTCCTCCCCTCCTTTCTCTCTTGTTTATTTTTCTCCTTGCCCTTTTTACCCCTTTGTCTCTCCTCCTCACTTTTCTTCTTCTGCTTACCCCCTTTCTGTTGTTTTCTAACGTTGCATCCACTTTTCATCTCATTTTTCTCTTTTTTGGTTGTTTTTTCAAACCTTAAAATCCCCTTTTTCTTTTCTTCTTTCTCCTCCTCTCCAAAAAGAACCCACTTTTCATCAAAGATGGCTTCTTCTTTTTCTTTGTCCCAGTCGTCCTGCTGCATAGACAATTTTTCATAAGTGCATACCGCCATTTCTAGAAATTGAAAAAGAGTGCCCAAAGTATCTTTTCCATCTTGTTCTTCTTTTTTATATTTTTGATATTCAATTTTTAGTTCCTCCACAAGCAATACCATCATGAAGAGAAAAACTTTTTCCAAAACAGCCACCCAAGTATTTTTAATCAAGAATAATTCCAAAAAGTTCCAAAGTCACCAAAGAATCCAAATAAACTATTTCTTTTAGTCCTTTCTTCTATTTCTCTTTCTGGGTTTACTGTTTAATTCTTTAAAGTTCTAGGCAATCTCCTCCTTTTTCAAGTTCTGCTCCAATTATTTTTCCTCTCCCTTCCCCCTTACAACAGTGATTTTCCTTTAAATGTTCAGAAATCCATACCTCCAATACGGGTTTTCCGATTTCTTAAGTTGTTAAATCCAGTGTCCAGGAATCCTTTATCCCTTGGCTTTAACTTTCAAATTGAATTACCTTCGGTGCCCAAATAGATTTTCTAGATCTCCATCTGCTATTTCTAAAAAAAAGCTTCCCCTTGACAGCTTTCTACGCCGCTTTTCAATCTTCTTAGGGATACAATGTATCTTTCAAGCAATACAGTTTCCAGGGTATTTAAGAGTTGTTATTTTCCTGGCTCAGCCAGCACTTTCACTTCTCCTGATTCTCCTTTCTCCTTCCTCCAGCACAATCTTTTCCAGCTGCCGGCTTCTTTGTGGTGGCCATTACTGACCGCTACTCCACCGCCTTGAGAAAAGGAGGTTATGACGGGTGAGGAGGGGGTCTGCAACACCCCCAAACCCCTCTGCGGATCCTCCCTATCTTCGGCTGCCTCTACGTGGCAGCCTTATCCTCCAGACCCATCAGGATCGGAGGCACCAAGACGGCTAGCGCAACAGGGATCGCGCAGGATCGCAAATCTCCGCTGCCGCCGAAGCCTGGCAAACCGGAAGTCTCAGAATTAGCTCTTTAAAGCTACTCTGGAATAGATTTAAACTTCTTGCACTCAAGCAAAGCTGCTCGAGATCTTTTGGGAAAAAGTTATTTTTAATTGGTAAATGATTGACTGGATGGATATATTAATAGATTTCTTTATCTTAGCCTAAAGCTGGCCCCAATTTTATTGATATAATTGTAGGAGGCTGAAGAGTTTAATAGGAATCACAGGCCATGAGTAATCCACTGATGTTCTTCAGTTTGCAGATGCTACGCAGGAAGCCAAACCTGATCAAGATTTACAATATTTTCTCTTTCTCTTTCTCTCTCTTTCTCTCCCTCTCTCCCTCTCCCTCTTTCTCTTTTTTATTTAAAACAGTTCCTGTACTGTTCAGACTTTTTAGAAACATAGGATTTTCTGTCACTTGTTCTTTAAATAAACTTCTGTCCTATTTTTTTCCTTGCAAATGTTCATTTTGCTACCTATTAAAATATATGTGGTCAGCAAACCACAAACCTAAGCAGTTGATACCCAGACTCTTCATCCAGAATGGGCTGCCTGAGTCTATTTCTGGTTTCCAGAAGTCAGGCTCAAGCAACAATTTTATGCCTGCCCTCTTTTATGGGGTGGGGGAAGTATAGGGAAGAAAAGTGGTGAGGATGTCAGGAGAGGATAAATATTTATTGAAGTGACTTCTTACAAATATTAAAGCAATGCTTTAAGGATTCAGGATTCAATAAATACATTCATAAATGCAAACATTGCTATTTTGGGTGCAATGACTTTAAAACAGTAGTAATTATAATTATTCCTATATGCTTAAGTTTTTCAGATGTTACAATTTGCCCACTAGTCCCTATGTTATTATAGTTTGTATGCTTGTATCTTAAAATTTTAAGACCAATAATTCTCAATAAATAATATTATAGACATATGTATTTCTTCCTCACAATTTGTTTAATTCCAGTCAAGTAGGTGCCTGGGAAACAGGATTTCTGTGAAATATTTAGAGAGCACTATTTCTAAGAAATAAGGGAAAATGCCAGGAATGACTCTGTGCTTCTTTAATGACATGGGAAAAGATAATACAATCACCAGTGCATTATATAAAATGTTGGTTTTTAAGTAATGTTGTTACTTAATTCATCCATTGCAATATAATTTATATGCCACCTCTTCCCTATCTCCATTATTCCAAATGTTTTGACCACATTTCCTTTCTTTAACTACAGCTACTCTGCTTAGGGTTCTTGCACAATTCTCTCACCTTTGAGATTCTTAAATAGTATGAGTGGATAGTATGAATCGGCAGTGGCTGATTCTAAAATGAGAGAAGGGGGATCCTATAACTAAACCCTAAGCCCTCACTAAACCAGAGTTTTGCAGAATGGTAAAAAAGGTCAGTGTATGTGCAGAGACAATTTTCTTTAGTTATTTCTACAACTAGAGCAAAACCTAGCATTTAAAGTAGTTTCAGTATTGAAAACATGTGTGTTTGTAGACTAGAAGGTAACCTATGAGTAATTCCCCATTCATTTCTTTTGCCCCCTTTGAATCTTCACTGGTCTGTATTGCAAAAAACTGTTATCTTGTTCTAAGCGAATCTAGTTGGAGAAGAATGCTGCAATATGAAGAGTCTGTAAGTGGTAAATGTTGAAGGTATCATTACAAGGAGGTACCCTTTCTGGGCCAGGCATTCTTGATCAAATCCAAGATTAAGAGATATCCATCTTCAAACTTGGTCCATATCAATTACCTGAAGCTGCAGCAAAGGCCTGGAATAGTATTGGCTGGGTGTCAGCTTTTCAGACAGCTGTTATTTGAACCCAATGCCCTACCTCTTGTCTTAAGATCTGATCTGTGGTCCTGCCTCTGAGAAGGAATCCTTGGGCTAGCTGTCTTCCTCTCCTGAGAAGTAGATGGCAAATTTGCAAGGAAGAAAGAAATAAAGCTTCTAAACACACACTTGCTTCTGTGGATAAACATCTACTGTAGATCTCGTAATAATAATGATATAATAATAAACACCACTGGCATTGACAATCACCTCCAGTCAATTGCAAAATATATCCTTTATTTTGAACAGCTAATATCCTACGATGAGATCTTTAATAACATCAAACAGAAACATCTTCCTATTCCAAAACTTGATAGATAAAAATGCCAAACCCAGTCTAAACATATGTCTGACTGCGTATCCAATTTATTAAACATGTATACTGCCTAACTCTCATTGACTCTGGCATGCTCAAAACAGTGAAATAAAGAAATTACAGTGAGTCTCATTTGTCAAAACACATGTATCAGCCTTCATCTTACCAGTTTGTAATTTGGGGTAGGTCATTTTAGACAACCAGTATTTCTACAAAAACTAATAGTTTATCAAGCAATGAAAAAGAAGACTGGTCCCTCCACCTGGGGATGCATCCTGAATCTTGCCTTGTTAATGAAAACAAATTGATGGATGTTCATGTATTGTCTAAGAAATTGATCAAGTAGTAAATTATACCTTCCGTTAATCTGATTTTGGAAAGGCATCTTTTTCCATGTGATTCCCTTCCCTTGTTTGCCCCATATCTCATTGAAGTAACCCGAGGAGCTGGTTTATAGTTGCCAAAAGGTCACCTCATGGCAGTTCTGTTCAGCCTTTTCTACAACTGCCTTTAACACACTACTATGCCCTCTTAAACTGAGAGACCTCAGCATTTTGTTCTAAAGGGGCTTTCAAACATGCTTTTCATTAATTAATTAAATGTATATGCCACCCATCTCACTGTCCAAAGAAACTTTGCTTTGGATAAAATCTTTAACCATGGATTTTAATTTTTATTAAATTAAGTTAACCATGGACAGTAATTTTAACTGAGGTTGGTAATTGTTTTTAACGTATTCGCATTGAATTTTGATTTTACTATTTATTATAAATTAAGCTGACAATCTAATAAGTTTTAATTTTATCAGTAGCAACTCAATCTCTTTGTATGGCTGGTGTCAAGCACCAATAAAATCAGGAGATTCAGACAGTTCAAATGTATTTATTTTAAAGATTTGTTGTAAGCTTGAACTGTCTACAAGAATCTGCACTACTAATGGCGAAGGAAAATTAGCAAGAGATAGGAATCAGTAGAAGGAGTTCAAGGTGGGCTTAGATCTTTTATGGGTGTGCAAGAACTTATGACTGATGACATGTTTGACCACTTCTTCAGGCTCAGGCTGGTCATCTCCTACAACTGGTGCCGTAAGTTTAGAGAGTCACTGGGCATTTTAAAAGAATCTAGGTGATGTCCGTGGCCAGACATTTTGTGTTGACACACCCTTTCTTCCTTCAGAATAGGAAAGAATCATATGGAAGGTATTTCTAGGGAGATAAATTGCTTATGCACCTCCCTTCTAAAGGACTAGCTAAGCTGAAATGGGTCTGCCTAGACCTAGGGAGTAGAAATCTCAAGATTTGAACATTTCAGAAAACTGGTCTCCTTTTTTAAAGAAAAATCAAATTCTCATATAATAGATGTCAAATTCATATAGGTATTCATTATTAATTTGTTTTCTTTTAAAGAATTCACTTCTTATGCTTCTAATTTCAAGAGGCAAATCTTCCAAATTAGGTAGACTTGCTTCTAGTAAAGGATAAATCTATAAAGCTAAATTGGCTTTGCTTTTGCTCTATATATGTACCAGCAAATTATTAAGCAGTACAGACATGCATACATTTCTGTACTATTTAAGAAATGTATTTTCATATTGGCTTTTTCAAATATATGATTTTTTTCCTAAGAACTTTTCTTAAGTGCTGTTTTAATGTTTTCACAGCATTTCACATATTTTGCAATTATACCATAGTCCTAGTGTGTTTACTCTTGTAAGTATATTTGTTGTGTGTCTGTTCATTTAGGAAATTTAATAGAATATTATGCAAACTAATTTTTCCCATTTCTAATCGCTTCTAAGCTGGCTTTTTAGGGCTTATTCAGAAACATAGTCCTGTGATGTAGATGGGAGGTCCTATGTTACATTAGGCCATAATGTGATTTGGGCTTGTTATAAGAACCCAGCCACTGTGCTTTGTAAATACAGATGTAGTATAAACTAGCTGGTTATAGCTTATTTAACAAACCATAGTTAAATATATCGTGGTTTTTGTGTGATATATGAATATCATTACCATGTTTCTCATAAAATAAGGCTGGGTCTTATATTTTTTTGAGCCCTGAAAAAATGGCTAGGCCGTCTTTTCGGGGGTGACTTAATTCCCCCCCTTGCATCCTCATCTAGAGCGCCCCACGGGCAGCCTCACCACCAGCCGCTCCTAACGGGTGATCATGGAGAAGCACAGAGAGCTCCCTACTCCCACCAAACACCTTTGCTGCAGACCCAAGACCTTCGGCACCCATCACTGTTGCTTTCCTTTCTGCCCATTCCGCCGCCACATTTGGAGCTGCCGTTTCTGTGTTTGGAGTGCTGCCGCCATTTGGAGCACCACCGTCATGTTTGGAGCTGCCACTTCCGCGTTTGGAGCTGCTGCCGTGTTTGGATTGGTGGCGGCGCTCCATGGTGCTCCAAACAGCCGCAGTGCTCCAAATGCAGAAGCAGCAGCTCCAAATGTGGCAGCAGCTCCATATGTGGACATGGCAACTCCAAACAGTGGCAGTGCTCCCAACAGTGGTGGGGTTCCAAACACGGATGCGGCAGCTCCAAACAGCGGCAGCGCTCCAAATGTGGAAGCGGCAGCTCCAAACACAGCAGTGCTCCAAACAGCAGTGGTGCTCCAAACATGGAGGTAGCAGCTCCAAACGCGACGGTGGCATGGGAAGAAGGGAAATCAACAACGGCTGGCACTGAAGATCTTGGGTCTGCCGCAAAGATGCTTGGCAGGAATAGGGAGCTCTCCGCGCTCTGCCATGATCGCCCATTAGGAGCAGCTGGTGGCGAGGAATTGCTGCCCGTGGGGCACTCCTAACAGCAAGTCCCCCCGCCTTTCCCCCCATTTTGCATGTTTTAAAATAGGTCTAAATTTGGGGGGAGGGGCTTAGTTTGATTTTATGCCTAGAAAACATGCTGGGTCTTCCTATTGGGGGAGGTCGTATTGTTGGAGAAACACGGTAATATGTAGACTCTGCATGGATGCAGAACCACATTTGCCACAGTACCATGAAAGTATTATCATAGAAATTAATTCAGAACACCTCTCATAAGGGAATAAGCCTCCTGTGTAACAGTTGCACCTCCATGAAAATTGCAAGTATGTTCCTTTCTATAGAAGTTCCTTATTTATAAAGTTGTTCCAGCTCTGCATTTCTTTTTCTGGCCCTTCCTGAACTGCATACAATGAAGCTTTCACAGTGGCTGATGGCACACAGCTGCATTTGTAGCAAAACTTCATAAACACCCCAAAGTATAAAAACATGATCCAACTCCAGCTCCACCAGAGGTTCTGGCCAATGAGGAGGTGAGGCGGTTCCTGCCGGCACAGGGAGGAAGTGTGGTTTAGCAGGTGGGCACAGGGCCATCATAGACACTCTGGCAAAACTGCCTCTTTTTAACACATTTCATCTGTTTCCCTGTTGTTTCTTTTCCAAACATGCTTACTGGGGTATGGAAGAGGGCAGGCATGGACTGTTGTGTGGTGTTTTTTTTCCTGGGACTTTAGCTCTTCTCTCTTTCTTCCTCTTGCAAATACACACATGCATACAGAACAATTTCTTAACAAGTCCGCTTCTCCAACCCAAATGCTGCCTCTGAGTGGATGGAACAAAGAACTTGGTGGTGGGAGCAGTTTTATTTATTTATTTTATTTTTATTTATTTTATTTTGTCAAGCGATTATAAGATAACAGGTATAATATGAATACACAAAATGGATACATAAAAGAAAAATAAAAAGAAACAATAGGACAGGGACAGTAGGCATGTTGGTGTGCTTATGCACACCCCCTACAGACCTCTTAGGAAAGGGGTGAGGTCAATTTTTTTTTAACCCCTAAAAAAGTTTTGGTACTTAGCCAATTGGATCCCATTCTGGTTTGCAAGAAAAATAATTGGATTACTGCCATTGCCTACCTCTCTGGTTCCCCTTCTCCTGCAGCTTTTTCAAAGGCAACCTAGCCAATGCACGTAGGGAAATACAGTAGCTAATAGAAGAACAGGTTGCTTGAATGAGAATGACTGTGATCTTCTAAGTGTCTAATCTGTATCTTCATATGAGAGAGCTCCTTTTCTGTAGCTGTGAAATGAACCTGGGAAAGCAGGGTTGATAAAGTTTGCTCTAGACTTCTTTCTCTTCATAAGAATGACAAAATGAGTCCAGGATTCAGGGCTTTTTATGTTATCTTCCCTATCTTTTAGAACCTCCTTCTGGGTCTTGGTTCTTTGCTGGATGTCAGGGAAATGAGCATTAATTTGGGGAGTTTGATACTTCTGCTATGTGTTTTGGTAATGATAGTCAAGGAGTTTCCACAGGACTTTCTGATAATGCCACTTTGCTTCCTAGTTGAAAAAAACAGATGCATTCAGCATGTGTTGGCCATTGACATTTGTGTGGACAAACTTTGAGCAAGAAAATTTGTAAAGTCTTCCTCCAATGCTTTCTTCTACAAGAGAGAGATTGGATAAATTACTGTACATGCTGTGGTGAAGACTGAAAAGGCAATAAAATATCAAGTGATTATCGGCTCTGCTGGACTTTGTACTTGTTTCTGGTTTTATGTTTGAAATAAGTATTCCCTCAGGGACCACCAGTTTGTAATTTGATGCTGGTACAGACTGGATAGTACCAGATTTCAGCTGGCTGGATTTCTCTCCTACCTAACATGGTCTTTTGAAATGAATATCAAATATTGTACATAGGCAGACTGTCTGGACTCTTACAGGAAAAACGTTACCAAAGAAGTATCCCCACAAAGCTTATGACATATATTCCACCCTTTAGACCAGGGGTCTCCAACCTTGGCCCCTGGAAGCCTGGTGGACTTCAACTCCCAGAATTCCACAGCCAGCTTTGCTGGCTGTGGAACTCTGGGAGTTGAAGTCCGCCAGGCTTCCAGGAGCCAAGGTTGGAGACCCCTGCTTTAGACCCTTCTCCAAAGCACCTAAATCTCCTAAATCTATCCCATTTTAGGTTCTAGCCTCACATTCTTCATTGTATATTTGTCAGCAGGCCACAGAATGCCTGGTCTGACTCTTGAGTTGCAGAAGTTGCACAACCCTGATATAAAGGAACATTTATAAATTCAAGCTCCTAATTTATTAGAATCAATTCTAATTACGCCTCACATTTTGCATAGATAGATCAGGTCTAATTCTTCACTTTGACCTCCCATTTTCTACTTAATTTATGCTCATTATAGCCTGTGAATTGAGGAAGGCTTTGTCTGGCTTTTCTTTTGTAGAAGGTGATGAGGTATGATGGGGTGAAAACTAAGGTAAATTCAGAAAGACTTTGGGTCCTTGTTCTAACTACTTGATTCAAATATACTACATATTCTCTATATTTTCCCAATATCTATGTTATTCAGAGTTGAGTTCGGTGCTTAGTTAAAATGTCAAGTAAGTTTAGGAAAGAATACTGATGCAGCTGTGTAGATCAGAATGTGCTTTCTCAAAGAAGTATACATTGTCTACATGTTCTGTTTAATCACCATTTACTGACCACTCTTCTGATTTAAAAAAAATATGAGTAAAAATACCCTCGAAATTCAATTTTCCTAAGAGGATGACTTGACTCTGTTTAATTTTCCATGCCAATATCTAGTGGACTTCAATCTCTTGTTTGTATAGTCTCCAGCTGACTGGAGCAATTACTATAGAAAATGTTAACTAAGAGATAGACATGAATAAAACAATATGGCAAACTTGCAGGCAGTGGTGGGATTCATTTTTTTTTACTATCGGTTCTGTGGGCATAGCTTAGTGACCATGGCAAGGGAAGGAGACTATAAAATATCCAGTCAGAGGTAGCATTTGCCAGTTCTCTGAACTACTCAAAATTTCCGCTACCAGTTCTCCAGAACTAGTCAGAACCTACTGAATACCACCTCTGCTTGCAGGTGAGGTCTTTGAGGAGTAAGAGGAGTAAGCATCTCAGTTCTATATATAAAAATGTTAGGATAAATATTAAGTAAGATATGAGTTAATTATCTCAGGCAGCAAAAGCAGAAAATGGGACAAAGCCACTTAAAATATATTTTACATATTAAAAAACAGCTTGTGAGGAATATGAACCTAATTGGAGAGCTCACCAATGTCTGAGATCCTGGAACATTAACAGGGTGAAGGCCAGGATGGACAAATGAAAACTAATTGTGAAGTCTGGAAAGTTAGGTAGATATATGAAGATTATAAAGGGTATCGCACAGATAATCATGTATAGTTGGCTGCTGGCAATAGTTTTGGTTGTGTTTCATATAATAAGTTTCTGATGCTCAGAGATCAATAGTTATTCCACTAAGATAAAGATAACTAATCTGGGAGAGCTAAGAGGGATAGATAGCATTGATGGATTTTTAATACTCCACTTAGGAGAATATCTGGAAAAGTAAGACAGAGGAAATTTATTCCTTCAAAGGATTCATTCCTTGGAGGTGAATATTGTGAATAAAAATGTCTCTCAAAATTCCAGTTTAAATGAAATGTGAGTATTTTAAAATGTGAAAATTTAACTTCAATGTCTAAAATCTTAATTTGACTACAGAACATTGGTGTGAATTCATCTGCCTCAAAAATGTCAATGGGCTCTTGAGCTTCTTTATCTTTTCTTCATGTTTGTCAGACACGGAAATTGTCCAAAATGGAAAGGCAGCGTTTCAGTGAGGAGGTAGAGATGCTGAAGGGACTCCAACACCCTAACATTGTCCGTTTCTATGACTCATGGAAGTCTTCCATCAAAGGTCAAGTCTGCATTGTGCTGGTGACAGAACTCATGACCTCGGGCACCCTCAAAACGTGAGCACAGAACAGTTTGGATGGGAATGGGTGGCTGGGATGACAAGCAGCCTTGGAAGGGGCTATGTTGAGGGATTTTTTTCAGGGAGGGGCATTTTTTAGCCCATCTCCTGTCTTAAAGGACAGGTCTACAAACCACACTCATTGTGCAGGAAAATAACAATATTTCTACTTCTCTAGAAAACATTTCAAACATTTCTGAAGAAAAAGAAGTGTCTGAACTCAGATCTTCAGTCTTCCTGCATGCTTTTCATTAATTGCTAACCAACAAAGCTTTTCTCCAAATGCTGATTGCTTGCAAAGACAGTGCTTGCAATAAATCAGTGTAGGAATAGGATTCAAATGAGGACCACTCTGCTACATTGTAGGATGGGGTCTTCAAACTTGACAGCTTTAAGACTTTTGGACTTCAACTCCCAGAATTCCTCCTCCAGTCATGTTAGCTCAGGAATTCTGGGAGTTGAAGTCCACAAGTTTTAAACTTGCCAAGTTTGAAGACCCTTGTTGTAGAACAATGAAAGGAAGTTTTTCTTTTAAAGATAATTGGCCACATTAAGGTGAATTCTGTCAGACTACAAACAAGTTTGAATCTGCAATTCATATAGTTTTTTTCAAAAACAAATTTTATTGATTTTAAAGACAAACAAAACATAAGACATCAAAGTATAAACCTCCTTTCTCAAAAATTATAAGTTTTAACAAAGCAAATAAGGCATTATTTTTTAAAGCATAGTTCCACATTATCACATTTCCATTTAAACACATATATATCTTTTCCAATTTTCTCATTGTTTCTCCCTTCACTTTTATCCAATTATATTTCATTCTATCAAGGTTTTATTAATTCTCCATCAAGCATAAACACACAAAATACAGAACATAAAACAAAACATAAAAAGATAAAACCTTCTTAATTATTATTTATACGTGTCTTTTCCAAATTTCTCTCCCTTTTTTTTAATTCCTCCAAGGTTTTATTAATTCACAATCAAAACATAGCTAACCAAAACATAAAACTTCTTTTGAAAAGTGGCTTAGCCCTGGGTTACATCTTTTTTGACAGACCTAAATCAAGTTCGTGCTCACCTTATATACCACTCATATCTTATTAACCATTCTATATTTTCTATATAACTTCTCCCTTCTTTTCACTCTCTTAGTTATATTTTGTTTATTTCATCATTATATTTGTATCTTTTATCTGTTCTTTTCCAATCATCTATTTATCTCTTCTCTTTAGCAAAAGAATTTCCCCTGTAATCACTTTTAAAGTGTGATGCCTTTCCCTAAAATAACACTTAAAATAATACATAATTTCTATCCTGATTCTGCTTAGTACATTCTACATACTGCATTTTGAAAAGAAAAAGAATAATAAACTTATAATATAATTAAATATATAATTTCCATTCTAATTCTATTAATAGTATAACTAAACATTAATCATTTTACACATTCTCTTTGATATTTTGTTAAATATTGAAATCTATCATTATAAAACATTTTAGTATTTTAATATTTTGTTAAATCTTATAATATTCCAATAGACTATTTCAAATGCAAATACTACAATACTATCTTATGTACTCTTGCAGAATCTTTCTTAAATTATACATCCTTTATCCTTTATCTCTAAAAAATATATCTTGTTAACAGACCGTGGCTTTTTTTCCCTTTTTCCTTCCCTTTCTTCTCCAGTCTGATCTTTTTGTCCCCCCTTCTCCTAATCTCCCCCTTTTTAGGTTCCCTTCTCTGTTGTAATTCTCTTTTCAATTGCTTTCTAACATTGTACCTTTTTTTCACCTTATTTTTCTTTTTCTTGGTTATTTTATTAAATCTTAAATTCTCATTTTTCCTTCCTCTCTTCTTATTTTCTTTCTTAATCAAAATTATTTGTCCATTAAAAATGGCTTCCTTTTCTTCTCCTTCTCCTTCTCCTTCTTCATCAAGTATTTGCTGGTACGTAGAAACTGCCATTTCTAAAAATTGGAAGACAGCTCCCAATGAATTCTTGCCATTTGATTCTCTTTCTTTTAATTTTTCATATTCCATTTTTAGTTGATCCAGAGATGGTGCCATTGTAAATTTTTTAAAAATGACCCAGATATTTTTAGTCTTAAGATAATTTGCAAATGTCAAAGTTATCAAACAGTCCAAACAGCCAGAAATTATTTTCTTTTCTTCTCTTTGCAATTTTTCCTCCTGGGGCAAAATCCCAAATATATTTTAAAGCCATTACAATTGTATTACAATTAGTTGTTGGTCTTATAATCTTCAAAGCGTCCTCCAACCAGTTTTAAAAGATTTTTTTTTTAGTCCTCTCCTTCCCACTTATAACAATGAGCTTGTTTTTACCTTAAAGAAGCAGGTTTTTCAGTGCTCATTTGCTTTCTCCGTAAGGAAGGGGAGTGAACTTTCCTTTCAGCACTTTCGCAGTTTTAACAACTTTTTTTAGAAACAAATGTATCAATCCAAAAGTCAGATTTCCAGGGTGTTTAAAAGTATCTTAATGACCCAGTTCAGCCAAGAAAACTTCTCCTTCTGATTCTTCCTCCTGCACAACTCTTATCCGGTTGAAGATTCCTTTGAGGCTGCCATTTCTGACAGCCGCTCCACCACCTCAGGAAAAGGAGTCTAGCCGGCTGGGGAAAGGGGGTGCGATATCCCCAGACCCCTGCCCGGATCTCCTCTGTCTTCTGCTGCCTCTTCGGGGCAGCGACAACCCCCAAATCCAATTGGATCGGGGGTACCTCAGCGGCGAGCGCAGCAAGGACCCGCAGATAAGCGGATTCCTGCTGCCGCCAAAGCCTTGCAACCGGAACTCTGCAATTCATATAGTTTCCAATATTCAGTTCTGGAGGTATATTTAAACCAAAGATTGGTGCATTGTATTTCAGATGATTGTCATCTTTTACCAAGAGCGCAACTTTGGGAGAGATGCATATGGAGCAGTAGGAAAGGAAGGAGACAGCCAGCTAGCCAGCTAGATTGGTTGAATCATCTTTGGTCATCAGTGGGATGATAGATGTTGTGGCTGGAGTGCCCTCACATTCATTCTCACTGCATTGTGCTTCTTTTTAAGGCACTTTCATGAACTACATGGCATTCATTCATTCATTTATTCTGCCCATCTCATCAATGACTGGAAAGTTACACAATTAAAAGCATTAAAATCATAAAAGAGAAATATTTCTAAAACAATGAAATTGGAAATTTTATCTTGCTTTATTTTTATTCTTTCATAGATAAATTCAAAGATAAAGAAACTTCATGTTATTCCCCTTTCTTTTAATTTTCTATTAAACTTCTAGCCATCAGCATATGGTTAGATCACTGAGTAGGCTAGACATCATGGGGTTGTTTGGGAACACTGTTTTGGGGGCTTTTGACTCATCAATACCTTTGGCATTTTAAAAACATTTAGGTTCTGCCTATTGTGGCCCACAGTCAGCGATGATGATGAGATGGCTCTGAACCAGATCTCTCTCTCTCTCTCTCTCTCTCTCTTTTTTTGTAGATATTTGAAACGATTCAAGGAGATGAAGATGAAAGTTCTGCAGAGATGGAGCAGACAGATTCTTCGAGGACTCCATTTTCTACACACACGATCCCCTCCAATCATCCATCGGGACCTGAAATGTGATAATGTCTTTATCACAGGCCCTACTGGCTCAGTCAAAATTGGAGATCTTGGTTTGGCCACACTTAAGCGTGCTTCATTTGCCAAGAGTGTCATAGGTATTGATGGGTAAAGAATGCATAGCAGAATATATTGATTTGACATTATGTATCTGTTCATCCTTGAAACTATATTCAGCAATGGTAATTATTAGGATTACCTCTCTAAGATATTTGGATCTATTTGCTTCCAAAATCTGGAAATAAACATGATTTGCCCAGATGGTAGTATTAAAAGACAGAACTTTGCTGGGAGCTTATGCATGCTGAGAGCTTATGGACTTATACATTCTATTCTATTCTATTCTATTCTATTCTATTCTATTCTATTCTAGTCCCTATTCTATTCTAGTCCCTATTCTATTCTAGTCCTTATTCTATTATTCTATTCTACTCTATTCTTTCTATGAAAGAGGCAATCTTTTAAGCAAAACCTCAAGGGATAGAATTGTTACCTTAAATATTTCTTGATTCTCAGAAGGCTGCTTTAATAATGTGTTACTCTTCACATTGAGCTAAATGCATCATTTATAGCCTTTATACAGGTAGTCCTTGACTTACAATGATTCATTTAGTGACCATTCAAAGTTACAAGGAACACTGAAAAAAGAGACATATGAGCATTTTCCATTGCAGCATCCCCTTGGTCACACGTCTCATGGCAACGGACTCATATTTATGAAAGTTACAGTGTCCTGGGGTTATGTGATCATCTTTTGTGACTTTCTGATGAGCAAAATCAATGGGGAACGTGTTACTAAGTTAACAACTGCAGTGATTCACTTAACAAACATCACAAGAAAGCTTATAAAATGGGACAAAACTAACTTAACAAATGTCTCACTTAGCTACAGAAATGTTGGGTTCAATTGTGGCCATAAGTCTAGGACTATCTGTATATCTCACAGTTAAATGTGAATGGGTTTGTTTAAAAACTGTGTAGATCTAAGGCACTATTGTCTGAGAAGTTAAGTGGAGATGGGAAAACAAGGTTTAAAGATTTTTGAAATTTCAGAAGTTCTGTACGCTGCCATGGGTGTCACTTAATGGTTGAGTCTCAAGTAAACCCTTTCCTTCCTTTTCCAGGAACCCCTGAATTCATGGCTCCAGAGATGTATGAAGAAAAATATGATGAAGCAGTGGATGTTTATGCCTTTGGCATGTGCATGCTTGAAATGGCAACCTCAGAGTACCCCTATTCAGAATGCCAGAATGCAGCTCAGATCTATCGTAAGGTTACCTCGGTAAGAGTACAACCTCCACCTTCTCTCATTTCTCTGCATTCCTGGCAGTGTCTGGTACATTGGAAAGAGGGAAAGAAACTTTCCCGTAATTGCTTTCTAATTTTTGAGTTTTTAAGTGCAATTTTGGATTTAGAATAAAATCCTATTAATTACAACCAGTGAAGAGCAGCTATGACAATAAAATTGGTTTGAACTTCAGAAGAATGCTATTCTCTATTCTCTATCCTAGTTTCTATTCTAAACTCTATTCCTAGTTTCTGGCTAAATGCTTTTTTTGTAACATCATAGAAACTTCAAAAGTGTATCTGGCTGGGTACAGAACAATCGTTTTCAAAATGCATTTGGCAAGCTTCCAGAGTGAGTTGAGGGGTGGGGGAGATTTCATTCTAATTCTATTTAGTTTTAATTTGAGAATTCAATTGGTAAAAAAGGAGTGATAAATGTGAATCCAGCCTATTTGGAAACACTTTTATTTTAGATAGAAGTCTTGTTCCGTTAGTCAGAATCAGAGTTAACTGAGTCTATTTTATTGTATCCCATTTTGGAATCATCTTTATTAAAATAAAAAATTGGTGAAAACTGAAATAGGTTCCAGGCATCCAAATCAATTTAGTGTTTTAGCCCAGTAAATAGCAGCTTTAACAGAAAAAGGCTAAGCAACTGCCTTTTTTCTTCACAGCAGGAAAGACAGGCAAGATTTGTTGTCATAAGAGAAAAAGAGATTGAATATTATATTGTATACAATATAATACAATATACAACTTACATTGTTTCCCTTCTACCACGACCCCTTTTGATCCTCTCTTATTTCTTAAAACAGGGTATGAAACCAAACAGTTTTTACAAGGTGAAGGTGCCTGAACTAAAGGAGATAATTGAGGGTTGTATCCGAATGAACAAAAATGAAAGGTAGAGAACAGCATAGCTGCTCACATGATTATGATAAATCAGTGAATACTGGTAATTTGTTGTCGTCTGTGCACACAAGTCTGCCTGTGGGTATAAAAGTGCATGTTGCACCCCTTTTAAAAATTTCACAATATCTGGTAAACACAAAAAGTAATCTGAATAGGTATAGGTCGAAATTATGAGTAGACCTAGGTAAGGAATGGATAGAAAGAATTCACTACTTATTTGCACCCCTTTAAAATACTGAAAAAAGTGACTTATGACCAATTTTCACACTTAGAATTATTGCAACATTCCCATGGTCACATGATCAAAATTTGAGCACTTGGCAACTGATATGTATTTATGATGTTGCATTGTCCCAGGGTCAAATGATCCCCTTTTGCAACCTTCTGACAAAAAAAGTCAATGGGGAAGCCAGGTTCACTTAACAATCATGTTATTAACCAGACATGATATTCTTCCGATTAAAATCGGAATTCCGATTTTTTGGGAAATCGCCCACCCTCCCTTCTTCTCCTCCTTCCCCTCCCCTCAGAGGCCCCCTGAGTCAGGAGTTGCTACCACCAGCGCAGTTTCAGTCCTGCGTTGCCTCAGGAAGGGAAAGGCAAAAAGGAAGAGCCGCGGTGGCGCTTTGCAACAGCAGCAGCAGCACTGAAGGCTTAGGTGCAGCAGCTCCCAGTTTTGCCTTTCCCTTCCCAAGGCAACATGGGACTGGAGTCGCGCGGAGCCACGCCGGTGGTAGCAACTCTTGACAGCCCCAGCCGGACACCTGAGCGCAGCCTGGGCGGTGCGAGCGGAGGCCGCTGAGCAGCAGCAAAAGGAAGCTGGCCAGCCACGGACCAGCCGTCTCTCCGTGCAACACGCCACCGCCCGGCCCTGGTGAGGGAAAGCAGCGGGCGCTCCCCGGGCGGCGGCCTCGGCCCCGCCCCCAGGGAAGCGGCTGCCCAGCTCTGGAACTGATCCACACGTGACCGGTTGGAAAGGAAGGATGTGTAGCGTTGGTGTTGTGTGTGCGATTTCTTGGCTCGCAACGCGGGGTCTCTTTTGGCCGGCCCCGATTTTTTTTCAGAGGGGAATATCATGCCTGTTAACTTAACAATGGCAGTGATTCACTTAACATCTGTGGCAAGGAAGATCATAAAATGGGGCAAAATTCATTTAACAGTTGTGGTTGTAAGTCAAGAACTACTTGTATTCTTGTTTTAGAAATCACTTAGAATCTTACATAGAACACGACAGCCAAATTGGGAAATATATATTTTTTTAATTCTCCAAAGTAGACAACTCAGTGCAAAGATTCAAAATACCATGTGGTTCAAATGCATTGTAATTTGAGATATGCCTATTATCAGGGTAGACATAAAATACTGAATCACCAGTTAAGATACTCTCAGCCTAAATCTCAAATTTCCTGGGAATTCAAGACCCTCAGATTCTTAATGCTACTTCAAAGACTGTCACTACTAACTGAAGAAAACAATTGCGTCATAGAGACAATGGGTTGGAGGATGGGTTGGTCTGACAGCAAAACCCAAATTCTGCTTTCTTGAGCCCCAAACAACAGTTTCAGACACTCACAACTGGCTGAATATTGAGGAGGCTATCTAACAAAAAAGGAGCTGTATGGGTCATAGCCACCACTCATTTCCGTCCCTCAAGTTAAATCTAATACTGAACTTTATCCTCTAAACTATAATTCTGCTGTTTTTCCATGCTGCTTATATCTGGGAGGATTTTAAGAAGTAAGTTTATATAGTTAAGAGCATGGAACAGATTGGTGTTCATGTACTTATGAAGAACCTAGCCTGGATACTTCTTTAAGTCATATTGTAATAACAATCTGTGAATTCAAACGTACTTTCTGTTATCTTCATTTTGCAGAATAGTTTAAATTCAACTTGCTTCCCTATCTTCCCTGCAGATATACCATCCAAGATCTTCTGGATCACTCCTTCTTCCATGAAGATACAGGGGTCCACGTTGAGTTGGCTGAGGAAGATAACAACGTGAAGACCACATTGAAATTTTGGCTACGGATGGATGACACTAAAAAACTGCATGGGAAGTACAAGGACAACAACGCCTTGGAGTTTTACTTTGAGCTATATAAAGATGTGGCTGAAGAAGTTGCCCAAGAAATGGTATATTTTGCTGTCATTAATTTCTCTACTATTTCTCCAAATCTTTCCAGGTTAGAATGTTTTATAAATAGTATAAGTAGAGCCACCTCTGTTTTTTTATTTTAACTGCATTTTGTACTGGCATGTCCTAAGAATGGTACATCTTCTGAGAGAAGTTGCTATCCATTAACTCTTAGGATGTTAGTATCATATCCTAATATAGGAATAATCATTATTTATTCAAAAATGTATTTTAAAATCACAGAAGTTTCACATTATCTTTTTCTGTCACATTGCACTCTGTGTCATGAGAATTATCACAGCTGAGATTTACTTTTTATCTGTTCCCTTACAATGTCATGTTGGATGCAAATTTTTCTGCAAAAGTCCATCTAAGCCTAACTTGCTGTTTGCTAGTAGCTCAGGAATTGTTCACACAGTTTCAGACATTCACCAATTTGTGTGTGTAAATATATCTAATCACAAACCTTCCTCACACTCATATCCAAAACTTATCTTAACTTGTAGATTACACATCTACAATAGAGCCTGCTCTGAGGAATGTACTGCAAATAGCAGATAAGATGTTTGGTCTTGTCTGACTGTCCTTCTGTTTTCTGTCTTCCTGCTCTGCTCTCCTTCCTACTCCATCTCACTGACCCATAATGCAGGTGGTTCTAGGCTTTGTATGTGAGGCAGACTACAAGCCAGTGGCAAAAGCAGTGCGAGAGCGAGTTCTTGCTATCAAGCGCCAGCGTGAGAAGAACAAACAAGCTCAGGAACAGCAGAAGCGTCAGGAGCAATCTTTAGCAATGACTTCTGATATCCTGCATTTGCTGGACCTGGACTCCCCCTCGCCTCTCAGTCCTGTCCAGACCACGACCCGCACCACACCTGGGTCTACCGATTCTGCCCTTGGATCAACTTTTCCTCCAGAGCCAGAAGAGCCAGAGGTTGACCAGCACCAGCCATTCCAGTATCATCCTAACTATTCTTCCACCACATGTAAGCACATCCATTAGTTTTGTTATCTCTATCTTCAACCAATGACTGACTGTATAACCAATGCCTTCCAGCATAATGGACCAGAGTTTCTATAATTTCCAGATGGAGAGGCATTTGAAATTTGACTCAGCTGTGCAAGCATCCTGAAAACCTCCAGCTTGCATCTTTTAAATATTGTTGTCAGTTTTTGCTGAGATTTTTTGCTCAATGTTTGTTATGGAGGGATCTGGCATTTACTTTGAAGCTGAACAAAATTCTGGGAAGCTTATGAGGCCATCAGATTTAGGGTACTCAAATCTTAATTTACATCTTTCTTTTTTCCTTCACAGCTGATTGTGAAACTGATGGATACTTAAGTTCCTCGGGATTTGTGGACTTGCCTGACAAGAGTCATTCTAAATCAATAACTGTTTCAGAACATTCCTTTGCTTCGGTGAGTCGAAATTCTGCCCTTGGCATGCACAGCTGCATTGGGTGAGGCTGATGCATATGGCTTAGACATGGAGAGAAGGTGAGCTGGCTTGGCATTGCAATTTCCCTTTCCCTCTTTATACCCACAGATCATTGCTGTGAGCTTGGATCCTGTCTCCATCAGTGACATCTCTTCCCCTGTTGACAGGTAGGAGAGTTTCAGAGGTTAACTGCTATCTGCTATGAATCTGGATGTAGAATGAACAAAATCTTGCTGTTTGCTCTCTTCTAAATCCTAAAATACACTGTACAGAGATAAATAAAGCTGAATTCCCTAGAATAAAGATAATCTCTATAGGGATTACTCAGGAACATCCTGAGTAACATTGGCCCTACTTTGATAGTCTTTTGCAAGACCATGAAGACCTGGTAGACATGGGGCAGGGGCATCCAGAGAGGCCTTTCAACTGGCTTATTTGATTGACTGGTTGTTGTTGCCAGGAGGAGGTGTTATTGCTTTTTATTGTTTTTATATTGGTTTTTTTTATCCTTGTAAACTGCCCAGAGTCAATGAGAGTGAGTTGGGTAGGCATATAAATTTTCTTAAATTAATTAAATTCCAATGCACCATAATTCAGCAACTTTGTCTTTGGCATCTAGAGATGCCAAATATGTATTGGGCTGTGTGGACCACCTTCTGATAACCATTACTGAGCCCAAGCTAACTGACAATAGAACTCTGATGTAGCCTGTCTGAACTGAAGTTTATCAGTTATTGAATTTATTTTCCCAATCCAAACAATCAGTGCTGTCTGAAACAAAAAGAAAAGCAAAAAAAAGTCCTTCAGTTCACCAGGATGCTTTTGGGGCAAGGGCATTGATCTAAATCCAGAATATACAACAAACAGGAAAGTTATTCTCAAGGCTTTTCCCAAACTGTTACTTGAGTGAAAGAGAGAGGACCAAGGAACATGAATGATAGGTAGATTCTCCTAAGAGGAAAAGTGCTCACATTCACGGAACAACTTCATTGGAATTTCATTTTGGCCAAAATAAAATTTGATAAAGACAATTTGTTAAGGGTAGCAAAGAATTGCAAGTGTAGATTGAATATGTATAGCAGAAGAGATGTGGTGAAATTACCATTGGTAGGATTGCATTTGAATCTTGTGGTAATATCCCAGACTTCTTTTTCCCCCTCACTCCATGCAATCAGCTTGAAAAGGATGAAATAGGTAAGGTACATATTCTTTCTGAGCAGGAATTAAGGCCATTTCTTGAAAGCTTCAACTTTGCCTGAAACAAGGAATTTAGAAAGGAAAAGAAATGAGGTGGATTTTATGATATATGGAAACTGATCACATTTCTAATTTCTTTCCTCATCATCATCTGGGAATAGTTACACATCTGATGTGGCATCTGGCTTGAGTGATGGCTATGAGGGTCTCTCTGCAAGTGAGGACAAATCAAAGCCCCAAGCCAAGCGAAGTTCTGGAAGGCTGGTTCGCCGTTGTGCTCGATCTCGTCTGCGCATTACTAATGTGAGTACTATCACTTGCAACAGTCTTAGGTTTAATAATAATAATAGTAATTAACAGACAATGATGGGGAAAAAAATTTATGAAGATCCATCTGTACTAAGATTGTGACATGGCATTAAAAGTGGAAAAAGTACAAAGTAGGCCTGGAAAATTATAATCATAAACAAAGCAACTCCAGAAAGGTTGATCAGAAGTTGCCTTTTTTACACATTTGTCAGAAAAAAAGAATAAAATGACTAATTGAAACTTTGATAAAACAATACATAGCAATAGTTCTACAAATTAGTTGTAGATTCATTCTTTCTGTGTTAAAGAATCCACTTGGCTATCCCTCATGCACAGAACGTCCAATATTCTGCAATTTATGGGATAATTCATAGCTGTTAAAATCAACTTAATGAAGAAAATAGATCTATAACTAGAATATATTTGCCAGGATTAAGAAAAACTGTAATTATTCAAACTGGGGAATGGTATTCTGTTTAAACAGGCCTCAAAATATAATTGCCCTAAGATATAAAAGCCCTAGTATATATTATATGTATGTCACACGTACATCACACATATAAACCTTTTTTACAGACACAAAAAAATATTCATAGGTAATCCATTCATCTGGCAACAATCAGAGCCAGGAGCCTTCCCCAGCTTCTTCAATGTAATTGTAGTCATAATGTCTTGAAGTGAGACAAGTACAGCATGGTTCATATCCAAGCCCCAAGTACAGGTAGCCCTCAACTTACAACATGACCACTCGAAGTTACAAAGGCACTAAAAACAATTTTTCACCCTTACTACCTTTGCAATATCCCCATGGACATGTGATTTACATTTGGAAGCTTGGTAACTTGTTCATATTTATGACGGTTTAAGTGTCCCAGGATTATATGCAACCTTTTGCATATAACCTTTTGCAACCTTTTGCATATAACCTTTTGCAACCTTTTGACAAGCAAAAGTCAACAGGGAAGCCAGATCCACTTAACAACCATGCTACTAACTTAACAATTGCAGTGATTCACTAAACAATTATGGCAAAAAAAGTTGTAAAATGGGGCAAATCTCATTTAACAAATTTCTCACTTAGCAACAGAAATTTTTGGGCTCAATTGTGGTAGTAAGTCGAGGACTACCTACATAGCTGTGATAGTCTTGCATGCTAGAACAAAAGTTTTCTCATTATTTGTTCATGAGAAATCTATTTAGTGCCTATATGTCATATTGACTCCTGGCAACTGCCTGCACTAGTTCCTGAAATTTCCCTTGCTAAGATTTCAGAAGCTGTTTGCCACCACCTGCTTCCTAGGACTGAGAGAGAATGACCATCCCAAGGCCACCCAGTTGGCTTTGGGCCTACGGCAGGGATACGACTCACCATCTCCTGGGTTCTACCTTAGTGCCTGAACCATTACTCCAAGCTGGCTCTTTGTGAGAAATTGGAACCATGCAATTTGGCATAAAATTTTATTATGTCTATCAGATTGAGAACCAGGGTACATTTTCTTAAATCACAACGAGGACACAGTATTAAGTTGCATAAATTGTTTGTGATCTTTCTCCACTACTATGTTGAATTGCTCCCCAGCAATTATAGAGCCAGATAATTAACCATTGTGACATTTGTGTCTTCTTGCTGATTCATGCAGTTCTCCCCAAGGCAATGAGTGGTAAAGCATCATGGATTTAATACATTTTGAAGTTGCTCATGAATGGCATCTGAATAACACTGATATCACTAAGGATGACTTAAGGCCATCTCAGTCACTCATTGCCTGAGGATACAAAGATGAAAAAATGAGAGCATGGTAGAAAAAGGAGGTTTCATTTAGGTTCGAATAGGAAAGATCCAAAATGATGTATCAGCCTTATCTTCCTTTTACCAGTATCCTCATCAAGTACAGTGTAATAAAAATTAGATTTCAGAAATGAATAGATAAGAAGATACGTTGCATTCCTTGTGCTATATGTTTACACATAGACTTTGGTAGACATTTGCCTGGATTTCTTGGTTACATGACTATATCTCTTTCAAGTGTGAGAGAAAAATATAATTTGATCAAATGATATTTACAATTGGGCAGCAAGGAAATTAAATACTGATTAAGGTCAGATATAAAGCTATACCTAATATTTATTGTTCCATCTAATCAGTGGTGGGATTCAAATTTTTTTATACTGGTTCTATGGGCGTGGCGTGGCTTGGTGGGCGTGGCAGGGAAAGGATACTGTAAAATCCTCATTCTCTCCCCACTCCAGGGGAAGGTTATTGCAAAATCCCCATTCCCTCCCCATCCACTAACCTGCTTTCCAGCTCCGTTCTCCTGTGCAGGGCAACAAAAGAAGACCCAGTCAATCACCTGGGACTCGGGAGGCAGGGAATAGATGAGGGTGGGGCCAGTCAGAGGTGGTATTTGCCAGTTCTCCGAACAACTCAAAATTTTCTCTACCGGTTCTCCAGAACTGGTCAGAATCTGCCGAATACCACCTCTGCATTAAATATGGGAATGTATAAAATGTTAAGAACAATTGCTATCTAATATTTTTAGTAATTTACATATATTTTTTCTTATTATTCCCTTTTGCCTCTCAACTTCTTTTTCATATAATAGAGAATTATTTGTTTAATAAATACTCAAAAGTTTGCATTTAAGGCCAAACTGCCTCAGCCCTATAGACTGATTTAAAAAAAACAAAAGACAGTAGTTTGGGGAAGTGAGTTGAATTGAAGTGTCGTACCTACTATATCGATAGAGGAAATACTTAATCTATTATGGATTTACATTCCTTGCTGTCCTGGTTAGAATCTCCCTCTCTTTTCCAATACATATACATATAAGAATTATTTTGTAATACAAGGAACAGAAATATGTAAATAACAGAAAAAACAATTATTTTATTTGAAACGAATATCTAAATATCTCCTTTTAGAATTGCTATTATAAGATTTGTTCACCTAGTAAATTACCTTTTATCTATTAAATTTTTATCCTGTCTTTATTACTTTATAAGTAACTCAAGGTGGTGAACATACCTAAATACCTCCCTCTAGTTTTCCTACAACAATAACCTTACAAGGTGGATTGAACTGAGAGAGGGTTAATGCCTGAAAGTCACCTAGCCAGTTAACTTTCCTAAGATGAGACTACAACTCAGGCTCCTGATGTCTAGGCCATTACACAGTTACTAACCATTATACCCTACTAACTCCTACTTTCCTATTTGAATGCCCTCCAAATATTCTCATTATAACTTCAGTTAGGTAAATAGCTCTGGATTTTCCAATGTATTAATTCAGCAAATTAGCCTGAGGGATCACTACAGACTGCTTTAAAACTACTCATTTTTGTCTGACCTTCAGATTTTTAGAGAGCGCTTGGGGAAGGTTACTTTTTGTAAGTAGCATATGGAAACAATCTATTCAGAGAAATTTAGCATTTTTATGCAATGGCATTTCCATAATTTAAAAATCTTTTATATATGTGTGTTTAAAATCTTTACCAATCATACAAATATCATAACTGATTATTCAGAATATTACTGTAGAGTCTTTTCATGATCTATTTTTGTTTTAAGAAACAAAATTATGTAAATTGGATGGCATGCATTAGGCTTCTGCCAATATTGTACAATTCTAAAACATCCCAGCACAGAAATACATGTAAATGTATGAAGAAGAAAAAACCCTTTTATATCATTAAGATGCTGGCAGAAATAATTCCTCTCCAAATAACCCATGTTTTAACAAGTAATAGAAGGGAAAGAGAAGGAAAAGGCCTAAATGTCTTTCTATCTTGCAAAATTTGAAGCCCATCAGGAAAGCTGGATTTCCTATTGGGCCACACTAGGGGTTTGTGTGTGTGTGTCTGTCTCTCTGGGTCTGGGTCTGGGTCTGGGTGTGTTGCTTGCACACGCTAGCGGAAACCCTAACACTAATCCCCCAATTTCTGTAGATGCCAAATCATAATGATCAAGTAGTTGAGTGTCAACTACAAACATATAATAACAAGATGGTCACCTTCAAATTTGATCTGGATGGAGACAATCCTGAGGAAATCGCAGCTGTCATGGTATGAATGTTGATTTCTTTAATTCATAATATCTATACCAATAGGAACTGGAGGCAGGATGTGATCTCCTTAATTCTTCTTTTGATTGTGCCTCTGGCTTCCCAGGTTGCCAAGGAATTTGTCCTGAAATCTGAACAGGAGCAATTCATCCAGGGAATTCATGATATTATCATGCGTGTAGAAGCACTCCTCCAGAAGGATAAGTTGAACAAACAACAGGGGGATCTGGGCAAGCCTGATGTGCAATGTATATCTCCTACTTCGGCTACTGGCACTCTCTCAGTGAGTTTCAGATCTTTGCTGGTTAAGAATTAGGATAGAAAATATTTATATAGCATCTGGAATTGCTTTACTCATTTTTGTTATTTTCCAAATTAGTAAAAGATACGTCTCCTCATATTTTTGGTTAGCTGAGCACAGTAACAGATCTTCAGAAATAAGCCATCTTTCCTTTGGCTTTTACTTCACTCATCCTATATCTTAAAATGCTGGGGCCACTTTCATTAAGGTACTTTGGTACAAGAAGAATTCAGATTTGTCTGAAAACTGGACCCCAAATAAGATTCTTCTTCCATTAATCCCAAATACTTTATGGCTAAGAAGGAAAGTAGATTGACCCCTTCCTTTCTGTGGCAGCCCCTCAAATATTGGAAAACTGCTATCCTGTCTTCCCTGGTCTTTCTCTTTACTAGACGAGCCAAGTCCAGTTCCTGTAACCGTTCTTCATAAGTTTTTGGCTCCAGTCGCCTAATCATCCTGGTTGCTCTCCTCTGTACTTTTTCTAGAGTCTCAACATCTTTTTTATAATGTGGTGAACAAAACTGGATGTAATACTTCAGGTATGGTCTTACTAAGGCTTTATAGAGTGGTATTAGTACCTCCCTTGATCTTGATTGTATCCCTCTGTTAATACAACATGGTCAGAGAGGCCTCTTTTCATTATCTATTAAATGATTATTCTTTTTTTTACCTTTTTCCTATTTTCTTTTAGGCCGAGCTGCCACTGCAAGACCTCTCGTGTTCCATCTCCTCATCCTCATCTCTTAGTGGTATGTAATCAAACATGTGCTTAACCCATTTTACTTTTCACTTGCTACTTGAAAAGCTATTTCATTTATTGGGTCTGATCTGTCAAATACTGAAATTTAACAGACAATCAGAGGGGAAATAGGATTGAAGTCCTTCTCTGAGAATTTAACCTAAAATAATATTACTCCTATTAGTCTTCACTAGGAATGATAAATCTTTCCAAAATTTAATAGCCAGCTTGTAATAGCCATACATTCAGAAAATTACAGTTCCCTCTAGGATTCTATTATTTTCAAACAAGTGTAGGAGTGCAGGAGGCAGATTCCTAGGGAATTAACAAAAGAATGGTGTTTTTTCATATGCTGTCAATTTTTCTCGATTATATTGCTGAAACAAAGAATACTTGGAATAAGTAATAGTATTTTTATGTAGAAGCACTATAAATGGCATTTAGTTTGAGTATCCAATATATATTTGTGAATTCAGAATTATTTAATTCTAGGTGCAAACTTTTATATTAGGCTGTAATTGCCAGGTCTCAGGATTTTCATAAAAATTGAAACAGAGTTTATCTGCTTTCTGCTATTTTAGAACACAAATGTGTGTCAAAAGATGAGAAAAGAAGATGTCATGATTGAATGTTATACCTTATCAATAATAATATGTATGTTAGCAAATATGAAAGTTAAAAATGATGAAAATGATGAAAGACTCGGCCTTACAAAATATTCATTAAGGGGTGCTAATCTGCAGTAAAGGATCTAAATATGTATCGTAAGAATTCAACTTTTTTCAGATTGTGGTTGCCTTAGTTCAGGACAGCCTGTGTCGTTATCACCTATCCATACTTCAGTGGTGGATGCAATTTCTGAGAATGATCCCTTTAGCCCCAGCGTTCCCTCAACAACTACCCAAAATTTTGGGCAACCAGTACTCTCAACTACATCTGCAGGTAAAACTGATTGGTTGTGGTTTACTTCTACTGGTAGTTGTAAAATACTATTCAAGTAGATAGCATTCAGGGAAGGTAACCAGGCTTGCTCTCTTGAAGAATCTTTATCCAGCAATGTAAACTGCTGGACACTGACTTGATATCTAAGGTGATAGTGATGATGATAACTATTATTTCCTGCCCTTTATGTTGTATCACCAATGGTGGAGTATATAATATCACCCCTTCCTATTTTCCCAACAACAACCCTGTGAATAGATTAAGCTGAGAAAAAAGCTACTGGAGCAAAATAGTGCTGTGATAATAATATAAGATAATTCAACAATAAAGGGATAATCTGGAGGAGTCTAATATCCTGCATGAACCATGATTTTTAAAATATGGAAAGAGAAAAATTGAATTTGGAAAAATTTGTAAGTAGTTGACTTATTTATGATTTGGGCAGGGGCAAGACTTTGTATAATCCCAAAAATGTGGGGAAAATCTGACTAAATTATATAACACAGTACATTATGTCTCCCACTTTATCTTACGCTATTCTCCCATTACCCTATTTCTTTTTAAAATATTTTAAACATTTTGAAATAAAAGATACTATCCAGAATCATTCAATATATAAGCAGCCATGCCAAATTCATCACATATTTTAGTTTCCCCTGGTGCAAAAATATGGGCATTGGTGGAAAAAGCAGGGCAAATGATCTACTTAATATTAATTAGAAAATAAAGCTGATTGGTGATTAGAAAGAACAAAATGAATTGGGCCCACCTGCTCTGCAAACACGGGGAAGGCTTTCTGAAATGCTACATAATGAGTGGGATGCAACTGATTTCCTTTGCTTTGCTTCTAGGACCAACTGACCTGCCAACTTGCCTTTTTCCTTACAGGCATCACCAGTATACCTGGACAGACCTGGCCAACCTACCATATGTATCCAAGGACTCCTACAACACCCTCTTACCTTGTCCCCATCCCTCAACCAATTTCTCCACCAAATTCTGTTCTCCCCACATTGCCCCTTACCTCTTCCAATGCCCCATCCATTGGCACTGCTGTGCCTGCACCACCTATCCCTATGTGGCCTACCTCTACTTCCCCTTTGTTCTCTCTCGCCGATGTTTTCTCTCTGGCTATGATGAGTATGGCCCAGTCATTTCTTCCAGCAGTATCTGTAAGGACTGCCCAGACAGGGCCTCTCTATACCTCACCAGTCCCACAGCCACCAGTTCTGTGTCCACCCAGCCCCACTACTGTACGTTTTATCTATCCTGAGCTGGTGTCTTCCCCGAAACCAGCCCACTTAGCCAATGGGATGTTGGGGCCAGTGGTGTCTCCAAGCTGTAACCCAACTCCAGTCACCTCAATTGCTGGGAATTCTGAGAACAGTCCAGTAAGTCTTTTGAATCAGTATCTTATATGACTATAAATGGGGAAAACAAGAGGCTCTCTTGTAACCGCGTGCCTCAGTTCTAGTACTGTTGAAATGTATTACTTAATTATGATGGGGACATGGCTACATGGAAGTTAGTTCATTTTAGGAAATAGTGATTGCTTTTATTATATTTAGACATCAAAAGCTAGCAATTTTAACAATCAGCATGGGGATTTATTTTAATTATAATAGAGGAGCATTCCTTGGAAGCTTTGCCTCAGCTCCATAGGAACTTCAGTTAAATATTGATAGAGAGTTCTTGATTGTAACAGTTTTTCCATATTAGGGTGAGATGAGATGTACATTATTTTAGCGCTGCCTGAATCCCAGGTTAATCCTTTGATTTAATGAATTTTCAATGGATAACACAGCCATCTATTGAAGAAACAAACTGGAATTCCACTGCATGGTGAATGGACCAAAAAATGGAAATTCTCTATTGATTTGTTTCCCTTTCTCCACAGGTAGCTCCTGTTTCTTCCTGGTCTGGATCACAATTAACCATATCAGATCTCTCTATCTCCAATGGTTCTTCTGCTGAACACACAACCCTCAGTGAAGGTAAGAAGGGTTTCAGAAGAATTGGAGAAGGAAATTTGAAGCCCTCTACAAGTAGCTATGGTGCAAAGCCATGACTCAGAGCAGCATCCATAGTGGATAGCTCAAAATCAGCACAGTGCCAGATGTGGTGATGCATACATTGTTCAAAAGGAGCAAGTTTTGCATCACAATGCTACATTGCAAATTTTGACACCCCACTCCCTATACTATGAGTTGGGCTTAAATTAGCTGTACTGATATAAAACTGTGTTCCCTTCCTGAGATAGTACCATCCAACAGTTGCAAACTGTGCAAAATCATTTCACATGCTTGACTTCATCCATTTTGTTGATGTGGTTAAAAGACTTTAATGGGTAGTCTGATTGGTAAATATTGGTTATGGCAGGTTGCAAGATTGTCCCTTCCAGTTCCTGAGAAGTCTTCTTTGGTGCCTTTCTTTTCCACCATCACCTGACGCAATGGCTAGTTTTTGTGTTGCTGCAGGTGGTACAAGGCTGCTGTTGTACTCAGCAGACTTGAGGAATGGTGGAAAAGTTCTAAATCTATACTTCCCTACTTTACTACTCTCCCAGGCATGGCAAAAAGAAAAGAGAGAAGGGCTCCTGAGCTAGCCCTTTTGCTTTTGGTTTGATTTTATTTGACACCCAAACTGAGCTTCAAATGTATCCCCCTCATTGAAATTTTGGCTGTCTTGCTTTACAGTGAAGGTTTACTGCTCTTATGGAAGGAGGTATATAAGTACTGTATAAGCCATGGCCTTTAACCAGTTTTCAAAATGAGCCACAACCAGGGCATCAACCGAATAAAATGGGAGGCAAAAGTACCAGCTGTATTTCCTTTGCTTGGCTCTCTGTTACTTGTTGGACCCATAGATTTCATGGAACTGTGGTTTATGACCATAACAAAGTCTTACCATGGATAACTTGTTCCTTTTGATACTTCATGTAAGAAGACATACTGTGAGCTGCTTCACAATATCCTTTGAGCAGTGGATGATAATTGTAACATCTAGAGGGGAATTCTAGGAGTATTTATGTTCACACGTTTTAAAGTTGCCAACTTCGAAAAATGTTGCTCTTATAGGAAGATTTGCCCACAGATCTTCCTCATATTTCATTTTTCTTTACCAGGAGAGCCCAAGCCACAAATCCTAGGCCGTTTTCAGGTGACACCCACACGGAGTATCCCATCAGAATCCCCCACCAAAGGCGATGGACCTGACATCTCAAGTACTTCCGAATCTGATAGTGACTCTCCTGGTGAAACACCTGTGCAGGAAGCCGAGGAGGGTACCACTCCCGTGGCAGAGGGAGAGGGTGATGGCGAATCTACTCATAGCAACAATGTTTGGATGAATTATATGCACAGCCCTTCCTACCCCAGCAGTGATGATTCAGACAGCACAGAAGATGATGACGTCTGGGATGAACTACAAGCCTTGCGCCAGAAGTGAGTAGTCTTGGTACTACTTGGCAGTAAATAATTTTCCCCCCTTCTCCATTCAGTAATGTCACCTTTCATTTTGTCCTTCTCTCAGGCATCTTTCTGAAGTAGAAAAGCTCCAGGCCCAGCAGAAACAAGAAATAGAAGAGCTTTATAATCGCCTTGGCAAGGTGCCACCTGCTGGAATTGTATCACCTGCCACCATGCTCTCTAGTCGCCAACGCCGCCTCTCTAAGGGCAGCTTCAATCCCCTGAGGCGCAGCAGCTTACAGCGCCCAGACGCAACACAGCCTCAAGGTAAATCCTTTCTTACCTCTGCGCTAAGTGCATGCAAGCATGCTGCAGACTTAATTGACTAATCTACAGTAGTTGTAAGGCAAATTTCAGTAAACCTACTTAAGTGAGAAAGTGCCTTGTGACACTTTGGAAAAGGCGCTTTGCAGATAAAGGAATATAGAATTTATACAGTATGACCCACCCTGATTCTATGTACACCATCTCAATGTTTTGTGGAAAACTATTTTGCACTGCTGTTTTGTTAACAATCTCTAGGCATTTCCTGGATATCTGTGAACTGAAAACATTTAAATAATTTATTTCAATGAAATAACAAGACTAAAGGCCTGATCTCAATGAAAACACTTTAATATTGACCAAGTACCATCTTTTTAGGGATAAAGCCTTCACATACAAATTGTACAGCCATTTGTTCACTTACCTGTTTCCAGTTACATAAAATCCCTCAGAGGGGAGGAGACTTTAACCACCCCACTCATCCCATAACAGTAATTAAAATAACTAGTTCCTTGTTTCTAATATTAGAAGAAACTAACGGTCTTGATTAAGATTTTGATAGGATGGATGGGTGGGTGAGATTTTGTTTAAATACCCCTTCCCATCCCAATGCAAATAACATGCATATTGTAATTGTGTATGATATTGTGTAATGATGTTAGTTTCCCATCTACATTAGTACTATATATTGATTTTCATTACAGTTGTCTTTGCATTAATGTGATTATTATCTATCCAGGGATCATGAGGAGAAATTCTGTGAGTGGCAGCAACCTTGCCTCCCAGGAACAGCGACAAAGTAAAGGCGTGAAGTTTGCTAGTGATATTGGATGTCTGGTAAGGAATGGACTAGATCAGCAGTTGGCTGGGAATTCTGGGAGTTAAAATCCACACATCTCAAAATTGCCAAGTTTGAGAAGCACTAGAATGTTTCTAGAATGTTTGCTCTGGGCCAGAGGTTAAGTAGCCTCGGTTGGGCAGGCAAGTCTTGTGCAATCCAACTTGCCTTGTTTGAAGAAATTAGATCAATCTTTCCCCACCCATGGTATCCAGACGTTTTCATCGACATGGCAAAAGTAGCACCACAGCCTTGGGCCCCAAGCCCTAACCCTTTGGGACATGCCACATATGCTACATAATGTCACATATGCAGATAGTGCAAGCTTATAGTCCAACACAGCAGAACCTTATTTTCTTCAGGTGGACTAGTTTAACCCCTCTCCACCACTGCAAAATCCACTTTGTCATTCCTCCCAAATGTAATTATTCTAGGCATGAATTAGCCAAACCATAAAAGTTTCCTAAGCTCATTAATTTGCTACAAATTGTTTTGTCTGTTTGAATTCTACAATATAATCCCAGAGTACTGCTTTATTTTTTATTACTTTTTTTAATTTGTGATCAATTGCAAAAAGCAGCTTTACTTGGAACAGATGATATCTTACAATGGTACTTTTAATACTATCAAACAACATCTGCCTATCGTAGGTCCTTGGAAAGGACTTGATAGGTGGACAAAAATGCCAAATCCAATCTAAACAACTGATTTACTGTGCAGAATCATAATATATAATATAGATCAGGACCCCATAAGAGTCAAGCAAGAGAATTTGAATGCAGCACACTAGTTTTCAAAAGTTTCAGAAATAAAAACACAGGTGTAAGTGTGTGTCTTTATTATTTTGCTATAGTTATCAAAATATGGCAACCTAAGTCCATGTTCAATGTTTCAATAGAGGGATTATAATAATTGTATTCATTAATAACACTTGAAATATTTTCTCCAAATTTCTAGGTATGCATAGCATAGGATAGGAGCAGAATAGAAGCTGAAATTCTCAGCTTTTCAAATTCTGACTAGAGAAATCATGCCATTATATAAATGTTCCTTAGACTGTCTGGGTTGAATATACTAAGTTGCTTAGACACATGTAAATAAATAATATGTAACACCTCTTCTGGGTTAGATCTAGCCATCCATCTAGGTCAGACAGGAAAAGCATGTTATGAGTCTCGTCTGCTAAAGATGGCACCCAGAAGACAAGCCTTTTCTATTGTACCACATGCTCTTTGGCATATCGTTCCCTCAAGGCAAGATTAGCTTCAACTCTATCGGTATTTAAGAAATCTCTTTAAAAGTGGGTTTGGGGATCCCACAATAACAGGGAGTCCATGAAGTAATGTATGTGGGTTTTGATGCATTATAAGTTCATTGTTTTAATGGTTATTTAAAAGTTGTTTTTAGGTTAGTTGTTTTTAATTGTTATTTAAAAATTGTTTTGTTAGTTTTATTATACAGCGCCCAGAGTCACATCAGTGAGATGGGCAGTTGTATAAATTTGATAAATAAATGAAATAAATAAACCACACATATATTGTGCTAACCATAAATCAAATCTATTAAACCATAGTAATAAGATTCAAATATCATGTGAAACTAGGAATCCACACCACTTGTGACACTCCAGAATTAAAACTTCCATTAGTTCAGCCCTAATGAACAATACCCATAGCAAGGGTTGTTATGAGTGGAAGTACAGTATCATTTCAATAAAAATGATCAACCCCTAGAAAATGATGCATTTTTGTGGCTTAGGACATTTAGTAAGTCCATGTCATCAACAAGCAGTAGACATCAAATGTCTGCTACTTAAAATTCATTGTTTCACAAATTACTTTTTTTTTTTCAGTAACCAAACCATTAGGTGATACATCTGTGGATTCTACCTCAACCTGATGCCCACCCTCAAAAGGATGGAATGAAAGGGCCTTCTGCAACATATGCTTTTTGCTCAGTTTATAAGGGCAGTCACTATTATTCAGTATGGCAAATATATTTTGATAAAAGGAGCAGAATTGATGCTCCTGAGAATTGTATATGTACCAAACAACTAAGGATGAAAACACTTCGGTGCTACTGAGTTTCTCTTTATAAGCTTTGGATATGCAAAGGGATGCCAAGCCCCTGCGATTTGAGAGGATTTATCATGAAAATGCCAGGATGTGCATGCTTTTCTGTTGTTTCTCTCTTATAAAAGAATGCAACTAAAATAGAAGTAAAAGGTGCCTATGGGATTTTTCATGTTCTGGAGTAGAATCCTTATGCTTCAAGCTTTATTGATCTATGTGCCTTGATAAGAGGAGATCAAGACCTAGAGTAGATCTTAATAGCTCTCCTAATTTCCAAAGCCACAAAAGGCTTCTCTGAATCTTTAAGCAGCTGTTTTATGGGAGATAAGCATGCCTTAGTCTTACAAGAATTAGGTCCTCTCCTCATTAATTCAGCTGCAAGTTTAGCCTTAAAAGCAGTGGCAGTCTACTTGATCTCCTCTGCACTTTTGGACATTTTTGCCTTGATTAAGGATCAACTTTTCTTACAAGGGTGTCTGCACTTTGGAGTAACTTTGTACATGAGATTTTGTACATCTACCATAATACAGTATATAAAGACATGCTTTGAAAGGAAAGCTGATATTGTAGTAAGACAGCACCAACCTGGTCGAAAATAAAAAAAAAAAAGTGAACTTAATGAAAATAAACAAACATACTTCAAACAAAAATAGTCTAGATTCTTTGACCCCTTTTTTCCTGTCTTCCCTATACAATACTATTATAATCTGATCTCCCCATTAAGATTGTGTTCAGACCAAGAGCTTTTGGGAAAGCTATTCTTTTTTCTTCCATAATCTTTTTAGATTGAAAAAACAAGTGTTGCAAGTAGGAAATAATGGCATTGACTCCTACCTCCCCACAAGTATTTATGTTAATAAAGCAGGCACTAGCACAATAAAAGCTTTATTAGGAAGCTAGTGCTCTGGAGGGCAGGATCCAGAGGTGTTTTGAAATCCCCTCTCACAGAGCAAGGAATGCTGCATCCTGCATTGAGAGGTGATTCCACCTATTAAGTCCTTTCTTGACTTCTGCATATCAGTATTAGTGCTACAGTGCTTGTTGGCAAAGAGGAAAAAAGATTGTTATTTGAAGACTTCTAGCCACAGAATCTAGTCTTCCATATCCTTGGTATTATAAACAAATAAATGTGCGCACATGCAGCAAATTTATGGTAATAGTAAAATAAGTATAGATCGTGGGTGTCAAACTCGTGGCGTCACATTACTGTCATGTGATGTATCGCAACAGTTTTCCCCTTCACAGAGTTGGGATTGGCGTGATTTGCATGTGATGCAGGCGGCCACCCCTGGTATAGATTAATTCACCTCCACTGTCATCAGTAGAACTTTCAAGGAAATAAAATGGGCCAGTAAAAAAGAAAGAATCATAAAATGCATCTCTTCCCAATTATGACACAATCTGAGAAAGCATTGTATTCTACTTTTTGTTGCTATTCCCATCTCCAGTGAAATTGTTTTAATAGTAAATCTCTTTGCTGCAAAAGGCACATTCCACAGTAAAAGAAATGTATTTATAAAAACTATCATAGCTGGGATATAACAAAGAGGAACGCTCTCATGATCAAAACTCTATAAGCAGAGGAGAGAATATAACAGAAACAACAAAGACAAATGGATGAAATTTGCAATGGATGAAAGCAACAAGTAGGAACTGTCACACATTTCAACTATTTGAGTCATTTAGTCTCCAAGAATTCTGGTGTACCTGAATTTGGGGAGGAGACTACTCAGGCCAGGTATGTAATTCTTCTAACTCTGAAAATGGTTTATTCCTCTATTCCCCTTTTGAAGAACAAAAGTGATAGAATACTATTGGGCTCAATCCTGCTTCTTTAGTTCATATAAATACACTCTGAGAAGTAGTATTTGGAAGGATAAGTTATAATTGCCCTAAGCACTTGATCACTCTAGACCTGAGAATATTCTAGAATCTCTTCTAATAAGAGAGGGAAATCCTGCTGCTGAAATCTGAATTACAAATAACATAGGACACATTTTCTACTAAAGAGAAATGTCCTTTCTTTGAGCTTCAAAGAAATATGCATTTGATAAATGCCTTGTCTGGCTTCTAGTCAGTTGCTAGTTTAATGATTCACTTACTCCAAATATATAAGAAACAATAAGAGCAACAATAGAGTTGTCAAAGTAGCACATCAAAAAGTTTATGGTCTGGAAATGAACTGCCAAAGCCTGCAAGAATTCTGCTAATAGAAAAATTCAGGGGTAGGGATCTGTACAATAAGAATCTTTGGATTTTTTTTGCCATCTGAATGTGGTATGGGCTCATCTAAATACTAAATGCCAAGTTTGTTTTTCTTTCTGAAGTCATCCTTATATAATTTTTATTAATATTGATTGTAATAGTAAAATCTAACAATGTAAAGAAAAGAGAATAGAGAAAATGTTTAAAAGTGCAAATGCAAAGAAAAATGAAGAAAAAACAAAATATAAAGAAGTGACATCAAATCATCACAAGTATAAAATTTAGTAACTCTTCAGCCTCTTTAAAGTTACAAATATTTATCACTTTATGTATCCCATCTGTTACCTATTCCATAAAGCATTATCTTTTCAGTCCCAGTTTCAGCAGAAAGTCCGTAAAGGATAGCTAGAAGTAACAACATTTTAACTGTTTCAAATAAGCCCTATCCTTATCGTCCTTCCTTTTACTTCTATCAGGCTTCATCTTTAGTTTGTTCAAATATTGTAGGATTTGATTTCTCTTCATTTCTTCTTTGTCCCATCACACACTATCTTCAAGCTTCATCAAGCCTAACCCCAACACAAAGCAAAACAAAACAGCCAAAGTTCAATTCTTGTATTTGCCTACACTGTATAGGCAGATTTTTGCCAGACTAAACCTATGCTACCCTAAACTGATGGATATACCTTGGGAGATTCTAGCGATTGGCTATCCTAAATCATTTCCGCTTTTCACAATCCAGCTCTGTGATGGATATTTCGTCTTGCGCCCTTTCTTCAAATGCGTTCCCTCCTTTGAAGGAATCTGCTACTTTTCTGCAATCTATCACTGTACCTCCCCTTTATAGATAGTTCCATCACACCTTTTGAAAATCTAGTATGGAAAAATTATCTAGGTCACTCTCTTGGTTTATCATCTGTATTTCCCTTTTAAATTTCAAACTTTAACCAATTTCTTTTGCAGAATCAGTAAAACCGTTCTCTAAATGGGCGTTGGTGCTTACCTGATACGCCCTTTCTTGTCGAGCTGCATAGAGCATCCAGAGTGGGAGGTGCTCCAGTCTTCACTCTAACAGGCTGAGCTATAATTGAGGAATGCTCCTCCTCCTCCACGTGACTCCTCCACGCGTTCCCCAGTTTTACGAAGACGAGAAGACAACTATCCTCTCATGTCAACAATTGTACAATTCTCAACTATAAACTGTGCACATCATTGGCCGAAACAGGATTCCCCACCAGACGGACCAATTAGGGTGGGGCTGGATGCTCTACGCAACTCGACGAGAAAGGGCATATCAGGTAAGCACCAATGCCCATTCTCCGTAGAGCTGCTGCGAGCATCCAGAGTGGGACATACCAAAGCATGGCCTGTCCTACGGGAGGGACTCTGTCTGGTCCGGAATCACACCTGGATCTCTCGCCACCTGTTGAAGGACTCGCCTGCCAAAGGATGCCTCAGCTGAGGTGTAAACATCGATTTTATAGTGGCATATAAAGGGAGACGGAGACGCCCAGGTGGCCGCTCGACAGATATCCTTTATCGATGCCTGAGTAGCCCAGGCTGACGAGGTGGCTACACTCCTTGTAGAGTGAGCGGTAATCCCACTAGGAAAAGGAAGAGCCTGAGCCAGATAGGCCTTGGATATGGTAGCTCTAATCCAGCGGCCAATGGTAGATGGGGATACCTTGCAGCCCAGCGTCTTTGGCTGAAAGGACAGGAACAACGACTCTGACTTCCTGATACACTGTGTACGATAGATGTAAATACGAAGTGCCCTTCGCACATTGAGAGTGTGCCACTGCCTTTCCCTTTCTCGAGAAGGCTTGGGACAAAAATTAGGCAGAACCAATTCCTGAGCTCTATGAAATGCTGAGTTGGTTTTAGGCATAAAGACAGGGTCTGGTCTCAGAACCACCCGATCAGTGTGGAAAACACATATGTCCTTTCTTATGGATAGAGCTGCTATTTCAGATATCCTTCTCGCCGATGTTATCGTCACAAGGAACACCACTTTGAATGTGAGAAACTGAAGTGGCGCCTCCCTGAGAGGCTCGAAGGGAGGTTTGTTTAGTGCCATAAGAACCTTATTAAGATCCCAGGTAGGGTATCTGTGAATCACAGGGAGATGCAGATTGGAAGCCCCCCTAAGGAAAGCCCTTATGCGAGGGTGGTGGAAAAGGGAGCCAGAAGAGCTGCCAGCGACCACCATTGACAGGGCTGCGACCTGTCTTCTCAGGGTATTGGGGGAGAGGCCCCTATCTAGCCCGTCTTGTAGGAAGGCCAGGATCTGTGCAACTGAAAGTGAGAGCAGATCAGCAGACGACTTATGACACCACCTACAAAAGATGTTCCAGGTTGCGTTATAAATGCGGGTACTCGAAGGCCACCTTGCTGCCAGGATGGTATTGATGACCTGGACCAACAGGCCCTCATCTTTTAGCCTTTCCCACTCAACCTCCACACAGCTAACTGAAGCCACAGTGGGTCGGGATGTTGAAGAGGTCCCTGGGACAGTGAGATCCTGTCTAGGGGGATCCTCCACGGAGGGACCACTGACAGATTGTGAAGATCCACAAACCACGGTCTCCTGGGCCAATAAGGGGCTATCAGGAGGACTTCCGCTCTTTCAAATATTAATTTCTGAATCACCTTGGGAATCAACGGAAGCGGGGGGAAGGCGTACAGAAGTCCGGAAGGCCAGGGGCAGCGCAGGGCATCATGGTTCTTTGCCCCGTCGGTGGGGTAACATGATAAGAACCTCAGTGTCTGGGCGTTGAGTGGGGATGTGAACAGGTCCACCAAAGGCTGGCTGAATATTGCTGCTGCCTCCCTGAACAAAGAGGGGTGTAGGTGCCATTCCAATTGGTCCAGCATGGCCCTGCTCAGCCAGTCTGCTTGGGCATTCGAGACCCCCGAGATGTGTTCCGCCCTGATGGATAAGAGATGCATCTCTAGCCACCGACAGAGCCGGTTGGCCTCCCTCATGAGGCGTATGGAATGAGTGCCCCCTTGACGGTTGATGTGGGCCTTGGTTGTAGTGTTGTCTGTTAAAACCAGTATGTGGCGCCCTCACACCTGAGGGAGGAAGGCACGCAAGGCTAGGTATACTGTGTGAAGCTCCAGCCAGTTGATGCTGCAGCGCCGCTCTGTTGCTGACCAAGTTCCCTGGGCTGAAAGCGACTGCATGTGGGCCCCCCATCCAGAAAGGCTGGCATCTGTCATGAGAGTGATCCTTTGGGGCTCCTTGAAGAGATGACCTTTGTTGGTAGAGGGTATTGTCCACCAGAGAAGGGAGGCGAGAACCCTTGGAGGAACCTTTACCATGAGGCCTGAGTTGCTCCTTCCGGAATGCTGATAAGGCAGGAGGAACCACTGTAGGGATCTAGAATGTAAGCGAGCCCAGGGGAAAATTGATATGCATGAAACTAACTTTCCAAGCAACTTGGATAAGTCCAGCAATGAGGCCTTTCTAGTCCGTCTAATAGTCTTGATAGCCTTTTGGATATTGCTGAACCTCTTGTGGGAAAGGAAGACCCTCCCTTGAACCGAATCAATCACAGCCCCTAAGTGAACAATGCGGGTGGAAGGGTTAAGCTGACTCTTCTCCCAGTTAACAAGGAAGCCGTGAGCCTGAAGCACCGAGAGGGTGGTCTTAGTGTCACTCTCAGCCTGATGTTGGGTAGGGGATAAAATAAGAATGTCGTCAAGGTAACAGTGAATGCGGATAGGGAAGTGTCTGAGGTGAGTCGCCAGAGCTGCCAACACCTTGATGAAGGTCCTCGGGGCGGAGACGAGACCAAAGGGAAGGGCCATGTATTGGAAATGCTGATTGTTGTAGCAAAATCTCAAATATTTGGAACAAGAGGGGCGAATGGGTATATGGAGATATGCCTCAGAGAGGTCAATGGATGTAAGCCAGTCTCCCTGCCTGGTACCCTGTAAGATTGACTGAAGTGTATGCATTTTGAACTTGTGACGGACGATATAGCAATTGAGTCTCTTCAGATCTAAAATAGGCCTCCAACCCCCGGAATGTTTAGGGACCAAGAAGAGGAGGGAATAGAACCCCCCTCCTCGCTGAGAAGGCGGCACGGGCTGGATGGCCTTAATATCAGAAAGATGACTAATAGCGGCTGCCATGAGAGCCCATTTAGATGGGTCTCTGGAAAGGGGAGAAACCATGAAATGCTCCGGAGGAACAGACTGAAACTGAAGAGAGAGGCCAAACCTTACAGTGTCCCTAACCCAGGCATCTGAAGTGGATGAGTCCACTGGTTGGCAAAATACTTAAGCGACAGCCAATGGGATGAGAGGCTGAAGGACTACCTGGGACGGCGGGGCGCCTTATTCCCTGCACCCCGGAAGGGCCTCCTGTAGCTGCCTCCCCTTCTGATTCTGTCTCCCGAGTCGCTCCGGTCCTGATAGGCCGACTGGAACGTCGGGGAACTCTGATACCTAGGGGTGAAGGATGGTTGGAAGGAGGTGCGAAATGAGCCCCTCTGAAAGGGCTGGGACCCTCTGGACTCTTGCCTGTGAAAAAGTGATGGGAGGAACTTCTTTATTCCGGCTCTCTATTAGCAATGGCTCTAGTGCTGGGCCAAACAATTTTCCTCCCGATATGGGAGCTGAGGCCAATTTAGTTTTATTCTTAACGTCGGCCTGCCAGTGCCTAAGCCACAGTAACCTCCAGGCAGTAACGTGGGAGGAGATGGCTCTAGATGAAAATTTCACAGAATGAAAAGTGGCATCGGCCACAAACTCCGCTGCCGCCATGAGTTTGGCAATATCCTGATGGGCCCTGGTATTTGACGGAGGGACATGCGGTTTCAACTGCCTGGGCCACCTGATGGAAGATCGAGTGAAAAATGACGTGGCTGTGGCCGACTGGATGGCCCAGGCATCCGACTGGTGCGCTCGCCGCAGCGCCATCTCTGCCCACTTATCCTCTGGCTTCAGCACTTCCAGAGCGTCAGTGGGATTGGAAGATGATGCTAGTCTCACTATAGGATCATCCACCTCCGGAGTGTTTAGCAAGATAGAAAATTCCGGGTCGAGATTAAACAATCTCTTGTCCTGGCTAGAAGGAGTGGGAGGGGGACCCGCAGAGGCCAATTGCCTCATGACCAAGTTGGAAAAGATTGGGGGGGGGGTAGGAATAACCTTGGTCTCGACGATCGGCTGTCTGAATATCGAATCTTCCGGGGGCCCCGGGGTCGCTGGAGATGGTTCAGAGGGAGACTGAGAAGTCAGACCCGAGACATTCTTTGCCTTGAATAGCAAGGACTTAAACAAATGAGACTTAAACAGGCCTACAAATACTGGTTGGTCAGAGGAAATGCCCTCATCCTCTGACATCTCCCCCTCCATGGGATCTACCTCAAAAAAGGGTTCGGAATAGTGTAGAGACACCCTATCTGAAACTTCCTCTTCTCTGAAGGGTTGAAAAACCATTTCTTCCTCTTTCTGGGCCTCCTCCCCTTCCGGGAAAGGGGCTTCCACTTGGGTAGGTACCTGACCGTGTTGTGATGCCGGTCTGGAGAGGGATCTTCTGGATATAAATTTGACCTCGGGCGCCATCATTTGGGAACCCAGTCTGGATAGCTGTTGGATACCCTCTGCTATTGCTTGATGGATGGCCAGTTGCATCCACTCTCTGATGCTGTCTGGAATGATGGTTGTGGACGGGTCTGCTGCCCACAGCAGTTGGTGTGAAGGTCACTTCAGGCGTGTGAGAAGCCTGGTGACTTCGGGTGGGTGAGCACCTGGAAGCAGAAGGTTCTCCTGGCAGGGGAAGGGGTTGAGTAGAGATAGAGGGTGGGGCAGGATTTACAGAATGCGAGTCTTTAGATCGTTTGTCAAACTCCTTCTCCAAGGCCTTAGGGCGCCTTAATGCATCCATTTGAGAGGCCTTGGAGGAGTCCTTGTCCCTTTTGCACAAATAGTGCGTCTTTGACTTCGCCTTCAAAAAAGGGCCGCTGGGATTGCCTTCTGCCCTGACACTCAAAATGATAATAGACAAGAAAAAAAGGGTGGTTGGCACGCCTGGGAGTTCGACCTACAATGTAGGCCGGTTTTCCTAAAGTTGGGCCACGTCCCCCTTTTGGATAAAATTTTTTTATTCTGTACGTATCTATTTATTATTTATTTTTTTATTTTATTTTATTATATATATATATATATATTTGTGGGCGGAGCCCAAAAGGTGCCAATCAAGTCCAAACAAAAGAATTAATGCTAATTTGTTTTTAACTTGTTGATTTATACTTCACCAATAATAAAAAGAAGAAATTTAGGATTAAACCCTAATCATCCAATAGGCCAAATGAACGCAGAGGCCAGGAAAAAAATATGTACAAAAACAACCAACAAGAAAAAAGGCCTCCTGAGGCAGGCTCCCAACAAAAATGGGAAGTAAGTGCCTGCACCTCTGAGTGAGCTGCGGAACAAAACCACCAACAATTACTTGAAAGGAAGGGCAACAGGGCACAGAACCACACTACCCTTACAATCTAGGCTCCACACGGCCTGCCGGTCCTGCTATGGGCCTTTACTGACTTCGCAGCCCGATCGGAGCAATATGAGAGAAATTCAAAATGGCGGCTGGCCATGAGGCGCACTCAAAATGGCCACCGGCCCCGGTGCGATATCTCAGAGACGCACAAGCCCTCCAAAAAAAACAACAGCAAGCCGGAAAACAGGAAAAAAACACGAGGGCTGTGAGAAGAAGCTCTCCTTCTAAGGTGTTCGTGGGAGAAAGGCGCAACGTAGCGCTATCTAAAGCGCGAGTCAAAGCTGCTGCTTGGATGCAGTCCAGCTTGCAAGGCGGCAGAGGAACGGGGGGGCGAAAGGCTCCAATTCCCCCTATCTCCCCCCTTGAGGGGTGAAAAAACACTCCCTCACTAAATTTGGGACAAAACTAAAAGCGCAGGGAACAAGGAGAAAGGAGAGATCAAACCTGAATTTGTGAGAGAAGAGAAAACCTGGATCGGCCAAGGAGTAACGATTCAAGCTGCCTGTCTCTAGCGAGGCTGAGCTAAAACTGGGGAACGCATGGAGGAGGAGCGTTCCTCAATTATAGCTCAGCCTGTTAGAGTGAAGACTGGAGCACCTTCCACTCTGAATGCTCGCAGCAGCTCTACGGAGAATCAGGGGTCCCCAAACCCTTGGGCTGTGGACAAGCACCAGTCTGTGGTGCACCAAAAACCGGGCCATGCAAATGAGTGAAACCCATCTGTGCATGTGTGGGATGCAGGCAATGTGTGAAACCATGCCCTCTCTGGTCCTTGGAAAAACCTCTTTCCACAGAACCAGTCCCTGGCACTCAAAAGGCGACCACTGTTCTAAATCATTCTCCTGTCAGTTATATATCCAATTTTGATACCATCTCTTATTTTGTCAAATAACATTTGTTCTATATCCAATATTTGTTCAATAATATCCAGGCAGTCCTTGACTCACAATCCTTTTAATGATGTTTAATGCCATTTGATGTTAAAATGGCAGTGAAAAAAGTGACACATTACATTTTTCTCATTTTTTCACACCGTGGCATTCCTATGGTCACATGATCAAAATTCAGATACTTTGCAACTGACTCATATTTTGATTATTGCAGTGTCCCAAGGTCATGTGATCACCTTTTGCAACCTTTTGACAAAGACAGTGGGAAGGCAGATTCATTTAACAACTATGTTACTGATTAAATAAGTACATTGATTCACTTAACAACTGTGGCAAGAAAAGTCCCCAAATGGGGTAAAAATGGCTTAATTGTCTCACTTTAGCAAAAATTTGGGGTTCATTTGTGGTTTTAAGTCAAGGACATCTATAGTCTCTCCATAGAAGCAGACTATTTTCTGATTCAATTCTCCAAAATTCTCCTTCAGTGTCATTGTTATAACATAAAGCAATTTTCAAGCCTCTATATCTGTTTTCTAGATAAAATTTTTAGTTCCCTATAATGGCCAATTTTTGAAATCATAAAATTATTTATCCATGTCATATAAAAACCATAACAGAAGCTACTTCCCATGAGAAGCTATTTGTACTTTATAAATAATTTCAAAATCTCTTTATATCTGGATCCTTAATCCATTTATAACTCTCTAGGATCAAAATCCTATTTATCTTTTGCTGTTTATTTCAGATTCTTTGAATTCTTAAGATTACAATTAAAATTTTATTTTAGGATTAAAGGTAAACTCATCTGTCATATTCAAACTTGTCATTGTGAAGTCTCTAATAGCTTAGAAATAGTTAATGAGCAATTTCTCAAAGTGTGGCTTGCAGACATCATTTCTTTTAAAAAGTCCCACCAGGGTTGTTGAGAAAGATGGATAATCTCATCATATCCCAGCACTCAAATCCATAGGAAACGACTGCCCTGTAGTCTAGTGGCAAGCAGCCATCTGGAGCACACACAAGCAACCTCTTTATCCAGAGAGATTCCAAGGAATCAACTTACTCATCAATTCCTTTGGCAAACATCTTTGCCATGGGTCTTTGGCTCTGCTTTCACAAAGCCATCTTTCGTTTGCCATACCTGCCCTAAAATCCCACTTCCTGAAGTCACTTTTGCTTTGAAAAACGGCTTTCAGATATTCTCACCTTCACTAAATAGTTACTTTTGATGTTCTGAAGTATTTTAATATGTGCATAAAAAGATTTGCAAAGCTGTTAAAAATTACATGTGACTATGTATTTCTAATATCTGAAAAATATTAGTATACTCGTATTAATTCTGTGTGACATTAGTATTATCTTATTTATACATTATAGTCATTCCCTGGAGTTTTTCAATAGAAATTATGTATTAGTCATGCCTTGATTGACCTTATTAGCCTTCCTTGAGGACCGATCTTCAAATCTGAACTGAAAAGGCTTACATTTTAAGAGGCATCTGTTTTTTGTTCCACATTTATAGAATTGTGACTCATATGTGCTCTTGCTAAATTCTAAATAGTCTAAGGGTAAGCAAAGTACCTTTATGTCCAAATAGCCAAGAACCCCTTAATGTACAATATCATGGCAACTATTACAGAAAAGGTTACAATCCCCTACTTATGAACAGGTTGTTCCAAGAGGCTATTACTAAGTGTCTTTTTTATAAGTCTATCGAAGTATTTAAAAAATGTTGTTAAAATTCTTCACCTGATCGATTGCAAATTAACCCCTTAATGCCCTTTAAGCATCAGTGAGCATCTCAGCTTTCTCTCATTGCTCACTTATTTGCTCAGATTTCAGTCACTGGGGCAAAGCAGGCCAGTCATCCCACAGGCCACTGGGACCCTCACTGGGAAAGAGTTGCCAGCAAGGTAACCAGTACAACCCACAAGTGAAAGGGTGAGGTACACTGTTTAGTCTTGATCATATAAATAACGGTAGGCAGCCCACTCGATTTCATTCTCTACACGCAGGGGTCTCCAACCTTGGCTCCTGGAAGCCTGGCGGACTTCAACTCCCAGAATTCCACAGCCAGCTTTGCTGGCTGTGGAACTCTGGGAGTTGAAGTCCGCCAGGCTTCCAGGAGCCAAGGTTGGAGACCCCTGCTCTACAGGGATAACCAGGAGCAAATTTGGTGGGAACTTTCCAGCAGTGGGAGACTCCCAGCTCCAATGCCCATTTTCATGCCACCCCATTTCCCTGCTGTTAGACCTTTCCAAGCATGTGCATGGGTCAGTTGTTCTTCTCTGATAGAGCCCTCTTCTGTGTCAGCATTCAAGCGGAGACAACTTTTTAGTGCCTTAGCAATTCTCTTCCCTCCTAGGGGTGCTTGGATCCTGTTTCAGGTCTTTTCATGCCAGTCTCTGCTCCACTCAGTCAGTGGAGCCTCCCAAACATGCTCCTAGCCAAGGGGTGTGGGATACTGCCACCTTCTTTATGCCACCTTCTTTATGGGAGGCTCACAGCATGCATAAACTAACATTTTCTACCCGTAGAATCTTTTAGGCTGGAGTCACTGACAGGTTTGTTTGTATTGGTAAATGTTTGTCACTCTGAAGTTTATAAATAAAGGAATGTCTATTTTTTTGGTAATTAAATAACAAAAAGAATGTAAAGCAATAATAATGGACGCAAACATATTTTTTAGGCTCCTTAAAGAAATTTCATTAATTTAACATTAAGCCCATTAAAAGCAGAAATTAAGTTAATAGATGGGCAGTTGGATAATTACAGAAGCTAATTTTAGTCTGTTTTCAAACCTAATATACTGTAATCCCAAGTGTAATCTCTCTGTTAGAAGACACTAATTTATCTTTTTTTAAAAAAAGATGTCTTATCTTTTTGGAATGGAAAGAGGACAAGAAGGTATGACCAGTTAATCTAACATTACAACTTTCTGGAAAGTTAATTGCCTTACTTATTTAAAGTAACATCAAATATATGTATAATGTGGGATTCAGTAAACACTTGTAACTTTCAAAAAGCATTCTCAGCAATTGTCTGTAGGATGAAGCATTTTAATAGAATTATCAAAGCACAAAAATATTTCAATGAAAAGACATTCTTTACAATGACTAGTTGTAAATAGAGTGTTTCCAAAGGTTAGTATTTTTAACTTAAATTATAAGGAGTTAGAAGAATCCAATGAAGTGACAAATATAATTATTAGATGATTAAATCAAAGAGATTGCAAATTGCTGTAAACATAAGGGGCAGGGATTAAATTAGCATGATTCGGTATAAAAAATAATAATAAATTCAGATTTTGGTTAAAAAACCTCTTATCATAGATTGGGTCCAGTATGGGCAAGATTCGGAAAGGGATTGGAAAGCTGTGAATAGCTTCCGCCTAGTTATTATACCCAAAACCTTTGAAAATGCTTATCTCCCTCATAGAGTCACTCTGGGCAGTGCACAAATAAAATATTAAAACATAAAACAGTATATAAAATGTAAAAGAGGCAATCATGAATAAAATTCTATGTTAAAAATTAAATAAAAGGTGGGGAAGGCTTTCAGGGTGCTAGCCAGCCCTAAGGCTGCATGCAGCTCTGTGCACCCCAAGCAAGGCCAGGATTATCTTTCTGAAAGGTCAGGAGTAGGGCCTACCTCACCTCTGGTCCACCTTTATCATGCATTCTCTTACTTGTTCTTCTGTTTCAAATTTCAATAAATGTTTATGCATTTTAGTAATCATATTTCATATTTGTTCTACATAATTCTATTTCAAACTAAGTATTAGTGTTTAAAATCATAATTTTGTCTAGTTTTCTAATAATTGTAAATAAGAGAATCACTGACAATTATATCCTTCTGCCATCAGTTCTACTTTTGGTTTTATTTTAAAATTGACAAAACTTCAATATCTTGCAGTAAATTAATCATTTGCCTATTATTTCTTCAATAAAATATTTTTTGTGCTGATATCCACAGAAGTTTTTCTGGGCACAACCTGGGTTTGTATCTATTCCATACTACCTCTCATACTTCTGAACAGATTACTCAAGATGGGTGGTGAGAGTTTCAAGACAGCTAATAAAATATTTCCTTTCTACTACTAATTTCAATTTGGAAAGATTTGAAGATTAAAAACATTGATTAAAGATAAATGTAACGCAGTAGCTGCTGAAAAAGGGATGAGCTATTCAAATGTAATTGTTACACATGTTTTAGGTCAATAGTCTTCAAAGGTATTATATGCAGAACCTACACTTCCAAGTAAGAATATTTAAAAGATTTAAAAATCAATCCTTTGAGCAAGATTCTTATTACAATTTTGCTTCCTGTCATGTTTATAAATATATTTGGTCTTTGCAAAGAATTTAGAATTTGACATGGTTAGCGGTCCTTTGCATTGTGGAGGAAACATTGGTAACCTTATTGAGGCATTTTGTGTTTGTTCTGAGTGGGGGCGGAGGAACATACGGAATACAATGCAAAGGTAGGATAATAGGGGTCATGTTACTTCATAAAACAGCTTTGAAGGTCTAATTTCCCCCAGAGCGCCATGAAATGAAATATCCCTTTGAAGTTTATAAAACTCTAATAAATATAAATATGTTGATAAAGACTGACACCTTGCTAAGTTAGATGTATATGAGGAATAGAAAGAGTTCACCTATGCTACTGGTAAATAAATCATTACCTTCTTTCAGATGCAAAATGTATTTTAAAACATAACTCAGTACATAAAAGGTCTGAGTCTTCTTCAGGCAGTTTGGAGTTCTACCCTAAAACAATTTCTCACACAATTATCTTTCATTGAGTTTGTTTATTGGAGTTTCACAAAGTAGATAGAAAGGTTAAATGGCTTTTATAGCTTAGACATGGCAATATATGTTATCAGTGAACACTTTGAAATGCAGGGTGTTATCCTTGGAGTTGTATAACTTATCCTCAAGTAATCTTAGCGCACAAAGAGGAATGTTGATTTTCAACCTCTAAAATGGGTAATTCTTCAATTCTTTCAATCTCAATCTCAATCTGATGAGGTCTTTGCTGCCTGTGCTCGTATGATTTCAGCCTCTGTCTCTACTTCATTCAGCAAGACATCTTGAGAGAAAGCATACATGGTATAGGTATCTGCACATGACAGCTCAGGAAAACTACAGTATGCATGCTACTAGTCTATACTAAGTAATCTTACATCATTTCCACCACCAATCAAGAAGGATCACACCATGATACTAAATCTGCCCTAAACTAGATGCAAAGGAAAATATCTGAAGAAAGAAAGGTAATATCATTTGCCTTTCAAAATTTACCTCTCCTAGAAAAAAGTTAATCTTGATGCCAGATGTGCTTTAACAAACACAATGTGAAAGGGGAGGAAGATAAACTCAATCTTACTGATTAGGTTTATCTCTCCGCCTCCCCTCCCCCCAGGCTGAGTCGTCCAAAACAGTATTAGGTATTTTGTATGAACAAATGATGGACTCCCATATTCTGAAAAAAGGACTAAAATGTTTTATTTTAAAAAACATTTCAAAATCCTCCTTATACTCTTGAACAATCAGAAAAATATCTCAATACCTGCAAATTCTAGCTCAAAGGTCTTAACTATCTGCATCCAGGAAATAGGCTGGGATGTAGCTAGGACCAATGCATTTAGCTTCCTTATAGCCAGGAGCCAAAGCATACAAGGAAAGTCCCTGCTTCACGCAACTCACTGTGAAAGTTTACAGTACAATCTGACGTTTCCTAAAGTTATTAGATTTCTGTTTCCAAGATGGTGTAGTGGATAAACTTTGGCTTATGACAGGGGTCTCCAACCTTGGCTCCTGGAAGCCTGGCGGACTTCAACTCCCAGAGTTCCACAGCCAGCTGGCTGTGGAATTCTGGGAGTTGAAGTCCACCAGGCTTCCAGGGGCCAAGGTTGGAGACCCCTGGCTTATGAGAACAGAAACTCAGGATTCACTGGACCAGGGCATTGGAAGAGTAATTGTCAGCCAGTCATTTCTCCCGTGGTTGTAATTGCAAGAATAAAACTAGGGCAAATAGGAGAACGCCACGCGGCGATCTTGATCTCCCCTCCTAAAATCAGGGAGAGAACTAGAGTAATAAACAATCCATTTCTAGTAGGTCTGCAGGGCCCGCCATTCCGCCCTCGCCCCCCGATTTTAAACCAGCTTCTATGGACTTACGGAGACGCGCAAGAATCCAGACAACTTTAAAGTTATTGAAGCCCAGGGACGCAGACAACGGAAATGGCCCACAGCACGCTTTTCCCTTTCGGACAGCCATGACACTCAGATTACCAAAGGATACATATTCCTGCGACGGCAACTCCTAGCCCGAGCGCTAAGGCGTTGTTGCGAGTGCTCATCCCTCGCCGAGCCATCCCCATGCCCGGCCCTGGATTAAATCCAACGGGTGCCATCCTTTGCGGTTTAGCATTCATTGGCGGCACGCGCGAAAACTCTCCTCCTTGCGGCGCCGACATCTTTCCCAGGACCTAAGCAAGAACGTAGATATCAACTCCAGGAACATAAATCCAGTGAGGACCGCGCGGCCATCTTTGGTGAGGGCGGTGACCTACGACGTCAGCCTTTTTTTTTTTTTAAACCTGACTGTTATTGCTGAAAGTCACGCTTGCTTTTTTTTTTTTGCCATCTTTGATGAGGGCAAACGCTAAGTAAAAGGGGAAGAGTCACATATATTTTGAACTGACAGTTTATGGCATGGTATGATAAGTGAATATTTGAAGAGTTTAATTTCAAATTGATTGTGTATCATGTTTCTGTCCTTCGAAGTGAAGGCTAAACACTTGGAGAAGCAGTTTTTCTTTCCTTGACTAGGTGTTTAATTTACTCAATATATTCTAATTAAATTTAATATGTGCTATTGCAATTTAATGGCGCAACTCTGAACATATTTCGTGTTGTCCCCTTAAACAAAGTCCGACTTTTTAAATAAGGTTGCTGTTAATTTTCTAAAGATAGGCTTATTTGAAATATACTACTAGTCATATCATGAATGTATCTACTGCTTCAGTACCTGAGGTGTCCTTTTCTTCGCTTTCACCCATCAATTAATCTTCAGTCAGAGATGCATTTAGGAGTATTCCATATAGGAGCTTAAAGAAAGCACAATTTTATATCAGAGTAGTTTAATCTTTTAATTTCTAAATTACCTTCTTAGGCCTTCCCTTTCATTGAGTTTATATAGAATTGTATTTATTTTTGATGCTTTAATGCCATTTCAATAGTGTTGAATCTAAGCAGTTTACATGAACAGCATTAATATGTAAAATAGATAACATCTTAATAAATAGATGTCACTGTACCCTCTTTTAACCATTATTATATTTCTTTTATTAATAGAAACAGAATGAACTGTTGGAAGAAATTAATTACTGCAATTTAATGATACATTATTATTTTTTCAGAGTATTAACAATAGTTTTAGAATGGGCTTGCCTGTACAGGTATCAGCCCGATACCAGTATTCAGAACCTATCTTTGGAGTAGTGCCCCCTGGAATTATCCAAGATACTTTCCTTCACATGGCTATGGAGAATGAGCAGTATTTGAGTGAGCTGTGTGGTGAGGCAGGCTGCTTCAAAGATACACAGATAGTAGGTAAGAATTGGCCTTAAGTTCTCTAAATTGAGGTGAAATTCTGAGAGACATTTTAGAAGAGCTTCTAACTATGATTATTTTCCCTTGTGTCCCTCTGCCAGAATTTATTTTTCTTTTAGCAAGGAAGTGGAGCCTAACTGAATCAGCCACATATCAAGCAGTAGAAATATTTGAAAGGTATTTCTTTATTTTCTCCTTAACTGTTGATATTAGGATAGAATCATAAATTTATATGTGTTAGATATTTACATATATGCCCTGATTGGTTGACCCGTGGCGGCAGGAAATTGAAGAGAGGTCACTGGTTGCAGCCACAGCAGCCTGGGGTAAAAAAAGGAGCTGCCACGGCTGTTGTTCTTTTTTCTGAATGATGTAATAAAGAAATTTAAATGGTCGGAGCCTCCCGCATCTTCTGGATCTATCACTGGCGATGAAACTGAGATGCTGAGAGAAGCGAGATTGCGACAACATGGCTAGCTAACTGGACAAAGAATTTAATATAGCTGGGAACAATATGCCACCTGCACTGTTCGACCCAACGACCAAAGACTGGGAGTCCTACGTTGATCGTTTCCATATGTTCCTAGAGAGCAGTGATCTGGTAAATATTACAGAGGAAAAGAGCAGAGGAAAAGAGCAGTTTTCCTCATGCATTGCGGCCCCACTGTATTCAAAATGGCTAAAGCCCTCGCAGCCCCAAGCAATGTAAAGATGATGGCCTGGCCAAATCTAGAAAGAATTCTGAGGGTACATTATACTCCCCCTATATCCAGCCTGTTCAAAAGACACAAGTTCTACAGGAGAGATCAGAAGGAGAGAGCATCAACAATTTCATCACTAATCTGAGGGACATTGCCGGGGCATGTGATTTCCTGAATGGGGATGAGGCAATGAGGGATCATGTAGTCCTGGGACTGAGAGACCTAACATTACAGAGCTGGCTTCTAACAAAACCAAAAATAATACTAAAGAAGGCCATCAAGGAAGCAGCAACAGTAGAAGCATCGCAGAAGTCTGCCACAGCTATGAGGAAAGTGAATAAGAATCCACACACATACACTCTAAAAGGACATTGCCACCATTCACCATGAGAACCTCAAATCTGGGTGGGGGCCAGCAGATGATGAAGAAGTGAATCAACTTCACCCTGAACAGCACCAGAAAAGCTGAGAAAGAAAGCGGAAGGAATTTTGGTGTATGGGTTGTGAAGGAAATCATCCTAAATTGGAATGCCAGTTCCGAGAGGCTATTTGCCAACGCTGCGAGCCGAGGGGGCACATCGCAAGAGCATTCAAGCCAAACAACCGAAGACCAAGACAAGGTACACCCCCAAGAACTCGGGGAAATCAAACTGAAAACCATGGGGGTTAAAATAGCAGAAATCGATGGAACCATGAACTGAGCACAAAGAGAAGTGAAATGCACCAGTAATTGTGGGCCACTAAAGCATACCAAATGCCAAGAAAGTACATGTTCATGTCACAATAGAAGGTGAACCATGAAAAATGGAAGTGGAATCCAGATCTCTTCTATCAGTGGTGTCGTGAGATACCATCAAAAGAATAATTCCCCAACTGACAAAAAATACAACTGAAGGAACAAAAAATTATCCTAAAAAACTATCAAGGGAATAAGATTCCAGTCATTGGCATTGGAGAATTCAGAGTATCCTTCCGAAATTACTCTGGAATCCTGCCTTTAACTGTGGTCGACAGGGACCGGCCAAGTCTGCTGGGGCTCAAGTGGTTCAAGCCATTGGGAATTGAATTCACTGGCATCCCCAGCATCACTGACAGCGAGTGGGAGGATAACTGATAGAGGAATTCCAGGATGTTTTTGACGAAAAACTAGGCAAGTACTCGGGGTCCCCTATTTCTTTTAATCTAGACCCAAATATTGCCCCATCAGACTAAAATCAAAGCAAGTTTCATTCACACTTAAACCAAAAATAGACAAGCAGTTAGACAAGCTCATTTCGCAAAGGATTCTAGAGCCCATAGATCATGCGAAGTGAGAAAATTCCAGGAAGTGTCATGGAGGGGAGCAGGAGAGGTGATAATTCCAACCGAGCAGCTCGGAGACCAACCCATATCTGAGCTGCACAGGTCTGGTTGCACCCATAAGAGTCCCGCCTACTTATATGCTTACGTACAGTAGGCAGAACAGGAGTGGGTGAGCGGGATCAGGTGGGGAGTGGTGTTAGATATTTACATATATGCCCTGATTGGTTGAACCATAGTGGAGGAAAATTGAAGAGCTGTCACTTGTTGCAGCCGCAGCAGCCTAGGGTAAAAAAGGAACTGCCACAGCTGCTGTTCTTTGTTCTGAACGATGTAATAAAGAAACTTAAATGGTCAGAGCCTCCTGCATCTTCTCTCACCCACGATCTAACAATATGCTTATCACAGATTAAACAATATTAATTTTGTGGGCTTTACTTCTAAGTAGATGTGCTTAAAGTTCCAGTTTTATTTCCTGTAACATAGCTTTAATGATTTATAGATATAGAGCAGCCAAATCACAGCTTTAACGTTGTTGTTAGTTGTGAAGTCATGTCCGACCCATCATAAACCCATGGATAACGTTCCTCCAGGTCTTCCTGTCCTCTACATTTTCTGGAGTCCATTTAAACTCACGCTTACTGCTTCAGTTACTCTATCCAGCCAGCTCATTCTTTATCATCCCCGTTCTTCTATTGTCCTCAATTTTTCCCAGCATTAGGCTGTTCTCCAGTGAGTCCTTTCTTCTCATTAGGTGGCCTAAGTATTTGAGTTTCATCTTCAGGATCTGGCCTTCTAAAGAGCAGTCAGTGTTGATAACCTATAAATATATAAACTAAAATGTATACTCTTCCTTTTTAAAGTCTCAAAGGATTGTTTGGGGGGAATGCTTTAGCCACAGTTACAAATGAAAAGGTATTTAATGACAAGCTTGCTTTGAGTAGCAAAAGCCCAAAGTCAATCAGAGGAGGAGTTTTTGGACACCACTATATATGCATTCAGTCTACAAATATAATCTCAATGATTTAGATTACAAGGGTTGTTTTTCTTTCCTTGCATGTTTCTTTCCCATCTGTTGTTTTTATAAAAGTTTGCCTGAGACTAACTCTCGAGTATTTTAATTGCATTTTTGTGTCACTTTAGTTATCCCTGTCAATATCTACCCTGTTTCTCCAACAATATGGCCTCCCCCAATAGGAAGTCTCAGTATGTTTTATAGGCATGAAATGAAATTAAGCCCCTCCCCCCAAATTAAGGCCTATATTAAAACATGCAAAATGGGGAGGAATGGTGGGGGGGGGGGCTTGCCTTTAGGAAGTACTTTTGTTGTACACCCAGATATGGTGCTGCCTGCACTGACCCCAATATGAAGTGCCCCACCAACGCCAAGGTCAACATCCAAGCCATCGCTGCCCGCCTGCCCGAAGATGCAAGGGGGGAGGAATTAAGTCACCCCCGAAAAGACGGCCTAGCCATTTTTGTGGGGCTCAAAAAAAAATAAGACCCGGCCTTATTATATGAAAAACATGATACTTGTGAATATACTGCACTAAGTAGTCTGAAAACCCAGGAAAGGCCTAATGAACAATTTGATTCTTTGTGTGTGGGGGGCTGGTGAAGGTCCTAGAGTTTATTCTACTTGTTTCATACATTGATTCATGACTCTTTGGAATAGCTTTCACTCCATAAAATCAGTGTAGTTACATGGTTCTGATATTTGTTTCTGTAAACTATAAAGCAAGTTTCAAGTAAATACTTGCTCTTTTCTTTAGATGCATTATAGGTGCTTTTGTATTTTTAGGTATATACTCAAACTTTTAGAAGAGTTCTCTAATTTGACTCCAGGAAAGGAAGAAGACAGCAGTTGGGCCTCACTGAAAGCACAAATGGAGGACACATATATCCTGCGTTTAGTTTCTTGCATTCAGCTTGCCAGCAAGTTTTCTTTCCATTACAATGTAAGGAGATTCAAGATTTGCCTTGGGCAATATACAGTAGTAGTATATAACTTTCATTCAAATTTTTTTCTGAGCTATCTTGTGGACTTTCTCAATGACAGAAAAAGGATTGTTAAATACATGTGTGGAATTGAGAAAAATATAATTGTTTCTCATTAGACAATCTGGTCAGAAGATGAAATAGATATTATAGATGCTAAGCAACGGTGTCTTCATAAATAGCTTGGGTTAATGGTTTTAGTACTGAAGGAGATGTATGACTGTATATGAAGTTGGCTTTCACAATGATTAACTATCAACTATGACGGAGATGGGGTGGTTAAGAAGTTTGATATATAAATAAATGTAAACTATTAGTAGTAGAAACAAAATGTTAATTAATTGGGCAGCTTTTTAATATTACGATTCATGTTGATTTAAAAACAGCAACATATGCAACACAACCCATTCCAACAAAACATAGTATACTATGGCAAAGCAAATGTGGCATTTTGGATGTAATGCTCTTATTTCTTTTACACAGATTGTTAATAACAAAATGGTTCTGAAGTTTCTGAAGTCTTTGGGTTTCTCGTACACTACAGAAGAATTATTAGAATCAGAACTAGCTATTTTGAAGACTCTGCATTTTCAAGTCAACGTTCCAGTTCCACTTGCTTATGTTGAAGTTCTCCTAGAAGTTTTAGGTAAACCCAGGAGACATATACTGTAGTCTATGAAACAGCTTTGCCCTGCTAGTAAAAAATTGGCATTGATTCTGATTTGTCTATCCCTCTTATCAATAGCTGAGCAACTACACTTAAATTTGTAATCTCTTTATTTCTAAGGCTCTACAGCAGGTGGCAGCACTTAACCAATTTTTGCTGCTCTTAAAAAATAACAAGTTATATCCTAGAGCAGTAGGATAAACTGATGATTTACAGAACATCTAGGAAAGGCCATATATATTTTCTTTTTGTTACCAATGAACTACAGTGACATATCACTGTTGTTCTTAAGAATCATATTATTTCCTTATTTTTTGCAGGAGAGTTCTGTTCTTGCTTCTGGTGGTTAGAAAGCAAAAGGTTTCAATAAAATGGGTTGTGGATCAGTGATTATTCCCAATCTTCATCATAGGTATTACAGATATAGTGAAGTTTTATGGGTTCTTATGAGAGCCAATTTGGTGTAGTTGTTAAGGCACAAGGCTAGAAATCAGGAAAAGGTGACTTATCCTGCCTTAGACATGAAGTATTGAAACAGACAGAAACAAGAGGAAGGGAAACTAAATTTATCCATGGCTCAGATAGTAAGATCAAGGAGAGAGATTATCACTTGTTATAGAAACCCTGCAGCATCTAATTCTTGGGCTTTCTCTCTCCTCCCCCAATACTAGGATATAACGGCTATCTACTTCCCACAAAAGAGCTGCATGAAATGTGCAAACGTTTATTGAGTTTATCATATCTGTTGCGGAACAATATTTATGATACCTTGTTGAAGTCTTCAATAGAAAGCTCCTCACCAAGTGAACTTCAACTGTAAGTTCTGAAAGAAGCAAGCTAGCAATAAATGTGTGCCAAAAAGGGAAGTCAAAACTTGGAATTGTGCATATTGAAGTAGCACAAATAGAGAAAGAACTTTATAGACCAAGAAAATCTGGTTTAGTTTTCCACTAACAGATTTTAACAGATGCTTGTAAACAATGCTCTCCTGATAGAATCTAGCTTCAGTGTGTCAAGACGGTTCTGATTTTTCTTTAGGTCATATTAATCTTTCCTTCTGCAGAATATTTAAATATGGGCAATTCTCAGCTTAAGGCAATACTTGGATGGGATAGTTTTGAATCTTAAATGTACCTAAATGTACCTAGATATCCCCTCTATAAGTTACTGTTATATGAATTAGAGGAGTTACTGGAAGACATAATTAGAATTAGTTTGTTTTAGAGACCACTGGGATGAACTATTGTTGCCTAAAATTAAAGCTGCAGAATTGAAAACTAGGCTGTGCAAAAAAGCGAAGCCCCATCCATGGGTTGCAGGCAGCATGTGAAACCATGTCCCTTCCAATCCGCAGAAAAATCTCTCTCCATAAAACTGGTCCCTCATGTACAAAAGGTTGGCAGCCCCTGCATTAGTAAACTATTAGATAGCAACTCTTTCATTTTGGATCCTTTTACTTGCCTTTTAACATTTCAAATAACTTTTTAGAATTTGTTTTTTTAAATTACAAAAATGTTTCATTGATTTCACAAATTTGTATGTTTTCTTAAGAAATATTTTGGTTCCCAAATGTTATATTTCCAATACTTTAGCACAATATACTGAAATGGAAAAAAATATATTTTTCCTATGCTAATAGGGTTTTCATTTTACTATACAATTATACACAGCATTGGATTTTGTTAATGTTTATTTTTTGAGAGATGAAAACATTAAATTCACCTTTGCATTGTTACCTGGCAGCAAAATACAGCACGACCCAGTACTGTTGCCTAATATATTCAATGTAGCAGCAGAAATGCAAAGGAAAATATCTGTTTTATTGTATGGATACTCAGTCTTAATGCAGCAATCCCCATCTCAGAATATGTTGTTTTGATGAAGATTAGCTCCTTCTTTTGGCATGCAAACAGTACCTATTTACCAAAGTGTGGGCTCCACTGAACACAATGGATTTGTGAGAAATGTGCTATTTAAATATTTGAATGATGTTATAGGAGTTCTAGCCATCTAAGCATAAGTCTTCAAAACATAGCTTTTAATTCAAGACCAGTGAATATAACAGAGAAATGCTTGAAAAATACTAAACTATTTAATCATATTGGTTTGCTATAAATAGGATTGTACTTTCAAATGTACATCATTATTACTATTGCTGGAATATTGTCTTTTTTCATTTTTTCATTTCAATTTCATAGAGCCAAATTTGTATCTGTAAAGGAAGACCCCATGCTACTAGCTGTAGGAGTAATTGGTGCAAGTTCTTTCCTACTAAACCGTGAAGACTGGAATCAGGTACATACAGCTTATCATTTAGTCCATTCATGTACTAAATCGAGAGATTTTGTTTTCTCCTACATGTGGCTTGCTATCCATAAGAACCCTAGTTCTATATGATATAGCATATCAGCCTAAAGCTTTTTTCTCTCTTTCTTTTGAAAGGTTGTGGAATACCTCAATAGCACCACAGGCATTAGTCTGCTGAGCATTACTGAGGCAGTCTATGCAATTCTGAAGCACAGTCTAGGACTTGGTAATACAGTGGATGGTTGTTAGAAAGCCTTCATTTTTGAAGCTGAAGAGCCTACTTATCAAGAAATGTACTGTAGTATTTAACATAGGCATGGAATTTGTAAGCAGATAACTACTAAAAAGGCACTGCACATCCTCATATACTTCAATAGTTTAATGGACATCACACAGATTTTGCTTTCTTAATCTTTTAAGGGGGAAGAAGATTTAAAGAAAGGTATCTTGTCCATGACTAGGGCATCAAAACCATTTACAGCAGTCTTGCATAACCATTACAACACAAAAAATTATAGCAGCTTAAGACAAATATTAGATGTATGGATTATGGAGATAAATACTACATGTAAAAGCAGAAGCTTTAGCATAAACAAATAAATTTATCTGACAAAAAATACATTAATGTGTTCCTCTCTGTAGAACTGATAAACTGTTCTGAAAAAATCAGTGTATTTATTTTGTATTTCTAGTTTAGTGCAATGATGAAGCTGCAATAACCTCTTAACTCAGCAGAGCTTCTACTATTAATATTTTCTTCTTTTCCTGTCCTATTGGAGAAAATACATAATTCTTTTCCTATCAGTTGTATACTTTTCTTCATGTTATCTATATTATGGTATGAAGCTTTTTGCTTCATTCCATTTTATAATGAAATATCAAGCTTTCAGATTTTTCTTCTTCTAAAATAATGTATGGTTGTCACAGTCCCAAGTCCTACTTTTGGCATCATTATATCATGCTGAATTTTTTCTCCTTCATAATTGTCATTTATTATAGAATTGCGAAGAAACCCAAGCTAGACCCCATTTCAGATTTGTCAGCATGAACTTGAGTGCTTTTGTCCACTGTTCCTCTGAGTTAAATTGGGTTTTAATGGAGTAGGAACCACCATTTCCACCTGTATCTTCAATCTTGCCCTTTTCCACATCCATTCTGTATTGGAAAAACAGATCTTATTAGGCACTGAAAATGCTGGCATTTGGTCTCAAATTAGTACTACATTATCTTTTAATAAATCCCACTTGCTTTTGTAATACCTGTTTTATTAATCTTTAGACATAAGTTTTATGTTAAAGCTCTTGCTGAGAGGGTACCTCAGTTTTTTTATTTGACACAATATTTTCAGCAACTTAATAACAAAGCAGAGTCAACTAAAAATATCAAGACCACTAAATGTGGTAGTTTATCATCAGTACTTTGAAGAACCACAGTAAATTAGCTGTTATATTGCATTAAAATAAAAAAGCAAAGCTTCTGGTATACATGAGATACCTTGAAATTAATGGCATTTAATTCAATTATATAATAGTTTAGCAAGAGATACTTAATTTAGATTAACTAGACAGAGTTAAAAAATTTGTAAGAAAAGGAACCTACTTTCTGCACCATTGACATTTACCTGTAAGGTAAACAGAAACGAGTCTCACCCTTTTCTACTTCCTCTTTGAACTGTTGTACACAATCTAGAAATGCCACCATTGCATGGTCAAATTTATTGTCCCAGAAAAATCGTAAGCCTCCTGAACAGTAAAGAGGTAGCTCCTTGAAGACATAAATGTAAATATTAGAAATACAAGGAATTGTCCTACAGTTCTACAATATTAGTAATAAAGCTGCTTAGCCTTTTTACTCAATAAAGAGCATTCATTGTAACTTAGGACATGAATCATCTTTGTTTTTATTACTGCTCTTCTAAACCAAGTCCAGGCTACAGGAAACAAGAAAATAAAATCTGTTTTACTTCAATGGAGAACTATTCCTATTTCTCTTAAAATCCAGCTTCTTTTTCAATTATTATCTAGGACATTTTAAAATACAAATAAATAACAGAATCTATTACCCTGAGGGATTCAGGTTTTTCAATGATTTTTCAATCACTTTGTATATGAACTAGAAGAAAATGTCCTACTGAAAATATTATTTTGATCTGAGATGGAGAACTATGATTATTCAAATTTTTCATCCTATTATAGTTCAGCACAAGGAGAATAAATGACCACTCTCCATCTAGAAGATACAGATCTGTCAGGTAGTCTACCTTATAAATATATATTTATATATATTTATAGTTCTCTTTTGCATGGTGGAATTGATACCCAGCCCAAATATTGGAGCCTACCCCAGAGTAAAAAAAGTGTAGAGAGATGCCACCAAAAAGCACCTACTCATGCTGATGTTCCACACATCCAGCACCACATTTAAGACGATCATATAAAATATCAAATTAAACAGTACAATCATAAGAAGATAACATTCAAACACATCCCTAAATATATATGTAGTACAGTGTTTACATTTAGGTTGTATGTGTATTATATTTAGTTACACTGCATAAACACATTGCTGTATTGATATTTCCAAAATATAAATTCAATTATCTTCATCTAAGTATTTTATCATGCATGAATATTTCATTAGCCTAAAAACGTTATCAGCTAAATCATTCTGTATCATATTATGTTCGCATCCCATTTCCCATCAACAAATACTCAGAAACTAAGATATTTCAACATGTTTAAAATGGACTAGCCAAACTATGCTTAAAAACTTTGGGCAACCTAGAATTATTATTTTTTTAGAATTCAGCTTATGCAGAATTGCTCAAAATGTTCTTCACCAAGTATCCTAGAGGCTTGTTCTGAACTGATTAGTCCTCTAACTACAAACAGATACAGTACTCTAGAAATCCAAAATGCAGGTTTATGAAAGGGATTTTTGGAAACTAAAATGTGAGGAAATCTCTTACCTTAGATTTGTCAGTAAGAGACTCTAAATAAGAGTGATTTCCATATGGAATAAGACGATATCTGCAAGAAAAAGCCACTTAAGAATAATTTGACTGAAAAGTATTGCATAGGCTTCTAATCCAACAAACAAGTTAATTAATCTTGCCATTCCTATGGCTGGCAAAGGGAGGGGTGGCTTGTTGTCTCTGTATCTACCTTTGAAAGATCAGGCCCATCTTGTTGGCAAGGGCATGGAGAAGCAGAACAGTCTGCCCCCAGGCTGCATTGATCTCATTCCATTCCACAGGGACACTTGGGAGGCGGCCTAGACGAAAGTTGTTTATTGTGCCAAACTGCCCGCTATGCCTATGCAAGAAGAAATCTAATCAGCTAACTTTTGAGGAAAACAGAAAAATGTTACATGGAGTACAAACAAGTCTTTTTGAAGCAGTTTTTGGACACATCCAAAATTTAAATAATTTTCCAAACATAAACAATAAGATCCATAGCTTTTATGAAAATCTGTCTGCAGCACAGGAAATTAGTCAGTTATTGCCCAGATTATTTAAAACTCAATTCTATTAACCCTAATCAGTTTGGCAAAAGAATATAAAACTTTAAAATAAGGACAGAAGGATCTTGGACAGGACCCTGTGTGAAATATTACCGGTACTATTTAGCTATCATTAAAAAATACTAGATAGTACCCTCCAAAAGGGGAATAATATATTGATTAAAGACCTTATTTATTCATGGTGAGCAACCCAATGCTCTCAAAGAAGGATTGCTTCTTAAAAAGTGGAAAGTAAGAACCCAACAATGAGTGAACACTGTAAAGTATAAACTGAAAACAGTATTCAGTTAGACTTCTGCAGCAAACTAAAACTGAAACTATTATATTCGCTCTAATGCTGTCCAGAGTCTTCTGAATTCCTCAACTTTGCAGAGCCTAAATGACATCCAGATTCAAGTGTTGGTACTCTACTATATTTCTAATAACTCCCATCCCAGTCTATCTAAATCTCTTTTCTTACCAGATATGAAAAGTAGCATTAAATACGTTGGTTTTCTTTAACTTGTCCAGCTGCATTTGGGCATAACGCATTTGATTATCAACACTTTTCAGTTCATCATCCAATTCTAGTTGCTGCCGCTTGAATTCACTGTATTCCTTTTGATACCTCCAGGAAACATCGAGAATAAGATTAGTTCTTTTGAGGACCTCCCTAAAACCATTAAGGATTCAACATGTAGAATAGTGCCAGATCCAAAAGAACAAATTTGTTTTCTTAAGAGGCAGAAAAGGATAGGTCTCAAAAATGTTCAGAACAATTAGAAATTAATTTCATAAGAATTAATTTGAGTAAAAAAGATAGTTCCTCTCTAGTACTAGACAGATGGCATAAAAACAGTACACTGGAGTTTCCTATCTGACTTATGAAACCATATTTAATTTCTCTGGACTTTCCTATCAAGTACTCAGGCTAGTAGAGTAGGTGAGCCACAGGTAGGTTATTAAAGGAAATGAGAAAAACACAAGAACCAATAAAAAGTCTGTCAAGGATAAGGAGAAAATGAACTGTAGGAGAGATGCGGTAAGCAATACCTGGGAAAGCAGCATAAAAAAGAGGGGAGATGTTTAGTACAGGCATAAAGAAAAAAAATGGGGGAAAATAGTCATCAATAAACATGAAAATTTGGGTATGAACTCCAACAAAGTATCTAGCCAAAAAATTACGTAGCTGGAAGTATTGTTAGTATCATGTTTCCCCAAAAAGAAGACCGGTCTTATACTTTTTTGACCTTCAAAGTAAGTACTCAAGCTTATTTTTGGGGGGTGTCTTAGTTTTTCCAATACAGGAGGCAGCAAGCTCAGGGGCCGATGGGAGTGGGAGCACTGCTACCGCCTTCCCCCTCTCTCTGTCCAACTGTTTGCTTGTCCATGGCTGCAACAGGCCAAGTGTCATGGCAACCTCTGCCTGCTGAACCTGCTGCTGCTGGGGGCCGGTGGCACCTGGCTATGCTGTTTTTCAGCCTGGCCAATAGGCAGTGGCAGGAACGGCTCACCGCATTGGCATCAGAAAAGAAGCTCCAAGTCTCCACCTCCTTTCATCCCGAGTTGGAAGAGCCGCCCAGTAAGGAGTCTGCTGCACAAACAACACCTTTGCCAGCTTCTTCCCTTCAGTCGTGCCACCCATTCTGGGAGTGTGCACGAGCTGGCCAAAAAGTCATGCCTTCAGCACTCACATGACATTCCCTGGCTGCCTCTGCCTCATCTGCAGCTGCTCTGCCACTGCCACTGGGAAACACAGTAGAAATATTTCACACTCACTCAGTTTCCTCCTGATCCAGCCTCTCAGCCTCAGTTTTGACCTTCTCAAAATCTTCAGTAAGGGCCTTGCGCTTTTGCTCTACTTCCTCCAATTCTTCAATTAATCTCTCTTCCTCAAGAGCAAATTCTTTCAGTTCCAACTGTAATTTCTCCTTGTCATCTTCAGTCATTTGCTCCAGGATTTCAAGGCATTTCCTACAAAAAATCCCAGTGATTTTATGGGATGGCAATGAACCATATAAAACTACCTTCTCATTCTTTCACAATTATGCACCTCAAAACTCAGCCAGTAACAAATCTACACAATATCAAATCTGTATAGATATCCAGGTAATCCTTTACAACAGTTTATTTAGTGACCATTCAACAGTGACTTATGAATATTTTTCACACTTATGACTGTTGCAGCATCTCCATGGTCATGTGATTTACATTCAATTGACTCATATTTATGATGGTTCCAGTGTCTTGAAGTCATGTGATCATCTTTTGTGACTTTCTGACAAATAAAGTCAATGGAAAAGCCAGATTCATTTAACAACCATGTTACTAATTTAACTGCAGTGATTCACTTAAAAAATGTGGCAAGAAAAATTGCAAAATGTGGCAAAATTCACTTAACAAATTTCTCACTTAGCAACATAAATTCTGGGCTCAATTGTGGTTATTATAAGTCAAGGATTAACTGTAATTTGTTCTATTTTAAAATAGAAACGGAATTGCCACAGCTTGAGTATATACATGTCAGAGACAAGCATATGGTACTTTCTTCAGTAAAAAATACTTTAGTGAACAAAGGTAAAACTGTGTTTCTTTATTCTGTCAAAAAGAAATTGTAGGGCTTCTGAAATTTATTACTCACTTATAGTTCTGGCATTCATTCTCTGTGATATTAAGCTGCGTGTCTAACTGGTCCAGAAGTGTATCAGTGCATTCTTCACATAAAGGATGATCCACATCTGTTTGGCCAGACATGATATCAAACAGATCTCCAGTGACCTGTATGGAAGAGCTCATTTTAGCAAAGGAAAGAGAAAACAATTCTACAGTTTGTTAAATGAGGCAGAAAGTTTTGTCAAGGAAAACTACTATTCATTAGACTTTGTTTTGATAAAAAAAAGGTTCAAAAGTATTGCATTCTATTCTCCCAAACAATCTTTTCTAAACATTGATAGTACATTCAAGAATAGAGATCAACTTGCTTTGAGTCTTCTGCTGAGATTTTCCATGGTTCCTCCATCAGAGGCCTCTCCAATCAGAGTGAAACTGTTGGCACTTTCTGTTGACATCATCCTGAAAAATGCAGCATGATTTTGTTATAAGCTGTGTTCTCATACATTTTCACCAAAAATTCTGACATTAAACCATATTACGGTAATATACATTTTATTTTACAAACAATTTCCAATTTCTAAATAGTAAATAGGTTTTGCTCTATATACTATATTTGATACAGATCTACAATTTGCAGGCTTATTAAGCTAAAACAAAAAAAATGTCTGAATTGTTAGAAATAGACAATAGAGTTCAAAAATAACAGTTTTGTTTCGATCCATTGCATCACTTGGATTCAATTTAAAATCCTCTTAGAAAACTATTCCTTTTCATTAGAATATACATTAGCTAGTTTATACAAGTTATCAAGAACCATAGTCACATAAAAAAACTTTTGCAGAATGGTTGTTTTGATCTGAAAAAAATAATAGCAAAGATTAATTTATTAGTCCAGGGGTGTCATCATGCGTCATCATGGCACTGTCATGTGACATATCACAATATTTTTCCCCTTTGCTAAACCGGGCATGGGCATGGCCAGCGCTTGATGTATCAGTCTATGGGCTGTGAGTTTGACAGCCCTATATTAGTCCTATGATAGAAATAATAGAGCGATACTTCCATCCCATTACCATGGGGGGCGAACATAGCTTTTAAAATTTTTCCAACCAAACAAACTAGCCTTCCTGAATCTACTGGCATAATATTGGATCTTCTCCCCTAATTCTCAGACATTTATAAAATTCCTTCTGAAAATAATTGTTCTATAATAGAGAATCCAGTTCAAAATGAAATATATATAGTCCTTGACTTATGACAACAATTGGGACCAGAACTTCTATTGTTAAGCAATTGTCAGGGTAGGAAATCAAGAATTAAAACATGTAAATGTTCAAAGGAGATTTTTTTTAAATGTGGTTCACAAAAAGGCATAATCTTGCCAGAGTAAAGTACATTCTGCATATCTATCTGATAAATGCTGTGAAGAAATTAGGGTCTCTTTTGTATCACTTCCTGCATAACAACAACTGAAGATCTGATATTTCATTTTACTCCTCCTTCCCGTAACTCAGCATCAGATTTCACTACATCAATTCAGTTATTGAATCACATGTAATGATTTTACAATTTTATTAAAAAAAATTGTCGTAGTCATTAAACAAATCCAGTTTTCCCTATTGACTTTGCTAGTTGGAAGCCCTCCAGGAAGGTTGCAAATTGTAATCACATAATCCTGAGATGCTGCAACTATGATAAATACATGCTGGTTGCTCACATGACCACAGGGATGGAGCAAGGGTCATAAGTGCAAAGACCACTTGAAGTCATTTTTGTCAATGCTATTAAACCTTAAATTGTTAAACAAGCAGTCATAGGACTATTTGTGCTTCCTTTCAAAGGATGAAATAACTAAAGTATATTTTGCTTTCACTTCTAGGGAGAATTTTTGCTCTAGCTAAGAATAGGTTTTAGAGGGTTTTTTTTTTGCTTTTATCGGCAGCTGAGTGTATGTGTGTACATGTCAGTATCAGAATTTGATGAAAATTTCCAGCGTTTGAAAGAATGGCATTTATTAGAAATGTATTAGAGCAGAGAACATAATACCTGGCTGGGGGAATGAATCTTCGGGACACTCCATCTTGGCGATTTTCAACAAACACTTCCTAAAAAGAAATTTAGCATTAGCATCTTGTGATTCCTTACCAAAGAGAAATAAATATCTGAGTCCATAAGCAGCTTTTAACAACCTGCCACTTTACAATGCATATTACAAGGAAAATTTAAAAAGCAGGCTTGGCAGAATAAGTGCCCCCCAAAATAACAATTCCTAATAACGACTAGCGTTTAACTTCTAATGCTGCATTGCTCTTAATTTAGAATCATACGCTGATGCTTTACCTCAGACAAATGGGTCTCTTCCTCCTGTGCATCACTCAGTTTTGTTGGAACAGTAGTAAGCAGTGGAGCTAGATAAAAGATTACCAATTACAATTACCAAAGAAAAAAATAAAAATATTTGCATGTAATGCTAAAAGTCAGCAGAAAAATTACTATATCTGTCTATAATATTTTCCCTTTGAGCTTTTGCTTCCCAATTCCAAGGATAGTTTAGTTTAGTTTAATTTACTTGTCATTGTACCTCATGCAACAAAATTAAATGCCATCTCCAGTGTACATTATTATAACTATAAAAAATAAAACACAAACACATCATTCACATTCTATACAATTGAACTGAAAACCCAATATTCATTAATATTGCACTATACAATAGAATTCAATATAGTTACTGTCCTGGGACAGAAGCTGTTTTTCAGTCTATTTGTTTTTTTTGTCAGGTTCTGAAACAGAGTTTCAGACTTGAGAACTGACTCAGATTAAACTGAAATTTTTCACAACAACACTATGTTATTGAATGTTTCCAACAACCTTACATTCTGTTTTCATTGAATTTTCTCAGCTATTGAGAAAATTCAGTATGCATTAACAATACATAATTTATGGTTGCATTGGCTTTATGCACATATTTTTACCTGTCAATTCCTGGATGGTGACTTTGTCAAGAACATTGAAAGATGTATCCAATTTAAGGGGCTGACTACAACGCTGGCAAACAAAGCTGACCTGCATGGTACAAGCAGGTGACTTATATGCATCCATATCTGTGAAAGTAGAAAGATAGTCAATACAATGTTTCTAATATTTTGTAGGTGGGTATAAATTAATATTTTATATTGGATATCCAGTTTGTGTTTTCTACCTTGTGTAGTTCTATTGTAAAAATTCAGGTTACTAGATACCTTCTCTCATGCAGCATGAATAGATGTTTCTGTCATTATCATTTCATAGACCTCCTCATGGAGAGGATGGAGAACATTTATCTGTATATCTATGCATAGACATTAGCACTATGCCTGAGGCTCAACACCATCTTGAGGACACATATTGAATCAATCTAAATAATAGCATAGTTTAATCACCATTTCAGCTGTAACTCCCAAGGAGATCAGCTAGGTTCTGATGCAAAGTATCTTTGGGGAACAGGAACTGTCCAAACTAGAGTGTACTGACAAAAATTAGCCAGGTACCAGTGTCAGTTCAATCGTTAACATGATTTTGGTATGGAATCAAAGACGTTTATCTTTGAGGTACTACAAATGCACAATCTGTTCTACTGCAGTTTACTGACATTTACTCCCTATACACAGCTTTAATTTCCTTCTGTTCCAGTTTAGGCTGAAGCTAGTAGACAAATTATGGTTAGGAATACAAGAGGGTACATTCCAATGACCTTTGTTGGAATCTACCTTGATTCCATCTAAATGTCTCCATCGTTCTTACCTACCTCACGCCCAACAACGAACTAATGTGCTTGTTAAGTGGCCATAACCAGGTTTCCTGACTATGGGCAGGATACCCAATCGATGGTATATAAAGTTTCCCAGGAGCAAATAAAATCGATCGGTAAAAAAATAACCGCCAGGCCACCTTGCCCTCCCAACAACACACGGTCGACTTTCTCTTCGTCTGAAAATGCTTTCCTAAGCAACCCCGCCGTCTGTCAAAACGGCTTCGCATAAAGTTTTCTCTTCCGGAGAAACCGCACTCTTTGCTCATGCCCGTAGGCGGCGCAGAAACGGGACCGCCTTCTCGCTCCCCGTGGCATCAGAGAGGTGCTTGTGCTGGACTGGAAAAGCTACTTGCAGAGATGCAAAGTCGGCGATGTCCTTCTTGTACGAAAGGAAACCGCACATGAAACATTTTACTGTTACGACCACCCCCGTATTCATAGTAGAGAGGAAGCCTACGAACTGGCTGACAATGTTGGTACTACGAATATCTGGTTGGCTCTTTGCTGCCATCTACTGACCATAGTAACGCAACCCAGATCCAATAACGCAAAAATACTTCGGTTTAAAGGCAGTACAATAATAAAAAAAGAGAACCATGGAAGATAGGCCATCTCTTAGGGGCAAAAGATCATGAAGAACAACCGGATACAGAAGGAAACAATACCTAGGATTTTGACACAGTGGAAGATAACCTGCAAGTTGCCGGAAAAAAATCACTTCGAACACGAACCATCTTCAACTTCCTATTTCTACGCTGATTGGCTCCACGTCCATCATTTCACTTATTAGTACCGAGCTCCACCTACACCAACCGGAACTTGTTTCTTTAGCGCATGTGCACAGCACCGGATAAAGCCTGTCCAACAAAAGCACAAGGAACAATCACGTTGGCTAAAATCGCATTCGGTGATTGGCCGAGAAAGGGCGGTGGCGGGGCGTTATGTAGTCACTTCCGGCGGTAACGAAGCCGGTGGTTTTTCTCAGGTGGTCGCGCGCGCGGGATAAAAGGAAACAGATCTGGCTTGGGAAATCGGCTTCCCTGCTCCGCCATGGCCTCTCTGCTCAAGGTGGACCCAGAAGTTAAGATCAAGGTATGGGAGGAGGGGGAAATTCTAATAAGCCCGCCACGGGCGTGCCTTTAGGCATGTGCAGAGTGCTAGAGAAGGTCACGGGGAATACAAGCTTCCGCCACGGCGACTATTTTTGCCAGTCGAACGTGATCAAAGTATGATAAATTTTGTACAGCGACCAGCCACAAATCCGTTGAACGCCACGTGTTTGGATCAAGTGATATGCCGTTGGGAACTTTACTGGTACGGCGTTACTGGCCTTTCATTTGTGAGCCAGTCTGCTTTATGAACCGAAAATTCCTTTAAGTTATGCAAGTTGTAGCCAAATAAACATGGCAGGCTGCTGTTTTTTCTTATTATGGGCGTTAAAACCGGCGAAGCAGTAATTCTTACTGCTTCCCATGACAATGAAAACAAGATGTTTGCGTTAGAAAATAATATTTTTATCTGGCGAGATTATTGAATTCCACGAGAATTATATGTTTCACACATTTCCTGGGTGGATTATTTATTTACCTTGAAAAGCACACCAATTTATATAATCTAGGAACATAATTCAAGATTATTAATCATTCAACCAGCATGCTTCTTGGAATAGCTAAGATGTGCGGCTTTTGTAGCAATAATTTTGATTTTTAACAAATGTTCTGTTCTTCTACAAAGGCATGAGGTAATTTACTATTTATTTGGATAAAACATAAGTTCTTTTTTAAGTTACTGGGCAAAATGGTAGTTCCATTTGATGTCAGCAGGATTATGTGTATTTCACTATGTCTTATAGTATTAAATAGGATTAACTTAAATTGCATTTAAGAGTAATATCATTCAGTATGTCTAGTAAGCATATCTGTTAATGGACAAAATGTAATTATGGAATATTTGTGAATAATTGTGAAAGAAAATAAAAATGTGACTTTACAATAGTCATAGTTGTGTATATTTCAAAGATAAATCCTGATACATATAAAAGATTTACACACAATAATACATTCTGAGTAATTTTGAGGGATAAGACACAGTAATATGTGATAGAAGAATATATTGTAATTTTAATGAAAAGATAGACTTTTGAATTGGGAAAAGTTAAAATGAAAAGAATTCAGATCAAATGAAGGTAAATAAAGGCATGATAGGAGAGTAGGTTTCAGTTCATGTACATGTCACTACAAAAATAAATCCACATAGTTCAATGTGATGTTACTTAGATTAATCTTTCTAGGATTTCGTGCTGAAAAGTTAATGATTATAATTTAATGCAAAACACCAGCAGATCACAATGGAAAAAAGGGAATAAATCAACCTAATTGAAAATTAAGCAGAAATAATAAGCATGGCAAGGTGCAAGAAGATAAAAATCAGTAAAAATATTTTCAACATGGAAGAACAATAACTTGAATATAGGTTTAGGTAGAAACTAAAGTTTTTTTTAAATATTGGAGAAAACTATCATATTAGCTCAAGCAGTAATGTAAACAAAAGAGAAGGGTAAAAAAATGATTCTCTTCCTGAAAGAATAACATTGAAGAATAACAATTACAGATTTGTGAATATATAAATATTATTTTCTACAGACTGATTTTAAAATCCATTTTGGAGGGAAGATGGGCAGCATAAAAATTTGATATTTTTTTTCTTTTTACAAGTTTGTAATCCTTTAATTCAGGGTTGTTGGGGTGACTGAATGGAGCTGAGTATTTACTGGTTGGATGATCTTCCTGATGCTTACACGGAGTTCACAGCAGATATTTTCTCTTTGTCCCCTAATAGAAATAGTGAATACATATAGTATAAAAGTATGTACATTGCAATTAATTTTTTTGTAAAAATGGAAGATAAAAGCAAACATAACAAAGCAATGGTACAAAACCAACTGGGTAAGAAACAAAAGTGATACATGTAATCAACTTCTATCCATTCATTAAACAACTGATTGAAGTTACAACAGTACTGATAAAAGTAGTTTAGGACCAATGCTCACATGACTGTTGCAATAGTCTCATGGTCACATGATCATACTATAGGTGCTTGACAAACTGGCTCGTAATTATGATTACAGCATTCTAGGATCACTTATTACCATTTTTTTATTTTCCCAGTCAGCTTCTGATAAGCAAAAGGAGGGAAGCTGGATTTGCTTAATGAAATAATTCATTTAATGACTTCAGTAATTTGCTTAAGTAGCTAAATTGAAATGCCAGATTTGCCTAACATCCGTGTTACTATCTTAACAATTGCAGTGATTCACTTAACATTGGCAAAAAAGGTAAAATCAGGCATGCTTCATTTAACAAGCGCCTTGCTTAGCAACAGAAATTCAGGTCTCCGTTATAAGTTGAGGATTTACATGTATATAGCAATAGCAATAGACTTATATACCATTTTATAATGCTTTATAACCCTCTCTGAGTGGTTTACAGAGTTAGCATATTGCCCCCAACAATTTGGGTCCTCTTTTTACCCACCTTGGGAGGATGGAAGGCTGAGTCAACCTTGAGTCTGGTGGGATTTGAACTGCCAAATTGTAGGCAGCTGGCTGCAGAAGTAGTTTGCAGTACTGCACTCTAACCACTGTGCCACAGAAGCTCCTGATGTAGTTCCAAAACTGACATTTTGAGAAGAGGGTTATACTGGGCCCTAATATATAGAAAATCATTAAATTATTTTAATATAATAAAATAAATAATAAAAAAATCTAATAAAGCCTCTGTTTTCTAGTGTCTAATTGTTTTATTAGATATGTCTTATATTCTGTAACAATGATTCAAAAAATCATTTGCAGGTAGGAGTTTGTATCTGTTAGGAGAATTGTAATTTATGCAGATGAGCAAAGATAAAGTGCTTGAGTGATTATGTTGCACCTAATTCAGATATGCTGTACTAAGCTGCACCTTTTCTCTTTTGCAGGTAGACTCTTTCAGGGAGAGAATCACAGGTGAAGTAAGTGACTGATTTCTGCTTGCAATTTCAAAGAGTAGAGTAGAGGCAGAGCTGGAAGGGCCCTTTGAGGTCTTCCTAGTCCAGCCCCCTACTCAAGCAGGAGTAATTCAGATAAGTGACTGTCTAGTCTCTTTCTAAAAACCTTCAGTGATGGAGTGCCCATGATTTTTGAAGGCAAACTGTTCCACTGGTTAATTTTCTTCACTGTTAGGAAATTTCTCCTTGATTCAAGGTTGTTTCTCTCTTTGATTAGTTTCCAACCATTAGTTTCTTGTCCTGCCCATTGGTGCTTTGTAGAATAATTTGACGCCCTCATCTTTGTGGCAGCCCCTCAAATACTGTATGACTTTCTCTATAGTTTAGTGCTTACTGACCTCAGGAAATTGTAGGACTTTTTGTTATGAGCTTTAGAAGTAGCTCAGCTTTCAAGGAGTTTATCTAGAGTTTTCTACTGATCCATACCACAGCTTAGTCTTAGCCTTCCTTTTGTGGAACCAGCAGTTGTATTGATAATTCATACATCATAGGTGATGATCTTTCTCTTTCAGGCTGAGGATCTAGTGGCAAACTTTTTTCCAAAGAAGCTTTTAGAACTTGATGGGTTCCTTAAAGTAAGAGTTTTATTTCCTTTATTTCAAGAATGATACCTTTATTTCAAGAATAATACATTATCAAATAATAGTCTGCCAGTTATTAGCTTTTAATGCAACATTTGATGTGTTCCTGAGCATAAATATCTCACTCTTTTGGATATTCTGCCCTAGGATCCCATTCTGAACATTCATGATCTTACACAAATCCACTCAGATATGAACCTTCCTGTTCCGGACCCAATTCTGCTGACAAACAGTCATGATGGACTGGATGGGGTAAGGTTGGTCATCTGTAACATTTAATGATTGATTAAAACAACATAATTATATTAAGTATACTTGCTGATAAACTGGAGAGAGAACAAAGATTTCTAATTTTTGAAGCAAATATCTGCTTTGTAGTATGTTTCCTGAGGCTACTCTTAAGGGAAGAGTACATATATAATATTTCCTCTCTTCCTTTTTTAGTCCAATATGAAAAAGCGAAAATTGGAAGACTGTGAAGAGACCTTCCAAGGTAGATTTTGTGTTAGTTAATTATTGGCTACCAGTTCTATTTTTGGAAATTTGTCCTAATTGAGGAAAGTATGTAAATCTGTCCAGAATCCTATGGTATCCTATGACCCTAATGATACAGTAACCAAAAAAAATCTACAAGTGTTACGTATATTCCTTTTGCATTCGGACATACCATGAACAAAATGCATGTTACAAGTAGCTCCTTAATATTTGATTAGCTCTTTGAAATTTGAAATGATCCTCTGAAATGCTGTTTTTCTGTCTTAAAAAGATAAACAGTAGAGTGTATAATTTGAACAAAGTAGAGATCCCAGAATTGGGTGTAACCCAAAAACTGGAAGTTGATTACTTATGACCGTAACCTCAGTTAGAAAGATCAACATTACTTGTACTATGAGGTTTAAAAATTGGATTAAAAGTGGAATGGAGAAAAAAAACTTGAATTTCCATGAGAAATTGGGGTGTCTTGCTTCCCTGGAATAAGTAACTAGTGTCAGACCTGCACCGATAAGATCCCTCATGAAAGAAAGACTTGACTCCATTGGGTTGAAGTAAAAGATTTTTTTTTTAAATTAAGAAAGTTGATTTCAGTAAAGTCAGGCTAGCTCTAAGATTTTCCCACATGAAAAAGTACAGAAAAAGTTCCCTTCCTCCCTGTGACCAGTCCATGCTTTGCCAATCAGAGCTCACCAAGATGTTATGAGAATACTGAGAGGTTGTGGGCAATTCACATTCCTTTCCCAGGGTGCATAGCCTTGGTGCCTCTGGTACAAACCTGGTCTTCTCTGGTCTTCATCACCTGTCATTCCCCCCTCCCCTATTTTCCAACACATACACAAAGTCACATTGGCTATTTGTCCACCACCATCCCTCCTCCAGCTTTAGAAGGCAGGAACTAGCAGGACGTACAACTAGTCTCTTTCTATGGCACTAGGTACCAAAGTCTTTGTCATGCCTAATGGTATGCTGAAGAGCAACCAGCAGCTGGTGGACATCATTGAAAAAGTAAAACCAGAGATTCGGCTGCTGATTGAGAAATGCAATACAGTAAGCATTGGTTTGCCTTTTTTGCCTTATGAAATTCTTTTTTACAAAACAATTATTAGATATGCTGCTTTTAAGAGGGGAGAGATAAAATCAAATGCTTTTCTGAAATTGCAGTTTACAAATTCAATATACTCTCTGCACCTCTGGGATACCTTTTGCAGAGGTATTAAGGCAAAATTTGTTACAAGTAGTTCTCGACTTACAACCAACTATTTAATGACATTACAATGCCATGGAAAAAGGTGACTTACAACCATTTTCCACACAACTGGTTGCAGAATACTTGACAATTGGATGTATTAATAATGGTTGCAATGCACATGATCACATTTTGAAACATTCTAACAAGCAAAGTTAATAGGAAAGAAAGATTCACTATGTTACTATTTTAACTGCAATGATCACTTAACTGTCATAAGAAAGGCTATAAAATGGGGCAAAATTCACTTCACTGTCTTGCTTAGCAAGAAAATTTTTGGGCTCAATTGTGGTTGAAAGTCAAGAACTGCTTGTACTCTGTTTTGTTTTTTAAAATTATATGTCATCTGTCAGATAACCAATTCCATATATTGCAGAAGGTAGAAAAATTTGGCTGCTTCTCTTCTGTACAAATATTTTCTGTGTAGACAATTATTAGGAGTATCGATTTTTGAGTGGAGGACTAATACAGTAAGTCATGATTGTGCTCTTGTGTCTGAAGGGCTGTATCTCATCAATCAGTGTTAATCCAATGTTAGAATTGATAATAAGGATATAAGGTCCAAATGTTTGTTAAGTTATAACTTGTTATGACTATTGTGGAAAAATTGGTCTCAATTAAGCAAATGTTTCATGCAGAGCTCAGCTAGCAAAACATTTGCAGACTATCCAGAAGGATACTATTTCTTTAACGTGCTGTTTTGTTCTTCAGGTCAAAATGTGGGTACAACTGCTGATTCCCAGGATAGAGGATGGAAACAACTTTGGTGTTTCTATTCAGGTAAATTGACTATTGAGAAGATAACTCTGGGAAATTATACCTATGGATAAAGTACTATGGATGGAACCTTCTCTTAATGGGGGAAGAACAAATCATTATTTAGAACTTGACTGATTTGTAGGAAGCATTTTCCCTGATATGACTGCTTTTGTCTGAAATGGTACAGATTCTCCTGCCTGAGCAGAGGGTTGGTCCAAGGTTGCTTCCAACTTCTGTTATTGTGCTAGAGTTTATTTTAGAATAAAATAGATTTTTTTTTTATTGGCCAAGTGTGGTTGGGCACACAAGGAATTTGTCCTGGTGCAAATGCTCTCAGTGTACATAAAAGAAAAAATACATTCGTCAAGAATCATAAGGTCCAACACTTAATGATAGTCATAGGATACAATAAACTAACATAATAGGAAACAGTCAATATAAATCGTAAGGTTACAAGTGACAAAGTTACAGTTACACAGTCACAAGTGGGAAGGGATGGGTGATAAGTGATTAACAATAATAGTAATAATATATTCTTCTACTGCATTTTGATTATTTTTATTTCATTTGACTTGGGTTACTTAAATTGGAAGTTAGAATTCATAAGCAAAATGCTGTGATCCCAAGTACTCCTTGCTTACCAACTGCCTCACTCAGCATTTAAAATTCTGATAATGCTGAAAAAATGTCCAGTGACCACATCAATGACATTGTGATGTTCCTCAATCATGTGGTCACCATTATGATCCATACATATTGTCCTGTATCTGGCCTGTTGTTTTTCTTTTATTCATCCCCCGCAGAGCAGGAAGAGATCAGAGAGAAAGAGAGTAAGCAGGCACAGAATGGGGGAATATATACAAAAGGAATGTGATAGTACTAGTTTGAGGCTGGGATCCATGAGCATTTTGTGCTAACACTCCATCATGTTTCCACCTATTTTGTTACAATCCATTCATCTCCAATGTTTCCACTCTACAAGGGGCAAAAATGGGTCAGACATAGGAGAGATTGCCTACCAAAATTGCCTGGTTCCTCCCCCCCCCCCCAATTGGAAATGAAAGGATTTATAAGAAAGTTACCGAGCACATAATGGGCAGGCTATTTGCATAGCATTCTCATGGTTCCCAGCCCTGGGATTATTGCATTGCTTTCTTGTCTATTTTCCATTATGTGTCTGCTTTCTAGTAATCTGTACCTCTCCAATGATCAAATGTAAATACAAATATCAATTCCATTCTTGCTAATTATCCAAGCAATGGATAATTGCTAGATGAGCATTCCAAAGAATAGAAGAGTAGCTAGGAAGCAAACAAAAGCCTAGGGTATGAAACTGGACTTTTCATCTTTGAGCCAGCAGGGATTGGGAAAAAGAGGAAAGCAATCCCAATTACAGGTAGCCCTTGACTTACAAGCTTAATTGAGCCCAAAATTTATGTTGCGAAGCGAAACAGTTAAGTTAGTTTTGTCCCATTTTATTACTTTCTTGCCACAATTGCTAAGTGAATCACTTCAGTTGATCAGTTACTAACATGGGGAATCTAGCTTCCGCATTGACTTTGCTTGTCAGAATCTTGTCAAGATAATCATGTGACCTCAGGACACTGCAACTGTCATAAGTATAGGCTAATTGCCAAGCCCCTGAATTTTGATCACGTGATTGTGAGTATGCTGCAACAGTTGTAAGTGTGAAAAATGGTCATAAGTCACTTTTTTCAATGCCATTGTAACTTTAAATAATCACTGAATGGTTGTAAATCAAGGACTATCTGCACTTCTTTTCCTATTAAGCAACCATTTCAATTAGCAGAGCTGCAAGCCCCAATTACTGTTGCTAAACAAGGTCCTGTATTCTACCTATAAAAGCTATCTGCATATATCGAATTATAATTATCCTCAGCATGAAGTCTTCTCTTAATATTTTCTTGCTGGCTTCTTTGCAGGAAGAGACTGTAGCGGAGCTTCGAACTGTGGAAAGTGAGGCAGCTTCATATTTAGATCAGATCTCTAGGTGAGTATCTCCTTGCAGAGCATTTCAAGTTTTTTTCCCAATGGGATAACTCTCCAGAGTATACATTGTTGTGTGTCACTTATACCATCCATTGTTGTGGCTCTGAGGTTTGAGCCTGCTTTATTAGAGGATGAAGACTCGGACAGTGGGGAAGAGGAGGTTTTGGAAATGCCTTCCTCCCCAGGACCTTCCTCTTCAGCAATGCCTTCCTCCCTGATTGTGCCTCAGGTGTCAGCAGATAACCAGGAGGGAAGACCTGAGGCTAATCAGGAAAAGGAAGAGGGCGTATCAGAGTCTGACTGAGAATCCAGCAGAGGAATGCTGGCTTGATGCAAGGCAGCGGCGTAGACAAAAGTGCGAGCTGCAATGCAGAAAGAAGGGACGAATCAGAGACTGAGATGAGGGACTGCCACGCCCCACAGGGAATAAAAGTGGGTGTGTTCGCTCTGGGAACTTGTTCAGGACAACGTGTTACTTATGGAGAGAAGCTTCGGAATATCCTGTGTGTGGTGACAGCTTGTATGATTTGTATTCCTCTTATCTGGTTGGACTTGGCAGACAATGTGTGTGAGACTGCCAAGAACTTTATCGGCTCAAAGGAGTTAACTCCATAATTACTGGACTTGCTTGCTTGTTTGTATTTAGTTGGAAATTTGGACTTCTCACCTCGTTTGTACAGGTGAAACATAACAATCCATTATAGCACTTCCCCCTTTTATTTCAGATACTACATCACACGAGCAAAGTTGGTTTCTAAAATAGCAAAATATCCTCATGTGGTAAGTGTTAAATGGAGATATTAAATTGACTACTGAATTAGATTTAGGACCATTGCCTGGATTAGAAATAATTGAAAAGATTCTAGAGCATATTCTCCTTGGAAATAATAATATGAATCAAATGCCTAGATCTATATTACATAAAAAGTGGGCAGTCCCTAAAAACCCCTAGGAATAATTGTATTGCTGGATCACTTATATTTTCTGGAGATTTAGGATAAAAGTATGAGTAAAATATTATTTTAAAACATGGTGATTAATTTTCTTAACTTACAGCCTTTATCACTGGACAAAAAAAAGCCAAAACCTTCCCTCCTCCCACTTTCCTAACTGGAAAAAGTTACCCAAACGTACCCTAAGCGCACATCTTTACTTCAGATTTCCATTCTGGAGTTTTCATATAAGACTAGTTTTCTAATTAGAATTTAATTAATAACATTCCAGAAATGGTTGATGTTCAGTTTATGAAAATCCTGAAAAGATGACAGATTTTTTATACTGTTAAATCTGAGTAATGGAATGAAACTCCCTAGCTAAAAGTTGTCTTAGTGCAGAGACAAGAAATCTGTACTACAGATTCCAGTAGTATTAATAATGAAGGATCCTAAAAATTCCTCATTCCTACTTATTGCATGGTAGGGACTAAATGGTTCTGATTAAATAATTATCTCTGTAGGAAGATTACCGCCGCACAGTGACTGAAATGGATGAAAAAGAATACATCAGTCTCCGGCTCATCATTTCAGAGCTCAGAAATCAATATGTAAGTTAATGTTTCTTCCCAAGTTGGAAGATAATATCCCTTTTCCTAATGAATTAAGAGTTTCCTGTCACAAAAGTAGGTATGGGTTTTTTGACCTCCCATGTGTTCCTGAATTCAACTCCTAGAACTCCTACCTACCATAATCAAGTGAGGAGTACCAGAAGTTGCAAATAAAGTATGTTGAGTACTGTATTTTTGTGCTGTTGTCTTAGATTATTTATTTAGATTTATCATTTGCCCAGCAGAAGCAATTATCAAGTCTTAACTTCTGGTTAAAAGAAATATGATATCTCCTTTCTAAGGAATAATACTTATATAGGCAAGCTAGTGAGTAATAAATTGCATAGATACTAGAAGTCTTGAGAAAGATTGAAATTATTACTGGAAAAAATAAATAATTTTAAATCTAGAATGCTACTGTATATGCAGTTGTGGTTGCTGTCCATCTGAGAATAATAGTTAATATTGTCGAAACCATTGAAATTCAGGAGATACAGTAAAATATAGGCTGATTAATGGATAAAACAAGCCTTTAGACATCTACCCTTGTTAGAGTAGGAATGCCAAACTCATGTGGTCATGGTGGCATCAGGTGACATATTAGGACTCTCCCCTTCGTTAAACTGGGCATGGGCATGGCCAGCACAAGATGCATCTGGCATGCAGGCCCGGAGTTCGATAACCCTGTGTTCAAGAAATAAAAGCAGATCTTTAAGCACAGTCCCCATATAATTGCCTTTTGTTTCCATATAATTGTGCAGACTTCTTGATTGTAGAACAGTCCCACGGTATATTTAAGAAATCGGCCTCTGATAACATGTGAAACTTTCCAATTTGTTTGCATCTGCAAATACTAGACAAGTGTTTAAGTGATGTTGATTTAATTTCTATTCATACCTAGCATTGATCAGTCTTGAGAAGCTTCTTTGAAGAATGTAATGAAAAATAAGGATAGAATAATTGATATTTTTGCTTACTTGGTTAATAATTGGACTGCCTATGCTTTTTGGGGGGCAGGGGAATAAAAATAGGAAATATTACTCTATTCACATAATACATAAAACTTATAGACTGGGCTCACATAACATTCTAAACTTAATTCAAACCAAATTATGTTATATAAGCCCAGGCTATTATAGCTTCTTCCACAAGCCATATTTTAAATAAATTGGCATAGTATAGTTTCTGAACCAGGGCATAATGATAAAAACATGATCAATTAGCTATATTACTTCTACTTATTTTTTTAAAAAGAAATTCCCTGGTTTATTTGAACATTTTACATGTTTTCATGTTATATAGAGAAAACCACAATAAGTTAAAATTGCTTCAAATCTAAAATGAATTAAATGTGTAAAGTCTCCTGCAGAAACCTAATTGAAGGCATGCAAATTCTGCTGAGAAGTGTTGGGAATGTGTTCACTTCCTTTTTTGAACTCCTTAACAGCCAAGTACAACACGTAAGGAGAACTTTCTAACAGAAACCTTTCTTTTTCTTTCTCAGTGAAAGAAATACTGAAGTTGTTTTCAAAAAGCTAAAGAGTGTACATATGCAGAACTCAAGTAAACCTAAATCCTAACACTAGTTTATTAACGAAATCATCAATAATGTGAAACTTATGTGTCAGATTCCAGCAGTTACTCCAATTAAATCATGAGCCTCACACTACACTCCCAAAACTAAAAAAGATTTATTTAAAGTTAACATTCTACATCCGTAATTAACCTGGGCGTAGCCAACTCTGAGATACGTAATTCACTGTCACCTTTGATCCTGCTTCCCTCCCCCCCCCCGGATGTATCATCCAATGAAAAATGTTCATAGCCAAGAGTCATCAATCATGCTCTCCAATTAGATTTTTGAGCGGCAGAAGCTTCAGTCATCTAATCATTCTTTGAAGAAAATATGAATCAAACGTACTTTCGATTCCACACTGCTGCCTGCTCTTTTAAACTCCCCCCCCTTTCTGTTGTCAACTATAAAATGTGTATACAAAATATTTTATGAGTTGACATTCGGCTCCCCTCACTTCTTGAAGGTGACCTGTGCAACACACATGCTTACTATTAAGGAAAAAGAAAAATCTGACTATTTCTTGATATGGGGCATATTTTACCAATGGTTAGATAATAAAAACAGAAGTTAGAAATATGGAGATATAAAAGGATAAATGTTAAAATGGAGATTTGTTAAAGTAAATAAGTTAAATATTGTTATAATACTATTATGATGAATACTACTGTAAACATTTTGATTATGATTGCCTGAAAACAATTGTACCCAGACAATACACTGATTGAAATTTAATTTTTATATGTTATATAAATAAAACAAATAGAACATTAAAAAGTATACTTCCTAGAGCCCATAAGATGGCAAGATTTAATAGAGGGACCTAGAGCATACCCATTCTGCCGGATCTTAACTGATGAGCAGGAATTAGTCTCTTAGGTAATCAGGCCTTAAGTAATGTAGGATTTTTTAGATAATAATTTCACTCTTAAGCCAACTGACAGCCATCGTGGCTCGTATAGGTGACACATTAGCACACCAATCGGCAATTTAGAAATTCTAGTTTTTTTCTCAGCCTTAGAGATCTTTCTTCATGAGGCACAGCTATATCCAGGAGTTTAGAAGCTTTCACTTAAACTGTGGGCAAGTGACATAAGTCATTAGCACTGGCCAATAGCAGCTAATACTTTAACAATTGAAAGAAAAAACATATTTAATCATAGGCTATGCAGCTAATTTATATCTTTGTGTTGTGTTCACTTCAGTATTTCTTCCATATATTGTACTATAGGAATAGCTAATGGAAATGCAATCCCAAATTTCTAACTTGTAAACCTGACAGGTCTTTTGATAACTTGTTCTAATCATAGTTATTGTGATGTGTTAAAGTGATGAAAGTAAAGGTGACAAACACTGAAGATTATCCATGATGATAGGAGAGGCACTAGGTACTTCCATGATGTTGGACTGCTAGTGCCTTCCAGATCTACTAGAATAAAATTTCCAAATTGTAGCTGAGAGCAGGACTGTTCTTTTGGATTCTTGTCTGAAACATTGGTGTCTGCCAAAGAAATGCTTTCCATTTTCCAAAAATATTAGGAAATGGAGAAAAGAATGGCAAATGACAATACTGGCTGAAAATTGAACTCTGATGACTTTTGTTAAGTATAAGACTAATAAAGGCTATGTTACAGTAATATGTTGATTAATTCAAAGATAGAATATTCTTTTTCTATTTAAGTTTCAGTCTTGTAGTATGGTACTTTTGGTAGATATTGTAAATATATGTTTTCAAGTACAGCAGCATTCATGATTCAGGTCAATACTTCAAATTCAAGCCTATTTGAATCACTCTTATGGTTCTCAATCAACCACTGTATTTTTTTATAATTTTGTGAAAAGAATCCTCTATTCAATTGATAGCATCTTAGAAACATTTGTGGGAAACCCACAACTCCATGAAATTGGTTTAATTTTAACTCAGTAGTTCCCAAACAACCTTGCATTTATTGAAGTATAGAATGTTAAGTTGTTGGGCAACAATCTTTCTAAATTTCTCTGGAGAGAAATATGATACTCATGGCTAATCATATATACTTGCCAAAGTCAGGAGGGAAAAAAAACTAACAACAGATTCTCTCCTTCTAGGTGACTCTGCATGACATGATTCTAAAGAATATTGAGAAGATCAAGCGACCCCGGAGCAGCAATGCGGAGACCCTCTACTGATCTGGCTGCATTCTGAATTTATGAACTTTTCAGTAGGCTCAAGACAGTCCTTGCCTCAGTTTATGTGACTATCAAGATGGGGAAGCTGGCTGGAAACAGTCCTCACCATACTATTAGTTAAACGTCTAAAGAAACTCTCTCCTAGTCCTTTTCTGGTTGGTTTTTTTTTTAATTGGATCTTTGAATTTCTCCCTTTTCCTACCATGTCTTTGCGATATAGAAGGCTAGAACAGAAGATCTCCTATATTTGTAGGAATGGGAGATTTGCCAAGCTGTTCCCAGTAAGGATCCTGAGATCAGCCCTAAATAATCCAGGTCTAGCATCCCTGAGAAACTCCTTTCTAGATAGGTTGTCCCTGCCAAAAGCATTGTCGACTTCTACTCAGAGCTGATGATTCTGGTCATAAGCTTCATTCAGTCTTTTCATTGAAACTCAGTGTTTCATCTCAACGTGGCTTGCCCTTATCTAACTTGTCCTATCATGCAAATTCTAATAGTTCTAATGCCATTATAAATTTCTCTTTTCTACACGTATATGAATACACACACACACACACACCACACACACACACACCCCTTCCAGAAATTTATGAGAAAGTAAATCTAATCTTGGCTAACAAGGAACTCTAGCGCAGCATCTGAGTGCAGTGGGCGTTCTCACACTTTTTTTCATGGAGCAAGGCAAACCTGTTAGATGGTTTAGTAAAACTGGTCTGCCTAATTTCAGCATGAATGATCAAGCTCAGAAGACCTGAAGTACATTTCATCTTAATCCTTTTTTCTTTCCGACTCTAATTAAATTAGCCTAGCACTTGTTTCTGAAGATCTTGCCTCACTTTCAGGAAATGCTCAAAGTGTTCTAGGTGTCCTATTAGGTCTGAATAAATCCTGTTGGCTTCTTCCATTTTTCTCGTTTCTGATTTTCATGAAAACAGAAAGGGGATGCTATCTATCTGGGATGCTGCAGTTTCTTTTCAGATTTACTATTTATCTCTATATCCATTTAGTGCTGTCTTGTTAATGGTGTTAGATTTGTTAAAAAATAGACAACAGCAACAGTGGCAGGATGAATGAAATTTGTTGGCTCCTTTCCCTGCTTGTTTTAAAGAGGTCTTTTCTCTGCCATCTCTCAAGGGCACAGGAGTTTCATTGACCTGAACTCATTGCAAATGCCTCTGCATCACTGTCATTTGTAGCTGGACAAGCCATACCTTACCCAGGTAAAAATTCACATAACAATTGCCCTCACTAGCTGCTCCTGAGAGTAGCCTTCCCTGCTTTTGTTTCCTTGTATCAGCTGCTTTGTTGGATTGTTTATATTTCCTTGCTGCATTGAACCTATGTATGACTTCTATTATGCCGACAAATTAAAAGTAACAGGAACTTTGAATTTATCTTTAATCATCCTCATAGGTACCACTGCATTGGTAACCAAGATTTCTGTCTGTATTCGTTTTATTTTTGCTCTTTTATTATTCTTGATCTCAGTCCTATTAGTGAGAAGGAGCTATAAATTTTAGTCCAAAGTTTATTCCCAAATTTGTTCTCTGATAGTTTAGAAAGTTATGGGGTAAAATGAAAAACCTTTATACTAGTAGTTCTAAGCTTTATCAGTGATGATGATGGGGCATGAAATAAGCCCCTTTTCGGATCTTCTTCCTGAGGCTATATTTTGCCCCATATCTTTATGGTGGTATTTACTTTTTCTGTCTCCTGGATGAAACTTGAAGGCATCCTCACAGTTCTTTTGTAGTATACATTGAAATCCAGTTGGCTTCCAAGCTGAATGAATATTGATAATTCAGAATGGGCTTAATCAGGAGTTAACTGCTTGCAATTCCTGGTCTCATTTCATGCAGCTTGACATTGAAAGCCTTTTACAATCAAATCAGTTTATTTCTCTAGCAAAAACAATGCATCCTTGATCTGTGTCTTCTTTGTAAGGGGGGAAAAAGAGAATACATATTAAGTAAAGGGGTGAAAGGGGAGGATTCTGGAAAGAATAAGCTCAATGTAATTTCTTCTGGGTCATTTGCTTTAGCTCTGTCCATCTTGGCATGTGATGCAGCCCTAGACCGATTACTTCTAGAGGAACATGGCCTTCCACAGAAACAAAGAAAGAAAATACGATTGCCTCCCTCTATGTTATGATGGTCAAGAAACCACAAGAAACAGAATTTCATCATAAGGGGAGAGGAGCAAAGCCTCAGATACATATATTGCAATTTTTATGTGTGAATTGATAGTGTTGGTTAGTAATGAATAGTGCAAGAGTGTTTTTTCCTAAATAAAACATGTATCTCTCTACTATTGGCCCCTTCAGTCATGCTGTTCCATGCTCTTTTGTTAACTTTTCCTGAACTGAAGCTGAAGAGCACTATATTTGCAGATCCAGTGCATTTCATTCAATTCTCAATTAAAATTTTGTATTATGAATTTGAATACTTAAAGCTTATAGAGCTATAGCCTTCCAACATTTCACCACTGCAGAACATGCTAGAGAGATGAATAAAATTATTCATGGTTTGGAAAATCTGACTTATCCAATGCAGGTGAGTAATTACAGGTTCTAGAGACATCAAAAGGAGTAATACTAGAGTGTATGTTTAAATGAAGATACAGATGAGTTTATGCTGGATGGGGTAGAAATCCTTCTCATAATCTGATTGGGCACTAAAAGACCAGAAAAACCTTAATCAGGTAACTTAAAGCTCTGAGGTTCCAATTCAGTGAATCCTGCAGCTTTTGTTAAGAATATATATCTGATATCAATCAATGCTTTATTTCTACCCCCAATTCTTATGATACTGCTGAATGAAATGAGTGCAACCGTGAATTCCATTTCACACTCTAAGATGCAAGAAGAATCAAATAATATGATAGATGAACAAAGTTTAGCATAGTAAGGATGAGTCAGTATGGCTGAAATAGTAAGATCTAGCTACACAGAGCTCTCTTTTTCATAGTAACAAACATCTAGGATGCCAGGAGCGTGCATGGAATATTTGACTCCATGTAAGAGTAGCAAGCTTTAACTTGCTTTCAAGCCTCTTGTTCTGTGAGAGATTCCATTTTTCTGCAGAACTATCCACTGTTGGGAAATACTCAAATATTCTGTATATTGTCAGAGCAATGATCTGACCAAATACATTGTTTTAAAGCAAGGTATAGTTGTATGCAAAAAAATTATAGACATTTCTGGTCAAATTCCTAATTTCATAAAAGATGGTGCAAACTACATAATGTAGAATTAAACATGACATCTTTTTATATATTTGGAAGCTTTTTAATGTCCAGCTTACAAACTCAGAATAAAAGCAATGAATATGAGAGGTGCAAAATGTGATAGGTGCAAAAGTTTGCTCACCCTTTCAGTATTTGAAACACTTTGGCAGAAATAACAATATCCAAATCCAATTGGTGGTTTGGATCCGCTTCCCAGAATACCATCAATCAACTGTTCCAGGCTGTCACTGCCCATCGCCGCTGCCACCTGTTGCTGCCTGCACACCACCTGGAACAATTGATAGGTGGTATTCTGAAATCAGATGTTCATGCTAAATCAGGCTGTGTTGAAGCTGACAGGCTTGTTGCTTGCTGCAAGAAGGCAAATTGCTGGGAGGCAGGATTTTTTTTTTTCTTGTTTTCCTCCCCGAAACTAGGTATGCCTTTCAGTTCGAAAAATATGGTAGATTTTCTTGGGCCAGACAATCTCTAGAACTCATCCCATGATATTAGTAGTTTTGTACTTATCCTCTTTTCACCAACGAGGGTTGCAGAGCTTACTCTAAAACAGTTTTCCATCATAAATCAATTGGATGCTATACTTCAAACTAATATACCACCAGAAATCAAGCTTGTTTTTCCTTCACTTCCACTGTATCCACTTGCAAGTACTAAATAAATCAGGTTGGCAGCAGTTGGTAATGGATAAAAAGGCAGGGTTTCATTTTTTAATTCAGTATACTCTTAGGGCAAAACATACATAATAAGCTGCCTGTATCCAAACTCCAAGTTGGGTTGTTAGTTTACACATATGGTTTATTGTGAGGCTAGTAATCTGGTCTAGTTGTGAGTTGTGTATATATTAACCAATCAAAGTATAGTGAGAAAGAATAGGATTTGCTCATTTTATAAATACCTCACCCCCACAACTATCAAAAAAGCAGTGTTTTGCTTCTTAAATTTCTTTTCACATTGTCTTATTTTACTTCTCTCTTATTCAAGTAGTGGGTGGCTGTAAAGTGATTGTGTTTAGAGTGATTCTTGCCTTTTGGAGAAGAATCAACATCAAGAGCTTCCAGGTTGCCTACAGGGATCTGTTAGTATACTTAGTGTGTAAAATCTGCCCTAGTCTTGACTCTACATATCTTGACTACATAGACAGTAGTGAGTCTGAGCTTCTTTCTCAGATTCCATTCCTGCTTTGGACTGAGATTTATCTGACTTGTCTTGGCTGCAGTTCTTCCTCTTCTTTCTCAAAGCTAATTTCACAGCTCATTATAGCTTGCTGTAATAGTATCTCTTGATGGGGAAGCAGTATTGAAGGAGCAAGTCTTATGATTTCGGTTTTATCCTGGACATACAGCTTTGTAGGAACAGCAGATGGCAATACCCAAGAGGTTTTTGCCCAGTTCTAGCTGGTTCATTAATTGCACCCCTACCTAGGAGAAGAAAAACTAATTACAATAACTCATGCCATCATCATCACTGGTTGAACTACTGCCGTGTCTACTTTGACTTGCCTTTAAAGCACGTTACATTTAGCTTAAAGTACAGATCCTGAAGATGAAATTCAAATACTTTGGCCACCTAATGAGAAGGAAGGAGTCACTGGAGAAGAGCCTAATGCTGGGTAATATTGAGGGCAATAGAACAAGGATGACAGAGAATGAGGTGGCTGGATGGAGTCATTGAAGCAGTAGGTGTGAGCTTAAATGGACTCCAGAAGATGGTAGAAGACAGCAAGCCTGGAGGAATGTTGTCCATGGGGTGGCAATGGGTCGGACACTACTTCGTAACTATAGCTTGTATGTTAGTTACTGCTCACCAAGTGAAAGAACATTATAGTTGTGTTGTGAACCTGGATTGGTTACCACTAGGTTGTCAGGTACATTTAAAGGGCTGGTTTTTTTTTACCTTTTTAAAAATGGAATACTTTCAGTATTCCTGCAGTAGTGATGGTTCAACCAATTCAATATTGCTGAGAACTGCTGACGGTTCGCCATTTTTTAGGAGAGGAGGAAGGCCAAAACTCAAAGATAAATGCTTTTCAGTAGCAGTACTGTTCCTCTGGAATGCAAATATATACAAACACATACACAGACTTCAAAATTGACTACTTCTAGAAGAAACTAAAAATGAAGTAGAGGGCAGTCTGGAATATGATTTTATCTGGAGTGGTATGTTAATGGCTGCTGACTTATACCATGTTGGGGTTTTATGATGTTTATATTTTTATGTAAATTAACAATTGATGGGGCTAAGAATCTTCCAAGATCACAGCAAGAGATTGTTTGTGTCTGCCTGTTTTGTCTCCATCCCGCATCCTAGTATAAATTCTTGCTCAGTTGTAAACATTAGATCTGAGGATAAATTAGCCTTTTTTCAATACGAAATCTCAATAAAATTACAAGCATATTCTTTTGTAGAGGAAATTGTTTCAGTGGTTTCAAATATTCAGTGGTTTCTCAAATAACCTGATTCCATGGCCAAATGAATTGGATATCCAGGTCTGAGGCATTGAAGAGTCTCCAGCTTTTGAAGCCCCAGGCCTTGTCCTCTTAAGAAAGCTTCTTTACATTACTGTGGCAAACCCTTCCAACAGGTCTCTCTGAGGTGTTAACTGTTCCCTCTGAGTCTAGGATAACTTGCACAGCCAACTCTCCACAGGACAGAAGTTACACTAATATTGAAAAAAATAGTGAGATATAATTATTAAAGAATGCAAAAGAAGGAATAAAATGAAATGTGAATGACAAAAAATAATGTTTTAATTATTGTAAACGATTAAATCGAGTTTTTGAATTTTGCTGGGGTGAGTCGGCCCATGATGAGTTGTCCTGTTGTCATCCCATTCTAAACCTAAATGTTTACATACATAAGTCTGTTTTCCTGCTGAATTTTAACTCCTTTCTGTAATGTGTAAACAAGTATTCCCCTTTCCTACCTACTTTTTCCTTATTGCCATTGAATTTTGTTTTCCCTCATCCTCACCCCAATTTAAATTCCCTTCTTGTGGCAGCTATTCCAATCAAGGTTTTTAATTTTGAGAGGAATTTGATTGTTTCTGTTGGAAGGGAGGTAAAAAAGAAACAGTGCTTATATATTTTTATGTAACATAGAAGTTGCTTGCCTGGTAGATGTGAGGGTAGATGAAGAATTAATATATATACAAAAGTGTTTCCTTATTTTTAAGCAACCAGCTTTAATCAGGAGCTTTTAGTTCACTTAATACATATTAACATTAAACCTATGTTTATTAATTTATTAGCTATCTAAAGTCACCCCCAAAAGTGAGATAGGTGGTATGTAAATTTAATAAGTACATAATATTTGGGAAAAAAGCATCTCCAGGATGATTTCAGTTGGAGCTGGCAACCCTATGCTAAGGAAGTTGAGCATTATAGAGCATTTTTTATTTTTTTATTTATTCTTTTTTGTTGAGCTCATTTAATAGTCACAGGTCTTCGGGGAAATAAGGTTATGCTTTCTGCAGAGTGCAGTCTTTGTCTATAAATGCTCCTTCATATAGTCGGCAAATAAATATCAACTCTCAAGTATTTTTCTAGAAAACTTCTGACTTTCAGGTTGTTTTTAAATTGTCTGGGTGATGTGATATTTCCATTATTATTTTTATCATCTATTTAATGGATAGTTGTGTTTTCTTTCTCAAGTAGTATTCTTTGATTAATTTGAAATGTACATACCTGGGGAGTACTTGACCTCATTCCTGTGCTGTAATTGTAAATCTTCTATACCTTCTAATTTGCAGAATTTCATTAAGTGAATTAGTCTCTTCCTGACTTAATCAAAGAGAAGCTGACACTTTTACTTAAAGAGCATTGCTTTTAATTTCATCTTACCCATTTTCTGAACTTGAAAGATACAGTATTATAAGATTCGAATGGAGACAGTTCTGTTCCTTCTGAAGCACAACAAATTATATGTGGTAAAAGCTCCATAATTAGATAAAACTCATTCCCATTTCCTGTTTCTAATTTTTTCCTTCAGCTGTAATTTCAGGGCTTTAAAATACAGATAATCCTTACAACCATAACTGAGACCAAAATTTTTGTTGCTAAGTGAGACATTTGTTAATTGAATTTTGCCCCATTTTACGACCTTTCTTGCTATACATATTAACTGCAAGCCATTTTATTGTCCACGTGAGTTCTCCTCATTTCTCCTAATAGCTGTGTATGTTCCTCCACAAGACTGTGTAAACAAGGCATTATGAACTCTTGCTGAACACCCAGATTCCCCATCATTTTAGGGGATTTTAATCAAGCAAATTTAAGGAAAGAGCTCCCAAAATATTTCCAGCATGTAAATTTTCCCATCAGAGGCACAAAATACTTTAGACCACTGCTACACAACAGTAAAAGATGCTTATCTGTCTTTACCACGAGCACCTGTTGGACACTCTGACCACTGCATGATTCACCTTATACCTACCTACAGACAAAGACTTAAAACCATGAAATCAACAATTAAATCAGGGAGGACTTGGTCTGATGAGTCAAAGCTGAAGCTCCAGGCTTGCCTTGTTTGCCCTGATTGGAATGTTTTTGAAGATACCTCTGCAGATCCAGATGAGCTCACAGATACTGTAACATCATCTGTCAGCTTCTGTGAAGACTTATGTGTACCAACAAGGAACCTGCAAATATATAGTAACAATAAACCTTGGTTCACAGCTAAACTTAAACAGTTACATCGTTCCAAAGAGAAAGGTGACAGAATGCAGTACAATCAGGCCAGAAACATTAACAAGAGAGATCAGAGTAGCAAAAAGAAGCTACTCTGAAAAGTTAAGGAATCAGTTCTCAACATATGAACCAGCAAACATGGAAAACTCTTAAAAACATCACTGACTACAGCAAACCTTCCCAGACAGAAGGAAATCAACAACTAGCAGATGACCAGAATGTGTTTTACTGCAGGTTTGAAAGGAAACTACAGCCACCTATCTCCAGAACCCACATCTCAAACACACCAACAACAGCTAAGCCTCCTACAACTGGCCCCAACACATTGGGTTCATAACCTCTGGTGATCACAGAAAAAGAAGTGCAAGATCTATTACACAGACAAAAGCCAGGAAAAGCACCAGACCCAGACAAGATAACTCCTTGATTAAAAGTCTGTGCTGACCAATTGGCCCCCATCTTTACCCGCTTCTTTAATAAATCACTAGAGATGTGCTATGTTCCTTCCTGCTTCAAATGTTCTATCATAATCCCAGTGCCAAAGAAGCCCTCTATCAAGGAACTGAATGACTACAGACCAGTTGCTCTAACATCTGTAGTTATGAAAATCTTTGAAAGGCTTGTGCTGTCCCACCTGAAAACCATCATGGATCTGTTGGATCCCATGCAGTTTGCATACTGAGCAAATAGATCGACAGATGACGCTGTTAATATGGCTCTGCATTACATCCTACAACACCTTGAATCTCCAAATATCTATGCAAGGGTCCTCTTTGTAGACTTCAGTTCAGCATTCAATACCATCATTCTAGACATTCTTCTAAGTAAATTAAACCAACTAGTGGTACCTGAACACACTTGTAAGTGGATCATAAGCTTCCAACAGAGAGGAAGCAGCAGATGAAGCTAGGCAGAATCACATCCGATACCTGTACAATTAGCAGAGGACCGACACCCCCCCCAAGGCTGTGTGCTTTCTCCACTTCTCCTTATATACCAATGACTGCATCTCAAATAATCCATCTGTTAAAATACTGAAGTTTGCTGATGACACAATAGTGATTGATCTCATTCGAGACAACGATGAATCTGCATACAAACAGGAGGTTATACAGCTTGCCTCATGGTGTAACCAGAACAATCTGGAACTGAACACACTCAAAACCGTAGAAATGGTGGTAGACTTTAGAAGAAACCCTCCCATACTACCACCTCTTACAATACAAGACAACACAGTATCAACAGTAGAGACAGTAGAAACCTTCAAATTTCTAGGTTCTACTATATCACATAACCTAAAATGGACACTTAACAAAAAACCTCATCACAAAAGCACAACAAAGAATGTTCTTTCTGTGCCAAAGCTCAAACTTCCCAAGGAGCTGCTGATACAGTTCTACAGAGGAATTATTGAGTCTATCATCTGCATCTCTATAACTGTCTGGTTCGGTCCCTAACCCAACAGGACAGACACAGACTTCAGAGGATAATTAGGATTGCAGAAAAAACAATTACTACTGTTGAGGTAGTTCCCTGTTAGAATAATGAGTGCACCCAGGGAGACATAGTGAGAGTAGTGAGGAATGACACACAACCAGCACACAGATACACTGTATAGTAAAATGTAAGTTTTTACTTCCAGTAAATGGTTAAGCAAAGTCCAATAAGCAGTCCAAGTCATACACAGTTAAAGCAGTCAGTTTTCAGTCCAGGGTTAATCCAAAAACAAAGTCCAGTATCATACACAGTTCAGTAAATAGTCTTACAGTAATTCAAGAAGAACGACAATCAGCAACAGTCAATAGGGAAAATTGCAGGAACCAAAAACATCAACCATCAGAACATCTAGCAACTAACAACAACAGAATTAACAACCCAGGTTTCTGGCTCCATCTTATGGCCGTTTGAGGAACCACACCCAATTACAATTTTAGCGTTCCCTTAAAGATACAGTATTAAATGTCTATCCTGGTTTATACACTGCTCAAAAAATAAAGGGAACATAAAAATAAGACATCCTAGATCTGAATGAATGAAATATTCTTATGAAATACTTTGTTCATTACATAGTTGAATGTGCTGACAACAAAATCACACAAAAATTATCAATGGAAATCAAATTTAGCAACCCATGGAGGTTGCTAAATTTGGAGTTACACTCAAAATTAAAGTGGAGAAAAACACTACAGGCTGATCCAACTTTGATGTAATGTTCTTAAAACAAGTCAAAATTAGGCTCAGTAGTGTGTGGGGCCTCCACTTGCCTGTACGACCTCCCTACAACGCCTGTGCATGCTCCTGATGAGGGATCTCCTCCCACACTTGGACTAAAGCATCCCCCAACTCCTGGGCAGTCTGTGGTGCAACGTGGCATTGGTGGAGTGAGACATGATGTCCCAGATGTGCTCAATTGGATTCAGGTCTTGGGAATGGGTGGGTCAGTCCAAAGCATCAATGCCTTCATCTTGCAGGAACTGCTGAAACACTCCAGCCATGTGAGGTCTAGCATTGTCTTGCATTAGGAGGAACCAGGACCAACCGCACCAGCCTATGGTCTCACATAGAGTTACATTGTGTTGTTTAAGTGTTCCCTTTATTTTTTTGAGCAGTGTATATTTCCAACCCAACTGTTAGGTGACTATCAATTCCTAACAACTACCAACCGGCCTTCAATCGAGGTCCTATATACTGCATGAGTCAAAAAGAGCGCTGTGAAAATATTTACAGACCCCTCACGTCCTGGACACAAACTATTTCAACTGCTTCCCTCAAAATGACACTATAGAGCACTGCACACTAGAACAACTAGACACAAGAACAGTTTTTCCCCGAATGCCATCACTCTGCTAAACAAATAATTCCCTCAACACTGTTCAACTGTTTACAAAGTCTGCACTACTATTACTGTTAATCTTCTCATTACTCCTTATCACCCATCCCCTCCCACTTGTGACTGTAGGACTGTAACTTTATCTCTTGTATCCTTACAATTTATACTGACTGTTTCCTAGTATGATTTGATTGCTTATTGTACCCTATGGCTATCATTAAGTGTTGTATCTTATGATTCTTGATGAATGTATCTTTTCTTTTATGTACAATGAGAGCTTTTGCACCAGCATTTGGACAAATTCCTTGTGTGTCCAATCACATTTGGGCAATAAAGAATTCTACTCTACTCTACTCTACTCTACTCTACTCTACTCTACTCTACTCTACTCTACTCTACTCTACTCTACTCTACTCTATTCTATTCTATAATTGTTAAGTGAATCACTGCAGTTGTTAAATTATTAACACGGGTATTAAATGAAACTGGTTTTCCCATTGACTGCTTGTCAGAAGGTTGCAACATGTGATCACACTGCAATGGTCATAAATGTTAGTCAGTTTTCAAGTGTCTTCATTTTGTTCATGTGATCATGGGGATGCTACAGTAGTTGTTAGTATGAAAAACAGTCATAAGTCATTTTTTTAATGCCATTGTAACTTCAAACAACTGTTGTAAGTCGAAAACTATCTGTAATCAGAATAATGTGGGAAATGGCATAAAAATCTACAGTAGAATACCAGTTCTATTTAAACATGCTTGCATTTATCTAGTGACATTGCTTATTCTGTGCCCCGCTAGTTCTAGAGAAAAAGGATTATAACAGATTGTGCAAATTCTGCTCAACTGTTTCCTTCCTTATCTTTGTCTTCTAGTTTTACTTGTGAACACCAACCATTTCCAAACCACTTTAACAATCAAGATGACTGCTTTATTATTTTTAATGGATATATAAAAATATGAATTTGTTTGCAAATTATTTGTAAGTGAAATATGATTGGCTCAAATATTTTCTATCTTCGTAGAATCAGTGCAGATTTGAATGGACTTGTTTATTTTACTTCACCTATTCCTATTTCAAAAATCAAGTTTGCTATGAACTGGATAATATTTTAGCAAGGGTTGTGGAAAAGGAACAAAATGTAAAACAGAAAAACAAACAGCATTTTAGACAGAAACTAGAATAAATGTACAGGATGGTATTGTGATTCAAACAACTATTTTTCCAGCTTTTCTTTTTCACTGTTTCCTGTTAAGCCCATCAAGAACAGAGGCATGAGTTTCTTTTCATTAGCTTGCAGAAGCTTAAAATGTGTAATTACCATTGTCAGTAACATTTGCAATATGGTTGTGTTAATGTTTAGATGTGGTGAAAGCATGCCAGTTCAAAATCTGTGTGCATCACAGAGTTGTAATGCAAAAAGTACAAAGGTCTTCTGCAGCTGAGCTCAGAAAACAAATAATTGACTTGCAGCTGCAACTTAGGCAGGATGTAGCAATTCAAGGTCCAGATCCCTAGGGAATATGTTCTTTTCTAAGATAGTTACCATATCATTTTCTGAGATACTTATCCAATAGTTTGAACCCTATATAACTTGAGCCAGAGATAGCCATCTTTGGCCAAAAGTTGCATCTTGGTCTGCTTAAAATTCCAAATCCCCCTCACAAAAAACAGGAACAGAAAAAATGGGTGGGATTGAACATGCATTGTTAATCAAATACTTGTCAGAGGTCTAAAAGGTATAGAGATACTTTAGCAGAAGAAACAGCACCTTTTCTTAGATATCTTAGTAACCTTTACTTACTCGCCATCCTGCCCCACTTTTTTTCTTAAAATTGAAAGTAGTCTATTCTGAAATTACTTTATATATTCTCAAAATAATGTCAATATATTTAATCAAGTAATACAGCTAAGCCTTCCCTCCTTCCCTCCCCAGGCCTTCGATAACCTATATGTGCCCCATAATGCCTTATTTGACACCCCCTTTTGTGGGAATAAACTTTGACTTCAGTATTGGGTAATGATTAGTCTAAGACCTTTTTCATACATGTCTGCGTAAGGGTCACTGAGATAAGCAAGGAAATTAAAAACAAACACCAGGAACAATTAAGCAGCTCAGACAACTGTAAACAATTCTGTGTACTATATCTAATTATTGTAATCCACAATGTGAATGCTTACTATGTACAAAATTCTCAATAAAAGGGAGCACTAGAATTTGCTCTAGACTCCCATCCCGAGTACACTAGCCTGTGTCTTTTTCCATGGGAGACCACCACACCCCTTCTCCCAAGGCACTTGCCACTATTTATCTTTGACTCCGGCATTTTCTTGCTTAACTTCCCAACAGCACCTGGGATTGCCATTGCTAAGCAATATAGTTATGTGATGTCATGCTATATAATCATATCACTATTGACAATCTAGGTCCCAGTTGCTATCATAATCTGTTGAGGCTTAAGATGTTGAGACTCTAGAAAAAGTACAGAGAAGAGCAACCAGGATGATTAGGGGACTGGGGGCTAAAACATACAACAAACGTTTGCAGGAACTGGGCTTGGCTAGTCTAGTAAAGAGAAGGACCAGGGGAGACATGATAGCAGTCTTCCAGTATTTGAGGGGCTGCCACAGAGAGGAAGGGGTCAAGCTATTTTCTAAAGCGCTTGTAGGCCAGACAAGGAATAATGGGTGGAAACTGAACAAGGAGAGATTTAACCTGGAAATAAGGAGAAACTTTCTGACAGTGAGAACAATCAACCAATGGAACAGCTTGCCCTCAGAAGTTGTGGGAGCGCCATCACTTGAGACTTTCAAGAAGAGATTGGACTGCCATTTGTCAGAGATGGTGTAGGGTCTCCTGCTTGGATGGGGAGTTGGACTAATGACCTATAAAGTCCCTTCCAACTCTGATTATCTGTTATCTGAGGATTACTGCTAAAATAAAGCATATTTTAAGGCAATGTCCCATCTTTACAAAGAAAATCAAGGCAGTATATGTAGACCTTGCCTCAGATTTTTTCCATAACAACTCTATGGTATAAATTGGGCTGAGAGAGTACAATTGGCCCAAAGATATCCAATGATTTTTCATTATTATTCATCTAATTTATTATGGTCATCCATTCCAAATGACTCTGAGCAGCTTATAATATCCAACTATAGAATTAAAATTGTTAAAAACATGACAGTAAAAAAAACAACTAGCTGTGATCGAGCTTTTGGGTAGTTGCCTCAAACCAAAAAACATTATTTCCAAGCAAGAATCTCTGTTTTCTTTAATAAAATGCATTGAGATTAAAGAAATGGGATTACAAAATTCCAGCAATTGTTGCAATTATTTTCAAATATTTGTACTATTTCCAAATTAGTACTAATACTAAAGCAACCATTTTTAGCTTTTTCCGCCTTGATCCAGCACAGAGTGGATCTTTTCATTGGTAACAGAAATCTGCAGTTGGGTGCTCTCAAAATGGTCTTCTGAACTAACCACTGTGAAGGATGGATTTAAACTATATTTTTCCCAACCTCATCAAGGATTACTGCATTTTGAATGGTTACATTATATTTAACCATACTTTTAAAGATTTCTTAAATGTCACTTGTCTAATCTCTTTCAAGGAAGGAGGGCGGCTAAAGTAAGTTACAGAGCAGATCCAAAAGGCATTTGCTTTTTATCTACCGTATCCTGGATCACATTTGCTACATGCAAAAAATCGGATGAAGATCAAATTGAACAGTAGATAATGAGAAAAGTGCAGGCAACAGATGCAGCCTGCTGATATAAATGAAGACTAGAGGTTTAAACAAGCAGATCTTCAAAGATACCAAGTTTTAAGAAAGCATTGCAACTGTAGTCCAAGGGAGAAAAAGGCACCTAAGGCCACCTTTAGGGGACATCAGCTTGTCCTAGAAAGTGACAGAAAGAGCTCATTCATTCTCTAAGTTTCAGGAAACCAAACAGAGGCAAACTAGGAGCAGGAATGGAAATTCCCACAAAGAGCTTCTCCTGTCTGCAAGAGTTTGTGTTTTTCTTTACTCAGCAAGCCAGGCATAAAGAAAAATGAAACTGTCTGAAATATTCTGGCTCAGCTGAGTGGAAATTCAGTCTCAAGGCAGTCAAGCTGTGCTCCTTAAAAAAATTCAGAGAAGAAATTGAAAATGCAGTATAAAAGGGGAAACCTTTCAATCCTCATAACCCTTTGGATTTCCTGAAGCATGACACAAGGTCCTGTCTCAATCAAGAGAAAGATAAAACAACAACAGATACCCAAGTATGCCTGTTGTTCAGACCCTGCTATCTGGCAGACCCATGGAGGAAGACAATGCAATTCCCAAGTCATGACTTTGCTCGTTGCCTTGCCTTGCTGTGGATCAAATTTGCTCAGCATTCCTTCTCAAAGAATCATAAGGTATGGCAAAGCATATACCCTTGTAAAATATCGATGTACCTCAATAAAAATGTTGCCTTTCTTTCTATGGGTTAATGTCATACTGTATGTTGATTCTGATGAGCTAATCAAAGCAATATTCAAAGAGTTTGTTGTTTGGCTATATTCTGTTAATTGTTGCATCAATTCTATGTGTTTTAATTGCTGGTAGTCATCTTGAATCTTCATCAAGGAGCAGTTTCATTTAATCGTTGTAATGAATATTCATTGCTAGCCCAAAGAACTAATTTTGGGCAAGAAGGCAGTTTTTTTTTATTTCCAAAACAGGCTGAAACTATCAAACATTCTAGTATTTATATTTGCCATTCCTTGGAAAACTGGACTGTAAGAGCAAACTGAAATAGGTGGTTTGTGATTTATCCTGTGACTCACTACCATTTTCTCTAGCCACAGGATGTCTGTGCCACAGCACAAACATATCTCCACAAGCATGAAGAGGAGGGTCATATTTCTTTGCTGACCTTTGACCAACCCCACCTTTCAAGTTTCTCCCTCCTTCTAGTCTGTTTTTCATTCTAGCTAGTTATAATTCCAGAGAGCAGAACACCACTGCTAGGCTCCTCTGTTTCTGCTGTTGCAAAGATGAATCAGAAAGTTCTTCTCTTCATGCTCTTTCTATCCTTTCTAGCAATTTTTGCTTTCGTATGTATCTTGTTGACCAGAGGTGGAAAATGTGAGAGCTGTGCTTCCCAGTCTCAAGTAACTGAGCATCTAAATAGCAAATGGAGTTGTCTCTTTGCTGATTTATCACAAGAGGAATTAGTCCATGTAGTACAGTATTTGAAATCCAACCTTGGAGCAACCTTGGAAGATGCTTCTCATGCAAAGCCTTCTGATAACTGCATTTACTCTGTTGATTTGGAGTTGCCCTCTAAAGCAGATGCTTTGTCATTTCTGGATCATGGAGGAAGATGCCCAGCTAGGCAGGCTTTGGTTATAGTGTATTTTGGAAATCAGCCAGATCCAAATGTTACTGAATATGTGGTGGGTCCCCTCCCACAACCAATGTACCACCAGGATGTGACAGTGCAAAAATATGGAGGAAAAGTGCCATATTATCGCAGGCCTTCACTGATTGCTGAACACAAGCAGATGGCCCACTTTCTGCAGAGTACATTGTTCCCCACAGCCCCAAGCTTCATGCGTGAAGTATTGAACTATGATGGAGCCAATCTAGCAGCAATGACTACATCGCCAAAAGGAATGAAATCTGGGGATCGGGCAACTTGGTTGATTCTGTACCAGAATGTAACCGGTTACTTTTTACATCCTGTTGGGCTTGAAGTGCTCATAGATCACAGAAGCCTGGATATTACCCATTGGATTGTCAAAAAAGTATTTTATGGCGATCAATATTATAGGGACATGGCGCAATTGGAAAGAGAATTCACAGAGGGGCATCTGCATGTGGAAAAGGTGAACAGAATTCCAGCTGATGGGGGATTCTCCTCGATGAAACCCAGGGTGCGTCATGCCAAACTCCATTCCCTGAATTATGAACTTTTTGGACCACATTACAGTGTGAAAAACAACCAAGTCCACTCTGCATTGTGGAGTTTTGCCTACCGAATGGATTTGCATAGAGGACCACAACTTTTTGACATTAGGTTCAAAAATGAAAGGGTTGTGTATGAGCTCAGCGTGCAAGATACTATGTCCATCTATGGCTCCAACAACCCTGGTGGGATGTCTATTAGATACATGGATGGGAGTTTTGGACTTGGAAAGTTCTCATCTCCTCTTATGCGAGGGCTTGACTGCCCTTATTCTGCTACTTATCTTAATGTTACCCTACTAGCAGAAGTAGAAAGACCTCTTATCACTCGTGATGCTATTTGTGTTTTTGAACAGGATATGGGGGTTCCATTTCGGCGTCATTTTTCCAAACTTCACTCTCTGTATTATGGAGGGCTACAAAGCACAGCATTGGTCTTTCGCTCTGTGTCCACCATTGGTAATTATGACTATATCTGGGACTTTGTATTTTATCCAAATGGAGCCATTGAAAACAAAGTCCGTGCCACTGGTTATATAAGTTCATCTTATCTCCATGATGATGGGCTAGAATATGGAAACAGAGTTGGAGACTACACTCTAGGAACAATTCATACACACTTTGTTGGCTTCAAGGTAGATCTAGATATCACTGGTAAGTATGCAGATTTTCTGTTTCCATCAAGTACTGTAAATTGTGAATCCTATCTAATTCTAAAGTAGATAGTGCATTTCGATAAGTCTTTTTCTTTAACAGACATTTGGATGCATTGCTTTATATCCTTTGTGCTATTTAAGCATGCTGGATGAAGACTGATTTCAAGAGTATCAGCCTCTCTTTTTTTATGTTTATACTTTCCCTGCAGCCTATTAATAATTCACTGTCCTTTTCAGACAGTGCCCAGATTCCTATATATTAGCAAAATCTATAAGTTCAAGTTTTGTGCTGTTTATAATTGCAGAGTAAGAAGCAGGCTTCTGCTGAATTGGGGCTAACCTATTCCAGATTACTCATCTTGGCATATTCCTTGACCCTCTGCTTTAAAAAATGATCTCTTGCTGATATATAATGATCTATCATTTGCAATTTGGTTTCCAGGTGATAATGCATTTGTCCTCTGAAGCTGGCCTTCTTTTGAGTTTTTTTTTAATAAGCAGAAGATACAAACATGTTGTTGTACAAGCAATCCCAGCTGGCAAACCTCAAATACTTTTTTACTTCAACCTTCTGAGCAAAAAGGCATTATGTCCTTTCAGTCTGATGCCCCAAATTTCAAATTACCATTCTCAATTAGGTCATTGCAACTTCCTTTTTGACAAGATGTTGTGAAAGAAAGACAGGATGCTTTCCCATCTGTATTCTCTCCCTCTCCTCCTATTATAGCAGTTCAGTGAAAAGCAAATCTTATTTTTCAGAAAGTTGCCTTGTATTTACTTGCATGTTTATATTACTTGTAAGTCATTTTAAAATATTTTAATCTCAAAAGGCAGTTTATAAATAATTGTAATACATAAAGAAACAGAGAATGGAAAACAGCTAATTCAATGTTGTCACTTAAATTGTTTCTCTAGGAGCTTCCAACCAGAAAACTTACAAGTGTAGGAAACTGATAGTTAGTTAGTTTTGGGAGCAATCATCATTACAACAGCTTTAGAAATAGTAAAGTTACAAAATATTCTTTTATAAGCTTGTATTATTCTGGGCATAGAGCAAGCTGGATATTGAAATGCAGTATTGTTCTCCTTCCCCAACATAGTGTGAGTGACAGCCAGTAAGGAGTAAAAAACTGCCACTGCTTTTTTCCTTCCTTCCTTCCTTCCTTCCTTCCTTCCTTCCTTCCTTCCTTCCTTCCTTCCTTCCTTCCTTCCTTTTTATTTTTATTTTTTAAAGTTTTGTTGGATTTTTAAATATACATCAGTATCAATATATGAACAGTGTGGCCTCTGGGTATCATTCATTTTGATACAAATAGCAATAATAATATTAATATTTGTTACATTAGTTAACTTATGTAATCCTAGTATTAATATACATGTTTGTTTTAAAGTAGTTATTCAATATTTTAATGTTCCATTTTAATGTCAACCACAATATTATTTAAATATACCATCTTTCAACCTCTAATCTTTCCATCTAATTATTGCCTATATTCTATTATATAAAATTATATATGCTAATATTCCCCCTATTTCTTATTTCTATCTCTATTCTAGCTCCTAATCAGGCCACCATTACTAATCCTAGTGTTAATACACATGTTTATATTAAGACATAGCCCTTCATTATTTGGTTAGTCAAAATCATAATATGCCATTCTAGTACCAATCATCCTATTATTTAAACATAAATCTTTCCATCTAACTATTGCTTTATAAAAGGTGTGTATTCTTATTTCTATCAATATTCTAGTTTTTAATCATTTTGCACATTATATTAGAAAAAGAGAAAAAAATAAAAATAATTCCTTTCTATCTATGATCTCTTGATTGTTTTAATATTTTAATTCTTATTCATTTTTTGCCTTGCCTCCCATACTCCTCTCTTGGATCTTTGTCTCTATCAGCATCTGTGTCTTCACCATTCAGTCTGAATACTTCTCCTGTCTGTATCTTCCTAAACTGCCAGGTCTCCAGAGTGTCCACCCAATCCGCTATCTCCCTTTCAAAAGAATCTTCCAGGTTATCCAATTCCATTTTTAAACCTCTTAAAGTACTTTCCCCTTTTTTTATTTCATCAGTTGTTATTATCTTTATCATCTTCTTCGCATCTTCTTGCTTTATTTGCTGGTTTGTCTGTTCTATTTTTTCCTCCATTCTTTCTGCTGTCTCCTCTTTCCTGGACTCTTTGATCTTCATTCATTATCAGTTGTAGGATACTGTCTATTCTCCCATTTATGCCTTGCATTAGGTTCTTTATCCCTCTGTGATTCTTGGTCACAGTATCCTTAACGCTTTGAAACATCAATGACATTTCTTTTGAAATCTCACTCATTTCCCCCTGGTGGAGCACCTTGTCTTATTTTAGTAAGTCCCACTCTTACTCAATAGTCCAAAAACAATATATTCAGGTCTAATGTGGTTCCTCAGAAAGTACATCTCAGCTACTCTTTGGCACAAGTGCAGGGAGAAAATAAGACACTCTTCGCTTCAGTATTTGGTAACACAAAAGCTTATTGTTTATCCCTTCTTCCGCAAGGTCCGAGATAATAGCTAAGCAAACAAAATAAAGTTGGATCTAACCCAAGTTTCCTGGGATTCGATATTTATAGTAATTTCCCCTCATTACCCTTCATTACCCATGATTACCCTTATTGCCCATGATTACCATTACTAATGATAATTATTTGTATGAACTCAATCACATGAATCATGGTTAATGCGTATAGCTTCACAGGATTTAACATAGACCGTGCATATTATGATACCGAGTTTATTCTGATGAAGAGGAATGTCATCCTTCAGGTCGCTGTGGCTTTGATTCAAATGCATGCGTTGTGTAGTCACGACAGTACATTAATCACAATTATTTACATTTTAGGATTATTCAATCAGTTCCATTTAGGCAGCTTTCCAAAAGTCACTTTACTTAAGAGTCTGCCTTATTCTTACAATAGTCTCCAGTTATCATGAAGTAGATAGTTATAGAACAGTATGTATCACCATAGTTCTCCAGATTAATGTTGTTTATTTCTCAGCAGAAATTTTCCCAGGTTTATAGGTGTATGATATATGTTCCATTCATCAGTAGGTGGCATCCTCAGCTTAGGTTTCAGTGTTGTTTCAAATCTGACAATTAATTAATCCAATTTTAATTCAATTTTTGGAAGCGAAGTTGGCTATTCAAGTAGATAGTTCCAGCATTTTATAATGCCTTTCCAAAACAATGCCTACCCAGTTTGAAAGTCCAATTTTTAATTTTTAAAAAACCTTTTCTCCCCTTAGTTCATTTCTTTTGGGTCTAGGATTTTTCGCTGTGTAATTATTTGCTGCTTTAACAAATAGTTCTAAGAGTTTCTTTTCCTGGATTTTCTTTTTTTTTCCTTTTAAGATTAGGTTCTAGATAAAAAAGGAATCATCTCACCCAGCTCCAATCACCGTTCATCTACACTACTCCTGCACATTTCTTTAGTGCCTTGGCTGTCCTAGCTCCACAGCAGCCATGATGGCTGCCTTTTCTCCTTGTTGTGGATGACAGGGAAGAAGGCCTGAGTCAGGTGGAAGAGTTGCGGCTCTCTGCAACCTACAGGGTGCCCCTCTTTTCTTCACCACCCCTATAGGGTGGCTTTAGCTTCTTTCGGAGCCTTCCAACAGGGAGAATTCAGTGCAGGAGTGCGGAGACCTGCTTCTCACATCTGATCTCACCACAACATCAACCAGAAGCCTCTCCCTTCCTTTTTTTAGAGGGCTGCCCAAATTCATCAGCATACTACATTAAATACAATAGAAATTATACATAAAATTTAAAAGAGCCTTGCCATCCATCCTAACTAAGATCTGGTGGAAAAAACAGGTTTTCAAAAACCTTTTTAAAGCTTTTGAGGATGGAAACTGTATAGATCTGTGGGAGGGTGATGTTCTAGAAGGCAGATGCTCTGCCAGAAAATATCTATTTTCTGAATCTATGAGATGATGTTTAATTGATAGAACCAGGAGTGTGCCCGCTCAATTTGATGATAGAGGAAGGACAGAAACCATTGGAGATAGGCAGCCCCTCAGATAGGCAAAACCTGTGCCATGAAGGGATGTACAGGTAATGACTATCACCTTGAATTACATCCAGAAGCTGTATTGTAGCCAATGCTATTCATGGAGTAGCAATTTTATATTGAGGAATGCCCATCTCTGCTTCCATTGTCGAATTCTGAAGTTATTTCCTCTTTTGAATGGTCTTCAAGGGCTGTCTCATCTAGATTGCACTGCAATAATCCACTTACAAGGTGATTAGGATGGGATTGATTGTTTGCAGGGGGGCCTGGTATAGGAGCAGGTACATATTGGATGAATCTCAGTAAATGTCTTCCTGATTACAGTTGCTGAATATTCTTCAGGCAGGAACTGTGAATCCAGAAAATACCTCAAATTTCATGCCAGTTCGGAATGCGGGTATCTACATCTAGGCTTGAATATGGAAAAAAAATCCAGGCCTGGGCAGTCTAACTACTCAGAGACACTTAGTCTTGTTGGGATGGAACCTGAATCTGTCTTTTCCTATCCAGATCCCTATACCATTTAGACACTAGGATAAGATTTGATAGCATCACTTGGATGGCCCAGACATATATACAACTGGATAGCATTGGTATACTAATGATACCCGGCCCCAAAGAAATAGATAAACTCATTTAAACAGAGATAGTAAGAACATCAAACCCTGAGGCATCAATCTGAGCAGAGCAAAGAGGAAAACTGCTGTAGAACAGTGCCTCCATCCTTAATCTCAGCAAATAAAACCAGAAAGTGCATGGTACATGTTATGTATGTAAACAGTTGAATAAAGGCAAGCTTGGGGTAAAGTGCAGGATTCTGGCCCTGCACTTCTGATTGGGTGTTAAGCGGCTAGATCGGATTGGTCGGGTTCTGAAAATCTGATTGGCCCTTAACGAAGGACTCTTATTGGTACTGGAGCTAGCGTTTCACAAGCTCCTGTTGGTTATTTCACATTAGCATTGCCTATATAAAGCAGAGTTGTTGTTATACAAGTTAGAAGTCACTATGCAATAAAGAGTTGAAAGTTCACCAACTAAGGCTGTCTCCATTCATTCTACCCATGCCTGAATCTATGACACTGGCGACGAAGGTGGGATTTGGAGACATCTGATCTTAAGGAACTTGGAAGAAAAAAAAACAGAGCACGTGTAAAAAACGGCGCCACCAACGGAAGCCATGTCCGGCGGCATCGTACCACCCGCTCCGTACGATCCATCCCAAGAGGACTGGGAATCCTACATGGATCGCTTTCAGATGTTCCTCGAAACGAACAACCTGAAGGATGCCACACCAGCCAAGAAGCGGGTACTGTTCCTGATGTACTGCGGCCCGGCTGTCTTTAAAATGGCTAAAGCCCTCGCGAAGCCTCGAGAAGTGAAAGCAATAAGCTGGGACGACCTCGAACCTCTCCTGAGAGACCATTACGCGCCAACCGTACCCACACTCTAAGATGCCACGAATTCTATCAACGAAGCCAACGAAAAGGAGAGAGTGTGGCTGACTTCGTGGCAGACCTCCGGCACTTGGGAGGCCTCTGCAGGTTCGCAGACTTAGATGAAGCATTGAGAGACCGCCTAATTCTGGGATTAGATGCACTAAACGTGCAGAGCAAGCTGATGGCGAAGGGCGACATCGGCCTTGTTGACGCCATCGCCGAAGCCACCGCCGCTGAGGCAACAAAAAAGTCAGCGGCGCAGCTACGGCGAAGCCAAAACTGCACAAACCCACCGACAGGCGACATCTCACCCAGCTCAGAAGGGCAGTTGGCAACAACGCACAACGAGGACCTCTCTTTGTCGTCAGACAGCGACGAAGAAGGGGTCCATCGACTGCGTTCCGACCGGGACCCTCGTGCTAAAACCTCACGCCCTTGCGCTGGCTGCGGGGCAAACCATCCCAGGGCAGACTGCAAATTCCGCGATGCACTCTGCCACGAGTGCGGGAAACGAGGCCACATCGGTCAAGTCTGTCGCAGTTTACCGAGACCAAGCCCGGCCTCAAAGGGAACCAACTTTCGCCAATCGGCAGGAAACCGTCCTGTAAGGCGAGACCCAGCAAACCACTCCTACAGATATCGAGCGTTGCAGAAAGAAGAGGCTCACCATACTATCACTATAGGTCAGGCCTCGGCCCTGGACGCAAAGAAGATTCGAGTTACAGTAGCCATAGAGAACCAACCCTGCCACATGGAGGTCAATTCGGGATCATCCCTCTCGATGGTGTCGAGGAAGACATTAAAGCAGCTCATTCCTACCATCCAACGCCAAGACCTTCGAATGCAACGCCTTATCCTTAAAGATTACCAAGGGAATCGGATCCCTGTGGTCGGGTCTTGTCGAGTCCGCGTCTCGTTTAAAAAGCATACGGCATACTTACCTCTAACAATCATCGATAGGGACAGGCCTAGCTTGTTGGGCCTCCAATGGTTTGCGCCACTCGGCATCGAACTAGCCGGCGTGAACCGAGTCGGTGATTGCGAGTGGGAGGAGGATCTTATGTCTGAATTCAGCGATGTCTTCGCAGATCGTCTGGGCGAGTATAAGGGGACCCCAATCTCGTTCAGCCTCGACCCTAAGGTCGCCCCGATCCGTTTAAAGACCCGTCGAGTTCCGTTCGCCCTTAAGGCCAAGATAGATGAACAACTTGACAAACTAATTAAACAAGGGGTACTGCAACCCATTGATCATTCCCCATGGGAAACTCCTATTGTAACCCCCATTAAACCAGATGGGTCAATCCGAATCTGTGGGGACTACCGGGCCACTCTAAACCACGCCCTCCAACAGAATGCGTATCCAGTGCCGGTGGTGCAGCACCTCTTCATTCCCTGGGAGGTGGAAAGGTTTTCGCTAAGCTAGATTTAGCTCAAGCCTATCAACAATTGCCCGTGGACGATAAAACAGCCCATGCCCAAATGATAGTAACGCAAAGAGGTGCTTTTAAATGTACCCGATTGCAGTTCGGGGTGAGTGTGGCCCCGGGAATATTCCAAAGTTTAACGGAACGATTGTTACAGGGAATCAAGGGCGTGGTTCCGTATTTTGATGACGTATTGATTGCAGCTCCTAGTAAAAAAATTCTGCAGAATCGTTTAAAATGTGTTCTTAAAAAATTCTAAGAAGCGGGATTGAAAGTAAAAAGGGATAAATGTCATCTGTATACCGACAATGTTGAATTTCTAGGTTATCGCATTGATAGACAGGGTATTCACCCAACTGAGAGTAAATTAAGGGCGATTAGAAATGCTCCCAGACCTCATAACAAAACTGATCTTCAAGCATTTTTAGGCCTTATCAATTTCTACAATGTGTTTTTACCGCATAAGGCGACTGTGGCTGAACCATTACACCGGTTATTAGATAAGAAAGCATTGTGGGTTTGGGGTTACCAAGAAGAAAAAGCGTTAAGAAATGTAAAAAATTTACTTACATCTGATTCTGTACTTATGCAATATAATGAAACATTACCTTGGTTATAACTTGTGATGCCTCACCGTTTGGGGTGGGCGCTATTTTGAGCCATGTGCTACCTAATGGAAATGAGGCTCCCGTTGCATACTTTTCGAAGACTCTATCCCAGGCAGAATGTAACTATGGACAAATAGACAAGGAGGCTCTTGCAATTGTGTCAGCCGTAAAAAAATTCCATGAGTATGTATATGGAAGGACATTTACAATTGTAACCGACCACAAACCTTTATTGGGGATAATCACTGGGGACAAACCAACTCCCTATATATTGTCCCCAAGAATGACTCGATGGTCAGAGTTTCTAGCTGCTTATAATTATCGATTGTTACATCGACCGGGGAAAGCCATTCCCCATGCCAACGCACTCAGCAGAGCACCACTACCAGAGACCCTCGACGATCCGGCACCAACAGTATCGGCGTTACAAATCGAAACGCTCAACTCGCCTCCTATGACCGCTCGAAATATCGCGAGGGAGACCAGACGAGACCACACCCTAGCACGAGTCCTAGGCTGGGTAGAGCGTGGATGGCCATTGGATCAGATCCCAGATGACTTCGCACCATTTAAAACAAGACAGACTGAACTTTTTTCTCAAAAAGGCTGCGTTATCTGGGGCGATAGAGTCGTCGTCCCAGAACGACTCCAAAAGACGCTGTTACAAATCTTGCACGATGGACATCCCAGGATCGTGTGAATGAAGGCACTCGCACGGAGCTACGCTTGGTGGCCAGGCATGGACCGACACATCGAGCAATGGGTCAAGGCCTGCACCAAGTGCCAACAAACCAGCAACGCACCACCAAAAGCTGCACCGACCGAATGGGAGACGCCACGTGGACCCTGGTCCAGAATCCACCTGGATTTTGCAGGGCCGATCAAAGGACAGACATTGCTGTTGACTGTCGATGCATACTCTAATTGGTTAGAAATTCATCGAATGGCCAATACAACCTCCGAGGCAGTCATTAAAGTCCTCAATAGACTCTTTGCAACTCATGGATTGCCGGACGTCCTGGTGTCTGATAACAGACCACAGTTTACAGCGCTAATGTTTGAACAGTACCTTGCTGACAACGGCATCCGCCATGCGCTCACCTCGCCGGCGCATCCTGCTACCAACGGCCGAGCGGAACGCATGGTACAATTTGTAAAAAAGACTTTACAAAAGCTGGACTATGATAATCTTGACGAAAAAATAAACCGCATTCTACTTCTACAACACATCACTCCGCACAGCGAAACCGGCAGAACTCCCGCTGAACTTCTCATGGGGCGAAAACTCCGTTCCCGCCTCGACCGACTGCACCCTGCTTACAAGCCAGAAAAACCTCCAGGATCCAGCGGACATTACCGTACCTTCAAGGTAGGTGACCCCGTTTATGCAAGAAATTTATCGGGCGACCCAGTTTGGATTGAAGCAACGGTAATACGCGAGACTGGGCCCAGATCCTATATTGTCAAATGTATTGATGAGAGACTATAGAAAAGACATATTGACCAATTACGGTCATGACTTATAACTGCTAGCCAACAACTTCCCAACGACCAAACTGGGGGGGGGGGAGGAAGAGAAGATGACGATATGCCAGGAAACCTGTTCCAGGAAAGCGATGAATCAAGTGAAACCCAGGAAATGGAGCAGGAAGAAGAATCGTACGCTCCAAGGGAAATCACACCAGAACGAGAAGCTGAGCCACTACAAAACGACATCCTTCCTCAACGGGACTGCATGCAGCCAGTCCAAAGAAAATCTGACAGACCCAAGAGACAACCGTCCTATTTAAAGGACTACATAGTCACAAACTAATTGTGAAGCCAGGGGGAAGGGGTGTTATGTATGTAAATAGTTGAATAAAGGCAAGCTTGGGGTAAAGTGCAGGGTTCTGGCCCTGCACTTCTGATTGGGTGTTAAGCAGCTAGATCGATTGGTCGGGTTCTGAGAATCTGATTGGCCCTTAATGAAGGATTCTTATTGGTACCGGAGCTAGTGTTTCACAAGCTCTTGTTGGTTATTTCACATTAGCATTGCCTATATAAAGCAGAGTTGTTATTATACAAGTTAGAAGTCACTATGCAATAAAGAGTTGAAAGTTCACCAACTAAGGCTGTCTCCATTCATTCTACCCATGCCTGAATCTACGACAGTACGATTGGTGGACTGTGAGCCACCAAGAGACTAAGGAGAACCAAAATAGCAGATTTCCCATTTCAGAAGTGATTCAAGGTCTGATCGATGCTGACACCATGCTATGCTTTAGTTTAAAAGTTAATAGCAAAGAGTCTAGATAATCTTTTTATTCTGGATCCTCTGAAGCTACAGCTGGGCCACTTTCTAAAAGCCTCCCTAAAAGGAGAATGTTGGAGACTGGACAGATGTCTGGAATTTTGGGGCCACAATGACTATGAGGAGGGGACATTCTTACTATTGCACTGGGAATCTTAACAGTCTCCATTTCCCTTCTTTCCTCATTAGTTTGAAATTGCTGCCTCAATACCATTCTTGTTCCAAGCCCGGACAGAGAGAGTTTAAACTTTTTTCACTTTCATGTTCTAACAAAAAATGTACACCAGCAACTTTTTAAAAAAATGTTGCTGGCTTATTATAAACAATTTCATTATTCCAACGCTGTTCAAAGATATTTTCATGATCCTGTGGCCAACATGACATCATAGAATGCTGTTTCCTTCTCACTGAAATAATACCTATTTATCTACTCACAGTTGCATCTGAACCCTTCAGAGGGTTAGGGTTATCTCCCCACCCTCAAAGTTTCCATTTCCTCAGAATGGGTGGGGAGATAGAACTTTCCCCCCTTTTCAGATGAAGAAAATTATCAAATAAACGGATATTCTTCTCCCCACCCCACATCTGATCCTGCAGTTGGGCTGCTGCTCCCCGCACCCCCCACAGCACGATTTTAGGTAAGGAAATACGACATGGGCCAAGGCTGGCAGTCTTAAATCAAGTTGTAAATCAAGGATTGCCGTCAAATTGGAAAACAGTTTAGGTCGTCTTCAACTTATGATCATATCATATAGTGACTGTTTAAAGTTGCAATGCCACTGTTGACCATTTTTCACACTTATGACCATTGCAGTATCCCAACGGTCACGTGACTTATAGTCGAATGAGTAGCAACTGACTTGTATTTATAACAGTCACAGCCTCCTGGGGTCACGTGACGTGATCTCCCTTTTGTGACCATGTGAGAAGCAAAGGCATTGGGGAAGCCAGCTTTGCTTAACCATCGTCTGACTGATTTAAACAACAATCCACTTTATAGCGCTGGTAGGAACCATTGTAAAATGGGTCCAAGCTCACTGAACAGATGTCTCTCTTAGCAACAAAGATTTGGGGAAGCTGCATTTACTTAGCAACCATTCCAATTATAATGGCACTGGAAAAAGGGACTTATGACTGTTTTTCACACTTAAGGATCATTGCAGCATCCCCATGGCCAGGTGATCCAAATTCGGACAGGGACACTTGGCAATTGAGTCATATTTAGGATGCTCTGTGTCCCAGAATCACATGATCCTCTTTTGCGACCTGACCAACGAAGTCCACAGGGAAGCCGTATTCACTTAACGACCATGTGACTTACTTAAGAGCTGAAACTACTCGCTTAACAACACTGGCAAGAAAGATCGTGGGTAAAAGCTCACTGAAACTACTCGCTTAACAACACTGGCAAGAAAGATCGTGGGTAAAAGCTCACTGAACAACTGTCTTGCTTAGCAATGGAGATTCAAGGTTCAACGGTGGACATACAGTAAGTTGAATGGTACCCTTATCCTTATGAGTGTGTCAATCATCTTTGCTCTCAAATTCTCAATCTGGTCCACAGGGATTGACATCTACTGTTGGAGGATGGATTGAGTTAAAATGTGTCAAAACTTACTTTAACAACGCTCTTGCTTAGCAACCAAAATTTTGGGTTCAATTGTGCTGAGGACTATCTCTGCTTTCCTCTGCAGGGCAGCTTTGTCCTAGTAAACTCCTTCCCTTTTCTGGTGATGTTCCTCTGTTAGAGGCACAAAAATAAGCCAGATGACATAAGGTGTCCTGCTGGATCACAGAGAGTTGGATTAGATGACCTCTAAAGTCCCTTTCAGCTCTGGATTGCTGTGCTGTTTCAAAGTGTCCTCTGAAGCTGCGTCTAGTGCCAGGGTTTGGGGTCCTTTCTCTCTCCCTCCCTCTATTCATCCATCCATTCATATCTCATTCACTTTCCCTTCCTCTTTCCTTCCTTCCTGTCTTTCTCCCTTCCCTCCCTCTTTCTTTCTTTCCCTTTTCTTTCTTTCTCTTTCTTTCTCACTCTCCCTTTTCTTTCTTTTCTTTTCTCCCATCTCTCTCTCTCTCTTTCTCTCTCTCTCTCTCTCTCCCCCCACTTCCCTTCCCTTCCTCCTTCCCTCTCTCCTTCTAAAGCTAGGATACCCACCCAAAACAAAAACTCTTTTGGACGAAGCTGGCTTACTTACCACCCATCCCACTCTTCCCTTCCCGATCATTATCAGGGGGCATGATCAGGTACATGGGAGCTTCCATCCCCTCCCCTTCCTTCTCCTAACAAGCGCTTGACCATTTGGCTGAAGCACCTCTCCCAAACCTATCAATTGCCCCCTGGCTTCTGGCTGCCAACATTGGCAGCTAGCCGATTGGCTCGCAGCTAACTGTCGCAGGCAGCCAAAAGCCCAGGACCAACAGTATTTCATCAAATGGGCCGCACCGAAGGGTCTGGGATAGAGAGGCCTGGGTAGGAGCCGAAAAGTCTTAGACCTGGCCCAATGTTCAGCTCTATTGAGATCCATTGGGATCTTAAGCCTATCTTCTGGGGTGTTGCTTCATGTCATCTTCAAATTTGATGAGTTCCCCTTCTACTCCCTTGTCTAAATTGTTTATGATAATGTAGAAGAGTACTGGGCCTAAAACAGACCTTTTCCTTCCATGTAGACATAGTTCCATTATGGACTACACATTAAGTATGGTTTTCAGCCAGTTACAAATCCATCAGGTGGTGGTGCTATCTCATATTTTTCCATTTTAGCAAGAAGTAAGTTGTGGTCAACTTTGACAAATGTCTTCCTGAAATCTAAGAATACACAGCATTTTGCTGATCTACTAGTTTAGTCACTTTGTCAAAGAATGAAATTCACAGCAGCATCCAACTAATTTCATATCTATTGAATTTCAGTCCCAAACATCAAGACTGGAGACTAGCTGAGTGGATTAAAAAGTTCAGCACATTTTTCTTTCACAACCAGCTATTTTATCTAAAACATAAACAAATGACATTCTATCTTTTGTCTCTTCTTCCTGCCCCATACCTTGAATCCAATAAATTAGTAACATAATAAAAAGTACAGATTTTTAAAAGAATTCTAGCCCTTAATTATTTATGGGAATATTAAGAAATACCACTGACATGGTAAGAATTCAACCCAACAGTTTATGTCCTCTTCAAGTTGAGTCCAGTCTCTGCTAACCAGTGTCCCATCCTTGACAAAAGTATAGACTTTTCATTCCCTTCTTCCAGGATATTTCAACTTTCCAATCTAGTTTACAGCCTTATTAGTTCTTGGTGGTCTTCCATGAAAGTACATACTATTTTTTGGGAGATCAGCCAAGGGCAGTTCAATGCTTCCACCTATCTGGGTAAAATGGCCAATGATTAAAAAGTAAAAAAAAAGAAACAAAAAGCTTAAGCAACTCCATGAAAACATAGCATAGAACACAATAATCAAAAACTTCTTTCTATAGTTGGAGACACATGGGCAAAGTTCCCAATGATTAACTTGGCCTAATGTTGGAGGTCTCCAGTTTGGCACATTAGTTTGGGAACTTTAATTCTCAGAATTCCCAGCAAACTGAGAAGCAGAAGCATTTGGAGGAGGATTCAAAATTCTTAAAAATGTACAAGGACTGATATTTTGGCAGTAGAAATAATAAAATGCCAAGAACTGAAAATCAGTTAATGATATCTATTCATTTTAAGTTGCAAGGCTTAGCACATTGAGTAGCCAAGCCTTCCTTCGTTCTGATCTTTGGTGGAGAAAATCTCTCTGCAGAATTATTCTCTTGGATTGTGTTTATTCTGGACAGGGAAGAAAATTCCAATAATGCAAACATAGATGTGCCTTAAGAGAGGAAGTAGATTGAAGAGAAAATGGTGAAAAAAATAGCCTTTACTGTGATTAGTTTTGGAAAATTACAATGAAAAAGAGATTTTCTTATTCTGCATAGTTTTCCCTTTCTGGTGACTTTCCCATTAACAGAGGTTAGTTTTAGGTCACTTCCAGCTGGAATGACTGCTGGAAAGATTAACTAATTGTTGCCCATCTTTGCTACTCTCAAGTAGCTAACCTGAACATAGTGAAACACATGCTAAAAATGCAGATCCATATGTACAGTATGTTTCCTATATGGGTATTTGTGTTTCATACATGAAAAAATATTTGGATTGAACAGAAGATAATAACATCTTCTTAACAGAAGAATAAGCATCTAAACAAGGATCTAAACAAGGTAAACGTACACTTGATTGAGCAATGATCTTATCCCAGCTAGCAGAAAAATATGCCCACAGTCTTAAGTTCCATTGTATGCAGCCCTCACAGAAATAAAATTAGCTTTTTATAACATATCAAGAGAAATTCTATGGAAGAAATTTTTGCCTCCTCCTCCTACTATTATAAATCAAAGAGTCTATTTTATTAATAATATTTACAGTTATATTTTAACAAGAGCTATGCCCAGTGACCCAGATCAATGCACTGATTCATTATTAAATTTTGTGAACTATTTTATTGTTCCCTATTTTAATAACTGGTGCTTTCATCCGCCTATCTTAACCGAAAGGAATAACCCAATACTCTTTTATGTGGATAAGGTTATCTTTTCACTGTTGTTGTGGAGAGCATTTTTACATTATTGTGAAGACTGGGAACAATCAGAGGTGGCATTCAGCAGGTTCTGACCAGTTCTGGAGAATTGGAAGCGGAAATTTTGAGTAGTTCAGAGAACCAACAAATACCTCCTCTGACTGGAGGTTTTATAGTATCCTTCCCCTGCCATGCCCACAAAGCCACGCCCACAAAACCAGCAGTAAAAAAATTTGAATCCCACCACTGGGAACAATGAACTATCGGAAAACAAACATCATAATCATCCTAGCATTTTTCCTGCAGGTGCAGTTTGTTTTTCAAGTCAATAATCACCATGTTGTACAATCAAATGTAACATCTGTGTTTAACTGGACATTTTCATGCCCACGTTTATTGTATCTTTCCATCTTCTCTGTTGTCTTCCATGGGGCGCTTGCTATCTACATTAAAGTGGAGTGGGCTGTAACGAGCAACGGTGTGAAGTGCTGCTCATAGAACATGACCATACTACTGCAGGCATTTCTCCTGCATTTTTCCTATTTATTTATTTAGCGTATGGCATGTGTTAGGGATCACAGAGGTGAAAGGAATTTTTTCAGTCAGTGTTATCTTTACCCATGGGACACTTGAATGACTGTAGGAATTTGGGAGAGGCTCCTTTCTTGTCCCTACATGGTTTATTCACTCACAGGAATCGAACAGTCAAGCTGCCGACCTCAGTGGTGCGCAGGCATAGCATCTTACCATGTGGGCCACCGTGGGCCATCTTGCCATCTTCTCTGTTGTCTTCCATGGGGTGCTTGCCATCTATATTAAAGTGGAAGGGGATGTAACAGGCAACTGTGTGAGGTGCTGGTCATAGAACATGGCTATACCATTGTAGGCGTTTCTCCTGCATTTTCTCTGATATTGACACAATGCCCTTTTGCTCCAAACTGTGTCATGGTGCACACAGTCAAGGAGAGAATCACCTAACCACCAGGGAAGCATGCACATCTCCATGGTATGTAACGTGCATTCAATTAACATTTGGTGGCTGTCCAACACTCAGCAACATATAGAGCTTCTGGGTGTACCATGTTTTATATACCTTTGATTTTAGATGGATTGGCATGCATCAATCTCAAAGCACATCAGTTATCTCCTTCCCTGTAATCATATTCTGTTTACTCTTATATATACATATTTTATTTTTGATGCTGCCATCACTTTGTAGATGGAATCATAGATAACAAAAGGAGTTGGTCTTCACTAGATTTTCACTGCTGACTTGTACGGTGGCATTGTTTGGGCTGATCCCTAATTATTCAGCTTTTTTGATGTTGAGGTGCAGGCTAAATTGACTAGGACATCTGGCCAGTAAATGCTCAGCTAAATTCAGTCGCCTCAACTTTACCCTGAATTAAGGGTTATAGGAGAAAAAAATTATGATAAACATGAACAGCAATGATGATAATGCTGAACTTTGATGAACACCAACTTTCATAAGAAAGCTATCAGAAAGGCCAACAATGTTTTTCATGCTACTGTTGGTATATGTATACAACATCTATACCCATGTTATCAGTTGTTCAGGCACATTGTAGTCACATAATGCATACTAAATTAATTGATGCGAAACACAATCCAAGGTTTTTTCAAGGTCAAGGAAAACCAAATGTAATGGGATCCCCTTTTCTTGGTGTTTCTCTGTGAGCATGCAAACTAACTGCAAATATGGAGTCAGAAATACTAGAGTCTTTGACAAAGCCACATTGATGAGTACTGATTTTTACAACGTCACATAGGCACTGATCAATAACCTACTCAAAATGTTTCATTGTGTGTGATAGAAAGCATATTTGTTGATAGTTTGAACAATCTGCTGGATTGTTTTTATTCTTGGACAGGGGGGTTATGATGTTCATGGCCCAATCTGCAGGCTCTGGTCAGAGTCCATGATGGCACTGAAGAACTAGGAGTAGCAGACTTCACCACCAGAAAATTGAAGTCATCTATCATCTATCTATCTATCTATCTATCTATCTATCTATCTATCTATCTATCTATCCACACACACACACACACACACACACTTGTGTTGGTAACCTTTAATTGTATGAAACAGTGCATGATAGGCCTAAATCTTTTCAACCAAGGTATATCAAAAAGGCTAATTTACAAAATGCCAGGATCCCATACACCCCAAGGTAATGAAATCTGGTAAATTGTAGCTACTTCAGCACTGTCGGGTTGCTGCCACTTCAGCACCACTGTTGCATTACTGCAATCATGTGACTCTCATTTTTCAATGCTACCCAGCAGCAGCCTCTATCTGCCTGCAGAAAGGGGAAGAGAAGGGAGGGTAGGGAGGGAGAATTGCAATGACATTGCTCAAAGATAGCCTTGAGGTGTAATATATTTCTGAGAAAATGGTCCCCTATCATCTAGGCAGGATGTCAGACTGGAGGTAGTAGAACTAAGATAACAGCCAGTTCATCTGGATCTGGTATAGTTTCCTTTTCTTTATTTTTCCCATTAGTTAATTCATTATGAATTCTTTCCTTATTTTCCTAAGGAACTTTATTTTCCTCTATTTCAGCAACAGAACTATGAGATTAAAAAAAACTGCATGGGAATATGCATGAGAGCATGACTCCTGGCCACTAAATGAAAGGTAGTCCTTGACTTACAACCATATTTGAGCCCCCACATTTCTCTTACTAAACAAGACAGTTGTTAAATGAGGTTCATCCCATTTTACAACCTTTCTTGTCACAGTTGTTAAGGGAAGCACTGCAGTTGTTCAGTTAGTAACATGGTTGTTAAGTGAATCTGGCTTCCACATTCACTTTGCTTGTCAAAAAATCCTGGAGTATTGCAACCATCATAAATTTGAGTCAGTTGCAAAGCATCTGAATTTTGATTCCATGATCACAAGGATGCTACCAAGGTCATAAGTGTGGGAAACAATCATAAGTCACTTTTTTTTAGTGCTGTTTTTACTTTGAACGGCCACTAAAAAAATAGTTATAAGTCCAGGACAGACTTCTTGGAACTTGAATGATCTTTAACAATTTAATTTCTAGTACGTAGCAGAAATGTAGTGATAACAATGGTTAAGAGCTACTATATGGAAGTCCTCTTTTATATGCCTTTTTAAAAAAGCCCTTTCAAAAATGGATGCTTCCTGGCAGCCTTGTTTACATAAAGACAATAGGCTTTTATCTTCCATGGAAAATATATCACGTTACAGTAAAAATAAAAATTTCCTGAACTTCATGTGCCATTCTATAGGGAAATCACAAAAATTCCAAGAACATTCCAACCACATAGTTATTTGTCCAAGAGCTGATTGATACACTCAATATGTCATGACTTTTCATGCTGCCTAGAAAAAGAGCAGATGAAAGTTACACTGTCTTTGGCAAACAATGCCATAGGCTTGTTTGTTCATTTGTTTGTTCTCTACACTTCCAAAACTGGTTCCTATACCTGGTTAATATATATATATATATATTATTTAACCTGAATATCCTAAATCCTCACATTATTATAATATGCTTTTTAATATGCCGAGACAGTCTCAAATCCCTATCTCAAAAAAACCTCCTAGTTGCTCCTGCAGGAGAAACCTGATTAGTATCAGTGGCCTGTCTCCGCTTTTGTAAGCTATGCATGGTGTAATGGGTAGTTTTTCTTCACATATTCTGAATTTCATTACCTTCTGATTGATCTTGCTTACAATGATTCTAAATGTGTTTCTTCACTAAAGATTTACAGCATCTTCAGAGCACTACCCTAAAGTGATGTGAAGCCCATCCTCATTAATATAATTTTGACATGGCCATTGTTGAAAGACTACAGAATACAATACATTGCCAGTCAGTGTTGCCAGACGTACGATAATTATCGTATTTGTACGATAATTTGGCCCTCTGTACGATGTACGATCAATAATTCCCAAAAAGGTCAAATGTACGATAATTTTACAGTTTGGCAATTTAAGAAGATAGTTGGCCTACTTTGACCCTTTTTTGTGCCTCGTGACTGTACTTTTCGTGGGTTCATGCAACTTCATGAGTCTAGATCACGTGTGTGTGCGTACGCGCGTGTAGTTTGTGCATACGTGATACACGCTCGCTCACGAGCTACGTACAAGTACGAGTCGAGTCAGCTAGTCGTCGCGCGCGTCAGGCCCATTGAGGTAGTTTATTGCTGATCGTAAGTTTTGCGGGATCGTATCTTGTGGCTTCATGCCTTCAGTTCGGACATTTTCCACATGGATATATGCCTACAGTTGGTACTTCCTGTGAGATATAGAGTTTGCTATATGTACGATAATTTTCTCAAAAAAACGATAATTTTGAGTCTCGGGTACGATAATTTTACATTTTGAATCTGGCAACGCTGTTGCCAGTGCAAAAGTGACCTAAATAATTTATTTATAGCAAGGGGTGCAGTTTCTGAAGCTGCAGCACTTGCACTTCTCCCATATATTCCATTTCTGGAGCTTTCCTCTAACTTTCTGCAGTCAGATAAACTTAATATTTCGAAAAACTCTACTATTGAAGTCCATCAATTGTTCTTCTTAGTTCTTCTAATTTATGCTATGCCCTAAGCATCTAGTCCAACTTCAGTTCTTTGCAGTTGTAGAGCAACTGATCCTCCAATTACTTCTTTGCACATTTGAGATTTGAAGTTTTGTACAAATAGCAGTTGTACTGTGTACTTAATAGAGCAACATTACTCCATTAAGAATAATACCAAGTCTATTTATTTGTTTGGAGAATAGTAAAAATGCATAAATGAGCAATGTAGCAATAAGTTCAGGAATCTTTTCAAAATGAAGTAATTTATTATTTTCAATTCAATATTTAGTTCCTTTCTTGTGATCCATAGTCTTTCACTACATGCATTGTTCACTTTTGGCACTGTAAAAGATTAAAGCTGTCATGAAAGGGCGTTTACTTTTTAATCAAAACTATGAATTCTAAGCCTCCACTTTTTGGAACCAATCCAGTGAGGTCCTATTTCCTGCAGAAAATAGATAAAGTCTCTTGCCATCTAGCAGCTATTGAATTGTCTTTGGGACTGCCTTCATTTAAACAGCTGGTGAGTCTTCAAGCCATATCTTTGCAATGAACCCAAAAGCTCTCCTTGTTCTTCTTATACTTGCTTTGGTTACAATTTTTGCCTTGGTGTGTGTGTTGGTGACCAGGAGGGAGAAGTCTAGTCATTGTGGTGCTAAGTCATCTATTTCCTTGGATAGAAGTCAGAAGAACAAGAATGTGATATTTGCTGCCCTGTCAGCAGAAGAGATGGTAAAGGTGGTGAAATATCTGCAACTACAGTTGCCCTTGGTAGATGATTCTCATGCTGTATTTTCCAAAAATTTCATTTATTATGTTGATGTCAATATCCCCAGCAAGGAAGAGGTGCTGAAATTCCTTGATCATGATGGACCACGCCCTCCTCGACAAGCATTGGCTGTGGTGTATTTTGGAAATCAACCAGAACCAAATATCACTGAGTATGTTGTAGGGCCACTTCCAGTGCCCACATATCATTGGGATGTGACAGTGCAAAAGTATGGAAATAAATTATTCTATCATGGCAGACCTATATTACTCAGTGAATTTGGGGATATTGGGACATTCCTAGTGGAGAAGAAATTTTTAGAGGCACCCACTTTTATGACTCAAGTATTTGGACATGATGGAAGCAATTTTGAAAGTATTCTCGCAGTACCTGGAGGGTCTCGGTCTGGAGAACGCTTTTCCTGGGTTACCTTGTTTCAGAATGTAAGTGGCTTTTTCTTGCATCCATTGGGACTAGAGGTGCTTGTTGACCACAGCAGTCTGAATGTCTCTCACTGGAAAGTCTCAAAAGTATTTTATAATGGCCAATATTTTAACGGTTTGGCAGAATTGGAAAAAGAATTCAAAGCAAAGCAGATGATTATAACAAAAGTTAAGCCAGTTTCTTCTGATAGGAGCTTTTCCTCACTTCATCCAAGGACACCCCCTCTAAAACCTGGATCCTTCAACCATGAGCCTTTGGGGCAACGCTACAAAGTGAGAAACAACCAAATAACTACCCCAACCTGGAGTTTTGCCTTTCGGATGGATGTACACAAGGGACTCCATCTCTATGATATCCGATTCAAGGACCAAAGGATTGTATATGAACTCAGTGTGCAGGATGCCATTTCTATCTATGGCTCCAATAGTCCTAGTGGAATGATAACCCGATATATGGATGCAAGTTTTGGAATAGGAAGATTTGCTTATTCATTAGTTCGTGGAGTTGATTGTCCTTACTCTGCCACTTACCTCGATGCTGTTTATTTAATTGAAAACATCAAGCCAGAGGTACACAAGAACTCAATTTGTGTGTTTGAGCAGAGTACAGGGACCCCTTTCCGGCGTCATTTTTCCAATTTTCAGTCTTTATATTATGGGGGACTCGCTAGTTCTTCACTAGTCATACGTTTTATAGTTACCATTGGTAATTATGACTATGTCTGGAGTTTTAGTTTTCATCCAAATGGTGCCATTGAAAGCAAAGTCCAAGCAACTGGATACATAATCTCATCTTTCCTCTATGGTGACGGGCTGAATTATGGCAATAGAGTTGCAGATCACACACTTGGTACAATCCATACTCATGTCATCAACTACAAAGTTGATTTAGATGTTGGAGGTAAGTCCCTGGGAATCTTAAATAATTTTGATTGTTGCAGTTTTGCACTATTTTCTACTGTTGTTGGTAACTCTCTGCCCCACTGCTTATTCTTATTATTCTTTACTCTGTCTCAATTTGGGTTTCTTATGGAAAAGCCAAAGAGTGCTTTGATCGTAAGTAGAATCAGAGACCAGAATAGAAACTGATGGTTGCCCAACTTGGTCCGATAGTCAACATTGATGAGCTGCAGAAATATTTAATATTACAATATTTTCTACTGAATCTCCAAATTGTACAACTTTGTAATTCAATTTCCAGAATAAAGTATCTGCACTGAAGAGGCCACCATTTGAACAATGAAAACATTTTCTCCCCCCCTCCCTCCCTCCCTCTCTCTCTCCCTCTCTTTCTCACACACACTTTATTATAGATAGTCTTCAACTGACAACGCAACTGAGCCCAAAATGTCCATTGTTAAGCAGGACAATTGTTAAGTGAATTGTGTCCCATGTTAGAACCTTTCTTGCCACTATTATTAATTGAATCACTGCAGTTATTAAGTTAGCAATAGGATTGTTACGTGAATCAAGCTTCCCCATTGACTTTGCTTGGGGACACTGAAACTTTCATAAATATTCAGTCAGTTGCCAAGCATCTGAATTTTGATCACGTGACCATGGGGATGCTGTAACAGTCATATGTGTGAAAAAATGGTCATAAGTCATTTCAGTGACATTGTAATTTCAAACGGTCTTTCATAATTTAGAGTGAACTTAGTTTAAGCTTATCTACTTCCAGCTCAATTTTTTTAACCACTAAACCACACTACTTCCATCATTCATCAATGATATCAAAATAAATCAAACAATGATTTAGGCTGAATGAAAATAATTTGAATTTCTAAATCCAACATTAGTTGTTTCTAGCTTCTTGTCTGCTCACATTAACATACAATCATGTATAAGCACACATAGTCTATATTTGCTCATTAACCCTAAAGTTTAATATAAGTAATGTATGCCTTTTCTAGAAGTTGCTCTTTTGAAGTCAAATGAGCTTTTCTTCATACATCAATACCCCCCCTCCCACCCTCCTCCTCCTCCTCTCTCCTACCATATTCTTATCTTTTGTTCCAGTTTCTTATCTTGGACTGCTCAGTAACTACAATCCTAAGAATGTCATTGAGAAGCAATCATTTACAATTTATTAGGTTCAGCTTTTTAAAATCCTTAAGGTAGGAGCAATTAGGATTAAATAACAAGTTAAAGGAGTTTCTCAATTTAAGTATGTATGGTACACATACTCAATTCAGAATAAACTTTGTTGTGTCAGTCCTGGATTTAGTATATTTGGATGTTTACACATATTCCAATGCCTTCAGCTATGCTTAAAAAACCAACCAATTTTATAAAATACATATTTTCCATGATTTATGCCAATAATTCAGATCACTATTAATCATGACATAATTGTTCTGCAGGGAGAGATTTGGGAATATAAGAACCCTGCTGGCCCAGATCAAGGTTCATCTAGTCTAACATCTGGTAAAATTTTGAAGCAGGATATTTATGCAATAAGAGTTCCTTCCTCCCCCTGTTCTACAACTTGCATGTAGAAACACTAATTTTCTTTAATATTATAATTCTTTAGTATCGGAGTAATAGATTATGGCACCACTATATTTTACAAGTTAATTGTTTTACTGCATTGTGAAATATAAATAGAATATGGATACATTAAACTGAAATAATAAAATATATTATAAAAAAGTACTGAGTTCTGTGATATTTATACAGTAGAAATTGGAAAATGTTAAAACAGTAATGATCAAGATAAATGGAACCTTTAAAGATGAGAAAACAAGTTTATATCAAGATTAAACATTATTCATAGGATGTCAGTGAACAAAAATTGACATTAAGAAAAAGTTGAAAGTGCATTGAATTCTTGCAAAATATGAAAAAGATTTTGATTTTTTTAGTTTAATACATAATATAACTATTATGTATTATAATATAGCACAATAATGCTGTATTCTACAAGCATTGTAACTTTCTCTGATTTAACAGATAGTAAGGCTATAAACAGTTATAGCTTAGTGATTATAGTAATATATAGTTAATTAGCCATTATCTCTATTTACAGCCTTCTTTTATATAAGGCTGTAACCCCCACTTTTAAAACCACCCGTGTTTGTTATTATCACTGTATCTTTGGATACTATCTATAATTTGCTTGTCTGCATTGTGAGCATTAGTTTGCATAGAAAAGAAATATAAAAGTATTGTAAATATATACTACAGTTATGCAATGAATAACCGTATATTGTTTTCATTCTGATTTGTTTTTTAGTGCCCTTTGATTAAACTTTGATTAAACTGTTGAAATATATACTCAACTGCAGTTTTTGTATTTAAATACAGGTACAGGTAATACAGGTAACAAACGTTCATTTAATGACTGTTTGGAGTTATAATGGCACTGAAAAAAGTGATGTATGATTGTTTTTCACACTTACAAGTGGTTGCATCATCCCTGTGACCGTATGATCAGAATCTGAATGCTTGGCAACTAGCATGTATTTAGATCCTGTGAACATCTTTTGCAACCTGAAAGGCAAAGTAAATGGGGAAGGTAGATTCATTTAATAATTATGTTACTAATTTAACAACTGTAGTGATTCACTTAACAAAAGTGGCAAGAAAAGTCATAAAATGGGGTAAAATTTACTAAACTGTCTTGCATAGCAACATAAATTTTTGGCTTGGTTGTGGTTATAAATTGAGAACTATCCATATATACTGTATACAGATTAAATATATGTTTTATGGCTATATTCCCTAATCCAGCATCCAAACTGTGGTGGATTTCTGAGTTTAGTATAAATAAATAAAGTACAATGGACTGCATAAGTTTCAAATCTGCCCAAATTGAGTGGCATGTAAATTTAAGAAATAGCTAAATAAATAAATAATATCTGGCCTATAAAAATTCAGTAAAGCTAATCTGGCCTTTGTTGCCTATGATTGTACAGATAGTTCAAGCAAATTAGCAACTGTTCAAAGTTACAATGCTGAATAATGGGGTTTATGACTCGCTCTTAAAATTGTGCCTGTCACAGCATCACAGCAGTTATGTGATTCCAATTTGGGCCCTTGGTAATAGCTTGCAAATATGATGTAGCATTCTGTACTCGTGGCATGGCCATTGGTGACCTTCACTGTAAGCTTCCAGCAAGCAAAATCAGTGCAGAAGCTGGCGAGAGATCAGAAATGGCAATTGTGTGGTATCAAGCTTAATGACCAACAGGATTTGCTTAATAATGTGGCAGAATTCCTACTGTAGGTTAGTAAAATCACATGATACCACCCTTTACAACTATGTTACCTGCTGATAGAGTAACCAGTCCCAATTACCATTATTAATCTATGACTACCTATATCGTGTCCGCGTGGAAGGAGGCCAGGAGTTGGTGACTTTGTATCAAGCTCTTTATTGAAGTCAGGAACCGAACTGAACTCTTAGGAAAACTTTGCGGCTTTTTATTTCCAAGCTGTGGCGGCCGCGGCCAATGGCACCGCTTTGAATCTCTCGCGATTCAAATCTACCAATCGCGGGAGATTCTCAGCGAGCCAATCGGCGCGGCTCGCCTAACCAATCCGATCGCCCCGCGCTTTGGCCAATCAAAGCACGGGGATCTCAAGAATTCAAATTAAGGTACAGAACACCCCTCCCCTCTTGGTTTGGTCCTACGTAGGGTAGTCCCGTAGGTAGGCGGGGCTCCGTCTTTGCCTACTGGACCTGCGCAGGTCAGTTGCAGGTTGGATCCTGGCCGGTTCGGTTGGGGTCTCTGTTTCTCTTGACTCCGTCGTGGGAACCGCCTGGTATGTCTGGCCGGGCCACTCTCCGCAGCTCCCTCCTGGGCTACCCGGGTTGGTTGAGCTGCAGTTTTCACTGCTCCTGCTCAGTCTTCCCGGGTTGGTTGAGCTGGCCTGCTGTCTCTTCCTGGCGAGGTTTCGTGCTGGCTGCTTGCAGGTGAGTATGGCTGGTTTCTTTCTTCTGGGTTTTGGTTCCCTGGGTATCCACTCCCCTCTTGGTTTGTGTTGAGGGGGTTGGTTTTGTTTGGTTGCGTGTCGGTGGTGTCTTGTGTGGCAGTCCTTGATCTTAACTGATCGATGTGGCGTTTCCACGCTCGTCCGTCGGTTGTTTGTAGCCGGTACAAGTGTGGGCCTGTTAGCTGTGTTATGATTGCTGGTACCCATAATGGGTCTCCGGTTAGGTTCTTCGTATAGATGGCATCGCCTGGTGTGAAGGTTCGGTGTTTGCTGGTTGAGTCTGGGGGTTTCTCTGGGTTGTAAGTGGGGTGTAGTCTATCGAGTGGGGACCTTATTTTCCTCCCCATTAGCAGTTCTGCCAGGCTTTTATTTGTTGTGGTGTTTGGGGTTATGTGCTGTATGAAGAGTAATTTATTTATTTTGTCCTGGATCTCCCCGTGGTCTATTTTCTGGATGGTTTTTTTTTTTTGTGAATTGAACCATCCATTCCGCCCTTCCATTCGCCGCCGGATGCGCCAGGGCTGTCAGTGCGTGTCATATGCCCCTTTCTGCTAGGAATTTTTCGAATTCCAGCAAGGTGAATTGGGGCCTGTTGTCGGACACGAGGACGTCTGGGAGGCCGTGTGTTGCGAAGAGTTTGCAGAGTTCTTTGGTCACGGCTTCCGTGGTGGTTGTTCTCATGTTGCTTACCTCCAGCCAGTTGGAGTAAGCGTCTACGGTTATTAAGAAAGTGTGTCCTTTTGTGGGCCCGGCAAAATCTATGTGGATTCTAGACCAAGGTCCCCTGGGGGTTCCCCCTCTAGGATGGGTGCTGTGGGTGGGCTTGGTCTAGTTTCCTGGCATCATTGACACCTTGCTACCCAGACCTCGATCTGTTTGTCCATCCCTGGCCACCAAGCGTAACTTCTGGCCAGGGCTTTCATTCTAATGATGCCCGGGTGCCCCTCATGTAACAGTTCCAGAACCTTCCCTTGTCGTTTTTCCGGAATGACCACCCTACCCCCCCCCCATAGTATACACCATTTTAGTAACGATAGTTCCGTTTGACGGTTCCGAAATGTCCTGAAAGTCTTGTTGTTGTCCTTTTCCAGCCACCCTTTCTCTACCCAATGCAAAACCCGTGCCAGACGTTTGTCTTTATTAGTTTCTCGGGCAATGTCTGACGCAGTTATGGGTAGGTTGGGTAGAGTCTCTATGCTGAGGGTAGTCGTCGTAGTTGCTGGGTCAGTGTCTGGTTCAGGTAACGGTGAGCGGCTTAAGGCATCCGCATGGGAGATAGCCTTACCGGGTCGGTGTGTGAGCCCGTAGTTGTAGGCGGCCAGGAATTTGGACCACCTTGTCATTCTGGGAGACAGAATTTTGGGGTGGCCCTGTTCCCTGCGAGTATTCCCAGCAGCGGTTTGTGGTCGGTGATGATGGTAAACGTCCGGCCGTAGAGGTACTCATGAAACCTTTTTACTGCGGCGACGATAACCAAAGCCTCTTTGTCCAGCTGGCTGTAGTTCTGCTCCAGTTTGGTGAGGGTCCTTGAAAAGAACGCGATGGGTGCTTCCTTTCCATCGGGGAGAGTGTGGCTGAGGACAGCGCCTATGCCGAAGGGTGATGCGTCGCATGTGATGGCTAGTGGTAGGGTCTCGTTGTACTGGATGAGGACGGCATCCGAAGTGAGCATGTCCTTGGTTTTCCTGAAGGCGGCTTCTTCACGTTTCCCCCAAGTCCAGGTAGCCACCTTGTCCAAAAGCCTATGCAAAGGCTCCGCCGCGGTCGCCTTTTGGGGCAGGAAGACATTATAAAAATTAAGTAGCCCCAGAAATGCCTGCAGTTCTGTTTTTGACCTGGGTGTGGGAGCTTCTTTGATGGCTTTAAATTTTTTGTCGGTGGGGTGAATGCCGTGTCGGTCTAGGAGGTATCCTAGGAATTCGACCCGCTCTGTGTACAGCTGGCATTTTTCCCTCTTCACTTTAAGCCCGGTTTCTTTGAATCTTGTTAGCGCCTCCCTTAGGCGACTCTCTAGTTCGGCCTGGTTGGTTGCCGATACTAGTACATCGTCGAAGTAGGGTACCACCCCCTTGATGCCTTGTAAGAGTCTTTCCATGAGGCTCTGGAATATTCCAGGCGCCACGCTGACTCCGAATTGGAGTCAGTTACATCTAAAGGCTCCCCGGTGGGTGACTATGGTTTGCGCCTCTGCAGTTTCCTCGTCAACTGGCAGTTGCTGGTATGCTTGGGCCAGGTCGAGTTTCGCGAAAACTTTGCCCCCTCCCAGTGAGTGTAGGAGATATTGCACTACTGGGACAGGGTAAGTGCTTTGCTGCAAGGTGCCATTTAGGGTGGCCTTATAGTCCCCGCAGATTCTCACTGACCCATCCGGCTTGATTGGGGTGACTATTGGGGTCTCCCACCGGGCGTGGTCTATGGGTTGTAGGACCCCTTGCTTGACGATCTTGTCAATTTGCTCATCGATTTTAGGTTTGAGTGCGAAGGGTACCCGCCTTGGTTTTATGCATTTCGGGGGAACGTTTGGGTCTAGGCTGAAGGGTATAGGGGGCCCTCGGTACTTGCCTAGGGTGCCGTCGAACACTTCTTGGAAGTCCCGTGCCAGTTGCTGCTCCCAGTTGGCTTTGGCAATGTGGTCGATGCCCGTGACTGCGATGCCGAGCGGTGCAAACCATTGAAGTCCCAGCAGGCTAGGTTGGTTGCGATCGACGATGGTCAAGGGAAGTCTTTCGGTGTGCCCCTTGTAGGTCACTGTGAACTGTCCTGTTCTGACTACAGGGATGCGGTTTCCCTGGTAGTCTTTGAGGATTAGTCTCTGGTTTTCTAGTTCCCTTCTCTGGATGGTAGGCACCAAGTGTTTAATTTCTTGCCAGGCTACCATTGAGAGGTAGGACCCGGAGTCCACCTCCATTTTACAGGGTTTGCCTTCGATGCCTACCTCCATGTAGACCTTTCTGGCATCTGTGGTTGTTGCGTGGCCGATGGTGACCGTCTGATGTGTCTCTTCTCTCCGCCGGGTCTCGCCACCTCGTTGGGCTCATCTGTTCTGTTCCCAATGGTTGTCTGCTGGTCGGTCTCTGGTCCTGGGGGGTGTGCTCTCTCATCTCCGCTCGCTCGGGTCCCATCGTCTGGGGTTTTTCTTGAGGCGGCAGACGCGGGCGATGTGGCCCTTTTTGTCGCAGTGCCAGCAAACTGAGTCGAAGAACCGGCATTCGGATCTGGGGTGGTCGCCTCCGCAACCAGCATATGCGGTCCTCGACTTACGACTCCGCCGGCTGCGCTGGTCGCGGCCTGCCTGGAGATGGTGGATGTCTTCCTCATCGTCTGAAGTGCCCGAAGTGGAGTGGAGTTCACCCTGGTGGGTGGTAGTTTCAGGTTGGGCCTTGGTCGACCTTGCAGGGTGGTTGTTTGCGGTGCGGTCCCCAGCATTCGGTCTCGGCATGCGGTCGGCTGATTGTCGGGTTGCTTCGGCTGCCATGGCTTCAGAGAAGGCATCGACGAGGGCGATGTTGCCCTTGGCCATCAACCAACTTTGGAGAATGGGGTCCCAAAGGCCGAGCACGATTCGGTCCCTCAGGGCCTCGTTCATATTGGAGAACTCGCATAGTCCTCCCAGGCGCCGCAGCTCTGCAACGAAATCACTGAAACTCTCGCCCGACCACTGGTCCCGCCGATAAAATTCATGTCGTCGGATGAGGATGGGTACGGCTGGAGCCTAGTGTCTCCGGAGTAATGGCTTGAGGTCATCCCAATCCATCGCGGTAACATCGGCGGGCTTGGCTAGCGCTTTTGCCATCTTAAACACTGCAAGCCTGCAGTGTGTTAGGAAGATGGCTTGTTTCTTCGGTCCGGTGGCATCCTTCAGGTCGTTGCATTCGAGGAACATGCAGAATCTGTCCGTGTAAGATTCCCAGTCCTCACTAGCGGGGTTGAAGGGGGTTGGTAGCGCGATGCTGGCCATCTCATCGGTTGGCTGGCTTCCGTCAGACACGTGCTTCGGTTCATGATCAGAATCCCACCTTCGTCGCCAGTGTCATGTCCGCGTGGAAGGAGGCCAGGAGTCGGTGACTTTGTATCAAGCTCTTTATTGAAGTCAGGAACCGAACTGAACTCTTAGGAAAACTTTGCGGCTTTTTATTTCCAAGCCGCCGCAGCCAATGGCACCACTTTGAATCTCCCACGATTCGAATCTACCAATCGTGGGAGATTCTCAGCGAGCCAATCGGCGCGGCTCACCTAACCAATCTGATCGCCCCGCGCTTTGGCCAATCAAAGCGCGGGGATCTCAAGAATTCAAATTAAGGTACAGAACAACCTATACTTAGTATCCCTGAGTTTCTACTTTTTTTGTAAACAAATCCATATATTTATACACCTCTTCTTGTTTAGAGACTAAAATCAGTTTCAGTGATTTGATCATTAAGGAAAATGGAGTAGAAGATTGTTGGTTGCTGCAGTCTCATTTTTATCTAATAGTGTTCTGTGGCCCATTGCTTCCTCCTTTTTTTTGCCCCCTCACAGGAATGAGAGATTGCTTAAACAAGCTTTCTCTTCCTGAGCCACTTTTTTCCACAGAGCAGCATGTCTCTAAAAAGTGTTAACTGCACGTTGACAAGCTCAGTTGTGTGACCTTAAATTAGTTGATTAGATCCCTCCAGGCAGCTTCCTGAAACTGACCAGAATTTCATCAGTCTCATGCTGAAGTCTTTTGTTTTCAAATCAAACAGAACAGAACAGAACAGAACAGAACAGAACAGAATAGAATAGAATAGAATAGAATTCTTTATTGACCAAGTGTGATTGGACACACAAGGAATTTGTCTTGGTGCAAATGCTCTCAGTATACATAAAAGAAAAGATACATTTGTCAAGAGTCAAGAATCATAAGGTACAACACTTAATAATAGTCATAATAGTCAGTTAAAAACAATCAATATAAATCGTAAGGATACAAGCAACGAGGTTAAAGTCACAGTCACAAGTGGGAGGGGATGGGTGATAAGAAGTGATGAGAAGATTAATAGTAATAGTAGTGCAGACTTTGTAAACAGTTGGACAGTGTTGAGGGAATTATTTGTTTAGAAGAGTGATGGCATTCGGGGAAAAACTGTTCTTGTGTCTAGTTGTTCTGGTGTGCAGTGCTCTATAGCATTGTTTTGAGGGAAGGAGTTGAAATAGTTTATGTCTGGGATGTGAGGGGTCTGTAAATATTTTCACAGCCCTCTTTTTTGACTCATGCAGTATACTGTTCTGTCGCGGGAAAAGACTCGAGACCAGTGTGACTTCAGCTCTTTATTTGCTCTCAGTAACTTCAACAAAACTGGAGCTGCGGCAGCCTCTTTTACAGCGGCTGCTCGCGGTGCACGGCCAATGACAGCTCCTTAAACTTCCCGCCATCAGACGGACCAATTACAAGACAGTATTCAAGTATTCAAGATGGACCAATCACAGGCAGTATTTAGGACCAATCAGAAGGCAGCATTGACGGACCAATGCAGTATTTCAAGTATGCAAATATATAACACCCCTCCCCACTTGGTTTAGTCCAACCTACGTTACATAGTCAATTGCGGTGTTCTCTTCGGCCAGTTCGGACAGGATCGCTGTTTCTCCCGTCTTTCTCTGTGAAACCTCCTAGAAGGGTGAGTCAGCCATGCCGCTCCCACCCGGTGTACCCGGGCTGGTTGAGTCAGCTCTGCCGCTCCCACCTCGTCTACCCGGGCTAGTTGAGTTGGCTCAGCTGTTTCTTCCAGGAGTGGCTTCATGTTGGTTTTCCACTGCCAGCTCCCTTCTTCCAATGTCGTCTGCAGCTAAGTAATTTTGATTTCTTAACGGGCCTACTGGTGGTGCTGGTTGGTGATTTGTTGTTATGTTTTGTTTCATTATTCGTCGTGTTAGTGGAGGGTCTCCCCCTCCCCTTTCATTTGCGTTTGAGGGATCTCCCCCCTCTCTGGCTTGGTTATTATTATCTTTTAATGTTTGATGTGGTTCTTGTGTGTGTGTGTGTGTTCTTCTCCTTCGCTCCTAGGGTTATCGGTATTTATTTCTAGTGTTCTAGACCTCAGTTGGTCTATGTATCTCCTCCAGTTTCTTCCGTCCTCCGTTTCTAGTCTGTTTGACCGGGGTCCCGTTATTTGGGTTATCCTACCGGTATCCAAAGTGGGTCCCCCATAAGGTTTTTTGCATATACCAGATCCCCTGTTGCAAATGTGCGGTACTTACTGGAAGAGTCTTGGCTTTTCAGGGTTGTATGTGGGGTGTAATCTATCCAGGTGCGACCTTAGTTTCCTGCCCATCAATAGTTCTGCTAGGGTCTTATTAGTTGTGATGTTTGGTGTTATGTGGTTGGTGATTTGTTGTTATGTTTTGTTTCATTATTCGTCATGTTAGTGGAGGGTCTCCCCCTCCCCTTTCATTTGCGTTTGAGGGATCTCCCCCCTCTCTGGCTTGGTTATTATTATCTTTTAATGTTTGATGTGGTTCTTGTGTGTGTGTGTGTGTGTTCTTCTCCTTCGCTCCTAGGGTTATCGGTATTTATTTCTAGTGTTCTAGACCTCAGTTGGTCTATGTATCTCCTCCAGTTTCTTCCGTCCTCCGTTTCTAGTCTGTATGACCGGGGTCCCGTTATTTGGGTTATCCTAGCCGGTATCCAAAGTGGGTCCCCCATAAGGTTTTTTGCGTATACCAGATCCCCTGTTGCAAATGTGCGGTACTTACTGGAAGAGTCTTAGCTTTTCAGGGTTGTATGTGGGGTGTAATCTATCCAGGTGCGACCTTAGTTTCCTGCCCATCAATAGTTCTGCTGGGGTCTTATTAGTTGTGGTGTTTGGTGTTATGTGTTGTATGTTTAGCATTTTATAGATTTTGTCTTGGATGTCACCCTTGTCTAGTTTATCTAATGTCTCTTTCGTATATCGAACCATGCATTCCGCCTGTCCGTTTGTAGCTGGCCGAGTTGGCACTGTTAGGGCATGCCTTATGTCCTGTTTGGCGAGGAACCTTTCAAATGACAATGCCGTGAACTGCGCCCGGTTGTCTGAGATCAATAGATCCAGTAACCCATGCGTTGCGAACAATTTCCTTAGCTGTCTGATGACGGCTTCTGTCGTTGTGGAGTGCATGACGCTTACCTCCAGCCAATTGGAGTAAGTGTCTGCTATTATTAAAAATGTGTGTCCTTTTGTGGATCCTGCGAAATCTATGTGTATCCTCGACCAGGGGCCCCTTGGTGTTTCCCAGTCGAGGACAGGGGCGGGAGGGGGGTAGGTCTGGACTTTTGGCATTGTGTGCATGTTTCCACCCATGTCCCAATATCCTTATCCATCCCTGGCCACCATACATAACTCCTGGCCAGGGACTTCATTTTTACGATCCCCGGGTGTCCTTCATGCAATATATACAGTACTTTTTCCTTTAGTATTTCTGGTATGATAATCCGGTCTCCCCATAGTACACATCCCTTCAAAATCAAGAGTTTAGTTTGTCGGTTATGGAATGGCTTAAAAGTCTTGTCATTATTGGTTTCTGGCCACCCTTTACCTACCCAGTTTAAAACCTGCGCCAGCTTTGTGTCTCTTGCGGTTTATTTCGCGATGTCTGATGTGGTTATGGGTAGGTTCAGTAATGGTTCAATTTGTAGAATCGATGTGGTTGGTGCCGGGTTGTCTTCCAATTCAGGTAGGGGGGGAAGGCTCAGGGCATCAGCGTATGATATGTTCTTCCCTGGCCGGTGGATTAAATTGTAGCTGTATGCAGCGAGGAACTCGGACCACCATGTCATTCGTGGTGACAGGATGTTGGGGCTGGCCCTGTTCCCCACAAGTATTCCCAAGAGTGGCTTGTGGTCTGTAATTAGTGAGAATGTCCTACCGTAGAGGTATTCGTGGAATCATTTGACCCCAGTTATTGTGGCTAGGGCTTCTCTGTCCAGTTGGCTGTAGTTCCTTTCTGCTTTTGACAGTGTTTTGGAGTAGAAGGCAATCGGTGCTTCTCTCCCATCAGGAAGGGTGTGGCTGAGAATGGCCCCGATGCCGAACGGTGATGTGTCGCAGGTGACAGTTAGTGGCAGGGTTTCGCTGTATTGAATTAGCACAGATTCGGATGTCAATAAGTCTTTAACTCCCTGGAATGCGGCTTCCTCTCGTCGGCCTCAGGTCCAGGTAGCTTTTTTATCCAGTAATCTGTGCAATGGTTCCGCCATCATTGCCTTCTGCGGCAAGAAGACATTGTAAACGTTAATAAGTCCCAAAAATGCCTGTAATTCTGCTTTATTTTTGGGTCTGGGCACTTCTTTGATTGACCTTATTTTTTTTCAGTGGGGTGGATCCCTTCTTGATCTATGAGGTATCCCATGAACTCAACCTGATTGGTGGCTAGCTGACATTTCTCTCTTTTAACTTTGAGTCCCGCCTCTTTAAATCTTTGCAAGACTTCCTTCAGCCGGCCTTCCAATTGTTTTTTATCCTGGCAGATACCAATACATCATCAAAATATGGGACCACCCTCTTGAGTCCTAGCAGAAGGCACTCCATCAAGCTTTGGAAAATGCCTGGGGCCATGCTGATGCCAAATTGCAGTCTTTTGCATTTGAATGCCCACCTGTGGGTCACAATTGTTTGTGCCTCTGCTGTCTCGGGGTCGACTGGCAATTGCTGGTACGCTTGCACAAGGTCGAGCTTCACAAAAACTTTTCCTCCCCCCAACGAATGCAAGAGGTGTTGTACCACCAGGACGGGGTATGCGTTTTGTTGTAGCGCATGGTTGAGGGTGGCCTTATAGTCTCTGCAGATGCGTACGGACCCATCTGGCTTAATGGGCATCACAATTGGGGTTTCCCATCTTGCGTGATCTATGGGTTCCAATACCCCTGTGCGATGAGTTTATCCAATTGCTCATTGATTTTCGGTTTTAATGCGAAGGGGACTCGCCTCACCTTTAGCCTGATTGGGGCTATGTTAGGGTTCAAACTAAATGATATAGGGGACCCTCGGTACTTGCCTAGCTTCCCATTGAATACATCCTGGAACTCCGTCATCAGGCTCTCTTCCCAGTCCGTCTGGGTGACACTGTTGATTCCAGTCACTCCGATTCCCACGGGTGCGAAACATTCGAGTCCAAGCAGACTAGGGTGATCCCGGTCTACTATCGTCAATGGGAGGATTTCCGTGTGTCTTTTGAACTTGACTTTGAAATGTCTGAGTCCGACTACAGGGATCCGGTTTCCCTGGTAGTCTTTCAGGGTTAGTTTTTGCTTTTCCAATTCTTTTCTTTGTATGTCTGGTATCAAGCTCTTTATGGTATTCCATGATACCATGGACAGATATGAACTGGAATCCACCTCCATCTCGCATGGCTGTCCCTCTATGTTGACTTGGACATATACCTTTCTTGCATTGGTTGCACTCGAATGGCCAATGATGATTGTTTGGCGTGTTTCCTCCTTCTCATTGAACCACTTACTTCTGTTTTCTTGGCTCCAACAACTCCTGGTCTGTCTTTCTCTTGTTCTGGGGGGGGGGTGCTGCCTCGTCTTTTAGGGCTGTAGCTCTTTCTGTTCTGGCAGACTCTAGCGATGTGCACCGGTCTCTCGCAGTGTCTGCAAATGGCGTCAAGGAAATGGCACTCAGAATATGGGTGATCTCCTCCGCACCCAGCACAATGGAATTCTGATTTCCTTTCCCTCCTTTCTCACCTATTCCATTCCAACTGGAGTCTATGTATTTCTTCTTCCTCGTCATCGGTGTCAGGCAAGGAATCAATGTCCTCATAGTGGGTGATTGTGGTGGTGGGCTTCTGAGTGCCCTCTGATTTCTTGTCTCAGGCTTGGCTCGGTTCGCCTGGAGTTTCTTGGGTTGCTGTATTCATTAGCCACATGGTGGCTGCTGATTTTTTCGCTGCTTCAGTGGCTGTGCCTTCAGCGACGGCCTCGGTCACAGTGATTTTGGGTCGGGTCAGCAGCTGGCTCTGTAGGGTGAAATCTCTCAGTCTGAGGACCATGTGGTCTCTCATGGCTTCGTCCATGTTGAGAAACTCGCATGCCCCTCCAATGTCCCTTAGAGCCGCCACGAAATCCCTGATGCTCTTACCTTCTTTCTGATCTCGTTTGTAGAATTCGTGTCTCCAGATAAAGCTGGAGACTGTCGGCGCATAATGGGCTCTTAGTAGCTGGTCCAAATTTGGCCATGCCATTTGCTTAACGTCCTGGGGCTTGGCCAATGCCTTGACCATCTTGAACACTGTGGGCCCACAGTGTGTCAGGAAAACAGCTCTCTTCCTGTTGTCGGATATCCCCTGTAGTTCATTGTTCTCAAGGAACATGAGGAATCTGCCATTTCATCGTTTGCTCGGTTCTCATTGCCACATGCTCAACTGGTTTCCTTTGTCTCAGAATCCCACCCTCATTGCCAGTGTTCTGTCGTGGGAAAAGACCTGACTCGAGACCAGTGTGACTTCAGCTCTTTATTTGCTCTCAGTAACTTCAACAAAACCGGAGCCGTGGCAGCCTCTTTTATAGCGGCTGTTCGTGGCCAATGACGGCTCCTTAAACTTCCTGCCATCAGACAGATCAATTACAAGACAGTATTCAAGTATTCAAGATGGACCAATCACAGGCAGTATTTAGGACCAATCAGAAGGCAGCATTGATGTACCAATCACAATGCAGTGTTTCAAGTATGCAAATATATAACATATACAGGTCCTCGATTGAAGGCAGGTTGGTAGTAATTGTTTTTTCTACAATCCTAATATCCAAAATTTAGTCCTAAATGCATGCATTGGCTGAAAAATGAAATTTTAATTATCATTTATTACAGTCTTATTTGCAAATGGGCACTAACCAAGGTCATGGCTAACTGAGGATTACCTGGATTGATTTTGATAAACCCTATATGAGAAGATTTCTTTGTGCCTGGAATATCTGTACAAGTACAGCTCAAGACTCAGGGCTCTTCCACATGGCCACATTAAAGTTCTGTTTGCTATAGTAGTCCTTGAACCAGGAGCAAAGTATGTTGATATTAATTGTGCTTTCTCTTGCCAATTTCTATTCCACCAATAGACACCAGCCAATGGTACTGTTTTTACTTAACATCATGTAAGCCAATTCCAGGAAAGTCATTAAGGTACTCCCCAAGCATCATTTTCTTTCTGCCAACCTCATCCATTGCAGGGGCAACTACAACCAAATGCTTTCCTTTTTGTCCAGAGTGGAGTGGTGCTGGATGACTTTAGATGAGGCTAGTCTCACTGAAGGGGCTATAGTCAGATGGGAGCTATCTTTGGGTCTAGACTGAACGAAATCGGGGTCCCCTTGTACTCACCTAAGCTGTCTGCGAAGACGTCCCTGAACTCATGGATGAGGTCTCCCTCCCAGTCACTTCCACTGACTTGGTTTATGCCGGCCACTTCAATGCCAAGTGGCGTGAACCATTGGAGGCCTAGTAGGCTAGGCCTGTCTCTATCGATGACAGTTAGTGGTAAATACGCTGTGTGGTTCTTGAAGGAGACTCGGACTCGGCAGGAACCAACGATGGGGATTCGATTCCCTTGGTAGTCCTTGAGGATGAGTCTTTGGAAGCGGAGATCTTGGCATTGAATCGTGGGGATGAGTTGTTTAAGGGTCTTCCAGGACACCATCGAGAGGGACGATCCCGAGTCGATTTCCATGTGGCAAGGCTGGTTCTCGATGGCTACTGTGATTCGTATTTTCTTGGTGTCTAAAGCAGAGGCATGACCGATAGTGATAGTATGGTGAGCCTCTTCTTTCTGCAAAACTCGATTTCTGTAGGAGTGGTTTACTGGCTCTCGCCGTACAGGACGGTTTCCTGTCGATTGGCGATAGTTAGTCCCTTTTGAGGCCTGGCCGGGTCCTGGTAAGCTTCAGCAGACCCGTCTGATGTGGCCTCGCTTCCCGCACTCATGGCAGAGCGCGTCGCGGAATTTGCATTCGGACCTGGCATGGTTGGCCCCACAGCCAGCGCAAGGGCGTAAAGACTTCGGGTGGTAGTCCCGGTCAGACCGCAGTCAATGGACCCCTTCTTCGTTGCTGTCTGACGATGAAGAGAGGTCCTCGTGGTGCGTCGTTGCCAGCTGCCCTTCTGACCTGGATAAAATGTCGCTTGTCGGTGGTGGTACCGGAGCGCGGTTTCGGCATAGTTGTGCAGCCGACTTCCTGGTTGCTTCTGCTGCAGTAGCGTCAACAATGGCATCGGCAAGGCTGATGTCGCCTTTTGCCATCAGCTTGCTTTGAACGCCTGGTGCATCTAGTCCCAGAACTATGCAATCTCTTAGTGCTTCTTCTAAATCGGTGAACCCGCAGAGGCCTCCCAAATTTCAGAGGTCTGCTATGAAGTCGGCCACGCTTTCTCCCTTTCGCTGGCTCCTCTGATAAAACTCGTGCCGTCTCACGAGCGTAGGCACGGTCGGTGCGTAGTGATCTCGTAGGAGAGGCTCGAGGTCGTCCCAATCCATCACCTTCACTTCTCGGGGTTTTGCTAGTGCTTTAGCCATCTTAAATACGGTTGGACTGCAATGCGTTAGGAACACCGCCCGTTTCTTTCCTGGTTTGGCGTCCTTTAAATTGTTGGTATCTAAGAACATTTGGAAGCGATCCATGTAGGATTCCCAGTCCTCCTGTACTGGATCGAATGGAGCGGGTGGTACAACGCTGGCGGACATGATTCCGTTGTGTAGTGTCGTCTGTCACGTGCTCGGTGTTCTTCGAAGTTTCGTTGGTTCAGATGTCTCCACATCCCATCCTTGTCGCCAGTGTTATGTTTGGAGCATGGGCGAGAAAGAATGGAGACAAGCCTCTGAACGGTGAACTTCAGCTCTTTATTTACATAGTAACTTCTAGCAACCATAACAGTTTTAACCCGCCTTATATATAGGCAAACCCCGTAACTATTAACCAATAAACAATGAGGAGCGCTAGCTCTCATAACCAATAGGAACTCTCTGTTTAAGGGCCAATCGGATTCCCCGGAGCGGGCCAATCCGATCCAGCCGTTTTACAACCAATCAGAAGTGCAGGGCCAGAACCCTGCACTTTACTCCAAGCTCACGCTTTATTAAAACTTTATACATTCACAACAGAAACATCATGAGAACAAGGCAGAAATAATTGGCTATTGAAGCATGGCTGTATTGTGATTTGGGTAAATGAGAAAATTCCTTCATCTCTTTCTCTTGTTTTCTTTTCCTTTCCATTTTCTTTCTATCAATAGGTACAAAAAATTCCTTGGTTAGCAATGATATGACTTTTGAGAAAGTGAATGCTCCCTGGAATCCAGGCCATGAGATTCAGAGAATGAAAATAGTGAAAAAGGTCTTGGATACCGAAGATAAGGCTGCCTTTCGCCATAATGATAAGATGCCAAGATACATATATTTTGCAGCAAACAGCACAAACAAGTGGGGCCATAAGCGTGGCTACCTAATCCAGACAATCAGCCTTGCTGGAGACCATCTCCCAGAGGCAGATCCAATGGAGAGAGCTATCAGTTGGGGCAGGTAAGCAGACATTTTCTAAGCATCGATGTCCAATACTTTCATGTATTTATTAATTTACTTGTTTGATTTGAAATGGGGATTTTCTGTTCAAAATTGGCACCCTGCATAACTTACGGTTTAAAGTGACAGACACATATGGAGAGAAAAAACATTGAAACAGATAACTTAAATTATGAAAGCATTAATTGCTAACTCTTTTTAACCACCTCTCTCAAGTCAGAAAGATCTGGAGCCCAATGCAACTTCTAGAATCTGAGAAAAAAAAAGAAGATCTTTTCCATATTTCTGGTAGATAAGCCTTTGAGACTAGGGGATCTTCAAATGGATCTCTCCTGTAGATCTCTGAGATCTCTATGATCTCTCCTAAACACCTCTGACGAGGTGTTTAACAGGAGGAGCAGTTCCTCAGACAGGCCCTAAATGTAAAAGGATAAGGCTATAACCACTTGGGGCCAATAAACATGCCTGTCTGGGGGAAAGATACTATTTTTAAATTTTATTTATTTGTATCCTGTCTTCATTACGCTTTAATAAATAAAGGTGGTGAACAAGCCTAATATTTCTTCCTCCTCCTATTTTGACCACAACAGCAACTCTGTGAAGTGACCTGGGCTGGGAGAGTGTGACTGGCTCATAGTTACTCAGCCAGCTATCATGGCTTATGGGGGACTAGAGTTCACAACCTCCTACTTTGACAGCTAGATTTATTCAGTTCTAGCTATGCTGAATGCCTTCAACAAGGTTGATGCAGCATTTTCAGAAAAGGCTTTTTTAAAAATTTGGTTACATTAAATAATAACCACAACATTGCCAATGTTCCCTTTTCAGGGAAGGTTATTGAGAAGATGTGCTACAGAGCAGCAACAGAGTGTTCTAGAGGATGATTAATCCCTTTCTATGCAGAGTTCAAGCTTAGAGTAGTCATATATTGTCCTAGGGCAATGTAAGATCCTTTCCATATGTCTGGTGGAATTCCAGAATTCTTCAGCATCCTTTTATAAAGCTGCCAAGATAGAGCAGCTCCATAGGTTCTTTGGGAGTTAATGAGACTCGATGGTTGGGTTAGTGCCAATACTTTCTTATTTTTATTGTTTTATTACTGTGGAGTTATAATTGTTCAAATATAATCTATATATTTATTGCTTAATGGCTATATTATAAACCATCAGAGTTGAGAGAGTTGACAGTTTACAAACATAATTAATATATAAATAATGAATCGAGGGACCTTGCAAAGTCTTAATGGAAAAAGAATTGTTGGGCATATAAATTAATTAATAGCATCTAAGGTTTTTTTTTTAATCTTGGCAACTTGAAGATGGATGGATTTCAATTGTGGGAACTGAAGCCGCCCATAAAGCTTGAGATACGCTGCCTATACTCCTTTGTGAAATGGAAAACCATTCATCAGTGTGTGACATGATTTTTTTCTTTCATATCTTTGTTGTGCTTCTGTCTTCAACTTAATTTTAAATTGTTGGATTGAATTAGTGTATTTGTATTATTTTATTCAGTGTTTTATGTACTGACACATTTCTTTTATGTTGGCACTAGGGTAATTTTGTTACAATTTTACAGTCCTCGATTTACAACCACAAATGGAACCAGAATTTCTGTTGCTAAGTGATGTGATCAGTAAGTGAGTCACATGTGAGCAGACTCAATTTTATCACAATTATTAAGTGAATCATATGATTCATTTATCATTAAGCATCTTTAAACAAACCTGATTTCTACCACTGGATTGTTGGAAACCAGCTAGGAAAGTTGCATATTGCAATCATGTGACTGAAGAAGTAATGCAACTGTTATAACTTTGAGAACAGGTCCTAAGTCATTGTAACTTTGAATTGTTATTAAACAAATGATCGTAAGTCAAGTACTATCTGTACAATAGTTTTAATAATACATTTATTGCTATACAGGCAGCTTGACATAATCACAATTAGGAGTAGATTTTTTTTGGGGGTCAACTAAGCGATGCAATCATTAAGTGAATAATGCCCCATTTTATAATCTTTTTTTCACACATTAAGTGAATCCGATAGTCATTAAGCAAGCCCAGCTTCTCAGAAGATCCCTGGGAAGATTGTAAATGGCAATCAAGAGACCCTGAAGCACTGCAACCGTTAAAATGCATGCCAGCTGATGAGCACCTGAATTTTGATCATCTGATTGTGGGGGTGCTGAAACAGTTGTAAATGCAAGGACTCGCTATAAATCATATTTTCAGGACCCATATAATTTTGAATGGTGATTAAATGAATGGTCACAAGTCAAGGACTATCTGTACATTGTGTTACATTGTGAGCAACTGTGGAAAGGCATGTATTCAGATAAGCTTTCCCAATTTTTATAGAGTCTTTGGAGCTGCTTTGCCTATAAACATTAGGGAAACTTATTTTATGCCTAGTAATGTGATAGAATCACCCAGCTCAACAATGTTTTTGTTATTGCAATTCTGCTCCTTAGGTACAAGCTGGTTGTCACCAAGCGAAAGGAGAAAGAACCTACCAGTTCCAGCATCTATAATCAGAATGACCCATGGACACCTACTGTTGCCTTTGCAGACTTTATAGATAATGAGAGCATTGTTGATGAGGTGAGTTGTTAGATCCTGAGGGAGACAAGAGGGGATATTTCCCCCTTTTCCAAGCAAACCCACACAGAGGTTGGACATCTCTTGGCTGGATACTAGACAAATCGATCATCCCCTCCCTTTTCTATGGCTGTTTATTAGTATTAATTTAGGAAGAGCAATGTGCAATTCCAAGAAATCTTGTTCGTTCTGCTGTCTGCTGTAGCATATTTTGAAAATTCAGAATGAATTTGATAACCACATGGGGATTGTATTTAACTTGGTTTGATATGTACAGTGAAGTATTAATACTGAGTGGTTTTCCTCCATTTATATTCCACTTTTAGAAAATCTATTGTTTATGATCAGAACTGCTGAAAAGGTTGTTCTTAATTTTTACTTTTCTAGTCTCTATAGTATTTTTATTTTCTGCTATTCTATCTGCACTAGAAGGATACAAATCTAGAGAACTTCTAAGAGTTAAAAATATTTTGTTAGCAAATCAGATTTTTAAAAAATGCTGATACAGCAAGAAATCCCTAGTTGTTAAATACATTAAATGAAAATAAGTAGACTCCACAGAATCCCTCTGCGGGTTGTGGGTAAGTGCTGTAAATAATAGTGGGTGGGAATGAAGAACAGTCCATTTTCCATGTAGCTAATGTTTGTTCTGGCCAGATTTCCTTTCTGACAAAAATCCTGATCACACAGGAAATCTTTCACATTCTACATAGGACCAAAAAAAAAAAACTTCCATGGCTTCCATACCTTTTCAGAGAGAAAAGACACATTATGAAGTAAAGCTGGTTGTCTTCAGACAGTGCACAATAATAAGAGATACATTTTCAAGGCAGAATAAATTTTCTAATATGAATGCCATTGTTTCCCCTAATTTTTATATCTTATATCTTAATTGTTTATATTTTATATCTATTTTTCCCTGCTATCAGATCCCTTATGTAATTTCAGAGAAGAATCTACATTTATGAAAGGATTAAAGAAACAATTATGTTCTGCCTGCATATTCTCCTACATAAATATAACATATTTATAACATATAACAACCTTCTTTGGGCTTTATGAATCCAGAACACTTATATGAGCACACTAGATATCCTTCCCCTACTTCACCAAGATCATTAGAGAAATCTTGGGGGCTTCCCTAAAGGTATTTGAGCATTCAGTATAAATGTCAGTGAAAACTGGTTCACATGGAAACTAATACAGTTTCTCTTTTACAGAGAAGGTGTATTAGTTTCTACTAGTATGTAAACTAGTTATCCTTCATATGTCTCACAAGTTTTCAAGTTGAAAATAATACTCTTGAAATTCAGCCACTAGAAATTACCCTGCAAATTTTAAGCGGGCTATGTTCCAAAATAAGAACACAAAACAAAGCTCATATCTTTTATCTTTTATATCATAGTCATGAAAATAAGTGGGGTAGTAGTTCACAATAAATGCAACATGCCATCTGACTTACAAAAAGAATGAAAAAGTTTGCTTTAAAAGAAAATTAAATTCTAATAATGAACAATAGAACCAACAGATAAGTATGCTTTTTGCAGCCCAGAACTGAGCCCAATAAAAAAGCAGGTAACTGCCATCAATTCATTTCAGTACACCCTACAAACAATGAAACAGTAGAAAAATACTCACAGTGCATACATTTCTGATTTGGCAACCTGCCTGCAAAAAAAAAAAAAAACCACCACAAAAACTTTTGATCAAAAGTTTAAGCACACAAATAAAGCTAGAAAGTTTCTTTTTCTGTTCTATTTAACATTCTTTGCAGATAGCAACAAGCCTACAAAATACAGCACAGCTACAGGAAGTATCTGTTTATGCACATGAACATTTTGTACTTTGAATTGACAAGCTTCCTGAAAAAGAAAATACTATGCACACATGCACACTGCACAAGAACAGTTATGTCACATTTCAACTCATAAAGTACTCTCTACACTGCTTAACTAATCAGAATTACAACACTAGTGTATTAGATACAGGAACTGGGGTAAGAGGAAAGGTGACCAAATTAATTTGGCAGCTGAACTTCATTAGTGTAATCAATTGTTTACATTGATAAAGTTAGTTTAAACTGGTTGATTATACTTATGAAGTTCAGCTTCCAAATTAATCTGTTAGCTCTCATGTTTCTCCATGATGCAGCAATCCAAAGTCTTTCCCATTTCACTATGTGTTATGTTTGGAGCATGGGCGAGAAAGAATGGAGACAAGCCTCTGAACGGTGAACTTCAGCTCTTTATTTACAAAGTGACTGCTGGCATCTATAACAGTTTTAACCCGCCTTATATAGGCAAACCCCGTAACTATTAACCAATAACCAACGAGGAGCGCTAGCTCTCATAACCAATAGGACTCTCTGTTTAAAGGGCCAATCGGATTCCCCGGAGCGGGCCAACCCGATCCGGCCATTTAACAGCCAATCAGAAGTGCAGGGCCAGAACCCTGTACTTTACTCCAAGCTCACGCTTTATTAAAACTTTATACATTCACAACACTATGGGTTGAACTGATTGTCCTTTACCCGCTTTTCTTCTTTTCCTCTAAATTCTTACTATTATATTCTTCAAATCTCCACAGCTTGGAAAGAGGTTTTTTTTTTAAAAAAAAGAGGACAGTGAAAATTTGAAAATAACAGGGGGGAAAACATTCAGTTTTATCCCAAATTAGGACAAATTCTAAGGGAGTGGGGAGAAGAGGGTATTCATAACCAGAATGCTTGAAATAGCAATTCCAAACTTGGAACATTTAGCATTCAGAATGATCTGTAGCCAAAATTCAGTGTTTTCCCAGAAAGTTCTATTTCATTCTATTAAAATAATTTGACCAGCCTACAGCTTCCCAAGTGTATTATATTATTAGGGAGTTGGGAAGATTTCTCTTTTCTATCTTGTGCTGGCTTCCCTATTTCAGACTGAACAAAAATGTATCCGCTTGATTTATAAGCAGCTTACCAAGAGGAATGAGGAGCCCAGTGCAAAGGCAGACACAAGAGTTGATTGCACAATTGAAAAATATTCAGGAGAGCGAAGTCTTGCTGAGTGGTCACTTGAGAGTCTGAATTTGGGTTCAAAGAAACAAATCTACTTCCCCACATCAAAAATTGCCCTTCTCTTTTGCAGGTGTTGAGGTAATTTCCCCATTAGGAGAATGAGTACACACAAGGAGACGTTGTGAGAGTGATGTTGAATAACACATGACCAGCACACAGATACACTGAATAGTAAAATGTAGGTTTTACTTCCAGTAAACGGTTACGCAAAATCCAACAAGCAGTCCAAGTCATACATGGTTAAAGCAGTCGGTTTTCCAGTTCAGGGATAATCCAAATATCAAAGTCCAGTATCAAAAACAGTTCAGTAGCAGCCTTACAGCAATCCAAGAAGGACAACGATCAGCAACAGTCAATAAGGAAAAAATTCAGGAACCAAAAACAGTGAACATCAGAACATCCACCAACTAGCAACTAGCAACAACAGGACATATAAGAATCCAGGTTTCTGGGTCCATCTTATGGCCGTTTGAGGAACCACACCCAATTACAATTTTAGCATTCCCTTAAAGAGACAGTGTTAAATGTCTATCCTAGTTTATATATTTCCAACCCAACTGTTAGGTGTCTATCAATTCCTAACATCAGGCATGCAAAAAGTGAGGCTAGACAGTTTGTTTTTTAGTAACAAGTTTACAGAGTAAGTGGGTGCACAAAAATGATGTTTCTTTTGTTTTTATGAATCGTTCACAGATCTTTGTCTTTCAGAAAAGTTTGCCTTCCTCAATCTCACACCTTATTTTATTCTCATAAGCGTAAACTCACTTGATTGGATTGCTTCACAGGAAACTTTTTTCCTTCCTGGTCATGTTACCCAAAGTGAAGCTTAGGCAGCTAACTAATCTTCCCAGTAAATGCATTCATACAGAATACACATACACATACACACACACACACAAAATGTGTTATTTCAGTAATAGAAGAAAATACAGTGTCCTATGTCCATAGTTGTTAAGAAGTTAGAAACAATACCAGAAGCCATGCTTGACATACTTTTCCTACTAAAACATCTGTGCAGTTCGGCATGGGGCAAATGAAAAAAAAAGTGCTTTGGAATACAAACAGGAAGGGCAGGAAGTCAAACAACACAGGGAGAAGAGAGATTAAATTTGATAATATGGGGGAAACTAACAAAAAAAAGGTGGGGGACTTCCAAAATGGTTCAAATCAATCTGGGATCTCTGCAGAAAAGAAACGAACAAACAGGAATAATTTCCCCAAATCTTCCTTTTATAAGAGGCAGTTGGCAGAGCCTTGGAATATTGCTGAGTGCTCCGTTCTTAAGCTCCTTCCCTCCTAATCGTGTGACTGGAATGGCTATTCCAAAATTTCCCTTCCATGTTTTTAACCAGATTGCCCTGTTTTATGGTCTTTCACTAGGATCTGGTTGCTTGGATTACCACTGGATTTCTACATATTCCCCATGCCGAGGATATTCCTAACACTGTGACATTTGCAAATGCAATTGGCTTCATCTTAAGACCTTATAATTATTTTGACAATGACCCCTCCATTGACTCGCCTGATAGTGTGTTCTTCACTGACAAGGATGACTTCAACTCCTGTGAGATCAACCATATTGCTTGTCTCCCTAAAACAGCTGCTTGCGTGCCCAATCTTCCACCCTTCACTTATGAAGGTTTCCAAAATCTGACAAAGCTCTGATACTGTCCAGACTTTGAGTCAATGCTGCTGTTTGTAGTGGAAATAGTCGAGCACAAAATCTGTGTGTAAGATAGCAGTTTTGAGACCTTTATTCTTGACTGTGTTTCACCTAAATCTTAGCTCTGTTGGCATTGTATTCACTTGTGTTTGCAACTTATTATCTACCAAATTGTTTTATTTTTTTTTAATCCAACTGCTTCTCCTGTTAATTTTTTACTTGAAAATAATATTAGATATATCTGTCAAGTATATTTACCATTTGCTCTATCTATCTATCTATCTATCTATCTATCTATCTATCTATCTATCTATCTATCTATCATCCTTCCATCCATCTATCTAACTAGTATCTGTATTTTGTATTTTTAACTAGTATCTGTATTTTGGTAATTTGCTATCTACCTACCTGCCAGATATAACATCCTCTTGTTAAAATGTCAAGTTTTGAGATGTAAAAAAATCAGACTAAGATAAATCACTTCAGAACTTTTTCCACCTGTAATATAACATATTATCTGTGCAATTTTATTGGAAAACAAGCTGAAATCTTTTTTTCTGGGGGGGGGGGGCAGATAAAAAAATTCAATAACATGGTTTCATAAGTGTACACACCTCCTTTTAAGTAGGGATGTGGCTGTGTTCAACCAATCACATTCAAACTGATGTGAAATAGTAGTCAGTGCACACCAGCCACCTATTAAAATGCCTTTGATGAAGCCCATATAAAGTTCAAATATAATAGTAGAATTTTTCTGACATTTACTCAGTTGCCTCTTACAGCAAAACTATCTGTCTATCTTCAAAGGATTTCTAAAGCATCAAAGAGATCTCACTATTGGAAGGAGAATGGTACAAAAAAATTCTAAAACATTGATTATACCATGGACACAGTGAAGACAGTCATCAACAAGTGGAAAAAATATGGTACAACAGTGATATTACCAAGAACTGGAGATCCTCCAAAACTGATGAAAAAATAAGAAAATTAAAGTACACCACAATGAAGCATGGTGGCAGCAGTGTTATGCTTTGGAGCTGCTTTTGTTCAGTTCGAACTGGGCTTAATCAGAGTGAGAGTTGAGGGAATTATAAATAGTTCCAAATATTGGTCAACTTGTGCACAAAAGCCTCAGGCTTTTGCTAAAATGCTGAAGAAGAGGAATATCAACTTTCAATGACAATGACCCAAAGCGAAACAAAAGAATGGCTTCACCCAAAGAAGATTAAAGTTTTGGACTGAAACTTTGGAAGAAAACTTGAATCAAATTGAGTGATGAGGGATGTCCCGAAGAGGATTGGGCACAGGAGAGGCTTTCACAATCTGACAGATTGGAGTGCTTTTCCAAGGAAGATTGGGCAAAGGTTCTCAAGGCAAAGTTGCGCCATCCTATCCTCAGAGGCTGAATGCTGTCATAAAGGTGCTTCAATAAAAATGTGCATGCATAAGCAACCATGTTATTGTAATTTTTTTCCCCCTTAAACAATTTCAGTTTGTTTTTCAATTGTATAGATTATGTGTTATATTAAAGGGAAAAACAAAAAAATCTGAAGTGATTTATCCGGAAACAATTTTTTTATTTACATCTCAGAAGTCTGGCATTTTAAGAGGAGTGTAGACTTTTTATATCATCTCTCTCTCTCTCTCTGTGTGTGTGTGTGTGTGTGTGTGTGTGTGAATGAAAAAATTTAAAAGAATAAAAATACAAATTTATAAAGAGAAAATTATGAAAAAAGTAATGTGTAAAAAGTACCAAGAAAGTAAAAGGCTTCTGATTTTCTTAATGCTATTTACAAGTACATTTATATTTTATTCTCTAAATTTCCTCTATGAATCAGATTTTTTGAAAAAAAATTAAATGCCATGAAACTAAGTTTTCCAGAATTCTTTGTCAGAACTCATAATTAAGTTCTTCTGACTGTTAACCAGAAACACAAGCATGGTCAACAGAGGTGCTATTCAGCAGATTCTGATTAGTTCTGGAGAACCGGTAGCGGAAATTTTGAGTAATTCAGAGAACTGGCAAATACCACCTCTGACTGGAGATTTTACAGTATCCTTTCCCTGCCACGCCCACCAAGTCATGCCCACAGAACCAGTAGTAAAATAATTTTAATGCCACCACTGGTGTTCTTTGGTTACCACAGCTGAAAATAAATATACTGCATCTTCTGGACAGATCACAGTGACACTGTGGATATATTGTATTAAGAAATCTATAAGAAATGTTTGTTTTAATAATCACACATTATGCCAAGATGTGGTTTGTTAAACTACAGTTAGTCTTCTAAATGCTCATACTAGTTGTTTTGACAATTTCTAACTTTTTTTTCCCCTGCCAGTTTAGTTGCTATTTTTTTGTTTCTTTGGATTCCTTGGAAGCTTCTCTGTGGTAATCAGCCAGAATCTGCAAATAAAGCATGTGTGTGTTGTAGTCTTTTGCATATACAATACTGGTCACAATAGAAAGCATCCTCACCTATTGCATTATGGTGTGGTATGCTGGCTTAATAGCTGCGGATAGAAAGACATTATAGAGGGTGGTGAACACAGCACAAAACATCGTGGGCTGTTCCCTGATACTACTAGATCAGTGGGCGCCAACTGGTGGGCCGGGGACCATTGGTGGTCCGCAAGAAAATGTTGGTGGTCTGCAGAGAAATGTCTCCCCCAAAGCATTCCCCCCAAAGCTTTTATTCCAGATTGTACAGGAACACAAGGCTGCACCGCCCACATGACCCACCACCCTTCAGCCGAGCGCAAACCTTACATGCGAGCTGGAACTGGAAGGTAAGATCAACAGCGGGGGAGGGAAATCCGCCCCAGGGTGGATTGCTGACATTGATGTGAAAGTCAATCCCATATTCCAGAGCTGCAGCAGTCACAAGACTGGCCCTTTAGTCATCCCAGAGCAGCTCCTCCAGTCCATGGCAGGCTGGTGCACCCAAGTGGAGGAGCAGCTGCTCCGGGGACAACCAAAGGGCCAGTCCTGTGACTACTGCAGCTCTGGAATATGGGACCAACTTTCCCACCAACGTCAGCAAGCCACCGTCAGTCAAAATTCATGTTAGTGGTCCACGGGATTTAAAATTATTAGTTTGGTGGTCCCTGAGGTCCAAAATGTTGGCAATCCCTGTACTAGATGACATCGCTAGGACTTGCTGCCTTAGAAGAGTAAGGAAAATTCTTGGGGACAACTCACACCCCAGTCAGCACTTCTTCACTCTCCTACCATTGGGTGGGAGATACAGAAGCATAGCCAGCCGCACCAATAGGCTGAAGAACAGTTTCTACCTGTGGGCTGTCAGACTTCTGAATGGAATATAACTTCATGTCAACATAGTATGATAAACTTGTGGGGCCAGCACATTGTGCAACAAGGTCACATGTGTAATAAGATTGGGACTGGGTGAGAGACTTCTGTCCTCACTGTGAGTTGTGTTGGGGAGGCACAGTTGTACACATGTTGTACTCTGACAATAAAGGTAATTGTTATGAACTAATAAAAGTGTTTAAATAAAGTTTAACAAAGCTTAAAGAAAAAGCAGGGTTCTAATCCTGCACTTCTGATTGGCTGATAATAGCTATATCAGATTGGTCCATTCTGGAGGATCTGATTGGCTGTTAATGAGCCATTCTCATTGGTTCAAGGATTTAACACTTCCATGTTCTCATTGGTTAATAGGTCAGCAGCCTGCCCTATAAAAGGGCTGCTGCTGCCCTACGGTTTTGCTCTGTTCACGATGATTAATAAAGAGTTGAAGTTCACTGTTCACTGCCTCGTCTCCGTTCCTTGCATCCATGTGCAGAACTTAACACTGGCGATGAGGATGGGATGCGGAGACATCAGAGCTGACTGAACACTACAGAGCACCAAGCAGAGGATGGGATGCGGAGACATCAGAGCTGACTGAACACTACAGAGCACCAAACAGAGCACATGGCTGAAGGCACATCGACAACGGAACCATGTCCGGAGGCACCATACTACCCACTCCATTTGACCCGGCACAAGAAGACTGGGACTCGTACATAGACCGGTTCCAGATGTTTCTGGAGACCAACAACTTGAAGGATGCCACTATGGGGAAAAAGCGAGCAGTGTTCCTGACCCATTGCGGGCCTACCATCTTTAAGATGGCCAAGGCACTAGTGAAACGGGCTGAGGTGAAAACCATGGACTGGGACGTCCTCGCGCCCCTTCTATGGGCCCACTATGCACCCACCGTACCAACGCTTGTCTGAAGACATGAATTTTACCAGAGGGACCAGCGGAAAAGAGAGAGCATTGCAGATTTCATCGCGGATCTCCAGAACCTGGGAGGCCTCTGTGAGTCCGCAGACCTCGAAGAAGCTCTGAGAGACCGAATAGTTCTGGGATTAGATGACCCCACGACACAGAGCAAGATCATGGCCAAAGGGGACATCGACTTTGCTGATGTCATCAAAGACACTACTGCAGCAGAAGCAACCAGGAAGTCAGCCGCCCGAATGCACCGCACTAACGCACCGCTCCGTCAACTTGCCAGCGATACCTCACCTCACCTAGAGAGGCACACAACAGCGACCCATCACAAGGACCTCGAATCGCCATCAGAAAGTGATGAGGAGGAGGTCAACTGGCTCCGGTCTGAACGTGACCAATGCCACCAGCGGAATCAAAGACTACCGCATCAATGCGCAGGTTGTGGGGCAAACCATCCGCGATCAGACTGCAAATTCCTCGACGCACTCAGCCATTTCTGTGGGAAAAGAGGCCACATCGGGAAGGTCTGTAGAAGCAAGCAAGGATCCAGCCCAATTCAGAGGGGAAACAACTACCGCCAGACCACAGGGAATCGTCCTGTGAGTCAGGAACATTTGAACCGCCAATGGAACAACTACTCCTACAGAAATAAAACACCGGCCATGTTATCGAGAAGAGAAGAGGCACACCAAACCATTACAATTGGTCACGCCTCATCGCTAGACGCAAAGAAGATCCGAGTGAAGGTCGCCATCGAAAACCAGCCTTGTGTGATGGAAGTCAATTCAGGATCGTCCCTCTTGATGGTTTCCTGGAAGACTCTTAAACAATTAATCCCTGCCATCTGGCGTCAAGACCTCAGAGCCCAAAGAATCATACTCAAAGATTATCAGAGGAACCGAATACCAGTCATTGGATCCAGCCAAGTCCAAGTATCATTCAAAAATCATACTGCGTTATTACCACTGACCGTCATCAACCATGACCGGCCTAGCTTGTAAGGCCTTCAATGGTTCGCCCCACTCAGGATCAAGGTAACCGGCATTCACCAAACCAGAAGCGACGACTGGGAAGAGGCCATCGTTCAGGAATTCCAGGAAGTTTTTGCAGACAAACTAGGCGAGTACAAGGGGACCCCAATATCATTTAACCTTAACTTTGAAGTAGCCCCCATCCGCCTTAAGCCTCGTCGGGTACCTTTTGCCCTTAAACCAAAAATTGACGAGCAGCTCGATAAATTAATAGCCCAGGGTGTTTTAGAACCAACTGACCACGCTCATTGGGAAACCCCAATTGTAACACCCATCAAACCGGATGGATCATTAAGGATTTGTGGGGACTACCGGGCTACCCTTAATCATGCCCTTCAACAGAACGCTTACCCGGTACCGGTGGTACAACACCATCTCCATTCCCTGGGGGGCGGAAAAGTCTTCGCTAAATTGGATTTAGCACAGACCTACCAACAACTGCCTGTAGATAAAAAAACCGCAGAGGCACAGACGATCATTACGCACCAAGGTGCCTTTAAGTGCAACCGACTCCAATTCGGAGTGAGCGTAGCCCCAGGGATTTTTCAAAGTCTGATGGAGAGACTCTTGCAAGGGATCAAGGGGGTCATGCCATACTTTGATGACATTTTAATTGCTGCCCCGAATAGAGAAATACCAGAAAAGCGGCTTAAATTGGTTCTTCAGAAATTTAAAGACTCTGGCCTTTAGGTTAAAAAATATAACTGTCAACTGTGTACAGACAAAGTAGAGTTCCTGGGGTACCTAATCGATAAACAGGGCATCCACCCCACTAACAGCAAACTGAGGGCAATCAAAAGCGCCCCAAGACCCAGAAATAGAACTGATCTCCAAGATTTCCAGGGGCTCATTAACTTTTACAACATCTTCTTGCCCCAGAAAGCAACTGTAGCTGAGCCCCTACATAGACTTCTCAACAAAAAAGCAACCTGGGTCTGGGGACACCGCGAGGAGCACGCATTCCGACAAGTGAAAATCTTACTAACCTCAGATGCTGTTTTAATGCAGTATAACGAGACTGCCTTTAACAATTACATGTGACGTGTCACCGTTTGGAGTAGGAGCCATTTTGAGTCATGTGTTACCAAATGGTAGTGAGGCCCCTATTGCCTATTTTTCAAGGACCTTATCAAAGGCTGAACGTAACTATAGCCAGATCGACAAAGAGGCTCTTGCTGTTGTATCTGCTGTGAAACGGTTTCATGAATATGTGTATGGACAAGTTTTTACTATTGTTACTGACCACAAACCTTTGTTAGAGATTATAGCAGGAGACAAGCCAACCCCATATATATTGTCACCTAGAATGACTCGCTGGTCAGAGTTTTTAGCTGCATACAACTATAAATTACAACACCGTCCGGGGAAAGCCATTCCCCATGCTGATGCATTGAGCCGTGCCCCACTTCCGGAAACCGTCGATGACCCAGCTCCAACCCTTACGACACTCCAGATTGAAACACTACAGTCACCACCGCTAACAGCCAGAGACATTGCAATTGAAACAAAACGAGATCCTGTCAGCGTGAGTTCTTAGCTGGGTCGAAAGAGGATGGCCAATAGAACAAACCTCTGATGATTTCACCCCTTTCAGAAACCGGCAAACAGAACTGTTTTCGCAAAAAGGCTGCATTCTATGGGGAGACAGAGTCGTCGTCCCAGAGCGGTTACGATGAGCAGTATTGAAAACATTGCATGACGGTCACCCCGGCATCATGCATATGAAAGCGCTCGCATGAAGCTACACATGGTGGCCGGGCATCGACAAACAAATCAAAGCCTGGGTAAAGACTTGCTTGAAGTGCCAAGAAGTCAGCAGTGCCCCACCTAGAGCAACTCCAACAGAATGGGAAACCCCCCAGGGGCCGTGGTCCCGCATCCACGTTGATTTTGCGGGACCTACTAAAGGACATACGTTCCTCCTAACAGTGGATGCCTATTCCAACTGGCTCAAGATCCACGAAATGAAGAATACTATAATGGAGTCCGTCATCCAAAAATTGAACAGGCTATTTGCAACGCATGGACTGCCAGATGTTCTGGTCTCCGACAATGGACCCCAGTTCACCGCCCTGGCGTTTGAACAATACTTAGCGGATCGGGGCATCCGCCATGTGCTAACTTTGCCAGCGCACCCTGCAGCTAATGGCAGGGCCGAGCGCATGATACAATTTGTTAAAATAACTCTCTACAAAATGGACTATGGGGACATTGACGAAAAAATAAACAGAATACTCCTACTCCAACACATCACTCCGCACAGCATCACCAAGATGCCAGCTGAATTGTTGATGAGATGCAAGCTCCGTTCCCACCTTGACCGGCTTCATCCTTCCTACGAGCCAGAGGAAACCCTGTGGATCTAGCGGAAAATGCCACGAGTTCAAGGTAGGCAACTTAGTTTTTGCTAAAAACTTCTCCAGTGAACCATTATGGATCGAAGCAACCGTAATTCAAACCACCGGGCTCAGATTGTACCATGTGCAAACCTGCAATGGAAAAATATGGAAACGCCATATAGATCAGCTTCGCTCTAGGCTACAACCCAGTTCCCGCGACTCCTGGGACTCCCACACTGAGGGGGGAGGAGATGTCGAAGAAACCGAATTCGAGATGGTGGAAAGCAGAAGCGAAGGAAGACAGCAACCGGGCATGATAAATGAAGAAGAATCAGGGAGGGGAGTGTCCTCGCCACAGAGGAATACTTCAGTGGAGGCTAGCCCACAAAGATTGGAGGACAACAGCAACGACAGAATTAGCGGCACCGAGTCGTCCAGTGAGAATGTGGAACCGCCAGTACCAGATATGTCCAAAAACGTCCCACCGAAGCTGGACTGCAGACGGGAACCGGTGGGACAGCGCAAATCTAATAGACAGTTAAAACAACCTACATATCAAGCAGCGGTCAGTAATGGCCGCCACGAAGAAGCCAGCAACCGGGTAAGATTGTGTGGAGGAAGCAAGAAGAGTGAAAGTGTTGTCTGAGCCGGGTCAAGTAACATCTTTCAAATTTGTTGGAACTGAGCTGTTTGAATTGCTGGAGGATACATTGTATCCCTAAGAAGAGCGAAAGCGGCGGAGAAGCTGTTAAAGGGAACTTTTTTTTTCTTCACTCTCCCACCCCATGGAAACAGCAGATATGTTTGGACATATTGGACATTGAAAGTGAATTATTCTGAAAGTTGAAGCTAAGGGACAAAAGGGTTCCTGGACATTGAAAAACTTAAGAAATTGGAAAACCCTTATTAGAGGTATGGATTTCTGATTATTTAAAATTGATGTTGCAAGTGGAAAGGGAGAGGAAAAAAAATTGGAGCAGAAGCTGAAAAAGGAGTTGATTGCCTAGAATCCCAAAGAAAGGTATATGGTAATTGGACCTCTTTGATTAAACATTAACCCCAGAAAGAGAAAGAGAAGAAGGAAGAAAAGTATTAATTTTTGGAATTTTTGGGGGGGAATTATTTTTGATTAAAAATATTTGTGGTTGTTTTGGGAAAAGTTTCTCTTTTCATGATGGCATCGCTTGTGGATGAACTAAAGACTGAATATCAAAAATATAAAAAGGAAGATACTTTGGGCACTTTGTTTCAATTTTTAGAAATGGCGTTATGTACTTATGAAAAGTTGACTACGCAGCAGAAGGACTGGGACAAAGAAGAAGAGGAAGAAGAAGCCATCTTCTCCTCCGGGGAGGAGGAGAAAAAGGATAAGAAAAAGGGGATTTTAAGAATTATAAAAACAACCAAAAAAGAGAAAAATGAGCGGAAAGGTGGAGGCAAGGTTAGAAAGCAAAGGAAAGGGAGTAAGAAAAGGGAGGAGGAGAGACAAAGGGGTAAAAAGGGCAAGGAGAAGAATAAGCAAGAGAGAAAGGGGGGGAGGAGAAGCCTCAATGGGGGGAAGCAAGATCTAAAGAAAAAAAGTTTATTCAGAGACAATGGGTGAATTTAATTTAGGATAAAAGAGGGATTCTGGAGGGTACATAAGATTGTGTTTTTTATATGTGTATTTAGAGTATAAAATTCATTGTGTAATTTTAGAATCTATTAAGCAGAATCCCAAGAAAAATTGTTATATGAAGTACTTTTAAGTTAGGGTAATGAGTTATAGACATTACTCCAATTGGTGTATAGGAGAAGTATAGTAAAAGAAAAAAGATGAATGGATAGTTGGAAATAGAACAGACAAAGAATGTTATTGAAAATGGTAATAAGATATGAAAGGATATATAAAGGTTTTGTTATGTTTTTTTTTTGGATTTTGTATATTGATAAAAGGCAATAAAATTTTAATTAACAAGAAATAATTTGGATGAAAAGGAGAAGCTGGGATAAGATATGAAGTTAAATAGATAAAGTATTGATACTATAATTTGGAATTGTTATGTTCTTTTGGTTTCCTTCTTTTATTATTTTTTCTTAGAAAAGAATTTATAAGCTGTTAAGCCTTGATTCTTTGTGTATTGTTTTTATAAAATTGATAAAAATGGTATATATATATATATAAAGTGAATATGATGTTTGAATTTGTGTCTGTGTGAAGAGTTTCAACCCGGGATCAGACAACCTTCAGAAAAGATCTTTTAGTATTGTTTGTGTTTTGTGTATTGTGTTTTCTCTAAAATTAATAAAATTTGTAAAAACAAAAAACAAAAAACAACCTACATATCTTAGGGATTACGTCACTGCACCCCTCAAACGGAACCCGGGGGGAAGGGGTGTTATGAACTAATAAAAGTGTTTAAATAAAGTTTTAACAAAGCTTAAAGAAAAAGCAGGGTTCTAATCCTGCACTTCTGATTGGCCGATAATAGCGATATCAGATTGGTCCGTTCTGGAGGATCTGATTGGCTGTTAACGAGCCACTCTCATTGGTTCAAGGATTTAACACTTCCATGTTCTCTTGGTTAATAGGTCAGCAGCCTGCCCTATAAAAGGGCTGCTGCTGCCCTAGGGTTTTGCTCTGTTCACGATGATTAATAAAGAGTTGAAGTTCACTGTTCACCACCTCGTCTCCGTTCCTTGCACCCATGCGCAGAACTTTACAGTAATAATAATAATAAAGCTAACTCATGATCACAGTAAATTCACAGCAAAACTATGAACATTTGCCCTAGAGCAAGCCTCTGGGATATTTAAACTGCTTTTCCAAAACTGGTAACTTCAGATTAGGATTATGCCCCAATTGCAACATACTTAGGACTAATCCTAGAGCTAAGTATCCCTTACTTAATGACTGTTGTCCAAACCTAGGAGAGAGATTAACTTTGTTTTTCAGATGGCTGTTGTCGTGTCCGCAAAAAGACGCCAGGAGTCGGTGACTACGTTTCAAGCTCTTTATTTAACAGTTGTGAACCGAACCGGCGAAAAGGAAAAAGCCCGCGGCTTTTATCCTTTTCGTTGCGGCGGCCGCGGCCAATGGCAGCGATTCAAGTCTCCCGCTCTTGGAGTGAGCCAATCGCAGGAGACTTAAAACGGGCCAATCGGCGCGGCTCGCCTGGCCAATCAGAAATCCCCACGCTTTAGCCAATCAAAGCGCGGGGATTTCGAGTATGTAAATTAAGGACAGAACACCCCTCCCCTCTTGGTATAGTCCTTACGTTGCGTAGTCTCGTAGGTAGGTGGGGCTCCGTCTAGTCCTACTTGACCTGCGCAACTCAGTTGCAAGCTGGATGTCGTCCGGAGCGGTCATGTTTTTGGCTGCTCCCTCTTCTATGCGAACCGGTTGGATGATCGGGCCGGTTCCTTCTCCGTGGCTCCCACCTGGGCCTTCCGGGTTGGTTGAGCTACGGGTTTCGCCGCTCCCGCTTGGTTTCTCCGAGTTGGTTGAGCTGGCTAGGTGGTTCTTCTCCGGTGGGGGATCGCGATGGCTGCGCTCCGGTAAGTACTGCTGGTTTATTTTTTCTTGCGTTTGCTTATTCGGGTATTCCCTCCCCCCTTGGTTCGTGTTTTGGGGGTTGAGTTCTGTTGCTGTTCGTGACCTGAGCTGGTCAATGTGCCGTTTCCAGGCTCGCCCATCTGTGGTTTGGAGCCGGTATGATCGTGGGCCTGTGATCTGGGTGATGACGGCTGGGATCCATAGGGGGTCCCCCGTCAGGTTTTTCGCGTACACTAAGTCGCCGGGTGCGAATGTTCGGTATTTTGTACTTGAGTCTGGGGGCTGCTCCGGGTTATATGTTGAGTGTAACCTGTCGAGTGGGGACCTCAGCTTCCTACCCATTAGTAACTCAGCTGGGCTTTTGTTGGTAGTGGTGTTCGGGGTGATGTGTTGTATAAAGAGGAGTTTATTTATTTTGTCGTTGATCTCCCCGTGGTCCATTTTCCGGATGGTTTTTTTGGTAAATTGAACCATCCGTTCCACCCTACCGTTCACCGCTGGATGCGCCGGTGCTGTTAATGCGTGGCGGATGCCCCTCTCCGCCAGGAATCTCTCGAAGTCGAGGGAGGTAAATTGGGGCCCGTTGTCGGAGACGACGACGTCTGGGAGGCCGTGTGTTGCAAAGAGTTTGCAAAGTTCTTTGATGACGGCCTCCGTGGTAGTAGATTTCATGTCGCTTACCTCCAACCAGTTGGAGTAAGCGTCAACTGTTATTAGAAAGGTATGCCCATTCGTGGGACCGGCAAAGTCTAAGTGGATTCTGGACCAGGGCCCCCTTGGTGTTTCCCACTCCAGGATGGGTGCTGCTGGTGGGCTTGGTCTGGTCTCCTGGCATCGTTGGCACCTAGCTACCCATGCTTCTATCTGCTTGTCCATCCCTGGCCACCAAGCGTAACTCCTGGCCAGGGCTTTAGTTCTGACGATGCCAGGATGCCCCTCATGCAACATCTCTAAGACCTTCCCTTGCAACCTGTCCTGGATGACCACCCTGTCACCCCATAAAATACACCCCTTAAGCAGCGAGAGTTCAGTCTGGCGGTTTCTGAATGTCTTAACGGATTCGTCCTTGTCCCTTTCAGGCCAACCTTTTTCCACCCAATGTAAAATTCGCGCCAGACGCCTGTCCTTAATCGTTTCCCGGGCAATGTCTGACGCGGTAATGGGTAGGTTGGGCAGGTTCTCGATGTTAAGGGTGTTTGTCGTTGGTGCTGGGTCAGGATCAGAGTCTGGTAAAGGCGAGCGGCTTAAAGCGTCCGTGTGCGAAATTTTCTTACTCGGCTTGTGTAGCAGTTCGTAGCTGTAGGCTGCCAGGAACTCGGACCACCTTGTCATCCGGGGCGATAAAATGTTCGGGGTGGCTCGATTTCCTGCAAGGATGCCCAGCAACGGCTTATGGTCTGTCACAATGGTAAAAGGGCGGCCGTAAAGGTATTCGTGGAATCGCTTAACGGCAGCAACTATAGCCAATGCTTCTTTGTCCAGCTGGCTATAGTTCCGCTCCGGTTTAGTTAGAGTCCTGGAAAAGAAAGCGATGGGTGCTTCTCTTTTGTCAGGGAGGGTATGGCTGAGGACAGCGCCGACGCCGAAAGGTGATGGGTCGCAAGTGACGGCCAAGGGCAAGGTTTCGCTGAATTGGATCAGGACGGCGTCGGAGGTGAGGAGGTCTTTGGTTTTTTGGAAGGCGGCTTGCTCCCGTCTCCCCCAAGTCCAGGTTGCCGCCTTATCCAGGAGCCTATGCAAAGGCTCCGCCGCCGTAGCCTTTTGGGGTAGGAAAACATTATAAAAATTCAGCAACCCCAAGAAAGCCTGTAGTTCCGTCTTAGACCTAGGGGTGGGGGCCTCTTTGATAGCTTTCACTTTTTTAATTGTAGGGTGAATGCCATGCCGGTCTAGAAGGTAGCCCAAGAATTCCACTCGCTCTGTGCATAGTTGGCATTTTTCCCGTTTTACTTTAAGTCCCGTTACTTTAAATTTTGTTAAGACCTCCCTGAGTCGGTTTTCTAATTCGGCTTCGTTTGGCGCCGCCACTAATACGTCATCAAAATAGGGCACCACCCCCTTGATGCCCTGCAGTAAACGTTCCATCAGGCTCTGAAAGATGCCTGGTGCCACGCTGACTCCGAACTGGAGTCGGTTGCACTTGAAGGCCCCCCGATGGGTAACGATGGTCTGGGCTTCCGCTGTTTTTTCGTCGACCGGCAACTGTTGATATGCTTGGGCGAGATCGAGCTTGGCAAAGACCCTGCCCCCTCCCAGTGAGTGCAGTAGGTGTTGCACGATTGGGACAGGGTAGGCGCTTAGTTGCAACGCGCCATTTAGGGTGGCCTTATAGTCCCCACAAATTCTCACGGACCCGTCTGGTTTGACTGGGGTCACTATAGGGGTCTCCCATCGGGCATGGTCTATCGGCTGCAGCACCCCCTGTTTGACGAGCTTGTCAATCTGCTCGTCAATCTTAGGTTTTAGGGCGAATGGCACCCGCCTAGGTTTTAGTCGCTTGGGGGGGACGCTAGGGTCTAGATCAAAAGAGATAAGGGGCCCCTGGTACTTGCCCAGGCTCCCGTCGAAGACCTCCCGGAACTCCTGGGCTAGCCGCTGTTCCCAGCCGTCGGCGGCGACGTGGTTGACTCCTGTTAGCACGATGTCGAGCGGGGCGAACCATTGTAAGCCCAGCAGGCTTGGGCGGTCGCGATCGACGATTGTGAGTGGGAGTTGTTCGGTGTGGCCCTTGTAAGTTACATTAAAGTTCTTGGTGCCCACTACCGGGACGCGGTTTCCCTGGTAGTCTTTTATAATAAGTCTTTGGGCGTTTATGTTCCTCTTATGGAGGGTGGGCACTAACCGTTTTATCTCGTGCCATGCAATCATGGAGAGGTAGGACCCGGAGTCCACCTCCATCTTGCATGGTTGGCCTTCAATGTGGACTTCTACGTGTACCTTTCTGGCGCCGTCGGAGATGGCGTGGCCGATGGTTACCGTCTGGTGGGTTTCTTCCTTGCGCCGACTGTCGCCGCCTCTTGAGGGTCGCTGGATTCGGTCCCACCGGCCGGCCGGTTGGCGATCTCTGGTCCTGGGCGGTGGGCTTTCCCTCTTACGATCGTGTTGGTCCCATCTGGGTGGGCTGCGAGTCTTCTTTTGGCGGCAAACCCGAGCGATGTGTCCCCTTTTTTCACAATGCCTACAGATAGAGTCAAAAAATCGGCATTCTGATCTGGGGTGGTCGCCGCCGCATCCGGCACAGTTGGTCCTTGACCTACGACCTCTTCGGTTCCGTTGGTCGCCGCGCCCCATCTGCACGCGATGTATGTCCTCCTCGTCTTCTGACGTGCTGGATGCAGACTGGAATTCTCCGTAGTGTGCGGTTGATTCGTTTTTTGAGTCGGCCGACCTTGCCGGGTTGTTGTTTCCGCCCTTCGCGTCTGATTTTCGCATGCTGTCAGCGGAAGTGCGGGTTGCTTCTGCGGCTGCGGCTGCGGTGAGGGCGTCTGCTAGGCTGATGTCGCCCTTAGCCATAAGCCGGCTCTGGAGTGCAGGGTCCCATAGGCCGAGTACGAATCGGTCTCTTAGGAGGCTGTTCAGACCTTCAAATTCGCAGAGTCCTCCTAGGCGCCGCAGCTCGGCAACGAAATCGCTCAGTTTTTCGCCCGGTTTCTGGTCGCGCCGGTAAAATTCGTTGCGCCGGATCAGGATGGGGACCTCGGGGGCGTAATGGCGCCGCAGGATAGGTTCGAGGACGTCCCAGTCCATGGCGGTTGCGTCGGCTGGCTTGGCCAATGCTTTGGCCATCTGGAAAACCTCGGTTCCGTAATGGGTGAGGAAGACGGCGCGTTTTAGCGGGCCCGGGGCATCCTTCATTCCGGTGCACTCGAGGTACATGCGGAAACGGTCTGAGAACGATTCCCAGTCCTCGGTGGCGGGGTTGAAGGGGGCGGGCGGTGCTATTTTCGCCATTTCAGTGCTGAAACTGGCTCTTGTTGGACACGGGGTTCGGTTCAAGGTCAAGATCCCACCCTCGTCGCCAGTGTCGTGTCCGCAAAAAGACGCCAGGAGTCGGTGACTACGTTTCAAGCTCTTTATTTAACAGTTGTGAACCGAACCGGCGAAAAGGAAAAAGCCCGCGGCTTTTATCCTTTTCGTTGCGGCGGCCGCGGCCAATGGCAGCGATTCAAGTCTCCCGCTCTTGGAGTGAGCCAATCGCGGGAGACTTAAAACGGGCCAATCGGCGCGGCTCGCCTGGCCAATCAGAAATCCCCGTGCTTTAGCCAATCAAAGCGCGGGGATTTCGAGTATGTAAATTAAGGACAGAACAGCTGTGATAAACAATCACCCTTCCAGAATAGTCCTTTTTAAAATACTCCATATTTTTTATTTTTAATTAAAGCAGGGCTGTCAAACTCATGGCTTGTGGACTGGATGTGTTATGTGCTGGCCACATCCATGCCTAGTTTAGCGAAGTGGGGGGGGGAGTCATGATATGTCACGTGACAATGCAAGTTTGACACTCCTGAATCAGAGAATTGGACAACTCTGAATCTTCCCCCAACCTTTGAGTAGCCACTGTAAGGTTTTCATACATTTAAGTTATCATTCTTTGCTATATTTTTATTTCAAAACCTGAAGTAACCTCTGCATATTTATGGAGATATGTGGGAAATAAATATATGACATTGCTATACATTTTCCATCAAAATAGGAAGAATTTGAAACTTTGCAACCTGAGGTAATAGGAAAGACCTATTGATGCTTTTGTAGAACTGGCAGGAATCAGCAAGTAGTTTGAGAAGCCATATCTAATAATTCCTGGGTGTAGCAGTCAAAATATCAATTTTTAATATAAATTCTGCCTATTTTCTGCCACTCTCATGCTCTAGCCTTAAGTTACTTGATTTCTATGAATAAATCAGAAGGAAATGAAGCTGGATTAAGACAGCTTTTTACAGATTTCGGATTTTTCCTCCATTTTATTCAATGTAATAGCTTGGTATTCTGTCCAACCCATGTTAGCAATTGATGGATTCCACCTATCTGTACTTGGAAAACAAGTACCAATTGACCACTGTGTTTTCCATGAGTTTTCAAGAACATGTGCTTTCCACTTTTGTACCAGCTCTTGTTTGTGAATTCCTCCTTGTACTCAATATCTTCCCATTTGATTATGGGGGGGCTACTAAAAACATAGAAATGATCACATTTTTATCATTATCCCTGTCACAGGGGCTACACAATGTGAGAATCAAAGATATAGTTTATTGATCTATTAGATTCAATAAGTCCTAGGATTTTTGTTTATTTCACTTACTTCCATAATTGATATAACTGATATAAGGTAGCTTATGTGCAGATATTGCTTTGTATGTTTCATTTTGTGTTGTTCTTGTGAACAAGAAGTGGTGATTGTGAGAATCAAAAATATAGCTTATTGATCTATTAAATTCAATAAGTCCTATGGATGATAGCAGGCCTCAGAAGAAAAAGACATGAACCAAAGTTTTCAGCTAGGATGGTTTCAAAATATACCAGAACTATTTGCAATCCTGCTGAGCCATTGCTGACTGTGAAAACATTTTTTTGCAAAGTATGCACTTGGATGGATAAGTTTAAAACAAGAAGAATGAAACTGTTGGAAACGAGGAACTGAAAGTAATGTACACAGGTGTTTACAGAATGTGACAGTTAGTGAAGTTGTGAAATGTGTATGTGGTTAGAAGAAAAGTATAAAGGATAGTGTTATGTTGTGGGAAAGACGACTCGAGACCAGTTAATCTTTAGTTGCTTTTAATTTTCTTCTCAGTAACTGAACAACAACTGAGCCGCGGCAGCCTCTTTTATAGCAGCTGCTCTCGGCTCTCGGCCAATGACGGCTATTCAATTTTCCCGCTGTCGGCTGAACCAATCAGAATGGAACATTCAAACATTCAAATATATAACAGATAGGGTTGGAGATTAGCTTGGGGCCCTTTGATTTATGGCAGTCTTAATATAAGTGTATTATTGCTATTATATCTTTTATATCTATTTATTTCTTATGTTCCAAATTATTAAAAACAATAAACGTCTAATCTTAAAGTAAGAATTTTTATTTGTGTTGCTATCTGTTTCCTAATGGTATTTTTTTATGACAACAATATAGAATCACTCTTATCAGCTTTTTGTGTACTATTCATCTTGAGATGCTGGAGACACAGCTTTGGCCAGTGATCATGAACTGATTTCCAATGAAGTATCAGGCCTCCCCCAAGTTTGGGAACAGTCAAATAGTTCTTGCTAATTGATGAAACAGCACACAGTGTTCTGTTAATTCCCTATTTTTTTTCTGTTTCTATCATAATGTGGAAATATTGTGGTTTAAACACCCACACCCACACATTCTTTTTCTCTCATATACTCACCAAAAAACCTGAGGGAGATGGCTCATAACCCAGTGTTTTGTGATTTTCCATTAGGCTCCTATCTAGACCCTTTTGAAAATAGCCCCTTGCTTTATTTTTCATCTTGGCCATGTTCTTAACTGGTTCTTGGTGGGCTAGATAGGCTTCATTACTTGATATGCAACTTTCATCTTGTGACTGGTTTTTGGTCTAGTCGGATCTCAAACTAGCTCATTCACTGGTCTTCAACATCCAGGCCACATCTTTGAAATTACTTTGTTGCTTTGGTTTGCTGTTTTTCTCAGGCCGGGTGAAATCACATCCAGGGGGTGGGAGAAAGACTAGGGTCAAGGAGGAAATGTAAGGTGTGATTTACTACCGGCTGGCTATCAGGACTCCAACAAATCCCCCTCATTCAAAGCAAAAGTCTCTAGACACATCTCAGAAAAAGTAAATTGGTTTAATAGAAATTGCCATGTTAGTGCATGGCTGGGTGCAGCCGGTACTAAATCACATCATATATTTCCCCCTTGACCCTGGTCTTTCCTCCACCCACTGGATGTGACGTCTCCAATAGGAGACATCAGTCTCCAAGAGTCATCCATCATGCTCTCTGCTGTGTTCAAGGACTAACGGCAGTCCTCCCTCTGGTCCGCCGCCTATGCGGGAGCACTGATCGCTCCCATTGGCTGATGCCGGCTATAAAAGGGAGCTGTCAAACGGCATCAGCTGTCACCGCCAGCTAGCTGTCAGTTAGCTTCGGCAGCCGCGGTGACCCTTTATTCATTGGAATAAAGTTTGTAAGCTTCAGCCTGGCTCCATCTCTATCTGTAACCGCCACTCTACAACACTGGTGACGAGGGCAGGATACAGCAAAGACGACCAGGCAAGACAACTGAGCCGAAGTCACAGTAAGAAAGCCGCTACGAGCTGAACGAAGTCACCACCGCTGACGGTCTCCAAAGAGTGCGAACTTTAAAGCTCCCCAGCTGAGGAGCCGAACGCCGCTTGACAAGCACAGCCAGAAACGCTTTTCTAAAAGCGGAGATTCAAAGTTCCCTCAGTTGAGGAAACCGACGCTGCCACTCCAATGGCCTCAAATCCGACATTCCCTCACTTCCAGCTGGGGGCAGAGACATGGGAATCATATATGAACAGATTCGAATGCTTCTTAAATGCCATTGATTTGTCTAAACCTAAGAAAAGGTCCTATTTTTTAAGCTTCTGTGGGGCTACAGTTTTTGATACAGCCTTTGCACTAGTGTCCCCACGGTCTATAAAGGCTATTCCCTGGGATGAGTTGAGGGAAATTTTGTCAACCACTATTCCCCCAGACCCTTTCAGATGCTAGGAGATTGGCTTTTAGGAGGAGAATTCAAGCTGAAGGGGAAACTCTGAGTCAGTACATGACAGCATTAAGATCAGCTGCCATACACTGTGGATTTAGGGATTACCTTGAGGACATGCTGCTTGACCAAATTGTGGGAGGAATTAGGGACCTAAAGCTACAGAGGCAGTTATTGGCTAAAAAAAGATTTAACCCTAGCCTTAGCTATTGAGGAAGCTCAGGCTGCTGAGTTGTCAGAACTATCAGCAGCTGAAATTCAGGGAAACACCTCAAAGCAAGGGCAGGCTATAATCCACTATGATGAGGTCTCCCAAGAAGAAGAAGAACCTCTTGAGGTAAACCACCTCGCTCGTCCAAGACCCCCCCCCAGGGCCACCTAAGAAAAACAACAGCCAGACAACCAAACAGCAAACCCATTGTATGAGCTGTGGGGGTAACCACCATAGATCAACTTGCAGGTTCAGAAATGTTATCTGTCTGAACTGCCAGAAGAGAGGGCACATAGCCAGGGTTTGCCAAGCTGAGCAGGCCTCCACACAAAGACCTCAAGTTTCTGCCTCCTTCCAAAGGCAAGTGGAAAATTGCTACACATGTTACCACACAGACAATACCACCCCAGGTCTAACAAAATAAGCATTTCTCTTTTTATAGAAGGTAAGCCCTGCTGGATGGAGGTAAACACCGGGTCAGCCCTCTCCATCATCTCGTGGGCCACTCTGAAGAAGTTGCTGCCTTCGCTCTCCAAGAAGAAGCTGATCAACTGCCACCTGACTCTTTGGGACTACCAGGGGAAGACCATTCCAGTCCTGGGTAAGGGAAAATTCCTCATTTAATTCCAAAACTTTAGAGGTCACTTGTCACTGGTGGTTGTAGATGGTGCCCTCCCTAGCTTGCTAGGACTAGATTGGTTCCCTGTCCTAGGCCTTAACATTACAGGGATTCACTCTGTGGTAAATTCTGAAGTAGATGTCCTCTTTAGGGACTACTCTAATGTTTTCAGCAGTGAACTAGGTTGTTATTCAGGCACCCCTATATCTTTCGATGTGGGTCCACAAGCCACCCCAATTCGCTTAAAGCCGCGAAGGGTACCTTTTGCCATTCGGATGGCAAAAAATTGGATGCAGAATTAGACAAACTTATTAAACAAGGAGTGCTGGAACAGGTAGATTTCGTCAAGTGGGAAAAGCCCATAGTCATCCCCTTAAAAAAAGATGGCAGCGTAAGAATTTGCGCTGACTATAAAACGTCCCTCAACTGTTTCTTCCAAATTAGTGCATATCCAGTACCTGTAATCCAACACCTGCTCCACTCCTTTGAGCCAGGCATAATTTTTGCAAAGTTAGACATGTCCCAAGCATATCAGCAATTTCCCGTGGACCAACACACTGCTAACCTACAAACTATAATTACACACAGGGGCGCTTTTAGATGTAAACGTTTACAATTTGGAGTTAGCGTAGCCCCAGGCATTTTTCAATCTCTCATGGAAAGAATCCTCCAGGGCTTGCCAGGGGTGGTTCCATACTTCGATGACATTTTGGTCTCTGCCACCAACAAAACACAACTATTACTCAGAGTGAGATCTGTCCTTGATAGGTTTAGGCAAAATGGGCTTAAATTGAAAAAAGACAAATGAACCATTGCCACCAAACAAGTGGACTTTATCGAATTGACGCCTCTGGAATTCACCCCATAGAAACTAAGGTTAGAGCTATTTACGAGGCACCTACACCCTCTAACAAAACTGAATTGCAGGCCTTTTTAGGACTTCTGAATTTTTATGCATCTTTCCTACCCCACAAGGCCTCTGTAGCGGAACCCCTACATAGGCTCCTAGATCAGAAGGCCCCCTGGCACTGTTTTCCAGGCAGTGAAGTCTCTTTTAATTTCAAACGCTGTGTTAATTCAATTCAACCAAAACCTGCCCCTGGTGTTAGCCTCAGATGCCTCACCCTTTGGTATAGGGGCAGTATTGAGCCATAGGCTCCCAAATGGATCTGAGGCACCCATTGCATACTTTTCAAGAACATTCTCTGCTGCAGAGAGGAACTATAGTCAGATCAATAAGGAGGCCTTAGCAGCAGTGGCTGCTGTAAAAAAATTCCATGAGTTTTTCTATGGCCATTGTTTTGAACTTGTAACGGACCACAAACCACCATTGGGACTGTTAGCTGGTGATAAGCAAACCCCACAGGTACTATCCCCAAGAATGACCAGATGGACTCTGTTTCTGGCCGCTTACTCATACACACTGGTATATCACCCAGGGAAGAACCTATGCCATGCAGATGCCCTCAGCAGATGCCCCCTGCCAACACCAGTTGAAGACCCAGCTCCCATCCACGCAATCTTCGACTGCAATGAACTTGACCTGCCAGCCTCAGCTGGGGATATTGCTGCCCACTCCAGAAGAGACCATGTGATTTCCCAAGTCCTGGACTGGGTGGGAAGGGGTTGGCCTGATATTCAGTATGCCCCTGAATTCATGCCATTTAAGACCCTCAGGCAAGAGTTGTCTTCACTACAGGGCTGTCTGTTATGGGTGGTCATACCACCCACCTTGCAAGAACAAGTGTTAAAGGCACTGCACAAGGGTCATCCTGGCATCGTAAGGATGAAGGCCTTGGCCCGCAGTTACATCTGGTGGCCAGGGTTGGATGCCCGGATCGCCAACTGGGTTAGCACATGCCAGCCCTGCCAGGCAATGAGAGCAGCCCTACCAACAGCTGCACCAACCAGATGGGAGGATACAGGGGCCCCTTGGGCCAGGCTGCATATTGACCTGGCTGGCCCTGTGCAGGGGAGGATATTTTTGGTTGTAGTAGACTCATTCTCCAAATGGACTGAAGTGGCTTTGTTACCCTCCACCACAACACTGGCTGTCACAAGGGCCTTGACCAGACTGTTTGTTACACATGGACTTCCTGACACCTTAGTTTCAGATAATGGCCCCCAATTCAGTTCTAATGAATTCGCCATCTTCGCAGCCAACCTGGGCATCAGACACGCTCTCACAGCCCTCTTTCACCCTGCAAGCAATGGGATGCCAGAGAGGGCTGTTAGGTCTGTGAAGGAAGTTTTGGGCAAGCTGGGCCAGGCAGATTGGCACTCCAAACTGTCCACTTACCTACTCACGCAACACGCTACTCCATGCCCCACCACCAACAAGTCCCCTGCTGAACTTTTGATGGGCAGACGCCTCAGGACCACCCTGGATAGGTTGCACCCCCACTACGCTCCTAGCACACCACTGGCTTCTGACAGCCATGCCAGGGAATTCACCCTGCAAGAATTCACCCTGCAAGAATTCACCCGGTTTATGCCAGGAACTATGCAGGGCACCCCTTATGGCTGCCAGGGCAGATAGTCTCTGTTACAGGACCCAGGTCATACAGAGTCCTCCTGGAAGACGGTTGAGTTTGGAGAAGACACGTGGACCAGCTAAGGAGGTGCTGGAAGAGGCCCACCACTGAAATCCCGGTCTACCAGCCGCCGGACGACCTGGTCTACTCGCCACCTGCCGCAGCTGACCAGCCAAAGGCCCTGGTCTACCAGCCGCCTGACAACCCAACCTACCGACCGCCACGAGAGGACTCACCCAAGCAGCAGCCGGACAGCAGGACTAGGATGACTAACGACCCTCTGCAAGCTCCTGTCGCCGCCCAGAGAGAACAGGACTCAGTAGCAGCCGACAAGCCCCTGGAACTACGAAGATCAGGCCACAAGCGAAAACGGCCGTCCTAGCTGCAGGACTACGCATGCTCGTGGCCAGGGGAAAGGAGTGCTGTGTTCAAGGACTAATGGCAGTCCTCCCTCTGGTCCGCCACCTATGCGGGAGCACCGATCACTCCCATTGGATGATGCTGTTTGACAGCCAGCTATAAAAGGGAGCTGTCAAACGGCATCAGCTGTCGCCACCAGCTGGCTGTCAGTTAGCCTCGGCAGCCACGGCGACCCTTTATTCATTGGAATAAAGTTTGTTAGCTTTAGCCTGGCTCCATCTCTATCTGTAACTGCCGCTCTACAACACTCTCCAATAACCTTCTTATGCTCTGACAACTTTAGGCTGCTGAGTTGTTATCTAGGCATTTCAAGAATGCCTTGTTTTCCCACACTCCCTTTTTCTGGCAGCTAAAAAGACCAAAGGAGTATCTTTTTAGCTGAGACCAGGTCTATTTCTATTGGCCAGGTTACTGAATCCAGGTAGAGTTCATGTAGCATGTCCATGTCCTTTTTTAGATGCACTTGATTTATAAAGAAAACAAGGTCTACTTTCAGGGAATATCTTCAAAAGACCAGTTTTTAATGTGTTACACTATTGTAATTTTTTAAGAAAGTTCCATAGTTTTTACCAATCAAGCAGATCAGATAAAATAGCTGTCAAGGAAATAATTAGTGGGCAGGGGGGAGAGGGCACTTCATAGTCTTTTGAAGAGAAGTGGCTTGCCTACCATGAAATGTTTAATAGGTGAACTGAAAAAGGAAAGGCAAGAGACCAATGTGAAGTCCCAGGACCTTGATTTCCTTTCAGGCAGAAGGACATGAAACATTGGTATGTAAACTTTGGGATTTTTTCTGGTAAAATATAACTACTTGGATCTAAACCTGCAAAGCCATTACTTCTAAGGTTTATTTTTGTTGAATTTCAGGATCAAAATTCTGTCCCTTTCAAATTAACATTCCAGAAATTGAGAACGCAAAATTGGAACTGAACACTGCTACTTTTTGCACTGATCCAGCCCAAGAAAAAGCAATCTAAAAGAGAGGTTTAGATGCCTGGCAAATAACCATATTGCGATGACAAAACCTTGTGCTGTGTCATTAGACTTGAGGAAATATAAACACACAACACAGTAGCTTTCAAGTCTGTGATTATTGCCAATCATCGATAATTCATCACTCAGAACAAAGTGATCAGTGAAGTCAAACTTGAAGAAATATGGAAAAATTGTGAAACGGGCACACACTGCTGAACAGCAGACTGTTGAAGTGGCAGCAGAAAATACTCCAATAACATCTGGAGCAACTGAACAGCCTGAATTCAAAGAAAATGCAGATATTTTGCAAAAACAGGATCAGCAAGGGCCTGAAGTCATCACTGAAATACCAGGAGTGCTCAATGCCAGGCAGCAAGAACTGAAAGCTAAAATCTTGGCACATGCTGCAACAAATGCAGAAAGAAGAAGGCTTCCAACATTGAAGACTGTGCCTAGAAAATATTGGGCACCATTGATGATAGATGCGAACTATGCATGTGCAGCAGTCCAGATAAGATCAATTGAACAAACAACAGTCATAGTAACAGAAGAACTGGGAATTCAACAGCCACAGCCCCCTAGAAAATCGACTGGAAAACAACAATGCAAAATCAGGTTGGAGTTGAAAATCAAGAGCCTACGAGCAGATGCAAGCAACTTGAAGCATTTGCAGGAGAAAAAGCTGAAGAACAGTAAGATCAAGAAACATCTGATAAAAAAATATGGGCTCAGCACAAGAAAAATTGACAAAGCATTGGAAATAGTGAAGCAGCAGATAACAGCAACAGCAAGAAAAATTGAAGGATATGAAGAGAGTCATCCAGTACAAGCAAAATCAATTGTTCCAATCAGACCAAAGATGATTCTATCAGAGTCTGAATCAGATGGGGGATACGAAAATTGAAAAATCTGAAAAAACGGCAACTACTCCGTTTTGGAAAGACCTATGGGAGACTGAGAAATGCTACAACAAAAATGCTGGGTGGATCAGACTTTGAGATGAAATTCTCCAAGAAAAAAATGGACCAACTGGAAATAACTACTGAAATGATAAGCAACAGGGTGAAAAAAGTCAAGAACTGGACATTGCCTGGCAACAATCAACTGCATGGCTTTTGGCTCAAATACCTGACCAGCCTGCATGGAAAAATGGCTGAACAATTCAATGAGATGCTGCAGACAGGAAACATCAGTGAATGGTTAATAGCTGGGAAGACCTACTTGATACAGAAGGAACCAGCAAAAGGGGCAACACCTGCAAATTACAGGCCAATAACGTGTTTGCCAACCATATTCAAGCTGCTGACCGGCATCATAGCTGACAGGATCCAGGACGACCTAGAAGCAAATAACATCTTACCAGTAGAGCAGAAAGGAAACAAAAAAGGAAGCAGAGGCACAAAAGACCAGCTCCTGATCAACAAAATGATTTTAGAGAATTGCAAAAGCTGAAAAACAAATCTGCATACAACTTGGATTGACTACAAGAAAGCATTTGATTCACTACCTCACAGCTGGATCATCCAGTGCCTGGATGTCATCAGAATATGCAAGTGCATTGGTATTTTCACTGCAAATGCAATGAAGCACTGGAAAACAGAACTGTTTATTGGAAGTGAAAGCTATGGACTGGTCAACATCAAAAGAAGGATTTTCCAGGATGATTCTTTATCACCTCTGCTGTTCATCATCGCCATAACCCCCCGTCAACAATTTTACAGAAAACTAACCTGGGTTATCAAACTGCTAAAAATTCACAGAAAATCTCTCACCTGCTGTACATGGATGATCTGAAGTTATACAGAAAATCAGAAATTGAAATCCAGGCACTGACCAATACAGTTCGAATTTTCAGCACTGACATCAGCATGGAGTTTGGCCTGGACAAATGTGCCACAGTGGCACTGAAGAAAGAGAAGATCATAGAAAGTGATGGAATTGAAATGCCCAATGGACAAACCATCAAGTGCCACCAGCCTGAAGCCTACAAATACCTGGGCATACTGCAGCTGGATAATGTCAAGCATGGGCAAGTGAAAAATCTGATCAGCAAAGAATACACACAAAGGGTCAGAAAACTTCTAAAAAGCAAACTGAATGGCAGTAACACCAGCAAGGCTATAAATACCTGGGCCATACCCATAATCAGATATACTGCTGGGATCATAAATTGGACACAGGCAGAGCTTGACAGCTTGGATAGAAAAACAAGAAAACTGATGACCATACACTATGTGCTGCACCCACATAGTGACACCCATAAAAGCAGGTGGCAGAGGACTTTTGCAAGTGAAGCAGACAGTTGAAGAAGATTATGTGAAAGATTACGGCAGATTATATGAAAGACAGTGTTGAACCAGCTTTGATGGAGGTCAACAAGAGGAAACTGCTCAAAGTGCAGCAAACCAAGAATCAATATAGATAAACAGCAATGCAAACTCAGGCTGACAGTTGGTGTAACAAAGCACTGCATGGACAGTTCCTTGGAAAGATCCAAGGAAAAGTAGATAAGGAAAAGACCTGGTTATGGTTGACCAACGGAACATTGAAGAAAGAAATAGAAGACCTGATTCTTGCAGCCCAAGAACAAGCCAACAGAACGAATGTAATCAAAACCAAAATAGTAGAAATCTGCTGATGACTCCAAATGCAGACTTTGCAAAGAAGCGGGTGAAACCATTGATCACATACTGAGCTGTTGCAAGACAATAACTCAGACTACAAACAACGTCACAAAACAGTCACTCAGATGGTCCACTGGAACTTGTGTCACAACTACCATCTGCTATAGCAAAGAACTGGTGGGATCATAAGCCTGAAGAAGTAGTCAAAAATAAGCAATCAAAACTACTGTGGGACTTCCAAATACAGACTGACAAAGTTCTGGAACACAATACCCCAGATATCATGATTGTGGAGAAGAAAAACATGTAGATCATCAACATTGCCATGCCTGGTGATAGCAGAATCAACGAGAAACAACTTGAAAAAGTCACCAGATATTAGGAGTTGAGAATCGAACTGCAGAGACTCTGGCATAAACCAGTGCAGGTGGTTCCAGTGGTAATCGGCACACTGGGTGCTGTGCCTAAAGACCTAGGCAAGCACTTTTAAGACTTAGGCAAGCACAATTGGCGCTGACAAGATTACCACTGGTCAGCTGCAGAAGGCCACCTTACTGGGATCTGCTCACATAATCCGCCAATACATCACGCAGTCCTAAACACTTGGGAAGTGTTCAACTAGTGATTTGTGATACGAAACTCAGCATGGTTATCTTGTCTACTGTGTATACTGTCATTTTTGTGTACAACAACAACAACAATAACAACAACAACGGAACTGCAAAAAACTGTGCTATTCAGAACATTGTACTTTTTAAGACAATACTTGGTTGATACCTAGGATGCTGGTAACAACCCATAGCAACTATCAGCGCCAGTCAATGATATTTGTGATACATTTTAAAATGTTCAGTTGACTGAGTTTCATGTTTAATGAATAAAAGAGATAATAATAATAAGCTTTCTTATAGACATAAGAATTTTAGTAGATGGACTACAAATCAAAGCATTCCTAGGCTAGATGTCTTAGATGTCCACCAACCAAAATACCTTATTTTATATTCCAGTTGACAGTGTCTTGTTCAATCAACCTTTTAAGTCTTACAATTGAAAGGTCTAAGACACTAGAACAGCTAGATTATAAATAGAGGGCAACTGGATTATCAGTGGAAGATTTAGATTTGTGTTTCTGGAAATAAGCAAGGAAATAATGGGAACACAATATCCTTAGAATAACCTGACTGGATATTTATGTGTGAGTTGGCTCTGAGAACCTTCTTCCTAGTTAGTGCAATGTTCCCAGTGCTCTTGGGAAGCTTCTGTGCACTAACTGATCTTTGCTTTGACCTTTCTGGACCCAAGCCCAGTATGTTCTTCAAGCATTCTTGGTCCGGAGAAGCTTATAAGGCTAGTATCAAAGCAGCTAAAGAAGAAATGGTGGGAGGAACAGAAGGCGTGGGGAAGAAAAAGAAACCAAATGAAAATCCGCCTTTTTATGGTCTCTTGTAAAGCCCCTAGGCATTCTTAGCTCAGGTCCCTCCTCTTACTCTGAATGGAGCAATATTTTTTCTTCCTCTCATCCACCCACCCAGGCACTTTCCTGTTAGAAAAGCACAGACTGGCTGTGTGCTATCACTGCTGCCTTTTTTGTGCTAACATGAATATAAAAGTGCTAGTTGTTGTTTTGGTGCTAGCTCTGGCTACAATTTTTGCTTTAGTCTGTGTTTTGCTGACAAAGAAGGAAAAAAAAGTCACCAGTTGTGTCTACTCTGAACTACCAATTTCTTCTGAGAGGCCCAACAGAGAACGAAGTGATGTCTTTGTTGATCTGACAGCTGATGAAATGACTCAGGTGGTGAAGTATCTCAAGAAGAATCTTGGGGTGTACCTGGAAGATGCATTTCATGCAAAACCATCAGATAATTGCATTTATTATATGGATGTATATTTCCCTCCTAAAGCCAAAGTTCTGGGCTTTCTTGATCGTGGAAGGGAAGAGCTACCCCGGCAGGCATTGGCTGTGGTGTACTTTGGAAGCCAGTCAGATCCAAACATTACAGAATTTGTAGTAGGTCCACTTCCAAATCCAATGTACCATCGAGACATTACAATGCGGAAATTTGGCAAGAAGGTTCCATATCACAGCAGACCAGTGACTGAGAGGGAATATAAAGATATTGACTTGTTCATTTTTCATGAACTCTTCAACACCTCCAACTTTCTCAAAATATGCTGTAATTATGAGAGGTTTGATTTAGCTACTCTAACCACAGCTCCAAGAGGATTTGAGTCTGGTGAAAGAGCCACCTGGTTTGTCCTCTTCCAGAATGTGATTGGCAGTGGATATTACATCCATCCTATTGGCTTGGAGATGCTGGTGGATCACAGCAGTCTGAACATCTCTGAATGGAAGCTGAGGAAAGTATTCTATAATGGACACTATTATCAGGATATCGTCCATCTGGAAAAAGAGTTCAAGAATGGACAGGTGAAGGAGGCAAGAATGAAGAGTAGTCAGCTGGAGATGGAATATGCTTCCAGGAAGCGATTTGAACCTGTACCATCTTCTCGAGGCCCATTTCAATTTGAGACCCAAGGAAAGCGCTACACTGTAACTGGCAGCCATGTTACCTATCAGCTATGGGATTTTACCTTTGGGATGAATGTGAACACAGGGCCACGTCTTTTCAACATCAGATTTAAAGATAAGAGGATTGTCTATGAGTTGAGTCTGCAAGAAGCTCTTGCCATTTATGGTTCCAATTGTCCCGGAGGAATGGTGACCAGATACATGGATGGTAGCCTTGGCATTGGAAAGTTTTCTTATGAACTAGTCCGGGGTGTGGATTGCCCTTACATGGCCACATATGTGGATCGGCATTACCTAATAGACTCTGACACTCCCAAACTAAACAGGAACTCCTTCTGCATCTTTGAATATGACATGGGTGTCCCTCTGCGTCGCCATTTTTCTAATCTTGGTTCTTTTTACTATGAGGGGTTAGCCAAATATGCTTTAGTCTTAAGGACTGTTTCTACCCTCATTAACTATGACTATGTCTGGGATTTTGTATTCTATCAAAATGGTGCCATTGAAGTCAAAGTCCATGCTACAGGATACATCAGCTCTTCATTTTTTATGGAAGGTGGTACTCAGTATGGAAACAAGGTTGGGGATTACACACTTGGAACCATGCACAACCATCTGATAAACTATAAAGTTGACTTAGATGTAGAAGGTAAGTTCTTATATTTCCCTAATTCCCATAAATTGCCATTCTATGGTGGTTTGGTCAGCCTTCTCCTACTATAAGGTTTATTTTATCTCATTTGCAACCCCAAATAAATCCTGAGCTTTCTATGACTTTGCATGCAGAAGATACAGTAGATAATGAAGTACGGGGAAGGAAGGAGGGAGGGAGGGAGAGAATTTAAAAATTCAAATGAGTTTCATTCAGCCTAAATCATTGTTAGATTTATTTTGGCATCATTGATGAATGATGGAACTAGTGTGATTTAGTGGTTAAAAAATTGAATTGGAAATGGATAAGCTTAAGCTAAGTTCACCCTAAAATATGAAAGCCTACCTCACAGGGCTGGGGTTTTGTTTTTTTGAGGTGGGGATGAGGAGAGGGAAATGGAGGAAGAGGCTCTATGCATACTGCCTTCAGCTCTTGAACAAAGTTATGAGAGATTGAAGCTGAAAGAGTGAAATATAGATAGTCCTTGATTTACAGCAGACTACCTGCATGTCCCATTTCTCATTTTGGGGACCATTTGAAATTACAATGAAACTGAAACAAATAACTTATGACCATTTTCACACATATGACTGTTGCAGCATTCCTGTGGTCAGATGATCAAAGTTGCTTGGCAACTCACTCATATTTAGGACAGTTGTGGTGCAAAAGAATCCAGAAGATTATCAAATATGTGGATTCCTTTCTACAGCAGCTGCTTTTATGCCTCAGTCGCAGGGACAAATGCCTTTCTCTGAAAAACAGCTCTGGCCTCAGAAGTTATCACAGCATTGTGAATGTTTATTGTGAATAAATAATGCATTATTCAGTGTTTGGGATGTAATCATCTTCTGTAAATCAAGATTATATATAAATGAAAATGCAATGAAGTTAAATTTAATTTGTGTCAAGCTTATTTTGCCTTGGTTCTGCATATTTCTTTGGAATGAAGGCTCTGGAAGATAAAGCCCAACATGGTCTTCATCCTGAAAATACATTCTGTGTTTGGATATTCTTCTGCATGTATGTGGCAAGAAGCTGCAATGGATTTTGTATCTAATGGTTTATGTCATTCAGAAGAGTTGCTCTGGGCCAGCAAAATATGTGAACTTTAAATAAGCAACAGTGACTAATCTTAACAACTGGATACCATGAGGAGGAGACAATGCAGAAGTTTCATTATGATATATGATTATATGTAGATGGCATAATTCTGGATTAGTTTCATCTTGTAAATGGGAAAGTCTTTTGTCTCCAAAAGCTGCATTTCACTATATTCCCTTCTTGTGAGAAGAGGTTGAGTTAATGATTATTCTTTCAATCTGAGAAAGTTTTACTTTGCTCTTTATTTGGAAAGAGTTGATCTTGGGAAAGGATATCTCATCTCTTCTGTTCTCATTCTGTGTGCAGAAAATAACACTGAGCGATTCCAGGACTTTCTAAATATAGATCTCTATGTGTGATTAACTGTTGATTGGCAAGGCTTTCCAGGTAAAGCCCAACTAGTGTCCTCTTTTAAATCAAGAACGCATAAATTGGTCAATTTCATTTTGCTCAATTGTGTATTTTTCCATCCTGAAACTCATTACAATCCATTTTTGTAAGTTTGTAATTTTCAAAACAAAATCTTCAGAATTGTGACCACTCCTCCTAATAGATCATGTGAATACACAGTTTTACTGTGCAGATTTTTGCAAGCCATTTTCTACCAGTGAGTGCACTTTTATATCTTCTTTGTTACTAATAAGCATAATACTGTATGCACTATTCCTTTTTGTATGATTTATTATTATTATGGCCAAAGTATATATTTCCTTAAAGTATGAATCTAACTGATTTCTCTTCTGTTTATTATTATAATTCAAGTTGTTAGAACCTATGGCAATTTAACACATTTATACATATGTAACCAGCCCATAGAATAATAAACAACCTGCCATGTTACCCAGGAAGCATTTTGTACCACTGATGGAATTTATTTCTCTCACCTGGGTCCCATCAGCTGAAGTCTGTCCATATCATAATAACTATAGGAGTTGTGAAAAGAAAAACAAAAAGATTGTACAATGCAAATAATTATTTCACATATATTCTATTATGCTAGACCACAAAAAGCAAATGGATCTCAGTTCTATCATCACTGGAGGAAGAAAATTTCAAAGCAATCCCTGAAAAGATCTCTCACGTTATCTTCCAAATAGAATAGGTGCCCCATGACAAAGATTTTATTGGTTGACGTTTGTTTGCAAGGAAGAAGATCTATAAGAGGGGTCCCCAAACTTGGCAATTCTGGGAGTTGAAGTCCATAAGTCTTAAAGTTGCTAACGGAGACCTCTGACCTATAATGTAGTGTAAGGTATTATAACAATTGTCTGAGTAGGCTTCTATTGTTCCCAATTTATAGTTGAGCCACAGATCCTGAAAAATTATAATTGAACAAGGCTGTATTGTGAATTTGTAAGAAACTCTCCCAAACATAAGATAAGCCATTTTGTCCACAGTTTAATCCATTGTTTCTAAGTAGGTGTATCCTTAGGCAGGACTCCAAAACAGGAAGTGTTTGCTTCATTCTTTTTGATTGTTTGTTAGGAGTCAAAAACTCTTTGGTGGACCTTGACATGGAATATGAATCTGTGCAGGCCCCTTGGAGCACAGAGCACATAATCCAGCGACCAATCCTTACCCAGCAAGTCCTGGAAACAGAAGAAAAAGCTGCTTTCTCACTTGATGGCAAAATCCCACGATACCTGCTTTTCAGTTCTAACAATGAAAACCAATGGGGCCACAAACAGAGCTATCGCATCCAGATCATCAGCTTTGCAGGCAAGCACTTACCACAAAGTAGTCACATGGAAAAGGCTATCAGCTGGGGCAGGTAGGTCCCTATCATCGTCTTATGTTTGCCTTTTAGATAAATAGCATCTTGTTTAAATTAAAGAATGATGTCTGGAGAAAAGGCGCTGCAGTTTATTCCTTTGTTTGATGTACATTGATCAGCTGCATGACTCGGATGACTTACGACAATTTAAAAACTAAAGAAAACCATCAAAATATATTTTTTAAACTTAAAAAAGCAATACAAGTGAATTAATAAAATCCATAATCAAGGTCAAATGATCACCATGATCATCTGGTCACAGACTCATCATTGTATTATATTTTTTTTAAGAATTAAGGAAATTAGAGAATTAGTTTGCACTTCTGAGGAACACAATAAAACCCTGGTTTTCTCTTCTTCCTCACATTTTTTCTCTCATTTTCCCTATGTTATGTCCCCTTTAGGTACAAGCTGTCTGTCACTAAGCAGAAAGAAGAAGAATTGACAAGCACTTGCATCTATAACCAGAATGATCCATGGGATCCCCTGGTAACCTTTGCAAACTTCATAGACAACGAGACCATAGTCAATGAGGTAAGTGACGAGATGATCTAATTATGCTTTACATGGAAGAGTTGAAACATTAACAGGAAGAAATCTGCTATGGCACCAGCACTACTGAATTTTCAAGAGAAGAAAGTCTTGAGATGTGACTCCTGTAGTTCAAAAAATTATTGTAAGCAATAAAAAACAGTGTCCATGAATTCCATTCAATCTATTCCATTCAACGTTAGGAGAACAGTCTTACAGAACTGTCTCCAGTCTTACAGATCAGCTAATCAAAGTCATGAAGAGATACTTCTACCCCCACCCCCTTCATTTGCCCACTCTCCCAACTCTACCTTCCGAACCAGACTTTGATGGCCCAGCCTTGTTGGCCTGCTATAACACTTTCAATACCCATTCATCCCCTGGGTAAGTGAATTGAATTGAATGAATTTGTGAAATAGTTTGGGAATGTTATATAATTGGGGTTTGGTCTTGGTTGTATTGTATTTTGTTATGATTTTGTGGCTTTACTGTTTATTAGTTCTTTCATTTTGTGTTTTTAATCCTCAGTGATTTAAAGTTATTATTTGCAATTTGGGTAGTCATAAATAATTAAAATAAGTAAATAATATTACCAAGCAGGTTAAGGTGAATAGTCACTTCTTCAGGACTCCAAGAGTATATGGGATTAGAGACAACTGTCCCAACACCTACCAGCTATTCTGTTGAGTTATAAACAAAACAATAAATCCATGTTTAAAATTAAGAAACGAGGAGTTTGATGGGAAGGAGTTACCTAGCAAACCAGGAGGAAAATCTGTTGCATCAGCATCAATTGATTCTATGCCATTTATCTCTTAGTTGAACTGATTTGTCTTTCAAAACCAGGCTTGGAAACGTGGGAGTGCAACCAATTAAAATCTGGGCTTCCCTGAGGCCAAATTATAAAGGCTCCAAAGTACAGCATCTAGCAACTTGAAAGATAATCACAAGGCTACAAGAGCTCAAGTGGCCTATAGAAGTGAGATCAGTCCAGTCACTTAGGAATCATCTGACTATATGACTGACAGAATAGTCTGAAACATGGTCAAAACACATGGGTCCAATTAAGAAACAAACCCTATGTTAGCACTGGAAAAACTAGGGTTATTTTCTGGAATCAGATAAAAATGTTATGAAAATAGGGAGGGAGGGGGGAGAGGTATTGATGTATGAAGCTCATTTGACTTCAAAAGAGCAACCTCTAGAAAAAGAAAATTAAAAAGTATATTCAAAAGGAAAATTGGTTACTTTTCTTCAGAATGTTTTGTGGTTACTCAAGACTGTAGTAAAAGTTGTCTGGCTAATAAATACATCTCAGACACGGATATATGGCATCAGCACTATAGTACTCCATTGAATAATTTGTTTAATGTGAGATTTAGGAACATCTTCAAAGCTCTGCCTAATTTGGAAGGTAGTAGGCACAGTGTCACAATCTAAGCCTTGTCCCTTTGTAGGCAAAGGATGGTGCTACACTAACCATCTTGCAGTTTTTCACACACACACACACACACACAGAGAGAGAGAGAGAGAGAGAGAGAGAGAGAGAGTTCTATGTGATCAGAAAATTGTTCAAGGCAAAAAGACCTCTTTTAAAAAATTGAAATTTGCACAATTTGCAAATGAGAATCAAAAATTGATTTAAATAAATGGAAACGTAAGGCAAGTTGTCAAGAAAGGAATTAGATAATGTTAAGAGGTATACAGTAGAGGAAATGAAGAAAAATAACATCAAACATTACAATATTGTTCTGTTGACAGTGCATATCTGATGCATGAATTACAATCTAGGTGCAGATCATCTGAACAAATAATATGAACTGACTTTCATTTACATGCAGCCAGTTTCAAGACCATCATTTACAAGGGACGCAGCTCCATGAAATACAACTGCGTTCTATATTATCAGAAAAGTGTCATAGCTAAATGTGTTTTTTTTACATCATTAATCTTGCTAATTCTTGCTAATTTTTCTTTTTTCCTTTCCTCTTCCCAGGATCTTGTGGCCTGGATCTCAGTTGGGTTTTTACATGTGCCACATGCTGAGGACATCCCAACTACCGTGACAGTCGGCAATGGAGTGGGCTTTTTACTTCGGCCTTATAATTATTTTGATGTTGATCCTTCTACTAGCTCCCTTGACAGCATCTACTTCAGAGATGATGAAGATGCAGGCAAATGTGATATCAACCAAATTGCTTGCTTGCAACAAACAGTCACATGTTTTCCCAGCCTACCTCCTTTCACTTACAATGGTTTTGAGAACTTGACAAATCCATGACAAGTATACACATTTATACTCTGGCTTAACATTTTAAAAAATGTAAAGGCTAAAGAATGACTGGCTTGAGCACTCCTAGTTCCACATTTCTATTCTGTCTATTCTATTCCTTACTTTTGGTCACCTCTCACTGTTTTCAATTTGTGGCTGGGATTTTTTTTAGACTAACTCAATGGAGAATTTCTGCTTTCAACTGACAATGACCCAGTCTTTTTACACATTATGGCTTTGAATGTCATTAAGTGATATTCTAAATGTTCTAGCATGTATGGGTTTTAATTTTATGCAAAATTAGTTGGTACCTAAATTGAGCCAGGATATCATTTGTCTTGCATATTAGAGAAAGAATCCAGCAAAGTTTTGCTCAGTTAAATGATAATTAGAATGCACTTATGCTTTCAAATGGTCATAACAATATACTGACTTTTGAAATCGCCATTCAGATACAGAAAGATGATTAGTTTATTATACGTAATTCCAGGCCAAAAGCTTTCATTCACATAAATGATTTGCTGGAAACAAATGGCTGGATTGGACAGACCATTCTCAGTAGGAATACACTGCTTATTCAAAAGCCCTCTGGTTTTGCAGAATTCCAGACAAATCATGTAATGATGGCCAGGACACCAGCTGTAGAATCAGCTGACTACAATTGTTTCCAGATGGGCCCATTTCAAATTTAAGATCATTTTCTTAAATGATGCATTCAGTTAAATGTAGTGATTGGCATTAAAATGTTCATTTATGCTTCATCATTTAATATTTGTTTTGTATTTGTATTTGAAATATTTTTATTATTATTTTAAAAATAATTGTATTAATATGCATTGGGAAGAAGGCTGTATTTTGCTGTCTATAAAAAAAACTGTTGAGTTATTGAGCCTTTGCTAATTATGACAATACAATTCTGATTCTTCCAATACAAAAAGATAAATCAGTGTCTTTGCTTGTATTAGGAATGTATAAGAATTTCATCAAAATAATCTTCTAAGAGCTAACTTGGATATTTAATCCTTGCTGAACTTCATGCCATTTTAGCATCAGATTAAATTCTACCCTAAATTAAACAAGAATTGAAACAAAAAAACCTGCTTGAATTTGTGTGTATTTGTATTAGTAAAACTACATCAACCATCTTCACATGTGATGGAAACTTTTGGATAACAAGCAATAAATGAAATTTTGAGAGATGTTGTAAATGTAAAAAGGGAGGGAAGGATGGAAGGGAAGAAAGGATTTTTTTTAAACCCATCTAGGGAAAACTCCAGGTTAGAATATTGTTCAATTGAAAGAAAGCATAAGACCAATGATCTTAATTTACACTAGTTATTTTGGGGAAAGACAGAAGGAGGAAAAAAAAGAACAGATTTTCTTTGAATCATCAGGTCTTCACTAGGAATGACCCTCATTACCTATTTTTGGTGGTGCATGTAATGGATAAAAATAATGTTAATTTACATCTTTGGAGAGAATTGTGCTTCTGGTTTATTCTTCAAAAATATATACCAGAGATGGCATTAGTAGATCATCTATTAAGGGTACCACAATGTTTTGCTATGATTCCCTGCCTGATCTGTGCTGTCCCCATATATATTTGAGAATATCTCTGATGCATGCACATGATTTAAGCATTATAAATTGAAATATACAGGTTTGTGTGTATTAACACACAATATAAAGACTGTATATTTCCTTGAGATGTATGGAGAAAATATGTCAATGAGAATGGTACTAATTGCATATTTGCATATTCAAGTTTATTCAAATATTTATCAAGCATTCAAAAGCTTCACTTGGTGAAAGTGCAATGACCCTGAGAATTTTTCACAAGTTCAGACTTACACATGTGTCATTTTTTTTGCATTGTTTACCAATCTGCTTCCAGATGTAATTCAAGGTGGTATTTATTACCACTACATGGCTTGGGCCAAGGTTATTTAAAGGACCCCTTTTCCCAGTTACAGCTACATAACCCAACAGGGGTTTTGCATGTCATAGGTTAACACAAAAGGGCTGGTACACTAGTAATATATCATCCAAGTATTCAACACAAATGAAACGTCAGTATATTGCATGATACCACTTGCCCTATCCCTCCCAACCTAAATTTTGTTGGACAAATCTAGAGGCCAGACAATGTCAGTACCAATACCAAAGTACTAACCCCAACCCAATGTTACCCAAGCACACCATTTTCTTCAAAAAATAAAAAGCACAATTGTATCCACCAACAATTTCTAAACTACCTATCATCCTTTCTTTTTTCCATCTACCTTTTCCAGTATTAAAGACTTCTCCAGAGAGCTAGGTATTAGTGTAATGTGTCTGAAGTAGATTAATTTCAGCCTGGTAATTTGTGCCTTGAATGAGAACTCTGAATTGATGTCTTTCATGATCCATATGTTCTTTTAACTGTCCACAATTCTCAGGAACCTTCTCCAACACCAAAAGTGTCAACCTTCTTCCTATCCTGCTTCTTTAAAGTGCAACTTCATTTCTATAGAGCATTAGAGGGAATACCGTGGCTTGTATGATTCTGATTTGTGTAGGTATACACATCTCAACATTTGATTGTCTTTTCCAAGGCCTTCATGGCTATTCTAACAAGTGCTAGCCTATAGCATGTTTCTTGACTGCTTCTTCCTTTACTATTGGTGATCAATTGTAAAAGGCAGAAATTATCCACCACTTCAATATCTTCATTGCAAGGTTTAAGCCATATGAGCAATAGCTCACTACATTAGATATAAAATTTAGATACATTTTCCGAGATGGAAAAAGGAGGAAGAGATAGGTCAGCTATGTAGATGACTGTTTTAGAGGGGAGAGGTTACAACTATCATATCAATTAACAATTGTAATGTGCTAGAAATCCCTTATGTTTGTATAGACCTTTTGAGATAATCTGAAATATATGCATGTATGTAAGCTCAGATGTCACATTCTCAATTAAAAAATGCTCTGTTTTTATTTTGTTCTGGTTTTTTTGCACAATGCCTTTTTATTTCACAAAAGAATTAATTGTCAATCCCATATTGTTAGTCCTGCCTCAATCTGATCCCTTAGGAAAGAAAGATTCTTAACTCCGTTTGGTTAAAACAAATGGTTCTTAGCAGTGGTGGGATTCAAAATTTTTTACTACCGGTTCTGTGGGCATGGCTTGGGGGCATGGCAGGGGAAGGATACTGTAAAATCTCCAGTCAGAGGTAGTGTTTGCCAGTTCTCCGAACTACTCAAAATTTCCACTACTGGTTCTCCAGAAACTGGTCAGAACCTGCTGAATACCATCTCTGGTTCTTAGGTTCTTAAGTCAATTTCCAACCAACCAGAACTTGCCAAAATATTTTGAGAACACTGGGATGTTTGAGGCTAGTCTGCATATTTTCTTAGAGAGCCTGGCCTTGGGGTGCTGGTACAAATTGGATCCAAACTACTCTGGTTGTTATCACCTGTCATTTCCCACTCCCAAATTCCTATTACATACACACCTTCCATCCTCACCCCGTTCTTCTAGCCTTTGATGGTAGGTTGCCTGAGAACTGCCAAGCCAAACCAGGCAGAGCTGATACATATATTGCATCCTACATAACTACATCAGGAAATTTTCTTTTTTAAAAAATGGGAAATGCTGCTACTTGAATGTTAAAGTTTGTTTCAGCACCCTACAATGTTGGGATACATATCTGCTAACAAAAGCTTTTTCTAAATTGGTATCTCCAACATAGTGCCTCATCAGTTTTGTTTTCCTGCTTCAGCACAAGTAGTTACAAGAAGAGGAAAAAAATAGAAAGATTGCTTCCTGGAGTATATCTCTTAATTCATTCATCTTTTCCTCTTGAACACATTTTTGCTGAAAACAAAAATATGGAAAAACATAGGAAACACAACATAACCTCCAATTCCCCCTGCAATATTCAATAACTGAGGGAGGAATCACACAGCAGTATTTTCTGGAAATAACCATGTAATCATGATTAAGAAAAGAGGAATTTTGTCATTGTTGTCAGCCATTCAGATGTGTCCAACCTCAGTTCTCTCCATGCCTCTTTATCTTGCACGACTTGCTTGGTTATCCTGCCATGGTCATCCTGATGTCATCCTTTATAGTGTCCAGCCAGTGGGTGCTGGGACAATCACTTCTTTTTCTGCTTTTTATTCCCAGCATAATTGAATTTGCAAATGAATAATTGAATTTGCAAAGCTTTCATGACATGACTAAAGCATGACTGTTAGGTGATTTTCATTTCAAGAAATATTTTTGGGTAAGGTATAGCATAAGATTTCTTTGTTTGTGATTTTTGCAGTCCCTGGGATATGTAATAGTTACTCCAGCACTACAGTTCAAATGCATCCACCCTCTATTGGCCTTTTTCAGAGCCCAGGTTTTGCAGCCATAAGTAGCAGTTGGAAAAATTATTTCATTGACTAATCTGCATTTGTTGGTAGTCTGATATCTTTATTCTTCCAGTTGTTACTCATGTTGGCATTGCAGTTATTTCAAGAGCTATATGCCTCCTAATACTAGGACTGCTGTCACATTGGTTCATTTTAGAGCCCAGGAAGATGAATAATTTACTGGGGAATTTCTAGGTTGATTGGAAAGGATTTATTCTTTTAGCATGCATTTTCTAAAAATATAGATGGGTGAATGGATGGATGGATAGATAAATAGATAAATAAACACATAAATAAATAAATAGATAAATAGATATAGATAGATAAGTAAATGTATTATTTTACTAAATATCACATAGAAAATTGGGTCATTTTTTCCAAAAATACAAAATATACTGAGCAAAGTTAAATAAAACAAAAAAGGAGCCTGAAGATTTAGATTGGGAAGCAGTATGTTTTCAAGCAGACTATTCTTACAGCAAAGAGAATCTGCTTCCAGTCATACAAAGAATATTTTGTCTGCCATTTGTCAGAAATGGTGTAGGGTCTCCTGCTTGGGCGAGGGGTTGGATTAGATGACCTGCAAGGTCTCTTCCAACGCTGATTATCTGTTATATGTTATCAGTTAGAATATGTGTGAGATTTGGTTGCACCAAAATCTGAGGATTTATGGCTAACTAATGTTTAGGAAATATATCTACTATAAAAGAGTGTGGTAATGACAATACATATTCTTCTTCTAAAACTTTATTTTTTTACAATATGGAAAATTGTAGGACAAATATTAGACTGACTAAATGAGCATGATAGAGTCATGAAGGTTAGGTCAGTAAGGTCAGCAAGGCCATCATCCCCATGTAGCATGCAACACATTTCTTCAGAAATAATAATCGATTGAGAATGGAAAATGTCAAGGCCACAGTGATACCCTGGAAGGTCAAAGGAAAGACATTGCCAAGTAAAAACAGCAGAGTTAATAAATAACAATTACACTTGTTATGTTCTGCGCATGGGCGCAAGGATTGGAGATGAGACGATGAACAGTGAACTTCAACTCTTTATTTAACATTGTGGAACAGAGCTAAAACTACGGCAGCAATAGCCCTTTTTATAGGCAAGCTGCTGATCAAATAACCAATAAGAAACGGGAAGCGTTAGTTCCCTTAACCAATGAGAAAGGCCCACTAATAGCCAATCAGATTCCCCTGAACGGACCAATCAGATGTCGCTTTTATCGGCCAATCAGAAGTGCAGGGTCAGAACCCTGTACTTTTCTAAAGGTTTTAATAATCTTTATCAAGCACTTTTATTCATTCACTTTTTATTAATTCACAACACCCCTTCCCCCCAGGTTCCATTTAAGGGGTGCGGTGACGTAATCTTTGAGGTAGGCAGGTTATTTAGATTGTCTGTTAGATTTTTGCTGTCCCCCGGGTGCTTGTTTATAATCTTGTTTGGGCGGGACGTTTTCTGGTGAGTAGGTTGCCTCCGGTCCTTCATTTAAAAATTCGGTACCGCTATTGTCTTCATTGTCCTCTTGCCTTTGTGGGCTTGCTTCTGACGAGGTGTCTCTTTGAGGCAAGTCCACCACCCTCTCTGATTCTTCCGAATGCTCACTTCTTCCGCTCGTGCTTTCTGCCGTTTTGAACTCGGTCTCCTCGGCATCTCCTCCCCCCTCCGTTGGAAGTTACCGGAGTTGCAGAAACTAGGTTGCAGCCTTGAATGCAGCTGATCAATATGGCGCTTCCATATTCTTCCATCGCGACTTTTTACTTGGTACGACCTGGGTCCTGTGACTTGGATTACAGTTGCTTCGACCCACAACGGATCGCCAGAAAAGTTTTTAGCGAAGAGTAAGTCGCCTATCTGGAATTCGCGGCATTTCCCACTGGATCCGTGTGGTTTTTCTTGTTTGTACGATGAGTGTAGTCGGTCAAGGTGGGAGCGGAGTTTTCGTCCCATTAACAATTCGGCCGGAGTTTTGTTGGGGACGCTGTGCGGAGTGATGTGTTGAAGAAGGAGTATCCGGTTAATCTTATCTTTGATATCAGCATAGTCCATTTTATGTAGGGTCTTTTTAACGAATTGTACCATGTGCTCGGCTCTTCCATTGGCCACAGGATGCCCCGGCGAAGTTAGCGCATGGCGAATACCACGGTCCACCAAATACTGTTCAAAAGAAAGCATGGTAAACTGGAGGCCATTGTCGGATACCAGAACGTCTTGGCAGTCCATGGGTTGCGAATAATCTGTCCAATTTTCTGATGATGGATTCCGTTGTGGTACTTTTCATTTCATGGATTTCAAGCTAGTTTGAGTTGGCATCCACCATTACTAGGAATGTGTGTCCTTTGGTAGGTCCGGCAAAGTCAATATGAATACGGGACCATGGTCCCCTGGGTGTTTCCCACTCTGTTCGGGTTGCTCTCGGTGGGGCATTGCTAACTTCCTGGCATTTGCAACAAGTCTTTACCCAGGCCTCGATTTGCTTGTCGATACTCGGCCACCACGCATAGCTTCATGCGAGTGCCTTCATGCGCACTATGCCAGGGTGGCCTTCATGCAAGGTTTTCAATGCCGCTCGTTGCAGCCGCTTGGGACGACGACTCTATCTCCCCAAATGACGCAGCCCTTCTGTGAAAACAGTTCCGTCTGTCGATTCTTGAAAGGACTGAAGTTGTCAGGGATTTGATCCAACGCCATCCTCACTCGACCCAGCTAAGAACTCGTGCCAAAACGGGATCGCGTTTGGTTTCGATCGCGATATCTCGAGCTGTCAGTGGTGGTGATTGAAGTGTCTCAATCTGGAGTGTCGCGATGGTTGGAGCTGGGTCATTAATGGTTTCAGGAAGTGGTGCACGGCTTAGTGCGTCAGCATGGGGGATGGCCTTCCCCGGTGGTGTTGCAGTTTATAATTATATGCAGCCAAGAATTCTGACCAGGGAGTCATTCTGGGAGATAATATGTAAGGGGTTGGCTTGTCCCCCGCTATAATCCCCAGCAAAGGTTTGTGGTCGGTGACTATAGTAAAAACTCGCCCATAAATATATTCATGAAATCGTTTAACAGCAGAAACGACAGCAAGAGCCTCTTTATCAATTTGACTATAGTTGCGTTCAGTTTTTGATAGCGTTTTTGAAAAGTAGGCAATAGGGGCTTCACTACCGTTTGGTAACACATGGCTCAAAATGGCCCCCACTCCGAATGGTGATGCATCACATGTAATTGTTAACGGCAAAGTCTCATTATACTGCATTAAAACAGCGTCTGAAGTCAATAAGTTTTTACTTGTCGGAACGTGTGTTCTTCTCAGTGTCCCCAGACCCAGGTTGCCTTTTTGTCCAACAGACGATGTAGGGGCTTGGCTACAGTCGCTTTATGGGGCAGGAACACGTTGTAAAAATTGATAAGGCCCAGGAAGGCTTGGAGATCGGTCTTATTTCGGGGCCTTGGAGCGTTTTTGATCGCCCTAAGCTTGCTATCGGTGGGGTGAATGCCTTATTTATCAATTAAGTACCCCAAAAATTCTACTTTATCCGTACACAGTTGACACTTATTGTTTTTTACTTTAAGGCCAGAGTCTTTAAATTTCTGGAGAACTAACCTCAGGCGCTCCCTTAGTATTTCTCTAGTCAGAGAAGCAATTAAAACGTCATCAAAATAAGGTACAACCCCTTTTATACCCTGTAGTAGTCTCTCCATCAAGCTCTGAAAAATTCCTGGGGCCACGCTAACTCCGAATTGGAGTCTGTTGCACTTAAATGCACCTTGGTGCGTAATGATCGTTTGTACCTCTACCGTTCTTTTGTCTACAGGCAGTTGTTGTTATGCCTGTGCTAACTCCAATTTAACGAAGACTTTTCTGCCCCCCAGGGAATGGAGGAGGTGTTGTACCACCGGTACCGGGTAAGCGTTCTGCTGAAGAGCGTGATTAAGGGTGGCTTGGTAGTCACCAAAAATTCTTAAAAATCCATCCGGCTTGATGGGTGTTACGATTGGGGTTTCCCAGGAAGTGTGGTCGGTTGGTTCTAACACACCCTGGGCTATCAATTTATCAAGCTGCTCGTCAATCTTTGGTTTAAGGGCAAATGGAACTCGACGAGGCTTAAGGCGGATGGGAGCTACTTTGGGGTCAAGGTTAAATGATATCAGGATCCCCTTGTACTTGCCTAATTTCTCTGTAAAGACGTCCTGGAACTCTCGGAGGATGGCCTCTTCCCAGTCGTCACTGTTGGTTCGGTGAATGCCGGCTACTTCAATTCCAAGTGGGGCGAACCATTGGAGGCCTAACAAACTAGGCCGATCCCGGTCGACTACAATCAGTGGTAGGGATGCAGTACGATTTTTAAATGAGACATGGACTTTGCTCGATCCGACGACTGGAATTCGATTTCCCTGATAGTCCTTAAGTATGATTCTTTGGAATCTGAGGTCTTGCCGCCGGACAGTGGGGATTAATTGTTTAAGGGTCTTCCAGGAAACCATCGAGAGGGACGATCCTGAATCAACTTCCATCAGGCAGGGCTGGTTTTCGATGGCTACCTTCACCTGGATCTTCTTGACATCTAATGATGAGGCGTGACCAATTGTAATGGTTTGGTGTGCCTCTTCTTGTTTCGTTGACTGGGCTAGTGGTTTGTTTCTGTAGGAGTGGTTGTTCCATTGGTGGGTTAAGTTTTCTCGATTCACAGGATGACTTCCTGTGGGCTGGCGGTAGTTGGTCCCCCTCTGAGGTGGGTTGGATCCTTGCTTGTTTCTGCGAGCTCTTCCAATGTGATCTCTTTTCCCGCATACATGGCAGAGCGCGTCGAGGAATTTGCAGTCTGATCGTGGGTGGTTTGCCCCACAACCAGTGCATTGGTACTGTACTCTCTGGTTACGTTGATGGCGTTAGTCTCGTTCAGACCGGAACCTGTTGACCTCTTCTTCATTGCTTTCTGATGACGATTCGAGATCCTCGTGGTGGGCTGTCATTGCCTGTCCCTCCAGGTGAGGCGAGATTTCACTGGCGAGTTGGCAGAGCGGGGCATGGGTGCGGCGCATTTGTGCAGCTGACTTCCTGGTTGCTTCTGCTGCAGTGGCGTCAGTGATGGCATCTGCAAGGCTAATATCACCTTTTGCCATCAGCTTACTTTGGATACCTAGTGCATCTAATCCCAGAACTATTCGGTCTCTCAAGGCCTCTTCGAGGTTGGTGAACCCGCAGAGGCCTCCCAGATTCCGGAGATCCGCAAGGAAATCTGCAATGCTTTCTCCCTTCCACTGGTCTCTCTGAAAACATTCATGTCATTGAACAAGTGTTGGTACGGTCGGTGCATAGTGGGCTCGTAGAAGGGGCTCGAGGACGTCTCAGTCCATGGACTTCACCTCAGCCGGTTTGGCTAGTGCCTTGGCCATTTTAAAAATGGTCGGCCTGCAGTGAGTTAGGAATACTGCTCGCTTCTTTTCGATAGTGGCATCCTTCAAGTTGTTGGTCTCCAGAAACATCTGGAATCAGTCCATATTTGAGTCCCAGTCTTCTTGTGCCGGGTTGAATGGAGCGGGTGGTATGAAGCTGCTAGACATGGTTCAGCCATTGGTGCGTCTTCAGCCACGTGCTCTGTTTGGCGCTCTGTAGTACTCAGTCAGCTCTGACATCTCCATATCCCATCCTTGTTGCCAGTGTTATGTTCTGCGCATGGGCGCAAGGATTGGAGACGAGACGATGAACAGTGAACTTCAACTCTTTATTTAACATTGTGGAACAGAGCAAAAACTACAGCAGCAAGAGCCCTTTTTACAGGCAAGCTGCTGATCAAATAACCAGTAAGAAATGGGAAGCGTTAGTTTCCTTAACCAATGAGAGAGGCCCGCTAATAGCCAATCAGATTCCCCTGAACGGACCAATCAGATGTCGCTATTATCGGCCAATCACTTTTCTAAAGGTTTTAATAATCTTTATTTAAGCACTTTTATTCATTCACTTTTTATTAATTCACAACAACACTGAATTAAGGATGGAAAGAAGAGGGAGGAAGAAATCAGTTGTCTTTGACTTTAGGAACTCCCCTGGCTAACCCTAACCCTCAACTCTGCCCTATGTTCTGGACACAGTTTTGATTCATATTGGTCAACAATATGACTTATCTGAATGTGTACAGTACAGTATCTGAGTGCCCTAACCAGCTAATCCTGGAGCCAATTGTAATAGAGACAGCAGAAGGGTTAAATTTCCACCCAATGAAATAAAGTTTCTGTTTATTTTATAGATATGTCTATGTAATTTTCCCGGCAGCAAAAAAGAGCTTTTTAATCTAGGATTGTGCTTCTTTTGCCTTATTGCATATGTTTTCTGGGAATAGCATAAATATTAACTTTCTGTCTTTGTAGATACAGATGCCCAAACATGGTCACTTTGACTTGATCCTCTGCTTGGCAATTTCACTGACATAGCCTTTACCTTGCTGCAACCATCCAACCCAAATATATATATTCTGCTTTATATTCATGAAAATGCCTTCATCTCAATTGGCTAGAAAGAGTTCCATCAAATTGGAGTGTTTATTATTGTTGATGCCATTTTTGTCATTTGGGTAACTATGATTTTAAATTATCTGTAGCAATTCATACAAATGATATAAATTGATGCAAATTACATAAATATAACTTAGAACATTGCCTGTAGTACTTCAGAAATAATGGACTTAAGTTGTACAATGTTGAAATACAAAAGAAAATGTTTTTGTTATATCCAATGTCAGTTGAATCCAAACAATGGAGACTTTAATGGAATTCGTCTACATAAATTCTTCTCCCCGTCAGTTATTAATTGCTTTCTATCATTACCTTAATTCAAAACAACTTTCCATGCATATGTGCATGCACGCACACACACTCACACACTCAAATAAATAATTTTAGACAAAACTGTCCGTTAGAACTAACTTTCAGCCAAATTCCTATCATCCTTATTGTATTGAAGGAAATGGCAATTGTATAAAAGAGCTGACAGCTTCTGAGTGGGTGGGAACGGTGGTTCAGAATACATGCTCTCTCAACAGAAAAAGCTTAAGATGGTCAGCTCTCCCATTTTGAGAAACTCTGAAAATTAGTCTGGAATCATCACTAACTGAAAATTGACACTTTTTAAAAATTGCATGCTGGATGCCTCTTTTGCAGCATTTGATTTTTCTCTTATGTAATATATAATTTGGCCTCAAATACTTCCTTTTTGTTGACAAATTAATTTTGTTTTTGTTGTGAATTAATAAAAGTGCTTAATAAAGATTATTAAAACCTTTAGAAAAGTGCAGGGTTCTGGCCCTGCACTTCTGATTGGCCGATAATAGCGACATCTGATTGGTCCGTTCAGGAGAATCTGATTGGCTATTAGCGGGCCTCTCTCATTGGTTAAGGGAACTAACGCTTCCCGTTTCTTATTGGTTATTTGATCAGCTGCTTGCCTGTAAAAAGGGCTATTCCTGCTGTAGTTTTTGTTCTGTTCCACAATGTTAAATAAAGAGTTGAAGTTCACTGTTCATCGTCTCGTCTCCAATCCTTGCGCCCATGCGCAGAACATAACACTGGCGACGAGGGTGGGATTTGGAGACGTCAGAGCTGACTGAGCACTACAGAGCACTAAACAGAGCACGTGGCTGAAGACGCACCAACGGCTGAACCATGTCTAGCAGCTTCATACCACCCACTCCATTCGACCCGGCACAAGAAGACTGGGACTCATATATGGACCGATTCCAGATGTTTCTGGAAACCAACAACTTGAAGGATGCCACTACCGGAAAGAAGCAAGCGGTATTCCTAACTCACTGCGGGCTGACTGTGTTTAAGATAGCCAAGGCACTAACCAAACCAGCTGAGGTGAAGTCCATGGACTGGGACATCCTCAAGCCCCTTCTACGGGCCCACTATGCACCAACCATACCAACGCTTGTTCGAAGACATGAATTTTATCAGAGAGACCAGTGGAAGGGAGAAAGCGTTGCAGATTTCATTGTGGATCTCTGGAATTTGGGAGGCCTCTGTGGGTTCGCCGACCTCGAAGAGGCCCTGAGAGACTGAATAGTTCTGGGATTAGATGCGCTAGCTACACAAAGTAAGCTAATGGCGAAAGGCAACATTAGCCTGATAGATGCCATCGCTGACGCTACTGCAGCAGAAGCAACCAGGAAGTCAGCTGCACCTCAGAGGGCGACCAACTACCGCCAGCCCACAGGAAGTCGTCCTGTGAATCGGGAATACTTAACCCACCAATGGAACAACCACTCCTACAGAAACAAACCACCAGCCCAGTCAATGAAATGACAAGAGGCACACCAAACCATTACGATCAGTCACACCTCATCATTAGACGCCAAGAAGATCCGGGTGAAGGTAGCCATCAAAAACCAGCCCTGCATGATGGAAGTCAATTCAGGATCGTCCCTCTCGATGGTTTCCTGGAAGACCCTTAAACAATTAATTCCCACCTTCCGGCGGCAAGACCTCAGATTCCAAAGACTCATACTTAAGGACTATCAGGGAAATCAAATTCCAGTCGTCGGATCCAGTAAAGTCCATGTCTCATTTAAAAATCGTACTGCATCCGTACCGCTAACCGTAGTCGACAGGGATCAGCCTAGTTTGTTAGACCTCCAATGTTTCGCCCCACTTGGAATTGAAGTAGCTGGCATTCATCAAACCAACAGTGACGACTGGGAAGAGGCCATCGTCCGGGAGTTCCAGGACATCTTTACAGATAAATTAGACGAGTACAAGTGGACCCCGATATCATTTAACCTTGACCCTGAAGTAGCTCCCATCCGCCTTAAGCCTCGTCGAGTTCCATTTGCCCTTAAACCAAAGATTGACGAGCAGCTTGATAAATTAATAGCCCAGGGTGTGTTAGAACCAACCGACCACACTCCCTGGGAAACCCCAATCGTAACACCCATCAAGCCGGATGGATTTTTAAGAATTTTTGGTGACTACCAAGCCACCCTGAATCACGCCCTTCAGCAGAACGTTTACCCGGTACCGGTGGTACAACACCTTCTCCATTCCCTGGGGGGCGGAAAAGTCTTCGCTAAATTGGATTTAGCACAGGCATACCAACAACTGCCTGTAGATAAAAAAACGGCTGAGGCACAAACGATCGTTACACACCGAGATGCATTTAAGTGCAACCGACTCCAATTCAGAGTTAGCGTGGCCCCAGAAATCTTTCAGAGCTTGATGGAGAGACTACTACAGGGTATAAAAGGGGTTGTACCTTATTTTGATGACGTTTTAATTGCTGCTCCCATAGAGAAACACTAAGGGAGCGCCTGAGGTTAGTTCTCCAGAAATTTGAAGACTCTGGCCTTAAAGTAAAAAACAATGTGTCAACTGTGTACGGATAAAGTAGAATTTTTGGGGTACTTAATTGATAAATAAGGCATTCACCCCACCGATAGCAAGCTAAGGGCAATCAAAAGCGCCCCAAGGCCCAGAAATAAGACCGATCTCCAAGCTTTCCTGGGCCTTATCAATTTTTACAACGTGTTTCTGCCCCAAAAAGCAAGCGTAGCCAAGCCCCTACATCGTCTGTTGGACAAAAAGGCAACCTGGGTCTGGGGACACCGAGAGGAACACACGTTCCGACAAGTAAAAAACTTATTGACTTCAGACGCTGTTTTGATGCAGTATAATGAGACTTTGCCTTTAATGATTACATGTGATGCATCACCATTCGGAATGGGGGCCATTTTGAGCCATTTGTTACCAAACGGTAGTGAAGCCCCTATTGCCTACTTTTCAAAAACGCTATCAAAAGCTGAACGTAACTATAGTCAAATCGATAAAGAGGCTATTGCTGTTGTTTCTGCTGTTAAACGATTTCATGAATACATTTATGGGCGAGTTTTTACTATAGTCACCGACCACAAACCTTTGCTGGGGATTATAGCGGGGGACAAGCCAACCCCTTATATATTATCTCCCAGAATGGCTCGCTGGTCAGAATTCTTGGCTGCATATAATTATAAGCTGCAACACCGCCCGGGGAAAGCCATCCCCCACGCTGACGCACTAAGCTGTGCACCACTTCCAGAAACCGTTGACGACCCAGCTCCAACCATCACAACGCTCCAGATTGAGACACTTCAATCACCACCACTGACAGCTCGAGATATCACGATCGAAACCAAACGCAATCCCATTTTGGCACGAGTTCTTAGCTGGGTCAAGTGAGGATGGCCATTGGATCAAATCCCTGACAACTTCAGTCCTTTCAAGAATCGACAGACAGTACTGTTTTCACAGAAAGGCTGCATCATTTGGGGGGATAGAGTCATCGTCCCAGAGCAGCTGCAATGAACGGTATTGAAAATCTTGCATGAAGGCCATTGAAAATCATGTGCATGAAGGCGCTCGCACGAAGCTATGCGTGGTGGCCGAGTATCGACAAGCAAATCAAAGTCTGGGTAAAGACTTGTTGCAAATGCCAGGAAGTTATCAATGCCCCACCGAGAGCAACCCCAACAGAGTGGGAAACACCCAGGGGACCATGGTCCCGTATTCATATTGACTTTGCGGGACCTACTAAAGGACACACATTCCTAGTAACGGTGGATTCCTACTCAAACTGGCTTGAAATCCAGGAAACGAAAAGTACCACAACCGAATCCGTCATCAGGAAATTGGAAAGATTATTCACAACCCATGGACTGCCAGATGTTCTGGTATCCGACAACGGCCCCCAGTTTACCATGCTTTCTTTTGAACAGTATTTGGTGGACCATGGTATTCGCCATGCGCTAACTTCACCGGTGCATCCTGAGGCCAATGGAAGAGCCGAGCGCATGGTACAATTCGTCAAAAAGACCCTACATAAAATGGACTATGGCGATATCGAAGATAAGATTAACCGGATACTCTTTCTTCAACACATCACTCTGCACAGCATCACCAACTAAACTCTGGCTGAATTGTTAATGGGATGAAAACTCTGCTCCCACCTTGACCGACTACACTCATTGTACGAACCAGAAAAACCACACGGATCCAGTGGGAAATGCCATGAATTCCAGATAGGCGACTTAGTCTTCGCTAGAAACTTTTCTGGCGATCCTTTGTGGGTTGAGGCAACTGTAATCCAAGTCACAGGACCCAGGTCGTACCGAGTAAAAAGTCGCAACGGAAGAATATGGAAGTGCCATATTGATCAGCTGCGTTCAAGGCTGCAACCTAGTTTCTGCGACTCTGGTAACTTCCAAATGGAGGGGGGAGGAGATGCCGAGGAGACCGAGTTCGAAACGGCAGAAAGCACGAGTGGAAGAAGTGAGCATTCAGACTTAACGCATAAAGAAGGATCAGAGAGGGTGGTGGACTTGCCTCAAAGAGACACCTCATCAGAGGCAAGCCCACAAAGGTTAGAGGACAATGAAGACAATAGCGGTACCGAGTTTTTAAATGAAAGACCGGAGGCACCCTACTCGCCAGAAAACGTCCTGCCCAAACAAGATTATAAACAAGTACCAGGGGGACAGCGAAAATCTAATAGACAATCTAAACAACCTGCCTACCTCAAAGATTACGTCACCACACCCCTTAAACGGAACCCGGGGGGAAGGGGTGTTGTGAATTTATAAAAGTACTTCAATAAAGATTATTAAAACCTTTAGAAAAGTGCAGGGTTCTGGCCCTGCACTTCTGATTGGCCGATAATAGCGACATCTGATTGGTCTGTTCAGGAGAATCTGATTGGCTATTAGCGGGCCTCTTTCATTGGTTAAGGGAACTAATGCTTGCTGTTTCTTATTGGTTATTTGATCAGCTGCTTGCCTATAAAAAGGGCTATTGCTGCCGTAGTTTTTGTTCTGTTCCACAATGTTAAATAAAGAATTGAAGTTCACTGTTCATCGTCTCGTCTCCACTTCTTGCGCCCATGCGCAGAACATAACAGTTTTCTTGAAAATTGGATCAACTGCTTTATGTTTTTATTTATTTGTATCCCACCTGTATTATTTTTACAAATAAGGAGGCAGGTATATTCAGCACATCTTCCTCCTACTATTTTTTCCATAACAACTGTGAGGTCAGTTGGACTGGCCCAAAGTGGATAATGCGGTACTAGAACTCAATCTCCGGATTTCTAGCCTGGTACCTTAACCAGTAGACCAAACTGGTTCTTGTTATTGCCAAATACAACACAAAAGAAACATGTCAGCTTTTCAATGAATATATAATAAGGTGTGTGAAATGGAAAACACAGTTTGCTTCAAGCATAAGACAAATATATTGTGGTTTAGAATCTTGACCAGGCCATTCTGGGTGAGTCATCAACCAGCCGAAGAAAAACCTGGAGTATTTTGGATGTTTCAGGTGTATTAGCTGACACAAAACCCAGAAGAGGTTTATGATGTTTTTAGAACAAGGCAAGTATGCCTTTCCCTTCCATTCTCTTCTTTACCACATATCCTTGTGACAGCCTGCTGCCTAACTTTGCAAGTTCCTTTTTCCTCTTTGATCCTCATGGCTGAATATATGTTGGATGTAAACACAATATACCTGATTAACCATTAGTCTCTAGCCCCATTTTCCCAGTATCTTCCTGCCCCACTCCTAACTACTGTGGAATAGTGACCTTGGCTTTCTGTCATCAATGGAACTTTCCTCCTAAAATACACATATTAAATATGAGTTTAATTGAACCTCCAGTTGTCTTGGCAAGATTTGTTTAAGTAGTTTGCTTTTACCTTCTTCTTAGGGCTAAGACAGAGTGACTGGTCCAAGTGCATAATATGGTTTTGTGTCTAAGGCAAAGCTAGAACTTTTGATTCTCCTAGTTTCTAGTTTGATCTCTCAGCCATTATACTAAACTGTTTCTCATGCTCATCATTAGATATGGAGAGAGAAAAACAACTATATTGGCTTCACACTAATATATTTCACATAAGAACAACTTTTCAGTGACATAAATATTTTCTTTCAGAAGAGCAAGGGCCAGTCATCAGTAGACAGAATCATGCAAGATATGTTGGTAGTTCAGGAATTAAACAGCTTTTGAAAGCATAAAGATAGTGATCTTCAGAACCACACTTTGCCCATAGCTTTTTTTTTTCTTCCATTCATTTGTATCTGATTCTCGGAAATTGTCAGTGTCATAGATTCAGGCATGGGTAGAATGAATGGAGACAGTCTTAGTTGGTGAACTTTCAACTCTTTATTGCATAGTGACTTCTAACTTGTATAACAACAACTCTGCTTTATATAGGCAATGCTAATGTGAAATAACCAATAGGAGCTTGTGAAACGCTAGCTCCAGTACCAATAAAAGTCCTTCGTTAACGGCCAATCAGATTCTCAGAACCCGACCAATCCGATCTAGCCGCTTAACACCCAATCAGAAGTGCAGGGCCAGAACCCTGCACTTTACCCCAAGCTTGCCTTTATTCAACTATTTACATACATAACACCCCTTCCCCCTGGCTTCACAATTAGTTTGTGACTATGTAGTCCTTTAAATAGGACGGTTGTCTCTTGGGTCTGTCAGATTTTCTTTGGACTGGCTGCGTGCAGTCCCGTTGAGGTAGGGTGTTGTTTTGTAGTGGCTCAGCTTCTCGTTCTGGTGTGATTTCCCTTGGAGCGTACGATTCTTCTTCCTGCTCCATTTCCTGGGTTTCACTTGATTCATCGCTTTCCTGGAACAGGTTTCCTGGCATATCGTCATCTTCTCTTCCTTCCCCCCCCCTCAGTTTGGTCGTTAGGAAGTTGTTGGCTAGCAGTTATAAGTCGTGACCGTAATTGGTCAACATGTCTTTTCCATAGTCTCTCATCAATACATTTTACAATATAGGATCTGGGCCCAGTCTCGCGTATTACTGTTGCTTCAATCCAAACTGGGTCGCCTGATAAATTTCTTGCATAAACGGGGTCGCCTACCTTGAAGGCACGGTAGCGTCCGCTGGATCCTGGAGTTTTTTCTGGCTCGTAAGCAGGGTGCAGTCAGTCGAGGCGGGAACGGAGTTTTCGCCCCATGAGAAGTTCAGCGGGAGTTCTGCCGGTTTCGCTGTGCGGAGTGATGTGTTGTAGAAGTAGAATGCGGTTTATTTTTTCATCAAGATTATCATAGTCCAGCTTTTGTAAAGTCTTTTTTACAAATTGTACCATGCGTTCCGCTCGGCCGTTGGTAGCAGGATGCGCCGGCGAGGTGAGCGCATGGCGGATGCCGTTGTCAGCAAGGTACTGTTCAAACATTAGCGCTGTAAACTGTGGTCCGTTATCGGACACCAGGACGTCCGGCAATCCATGAGTTGCAAAGAGTCTATTGAGGACTTTAATGACTGCCTCAGAGGTTGTATTGGCCATTCGATGAATTTCTAACCAATTAGAGTATGCATCGACAGTCAACAGCAATGTCTGTCCTTTGATCGGCCCTGTGAAATCCAGGTGGATTCTGGACCAGGGTCCACGTGGCGTCTCCCATTCGGTCGGTGCAGCTTTTGGTGGTGCTTTTGCTGGCACTTGGTGCAGGCCTTGAACCATTGCTCGATGTGTCGGTCCATGCCTGGCCACCAAGCGTAGCTCCGTGCGAGTGCCTTCATTCGCACGATCCCAGGATGTCCATCGTGCAAGATTTGTAATAGCGTCTTTTGGAGTCGTTCTGGGACGACGACTCTATCGCCCCAGATAACGCAGCCTTTTTGAGAAAAAAGTTCAGTCTGTCTTGTTTTAAATGGCACGAAGTCATCTGGGATCTGGTCCAATGGCCATCCACGCTCTACTCAGCCTAGGACTCGTGCTAGGGTGTGGTCTCGTCTGGTCTCCCTCGCGATATCTCGAGCGGTCATAGGAGGCGAGTTGAGCGTTTCGATTTGTAACGCCGATACTGTTGGTGCCAGATCGTCGAGAGTCTCTGGTAGCGGTGCTCTGCTGAGTGCGTCGGCATGGGGAATGGCTTTCCCCGGTCGATGTAACAATCAATAACTATAAGCAGCTAGAATCTCTGACCATCGAGTCATTCTTGGGGACAATATATAGGGAGTTGGTTTGTCCCCAGCGATTATCCCCAATAAAGGTTTGTGGTCGGTTACAATTGTAAATGTCCTTCCATATACATACTCATGGAATTTTTTTACGGCTGACACAATTGCAAGAGCCTCCTTGTCTATTTGTCCATAGTTACGTTCTGCCTGGGAAAGAGTCTTCGAAAAGTATGCAACGGGAGCCTCATTTCCATTAGGTAGCACATGGCTCAAAATAGCGCCCACCCCAAACGGTGAGGCATCACAAGTCATAACCAAGGGTAATGTTTCATTATATTGCATAAGTACAGAATCAGATGTAAGTAAATCTTTTACATTTCGAAACGCTTTTTCTTCTCGGTAACCCCAAAACCATAATGCTTTCTTATCTAATAACCGGTGTAATGGTTCAGCCACAGTCGCCTTATGCGGTAAAAACACATTGTAGAAATTGATAAGGCCTAAAAATGCTTGAAGATCAGTTTTGTTACGAGGTCTGGGAGCATTTCTAATTGCCCTTAATTTACTCTCAGTTGGGTGAATACCCTGACTATCAATGCGATAACCTAGAAATTCAACACTGTCGGTATACAGATGACATTTATCCCTTTTTACTTTCAATCCCGCTTCTTGGAATTTTTGAAGCACACATTTTAAACGATTCTGCAGAATTTTTTTACTAGGAGCTGCAATCAATATGTCATCAAAATACGGAACCATGCCCTTGATTCCCTGTAACAATCGTTCCATTAAACTTTGGAATATTCCTGGGGCCACACTCACCCCGAACTGCAATCGGGTACATTTAAAAGCACCTCTGTGCGTTACTATCGTTTGGGCTTGGGCTGTTTTATCGTCCACGGGCAATTGTTGATAGGCTTGAGCTAAATCTAGCTTAGCGAAAACCTTTCCACCTCCCAGGGAATGAAGGAGGTGCTGCACCACCGGCACTGGATACGCGTTCTGTTGAAGGGTGTGGTTTAGAGTGGCCCGGTAGTCCCCACAGATTCGGATTGACCCATCTGGTTTAATGGGGGTTACAATAGGAGTTTCCCATGGGGAATGATCAATGGGTTGCAGTACCCCTTGTTTCATTAGTTTGTCAAGTTGTTCATCTATCTTGGCCTTAAGGGCGAACGGAACTCGAAGGGTCTTTAAACGGATCGGGGCGACCTTAGGGTCGAGGCTGAACGAGATTGGGGTCCCCTTATACTCGCCCAGACGATCTGCGAAGACATCGCTGAATTCAGACATAAGATCTCCTCCCACTCGCAATCACCAACTCGGTTCACGCCAGCTAGTTCGATGCCGAGTGGCGCAAACCATTGGAGGCCCAACAAACTAGGCCTGTCCCTATCGATGATCGTTAGAGGTAAGTATGCCATATGCTTTTTAAACGAGACGCGGACTCGACAAGACCCGACCACAGGGATCCGATTCCCTTGGTAATCTTTAAGGATAAGGCGTTGCATTCGAAGGTCTTGGTGTTGTATGGTAGGAATGAGCTGCTTTAATGTCTTCCACGACACCATCGAGAGGGACGATCCCGAATCGACCTCCATGTGGCAGGGTTGGTTCTCTATGGCTACTGTAACTCGAATCTTCTTAGCGTCCAGGGCCGAGTCCTGACCTATAGTGATAGTATGGTGAGCCTCTTCTTTCTGCAACGCTCGATATCTGTAGGAGTGGTTTGCTGGGTCTCGCCTTACAGGATGGTTTCCTGCCGATTGGCGAAAGTTGGTTCCCTTTGAGGCCGGGCTTGGTCCCGGTAAACTGCGACAGACTCGACCGATGTGGCCTCGTTTCCCGCACTCAGAAGTGGTTTGACATTGTCTCCTTCCTAGGGTTGAAAGAAAATAAATGGTTTTAGGTCACCCAGGGTGTTCTGTCCCTAATTAGCATTCTTGAGATCCCCGCGCTTTGATGGGCCAAAGCGCGGGGCACTCTGATTGGTCAGGCGAGCCGCGCCGATTGGCTCGCTAAGAATCTCCCGCGATTGGTCCATTCGAATCGCGGGAGATTCAAAGCGGTGCCATTGGCCGCGGCCGCCACGGCTAAAGGAATAAAAGCCGCGAACTTTTTCCTTTGCCCCAGTTCGGTTCCAACTTTAAATAAAGAGCATGATTTGAAGTCACCGACTCCTGGCATCATTTCGCGGACACAACCCTGGCGACGAAGGTGGGATCCAGGCCCTGAACTGAACCACGTGTCCGACGGAAGCCAGACGAACCACCGCGATGGCGAAAATCGCACCCCCAGCACCCTTCAACCCCGCCACCGAGGACTGGGAATCGTACTCCGACCGATTCCGCATGTTCCTCGAGTGCAGCGACCTGAAGGACGCCACCGGCCCCATGAAGCGCGCCGTCTTCCTGACCCACTGCGGGACCGAAGTATTCAAGATGGCCAAGGCGCTTGCCAAACCCGCCGATGCGACCGCGATGGACTGTGACGTCCTCGAGCCAATACTTCGGCGGGACTACGCTCCAGAGGTACCCATCCTGATCTGACGCAACGAATTCTACCGTCGGGACCAACGGTCGGGTGAGAGCTTCAGCGACTTTGTCGCTGAGCTACGGCGCCTAGGGGGGCTCTGCGAATTCGACAACCTGAACAACGCCCTGCGAGACAGAATCGTGCTCGGTTTGTGGGACCCCGTCCTCCAGAGCCGGCTGATGGCCAAGCGCAACATCAGCCTAGCAGACACCCTCACCGCAGCCGCAGCCGCCGAAGCAACCCGAACCTCTGCCGAGCGCATGCGCAGACCGAACGCTGGGGAGCGCAGCGGAAACAACAACCCTGCGAGGTCGGCCGAGGCCCAACCTGAGACGACCACCCACCAGGGCGACTTCCACTCGGCATCGGGCACTTCCAAGGACGAGGAGGACATCCATCGCCTCCAGACAGGCCACGACCCACGGAACCGGCAGGGTCGTAAGTCAAGGACCAACTGTGCCGGTTGCGGCGGCGACCACCCCAGGTCGGAATGCTGGTTTTTCGAATCGATCTGCCAGCATTGCGACAAGAAGGGACACATCACCCGTGTCTGCCGCCTAAAAAAGAACCGCAGCCCGGCACGTTGGGACCAGAGCGACCAGAGGAGAGAGAGCACACCACCCCGGACCAGAGATCGCCCCTCGGACAACAGATGGGACCAGAACGGACGATCCCTGCGAGGCGGCGATAACCGGCGAAGAGAGGAGACCCATCAGACGGTCACCATCGGCCACGCCATTACCAATGACACCTGGAAGGTCCACGTGGAGGTAGGCATCGAGGGCCAGCCATGCAAAATGGAGGTGGACTCCGGGTCCTACCTCTCCATGATAGCATGGCATGAAATAAAGCGCTTGGTGCCTACCCTCCAAAGGAGGAACCTAGACAGCCAGAGACTCATCCTAAGGGACTACCAGGGAAACTGCATCCCGGTAGTCGGAACCAAACACTTCAACATCACATATAAAGGCACACCGAAAGGCTTCCCCTGACAATCGTCAACCGCGACGACCCAAGCCTACTGGGACTGCAATGGTTCGCCCCGCTCGGCATCGCAGTCACGGGAGTTGACCACATCGCAATGGTTCGCCCCGCTCGGCATCACAGTCACGGGAGTCACCGACGACAGCTGGGAGCAGCAACTGGCCCGGGAATTCCAAGGAAACCTAGGCAAGTACCGAGGGCCCCTTATATCATTCAGCCTAGACCCAAACGTCCCCCCAAAATGCCTGAAACCAAGGCGGGTGCCATTCGCACTTAAACCCAAGATAGACGAGCAAATTGACAAGCTCATCAAGCAAGGGGTCCTACAGCCAATAGACCACGCCCAGTGGGAGACCCCCATAGTCACCCCGATCAAGCCCGATGGGTCGGTGAGGATCTGTGGGGACTATAAGGCCACCCTAAATGGCGCGCTACAACAAAGCGCCTACCCCATCCCAGTAGTGCAACACCTACTGCACTCACTGGGAGGGGGCAAGGTTTTCGCCAAGCTCGACCTCGCCCAGGCATACCAACAGTTGCCAGTCAACGAGCAAACGGCAGAAGCGCAAACCATAGTCACCCACCGGGGGGCATTTAAATGCAACCGACTCCAATTCGGAGTCAGCGTGGCACCGGGAATATTCCAAAGCCTAATGGAAAGACTATTGCAAGGCATCAAGCGGGTGGTACCTTACTTCGACGACGTCCTAGTATCGGCAACCAACCAAGCCGAACTAGAGGGTCACCTAAGGGAGGTCCTAACCAAATTCAAAGAGACCGGGCTCAAAGTAAAGAGGGAGAAATGCCAACTATACACGGAACAGGTAGAATTCCTAGGATACCTCCTAGACCGTCACGGCATTCACCCCACAAACCAAAAAATCAAGGCCATCAAAGAAGCCCCCACACCCAAGTCGAAGACGGAACTACAGGCATTCCTGGGGCTACTTAACTTTTACAATGTCTTCCTGCCCCAAAAGGCGACGGTGGCGGAGCCCTTGCATAGGCTCCTGGACAAGGCGGCGACCTGGACTTGGGGGAAATGCGAGCAAGCTGCCTTCCAAAGAACAAAGGACCTCCTCACTTTGGACGCTGTCCTTATACAGTATAACGAGACCCTACCTCTGGCCGTCACATGCGACGCATAACCCTTCGGCGTCGGCGCTGTCTTCAGCCATACCCTCCCCGACGGAAAAGAAGCGCCCATCGCGTTCTTTTCAAGGACCCTCACCAAACCGGAGCGGAACTATAGCCAGCTGGACAAAGAGGCTCTGGCTGTCGTTGCCACCATAAAAAGATTCCATGAGTATCTCTATAGCCGGACATTCACCATCATAACCGACCACAAGCCGCTGCTGGGAATCCTTGCAGGAAACCGGGCCACCCCGAACATTCTGTCTCCCCGAATGACAAGGTGGTCCGAGTTCCTGGCAGCCTACAGCTACGGACTCATACACAGACCAGGTAAGACGATCTCCCATGCAGACGCCTTAAGCCACTCGCCGCTACCGGAACCTGACACCGACCCAGCACCCACGACGACCACCCTCAGCATAGAGACTCTACCCAACCTGCCCATAACCGCGTCAGACATTGCCCGAGAGACTAATAAAGACAAACGTCTGGCGCGGGTGTTGCATTGGGTAGAGAAAGGGTGGCCGGAAAGGGACAACGACGAGTCTGTCAAAACGTTCCAAAACCGCCAAATGGAACTCTCGTTATTAAAAGGGTGCATACTATGGGGGGATAGGGTGGTCATTCCAGAAAAGCTACAAGGGAAGGTTCTGGAACTGCTACACGAGGGGCACCCTGGCATCGTTAGGACTAAAGCCTTGGCCAGAAGTTACGCTTGGTGGCCAGGGATGGACAAACAAATTGAGACCTGGGTAGCAAGGTGCCAACGATGCCAGGAAACTAGGCCAAGCCCACCCACAGCACCCGTCCTAGAGTGGGAAACCCCAAGGGGACCTTGGTCTAGGATTCACATAGACTTTGCCGGGCCCACAAAAGGACACACCTTCCTTATAACAGTAGACGCTTACTCCAACTGGCTGGAGGTAAGCAACATGAGAACAACAACCATGGAGGCCGTGATCAAGGAACTCTGCAAACTCTTTGCAACACACGGCCTCCCAGACGTCGTCGTTTCCGACAACGGGCCCCAATTCACCTCGCTGGAATTCGAAAAATTCCTAGCGGAAAGGGGCATCCGCCACGCGCTGACAGCACCGGCGCACCCGGCGGCAAACGGTAGGGCGGAACGGATGGTGCAATTCACTAAAAAGACCATCCGGAAAATAGACCACGGGGAGATCCAGGAGAAAATAAACAAACTACTCTTCACCCAACACATAACCCCAAATACCACAACGAATAAGAGCCCAGCCGAACTATTAATGGGGAGGAAATTAAGGTCCCCACTCGACAGGTTACACCCCACGTATAACTCGGAGAAGCCCACAGACTCAAACAGCAAACACCGAACTTTCGCACCCGGCGACCCCGTATACGCAAGAAACCTGACGGGAGACCCACTATGAATACCGGCCGTCATCACACAAATAACAGGCCCACACTCGTACCGGCTACAAACAGCAGACGGATGAGCGTGGAAACGCCACATCGACCAATTAAAGTCGAGGACTGCCAACCACGAGACCACCGACGCACAAACAGGCGAAACCAACCCCCACAACACAAACCAAGAGGGGAGGGAATACCCAGTGGACCAAAACCAAAGAAGAATAAACCAGCCGTACTTACCGGAAAGCAGCCATCACGACCCCTCGCCAGGAAGAGACAGCCAGGCCAGCTCGACCGACCCGGAAAGACCGAGCGGGAGCGGCGAAACCCGCAGCTCAACCAACCCGGGAGGCCCAGGAGGGAGCTACGGAGAGCGGCCCGGCCCGACCGACCAGCCGGTTCCCACGACGGCATCAGGAGCAACAGAGATCCCGACCGAACCGGCCGGGATCCAACCTACGACTGAGCGGCGCAAGTCCAGTAGGCTCAGACGGAGCCCCGCCTACCTACGTGACTACGCGATGTAAGGACTGAACCAAGAGGGGAGGGGTGTTCTGTCCCTAATTAGCATTCTTGAGATCCCCGCGCTTTGATTGGTCAAAGCGCGGGGCACTCTGATTGGTCAGGCGAGCCGTGCCGATTGGCTCGCTAAGAATCTCCCGCGATTGGTCCATTCGAATCGCGGGAGATTCAAAGCGGTGCCATTGGCTGCGTCCGCCGCGTCTAAAGGAATAAAAGCCGCAAACTTTTTCCTTTGCCCCAGTTCGGTTCCAACTTTAAATAAAGAGCATGATTTGAAGTCACCGACTCCTGGCATCATTTCGCGGACACAACACAGGTGGATTTATGCTTAAAGTAGAACCAAAACTCACACTTTCCCAGTTTCTATGCTGGAACCTGGTTGGGCTCTCCAATCAAATTGGCTCTCATATTTGATTTAACATCACACAAATATTGCTCTTTTTAATGATCTCTCTCTGTGTTGCAAAGATAATCTGATTTGAATGTTGAGCCATGCAACTGTGACACAACACTGCCAAACCTGCTTATAATTTTTCTCTGTGTCCCATTCCTTATAACGTCCCTCCCTTTTCTCCTTTTTTGGAGATTTATATAATGTTTGAGATACAACAAGGACACTGAGCTAAACAACAAGAGGTTGGATAAGCAGAGAGACCTAGAGGATAATCACAGGGACATACAATATTATTCTGGATTACTGCACGCTAGCTGATGACATTACTGTAACCAAGATGAGACGATTTGAGGAATTGAGTGTGATGGAGCCTTGTTGTTTCCTAGCCTGAGTGATATATAAATAGCCCAAGAATGTGATCTGTCTTAAATGCATAGGCCACCTTCTTCACTTTTTTCTTCAGTTTCATATAATTATACAGTTTAGGAAATACAGAAAGATCTATTATACTAAACAAAGAGACAATAAAATAAAATGCATGCTTTGAATTTGGAGTATATTACTATGATATTTTTGTACATAAATAATTGGACCAAAACAAGAAGTGCCTCATTCTTAAGGGTAGAATAAGAGAGGATGAAGACATTGTCCAAAAGGGATTGAAAAAAAATTATTTTTTCCCTCAAAATAGTACAGGTCAACTACTTTCTTATTCATGTCAATTTTTTTAAAAGGGCCTACTCATATTGTACCTGTCTCTGTGTGACATTAAACAAATGAGCCAAACTGGGGCTCTGCAGAATAAATATTGACAGGATGGGATGGGTTAACCTTCTGAACTCTGTTCTTGCCACTTGATGAAAATGCCCCATTGCACAGGGCATCTCTGTCCAGAAAGCTAATAGAAATGTGTCACTTAAGTTATCACTAGTTGCTCTGTGGGTGAGTTTTACCTGAAAAACAGAGAGACATCAGCATTATCCTGCTGACTCTACATGAAAAGAGAGGAATTCTTCTTGAGTTTGTCATGTTACTGCTAAATTCTGTTTATATAAAATATGCAACTGGATTATACAGAGATTAATAAATAATATAAAGAGTTAAACCCTGGGATTTAGAAAGGTTTAATTTTAGTCTCAAAGAATACTAGGCTTGCTTCTCCAAACTAACCACCCTCACTCAGCTATGTGATACAAAGAGATATTTTTTTTATTTTTTTTTATTTGTCAATTGCTTACAAGATAATAGGTATAAGTAAAAACATAGTTATGAATACATGGATACATATAAGAAAAATAAAAGAAACAATAAGACAGGGATGGTAGGCACATTGGTGCACTTAAGCACGCTCCCTACAGACCTCTTAGGAATGGGGTGAAGTCAATAGTAGACAGTCTAAGGTTAAAGTTTTTGGGGTTTGGGGAAGAAACCACAGTGTCAGGTAGAGTATTCCAGACATTGACCACTCTGTTGCTGAAGTCGTATTTCCTGCAATCATGTTTGGTGCGATTAACCTTGAGTTTGTATCTATTGTTTGCTCTTGTGTTGTTATGGTTGAAGATGAAGAATTCACTGACTGGTAGGACATTGCAATGTATGATTTTACAATGTATGATTTTACAGAAGCTGGCACAAAAATGAGACTATAGAAGGATCTAACAAAAACACAGATAATCTATCACTTCTCTTTCTATATTTCACCATTCCTGAAATACATAGGATGGCAAAACCTTCAAAGAAGGGGATGCAGCTTGGTAATCTTCCCCAGACTCCATCCACCCTTTGGAGCCACCACAGAAAGAGTAGATGGCACATAATCTCCCTTTAATACCAAGATATCTGTGGCGTATGATGCCAACAGAGGCAAATTACAATTCTCCCAGAATAGTCATTCTGTTTTTTGAGCACAGCCAGTGAGAAGCAGGACTGTAGGGAGGAATAGGGTGAATGAATAGGCAAGTTTGAGTCTAACAGGAAACTTCAGCTGTGTGCTATCTTCCATTTTTTAATTCCTCCTTTGATAACCCCTGTAAAACCGACCAAGCAGAAACAAAAAATATATTCTTTCTGAGTTCATGCTTACATGCCTTCTATTCTAACAATATTGGTTAGAACAAGTTTTGAATGCAGTAAAATGCAATAACATAATTGCTAATAATTTTCAAGTAACTATAAATATGTCCTGATTGTTGAGGATTGCTAATTCAATGAATGAAAAATGTGTGGTTGTACTTCCTGCATTATCATCTTAGTCAAAACAAAATCCAATATCTCCATCTGTTGGATTTATAGAATCCAGCTGAGTCAATCTTTTAAAATCTCTTCTCATATTGGAGTAATATAATGAAGTATCTCAAAATAAAATCTTTTTATCATATTAATTTAGTTCTATGTGCATCTTGTCACCTGAAGCATCATTTTCATTGACTCTTCCAAGTTTCATTCTCCCTCCACTAATTCACTCTACCACAGTATAGGCCAGAATGAAGGCAGGCAGGTTAAGAAGTCAGAACTTTGGTGCACTCATCTGAACTCTGATTGTTACACATATACATACTTCTTCTCTGTTCTATACATATATTGGATGAAATTCCATTTTTGAGGTGGGTAGACATCCAATATATAGAGAGAGCCAATTTGGTCCAGGTTAAATCATCAGGTTAAAAACTGGGAGATTGTGGGGAGAAGGCGGAGCCACGTCACTGCAATACAGCTGCGATCTCGGGGCTCCGAGATCGCAGCTGATATCTTTGCCCCTGGTCGGTCCCAACGGACCTAAACCATCCCGTAGAGATGGTGATAGTAAGGGGCACTTTCTGTTGATCCCAGGGACATTGCAAAGTCCCTGGTTGATCCAGGAGAAGCCCTTTTACCATTGGCGGAGAGGCAGCCATTAAGCTGCTGAAGCTGGGACAGCTCCGGAAGGAAGAGATTGAAAGAGAAAGTGTATCGGTTTGGTGAGGACTTTTTATTATTATTAATATTTGGGACTAAAGGACACCCTAAGAATGAGAAGAAATCTGTAAGATTTTTGATAAAACTGACTTAGCGGCGATTTTTAAAGAGAAATGTCAAAGTGAGGCTTTGCTTTTTACTTTTACTTTTTTTTTTACTGAACTTCTATTGTGATTTATTAATTGTTAACTGGACTGGTTTTTCCTCTTATATTTACCTATTATTCTTCTCCTTTTTGACTGTTTTTTTTTTTTTTTTTAGAATAGAGGCTCCCTTTAGTAATATATATATATAAAGTTTATTCTATTCTATTAGAATTAGACTCGAAATCACCAACATCCTCTGCACTAGCAAACCACCCAAAAGCAACTTATCCAAAGAAGAACAAACTGCACTACTTAACCTGAAAGAAGACACCAGTATAATAATCCTACCAGCAGACAAGGGCAACGCGACAGTGGTTATGAACACATCTGACTACCAATCCAAGTTAACCAACCTACTCCAAGACCCCACATACAAACCCCTAAAAACAGACCCCACCACCTACCTAGAAAAAACCACCAGATCCAAAATAAAAGCCTCCCCCATCAGTGAAGAAATCCAGCAAAGAATCATACCCAGAGAGAAATCATCCAGATGCCCTAAACTTTATGGTCTCCCCAAGATACACAAAGAAAGAACCCCACTTAGACCAATAGTCAGCTCCATAGGCTCACCTCTACAAAACCTAGCCAAATTTCTCACCAAACGACTACAGCCCTATGCAGAATCCATCAACTCACATGTAAGAAACTCATTCCAGTTCATCGAGATCATAAAGAAACAAAACTTACAACCCAGTGACCTACTAGTGAGCTTCGATGTCATATCCCTCTTCACCCAAGTGCCAATAAAAGAAGCCTTAACAGCCATCCAAAATAAATACAACCCCCCCAAGCACATCCTAGATCTGACCAACCACTGCCTATCCAATAAATACTTCACCTACAATGGACAAAAATACAAACAAATAGAAGGAGCACCCATGGGATCACCCCTCTCACCTGTCATCGCTAACCTCTACATGGAACACTTTGAAACACAAGCTCTAGAAAACTATGATCACAAACCCAAACTCTGGCTCAGATACGTAGATGACACCTTCATAATCTGGCCACACGGGAAAGAAAAACTGAACAACTTCCTCACACACCTCAACAGCCTACATCCCAAAATACAATTCACCAGACAGAAGCTAACAACCAACTTCCCTTCCTAGATGTCTTGGTATACAAAAAATCCAATGGCTCCCTAGGACACACCCTCTACCAGAAGAAAACACATACAAACCTCTATCTACACGCACTCTCACACCACCACCCAGCACAGATCAATTCCGTAGCTGAGACACTCATCTCCAGAACAAAATGCTTAGCCAATGAACAACACCTAGAGACCGAACTACACACTCTCACTGGCATGCTGACAGCCAATGGATTCCAAAGAAAGAAGATCACCCACCTAATCCAAAAAGAAACCCCAACCAAAATCCAAGACAGAGAACAAGAGAATGGCAAAGCCCTCCTCCCATATATAAAAGGCACTACAGACAAAATCAGCAAGATCCTCCAAAAACACAACATTAAGATAGCATTCTGCACAAACAGAAAGATATCCACCATCCTAAGAAACCCTAAGGACAAAATCGAGTTAGAAAATCAAGGAGTATATGAAATCCCTTGCACTGCCTACTCCACCACATACATTGGACAAACTAACAGAAGAATAAGTGCACGCATTGAAGAACATAAGAACTCAATCAAAAAGGAAGAACCGACCTCTTCCCTGGTCCAACACCTCAAAGCCACAGGACATGAGATTGACTTTAAAAATAACAGAACTATCGCCAAAACCGAACACTTCAGCAGCAGAATAATCAGAGAAGCCATAGAGATAGAAAAACGCCCACACAGCATGAATAAACGAGATGATACTTCCCGCCTACCAGCCATTTGGAAACCCGCCCTCATAAACAGACGAGTACCTAACATGAAGAATGACACCAGACCACACCCCTGAGAGCCACACAAGATGCCACCATCACACTTCCACGTAGAAAGCAGACTCACACCCACACAGAAGATGAAACATGACCATGGACCAGAAGCCGCACTGCAGCTGCATCACTACCCACCTCAAATCCCTCTGAGCCATACATGAAGCGAACTGACCCCCACCAGGAAGATGCAGCACGACCACGAACTCGAAGCCAAACAGCAAGATCACAGCTCACCAGCTCAAATCCCCCAGCAACTAAGACTAACCTGAGCACATCCAAGCCCCCACCTGAACAGAACACGCCTCCAGCCAACAGAACACGCCTCCAGCCAACCCCCCAACCAATCAGAACACAGCCAAACCCCCAACCAATGAGAACACCCCCCCACCCAATCAGAACACAGCCAAGCCCCCACCCAATCAAGTCACACCCCCACCAGCAGTTAAAAGGAAAAAGCAGCTGCAAGCTCACATCACTCTGAGAAGCACAGAGCTGAAGACCAAGCCTGAAGATGATGAATGAGACTTCATTGAAACGTTGCCTAGATACTTCCAATCTTATGGCTATTTTTTATTATTGAGATCTTTCAACTGGATTAAGGTGTGAAGAACCTGAAGAATTCTTTTTTTTTTTTTCTTACTACTTTTTAATACTATTGGGTTTTATTCTTTTTATTTTTATTTTTAATTTTTACTTTGAATCATAATTGACTATCCCACAATAGGATTAAGGCCCAGAAGAACCTGAAGAACCTTTTCTTTTTTCTTTTTAATTTTGGGCTTTTTAATTTTTATTGTCTTTTTTTTATTTTTATTTTTCTCTCTTTTTCCCTAATTGGATTATAATTGGCCACCCTACTAACTGGATTAAAAGAGCTCGCAGACCCTGAGTTACCTAAATGAGTAAGAAATCCATATCTTCTGGCATTTCAACTTCTGCTCCTGCCTCCCCAACAGTTGGAGGACGACGTTTAACTCAGATAATGTTGAAGCAAGATAAAGTATAAGTGGATTTAAAGATGATTATGCAAGGAATTCAAGGACTTAAAATGAAATCGGATATCATTGAAAAGAAAATAGAAAATATTGAAAAAAGAGCTGAGAATATTGAACAAAGAACGGAGAGTATTGAACAAAGAACAGAGAGTATTGAACAAAGAATTGGGAAAAGCAATGAAAAAGTTGAAAATATTCAACAAATGATGGGGAAATATAATGAGGGACTCCAAAAAATTGAAGAGAAAGACAAACAAACAGATGAGACAATTGGAAATATTGATAGCAGATTAACAATGGTTGAACAAGATAAAAGTGGGATGTTGAAGTGGGAGATGGACAGGTCAGAATTCTATCTCAGATTTCAAAATATAGAGGAAGAAAAAGGACAAAATTTGACTGCAATAATGATAGAAATCCTGGCTGGAGCTCTGGGAACAACAGAGGAAAAGATGATGGATGGAGTAGATGAGATATATCGAGTCTTTACAAGATATGTGATGAGGAACAATCTACCAAGAGAGGTCCACGTCAGATTTACAAAAAAAATCTATTAAAACACAAATATTACAAGTGACAAGAGAGAAGATATTGAAATATAAAAACAACGAGATTGTGGTCTTAAAACAAGTACCCAGAAAAGTGAGAGAGATGAGAGGAGAATATCTATTCTTGACTAAAATATTATTGAAAAAAGAGGTGAATTGCAGATGGCTGATTCCAGAAGGATTAATGTTTACATGGCAAGAACAGAGACACAGAATTGACTCAATTGAGAAAGCAGAAATGTTCTACAATGAATTTTTCGAAAGAAAAGAAATAGAGACAGAAAAATAGATAATCTCAACTGAACTTCAAAAGAACCAAATGGGGATTGGAAAAGAAGAAGGCGCAGTAGGTGGACAAGCGGAGACCAAAGAACAACATGAAGTAAGATCTACGAGAGCTGTTAGACCTAAATATAAAACATAATAATGGACGGAAAAAATTGATTTCTATGAATATAAATGGACTGAACTCAGCTACCAAAAGAAGGAAAATTTTTCACAAATTAGAGAAGTTAAAATTTGATATAATTTGTTTACAAGAAGTACACATTAAAAAACATGAACAATTACTGGCATGACTAAAATTAGGGAAAATATTTACTTCCCTGACTCACTGTAAGAAAAGAGGAGTGGTTTTATACATTAAAGAAACTATCCCAGCAAAACTGATCCATACTGATAAAGATGGAAAAGTATTAATGGTTGAAATAGTGGATAATAATAAAAAAACACTCCTGGTTGCAATTTATGCCCTGAATGATAAACAAGAAGAATTCTACAAAAAATTACATATGAAAATGATTGAACTGGACTATGTTAATATAGTTATGATGGGAGATTTCAATATAATTGTAGACAATAAACTGGACTATACAGCAACAGCAACACAACAAAATAGAAAGATTCTCCCTAAATCCTTTTTCAAAATGATAGATGAATTAAACTTAAAAGATATATGGGAGAGAAAGAAATGCTAAAATTCAACAATATACTTTTTACTCAAATAGACATTTATCATGGTCCAGAATAGATATGATTTGGACATCAACAGAATTAATATCTAATATTCAAGAAATAAATATTGAAACAAGGACATGGGCAGACCATAATCCAATGACAATTAAATGGAAAGGACAAAAAAGAAGATCTAGATGGACATTAAATAATACTATTTTAAAGGAAAAAAACTTTACACAATGGATGGAGAAAGAATTGGCTTTCTTCTTTAGTGAAAATAAAAAAGAAGATACTTCCATACAGAATGTTTGGGATACAATGAAGGCATATGCGAGAGGATTAATAATAGACTATACAAAGAAAAATAACGTTAGGAAGAGGCAAACCATCAAAGCTTTAGAAGTTGACCACAAAAAACTGGAAAAAGAATTACAGAAAAAAGATATTAAACTTAAAATGGTCATAATTAAACATTAAATGGGTCAGATAGAGAAAGAAGAATTGGCACAAAAAATTAGAAGTGCTAAACAGAACTATTTTGTAGATGCAAATAGGCCAGGTAGAAGGTTAGCATACAAACTGAGAAAGGAGAAAGAATCAAGGAAAATATTACAGTTATTAGACGATCAAGGCCAAATGTGCTATGGTGACAAGGAGAAAAAGGCAATTATCCGAGACTTTTATGGACAACTATATAAACAAGAGGATATTGATGAGGAAAAAATTAAACAGTATTTACAAAATGCTAACCTATCTAAGATATCTGAAGAGACTGAAAAAATGTTAGAAAGTACTATAACAATGATGGAATTAACTGAAGCACTTAACAGACAGAATAATGGAAAAGCACCAGGTCCAGATGGGCTTCCGGCAGAATTTTATAAAACACTACAAGAATTGTTGAGCATTCCATTGCTAGAAGTCATGAATGAAGTTATGTCAAATAAGAAGATACCTAAAACATGGTCAGAAGCTTACATTACATTTATTCCAAAAGAAGGTGCCGATCCATTACCAATCAAGAACTATAGACCTATTTCTTTATTGAATGCAGATTATAAAATTTTTGCTTCAATTTTGGCAGAAAGGCTTAAAAAATACTTAAATAATTTTATTCATCCTGATCAGAATGGATTTCTGCCAAACAGACAAATCAAAGACAATATGAGAGTAATTCTGGACACCTTGGAATATTATGGGGCGCATCCTGAAAAACAAATGGCTTTGATATTTCTAGATGCCCAAAAGGCATTTGATAATGTGAACTGGAGATTTATGTTACTACTACTGGAACAGATGGGTTTTGCCAGAAAATTTATTCAAGTAATAGAAGCCATATACTATAAACAAACGGCAAAAGTAATGATAGAGGGAGAACTTACAGACTCTATCAACATAAGAAAAGGCACAAGACAAGGATGCCCATTATCACCTTTGCTATTTGTATTGACTTTGGAAGTGTTGAATAGAAATATTAGAGAGGACCAAAATATAAAAGGAATGAAAATCAAAATGGAGGAATTTAAACTACAAGCCTTTGCGGATGATTTGGTTTTCATTTTGGAAGATCCTCTAGAGACAGCTTTAAAACTATTGGAAAAGATAGAGACGTACAGTGAGATGGCTGGTTTGAAAATAAATAAAGATAAAACAAAGATTCTGACAAAAAACATGTTATTAAGACAAAGAGAGGAACTGGCAGACCTATTGAAAATTCAAGTCACGAACAAGGTTAAGTATTTGGGGATATATTTGACGTCAAGGTGTATTACATTGAAAGAGAACAATTATATTAAACTCAAACAGCAGATAGCATTTGATTTGAAGAAATGGGAAAACTTACAACTGTCATTAATAGGCAGAATTTCAACAATCAAGATGAATATTTTACCCAGAATTTTATATTTGTTTCAAACAATACCAATTAGGCTTGGCAAAGATTATTTTGAAGATTTAAATAAAATTGTGTTGAAGTATATATGGCAAGGTAAGAAAGCGAGAATAAAATTAAAACTTTTGCAAGATGCTAGAACTAGAGGAGGATTTGGCCTTCCTAATTGGGAGCTGTATTATCAAGCTGCAAACTTGATGTGGGCCAAAGAATGGATAACATTAAGAAAGACTAGATTGTTGAGACTAGAAGGACATGATTTATTATTGGGCTGGCATGTTTTTCTGTGGTATAAGGAAACTAAATCGCAGAGCTATTTTAGAAGGCATTATATACGGGAGTCTTTATGGTTAAACTGGGAGAAAATTAAGAAACAATGTTATTTGAAAATCCCAGTTTGGTTATCAAGGAGTTGAAGCTTTTTCGTATCCTATAATATACAAGAAGGAACAAACAGTTAGATATGGGGAAATATTGGATGAAAAGGGTGAACTTAAAATGATGCAAAATCTAGAAGAACAAGGTATAAAGATGAATTGGTTTTCATATGCGCAAATACATTCAAGGTATGTTAAAGATTCTAAAATAGAGGGATTCTATGATAAATTGACTGACTTAGATAAGATTTTGACAGGTACTGATGAAAAAGTGATTTAAAAATTATATGGTTATTTACTGGAAATTAAACTAGAGGAAGAACAAGTTAAAGAAATGATGATTGTTTGGGGGAAGAATTTTGGATATGGAATTGATTTAGAGAAATGGCAAAAATTGTGGTCTCAAAATTATAAAATGACAATGTCAACAGCATATAAAGAAAATCTGTATAAGATGTTTTTACAGGTGGCATTTTCCCCCAACAAGAATAGCAAGAATGTTCAAGAATAAATCTGAAAAATGCTGGAAATGTCATCAGATACCTGGCTCATATTACCATATGTGGTGGACTTGTGAGGACGCTAGAAAATATTGGACTAAAATTCGCACATGGTTGGAAAAAATGACAAACATATAGATTTAAAACCAGAGATTTTTTTATTGGGAATCTTACCTGATACATACAATAAAAATTTGAAATATTTGAATGTAAATGTATTGACAGCGGCTAGGATTGTATTTGCTAAAAATTGGAAGAGTGAAAAAATACCATCACAGGAAGAAATTATTAAGAAAATATTGGAATGTGTTGAAATGAGTAGATTGACATTTGAAATTAGAGAACAAGAAGATAAACAATTTTATGAAGTTTGGGACCTTTTCTATCAATGGTTAAATAATAAAATATAATAATAGAATATTTAGAATTTTAGGAAACAATGAATACATACTTCTTGCTTTTCTTTGATACTATCCTTATAAAATTTTATTAAGATAGATTTGGTATGACTTTATGATTTGCTATAAAATAAATTAAATAAATTATAGTTATCTCATTAAAGTATGAATTAATAAAATTATAGTCAAATGATTGTTTAATAATGATATCAAGTTATATAATTGTTGATTGATAATATGAGTTATTATGTAATATAACTACAATGGAGACTATTAAATGGATGCACAAAAAAAAGTGGTAAACCAACCGATACCTGTCTGTAAACTCATGAAGGAAAGATGATGTTTTTATGTTTTATGTGTTTTTGTTTGTTGTTAAAATTAATAAAACTGTTTTCAAAAAAAAAAAAAACTGGGAGATTGTAAATTCTAGTTCTGCCTAAAACACAAAGCCAGTTGGGTGAATTTGGGCCAGACACTTTTTCTCAGCCCTAGAAAGGAAGCAATGGCCAAAACCACTTCTGAAAAATTTTGCCAAGAAAACTGCAGGGACTTGTGCAGGCAGTCTCTAAGAATCAGACACAACTGAATGGAAAAACAAAACATATATGCAAAAAAGTTATTTTCATCATTCTGTTGCTGTCCAGACATCAATATGGACAGGAGTGGTACTAATATTTTATTTTTATATGGAGTGGGTTGGAGGATTTTTATTAGTCCCTGGCTGATGGCAGTTCAGAAACAAATTGAAGGATGTTCTTTGTAATTGGTTAGCTTTCCAATTGGTTAGCTAGAAGAAAAGGGGATGAACAACGGTGGGCTTATCATATTCCTTGCATATTTTGAACTCAACAATGAAGACAATTGACTCAAACTGATTCAGGAAGAATAGAGGAGAAAAATATATGTGATATGGAGGAGTGATTGGACTACCAGTTCCACTTCTAATGTACTTTAATTTTTGTTCTCTAACACTTGTTTGACCATGTTCCTATTGTCCTAGCAAAACACAGAAATCTATTTTCCTCAAGTCCATGCCATGCAGTCCAATTTTTGCATTAGTTAGTGGAACCAGGTTTCCTATTTACCACTGCTGGGAGTTCCAGTAGCATTTACATCCTTTGCCTTTCTAAATGATGAAGAGTTTGGATTAGGATTAGGATTAGGGTTGATTATTTCCATGGTAGAAGTTTACAGAAAATAGGATCAGGTCACACTAAATTTATGATATTACTGATTTTTACACATGACAGAAAAGATGTCTGAATAGAACTGGATAAATGTATTTATTAGCATTAACCTATTAAAATGTTTTCATTAAACTGTGTTTAATTTGGAGGAGAATTTCCTAATCTTTGCATAATTGGGCATAATTGTATTTACAAAGGTTTATAATAGTTTGCCTGGAATAAATCCTGTTTCTAGAGAACACAATCCTATCTAAATCTATTTGAGTAATGTAAAGTTTTTAGTGTGTCAAAAAACAAACCAGTAATACTTCTATATGCAGATGCTTGAATTTTAAAAAGAAATTCATTTATTCATGCTTTAAAAATTACTTAATTCTATCTTTTTAATCAAGACATTCAAATAGTAAAACAACAATGGTAAACATTAGAATAATCTATAAAAAAAAATCTAGTTTTCCTGAATCAAAAAATGATTGGGCTATCCTTTGGAAAGTTGTGTATGATTAGGTTTAAGTCATTGCAGGAATAAAAATACAAACCAAAAAATTATACTCAATAAATCTGAACTGTTCAGATATTACGTATTTTATGTGAATAACTTCCCTGGGTCATGATGTGCTTTCTAACAAGGAAGTTAATAACAAATTATCACCAGCCAACCAGCACAAGTCCAAAAATGGATTATACTGTTTATCCTTTTTGTTTGGCTAACAAACACATAACATTTCTTAATTTTCCTGTGTTGTACCTTGGTCAAAGTCTATAGCTTTACCTAGATAATTTACCAGGAGTTAGGAGCTATAAAATGTTTTCCAAATCACAGCTGTTTGAACAATTTGTCATCTCTACTTTTATGAAGTACTGTATCTCTTGAATAAACATTAGCTAGAGCCTTCTTTACAAATACAGTTAACATCTCTATCCTGTTTGCATACCAACATCTAGCTCATCTGATTCCTTCTCAGGGTTTTCATTATCTTACTTGGTTTGAACAATAAGAAAAAGAGATATGTTGTATGAATCTAGACACTTTAACCCAGGCAAACTCTTGTAGATATTGAAGTATCGATAGATATTAAAAAGCATAGGGTACAAGATTGCACTATGCTATAGGCAGTGGTGGGATTCAAATTTTTTTACTACCAGTTTTGTGGGTGTGGCTTGATAGGCATGGCGTGGCTTGGGCATGGCAGGGGAAGGATACTGTGAAATCTCCATTCCCACCCCACTACTGGGGGAAGGTTACTTGTAAATCCCATTCCCTCCCCACCCTACTAACCTGCTTTTCAGCTCCATTCTCCTGTGCAGGGCAACAAAAGAAGACCCAGCCAATCAGCTGGGACTTAAGAGGCAGAGAATAGATGGGGGCAGGGCCAGTCAGAGTTCTCCAAACTACTCAAAATTTCTGCTACCAGTTCTCCAGAACTGGTCAGAACCTGCTGAATACCACCACTGCCTATAGGTAATTCCATGAACAGATAAGTAAGAGTGTTGGGCCAGAGTCAAGCATTATTCTTTCTTACAGAGCCATCTGGCAAGTAGTAGTAGTAGTAATAGTAATAGTAGTAACAGTAGCAGCAGTAGCAGCAGCAGCAGTAGTAATGGTAATAATATTACTCATAATCTCCTGGTCATCCCTCATATAACAAAATGAATGCATAGTTGAATATCAGAGCACAAAAATGTTGGTATCCATTGCCCATTTGGTACTTTAGATATGAAATGGAAAGAATGTAGATTGCATTCAGTAAAATTCTATTTGAGTGAAATGCAATAAAGTCTTTCAGGATTTTGACACTCTAATAGCAGTAACAAAAGGTAGCAAAATTATCTCTCTCTTTGTATTGATTTAGTGAAAAGGAGAAAGTGAAAAGCAATTTGTTACAATGTACAATGCAACAAATTGCTTTTTACTTTCTCCTTCCACATTCAAAACAAACAAAAATATAGAAAATAATAGAAAAACAAGAACAGAATTAAAACCAAAAAAATCCATATATTTTTTGCTTTCTTCCATTATTTCTATAATGGAATTTTTGTTTTAATGTAATTGCATCTTAAACATTTCTCTAATCTCTTTGACTCATTTTTAATCCCCTAAATTCATTTCCAGTACCAATACTGATAGGCTGAATAGCAATATCTGGATCTCTAATTCTAAGTATGCATTTTGCTTCTCTATATCATCTTATTCTTCATATGACAGACTTCAGGCTTCCAGTAAAACTGACCGCAGGCAAACCTAAAATATGTTCAAATTTAAAATCTAGCCAAACTCTTAAATGATTCAGATTCTTGGGATTAAAAGGTAAGTAAGGTGTGTGATTAGACTCTCCCCATAGTTTTATTTTGTAATTATCAGATTTATAAAATTGTTCTGAAAAACCAAGAGGATTGATACCTTGGATGTTGGTACTTAATCTTATTTTAAAATCTCACATCCCCCAAAATTTTGCAATGCAAAAAACACAAAACAAAAACATTTTACAATGCAAAAAACAAAAAAAAAACATTTTACAATGCAAAAAACAAAAAAACAAAAACATTTTACAATGCAAAAAACAAAAAAACAAAAACATTTTACAATGCAAAAAACAAAAAACAATCCTCTGCAATGGAGGAAAGACAGTGTATGCTTCCTGATGGAGTCACTCTGCTCTTATGCAACTATTTCACAATCATTCCTTCTCTCCTTATTTTTAATGCTGCTGCTAAGGAAGATAGTATAAGTAGCTGGACCCTAACATAAGACTTAGTTAAACTTTGTTGTGCGAAATAGACAAGATCAGCAAATGACTGGTTTTGGATCATTCTGAATTCTAGCTCCGCGTTTGCAATGGCCTGGCCTTCAGGGAATTGCACTGCCTGCGTAGATTGCACCAGGTCAAGGGCCTTAAGCCTGGACTTTCATTGGTAACAAGAGATAAGCCAGGCATTTTCACTGGTCGGCTGGTAAATATTAGCCCTGCTTTTTCCCAGTGGCACAATATGCACAACATTGTTCTGCGCTAGAACTGTCTGCTTACAATACACATTTGCTGTGTGAACCAGATTTCCAGGAAAATGAGAACAAACTGCCCAAGCTGTTGACAATAGAATAGTGATAAACAGGAAAATGTAGCTCTAAACAAAAGAGTTGGTATGAGATAGACATTACATGTTCTCTGCTGATAAAAGTGAGGATAGGGCTTGACAATGTTTAATTTTCCTTTTCTAACGTTGGTTTCCATCCTGAAAAACTAGGCTGAGAAACAGGAAACAAGAGAAGACTTTTAAAACAATGTCTGTTCATCTGGGAAATAAATCATGTATCTCACTCATTCATACAGCTTTCCGATGTTTTTCACATCAATGTACCCTCGTTCACAATGACAGTACTTTGTCAATAGAGGCCAATCTATAATTTATATTGTTCAAGCTTTTAAAAAGGAGTCTACATTAATCTTCTTCCTATTTAAAAAAAAAAAAACCACAGAACTCCAATCAGGAAATATTTTCAGTGACTAAAGTTCATAGTTGTAACTTCAGGATTATTAGAAGCACTAGATTTTATGATAATACCAGGGCTGCCAACCTTGAGTGATAGTTCGGAGTGAGACACTGCGAGGGAGCGGAGCGACCCGAGGGAGCGAAGCGCCCAAGGGGGGGATGGTGTGGAAGGGGGGTGTCCCCCCTTCCACGGTAGGGAGCTTTGACAATTTTACATTTTAAATGGTGCAATCTGATGCATACTTTAGTCATGATTTGGACATATACATACATACATACATGCAAGCAGCACCAATGTACTTGAACCGGATTTGTAAGATATTAATAATGCAGTTCACTGACCATCTTGGCCGGAAAGGGTCCACATTCTTGGGCCTCTGCCCATCTGCTCCGTCCCTTTGGGCTGCTCCGGCTCTCCTCCTCCTCCAGGGTCCCTGGCTGAGAGGGGCGTCCCAAGTGCCTGGGATCCGGCCCCTCCAGGCTGCCTCTTCAGGGCCACAGAAGCCTCCCTCACATGCCCCCGGGGGTGGAGGGGGCCTTGCCAGGGTTCCCGGCCTTGGAGCTGGGCAGAAACGGCCCTTCCCAGCCCTCTCCCACCCTCTGGGCCTCCCACCTGTGGAGGGGAGGGGGATCCAGGCTGAGTCTTGGACCCACCAGCCTCACAGTCCAGCTGAAGGGTCGGAAAGGGCCAGGCAGGCAGATGGACACACACACACACACACACACACAGAATGGGGGGGGGAGGCTGGTGTCCTTCACTCCCCAAATGCCCCCCTCCCAGTCTGTGCATGGGACCCCCAGCAATGCTGCCATCAGCTGCTCCCCTGCAGGGAAGTCCTGGATTGTCTGGGGGAGGAGAGGAGATGACAGTGGCCACTCCCCCCCCCTTTGCTTGGCATTTGTGGGGAGACCCCTCAAGGCGAGATTCCTTCCCAGGGGCTCCCAAAGAGCATCCAAACGTTCCTGGCATCAAGTGGGGAAAGAAGCCTAAAAAGAGAGAAACTCCTGCACCGGCTGCGATTGGGGCTCGGAGGGGACAGGAACCCCCCCTCCTTGCGAGCCCCCCCCGCCCCGCTCCAGCCTGCCCTCTGGCGGGACCCCCTTCCTGGAGAGGCTCCTCCCTGCCAGACCCTCTTGCAGCCTCTTGGACCCAGGGGAGGCTGGGGGGGGTGCATATCTAGGTGCAAAGGGCGGGGGGAGGGACACAATGTACCCGGGAAGGAGCCCTCCCCCCCTCTTCCCCCTCCCTCTCCAGGGACTTCCCATCAGGCTGGGGAGCGAGAGAAGCCGAGGCGCGCAAGAGGCCAGCCACGGCAGCTCCCCTTGCGAGAGGGAGGCCGGAGAGGGACGCGCCTTTGCGCCCCAATCCCAGCGGCCTTGAGACCAGATGGGTGCGGGGAGGGGATGATGGGAGCTCAGCTCTCGAGAAAGGCCCAGGGATGCCCTGTAGTCGTACTTCATGGGGGATAGAGAGTTCGTCTCTCTCATCTCCGCCTGCCAGAGCAGAGTGCAGCGCAAGGGTTAAGCCCAGAGAGTTGTGACATCCTAGAGCGGAAAGGAGCAACCGCTTCCTGCAGCGTGGAATTCTCTCCTCACCCCAGTACAGAAATCAATGCGGGCAACGTCCTCTCGCACATGCTCTGTTCACCCTCTGAAGCCGCCCAGGATCGGAGGCTTCACTTCTCGAAACTTTGGGCTTGGGCATATCGATATTCGGAATATCAGAGAATGTAGAGATATATTTATTTTTGTACATTCCATTTTGGGGGTTTAGCGTGAGATTTCGTTTATCAGAGTGAGACAGTCAAAATTGGTTGAATTGCATGAGTCTCACGCTGATTGCGTGAGAGTTGGCAGCCATGTAATACAGTTTAGGAAATTTCCACAATAATGACTTGTGATATCTTCACAGCACTGAAATAATAGAAAGCTTGTATTTGGAGACCAAAATGGGAAAATAAGCCACATACACACCTGTATACACACACACTCGCGTAACAAAATTATTCAAATTTCAATAGGAATATCTCACACAGTAAGGCAGGTTCAGACATGTGATATATGATTTCTAAAGAAGAATTATGAGGCCATTTAAAACAACAAAGTGCTTTGAACAAATTCTATAGTGATAACTATCAATGCTCAATGAAAAATACAGATATTTTGGCTGTGCCTGGTGATTGGGGATAATGTTTGGGGAAACAAATGGAAGACAGAATGTGTCACTAAACAGTTTTTCTATAATGATTTTACTTATGTTTTATTAATATTTTTCTTTATACTTATTTTGTTTGTATTTTCTAGTGTAACTTTCTTAAAAATGGTTAAAAGCTCAAGTTGAAAAAAAAAAGCACTCTGGCACAGATGTCAAACTTGCAACATCACATTGTCATCATGTGACATATCACAACTTTTTTCACCTTCGCTAAATCAGGGGTGGGCACATGTAGCCAGCACATGACAATGCCACGGACCACAAATTTGACGCCCCTGCACGACAGTATTATTTTGGCTTAAAGTTAGGAGGATGACTCCTTGGGCAGATACTAATAGATCTAGACTTACAACTATTCATTTATAAACCATTTGAAGTTACAATACTCAAAAAAGTGACTTACAACCAGTCCTCATGCTTACAACCATTGCAGTAACATGATTAAAAATTTGGATGCTTGGTAACTGACATGTATTTAGGACAGTTGCAGAATCCTGAGATCATGTGATTACCATTTGCAACCTTCCCAGCTGACTTCTGACAACCAAAGTCCAATAGGCAAGCTGGATTTGCTCAATGACCTCTTCACAATTCACATAACAACTGCAGTGATTCACTTAAGCATGACAAAAAGGTAATAAAATCAGGTATGGCTCATTTAACAAATGCCTTGCTTAACAATGGAAATTCTGGTCTTCAATCAAGGCCTATCCAAATACATTTAGCTTGGGAAGAGCCCATCTACCATTCTCAAAAGACCCCTGTGCTTGATACAGTCTTTCTTCGACCCACATCCCGAGATGTTTAGAATAATGGTTTAAATGGTGACTTCAATCTTCTCCTGACACAGTCTTGATCTTTGTCTGATGTGGACCACTTTTGCAGCATTTTTTATTTATTTATTTATTTTATTTATTTTGTCAAGCGATTATAAGATAACAGATATAAGTATAAACATAGTTATGAATAAATGAAATGGATACAAATAAGAAAAAACAAACAATAGGACAGGGACAGTAGGCATGTTAGTGCTCTTATGCATGCCCCCTACAGACCTCTTAGGAAAGGGGTGAGGTCAATAGTAGACAGTCTAAGGTTAAAGTTTTGGGGGTTTGGGGAAGAAACCACAGAGTCAGGTAGAGTATTCCAGACATTGACCACTCTGTTGCTGAAGTCGTATTTCCTGCAATCAAATTTGATGCAATTAACCTGGAGTTTGTATCTATTGTTTGCTCTTGTATTGTTATGGTTGAAGCTGAAGTATTCATTGACAGTAGGACATTGCAACATACATTTTTTTTTCTTTTTAAAAAACAATTTTATTAATTTTCTACAAACAAACAAAACAAACAAAACATAAAAACATCAACTCTCTTATGTACATACAGTGTGTTGGTTGGTTCATCAGTTTTGTGCATTCATTTCATAGTCTCAATTACAGTTATATTACATAACAACTCATATCTTACAGCTTGTAATATTTGTGTTTTAATGGATTTTTTGGTAAATGTGATATGGACTTCCCTTGGTAAGTTATTTCTCATCGCGTATCTTGTATAAACTCGGTATACCTCGTCTACTCCATCCATCATCTTTTCCTCTGTAATTTCCAAAGCATCTGCCAACAATTCTATCATTATCGCAGACAAATTTTGTCCCTTTTCTTCTTCTATATTTTGAAATCTGAGATAGAATTCTGACCTCTCCATCTCCCACCTCAACATCCCACTTTTATCTTGTTCAACCACTGTTAATCTGCTGTCAATATTTCCAATCTTCTCCTCTCTTTGTTTACCTTCTTCCTCAATTTTTTGGAATCTCTCATCATACTTCACCATCATTTGTTGAATATTTTCCACTTTTTCATCAATCTTCTCTGTTCTTTGTTCAATAGTATCTGTTTTTATCTTGAGATCTTGGATTCCTTGCATAATCATCTGTAAAGTCACTTTTTCTTGTTCTTTATCTTGCTTCAACAATGTCTGAATTAAGCGTTGTCCTCCAGCTGGTGGGGAGGCAGAGGGAGAGGTAGAAACGCCAGAAGATAGGGGTTTCCTGCTCATTTTAGTTGCTTCAAGACCTTCAAATTCTTTTTAACTTTTAATCCAACTGGTAGAATAGCCAATTATAATCCAAAATGGAAAAATCCAATAGTAAAAAGCCTGATGGCAAAAAACAAAAAGGAGAAGGAGAAGAAGAAAAATCTTCAAGTTCTTCTAGACCCTAATCCAATTATGAAGTAGTCCACAATAAAAAATAAAAAATAGAAAGAAAAAAAAGCCCAATAATAATAATAATAATTAAGAAGAAAAAGAACAAAAATAAGGGAAAAAAATTCCTTCAGGTTCTTCACACCTTAATCCAATTGGGAAATCTCAATAATAAAAAGGAAAAGGCAGAATGATCCAAAAACATGGATAGAAAAAGCAAAAAGTCCCAGTAAAAAGAAGGAGAAGAAAAGAAAAATAAAGAAAAAATTCTGAGGCTTTCCCTTTAAAATAAAAAGCACAAATAAGAATGTTACTAAAATTAAAATTTACAAAGAGGCTGGTAAGGAAGGGTACCACAACTGAAAAAAGATAAGAAAACGCACTGCACTTTGTTCAGTTGCCCAAGGCTCTTATTGTGACTCTCTTCTCCACAAGCTTCAAAGCCAAGCCTCAAGTGTTGAAATGTGGATAAAAGTACAGGAAAGCATCTGTAATAATATTCTGCTGTGCTCTTCCCTCTATTTTATCAAATTGAAATGTCCTTGAGAAAAAGTCTTTTCACAGTTCTCTCCAATTCAAATAAAATATTTTCAAGCCTCTAGTTGGCAGTATTACAAAGTTTCCTAATACACTCCCCCCCAGCCAGAAAAACAGTTTAAGTTAAAAAAAGAAAAAGTATTTACATATATATATATATATATATATATATATATATATATATATATATATATATATATATATATATATAAAATAGCCAAAGGGAGCCTCTATCCTAAAAAAAAATTAAATAATCAAAAAGGAGCATAAAGATATATGTAAGAGAAAATTCAATCCAGTTACCTACAAAGTCACACTAAAGTCCCCCCCAAAAAAAAAATAAGAAAAAGAAAAAAAATCATATAAGAGAAAATTCAGTCCAGTTAACTACAAAATCGCACTAAAAAAAAAAGTAAGAGAAAGAAAAAAAAATCCAAGCCTCAATTTGATGTCCCTTTAAAAAACGCCGCAGAATGAGAAAATACCATTACAGGAAGAAATTATTAAGAAAATATTGGAATGTGCTGAGATGAGTAAATTGACATTTGAAATTAGAGAGCAAGAGGATAAACAATTTTATGAAATTTGGGATCTTTTTTATAAATGGCTAGATGATAAAATACGATAATAGAATATTTTAGATAGTAAGAAATATCTTTATCTTGCTATTTTGCTATTATTTTGTTATTTGATATTATATTTATAAAGGTTTTTTTTTTAGGATTGATTTGGTATGATTATATGATTTGTTGAATAATCTGGTTAAAGTATTGTTAGCTCATAAAGCATGAATGATTAAAAGTATAGTCAAAAAAAATTTTTTTTTTTAGTGATTATAGGATATATAAGTTTGGATTGATAATATGAGTTGTTATGTAACATAATTGTAACTGGGACTACAGAATGAATGCACAAAAATGATGAACCAACTGACACACTGGATGTACATACGAGGGTTGAATGTTTTAATGTTTTGTTTGTCTTGTTTGTTTGTAGAAAATTAATAAAATTTTCTTTCAAAAAAAAAAACGCCGCTCATACAGTTTTGTCAAAAAAATCTCACAGGTTTCTTCTCATATTCAGAGTGTCCTTTCAAATCTCAACGAGTTAACAAAAAAAAAGAACTTTCTCACCCAGCCAACACACTTTCACTTTCAGCCTCTTCCTTTCCGGAGCTGTCCCGACTTCAGCAGCTATGGAGGCTGCCTCTCCGCCACCAGCAAAAGGACTTCTCCCGGATCAAACCAGGGACTTTGCGATATCCCTGGGATCCACGAAGTGTGCCCTTCATGATCACCGTCTCTAAGGAATGGTTTAGGTCCATTGGGACCGACCAGGGGTGAAAATATCAGCTGTGATCTTGGAGCCCTGAGATTGCAGCTGTATCACTGTGATGAAGCTCCACCTTCTCCACAACATATAATTTTATGTTCCATACTTAGATCGGACCAAAGGCAGCATAGTTCTAGATTTTCTAGGTCTAGAATTTAAAGTCTGGTGGCATAAGGTATTTTGCAGTAAGTAGAGGAGTGGAGAACTCTTCTTGTGAAATATTTCTGGACTTTCTCAACTGTATTAATATCAGATACATAATGCAGGTCCCAGAGTGATGAGCTGTATTCAAGTATTGGTTTAGTAAATGTTTTGTATGCTCGTTAGTAGTGTAATATTACCAGAGAAAAAGCTATGCAGGATTAGATTAACAACTTTTAATGCCTTTTTGGCTATGTAGTTACAGTGGTCTCTAGCACTTAGATCATTAGAGAGGTCCTTGACAGAGTTCGGATCATCAACAAGGTCTTGACTATTCAGCTTGTACTTTATTTTCTGATTTTTTTTTGCCAATATGTAAAACAGAGCATTTATTTATTGAGATTTGAAGTTACCATTTGTTTGACCATTCTGATACACAGTCAAGGTCTTTTTGAAGGGTAGAAGTATTGTCTGTGGTGTTGAATAGATTTACATTATCAGCGAAGAGAACGCAGTTACTCTTAATATGATCAGAGAGGTCATTTATGTAGAGTATGAAGAGAGTTGGTCCTAGAACACTGCCCTGGGGGACACCACTGTTGACAGGTACAGAATTTGATAGGATGCTCCCAATTTTGACCATTTGTTGTCAGCTTGACAGGAATGCTTCTATCCAGTTATGTAGGTGTCCAGAGATACCATAAGATTTTAGTTTTAGGAGTAGTTTGTCGTATACCACTGAATGAAAGGCTTTAAAGAAGTCTATATAGATTGCATCTATTGCTTTGCCCTGATCAAGTTGTATAGTCCATATATTTTTGCAGTGTAAGATTTGCAGATTACAGGATAGTTTTTTTCTGAAACCAAATTGTTTATTAGAGAATAGGCTGTTTGTCTCTAAGTGGAGGATAATGGATTGGTTAATAATTGATTCCATGACTTTCCAGGTGACGCAGCATAAAGAGATTGGTCTGTAATTTTCAACTAGGCTGGGCTCTCCCTTTTTGAAAATGGGGATGACCATGGTCCTAAAGGATTTTTCAAAGATTATGCTTGGAGATTCGGCTATGACAGTGGATAGCTTTTTAAAGAAGTGTACACATATTCCATCTGGTCCAATAGATAGAGATGGTTTCAGATTGCGTTCTGCTTTTTCAACATTGTCTTTTGTAAAATTGATATGTATTGGATCATTGTAGTCATCTGTGGTTTGACTAGGAAATACTGGGCATGATCCATTGCTGTTTACAAATATTGAGCCAAAGAATGTGTTAAAGAGGTTGGCTTTAATGGTGTCATTAAAATGGCATACATGTGGTGTTGAATCCTGAGTTCACTCACACTGCACTCCCAGTGGTGGGATTCAAATTTTTTTACTACCGGTTCTGTGGGCATGGCTTGGTGGGTGTGGCGGAGGAAGGATACTGTAAAATTTCCATTCCCACCCCACTAACCTGCTTTCCAGCTCTGTTCTCCTGTGCAGGGCAACAAAAGAAGACCCAACTGATTATCTGGGACTTGGGAGGCAGAGAATAGATGGGGGCAGGACAAGTCAGAGGTGGTATTTGCCGATTTTCTGAGCTTCTCAAAATTTCTGCTACAGGTTCTCCAGAATGGGTCAGTACCTGCTGAATACCACCTCTGTGCAATCCCCATCCCCTCTGGTTGCTTTTCTTAATTTCCTCTCTATTGTTGGACTGACAGAGTGCTAAGAAAGCATCATTGTTAGAACTTACTGCTATTGCTAGAAGAAACTTCTGATAGCATTAGTGGCTGTTGGAAGAAATGTCCATCTGGGTTCAGTTCCAAGTGGGGAGAAAGGGACTGGAAACATGGAGGCTATTTGGAAAGATGGTTTGATGGTGGACAGGACCATATGGTTTCACGTCCTAGACAATCGAGCACATAGGTGAGAGAGGGAGAGAGATTTATATCCTCTGTTGGGTTTGAACTTGCTTCCTGTTCCTGTGGCAAGAAATGTATCCTAATTGGTTGTCAGATTCCCATGGGGCCATGCAGGAGTATCTTTGTAGGTTGTCCTGAATGCCAGGCTTGATTAAATCTTGCTGAAGGATGTAATGAAGGGGCTTTGGGCAATTCCTATTATGGCTTAATGGCTTTGTCCTGGTTTGTATCTAAGTGAGGGCTAATCCTATCACCCTGGAGCTGAAGATCTTTTTGTGTTGTAGATAAGCTTTCCCAGCTTTTCTGGGGCTATTAACAAAGGTGGGGACTGCTTTCCAAGAGTGTGTTTCTCCTTTTCTCATCCAGGGAGATATAATATTCTGCCTTTTTAATATTTCCTGGAATATTTCATTTTTCTAGGAGAAGGGCGGGTGCTAACTTTCTGTAAGGCAATGCTTTCACCTCTGTTCTCCCAACAACTTTCAGATACTTGTGTGCATATAAAGTGAAGGAACATTGTGTCATGACTACTTGTTGACACCTCATATCTTTTCAGGATTCTGCCAAACACTTTTCCAGAAAATTAACAAGATATTTTCCCAGTGCCTTTTGCATTCACTCATTACTTTTTCCTTTGAGAAATGTAGGATAGGATAATCATGGCATCCTTTCAGTCATCAGGCATAAGCTTGTGAAGGCCATAAAAATTCCAGCAAATTATCCATAGGGCCTCATTTTTAAACATGAAGTTCTGGAATCCATCATCTCTCCCCCCCCCCCTCATCTACAGAATGCCTCTCTCTCCCTTCCACCCCCTTTCATACACACATAAATTTATTAGTAAGAGTTCAAAAGGTATTTGCTGCTGCTGGGATTGCTGTTGCCAAGTAACCAGAAAAATAAAGAAACAAAACATTTTTTTTCCTGGCTTAGCGATCCAAAACCTCAAATAACTTTTATTTTGTGATTTGAGGAGCTTGAGGACTACAGAGCTTGGGAACTCTATTGGTGGAAATTCACACCAGAATTTGCATTCCAGCTGATTTCCCCTCTAAGCAACTAAGACAGAAATCTCAAACTAGATTTCTTTGAAGGCCGGATCAGCATTGTAGTTGTTGTGTCCGCGAAATGATGCCAGGAGTCGGTGACTTCAAATCATGCTCTTTATTTGAGGTTGGAACCGAACTGGGCCAAAGGGAAAAAGATCGCGGCTTTTATTCTTTTAGCCGTGGCAGCCGCGGCCAATGGCACCGCTTTGAATCTCCCGCGATCTGAATGGACCAATCGCGGGAGATTCTTAGCGAGCCAATCAGCGCCGCTCGCCTGACCAATCAGAGAGCCCCGCGCTTTGGCCAATCAAAGCGCGGGGATCTCAAGAATGCTAATTAAGAACAGAACAACCCTCCCCTCTTGGTTCAGTCCTTACGTCGCGTAGTCACGTAGGTAGGTGGGGCTCCGTCTGAGCCTACTGGACCTGCGCAGCTCAGTCGTAGGTTGGATCCCGGCCGGTTCGGTCGGGATCTCTGCTGCTCCTGCTGCCGTCGTGGGAACCGGCTGGTCGGTCGGGCCGGGCCGCTCTCCGTAGCTCCCTCCTGGGCCTCCCGGGTTGGTTGAGCTGCGGGTTTCGCCGCTCCCGCTCGGTCTTTCTGGGTCGGTCGAAATGGCCTGGCTGTCTCTTCCTGGTGAGGGGTCGTGATGGCTGCTTTCCGGTAAGTACGGCTGGTTTATTCTTCTTTGGTTTTGGTCCCCTGGGTATTCCTTCCCCCCTTGGTTTGTGTTGTGGGGGTTGGTTTCGCCTGTCTGTGCGTCGGCGGTCTCTTGGTTGGTAGTCCTCGACCTTAGTTGGTCGATGTGGCATTTCCACGCTCGTCCGTCTGCTGTTTGTAGGCGGTATGAGTGTGGGCCTGTTATTTGTGTGATGACGGCTGGTATCCATAGTGGCTCTCCTGTCAGGTTTCTCGCGTATACGGGGTCGCCGGGTGCGAAGGTTCGGTGTTTGCTGTTTGAGTCTGGGGGCTTCTCCGGGTTATACGTGGGGTGTAACCTGTCGAGTGGGGACCTTAGTTTCCTGCCATTAATAGTTCGGCTGGGCTCTTATTGGTTGTGGTATTTGGGGTTATGTGTTGGGTGAAGAGTAGTTTGTTTATTTTCTCCTGGATCTCCCCGTGATCTATTTTCCGGATGGTCTTCTTAGTGAATTGGACCATTCGTTCCGCCCTACCGTTCGCCGCCGGGTGCGCCGGTGCTGTCAGCGCGTGGCGGATGCCCCTTTCCACTAGGAATATTTCGAATTCCAGCGAGGTGAATTGGGGCCCGTTGTCGGAAACGACAACATCTGGGAGGCCGTGTGTTGCAAAGAGTTTGCAGAGTTCCTTGATCACGGCCTCCGTGGTTGTTGTCTTCATGTTGCTTACCTCCAGCCAGTTGGAGTAAGCGTCAACTGTTATGAGGAAGGTGTGTCCTTTTGTGGGCCCGGTGAAGTCTATGTAAATCCTAGACCAAGGTCCCCTTGGGGTTTCCCACTCTAGGACGGGTGCTGTGGGTGGGCTTGGCCTAGTTTCCTGGCATCGTTGGCACCTTGCTACCCAGGCCTCTATTTGTTTGTCCATCCCTGGCCACCAAGCGTAACTTCTGGCCAGGGCTTTAGTCCTAACGATGCCAGGGTGCCCCTCGTGTAGCAGTTCCAGAACCTTCCCTTGTAGCTTTTCTGGAATGACCACCCTATCCCCCCATAGTATGCACCCTTTTAATAAAGAGAGTTCCGTTTGGCGGTTTCAGAATGTTTTGACGGATTCATCGTTGTCCCTTTCCGGCCACCCTTTCTCTACCAAATGCAACACCTGCGCCAGACGTTTGTCTTTATTAGTCTCTCGGGCAATGTCTGACGTGGTTATGGGCAGGTTGGGTAGAGTCTCTATGCTGAGGGTGGTCGTTGTGGGTGCTGGGTCGGTGTCAGGTTCTGGTAGCGGCGAGCGGCTTAAGGCGTCTGCATGGGAGATCGTCTTACCAGGTCTGTGTATGAGTCCGTAGTTGTAGGCTGCCAGGAACTCAGACCACCTTGTCATTCGGGGAGACAGAATGTTCGGGGTGGCCCGGTTTCCTGCAAGGATTCCCAGCAGCGGTTTGTGGTCAGTTATGATGGTGAAAGTCCGGCTGTAGATATACTCGTGGAATCGTTTTACGGTGGCAACGATAGCCAGAGCCTCTTTGTCCAGCTGGCTATAGTTCCGCTCTGGTTTGGTGAGGGTCCTTGAAAAGATGGGCACTTCTTTTCCATCGGGGAGGGTATGGCTGAGGACAGCGCCAACGCCGAAGGGTGATGCGTCGCATGTGACGGCCAGAGGTAGGGTCTCGTTATATTGTATGAGGACGGTGTCCGAAGTGAGGAGGTCCTTTGTTCTTTGGAAGGTGGCTTGCTCGCGTTTCCCTCAAGTCCAGGTCGCTGCCTTGTCCAGGAGCCTATGCAAGGGCTCCGCCACCGTCGCCTTTTGGGGCAGGAAAACATTGTAAAAGATAAGTAGCCCCAGGAATGCCTGTAGTTCCGTCTTGGACTTGGGTGTGGGGGCTTCTTTGATGGCCTTGATTTTTTTGTTTGTGAGGTGAATGCCGTGACGGTCTAGGAGGTATCCTAGGAATTCGACCCGTTCCGTGCATAGCTGGCATTTCTCCCTCTTGACCTTTAGCCCGGTCTCTTTAAATTTGGTTGGGACCTCCCTTAGGCGACCCTCTAGCTCGGCTTGGTTAGCTGCCGACACTAGGACGTCGTCGAAGTAAGGCACCACCCCCTTGATGCCTTGCAGTAGTCTTTCCATTAGGCTTTGGAATATTCCCGGTGCCACACTGACTCCGAATTGGAGTCGGTTGCATTTGAATGCCCCCCGGTGGGTGACTATGGTTTGCACTTCTGCCGTTTGCTCGTTGACTGGCAACTGTTGGTAAGCCTGGGCGAGATCGAGCTTGGTGAAAACTTTGCCCCCTCCCAGTGAGTGCAGTAGGTGTTGAACTACTGGGACGGGGTAGGCGCTTTGTTGTAGCGCGCCATTTAGGGTGGCCTTATAGTCCCCACAGATCCTCACCAACCCATCGGGCTTGATTGGGATGACTATGGGGGTCTCCCACCAGGCGTGGTCTATGGGCTGTAGGACCCCTTGCTTGACGAGCTTGTCAATTTGCTCGTCTATCTTGGGTTTAAGTGCGAATGGCACCCGCCTTGGTTTCAGGTGTTTTGGGGGGACGTTTGAGTCTAGGTTGAAAGATATAAGGGGCCCTCGGTACTTGCCTAGGTTTCCGTCGAAGACCTCTTGGAATTCCCGGGCCAGTTGCTGCTCCCAGCTGTCGTCGGTGACGTGGTCGACTCCCGTGAGTGCGATGTCGAGCGGGGCGAACCATTGCAGTCCCAGTAGGCTTGGGCGGTCGCGGTCGATGATTGTCAGGGGAAGTCTTTCGGTGTGCCCTTTATAGGTGATGTTGAAATGTTTGGTTCCGACTACTGGGATGCGGTTTCCCTGGTAGTCCTTTACAATGAGTCTCTGGCTGTCTATGTTCCTCCTTTGGAGGGTAGGCACCAAGCGCTTTATTTCATGCCATGCAATCATGGAGAGGTAGGACCCGGAGTCCACCTCCATTTTGCATGGCTGGCCCTCGATGCCTACCTCCACGTGGACCTTCCGGGCATCATTGGTGATGGTGTGGCCGATGGTGACCGTCTGATGGGTCTCCTCTCTTCGCCGGTTATCGCCGCCTCGCAGGGATCGTCTGTTCCGGTCCCATCTGTTGTCCGAGGGGCGATCTCTGGTCCGGGGTGGTGTGCTCTCTCTCCTCCGGTCGCTCTGGTCCCATCGTGCCAGGCTGCGCTTCTTCTTTAGGCGGCAGACACGGGTGATGTGTCCCTTCTTGTCACAATGCCGGCAGATCAATTCGAAAAACCGGCATTCTGACCTGGGGTGGTCGCCGCCGCAACCGGCACAGTTGCTCCTCGACTTACAACCCCGCTGGTTCCATGGGTCGCGGCCTGTCTGGAGGCAATGGATGTCCTCCTCATCCTCCGAAGTGCCCGATGCCGAGTGGAAGTCGCCCTGGTGGGTGGTCATCTCGGGTTGGGCCTCGGTCGACCTCGCCGGGTTGTTGTTTCCGCTGCGGTCCCCAGTGTTCGGTCTGCGCATGCGGTCGGCGGAAGTTCGGGTCGCTTCGGCGGCTGCGACTGCGGTGAGGGTGTCTGCTAGGCTGATGTTGCCCTTGGCCATCAGCCGGCTCTGGAGGACGGGGTCCCACAAACCGAGCACGATTCGGTCTCGCAGGGCATCGTTCAGTTGTCGAATTCGCAGAGCCCCCCCTAGGCGTCGCAGCTCGGCGACGAAGTCGCTGAAGCTCTCACCCGACCTCTGGTCCCGACGGTAGAATTCGTTGCGTCGGATCAGGATGGGTACCTCTGGAGCGTAGTGCCGCCGAAGTATTGGCTCGAGGACGTCCCAGTCCATCGCGGTCGCATCGGTGGGTTTGGCAAGCACCTTGGCCATCTTGAAGACCTCGGTCCCGCAGTGGGTCAGGAAGATGGCGTGCTTCATGGGGCCGGTGGCGTCCTTCAGGTCGCTGCACTCGAGGAACATGCGGAATCGGTCGGAGTACGAGCTCGGTGGCGGGGTTGAAGGGTGCTGGGGGTGCGATTTTCGCCATCGCAGTGGTTCGTCTGGCTTCCGTCGGACACGTGGTTCAGTTCAGGGCCTGGATCCCACCTTCGTCGCCAGTGTTGTGTCCACAAAATGATGCCAGGAGTCGGTGACTTCAAATCATGCTCTTTATTTGAGGTTGGAACCAAACTGGGCCAAAGGGAAAAAGATTGCTGCTTTTATTCTTTTAGCCGCGGCGGCCGTGGCCAATGGCACCGCTTTGAATCTCCCGCGATCCGAATGGACCAATCGTGGGAGATTCTTAGCGAGCCAATCGGCGCGGCTCGCCTGACCAATCAGAGAGCCCCGCGTTTTGGCCAATCAAAGCGCGGGGATCTGAAGAATGCTAATTAAGGACAGAACAGTAGTTCTTCTCCACAGGTCAGCTGGCGGGGGGGGGGACACACAGGACAGACACCTCCTGCAGCACCCTGCCAGCCAAAACAGGGTGCAGTGGGGCCACGTGCTCTCTCTGTGCCTCGTTTTCAGTCTGGATGGCCTCCTACATCACTTTGCCAGCCAAAACGACAAAGGGAAGCAGCCGGTTGTGGAGTACAAGAAGACTTGTAAATAACATACCTGAATTTCTCCTCTTACTAAATACGGCTATATTCGACATCATATTTATCCGTGAAACATGGCTCAACGCATCTCTCCCTGACTCCTTTACCATAATAAGAGACTATCATGTTTACTGATCAGATCATGAAATCCCTAGAGGAGGTGGTGTTGCTATCTTCTATAAAATGTCCCTACATCAAAAAAAAACTTAAAACTCAAAAAAAAGTTACCCAGGAGCTTGCTCTTCCTGAGACCATCGTCTGTGAACTGTTCTTAAATATCTCATTTCGGTTCTTACTATGTTACAGAGCCCCTGATTATGACATCAAACATGCAAACAAGCTAAATATACTACTAACATGGGCAGCTTTTATCTTTCTTGATAACTTCAATCTACCTCATATTAACTGGACCCTTAACAAATGTACAACTGAAGCCACACATGCAACCTTATTACAATGCAGTAACAAATATGGGACTAGAACAACTAGTAACCAACAATACTAGACTTAATAACTGCCTTGATCTCATCTTCTGCAATACTTTGAATTCAATTTACGGAATACAAATTAAAGAACCTTTTCCAACAGTGACCATAACATGATTGACTTTTGTCTCAACATACGTCCACACAAAAATCATCACAATGACAGAATCCCCAATTATAACTTCAAAAAAGGCAACTATGATCTTATAAACAATGATCTCTCATCCCTTGATTGGCAATTTCTATTCACTGGATGAAATACTGTTGAAGACCATTACAACATATTTTTACTTGAAGTGAAAAGAGTCATCAAACTATATGTACCAATAACAACTCCCAAAACCAGGAAAAACGAATTACCCATAACAATAAGGAAGCATCAATCCAAAAAGAAATCAGAAAAACAAATCTGGTCATGTTGCCGACTTCAAAAGTCGATACAAAAATTTATGCCACCAAATAAAGACAGAATGCACCAATTATCACATTAAACAAGAGGAAAACCTTCTATGCACCAATTCCACCCACACTTTCTACAATTTTGTAAACAATAAGCTAAAAGACTTAAGGTCCATCTCACCCCTGAAAGGATCAAATGGTAAAGACTGCATTAATTAATTAATTAATTAATTAATTAATTAATTAATTAATGGTAAAGACACCATTAAAGCCAACCTCTTTAACACATTCTTTGGCTCAGTATTGGTAAACAGCAATGGATCATGCCCAGTATTTCCTGGTCAAACCACAGATGACTACAATGATCCAATACATATCTATTTTACAGAAGACAATGTTGAAAAAGCACAACGCAATCTAAAACCATCTCTATCTAGGAAGGCGGAGCTTCATTTTGGCGATACAGCTGCGATCTCGGGGCTCTGAGATTGCAGCTGATATTTTCGCCCCTGGTGGTCCTAACAGACCTAAACTGTCCTGTAGAGATGGGGATTGTGAAGGGCACTGTCCCAGGATCCCAGAGATATTGCAAAATTTCTGGTTTGATCCGGGAGAAGCCCTTTTGCCTCCATAGCTGCTGAAGTCGGGACAGCTTCGGAAAGAAAGTGGCTGGAAGTGAAAGTGTGTCAGCTGGGTGAGAAACTTCTTTTGTGTTGTAAATTCGCTGAGATTTGAAAGGGCACCTTGAATAGAGAAGAAACCTGTGAGATTTTTTTTTTTGTGACAAAAACTGTATGAGCGGCGTTTTTTAAAGTTATGTCAAATTGAGGCTTGGATTTTTTTTTTTTCTTATTTTTTTTGGGGGGGGGACTTTAGTGTGACTTTGTAGGTAACTGGATTGAATTTTCTCTTGTATATATCTTTATGCTCCTTTTGATTTTTTAATTTTTTTAGGATAGAGGCTCCCTTTGGCTATTTTTTTTTTGCATAAATTATCCTTTTTTTCTGGCTGCGGGGGGGAAGAGCATTAAGAAACTTTGTAACACTGCCAACTAGAGGCTTGAAAATATTTTATTTGAATTGGAGAGAACTGTAAGAAGACTCCTTCTCAAGGACATCTTAATGTGATAAGATAGAGGGAGAGCACAGCAAAATATTATTACAGGTATTTTCCTGGACTCTTATCAATATTTCAACACTTGAGGCTTGGCTTTGAAGTTGCTGGAGAAGGTAGTCATAATAAGAGCCTTGGATAACTAAATAAAGTGCAGTGTGCTTTCATATGTATGTATATGTATATGTATATGTATATGTATATGTATATGTATATGTATATGTATATGTATATGTATATGTATATGTATATGTATATGTATATGTATATGTATATGTATATGTATATATTTATATATTTGTTTTCTGAGGTTCTCGCGGGTATTTGTATGTGGATCTTTGGTTGTTCGGGTTTTCTCCCGCATAAGATTGGAAGTATCTAGGCAACGTTTCAATGAAGTCTCATTCATCATCTTCAGGCTTGGTCTTCAGCTCTGTGCTTCTCAGAGTGATGTGAGCTTGCAGCTGCTTTTTCCTTTTAACTGCTGGTGGGGGTGTGACTTGATGGGTGGGGGCTTGGCTGTGTTCTGATTGGGTGTGGGGTGTTCTCATTGGTAGGGGGTTTGGCTGTGTTCTGATTGGTTGGGGGGTTGGCTGTGTTCTGATTGGCTGGAGGCGTGTTCTGTTCAGGTGGGGGCTTGGTTGTGCTCAGGTTAGTCTTAGTTGCTGGGGGATTTGAGCTGGTGAGCTGTGATCTTGCTGTTTGGCTTCGAGTTCGTGGTCGTGCTGCATCTTCCTGGTGGGGGTCAGTTCGCTTCATGTATGGCTCAGAGGGGTTTGAAGTGGGTAGTGAGGCAGCTGCAGTGCGGCTTCTGGTCCGTGGTCTTGTCTCATCTTCTGTGTGGGTGTGAGTCTGCTTTCTACGTGGAAGTGTGGTGGTGGCATCTTGTGTGGCTCTCAGGGGTGTGGGTCTGGTGTCATTCTTCATGTTAGGTACTCGTCTGTTCATGAGGGCGGGTTTCCAAATGGCTGGTAGGCGGGAGGTATCATCTCGTTTATTCATGCTGTGTGGGTGTTTTTCTATCTCTATGGCTTCTCTGATGATTCTGCTGCTGAAGTGTTCGGTTTTGGCGATAGTTCTGTTATTTTTAAAGTCAATCTCATGTCCTGTGGCTTTGAGGTGTTGGACCAGGGAAGAGGTCGGTTCTTCCTTTTTGATTGAGTTCTTATGTTCTTCAATGCATGCACTTATTCTTCTGTTAGTTTGTCCAATGTATGTGGTGGGGCAGGCAGTGCAAGGTATATGAAATCCTGGCAACATTGTGTTACTTGATTGGAGGCCTTTAGTGCAGCTTGGCTTCGGGTAAATGGACGGCTATCATTAGTTAGGAAACCATAGAGATTGAAAAAAGACCAGAAAGCATGAATAGAAGAGATGATTCCACCAGGCTGTCAATCATTTGGAAGCCTGCACTCACAAACAAAAAAATCTCCACAAAAAAATCTGGCTTGATTTTTTTGTTTGTGAGTGCAGGCTTCCAAATGATTGACAGCCTGGTGGAATCATTTCTTCTGTTCATGCTTTCTGGTCTTTTTTCAATCTCTATGGCTTCTCTGATGATTCTGTGGCTGGGATTTTCTATGGTGGCTAGGGTTTTGGTGCCATTGAAGTTGATGTTATGACCTGTGGCTTTCATGTGTTGGACAAGTGAGGAAGTGTGTTCCAGCTTTTTGACTGCATTTTTGTGTTCATCAAAAAAATCTCCACACCACAAGCCAGGCAAACACCTGGGCACAAACAGATCCCCCCTGATACCTCCAGCTCAAACACACCCCAACCAGGCACCCAGATGAAACCCAGCTTCCTAACGAATGATAGCCGTCCACTTACCCGAAGCCAAGCTGCACTAAAGGCCTCCAATAAAGTAACACAATGTTGCCAGCCAATCAAGATACAAAAAGAGCCCCCCCCAAAAAAACAGACAGAAGATACTAGTAGCAGAACACAGCAAACTCCAAGACCAATAAACACAGACCAAGACTCTCAACCAATCAGGAGGAAGAAAAAACCATTCTGACACAGCAATAGGCTGCCCCAAATTTAAATCTGAAACCACTGTAAAAATCTCATCTGCCATCATCAGGCTTCTGTATGGTGTTTGTCTTGAGTCATACAGAAGCCATACAGAAGCCTGATGATGGCAGATGAGATTCTGCTGAAACGTTGCTACAACTTTAAAAGCACCACGTGGGAAAATACCCGAACAAAGCTGAATGCCAGACATGTAAGTACCCGCGAAAACTTAAGAAAACATATATATATATATATATATGATACCCCTACTCACCAGCATTTTTGTAAATTTCAATTCTAGTAATATTCTTATTTTTGCTTTTTATTTTAAAGGGAAAGCCTCAGACCTTTTTCTTTATTTTTCTTTTTTTTCTCCTTACTTTTATTGGGACCCTTTTGTTTTTTCTATCCATGTTTTTGGACCACTATGTTTTTCTTTTTTGATTATTGAGACTTCTCAATTGGATTAAGGTGTGAAGAACCTGAAGGAATTTCTTCTTTTCTTTTTTCTTTTTGTTTTTTGTTTTCGCTTAATCAATATTATTAATTTTGGGTTTTTTGTTTTTCTCCCTATTTTTCATTTTTGATGGGGGACTACTTTGTAATTGGATTGGTTTTGGGCCTTTTACTATTGGATTTTTCCATTTTGGATTATAATTGGCTGTTTCACCAGTTGGATTAAAAGTTAAAAAGAATTTGAAGATTTGGAAGCATTAAAATGAGCAGGAAACCAATATCATCTGGTGTTTCTACTTCTACTTCTGCATCCCAACCAGCTGCAGGACAATGTTTAATTCAGACAATGTTGAAGCAAGATAAGGAACAAGAAAGAGTAACTTTACAGATGATTATGCAAGGAATTCAAGATCTCAAGATAAAATCAGACATCATTGAACAAAGAATAGAGAACATTGAACAAAGAATGGAGAAGACTGATGAAAAAGTGGAAAATATTAAACAAATGATGGTGAAGTATGAGGAGAGATTCCAAAAAATTGAGGAAGAAGGAAAACAAAGAGAGGAGAAGATTGGAAATATTGACAGTAGATTAAAAGTGGTTGAACAAGAAAAAAAGTGGGATGTTGAGGTGGGAGATGGAAAGGTCAGAATTTTATCTCAGATTTCAAAATATAGAAGAGGAAAAAGGAGAAAATTTGGCTGTGATAATGATAGAAATTTTGGCAGATACTTTGTGTTCTGTCCTTAATTTGAATACTTGAAATCCCCGCGCTTTGATTGGCTAAAGCGCGGGGATTTCTGATTGGCCAGGCGAGCCGCGCTTATTGGTCCGGTTGAGGTCTCCCGCGATTGGCTCGCTCCAAGAGCGGGAGACTTGAATCGCTGCCATTGGCCGCGGCCGCCGCAGCAAAAAGAATAAAAGCCGCGGGCTTTTTCCTTTTCGCCGGTTCGGTTCACAACTGTTTAATAAAGAACTTGAAACTTAGTCACCGACTCCTGGCTTCTTTTGCGGACACGACACTTTGGAAACTACAGAGGAAAAGATGATGGATGGAGTAGATGAGGTATATAGAGTTTATACAAGATATGTGATGAGAAATAAATTATCAAAGGAAGTCCATATTAGATTCACCAAAAAATCCATTTAAACACAAATACTACAAGTGGTAAGAGAGAAAGCATTGAAATACAAAGGCAAAGAGATTGTGGTTTTTGTTAGGGATAACATTGTTTACCCTAACTGGTTTAGGTAAAATAATAAATATGTAATCATAGTTTATAAGTTAAAGTGTCTGCAACTTTAAATAAAGGAATGTAATTAAGGGAGTGGTTGTGAAAGCACTTTAAAAGAAGCAAGACGACAGCTTGCTCTCTCTCTCTGGCTTTGATGATCCCTAATTACTGCATGGACTCAAGACTGCGTTACTCGAACGGGAGAGTGACAAAGGACTGATTTGTAAGTGAACTGACATAAGGATATTCTACACGGACTTTGCTAACTGAATATCCTTGAATGGACTGACTAAATAATACATGACTATTGGACTGTTATTTTGACTATGCTATGAACTCATAATGGAATAAACTATATATATATTTTTTTGAAAAAAGATTAATTTTCTACAAACAAACAAGACAAACAAAACATTAAAACATTCGACTCTCGTATGTACATCCAGTGTGTCAGTTGGTTCATCATTTTTGTGCATTCATTCTGTAGTCCCAGTTACAGTTATGTTACATAACAAATCATATTATTAATCCAAACTTATATATCCTAATATCACTAAAAAAAAAAAAAAGAAATTTTTGACTATACTTTTAATCATTCATGCTTTATGAGCAAACAATACTTTAACCAGATTATTCAACAAATCATATAATCATGCCAAATCGATCCTAAAAAACCCTTTATAAATATGATATCAAATAACAAAATAATAGCAAAATAGCAAAATAAAGATATTTCTTACTATCTAGCATTCCAAATATTCTATTATCGTATTTTATCATCTAGCCATTTATAAAAAAGATCCCAAATTTCATAAAATTGTTTATCCTCTTGCTCTCTAATTTCAAATGTTAATCTGCTCATCTCAGCACATTCCAATATTTTCTTAATAATTTCTTCCTCTAATGATAGTTTCTCATTCTTCCAATTTTTAGCAAATACAATCCTGGCCGCTGTTAATACATTTACAATCAAGTATTTCAAATCTTTACTATATATATCAGGTAAAATTCCCAATAAGAAGATCTCTGGTTTCAAGTCTATATGTTTCTTTGTCATTTTTTCCAACCACATGCGAATTTTAGTCCAATATTTTCTAGCATCCTCACAAGTCCACCACATATGGTAATATGAGCCGGGTATCTGATGACATTTCCAACATTTTTCAAATTTGTTCTTAAACATTCTTGCTATTCTTGTCGGAGGAAAGTGCCACCTGTAAAACATCTTATACAAGTTTTCTTTATATGCTGTTGACATTGTCATTTTATAATTTTGAGACCACAATTTCTGCCATTTCTCTAGATCAATCCCATATCCCAAATTCTTCCCCCAAACAATCATAGTTTCTTTGACTTGTTCTTCCTCTAATTTAATTCCTAGTAAATAACCATATAATTTTTTAATCACCTTCTCATCAGTACCCATCAAGATCTTATCTAAATCAGTCTGTTTATCATAGAATCCTTCCGTTCTAAAATTTTCATCATACCTTGAATGTATTTGTGCATATGAAAACCAATTCATCCTTATACCTTGTTCCTCTAAGTTTTGGATCGATTTAAGTTCACCCTTTTCATCCAAAAGTTCCCCATATCTAACTGTTTGTTCCTTCTTGTAAATTATAGGATAGGAAAATGCTTCAATGGTCGATAACCAAACTGGAATTTTCAAATAACATTGTCTTTTTATCTTCTCCCAATTTAACCACAAAGACTCCCGTACATAATGTCTTCTAAAATAACCCTGTGTTTTAGTTCCCTTATACCATAAAAAAGCATGCCAGCCCAACAGCAAATCATGCCCTTCTAATGACAACAACCTATGTTTTCTTAATGTTATCCATTCTTTGACCCACATCAAACTTGCAGCTTGATAATACAATTCCCAATTAGGCAGGCCAAAACCTCCTCTAATTCTAGCATCTTGCAAAAGCTTTAGCTTTATTCTCCCTTTTTTACCTTGCCATATAAACTTCAACATAATTTTATTTAAATCTTCAAAATAGTCTTTTCCAAGCCTAATTGGTATTGTTTGAAACAAAAATAAAATTCTAGGTAAAATATTCATCTTAATTGTTGAAATTCTCCCTATTAATGACAATTGCAAGTTTTCCCACTTCTTCAATTCTGTAGTTATCTGTTTTTTAATTTTAATATAATTATTCTCCTTTAATGTGCTACATCTTGTTGTCAAATATATCCCCAGATACTTAACCTTATTTGTAACTTGAATTTTCAAAAGATCTGCCAGTTCTTCTCTCTGTCTCAATAGCACGTTGTTTGTCAAAATCTTTGTTTTATCTTTATTTATTTTCAAACCAGCCACCTCTCCATATGTCTCTATCCTTTCCAATAACTTTGGAGCTGTTTCTAGCGGGTCTTCCAGAATAAAAGCTAAATCATCAGCAAAAGCTTGTAGCTTAAATTCTTCCTTCTTAATTTTCATTCCTTTTATGCTTTTATCATCCCTAATATTTCTATTCAACACTTCCAAGGTCAACACAAATAGCAAAGGAGATAGGGGACATCCTTGTCTTGTGCCTTTCCTTATATTAATAAAATCTGTAAGTTCCCCCTCCATCATTACCCTTGCTGTCTGTTTATTATATATGGCTTCTATTGCTTGAATAAATTTTTTAGCAAAACCCATCTGCTCCAATAGTAATAACATAAATCTCCAGTTCATGTTGTCAAATGCTTTTTGAGCATCTAGGAATATCAAAGCCATTTGCTTTTCAGGATGAGCCTCATAGTATTCCAAAGTGTCCAAGATTACTCTCATATTGTCTCTAATTTGTTTCTTTGGCAGAAATCAATTTTGATCTGGGTGAATAAAATTATTTAAATATTTTTTAAGTCTTTCTGCTAAAATTGAAGCAAAGATTTTATAGTCTGCATTCAATAACTTCTAACAATGGGATACTCAATGATTCTTGAAATGTTTTATAGAATTCTGCTGGAAGTCCATCTGGACCCGGTGCTTTCCCATTATTTTGTCTCTTAAATGCTTCATTTAGTTATATTGCTTTCTAGCATTTCTTCCGTTTCTTTAGATATCTTCGGTAAATTAGCTTCCTGTAAATACAGTTTGACTTTTTCCTCATGAATATTCTCTTGTTTATATAGTTGCCCATAAAAATCTCGTATAATTTCTTTTTTCTCCTTATTCCCATAACAAACTTGGCCTTGTTCATCTATTAACTTCAATATTTTTCTTGATTCCTTCTCTTTTTTCAATTTATATGCTAGCCATCTACCTGGTTTATTTGCATCTTCAAAATAATTCTGTTTAGCGTTTCTGATTTTCTGTGCCAATTGTTCTTTCTCTATTAATTCCATTTTATGTTTGATTACATCCAGCTTCAATTTAATATCCTTTTTCTGTGGCATTTTCTGTAATTCTTTTTCAAGACTTTTATACTCGTCTTCCAAGGCCTTAGAAGCTTGCCTTTTATCAAACCTCTAGCGTATGCCTTCATTGTATCCCATGCATTCTGCGTTGAAGTATCTTCTTTTTTATTTTCTCTGAAGAAAAAAGCCAATTCCTTCTCCATCCATTGTATAAAATCTTTCTCCTTTAAAATAGTATTATTTAATGTCCATCTCAATCTTTTTTTTTGTCCCTTCCATTTAATTGTCATTGGGTTATGATCTGCCCAAGTACTTGTTTCAATATTTGTTTCTTGAATATTGGATATTAATTCTGTTGAGATCCAAATCATATCTAATCTGGACCATGATAAATGTCTATTTGAATAAAAAGTATATTGTTTAGCTTTAACATTTCTTTCTCTCCAAATATCTTTTAAAGTTAATTCATCTGTCATTTAAAAAAAAGACTTAGGGAGAGTCTTTCTATTTTGCTTTGATGTTGTTGCTATATAGTCCAATTTATTGTCCACAATTCCATTAAAATCTCCCATCATAATTATATTAACATAGTCCAGTCCAATTATTTTCATGTGTAGCTTTTTATAAAACTCTTCTTGTTTATCATTCGGAGCATAAATTGCAATCAAGAGTATTTTTGTATTTTTATCTATTATTTCTACCATTAATACTCTTCCATCTTCATCCGTGTAGATCAATTTTGCTGGGATAGCCTCTTTAATATATAGAACCACTCCTCTTTTTTTACATTGAATCAAAGAAGTAAATATTTTCCCCAATTTTGGCTGTACTAACGATTGTTCATGTTGTTTTTTAATATGAACTTCTTGTAGACAAATTATATCAAATTTTAATTTCTCTAATTTATGAAAAGTTTTCCTTCTTTTAACAGCTGAATTAAGTCCATTTATATTCATTGTAATCAGTTTTTTTTCTTCCATGATTATGCTTTATATTTAGGTCTAACAGCTCTCGTGGATCTCACTTCATGCTGTTCTTTGCTATCCACCTGTCCCCCTACTGCTCCTTTCTCTTTTTCAGTCTCCAGTTGTTCCTCTTGAAACTCAATTAATGAGACCTCTTTCTCTGCCTCCTCTCTTCTTCCTCCAAAAAATTCTGCATGGAAAAGTTCTGCTTTCTCAATTGAATCAATTCTATATCTCTGCTCGTGCCACCTAAACATTAGTCCTTCTGGAATCAGCCATCTATAATTCACTTTGTTTTCCAGTAGCATTTTGGTCAGAAATCGATATTCTCTTCTCATCTCTCTCACTCTTCTGGGTATTTGTTTTAAAACCACAACCTCTTTACCTTTGTATTTCAATGTTTTCTCTCTTACTACTTGTAATATTTGCGTTTTAATGGATTTTTTGGTAAATCTAATATGGACTTCCTTGGGTAATTTATTTCTCATCGCATACCTTGTATAGACTCGATATACCTCATCTATTCCATCCATCATCTTTTCCTCTGTAATTTCCAAAGCATCTGCCAAAATTTCTATCATTATCGCAGCCAAATTTTCTCCTTTTTCCTCTTCTATATTTTGAAATCTAAGGTAAAATTCTGACCTTTCCATCTCCCACCTCAACATCCCACTTTTTTCTTGTTCAACCGCTGTTAATCTATTGTCAATATTTCCAATCTTCTCCTCTCTTTGTTTTCCTTCTTCCTCAATTTTTTGGAATCTCTCCTCATACTTGACCATCATCTGTTTAATGTTTTCCACTTTTTCGTCAGTCTTCTCTATTCTTTGTTCAATATTTTCTGTTCTTTGTTCAATATTTCCTGTTCTTTGTTCAATGATGTCTGATTTTGTCTTGAGATCTTGGATTTCTTGCATAATCATCTGTAAAGTTACTCTTTCTTGTTCCTTATCTTGCTTCAACATTGTCTGAATTAAACGTTGTCCTCCAGCTGGTGGGGAAGCAGAGGTAGAAGTAGAAATGCCAGATGGTATTGGTTTCCTGCTCATTTCAATGCTTCCAAAGCTTCAAATTCTTTTTGACTTTTAATCCAACTGGTAGAGCAGCCAATTTTAATCCAAAATGGAAAACTCCAATAGTAAAAGGCACGAAACCAAAAAAGAAACAGGAAAAAAGGAAGAAGAAGGATCTTCAGGTTCTTCTAGACCCTAATCCAATTACGAAGTAGTCCACCATAAAAAAGAAAAAATAGAAAGGAGGAAAACAAACAAACCCAAAAATAATAATATTGATTAAGAGCCAAAAAGAGAAAAAAGAGAAAAAACAAAAAGTTCCTTCAGGTTCTTCACACCTTAGTCCAGATGAGAAGTCTCAATAATCAAAAAAGAAAAACAAAGTGGTCCAAAAACATGGATAGAAAAAGCAAAAGAGTCCCAATAAAAAGAAAAAGAAGAAAAATAAAGAAAAAACTCTGAGGCTTTCCCTTTAAAGTAAAAGGCAGAAATAAGAATATTACTAGAATTGAAATTTCGAAAAAGGCTGGCGAATGGGGTATATATATATATATATATATAAGAAAGCACACTGCACTTTATTTATTTATCCAAGGCTCTTGTGATGACTCTCTTCTCCAGCAGCTTCAAAGCCAAACCTCAAGTGTTGAACTATTGATAACAGTCCAGGAAAGCACCTGTAATAATATTTTGCTGTGCTCCCCCTCTATCTTATCACGTTAAAATGTCCTTGAGAAGAGGTCTTTTTGCAATTCTCTCCAATTCAAATAAAATACTTTCAAGCCTCCAGTTGGCAGTGTTGCAAAGTTTCTTAATGCTCTTCCTCCCCCCCAGCCAGAAAAAAGGAGCAATATATACAGAAAAAAAGAAAAAAAATAGCCAAAGGGAGCCTCTATCCAAAAGAAAGTTAAAAAATCAAAGGGAGCATAAAAATATATATAAGAGAAAATTCAATCCGGTTACCTACAAAGTCACACTAAAGTCCCCCAAAAAAAATATAGAAAAAAGAAAAAAAAAACCCAAGCCTCAATTTGACATCACTTTAAAAAACGCCGCTCAGACAGTTTCAGTCAAAAAAAAAAAAGTCTCACAGATTTCTTCTTTGTTCAGGATGCCCTTTCCAACCTCAGCGAATTTACAACACAAAAGAGTTTTTCTCACCCAACCGTCACACTTCTTTCCAGCCACTTTCTTTCCGGAGCTGTCCCAACTTCAGCGGCTATGGAGGCTGCCTCTCCACCGCCAGCAAAAGGGCTTCTCCCGGATCAAACCAGAGATTTTGCGGTATCTCTGGGATCCTGGGACAGTACCCTTCTCTATCCACGTCTCTACAGGACGGTTTAGGTCCGTTGGGACCGACCAGGGGCGAAAATATCGGCTGCGATCTCAGAGCCCCAAAATCGCAGCTCTATCGCCGAAACGAAGCTCCACCTTCTCCCCTGAATAAACTATATTTTTGATAGCACAAGCGTATCTGTTATTTTTACTGTATGATAACAAAACATACAAACTTATCTCACTCATTTATCTGTGTGCCTATCTGACCAACGCTGCACATTCTGTTTAGCTTGTCTCCTTAACCCTGGTTGGGGAACACAGGCTTAACACTGGTTATGGGCCCAGAGGCTGCAAAGTCAGTTTAACTAGGATAAAACAGATTTATGTAAAAAGTGAGAGTTTGTGTTGTTATACATTACAGAAAACAGACAGCTGTGTTTTATTAATTATAGTTTTATATCCATATAAGAAAACATGGCACAAGTCAATCTACAAAGTTTGTCCCTTATATCCAAGCTGGATGGAACAAACTATGTATCATGGTCTATGAAATGTAGTCTACTTCTACGAAGAGAAGGTCTGTGGAACATAATTGAAAACCCACCAAACATAGAGGAATGGGATCCAGAGGATGATAAAGATAGACTAAAAATAGAAGAATTTACACAAAAGAATGAACAAGCTATTTGCATAATAGGATTAACACTGTCTGACCAGCAACTTGTTCATATCCATGGAGAGCAAACGGCTGTTGGGTGTTGGCAGAAGCTGAAGAGGATTTATGTCCGAGATAACGTTGGTGCTCACATAAATCTAACACGGAAGCTTTTCAGACGAATGGTGATATGCTTAGTCATTTGGAAACTATGCAAAGCATTTTTCAAGAACTGCACGAGAAAGAGCTTATTTTCTCTGAACTACACCAAGTCTATATAATTCTATCTTCACTAGATGAAAGTTATGACAACTACGTCACTTCCCTTGAAATTTTGCCTGAGGAAAGTTTAACTTTAACTGATATAACTGGCAGATTGATTGAAGAGGCAAGAAGAAGACTTGAAAGAGACCAGTTAAGGAGGGAGCAACCTCAAAAAGAAGATAATAAATCTCCTACTGCATACGCAATTAAAAAGTGTTTTAATTGTGGAGGAAGAGGACATTTGGCAAGATTTTGTAAAAAAGCAAAGCGCCAGAATGCTGGCCAGAATACTAAAAGTCATCAAAAGATAAATAAAAATTTAGAGTTAGCCATGTATATTAACGGAGCTGTAAAAAATAATTTATGGGTGGTTGACAGTGGAGCATCCCACTGTATAACAAATGAAAACAAAAAGTTTTTTAAAATGTCCAAGAGTATACAGCAGATATCGTTAGCCAATGGCTGGAAACTGAAAGCTAAAGGTCAAGATATAGCATATTGTTCTTTTATAAAAGAGAATGTAAAAATGTTATATGTACCACAACTTAAGTTTAATTTAATTTCAGTTAGAATTTTGGTTAAACTAGGATATGTAGTTACCTTTAAAGGAGATAACTGCATAATTGAAAAAGAAGATAAGAAAATTACTGCATCTTTAAGAGGTGAATTATATGTGTTAAATGATAATGGTTTAGAGGTGGCTAACACGATTTATGATAATAAAAAACCTCATGATGAATGTATTCACTTGTTACACCGACGGCTAGGGCATTTAAATTTTAAAATGCTTAAAAAAACTGTTGAATTATCTAAGGGAATAAATTTAAAACCTTGTAATAAGTATTTGCAATGTAATGCTTGCAATCAAAGCAAGAGCAAGGTCACACCGGCTAATAGAGTTGATGGATTTACTACCAAAGAGCCTTTAGAAGTAGTATTTGCTGCTTTAATAGGTCCGAAAAAACCAAGTGTAGGAGGTGCTCGATACATATTAAGTATAATGGACCACTATTCTAGATATGGGTTTTGCTATTTAATGAAGAGCAAAACTGAAACGTATCAAAATCTCTTTAATTGGATAAAATTTGCTGAAAGGAAAACTAAAAAGAAATTAGTAACTCTTATATTAGATAATGGTGCGGAATTTACAAATAATAAATTCCAGAATAGACTTAGAATGTTAGGTATTCAACATAAAATGTCTGCACCATATAGGCCACAACATAATGCCTTTATAGAGAGACGAGGCCAAACACTACAATCAATAGCAAATACTATGTTGTCTGATTCAGGATTACCTGACAATTTGCGGGGAGAAGCAATAATGTGTGGTAATCATATATTAAATAATGTTGTTAATTCAACAACAGGTGAATTACCATTCACACTGTGGCATGGTACAAAACCTGATTTAAGTTACATGCACACATTTGGAGCACCAGCATGGGTGCCTATCCCTTCACAACTCAGACAAAAAGGACAACATAGAGCTAAAAGATTATTTTTTGTAGGATATGAATCTAATCATAGATCTTATAGATTCTGGGAACCAGGTACATCGAGAGTTTATACCAGTGCTAGTGCAAAATTCCTAGAACATGTAGGATGGAATAGATTAGAGCAAGATTTAAATAATGAAGTAATTATTGAACCCTACAAAAGGCAAAAAGAACAGACTAGAAGAGTCCAATTAAAGAAGAAGTCCACGAAGAGCAAATAGGACCAGAACAAGAGGAAACAGTTGATCAGGAAGAGTTAGATAATCAAGAAGAGTTAATAAATGAAAGTCCACCTGTAAGTCCTGTAATACCTAGACGTACTACATGTGTAACTAGACCACCTGATAGGTATCAAGCAAGTATAGTTTGCCAAGTAAATAAAGTTCCAACTAGTGTAGATGAACTTAGGATGTATCCTGCTAAGGATCAGGAGAATTGGCAAAAGGCAATGGAAAAAGAACTAAATTCATTAAAGGTAATGAAAGTATATGAAGATGCTAAATTACTTCCAGGAGAAAAATCCTTTGGGTGCAAATGGATATTTAAAGTAAAAACTGGAAATGATGGGACTGTTACCCATAAAGCTAGGTTAGTAGCTCAAGGATTTAATCAAACTGCATCTGATTATGATGAAGTTTTTGCACCAAGTCTTAAAGCAACATCTTTAAGAGCAGCATTAGTGTGGGCAGCTAAGAAAAACTATGTCATTAACCATTTAGATGTAGAAACTGCTTATTTGCAGGCACCATTGCAGCACACTATATATTTGAAAAAGACAATTATTTTAAAAGACAATAAAGTAAATATTAATGATTGTTGGAAACTCAAAAAGAGTCTTTACGGGTTGAAACAATCTGGCTTTGAGTGGAACCAATATATTGTGAAAGAATTAAACAATATAGGTTTTTAATCTGGTTTAGCAGATCCATGTGTGTTTAAAAGAGAAAATAATGGAACGGTGTCATTATTGTTATTATTTACAGATGATATTGCTTTGATAACTAAGACTAATAATGAAGCTAATGAGATTATATCATTATTAGCTAAAAAGATAAAATTGAAGCATTTAGGTGAAATTAAAAAGTATCTAGGATTGACAATTAACAAAACAAAAAATGGATTTAAGATATCTCAAGAAGATAAAATTTGCCAATTAATTAAAACGTATTAAATGGAACTTTGTAAACCGGCAAACACTCCAATGAGTCAGGAAGTTTGCCAAACTGATGATCAAAGTCCGAAATTTGATAAGTCCATATATCAATCTTTGATTGGTAGCTTATCATATATAAGCAATTGGTCAAGGCCAGATATAGCTTATAGTGTTAATCAGCTGGCATGTTTTAATTCAGATCCACATCAATGTCATTGGCAATCATTAAAGAGAATTTTAAGATATCTTAAAGGAACAATGAACCATGCATTGTATATAGAACCAAAGGGTGATTTGAGTCTTAGTGCCTATGCAGATGCAAGTTTTGCAACTGACATAAACACTAAAAAATCAACATGTGGGATGGCTATATTATTTGGTAAGACACTAATAGCGTGGAGGTCAATCAGACAACAGCATATTAGCTTGTCCACAATGGAAGCGGAATTTTCATGTCTGTCATTACTATGCACTGACTTAATTTTGTACAAACAGTTATTATTAGACATGGGTATAACTGTCAAAGATTCCATTATTGTGTACGAGGACAACCAGGCAGCCATAAAGTTAGCTACTAGTATTGCTGTAAAAACTAGATCAAAGCATACTGATTTAAGATACTTAAATGTTAGAGAATCTGTAAAGAATGGGCTAATTAAATTGGAAAACTGCATGACGGAAGAAAACATTGCAGACCAATTTACAAAAGCTCAAAGAGTAATCAAGTTTAAAGAGAGTTGTAACAAATATGATTTAAAGATGTAAATAGTTATATTTATTATTATTTCCTAAAAGGGGAGAATGTTAGAGATAACATTGTTTACCCTAACTGGTTTAGGTAAAATAATAAATATGTAATCATAGTTTATAAGTTAAAGTGTCTGCAACTTTAAATATAGGAATGTAATTAAGGGAGTGGTTGTGAAAGCACTTTAAAAGAAGCAAGACGACAGCTTGCTCTCTCTCTGGCTTTGATGATCCCTAATTACTGCATGGACTCAAGACTGCGTTACTCGAACGGGAGAGAGACAAAGGACTGATTTGTAAGTGAACTGACATAAGGATATTCTACACGGACTTTGCTAACTGAATAACCTTGAATGGACTGACTAAATGATACATGACTATTGGACTGTTATTTTGACTATGCTATGAACTCATAATGGAATAAACTATATTTTTGATAGCACAAGCGTATCTGTTATTTTTACTGTATGATAACAAAACATACAAACTTATCTCACTCATTTATCTGTGTGCCTATCTGGCTAACGCTGCACATTCTGTTTAGCTTGTCTCCTTAACCCTGGTTGGGGAACACAGGCTTAACAGTTTTAAAACAAATACCCAGAAAAGTGAGAGAGATGAGAAGAGAATATCGATTTCTGACCAAAATGCTACTGGAAAATGAAGTGAATTATAGATGATGATTCCAGAAGGATTAATGTTTATGTGGCAAGAGCAGAGACATAGAATTGATTCAATTGAGAAAGCAGAACTTTTCCATGCAGAATTTTTGGGAAGAAGAGAAGAGGAGACAGAGAAAGAGGTCTCATTAATTGAGTTTCAAGAGGAACAACTGGAGACTGAAAAAGAGAAAGGAGCAGTAGGTGGACAGGTGAATAGAAAAGAACAGCATGAAGTGAGATCCACGTAACAAAGATTTTGACAAAGAACATGCTACTGAGACAAAGAGAAGAACTGGCAGACCTTTTGAAAATCCAAGCTACAAATAAGGTTAAGTATCTGGGGATATATTTGACAGCAAGATGTAGCACATTAAAAGAGAATAATTATATTAAACTCAAACAACAGATAGCTACAGATTTGAAGAAATGGGAAAACTTGCAATTGTCATTAATAGGGAGAATTTCAACAATTAAGATGAATATTTTACCCAGAATTCTTTTTCTGTACCAAACAACACCAATTAGGCTTGGAAAAGACTATTTTGAAGATTTAAATAAAATCATGTTGAAGTTTATATGGCAAGGTAAAAAAGCGAGAATAAAGCTAAAGCTTTTGCAAGACACTAGAATTAGAGGAAGTTTTGGCCTGCCTCATTGGGAATTGTATTATCAAACTGCAAGTCTGATGTGGGTCAAAGAATGGATAACATTAAGAAAGCATAGGTTGTTGACATTAGAAGGGCATGATTTGCTGTTGGGCTGGCATGCTTTTTTATGGTATAAGGGAACTAAAACACAGGGTTATTTTAGAAGACATTATATACGGGAGTCTTTGTGGTTAAACTGGGAGAAGATAAAAAGACAATGTTATTTGAAAATTCCACTTTGGTTATCGACTATTGAAGCATTTTCCTATCCTATAATTTACAAGAAGGAACAAACAGTTAGATATGAGGAACTTTTGGATGAAAAGAGTGAACTTAAATCGATCCAAAACTTAGAGGAACAAGGTATAAGGATGAATTGGTTTTCATATGCACAAATACATTCAAGGTATGATGAAGATTTTAAAACGGAGGGATTCTATGATAAACAAACTGATTTAGATAAGATCTTGATGGGTACTGATGAGAAGGTGATTAAAAAATTATATGGTTATTTACTGGGAATTAAATTAGAGGAAGAACAAGTTAAAGAAACTATGATTGTTTGGGGAAGAATTTTGGATATGGGATTGATTTAGAGAAATGGCAAAAATTGTGCTCTCAAAATTATAAAATGACAATGTCAACAGCATATAAAGAAAACTTGTATAAAATGTTTTACAAGTGGCATTTTCCCCTGACAAGAATAGCAAGAATGTTTAAGAACAAATCTGAAAAATGCTGGAAATGTCATCAGATACCCGGCTCATATTACATATGTGGTGGACTTGTGAGGATGCTAGAAAATATTGGACTAAAATTTGCATGTGGTTGGAAAAAATGACAAAGAAACACATAGACTTGAAACCAGAGATCTTCTTATTGGGAATTTTACCTGATATATATAGTAAAGATTTGAAATACCTGATTGTAAATGTATTAACAGCGGCTAGGATTGTATTTGCTAAAAACTGGAAGAATGAGAAAATACCATTACAGGAAGAAATTATTAAGAAAATATTGGAATGTGCTGAGATGAGTAAATTGACATTTGAAATTAGAGAGCAAGAGGATAAACAATTTTATGAAATTTGGGATCTTTTTTATCAATGGCTAGATAATAAAATACGATAATAGAATATTTAGAATGTTAGACAGTAAGGAATATCTTTATTTATTTATTTTCTTGCCTTTGTTATTTGACACTATATTTATAAAGTGTTTTTAGGATTGATTTGGTATGATTATATGATTTGTTATAGAATAAACTGTTTAAAGTATTGTTATCTCATAAAGCATGAATGATTAAAAGTATAGTCAAAAATTTCTTTTTTTTAGCGATATTAGGATATATGTTTGGATTGACAATATGAGTTGTTATGTAATATAATTGTAATTGAGACTACAAAATGAATGCACGAAACTGATGAACCAACCAACACACTGGATGTACATATGAGAGTTGATGTTTTAATGTTTTGTTTGTCTTGAAATTCTTTTCAAAAAAAAAAAAACATCTCTATCTATTGGACTGGATGGAATATGTGTCTACTTCTTAAAACAGCTATCCACTGCCATAGCCAAACCTCTAAGCATAATCTTTGAAAAATCCTTTAGGACCAGCTCCTTGCCAAACCTATGGTCTCAAGCCATGGTCATCCCCATCTTCAAAAAGGGAAACCCCAGCCTAGTTGAAAATTACAGACCAATCTCTTTATGCTGTGTCACCTGGAAAGTCATGGAATCAATTATTAACCAATCCATTATCCTCCACTTTGAGACAAACAACCTACTCTCTAATAAACAATTTGGTTTCAGAAAAAAACTATCCTGTAATCTGCAAATTTTACACTGCAGAAACATATGGACTACACAACTCGATCAGGGCAAAGCAATTGACACAATCTCCATAGACTTCTGTAAAGCCTTTGATTCAGTGGTACACGACAAACTACTCCTAAAAGTAAAATCTTATGGTATCTCTGGACACTTGCATAACTGGATAGAAGCATTCCTGTCAAACAGAAAACAAATGGTCAAAATTGGGAGCATCCTATCAAATTCTGTACCTGTCAACAGTGGTGTCCCCCAGGGCAGTGTTCTAGGACCAACTCTCTTCATACTCTACATAAATGACCTCTCTGATCATATTAAGAGCAACTGTGTTCTCTTTGCTGATGATTTAAAGCTATTCAATACCACAGACAATACTTCTACACTTCACAAAGACCTTGACTGTGTATCAGAATGGTCAAACAAATGGTAACTTCAAATCTCAACAAATAAATGCTCTGTTTTACATATTGGCAAAAAAAATCAGAAAATAAAATACAAGCTGAATACTCAAGACCTTGTTGATGATCCAAACTCTGTCAAGGACCTTGGAGTTCTCATCTCTAAAGATCTAAGTGCTACAGACCATTGTAACTACAAAGCCAAAAAGGCATTAAGAGTTGTTAACCTAATCCTACGTAGCTTTTTCTCTGGTAATATCACATTACTAACAAGAGCATCCAAAACATTTGCTAGACCAATACTTAAATACAGCTCATCAGTCTGGAACCCACATTACGTATCTGATATTAACACAGTAGAGAAAGTCCAGAAATATTTCACCTCAAGGGGTGCCTAATGACCTCCAGGCATGGTACCATCTGGCCACTAATGTGCAGCTAGATCTGAAGGGCTACTGGCATCACAATGCACACAAAAGTAGCCCTGACTGGGTAGCCAAGAGATACCCAGCAGCCCTAGGGGGGATGGAGAGAGGTTCTCCCTGGTCCCTAAGAGAAGCCCCACCAAATCCTAGGAGCTTCTTTCTCATGTGGTAAGGAAGGCCAGCAAGTGGCCGACTGCCCTGCTCCAGGTCCAACATCTGTATTGCGAGTCCCAACCTGACCAAAGGCAAAGGAATCACCAGAGAAGCCAAAGGAGAAAATCCAGATTGCAGAGGTCTCTCCGCAATCCAGCAAGGAAGAGGGAACTTTGGCCTCCTGGCTTGGCCTTCTATGAGAGCGATAGCAAGGAGGCCGATGACCTAATGATAGGTGGTGCCTGATGACTGCTCAAGTGGAGATCCTAATGCCTTACTTGGGAGTAAAGGGCACTCTCACAACCCTATTAGACTCAGGATGTACCCAGTGCCTGATCAGTTTGCCAACATTGCAAATGTTGCTGCTAAGACACAAGAAATTAAAGCGATTCATGTGCTTTGAACAGCTAGATGGTTCCCTTATTGGGAGGAGGGTGACAGGGACCTGCCTGACCAAGGGTGTCAAACTCAAGGCCTTCAGGCTGGATCTGGCCTGCAGAATGCTTAAATGTGGCCCGCGGGGCAAGCCTACAAAGGACTGGCCTGCAGTGCCTCTGGTGCAAAAGGAGATGGAGGGGCATGTGCAGCCTCCTCACATCCTGTTCTTGGCCTGAACGGCCTCCTGCAGCACTCTGCCAGCCACTTCCAACACTCTGCCAGCCAAAATGGGGTGTGGGAGGCATCCATCCTGTTGTGAATGCATAAGGTTTAATAAAGAGAACTTGAGCTTGGAGTAAAGTGCAGGGTTCTGGTCCTACACTTCTGATTGGCTGTTAACAGCAGGATCGGATTGGCCCATTCCGGGGAATCCGATTGGCCATTAACAGAGAGTTCCTATTGGTTAAGGGAGCTAGCGCTCCTCGATTGTTATTGGTTAATAGTTATTGGGGTTGCCTATATAAGGAGGGTTATAACTGCCATTGAGTTGAGAAGTCACTATGTAAATAAAGAGTTGAAGTTCACCGTTCCAGAGGCTTGTCTCCATTCTTTCTCGCCTATGCTCCAAACTTAACACATCTCATTCCCACCACTCCAGCTGGCCCGTGGAGAACTACAATGCTGATCCAGGCCTCGAAGAGATCCAGTTTGACACCCCTGTGCCTGACAGAGAGAGTGAGCCTGAGGCTCTGGAATCACATAGAGACTATCCATTTTATTGTAGCTTCTGGAATTACTGAGACAATAATCCTGGCTGAAGAAGTGAAATCTGTCAGTGGATTGGGACAACAACAAGTGGCTCATTATCTGATAATGCAAAATCCTCACTTCCACCCCATCCCAAAGCATTGATAATGCAAAATCTGTCTGTAGATCATGATACCCTGCAGCACCCCCAAGGTCACGATGAGCAGGTGTTTGGAACGATGCAGGCTATTCTCATAACAAAAGGAGCATATTCAATTGGACAATGCAATGAACTGAAGGGGATGGCCAAAGGGAAAAATCAATAAGTATGTGGGCTTTTGCTCAGAAACGCAGAGCTGGTTTCACTTCTTCTGTGCCAATGTAGTTTATTCAATAAAGTTTTACTTTTTGAGAAGAACAATGTCCCAGGAGTTTGTTTTTTTTAAGATTTGCTAGCTGGACTCCGGACATGTAGTTCTACAGAATATATGAAAAATGTATTAAAATACTAGTTATTATTTCATAATATGATTGTGGGCATAGAAATGATTGAAATGTGTTATCAGATTACTAATTTGCAACCCTTGAGGAAGAGCAAGTATTCTTCAATAGAAGGAAAACTGAAGGCAACTACAGCTTTTGAGCTTAATAGCCACTGGTAGGTAAAATAATAAAACATATCTTATTTATTTCAATTAATTTTAAAAGGCAATTTGTACTGTAATCCTTTATTTACAGCCACGACTGAACCCAAAATTTTCATTGCTAAGCAAGACAGCTATTAAGTTTTGTCCCATTTCATGGGTTTTCTTCTGAAGCTCAAATACTTTGGCCATCAAATGAGAAGAGAGGACTCATTGGAAAAGACACTAATGTTGTGAAAGATTGAGGGCAAAAGGAGAAGGGTGTGGCAGAAGAGGAGATGATTAGATAGTGTCATCCACACAATGAACATGAATTTCAGCAGTGGAGATAGTAAAGGACAGGACAACCTAGCATGCTATGATTGAAGGGATTGCAAAGAGTTGGACATGTCTTCGCATCTGAACAACAGCAACATGACCTTTTTTGCCACATTTATCAAGTGAATCATTACAGTTGTTAAGTTAGTAACATTGTTGTGATGTGAATCAGGCTTCTCCATTGACTTTGCTTATCGGAAATGATCATTTGACTCCAAGACACTGATACTCTCATAAATACATGGTAGTTGCCAAGCATCTGAATTTTGATCACATGGCGATGGAGATTCTGCAACACTTAAAAATGTGAAAAATAGTCAAGGGTAACTTTTTTCATTGCTGTTGTAACTTTGGTCACTAAATGAATGTTTGTAAGATAAGGATTAAATCTGTAGTTGCCTTCAGATTTTCAAACAATGGGCTAATACCAACTGACATTCAGAGAATGTCCATTTGAGTTTATTCACTAAGATCCAGAATCAAATTTAGATACTGTTGTGTCCGCGAAATGATGCCAGGAGTCGGTGACTTCAAATCATGCTCTTTATTTGAGGTTGGAACCGAACTGGGGCAAAGGGAAAAAGATCGCGGCTTTTATTCTTTTAGCTGCGGCAGCCACGGCCAATGGCACCGCTTTGAATCTCCCGCGATCCGAATGGACCAATCGCGGGAGATTCTTAGCGAGCCAATCGGTGCGGCTCGCCTGACCAAACAGAGTGCCCCGCGCTTTGGCCAATCAAAGTGCGGGGATCTCAAGAATGCTAATTAAGGACAGAACACCCCTCCCCTCTTGGTTCAGTCCTTACATCGTGTAGTCACGTAGGTAGGCGGGGCTCCGTCTGAGCCTACTGGACCTGCGCAGCTCAGTCGTAGGTTGGATCCCAGCCGGTTCGGTCGGGATCTCTGCTGCTCCTGCTGCCGTCATGGGAACCGGCTGGTCGATCGGGCCGGGCCGCTCTCCGTAGCTCCCTCCTGGGCCTCCCGGGTTGGTTGAGCTGCGGGTTTCGCCGCTCCCGCTCGGTCTTTCCGGGTCGGTCGAGCTGGCCTGGCTGTCTCTTCCTGGCGAGGGGTCGTGATGGCTGCTTTCCGGTAAGTACGGCTGGTTTATTCTTCTTTGGTTTTGGTTCCCTGGGTATTCCCTCTCCCCTTGGTTTGTGTTGTGGGGGTTGGTTTCGCCTGTTTGTGCGTCGGTGGTCTCTTGGTTGGTAGTCCTCGACCTTAGTTGGTCGATGTGGCGTTTCCACGCTCGTCTGTCTGCTGTTTGTAGCCGGTACGAGTGTGGGCCTGTTATTTGTGTGATGACAGCTGGTATCCATAGTGGGTCTCCCGTCAGGTTTCTCGCGTATACGGGGTCGCCGGGTGCGAAGGTTCGGTGTTTGCTGTTTGAGTCTGGGGCTTCTCCGGGTTATACGTGGGGTGTAACCTGTCGAGTGGGGACCTTAATTTCCTCCCCATTAATAGTTCGGCTGGGCTCTTATTCGTTGTGGTATTTGGGGTTATGTGTTGGGTGAAGTGTAGTTTGTTTATTTTCTCCTGGATCTCCCCATGGTCTATTTTCCAGATGGTCTTCTTAGTGAATTGCACCATCCGTTCCGCCCTACCGTTCGCCGCCAAGTGCGCCGGTGCTGTCAGCGCATGGCGGATGCCCCTTTCCGCTAGGAATATTTCGAATTCCAGCGAGGTGAATTGGGGCCCGTTGTCGGAAATGACGACGTCTGGGAGGCCGTGTGTTGCAAAGAGTTTGCAGAGTTCCTTGATCACGGCCTCCGTGGTTGTCGTCTTCATGTTGCTTACCTCCAGCCAGTTGGAGTAAGCGTCAATTGTTATGAGGAAGGTGTGTCCTTTTGTGGGCCCGGCGAAGTCTATGTGAATCCTAGACCAAGGTCCCCTTGGGGTTTCCCACTCTAGGACGGGTGCTGTGGGTGGGCTTGGCCTAGTTTCCTGACATCGTTGGCACCTTGCTACCCAGGCCTCTATTTGTTTGTCCATCCTTGGCCACCAAGCGTAACTTCTGGCCAGGGCTTTAGTCCTAACAATGCCAGGGTGCCCCTCGTGTAGCAGTTCCAGAACCTTCCCTTGTAGCTTTTCTGGAATGACCACCCTATCCCCCCATAGTATGCACCCTTTTAATAACGATAGTTCCATTTGGCAGTTTCGGAATGTTTTGATGGACTCGTCGTTGTCCCTTTCCGGCCACCCTTTCTCTACCCAATGCAACACCCGCGCCAGACGTTTGTCTTTATTAGTCTCTCGGGCAATGTCTGACGCGGTTATGGGCAGGTTGGGTAGACTCTCTATGCTGAGGGTGGTCATCGTGGGTGCTGGGTTGGTGTCGGGTTCCGGTAGCGGCGAGCGGCTTAAGGCATCTGCATGGGAGATCGTCTTACCCGGTCTGTGTATGAGTCCGTAGTTGTAGGCTGCCAGGAACTCGGACCACCTTGTCATTTGGGGAGACAGAATGTTCGGGGTGGCCCGGTTTCCTGCAAGGATTCCCAGCAGCGGCTTGTGGTCAGTTATGATGGTGAAAGTCCGGCCGTAGAGATACTCGTGGAATCGTTTTACGGCAGCAACGATAGCCAGAGCCTCTTTGTCCAGCTGGCTATAGTTCCGCTCCGGTTTGGTGAGGGTCCTTGAAAAGAACGCGATGGGTGCTTCTTTTCCGTCGGGGAGGGTATGGCTGAGGACAGCGCCGACGCCGAAGGGTGATGCGTCGCATGTGACGGCCAGAGGTAGGGTCTCGTTGTATTGTATGAGGACGGCGTCCGAAGTGAGGAGGTCCTTTGTTCTTTGGAAGGTGGCTTGCTCGCGTTTCCCTCAAGTCCAGGTCGCCGCCTTGTCCAGGAGCCTATGCAAGGGCTCCGCCGCCGTCGCCTTTTGGGGCAGGAAAACATTGTAAAAGATAAGTAGCCCCAGGAATGCCTGTAGTTCCGTCTTCGACTTGGGTGTGGGGGCTTCTTTGATGGCCTTGATTTTTTGGTTTGTGGGGTGAATGCCGTGACGGTCTAGGAGGTATCCCAGGAATTCTACCCATTCTGTGCATAGCTGGCATTTCTCCCTCTTGACTTTTAGTCCGGTCTCTTTAAATTTGGTTAGGACCTCCCTTAGGCGACCTTCTAGTTTGGCTTGGTTGGCTGCCGACACTAGGATGTCGTTGAAGTAAGGTACCACCCCCTTGATGCCTTGCAGTAATCTTTCCATTAGGCTTTGGAATATTCCCGGTGCCACGCTGACTCCGAATTGGAGTCGGTTGCATTTAAATGCCCCCCGGTGGGTGACTATGGTTTGCGCTTCTGCCGTTTGCTCGTCGACCGGCAACTGTTGGTATGCCTGGGCGAGGTCGAGCTTGGCGAAAACCTTGCCCCCTCCCAGTGAGTGCAGTAGGTGTTGCACTACTGGGATGGGGTAGACGCTTTGTTGTAGCGCGCCATTTAGGCTGGCCTTATAGTCCCCACAGATCCTCACCAACCCATCGGGCTTGATCAGGGTGACTATGGGGGTCTCCCACCGGGCGTGGTCTATGGGCTGTAGGACCCCTTGCTTGACGAGCTTGTCAATTTGCTCGTCTATCTTGGGTTTAAGTGCGAATGGCACCCGCCTTGGTTTCAGGCGTTTTGGGGGGACGTTTGGGTCTAGGTTGAAAGATATAAGGGGCCCTCGGTACTTGCCTAGGTTTCGGTCGAAGACCTCTTGGAATTCCCGGGCCAGTTGCTGCTCCCAGCTGTCGTCGGTGACATGGTCGACTCCCGTGACTGTGATGCCGAGCGGGGCGAACCATTGCAGTCCCAGTAGGTTTGGGCGGTCGCGGTCGACGATTGTCAGGGGAAGTTTTTCGGTGTGCCCTTTGTATGTGATGTTGAAGTGTTTGGTTCCGACTACTGGGATGCGGTTTCCCTGGTAGTCCTTTACAATGAGTCTCTGGCTATCTAGGCTCCTCCTTTGGAGGGTAGACACCAGGCGCTTTATTTCATGCCATGCTATCATGGAAAGGTAGGACCCGGAGTCCACCTCCATTTTGCATGGCTGGCCCTCGATGCCTACCTCCACGTGGACCTTCCGGGCATCATTGGTGATGGCGTGGCCAATGGTGACCGTCTGATGGGTCTCCTCTCTTCGCTGGTTATCGCCGCCTCGCAGGGATCGTCCGTTCCGGTCCCATCTGTTGTCCGAGGGGCGATCTCTGGTCCGGGGTGGTGTGTTCTCTCTCCTCCGGTCGCTCTGGTCCCATCGTGCCGGGCTGCAATTCTTCTTTAGGCGGCAGACACGGGCGATGTGTCCCTTCTTGTCGCAATGCTGGCTGATCGATTCGAAAAAACAGCATTCCAACCTGGGGTGGTCGCCGCCGCAACTGGCACAGTTGGTCCTCGACTTACGACCCCACCGGTTCCGTGGGTCGCGGCCTATCTGGAGGTGATGGACGTCCTCCTCGTCGTCAGAAGTGCCCGATGCCGAGTGGAAGTCGCCCTGGTGGGTGGTCGTCTCAGGTTGGGCCTCGGTCGACCTCGCCGGGTTGTTGTTTCCACTGCAGTCCCCAGTGTTCGGTCTGCGCATGCGGTCGGCGGAAGTTCGGGTTGCTTCGGTGGCTGCGGCTGCGGCGAGGGTGTCTGCTAGGCTGATGTTGCCCTTGGCCATCAGCCGGCTCTGGAGGACGGGGTCCCACAAACCGAGCACGATTCAGTCTCGCAGGGCGTCGTTCAGGTTGTCGAATTCGCAGAGCCCCCCTAGGCGCCGCAGCTCAGTGACGAAGTCGCTGAAACTCTCACCCGACCTCTGGTCCCAATGGTAGAATTTGTTGCGTCAGATCAGGATGGGTAACTCTGGAGCGTAGTGCCGCCGAAGTATTGGCTCAAGGACGTCCCAGTCCATCGCGGTCTCATCGGCGGGTTTGGCAAGCGCCTTGGCCATCTTGAAGACCTCGGTCCCGCAGTGGGTCAGGAAGACGGCGCGCTTCATGGGGCCGGTGGCGTCCTTCAGGTCGCTGCACTCGAGGAACATGCGGAATCGGTCGGAGTACGATTCCCAGTCCTCGGTGGTGGGGTTGAAGGGTGCGGGGGGTGCGATTTTCGCCATCGCGGTGGTTCGTCTGGCTTCCGTCGGACACGTGGTTCGGTTCAGGGTCTGGATCCCATCCTCGTCACCAGTGTTGTGTCCGCGAAATGATGCCAGGAGTCGGTGACTTCAAATCATGCTCTTTATTTGAGGTTGGAACCGAACTGGGGCAAAGGGAAAAAGATCGCGGCTTTTATTCTTTTAGCTGCGGCGGCCGCGGCCAATGGCACCGCTTTGAATCTCCCGTGATCCGAATGGACCAATCGCGGGAGATTCTTAGCGAGCCAATCGCCGCGGCTCGCCTGACCAATTAGAGTGCCCCGCGCTTTGGCCAATCAAAGCGCGGGGATCTCAAGAATGCTAATTAAGGACAGAACAGATACCACAAACCCAAACCCTGATTTCAAGAGAAGCGATACACAGATAAAATGCAGCAATATTCCCTTTAGTTTTTTTTCAGGAGGTGGGGGCAGAATGATAATTAAAGAGCAACTCTGCAAAGAATTAACAACTTTGTCATGATGGCTACATGGATTGTTTTGGATTGCTTACTTGCCCCTCTTATATAAGCTGCTTTAAGTGTGTTTGTCCCCAGCTGTTTGGGGAAGCACCTTTGACCAGGAGGTGTTTTTGTGACCAAAGTAATTTTGGGTTCAAAGCTCAAGCTGCTACACACGGGAGGAGATAAAAGACAGCAGGCCTCCGTTAAAGGGTACATTGCAGCTGCAATATAGACCAAAGATAGCTTGTTGCTCAACCCAGAGATAGAATGGAAGCCAGCATGGATATTCTATATCACACAGGCATCCAAACCATACACTTTCTACAAACAAGATACCCAGGATCGCAGGACTGGTTCCTCTTTGTTTCTTTTGCTGCTGATCTTCGAAACACTTTCTTTGTCCTGTTTCCTATTTGGTTCCACCTCTGCGAAGCTGTGGGAATCAAGCTCATCTGGGTTGCTGTGATTGGTGACTGGCTAAATCTCGTATTTAAATGGTAGGTAGATAAACTTCAGTTTGTCAGGTGAACTTAGAGTTTGTCAGGCTGAGCTGCTGAACGTGGAGGCTGGGTTCACGTATGTTAACCCATGTCTACTTTTTCTTAGTGTGTTATGTGAATACTGCCAATTGTAGTTTGTAAACTATGGTTTATACCTTAGTCAGTTGCACAAATTCAGCAAATTGTGAATTAATCAACCAAGCACAGTTAAACAATGACTTACACAGTAACATCTTCCACCTTAAAAAACTTGGGTTCTGCAACTACCTTATTAAGAGATTAACCATTGCAGAAATGAATAGCTCATCCCACTCTTATCAGAGTCCATCTTTTACTATGTGAACCTGCTTGTTGTCTTGATAGAATGTAAGATGTCAGGGTTTTTTCTTCCACTTTCTCCTCCCCCCCCCCCTTTTTGTAAATTAGCTGAAGCCTAGTAAGTTATTTTTCATGGCATGGGGAAAGGACCTCAGTTACTAAAGTTGTGTAGCCTTCAAAATTAACATTTGTTCAGTGGATAAGCCAGAACTATGTTTGTTACTTTCTTGCACAGTATTCTTAAATCCCATGATTCCTAGATCAGTAGCTCTTTGTAAATACTCTGGATCTTAATGTTCAGAAAAATCGATTCGCATGTGACTCCACTATTGCTTTTTGGGCTTAAATAATGATGCCAAATGGAGTCCCTTCTCTTTCTATTCACTCACAACACCTCAGACAATTTCTTTCTCTGCAGGATCCTTTTTGGACAAAGACCCTACTGGTGGGTACATGAGACCAATTTCTATCAAAATACTTCTGCCCCTGAAATCCAGCAATTCCCAGTTACCTGTGAAACTGGCCCAGGTGAGTTTCCTAAGAAAACCCCACTAAATAAAAGTGGAACAGTATGAGAAAAAAAAATGGATAAAAAGTAACATCCCACTTGGCAAAATGTGATTAAAGTACAGCTTTCAACTGGATTTGTACCTGCTGGAGCTTACTTTCATCATCACAGGCATCAGCTGTTAGGTAAACAAAGTCTAGTCATTAGGAAGATGACAAACAGCATCAAGAGTTGTACAGCAATTCCTTCCATCTGGAAGCCCATGTATCTCCCTTCACTGAAACGTGGTTTATTTGACATTGTAATCATTCAAGATTTGCATGTCCTCCCTGTTAAAGCTCATCTTTCAAGCTCCTAATTCCCATATAACACCAACAATAGATTGAAATATCTGTTTATTTGATTTGTATTGCATCTTTTCTCCAGGGATTCAAGGTTAATGGAGATCTAGGCCACAAAAACAACCCTGTGAGGTAGGCTGGGCTGAAATAGAAGGTCTGGTCCAATTCACCCAATAAGTTTGGATTTCTCTAGTGCCAGCCTGATCCTAAACCACTTGAACCTGCCACACACTCATTTTTAAAGGCTATATAATGATGAGTAACTGTGGAAAGTCAAAAGTTTTTTCTTCCAACTATAGGGAGTCCTTCTGGCCATGCAATGGGTTCAGCTGGTGTTTATTATGTGATAGTTACAGCCATTCTCTCTATCACCCGGGGAAGGAAACGCCCATCATGGAAGCATCGGTAAGCAACAGCATTTGGTGAAATAACACAAAGGTGTGTTAGTGTAAATTAAGTATGAAGAAATTCATTTAGTTTGCACTTAATAGTTTTTTCAAACCAAATTGAATTTAATTAATTGAATTTATACTTTTGTAAATATCCAATCAAATATTTATCTACACCCACAGCTGCCACCCACTCACCAACCCCCACACACAAACCAAAGGAAAGTTATATCAGATGCATATATTCATACCAAAATATATTGCTAGGAAAATCTGTTTATAAGAGCTGTGCAAAATTGCAGATAAAATACCAGTTTGAGGATATGTTCACTCATACACATATTTTAGGACAAACTGACATTTAACAAACCAACAGTCTTGCAAAAATGAAAGAGAATAATCCATCCGACAAATCTGCAAAAATGTAAAAAACAAAACTGAGATGCACTGAAATAAAATAGATCTATTTTTCATTAGTTTGAATATAAGGGACCGTATAGGTAGTTCTTGTCTTACAACCACTGTAGGGATTTCTATTGTTAAGCAAGGGAGTCATTAAGTAAGTCACACCTGATTTTATGACCACCACCTGCTTTTTTGCCACAATGGTTATATCATTGCAGTTATTAAGTGAATCACATATCATTATGGGAATCCAGCTTACCCCACTGTCTGCCTGTTGGAAGCCAGCTGGGATGATTACAAATGGCAGTCACATGACCCCAGGGCACAGCAACCATTATAAATACAAGCCAAGCATTTAAATTCAATCACATGATCATGAAGGTGCTACAAGTGTTGTAAGTTTGAGGACTGGTTGTAAGTCACTTTTTTCACTGCCATTGCAACTTCAAATGGTCACTAAATCAATAATTGTAAGTCAAAGACCCCCTGAAATATGAATTGTGTTGGGATTCAAGAAGAATACATGCTGTGTTTTAAAGCCAGGTTGGTCTCTATTGATTTTTAAAGGTAGAAGAAATCCAGCCATTTTTCCTTGCAAAGCCTCGAGTCCAAAATAGTTCAGTAGAGAAAATAACTGTGTTTAGTTCAAGTCAAGCAGGGTAGGTAGAAAGGGAGCATTTGGGCATGTTTCTAGTCTGTAAAATAATTTGCAGGTTGGAAAAAAAAAAAAAATTTCTCTCCCTTTTATTTTTCCCCAATGGCAGCTTTTTGCAAACTGTGCTTTGGGCTGCTTTTTGGACCATCCAAGTCTGTGTCTGTCTCTCTCGTGTCTTCCTGGCAGCTCATTTTCCACACCAAGTCATTGCTGGGGTCTTCTCAGGTCAGTGCAGACCTTATACAACTTTTGTCATAGTATGCCAAGATATAATATAGGTTGAGAGATTTACATTATGCCAGCTGTCCATTTAGACAATTCCCTGTGTCCAAAATTGGATAATGTATATGTAAACATATAAAGCATATTATTTTAGAGAAGAGAACCCCCTCTCTTTTAGCTTGAAGCAGATTTAAGCTGTTTTGCCAAATTAACTGCAAGACTTGTTGCCTCATATTTCTGACAACTTTAAAGTGCTTACTGTAACATTCTAAACAGTGTTATTTCATCTTCACTGTTAGGTATATTGGTGGCTGAATCTTTCAAGTACATCACTTCCATCTATGATCCCAGCCTGCGGAAATATATAGCTACCACCCTTTTTCTCTTCTCTTTTGCTCTGGGTTTCTACCTACTGCTCAAGGTACTTGGTGTGGACCTCCTGTGGACTTTAGAGAAGGCCAAGACATGGTGTGAGCATCCAGAATGGGTGCATCTGGACACTACCCCCTTTGCTGGCCTTTTGCGCAACCTGGGAACCCTCTTTGGACTGGGACTGGCCCTCAATTCCTCAATGTACACAGAGAGCTGCAAAAGTAAACAAGGACAGCGGCTAAATTTTCGACTGGGCAGCATTGGTATCTCACTTCTTATCCTGCATGTGTTTGATTCCTTGAAGCCTCCCACCAAGGTGGAGCTTTTCTTTTACCTGTTTTCTTTTTGGAAAAGTGCTGCTGTGCCCTTAGCAGTGGCTGCCCTAATCCCCTACTGTGTCACACTATTGCTCCGGCCACAGGACAAGAAAACACTGTAGCTTGAAGACCAGCAATGTATATAAGTGAATTGCTATGATGTAGAGTAATAGAGGCCAAAATAAAGTATTCATGGGGACCCTATTACCTAGATATTCCAGGCTAGTTGTGCTCCATCAGCCCACATTTGGATGATGGTCCCTGGTGGCTTCAGAGTAAGGCTTAGTTATTTGCCTCCAATATATCAACCAGGATCCCTTTATTACTGTCCATCTAACACTGCCAGTACAGGCTGATTCTGCTTGTGCAAAACATTTCTTTATGGCATCAGAAAAGCATCTATGATTGTCATCAAGATCAGTCCTGCCAGCTGGTAACATTCTCTGAGGACATCTGGGATATGTTTTGGGATAGAGATTGACAATGATAAAGGAGAATAGGCAAGACTATCACTTTACTCAGTTGCCAGAATTGCTTGCAAGGATAACATCCCCTTGGGGGTAATTGGCTATTGGAATGTGAAGTCAGATAATCAGACTTGTAACTGTTGCAGTAGTTTGCTATAGTTGAAGAATGTATAATATATTTTTTGATGGCAAAGAACGCCTCGTTGATGGATTCAGCCCTCATACACTACACCAATTTCTCCAGCTTAGTGATTTTGTTTTATATTGAATTGGGGCTGCCAGTACCCATCTGCTGGCTTATTAGGGTGCCGGACTAGGAAAGGCTATAGTATAGCTAGGTTTTGGTTTTGGTAAATGTCTTCATGGAAAGTTTCTAAAGCTATTATCTACAGCATTTGTTATTAATAAAGGATGTCATATGTTTTGTTAGCAAATTTATGTTGACTTATATTGTAGAAATGTGGTAAATTAAAATATCAACTATACTTAATTAGTTTTACAATGCAGTTTTGCATTCCTCCATCCTTTCCTTTTTTTAAGGAGCGATGAAATGCAGGTTTCACAATTCCCCACAGTACCAGAGCTCTAAGTTTGGTAATGAACTTTTATGAGTAATTATTCTATAACGTTGCACAATCTTTTCTTTTTAATGTATCACTTCTTTTGACTCCTGAAGGATGGATGACTATTCTGTGTTGAAAGTTAACATCTGAAATTTTGATATGAATAGGATGAACCAACTCTATTAATGGGGTGAATTGATTTTTTGAGCTTTGTTTATGGAGCTTTGAGGTATTATACAGTATAGAAAACTGTCATTTCTGGTTAAGAAACACCCTCTTTAAAATGCTTCCTTCTACCAAAGCTGGGCACACATCATTTGTGTCATTTATTGTTTTATTGATTATATCTGTTATTTTACATATTTCTGAATGAGCTCCATGAATTCACAAATTATAGTGGAGAAGGCGGTTTCCTTTGCTTTAGTTTTTGGGAATGTACAAGATAATATGATATAATTGAAGAAGACAGGACAAACCTGGTTGGGATGGGTTATAAAAAGAAAAATTAATCACTGGAGTTTCAGTTATTTCATTTTGCTGCATTATATTATTGCAAAAAGAGAAAAATCTACCCAATTTGGAGAGGGATTGTGAGGATTTAGAGTAGCAAAAATCTTTGAAAACTGAAGTCTAGTTTATGACTTTGTAGGGGGTTTGAATCATAAGCTGCTTAACAATTAACTGCTCAATTCCAGGATTTAGCAATAATAGCCAAAGGAAAACCAAGCAAAAGGTCAGCGGATGGAGCACACTGAAAGATAAACTCATAATCAGCATAAAGCAAATACAGAGAGGCAATTTGGAGTCCATCTCTATATATTTTTGTGTATTACATAAACAGGAACTGCAAAGATAAGAATATCTTAGAAAAAAGTGCATAATTTACATTTTTTAAAGCATCAAGTTTAATTCCAGATTCTTTCCACTACAACATTCAAATATCAAGCAGAGTAGGGAAAAATCTGCTTTGGGAGGAGCCCCTCAGCACAGAATCTCAAGGGTGGATGAACATACTATATGAATAAATACATTCATCTGATAAAATTCATAACAGGGCAGCTTGATTAGGTGAAAAACCATTTCCAGTGCAACTACTTCAGAGATGGTATTCAGCAGGTTCTGATCAGTTCTGAAAAACCGGTAGCTGAAATATTGAATAGTTCAGAGAACTAGCAAATCCCACCTCTGACTGGAGATTTTACAGTATCCTTTCCCTGCCACGCCCACCAAGCCAGGCCCACAGAACCAGTAGTAAAAAAAAATTGAATCCCACCACTGAACTACTTGGTGTAAGAGGAAAATCAAGAGACTGAAATAAGGTGAGTCATCAACCCCATATATATATACCTCCTCAGGGCCTACAAGCGTAAGACAAACAGCTGAAATTTCTGGATCAAAATTTGTGAGGATGGTCAGAAGTAAAATTCAGGTGAATATTCTGGTAGCAAGGTTGCTGGCAACAGCATAACAAAACAAAGTGTGGAATGTTTAACCAATAATTTACAGAGGCCACTCTTTCTCTTATTAAATGTTATTTTTTATCATCACATTTGGCAATGGTGGCATTAAAGCTCCTTTTGGTGACAGCCCAATAATAGCCAAATAATCATGACCACCCAGAGTCATTTGATTGGATGGATGGATGGATGTGTGAGGGGAGAAAATGAATAAATCCATTGTGTATTGTATTGCTGTGACTCAAATCTCAAAACTATCAGTTGATACATTTCTACTGCAAAGGGAGAATTTGAAACATTGAACAATCACATGTTGTGTTCTGGGAAAACCTGGGAGAATGTGTACATGTTAAGGAGGCATTTAACTTCCTGATGTCCCATATTAGGTAATGAATTGTATACTGAAATTCAATAGGTAGATTGTAAACCAAGCCATCCTCAGATGAGGCAGTAGGTTAGGGTATAAAATAGAATGCAAACTTTGCTCTGGGTTCCTCCCACCTGCCAGGGCAGGAACCCGTTTCTGCAGAAATGCTACAATAAAGCTGTTTTCCTTGGATTAATATCGAATCTTTGGTGATTTTTCAAGCCCCCACCTCACAATTTGGCGAGCCAAGCCAGGAGCCTCAACAGTGGTCTTCTGGAAGCCGGGGACTAGGTGAGTAGTGGTCACGACCTCCCATTGAGAGGTGCCTCCTCCCTGAATTCTGGTCGGCTCCAGAGGCGACTGGAAATCCAGATGATCCTTGGAAACAGCGTTTTGCCGGCTGATAGTCTGGGACTATCGAAAAGAGAAAGCCTGAGTTGGGGACACCCACTAGCTCGGAGGTCTGGAGTGATCAGGTAAAACTTTGTTGCTTTCATTTGCAGTCAGAAAAAGAAAAGGGGGGGAAGAGGTCCTTAAACTCCCTGGGGGAATCCAGCGTCTGCTGGAGGATTAGGACTAGGAGTCTGAAAGAGAGGGGTCCTTAAACTCTCTGGGAGAATCCAGTGTCTGCTGGAGGACTGGACCGGTGAGTCAAGACTCTGGGAGTCTGAAAGAGTAGAAGACAGGAAAGGGGCAGAGTGAGGCTCTGGGAGCCTGGAAGAAGCCTGTCTGGGACAGGAAAAATCTGACAATGGCAGAAATCAATTCCGGTAGATTCGCCTTTGGGACAGCTACTCCAGCAGTGGTTCCCCCCGAATTTAAAGGAATTCATCTCGAAAAGAAAAACATGATTTATCTTTGTCGAGACCGATGGCCAAAATATCCTCTGATTGATCTAAATTTCCATATCACTGGAGTCCTGAGGGGGAAACCAGTACCTATTGGATAACCAGATTGAGAGACTATATTCTCCAACACAAAATGGCCACTCAAATTGCATACATAGATGTATGGTTTCATGAGAAATTTGAAGGTCCGTCTCAACAAAAAGACAATGAGAGTGAGACGGATGATTGGCTGCAGAGTCCGCCGCCCGCAAATCCTAATTTGAATAATGCGCCCACCAACGATCCTATGGCACCATCGCCATTGCCGGTGGCGCAACTCCCTCCTCAGCCGCCTCCCTATCTGCGACTGAGAAAAGAAGTGGAACAGTAAAGAAGAGAAGTGTTCAAAATTTTCCTTTCAGAGAAAAACCTGAAGTGGATGCATTTCCTTTAGGGAAGTTCCTAATGGGATCAATGCTGCAGGCAACCCGGTGAAAGTCTTTGTGGCTGCCCCCATAAAACCAGCCGAGTTGTGAGAATTGAAAAAGACTCTTCCAAAACTTCATGAAAATGCTCATGAGGTGGTCGAACAGTTAGAACTACAGAGATACTGTAAAAACCAGATAGAAGTCACAGATGATGGTTGCAGCTGTTCAGGCTGCAGCTAAGAATGAGGTGAAGAAAAATGTGGATTGTGTAAGGGAGGCAATGGAAGGTCAGGGTGAGAGAAGGCGAGGTGGAATGCAAGGAAGTTTCAGAGGAAGAGGTTTCAGAGGGATGGGAATGAGACAGCCTGGAATGGATAGAAGCTGCTTTAGGTGTGCGAAGGAAGGACACTTTGCGCGTGAGTGTCCTACCAACCGGGAGGAGAGGAGTTATGCATTGTATGATTAGAGTTGTTCCGGCTCCTTTAAGAGGACCTGCGGGGAGCCATTGATAAAAATTTCAGTGGGTCTTGACCATCAGGAGCGGTTGTTCCTGATAGACACCGGCGCAAGCTGGACTTCTGTGTGTGACCCGATAAAAGGGTGCACATAGATCAAGGAAAATGTTAAAAGTAGTGGGGGTGAGTGGAAAATCACAGGATGTGAGGGTGTTTGAACAAATCAGACTGGAAATGAATGAAGTGGTGACTGAGGCTGGAGTGAATTTGCTAGGGAGAGTGAATTTGCTAGGGAGTGAATGGAGTGAATTTGCTAGGGAGAGATCTGGAGTGAATTTGCTAGGGAGAGATCTGTTGCCTGTGTTTGGTATTCAACTGTGGGATACCGAGAAGGGAGTAAGGATGTGGAAGATGACTGTGGAAGATGAGAGGGAAATTTCGGATGAGGTCTGGGCAGGAGGAGAGAAGGCAGGGCGAATGAACATTCAGCCGATTAAGATTCAAGTGCAGCCTGGGGTGACAAAGCTTTGGACCCCACAATATTCAATGAGTAGAAGGGGGAGGGAGGGGTTGATCTGAAGGATGCCTTCTGGACATGTCCCCTTGAGGAGGGAAGTAGAGACCTGTTTGCATTTGAATGGGATGATCCTGAGAGTGGAAGATTTGGACAGACTTTGGAAAGTTAGTGTCTTTTATGTTGATTCAATATGTGGATGATTTGTTGCTGACTGGAGAGAAAGAGGGAGAAGTCAGAGCAACATCAGTAGCTTTGCTAAATTGGCTGAAGGAGCAGGGATTGACAGTTTCAAGGGAAAAGATCCAGTTTGTGGAAAAGAAGGTGAAATAAAGCTCTTGGATTGCAGAGCTTGGGTGGACCAATACACTGTGTTAGCCCAATTCTTGCACAGGAAGCTAGTAGGAAAGGGAGAGAGTATAGAATGGTTAGAGGGAGATGATGAGAGATGGGAAGTCTTAAAGAAGGCATTGTCATCCGCATCGGTTTTGGCTTTGCCCAATTTGAAGCTCCCATTTCATCTGTATGTGTCAGCAGCTCAGGGAACGGGATTAGGAGTGTTGGCGCAGAAGAAAAGGGGGGGCAATACCAGCCCATCACTTTTCTGAGCAAAACTCTGGAGCTGGTGGTGAGAGGATGGCCGGTGTGTGTGCAGGCTGTGGCTGCTACAGCTATGTTGGTGGTAGAGAGCAGGAAGTTAACCTTTGGGGGGGGGGGCTTGTAGGGCATTCACCCCACCAGGTTACTTCTGTGCTAAGTCAGTTGGCAACAACTTGGATGACAGAGGGGCGGATTCTCAAATATGAGACCATTTTGAAAACCAGCTCTGATGTAGTGATTGGGACAGACAGGAATTTGAATCCAGCAGAGTTTTTAGAAGGAAGAAGACAGGAATAGGAAGCTGAGGATCATGATTGTTTGTTGCAAGTAGATTTGATGACAAAGGTGAGGGAGGATCTGGAAGAAAATCCTTTGAAAGGAGGGGAGAGATGTTTTGTGGATGGATCAAGCAGGGTTAAGGAAGGAAAGAGGAAGTCAGGATTTGCAGTTGCTTTGAAGAGAGCCTTGGAATTGGCTGGAGGAATTGATGTGACAATTTGGACTGATTCCAAATATGCCTGGGGTGTGGTCCATACCTTTGGTAAGATCTGGCAGGAGAGGGGTTTTATCAGGGCTGATGGGAAACAAGTTGAACAATTACAGCTTGTGGAACAGGCCTTGGAGGACCTGCAACTGCCAGGCCAAGTGGCAATAGTACATGTGAATGCTCATCAGAAAGGAAATACCCCAGAGGTAGTTGGAAACAGGTGGGCAGACAAATGGGCGAAAAAGCTGCAGGGGAAATAAAGCTGGTAATGGCATTAATTCCCTTGCTAGAAATGGAAGAGGATGAGGATTGGAAACCTGAGGGAAAAGAGAAAGATGATTTGGAAAAAGAAGGGTGTACATTAACTGAGGATGGGTGGAGAACTTCAGAGGGGGTGAGGGTGGTTCCCGTGAATGTAATGAGAGGAATTCTGGAGAAGGTACATGAGGAAAGACACTGGGGAATGGAAGCATTGGTGATGGCTGTAAAACCACATTTTTAGAGCCCAAAGATGTGGACACTAGCCCAGAGTATCTGTTGGAAATACTTATTGGTGATTAAAGATCAATTGACAGGATGGGTACAGGCCTATCCGACTAGAAGAGCCACAGCATCCACAGTAACCAAGATCCTATTAGAACAAATCATTCCACGATATGGAATGATGGAAGCTATTGATTCTGACAGGGGGACACATTTTACACAAAAAGTGCTGCAATCTGTGATGGGAGCTATTGGGGTGAAATGGGATTTGCACACCCCTTGGCAGTGTGTAAGTGGAAAGGGTGAGTGGGGAATTGAAGAGACATTTGACCAAATTACAATTAGAAAATGGGTTACCATGGACAAAGAACTTATCCTTGGCACTCCTTAGAATTAGAACATGCCCAAGGAAAGACACAGGGATCTCCCCTTTTGAAATGTTAATGGGGCAACCCTACCTGGCCAGACTGGGAAATCCTATACCTGAATTTAAAGATTTGTTTCTAAGAAAATATTTGCAGACACTGTCCAGGTCTTTGTTTTCTCTTCATAAACAGGGATTGTTGGCACAATGACCACCACTTGCGGGAAGCCAACACCCCTATGAAACTAGAGATTGGGTCCTGATAAAGACTTGGAGAAGTGAGAATCTGCAACCTAGCTGGGAAGGCCCATACCAGGTGCTGTTGACAACTGAATCTGCAGTTCGCACTCGAGAAGGAGGCTGGATGCATTACAGCAGAGTCAAGAAGGCACCAGATCCAAATTCTACATGGAGGGCAGTTCCAGTGGACGGTCAGCCACTGAAGCTCATCTTAAAAAGATGAAGAAGATTGGACCCTGGACTGAGCTAACCACCTTGATGATAGTACTGATGATTGCATCAGGACAGATTCCATATATTGGACCAGCTGGAGACTTGGGGACAGATTTATGGGAAGACAATACATACATGAAGGATTTGAAGAAGGTATCACAAGCATTGAACATAACTAACTGCTGGATGTACATGCACATGCCAGGGAAGACAGGGGAGGGTTTAACATTACATGCAATCCCACTAAGTCAACAGGATTTGAGACCAAAGGGAAATAAATTTGAACAGGCTCCTATGAAAAAAAACCTATCCGGGAAGGTATTTGTCCATTTGAGAGAAAAAAGCATATGTGTGTTTCAAGAGAAATGTATCCAAAGGAGTGGATTTGGGTGATTGGGAAAAATACAACAAAACTTTTGATATGCCTTTATCCAGTAGTAACCACAGTTATTCCAACACTCATCATCAATTGAGTTATTTTAATCACAACCAATACCAGATGTGTATGTATTTTGAAGATATAATCAATTGGACTCGGACTTCGAATCAAACGTACACCATGAAAAATTTTAGGTGGGTGTTGTGTGGGAAACATGCGTATAGAGAAATGCCACCACGTTGGGGTGGGATTTGTACCATGGGATACGTGATACCAGTAATATATAAATTGAATACCTTACCCCAGGAACGGATTCAGAATAAAAGAGAAATCAGTTCAAGACTAATGCTGGGGGAAAGGTTAAAAACACAGATAGCACGGGGAATGCTGGCACTGTTGGGAGTAGCCATGAATTATAGAGATTTACATATTCTGAATCCCATTGCTGTGTATATATCCATAATTTCCAACCCAATATTACAAAAACAGTGCAAACGATGGAGGAACGCATTCGTTCTAATCCATTATTACAAAGAGGTGATTCCTCATTTCCAGATTTGGGGGGGGGCATTATGGTCTTGGCTTCCCAGCACTGCTTGGTTGAGATCTACAATCATGGGAATTATATTAATTATTATATGCTGTGTGATGTTGTGTTGTTGTGTTCAGTGTTTCCCTGGTGTAATAGCAATGTGTGGAAGATTAGGGAAAACTTTAGGTTCAAGATCCGGGAAGCAGGAGGAAGAACCTCTGATGATGTTTCAGAAGGAGATGGTGCTGAAAGAGGCTGGGGATCTGTTGTGTGAGTTTGAGTCAAGAATGTAAGCAGAAGAGGAGGGAATTGTGAAGGGAGAAAATGAATAAATCCATTGTGTATTGTATAGCTGTGACTCAAATCTCAAAACTATCAGTTGATACATTTCTACTGCAAAGGGAGAATTTGAAACATTGAACAATCACACGTTGTGTTCTGGGAAAACCTGGGAGAATGTGTACATGTTAAGGAGGCATTTAACTTCCTGATGTCCCATATTAGGTAATGAATTGTATACTGAAATTCAATAGGTAGATTGTAAACCAAGCCATCCTCGGATGGGGCAGTAGGTTAGGGTATAAAATAGAATGCAAACTTTGCTCTGGGTTCCTCCCAGCTGCCAGGGCAGGAACCCGTTTCTGCAGAAATGCTACAATAAAGCTGTTTTCCTTGGATTAATATCGAATCTTTGGTGGTTTTTCAAGCCCCCACCTCACAGATGGAAATTCTGAGAGATATATTTTTTCTTCTACCATGTGCTTTTTTCATTTCTCTTTTCTCCCTGTTACTCAACAAATCACAATAGAGATACAGGTCTTTTGTAGACAGGAATACAGGGAGTTCTGCTGTCATGGATACCTAAAACATCTACCCAAGACTACTGAAAGTTATTTTGACTTAAGAAGAATATTCATTTTCATTGTAAAAACAGCAACATTTCCTTGGCTTCTATTGCATGGGATGATCTATATGGTAACGGAAGGAAACATCTACCTTAAACACTCAAAGAGCCATTTGGACCCATTTCCCTCAGAAAAGAAAACACTGGAAGCCACAGAACCCTTTTGACCTTTAAATGAAGATAACACTGCATATATCATTTTCTACCTTTATCCTATGTATAAATTAACTAGAGTGTGTTCCAATTATGAAATCAATGAATTGCTACAGAGAAAACATTTTTTTTTTATTTCTGCATGCAACAAAAACATTTTTAACTCCAAAAAAACTCTCTCTTTCTCTCTCTCTTTTTCTCTCTGTCTGTCTGTCTGTCCGTCTTTCTGTCTGTTTGTCTATCTTTCTGTCTCTGTCTGTCTCTCTGTGTGTGTCTCTCTGTGTGTCTCTCTGTCTCTCTCTCTCTTTGTCTGTCTGTCCGTCTCTCTGTGTGTCTATGTGTGTGTGTGTCTGTCTGTCTCTGTCTCTCTCTCTGATTCTGATTCTCCAGTGCCTCATCTGTAGCTGAGGGTCACTGCCTGACAGACTGCAGCAGGGAACAAGCAGCTACTTCCAGCCCTTGTTGGCACTGGATGTGCCTCAGTTGCTCAAGGAGACACATGACCTCCTCTCCACCCTGAGACACTGACCTGTCCTGACCCACGTTACGGCCAACACTGCTGCTGTTGCCAGGGGCGAGTGGGGCAGGGTTGCATTGAGGCTCCACATTGTAATGGGCTCCAGGAGGAGGAGGGGACACCGTTTCCACCATTGTGAAGTACACTAAATTTCACTGTGCTGTGCAAGGCGCTGCGAGAGTAGCAGGCAGGCCATGGAGACAGCAACAGTGGCTTTGGTTGGGGTAAGTCTCCACCTCCCACTGTCACTCTTACTTTCTCAGGCCAGGTGAGGACTGAGGGAGCTGCAGCAGAGGGATGTAAAAGCCATATGCGGCTCCAGATCTGTGGGTTGTCGACCCCTATCCTAGTTTATCTAATTCTAATATTCAGTTCTCTCTCATCTGAAGTATTAGCTCCCCTCTCAAAGTTTTGCATCATTTGCAAACATTGTACATGAATGAATGTTGAACAGCAGAAGACCTAGGAAAGAGCTTTTGTGGCATTCCACTTAATACTTTTCTCCAAGATAAAGTGGAACCATTAGTGAACACTCTCTGGATTCTGTCATTGATCAGCTGTGATTAACAGAAATATCATCTAGCCCAGAAAACCTCAAACTTGGCAACTTTAAGACTTGTGGTCTTCAATTCCAAGAATTCTGGGAGTTGAAGTTCATAAGTCTCAAAGTTGCCAAGTTTAGAGACCTCTGATGTAGCCAATATGTTACTATTGTAGGAAGAATGCAATGAGATATTCTTAAAAAGGCTTTTTTGAGATCAGGGCACCTGTTATTTGAAGTGTGCCTGTTTAGGTAATCACAACTGTTGCATATGACCAAATATGGCCAAGGAGTAGAGTCAGCCAATAGACTCCACTCAATGGCTCAGCCGCTGGTGGGAAAAATGAAGTCCCATCAGTGGCTGAAGCTTTAAACAGCGCCGGCTATAAAAGCCAGCACCTGCCGTGGCTGAGCGGCTTTTTTCCTAGACTAATAGAAATAAAGGTTGCTTACCAGTTACCCACATCCTGCCTCTCATTTACTGCACAGACCCATTGAACACTAGTGACAAAGGTGAGATCCTGAGCTGCAGAAAGAACAAAGGACAATTCATGGGGACGGTGCCATTTTCAACCACAACCGACCAATAACACGACCAGCCTGGCCCACCACCCAATGGCCATCCCTTACAATCCTGCTAAGGAGAAATGGTCATCCTACATGGGCCGATTCAACCTACACCTAGAGGTTAGTGGACTCCAAGCAGCCCCTGATGTGCAAAAAAGGGCACTCTTCCTAACGTACTGTGATGTTGAGATGTCCTGGTCGCCAACAACCTACAGACTTATCCTGGGACAAGCTACAACACACCCTCCGTAGTCACTATGGCCCATCTCCGTCCTATCTGGCCAGCCGCTACAACTTCTACAAACAGAGCCAGAGATAGGGAGAGATGATCAACATATTCATGGCAGATCTACAGAGAATCGCAAAGAACTGCAGATTCCCAGATACCGAGGGGATGACCTGGGACCAGATAATCCTAGGAACAAAGGATCCCATGCTGCAAAAGAAACTCCTGACCCTTCCAAGAAACCATCAATGAATCCAGGGCCACCGAATCATCCAATAACTCAGCAGCATAGATCCAAGGGAACAGAAGAGTCCATTCAACTGGGACTGAGTCCCTGCTGCGACCCAACGAGTCCGCCTCCGACACCAGCGATGACGAGGATGGCAGAGACATCCATAAGCTGAGGTCCAGTAAGCCAGGTGGGAAAGCAGGATCCCAAGAGTGTGGCGACTCAGCGGAAACCACATCTGATCCATGTACTGTTTTAAAGACACCATATGCCAGAGATGCGAGTGTAGAGGCCACATTGCAGAGGTATGCAGTGCGACACAACCAATGAGCAAGCAGGGCCGGTGAGCTGCGTCACCCGTGAAACAATATGGCCACCAAGGAGTAGGGTGGAAGAACTTTGGTGGGAGATTCAAAAAGAGGGAAGACTCCCAGGAAGAGGAAGCCCACTTCACATTTGTGGGCTACGTGCAGGCCAGAGTGAGGTGCACCGATGCTTTCATAGCAAACAAAATAATGGCCACGGTTGGAATCGAGGGCAAGCCTTGCCAAATGGAAGTGGACTTGGGGTCCTACATTTCCATGATATCGTGGGACACTTTTAAAAAACTCATACCCGGGCAATGGCGTGACCAAATGGAACCTCAATCCATTATTTCGAAAGACTACCAGGGCTGCTGCATACCGATCCTGGGAAAAAAGACTGAGTGGAGTATGGCACCTTCCGCAGAAATCTGCCACTCACAATAGTAGACTGGAGTCTAGCCAGCCTGCTTGGCAGAGAATGGTTCCCGCCACTCCAGATAAGTGTTGCCGGCATCCATGCAATGGAGACGACCTCCCTTCCCAGACCGACAAGAGACATTGTGGAACTGGAATGAGAATTCAGCAACGTCTTCCACGACAAACTGGGCAAGTACACGGGGACCCCTATATTATTTAATTTAGACCCAATATCACCCTGGTCCTCCTTAAGCCACAGCAAGTCCCATTCGCCCTCCAACCAAAAGTCGAGGAACAACTGGACAAATTAATAGCCCAAGGGGTTCTAGAACTGGTAGACCACACCAAATGGGAGACTGATTGTGATTCTGGTCAAGCCAGATTGATAAGAATCTGTGCTAACTATAAAAGGACCCTTAATAAAGCACTCCAGCAAAGCACCTATCCAGTGCCCGTAGTCCAGCACCTCCAACACTCCCTGGGCCAGGGGACTATATTCGCTAAATTGGACCTGGCCCAGGCCTATCAGCAACTGCCTGTTGATGAGGCTACTGCTGAGGCGCAAACCATCGTCATGCACAGGGGGGCATTCAAGTGCAAGAGACTCCAATTCAGTGTAAGCATAGCCCCAGGCCTGTTCCAGAGTATTATGGAGCAGTTGCTGTACAACATCCCCAGAGTAATACCCTATTTCGACGATGTAGTTGTTTCAACTACCAGAAGGGAGCAATTGATGGAACGTCTAAGGGCAGTCCTGGGAAGATTCCAGGAGGCAGGATTGAAATTACAAAGAAACAAGTGTCACATAGCGGTCCTGCAGGTAGAATTTTTGGGGTTCCTAATCAATGCTGCAAGTATCAGACCCACAAACGGGGAGCTTAAAGCCATACAGGAAGCCCCCAAACCACAAAACAAAGCGGAGCTGCAAGAGTTCCTAGGGTTGCTGAACTTTTACAATGTGTTTCTGCCTCAGAAAGTGACCATCGTGGAACTGCACCACAGGCTGTTCGATAAAATGGCAAGCTGGACTTGGGGACAATGGGAGGCCGAAGATTTAAAAAAATAAAAAGCATCTTAACATCAGACAGTGTTCTCATCCAATACAGCGAGACACTACAATTAACTTTAACCTGTGACACCTCCCCCTACAGTATCAGAGTGGTCCTAAGCCACAAATTACCCAATGGAATTGAAGCTCCTATCACTTATTTCTCAAAGACACTATCTAAAACACAAAGAAATTACAGCCAAATCAACAAGGAAACACTCGCTGTGGTCACAGGAGTAAAGCGTTTCCATGAGTACTCTGTATGGCAGGCAGTTCAATCTCATCACCGATCATAAACCTTCACTGGGCATTCTCGCTGGCATCAAACCCACACAGAACATCCTGTCCCCCAGGATATTGAGATGGGCAGTATTCTTGGCAGCATACAGCTACACACTAACCCACCAGCTGGGGAAAGACATTGCCCATGCTGACACCCTCAGCCGTTGCCCCCTTCCAGACACTGCCTTCAAGACCCAGCGCCATCTACAACAGTGCTGCTAATAGAGAACATACGGCCCGGGATGATGACATCCTCAGAGATTGCGAGGCTCACCACTTGCAATAAAACCATGGCACAGATTTTGAACTGAGTGTGGAGGGGATGGCCAGAGGCAACACAAGGGGAAGAATACAAACCATACCAATATAGGCAAGCTGAGCTATCAGTACTGAAGGTTTGTTTATTATGGGGGGACCAGGTAGTTATCCCCCCCTTAAGAAACAAAATGTTAGAAATGCTTGACGAGGGCCACCCTGGGATAGTCCGGATGAAAGCCCTAGCCAGAAGCTATGTATGGTGGCCGGGGATGGACAAGGAGATAGAAACCTGGGTTGCCTTGTACACCTTGCCAAGAATCCAGGCCAGCACCCCCAGCTGCGAGACCCAGAAAATGGGAAACACCCACCACACCATGGGCCCAAATATATGTCAACTTCATGGGGCCCTGCCAAGGACAGACATTCCTGATAGTCGTTGATGCATATTCAAAGTGGCTGGAAGTAAACCTAATGCAATCCACCACATCAGAGGCAACAATAAAAGCACTCAGCACCTATTTGCCACTCATGGACTACCAGATGTCCTTGTCTCAGACAACAGCCCACAGTTCACCTCAAAACTGTTTGAGGCTTTCTTAGCTGAACTGGGGATTAGGCACGCACTATCACTGCCTGCCCACCCAGCCAAGAACAGTCAAGCAGAGATAATGGTCCGGGCCACTACGGAAACATTACAGCGTATGGGCTGAGGGAACTGGCAGGAGAGGATCAACAAAATGTTCCTCATCCAGGACATCACACCCCACACTACAACACACCACAGCCTGGCAGAACTATTAATGGGCCTGCGGCTGCAGACTGTACTAGACTGGGTCCATCCCAACTACAACACAGAAACACTCCCAGACTCCACGGGGAAATGCAGACAATTCACAATAGGGGACCCAGTCTACGCACACAGTTACACTGGGAGACCAATATGTGTGCCAGCGGGGGTTGTTGAAAACACGGGGCCACGGTCCTACAGAGTAGAGAGGGAGGAAGAGAAGCTATGGGAGCGACACATTGATCAGCTACGGGGCCGGGTCCCAAGCACAGACAACCAGCCAATCACCTGACATGCACAGACCGCATGTCAACCAGCCAATCACCTGAACAACACAGACCGCAAATACCAACCCTGCAGGCACAAACTCCCAAACAACAACAACAGAGACACTTACCTTGCAAAGTGGAAGTCCCACTGGGTCTTTCTGAGGCCTTAGGCTCAACGGTCCCTCCTGCACCAGTAACAAGCTTCAAGACGATTCCACTGGTGGGGACCGGAGCAGCGGTGGACCCGTCGGCTCAGGCCGCCACTCCAGGAACAAGTGAGGTGCGCAGGTCCATCACACCCATCGAAGCCCCACCTACTTATGTGATTATGTACAGTGGGCGGGCGCTGATTGAAGGAACACTAACCAGGAGGGGAGGGGTGTTGTATATGACCAAATATGGCCAAGGAGTGGAGTCAGCCAATAGACTCCATTCATTGGCCCAGCCGCTGGCAGGAAAAACGAAGTCCCGTCAGTGGCTGAAGCTTTGTGCCATGGCTGAGTGGTTTTTTTCCTAGCCTAATAGGAATAAAGGTTGCTTACTAGTTACCTGCGTCCTGCCTCTCATTTACCACACGGACCCATCGAACAACAACCATTATGCTCTTGATCATTTGAAGACCTTATCCAGGATAGATATTAAACTAGCAGGTCTGTAATTTTGGAGTACTTTGTTTTCTTTTTGATGATATAGGTTGCATTTGTTCCCATTAGTCCTCCACAATTTCTCCAAGATTCCCCAAAGTGATTTTGCAGTAATCTTTGCCAGTTACTTCAGTACTCTGGGTTGTAATCCATCTCACCCTGGAGATTTAAATTTATTTAAATTGACTTAAGTTCTCTCTTAGCTAATTTAAGTTTAGCTTCTTCTCATTTAAGCTGTAGGTCCGGTTTCCCCCTGTGACATACAGTAACTACAATCTGTTAGGTTTCCATTCTCATTTGAAAGAATACAGAGGCAAAATAGAAATTAAGAAAGTATGTCTTTTTAGTATCTCTTATTACCAATTTGCCACTTACTCCTCACAAGGAAACCTAATGGAAACAGCAAACACTTGTTGTGATTGTTGTTGGGGATGGTATCTCTCACAAGCTTTAGCTGAGCAATGGTGGCACAGTGGTTAGAGTGCAGTACTGCAAGTTACTTCTGCTGATTACCAGCTGCCAGCAGTTTGGTTGATGGAATCTCACCAGCTCAAGGTTGATTCAGCCTTCTATCCTTCTGAGGTAGATAAAATGAGGTAGATAAAATGAGGACCCAGATTGTTGGGGCATATAAACCCTCTTAAACCAAATGAGAGGACTGTGAAGCGGTATGTAAGTCTAAGTGCTATTGTTATTGCTATTAACTGACTCTGAGCTTTAGATTTTTTTTTTTTTCTGACTCAATTCTGATAGATTCTGGAGACTACTTTGTACTCTTTTTTGGTTCCCTTCCATCTATTTCTTATACGTATCATTTTTTTTCTTTAGCATTTTAAACAGCTCTCCGTGTATCATTGCTAGCCTCTTTAACTGCTCAATTTTCCACTCTTGTGTGGATAGTGTTTAAATGTGCCATCAATAACTGGTTTTGTAGAATTTTCTATCTTTCCTGGACATTCTTCTCCTTCAAGGTTTCATGTCAATGGATCCAATCACTTACCCTCAGAATTAATCAGAATGTGCTCTTCTGAAGTCTTGTATGTAGAGCTGTCTTTCCTCAGTTTCTCCTCCTCTAGATATCACAAATTCAAATAGTCATTTTCCCCCACCTTCACTTCTTCAATGGATGAGAGTTATGTCCAGAACAGTTATCCTCTTATTCTTTCTTCTACTTACTGACAAATGAATTTGCTAACAAAAGAAAAAAGGAATTTAATCTTGGACTCTTGGCAGAGTTGAATTCTAAGCAAATGTGAGTATAATTCAAATCTTCCATTATTACTATAAAATTTCTCTTGGAAAGATTGTATCTCTACTTGTTGAACTGATCTATAAACACTATCAGTATTCTCTTTTTATTCTTATCCAAATATTCTCAACCATATTCCCATGCTCTGATTCCTGTAGCCTTCTAGTACCATTTATAAGTATTATTCTACCAAGCTTCAGTGATGCTGTTACATTGTGTGTGTGTGTGTGTGTGTACATGGGTGTGTACTGAATTACAACCTCTAGTTCTCCCTTTTTGTTTCTCATATTCTGACAACTGGTATAGAAATAACTGAAATCTAGAGTACCATCTCTGTCATAGCATCCCGAGAAACTGAGTCCCCAACCTGGCTTCCTGCTTCTCCCTTTGAGTTCTTGATCGTATGTTTAGTTTTGCACTTTCTTCATCTTCCCCATTTGTTCTAGTTTAACCTCCTCCTAATAGTGAATAGTGAGTGACTTCCTTTCCAATTTTATGTATCCAGTGTGTTCCCACAGTTCTTCATCAAAGTGGCACAGTATTTTTATAGAATTATCCAGGCCTTTCTTGAAGATATAATTTGCATATTCAGATTTTGGCTTCCAGGATCTTAGATTTTCCTCGTTACCTTTAGTTGGAAGGATCAATGAAAAAAGTAAGTTATGCTTAATTTCCTGCACCATAGCCTCCACAGATTCTTTTAAGATCTCTTCTGGCAATGTTATTTGATCCTATATAGATCCAAAGGACAGAATTATTGTCAGTAGATTTTATAGGTCTTGATAACTCCTCCGTTGCATCCTCTATGAACTATGGTGGCACAGTGGTTAATGAGTACTGCAGGCTACTTCTGCTGCCTGCTGGTTGTCTGCAATTTGGCAGTTCAAATCTCACCAACTCAAGGTTGACTCAGCTTTCCATCCTTCCGAGGTGGGTAAAATGCAGACCCAAATTGTTGGGAGCAATATGCTGACTCTGTATGGTTAGAGAGGACTATAAAGCACTGTAAAGCGGTATATAATAAGTGCTATTGCTCTATACATGCTCTGAAAGACATCTCCACTGATGTTATATCAGATCTACACACAGCTACACGAAAGTCTAGAAAACATTTGAGCCTCCAATTAATTTCCCTCTAGAGAGAGAGGGCCCCAGAACCAATCCCTGAATTCCTATGGACTTCATTGATATGCATGCTGAAAAGTGCCATTTTTAAATATTTTACAAATCTTTGCAGAAAATAAAATTACTTTAGAAAGAGCCTGAAGTGTTGCTGGGTACATCACTGTGCCTGACTAGAGTTAAAATATTGCATCTCTCAATTCTCACTTATCATTCCCATGAAAACAGACAATGGCAAATGCATAATAATTAGCTTTTGAGTCCCAAGAAAAGTGAGGTCATTTAGGTGACACATCAGTTTTTCCAAGATAAATTTGTTCAGGGAAAACCATTCTGTATTCTGTGTGCACCCTGCAAACTTGGAAAGAAACACAGTTTCCAGGAGCCTGCTCCAGATAGTCACCAGCAGCTGCAGAAGTAACAAGAGGCTTTAGTCACAAAAACAAGCAGGCATATATGCGAATCATATGAAAAGCAACTTCCATGATCCCTGCTCAAGGAGTCTATAATAATTTTAGAGTGGGACCACAAAAAAATTCTAGTAGCCATAAGATGGAACAAAGCATTATAATTTTTGATATCTCTTTTCTGCCATCTAGTGGCCATCTAGATTTGTACAACTCGGGTATTTTAGCCTTAATTATCATCCCGAATAAAGGGATGCTCTCTTTCTCGAATTAAATGATAAAAAGAAAAATGTAAAGGTATGCAAATTAATACATTTCATTCTTGGAAGTTTGGTCACCCTGGAATCAATGTCTTGGACAAGAGAGACTGCTTGATAGTGATTTCCAAACTATATTCAGTTGAAATTAGTCTGTTAAATAATTGTAGTTAAAGTACCAGGCTTGAAAACAAAAGACCATGAGTTCTAATCCCACTTTAGGCACAAAACCAGCTGTGTGACCTTGGAACAATCATTCTCTCTTAGTCCTAGGAAAAAGGCAATGACAAACCACATCTGAAATTTGCCAAGGAAATTGCAGGGACTAATTCAAGTAGTTGCTAGGAGTCAAAGGTATTCCTCACCCAAATTTATCAGCTATCTATCTCAGGATAGTGAACATACTTTATATTCCTTCCTTCTAGTTTCCTCACAACTGTTAAGCCTGGGTTCCCCAACCAGGGTTAAGGAGACAAGCTAAACAGAATGTGCAGCGTTAGTCAGATTGGCATACAGATAAATGTGTGAGATAAGTTTGTATGTTTATTAACATACAATAAAAATAACAGATACGCTTGTGTTATCAAAAATATAGTTTATTCCACTTAGAGCTTTATAGCATAGTCAAAATAACAGTCCATTAGTCATGTATCGTTTTTAATCAGTCCATTCAAGGATATTCAATTAGCAAAGTCCATGTAGAATATCCAATGTCAGTTCACTTACAATAAATCAGTCCTCTCACAGTTGAAAAATCAACAGTCCTTTCTCTCTCCCGTTCCAGTAGGGGAAAAACGCAGTCTTCAATCCATGCAGTAATTAGGGATCATCAAGCCAGAGAGAGCAAGCTGCCGTGCCTTGCTTCTTTTATGGTGCTTTTACAACCACTCCCTTAATTACATTCTTACAGTTAAAGTTACAGACACTTTAACTAACAAACCATGATAACATATTTATTATTTTACCTAAACCAGTTAGGGTAAACAATGTTATCCGTAACATTCTCCCCTTTTAGGTAATAATAATAATAATATAATTATTTACATCTTTAAATCATATTTGTTACAACTCTCTTTAAACTTAATTACTCCTTGAGCTTTTATAAATTGGTCTGCAATGTTTTCTTCTGTCATGCAGTATTCCAATTTAATTAGCCCATTCTTTACAGATTCTCTAACATTTAAGTATCTTAAATCAGTATGCTTTGATCTAGTTTTTACAGCAATATTAGTTGCTAACTTTATGGCTGCTTGGTTGTCCTCGTACACAATAATGGAATCTTTTACAGTTATACCCATGTCTAATAATAACTGTTTGTACAAAATTAAGTCAGTGCATAGTAATGACAGACATGAAAATTCCGCTTCCATCATGGACAAGCTGATATGCTGTTGTCTGATTGACCTCTACCCTATTAGTGTCTTACCAAATAATATAGCCATCCCAGATGTTGATTTTCTAGTGTTTATGTCAGTTGCAAAACTTGCATCTGCATAGGCACTAAGACTCAAATCACCCTTTGGTTCTATATACAATGCATGGTTCATTGTTCCTTTAAGATATCTTAAAATTCTTTTTAATGATTGCCAATGACATTGATGTGGATCTGAATTAAAATGTGTCAGCTGATTTACACTATAAGCTATATCTGGCCTTGACCAATTGCTTATATATGATAAGCTACCAATCAAAGATTGATATATAGACTTATCAAATTTGGGACTTTGATCATCAGTTTGGCAAACTTCCTGACTCATTGGAGTCTTTGCCGGTTTACAAAGTTCCATTTTATACGTTTCAATTAATTGGCAAATTTTATCTTCTTGAGATATCTTAAATCCATTTTTTGTTTTGTTAATTGTCAATCCTAGATACTTTTTAATTTCACCTAAATGCTTCAATTTTATCTTTTTAGCTAATAATGATATAATCTCATTAGCTTCATTATTAGTCTTAGTTATCAAAGCAATATCATCTGTAAATAATAACAATAATGACACCGTTCCATTATTTTCTCTTTTAAACACACATGGATCTGCTAAACCAGATTTAAATCCTATATTGTTTAATTCTTTCACAATATATTGGTTCCACTCAAAGCCAGATTGTTTCAACCCGTAAAGACTCTTTTTGAGTTTCCAACAATCATTACTATTTATTGTCTTTTATAATAACTGGCTTTTGTAAATATATAGTGTGCTGCAATGGTGCATGCAGATAAGCAGTTTCTACATCTAAATGGTTAATGACATAGTTTTTCTTAGCTGTCCACACTAAAGCTGCTCTCAAAGATGTTGCTTTAAGACTTGGTGCGAAAACTTCATCGTAATCAGATGCAGTTTGATTAAATCCTTGAGCTACCAACCTAGCTTTATGGGAAACAGTCCCATCATTTCCAGTTTTTACTTTAAATATCCATTTGCACCCAATGGATTTTTCTCCTGGAGGTAATTTAGCATCTTCATATACTTTCATTACCTTTAATGAATTTAGTTCTTTTTCCATTGCCTTTTGCGAATTCTCCTGATCCTTAGCAGGATACATCCTAAGTTCATCTACACTAGTTGGAACTTTAGTTACTTGGCAAACTATACTTGCTTGATACCTCTCAGGTGGTCTAGTTACACGTGTAGTATGTCCAGGTATTACAGGACTTACAGGTGGACTTTCATTTATTAAGTGTTTTGATTATCTAACTCTTCCTGATCAACTGTTTCCTCTTGTTCTGGTCCTATTTGCTCTTCGTGGACTTCTTCTTTTATTGGACTCTTCTTATAACTAGTCTGATCTTTTTGCCTTTTGTAGGGTTCAATAATTACTTCGTTATTTAAATCTTGCTCTAATCTATTCCATACTACATGTTCTAGGAATTTTGCACTAGCACTGGTGTAAACTCTAGATGTACCTGGTTCCCAGAATCTATAAGATCTATGATTAGATGTATATCCTACAAAAAATAATCTTTTAGCTCTATGCTGTCCTTTGTGTCTGAGTTGTGTAGGGATATGCACCCATGCTGGTGCTCCAAATGTGCGCATGTAACTTAAATCAGGTTTTGTACTATGCCACAGTGTGAATGGTAATTCACCTGTTGTTGAATTAACAACATTATTTAATATATGATTACCACACATTATTGCTTCTCCCCCTAAATTGTCAGGTAATCCTGAATCAGACAACATAGTACGTGCCATTGATTATAGTGTTTGGCCTCGTCTCTCTATAAAGGCATTATGTTGTGGCCTATATGGTGCAGACTTTTTATGTTGTACACCTAAATTTCTAAGTCTATTCTGGAATTTATTATTTGTAAATTCCGCACCATTATCTGTTATAAGAGTGTCATAGATTCAGGCATGGGTAGAATGAATGGAGACAGTCTTAGTTGGTGAACTTTCAACTCTTTATTGCATAGTGACTTCTAACAACTCTGCTTTATATAGGCAATGCTAATGTGAAATAACCAAAAGGAGCTTGTGAAACGCTAGCTCCAGTACCAATAAGAATCCTTCGTTAAGGGCCAATCAGATTCTCAGAACCTGACCAATCTGATCTAGCCGCTTAACACCCAATCAGAAGTGCAGGGCCAGAACCCTGCACTTTACCCCAAGCTTGCCTTTATTCAACTATTTACATACATAACACCCCTTCCCCCTGGCTTCACAATTAGTTTGTGACTATGTAGTCCTTTAAATAGGATGGTTGTCTCTTGGGTCTGTCAGATTTTCTTTGGACTGGCTGCGTGCAGTCCCGTTGAGGTAGGGTGTTGTTTTGTAGTGGCTCAGCTTCTCGTTCTGATGTGATTTCCCTTGGAGCGTACGATTCTTCTTCCTGCTCCATTTCCTGGGTTTCACTTGATTCATCGCTTTCCTGGAACAGGTTTCCTGGCATATCGTCATCTTCTCTTCCTTCCCCCCCCTCAGTTTGGTCGTTGGGAAGTTGTTGGCTAGCAGTTATAAGTCGTGACCGTAATTGGTCAATATGTCTTTTCCATAGTCTCTCATCAATACATTTGACAATATAGGATCTGGGCCCAGTCTCGCGTATTACCGTTGCTTCAATCCAAACTGGGTCGCCCGATAAATTTCTTGCATAAACGGGGTCGCCTACCTTGAAGGTACGGTAGCGTCCGCTGGATCCTGGAGGTTTTTCTGGCTCGTAAGCAGGATGCAGTCGGTCGAGGTGGGAACGGAGTTTTCGCCCCATGAGAAGTTCAGTGGGAGTTCTGCTGGTTTCGCTGTGCGGAGTGATGTGTTGTAGAAGTAGAATGCGGTTTATTTTTTCGTCAAGATTATCATAGTCCAGCTTTTGTAAGGTCTTTTTTACAAATTGTACCATGCGTTCCGCTCGGCCGTTGGTAGCAGGATGCGCCGGCGAGGTGAGCGCATGGCGGATGCCGTTGTCAGCAAGGTACTGTTCAAACATTAGCGCTGTAAACTGTGGTCCGTTATCAGACACCAGGACGTCTGGCAATCCATGAGTTGCAAAGAGTCTATTGAGGACTTTAATGACTGCCTCGGAGGTTGTATTGGCCATCCGATGAATTTCTAACCAATTAGAGTATGCATCGACAGTCAACAGCAATGTCTGTCCTTTGATCGGCCCTGCAAAAACCATGTGGATTCTGGACCTGGGTCCATGTGGCATCTCCCATTCGGTCGGTGCAGCTTTTGGTGGTTCGTTGCTGGTTTGTTGGCACTTGGTGCAGGCCTTGACCCATTGCTCGATGTGTCGGTCCATGCCTGGCCACCAAGTGGAGCTCCGTGCGAGTGCCTTCATTCACATGATCCCGGGATGTCCATCGTGCAAGATTTGTAACAGCGTCTTTTGGAGTTGTTCTGGGACGACGACTCTATCGCCCCAGATAACGCAGCCTTTTTGAGAAAAAAGTTCAGTCTGTCTTGTTTTAAATGGTGCGAAGTCATCTGGGATCTGATCCAATGGCCATCCACGCTCTACCCAGCCTAGGACTCGTGCTAGGGTGTGGTATCGTTTGGTCTCCCTCGCGATATCTCGAGCGGTCATAGGAGGCGAGTTGAGCGTTTCGATTTATAATGCCGATACTGTTGGTGCCGGATCATCGAGGGTCTCTGGTAGCGGTGCTCTGCTGAGTGCGTCGGCATGGGGAATGGCTTTCCCCGGTCGATGTAACAATCGATAATTATAAGCAGCTAGAAACTCTGACCATCGAGTCATTCATGGGGACAATATATAGGGAGTTGGTTTGTCCCCAGCGATTATCCCCAATAAAGGTTTGTGGTCGGTTACAATTGTAAATGTCCTTCCATATACATACTCATGGAATTTTTTTACGGCTGACACAATTGCAAGAGCCTCCTTGTCTATTTGTCCATAGTTACGTTCTGCCTGGGAAAGAGTCTTCGAAAAGTATGCAACGGGAGCCTCATTTCCATTAGGTAGCACATGGCTCAAAATAGCGCCCACCCCAAACGGTGAGGCATCACAAGTTATAACCAAGGGTAATGTTTCATTATATTGCATAAGTACAGAATCAGATGTAAGTAATTTTTTTACATTTCTAAACGCTTTTTCTTCTCGGTAACCCCAAACCCACAATGCTTTCTTATCTAATAACCGGTGTAATGGTTCAGCCACAGTCGCCTTATGCGGTAAAAACACATTGTAGAAATTGATAAGGCCTAAAAATGCTTGAAGATCAGTTTTGTTACGAGGTCTGGGAGCATTTCTAATCACCCTTAATTTACTCTCAGTTGGGTGAATACCCTGTCTATCAATGCGATAACCTAGAAATTCAACACTGTCGGTATACAGATGACATTTATCCCTTTTTACTTTCAATCCCGCTTCTTGGAATTTTTTAAGCACACATTTTAAACGATTCTGCAGAATTTTTTTACTAGGAGCTGCAATCAATACGTCATCAAAATACGGAACCACGCCCTTGATTCCCTGTAACAATCGTTCCATTAAACTTTGGAATATTCCCGGGGCCACACTCACCCCGAACTGCAATCGGGTACATTTAAAAGCACCTCTGTGCGTTACTATCATTTGGGCTTGGGCTGTTTTATCATCCACGGGCAATTGTTGATAGGCTTGAGCTAAATCTAGCTTAGCGAAAACCTTTCCACCTCCCAGGGAATGAAGGAGATGCTGCTCCACCGGCACTGGATACGCGTTCTGTTGGAGGGCGTGGTTTAGAGTGGCCCCGTAGTCCCCACAGATTCGGATTGACCCATCTGGTTTAATGGGGGTTACAATAGGAGTTTCCCATGGGGAATGATCAATGGGTTGCAGTACTCCTTGTTTAATTAGTTTGTCAAGTTGTTCATCTATCTTGGCCTTAAGGGCGAACGGAACTCGACAGGGCTTTAAATGGATCGGGGCGACCTTAGGGTTGAGGCTGAACGAGATTGGGGTCCCCTTATACTCGCCCAGACGATCTGCGAAGAAATCGCTGAATTCAGACATAAGATCCTCCTCCCACTCGCATTGACCGACTCGGTTCGCACTGGCTAGTTCGATGCCGAGTGGCGCAAACCATTGGAGGCCCAACAAACTAGGCCTGTCCCTATCGATGATCGTTAGAGGTAAGTATGCCGTATGCTTTTTAAACGAGACGCGGACTCGACAAGACCCGACCACAGGGATCCGATTCCCTTGGTAATCTTTAAGGATAAGGCATTGCATTCGAAGGTCTTGGCGTTGGATGGTAGGAATGAGCTGCTTTAATGTCTTCCACGACATCATCTAGAGGGACGATCCCGAATCGACCTCCATGCGGCAGGGTTGGTTCTCTATGGCTACTGTAACTCGAATCTTCTTAGCATCCAGGGCCGAGGCCTGACCTATAGTGATAGTATGATGAGCCTCTTCTTTCTGCAACACTCGATATCAAAAGGAGTGGTTTGCTGGGTTTCGCCTTACAGGACGGTTTCCTGCTGATTGGCGAAAGTTGGTTCCCTTTGAGGACGGGCTTGGTCCCGGTAAACTGCGACAGACTCGACCGATGTGGCCTCGTTTCCCGCACTCGTGGCAGAGTGCGTCGCGGAATTTGCAGTCTGCCCTGGTATGGTTTGCCCCGCAGCCAGCGCAAGGGCGTGAGGTTTTAGGACGAGGGTCCCGATCGGAACGCAGTCGATGGACCCCTTCTTCGTCGCTGTCTGACGACGAAGAGAGGTCCTCATGGTGCGTCGTAACGAGCTGCTCTTCCTACTTGGATAAAAGGTCGCCAGTCGGTGGGGTCATTGGGTTTCAGCTTCGCCGTAGTTGCGCCGCAGACTTTTTGGTCGCCTCAGCAGCAGTGGCTTCGGCGATGGCGTCAGCAAGGCCAATGTCGCCCTTCGCCATCAGTTTGCTCTGCACGCCTGGCGCATCTAATCCCAGAATTAGGCGGTCTCTCAATGCTTCATCTAAGTCTGCAAACCCGCAGAGGCCTCCCAAGTGTCAGAGGTCTGCCACGAAGTCAGCCACGCTCTCTCCTTTTCGTTGGCTTTGTTGATAGAACTTGTGGCGTCTCACGAGTGTGGGTACGGTTGGCGCGTAATGGTCTCTCAGGAGAGGTTCGAGGTCATCCTAGCTTATTGCTTTCACTTCTCGAGGCTTTGCGAGGGCTTTAGCCATTTTAAAGACAGCCGGACCGCAGTACGTCAGGAACAGCGCCCGCTTCTTGGCTGGTGTGGCATCCTTCAGGTTGTTCGTTTCGAGGAACATCCGAAAGCGATCCATGTAGGATTCCCAATCCTCTTGGGATGGATCGTACGGAGCGGGTGGAACGATGCCGCTGGACATGGCTTCCGTTGGTGGCGCCGTTTTTTTACACGTGCTCTATTTTTCTTCCAAGTTCCTTAAGATCAGATGTCTCCAAATCCCATCCTCGTCGCCAGTGTCATAGATTCAGGCATGGGTAGAATGAATGGAGACAGTCTTCATTGGTGAACTTTCAACTCTTTATTGCATAGTGACTTCTAACTTGTATAACAACAACTCTGCTTTATATAGGCAATGCTAATGTGAAATAACCAAAAGGAGCTTGTGAAACACTAGCTCCAGTACCAATAAGAATCCTTCGTTAAGGGCCAATCAGATTCTCAGAACCCGACCAATCTGATCTAGCCGCTTAACACCCAATCAGAAGTGCAAGGCCAGAACCCTGCACTTTACCCCAAGCTTGCCTTTATTCAACTATTTACATACATAACAAAGAGTTACTAATTTCTTTTTAGTTTTTCTTTCTGCAAATTTAATCCAATTAAATAGATTTAGATACGTTCCAGTTTTGCTCTTCATTAAATAGCAAAACCGATAACTAGAATAGTGATCCATTATACTTAATATGTATCGAGCTCCTCCTACACTTGGTTTTTTCGGATCTATTAAATCAGCAAATACTATCTCTAAAGGCTCTTTGGTAGTAAATCCATCAACTCTATTTGCTGGTATGACCTTGCTTTTGCTTTGATTACAAGCAAAACATTGCAAATACTTATTACAAGGTTTCAAACTTATTCCTTTAGATAGTTGAACAGTTCTCTTAAGTATTTTAAAATTTAAATGCCCTAGCCGTCGGTGTAACAAGTGAATACATTCATCATGAGGTTTCTTATTATCATAAACCGTGTTAGCCACCTCTAAACCATTATCATTTAAAACATATAATTCACCTCTTAAAGATGCAGTAATTTTCTTATCTTCTTTCTCAATTATGCAGTTATCTCCTTTAAAGGTAACTACATATCCTAGTTTAACCAAAATTCTAACTGAAATTAAATTAAACTTAAGTTGTGGTACATATAACATTTTTACATTCTCTTTTATAAAAGAACAATATGCTATACCTTGACCTTTAGCTTTCAGTTTCCAGCCATTGGCTAACGATATCTGCTGTGTACTCTGGGACATTTTAATAAAATTTCTGTTATCATTTGTTATACAGTGGGATGCTCCACTGTCAATCACCCATAAATTATTTTTTACAGCTCCGTTAATATACATGGCTAACTCTAAATTTTTATTTTTATTTTGGTTACTTTTAGTATTCTGGCCAGCATTCTGGCGCTTTGCTTTTTTACAAAATCTTGCCAAATGTCCTCTTCCTCCACAATTAAAACACTTTTTAATTGCGTATGCAGTAGGAGATTCAATATCTTCTTTTTGAGGTTGCTTCGTCCTTAACTGATCTCTTTCAAGTCTTCTTCTTGCCTCATCAATCAATCTGCCAGTTATTTAAGTTAAAATTTTGCCTCAGGCAAAATTTCAAGGGAAGTGACATAGTTATCATAACTTTCGTCTAGTGATGATAGAATTATGTAGATTTGGTGTAGTTCAGAGAAAATAAGTTCTTTCTCGTGCAGTTCTTGAAAAATGCTTTTTATAGAATTCAAATGACTAAGCATATCACCATTCGTTTGGAGATGTATCCTGAAAAGCTTCCGTGTTAGATTTATGTGAGCACCAACGTTATCTCGGACATAAATCCTCTTTAGCTTCTGCCAACACCCAACAGCCGTTTGTTCTCTGTGGATATGAACAAGTTGCTGGTCAGATAGTGTTAGTCCTATTATGCAAAGAGCTTGTTCATTCTTCTGTTTAAAGTCTTCTATCTTTTGTCTATCTTCCTCAATCTCTGGATCCCTTTTCTCTACGTTTGGTGGATTTTCAATTATGTTCCACAGACCTTCTCTTCGTAGAAGTAGACTACATTTCATAGACCATGATACATAGTTTGTTCCATCCAACTTGGATATAAGGGACAAACTTTGTAGATTGACTTGTGCCATGTTTTCTTTTATGGATATAAAACTATAATTAATAAAACACAGCTGTCTGTTTACTGTAATGTGTAACAACACAAACTCTCACTTTTTACATAAATCTGTTTTATCCTAGTTAAACTGACTTTGCAGCCTCTAGGCCCATAACCAGTGTTAAGCCTAGGTTCCCCAACCAGGGTTAAGGAGACAAGCTAAACAGAATGTGCAGCATTAGTCAGATAGGCATACAGATAAATGTGTGAGATAAGTTTGTGTGTTTATTAACATACAGTAAAAATAACAGATATGCTTGTGTTATCAAAAATTTAGTTTATTCCACTTAGAGTTTTATAGCATAGTCAAAATAACAGTCCATTAGTCATGTATCGTTTTTAGTCAGTCCATTCAAGGATATTCAATTAGCAAAGTCTGTGTAGAATATCCAATGTCAGTTCACTTACAATAAATCAGTCCTCTCACAGTTGATAAATCAACAGTCCTTTCTCTCTCCCGTTCCAGTAGGGGAAAAACGCAGTCTTCAATCCATGCAGTAATTAGGGATCATCAAGCCAGAGAGAGCAAGCTGCCATGCCTTGCTTCTTTTATGGTGCTTTTACAACCACTCCCTTAATTACATTCTTACAGTTAAAGTTACAGACACTTTAACTAACAAACCATGATAACATATTTATTATTTTACCTAAACCAGTTAGGGTAAACACTGTTATCCCTAACATCAACAACCACATGAGGTGGGTTCACTGAGAGAGAGTGACTAACTCGGAGTCACCAAGCCAGCTTTTATGCCTAAAGGAGACTTAGAATTAACAGTCTCTTGGTTCCTAGGCCAATTTTTAACCACTGCACCAAACTGGCTTCTATTGAAGTTATGAAGGATTATGCAAACCATCAATTGATTAATTCTGCACAGCAGTGGCACTAACAAGTTCATCGAATTCAGCTTTCAATGCATGATGGTGTTAATAATTTCTAAACCATTTCAAATGTGCAAGTCTGGTAATTTATCTTGCAACAGAAATGGTAGCCATCTACTGCTACTTGGCCTTAAAAGTGAGGAACCACTACAATCTGGGTTATTTATTTATATAAATTAACTGATTTAAATACTTGCTCCCTGCAAACAATCTGGGACAATATACAATTGCAGAATGAGGAATTCTGGATATTGAAGTTCATACATCTTAAAGCTGCTAAGCTTAGAAAACACTGACTTATCCTGATGCCTTTGGAATTGCAGAGTCATGAGGTAATTTTTCAGATGCTTTTCCAAAAATATTTCCTTCTTTGAAATGATAATTTATCAACCTCCCATGCTTGAATGCAGTAAGAAGTTTATAAAGCCACTTGAAAATATTTAAAGCATAATACAAGTCCAGATCTCATATTGGATCCCATTAGACTTTAGGGATTCACTCCAAGGGAATTTTTTTTCATAAGATGAAGGGCTAAATTTTTACAGGACCCAAAATGGCTGTGACTATAATCGGCTGTGGGGTTATATATAAGTAGCAATTGCAGCAGTTGCAGAATGAAAGATTGAATGGACATTAAACATTTAACTCATTGCTCTTCTTGACAAAAATTTCTCAAAAACTCATCTTTTAGATTAGAATTAGAATTGATTTATTGGCCAACTTTGATTGGACACACAAGGAATTTGTCTTGGTGCAAATGTTCTCAGTATACATAAAAGAAAAGACACATTCATCAGGAGTCAAGGTACAACATAAGTAAGGTACATACACTTAATAATAGTCATAGGATACAGTAAGCAATCAAATCATACTAGGAAGTCAATATACATCGTAAGGATACAAGCAACAAAGTTACAGTCATACAGTCACAAATGGGAGGAGATGCATGATAAGGAATGATGAGAAGATTAATAGTAATAGCAGTGCAGACTTTGTAAATAATTGGACAGTGTTGAGGGAGTTATTTGTTTAGCAGTGTGATGGCGTTCGGGGGAAAAACTGTTCTTGTGTCTAGTTGTTCTGGTATGCCGTGTTCTATAGAATTGTTTTGAGAGAAGGAGTTGAAATAGTTTATGTCCGGGATGTGAGGGGTCTGTAAATATTTTCACAGCCCTCTTTTTGACTCATGCAGTATATAGGTCCTCAAATGAAGGCAGGTTTTAATGCCATAACTGGAAGCTTCTGAAAATATAAATGGCAATTGCTGAGGTGGGATTTTTGTGCAAGCTAAATGTTTTGTGGCAAAGAAAGAGGACAAATTAAGCACCCTCTTCCCTCGACTATTCTTTGCAGGTTTCAAAAGTACAAATTACCTCTATTCAGGCCACTCACATCTTTTTAAACTTTGCTTATAGATGACTCCTTCAGTGTTATAATGCAGCCTGAACATCTCCATAGGTCCAAATTTTTGCTATATAAGGAAGAAGGTTGAGACTCACACAATAACCAAGTGATTGGGTTGGAACACAAAAAGTGGGACAGTGGCCCATTGTATTTGGATAAATAAGTTTGAACTGAGTGCAGAGATCATATGCCAACTTGACCTTCCAACATTTGTTTTTGTTCCTTATGCACCAACACCATCTCTGTTATCTGATGTGGCTACTCAGCAGAGGCTACCAGGACAAATAGTTGAGGCAAGTTATCCTTTAATAGGTTTGTCTGCTCCTTTCTATTTTATTTTTATTTTTTTGATACTATAGTGCTAGTGGTGAAATTTCCATTACTGGGTATTTACTTTTTTTAACAAAAACAAAAACAAAAAAAACCAAAGAGAATAAAGCCTAGGGGATTAAAAATAAATTTACAACTCTATTTCATGTTACTTTTAATGAATTTCATCCCCTCACATTAATAAATTATTTAGGATAATATTTTTATACATGGCAACTCTTAAGATGTGTGGACTTCAAAAATTCCATAGCAAGTTGCCAAGTTTGAAAAACACTGACTTAACCTGTCCTGTCGAGTTGACTGTAGGATTGTCATTGAGAGGCTGGAACTAATCATGCAAGTACTGTAAACAAGGCCAAACTGGCTGCTTACTGAGATATTCTTAAAGCTTTTCTTCCTTGCAATTAAGCAATGATGAGAGTTAAATCATATAAAATTGGATTTTCTTTCAGTTCTATTTTCCAACAAAATTCTCTCTAGCACCAAATATAAACCCCACAAAAGTGGTCAGGGCATTTTTAAAGTCCAGAACATCCAGGTAATATTTGGAAATATCTCAGATACTCCATAATTTATATGAGATTATCCAGATTTTGTACTCCAGTCTGAGTATCCCTCCTAGTATACAAAAATTTCCCAAAAGTAAGAAAGTTTGTAACCATGGCAAGAACTTCCTGCACATACCAAAACCAGAACAAATTTAAATGACTAAATCTGTTTATTTAAGAGTGCTGTCAAAATTTGATGGCCACTGGTATGGAAAATAATTTTTTTCTCAAACTATTACATGAGGAAGATTGGGATAACCATAACACTTTGCTTTTTCAGCCTTTCACAAAATAAATAGTCCAGAAAGCTATCATGGGCGATAATGCCAGAAGAAACCACATGCTGTAATTTCTGGAAAAAGTCACCCATCACAGCAGGCTGTTTCATCCCAAAGCCAAGCCTCAAGGCAGGTTGGAATGAATCAAAAAGCCTGACTAATATATTTTATGAAAGTTATTCTGCATTGCTCAAGGTCTTGATTGAAATTGGGGTCTTGGCTGATTTCTTTTTGTAATCCTATTTCATAGTTGTTATTTGGAAATGTGCTATGTAGTCCTAAAGTCCAAAATGCTGAATTCATTTTGGTTGTATATCATCACCCCCTACCCTTTCCTTTCCTCTGAGACACTGATGTCTTTATCTGCTTATCAATAAATTGCTTTAGCACAGAATTTAGAAAATAATGTCTTAGACCCTGTTGATTCTGTTACTGTATATATTTCTGGTGGATAGTTCTCTGAGTTCAGGTATGCCAGATTAAGTATGCCTTTCAGTCTTGATTAATTAATTAACTACCTGGAAAGTTTTCAGTTTGTATCTAAAATGTCTGAGAATTAGACATTTAACTAGAACGAGTTCAAAGAAAATTGGAATTGCTTATTCTAATTTAATTCTTTAAAAATAGTTCTTGAAGATTGCTGATGCCTTACAATAGTGTGTTATGCACTCATTTCATAATGGTTGAATTAAGCAGAGTATTTTTCCTCTGAGTGTTATAATAGTTGTCTCATGTACTGAGACATTATTACATTTAGATTTTTATAATTTTTTCCACAGGTGCACTAGAAATGTAGTCTGATTAACAAATGTGTTCTATTAAGCAGAATCTAACTTTCATTCAAAAATCAATGGGAAAAGGCAGTAATATTTCAAACTCAAGCACGTAGGGCAGATATGCTCCCTGAAACAGAAGATATTGACTCTTGCACACAAATATACCTTGCTTCATTCTGCAACCTTCTGTCAATATTTTTTGGACAGGACAGGTGGTTAAAGATCAAAGATCAGAGGGCTTGGATATTAAAAAGGCCTAGCAATTGCTGGGGAAACTAGGAAGGACCATGTGGGAGAAGATAATCTCTGCTGAAGTTGCACCATGGATCTTATGCACAGTGCAGGAATCCAGGCCACCAGCTATCTCCAAGAGAATTTCATGGACTTTCAGGACTGGTTTCTCTTCATCTCAACAGTAGCTGATCTCAGAACAACTTTTTTCTTCTTCTTTCCTATCTGGTTCCAACTGAAGGAAGCAGTGGGAATCCGAATCATCTGGGTAGTTGTCATCAGTGATTGGTTCAACCTTGTTTTCAAGTGGTGAGCATGAGTGAGAATCCCTCAAGGGGTCAAGAATAACATCTTCCAGCACAAAGACCAAAGTGACTTTTATAACCCTTCCTTGTTTCAAGTTGTTGATCTGGTGCTTAACTCAGAATATAGGTCTTTGTAACATGTGAAGCATGCAAAAGAATATAGTATACAGTAATATTAGAAAAAAAAACAATTATGCTTATATATTCCGGATTTTGACTCTTTTTTGAAGGGCCAGGACAATTCGTAATTTATAAGTTGTATGTAAAGCTAAAGACTGTTGGCTGCGAAGCAAGAAAAAACTAAGGAGAGGGAGGGGATTGTGAAAAAGAAAACATTCCCACTAGGTTTTCCTCCAAATAAGCATTTATCATTTCCAAGTTATATTTCATATAGGCCCCCTCGGAGAGTTGAATTTAGAACACTTACCAAAAAGGGAGCAGGCTTGAAGACTGCCATTATTCTCTTCTCTTTCCCCTAGCCCCTTAACCAATTCTGCTCAAATAGTCTGTGCCTCCATTTGTTCCATGGATTTTTTTATTCTCTGACTATCACAAACGGATTTGGGTATCATAAGGAAATTTTGTCTCCATATTATGAAAGAGGCTACAATTGCAATTTTATATACGTTTATTTGGGAATAATTTATACTGAATTTAAGCAGCTTTTTAAATAGATACCATGGTACACTAAATGTCCAGAATGTGCTCTCAGGCTCCAATCTAATTTAATTGGGAATCAATTTTACTATATATAAGGCATCTTGCTTTCTGAATAGGTAAATGTAATATTGTATTTTCCAAAAAAGTCATTGGCATTTTTAAATCCTACAATTTTGTTAATTCACAACTACTAGAATTTGATTTTCTTTATGAAAGAAGTCATACTGACAAGTACTCTAACCTATACATTATACATTTTTTCATTTTGTTGAAAAAATTAGATAGATTTTGCTGAATGAAGAAAAACAATAAAAGACTGTTGAAATTTTATTTTAAAATTGTAAGGATAATTTTCTACTATAACAATCCTCAAAGAACTTGCAAAAATTAAAATTCAGAAAACAGCAGCCAGAGTAATATTTTTTTCTGAATATAATACTTTTGGCTTATAATTTTCATAATTATCAGTGCTAGGAAATATCTATCCCTATCCCTATTTGAAAGTCTATCCCTATTTGAAAGCTTTAATTCTAGAACTCCTGTTTTGCAGGCAAATCTGAACTTAGAAACTTTAAACTTTTTTTTTTAATTTACAGAAATTTAAATTTTCTCTGGTATTCACAGAATTGTGAAGTGTCTATTTGATATCTTATGCCTGCAATGGCTTTGTCCTTTACTGGGATCAGGATTGCTTTTAATTTTCCTTCCTTTTAGGATCCCTCTTTGGAGAAAGGCCCGACTGGTAGGTACATGAGACAGATTTCTATGGCAATGTAACACCCCCAGTAATCCGCCATTACCTGTGAAACTGGCCCAGGTGAGGTTGCAAGTGTTGTACCCCCTACTTTCCCAGTACCTTCCTTAATCCATTGCAACTACAGCCTTCCTTTCACTGATTCCTTTGTATGCATCTTCAGGTCGTCCTTCTGGTCATGCCATGGGGTCTTCTGGGGTCTACTATGTCATGGTGACAGCACTGCTTTCACAACTACTGCCACAGAAGCGAAACACCTTGAGAAGCAGGTAAGGTCTGCATGCCTGCTGTGCAGATGGGAGAAACTCTATGTTTAGACATGGACATAACTGAGACAGCTCCTCTTTTGCTGTCCTGTCCTGTAAACAAAGGTATATCTCCCCATTCCCCTCTAAGGAGAGGATATTGATATAAGACTATGGAAGAAAAACCATACCTAACTAAACACCGTCTCAACTCACTGTCTCATTTTCAAATGGTTGTTTTTCATTTGTTTGCGATAATGGCTGCCACAATTAAGACATTAAGGAGTATTATCGATATGCAATATGAAATAAACTGTGTTCTTACACAGCAGTTTCAAAGTTGACTTCTAAATCAGTAATGCCAATTTTCATGAAATCAAGATTGAGATTCAACATTGAAGCATTATACTGGTAGTCCTTATATCCACACAATTGAGTCTAAAATTTATATTGCTCAGTGAGATATGTGTTAAATGAATTTCTCCCCATTTATGATCTTTCTTGCCAGTTGTTCATTTTGTGGAGTTTCAGGGTCAGGGTCAGTCTTTGTTTTTGTTCAGTTGGTTTTGGGAACCTTTGGAAACATTTGACAAACGTGTGCATTGAAACATAACTATGAAAACATCTGACTGACTGATTGTTTCAGGGAATCATCCATTTGTGAGGAGATGCCATGCAAAAGGAGATAACAAAATGTATTTTTGACTGCCAAACTGATTAGATAAATTTATTTAATCCTTAAGTGTAGGCACAGCAGGCATCTCGTCAGTTTATCATAGATACACAAACACATAGGATAGTAAAAAATAAATCAGGATAAGAGCAACAGTGGAATGCATAAAGTTCTGCCAGGTTTGTGTATATACACATATGCAGAACATATACAAACAGACATAACTTTGATTTCATGATCATGTCTACTATCTTGACTCTTTTAAAATCACATTGTACCCTGTGGCATCCTGGTACACCCTATGAAGTCTCAAAGTTACAGGCAGTTCCAAAAACAGAACAGCAGAAATTGCCTGCAGATGTTTCCTACCCTTTTTCAAAGCACAGAGATTAGAGAAGGGATTACAAGAGTGTAAGCAGTATGTGCCTGCTTATTTTCTTGTAATCCCTTCCTGTCCAATCTCTCAGTGCTGAAAGTGAAAGGGGAAAAAACCAGCAGATCAGCACAGGGCAATGCATACTGATTTCAATGATAATCGCATGACTGAGGGATACTGTGAAGGTCATAAATTCAGACACTGGTGGTAATTTTATGTTTCCAGTATTTTTATAACATTGAATAGTCACCATGTGAAGCAGTTGGTAAGCGAGGACTATCTTCATTCTAGAATTAGCTAAATGAAATTGCATTTCTTGCTCTGGCACAATATTCAAAGGACAGATTGGCCTTTAGCCTAAGATGTCTCTCTTTGGTGCAATTAAGAACTCCTGCTTTTGTCCTGATCTTCCCCATTCCAGATGGCTCCATGGTCTTTTTTGGGCAGGATTCTGGGCTATACAAGTCTGTGTCTGCTTGTCCCGAGTGTTCATTGCTGCACATTTCCCACATCAAGTGATTGCTGGTGTTATTTCAGGTAAGCTATTCCGAGTCTTGAATAAATAAAAGAATAAAACTACATGCAAATATCAGAGGACGCCAACTCAATAATTGACTTATTCCACAGGATTACTGGTGGCTGTGATTTTTGAACAAGTCCATTCCATCTACACTGCCACCTTCACGCGATACGTTGGAACCATTGGCTTCCTCTTTGGTTTTGCCCTAGTCTTCTACCTGTTGCTGAAGATGCTGGGTGTAGATCTCTTGTGGACAATTGAGAAGGCCCACAAATGGTGTGAACAGCCTGAATGGGTCCATATTGACACAACCCCTTTTGCCAGTCTGTTACGCAATCTGGGCATTTTGCTTGGTCTGGGATTTGGACTCAACTCCCCAATGTATGCAGAAATGTCCAGAGGGAAGCCAAGCCAAGGGCTGATCTTCCACTTCAGTTGCATCGTTTTTTCACTGTTAATCCTGCACCTGTTTGATTCCTTTGAAATACCCACTGATCAGGAGATCCTCTTTTACATTCTCTCATTCTGTAAGTGCACTTGTGCCCATATCTGTGCAGTGGCCCTCATCCCTTATAGCATTTTCTGCCTCCTTCAGCAGACAGACAAGAAAGATTCATAAGGAACAAATGTCCTGCTGTAGAGCTACTTTGGACATGTATCTTCAACTCTGAAAACTAAAGGTTTATAAACTAAAATATGTTGTCTGTTTTGTGAATGATCAAACAGAGACTTAATCCCTTCCATGCACTAAATGAATATAGCTGCCTTCAGACAGAAATAATTTGATATCCTGACCGGATGGACAGGGAAGAAAAGCATAGATATATTTAATCCAGAAAAGAAAGTGGAGTGGTATTTGGGATGTCTCTTAGAAAAGCTTTTGAGGAATTACAACCAGAACAGAAGATGACTAACTTATCTACTAGTTTGCAAACAAACCAGAAACAGTTACAATCAGACTTTTAATAGTAGCCTGGAAGAATAATTTGCTTTATTTGCACTGTCTGCTTCGCCTGCCTGCCTGGTTCCTTGTTTATCATAGATTTCCCCCCCCCCCTCTTTTCATGTGATTGTTTGTGCATTTATCTCCAACCAACATCAGGCACAAATCTTGCTCTTTATCATTTTCTTATCACTTTGGGCCATATTTAATCTTAGACAAGAACAATGGATAATCAAGGAGAGAAGCAACCTAGAACTGAGAAATTCTAACAGTGAGAGCAATAAACACTAGAAAAGCTTTCCTGTGGAAGCTGTGGGTGCTCCATCACTGGAGGTTTTTAAAGAGAATGAACAGCCCTTTGTCTGAAATGGTATAGGGTCTCCTACTTGAGCAGAGGGTTGGACTAGAAGACCTCCAAGGTCCCTTCCAGCCCTGTTATTCTATGTTCTAATCAAGTTACTGTACATTCTGATGACATAATGGAGGCTTTTTCTTCCACTTGTAATCATATATTTGGTAGAACCAAAGCAGAACCATAAATCATCAGACTGATGCAGGGTTAAATTTATATATCATTTTTTAACACCTAAACAATTCAGGCACTTTCTTAGACTCGCATTTCTATGCCTGATTTTCAGAAAATGATTCAGAATCATATCATGGTACTTCTTGAGCAGTTATGTACTAAATAGCTTGTACATAAGCAAATGAACAGTAGCAGGTTGTTATGTAAGAAGAAAACTTATTCACCTCCCTCTCATTAATATCATGCTGCCTGCTGGTGCAGTGGTTAGAATGCAGGCTAATTCTACTTACAGCCAGGAGTTCCATCCCAGTGGGCTCATCCAAAGTCGATAAAATAAGGACCCAGATTGTTAGGAGCAAGATGATGATCCTAAGATATAACGGATTTAAAATGATCTTACCAATTTGGTGCTCTCCAGATGTGTTAGGAATACAACTTCCAAAATGTCCAGCTAACTGGACAATTGCTGAGAATTCTAAGCATAGCAGTCCTCATATATTCAGAGGAGGCCAAAATAGCCAAGACTGAACAAAGAATTATGCCTGTTAAACTCCTTTACAAAAGGTTCAGCAGAAGACAATTTGGGGAAGACAACATACACTATTAGAAACAAATATATCAGCAAACACCTGTAATGTTTAATTTGTGATATTGAAGCATCATAAATTTTATGGAAAATTTATCATAACACATCCCTGAAAAATGCAATTCTTCTCTATACCAAAAAACTGCTTGGTTTATGGTGAAGTTTCTTTCTACAGACATATAATAAAAGTTCCAGACATGCTTGTTTTACATACCACACCTCTCTTATATATTTTATCTCTTTCATATCTAGTAATATTCCTCTTCGCAGCATTAGACCACTGATAATTTTCTTTTGGTGATACTGGCACACTCAAAAAACAGAAACACAAATTATTGTATTATTAAATAGTCCTTGAGGAACAATTATGGCTGAAACTTTGCTTCTTCCCTAATTGCCCTATTGTCCGGATACCCAGTCATTGTTCTGAGTTCTATTTCCTGGCGAATTCCTGAAGAAGGGCCTCCACTTCTGATCGTTGGCTCATCCTTGTAGCTTTGCCCTGATAGCGCCCATGTTTCCCTGCTCCTTTTCCTTCCAGTAGTTCAGCAACTCTTGTGGGAAGAACAAGAGGTCAATCAATAAGTTTAGTTAGATTGGATTCCCCTTACTCATTTGAGCAGCTGAAAAACAACAGACCAGAGCTCCATTCTCAATGGACACCAAATTAATAGCTTGATTGTACTTCAACTGTTTTGAATAACTCACCTGGGGCCCAGTTTCTCCACTGCTTCTGAAGGTCCTGCCAGCAAAAAAAGGCCAGCTGCTTTTTCATCTCCCACAGATAAGAAAAGAAGAGTTTCCTATTGAAAGGATAGTGTTTCAGATCTAATGCTGCTAAACAAATTTTTTTTACAAGTACTATTCAATCATTGCTCGAGGGTGCCACTGTATAGAAAATATTTAAATCAGGATTTTGCTTCTGATGGTAAGTCAAATTCATTAGCAGGCCCTATCATTCCAGATATTCTCCTAACTAAACTAAATCAGGTAGCTGTTCCTCCCACACTTGTAAGTGGATCATAAGCTTCCTAACAGACAGGAAGCAGCAGGTGAAGCTAGGCGGAATCACATAATATCTGTACAATTAGCACAGGGGTCCCCCAAGGCTGTGTGCTTTTTCCACTTCTCTTCTCCCTATATGCCAATGACTGCATCTCAAAAGATCCCTCTGCTAAAGTACTGAATTTTGCAGATAATACAGCAGTGATTGTTCTCATTCGAGAAAACAACGAATCTGCATACAGATGAACAACTAGCCTTGTGGTGCGACTGGAACAATCTTGAACTAAATACACTCAAAATCGTAGAAATGGTGGTAGGTTTTAGGAGAAACCCTCCTATACTAGCACCTCTTATAATACTAGACAACATAGTAGCAACAGTAGGGACCTTCAAGTTTCTAGGTTCCATCATATCTCAAGACCTAAAATGGACACCTAACATCAAAAACATAATAAAAAAGCACTGCAGCTGGTCATAAATGCGTATTAGTTGCCAAGCACCCAAATTGTTATCGTGTGACTGTGTGTGTGTGTGTGTGTGTGTGTGTGTGATGTGACAGTCATAAGTGCAAGAACAGGTTGTAAATCACTTTTCCTGAGGCCATTTTTTCTTTCAACTATTATTAAATAATGGCTGTTAAGTCAAGAACTACCATAACTAGGATTGTCAGCTCCATCACTAAGAGACATGGTTGTGAAATGACCATGTATAGACTTACAATAGCAGTTGCAGTTGCAGTTGCAGTTGTGATGGTTAGATGGATCCCCATGCTGTTACACTGTCCCACAGTTACATGAACTTATAACCACCTGCCATCATTCCCATTGATTTTTTTGTTGGAAGCCAGCTGTGAAGGTCACAGATGGTGAGAACATGACCCAGCACACTACAACTTTCATCACTGTGAGCTGGTTGCGAAATTCCTGAATTGTGATTACCTGACAATGGGAACACCACAACAGCCACACATTATCAGGAACAGTCATGAATCTCCTTGTTCACTGCTGTTGTATTTCGAATGGCCTTTGAACAAATGGTTGTTAATATCTATCTGTATCAGAAATTTAAATTTAAAACAGGAAATCTTCAATAAATAAGTATTTGTTGAAGATTTCCTATTTTAAAAATTAGAGAAAAGACTCACCCCGGAGCCAATTTCATTTGCAAGTATATTCATGAACTCGGAGTCACCATCTTTCCTGTAGAGAGGAGAAAGATATTCCATGATCCCCTAAGAAGAATAGAAAAATTCTTTCCTATTTTTAAAACTTTGTAAGAAATAAGTCCAAACTTGCACTCTCTTACCATTCTCTGTAGCAGGTCTATCAGACACGCAAAGAGGAATGCCATCAATGTATTGGTTTGATAATTTAATTTGTATTAACTTCAGCTTTTTGGAAATTTAAAATATAAATACACTTTTGCTTGATTTGGCTTCAAAGGATTTATTATTAACAGAGGTCTCATGACACTAAACTGTTCTTGTGGATAAAATTAAATATCATTTTATGTTTGTGGGTGTATGGGAGATGAGGGTGACTTCAATTATCTTGAATTTCCCCTTATCTAAAACATTTGTTGGTTCCACCATACTGATATTGTCAGACTAGTGTTGACTCTTAGCAAACATATAAATAGATTTTCTCATGGTGATCTGCCAAATTAGCCAAGCTTAAAACATATGGAGTTTTTTCCCTCACCTGTGTAAGACAAATACTGGCTGTTCAACTGTGGTGTTTTTGAAGTTCCGTGCTGTAAGAACAGCTAAATCTCTTAGCAAATTCACATTATTCTGAAAAACACATTATGGATGTGTTACATCCAATCAATTGCTACATTCAGCAAAGATTAACTGACTAAGGAAATGACTGAGCAGGGAAATTCCTAGCAAGGTAAAAAAAAGGACAAGGATGCAATAAATGTTACTGAGTTTCTCCATGATCAAACTGTCCTCCACCCATCTGGATTCTAACCACGTGTAATTTTGTGCTGGGAGACCAGACCTTGGATAGTCCTGAAAGGCAAGTAGGTCTAATCTGCCTGCAACTGGTTCTCAATCTGATCCTTCTGGAGGCTAGATGACATCCTTCCAGGTGAACCCTGAAAACTGCAGTCATAGTCACTATCATTCCAAACCAACCCATTTTCTTCAAACCTGATTTCCATATTCCATTCCTAAACATGCTCCTCTTTAAATTGCTTTCCAATATCTTATTCTAACATAAAGTTGACAGTGTATCTTGCTGTGGTTACTGTAAAGCCAGGCTTGAAACTTTCCATGACAAAAAACGAACATTCCATGACATAAACCTACCTTCTGAAGCAGCTTCAGAGAGCTCTGCAGTCTTTTCACAGCTTCTACATGTTCTTCGGGACCGTTCCTAGGGCAACCACAGGATTCAGGAAAGACTGTATAGTCAGGGGTGGGATTCATATTTTTTAACAACTGGTTCTATGGTCATGGCTTGGTGGGCGTGGCTTGGTCATGTGACTGGGTGGGTCAAAAGAGAGAAACCCACTTTAACATTGCTCTGGGAGCAGAGCATTGGACTAGATGACCTCCGATATCCCTTCCAGCCCTGGATTGCTGTGCGGTTTCAAAGCATCCTCTGAAGCTGCGTCTAGTGCCAGGGTTTGTGGTCCTTCCTTCCTTCCTTCCCTTTCTCTCTCCCCTCCCTCTATCCATCCATCCATCATCCATCCATATCTCATTCACTTTCCTTTTTCCCTCTTTCTCCCTTCCCTCTCTCTTTCTTTTTCTTTCTCCCTTCCCTCCTCTTTTCTTTCTCTTCCTTCCCTCCTTCTTTCTCCCCCTCCCTTTCTTTCTCCTTTCCTTCCCTTTTTCTCCCTTCCCACCCTCCCTCTTTTCTCTCTTTTTCCTTTATTTTTCTCTTTTCCTCCTTTCATTCCCTTTCTTTCTCCCTTCCCACCCTCCCTCCCTCTTTCTTTCTTTCCTTCTTTCTTTTTCTTCCTCCTTTCTCCCCTTTCTTTCTCCCATCCCTCCCTTTTTCTTTCTTTCTTTCTTTCTTTCTTTCTTTCTTTCTTTCTTTCTTTCTTTCTTTCTTTCTTTCTTTCCTTCCTTCCTTCCTTCCTTCCTTCCTTCCTTCCTTTCCTTCTTCCTTTCCTTCTTTCTTTCTTTCTTTCTTTCTTTCTTTTTCTTTCTTCATGCCCCTCTGCACTCCGTTTTGGGCCTAATAAGCCTCCCTGCAGCCTCCTAGGAGCAAAAATGGGGCATGGGGGGTGCTGCACCCCTGCACCCCATTTTTGCTCCCAGGAGGCTGCAGGGAGGCCTTCTAGGCCCAAAATGGGGTGCGGGGGTTTTGGCCTAGGAAGCTACCCTAGAACCTCCTGAGAGCCAAAACAGGGCATGGGAGGGTGGAGGGACTCCTGGGAAGGGCCGGGTGGGGCCAGCTAGTCTTTAGAACTACCGGTTCGCCAAATTGGATGTAAAATTAACATCTGGTTCACCCAAACTGGCCCGAAACCGACTGAATCTCAACCCTGTGTATAGTGTCTTATTGAGAGAAAACTTTGAAGAGAAATGTGAAAAGAGCAACTTGTGTTAATATGGAATGCAGAACTGATTGTAATAGGAGTTGCTGCATGATTTGGCAACCATTTTTTTTCAGGAATAATTGTTTAGAGGCTTATATTACTTATCATGAAACTTTAAATATCTTTAAATAAAGTAGCTGTTCCTCTTAAGTAAATACCTGTGTGTTATTGATTTCTGGATTTAAAAAAAATCACAAAATTCAACTGTTTTTCCTTCTACTGCTTAAGTGGACTTCTCAGACCAGTAAGTCTGAAATAGTTTCTTTGTGACTATGTATAGAGGTGCCCATTTGTAATACTCAGAAAATGGAATACTTGCTTAAGCAGTGATGTCATGGCCTTTTCAGTGGAATGGCTCCGTTCCAGACTTTTCAGCACCCGATTGCCAGCAAGAAAAATTAAGTTGGTTTTGTTCTTTTTTCCCTTTTCTGTACCCAAGAGCTTAATGACCTTTCGAACAAACAAACATTGAGTCAGATTAAAGGATTTTGCAAGCACAAAGATGATATTTTTGCTCTGCAGGACAGCCTGACATGCACATCTGAAGAAATTCAATTTATAAAGCTTTGCACGTGGGGGCTCACCTGCAGGTCACTTAGATTGGAGACATGTGTTCCACAACACATATTGGCATCAATACCTTCAATGCTTATTATCCGAACTGGCCCAGTATGGTCATCTGGCAAGCCACGGCTCCTTACCTGTAGTACAGTATCTGGTTAGAGAAGAATACAAATTGGTTTCCTTTTCCACTACTTCAGCCCAAACTTACCATCTCAACTTCAGGATCACCCATAGCAAACTCTTGTACCATCACAGGGACCCGAGCTCGAATTTTTTCATTCACACTCTGCTCAAGGGCTGTCAACTGATCTACTGTCATTGACAAGGTGTCTATTTCAATAGTGCTTCGCTGACGACCCAGCTCCCTGCAATGGGCAGAAAAGGCAATTATGATATATTCTCCTCATTTGTTAGGGAGAAAACATATATCCACAAAGTCTCTTCTTGGCTATCCATGATCTTCTTTTGATTAAGAATTAGGGTGGAATGAAATGGAGGCAGCATTATTATACATGTTTATCTGAGACTTAGTTTATTAATCAGCAAATACTGAAATCAGTCTTTAATCTCATTCACTAGTTTAACATTCTATATCAACCTTCATTTGTTAATTCATTTGTTCATTCATTTGTTCATTCATTCATTCATTCATTCATTCATGGAATTTCTAGGTTTTCCAATTCCAGAACAACTCTCTGAAGCTTCTCAATAAAAAAGATAAAAATAATATAAATTAAATGAACAGTAGCCTGAAAGGAACAAAACCAAAAACATTCATGAATGATTTTAAAAGGTCCAAAGATACATTGACCCAAGGCCCAGGAAAACAGCTAGTTTTTTAAGGCTCATTGGCAAAAGAAATTGTACAAATACCAGTATTTGTGGGCTGCAGGATGCTGTTCCATAAGACATTTTCTTTAAAAACGACTTGAGTTTTTAAGACAGAAAATGATATTATGTTCTTCCCTATGGCTTCAAGAAACATTGAAAGTATATTTTTGTAGCTGAGGGGAGGTGGAGAGGACATTTGTTTTTTTATTCTGTGTATAATTTTAAAAAAAGAAAATATAGTTCATTAACTAGAAGTAGCTAAAGTAACATCATATGCAAGTATGTAATTTTTACAAAATTCCTCGGCAGGTTACATGTACAAAAACCAGGGAAAAAATCTAAAAAAGCCAAAAGCTTTGTCTATGAGATCTCCAATTTATAATCGGTCTGAAGACAGACATGGCAGACTGAATGCATCAATTTACATATTGAGGGGAAAATCTTCTGAATCCAAATTACCTATTTGGATTGAATAAAATCTTCAAAACTTCAAAACTTACTTTCAGGTAATAGAACCTTACATTCTTTAGCTTCAGAATGTGCTCTATCAGTCATTTCATCAAAGAAAAGTAAAAGAGGCAGGTGAGCTTTGGTAAACTGCAAACCCCACCACAGAATTCTTATGGTAAAACAATGCCTTAGTTATATATTAATATATTCAACTCTATAATCTTTATCTTAAGATTTACTCTAAGATGCAATCCTCATGGCTGCAACTATAAATACTTCTCCTTTCCCTGATTTCTGGATCATTTACCCTGAACAAGAATTCCAATAACTCAAAAGCACATACATACATTTGTGCATTTTTTATTTGTCCTAAAATAAAATATTGCCAATTGTTGATATTTATTTTCTAATAAACCATATGGTTATCTGTTCTTTTTACAAATGATTTTGTTAATAACAATCCTTCAGGTTTTAAGTCTGTCAGCATTACCTGAGGTACATTTCTACAGATTTTGCAATTTACCTCTGCTGTAGTTTTAGAATCCACAAGTAAGAAAGACAGGAACAAAGTTGCATCCTGCTTACCATGATGTTGTCTTGTATCCAAACATCAGATCTGCAAGTGCTGTGATAAGATGTTGTCCTGAAACAGATAATTACTTATCAGCTATTTAAACACTTTCTATTGGGGTTCTATAAATATTCTGTATTGAATCACCAAAACTGATGGACATCACATGCATCAATTCTTCACCTGAATGCTGCTGCATATGGTCAAACCGTCGGTCCCAGTCTAGCACCAGTTGTACCTTAGTTCCTGGCTTAAGTGGTGTTTTGATAAAGTGTAAAGCATTTGGACCTTGTCGGGTGACTCTGAGAACAGGGATATCATTAATAAATCCCCAGTCATAAGGCTGGAATGAAGAAATTTAAAGTTACAATCCCAATTCTCAGCTTCTGAGAAAAAAACACATCCTCAACAAAATGTATAAAAGAGATAAACTTAATTCACAAATTTGTGGGAAGGTTCTGGGAAAAAAATAACAACCGTAATAAATGCTATCTTTTTCATAAATATCCCAAAATAAATGTTATTAATGCAAGAGCAACAATGAATGACTGCACAAATAAAGGCATTGCTCAATCATTTTTATATTATTAATTAGTTCCAAATAAAAGTTTCAATTATTATGAATCTCACACCAAAAGTTTTTAGGAAGAATTATAGTCATTCCAGAATTTTCAAACTACCTTATGTAATACATTTTATGCAATCCAAGTCCATCTTTTTATGTTAAAATTGTTTTATATGGAACTTATTCTTGAAATATCACATTACATTTCTAAATACAATAAACATATTTAAAAAGTAAAAAAAAATCATGTATTCCTAACGAATATATTGACCAATTAAAGTTTTGGTTTTAAAAACACAAAATTGGATTTAATATCAAGCAACACATTTAGAAATATACAATAATTTACAGCTCTAAAATATTTTGAAAATAATTATTACCTGCCCTCCACCCTCTGGGAAAAGAATAGTGTCTTCCAGGATGACATGGTAACCTTGCAAAATGTTGTTTTTATTAATTTCTGTACATAATTTTGCCGGGCAGCAGGAGACCACCTGGGTGGTAAACTTAACAGGAAAAGGAAGAGATCCTTAGTTTTGGTGGAGGCAACTAACACATAGAACGTTGATATTAAAGAGGTGTATCATGTGCAAGCCAAGAGTGATGAACAATGAGAAAAAAAATGTATGCTTTTATCAATAGCCTTCTTTCTTGTAAATTTCTAGGGAGAACTGCATACATTTTGTTACAAATATTACATTCAGCAAATGATGCAATTTTTATTCCAAACTTCTATTTTAATATTTCTGTACTATGTTTTAAGTCCGTACCATGTATATCAGCTTCATAATCCATAATAAATCCATTTTCTTACATATATCATACTTTTAAAATATGTCCAATTTCACTTCTGGTTGCCTTCTAAAATGCTTCGCAGATTAGAAACCTCTTAAAATGAGACCAAATGCTATAAATGTGGCCTTCTTAAGGCACTTTCCTATAATTACATTGAGTCATGCCTCCACTCATAGGCTAGTTATTCTTGGGCAAAGGGCAGTTCGCTTTTGCTTTCCTGGGCTTTCCTTTCCTACTAAGGTACAATGTATAAACAACTGATTTTTGTATTATGCAAGTAATTAAATATATTCTTTTTGCATTGTCCTACTAGTGTTAGTTGCTAGAGTAAGCTATAATAAGGAGAACATGGAATGGCAACAACTGCTTGAGGAAGAAAGCAGACCCACCTAAGAATCACCTGCTGTATATGGAACATTGTTCTATATCAAAAATATGAAAAAAAAAGAACCACGGACTGCCCTGGGCTCAATAAGCCCTGCAGATTTCTAAAATCCCGCATCTACAGCCTACAGAAAAATCGAATGGGAGGAACCCTGCAACTATTCATCTCAATTTGTGCTAGCAAAGGGGGCGTGATTAGGCATAGCCTTTCCAATTCTGGATAAAGCCGCTTATCTCCAGTTTTGGAGATTGGAAAGACTATGGCAAGAATCCTTTTCCAGCGCAAAGCTGCAAACTATTCATCCGCCCCGAATAGCGGCAGCGAGCACGGCCTCTCAGAGCCACCGCTCGCCTGCCTCCTTCCGCACCTGCTGAACCCAGCTGTCCCGCTGGCACATAAACGCCATGCAGTCACGGAAGTCACCCAACCCGGACACGCGAACGATTTTTTTCTCTCCCTCTCTCTCCGAGACAACGGGCACGCGCGACCGGCGGCCTAAGGCAGGCAGAGAGGGACATAATTGCTACGTTTGTCAAAATTTGCTAGGTTAGGAAGGTGGAGCCAACCTTGGCCAATGAGCTGTTTGTGTTTCGTGACCTAAGTATTAACTTTAAAGACTGCTCAGCCGGGACAGGAAACGGGTGGCAAGTCGAACTCAGTGAAAATGTTCGCGGGGCTGTTTCTTCTCCTTGCGGGGGGACGGCGGAATAAAACATCTTTGTTGCTATTAAACACAGTCTAAAGGGACCCTGGAGTTCTTCTACCCATTTCCCTGCTTAGGCAGGAGACCCTATTTCAGACAGATTGTTCTCTAGTCTCTTTTTAAAAACTTCAAGTGATGAAGCACCTGCAACTTCTGAACCCAGAATTTGATTGTTGTCACTGTCAGGAAATTTCTCCTTAATTTTAGGCTGCTTTTCTCTTTGATTAGTTTCCAACTATTGCTTCTTGCTTTGTCTTCTGGTCCTTTGGAAAATAGGTTGGTCTCCTCTTCCTTGTGGCAGCCCCTTAAACTTTGGAACACCGCTATCATATCATCCCTAGTCCATCTTTTCATTAGACTAGACATACCCAATTCCTGCAACCATTCTTCATGTTTTAGCCTCTAGTCCAGGGGTTGCCAACCTTTTGGATCTCAGGGACCATCAAATTCATAATTTTAAATCCCGCAGACCAAGACCTTGGGAAAATCCCCAAAAAAGTCTGCAGGAAAATTCCCCACCCATTTTCCTACCAATCGATCATTCTGGGATCACAGGACACCAGGATCACAGGATCTCCAGCTCCGTTCTGGGGGTGGGAGGACGGGGAGAGACTTTTGACTTCATGCAAGGAAAGCAGCAGAAGCAGCAGAAGTCTTTCTTTCTCTCCCCCAAATTCCACCAGAAATGAGTGTTTGCCGGCATAGCCTCTTGGAGCAGGATGCCTTGCAGGGTCCCAAAGATTCATTTCTGGCAGAGTTTAGGGGAGAGAAAGAAAGACTTCTGCTGCTTCTGCTGCTTTCCTTGTATGCAGCCAAAATCAGAAGCTGAAAGAAACAGCCCAGTGGCCAAGCCAGGTGTGTGGGGCACATGGAGCAAGTTTCTCCCCCCCCCCCGCCCTTTCCCCACTCCCCTCACTACCTTATGTTGTTCGCAATGCAAGTGATGCAAGCCTTGTGTTTCCACACAGCCTGGATTAATTGCTTTGGGGGTGACATTTCTCTGTGTACCACCAAAATTTTCTCGTGGACCACCAGTGATCCCCACCCTACTGGTTGGCAACCACTGCTCTAGTCCACTAATCATCTTTGTTACTCTCTCTGCACTTTGTTAACATTTTTATATTTTGACCAAAACTGAATCCAAGCGTCGTTTTATGTAGGCCTTCTAAAGGGATACTAACACTTCACATAAACTTGATTCTATTCCTCTGTTAATGCAACCTAGGAATGCATTGGATTTTTTGGTGGCTGCAGCTATTGGTTCAATTTAAATCAGGGGTGTCAAACTGGCAGCTGGTGGGCCGGATGCATCACATGCAGTCCATGCTCTCAAAAATGACATATGTTGTGACACGATAGAGTTTGACACATGTGATTTAAATGATTGTTCACTAGGAATCCAAGATCCCTCTTGTAGTTACTGCTATTGAGCCAGATTCCACTTATTCTATACTCATACCTTTGTTTTTTTCTTGGCTAAGTATAAAACCTTACTTTTCTCACCATTGAATTATAGAACCCAGTGTGCAACTGTCGAGATCCTTCTGCATCTTGAGTCTATCTTCTGGGGTGTTGGCTACTCCTGCCAGTTTGATGTGATCTGCAAATTCCTATTCCCTCATCTAAATCTTTTATGAAGATGTTGAAGAGTTCTAGGAAGTAAGCAGGGGGGTACCCAAAATAAAACTTTTGGGTACCCTCCTGCTTACTTCCCTCCATGTGGATGTAGTTCCATTAAGGATTACACATCGAACGTAATTTATCAGCCAATTACGAATCCATCTAGTGGTGATGCTCTCTATCCCATATTTTTCTAGCTTACCAAGAAGTAGGTTGTGGTCTGCTTTGTCAAATACCTTAGTGCTTCCAATGTTAATTTTTCCTTCACATCCATTATTGTTGTTGTTTAATTATAGTTATTATAGTTGTCCACTCCAAGAACTCTGAACAGCTTTACAACATCAAATATACATAATTTAAAATCATTAACGTAAAGCGTAACAGCCTAGACAAAAACAGCAGTAACAATCCACAATTCATTGTTTGCTCTTTCATTTTAGTGAAAACATAAGAGATCTTGCTTCACAAGTTTCCAGCCTTGGGATTAAACAGTATTTTAGGATTGAGAAAGCCCCTTGTTGAAGATGTTATCAGAGACTGATTTCATATATCATGTAAAAAGAGGTTCTATTATTATCAGTAGAACAAATAACAATTGACTGCGCCTAAACAGCAGGATAATATGTGTAGGCTTGGGACTTTGGAAATCAGAATGACTATAAATGACAGCAAATAATAGAGTTTTATCAATATATTTGTTGTGTCAAGTGATCTGGATTTTTTGAAGCCCAGATCTATTAACCCAATAGTTTATGGCTCCTATTCAGCTTAATATTATAGTCAGGAAAGATGGGTGGCATATAAATTGAATAAATTTGTATAGATCAGTGTTTATCAGCATCTAGTTTTAAGATGTGTTGATTTCTATTCAGAGAATGCTGGCTGGGGAATTCTGGAAATAGAAGTCCATCCTAAAATTGCTGAAGTTGAGAAACCTTCCTATAGGGAAAGAATTGAAGGTATGGGGAAACCATAGTTGAGGATTGGATTTCCACTTTAGTTCCCATTTTTAGGGCAAGGGAGTTGTCCTGCTGGCCTCCATGTTTGTAACCCAGATCTGATACTAGCATAAAAATTCTGCTATAAAATCACAAAAGGTTAGGATTGTCACCAAGAAGCATGCTAAAGAATGATAAATATGCTCACCAATTAAGGTAACACAAGTGTCTACACCCATATAATTTTCTGCCAGGGAAATGGTTCACTAAAATACTGTCTTCTTCAAGAATGGTATTATTATTGTTGTTGTTATTATTATTATAAACTTTTATTCATTAAAAATGAAACTATCAACTGAGAATCAATATTATAATAACAATAACAACAATAATAATAATAATAATAAAAATAATAATAATTCGATTCACAGTGGGACCGATTAAAACTTAACAATTCAAGACCTAACCAAGAACCTAAGAGCTGTTAAAGTAGCATCTGATTTAGGCAATTCTAAGTAGGGTGTTTTTTTGTAGTCGGGATATTGAGGTCTAATAAGGTCAAAATTTCCATATATCTAGGCAGCTCTTTGGATATTACTCCAAGGGTTCCTATTACTATTGGTACAACCATTAATTTCTTCCTCAATAATCGCTTAACTTCCATTTGTAAATCACAATGTTTTGTTCTTTTTTTCTAGCTGTTTCTCCTCAATTTGTTTATCACCAGGTATTACAATATCAATGAACCAGACTTTTTTCTTTTTTACAATAGTGATGTGAGGTATGTTGTGGGACAGATTCCTATATGTTTGGATTTGAAAGTCCTACAGGATCTTGACTTGTTCATTTTCAAGAACTTTGTCAATTTGGTATTCCCAGTAATATTTGCTGCATTTGAACCCAAACTTCTGGAAAAGCTTCCAATGTATGATTTTGGCAACTTCATCATGACGTTGTAAATAATCAGTTTATGAGATTTTGCTACAGCCACTGATAAGATGATCCACTGTTTATCTTTCTCGCTGCATAAGCGGCACTTGCTGTTGTTACTTACATGTTAAATTTTTGTTTTCATGGAATTGATCTACAGATCTTGTTCTTGGGCAGTCAAAATGAAGCCTTCAATTATTATTGTTGTTGTTAATGTTGTTAATCTTCAATTTGATTAACAATCTGGAATTCATAAAAACTTAACAGTTCAGGTCCCACCCAAGGACCTAAGAGCTATTAAAATAGCATTTGTGTATATAGGCAGTTCCTAATTGTGTTTTATTTTATTATTACTATTGTTGTTGTTGTTGTTGTCATCATCATCAATTCAATTTACAGTATGGTGCTGGTAAAAATTTAACATTTCAAGTCCTAACCAAGGACCGAACAACTGTTAAGGTAATTGTTGTTGTTGTTGTTGTTGTTATCCAGCTTATTCAACAGCTGAGTATTTTCAGATGGTTCCCAGTTATGACTGAACTTCAAAGATCAAATGAAATTCCACTCAATGAAATAGAAGGGGCAACACCAGTGGTGGGATTCAAAAAATTTTACTACAGGTTCTGTGGGCGTGGCTTGGTGGGCATGGCATTGCTTGGTGGCCATGGCAGGGGAAGGTTACTGCAAAATCTCATTCCTTCCCCACCCCACTAACCTGCTTTCCAGCTCAGTTCTCCTGTACAGGGCAACAAAAGAAGACCCAGCCAATCAGCTGGGACTCGGGAGGCAGAGAATAGATGGGGGTGGGGACAGTCAGAGGTGGGATTGGCTGGTTCTCTGAACTACTCAAAATTTCTGCTATCGGTTCTCCAGAACTGGTCAGAACCTGAAGCTAGTATTTGATTATTGAATGATCATTTTCTTTCAAAAAAATTTAGGAAGAGTTTCTTGTAATTATCCAAATTACAAAGACTACTACCTGAGTCTCGTTTCTTTCTACACTTAATAGGGAATGGATTACAACAACTGCTGGGTCTTTAGGGCCAACTTCACCCCCAGAGTTGGTGCAAAGAGTTGTTTATTAAAGTCATCCAGAAAAATTACATTGCAATATTTTTATACTTATTGAAAATAAATACATTTGGAACACTTTGCCATGTCGCATCTGCTTCCTTGATCTAGGCTTTAGCCAGTATGTAGCATAATCCCATGTCACTGCTGACTGCTGACAGCAGTAGTAAACTAAGATAGCAGTCCAGTCAGAGGTGTGCCCGTTCAGCTATCATCCTAAAATTATTAAGCGCATACAGAGAAAGATTAGTAATTTCACTGAGAGAGAAACATAACTCAAATTTATGAAATGAGATATTTTTTAAATGTTTATATCAACTTCTGCAAGTTCTGGCACAATGGCTTGAAATACTAGTGAAACACAAGCCATATTCCATCCCAGCTCTCCAGTCATGTTAACTTGCAAATCTGACAAACTGATAGTATGGAGTCAAGCAAGCAGAAGTTCAGAAATACAGTAGTTAAAGATGCTATTTCCTGCATACTTACATCAAGATCATCCATAGCTGGGGGTGGATCTTTCTTAGTGACTTTTTGCATGAGCTGTAAGGGAACAAGGAGATTAAAGCAAACAGTGCTGCTATTTAATATTGAGAAATGTGGAGGATATTCCTACCCAAATAATATAGCTATATTATTAACAGTTATTTGCATAAAAAGTTATTAAAATATCTATTATTATTTATGAGTAATAGTGTTGAATCTGGCTAACTAGATTTACATGATTCTTTTTTGCTCTGTAAAAAGTGAGCAGGTTAGCTTGTAGTCAATCATTTCTGAAAACTCAGAACTAGGGAAAGATTAATATCATTTGCTCTCTTATCAGAGCCTTTTACCTAAATATGAGCAAACATTTGCAATATTCAATACTTCATGTATAAATGGTGCATAAATAATACAAGAATTTATGGCATGTATAATAGCAGTACAGTCCTGTTTTGGTAAATGGTGTTCTTCTAGCTATTACTTGTGACACTGCTAAATAGAATAATTGCATTCTGTATATATGTAAAAGCCTCTCATCATTCCTACGATCACTATTAATTAGCACTATAATTGGGATACAGAATAGCTACTTTCTACTTTCTCAGATTTCAGTTTTTCTAATTCAGAGTGAGTCAGGTAAATTTTGGAATTCTGCCTTGATCTGATAATTGTGCTCACCTCTGCATATTGTTCGACCATGGCTGCTTCCACTTCTTCATCTCCTTCCCAGTCTCTCCAGTTATCAAAGTCCACTGAGAGCCATGCTGGCTGCAAATAAGATAAACAATTATCTACAGCATGTTCCATCTCTGTTCCTATTACTGTTACTAAAAGTAGCATTTAAAAATAAAGCAATAGCATTCTAATTTCCCCATCTTTTCAACCAAACAGGAAAAGAACTGGTATTAAATCAGAATATATTTTGCCAAATTACCTACTTTTAACTTGTATACAATCTCAACTAAGTCATGTTAACTGCCCCCTTTGACTAAAAATAAAAAAAGTCAAGTTCTCAATGGAGATGGTTAAGCAAGCAGGACATGGTCTTACTGATATCCCTGTATAATACTGAGATTCAGTAGTATAAGTCATCCTTATTTAGCATTTGCCCATTTTTATAATAATTCATAGTGATGAAGAAGTAACTTTCAACTAGTCTTCATATTTACAATTTTCACAGGTCTGTAAGGCAAAAGAAAGCTGAAATAAGATTATAAGCACAGTTATGGTTTTCCTTAGAGACCACTTCACTTAATAATAATTAATAATAGTATTGCCAAGAATTATGTGTATTTGTTCCCTAATTAACCAGGGCAGGTGTCCTACCTTGAAATCTTCTTTGGTCAGACGTGGCCATGGCACTTTATCCTTCCACTTGCGTGCAAAGAGTGTGATGGACCTGCCTGACTGTTTATTTTGGGAATCCTGAAGTGATTACATTGTAGCAAAAAAAAAAACCAATTAATTCTTCTACAAGTAATTGCAATTGCAATTAGTTGTATATATTTAAGTTAATGTAGTCCTATAAATACTGCTGAAATCCACATTTGAGGGCCACATTTTTGCTTTTATTTGCTTTGAAAGGTTCCCTCCATCCATTATTGCATATACATGGACAGCCAGAGTAACTAACAGAGAGGTATTAAATCATATAAAACCAGACACGTCAATAGAAACTAAAATCATAAGATTATATCTGATTTACTTTGGTCCTGTCATGCGTGCAAATTCATTGAAGAAGGCAATAATGCTAGAAATAGTTTAGTAGAAGAAGGGGCAAGCAAAGAGCTCTCTGACTTGATACCACCACAGCTGATGGAAAGTTTAACATCCAACAATTAAAAGTAACTGTGCTTGACAGGATAGCATGGAGAGCATTTGCCTATAAAGTCACCAAGAGTCAGACACAACTAAATGGTTAAAACAAATAAAACATATTTACACATTTTCATTTAAGCAATAGTATAGAAATAAAAGATTGGTTAAAATAAACCTTTAAAATAGAGCTAACCAAAAAGTAGTAGTTGAGATATGCAATGATATGATCTCAAGAATGGATTCATTCTATTCAATACATCACTGAACAGTTGAATCTACACCATACAACAAAGAAAAGTAACAATAAAATCATCACATCTATGGTATTATATCACTATTCTTAAAAAAAATAACCCGGTTCTTTATAGTCAGAGAAAACAGAGAAAATTTGAAACCTAATAATTTGTTGACAACATCACATAGATGTGTCATACAGTTAATAAAGTATGATTAATCCAAAAGTGCATTTCCTAGCGAAATTTTTCTTGTGTAATCATCTTCATTTCTGGAATTTTCTACATAGGAGTTGTTAAATGTTGTCTCCCACTTATAATTCTCACAAACAGGGCAGCCAAAAGGATAGAGTTGAGGTGAGTAGAGAGGCAAGTGAGAGTGTAATGATAGACTGTTACTTATTGAGGCTCAGGGCTGGGAGGGACCAGCTCAGAATAATTTAGATTGTGGTGGGTACTCACTTAATGACCTGTAATTCTCAATTTATGACCATAGTGGGGAGAGTTGCTGTGATAAATGTGTGGTCACATGACATCTTGCTTTATCACTGTGAGAGGTGATAGATCAAAGTATTCATTTTTATGACTCAAATCTCATGTTGGAAAGAATGTTTTTGGAGGAAGAGAAGTGCCAGGCACCAATTAAAATGTTGACTGATCTTGGTATGTCTTTGAAGTGCCAGGAACTAGTTAAACTATATAACTTTCTTGGAATGCCTTTGAAAATGCCAAGTACCGGTTGTGTAAGGAAGTGCCTGCTGTGTGAGGTAATAAATTGTAACTTGTATCCTGAAAGGTAGATTGTAAACCAAGCCATTTGCATAATGGGTGGATAGTTTTAGGGTATAAGAGTAGAGCAAAAGCTATGTTTTACGTTCCTCCCAGCTGCCACAGGTGGAACCCATCTGCAGATGTATATTCAATAAAGTCTTTTTCCTTAATCAACTTTGAATCCTGGTGGTCTTTTAAGCCACAATCTCACAATTTGGGGGCTCGTCCGGGATCCTCGACGGTGGTCGACTGGAAAGCGGGGACTAGGTAAGAGAGTGGCCACGACCTCCCATTGAGAGGTACCTCTCCCCGAATTCGGTCAGACCCCCGAGGTGACTGGGAATCCAGATGGCCCTTGGAAAAAGAACTGAGACGAAATGCTGGCTGAGAGTTTGTGAGATTGATCTGAGTTGGGGACGCCCACGCATCCTTTTGACTTCAGAGAGTCCAGGAGTGATCAGATCAGGTAAACTTCGTTCCTTCATTTGTAGTCAAAAAGAGAGGGGTCCTTAAACTCTCTGGGAGAATCCAGTGTCTGCTGGAGGACTGGGACTGGTGAGTCAAGGCTCTGGGAGTCTGGAAGAGTAGAGATGGGAAAGGAATAGAGCAAGGGCCTTAGAGACCAGGAAGAAGCCTGTCTGGGACAGGGAAAATTTGACAATGGCAGAAAACCTATTTCGGTAGATTCGCCCCTGGGACCACTACTTAAACAGTGATTCTCCCCGAATCTAAAGGAATTCACCACATGTCTCGAAAAGAAAATGATTTATCTTTGTCGGGACGATGGCCAAAATACCCTTTGATTGATCCTAAATTTCCATATCACTGGAGTCCTGAGGGGGAAACCAGTATCTATTAGATGACCAAATTGCGAGACTATATTCTCTAACACAAAATGACCACTCAAATTGCATACATAGATGTATGGTTTCATGTGAAATTTGAAGGTCCTATCCCTCCAATCGAGGGTCAATACATGTCCAAGCAAAAAACAATGAGAGTGAGACGGATGATTGGCTTCAGAGTCTGCCGCCCTCAAATCCTAATTTGAATAATGCACCCGCCAATGTTCCTATGGCACCGCCGCCATTGCCAGCACCACAACCCCCTCCTCAGCCGCCTCCTTATCCGCAACTGAGAAAAGAAGTGGAAGAATTAAAGAGAAGTGTTCAAAATTTTCCATTCAGAGAAAAATCTGAAGTGGATGCATTTCCTCTTAGGGAAGTCCCTAATGGGATTAATGCTGCAGGCAACCCGGTGACAGTCTTTGTGGCTGCCCCCATAAAACCAGCTGAGTTGCGAGAATTGAAAAAGACTCTTCCAAAACTTCATGAAAATGCTCCTGAGGTGGCCAAACAGTTAGAACTATGGTTGGGTCAGAATGATTACACTTATCAGGAGTTGATGTACATTTTGGGGCATCTGTTTACTCCTGAGGAGCGGAATCTCATTCGGACCTCTGCAATGAAAGCCTGGGATGCAAGGCATCAGGGTCAGGCAGGGGCTGTACCGGCAGATCAGAAATTCCCCATAGCAGCTCCCAATTGGGATCCAAACACCCAAGAGGGTAGGGATAATATGTGGAATATGAGAGCAATGATCATGGAGGGGATAAAATTGGCAGTCCCACAAGGGAAAAATTTAACTAAAGCCTTTGAGGTAAACCAAGGCAAAGATGAATCCCCTGGAGATTATTGTACCAGACTCCAGGAAAGTCTAGTTAAGTACTTGGGAGTAGACCCTAGCACACCTGCTTTTGAAGCCATGCTGAAAATGCAGTTTCTGACTGGAGCCTGGCCAGATATCCAAAAGAAAATTCAGAAAATGGATAATTGGGGAGCTGTGGGAATTGTTGATCTCCTGAAAGCAGCCCAACAAGTTTTTGTGAACAGAGACATAGTAAAAACCAAACAGAAGTCACAAATAATGGTTGCAGCTGTACAGGCTGCAGCAAAGGATGAAGTAAAGAAGAGTGGGAATTTCGGGAAGGGTCCAATTGGAGAAAGAAGAGATAATTTTGGGGATACAGGGAGGTTTTCGAGGACGTGGTAGAGGTTTTAAAGGGAGAGGCATGGGAATGAGACAGCCCGGAATGGATAGGAGCTGCTTCAGGTGTGGGAAGGAAGGTCACTTTGTGCGCGAGTGCCCAACCAACCGAGAAGAGAGGAGTTATGCATTGTATGATGATTAGGGCTGTTCTGGCTCCTTTAAGAGGACCTGCGGGGAGCCATTGGTAAACATTTTAGTGGGTCCTAACCATCAGGAGTGGCTGTTCCTGATAGACACTGATGCAAGCTGGACTTCTGTGTGTAACCTGGTAGAAGGTGCAGATAGATCCAAGACAGTGATAAAAGTAGTTGGGGTGAGTGGAAAATCACAGGATGTGAGTGTGTTTGAACAAATTAGACTGGAGATGAATGAAGTAGTGATTGAAGCGGAAGTGTTGTACATTCCTGATTCTGAAGTGAATTTGCTAGGGAGAGATTTGTTGCCTGCGTTCTGTATCCAGTTGTGAGATACTGGGAAGGGAATAAGGATGTGGAAGATGACTGTGGAAGATGAGAGGGCAATTCCGGATGAGGTCTGGGCAGGAGGAGAGAAGGCAGGGCGAATGAACATTCAGCCGATTAAGATTCAAGTGCAGCCTGGGGTGACGAAGTTGTGGACATCACAATATTCAATGAGTAGAAGGGGGAGAAGCCTGTGATCGATAGGTTGTTGAAAACAGGGCATGTTGTAGCCTGCTATGTCACCTTTCCCCAATATTGGCGGTATTGAAGAAGGATGGGAAGTATAGATTAGTTTTGGATTTGAGGAGGATCAATGACATAGTGGTTCCCAGATTCCCAGTGGTTCCTGATCCCTATACTATCTTGGGACGAATTCCTCCCAACGACAAATGGTTTACTGTGATAGATCTGAAGGATGCCTTCTGGGCATGCCCCCTGGAGGAGGGAAGTAGAGACCTGTTTGCATTTGAATGGGATGATCCCAAGAGTGGAAGAAAACAGCAGTTAAGGTGGATTCCCCAAAGCTATACCGAGAGCCCTTTGTTGTTTGGACAGGCTTTGGAAGAAAAGTTAGTGTCTTTTGAGAAAGGGAAAGGGATCATGTTGATTCAGTTTGTGGATGATCTGTTGTTGACTGGAGAGAAAGAGAAAGAGGTTAGAGCAGCATCTGTGGCTTTGCTAAATTGGCTGAAGGAGCAAGGATTGACAGTTTCAAGGGATAAGATCCAGTTTGTGGAAAGGAAGGTGAAATATTTGGGGCATTATATTCAGCAGGGGGTGAGGTCCTTGGATGCTGAGAGGGTGAAAGGAATCATGAGCCTGGCTCCTCCCAGAAATAAGATAGAAGTCAGGAAAGCCCTTGGATTGTTGGGGTATTGCAGAGTCTGGGTAGACCAATACACTGTGTTAACCCAATTCCTGCACAAAAGACTGGTAGGAAAAGGAGAGAGTTTAGAATGGTTAGAGGGAGATGATGAGAGATGGGAAGTTTTAAAGAAGGCACTGTCATCCGCACCGGTTTTGGCTTTGCCCAATTTGAAGCTCCCATTTCATCTGTATGTATCAGCAGCTCAGGGAATGGCACTAGGAGTGTTGGCGCAGAAGGGGGGGGCAATACCAGCCCATAGCCTTTCTGATCAAACTCTGGAGCTGGTAGTGAAGGGATGGCCAATCTTTGTGCAGGCTGTGGCTGCTACAGCTATGTTGGTGGTAGAGAACAGGAAGTTAACCTTTGGGGGGGCCCTTGTGGTGCATTCTCATCAGGTTACTTCTGTGCTAACAACTTGGCAACAACTTGGATGACAGAGGGGCGAATTCTCAAATATGAGACCATTTTGAGAACCAGCCCTAATGTAGTGATTGGGACAGACAGGAATTTGAATCCAGCAGAATTCCTAGAAGGAAGAAGGCAGGAGTGGGAAGCTGCGGATCATGATTGCTTGTTGCAAGTAGATTTGATGACAAAGATGAGGGAGGATCTGGAAGAGACTCCTCTGAAGGAAGGGGAGAGATGGTTTGTGGATGGATCGAGCAGGGTTGAGGAAGGAAAGAGGAAGTCAGGATTTGCAATCATGACAGGAGAAGGGGAGGTCATAGAAAAGGGCTCCTTTCCTTCTTCATGGTCTGCACAAAAGTGTGAGTTGTTTGCTCTGAAGAAGGCCTTGGAGTTGGCTGAAGGGATTGATGTGACAATCTGGACTGATTCCAAATATGCCTGGGGTGTGGTCCATACCTTTGGTAAAATCTGGAAAATGGGTTACCATTGACAAAGAACTTATCTTTGGTGCTGCTCAGAATCAGAACATGTCCAAGGAAAGACACTGGGGTCTCTCCATTCAAGATGCTAATGGGGCGACCCTACTTGGCAAAAATAGGGAATCCAATTCCTGAATTCAAAGATTTGTTTTTGAGAAAATATTTGCAGACACTGTCCAGGTCTTTGCATTCTCTCCATAAACAGGGACTATTGGTGCAACGACCACCTCTTGCTGGGAGCCAACATCCTTTTGAGACTGGAGATTGGGTTCTGATAAAGACTTGGAAAAGTGAGAAGCTGCAACCTAGCTGGGAAGGCCTGTGCTGCTGATAACTGAATCTGCAGTTCGCACTCGGGAAGGAGACTGGACACATTACAGCAGAGTCAAAAGGGCACCGGAACCTGAAAGACCTTGGAAAGCAGTTCCAGTGGACGGTAAGCCACTGAAGCTCATCTTGAAAAGATGAAGAAGTCTGAACCCTGGACTGAGTTAATTGTTTTTATTCTAGGACTAGGACTAGGACTGGGAACTTCCTGGGGAAGACAACAATATGACCCATTGAGGCACCTGGAGGAACCTCCTGAAGAAGGATGGAAAACAGCAGACTTGTTATTAACTGAGTCAAAGATGGAACAAGAAAAGGGGGGAATTGTGAGAGGTGATAGATCAAAGTATTCATTTTTATGACTCAAATCTCATGTTGGAAAGAATGTTTTTGGAGGAAGAGAAGTGCCAGGCACCAATTAAAATGTTGACTGATCTTGGTATGTCTTTGAAATGCCAGGAACTAGTTAAACTATATAACTTTCTTGGAATGCTTTTGAAAATGCCAAGTACCGGTTGTGTAAGGAAGTGCCTGCTGTGTGAGGTTTTAAATTGTAACTTGTATCCTGAAAGTAGATTGTAAACCAAGCCATTTGCATAATGGGGGGGGTAGTTTTAGGGTATAAGAGTAGAGCAAAAGCTATGTTTTACATTTCTCCCAGCTGCCACAGGTGGAACCCATCTGCAGATGTATATTCAATAAAGTCTTTTTCCTTGGATCAACTTTGAATCCTGGTGGTCTTTTAAGCCACAATCTCACATCACCATACCAACTCATAATGTAAATTTCAGTTCCAATTAAGATTGTAAACTGAGGATTATCTATATCAAAGAAAAATAAATGTACTCTTTTATTTTAAGATGGTCCTCTCCATTCATCTGCTTACCTTGGAATTTACTCTAGCATAAAACTGAATCTCGTTGTATATTTCAATGCCATCAGCATTCTTACAGCTGCAGAAAGATACACAGTAAATACTTATTTGAAATTTTCTGTTTTCACAAATGCTACTGCAGATAATTGGCTTAATAATCTAGCTATTAGAGGTAGTCCTCAATTTACAACTCTTCATTTAGTGACTATGTTAGGGATAACATTGTTTACCCTAACTGGTTTAGGGAAAATAATAAATATGTAATCATAGTTTGTATGTTAAAGTGTCTGCAACTTTAACTGTGGGATAGTAATTAAGGGAGTGGTTGTGAAAGCACTTTAAAAGAAGCAAGACGACAGCTTGCTCTCTCTCTGGCTTTGATGATCCCTGATTACTGCTTGGAATCAAGACTGCATTGCTCGAACGGGAGAGAAAACAAAGGACTGATTTGTAAGTGAACTGACATAGGATATTCTGCACGGACTTTGCTAACTGAATATCCCTGAATGGACTGACTAAATGATACATGACTATTGGACTGTTATTTTGACTATGCTATGAACTCATAATGGAATAAACTATATTTTTGATAGCACAAGCGTATCTGTTATTTTTACTGTATGTTAATAAACATACAAGCTTAGCTCACTCATTTATCTGTGTGCCTATCTGACTAACGCTGCACATTCTGTTTAGCTTGTCTCCCTAACCCTGGTTGGGGAACCCAGGCTTAACACTGGTTATGGGCCCAGAGGCTGCAAAGTCAGTTTAATTAGGATAAAACAGATTTATGTAAAAGTGAGAGTTTGTGTTGTTATACATTACAGTAAACAGACAGCTGTGTTTTATTAATTATAGTTTTATATCCATATAAGAAAACATGGCACAAGTCAATCTACAAAGTTTGTTCCTTATATCCAAGCTGGATGGAACAAACTATGTATCATGGTCTATGAAATGTAGTCTGCTTCTACGAAGAGAAGGTTTGTGGAACATAATTGAAAATCCACCAAACGTAGAAGAATGGGATCCAGAGGATGAAGAAGACAAACTAAAGATAGAAGAATTTATGCATAAAAATCAACAAGCTATTTGCATAATTGGGTTAACCTTAACTGATCAGCAACTTGTTTATATCCACGGAGAGAAAACGGCTGTTGGGTGTTGGCAGAAGCTGAAGAGGATTTATGTTCGAGATAATGTTGGTGCTCACATAAATCTAACATGGAAGCTTTTCAGTACGCATCTCCAAACAAATGGTGATATGCTGAATCATTTGAAAACTATGCAAAGCATTTTTCAAGAACTGCATGAGAAAGAGCTTATTTTCTCTGAACTACACCAAGTCTACATAATTCTATCTTCCCTTAACGAAAGTTATGACAACTACGTAACTTCACTTGAAATTTTGCCAAACGAAAGTCTAACTTTAACTGATATAACTGGCAGATTGATTGAAGAGGCCAGAAGAAGGCTTGAAAGAGATGAATTAAGGAGGCAGCAACCTCAAAAAGAAGATAATGAATCTCCTACTGCATACGCAATTAAAAAGTGTTTTAATTGTGGAGGAAGAGGACATTTGGCAAGATTTTGTAAAAAGGCAAAACGCCAGAACGCTGGCCAGAATACTAAAAGTCATCAAAAGAAAAAGAAAAATTTAGAGTTAGCCATGTATACTAACGGAGCTGTAAAAAATAATTTATGGGTGGTTGACAGTGGAGCATCCCACTGTATAACAAATGAAAACAAAAATTTTATTAAAATGTCCAAGAGTACACAGCAGATATCGTTAGCCAATGGCTGGAAACTGAAAGCTAAAGGTCAAGGTATAGCATATTGTTCTTTTATAAAAGAGAATGTAAAAATGTTATATGTACCACAACTTAAGTTTAATTTAATTTCAGTTAGAATTTTGGTTAAACTAGGATATGTAGTTACTTTTAAAGGAGATAACTGCATAATTGAGAAAGAAGATAAGAAAATTACTGCATCTTTAAGAGGTGAATTATATGTGTTAAATGATAATGGTTTAAAGGTGGCTAACACGGTTTATGAAAATAAGAAACCTCATGATGAATGTATTCACTTGTTACACCGACGGCTAGGGCATTTAAATTTTAAAATGCTTAAGAAAACTGTTGAATTATCTAAGGGAATAAGTTTGAAACCTTGTATTAAGTATTTGCAATGTAATGCCTGTAATCAAAGCAAAGCCAGGGTCACACCGGCTAATAGAGTTGATGGATTTACTACTAAAGAGCCTTTAGAAGTAGTATTTGCTGATTTAATAGGTCCGAAAAAACCAAGTGTAGGAGGAGCTCGTTACATACTAAGCATAATGGACCACTATTCTAGATATGGGTTTTGCTATTTAATGAAAAGCAAAACTGAAACGTATCAAAATCTCTTTAATTGGATAAAATTTGCTGAAAGGAAAACTAAAAAGAAATTAGTAACTCTTATAACAGATAATGGTACAGAATTTACAAATAATAAATTCCAGAATAGACTAAGAATGTTAGGTATTCAACATAAAAAGTCTGCACCATATAGGCCACAACATAATGCCATTATAGAGAGAAGAGGCCAAACATTACAATCAATGGCACGAACTATGATGTCTGATTCAGGATTACCTGACAATTTATGGGGAGAAGCAATAATGTGTGGTAATCATATATTAAATAATGTTGTTAATTCAACAACAGGTGAATTACCATTCACATTGTGGCATGGTACAAAACCTGGTTTAAGTTACATGCACACATTTGGAGCACCAGCATGGGTGCATATCCCTACACAACTTAGACACAAAGGACAACATAGAGCTAAAAGATTATATTTTGTAGGATATACATCTAATCATAAATCTTATAGATTCTGGGAACCAGGTACATCTAGAGTTTACACCAGTGCTAGTGCTAAATTCCTAGAACATGTAGGATGGAATAGATTAGAGCAAGATTTAAATAATGAAGTAATTATTGAACCCTACAAAAGGCAGAAAGATCAGATTAGTTATAAGAAGAGTCCAATTAAAGAAGTCCAAGAAGAGCAAATAGGACCAGAACAAGAGGAAATAGTTGATCAGAAAGAGTTAGATAATCAAGAAGAGTTAATAAATGAAAGTCCACTTGTAAGTCCTGTAATACCTAGACGTACTACACGTGTAACTAGACCACCTGATAGGTATCAAGCAAGTATAGTTTACCAAGTAACTAAAGTTCCAACTAGTGTAGATGAACTTAGGATGTATCCTGCTAAGGATCAGGAGAATTGGCAAAAGGCAATGGAAAAGGAACTAAATTCATTAAAGGTAATGAAAGTTTATGAAGATGCCATATTACCTCCAGGAGAAAAATCCATTGGGTGCAAATGGATATTTAAAGTAAAAACTGGAAATGATGGGACTGTTACCCATAAAGCTAGGTTAGTAGCTCAAGGATTTAATCAAACTGCATCTGATTACGATGAAGTTTTTGCACCAAGTCTTAAAGCAACATCTTTAAGAGCAGCATTAGTGTGGGCAGCTAAGAAAAACTATGTCATTAACCATTTAGATGTAGAAACTGCTTATCTGCATGCACCATTGCATCACACTATATATTTGAAAAAGCCAATAGGTATAAAAGACAATAAAGTAAATAGTAATGATTGTTGGAAACTCAAAAAGAGTCTTTACGGGTTGAAACAATCTGGCTTTGAGTGGAACCAATATATTGTGAAAGAATTAAACAATATAGGATTTAAATCTGGTTTAGCAGATCCATGTGTGTTTAAAAGAGAAAATAATGGAACGGTGTCATTATTGTTATTATTTACAGATGATATTGCTTTGATAACTAAGACTAATAATGAAGCTAATGAGATTATATCATTATTAGCTAAAAAGATAAAATTAAAGCATTTAGGTGAAATTAAAAAGTATCTAGGATTGACAATTAACAAAACAAAAAATGGTTTTAAGATATCTCAAGAAGATAAAATTTGCCAATTAATTAAAACATTTAAAATGGAACTTTGTAAACCGGCAAAGACTCCAATGAGTCAGGAAGTTTGCCAAACTGATGATCAAAGTCCCAAATTTGATAAGTCCATATATCAATCTTTGATTGGTAGCTTATCATATATAAGCAATTGGTCTCGGTCAGATATAGCTGAAAGTGTTAATCAGCTGGCACATTTTAATTCAGATCCACATCAATGTCATTGGCAATCATTAAAGAGAATTTTAAGATATCTTAAAGGAACAATGAACCATGCATTGTATATATAACCAAAGGGTGATTTGAGTCTTAGTGCCTATGCAGATGCAAGTTTTGCAACTTATATAAACACAAGAAAATCAACATCTGGGATGGCTATATTATTTGGTAAGACACTAATAGGGTGGAGGTCAATCAGACAACAGCATATTAGCTTGTCCACGATGGAAGTGGAATTTTCATGTCTGTCATTATTATGCACTGATTTGATTTTGTACAAACAGTTATTATTAGACATGGGTATAACTGTTAAAGATTCCATTATTGTGTACGAGGACAACCAGGCATCTATAAAGTTAGCTACTAGTATTGCTGTAAAAACTAGATCAAAGCATACTGACTTAAGATACTTAAATATTAGAGAATCTGTAAAGAATGGGCTAATTAAATTGGAATACTGCATGACGGAAGAAAACATTGCAGACCAATTTACAAAAGCTCAAGGAGTAATTAAGTTTAAAGAGAGTTGTAACAAATATGATTTAAAGATGTAAATAGTTATATTATTATTTAACCTAAAAGGGGAGAATGTTAGGGATAACATTGTTTACCCTAACTGGTTTAGGGAAAATAATAAATATGTAATCATAGTTTGTATGTTAAAGTGTCTGCAACTTTAATTGTGGGATAGTAATTAAGGGAGTGGTTGTGAAAGCACTTTAAAAGAAGCAAGACGACAGCTTGCTCTCTCTCTGGCTTTGATGATCCCTGATTACTGCTTGGAATCAAGACTGCATTGCTCGAACGGGAGAGAAAACAAAGGACTGATTTGTAAGTGAACTGACATAGGATATTCTGCACGGACTTTGCTAACTGAATATCCCTGAATGGACTGACTAAATGATACATGACTATTGGACTGTTATTTTGACTATGCTATGAACTCATAATGGAATAAACTATATTTTTGATAGCACAAGCGTATCTGTTATTTTTACTGTATGTTAATAAACATACAAGCTTAGCTCACTCATTTATCTGTGTGCCTATCTGACTAACGCTGCACATTCTGTTTAGCTTGTCTCCCTAACCCTGGTTGGGGAACCCAGGCTTAACAGACTGTTTGAAGTTGCTACAGCATTGAAAGTGACTTAGAACCATTCCTCACACTTACAATTATTATATCATTCCCAGGATCAGTGATCAAAATTTGGCATTTATTTGGGCACTTGGCATGAATTAATGGCAATTGTAGCATTCTAGAGCATGTGATCACTATTTATTTATCACTATTTCCAGATGCTGACAAGCAGAGTCAAATGGGGGGTAACCAGATTTGCTTAATGACCATTGAGTCACTTAACTGCAGCGATTCACTTAATAGGTTAAAAAGGTTGCAAAATCAGTGCACAACCTACTTAACAACTGCCTTGGGGAATGGTCCCAATTGTGATTTATAAGTCAAAGACTACCTGCATATTACTTAAACATTACTAACCTATCTTCTGAAGGAAACTTTCCATTTTTAGAGAAGAAAGCAGTTGTGTGAAAAATTAGACTAATTACTGATCATGTGTGAATGAGAATCAGAAAATCGACACACTTATACAGTAGCACAATCCAATGTCTTTTTTTGTAGAAATAAGTTCTATAGTGTTCAATGGAAAATAAAAGCTAGACATTTGTATTTGCTTATTAACACCAATATTCATGTTTTTTCCCCTCCTAAAACAGAAGACAATGTTTTCTTACCTCAATATTACCTTGTAATCATCAAGGTCCACTTTTACATCCCTGCTGTCTTCCACGCAGAATTCTAGAAATACATATCGTGGACGGTCATACCATAGAGTTTTGGCTGCTTGTCTTAAGGAAACAAAAGAATACAGAGGGGTGGTAAAAGTGGAATGCCATCTCACCAAAAAAATATGGAACCTCAAACTATTCCATATTTATGGTTGGCTGCACAGATATTTAGACTGGATGTGGCATTTTTATTCAGATAGATCCTTTCCAATGATCTGGAGAAGGCAGATATTGTTTGATGGTATTAAAGGTATTGTGATAGGATATAAACTGTTCCAAGTGAACTGCCCTTTTCAGTTGATTGATGGTAATTTTGTCAACACCAATGGTGTTCAAATGATACTCTCATTGTTTTGGGATCGCACCTGCCACCTAATAATATTGATACTATCTTTGCTTTCTTTTCCCATAGACACACGATTTCTATTTGCAGGTCCTGTATTTTGTTATCTTCACCAGTTCTCATCTATTCTCCTGTCTCTAGGTATTGTCATGTCCACTATCTAGATTTTATTATTATCTCATTTTATATACTTCAAGGTAGTGAACATACTTAAAACAGATAGTCCTCAACTTACAACCCCAATTGAGCCCAAACTTTATGTTGCAAAGTGAGAAATGTGTTAAGTGAGTTTTGTCCCATTTCACTTGCCATGTTTGTTAAGTGAATCATTGCAGTTGTTAAATTAGCAACCTGGTTAAGGGAATCTGGCTTCCCGATTGATTGTGCTTGTCAGAAGGTACATAAGGTGATCCCGTGACCCTGGGATGTTCAAAAATGTGAGTCAGTTGTCAAGCATTTGAATGTAGCTCATGGACCACAGGGGTATTATAATGGTCACAGGTGTAAACAATGGTGGAACAATTTTCAGTGCTGTTGTAACTTTGAATGGTCACTAAGTGAATTGTTGTAAGTCAAGGACTATCTACATTTCTGCCTTTTATTTTTCACACAACCATAACCTGAGCTGGACTGGGGAGAGTAAGAGTGATTGATCCAAAGTTAGCTAGGTAGCTTTTACGCCTAAGGGAGGCCTAGAACTCCTGGTCTCCTAGTTTCTAATCCACCATTGTAACAACTACACCAAACTGGCAAATTATAATACAGAGTTTCATTGTCAGGATTCCAGCAATCATCCTAACTGAATCATGAGTCTCGAGCCAACTTCAAAAAACTTCAAAGAATTTATTAGGAGCGACATACTTAAATTATTGCAAGGTACTATGTATTTCATGTTTTATTCTCAGTTGGTCTTACAAGAATTTTATGATTCTTAAAACAAATATATGTAAATGCCATTATAAAGCTATTTTATTTAGAACAGAATCATCTAGTAGCTATTGATCTGTATAGCTCAATTGACAGAGGAACTATTCATAATGGTCACCAGGAGCAAATGTCTTATGAAAAAGGTCCTCTTGCTAAGCATGAGGGTCATCAAATCTTTTATTGAGGTTCAAAATGGCTTAATTCCAAAGTGGGTTCCACTCAGTAGTGGGTCTCAAAATAGTTTATCACAGGTTCGGTGGGTATAGCTTGGTGGATGCACTTCGTGCATTCAAAGAGGCTTTCTGACTCACCTCCTACAATCCTGCACTCTCCCTGTTGCTTCAGCAGCTGATGTGGGGCAATCTGCTCTGCCACGCAAAGCAGCTGCTGTGCTTCAAAAGCTAAGAATAAAGGTCAGTATGGGATCCCGGGTGGGCAGGTGGGTGGGTAGACCCAACAGCAGCTCCAGTAGTTCTACAGAGAGAACCAGTTTGGTCTCTGCCAAACTTTGGCGCTACCAGTAGGCCAGAACCAGACCAAATCAGTAGAATACCACCACTGTTTCCACTCCCATGGTCAGCAGTAAACAACCCAAATTAGTTACAGTACTAACCATTTTTAAAGTATTCTTTTAAGAGCTCATCTGTGTCCTGCTGACTATGGGAGTGGAAGCCACTTTGAAATTAAGCCATTTTGAACCTCAGTCAATGATTTGATGACTCTCCCCCAGTCTATGCCTAGAGCAAGAGATTTCCCTAAGAGGATTGCACACCCCTGTGTGAAAGAATCTGCTTTTAGGTTATATGGGTATAATTGAGAACTACAGAAATAGATCTGAAAAATGCCCAATAATATGAATATGGACCCTGAATGGGCATTCAGTAACTGATTTGGCTCTACTGCGATGTATGGTGATATATGGTGAGTCTTAATCGAACCCTGGCTTTCTCACAATAATACTAATAATTGTCTTTTGATTCAGTAGACTTCCATAGGAGAAACTGCAGTCACTTTGGGAAGAGTTCTCCAAGCTACTGAAAATTAAACAGAATTGGACTTGGTTAGCCTTCATCAAACTGCCTGTTCTATTGCATTTCTTCCTACTGATCACACAGATACCAGACTGTCAATAACAATATAATTGATTGGATTTATACTGGGACTCATGAAACGGGGAATAATAGAAAAACTGGATATTCATTTGTATGCTTTTAATTATTGGCATGTTCATCAAAGATGCAATTATTATTGATGTATCATGCATCCACAATGCATATGGGCAAAACAAGACCTTGAACAAACCCTGATCAAGTGAAATTCCAGGAAAAACTTGCAGAAGATTGGGCATGACAGATTGTGAGGGTTGTCACTTGTTGGGATAATTGGCCTTGTATTGACCCTTTCAAATTAATTCCTCAGTCCATAAAATGTAGGATTGCATGGTTTGAAGCACTACATCACTTTTTCTTCTAACAATGTTACTCTTCCTAAAGATGTTTCCCTTATGATGTTACAAATAGACAAAAGATATGGTTATGAACTACACCCATTAAGTGTGTGTGTGTGTGTATGTGTGTGTGTGTGTATACATACAAGGGGACAATTATGAGAATTTTTATATCAAAATATATTTTCCTTATACTGTTTCCATCTTCCTTTAAAATATTAATAGAATCTACAATGGTCTGTCTCCACTAGATAATTGACAGTCCAGCTGAAACTAAATTAATCAATTAAAATTAGCAAACTTGCTCAACCCCCCTAAACAAGTTACTCAGACCTAATTCACAAATCATAACAGGAACATTAGCCTGAATTGATCATTGAACAAAGAGATCTGCTTGCTATTCTGTAAAATATCAGACTTATTTCTGTCAGCTCAGTTTGAAAAAGGATACTAGAAGGATCACACAATGTAATAGAATTGAAAAGGTAATCAATTAAATGTTTACAGCTGCTGGCACAAATATCACATTTTAATATAGTGAATATTAGAGATCTGAGAAAGTAGGCTTCCTGACCAAGCAGACAAGGCCATAGATTTTTATTTTTGAGGGGATCCCATAAGTTAAATCATCAAATTAGACCAACTGAAAAAGAAAGACAGAACAAGTCTTATCAAAGAGCTGTCATCAAACCACAAGCACTCACCTTGCCATGATGGCTGCCGTTTATTATGTTCTGTGTCCCTCAGCCTCCCTGCCCTTTCAGGCAGACAGGCTTATATGATCCCCTTGGGCCAGGAGGAGCTAAATTCATAGGCTCCCCCTCTCCAGTAGTTGCTGCCCACCACTCTTCCAGAAATATCCTGACAAATTCTATAATATACCATAGGCGCCATATATCTATTTTAAGTAGATACTTTGATCCTTACAGTTTAGTTAAACAAAAACTTTCTTGGGTATGCCAGTTTAAAGCTAATTTAAGAGTAATTATTTTTAATATTTTGGCAGAAACTTTTCAGGAATCATGTAAATTTGTTTTCAAGATAAGGCACATTTGCTTAAGGAATTACACTCAAGATTTCTGCTAAGTAAATTCATTTCATTTTAGAAACACACTAAGTTGCAACTTCTTACATTTTAACTATGCTTGAAGAAAGCCTCTTTGAAAAAGAAATGTCCAAGTAAGTGTGAGATTGTTCTGCAAATGTCTGCATTCTAAACATTATATAATTGGAACGTAACTTTTATCTTTCGTTCGTATATAAGTACGCTCCCTCCCTTCGAAATATTCAGTATTGCATATTATGCATTTAAGAAAATTCTAGTTAATCTTAGCTGAAATATGTATCATTTTTGCTAACATAGCTATGCTCTTTTGTTTTCTATTCAAATTTGAAACTGAATCGCTGAAATTTATTTTAGGCAATTGACCGTTATCTTTTTTTTGGTTGCCGTTTACAGGAGACTCACACATCAATCTCATTTTAATCAAATGTACTGCGCAAACTCAAGCGTCTTCACTCGGCGCTCCTAGCTTTGGCTTCGCACTTCGCGCAGTCCATAAAGCTGAAGAAAGGCGTAGGAAGTTAACTTGGTCTTCGATGTGTCGTGCGAATGCAGAAGATTGATTTAAATAGCCACGCCCCTCCAGTCAATCATGGAACGTACATCATACGAACGCAGCCATGGCGCTACTGTATGCTCCTGCGCGTGTTAAAGAACCCAAGGCCGCATCTACTTCCGCATGACGATTTTCTCTCTCGTTTCTCACAGGACCGGAAATGACGTTCCATTTTGCCGACCCGGTTCCCTGCTGACCTTTTAGTAGTTAGCGGCTGCTCCTCGAAGTGGCGGCAATGGAGACTGCGGCGAGTCCCGGGGAGCGCTGGGCGCCGGTGGGTGCAGTAGCCGAGGTCCAAGCTGGAGAGGAAGAAGTAGGGGAGGAAATCGAAGCCGAACCAGGATCCCCGCGGGCACTTAAAGCGGAACGCCGCCGTCTTCACTCGGCGCTCCTAGCTTTGGCTTCGCACTTCGCACAGGTCCAGTTCCGGCTCCGGCAAGTGGCGCGTGCCGGCCCAGGACAGCAACAGCGTCTCCTCCGCGAGCTTGAGGAATTCGCTTTCCGCGGCTGTCCCGGCTCCGGCCTTGGCTTTGCCGCCGCGGCGGTAGACGGAGTGGGCAGTGACGCCAAGGTGAGCAGGAGCTGGAGGTCACTAGTGCAACATTCCACTGCTGAGATTTTTCAAAGATACATTAGGTAACTTCGTTGCCTAATAAATCCGATTTACTTTATATAAGATAGGAATAAATCCGGAGCCACCTGAGATAGTTGAATATTAACCTACTACAAAGATTTCCTGAGCTTGGCTCTGTGCAATGTGAAATTTACCCACAGTGGAAAATATCCCAGTTACTTAAAAGTTTTGATGTTGGTATTTAAAACCATAAAGTAGATTCCCAGTCCCATATTAAATAAATCGTTACAGTAGTGAAGGATGCAACTCCTGTCAAGCTATTGAAATCAATAATAGAGAAGAGATTGTTATTACTACGATATTCCTTGCCATAATCAATTGATTGACAAAAGACAGAACTTAGATTACCTTAAGATTTGAGCTCATTCTGCTTTTCCTGATAGGTGTGTTCCAATACAATTGAAATTTTATAAATTATTATAAAGCCATACTTGGAGTTTTCCACTTCTAAATTTCTGACATTAATATGAATCACTGAAAATATTTTTTCAACTAGAGCAAATTAATAAAATGCATTGTCCAACAGACTTATAAGACTTTCTCTTTTCAGAATTAGTATTTGAAGAAGTATGTCAAGTTTTTATAACTTTGTGATAAGTAAATAATCAAGTAAAGTTCAGTAATACGGACTGTGTAGGAAATTTTGAATTTTCAAGCATTTTTATTATAAGGCATTTCATTGAAGTATTATGGATGAGTAGAAAGATATAAATAATATTCAAATAATCAAGCAGCATAAAGTTTGGAGTCTTCAGTATCATGCCAACTAATTCTGTTAATCCCTAACAAGTTACTGTTGTCAGAGAGCAATTGCTTTAGTTACATTTGATATATTGCCTTGGCCATCACTGACAGCGCATACCAAAAATTCCTTATTTTGAACACCTCTGGTAATGTGGGACATGTTGAACAGATAGTCCTTTTGACGATTCACAGTTATGGTGATGATGAAAAAATAATTTTATGGCTGGTTAATCCTCACCTTTAAACTTTTCACAGCATAAAGCTAAAGAAAGGCGTAGGAAGTTTATAAGTACAATTGTGATTTCATTTAGAGATTGCTTTGCTTAATGACTAAGTTGCCATTGCCAATTGTCACTTAGCAAGGACTACCTGTATTATAATTTATATGGGAATTTAATTAGATCCCTCTTAAAAGAGTTCCTAGGTAGAGATGTTAAACGGCACATTAATTTTTTTCTGATATACCATGGAATTGTAGTTACCCAAAATATTGCAAATTTTGTCTAGCTGCTATGAAGCCACAGCAGTGAATACAAGTAGTCCTCATTAATGAAAACAATTGAGCCTGGAATTTTGATCTTAAGTTGTTGTGGTTTGAAGCAGGTCACCATGTGGCATGACTCAATTTTGTTACTGTTTTATGATGGTCTTAAACCAAGTCACCACAGTCATTAAGCAAATCATATAGTTAAGCAAATTCACTCTCCCAAATGGGCATATTTTTTTTGCCAGAAAGCAACAAAAAAAAAGATCACAAATTGTGATCATGTGACCACAGGATGCTGCAACTGGTCATAAATAGCAGTAGCACTTAGAAATATAAAATATAAGGGTATTCACTGTGATTAGAGCCAAAACTCACTATTTTAATGAGACCTGGTAAGAATGCTTATGAGTGCAACACAAGTATGAATGTTTGGCTTCAAATGTAATAAACTAAGAATATATGCAATATATATTGTATGTTATTTATAATTACATCAAAAGTGTTTTTAATTTTCAAAAGAAATTAAGAATACATAAATATTTATTAACACTGGTGAAGCATACAAAATCCTACTTTAATTAGGAATAGGAATGGAATGGAAATGTGATTGGATATACCCTTTATCTCCAGTGCGTAAAGTCACAGTGTGTGTAACAGCAAATAATACAATCATTAATCATAAGTTGCAAACAACAGTTGATAAATCATAAGAAGCCAATAGGAGAAGATAGTAGGGAAGATGAGAAAAGAAAAGTGAGACACTGCTAAATGTTCACTAGAGTAGCGGTTGCCAATTGGTGGGCCGCAAGAAAATTTTGTCGTGCCGCAGAAAAATCTCACCCCCAGAGCACCCCCTAAAGCAATTAATCCAGACTGCGCAGAAACACAAGTCTGCGCCACCCACATGGCCCGCGGGAACCCTTCCCACCCACTCACTCCTTACCTGGCAAACTTTCCTGCTAAATTGCTATTTTTCCTTTTTCCAACCATCAGCTGTTCTGCTGTGCTGGGAGATTTAGATTAGCTAGGAAGTAGGAAATGGTTGGATTTCTTGCTTTCTAGCTAGTCTTTAGATCTTTGGCTCTTCTTTTAAGTACAGCCAAACCTCCCTTAGGACTGAAGGTTCTATTATTCAGTGCAGACACACAGCAAGCAAATTTTATGTGACAGATTCAGATAGCCAATAGCAGATCACTGAATGATTCTGTGAGTAACTCAATCCGCCTGCCTGCTTTACCTGATCTGGAGTAAAAGTTGGTCTTTTTTTAATAAAAAAATTAATATTTATATACATGTGTGTTGTAAGTTAATTTTTTGAGTTTGCTAGTTAGCAAATTTTATGTGACAGACTGAGCTCGCCAATGGCAGAAAGATAGATCTCTGAATGAATCTGTGATTCTGTGAGCAACTCAATTTGCCTGCCTGCTTTGCCTGATTTTGGGTAAAAGTTGCTCTTTTTTAATAAAAAAATCAATATTTATATAAATATTTATAATATTTGCATACAAGCCATGTCCAGCCAGTCACGACCACCAAGCCACACCCACAAATTAGGCCTCTGTCAGACCTCCTGGGAAAGGTAAGAACTCTTCTAATAAACTATGTTACTCACGTTCAAGAAGATAATAGTTTATTATAATACGTTCCCTCCAAACAGACAACAGTAATCCTATGTAAATCCAGCACTGAGAGCAACTGCCTCTCAGTGCCTTTTATTTGCATATCCCTCCCCTCCTAACTAACCTAACATCCGCCGCTCTACTAATCCCTCGCGTCTTCATCCCACATTATTAATCGCAGCTGCATCTAAACTTTCATGCGCACAATCCAACATCAACAGCTGTATGCTCTTCCTGCCCTCCCACCCCTAAGTCCGGTCTGTTTTCAACACAAAGTGTAGCTGAAAAGCCATCTCGGAGCTTAGATCGTAGCTGTCAGGCAGCTCCTGCCCCAGCCAGGTCTCCAGTGCGCCTGGCAGTTGAATGTGTCGTTTGGTGGTCCCTGAGGTCCAAAAGGTTGATGACCCCTGCACCAGGGTGATGGCACAGGGGGGAAAACTTATCTTGGCATGCAATGCTCTTTAGCAGCATCCTGAGGGGAGAAGTTGAAACAGTTTATATCCAGGATGTGAGGGATCTGTAGATATTTTTTCAGCCCTCTTTCTAGTTCGTGTAGTATACAGATCCTCAATGGAAGGCAAGCCAGTTGCAATTATTTTTTCTGCAGTCCTATCTATCCCTTGGAGTCTGTTTCTGTCCTGTCTGGTTGTTTCAGCCAGTTATAAAGGTACAAATCACAGACTCAATAATTCCTCTGTGGAGCTGTATCAGCAGCTTGGGCAGTCTGAGCTTTCTGAATTAGCAAGGAAATATATTCTTTGTTGTACGTTTTCAATGATGGCTCTAATGTTAGGTGTCCGTTTTAAGTCCTTGAAGACAACAGAACCTAATTTTGACCATTCTACCACTCTCTATATGTAGGTTTTCATTTCAGATGTCATAGCTCAACTCAAACAAGCCCCCAAACTGGATGCTGTGATCAAAATATAAAATGTGTGTCTGAAACTTCTCCAAGATCTAGAAAATCTTCTAAGGTTGGGCACTTGGCAACCTCTTCACACTTACCAAGTGAAAACCATTTGCAATTGTCAGCCTCCAAGAATCTTTCTTCTGCTTATCTTTCCGGCTGCCATAGAAAGGAGGGGGGAGGGAAGAATAATTGGACTTCGTGGGGGGAAGAATGCTGGAAGTTTGAGTTGGTGAAATGTAAAAGTTGGGATGTTTTATTGACCAAGCTTACTTGTTTACTGCGCAGATATAGCCCCTTATCTGAGTAAGCCAAGGTCAACCGTCTTGGCATACCAGATATCTGAAACACCACCTGAAGATGCCCCACATGACATTATACACATCTCAGATTGGTTGGCCAGTTTGAACTATTGGGGGTGAGGACACGGGATAACTTTCTATATGTGATTTTCACGCCTATTGTTTCATATCTTGTATTCTTCTGATGCTACCACTTCAATTTTCAGTAAATGGAGCCTCATCTGATAGCAATCTTATTTGCTGGTTTCCATAGAAAGTCAATGCAGAAACAGCAGAAAAGGTTGCAAACTGCAGTTGCCCACCAGGAGGACTCTCTCTCATCTCTGCTACCTGCTGAGTGTAGCTGAACTACTCTGCTGGACTGCAACAATGGAGCTCAGATGGCGAAGATTGAAGGTCCATTTCTGCAGCCTTGTAGAAGCATTCTTTTCTTCACATGGAATAGGGCTGAAATCCATCTGCAGGCAGTTTTTTTGCTCCAACTGCTTAACAACTTTGCAGATCACTTAACAATGGCAACTGGGGACTGCCTGGATTGTGATCATTGAATGAAACAGTTGCATAGATATCTCACCTAATGAATACTTCGCTCAACAACTGAGATTCTAGTCCCAATTGTAGTTGAGGACTACTTGTCATGTAAAAAAAAAAAATCTGTAAATGACTATGCTTACCTAACAAGCGTCTGCTGTATTCTGTATCTCCTTGTACTTTTTATAAGCTGTTGAATTAAAAAGGCATATAGAGTGACTGTCAGAAGAGTTTCTAGGTTGTAGCTGAAGGGCATCTTTTCCCCACTTCCCTTTCCAGTGATGTTCGCTTGAGACTAATGGATTTGTGGACAGAAGAAAGAGCTGGAGAAGAAAGATGCTCCAAAAGAATTTTGCAATTTCAATTCAAGGTTGACTGCTTTATGCAACAAGAGATAGCCATTAGGTCTGAAATGCGCACATAGCTCTTTAAGAACTTTATTCTAACTTCACTCTTAAAATCAATAGGAGGAGTCTGATAGTGCCTTTTCTTCTTAACAATTATATGAAAAAACATTAGAAATTGCAACTCATTTTATAAGCTGCATAGCCACTCTAAATTTGATTAATTGAACTGTAGTCCCTGAAAGCTAAATAAAAAAATAATAAAAAAAATAATCAGAAAAGATGCTATTAGATTCCTTTTTTTTTTTTTTTTGCTTCCATTGACTAACACAGCTCTCCTCCCACAATTACTGTACTCCAATTTACACAGAGATACAATATGACCTTTTTGTCCATTTCAGAATGAATATGAGAAGCAAGAACAGCTAGAAGCTAGAAAGGAGAAGCAACGAGAATTAATTCTGCAGCTTAAGGCACAATTAGATGACTTGGAAACATTTGCCTACCAGGAGGGTAGCTATGATGCATTGCCTCAGTCTATGGTCATGGAGAGACAGCAGGTAAGACTCATTGGTATATAGTCAGGCATAATTTTCCTTTGCCTTTAGCTGAGCCATTTGATTTTTAGTCATATTGGGAAGAGAATCCTTAGCAAGGTGTGAGATTAACTCCTGATTTATTCCTGCTGTGCTTCACAGGTGATTATTGAGGAGCTAATCAAGAAATTGGACATGAACTTGAGTGAGGACATTGCCTTGCTATCCCCAGAAGAGTTGCGTCAACAGGTGGATGCTGCTGTGGCACAAATCATCAACCCTGCACGTGTAAAGGAACAGCTGGTGGATCAGTTGAAAACCCAGATTCGGGACCTTGAAATGTTTATCAATTTCATCCAGGGTCAGAAAATACAAATATCTTGCATACTTGGTACAATCCAGGGAATCAAGTAGGAACCAGATCAGAAAGGAAATGTGGAATGTACTGAATAACCTGAAATTTTGGACTGAATTGTGATACCAAATTAATATAAATATTTACTTCAGCTTAACAAATTATCATATTTTTTTTGTTCTTACCAAAATTAGCAGGAAAAGAAGACAGATAAAGTCCTGTTTAATAATTTTTCAGTGGTGTTGGTTCTCTTGTCATGCAAGAAAAATAAACAATTTATATGGAACCTGAATATCCTACAAAACTAATTATGGAATCAGCTTTCTTAGACTAGAATCCAGTTCATCAAACCCAATTGTTATCCATTTTCACAGATATATTAGATTTTGTAATGTTGTCTGAAAAATAAGGAGAACCTGGTCATACCAAAATTTGTTACAAGTCTACTTATCTAATTGGCTTGTTGAAAGGTTATTTTTGATGGCTATTTATAAACAGGCCAGTGAAAGTAGGTTGCTGTTCTCTGGGAAGAAAAGTTAATTATTACTGATATTTAGAGTGGTTTCAGTTATGAGCTCTTGCAGGATTTAATAACATTGGCCATCACAATAACAAGGATGTATTCACTTCCTCATCTAATGCAATATTCACTTTCAGTTGGTCTTATGCATTCTTTCTGCAGTATAAGCTTTCTATGATAAAGAATAAAAATAAAAGAAATGTGGTATCTGAAAAGCAGTGTTTAGCAACAAATGTCTTGTGATTTCAGTTTTCCAAAAGGATGTTATAGACTATTAACTCACTCAGACCTTATTTAAACAAATCCATAAGTCCTGATTTCTCTCAAGATTAATGTTGATGGTGGTTTTTGGGAGTTGTGGGATGGTGATTATTTTCTTCCCACATTCTTTTTCTGGTGTATGAGTGATTTTGTATTTCTATATATTTATTTTATAAATTATCCCATATTTACCATTTTTATAAACAACTCAAAACAGCGAACATATTTAATACTCTTTCTGCTTCATATTTTCTCCACAACAACTATACTGGGAGGTGAGCTGTGCTGAGAGACACTAGTCCAAGATCATCAAGCTGATTCTCACGGCTAAAGCAGGATTAGAACTCATAGTCACCCAGTTTCTAGCCTGGTGCCTTAACCAGTAAATCAAGCTGGGGTAGCTTAGAAATTTAAATAAATGAATATTAATAAACTTACAATGGAATGGGGCTCCGAAATCAAGTGAATGGCAGTGTTAAACACTATATTGTTACATAATTCTTTATATTTCTGTTCTTAACAAAGGCTCTAATTACACAACTTTTATTATATAATTACTACATGCCAACTCCAGCTTTTCTATCTAAAAATTGGAATAACCCTTCTTTACAAAGACTTGTACAGAACAGATATCCTCAAATGATTGCACTGAATGTGAAATTGGAGAGTATAGAAATAATGCATTGCAATTATTAGTATTCATCTATATACTAACTGAATACTAACTGAAAGAGAAGCATTATTGCTGGGATGAAGCTGTGCCTTTGGTTCACTGGATATATGATATGAGCCAAAACTGAGCTCTTGGTTTTGTAAAGGTTGGTCAAAATCTTTTTCTTTCTTGTAGAAGAAGGTAGTCCTGGCAAACCAGAGGAAGGACATTGTGACTGTTCAAGTGAACAAACCGGAAGTGGCAACTGCAAGCCAAACATGAAGCAACATCACAGAAGCAACCGAGGTTGGTATCCATCCAAGCAAGAATTTGTTTGCATATCATAGTTAAAAAGGTCAGTGGAATTAAAAATTGGTAGAGGACTTTTGCTTGTTATAGAAATGGGATATGGCAATTTGAAATAGGTTAATGAGAGGAATGGGAGTTACAGAACCCTTCCATCTGGCTTATCTGCCCCAATTCTTATTTTTCTGTTCAGCCTCTGACATCTTGGCAGAAGCAGCCACTGATATCTTGTTTATACTATTGTGGGAAAAAATAATCACAGATCTTTTGGAAAGAACTGAGTAGAAATTGGTTATCCTGTTCAGTTAAGCTTTTTCCAGATGCCTGTTTGTAGCCCTGATTTCTTTCCCATTAGTGGAGATTTACTACTGGCTTATACTATTTTCTTGTCTTGAAAATCAGTTTGCAGGAATCAAATGACCCATCAGTATAAGGAAATCAATTTTCTAAATATCAGACAGCCAAATGTGTTTTTTTGGGTGGGTGGGTGGGGAGAGTTCTTCCTAAAAAATGTAGTTGCTGCAAGAGTATATGTGGTACTTGGTTTTTGGTTTTACATACCAGGCTCATGAAATATGGAGTGTGTTATGTGCATGCTGCAAAACACTAAGAGATAAAAAAGGAGCAGTACTGTTTCTTCCTTCCTATATGGACAACCACATGGGCATGCTTTCTTTTCATTATCTGCTCAGGTTGTCCTGTTGAATAAGTCAACATAAATATTATTAACCTCTTTCATGATCACCCCTATCACTATAGTGGCACCCGCTAACCTCATTCTCAAGTACTTTTCTGTCTCTAAAACTTTATAGAATGTTGCCAAGTTAGCCCTACATATAGCTGCAATCATTATAGTCTTTCTCCTCCTCCTGTCCTTTCCTCAGATGGTGACATAATATGCAAGTTTATGCAACTGTGTTAAAAATATTCACTTTCTCTCTGCAGTGAACTCAGAAGAAGCCCAGAGGATACGGGAAACAGGGATGCATCTCATGCGACGGATGCTTGCTATGCTACAAATTTTTGCTTTGAGCCAATTCGGTTGTACAACAGGTCAAATCCCTCATCAGTTATGGCAGAGGAACCAGTCTGACAGAGACTATTCCCCTTTAATGAACAAGCTAGAGATGGCTGTGACCCATGTCAGGCAACTTGCTCAAAAGTACCAGTTGCATGAGACAGAACATGTCATCAGCTATTCAGGTATCCAGGATATTTCCTTGGGAGGACGTGATGAACTAACACTGGCAGTACGTAAAGAACTGACAACTGCTGTGCGGGATCTGCTGGCTCATGGTCTCTACACCCCATCTCCTGGGATGAGCTTGGTTCTAGCTCCAATTGCCTGCTTGCTTCCTATGCTGGGCTCCTCTCCCCAGCCCATGCATCCATGGGAACTCTTTGTAAAGTATTACAGTTCAAAGAATGGCCGTGCCTTTGTGGAATCACCAGCTCGCAAACTCTCCCAGTCTTTTGCCCTTCCAGTGATGGGTGGGGTACCTGCCACCCCAAAGCAGAGCCTGCTGTCAGCCATTCACACAGTATTGTCAGAACATGACCCATTCAAGCGTAGTGCAGACTCAGAACTGAAGGCACTGGTATGCCTGGCACTCAATGAGCAGCGTTTAGTCTCATGGCTCAATCTTATCTGCAAATCAGGAACTTTGATCCAAGTCCACTACCAACCCTGGAGTTACATGGCCCAAACAGGTTTTGAGGGAGCCCTTAACCTCCTTAGCCGTCTTAGTAATCTACAATTCAGCCTTCCTGTGGACTTGGCCGTTCGGCAGTTGAAAAACATCAGGGATGCCTTTTGAGTGGCTTGACAAGTGGATGTTGTTGCAGTCCCGGGGTTGGCTGGTGGGAAGGATATATTTGTTATTCTGACCAGGAGGCCATATTGATATGTTCCTACAGAAGGAAATATTGTTGGTTGACTAGTCTCCTGCTGCTACTGATGATTCCAATCACATGCATCAGGATCCTGACTGGCAGGATCTTTTAAGGTATCTGCTGCATGGACAAATTTGACAGTGGAGTTAGAGAGCATCTTGCTTGCAAATAGATATGGATAGGAATTTAGGAAAGTTTTGTCCTGCCATGGAACCAAGATTATATTTAAACATAGCTAATATTTTAGTTGCATCACATTTTATGTGTCCTCTCCCTGATGGATAAAGGATTGATGCCTACATTTATAATTTAATTCTAAATATATTGCCTGGCTTCTCACTTTTAAAGAAGGGACTTTATGTGCCAGTGGCCTTAAACTACTGTATTTGATACTGATGCTGCAGAACCAGTTACTTCCAGGGAAATATATTTGTTTTTTTCCAATTGAGCTAGTTTGTTCTAGGAGATAGAATCCATTGTATCCTTACAGGTCCATATATGCTCCATATTCTCAGTTGGCTTTCTGATAAGGAAATACATTGTTTAAGTAAATATTACAGTTTACCACCAAACTTAATGAAAACAAAAAATTATATACATTCATTACTGAGAGATTAGTTTGCAAATTAGATGGAAAGAATTAGAGATGATAATGCTTGTTTGTAGGACAGTTCAATTTGGGATCTTAATTACTTTGACAGAGTAGGATAAATCTTAACTTGAAGTCAATAATAAAGCTATTAAGCTTGAACATTTAAATCAGCATCTTCCTTGAAAGAACAAATAACTTGATGCTAGAAGTCTTCTCGATGGCAGACAAAATAGTCTTTGATTTGGTTATGCACAACCAATCAAGCTGCTGTTTTGGAAATTCATACTGTCGAACATTGAACCTGAACCTATTGATTCTTCCATTATATCTCTTAAAGCAACAAGGCTTGGCTATAATGTTCTTTTGAATTATGTTTCTTCAGAATAGTGATAAAAGATGTGTCTAAAGAATGTCTATTTCAGACTATGGCACTCTTAGCCTTTAGGTGAATAGTAATTTTTTAGTCTCCATATATGCAGCACTTGTAACTCTGTATAGTGTCTTTTAAGATTTCCTGTATGTGTAAGAATGAAGACAAACTACAGTCTCAAAGCTGATTCTGATCATGCTATTGCTCAAGAGGACAATCACAGAGGGCTCATTGACGTCTTGGCTATATAAACTGCAGTTTTGTTTTAAAGTAGTTGTGATATATCTATATATATGAATTGTCTGATTGAAATTCCTATCTAGTGTAGGTGCTCTTTTCTACCCATTGATGGTTCATCCATTGGAGTGCTTTAAAACATTCTACCCTAAGCCCTTGGGTATCTTCAATTATAAATATATTATTTACCTCAGTTCACTGTAATGGGAAGAAGCAATTGATTGGGAAAATGTCTTTTGCTTTTAATAAATTCAGTCTGGTGTCCTTAATTTTTGTTCTTATTTTTCTTTTGCTTTAATTTGACTCAGTGGCCTAATTGTATTTTTCCTACTCTATGATTCTAATTGTATTTCTAGGCTGCCAAAGAATCTTCTCCTGGATACATGTACATATTTGGCTGAGGAAGAGTGCAGTATCTCAGTCTACACCAGTGCTTCTCAATTATTTTCTGTCATGCCCCCCCTAGTAAGAATAAAACATCTTGCGCCCCCGCGTGACTATAAACTCTGTGCTGTGTGCAAAGCCCGCATGCTCAGTGCAAACAAAACTCCTACACCACCGAGCGAATGCTCCCTGTGCACACTCTGCCAATGAGAGCGCCACTGCCCCCTAATGTAGTGGAAGTGCAATTGCACTTTATTCTAGGACAGTAAAAAAATCAAAATAAAAAAGCATGTTCTCTGAGGTCAAACACGCCCCCCTTGACGGAGCTCGCGCCCCCCCAGGGGAGTGCGCCCCACTATTTGAGAAGCACTGGTCTACACAGAGAATCTATATAGTTCTGAGGTTGATATATCTCTTTTACAAAGAATGAAATAAATGGATACATCTTTCCAATAGAATATGAAAAAATGATAGATACCAAACAAAAGTGTTATACTTGTGTCAATGGAGATTTTTGGCCTGAAGCTGTCCTTTGCAGGAAGATATACTTAACCTGCTTTACTTGATTTTCTAGGGACAGGGAAGAAATGGAATATGTTGAAATATGTATTTCCTTTGTGAAAAATATGCTTTAAGCATAGAAGACAATCAACAAACTGCTGAAGTTGTGAACATGATTGTACTTACAAAACTCTAAAATTGTTCATCAGAATTTTGGCGATGATATATCCTCAAAAGGTTCAGTGTCTCTTAAATATTTCTGAATTAATCATATTAATCATGATATTAACACCACTAATATCCTGTTTCAAAAGTGGGGGGGGGGGTGAAAATACTGTGTTCCACTGACATAAAAACAACATAAAAACATAAAAAGGAGCTACTTCTGCAGCCAGTTGCCTACAATTTGGCAGTTCAAATCCCGCCAGTGGAACTCAGCCTTCCATCCTTCCGAGGTGGGTAAAATGAGCAGCCAAATTATTGGGGGCAATATGCTGACTCTGTAAAATGCTTAGAGAGGGCTGTAAAGCACTATAAAGCAGTATATAAGTCTAAGTGCTATTTCTATAATAGTAGTCTTTAAAGAAGCTTTCAACCAGAGCAAAGGATTACAGGTGAAAAGGACATAATGAGTGGCTGTGGCCTGAGGTAACCACAGACAAACGAAGTATAAATGTTTTATTGACCCCAATCCAAATAAGCCAGTTTCTTTCCCATGTCCATATCCAATATTAGAAGCTGAACAGAAATTCACAGCAGAAAAAAAGGTTAGAGTGGGGACATGGGTGACAAAATTGAGAAATTATGGAAGATTATCAGAAAATATTGATGAGGGTTTCCAATATTTCAAATAAGGGAATTTTCTGTTGGCTATATAAGAGGATTCATGGAAAAGATTTTTAAGTATTTGGTATTCCTTAACAATTTGAATTAAGACAGAAAAACAAATGGGAGATGGATATTAGGTTGCCTTCAGCAACCTAATATCCTTCAGATGCTCTGAGCATGAAATACAATATGTATTTTCTTCAGTTAGTATTTTGAACAAGTTGTATAAAAACATTTTTATGGTATATTTATATTCTAAAATATATTCCAAAAAACTGTTGAAACAAAAGGTTCACTTTTAATATAAAAATTGTAAAGGTTTGCATACTTAAATATATATTTCAACACAGAACATATACCAAACATTTAAATATCATTCTTGAATTTACTTATTCTTTAGAAATGACATAAGTGCAAATCATTCCAGAACAGTGAAAATGTCTTGCTTTGGCAAAAATAAGCAAAATAATTACAACTTGGGATAGCTCATCTTTCTCAGAATTCAGGCCAGAAACATATTAACAAGGGAGATCAGAGCAGCAAAAAGAAGCTACTCTGAAAAGCTAAGGAATCAGTTCTCAACAAATGAACCAGCAAACATGTGGAAAACACTTAAAAATATAATCGGTTACAGCAAACCTTCCCATGCTGAAAGAAATCAACAACTGTTTTACTCTAGATTTAAGAGAAAACTACTGCCGCTCATCTCCACAATCCCCATCTCAGACACACCAACAGCCAAGCTTCCTCCAACCTACCCCATCCCATTGAGCCCACCACCTCTAGTGAATACAGAGAATGAGGTGCAAGGTCTATTTCACAGACAAAAGCCAGGAAAAGCATCAGGGCCACTCCTTGCTCAAAAGCTTGTGCTGACCAACTGGCCCCCATCTTCACCTGCTTCTTTAATAAATCACTAGAGATGTGCTATGTTCCTTCCTGCTTCAAATGCTTTTTTATTATCCCACTGTCGAAGAAGCCCTCCATCAAGGAAATGCCACCAGAACAATCTCAAAATTGTAAAAATGGTGGTAGACTTTAGGAGAAACCCTCCCATATTACCACCTCTTACAATATTAGACAACACAGTATCAACAGTAGAGACTTTCAAGTTTCTATTTAAAAGTTATCTCAAGACTTAAAATGGACACCTAACATCAAAAACATCAAAAAAGCACAACAAAGAATGTTCTTTCTGTGCCAACTCAGAAAGCTCAAACTGCCCAAAGAGCTGCTGATTCAGTTCTACAGAGGAATTATTGAGTCTCATCTGCACCTCTATAACTGTCTGGTTTGGCTCTGCAACCAAACAAGACAGACACAGACTTCAACGGATAATTAGAATTGCAGAAAAAAACACTTGCTACCAACCTGCCTTCTATTGAGGACCTGTATACTGCACGAGTCAAAGAAGGCTGTGAAAATATCTACAGACCTTCACATCCTGGACATAAATTGTTTCAACTTCTACCCTCAAAACGAGGGTAGGGCACTGCACACAGAACTAGACACAAGGTCAGTTTTTTCTCGAATCCCATCACTGCTAAACAACTAATTCCCACAACATTGTCAAATTATTTGTTAAGACTGGATTATTAGTATTCTTCTCATCTTTCCTAGTACTTACCTTTTCCCGCTTATGGCTATAACCATGTTGCTTGTATCTTTATGATTTATACTGTTTAGTTTCCTAGTTTGATTTGATTGCTTATTAGTAACCCATAACTATCACTAAGTATTGCATGTTATGATTTTTGATGAATGTATTTTATTGTTTATGTACACTGAGAGCATATGCACCAAAGACAAATTCCTTGTGTGTCCAATCACACTTGGCCAACAAAGAATTCTATTCTTTTCTATCCTTCTCTGACTGATTAGGCTATTTTCCTCTACCATGCCCAGCAAGTTTCTAAATTGTTTTTGACCCAGTTCAAGTAGTGTCAGTAAGGCCTTTTTCTACAGCAGAAGTGTTTAGGAAATGTTAAATAAATTGATCGTACTACTTAGGTTGCGCTAATTCCTTTCCCCTTGGTTTAATACATAGTCCAATATGAAAAGGGGAAAGGGACTCCTGACTTATCTGACGCTGGTTTGTATTACCATGTGCGTGTGTTTTTTAATCTATTAAATGGAATCAGTTGTCATTCTAGATTTGATTGCTCTCGAAATCTGACTTTCCGCTTTTAATTCGAACCATCATGTTCACACAAAGTTTGAGAGAAAAGAACGGCAGAGGAATTATTGATCAGCATTTGTTGTGGGTGGACTAGGTAGTAAACATACTAAGCTAAACACATAATTGAAAAAAATACTCTTAGATCCTGGATTTCTTAATTATTTTCTAAAGGAAAATCTCAATCTTAGAAAAAAGACGAGAGAAACTGCTTTTTAAATACTCAGGTAAACGGAAACCCTACATCAATCATCCACACTCCCGCCCGCTGAACGAAAGTGCGCTTGCGCAGTGTGTTCGGGGCGGGTGAAAGGTCGGCGGAAGTTACGTGTCTCTCCTTTTCCGGCTTCGTCCCATAGAAGGAATACCTTCGGTAAGGTTGTGTAGCCGTTGTGGAACAATCCGTTGTAATCCTCTCAAACTGTTTGAAAAGTCAGGTCGGTGGGACTGGGTAGAAAGTATCAGATGTGTCTCTGATGGTTTGGGAGGTTTGAAAATAAGTAAATAACTATGATAGGGAATTTCGTTTCTCATGATCTGTGGTATGCCGGCACTAGAGAAGGAAATATATTCTCTTAAGGGCTTATATTTTTCTTCAGCTTTCATGGTTCAAGTTGCCTCCGCCTGGAATAAACGCATTGTCTACTTTTAAATAAAAATAAAGCAAAAACTTCTTATGGGACGGCATTGTCCTTGGCTCTGGGGTCTACGAGATTAACTTGACCCTGTGTTGATGATCAAACTTCCTCCTAACCATCGTTGAACACTCCTCTGATTGCTAAAGATAAAGTTGTTCAGAGCCTGGTTGTCTCGCTATCAGATGAAACCATACTTAATATATGAATGAAACTTCATAGACAGGCTTGATGGCAAGGAAATGCTCGATTTTTCAAATAATGATGTGATATGTATATGTGATTGCATTTTTAAGTTTTTCTTCACTGTTCTACTCAGAGATGGGCAAGTTTATGAAACCTGGGAAGGTCGTTCTTGTTTTGGCTGGACGCTATTCTGGACGCAAAGCTGTTATTGTTAAGGTGAGAAAGCTGGATCTCTTCACCAAGTAGTTTAGTAAAGCCTCCCCAAACTCAACTCTGGATGACCATAAACATATCCATGCAGTCATCTTGGTAGCAGTATGAAAGTGGTTTGCCACTGCTTTCTTCCAGAATATTTTTCTATACTCCGCTGTACAACCTTGGGATTTACTGGTGGTTTGCCATCTAAATCTCAATCATGTCTTATCCTGATTTGCTTTTTCCAAGATTGACTGTGTTGCCAATTTATTTTCTAGGAGTTGTGCCCAAAGTAATGGAATGCACTTGATATTATCTTAGATTTATTTATTCAATATGTCAATAATAAACCACCATTTCAGAACCACTTTACACCAAATCAAAGTCACTTTGGGTAGCATAGAGTAGATCATAAAAACTACATAACAATAATAAATATTGCAATCTAATAAATAGTTACACACTAAGAAAGCAGTATCAGGAACTAACAACAAAGGTAGCAAATCAAGGGCTTTGAATATCATAATTGAGAATTCTGGTTTTTTTTTCTGATCTTAGAAAGTGATGAGAGGTCAATAAGCTTATATTGTGTCTACTTGTGTATGGCATGATTTAAAATTGATCTCTGATTTCAGTTGAGCTATATAAAGTTTAACAAACTTGATGCAGAGTTCATTTTTTCCACTCAATTGTGGTTTTGAAAATTGGAGTGATATATGTAGGCACATTTTATGATAACATAAATTCTTTAAACCCATAAAAGTGAGTAGTGAATTCTGAAGTAAATAAAGCAAAGAAAGACCTAGATGGTGATGTTCATCCATCATATTCGAAGAGGACCTTGACATCTAACAGGTTGTGGGCTGTCCATGGTGTGTTTGCAGGTGGCTGGTAAGGCCTATATGGGCACAGGATGTTCTGCCACATGGGGGTACCATTGTTGCAGCATTTGCAGCTCTGGCTTTACAGATTGCTTGCTTCATTTATGCTTTTGACTTCACATGCCTGACAGACTTGATGGATCAACTGAATTGCACAGTGATCAACTGAAAAAGTACAAAATAGATTTTTTTAATTGACTGGGTCCAAATAATTTCCTGTTCAGAACAAAACAAAAATAGTACTATTTTTCCCTCCTGAATAAACTTGCAGTTTATTACCTAACAGTATCATTGTTTGACATTGTAGTAGGTGCCTCTTGTGACTTTTCTAATGAGTTTCTGTTACAGAACATTGATGATGGCACTTCAGACCGCCCATACAGCCATGCCTTGGTGGCAGGTATTGATCGTTACCCACGCAAAGTAACAGCCAGTATGGGCAAGAAGAAGATTGCTAAAAGGTCCAAAATCAAGTCCTTTGTTAAAGTCTACAATTACAACCACTTGATGCCAACCAGGTGAGTTGGAAGGAACAGAAAGTATGTAGGGCTATATTTATATCTTTCAACCAAGAGCAATAGTTGATTCAAACTTCTTTCTCCTATGCTCTGATTTCAGCTGTGAACTTGAAATAAAAGCCAGACAAGAGGGCAAAAGTGCTTCTGGGTTTGTAACTTTGCCACCTCTTGTGTTTTGTTTAGGTACTCTGTTGATATTCCCCTGGACAAAACCATTGTCAACAAGGATGTATTTAGAGATCATGCCCTGAAACGTAAGGCACGGCGAGAGGCCAAAGTGAAATTTGAAGAAAGGTGAATTTGGAATGATACTATATTTCCAGTTGAATTCAAACTACAGGCATTAATTTTTTAAAAAAAATTTTATTGGTTTTTAAAAACAAACATAAACAAACAAAACAAAAAAACATCAATCTATCTTCCATATGTGTGCATACAGTGTGCCCGTTGGTTTACAAATTGTTTCGTGCTTCCATTTCGTAGTCTTCAATTACAATTACATTGCGTATAATCTCATATTTTCAATCAAAAATTAAATACCTTAGTATCATTATTAATCATTTGACTATACTTTTATTCATTCATGTTTTACAAGATAATCATAATTTACTTAGTTTATTTTATAACAGTTCAGACATTAATTTTTAAGGGAGGAAAAAAGTATAAGAAAAAATGGATGCAAAATAATTTCATGTAAGCTGTAACTGGGTTTTACCAATAGTGATGACATGACCCTGCAATCCTGGGTCAATGCAACTGTCATAAATAACATGCTAGTTGCCAACCACCCAAATTTTGATCATTTGATTGGGTATGTTGCAGTGGTCATAAGCAAATACTGGTCATAAGTCACTTTTCCGTGGTCATAAACAAATACTTTGAGTTGCCCTAATAAAGGAAATACTTTTAAGAAGGAATTAACCATATGTTCTGATGGTTAATATGGCTTATTGTATAACTTCTGTGTTTCTGACAATGTCTCTTGCTTTATATCAGTCTTCCATATTCCATACCTCTGAATATGTCAGGTCTACAAGTTCTAAAATTATCAACCATCATATTTATTATAAACATACTGATTGCTTAGCTCTTTCATATATGAAGTGATTGCTTTGGCTGATGCTTACTTAACAGATTTACAGAACAAAAAAATGTTTTCTTTCTTTCAGATACAAGACAGGCAAGAACAAGTGGTTTTTCCAGAAGCTCAGATTCTGATTTGTTTTCAGCTGAACCAATAAATATTTTTGAAAACTCTATTTCTCTGTGATATTATTGCAAGCTTCCTCCTTCATTGATTAATTAGAATTAGATTACCAGAACTAGCCTGCAGAAATCCAGTTGACCAAAGGCAATAGAGGTTGCGTTACAGCCTTACTGCTATCTGCTGGTTGTCTGGATTTTTTGCCCAGATCTGGTAGTATTAAACAGTCTAATGAAATACATTGTCAAGTACAATAAAGAGTAGAATAATACACAAAAAGTGGTCTGATTCCAATACATGTTGGGACAAATTTGAACAGATCTGGCTTTTAATTATGATTAAGGGAATTCTGAAGACTTGTAACCTTATTGTCAGACTGAATAGATAAAAATAAATCTCCAGTATTGAACAGTGTGCTAGGTGCTACATAAAGGAATGGAAAATACATTATAGGAAATGATAATGTGCATATGATTATTACTACAGTACACATACTCCTTGGTTTCAATATTCTTCATTAGTACAAATTGCTGGTTGGGGTAAAATGAGATACTAAAAAGGAACAAAAATTATTTGGACAGGTTTTTTTGAGTAGCACCCCGAGTAAACTTTTTAGGTAGGGGCTTTTGATTGTTTTCTTTGTGGTAGAATTAAAAAAAAATCTTGGCACCTGAAAGCTATATTTGAGTTATGCATTAGCCTGAAATTCCAATTCTGCTACTAGTTTACACATGGGTGGCAGGGGAGAAGCTGAGGGGAAATGGGGAATGAGTTTGCAACAGGAGAGGGAAGAGCAGATAAGAGGTAAAGTAAAAATGGGAGAGTTTGTAGCTTTAATTTTTCCCTCACGTTCTTAAAAACTAAGTCTTTAATTCCAATTCCTGAATAACAGTTACTGAATAGGAAAAAGCTATACATTACTTTTTGTTTTATGTACAAGTTAAGAATTAGAATTACCTCTTTATTTTATTGCTTTTGGTTGGAAGTCCCCTACAGTCGGCTGGGCAGCAAATAAAACTTTGTATGAAATGGTATAGGATTTCTTTCCTAAGCAGGAGGGTTGGACTAGAAGACCACCAAGATCCCTTCCAATTCTGTTATTCTGTTCTAAGTGATTGGATAAATTTAACATGAAAGCACGTCTTAGCTAACCAAACAAGTCAACATCCATTTCCTGAAATTTATGAAACGCTCCGATGTTGGGGCAGAAGTAGGGTTTTCCGGAAGGCGCATGCGTATAAATTGTCCAGCCCGAAATAGAATTTGACTTAGACCTTTTTGGATTAAAGCCTACAGAGCTGAGGAACAAAGACAGCTTTATAAAAGTTTTGATAAAAAGTTCGCCTCCTTTTCCTACCAGCTAGAATCTTGCCCGGAAGGCGGGGCTGACGGGAAAAAGTCGAAGGTCTTGGATATCGAAAGTGGAAGCGAACTTCGAGAAGCGAGCACAGCGGATTTTGCAGGTAAACAGTTTCGGACGGGACGAGTAATAAGTTTCCTTTCTTCCCTACAAAAATCACGCTTTTTTAGAAAAAAATGGAGAATTGCGTTTGGTGACCGCGACGGTATTAGCCTCTCCTCCAGTTATGACGAGCCTCCCGAAAAGTAGGGTGCTCTTGTACTTAAATCGGAAGAGATTGGGGAAAAAAGATGGTGTAAGCAGTTTCGTCGATCCTTGGTGCTGTCTGAGCTTGGGTTGGTCGTCTCAGGGGTGCTGTTCAAAAGGCAAGTGGACCGCCTTTGTTTCCCCCCCCTGAAGACGTTTCGCTTCTCATCGAAGAAGCTTGTTCAGTTCAGTTCGCATCTTGGATGAGAAGGAAAAAACGCAGAAAAACATCTTAAGGACAACCAGTGATCTGGATGACTGAGAATCTCCATAGACATTTTGAACTTGGTTGTTTTCTTGTCACCATTTCATTATCCAAATTAGATAACATCATCAGTGCTGGCATTGAGGAAATGGGTTGTCCAGCAATATCTCAAAATCCAGGATCCTAGATCCTGTTTACTATTTATCACTAGAGATTATTTGAAAATCATAAAGTATCCACTAACTAATTTACTTGTTATAAGTGTTCACTGTTTTTTTAAAAGACAATTGGAGTTGCCAAAAGTTACATTCATGTAACACTTGAAATATCAAATATGATTGTTTCATAATTATGGTATCTCCCCTGCCAGCAATATAATGGAAAAGGAGATTATGTACTTATTATGTATTGTTAGTTATTTTTGTTAATTTTTACTGGATCTTTGCTGTTAAGGAGAGTTGGAGAGATGAGGTAATAGAAAATGGGGTGAGGTATAAAATCAAAATATGTTTGGTTGTATTTTAAAAAATGATAACGGTTAATGTTGAATATATTTGCTAGGAATGCAGGGAGAAGATTGTTTTTCTTACTGTTTTCTTATAAGGGGGGATTTCTTCTTTTTTTCCCTTCCCCACAGCTTTTTCCTGTTTTAAGATGTATTTTTGTTCTGGGTTTTTATATTAATTTTATCTATTTAATAAAATTGTTAATAAAGCTATTGAAAAAAAAAGATGTGTTTAGTTCATCCAATTATTGCATGAATCTAGTTCCAGAGATTTGTAATGCATGCCCATTAAATTTCTGGAAAGTGCAAGCCAAGTCAACTGTGGTTTAGTCAGCAACATATAGTTAAACTATAGTTAGCATATCTGAACTCAAACAATACTGTAGTTTTAGACCTATTAAAACTGAAAAACTGGAGGAAAGGATGAGGGATATTGATAACCAGAAAATCTTCCAGTTATTAAAAAATTGGGATTCTAGTTCGTAAACCCTATTTCTTATCATCTCTTGAAGCAGATTAAATTGTGCAAAAGTTGTATACAGTTGCAGAATGATTTGAGATTGTCTTCCATGAAATACATTGTAAATATCATCCTTCAATTTTTTTTCTTTCAGGACTATCACCACAATGGATTTAACTACAGTAAGCACTACTGAAAATCTCAGGAGCCAGTCTGTGTTTTTGTGTGTGCATATATACTGTATATGAGCAGCACCTGCTTTTCTAGGAAGAGGGCAGTGTTTATTTATCTTAAAATGATTCACACATTATGTTTTAGCATTGGCCTATATGTGTATTTATATTGATATTCTTATCTTTTTACTATCTATCAACCTATCATGCCTGCCTAACTTATCTGTCATCTTATCTATCATCTATCTGTCATCTATATATTACTGTATCTTAATTGTTCCTAGCATGGTATTCTTCTGGACAGAGATTTCTGATATTGTTCCTGGGATTTATTGGAGCCATTCCAACTCAGGAGTCACAGTCTTGAGTGCTCCTATCAGCTCTGGCATCGATTTGGTCTTTACTTTCCAAATATATTCTAATTCCCTCTTTAGGCCCTATTACTTCTCCAGCTTCTTATATTCATAGTTTTCCTGAAGTTGCTATCAATTGGCACCACTAACCAGTATCACTTGGTAGTACCAAGTGATTGATTAGTTACAGATATTTAATAAGCTTAAAACCTTGGAAGTCGTTCATGTTATGGATTCTGGATTATATGGGAGTCTGCAAAAAAATCTGTAAATGATGATGTGTTTGGGAACAATTACCTTAAAACAATAATTGATTACGCTTGAAGAAAAGAATTGGGGGGTTTCTGTGTTTGTTTCCTTTATGACCATGAGAGGTGGAAAGGGCCTTCACTATAATTTATTCATAGTGGAATTGGCTTACGGAATGTTTACACTTTATGTTATTACAAATGAAGGCTTTTTCTACATCCTTTTAAATTTTCTTATGCTTCCACATGAGGGGAATGCTCCCTTCTCCTCAGCTCCCTTGCCCATTCCTTTGTAGTCGTCTTTGTATTTCCTTTGTAGGAAGAAGGCTGTGAAGCATCTTGTGATCCACAGGAGTCCTTCATCCATTTGGCTAGTGGCAGCTTTGTTGCAAGTGGACCTTCGAAGATGACAAAGGTCCAAATCATAAATGAGATTAAGAAGTGCCAGGTATTTTATTTGGAGAAGAAAATTATCTTTAGTCGTTCGAATAAAATATGTGGGTGTTCAGTCATCCCTTGGAAAACCTAATCTACACTCCTATGTATAGATCAAGTTTGAATGATTCAGGTTGAGGTTCACTAGACATGCCCCATCATTAATATTCCATAATTAATTCCTGTTGTTGAACCAGGAACATACGGTGTTGTTGTTCTTAATATATTTACTTTACCCTGCCATTTAAATTAACTTTGTCTCAGTTTAAGCATAAAAGAAAATTTCTGATTGCCCTTGATTGTCTTTTCAACTTCAGGATATATGGAAAGCTTTTGAAGGAGATTGCTTATCCTTGAAGGCAAACACAAAGGCAATTGAGCAGGACTTGATCAAATTCCAAGAAGAATATGAGCTTCTCAGTCAAAATCTTCTGGAAGCTAAAAATGAAGCCCAGGCCCAGGAAGCCACATTCCAGGTCTGTCCATTTTAAATCCAGAATTACATATAATTCTTCCTGTAAATTTAGATTTTTAGCATTTAGATTTAGAAACTTTTAATGGAAGAACATGTTGACTGCATCATTATATTACTTCTGATTGCCTACAGAAATCTCCAGGAAATGACAATGAGGCCCACTACAGTAGCTCTAATTTTAAAAATAAATTCTGTGTGTTTTTAAATTGAAAGAAACATTTTGACAATACTTGAAAGAAGTTGGATGTTGTAAGCCTTACATTGTTGCCTATTTTACATAATTTCTTTCTTCTTGCAGCCACTAGGTGAATAAATTTGAAGTGGAGACTTTTAAGACCTTGATCTTCTCATCTGTAGAATTTTTCTTAATGACTTTGGCCCAAACTAGAATTTTCCCCAGTTATTGCTATTGCACATTGCAAGCTATTGCTTGCAAACATTTGGGTAAAATAAAATAAGATGAAGTGTGCATATCATGTCACTTCTGGCAATTGGACATTCCAGTTAGAATATATTAGAAGTCACAATTTCTAATGTAGAAATGAAACCATGCAGCCCTGTAACAAGGAAGATGTGCCACCATCTGTTTAATAGCAGAAAAGCTTGATCAACCTCATATTCTGAATAACTTGTGTCAGCCTGTGTTTAATCACTCACCTGAGTTTAATCAGGGCTTGTTCAACCCAGTTTTTTAGGTTCAAAGGACTCAATAAGCCAATAAAGGACACAATTAAATTTGCAAAGTACGTTTAACTAAAATGTATTTGGTTAATTTGTACTATGGGGCAAATACAGCTACTGTTTCCTACATTCTGTTTTTCCCAGAATGTTTTTCCTGCCAGATTTCCTAACCTCAGGCCTCTTGTCATAAGATGATACCCCTGGAGAAGGTTTCTTCTGTAGCTATCTGGAGTTGATAGACTGTAATCTGTTTTCTCAGAGAAAACAGTAGTGCATCTTTGGACGGCATTCAGTGGTAAGGAAATGCCACTTGTTCAGATATGGTGACCTACATTCTTCTCTGCAGGAAATACTTCAGTTGGAAAAGAAGGATTCGAACCAGCTAATGCAAGAAAAACAGGCTTTGGAAAATGAATTGAGTTATCTGGAGGAGCTCGGTGCAGCCCAGAAGGAAATTCTTAAGGTATCAGGACAAATAGGTTTAAAGATTTTTTTAAAAAATGGCTATGCAAAACCATATTATTTTATTTATATTCCTATAGACAAGCATTGGCTCAGAACTATACAAATTATTCAATACCTCAGCCAGAATTCTTTTTCAGATTTCTTCATTTGGAGGAATTCTCAAAACCACTTAGTTTTGTTTTTTCTTTTCCTATTATTTTTTTTATTTATCAGATGATACATATAAAATAAACAATTACAAAGACAATAAAAAGAAAGACAAAAACTATAGCCAAGACAAAAAAGAAAGTAATAATAAAAATGTGCACAACATAAATAGGATCAACATTAAATATACATTGACCACCATGGTTGAACTTTGAGAGATACGTTACAAATACATCTGTAAATTCCACCTCTCCCACACACACACACGCCGTGCATTTACAAATAATTATAAATTTTCTCTTCTATGCTTGCTATATGTGGTATAGTGCTATTCACTGTTCAGTGTATATAACTGTGCATTACCAGGCGCCAGCTGCTCTTCCTGACAGAGAAATGGTGTTTAAAGGTCAAGTGGAAGAGGAAAAGATGGAGAATTTGCTGGAAATGCTGACTTTCTTGCCCCAGATCCGATACCCTGTATTTGGGGGATCAGCTCTCATCACTTTTGAGGATCCTGAAGGTAGGAACAACCACTTCAAATATGACATTCTCGTATCAGCATGATGGCCAGTAATTGTGAATCATAGTGGAAGTAAAGAATATGAACTTATTTGGAGGGAGAAAAAAATCAAAATGCTGTAAGAATAACATGATTTATATTGACTTCAAATCAGTTCAGATATTAGTTCAGGCTTACTTTTCCATGGCGGTCTTTATTTAGTCTTAAGAAGTAAAACTCATTCCTTTAAAATTGGAGAAAAATATTAAGCAGAAGAAATGAAAGGGAACATGGATTTTAATAGGCAGCTCTCTTAATGTGATCTGTATCATTTTAACCAATGTCTTAATTGGTGACATTTCTCTATGCCAAAACAAATAATAATAAGAAAAGCTCTCCTACTTGTAGAAACGACGCATTGTAGCCTTTCATTCAAGGAACTTATTTTCTATTCAGAGGAAGTGATCTTGCCTAAAATATGGAAACAATCTGTACATTTCAGTAAGAACTAAGACTGAGTTCAATTAGAGAATTTGGGAGGGAAATTTTGATCAAGGCAGTGACCCCTTTACAGTCCTGGGCACAACTGCTTGATCTTGCACAGTGATCCAGATATTTTCCAAAGATTTAAAAAAAAAGAATCAACAAAAGAAAATGCATTTAAAGCACAAATTCCAACTTCATGAACCTTCCCTTTTGTATTTTTGGCACTCCATTATATAGCTTTTGAGCAATTGATTTTTTTCTCTCGCTCCGTCATGTATTGAATTCATTGGTAAAGAACCCCAAATCCTGCCTGCTCATTCAAACAATGAGATGGTCCAAAAATTCTGAATGAAAAAATTACGATAGTTAGGGATTGTTGAACTAACACAAGAGATGCAGATAGAAAAGACTGGTTTGCTTTGAATATGTCTCTCCCCTGGCTTTTCCCCATCAGCTGCCAAGAGGATCATCCAAATAAGACAGCATTGTATTCAGCTAGATGAATGGAGCTACATGCACGTGAAGGCTGAAGCTATGACATTGTTGCTGCCCTCATTCTTAAAAGTGAGTCCTGTAGCCTTTGACTGGAGAAATGCATGCATTGGAGGCTCTGTTATAGAAAGGGACTCTAACTGCAAGTAATATTCCCTACTCATTGTCTTTTCATCCAATCTACCTAAATCTGTAATTAAAGATATCTCAATCGATCTATTTTATTGTTTCAGTCCCTTAATAGGTAAGTTGAAGAGGGAATATTGGCATATCATGTGGTGAGATGTAGGAGTTTGAAAAAAAGTAGGGTAGCAGTTCAAATTAAAATAAAGCAAAAACATTCCCCTTGCATTTTCAAACTGCAAAGTTATATACTTTCCTTATCACTTACATAACTTGTTTGAATTTTAATTTTTGGTGATATTTTCCATTAATTAGTTAAGGAAAAAATCAAGGCACTGAGCACTAAAGTCATGGTCCAGCCACTGAAAATCCATTCTTTCCTTTTTTTTCTGTCTCTGCTGTTTCACCTGAGGTTGCCCACCTGGTGGTGGCTAAGAGCAGAAAGTTGAAGAAAGAGGCCAAGGGATTGATTCTGGCTGCGCAAGCCTTATAAAAAAGGTGCATACGAAGTGAGAAGATAGCAAAAGACAGTAAGTGCCACCTATGCAAAGAAGCTGAAGAAACAATGGACCCCCTGGTAAGTTGCTGCAAGAAAATTGCCCAGAATGGCTACAAGCAATAGCATGACAATGGTGTGCGTTGGAAGATCTGCAAGAAATACCATTTGCTTGCAAGCAAAAATTGATAGGACTATAAAATAGAGAAAGTCATAGAAAATAAAGAAGCTAAATTGCTCTGGGACTTTAGAATTCAAACAGACAAGCTCCTGCCACATAATACCCTGGACTTAAGACAAAAAAGTCTGGATTGTGGACTTTGCAGTACCTGGAAGCAGCAGAATAGAAAAGAACTGGAAAAGATACAAATAGAATGACTGTGACAAAAGCAAGCAAAAATAGTACCCAATAGTAATAGGAGCCTTGGCTGCAATTCCAAAACAACTGAAGCATCACTTGAACACTATCGGCATTGACAAATTCGTCATCAGTCAATTGTGAAATGCGGCTTTACTAGGAACAGCTTTCATCATGCCTATCCTTGGAAAAAACTTGATAGGTAGACAAAAATGCTAAATCCGGCCTGAAAATCTAGCTACGTGTGCATGATATTGAACATCATCAGCTTGGAACTTGATAGGTAGACAAAAATGTTAAATCCAGTCTGAACATCTGGTTGACTATGCAAATAACAGCATGTTTCATGTTTAATGAATAAAGTAAATCATCATCATCATCCATGACCTGGCCATCAAAACTATACGATTATGAGTGAAGCATGTAACAGTGATACATCAGGGCACTTGGTACCATGTCTAAGAATTTTATAAAATATATTAAGAAATTGCAGCTTCCTGCAGTAACACCAGCAGAACTGCAAAAAATTATGCTACTGGGAACATCGTACATCTTAAGAAAATACTTGGTTGATACCTAGGATGCTGGCAGTAACCTGTATCAACTATCAACTATTAACACCAGTCAGTTATATTTGTGATACATTTTTAAATGTTTACAGTTTCATGTTTAATTAATAAAAGAGATAATAATGATAATGCTATGCTACAGTATTGTTCAATTCTACTTTCTCAAGACTTTACCCCTTCTGATTCCAGGAGATGTCCCTGAAGCAGAGTTCCCAGCAAGTGCTGTTATCTGGGTTGTCTGCTTTCTCTTTACCCAAGGATCAGCTCTATGACAAGCTAGTCCTATTTTTCAGCAAACGGAAGAACCAAGGGGGTGAGGTGGATCGTCTGGAACAGCTCCCAAACTCAGATGATGTAGTGCTTACTTTTGTAGATGATGGAGGTAGGAGAAAATGTGATAAAAGAGAGAATGTGCCTCATGTATCTTGAGGGGGGGAGTAGCACGAGGGTCTCCTTCCATGAGAGTCTCACGATTATATCATCTCCTGGATTTATTCACCCATATTCACCCTAAGGTACTTCCATTGAAGCACACGAGGGCAGGTTGAGAATTGAAAGAGCAGCCATCCGCTCTTGGTAAGCACGTGGAACTAGAAATTTTCAAGCTTTGGAGTCTTGAGCCATCAATAGATTCCTGTCATAACCCTTTTTTAAACAACCACTGGTACTATAGCCCCTGCATTATTGTCAGAGTTTGCAGCAATCCAACTAGCACACTAAATGCAGTAATTCCGCAGGATTTAAATTATAGAAGAAACTTGTTTATTTGCAATAATATAAAGTATGATGCATGTATATAATACCTAGAACCGGAACTCAGAATCCAGAAGTCATAATTACAGAAGCAATATAAACACAGAAACAAAGATCCGAGAACAAACTAACTCTTACTCTAGTACTCCACCAATACTCTAAGCCATGCCCAGGCTCCAAGCTGTCTAGCTCACAACAGGTGCTTTTTCTTTGTCACCAAAGAGTTCCCATTGGCTCACCTGTTACCATGTCTATTCCAATTCATGAACTCTCATATACTGCTTATAGCAATTACACATAGTCCTTGTTTAGTGATCATTGGCAGCTTATTCATTAAGAGAAACCACCACCGTGCTTATTATCTTAGTTCAGCTTTCCTTTTCTTTACACACCTTCATGAGTTTTAAATGTGGGAACTGGTGATAAAATTACTTTTTTCTCACCATAGTAATTTTGAATGGTCACTAAACAAGGCAGTTGCTAAATAAGGACTATCTGTAGTTCTGCAGTTTGTACTGTTTAGTATGAGAATGACTTCCATTTTATCACTATAAATCTGATTACTTTTATTGATTATCTTTTTCCTTGCTCACTACACTCCATCTATACCTTATTCAATGTCTCTTAACTTTAACACCTTTAAAAGTCTATTTGGTTATTTATTTTTTCTTTATAAGATAGATGAACTGGAGCATTTCCAATTTTATCAAATTGTTTTAGAACATTATAATGTTTGGTAATGTTTCAGCATTTTTGTTGAATATCCCATAAGTGTTTGGTTTTTTTAGCATGTTTTTCCATTTTTCTTTTTGCTTTACTTTTCCATGCAGGCATGGTTGTTTTCCTTCTTAGTAGAAAGAATTGGGCACAAAACTGAAATAAACCCAGTAACATTGTGCTTTGGTATCTGTAGAACGTGCTTTGTCCTGCACCAGTACAGATATGTGGGGAACAGATCTCTGTTACAGATTTCAAACACAGGCTTTTTCCTCCCTTACAGTAGCTCAACGGATTGTTGAAAAGGGACTGTTCCAGGTATTGCTTGGAAAGGAGATGCATCAGATTAAGGCTTCACATTGCTTACATGGGGAAATTGCAGATTTACAGGTGAGGGGGAAAAAAGGGACAGAGACACACTGCTTTCTCCTTTCTCCTTAAGCAAACTTTGCTCCCCATCCAAAGACTACAGCCAATGGGAATGGCTGTTTTCCAAAAGTAATGGGTGGGGCAGAAAGAAATTTCATTTCATTTACATTAACTTTAATTCAAAATACCATTTACATGATTCTTTGCCATTGATATTTAATCATTTTTTCTCTCTCTCCCATTATAAAAATTAAAACTTGGCATTAAGTGTTCGGAGATTTCTGGGAGCCATATCACAAGATTTTGGGGCTTGAGTGTCTTTGGATCGAAAGCTACAAGAAAGCAAGTGCAGCTTCACACTCTGCTCTTTTATACATGCAGTTCTTGACACAGAGACAGACACTATTCTCAGAGAGGCTCTGCCCTAAGCAATAGCCAACTCTGGCCCTAATTTGAGAGAGATCTTCCTTCTCAATGGCAAAATTATAGCACCAATAATGCCATAGAAAAATGGTATATGAAGGAGAGAAAAAAGTTTTCTTTTAGCTCAGCTTAAAACTCTTTTCAAAAGTTGAGCAAAAGTGATTCCATAGCACCCACATATTCAATTATTAATGCAAATGTGATGGATACCTTTGTATCTTGGTGCCAGTTGAAGAATTAAAACAGTGGTTCCCAACCTTTTTTGTACCATAGCCTGGTACTGGCATCAGCACGCACGACCAAGGCAAGGCGAGCCGAGTGACCGGCCAGCCAGCCGTCCCCCACTTCTCCCTGCCACCTTCAACTCCTCCTTTGTACCTTCTCGCGGTCGATGGGCTTTTTGGGCTCTTTCTTAATCTCCTGAGTAACGCGAGACTCCACCGCCATCGGGATGGTTCTTCGTCTGAAGCCGCCGCCCTCCCTTCGATGAAACTAAGGTGCAAGGATTCCTTCAGCACCCAAATGCCGCTTTCCAACCAACAAGCTCACCCAGAAGCACTTTCTCAAGCACCGTCAAAACAAGATGGCGGCGCCCAAGCAAAATAGACAGCCTGGTACAAAATGATCAATGGACCAGTACCGGTCTGGGTCTGGTGGTTGGGGACCACTGAATTAAAAGACATGTTGTCATCCATTAAAATTACTGTAGAATGGGCCTGGCATACATATAACTTGGATATTCAACCTTCTCATGTCAAAAGCCCCAATTCAAAGGATCCAGGATCTCTTGAATCTTGTTTTTTGTTTTAACAACTTGTTCTTGGCTTTATGTTTATTTTCAACTGTGGCATTTGTTCACCAGTCTCCAATTTTTTCTTCATCTCAGCTCTATCCTTCCGTCTGCGCTCGTACCGTCCTGCTGACAGAGATTCCAGATGTCTTAGGGAAGGAACTGATGTGTGAAGCCCTGGAGATCCATTTCCAGAAACAAAGCAAGGGTGGAGGAGAGGTGGAATCTGCTGTGTACATTCCAGCTGGACATTATGCAGTAGCTATTTTTGAGGAGGAAGACTGATTCTGAATGCCAAAGCTAGAATAAATGACATTTCATTTGTGATACAACTGAAAAGAAGCACAAGAAACATACTAATATTTCAGGGAATGACGCTTTTTGATTGCTTGAATTGGGGGTTAATGGAATGAGGTAAACTGAGGAACTGGATCATTAGTGGGGAAGAATTCGTCCATTTTGTGGTTTACATAATAAATGGAAAGATCTTCTGCCACAATTTTATCTATTTTTCATGATTTAGTCTGTGTTGTTGTTTGTTCTTTCAGTAATTTCATTGCATGGCAATGAGGTTCCCTGCTAAATTGTATTTTTCTGCAGAGCATGTTCAATACAAAACATATTCAGAAAATAAAAAGTAAGGCATGCTGTTCACAAAGAATTTGTGTAATTTTTATGCAAAGGGAGCATGGTTCTAAGTAAAACAATCCAGTGGTTCATTGAAACATATATAGCTGTATTTCAGATATATGAAACCAGTACAAGGACCTAAGTATCAACTAAGTTCCATGGCCAAGGTGGAATATAAAATTGGCTCTTTGCAATTCAACAATATATATCAGAGGTCTCCAAGCTGGCTGGAGAATTCTGGGAGTTGAAGTCCTCAAGTCTTAAAGTTGCCAAGTTTGGGGGGCCCTGCTATATATAGGTGGCAGAGATCTGGCTCATTTGCTGTTGCTGCATTTCTGAGATCTGAAGCTTGGGTATTCCAGAGTCCTTGAAAATTTTGGTGGAATGAGTAGTTCAGATAAATGTCAAACACCAGGAAAAAAACAAAATCCAGACAGTTCAAATGAATATAAAGACTTACTGCAAGCTTTAGCTCTCTACAAGAATTGACCTATTAACAGTCAAAGCAAATTGGCAGTAGATAAGATGGAATTCAAGGTGGGCTGGATTTAGATCTCTTGTTGGCACACAGGGACCCATGACTGTTGACATGTTTGACTCCTGCCTTGGCTCGGCTTGGTTATCTCCTACACGCTGATTCACTAAAGGCCTAATTTGGGTACTCGCAGACCTTAAGAACCATCCCTGGAGATGGGGATGTTTTTGCCCTGTGATGATGAGGGGACTGAAGGCTAAAATAAATGATGAACCATTGCAGGAACTGGGGCTTGGCTAGTCTAGTGAAGAGAAGGAGCAGGGAAGACAGGATAGCTGTCTTCCAATATTTGAGGGGCTGCCAACTCTGTTATTCTATGCACTTCTATGCACTGTTACTTCCTGCACCTTGATTAGAAGGACAATTTGGGTGAAGCCCAGTGTTTCATTCTGGGAGACAAAAGGCTTTTTTGCTGACTTGAATGCTTTTTCTGCCATTCCCATTGGCCCACAAGAAGCTTAATGCAGAGCGGAGAAGGCGGAGCTTCGTTTCGGCGATACAGCTGCGATCTTGGGGCTCTGAGATCACAGCCAATATTTTCGCCCCTGGTCGGTCCCAACGGACCAAAACCGTCCCGTAGAGACGGGGATTGAGAATGGTACTGTCCTAGGATCCCAGAGATATCGCAAAGTCTCTGGTTTGATCCGGGAGAAGCCCTTTTGATGGCGGCGGAGAGGCAGCCCCCATAGCTGCTGAAGTCGGGACAGCTCCGGAAAGAAAGTGGCTGGAAAGAAAGTGTGTCGGCTGGGTGAGAAATTCCTTTTGTGTTATAAATTCGCTGAGGTGTGAAAGGGCATCCTGAACAAAGAAGAAACCTGTGAGACTTTATTTTTTTTTTTGACCAAAACTGAGCGGCGTTTTTTAAAGTGATGTCAAATTGAGGCTTGGATTTTTTTTTCTTTTTCTTACTTTTTTTCTGGGGACTTAAGTGTGACTTTGTAGGTAACCGGATTGAATTTTCTCTTACATATATTTTTATGCTCCTTTTGATTTTTTAATTTTCCCTTTAGCTATTTTCTTTTTCTTTTTTTGTATACATTATTCATTTTTTCTGGCTGGGGGGGGGAAAGAGCATTAAGAAACATTGCAACACTGCCAACTAGAGGCTTGAAAATACTTTATTTGAATTGGAAAGAATTATAAGAAGACTCCTTCTCAAGGACATTTCAATGTGATAAGATAGAGGGAGAGCACAGCAAAATATTATTACAGGTGTTTTCCTGGACTCTTATCAATATTTTAACACTTGAGGCTTAGCTTTGAAGCTGCTGGAGAAGAGAGTCATAATAAGAGCCTTGGATAAATAAATAAAGTGCAGTGTGCTCATATATATATATATATATATATCCCATTTGCCAGCCTTTTTGTAAATTTCAATTCTAGTAATATTCTTATTTTTGCCTTTTATTTTAAAGGGAAAGTCTCAGAGTTTTATCTTTATTTTTCTTTTTTTTCTCTTTATTTTTATTGGGACTTCTTTGCTTTTTCTATCCATGTTTTTGGACCACTTTGTTCTTCTTTTTTGATTATTGAGATTAAGGTGTGAAGAACCTGAAGGAATTTCTTTTTTTCTTTTGCTTTTTTTTTTGCTCTTAATCAATAATATCATTTTTGGGTTTGTTTGTTTTTTTCCTTTCTATTTTTCCTTTTTTATGGTGGACTACTTTGTAATTGGATTAGGGTCAAGAAGAACATGAAGATTTTTCTTCTTTCTTTCTTTTTTCTTCTTCTTTGGTTTTGGGTCTTTTACTATTGGATTTTTCCATTTTGGATTATAATTGACTACTCTACCAGTTGGATTAAAAGTCAAAAAGAATTTGAAGCTTTGGAGGCATTAAAATGAGCAGGAAACCAATACCAGTTGGCATTTCTACTTCTACCTCTGCTTCCCCACCAGCTGGAGGACAACGTTTAATTCAGACAATGTTGAAGCAAAGTAAAGAACAAGAAATAATAACTTTACAGATGATTATGCAAGGAATCCAAGATCTCAAGATAAAATCAGACATCATTGAACAAAGAATAGAGTAGACTGATGAAAAAGTGGAAAATATTAAACAAATGATGGGGAAGTATGAGGAGAGATTCCAAAAAATTGAGGAAGAAGGAAAACAAAGAGAGGAGAAGATTGGAAATATTTTTTTTTTGAAACAAATTTTTATTAATTTTTAAAGATAACACATCATTAACCATTAAATACATAGACACATAAAACCTCTTAACATTGTAAATCCTTACAAGTCAAACAAAACATTATTTTTATACAGCGTAATTCCAATTTATCCCATCTCCATATGGACACACAAATATCTTTCAGCAAATTTCTCATTATTTCTCTTTACTCCTATTCAATTTCATTTCTCTTCCATATTTATCCATTTTATAGTCATCATATTCTTTTCCTTCTGGCTTGTATAAATTATTCTCATCTAACATTCCTCCAAGGTTTTATTGATTCTTTTTTCCTTTTTTTTTATAAAAAACAAAATTTTGTTAGTTTTACCATAAACACAATACACAAACATACAAACACAAAACATAAACAAAACTAAAAGATCTTTTCTGAAGGTTGTCTGTTCTCGGGTTAAAACTCTTCACACAGACACAAATTCAAACATCATATTCAACCCATATCTCCTTCCATATCTTATTATCATTTTCTTTTTTATATATATATATAAAAACCATTTTTATCAGTTTTATAAAAACAATGCACAAAGAATCAAGGCATAGCAGCTTATAAATTCTTTTCTAAGAAAAAATAATAATAAAAGACCAATAAGGCATAACATTTCCAGCTTATAATATCAATATTTCATATAATATTAACTTCATATCTTGTCCCTACTTCTCCTTTCCATCCAAATTATTTATTAATTAAAATTTTATTGCCTTTTATCAATATACAAAATCCAAAAAAAAAGCATATATATCCTTCCATATCTTATTACCATTTTCAACAACATTCTTTGTCTGTTCTATTTCCAATTATCCATTCATCTTTTTTTCTTTTACTATACTTCTCCTGTACACCAATTGGAGTAACATCTATAACTCATTACCCTAACTTAGAAATACTACATATAGCAATCTTTCTTGGGATTCTGTGTAAAAGATTCTAAAATTACATAATAAATTTTATATTCTAAATATACATATAAAAACACACTCTTATATACCCTCCAGAATCCCTCTTTTAATCTAAATTAAATTCACCCATTGTCTCTAAATAAACTTTTTTTCTTTAGGTCTTGCTTCCCCCCATTAAGGCTTCTCCTCCCCCCCTTTCTCTCTTGCTTATTCTTCTCCTTGCCCTTTCTACCCCTTTGCTTTTTCCCTTCGCTTTTCTTACTCCTTTTCCTTTGCTTTCTAACCTTGTCTCCATCTTTTCGCTCATTTTTCTCTCTTTTGGTTGTTTTTATAATTCTTAAAATCCCCTTTTTCTTATCCTTTTTCTCTTCCTCTCCGGAAGGGACCCATTGTTCATCAAAGATGGCTTCTTCTTCCTCTTCTTCCTTGTCCCAGTCCTTCTGCTGCATAATCAACTTTTCAACAGAACATAACGCCATTTCTAAGAATTGAAACAAAGCGCCCAAAGTATCTTCTTTTTTATATTTTTGATATTCAATCTCTAGTTCATCCACAAACGATGCCATTATAAAAAGGGAAACTTTTTCCAAAACAACCACAAGTATTTTTAATCAAAGACAATCAAAAGCAATTAAGAAAAAAAAGAAGTTCCAAAAGTTAATACTTTTCTTCCTTCTTCTCTTTCTCTTTCTGGATTAATTTTTATTCAAAGAGGTCCAATTACCATATATCTTCCTTTGGGATCCACAAAGACGTTCTAGACAATCTCCTCCTTTTTCAGCTTCTGCTCCAATTTTTTTTCTCCCTTCCCACTTGCAATGACAATTTTAAATAATCAGAAATCCATACCTCCAGCAAAGATTTTCCAATTTCTTAAATTTTTCAATGTCCAAAAATCCCTTTGTCTCTTAGCTTCAACTTTCAAAGCAATCCACTTTCAATGTCTTATATATCCAAATATTTCTGCTATTTCCGTGGGGTGGGAGAGTAAAAAAAAAAAAAAAAAAAAAGTTCCCTTTAACAGCTTCTCCGCCGCTTTTCGCTCTTCTTAGGGATACAATGTATCCTCCAGCAATTCAAGCAGCTCAATTCCAGGCAATTTAAAAGGTGTTACTTGACCCGGCTCAGACAGAACTTTCACTCTTCACACTTCCTCCAGCACAGTTCTTACCCGGTTGCTGGCTTCTTCGTGGCGGCCATTGCTGACCGCCGCTCCACCGCCTTGGGAAAAAGGGGTTTTCCCGGAGAAGGGGGGGGTCCGCGATACCCCCACCTCCCTATCCGACTCCCCTCTCTCTTCAGCTGTCCCTACAGGGCAGCCATATCCCCCTGACCCATCTGGATCGGGGGTACCTCGACGGCTAGCACAGCAGGAATCGCGAGCTGTCGCGAATTCCTGCTGCCCCGAAGCCACGCGAAACCGGAAGTCCAGAAGATTGGAAATATTGACAGTAGATTAACAGTGGTTGAACAAGAAAAAAATGGGATGTTGAGGTGGGAGATGGAAAGGTCAGAATTTTATCTCAGATTTCAAAATATAGAAGAGGAAAAAGGAGAAAATTTGGCTGCGATAATGATAGAAATTTTGGCAGATGCTTTGGAAATTACAGAGGAAAAGATGATGGATGGAGTAGATGAGGTATATCGAGTTTATACAAGATATGCGATGAGAAATAAATTACCAAAGGAAGTCCATATTAGATTTACCAAAAAATCCATCAAAATACAAATATTACATTGAAATACAAAGGTAAAGAGATTGTGGTTTTAAAACGAATACCCAGAAGAGTGAGAGAGATGAGAAGAGAATATCAATTTCTGACCAAAATGCTACTGGAAAACAAAATGAATTATAGATGGCTGATTCCAGAAGGATTAATGTTTACGTGGCAAGAGCAGAGACATAGAATTGATTCAACTGAGAAAGCAGAACTTTTCCATGCAGAATTTTTTGGAAGAAGAAGAGTGGAGGCACAGAAAAAGGTCTCATTAATTGAGTTTCAAGAGGAACAACTGAAGACTGAAAAAGAGAAAGGAGCTGTAGGTGGACAGGTGGACAGTAAAGAACAGCGTGAAGTGAGATCCACGAGAGCTGTTAGACCTAAATATAAAGCATAATCATGGAAGAAAGAAAACTGATTACAATGAATATAAATGGACTTAATTCAGCTGTTAAAAGAAGGAAAACTTTTCATAAATTAGAGAAATTAAAATTTGATATAATTTGTCTACAAGAAGTTCATATTAAAAAACAACATGAACAATTGTTACTACAGCCAAAATTGGGGAAAATATTTACTTCTTTGACTCAATGTAAGAAAAGAGGAGTGGTTCTATACATTAAAGAGGCTATTCCAGCAAAACTGATCTACACTGATGGAGATGGAAGAGTATTAATGGTGGAAATAATGGACAATAATATAAAAATACTCTTGATTGCAATTTATGCTCCAAACGAAAAACAAGAAGAGTTTTATAAAAAGCTACACATGAAAATAACTGGACTGGACTATATTAATATAATTATGATGGGAGACTTTAATGGAATTGTGGACAATAAATTGGACTATATAGCAACAACAACCAAGCAAAATAGAAAGGCTCTCCCTAAATCTTTTTTTAAAATGACAGACGAACTATCTTTAAAAGATATTTGGAGAGAAAGAAATGTTAAAGCTAAACAATATACTTTTTATTCAAATAGACATTTATCATGGTCCAGATTAGATATGATTTGGATCTCAACAGAATTAATATCCAATATTCAAGAAACAAATATTGAAACAAGTACTTGGGCAGATCATAGCCCAATGACAATTAAATGGAAGGGACAAAAAAAGATCGAGATGGACATTAAATAATACTATTTTAAAGGAGAAAGATTTTATACAATGGATGGAGAAGGAATTGGCTTTTTTTTCAGAGAAAATAAAAAAGAAGATACTTCAACGCAGAATGTTTGGGATACAATGAAGGCATATGCTAGAGGTCTGATAATAGATTATACAAGAAAAAAGAATATTAGGAAAAGGCAATCTTCTAAGGCCTTGGAAGATGAGTATAAAAGACTTGAAAAAGAATTACAGAAAATGCCACAGAAAAAAGATATTAAATTGAAGCTGGATGTAATTAAACATAAAATGGAATTAATAGAGAAAGAAGAATTGGCACAGAAAATCAGAAATTCTAAACAGAATTACTTTGAAGATGCGAATAAACCAGGTAGATGGCTAGCATATAAATTGAGAAAGGAGAAGGAATCAAGAAAAATATTGAAGTTAATAGATGATCAAGGCCAAGTTTGTTATGGTAGTAAGGAGAAAAAGGAAATTATTCGAGATTTTTATGGGCAACTATATAAACAAGAGAATATTGATGAGGAAAAAGTCAAACAATATTTACAGAATGCTAGTTTACCGAAGATACCTAAAGAGACTGAAGAAATGTTAGAAAGCAATATAACAATGATGGAATTAAATGAAGCATTTAAGAGACAAAACAATGGGAAAGCACCGGGTCCAGATGGGCTTCCGGCAGAATTCTATAAAACATTTCAAGAATCATTGAGTATCCCATTGTTAGAAGTCATGAATGAAGTTATGTTAAAGAAGATGATACCCAAAACATGGTCAGAGGCTTATATCACACTTATTCCAAAAGAAGAGGCTGACCCACTGCAAATTAAGAACTATAGACCTATCTCCTTAATGAATGCAGACTATAAAATCTTTGCTTCAATTTTAGCAGAAAGACTTAAAAATATTTAAATAATTTTATTCACCCAGATCAAAATGGATTTCTGCCAAAGAGACAAATCAGAGACAATATGAGAGTAATCTTGGATACTTTGGAATACTATGAGGCTCATCCTGAAAAGCAAATGGCTTTGATATTTTTAGATGCTCAAAAGGCATTTGACAACATGAACTGGAGATTTATGTTATTACTATTGGAACAGATGGGTTTTGCTAAAAAAATTATTCAAGCAATCGAAGCCATATATAATAAACAGACAGCAAAGGTAATGATGGAGGGGGAACTTACAGATTTTATTAATAAAAGAAAAGGCACAAGACAAGGGTGTCCCCTATCTCCTTTGCTATTTGTGTTGACCTTGGAAGTGTTGAATAGAAATATTAGGGATGATAAAAGCATAAAAGGAATGAAAATTAAGAAGGAAGAATTTAAACTACAAGCTTTTGCTGGTGATTTAGCTTTTATTCTGGAAGACCCGTTAGAAACAGCTCCGAGGTTATTGGAAAAGATAGAGACATATGGTGAGATGGCTGGGTTGAAAATAAATAAAAATAAAACAAAGATTTTGACAAAGAACATGCTATTGAGACAAAGAGAAGAACTGGCAGATCTTTTGAAAATTCAAATTACAATTAAGGTTAAGTATCTGGGGATATATTTGACAGCAAGATGTAGCACATTAAAAGAGAATAATTATATTAAACTCAAACAACAGATAGCTACAGATTTGAAGAAGTGGGAAAACTTGCAATTGTCATTATTAGGGAGAATTTCAACAATCAAGATGAATATTTTACCCAGAATTTTATTTTTGTTCCAAACAATACCAATTAGGCTTGGAAAAGACTATTATGAAGATTTAAATAAAATCATGTTGAAGTTTATATGGCAAGGTAAAAAAGCGAGAATAAAGCTAAAGCTTTTGCAAGACGCTAGAATTAGAGGAGGTTTTGGCCTGCCTAATTGGGAATTGTATTATCAATCTGCAAGTTTGATGTGGGTCAAAGAATGGATAACATTAAGAAAGCATAGGTTGTTGATATTAGTAGGGCATGATTTGCTGTTGGGCTGGCATGCTTTTTTATGGTATAAGGGAACTAAAACACAGGGTTATTTTAGAAGACATTATATACGGGAGTCTTTGTGGTTAAACTGGGAGAAGATAAAAAGACAATGTTATTTGAAAATTCCAGTTTGGTTATCGACTATTGAAGCATTTTCCTATCCTATAATTTATAAGAAGGAACAAACAGTTAGATATGGGGAACTCTTGGATGAAAAGGGTAAACTTAAATTGATACAAAACTTAGAGGAACAAGGTATAAGGATGAATTGGTTTTCATATGCGCAAATACATTCAAGGTATGATGAAGATTCTAAAACGGAGGGATTCTATGATAAGCAGACTGATTTAGATCAGATCTTGATGGGTACTGATGAGAAGGTGATTAAAAAATTATATGGTTATTTACTGGGAATGAAATTAGAGGAAGAACAAGTTAAAGAAACTATGATTGTTTGGGGGAAGAATTTGGGATATGGGATTGATTTAGAGAAATGGCAAAAATTGTGGTCTCAAAATTATAAAATGACAATGTCAACAGCATATAAAGAAAACTTGTATAAGATGTTTTACAGGTGGCACTTTCCCCCAACAAGAATAGCAGGAATGTTTAAGAACAAATCTGAAAAATGCTGGAAATGTCATCAGATACCCGGCTCATATTACCATATGTGGTGGACTTGTGAGGACGCTAGAAAATATTGGACTATAATTCTCATGTGGTTGGAAAAAATGACAAAGAAACACATAGACTTGAAACCAGAGATCTTCTTATTGGGAATTTTACCTGATATATATAGTAAAGATTTGAAGTACTTGATTGTAAATGTATTAACAGCGGCTAGGATTGTATTTGCTAAAAATTGGAAGAATGAGAAAATACCATTACAGGAAGAAATTATTAAGAAAATATTGGAATGTGCTGAGATGAGTAGATTGACATTGGAAATAAGAGAGCAAGAGGATAAACAATTTTATGAAATTTGGGATCTTTTTTATCAATGGCTAGATGATAAAATACGATAATAGAATATTTAGAATGCTAGACAGTAAGGAATATCTTTATTTTGCTATTATTTTGTTATTTGACATTATATTTATAAAGGGTTTTTTAGGATTGATTTGATATGATTATATGATTTGTTATAGAATAAACTGGTTTAAAGTATTGTTAGCTCATAAAGCATGAATGATTAAAAATATAGTCAAAAACTTCTTTTTTTTAGTGATATTAGGATATATAAGTTTGGATTGACGATATGAGTTGTTATGTAACATAATTGTAATTGAGACTACAGAATGAATGCACAAAAATGATGAACCAACTGACACACTGGATGTACATATGAGAGTTGATGTTTTTATGTTTTGTTTGTCTTGTTTGTTTGTAGAAAATTAATAAAATCTTTTTCAACAAAAAAAAAAAGAAGCTTAATGCAGAGCAAATGATATTGGAAACCAGTAAGAATGCTTCTCAACTTGGCAGCTAGCCAGGGAATTCTGGGAATTGAAGTCCAACATCTGGAAAGTTACTAAGGTTGAGAAGCTTTAAAGTTTCTCTAACCTTGTGCTCTGCTCTGGGTCTACAACTCCCAGATTGCCCAGGTGCCAAATTCAAGGAATTACAGTCTCAACACTTTTAAGCAAGCATAAGGTCAGGAAAAATAATCAGTGATATTTGAATGTTTTCTTCACTGCAACATCTATTTAGGAAAGGCAAGATTTGTGGGATATTACTTGAAGGCAGGGGTGGGATTCCACAGGTTCGCACCTATTCGCTAGAACCAGTTGTTAACATTCTAATCAATTCGGAGAACCGGTTCTTAGAAGAGAATACTGGCCTAATTCTGTAAGGAAGGCAGGAAGGAAACATTCTGGTGTTGCTTACAGAAACTGCCTCTCCTTTAACTCTTATTACATTCTTGGCAGGACTAGACTTCCTCCCTCTGGAACTTCTCTGAAGTTTTTTTTCTTCCTTTGCTGCTATTTTGCTTGTGTGGAATGATCATTCAAAGTTACAATGGCACTGAAAAAAGTGACTTATGACTGTTTTTCATACGACTGTTGCAGCATCCCCACAGTCATGAGAGGCCAGGCATGTGAGTGATGTTGAGTTGACCACGCCCATCCAGTCACATGACCACCAAGCCATGCCCACCAACTAAGCCACACCCACCGAACCGGTTGTTAAAAAATTTGAATCGCACCCCTGCTTGAAGACACAGCAATTTCTTCACTGTTGAAGTACACCATTGGGTTGCACACCCACGCCCAATTCCAACCTTACAGAATAACAGAACGATAGAATAATACAGTTGGAAGGGATCTTAGGGGTTTTCTAATCTATCCCCTGCTAAAGTAGGACACCCTACACTATACCATCCATACAAATGATTATCCAGTCTCTAGCGATGGGGTACCCACAATTTCTGGAGGCAATAATTCCACTGAGATCTGTATTTAGATTATCCATTTGAATGCTTTGAACAATTGTGGAAAGCTATAGAAATGTTTTTGTTCAAATTTAACCAAAAAAAAAAAAAAGAATTGGTTAATATTGTTCTTCATTTGTATCCTGATGGTAATATAAAAACTCTCAGGGCCACTTAAATGTTAAAATGTACAATTGCATAAACAGAAACTATGGATTTAAAAGGAAATAAATAGGATTATTACAAAATAAGAGTTTCTATAAAGCCATTATAAGAGACTGGATTGACTACTTGTTATTTTCCTCTTGAATTGCATCTCACAGGGGAGAGAATTCCATGAATGGATTTACCATTCTCCCAAGCTGTATTTGTTGAGTGAAACATCTTTACTTAGCTTTAGACCGAAGTGTTGTTCTGTGCAGAATATAAAACATTGCACTTCCCTGTGAGTAGGCATTAGAAAGCTATGAATACTGCAAAGGTACAAAAGGCTAATTAAATTCAAAAAGAATAGACACTATGCTTAACAAACCGGATCAAGCTGTATTTGTATGCTTTATGAATATATTACTGAAATCTCAAATATCAATTGTAAACATAAATTGCTTTATGGCTTTCTCCTTTGTGAAGATTTTACAATATTATAGCAAGTAAGCTAATAAGAGTGGTGTAATGACCTAGAGGTGGCTCTCTTGCCTCACAATCAGGAGACTGTGAGTTTGATAATAGGTTGGCACATCTGCTGAACAAAACTCTGCATTGGCAACAGGAAGGGCATCTGGCCAGTAAACACTCAGATCCATTCAGTTTCCCAGGCTCCACTATGCAAGGAATTATGGGGTCATTAAACGAGGATGATGATAGCAAGTAAACTAATACTGTAGAATAATTGAAGAGAAGCCCATTAATATCAGCTAAGATTTTTTAAAAGTGAGATTTTAGATGCTTGTTGCAATTTTTAATTATATAAAGATACAGCTTAAAAAGTAGGTAGTCAAGTTCACTTCAATATAGTCTTTCTTGGGTGCTCTTTTTATGAGATTGCTGTTGTATCAATAGCTCCCTTTAAATCCTGGGTGGTGCATATGAACCCATTATCCCGTAAAGATGTTCTCTCTCATCAACTTTCATTTGGCTTGTTTTTAAAAATCTGTCCCAGGAATGGTGTAGGAAAACAAATAGCAGAGCCTGGGAGGCTGAATCAACAGAGCCTGGGAGGCTGAATCAACAGAGGAATCAGCCTAGTAGTCTCTACCTTGTCACAAGCAGACTAAATTCAACTGCTCTTGAGTTCCCTTAACCTAGTGAAATATCAGCCAAATTAGTGCTGACTGTTCGTTGACGAGATCCTGTGCATAGAAGGAGCAATAATAAGTTTAATAGAAAGCTACTGTATGCACAGGTCTTTCCTACCTAAAAAAATTACAGAATAACAGAGGTCTTTTAATCCAACCCCCTCCTCAAGCAGGAAACCCTATAATAACAATAGCAATAGCACTTAGACTTATATACCGCTTCACAGTGCTTTACAGCCCTTTCTAAGCAGTTTTAGCATATTGCCCCCAACAATCTGTATCCTCATTTTACCCACCTCGGAAGGATGGAAGGCTGAGTCAACCTTGAGCCTGGTGGGATTTGAACTGCCAAATTGCAGGCAGCTGATAGTCAGCAGAGGTGGCCTGCAGTACAGCACTCTAACCACTGTGCTATGTCCCATAGTTCAGACAAATGGTTTTTCCAATCTCTTTTTAAAAGCCTCACAAACTCTGGAGGCAAGTAATTCCACTGATTTTTTCTATCAGATAAATTGTTCAAACTAAATGTACTTCCAAGAAGTGATATGCCTGAAGTCTAATTTACAGAGAGGATCTAACCCAAGCAAAAGATTAGGATGGGGGGGGGACCTTATTCTTTGATGAAAAACAACTGTTCCTTGCACTTAAATAAATAAACAACTGTTCCTTGCACTTAAATAAATAATAGTTTATTGCACTATTCCCTGCTTTATCGCTTTCAGTTTGTCTATCTGTCTTCCTCAACTCTCTTTCATGCCCAAAGAGATTCAGCGATCTAGGGCTTTTTCTAGACCAACATTTTACACGTGTGTGCACAACATGCTAAGATGTACATCTTCCCCTGCCTGTTTCATTGCATTTTACCCAGGTTTAATAAGTAGGCTTGGAAAAAAGAACAAGCCCTGAAACATCATGAATGTTTATGCTATGCAGAAATACTTCTTTGCATGTTAATTTGATCTCTGGTGAATAATTCAAGAGTGGAAAGTCAATCTAAGCACCTGTGCTGCGGCAATAAGGCTTCAGAGAGAAGTGACAAGCTGTCTCTTCACCCACCATAAGCTAGGCAGGACTCTCCTTTGTTGCCATTATTCATGTGGGAGTCAGCAAGACAAACCAGGCAGGCTAAGGGACAAAGGGCTCTGCTAAGGCTGAAAAGGTCTTGTCAAAGGAGACAGTTGTGGGCTTAAAGGGAGAGGAAAGGGAATGAATTGGTCCATCACAGCTTGGTTTGTCAAAATAGAAGCATTCATCTCCATAAAGGACAACACACTCTAAAAATAAATATATCTTATACATGTAAATATGTTAATGTTCCAGCTTTGGCTTTTCCCAGATCTTAGTGGCTACTACACTAAGGTGGTAATGTATGTAGTTAATATATTTTTAATCTATACAATTATCATATACAGAATGCTCTCCAAGTTAAGCAAGACCAGATTTAGGTAAACTCCTTTGTGGGCAGGAAATTATCAACTTTAGATGTGGCTTACAGAAATATTTGCTTCTGCATGTTACATGAAATACAATGGGAAGAAAATGTTGCCTACTTTTTGCAAAGGTCAGGCTAGAAGTAGAATTATGTGCATGTGGATATTCCAGTGACTTAATCCCAGAGCAGGCAGCTGACAGATTGACAGTCCAATTGCTACACAAGCCCCCAATGATAGTGAGAAACTGTCAAGCTGTCATAGTATAGTACCATGCTGGCATGTATATGAGAGAAGAAATAATTTATAGCAGAAAAAAAACAATGAGGGTTCTTTTATTGATAGATGTTAGTGATGCATTTGGGGATTGGAGTAAACATTAATCTTCTCTATGGCATGTCTTATTTCCAACAGCTAGAGGGCTGTGCAGCACATCAAAAGATAAACTTCAGAAGGAAGCAGGTCTGTAGTGTATAGTGTTTTGGCAGGACAAGGTGGGTTCCTAGGAATTTTAAGGAGTTTATGCAGGACATAAAGCCCCCAGATTGCTCCTTAAATTTCCTCAACCATTCCAAAATGTAAAATAAATAAATAATTGTCCTCCTTAAGGGGGAAGCCCCTGGGGACTGCCAAAGAGATGTTGGCTGATTACATACAACTTCTGATGCAAATATTCCACACCACAGTTCTACGATAGATGGCTCATTACGCTCTGTATACCTTTGACATCAGGGAAACAATCATTGTTTAGAATTTATTTTACATTTTCAAAATGGAAGTTTCTTGCTGGTGGCTTGCTGGCAGTTTTGGGAAATTCAGACTTTCAAATTGTTTCAAGATTTTGGTAAAAACAGAGGATGACATTAATATAGTAAATATTTGGTCCCAAATACAGAAAATTACACTGTTTTGGACATTTACTATTTGAGAGGAAGGGGTATTAGCAGGTTCTGACCAATTCTGGAGAACTGGTAGCAGAAATTTTGAGTAGTTCGGAGAACCGGCAAATACCACCTCTGATTGGCCCTGCCCCCATCAATACTCTGCCTCCTGAGTTCCAGCTGATTGGTTGGGTCTTCTTTTGTTCTTCTGCACAGGAGAACGGAGCTGGAAAGCAGGTTAGTAGAATGGGGAGGGAATGGGGATTTTGCAGTAACCTTCCTCTGCTATGCCCACCATGTCACACCATGCCCACCAAGCCATGCCCACATAAGTAGTAAATAGTAAAAACAATTGAATCCCACCACTGGGTTGGGGACCTGAAATGAAATGTATTAATGAATAATCTATACAACATGGTTTGATTAAAGCAAGATTTTGAATTTTAAAGTGCAGAGAGGATTTTGAGAAACATTCTGAGGACTTAATGAGTATCACTTGGAATAATAGGAGAAAGCAGAAAGAAGCAAGCAGAGAGGTTTTGTTCTAGTGCAGTGATGAGCTTAGGACTTTCTGTGGATTCTCTTGATCCCTGTCCCCGCCCCCATTCAGCAGTTTTCAGTCACTGAGAAAATCTATTTTTGGGAAGTAACAGCACATTCAACTGAATTGAACTTCACTGTTGTTAACAGCCTGGGAGATGTCTCCATCCTGAGTTATGTTGTGGAACTTAAATTTTTAAATTCAAAATTATGAGCCATTTAATTTTTTTCCTGAAATAATACTGAATTAATTTTTAGAAATTTCTGGAATGTGTTCGACCTATTAGGATCAGCAGTGGAATTGTTATAAGCAGCTACAGCCACCAAGTGGCAACAAAACTTCACTTCAAAGAATACTATCTTAATTATTGGAGATATAGTCATTGGGAGTACATCTAAGCATATCAGAGGTCATTTCCAAAGCTACTCAGTAATCTGGTAAAGATATTCAGAAATGACTCTTAGACAGAAGAAGAAATAAAAATACTTCAGTTGCCTAAAAATATTGTACATTTGTATATCCTACAAGCTGAAAAACCTTAGTTTTATCCTGAAGATTCTGCAGTCAGTAATGGACAAACCCCTGCAATTGTATGGAAAAGTGGTGGAAATGCATTCTGAACATGAGCTATGTATTCTATGCTAGCAAAATTTAAATTATATGGATTTTATTGTTCCCATAACACTTGCCTCATAGACTACGAAAACAAAGTGACTTATCCAAATCACTTCCATGGTTGAAGGTAAACTTCAGCTTCCCTGGTCCCAATCCAGTGTACTACAGTGTATTACCTTGTCAAGAAACTAGGGATCTTGCAAGCTAGTGCATATGTCAAAATTTCAGATGCAAGATCTTTGTGTTCTGATGTATTCCCTGTAGTATTGATGCATAAAAAGATGCACCCTCTTTATGCAGAGGGAACTCTCCTTGGACACAATTTCTAGGATCATAGGTTGATATTTTATTGTTATCTGATATAGCTCTTGTTTTTTTCTGGGAAATACTACTTGACATTAAAGCCCTTCCAGCTATCTGTTTAGAAGAGAGAAGTATTTATTTTAATTCCAATGGAATAGCACATGAATTCTAATTACAGCCATGTGTTCCACCTCTGTTTCCCCTACCCCTCTCTCTTATTTATCTAGCAGGTGTTTTCTAGAAATCCCTTTCAAAATTTCAAAAGACCTTAAAGCAATATATTCCTTGTATCAGGAATCCTGGCCTGAATTATAGTCTGTCCAAGAAAACTTGAGTTTATGTAGTTATGTATTGTAAGTCATGTTCTATGAACCTGGCACTAGATTTTCAAAGCTTCTATCTGAAATGGAACTAGCTTTACAAAGCTTCTATCCTTAGGTTTGTGATTAGTACTTAGCTTATAGGTGGTGAAACTGATTTCCTTTGGTGGACTATGAGCTTAGACCTTTGTGCATGTCTATATGTGTGGTGGTCTCCCATGGAAAGAATGAGACACAGGCTGGTGTACTCGGGATGGGAGTCTAGAGCAAATTCTAGTGCTCCCTTTTATTGAGAATTTTGTACATAGTAAGCATTCACATTGTGGATTAAAATAATTACACAGAATTGTTTACAGTCGTCTGAGCTGCTTAAATGTTCCTGGTGTTTGTTTTTAATTTCCTTGCTTATCTCAGTGACCCTTAGGCAGATATGTATGTATAAGGTCTTAGACTAATCATTACCCAATGCTGAAGTCGAAGTTTATTCCCACATCTCCCCTGTTTTAGTTTTTTGATGATCGCGGATGCCTCGGTAGCTTTTCACTATCTGCAACAACAGTTCTCCTTCCATTGGCTTCACCCGACACATTCCTAAAAGTCCAGGGAGACATTGGATACAACAGCATACACAAAGAGAAAGTATAAAAAGCAATATCACTCCAACAATTAGGTGACGAATCCATGAACTATCTGGCAACCAGGACCAAAATGCAGACCACACGTCCAATCCCTCGTCCTCCGATTGTAATGGATTCTCATTCAGGGTTTGTTCCATATGCTGTATAGTAGCTGTAATGTTTGGAGAATAATCAGAGATATATATGCAACAATGTGTATGAATCACAGTGCAAACTCCCCCTTGCGCAGCCAAAATAGTGTCCACCGCATATCTGGTTTGCAGGACAAAGTCAAGGATTTTTCCTTGCTCTTCTTCAAGCAGCTTTAGCGTTTTAATGGTGTCTTTAAACATAGTAACTGTCCAATTGTTTAAACGATGCAAATCTCTATAGTTCATCATGACTCCTAAAGGAGGAATGACTCCCCTTGATATCTGTGTCCAGTAGTCATGATTCAAAACAGAGTTTACTTCCGTTGCGGAACGCGCATTGCGGATATGAGCAGTCCCCAAAGATTTTAAAATGACATGAGATGGGATTACTTTCCCAAAGGTGCAGACTCCTTTCCATCGTGCTGGCATGAGATCATAGGCCATCTGTCCACACAGCAACCATAGATTTGCTCCCAGGAGATGACCAACTGTATTTGGTTCAGCATAGATTAATTGTGCAAAAGATTCCATTAACATAGCCAAATAAGTGGGCGGTGGTGCGTATTTCCCATTTGCACATTTGGGCAGCTGGTTTTCTATCATGGTGGGACAACATGTGGCAGGGATAAATGGACACCCATTTTCATTGATCAAAAATATGATATCAAATTTAGAAATATTATGTACAAAGTAAGTGAGATTTTTAGTTTTCATGTCATCTGGATAAACCCAACTTCCATTGCCAATAATAATTGTTTTGTTACAAAATGGATATGTTCCCAAGTAAGTCATATTCTCTACTGTCTCATTGTGGGTCCAGCAGATACCCGCCACCTCTTGGATTCGGCTTCCAAGATGCAATGTATTTATGTTACTTGTAGTCCAACTGTTAGATCACATCCCTGAACAACCATAGCATTGTCCCTTATACCAGTCACCTTCGGCCAGAGGTACTGCAACCATTGGAAGCCCTGATGTTTTGTGAGTTGGCATGTGCATACATATCCAACAATCAGTTTTATTATGAAGGTTTGCTAGCTTCCCCATGTCCTGGATCAACGTGTTTCTTGTCCATTCCCCCAAATCCATCCCCTTGCCCTTTTGGCTGATGATAAGGACGCACACAGCGAGCAGAAACCCAAACAACTGTCCCCTCATCTTCAACAGCAGTGTATCCTCAGCCCCAAGTTATCAGTGGGACAGGTCCTTTCCACGTTGGATCTGGTAATCTCTTATACCGAACTTTCGGTCTTGGCGTACCTGCAGAAGGGGAGAAAGCAAAATGCCTACTGGCTGCCGTAGCAGCGGGAGATCCTGTCATGTTTAAAAAATTTAAAGTGTATAAGGTAATATTAAGAATGTTTTGTATGTAAGGCAAGCCATATCCATCCACTTCCCCCGTTTTTGTTTTTGTGTTAAGGAGTGCTTGTTTTAGCATCTGATGAGCTCATTCCACAATGGCCTGACCAGTGGAATTGTAGGGAATGCCAAATTTATGTATAATTGACCATCGATGACAAAATTCCGCAAAGGCGGTGCTAATGTAAGCAGGGCCATTATCGGTTTTGATCTCCATTGGTGGCCCCACATGTGTGAAGGTATGGAGGCAATGGTTGACAACATGTTTTATAGCCTCTCCTCGTTGAGGTGTTGCCATAATAAATCCTGAATAGGTATCAACGGTGACATGCAGATGGTGCCATGGTTTGAAGGGAGGGTGTTGCGTGACATCCATCTGCCATAGTTGACAAGCAGATGTCCTCCGAGGATTTACTCCTTGAGGAAGAGCAGTGGATTGAGCACTGCAACTAGGACATTGTTGAATAATAGCCGCAGCTTCTGTAGCAGCGAGACCAAATTGTTTACAAAGAGCTTTAGCATTTTGATGAAAATAGCTATGTGAGTCCCATGGAGTAACAGGAGAAAGTGAGAGACAGGACATGGCCGAGGCCGCTGTATCATTCCCTTCCTGCAGCTCCCCGGGAAGTGGCTGGTGGCTGCGAATGTGTGCGATATGTAGAGAATGTGTGCGAGAATGAAGACAGCTTTGCAGAGCTAGAAACAAACTCATAAGATTAGCATCAACAGATGGAGAAAGATAAGCAAATTCAATGTTAAGTATCAATTGATAAACGTAAAGAGAATTCACAATAAGATTTAGCAGTTCTTGCAAAAATTCCTGTAAGGCCAAAATAGCAGCAGCTAATTCAGCCCTTTGTGCTGATTGCTGAGGAGGGGTAATTTTTGTTTTCCATACCCCTTCCTGTCTCCATGCACAAGCACCATAGGTCTTACCATCATCCGCATAAACGGTCACTCCCCCAACTGGCTGCTTAGCAATAACTGAATTAAAATTTACAGATACGTTTCGAAGCAACTGGAAACGAGGGTCAATGGGGGTGTGGCAAGAAATCTTCCCTGGCCAATTTTCAAGAGCAATTTGCAATTCAATGGATTGACTATACCAAGTTTCCCACAGAGTGAGGGAGATAGGTAAAAATAGCTGAACTAGATCTATGCCATATAAATGCATACTGTGATTTCGGCCTTTGATGATTAACTCACTATAAAGCATAGCCATAGTAGAAATTGTTTTTCTGGGAGTATTCTGCAAATGCAACCATTCAGTGATATAAACCTGCGCTTCATGTAATTGAAATAAAGCTGCAGTAGGCAAGGCTGGAGTTTGTAAATTTGCCAAAGCAAACGGAGTATCAGGAATGTATCGATCAACCCAACGCTGTGTTAAAGCCGCATTTACATGTGTCAGTACCTTCCTTTGTTCTGCTGATAAGGTTACAGCAGAATCCGGTCTCGCAGAGCCCTTTAGGGCCAAGAACAAGGGCTGGAGTACTGCTGTAGTTAACCCCAGGTAGGGTCTAACCCAGTTAATTGTTCCTAGTATTTGTTGTAATTTTACTAGAGAAATCTTTTCCTCAATTTTGATTTCTGGAATGACCGGATGAGCATAGGTTGCAAGGACCTTATACCCTAAGTAGGCATATAGCGTTTGACTTTGAATTTTTTCTGGGGCAATATGAAGTCCAAATTGTAATAATACCTCTTTAAGGCAAGTAACGCTGCCTTAACTGTTCCTGGTGGGCTGGGAGCTGCAATTAAAATATCATCCATGTAGTGGTAAACCTTCCATCCAGGATGAGAGGTTCTGAATGGAGCCAGAGCCATTCGAACATATGACTAGCACATCGTTGGACTGTTTAGCATTCCCTGTGGCAAAACCTTCCATTGGTAATGAAAGGTAGGTGAATTGTTATTCAACTCAGGTACGGTAAAGGCAAATAATTTCTTGTCATCTGCATGCAAAGGGATAGAAAAGAAGCAATCCCGTAAATCTACTACAACTAGATCCCAATTACGTGGGATCAGGTTAGGGTTAGGCAAACCATATTGTAATGCTCTCATTGGTTGAAGGATGGAGTTAATGGTTCTCAGATCATGCAAAAATCTTCATTTTCCATTTTTCTCTTTAATAACAAATACCGGAGTGTTATATGGACTAGAAGTTGGCTCAATGTGTCCTAATTGTAGCTGCTCAGCTACCAATTGATGTAAAGCTGTAAGCTTTTCTTTTGGAAGTGGCCATTGGTCAATCCAGACTGGCTGAGAGGTTAACAATTGTAATTTTTCCATTATCCAATAACAATTTTTGTGCGAAATTGTGACAGCAAATCTCTACCCCACAAGTTTATATGCAGGGGCAACACAAGAGGTTGAATCCTTGCAGTCTCACCAGTTTCTCTATGCAATGCCTTCAACCAACATACACTACTTCTTGCAAACTGCATACCACCCACTCCACGAATAGCCGAAGAGTCCTCAAGCGCCCATTCATTTGGCCATTCCTTTTGGCGTATCACAGAGACATCTGCTCCGGAATCTATAAGGCTAGAAAATGATTTTCCCTGAATTTCAATTATCATTTTTGGTTGGTCTGTAGTCAAATTTTTGTCAGCGCTAGCAGTTCTGCAGCAACTGGAGAACTTGCTATTTCAGTGGACCCAAAACCACCAGTTCATGGGAGCCCAATTAAAGGATTTATAGGGATGTATGGAAGCAATAATAACTGGGCAATAGAGTCACCGGCCATTAATGATGCAGGAGTATCAGTGTACAATTGTATTTTAATAACTCCTTTATAATCTTGATCAATAACTCCTGGAATAACAAAAAACCCTTTTTCTGATGCAGAAGACATGGGAAGTACTAATCCCACTGTTTTTTCTAGCAGTGGCCCATGCAAATGAGTGTCCTCAATGTACACTTGATTAGGAAAGGTCACATTAATTGAGTTCAACATTTTTAAACCCAAACCTGCACTCCCAGTAATTACAGGCAATGCTTTTGTGACAGCCTTGGGAGCGGGGCTGGCTGCACGCCCCAAATTTAGTTTCCCGGATTTTGGTTCTGATCAGAGCAACATTGATTTGCCCAATGAAACCTTTTTTTGCATTTTGGACAGACCGATTTTGGACGGATGTCCTTAATTTTGTTTTTGTTAAATGCCATCAGGGGCACAGCACTGGGCTTTAAAATGGCCAGGCTTTCCACAATTAAAACAATTCCCTGCAGGTTTCATCCCTTTTTGTAATGCCATAGCCAAAGTCTCCATGTTGTAAGCCTAAGAACCCACCACTGCACATGCCTTTAACAGATCAGCCAGAGTAACCTCACCTCTAGCCACCAAGGGCTGTAAGATATGCTTGCAGTCAGCGTTTGCATTTTCAACTGCCAATTTCAGCAAAAGTTCTTTTGCAGCTTCCTCATTCGAGATTTGCCTGGTAATAGCCAATTGTAGCCTTTCCACAAAATCATTATAAGACTCAGATGCTGTTTGCTTAATTTGAGAAAAAGACCGTGCTGGGGTTCCCACATCCTGGATGCAGGACAACACCCCAAGGACAGCTGCCATAACCACTGGAAATACGTGATCAGGCAAATTAGCAGCTTGATCAGCAGTGGATTCAAACAAGCCTGCCCCATAGATTTGGTCTGGCATATACAGTCCCCCCGAATTCCTTCCCCTAGTGACAGCTTCCCTTTGGTATTCTGAGTCAAAGACCACATACTAAGTAGAGCTCAATATCATTCTCATTAAATCTTTCCAGTCACTAGGAATCATGTGTGAGGTAGCCAAACTTGTCAGGAGCCCCTTTGTAAAAGGACTTTGAATACCATAATCTTTAACTGCTTTTTTAATTTCCCTAAGAACTGCTAAAGGAATCGGAACCCATTCAGTCTGCAGATTGCCTTGAGCATCCACTTGCCTATTGACTGGAAACAAATTCATTTGGGGAATCTCATCAGGCTCTAATTTCCCCTCATTGAAAGCCTGATGCATCATTGCTTGAACTTTTCCCATTTTTGGTTAGATTTTCTCATCCACTGGAGTAGGCGCTGTTGGAAATGATAAAGCACACTCCAGTTTTGGGGTAGACGGGTGCAATACAATTCCTTTATAAGGAGGGGGTTCTACTAAAGTTTTTAAAAGAGGTTGTTGCTGGGTCTCTAAAGCAGTCATAACAACCTTCCAATATATCAAAATTTCAGCTGTTGCCCGTGGCTCTTCATGAAGGATAGTTCCAATTCTCCTCCATGAGTCTAACTTTAAAGAGCCTTTCTCTGGATACCAGGGACATTGCCGCCAGATCTCTTGCAGCAGCTCTCTCACATTATCTTTTGAAAGAACTATTTGCCCCCCCCCAGGGGGTTTAAAGATAAAGAAGTTTGTCCTGACTAACTTCAGCAGCTCATTAACATGCCATTCCTGTGGCTGAGAGAGTTTTCCCCCCATGTTCCCTGAAAAAATCCTATTGTCCAGCTATAGTTAAGTACGTACTTTACCTATTCCAGGCGAGGAAACACGGAGGTCCGGACACGTACCACCTGCAGTGGATCACGTCGGGGTCACCACTTGTGGTGGTCTCCCATGGAAAGAATGAAACACAGGCTGGTGTACTCGGGATGGGAGTCTAGAGCAAATTCTAGTGCTCCCTTTTATTGAGAATTTCATACATAGTAAGCATTCACATTGTGGATTAAAATAATTACACAGAATTGTTTACAGTTGTCTGAGCTGCTTAAATGTTCCTGATGTTTGTTTTTAATTTCCTTGCTTATCTCAGTGACCCTTAGACAGACATGTATGTATAAGGTCTTAGACTAATCATTACACAATACTGAAGTCGAAATTTATTCCCACATATATGAAGAGTGACTGTGGGTCATTCCCCAATGGAAAGGATGCCCCATGCCTCTGTACAAGTAATATAAGAACTTACTTTAAAGTTTAATTCCCAAGACCTGTTCAGTCAAAGAATTCCCCTTTATAGAAATACAATCCTTCAGTTCTGGGTTACTGAGATGTCCCAGGAGCAAGAAAGTGGAAAGCATTCCTGAGGTAATCAAAAGATCTACAGACAAGGCTGGAAGAGGAAGATCTGGAAAAAGAGAACTTCAGGAGACTGGTAAACCTTCTGATTAGCAGTCAGAAACTTTATGGAGAGCCAATGCTGACAGACTCTGACATTTATCTCAATAGGACATGAAACCTCCTGCATTTGTGAAATTCTGCAGTGAGAATTGAATAAGATTTTGCATCAGCACTGGATAAATATAGTGGACATCAGCAATGATGGGATTACACTTTTTACTTAAAGGTAGTACCCGATTAGATAGAACAGGAGTGTCTGCTCACTTGACAATGTCTAGCTTTCTCAGCAATTGGGGGCCTCTTTAAAAAAGATTAGCAAAAGAGATCTGAGACCTCAAAATGCCCACTCCCTCAAATGAATGGAGGCTCCCTAATTCCCCTTTCCTTACTATCCAGAAGGACAGCAGAAAGCCTTCAACTGTACAAATAGCTAAAACCTTCACTATGTATTCTGTACGTTCATTTACATTCTTGAAAGCCCCGCGTTTTGATTGGCCAAAGTGCAGGGCGATCTGATTGGTTGGGCGAGCCGCGCTGATTGACCCGCTCAGAATCTCCCGCGATTGGTGGATTCGAATCGCGGGAGATTCAAAGTGGTGCCATTGGCTGCGGCCGCCGCGGCTTGGAAATAAAAAGCTGAGAGTTTTTCCTTGGAACCCAGTTCGGTTCCGGGGACCAATAAAGAGCTGAAACCTAGTCACCGACTACTGGTCTCTTTTCTGACGGACACGACACTATGCATCCATATACATCTTTGAAAGTTTTAATTATTCTGAATAGGCCAATGAGGGATCTACTATTGGAAGAATTATCCTTCTGGGTTCAGTTCCAAGTGAGGAAAAAGACACTGTAAATATGGAGGCTGTTTGGAAAGATGGTTTCATGGTGGACAGGACCACATGGCTTGGAGCTCCAAAGTGAAAAGGATGTTCACATGCTTCAAGATGTTTGGTGAAGGAAAAGAAGGAAGAATATGCTCAGAGTCCCTGAGTTTTATACCCTCTGTTGGGATTTGAATTTGAGCTTGTATTCTGATTAGTTGTCAGACTCCCATGGGGCCATGCAGGAACAACTCTGTAGGCTGTCCTGAGTCCCAGGCTTGGATAAGCCTTGCTGGATGATAATGTAATGAAAGGGCTTTGGGCAATTCATATTATAGCTTTACCTGGAGTAGATCTTTGTTATGTAAAGTAGACTGCCCCATGCCAGAGTAATAGCCCATTAGCAAAGATGTGTGTGTGTGAGAGAGAGAGTGTCTGCCTCTTTGAATTTCTACTTTTCTTTTTAGGGGGAATATTCTGCCTTTTTAATATTTCCTAGGATATTTCATTTTTCTAGGAGAGGGATGGGTGCTAACATCCTATGCTATCTTGGAATTAAATAAGCACATGTTTTAGAATTTCCAAACACTCCATCTGTGTATGATTTGTCCATTAATTCTTTTAGTTGATGTTTCTTAATCTCTCTATATAAAAGTGAAATACCATTCAGGCATCATCACAAAATCTCCAGAACCACAAAGCATACAAACTTGAAATTTGGCACATATCTTCCTCTTGGCTTCTAGGTGCTCAAGGACTTTTCAAAATAACTATCAGAGAATTAGTATTTCATATATTATTATTTAAAAAAAAAACAATTTTTTTATTTTTTAGACAAACATACACAAACACAACATAAAAGCATCAAGCCACCTTCCACTTACGTACATATAGTGTTGGTTACAAATTGTTTTGTGCATCCACTCCATATTCCTCACTTACAATTACTTGTATATATTCTCATATTATCAATCAAATATTCCTAAATACATTATCATTGTTACTCAATCATTTGACTATACTATTATTCATTCATATTATGTGAAATATTCCATATTTTTAAATTGATTTATCTTATAGTAATTCATATTATCATCCTAAATTCATCCCATAGTTATAATACGATAATACATCTTTATATATTCTATATAGTTCTATTCTAAACTTCTACACATTTCATTACCATATTTTATTTTCTAACCATTGATATAAATAAATCCCAAATTTTATAAAATTGTTTATCTTCTTGTTCTCTAATTTCAAATGTCAATTTACTAATTTCAGCATATTCCATTATTTTCTTGATAACTTCCTCCTGCGTTGGTGTTTTCTCATTTTCCATTTTTGGCAAATACAATCCTAGCCGCTGTTAATACATTTACAGTCAAATATTTCAATTCCCTACTGTATATTTCAGGTAAAATTCCCAATAAAAATATATCTGGTTTCAAGTCTATGTGTTTTTTTGTCATTTTTTCCAACCACGTGTAGATTTTAGTCCAATATCTTTTAGCATCCGCGCACGTCCACCACATATGGTAATAGGAACCAGGTGTCTGGTGAAGTTTCCAACACTTTTCAGATTTGTTCTTGAACGTTCTTGCTATTCTTGTTGGGGGTAAGTGCCACCTGTAAAACATCTTATACAAGTTTTCTTTATATGCTGTTGATATTGTCATTTTATAATTTTGAGACCACAATTTTTGCCATTTCTCTAAATCAATCCCATATCCAAAATTCTTCCCCCAAACAATCATAGTTTCTTTAACTTGTTCTTTTCTAGCTTAATTTCTAATAAATATCCATAGTTTTTTTAATCACCTTATCATCAGTACTTGTCAAAATCTTATCTAAGTCAGTCAGTTTATCATAAAAACCTTCTGTTTTGGAATCTTTATCATATCTAGAGCGTATTTGTGCATATGAAAACCAATTCATCTTTATACCTTGTTCTTCTAGTTTTTGCAGATTTTAAGTTCACCCTTTTCATTCAATATTTCGCCGTATCTAACTGTTTGTTCCTTTTTAAATGTTATACGATAAGAAAATGCTTCAATAGTCGATAGCCAGACTGGAATTTTCAAATAATATTGCCTTTTAGTCTTCTCCCAGTTTAATAACAAAGCCTCATGTATATAATGCCTTCTAAAATATCCCTGTGCTTTAGTTCCCTTGTACCATAAGAAGGTGTGCCAACCCAGCAACAAATCATTTCTTTCTAATGTTAACAATCTAGTATTTCTTAGTGTTATCCATTCCTTAACCCACATCAGATTTGTCGCTTGATTGTATAACTCCCAATTAGGCAGGCCAAATACTCCTCTTATTCTAGCTTCTTGCAAAAGTTTTAATTTTATTCTCACTTTCTTTCCCTGCTATATATACTTCAGCACTATTTTATTTAAATCTTCAAAGCAGTCTTTCCCTAACCCAATTGGAATTGTTTGAAACAGGTATAAAATTTTAGGTAATATATTCATCTTAATTGTTGATATCTCCCTATTAATGATAACTGTAAATTTTCCTATTTCGCCAAGTCTGTCACAATCTGTTGTTTGAGTTTATTCTTTTTAAATGTGATACACCTTGCTATCAAATGTATCCCCAAGTACTTAACCTTATTTGTGACCTGGATTTTCAAAACATCCGCCAATTCTTCCTTTTGTCTTAATAACATATTCTTTATCAAAATCTTCATTTTAATCTTTATTTATTTTCAAACCAGCTACTTTTCCATATGCCTCTATCTTTTCTATCAGTTTAAATGCTGTTTCTAATGGATCTTCTAAAATGAAAACCAGGTCATCCACAAATACTTGCAATTTAAATTCTTCTTTTTTAATTTTCATCCCTTTTATGTCTTTTTCTTCTCTAATGTTTCTATTTAACACTTCCACAATTAACACAAACAACAGAGGTGACAATGGGCAGCCTTGTTTTGTCCCTTTTCTTATATCATTGGAATCCGTCAATTCTCCCTCTATCATTACCTTTGCTGTTTGTTTATGATATATAGCTTCTATGGCATGGATAAATTTCTTACCAAAGCCCATCTGCTCCAACTGTAATAACATGAATTGCCAGGTCACATTATTAAAGGCCTTCTGTGCATCTAAGAATATCAAAGCCATTTGTTTTTCGGGATGTGCCTTATAATATTCCACCTTTTCTTGTTCTTTTCCCTGTTGTAACATCATCTGTATTGAACGTTGTCCTCCAGATGGTAAAGAGGAAGATGCAGGAATTGAAGAACCAGCCGCCATTAGTCTCCTACTCAGTTCACCAAAAAATTATAAAGTTGTAAACAATTCAAAATCTTCAGGTTCTTCTAGACCTTAATCCACTTGTGCAGTAAACAATTGTAATTCCAAACAAGAAATAGCAAAGAAAAAACAAAAAGGAAAGAAAAGAAAAATTTCTTCAGGTTCTTGTACACCCTAATCCAATCGATTGATTAATTGGCAAGAAAACCCCCCCAAAAAAATAAGGCCAAAAAAGGAAAAAGGAAAAGTTATCAAATATAAAGAAAGAAAAAATAAAATAAAATTCTTCAGGTTCTTCAACACCTTAATCCAATTAAGAAGTCTCAGCGGTACAAAAAAAAAATCCAATATAAGAAGGAAATAAAAGGATGAGTGAGGAAAAAAAATACTCCCTTGGAAAAAAAAGAGAAAATAATACCAATAGCAATAAGAAAAAACAGGTAGAAGAGAAAGGATTTCCTTTTTAAAAAAAATAAAAAATGAAACTAATGAAAAAAATAGACTTAAAAAAAAAGAAAGGCAAATTAGATTCCTGTTGTAACATCATCTGTTTTAAACGTTCTCCTCCAGATGGTGAAGAGGAAGATGTAGCAATTGAAGAACCAGCCGCCGTTAGTTTCCTACTCATTTCACCAAAACATTTTAAGGTTGTAAACAATTTAAAATCTTCAGGTTCTTCTAGACCTTAATCCACTTGTGTAGGAAACAATTGTAATTCCAAGTAAGAAATAGCAAAGAAAAAAAGAAAAGAAAAGAAAAATTTCTTCAGGTTCTTGTACACCCTAATCCAATCAATTGATTAATTGGCAAGAAAAACCCAAAAAGAAAAATAAGGCCGAAAAAGGGAAAAGGAAAAATTATCAAATGTAAAGAAAGAAAAAATAAAATAGAATTCTTCAGGTTCTTCAACACCTTAATCCAATTAAGAAGTCTCAGCGGTACAAAAAAAAAAAAATCCAATATAAGAAGGAAATAAAAGGAGGAGTGAGGAAAAAAAATACTCCCTTGGAAAAAAAAGAGAAAATAATACCAATAGCAATAAGAAAAAACAGGTAGAAGAGAAAGGATTTCCTTTTTAAAAAAAATAAAAAATGAAACTAATGAAAAAAATAGACTTAAAAAAAAAGAAAGGCAAAAGTAGATTCCTGTTGTAACATCAACTGTATTGAACGTTGTCCTCCAGATGGTGAAGAGGAAGATGTAAGAATTGAAGAACCAGCCGCCATTAGTTTCCTTCTCAGTTCACCAAAAAATTATAAACTTGTAAACAATTCAAAATCTTCAGGTTCTTCTAGACCTTAATCCACTTGCGTAGTAAACAATTGTAATTCCAAGTAAGAAATAGCGAAGAAAAAAATGAAAAGGAAAGAAAAGAAAGATTTCTTCAGGTTCTTGTACACCCTAATCCAATCGATTGATTAATCGGCAAGAAAAACCCAAAAAGAAAAATAAGGCCAAAAAAGGGAAAAGGAAAAGTTATCAAATATAAAGAAAGAAAAAATGAAATAAAATTCTTCAGGTTCTTCAACACCTTAATCCAATTAAGAAGTCTCAGCGGTACAAAAAAAATCCAATATAAGAAGGAAATAAAAGGATGAGCGAGGAAAAAAAAAATTCCCTTGGGAAAAAAAAGAGAAAATAATACTAATCGCAATAAGAAAAAACAGGTAGAAGAGAAAGGATCTCCTTTTTAAAAAAAATAAAAAATGAAACTAATGAAAAAAATAGACTTAAAAAAAAAGAAAGGCAAAAGTAGATTCCTGTTGTAACATCAACTGTATTGAACGTTGTCCTCCAGATGGTGAAGAGGAAGATGTAAGAATTGAAGAACCAGCCGCCATTAGTTTCCTTCTCAGTTCACCAAAAAATTATAAAGTTGTAAACAATTCAAAATCTTCAGGTTCTTCTAGACCTTAATCCACTTGCGTAGTAAACAATTGTAATTCCAAGTAAGAAATAGCGAAGAAAAAATGAAAAGGAAAGAAAAGAAAAATTTCTTCAGGTTCTTGTACACCCTAATCCAATCGATTGATTAATTGGCAAGAAAAACCCAAAAAGAAAAATAAGGCCAAAAAAGGGAAAAGGAAAAGTTATCAAATATAAAGAAAGAAAGAATAAAAAAAAATTCTTCAGGTTCTTCAACACCTTAATCCAATTAAGCGGTACAAAAAAAAATCCAATATAAGAAGGAAATAAAAGGGTGAGCGAGGAAAAAAAACTACTCCCTTAGGGAAAAAAAGAGAAAATAATACTAATAGCAATAAGAAAAAACAGGTAGAAGAAAAAGGATTTCCTTTTTAAAAAAAATAAAAAAAGAAACTAATGAAAAAATAAACTTAAAAAGAAAGGAAGGCAAATTAGATTCCTGTTGTAACATCGTCTGTTTTAAACATTCTCCTCCAGATGGTGAAGAGGAAGATGTAGCAATTGAAGAACCAGCCGCCGTTAGTTTCCTACTCATTTCACCAAAACATTTTAAGGATGTAAACAATTTAAAATCTTCAGGTTCTTCTAGACCTTAATCCACTTGTGTAGTAAACAATTGTAATTCCAAGTAAGAAATCGCGAAGAAAAAAGGAAAAGCAAAGAAAAATTTCTTCAGGTTCTTGTACACCCTAATCCAATCGATTGATTAATTGGCAAGAAAACCCAAAAAGAAAAATAAGGCCAAAAAAGGGAAAAGGAAAAGTTATCAAATATAAAGAAAGAAAGAATAAAATAAAATTCTTCAGGTTCTTCAACACCTTAATCCAATTAAGCGGTACAAAAAAAAAATCCAATATAAGAAGGAAATAAAAGGGTGAGCGAGGAAAAAAACTACTCCCTTGGGGAAAAAAGAGAAAATAATACTAATAGCAATAAAAAAAACAGATAGAAGACAAAGGATTTCCTTTTTTAAAAAAATAAAAAATGAAACTAATGAAAAAATAGACTTAAAAAGAAAGGAAGGCAAATTAGATTCCTGTTGTAACATTGTCTGTTTTAAATGTTCTCCTCCAGATGGTGAAGAGGAAGATGTAGGAATTGAAGAATCAGCCGCCGTTAGTTTCCTACTCATTTCACCAAAACATTTTAAGGTTGTAAACAATTTAAAATCTTCAGGTTCTTCTAGACCTTAATCCACTTGTATAGTAAACAATTGTAATTCCAAGTAAGAAATCGTGAAGAAAAAAGGAAAATAAAAGAAAAATTTCTTCAGGTTCTTGTACACCCTAATCCAATCGATTGATTAATTGGCAAGAAAACCCAAAAAGAAAAATAAGGCCAAAAAAGGGAAAAGGAAAAGTTATCAAATATAAAGAAAGAAAGAATAAAATAAAATTCTTCAGGTTCTTCAACACCTTAATCCAATTAAGCGGTACAAAAAAAAAATCCAATATAAGAAGGAAATAAAAGGGTGAGCGAGGAAAAAAACTACTCCCTTGGGGAAAAAAGAGAAAATAATACTAATAGCAATAAAAAAAACAGATAGAAGACAAAGGATTTCCTTTTTTAAAAAAATAAAAAATGAAACTAATGAAAAAATAGACTTAAAAAGAAAGGAAGGCAAATTAGATTCCTGTTGTAACATTTTCTGTTTTAAATGTTCTCCTCCAGATGGTGAAGAGGAAGATGTAGGAATTGAAGAACCAGCCGCCGTTAGTTTCCTACTCATTTCACCAAAACATTTTAAGGTTGTAAACAATTTAAAATCTTCAGGTTCTTCTAGACCTTAATCCACTTGTATAGTAAACAATTGTAATTCCAAGTAAGAAATCGTGAAGAAAAAAGGAAAAGAAAAGAAAAATTTCTTCAGGTTCTTGTACACCCTAATCCAATCGATTGATTAATTGGCAAGAAAACCCAAAAAGAAAAATAAGGCCAAAAAAGGGAAAAGGAAAAGTTATCAAATATAAAGAAAGAAAAAATAAAATAAAATTCTTCAGGTTCTTCAACACCTTAATCCAATTAAGAAGTCTCAGTGGTACAAAAAAAAAATCCAATATAAGAAGGAAATAAAAGGATGAGCGAGGAAAAAAAACTACCTTGGAAAAAAAAAGAGAAAATAATACTAATAGCAATAAAAAAAACAAGTAGAAGAGAAAGGATTTCCTTTTTAAAAAAAATAAAAAATGAAAAAATAGACTTTTAAAAAAAGGAAGGCAAAAGGTCAGAATCCCAAGTATCTACCAAAAATAAATAGCTAGCAAGGAGGAGGTGAGTAGCAAATAGCCCAACATAAGCAAAAGGTAAAAGAAGGAGAAAGAACACACTGCACCTATATAATATCCAAGGCTTTTTGTTAAAATCCAAACAATTTTATAACTCTCTTCTCTAGGGTCTTGTAATCTTCTTTCTGTAAATTCCAAACTTTCTTTCAACACCAGACTCCAGCCACTGATAGAAACCCAGAAGAGCACCTGTAATAATACTCTGCTCTTCCCCCTATCTTATCAAACAGGCTCAAAGTACTTGAAAAGAAGCCACCTCGGTTCTTTCTCAACTTTGTCTGGTCTTAGAAAGTAAAAGAAAAAGAATGTTTCCAAGCCTTTGGATGGCAGTGTTACAGATTTTCCTTCACTTTCCCCTACTTTTCCAAAACCAAAAATGTATTTTAAATTAGTAAAGAATTAATTAATTAATTAAAAAAGAAAAAAACTGAGGAGAAAAGACTATAAAGGAATCTCTAACCTAAAATATTATAAAAGCAAGAAGAGAAAAAATAGATTAAAAGAAAAACCAGTGCAGTTTTAAAGTAAAGAAGCGTAAACAATCCAACAGTAAAAAAACACTAATTTTGACTTCCTGTTTAAAATCGCCGCTTAACCACTTCTGTCTTCAATTTTACAAATTCTTTCTTTTTCTTAGGGTGTTCTCTCTAATCATAAAGTTAAAAAAAAAAACCTCTCACCAAACCGACACATTTTCTCTTTCTGTTCCCTTCCATTTCAGAGCTGTCTCAGCTTCAGCAGCTTTATTGTCTGTTTCTTTGCCGCTGGAAAAAAGAGCTTCTCCTGGATCTACCAGGGACTTTGCGGTGTCCCTGGGATCAGCAGGATGTGCTCTTTACTTTCACCATCTCTTCGGGACAGTTTAGATCCAGGAGGACCGTCCAGCAACAAAGATATCGGTGGCGATCTTGGATCTTCAAGATCGCATGTCGTGCCGCTGTGACGCCAACCCCGTCCTCCTCAGTATTTCATATATTATTATTAACACACTTTGATGCTGAAGAGTTCTACTCCCCCACCCACCTGAAAACAAATCTGTTCCAAATGCAAAAACACAAGCAGAGGAGAGGAGTTTCCATTTCAGTTTTAGTTTCACAGCAGCAACCAGTTTTAGTACAGAACAGTTGAGCTAAGCCACACCCAGGCTCCTTGCTGTCTCCGTTTTGCCCATAGTAAATACTGGTTTCAGTTTCCATTTTTCAGTTTCCAAACAGTCCTCAACTCTCTCACACACTTACAGGACGCTAGCCAGATGAATACCGATGGATGCTGGTAGGCAGAAGCACAATTTTTTACCCTTATTTTCCTCCCCCAAAACTAAGCCTGATCACATAGTTTTGTAGCGAAGCACGGGTATAGACCTAGTTTAGTAATATAGGTAGTTCTTGATTTACTTGAACTACAATTGGGACCAGAATTGATTTACTTGAACTACAATTGGGACCAGAATTTTGATAGGTAAGTGATGTAGTTGTTAAGCAATTTTTTACATGACTGGACCTGATTTTACACAATGTTTACAATCATTTAATAAATCACATGGCTATTAAGTGAATTGCACAGTCATTAAGAGAATCCAGCTTTCCCAATTGACCTTGTTTGTTGCAAGCCAATTGGAAGATCACAAATTGTGATCCCAAAAACCCTGCAACCATTTTAAGTGCAAGTCAGTTCCCAAGGACCCAAATTGCAGTCATGTGACTATGGGCATAGTGCAATGCTTGTAACTTCAAAGGTGGACTATAAGTCACTTTTGCCGAGGTCATTGAAACTCCAAACCATAATTAAACAAATGGTGGTAAGTCAAGGACTTCCTGTAAATTGCCATCTTTCTTCTTCCCAAAGCTTTGTAATCTACACTTAGGACATCTATATCAAGAAGGCTCTTTGAGGCTCTTCCTTTTGACTTGTATGTAGAAGCTGATAATGCTTTTATACAAACCATTTAAGCATGGTCTGACATTCCAAATCAAATGCTATAGATCAGAGGAGAGGGTGGCTTGGACTGAATTTCCCACAAAACCTCCTGGAGGATGGCAAAAGCAGGTAGACATCTTAAGGCTTGGTATTCAACTAGGACTACTATGGAAATATCTATAACAGATCCTGCTCTCTCAAATATATGCATTTATACTCATAATGCCCATATACTCATTCTCTTAGCTTGGTGGGAAGAGACTAAGTTTCAACAGTCTTGCTTTCTTCCTTTGATTTCTCCAAGATGCCTTTGTGCCCACATGGACCTAGAGGAAATTATACAAAGGAAGAATAACAAATGGGGTTAAAATTAAGATGATGGTTTGCTCTCCAGCTATCTAACCTGATTGCTTGTAGAAACACCAACAAAAATAGACACATTAGCATCAGATCCTCCCATGCTATGTAGCAGGGGTCCTGAATCCCCGGTCAGTGAACTGGCACCGCTCTGTGGCATGCCAACAACTGGGCCACACAAACAAGCAAAGCCTGACTTGTAGGATGCAGTACTTCCAGTTTGTAGGGCTTCAGTGGCAGGCAGGAATCCTCCCATGCTATGTAGCAGGGGTCCTGAATCCCCAGTCAGTGAACTGGCACTGCTCTGTGGCATGCCAATAACTGGGCCACACAAACAAGCAAAGCCTGACTTGTAGGATGCAGTACTTCCAGTTTGTAGGGCTTCAGTGGCAGGAAGGAATCTGCGATCATGTGCAGTTTCTGCCTGGTCTCACCGCTGGAGCGCCCTGAGCCAGCTGGCTTCGGGGCTAAGCCACCCCGTAGAGGTGGTGAAGACTGGGGATACTCTAGCAGGGTTGGGGGGAGCCGCATCTCTCCTCCTCAGCTGGCTAAACTCCCTTTCTCGAAGGCGGTAAAAGCGGTGGTCAGAAATGGCCACCACAAAGAAGCACTCAGCCGGAAAAGAAAGTGCAGGAGGAAGTTAAGAAGTGAAAGTTTTGGCTGACCAGGACAAGAGGCAACAACTAAGGTATCCTGGAATTTAAATTTTATAAAAGATACACCGCTCCCAAAGAAGATTCGGAAGCAGCGAATGAAAATGAAAAGGGAAAGTTTTTTTTTCTCACTCTGCTTCCTTACGTTGATAGCGAAGAGAGCTGAATGAGAAATCAGAAAAATCCACTTTGGCACTAATAGGTAATTAAACTGGAAATATAATTAAATGCCAAGGGGACAATAAAGATTTCTGAACATTAAAAAAAAAAATTTCTTTGCTATATGTGGGAAGAGAGAGGAAAATAACAAGATCAGGATTTGGAAGGAGGAGTCTTCCTGGAATTCAAAAGAATTTAAAGTTAAACTATAATAAGACTTTTAAAAGATACATTTTAACTGGAACTTTGCAACTAAATAGTAACCCCAGGAAGAGAAAGTGAAAAAAGAAGAAAGTGTGAAAAGAAGCAGTTTGTGTGTATTTGGATTGCTTGGTGACTTTGAGACTTTTGGAAATTATATTTGAGTGACTAAAAACAATTGGGTGGTTGTTTAAAAAAATAATTCTACAATGGCATCACTTGTGGATGAACTGAAAATGTAATTTAAAAAATATAAAGAAGAGGCACAAGAAGGGACGGGCTCTTTTGGCTGTTTTCCAATTTTTAAAAATGGTGATTTGTACCTACAAGAAACTACAAGAAATGACTGTGCAACAAGAAGACTGGGATAAAAAGAAGCCATCTTTAATGAACAAGTAACTCTATTTGGGGAAGAAAGGGGAAAGTGGGGAAAGAGAATGGAGAATTTAAGATCTAAAAAAACAGCCAAAAAAGGAAAAATAATGTGAAAAGTGGATATAATGTTAGAAAGCAACAGAAAAGGGGAATACAGAAGAGGGAAATGGAGGTGGAGAGACAAGGGGGTAAAAAGGGGAAGAAAGGGAAGAAGGAAGGGAAGTTACAATGGTTTGGAGCAAGATGTAAAGAAACAGGACCAGAGATAATGGGTGAAAATTTAACTTAAAAAGGGATTCTGTAAAGGTACATAAGATTGTATTGTTATATTTGTATTAGAAATAATGTTAGAAAATTAGAAACAACATTTGATTAAAAAGTGGGATAAAATTGCCAGTGTAATTCAGTGAAACTTTTGTGAATAAAATAAATGAAATGAGAGAAATGAGAGAAGTGAATTAGGAAGGAATGGGAACATTTTAACTACTCAATGTTCTATAAAATATAAATGAAGTGGGGGGGAAGTAACTATGGAAAGTTTATAAGTGTTCCCATAGAAGTATGATATCTATTTGAAAAGTAATGTGTAAAATGCTTAAGATTTAAATGGATATTAATATTAATGATAGAATTGAATTAGCATGGATTGTTGTTTTAACTATATTATATATTCATAATTTTTTATTTTCTTAAAATACACTGTGTAGTCTTAGAATGTACCAAGCAGAATCCGAACGGAAGTTATGTATTATATTAAGTGTTATAATTTTATTATAATTTTATGGGAAAGATATAAAGGCGTCATACTCCAATTAGTGATTACAGGAGAATTTTTGTTTAATGAGAAAAGATAATAGACAGCTGCAGCAGGACAGACAAAGAATATAAGTATAATGATTTGAATTGAGATGATATAAATAAAATAAAAGTAAGAACATTAAAAGAGGGGAGAAGCTATATAGAAATATAGAATGGTAATAAGATATGGAATGGTATATAAAAATGAGCATGAACTAGAGAAGGCGGAGCTATGTCGCAGCAATACAGCTGCAATCTCGGGGCTCTGAGATCGCAGCTGATATCTTTGCCCCTGGTCAGTCCCAACGGACCTAAACCGTCCTGTAGAGATGGTGATCATGAAGGGCATACTCTGTGGATCCCAGGACACCGCAAAGTTCCTGGTTGATCTGGGAGAAGTCCTTTTGCCGGCGGCGGAGAGGCAACCCCCATAGCTGCTGAAGTCGGGACAGCTCCGGAAAGGAAGAGGCTGAAAGAGAAAGTGTGTCGGCTGGGTGAGAATTTTCTTTTTCTTTTTACTAACTTGCTGAGACTTGAAAGGACACTCTGAATATGAGAAGAAACCTGTGAGATTTTTTGACAAAACTGTATGAGCGGCGATTTTTAAAGGGACGTCAAATTGAGGTTTGGTTTTTTTTTCTTTTACTTTTTTTTTTACTGGACTTTAGCGTTACTTTGCAGTTAACCGGACTGAATTTTCTTTCATATATATATTTACTTTCTTATGCTCCTTCTTCATTTCTTAACTTTTTTTTAGGCTAGAGGCTCCCTTTGGTTATTTTTTTATATATATATACATGTATATATTTTTTTCTTTTTTCTCAACTTAAATTATGTTTCTCTGGGGGGGGGGAGTGAGGATTAAGAAATTTTGTAACACTGCCAACTAGAGGCTTGAAAATATTTTATCAGAATTGGAGAGAACTGTGAAAGACTCCTTCTCAAGGACATTTCAATTTGGTAAGATAGAGGGAAGAGCGCATCAGAATATTATTACAGGTGTTCTTCTGGACTCCTATCAACATTTTAACATTTGAGGTTTGGCTTTGAAGCTTGTGGAGAAGAGAGTCATAATAAGAGCCTTGGATAACTAAACAAGGTGCAGTGTGTTTTCTTATTTTTTTTTTCAGTTGTGGTACCCTTTCTTACCAGCCTCTTTGTAAATTTTAATTTTAGTAATATTCTTATTTGTGCTTTTTATTTTAAAGGGAAAGCCTCAGAAATTTTTTTAATTTTTCTTTCATTTTCCTTCTCTCCATTGGGATTTTTTGCTTTTTCCATCCATCTTTTTGGACTATTCTGGTTTTTCTTTTTTATTATTGAGATTTTCTAACTGGATTAAGGTGTGAAGAACCTGAAGAAATTTTTTCCCTTTCTTTTGTTCTTTTTTTATTATTATTATTATCTTTGGGCTTTTTTCTTCTTTTTATTTTTCATGTTTTATTGTGGATTACTTCATAATTGGATTAGGGTCTAGAAGAACCTGAAGAATTTTATTTTTCTCTTTTTCCTTTTTACCATTGGGCTTTTTACTATTGGTTTTTTCCATTTTGGATTATAATTGCTATTCTATTAGCTGGATTAAAATTTAAAAAGAATTTGAAGGTCTTGAATCATCTAAAATGAGCAAGAAACTCATACCTTCTGGCATCTCTACCTCTACTTCTGCCTCCCCACCATCTGCAGACAGCATTTAATTCAGACAATATTGAAGCAAGATAAAGAACAAGAAAAAGTTACCTTACAGATGATTATGCAAGGAATCCAAGGTCTTAAGATAAAATCAGATACTATTGAACAAAGAATAGAGAAGACCGATGAAAAAGTGGAAAATATTCAACAAATGATGATGAAGTATGATGAGAGATTCCAAAAAATTGAAGAAGAAGATAAACAAAGAGACAAGGAGACATTGATAGCAGATTAACGGTGGTTGAACAAGATAAAAGTGGGATGCTGAAATAGGAGATGGACAGATTAGAATTTTATCTCAGATTTCAAAACATAGAGGAAGAAAAAGGACAAAATCTAACTGAGATAATGATAGAAATACTGGCTGAAGCTTTGGAAATAACAGAAGAGAAGATGATGATGGAGTAGATGAGGTGTACCGAGTTTTTACAAGATATGCGATGAGAAATAACTTACCAAGGGAAGTTCATATCAGATTTACCAAAAAATCCATCAAAATGCAAATATTACAAGTGGTAAGAGAGAAGACGTTGAAATACAAAGGCAAAGAGATTGTGGTTTTAAAACAAATACCCAGAAGAGTGAGAGAGATGAGAAGAGAATACCGATTCCTGACCAAAATGCTATTGAAAAAGGAGGTGAATTATAGATGGCTGATTCCAGAAGGATTAATGTTTACGTGGCAAGAATAGAGACACAGAATTGATTCAATTGAGAAAGCAGAACTTTTCTATGCAGAATTTTTTGGAAGGAGAGAAGAAGAGGCAGAGAAAGAGATATAATTAATTGAGTTTCAAGAGGAACTGGGGACTGAAAAAGAAGAAGGCGCAGTAGGTGGACAGGTGGATATTAAAGGACAATGTGAACCAAGATCTACGAGAACTGCAAAACCTAATTATAAAATATAATCATGGAAGAGAAAAAATTGATTACACTGAATATAAATGGACTAAATTCAGCTGTTAAAAGAAGGAAAACTTTTGGTTTTTCCGGTTTTTGCGTGGCTTCGGGGCAGCAGGAATTCACGACCGCTTGCGATTCCTGCTGTGCTAGCCGCCGAGGTACCCCTGATCCAAATGGGTCAGGGGGATATGGCTGCCCTGTAGGGACAGCCGAAGAGAGAGGGGAGCAGGACAGGGGGTTGGGGGTGTCGCAGACCCCCTCCTCGTCCTGAAAAACCCCTTTTTCCCAAGGCGGTGGAGCGGCGGTCAGCAATAGCCGCCACGAAGAAGTCTACAACCGGGTAAGATCGTGCTGGAGGAAGCAAGAAAAGTGAAAGTGCTGGCTGAGCCGGGTCAATCAACATCCTTTAAATTTGCTGGAACTGAGCTGTCTGAATTGCTGGAGGATACATTGTATCCCTAAGAAGATCGAAAGTGGCGGAGAAGCTGTTAAAGGGAACTTTTTTTTTTCTTCACTCTCCCACCCCATGAAAAAAGCAGAAGAAGATCTGAAATTCGTTAGGGCACTGAAGATGAAATATTCTGAAAGTTGCTTGGACATTGGACTTAAAAATTTAAGAAATTGGAAAACCTTTATTAGGATTTCTGCTCATTTAAAAATTGATGTTGCAAGTGGGAAGGGAGCGGAAAAATATTGGAGCAGAAGTGGAAAAAGGAGGAGATTGCCAAGAATACTAAAAAAAGAAATATGGTAATTGGACCTCTTTGATTAAACAGTAACCCCAGAAAGAGAAATAGAAGAAGGAAGAAAAGTATTAACTTTTGGAACTTTCTTTTTGAATTACTTTTGACTAAAAATACTTGGGTGGTTGTTTTGGGGAAAGTTTTTCTTTTCAGGATGGCATCGCTTGTGGATGAACTAAATATTGAATATCAAAAATATAAAAAGGAAGAACAAGACGGAAAAGATACTTTGGGCACTTCAATTCAATTTTTAGAAATGGCATTATGTACTTATGAAAAGTTGATTACGCAACAGAATGATTGGGACAAAGAAGAAGAGGAACAAGAAGCCATCTTTGATGAACAATGGGTTCTTTCCGGGGAGGAGGAGAAAGAGGATAAGAAAAAGGGGATTTTAAGGTTTGAAAAAACAACCAAAAAAGAGAAAAATGAGAGGAAAGGTGGATGCAAGGTTAGAAAGCAAAGGAAAGGGAGTAAGAAAAGGGGAGAGGAGAGACAAAGGGGTAAAAAGGGCAAGGAGAAGAATAAGCAAGAGAGAAAGGGGGGGAGGAGAAGCCTCAATGGTGGGAAGCAAGATCTAAAGAAAAAAGCTTATTTAGAGACAATGGGTGAATCTAATTGAGGATAAAAGGGGGATTCTGGAAGGTATATAAGATTGTGTTTTCATATGTGTATTTACGGTATAAAATTTATTGTGTAAATTTAGAATTTATTAAACAGAATCCCAAGATAAAGTAAGTGTTATATGAAGTACTTTTAAGTTAGGGTAAAGGCGTCACTCCAAATAGTGTATAGGAGAAGTATAGTAAAAGAAAAAAGATGAATGGATAGTTGGAAATAGAACAGACAAAGAATGTTATTGAAAATGGTTGTAAGCTGTTATGCTTTGATTGTTTGTGCACTGTTTTTGTAAAATTAATAAAATTGGTTTATAAAAAAAAAAAAAAAGAAAATGATAACAAGATAGGGAAGGATATAAAAAATGTATATGATGTTTGAATTTGTGTCTGTGTGAAGAGTTTTAACCCGGGATCAGGCAGCCTTCAGAAAAGATGTTTTAGTTTATGTCTTGTGTATTGTGTTTGTAAAATTAATAAAATTTGTTTAAAAAAAAAAAAGAAGGAAAACTTTTCATAAATTAGGGAAATTAAAATTTGATATAATTTGTCTACAAGAAGTACATATTAAAAAACAACATGAACAATTGTTAGTACAGCCAAAATTAGGGAAAATATTTACTTCCTTGACTCAATGTAAGAAAAGAGGAGTGGTCCTATACATTAAAGAGGCTATCCCAGCAAAATTGATTTATACCGATGAAGATGGAAGAGTATTAATGGTGGAAATAATGGACAATAATATGAAAACACTTCTGATTGCAATTTATGCTCCGAATGATAAACAAGAAGAATTCTATAAAAAATTACACATGAAAATAATTGAACTGGACAATGCCAATATAATTATGATGGGAGATTTTAATGGAATTGGAGACAACAAACTGGACTATACAGCAACAACAACAAAGCAAAACAGAAAGACTCTCCCTAAATCTTTCTTTAAAATGGTAAATGAAATAAATTTAAAAGATATATGGAGAGAAAGAAATGCTAAAGCCAAACAATACACCTTTTACTCAAATAGACATTTATCATGGTCCAGAATAGATATGATATGGATCTCAACAGAACTAATATCTAACATTCAAGAAACAAATATTGAAACAAGTACTTGGGCAGATCACAATTAAATGGAAAGGGCAAAAAAGAAGATCTAGATGGACATTAAATAATACTATCTTAAAGGAAAAAGATTTTACACAGTGGATGGAGAAAGAACTTTTTTCTTTAGAGAAAATAAAAAAGAAGATACTTCAATGCAGAATGTTTGGGATACAATGAAGGCATATGATAGAGGTTTGATAACAGATTATATAAGAAAAAATATTAGGAAAAGGCAAGCCACTAAAGCCTTGGAAGATGAGTATAAAAGACTTGAAAAAGAATTACAGAAAATGCCACAGAAAAAGGATATTAAATTGAAATTGGACATAACTAAACATAAAATGGAATTAATAGAAGAAATTAATAGAGAAAGAAGAATTGGCACAGAAAATCAGAAATGCTAAGCAGAATTATTTTGAAGATGCAAATAAACCAGGTAGATGACTAGCATATAAACTGAGAAAGGAGAAAGAATCAAGAAAAATACTGCAGTTAATAGATGACCAAGGCCAAGTTTGTTATGGTAATAAGGAGAAAAAGGAAATTATTAGAGACTTCTATAGGCAACTATATAAGCAAGAGAATATTGATAAGGAAAAAGTCAAACAGTATCTACAGAATGCTAACCTACCTAAGATATCTAAAGAGACTGAAGAAATGCTAGAAAGCAATATAACAATGATGGAATTAACTGAAGCACTTAAGAAACAAAATAATGGGAAAACCCTTTTTCCCAAGGCGGTGGAGTGACGGTCAGCAATGGCTGCCACAAAGAAGCCTGCATCCAGGTAAGCTTCGTGCTAGAGGAAGTAGGAGAAAGTGAAAGTGTTGGCTGAACCGGGGCAACAAGAAACTTCTAAACATCCTGGAAACTGAATCGTTTGAAGGATACATTGTCTCCCAAAGAAGTTTGTAAAAGCAGCGGAAGAAAACTGGAAAGGGAAAGTTATTTTCTTTCACTCTCCCTTCCCACAGAAACAGCAGATGGAAATCTGGAAAACCTACCTGGGCATAGAAGATAATCTAACTTGAAATTTAAAGCCAAGGGGGTAAAGGATTTCTGGACATTGGAATTAAAAACCTAAAATTCTTTTTATTTGCTATAAGTAGAAGGGAAGAGATAAAGACTTATTTTAAGATTGTACTGAAGGAGACTGCTTTGAGTTTATAAGATCAGAAATAAAAGATATTACGACTTCTAGAAGACTACTTTGGAACTGTGTATTTGAATTCTACCCGAGGAAGAGAAAATATAGAAAGAAAGTGCTAAATGAAACTGTGTGTTCTGATTTGCTTTGCTTTGTGACTTTGGGATTTTTGTGAACTATTTCTTGAAAGATTAAAGACATTTGGGTTGTTTTAAAAAAAGAAAAAATGGCATTATCTTTTGAAGAATTACAAATGGAATTTCAAAAACTGAAAGAAGAGGAACAAGAAGGCAAGGGCTCTTCTGGATCTATTTTCCACTTTTTAGAAATGGCGATCTTTACCTATCAAGAAATACAACAACGACAGGAAGGCTGGGATGAAGAAGAAGAAGCCATCTTTAATGGACAAATATTCTTAGTGGAGGAAGAAAAGTGAAAGGGGGACAAGGAAAAGGTGAACTCAGGACTTAAAAAAACAACCAAGAAAAAGAAAAATAAGATGAAAAATCAATATGTCAGAAAGCAACAGAAAAGAGAAATACAACAGAGAGGGAAGACTAAGAGAGTGAAATTTGGGAGATGGGGGGATAAAAAAGCTAGAATCGATAAGAAAGGAAGGGAAAAAGGGAAGAGAAGTCATAAAGGTTTTAAACGATGTTAAAAAACAGGTTTTTTTTTCAGAGATAAGGGGTAAGATATAATTTTATAAAAATGATTCTGCAAAAGTACATATGATTGTATTGCAGATATTAATATTTGAAACTGAGTTAGAAAATTAAAATATATGAGTTAATAATGCATTAAAGGGAAGCTATGAAAATGTTTAAGATTTAATAATAGAGTTTAATTTCCTATGAAACATTGTTCTTATAATATCATAAACTCAATATTCCTTTTTTTTTGTTTTATTACTACTTATTAAATTTAATATTATTTGCTTGTTTTATTATTTTGAAATGTAGTACTTAGAATGTATGAAGCAGAATCAGTATGGAAAATATATATTATTTTAAGTGTTAAATTTAGGGGAAAGATAAAAAGTTGTCATACTTCAACCAGTGTTTACAGGAGAAATATTGTATTAGAAAGAAAGGATAAATAGATTGAAAGAGAATGGACAAAAGATGCAAGTATAATTATTTAAAGAGATGAAATAAATAAAATAGAATTAAAAGAGTGAATAGGAGAGAGAAAATATATAGAAAATATAGAATGTTAAATAAGATATGAAATAGTATATTAAGTGAGCACAAATTTGATTTATGTCTGTACAAAAAGATTTAACCCAGGGTAAGCCGCTTTCCAAAAAGAAATTTTATGTATTTATGTTTCGTGTAATGTTTGTCTATGTTTGAAAGGATGTGGAAGAGAACTAATGAAACTATATACAATGAATATATATAATTCAAGGCAAAAGAAATACAATTAAATAGAAGGAAAGGGAGCAATAAAGAGAAGTTGGGAAAAGATATGAAGTTGAACAGATAAAATAAATATACATATTAAATTGTGTTTGTATGGAAATGTGATAATTTGGAATTATTTTGTTTTTAAATAAGATGTTTTATTTGTTTTTTTTTAGAAAAGATATTTTATGTTACTACATCCTATGTTTTGTTTGTTTGTGTATTGTTTTTAAAAAATTAATAAAATTTGTTCAAAAAAAAGAAAAAAGAACCTGAAGAATTTTTTCTCTTTTTTTGTTCTTTTTAAGCCTTTCTTTCCCCTTCCTTTTTACTTAACTATTGATTGGATTAAGGTTTAGAAGAACCTGAAGAAATTTTGTCTCCCCATTTTTAATTACTATTGGGCTTTTTTCTCTCTACCATTTTTATTTTTCACTTTGGATTATAATTGGCTACTTCATAATTGGATTAAGGTTTAGAAGAACCTGAAGATTTTGAATTGTTTAAAATGAGTAGGAAATTTATAGCTCCTGGCTCCTCAACTTCTACTTCTGCCTCGCCACCATCTGGAGGACAACGTTCAATACAGACAATGTTAAAACAAGATAAAAAACAAGAAAAAGTGACTCTACAGATGATTATGCAAGGAATCAAAGACCTTAAAACAAAATCAGAGACTATTGAAAAGAGAATAGAGAACTTTGAACAAAGAACAGGGAAAACTGATGAAAAATTGTAGAATATTCAACAAATGATGGCGAAGTATGATGAGAGATTCCAAAAAATTGAAGAAGATAAACAAAGAGACAAGAAGATTGGAGACATTGATAGTAGATTAACAGTGGTTGAACAAGATAAAAGTGGGATGCTGAAATGGGAGATGGACAGATTAGAATTTTATCTCAGATTTCAAAACATAGAGGAAGAAAAAGGACAAAATCTAGCTGAGATAATGATAGAAATACTGGCTGAAGCTTTGGAAATAACAGAAGAGAAGATGATGATGGAGTAGATGAGGTGTACTGAGTTTTTACAAGATATGCGATGAGAAATAACTTACCAAGGGAAGTTCATATCAGATTTACCAAAAAATCCATCAAAATGCAAATATTACAAGTGGTAAGAGAGAAGACGTTGAAATACAAAGGCAAAGAGATTGTGGTTTTAAAAAAAAAATACCCAGAAGAGTGAGAGAGATGAGAAGAGAATACCTATTCCTGACCAAAATGCTATTGAAAAAGGAGATGAATTATAGATGGCTGATTCCAGAAGGATTAATGCTTATGTGGCGAGAATAGAGACACAGAATTGATTCAATTGAGAAAGCAGAACTTTTCTATGCAGAATTTTTTGGAAGGAGAGAAGAAGAGGCAGAGAAAGAGGTCTAATTAATTGAGTTTCAAGAGGAACAACTGGGGACTGAAAAAGAAGAAGGCGCAGTAGGAGGACAGGTGGATATTAAAGAACAATGTGAACCAAGATCTACGAGAGCTGCCAAACCTAATTATAAAATATAATCATGGAAGAGAAAAAATTGATTACAATGAATATAAATGGACTAAATTCAGCTGTTAAAAGAAGGAAAACTTTTCATAAATTAGGGAAATTAAAATTTGACACAATCTGTCTACAAGAAGTACATATTAAAAAACAACATGAACAATTGTTAGTACAGCCAAAATTAGGGAAAATATTTACTTCCTTGACTCAATGTAAGAAAAGAGGAGTGGTCCTATACATTAAAGAGGCTATCCCAGCAAAATTGATTTATACCGATGAAGATGGAAGAGTATTAATGGTGGAAATAATGGACAATAATATGAAAACACTTCTGATTGCAATTTATGCTCCGAATAATAAACAAGAAGAATTCTATAAAAAAACTACATATGAAAATAACTGGACTGGACTATGCTAATATAATTATAATGGGAGACTTTAATGGAATTGTGGACAATAAACTGGACTAAGTAGCAACAATAACAAAGCAAAATAGAAAGATTCTTCCTAAATCCTTTTTTAAAATGACAGACGAATTAACTTTAAAAGACATATGGAGAGAAATAAATGTTAAAACTAAACAATACACTTTCTATTCAAATAGACATTTATAATGGTCCAGTTTGGATATGATTTGGATCTCAACAGAATTAATATCTAATATTTAAGAAACAAATATTGGAACAAGTACTTGGGCAGATCATAGCCCAATGACAATTAAATGGAAGGGACAAAAAAAAGATCGAGATGGACATTAAATAATACTATCTTAAAGGAAAAAGATTTTACACAGTGGATGGAGAAAGAACTTTTTTCTTTAGAGAAATTAAAAAAGAGATACTTCAATGCAGAATGTTTGGGATACAATGAAGGCATATGCTAGAGGTTTGATAATAGATTATATAAGAAAAAATATTAGGAAAAGGCAAGCCACTAAAGCCTTGGAAGATGAGTATAAAAGACTTGAAAAAGAATTACAGAAAATGCCACAGAAAAAGGATATTAAATTGAAATTGGACATAACTAAACATAAAATGGAATTAATAGAAGAAATTAATAGAGAAAGAAGAATTGGCACAGAAAATCAGAAATGCTAAGCAGAATTATTTTGAAGATGCCAATAAACCAGGTAGATGGCTAGCATATAAACTGAGAAAGGAGAAAGAATCAAGAAAAATATTGCAGTTAATAGATGACCAAGGCCAAGTTTGTTATGGTAATAAGGAGAAAAAGGAAATTATTAGAGACTTCTATGGGCAACTATATAAGCAAGAGAATATTGATGAGGAAAAAGTCAAACAGTATCTACAGAATGCTAACCTACCTAAGATATCTAAAGAGACTGAAGAAATGCTAGAAAGCAATATAACAATGATGGAATTAACTGAAGCACTTAAGAAACAAAATAATGGGAAAGCACCAGGTCCAGATGGGCTTCCGGCAGAATTCTATCAAACATTACAAGAATCATTGGGCATTCCATTGTTAGAAGTCATGAATGAAGCTATGTCAAAGAAGATGATACCTAAAACATGGTCAGAGGCTTATATTACACTTATTCCAAAAGAAGAGGCTGATCCACTGCAAATTAAGAACTATAGACCTATTTCTTTATTAAATGCAGACTATAAAATCTTTGCTTCAATCTTAGCAGAAAGACTTAAAAAACATTTAAATAATTTCATTCATCCAGACCAAAATGGATTTCTGCCGAAGAGACAAATCAGAGACAATATGAGAGTAATCCTGGATACTTTGGAATACTATGAGGCACATCCTGAAAAGCAAATGGCTTTGATATTCCTAGAAGCTCAAAAGGCATTTGATAACGTGAACTGGAGATTTATATTATTACTAACAGATGAGTTTTGCTAGAAAATTTATTCAAACAATAGAAGCCATGTATAATAAGCAGACAGGAAAGATAATGATGGAGGGAGAACTTACAGATTTTATTAATATAAGAAAAGACACAAGACAAAGATGTCCCCTATCTCCTTTGCTATTTGTATTGACTTTGGAAGTGTTGAATAGAAATATTAAAGATGATAAAAGCATAAAAGGAATGAAAATTAAAAAGGAAGAATTTAAACTGCAAGCCTTTGCGGATGACTCAGCCTTTATTTTGGAAGATCCTTTCGAAACAGCTCCAAAGTTATTGGAAAAGATAGAGATATATGGTGAGGTGGCTGGTTTAAAAATAAATAAAGACAAAACAAAGGTCTTGACAAAGAACATGCTACTAAGACAAAGAGAAGAACTGGCAGACCTGTTGAAAATCCAAGTTACGAACAAGGTCAAGTATCTGGGGATATACTTGACATCAAGATGTAGTACATTAAAAGAGAATAATTATATTAAACTTAAACAACAGATAGCTTTAGATTTGAAGAAATGGGAAAATTTACAATTGTCAATAATAGGGAGAATTTCAACAATCAAGATGAATATTTTACTCAGAATCTTATTTTTGTTTCAAATAATACCAATTAGGCTCAGAAAAGACTATTTTGAAGACTTAAATAAAATTATGCTGAAGTATATATGGCAAGGTAAGAAAGCGAGAATAAAGCTAAAGCTTCTGCAAGATGCTAGAATTAGAGGAGGTTTTGGCCTGCCTAACTGAGAATTGTACTACCAAGCTGCAAATTTGATGTGGGTCAAGGAATGGATAACATTAAGAAAGACTAGATTGTTGACACTAGAAGGTCATGACTTGCTGTTGGGTTGGCACGCTTTTTTATGGTATAAGGGAACTAAAACACAGGGTTATTTTAGAAGATATTATATACAGGAGTCTTTGTGGTTAAATTGGGAGAAGATAAAAAGGCAACGTTATTTGAAAATTCCAGTTTAGTTATCGACTATTGAAGCATTTTCCTATCCTATAATTTATAAGAAGGAACAAACAGTTAGATATGGGGAACTACTGGATGAAAAGGGTGAACTTAAATTGATACAAAATTTAGAGGAACAAGGTATAAAGATGAATTGATTTTCATATGCTCAAATACACTCAAGATATGATGAAGATTCTAAAACAGAGGGATTTTATGATAAACAGACTGATCTAGATAAGATCTTGACAGGTACTGATGAGAAGATGATCAAAAAATTATATGGTTATTTACTGGGAATTAAGCTGGAGGAAGAACAAGTTAAAGAAACTATGATTGGGGGAAGAATTTTGGATATGGGATTGATTTAGAGAAATGGCAAAAACTATGGTCACAAAATTATAAAATGACAATGTCAACAGCTTACAAAGAAAATTTGTATAAGATGTTTTACAGGTGGCACTTTCCCCCGATGAGGATAGCAAGAATGTTCAAGAATAAATCTGAAAAATGCTGGAAATGTCATCAGATACCTGGCTCATATTACCATATGTGGTGGACTTGTGAGGATGCTAGAAAATATTGGACTAAAATCCGCATGTGGTTGGAAAAAATTACAAAAAAATGCATAGATTTGAAACCGGAGTTTTTTTTATTGGGAATCTTACCAGATACATACAGTAAAGACTTGAAATATCTGGTTGTAAATGTATTAACAGCGGCTAGGATTGCATTTGGTAAAAATTGGAAGAATGAGAAATACCATTGCAGGAAGAAATTATTAAGAAAATATTGGAATGTGCTGAGATGAGTAGATTGACATTTGAAATTAGAGAGCAAGAGGATAAACAATTTTATGAAATATGGGACCTTTTCTATCAATGGTTGGATGATAAAATACAATAATAGAAAATTTAGAATGTTAGATAACAAGGAATATCTTTGCTTTTTCTTTTTCTTTTGTTATTTGAAATCATATCTATAAAGTGTTTTTAGGATAGATTTGGTATGATTATATGATTTGTTGTAGAATAAACCATTTATAGTTATCTCATAAAGTATGAATGAATAAAATTATAGTCAAATGATTTTCCAATAGCGATACTAGGATATATGTTTGGATTGACAATATGAGTTATTATGTGATATAACTGTAATCGAGACTATGAAATGAATGCACAAAACTGATGAACCAATCGACACACTGTTTGTATATATATATATATATATGGAAGAAAGCTGATGTTTTTATATTTTGTTTGTTTTTAAAAAATCAATAAAATTGTTTTCAAAAAAAAATATGAGCATGAACTTAAATTTGTGTCTGTACAGCTGCTTTCAAAAAAGATGTTTTATGTTTTTATGTTTTATGTTGTGTTTGTTTTATTTGTTTTGTTTGTTTTTAAAAATCAATAAAATTTTCCAAAAAAAAAAAAATAGGCAGTTTTCCATTGGTGATAAACTATGAAGAAAGGGAGGATAGTTGCTGTTTACAGCTATATGTTAACTGGAAGTTTTTCTGTGTTTGGTAAGATGTGTTTTTTTTTAAATTTTTATTGGTTTTTAAAAACAAACATAAACAAACAAAACATAAAAACATCAAGCTATCTTCCATAGGTATACATACAGTGTGCCGGTTGGTTTACAAATTGTTTTGTGCTTCAATTTCGTAGTCTTCAATCACAATTGCATTGCATATAATCTCATATTTTCAATCAAAAATTAAATACCTTAGTATCATTATTAATCAATCATTTGGCTATACTTTAATTCATTCATGTTTTACAAGATAATCATAGTTTACTTAGTTTATTTTATAACAGTTCATATTATTACCCCAAATTTATCCTAAAATCATTTTGTAGATATAATAAGAAGTACATCTTGGGGCGGAGCTGGCGTCGCAACAATATGGCATGCAATCTCGGAGGTCTGAGATCACCGCCGGTATCTTTGCCCCTGGACGGTCCAAACGGATCTAAACTGTCCCGAAGAAACGGCGATAGTGAAAAGCGCATCCTGTAGATCCCAGCGATACCGCAAAGTCCCTGGTTGATCCAGGAGAAGCTCTTCTTGCCAGCGGCAGAGAGGCAGCCATTAAAGCTGCTGAAGTTGGGACAGCTCCGAAACGGAAGAGAGCAGAAAGAGAAAGTGTGCCAGTTTGGTGAGAACTTTTTTTATTATTATTATTCTACGACTTAAAAGGACACCCTAAGGAAAAGAAAGAAGTTTTGACAGAAGTGAATAAGCGGCAATTTTAAACGGAAGTGTCAAAGTAAGGCTTTGTTTTTTTTTTCTTATTGCTGGACTTCTATATGCGATTTTGTATTTGCTAACTGGACTGGTTCTTTTCCTATTTATATCTACCTTTTCTTCTTTGATTTTGCAATATTTTAGGCTAGAGGCTCCCTTTAGTTATTTTTCTTTTTTATATATATTTTCTCCTTTTTAAAAAATGTTTATTATGTCTTGCCTGGGAAAGGAGGGGGAAAGTGAGAGCAAAGAAACTAGAAGCTTGAAAATGTTTTAGACGAAGCTGAGAAAGCTGAGAAAGAAAGATCTGAGACTCCCTTTCAAGGACATTGCTATGTGATAAGATAGAGGGAAGAGCACGGGAGAATGTTATTGCAGGTGTTCTTCTGGATTTCTATCAACAATTGAAGCCTGGTGTTGAAGTTTGTGGAGAGGGGGTTATAATAAGAGCCTTGGATAATTAAATAAAGTGCAGTGTCCTTTTAATTTTTTTTTAAGTTGTGCTACCCCTCCTTACCAGATTTAGTGTACTTTTTTTTTAAAAAAAAAAACCTTTATTTTTGTAATATTTCTACATTTGCTTTTTATCTTAAAGAGAAAGCCTCAAAAAAAAATTTTTTTTTCGCTCCTTTCTTCTTTGGGATTTTTTGTTTTTCCATCCATCCTTTTGGTTCATTTTTATGCATTTTCTTTTGAGACCTTTCAATTGGATTAAGGTGTTGAAGAACCTGAAGTCCCGGTTTTGAAAGGCTTTGGCGGCGGCAGGAATTGGCGACTCTCCGTGATTCCTGCAGTGCTCGCTGCCGAGGTGTCTCTGATCCAAATGGAACTGGAGGATATGGTTGCCCCGTAGAGGCAACCAAAGAGAGGGGGATTGCGGTACCCCCAAACCCCCTCCTCAGTGGGCAAAACCCCTTTTTCCCAAGGCGGTGGAGTGACGGTCAGCAATGGCTGCCACAAAGAAGCCTGCAGCCAGGTAAGCTTCGTGCTGGAGGAAGTAGGAGAAAGTGAAAGTGTTGGCTGAACCGGGGCAACAAGAAACTTCTAAACATCCTGGAAACTGAATCGTTTGAAGGATACATTGTCTCCCAAAGAAGATTGTAAAAGCAGCGGAAGAAAACTGGAAAGGGAAAGTTATTTTTTTTCACTCTCCCTTCCCACAGAAACAGCAGATGGAAATCTGGAAAACCTACCTGGGCATAGAAGATAATCTAACTTGAAATTTAAAGCCAAGGGGGTAAAGGATTTCTGGACATTGGAATTAAAAACCTAAAATTCTTTTTATTTGCTATAAGTGGAAGGGAAGAGATAAAGACTTATTTTAAGATTGTACTGAAGGAGACTGCTTTGAGTTTATAAGATCAGAAATAAAAGATATTACGACTTCTAGAAGACTACTTTGGAACTGTGTATTTGAATTCTACCCGAGGAAGAGAAAATATAGAAAGAAAGTGCTAAATGAAACTGTTTGTTCTGATTTGCTTTGCTTTGTGACTTTGGGATTTTTGTGAACTATTTCTTGAAAGATTAAAGACATTTGGGTTGTTTTAAAAAAAAGAAAAAATGGCATTATCTTTTGAAGAATTACAAATGGATTTCAAAAACTGAAAGAAGAGGAACAAGAAGGCAAAGGCTCTTCTGGATCTATTTTCCACTTTTTAGAAATGGCGATCTTTACCTATCAAGAAATACAACAACGACAGGAAGGCTGGGATGAAGAAGAAGAAGCCATCTTTAATGGACAAATATTCTTAGTGGAGGAAGAAAAGTGAAAGGGGGACAAGGAAAAGGTGAACCCAGGACTTAAAATAGCAACCAAGAAAAAGAAAAATAAGATGAAAAATCAATATGATGTCAGAAAGCAACAGAAAAGAGAAATACAACAGAGAGAGAAGAGAGTGAAATTTGAGAGATAGGGGGGTAAAAAAGCTAGAATTGATAAGAAAGGAAGGGAAAAAGGGAAGAGAAGTCATAAAGGTTTTAAACGATGTTAAAAAAACAGTTTTTTTTCAGAGATAAGGGGTAAGATATAATTTTATAAAAATGATTCTGCAAAAGTACATAAGATTGTATCGTAGATATTAATATTTGAAACTGAGTTAGAAAATTAAAATATATGAGTTAATGCATTAAAGGGAAGCTATGAAAATGTTTAAATTTAATAATAGAGTTTAATTTCCTATGAAACATTGTTCTTATAATATCATAAACTCAATATTCCTTTTTTTTTGGTTTTATTACTACTTATTAAATTTAATATTATTTGCTTGTTTTATTATTTTGAAATGTAGTACTTAGAATGTACGAAGCAGAATCAGTATGGAAAATATGTATTATTTTAAGTGTTAAATTTAGGGAAAAGATAAAAAGTTGTCATACTTCAACCAGTGTTTACAGGAGAAATATTGTATTAGAAAGAAAGGATAAATAGATGATTGAAAGAGAATGGACAAAAGATGCAAGTATAATTATTTAAATTGAGATGAAATAAATAAAATAGAATTAAAAGAGTGAATAGGAGAGAGAAAATATATAGAAAATATAGAATGTTAAATAAGATATGAAATAGTATATTAAGTGAGCACGAATTTGATTTATGTCTGTACAAAAAGATTTAACCCAGGGTAAGCCGCTTTCCAAAAAGAAATTTTATGTATTTATGTTTTGTGTAATGTTTGTCTATGTTTGAAAGGATGTGGAAGAGAACTAATGAAACTATACACAATGAATATATATAATTCAAGGCAAAAGAAATACAATTAAATAGAAGGAAAGGGAGCAATAAAGAGAAGTTGGGAAAAGATATGAAGTTGAACAGATAAAATAAATATACATATTAAATTGTGTTTGTATAGAAATGTGATAATTTGGAATTATTTTGTTTTTAAATAAGATGTTTTATTTGTTTTTTTTTAGAAAAGATATTTTATGTTCCTACATCCTATATTTTGTTTGTTTGTGTATATTGTTTTTAAAAAATTATTAAAATTTGTTAAAAAAAAAAAAAAAGAACCTGAAGAATTTTTTCTCTTTTTTTGTTCTTTTTAAGCCTTTCTTTCCCCTTCCTTTTTACTTAACTATTGATTGGATTAAGGTTTAGAAGAACCTGAAGAAATTTTGTCTCCCCATTTTTAATTACTATTGGGCTTTTTTCTCTCTACCATTTTTATTTTTCACTTTGGATTATAATTGGCTACTTCATAATTGGATTAAGGTTTAGAAGAACCTGAAGATTTTGAATTGTTTAAAATGAGTAGGAAATTTATAGCTCCTGGCTCCTCAACTTCTACTTCTGCCTCGCCACCATCTGGAGGACAACGTTCAATACAGACAATGTTAAAACAAGATAAAAAACAAGAAAAAGTGACTCTACAGATGATTATGCAAGGAATCAAAGATCTTAAAACAAAATCAGAGATTTTGAAATTGATTATTGAAAAGAGAATAGAGAACATTGAACAAAGAACAGGGAAAACTGATGAAAAAGTGTAGAATATTCAACAAATGATGGTGAAGTACGATGAGAGATTCCAAAAAATTGAAGAAGAAGATAAACAAAGAGACAAGAAGATTGGAGACATTGATAGTAGATTAACAGTGGTTGAACAAAATAAAAGTGGGATGCTGAAATGGGAGATGGACAGATTAGAATTTTATCTCAGATTTCAAAACATAGAGGAAGAAAAAGGACAAAATCTAGCTGAGATAATGATAGAAATACTGGCTGAAGCTTTGGAAATAACAGAGGAGAAAATGATGGATGGAGTAGATAAGGTATACCGAGTTTTTACAAGATATGCAATGAGAAATAACCTACCAAGAGAAGTTCATATCAGATTTACAAAAAAAGGCATTAAAACGCAAATATTACAAGCGGTAAGAGATAAAACATTGAAATACAAAGGCAAGGAGATTGTGGTCTTAAAATAAATACCCAGAAGAGTGAGAGAGATGAGAATACCGATTCCTGACCAAAATGCTATTGAAAAAGGAGGTGAATTATAGATGGCTGATTCCAGAAAGATTAATGTTTATGTGGCAAGAATAGAGACACAGAATTGATTCAATTGAGAAAGCAGAATTATTTTATGTAGAATTTTTTGGAAGAGAAGAGGAAGAGGCAGAAAAAAAGATCTCACTAATTGAATTCTAAGAGGACCAAGTGGGGACTGAAAAAGAAGAAGGCGCAGTAGGTGGACAGGTGGAAATCAAAGAACGTGAATCAAGATCTACGAGAGCTGCCAAGCCCAACTACAAAATATAATCATGGAAGAGAAAAAATTGATTACAATGAATATAAATGGACTTAACTCAGCTGTTAAAAGAAGGAAATTTTTTCATAAATTAGAGAAATTAAAATTTGATATAATTTGTCTACAAGAAGTACATATTAAAAAACAATATGAACAACTGTTGGTACAGCCAAAATTAGTGAAAATATTTACTTCTTTGACTCAATATAAGAAAAGAGGAATGGTCCTATACATTAAAGAGGTTATCCCAGCAAAATTGATTTATACCGATGAAGATGGAAGAGTATTAATGGTGGAAATAATGGACAATAATATGAAAACACTTCTGATTGCAATTTATGCTCCGAATGATAAACAAGAAGAATTCTATAAAAAATTACACATGAAAATAATTGAACTGGACTATGCCAATATAATTATGATGGGAGATTTTAATGGAATTGGAGACAACAAACTGGACTATACAGCAACAACAACAAAGCAAAACAGAAAGACTCTCCCTAAATCTTTCTTTAAAATGGTAAATGAAATAAATTTAAAAGATATATGGAGAGAAAGAAATGCTAAAGCCAAACAATACACCTTTTACTCAAATAGACATTTATCATGGTCCAGAATAGATATGATATGGATCTCAACAGAACTAATATCTAACATTCAAGAAACAAATATTGAAACAAGTACTTGGGCAGATCACAATTAAATGGAAAGGGCAAAAAAGAAGATCTAGATGGACATTAAATAATACTATTTTAAAGGAAAAAGATTTTACACAGTGGATGGAGAAAGAACTTTTTTCTTTAGAGAAAATAAAAAAGAAGATACTTCAATGCAGAATGTTTGGGATACAATGAAGGCATATGCTAGAGGTTTGATAATAGATTATATAAGAAAAAATATTAGGAAAAGGCAAGCCACTAAAGCCTTGGAAGATGAGTATAAAAGACTTGAAAAAGAATTACAGAAAATGCCACAGAAAAAGGATATTAAATTGAAATTGGACATAACTAAACATAAAATGGAATTAATAGAAGAAATTAATAGAGAAAGAAGAATTGGCACAGAAAATCAGAAATGCTAAGCAGAATTATTTTGAAGATGCAAATAAACCAGGTAGATGGCTAGCATATAAAATGAGAAAGGAGAAAGAATCAAGAAAAATATTGCAGTTAATAGATGACCAAGGCCAAGTTTGTTATGGTAATAAGGAGAAAAAGGAAATTATTAGAGACTTCTATGGGCAACTATATAAGCAAGAGAATATTGATGAGGAAAAAGTCAAACAGTATCTACAGAATGCTAACCTACCTAAGATATCTAAAGAGACTGAAGAAATGCTAGAAAGCAATATAACAATGATGGAATTAACTGAAGCACTTAAGAAACAAAATAATGGGAAAGCACCAGGTCCAGATGGGCTTCCGGCAGAATTCTATCAAACATTACAAGAATCATTGGGCATTCCATTGTTAGAAGTCATGAATGAAGCTATGTCAAAGAAGATGATACCTAAAACATGGTCAGAGGCTTATATTACACTTATTCCAAAAGAAGAGGCTGATCCACTGCAGATTAAGAACTATAGACCTATTTCTTTATTAAATGCAGACTATAAAATCTTTGCTTCAATCTTAGCAGAAAGACTTAAAAAACATTTAAATAATTTCATTCATCCAGACCAAAATGGATTTCTGCCGAAGAGACAAATTAGAGACAATATGAGAGTAATCCTGGATACTTTGGAATACTATGAGGCACATCCTGAAAAGCAAATGGCTTTGATATTCCTAGAAGCTCAAAAGGCATTTGATAACGTGAACTGGAGATTTATATTATTACTACTGGAACAGATGGATTTTGCTAGAAAATTTATTCAAGCAATAGAAGCCATGTATAATAAGCAGACAGGAAAGATAATGATGGAGGGAGAACTTACAGATTTTATTAATATAAGAAAAGACACAAGACAAAGATGTCCCCTATCTCCTTTGCTATTTGTATTGACTTTGGAAGTGTTGAATAGAAATATTAGAGATGATAAAAGCATAAAAGGAATGAAAATTAAAAAGGAAGAATTTAAACTGCAAGCCTTTGCGGATGACTCAGCCTTTATTTTGGAAGATCCTTTCGAAACAGCTCCAAAGTTATTGGAAAAGATAGAGATATATGGTGAGGTGGCTGGTTTAAAAATAAATAAAGACAAAACAAAGTCTTGACAAAGAACATGCTACTAAGACAAAGAGAAGAACTGGCAGACCTGTTGAAAATCCAAGTTACGAACAAGGTCAAGTATCTGGGGATATACTTGACATCAAGATGTAGTACATTAAAAGAGAATAATTATATTAAACTTAAACAACAGATAGCTTTAGATTTGAAGAAATGGGAAAATTTACAATTGTCATTAATAGGGAGAATTTCAACAATCAAGATGAATATTTTACTCAGAATCTTATTTTTGTTTCAAATAATACCAATTAGGCTCAGAAAAGACTATTTTGAAGACTTAAATAAAATTATGCTGAAGTATATATGGCAAGGTAAGAAAGCGAGAATAAAGCTAAAGCTTCTGCAAGGTGCTAGAATTAGAGGAGGTTTTGGCCTGCCTAACTGAGAATTGTACTACCAAGCTGCAAATTTGATGTGGGTCAAGGAATGGATAACATTAAGAAAGACTAGATTGTTGACACTAGAAGGTCATGACTTGCTGTTGGGTTGGCACGCTTTTTTATGGTATAAGGGAACTAAAACACAGGGTTATTTTAGAAGACATTATATACGGGAGTCTTTGTGGTTAAATTGGGAGAAGATAAAAAGGCAACGTTATTTGAAAATTCCAGTTTAGTTATCGACTATTGAAGCATTTTCCTATCCTATAATTTATAAGAAGGAACAAACAGTTAGATATGGGGAACTACTGGATGAAAAGGGTGAACTTAAATTGATACAAAATTTAGAGGAACAAGGTATAAAGATGAATTGATTTTCATATGCTCAAATACACTCAAGATATGATGAAGATTCTAAAACAGAGGGATTTTATGATAAACAGACTGATCTAGATAAGATCTTGACAGGTACTGATGAGAAGATGATCAAAAAATTATATGGTTATTTACTGGGAATTAAGCTGGAGGAAGAACAAGTTAAAGAAACTATGATTGGGGGAAGAATTTTGGATATGGGATTGATTTAGAGAAATGGCAAAAACTATGGTTGCAAAATTATAAAATGACAATGTCAACAGCTTACAAAGAAAATTTGTATAAGATGTTTTACAGGTGGCACTTTCCCCCCGATGAGGATAGCAAGAATGTTCAAGAATAAATCTGAAAAATGCTGGAAATGTCATCAGATACCTGGCTCATATTACCATATGTGGTGGACTTGTGAGGATGCTAGAAAATATTGGACTAAAATCCGCATGTGGTTGGAAAAAATTACAAAAAAATGCATAGATTTGAAACTGGAGTTTTTTTTATTGGGAATCTTACCAGATACATACAGTAAAGACTTGAAATATCTGGTTGTAAATGTATTAACAGCGGCTAGGATTGCATCTGGTAAAAATTGGAAGAATGAGAAATACCATTGCAGAAGAAATTATTAAGAAAATATTGGAATGTGCTGAGATGAGTAGATTGACATTTGAAATTAGAGAGCAAGAGGATAAACAATTTTATGAAATATGGGACCTTTTCTATCAATGGTTGGATGATAAAATACAATAATAGAAAATTTAGAATGTTAGATAACAAGGAATATCTTTGCTTTTTCTTTTTCTTTTGTTATTTGAAATCATATCTATAAAGTGTTTTTAGGATAGATTTGGTATGATTATATGATTTGTTGTAGAATAAACCATTTATAGTTATCTCATAAAGTATGAATGAATAAAATTATAGTCGAATGATTTTCCAATAGCGATACTAGGATATATAAGTTTGGATTGACAATATGAGTTATTATGTGATATAACTGTAATCGAGACTATGAAATGAATGCACAAAACTGATGAACCAATCGACACACTGTTTGTATATATATATATATATATATATATATATATATATATATATATATATATGGAAGAAAGCTGATGTTTTTATATTTTGTTTGTTTTTAAAAAATCAATAAAATTGTTTTCAAAAAAAAATATGAGCATGAACTTAAATTTGTGTCTGTACAGCTGCTTTCAAAAAAGATGTTTTATGTTTTTATGTTTTATGTTGTGTTTGTTTTATTTGTTTTGTTTGTTTTTAAAAATCAATAAAATTTTCCAAAAAAAAAAAAATACGCACAGTTTTCCATTGGTGATAAACTATGAAGAAAGGGAGGATAGTTGCTGTTTACAGCTATATGTTAACTGGAAGTTTTTCTGTGTTTGGTAAGATGTGTTTTTTTTTAAATTTTTATTGGTTTTTAAAAACAAACATAAACAAACAAAACATAAAAACATCAAGCTATCTTCCATAGGTATACATACAGTGTGCCGGTTGGTTTACAAATTGTTTTGTGCTTCAATTTCGTAGTCTTCAATCACAATTGCATTGCATATAATCTCATATTTTCAATCAAAAATTAAATACCTTAGTATCATTATTAATCAATCATTTGGCTATACTTTAATTCATTCATGTTTTACAAGATAATCATAGTTTACTTAGTTTATTTTATAACAGTTCATATTATTACCCCAAATTTATCCTAAAATCATTTTGTAGATATAATAAGAAGTACATCTTGGGGCGGAGCTGGCGTCGCGACAATATGGCATGCAATCTCGGAGGTCTGAGATCACCGCCGGTATCTTTGCCCCTGGACGGTCCAAACGGATCTAAACTGTCCCGAAGAAACGGCGATAGTGAAAAGCGCATCCTGTAGATCCCAGCGATACCGCAAAGTCCCTGGTTGATCCAGGAGAAGCTCTTCTTGCCAGCGGCAGAGAGGCAGCCATTAAAGCTGCTGAAGTTGGGACAGCTCCGAAACGGAAGAGAGCAGAAAGAGAAAGTGTGCCAGTTTGGTGAGAACTTTTTTTATTATTATTATTCTACGACTTAAAAGGACACCCTAAGGAAAAGAAAGAAGTTTTGACAGAAGTGAATAAGCGGCAATTTTAAACGGAAGTGTCAAAGTAAGGCTTTGTTTTTTTTTTCTTATTGCTGGACTTCTATATGCGATTTTGTATTTGCTAACTGGACTGGTTCTTTTCCTATTTATATCTACCTTTTCTTCTTTGATTTTGCAATATTTTAGGCTAGAGGCTCCCTTTAGTTATTTTTCTTTTTTATATATATTTTCTCCTTTTTAAAAAATGTTTATTATGTCTTGCCTGGGAAAGGAGGGGGAAAGTGAGAGCAAAGAAACTAGAAGCTTGAAAATGTTTTAGACGAAGCTGAGAAAGCTGAGAAAGAAAGATCTGAGACTCCCTTTCAAGGACATTGCTATGTGATAAGATAGAGGGAAGAGCACGGGAGAATGTTATTGCAGGTGTTCTTCTGGATTTCTATCAACAATTGAAGCCTGGTGTTGAAGTTTGTGGAGAAGAGTTATAATAAGAGCCTTGGATAATTAAATAAAGTGCAGTGTCCTTTTTATTTTTTTTTAAGTTGTGCTACCCCTCCTTACCAGCTTTAGTGTACTTTTTTTAAAAAAAAAAACCTTTATTTTTGTAATATTTCTATATTTGCTTTTTATCTTAAAGAGAAAGCCTCAAAAAAAAAATTTTTTTTCGCTCCTTTCTTCTTTGGGATTTTTTGTTTTTCCATCCATCCTTTTGGTTCATTTTTATGCATTTTCTTTTGAGACCATTCAATTGGATTAAGGTGTTGAAGAACCTGAAGTCCCGGTTTTGAAAGGCTTTGGCGGCGGCAGGAATTGGCGACTCTCCGTGATTCCTGCAGTGCTCGCTGCCGAGGTGTCTCTGATCCAAATGGAACTGGAGGATATGGTTGCCCCGTAGAGGCAACCAAAGAGAGGGGGATTGCGGTACCCCCAAACCCCCTCCTCAGTGGGCAAAACCCCTTTTTCCCAAGGCGGTGGAGTGACGGTCAGCAATGGCTGCCACAAAGAAGCCTGCAGCCAGGTAAGCTTCGTGCTGGAGGAAGTAGGAGAAAGTGAAAGTGTTGGCTGAACCGGGGCAACAAGAAACTTCTAAACATCCTGGAAACTGAATCGTTTGAAGGATACATTGTCTCCCAAAGAAGATTGTAAAAGCAGCGGAAGAAAACTGGAAAGGGAAAGTTATTTTCTTTCACTCTCCCTTCCCACAGAAACAGCAGATGGAAATCTGGAAAACCTACCTGGGCATAGAAGATAATCTAACTTGAAATTTAAAGCCAAGGGGGTAAAGGATTTCTGGACATTGGAATTAAAAACCTAAAATTCTTTTTATTTGCTATAAGTGGAAGGGAAGAGATAAAGACTTATTTTAAGATTGTACTGAAGGAGACTGCTTTGAGTTTATAAGATCAGAAATAAAAGATATTACGACTTCTAGAAGACTACTTTGGAACTGTGTATTTGAATTCTACCTGAGAAAGAGAAAATATAGAAAGAAAGTGCAAAATGAAACTGTTTGTTCTGATTTGCTTTGCTTTGTGACTTTGGGATTTTTGTGAACTATTTCTTGAAAGATTAAAGACATTTGGGTTGTTTTAAAAAAAGAAAAAATGGCATTATCTTTTGAAGAATTACAAATGGAATTTCAGAAACTGAAAGAAGAGGAACAAGAAGGCAAAGGCTCTTCTGGATCTATTTTCCACTTTTTAGAAATGGCGATCTTTACCTATCAAGAAATACAACAACGACAGGAAGGCTGGGATGAAGAAGAAGAAGCCATCTTTAATGGACAAATATTCTTAGTGGAGGAAGAAAAGTGAAAGGGGGACAAGGAAAAGGTGAACTCAGGACTTAAAAAAGCAACCAAGAAAAAGAAAAATAAGATGAAAAATCAATATGATGTCAGAAAGCAACAGAAAAGAGAAATACAACAGAGAGAGAAGACTAAGAGAGTGAAATTTGAGAGATGGGGGGTAAAAAAGCTAGAATTGATAAGAAAGGAAGGGAAAAAGGGAAGAGAAGTCATAAAGGTTTTAAACGATGTTAAAAAACAGGTTTTTTTCAGAGATAAGGGGTAAGATATAATTTTATAAAAATGATTCTGCAAAAGTACATAAGATTGTATCGTAGATATTAATATTTGAAACTGAGTTAGAAAATTAAAATATATGAGTTAATAATGCATTAAAGGGAAGCTATGAAAATGTTTAAGATTTAATAATAGAGTTTAATTTCCTATGAAACATTGTTCTTATAATATCATAAACTCAATATTCCTTTTTTTTTTTGGTTTTATTACTACTTATTAAATTTAATATTATTTGCTTGTTTTATTATTTTGAAATGTAGTACTTAGAATGTACGAAGCAGAATCAGTATGGAAAATATGTATTATTTTAAGTGTTAAATTTAGGGGAAAGATAAAAAGTTGTCATACTTCAACCAGTGTTTACAGGAGAAATATTGTATTAGAAAGAAAGGATAAATAGATGATTGAAAGAGAATGGACAAAAGATGCAAGTATAATTATTTAAATTGAGATGAAATAAATAAAATAGAATTAAAAGAGTGAATAGGAGAGAGAAAATATATAGAAAATATAGAATGTTAAATAAGATATGAAATAGTATATTAAGTGAGCACGAATTTGATTTATGTCTGTACAAAAAGATTTAACCCAGGGTAAGCCGCTTTCCAAAAAGAAGTTTTATGTATTTATGTTTTGTGTAATGTTTGTCTATGTTTGAAAGGATGTGGAAGAGAACTAATGAAACTATACACAATGAATATATATAATTCAAGGCAAAAGAAATACAATTAAATAGAAGGAAAGGGAGCAATAAAGAGAAGTTGGGAAAAGATATGAAGTTGAACAGATAAAATAAATATACATATTAAATTGTGTTTGTATAGAAATGTGATAATTTGGAATTATTTTGTTTTTAAATAAGATGTTTTATTTGTTTTTTTTTAGAAAAGATATTTTATGTTCCTACATCCTATATTTTGTTTGTTTGTGTATATTGTTTTTAAAAAATTATTAAAATTTGTTAAAAAAAAAAAAAAGAACCTGAAGAATTTTTTCTCTTTTTTTGTTCTTTTTAAGCCTTTCTTTCCCCTTCCTTTTTACTTAACTATTGATTGGATTAAGGTTTAGAAGAACCTGAAGAAATTTTGTCTCCCCATTTTTAATTACTATTGGGCTTTTTTCTCTCTACCATTTTTATTTTTCACTTTGGATTATAATTGGCTACTTCATAATTGGATTAAGGTTTAGAAGAACCTGAAGATTTTGAATTGTTTAAAATGAGTAGGAAATTTATAGCTCCTGGCTCCTCAACTTCTACTTCTGCCTCCCCACCATCGGGAGGACAACGTTCAATACAGACAATGTTAAAACAAGATAAAAAACAAGAAAAAGTGACTCTACAGATGATTATGCAAGGAATCAAAGATCTTAAAACAAAATCAGAGATTTTGAAATTGATTATTGAAAAGAGAATAGAGAACATTGAACAAAGAACAGGGAAAACTGATGAAAAAGTGTAGAATATTCAACAAATGATGGTGAAGTACGATGAGAGATTCCAAAAAATTGAAGAAGAAGATAAACAAAGAGACAAGAAGATTGGAGACATTGATAGTAGATTAACAGTGGTTGAACAAAATAAAAGTGGGATGCTGAAATGGGAGATGGACAGATTAGAATTTTATCTCAGATTTCAAAACATAGAGGAAGAAAAAGGACAAAATCTAGCTGAGATAATGATAGAAATACTGGCTGAAGCTTTGGAAATAACAGAGGAGAAAATGATGGATGGAGTAGATAAGGTATACCGAGTTTTTACAAGATATGCAATGAGAAATAACCTACCAAGAGAAGTTCATATCAGATTTACAAAAAAAGGCATTAAAACGCAAATATTACAAGCGGTAAGAGATAAAACATTGAAATACAAAGGCAAGGAGATTGTGGTCTTAAAATAAATACCCAGAAGAGTGAGAGAGATGAGAATACCGATTCCTGACCAAAATGCTATTGAAAAAGGAGGTGAATTATAGATGGCTGATTCCAGAAAGATTAATGTTTATGTGGCAAGAATAGAGACACAGAATTGATTCAATTGAGAAAGCAGAATTATTTTATGTAGAATTTTTTGGAAGAGAAGAGGAAGAGGCAGAAAAAAAGATCTCACTAATTGAATTCTAAGAGGACCAAGTGGGGACTGAAAAAGAAGAAGGCGCAGTAGGTGGACAGGTGGAAATCAAAGAACGTGAATCAAGATCTACGAGAGCTGCCAAGCCCAACTACAAAATATAATCATGGAAGAGAAAAAATTGATTACAATGAATATAAATGGACTTAACTCAGCTGTTAAAAGAAGGAAATTTTTTCATAAATTAGAGAAATTAAAATTTGATATAATTTGTCTACAAGAAGTACATATTAAAAAACAATATGAACAACTGTTGGTACAGCCAAAATTAGTGAAAATATTTACTTCTTTGACTCAATATAAGAAAAGAGGAATGGTCCTATACATTAAAGAGGTTATCCCAGCAAAATTGATTTATACCGATGAAGATGGAAGAGTATTAATGGTGGAAATAATGGACAATAATATGAAAACACTTCTGATTGCAATTTATGCTCCGAATGATAAACAAGAAGAATTCTATAAAAAATTACACATGAAAATAATTGAACTGGACTATGCCAATATAATTATGATGGGAGATTTTAATGGAATTGGAGACAACAAACTGGACTATACAGCAACAACAACAAAGCAAAACAGAAAGACTCTCCCTAAATCTTTCTTTAAAATGGTAAATGAAATAAATTTAAAAGATATATGGAGAGAAAGAAATGCTAAAGCCAAACAATACACCTTTTACTCAAATAGACATTTATCATGGTCCAGAATAGATATGATATGGATCTCAACAGAACTAATATCTAACATTCAAGAAACAAATATTGAAACAAGTACTTGGGCAGATCACAATTAAATGGAAAGGGCAAAAAAGAAGATCTAGATGGACATTAAATAATACTATTTTAAAGGAAAAAGATTTTACACAGTGGATGGAGAAAGAACTTTTTTCTTTAGAGAAAATAAAAAAGAAGATACTTCAATGCAGAATGTTTGGGATACAATGAAGGCATATGCTAGAGGTTTGATAATAGATTATATAAGAAAAAATATTAGGAAAAGGCAAGCCACTAAAGCCTTGGAAGATGAGTATAAAAGACTTGAAAAAGAATTACAGAAAATGCCACAGAAAAAGGATATTAAATTGAAATTGGACATAACTAAACATAAAATGGAATTAATAGAAGAAATTAATAGAGAAAGAAGAATTGGCACAGAAAATCAGAAATGCTAAGCAGAATTATTTTGAAGATGCAAATAAACCAGGTAGATGGCTAGCATATAAAATGAGAAAGGAGAAAGAATCAAGAAAAATATTGCAGTTAATAGATGACCAAGGCCAAGTTTGTTATGGTAATAAGGAGAAAAAGGAAATTATTAGAGACTTCTATGGGCAACTATATAAGCAAGAGAATATTGATGAGGAAAAAGTCAAACAGTATCTACAGAATGCTAACCTACCTAAGATATCTAAAGAGACTGAAGAAATGCTAGAAAGCAATATAACAATGATGGAATTAACTGAAGCACTTAAGAAACAAAATAATGGGAAAGCACCAGGTCCAGATGGGCTTCCGGCAGAATTCTATCAAACATTACAAGAATCATTGGGCATTCCATTGTTAGAAGTCATGAATGAAGCTATGTCAAAGAAGATGATACCTAAAACATGGTCAGAGGCTTATATTACACTTATTCCAAAAGAAGAGGCTGATCCACTGCAGATTAAGAACTATAGACCTATTTCTTTATTAAATGCAGACTATAAAATCTTTGCTTCAATCTTAGCAGAAAGACTTAAAAAACATTTAAATAATTTCATTCATCCAGACCAAAATGGATTTCTGCCGAAGAGACAAATTAGAGACAATATGAGAGTAATCCTGGATACTTTGGAATACTATGAGGCACATCCTGAAAAGCAAATGGCTTTGATATTCCTAGAAGCTCAAAAGGCATTTGATAACGTGAACTGGAGATTTATATTATTACTACTGGAACAGATGGATTTTGCTAGAAAATTTATTCAAGCAATAGAAGCCATGTATAATAAGCAGACAGGAAAGATAATGATGGAGGGAGAACTTACAGATTTTATTAATATAAGAAAAGACACAAGACAAAGATGTCCCCTATCTCCTTTGCTATTTGTATTGACTTTGGAAGTGTTGAATAGAAATATTAGAGATGATAAAAGCATAAAAGGAATGAAAATTAAAAAGGAAGAATTTAAACTGCAAGCCTTTGCGGATGACTCAGCCTTTATTTTGGAAGATCCTTTCGAAACAGCTCCAAAGTTATTGGAAAAGATAGAGATATATGGTGAGGTGGCTGGTTTAAAAATAAATAAAGACAAAACAAAGTCTTGACAAAGAACATGCTACTAAGACAAAGAGAAGAACTGGCAGACCTGTTGAAAATCCAAGTTACGAACAAGGTCAAGTATCTGGGGATATACTTGACATCAAGATGTAGTACATTAAAAGAGAATAATTATATTAAACTTAAACAACAGATAGCTTTAGATTTGAAGAAATGGGAAAATTTACAATTGTCATTAATAGGGAGAATTTCAACAATCAAGATGAATATTTTACTCAGAATCTTATTTTTGTTTCAAATAATACCAATTAGGCTCAGAAAAGACTATTTTGAAGACTTAAATAAAATTATGCTGAAGTATATATGGCAAGGTAAGAAAGCGAGAATAAAGCTAAAGCTTCTGCAAGGTGCTAGAATTAGAGGAGGTTTTGGCCTGCCTAACTGAGAATTGTACTACCAAGCTGCAAATTTGATGTGGGTCAAGGAATGGATAACATTAAGAAAGACTAGATTGTTGACACTAGAAGGTCATGACTTGCTGTTGGGTTGGCACGCTTTTTTATGGTATAAGGGAACTAAAACACAGGGTTATTTTAGAAGACATTATATACGGGAGTCTTTGTGGTTAAATTGGGAGAAGATAAAAAGGCAACGTTATTTGAAAATTCCAGTTTAGTTATCGACTATTGAAGCATTTTCCTATCCTATAATTTATAAGAAGGAACAAACAGTTAGATATGGGGAACTACTGGATGAAAAGGGTGAACTTAAATTGATACAAAATTTAGAGGAACAAGGTATAAAGATGAATTGATTTTCATATGCTCAAATACACTCAAGATATGATGAAGATTCTAAAACAGAGGGATTTTATGATAAACAGACTGATCTAGATAAGATCTTGACAGGTACTGATGAGAAGATGATCAAAAAATTATATGGTTATTTACTGGGAATTAAGCTGGAGGAAGAACAAGTTAAAGAAACTATGATTGGGGGAAGAATTTTGGATATGGGATTGATTTAGAGAAATGGCAAAAACTATGGTTGCAAAATTATAAAATGACAATGTCAACAGCTTACAAAGAAAATTTGTATAAGATGTTTTACAGGTGGCACTTTCCCCCCGATGAGGATAGCAAGAATGTTCAAGAATAAATCTGAAAAATGCTGGAAATGTCATCAGATACCTGGCTCATATTACCATATGTGGTGGACTTGTGAGGATGCTAGAAAATATTGGACTAAAATCCGCATGTGGTTGGAAAAAATTACAAAAAAATGCATAGATTTGAAACTGGAGTTTTTTTTATTGGGAATCTTACCAGATACATACAGTAAAGACTTGAAATATCTGGTTGTAAATGTATTAACAGCGGCTAGGATTGCATCTGGTAAAAATTGGAAGAATGAGAAATACCATTGCAGAAGAAATTATTAAGAAAATATTGGAATGTGCTGAGATGAGTAGATTAACATTTGAAATTAGAGAGCAAGAGGATAAACAATTTTATGAAATATGGGACCTTTTCTATCAATGGTTGGATGATAAAATACAATAATAGAAAATTTAGAATGTTAGATAACAAGGAATATCTTTGCTTTTTCTTTTTCTTTTGTTATTTGAAATCATATCTATAAAGTGTTTTTAGGATAGATTTGGTATGATTATATGATTTGTTGTAGAATAAACCATTTATAGTTATCTCATAAAGTATGAATGAATAAAATTATAGTCGAATGATTTTCCAATAGCGATACTAGGATATATAAGTTTGGATTGACAATATGAGTTATTATGTGATATAACTGTAATCGAGACTATGAAATGAATGCACAAAACTGATGAACCAATCGACACACTGTTTGTATATATATATATATATATATATATATATATATATATATATATATATATATATGGAAGAAAGCTGATGTTTTTATATTTTGTTTGTTTTTAAAAAATCAATAAAATTGTTTTCAAAAAAAAATATGAGCATGAACTTAAATTTGTGTCTGTACAGCTGCTTTCAAAAAAGATGTTTTATGTTTTTATGTTTTATGTTGTGTTTGTTTTATTTGTTTTGTTTGTTTTTAAAAATCAATAAAATTTTCCAAAAAAAAAAAAATACGCACAGTTTTCCATTGGTGATAAACTATGAAGAAAGGGAGGATAGTTGCTGTTTACAGCTATATGTTAACTGGAAGTTTTTCTGTGTTTGGTAAGATGTGTTTTTTTTTAAATTTTTATTGGTTTTTAAAAACAAACATAAACAAACAAAACATAAAAACATCAAGCTATCTTCCATAGGTATACATACAGTGTGCCGGTTGGTTTACAAATTGTTTTGTGCTTCAATTTCGTAGTCTTCAATCACAATTGCATTGCATATAATCTCATATTTTCAATCAAAAATTAAATACCTTAGTATCATTATTAATCAATCATTTGGCTATACTTTAATTCATTCATGTTTTACAAGATAATCATAGTTTACTTAGTTTATTTTATAACAGTTCATATTATTACCCCAAATTTATCCTAAAATCATTTTGTAGATATAATAAGAAGTACATCTTGGGGCGGAGCTGGCGTCGCGACAATATGGCATGCAATCTCGGAGGTCTGAGATCACCGCCGGTATCTTTGCCCCTGGACGGTCCAAACGGATCTAAACTGTCCCGAAGAAACGGCGATAGTGAAAAGCGCATCCTGTAGATCCCAGCGATACCGCAAAGTCCCTGGTTGATCCAGGAGAAGCTCTTCTTGCCAGCGGCAGAGAGGCAGCCATTAAAGCTGCTGAAGTTGGGACAGCTCCGAAACGGAAGAGAGCAGAAAGAGAAAGTGTGCCAGTTTGGTGAGAACTTTTTTTATTATTATTATTCTACGACTTAAAAGGACACCCTAAGGAAAAGAAAGAAGTTTTGACAGAAGTGAATAAGCGGCAATTTTAAACGGAAGTGTCAAAGTAAGGCTTTGTTTTTTTTTTCTTATTGCTGGACTTCTATATGCGATTTTGTATTTGCTAACTGGACTGGTTCTTTTCCTATTTATATCTACCTTTTCTTCTTTGATTTTGCAATATTTTAGGCTAGAGGCTCCCTTTAGTTATTTTTCTTTTTTATATATATTTTCTCCTTTTTAAAAAATGTTTATTATGTCTTGCCTGGGAAAGGAGGGGGAAAGTGAGAGCAAAGAAACTAGAAGCTTGAAAATGTTTTAGACGAAGCTGAGAAAGCTGAGAAAGAAAGATCTGAGACTCCCTTTCAAGGACATTGCTATGTGATAAGATAGAGGGAAGAGCACGGGAGAATGTTATTGCAGGTGTTCTTCTGGATTTCTATCAACAATTGAAGCCTGGTGTTGAAGTTTGTGGAGAGGGGGTTATAATAAGAGCCTTGGATAATTAAATAAAGTGCAGTGTCCTTTTAATTTTTTTTTAAGTTGTGCTACCCCTCCTTACCAGCTTTAGTGTACTTTTTTTTTTAAAAAAAAAACCTTTATTTTTGTAATATTTCTACATTTGCTTTTTATCTTAAAGAGAAAGCCTCAAAAAAAAATTTTTTTTTCGCTCCTTTCTTCTTTGGGATTTTTTGTTTTTCCATCCATCCTTTTGGTTCATTTTTATGCATTTTCTTTTGAGACCTTTCAATTGGATTAAGGTGTTGAAGAACCTGAAGTCCCGGTTTTGAAAGGCTTTGGCGGCGGCAGGAATTGGCGACTCTCCGTGATTCCTGCAGTGCTCGCTGCCGAGGTGTCTCTGATCCAAATGGAACTGGAGGATATGGTTGCCCCGTAGAGGCAACCAAAGAGAGGGGGATTGCGGTACCCCCAAACCCCCTCCTCAGTGGGCAAAACCCCTTTTTCCCAAGGTGGTGGAGTGACGGTCAGCAATGGCTGCCACAAAGAAGCCTGCAGCCAGGTAAGCTTCGTGCTGGAGGAAGTAGGAGAAAGTGAAAGTGTTGGCTGAACCGGGGCAACAAGAAACTTCTAAACATCCTGGAAACTGAATCGTTTGAAGGATACATTGTCTCCCAAAGAAGATTGTAAAAGCAGCGGAAGAAAACTGGAAAGGGAAAGTTATTTTCTTTCACTCTCCCTTCCCACAGAAACAGCAGATGGAAATCTGGAAAACCTACCTGGGCATAGAAGATAATCTAACTTGAAATTTAAAGCCAAGGGGGTAAAGGATTTCTGGACATTGGAATTAAAAACCTAAAATTCTTTTTATTTGCTATAAGTGGAAGGGAAGAGATAAAGACTTATTTTAAGATTGTACTGAAGGAGACTGCTTTGAGTTTATAAGATCAGAAATAAAAGATATTACGACTTCTAGAAGACTACTTTGGAACTGTGTATTTGAATTCTACCCGAGGAAGAGAAAATATAGAAAGAAAGTGCTAAATGAAACTGTTTGTTCTGATTTGCTTTGCTTTGTGACTTTGGGATTTTTGTGAACTATTTCTTGAAAGATTAAAGACATTTGGGTTGTTTTAAAAAAAAGAAAAAATGGCATTATCTTTTGAAGAATTACAAATGGATTTCAAAAACTGAAAGAAGAGGAACAAGAAGGCAAAGGCTCTTCTGGATCTATTTTCCACTTTTTAGAAATGGCGATCTTTACCTATCAAGAAATACAACAACGACAGGAAGGCTGGGATGAAGAAGAAGAAGCCATCTTTAATGGACAAATATTCTTAGTGGAGGAAGAAAAGTGAAAGGGGGACAAGGAAAAGGTGAACTCAGGACTTAAAAAAGCAACCAAGAAAAAGAAAAATAAGATGAAAAATCAATATGATGTCAGAAAGCAACAGAAAAGAGAAATACAACAGAGAGAGAAGAGAGTGAAATTTGAGAGATAGGGGGTAAAAAAGCTAGAATTGATAAGAAAGGAAGGGAAAAAGGGAAGAGAAGTCATAAAGGTTTTAAACGATGTTAAAAAAACAGTTTTTTTTCAGAGATAAGGGGTAAGATATAATTTTATAAAAATGATTCTGCAAAAGTACATAAGATTGTATCGTAGATATTAATATTTGAAACTGAGTTAGAAAATTAAAATATATGAGTTAATGCATTAAAGGGAAGCTATGAAAATGTTTAAATTTAATAATAGAGTTTAATTTCCTATGAAACATTGTTCTTATAATATCATAAACTCAATATTCCTTTTTTTTTTGGTTTTATTACTACTTATTAAATTTAATATTATTTGCTTGTTTTATTATTTTGAAATGTAGTACTTAGAATGTACGAAGCAGAATCAGTATGGAAAATATGTATTATTTTAAGTGTTAAATTTAGGGAAAAGATAAAAAGTTGTCATACTTCAACCAGTGTTTACAGGAGAAATATTGTATTAGAAAGAAAGGATAAATAGATGATTGAAAGAGAATGGACAAAAGATGCAAGTATAATTATTTAAATTGAGATGAAATAAATAAAATAGAATTAAAAGAGTGAATAGGAGAGAGAAAATATATAGAAAATATAGAATGTTAAATAAGATATGAAATAGTATATTAAGTGAGCACGAATTTGATTTATGTCTGTACAAAAAGATTTAACCCAGGGTAAGCCGCTTTCCAAAAAGAAATTTTATGTATTTATGTTTTGTGTAATGTTTGTCTATGTTTGAAAGGATGTGGAAGAGAACTAATGAAACTATACACAATGAATATATATAATTCAAGGCAAAAGAAATACAATTAAATAGAAGGAAAGGGAGCAATAAAGAGAAGTTGGGAAAAGATATGAAGTTGAACAGATAAAATAAATATACATATTAAATTGTGTTTGTATAGAAATGTGATAATTTGGAATTATTTTGTTTTTAAATAAGATGTTTTATTTGTTTTTTTTTAGAAAAGATATTTTATGTTCCTACATCCAATATTTTGTTTGTTTGTGTATATTGTTTTTAAAAAATTATTAAAATTTGTTAAAAAAAAAAAAAAAGAACCTGAAGAATTTTTTCTCTTTTTTTGTTCTTTTTAAGCCTTTCTTTCCCCTTCCTTTTTACTTAACTATTGATTGGATTAAGGTTTAGAAGAACCTGAAGAAATTTTGTCTCCCCATTTTTAATTACTATTGGGCTTTTTTCTCTCTACCATTTTTATTTTTCACTTTGGATTATAATTGGCTACTTCATAATTGGATTAAGGTTTAGAAGAACCTGAAGATTTTGAATTGTTTAAAATGAGTAGGAAATTTATAGCTCCTGGCTCCTCAACTTCTACTTCTGCCTCCCCACCATCGGGAGGACAACGTTCAATACAGACAATGTTAAAACAAGATAAAAAACAAGAAAAAGTGACTCTACAGATGATTATGCAAGGAATCAAAGATCTTAAAACAAAATCAGAGATTTTGAAATTGATTATTGAAAAGAGAATAGAGAACATTGAACAAAGAACAGGGAAAACTGATGAAAAAGTGTAGAATATTCAACAAATGATGGTGAAGTACGATGAGAGATTCCAAAAAATTGAAGAAGAAGATAAACAAAGAGACAAGAAGATTGGAGACATTGATAGTAGATTAACAGTGGTTGAACAAAATAAAAGTGGGATGCTGAAATGGGAGATGGACAGATTAGAATTTTATCTCAGATTTCAAAACATAGAGGAAGAAAAAGGACAAAATCTAGCTGAGATAATGATAGAAATACTGGCTGAAGCTTTGGAAATAACAGAGGAGAAAATGATGGATGGAGTAGATAAGGTATACCGAGTTTTTACAAGATATGCAATGAGAAATAACCTACCAAGAGAAGTTCATATCAGATTTACAAAAAAAGGCATTAAAACGCAAATATTACAAGCGGTAAGAGATAAAACATTGAAATACAAAGGCAAGGAGATTGTGGTCTTAAAATAAATACCCAGAAGAGTGAGAGAGATGAGAATACCGATTCCTGACCAAAATGCTATTGAAAAAGGAGGTGAATTATAGATGGCTGATTCCAGAAAGATTAATGTTTATGTGGCAAGAATAGAGACACAGAATTGATTCAATTGAGAAAGCAGAATTATTTTATGTAGAATTTTTTGGAAGAGAAGAGGAAGAGGCAGAAAAAAAGATCTCACTAATTGAATTCTAAGAGGACCAAGTGGGGACTGAAAAAGAAGAAGGCGCAGTAGGTGGACAGGTGGAAATCAAAGAACAACGTGAATCAAGATCTACGAGAGCTGCCAAGCCCAACTACAAAATATAATCATGGAAGAGAAAAAATTGATTACAATGAATATAAATGGACTTAACTCAGCTGTTAAAAGAAGGAAATTTTTTCATAAATTAGAGAAATTAAAATTTGATATAATTTGTCTACAAGAAGTACATATTAAAAAACAATATGAACAACTGTTGGTACAGCCAAAATTAGTGAAAATATTTACTTCTTTGACTCAATATAAGAAAAGAGGAATGGTCCTATACATTAAAGAGGTTATCCCAGCAAAATTGATTTATACCGATGAAGATGGAAGAGTATTAATGGTGGAAATAATGGACAATAATATGAAAACACTTCTGATTGCAATTTATGCTCCGAATGATAAACAAGAAGAATTCTATAAAAAATTACACATGAAAATAATTGAACTGGACTATGCCAATATAATTATGATGGGAGATTTTAATGGAATTGAGACAACAAACTGGACTATATAGCAACAACAACAAAGCAAAACAGAAAGACTCTCCCTAAATCTTTCTTTAAAATGGTAAATGAAATAAATATAAAAGATATATGGAGAGAAAGAAATGCTAAAGCCAAACAATACACCTTTTACTCAAATAGACATTTATCATGGTCCAGAATAGATATGATATGGATCTCAACAGAACTAATATCTAACATTCAAGAAACAAATATTGAAACAAGTACTTGGGCAGATCACAATTAAATGGAAAGGGCAAAAAAGAAGATCTAGATGGACATTAAATAATACTATTTTAAAGGAAAAAGATTTTACACAGTGGATGGAGAAAGAACTTTTTTCTTTAGAGAAAATAAAAAAGAAGATACTTCAATGCAGAATGTTTGGGATACAATGAAGGCATATGCTAGAGGTTTGATAATAGATTATATAAGAAAAAATATTAGGAAAAGGCAAGCCACTAAAGCCTTGGAAGATGAGTATAAAAGACTTGAAAAAGAATTACAGAAAATGCCACAGAAAAAGGATATTAAATTGAAATTGGACATAACTAAACATAAAATGGAATTAATAGAAGAAATTAATAGAGAAAGAAGAATTGGCACAGAAAATCAGAAATGCTAAGCAGAATTATTTTGAAGATGCAAATAAACCAGGTAGATGGCTAGCATATAAACTGAGAAAGGAGAAAGAATCAAGAAAAATATTGCAGTTAATAGATGACCAAGGCCAAGTTTGTTATGGTAATAAGGAGAAAAAGGAAATTATTAGAGACTTCTATGGGCAACTATATAAGCAAGAGAATATTGATGAGGAAAAAGTCAAACAGTATCTACAGAATGCTAACCTACCTAAGATATCTAAAGAGACTGAAGAAATGCTAGAAAGCAATATAACAATGATGGAATTAACTGAAGCACTTAAGAAACAAAATAATGGGAAAGCACCAGGTCCAGATGGGCTTCCGGCAGAATTCTATCAAACATTACAAGAATCATTGGGCATTCCATTGTTAGAAGTCATGAATGAAGCTATGTCAAAGAAGATGATACCTAAAACATGGTCAGAGGCTTATATTACACTTATTCCAAAAGAAGAGGCTGATCCACTGCAAATTAAGAACTATAGACCTATTTCTTTATTAAATGCAGACTATAAAATCTTTGCTTCAATCTTAGCAGAAAGACTTAAAAAACATTTAAATAATTTCATTCATCCAGACCAAAATGGATTTCTGCCGAAGAGACAAATTAGAGACAATATGAGAGTAATCCTGGATACTTTGGAATACTATGAGGCACATCCTGAAAAGCAAATGGCTTTGATATTCCTAGAAGCTCAAAAGGCATTTGATAACGTGAACTGGAGATTTATATTATTACTACTGGAACAGATGAGTTTTGCTAGAAAATTTATTCAAGCAATAGAAGCCATGTATAATAAGCAGACAGGAAAGATAATGATGGAGGGAGAACTTACAGATTTTATTAATATAAGAAAAGACACAAGACAAAGATGTCCCCTATCTCCTTTGCTATTTGTATTGACTTTGGAAGTGTTGAATAGAAATATTAGAGATGATAAAAGCATAAAAGGAATGAAAATTAAAAAGGAAGAATTTAAACTGCAAGCCTTTGCGGATGACTCAGCCTTTATTTTGGAAGATCCTTTCGAAACAGCTCCAAAGTTATTGGAAAAGATAGAGATATATGGTGAGGTGGCTGGTTTAAAAATAAATAAAGACAAAACAAAGTCTTGACAAAGAACATGCTACTAAGACAAAGAGAAGAACTGGCAGACCTGTTGAAAATCCAAGTTACGAACAAGGTCAAGTATCTGGGGATATACTTGACATCAAGATGTAGTACATTAAAAGAGAATAATTATATTAAACTTAAACAACAGATAGCTTTAGATTTGAAGAAATGGGAAAATTTACAATTGTCATTAATAGGGAGAATTTCAACAATCAAGATGAATATTTTACTCAGAATCTTATTTTTGTTTCAAATAATACCAATTAGGCTCAGAAAAGACTATTTTGAAGACTTAAATAAAATTATGCTGAAGTATATATGGCAAGGTAAGAAAGCGAGAATAAAGCTAAAGCTTCTGCAAGATGCTAGAATTAGAGGAGGTTTTGGCCTGCCTAACTGAGAATTGTACTACCAAGCTGCAAATTTGATGTGGGTCAAGGAATGGATAACATTAAGAAAGACTAGATTGTTGACACTAGAAGGTCATGACTTGCTGTTGGGTTGGCACGCTTTTTTATGGTATAAGGGAACTAAAACACAGGGTTATTTTAGAAGACATTATATACGGGAGTCTTTGTGGTTAAATTGGGAGAAGATAAAAAGGCAACGTTATTTGAAAATTCCAGTTTAGTTATCGACTATTGAAGCATTTTCCTATCCTATAATTTATAAGAAGGAACAAACAGTTAGATATGGGGAACTACTGGATGAAAAGGGTGAACTTAAATTGATACAAAATTTAGAGGAACAAGGTATAAAGATGAATTGATTTTCATATGCTCAAATACACTCAAGATATGATGAAGATTCTAAAACAGAGGGATTTTATGATAAACAGACTGATCTAGATAAGATCTTGACAGGTACTGATGAGAAGATGATCAAAAAATTATATGGTTATTTACTGGGAATTAAGCTGGAGGAAGAACAAGTTAAAGAAACTATGATTGGGGGAAGAATTTTGGATATGGGATTGATTTAGAGAAATGGCAAAAACTATGGTTGCAAAATTATAAAATGACAATGTCAACAGCTTACAAAGAAAATTTGTATAAGATGTTTTACAGGTGGCACTTTCCCCCGATGAGGATAGCAAGAATGTTCAAGAATAAATCTGAAAAATGCTGGAAATGTCATCAGATACCTGGCTCATATTACCATATGTGGTGGACTTGTGAGGATGCTAGAAAATATTGGACTAAAATCCGCATGTGGTTGGAAAAAATTACAAAAAAATGCATAGATTTGAAACTGGAGTTTTTTTTATTGGGAATCTTACCAGATACATACAGTAAAGACTTGAAATATCTAGTTGTAAATGTATTAACAGCGGCTAGGATTGCATCTGGTAAAAATTGGAAGAATGAGAAATACCATTGCAGAAGAAATTATTAAGAAAATATTGGAATGTGCTGAGATGAGTAGATTGACATTTGAAATTAGAGAGCAAGAGGATAAACAATTTTATGAAATATGGGACCTTTTCTATCAATGGTTGGATGATAAAATACAATAATAGAAAATTTAGAATGTTAGATAACAAGGAATATCTTTGCTTTTTCTTTTTCTTTTGTTATTTGAAATCATATCTATAAAGTGTTTTTAGGATAGATTTGGTATGATTATATGATTTGTTGTAGAATAAACCATTTATAGTTATCTCATAAAGTATGAATGAATAAAATTATAGTCAAATGATTTTCCAATAGCAATACTAGGATATATAAGTTTGGATTGACAATATGAGTTATTATGTGATATAACTGTAATCGAGACTATGAAATGAATGCACAAAACTGATGAACCAATCGACACACTGTTTGTATATATATATATATATATATATATATATATATATATATATATATATGGAAGAAAGCTGATGTTTTTATATTTTGTTTGTTTTTAAAAAATCAATAAAATTGTTTTCAAAAAAAAATATGAGCATGAACTTAAATTTGTGTCTGTACAGCTGCTTTCAAAAAAGATGTTTTATGTTTTATGTTGTGTTTGTTTTATTTGTTTTGTTTGTTTTTAAAAATCAATAAAATTTTCCAAAAAAAAAAAAATACGCACAGTTTTCCATTGGTGATAAACTATGAAGAAAGGGAGGATAGTTGCTGTTTACAGCTATATGTTAACTGGAAGTTTTTCTGTGTTTGGTAAGATGTGTTTTTTTTTTAATTTTTATTGGTTTTTAAAAACAAACATAAACAAACAAAACATAAAAACATCAAGCTATCTTCCATAGGTATACATACAGTGTGCCGGTTGGTTTACAAATTGTTTTGTGCTTCAATTTCGTAGTCTTCAATCACAATTGCATTGCATATAATCTCATATTTTCAATCAAAAATTAAATACCTTAGTATCATTATTAATCAATCATTTGGCTATACTTTAATTCATTCATATTTTACAAGATAATCATAGTTTACTTAGTTTATTTTATAACAGTTCATATTATTACCCCAAATTTATCCTAAAATCATTTTGTAGATATAATAAGAAGTACATCTTGGGGCGGAGCTGGCGTCGCGACAATATGGCATGCAATCTCGGAGGTCTGAGATCACCGCCGGTATCTTTGCCCCTGGACGGTCCAAACGGATCTAAACTGTCCCGAAGAAACGGCGATAGTGAAAAGCGCATCCTGTAGATCCCAGCGATACCGCAAAGTCCCTGGTTGATCCAGGAGAAGCTCTTCTTGCCAGCGGCAGAGAGGCAGCCATTAAAGCTGCTGAAGTTGGGACAGCTCCGAAACGGAAGAGAGCAGAAAGAGAAAGTGTGCCAGTTTGGTGAGAACTTTTTTTATTATTATTATTCTACGACTTAAAAGGACACCCTAAGGAAAAGAAAGAAGTTTTGACAGAAGTGAATAAGCGGCAATTTTAAACGGAAGTGTCAAAGTAAGGCTTTGTTTTTTTTTTCTTATTGCTGGACTTCTATATGCGATTTTGTATTTGCTAACTGGACTGGTTCTTTTCCTATTTATATCTACCTTTTCTTCTTTGATTTTGCAATATTTTAGGCTAGAGGCTCCCTTTAGTTATTTTTCTTTTTTATATATATTTTCTCCTTTTTAAAAAATGTTTATTATGTCTTGCCTGGGAAAGGAGGGGGAAAGTGAGAGCAAAGAAACTAGAAGCTTGAAAATGTTTTAGACGAAGCTGAGAAAGCTGAGAAAGAAAGATCTGAGACTCCCTTTCAAGGACATTGCTATGTGATAAGATAGAGGGAAGAGCACGGGAGAATGTTATTGCAGGTGTTCTTCTGGATTTCTATCAACAATTGAAGCCTGGTGTTGAAGTTTGTGGAGAAGAGTTATAATAAGAGCCTTGGATAATTAAATAAAGTGCAGTGTCCTTTTTATTTTTTTTTAAGTTGTGCTACCCCTCCTTACCAGCTTTAGTGTACTTTTTTTAAAAAAAAAAAAACCTTTATTTTTGTAATATTTCTACATTTGCTTTTTATCTTAAAGAGAAAGCCTCAAAAAAAAATTTTTTTTTCGCTCCTTTCTTCTTTGGGATTTTTTGTTTTTCCATCCATCCTTTTGGTTCATTTTTATGCATTTTCTTTTGAGACCATTCAATTGGATTAAGGTGTTGAAGAACCTGAAGTCCCGGTTTTGAAAGGCTTTGGCGGCGGCAGGAATTGGCGACTCTCCGTGATTCCTGCAGTGCTCGCTGCCGAGGTGTCTCTGATCCAAATGGAACTGGAGGATATGGTTGCCCCGTAGAGGCAACCAAAGAGAGGGGGATTGCGGTACCCCCAAACCCCCTCCTCAGTGGGCAAAACCCCTTTTTCCCAAGGCGGTGGAGTGACGGTCAGCAATGGCTGCCACAAAGAAGCCTGCAGCCAGGTAAGCTTCGTGCTGGAGGAAGTAGGAGAAAGTGAAAGTGTTGGCTGAACCGGGGCAACAAGAAACTTCTAAACATCCTGGAAACTGAATCGTTTGAAGGATACATTGTCTCCCAAAGAAGATTGTAAAAGCAGCGGAAGAAAACTGGAAAGGGAAAGTTATTTTCTTTCACTCTCCCTTCCCACAGAAACAGCAGATGGAAATCTGGAAAACCTACCTGGGCATAGAAGATAATCTAACTTGAAATTTAAAGCCAAGGGGGTAAAGGATTTCTGGACATTGGAATTAAAAACCTAAAATTCTTTTTATTTGCTATAAGTGGAAGGGAAGAGATAAAGACTTATTTTAAGATTGTACTGAAGGAGACTGCTTTGAGTTTATAAGATCAGAAATAAAAGATATTACGACTTCTAGAAGACTACTTTGGAACTGTGTATTTGAATTCTACCTGAGAAAGAGAAAATATAGAAAGAAAGTGCTAAATGAAACTGTTTGTTCTGATTTGCTTTGCTTTGTGACTTTGGGATTTTTGTGAACTATTTCTTGAAAGATTAAAGACATTTGGGTTGTTTTAAAAAAAGAAAAAATGGCATTATCTTTTGAAGAATTACAAATGGAATTTCAGAAACTGAAAGAAGAGGAACAAGAAGGCAAAGGCTCTTCTGGATCTATTTTCCACTTTTTAGAAATGGCGATCTTTACCTATCAAGAAATACAACAACGACAGGAAGGCTGGGATGAAGAAGAAGAAGAAGCCATCTTTAATGGACAAATATTCTTAGTGGAGGAAGAAAAGTGAAAGGGGGACAAGGAAAAGGTGAACTCAGGACTTAAAAAAGCAACCAAGAAAAAGAAAAATAAGATGAAAAATCAATATGATGTCAGAAAGCAACAGAAAAGAGAAATACAACAGAGAGAGAAGACTAAGAGAGTGAAATTTGAGAGATGGGGGGTAAAAAAGCTAGAATTGATAAGAAAGGAAGGGAAAAAGGGAAGAGAAGTCATAAAGGTTTTAAACGATGTTAAAAAACAGGTTTTTTTCAGAGATAAGGGGTAAGATATAATTTTATAAAAATGATTCTGCAAAAGTACATAAGATTGTATCGTAGATATTAATATTTGAAACTGAGTTAGAAAATTAAAATATATGAGTTAATAATGCATTAAAGGGAAGCTATGAAAATGTTTAAGATTTAATAATAGAGTTTAATTTCCTATGAAACATTGTTCTTATAATATCATAAACTCAATATTCCTTTTTTTTTTTTTGGTTTTATTACTACTTATTAAATTTAATATTATTTGCTTGTTTTATTATTTTGAAATGTAGTACTTAGAATGTACGAAGCAGAATCAGTATGGAAAATATGTATTATTTTAAGTGTTAAATTTAGGGGAAAGATAAAAAGTTGTCATACTTCAACCAGTGTTTACAGGAGAAATATTGTATTAGAAAGAAAGGATAAATAGATGATTGAAAGAGAATGGACAAAAGATGCAAGTATAATTATTTAAATTGAGATGAAATAAATAAAATAGAATTAAAAGAGTGAATAGGAGAGAGAAAATATATAGAAAATATAGAATGTTAAATAAGATATGAAATAGTATATTAAGTGAGCACGAATTTGATTTATGTCTGTACAAAAAGATTTAACCCAGGGTAAGCCGCTTTCCAAAAAGAAGTTTTATGTATTTATGTTTTGTGTAATGTTTGTCTATGTTTGAAAGGATATGGAAGAGAACTAATGAAACTATATACAATGAATATATATAATTCAAGGCAAAAGAAATACAATTAAATAGAAGGAAAGGGAGCAATAAAGAGAAGTTGGGAAAAGATATGAAGTTGCACAGATAAAATAAATATACATATTAAATTGTGTTTGTATAGAAATGCGATAATTTGGAATTATTTTGTTTTTAAATAAGATGTTTTATTTGTTTTTTTTAGAAAAGATATTTTATGTTCCTACATCCTATATTTTGTTTGTTTGTGTATTGTTTTTAAAAAATTAATAAAATTTGTTCCAAAAAAAAAAAAAGAACCTGAAGAATTTTTTCTCTTTTTTTGTTCTTTTTAAGCCTTTCTTTCCCCTTCCTTTTTACTTAACTATTAATTGGATTAAGGTTTAGAAGAACCTGAAGAAATTTTGTCTCCCCATTTTTAATTACTATTGGGCTTTTTTCTCTCTACCATTTTTATTTTTCACTTTGGATTATAATTGGCTACTTCATAATTGGATTAAGGTTTAGAAGAACCTGAAGATTTTGAATTGTTTAAAATGAGTAGGAAATTTATAGCTCCTGGCTCCTCAACTTCTACTTCTGCCTCCCCACCATCGGGAGGACAACGTTCAATACAGACAATGTTAAAACAAGATAAAAAACAAGAAAAAGTGACTCTACAGATGATTATGCAAGGAATCAAAGATCTTAAAACAAAATCAGAGATTTTGAAATTGATTATTGAAAAGAGAATAGAGAACATTGAACAAAGAACAGGGAAAACTGATGAAAAAGTGTAGAATATTCAACAAATGATGGTGAAGTACGATGAGAGATTCCAAAAAATTGAAGAAGAAGATAAACAAAGAGACAAGAAGATTGGAGACATTGATAGTAGATTAACAGTGGTTGAACAAAATAAAAGTGGGATGCTGAAATGGGAGATGGACAGATTAGAATTTTATCTCAGATTTCAAAACATAGAGGAAGAAAAAGGACAAAATCTAGCTGAGATAATGATAGAAATACTGGCTGAAGCTTTGGAAATAACAGAGGAGAAAATGATGGATGGAGTAGATAAGGTATACCGAGTTTTTACAAGATATGCAATGAGAAATAACCTACCAAGAGAAGTTCATATCAGATTTACAAAAAAAGGCATTAAAACGCAAATATTACAAGCGGTAAGAGATAAAACATTGAAATACAAAGGCAAGGAGATTGTGGTCTTAAAATAAATACCCAGAAGAGTGAGAGAGATGAGAATACCGATTCCTGACCAAAATGCTATTGAAAAAGGAGGTGAATTATAGATGGCTGATTCCAGAAAGATTAATGTTTATGTGGCAAGAATAGAGACACAGAATTGATTCAATTGAGAAAGCAGAATTATTTTATGTAGAATTTTTTGGAAGAGAAGAGGAAGAGGCAGAAAAAAAGATCTCACTAATTGAATTCTAAGAGGACCAAGTGGGGACTGAAAAAGAAGAAGGCGCAGTAGGTGGACAGGTGGAAATCAAAGAACAACGTGAATCAAGATCTACGAGAGCTGCCAAGCCCAACTACAAAATATAATCATGGAAGAGAAAAATTGATTACAATGAATATAAATGGACTTAACTCAGCTGTTAAAAGAAGGAAATTTTTTCATAAATTAGAGAAATTAAAATTTGATATAATTTGTCTACAAGAAGTACATATTAAAAAACAATATGAACAACTGTTGGTACAGCCAAAATTAGTGAAAATATTTACTTCTTTGACTCAATATAAGAAAAGAGGAATGGTCCTATACATTAAAGAGGTTATCCCAGCAAAATTGATTTATACCGATGAAGATGGAAGAGTATTAATGGTGGAAATAATGGACAATAATATGAAAACACTTCTGATTGCAATTTATGCTCTGAATGATAAACAAGAAGAATTCTATAAAAAATTACACATGAAAATAATTGAACTGGACTATGCCAATATAATTATGATGGGAGATTTTAATGGAATTGGAGACAACAAACTGGACTATACAGCAACAACAACAAAGCAAAACAGAAAGACTCTCCCTAAATCTTTCTTTAAAATGGTAAATGAAATAAATTTAAAAGATATATGGAGAGAAAGAAATGCTAAAGCCAAACAATACACCTTTTACTCAAATAGACATTTATCATGGTCCAGAATAGATATGATATGGATCTCAACAGAACTAATATCTAACATTCAAGAAACAAATATTGAAACAAGTACTTGGGCAGATCACAATTAAATGGAAAGGGCAAAAAAGAAGATCTAGATGGACATTAAATAATACTATTTTGAAGGAAAAAGATTTTACACAGTGGATGGAGAAAGAACTTTTTTCTTTAGAGAAAATAAAAAAGAAGATACTTCAATGCAGAATGTTTGGGATACAATGAAGGCATATGCTAGAGGTTTGATAATAGATTATATAAGAAAAAATATTAGGAAAAGGCAAGCCACTAAAGCCTTGGAAGATGAGTATAAAAGACTTGAAAAAGAATTACAGAAAATGCCACAGAAAAAGGATATTAAATTGAAATTGGACATAACTAAACATAAAATGGAATTAATAGAAGAAATTAATAGAGAAAGAAGAATTGGCACAGAAAATCAGAAATGCTAAGCAGAATTATTTTGAAGATGCAAATAAACCAGGTAGATGGCTAGCATATGAAATGAGAAAGGAGAAAGAATCAAGAAAAATATTGCAGTTAATAGATGACCAAGGCCAAGTTTGTTATGGTAATAAGGAGAAAAAGGAAATTATTAGAGACTTCTATGGGCAACTATATAAGCAAGAGAATATTGATGAGGAAAAAGTCAAACAGTATCTACAGAATGCTAACCTACCTAAGATATCTAAAGAGACTGAAGAAATGCTAGAAAGCAATATAACAATGATGGAATTAACTGAAGCACTTAAGAAACAAAATAATGGGAAAGCACCAGGTCCAGATGGGCTTCCGGCAGAATTCTATCAAACATTACAAGAATCATTGGGCATTCCATTGTTAGAAGTCATGAATGAAGCTATGTCAAAGAAGATGATACCTAAAACATGGTCAGAGGCTTATATTACACTTATTCCAAAAGAAGAGGCTGATCCACTGCAAATTAAGAACTATAGACCTATTTCTTTATTAAATGCAGACTATAAAATCTTTGCTTCAATCTTAGCAGAAAGACTTAAAAAACATTTAAATAATTTCATTCATCCAGACCAAAATGGATTTCTGCCGAAGAGACAAATTAGAGACAATATGAGAGTAATCCTGGATACTTTGGAATACTATGAGGCACATCCTGAAAAGCAAATGGCTTTGATATTCCTAGAAGCTCAAAAGGCATTTGATAACGTGAACTGGAGATTTATATTATTACTACTGGAACAGATGAGTTTTGCTAGAAAATTTATTCAAGCAATAGAAGCCATGTATAATAAGCAGACAGGAAAGATAATGATGGAGGGAGAACTTACAGATTTTATTAATATAAGAAAAGACACAAGACAAAGATGTCCCCTATCTCCTTTGCTATTTGTATTGACTTTGGAAGTGTTGAATAGAAATATTAGAGATGATAAAAGCATAAAAGGAATGAAAATTAAAAAGGAAGAATTTAAACTGCAAGCCTTTGCGGATGACTCAGCCTTTATTTTGGAAGATCCTTTCGAAACAGCTCCAAAGTTATTGGAAAAGATAGAGATATATGGTGAGGTGGCTGGTTTAAAAATAAATAAAGACAAAACAAAGTCTTGACAAAGAACATGCTACTAAGACAAAGAGAAGAACTGGCAGACCTGTTGAAAATCCAAGTTACGAACAAGGTCAAGTATCTGGGGATATACTTGACATCAAGATGTAGTACATTAAAAGAGAATAATTATATTAAACTTAAACAACAGATAGCTTTAGATTTGAAGAAATGGGAAAATTTACACTTGTCATTAATAGGGAGAATTTCAACAATCAAGATGAATATTTTACTCAGAATCTTATTTTTGTTTCAAATAATACCAATTAGGCTCAGAAAAGACTATTTTGAAGACTTAAATAAAATTATGCTGAAGTATATATGGCAAGGTAAGAAAGCGAGAATAAAGCTAAAGCTTCTGCAAGATGCTAGAATTAGAGGAGGTTTTGGCCTGCCTAACTGAGAATTGTACTACCAAGCTGCAAATTTGATGTGGGTCAAGGAATGGATAACATTAAGAAAGACTATATTGTTGACACTAGAAGGTCATGACTTGCTGTTGGGTTGGCACGCTTTTTTATGGTATAAGGGAACTAAAACACAGGGTTATTTTAGAAGACATTATATACGGGAGTCTTTGTGGTTAAATTGGGAGAAGATAAAAAGGCAACGTTATTTGAAAATTCCAGTTTAGTTATCGACTATTGAAGCATTTTCCTATCCTATAATTTATAAAAAGGAACAAACAGTTAGATATGGGGAACTACTGGATGAAAAGGGTGAACTTAAATGGATACAAAATTTAGAGGAACAAGGTATAAAGATGAATTGATTTTCATATGCTCAAATACACTCAAGATATGATGAAGATTCTAAAACAGAGGGATTTTATGATAAACAGACTGATCTAGATAAGATCTTGACAGGTACTGATGAGAAGATGATCAAAAAATTATATGGTTATTTACTGGGAATTAAGCTGGAGGAAGAACAAGTTAAAGAAACTATGATTGGGGGAAGAATTTTGGATATGGGATTGATTTAGAGAAATGGCAAAAACTATGGTCACAAAATTATAAAATGACAATGTCAACAGCTTACAAAGAAAATTTGTATAAGATGTTTTACAAGTGGAACTTTCCCCCGATGAGGATAGCAAGAATGTTCAAGAATAAATCTGAAAAATGCTGGAAATGTCATCAGATACCTGGCTCATATTACCATATGTGGTGGACTTGTGAGGATGCTAGAAAATATTGGACTAAAATCCGCATGTGGTTGGAAAAAATTACAAAAAAATGCATAGATTTGAAACTGGAGTTTTTTTTATTGGGAATCTTACCAGATACATACAGTAAAGACTTGAAATAACTGGTTGTAAATGTATTAACAGCGGCTAGGATTGCATCTGGTAAAAATTGGAAGAATGAGAAATACCATTGCAGGAAGAAATTATTAAGAAAATATTGGAATGTGCTGAGATGAGTAGATTGACATTTGAAATTAGAGAGCAAGAGGATAAACAATTTTATGAAATATGGGACCTTTTCTATCAATGGTTGGATGATAAAATACAATAATAGAAAATTTAGAATGTTAGATAACAAGGAATATCTTTGCTTTTTCTTTTTCTTTTGTTATTTGAAATCATATCTATAAAGTGTTTTTAGGATAGATTTGGTATGATTATATGATTTGTTGTAGAATAAACCATTTATAGTTATCTCATAAAGTATGAATGAATAAAATTATAGTCAAATGATTTTCCAATAGCGATACTAGGATATATAAGTTTGGATTGACAATATGAGTTATTATGTGATATAACTGTAATCGAGACTATGAAATGAATGCACAAAACTGATGAACCAATCGACACACTGTTTGTATATATATATATATATATATATATATATATATGGAAGAAAGCTGATGTTTTTATATTTTGTTTGTTTTTAAAAAATCAATAAAATTGTTTTCAAAAAAAAATATGAGCATGAACTTAAATTTGTGTCTGTACAGCTGCTTTCAAAAAAGATGTTTTATGTTTTTATGTTTTATGTTGTGTTTGTTTTATTTGTTTTGTTTGTTTTTAAAAATCAATAAAATTTCCCCCCCCCCCCAAAAATAGGCACAGTTTTCCATTGGTGATAAACTATGAAGAAAGGGAGGATAGTTGCTGTTTACAGCTATATGTTAACTGGAAGTTTTTCTGTGTTTGGTAAGATGTGTTTTTTTTTTAATTTTTATTGGTTTTTAAAAACAAACATAAACAAACAAAACATAAAAACATCAAGCTATCTTCCATAGGTATACATACAGTGTGCCGGTTGGTTTACAAATTGTTTTGTGCTTCAATTTCGTAGTCTTCAATCACAATTGCATTGCATATAATCTCATATTTTCAATCAAAAATTAAATACCTTAGTATCATTATTAATCAATCATTTGGCTATACTTTAATTCATTCATATTTTACAAGATAATCATAGTTTACTTAGTTTATTTTATAACAGTTCATATTATTACCCCAAATTTATCCTAAAATCATTTTGTAGATATAATAAGAAGTACATCTTGGGGCGGAGCTGGCGTCGCGACAATATGGCATGCAATCTCGGAGGTCTGAGATCACCGCCGGTATCTTTGCCCCTGGACGGTCCAAACGGATCTAAACTGTCCCGAAGAAACGGCGATAGTGAAAAGCGCATCCTGTAGATCCCAGCGATACCGCAAAGTCCCTGGTTGATCCAGGAGAAGCTCTTCTTGCCAGCGGCAGAGAGGCAGCCATTAAAGCTGCTGAAGTTGGGACAGCTCCGAAACGGAAGAGAGCAGAAAGAGAAAGTGTGCCAGTTTGGTGAGAACTTTTTTTATTATTATTATTCTACGACTTAAAAGGACACCCTAAGGAAAAGAAAGAAGTTTTGACAGAAGTGAATAAGCGGCAATTTTAAACGGAAGTGTCAAAGTAAGGCTTTGTTTTTTTTTTCTTATTGCTGGACTTCTATATGCGATTTTGTATTTGCTAACTGGACTGGTTCTTTTCCTATTTATATCTACCTTTTCTTCTTTGATTTTGCAATATTTTAGGCTAGAGGCTCCCTTTAGTTATTTTTCTTTTTTATATATATTTTCTCCTTTTTAAAAAATGTTTATTATGTCTTGCCTGGGAAAGGAGGGGGAAAGTGAGAGCAAAGAAACTAGAAGCTTGAAAATGTTTTAGACGAAGCTGAGAAAGCTGAGAAAGAAAGATCTGAGACTCCCTTTCAAGGACATTGCTATGTGATAAGATAGAGGGAAGAGCACGGGAGAATGTTATTGCAGGTGTTCTTCTGGATTTCTATCAACAATTGAAGCCTGGTGTTGAAGTTTGTGGAGAAGAGTTATAATAAGAGCCTTGGATAATTAAATAAAGTGCAGTGTCCTTTTTATTTTTTTTTAAGTTGTGCTACCCCTCCTTACCAGCTTTAGTGTACTTTTTTTAAAAAAAAAAAAACCTTTATTTTTGTAATATTTCTACATTTGCTTTTTATCTTAAAGAGAAAGCCTCAAAAAAAAATTTTTTTTTCGCTCCTTTCTTCTTTGGGATTTTTTGTTTTTCCATCCATCCTTTTGGTTCATTTTTATGCATTTTCTTTTGAGACCATTCAATTGGATTAAGGTGTTGAAGAACCTGAAGTCCCGGTTTTGAAAGGCTTTGGCGGCGGCAGGAATTGGCGACTCTCCGTGATTCCTGCAGTGCTCGCTGCCGAGGTGTCTCTGATCCAAATGGAACTGGAGGATATGGTTGCCCCGTAGAGGCAACCAAAGAGAGGGGGATTGCGGTACCCCCAAACCCCCTCCTCAGTGGGCAAAACCCCTTTTTCCCAAGGCGGTGGAGTGACGGTCAGCAATGGCTGCCACAAAGAAGCCTGCAGCCAGGTAAGCTTCGTGCTGGAGGAAGTAGGAGAAAGTGAAAGTGTTGGCTGAACCGGGGCAACAAGAAACTTCTAAACATCCTGGAAACTGAATCGTTTGAAGGATATATTGTCTCCCAAAGAAGATTGTAAAAGCAGCGGAAGAAAACTGGAAAGGGAAAGTTATTTTCTTTCACTCTCCCTTCCCACAGAAACAGCAGATGGAAATCTGGAAAACTACCTGGGCATAGAAGATAATCTAACTTGAAATTTAAAGCCAAGGGGGTAAAGGATTTCTGGACATTGGAATTAAAAACCTAAAATTCTTTTTATTTGCTATAAGTGGAAGGGAAGAGATAAAGACTTATTTTAAGATTGTACTGAAGGAGACTGCTTTGAGTTTATAAGATCAGAAATAAAAGATATTACGACTTCTAGAAGACTACTTTGGAACTGTGTATTTGAATTCTACCCGAGGAAGAGAAAATATAGAAAGAAAGTGCTAAATGAAACTGTTTGTTCTGATTTGCTTTGCTTTGTGACTTTGGGATTTTTGTGAACTATTTCTTGAAAGATTAAAGACATTTGGGTTGTTTTAAAAAAAAGAAAAAATGGCATTATCTTTTGAAGAATTACAAATGGAATTTCAGAAACTGAAAGAAGAGGAACAAGAAGGCAAAGGCTCTTCTGGATCTATTTTCCACTTTTTAGAAATGGCGATCTTTACCTATCAAGAAATACAACAACGACAGGAAGGCTGGGATGAAGAAGAAGAAGCCATCTTTAATGGACAAATATTCTTAGTGGAGGAAGAAAAGTGAAAGGGGGACAAGGAAAAGGTGAACTCAGGACTTAAAAAAGCAACCAAGAAAAAGAAAAATAAGATGAAAAATCAATATGATGTCAGAAAGCAACAGAAAAGAGAAATACAACAGAGAGAGAAGACTAAGAGAGTGAAATTTGAGAGATGGGGGGTAAAAAAGCTAGAATTGATAAGAAAGGAAGGGAAAAAGGGAAGAGAAGTCATAAAGGTTTTAAACGATGTTAAAAAACAGGTTTTTTTCAGAGATAAGGGGTAAGATATAATTTTATAAAAATGATTCTGCAAAAGTACATAAGATTGTATCGTAGATATTAATATTTGAAACTGAGTTAGAAAATTAAAATATATGAGTTAATAATGCATTAAAGGGAAGCTATGAATATGTTTTAAGATTTAATAATAGAGTTTAATTTCCTATGAAACATTGTTCTTATAATATCATAAACTCAATATTCCTTTTTTTTTTTGGTTTTATTACTACTTATTAAATTTAATATTATTTGCTTGTTTTATTATTTTGAAATGTAGTACTTAGAATGTACGAAGCAGAATCAGTATGGAAAATATGTATTATTTTAAGTGTTAAATTTAGGGGAAAGATAAAAAGTTGTCATACTTCAACCAGTGTTTACAGGAGAAATATTGTATTCGAAAGAAAGGATAAATAGATGATTGAAAGAGAATGGACAAAAGATGCAAGTATAATTATTTAAATTGAGATGAAATAAATAAAATAGAATTAAAAGAGTAAATAGGAGAGAGAAAATATATAGAAAATATAGAATGTTAAATAAGATATGAAATAGTATATTAAGTGAGCACGAATTTGATTTATGTCTGTACAAAAAGATTTAACCCAGGGTAAGCCGCTTTCCAAAAAGAAGTTTTATGTATTTATGTTTTGTGTAATGTTTGTCTATGTTTGAAAGGATATGGAAGAGAACTAATGAAACTATATACAATGAATATATATAATTCAAGGCAAAAGAAATACAATTAAATAGAAGGAAAGGGAGCAATAAAGAGAAGTTGGGAAAAGATATGAAGTTGCACAGATAAAATAAATATACATATTAAATTGTGTTGTATAGAAATGTGATAATTTGGAATTATTTTGTTTTTAAATAAGATGTTTTATTTGTTTTTTTTAGAAAAGATATTTTATGTTCCTACATCCTATATTTTGTTTGTTTGTGTATATTGTTTTTAAAAAATTAATAAAATTTGTTCCCCCCCCAAAAAAAGAACCTGAAGAATTTTTTCTCTTTTTTTGTTCTTTTTAAGCCTTTCTTTCCCCTTCCTTTTTACTTAACTATTGATTGGATTAAGGTTTAGAAGAACCTGAAGAAATTTTGTCTCCCCATTTTTAATTACTATTGGGCTTTTTTCTCTCTACCATTTTTATTTTTCACTTTGGATTATAATTGGCTACTTCATAATTGGATTAAGGTTTAGAAGAACCTGAAGATTTTGAATTGTTTAAAATGAGTAGGAAATTTATAGCTCCTGGCTCCTCAACTTCTACTTCTGCCTCGCCACCATCTGGAGGACAACGGTCAATACAGACAATGTTAAAACAAGACAAAAAACAAGAAAAAGTGACTCTACAGATGATTATGCAAGGAATCAAAGATCTTAAAACAAAATCAGAGATTATTGAAAAGAGAATAGAGAACATTGAACAAAGAACAGGGAAAACTGATGAAAAAGTATAGAATATTCAACAAATGATGGTGAAGTACGATGAGAGATTCCAAAAAATTGAAGAAGAAGATAAACAAAGAGACAAGAAGATTGGAGACATTGATAGTAGATTAACAGTGGTTGAACAAAATAAAAGTGGGATGCTGAAATGGGAGATGGACAGATTAGAATTTTATCTCAGATTTCAAAACATAGAGGAAGAAAAAGGACAAAATCTAGCTGAGATAATGATAGAAATACTGGCTGAAGCTTTGGAAATAACAGAGGAGAAAATGATGGATGGAGTAGATAAGGTATACCGAGTTTTTACAAGATATGCAATGAGAAATAACCTACCAAGAGAAGTTCATATCAGATTTACAAAAAAAGGCATTAAAACGCAAATATTACAAGCGGTAAGAGATAAAACATTGAAATACAAAGGCAAGGAGATTGTGGTCTTAAAATAAATACCCAGAAGAGTGAGAGAGATGAGAATACCGATTCCTGACCAAAATGCTATTGAAAAAGGAGGTGAATTATAGATGGCTGATTCCAGAAAGATTAATGTTTATGTGGCTAGAATAGAGACACAGAATTGATTCAATTGAGAAAGCAGAATTATTTTATGTAGAATTTTTTGGAAGAGAAGAGGAAGAGGCAGAAAAAAAGATCTCACTAATTGAATTCTAAGAGGACCAAATGGGGACTGAAAAAGAAGAAGGCGCAGTAGGTGGACAGGTGGAAATCAAAGAACAACGTGAATCAAGATCTACGAGAGCTGCCAAGCCCAACTACAAAATATAATCATGGAAGAGAAAAATTGATTACAATGAATATAAATGGACTTAACTCAGCTGTTAAAAGAAGGAAATTTTTTCATAAATTAGAGAAATTAAAATTTGATATAATTTGTCTACAAGAAGTACATATTAAAAAACAATATGAACAACTGTTGGTACAGCCAAAATTAGTGAAAATATTTACTTCTTTGACTCAATATAAGAAAAGAGGAATGGTCCTATACATTAAAGAGGTTATCCCAGCAAAATTGATTTATACCGATGAAGATGGAAGAGTATTAATGGTGGAAATAATGGACAATAATATGAAAACACTTCTGATTGCAATTTATGCTCCGAATGATAAACAAGAAGAATTCTATAAAAAATTACACATGAAAATAATTGAACTGGACTATGTCAATATAATTATGATGGGAGATTTTAATGGAATTGGAGACAACAAACTGGACTATACAGCAACAACAACAAGGCAAAACAGAAAGACTCTCCCTAAATCTTTCTTTAAAATGGTAAATGAAATAAATTTAAAAGATATATGGAGAGAAAGAAATGCTAAAACCAAACAATACACCTTTTACTCAAATAGACATTTATCATGGTCCAGAATAGATATGATATGGATCTCAACAGAACTAATATCTAACATTCAAGAAACAAATATTGAAACAAGTATTTGGGCAGATCACAATTAAATGGAAAGGGCAAAAAAGAAGATCTAGATGGACATTAAATAATACTATTTTAAAGGAAAAAGATTTTACACAGTGGATGGAGAAAGAACTTTTTTCTTTAGAGAAAATAAAAAAGAAGATACTTCAATGCAGAATGTTTGGGATACAATGAAGGTATATGCTAGAGGTTTGATAATAGATTATATAAGAAAAAATATTAGGAAAAGGCAAGCCACTAAAGCCTTGGAAGATGAGTATAAAAGACTTGAAAAAGAATTACAGAAAATGCCACAGAAAAAGGATATTAAATTGAAATTGGACATAACTAAACATAAATGGAATTAATAGAAGAAATTAATAGAGAAAGAAGAATTGGCACAGAAAATCAGAAATGCTAAGCAGAATTATTTTGAAGATGCCAATAAACCAGGTAGATGGCTAGCATATAAACTGAGAAAGGAGAAAGAATCAAGAAAAATATTGCAGTTAATAGATGACCAAGGCCAAGTTTGTTATGGTAATAAGGAGAAAAAGGAAATTATTAGAGACTTCTATGGGCAACTATTTAAGCAAGAGAATATTGATGAGGAAAAAGTCAAACAGTATCTACAGAATGCTAACCTACCTAAGATATCTAAAGAGACTGAAGAAATGTTAGAAAGCAATATAACAATGATGGAGTTAACTGAAGCACTTAAGAAGAAAAATAATGGAAAGGCACCCGGCCCAGATGGACTTCTGGAAGAATTCTATAAAACATTACAAGAATCATTGGGCATTCCATTGTTAGAAGTCATGAATGAAGTTATGTTAAAGAAGAAGATACCTAAAACATGATCAGAAGCCTATATCACACTTATTCCAAAAGAAGAGGCTGATCCATTGCAAATTAAGAATTATAGACCTATTTCTTTACTAAATGCAGATTATAAAATCTTCGCTTCAATATTGGCAGAAAGACTTAAAAAATATTTAAATAACTTTATTCATTCTGACCAAAACGGATTTCTGCCAAAGAAACAAATCAAAGATAATATGAGAGTAATTTTGGATACTTTGGAATACTATGAAGCACACCCCGAAAAACAAATAGCTTTGATATTTTTAGATGCACAAAAGGCATTTGATAATGTGAATTGGAGATTCATGTTATTATTATTGGAACAGATGGGTTTCGCCAGAAAATTTATTCAAGCAATAGAAGCCATATACCACAAGGAAACAGCAAAGGTAATGATAGAGGGAGAATTGGCAGACTCTATCAATATAAGAAATGGTACAAGACAAGGATGCCCACTATCACCTTTGCTATTTGTATTAACTTTGGAAGTGTTAAACAGAAATATTAGAGACGAAAAGAGTATAAAAGGAATGAAAATTAAAAAGGAAGAATTTAAATTGAAAGCCTTTGCGGATGATTTGGTTTTTACTTCAGAAGACCCTTTAGCAACAGCACCAAAATTATTGGAAAAGATAGAGGCATATGGCAAGGTGGCTGGTTTGAAAATAAACAAAGATAAGACAAAGATTTTGACAAAGAATATGCTATTAAGACAAAAAGAAGAATTGGCAGATCTATTTAAAATTCAAGTCATGAATAAGATCAAGTATTTGGAGATACATTTAATAGCAAGATGTATTACATCAAAAGAGAACAATTATATTAAACTTAAACAGCAAATAGCGAAATGGGAAAATCTACAATTGTCATTAATAGGGAGAATTTCAACAATCAAGATGAATATATTACCCAGAATTTTATATTTGTTTCAAATAATACCAATTAGGCTTGGAAAGGACTATTTTGTAGATTTAAATAAAATTGTGTTGAAATATATATGGCAAAGTAAGAAAGCGAGAATAAAGTTAAAACTCTTGCAAGATGCTAGAATTAGAGGAGGATTTGGTTTGCCTAATTGGGAGTTGTACTACCAAGCTACAAGCTTGATGTGGGCTAAGGAATGGATAACATTAAGAAATACTAGATTGTTGACATTAGAAGGAAATGATTTGTTGTTGAGGTGGCACGCTTTTTTATAGTATAAGGGAACCAAAACACAGGGCTATTTTAGAGGACATATACAGGAGTCTCTGTGGTTAAATTGGGAGAAGATTAAAAGACAATGCTATTTGAAAACTCTAGTCTGGTTATCGACTATTGAAGCATTTTCCTGTCCTATAATATACAAGAAGGAACAAACAGTTAGATATGGGGAAATATTGAATGAAAAGGGTGAACTTAAATCTATGCAAAAACTAGAGGAACAAGGTATAAAGATGAATTGGTTTTCATATGCGCAAATACATTCAAGGTATAATAAAGATTTTAAAACAGAAGGTTTCTATGATAAACTGACTGACTTAGATAAGATTTTGACAGGTACTGATGAAAAGGTGATTAAAAAATTGTATGGACATTTATTAGAAATTAAACTAGAAGAAGAACAAGTTAAAGACACTATGATTGCTTGGGGAAAGAATTTTGGATATGGGATTGATCTAGAGAAATGGCAAAAATTGTGGTCTCAAAATTATAAAATGACAATGTCAACAGCTTTTAAAGAAAACTTGTATAAGATGTTTTACAGGTGGCATTTTTCCCCGACAAGAATAGCAAGAATGTTCAGGAATCTGAAAAATGTTGGAAATGTCATCAGATACCTGGCTCATATTACCATATGTGGTGGACTTGTGCGGATGCTAAAAAATACTGGACTAAAATCCATATGTGGTTGGAAAAAATGATGAAAAAACATATAGACTTGAAACCAGAGATATTTTTATTGGGAATTTTACCTGATACATATAGCAAAGATTTGAAATATTTGATTGTAAATGTATTAACAGTGGCTAGGATTGCATTTGCTAAAAACTGGAAAAATGAGAAAATACCATCACAGGAGGAAATCATTAAGAAAATATTGGAATGTGCTGAAATGAGTAGATTGACATTTGAAATCAGAGAACAAGAGGATAAACAATTTTACAAAATTTGGGACCTTTTCTATCAATGGTTAGATAATAAAATATAATAATGGAATATGTAGAATTTTAGAAAATAATGAATATATATATATATAGATGTATTTTTTTTCTTTTTTTAATTATTATATCTACAAAATGTTTTTAGGATAGATTTGGGAGGATTATATGAATTGTTATAAAATAAACTAAGTAAATTATAGTTATCTCGCAAAGTATGAATGAACAAAATTATTGTCAAATGATTGATTAATAATGATACTAGGGTATTCAACTTTTGATTGATAATATGAGCTATTATGCAATGTAACTGTAATTGAGACTATGAAATGGATGCACAAAAAAATTTGTAAACCAACTGACACACTGCTTGTATACTTATGGAAGAAAGTTGGATGTTTTTATGTTTTGTTTGTATTTGTTTGTCTTTAAAAAACCAATAAAATTTACAAAAAAAAAAAAAGAAAGAAGTTCATTTTTATATATATTTGGTAAGATGTGTTTTGTTGCCTGGAGATACTGTTGAATAATGTGCATAGCAGTGATGGGATTTAAATTTTTCTAATACTGGTTCTGTAGCCGTGGCTTGGTGGGCATGGCAGGGGAAGGATACTGTAAAATCTCCAGTCAGAGGTGGTATTTGCCGGTTCTCGAAACTACTCAAAATTTCTGCTACTGGTTCTCCAGAACTGGTTAGAACCTGCTGAATACTACCTCTGGTGCATAGCCACTTCCACATTGCACTGCTCCAGAATCAGTCCAGAACTGTGTGCTCCTATCTTGCTTGATTTCATCAGCTAATTAATTTCATCAGCTAATTAATTTCATTGTATTTTTGAAGATTGAAATTGCAATATTTTTTTTTTCCAGTAGTGAATTATTTGCAACTATCAAATGCAATAACCCCTTCCATAGATTCTTAAATAGGAAGCTGGGCTTCATAGCAACTTCTCAGATTTATCTATATTTTGGCAAATGTAAATAAATCTAATGCCTCTGCCTAATCTATTTCCCCTTTCAAGTGCAATCCATATTTGCCTCTTTTTAGATCCTTACAATTGTTAATTGTACATAGTCGTTGCCTTACTTGTTATCCAGATACCAGTTACAAGTTAAACTTTGAATTAGAGGAACAGGTCAGGTTAGGTTTTGATCTTACAATACAAGGCCTAACAGGCTTTCAGGTATCTGCATAGAAGCCTTAGCAATGATGGGGCCTGTTGAAGGATGAACTTGCAGATCTGGAGCAATCAGGTAATGAGCCACTTGTCATAGAACCATAATAGTAGGCTGAGTCAGCTGTCTCAGGGATTGGACAGGAAAAGATCCTCACCCTTTGCATACATAGAAAGATCAAGGGAGTAGAACAGAGAGGGTTAAATGAGGTTGCTTGAAAAAAAAGGTATGCTTGGGTTAAGGACTCTAAAAAGAGGGATCAAACTTCTCTTACTTAACATCTTTCCAACTTCTGATCTAACTTTCTGAAATATCTGGCTGATCTCTGGACTGATATAGAATCCTTGATCCTGAGTTTATTTATGTAGAACTTCAGCTCCTGAATTAAGGATTGTTCCTGGGCTCTCACATTCCTTCACTCAATGAGATGTACAGCTGCTATAAATACCTTGATTTAAGTTTGATCTTTTGCCACTTGTAATTATATAGGAAACTGAAGAGAAAGTAAAAGCAGTTATGTCCGGAATATCATTAGTTAGCCAAGATGACACCAAAATGAGAAATAAAGATTGATATGACCTTCCTTTTATAGTTGCATTATAATATTGCACACAGGTCTATAAAGAGTGGCCTTTGCATTGTGATATGATGATGCACATTTCTCCACATGAACACTCTTGGACAGAGATATTCAGGAGCTTACTTCTTTATATACTAGTATGCTACATTACAACCTCATAACATAGACACAAGAGAGCAAACTTGTGTTATGTCATGAAACACATAGTCATTAGGATTAGCAATGAATATTTATGATGGTTAGAGGATGCTGATGATGAAGATGATACAACATGGTGCTGAGACTTATAGTTCTCCAAGATGGCCTATCTTCAAGATTGTCCTTCAAATTTTCCAATGGTGCACCCATTACTGCTATATTTGAGGCCTTTAATCTACTGATCATCGTCTTTTTCTCTCTTTTTTTTTCACTTCTCCCTATCCCAGCATCACAGACTTTATCAGAAAGCTAGGTCTTCATATCATCTCCCTCACAGAGTTTCTAAATTTGATAAATAAATAAATAATCCAAAATATGATCATTTGAGCTGATAACTTGTTCCTAGTGGATACTCTGTTTGATTTGCTCTATGACCTATTTGTTTTCTTCACTGTCCATGATATTCTCATAAATCTTCAAAAGTACAAATACATTTTAATCTATTCTACTCTTTCAAAATCTAATTCTCTGTACAAGGGAAACTTGGGCTGTACGATTATGATCTTTATATAGATATTTCTCAGAATCAGAATATCTATTCCAAGGCCTTGGAAAATTACTGGACTACATCAGCTCTGCAGGAGGCTTCTGGATTGCTAGTTTCTTTACTGTAGATAGTTGATCCTAAAAATCAGAAACCATCCTTCAGTTCAGTACCTTCATTGTTAATTGTATGGCTTGTCGCTATAAGTTTGGCAGTTGGTTTGATCTTTATGTTTAGTCCCATATTTTTTTTTCACTATGACTCTTGACTTTAATTACTAGAAGTTGCAAATCATTTGCATTATTGTCTATCAGAATCGTGTCATAAATGTAGCACATGTTGTTAATTTTTTTTTCTCCAGTACATTCCTTCCAATCCACCTTCCCTCAGTATATATTCTGCATCTTGTTTGACTTGGAACGTTTCAACAAGTATTAACAAAAGACCAACAAGATGCATTCACTGAATCTTAAAGATTCACTATTTTGAATTCATTATTACTAGACGTGCACCAAAATTGTTTCTCCTGCATACAACATAACATTGTCGCTTGCAGAAGAGTCCAACTTGCAGATCATATTCTTCACATGGAGAATAAAATCTCCAAAATGGCAATGAAATGCCCCACCTACCCCACTGATGCCAAATGACCAAGAGAACACCCTTGAAATACATGGTGAAGAACATTCATGGAGGACTTAAAGACTCTAAATATCTCATGAAAAGATGCTGAGGTACTTGCCCAAGATTGAAGGTGCTGATATATTACACAGAAGCGGCTCCCAACCTTTTGGGCACCAGATAGGTTTTTCCATAGGCTGGAGGGGGCATGGTTTTGTGTACTGCATCCTGCAAGTCAGGCTTTGCTTGTTTGTGTGGCCCAGTTGTTGGCATGCCACAGAGCGGTGCCAGTCCATTGACCGGGGGTTCAGGACCCCTGCTACATAGCATGGGAGGATCTGATGCTAATGTTATTTTAATAAATGAGTGGAGAATGTATAGCTTTGTCTTACTGCTTTGCTAACCTGGAACCACTCTGTTTCACTATGTTCCATCCAGACTGGAGTTTCCTGACCTGTGTATTAATTTTGTTGAGGACAATGAAACTCCCATTTTCCTAAGGATTTTCTCAGCATGGCATGGTTAATACAATCAAATGTGGGTTTTTTTTAAATAACCCAGTGATGCGCATATTGACTTATGTTTGATATTTTATGGCTTTCTTAGTTATTCAGTGTGCATCAATGAACAATATATATTGCTAGTTAGTCTTTTCTAAAGCCAACTTGAATATTTTCCTGGCTTTTTACTATACATGTAGGGCTCTAATCAGTATTAAATGATATTAAGATTTCCTCCCCTAGCAGATTAAATTAAGGATAAAATGTTTTCACATTCTGTTAAACTTTCTTTCCTTGTACTGGCATGTAGATTGATTTCTTCCAGTCCTTTAGTCCCTATTTCATTCTCTAGTTTTGCAGAAATAGTTTTTACTGATTCTTTTGTTGCTTTTCATATTTCTATAGAGAGTCCATCAGTTCTCAGTCTTCTCATTTGGTAATGATCTAAATACTGATCTACTTTTTAAGGTTCTTGGTATTGACATCTCTGCTATACAGAATTTAAGTATATTCCTTTGATCTTTTCTGAATCAGTTGCTATCTAACCATTGAAATTTTTGGCAAAGCAGTTTCCTGACCTGTGAAGATTTCAAACCTTCTTATGAATTCAGATCTTCTTCAAAAAGCTTTCCTAGTTTTGTCTGCTTTTATCTTGGATGTCTTTATAGATTTCATAATTATGCTTCTTTTCTCTCCCAAGGAGCAAAAAAATAAAAGGGGGATATTCTATGATTTCTTCTCTGTGTCAACAGTAGAACCACTTTTTATCCAATACAGCTGCCAAGGAGAAATTTATTTTGTTCCAATTCTGCCCGAACTATTTCTAGTTAAAGACAGCTACTTCTAACCCCAGGACAAATTAAGCTGAGCTGTTTCCATAATACACCAAACCCAATCATCTACATTTACACCCCCAGCCCACTTAAGCTGTTATATAAACTCAACCCAACAAAGCTTATTGAACAAATAAGGGCCTACTGTAGCCTCAGAAACTTTTCAAAAGAAACAAATAGAATAGAATAGAATAGAATAGAATAGAATAGAATAGAATAGAATAGAATAGCAGAGTTGAAAGGAACCTTCAAGGTCTTCTAGTTCCCTACTCAAACATTTCAAATAGGTAGCTGTTCATTCTCTTTCTAAAAGCCTCCAGTGATGGGGTACCCACAAGTTCTGAAAGCAAGCGGTTCTGCGAGTTGATTATTCACACTGTCAGAGTGTTTTCCTTAGTTCTGGGTTGCATCTCTCTTTGATTACTTTCCATCTTTCCCCCCCTTGTCTTACCTTTGGCTGCTTTGGAAAATAGATTGACCCCTTTTCTTTGTGGAAGTTCCATAAATATTGGAACACTGCTACCATGTTTACCCTGGTTCTTTTTTTCATTGGACTAGCCATACCCAATTTCTGTCACAGTTCATCATGTTTTAGTCCCAAGCCCATAATCATCTTTGTTGCTCTTCTGTGCACTGTTTCCAAAATTTCAACATCATTTTTATAATGTAGTGACCAAAACTGGATGCAGTATTCCAGGTGTGGCCTTACTTTGTAAAGCAGTACTAATACTTCACATGATTATGATTCTGTGCCTCTGTTAACACATCCTAGGATTGCATTGCCTTTTTGGGCTGCTGCTACATACTGCTGGCTCATATTTATATGGTTGTCCACGAGGACTCTAAGATCTCCCTAAGAGTTACTGGTATTGAGCCAGATTTCACGGTCTGTATCTGTACTTTTAGTTTTTCTTTCTTAAGTGTAAGACCTTACTTTTCCCTACATTGCATTTTATTTTGTTAAATAGGGCCCAGTATTCAAGTCTGTCAAGATAGATGGATCTTGAGCTTATCATCTGGGGTGTTGGCTATTCCTGCCCACTTAGTATTGTCTGCAGATTTGATGAGTTCTCCTTCTATTTCATCATTTAAATAATTTATGAAGACATTGAAGAGTCTTGGGCCTAAAACAGAACTTTTCCCCACTGTTTTCTTCCTTCCATGTGGATGTAGTTCCATTAAGGATTATACATTGAGTATGGTTTGTCAGCCAGTTACAAATCTATCCAGTGATGCTGTTTATCCCACATTTTTCTACCTCGCTATGGTAAGGTTATGTTCTACTTTCTCAAAGCTTTATTGAAATCCAAGTATGCTATGTCCATTGCACTTCGTTGGTCCACTAATTTTATATTTTAAAATACATATTTTATGCAGAAAAGAAAGCAGAAATTATTGGAATCCCAGCTGCTAGCCACCAATAGATTTTGGAAAAATAGAAGATATTGTATGCTTCATTGAAGAAAGGACGAAACACTTCACAGTAGTCTAATGTTCACACATTGATTTGAAAAAGATCATCATATTTGCCCATAGCTAAATACATATACACCTCAGTTCAGTGAAAATGCTGGGGGAAAAACACAAAAAGGGTTGTGTGAGAATTAAGCTGTCATTAAGGATAATTTTTTTTAGCTTTGAAAACTTTATGTTGTAGTCTCCTTGACCCTCAGTTTGTTCCAAGAATTCTTTGTAATTGAACAGAAATAATGAAATACATTGAGTAAAAGTGATGAATATATATTATTCTTTAGACTTAAACTGGGGAAACTGGTTCTTAAGTTGATGAACCAGCTCCAGCAGTGGCTTGCCAAAATGGTGACAGACCATTAGAAGTTATAATTTGCAATATTTGAGAAAGGTAAAACCTGCCAGAATCTTATAAGCTAAAGACAAGGAACAGAGGTTTAATAGTTACTATCAAGACACTTGATTTGTATAATGCCAAGGGGTCTAAAAGTTTGGGACTGCCCATGTGAAAGGGTTTTTTATTTCTAATTTATAATAGGTGGATTTAATATGTATATCTTGTTCTGTAAATATATTTAAATTTCTGAAACTTGAATTCTTCTAGATGTGATGATTGTTACTTCCATAATTTCACTGTATCTGGAGAAAATTATTTTTTATTCATCGCATAAACATATAGAGGACAGGTAACAGTACAGTACTCCTTACACAAAAATCAACGTTTTTATAGCTAGTCCTTTATTTTATGTGAAGAATCAAGTCAGATATTACTTGTCATTTCTTCAGTTTCTAAAAATGCTGCCCCTCACGGTTTTCAGTGCCTCATTTTCAACTCCATGCCCTTACCCAGAAACAAATGGAAAGCTGCACCATTGTTATATCTGGGTATAAACTATCTTGACCTTTATTCCTTTATGGATATCTAGCAAGACTTTGATATAACACTGAGCATTAGTTGGCTGGCTAACTAATAAAGTTGTGTCAGGATGAAGTAAGTGCTACCCCTCTTTTGTTTTGCAGTAATGATTTTGGCAATTAAAAGTACAACTCATCCAATATTGACTTTTTCTTTAAATTGGTCCATCTACACAAGCCTTAATTTTAACTTAACAATTAGTGCTTTCTACAGATGGGGACAGGATTTTTAATTTCCCAGCTTTCAGGCTATATGTCTCTCTGTAGGTTTAGTATTTGCCCTGCTTTCTACCATCTTAACAACATTTACAGGCATGTGCATGCCTCCCTTTTAAAATACATAACTCTTGTTCTCTTGCTCCCTCCCTCTCTCCCCTCTGCAATCAGGAAGTATGTTTTCAGACAAAAGCATATTTGACCTGACTGCTGTTCCAGAGAAGCACTGTAGCCAAATATATATAGATAAAGAATCACATGAGAGGATTGTAACAAACGGTTAAAGTTGCCTTGCTTGCATTTTGTGATGTTTTAGTTATTTAGATCATTATATTCCTCATAATATTTGTCAAAGTCTAAGGGACTTTCCTCCACGTTTTTTATTCAATTAAAATGTACTTCTACAATTGCCTTTGGATATTGTGCTGAAAATTGTAGACATAAGCAATTATGCAAAAGGGAAAAATAGCAGCTTTTCTTCTAAATTAAAATATCATGCCCCAGTGCAGCTATTACTCTAAAGGACAAGTAGATACAGGAAACATTTGTGCATCTGATCTGGTATCATGCTTGAAATCACATTGTGATGTTGGGTGCAGCTGATGCAAGCAGAATCATTTTACATTTTGAGACACTTTCTGACTCCCAGAAGAGAAGAAAGTATCCTTCATTTCTCTCTCCAGTTATCCTTGCTAGTTCCTCTGAATTTCCAGGAGTTGCAAATAAATATATTTCTGCCTCTATGCAAAACTTGCCACTTTATTCAGAACCTTTTCCATTTTCTGCTGACTTTGAGTAACAAATGTTCCAGATATTTTATTTTAATATGACCGTAACTTCCTACTGCAACATGATGTAAAATTTAGAAAGTTCCAGGTTGGACTGTGATCTGTTCAGAATGCAAAGACAAATAAGTTATGTCCTTTTCTCCTCCAAACAGTAACTATATTTTTTAAACCTTTTCAGGAAATAGTTATGTAAACCTAATCACACAAAGTCAGGCACAGGAAACTTGTAGCCACTCAGATAGGCTAAGCTACAAGGTCTAGCAGCTTCTAACAGCATGATCACGAGAGAAGGATTTAGAAGCCAAGTTCCTCAGTTCTTATATAGGCCTTTCTTCACATATAATTGTTCTTATAAAGCACTTGTCCTTTTAATTTCCCTTTTGTTTAAACTGGGGTGGTCAGAGAAGTTTAAACTATTCCAGGCAGCTATATCAATTTCCTTCTTCATCCTAGGTCTCTTGGATGCTCTCAGAAAACCCTAATAATGAAATTACTCTCCCATGTGCTGGGAAAATCTCTGACACACAAACTATGAAAGAATAGGAAGATGAGAACACAACAATTTTTTCATTTTTTTATGCTTTTAATGGAACACCCAAGAAACACATAAGGCATATGGTAACAGTAGGCAGACTAGCAATTTCATATCTGAATCTGTAGACAGCATTGGCACATTTGCTTTGTTGATACACACGTACACACAGGCACACACGCAGGCACAGGCACAAGCAGAAGAGGACTTTTTTTCAAACACCACAAAGACTTGAAAAAGCATCTTGAACCATAAAGACACAAAAGCTGTTTGTCGACCAACTAAAGCAGCGGGAGTGGGCAGGTGCTGTCACCAGGTATGAGGGGACCACGCAGCCTGCCCTCACTGCGAACAGCTTTTTTTCATCAGTATCTCCCTAGCATGGGGGAATCTATTTGGCAACAGTGGTGATTCCACAGCTGGCTCTGCAGGGCCAGGATATCCACTGCTTGTCATTCAACCTTACATCACACTAAAACAATCATGCAAATAAAACAGGCCTGCCTTGACAAAGGGAGAGCTTTTCCTGCCTCTGAAAGACCCACAATTACCTTGGCTTTAGCCTTCATCACTAACATCTCTCCCAGTGGTAATTAAATACTCCTTTTTGGGATTTGGTGAGCCATGCCTAACAAAATGCCACATGTCCACTTTGAAAACAAAAAGAAAACTTAATTAATGATAATGGAGAGAAAATATTTTAAATGTTATTATTTCACAGATTTAAAACTAAAAATAATAAAACAAATTTTAAAGAACTTTAAATTTTAAACAAATAAAAAATGGTTTACTTATGAAGTTAGAATTCTGAAATGTTTAAATCTGAAGGACAGTTGAACTCAGTCATCCTGATAATCAAAGACAAGAATGGGTCTACAAAAGGGATGTAAAGCTTGTTATTTTACATTCTGTGTATTTTACTCTATTGCTTTTTTTCCCAAAAGATAACTGACTTCCTTGGTTTCTCGGATGAGAAGTGAAATATTTTCAAAGAAAAAAACCAAGAAAGTCCAGTTGCCTTTTGGGGGGAAAAAGCACCTTTGGGACAATCATGACCTGGATGACTGAGAATCTCCATAGACATCTTTAAGTGATCTTCTACCCACATACTATGCTATCTGTAGTTGAGAACATTATAAAAATTAAAGAGAGATTTCATTCATTGAAGAAGTATTTTTAAATCTCTCTAAAGACAGCTCCAATGTTAACTTTGGCACATTGCAAATCATTTCCCTGAGGGAGCTTTGCCTCTTTTATTTCTTTATTTGAGGAGGTCCCTAAATAAGGTGAGGTGGTATTAACTGCCAGATCAAGTTGTGGGAGTTGTTAGGTAAGAGGACTGCTGTTCATTCCACTAATGACCCACTTCAGCCCTATGAAACAGGCTTTTCAAAATATACTCTTTGGGCCTTCAATAATATTCAGGCTACATGTTGCTCACTGAGCAGGAAATATGGCACTTTTTTCCAATTAAACTGCTTTATCAACCCTACATTCCATGGCAATCTAGGCATCTTCACTTTGGAGTTTTGTGATAAAATCTTGAATTATCCTGAACTCTGCAAGAACAAGTATCGATAAAGGATTCTTGTGATAAATGTCCTTATATTTGTTTTATGGACAATATTTATTACAATAGAAAATATCCTATTTCTCCTCTCACACATCCCCCCTGCAAATTTTTAACTTTGAAGTTCAGCACACTGTTTTAACTAATTAAGACAAGTGATTTTAATTTTAAAGTGAGGGAGAGGTGGTCAAAGGCTTTATTATTACAAATGGCTCATAAAATAATTGTCTGAAATACATACATGGGTGCACTTCACATAGACACACGCAGTCACGCTGCAAAATAAAAGAGATGATAAAAAATTCAAGATTATAGTATTAGTCAGCAAGGCAACGAAGAGTATAGTTATAGTGCTTTAAAATTTGATGTTTTCTGTATAAAAGAACTACAGCTGAATAGTAGCAAGACAAATCTATTTTAGCACAAAGATAAAGATCTCTTCTGTTCCAGAAGAACATTTAAAAACTGTCAGATTCCAGCGTGAGAGAGCAAGGTTGCAGGAAGGGAGCAGGACTTCGCTTGCTGCTGCTTTAGGTTAAAAACAGTTTTCCCTCTGTGGTGCCTTTGGGAATACATGGAAAACAGTACTTAGCCCACCTCTTCCCAAAGGCACTACGGGGAAGAGTCGGTTCTCTCTTAACCTATGGGAAGCTCCACAAATTATACTATTAACAGAATTCAGATTCTCCATATTTATTATGTGACAGAGGTTCATTAAGCTACATCTACTCAATTTAAAATAAGGTTCGGAAGTGCTGGTCAGGAGACCTGAACCACACTTTCACAGTATTATGCAAAAAATATCTGATGGCTCTCATAAAGAAGGATAGATATATCTAGGAGAATTCATTCTATCTGTTAATAATAACATCAAAATTTATGCATTTCTGTAACAACTCATCCTATTATGTAAGTGTCCTCATTGATTAAGGAACAGAAGCCATACATACATTTCAAACTGTTTCCTTGGGATGGGGCATTCTTTTTTAACAAGTCAACATTGGCAAAGGCTTCTTGAATTAGACCTTACTCACTGTTTGGAACAAGGCACAATAAATTGGGAATAACAATGCAGCATAGAAGTTCTTTTAAAGGCAAGGCTATTCCTTGCAGTTTTACAATGATGAGGTTAGAAATGTTTTGGAATGCCATCCCAAATAAGGCACCGGCAGCAGCAAGAAGGAAGGCATGAGAGAGAAAAAAACCCCAACAATTAAACCCACAAAATTTTACAATAGATTCTCTCCCCACCCCACCCTTTTCCCCCATTATTTCGTAAAAGCTTGGGAGACCACAGTTGATCATGCAAGACTTTTTTCCCCTTGTTGTGCTTAAAACAACAGAAAACCGGAAACTCATTTTCTCTTTTGATCACACAATTGGGATCTGTAAACTCCTGTTGGCCTAAAATCTTAAGACCAGAAGTTTAAAAAATTGACCTTGGTAGGTCCTAGGAAATGGTAGAAAATATCAAGAGATATGAGGATATATGTATAAAATAAGTGGCAGAAGAAAGGCCACATCAGATAATTAGAGCTACAGCTTTATGCTCTAGGCTAGTCTCCAATATCTTTTGAATCTCCTGCATATCAGATCAGATCTCTGCATTTTCCCCTTCTGATGCCCTTTAGATATGGAACCTGGAAATTCCCTCGGCTGGAAATGCTGAAAGTTGAAGTTCAATATCTCTGAAGGCCTTCAAACTAGAAAAGTTGCATTTGATGAGTCTCATGACTAGCCAGCTGTCCTTCCGTAAGGTATGAAAATTCTAGGAATCTGCCTTACCCTACATTAAACAGTTAAAAACCACTGAAAGTTCTTGGCCAACATTTTTCCAACTCTCCTAACTTTATCTAGCATGGCTTGGATTTGGAATTACCTACACAAGAATTATGTGCTCTAGCATTGAGTATTGGCTCCTTGAAGGAACTGACCTTTTGGTTCCTCCCAGTTTGGGGATCCCATGAGTTAATTGGTATTCTGTACAGTATTATATTTCAGTAAGAACATGGCAGATTAAATAATGTTTAAAAATGCTTGGTAGCCATTGATTGAGCTTATAGAAATGATGTACTTACCAATTTCAAAACATTAATATATAAAAAAAATGAAAGGAATGATCCACAGCAAGAATAATCATTTCCAGAACTTCCATCTTTTGCTTAGAACTATCCAATGGATGTCTGGCATTCCAAGCCAGATTTTCTCCACAGTGATTGCACTAGATGCCTCCTTTCTTGTGTTCCTCATTATAATGGCTAACAGGGTTGTATAAGGAAGACAGCTGTCTTAAAATAGCCTTCTCAAGTTGAAGTTTTACAAATATATTGTCTTATTTTTTCCATAATCACAAGATGGCAACTAATTCCGCAATTGGATGTTTGAGAAAGAAGAGAAAATATTTATATTACATTGAAGTTATGAGGTTCCATTTCATTTTCTTTTTTAAATGAATCTCCCCCCCCCCCCCATGCAGTACTAAGGATTGAAAAGCTTTGTGCAAGAATTGTGAAAATGTTCTGTTCACAAAACAGACATGCTAAATAAACATAGGCCTGCAAAAGATTGTAAGCTGAGGATCCCCCTAAGTAACATGAATAATCAAGGGCTGATGGGCTAAAAGGACATCGAAGATGGTTTCCATTCTCATGAATATATTAATAAAGCAGAATATTTGTAGCTCAGGGTTGAAATGCGGGGTCCTTGGTGCTATCTGAGCTTGCTTATGTTCTTGCAGATGATTCCTTACCCTAACTAGGTAACATAGCTTACCTAGTTAAGGTAATGAAACATTTGCAAGAAAGCAGGCGAGCTCAGAAAGCACCAAGGATCCTTCACAAATATATATTTTGTGTGGGGACTGAAGGTGGTCTCAACATTTTCATAGATGGCTTTCAGATAGGTGGAAGAAAAAGAATTGCCAGAAAGAAAAATGCTTAACTGATACAATCTACTGAAAATATTTTTTCCTAGGCCAATAAAAGACAGAATATTAAATTTAGGATTTTTTCTGCTATAACTAATTGAGAATCAAAAGAACACTTTGAGGAAGCAACTTGAGACCCTTGTCTTTTCTTGGATATTTTGTTTACTGGAATATGAAGGTTAATAGCTTCACCCAAAGCAGATTGGCAAAACTCCTGGAAAGAGGAGGAACTTTAGAAATGGGTAATTCAAAGTGCTGAGAAATACTCTGAGAATCAAATTCCTAAAATAGCAAAACTATTTTACTGACATACATACACAAAAACCCTCTGAAGATTTTCAAGGAAGAGCTTTCAGAAATGGTGGTGAATGAAAAAGGATCAGACAAACTTAATCTGTTCAACAACAAAAAAGGTCTTCAGCAGAAATAGTTCCAGATACATTACCAAAGTGACCAATTGATTTTTTTTCAAGTCAAGTCAGAATCTTACAAATGTAAAAATCTGTTACTATTTCCTGCCCAATCTGTTTCTTGTACAGAATTGGTCCTGTTGCCCTTCCTCTACAGCATAAAAATATTAAGAGAATATTTAATTTGCAGAGAGTCTTTAGCATAAACTAGGTTCATCCTTAGTGTAACTTGCAAATCACAAGCACAATGCACATCTAAATATTTTGGGTCTTGAAGTTAAACAACAATTGTAAGAGGGAATAATGTTATTAAAGTATTTCTCCTATCTTTGATTGAGAACATCTATTTTTTTATATAGTTAATCCTTAGAACAGCTTGATATCAAGCCACAAGCCAGAGATGACAAACATGAAATTACTATTTTGAGATTAGAGGCTAGTCAGCTGTTTAGTACTGTTAAATAAATGTCTGTCTACATAACCCATTTTAAATGGAAACAGTCAGTACTTCTCTCTAAAACAAGCCATACTTGCAGTCTTGCAGTTTCTTTACTGGCAATTCCTTGATTTTTCATACTTGCATTCTCCATAGTAGATTTTGGCAAAAAAAGAAGATATATGAGCTTTGCCTAGATAGCACAGAGGACTTTCATATTGCAGGAAGCAATGGTAGCTTTGTTGCACTAAGGTAAATGAATACCCCAGAGGCAAAAATTTCTTCCTCACATCTCCCTCCAGCTGCAAAGATATCTAGTGTGTTCTGTTTGTTAAATGTGCCCTTCCAAAGTAGCAGATTCAAAGATTTGTTTCTATGGAAATTGTCAACTGCCAATAGCTGCTAAAACCATGGGTGCTTTACAATCTCTAAACTTACTAATCATTAAGTATTCAGAGGTGAGCTAAGGATGGCTAAGGACAGAAGATGTCATTGAGACAAATAACATATCTAGGAATTTTTGAACAGTGTGTTCAAAAATTTAAGATCAAGAAATCAAAGGCGTTGCCAATGGATAGGTTTTGCCTTGTATGCTTTTCACTTCAGATACTTCTCTATATGGTTCCTTTAAGAGCAAAATATCAAGATTGCAAAATAAGTGCTGGATTTCTTTTTTAAAGTAGACCAACCAATAATTTCAGAGGGATGTGGCAATCTTTTAAGTTGCACTCTGTAAAGATTTTATGAAACTCAGAAGGTTGCCTCAACTTTAAACGGCCAACTAACCACAAGAAAAGACTTTTTTTTCCTCAGTCCTGATGTCACTTATTCCATTAACAGCAATGAGAGACCTCTCCATTTCTACTTCCCTCAGGGGTCAGATGTGGGGGGAGGGGAGGCAGTTAAAAAAAAGTCCCCCAAAATCAACCTGAGGTCAAATAGTTCACCCATGCCCCTTGCTTTAATTCTCTATTTTCTTGTTTTCATCTTTCGGTGGAGCTTCAGGAACCAAGACAACTTTCCCAACATTCTTCTTCTCTTGCATCTGCTTCATGGCATCAACCACCTGCATCAGAAGAAGAACCACACCATTTCATCATCCCTTCTGCCTCAAGAAATATGACTAAGGAGAATGCATCCAAGACTATGTTGGATCAGTTCCATCTGGTTCAGTTCCATGTGGGGAGAAAAAGACACTGAATACATGGAGGCTGATTGGAAAGATGGTTTACTGATGGACAGGATCAGATGGGCGTGAAGTCCTGGACAGCTGACCACATGGTGTTGTGACAGAGAGGTATTTATACCTTCTCTTGGGCCTTGCCCTGGAACTTCCTGTTCAAGAAATACATTCTATTGGTTGACAGACTTCCAGGGGTCTGGGAGTCATAGCTAACTTTTAGGTTGTGTGAATTTAGTTTGATTGAAGCCTGGACTCTCTGAGATGATGTAATGTGATTTGTGTCCTGAAAGGGTGTTGGGCCATTCCTATTCTGTCTTAATGGCTTTCCTGGTTTGGATCTTGAGTGAGGGCTGATCCTACCATCCTTCCTAATTCTGTCTTTGTTCAAAATAACCTGTCTTGAATGGATTACCAACTCTGCATTTCTAAAAGCTGGCCTCAGCTGAGCATCTGCTTAGGGACAGGGAATTGTGGCTCTGAGTTTCTGTCTTTAGAAACATGTTTCTCCTTTAGGGAAAATACAATATTCTATCTTTTTAATATTTCTTAAAATATTTCATTCTTCTGGGAAGGGAGTGGCTTCCCACAGATATATATCAAACTTCCCCAAATTGGTTATTCTAAATTAACTATAGTCATCATTCTTTTTTAAATATATACTCACTGCTCACTAAGGTCACACATGACATGGAGTTTGTTTTTGGTAGTATCTGCCTTGAAAGAGAAGCATGTACACGTGAGAGAGGGAGCGTTGATCAAATGACTCTTGCTTGCTTACTCATTTTTTAAAATACTTCCTGTCATCAGAAGGCCAAATGTAAAATAAAGGATTTACACAAACTTTAACACAACGTTGCCTTTTATACTTTCTTTTCATTGTCTTTGCCCTTGAAAAGTCTGCCAGAGTTTTTTTTCTATGAATCTGCCTTCCTCCAAGCATTTAAAAGGCCAACCAAATGAATATGATCTATATAGTGTACGTTCAACTTTCACTATAAGATATAGCAGATGGCCAGCAGATATCTAAGATTTTGAAATCACTCCCTATCCCCACTCCTTTTGGGGATAATTGCTAGAGTTGAAATCTGTAATGATGTCAGTTCTTTGGAGGGAATAAATTAAGCTAAAGGCAGAATTTTTTTATTGTGGAACACAAAATAACTCATTGGGAGGCCAAACATTCTCACCTGTTCAAAGGGCCAAACAGAATCCACCTTTGGTTTGATTTTGCCCTGATTGTAGAGAGCAGTTAGCTTGGTCACCACAGCAGTTAAAAGCTCCACTTCTTCCTCAAGGTAGCCCAGGTGATAGCCAGAAACTGCTTTGTTGAGATGAAGCAGCTGCAAGGCATTGATGCTAAACTGATTCCACCAGGTCTTTGCCATAGCCATCAGGTTCTTCCTCTGTCCTGTTAGCAAGTTGGCTACACCTACGAAATTGAGAAATACCCTGTTTGAGATCCATCAATATAATAACTCTAGCAATTATGCCTGGAAAAATCAAGATGGCCAATGAAGTATTAACCATTAAGCAGACTAAGTACATGCTTAGGGCACCAGGCCCAAAAGGGGCACCAGAAAGTTGAGAATATGGCTTTGTTTTTATTGTATGTACAAAGGGGGGTATCAAGATTTGTCATTGCTAAGGGCACTAGTGAGCCTTCATCCGCCACTGAAGATGGCTTTTTCTTTGAATGCAAAGTACTGCAGCTCAGGCTATAATTCTCATTCCAAAACTGCATTCTTGTATCAGGAATTTACGCTCCTTTTAATTTAAGTGTCTGCAAGAAGATGAGGACATTCTAGGCTACACCATTATGTCAGTCCAACTCAACCTACCCCTGCTTTCTGTAAAAGGAAAGTATTTCTATGTCAATAGCAGAATAATAGCTTTCAAGGTTGGAATTTGGGGAAAGGTTTTCCTTTCCAAAAAGTATGTCTGTATGCACACACACACTTTTCTTTAATGGTTAAGGAACCAGGTTAGAAACCAGGAGACTGAGTTCTACTCCCACCTTAGGCATGAAAGCCAACAGAATAGCTTTTGGCTATTTGCTTTATCTCAGCCCAACCATCTCACAGGGTTGTTGTTGTGGAGCAAATAGGAGGAGGAAGCTATGTTGGATATATTCAGCACCTTGAGTTTTTTGTAAAAAATAAAATAAAGACAGGATTAAAAAAAATCTAAAGAGAACAAATTTCACTAAGGCATCCAGCTAACAACTATTAGAGCTTCGGTTTGAGCCAGAAAAAAACAGACCTCTTGTAATATTACTTTTTGTTTGACTTTCAGAGAATGATTCTTGACTGCAAAGTGATCTCATTTAGGCATTCTTATTCTCAAATTCCAGATCTGATCTTTGGGATTTAGAAGATTTGGAGACTCAACTTCTCATGAATTCCAAGCATCCTTTGATGGAATGCTTTCTGACTCACCATAACTGACTAGTTTGCCCATTGGTTTCAGGAGATGAAAGCCTTTTGTGGTATCTGAACCTCCTAAGGGGTCCAAAACAACATCTACACCTAAAAGGAAAAGGGGAAAGAAAACAAGTTTTTAATGGAAAATTTCAATTGAAAGGAAATAAAATTTCCCATGTGGCATTTTCAGTTTAACCAGGTTTCAATAATTTTAATTTTAGTTACTTTTAATTTTGTTAAGTTTGGTTAAAAAAATTAAATAAATCAATCTCCAATATAAACTAATAATTTATTCAAATATATGATTCAGTCAGCCATAAATCTATAAGCAGAACATCCATAACATTTTCTCATACTCTCTTTATTTTTAGTATACATCTACCAATCAACCTACTGGTGCCGGTTATGATTTCATTTTTTCCCTTTTTTCTTTCATTATAATAAGTTCAAGAAAAAAGGAAAACAAATAACGCTGATACAAATGTTGATTTAAAAGAGTGTAGGGATTAGAGATATGAAGGGAAAACCAATATAAACATTAAAATATGGATAACTAATAAAATTTGAATAACTATTATGGCTAATATATTCTAATGGACCATTAACAACTTTACAGTAATGTAAGAAATTTGATATGCCATTTCTAGCTAAAACATGTCCCTACTGAAGTGTTAAAATATGTAACAGGGAAAACTGAAACCATGACAGGAAAAAGAAAAATTATATGTAAACATACAATAGAAAAATATTATAAATAATGTATAGAGCAGATTACATATCAGATTGAAATACAAACTCTATAATCCAGATTTGCCACAACTCTTATGTATAGAATTGTAATCCAAAAAGTGTTTCCAAATAAGACTGAATTATATCTAAGATTAGATATGAAGTCATTCTAGACATCAAAGCATATTCATACTGTTTAGTTAACTATTCTTACACAGAGGGAACAAATCAGTACCACTTGGATCTTAAGGTTTGCTCCCAGTTTGATATATTTTTGTTAGTCCTGATAAAGGTATGGCCTGAGCAGATTTCGGAATGAATCCACTAATCTCCATCCTTGAAAAATTAATTTAGATTGATAGCTCTTCAAAGCACCACCAACTCAAGTTATTTATTTAACCTGATTAAAAAGGTGGCCCTGATTAAGCTGGGCTGGAGTTATAATAAAAGTACATAAAATAATATATGAGCTGCCAACTTTGGAGAGGAACATTTTCCTGAAAGAGAGAGTTTCTTTTAAGAAATCCCATTATCACCATCACCACCTGATAATTCTGTTTGACATTTTTCTGCACGTTTCAGCTGATTTGTTTCATTTCAATTCATACGATTAGTCATGCTCTGCAAATTAAACTTAAAACTCTAAATAATAAACCATTGAAATTATGCCAGTATAACAAGCATCTTCTTTTCAGCTCCCATAATACTTGAGTGTCCCAAGCAGGAGCACAGAAAATGAAGGAAATTTCAGATTGTCTTGTTCCACTCCATTCCTTTCTTCAGCATCTACTAACCTTTGGGAGAAATTTTCCGGACTTCAGCCACATAATCAGCTGCCCGGTAATCAATCGGGTGAGTCACCCCATTTTCTTTGAGGGCCTCATGCTTGGAGGCAGATGCTGTGCCAAAAATGGTGACATTTTCCACAGTTTTGCAGAGCTGGACGGCTGCAGTTCCCACACCACCTAGAGAGAGAGAAAAATGGGTCAAGTGAGTAATGAAAAAGGCCTGCAAGCCAAAAAAATGCAAAGTTTTCCATTCATTAAAGGAGTCAACATGGGTTATCCTCACTAAATTTACATGTTTCCACATAACTTAATCAAAGTTAAATCAGTGGAAGAAGTTCTCAGTAGTGCCATAAAATGAGCAAAGCATGAAGACAGTGTTAACACAAGGAAAAGGTATTTGATGCTGTTTAATGGTCTTGACTATCTCCCCACTATACTCCCTGACAGCTGGATAGATTGTGAGTGATTAGAACTTTTTGGAATAAGGACAAACATCCAGCTGCTATTGGATCAATCTCACATCATTTCTGACCTGTTTGGCTATACAATTGGTGCAGTGCAAAAAAATCTTCGGTTTTTAATTTCTCTATCCCTGCTTTACAGTATTATACTGTAGTTCAGAGTTTGGGAGCAGAAAAAAATAACATATAACATGTTATAATCTTATGTGACATATAGCAAACAGGGTGGCTGTATTTGCATAACAAATTAAAGCAAGAAGAGGCAACTTTGTGGGCTGATAACATACCTGGAACTTGCCTGAGGTCCACTCATACAGGTGAAACTTGAAAAATTAGAATATCGTGCAAAAGTTCATTTATTTCAGTAATGCAACTTAAAAGGTGAAACTAATATATGAGACAGACTCATTACACGCAAAGCAAGATAATTCAAGCCATGATTTGTCATAATTATGATGATTATGGCTTACAGCTCATGAAAATCCCAAATCCACAATCTCAGAAAATTAGAATATTACATGCAATCAATAAAACAAGAATTGTACATAGAACGCTATCGGACCTCTAAAAAGTATAAGCATGTATATGTACTCTGTACTTGGTTTGGGCCCCTTTTGCAGCAATTACTGCCTCAATACGGCGTGGCATGGAAGCTCTTAGCCTGTGGCACTGCTGAAGTGTTATGGAAGACCAGGATGCTTCAATAGCGGCCATCAGCTCTTCTGCATTGTTCGGTCTCATGTCTCTCATCTTTCTCTATGGGGTTCAGGTCAGGCGAGCTTGCTGGCCAATCAAGCACAGTAATCCCACAGTCATTGAACCAGGATTTGGTGCTTTTGGCAGTGTGGGCAAGTGCCAAGTCCTGCTGGAAAATGAAGTCAGCATCCCCATAAAGCTCGTCTGCGGAAGGAAGCATGAAGTGCTCCAAAATCTGCTGGTAGATGGCTGCATTGACCCTGGACTTAATGAAGCACAGTGGACCAACACCAGCAAATGACATGGTTCCCCAAATCAATACAGACTGTGGAAACTTCACACTGGACTTCAAGCATTTTGCAGTGTGTGCCTCTCCATTCTTCCTCCAGACTCTGGGTCCTTGGTTTCCAAATGAGATGCAAAAGTTACTTTCATCAGAAAAAAGGGCTTTGGACCACTGAGCAACAGACCAGTTCTGTTTTTCTTTAGCCAAGGTAAGACGCTTCTGATGTTGTTTGTTGTTTAGGAGCGGCTTGACAAGAGGAATACAACATTTGAAGCCCATGTCCAGGATCCGTCTGTGTGTGGTGGCTCTTGATGCACTGACTCCAGCCTCAGTCCACTCCTTGTGAAAGTTCCCAACATTTTTGAATGGCCTTTTCCTGACAATCCTTTCCAGGCTGCGGTCATCCCTGCTGTTTGTGCACCTTTTTCTTCCACACTTTTCCCTTCCACATACCTTTCTATTAATGTGCTTTGATACAGCACTTTGGGAACATCCAACTTCTTTAGCAAAATTACCTTTTGAGGCTTTCCCTCCTTATGCAGGGTGTCAATGATGGTTTTCTGCACACCTGTCAGGTCAGCAGTCATTCCCATGATTGTGATTCCTACTGAGCCAGATTGAGAGACCATTTCAAGGCCCAGGAACCCTTTGCAGATATTATGGCTTAATTAGCCAATTAGAGTGGGACACTTTGAGCTTAGAATATTGAACCTTTTCACAATATTCTAATTTTCTGAGATTGTGGATTTGGGGTTTTCATGAGCTGTAAGCCATAAATCATCTCAATTATGACACATCACGGCTTGAACTATCTTGCTTTGCATGTAATGAGTCTATCTCATATATTAGGTTCACCTTTTAAGTTGCATTACTGAAATAAATGAACTTTTGCATGATATTCTAATTTTCCAAGTTTCACCTGTAAATAGCTGCTTATGGTAGGCTTAGCCAATCATAATACATTAAGCTATTCTTTCCCGTAAGTATAAACACAGTAGCTGGTGTTTTTGTTTGCAGTATATCAGATTCCATTAAAAATAATAAAGGAATCTTTATTAAAAATAGTCCAAATCAGGGGGCCTAATGTACACCAAGAGAAGATATCAAAAAGTTTTTCTCTATGCCATGATTTGCTTAATTAACCCAATAGCCAGGTTCTCACAATATACTGAATTGTTAACTAACCACAGTGGCTATGGGCTAATCACAAACTATCCAACTATGTACTAATTTTGTGTCATGCAATATTATAAATCCCATGATTGTGCCTTATAAACTTTCCCCCTCATAACTTTATGTAGAAACAGGCCATTTTGGTATGTTCAACAAGCCAAAGTTAAAAGAAACTATACCTCAGAACAAGTAGCAATGTTTCTGTGACCAAGGGCCATATGCCACATTCTTTGTCAGGTTGAGAACACAGTACACATATGAGTGATGCTAGGTGTATAGAGGTTTTTTAAAATATTAAATGACCTTTGTAAGATGGGTATCAGTTTTCATATATGTTTCTATCTCAAAATAGGATGAAATGTTGCCATCAGTTTTTACCCATTATACACACAGAAAATGTTTAGGTGGAAATTGCTATAAGGATTCAAAGTTTCCATTCCAACTTAACAGCATTATGAACCCAATTTATGGCTGGGGTAAAATAGTTTTCCAATCCCCCTTCCCCACGAAATTTATGATGGCTTGACTTTATACAGGTAGTCCTCGACTTACAACTACTACCGGGACCAGAATTTCCACTGTTAAGCATGCCCAGTATTATGATCTTTTCTGCCATGATTGCTAAGTAAATTCCTGCAGTTGTTAAGTGGATCGTGTGGTCATTCCGCTTCCACCGTTGACTGGACTTGTCAGAAGCCGGCCAGGGAGGTCACAAATAAAAGTGACATAATATAGAGAATCCTGCACCTGTCATAAATACATACTATATATCAAGCACCCAAATTTTGATCACATAACCATGGTGATGCTGTAATAATCATAAGTGCAAGACCTGATTGTCACAGTTTTTCAATGCCATTATAACTTCAGTCACTAAATGAATAGTTTTAAGTCAAGGACTATCTGTAGATTATATATATCCTTGATTTTTAAACCATGTTTAGTAAATAAGCCATAAGTAGCTGGTACATAGAGCATTCTAAGTCATAAACCATAATATAAAAACCACAAAAACTGAATTCTCATGAATCAAAAATAAAGAATGTTATTTTTCACTTTAGTAGCACAAATGCATAAATCCAATTTATATGAACTTGTGCCAGATTTTTTTTCCATAATGTAACCTGTTTTATTTGTATTTAAGATATGTTAGTATCTTTTATCTAAAAATCTCTCAAGAAGATGCACAAAAAAAGTAAAATACTTGCAAATAAATACCCCAAAAGAATAATCAATTAAAAATAACAGGTAAAAATTGTCACCACACAAGCACTCTAAAAGGTGGGATGTATTGTACCTGATCTTTCATGACCCAGTTGTTAAATAAACCACTATAGTTGTTAAGTTAATAACAGTTGTTAAGTGAATCTGGCTTTGACTTTGCTTGTCAGAAGTTTGCAAAAGATGAACTTTTGCCTCAAGCAGATTAGCAATACATTGCAAGAACAGTAGGACAGGTTTTGTTACCTGCTGCCATGTGGACAAGGACACTCTGGTCAGGGCGCAGATTGCCAAAATCAAAGAGAACCATGTAGGCAGTGATGTAATTGACCAGAAAGGCAGCTGCTTCCTCAAAGCTCATACCTTCCGGCATGAGAAAAGTCTGATTGGCTTGAACTGTCACAATTTCTTGCCAGAGACCTGACCGGGCCATAATCATCACCTTATCACCAACCTAGCAAAAAAAAAAAAAAAATTATTGTGAGAACTAGACACCCAACACAAATTCAGGAGTATGAAAAGCTAAATTTGAAAATAGATCTCAAGCTTTCCACGGCACAGCTCTGGGCAACCTTTATAAATGCAAAGTTTGCCCCAGGTCTCTTATACTCTTATGGTGAGATTTCTCTGTGAACCAGGATGCCATCCCATTTAAATGTCAGCGCAAGAGTCTGCTTCGCGTTAGACCTATGCTTGGCAAATTTTGGAATGATCTTTGGTTAAGTCTATACTGTATCAATATTGCTGAAGATTAAGAAAAAGTATATAAGGCTCAAGTGAGTAAGTTTTACCTGAGGTTTCTCACCAGAATCTTTTTCAGAATGACTTTAATTCAAGAAATCCACTTTTTCTCCTGAAAACTCCTTGAAAATTTGGTTGTGACAGGGAAAGGATTTGACTCCTTGTGTATTTCCTCAAAATAAGCAACTGTCTACCCTTAAGTGAAATGCTATCTAAAGAGGCATCATAAAATTAGCTGATCATTTTTCCATTAAAAGATCCTGCTGTATTTTAAACTAGAACCATATGATCAGCTAGTAATATATATTTGAAAAGAAGTCTGTATGTTTTAAATAGATAGATTTAAAACAGTGTTTCTCAACATTGGCAACTTAAAAGATAAGTGGACACAACTCCCAGAATTACGCAGCTTAAAACTAATCAAGCATCTAGCTTGAATGCTAGAATAGATAAGTTTTTGCTTCTTGCTCACACTACATTAGAGTGGCAGGGTACAAGGGTTTGTGGAAGTGATCATGCAAACAATACATCTTTCTGGCAGCATTTCCAGATTTCCGCCAGCTCACTGTGACACTCTCCTGTTGAAAGAAAACACCACCATTTCCTCTGCAGAGAGGAAATCCTGTGTTTATTTGGCTCTGGTATCAGGAAAACGAGTAAGACTGAGGCCCTGCATCCTTCACCTTCTCATGAGCTGCTGTCTTCAAATAGCAAATTTCACCCTTGACCAAATGAAGAAAAGTTGGATTCCAGAGCTACATATACTCTGTTTAGTAGCTAGCTATTTACTTTTATGAAAGTTACAGTGTTCAGAGTTTGTCAGAATGTATTGATGTGAGGCTGTCAACACTAAAGCCCCTGTCAACTCTTGAGATGTTTACTGCAATGCCTCTGCGTTGGCCTGCTGTTGAAGAGCATTGGGAAGCAACAAGTTCAGTGTCAGTGCTCCATGTAACATCTCTATTTCAAGAATTATGTTTAACCAGGAGCAGCTCCATATGCTGGGTCTGCTAGTTTTTCAATGAAGATGAAGATCTGAGAAGTTGATTTTCCAGGTAGGAGTGAATTACAATTCCCTGTTTCTCTCTAGATCAGTGAGTTATAATTCAACCTTTGGAAAGCTGCAGACTTCCCACTTTTGGTATGGAATATTGCTTTGTTTCCAACTGGGTGTGGAAAAAAATGGTTGGGCCTGCTACCTTTATGAAAGGAAAATATATGCTTCCATCATATATATCAATTTGCCTCCAGATTAATTAGAATTACAACTTCCAGAATTTCTAACTATTCTGGTCATTTGGGAATTAAAGTATTTGGAAGGCAGCAACATGAAGTATTACTATAGATATGTTTTTTCCTTAAGCTATTTCAGCAGTGCTGAAATGGAAAGAAAATGATAGTTTCGAATGATAGTGTTATTGCTGAAATGACAAGCATTATTTAAAAACCTATTTTTCAAGAACTTCATGAACTTGATTTGTTAAACACAGCAAAAGGTAAGGCATTAGGAAAAATAGCCCTCAATCATTATTCAGTTGTTATTCATTATTCTGGTTGATGGGGTACTTTTCTACAGCTCTTTATTACTGAAGTATGCAGAACAATACCAATATTTCCTTTCCTGTTCATCTATTTCTTTTAAAAGAATTTTAAAAGAGTTTTTCCATTCATTTTAGTGGGAGTTCAAAACACTATTTGCATGATGTTATTCCCGGGAAGAATACAACATAAACATAACTAGTATCTCCCTTATTATTTTTAATTTTAATGTAACTATTTGGGAAGCAATATTTGAATTATTTCCTGTAAATACACTAGAAGACTTATGGCTTTTTCCGCTTAACAATTTGCCACTTGCCTTATAAACTTGTAAGTCTGTAATAAAAGCAGATTCAAAAAATGGATTTAGTATATTTTGGAAGAATTTATCTCTCTAAGAATTCTCTGATATACTAGATTTATTTCAAAACATTTCCAACCTAACTTTAATATAATAAAACAATATCAGTTTCTAGGACTGGTCTTAATAGCCAGATTTCAGACATGAAAAGGAAGCATCAGTAATTCTGTAAGAACATATTGCTGAAACAATAAAATATCAAAATTCAGTGTCAAGGACTAATTAGGATAAGAGAGAAATGGATAATCAATAGATGGAGAATGAAACAATGACTGAACATTTGAACAGGTTATTTCTATATTGCAATGTTTTGTTGTAAGGCCTACTTGAAATGTGATTAGTGACTGCAAGCACAAAGAAGACAATAAAACATACAGCAGAATAAATCTGTCCACTCTTCTTCCTCTGAAGACAGATTAAGACAATATTCTATACCCTTTAAAAAGGAGGCAGAAATAATTACTAAATGCCAGGGAACTTTGTCTGAGATTTGCCACCTGTTTTCTCAGCATGATGCCCATTTATTCTGTATAGAATTTTTTTTGTTTATTGTTGAAATAACTTGTCAGACTTATTAATATTCCAGGTAGTTTAGCCGAGACTTTTCTTCCTTCTGGGAGAATCCGAAATCCAAAATGCAATACATGTATTACAATTGGATTGAATTTGATTTGTTATTGCATATATCCAGATGAGGGTTTCTTTGTGCAATTGGCCTTGCCTCAATCATGACATTTTATAGGTGGTCTAGACAACATGGCCTTATTATGCTTGTCACTTTTTTTACATGTAACCATCACTTTTTTCCACCTTTCATTTAACTATAAAAAAATAATTTAGGATATCTAACATTACCATGTAAAATTCATTTCAAGTAGCCAGAGACTGATAGTGCTCAGAGACCTTTATCCTAAAGCATGATTTTTAAATACATTCTTACAATATGCTATGTCAGTTTATGGTTTGCCTTGACATATCAGCTAAATCTGTGGAGCCTTTTGAAACCTTAACTTCTTTTGGCCATGATACAGCCTGCATATGATAGCTGCAGCAAATAACCAATAATTGCTTCTCTTTCTGGCCTCTAGAAATAAAGAAGAAATAGTGATAAACTATTTATTAGTGTTTACTTATCTGGCTTCTTTGTGAAAAGGAGCAGCTGGGGTAAATGTTGTCCATTTGGAAAATAAGATGCCCATAAAAGAATTAGCCTTTCCTTGTGGATCAGGGCTCCCATATGAATCAGACCATAAACAAGTGTATTTTCTCCATAAATAAAAAAGAAAAATTAAAAATAAGATCTGGCCAGCCACTGCAGAAGTTACCAGGAAGGGAGGATTTGCACATCATTGATGGCCAAGTTTTGCTGTGGCGTCTGGGGTATATAACCTACCTGCAAACTTCAAGCTACAAAAAAGCCAACTAATAGAAAGATGTGTGCAAATACAATTGGTGTGATTAGTTTATGGTTCAATGTATAGTGCAAGTCCATAAAACTTGGCTAATTGGGAAAACAATGATTAACTATTGTTAGCATTAGCTTGTTCTGCATCTGCAAGCTGTGGCAAAGTCCATTAGTCATTGTTAACACCAAATGTATGTTAACATTTCTTTCCACAGCTCATAACAACAAATAATTTAATTCTCAAAAGGCTTTGCTACACTCAAATTACATATACTGCTACAAAGATGCATTTAGGGAATCCTCAAGCTCTCATGTTATCCTTTCCCTAACCTCCTTCACCATCATGGCAAGCAGCAGATTGATGTTGGAGAAACAATTATATCTGTGATATATGAAACAAACAAAATGTTAACATGATATTTATGTAGTTACTTACCAAACACATCTAACTTAGATTAAAGTAACCAAAATAACTTTACAGTTCCCAAGGCATGTCACAACTTTTGAGCATCCCTAATGTTTGGAAATTGAAACTTGAAAAATTTGACATGCCCTAAATCTGAAATCAATTTCACTGTTGTGAAATTATCTAGTTTTTCTAAGGGAAAAATTATTTATACTGAATCTCAAAATTACTGTATATGGTTTGGCTTACCATGTAAAAAATGTTCTTTCTCTTCTCTATTACAGTTCTCTATCATACTTTAAGATGGGTTCTTTTACACACGTCTCTTAAAGGCTAAAATAAAAGTTAAGCAGTTATGCAATATTAGGGACAGATTATCTGGGATGTAGGTTAACAGAAAAAAATTAGAGAGTTGGAAGGGAACTTTGAGGTCTTCTAGTCTAACTCGCTACTCAAGCAGGAAACGTTACCATTTCAGACAAATGGCTGTCCAGCTTCTTTTTAAAAGCCTTGGATGACAGAGCATCCCCAACATCTGAAGACAAGCTGTTCTACTGGTTAATTGTTCTCACTGTTAGGAAATTTCTCAGTTCTGGTTTGGAACACTCCCTGATTCTTTTCCATCCATTGTTTCTTCTCTTGCTTTCTGGTGCTTTGGAAAATAGATGATCCTTGAATGTTAGAAGTAGGTTATCTATATCTCTTTGCTATCACCTTCCACTCATCTAGAATTTGGCAGCCCATGGCAGCCCTGCACTGGGGACTTGTTCTCACATTCTTTCAACTGCAGCGTGAAGGTAGACCACCAAACATTTTAAAACAATATGTCTACATACCATTGCTTTTGTCTTATCTCATTTCAATTCAGAGATGGGCCTAAATTTATCTTCAGCTACGCGTGCTTTGTATTTTCTTCTGGCACAAGACTATCAGACCATCACCACAGGATGTTGTGGATATGCCAAGACTGCTTTTCCTGAGGTTAATGATGCATCATTAACCAGCAGTTGATTCCACCAATCACTTGTCACTTCTGGTTCATGAGAACCAGAAGGTCTAGACTAGAGTACTGCATGTGAAGATGCAGTGGTATCTTATTGGCCACCCATCTTACCACTGTCTGTGATAAAATAGGCTGCCAATAAATTTAATAAATAAACATGGTTGTGAGCCCTTACCCCTTTATATAAATAAACTCTGCTAACAATTCAGTAAATTATGGTTATATTTGCTTTCAGTATAACTGCCCTCCTAGCAGTTTGAAAGCATGTAAATGCAAATAGATTAATAGCAGGGGCGGGTTTCTTCCGGTTCTGTCCACCTCTGTAGAACCGGTAGCTCTGAAGAGCAGCAGACATAGAACCGGTTTTATGTCTGCTGATGTTTTTGCCCACCTGCCCACCGGGGCTCTTACCTGATCTTTATTTTCTGATTTTTCAACTTCAGCTGCCAAACGAGGCACAGCTGCAGTTAAAAAAACAAGAAAAGAGGGCTGTTTCAAAGGCTGCTTATTAACAGGCGCAAGGCTCAGAGAGGGCAGGGAAGCCATAAATCCCAAACCGGTAGTTAACCCTGTCATATCCCACCCCTGATTAATAGTTACTACTTTGATGGGAAGATGAGAGATTTCCAGGCATCTTTTGTGTATAGCCATGCTCACAGAGATTGTCACATGATCACGGAAATTGTCTTCAGACAATGCTGGCTCTCCCAGCCAAGAAACAGAAATGAACAATGTGCCCTAGAGTCAGACATAACTTATAAGAAACCTTTGCCTTTTTGCTTTCATCAGGGATAGTTATACTGATCTCATTTTTACATTCAGGCCATCGTATCTTACCAATCTAAATTAGAAGTTTATAATTTCCTCTTCATAACCATGCCAGGGATGAAGGAAAGGAGGAACTCAAAGAAGACTGTTTCATGTTCATTCCAAATCAAATGGTAATTTAAGCTAGGTTAAATCTAAACTACAACCCACCCACCCCCCAGGTGTTATTTACCATAAGCCTAATAAGAATAGTGTGGTAAAAATTAGGCACATAAGAGAAAGAATGTATAAAAACAACCCCCTGAAAATTCCTATTAAGCTCAGAGCTTCCTGAAAAGCGTGTTCTTCATTAGACAATCCATCCAAACATAGAAGATTGTTTTCTAGTTTGTCTGGGATAAGGGTAATATTAGGGTTGTGCAGCATTTTATATCAGAAAGGGAAAAAAGCTTCAAAGCATACACAGTGCACATATCACCTGTTAGCAGCTGCTTAAACTTGCCATGGTTTCCTTCTTCGATTGTGCTGCAATGAGGGGTTAAGAAAGTGGTTGTATGAAAAAGATGTGACTGCTTTCATAAATTGATGTACTGTGTGACTCTTCCTACATACTCCAATAATCTTTCTGCATTTGAATCTCTAGAGCTCCATAGCCTAATAGGCAGGCAAGGTTTGGAGGGTACAAACCTGAAATCTCACACAGTAAAAAGGCAGCAAGACAAAGACTGATCCGGCATTTAACATGATGCATTTAACTGGAGGTATTTTAACCTGATGCAACTAATACTTTGATTGAAAAGCTGCTAGTTACCTTAATTTCATGACCTCTACATATATACATATTTCTAGGAAATAAATTAGATTGCCAAAGATTTTAGAATGTATAGTAAGTAACTAACAAGAACACAGCTTCTAAACATTCTAGGATCATGCTGTTGAAATTTGGTGGCAATGCAATTGAATTTTCTTTTTGAAATTTTTATTTAAAAAAATTAAGATAAAAATGGCAAGCCAACCACTCTAATTTCCACTCTTAATCCTTTCCCACAACCCCCTCCCCCTGAAAATTACATACTATAGGAAATTTGGCAGCAAAAATTAAGGAATTTTATTTTATTTTGTAATGGGAGTAAAATACTCCCTTCTCCACCCTTAACTACACTCCAGCTCTAATTTAGAAAAACACATACTAAAATCATACTGCCAAATTTTAGCAGCAAAGCGGATTAGCAATACATTTTAGATCATTTTGAAGAATATGGAGGTGGTGAAGGACAAAAATAACAGGCATTTTTCTGCTGTTGTTCTAACCATCTCCAAAGTCATGAAAAAGAATCTGATTTTTTTCCCCAGTGCAATACCATTCCATTACCAGAAAGATCCCTATAACCTTTCAACAGGATGTTCGGCTGAGTTGTAGCCTTCACACCATTACAAGCTGCCATCCTAAACAAGTCAGCTTCACTAATATTTTAATGTTCCGATTCAATATAGTTTGATTGGAATATTCCATGGGATTGGTCCCTTCTCTAGTAAGTGAAACAAAATTTTAAAACCTTGCCATTTTTTAAAATACATAGATAAAACACGTTATAAATTCTCCAAACTGGCATTCTTGATTTATCCGATTATAAATCTTAGTCCCAATCAGCATTATAGCAATAGCACTTAGACGTATATACCGCTTTATAGTGCTTCACAGCCCTCTCTAAGCGGTTTACAGCGTCAGCCTATTGCCCCCAACAATCTGGGTCCTCATTTTACCCACCTCGGAAGGCTGAGTCAACCTTGAGCCTGGTGGGATTTGAACTGCCAAATTGTAGGCAGCTGGCTGCAGAAGTAGCCTGCGGTACTGCACTCTAACCACTGCACCATAGAAGCTCCTATATATTATCATTAGTAATAATTTGAAAAATATCTAGGAGTATCATACTGGTATGTCTAACCTTTGTTCTATGTCAGTCTTGTTCTACCAAATAAGTTGAAATGCCACATCTTCTTAAAAATCTCCCTTAATATCCTACTCAATAGAGAACAATAGCATGAGACAGGACCTTTGAGGATTGTGTAGAATTCCTGCCAATTAAATAGTTGTGAGATAGATTGAAGCTTTTCAAGATTGATGACAGGTCTTAGTTAACTGCAAAGAAAATAACTGCTCATAAAATGTCTTCCTGTAGGCGACAAAAAAAAAACCTCATGAAATCCAGTCCTTCTTAAACAGTCTGTTTGATCATTCTGTACATCATCTAAGTAGAGCAATCATTAAATTTTATTAACACTGATTTGCAAAGAAAAGCAAACTTAATTCTTCAAAACTAGATCTGATTTTAATTTGTTTATTTGACGCTGCCTGGAAACAAGTCTATACCAGACTTGGTGCAGAGGTGGTATTCAGCAAGTTTTAACCAGTTCTGGAGAACCGGTAGCGGACATTTTTAATAGTTCAGAGAACCGACAAATACCACCTCTGACTGAAGATTTTATAGTATCCTCCCCTGCCACGCCCACCAAGCCACGCCCACAGAACTGGTAATAAAAAATTTGAATCCCACCACTGGTCTACATCAATAAATGCATGCATTGACAGATTCTTATCAAACTGTTTAAAAAAATCAAGCTTCAAAAGTTAATGAAAGGAATATAGGGATATATTACAAACATTGATAGGAGGAAAGTAGTACAGTTGTGAAATTGTGAAATTTCTTAGGCATGATCTACATTTGCCCAACATGAAATTATAGCAATTAGACAAGAACCAGGAACACCAGTTCACAATTGACCTTGTACCTATCAGAGTAATGTACCTGTCCAGGCATTACTTTTTGACATATCTGGACTCATCAAAGGATTGTTACGAGCAGTAGTGGGATTCAGGGGAAGGATATTGTAAAATCTCCAGTCAGAGGTGGTATTTGCTGGTTCTCTGAAGTACTCAACATTTCTGCTACTGGTTCTGCAGAACTGGTCAGAACCTGCTGAATGCCACCTCTGGTTATGAGGCAAAAATTACGGCCTGTAGAACAGAGATTCTCCACCACCATGCCATCTTGTTTAATTAATCAGTGGCTTTAAAAAACTTAGAATATTTGCAATTGCCTTTGGGTTAAAGTAGAAATAGGGCAAGTCCACTTTTCTTTACTCCACCCATTTTAAAGCATAGATTATATATGCTTCAAGCTTGTTTTACAACTCATGATTTATGAACTCAGATAAGAAGTATAGTGAAAGTACTTTAAGTTTCAGCTTAATGACTGAGGATGCCCCCAAAAGAAAGGTGGGGGAAGCAGATGCAAAAGATGTAGACACAGTTGTAATTCTTGAATTCCTCCCAGAATAAACAAGGGGAACCTCCCAGAATGGAATACTCTATGCAAATTTTAATGTGTTTCAAAGTTGAACAGAGGCACTGAAAAACAATCCAGAGATTAAACTCTTAGAAAGAAAACACTATACCATATAGCTTGAGAGAAGACCAAGAAGGAAAAAATATTGATGCTAGAAATACGAAATTCTACAAATAAGGAATGTGAAAACCTGCATCCTGATCCCAGTGGCAGGCCATTTCCTGTTCTCTAAGCAGGCTAAGAAGGGCTCTTTTAAGTCAAGGATCCACAGCGCCACCCATTGCATCCTTTTGGGCAAGGATGAGAGCTCCAGGCTTGGGAGTGGGTTGGGCAAAAGGTCACTATTGCAGCAGGGCTTCAGCTGGATTTGTATTTCAAAAAGCTTCCAAATCCCTTTCTAGGAAGAACCCCACCCACCTTCAATTCAGTGGCTGAGAGGTAGGTCTTCTCTACCCAACATCTCTGCCCCCCCCCAAGTATTTTCAAAGGATTAAGCTTGAGGCCAAGGGAAGCCAGGGACAAAACCCCCGTCCTCTTGAGAGCAAAATGTCCTGGTGACCATCAATGATTGGTCAGTTTCCAAAAATGTCTTAAAGCCCTGCTTCCCATAGTAACCATCGCCCATTTCTTGGCCTTTAGCGGGAAAGGCCTTATAAGCACTAGCTTAGCAGGAGGCCAAGAGTATGCTGGCTGGCTGAGGAGTCTGACATCTCATTGTCTTAGCAAGCAGGTCCACACCCACTTTTCTGCCAGTTACAGGGAAGAAGATACTTCTACCCCTCGCTCCACGTCTTAATCCGTAGGGTGGGACCCTAAGTCACCTTCACACATTTTCTTTCTTCACAACTCACATTTAGGATTTGTGTCTCTCAACCCCCTCCCCCCACCGTTAGACCCTCAAGTTTGGGTCTTCCTAACACCGTAGGCCATTTCCCGACCGCCTCGAGGTACCCCACCCATTTTCTTGCACCCAAATATCGGAATAGCGGCTACGCCCACCACCCATCTTTCTGCCTCCCAATCACTTCCGATTAGGGTAGGCAGCCTGTTATTCGCCGCCGCGGAGCAAAAACTGCTGCCAGCCACTCCCAGCGTCTGAATCCTCGAGACGGGAGAGCTCTTTACCCACCTTTGGGCTGGAGACGCCCTCGCCCACGGCCAGGACGATTCCCGCCGCCTCCATGCCAGGGCTAACGGGGGGCGAGGGAAGCCTGTCGTAGAGCCCTTGGCGAGCCAGCAGGTCAGCAAAGTTGAGCCCACAGGCCCGGACCTGCACGCAAATTTGGCCAGCGCCCGGACTGGGTTCCGCTTGAGGCAGCTGCCGAATCTGCATTTTCACCTTCTCGTAACCACCAAAGCCGGTGAGCACCAGTGCTCTATACTGGCGACCACCAGCAGCGGTACTGGTAGAAACTGCGGGAGCCTCCTCCGACGTCCCCGCAGCAGCCTTTCCCTCCTCGCCAGTCGCTGGTGCCTCCGCCATTGCTTCTTCGTTCTGCTGTTGCTCCGCTGGAGGAGCAACAGTGCTGGGTTGAGGGGCTCCCGCATCTTCCCCGGCAGTTTCTTCTCCGGACATGGCAGCTTCTTGGGTACTAGCAGCTATGGTATGCCTACACTAAGAGGAGGAGGCGGAGAAGAGAGAGAAGGGGCGGCGGACCAGATGCGCTAAACAGCTGTAAGCCGCCTGCAAAACCAGGAACTGGAGGTTAACGCTAGTTGAGTCTAATTTAGTATGCTGAGTTGGAAAACGCGGAATGGCAAACAGATTTGATGGCTCCACCTAGAAAGACCTACCCGCCTGACTTTTCGTCAGTGGATCCAATACGCCCACCGTCTACTTGTTCAGGAAGTGAGGCGGAGACTAGAGTAGGGTTGGGTGTGCCCGGTAGAAACAAAGTGAAGCGCATGGTTGTTTTTTCCATAGTTTCCCTGAGCGATCATTCCCAAGTAAAATCGCACGTAGCATCACAGATGTACCACCAGATTTAATGCGTGTTTTTTTTTGACCCGCAGTGTTGAATGAGTCAAACTTCTAAGCAAATACCCATGAAATGGCAACCCTCCTTTTGGATTCACTTCTTTTGAGCTGAGTGAATTTAGGAAGCATGCATAGAATAATCTCCCACTTGCCCTCTCATTTTCCAGCATCTTCTTCTCTGTTATGGTAATAATTTATCACTATTCAATATCCTTTTCTTCTTGCTGTTTTTCCTAATTTCATCACTATCACCATCTCTTTGTCCTTCCAATTTCCTTCAGAACAGATCAGGAGCACAGCAAGCTGCATTTATTTTGGGATTAATAAATGTAAATTTGCACTGTTGGTATCCAAAGATTCAGATACAAGTTTTACCAGCCCAAGTTGAATTTAGGAAGTATATATAAAGCATGAATTTCAGTGGTGGGATTCAAATTTTTTTACTACCAGTTCTACGGGTGTGGCTTGGTGGGCATGGCATTCTTGGTGGGCATGGCAGGGGAAGGATATTGTAAAATCTTCATTCCCTCCCTACCCCACTAACTTGCTTTCCAGCTCTTCTCCTGTGCACAGCAGCAAAAGAAGATCCCAATCAGCTGGGACTTGGAAGGCAGAGAATAGATGGGGCCAGGGGCCAGTCAGAGGTGGTATTCTGAAGTACCCAAAATTTCCTCTATCAGTTCTGCAGAACTGCTGAGAACCTGCTGAGTACCACCTCTGATGAATTTATTGTGACTGGGTCAGCAAGCCATAAAGATGTGGTTTATACATTATCACTAAGTCATAAACAATGGTTTACCTAAAATGACAAACATATGCAAAGCTGCATGCAGCCATACTTATCTGAGTCTATACATAGTGCTATGCCACAAATCACTGAGCCTGGCCATTACTTCATCTATCACTACCAGATCAACTGGCAGCAGCTTTCAGGTTTCTAGGACTGAGTGTTCCAGCCAGGGGCTTCAATTTTTTTAGCAAGGGGTTGTCTGCCCTAATGGCTAGGTGGGTGTGCATGGCTAAGTGGGCATGTTACTGGGTGGGTGTGGCCAACTCGACATCGCTTCTTTGCCCTAATTACCTGAAAAAAAAAAGATAATATACTAAAAAGTGGTTTATTATTTTGTGCATTTAATACTTAAATAAAAGACTGGGTGAAACCAGGCTTAATAGCAGTGACTGTGAGAGGGATCTTGGAGTCTTAATGGAGCTTCTGATGAGTTACGTGATTCTTATTTGGGAATTAGCCCTTGACAAGCACTTTATCTAGCCTGACACTTTTATGAGGTGTAAAATGCTCTTGGCTGAATGCCCAGAAAGGAAAAAAGCCGAAAAGGTATGCATTTATTATTTTAGGCTGTTTGTCTTTTTGAGGTTATTGGGGGCTCAACGAGCCCCACAAAATTTTAGCTAGGGGCTCCCCCAAGCCCCTGTGAGCCCCCAGCAGCCCACCCCTGGAACTTCCAGCCCTTCCTGAAAATACTAACAATTGCCACTGGGACTTTCTGCATGTGGAGGAATTCTGTACAATTTTCCTTTCCGCTCTAATTTCACCACTTGTAATGCTGTCCCCAGAGAGGTCCCCAGAGAATTGATGTTTTCATTAAATGTAGACACTAGAGCTAGATTAGGAACAAGCTGATGGACCAAAACACTGAAGTGATTTTGTGACAAGGTGCCATATGTCACATTGCAGATAAAAATCACTGGATAATGGTTTTCTGAAGAGGGGGAATAAAACTTTTCATAAAGATAATATAGAGCAGTAAGATAGTGGGAATAAGACAATGCAATATTTTAATTTTGTGGATGTGGGCGAGATATCTAGGTTGCAGAAATCCAGATCATACCTTAAATGTATGTTCATTCTATTTTGTAAGATAGAAAATCCTCACAGCAACTGCAAGATTAGACAACTGCTTTAAACACAAATTCCATGTGTTCACACTCCAAGCTCCCCAATTATTAAGCAATCAGCACTCACAGCTGACAATAAAAAGTCAGTTTAGGTTTATCACAAACACAACAGGATTCATGTACTGTACAAAAGCATGAATTGTTGACTTCTGGTTGACACTGTGGTGAGAGCAGCTGGAAAATAGCAGAGCTCTGCTAGGCTCCATGAAATGTAGCCACCAACTGCTTGCTGGGAGATCCTATGGGGTGGTGAAGAAAGGAGAGGCATTTTGTCAATCACAAGAAAATCGCAATTGCCTTGATGATCCAAAGAAAGCTCTCCCGAACAGCAGCAGGGATGACGGCCATTTTGATCAGTCACAAGTGGGACAACCAGGAGACTAAGATCTTGTGCTGGAGCGATATGTGGACAAAGCAGTGAAACTGGGTGACATAACTTCCAATTGTTTCCTTAGAGTAACAATAATCTCCTAACATAAAGAAATGGTGATTGGATTTATGGAGAAAGATTAAAGACTAAAAACTAAAGAGGAAGATTAAAAACCTAAAAATAAAAAACTAAAGAATGATTTAAAAGATTGAAAGCCTGGAAAAGCCGAATAACATTGTGAAAAGTGATTGAGAGAAATTGCTTTTTTAAACTTTATTTTTAGCCCCCCTGATTGGATGACAATAAGTTGTTTTTGACTTTTACACTCTGTTAAATGTTGGAATTGGAAGCAGGAGAACCATCTACTGGAGGAAGAAGATTTATTGCAACGTGTAAAACTCAAAGAAAAGTGAGGAAAGGTGAGAAAGTAAATAACACCTGGAAGGCTTCTTGACCTTCACTTTATCTTAGTAGACAATTTGGAGAAGAAAAGCAATAGAAGAGGGAAAAGAAGAAGAAAAAGAAAAAAGATAAATAAGACTTTAAAATCTGAACAAATGGAAAGGTGTAAACTGAAAATTATAAAGACTGAAAACACAAATCTATAATACTTAAAGACTAGAAATTTAAGGGACTTGGAGGAACAATTTTGGGATTAGCATAATAGAATCAGACTCGAAATCATCAACATCCTCTGCACTAGCAAACCACCCAAAAGCAACTTATCCAAAGAAGAACAAACTGCACTACTTAACCTGAAAGAAGACACCAGCATAATAATCCTACCAGCAGACAAGGGCAACGCGACAGTGGTTATGAACACATCTGACTACCAATCCAAGTTAACCAACCTACTCCAAGACCCCACATGCAAATCCCTAAAGACAGACCCCACCACCTACCTAGAAAAAACCACCAGATCCAAAATAAAAGCCTCCTCCATCAGTGAAGAAATCCAGCAAAGAATCATACCCAGAGAGAAATCATCCAGATGCCCTAAACTTTATGGTCTCCCCAAGATACACAAAGAAAGAACCCCACTTAGACCAATAGTCAGCTCCATAGGCTCACCTCTACAAAACCTAGCCAAATTTCTCGCCAAACAACTACAGTCCTATGCAGAATCCATCAACTCACACATAAGAAACTCATTCCAGTTCATCGAGATCATAAAGAAACAAATCTTACAACCCAGTGACCTACTAGTGAGCTTCGATGTCATATCCCTCTTCATCCAAGTGCCAATAAAAGAAGCCTTGACAGCCATCCAAAACAAATACAACCCCCCCAAGCATATCCTAGATCTGACCAACCACTGCCTATCCAATACATACTTCACCTACAATGAACAAAAATACAAACAAATAGAAGGAGCACCCATGGGATCACCCCTCTCACCTGTCATCGCTAACCTCTACATGGAACACTTTGAAACACAAGCTCTAGAAAAATATGATCACAAATCCAAACTCTGGCTCAGATACGTAGATGACACCTTCATAATCTGGCCACACGGGAAAGAAAAACAACTTCCTCACACACCTCAACAGTCTGCACCCCAAAATACAATTCACCATGGAAACCGAAACTAACAACCAACTTCCCTTCCTAGATGTCTTGGTATACAAAAAATCCAATGGCTCCCTAGGACACACCATCTACCAGAAGAAAACACATACAAACCACTATCTACACGCACTCTCACACCACCACCCAGCACAGATCAATTCCGTAGCCGAGACACTCATCTCCAGAACAAAATGCTTAGCCGACGAACAACACCTAGAGACCGAACTACACACTATCACCGGCGTGCTGACAGCCAATGGATTCCAAAGAAAGAAGATCACCCACCTAATCCAAAAAGAAACCCCAACCAAAATCCAAGACAGAGAACAAGAGAATGGCAAAGCCCTCCTCCCATATATAAAAGGCACTACAGACAAAATCAGCAAGATCCTCCAAAAACACAACATTAAGACAGCATTCTGCACAAACAGAAAGATATCCACCATCCTAAGAAACCCTAAGGACAAAATCGAGTTAAAAAATCAAGGAGTATACGAAATACCTTGCACTGCCTGCCCCACCACATATATTGGACAAACTAACAGAAAAATAAGTGCACGCATTGAAGAACATAAGAACTCAGTCAAAAAGGAAGAACCGACCTCTTCCCTGGTCCAACACCTCAAAGCCACAGGACATGAGATTGACTTTAAAAATACCAGAACTATCGCCAAAACCGAACACTTCAGCAGCAGAATAATCAGAGAAGCCATAGAGATAGAAAAATGCCCACACAGCATGAATAAACGAGATGATACCTCCCACCTACCAGCCATTTGGAAACCTGCCCTCATGAACAGACAAGTACCTAACATGAAGAATGACACCAGACCCACACCCCTGAGAGCCACACAAGATGCCACCACCACACTTCCACGTAGAAAGCAGACTCACACCCACAAAGATGAGACACGACCACGGACCAGAAGCCGCACTGCAGCTACATCACTACCCACTTCAAACCCCTCTGAGCCATACATGAAGCGAACTGACCCCCACCATGAAGATGCAGCACGACCATGAACTCGAAGCCAAACAGCAAGATCACAGCTCACCAGCTCAAATCCCCCAGCAACTAAGACTAACCTGAGCACAACCAAGCCCCCACCTGAACAGAACACGCCTCCAGCCAATCAGAACACAGCCAAACCCCCAACCAATGAGAACACACCCCCACCCAATCAGAACACAGCCAAGCCCCCACCCAATCAAGTCACACCCCCACTAGCAGTTAAAAGGAAGAAGCAGCTACAAGCTCACATCACTCTGAGAAGCACAGAGCTGAAGACCAAGCTTGAAGATGATGAATGAGACTTCATCGAAACGTTGCCTAGATACTTCCAATCTTACGCGGGAGAAAACCCGAATAACCAAAGATCCACATACAAATACCCGCGAGAACCTCAGAAAATAGATAGATAGATAGATAGATAGATAGATAGATAGATAGATAGATAGATAGAGATATAGATATATATAGATATAGATATAGATATATAGATATATATATGTGTGTGTTTTCTTAAGTTTTCGCGGGTACTTACATGTCTGGCATTCAGCTTTGTTCGGGTATACTATGACGTGGGAAAATACCCGAACAAAGCTGAATGCCAGATATATATATATATATGCATGCCCATATACATAGACATATGCCTATATCAATATGTATAACTGTGTATATGGTAAACAGTATCTAAAGGTCCCCAACAAGGGAAACCCCCAAGTGCTCCAAGCGAGAAAAACTCTGGATCCCTGGTCCCCAACAAGGGAAACCAGCTATACAGGCTCTGAGATGAATCCTTTCCTGTCAAAACCAAATGTCCCGCAATTTAAATGGCACTTGCAGTTTCAGTCCAAGGAAATGATCCAAAGGCAATTGCAAAGAAATGCCTGTTTAATGACTAGTCTGCTTTTCCAACGTTAGCCAGACAAGGGAGAACTAAAACCAGGGAGAACAAGTGGAAAGGTACTGCCTTGGTCCCCAGCAAGGGAAACCAGCAAGGAATGGAGCCTGTGATAATTAGGCACGAAGTTGAGCCAGCTGTTGCAAAGGGTGGGAAGCAGAATCACCGTTGCTAATGTCTGAGCCGTCTAATGAGCCGCTGCTGCTGAGGCTCTAACTTGCGAGTTAAATGCTGCTGTCAGACGAAACGGCAAGGTGAAGTGAGCCGCGGCTGCGAGCACTCTGCTCCGATCGCAGAGAAAGCGATCGGAAAGTTAGATAAGATAATTGCCTGAGGCGGTAGCCTCAAGCTGCCTGCGGAGTGGCAGGCTCCGCTATTTTCAAAGAAACTGTTTTGTGGTTTTTTTTGAACTAATGGAGGTAACCTAATAGAGGGACAAGCCTGAAAAAACCAAATTAAATGGTGAAGAATTTTAAAAGCTGAAATAACCCAAGAGCAAACCTGAATCAGAAAACCATTCCAGTCAGGGAGTGCACAACCTCTTACCACGAAGGCTGAGCTAAAACTTGGGGACGCTGAGAAGGTATCACGTGCAGGAGGAGGAGCATCCTGGAGTTTTAAGCCCAGCCTTTCCAGAAGAGACTGAAGCACCTCCCACTTCTGGATGCTCTGAACAGCTCATAGGAGAAAGGAAGATTTTCCAAAAATACTGAAAGGATTATAGATGGATGTTCAAAATATGCAGCAGGAAGAGATAAAGGGTAAGGCAGAGGTGTCAATTAGTCTGTGCAAAAATGCTAGAAAGACATATAGAATTCCAAGAGAGAAATATAAAAGAATCACCAAAAAATCAATCAATGATGAAATTCTAAAAAGGCTGAGAGATGATGGATAGAGACATAATACCTTGCAATGTTGTAATTATATTAAAAACCAATAGAAATAAGGGGAAAGTTTAAACTGGGAAAATGGGCGTTGGTGCTTACCTGATATGCCCTTTCTCGTCGAGCTGCGTAGAGCATCCAGAGTGGGAGGTGCTCCAGTCTTCACTCTAACAGGCTGAGCTATAATTGAGGAACGCTCCTCCTCCTCCACGCGTTCCCCAGTTTTACGAAGACGAGAAGACAACTATCCTCTCATGTCAACCATTATACAATTCTGAACTATAAACTATGTACATCATTGGCCGAAACAGGATTCCCCACCAGATGGACCAATTAGGGTGGGGCTGGATGCTCTACGCAGCTCGACGAGAAAGGGCGTATCAGGTAAGCACCAACACCCATTCTCCATAGAGCTGCTGCAAGCATCCAGAGTGGGAAATACCAAAGCATGGCCTGTCTTACGGGAGGGACTCCGTCTGGTCTGGAATCACCTCTGGGTCTCTTGCCACCTGTTGAAGGACTCGCCTGCCAAAGGATGCCTCAGCTGAGGTGAAAACATCGATTTTACAGTGTCGGATGAAGGGGGACGGAGACACCCAGGTGGCTGCTCAACAGATATCCTGAACTGATGCCTGAGTAGCCCAGGCTGACGAGGTGGCTGCACTCCTTGTAGACTGAGCGGTGATCCCACTAGGAACAGGGAGAGCCTGAACCAAATAGGCCTTGGATATGGTGGCTGTAATCCAGCGGCCAACTGTAGACGGGGATACCTTGCAGCCCAGAGTCTTTGGCTGAAAGGACAAAAATAATGACTCTGACTTTCTGATAGACTGTATACGATAGATGTACATACGAAGTGCCCTTCGTACGTCGAGAGTGTGCCACTACCTTTCCCTTTCTCGAGAAGGCTTGGGACAAAAATTAGGCAGAACCAATTCCTGAGCTCTGTGAAATGCCGAGTTGATTTTAGGCATAAAGGCGGGGTCTGGTCTCAGAACCACCTGATCAGTGTGGAAAACACATAAGTCTTTTTGCATGGATAGAGCTGCTATTTCAGATATCCTTCTTGCCGATGTTATCGCCACAAGGAACACCACTCTGAATGTGAGAAACTGAAGTGGCACCTCCCTGAGAGGCTCGAAGGGAGGTTTAGTTAATGCCATAAGAACCTTATTAAGATCCGGTTTCCGGTTCCGTGTGGCTTCGGGGCAGCAGGAATTCGCGACTGTCCGTGATTCCTGCTGTGCTTGCCGCCGAGGTGCCCCCGATCCAAATGGATCCGGGGGATATGGCTGCCCTGTAGAGGCAGCTGAAGAGAGAGGGGAGCTGGACAGGGGGTTGGGGGTGTCGCAGACCCCCTTCTCGTCCAGAAAAACCCCTTTTTCCTGAAGTGGTGGAGCGGCAGTCAGTAATGGCCGCCACGAAGAAGCCTGCAACTGGGTAAGATTGTGCTGGAGGAAGCAGGAAAAGTGAAAGTGCTGGCTGAGCCGGGTTAATCAACATCTCTCAAACTCTCTGGAACTGAATTGTTTGAATTGCTGGAGGATACATTGTATCCCTAAGAAGATTGGAAAGCGGCGGAGAAAGCTGTTAAAGGGAAACTTTTTTTTTTCTACACTCTCCCACCCCATAGAAACAGCAGATGAAGATTTGAAATTTATTTGGGCATTGAAGGTGAATTATTTTGAAAGTTAAAGCCAAGGGACAAAAGACTCTTTGGACATTGGACTTAATAATTTAAGAAATCAGAAAACCCTTATTGGAGATATGGATTTCTGATCATTTAAAAATTGTTGTTGCAAGTGGGAAGGGAGAGGAAAAAAATTGGAGCAGAAGTTGAAAAAGGAGGAGATTGCCTAGAATTCTAAAGAAAGATATATGGTAATTGGACCTCTTTGATTAAACAGTAACCCCAGAAAGAGAAGTAGAAGAAGGAAAAAAAAAGTATTAACTTTGGAATCTTTTTTGAATTATTCTTGATTAAAAATACTTGGGTGGTTGTTTTGGGAAAAGTTTCTTTTTTTATGATGGCATCGCTTGTGGATGAATTAAAAACTGAATATAAAAAATATAAAAAGGAAGAACAAGATGGAAAAGATACTTTGGGCACTTTATTTCAATTTTTAGAAATGGCATTATGCACTTATGAAAAGTTGACTATGCAGCAGAACGACTGGGACAAAGAAGAGGAGCAAGAAGCCATCTTTGATGAACAATGGGTTTTTTCTGGGGAGGAGGAGAAAGAGGATAAGAAAAAGGGGATTTTAAGGTTTGAAAAAACAACCAAAAAAGAGAAAAATGAGAGGAAAGGTGGATGCAAGGTTAGAAAACAACGGAAAGGGAGTAAGAAAAGGGAGGAGGAGAGGCAAAAGGGTAAAAAGGGCAAGGAGAAGAATAAGCAAGAGAGAAAGGGGGGGGGGAGAGGAGAAGCCTTAATGGTGGGAAGCAAGATTTAAAGAAAAAAAGTTTATTTGGAGACAATGGTGAATCTAATTGGAAAAAAAAAAAGGGATTCTGGAAGGTACATCAGATTGGGTCTTTATATGTGTATTTAGAGTAAAATGCTTAAGATATAAATGAGTATTAATATATACGATTAGTTTTTTTTTTTAAATGATATGGATAGTGCTTATATAGGATTTTATTTAGTTATTGCTGGGTCTTTGCCTTTTTTATAAAATTTATTGTGTAATTTTAGAATGTACTAAACAGAATCCCAAGATAAATTAAGTGTTATACGAAGTAATTTTAAGTTAGGACAATGAGTTAAAGGCGTCACTCCAATCAGTGTATAGAAGAAGTATATTAAAAGAAAAAAGATGAATGGATAGTTGGAAATAGAACAAAAAATGATATTGAAAATGATAATAAGATATGGAAGGATATATAAAGTGAATGTGATGTTTTAATTTGTGTCTAGGTAAAGAGTTTCAGCCCGGGATCAAGCAGCCTTCAGAAAAGATGTTTTAGGTTTGTTTTTTTTCCTGTGTTCTGTGTTTTGTATGTTTATGAAAGGCAATAAAATTTTAATAAGCAAGAAATATAATTTGGATAACTAGAATGAAAAGGAGAAGTCGGGATAAGATGAAGTTAAATAGATAATGTAAATATTGATATTACAATTTGGAATTATTTTGTATGTTCTATTGGCTTTCTTCTTTAATTATTATTAAAAAAAATTTTAGAAAAGAATTTTCAAATTGTTATGCCTGGATAATTTGTGTATTGTTTTTGTAAAATTAATAAAATTTGTTATATATATATAAAAAAGAACCTTATTAAGATCCCAGGTCGGGTATCTATGAATCACTGGGGGGTGCAGATTGGAAGCCCCTCTAAGGAAAGCCCTTATGCGAGGATGGTGGGAAGTGAGCCAGAAAAGCTGCCAGCGACCACATTGACAGGGCTGCGACCTGTCTTCTCAGGGTGTTGGGGGAGAGGTCCCAGTCTAACCCGTCTTGTAGGAAGGCCAGGATTTGTGCAATTGAAGGAGAGAGTGGATCAACAGACGACTTACGGCACCACCTGCAAAAGATGTTCCAGGTAGTGTTATAAATGCGGGTAGTCAAAGGCTGCCTTGCTGCCAGGATGGTATTGATGACCTGAACTGAGAGGCTCTCATCTTTTAGCCTTTCCTGCTCAACCTCCAGATGGCTAACTGAAGCCACTGTGGGTCTGGATATTGAAGAGGTCCCTGGGACAGAGAGATCCTGTCTAGGGGGATCCTCCATGGTGGAGCCACTGACAGATTGCGAAGATCCGCAAACCACGGTCTCCTGGGCCAATATGGGGCTACCAGGAGGACCTCCACCCTTTCGAACATCAATTTCTGAATCACCTTGGGAATCAACGGGAGGGGGGAAAAGGTGTACAGAAGCCCGGTGGGCCAGAGCCATCGCAGGACATTGTGATTCTCTGTCCTGTCGGTCGGGTAACACGTGAAGAATCTCGGTGTCTGGGTGTTGAGTGGAGATGCGAACAGGTCCACCAAGGGCTGACCGAACATCACTGTTGCCTCCCTGAACAACGAGGGGTGTAGGCGCCATTCCAATTGGTCCAGCGTGGCCCTGCTCAGCCAGTCTGCTTGGACATTCGAAACCCCCGAGATGTGTTCCGCCCTGATGGATAAAAGATGCACCTCTGCCCATTGACAAAGCCACTCGGCCTCCCTCATGAGGCGTATGGAATGAGTGCCCCCTTGACGGTTGATGTGGGCCTTGGTGGTAGTGTTGTCTGTTAAAACCAGTACGTGGCGCCCTCACATCTGAGGGAGGAAGGCACGCAGAACTAGGTATACTGTGTGAAGCTCCAGCCAGTTGATGCTGCAGCACCGCTTGGTCACTGACCAAGTTCCCTGGGCTGAAAGCAATTGCATGTGGGCCCCCCATCCAGAAAGGCTGGCGTCTGTTGTGAGAGTAACCCTTTGCGGCTCCTTGAAGAGATGACCTCTGTTGGTAGAGGGTATTGTCCACCAGAGGAGGGAGGCGAGAACCCTTGGAGGAACCTTCACCACGAGGCCTGAGTTGCTCCTTCCGGAACGTTGATAAGGCAGGAGGAACCACTGCAAGTATCTGGAATGTAAGCGTGCCCAGGGTATAATCGATATGCATGAAACTAACTTTCTAAGCAACATGGACAATTCCAGCAATGAGGCCTTTCTCGTCTGTCTAATAGTCCTGATAGCTTTTTGGATACTGCTGAGCCTCTCGTGGGAAAGGAAGACCCTGCCTTCAACCGAATCAATCACAGCTCCTAAGTGAGCTATACGGGTGGAAGGGTTAAGCTGACTCTTCTCCCAGTTTATGAGAAAGCCGTGAGCCTGAAGCACTGAGAGGGTGGTCTTAGTGTCACTCTCGGCCTGATGTCGGGTAGGGGATAGAATAAGAATGTCGTCAAGGTAGTAGTGAATGCAGATTGGAAAGTGTCTGAGGTGAGCCGCCAGAGCTGCCAACACCTTGGTGAAGGTCCTCGGGGCCGATACGAGACCAAAGGGAGGGGCCACATATTGGAAATGCTGATTGTTGTAGCAAAATCTCAAATATTTGGAATATGAGAGGTGAATGGGTATATGGAGATATGCCTCGGAGAGGTCAATGGATGTAAGCCAGTCTCCCTTCCTGGTGCCCTGTAATATTGACTGAAGTGTATGCATTTTGAACTTGTGATGGACAATATAGCGATTTAGCCTCTTCAGATCTAAAATGGGCCTCCAACCCCCGGCATGCTTAGGGACCAAGAAGAGGAGAGAATAGAACCCCCCTCCCCGCTATGAAGGCGGGACGGGCTGGATGACCTTGATTTCAGAAAGATGACTGACAGCAGCCGCCATGAGAGCCCGCTTAGTCAGGTCCCTGGAAAGGGGGGAAATCATGAAGTGCTCCGGAGGAACAGACTGAAACTGAAGAGAGAGGCCAAACCTTACAGTGTCCCGAACCCATGCATCCGAAGTGGATGATTCCCACTGGTTGGCAAAATACTTAAGGCGACCGCCAATGGGATAAGGATCTGAAAGACTACCTGGGACGGCGGGGCGCCTTATTCCCTGCACCCTGGAAGGGCCTCCTGTAGCTGCCTCCCCTTCTGTTTCTGTCTCCCGGATCGCTCCGATCCTGATAGGCCGACTGGAACGTCGGGGAGCTCTGATACCTAGGGGTGAAGGATGGTTGGAAGGAGGTGCGAAAAGAGCCCCTCTGAAAGGGCTGGGACCCTCTGGACTCTTGCCTGCGAAAAAGTGATGGGAGGAACTTCTTCTTATTCCGGCTCTCCATCAGCAATGGCTCAAGTGCCGGGCCAAACAATTTCCCCCCCGCTATAGGAGCTGAGGCCAACTTAGTTTTATTCTTAACGTCGGCCTGCCAATGCCTAAGCCAAAGTAGCCTTCGGGCAGTAACGTGCGAGGAGATGGCCCTAGATGAAAATTTCACAGAATGAAAGGTGGCATCGGCCGCAAACTCCGCTGCGGCCGTGAGTTTGGCAATGTCCTGATGGGCCCTCATGTTTGACGGAAGGACATGTTGTTTCAACTGCCTGAGCCACCTGATAGAAGATCGAGTGAAAAATGACGCGGCTGTGGCCAACTGGATGGCCCAAGCATCCAACTGATGCACTCGCCGCAGCATCATCTCTGCTCGCTCATCCTTTGGCTTCAGAGCTTCCAGAGCGTCAGTGGGATTGGATGATGATGCTAGTCTCACTATGGGGTCGTCTACCTCAGTAGTGTTTAGCATGGTAGAAAATTCCGGGTCGAGATCAAACAATCTCTTGTCTTGGCTGGAAGGAGCAGGAGGAGGACCCGCAGAGGCCAACTGTCTTGCGACCAAATCGGAAAAGATTGGGGGGGTTGGAATAACCTCGGTTTCGACGACCGGCTATCTGAATATCGAATCTTCTGGTCCCCCCGGGGTCGCTGGAGATGATTCAGAGGGAGACTGGGAAGTCAGGTCCGAAACATTCTTTGCCTTGAATAGCAAGGACTTAAACAAATGAGGTTTAAACAGGCCTACAAATACTGGTTGGTCAGGAGAAATGCCTTCGTCCTCTGACATCTTCCCTTCCATGGAGTTTACCTCGAAAAAGGGTTCAGAATATTGCGGAGACCTCCTATCTGAACTTGCCTCTTCCCTGAAGGGTTCAAAACCCATTTCTTCTTGGGCCTCCTCCCCTTCCAGGAAAGCCGCATCCACTTGGGAAGGTACCTAACCGTGTTGTGATGCCAGCCTGGAGAGGGATCTTCCGGAGATAGATTCGACCTCGGGCGCCATCATCTGGGAACCTGGTCTGGATAGCTGTTGGATACCTTCTGCTATTCCTTGCCGGATAGCCAGTTGCATCCACTTCCTAATGCTGTCCAGAATGATGGTTGAGGACAAGTCCTCTGGACGTAGGCCCGCTGCGGTTGGTGTGAAGGTCGCTTCAGGCATGTGAGAAGCCTGGTGACTTCGGGCGGGTGAGCACCTGGAAGAAGAAGGTTGTCTTGGCAGGGGAGGGGGTTGAGAAGAGGTAGAGGGTGTGGCATGGATTACAGAATGCGAGTCTTTAGATCGTTTGTCAAACTCCTTCTCCAAGGCCTTATGACATCTTAAGGCATCCATTTGAGAGGCCTTGGAGGAGTCCTTGTCCCTCTTGCGCAAATAATGCGTCTTTGACTTCGCCTTCAAAAAAGGGCCGCTGGGATTGCCTTCTGCCATGACACTCAAAATGATAATAGACAAAAAAAAAAGGGTGGTTGGCACGCCTGGGAGTTCGACCTACAATGTAGGCCGGTTTTCCTAAAGTTGGGCCACGTCCCCCTTTTGGATAAATTTTTTTTATTCTGTACGTATCTATTTATTATTTATTTTTTTATTTTATTTTATTATATATATATATATATTTGTGGGCGGAGCCCAAAAGGTGCCAATCAAATCCAAACAAAAGAATTAATGCTAATTTGTTTTTAACTTGTTGATTTATACTTCACCAATAATAAAAAGAAGAAATTTAGGATTAAACCCTAATCATCCAATAGGCCAAATGAACGTGGAGGCCAGGGAAGGAAAATAATATGTATAAAGAACAACAATCAACAAGGAAAAGGCCTCCTGAGGCAGTCTCCCAATAAAAATGGGAAGTAAGTGCCTGCGCCTCTGAGCGAGCTGCGGAACAGAAAAGAACAGCCAACAGCAATGGAAGGAAGGGCAACAGGGCACGGAACCACACTACCCTTAAAATTTAGGCTCCATACGGCCTGCTGGTTCCGCTATGGGCCTTTACAAACTTCGCAGCACGATCGGAATGGAATAACAAAAATGCAAAATGGCAGCCAGCCACGAGGCGCACCTAAAATGGCTGCTGGCCCCTGTGCAACTATCCCAGAGGCGCACAAACCTTCTAAAAACAACAAACTGCAAGCGAGAAAATAGGAAAACTAAGAGGGCTGTAAGAAGAAGCTCCCCTTCTTCTAGGCATTCATGGGGGGAAGGCAAAACGTAGTATGATCTAAAGCGCAAGCCCAAGCCGCTGCTTAGATGTAGCACGGCTCGAAAAAGCAGCAGAGGAAAAAGGGAGGGGGGTGGGGGGGCAAAGGGCTCCAAATCCCCCTATTTCCTCCCTTGAGGGGCGAAAAAACACCCCTCTACTAAATTTGGGATGAAACTAAATGCGCAGGGGACAAGGAGAACGGAGAGATCAAACCTGATTTTGTAATAGTAGAAAAAGAACCTGGATTGGCCAAGGAGTAAATGGTCAAGCTGCCTGTCTCTAGCGAGGCTGAGCTAAAACTGGGGAACGCGTGGAGGAGTCACATGGAGGAGGAGAAGCGTTCCTCAATTATAGCTCAGCCTGTTAGAGTGAAAACTGGAGCACCTCCCACTCTGAATGCTCGCAGCAGCTCTATGGAGAATAGTAGCACACACATAGATATATATAATAGAATTTATTATAACCATACATATATATAGATTAAGAGGTGGAAGACTATGATTAGGTATATCTAAATATATTATTATAATGGTGGAAAAATATACTGGAATACACAGTTTTCAAGGACTATAAATACAGGAGACCTAGCGATATAATCTGGGGATTGATTAAATCTTATTAACAATTGGTTTTATTGGTGTTTATAAAGAATTAATATATTGAAAATGTGGTAGAACACTGTGATATTTATAATATTAAAACATTAGTGACTTAACGGGTTAATAAGTATATTGTATGAAGAAATATTATTGATGTTTATATATATTTTTGGAGAAAGTAATAAAAATCATAAAGAGAGAATAGTATTGTTTAAAGATAATGAAGTGAATATAGAAGAACCCCAACAAACAGAATAAAGTACAAATTGGGAAAATAGTATAATATATATTGATATATAAAAGAATATATTATAATTCTAATGATTATATCAAGGTTAGAAGTTGGAAGATAAAAACACTGTATATGTAATTATATTATTACTGTCAGCATTGTGTGAAAAATATATTAACCCAGTCATTACACTATCCACAAAAATGTTGGTTGTTAAAGGAAAACTACAAATAAAACACATACAAAAAAAGCACGAATTATTACAATTAGCTGGGTTTACCCAATTTACTAAACACATACCAGACAAATCACATTATAGTTTAGTGAAAGAAGCCAGCCTATATATAACAGATGACAGATAATTAGAGCTGGAAGGGACCTTGTAGGTCATCTAGTCCAACCCCATATCTGACAAATGGCAGTCCAATCTCTTCTTGAAAGTCTCAAGAGATGGTGCTCCCACAACTTCCGAGGGCAAGCTGTTCCATTGGCTGATTGTTCTCACTGTCAGAAAGCTTCTCCTTATTTCCAGGTTAAATCTCTCCTTGTTCAGTTTCCATCCATTATTCCTTGTCTGGCCTTCAGGTGCTTTGGAAAATAGCCTGACCCCTTCCTCTCTGTGGCAGCCCCTCAAATATTGGAACACTGCTATCATGTATCTGAAGATTTGATTTAACTATATTGCCCTTGAAACCTGAATATTTGTCCCTCTCATCTTCCTCATATCCTGTTTGTTTTTATACAAATAAATGCCATTAGCAACCAAGGAAATTTTACCATTCATATGGCCATTCAATTCCTGTTCAAACACTGAGGCTCTTTCTGTTTTAAAGAACAGAAGGCAGCTTAAAAAAAAGCTGTATAAATACTCAGAAATACATTTGGACAACATCTTCATGAACCATGTTTCCTTATTTAGTATTGGGCTTGCGCCTCCGGTTGGCTCTCTGGATCTCAAAGCCAAGGTAATAGGTCTGCTGCTTCATGTCCATCTGTGCTATTTGCTAGTAAGGGAAATAAGGCTGGAGTATGTATAACAAAAATAGGGAGATCCAAATGGGGAACACATTACATTGAAAAAGATAATCAACAAATCTATGACCTAGAAGCAAACAAAGTTATCACCAGTAGCCAACATGGTTCATCAAAAACAGATCATGCCAAACAAATCTTATTTCATTCTTTGATAAAGTGATTAAATTAGTGAATGTGCTATGGATGTAGTATCCTTAGATTTCAGTAAAGCATTTGATGAAGTAGGTTACAACTGACTTCTTGTCAAACAAGAAAAATATGGGATAGATAGCACCACAATCTGATAGGTTTGTAGCTGGCAGACAAATCATATTCAATACATAGTCCTCAATGGAACTACATCCTTATGGAGGGAAATAAGCAGTGGGATACCCCAAGTTTCTGTTTCAGGTCCAGTACCCTTGAACATAAATGATCTAGATGAAGGAATAGAAGGCAATTTGTCAAATTTGCTGATGACACTAAACTGGCAGGAATAGCCTACACTCCAGAAGACAAGGTCAAGATTCAAAAGGATTCGAAATACTGGACCCTATCTAACAAAATGAAATTCAACATAGATAAAAGTAAGTTTACACTTAGGCAAGGAAAGCCAACAGATTAGGTGAAACTTGTTTGATGCGAGTAACTATGAGAGAGATCTTGGAGTCCTGGTTGATAATCACTTAAATATGAGCCAACAGTGTATGGCTACTGCCAAAAAAGCCAATGCAATCCTAGACTCCACCAATAGAAAGATAGAATCAAGATGGCATGAAGTTCTAATACTGCTTTAAAAAACCTTAATAAAACCATACTAATACTGCATCCAGTTCTGGCTCCTACAATATTTGAGATTAATGTTGAGACTCTGGAAAGAGTGCAGAGAAGAGCAAGAACAATGATTACAGAGCTTTATTCTAGCAAGCAGCACGATTTTTAAAATCCTGCTGTTTATATACCTGTGAAGATAGTACACAGCTTTCTTCAAATAGATGCACAAAACAGAGTTTCCTGAACAACTTTCTAAAACAGACAAATGACACAGGGGGGAGAGAGAGAGAGAGAGAGAGAGAGAGGAGGGAGGGAGGGAGGGAGGGAGGGAGGGAGGGAGGGAAGGAGAAAGAGAAAGAAACACACAGAGAGAAAAAACAGAGAGAGGGGAGAGAGAGAGAGAATTTGTTTGCAAATGCTATGTACTATCACCATGTGGAGCTTGCAGATTTTATGGGTTAATTTACTAAATATTTCCCTCATGCTGCCAGTGGAGACATCTGTGGTGTGATAAACCAGACTTGCAAAGGCCTGTTCCAAAGAGAATCATTAGCTGGACTAAGGGAGGTCTTGAGGAGATGCTATTTGTGCAGATGATCCTGGACTAGCAACTGATGCTAGCAGGTTTGAATTGCATTGGAGTTTCCCAGGGGTCCAGTCACATGACCTAACTGTGACCCAAACTTTTTGAGAGACAGGTTAAGCTCTTGTCCCATAATATCGCACAATGAGAAACTACATACACATCCAAAAAAATTAAGAGCATCTTGTTTCTTATACTTTTCAGACTAATTTTAACCGAGCAGAAAACCCTAGTTTAAAGATATCCAAATGGTCAATGAGATGACAAACAGTGAGAAAATAATTATATCAAAGAACAATGTTATTATGGCCATAACAGACACAGAATATTTAGCAGCTACTCTACATAGCATTCATAAGGCCCCTAATGACTGCACAGACATAGGAATAACCCTTATAACAGAAATAATGTCTCTCTATTTCAGCTTCTATATGTATTAAATTTAATAATTTTATTCTCTTTGTCAGGAAAACAAAGACTTCCTCATTTCCATTATTGTATGATGGTAGCAGAACGATTTCTGGTAAAATTGGGTGGATTAGCTGGGATCTCTGCCTCCATGAGAAACAATTCTATTTGTAAACATGAAATTCCCCCTGGGATGACATATTTTATATGTGGCACATTGACTATTCAAAAGAGTGAGTGGGTCAAGTTTGAAATGCAACTTTCTAGCAAAAATAAAAATAAAATCTTCAGGCTATTCAACCATTACCTGTAAAGCAACCAGAATCACAAAAATAACTACATTAGCAGATTCAGAACCATTTCTTGCACATTTCCATGTGTGAATTTATTCCTTGATACAAAAATACCTGTGTCACACTTAGAAATAGAATTGATATACAAAATCTTACACCAAAATATGTTTTTACTTTTATGATATTTCAATTTACTGACACATTTGCAACAACAGCTCTGGAATTATTATTTTTTGATAAATTTTTCTTGATGCCTTGATCACTTGATCACAGTCACAAAAACAGTGAAGTCTCTTTTTGAACATTAAAAATGGCCATTTCCCTCCGATCCTGACGGGTCTGGAGGCTAAGGCTGCCCCGCAGAGGCAGCCGAAGATAGGGGGGAGCCGGAGAGGGGTTTGGGAGTGTTGCAGATCCCCTCCTCAGCCGGCAAAATCCCCTTTTCTCAAGACGGTGGAGCGGCAATCTGTAATGGCCGCCACAAAGAAGCCGGCGGCTGGGTAAGACTGAGCAGGAGGAAGAGAGGAGAAAGTTTACAAAAGAAAGTTTTTTGGCTGACTTTAAGAGACGCCTAACATCCTGAAAACTATGCCTATTTTTGAACGATACTTTGTTTCCAAAGGAGAATTTCAAGCGGCAAATTTGTGGTGCTGAAAGGGAAAGTTTACTCTCCTTCCCTATGGAATCAACAAATGACCATTGAGAAACCTGTCTTTTTATAAAAGGTAAAAACTTCTTGTTATAAGTGGGAAGGGAAAGGACAAAAAAAATATTAAGATCTTGCTGGAGGAGATACCTTGAAGATTTTGAGACTAGAAATTAATTGCAATGCGGCTTTAAAAGATAGATTGGGCTTTTTTTCTTTTCCCTTCTATTGATATCACCCCAGGAAGAGAAAGTGAGAACTTTGTGCTTTGTTTGGATTGATTGATGTCTCTGGGACTTTGGGGAACTGTTCTAACTTTTGAAAAATCTTGGTTGTTTTAAGAAGAAGAATAAAGAAAAGATTTACAATGGCCTTACCTGTTGATGAACTTAGAAAGGAACATGGAAAAATAGAAAAAGGCAAGGACCCTGTGAAAGAAGCCTTCCTTTTTTTAGAAATGGTGCTTGCTATTTATCAGCAAACACAACAACAGATGGAGGAAACAGAAGAAGAAGAAGAAGAAGAAGAAGAAGAAGAAGAAGAAGAAGAAGAAGAAGAAGAAGAAGAAGAAGAAGAAGAAGAAGAAGAAGAAGACCCCATCTTCAATGAATCTCAAAACTTAATTAAGAAAGAAAGGAGAAAGAGAGGAAGGAAAATGAAGGACTTAAGACTTAAAAAAATACCCAAGAAAGAGAAAAATAAGATGCAAAATCAATACAATGTTAGTAAGCGAAAGAAAAAAGGAATAGAGCAGAGAGGGGAAGCTAAAAAGGCGGAAGGGTGGTGGTGTAAAAAGGCCAGGTGGGATAAGAAAGAAAGGGAAGGAAAAGCCATAAAGGTATGAATCAAGATGGGAAAAAAGGATTTTTTTTTAAGGATAATTTCTTTTAAAAAGAAGATTCTGCAAGGTACATAAGAGGGTATTGTAGTATTTGTATTAGAAATAGAAAACTAGAATGTTATAAGAATTAATAAAAGATTAAAATATTGAAATGTTTAGTAATGATAGACTTTAAAATTTAACAAAATATTAAAAGGAATGTTTAAAATATTGAATTTAATTGAAGAGTTTAATTGATTGTTGTATTGATGTTACTATAAACTTACTTTTGTAGCGTTTGTTTTTGAAATAGATAATTGGAATGTTACAAGATTTAACATTTAGATTTATTATTTAACTATATTAATTATTTTGGATTTATCATTCTTTCCTCTTTTTAAAAGTTAGCTGGTAGAATGTACTAAGCAGAATCAGATTGGGTAATGAGCATTATTCTAAATATTAATTTAGGGGGAGGATAGAAAGGCATCATACTCTAATCAGTGATTTCAGGAGAAATCTTTTTTTTTTGGTACGGAATGAGATAAATGGATAATTTGGAAAGAATGGACAAAAAGATACAAACACAATGATTTAAATTAAATAAATTAAATATTTAAATATTTAATTCTATTAAATAAAATAGAATTAAGAAGAGTGAAAAGTGGGGAGTAGTTATATAGAAGATATAGAATGGTAAATAAAATAGGTAATGGTATATAAGATGAGCACAAAGCTAATTGAAGTCCATATAAAGAGAGGTAATCTGGGTCCAAACTGCTTTCTTAAAAGAAGTTTTATTATTGTGTGTTTATGTTTGTTTGAGAATTAATAAAACCTCGGAGGAATGTTGGATGAAAATAATGGTAACCAAGTCAGAGAGAAATGTAGATGACGATTATAAATTGGATAAATATAAGAAAAAATAATAATAATGAAATTGAATAAGAGTAAAGAGAAATAATGAGAAATTTGCTAAGAGATATTTATATATTTATATGGAAATGGTGTAAAACAGAACTATGTTGTATAAAATAATGTCTTATTTGACTTGTAAAATTTATAATGGAAAGAGGGTTTATGTATTCAAAGGTTAATGATGGTTTGTTTGTCTTTAAAAATTAATAAAATTTGTTTTAAAAAAATGGCCATTTCCCTATTAATGTTTTATATCAAAGTACAGGTGAAACTTGAAAAATTAGAATATCGTGCAAAAGTTCATTTATTTCAGTAATGCAAAAAATTGCCATAATGCTTGTAGGTGATGGCACACCTCTTACTGGGAAATACTGTACGTAAGTAAGCATATCCAAAGTCAATGATGCGATGGTGTTATTAGATCCAACTGAGCAATGGCAAGAGAATTGGCACTTGGGTTTGTTCCATGATAGTAGTCCTCAGGTTACAACCATCCGTTCAACAATCATTCAAACTAGGGACCATGATGAATGAGAGAGACTTATGACTAACCCTCAGGATTCTGGCTGTGGCAGTATCCCCATGTGATATTGAGATTTCTAACATTCCTGCTGGCTTTCCATGATCAAACACAGTATAGAAGCTGGCCGGAAGTTGGAAGTCACAATCACATGAGGTCCTTACTTATGATCTGCATTGTCCTTACTTAACAATAGCAATCATGACTGCTGGAATTGCATAGCTAAGTGATGCAGTCACATGACATTCCACATTATGACTAATTATGGCACTTCCAATGTCAAATGCAATCCTAACCCAAGTCTACCTGTATTCTTCTCATGCTTCTTGATAACTCTTTGGCTTAAACAACCATATGCCTATTTCCCAACATATTAAAGTTGTGTGGAGTTTTAAAAGCATTTTGCTTCATCGAAGGATTGGGCAAACCATAGTGTATCATGTCCTTTTGAAAGTACAGACTGATCCTGTTGTATACTTTGCAGCTCAAAGAGACAAGCTCGGAAGCTTCAGACATAAAAACAAAGCATGTAATTTTGGCAGAGCAGTCTCAAAATCATCCACCAGGGCAATGGGGAAATAGAAGGGTTATGAGTGTTTCAAAGTTGACTAGACTAGAAAACCAAGTTACAAACACTGATGCTTCTTTTATTGTATGACTACAGTAACAGAATCTTGCAAGTCAAAAAATGGTTCTTCTTTCCTTTCTTTTATCTCCATGAGAACTTCAAGGGGTCAAATCCGAGATACTTTCTCAAATTACATTTCCTCCCCAGATTCATATTATCTGAATATTGTTTGGTTGTGGCTCTTCTTCCTAGTCCTCAAGATTACTCCTACTTCCCACTACAGTAGCGGCTACCATTATATGCACAAAGCCCACTGGTCTTTTATATGCACCTTGCATGCAACACATGTAAAAATGGCAAAGCTTCAATTATGTGGCTCCTATTTCAATCTTGACTTTTTTTTAACCTTCCACAGATATCCCTGGTTGGTCCCCGTTTCAAGACAAAATAACAAGATGCTTTTCCATGTTGAAGTTGTGAGATACTAAGATGCTGAACAATCAGCAGGAAGGGTAACTGGCAGCATTTGCATATAATATTCAATCAGTATTTATTTCAAAAGAGTGGATTTTGGTACTACGATCGATCTGAATAAACACAGTAGGTAAAAGAGCAGCATTCATAGCTGGAATGGGATTCCTGGGAACTTTAGCCCAAGTTTGTGAGTTATAAATTCATGGTACTAGGATGGCATTCTTTGCATTGTGGATGATAATTTCCATACAAAAGTATTCCTGCTTAATGAATTGAAACAACCCTATTGAGAGGGTTGTTTTGTTCTTTGGGCAAACCTGTGAGGAGGTAAAATAGCTGGTATGTAAGATATGCAGTCCATTCTTCTCCAAGCTGGTCCCCTTCCAATGTATTGGGATTGCTACTAAGCAGAATGGTCACTGTATTTCTTGAGGGCATGTTATGAAAGGCTGGTTGAATAGTTCCTTGTCTTTCTGGAGTATCCACATGAAAATTAGGAAGAAAGGGACCAATTATTTTCTTATTTATTACTTTTTACTTTTCTTTGTCCTTTGGCTACGTAGCTGGGTCTCACCACCACCACCCAAAAATCCCCTTTGTTCCTCAGTCATCTTGATGAGTTATAAATTGCCCTTATTCTTATGTGTTTAATAAAATACAAGAATCAAAGGAGTAAAACTTTCTCCACTACTCTTCACTTTCAACATTCCAGGCACGTGTGTAGCCTCAATGTAAAAACAATAACCTTTCTATTGTTTTAAATTCTTAAATTTGCCTTTGAGTGAGACTCCAAGTCCAATGATATCAAGAATTCCTTTTACAGAAATGGCTTGCTGTTGTTGTCTTTGATGTGTTTTTATCACTTGCTTGATGTTACCTAGTCCTGATATTTCCAACTATTAACCAGAACTAGCCAGTTTTTCCTCCAAAATTTCAAATATCAAGGCCTCACAAATTTTAGTTGCCTTATTTCTTTGTCCTTAGAATAGAATAGAATAGAATAGAATAGAATAGAATAGAATAGAATAGAATAACAGAGTTGGAAGGGACCTTGGAGATCTTCTAGTCCAACCCGCTGCCTAGGCCGGAAACTCTACACCACTTCAGACAAATGTTTATCAAATCTCTTCTAAAAAACTTCCTATGTTGGAGCATTCACAACTTCTGGAGGCAAGGTGTTCCACTGATTAATTGCTCCAACTGTCAGGAAATTTCTCCTTAGATCTAAATTGCTTCTCTCCTTGATTAGTTTCCACCCATTGCTTCTTGTCCTGCCCTCAGGTGCTTTGGAGAATAGCTTGACTCCCACTTCTTTGAGGCAGCCCCTGAGATATTGGAACACTGCTATCATGTCTCTCCTAGTCCTTCTTTTATAGATTGTCAATACTGCAGTTTTCTTCTACACTCTCTACTCATTGAAGACAATATTTTACATCCAAAATTTATGCACTTAGAAATTTACTTATTTGAAGGGAAGGGAAGGAAGTTCTTGCAGCAATAGGCTAAGGCTGTTGCTCTTGTGCAATTTACTTTAATTGTTGACAACTCCTGTTGTATTTTTATGCCAGAAAGGACTAGAGTAGACTGTAGGAAACAAAGGTAGTGCCAAGAGTTGACTATAGATCTGGCAACAACTCACTGAATAGGAAATGCCTAGTTTAAGTCTTTTCCTTGACAATTTCCATGAAATTTGATCTTTAGATACAGCTTTGTTCTAATCATTTTCAACTAGATGACTCAAAATGTGCTTCTGCATTCTTCTCCATTATTTAGTTTGTTAATATTTAGGAAGACAACCTGATTCATGTATAATATGCTAACTTGAACATTGTTTGATTTAATACTTTTGAACACAACTACATTGTGGTTGTTAGTTAATAATGTATGGGTTACATGATGTGTAAACCTGGTCACTTGTGGCTTATTCATAAACCATAATTCAACAAACCATGATTTAGCAATCTGCATGCTGATTGTGCCTGCCTTAAAAAAAATCCATGAGTGCAGCCAAATCAGATAAATCAATCCTGGCAATTAATGGTGTGTCAGATGCTATATAGCCAATTGCCGTAAGTATCCAGCATAACCTATACATTCTTTTTTTCCCCTTGGAGTTGGAGATGCAGGCCTTTGAGTTGGCAGTAACTCAAAAACAGAAAAATTCATCAAAAGTCTCCTCCCCTCTCAATCTACTGAGGATACCATTTCAGGTATCTCACGAAGTAGAATTCAAACCACAAAAACCTCAACAATAATCATACTATTTTTTTTCTTATTCTTGCATTAATATGTAGAAAGTTTGAACAACTCAGGATCAGCAGAGCAACTGCAAAACATCTTCAAGGAGGAGCTGCTGTTGCAGATATTGCAATTTGCAAATCACTGATCCAAAGGAGGGCCTTGTCTATAATGGGGCCCATCCTATGAAAATGACATCTAATAATAAGTTGCATGAGCTTTCTCTCTGAAAGGTAGTTTATAGTGCTTTATGTCTTTTGTATTTGCTCAGAGCTTCCTGAGCAAAATTGGGAAACTCACAGCACCTCAATAATATTTAAATAGCTTCATTCTGGGCAGAATTTCAACCAGCCTCTTTGCATCTATGTGTGTGCATGTGGGTGAGTTTGCACACAAATGTATTTGGATGCATACAAATGTATTTGGATGCACACATCCCTCCTCATATGCTTAAAACCAATGAGGGAAATCTTTCTTATTTGTTATGGCCATGACCATGACCATGCCAAACTGTAAAATAGCCTTGGACATTTTGATATACTGTTTCCATGGATTATAAAAAGATTATTTTCTCCATGACAGTACGCCTTTTAATTTCTCCTCTGCTGGATAAATTCCAGCTGCAAGAGAGAGTACCCTGCTGAATCTAATCAGGGGTCCCCAAACTTGGCAACTTTAAGACTTCTGGGAGCTGAATCCACAAGCCTTAAAGTTTGGAGACCTCTGATCTAAAAGATAATCAGAACACTCCAGGATCTTGAATGTTTGCCATAGAAAAATCTTGGGACCCGCATCTGGGGATTGGCTGTTTACAGCCTGTGTAACTCCTCTATTATTTGAGGGATTCATGATCTCTAAGATTATCTCCAAGATTCATGATCATTATCTCCAAGATTCATGATCTCCAAGATATCTCTGCAAACCATGAAGACCCAAACTGGATCTGTTTGAAAGAGTTGATACCATAGAAACACAAATAACATCCCTTGACAACATAGTAGCATTCCTGGGCACTTTAAAAGAAGGATTATTCAACCTTGAAAAAAAAGACACAATGCAAAAACCTGAACATCCAATAGCTACAAACCACATCTCTACCAACAACCATAACCCAATCCACAACCCAATCCGCAAAAAAACCCCCATAAATCAGACAAATAATGATATCCCAATCCTCATCAGAGAAGCTGTTGAGCGCAAATGGAAATGTCCAAATGCTATCTTATTTGGTCTAGAGGACATCAATGACAATGATGGTATCACAATTGTCCAAAACATCATTCAGTGATTATCAAACATCAACCATGTCCCTTGATGAAATACTTGACATTTCCCGCATTGGCCGAGAGCTCAAAAACAGAGACAGCTCTGTGGCCTCATGCTTCTGTAGGGTCATTTGCAAAAATGAATCAAGCAAACATAAATTCATTTATATTATAAATTCACTTGCTAAAAGCAACACCAACCATAAGAACCCCCGTTCTTGCTCTGACCTAACTATACAGCAATGTGCCCGCTCCCGTGTACTCCGCACAGAACTCAAAAAACATCTAGACAATGGAGAGAAGGACCTGTACATTGACTACCGTGCTGACTGTATCAAAAGTAAGTCACACAACCCGCAACTCAGCTTTAACCTTCAACCACAACCCTACTTCAACCAATCCACCATCACCCAAGACTAGGCACGCACGCTCCTAACTACCTTAATTCCAACTACAGCTGGCCTTAAATGCAAACTACTCAATGCAAGAAGCCTTGTGAATAAAATACCTGAATTTCTCCTCTTACTAAATATGGCTAAATTCGACATCGTATCTGTCTGTGAAACATGGCTCAACGCATCTCTCCCTGACTCCATTACCACAGTAAGAGACTATCATGTTTACCAATCAGATCGTGAAATTCGTAGAGGAAGTAGTGTTGCTATCTTCTATAAAAAGTCCTTACATCTAAAAAACATCCAAGTTACCCAGGAGCTTGCTCTCCCTGAGACCATCATCTGTGAACTATCCTTAAATATCTCATTTTGATTCTTAATATGTTATGGAGCACCTGATTATGACATTGAACATGTAAACAAGCTAAATTCACTACTAACATGGGCAGCATCCTGCCCACATGCTTTTATCTTTCTTGGTGACTTCAATCTACCTCATATTAACTGGACCCTTAACGAATGTACAACTGAACCCATACATACAACCTTCTACAATGCTGTTACAAATCTGGGACTGGAACAACTAGTAACCAACAATATTAAACTTAACAACTGCCTCGATCTCATCTTCTGCAATAGTTTGAATTTATTTTACAGAATACAAACTAAAGAACCCTTTTCCAACAGTGACCACAATATGATTTTGTCTCAACATACGCTCACACAAAAATCATCACAATGACACAATCCCCAATTATAACTTCAAAAAAGGTAACTATGATCTTATAGACAACGATCTCTCATCCCTTGATAGGCAATCTCTATTCACTAGATGCAATACTATTGAAGACCATTACAACATATTTTTACTTGAAGTCAAAAGAATCATCAAACTATATAGACCAAAAACAACGCCCCCCCTCCAAAAAAAACCAGATTACCCATAATAATAAGGAAACTTCAATCCAAAAAGAGATCACTCTGTTGGAAAAACAAATCTGGTCATGTTGCCAACTTCAAAAGTCAATACAAAAATTTATGCCACCAGATAAAGACTGAATGCACCAACTATCACATTAAACAAGAGGAAAACCTTCTACTCACCAATTCCACCCATGCTTTTTACAATTTTGTAAACAACAAACTAAAAGACTCAATATCCATCCCACCCTTGAAAGGACCTAATGGTAAAGACTGCAATGATGACACCATTAAAGCCAACATCTTTAACACATTCTTTGGCTCAGTATTTGTAAACAGCAATGGATCATGCCCAGTATTTCCTAGCCGAACCACAGAAAACTACAATGATCTAATACATATCGATTTTACAGAAGACAATGTTGAAAAAGCACTACGCAATCTAAAACCATCTCTATCTATTGGACTGGACGGAATATGTGCCTACTTCTTAAAAAAGCTATCTATTGCCATAGCAGAACCTCTAATAATCTTTGAAAAATCTTTCAGGACCAGCTCCTTGCCTAACCTATGGTCACAAGCCACGGTCAACCCCATCTTCAAAAAGGGAGACCCCAGTCTAGTTGAAAATTACAGACCAATCTCCTTATGCTGCATCACCTGTAAAGTCATGGAATCAATTATTAACCAATCCATTATCCTCCACTTAGAGACAAACAACCTACTCTCTAATAAACAATTTGGTTTCAGAAAAAAACTATCCTGTAATCTGCAACTCTTACACTGCAAAAATATATGGACTACACAACTCGATCAGGGCAAAACAATAGACGCAACCTACATAGACTTCTGTAAAGCCTTTGATTCAGTGATAAACAACAAACTGCTCCTAAAACTAAAATCTTATGGTATCTCTGGACACCTGAATAATTGGATAGAAGCATTCTTGTCAAACAGACAACAAATGGTCAAAATTGGGAGCGTCGTATCTAATTCTATATCTGTCAATAGTGGTGTCCCCCAAGGTAGTGTTCTAGGACCAACTCTCTTCATACTCTACATAAATGACCTCTCTGATCATATTAAGAGCAACTGTGTTCTCTTCACTGATGATGTAAAGCTATTCAACACCACAGACAATACTGCTACCCTTCAAAAAGACCTTGACTATGCATCAGAATGGTCAAACAAATGGCAACTTCAAATCTCAACAAATAAATGCTCTGTCCTACATATTGGCAAAAAATATCAGAAAATAAAATATAGTCTGAATAGTCAAGACCTTGTTGATGATTCAAGCTCTGTAAATGACCTTGGAATACTCATCTCTAATGATCTAAGTACTAGAGCCCACTGTAACTATATAGCCAAAAAGGCATTAAGAGTTGTTAACCTAATCCTACGTAGCTTTTTCTCTGGTAATATCACATTACTAACTAGAGCATACAAAACATTTGCTAGACCAATACTCAAATACAGCTCATCAGTCTGGAACCCACATTACGTATATGATATTAGTACAGTTGAGAAAGTCCAGAAATATTTCACAAGAAGAGTTCTCCACTCCTCTACTCGTTGTAGAATACCTTATGCCACCAGACTTGAAATTCTAGACATAGAAAACCTTGAATTACGCCTTCTTTGGTCTGATCTAAGTATGGTATATAAAATCATACATTGCAATGAATTACCTGTCAATGGATACTTCATCTTCAACCATAACAGCACAAGAGCACACAATAGATACAAACTCAAGGTTAACCGCACCAAATTTGATTGCTGGAAATACGACTTCAGCAACAGAGTGGTCAATGTCTGGAATACTCTACCTGACTCTGTGGTTTCTTCCCCAAACCCCAAAAACTTTAACCTTAGACTGTCTACTATTGACCTCACCCCGTTCCTAAGAGGTCTGTAGGGGGCATGCATAAGCACACCAACGTGTCTAACGTGACTGTCCTATTGTTTCTTTTATTTTTCTTATATGTACCCATTTCATGTATTCATAACTATGTATATGCTTATACATATTATCTTGTAAGCGATTGACAAATCAAAATAAATAAAATAAATAAATAAAATTGTGGAATAAAACAAATGGCTTGAAGGGATTGCACCAGGGTGACACTGCTCTACAAAAGAACTGTGTGGGCCCATTCTGTTAACTGTAAAAAGAATTAAGGATCTCCAATCCCCAGAATTTTGGGCTGAGAATATGTAAACAAAGACATTTCTTTGCAATTCAGGCAGAGCTGGGATTCTATCAGTTCTGTCTGGCTCTGTAGAACCAGCAGCTCTGAAGATAGATGTTTTGGCCCACCCACCTGCCCGGACTCTTACCTGACCTTTATTTCCTGCTTTGTCAACCTCAGCTGCTTTGCGTGGCACAGCTGTGGTCAAAAAAGCAGGAAAAAAGTGCTTTTTCAACCTCTGTGTGCTGCTCAGATGTCCAGGCAGCAAGCTGATGATGATTCATACGTGCACAGAAATCGTAAATCACCGAACCGGTAGTTACACCGGTCAGATCCCACACCTGAATTCAGGAATATGAAAGTTAGTGCGGTTTGCAATCAAAAAATGCAATATGTATATGATTCAGGGGATTAAAGCACAACAAGGCAGAAGCAAAGAGTTTCCTAAAAATATTTCCAGTTTTTCCATCCACCTAAGAGGCAAGGATCAGACAATATATTATTACTTGAATCAATTTTTCATAGGGTATTTAATTTTTAAGATGTCTCCCTTTATTCCAGAACATCCTGTAGAGCAGGGGTCTCAAACACAATTTACCTGGGGGCTGCTGGAGGCAGAGTCTGGGTGAGGCTGGGCTGCATAATATTATATTTTATATTGTACTTTATATTTATATTATACACTAATATTATACTTTCATATCACAGTGGGGGCCACAGGATATCGTCCTGTGGGCCGCAATTGGCCTGCGGGCCGTGAGAATGAGACCTCTGCTGTAGAGGAAAGGGAAAAAAGTTCCCTGTCACTAGCTAATGTGATGACTGTTGAATGGAAGAACCCAGGTCTATATAAAGAAGAAAGTCTAAGTTGAATCCAGGATACCGTATTACTGTATAAACTTTGTGAATGAGTGAGTGTGAGTGTGTGTGAGTGTGTGTGTGTGTGCATGTCTAAAGGCATATTTAATAGTGCCACCAGTGCCAGTTAGGGGGAGGAAATGCATGACACTAAAGATTGACCCTTCTGGGTTAAGTAAACCTTCCAGTCTTTTAGCCCCAAAATCTATATAATTTGCTATAGGAGAGTCCAGATATTTATTTAGCGCTTGCTGCTTGTGCAAGCGGAGCTTCACACACATGCAAGTTTGCCCGCTGCTTGTGCGATCTGGTTCTGAAAGGGCCATAGAGGGGTGTGGCCCAAGGATCCCTGTGCTTCACCAGCCTGCCTGGTTACACTGCCCTCGCTCCCCGCTGATGCTGGAGTTCCCTGGAGCCTGCAGAATTCTCAGCTACAAGGGGAAAGGGAGGCCAGGAAGGGCTGGATTTGGACCCCTGTGTGAGGGGGAATAAACTGATGAAATTCATCTGGTACCAGCAGGGAGGAAGGACAGCACAGTTGGACACGTGTGAAGCACAGTCCATGGGGAGAGCTCAGGCAGGGTATGATCCTTGATTAATTTACCCATCTAGACAGTGGCAGTGGCAGTTTATCAGCAAAAGGGCAAATTTTCCAAGCCTGTTTTCCATGCAAAACCCCCAGCAAGTCTTGCCAAGTAGAAGGAAAGCATTGAATTATCTTGCATATCTATCATTTTTATCATTTCGTCCCTATTAATAAGAATTAAGTCCAGTATAGCTGACTATATTCTCTGTCTGGTTATGTGGCCGGTAATGCACATCTACAGCAATGCCATTTCTTTTTCCTTTAATATTCACTGAAATGGATTCAAGAGGCTTTCATCCCTGGTATTGTGTATTTCTGTACAGTGATTCCTTACATACAGTGCATTTCCCCCTCCTTTTTTATGGAATTCGATTTTTAAAAAATAATCTACATCCTTCTGAGACTGTGTTTTAGTCATAGATTCCATCCCACCAAGTTTCAGTAATGGCAACAATATCATATCTGCCCTCACATATTAGGACTTCAAGTTCTCCTTGTTTATTCCTCAAACTCTAAGCATTAGTATATAGGCCTCCAAACTCTTTGTGGCTGACCCTGCATTTGCTTCCTATGTCTCCTGATTTATAGTTGAATTTCCATTACTTCTCACTACTCCCTTTCTCATTGTCTGATTTGTTGTGAGGGGCTTTATGCTTGGGTTTTTGTCTGAAAGATTGGTCACCTTCTCTTTCAATTATTAGTTTAAAGCCCTTCTGATGAACCGAGCCAGTTGTTTTTCAAACACATTCTTCCAGCTCTTGTGAGGTACAGCTGATCGCGTGCTAGAAGCTCTTCCTGTAAGTGATACCATGGTTTAGAAATCCAAAGTTTTTCTGACAGCACCAATCCCACTCAGAGAAAGGGCTTTATGATCTATTCTTTGTCTCCTTTATAAATCAAGCAGCACATCTGGTCCTTGCCTGTTTCCTACAACCCATGTGTCCAACTCCAAGTCCTATTTTGTTGACAAGACAACAAAGCAACTTAACTGTCTGCCTCACCTAACCATTTTCCACTTCCCCATCGCTGAAAAATCATTTTTCTGCCCTGAGTAACTTGCCTCCTCCGCATTATAGATCCTAACCGAGAGACAGGCAAATGCATCATTTATCTGGTAGCAACACTCAACAGTGACATACACATACAAACCAGAAGCTCCAGATGTATTGAAACTGTGAATTCCAAAACTCCCAACCAAGACGGTTAAATGACTGATTTCTACAGCTCCTAAACAACCAGGAAACCTATTTGTTAAATTAGAGGTATCATTGGTAGCAGCAGGAACTGAGCAAATTCTGAAAGGAAAAGGTCACTGCTCATCTACCTCTGACAGTTGTCTTATGGAGAGAGCATAGTAGCAGAAAACAGGAGAGACAGATCATCCTCAGTTGCATAATAATAAAAGACATCCCACATTTTTAGTGGAATGCTGCCTTTGTTCTAAAATGGCCGTAAGACAGGGGTGGGATGCTACCGGTTCTGCCAGGCTCTATAGAACTGGTAGCTCTGAAGAGCAGCAGACACCGAGACGGTTCTGTGTTTGCTGCTGTTTGGCCCACCTGCCCGCCCAGGCTCTTACCTGTCCTTTATTTCCTGCTTTTTCAACCTCAGCTGCTTTGTGCGGTACAGCTGAGGTTGGAAAAGCAGGAAAAGTGCAGCACTTTTCAGCTGTCCGGGCAGCACAGCATAAGGTTTTTTATACAACGTAGACACTGAACCAATAGTAACACTGGTTGAATCCCACCCCTGCCATAAGGGAAAAATAGTACTCTAAAAACATCCAAAGATTAAATATTAATTGCATATGATACACTTGAATTAAGGGTAGGTTGAATTAAAAGGTTGAATTAAAAGTAACTAGAGAAGAAAAAAATGAAGCTGTCCTGAAAAAGTTCCCCCATGGGTGACATGCATCTTCCTCAAACTCCCAGACTTCTGCTAGGGGCCTAATAGTTTGAGGGTTCTGCATTGTATCCTAGCTGTTGCTATCACTGCACTCTTCTGGATGGAGAACTCTGATATCATTCCTGAGATCTATTGGAGTCACTCTTCCATCTAAGGAGTTATAACTCCAAGTGTTCCTACTGCCACTGGGACATTTTTGGCCTTTACTTTCCATATCCTCTCTAGTTCCTCCTTCAAGTCCTGGTACTTCTCCAGTTTTTCATACTCCTTCCTGATATTGCTGCCAACTTGGTACTGCTGTAGCTACTACCCCTGCTTTCTTCTGCTATCACAACGTCCAATAGATTGGACTGTATCTGGCTTTACATCAGCATCTGGAAGTCCCACAGGATCTTAGTTATGTTATACTTTACAACCTTCTGTAGAATTTCCCATTTGTGCAGATGTTCCTGTACACAAGAATAACTACCGTGTTTTTCATATAATAAGGCTGGGTCTTTTTTTTTTTTTTTTTGAGCCCCGAAAAAATGGCTAGGCTGTCTTTTCGGGGGTGACTTAATTTCCCCACCTTGCATCTTCGGGCAGGCGGCAATGGCTTAGATGTTGACCTTGGCGTTGGTGGGGCACTTCGTATCGGGATCAATGCAGGCAGCACCATATCCGGGTGTGCAACAAAAGTACTTCCTTACGGCAAGCTCCCCCACCATTCCCCCCATTTCGCATGTTTTAATATAGGCCTTAATTTGGGGGGAGGGGCTTAATTTCATTTCATGCCTATAAAACATGCTGGGACTTCCTATTGGGGGAGGCCGTATTGCTGAAGAAACAGGGTACTTAGCGGTGCCATTCACTGTATGCTGTTTCTACCTGCATCTTACACACTTCCACTATGTTTTGCATTGTCTCTGAGACTTCTTTGCACCCTGAGTCTTGTCTATTGTGGTAGACTCTTGCTTCTATGGATCTAATACTTAGTACCTACTATTGTTGTGCTACAGTACTCAATGCCTCAGTGCAGTCTATTAATTACAGTAAGTCCTTTTCCAGCCACTGGTAGAGTTTCCCAATGTCAGTCATCACAGTTATCTGTATAATCCACACAAGATCTTGTCTTGCAAAGCTTAATCTTCCTCCCATGTATACTGCTGCCTCAGGCACTCTCTCGGCAGTTTATATTTTCATCCAGTGGCTTTGAACTCACAAATCCTACCCATCCTCTTTCTGGCAGTCTCTAGATGTTGGACTTGGTAGAAAACTATACATTTTGATGAGTTTCCATGTCTTCATATTGGCAGCCTTCGCATCTTCCTTTGGCCAACTCATTATACCAGCAGGGTATCTGATGACTAGCAGGGTATAAATGTTTATAGAGATTCTTGGTCATCCTAGTCATGGTTGTCCTAAAGGTTCTTTTCCAAAAGGCAACTGGACTATCTCTTTTTCCTTTGAAAACATTTTGCTTTTCAATTCTATCTGACTGGCAGAGAATGGAAAGATTTATAAATATACATTTTTTCATTCCCACCAGTCAGTTAGAACTGAAGAAGCTTCTTGGATGAGAAGCAAAACATGCCCAAAGGGAAAAAAAATCAAGAAACACCTTTTGTAAAAAGCATCTTTGGGACTGGCAAGGTATATGTGTTCATGGCATAGATCTTGTTCTTCCCATTGAGCTGGATGTGAGGACTATCTGGCTGCAACATCTATCACCCCATTGATTGCCAGGATTGATTCGGCTGATCTGGCTGGCTAGGCAGGTGTCCCCTTCCTCCCTCACCGCTCCATGTGCACACACACACCCGAAGCTGAGCGCTCAGTGGAAGAGGACAACCATCCCAGATAGAAAGAATGTACTGATCTTCGGTCAAGGGTATACAATAGCTCCCCTGCTAGAACCTCCATGCCCATTGAACTGGCTCTTCTTTGATGGTACTTGGATGTTACTGCTTTCCTTGCTTTCTCATCATAGTTCCCATGTGTGACTATGAGATATCAAGATACTTGTAGCTGATATGGATGTCTACTATGTAGCCTGCTGGCAGTTCCATCCCATCAATCTTACTACTTGCCCTTTCTTTACAAATCCAGTCACACTTCTGTAGTCTGCATGATATCACAATATCCTCACTGTACATCCGTGTCAGCTGGATCAAGAAACCAATGTCTTCTTCACTCTTAGTACATAGCTTGATGTCATCCATGTAGAGGAGGTAGCTGATCTACACTTGAACTTGTATCCACTCCTTGTGATTATGTACTAATGGGGTTCAAGCATATGCAGAGCAACAGTGAAAATAGTGTATCATCTTGGTGTATGCCACACTTGATGGACATTTGTGCAAGCTATCTTGAGTTGATTTCCAGTGTTCTCTTCCACAGTCCTATTGAATGCTTAAGGAAAATCCTTAGTGTCCTGTTGACTTTATATACTGCCAGGCATTCACAGATCCATGTATGTGGCATAGAGCTGTTATCAGTGTTAGCCAGTTTGGGTTGGAATCTGCTGCTAGTAACTGGTTTATCGGTGCTGCTAGCTGGTCATGCGTTGCTGCTAGTTTCTTTAGCCAATAGGTGTGGAACATGTCCAGGTCATGTTCTTGAACTGTTGTTGGGTATCTGCTACAGTGATTGTGATCAGTTCCTGATCTGGAAAATTGTTGCGGTCTGCTCTTAAATCTTAAGCCACTTTACACTGGTGTTATGTGCACTGCAATTGGAAGTGCACATTGGATGATTCTTTGGAAAACAGGGCATTTATCTTCTTGGCCTTTATTTCTATTGTATTGTAAGCTTTTGACAAAATAAAAATAAATAAATAAATAAATGTTATTTGCAGCGAGTCTGGGATGTAATGTGTAGTTTGGTCTTTCTTAAGTTATGACAGCAGCTTCCTCTTCACAATGTTGAGGCATTGGGTAACTATTTGTCAATTACTGTGGATGTAGGTTTCCTGGCCATCTATAGTTCCCTCATACATGTCATAAGATCTATCAGTGTGGTAGCCTTTCAGGTTCTTTTGTTTCATCCATTCATGGTTTGTTTCAGTTTCCTGCTTACCATCAGATTGCCCTGGTTTTAGCATGGAACTTGTTAATTTGGACAATGTACAAGCTGCCATGACTCTTTCAGCTTGTGCCATTGTCATAGGTAGGTGAAACATTAGAGTCCTTGTCCAAGTTAGGTAGGTACCAGCCAGGATTCAAACCTCAGTTTCCCGCAACAAAGGGCACCTTTCTAACTATTATGCTTTTCAACTGCTATAGGTCATTTACATATTATTTTTAAAATGCACAACAGTTTTTTTTTAAACTTACATGAAAGAAATTTGACTGAAGGTTTGATCTAGCCCTCTTGTGGCTGTGCTGGTGTTTGTTTTCTCAAAGTCTTTGGAATTGCCTGCCTTTCTACAATTCACAAAAAACTGGAAGAGGGAGTCTTTCAAAAGTGCTATAATGATTCAACTAATTAATAAGAATACAAAAGCTACATCTCCAAAAATAATCATAAGGGCCAGCTGTGCATGGGGCTGAAAGAAATGCCTCCTTCCTGAAATTACTGATTTTTGAATATATATATTTATGAGATTTATATCCCACTTTTAATTATGGACTTCTAGGCAGCATGCAAATAATTCAGTCCTCCTATCCCTCCTGAGGATACAAGAAGCGCGCATCACAAAAGGGCAATAAACAGGGAGTAGGGGGAAAGGGGAATTGTTTTATAAATCCTTTCTCAGAGGAAAGGCTCAGAAAGTGATCCTGGAAAACTCCAACTCTACCACTGATCATTGACTTTTAGGGAGTGGCAGCATTCCAACATGTTCTTTTCAGGGGTTTATCTTAGGAGTTGGCAATCTTTTTGGCCTGCTTAGCACTTATAGACTTTTGAAAGCATGCAGAAATTTTCCCAATATGGCTGCCACTTTTGACATGGCTAATCACATAATACTTATTTACAGAAAGTAAACTGATGATGAGATTGCTCTTTGCAACCACACTTCACTTTCATTTTCTTCTCAATCATTTTTTACCTCCCTTGGGGAATGGCACACTTTTTCATATTAACTTATAGCAGGGGTTCCCAACCTGGGGTGCTCGCACCCCCTGGGGGTGCGAGACGATATTCCAGGGGGTGCAAGAAAAGTCCAGGTAAATAATAGGATATTGGCTATATGTTGGCATTTTTATTTATTATGCATTGGATTAACTTTGTTTTCATTTTAGAGTTAAGTATCGTTATTTAGTGGCCGTCACATACATAGCTGAAAAGATTCAATCCTACTATAAATTTAATGCGTTCAGTAGTTCCTAAAGTCTAAATTTCAGGGGGTGCGGGGCAAAAAAAAGGTTGGGAACCACTGACTTAGAGGGTGTCATTATTTTGGTTTTCTAAGTGCTATTGAGAACCAATTTGAGCCCAAAACATCAAGGCAATTAAAATTATACTGGGAAGAGGTTTCCGGTTCCGCGTGGCTTCGGTGGCAGCAGGAATTCGCGACCGTTCGCGATTCCTGCTGCGCTTGCCGCCGAGGTACCCCGGATCCAAATGGGTCAGGGGGATATGGCTGCCCTGTAGGGACAGCCAAAGAGAGAGGGGAGCCGGACAGGGGGTTGGGGGTGTCGCAGACCCCCTCCTCGTCCGGAAAAACCCCTTTTTCCCAAGGTGGTGGAGCGGCGGTCAGCAATGGCCGCCATGAAGAAGCCTGCAACCGGGTAAGATTGTGCTGGAGGAAGCAAGAAAAGTGAAAGTGCTGGCTGAGCCGGGTCAATCAACATCTTTTAAATTCGCTGGAACTGAGCTGTCTGAATTGCTGGAGGATACATTGTATCCCTAAGAAGATCGAAAGTGGCGGAGAAGCTGTTGAAGGGAACTTTTTTTTCTTCACTCTCCCACCCCATGGAAACAGCAGATGAAGATTTGAAATTTGTTTGGGCACTGAAGGTGAACTATTCTGAAAGTTGAAGTTAAGGGACAAAAGAGTTCTTGGACATTGGACTTAAAAATTTAAGAAATTGGAAAACCCTTATTAGAGGTATGGATTTCTGATCATTTAAAAATTGATGTTGCAAGTGGGAAGGGAGAGGAAAAAAATTGGAGCAGAAGTGGAAAAAGGAGGAGATTGCCTAGAATCTCAAAGAAAGATATATGGTAATTGGACCTCTTTGATTAAACAGTAACCCCAGAAAGAGAAAGAGAAGAAGGAAGAAAAGTATTAACTTTTGGAACTTTTTTTGAATTATTTTTGATTAAAAATACTTGGTTGGTTGTTTTGGAGAAAGTTTCTCTTTTCAGGATTGTGGTGTCCCTGACTAACTGCAGTCTTCAATCTGGTCCGCATTCCTGGCAGGAGCATCAACTGTTCCCATTGGTTGATGCCGTTTGACAGCCGGCTATAAAAGGAGCTGTCAAACGGCATCAGCTGCTGCCGCCAGCTGGCTGCCAGCCCAGCCGGGCAGCCGTGGTAACCTGTTATGCTTCAAATAAAGCAATGTTAGCCTTTAGATCCGTGTCTGCCTCGTGTGTCCGCCTGCAACACAACACTGGCGACGAGGATGGGATTCACAATGAGAGGCAACCGGACTAAACAACCTGAGCAAGTCACTGATTAAAAGAGCCGAAGCCGCTAAGAGCTGAATGTCAGGAGCCGCAGACAATCTCTGCGCGCGCCAAGTTGAAAAGCCTCCCTGACTGAGGAGAAAGGCACCCCCCACTGGTGCTACTAAGAGCGTCCTTTCGAGGGCGCAAAGATCGAAGCCTCCCTGATTGAGAAGAAAGGCATCCCCCGCTGGCGCTACCAAGAGCGCAAAAGTCTAAAGCCTCCCAAGCCGAGGAAACAGACGTCGCCCGAAAGGCACCCCCGCTGGCGCTACCGAGAGCGCAGAGGTCCAAAAGCCTCCCTAGCTGAGGAGCAAACGTCACTGACAGGCATTTCCAAAAGCCGGGACACAGCCGGTCTACCGTGGCTGATCTACTCGCAGCCGGTCTACCGCAGCTGATCTACTTGCAGCCGGTCTACCGCAGCTGATCTACTCGCAGCCGGTCTACCGCAGCCAGTCTACCAGTGAGCCAACCTGTCCGCATCAGGTGTACTCAGCCACGCCAAAGGTTTCCTGCTCTACCAGGTCTACTCAGCCACGCCAAAGGTTCCCTGCTCTACCAGGTCTACTCAGCCACGCCAAAGGTTCCCTGCTCTACCAGGTCTACTCAGCCACGCCAAAGGTACCCTGCTCTACCAGGTCTACTCAGCCACGCCAAAGGTTCCCTGCTCTACCAGGTCTACTCAGCCACGCCAAAGGTTCCCTGCTCTACCAGGTCTACTCAGCCACGCCAAAGGTTTCCTGCTCTACCAGGTCTACTTAGCCACGCCAAAGGTTTCCTGCTCTACCAGGTCTACTCAGCCACGCCAAAGGTTCCCTGCTCTACCCGGTCTACACAGCTGCACCGAGGTTTCCCCGCCGTACCCAGTCTACCGTTCCAGACAAGTGACTCTGGGGGAAGGGGTCTCTCTGCCCCCCCTTTTCAAGTGACTCTGGGGGAAGGGGCCTCTCTGCCCCCCCTTCAAGTGACTCTGGGGGAAGGGGCCTCTCTCCCCCTCCTTCCAAGTGACTCTGGGGGAAGGGGTCCTGTATGTAGGGGTTGGTGGGTGTCAGGTGCTGAATAAGGAGGTGCGCACCCACCATTAGGGTCCTTCTGCACACCCACCTTCAGGCTCCTTCCCACCTGGGTTTGCATTCCTTGGCAGCGGCGGTACACTCCCAGGGGGGTGAAAAAAGCTGGGTAGGTGGGAGGTTGGGTTGTCCTGTCCTAAGGGGGCCGAGGGAGCACGACGTGCCTGCTCCTCTTTTGGCCCTTAGGCATTGACCTTCCCGTCCTAAGGGGGCTGAGGGAGCACGACGTGCCTGCTCCTCTTTTGGCCCTTAGGCATTGACCTTCCCGTCCTAAGGGGGCCGAGGGAGCACGATGTGTCTGCTCCTCTTTTGGCCCTTAGGACTTGACCTTCATAGTCAATTCCCTAGCTCAGCGGTCCCCCGCCTTCTGCCTTATGGGAGGGGGAGGAAGAGGAGACAGGTTCCATATGGCCGAGTGCTGTATGTATCTCCCTTCATGCAAGCCACAGCTGAACTCACACCCTGCTCACCCAAACGAGGCATGCCTGCCATTTCTGCAGCTCAGTTCCAAACGAGCAACTGCCCAGTACTGGCCCACAGCCCTTGGGGTTCTGGGACCCCTACTCCACCACATGCTGAAGGTCACCAAGGCATGGTTACTCACCAAGATTATCAGGGTCTCCTTCTCAGGCCAGGTGCGCAAAACAGCAGCTAATTCAACTTCCTTTTCTGTACCATGAATCCCCAGAAGGCAGGGCCGCACATGCTCTTAGTTAGGGGAAAGGGGTGTGGTGTCCCTGACTAACTGCAGTCTTCAATCTGGTCCGCATTCCTGGCGGGAGCACCAACTGTTCCCATTGATTGATGCCGTTTGACAGCCGGCTATAAAAGGAGCTGTCAAACGGCATCAGCTGCTGCCGCCAGCTGGCTGCCAACCCAGCCGGGCAGCCGCGGTAACCTGTTATGCTTCAAATAAAGCAATGTTAGCCTTTAGATCCGTGTCTGCCTCGTGTGTCCGCCTGCAACACAACAAGGATGGCATCGCTTGTGGATGAACTAAAGACTGAATATCAAAAATATAAAAAGGAAGAACAAGATGGAAAAGATACTTTGGGCACTTTATTTCAATTTTTAGAAATGGCGTTAGGTGCTTATGAAAAATTGATTATGCAGCAGAATGACTGGGACAAAGAAGAAGAGGAAGAAGAAGCCATCTTTGATGAACAGTGGGTTTTTTCCGGGGAGGAGGAGAAAGAGGATAAGAAAAAGGGGATTTCAAGATTGAAAAAACAACCAAAAAAGAGAAAAATGAGAGGAAAGGTGGATGCAAGGTTAGAAAGCAAAGGAAAGGGAGTAAGAAAAGGGAGGAGGAGAGACAAAGGGGTAAAAAGGGCAAGGAGAAGAATAAGTAAGAGAGAAAGGGGGGGGGAGAAGCCTCAATGGTGGGAAGCAAGATCTAAAGAAAAAAAGTTTATTTAGAGACAATGGGTGAATCTAATTAAGGATAAAAGGGGGATTCTGGAAGGTACATAAGATTGTGTTTTTATATGTGTATTTAAAGTATAAAATTTATTGTGTAATTTTAGAATCTACTAAACAGAATCCCAAGATAAATTAAGTGTTATGTGAAGTATTTTTAAGTTAGGTTAATGAGTTAAAGGCGTCACTCCAATTTGTGTATAGGAGAAGTATAGTAAAAGAAAAAAGATGAATGGATAGTTGGAAATAGAACAGACAAAGAATGTTATTGAAAATGGTAATAAGATATGGAAGGATATATAAAGGTTTTGTTATGTTTTTTTGGGTTTTGTATGTTGATAAAAGGCAATAAAATTTTAATTAACAAATAATTTGGAAGTTGGGATAACATATGAAGTTAAATAGATAAAGTAAATATTGATATTATAATTGGGAATCATTATGTTCTATTGGTTTTCTTCTTTAATTGTCACTATTTTTTTTTTAGAAAAGAATTTATAAGCTGTTATGCCTTGATTGTTTGTGCACTGTTTTTGTAAAATTAATAAAATTGGTTAATAAAACAAAAGAAAATGATAATAAGATATGGAAGGATATATAAAGTGAATATAATGTTTGAATTTGTGTCTGTGAGAAGAGTTTCAACCCGGGATCAGGCAGCCTTCAGAAAAGATGTTTTAGTTTTTTGTTTTTTTTCCTATGTTCTGTGTTTTGTATGTTTATGAAAGGCAATAAAATTTTAATAAGCAAGAAATATAATTTGGATAAAAGGAGAAGTCTGGATAAGATATGAAGTTAAATAGATAATGTAAATATTGATATTACAATTTGGAATTATTTTGTATGTTCTGTTGGCTCTCTTTAATTTTTTTTTTTTTTTAAAAAAGATTTTTCAAGTTGTTATGCCTGGATTGTGTATTGTTTTTGTAAGATTAATAAAATTTGTTATAAAAAAATAAAATAAAATTATGCTGGGATATGTCAATATGACAGCCTGTCAAACATTTCCCTATTTAATTTGCTTAAATTAAAACATATATAAACATGGTTTGATCAAAAATGAATAGCATGGTGGGAGCTTCAAGCTGAGGTCTACATGGAACTGATGTAAGTTTTGCTACTGTTTTTGTTATTGCTGCTGCTGCTGCTAAAGTGCTATAAATATGCTGATGTTGTAACTCCATGAAGTCCGTGGAAGCCTCCAATAAGCATTTAGAGATAGCTCTGGGATGGATGAAAGTGAATCAGTTGAAGCTTAATCTAGATAAGATAGATGTTCTATAATTAGAGAGATCAGTTTAGCTGAATGGAAGGGTGTGACCAAAGCTAAATGAAGTTGCACGCTTCCTGTGCAGCAATTAAGATTATAGTGTGCTCATTCAGAAGAGTACAGAATACAGAATGGAATTGGCTTTCCAGTTTGAACTTGACCTAGTCTACTTATAGTATTCCGAGTTATGTCCAATAATAAAAAATAGAATCCAATATTAATGCATTATCCCTGCTACAATTTTTATCTTTTGTTTAGTATCAGTATAAGGCAACAATTTTTGAATCAATGTACCTCAAATGAGCTAACTTACAGAGTGTGTCCAAAATCTGGGACCCATGGTTTCCACATGACTTGAAATTTGGCAAAGTTGTGGCTGTTTTACTGCTGCCATGCCACCATGACACCGCATTGTCACAATTAGCTGTAATCATGTGATTGTCATTTCCACGGTTCCCTGCCAGCTTCTTACAATGATGGTCAATGGGGAAGTTAACAGGAAGTAGAGAGTTGGTCCTGATCACACTGCTTTGATTGTGATCATCCTATTTCTCTGATTAGATAAGGAAATATCTCTGAAGCAATGACCCAATGAGTCATGAATTTCCTAATAAAAGCTAAGCCTGCTTTGACAAGTAAATAACTGGAACCATCAATTCAACTATTAACTGTCCCAGTGCTTTCCAAAACATTATATTCTCCATTTTAGCAGCAGTGTGATTTCATGCTGTCACTTTCTTTGTACATTGCAATCTTGGCAAATTAATATTTTCCATTAGGATAAAACTCTGGAGTCCTCTGCTTTTTCCTGTATGATTCATTGTGTCCTATTTTGATTCCTGATTCTGATCCTTCCAATTTTTTTCAATAAATAAATGACAATAGCAATTAACACAGCGACATACCATTTACAAACATTTGAGTCAGAGACCCAGTATCGTTCTGAAGCATTTCTCTTTAAAGAATACACATTCCAAATAAGATGTTGCTTCAGTGTTTAAGAAAACTTGAGAAGGAGGAATCCAGCAGATTTAGTTATATTCTGAATATTTCTGGGGCTCAGAATACTTCTGGCCATGGATGTTACTTGGGAATACTGGGTAGCCTTGAATGTATGCTTGTGATTTTTACTTCAACCATCAGCACCACAAGGTTATAAACAACTTTCTGAGTAGATGATATTTCTCCCTAATCCCAGTTTAGAGAGACCATATAATTATTTAATATAGAGTGGATAGGACCTTATGTAATTACTTACAGAATCATTAGTTTACATATTCCATTGGATTAGCTGAAATTTTGGAACAGGTTGATGGCTGCTGCCTGAATTTGATGAAAAGATCCAAATTACATGACAATCATGCAATTAACATAAATATGAGTAGTTTTTTTAAAAAAAGCATGGACCAATCTAATAGGGTATTTAATTTTTTCTCCTATTTGAAGAATTCCATTCTGTTCACCCTTAAGCCTACTGTTGGAAGTAAAGAAAAGCTTCTGTTTCTGAGAAGGAAATATTTTACTCCAATACAAATTGCAGGTGTGGCTGTGTGTGGGCTATTTATCAAACTCAACAAGAAGCAGAAGGATAAATCCTCCTCATACTTGCTAGGGTCTCTGTGACACTGAAATCCAACTGAGAATTATAATCTATCTTTGTCTACCTTGATTCTAGTATGAATTCCTAGGAAAAATGCTTTCTCTTTTGAGAGCAAGTTTCTCAGTTGGGACTGCAAGTTTCAGCTATGGTAATCTTCCAGAAAATGGTTCTCTCTAGTTTATTGGGATTATACCGTGTTTCTCCCATAATAAGGCCGGGCCTTTTTTTTTTTTTGACCCCTGAAAAAATGGCTAGGACGTCTTTTCGGGGGTGACTTAATTCCCCCCCATCCTTGCATCCTCAGGTGGGTGGGCGGGCGACGACAGCTTGGATATTCGGGAGACCTTCGGGTTCGGGCCACTGTTGCTTTCCCTTCTCCCTTGCTGCCGCGGTGTTTGGCGCAGCCACGTGGGGCCAGTCAGGGCTCCTCCTTGCAACCGGAGCTGTGAGGAGACACTTGGCTTCAGGCGCTGCCGTCTTCCCTTTGTTTTCTAAGGTAAGGCAAATTATTTTACAAAGCCTCCCCTGCCCGAGAGGGCAGCCCAACCCCACATGGGGAGGCTAATTTCCCGGGGCCTCTTCCGTTCCTCCCCGACCTCCCTACACTGCGCACCTCTGGCGCGCCGGTCCCTTCAGCCCAGGAAGCTCTTCCAACTCAAAGAAAGGCCAGGCGGGTGGCTGCGGAGGAGCAGCAGCGGGTCCGAGCTGCTCGCAGCCGAAACAGCCACCACCCTTAGCCCGACGCGGGGAGAACGAGCGAGGTTAGCGCCCGCCAGCCCATCCTTCCCACCTCCGTGGCTCGGTTTCCCCTACCGGTGGGTCCTCCTTTCGTGCGGAGGGCTGCGGGGGAAGGCGCTTGCCCGAGGATCTCTCCCTCTCTCTCCCCGCGAGGTCAACGTCTGCGCTGCGGAGGAGAGGGCTGCAGCCGGTTCCTCCTGCTTGCTGAGAGGTGAGGAAGCCGCAGCTCAACGGCGAGATCTGGGAACGAGGGGCAGGAGGCACGCACACACCCGCAGCTCATTTTTCCAGCCTTACGGCTCTGGTGCAGCCCTGGCAGGATAAGCAGAGGGTCCGGCGGGGTGGTGCTCGCTGCCCGCCAGGGCCGCGAGGGCTGGGCAGAGCTGGGAAAGTGAGCCGGGGGTGTGTGCGTGCCTCCTCCTGCCCTTCGTTCTGAGATCTTGCCAGGCGAGCCACGGCTTCCTCACCTCTCAGCAAGCAGGAGGAACCGGCTGCAGCCCTCTCCTCCGCAGCACAGACGTTGACCTCGCGGGGAGAAAGAGGGAGAGATCCTCGGGCGAGCGCCTTCCCCCGCAGCCCTCCGCACGAAAGGAGGACCCGCCGGTAGGGGAAACCGAGCCGCGGAGGTGGGAAGGATGGGCTGGCGGGCGCTAACCTCGCTCGTTCTCCCCGCGTCGGGCTAAGGGTGGTGGCTGTTTCTGCTGCGAGCAGCTCGGACCCGCTGCTGCTCCTCCGCAGCCACCCGCCTGGCCTTTCTTTGAGTTGGAAGAGCTTCCTGGGCTGAAGGGACCGGCGCGCCAGAGGTGCGCAGTGTAGGGAGGTCGGGGAGGAACGGAAGAGGCCCCGGGAAATTAGCCTCCCCATGTGGGGTTGGGCTGCCCTCTCGGGCAGGGGAGGCTTTGTAAAATAATTCGCTTTACCTTAGAAAGCAAGGGGAAGATGGCAGCGCCTGAAGCCAAGTGTCTCCTTTGGGCTCCGGTTGCAGGGAGGAGTCCTGACTGGCCGCACATGGCTGCGCCAAACACTGCGGCAGCAAGGGAGAAGGGAAAGCAACAGTGGAAGGTCTCCCGATATGAAGTGCCCCACCAACGCAGGCAGCACCATATCCAGACAGGCAACAAAAGTACTTCCTAACCGCAACCTCCCCCCCCGCTTTCCCTCCCATTTCGCATGTTTAATATAGGGCTTAATTTGGGGGCTTAATTTGATTTTATGTCAATAAAACATGGTGGGGCTTCCTATTGGTGGAGGCCGTATTGTTGGAGAAACACGGTAGATTAAATATATATAGAGATTTATTAAAAATTGTTGCATTATCTAAATCCACACTAGAAAGTGATATTTTTGTGGAAAATATTGCTTCTAGTTTAATAGAAATATACAATTATAATTTTTAAACCTATATGATTATTAATGAAATACAGGTAGTCCTTTATTAATAACAGGATATAAATAAATGGTATAATAGCAGCCTGATGCTGAATGGCTATCATAGGAGCAAGAATTATAAGAAATATGAAGCATAATGAAAGTTTAAAATCTAAGCTAAATTAAAGTTCTACTAATAACATACACTTATTTGCTTTTCTTCCTCATGCTGTATTCCACAGGGAGATGTTATTTGCAGAAGATAAAAAGTCAATTCTTAGGATTCATAATGCATGCAGTTTGCACTCAAAACACTTTTAAGGTGTGTGACTAGCAATGCATATTGCACTTCCTTAATAAACATTGACACAGAATACTAATAAAGAAGGAGATATCCTAGGAGATATTTGGGCTGAATACCTCTTTCCGTTTCCACAAAAAAAGCAAAATCAGCAAAATTATTTTTGGCTAAATACATTCAGAAGCTATAAAAATGATGGTAATTTCCTATACAGACCTATACTTGTATGTATGTATGTGTGTATGTGTGTATGTATGTATGTCTGTATATATGTATGTATGTATGTATGTATGTTAGAGCCTGCAATTTATGTTAGATGTGTCCATTGGTCCTTGGTAAAAATGGCTGCTATAGTGGATTGTCAATAATAAAGGGGCAGGTATGCAGAAGGATTCAAAATGGCATTTTTTTACATCACATACTTGAAACCCATACAAGTGGCAAAATTTTAATCATGCATTCTGAGCATACTTACCCCCTCCCATGTCCTTGGAGAAAATATAAGTGATAAGGTTATTCCCCACTTTTCTTTTGATCCATTCCAGACCATTTTGTTTTAATGGTCTGCTTCATTGGTAAATAAATTCCCGAGCTGCACCATTCACAAATTTTATTTTGCTTTGTTTTTATTTATTTTATTTTGCACTTTATTTTATTATGTAGCCATTCCTCTTCCAATCAACTCTGTATTTTAATTGCAAAAATTAAAAGATATATAAAATCATTTTAAAACTTCAAAATTTAACTGATTAAAGCATTAAAACAAAAAAACTGGTATTAGCCAGTTCTAACGTATGATCATTTAATCCCTCAACACTTAGGGGAAAAGTCAAGTCATTAAAGCCTTACAGAAGGCTAAGGTGTGGAGGCCTGTCGAAATTTCAGAGAGGGCAGAGTGTTCCATAGGATAGAGGCTGCCACAGAAAAAGCACACTTCCTAGCTCCCATTTAATAACAACATTTAGGGGACCAGGAGCATGCCCTCCCTATCTGATCTGTAGAACAAGTAAATGTCCTTACAGAAAGACAGTTCCTCAGATTGACTGGCTCTGTGTCATGTAGTGTTCTAAAAGTGGCGACCAAACCTTGAATTGTACCAAGAAAGAAACTGGAAGCCAACATAACTAGTGTAATGGAAGTATTACATTAGCAAACCTAGGCCCCCCCGCTACTCTGCCCACTGTTGCAATTTAAGCTTCTAGGATGACTTAAAGGCTTCTGAAGAATCCAAAGTCATCCTTGGAAATAAAGATCATCCCAAAGATCATTTGGGGGTTGGACTAGATGACCTACAAGGTCCTTTCCAACTCTTATTATCTGTATTTTTTTGTAAACTAGTGCTTTCTTTGTAACATGCTACCTTCCTTTCTCATTTTGTTTAAAATTTCAACAATCTTTTTCCATTTAAAATGTGCAGAAGTTATGGTGGACTTTAAGAAAAGAAACTTAGAATAATATTAGCACCTCGTGCTTGGGGATTCTGGCAACAATCTATGCCTGTTTGTTACCATTATATACAAAAGACCTTACTGTTATTTACTTAGCATTGTTGTGAATTAGGCCACATTGTTCAGCATACCAAAATTTAAAATTCCTTGTATTGCTTTATGAGTAAACGTAGTCAATATTTGTAGGGACAATTGGTTGATTTTAAATACTGGAAATACTGGTTGATTGGAATAAGCGTGAGTTTGGCTATTTTTTATGACTTTGCTAAATAACCTAGTTTAAACCTCTGTTAACAGCCACTAGCTGCTTCCTGCTGGATAAATAGGAATTTGGAAAATTGGCCTGCTCACCAAATAATCGTATTTTTTTGCATTTCTACATTTCAGTCAATCAGAATACAACTCAGAGAGAACCCCTGCAAGGTTCAGAGGTTTTATCAGAAAATAAAATATAAGCTGAATAGTCAAGACCTTGTGTTGTAATGACGAGGCAGTTGAGTTGTTTGATCATGAACAACTGAATCATGATGATCTTTATTGGAGTATAGTCTTGCATTTATACACATTTTTAGTTATCCTCCATCACTGGTTAACTTTGGTTACTGCTTAACTTTGGTTACTGTTTAGCACAGTAATCCATACAATTAATTATCTCTAGTTAAAGTCTAATATATGTTTACTTCCTCTCTCTAATCCTCCTTTAGATTAGTGACTTTGTTTACCTGAGTTGTATTTGCTTGGAAACATTCTTTATCTGAGATTTGCCATCGGAGATTGGAACATTCCTGCAATTACAACTTTACAACCTTGTTGATGATCCAAACTCAGTCAAGGACCTTGGAATATCCATCTGTAATGATCTAACTGTAACTACATAGTCAAAAAGGCATTAAGAGTTGTTAAGCTAATCCTATGTAGCTTTTTCTCTGGTAATATCACGCTACTAACTAGAGCATACAAAACATTTGCTAGACCAATACTCGAATACAGCTCATCAATTTGGAACCCGCATTACGTATCTGATATTAACACAGTAGAGAAAGTCCAGAAATATTTCACAAGAAGAGTTCTCCACTCCTCTACTCGTTGCAGAATACCTTATGCCACCAGACTTGAAATTCTACACCTAAAAAATCTAGAACTACGCCGCCTTAGGTCCGATCTAAGTACAGTATATAAAATTATACATTGCAATGTCCTACCTGTCAATGAATACTTCAGCTTCAACCACAACAATACAAGAGCACACAACAGATACAAACTCAAGGTAAACCGTACCAAACTTGATTGCTGGAAATACGGCTTCAGCAACAGAGTGGTCAATGTCTGGAATACTCTACCTGACTCTGTGGTTTCTTCCCCAAACCCCAAAAACTTTAATCTTAGACTGTCTACTATTGACCTCACCCCTTTCCTAAGAGGTCTGCAGGGGGTGTGCATAAGCGCACCAATGTGCCTACCGTCCCTATCCTATTGTTTCTTTTTATCTTTCTGATATGTATCCATTTCATGTATTCATAACTATGTTTATACTTATACTTATTATCTTATAATCACTTGACAAAATAAAAATAAATAAATAAAAGGTTTTGCAGAATCCCTTGCAAGGTTTTGTCTTGATTCTCACCTACTGCTAGAAATAGCAAAGGGGCTGTGGCATCTTAAAGCAAAGCAGAGCAACCTTTTGGTGAAGAGTTTTGAAATGAAGCTGAGGTCCACACATACAAGCCTGGAACGACAGGCTCCTCACCCTGCCTCATAGGGTCATACTTTTGTATTTAGTTGGGGTAAAGTCCATTACACAAAATGCTAGACATTGAGGCCTGCAAAGAGTAAGAAGAGGACAAAAGCAGTGAAAATGGGAGGAAACCTTTCCTCCCACCCTAGCCAGAATATTACAAATGCCAAAGAAACCATTATCCTGTCCTATTGTTTATTTTTTTTATTTTTCTTATATGTATCCATGTATTCATAACTATGTTTTACTTATACCTATTATCTTGTAAGCAATTGACAAACCAAATAAATAAATAAAATAAATATTCAGCAGGTTCTGACCAGTTCTTGGAGAACCGTAGCGGAAATTTTGAAATTTAGTTCTGAGAACCGGCAAATACCACCTCTAACTGGAGATTTTACAGTATCCTTCCCCTTCCACTCCCACCAAGCCACGCTCACAGAACCGGTAGTAAAAAATTTGAATCCTACCACTGGGCCATTCCTGATGTTCACTGGTGCTTTTGTGTACAGATCTATCCAGAATGAGAGAATGACATCTTGTCAGATCCGTGTATTTGCCATTCTCCAATGGAAGAAGGGGGGAGTTGGGTTTGATACATTTAATTTTTTTCTTCTCTATGTAGCCTATTTCTTACCCCATCTTTTGTATAACCTTTTACATGGTTTATAACCATTGCCTGGTGCCCCAGATACCTGGAAAAGTCTCACCTCTTGGGGAGATGCAAGGGGACAAGGGGCCATGTGGATTGCAGTGTCAGCGCCGGAAGACAGCCCTGAGAAACTTTCCTTATCTGCTTTCCCAGAGACACTGGTATAACATCTTCATACCTGTGAATTGGTGGAATCCACATAGGACTGTTGAGAGGGGTTCCTAATTCCCTTTATCTTGGTTGCATGCCTTCAGGGACCTAAGATCCTGCTTTGAATTTTCTCTTGCTTTTACCCCTCTTCCTTTTGAAATACATTTTCAAGAGTCTATACTTATTTTTTGAAGGGGGAGAGGCTGGTCCTTACACATCTGTTGTCTTGTAATAAATGCCCAAACCGAATCTGGAATTATAAAGACCCTGGAAGAAAGGCTGGGAAGCGAAACTTGTGTGACCAACAGTATTGGATCACTTGTTGTCAGACCTGATGCAGAGAGAGTCAGGTTATGAGCTTCTTGCCTGATTCTTGTTCTGTATTCTGTGGTTTGTAATTACAGACCAGTGGTCATTTTAATCAGAGAATATAAGAAATAAACTAAATAATTATATATAAATTAGTAAGATGGATGCCTTTCTGCGGACCCATGCTATGACAGGAGTAGGGCAAATAAAAAGAAGAATGACATGGATGCATTTATACGACATACATGCCGTCCATGGATGCTGAGTGTTATAGTCTACTGCATGAGGAAAGAAATCAACATGGAAAAGCTGCTCTATGTTTATACTCACATTTATGAGGCCACGGAATGAAATGGTGATTGTAGACATGCCACAAAATGTCCAGTCATCAAGAGGTCAACTTGCAACTGAAGGATATCTTCATCTGAGAGATTCATTACATTCACTGCAGCATCTTCTTCTTTCTTCCCCCATGTGGCTAAAGGAGAACATAGTCCCTATTTATGCAAAAGGGAAAAAAAAAGACATAAAATGGCCTTTCCGTTTTGAATACAATACTGTTATCATATTGAAGATCACATGAAGAGAGTGACATGTGTTATCTTCTAACAAATGTCCACATCAAATCTGGAGCTGTAAAAGGGGAATGGAAGACCCCCTTAAAAAAAGCCAAATGCTGGATATCTATGCTGGTGTATTCATTTCTCATTGATGGAAGTTTCTGTCATAGTAATTTGTGGGCCTTTAAGGAATTAGAGGGCTCTGCCACAACAACCTAACAAATGGCTATCTCTTTGGAAAAATAATTGTTATTTTAAATCTTGTTAATGTTTAAGAGTGAGATTGTTTGACTAAAGACATCTCCAAGAAAGCAGAGCTTACAACCATGGCAAAGATTGAGGAGCTATGATTCTTTGAAAACTTTCCAGTTAAGGAGAGAAGAGGGTTATCATCTACCTGTGCTCTAAACTAAATAGTTGATCCCTGCCAGGGCACTACTGGAGATCACTCTACCATGGAAGTAAGTGATAGGAGGTAAGAGAAATAGCCATTTTGCTCAGAACTGCAGTTGGTACTTATCAATTACTATTAGAAACCTTGGGATGAAAAATTTGAAAACAGCAGATGACTTATTTCAATCCTCAATAAAAGAAAAATTCAATCTTAAGAATTTTTTAAAAAATGAAATAAACAGCAAAAAGTTAAATAAAGCAGTGATTTTAGAATGTTATTAATGGACTAGGAATTCAAATATATTTGAAATTTAGAAACCATTACAATAAGATTTTGAAATTAATTATTAACAACTTCTCATGGGAAATAAATCTCTTGGTTTTTGCAATACCAATGATTTTAAAAATTCAACAGTAAGGGGACTGATTCAAAGCATTGGGGGGGGGGGACATACACCTATCTGTTAATTAACTGGGATCTATAACATGTTGTAAAATGTTACAACATGGAAAATATTAAAAACTTTTGAAAAATGAGACCAAAATTAGTAGCCACAACTATTAACAGACTGACTATGTCAGTCATTATGTCTGCCTCTATGGATAGATTATGTCCAAATACGTTAATGAAGAAATTACAGACATGGAAAAAAATTATCTGACAAGATAGAGATGGTGATGAAAGTGGATATACAAATGATGGCCAAAATAACAACTTGGTGAAGGATATCCCACCAGATATACAAAAGAAACTGTCTGGTATTTTTTTAAAAATCAAAAGGGAAATACAAATTATAAACCATAGTTATAAATTATAAACCAAGAAGGTGATCTGGATAATTTTTTATTATTTGATTTACAAAAGAGGCTTGTTAAAGACCTGAATAATTCAGTGCAATGAAATAAACGAAATCAAATCCAACAAAAATATTTGACTTAAAGATTATATTAAGATTTTAAAAAAATAAAAGAAAGGAATACAAAGAGTTTATTTGATTGAGGTATATTGTTACTTTTGGTAACCCTTTATGCATTTTCTGTTGACACCAGAACTGAAAAGATTATGCTTATAGGTTTGTTTGTAGAAAAGAGATGGGATTGTATTATTAGAGGGGCAAGAGGAGTCACTAAATTTATTTATGCTTGGGATGAAAATTGTAAATCACTTCTTTACATATATTTTTCTCTTTGCTATAATCTTTCTTTTCTCTTTCTTTTCCTTTTTCTCTTTTTACTCTCTTTTTCTTTGCTCTTTATCCTAGGTTTAAAATAGATTTTACCATTAGAATAAAAATTGTAATGCAATTATATGTTAATTAATAATGCTATTATTATTATTATTATTATTATTATTATTATTATTATTATTATCCTATCCTTATTATCCTATCCTATCTATTCTCTGTGCTGTTTTGTGCTATAAAATACAACATTTTAGCAAGAAATTATTTCGAGTGTCTAATTCATTCCTGTAATATTTGCCTCTATGTTTAGATTTCTTTTAGTAGGTTTTTTTTTTAGCGTGAAATAGTTTGCAGGAATAAAATGAGGGATACAAAAGTACACAATGGATGAAACATAAAGAAAATAGTTATTCTTCCTGCCTCGTCAAAAGAGTAAAACTCCTGGAGCCCCTTCAAATAAGGCAGAATTATGGAGGCATTTAAATTCGTAGGCCGTTTGTTTACCCCTTAGTAAGTTCAGCACGGTTAATAAAGAAACCGAAAAAAGTCCCCCTTCCAAATTATAAAATAATTTAAATTTAGTTCAGAACAGCATGCAAAATCATCATTAATTTTTCCGAGCTGGAAAGTTACCTTTGAACTTTTTGAGCGACGTTTTCGAGCTGCCAGAAATCTCTACGCACATTTCCCGCGCAAACCTTGATGCGTCTCAGACAGAAGCAAAAAGCTCCCCCTGGCGGTAGAGCCGATGATTGAATCTCTGGCTGAACCAGGATCAGCGAGCGCCGGGAGGGCGGAGTCGGGGGTGCGGCATAAGAAGCCGGAAAGCGGCGTCGGTAGCCGGTTGCTGGGATTGAGAAGGCGAGCGACGAGCTGTGGTGCTTGGGGACTGGTCGGGCTAGCAGGTAGCGCGTTGTGTGCGGGTCGGTCATTCATTCAGCAGCGGGAACACCGGCCGTCATGGAGAATCAGCTATCGCATTGCAAAATCGTGGTGGTTGGCGACAGCCAGTGCGGCAAGACGGCGTTGCTGCATGTTTTCGCCAAGGACGCCTTTCCTGAGGTAGGAGAACCGGGGCAAGGGGGGAGGAGTGCAGGCAGCCCGGGATGGAGGAACCACAGGGGAGCTTGAAGGAGAGTGGGGATAGGGCGAAAGGGCTCCATTCAAAGGGACCACGCTGCGGAAATCAAATGGTGGACCGAGAAAGTGGATTCAACGGGAAGCAATGGAAGTGAGTGAGGGCTGGGTGTGCAGGTGGCGGGTGGAGAGTGCTCTTGGCGCGGGGCTGAGGTGGGCACGGACCCTGGTCCCACCCGGAAGATCCAGCGGCGGGGCTGAGCATACACGAGCCCAACAATTACGGGCTACTTTATGGAGTACTCTGCAAGCTGCAGGGTTACATACAGTTCATGCAGGGGGAAGAGATTGAAAACCCAGTTTCTGGGTAGACTGTGACATTGGGAAGGCAAAGCAAAAGAGGGAAGTAATGGGTGAAACGGGCAGGAGAAAAAGTAGAGTCATGGGGAAGGAAGGAGGTTCAAGGGCAGTTTCTGGTGGAGGCTGATAAGGAAAATAAGGGAATTTAAAATTTTGAAAATTAGGAAACTAAGGCTGGAAAAGGGTCATTTGATAATATAGCAATGGGTCCCATTCTGAAAAAACAGCCTTGGTCTCTTCAGGGAGCTCTAAAAATCTAGTATCAGTTCCCAGCCTTCCTACAGGACTGCCTCTAAGCAGTTGCTTTCATCCTGGGGTAACTCATGAGTAAGCAAACTGCTGCCTCAAGGTAGTTTGGATTATTGCTTCCATCAGCTTCATGTAGCAAAGGAGCCTTGACAATATTAGTCCAGCACATCTGGCACGGAAGGTGTTGCTTATACCTACATTTTGTCACCTTAGCCAAGGCTTCTTTGTATCATATAAAGAACAGAATGGCCGGAATGGCTGCTTTTGAGAAAAGTCTGAAGAAGAGTGTGGACAATGATGGAAATAAACTCCCATTTCTATGAGTCCTGTATCTGATTCTTGATATGCATTCTAATCCCTTTTGTGTGTGTGTGTCCATTCCCTGCAGAATTATGTCCCTACTGTATTTGAGAATTACACAGCCAGTTTTGAGATTGAGAAGCAGCGCATTGAGCTTAACATGTGGGATACTTCAGGTAAGTGAGGAGTTATCTTTGAAAAGACTGGAGTTTAAACTCCAGCTGAAATAGCCATTAGAAATTGGCGCCTTGGAAAATATACACAAGGGAATTCTACCAGCTCGTATTCTTTTTCCCTCCCTCCCTTTCCTCCCCCACCCCTCAAAATAGCTCCCTTTTTTCCAACCACAACAATGCTGAAAAGTAGACTGGGTAGAGTGAAAATGACTGGCTATGGGTAAACTTGAATCTGGGTCTCCCAGCGCCAGACTCAATACTATACTTTTTATTATTTCTTTGTGACTTAAATATATGCATCTTCAGTTATAACACAGGAAGTGAGAGTGAACAATTATTCTGATTCATACATTATACCAAGCCTTATTTAATCATAGCTTGTTAAATAAATTGAAGTAGCTGGGTTTCCTTGACATTTTCTTTCATTGCCCAAACCAATAAAACCAGATTATGGCTTGGTGTAAATCTTGGCAAGGAATCTTAACCTTCCCCCCAGTAATAATATTGTTAAGTGGATAATGACTATACTTGGAAAATATAAATAAAACCTTTACTCCCTAGTTAAGGTTATTTGGTGAATAAGGCAGGTGCTTTGCATGTATTACTCTCCTCCCTTATATTTATAAACATATCAGTTCAACTTTGCCAGACTTCTGACAAAGTTCTGCTTGCATACAAGTGTATCTGTATTGTCAGGAAAGTCAATGAGGCACCCACCATCTTGAATTTCATCCTTTCCCACAAAACTAGAATTTGAAATACACAAACACACATTTTCTTTCAATGTTAGCTGGTTTTCCTGGTTCTCAGTTTCACAAAGCTATTAGAACCAGATTTCGTAGTGTGTGGGTGGGATTGGGGGATGGGTTTCCCATATGATTATGTCCCCCATACACAAAGAGTAAAAGCTGCCTAAGTAGTCCCAGTCCTTACATCTTTCTCTTTATACCACTTTCTGCCATGGCTGATGATCAAGGTGATTGGAGAGGGGTTCAGAGTGAGGCCATACAAGAAGAAAAAGGAAAAGCTGCTTTGGATCCAGGAGCCATCCTCACTCCTGGGAGAAAGGCCCAGTGCCTGTCTTCTCTTGTCTCCAGAAAGGAAAGGCTTTCTTTTGCTACTGTTTCAGGAATTGCTCTCCTAAGGAATTTCTTGGGCTCATATTGGCTGCTTTTCAGTATTGCCTTTTATTTTGAACACTCCTCCCTGCCAGCTTTCTACATGATTTCTCAGACTTCAGGAAAATCTTTTCTGCTTTGGCTCAGGTTGCAAACAGCAGGTGTGGTGCTGTGATCATGATGAGGTGTGGGATAAACATTGCTGAGGCTGGTTGGGGAGGAGGGGAAGAAGGATTATCTGACTATTTAGGGCTCCCTTATTCTGTCTTGGCTGCGTTAACTTTACAGCCTCATGATTGGCACTGCCAGACCCTTCCCTTGGCAAAGGTCTCGCTTTGTTGACTTGTGTGAAGGGATCTGTTGTATGCAGCGCAGCTGTGGCAAAATTGCTGGTGGCTTCTTAGTAAGCTGTAGAAAACCTCTTCTGTCTAAGGAGTGAAAAGAACATCTCTTCCTTTAGCTGTGGACAGAGGAAGCAAGCAAACAATTCTTTTGCTGTGAGAGGCCAGAGCAGTACACAAAATGATAACAATGCTTCAGCATCTCCTAATGAACAGAAATTCCAGCATTCTGCAAGGCTGAGAAACATTCAAGGCTAACAACTGAGCTTTGCTATGGAAATATAGCTTTAGTATTGGCAGCCTGACGGAGTAAAAACAGCCATCAGACTACTTAGTAATGATAGCGAATCCAGCTAAACACGCCAGAAATTTGTGAAGGGTGGATCTGATGCATTTATTATCCAGAAAAGCTGACCATAGAAAGCTATGCCTAGTAATAAGAACTGGTTACAGATGTTACAGACAAGTAAGAAGTAGGATTGAATCTGGCTGGCATAAAAGGCTGCTTGATCTCCTGCAAGGAGATCAGGCAACTTGAACACTGAGGTCCACATATGCAAATATCTATTCCTGTCACCAAGTGTTTTTGAACTGAGCCTTCATTTCAGGGACAGGATCTGCTGAAAACAAAAGCAATGTGAAAGTATCCTAATCCTGCCTGGAGTTTTAAAATGAACAAGTCTTCAATTCTGGTTAAACATGGCACTTGTTGGAGAAAATGGAAAGTCTCTGTATTAGTTCCCCCTTCCCTTTTGAAAATCCTTTTGCAATAATTGACCAGATACACTTCTGAGTTCATAAACTACCAAGAACATTTTGCAGAGGATCTTGCTGCTATTGGCTAATTTAGCCTTTCCAAAGTTGATGTGCTCCAGATATGTTGGACGCAATTTCCAGGATGAAAATGATTATCCAGTACCTTCAGCATTATTAAAAAAGCCAATGTTGGGATTATTACTAGCTATTCCAATTCTTTACTGTTTTAAAAGGACCTTGAATACAAAATTCTTTTCAAGGTGAAATAAATATAACTACATCTACTGCTACATTTAGAGCCAGTTTTAAAGTTCTCTATTCAAGTGAACCTTTTCCAGGAATGTTCTATATTTTCATTTCTAAATGAAATGTGCTGGATCTAATGTCTACCTTAAACTACAATTTTAGGGTTTTTTGAATCTGTCATTCCAGTTCATGGTGGAACTGACTTCTGTTAGTTGCCAAGGGATTAAAATAAATCTAGTAGCACACTTTCCAACTAACAAGTTTATTAAGAGTCATTCACTTTCATAAACCACTCACTTCATTAGATGCATGGAGTGACTTGACCAATGTATGATTTAAATTGGGGGAGGTGATAAGATGATATTTTATAAGTATTTGTAATCTGTCTCACAGATAAACATATCTGCATAACCAACATGTCCCTCCTTCCCTGCATCACCCCAATTTAAATCCCATATGAGCCTAGCCAAAAAAAAGTGTCATCAGACTTCTGAATTTTGGCTAACATGGGTCTCCTCCTACAGTACTAAGAGAATGACTTTCTGTCCACATTCAGTTGTTCACATAGTATTTCATATTTTCCTGATAATTGCAGTCAGTTATCCCTTCAGATGTTTAATGTGAGAAGCTTCACTGACAACATATGGCTCTGAACTGTGGCTTTTACGTGACTATATTATAGGCCAGGAACTGAACTGGAGGTGATGTCACTTATTAATTTCCTCTAGCTTCTTGTAGCTTTTAACTTCTAGGTTGGCTCTTTAGTGAAGCATGTATTCATTTTTCTTCCGTGACACATCCCAGTTTTATTTGATGAATTTGCCCCAACTTAATGTTTTTCCAGAAGCGTTAGGCTGCAATACTCCTAACCTCCAGTCTGTGGACCCCTCTTTTCCCTTAAGCCTCTTCTCCATGAAGAATATCAAGGTGCACTGCTATTGGTTTTCTGGCAGTGATTTAATAGCCACGTTAAGCTTAAACTGTGGGCCAACAGGGCATTTCATAATGGCTGTTGACTACATTGAATGTTGCTGCAAAGATTTGTCACATCCAAATACCTTTCTTATACGACTTTTGAACTTCTTCTAAACTCTGTCTCCAGCTATGTTTTTCTGAGTCTGCAGGATGGTCAGATTAGATTTTATCTTCTGCACATGTGAGGGTCATGTTGGCTCTCTATTTCATGTTTATGGTCATGACTATCCCAGGACCATTTAATGTCTAATAACTTTTAGGTTCTTATAAAGCTCTGTGACTGACAGACTGTCCTGTTGTATATGAACCAACAGTGAATATAAAAATATCCTTTGGCCTAAAGTGCTGCTTAAATATTTGGTGTTCTTAAGCTGGAGGTTTTGCATCTTGAAATAAGCCTCTCCCACTCAACAGCCCACACAGAGAGAGAGAGGGAAAGACAGATAGACAGACCTTCAGGCACTGCATCTTGCAAGATATTCTAGTATTATATCCAGATGTGTGCATTGGTTTAGTACAAATCACTTTGAAGTACAATAAAAGTTAAAAAGGATGCAGATCTTTGGATGATGTGATTGGGGTTCCAGGCATTTTGTTTATATGCACTCTTGATTGTAGGTCTGCTTTTCCATAGGCAAGCTGCTTTGGTAATATTTGGAAAACATGATGAGGCAGATATATTTCTCTTGGCCTCTGCAGTAATATATTGAAACCCTATATGCCCTTGCAAGTTGGTTGACACTCGAGGGCTGAAGTGTTGAGCAACATCCATGGTTTACCTTTAAGAAATTAGTATTGATTCCCCTTGCCTCCTATTGTGCTTTCTCATATTTGCTCTATTCATTAAAATTAAAAAATTACATTATAATAGCATTTGGTATATGATTATGCAAACTTTCAAACTTTACTGTGAAATGTTTCTTCTGGCATGAATTGGTAATGCTATTTCCTCTCAGGGTTTTTTTAAACCACTTTAGGAGAGCACAGTGGAAAAATGAAATTATATTTGCATCTTTTCTCAAGCTGATAGTTTCATTCTATTTGCAAAGAGAGTCGGGATGGTTACAGTTGCCATATTTCAGTATTAAATCACTGTGCCTGACCAATCTCTCTTCAGTTTTTTGTTTTTTTTTTGAAGTATATAACAAGCTGCTGACTGGGTAGGAGATTTTTTGAAAAATGCTAAACTTTGTTTTTCTTTGTGCCCTTCAGAGATTGGTGAAAAATTCTAGGCGGGGGGGGAAAAATGATTTCTGCCTTCGCTCTATTTTTCTTTCTAGAGAATGTATGTGGCTGTTGAAATTGTTTGGATAAGTTCCTTATTGAAGGATACTAACCCAAGGGGAAGTGAAAGCAGAGGGGAATAATGCTGTTTTTCTCAAAAGAAGCAGTGATTCTGAAAAGCATTTTATTGGGATCTAGCCAAAGAAAGGGGGAATATCTTAAAAACAAAGTAAATATTCCAATGCTACTTTTCAGCCCGAAATCTAAATGAAGCACTTCGTTTGAGAGGAGTAAGTGAAATATCGCTTCTTTAGGATAACAATCCTCCCATCAGCTTACATACAATATAGATTGTAAATAAAATTGCAATAAATGTATTTCTCTCTCATTTCTCAAGATCAAAGCTATGTTTTAGAGATACTTAGATATGTAGCCTATCAGTTTGGAAAACTTTATTTTCAAGTGTACAGTTTTTATTCTTCATGTTTTAGAAATTAAGTATTCAGTAAGAAAACTAAAACAAGTGCAGATTTTAAGTGATGGAATAAAATTGTGAGCAAACATTACAACAGTTTAATCTATTTTGAGGAACTGTGCTTCTGAGCAACATGGAATTGTAAAAGAGTCTGTTGGTGCATGCTAGTTTGTTTTACTGGGTTTAGCACCCCCCCCCCCCGACTTTAGCTGGCTCTGGGTTGTTTATATTTTAAAAGTAAAAAAGCAATATTGTAAAGTGAAGGAAAAAATATGTACAACCAAAAAAAGAAGGCCTAGTACATCAAAAGAACAATAATAGAGGCTCAACCTCCACCTTAGCTCCAGGCCTGGGAGCAAAGCCAGGTTTTCAAAGATCTTCGGAACAGCTGCAAAGTGGGAATAGGAACTGTACAATCTTTTGGGAGAAATGATATTCCAGAGGGTAGTACCATAACAGTGAGCGTGCTTTTTAAGTCTTATGACATTATTTAATTGAATGGACCTGCACGTGCCCATTCTGCCTTATCTTATTGAGTGAGCTGACACCATGGGAGATAGGTAATCTCTCAAATTATGAAGCCCATTGGTAGCTTTATAGACGAATTGCGTCTGGAGGCTAATTGGTAACACAACCATCACTGCCATGGCCCAACCACCATGCTGCATTCTAGGGAAGCTCCACATTCAGCAATTTGAATTGACTAGAACAGGGAAATTGTCTGAAGAGCCTCCCACTCTAGGAATGGGCGCAATTGAGTCCCTTGATAGACCTGTGCAAAGGCCCTTCTGGCTTTAGCTTCCATCTGTTCTTTGAGCAGAAGCCGAGAGCCCTCAATGATTCCCATATTGCATACCAGCTCAAATGGGAAAGTGCATTCCCATTTAAGACCAAAAGTGAATGACTTCCCAGTTCCAGGGGACACAAATAACCACAGCCACACAGTTTGCTATGATTGAGCCTGAGTCTGTTCCTTTCTATTCAGACTCAAACAGCCTCCAGACATTGACAGTCATCTGATGGCTGGAGTCAAGATCTGCAATTGAGTATGATCTGCATACTGATGATTCTGGATGCCAAGCCAATAGATGGCCTTATCCAGCAGTTTCATATAGATGTTAAATAGGAAGAGAAAGCACATCAAGACTTGAGGCATCCCACAAATGAGGGGCATATCTCTCCATCAGCATTGAATGGAATGGAAGAAAGAGATTAATCAACACAATATGGTGTCCCCCATCTTCACAGCTGCTGCAGAAGGATACCATGATGTATGTTAGTAAAAGTCATTGAGAGATCAAGAAGAATAAGAATGAATGCATACCACCCCATCTTGGCTCTCAACAGTCCAAGGCTGGACTGTGGGAAGGACCACAGCACACACACCCAATAACAAAGAGCACAACAGCATAGCAGCAAACCAGTCTTTAATCTTCAGTCCGAGCCTTGGTATGCAAAGTTAGCGCTGGGAGCTTCCAACTCCCAGAGTGCTTTATAGGTCAGGGACTATACCCTCATGCGGTCCACACACATACACACACACACACACACACAGCATAATGGGACATTATGATGTTGGTTAGTCTTAAGTCTTTATAGCACCTTGGGGCTACGTGCATAGCATAGGCTGAGAAGAAGCCTCAGTGGTCAGGAATCAGGATGATGCTAATTTATTTTTCCACTGCACAATGCAACTTTTAAAGCATTGAAAACTGGTTGGAGTTGAGAACTGGTTGGAGTTCTTCAACTCGGGTTGAAGAAGCTGAAATGCTGCTTTTTCCTGAGAACTAGTAAAAGGAGAAAGCACAAAGAAGCAAGGAAACCATCCTTAGTCACAGATCAATAGCTGTCTTTCTATTTAAAAAAAACTATTGGACAGATGGTTCAATCTAGGTCTGTCTGCTTTAGATCCTGTTTGCGAGATGAAGGTTAATGTAATGCTTCAAATTTAGATTATATGAAATTGTTATAGAATACCCCTTGCCATCAAATAATCACAGTCAACTCTTATATGTGAAAGTGGAGTCTTAGAATCATAGTTCTCAGGCAAGTTCTGTCTCAGAAGAAATTAAGCAGCAGCTAAAACATCTTTATTTAAAAAAGCATTTTGGATCCTTTAAAAAAAAAACCTCCAAACATGGAGAAAAAAATTTGCTACTGGAATTCTTTCTCATTGGACTCCCCACTTTTTGGCCAAAAGCATTTAGCTTCGAGCATGAGAACCTTCAGTATCTGATAAAATATCCACTGCATTTAGGATGGGGCAGGCATCAAGGTCATTGAAGAATACTCTGGAGATTAAAGAGCCATATATGCATTTCTATGGGAGGAAGAAATCTGATGTTGCTTATTCTTTAGTCTTCAAAGTGACAGCTTAAAGGCTGGCATTCTGAGAAGGAGAAATAGTAAAGAGCTATATTATAAACTGCAAACAAAGTTATTTGCTGAAATAAAAGAAATGAAAGAAAAGAGCTGGATACCAGGCACCCATGTCCTATTTATTTTTTGACCCTTTTTTTATCTTTGACTTCATCTCCTGCAGCTAAAAGTTGATATGACAAACCAACACTCAATTCACTTTTGCTAGTGAATAGCCATGGGCTATAAAAACAAAGTGTAAATGAACAGTGACAATATTTTTTAGCCAAGCACATATTAACAAGAGCTCTTCCTGGTTGTTTTCCTCTAGATAAAAATGGGAGTTTTCTTGCTTGAAGGGTTGCCATGACATTACCAGGGAAATCTCAGAATGATTTTTGAAATCCGATCAACTGACTGATTGGTCATGCTACAATGCATCATCTATGAGGTCTGAGGCCTAGGTGAATCCTCTGTTGCTTTTGTTCACGGGGAGGGAGGAAGTCTGCTAAAGTTGTCAGTCCTGAACCAAGCCGGGCTATATCGCCTGCACAGCTGTCTTACTAGTAGAAACTGACAGGTGAATTTTTCTATAATGACATAATGTATAGGGAAAAACTTTCTTGCTGATTCCTGTCAGTTGAGCATCCCGGGAAGTCTAAGTTTGGCAGTGGCAGGCCAAAAAAATTGCCTGGTTCCCACTTTGACTTGTAGGCCTCACTTTTTTATGGTAGAAATTTTGGAATGGGGTGTTAGTACCCTTAAAAAAGAGCTGGATGGCTCTTTTTCCAGGGATGTATGGATGGGTGGGGGGAGGGAGGGAGGGAGGAAAATTTTTGAACACATACCTCTCTCTCTCACCTCTCTGCCAAAATACCTAGTGATAAAATACTTATTGAATATAGGAAGAGAAGTAAACTTTTCTCCTCCTTTGCCTCTTATGTGTTTCTTTGCTAGTTGAAGATTCCTTTATGTCGGGGTCCCAAACTTGGCAACTTTAAGACTTCTGAACTTCAGCTTCCAGAATTCTCCAGCCAGAATTCTGGGAGTTGAAGTCCACAAGCCTTAAAGTTGCCAAGTTTGGAGACCTCTGTTTTATGTAGTTCTTCAGTCACTGCCTTGCAAATTTCTCTCTTTTTAATCATCATGCTAAGAGGCAGTTTTCTAAGAACTGCCTATTAACACCATGTTAATCCTTTGGCTCTAAAACTAGACTTAATGAAATAACTAATTTAGCATCTTGGAAATTTGCTGTTTGAGAAATTAAATTTCTGTACTTTAAGGCTATGAAGAAGATTATGGATAGTGGTTGGTGAAAAGAGGGATAGGAAAGCCACATGGTCCTGGTGGATGATAGCATTCATTTAAATTAACAGATGAAATTGTACCAAACTTGTGCTTAATTTCAACATTGTAATAAGTGGGCTTTTATGTATCAGAACTTACTGGTTTTGTTTAGCATTATATGTATTGCAGCCTGTTGGGGAAACTAGAGAGTGTGATGTTTTGTTTTTTTTTAAGTAAGGGCAACTTCTGTAAGATATTGAAGTGAGATTCTTCTGAATTTGACATCTCACAAGGGTAAGCTATAGCTATACCCTGCAAAAGTAAATCTATATTTAGTGTGTATGCAAGGACAATTGCAGGGGAGCATAAAAGAAATCAAGATGGCAGTCATGCCCATACAACAGAGATTCTGCCTTCTTTATGTGGTTGCTTTTTACATCCATGTAAAAAAAGTGGGGCATTCAATCGGCCCTCTGTCTTAACCTTTTTATGTAGCAACCTGATCCCCCACAGAACCCCTTTGTATGAATACCTGCCCAACAGACCAGTAAGCCAATTTAGTAATTTAAGGACATATTGATATGGGTGCAATGATGGGTTAGGGTCCTATATCAAACAGAAAAAAGCACTAATCACCCACTATTTTATTTCTCACAATTTATACAGGTCCAAAGGCATTGTTGCAAGTAGAGGTTATATCTAAAGCTTGGATTTTGTTTTTTAATTGGCTAGATTCTTATGTTTTAAAAGAAAACTATATTGAAAAATAAATTAGTAGATAAGAGCATGGTAGATACCAATGGCTGTGTTGGCAGGTACATTATTGTCTTCTATAGCCACTCTGAAGACCCAACCTATGTGACTAAATCTGTCTAAAATTTAATGGGAGATGCATAGTCCTATTCCTTTTTAAGTTATATTCCAGCATGTGAAAGAGGAACACATCTGGCCCTGAGTTTTTAAAAATCAAGCATTGGTCTTTCTTTTTTTTTAAGGTGAAACGTTCTGTTTGTTATTTGCAGTTGCAGCTTAGTCAAGGAAATGTTTGTTTCTCTTGAGGAGAACAACGTTCTGTTGATGAAGGGGTATTATGCAGCCATGATCAAAATATTTATGCTGGCAAGCAAAGCTTATAAATACCTGATGTTTTTATTTTAGGACAGCTCATGCAGATTTATGACTGTTTAATATTGAAGTAATTGGGAATTAATAATTCAGATTTTAGGACTATTATCATTTTATTTTTAGAGGACATATTGGCTGGTTCATTGTTGATATCACTTTATTAAAAACATACGATTTTGGATGGGAACTTGATCAAACAGAAGGCATAATTGCTTTAATGCAGAAAGAGCAAGGCCTAATAGAAATTACGGAGATACTTAGAATTTTGGAGTTCTGTAGAAATACTGTAATTCATTCTCAAACATATAAAAATCCATTTCAATAGAATAACTTCTAAGATTTCTTTTTTAAGTTGTGATGGCTTATAGCTTTTCTGTTTCACAGTTGGTAAAAATTACATCCAGTAGGAGGGAGGACTGATACTGATTTTATTTTTGATAGGATGAAGGAGGCTGTGTGGAGCAAAACCAGTATTAAATCATTCTATCTAATTCTAACTCTCCACTCCTGCCAAATTTATATTTTGTATGAAATTCCGTTTTAACACCCTTGTCTTCAGAAGTGTTGCTATGGACTATTTGATTTGTGCGTTCTCATTTCTTGTGACTGCAGTGTGAAAAGAAGGGCCTTAAAAACAATTTGTTTTTGTAATCTATTTTATCCAGCAGCATCCTTTATCTGATAGATGTTATATAGCAAAAACAGTTGTTTGAGAAAGGTACACATTTTAAGAAATCCATTGTAACTATGAAAGAATAAAATGTAGCAAAAGATTATGCAAAAATATAATCTTTACATAGGATCAGGACAAACAGGAAGTCTTAGCATAAAAAAGATTATAATCTTAGCACCATCTACTCTTAAAGTTATTTAATTTTAAGACAATTATGGAGAGTCTTAGTAGTCTAGGTCATGATTGTCCCAAAAATGTTCCCCCCCAAAAAAGGCAATTGGACTTTTTTTTTCCCCTTGTGGACCTTCAGCTTCTTATCCAAGAAACTTCTTCAGCTTTAATTTTAAAACATAATTTTTAACGGAACAATTTCTGACTTAGGAAGAGCTCAATCCTTGTCTTATCCCATATTATTATTTTTTAATGTATAATTATTTTTTAAAAAATCAATAGTTTCAGGTTGCCTTTTGGTGCAATTGCTATTGAAGAAGGTACAAGTACGGTGAAGATATTGCTTTTATCTTTAGCTTAGTCACTTTCATGATTCTGTACAATGGGGATTGCAAGTCAAGCACAAAACAAATGCATTCAAGTTGCATGGGTCAAGAGTATCACCCCAACCCTCATTTGCACTCCAAGTTTTGAAGCTGTTCCATCTGTCATGATTCCTGGTTTGCCAAATATTTGGCTCCATCTGTTAATGACATCTGGTTCCACCTGCCATTAGCTGGCATGCCCCATTAATGCTGTTAGACATCTGCCATCACTGACGGACCTCATCTGCAACCAGTAGAAAACCATTTGAGTAAAGCTTAATGGCTTTCCCTAAATACTGATCTTGGTGCATGGTGGTGATTACATCTCACATAGGGTCTGCAAATATTGATGACTCCCTCTATTTTTTCTCTACTGTTCTCATTTGTTCCCTACTGTGCCCGTCTTCCAAATCATATCCCTCACAGGCAGATGCTGGAATTACACATGGTAAATTTACTAGATCTTTTAATTAGATTGGGAAGGATCTCTGTTTTTTTTTTTTTTTTTTGCTCCCCCTTTCCCTGATCGCTTCAGGAAAATTCAACTGGCTGTGTTTCTTTAGATATTGGGGTCTCTTTCTCAGGCTTCCACTTAATGTTCTCAGCTACATCTGAGATGAGTGTGCAGTTTTTATTGTTGTTCGTTGCATCTCAATGGAATACATAATTGCAATCAATTAATTTATGACCTTTGCTGTATGTGTTTATTCTGTATGGCATGCTGAAGGGAAAGTGATGAATCCATTTTGAGCTATTTGCCCTTTTCCTAAACAGACAAGCTGCTTTTTCCCTGTCATCCAGTCTATGAACACTATAAATTACGTACGTGACACTTGGAATTTGCACAGCATTTAATAATGTTTTATCAATACCCTCACAACCCCATCAAACTGACTGTTCTCATTTTACAGAAACAAAATGGCTGTTATCTAAGCCCCTAGCATGTTGATTGTAGAAAGGAAAATGAGAAGCTAGGAAGAAGTACAAAATAGCCCAGCAAATATGAGAATTTAAGAGGCTTCCCAGCTTCATTCCCAGTCATAAACCTGGCGGTTTTCAAGACAAAAAAAGCCTATTTGTCTACTTTCCTTTTCTTCCTTCATAACCTTTTTAGGAACTTAGGCAGGAAGTGAGAAGGCTACCTTTCATTCAAGAGAAATGAAATCTGGATTTCGTTGCCTTTTTCTTGAGTGTTTTGGCCGTTTTACTACCAACTAGATTGCCAGTATTTTAGCTAATGCTGCTAAATGGTGCTAGATTTTGACACAGTTGTGAAGGTACCAGGCCAGAAACTGAGAAACACTAAATTTTAACCAGCAAAGGCAGCTGGGTGACCTTGAGCCAGTCACTCTATCTCTGGCCTAGCAAGGAGACTGTAGCAAGCCATTTCTGAAATCTTGCCAAGGAAACTTCTGGAATTTGCCTAGACAGTCATCAGGACACAAAAACTGACTTGAAGGTGTACATACACACATGGACACACACACTAAGGTAGCATGGACACATGCTAAGGTTGCCAAACTCATATTCCTGAATATGCAACTCTCAACTTCAAATCTGTATTTTGATACCTAGGATTACATAATGGCCACACCAGTGTTTGGTATGTGTTTATTTCAAATTTTGACTGAGGGTGCAATCTAGAAGGAGAGAGAAACAGCTGAAGCTGAAGATAGAATAAAATGAAATATAGAGAACATTGATAACAAAGGAAAAGTAGGGGATGAGGAAGAAGGCAGGCAAGGGAAATCAGGATATGAATGAGTGTGAACAGGGTTGGTGTGATATTTCTAAACCTGCCTTTTCTGGAATGTGATTCATGGAACTTTTAAGAAAATGTGATGCTCAGACTGAAAAAAAAACCAACCCTATATGCTATACAACATACAAACATCATGTTTAGCCATTTAATTAAGGTAAAATTGTGTCTTTCTCATGCAGGCTCAACTTACTATGACAATGTCCGCCCCCTTGCCTATCCAGATTCAGATGCTGTTCTTATCTGTTTTGACATCAGCCGTCCTGAAACTCTGGACAGTGTCCCTAAAAAGGTGAGATTGCTAAAAGTGCTACTAAAGGGAAATATGAAGATATGATGGTAAAGCTAAGAAGAGCTTCTTTTATTTTGGGAAAATAGGTTTGTCTATTGCCTGCAGACAAAGAGGAGACAAAATCACAAGAGTATCACTGTAGCTTAAAAATAGTCTATTGCTAGAAATGCTACGCATCTAATTAATAATGAAAAATTAAAATATTGCAAAATTACCAAAATGTGAAACAGAAATATGAAAAGAAAAAATGCCATTGGAAAAATAGCACTAATAAATCCACTCAAGGAGGATTGCCATAAACTATTTGTTGTAGGTAGGTAGGTAGGTAGGTAGGTAGGTAGATAGATAGATAGATAGATAGATAGATAGATAGATAGATAGATAGGTAGACAGACAGACAGACAGACAGACAGACAGACAGACAGACAGACAGACAGATATGATAGATAGATAGATAGATAGATAGATAGATAGATAGATAGATAGATAGATAGATAGACAGACAGATAGACAGACAGACAGACAGACAGACAGACAGATATGATATATAGATAGGTAGGTAGGTAGGTAGGTAGGTAGATAGATAGATAGATAGATAGATAGATAGATAGATAGATAGATAGACAGACAGATAGACAGACAGACAGACAGACAGACAGACAGATATGATATATAGATAGGTAGGTAGGTAGGTAGGTAGGTAGATAGATAGATAGATAGATAGATAGATAGATAGATAGATAGATAGATAGATAGATACACACACATACATACATACATACATACATACATACATACATACATACATACATAGAAACAAAGCATGTCTCTACCTCAAACCTTGTAGTCTAATTTAAGGAAAGCATCCTGAGTTTTTGCACATGTTGACAAATTTTTTTGTTTCTCATGACCAGAATGGTGGTTCTCTACATCAGATATAGGTAGTTCTTGTAGACATTCATTTAGTGACCCTTACTAAAGTTACAACAGCATTGAAAAAAGTGGCTTACAGAACTGACAGCATCCCTTTGGTCATGTGATCAGAATTCTGGCACTTGGTATCCAGTATGTATTTACAATGGTTGCAGTGTCCCAGGTCCATGTGATTACCATTTGTGAACTTCCCAACCACTTTCTGACAAACCAAGTCAATGGGAGAAGCCAGGTCTCCTTGACTGCACCTCTTAACAGCAATGATTTGTTTAAAAACAATGGCAAAAAAATAATAACATTAGATGTGACTTAATGTGATTAAATAACAACTTTGTTCAGCAGTGGACATTATGGCCCCAGTTGTGGTCATATGTGGAAGACTATGTGCATACAGAATCTCGCATCATAAAAATCATTATTATTGTTTTGCTGCTTGTAAAGAGGTCAGGTTCCTAATCATTAGCATCTCCATTTTTGTATTGGAAACAGATATGGGGTTTTAAAAAGGTGTGATGAGGTAGGATAATTGAGCCAATGGCCTTGCCAAGTTATATTAAATCATTTTTAATTTAACTCTTTATATTTTTCTCTCTTATAGTGGCAGGGAGAGATACAAGAATTCTGCCCTGGTGCCAAAGTAGTTTTGGTGGGCTGCAAACTGGACATGCGCACAGACTTGAACACTTTACGGGAACTCTCCAAACAACGCCTTATCCCTGTTACACATGAGCAGGTGTTTATTTTGCCTTTATTTAAAGTAATGGGTTAGCCTTGGCTGAGTCTCAGTTTGTTGCCATGGGTCGAAGGGAGTGAGGCCGCAGGGAACTGACACACATCCCCCATGCACAGATATGTCAGGAAATTTGGAGCTTAATCTGGGCCAATTCTGATAGTAGGTAGGTTTTCTGATAAGATTAATCAGACTGACTCAAGAGATCAGATCATTTTTGTGGTGTCTCTATGGAACAACTTTTCATGAAAGAATTGCCAAGTATTAATTTCCCCCCTAGCTAAATAGTAATAATATAGGTAGTTCTTGACTTACAACAGATTGTTTAGTGACTGTTTAAAGTTACAATGGCACTGAATAAAGTGACTTACCGCCATTTTTAACAGTTACAACCTTTGCAGCATCCCCTTGGTTATGTGAACAAAATTCAGGTGCTTGGCCACTTGACTCATACTTATGATGGTTGCAGTGTCCTGGGATCATGTGGTCACATTTTGCGACCTTCTGACAAGTAAAGTCAATAAGGAAGCCAGATTCATTTAACAACCGGGTTTCTAATTTATCAGTGATTCACTAAACAACTTTGGTAAGAAATGTAACAAGGGGCAAAACTCACTTAACAAATATCTCACTTACAACAGAAATGTTGGGCTCAATTGCAAGTCTTAAGTTGAGGACTACCTGTAATTTGGGCAGCCTAATCTTGCCTTAAGGCATGGATTTTAATTGATGTTGGGCTTTCATCCATATTTTATATTTTACAGTTCTAATTTTGCTCCATATTTGGATTTGGATTTCTATTGCTTTGGTATTTCAGTGAACTACAGTTAATCTCAGAATGAGATGTCCCTCAAGGTGGGAGCATGCAGGGTTGAGGCCCAGTACCATGTATTAAAGAGATGCCAGGAGCTGCATTGGATCCCGTCACATGCTTATTTTGCTAATAAACATGTGATGGGATAAATGCTTAAAATAAGCATGAAGCCAAGGTTTATTGGCTACATGTATAGGAAAAAAGCAAGTCCTTTCCTGCCTTAATGATTTATACACTTGTGCGCATTTATACACTAGCAGCATTTGGACAAACCATGTTAATGCCAAAATGATATGTGTGTGATTACATCATTATGCAAATGCCACAATTATGTATAGGTAGTTCTTGATTTATGACCAAAATGGAGCCCAGAATTGCATTTATGTTTAGAAGTTGTGCCAGTGAAGTATGGTCATCATATGACTATGTCCAATTTTACTACCTTTTTTGCAGCAGTACTTAAGTGAACGTAGTGGTCATAGTCATTATATAAACCCTTTTTTTTTCAATGGGTGTTTTTTGCCAGAAACTAGAAATAAAAACAAGTTTCTGGCAAATAACATGGTAAATCATGGCCACATGATTACAGGATGCTGCAAACTAATTTACGCTAGTTACTAAGCGCCTAAAACATGATTAAATGACTTCAAGGGGGGAGGGGGAGCTTTCAAAACTTCGAATCCAGGTTGTAAATATCTTTTTTTGGATCTGTGGACCAGCTGTCAGTTGAGGACTACCTGTATTTGCATATGACATCTAACAATCTACCTGACTTTAGCTGATATTAGCTGTGATGCTTGCATTACATCATGCTGTCCTTGGGCCTCCCCACAGATGACTATGCACATGTATATTCTGATTGTTTTTTTCCCCTTTCCTTTTTATGCATATACACAAACCTTTCAGCAGTAAATAACTGCAGAGCAGCCTAAAGAACTGATCCATTCTGACTCAAGCAGATGCACAGGCTAAAAACTATTAATAAGTACATCTCCAGCTTTAATTTTAGATAAATTTTGTATTTGCCTGAGCTGGTATGTTCCCTGAATTTCTCTTGATGCCTTTTAAAGCCATACTGCAATCTGCCTTGCCTTATCTGTGCAGATGAGCATGGCTTCGATGAGTAAAGCCCTGTGTTCATTCAAAAGCTCCCTGAAATAACTGATGCAAAAAGGAGAAAGAAGAAACAACAACAACACCCTGATTTGAACCCAACAGAAGGAAGTTCTGGGGCCAGAGGCTCCTTTGCTGCTAATTCCACCAGCAGAATCTTCTGCTCCATATCCCAATTGCAACCTTCCAAAATGGGAAGCTGGGCTAGCTTATTTTTAACCTTCTTTCCCACCTTGGCATTCATAGATCCTAGCATATTTTGCATCCTCCCTCTTTTAGACACAGCCCCTCTTGCTCCATTTTTAAGACACTCCTGTGTCCCTTCCTTCAGGAGCAGGACTAAAATTAATTAAAAGCTGTGATTTAAATGAAACACATGGAAGTGATAGGTACTTGTCAGAATGCGGAGGAGGAGAAGTGAAGTGATTGCAATATAATAAGCAATTATCAGAATGGAGGTGGAGGGGTGGAAGAAATCAAAAGGCTGTGTGTGAATTCTGGCATAATGCAACAGTGTGTTTTCCCCTTACAGGGCAGCATGCTGGCCCGGCAGTTGGGTGCTGTGGCATATGTAGAATGCTCTTCCAAGGTGTCAGAGAATAGTGTGCGGGATGTTTTCCATGTGACCACACTGGCCTCAATCAATCAGATGCATAAGCACTTCAAGCACAGCAACTCAAAGCGAGGACTGAAGCGGATTATTCAGATGCCTGGACGGACAGATTTATTGACTGACCCTGAGATCCGTAAAGACCGGTCCAAGAGCTGCTTGGTGATGTGAGGGTGGGCACAACTGCAGAGGGGCTGAAATATGGCACTGCCTGTCCATATCACTTTGTCTAGTAACTGGGAATGGAAAGTCTCTGCACTGATGGCCACATTCCCCAGGATGTAGGTCAGAACAAACTAAGGCCTGTCTAGAAGCTGAGTTGGGAGGGATCTTCCTGAAACTGCAAATACTCAGCACAGTGCAAAAGCATCTAGATGATCCATGGTTGCACAAAACACACACAAAAAATGCTCAGGTAGTAGACATCTTCCAAAGAAAGAAACACTTCCCTGTGAGAAGCACTGGTGGTGATAAAATACTTCAAATCTTCTTGAAGGGTTATTATTTCACAATTAGTTTCAAATGTGTAGATGTCCAGACACCACAAGTGTCTGACACTTTTGGGGGCTCTGGGGTGTGTCACTCAGTCCATGCCCACAGCGTGTGTGCACATCTATATATGTGCTCATGTTTGAGGGCAGTCATGGAATAAAAGAATTGCAGAAGAATCAGAGGAAATTGTGGTCATTTTAGATAAAAAATCAGATCAATTAGGATGAGGCGGATGAGGGCTGATAGTTCTGGGCAACAGTGCACTTGATACTCTGGAGTAACTGGCAGGTCATTTTGTCCCAAAAGTGCTTTTTCAAAAGGCAGCGGGACTTTCTGTTTTTTTCTTGAGGATGCTCCACATCTGATCCAAGAAGCTTCTTCAGTTCTGACTGAAGAGTGGAAACTAGAAGGATTTAGATTTATATTCCTTGCAGACATCATGGCACAAGGATGTTGTGCCATGAGGACTGTAATCATTCTCCACCATTTAGTCAGAACTGAAGAAGCCTCTTGGATGACATGTGAAATGTCTTCAATGAAAAACAATATCCAGTTGCCTTTTGAAAAAGCACCTTTGAGACCACCATGATCTGCATGACTGAGAATCTCCATAGACATTTGACAGGTCATTTCACTATTGGCAGATTTCTCGAAGAGACATCACCAGAGATAATTGCCAAGAAAGTAGTACTTTTGGAAGAGATGGTTTTCATTATCTCTACCAAGGGTGAAAGCTAGAAAACTCAACAATTGTGTCCACTGGAGCCTTTGTTTTCAATAATAGCTGCTTTGGTCTTCACTTGTCTTGTATGACACCTTTTTGTCTTTGCAAATTTGGGAGACTAGGTAGTCTGCCATAACCATGGCTGCATCGTTCTTTACCTCGAATTGTTGGCAACTGAAGTCTCCTTATGTTGCTTTGGGACATCAAAAAGCAAAACATAAGTTTTAAAGGTTTGGGAGTAGACCCATATGAATTCCTCTCAAGTGGGATTGATGTGGCAAGGCATGTGTCTATGTCAGAGAACAAAACAAAGGACCCTGGACTTCATTAAGAACCCTGTTAATCAGTGGAGCAAAATAAGAGCTGCTAACTGTCAGCTCAGAAGAAAAATAAGTGTAAGCGCAACCCACCTCATAGGGTTGTATTTGTGGAGGACAGCCATATGTTCTACCTTGGGTTTCTTAAAGTCAGGATAGAAATTTAATACACATTGCATGAAACATTTTTTTAATGCAGTTAGAAAGATTGCTTACAGAGAGTTTGACCCCCTTCTAATGTATAGGCAAAGGCAGAACAGGAAGGGAAGATAACCATTCTGTTGACTAGAGATACCCTTGCTCAGTCAGAAACCGGTAGCTTTCTGTATTATACCTACTGCAGTATTCAACTGGTTCTAAGGAATCTGATGAAGGCCTGGTGCATCCAGAGCAGAGATTTATAAACTGTTTTTGATTACATTGGACTGGAGGAAATTCAAGCTGCAGGCTTTCATAATTATTTCAGTATTAATGGCTCCTTGGGTTCCAGTGTGATCCTAATGTTGCTGCAGATACCTTTCTTGGTGCTCTGTGAACTCTTGGCTCCTAGAATCTAATTTTTAGAAGGATCTTGAATTAAAAATAAATGGCATGGAGCAGAACAGCAGTAGCTAGCTTCATCTTTATTCCCAAGAATACTTTTGTATATTAATGACATTTTAAAATGATAAAATAATGATGGTGTATTATCTATATAGATGCCTATTCTAACTCATGGCATAAAATGAAATATAATTAAAACATCACAAGGAAAAAAACCCAGATATAATAGTCATTAACATTTAAATTTTAAGTCCTTGGCACTAAAATTGTATGGTACCAGAATATCATATAACTTAAGAAAATACCACTACTAACATTAAAAATAATATAAAATAACATAAAATGAATGAAAAAAGACAAAATGGATTCATGAGTATTTGAAGGAATTTGCTGCTTTCATCAGAAGGATGAAACCAGACAGCAACTGGTAGCACATCAGTAATTTCATCCTTTTTGTACATGTGTGGCAATAATAAATACACACAAAGACCAGAATTTATATTACTCCACTATAATACTGCTTTAGATGTTAGAAGTTAGTTTACTTTCTAATCAGTATTTTGGAAGAAATCATGTTAACCACGGCCACCATTTTGTAAAAACATACAATGTGTTCTCAAAATTCTACCAGGAATAGAACAAAAAGATCAGGGCCTTCTCATCAAATATAACATAAAAAGGGATTTATTTTGAACAAGTGAAGGACCCTAAAGCTTTAATGATGTAAGTTCTTGAGATAGACAAATGGGACATTCATTTTGTATTAGTGCTGCTACAGACAAACTGCCTATGCACTGGTCTCCAGATAGGTTGGGACTATGGTCCTCAGAATTTCCCTGAACGGAATGGAACAATGACTGAAAATTCTGAGAGTTATATAACACAACCAGGCAAGTTAGTTCCTGTAAGTCAGTGTTTTTCAAACATGAAAAATTTAACATTAAAATATGTAGACTTCAGTTCCCAGAACTTCCTAGTTATCATTGACAGGTATTGGCAATGGGGAACCCACAGAATTTCTCATGCTAGCAGGGGATTCTGGAAGTGAAGTCCATATATCTTAAAATTGCCAACTTTGAAAAATACTGTCCTGATCTCCCATGAAATGAAAAACTACTTCACACCTCGGGAATAAGGATTCACGAGACAGAAATTCTGCAATTTCCTTGTGCCATGAACTACTATGAATGACTTTCTTCGTCAGGAATGACAGGCTTGCTGCCACTGTTTCTCTGGTCTATGGGAATCATTCCTAGGCAGAATTAACAGGGGTTGCCTGTGTTTCTTGTCTCCCCCCGCCCAAAGGCCCAGTTGTTTCTATATGGGAATTTGAATACAGCAGCTCTATTGTCTTGGCCTTGTATGCCAAAGTTGCACAGCAGCTGGTGTTTTGGCATTCCTCTTTTTTTATGGCTTGGTGTGGTTTGGGATTTTGACATAGATTATCTCAGGTCACAGTGAACCACAGTACAATTGTGCAAAAAGTGGCCCCCTCGGCAAGATCTTCATTTGCCACAACAAATAGAATCTGGGAGGGATGTCCTCAGACATACAGTAGAACTGTTTCTTACTCACTTAAGAAAAAGAGGTTTAGAAAAGAAACTTCAACACTCATGTAGAGACCTGATGGTACTACTCTAATGGTAGGGAAGAAGGGCTTCTTTTCATCATAATTTTATGGGATGTCAGTTACCAAGTGCTGTAGTATGGAGGAAGGAACAGGTTAAATAATATTGAATTTAGATACCAAGCTATCAACATTTAGCCAAGGAGTAATTTTAATATACAAACTGTCTCCCCTAATCCCCCAAAGAGCTTATTAAAGGTAAGTTCTTCCTTGCGAGACTGCTTTCCTTGACTCTAACCATAACATATTCAATTTTCGCTCTGAAATGACTACAAGTTTGCCAACGCATGTTTGTTCTTAATTATTTGCTGCCTCTTTATTTCCTAAGAAAAGCAAAATTCTTTCAATTGTGGAACAGCAGATTTTCAACAGTATTAATTAAAATTAGGGTTTAGGAACTTTTCCCCTTTGCTGCTTAAGACTTCAATTTCCAAAAAGAGCAATGATAGGTAGCATAAAACCAAAGACAAAGGTTGAAAGCAGTGGTGTGGTTCAAAATGTTTCCTACCGGTTTGGAGCTTGCTTTGGAGCTTGCTTTCTTGAAAAAGAAATTCTGTTCTTATTGGAAGTTTCAATTAGTTGCTTGCAAAGCTCTAAAGGAAGGGACATGACCCATAGATTGTTCATACTAGTCCTAAATATTAACAGCTGTGTCTATGAGTAGGAGTTTCTGCACAAGTGAATGATGGATTGGTGGTGGGTGGGTGTGCACACACATGCATGGTAGGAACCTTCACCTGCCAAATCTTGAGCTGCACTTGGAGAACATTGTGTTGGTAACAGCTGCCTGGCAAGTTGTGATAAGAACAAGCTGCCGTGGATTTTCTCTCTTTGACTGGCTCCCTCACTTGCCTTAACCACTCTGCGGGCCAGCCAGCTTGCCTGTCTTCGCTGCCACCACTGCATCCCATGCAGCATTCCCCGCGCAGCTCAGCCCTGATCTGCCTAGGTGAGCCTGTGAGCAAGGCCCAAATCCTGGCCTAGCTGCCTCCCATGTGGCCCAGCCAGCTTGCCTGCCTTCCCATGCGGTGCTTGCCCTGCAGCCAAACTGAGCAGCCCTGATCTGCCTGAGTTAGTCTTGAGAGCAAGGCCCAGAAGCTCTGGAAGGTAAGGCTGACAACTGGCAGCAGGGAGGCTCACTCGCCTTTTGGGCCTGGTGTGCTCAATTTCCACAGGGCCTCTGGGCAATTGCATCTTCCCCTCCTTGAGTCCCACATCCGCCTGTGATGGGAGAGACGCACTGCTTCCAAGCCAGCCTAGCCAGTGAATGGGCAGGTGGCCCTTGGGGGGGGGGGATGCCACACTGGGGCTCTCTTGGAGTACTGCTGCTGCCACTAGGCACTGGCTAGCGGAGGCACATGGAAAGTCTGGAGCTCTTTGAGGCTTTTAGGACAGATCAGGTTGTCCAAGGCTTTGCTCCCCACGAAGGGCTGTCGTGGAGGGCTGTGTGCCCAGACCAGGTGCTTTCTCTCAAGCCTCCTGCCTCGCATCAGGAGGTGGGAGGAGGTAGTGTATGGCCGGGATTGGAGAAAATATTTATAAAAATAATAAAAGTGGGATAAAAAACAAGCAAGCATGCCACCTCTTTCCCATATTCTACAAGCTTCCTCATCATCTTGATCACTGTTATTTCAGAATATTCCAGTTTGTCAGAGCCTGCTTTAAAATCTAATGCCTTGAACTAGGTAGTCCTTGACTTTCAACAGTTCATTTTGAAATTTGGGGCTCAATTGTGATCGTGAGTCAAGGATTACCTGTAGTCATAGCCTGACTTAACCAGTGGGGAACAGTGCATAACTGTAACCATATTTAGGAATGACAACATAACTGATATGCAGCTCCACTCTGCTCTGTCTATATTCGATTCCCTTGTTGAATAAAAAGATTTGGAATGAAATGGAAATGGGTATTTTCAGGATTCTCAATCAAAAGTATATTTATGTTCATGCATATATGATGCCTTGCTGGCTTCTGTTGTGTATGCAATATAATTAATAAAGTGTGAGCTTGGAGTAAGTGCAGGGTTCTGGCCCTGCATTTCTGATTGGCTGTTAAGCGGCCAGACCGGATTGGCCCGTTCCGGGGAATCCGATTGGCCCTTAACAGAGAGTTCTTATTGGTTATAAAAGCTAGCGTTCCTAGCTTGTTATTGGTTAAACGTTACAAGGTTGCCCATATAAGGCGGGTTTTATTGATGTTAAATGAGCAAATCATGATGTAAATAAAGAGCTGAAGTTCACTGTTCAGAAACTTGTCTCCATTCTTTCTCGCCCATGCTCAAACTTAACACTGGCGATGAGGGTGGGATTTGGAGACATCTGAACCAACGAAACTTCGAGGAACACTGAGCACGTGACAGATGACGCCAACAACGGAACCATGTCCAGCGGCATCGTACCACCCGCTCCGTTCGATCCAACACAAGAGGACTGGGAGTCCTACATGGATCGCTTCCAAATGTTCCTAGAGACGAATAAGTTAAAGGACGCCACAGCCGGGAAGAATTTAAGATGGCTAAAGCACCATAAAAAAGCATGCCAGCCCAACAGCAAGTCATGCCCTTCTAATGTCAACAACCTATGTTTCCTTAATGTTATCCATTCAAACTTGCAGCTTGATAATACAATTCCCACTTAGGCAGGCCAAAACCTCCTCTAATTCTAGCATCTTGCAAAAGCTTTAGCTTTATTCTCGCTTTTTTACCTTGCCATATAAACTTCAACATAATTTTATTTAAATCTTCAAAATAGTCTTTTCCAAGCCTAATTGGTATTGTTTGAAACAAAAATAAAATTCTAGGTAAAATATTCATCTTAATTGTTGAAATTCTCCCTATTAATGACAATTGCAAGTTTTCCCACTTCTTCAAATCTGTAGTTATCTGTTGTTTAAGTTTAATATAATTATTCTCCTTTAATGTGCTACATCTTGTTGTCAAATATATCCCCAGATACTTAACCTTATTTGTAACTTGAATTTTCAAAAGATCTGCCAGTTCTTCTCTCTGTCTCAATAGCATATTCTTTGTCAAAATCTTTGTTTTATCTTTATTTATTTTCAAACCAGCCACCTCTCCATATGTCTCTATCCTTTCCAATAACTTTGGAGCTGTTTCTAGCAGGTCTTCCAAAATAAAAGCTAAATCATCAGCAAAAGCTTGTAGCTTAAATTCTTCCTTCTTAATTTTCATTCCTTTTATGCTTTTATCATCCCTAATATTTCTATTCAACACTTCCAAGGTCAACACAAATAGCAAAGGAGATAGGGGGCATCCTTGTCTTGTGCCTTTCCTTATATTAATAAAATCTGTAAGTTCCCCCTCCATCATTACCCTTGCTGTCTGTTTATTATATATGGCTTCTATTGCTTGAATAAATTTTTTAGCAAAACCCATCTGCTCCAATAATAATAACATAAATCTCCAGTTCACGTTGTCAAATGCTTTTTGAGCATCTAGGAATATCAAAGCCATTTGCTTTTCAGGATGAGCCTCATAGTATTCCAAAGTGTCCAAGATTACTCTCATATTGTCTCTAATTTGTCTCTTTGGCAGAAATCCATTTTGATCTGGGTGAATAAAATTATTTAAATATTTTTTAAGTCTTTCTGCTAAGATTGAAGCAAAGATTTTATAGTCTGCATTCAATAAAGAAATAGGTCTATAATTCTTAATTTGCAGTGGGTCAGTCTCTTCCTTCGGTATAAGTGTAATATAAGCCTCTGACCATGTTTTAGGTATCATCTTTTTTAACATAACTTCATTCATAACTTCTAACAATGGGATGCTCAATGATTCTTGAAATGTTTTATAGAATTCTGCTGGAAGCCCATCTGGACCCGGTGCTTTCCCATTATTTTGTCTCTTAAATGCTTCATTTAGTTCCATCATTGTTATATTGCTTTCTAGCATTTCTTCAGTCTCTTTAGGTATCTTTGGTAAATTAGCTTCCTGTAAATACTGTTTGACTTTTTCCTCATCAATATTCTCTTGTTTATATAGTTGCCCATAAAAATCTCGAATAATTTCTTTTTTCTCCTTATTCCCATAACAAACTTGGCCTTGTTCATCTATTAACTTCAATATTTTTCTTGATTCCTTCTCTTTTCTCAATTTATATGCTAGCCATCTACCTGGTTTATTTGCATCTTCAAAATAATTCTGTTTAGAGTTTCTGATTTTCTGTGCCAGTTCTTCTTTCTCTATTAATTCCATTTTATGTTTAATTACATCTAGCTTCAATTTAATATCCTTTTTCTGTGGCATTTTCTGTAATTCTATTTCAAGAATTTTATACTCATCTTCCAAGGCCTTAGAAGCTTGCCTTTTCCTAATATTCTTTTTTCTTGTATAATCTATTATCAAACCTCTAGCGTATGCCTTCATTGTATCCCACACATTCTGCGTTGAAGTATCTTCTTTTTTATTTTCTCTGAAGAAAAAAGCCAATTCCTTCTCCATCCATTGTATAAAATCTTTCTCCTTTAAAATAGTATTATTTAATGTCCATCTCGATCTTTTTTTTTGTCCCTTCCATTTAATTGTCATTGGGCTATGATCTACCCAAGTACTTGTTTCAATATTTGTTTCTTGAATATTGGATATTAATTCTGTTGAGATCCAAATCATATCTAATCTGGACCATGATAAATGTCTATTTGAATAAAAAGTATATTGTTTAGCTTTAACATTTCTTTCTCTCCAAATATCTTTTAAAGTTAATTCATCTGTCATTTTAAAAAAAGACCTTGGGAGAGCCTTTCTATTTTGCTTTGTTGTTGTTGCTATATAGTCCAATTTATTGTCCACAATTCCATTAAAATCTCCCATCATAATTATATTAACATAGTCCAGTCCAATTATTTTCATGTGTAGCTTTTTATAAAACTCTTCTTGTTTATCATTCGGAGCATAAATTGCAATCAAGAGTATTTTTATATTATTGTCCATTATTTCTACCATTAATACTCTTCCATCTTCATCCGTGTAAATCAATTTTGCTGGGATAGCCTCTTTAATGTATAGAACCACTCCTCTTTTCTTACATTGAGTCAAAGAAGTAAATATTTTCCCCAATTTTGGCTGTAATAATAATTCATGTTGTTTTTTAATATGAACTTCTTGTAGACAAATTATATCAAATTTTAATTTCTCTAATTTATGAAAAGTTTTCCTTCTTTTAACAGCTGAATTAAGCCCATTTATATTCATTGTAATCAGTTTTTTTTCTTCCATGATTATGCTTTATATTTAGGTCTAACCGCTCTCGTGGATCTCACTTCACGCTGTTCTTTGCTATCCATCTGTCCCCCTACTGCTCCTTTCTCTTTTTCAGTCTCCATTTGTTCCTCTTGAAACTCAATTAATGAGACCTCTTTCTCTGCTTCCTCTCTTCTTCCTCCAAAAAATTCTGCATGGAAAAGTTCTACTTTCTCAATTGAATCAATTCTATATCTCTGCTCTTGCCACATAAACATTAATCCTTCTGGAATCAGCCATCTATAATTCACTTCGTTTTCCAATAGCATTTTGGTCAGAAATCGATATTCTCTTCTCATCTCTCTCACTCTTCTGGGTATTTGTTTTAAAACCACAACCTCTTTACCTTTGTATTTCAATGTTTTCTCTCTTACTACTTGTAATATTTGCGTTTTAATGGATTTTTTGGTAAATCTAATATGGACTTCCCTGGGTAATTTATTTCTCATCGCATACCTTGTATAGACTCAATATATCTCATCTATTCCATCCATTATCTTTTCCTCTGTAATTTCCAAAGCATCTGCCAAAATTTCTATCATTACCGCTGCCAAGTTTTCTCCTTTTTCCTCTTCTATATTTTGAAATCTGAGATAAAATTCTGACCTTTCCATCTCCCACCTCAACATCCCACTTTTTTCTTGTTCAACCGCTGTTAATCTACTGTCAATATTTCCAATCTTCTTCTCTCTTTGTTTTCCTTCTTCCTCAATTTTTTGGAATCTCTCCTCATACTTGACCATCATTTGTTTAATGTTTTCCACTTTTTCATCAGTCTTCTCTATTCTTTGTTCAATATTTTCTGTTCTTTGTTCAATATTTCCTGTTCTTTGTTCAATGATGTCTGATTTTGTCTTGAGATCTTGGATTCCTTGCATAATCATCTGTAAAGTTACTCTTTCTTGTTCCTTATCTTGCTTCAACATTGTCTGAATTAAACATTGTCCTCCAGCTGGTGGGGAAGCAGAGGTAGAAGCAGAAATGCCAGATGGTATTGGTTTCCTGCTCATTATAATGCTTCCAAAGCTTCAAATTCTTCTTGACTTTTAATCCAACTGATAGAGCAGCCAATTATAATCCAAAATGGAAAACTCCAATAGTAAAAAACACGAAACCAAAGAAGAAACAGGAAAAAAGGAAGAAGAAAGATCTTCAGGTTCTTCTAGACCCTAATCCAATTACAAGTAGTCCACCATAAAAAAGAAAGAATAGAAAGGAAAAAAACAAACAAATCCAAAAATAATAATATTGATTAAGAGCAAAAAAAAAAAAGCAAAAAGAGAAAAAACAAAAAGTTCCTTCAGATTCTTCACACCTTAATCCAGTTGAAAAGTCTCAATAATCAAAAAAACAACAACAACAAAGTGGTCCAAAAACATAGGAAAAGCAAAAAAGTCCCAATAAAAAAGAAAAGAAAAATAAAGAAAAAACTCTGAGGCTTTCCCTTTAAAATAAAAGGCAGAAATAAGAATATTACTAGAATTGAAATTTAGAAAAAAGCTAGCGAATGGGGTATATATAAGAAAGCACACTGCACTTTATTTATTTATCCAAGGCTCTTGTTATGACTCTCTTCTCCAGCAGCTTCAAAGCCAAACCTCAAGTGTTATTGATAATAGTCCAGGAAAGCACCTGCAATAATATTTTGCTGTGCTCTCCCTCTATCTTATCACGTTAAAATGTCCTTGAGAAGAGGTCTTTTTGCAATTCTCTCCAATTCAAATAAAATATGTACGGGAGTCTTTGTGGTTAAATTGGGAGAAGATAAAAAGACAATGTTATTTGAAAATTCCAGTTTGGTTATCGACCATTGAAGCATTTTCCTATCCTATAATCTACAAGAAGGAACAAACAGTTAGATATGGGGAACTTTTGGATGAAAAGGGTGAACTTAAATCGATCCTAAACTTAGAGGAACAAGGTATAAGGATTTCATATGCACAAATACATTCAAGGTATGATGAAGATTCCAAAACGGAGGGATTTTATGATAAGCAGACTGATTTAGATAAGATCTTGATGGGTACTGATGAGAAGGTGATTAAAAAATTATATGGTTATTTACTGGGAATGAAATTAGAGGAAGAACAAGTCAAAGAAACTATGATTGTTTGGGGGAAGAATTTTGGATATGGGATTGATCTAGAGAAATGGCAGAAATTGTGGTCTCAAAATTATAAAATGACAATGTCAACAGCATATAAAGAAAACTTGTATAAGATGTTTTACAGGTGGCACTTTCCTCCGACAAGAATAGCAAGAATGTTTAAGAACAAATCTGAAAAATGCTGGAAATGTCATCAGATACCCAGCTTGTATTACCATATGTGGTGGACTTGTGAGGATGCTAGAAAATATTGGACTATAATTCGCATGTGGTTGGAAAAAATGACAAAGAAACATATAGACTTGAAACCAGAGATCTTCTTATTGGGAATTTTACCTGATATATATAGTAAAGACTTGAAATATCTGATTGTAAATGTATTAACAGCGGCCAGGATTGTATTTGCTAAAAATTGGAAGAATGAGAAAATACCATTACAGGAAGAAATTATTAAGAAAATATTGGAATGTGCTGAGATGAGCAGATTGACATTTGAAATTAGAGAGCAAGAGGATAAACAATTTTATGAAATTTGGGATTTTTTTTATAAATGGCTAGATGATAAAATACGATAATAGAATATTTTAGATAGTAAGAAATATCTTTATCTTGCTATTTTGCTATTATTTTGTTATTTGATATTATATTTATAAAGGTTTTTTTTTTAGGATTGATTTGGTATGATTATATGATTTGTTGAATAATCTGGTTAAAGTATTGTTAGCTCATAAAGCATGAATGATTAAAAGTATAGTCAAAAATTCTTTTTTTTTTTTTTAGTGATTATAGGATATATAAGTTTGGATTGATAATATGAGTTGTTATGTAACATAACTGTAACTGGGACTACAGAATGAATGCACAAAAATGATGAACCAACTGACACACTGGATGTACATACGAGAGTTGAATGTTTTAATGTTTTGTTTGTCTTGTTTGTTTGTAGAAAATTAATAAAATTTTCTTTCAAAAAAAAAAAAAGATGGCTAAAGCACTAGCCAAACCCCGAGAAGTGAAGGCCATTGATTGGGACGACCTCGAACTTATCCTGAGAGACCACTACGCCCCGACCGTGCCTACGCTCGTGAGACGCCACAAGTTTTATCAGAGAAGCCAGCGAAAGGGAGAAAGCGTGGCCGACTTCATAGCAGACCTCCGAAATTTGGGAGGCCTCTGCAGATTCACCGATCTAGAAGAAGCACTAAGAGATCGCATAGTTCTGGGACTGGATGCACCCGGCGTCCAAAGCAAGCTGATGGCGAAAGGCAACATCAGCCTTGCCGACGCCATCGCCGATGCTACCGCAGTGGAAGCAACCAAGAAGTCGGCTGCACAACTATGCCGAAACCGCGTTCCGGTACCTCCACCAACAAGCGACATTTTATCCAAGTCGGAAGGACAGCTTGCGACAACGCACCACGAAGACCTCTCTTCGTCATCAGACAGCGACAAAGAGGGGGTCCATCAACTGCGGTCTGACCGGGATCACTACCCGAAACCCGGACGCCCTTGCGCTGGCTGTGGAGCCAACCATGCCAGATCCGAATGCAAATTCCGCGACGCACTCTGTGATGAGTGCGGGAAACGAGGCCACATCGGATGGGTCTGCCGCAGCTTGCCAGGACCCAGCCAGGCCCCAAAAGGGGCTAACTATCGCCAATCGACAGGAAACCGTCCTGTAAGGCAAGAGCCAGTAAACCACTCCTACAGAAATCGAGCTTTGCAGAGAGAGAAGGCTCACCATACTATCACTATCGGTCATGCCTCAGCCTTGGACATTAAGAAAATCCGAGTCACAGTAGCCATCGAGAACCAGCCTTGCCACATGGAGATCGACTCGGGATCGTCCCTCTCGATGGTGTCTTGGAAAACACTCAAGCAACTCATCCCCACAATTCAACACCAATATCTCCGTTTCCAACGCCTCATCCTCAAGGACTACCAGGGGAATTGAATTCCCGTCGTCGGGTCCTGTAGAGTCCGAGTCTCCTTCAAGAAGCACACAGCGTATTTACCTTTAACGGTCATCGATAGAGATAGGCCTAGCCTACTGGGCCTCCAATGGTTCGCGCCACTTGGCATTGAAGTGGCCGGTGTAAACCGAGTCGGTGGCTGTGACTGGGAAGAAGATCTTATCTATGAGTTCAGGGACGTCTTCGCGGACCGCTTAGGCAAGTACAAGGGAACCCCGATCTCATTCAGCTTAGATCCAAAAATAGCTCCCATTCGCCTAAAGCCCCGTCGAGTTCCGTTTGCCTTAAAATCTAAAATCGACGAACAACTCAACAAACTGATAGCTCAGGGGGTGTTGGAGCCCATCGATCACTCCCCGTGGGAAACCCCTATTGTAACACCCATTAAGCCAGACGGGTCAATCCGAATTTGTGGGGACTACCGGGCCACTTTGAACCACGCCCTGCAGCAGAACGCGTATCCAGTTCCGGTGGTGCAGCACCTCCTCCATTCACTGGGGGGCGGGAAAGTTTTCGCTAAATTGGATTTAGTTCAGGCATATCAGCAATTGCCAGTAGATGAAAAAACGGCACAGGCCCAAACTATTGTGATGCACCGAGGTGCCTTTAAATGTACCCGGCTGCAATTCGGAGTAAGTGTAGCCCCGGGGATCTTTCAGAGCCTTATGGAAAGGTTATTGCAAGGGATCAAGGGTGTGGTCCCCTATTTTGACGATGTATTAATTGCAGCCCCTACAAAAAAAATCTTACAGGACCGGTTAAAATTAGTCCTAAAAAAATTCCAAGAAGCCGGTCTTAAGGTTAAAAAAAACAAATGTAAATTGTGTACTGACAGTGTTGAGTTTTTAGGGTACCTGATTGATAGCCAGGGCATTCACCCTACCAAAAGTAAATTAAAAGCGATCAAAAACGCACCCAGGCCACGAAACAAGGCCGATCTCCAGGCGTTCCTAGGCCTCATCAATTTTTATAATGTATTTTTACCGCACAAAGCAACTGTCGCTGAACCATTACACCGATTGTTAGATAAAAAAGCAAATCGGTTATGGGGTTACCGTGAAGAACAGGCGTTCCGAAATGTTAAAAAACTGCTCACTTTCGACTCTGTACTCATGCAGTATAACAAGACTTTGCCATTAGTTATAACCTGTGATGCATCTCCTTTCGGGGTGGGTGCCATTTTGAGCCATGTACTGCCTAATGGGAACGAAGCCCCTGTTGCATATTTTTCAAAGACTCTTTCAAAAATGGAGCGGAACTATGGACAAATTGATAAAGAAGCCCTCACAATTGTCTCAGCTGTGAAAAGATTTTATGAATACGTGTATGGTAGGGTTTTTACTACTGTGACTGACCACAAGCCTTTGTTGGGAATAATAGCCGGAGATAAGCCGACTCACTACATATTATCCCCTAGGATGACCCAATGTTCAGAATTCTTAGCTGTTTATAACTATCAGCTGCAATACTGCTCAGGGAAAGCCATTCCCCACGCCAACGCATTGAGCCGAGCACCGCTTCCAGAGACTCTCGACGATCCGGCACCAACGGTAACCATGTTGCAAATCGAAGTGCTAAACTCGCCAAGATATCACGAGAGAAACCAAACGCGACCACACCCTAGCACGAGTCCTAGGCTGGGTAGAACGTGGATGGCTATTGGACCAGTTATCAGATAACTTCACACCATTCAAATCTCGACAGACCGAACTCTTCTCCCAGAAAGGCTGTGTAATCTGGGGCGATAGAATCGTTATTCCAGAACGGCTCCGAAAAGCGCTGCTGAGAACTTTGCACGATGGCCACCCCGGCATCATGCGAATGAAAGCCCTTGCACGAAGCTACACATGGTGGCCGAGCATTGACAAGCAAATCGAACAGTGCATTAAAGCTTGTCCCAAATGCCAAGAAGTCAGCAACGCCCCACCAAAAGCCATGCCTACTGAATGGGAGACACCACATGGACCCTAGTCCCAAATTCACTTGGACTTCGCAGGGCCAACCAAGGGCCACACCTTCCTGCTTACCGTCGATGCCTACTCCAATTGGCTCAAAATTCATCGCATGATGACTACAACCTCCGAGGCGGTCATCAAGATTCTAAACAGACTCTTTGCAACCCACGGATTACCAGACATCCTGGTATCCGATAACGGCCCACGATTTACTGCACGAGCGTTCGAGCAGTACCTCGCTGACCGCGGCATCCGCCATGCGCTCACCTCGTCTGCGCACCCTGTGACCAATGGCCGGGCAGAACGCATGGTTCAATTTGTGAAGAAAACCTTGCAAAAGGTAGACTTTGACAACATTGACGACAAGTCAACCAAATCCTCTTCTTGCAACACATCACCCCACATAGCGTCACCAACAAAACTCCCGCTGAACTGCTAATGGGATGAAAGCTCCGCTCCCACCTTGACCGGTTGCACCCTGCGTATGAACCAGAGAAACCACTAGGATCCAGCGGCCGTTGTCGCACCTTCCAGGTAGGAGACCTGGTTTGTGCAAAAAACCTATCGGGCGACCCGTTGTGGGTGGAAGCGACAGTAGTACATGTAACCGGCCCTAGATCCTACCTCGTGCACTGCCTTGACGATAAACTTTGGAAATGGCATATCGACCAATTACGGTCGCAGCTTGCAGCAGCCAGTTCACAACTCCCCTATGACCAAACTGAAGGGGGGGAGGTACGGAAGAAGATGAAGCCCTAGGAAACCCGTTCGAAGGAAACGATGATTTAATAGAAACTCAGGAAGTGGAGCCAGAGGGAGAAACGTTTGCACCTCAGGGAATCGCGGAAAATGTGGGCAACGACGTAGAAGTAAACTCTGAACCAGAGACAGCCCCACTGCCAGACAACGATCTACCTCAGCGGGATTGCAACCAACTGATACAACGAAAATCAAAGAGACTAATAAGACAACCGTCCTATTTAAGGGACTACATAACTGCGCCCTGAACTAAGGAACCAGGGGGAAGGGGTGTTGTGTATGCAATATAATTAATAAAGTGCAAGCTTGGAGTAAGTGCAGGGTTCTGGCCCTGCACTTCTGATTGGCTGTTAAGTGGCCGGACCGGATTGGCCCGTTCCAGGGAATCTGATTGGCCCTTAACAGAGAGTTCTTATTGGTTATAAAAGCTAGCGTTCCTAGCTTGTTATTGGTTAAACGTTACAAGGTTTGCCTATATAAGGCGGGTTTTACTGATGTTAAATGAGCAAGTCACGATGTAAATAAAGAGCTGAAGTTCACCGTTTAGAAACTTGTCTCCATTCTTTCTCGCCCATGCTCAAACTTAACAGCTTCTCTGTTCAATTCTGGAGATCAGCATCAGACTTCAAGTAGTCTTTCGTTACTTGGAACCTGGTATGCATTCTGCCCTGGAAATACATCCTGTTGAATGCCTTCTAACGGCACTTTCACATGCCATTTCAAACCACTTGATAATGATCTGCAAATCTTCACAATTTCCTGTTCAGAAACACTATCAAGGAGAAAAAAAACAACTGCTCAAGTTGCTGCAAGGATGGCAGCATGAAAATTCCTACATGGTCACAAAAGAAATACTAAAAACTATACAGGTAGTTCTCAACCTGTAATGATTTGTTTAGTGACCACTTGAAGCAGTGGTGGGATTCATTTTTTTTTAGTAACAGTTCTGTGGGGGTGGCTTGGTGGGCGTGGCAGGGGAAGGATACTGTAATATCTCCAGTCAGAGGTGGTATTTGCTGATTCTCTGAATTACTCAAAATTTCCGCTACTGGTTCTCCAGAAAATGGCCATTTTTCACACGACTATTGCAGCATTTCCATGGTCATGTGATTAAAATTCAGATGTTTAGCAACTGACTTATATGAAGGATGCAGTGTCCCAGGGTCATGTGGTCATCTTTTGCAACTTTTTGACAAGCAAAGTCAATGTGGAAATAAGGTTTATTCAACTATTGTTTTACTGGTTTAATACCTGTAGTGATTCACTTATAACTTTGGCAAGAAAGTTTGCAAAAATGGGATAAACTCACTTAACAATTGTCTTGCTTACCAACATAAATTTTGGGCTCAATTGTGGCCATAAGTGAAAGACTACCTGTAGTAATCTGGTGCTTTCTGAGTGACTGCCCCAGTGTAGAAGGGAACTGAGAACTTGCCAGTTTCATTAAGAATTATTTGCCTGGATTGATTGGGAACTAGGAAGCTGTCAAGCCAACATTCTTCTTACAGGACCTGCTAAAGTACTGAAATTCAAGAATTGGGAAGCTGGACTTAGACAAGAATCCCACAATACTCTGGTTTTTCCAGTTAAAACCCAACTTCAGAGCAATTCCTGTTGTGCTGCAGAGTGCAGTTTCTGAAGGTGGGGAACACAGTGAATCTCAAGGCAACCCAAACTTCATATGGCAATACTTTAAGATTAAAATAACTATTTTAATAAAATTTTATTCAATTATGCGATCAACATAAATTCCTAGGCATTTCATAGTTGTACTATTTCCAAAGCTGAATTCCCCCATTATATGTTTTTAATCTTTCTGTTTGGAGCTAAGATTGCATTTCCTCTTGAATGTCATTATATTGAGTGGTTGCTTCCATATTTTTCAGCCTGTTGAGAATATTTTGATCTTTTTTATAACTTTCATGGTATTGCTTTCTCTCTCGCCAGACAGTAAGGTTATTTTATTTTCTTGTGTAAATAATTTATAAATGTTAATGTTCTGAAGCTTTTAGATGTTGGACTTAAATCACATTTAAGTCTCACCAGAGAGCTCAATATATAACTTTCAGTCAACTAACCTTTCCCAGAACAACCTACTTCACAGGACTGATGTGGGAATAAAATTAGGACAGACCTTTGGATATAACATCTTGAGTTCTCAAGGAAAGACACAAAATGTTAAGTGCTGCGAATGGTCGCAAGGAACGGAGACGAGACGGTGAACAGTGAACTTCAACTCTTTATTTGTCATTCTGAACAGAGCAAAACCCTAGAGCAACAGCAGCCCTTTTATAGGCAAGCTGCTGCTCTAGTAACCAATAGGAAACGTGGAGTGTTAACCCCCTTAACCAATGAGAGTGGCTCGTTAACAGCCAATCAGATTCTCCTGAATGGACCAATCCAATATTGCTATTATAGGCCAATCAGAAGTGCAGGGCTAGAACCCTGCTATTTTCTAAAGCTTTTGATAAACTTTGAGTATTTTATTAGCTCACAACACAAAATATTACAGATAATTAAACCCCAGAGAGCTTAGGGCAGCCCTATAAGTCTCAAAATCTCTTTCCAGGTTGACATTAAGTCATTAGAAACAAACTTTTTAACACCTTAATTCAAGAATTGGGGATGCAATGGTTCAGTGATTTGTCAACTGCAAAGTTTAAAATCCGAGTACAGCATGATGGCCTGAGCACTCTTCTTGCCCCAGATCATGCCCACATAACAGTTTGAAACATGCAAATGTGAGTAGATAAATAAGCACCACTTCTGTGTGAAGGTAACAATGTTCCATGCAGCTAGGCATACAGTCATGCTGGCCACATGTCTTTGGACAATGCTGCCTCCCTCCCTCAAGAAACAGAGATGAGCACTGCTCCCTAGAGTCAGAAACAAATAGACAGTGGAAATCTTTACCTTTAAATATTCTACAGTTTAATATAGCATTATAGGAAATTCTGTCAAACATTGTGAAAAGGCTAGTTTCTTAGAACTAGTGATGCTATAGCTCAGGATACCATTTTCCATTTTTAATATGAAGAAAAAGACTGAAAACCTCTGAGCTTCCACTTTGGAAGTCATGAATTTGTGTTCTGAAAAGATGACAAAGAGCTTAATATTCTCACGAAAATGTATCTGCTGGTTCTACACCCTGCTCTTTCACCAAGGCTGGGGAAAGGTAAAATAATTACTTCAAATGACATCAGAAGATCCAAGGTTGAACCTATTCAAGGAATAGAAAACTTTTTATAGCATAGTTGAAAATTACTTTTTCTTGATTGCTACCCGATACATTCCAGACTGTTCATCAGTCCACTGTTACTAGTCACTGATGCGACTTGTAAGTTGGAATTGGCAGTGATCAAATGATGTGATTTATTACGGAGTTGCTTATTTCTAAATCCCTAAAAATTGTCTGTGAAATGTGTAGTCTGAGATTTTAACTAATTACTTTAAATCAGTATTGGAAATTCATCAATTTCAAAAATGTCACTTGAAAATGTTCCCTGAATTTTGATATGCTGGGCCTCTCAGAAAGTATTGGATAACACTTGGCCTTTAATCAGATAAAATTAGGAAATGTGAATTTCTTCCACTATCTCCTAGTAGATGAGAATACTTGCATAAATGTCAGAGCATGATGGAAGGATTTGTTGCTGAACCAAATATTTGTTCAATGAATGTACTTGTTAAAATACCCCAGCATGTGAATGTTTAGTAATGCCCAATCAAGTATCTTATAGAAATATGAATTGTGCAATTGTATCCCTTTCTCCTTGAAATTACTATCTTGCTGGGAATCAAGGCTTTAAGCTTCCGGAATCCTAACTGAAGCTGTCCTATTTAAATAAAATATAGGACAAGTTTCTGTCAACATCTCTTTGTGTATGTCCCAAGTTTGAATAGAATGATGGGTGTTTTCCTGTACAAGCTTGTGTTCACTGTAGGGATAAAAACTAGGGCAAATATTACTTAATCCTGGTGAAGACACATAACTAGGTATCAGACTACTTCTTGGCAAGCAATACATCTTGTTAGAACCAAACAGAGTTTCAAGAATGTAAAGAATTTGATTCAAACCCCAGATTCTATCCCAATCCATGCTAGGCCAAATAATGCCAGTAGGAAAAGTTTGGGAAAGCAAACTGATTAATCTGTCTTTCTTATAATTCTTCTTTGTGAGCTTTATGGGGAGCTATTGCTTTCCATTTTGTTCTACATATAGACAAATTTGCAATTAGGATTTGGGAAGAGGCAAATCATCTCAAACCAAGTTCGATCCAGAGAATTTAGTCTGTATCTTGACATGGAAAAACACATGTGCCTCCCATCCTGCTAAACATGACTTCTAACTTGAACATTTATTTGAGCTTTCAGCAACACAACTTAAGCTCCATGAAGGGAAATTCTATGCACAATGGAAAGATTATGGACACTCAAAATCCTAAGGAGACTATACTGCACATGTTTCTTGCTGACAAATCATATTTTTACACTTATAGTATTTACTAAGATTACCGGGAGAAATATCAACAACCTCAGATCTGCCACTCTAATGGCAGAAAGTGAAGAAGAACTAAAGAGCCTCTTGATGTGGGTAAAGGAGGAAAGTGCAAAAGTTGGCTTGAAACTCAACATTAAGAAAACTAAAATCATGGCATCCGGCCCTCTCAATTCCTGGCAAATAGATGTGGAAGAAATGGAGGTAGTGACAGATGTTATTTTCCTGGGCTCCAAGATCACTGCAGATGGGGACTTCAGCCAAGAAATTAAAAGACGCTTGTTCCTGGGGAGGAAACCTATGGCAAATCTAGACAGTATACTAAAAAGCAGAGACATCACCCTGCCAACAAAAGTGTGCATAGTCAAGGCTATGGTTTTCCCAGTGCAATGTATAGCTGTGAAATTGGACCATAAGGAAGGCTGAGTGTGCTGTCCAGAAGTTTAGAATTAATGGGATTTGGGATAGTTAGTTATGATTTGAGAGTTGTCCCCTTAAGGGAATGCATCATGGTAAATGTAGTTAAGGTATCCTGGGAAATGCAGTTCGTGTCATGTGGCCACATCTGTAATCCTGATTGGTCACTAAATTGACCCTTGTTGGGTTGGGGGAGGCTCCCTCATTCTTGTCTGAATCCATCATACCATGCAGTCGCTTCAATCATCATGGGGTTGAGACTTTATTATCTTTCTATACCACAATTCAGATATGCAAAAGATTGGACATTAAGAAGAGCCTTGTCATAACTGTGAGTTGATAAGGATGCCTGATGAACCAATAAAAAAGACTTTGTATGGATGCTTTGTGGAGTTGATCTGTCTGCTTTATGCCATTCAAACATTAATAAGCAGAACAGTAGAAAGATAATTTAATCTTGATTCCTGGAAGCAATAAAAAGATAAAGTAGAAAGATATTTTGAAGCCAAGAGTAAATGTGCATGCTATTCCTTTGTTCCTCAAACCTAGCATTGTGGCTGCAGGAAGGGGTAAATTCACCCCCCTTTTCTCTTCAGCGAAAGAAGTGCTGTGTCTCAAGTTACAGTGTCTCAAGTTAACTCAGAAAGAACCAATTTGCAAAACAAAGGGAGGGGCCAGGTATTCCTCATCTATCCCTGTATTCATCCAGTGACAAACCCTTTCCCAATATAATGAGAAAGTTTCAGAAATCTTGCTGGTATTTGTAGAAAGGAAAACTAATTTTGCCCTGCTCATTCTAGCTGAAAGACTTCATATTTCTTAAGCTCTCAGCTGCATCAAAAGGGGCCCTTCTCTGGCCGTTTTATTGGGGGTCATAATTCATTACTGACAGACCGTTTTCAAAGCAAAGAAGTCCGTTCCGCCTCCCCCCCCAAGACACAAGGCTAATTCAAGCAGCTATATGAACAAAGGAGCAATTTCTTTTTTGTTAAAAAAAAACCCTAGAGTTTATCCATCTTTACAAAAAAAATTTAACAGTATAATTCTGCATGCAACCTTTGGAGTGTTGTATTCGATTGATGAATTTCTCTTCCAGCAAGGAAACAATAAAATCCTCTGGGGCTCATCCCCCCCCCCCCCCCCCGACTTAAGCAAAGCGGCCCATAGCACCATCTGGTGGTCTAGGAGAAATTTCCCAGAGAATTCAAAGACTTGTCTGCCAATTTTTATAAGAACTTGTTTACAAATTTTTATAAAAACTACAGGAAGTTTCACAAATTTAACCAGTGTTTAACCAATGAAAATTCCTTTTTTAAAATTATTGTGGCAACATTAAGCAACTTAATGCAAGGTTCCAGTACTACCTGCAGCCTAACCTGTGCTTAGCAACAGTGTCTTCCAGACCTAGCAAGCAACACTAACAGGCAACCCTGTATTTTGCTCTCACGTCTTCACACTCAGCAACAACACCTCCTATTGTGCTCATTTGTGTAGCAAGCAACACTAACAGGCAACCTTGCGTTTTGCTCTCACATCTTCAGACTCAGCAACAAAGCCTACTATAAGCCCATTTGTGTAGCAAGCATGCAATGCACCCTAAAAGCAGCCATATTATGCAGCTCCACCTATGTGCTCAAGTACTAAATTTTCCAAAATTCACCTTTGCCAATTTGAAGCACACTAATAAGCAGAACACTGGGTGCCAAAGAATAAAGGTCTTTGAACTATGGTGCTGGAGAAGACTCCTGCAAGACCCTTGGACTGCAAGGCAATCAAACCGGTCAGTCCTAGAGATCAACCTTGACTGCTCTTTAGAAGGCCAGATCCTGAAGATGAAACTCAAAATACTTTGGCCACCTAATGAGAAGGAAGGACTCACTGGAGAAGAGCCTAATGCTATGAACAATTGAAGGCAAAAGAAAAAAGGGGACAGCAGAGTATGAGATAGCTGGATGGAGTTACTGAAGAAGTTAGTGTGAACCTAAATGGACTTTGGGGCATGGTAGAAGACAGGAAGGCGTGGAGGAATGTTGTTCATGGAGTCATGATGGGTTGGACCCAATTTCGTGACTAACAACAACATTTACTATTAGGATGAATAGTTTCCTGGATCAAGTTCCAGCAACATTGTTCTGCACTGCCTAGATGGGGAGAAAATGTATTGAACAAGGTAATCAGGCATTCTTCCTAGCATAGTTTTGAAACAGGGGAAGGGTAGCAGCCGAATCTGACAGCAGAGGAAACCATCTGTATATTTTATAAACTGCCTCTGGAATTTGCCCAGTCAATCCTTCATTAACACTTTTCTTGGCTTCTTTTGAACTGAGCAGCCTACCTTCTACTTATGTAAAGATATTCACTGTGGAAGCCCGGTGTAATTTTACACAGCTTGTTATTTTATATAATATGCTATTAGAACCAGTTTCTTCTGTTTCTCATTTTGATCTTTATGCTTTTTTTTCCTGGATGATCTGAGATCAAAGATGTGGTTCAACTTTTCTTTATTAACAGATTAGAAAAAAGAATCACTGAAGTTAGGACTCTGCATGATCACTTAAGACTAGAAATATTGATTGCCAGTTTTTTTTTGTCAAGTGAACAATCTTCCTGAGCACTTAAATACAGTAAATAACTATTACCTTGTAAGAATAGGATTAATAGCTTATTATTTGTAGGCTTTTTCACTTTCAAGATACTTTTGTCAAATTCAGAAATCATATCATGATGTCAAATTAAAAAAACTCATGGGCTGAAATAAACCTCAGTCTCCTTCCATCTCCCTGGCAAAATGATAGCAATAGCCCAATCAGGGTTTCAGGGCATAACCACCAGCAGGACGCAACAGCTATGCAGGATTTTAGAGTTGCCTTTCAGATCTGTCTAAAGACAAGGACTGAAAATAAGAGCATTTATAAAATGGTCTCTTTTTGTTGTCCTGCTTCTGCTGTTTTGTCTTTTTGAAATTATTTTAAAATGGTAGACAAGAGGACTGCTCCTTTTTAGTAGCTGCATTTAGATCTCAGAGGAGGTAAAGGAGATTCATGTGATCAGGAACCTTATCTAAGGAAGTTCTTTTCCAGTAGAAGTCTGATAGCAAGAATGGCCAGGTTTAAATGTCTTCCCATTCCACTTTTGTGTTGGAGTCCTAATCTAAATAATCCTCTGCAGTTGCAACAAACGGCAAACTGGATCTCTCACTGTAGGCAAGCCAGAACCCGACAAAAACATGGATGGAGATGGGCAGGATAAAGAGGGGGTGTTGGAAGAAGGAGAAGACTTGGGAAATCTAAAATGACTAACAGATTTAACAGATAATAAGAGTTGGAAGGGACCTTGTAGGTCATCTCGTCCAACCCCCTGCCCAAGCAGGAGTCCTTACGCCATTTCTGACAAATGGCAGTCCAATCTCTTCTTGAAAGTCTCAAGTGATGGCACTCCCACAACTTCCGAGGGCAAGATGTTCCATTGGTTGATTGTTCTCACTGTCAGAAAGTTTCTCTTTATTTCCAGGTTAAATCTCTCCTTGTTCAGTTTCCATCCATTATTCCTTGTCTGGCCTACAGGCGCTTTAGAAAATAGCTTGACCGCTTCCTCTCTGTGGCAGCCCCTCAAATATTGGAAGACTGCTATCATGTCTCCCCTGGTCCTTCACTTCACTAGACTAGCCAGCCCAGTTCCTGCAAACGTTCATTGTATCTTTTAGTCTCCAATCCCCTAATCATCCTGATTGCTCTTCTCTGTACTTTTTCTAGAGTCTCAACATCTTTTTTATAATGTGGTGAACAAAACTGGATGCAGTACTCTAGGTGTGGTCTTACTAAACCTTTATAGGGTGGTATTAGAACTTCCCTTATCTTGATTGTGTCCCTTTGTTAATACAATTTAGGATTGCTTTTGCTTTTTTGGCTTCTGCTGCACATTGCTGGCTCATAATTAGCTGGTTGTCCACTAACACTCCAAGATCCCTGTCACAGTTACTGCTATTGAGCCTAGTTTCACCCAGGCTATATGTGTTCTTTTGGTTTTTCTTGCCTAAGTGTAGGACTTTACTTTTCTCTACATTGAATTTCATTTTGTTAGATATGGCCCAGTGTTCTAGTTTGTCAAGATCCATCTGGATCTTGAGCCTATCTTCTTGGGTGTTAGCTATTCCTTTTTAAAAAAAAAAAAACAAATTTTATTAATTTTACAGAAAACACAATACACAAAACACAAAACATAAACAAAACTAAAAGATCTTTTCTGAAGGTTGTCTGATCCCGGGTTGAAACTCTTCACACAGACACAAATTCAAACATCATATTCACTTTATATATCCTTTCATATCTTATTATCATTTTCTTTTTATATATATATATATATAAACCATTTTTATCAATTTTATAAAAACAATGCACAAGGCATAACAGCTTATAAATTCTTTTCTAAGAAAAAATAATAAAAGAAGAAAACCAATAGAACATAACAATTCCAAATTATAGTATCAATACTTTATCTATTTAACTTCATATCTTATCCCAACTTCTCCTTTTCATCCAAATTATTTCTTGTTAATTAAAATTTTATTGCCTTTTTTCAATATATAAAATCCAAAAAAAAAAACATAACAAAACCTTTATATATCCTTTCATATCTTATTACCATTTTCAATAACATTCTTTGTCTGTTCTATTTCCAACTATCCATTCATCTTTTTTCTTTTACTATACTTCTCCTATACACCAATTGGAGTAACGTCTATAACTCATTACCCTAACTTAAAAGTACTTCATATAACAATTTTTCTTGGGATTCTGTTTAATAGATTCTAAAATTACACAATGAATTTTATACTCTAAATACACATATAAAAAACACAGTCTTATGTACCCTCCAGAATCCCTCTTTTATCCTAAATTAAATTCACCCATTGTCTCTGAATAAACTTTTTTTCTTTAGATCTTGCTTCCCCCCATTGAGGCTTCTCCTCCCCCCCTTTCTCTCTTGCTTATTCTTCTCCTTGCCCTTTTTACCCCTTTGTCTCTCCTCCTCCCTTTTCTTACTCCCTTTCCTTTGCTTTCTAACCTTGCCTCCACCTTTCCGCTCATTTTTGTCTTTTTTGGTTGTTTTTATAATTCTTAAAATCCCCTTTTTCTTATCCTTTTTCTCCTCCTCCCCGGAAAGAACCCATTGTTCATCAAAGATGGCTTCTTCTTCCTCTTCTTCTTTGTCCCAGTCCTTCTGCTGCGTAGTCAACTTTTCATAAGTACATAACGCCATTTCTAAAAATTGAAACAAAGTGCCCAAAGTATTTTCCTTTTTATATTTTTGATATTCAGTCTTTAGTTCATGCACAAGCGATGCCATCATGAAAAAAGAAACTTTTCCCAAAACAACCACAAATATTTTTAATCAAAAATAATTCAAAAAAAAAAAATTCCAAAAATTAATACTTTTCTTCCTTCTTCTCTTTCTCTTTCTGGGGTTAATGTTTAATCAAAGAGGTCCAATTACCATATACCCTTCTTTGGGATTCTAGGCAATCTCCTCCTTTTTCAGCTTCTGCTCCAATTTTTTTTTCCTCTCCCTTCCCACTTGCAACATCAATTTTAAATAATCAGAAATCCATACCTCTAATAAGGGTTTTCCAATTTCTTAAGTTTTTCAACGTCCAGAAACCCTTTTGTCCCTTAGCTTCAACTTTCAGAATAATTCACTTTCAATGTCCAATATGTCCAAACATATCTGCTGTTTCCATGGGGTGGGAGAGTGAAGAAAAAAAAAAGTTCCCTTTAACAGCTTCTCCGCCGCTTTCTCTTCTTAGGGATACAATGTATCCTCCAGCAATTCAAACAGCTCAGTTCCAACAAATTTGAAAGATGTTACTTGACCCGGCTCAGACAGCACTTTCACTCTTCTTACTTCCTCCAGCGCAATCTTACCCGGTTGCTGGCTTCTTCGTGGCGGCCATTGCTGACCGCCGCTCCACCGCCTTGGGAAAAAGGGGTTTTCCAGGACGAGGAGGGGGTCTGCGACACCCCCAACCCCCTGTCCGGCTCCCCTCTCTCTTCGGCTGTCCCTACAGGGCAGCCATATCCCCCTGACCCATCTGGATCGGGGGTACCTCGGCGGCTAGCACAGCAGGAATCGCGAGCAGTCGCGAATTCCTGCTGCCCCGAAGCCACGCGAAATCGGAAACCCCCGGGTGTTAGCTATTCCTGCCAGCTTAGTATCATCTGCAAATTTGGTAAGTTCCCCTTCTATTCCCTCAAAGTCGTTAATGAAGATATTGAAGAGTACTGGGCCTAAGACAGAACCTTGTGGCACCCCACTGCTTACTTCCCTCCATGTAGACTTAGACCCATTAAGGACTACTCATTGAGTACGGTTTGCCAGCCAGTTGCGAGTCCATCTAGTGGTGGTATTCCACTTTTTTCTAGCTTACAAAGAAGTAGGTTGGGGTCTACTTTGTCGAATGCCTTGCTGAAATCTAAATATATTATGTCCACAGTATTTGGCTGGTCTACTAATTTAGTCACTGTGTTGAAGAATGAAATGAGATTGGTTTGGCATGATCTGTTTTTAACAAATCCATGCTGACTGCTAGTTATTACTTTACTTGTTTCTAGATGTTGGCAGATCTGGTTTTTTTATTATCTTTTCCAATATCTTCCCGGGTATTGATGTTAGGCTGATTGGTCTATGATTTCCTGGGTCTGGTTTTTTTCTTCCTTTTTTGAAGATGGGAACCACATCAGCTCTTTTCCAGTCCTCTGGTAGTTCCCCGGTGCTCCAGGATTTTTGAAAGATATGGTGCAGTGGTTCTGAGATGACCTCTGCCAGCTCCTTTAAAACTCTGGAATGTAATCCATCAGTCCCCAGTGATTTGTTTTCATCAAGATCAGACAGGTGTTCTCTTACTATTTTTTTGCTTATTTTAACTTTTATCTCTGATCTGTCTTTTACAGTTATGTTTTTGGTGGGTTGAGCTATAGGTTTTTTGTTTTTTGTTTGGCGTGAAGACGGATGCAAAGAATGAGTTAAGCAGTTCTGCTTTCTCTCTGTTGCCTGTTATTTCCTTGCCATCTTCTCTCTTTAGTGGACCGATTGTTTCCTTATTTTATTTTCCTTGTTATTTATATGTTGGAAGAAACTTTTTAAAATTATCTTTGACTTTTGTTGCAAGTCTTTGTTCTTTCTGAGCTTTTGCTATCCTGACTTCGTCTTTGCAGATTCTGGCTATCTGCTGATATTCTGCCTTAATTGTATGTCCTTCTTTCCATTTTTTGTACTTATCCTTTTTTCTTTCAATTTGCCAGAGAGATCTTTGTGCAGCTGTGCTGGTTTCTTCTTGGATTTCTTGTTTTTCTTTCTCAGTGCTATTGTGCTGGTCTGGGCTTCTATGATCGTACTTTTTAGAGCTTCCCAAGATTCTTGAGTTGTTTTCCCCTTTAGGATTTTCATCCATGAAATCTTTCCCAAGTTCTCTCTGAGTTTATTGAAATCAGCTCTTTTAAAATCCAAGGCTCTGGGGTGATTATGTTCTGTTGCTTGTGTTTGTGTTATGTTGAATTCTAGTATGACATGGTCACTCTCACCCAAGGTTCCTGCAGTTTCAACTATCACTTCTCTGTCTGTAAGAATTAAGTCCAGTATGGCTGTCCCTCTAGTTTCACCCTCTACCTTTTGGACAACAAAGTTGTCAGCTAGGTTGGTTAGGAACTTATTTGATTTCCTGCTTGGTGCAGAATTAGTTTTCCAATTGATATCAGGATAATTGAAGTCTCCCATTACTATTGTTGCATGTTTCCTGCATAAGTTTGTTAGTTGGCTGAAAAAAAGGACATCTATATTTTCTGCTTGATTGGGTGGCCTATAATATACACTTATGGCCATGTCATTCTTTTTTTTTTATATTGACCCATATGCATTCTAGGAGGTTTTCATCTTTGGTTTCATGCATTTCTGCAGCAATATAGTGGTCCTTTACATACAGTGTAACTCCACCTCCTCTTTTATGGGGTCTTTTCTTTTCTTTTTTGAATAGCTTGCATCCTTCTACCAGTATCTTCCAGTCAGGTGTTTCATCCCACCAAGTTTCTGTTATTCCAACTATATCATTTATCTTCATGTATTTGTAGTTCAAGTTCACTCTGTTTGTTCCCCAGACTTTGTGCATTTGTATATAGGCACTTGAGATCTTTATGTCTGACACTGTGTTTACTGGCTATATAATTTGTGTTATGCCTGCCTGCCCCTACTTTCTTGACACCTGTATGATTAGTGCACATGGTATGGCACTCACTATTAAATGCTTGGTTGTGGTTGGCATCAAGGTTGATGCCAACCAATATGTATATATATCTTCCCAAGATTTCCACCCCAGATGTATGTCTATAGAGATTTTCAGTCATCCAGGTCATGGCTGTCCCAAAGGTGTTTTTTCAAAAGGCAAGTGTACCCAGGATCCCAAATTTATATATATTTGAGTTTGTATGAATGGAAAACATTGCAAAAATTCCTCTCTGTTCTGAACAGGATTGTTTAGGTTCAGACCATCAGGCCACTGATTTGAATACAGCTGATTTATCTATTCAGTTACCAAATTTGGAAGGACTTTGGCTAATTGTAGCTCTCTGTAAACTTCCTTCCATGCATGAAAGTTAATTCTAAGAAATAAACATTTCCTTTGCTTTGTGCATATAAAGCCTAGCAATTTGTAAGGGACTGGTCATAAGCCATAAGGTCAGAGATACAGAAATGCTCCTCTCATGCTGCTCTGTATTTCTGAGTCTTGAATGTGTGCATTATAAAGCCAACAGATCTGCCCTCAAAGCATTGTGGTTATGCTATATATTTAAAAATCATGAGGTTACAGAAGATTTTCTCACCATCACTCCCAGAACAAGAGTTAGATGTAACTGCTACAACTGTTTGAGTGGATTTAATTCAGTGAAGCTCAGGCCAGCTCTTCTGCAGTTGTTGGGACTAAACTCATATACACGCGGCCCCTCCCACCTCAGCATACAGCAGATTATGTTGCCAAGCAAAGTGTGACGTAATGTAGAACAAGCGCAGCCAAGAGGGCCTTGCCTACAACCGCTGCCTGCATTGCGCTGTTTCCCAGCTCTCTCTGCTGCAAGTCAAAGGTTTTCCCAGGAAGGGTACACACCAGCACATTTATAAAGCATGCTGAATTCATGAACAGCTGTGCCTGAGCAGTATCTGGTTACAAGCACCCAGTGATTTCACTGTGAGCTGCTGCTTGCTTCTCTCCAGCATCCCACAGAACATTTTGCACTGTCATTTTGGAGCACTGCATACTTCAGAGAGCCTGGGTACAGAATTTAATCTGAAGTAGAATCTTCCTGAGTAACAGGACTGCACTGATATCTGTCCTCTATATTCCTGTGACTATTCCTGTGATTACTCAGAAGAGGAGACACAAAATATGCATTGATCCCCTTTGTGGTGCAAAACCTATTTTCAAAAATTTGAGTTGGATTTCCTCACCACCAGGCTAGGACAAGTGAGAAATCAATCAATCAATGTAGATAATTCCAATTGGCCAAACATATGGCCTCATGTTAGCTTTTGTTTTATTCTTGACAGAGCATAAAAGGTGTTTAAAAAAAATTATCTGCATTTCCTGCTATTGACAAATCTTGGGGGAAAGTATCTGTGATTTCTTTTTTATTTATGCAACTGAAATGTCATTCTGATTTTGCTTCAGAAAAGCTTTGAGCGGTTTGCATCTAATAATAATTCATGTTTTAATAAATATAAATATACCCACAAAACAGAGAGCTGGCTTAGTGTATTAGTAGAATTTGAAGAGAAATAGAATGGTTGCCGTGAACCTGACAACCATAGACATGACCATGACCATGACCTGTGGTATTATATGAGACTATAGGTGGACCAAACAGAGTCTGCAGCACATCACATTGTATCTCCCATACAAATACAGCGAATTCTCCATCACTATTTCATAAGAAAACAAATATTTCAGGAAACCATTGTCAATGGAATCAAACACAATTGAGATGTCCAAGAAAATTAAGAGGATTGTTCTCCCACATAGATTCTCCATCAGGCTGATCAGATCAATTCTAGGCTAAGCTCTGACTTGTAATATATCCAAATAATCAGTCTCAACCAAGAGTGTCTAGGACAACAAGAACCATGAATATGGCACATGGCCAAAATTGGTATTTTCAATGCAAAGTGTCCATGCTGCCTATGTAGAACTTTAGAACTTAATTGTTTGGTGTTAAGTCTGGGCGGTGGGTCCCAAGGAGAGACGAGACTCGAAGTAGTGAACAACAGCTCTTTATTAAGCAACCAGATACTGAGACAAAAATCCTAGCCGCAGCAGCTCTTTTTATAGAGCTGGCTGCGCCTAGGCAGACTATGACAGACTTTTGAGCCTGCCACGCTTGGTTTTACCCAATCGCGGCAGCCCATATACGAACCAATCAGGATTGCTAATATCGTCCAATCACGGCCCGGCTATTCCGGACCAATGGGAATGCAGGCCTACAAGCCTGCTAGTATGGAACATTTGGTATCTGATAAAAAAGAAACAGACAACAAAGGTAGAAATATTATTGGAAGTTCTGAGTTGGTCTTGGCTAATGTTTTTGTAGGGCTATATTTCCCTTTCCAGAAAATCATTATCTTGTCATTCCCAACTGATAGTCTTTCTCTACTATAATCCAACCCATTGCAACTGTCTTTGCTTCAGGCCTTTTTGCACTTGGCAAAGAAATATATGTTTTATATTCAGCAAGCAAAGAATAGGTATCACAGGGTGGGAAAGTGAGGAATTGATATACTAGTGAAGTTAAAGAAGCTCACTGATATGCTATCAATCTTTTACAAGTGTAAGAGGAACTTCTCCTAGCAACTCAGGTTATCATGACTTTCAAGAAAACAGCTTAAAATAACAACAGAAACTACAAGGTGAAGTCTTAGCTTTGCTATACATCTATATCTGGTAGTGATAGTGGTGTGGTCTGACTACTTAGTCCTGTTTTATAATCTAAGCCAGAGATGTCAAACTCAAAGCCCATGGGCTGGATCCAGCCCACAGAGTACTTAGATCTGGCCTGTAGGGCTACCCTGGAAGCAGCAAAGGACCATCCAGAGTGCTCTGCCAGAGAAAACAGAGCTTGGAAGGGCTACACACCCTCCATTTTCGCTGGCAGAGGTTTGCAGGAGGATGTCCCAGCTGAAAACGGAGATTGGGAGCCTGTTTTTGCTGGCACAGCACTTGGGCCACCACAGGCTCCTGACACGCTGGCTATGCCCACTCTAGCCATGCCTAGCCCAGCCCCCCAAGGTCAAACACAACCCTGATGTGGCCCTCAATGAAATCGAGTTTGACACTCCTGGTCTTAGCCATTCAAGATGCTGCCCGCCCCTACCACCTATCAGGAGGTATTCAAGGCTTCAATCTCATAGAATTTATGTAAAAGATCCAAAAATGTTTTGTTTTTATACAAGAGGGGAATAAGGAAGCAAAACTGCCCAAGTTCCTATTTGTGGTTGGAATAGCAAGAGGCCAATTTAAATCCAAAGGGTTTGATAGCTCTTCCCAAAGCAGGCATCAGTAGCCTTTTGATCAGAAGGGGCTGTATTTAATGTTAGCAAAACTTATAATGGCCAAGAAATATTGCAAAGTCGATGGAGTCATATCATACTTTTGGGTGGGGCAAAAATGTGTATCTTTTTTGGCAGAAGAGCTTATAAAACAATTATTTTAAATTTTAAATTTGTATGAATTTCCACTTCAAAATGGTAAGAAATCAGCATTCAGCAAGATAGCAGCAAGAAGAAAATGAGAACAATTCTAAGATTGCATAGAACTCCGTATTCCAGTTTTTCCTGCAGTCATAGCAAATGGTTACTTCCCTCAAATCCTAAGAAAATACTCCACCAAAAAGGGTAACTGTATCTTAAATTCAAAAACGATATCATGTCACAGAACAAATCTGCATTATTCAGAGAAAGAAAATTTTCAGCATGATAAAATCCAATGGTCTGTCTACATAAAAAAGCCTATATTTTTTCAGTTTATTATTGTATCTTATGTTTGTCCATCATTTTTGAAGGGGACCTTGACATCTAACAAGTTGTGGGCTTTCCATTGTGTTCTGCAGGTGGCTGGTAAGGCCTATATAACCTATTTTATAAGATAACCAAATTAACATTCACAAGTTTTCGTCTCTTAAACCAGGTGCCGACAACCTGCGGCTCCAGAGCTGCATGCAGTTCTTTGATCCCTCTCCTGCAGCCCCTGCCAACCCAGTTGCATGACCTACTCTCCATCCCAAGAAGGTGCAAGCCTTTCCGAAGAGCCATGCAGTTGAAGTGCCCCTAGCATTTTCTCTGCACTACCTGTGACCAGCTGTTTTGTGACTCTGTGTTCTTCACAGGCAGCTCAGCACCAGCCGCAATCCCCTCTGTGTCAGCTCAGGAAGGAGGGAAACAGGGAGGAGCAGCCACCGGCAGCGAATGCATGGAGGGAAGACCTCTGGCTCTCCTGGGCAGCACTGCTGGCTACCCACCTGAACATGGAGCGGCAGCAGTGGGAGGAATTGCCACTGCTGCCGCTGTAATCCTAGCCCAGGAGAGTATCTTGCTTCTGCGTGCATGCGCATGAGAGACAGAGACATGAGAGAGAGAAAGGGGGAGAAAGAGAGAGAGAGAGAGAAATGAGAAAATGATGGAGGGAGAGAATGAGAGAGAGGAAAGAGAAACAAATGAGAGAGAGAAGGGAGAGAGGGAGAGAGAAATGAGAGCTGGGGGAGAGAATGAGAGAGAGGGAAAATAGAGGGAAACCAAAGAGAAAGAAGGGGAGAAAAGAGGGGGGGAGGGAGAGGAAAAGAGAAAAACAAATTAGAGGGAGAGAAATGAGAGAAAGAAAAGGGGAGAAAAAGAGAGAGAAAAGATAGAACTGGAGGAAGAGAATGAGAGAGAGAGGGAAAAGAGAGGGAAACCTGAGAGAAAGAAGGGGAAGGGAAAGAACGAGGAAGAGGAAAAAAAGATCAAACTTTTATTTGGGACAACAAAGTAGCAGAACAAGGCTAAATATAATGTATGATGTCAATAAAACAATGAAGTTGAGCTATTCAAAAGCAGCCCCACCTACCTAAGTACTTAACTAATCTTGTTCCACCTGTACTGTTCCACCTGAATAGAATCTTGATATACCTGTAACCCTTTGGGTACTTTAGCTCACTGCATTCCTCACATATGCTGCCAAAATAGGCTTGCTCCACTAGTAGTCACACATAAGCAGGATGCAGCTATTCAATTTATTGGTGCCAACATTAATTTTATACAAGCCATACAATGGTGGTGCCTGTGCCCCCAAAACTTTATCAAAATTGCATGTGTATGTACTGTAGTAAAAAATAAACAATAAGAAACATAGATGTTCTCAATATCCAAGAAAAAAAAAATTTTTTACATATCTATAATCCCTTATCAGATAAAAATATGATATGTCTGAATCAGAACTGAATTTTTCATATATCCCATAATATATTTTGTAAAGATCTTAGTTGTTTGTGACTGATTTCAGGAGCTCCAGGAATAACAGTCCTATATTGGTCCACAAATTTTTATCTTTGTTCTGTCCTTAATTAGCATTCTTGAGATCCCCGCGCTTTGATTGGCCAAAGCGCGGGGCACTCTGATTGGTCAGGCGAGCCGCGCCGATTGGCTCGCTAAGAATCTCCCGCGATTGGTCCATTCGGATCGCGGGAGATTCAAAGTGGTGTTATTGGCCGCAGCCGCGGCGGCTAAAAGAATAAAAGCCGCGATCTTTTTCCCTTTGCCCCAGTTCGGTTCCAACCTCAAATAAAGAGCATGATTTGAAGTCACCGACTCCTGGCATCATTTCGCGGACACAACACTGGCGACGAGGGTGGGATCCAGACTCTGAACCGAACCACGTTTCCGACGGAAGCCAGACGAATCACCGCGATGGCGAAAATCGCACCCCCCGCACCCTTCAACCCCGCCACCGAGGACTGGGAATCGTACTCCGACCGATTCCGCATGTTCTTCGAGTGCAGCGACCTGAAGGACGCCACCGGCCCCATGAAGCGTGCCGTCTTCCTGACCCACTGCGGTCTTCAAGATGGCCAAGGCGCTTGCCAAACCCGCCGATGTGACCGCGATGGACTGGGACGTCCTCGAGCCAATACTTCGGCGGCACTACGCTCCAGAGGTACCCATCCTGATCCGACGCAACGAATTCTACCGTCGGGACCAGAGGTCGGGTGAGAGTTTCAGCGACTTCGTCGCCGAGCTGCGGCACCTAGGGGGGCTCTGCGAATTCGACAACCTGAACGACGCCCTGCGAGACCGAATCGTGCTCGGTTTGTGGGACCCCGTCCTCCAGAGCCGGCTGATGGCCAAGGGCAACATCAGCCTAGCAGAGACCCTCACCGCAGCCGCCGCTGCCGAAGCAACCCGAACTTCCGCCAACCGCATACGCAGACCGAACACTGGGGACCGCAGCGGAAACAACAACCCTGCGAAGTCGACCGAGGCCCAACCCGAGACGACCACCCACCAGGGCGACTTCCACTCGGCATCGGGCACTTCAGACGACGAGGAGGACGTCCATCGCCTCCAGACAGGGCGCAACCCACGGAACCGGCGGGGTCATAAGTCGAGAACCAACTGTGCCGGTTGCGGCGGCGACCACCCCAGGTCGGAATGCCAGTTTTTCGAATCGATTTGCCGGCATTGCGACAAGAAGGGACACATCGCCCGTGTCTGCCGCCTAAAGAAGAATCACAGCCCGGCACGATGGGACCAGAGCGACCGGAGGAGAGAGAGCACACCACCCCGGACCAGAGATCGCCCCTTGGACAACAGATGGGACCGGAACGGATGATCCCTGCGAGGCGGCGATAACCGGCGAAGAGAGGAGACCCATCAGACGGTCACCATCAGCCACGCCATCACCAATGACGCCCGGAAGGTCCACGTGGAGGTAGGCATCGAGGGCCAGCCATGCAAAATGGAGGTGGACTCCGGGTCCTACCTCTCCATGATTGCATGGCATGAAATAAAGCGCTTGGTGCCTACCCTCCAAAGGAGGAACATAGACAGCCAGAGACTCATTGTAAAGGACTACCAGGGAAACCGCATCCCGGTAGTTGGAACCAAACACTTCAACGTCACCTATAAAGGGCACACCGAAAGACTTCCCCTGACAATCGTCGACCGCGACCGCCCAAGCCTACTGGGACTGCAATGGTTCGCCCCGCTCGACATCGCACTCATGGGAGTCGACCACGTCACCGACGACAGCTGGGAGCAGCAACTGGCCCGGGAATTCCAAGAGGTCTTCGACGGAAACCTAGGCAAGTACCGAGGGCCCCTTATATCTTTCAACCTAGACCCAAACGTCTCCCCAAAACGCCTGAAACCAAGGCGGGTGCCATTCGCACTTAAACCCAAGATAGACGAGCAAATCGACAAGCTCGTCAAGCAAGGGGTCCTACAGCCCATAGACCACGCCCAGTGGGAGACCCCCATAGTCACCCCGATCAAGCCCGATGGGTCGGTGAGGATCTGTGGGGACTATAAGGCCACCCTAAATGGCGCGCTACAACAAAGCGCCTACCCCGTCCCAGTAGTGCAACACCTACTGCACTCACGGGGAGGGGGCAAGGTTTTCGCCAAGCTCGACCTCGCCCAGGCTTACCAACAGTTGCCAGTCGACGAGCAAACGGCAGAAGCGCAAACCATTGTCACCCACGGGGGGGCATTTAAATGCCACCGACTCCAATTCGGAGTCAGCGTGGCACCGGGAATATTCCAAAGCCTAATGGAAAGACTACTGCAAGGCATCAAGGGGGTGGTACCTTACTTCAACGACATCCTAGTGTCGGCAGCCAATCAAGCCGAACTAGAGGGTTGCCTAAGGGAGGTCCTAACCAAATTTAAAGAGACCGGACTAAAAGTCAAGAGGGAGAAATGCCAGCTATGCACGGAACAGGTAGAATTCCTGGGATACCTCCTAGACCGTCACGGCATTCACCCCACAAACCAAAAAATCAAGGCCATCAAAGAAGCCCCCACACCCAAGTCGAAGACGGAACAACAGGCATTCCTGGGGCTACTTAACTTTTACAATGTTTTCCTGCCCCAAAAGGCGATGGCAGCGGAGCCCTTGCATAGGCTCCTGGACAAGGCGGCGACCTGGAATTGGGGGAAACGCGAGCAAGCCGCCTTCCAAAGAACAAAGGACCTCCTCACTTCGGACACCGTCCTCATACAATACAACGAGACCCTACCTATGGCCGTCACATACGACGCATCACCCTTCGGCGTCGGTGCTGTCCTCAGCCATACCCTCCCCGACGGAAAAGAAGCGCCCATCGCGTTCTTTTCAAGAACCCTCACCAAACCGGAGCGGAAATATAGCCAGCTGGACAAAGAGGCTCTGGCTATCATTGCCGCCGTAGAACGATTCCACGAGTATCTCTACGGCCGGACTTTCACCATCATAACCGACCACAAGCCGCTGCTGGGAATCCTTGCAGGAAACCGGGCCACCCCGAACATTCTGTCTCCCCGAATGACAAGGTGGTCCGAGTTCCTGGCAGCTTACAACTACGGACTCATACACAGACCGGGTAAGACGATCTCCCATGCAGACGCCTTAAGCCGCTCGCTGCTACCGGAACCCGACACCGACCCAGCACCCACGACGACCACCCTCAGCATTGAGACTCTACCCAACATGCCCATAACCGCGTCAGACATTGCCCGAGAGACTAATAAAGACAAACGTCTGCCGCGGGTGTTGCATTGGGTAGAGAAAGGGTGGCCGGAAAGGGACAACGACGAGTCCGTCAAAACATTCCGAAACCGCCAAACGGAACTCTCGTTATTAAAAGGGTGCATACTATGGGGGGATAGGGTGGTCATTCCAGAAAAGCTACAAGGGAAGGTTCTAGAACTGCTACACGAGGGGCACCCTGGCATCGTTAGGACTAAAGCCCTGGCCAGAAGTTACGCTTGGTGGCCAGGGATGGACAAACAAATAGAGGCCTGGGTAGCAAGGTGCCAACGATGCCAGGAAACTAGGCCAAGCCCACCCACAGCACCCGTCCTAGAGTGGGAAACCCCAAGGGGACCTTGGTCTAGGATTCACATAGACTTCGCCGGGCCCACAAAAGGACACACCTTCCTCATAACAGTTGATGCTTACTCCAACTGGCTGGAGGTAAGCAACATGAAGACGACAACCACGGAGGCCGTGATCAAGGAACTCTGCAAACTCTTTGCAACACACAGCCTCCCAGACGTCGTCGTTTCCGACAACGGGCCCCAATTCACCTCGCTGGAATTCGAAATATTCCTAGTGGAAAGGGGCATCCGCCACGCGCTGACAGCACCGGCGCACCTGGCGGCGAACGGTAGGGCGGAACGGATGGTCCAATTCACTAAGAAGACCATCCGGAAAATAGACCACGGGGAGATCCAGGAGAAAATAAACAAACTACTCTTCACCCAACACATAACCCCAAATACCACAACGAATAAGAGCCCAGCCGAACTATTAATGGGCAGGAAACTAAGGTCCCCACTCGACAGGTTACACCCCACGTATAACCCGGAGAAGCCCCCAGACTCAAACAGCAAACACCGAACCTTCGCACCCGGCGACCCCGTATACGCGAGAAACCTGACGGGAGACCCACTATGGATACCAGCCGTCATCACATAAATAACAGGCCCACACTCGTACCGGCTACAAACAGCAGACGGACGAGCGTGGAAATGCCACATCGACCAACTAAGGTCGAGGACTACCAACCAAGAGACCACCGACGCACAAACAGGTGAAACCAACCCCCACAACACAAACCAAGGGGGGAGGGAATACCCAGGGGACCAAAACCAAAGAAGAATAAACCAGCCGTACTTACCGGAAAGCAGCCATCACGACCCCTCGCCAGGAAGAGACAGCCAGGCCAGCTTGACCGACCCGGAAAGACCGAGCGGGAGCGGCGAAACCCGCAGCTCAACCAACCCGGGAGGCCCAGGAGGGAGCTACGGAGAGCGGCCCGGCCCGATCGACCAGCCGGTTCCCTCGATGGCAGCAGGAGCAGCAGAGATCCTGACCGAACCGGCCGGGATCCAACCTACGACTGAGCTGCGCAGGTCCAGGAGGCTCAGACGGAGCCCCGCCTACCTACGTGACTACGCGACGTAAGGACTGAACCAAGAGGGGAGGGGTGTTCTGTCCTTAATTAGAATTCTTGAGATCCCCGCGCTTTGATTGGCCAAAGTGCGGGGCACTCTGATTGGTCAGGCGAGCCGCGCCGATTGGCTCGCTAAGAATCTCCCGCGATTGGTCCATTCGGATCGCGGGAGATTCAAAGCGGTGCTATTGGCCGCGGCCGCGGCGGCTAAAAGAATAAAAGCCGCGATCTTTTTCCCTTTGCCCCAGTTCGGTTCCAACCTCAAATAAAGAGCATGATTTGAAGTCACCGACTCCTGGCATCATTTCGCGGACACAACAATCTTCTGTTCCATTCTTATTACTAGAAATGGCCAGGTAGATTTTTACCCATGATTTGTTCACATCACTGAACAATCAGATGTTTGTTAACCCTCTGGACTCATCTATACCCATCCAAATAAAATGTACAATATTTCAAATAAATTAACCTGCAAATTAGGTTCTACTATAGGATAATCTCCACTAGTAAGATAATTCAGATACTTAGTAGCAATTGTCCCTGCATTCCATTGCTTAGCTATTCAGATGAAATAAGCTGTTGGGTAATATTTTAGTCAGTATACAAAAGAGGAAGTATTTTAATGTTATTTATTATTACTACAAAAAAATTTCCCTAAAAACCAACAAAGCAAATATACACCAAGTTCAAGGAATAAAATCATAGCCAATTTGAAAATAGAACAGTTCTGACTGGTAGAACTAGAATACTAAAAATAAGAATATTAGTACTGCTAAAGACCAAACGTACTATTCTTAAATAATGTCCTTTTCCCCATGAATTTTCAAGCAAGTGATTCCAAAATCCTGCCCAACCTCAGCCTAAAAATATTTTCTAACACAATCTATAGCACTAGTGTTGTGGCCTGCCAGTGGCCAATGGAGCTGACAGCATATTCAGACAGTGAAAAGATTGGGGAGGAACTAGGCCAGTCCTGGAATCTGGGGAAGCTTTAACTGCAGTCGCAGACAGAGATAGAGCCAAGGCCGTCTGACAGTTATCAGCTGCCTTCAGAGTGGGACATCACTGAGGCAGAACAGCTGGAGCCTGTCTCCAGTGTGTGCATCCGCAGAGCTGCCAGAAGGGAACAGCTAAGAAACAAGGGTCAATTTGGGAGTAAAGCCACAGGTAGCTGGTGAATGGCCCCTCCCAGAGGGAATAAAAGAGGAGAGAAAGGGGTTTTGCAGGAGACAATTAGTTAATTTGGATGAAGATCTGTTCCTGCATGCTTGCCAAGTATTGTCTGCTACAGTGTGTGGCATCTGAAAGATATCAGCCTGGAAACTCTCCAAGCCTGATAAAGATCTATAATTGTGAAATATCTTGAGAGACTGTTGGCCAGGACTTTGCTGGAGAGGAACTTTAAACTAAATAAAAGGGGTTTATCAGGACGAAGAGTTGGCTTCATGTTGTTGGGGAAACCTAGATCAGAACAACAGCCTGAATCCAGTTTTAAGAACAGATTCATTAAAATCAGCAACACAAAACACTGAAAATTAAGCTTCAAGAAATGTTTGACAATAGATCAATATATTATTATTAATGTGGCTTCCATTTTATAGAATTTACTCTATTTAAAAAGCCTTACTATCAGTGATTAGCAAGCAAATTAATTCCTAATATTCCACCCAATTTAATTTAATCAAGAACAACCATTTTTACTTCTCTATTTGGAAAGCAACTCTTATAGAGTAACTTCTTACATTAACTCTTAAGAATATTTGCAATTTCTTAAGCTAATTTCTAAACCATTAGGTTTCAAGGCTTTGGCTTAGTGAAGCTTTTGGTTCTACCTAAAGGTAAAGGTTCCCCTCGCACATTCGTGCTGGTCGTTTCCGGCTCTAGGGGGTAGTGCTCATCTCCATTACAAAGCCGAAGAGCCAGCGCTGTCTGAAGACGTTTCCATAGTTATCTGGCCGGTATGACTAAACGCCAAAAGTGCACAGAACGCTGTTACCTTCCCACCAGTGGTCCCTATTTTTCTACTTGCATTTTTACATGCTTTCAAACAGCTGTGGTAATTAGTAATTAATGCTAATATGGTTCTACCTATACATATTCAAATGACTCTTCTGCTCTTCAAGAAAGAGTTGAGATGGATGCTATTGTGTAAACTGTCTTGTAGAATTTAGGAACTGCGGTAGTTCAAATACACAACATGAGTTTATCATTCAATTTATTGATTTATTTATTCCTACACTGTCCATCTCACCTAAATGACTCTGTATGATTTACAACATTTTCTATATGTTTTGGCTATTTCTAGCATTCAGGGATCATACTTAAAAGTATTTGAAATGAAAGTAACTATTGGTTTAGCCTTAGACACTCCTACATCATTTCCTACTCTGTATAATTGATGTGTGATCACAATTGTCGTGTCCGCAAAAAGACGCCAGGAGTCGGTGACTACGTTTAAAGCTCTTTATTTAGAAGTTGAGAACCGAACCGGCGAAAAGGAAAAAGCCCGCGGCTTTTATTCTTTTCGCCGCGGCCAATGGCAGCGTTTCAAGTCTCCCGCTCTTGGAGCGAGCCAATCGCGGGAGACTTTCAACGGGCCAATCGGCGCGGCTCGCCTGGCCAATTAGAAATCCCCGCGCTTTAGCCAATCAAAGCGCGGGGATTTCGAGTATGTAAATGAAGGACAGAACACCCCTCCCCTCTTGGTACAGTCCTTACGTTGCGTAGTCATGTAGGTAGGCGGGGCTCCGTCTAGTCCTACTTGACCTGCGCAACTCAGTTGCAAGCTGGATTTCGGCCGGAGCAGTCGAGTTTTTGGCTGCTCCCTCTTCTGTGCGAACCGGTTGGATGATCGGGCCGGTTCCTTCTCCGTGGCTCCCACCTGGGCCTTCCGGGTTGGTTGAGCTACGGGTTTCGCCGCTCCCACTTGGTCTTTCCGAGTTGGTTGAGCTGGCTTGGTGGTTCTTCTCCGGTGGGGGATCGCGATGGCTGCGTTCCGGTAAGTACTGCTGGTTTATTTTTTCTTTCGTTTGGTTATTCGGGTATTCCCTCCCCCCTTGGTTTGTGTTTTGGGGGGTGGATTCTGTTGCTGTCCGAGACCTGAGTTGGTCAATGTGTCGTTTCCAGGCTCGCCCATCTGTGGTTTGGAGCCGGTATGAGCGTGGGCCTGTGATTTGGGTGATGACGGCTGGGATCCATAGGGGGTCCCCCGTCAGGTTTTTCGCATACACGAGGTCCCTGGGTGCGAATGTTCGGTATTTTGTACTTGAGTCTGGGGGCCGCTCTGGGTTATACGTTGGGTGTAACCTATCGAGTGGGGACCTCAGCTTCCTACCCATTAGTAACTCGGCTGGGCTTTTGTTGGTAGTGGTGTTCGGGGTGATGTGTTGTATAAAGAGGAGTCTGTTAATTTTGTCTTGGATCTCCCCGTGGTCCATTTTCCGGATGGTTTTTTTGGTAAATTGGACCATCCGTTCCGCCCTACCATTCGCCGCCGGATGCGCCGGTGCCGTTAATGCGTGGCGGATGCCCCTTTCCGCCAGGAATTTCTCGAAGTCGAGGGAAGTAAACTGGGGCCCGTTGTCGGAGACGACGACGTCTGGGAGGCCGTGTGTTGCAAAGAGTTTGCAAAGTTCTTTGATCACGGCCTCCGTGGTTGTGGATTTCATGTCGCTTACCTCCAACCAGTTGGAGTAAGTGTCAACTGTTATGAGGAAGGTATGTCCATTCGTGGGACCGGCAAAGTCCAAATGGATTCTGGACCAGGGCCCCCTTGGTGTTTCCCACTCCCGGATGGGTGCTGTGGGTGGGCTGGGTCTAGTCTCCTGGCATCGCTGGCACCTAGCTACCCAGGCCTCTATCTGCTTGTCCATCCCTGGCCACCAAGCGTAACTTCTGGCCAGGGCTTTAGTTCTTACGATGCCAGGATGCCCCTCATGCAACATTTCTAAAACTTTCCCTTGCAGTCTGTCCGGGATGACCACCCTGTCACCCCATAAGATGCACCCCTTAAGTAGCGAGAGTTCGGTTTGGCGGTTTCTAAATGTCTTAACGGACTCGTCGTTGTCCCTATCTGGCCAACCTTTTTCCACCCAATGCAAAATCCGCGCCAGACGCCTGTCTTTAATAGTTTCCCGGGCAATGTCTGACGCGGTTATGGGTAGGTTGGGTAGGTTCTCGATGCTAAGGGTGTTTGTCGTTGGTGCTGGGTCAGGGTCGGAGTCCGGTAACGGCGAGCGGCTCAAAGCGTCCGCGTGTGAAATCTTCTTACCCAGTTTGTGTATAAGTTCGTAGCTGTAGGCTGCCAGGAACTCGGACCACCTTGTCATCCGGGGAGACAGAATGTTCGGGGTGGCTCGATTCCCTGCAAGGATGCCCAACAACGGCTTATGGTCTGTTACAATGGTGAAAGGGCGGCCGTAAAGGTATTTGTGGAACCGCTTAACGGCGGCAACTATAGCCAAAGCTTCTTTGTCCAGTTGGCTATAGTTCCGCTCTGGCTTGGTTAGAGTCCTGGAAAAGAACGCGATGGGTGCTTCTTTTCTGTCAGGAAGGGTATGGCTGAGGACAGCGCCGACGCCGAAAGGTGATGCGTCGCAAGTGACGGCCAGGGGCAAGGTTTCGTTGAATTGGATCAGGACGGCGTCGGAGGTGAGGAGATCTTTAGTTTTTTGGAAGGCGGCTTGCTCCCGTTTCCCCCAAGTCCAGGTTGCCGCCTTATCCAGGAGCCTATGTAAAGGCTCCGCCGCCGTTGCCTTTTGGGGTAGGAAAACATTATAAAAGTTCAGTAACCCCAAGAATGCCTGCAATTCAGTCTTTGATCTAGGGGTGGGGGCCTCTTTGATAGCTTTCACTTTTTTACTTGTGGGGTGAATGCCGTGCCGGTCTAGTAGGTAGCCCAAGAATTCCACTTGTTCCGTGCACAGTTGGCATTTCTCCCTTTTTACTTTAAGTCCCGTTACTTTAAATTTGGTTAAGACTTCTCTGAGTCGGTTTTCTAATTCGGCTTCGTTTGGCGCCGTCACTAACACGTCATCGAAATAGGGCACCACCCCCTTGATGCCCTGCAGCAAACGTTCCATCAGGCTCTGAAAGATGCCTGGTGCCACGCTGACTCCGAATTGGAGTCGGTTGCACTTGAAGGCCCCCCGATGGGTAACGATGGTCTGGGCTTCCGCCGTTTTTTCGTCGACCGGCAACTGCTGGTATGCCTGGGCGAGATCAAGCTTGGCAAAGACCCTGCCCCCTCCCAGTGAGTGCAGTAGGTGTTGCACGATTGGGACGGGGTAGGCGCTTTGTTGCAGCGCGCCATTTAGGGTGGCCTTATAGTCCCCACAAATTCTCACTGACCCGTCTGGCTTGACCGGGGTCACTATTGGGGTCTCCCATCGGGCATGGTCTATTGGTTGCAACACCCCCTGTTTGACGAGCTTGTCAATTTGCTTGTCAATCTTAGGTTTTAGGGCGAATGGTACCCGCCTAAGTTTTAGTCGCTTGGGGGGGACGCTAGGGTCTAGATCAAATGAGATAAGGGGCCCCTGGTACTTGCCCAGGCTTCCGTCGAAGACCTCCCGGAACTCCTGGGCTAGCCGCTGTTCCCAGCCGTCGTCGGTGACGTGGTTGACTCCGGTGAGAGCGATGTCGAGCGGGGCGAACCATTGTAGGCCCAGCAGGCTTGGGCGGTCGCGATCGACGATTGTGAGTGGGAGTTGTTCGGTGCGCCCCTTATATGTCACATTAAAGTTCTTGGTGCCCACTACCGGGACGCGGTTTCCCTGGTAGTCTTTTACAATAATTCTTTGGGCGTTTATGTTCCTCTTATGGAGGGTAGGCACTAATCGTTTTATCTCGTGCCATGCAATCATGGAGAGGTAGGACCCGGAGTCCACCTCCATTTTGCATGGTTGGCCCTCGATATGGACCTCTACGTGTACCTTTCTGGCGCCGTCGGAAATGGCGTGGCCGATGGTTACCGTCTGGTGGGTCTCTTCTTTGCGCCGGTTGTCGCCGCCTCTCGAGGGTCGTTGGATCCGGTCCCACCGGTTGTCCGATTGGCGATCTCTGGTCCGGGGCGGTGGGCTTTCCCTTCTTCGATCGTGTTGGTCCCATCTGGGTAGACTGCGAGTCTTCTTTTGGCAGCAAACCCGAGCGATGTGTCCCTTTTTCTCACAATGCCGACAGATGGAGTCAAAAAATCAGCATTCTGATCTGGGGTGGTCGCTGCCGCAACTGGCACAGTTGGTCCTCGACCTACGACCTCTGCGGTTCCGTTGGTCGCGCCCCGTCTGCACTCGATGTATGTCTTCTTCGTCTTCGGACGTGCTGGATGCAGAATGGAAATCGCCGTGGTGTGCGGCTGTTTCGTTCTTTAGGTCGGCCGACCTTGCCGGGTTGTTGTTTCTGCCCTTCACGTCTGGTTTTCGCATGCTGTCGGCGGAAGTGCGGGTTGCTTCTGCGGCTGCGGCTGCGGTGAGGGCGTCTGCTAGACTGATGTCGCCCTTAGCCATAAGCCGGCTCTGGAGTGCAGGGTCCCATAGGCCGAGCACGAATCGGTCTCTTAGGAGGCTGTTCAGGCCGTCAAATTCGCAGAGCCCCCCTAGGCGCCGCAACTCGGCGACGAAGTCGCTCAGTTTTTCACCCGGTTTCTGGTCCCGCCGGTAGAATTCGTTGCGCCAGATCAGGATGGGGACCTCGGGGGCGTAATGTCGCCGAAGGATAGGTTCGAGGACGTCTCAATCCATGGCGGTTGCGTCGGCCGGCTTGGCCAATGCTTTGGCCATCTGGAAAACTTCGGTTCCGCAATGGGTGAGGAAAACGGCGCGTTTTAGCGGGCCCGGGGCGTCCTTCATTCCAGTGCACTCGAGGTACATGCGGAAACGGTCTGAGAACGATTCCCAGTCCTCAGTGGCGGGGTGGAAGGGGGCGGGCGGTGCGATTTTCGCCATTTCGGTGCTAAGTCTGGCTCTCGTCGGACACGGGATTCGGTTCAGGGTCTGGATCCCACCCTCGTCGCCAGTGTCGTGTCCGCAAAAAGACGCCAGGAGTCGGTGACTACGTTTAAAGCTCTTTATTTAGAAGTTGAGAACCGAACCGGCGAAAAGGAAAAAGCCCGCGGCTTTTATTCTTTTCGCCGCGGCGGCCGCGGCCAATGGCAACGTTTCAAGTCTCCCGCTCTTGGAGCGAGCCAATCGCGGGAGACTTTCAACGGGCCAATCGGCGCGGCTCGCTTGGCCAATTAGAAATCCCCGCGCTTTAGCCAATCAAAGCGCGGGGATTTCGAGTATGTAAATGAAGGACAGAACAACAATAGACTAAAACTTGATTTGCACAAATATAGTTTCATATTATTACTGTTCTATTTGAAAAATATTACACAATGACAATTATTTTGATTGGAAATATTAAGAGAACTCTTCAGCTATGCATCTTTTATGGTTCCAGCGGGATGGAATGGAAGACTAAACTCTAGTTCAGGGGTGTCAAACTCACGTCGTCATGGCAGCATCACATGACATATCAGGACATTTTCCCCCTTCACTAAACCAGGTATGGGCGTGGCCAGCACAAGACAATGTGTCTGCAGGCTGAGAGTTTGACAGCCCTGCTCTAGTTTATTAACTTACCTGACTGACTTGAAAAAATTATATGATAGGAACCAATTACTTTAGCATTATAATACTTCATTTTCAACACTATCTACTTCACATAGAAACTGCCTATCTGTTAAGATATAGCAGAGCAACCAAATCCCCTTTCTATCAGTAGATTTTGTACCGTATAGCACAAAATACTTTCTTGAATCCAATTTGTCTCTTCTTCATGGGCCTGAAACTAATTCTAAGTAAACTGAATTTTCCCTTTCACAACTCCCCAGTAAGATAGTTAAACAGCCTTCCTGATAATTCCAGAGATTCCAATATAACCTGCCTTTCACTAAACTAATTTAACAGTCACTGAAAAATGTGCCTACTGTCAAACAATGGAGAGAGACTGGCTGGCTGGGCTAGTCCTGGATAATAAGCTCAGCAGAAAACTGGTAAAAGAGTACGTTTGACTGGTAGAAAATTTGATTGAGAAGGGTTTTTTCCAATGATGGAAGCAAATATACATGTCCCAGGATAATTTTGCAGGATCCAATCTTGGTCAATCACCGGACTATAGATTTACTCTTCTGAGTTTTTGAACTGGCGCTGGAGCCCATTCACAGGAAACTTCTCTCTACTAGAATGTGTCTGATGTCATATTCTAGTGAGAGAGAAGTTGAGTTGATGGATTTCAGTATGATTCCAAAAGCTTGGAAGAGGAAATCTTTGATCTCAGTGACTGACCCACATTGGATCCTGCATGTGTTTTTCTTTTCTTTTACAGAGAATCAGAAACTATGAAGTATTAGCACAGAGGGGAAAAAAGCTATACAATAGAGAAAAGGATGCAAAAAACAGCTGTCAAGTTATCTCATGAATTAAGAGCAATACGAATTTATCTCAGAATTCAGAGGTTTTGACATAGAACAGAAAATACTTTCTCCTTCACCATCTTGATTGCAGCTATCTTTCCAATAGCTATGCATCTGTTAGGGATACACACCCTAGCAGAAAGTGCAACGGCAGTCTAGCAGGCAGGCAAATGATTTGAGATAAATGTTGTTGTAGTTTACACTCAGTAAGACAGATACACTGTACCAGTTAAATAGTTTTTTATTCCAGCAAGAGTTATAGCATAGTCAAAAACAGTCCATATGTTATACGCTAGTTCAGTCCATCCAGGGATTAATCAGTTGCAAAGTCCAGTGTTGAAAATAGAGGTCAGCAAACTTACAAATAATCAATCCAGCAATATATCTCTTTTGCAGTCAGAGATATGAAGAAAATCAAACCCCTTTTCTTCTCTCAGCAACAGCAGGGAAACACACGCAGTTATCACCATCAATCCAACATTGTCAGCTCTCCAGTACAAGCCAGCAAACAGTGAGCTCTCTTGCTCCCTCTTATGGTGATTTTACAACTGCACCCAAAATACATGTTTTGCAGCTAAAGTGATACTTACACTTAAACTCACTAACATACCGTATATACTCGAGTATAAGCCGAATTTTTCAGCCCATTTTTTATGCTGAAAAAACCGCCCTCGGCATATACTCGAGTCAGATTCCCCTCTGTGTGTGTGTGTGTGGGGATTTTAACAGAGGGAAGGTGTAGGGAGAAGGCAAAAGCGAGGCTGAGAAAACAACGCGAGCCGAGGTTGCTTCGGCTCCACTCAGCTTTGTTTCCTCAGCTCCAGCTGCAAGAAAAAAGCAAGGCTCTCTCCCTTGCAAGAAAAAAAACAAGAGCTGTTCTTATGATCTCTCCCTCTGTCTCTCTCTCTCCCCGTAATACAGTCAAGCCCTTTCCAGCACGCGGGATCCGCCCCCGCCGCTTTGCACCTTGCAAATGCAAAACCCACAGGATTTTGCATTTGCAAGGTGCAAAGTGGCGAAGTGAGTGTGTGTGTCTGTCTCTCTCTCTCTCTCTGTGTGTGTGTGTCTCTCTCTCTCTTCCTCGCACCAGCACGCCTTCTTCCACTGCTACGCGTTTGGGCTGCTTTGTGCCCCTCTCCCTCCCCGGCTGAAACTGCGGACGGCTGCTCCGGAGGTGAGCGTGGTAGCTCCCATACAACAGGCGGGTAAAGGAGCCGCTCGCCGCCAAGTCGGCGGCGCTTTGAAGAAGAGCGAGAGAAGGAGGTGAGGAGGTGAGGTGAGGCGCGGCCCGGCTTGGCTCTGCAAAAGGCTGTGCCTGCAATGCCGCCCCGGGCGCTGAGCGAGGCTGACTAGCGGTGCCCGGGCTGTTCGGGAGTGGGAAGTGGCTGTGCCCCTGGCTGGCCAGGGGAATGGGGACCCTGCCTGAGTGGGAGGCGGCGGTGGTGGTGGGGTCTTTCCAGTTAGGATCCAGGGGCGGCAGCCGCCCGGGCGTCCTCCTCTCATCTTTCGGCCGGCCGTTTGCAGGGCTCAGCGAGTCGCGGCCTCTGCTGTCGCGACTGCGATCGCCTCCCGTCAGGGCGCTCGTCTGAAGGAGGCTGCGGTGGCACACACACATAGAGAGAGAGAGCGATTGAGAGCGAGACAGAGGGTTGGCAGGGTTTGTTAGCAAGACAGCAGAGAAGCTGTCTGTGGAGTTGTCGGGGGAACCCAGGAGGAAAGCGAAGGGCGGGCTGGGCTCCAGCAAGGCTTTTCCTTCCCTTCAGACTGCAGTGCGAGCTGGGAAGGGAATTGCCAGCAACTCTTGGTTGCCTCAGCCGCGGCGTCCGCTTCGGGTTTCTCCCAGCGCGTCAAGCAGCCACGAAAGCGAGCGTGGGGGGAGGGGGGTTACTCGAGCAGGCTGGAAGGAGGAGGTGTGCGCCGGGTGACTTCCCACACGGGGAGTCATCTTAAGTCACCTCTGCCATCGCAAAAGCGGTCAGTATTCTCATTCACACTCTTTCTCACTCACTCTCTCTCTCTTTTTTTTTGCAAAGCCCCACCCCCACCCCTCTGGCAGCAGCAGGCGGAGAAAGCCCCGCTTCCCCCTGGCCTGTCTCGGGGAGAGGAAGCGAAGGGCCCCGTCTTGGCTCCCGTCCTTCTCAGATACCTCTGGGTTTTTTTCCCCCTTCCAACTGGACGATGGCGATGTCCTTGAGCAAGTCTTAAATTGCCGGTGATGAGGGGCCTCCTGGCTCCCCAAAACACTTTCCTGGATACCATAGCAACCCGCTTTGATGGCACGCGTGAGTTGGCTTCCCACTCTTTTTTTTTAACTCTCCTCCTCCTCCTCCTCCTCCTCTCCTCTCCCCTTGTTGTCTGGTCTTCCCTAAGGAAACTCGAGGGCTCACACTTCCAGGTGTTTCTCCCTGTCTTTCTCCCTGTCAATGATCTTTTCTTCCCTTCCCTTCTCTCAGCCCCATCCTCCTTCACCTTTGTCACCACAATCCTGAACAGATGAAGTTTGTACTTCTCAAGAAAGGTTGGATGTTCCTTTTGAGAAGGGAACCTAGCGTGACATCTGTATGTTGACCTACTACTGAGCCATGGCATGTGTGCACATGCAATGGAGGCATGAGGGAGAGCTGTGAAAGAGATGGTGGCTCTCCAAAACAGGATGTACATGCAGCACATACACATGCTTTTTTCTTGCAAGGGAGAGAGTGACTCCTGCCTCCCACTGTCATCATCATCATCTTTTGGGTTAGTGAATCAATTAAACCTTTCATGATAGTGAGATCGTTTCCCAAATTTCCCTTAAATCAGGGAAGAAATCAGAAACAAACCTTTGGACTGAGAATAAGCCTGTTCCTATGATGCTATTTTTGTTCACTGCAGTGTGAAAAATGTGAAAAAACACACTTCTTTTTCTTCATCTTCTTGTTCCCTATTTACTGGTCTCTTTCAAAGAGGAAATTGTGAACATCAAACTTATTCTCAACTGTCCTAGTGAAAGTTTTCATTAGACAATAATTCCCTCCCGTGGCATTATTATGGATTATTTGAGAAACACTTTGCCATGGAAAAATGTTAAGAATGTGAACATGTTTGATTTTAAATGTAATGCCAGTTAAGATCTAAAGTTTCCTAAGAGGACTTTCATCTGTCAGGCACTTCATCTGTCATGCACTAAAAAATTAGTTTATGGAAAGCGAAACGGTATGCATGTGTGTGTGAAACTAACCTCATTTACATTTTAAAGCACTCTAGCCTGAATGAATATCCACTTTTGTCCACAAATATAACATACAGATGATGAGGAGGAATCCAGTTTTGAAGGATTTTAACTCTTCTGTTTTAGCTTGGTTGCTGATTGAGCTAAGGTTTTTGTACTTTTAAAGTTATTGTTGATACCATATTGGTTTTGTTGGCTCTCTTTTCCACTTACAGAGCTAGTTTACTGTTTTTCTTTGAAATAAATATTCAAAAACATTTAACCTATTGATGCCTCAATTAATGTAATTTTATTGGTATCTATTTTTATTTTTGAAATTTACCAGTAGCTGCTGCATTTCCCACCCTCGACTTATACTCGAATCAATAAGTTTTCCCAGTTTTTTGTGGTAAAATTGGGTGCCTCGGCTTATATTCGGGTCGACTTATGCTCGAGTATATACGGTAGTTTATATATTATTTTTACCCAAACTAAGTTAGGTAACTAATGTTATCCCTAACATCATCTATGTTCACCTTTGAAATGGAAAGATAATTCAGAGCAGTGCCTATGGCGGCACATTGTCAATTTCCTCATATTATCTAGGCAATGTTTTGAAAGATAACTATAATTTTCTGGAAGACAGATAGCAGAAGTGAAGGTGGACTTTGAAGATAAGAAACCTGCCAGTCAAATGGTGAAACTGAATTGACAGTTAAAAAACGTTGCATGAACTCTTGGCAATAGATGGGGCAATTTTGATATAATTAGGCTATGGATTTCGTTGCTGGCTAGTGAACATTAATTAGGCAGTTGCTCATTATGAAGGCATGTAACATGTAGTGATGCATCTAGTGATGCCAATAGAACAAGTAGAGAAATCCATCAATGAAAGAGCTATTTTACATTTTAAAAAAGACCACTTTATCGTATCCTTTTGCCTTAATAAAAGACTTTATGAATAACTGTAGTTGCAATGTGTATTACAAAATATTTTAGGAATGGCAGTACAGTGAATAAGAGCTATTAAGGACCTTTAATTATAGGGATTTAAACTGAGGAAGCTTGTGGGGAAAAGTGAACTAAATGAAACATTTTAAATCAGATTTTTCATAGTACTCGTCTTACAAATTCCCAACCAGATACTCAAACACCATATACCTACGGCATACTCAATTTTGCTGAATCCTAGGTTTCTTAAGGCTTTTGTCTGACTTACTTCCAGAAAACTTTATTTCAGTTGATTAGCTAATTTAGAATGTGTATACAGAAAAGCATGATAACTTTAAAAGATTGTTTTAAACAATGCTTTCACATGCAGTTACTTGTAAGAGGCATTCCTTTTGTGTGATATTGATAAATTGCCTCAGGATAGTCTCTTCTTGAGTAGCAACTAGGACATGGAAGAGCATGTTCAGTCAACATCACCTGCATCTCAACAGAGAAGCAAAAACTAGATCCTGAGCTTGAGATTGGCACTATGGAAACAGAAAGTCCAAACCAATCAGTCCTCTGAGGAAAATATCCAATTACAAATAAAATATGCATGAATCTGATTGTGAAAACTTTTTATTCAATAACATTTCAGGGTGGTAGTCTTCTGCCTCTTATTGCCAGTCTTTAGTGTGGGCTACATATTTTATTATTTCAACTATTACTTTTTAACTATAACTAAGTTGTACAAAAGCTATGTTGATTTTGTACACCACTTGGAAACACATGAAACACATGACATGAAAGCATGACATGAAAGCATGACAAGCAATAGATAAATTTAAAGAAAATAAATGCAGAGATTGTTCCTGGACTTGAAACTTCATGGAAGACACCACAATTCATCAGGCTAGATACTTCTCCAGTTCCCAAAACTTACTTATCAGTGCAGGTGAGGAACCCATTGGAAACTGTAATTCATGCTACAAGAGCTTTATTATTCAGACATGGAAGATAGTTCCTGGGAACAGAGGGAGATAAAAGTGTAAAAGACCAATCATTTGAAGCTAGGACTCTCAGCACTGACCTTCTTGCTTCTCCTGAAAGTCAGACCTTTATTAGCTGGCTGCATCTGCCTACATACTTTACTGCCTTTTTCACTAAATCTGGTTTGCACCATCACCCTCTGCCTCCCGTGTTGCTTACAGTATTTACTGCCTCAAAGCAAGACAATGCAAGACAAAGCAAGATTATTTATTGTTATAGCCATTTGAATTAAACACTGAATTATTTTAAAAATCAGTTGTTAAATTTATCTTTGATAACTTTTAGTAAAAAAAGAGTCTTATTAGCATGTCTTTAAATATTGCAGCATTACAAACATACACACATGTGTGTATGTATCTTATATAGAGGTAGTCCATCACTTATGATCATTCATTCAGCAACTGTTTTGAAATGAACAAAGGAAGACACCACAATTCATCAGGCTAGATACTTCTCCGGTTCCCAAAACTTACTTATCAGTGCAGGTGAGGAACCCATTGGAAACCATAATTCATGCTATAAGAGCTTTATTATTCAGACATGGAAGATAGTTCCTGGGTACAGAGGGAGATAAAAGGCTACTCATTGCCCCCATAGTAACATGAACAAAGGCACTTGGGAATCTGGCTGCTCTTATTACCGACTCCAGGGATTTTGCAGTCCCTCCATGTCTATCTTTTCCCACATCCCACTCTGCTGGGTTCCCATAGGCCTTAGGCCTATTTCCCACCTCACCTGGCCCTACACCTCTTTCCTACCTTTTTCGTAAATAACCTTTGGGAAATAGTCATTCCATCACATGGGCTTTCTATATAGAGGCCATGTAGCACTATTGCAGAAATGGGTATCATTTGGGGAATTGTGACTGCTCTGAAATGGCACCCACTTCTCAGCAATAGTATGTGGCATCTGTTTTGAATAGGAAGGGTGAGGAACAGATTGACTTGTTCTCCTTCCCCAAAACAATCACTGGAGCGATATAGGCCTTTTTGTAGAAAAGCTACATAGCTGCCTCTTTCAAAGGAGATTTAGAAAAAAAATAAGTTGCCAAGCCAAGATAATTGGTGGGTCCCAGCGGGGTGGACAGTAGGCCCAAGCTCTGCGAGAATCCACAGGTTGGCAAACAGAGCATGGGATACCACAGAGAACAGGGGGAGACCCTGGAAGGCCATGTGTGAACTGGGAAAGCCCTGCAGTGTAGGTATTGGCCTGTACCAGACCTCTTAGGACTTCCCCCGTGCCCCTGGGAACCCAGTGCTCTGCTTAACAAATGCAACTATGAGAGCGAGATTGAGATCACTAAGCAGCAGATCATGTGGGCAGCTCATTTAACGATCCTTACAACTAAGTGAGTGACCATAATGGGCAGGCTCCATTACAGCCATAAGTTGAGGACTACCTATATATAAGGGTGATGCTTATAAAAAACACTCTGACTTTCCTGATAAATAGAAATATCCTATTAGAATAGCTAATGAAATAAAAACATAGCCAAACGAAGCATGTACAAAGAACCAGTGGCTTCTTGGGCTTAGATTTAGATAAGCATCTTTGCCTGAATTAAACGAATTATCCTAATTAACAGAAAATTTGCCACACCCAGAGAAAATCTCAATATCTCTCTTACACACACACACACACACACACACACTACACAATCTTAAATAAACAGAATGTCATATTTATGTTCAAAAATGAACTTAAAATTTAAACATGTGCACACATGCACAGGGAATAAAATATGCTTGTGAGATAACCCAAATTTACTATTGGAAGAAATGAGAAACCAGTGAGGGAGTCCTTGCTCAAGACAATTATTATCTGCCTCCTCTGAACCTATCCCCTTAATTTTCTGAAATGGGCAGATGAATAAAAGAGGATAATGACGTCTCTCCTTTTAGATACACTATCTGCTGTCCTGCAAGATTGTTCCCATTCAGTTTTCTGTTGAAGTTTTTCATTGCATAAAAAATATGTATAATTTTAAGGCCAACCATACTCACTACTATGATTGTGGTACTGACCAAGTCAAGTTTGCTTTTAAATTTCTTGACGGATAATGAATTTCTAACAGATTACATTTCTGACTCATTTATTATCAAACACAAACATTTGATTCCACACATGCCTCTGCATTGCCCTATGATCCTTTGCAGTGGTTTCTTGGACCATCCCCAATCTGGTTTGCTTCTAGTTAGTATGCTATGCCATTGATCCAGCATAACTGCCTCTTGAACACTCTCTCATGAAACAAGAAAACTGCTGCTCTCCAGCTAATTGAAGCTCTTTGTTCTATCTAACTCTTGCAAATGATTACATTTTAAAGACATTAGAAGAAAAAAATTCTTTCCAAACAAGGCAACAATAGATTGTAAAAGAATCTGCATCAACATAAGGAACACATTATTTTGTGATCCACTGCAATGATTTTGTTGAAAATTGATATTTATCAATCTAATTCTACTTTTGGTGAAATGCAGGGCATTTTTAGGCCAACTGAAATATTTATGATGTCACATTCTTTGTAAAGAAAATTACTCCAGAAACATTCATGTCTAATTCTAAGAACAAATTCCATTATACCTGTGGAATGATGTAGTCATTGAATGGCTGGAACTGATAGCAGGCAACACTGTCCAGCACCCACTCACGTGCAACTACAACAATGCTGCATTGCAGTGGGAGCTCTGCAAAATACCAGACAAGCAGTGAGACATTTAATGCCTATATCTTCTTCTTGAGAGTTCTTTCTTTAAGGCACTTCAATGAATAACATTTCAAATTCTAAGCATAGAAAATCATTAAGGTTTTCCATTGTTGTTGTAACCATCCTTTACAAGACAATGTGTATAGATAAGAGAGAAGCTTTTTATTCATAATATTGCATTCTCTGGTTTTCCAAAAGCACATATGGAAAATTGAAAGATGACAAAATCTCATTTATATTACTGTTTGGAGAAATTTCTAAACAGTGCAGGTAGAGGCAGGCATTTCAAAGTTCTTTGCTCCATATCTTTCTCCCTGTAAGAGTCAATAAATCATATGCTTCAAATATCCTGGAGAACCTGGGATCTAACAGAAGACTGGAAAAGAGCTGATGTGGTTTCATCTTTAAGAAAGGAAAAAATCAGACCCCAAAAAACTATAGATCAATCAGAGAAGATCCTGGAAAAGATAATCAAGCAGCAAATCTGCAAACAACTAAAAGCAAGCAAAGCTACAACTAATAGCCAACATGGGTTTGTCAAAAACAGACATTTCAAACAAATCTTATTTCATTTTTTGACTAAATTAGTAGATCACCAAAATGCAGTGGGCACAGTATTACTTGGATTTCAGTAAGGCATTTGAAAAAGTTGATCACAATCTTTTTCTTGTTAAAATAGAAAAATGTGGGATAGACTGCATCATCACACAATGGATTTGTAACTATCTGACAAATCACACCCCACATATAGTTCTTATCAGAACTATACCTACATTGTAAGCAGTATTAGACACAATATTTTTCAATAAGTTCGTAAAGAATTTAGATGAGGGAATAGAAGAGGAACTCATTAAATTTGCAGATGACCCCAAGCTGAAAGGAATAGCCAAAAGACAGGCTCAAGATCCAGATGGATCTCAATAAACTAGTTCATTGGGCCTATCCAACAAAATGAAGTTTGACATAGAGAAAAGTGAAGTTTTACACTTAAGCAAGAAAAATCAAAAGTACAAGTACAGACTAAGTGAAACCTGGCTTGACATTAATAATGGGAAAGGGATTTTGAAGTCCTAGTGGACAACCATCTAAACACGAGCTAATAGTATGCAGCAGCAGTCAAAAAGGCCAATGCAATCCTAGGTTGCATAACAGAGAGATATAATCAAGATCACGTGAAGTACCAGGATTGTTTTAGAAAGCCTTGGTACGACTGCACTTAGAATACTGTGTCCAGTTTTGGTCATCCCAATACAAAAAAGGTGTTGAAACTTTGGAAAGAGTTCAGAGAAGAGCAACAAAATTGTTACATGTCTAAAAACTAAAACATACAAAGAACTGGGTATACCTAGCCTAGTACAAAGAAGGACAAGGGTGACATGATAGCAATTTTTCATGACTTCCAGAGTTGCCGTAAGGAAGAGGGGGCAACTTATTAACTAAAGCACCTGTAGGCAAGGCAAGAAATAATGGATGGAAACTAACTAAGAAGGGGAAACTAATCAAGGAAAGAAGCAACCTAAAACTAAGGAACATATTCCTAACATGAGAACTGTTAGGGATAACATTGTTTTACCCTAACTGGTTTAGGTAAATAATAATATGTAATCATAGTTTGAATGTTAAAGTGTCTGCAACTTTAAATATGGGAATGTAATTAGGGGAGTGGTTGTGAAAGCACTTTAAAAGAGGCAAGACGACAGCTTGCTCTCTCTCTGGCTTTGATGATCCCTGATTACTGCAAGGACTCAAGACTGCATTGCTCGAACGGGAGAGAAACAAAGGACTGATTTGTAAGTGAACTGACATAGGATATTCTAAACGGACTTTGCTAACTGAATATCCCTGAATGGACTGACTAAATGATACATGACTATTGGACTGTTATTTTGACTATGCTATGAACTCATAATGGAATAAACTATATATTTGATAGCACAAGCGTATCTGTCATTTTTACTGTATGTTAATAAACATACAAGCTTAGCTCACTCATTTATCTGTGTGCCTATCTGACTAAGCTGCACATTCTGTTTAGCTTGTCTCCCTAACCCTGGTTGGGGAAACCAGGCTTAACAAGAACAATTAACCAGTGGAACAAATTGCCTTTGGAAGTTGTGGGTGCCCCATTCATCACTGGAGGCTTTTAAGAAGAGACTGGACAGCAATTTATCGGAAATAGCATAGGTCTCCTGAGAAAACAGAGGGTTGGATTGGATGATCACCAAGGTACCTTCCAACTCTGCTCTGTTAAGGAACAGTAATCTCTTTTACCAATTTCATAGGGAACAGAAGTTGGTGATAATCAGTTATAGCTGATGATTAAAGCTAACCATACTTCTTACTCCCTCACATGTTTATCTGCTGCAGTATTTTATTATACCAAGTAAGAAGTCAGTCAGACATTTTGTAAAGCCTTTATGACTGAGGTGACACAAGCAGTATTATCACCTCACCTTGGCAGGTGCTTTCTTCTGTCCATGCATCAGGCTGAACAACTATCACAGCAGTGGAGTTCTAAATGATCACAGAATAAAAGACAAAAAGGAAAAGAAAAGTGGCATAGAGGATCAATGCATCTTTCCTGTGCACAATTTGTACTGCTAAGGCATATTATTCTTCAGCTTTGCTGTAATACTCCAATCAGATGGGAAGTCACAGAAGAAATAAAAATTTTGCAGGCAAACAACTACTCTACGTGACCAAATAAAAGTTAAAGGAGATACATGATACTCATGAGAAAGCGATGACATAATATAAAGGTTACACATTGCAGTTTATGAGATGCTGGTCACTGATATGTCACCACTCATTTACAAAATATTTTCTCTGAAAAGGAAACGAGTGCTATGCACAAGTCTTCTTAGTGGATGACCTATTGCAATCCCACAGAGCTGCATGCATCTGCAGAAGAAAATATTCGACCCCTTAGCTCTATGTTTATTTGCAATGACTTGGGTGAGGGGATTTCTAGTAGCAATACAGGACAAGATAAGCCATTACTCTGATTTTATATCTAAGCAGAACCAGCTAAATTTACCAGCATCTTGAAAGAATAAAGGGAAGGTGGGAAATGATGCTTATTGGTATTTTTCTTTCTCAAACTGGCCCATATAGTTATCAGGCTTACTGTTGCATTTGTAAATAAGTGAGGTTCCTTCACAAGGGAGGCGCCACAGAGTTCTACAATCCATTCCAGTTGTTCTGAGAAATTCCCAAAAGATAAACAAAATGCATTATATATAATGGCAAAGTATTTTATCCCCTCATAAGATGTTAAGCCCAAATTGAAGACCACTGACATTACAAGCAAATTTATTTTGAGTTCTTCAGTTGCATATTCTATATTTCTGAATCCTGTCAAAATGGAACTTAGCACTAGTCACAAAATTTAACCACCAAATTCAAACTTGTACAGGTTCCTCAGCTTATAACCATAATTGGGATTAGACTCTCAGTTTTTTAACAAAATAATTATTAAGCAAGACATTATGTGGCTGTTTTGCATAATGATTGCTTTTCCAACAGTCCCACTTATGGTCATTAAGGATCTTGTGGGTTCTTAAGTGGACAGAGTGCCAAGTAAATAGCACAGAGTGCCTCAGAGGGGTGGTCAACCTTCCCTGCCAGCTTTCAATTGCCTTTCTGAGGAAGCCAACAGAGTATATTGGATCACCTGGCAACTGTTCATAAGTCCAAATAGGTTGTCAAACACCCAGACTGCGATCACATGATTATTGTGGGAATATGTTGCAACAGTTGGAAATCCTTTGCAGGCCATAAACCACCCTTTCTAAGATTGTTGCTAAATAATAAAGATGCGACACTGAATTTTATTTTAGTCTTTCAAGATATTAGCTATCCTATATTTTGTGCCATTTGCAAATATTCTAAGCATTCCCTCTTCTGGATACTAAGTTATTTAATTTTAAGAAAAGAGATGAAGAGATAGCATTTAACCAAGACAGCATACAATCCTTGCAACTTGCATTTTAAGAACTATTCATCAAGCAAGTCAATAAAGATAAGGAGACAGACACATCACAATTTGAGAAAGAATATGCATATAACTATCTACACAGCCAGAACGATCATCTCTGTTAATGATGATCAGGAGCAGAATGAATTATGCAGAAATGGGCAAAGATATGTACATTAATTTAGCTTAAAAAATTTGAGGTAAGAAATGTCTCTGCAGCAGGACATAAACCTTGCTTTACTAAAGGATAAATATTATTGAGTGAGTAAAGAAAATTAAGCTATTAAAGCTTGTTAGCTTTTTCTCAAAAAGTTGGATCATTTCTTGACAGAACTCAATTGTTCACACAACCAAAAAGGGAAGTAAAGAGACTTCAATTAGATTCATTCCCTCAACTTATGTCAAGAATCCCAATCCCCTTACCTGGGAGCATGTCAGTGAATGGTCCATAGCAACAAATCTCCAATCCTTGGAAAAGCTGGGAAGGAAAACAGATATGTAAGCATGGTATAGAATTACACTATGAAATAAGAACTTGTAAAGTTACCAGCTAGATCAGAATGTGTCCAACTCACATGATTTGAATACAATAAAAACTACATTCAGGAATATCATTGATTGACAATGGAATACGTCAGCTAAAGAAGACTGACAATGAGACATTTCGGTGAGACTGGAGACATATCTGATATGAAGTTTCTGAACAGTTTAAATTGTTAACCAGAAGAAAATTCAGTAAATCTGCTTCACTTTTTAAAAAAATAATTAGGCACTGAGTACAGAAGTAGCTGAGAAGCAAGAACTTTGGGAAGTAAAATTCTTAAAGGCAGAGAAACTCATAGGATAAGATAATCGAATACTATATACATCTATATCTTCCACCTGAAAACAATCAAGTCAATGGAACTGGAAAAGAAACTGAAGTAACTACTGGTTAGCGTTATCAACTTTTAGCCAACAGGAATACTGTAGCTGATGTATGTTGCATTGGCTTCATCAATTTCACCTTTCCAGCTTTCTACCAAGCATTTAGCTTGGAAGAGACTTTCCTAGTGAGAGGGAAGGCAAGAGAGAATCTGGAAATATCTTTCTGGACTATTAAAATGGCCTGGGAAAAGGAGGGACCAACTTAAACTGGTATCACCCCTCCTTCCCACCCACATTCTATCTAGCATTCACCTCTGTGCCTCTAAATTTTTGGATTCCAAGAAGAGCAGAGACTGACTAAATAAATGAAAATGAAATAACAGGATGCAAGCACTGCTGCTTTTGCAACATTATTTGCACTAATTCCCAGCTATGATTCCTCATTATAATCTCCTTCCCTCATTTTTTTTGAATGGAGGTTAGTTATATTCTTCTATGGCAACAGGGCGTTTTGAATTATAGCTGTCCCTTTTCTTATAATTTCTGAATGTATTATCTTAACGCTCAGAAAATAAGTCACTTTTTAAAGAGGAAATCACACCATCTCAATCTCTATCCTCATTTGGGACAATACCATTCCACTTAAAGAAATCTGAAAAACTTTGGGATAGGCTAAGAAACGCTAATGCTGCAAAAATTATTCAGGCAGGCTATGTTATTTATATGGATACATTTTATATCCAACATAATTGCATTCTATGTTTTTTCTCCTAAGGATCATAATGGCCTGCGGAAAAAATGAAAGTCCTTCTCAGGATTTTACTCTGTGAAAGCAATCTTTTTCTCCTTTTTCTCAAACTTCTTCATTTCCTATGATGACAAAGAAGAGGGGCATACTTTAGGGATAACTTTTTTCTTTTATGAAGCACTGCTTACGATAGCCATACCTTTCCAACAGGTAATTCTCTTGCTCTTTTAGGTCCTTGATGGTTTCTCCCATTGATTACATCTCCTCTCACTTCAAAATCTTCCTGAAAACAAAGCAAATAGAGTCAGATGGCAATGAATTCCTGGCTAAGTCATATCTTATATGACTGAAGAAGAAAAAGAATTATGGCATGCAGAGGTCAAATATCAAACTAAAACAGTAGAAAGAATGTATGAATGCAGCAGTACAATTCTAACTGAAAGCAAATTAAACTTAAGTTGTGGTACATATAACATTTTTACATTTTCTTTTATGCAAGAACAATATGATATACCTTGACCTTTAGCTTTCATTTTCCAGCCATTAGCTAACGATATCTGCTGTGAACTCGTGGACATCTTAATAAATCTTTTCTTATCTTTCGTTATGCAGTGTGATGCTCCACTATCTATAACTCATAAATTATTATTCACAGTTTCGTTGCTATTCATGGCTAACTCCTTGCATTTTTTATCCTTTTGATGCCTTTTAGCATTCTGGCTGGCATTGTGGCATTTTCCTTTCTTGCAGAATCTAGACAAATGTCCTTTTCCTCCACAATTAAAACATTTTCTAATTGTATAGGCTGTCGAAGATTCTTTATCTTCTTATTGTGGTTGTTCCCTTCTTAGTTGATCCCTTTCAAGCCTTCTCCTGGCTTCTTCAATTAATCTGCCAGTAATGTCAGTTAATGTGAGGTTATCTTTTGGCAGTACTTCCAGTGAAGTTACATAGTCATCATAGCTCTCATTTAACGAAGACAAAATTATATAAACCTGATGTAGTTCTGTGAAGATAAGTTCTTTTTCATGCAGTTCCTGAAAAATTCTCTTCATTGTGTTTATATGAGTCAACATGTCTCCATTCTTTTGAAGATGTGTTCTGAACAGTTTTTGTGTAAGATTTATATGTGCTCCTATACTGTCTCAAACATAAATCTTCTTTAAATTCTCCCAACATTTAGCAGCTGTTTCTTCTCCACAAATATGTACAAGCTGCTGGTCACAGAGTGTCAGTCCTATTATACAGAGAGCTTGCTCATTCTTCAGTTTATATTCTTGTATTTTCTGGGCATCATCCTCATCCTCCGGATCCCAAGCATCTACCTCTGGTGGGTTTTGAATTATACTCCACAAACCTTCTCTGCGTAGAAGTAGGCTGCATTTCACAGACCATGAAACATAGTTTGTTCCATCCAGTTTGGATATTAGAGACAAACTTGGTAAATTGACTTGTGCCATCTTTCTCTGGATATTAAACTATAATTAATAAAATACAGCTATCTGTTTACAGTATTGTGTAACTACACTAAAACTCACTTTATATAAGCCTGTTATATCCTGGTTAGTCTGACTGTGCAGCCTGGGCCCATAACCAGTGCTAGGGATACACCCTAGCAGAATCTGCACGGCAGTCAGGCAGTCAGGCAGATATATGAGATAAACGTTTTTGTAGCTTACACTCAGTAAAACAGATACACTGTGCTAGTTAAATAGTTTATTCCAGTAGGAGTTTTAGCATAGTCAAACAGTCCATATATCATTCACTAGTTCAGTCCGTCCAGGGATTATTCAGTTGCAAAGTCCAATGTTGAAAATAGAAGTCAGTAAGCTTACAAATATCAGTCCAGTAATAAATCTTCTCACAGTAGAGATATGAAGAAGTTCAAACCTTCTTTCTCTCTTCAGCAAAAGCAGCAGGGAACACACAGTTAGCAAGCAATTCAGTAAGCCAGGAATCAATCAAGTTCTCTTGCTCCCTCTTATGGTGGTTTTACAACTGCACCCAAAATTACATGCTTTGCTGTTTAAAGTGACACACGCTTAACTTACAATCATAGTTTATATATATTATTTTACCCAAACTAAGTTAGGTAACCTTGTTATTCCTAACAATAATACAGCAATATGATCAATGGCAGGATAAGATGGTGGTTGAACACACAAGTTAGCTATGACATGTTATATCTACCAAGGATCAAAATTATAGCATTAAATGTTTCTGGAGAATATCCATCGTGTAACTGCTGGCCTCTCCTCTAGAATGGGAAGGACAATATATTTTTCAACTTCTTCTTTCCTGTTTGAAGGGCAGCTCAAACAGGACTCAGGCAGAATTTTCCTGAAGCTTTACAGTTTTATTCTAACTGAATAGGAAAATGAAAAAAAAATGGGGTGCTGAAAGGAAAGGACTGAAAAATAATTCAAAGTTATTCTAGCTGTCATTCAGAAAAACAGAGTCAGAGCTAGATGCCACCATATATAACATGTTATAATTTCTTCCTCTGATAACATTGGTAAATAAAACCCATCAAATCATTAATCTCTGCCATCAATTTAGATTAACTTCAAGTTAGTTGTCAAGTCAGGAACCTCAAACAACCAAACATGCAGAGCAGTGCCAAACTGTCAGTGCTTCTCCCTAACTCAGCAAAGGAGGACAAGAAATTCCCTCAGCATCTTAATCTCTTGCAGGATTAAGGGTCCTAGGAAATCCAGGAAGACACAGGAACCAGCCTGTACAGCAGTTATTCCAGCTAATATCTTTCATCCAACAAAATTTGTCAATTTTTTCAAATTGTCCAAAGTTTGTTTTTTACTTTGGGAAACAGAACATTTATTGTGTTATTATTTCTAAATTTTTAAATGTATGCTGTGCCTTTCAGTTGCTTGATTCCATTTTAGCATGTCACAGGCAAAATATCAGATGCAGTGCCTGAAGAAAGAAAAAAACCAAGCTCCTGTTGAAGGAAATTGTGTTTCCAACCCTGTAAAGAATGGCCTTGCCTGTTGTTAGTTACTCTTCTCCTCTCAAGAGGCAATGCATAGACATATTAAGGATTTTTCTATTTTTCTTGTCTAGTCTCTTCTTGGTCATTAGAATCTACTAAATATTCAATCAATCAATCAATTTTGTTTACACTCCAAAGGTCCAAAAGCACACAATGTAAACATAGTACTGGATAAAACAAGTAAACTATTTAGTAAATATTACATAGTAGACTTAAAACAAATCATTGGTTCATTATTAATAGCTTTAGTTTTACAGCCATAGTTAACTGTTGCCATTGTAATTTGTTTACAGGATTTTCATCTGTAGGTAAATTTTTACATACTCAGAAATATCTTTCCTTGGTTTAGATATTTAAAATATGCCAGATACTTTTCTGAAGATTTATAAGATTCACATTTATAATGCATTATACATACATTAAATTACTATCACAATATTATACTGAGAATTGTATAAGATTAAGCATTTAAAGGAATTGCAAAAAAGATATACTAATTAATCATCGATTTCTCCCACCTTCCTCATTTAAGGACTTTGCAAGCATACCGTTCTGGTTAAAAAATCAAAACCACTTATCCCTTCCCATAACACAGACATACCTCTTTAAGAACTCTTCCTGCTTCGAATGAATGAATAATCCCTAGATCAGTTGAAGCAGAAATTATTATTACTATTTAAAGTAGCCACTTTGTATCATTTGTATCATTTATTTTAAAAATACAACAGAAAACTGCATGGAGAGTTGCAAATGTCCATATTTATATAATAGTGCCTGCCAGTAGCATTACTATGCACCACTAGAAACCTTACCTCCCTATCCCTTCCAGATTTTAAAATTCATTCTCTACAACAATTCCTGAAATTGTTTGTGGTTAACTTTTGGAGATAATGCCAGTCCCTTTAAGAGCAACTGTAGGGAAAATAATGATATCACAATATCACAGGAAAAAAATACATGTCTGGTAATCAGAAACAATCAAATTAAATTATATGAAATAAGCAGCAAAAACTCAAGCGCTTGGCTTTCTTTTCTCGTTCCCATATTTTCAATAACAATTTTTCACATTTTAAAATTATATTCTAGGAAGTTCTTGGAGGAGAATGGTATAAATATGAAAATGAAACAAATACAAAAATATATCTACCTTTATTAACAAGACCCTAGATAAAACTTGGGAAAATCTAGTATCAGAGTAACAGAACAATTAATTTTTGTTGGATTGAAGATCAGATGTAGGCAAACTAAATTCAGACCAAAGCATTAGTTTGCTCTAATAATTCCATAGAAGGAATTATTATCTTCAAAGCTCACGCAAGATTCTAGATAATATTTCTGTGTTTCACTATAATGCAAAGAATTAGTAGCATATACTTTGAATATCTACTAGTATTTTATCTGGTTTTGCTCAAGAAAGAAACAATCTTGAACTATCCTTGGTATCAGTCAAGCTAGAAAATGTGAATCTTTTGTTTCCTTTTGACTAGTTGATACTCCATGGATTTATGGAACTGTCCAAAATGGTATTACTGCCTTTATTTTCCTATATTGTTTAATATTATTTTATTTGATGAATTTTGATGAAATGTTTCTTTTTCAGCTAAAGGCAAAATGTCAAATATAATTGCACAGCTAACTTACAATAATTTAATGTTTATTAATAAGAATCTATGCCTGAACACTAAACTGAAATACACAATGCACCATAAAGGAAGTGTGTGTGTGGTTCACCAGCAGCTGGTCAGATGGCATAAGTATCGGATAGTGAGGATGAAAGGGAACAAGTCAGGGAGTATGGACAGGACTTGGACGAAGGTCCTGCATCCTATGCAGGGATGGGGCCAGGACCATCTGGGAGTGAGGTGCTGCCTTCGGAGCCTGGCAGCAGCGAAGCAGAGGACACAGGGGAGCCTGTTCCCAGTGCGTGTGTCAGTAGAAGGCGAGAACAGCTGAAGCAGAAGGGGCTACTTGGGAGTTAGTACTGGGAGGTGATTGCCCCCCCCCAAGGGATAAAAGTCAGACCTCAATGAGGAAGAGCTTTGCAGGAAGCAAAGCAGTTCTATAATTTCCGAGTCCTTTATGAAGCTTTGTGTACTCTGGTTGTTTTTTGTGGGGGGGGAAGGGGGGGTTGGATTGGTTTATGTTAGCCTTAATTGGACTTTGTTTTTTGACAGCATTCTACAGAACTGAAAAGCATGTTCTTATCTGGAGGAAGTGTGTATAATTAGTTTTGACTGGAAATGCAAGTAATTTCCAGCATCACATTAAAATAGGTTTTACTATTAAATTCAGTTTGTGTTTTATTAGGTTTGACGAAGCCTGGGTTAGAACAGTATGCATGGACAGAGGGAATTTTAAAAAATTAAATATTCACACTTACACTGGTAGCCCAATATCCATTTCTGTGCAGCAATACCTGTAAAGTATTTCAGGGTTCTCTCACAAACCAGATCTTCATCTGAAGAAGAGAGAAAAAAATCACTTAGTGTTCAATATTAAACAAATAAAGACCATTGATTATTTTTAAAATATTTTCTTTACAGAAGGTCTGTACACAATGTCAGAAGCTGCTTTCAAAGATATGTCTAGTTTCAAAAGCAGCTTGTTGAGTTGCAGAGACTGGAGTTTTACTGATTAAATGATTACATACCTTCTTTTAAAATGATATTTTTCATAACCTGGCCAATACAATGGTTGGAAACATAAAGTGAAAGATTGCAAATTGTATCTAAAAATATAGACTACAAAAAAGCTTAGCTTCCTTTATGCAAATGGATAGAATGGGGTCTTCTTAATGGTAGATAAAAGAACAGAAGAACTACAGTTAGTGACTTGCAACAGTGCAGAGGCAAGTAAACAGTCCTTCAGACAAGGGTCAGTGGCTCTTTTGATGCTCACCCTCCTCGAGTTTGCAAATTTGCTAAATAGCAGCCACAGATTACAGACTGTCCAAATAAAGTAAGAGAAAAACAACTGAAATCTTACAAGATTTCTATGTTAGCATATTAGCTCTTGGAGTAATAATATTACAAAAATCATATGTGATTTAGTAAACCTATCAGATTGTAATTGTTTTTAAAGTTTCCTTTTCCTTTTCAACAATAGTTTTGCATACGAGTGTGAAACAGGAAATGGAATCAAAACATAACAGGAAATGTATGGATTTTAATTCAGGACTTCCAAGTCCATTACACACCATTACAATTACGATCTCTCATCCCTTGATTGGCAATTTCTATTCACTGGATGCAATACTGTTGACGACCAATACAACATATTTTTACTTGAAGTCAAAAGAGTCATCAATCTATATGTACCAATAACAATTCCAAAAAACAGATTACCCATAACCATAAGGAAACTTCAATCCAAAAAGAAATCACTTTGGCGGAAGAACAAATCTGGTCACGTTGCCAACTTCAAAAGCCGATACAAAAATTTATGCCACCAGATAAAAACTGAATGCACCAACTATCACATTAAACAAGAGGAAAACCTTCTACACACAAATTCCACCCCCAATTTCTACAATTTTGTAAACAACAAACTAAAAGACTCAAGTCCATCCCACCCCTGAAAGGACCAAATGGTAAAGACTGCAACGACACCATTAAAGCCAACCTCTTTAACACATTCTTTGGCTCAGTATTTGTAAACAACAATGGATCATGCCCATATTTCCTAGTCGAACCACAGGCAACTACAATGATCTAATACATATCGATTTTACAGAAGACAATGTTGAAAAAGCACCACGCAATTTAAAACCATCTCTATCTATTGGTCCGGACGGATATGTGCTTACTTCTTAAAAAAGCTATCCACTGCCATAGCTGAATCTCCAAGCATAATCTTTGAAAAATCTTTCAGGACCAGCTCCTTGCCTAACCTATGGTCACAAGCCAGGTCATCCCCATCTTCAAAAAGGGAGACCCCAGTTTAGTTGAAAATTACAGACCAATCTCTTTATGCTGTGTTACCTGTAAAGTCATGGAATCAATTATTAACCAATCCATTATCCTCCACTTAGAGACAAACAACTTGATCTCTAATAAACAATTTGGTTTTAGAAAAAAGGATCCTGTAATCTGCAACTCTTACACTGCAAAAACACATGGACTACACAACTCGATCAGGGCAAAACAATAGACGCAATCTACATAGACTTCTGTAAAGCCTTTGATTCAGTGGTACACGACAAACTACTCCTAAAACTAAAATCTTATGGTATCTCTGGACATCTGCATAACTGGATAGAAGCATTCCTGTCAAATAGACAACAAATGGTCAAAATTGGGAGTGTCCTATCAAATTCTGTACCTGTCCCTCAAGGCAGTGTTCTAGGACCAACTCTCTCCCTACTCTACATAAATGACTTCTGTGATCATATTAAGAGCAACTGCGTTCTCTTTGCTGATGATGTAAAGCTATTCAACACCACAGACAATACTACTACCCTTCAAAAAGACCTCGACTATGTATCAGAATGGTCAAACAAATGGCAACTTCAAATCACAACAAGTAAATGCTCTGTCTTACATATTGGAAAAAAAAAATCAGAAAACAAAATACAAGCTGACTAGTCAAGACCTTGTTGATGATCAAAACTCTGTCAAGGACCTTGGAATTCTCATGTCAATTCTGATCTAAGTGCTAGAGCCCACTGTAACTACATAGCCAAAAAAGACATTAAGAGTTGTTAACCTAATCCTACGCAGATTTTTCTCTGGTAATATCACACTACTAACTAGAGCATACAAAACATTTGCTGGAGCAATACTTGAATACAGCTCATCAGTCTGGAACCCGCATTACATATCTGATATTAACACAATTGAGAAAGTCCAGAAATATTTCACAAGAAGAGTTCTCCACTTCTCTACTTGTTGCAGTATACCTTATGCCACCAGACTTGAAATTCTAGACCTAGAAAACCTAGAACTACGCCATCTTCAGTCCGATCTAAGTATAAAATAAAACATAAAATCATACATTGCAATGTCCTACCTGTCAATGAATACTTCAGCTTCAACCATAACAATACAAGAGCACACAATAGATACAAATTCAAGGTAAACAGCACCAAACTTGATTGCAGGAAATATGACTTCAGCAACAGAGTGGTCAATGTCTGGAACACTCTACCCGACTATGTGGTTTCTTCCCCAAACTCTAAAAACTTTAATCATAGACTGTTTACTATTGACCTCACCCCTTTCCAAAGAGGTCTGTAGGAAGTGTGCATAAGTGCACCAACGTGCCTACCGTCCCTGTCCTATTGTTTCTTTTATTTTTCTTATATGTATCCATTTCATGTATTCATAAGTATGTTTATTCTTATACCTACTATCTTGTAAGCGATTGACAAATCAAATTAAATAACAAATAAAAATAAAAAAAATTATTAGGAGATATACTGACCAATATTTTTTGGCACAAAAAAGCTGGCCAGATGTTTTTGGGAGGAATCGTAGCAGTATATGATATAAGATTTTTTTGTTAATCACAACATCCAATATTTAACAATTGGAAAAATAACCTCTGAACATGAATGAGCAACCGTGTAAAATAGAATTTGGCAGATCTAAAATAGGCAAGACTAGCTATTGCATATTAATATTAAATTAAGATCTCACAGTCATAAAGGTATACCAACCCACCCAATCAATTATGAAGATAAAACAAATAGGAAGTTCACTTCTGTGTTTCTAACTCACCTGTTTTCATTATTACATGGGTTGTTTTTTCAGTAATTTTATTACACCAAGTGCTCTCAGTTTTCTTGGCAAATTTACGTACTAGTTTCTAGAAGAAAATAAAAACTGAATTAGAAACAATTGGTTTTATTAGAGATTTCTGGCTTCTCAAAATGGATGCCATTTTGTCCTGTTTTTGGCTCATTCTAGATGGCAGGGATCGCCGCTGCTACCTATCCCACTGCACCACCTCAGCTCTTATAGGAGAAATAAATCCTTTATCTTTCCTGCTCTCAAATTGTAATGGTTATAATCAAGACCTTGAATTGGAAACAGATGCATAATAACAAAAAAGTGAGTAACTTGATGCTAATAACTGGAGATGGTCTGGAATTCAATTGCCATGTTTAAAATCTATTTCATTTACAGCGTATAGTAATCCAAAGATAATTAAGATATTTACATAGCCAACTAGTACAGATTTTAGAAAGAGATACAACTAGTAGATGAGCCTAACTGAACACAAGTGAGCCACAATTGCTACTGGAATATAAATCAAGGTAAAGTCAAGGAGCACCTTTAGTGTAATTAAATTTGGTGACAGATAAAACAAATCAAGACAGTTCAATTAGTTGTCTTAGTTATTCTATTGGATAGAAGAATCTTTCTTCTTTCAATTAACTTTCTACCCTGTTTCTCCAACAATATGGCCTGCCCCAATAGGAAGTCCCAGCATGTTTTATAGACATGAAATGAAATTAAGCCCCTCCCTCCAAATTAAGGCCTATATTAAAACATGCGAACTGGGGGGAATGGGGGGGCTTGCCATTAGGAAGTACTTTTGTTGTAGATATGGTGCTGCCCGTGTTGACCCTGATACAAAGTGCCCCACCAACACCGAGGTCAACATCCAAGCCGTCGCCGCCCACCTGAAGATGCAAGGGGGGGAATTAAATCACACCTGAAAAGACGGCCTAGCCATTTTGGGGGGGCTCAAAAAAAAAAAAAAGACCCGGCCTTATTATATAAGAAACATGGTACTTGTTCAATTCCATTCAGATTGCCCTTTCAAAATGCATCCCTTCAAATATTTGTATGGTGATACTCAAACTATTGCTGAAAATCTGGTTGTTGGAATGGATATGAAGTCCTTATAGAATTTTATATGTTTAAACACTTGATTGGATATATATGACATCTGCTTTTATTGTTTTATACTTTTTACAAAGTAACTATGAAAGCAGGTTTATCTTTAAAAGAACGGCTCCCGCAAAATCTTAAAAGCTCAGAAAAAATTATATTTGTTGCTATGAAAAAAATCAACAAACATATCAAAGCATGCTTACCAATTCACTCTGGTTTAAACCAGATGCCACCAGAGACATGTTTTGCTTTCCAATCAGAAGTTTGCTCTTTTTATTCCTTTGCTTTGTGCTAGAGCAGGTAATATGTGCCAAGGGAGAAACTGTTTTTTTCAATAAAGTGTGCATTTCTAGAAAAGATTTTGAAAAAATCTTGTTTATATAGTTAATGACATATTTTATATTAGACAACAATTATTATAAAGTTACTTTTTTATCAAAAAAAAGATACCATATATCTCCTTCTTAGAGGTGCCTGTTTCTTTTACTTGTCTATTGGGCATTCAGTTTAATATATGACCTACACAATATTCCAATTATACTTCTAATTCTTAATCACTTTTAAAAGTAGAAAATATCAAGTGATGCACATGGCAGGGTGAACAATAAAATCAAAGATAAAACATGGGGGAAAATATAAAGACATGAAGCAATAATCTTTGTGTTTGTTTATTCTGAACAGCCTGAATATATTTCCTCTCTCTAAAAAGCAATTAAAAAGAAGCAAAATACTTTTTAAACTAGCCAAGAGAACAAACTGATTTGTAGTCAAGTTACCAATAAATATAATCTGCTAAAAATTTTATAAGATGACTCAAAATATGTTATTTTGATCTCAAAGAACAAACAAGGGCTGCGTTAATTAAACTGTAATCAGTTTGTTTTGGGTACAAAGAAAACTAATTGATTGATTACTAATTTAATTGATCACTAATTTAATATTTCAGATATTTATAGCAAAGGAACTGGTTTTGATTGAATTTGGAGATCCTACAAAAACAAACATCTCTAAGGTTGGTTCCAGCAAAATGAATGTATTTTTACATTATTTAAATTAATGTATTTTTATCACAGCAAATAAGATTATTTTTGGATAATAATTATAATAATAATTTGGATAATATTTTTGGATATAATTCTTCAAACCCGGAAAAAAATATTTTAGATTCATTATATGGGAGGTATTATAAATGGACGTGTATAAATAACATACAAGAAAAGATAATAGTATTGCAAACATTCTTGCAATTGACGATAAGTAATAAATTTCTGTTCTTAAAGTATATGTTATATGGAGACTTGTGAAATACTTGGCTTATTCAAGAGCAAACAGTATTCCACTATACATTTCTAATTAATTATACAGCTAAGAAATGCAAACACTTCCACTTATAGTTTCTGTTAACCCTGGTTGGGGAACACAGGTTTACCCTAACTGGTTTAGGTAAAATAATAAATATGTTATCATAGTTTGTTAGTTAAAGTGTCTGCAACTTTAACTGTAGGAATGTAATTAAGGGAGTGGTTGTGAAAGCACCATAAAAGAAGCAAGGAACGTCAGCTTGCTCTCTCTGGCTTGATGATCCCTAATTACTTCATGGATGAAGACTGTGTTTTTTCCCCTACTGAAAAGGAGAGACAAAGGACTGATTTGTAAGTGAACTGACATTGGATATTCTACATGGACTTTGCTAACTGAATATCCTTGAATGGACTAGCTAAACGATACATGACTAATGGACTGTTATTTTGACTATGCTATAAACTCTAAATGGAATAAACTATATTTTTGATAGCACAAGCATATCTGTTATTTTTACTGTATGTTAACAAACAAATTTATATCACTCATTTATCTGTGTGCCTATCTGACTAACGCTGCACATTCTGTTTAGCTTGTCTCCTTAACCCTGGTTGAGGAACCCAGGCTTAACACTGGTTATGGGCCCAGAGGCTGCAAAGTCAGTTTAACTAGGATAAAACAGATTTATGTAAAAAGTGAGAGTTTGTGTTGTTATACATTGCAGTAAACAGACAGCTGTGTTTTATTAATTATAATTTTATATCCATATAAGAAAACATGGCACAAGTCAATCTACAAAGTTTGTCCCTTATATCCAAGCTTGATGGAACAAACTATGTATCATGGTCTATGAAATGTAGTATACTTCTACGAAGAGAAGGTCTGTGGAACATAATTGAAAATCCACCAAACGTAGAGGAATGGGATCCAGAGATTGAGGAAGATAGACTAAAGATAAAAGATTTTATGCAGAAAAATGAACAAGCTATTTGCGTAATAGGACTAACACTGTCTGACCAGCAACTTGTTCATATCCGTGGAGAGCAAACGGCTGTTGGGTGTTGGAGAAGCTGAAGAGGATTTATGTCCGAGATAACGTTGGTGCTCACATAAATCTAACATGGAAGCTTTTCAGGACGCATCTCCAGACGAATGGTGATATGCTGAGTCATTTGAATTCTATAAAAAGCATTTTTCAAGAACTGCACGAGAAAGAGCTTATTTTCTCTGAACTACACCAAGTCTACATAATTCTATCATCAATAAATGATAGTTATGATAATTACATCACTTCCCTTGAAATTTTGCCTAAGGAAAGTTTAACTTTAACTGATATAACTGGCAGATTGATTGAAGAGGCAAGAAGAAGACTTGAAAGAGATCAGTTAAGGAGGGAGAAACAAAGAAGATAATGAATCTCCTACTGCATACGCAATTAAAAAGTGTTTTAATTGTGGAGGAAGAGGACATTTGGCAAGATTTTGTAAAAAAGCAAAGCGCCAGAACGCTGGCCAGAATACTAAAAGTCATCAAAAGATAAATAAAAATTTAGAGTTAGCCATGTATATTAACGGAGCTGTAAAAAATAATTTATGGGTGATTGACAGTGGAGCATCCCACTGTATAACAAATGATAACAGAAATTTTATTAAAATGTCCCAGAGTACACAGCAAATATCGTTAGCCAATGGCTGGAAACTGAAAGCTAAAGGTCAAGGTATAGCATATTGTTCTTTCATAAAAGAGAATGTAAAAATGTTATATGTACCACAACTTAAGTTTAATTTAATTTCAGTTAGAATTTTGGTTAAACTAGGATATGTAGTTACCTTTAAAGGAGATAACTGCATAATTGAGAAAGAAGATAAGAAAATTACTGCATCTTTAAGAGGTGAATTATATGTGTTAAATGATAATGGTTTAGAGGTGGCTAACACGGTTTATGATAATAAGAAACCTCATGACGAATGTATTCACTTGTTGCATCGAAGGCTAGGGCATTTAAATTTTAAAATACTTAAGAAAACTGTTCAACTATCTAAAGGAATAAGTTTGAAACCTTGTAATAAGTATTTGCAATGTAATGCTTGTAATCAAAGCAAAGCCAAGGTTACACCGGCTAATAGAGTTGATGGATTTACTACCAAAGAGCCTTTAGAAGTAGTATTTGCAGATTTAATAGGTCCGAAAAAACCAAGTGTAGGAGGTGCTCGATACATATTAAGTATAATGGACCATTATTCTAGATATGGGTTTTGCTATTTAATGAAGAGCAAAACTGAAACGTATCTAAATCTCTTTAATTGGATAAAATTTGCTGAAAGAAAAACTAAAAGGAAATTAGTAACTCTTATAACAGGTAATGGTGCGGAATTTACAAATAATAAATTCCAAAATAGACTTAGATTGTTAGGTATTCAACATAAAAACTCTGCACCATATAGGCCACAACATAATGCCTTTATAGAGAGACGAGGCCAAACACTGCAGTCAATGGCAGGTACTATGTTGTCTGATTCAGGATTACCTGACAATTTATGGGGAGAAGCAATAATGTGTAGTAATCATATATTAAATAATGTTGTTAATTCAACAACAGGTGAATTATCATTCACACTGTGGCATGGTACAAAACCTGATTTAAGTTACATGCACACATTTGGAGCACCAGCATGGGTGCATATCCCTACACAACTCAGACAAAAAGGACAGCATAGAGCTAAAAGATTATTTTTTGTAGGATATAAATCTAATCATAGATCTTATAGATTCTGGGAACCAGGTACATCTAGAATTTACACCAGTGCTAGTGCTAAATTCCTAGAACATGTAGGATGGAATAGATTAGAGTAAGATTTAAATAATGAAGTAATTATTGAACCCTACAAAAGGCAAAAAGATCAGTCTAGTTATAAGAAGAGTCCAATTAAAGAAGAAGTCCACGAAAAACAAATAGGACCAGAACAAGAGGAAACAGTTGATCAGGAATAGTTAGATAATCAAGAACACTTAATAAATGAAAGTCCACCTGTAAGTCCTGTAATACCTAGATGTACTACATGTGTAACTAGACCACCTGATAGGTATCAAGCAAGTATAGTTTGCCAAGTAAATAAAGTTCCAACTAGTGTAGATGAACTTAAGATGTATCCTGCTAAGGATCAGGAGAATTGGCAAAAGGCAATGGAAAAAGAATTAAATTCATTAAAAGTAATGAAAGTATATGAAGATGCTAAATTACCTCCAGGAGAAAAATCCATTGGGTGCAAATGGATATTTAAAGTAAAAACTGGAAATGATGGGACTGTTACCCATAAGGCTAGATTGGTAGCTCAAGGATTTAATCAAACTACATCTGATTACGATGAAGTTTTCGCACCAAGTCTTAAAGCAACATCTTTGAGAGCAGCTTTAGTGTGGGCAGCTAAGAAAAACTATGTCATTAACCATTTAGATGTAGAAACTGCTTATTTGCATGCACCATTGCAGCACACTATATATTTGAAAAAGCCAGTTATTATAAAAGACAATAAAGTAAACAGTAATGATTGTTGGAAACTCAAAAAGAGTCTTTACGGGTTGAAACAATCTGGCTTTGAGTGGAACCAATATATTGTGAAAGAGTTAAACAATATAGGATTTAAATCTAGTTTAGCAGTTCCATGTGTGTTTAAAAGAGAAAATAATGGAACGGTGTCATTACTGTTATTATTTACAGATGATATTGCTTTGATAACTAAGACTAATAATGAAGCTAATGAGATTATATCATTATTAGCTAAAAAGATAAAATTAAAGAATTTAGGTGAAATTAAAAAGTATCTAGGATTGACAATTAACAAAACAAAAAATGGATTCAAGATATCTCAAGAAGATAAAATTTGCCAATTAATTAAAACGTATAAAATGGAACTTTGTAAAACGGCAAAGACTCCAATGAGTCAGGAGGTTTGCCAAACTGATGATCAAAGTCCCAAATTTGATAAGTCTATATATCAATCTTTGATTGGCAGCTTATCATATATAAGCAATTGGTCTAGGCCAGATATAGCTTATAGTGTAAATCAGCTGGCACGTTTTAATTCGGATCCACATCAATGTCATTGGCAATCATTAAAAAGAATTTTAAGATATCTTAAAAGAACAATGAACCATGCATTGTATATAGAACCAAAGGGTGATTTGAGTCTTAGTGCCTATTCAGATGCAAGTTTTGCAACTGGCATAAACACTAGAAAATCAATATCTGGGATGGCTATATAATTTGGTAAGACACTAATAAGGGGGAGGTCAATCAGATAACAGCATATCAGCTTGTCCACGATGGAAGCGGAATTTTCATGTCTGTCATTACTATGCACTGACTTAATTTTGTACAAACAGTTATTATTAGACATGGGTGTAACTGTTAAAGATTCCATTATTGTATACGAGGACAACCAGGCAGCCAGAAAGTTGGCTACTAATATAGCTGTAAAAACTAGATCAAAGCATACTGATTGAAGATATTTAAATATTAGAGAATCTGTAAAGAATGGGCTAATTAAATTGGAATACTGCATGACAGAAGAAAACATTGCAGACCAATTTACAAAAGCTCAAGGAGTAATCAAATTTAAAGAGAGTTGTAACAAATATGATTTAAAGATGTAAATAGTTATATTATTATATTTACCTAAAAGGGATAACATTGTTTACCCTAACTGGTTTAGGGAAAATAATAAATATGTAATCATAGTTTGTATGTTAAAGTGTCTGCAACTTTAACTGTAGGAATGTAATTAAGGGAGTGGTTGTGAAAGCACCATAAAAGAAGCAAGGAACGTCAGCTTGCTCTCTCTGGCTTGATGATCCCTAATTACTGCATGGATGAAGACTGCGTTTTTTTCCCCTACTGAAAAGGAGAGACAAAAGACTGATTTGTAAGTGAACTGACATTGGATATTCTACATGGACTTTGCTAACTGAATATCCTTGAATGGACTAGCTAAACGATACATGACTAATGGACTGTTATTTTGACTATGCTATAAACTCTAAATGGAATAAACTATATTTTTGATAGCACAAGCGTATCTGTTATTTTTACTGTATGTTAACAAACATACAAACTTATATCACTCATTTATCTGTGTGCCTATCTGACTAACACTGCACATTCTGTTTAGCTTGTCTCCTTAACCCTGGTTGGGGAACCCAGGCTTAACAGTTTCCTTAACATCTTACAAGAATCAGGAATGTTGGTTTCCTTTTTCTCTAGATTAAACTATTATTACTATTTAAGTAAATAATTGCAGATTCATTTTCCCAGACTAGAGTTTTCCTTTGATCTTCAGAGAATTTGACTCATAAGAAATTAGATAAATTCATTACATTGCATATTTAATTAGGTAAGTGGGAGGACTAGTGGGCAATGGAAATATCAATGATCCTGATCTCAAAATCTTATATTTAATATAAACCAGAGCCAGTCTTGCACAAGCTTAAATTAATTTCATCTAGGCAGCCATGCCATGGAACTGTTGTCTGAGGGTGACTGAGAATGGGGATCACATGGTCTAATTTTACTTGAGATTGAATTAAATTAAAATCCATATCATTTCCAAGATGGATTGCAAATCGTAGTATTTCTAAGTACTTCATATCTATGGTTATTCTACTTTTCACCAGAATTTTCTCATTCTAGAGATTTACAGGGATTCCAGTGCAGTGTGGCAATCTATTGAATAGACTTTTTTTGAAAGAATTCAGATGTACTAATAATTCTGATCCACCTTGTCTATTTAGAGTGGTGCTTTTCTAGAAAACCTAGAAGCAACTAATTTGCCATGAGAATCAGATTGATATTTTCAATTTGGTTCTCATGGCAGCATTCCAGAGATACTTGAAACCGGCAGAGATTTGTGCTCTGTTCACCTGCACTATCCTTCTGTAGAAGGTTCTTAATTATGTCTATTAACTACAGTTCTTCTACTTCAATAAAATGTCAAAAGAATCTCACTATTGGAATCTCACTATTGTACATTTTGTTGCTCCATGAAACATTTTTGGCTTTCTGATGATATAATAATTAAACTGATCTCCTTTGTGTAGAAGTAAAGTTCAAAAAGAATTGCAAAGAAAAATCCTGGAACAATTTCATTTCTTGGAGTAACTTTTCTAAGACCAAACACGTTTTTTCCTCTCAACTAACTAATACCCCATAACAACAATGCAATAGAAATCCATTTTAAAGCCACTGGCATGGCAGCAGAACTCTGAGTTAATATTCATGAACTCCACTAGTAATAAAACAAAATTAACTCTATAATTTATCAGTGGCAATGTGTACTATGGTACTATACTACACAGAAGGTATATGTTTAGAATGAAAGAATATAGATAAAACTGCCAGAAGAAAATAGAGAGCGCCTATAATGGATTGTTTCTCTCAGCTTTGAGCCAATTCCTAATGGATGCTTACAGTGTATACTTAATCCAGCAAAAATAGAAGATTTAATATTTCTCTGAGATAGGATTTATCTATGAAATGCATTCAATAATGTATGCATTTTATACATAAATTCATGATAGGATATTCCATTTAAAAATGAATTACTGTGTTAAGTGTTTTATAAGTAGGAAGAAATTTCTAAATTCTCGGGAAGATTATTTTTGAAAGACAGTTTCAGAGCACTGCCAACTCACCCTTGCTTGTTTCTATCTGGTTTCTTTGGAAATAATCTTCCTCTCTTTCCAGTGACCATCCTTCAGGGTCAACATTCTGGCTTCCCTCTTTGAGGGCAGCTTCAATGATAGCCATCTTCTGCTGCAGTTGCTTTAAATTATTTTGCATAGCATCCCTTTGCTACAAACAGAAAAGAACAGATCACAGACTTGCCTCAGATAACTTTTCATCAATGAACAGAGAATAAAATATTAAGAAGTGAGACACATGGAGAACTTTACATGGTGATATCACAAGCAAATCCTTTCATCATGGAAGCTCTTTTGTATACTAATACAAAAGTATTAGTATATCTCATTATTCATCTAATAACTTCAGGTTTTGAGTTAATGGCAGCATATAAGTAGCATAAATAAATAAAAGGTAACTCTGTCATTCAGTTCAAAAATGAGGGCAATTGTTTAATTTATATCCCCATCTTAGAAAACAGAGAAAAAAAAGAACACAAGAAACCTCCAACTCATAATTTTGGCAAACAATACTGCACTAACAAAACCAGTATCAAGAAAGGAAGTTAGTTGCTTAACTTTTTATGCTTTTATTTGTAAACCATTTGGAGCCACTTGAGAGCTAGATGGGTGATATCTAAATTTGATAAATATTTTTTCCAGTATTCTAATCCTGACCTAAAACTCAAAGATCAGGAGTTCTTCTAATCTGCCTTAAATTGCAAAATAATTATACAATGTATCGCAGGGGAATTACTTAAAATAAGATCCCTTTTCGTTTGGTCAAAGACAATATTTTTCACTGTACATTGTATTGCAATTAAAAAAACAATAAAAACCAAATTTTAAAATGGTAATATACACTTCCATCCAACAGGTAACCTAATTAAGTTCTATTACAAAAAAAAAAAAGTAAATAGAAATAAAACCCTAACAGTTAACATATTAAATTGTTATAAATCATCTAAACAAATTACTAATATATAAAAGCAATTTATCAAATCACGTAAAAATTTGTCTGTTTGGAATTGTTTTGAATATTATGAAATATGTGCCAAAGGAAAATCATTTTGATTAATGTCTTGATTCATAGAAAAAAAATGCCTTCTCAAAAATTGGCAAGTCACACATTTTTTGAATCTATTCATTATTAGATAAAACAAACAACGAAAACAAAGAAAAGGGATATGAACACTTATAAATATTTTACAGTAGAACAAATGTGATAAATTTATTAAAATAAACTTTAAAAGGCAAAACAAATAAAGAATTAAAAAACATGATAGGAAAAGCATTCTAGTAGTTCCCCTTTTCCACCCCTTGAAATGCTAATTGTTACTTAAACGTTGTTTTATAATGGTTGGACATCTGTGATTCTTGCTCATTTCTATCTGAATCTTTTGCTGATTTTAAACAGTTTCAATTTTTCTTCAGAAAATATTTAAACGGACTTGCTGTGTAATATGTTGGGTATAGGAGAATCATTGCTACTTTAATTTGGTGAAATGTCTGCTGTGAATACCATAGTGTTAATGTTTTCATAGGTGCCTATTCTCTAATTTTAGTACCTCAAGTATTGCCAGAAAGCTTTCTCTTTTCCAATGTTGTAGTTAAGCCGTCACTATCAACATGTATCTTAATAAATTGTGATGCTGTACATTTGTTTTCTAGGATTACATCTAATAAAGGTATTTGTGGTTTTAATTCAAATTTTATTTCCAGAATTTTCTGAATGTTTATTTCTTTCCAGGACTTTTGAGTCTTTTTACAAAACCATCACTTATGATAAAGCATTTCTTTTTTGGGGTGGCATTTTTAGCATTTATTGTTGTATGATTTTCCCCCCTCCTTGGCAATAATTGACAATTGTATACCATCCATATAATATTTTGTCATGAAAGTTTTAACGGTCTTCTTCAAAATTTTATTTCCATTAATTGCTGTAACTGATTTGAAATATATCTTTATGTCCTATAAATTTTTTAGGCCCAATATATTTTTTTCAAATCCATTGTCAATTTTGTGACTGGAATATAATTCCTATTTTTTTTTCTTCATGTTCTGATACAATCATTTATTCTTCTTCTCTATAGCTTTCATCCTCCTCCTTTCTCTTTTCTAATTTGATATATGTAAAGTTTCTTTGCATTTTCAAAATGTTGTTGAAAATTTAAAGGCAATTTTGACACATTTTATCATTTTTTGGAGTTCTGACATCTTCAATATAGCTAGTGATGTTAATTTCAGTGTTGTCAACCTGGATTGGTCTGCTCTATTTCTTTTATTTTCTCCTTTAATTAAGATTTTCATTGTCTTTTTTTATTTGCTGCAAGCTTTATTAAAATATAATTAGCCTGATAGGTACAAGCTTTGCATATACGCTGTCTCCCAAATAGTTACCTCTGACATCCCCAGAATTGTGTGTGTGTGTGTGTGTGTGTGTGTGTGTGTCTATATATATATATATATATATATATATATATATATATATATATACACACACACACACACACACACACACACACACACACACACACACACACACATATATATATATATGTCTGGCATTCAGCTTTGTTCGGGTATTTTCCCACGTGGTGCTTTTAAAGTTGTAGCAACATTTCAGCAGAATCTCATCTGCCATCATCAGGCTTCTGTATGGTGTTTGTCTTGAGTCAGACTTTTACAGTGGTTTCAGATTTAAATTTGGGGCAGCCTATTGCTGTGTCAGAATGGTTTTTTCTTCCTCCTGATTGGTTGAGAGTCTTGGTCTGTGTTTATTGGTCTTGGAGTGTGCTGTGTTCTGCTACTAATATCTTCTGTCTGTTTTTTTGGGGGGGGGCTCTTTTTGTATCTTGATTGGCTGGCAACATTGTGTTACTTTATTGGAGGCCTTTAGTGCAGCTTGGCTTCGGGTAAATGGACGGCTATCATTAGTTAGGAAGCTGGGTTTCATCTGGGTGCCTGGTTGGGGTGTGTTTGAGCTGGAGGTCTCAGGGGGGATCTGTTTGTGCCCAGGTGTTTGCCTGGCTTGTGGTGTGGAGATTTTTTTGTTTGTGAGTGCAGGCTTCCAAATGATTGACAGCCTGGTGGAATCATCTCTTCTGTTCATGCTTTCTGATCTTTTTTCAATCTCTATGGCTTCTCTGATGATTCTGTGGCTGGGATTTTCTATGATGGCTAGGGTTTTGGTGCCATTGAAGTTGATGTTATGACCTGTGGCTTCCATGTGTTGGACAAGTGAGGAAGTGTGTTCCAGCTTTTTGACGGCATTTTTGTGTTCATCCAGGCGGGTGCTTATTCTTCTATTGGTCTGTCCAATGTATGTGGCCGGGCATGATGCATAGGGGACTTCATACATGCCTTGGTTTTCCAGGTCAATTTTGTCTTTGGGGTTCCTGAGGATGGCTGCTATTTTTCTGTCTGTTTTGAAGGCAGTCTTGATGTGGTGTCTGTATAGAATCTTACTAATTTTGTCTGTAGTGCCTCTTATGTAGGGCAGGACAGCTGTTCCATGGGTCTGTTCATCTTCTGGGTCTCTATTATGTCTCAGTGTGCTTTTGTGGATCAAGTTGGTGATTTTGCTTTTGTGGAAGCCGTTGGCTGTCAATATTTTAGTCAGGGTGCATAGTTCAGTCTTAATGTGTGTCTTGTCTGCCAGGCGTTTGGTTCTAGTAATTAGTGTTTTAGCCACGGAGTTTATCTGTGCTGGGTGGTGGTGGGATTGGGCGTTGAGGTAGCGGTTAGTGTGTGTTTTCTTCTGGTATATGGTGTGTCCTAGTGTGCCATCTGTTTTCTTGTAGATTAGTACATCTAGGAATGGTAGTTTGTTTGTTTCTGTTTCCATGGTGAACTTGATTTTGGGGTGTGCGCTGTTTAGGTGTGTTAGGAAGTTGTTTAGGTTTTCTTGTCCATGGGGCCAAATCACGAATGTGTCATCGATATATCTTAACCATAGTTTGGGTTTGAGTATGGCATTAGCCAGGGCTCTGGATTCGAATTCTTCCATGAACAGGTTTGCAATGACAGGTGACAGTGGTGATCCCATGGGGGCTCCTTCAATTTGTTTGTATCTTTGTCCTTTGTATATGAAATATGTGTTGGTTAAGCAGTGTTCTGTTAGTTCCATGAGGTGTTTAGCTGGTTGGTATTTATTTTTGATGATTTCGAGGGTCTCTTTTATCGGGACTTGAGTGAATAGTGAAACCATGTCAAAACTTACAAGCAGATCTTCTTGCTCCACGTGTAGATCTTTGATCATTTCCAAGAAGTGGTATGAGTTTTGTACATGAGAAGCTGCTGTTTCAGCATGGGGCTGTAGCTCTTTTGCTAGGTGTTTAGCCAGGTTTTGTAGTGGTGCTCCTCTGGAGCTGACTATGGGTCTGAGAGGTATGCCTTCTTTGTGTATTTTTGGGAGGCCGTATAGTTTGGGGCATCTGGAAGATTTCTCTCTGGGTATGATCGTGTGTTGGATCTCTTTGCTTATGTGGCTGGTTATAATTTTCTTCTTGGTTAATTTTTCCAGATATGTGGTTGGGTCTGTGTTTATGGGTTTGTATGTGGAGTCTTGGAGTAGGTCTGTCAATTTAGTTTCATAGTCTTTTCTGTCCATTACTACAGTGGCATTCCCTTTATCTGCTGGGAGGATGATTATGCTGCTGTCTCTTTTTAGGGTTTGTAGCGCTTTAATTTCATTTTGCTGTAAGTTGCTTTTGGGTGGTTTGCTTGTGCATAGAATGTTGGTAACTTGGTGTCTTATTTTATCAGCTTCATCTGTATTTAATTTAGTTAGGCTGGATTCTACTGCACATATGATGGATTCTGTGGGGATTTTTTGGGGTGCTATAGCATAATTGAATCCTTTGGTTAGGACTTCTGTTTCTGTTTTGGTGAGTTCTCTGTTGGAAACATTGTACACTAATTGTTTCAGGTGTTGTTGTGAGTTGTTGGGGGTTTTCTTGTCATGTTCTAATTTCTTTAATTTGTTCAAGAGCTTTTCCTGTTTGTAAATGTTTGCAGATTCAGCTCTCCAAGTTGTAAGTTGTTTTATCTTGTCCCAAAGTAGAGGGTGGATTTTGCTGCTCAATTCCAGGTGTAGTGCTAGCAAATCTTTGTTTAACTGATCTAATTGGAATCTCTTACTGTGGAGCTCGTTCCTTAGTAGAGCCATTTCAGTTCTTTTCAGGATACGTTTAGTGGCTGCTGTGCTTTGATGAAATGTTAATTTGAAGCAGGTTGGTGTAGTATTGTTGTCTCTGCAGCTGCGTAGGAATTGGAGGTCACATAGTATTACTGCTCTTTTAATTTCCAGTTTCTCGTAGGTTTTGATCTGGTTGTTTATTCCCTCCCCGTAGAGGTTTGATATTTGTTTTCTTAAGTTTTCGCGGGTACTTACATGTCTGGCATTCAGCTTTGTTCGGGTATTTTCCCACGTGGTGCTTTTAAAGTTGTAGCAACGTTTCAGCAGAATCTCATCTGCCATCATCAGGCTTCTGTATGGTGTTTGTCTTGAGTCAGACTTTTACAGTGGTTTCAGATTTAAATTTGGGGCAGCCTATTGCTGTGTCAGAATGGTTTTTTCTTCCTCCTGATTGGTTGAGAGTCTTGGTCTGTGTTTATTGGTCTTGGAGTGTGCTGTGTTCTGCTACTAATATCTTCTGTCTGGTTTTTTTTGGGGGGGGGCTCTTTTTGTATCTTGATTGGCTGGCAACATTGTGTTACTTTATTGGAGGCCTTTAGTGCAGCTTGGCTTCGGGTAAATGGACGGCTATCATTAGTTAGGAAGCTGGGTTTCATCTGGGTGCCTGGTTGGGGTGTGTTTGAGCTGGAGGTATCAGGGGGGATCTGTTTGTGCCCAGGTGTTTGCCTGGCTTGTGGTGTGGAGATTTTTTGTTTGTGAGTGCAGGCTTCCAAATGATTGACAGCCTGGTGGAATAATCTCTTCTGTTCATGCTTTCTGGTCTTTTTTCAATCTCTATGGCTTCTTTGATGATTCTGTGGCTGGGATTTTCTATGATGGCTAGGGTTTTGGTGCCATTGAAGTTGATGTTATGACCTGTGGCTTCCATGTGTTGGACAAGTGAGGAAGTGTGTTCCAGCTTTTTGACTGCATTTTTGTGTTCATCCAGGCGGGTGCTTATTCTTCTATTGGTCTGTCCAATGTATGTGGCCGGGCATGATGCACAGGGGACTTCATATATGCCTTGGTTTTCCAGGTCAATTTTGTCTTTGGGGTTCCTGAGGATGGCTGCTATTTTTCTGTCTGTTTTGAAGGCAGTCTTGATGTGGTGTCTGTATAGAATCTTACTAATTTTGTCTGTAGTGCCTCTTATGTAGGGCAGGACAGCTGTTCCATGGGTCTGTTCATCTTCTGGGTCTCTATTATGTCTCAGTGTGCTTTTGTGGATCAAGTTGGTGATTTTGCTTTTGTGGAAGCCGTTGGCTGTCAATATTTTAGTCAGGGTGCATAGTTCAGTCTTAATGTGTGTCTTGTCTGCCAGGCGTTTGGTTCTAGTAATTAGTGTTTTAGCCACGGAGTTTATCTGTGCTGGGTGGTGGTGGGATTGGGCGTTGAGGTAGCGGTTAGTGTGTGTTTTCTTCTGGTATATGGTGTGTCCTAGTGTGCCATCTGTTTTCTTGTAGATTAGTACATCTAGGAATGGTAGTTGTTTGTTTCTGTTTCCATGGTGAACTTGATTTTGGGGTGTGCGCTGTTTAGGTGTGTTAGGAAGTTGTTTAGGTTTTCTTGTCCATGGGGCCAAATCACGAATGTGTCATCGATATATCTTAACCATAGTTTGGGTTTGAGTATGGCATTAGCCAGGGCTCTGGATTCGAATTCTTCCATGAACAGGTTTGCAATGACAGGTGACAGTGGTGATCCCATGGGGGCTCCTTCAATTTGTTTGTATCTTTGTCCTTTGTATATGAAATATGTGTTGGTTAAGCAGTGTTCTGTTAGTTCCATGAGGTGTTTAGCTGGTTGGTATTTATTTTTGATGATTTCGAGGGTCTCTTTTATCGGGACTTGAGTGAATAGTGAAACCACGTCGAAACTTACAAGCAGATCTTCTTGCTCCACGTGTAGATCTAAATATATATATATATATATATTTTAAAATAACTTTTTTCTTATTTTTGCAATATACTTTCCTGAAGTAACAGTACCATTCATCCACCATCTGAAAGGCAATTTTTTCCTCCCTGAAGATATTAGAATTGGTATGTGATCTGTGTACAGCACTGACGAAATCCACACTTCCTTATTAGGTGATGCGAGAGCTTTCGAAATCTAGCACATATCAATTCTCAAATATATTTAATGTCTTGCTAGAAAAAGAATGTCCTGTAATTTTTTGCTTTGGGATAGTTTTAAAATCTCCAAGCATTGGTGAAAGCCAGTATTTTCACATATTGAAAAACTTTTCAAAAAATGCCGTCACCTTTTCTACCTGCGATTTATCTAAGCTTCAACCTAGCACTCTATTCAAATTTCTTATAATAATTATTTCCTCCTCTGTAATGCCTATCAATAACTGGAACAATCTCATCTAGAATTCTTCCTTATTTGAGCTTATAGCATAAGGACATGCCAGCATTGAGATTTTATTTTTTCTTAATTTCAGGATTAATACTCTTCCTTTTTTATCTTTTAATTTTTCTAGTATTCCTAATGTTTAAAATAAAATACTATTCAATTTTTGTCTTTTCTATTGCTGAATATATGTACCCTAGTTTCTATGTGTTTCTTGCAGAGAGTCTTAACATTACCTATTTTAAGTTTATTGAAAATTAGCTTTCATTCAGTTAATTTTTATTTATGAGATCAATTCTCTTGTCTGTTTTCCTTTTTCTTCCTTTTTGGGTCTCTTTAAAACCATTTTAGTTCCTGGAATTTGCTTGGACTAATATCTGAGGTTTTTTAAGTGAGATTTTGGAAGTAGTTTGCCTTCTTCCTAGATCTAAGAGGAAGCGATTAGCCTAGGTTTACCTGCTTTATGCCTACTTTAGAATTCATGGTCTCCTGATTTCAAGCCTGTTGCCTTAATCTCTGTACCAAACGCTTTCTCGTCCATTTTGGTTGTTTTTTTACCATCCTTCTCAGCCTCAGGAAGTTCGTTGTTACTGAATAATCTTTCATATAGAAAGAAGTTTTTACTCATCCTGATGATTTTTTTTCATTTCCAAAAAGACTTCCAGAATTTTCTGTCTACATCTAATTTATTTAAATCTTAGTACAATTGTAATCCAAAGAAAGAAGATAGTTTTGACTATGCAATTTAAAAAATAATACAGGTAGTCCTTGGTTTACAACAGTTCATTTGGTGACCATTTGAAATTATAACAGGAGTGAAAAAGTTGACTTATGACTATTTTCCATACTTACAACCATTGCAGCCTCCCCATGGTCACATGATCAAAATTCAGATGCTTGGCAACTGACTCATATTTACAACATTTACAGTGTCCCACGGTCAAATAATCATTTTTGTGACCATCTTACAAGCAAAGTCAATGGGGAAGCCAGATTCATTTAACTACCATGTTACTAATTTAACAACTGCAGTGATTCACTTAACAACTGTGGCAAGAAAGGTTGTAAAATGGGGTAAAACTCACTTAATAAATGTCTCATTTAACAACAGAAATTTGGGGCTCAATTATGGTTTTAAATCAAGGACTACCTTGGCTTATTCTAGACTTCCTGTCAATTTTCAGGGACAACACAGTTGGTGGAAAACCTAAAATCCACTTTACAAAGCAAAGGAAACAATGCAAGATATGTCTTAAAATACAGATAGAAGATGAGGGAAACAACTTCCAAGAGTAATGAGGTTTCTATAGACCTCTGGTGAAACGATGTCACTCCCCTCATTTATTTCTAATTTAATTGTGAAAATAGGACACTTTATCAAAATCACTAGCCAAAATAAATAAGATTGTTTTTAAAAAATCCAATAAGAATTGTTAAGGAAAAAAATAGCTGAAGTAAAAGTGAAAGCATCTTTTTTTCTGTATCTTCCCCATATTTGAATGTCATGGTTATGCACTCTTTTTATCAACTCTTTAACAGACTAAACATATCGAGTCCTTTGTATTATCACCTAAATGAATTGTCAAACCTTTAATAATTTAAGTTAATCCTCCTCAAATTACAGACATTCATTGTAACCTCTTCCTTATAAAGTAGCATCTAACTAATCTTATGTTGCCATTCATATAAATTAGGTCCTCATATTTATGTTTGAAAACATACAATTTCATACCTGTGTGGTGAGAATTTCACTCTGGGAGAACTGACCTAGTGAATCTTCCAGAGGGGTTGCTTCACTGGCATAGGGCATCATCTCTTCACCTTATAAAAACAAAAGTTTTACAGAGAGTAAGAGAGAGAAGTGGGGGGGACAGGGGGAGGGAGGGAGGAGGGAGGGAGGGAGGGAGAGAGAGAGAGAGAGAGAGGGAGGGAGAAAATTCGTGGATAGAGTTAGGGATGGAAAGGTCTTTAAAGAATAATAGCATGAGGAAGTTAAGAAAAAGTACAATTATAGATTTTTTTTTCAGCATCTGAATTTAGCCCATATAGATGTACAAGCAATAAAGCATCCTATATGACAGGCAGCTATTTGCGTATTGAGGTTACTTGATGTAAGGCAAGTAATGAAAAATAAAATAAATAAAATATATGAGAATGAAATTGAGCAGAACCCCAAAGTAACAAAGTTTCTCTAAGCTATATCTTTATTTATGAGTGATCTCAACCTAAGGGTTTGATTTTGTTAAAGTAATTTCAAGCCCGACTTGGAAAGACTGTTACAGCAGAGACCCAGATAGCTATTTCATCCCATATTTAACACAGTTTGATTCATACATTATGCTAAGCCACATGATGTATCTGTAGCTTAGTATGTAAACAGCAATGGACTGCTATTGTTTTTTAAGTTTTTCTAACCTACAGGTGAAACTCGAAAAATTAGAATATTGTGCAAAAGTTCATTTATTTCAGTAATGCAACTTGAAAGGTGAAACTAATATATGAGATAGACTCATTACATGCAAACCAAGATAGTTCAAGCAGTGATTGTCATAATTGAGATGATTATGGCTTACAGCTCATGAAAACCCCAAATCCACAATTTCAGAAAATTAGAATATTACATGCAATCAATAAAACAAGGATTGTACATAGAACAATATCGGACCTCTGAAAAGTATAAGCATGCATATGTACTCAGTGCTTGGCACACACTGCAAGATGCTTGAAGTCCAGTGTGAAATTTCCACAGTTTGTGTTGATCTGGGGAGACATGTCATCTGCTGGTGTTGGTCCACTATACTTTATTAAGTCCAGGGTCAATGCAGCTGTTTACCAGGAGATTTTGGAGCATTTCATGCTTCCTTCCACAGACGAGCTTTATGGGGATGCTGACTTCATTTTCCAGCAGGACTTGGCACCTGCGCACACTGCCAAAAGCACCAAAACCTGGTTCAATGACCGTGGGATTACTGTGCTTGATTGGTCAGCAAACTCACCTGACCTGAACCCTCTAAAGAATCTATGGGGCATTGCCAAGAGAAAGATGAGAGGCATGAGACCGAACAATGCAGAAGAGCTGAAGGCCGCTATTGAAGCATTCTGGTCTTCCATAACACCTCAGCAATGCCACAGGCTGAGAGCTTCCATGCCATGCCGCATTGAGGCAGTAATTGCTGTCCAAGGGTCCCAAACCAAGTACTGAGTACATATACATGCTTATACTTTTCAGAGGTCCGATATTGTTCTATGTACAATCCTTGTTTTATTGATTGCATGTAATATTCTAAATTAAATGAACTTTTGCATGATATTCTAATTTTGTTTAGTTTCACCTGTAGAATGTGAAGGGGGATAGCAATCTGTGCTGAATGTTACCTGCCATCCAAATTAAAAACTTTTTTTTTAAAAAAAATAGTCATTAACATTTTACTACTAGCTGTTTGGCAGGGAGTAGAAACATAAATTATTTACTTAGTAACTCAGGAGTAAAAAAAGTGAAGCAAGAATTCTGAATTCCATAATCTTCGAAGGTTGGAATATCTGAAATGCTTCATATTTTATACCAACATAATAAATCTGAGATTGCTCCAATGACATATTTCAGTGGCTATTTTCCTGACCTTAAAGCAAAGCATGTTTACTATTTTGTATATTTCTATACTAAAAGAAGCTAGTTAACTTTTGAAACACAGAATGCAAACACGCATCAAAATGGAATTCTTCATAGGTAGTAAAAAAGAATAAAAGCACATAGCCAAATGAAATATTTCAATGGACAGAGACATATTTTAATTCAAGGATTCTCAAACTGATGGACCAAGATGACATCAGCAACTTCAAGATTGGGATTTAAATAATCAAGCCAGTATGTTTTGAGTATTACTAAAACTTACAATAATCATCATAATCATAGCAACCTTATACAGAACTGTCTATATACTCAGACGTTACCTTAACAGTTCTTCGGTTCTTGGTTAGGACTTGAAATGTTAAGTTTTTACGATCCCTAGACAGGGAATCAAATTGAAGATAAAACCAATAATAATACTAATACTAATAATAGTCTTGTTCGTTAATATTGTAATACCAGTGACACACAAATCAAAGAGAAACAACCAGAAAAAAAATAAATATTACAATCAGCAAAGTGAATTTGAGCAAGTGTAGAAGAAATCAATGGTTACCTAAATACATGGACATTTTGAACTTATCAGAACCTGAGTATCATGACTTTGAAAAAAAAAACTCACTCAAAACTGCTTATATACTCAGATAGTTACCTCAACAACTTTTAGGTCCTTGGTTAGGACTTGAATTGTTAAGTTTTTACAAGTTACAACAAATATTATTAAGGCAGTCAGAAACAGTTCCTTAGTCTTTCTTCAATTTTCCTGCTCTTAGAAAATGCTTTTTAGTCAGATTTAAGTCAATTGCTAAAAATTGGTTAAGTAAAGAAAGAGAAGGAAGGGCAACTTCTGACTACACAAGACCAATAAAGGCATACAAAGCCAGTATTAAGACAGCAACAGACAGTAAGTACAGGTGAAACCCGAAAAATTAGAATAAAGTGCAAAAGTTTATTTATTTCAGTAATGTAACTTAAAAGGTGAACCTAATATATGAGATAGATTCATCACATACAAAGCAAGATAGTTCAAGCCGCGATTGTCATAATTGAGATGATTATGGCTTACAACTCATGAAAACCCCAAATCCACAATCTCAGAAAATTAGAATATTGTGAAAAGGTTCAATATTCTAGGCTCAAAGTGTCCCACTCTAATCAGCTAATTAAGCCATAATACCTGCAAAGGGTTCCTGAGCCTTTAAATGGTCTCTCAGCCTGGTTTAGTAGGAATCACAATCATGGGAAAGACTGCTGACCTGACAGTTGTGCAGAAAACCATCATTGACACCCTGCATAAGGAGGGAAAGCCTCAAAAGGTAATTTTGCAAAAGAAGTTGGATGTTCCCAAAGTGCTGTATCAAAGCACATTAATAGAAAGTTATGTGGAAGGGAAAAGTGTGGAAGAAAAGGTGCACCAGCAGCAGGGATGACCGCAGTCTGGAGAGGATTGTCAGGAAAAGGCCATTCAAAAGTGTTGGGGACTTTCACAAGAAGTGGACTGAGGCTGGAGTCAGTGCATCAAGAGCCACCACACACAGACGGATCCTGGACATGGGCTTCAAACATCGTATTGCTCTTGCCAAGCTGCTCCTGAACAACAAACAACATCAGAAGCGTCTTACCTTGGCTAAAGAAAAACAGAACTGGTCTGTTGCTCAGTGGTCCAAAGTCCTTTTTTCTGATGAGAGCAACTTTTGCATCTCATTTGGAAACCAAGGACCCAGAGTCTGGAGGAAGAATGGAGAGGCACACACTGCAAGATTCTTGAAGTTCAGTGTGAAGTTTCCACAGTCTGTGTTGATTTGGGGAGCCATGTCATCTGCTGGTGTTGGCCCACTGTACTTCATTAAATCCAGGGTCAACGCAGCCATCTACCAGGACATTTTGGAGCACTTCATGCTTCCTTCCACAGACAAGCTTTATGGGGATGCTGACTTCATTTTCCAGCAGGAAGAGGCAGCTGCCCACACTGCCAAAAGCACCAAAACCTAGTTCATTGACCGTGGAATTTCTGTGTTTGATTGGCCAGCAAACTCGCCTGACCTGAACTCCATAGAGAATCTATGGGGCATTGCCAAGAGAAAGATGGGAGACATGAGACCGAACAATGCAGAAGAACTGAAGGCTGCTATTGAAGTATCCTAGTCTTCCATAACACCTCAGCAGTGCCACAGGCTGAAAGCTTCCATGCCATGCCGCATTGAGGCAGTAATTGCTGCAAAAGAGGCCCAAACCAAGTACTGAGTACATATGCATGCTTATACTTTTCAGAGGTCTGATATTGTTCTGTGTACAATCCTTGTTTTATTGATTGTATGTAATATTCTAATTTTCTGAGATTGTGGATTTGGGGTTTTCATGAGCTGTAAGCCATAATCATCACAATTATGACAATCACGGCTTGAACTATCTTGGTTTGCATGTAATGAGTCTATCTCATATATTAGTTTCACCTTTCAAGTTGCATTACTGAAATAAATGAACTTTTGCACGATATTCTAATTTTTCGAGTTTCACCTGTACTGCCTATGCAAAGAAACTGAAAAAACAGTGGACTACTTTGTATGCAGCTACAAGAAAATCACATAGACTGACTATAAGCATGACAAAGTAGCAACAATGGTGTACTGGAAAATCTGCAAGAAATATCATTTAAGAAGAACTGGTGGGACCATAAAATAGAAAAAGTCATAGAAAATGAGAAAAAAAACTAAACTGCTTGGGACAAACAGACACCTGTCACATAACACCCAAGATTTAAATGTTGATAAGAAAGACAAGAAATAGTAGACATGGCAGTACCTGGAGAAAGCAGAATAGAAGAGAAAGAACTGGAGAAGAAAACTAAATTCAAAAACCTACAAATAGAAATAGAACAACTTTGCAAAAATAAGCAGAGGGAGTACCAAAGCAATAAGCACCTTTGGGTGCAATCCCAAAACAACTAGAACATGATCGGCATAGACCAAATAGCCATAACTCAATTGCAAATGGCAGCTTTACTCTGAACAACTTACATCTTGCGACAGAGTGATCTGTAAGAGCATCAAACATCCAGATCTGCCAATCTCAGGTCCTTGCAAAGGACTTGATAGGTAAACAAAAATGTCAAAGCCAGTCTGAACATCTCACTGTGGGATGAATTATCATCATCATCATACTTGAAGTTGATGCAATCAGCAAACTGAAGTTGAATTCAGCACCTGATAAGGAAGATGTAGCAGTTTTGGGTGAAGATATGAGATAATTCCCAAAATATAACAAGAACAAATTAGATTAAAAATGGATAAAGATAAAAAAAAGAAGCTGAAATGAAAGAACTCATAATAACAGCAGAAATGGTGAAGAAAAGGGCAAGATCAAGAATTGGTCAGCAGCAGATGAAAATGAATTGCACATATTTTGGTTGAAATATCTAACTCTTTTGCATCTACTTGTTGCCAAGCAGTTTAACAACATACTGCAAGGAGTAAAAATTGAATAGTGGCTAACAACTGGCAAAACAAAGCTGATATAAAATACCCAGAAAAAAGGGCAGCACCAGACAACTACTGGCCAACATGCTTACCAACAACTTTCACGTTGCTAATTGCTGTGGTAGTTGATATAGTCCAAGAGTATCTAATTGAAAACAAATTCTTTTCAACTGAGATCAATTCTTTATTGATAAGATGATTATGGAAAACTGCAAGAGAAGGAAGACCAAGTTGAATGTAGTATCGACTAATTAGAAGACATTTGACTCCTTGACACATGATTGAATAATCAAGTGTCTATAATAACTGGAATCAGTAGAAACATCAGAAGCTTTGTGCAAAGATCGATGGCACAATGGAAGATGTGGCTGCAGGTCAATGGTGACAGTTTGGGAGAGGTTAATATCAAGAGAAGAATATTGCAAAGTCACCAGTGTATGTCAATGCACAGATTCATTTCTCTGTCAACAATACTGAGTAATTCAGATCAAGGCTATCAAACATCAAAAACATCTGCCAGACTAATCCATCTCCTTTACATGGACAATCTGAAACTGTATGGAAAAGCACCATCTGAAATAGAATCATTGCATAACACTGTATATCCAGCCAAAATATTACAATGGAGTTGGGATTTGACGAATGTGTCATGCTTACCATTCAAATGGGGAAAATAGTGAAAACTGAAAGAATCTAGATGCCTTACAAAAATAGCATTAAGTCTGGATGAAGATCATTACTATAAATACATGGGTATTTTTCAAGTTGGCAACAACAACCACAATGAAATCAACAAAAAGGTTAGACGTAAATACATCAAAAGAGTGATGATCTTAAAGTTCAAACTCAATAGAGGAAATACCATTGAGGCAATTAACTCCTGGACAGTTCCAATCATTAGATACATAGCTGGAATAGTAGACTGGATTCAAGGAGAACAAAAAACCTGGATAGCAAGACTAAAAAAATGACAATGAATCATGCCCTTGGTTCTCAGAACTATGCTGACAGATTCTATTTATCAAAGAAAACAAGTAGGCATGGAATTTGCAAGTACATCAGAAGGTTGAAGAAGAAATAAAGGCACTGGAAGAATATCTGAAAGACAGTCAAGAAGATGCACTGGAGCCAGTACACCAGGAAGAGTTACTGTATACTGCAGAAGCCAAACTAGCTTATAAGAACCAAATGAAAAATAGAAGAATAGAAGTTATGGGGAAACATTATATGGCCAGTAAATTAAAAAATAACAGGTAAAGAAGATAATAACAAGACGTGGCAATGGCTAAAAGCAAAAAGTTGAAAAATGAGATGGAAGAGGTAATTTTGACTTCACAAGACCAAGCCTGTAAAACAAATATGGATAATCCTTGATTTATGACAATTGAGCCAAAAATTTATGTTGCTAAGCGAGACAATTAAGTGAGTTTTATCCCATTTTAGGATCTTTCTTGCCACACTTAAGTGAATCACTACAATTGTTGTTAGTAGCCCAGCTGTTAAGTGAACCTGGTTTCCCCCATCGACTCTGCTTCTCAGCAGAGCACAAAAGGGATCATATGACTCTGGGATACCGCAACCATCATAAATATCAGTCGGTTGCCAAGCGTCTGAATTTTGATCATGTGGGATCTTGTGGGTGCTGCAAGGGTCATAAATGTGAAAAACAATCATAAACCCCCTTTTTCAGTGCCATTGTAATTTCAAATGGTCACTAAATGAAGTGTTGTAAATTGAGGACTACCTGTACATAAAACCAGAATTTAGAATACCGCAATTGTCAGTAAGTGCCACCACTGTAAAGAAGAGGAAGAAATGTTGGCCTACCTGCTTAGGTGCTGCAAGAAGATTGCACAGCTTGACTACAAGCAACAGCAGAACAAACATTAGTGCATTGGAAGAAATATCATTTGCCTGCAAGCAATAACTGGTGAATATGTAAAAAAAGAAAGTTAGAGAGAATGAAATGCTAAAGTCCTCTGGGACTTTAGAATTCAAACAGACAGACATCTATCACATAATACATCAAACAACAATTGTTAATAAGACTGAAAGCCTGGATGATGGACATGGCAGTACGTGGAGACAGCAGAATACAAGAAAAGTAACTTGAGAAGATAACAAAATACAAAGACTTGCCAATCTAAAAAGAATGACTGTGGCAAGAGAAAGCAAATGTACTTCCATTAGTATTAGGTGCCTTGGGTGCCATCCCAAAACAACTGGAGCACCAATTAAATGCCACCAGCATTGACAAATTCAACACCAGTCAGTCAAATTTCATTTGTTACTTGCTCCAACTTCCCTTGATTTGATGGGCAAAACAAATTCATGTATTACTGTAAGGAATTCATAATCTAATGAAGTTTGAGAATCCTTGGATTAACTCATAAAAAAGCATCAAGAGGAATACTTTTTCTCTCTCATTGGAGCTAGAAATATATTCAAAATTGCAGAAAGGTATTTAAAAACAAAGCAATTTAGCTAATATTTACAATGGCAATTTTGTACCTGAATTGGATTCTGAATGCGCATATTCTTCTTGCCCACATTTTAGTTGCTCATTATCTATAGAGACTTTATCACTAGGTGAAATGTCTTTGTTATTCCCACTGAGACTGGGCAATTTCTCTTTGGAATTAGAGAATGAGATTAAATCCTCTGAATTACAAGCCTTGCCAGAGACCATAGATACATTTGATTGAGAGGAAAATAAATTCACAGACAAATCTGATTCCTGGCTTTGACAGACATCCACTTTCTTGTATTTAAAATCACTTCTGCTGCTGCTGTTGGATGTTAACACCTTTAGTGGTATCTCCTTCTCTTTTACTGAGTGTGATTGTGTGCTTTGCACATTCATTAGTGCCTGAAAACAAGAAAACGTTTCATCTTCACTGGAATCCTCTTCTGAGGAAGGCAGCTTCTCTAGGAATTTCGGGTAAGCCAAAATAAAGTCCTGACTCTTCAACATGGGGTTGCATTTGTTTTTGCTATCCAGATCTGTTCCATTCATCATTTGCTTGTCTATTTTAGCAGGGATAGCCAAAATGTCATTCTTATCCCAAAGATTTGGTGAACCTTTTATATTTTTGCTAGGTGGATCCGGCAAGTTGTCTGGTGTCTCTGACAGCAATTCAAGATGCTGATACTCTTTCACAGAACATTCTAAATTTGGTTGGGGAATCGCATTCTTAATCTCACCAGTTCTAGAAACATCAACAGCTTTTTCTGTGTCACTGTTCAGTTGTTTTTCTTCCATGAGCTGCTTCTCCTTTTCAGCATGGATGAATCCAGGTAACAATGGTAGAGAAGTTAAAGAATGTTGCTGCATTAATTCTGTCTGAGGATTCAGTTCCATTTTTTTGTTTTCAATATCTTTGGATTTTGCATCTTGAAAATGAACTGAACCAGAACTACTCCTATTAATATGGTTGAAATCTGAATCATGCAAATTGCTATTTTTCCAGACATTCAAACTTTCAGTACAATCATCTGAACTTTCAATTTCCTCTAACCCTGGAGACTGTCTCTGTTCATCCATTGTCTTTTTACTTTCTGGTTGACATCCATCTTCTTCATTTCTGGTAACTGGTTGTAGAGAAATTGATGGACAGTTAGGAAATGGAACTTGCAAGGCAAACTGAAGGTATTCATTTTTATGTTCAGAAAAACTGGACGTAGAAAATGTTGGTGTTTGGACAGAGGTACTTTTATTCTCCTCACAAGAAACATCACATTTCTCTTCATGTGTTCCATCTTTATCCCCTTTGTCAGGGCTTAACCCTTGCAAATATTTAATATCCACAGCCAATTCCTTTACTGGACTCGGACATAGCAATAACTGGCGTTTGCCACTGTCAAATATATTCTTCATGGAGCCTATATTTAGTTCACTCTCATCAATTTCCAGATTCAATTCACAACTCCCTTTAGTTTTTTTGTTAGTTTCAGGGGACTTGCAATTATCTGTACAAATCCCATCCCTCTGTATTATTTCAGAACACACTGTATATTTTTCCAGTTGATTCATCATGACTGGTTCATCCTTGGAAACTGCTTGTTCTGCCTTTCCAGGATGAAACTGCAAGAGTGAGCTCCTGTCTTGGGAATCTGCATTGTGGCTCTTTGCAGTTTCTTCAGTATTCAGAATGTCTTTTACAATTCTAGTTACATGAGGAAACTTTTCATAGTTAACATGAGCCATGTCTACATTACATAGGTGCAGCTTATCAATCATGGTGGTATCTAAATAAGACTTTGCTTTCTTCAGATTGTCCTGCGTGTCACAGGAATCATCTTCTGTTGCAGAGTAAGATGCCATTGTTTCTGAAAGAGAAATGGATTGTTTCGCCTCTCTCTCATCTACATTTCTTTTTCTCTTAGTTGGTTCACTTTGTCTCCTGTCTTCTTCTATGAATAGAAGCTTCTTCTTCCCTCTGACTAGCATCTGGTCTCGATTTATTTTTCTTAGCTCCTTAATATCTAATTCTTCCTTGGTCTCCTCAGATAGCATAGGGGTCTTATTCAACACCTGCAGATTACCAAGTGGTTTGATTAATTTTTTACTTTTCTTGTTAAAATAATTACTTTTGTTTTCCGTATCAGTTAGATTTAATTCTGGTAACATGTGGCATTCACTCTGAGCTTGTCTGTCTCCATCTCCTTTCAACATGGATTCTGCTTCCTCAACACAGGCTATTTTTGAAAAAGCAGCTTCCGGTTGTTCTGCTGGGGATTTTTTAACAACAGCAAAGATTTGATCACTATTTTCTAAAACAGGGTCTTCTCTTTTTCTAACCGATTCCTTGTTGCTTAATTTCATGTTCTGTCTAAGAAAATCATCGAAATCTAATATTGCCTGACTCTTTGGTATTAATTTTTTTCTCTGTGGTTGACAAATCTCAGAATCTGAGGAATCTGAATTTGAAGGAAGCTCTTCACTGCAACTATTCACCAGTGAATCAAAAGAAAGGATCTCCTTGCTTTTAGAAAACCACTCACTGACTTTATTCATGCTCTGTATCATTTCCCCTCCAGAACTTTTATTCAGACAGATGTCAGGCATAGTCTGGGACTGTAACTGGCATTCCTTATTTTCACATACAACTGATAAATTTCCAGCAGATTGGTCAATGAGAGTTTTTTCTCCATTATCTATCTGTTCATTTGTACTCATATTCATGGCTTCACCACCCAATTGTGCTTGTGTTGTCCTGGAGAAAGAGGAAGATCTACCATCCTGTAGGTAACTAAAACCGGGTTGTTCCATGCAGGAGGAATCTAGAAAAGATACATCTTGTTGCTGTTTGACAATCACATTTTCCTCAACAATTTCTAAGTTTTCATTGATAATTTTGGTATCATCTCTGCTTCTTAGTTTTCTCCCTTCTAAGGCTCCACATATATCTAAAAAAGAAAAAAATAATAAAATGTCAATAAATTAGAGCAGCTTATATGATGCATTTATCACTCATTCTTCCTCATTTCATCCTTCCCTGCTACTTGATTCATTATTATGTGTGATAAACAATACTTTGTCTCTCTTCCAAAAACATCACTCATACCAACAGAAGAAAATATCTGTAGCTCAAGGTTGATGCTCTCTGAACTTGATAGTTTTCTTGCAGATGTTTCATTACCAAAATAGATAACATCATCAGGGCTAAGCAGTCAGTCTAATATTAATCTTTGGTCACCAGGGTATTGATTGCTTGCTGGTAAGGAACTGTTTTCTTTTTTGTTTTCTTTTTGGCTTTTGATTCCCTCTTTTAAATGGAAAGTAGAAGTTGTATCACTATGTACCTACTGATTGCCAATTTATCTAAATGCCAGGCTTCCAGGAATTCTCTAGCAGTTTTGAACTTGACTTGGTCTAGGATTCTCAGTTTCATATTTTAAACTATGGTTAAGCCCATCCACATGTTGCGAAATTAAGGAGTTTGACCCCTGTCTTTCCTTCTAGTACTGCTTGGTCTTTTGGTTTACTTGGGATGTTTTGAATGGCTTGGGTTGATTTGTGTACTACGATGAGTCATCTACAACAGCGGTCTCCAACCTTTCCGGCTTTGCAGACCAGGAGGGAAGAGGGGATGGTTCTGTATGAGTGGCAGGTGAGCAACTCCATTTGTACAAATGGTGGGCACATACGCCCACCTCTTGCACAAATGGAGATTCCACAGCCTGGTTCTGAACAGACCTCAGCCCAGGGGTTGGGGACCTGATCTACAACACACAATGTAAAAAGTAGCCATTCTGGTAGTTAGAAAATATATGACCCCAATTAGCATTTAGAAAATATGATAAAAAATATTTTAACTTCACAACACAAGGACAGATTTAATCATAATTTCAATCGATAAACTGAGCATCCTATAGCAAGCCAATTCCAAATATGCTAGGGAATTCCTGTAAGCTTAGCATTCAGACAAATTGGCCATCTGTCTAAAAGCCACAAAGGAAACAAAAGGATAGAAACATCTCACCAGCAATCAAGATTAAGCAGAAATTAACGCCAAAATTAATACTGGACCAACAGTTAAGAAGCAAACAATGGGTGCAATGATTAAGAGTGACAAATTACTCACAAGGATGACAATAATGTAAAGGCAGGTTTGTGATCACTAAATCCAATATCATTCTTTATCATAGTGCTCTATATTTCATTTTAAGTTTCTTTTCTTTCTCTTTTGGAAGGCATGGCTATTGCTGTGTGTCCTGGGTCCTATTGTCTAACTTGCATTTTTTGTATTCTCTCCTTCCCAGGAGAGACAGGGAGATTGTTTGAACACGCTATCTCTTCCTAAACTGCTTTTCTTTTCCAGGCAACCTATTCTTTACAGAAAGATGCTAACTATAGTTAGCTTTAGTTCTACAACTTTTATTGCAATTAATGTCCAGGGCCAGTTTGCACTGCCATTTAATATTGGCATGGTTTCCCATTAGTATCCTAAACAGCCAGGAACATGTTGCCAAAGCATTTCTTTTAATATGTACTCCCCATTATATGTTTGCTTACTGTCTTGTAATATCTTCCTTTCCAATGAGACTAAATACAAACATTGATTTCTCCTTAATTATCCCAGAACCAAGGTAAAGTTTCCAAAAAGGCGAGAAATGGGAGGGGGGGGCTATGAGATTTATAGCAATAACACTTAGACTTATATAGCACTTTATAGCCCTCTCTAAGAGGTTTAGAGTCAGCATATTGCCCCCAATAATTTGGGTCCTCATTTTACCAGCCTCGAAAGGATGGAGAGCTGAGTCAACTGTGAGCCTGGTGAGATTTGAACTGCCAAATTGCAGTCAGCCAGCAGTCAGCAGAAGTAGCCTGCAGTACTGCACTCTAACCTCTGCACCACTGTGGTTCATTATGTCTTTTTTCAATTTTCTTTTGACTCAAATTCCATAACGTGAACTTTTCTTACCGTTACCCAGCTGATTGGGATTGTATCCTCCTAATCTTATAAGCATTAAAGAGCAATTTCTTAATAAACCTTTTTAAAGCTATACTAAAACTCTGGCATCTCTTGGTGTTCTTCTTTGGTATCTATCTTCAAATTCTAAATTGTCAATATACAGATTAACAGAAACACTGTGATTCTATGTGCATTACCCTGGAGTATTAGGACAATAATTATGGATTAATCTGTGATACATGAAATTAAGAAGGGAACTAAGTTTGCTCAGCAATGTCAGCAATAAACTTATTTGCATGCCCAAGGTCAATGCCCTGCATACTGCTTTTGCATATCATAAAAAATGGCCACCAAAAAAAATGCAATTCAGCTAACTATTGCATATTATTTGGACTCCTGTATTTAGTATCCCACCAGTAAACCAACACCATCTATGGGGAAACAACTCTCACCTATATTTAAGGATGCTTCATTTTTGGCACTTGGTTCACTATGCTCCATGTGGGAAGAGCTTTGATTCCGAGTCATAATACATCCTTTGTCAACTTGAGATGAGGAAGAACTTTCAAAATCCATGCTGTAGAAAAGAATGAACAAAAATTCTAGAAAATAAAAGATCTGACAAGTTCTTAAAGTTATATTCAACCATAAATCCTATATATAAAAATAAAAACATAAACAATTCCAGATAAGATATTGATGTGGCACTTCCATATTTTGTGACTAGGAAAAGAAGACCTCCCACCCCCAAGTCTTATTAGGCTGCCTCTCTGAGAATTTCCTCCTTCAGTTCTGAAAAAGGAATAGACTCTTTGTTTCTTTGTACTGTATACTATTTAAACATACAGTAGAACCTCTGGTCATGACCATAATTCGTTCCATAACTTTGGTCACAACCCGATTTGGGTTGTGACCTAAATCTAATTTTGGAAAATGGCGCAAAAGGGGAAATCGTCCTCAAAAAAAAAAAAAAGTGAATTTTTTGGTTGGAACCCGATTTGGTCATTGTCAGAAGCGTTTGTGACCAGAGATTCTACTGTATTTTCATTCCTTCATGTTGTTTCAGAAAGAACACAAGTGAAAAAGTAAAAAAACCAAATGACATCTCCTAAATGACCGGATCTTACTGTCTGGACTTTGCCAATAATATCCATATTACTTCGGCATGTTTAGAAAATGTACAGATAAATAAATTAGTAAATTGTGTCCAGATTTAGTCAAGCTTAGCATTAATCCAATATTACCCAATATTACCCAATGTCCTTTATGTTCAAGCAAACTTCCTAAGCAATATAATCACATTGTTGTATCTTTTCCCACATGTTTATAACATTCCTATATAGGCAAAGTGGAAAAAAAATCTTCTCAGAAATTTTTGTTACACAAAAAGCCACTGCCTCTTCTTCAGAAATTGTCTTTTCATGATATAAACAGGAATATGATACCCCCCCACCATAGGTACTCTATCCAGTATTTAATAGTACTTCTGACATCACAAAATGTGGCAAACGAAACACCAGTGAACATTAACTTACCAGCTGACCATGTTCTCTTTCTGAAAGATATCTTCAGATGAGACTGAACCTTGGATGAGCAAAATTTTCAATTAGCACAATCCGCAGAAAGATGATTCAAATACCAATTGTTATCACTTAAATAAAGCAGGATCATTGCCACTTTTTTTCAGAATAAAAGCATTTTTACAGGCAACTTATTTTTACAGGCAACTTATGATCACAACTGAGCACAAAATTTATGTTGCTAAATTAGAAATTTATTGAGTTTCCCTCATTGTTAGGTGAGTCACTGCAATTAAATTAATAACACAGTTGTTAAGTGAATCTGATTTCTCCTTTGACTTTGCTTGTCAGAAGGTTGAAAAGGTCATATGAATCAGTTGTTAAGCATCAACATGTAAATCACATGACCATGGGGATGTGCAATGATCATAAATGTGAAAAATGGCCACGTCACTTTTTTCAGTGTCCTTGTAACTTTGAATGATCACTAAGCGAACTAGTGAGCACTACCTGTACTATCACTACTTACTGTGCTCCTTATCAATTTCCAAAATCATATTTTTACTAGAATCTCCTTTCTTTCTGAGTATTGTGAAATATTTTGTTTCATTTCCACTGTACTGTGGCAAGATGGGGTCATCCGTCTGCCAAGAAAACAAAATATTATTAGACTAATATTATTAAATACTGTTCCTTTAAAGACCCTGCATTGCACAATTTTACTGCAGAAATTTTTAAAATATATACATTTGGTATTTGCAGAACTCATTTTTTCTGTGGTAAAATGAAGAGAATGTCACATGCAAATAGTTGACTTAGAGGGGAAAAATATCAAGTATGTGGAGCACTATAGTTTGAAATATATGGATGGGTGAGTATATAATAGGGATACGGCACCATAAATTTGGTGCTTGTTTTCTTTCCAGATAGATTTTAGCTTTTAAAGAACCACAATAAAATGTTACTTAAGTGATCTTGTCAGACATTTAGAAGGAAGTAGAATCCTTTCATCTCCTTTAATTCCTGCAATAGTTCCTCAACTTTAATCCATATCTATTACAGTCACAGAGCAGCATTCCAAGTTTAATAGATTTAATTAATGATTAACTTCATTTACAATCTACCTAATAATCATAGTTCATTGGCTATGACTTTAATATCAGAAGTTTAAAAACATTTTAAAAACATAAAATAGCAAAACAAAATAGTGCTAGCTAGCCATTTAGCCTAGCCATTTCCTACGTATCCTTTTGATACTGGTTACCACTGAAAGATGGTTGGCATAAGCTAACAAAGTATTTCTTAGCTTAGCATCAATAAATACTATATAAAATTCTTAGGTATAGAATAAAGTCTTTTACTCATTGCTCTTTCCCTATCTGTCCCAAGTCTGTTGCCAATTCATTCATGTGTTTTTAACAGAAATTTGTCCATTTCATAAATTCATTAGTAACTACAAGTAAATCTTAACAATATTAAGGAACCCTGGCAGTTTTAAATTTGTACTTCATATTTTCAGAGATAATCATTCATGTATGGAAAGTATAAAAATATGAAAGACGATATGTGTATATCATTTATCTGTAAAATGATGAGAAATGCATCATTTTAATTGGTTTTTAATAATTCTTTATATTTATTTTTAATTATTTTGTTAAGTATTCTAAATTCTAGTATCTCTGAAAACAATTACCGTATATACTCAAGTATAAGCCGAGTTTTTCAGCCCATTTTTTGTGCTGAAAAAACCCCCCTCAGCTTATACTCGAGTCAGATTCCCCTCTGAAAAAAAAATGGTATGGAGCTCCGGAGCTGAGCAGCCGCTTCCCTGCTTCCATGTTTCCTTTGCAACTTTTAAGCATGGGGGTAATCGGAAGCAGAAAAGTTCTTGTATGAGGATGCATTGTTTTTTCTTTTTTTTAACTGTTTTTAGGGGGGAAAAAAGACTCACCGCCATGTGAGAATGCTCAGACACGAAATCTACCCGACCGAAAATAAGTGTGTGTGTGGGGGGGGATTTTAACAGAGGGAAGATGTAGGGAGAAGGCAAAAGCGACGGAAGATCCTTCAGGGGAAACTGAGGGGGAGACTCACCCTTGGTCCAGATGAGCCCCCTTCCCCGCCCCTAAGGAACCAGAGGCAGCCAGCAAGGGCAGGCAAGCCCCACTTCACGGACTCCGTCCATCCTCGCTCCCACCCACCCAAAGCGATGAAGTCCCCCAATCGCGCAGCCCAGAATTGCCCTCCCCTCAGGGGGCAGCAACGACACCCGGTGTTTCCCAAGACAAGAAGTTCCGCCGTGCAATGAAAGCGCCCTGGCTCTAGGCTCTAGGCTCAGAAAACAACGTGAGCCAAGGTCGCTTCGGCTCCGCTCCACTTTGTTTCTTCAGCTCCAGCTGCTTTCAGTCCACTCAGGAGGAGGGGGAGGTGGTGGTGGTGGCTTGCGTTGTTTTCTGAACCCACGAGCCTAGAGCTCAGAAAACAACGCAAGCCGCCACCACTTCCTCCCCCTCCTCCCGAGCGGACTGAAAGCAGCTAGGGCTGAGGAAACGAAGCTGAGCGGAGCCGAAGCGACCTTGGCTCGCGTTGTTTTCTGAGCCCGCGAACCTAGAGCCAGGGCACTTTCATTGCACGGCAGAGCTTCTTGTCTCAGAAAATACCAGCTGTCGTTGCTGCCCCCTGAGGGAGGGCGATTCTGGGCTGCGCAATTGGGGGACTTTGTGGCTTTGGGTGGGTGGGAGCGAGGAAGTTGACTTTAAGCGCTGCCGACCAAGTGTTTCACAAATACCAGTGGGACCTCCGTCCACCACCACCCCTCCCTCTTTTGCCTCCTTCCTTCTGATCAATCAGGTTTTCCCAGTATTTGCTCACAACTGCGTTTTCTCTTCTGCCGTGCTAGGCATTGAACGCGGGGATTTCTGATTCCCCTTACACACGCGTGGATATGCCGCGGGGCATTTTCTTCCAAATGCCCCACGGGCAGAGAACACTGACTTTCATGATAGTGAGATCATTTCCCAAATTAATTGATTCACTAACCCAAAAGAAGATGTTGATGACAGTGGGAGGCAGGAGTCACTCTCTCCCTTGCAAGAAAAAAGCAAGAGCCGTTCTTATGATCCTCTCTCTCTCTCTCTCCCTGTAATACAGTCAAGCCCTTTCCAGCACGCAGGATCCGCCCCCGCCGCTTTGCACCTTGCAAATGCAAAACCCCCGGGATTTTGCATTTGTAAGGTGCAAAGCGGCGGCGGAGGATCACGCGTGCTGGAAAGGGCTTGACTGTATTACGGGGAGAGAGAGAGAGAGAGATCATAAGAACAGCTCTTGCTTTTTTCTTGCAAGGGAGAGAGTGACTCCTGCCTCCCACTGTCATCAACATCTTCTTTTGGGTTAGTGAATCAATTAAACCTTTCATGATAGTGAGATCGTTTCCCAAATTTCCCTTAAATCAGGGAAGAAATCAGAAACAAACCTTTGGACTGAGAATAAGCCTGTTCCTATGATGCCATTTTTGTTCACTGCAGTGTGAAAAAACACACTTCTTTTTCTTCATCTTCTTGTTCCCTATTTACTGGTCTCTTTCAAAGAGGAAATTGTGAACATCAAACTTATTCTCAACTGTCCTAGTGAAAGTTTTTATTGGTATCTATTTTTATTTTTGAAATTTACCAGTAGCTGCTGCATTTCCCACCCTTGGCTTATACTCGAGTCAATAAGTTTTCCCAGTTTTTGTGGTAAAATTAGGTGCCTCGGCTTATATTCGGGTCGACTTATACTCAAGTATATACGGTACATTAGAAAGTTATACAATGTAACATCTAATTTTTAAAAAGTAATCCTTTTCCCCATGCCAAATTGACTTTAAAGGGAAACGCTGCTTTAAAAATTCGAACAAAGACAGAAATATGGAAAAATTGGATAAAAGTGAGATCAAGCTTGAATAAAATGATAAGCAATGAAGATAAGTTATTTACCATACTCTGTGTTAAGAGATAAGAGGTCTATCAGATATAAACCAATGACAATATTTATAATTACATTTGTTAACAACATTATTTGGACCAGAAGAATTTTCAACTGTTAGAGATATTTGAGATACTCAACTGTGATATTCAACTGTGAGATATTTGAGATACTATAACCACTTATTTTTTTCAATTTAAACTTCTAGTTATTTACAAACAAAACTTGTACATTATAAATAACATTAACTACATTTAATAAAAATTATTATTTTTTAAATATTTAGGGCCAAGACTTGTATTTTGTAGAGAGTAAATCTAGGGTATTTATTTAAATTTATTTAAATTTACACTGAATTCACTTGTTGAATTAAATAATTATATCAGAACATTTTCTGATTCAAATTGAAAATACCTGAATGAAAATTCTCATATACAAACCAACTTTAATCTGCATGCCAAAGTTATTAAATTTATCTAAATGTAACTCATTGCATTAGAAAAATATTTAAAAACTTTTCTGATTAGAGTGGGATTATTCTTCCCTTTAAACATTATACAAAAATGGGGAACTGATTTTGACCCAAAATGTAAACTAGCCTGAGATGAAGGAAAAAGGAACCAGCCAATAATATATGAGGTTCAACCACCCACATACAAACAGTTTCTGAGGCTTTTGCCACCTCTTCTTTCCTTGGTGATATCCAGAAGGAATTAAACCTTTACTCTGAAAAAAACTTGTTTCCAAGAATTGTTAGCAGGTAGTGAAATCCAGAGAAGAAGCCGTGACAAATAACTGGCCCACAGTACACCATCAGTGGGAGGCTAATTCCGCAAAGGAAAAACTGCATTGAGATCAGTACACAGAAGATGGCAGAACAAGAATCAGGGAAACAAATTGATTTTTTATGGCCAAGGCTATTTGCCCAATAATTTATTCTACGGAATCTCTTATTTTAATTATTTATTGAAGCTTTCCTGATATAGAGTCAATGGTGGTATGCTACCGGTTTGCCCCGGTTTGGTCAAACCAGTAGCAAAAATTCCTACCAGTTCAGTAGAACTGGTAGTAAAAAAAAGCGTCCAATAATCATCTGAGAGGAGAAAGAAGAGAAAAGCACAGGACTGGTTCTCCCACCTGCCCCTGCGCCTTTCCCTTCTTTATCCTCTCAGCTGATTGGCCCTGCAGGCCTCAGCTGGTGTTTGGAATGCTGTGTGTGCGTGTTAGATGCGCTCACGTTAAGTGTGCACACAATCAACAAACTGGTAGGATCCCACTGCTGTACAGAGTCCTTATAGCAGTAATTTCAATTACAATTAAATACATTTGAAAGCAAGGAGCACAGCTTTCTTTCAGAAACTTCTGAAAAATAATGTATTGCACGTAGGTATTTTTGCACTTTCCTACAGTGTGTTCAATTCAAGCTATAATTTCTCAAATGAAAATAAAAGTGAACCAATAATTGAATAATTGGGAGGGCAATGTCACATATCAATATGTAGGAAAAAGAAAGGAAAAATGTTATTACCGATTCAGTATTTCTCTTTTCTTCATTCTTCATATATTTTGATCTATCTCTATATCCCTTACTGTTAATAATCAGTTGCTCTTTACATGGGGATGAAGCAGAATCAGTTTCCATTCCTTTCTTGGGATAAGCCAAATTATCTGAAACTGAGAGAAATAGGGTTTTACCCTGAAACATAATAGTTGTCGTAGGTACAGATTTTACAGCTTACGGGATGATTTTTAAAAGACTTTGATTTATACAATACTATTGAACACAATACTATTGTGTAGTATACTATTGAACACAATTTTATAGAAGCAAAGAGTTCTCACGATTTAAAATTCACAACTGAGAAACTGGGTTGCCTGAAGCCCTCATCTATTTCCTGTGAATCAAGAAAAAACATTATTCTTCTACTACTATTAACAGAATCTAGTCAATGATGTTGATTATAAAAATAAGAATAAAGTGGCTTTGATCTCAACTTTTAGGAACCCTGGTAATCAGATAATTATGTGTGTGTTTGTGTGTGTGTGAGAGAGAGAGAAAGAGGGGGAGGGAGGAGAGAAAAAAAGGAAGAGAACAAACGAACATTTGGCCTAAAATTCTGAAACATATTTCTCCTGTAAGTTATGTTAAAATGCTTATTCTACCATTTTTGAAAGTTAATTTCCTAAATACGAACAATTTGCAACAGTATAAACTAATTCAGAGAAGTCACTTAAACTACTGGGCTGCTTACAAATGAGGAAGATTAGCACATTTCAAAAAAATAGAACGTTACATTTTGTACGTACTATTAAAAAGAAGGGATCAAGTCTCAAGGAACATCATGGTACTTAACGCAGAGTAGTAGCTTTCCTAGGACCACTTTTTGTGATCGGAATTCCAAGCATCAACAGACCCACTATGATGTAGTTTCTGACACTTTTAATTGAGGAGGCTATTACAATCAAAAGTTACTGAGACATCCCAAATAACCACGGGGCAACTCTTCTGTATCAATTTATTACAAAACTAAGTCTAAAGCCAGATGTAAATTGAAAAAGTTTTATATCAGAAACTCTGTCTCACTAATTATGAACCATGACCAGCATGGAAATAGAAGTAACCAGCTCATACATGGTATCTGGCCCCATTTGGTATGAATAATCCTCTACCTAGTCTAGCACTCTAGCTTCATCTCACACTTAGACCACAACTCTGAACTATAAAAGTTTGTTAAAGAGGGAGCGAACAGGTGGGCTGACAGCATTCACAGGTATTCCTGTCCCACCAAATGGAAAATCCTCTAGATAGAATTCATTCGTTTTTAATTTTAGAATTAAAATTTAGACAATTTTAATAAGTTTGGGGTAATTCTGTCTTAGGTATAATGACAGCTGCATGACTTTGGATTAAGTCACTCTCTTTATGTACTAGGAAGTGGCAAACCACCTTCAGAAACCACCATTTCAGAAAAATGTTGTTGAGTCAAGTCTAGTCTGACTCAAAAACGTGGGGGGAATCCTCAGCAGAAAAAAAAATAACCATGGCAAAGAAATGGGGTGCCCACATTGCAGCCCTGGTCAAAAGAGCCCAGCAGAGATTATACTACCTGAGACTTCTCAGAAAACAACTGAATGAAAAACTGCTGGTGACCTTCTACTGCTGCACCATAGAGAGCATTTTAACATACTGCACCTCTGTATGGTTTGCCAATTGCACAGTGGCAGATAGGAAAGCACTCCAGAGGGTTAATGTCATTGCCCAGAAGATCATTGGTTGCCCTCTCCCCCCTTTGGAAGAGCTTCATAGCTCCCGCTGCCTTAAGAAAGTTCAAAACATTCTCAAAGATCCATCTCATCCTGGGAACCCTTTTTTTTAAACTATTACCATCTGGCAGACAGTACAGAATAATAAAAACAAGGACAAATTGGCTGAAAAACAGCTTCTATCCCAGGGCAGTAGCTCTTTTGAATTCTGCTGTATAGTGCAGTGTTGGTGTGGTGTCGGGGGTTTCCAGTTCAATGTGTGAAGGGTGCGTTTGTGTTTATTTTCATAGTCATAATGTACACTGAGGATGGTATTTAATTTCGTTGTATGAGGTGCAATGACAATAAATTAAACTAAACACTCTATTTTCATATTACCCAATTCTTTTTCACTTAAGAAAACCATGTCAGCAGTATCATCAGCCATATATATTGGACAATGATCCATCAAAAGTGACACACTTGTTATGCTGAACATGAAGTCTTGAGATGTTCCAGTTTTCAGTAGTGTGTGTGTGTGTGTGTATGTAAGGCATCCAGAAAGTATCCATGATATCAATCACTCTGAGACATTTTCTCTCCAACTGATTTATTTAGAACAGATCTGGCATGTCAAAGGCAATTTCCCAAAGTGAAATTATTTTCCTGCCATTACACAGAATCTACCTTCTCTCCTCCCACTTCTACACTTCATAAATCACCAGAACCAATTAACTGCAACTGGAATTTCTTAATACAACATACAGAACAACCTTGAACTTTTCAACTCCTCCACCCCTCCCTTCCATGAAATGTGACAGCTGAATTTTAAAGCTGACAGTGTGTGTGTGTGTGTTGAAAGCCCTCAGAACAGCTATCACAAGAATCCTTAGCATTAAACCTGAGACGTAAGCAAGATGACTAATGAGCAATGGAGATGTAAATGAAACCAGTGGTTGCCAACCAGTGGGCCAGGAACCACTGGTGATCCGCAAAATTTTTTTGGTAGTCCGCAAAGAAATGTCAACCCCCAGGCACCCCCCAAACAATTAATCCAAGTTGCCCGAAGACACAAGGCTGCACCACCCACATTGTCTGTGGGAACACAAGGCTTGCGTCGCTTGCATTGTGAACAACACGAGGTAGTGATGGGAGGAAGGAAAGGAGGAGAACTTGCCTCACTAGTCCCATGTGCCTTGCCTGGCCCCCAGGTTGCTTCTTTCTGCTTCTTTCTTCTGCTTTTGGCTGCATGCAAGGAAAGCAGCAAAAGTCTTTCTCTCTCAAATTCTGCCAGAAGTGAGTCTTTGTGACCCTGCAAGGCATCTTGCTCCAAGAGGCTATGTCAGCGCAACAACTGTCACAAAGACAGGCAGAGTTTGGGGGAGAGATAGAAAGACTTCTGCTGCTTCTGCTGCTTTCCTTGCATGAAGCCAAAAAGTCCCGTCCCATCCCCCCGAGAATGGAGCTGGAGACGATATCCTGCGATCCTAAATAAAGAATGATTGATTGGTAGGAAAACGGGGTGGGGAATTTTCCTGAAGACTTTTTTGTGTATTTTCCCAGGGTCTCTGATCTGCAAGATTTAAAATTATGAGTTTGGTGTTCCCTGAGGTCCAAAAGGTTGGCGACCCCTGAATTAAACTGTCTCCTTGATTTTCCACCTAATTTGAATCCTTGCTATATGCCTGTCTATTTTGCCAGGTTACAGCCAGGACAACTTCACTCAGTGAAATGAACAAGATAGGCTGCTGTCAAGATGTTCAGCTATTGATGAAAGGCAAAAGTGGCCTCTACAGACGAATAACTTTGATAAGGTAGCTGTTGTGAGATACCCACTTAATGCAACGTCTTATTTGCAGCTGGGATGAGAGAAGAGACAGCAATAATCCCCAGGTTTTGCTCCCTTTAGTAATTCCTTTATATAATAAAGGTTCATAACTATTGACATCTCCCCACTAAGATACCACTGGTATTAAAATTATAGTAGTCAAAGCACATTTATTTGCCAGGCATTTCATACTAGTTGACTGAATTGTGTGCAGCTTTTTTATTTTAAAATCATTGATTTTCTACATTTGTGCTCTGGTGTACTTAAAACCAAAATGCACATGGAATGGTACAATGCAATCATTCTGGTGACTCTTCTGATTTAAATTTGGGAGGGAGGCTTTTGACAGTGGCAAAGAACATGAATTTACATTTGCAGAATACAAGCTATTTTTATCATAGCAAAACTTTTAATAAACGTATTTCTAAACTATAAAGCCTAAAAGACATACTCATTCTTAGTTGCTAAATGCTTTCACCAATTGGACTGTGTCTTTAGACATCATCAAAACTTGGATCTTAATCAAGCAAAAGAAGAAGAAAACAAAAGAAAATGCCAGAGGTTCAACATAACAAATCCAGCCATGGTCTTGGAAACAAATGTATGGAAGGTACATTTCTAATACTACTAAATATATTAGTGCATGAGTACAATGGCCTAATGGTCTCCAGATACTTCAGATTTCAATATTCATTAACATAGCCAGAATAACTGATAGCAAGTTTGAAGGACCAGTAGCCCCAAAATCAGAGTAGCATTAGATATATTATCTGTTTCAGAGACTGAAGCCAGGGTTGAAGAAGATACAAATAGATAATAATTACTTTATAGATAATATAATTTAGAATTTTAAATCAAAAAATGGAAATCAAACTTTAAACAGAAAAATCAATTGTGCAATTCAGCATCACAAAAAATTAGTAAAGAACTTTCTATGAAGTTTATTATAAGAACAATACCTACACTTCAATCCAGTATCGCACTCAAAAGCACAGATGATGTTTAAAATTCCTTTGCTTACTTTCTTAAGATAGATATTGTCTCTCAGATTTCTGAAACAAGCCAACAAATGTTAGATGGAGCTGCAATCAATACACTATAGTAACTTTTTCTTTAAATATTTGCAACCCTTTTACGCCAATGCCCCCATTGCACAGATAGGTGTTAGCAGTTGAATAGTAAACATCTTAGTCTTTCTGAGATTGGCAATGTTCAATTCAGCATTTTATGCATTGGTTTCCTAACAAGTGACTATATTTTGTGCTGGAACGGATTCACCTTTTAGTGACTTTGCCATAACAAAGTGGACAGTGTGTTACACCGTTCTTCTGCCTAAGCAATTTCAACATACAGAACCTAGAAAAGAAAACAGTGTGTTTAGTCTCTCACTGTAATTTTTTTTTTAAAAAAAGTCACCGTGGGAAAAATGAACCTTCCTCCTAGCAATATTCCCATATTTGTAGGTATAAACTATTTTTCTTTTCTATGCCTGTATTTCAGAGTCTTATATCAACAAATTTTCATACAGCAAGAGCTTATGCTATTTAAAATTTTGCTCCTCCACAGCCTCTCCTTCAGGGACAAAAAAATACATTATTATTAGTTCCTCTTATTTTTACTAAAAGCATTCATTGTAATTATAGGTATAGCATAAACATAACCATTAAAAATCATTGGTAGTGAATGAAAAAAAAAAAGAACTTTTTCAATCAATTCAGTAATGAAAGTAAGTTGATTTATCCCTCCTGGTCTTTCCTTTCTTTCCAAAGTGGGGAAAAGTGTGCATATACAGTATATTACATACAGATGGGAGAAGGAGAGAGATAGGAGGGGGGGGGGCAGACAAGAAAAAGAGAGAGGAAAATGTGCAGGTGCCTGCTAGCACCATGCTAGCAGAAATTGGTACAATGTTCAGGGTCAAAATGTTGCCTATCTCTAAAAGCAATTAAAGGAAAGGAAAGGAAAAGAAAAGTACAGTAAAAGGAAAAGGAAAATGCCCAGAGAAATGTGTTTTCCAACTGTGGCATTCTGCAACTTGACATCTATGAGAGAATCTTATTTACATCACTTTGGCAAGGGTGAGTGAAGTCCCTGTAGATAGTGTGGGCTTGTTGGTTGCTTTCATTATGTTCACTTCTCTTCTTTGCCATCTTTTAACCTTTTTGCTTTTTAAAAAAAACTTTTTTTTCTTGTGAGTTATGCAACATACAAATTTAATTAAATGAAATCAAATTAAATTAGAGGGTGTCCTAACACTATTCTACAACTTAGATAGCAAAATGTGATAATAAAGAATAGGATTAAAAATGTCCTTCTTAAGCCCTGATACATAATATATGATGTAACAAAATCTATGGGACCCATCACGGCTTCTAGAATAATTTCTATAGCCATCATACCATCCCAAACTGCACCTCTAAAATTTGACAGTACACCTACTAAATGTCAGCTCTGAGATTTTCTATGCATTTTTATATTTTAAAAATAGTTCAACATAGGTATTTTAATCCTATTGCCATATATAGAAATGGAGCCCACTTTAACATGGTATCTCTGCACTAGCAAAAATATCCTCTTGCTGCCCTCATTAATTAAAATAAAAGGGCAGCCCATGGCTAGAAAAAAAAATCAGTACTCCTGTCTCATATTATACTTGGACCTAACTGCTATAGTAATTTTAACAAACTTTATGAGCCAGCCTTGGAATCTATTAGCTTGACCACTATTTTTTGGGCTCTGCTCTGCCAGAAATCAAGTGTGTCCCTTAACTAATCAAGGAGAGAAGCAACCTAGAACTAAGAAGAAATTTCTTGACAATTAGAACAATTAACCAGTGAAACATCTTGCCTCTAAAAGTCATGAATGCTCCAACACTGGAAGTTTTTTAAAGAAAAGATTGAACAACCATTTGTCTGAAATAGTATAGGGTTTCCTGCCTGAGCAGGGGGCTGGACTAGAAGACCTCCAAGGTTCCTTCCAACTCTGTTATTCTATTCTACCATATTCTAAATTGGAATATTCTAAATTTTAAGCAATGATTTTTATCTCTGCAGCAGACAAAACTTTGGACATGAGATTTTAACCCCAGAACAAATCACGGCAACAGGCAATTCAACCAGCTGGTGATATGGTATATGGTTTTGAAACATATTCAGCATTATAAATATTGTAGACTCAGCCTTTCAATCTGGACAGAGGTAATTATAATTATTTTGCATTTTAAATGCCTGCATACCCACATTGTTTATAGCGTCCTTGTCTCTCAAGAAGAAATTAAGATTTCTCCATGAAAAACTCTAAAAACCCTGAGAATGAACATTTGACATTCTAGCATCAACATTTCAGTCGTATGTCCTTCAGATGCATGAGACTACAACTCTCATCACCATCAATCAATAAGCTCATATGTTCAAGCTTTGATAATTAAAAGAGGAGGCTTACCTGCAAAAGATATGAGTGCAGTTTGTTGAGACTGGCTCTTTTATCACCTCCAGACTGAAAGAAAGAAATAAAAGATCAAAGCTATGCATTTCAAACAAAGTATTTTCAATATACTGTAATTCTAGGAATTAATGCTAGTGAAATAGCCATTCTAGTATATTATAATTACACAAACTCTAATCTTGCAATATAATAGATTTATTCCAACATAAGCCTTTTAAACTAAAATTCATTTTTAAGATATGAAAATTGTGCTTCATTGGTCTATAAACCCCTGATATACCATCCTGTACAGAACAAGGTTTTACACTGTGATCCCTTTCTTAGCTAACTATCTAATCAAATTAGTTATGCAGAGAGGAAAAGTAAAAGAAACAAAATGGAGGTGAGAAGTGATATGGTTTCAGGCATGGGTGAAATGGGCGTTGGTTCTTACCTGATACGCCTCTTCTCGTGGAACTGCGTAGAGCATCCAGAGAGTGGGAGGTGCTCCAGTCTTCACTTCTCACAGGCTGAGCTGAAATTGAGGAACGCCCTCCTCCTCCATGTGACTCCTCCATGTGTTCCTCCCAGTTTTATCGAAGACGAGAGGACAAAAACAACCCTCTACTCTTAAGTATTAAACAACATGAACTACAACATTAGAAATCATTGGCCGAAACAGGTTTTCCCCCTTTACAGACGGACCAACAGGGTGGGGCTGGATGCTCTACGCAGTTCCACGAGAAGAGGCGTATCAGGTAAGAACCAACGCCCATTCTCCGTAGAACTGCTGCGAGCATCCAGAGAGTGGGACATACCAAAGCCAGTGTGTCCTACGGGTGGGAGTCCGTCTGGATTGGAACTTCCCCAGGATCCCTAACCACTTGCTGCAAAACTCGCCTGCCAAAAGATGCTTCAGCTGAGGCGTAAACATCAATCTTATAATGTCTTATAAAGGGAGATGGGGAAGTCCAGGTGGTCGCCCGGCAAATATCAAGAATAGACGCCTGAGTAGCCCAGGCTGCCGAGGTAGCTGCACTTCTGGTGGAGTGAGCGGTAACCCCACCGGGAACTGGAATAGCTTGAACTAAATAGGCCTTGGATATGGTAGCCCCAATCCATCTGCCTACCGTGGACGGAGAAACTTTACAGCCTAGTGTCTTTGGCTGAAATGACAAAAATAGATACTCTGCCTTCCTGATGGACTGCGTACGAGAAATGTAAATACGCAAAGCCCTTTGAACATCAAGGGTATGCCACTGCCTCTCTTGCTCGCGCAGAGGCTTCGGACAAAAATTAGGCAGGATCAACTCCTGTGCCCTGTGGAACGGTGAATTAATGTTCGGCATAAATGCTGGGTCTGGTCTCAGAACCACCCGATCTGAATGAAAAATGCACAGATCTTTTCTCATGGATAGAGCTGCAGTTTCAGATATCCTTCAAGCCGAAGTAATAGCCAACAGAAAAACTGTTTTAAATGTATGAAATTGAAGTGACGCCTCCCTGAGAGGCTCAAAAGGAGATCTAGTCAAGGCCAGGAGAACTTTATTAAGGTTCCATGTCGGGTACCTGTGCACTACTGACGGGCGCAAATTTGAAGCCCCTTTAAGAAAAGCCTTGATTTGAGGATAGTGGGAAAGGGGACCGAAAGGACCGCCAGCAACCACCGTTGAGAGCATCACTACCTGCCTCCTTAAGGTGTAAGGTGATAAACCTCCATCTAGGCCATCTTGTAAAAAGGCCAGGATCTGTGCAACTGAAGGAGAGCGTGGGTCGATGAATGATTTGTGGCACCAGTTACCGAAACTTTTCCAGGTAGCCTCATAAATGCGAGTAGTAGAAGGCCTTCTAACCGCCAAAATGGTATTAATGACCTGGGCTGATAAGCCTTCCTCAATCATCCTTTCCTGCTCAACCTCCAAACAGCCAACTGTAGCCACTGTGGCTCTGGATGGAGCAGCGGGCCTTGCGACAGCGAAATCTGATCCAACGGAATCTTCCATGGCGGAGATACTGACAGATTGCGGAGGTCCGCAAACCACGGCCTCCTGGGCTAATAAGGTGCCACCATGAGGATCTCTGCTTTCTCGGCTATCAATTTTCGAATCACCCTGAGGATCAATGGAAACGGAGAAAAAAAGCGCACAGTAGCCCGGGAGGCCACGGGCAATGCAAGGCATCATGATTCTCTGCTCCGCTGGAGGGATAATGGGAGAAGAACCTCGGTGTTTGCGCGTTGAGCGGAGACGCAAAAAGGTCTACTAGGGACTGACCGAACTTGGCTGCTGCTTCTCCGAACAGATGTGGGTGCAGGCACCACTCTGCCTGATCCAGTGTTGCCCTGCTGAGCCAGTCCGCCTGGACGTTGGAGGCCCCGGAGATGTGCTCCGCTCTGATGGATAAGAGGTGCGCCTCTGCCCATCGACACAGTCGCTCGGCCTCTCTCATGAGAAGGAGGGAATGGGTGCCCCCTTGCCGATTGATGTGGGCCTTGGTTGCAGTATTGTCCGTTAGGACCAGGACATGGCGCCCCCTTACCCGATGAAGGAATGTCTGCAGAGCCAGGTACACTGCACGAAGCTCAAACCAGTTGATGCTCCGACTTCGCTCCGCATGAGTCCAAACTCCCTGTGCTGAGAGAGATTGCAGATGGGCCCCCCATCCGGAAAGACCTGCGTCTGTTGTGAGAACAACCCTTCGAGGTTCCTGGAATAACTGACCTCTGTTAACAGATGGTCGCGTCCACCACAGGAGGGAGGCGAGAACTCTCGGCGGGACCCCCACCATAAACCTTGACGTGCTCCTTCCTGAACGCTGATACGGCAGGAGGAACCATTGCAAAGATCTGGAATACAAGCGAGCCCATGAAATAATGGAAATACAGGAAACTAGCTTCCCTAGCAGTTTGGATAAATTGAGCAACGATGCTTTCCCGGTCCGCCGGATATCCTTGATAGTGGTGCGGATACTAATAAGTCTCTCCTGAGAGAGAAAGACCCCTCCTTCAACAGAGTCAATCATAGCCCCTAGATGGGATATACTAGTGGAGGGGGTAAGCTGACTCTTCTCCCAGTTCACTAAGAATCTGTGGGACTGCAGTACCGAGAAGGTAGCGCTAGTATCGCTCTCGACTTGATGTCGGGAAGGGGATACAACCAGGATATCGTCAAGGTAACAGTGGATCCAGATGGGAATTTGTCTAAGGTGAGCTGCAATAGCCACCAACACCCTAGTGAAAGATCTCGGAGCTGAGGCTAGACCAAAGGGGAGGGCTACATACTGGAAATGCTGATTATTATAACAAAATCTGAGATATTTAGAATACGAGGAATGAATGGGAATATGGAGATAAGCCTCGGAAAGGTCAATTGACGTAAGCCAGTCTCCTTCTCTGATGCCCTGTAAAATCGACTGCAGAGTCTGCATTTTGAACTTATGGCGTACAATAAAAACGATTTAACCTCTTAAGATGTAAAATGGGTCTCCATCCCCCGGAATGTTTAGGCATCAAGAATAAAAGTGAATAGAAACCCCTCCCCTATTGGGATGGGAGTACAAGTTGAATAGCCCTAATATCAGAGAGATGATTGATGGCAGAAGCCATAAGAGCCCGTTAAGTAGGATTCCTAGAAATGGGTGAAACCCTGAAATGTTCGGGGGGAAGAGAGAGAAACAGCAGGGTCAAGCCAAAGCGCACCGAATTTGCAACCCAGGTATCAGAGGTGAATTCCTCCCACTTGCCGGCAAAATGCCTTAGGCAGCCGCCTTTGGTAAGAAAAAACTGCAATGCTACCTGGGCCGGCGGGCCGCTCTACTCCTGGAACCCCTGAAGGGCCTTCTGTAGCTGCCCCCTCTCTTGTCTCTGTCTCCTGAGTCGCCCCGGTCCTGGTAGGACGGCCGGAATGAGGGGGAGCCCTGGAATCTAGGAGAGAATGATGACTGGAAGGAGGGACGAAAGGAGCCCCTCCAAAAAGACCGGGAACTCTTGGCTTCCTGCCTACGAAAAAGTGAAGGCAGAAACTCTTTCTTATTTCGGGCTTCCAGGAGCAATGGCTCCAGAGCGGGCCCGAATAATTACCCTTTTACTATGGGGGCTGAAGCCAACTTAGACTTATTTTTAATATCAGCCTGCCAGTGTCGAAGCCAAGGCAATCGTCTGGCAGAAACATGGGAAGAAATAGCTTGGGATGAGAACTTAACCGAATAAAAGGTAGCGTCGGCTGCAAATTCCGCCGCTGCCGTGATCTTTGCAATATCTTGATGGGCTCTGGCATCAGCTGGGGAAATGTGTTGCCTCAGCTGTCTGAGCCACCTGATGGAGGATCGGGTGAAAAAGGAAGCGGCCGTGGCTGACTGGATAGCCCAGGCATCAGCGGTGTGAGCCCGCCGGAGTGCCATCTTTGCTCGCTTATCCTCTGGCTTCAGTGCCTCTAGTGCATCGGTAGGATTGGAAGAGGAAGCAAGCCTTACAATCGGATCATTTACTTCTTGGGTGTCTAACATAGTTGAGAAATCCGAATCCAGGGTAAACAACCTCTTGTCCTGACTAGAAGAATGTCTGCTGCCACTGTCGGCTGTCTGAACATAAGGTCATCAGGACCTTCTGGACTCGATGGAGGGGGTTCAGAAGGAGGCTGAGAGGCTAGACCTGAAATGTTCTTTGCCTTAAATAGCAAGGACTTAAATAAATGGAGTTTAAAAGACCCACAACAGCAGGTTGTTCAGGAGAAAGACCCTCATCTTCTGACATTTCTCCCTCCATTAGGTCCCCCTCCAGAAAGGGTTCCAAATACTGTAAGGAACCTCTATCAGAACCTTCGTACTCTCCGAACGGTTCAAGGCCCACTCCCTCTTCTTCTTAGGTATCCTCCCCCTCTGGGAATGGAACATCCACGTGAGGAGGTACCTGACCATGCTGTGATGCTGGTGCAGAAGGAGATCTCCCGGATAAAAACTCAGCCTCGGGAGTCCTCCCTCGGGAATCCGGTCTAGCGAGCAGCTGCATTCCTCCAGCTATGCCTTGATGGATGGCATACTGCATCCATTACCTGATGTTCTCAGGTACAATGATTGGAGCTGGGTCCTCCGAGCGTAGGCCTGCAGCGGTTGGCGTAAAGGCTGCCTCTGGTACACGAGAGGGCTGGAGGCCTCGGGTGGAAGTACCGCCCCTAGAGGAAGAGGATTGGCTCGGCGGGGGGGGGGTAGAAGGAAAAGGCAGGTGTTATAGAGAGTGACTCTTTAGCCTGCTTACTAAACTCCCTTTCTAGGGCCTTATGACGTCGAAAGGCATCTCTTTGAGAAGCACTGGAAGAATCCTTGTCCCTTTTGCAAAGGTAGTGCATCTTAGACTTGGCCTTCAGAGAAGAGCCAGTAGGATTAGCCTCTGCCATGGTATTGGAAGAAAAATGGCGGTTGGCACGCCTAGGAGTTCGGCCTACAAACGTAAACCGGTTTTCCTAAAATTGGGTCACGTCCCCCTTTTTGAAGAAATTTTATTCTAGAGCTAGTATTATCTATTCAAAAAAAAAAGAAAAAAATCCAGTAAGCTAAATTAAAAAACCTGAATATATACATTGGCATTTAACTACAAAAAAAGGGGTCAGGTTCAAGTAAGGAAAACCAAATAGCCCCAAAAGGTACAGCAAATAATAATAGTAATAATAACTTAATTCCAAATAGACCAAATGAACGCTGAGGCCAAGCAAGTGTGAAAAGGCAAGATAAGAAAAAAGAGATAGGCCTCTGTAGGCAGCCCCCCAACAACATGGAGAGTACGTGCCTGCGCTTCTGAACTAGCTGTGGGCCAAGGAAAAAGCCAACAATATTAAATCTAAGAGAGACAACAGGGCACGGGGCCACAGTGCTCTCTCAGTAAAATCAAGGCTCCACGCGGCCTGACGGTCCCGCTAAAGGGCCTACAAAGGCCTCACAGCTTACACTTAAATCCCAAAAGATAAGGCCTTACTTGATCAGTAAAACAAAATGGCGCCGGCCACGAGGTGCGCCCAAAATGGCCGCCCGGCTCAGAGCGCACAGCTCAGAAGCGTACCAGCCCACCGCAACTTCAAGCAGGAGAAGAAAGAAGCTGGGAGAGGAAGCGCTGCCTCCTCTGAGGCGTTCTAGGGGGGAAGACGCAATTGCGCTTTTTAAAAGTACAGCGCAGAGCCAAGCGGCTGAGCCCAGCGCGCTTGGAACGGCAGAGGATAGAAGAGAGGGGGGGTGAAAGACTCCAAACCCCTCACTTCCCTCCTGGGAGCGCAATCACTCCAAAAACTAAATTTGGGACCGCACTACTCTTGCAGGGAGAGGAAAGGAAAAATCAAACCTGAATCATTATTAACGACACAAGTAACGAAGAAAGCTGCCTGTCTTCTCGAAGGCTGAGCTAAAACGGGAGGAACGCATGGAGGAGTCACGTGGAGGAGGAGGGCGTTCCTCAATTTCAGCTCAGCCTGTGAGAAGTGAAGACTGGAGCACCTCCCACTCTCTGGATGCTCGCAGCAGTTCTACGGAGAATGAATGGAGACAGTCTTAGTAAACCTTCAGCTCTTTATTACAGTGACTTGTGTCTTTAATAACAACAACTCTGTCTTATATAGGCAACCTTAATGTGAAATAACCAATAGGGAGCTGTAAAATGCTAGCTCCAAAACCAATAAGAGTCCTTCGTTAAGGGCCAATCGGATTCTCTGAACCCAACCAATCCGATCGAGCCACTTAACAACCAATCAGAAGTGCAGGGCCAGAACCCTGCACTTTACCCCAAGCTCACTTTTATTTTAACTATTTACATACATAACAAGAAGCATAATGCTCACTGATATAATACCAAGTACTTGCTGCCATGATAACAAATAATTAGCAAGAATATCAATGTTTTTTAAAAAATCAGTTGTTTAGCCAAACTTGGAGCAATGTCTCTGTATTCATACATCACAAAGTTGAAATTTCTTATTTAGGTAAGGTTTTGACAAAAAATATTATGGATAGCTCCAAATATCTCTAAATAGAATGAACAAGCTTTAAAATAGCACAAATAGTTCCATGTAAATAAACACATGTTTACTGGATTTTGTGTGTGTGTGTGTGTATACAGCAGTAGGCTAGCACCAAATTTAAATCTGAAACGGCTGTGAAAGTCTGACTCACAGACGAACACAATACAGAAGCCTGATGATGGCAGATGAGATTCTGCCAAAACGGTGCTACAACTTTAAAAGCACAACTATAATGACGTGGGAAAATACCTGAACAAAGCTGAATACCATTCATATGTGTGTGTGTGTGTGTGTGTGTGTGTGTGAGTGAACAGGCACTGCTTAAGCAAGAATGGAATCTTGGAATTGTGATAAATATCTCAATAAAAATTCAACCTGATGTGCTGAAAACAGCTGAAAAAATAAGGCAAATTCTGTGCTATGAATAATTGGAAAAGGAATAAAAAAATAAAACTGCCAATGTAGCAATGCTACATGGATATATGATGCACATCATATTTGAATATGATGTACAATTTGTTTTGTCATGCCTCAAAAATATTGAATGAGAAATTATGCAGAATAGTACAATTAAAAATGACCAAATCTCCTTATGAGAACAGATTACAGCATTTGAGCTTTTTATTTAAAACCAGTTGTTAAGATACTTTATAAATCATCTTCTGTAGTCCAACCTTCTGCTATTTGCAGAAACCTACATAGGATCTTTCAACATGTGGCTCCTGGCTGAAATCCATTACTATTTTAGGCAAATTGTCCATTGCCTGAGGCTATGGGATAGTTTGCCTAGAGGTTAGAAATGACTTTAACAATGAAGGTATATTTTATCCTCTTGACTTAAAACCAGATAAGAAGATATTAGTTGCGAAGAAACAACAGGATAAAACAGTATTGTTCCCAGATCTGTTCTGTGACCTTCTTGACTGCATTCAGTTGGTCACTGCCACATATAAAAAATAGAACTAGGATGAATTTTGGCCTAAATTAACATTGTGTATACAATCAAAAGACTAGAAAGAGTCACTCAGGCCATTAAGGTCAAACTCTGTTCAGTGCACAAGACTGAATTAAAGCATCCTTTAAAACATCCTTTAAATTTGCTTTAGTTCCTGATACTAACACCCTATGTGCTAATGGTACTGTATACATTTATTTGCAGTGTTGAACTTTCAGCAGTTGTAAATTCTTTTGGCCTTAACCCAGGTACATCATGAATACCACTACATATGAACTGGTCTTCTGTTTTTTCGAAGTAAATTTGTGCATACAAACTGAGCTGGAGGTCTCTCCCCTCTGGAGTGGGTTTGCCATTTTCTCCTCCAGTGAATTGTACTTAGTCTGATCTTTTGTCTATTACCTGTCATAAATGTCCCTTCTAAAAGTACAGATATTCCTCAATTTGGGAACCCTTTTTTTGAACTATTATCATCTGGCAGACAGTACAGAATAATAAAAACAAGGACAAATTGGCTGAAAAACAGCTCCTGTCCCAGGGCAGTAGCTCTTTTGAATTCTGATGTATAGTGCAGTGTTGGTGTGGTGTCGGGGGTTTCGGTTCAATGTGTGGAGGGTGAAGGATGTGAGTGTTTATTTACATGGTCATGGTCATGATGAGCACTGAAGATGGTGTTTCATTTCGTTGTACGAGGTGCAATGACAATAAAGCAAACTCAACTTACAAGCTTTTGCTTAGCAACACTTCAAAGTTACACCACCATTAAAAAAGACTTATGGCCATTTTTTACACTTATGACCTTTGCAGCATCCCCATAGCCAGGTGCTCAGAATTCAGATGCTTGGCACCTGGCATATATTTATTACAATTCAGAGTCTTGGAATCATGTGATCACTCCTTGCAACTCTCTATCAAGCAAAGTCCATCGGGAAACCAGATTCACTTAATAACTGTGTTACTAATTTAACAACTGATAGAGATTAATAGAGTTGGAAGAGGCCTTGTAGGTCATCTAGCTCAATCCCCTGCCCAAGCAGGGGACACATATACCATTTCTGGCAAATGGTTGTCCAAACTCTTCTTGAAAGCTTCCAGTGATGAAGCTCCCACAACTTCTGAAGGCAAGTTGATTGCTCAACTGCAGTAATTCACTAAACTGTGGCAAGGAAAGTGGTAAAAAAAAATCACTTAACAACTATCTTGCTTAGCCAGAAAAATGTGGGGCATAATTGTAGTTGTAAGTTGAGGACTATCTGTATATATTTCAAATAGTACATTAGCATGTTAGCATGAATGCACAACACAGCTCCTTTCTCCCTACAAGATAACAATTCATGATGGGTCTTGCTTATTAAATATATATTTTACATAAATCAATAAACATGTTATTAATGTTATTGTATTACACTACTAAACATTAATGTTATATGGTGCCATCAAAGATTTCTCCCAGGTTTTTCACATTAATATGCAATTATAGTATCTCATGATATTTTTAATTTTGTCTGAATTGGAATATCAGTAACTTTGGAGAAGAGTAGAAATTTTATTTCTCTAATTATGCTGAATTAATGAAACCTTCAAAGTGGCTGGTAATAAAGCAATGACAATGGTTTTCTATTATTGTCCCTTTAACAATCAAATCAAAGTTGCCTCTTCCCCAGTAACTACTGATACTGATCGATTTTATATATTTTATGAGAATATTTATTATAGTTGTTTTAGTACAGTGTTCATTTATAATCTTTACATGCTTATATATTTATGATTTTACTTTAAGCTACATGTGAACATCCAAAACTTCTTAAATAATACAAAAGAATAAAGAATAAAAAGACAGAATATTGAACATATTGCATATCAAAATTGCCTTGCTCTCAAAGAAATTCTACAAAAAACCTAGCTCAAAAATATGGCTACCGAGAGCTCCATCTAAAGGCAACTACTTTGTAATTACAGAAAGAAATGAAGCATCAGAGTATCATTGATGTTACATTGCAAAAAATAATTGCATTCAGTTATTCTGTAGAAAGTAAAATGTACTTTATATTATTGCAATATTTTAATAGTATGTGTGGATTGCTAACTTGGAATAATTCACACCAATTTTTATATCAACAGGAAATATTTCATATTTGTATTATATAGTATAAACAAGGTAGTCCTTGTTTAGAGATCACAATTGGGACTGCAACTCACTACGTGTTGTAGTCACTAATAGGAAATACAGTGATCCTGACAACACTTATGATTTTGCTTCTGTTTTCTTCCCCCACTACCCTGCCCTTTGTAATACTCACTCCAGTTTACATTGCAGGGGTAATTAGCAAGTAGAGAATTAACATTTGTCTTTAAAATCAGTGGAGAGCAAAGCAAAAGAATAAGCTAGAACACAAACAGAAAAAATGTGCTAGTGTCAATTGTTTGTCTAGTGCACTCCTAGTTCTGAGCCATTATGGTGGCAAACAAGTGCTGAAATTGTGAAAGTGATTAAACTCTTGTCAGTTACAAGAGGCAGTTGCAAACAGTCTAATTAAGGTCATAGAACTGGCTTATTAACTTGTTACCATCTTTTGGGGCAACCTTGCACTGGGGAGAAAAGCATGTCAGGAAGAGATTGCTTATTGAAGCAAACTCTCCTCTCTGTGAAGAAGGAACAACAAATAGGTCAGGCATAGGACAATACTAACAAGTGACTGTAAAAGAGATGTTGCAAGTCATAAATCTAGGCGTTGTTCCAAAGTTATTTTTTCACCACTGATGTTACTTTGATCTGTCACTGCCCAAGTCCAGTCACTTGGTAAGGTCTAGCTGTACTATCAAATAGTTTAGAAATTTCCATTATTTATATAATACACTGATTATCCAAAAGGTTATTATTCATATTATATATCTAGCTACCAGAATAACTATTTTGTATGCAAAATCACTTATTTTTCACCCCCCAAAAATGAAATTCTATTTAGTATGCCAATAAATCTTAGTGTGGCAGGAAATATAACTAATTGTACTGTTCCTCTTTGATTATGCTGCCAATAGTCTCAGAAATGAAGGGGATTAAGTTTTTCAAAAGTCATCCAGGTCTTCTTAATCATATTTTCCTTCCAGCAGTAAAGGCCTGATATAACTTTCTCACACCTGCATCTTATATACGTAGTGAAGATGAACTTATTCTTTTCTAATGTCCTGAATGCCCAAAACATATTATACTATAGACAAATTCTGGCACTGTGAAAATAAAGCTGTATATAATTTATATTTTTGGAACAGCCTTCCCTATGTTGTTTATCTGATATCCAGATGTATCGTATCAGAGTTTGTTAGATATTATACATTTTAATGAAATCTAGATATTCAAACTTATTTTTTTCCATACCAGATTGGACATTCCAAAGTCTCTTGCAAAGCTAGCAGCAGTTCATGAACTTCACCAACATTTGGAACAGGCAAATCCATAGGCATACACTTTGAAAACAGAAAAAAATATGTTAATTTTGCATTCTGAAATATAGTGCAGGTACTTCTCATTGAGCAACCACAATTGAAACTGGTATCTCTAATATTAAGTGAAGCAGTTGCTAAATGGAAAAATCACATGACCACAACTCTATTTTTGTTTTACCCACTAGCCTTTGAAATTTTCATCTTGGCACCTGGATAGTTAGCTCAAAACTGATAAGACTAATCAATTTCACTCCTTTGGCTTTTGCTTGTCTCCTAATATTCCCGTTCTATGGAACGCCCATACTGACATTGGGATAAATAGCAAGAAAGGAATTAATATTTGTAATTCCTTTCATTGGAAATGAGAAAATTATAAAAAAAGTAAGCATGTAATGGAGAATATACATAAAAAGGAATTCAATGGCACTGCCACAGCAATTTATCTCATGTCCCTGAAATAGAAACCTAATCTAAATTCAGAATTAAATTCAACATATTCGAATGACATTTACTTCAGTTAGTTAAATATTCAAATCTCAGGTATGAAAAATTAAAAGACAAGTTGATTAGATGAAGAATTTCAATCATTAAAAATCTATAAAGCAGCGTCCCAGACTTGTTATAGTATTCAATTCTGTAGTTATAAGGATGCTCCTATTTTAGAAGCCATTCAAGTTTCTTAAAACCATACTCTATGCTCCACTACAATGCCCTTGTTCATCTATATTTCCCTTGAGGCACCTGAGATACTTCTGTCTTTGATATATACACCTTACCCCACCAGATAATTTTTTCTCATTTCTAAGAAGACAAATGGATGAATTTATCTAATATGGTAGAATGTTTACTAAATATATATATAAAAATTAAGATAGTAAACAAAAGTGAAAGTGTGCGTGTGTGTGTGTAGGCTAGCACCAAATTTAAAACAGAAACGGCTGTGAAAGTCTGACTCACAGACAAACACAATACAAAAGCCTGATGATGGCAGATGAGATTCTGCTGAAACATTGCTACAACTTTAAAAGCACAACTATAATGACGTGGGAAAATACCCGAACAAAGCTGAATACCATACATGTAAGTACCCGCGAAAACTTAAGAAAACACACACACACACACACACACACACACACATATATTTCTTAAGTTTTCGCGGGTATCTCTATATATGGTATTCAGCTTTGTTTGGGTATTTTCCCATGTCAATTTATAGTTGTACTTTTAAAGTTGTAGCAACGTTTTGGCAGAATCTCATCTGCCATCATCAGGCTTCTGTATTGTGTTTGTCTATTAGTCAGACTTTCACAGCCGTTTCTGTTTTAAATTTGGTGCTAGCCTACTGCTCTGCCAGAATGGTTTTTTCTTCATCCTGATTAGTTGGGAGTCTTGGTCTGTGTTCATTGGTCTTGGAGTTTGCTGTGTTCATTGGACTTGGATTTTGCTGTGTTCTGCTTGATTGGTGTTTCTAATATCTTCTGTCTGTTTTGTAGCTTTTTTTTTTTTGGTCTTGATTGGCTGGCAACTTTGTGTTTCCTGTATTGAAGGCTTTTAGTGCGGCTTGGCTCTGAGTAAATGGGCGGCTATCATTAGTTAGGAAGCTGGGTTTCATCTGGGTGCCTGGTTGCGGTGTGTTTGAGCTGGAGGTATCAGGGGAGATCTGTTTGTGCCCAGGTGTTTGCCTGGCTTGTGATGTGGAGATTTTTTTGTTTGTGAGTGCAGGCTTCCAAATAATTGACAGTCTGGTGGAATTATCTCTTCTATTCATGCTTTCAGGTCTTTTTTCAATCTCTATGGCTTTTCTGATAATTCTGTGGCTGGGGTTTTCTATAGTGGCTAGGGTTTTGGTGCCATTGAAGTTGATGCTATGACCTGTGGCTTTCATGTGTTGGACTAGTGAGGAAGTGTGTTCCAGCTTTTTTACTGCATTTTTGTGTTCCTCCAGGTGGGTACTTATTCTTCTATTGGTCTGTCCAATGTATGTGGCCGGGCATGGATGTAAATGGATGGCTGTCATTTGTTATCATTTACTCGAAGCCAAGCCGCATTAAAAGCCTCCAATACAGGAAACACAATGCTGCCAGCCAATCAAGACAAAAAAAGCCACAAAACAGACAAAAGATATTAGAAACACCAATCAAGCAGCACACAGCAAACTCCAAGACCAATAAACACAGACCAAGACTCCCAACCAATCAGGATGAAGAAAAAACCATTCTGGCATAGCAATAGGCTGCCCCAAATTTAAATCTGAAACCACTATAAAAGTCTGACTCACAGATGAACACTATACAGAAGCTTGATGATGGCAGATGAGATTCTGCCGAAATGTTGCTACAACTTTAAAAGCATAACTACAATGATGTGGGAAAATACCTGAACAAAGCTGAATACCATACATGTAAGTACCCACGAAAACTTAAGAATATATATATATATATATATATATATATATATATATATATATATATATATATATATATATATATGTTATATATACACACACACATATACACACACACACACACCTTTGCAAGGAATAAATGTTTGTTGACAGAAGTAAAAGTAGATTTATACAAATGAAAATTGCAAAAAAATACCTTACATTATAAAAATATGTTCAAGAGATTTGGAATATAGAGAATGAAGATCAAATAACAAAATAAGTACAGTGTAAGAGTGAACTTGAATGGGATGTGAACAAGGCAAAAACTGACAATACTGTGGGTAGAGAGAGGAAAAGAATCTCCAGGAAAAGACCAAAGAAAATCATACAGAAATCAACAGAACATTTTAAAAGTATTAGAATGCAGATTCATAAGCAAAAAGAAAAAGAAAGAAAAACCAATTTCAAATTCAAATTTCATGATGGCAATCACAGTTGAAAAAAAAATGGTTGGAGAGAATCCATGAGATTATTAAAGAGATGAGAAGCATATAAAGATAAAATAAAATACAATAATTATGGTAGAAGCAAGAATGGTTTGCAAAAACAAAAATATACTGTAAATTATATTTAACTAGGTTTCTTTTTATCACATGCCTTTAATTTCTTTTTTTTACTATTAATGTTTTTCTGTGATATGCACAATCTGCTTGCCCTGAAGAATAGTTTGATGGCCATAAAGTAAAAAATAGGAACCTTGGAAGAATATTTTAAAACATTGTTATAAAAGATAAAATGAAACAACAAATTGGAGGACTTTAAAGTAAGGCACTAACTCAGCTTTTTCTAATAATTATATAAGGCAAACCATGAGCACCAGAAACAGACTTTAGAATCACAGAACAACTATGAAACTAACAATGCCTGTGTGAATGTATAACATGTATTCTCAAAATATTTTGCTCTAGGTCAAAGTGTATGAAATAAAACTGGTACCCAAGGCCTAAGTCTCAGAACTTTTTTATATAACTAAATTTAAAACATCTTCTGGAAAATTCCTACCATGATGTCATGAGTGCCATGGTGAGCTGACATCTTGGTGGCTTTTGCTGATTGGCAAGACAGCTTTTGTGAGGAAAATCATGGATAGATGCTGATAGAGGCAGCTTACTTTCTCTGGAACAAAGATTGTTGAGATCATCCATGTGATTCTGAACAGCTGCTGTTTATGAGTAGGCTATGGTCAACTTTAGGTGGAAAGTTGGGAGTTAGGATTACATCAAGCTCACCCTTGCAAAGCAGCCTTTATGAACATTAAGCTTGACTGAGCCTGATATCTTAATCACGTTCTTGGATTGTTTTCTAAAAAAATGTATATTGAAGAGATTAAGATCCTCCAGACCAGCAAGGTTTTAGTTGAGTTTCCATCTTGACTTGTTTTACATTGTATTTTTTGGATAATGCAGCAAAAGAGAGCTTAGTAAATGGAATCTGGAAAGATAATAACAAATTAGGGAGCCAAAGGGAGTTGGAATTATAATTCTGAATTATTTAGAAGGTATCTTCTCTGGGAAACCGAGTATTCCTTTGGGTTTTTTTATGATAAGGAAGCCTTGAAGGCTGGACATTAGAGTGAGTGGATAAAGACAATGGAGCAGAAATCCTTAGTACAAACTTCTAAATTCATCTCAGACAAGCTTTTGGATAGAATGGAGAAAACATTTGATAAATTTGACAGAATGTTCTAGTGAAGTTGTAAAACAAGAATGAGTTGGATTTCAATACAATAGAAGTGGTTCTGAGATGAATAGGAAACTGATTCAGATACTTTTTTCTTCTGGATATTCAAAAGAGCTCTGGCTAAGATTTGGACAGACATTTTTTGAAATAACAAGCAAAAGATAAATTGTAGATAGTGATATAAAAGAAATTGTTAAAGAATTTTGAAGGATTTTCACCTTGAAAGACAGATGAGCAAACTATTTCTGAAACTTTTTTGAAGGGGTTAAAGAATAATTTTTAAAGCTCAGAAAAGGTTTATAAAATGTTAGTTTGATCAGGGTTAACAGAAAAAAATAGTTATACTTGGTTTCAATTATTGGAAGTTTGCTGACAAAAATGACTGGCTTTCTTTACAACTATGGATAGAAGAAAGATTACAGGTAGTCATTGACTTATAACAATAACCAAGCCCAAAATCTATTTTGCTAAGCAAGAGAGTTGTTAAGCTAATTATGATTTGATGTTAAACTATTGTTTTTTCCTGTGGGATAAAAGAAGATACTTCTTTGTTTTTTTTTCCTTGTATTTTTGTAGCTTATATTGACTTTTAACAAATTATTTGGATTATATATAAAACACCTCTGAAGTAGGCAATTAAAACTGCACAACATTATGGACACATTATTTTTGATATTTCAGATTCCTCTATGTTTGCAGATTAAATAAAATGCTTTATATCTAGAAAAATCAAGAAGCAGTGAAAGATTAGGAAAACAGATTTGAAGCTGTATAACCCAAAAAAGAGGTAACTATCAATTCCCACATAGCTAGCAAGACCAAAAAAACACAACCTGCACAGATTTCAATTAGTATCTATAGTGCTATGTTTGTGTGTATGCCTTTGAATCATTGTTGACACCTGGCAATTGTCTGAACTAGATGCTGAAGTGGTTTGCCATTGCCTGCTTCTTGGGCTGAAAATGTTACCTGGTAGTTTAGGCTTCATTATTATTTTAAAAGATAGTATTATTAATTTTAACATGCTCTAGGCCTCTATTCTAACTTTAGGAAAACATATGCCTCCTTCTTAGACAAGGCAATCTCTTCTGGTTTGCACGATCTTGTCTTTTTAATGCTAAACCAGAGGTTGGCAACCTTAAACACTCAAAAAGCCATTTGGACCCATTTCCCACAGAAAATACCAGGAGGCACAAAATCCGTTTGACATCTAAAATGAAGATAACACTACATATATTGTTTTTTTACCTTTATGCTATGTATAAAAAAACCTATAGTATTTATGAAATAAAAAGCCAAACTTAAATTATCCACCTGCAGTAAACCAAAAATGTCATGTTTCTTTGTGCTGTCATCCTCAAAAAATGTGTGCTGGCAGGTGTCCCATATTAGCAGTTACGATGCATATTTTGAGCAACAGAGAACTGTAGCAGAGAGGTGAAAGAGCCACATGCGTCTCCAGAGCCACTGGGTTGCTGACTCTGCACTAAACAATAGAGAGCTTATTCTAAAAGTCATTGAATATACTTATTAAGTTTTCAGAAAGATACAAATCCAGTTAGGAAAGAGTAGTATAACCCATAAATTTCCCACTTTTGGAATCTAGATATCTAGAATAAATGTTTTCTGTTATTCAAATCTCACTTATAATCAATGTCTTTTATTGTTTAACCATTTGCTTTCTGATATATGACATATGAGCATATAATTAGAATTTTGGATCAATAAGAAATTGACACCCCCCCCCCCTTTATTTATTTTCTTTGCCTGAATTCTTTGTGATTTATATTTTTGGGTAGGCAAAGAAACCCCTTTGCAAAGAAAGCGTGTCTCTCAAGTTAAGGGGTCAACTTCTTAGCAGGCCTTTGCCAAACTTATCATGTGATAGTTTCAAGAGAAAGAGAAAATGAATGGTCTAACTCTAAGATCACCCAAGAGGCTTTATTTATTTATTTGCTTCCTTTATTATTTTATAAATAATTCAAGGTGACAAATATTTCAGATAGTGAAATTAGATACAGATGATGCTGAAAAGTATTTGGGCATCTTCCTCCTATTTTACCAAGAAAATCCCTGTGAAGTTAGCTAGGCTGAGAATGGCTGGCCCAAAGTCATCCAGGAAGTTTTCATATTTAAGGCAGGACTAAAACTAACAATCTCTATTTCTAATCTGACATTCCAGCCACTACAACAAATTATGTTCTCTATAATGCTAATGTGTGGTCATACAGAATCCTGAACATTGTTATAAGAATTTCCTGTCTTCATTTATAAGTGACTCAATTGAGTCTCACACAATTTCTCTCATAAAATTTTGATAAACAAAATTTAGTGAATAATATCCTTGATTTATTGCCAGAGTATTTTTCAGCATTATTGCCATCTAATTTCACAAACTACCCAAAATAATTTCATGAAAATCAAATTTTAAGTAGGCATTACTGATGACCGTTCTTTTTCTACCCACCTCCACCTCCTCCTTTCATTTTGTAGGTAAATCCTTTTTTTTAATGGACAGGAAACAAATGCCTTATTTTAACTACTAACCTTTAATCAAATTAAAGATTCTTCTATCACACGTAGATCTCATCATGTAACTTTACTACACAGCGCCACTCTTCTTTCCCTGGTTTTAGTGAGTATAGTTTAAAAAAATGAAAGCAGTTAGCTAACAGAGACTCAGCCGAAAGAAATGTTAGCTGACAAAGACATTTTCTCTCCCCCTTATTCCAATCTTTTATCATATGAATTAGATGCTTGTATCATCTTCCACTGAACTCCTTTGGTGATAATATTAATAATCACCTGTTGATTTATAGACCAAGATCAAAATCTCCAAAAGTTTAAAAAACGCGCATCTAAACTCCAATCTGCCGTCACTGCCGAGTGACACTGCTACATAGTTACTACTCACCTAAACGCTGCTTTACTTCGCTTAAGTTCTTCCCGCTCTAAAGAGCTATTTCCACTCCTTTCGCCTCCAGCTGTGCTTTTTTTTTTCGCGCCTTCTTCCCTTTGACACCCGGCGGTGGGGGGAAAGCAACCGCCTGCTAACCAATCGCCTTGTAGCTTCCGGATCCCATGACTGCAACAGAACCCCCCCCCCTTCAATTGGTTACGCCAGAAAGGCGTGGGAAAGAATGGCTTTACAGTCCTCGCTGCTTGAGTATGAAAGGATCTTATCACTAATTTCTGTCAACCAAAATGTGGCCTATTCAAATGTAATAAAAGCTAGCTAAAAAGTGATGGAAGGACAGCTTTAAGACTTGTGGACTCGCAGAATCCCTGCAGTCATGTTTGCTCAGAACTTCTGGGAGTTGAAGTCACAAGTCTTAAAATTACCAAGTTTGAAGCCGTAGGTTTAGTGATTAAGATATCACAGGCTAGAAACCGGAAGACTAGGATCTCTAGCCTCAGTTTAGGCATGAAGCCAGTGACATTGGGTCAATCATTTTCTCTCAGCCCAGGGAAGAATGCAATGGCAAACCACCAAACTGTCTCTCGTTAGAGCTTTGCTTTTTTAAAAAAAGTAAGCTGGTTTGTCTAAGCCGCCTTGTCTCCCTCGACGTGATAGGCGGCATACAAGTTTTGATAAATAAATGGTTGCATGGTGTTTTGTTCATAATCTCGGAAAGGCGACTGATAATTTCTTCCCAATAAGGAAAACATTCACACAGAATCCAATGTGAATTCGGACATTTTTTTGTATTTGCCGCGATCTTTTTACTGCAGTCAAATGTTTGGTTTTTCATTGGCTGGTTTGCAACATCGAAGACACGTAAAATGGCTTCTACCACGCTCTGGACCCGGAAATCCCTTTCCCCTGCTCATGAGATGCGTTCCTTGTTGTTGTTGTTGCTCTTTATGGGATCCGCCTCTCTCCTCGGGCTAGCCAATAGTATAAAAGACCGAGGCCCCTGCCCAGTTGCATCGAGCAGTAGTGGTTTCGAGAGCTGAACGACTTGCGATCTTTTTTGCGTCACAGCGTGGGAGGGGATGGCGAACGCTGAGCTTGGAACCTTGGGCTTTGGCGAGGTCCACTCGTCGGACGTCCAGGACCTGCTGGGCAGTGCAGTAAGTTCCGTCCAGCACGCCTGCTGCCTCCCCGGTCCTTCTCTTTAAGGGAGCTGCCTCCCCCAAGAGGCGTCCTCCAGTCGTGCGGGGTGGTAGAACAGCCCCCCTCGGCTTCAGCCTCCTCGTCCATGGGCTGCGGCGGCTTAGTGCAGCTGGAGGGCGCCAGGTGGTGGACGCCGACTTATTGATGGGGGTTTGCTGAGCGTTTGGTAAGCGAGGAAGTAAGCTTCGTCCTGGAGAAGAAGCGGCCACCGCATTTGCTTTTGTGCTCGGAAAACGCTGTGTTACTAAGTCCGCTCTTCTCCCGTCCCTCTGAAGAGCGAATGACCTATTTGGTTTTTGGTCGTTGCTTCAACAGCAGGGCAACTTTTTCGGGCTCCCGCGTTATAATAAATTGTTTTTTAAGGCTTTCCAAGTTGGCAATTTTGATTTTAATGTCAAACGGAAACGCCCTTAATATCTCCGAGTAAATGTGTGATATGGAGATAAATGCTATATATGCTTCCTACATATATTCGTCAGTTTTTATGCTTTTATCTCCATAAACGTAAGCACATAATTGCAGCGTTAAGGAAGCAACCCATGTGTTTTCGTAGTTTTATTAAAATTGCGGTTAATCCCGGGGATAATCTACTAACAAGATATCTTGCACTGTAGCAAGTAGGCCAGTTAAGATGGTGACTTTCCGGTAGATCCCATGATATGCAATTTCCTGTTCCAAGGATTTTCAAGATGGTAGTTGTGCCTTGGTGTTTGTCTAGAATGTTTGTAAAGTTATTATGTAGCCAAAACTCTTTATTTCAGATATATCACTTTTAAGTTCCTGTAAGGATATGGAACAAAAAATATTCCAGAATATTTTTTTTCTTTCAAAACTCTTCTAAGTAATACAACATGCTGGTGTTTATGGATCCTACCCTACAATAAAGCTCCATAAAATTTAAAAGCAAAGCTGCCCTGCTGTGGGCATGTGGAGATAAGTGATTTCAATAAGCTAGACCAATGTCAAGTTATTATTTTTGATATCTTTTGTAGACCTGCTTTTCTAATGATAGTCCTAATAGTCATAAAAGTATACCTAAATAATACTTGCTTTTCTACCTCAAAATGGTGAGAAAACACATTTCCATTTCATAGTCTTCCTCAGAGCAATGCCATTCTGAAAAGCAACCAAAAAAGGTGTATATATGCCTTGTATACAATGCATTGTAAACTAGAATTACGTTAATGAAACAAATACAGAAACATGTTTTGTAGTAAGAAGTTAAAATTGGATTACATATTGGATTAAACATAAACATGCTGGTCATGGGCTGGAAAGCATTACAAACTGCACATATAATTGAATTTATCACACACTTATGAATATGTGCAAAGTTCCAGAGTTCCCAGTCTTGATTTGTATTATCCATTTTTCCATTGTGGATAATGCCAAATCTTTTTGATTTGTGCATACAATAACCTTGTAGCTATAAAAAAACCAAAGTTCTATAACTGTTTTTCCATATGTTTTTGTAATTATATATTTATATTTGTACATATTTCTGTTTCAGTCTTAGAATGTTCAGAATGATAAATTTGTCTATTTTAAATCTAATTGTAAATAAGAGAACCATTAAAATTATATCCTGTTGCCCCAATTTTTAAATTGTATTTTACAGAATTTACAAAATTCTACTATCTCACAATAAGTTAGCCTTTATGTTTGCCTATTGTTATTTCTTGTCAATAAAAAAACTTCTTTTGCAGAGATTCATAATGGTGTTTTTGAACCCAGTTTGAATTTTTATTTATTCAATATTCTCTGTATGGCATGACTAACATGATTAATCCATATTAACCTTGACTTTTTATCCATGATTCTGGGTATTTTAATCTTGGTGTATTTAGTTAGATGAACCTGACCTAACGAAGTACATAACTGTGCATCTGACTTAACCAAAGCACAGAGTATATCCATGAACATCAATTAGCAGTCAGAATACATGATGAAAGCTTAATTTCATCATTGTTTTCTTATCTTTCTTATATGCAAGCAAGCACAGTTTAGGAGAATATTTAGAAGAGTGGGGAAAGGAAGAGGAAAATTCAGCCCTAACCCCAGTTTCCTGGTTCTTTGAACTACATAAAAATAATGTGATTGCTTGGTTCCTCTCAAAAAGAAGTTTGGAACAACTACATTGTTTTTTAATTGATGTTTTCTTTTGCTATCCACAGATTTATATAATGGATCCTCAAATAAATTTCAATGTAGCCTTCCAAGGTAATAACTTCAACTTCCTTGTATCATCTAAAACCACATGGACTGATATGGAAGCCATGGTAAGTTGGATCTTTGCCAATTGTGATTCACTGATCAATAACAGTTTTAATAGTTCAGTTTGCTGTCCTCACATCACTTAATGTTTTAAATTTTCACAAACATCTGGCTTTTTCAGCAGGTCCTAGAATAGGGTGGTCTCTGAGCCCACTTTTGGACATAGGTTTCAGATGAGTTGTAATTTGTCATCCATTTTCCCAGTGTGACTGTTAATAAGCTTTAATTATTTGTTTTTTCCCCTATCTTTGTTGTTTAATTCTAATGTGTATTTTATAGCCTGCTTAGAATTCCTATTGTAATTGAAGTGGTAAGTCAACAATTAATAAAAAATTAAATGGATTATTTCTGTAAAATGTTAAGTGTATTTATTAGTCATTCATGGAATGATCTCAGCTTTTTTCCTGTCCTTTGATTGGCAAATTGGACAAATTTTATTAAAACAATTGTATTAAAGTCCCCACTCTTCATTAATTCCATAGTTGGGGAAAAGGTTGAAGGCAATTTGACTGTTGCATTGCTGACATATCTATAGCATCCCAGCTATGCAGTAGTTAAACTAGTATAACATTAACATATTTTACAACTTCAACCGTCTCCCTTGATTTATGCACAGCTGTATAACTGCAAGATTAGTACTAGGAACAACAAAATTCTAGCAATCAAATCTAGATATTAATCTAATAATTGGTATAGGATACTAGATAATAATAAAAAATATATCTAGCTCCCAATAGTGTTCCCTTCATTTTTTAAATGTTATTTGTAAGTAAGTGAACAGATTTTTTGGACCAGCACTTAACATTAAAAGAAATGAAAACTATTATTCTAATCAAGATTAAATGTAAATTTAGAATTGCTGTAGGTATTTAAAAATGTGCATGGGCTTGCATGTTTTTGCTGCAAGTGGCTTAATTCAATATTGACATGTTTTGCCCTTTGTATGGAAATCTTTAACTCGCTAGTATACTTGTATATACTCATTTTTTTCACAACTTTGTATACTATATTTTTTACTGGAAGAAATTCATGTACTGTGTATTAAGAATTTTAGTTTTATTCTCAAGTTCCCCAGAATTTTTTAGTAAATGTAATGCGTCTGTTAGATGAAATTGTTTACTTGATTTATTTTTAGTAAATCTGAAATTTGGTTGAAAACTCAAGACTACCAGGTAGGGGAGATGAAACTAAGACTGCCAAAGTCACCTTTTGATTAATGGGGAAGATAGGTATGTGCATAATATTCTAAACAGCTTATAGACTTATTGATTGGGATGCAAAGCTTTGATTTGATATATAAAGCTTTGATATATATAGCTTGGATTTGAAAAAGTGGGGTAGAATTGCTCTTGGCTTCATTAACACTTTTGAGATATCAATAAAAATAATTAATCATTGCTGCCTGTTTCTCATTGTCATGGAGACGAGCCATTTCACTAATTAATTTCTGTTGTAGGTAAAAGTCTCATTTGAACTGAAAGATATCAAGATCAAATACCTAGATGAGGAACATGATGAGGTACTGGACTTCTATATCCCTATGAAGGTTTCATTTTAAAAATGAAAAATGTATCCTTGTACTTTTGAAAGAATAGAACACTAAAAAGAACTTCATATATATTTTTATAAAGAAGCTTTTTTTCTCCTTGCAAAATAGCTTCCAGTCAATATTTGTTCTGTATTGTGTAATAGTTTGTTTCACAGATTATCTAATTTTTCTGACATCTCTCTGGAGGCTTGCTTACCACTTCAGGATTGAAAAGATTTTTTTTAAAAAAATCAGATAGTCTTTGATTTATGATCACAATTAAGCTCTAAATTCTTTTTTGTAAGTTATGGTCATAAAGCAAGACATCCAAGTAACTGCCTCACTCAATTATAATCCCAGCTCTATTAAGTGACCATGCTGGTCAAGGGGTGATGAAGGCCTTGGGAAACCTGGCACCTACTAACATATGGAAATCTGTGGTTCACGAGGCTGTAATTGGCTATGTCCACTGACTCAATCAATTTTTTACAGTCTTAGACTCGCAGACTTCCTCCCTTCCCCCTGCCACTCTTGAAATTCCTGAGCCGCCTCATTTTACCACCATACCTGGAAGCCTCAGCTTGTTAGGCCTACCAATGGGCAGAAATCTGCCATGATCAGAAGACCTCAGCCAGCTAGGCACACTAGCACATAAGCCATCTCCTCCTTCCTGCCATTCCTGAGATGTGTGAGCCTTTTGCCTGTCCTATCATATCTGGGTCCATTTACCTTTCGCTTTCCCTGCAGCTGTTTCCTTCTCCCATGTTGAGGTGGGAATGGCAATGAATCTGTACTCATATGGATGCGATCCCTGCAGTATGGATTTTTATCATGTGACTGGCAGTGCTACAATGGTTGGAACTTAGAGCAAGACCTGTAAGTCCCTTTGTTCAGTGCGATCATAATTTTGAAGGGTCACTGAACAAACAGTTGTAAGTCAAAGGTTAACTAATTACCTCTTTATAGCAGAAATAAGGTCACTTCTGAATCCTCCCCCCCCTTCCCTTTAATAACAATGCTTTAAAATATTTTGCTCTTGAAATTATGAAAAGACCAATAATTTATGTCTAAAACAAGAATGCACATGCATTTTGCTCCAAATTTTCCTAGTCTTGAGAAATAGATATGACAGAAAATATTTTTGTCCAAGGAGGAGTGATTTATTTTTTAGTTGCTTTAGTTGTACAGAGGGCTTCCTCCTGATACGAGTTATATTACAATTTCCAAAATTCCTACCCAACATAGAACTCTGGCTGGGGCAACCAGAAAACAGCAAGTTGGGACGGGCTGGTACCTATACCAGTCATCTTTAAAATGATACGCCATAACAATGAGATGGCAGCATATTTAGGCCAGGGGAAAGACAGTGACTACATTTTGAATATGGTCTAACCAGCAATATTTGTTGAAAGAACTTTTTCTACAGTCTTAATTTGCATGGTCTTGTTGATTTTATTTCGAACCATGTAGTTTTTAGTAGGAAAGCAAGATAGGGAAAAGATCTGTTTAATAAAGAAATAAATGTCTGTAATAACTATGTCAGAAGCTGAACTACTGTTCTGTAATGATCATGGAAAAATCCTGTTATGACTATTATTAGCAATTTAAAGCCTCCTTTCATGGTTTCATTTCTTTTCACAGGTATCCATCAACTCAGCAGGTAAGTTGCGTTTGACTGACTCATAAAATCTGTTGAGTCTTGCTGTGTGGTGTGAATAAAAGCAGCGATATAAATAAAGGACACATAGAAATAATAGTGCTGAGAAGTATACTTTTGTACACAACATAACATGCCTTGTTTTCTCCCTGTAAATACTATATTCAGCTATTATCTAGTTAACCAGCATTTGTCTATTTCTACATTAGAATGAGGGTTTGTATCTACATTGTCTTTTAAGAAGGAAGCTGAACCTAATGTCTTCAACACTTTATTCTGTCATTTCCTAGTATGTAAAGTTTATTAAGTTCAACGCTTGTGAAACATTTAAAGTTTCTCAAAATTAATTCAGAACTGAAATGTGGATTGATCATATTACCTAGGACAGAGCCGTCCAGCTCACGGTCCGCAGGCCAGGTGTAACGCTGACCAGGCCCATGCCTGATTTAGCGAAGGGGGGAAAGTTGTGATATGTCACATGACGACATAAGTTTGACACCCCTGACCATGTGATTCTTCTTTGGGGTTTTTTTTCTTTTAAATAGTTTGAATATAGAATTCCATTACATTTGAAGATATGAAATTAATGACATGGATTGTACACCATAATAAAACTAGCAAGTCCTGCAGAATGTATTAATTTTTTCTTTCCTAAACTTCCTTGTTATTGGATTTGGAGTTGAGGGATGAAATCTGTATCAAGTTATAAGAAGGAATTACCAAAGCAGTAAAATTATATTGGGCCTAAATTTGATTAAAACATAGTAATTTATATACAAATGCAATTCTGGACATGATAATGTTAATATTAACACGATTTGTTTCTCTCTTTAGAAGAATATCAAGAGGCTGTTAAGGTAACAGATTAGACTAATTTTTATAGCAGTACAAATCAAGTCTTATAGATTTCTTGATGCGTCTGAGATTTTCTATTTTATCTCAGATAATAAAATCATTTAAACTAGTCCATACTGGTCCAGTTCCAAGATACTGAAGTTCTTTTTAGTCAATACTGCTTATCTATTTTGTCATAAAGAGTTATTCTCTAGACAATAGCAAATTATTCCTATAATTACTACCTTCTTCTTCAGTTGGGTCAGAATACATCTAAGAGCTTCAGTTTTTATATTTCTTTCTCCACATTCTTTTGGTTGTCCTGTTAGTTTCTATATTCGTTTTAAGCATCTAGTCCTTTTTTGTTTTGCAACATTTCTGATTTTACTTGTCTTTCTTGTGTGGTTATTGTGTGTGAAAGATTATTCTTACTATTTTCATTCTCAAAGGTTTGTTTCCTAACTTCAGATTTAGAGAGTTTAGATTCTCTTTTCTGGTGAAATTCCTGTATGATGGATATCTGTCTGGTTATGGAGGTTACTAGCTCTCTTGTCACAGATGGAGAAGTTGCAGGAGGAATTTTGGCAGAGCCGCTTAGTATCCCAGTTGCTAGTTATGAGAAGACTTAAGGAAATTTCTAGGAAATTAAGAGTGAAGTGATTATAGAAATAATTACATAAAAGAGGAAATTGGTTTTATTTTTTGGGGCCCTTAGAAATTAGGAAAAACTCCATGTATGTTGAGTTTGAAAAGATCCATTACTGATACAACATCCATCTGGCTTGATCAGTAGTCAATTTTGCAATTTTAAAAAATCCTGAGAAAACTATGACCTTAGTGCAGACCATCTGCTTTTCTTCCACCGGGCATTTCAACCTGTCACAATGCTAATTTTTTAACATTTCAATTCTCAATAAATATATTAGTTTAGAAAGATAGGATTGTTTTTAAAATAACATATAGTTCATTAGAATGACTGTCTATGTACAAATAACTTTACTGAAAGATTTTTCCCCCCAGATTGCAATGAAACACGGCAATCGGCTCCAAATGAATGTCTATGAATTACGAGTTCCTTCAGGCATGTCTTCAGGATTGGTGTTTCGGAGATCTGAGGAACCGTTTGTTCCAGAAACTAAAAAGAAGCTCCCAATTGCTCAGACTCTGATAAAAGACAAAGATATTAAAAGAAAGAATAAAAGGATAAAGGTAAAAGTAAAAAGATGTGTTTCCTGACATCTGGAACTATCCTGTCAACTATCCATTAACATATTTTTCTTTCTGGATCTTTCTGTCTGAACTTGCAAAGGTGTTGATTTTAATTGCATTACATTGTGTGGCAATGCTTCATTCTGTTTTAATCAACCTTTATCTTTAGATTAAGATCTTAAGATCTAAGGTGAACAATGTATATATTTGTTTATGTAGATATCCTCCTGAGATATATACAGCTTAGGGATAGTATATTGAGCTTAAATGCGTGGGTGAGATAATTATTGAAATTATCTCAATTTTTTTCTAATTATACAAAAATATAAAAATACACAGATAATTTATTCAAGGTCTGTAGTGTATTAATGATGAAATGTTTTGGGTTCTCTGATATTTATTCAGAACTGACTTTCACCTGTCCTAAAGTTAGTCTCTAATGCTTTAATTTTCCCACATTTTATTGCTAATTGTTCTTGTTTCTTTTTACAATTTACTTCATTCTGTAAAATTCCTACAAAGCATTCACGAGAGAATGTAAGTATTAAGTGGACTGTATGGGTTTTTTTTCTGAAGGGTAAATATTTTCCTGGTTTTTGGAGTACATACCATTCTTCACATTTCAGAAGAAATATATTGAAAGAAGAATTGTTTCTTACAAATTAACTGAATTCACTGCTCCCCCCTGAATACATCATATTTTTCTAAAAGTTTTAAAGTAGTAAAAAGCTGAAAAAATCATAAGCTATTTTCTAAAACCACTAGAAAAATGTAATATCAAAATATTCAGCTACATTTAATTCACTAGTTAGTAATCCGTTATATGCATTCAAAGAGATAATGCTGTTTAAATTATGCTAAAATATCCTCGGGTTTTTATGCACTCTACCAGTATTCTTGGCTATTAGTAGTAATAGGAGAGGTTTTGATTTGAGCTTTTAAAATTTTGGGCTGACTGAATATATCTGGCAAATTTCCAAGCATCCCCTTGAATACCAACGCCCAGGTCACATTCTGTTCTGCCAGAAGAATGACATTGTTTCTAGCAGCAAGCCTGGTCTTATTTTTAAGTAAAAATAACAAACAAACAATATGGCAAAGTCTGAAGAGTGCCTTTATTTATTCTCTTAGTCTTGCCAAGTTCAATATGAATAGGTACAAGGAAGTTAGTTGTATGTTAAGTTTTGCTGCTATGTTTTTTTCAATCTCTCTAGAGTGAGCTCCTTCTCAGTGAGGTTCCTCCTGAGTGGTTCACAAGCTACTTGGAAAAGGTGAATGTCGTTTCTTTTATATTTGTCTTGTTATGCAAGAGGCCTTCAGAAAAGGCATGGGGGAGGCAGTGATTCAAACAGAGTTGGAGAATAATACACCTCTTTTTACAGGTAAAGAAAAGGATATTATTCATCATGGGTAGAGCTTCACACACAAATTGATATTTGGTCCAAATTGGCAAAACCCAAATTTCCTAGTTGATTTGATTTAAGAGGGCAGTTTTTTCCAGCTTAGTGTAATATGGTCAGGATGTAGTAAAAATCAATACATTCATCTCTCATGATTGGTATATGATAACTGGAGGCATACAAGGGTGGTTGCCCAGTATACACCAAATTATTAACGTGTATATTGTATGCAGTTCTATTTTTCTTCAAGCCAACTTACTGCCTGTCCATTCTAGTGGAGTACATGCCTCAATTCTGGGAATGGGGATCAGAACAAGAAACGAAAAGTCAGGATGTTTTTCTTTTCCTCTGCCTTTCCTTTTACAGTTCCGGGAGCAAGTTGTTCAAGACACTGTTAAAGTACTGGAACAGAAGTTGGATGACAAATTGTTTCTTACCAACCAGCTTCCAAGCTCCGTGAACACCTCAAGACACCAAATTCCTGCAAGTTCCTTGGTGCAAGGCAATTCCTATGACTGGCTGCTCTCCTGTAATAATTGTCAAAATCCCATAGTGGGGATTCGCTATCAATGCAGGTAGGACACAGGCAGGGGTACTAAGATGCAAATTTCCATGGTTTTCCAGGAGGTTAGAAATTGGTATTCTGAGGTTTTTCTAGTGACATTTGTTTGAGATGTATATAAATGATTTTAACAAACATGGTTTAATCATTATGTAGCCAAAGTGAAAACATGGGGTGTCTCATGCAATCAAAGGTAGTGATTTCTTAAATAATTGGAAGAGGAATATCAGTGATTTTCACATCCTTGCTCTCAATAAAATTTCTTCTTAAAAAAGATAAATACAGAAATAATTAAAATTTAAAACCCTATATAAAAATTTAGAACCAAGGAGATGGACAGCAAAGGGATGAGATATTTTTTTACCTCACCACTCTTTTCCAGTGGCTCATGTCTCCACAAAGCCAACAGGCAAAACCAGGTTTTCATACACTTCCAGAAGGGCAGAAGTGTGGGAGCTTAAAGGGTTGAGGCAATAGTAGAAAAGGTTCTTTCCTTTGTCCTGACAGCTGTCCACACAAAATGTTCTGCAGATAAAATTTTTTATTAGCACTTTTTTAAGCTTGTAAATCTACTCCCTATTCAGTTTTTCAATCAACATTTGAGAAAATAAATCTAGGGTTTCATTTTTCTTACAGAAGCTTCACTGGCTCATAATTCTGCTTTTATATCTTTTCCTTAGATTTCATCCAAATATGTTGTACTTAAAAATACATGATATCTCAATATATCAGCACAGCTAGGAAAGTATTTTAGCAGATAACTTAAACAGTTAACAGAAGAAACAGATCAGTAATTCACCACATTGCTTTTCTTATTTTCCCAGTGTTTGTCCAACATATAACATCTGTGAATTGTGTGAAGCAGGGTTATATTTCCATGACTCTAACCATGTCTTTCTAAAACTGCGGAGGCCCACCATGCATATTTCAGACACACATAGTCTTGAGCAGCTGTCATCTACTCTAGTCACTTCAGAGAAAGTCAGGTAAGCAACCAACTTTCTTGCTTCCAGTATGAATCCCTTGAATTATTTATATTTAGAGTGCTCATGATATGAATATACAAACAGTGAAGAAATCTCATGGAGGAATCAAAGATATAGTTAAGTTCATATTAACCTGGGAAATTCAACATCTGGTTCATCTCCGTGCCTTTCTTTTCCCTATTGAAATGGAAAAGACTCCATCTTCATATTGGACAAAATTAGAATTTGATTTAAGACTAGGAAGAAAACAAGCAGACAAACATTTTAGCAACAAGGGAATGCTCTGTTGTTCAGGGAGAACTGGATGATGATTGTAGATGCCCTACTGAAGTGGACAAAGGCCAGAATTTCTGATAGGATAAGGCTTTGTTTTGCAGGTAGTAGATGCTGCCTTTCTTTGGCTTTGTTTTAGTAAGCCTCGCCAAAAAAGCTTGCAGATTCCTTAAATGACTTTTACTGCTGAAAAGATGGCAACCAACAATAATACGGTATTTGGATGTAATGAAAAGGATGTTTATTGCCAGTGGTCCTTGAACCATGGATTGTCCGGCTAACTTTGGATGTCTCCTAAGTTAGCCGGACAATCCATGGTTCAAGGACCACTGGCAATAAACCAGTGAACCATGGATTGTCTGGCTAACTTAAGAGACATTCAGCTCCACATATTTTTTATTAGTGGAGAAGCAAAATTGATATCTTATTTCTAATTGTTTAGATTCCAGAAGCAGATGGACAAGCATTTTCTGAAAGCAGAAAAGCAGCGTTTATGGGGAGAAAAGCAGCAGCGTAAAGCTGAAGCACAGGAACTCCAGAAGCAACTTAAAATGCATCAAAAGTTTAAACTATGGGACTCCGTCCATGCTCTTGACCGCACTGGTTTGACAGCTACAGAATCTGAGAGCCTACAATCCAGTACGCTTCTGTAAGCAAGCCTGGACCTGAGTTCTGTTTGGAAAGCACATACTGCATATTCTGTGTTGGCTTTTACTGGATTATGGGCTGCTTTCCTAGCCAACTCATGATTTGTGCATTTCTAGTATTTTCAGTATCTTTAACTTCCTACTTCTCTAAAAATACAATTTTAAGAGACCGTTAGACAAATTCTGATTCATTGGGTCATCATTCCAAAGATACTTCCTTAACAGAGTAACAGAATGACCAAGAGCAAAAACTGCGGAATTGGTAATGACTTTGATATCCTGCTGGCTTTACCATGACTAATCGCATTCCAGCAGCCAATTGTGGGGAATCAGTGTACCCAGCCTGTATAATGAACCAAAATAAAATATAAATGGCAGAGGACAACTTTGTCTTGTTTTCCTCTGGATATCACAATGGGTCTCAGATTTTTGATAGGATAGCTGGTTGAGGTACCTTGGTTAAAAAATGATTGTCCTACGATGGTCTGTTTTGCCCAGTGAAAAGTTACAGGAATGAGAATTTCAATAGTATGTAGGTTCATAATCCCAGCTTTTCCTAGTTAGCTAGGTGTGTTGGGTTACTGCTCCTAGAATACCTAGTTAGAATGGCTAATGAGCCTGCAGATTTGAAATTTTACTGATTTTTCTCTGGTTTCCTCCATTTCACAGTTCTCTGCAGCAATACCCTGTTGTCTCCACACTGAGTGCTGCTTTTGTAGATGAGAATTTACCAGATGGAACTCACCTCCCACCAAATATTATCTTCATGAAGCATTGGCGTATGAGGAACACAGGCAACATTACATGGAGTTCAGATACCAAGGTGTTTTTCAATGTTTAATTTTTAAAAATACATGCTAAAATCTAGCTTTGGCATTGAGACTGCTCCCTTTCCTCACCTCCTTTAGCTTTTTCTGCACCAATATTGGGAAGGTACTTTGTAAAATGCATTAGTACTTCATTGCATGTTTTGGGCTGAGTCCAGTAAATATTGGATCTCAGGAACATAACTTGCTTATTTATACAAGGGTTTATTTTAAACTCTTCATCACCTGCTTTGAAGTTTTGGCTATGCTGTTAAAAGCAGAAGCTATGGTTCTGTGCTGCTTTGGTTGCTAAGTAAATGGGAACTGAAGGATTCATTTTAAAGAATCAAAGATCCCAGGACACAGAACTGTACACATTCAGTGAATTGTGATTTGTCTCTTAAGTGTTATTAGTCTGTTTCATCATTGCTTGTCTCTAAGATTATCTAATAATTTTCTCTCTGCAGCCCTAGAGATTCTTGAGGGATGGGCTTCTATGTCATAGTCCCAGATACTTAAATGCAGGATTCTGATGTCTTCTTCACAGTAATTTTTCTTCGTGTTGCATAGTGCCTGAGAGCCACAGAATGAAACTCAACTCAGAAGTTTGAATCTGTTTACCAACATTTACTTAATTGAAGTCTTATAGGACATAAGGCCTAAAAATATTCATTCATGACCAATATGAGAAATTTGCATGTTTTGGTGTTACCATAAAATAATTTTCTCTTCGTATTTCAGCTAAAGTTCATGTGGGGAAACATAACTCTGATGTCTTCTGGAAAAAAAGATATGATTGTGCCTTCCCTACTTCCTGGGGAGGAAGGGGTTGTCTCAGTGGAGTTTAAAGCCCCAGGCACGGAAGGAACTTATACCTCTCACTGGAGGTTATCACATAAAGAAGAACAATTTGGACCCCGGATCTGGTGCAGTATTGTGGTTGACTCCTCTTCCCCCACAATTTCCAATCTGCCTGACCATAGCAGATTGATGCCTAGCTTTTGCCAGAATAGTATATCTCTTTTCAAAAAAGAGGTAATGCCTTCATATACCTGGCTCTATTTAAGACTGTGGGTTTTTTCTCTCAATATTTTTTTCTCTATCTCTCCCATTTTGTAATTGTATTACATCTCTGCTTTCTCTCTTTTTGCCTTACGTCTGTATTGTCTCCAGTCAATGGCCCTCTTCTTTAATGTGCATATTCTCCTGATTCAAATAATTTTAATTCATAGAATCAATCAGCTAATTATTCTTTGGGCTGTTAGTTAATTTGTTCTAACAATTTGAATCTGTGCTTGGGATAATGTTGGGATATAACAGTGCGCTATAGATAACCTCAATCAGGCTCAAAATTAATTGAAGACCTAGAAAATAAAAAATAAAAGTGTGTGCACCATTGCTTTTCCTGTTCAGCAGGTAGAATTATATGTTCAGGACAAGGAGGATTTGGTCATATCAGCTGAAAGAACAGGAACTCATTGGCAAAGTACATTTTTAAATTCCAAAGTCCTAAATTCAACCCCTAATGTTTTCAGGTATAACTGAGAAAAAAGAGATCTTGATCAGAAAGCATAGAAAGCAGTCTGCTAATCAGTCTACACGCATTGAATATTATGGGGATCGTCATCCAAAACATTTGCAGAACTGTTACAGATCTTACCAGAATCAATGGATGAGTATGCCTGAGATTTCCCAAACAAAAATAGCATCCTGAAAACATCCTAATCTATTTAGCCTACTAACTTTATTCTAAACTAATTGAAGGGTGGTGGCTCCATCTATTTCTCAGTTCAATAATATAAGGGATATATTATTTTTAAGCAAAATATTTAACTTCTGAATGAGCAAAACAATGAGAGAAAGTACTAGTGTTACTTATTTTATAAAATACAAAGATGTATTGAAAAAATACACTTTGCAAATTTATTTTGCATTTTTGTTTAGCTGAAGAAGCATTAAACAAAATAAAATTCCAGATTCTCTATACCAAATATTTTAAAGAGATTGTCCTTTTTATATAATCTAGACTAACAAAATGAAAATGTAGATATCAAGGTAGTATGGAATATGTACTGCAGTATAAAAAATGAAGTGCCTGAGTAAAACAGTTTGACTCAAAATCACCCTGGAGCATCCTTCAGTATTACTTCTTTTCTCTATAGGAAACAGCTTCAGAATTTAAGGGGGAAGTAAGTTTGGCCAACAGAGTTGCTTCATCAATGATGAAAAGAATCCTCAGTGCTAGAGAGTTTTACATCCCATCACTTGATCTTCTCACAGCCCAGGTGAAATGTCTGGTACAGACCAAAATTCAAAATGGGTTCAGAGAAAAATGTTTATTCCATAAGTTTTCTCATTAAATTGTTCACTTTTGTTTTCGTCCCATTAGGATTTGCTCTCCTTTGAATTGCTGGACATTAACATAGTGCAAGAATTGGAGCAGGTCCCTCGTATTACTCCTGTTGGTAAGTTGTGATAAATATATTGTCATCCTGCTTTTCCAATATAGTATGTCTAATTGGCATTATTAGATGCTAAAGCCCATACTTTTTCAGTAGAGATTCCCTGCAGGTGCCTGGAATCTTCTGGATCTGCTGCTTTTTGCAATTACTGTGTTTTGCCTGCTCTGTTAAGCAGTGTGCTATTTACTTTTTGTGGAAGATTTTGAGGTTTCTCATAGTATGGAACTGTAATGAGATTTTAATTTATAAGGCTTAGTCACCTCATTAGTTTCCTCAAGGTAAGGATAGTTGGGTCACCACTGCTACTCTTGATACTCTAGGCCAACATATTAGGATGTATTTAGCTTATTATCCCTGACTCTGAATGACAGTCAACCTGAGCAGGATAAATATGTGGACCTTTCAGTTCCGTATGATATGTGATGCTCAGCTAATCATGTGCCGATGCATTTCTCTCAACTATTGGAAATCTTTAATTCTTTCTACTTGGTTTCAGGTATGTTTAGTCCATACCTGCTGATCAGTCCCAACACTTTCCTACCATCTGTAGGAAGGAAACCTTAAAAATGGTTTCAGAAATACAAAAAAAAAGTTATGGTTCTTCCTTGTGGTATCATCCTTATCTTGCTTTACCAGATTCCATACAAGGTCCAAGCCCATACAAAATCCATGACTCCACTTCTCTGCCAAAAACAACTAACTTAGACCAGAAACAAGAAGCGAATGAGAAGATCACATATACATTGATGCCTGGTAAGCAATGAAAAGTACTGTGATGAGCCTAAGAATCCCCTCTTCTTTCACTGGATTTCCTTATGAAAGTAGAAGCCAATAGTCTTGACTAAGAACTGAATGACCAATCATTTTAATTGGCTTTATTATTGACAATCAATTTTGCTGCAAAGCTGCTAACTTTAGAATTTGGAAAATTTACCAGGTAGTTTTAGTGATACTGGCAAATGATTTCAAGATTGTATGCACTTAGTCAAGTTACATTATAGAACAAGATCATCTAAATTGCTTTCAACAGATTTACCTAGTTTGTATTTTATATCTTTAGCTTTTTTCTTACAATATAGCCCCTGCTTCAGGATATCCTTCATCCCTTGATAACCAGGATATACTTGGATCAACATAAGTCTTTATTACTAGGCCTGTATTTAAATCCTATAAAATTTATAGACCTAGAAATTTAGGTATTTCTATTTTTTGTATAAAAGCTGTCATATGCAGGTACTAAAATCTTCCAAATCGGACTCTTGAAAATTAATGTTTTGTGAAGGCTTTGTTCTTGCCATCCTATAGCTTGAAATGGTATTAGACTTCCTCTTGATGTATCTCACTGCTTGAAGTACTTACATTCATTAGGTAAAATGAATTAGATAAAAATGCCTACCAGAAATGAAATGCAACTCAGTATCTATGACTGCTTTCTCTATTCTGAAATGTTTGGTAAATACTGCCAAGAATATTTAATCTCATTTTTAGAAGCTCAAGTCAGCAAAGGGAAGGCTGAAAATTCAGGAAACCAAGAAGAAGGAGAGGAAGATATGAGTGGAACCCAGTTTGTATGTGAAACAGTCATTCGTTCTCTCACCTTAGATGCTGCACCTGACCATCAGCCCCCACAAAAAAAGAAGTCTTTTCAGAGTGAGCGCTTTCAAATATTTTGTTAAAAATCTAGCATATTCAGAAAATACCTCCAGCATAATGTATTATTTTCTCTTTTTTGTTATTGTTTAGATTCTCTGCAAAAACTGTCCGATGTTGCCCACTGCAGCCCAGAGAACAATGATTCCATTAACCCTGTTTCTGTATCAGAGGAATTAGAAGGCAAAGTACCAACTCCTGAATTTGGTAAGTCTTGATGGTTAGGCTTTGCTTTTCTGAAGAGTTAATGAATTGAATGATGAAGCCATTATGGAAAGGACTGCAATGTTGACATTTATGCTGAAACATTATTTCCTGTCTTCTGCCAGGAAACCACCCAGTGCAAGATGGTGAAGAATCAAAAGGAGGAGAAGCTGACAATAATACTCAGGATGAAGTCAACAGTCAGGCATCTTCTTTTTCTGAAGATTATATCATTGTCCTTCCAGAATGTTTTGATACTAGTCGTCCTCTGGGCGAGTCAGTGTACAGTTCAGCACTCTCTCAGTCAAATTTAGAAAAGGTGACCATAGCTCCAGCAAATCCTGAAGAAAGCCACACACCAATCAGTAGCACCAGTGATACGTTGATTACCTCTCAGACCCTTGATGAAGTGTCACTGACCACCCCTCAGAGTGGGGAACCACGGCTAATAAGGTACCAAGTAAACCAAGAATAATGCAGAATCTTAAGGTGTCATTATTTCCTATAATTATAAGTAGCTTCCCAAAGAGAAATGTTGATTTCTGAGTGTACATACCAACCCAACTGTACACACAAATCCAAATGAAAAAAGAACCATCAGGAATTTTACTATAATAGATACATTATATTATAACAGAACTACCTGAATGTGTAGCATAGACCAGTATCAATTTTCATTCTATGGAACTTTTGGTACACTATTATGAATACCTGTTTGTTGTTCTCCAACAGATATCGGGCTCTAACAGATATTAGTTCCCAAGAAGCAACTTTTCCCACTAGAGAGAAAGCCCTATTGGTTCCTATCCAGATGAGAGAAGGTATTGTATTGCAATGTTCTACATGATAGACTGTGAGCAGGAGTTTCTAACTGAAGCCCTTCTCTTAATAGACTGCTGCTCTCCAGAGATTTATGTGTATTTGAAGTATATGTATGTACATATTATTTTTATTAAATCAGTAAATTTTAAAATTTTGATTTAAATAAAACTATTCTCTATTCCTTCTGGAACACAAAGATAAGTTATTTTTTCTTTTTGTCTGTTCTTGCTCTCATGTACTTTTATTTTCACTTTTTTCTAGAATTACAGAGAGATGATTCTGAGGTTTCATCTCCAGAAAACGTAAATGACCCATCAATGTATTCTGAATCCTCTAGGTAAAAAAAAAAAGTCAACCAGATTTCATCATGATGTGAATAGCAGTTGATTTTTAGTGAGATTTTTGAGGGGTCATTAGCCTTTTGTTTCTTCCTTTTTCAGAAATGTTGATTTAACCTTACAGCTGAACAAATGAATTGAGGCTTTTAAAAAACTGCACTACTGAAGCAGGAAGCCACTACTCTGGCAAAAGAAACTAGAACAGACAAATGGTTTTAAGAGATCAATCTCACTACTACTCACTACTCTTTGGATGAAAATGTTAATTTTAGTTTCTGGCATCTTCACTGAAAATGTTGGGTCACTGGTATTGAAAACTATTGGTTGTTGGTGTGCTGGGTGGATCAACAATCTGATACAGAAAAAGCCCTTTCCCTATATTTGTATGTTTTCAACTCCAATTTGATTTGCAGACATAGCCCAGGAAATAGCCTTGCTGGTGGCCTGGTGAAAGGGGCCTTATCAGTAGCTGCCTCAGCTTACAAAGCATTATTTGTTGGGCAAGCCTCCATGGATCAGGTAAATCTTGTCATCTTATGAGACTCAGGAAACATGCCTTTTCTATGGCAGCCTCTGCTCTCTGGAACAATTCCTCCCCCTCAAATACAACAGATCCAGATCTTAGAGTTGTTAAGGCCTGGGTAGCTGATGCATTAGAGGCCATTTGAGTAAAAAACCCTCTTTTTTTATTATGTGCTTGGTTATCTTTTTAATCTTTATATATTTGATTACTGTTAATATGATGGCGTTTTTTCTTTTTAATTATTTGTGTTGCATACTACCAAGTCATTGTTTAAAGTATCTGGCCTTATACATTTTAAAAATAAATATAAATCATGCACTAATAATGAGAAGAGTAAGCATGTATATTTTGTAGTTTCACAATTAATCCTTACAGATAAGGATACAGCAATCTAAAAACCAGGTGAGTATAGTAGAAATTATTCCAATTTAAATTTCACTGGGAGACTGTAGTTGGAGAATTCTTAGAGTATCTGAGCTGTACATAAATGTTTGGTACATGCAAATTTGCATTTATATGTTTGTTTCCTCTTTATATTGATATTTCTGTATTTTTCATCCTTTCAGGCGCATTCTGTAACCAGTGAAAATCAAATGACTTCATATCTGACTCACCTACGCGAAATGGGTTTCTGTGACAGACACCGTAACCTCCATCTGTTGCAGAAACATAAATTTGACATGAATCTTGTTGTCATTGAGTTGCTGCAGCTGAATCAGGGTGATCGGTATGAGAACCCATACTGAACCTTTTTCACTTGTACATTAAAAAACAACAGCAACTGGCACCAGCAGCTTCTAGCTCCCTTCTGTTTAAGCAGAGCCAAGATGGTTTTGCTTTTATTTTTCAGTACCTTATAATTTCTACCATCTCTATTATCCTACAGCTCAGGCATTAGAGTATCTAAATGTTTTCCCAAAACTGGTAAATGCCATATTATAGATAGGAGAAAAGAAGTGATTATGCTTCAGAAATATAAGTGGAGTTGACCTTAACAACCAAAGTAGACTGTTCTCTACTTTACTTCTCTTCTGGTTAAGCAATACTTTTATCCCACATTTAATGTTCTGTGTATTGCCAGACACTGATATTACCTGAAAACTGTACTCTTCATTAGGAAGATTCCATGCAAACCCACAATTTTCTTTCTTGGTTATTTCCTTGTTAGAAGCAGAACTGAATTGGCTATGTGAATAAAAATACAAAGATGTAGCTGTTTATATAATTATTGAGAAAAAAAATATTGATAGTGACTGTTCAAGCTATTTGAAGGGTAAATAAGACAAATCTGAGTGTTTAAAAATTATTTTTGTAGACTTTTGCCAGCCAGCAGTATTGGACAGGAGTGAATATTGCTCTCACAAGCAGTATTCCTGATTTCTCTACCCAGGTGTTAGATCAGTTTGAAGTCCTAAAAAAAGCAATATTTTTAACAACTCCTCAGCTTAACTACATTACTAATATCTAATAGAATTTTTTTCTTAGTATGTAAAAGAAAGAAAAAACAAATATATGAATGAATATTTTAGGAAAATAATTTCCTATGTCTGTTAATCAAAACAAAGGACTCAAGAATCAATAGGGAATTTCTGCCTATATCCTGAAATAAATACTGTAAGGATTTGATGCATTCCTAAAGCGTTTACACTTGTTGATTTGACACTCAGGTATTCCTTTGATTTTAATTTCATATAGGATGAAAGGAATATTTGTTCATAAAGCATGTGAATAGTAGTGGGATGTATAAAAGTATAGTTTTTCTGTGATTTTGGTAGGAATTACAATAGTAAATGATTGCAAGGGATTGAAATGAGAAGTTTCCTAATGAGTCAGGATGAGGAGCTGAGGACAAGCTGCTTGTGCTATGATTGCTTATTTAATAAAATGTGTATGTAAACTAAATATATCTGAATGGAAGAGTTTAGATTTGCAACTTCTCTTGACCTGATGAAGAAAACCTTTAAATTACAAGGTAGATCTTCATATTTTTTCAAATTACTTTGAATTACTTCAGCCAATGAATTTCTTGTTTCATAAAAGGTGAAATATTCTTTCATTGGCTTTGTTTTATGAGAAGTTGCATGAATGATAATTTAAACAATACTGATATTGAGATATTGTTTATTGCTTAGATTAAGCACTATGGTTTTTTGAGTTGAAAAATAAATATTAAAATTGCACATTAGGTTTGCCTTTGTGAAAATGTGTTCTTTGATCTTTAAAATAATGGGTAAAGTCATATGGATTGCAAAAGAAACTTCTAGTAAAAGCAAAAGTGTTTCCATATAAAATACATCTTCATGCTAGATAGCAACACTTGTACACTGAGGCACATTTATTATTCTTTATGCCAGGTGCATAGGTCCAAAGATTTCCCGATCATTTGAAAGACCTCTTGCTCTTTAGAGATGCTGACACCAGTTACCTATTGTCATAACGTAACTGTTATGTGAAATACTGAGTGTTAATAAATGTGGATGCAGAGTGGATATTTTAGAAAGAAGTCAAACTCTCATTTAAAATTGGGGGGTGTTGAATAGTGTGTGTTTAATTTCAAAAAACAGGCTTCTTTTATGGTATACAAGGAGAATAAGAAATTAATTTATTTCTTTGCCAGCTCAAACTTTCATCCAGTTTATCAAGCAATCTTTAAAATTTCTGAGAGTATCCGGTATTTGTACAAGTTCAGAAACATGGCATAAAAATGCCATGGCATAAAAATACCAGTAATCTTATTTAGGGTCTGATACATACTGCCATATAACTTCAGGAACTTTTCCCAGGTCGGATAAAGAAAGATTTCTCTTGAATTAAGTATTCTGGAAAGGATCCATTAAAAATTATGAGGAGAGGGATAATTTTGAGATTGCCATCAAGATGAACCTCTTGGCATCTGAGTAACCCTCATCTTTCCTTCTTGGAGCCACTGACTTTAGCCCAACCCTAAGAAAGTAAGATGCAAAGCTTTCTGTATGAACCTTAGTAACTGGCAAATCCCCTTGTTGCTTCTATACTTCCTGTATAGAAAGAAGCAAAAGCCTGTCTGTTATTCCATCTATACAGTATAATTCTCTGGGTGGAACTAGTTTGAAGATCACAAATTAAATACAGGCTAAATCCATGTTCCTAAGGGCACTTTTGCAACAAATGGTCTTCCAAGTGAGAAGATCTCTTAGGTAGAAAAAAAAGTTAAAATATATTTATTCAGGGCTGTGAGTGCAAGTCCTGTGGAACCAAATCCTGAGGCCAAATGCTGAATAGAAAGCAGATCGCAAGAGAAAATCTAGCTACATTTACCTTACAACTTCGCCTAAAAACCTACATCACGCAGCGATTAGAATAATTGCAGAAGATTCTGGAACTTGGAAATTTACCAAACGCATTGAAAAACTACATAAAATCCAGTAAGCATATTTACATTCTGAATTTAAAGCGAAAGTGAACAAAGTCTCCGAACAGCAGAGAAAGCGAAGCGAGTTCAGACACGCTTCGTAAAGATCTTTGTTAAAATATGGAGCGAAATGCTAACCGATGGAAGCACGATCTCTATTCAATGGAGTATCAAAATTACAAAAGCACTTCCTTTTGCACCTTTTCCAAGGACCAAAACTAATGATAGGCATGATAAATTATTAAAATAATGTAAAACGCGGAAGGCAGACGCCCAAGCATGTGAGGTGCGTATTTACAATAAGCCACTCCTTTTATTTAACGCGACTCGTATAGGCCGCGCCTGTTATAGCAGACTTTGGCATGGGTTTACAGCGCGTGGGAAGGGTTAGGTTGGTTAAGCTACGAGCTTAGCAGCTCTTTTTTTGGAGGAAGTTTTGCTGTTTTAACGGGCTTCACCTCCGTGCAATTTTGAAACGGATTGATACGTTATTGATATTTCCAAGAGCACTTTTACTGTCGAATAAAGAATCACATTGTAAGTCACAAGGTTCATTTTTTCAGTCCGTGTTTCACTTTGGCACCTCCCATTCCCGGAAAAAATATGCGGATCTGAAGTCTTTGCTGCAACTCGGGGAGAAAAATGCACCTTAAAGCAACGACTGAAAAAGAAGGGAAGTGGCGGGTGAGGGTAGAGCTACTTATTTCCCATCTCTCGCAGGAGGGTGGGAGTCGTGTGAAGGGACGAAGGCTGACACCATTATAGTAGTTTTTTTATTTTATGTTTCATGACTATCATTGGCTGAGGAGTAGTGCTAAGGATTTAGCGCCTGTCTCTGGCCTCGGCGGGATACGGTGAGCACATATCCTAAAGTTCTTCAGAAACCTTTCTAACGACCCGCATATGACCTTCCTGCCCCTTTTTAACCATACTGCACTGTTTTCTCTCCATCCACCCCTTCCCTCACCTATTTATTTTCCTCTTCTTTGTTTTCGTTATTATTTTCTTCTACTTTTTTTAACCTTTTTGTCTGTTTGTATTTGTTTTTCTGAAATCTTGCTGGGCCGTTATGAGGATTCAAAAACATTTCTCTCTGGTTTCATTTCCCACTTCTTTTAGATAAGTGGTTTTTAATATCTGTTGTTTTGCAGCAAAATAATTTGACATATGCTACCAGAAAAATGCCCAGTTGGGAGAACAAGAGAACTCGAGTGAATTTCCTATTTGCTTGGAAGCAACTAATGAGGGGGTAGGGTGATGTTTCTTGTGAAGCAAATTCATTAATTTGTACGCTTTTCAGATTGCATAGCGGAATGAGAAGGCAAAGTTAGTTCCAAGATGGCAATCGATCAACTACTGTTTTTAGCAACATTTCTCAGACATGAACAAAAATTCATATTAAAGCATAAGCTTTGCAGCTTATGGACTCCAGAATGCTGTTCATATATAATTCTCACGTTTAATTTAGTCTAGTGTGCAAAACCTAAACATTGGCTTAATGGAATTTTTTTTAACAGCAGTATCATAAAAAAAGCTTTGGTTCCTTGTTTGTTCCCCCCATTTCATCATTGGTAGGCACAACTCTTTGTTAGCTAGCTCCCTTTTGCCCTTTCTTCAGCAATTTGATGGGATCAATAGTTGAAGTTTTTCACAGCATTATTGTCTGCTAATATGTTGAAGTTACCATAAATGTTAAAGATACAAAACAGTATTGTAGAGTTCTTATTAGATATGCAGTCTGACTTTCTAAAGAATCATGAAAAATGTGAGCTGTTTTCAGTGTATATAATAGCTGATTTATTTTAAATACAAAACTGAATTGTTTCAAGTGTAGATAGTTACAAATGATAAATAGAATCAATTATTTACTGTGCTTTATAAAATATTTATAGAAGATTAATTCAAAGACAAATTAGCTACTTAGCCAAGTTTTTATTAGTGTGGGCTGCTCAGAGTTGTGTTTAAAGTGGAGGGCCATTAAAAACTCAAATAAACAAAACCTTGAGCTTATAAATTTATAAACAAATCAAGCTGAGGATTCATTAAAAAATAGATGACAAGTTTCAAATTCATCAATCAATTCTTTGTCAATGGGATAATACAAAAATAAAAAGTCCAAAAATTAAGTCAAATGTTTGTCATAGAGTAATTAAAAATTAATCTCAAAAAAAAGAAATGGTGGACCGAATTCAGTAGATGATGAAAATATTATTTGTCAGTTACAGCTAGCATTCAGGAACAAAATAACTGCTTCCTCTGAGATAATTAAAAGCCATTTAGTTTTCAGTCTATTTTGTGACATGAGTGAAGTCCACAAGCTTCTGACCAGCCAGAAAGTAGAATTAAAAATTACAGTTTTTGTATTAGCAGAAATGGAACATAATTTAGGGTGGTTTGTTATATTACAGACAGTCAACTAAATTCTATCTAGAGTTGTAAGGGAGCAACACTTCAGAAAGAGAGCCCTCTTAAATAGAAGAAAATTATTTTCATTGAAATGTTGGCTTTATTCTATGAATCCTTTTTCCAAAAAGGTTGCCAGGCATAGTACAATGCAATCTATGATTACACCATAATTAAACAGAATGCCTTTTCTGTATATAAACGAACTTTAAAAAAAAAATTAATTGAAAGGGATTATTTTTGCAAAATGGGATAGATTCAGAAAAGAATCCTCTTGAAAGAATTTGTACTTAATTGTGTTATTTATTTATTCAAATTTTTGCCAATACATTTGAGCTAGAAAAAATAGTTGGAGCCGTGGTTACCTCCAAGTTTTCTTCTGCTATAATAGCAGTTTCCTTTTTTAATGCAATCAGAAGAGCTAAAATGTTATCCCATTCAGAAGAAATTTTTCTAAAAAATTTGGAGAAAATTTTAAGTATTGTGTGCATTACAATACCCCCTTTCTTTTTCAATTTTCTTATCAACTTTGTTTCTGCAAAGCATGCTGTTAATTAAGTAACTAATCTTCATAGAGTAAATTTGAGCATCTGACAGTGGCTGGGATCTTTATCCTTAGCAAATGCTACAAATTGTCCTAGCACTCCTGATGCATAGCCCAGCTGGAATGTTTGGGAGTGATCCTGAGATCCGTCTTTCTCTTCTGTCAGGTAAATGTCATGCCCACTTAAGTTCTACCCAAGAAAATGTTTTCCAAGAAGCTGGATCTCTGCCTTCTAATTGTTGAAAGAAGTAGAGTCTTAAAAATGATAATATTTAGATCATAGTCTATGCAGTATTTTTTTCTCCTGATTTCTAGGCTAATGCCTTAATTATAATGCCAAACTGGATCTCTTTTCCCCCATTAACGTAGAACAAATCTGTGGCTAATCTTAAGACTGGAGATGAATACTCACTTTTTTAAAAGGTCAAGATGATTCAAGTGTTTTTTTCATTTCTTTTTAAGTTATTGCAAGTTCTCATTAATACAACCAATGTTCAACCCAGAAAGCCACTGGGACAACTTTGGGTCAGGCACTTTCTTTCAGGGAAACTTACCTGATGTTGTGGGGAAAAATAGGAGGGAACACTATATATCCTGTCTTGAGCCCCTGTATAAAAGACAAAATATAAATCTATTCAATAAATTATATGAAAAACGATGGTGTACTTAGTAAACAGTTCTCCATTTTCGAAGTGTTTCTGTTCTTGAAATGATTATTTGTTTGAACTTAAAACACCTGTGTGTCACTCACAGGACTGAATTAAATGGACTATGGTGTACTTAGTAAACAGTTCTCCATTTTCGAAGTGTTTCTGTTTTTGAAATGATTATTTGTTTGAACTTAAAACACCTGTGTGTCACTCACAGGACTGAATTAAATAGACTAAATTGCATCAAGTTTACTATTCCACAAATGGTTAAACTCGGGTAAGATAATGCTTATGTATTAATGAAATTCCACAATTAGCTGAGTTTAAAGCAGCACTATCAGTAATTCAGCCTCACATACCTGGATGCAATGAATTCCTGGAATGTGGGGAAAGCTTTAGAAGGGACAGGTTTTTCTGTAGAAATCACTGATTTTAAATATGCTTTTTAAGATATGTCTAAGTCCTAAACTCAGGAATTAAGTGCTGTTTTATAGAATCAAGTCATTTTTATGCTCTGATTTGTTAATGCTGCTTGTTTGCACCCAGAGAGACAGTGTTTATGTACAATGGATAAAGCCCCCTTGTGGTTCAAGAACATGTTTACCAGAAAGGAGACAGAAGAAAGCAAATCGATTATACAGAAAAATTCATATGCTGAGAATAAAACATCCTGTTATGGCAGCATTAATGGAGCAGATGCTTCTGAGGTGTCTTGTGTTCCTTGTGGTAATCACACCAATCGAGGTTTTGTCATTTGTCCTACTTGCCAAGGCACTGGAAGAATCCCCAGAGGTAGGAATATTTTCAAGACTTGTTTTGCAGAGGTGACCTGACCTTGTTGATTGACATTTAGAGTCCAAGCAGGCCCCCTCCTGTTTTCTGTATTGTTTAACCAAGAGATGCATTAATTAGACTTAGTAATACTATATACCGTATATACTCGAGTATAAGCCGAGTTTTTCAGCCCATTCTTTGTGCTGAAAAAACCGCCCTCGGCTTATACTCGAGTCAGATTCCCCTCTGAAAAAAAAAATGGTGTGGAGCTCTGGAGCTGGGCAGCCGCTTTCCTGCAGGCAAGCCCCACTTCATGGACTCTGTCCATCCTCGCTCCCATCCACCCACCCACCCAAAGCGACGAAGTCCCCCAATCGCGCAGCCCAGAATTGCCCTCCCCTCAGGGGGCAGCAACGACGCCCGGTGTTTCCCGAGACAAGAAGCTCCACCGTGCAATGAAAGCGCCCTGACTCTAGGCTCAGAAAACAACGCGAGGCGAGGTCGCTTCGGCTCCGCTGAGCTTCGTTTCCTAGCTGCTTTCAGTCCGCTCGGGAGGAGGGGGAGGAGGAGGTGGTGGCCTCGAGCTCAGAAAACAACGCAAGCTGCTGCCACCACCACCTCCCCCTCCTCCCGAGCAGACTGAAAGCAGCTAGGAAACGAAGCTGAGCGGAACCTAGAGCTCAGAAAACAACGAGGCGAGGTCGCTTCGGCTCTGCTGAGCTTCGTTTCCTAGCTGCTTTCAATCCGCTCGGGAGGAGGTGGTGGCCTAGAGCTCAGAAAACAACGCAAGCTACCGCCACCACCTCCTCCCCCTCCTCCTGAGCGGACTGAAAGCAGCTAGGAAACGAAGCTGAGCAGAGCCTAGAGCTCAGAAAACAACGCGAGGCGAGGTCGCTTCGGCTTCGCTGAGCTTCGTTTCCAAGCTGCTTTCAGTCTGCTCGGGAGGAGGGGGAGGAGGTGGTGGCCTAGAGCTCAGAAAACAACGCAAGTTGCTGCCACCACCTCCTCCCCCTCCTCCCGAGCGGACTGAAAGCAGTTAGGAAACGAAGCTCAGCGGAGCCGAAGCGACCTCGCCTCGCGTTGTTTTCTGAACCTGCGAGCCTAGAGCCAGGGCGCTTTCATTGCACAGCGGAGCTTCATCTCGGGAAATACCAGGCGTCGTTGCTGCCCCGAGGGGAGGGCGATTCTGGGCTGCGCAATTGGGGGACTTCGTGGCTTTGGGTAGGTGGGAGCGAGGACGTTGACTTTAAGCGCTGCTGACCAAGTGTTTCACAAATACCAGTGGGACCTCCGTCCACCACCACCCCTCTCTCTTTTGCCTCCTTCCTTCTGATCAATCAGGTTTTCCTAGTATTTGCTCACAGCTGTGTTTTCTCTTCTGCTGTGCTAGGCATTGAACGCGGGGATTTCTGATTCCCCTTACACTCGCGTGGATATGCCACGGGGCATTTTCTTCCAAATGCCCTACTGGCAGAGAACACTGACTTTCATAATACTGAGATCATTTCCCAAATTAATTGATTCACTAACCCAAAAGAAGATGTTGATGACAGTGGGAGGCAGGAGTCACTCTCTCCCTTGCAAGAAAAAAGCAAGAGCCGTTCTTATGATCTCTCTCTCTCTCCCCGTAATACAGTCAAGCCCTTTCCAGCACGCGGGATCCGCCCCCACCGCTTTGCACCTTGCAAATGCAAAAACCCTGGGATTTTGCATTTGCAGGGTGCAAAGTGGCGGCGGCAGATCACACGTGCTGGAAAGGGCTTGACTGTATTACGGGGAGAGAGAGAGAGAGAGAGATCATAAGAACGTTTCTTGCTTTTTTCTTGCAAGGGAGAGAGTGACTCCTGCCTCCCACTGTCATCGTCATCTTTTGGGTTAGTGAATCAATTAAACCTTTCATGATAGTGAGATCGTTTCCCAAATTGATTAATCTGTTTTTCTTTGAAATAAATATTCAAAAACATTTAATCTGCTGATGCCTCAATTAATGTAATTTTATTAGTATCTATTTTTATTTTTGAAATTTACCAGTAGCTGCTGCATTTCCCACCCTCGGCTTATACTCGAGTCAATAAGTTTTCCCAGTTTTTTGTGGTAAAATTAGGTGCCTCGGCTTATATTCGGGTCGACTTATACTCGAGTATATACGGTAGATCTGCTTTGGCCTGATTAAAATTGCTGCAGACAGACAGGCAATTCTCATGTAGCTTTGCAATGAAAATAATCAGACCCATACATTGTGCTTTGCACATGGGAGGCTTTTATTAAATTGACATATCCCAGCAGTTCTGGCAAATTTGAATTTTCCTAAAGATTTGCTTTCCCAGATTATTTCCTCATTTTTCTCTCCTCTATTGTTCTCCTTCTAGAGCAGGAACAACAGTTAGTGGCCCTCATTCCATATGGAGATCAGCGGCTAAAGCCTAGACGGACGTAAGCACAATCTTTTTCTGTTGAACAAATTTCTCCTCATTTTCTTCCTCTGTTTCATCATAGTAGAATTATTATCCCCATTTGTTAGACGTTGTTATCAGTGATTGCTATGTATGTTGAGATGGGAGGAAATTCTGCTATCACTAACTGCCTGTGATCTGTTTTGGCAGGAAGCTGTATGTATTTCTCACAGTAGCCATTTGCCTGCTGACAACTTGTCTCATGATGTACTTCCTGTTCCCACGTTCAGTTGCGGTGGTCCCCTCGGGTCTCAATGCCTCCACCATCTCTTTTGACAATTCTACTTCCAGCATCATCCTGAATATGACTGTAAGTTTAAGGAAGAGAGTGATAGAAGAGTGAGTTGGGGAGAGACATGGACCAGATTCATCTTAATGAATCTTTTTTTAAATTCATCTGAGATTGAATATAATTTGTATGCTAGCTTTAGGAAGCAGGAAGAGAATATTGAAGGGCCACAAGCTGAAAAGCATGTCAGTTCTGATCTGGAAGCCTCTTTTGTCCAGTTTCTATAACATGTAGTTCAGGGGTGTCAGACTTGATTTCATTGAGAGCCACATCAGGGTTGTGCTGGACCTGTGGGGGGGAGGTTTCATGTTGGGGACACAACATGGTGGCCTGAGCACTCTTCTACTGTTCCTGAGTTCCATTTTCAACTGCGACGGCCTTCTGCAACCTTCTGCTAGCTAAAGCAGAGCTTGTGAGAGCCACATGTGGCCCTCACAAGGTCCATTTTTGCTGGCAGAGGCACCATGGGTCAGTCCTTTGCTGTTTCCAGGATGGCCCCGCAGGCCAGATCTAAGCACCCCATGGGCCAAATCTGGCCCCTAGGCCTTGAGTTTGACACCCCTGATATAGTTGCTCATTTTTCGAGGAAAGCTTGGTGAATAGGGTTAGGGATAATTTTTGTCAGAAGATCTATTTTAAGACTCAAGACTGGTGGGTAGAATAGTTATTGGGATAAATTTTGCTCCCAAATTAAATCTCAATCTTTTAAAACAAAAGAATAGATGATTAAATGAGATTAAAAGGAATAAAGTTTAGTCAGTCTCTTTCTATTTCTTTTAATCAAAACTTGAAACATGCGAATAGATGGTATTCAAAGAGAAGAAATTATATGTAACATAGTAAAAGTTCCAAAAATCTTGTGTCTTTTTTAAGTGGTTATTTTATCATAAGTTTCATCTTCAAAATGTTGTGACTGGTTAACACATTACCATTTGATCTAATTTGTTTTTTTAAGGAGAAGATTTAAAAACCAGAATGAAATAAATGACCTTGTGCAATATCTGATCCACATGATACTCTTAACTCTTTTTTTTTTTTTAAGGGATTTGTGTGGCTCATTCCAGAGGATATTTTGCACAATAAAAGAAATACATAGTTAATAACACATCAAGAATTTATTTCCTACTCAAAACAGCTAGGGCATGAGTGAGGATCTCAACATTTATTGAACTCTTAGGTCATTGCTAACAAACCTTCTGACAAAAGGAAAATCTAAACATTTGCTCATAATTTGTATTGCAATCAAAACATAAAAATAAAATGAATTGAATTATACCCTTCAGTGTTATCAAGCAGTAATTCAATTTATTTTTTTTCAGCCTTGAACTGCAATACTCTTCTAAAAAGTAAACATTTTGAGTACTTCATATAATGGAGTCTAAGATAATGTGCCAAAATGCATAGACATGTATTCATCCATAGAAAATGTGTGAGAGTTGACAGCTAATTTAATTCTTGTGGCAAAGATGATGCTCCTCACATATTGAGACTATGGCACCTAAACTAGCGTAACCTGTTAATTAGGTATAGAAAATTGTAGCCTAAAACATCTGAAGAGCCTACACCTGATGAAAATAGCAGAATCAGAATTCGTTTAGGAAAGAAAAAAAATCAGCTCATTAAATTCATGTTTGTTTTGAGGAAGAAGAAATTGAACTTAATTATTTTTATATATGGAATAAAATGTAGTACATATGTGTTATATTGACGATCAATTCTAATGGGTATTTTCAATTATCAATGTCATTTTCTTAACCTTCTTTGTTGAATAGGTTAAGTTGTGCAGTAAGTATACAATATATACTCTCTCCTTATTTAGCAACCACAATCCATTTCCTAAATCAGAAGAAAAGTGGTCACTAAGCGAATTTGTAACAGAAAAAGGGAAGGAGGGAAAGGGGGTGGGAGGGAAAAGGGGGGAACGGGGGAGAGAGAGAGAGAGATGTTGTGAAGATGGTTGCTATTCTTTCATGCAGCAACACCAGCATTACTCTGGCACAGAAATTTGGTCATAATGCACACAATGATTTTGGGGGGGGAGGATTATAAATCCTATTTGCAAACAGTTGCTAAATTCACTAAAATTGCTATATAGTTCTTTTCCTTTGATTTCATGGTGAATGTGTGCTAATGTTGAATCACTAGCTTCTAACAACTTTATCATGAGGTACACTGTTTAGTTATCCAAAGGAATACCAGAGCAAGTGTGTAAAGATGAAATTGCAGTTCCCATAATGCTTTCTTTCTTCCCTCTATCTCTTTGTCATAACCTCTGCACAGACTCATATCATTAACAGTAGCTGTACAGTAGCTTAATAGCATACCACACCCAAACATAAAAATGTATGTTGCAGACATTCAAAGCAGCATTATGCTACCAAGAAATAAGCACAATATTATTTCATGTGTGGAAATGCTGCATGCAAATGAATGTGCTGAAGAACACAGAAAGGACCAAGCTGTCTTCTATAAGCCTTCATCTCATGTACACAATGAAATTGATCGAAAGGAAGCTTTTCCTAATTTACTTTGGGTTAATGTTGCTCTGCAGGGAATGCACAAGTTTTATATAATCACCTGCCAAGATCCACGGCTTGGAATAGTGTCACAATAATTCTTAGCATACACAAAATATAAAAAACATATCAGTTCCATGTTCTGAATAAAGTCTTGTATGTTAGGAGATTTGTCTCTTGTGGCTTTTAAAAAGATAGAGCTAAATTTAGTAAGTAATATACATAGAAAAACCTTCATCCAGGGCCAACTTTCTACTTGTCCAGATCACTACCACAAAACATTGTCTTCTTTCCTTTTGCATTCAGCCACTCATCCCCATAAAAGTAAATGACTATCTACTATAGAGGTGCTGTACTGTTTAAGACAGGAACCACTGGGGCTGTGCAACACTTCAGATATGATTTCAAAAAAAGTGACTACATGATCTTGGGAAGAGACTTGAAGATGTGGACTGTGTTTAAGCACCTGTGCACTTTTGAATTAAATCTGAAAATATGCACAAACCTGGAAATCATACAATGTTTCGTGATGTTTTGATATATCTGAAAAAGTAGCAGCAACAGAGGCAGAGTTTTAAGGGCTAAAGTTGAGGAGGATTCTTTTATGAATGCAGAGTGTGTGCCAATTTATTTCTTTTTCCTTACCACCTATCCTCTTTCTCTTTAGAACATATTAAATGTGACAAACAACAATTTTTATCCTGCGTATGTGGCTCAGCTTGACATTGAAGTCTTTCATAAAACAGTGGTGATTGGGAAAAAAATGGTGATGATTCAGTTGGATATCAGGCCTTTGCAGAGTGCCCAGGTGAGGACTTGAAGGGATTTACTAATTTGTCTGAACACAAACATGAATACACTTTGTGGTAACTTTATCTTTTTGGTATATTTTTAGATCTTTTACAGTGTTTCTACTACAATCGTGGATACCAACACTTAGTAAGTATATCTCTAAGAAATGATCCTGCATTTAGCTGATTCATTTTAAAATAATGGTGTCAAAACTGAAATTTTACTTGTTTTGACAATTACATATCCATCTTTTAAGTAACTAGTTGATAGATTTGTATGTTGCAGAGCTAATGGAGATGCTTTTAGAATATTTGGAGGAAGAAGTTCTTTTTCTTTCAGATATATTTCAGAGGAGAAAAGACCTAATTCTAGATCATTTTGGCAATACAGAATTGATTATCCCCACTGCATATGGGGATGCATATGAAGTGCTTTTGATGATGTTAAATCATCAAAAGCACTTCAGATGAACTTGAAATCCAACTGTATTTTAGAGTTTAAAAATACTTACCGTATATACTCGAGTATAAGCCGAGTTTTTCAGCACATTTTTTGTGCTGAAAAAAAAACCCTCGACTTATACTCGAGTCAGAGTCCCCTCTGAAAAAAAAATGGTGTGGAGCTCCGAAGCTGGGCAGCCGCTTCCCTGCTTCCGTGTTTCCTTTGCAACTTTTAAGCATGGGAGGGGGAGGCTTTTCTGAGCTCTAGGCTGAAAAAGCAACGCGAGCCGAGGTCGCTCCACTCAGTTTCATTTCCTCAGCTCCAGCTGCTTTCAGTCCACTCGGGAGGAGGGGGAGGAGGGGGAGAGAGAGAGAGAGAGATATCATAAGAACGGCTCTTGGTTTTTTCTTGCAAGGGAGAGAGTGACTCCTGCCTACCACTGTCATCATCATCATCTTTTGGGTTAGTGAATCAATCAAACCTTTCATGATAGTGAGATTGTTTCCCAAATTTCCCTTAAATCAGGGAAGAAATCAGAAACAAACCTTTGGGCTGAAAATAAGCCTGTTCCTATGATGCCATTTTTGTTCACTTCAGTGTGAAAAGTGTGAAAAAACACACTTCTTTTTCTTCATCTTCTTGTTCCCTATTTACTGGTCTCTTTCAAAGAGGAAATTGTGAACATCAAACTTATTCTCAACTGTCCTAGTGAAAGTTTTTATTGGCATCTATTTTTATTTTTGAAATTTACCAGTAGCTGCTGCATTTCCCACCCTCGACTTATACTCGAGTCAATAAGTTTTCCCAGTTTTTTGTGGTTAAATTAGGTGCCTCGGCTTATATTCGGGTCGACTTATACTCGAGTATATACGGTAATTTGATTAAACATTGCTTTTATAAAGTTCTGACAATGCCAATTCCATGCTTAGTCAACAAATAATAATCCTTAGTTACAACAAAACCAACTTTAGATGGCTATACCTGCAGTGCTCCAGAATCTACAGTTGTGTTTGTCCTCACACCTACCATGGCAGCATTAAGCTACTTGACTCCTATGTATAAGTTAGATGGAAATTATGCTATCATAAAAAAACACTGTTCACATTTTAATCCCTTCCTCCTCTTTGTTCACCTTGATGGATTTGTATTTTCCTCCTGAAGTGTTGGTCCCAATTGTGAGTTTACCTCACTTTGTTTCTTGCCCCTGTTTCTGGAAAAACAGGCACATCACTTTTCTTCCCTTTAGTGGGTGTTTAAGGATATGTGGATTTCATTGATACACTGATACATTTCACTTCAATTCTTGTACAGTATTTGAACTTTAGTTCTTGTACAGTACTTGATATTTTCCCATCTGATGCCTTCTTGGGTCCAGTAAGGAAACAAACATGGTTTTATCATTATTCTTAATACTTGAACTAAAAAGAAAAGGAAAAACCCTTGTCCATGTCACTTGATTAGAAGATAAGATGTTACTTGATTAGAAGATAAGATGTAAGAGAACTCCACCATTTCAGTGCCATCAGTGAGCTTGTAAAAATGCAAGCAAGCATCACCCATTCACATTTATTTCTGTCCCTTTGGATGTAAGGGGAAAGTAGCAAACTACTTAAGTTCACTTAGTTAAAAAAAAAAAAGTCCACCTTTAACCATTCCATCTATGAATTATTTAAAAATGCCTAGCTTTTCACATTTCCACTGATGAATTTGTCCGTGAATGTGTTTATGGGTGTCTACACACACACACATAGACTAAAAAGTCCAGTCTTTCACCATTCCATAGTCCAGCAACCCAGGATGAAATAGTGGCTGAGGCTTTGTTGAGGATGATATGTATTTCTGCTCTTAAGAGATATTAATGGCCTATCCTTGACATAAGGCAACCTGGTTGGCAAACATACAAATTTCTGGAATATACCCACTTCATTTGAAAAATCTGGAGAAACTAGTCTAATTCAATACATACTATAAAAGAATAGTAAAATACAAAATTAATTAAAGCATGGTTTTTCATGTGCCACGTAATAATAGTGAAATTCCCCTTCATTATTTCAGCAAAATTTGTACATGGATCAAAATAAAAGTTCACAATGTTCTTCTGCATATACAGTAAGTCTGAATCTCTTTTCTGTTTTGTTCTCCCCTTATGATAGCTAACTCCTGGTCTGGTATTTGTATCTTCTAATCTAAAATCCTAATTGTTGGATGGTTGATTTACTCTGTAGGCCAATATTTCATTTTGCTCAAATGAGCATGCTTTTAATCAAGACAGTCTTCTCTAACTTAGATGGCTGTTTCACTCCTCGTTTAATCATTTCATTATATGTAATCAATGTAATTAATGTAGTTTCTATTGTGTTCCTAACAATTATTTCACTTATTTTTAAAAATCATATATTGGTTCTCTCAATGATGACTATTAAGCTTCCAAATCTGTTGTTAATTTTACATTCTGTCTGTCCTTTATCTGTTTCAAAATAAATCATTGAGAATAAAGACTGGGGTATAAATTATTGGTAGAAGTGACAAGGAGGTATCATATTTGTAAACATTCCTATTTTTCTCTCCCACCAGAGGTACCTTGACTTGTTCCTATCTCTCTCATTCGGAGCAACTCTCCTTTGAAAATTACCAGTATGTGGATTGCAGAGACAGTGTCCTACTGTCTTGATTCTAAAGTCTCTCATGGCTACAGTAGTCCTGGAGGAACTTACTTTGGCTGTCTTAAATCCCCTTCAGAGAAATTGCAGTAGCCTGCTTTTAATGCCTCTGGGGACTTGTAGTGTGGGAAGAAACTGAAGTTTAGATTTTATGAACAGGAAGATGGCTATGGTAACACATTCCTTTTAAGATAGCATATAATGATGCTAATGGACCAGCAATATTCTAAAAGAATAGCAGAATGGCACCCGAATGCAGAAAATGGAATGCAAGAACATGCGAACATGAGACAGTTATACTTCATATTGGAATTCCAATTCCTATAAGGCTGCATGGATGACAAAGTAGCTTCTGAATTTGCCCTGATATGTTTATTTCTTTTGGAAATTACTCCCTGGAACTGGGATTTCTAAACAGTGAAACTTACCAATGTAGAGTTTGTGGAGGGCTGGGAGTTGATCTGATGCATTTTCATTTTCCAAGAACTATCTTCTCCCATACCAATAAGAGGAGGAAAACCTGAACTTTTTGAAGGAGGCACTACCACTGAATTAAGGTTGTACTTCTTCTCTCACTAGATTTTCCCACGTTCGTTAGTTTTACAAGTTGGGGGATGGGGGAAGGCTCACATAGTCAAAATTATTGCTATGTTCAAATGCTACTTTTCTAAATCTATTTCTACTATAGCATTATTTTCTTGGTTTCTTTTTAATTTTATTAACTTTTTAAAAGCATAGAATGCAAAAAAAAAAAAAAACCAAAGAAAAAATTAAAAGGTTTACTCACTATTGGAGCTGAGAGGCAAATAAAATGCTGAAAATATTTTCTCTTGGACCACAGTTCACATACAAAAAATGACCTATAAAAAAATGAGTATGCCTTGATAGAATTTCTGGCCTTTAAAATTAGGTAGCTTTGAAGCAAATATGGAATGCTGCCTGGTGATAATATATAGTAGAAAAGACTGGTGGATAAGAAAAATTGGTCAATGGAAAAGGCAATTATTTACACATCTTTTTAAATAAATACTTGTGCAATACTTCCTAAATACTTCTTTCAAGTTTGGTTTTATTTGCTATTCAGACTATTTAGTACTGCAGTGTAAATATCAGGTAGGTTGGGATCCAATGAATCTTTCCTGGCTGTACTTCTTATTCTTTTTTATTACAGCTAATAGATTAGATACCAATAGTGGTTTATTTTCTTGTTCAGGATGATCTTATTTCCTCTTCCTTCTTCTTCTGAATAAAGCTATTTTGCTACAAATAATCACGAGACAAATAAGACAATGTGTGCTTGGACTCCTTCCTTTTAGCTTCTCTGAAACTGGAATTGACAATGGGCAAATGAAAAACAATTGACCAAGACTGTGAGGTGGGTTTAATATTTTTTTAAAATATATTAAAAACCAACCCACAGTTTCAGTCAACCAGAAGCAATAAACTGAGCAAAAGAGTTTGCAAAAAAGAAACTCTTACAAAATTTGTTCAACTGGATTTCTTGGTGAAAGCCTAGAAACAAGGAAGGGGTTATAGCAAAGTTTCACATAAAGGCAGGCAACTGTGGGTCTGTGACTCCAGAGAACTTTTATTATACTGTCAGAAGAATTCCCGGAAGATTAATCTTGACCGTTATGCTCTGGCAGACTTCAGCTCAGACATGGCATTTTGTCCTGCAGCAGTTACAGAACATTTCTCCATGTTATTTTCAGCTGTATTGTTACCACTGTTGCATGTAGTCTAAAGACTAGAAGAGAAAATATAGCCCATTAATCCCTAATCCAACACCACATCCCATCCTACACAAAGCCATATGTTATAGTTAGAATATGTTGGAAGAACAAATCTGAAGATGGAAAAGGCATGCCAGTCAAAGGAACAAAAAGGCAATGGGTCATAGAATCACTAAGAATGAAGCCACAGAGAATGCCAGAAGCCTTATAGAGAAAAACACAGGAGATAAAGGAGAACTACTTTCATTAATCACAACTAGTTGCTTTAATATCCTACCTAAAGTTTCAATGCAGAAAAATCCATTGAGCTCTACAACACCACCTATCTGGTGGTACAGTGGTTAAAATGCAGTATTCACCACACCCTGGAGTTTGATCCTGACGGGGCTCAAACCTTCCATCCTTCCGAGGTTGGTAAAATGAGGATCCAGATTGTTTGGGGCAATATGTTGACATTGTAAACTGTTCAGAGAGTGCTGTAAAGCAGTGGACTACTGGTGGTCCGCAGAAAAGTAATTTGCATTTTTATATTGCACTAAATATGGTCCCTGGGCTGGATACGTGCAGTGAACATTTGTGTTGCTGCAGAGAGGTTCACCTTTCAGGATCTTTTTGTGCTGGTCGGAGGGTGGTAGAAATTCCGACTTGGGGTCTGCTTCAACCTCCTGGTGCAGGTTTTGGGGCAAAGGCTGGAGGGAAGCGCCACTGGTGGCGAAGAGCCAGAAGGCCTTGTTCCAGTGGAACTATATCATGGTCTTGGATGGAACTGGATGACCATCTCAGCCAGCTGAGCTTCCAGGCGCCAGTACCTAGCCTTGCACTCCCACAAGTATTTCCTCTGCTTGGAAAGCCTATGCTCTTAATCCTCAGTGAGTTGCTTCTGCTGAGCCTCTTTCTCAATCAGATCCAATTTGAACTAAGCTAGCTCTTTTGCCAACTCTTGTAGCTGCTTAGCTCCAACTGCATCCTGTTGGGGCCCTAAGGAGCCCGGGTGGGGAAGCGATGAGGGCTGGGAGTGGGAGACGAGTAGAGGCTAGTGAGGCGCCCCTTGATGTGACATTGAGTGGCCACACCCACCCAGTCACATGACCACCTAGCCATGCCCACCCACCTACTCATTAGGCAGATATTAGTGGTCCATGGGATCTAAAATGAATTTAGTGGTCTCTGAGGCCCAAAAGGTTGGTGACCCCTGCTGCAAAGCACTGTGAAGCCGTATATAAATCTAAGTGCTACTGCTGCTAAGTGCTATTGCTATTTAGTCAAATAGACTGGCAACAACATGCCTTTTCTTCCTATGACCTTGACTTCTCAAGGCTTCAAGGTGCATTTAAAACTTCAGCCAAGCTTCTGCTATGAAATGGGTCAGGGAGATTGTGGGCACTATTCTAGAAAAAAATCCCAAAGCAGATATACAACAGGGAAGCAGGCATGTTTCCTTTATATGGGACGTAAAGGGTCATAAAAAAGTCTGAATATCTAGGTCAGGGGTGCAAACTCCATTGCATTGAGGGCCACATCAGAGTTGTTTGACCTCAGGGTGCCAGAGGGTGGGTGTGGCCAGCATGACATCACTTGTGTCAAGGGGCGCCTGTGGTGGCCAGAGCACTCTGCTAGCGAAAATGGGTGCCCAAGTTCAATTTTTGACTGCAACGGCTCCCTGCCACCCTCTACCAGCTAAAACAGAGTTTGGGGGGGGGCATGCACAGCCCCCACAAGCTCCATTTTTGCTGGCAGAGGCACTGTGGGCCAGTCCTGTGCTATTTCCAGGGCAGCCCCACAGGCCAGATGTAAACACTCCATGGGCTGAATCCAGCCCCCAGGCCTTGAGTTTGACATCCCCAATCTAGATTGTCCAATAGCACTTTAAAAAAAAAAAAAAAATTGCAACATTCCTGAACTAGATTGAAATGGGCCCCATTTCAGATCTGGGGATAAATAGGTCTCCAGCAGCAGGGGAGAAAAACCCATCCTTTACTTCTGTCATCTTACCTTATATCTTTTGAGCAGTTTACCACTTTGACTTGGAACATGCTCTGTCTGGCATAGGCAATGTTCCTGCTTGATCTCTGCAAAACGAGCGAATTTATTCAGGCGATGCAGACAGTTTCATAGATCATTCTTTGACTACTTTTCGTATATAGGTGACCACATTGAAAATACAGTCATGATAATCAGAAGTGCAGGTGGGAATGGGGAAAGATTATACAAAGCCCAGAGAATGCAATTCTAGGCTAATTTAATTTGTAATATCTTGGGGGGGGGGAGGAGTCTAGTCGTTACCTAAGCAGAATTATCTTATGGAACTCTGCCATCCTTTTTATGATACTGTTGCATGATGATGATGTTATGATGTTTTCTTGCACATCTTGTAAGATCAGCACAAACTATTAGAACACATCTATCAGAACAAGTTTTGTGTAGTGGTTAAGGTATGGAAACTAAGAGATGTGACTTCTAGTATTCCCTTAGGCATGAAGAGCTGGGTAACCTTGGACCAGTCACTTCCTCTCAGACTTAGCAAGGAGACCAACCATTTTCAAAAACGTTGCTAAGAAAACTGCATGGACCAGTCCAGGAAGTTGCCAAGAACGAAGACTGACTTGAAAGCACAAACATCAAATTGCCAAGAATGAAGACTGACTTGAAAGCACAAACATCAAAGTGGACTGGCATCATTCAATATCCAAGTGGACCGTTCAATATGCATAGTGGACCGGCATCGTTCAATATCCAAGAAATAAAGTTCTCTTTTTGAAAAAGATGTGCGGTGTACTTGGTAGAGCTGTTCACATGGCATGCTTATCTACAGTTTATCTAATTAATTAAATTTCCTGGATTTGTACAGCATACTGTACTTCATTACATGACATAGGAAAGAAAGAGGCAGTTTGAATTGCTTCCATTGCATTTCAAATTCCCAGAGGTTGTGGGAGGAGCTGCTGGCTGCTTGTGAAGGAAGCAGGTGAGTAGAAAGGAGAAAGATAGCGGCCCACATAACTATAAACCAAGAATACCAATAAGACATTTAGGGTAAGTGTGCTTGAGATTGTAATTTTATTTCAAAATGACCGGCTTATTTCAGTGTAATACTTTTTACCACTATCTTTCGCAGTACTCTTCAAACTTGGATACTGTCCTCTTTGTAAAAAAAATTACCAGGCTACATGGACAGATTACTTATCTAGAATCTCTAATCTGTGCTCTCCAAGCAGAATTTAGGTCCCCAATCCAGCCATCTATTGAGCTGCTGTGTTACCATCCCCAACTACCACAAAGATCCTACAGGAAAAGGGCAGTATGGACAACCGTGGGATCTGGCAGGGTGAGAGCTGCGGACCATAAACACAAAGCTTTTGCTGTGTCCCAGCATAACAGATACAGTGCCCTTGCTGACCTTAATAGGGACACTAAAGTGACAGGTCAAGATAGTTGTGATAATGATAACTCAAGTAAGCCGGGGATCATGGTCCTAGGAGAAGAACTTACTTTGAAAAGGAGAAAGTGTGAATCAGGTATTACGCACCAGTCACACAAGAAGAGCAAGACATCCAAAAAGAGAAGCCACTTTCTGGTTGGGGACTTGATTGTAAGGGATGTAAATTTAGGAAAGGATACTGAGGTTTTGAAAGAGGTCAAGTGTCTACCAGGTGCTACTGCCAGCAGAGACAAAAAGCGTAAAAGATAGTCAAGAATGCCAGCAAGGACTGTGATGTTGATGCTATTATACATCTTGGTATAAATGATCTGTCCCAGAAGGATGTACTTTCTGTTCAAAAAGACTTCCACAGCTTGGGGTATGAACTTAGTAATATGGGCTGTAGGCTTATCCTTTCAGAAGTTCTACCAGTATACAAGGAACAAAAAGGGAAAGGGCAGCATGTAACAGAGTTTAATGTGTGGCTAAAGGAGTGGTGTAAAAGGAAAGGCTTTGGTTTTATTAGTCATGATTCTGAAAATCCAACGAAAAACTGTACAAAAGAGATGGTTTGCATCTATCAAAGAAAGGTACTGAGTTACTTGGCATTAAATTCACAGATTTCCTGGATAAACATTTAAACTGAACAGTGGGGACAAAGAATTAATGGATTCAGAACATTTCTGTCCCCAGCAACCTAAAACTAATAAGGATACCAGTGCATGGATATTTGTGCAGATAAGATTATCAACCTTGATGCCAACCACAACCAAGCATTTAATAGTGAGTGCCATACCATGTGCACTAATCAAACAGGTGGCAAGAAAGTAGGGACAGGCAGGCACAACACAGATGATGGAGACAGTAAACACAGTGTCAGACATAAAGATCTCAAGTGCCTACATACAAACGCACAAAGTCTGGGGAACAAACAGGGTGAATACATGAAGGTAAATATGATATAGTTGGAATAACAGAAACTTGGTGGGATGAAACCCATGACAGGAACATATTAGTAGAAGGATACAAACTATTAAAAAAAAAAGACCCTATAAAAGAGGAGGTGGAGTTGCACTGTATGTAAAGGACCACTATATTGCTACAGAAATGCATGAAACCAAAGATGAAAACCTCCTAGAATGCATATGGGTCAATATAAAAGAAAAAAAGAATGACATGGCCATAAGTGTATATTATAGACCACCCAATCAAGCAGAAAATATAGATGTCCCTTTTTTCCAGCCAACTAACAAACATATGCAGGAAACATACAACAGTAGTAATGGGAGACTTCAATTATCCTGATATCAATTGGAAACTAATTCTGCACCAGGTGAGAAATCAGATGAATTCCTAACTAACCTAGCTGACAAAAGATAGTCCAAAAGGTAGAGGGTGAAACTAGAGGGACAGCCATACAGGACTTAATTCTTACAAACAGAGAAGAAGTGATAGAGGGAATTGAAACTGCAGGAACCTTGGGTGAGAGTGACCATGTCATACCAGAATTCAACATAACACAAACACAAGCAACAGAACATAATCACCCCAGAGCCTTGGATTTTAAAAGAGCTGATTTCAATAAACTCAGAGAGAACTTGGGAAAGATTTCATGGATGAAAATCCTAAAGGGGAAAACAACTCAAGAATCTTGGGAAGCTCTAAAAAGTACGATCATAGAAGCCCAGACCAGCACAATAGCACTGAGAAAGAAAAACAAAAAATCCAAGAAGAAACCAGCATGGCTGCACAAAGATCTCTCTGGCAAATTGAAAGAAAAAAGGACAAGTACAAAAAATGGAAAGAAGGGCGTACGACTAAGGCAGAATATCAGCAGATAGCCAGAATCTGCAAAGACGAAGTCAGGATAGCAAAGGCTCAGAAAGAACAAAGACTTGCAACAAAAGTCAAAGATAATAAAAAAAAGTTTCTTCCAACATATAAATAACAAGAAAAAAATCAAGGAAACAGTCAGTCCACTAAAGAGAGAAGATGGCAAGGAAGTAACAGGCAACAGAGAGAAAGCAGAACTGCTTAACTCATTCTTTGCATCTGTCTTCACACAAAAAGAAACTATAGCTCAACCCACCAAAAACATAACTGTAAAAGACAGACCAGAAATAAAAGTTAAAATAAGCAAAAAAATAGTAAGAGAACACCTGTCTGATCTTGATGAAAACAAATCACTGGGGCCTGATGGATTACATTCCAGAGTTTTAAAGGAGCTGGCAGAGGTCATCTCAGAACCACTGCACCATATCTTTCAAAAATCCTGGAGTACCGGGGAACTACCAGAGGACTGGAAAAGAGCTGATGTGGTTCCCATCTTCAAAAAAGGAGAAAAAAAACAGACCCAGGAAATCATAGACCAATCAGCCTAACATCAATACCCAGGAAGATACTGAAAAAGATAATAAAAAAACAGATCTGCCAACATCTAGAAACAAGTAAAGTAATAACTAGCAGTCAGCACAGGTTTGTTAAAAACAGAACATGCCAAAACCAATCTCATTTCATTCTTCAACACAGTGACTAAATTAGTAGATCAGCAAAATACTGTGGACATAATATATTTAGATTTCAGCAAGGCATTCGACAAAGTAGACCACAACCTATGTCTTTGTAAGCTAGAAAAGAGTGGAATAGATAGCACCACCACTAGATGGACTTGCAACTGGCTGGCAAACATACTCAATGAGTAGTCCTTAATGGGTTCAAGTCTACATGGAGGGAAGTAAGCAGTGGGGTGCCACAAGGTTCTGTCTCAGGCCCAGTACTCTTCAATATCTTCATTAACGACTTAGATGAGGGAATAGAAGGGGAACTTACCAAATTTGCAGATGATACTAAGCTGGCAGGAATAGCTAACACCCAAGAAGATAGGCTCAAGATCCAGATGGATCTTAACAGACTAGAACACTGGTCCATATCTAACAAAATGAAATTCAGTGTGGAGAAAGTCCTACATTTAGGCAAGAAAAACCAAAAGTACACACGTAGACTGGGTGAAACCAGGCTCAATAGCAGTAACTGTGAGAGGGATCTTGGAGTCCTAGTGGAAAATCAACTAAATATGAGCCAGCAGTGTGCAGCAGTAGCCAAAAAAGCTAATGCAAGCCTAAATTGTATTAACAGAGGGACACAATCAAGATCAAGGGAAGTTCTAATACTATTCTATAAAACCTTAGTAAGACTACACCTAGAGTACTGCATCCAGTTTTGTTCACCACATTATAAAAAAGATGTTGAGACTCTAGAAAAAGTACAGAGAAGAGCAACCAGGATGATTAGGGGACTGCAGGTTAAAACATACAATGAACAGTTGCAGGAACTGGACGTAGTTAGTCTAGTAAAGAGAAGGGCCAGGGGAGACATGATAGCAGTCTTCCAATATTTGAGGGGCTGCCACAGAGAGGAAGGGGTCAAGCTATTTTCTAAAGCACCTGTAGGCCAGACAAGGAATAATGGATGGAAACTGAACAAGGAGAGATTTAACCTGGAAATAAGGAGAAACTATCTGACAGTGAGAACAATCAACCAATGGAACAGCTTGCCCTCGGAAGTTGTGGAAGCACCATCACTTGAGACTTTAAAGGAGAGATTGGACTGCCATTTGTCAGAAATGGTGTAGGGTCTCCCGCTTGAGCGGGGCTTTGGATTAGATGACCTACAAGGTCCTTCCAACTCTGATTATCTGTTATCTGTTACCTCACACTGGATTCACTAAACATAATATATGATTCTCTGATGTATGATTACTGTATTGTGTAAACTCAACCAAATAGCAGGACTATTAGTTATGTTTAACTGTTTGAGCTCTGTGAACCAAGTCTGTCTTTTCACTTCGCTGATGGGAAATAAGTTTATTTCAATCTTGCTCTCATCATTTTGAATTAAAATACTAATTTTTGTAATCAATATAAAATATATAAGGTAGAACTAAAATAGTGATTCCAATTGTTTTGAAATCATGACTTCTATAATCCCTGTGTATTTGTCTCGGGTTTCTGGGAATGCTAGTCCTGATCATTTGGAGAACAATATTTGAGAGTTTATTTTGCAATGCTTAATTGAAGAAGGGAGGTAAAGCAAGGTACATCATTAGAAGTTTTAAATTATAATTCTACCACCTTTTGCTCTTGGCATTGCTGGTTGTGGCAGAAGGAGCTGGAACCCACAACATCCAGAGGCACTATATTACTTAAACTAGATGCACAGGTATTTTGCTGTTGCATTTGGGTAAATCAAACACTTCCTTTCCTGCAATGTGTCAGTGTTCAGGCTCAGAAGCATCACTACACACCTAATAATTCTTGTTGGTATAAATCTCTCAGAGTGACTGCTTTATAATATAATAAAACTATGTAATATGGCCCTGTTTTGGAAAAGGCTGCTAGCTAACCTGTTCAAAAATTTTATGCAGAAGCCGCCAATGAAAGTGGATAAGATTTACAAACAATTCCCAGTCTCTATGGAAATTAATGTAGCTTTTATGTAAGGAATTCATTTATCTTAAAGAGCTATCAAAGTAACAATTTTGAATAGCCTTTTATAACTTGGAGAAGTAGCTCTTAGAGGGCAATTCACACATTTCAAATGTAGCTAATTTCTATATTGTGCCATATAAATGAAACAGGTACAAATGTTAACCAACTAGCTTTCTGATTTTTAGTTTACCATCAACTTCTTACCATGTTCTAAAAATTATTTGGTTTTTCCACTAATCTTATACTATACTAAAATATATATTTATTGGTGGAACAGATTCTATAGCAATTTGACCTTTAGCATTATCTCAGCCTTTGCATCTACTATTACAATTCAGCTCATTTATTTTATTGAGGTCAATTCCTAAAAAAATAGGTGCGAAGACTTTCTCTTTTGTGAAAATTTCTTGGGATGTGGATTAAATCAATTCTAGGTAATCTGACTTAAATTGTTAATACTAGCATACTGTGCTGAAAAATATTTTTATAATGCGACTCATTCAGTCTGATCAGGATGATACAATGCATAAGTCAATTTTATTTTGAATGTCACTATCATAAGTTATCAACATTTCAAAACTCTAGCCCAAGAAAATTGCCTATCCTAACTGTATACTGAAAATCTATTTCAGCCTTCCACATTCTCCAGATGGAGTGGGACAAAACCCATATCATCCCAAAGAAGCATATCAATTATCTTTGCTGGGGATGTTGGGTGTTATTGTCTACCATATCTGTAAGTCATTGCCAGTTCAAAAATTATTCTTTAAATTCCTTGGGTATTATTTTCTGAAGAAAAAAATAAGCACTTTGTTTTGTATTTATCTTCAAAACAATATCTCTCCTGTGAACATATTTTAAATCCTGTACCTTTTTCTGGCAAATTCTGAGACGACATGTTGGAATCCAATGGGATGGTGCAATTTTGGGTTTTCTCCTTTGAAACTTGTTGCTCACTTTCTTCTGCAATTCTGTTCTCCTATATCCATCCCCCAAAAAAGCCCACATGCATGAGTATTGAGAAATTGCATTTCTTGGCAAATGTCTGTTCAAATTCAAATAATGAAATCTAATAGCATCCTTCCTGGTGCATAGGAAGGAATTGCCCACAGGGAGTTGCTAATGAAAAATATTAGAATGGCAATTTTGATTAATTATTTGTAGTTGCTCTCTTAAAAATTTTTTTGACCCTTTGCCCATGTCTGCCAGGCTCAGTGCCCTATCTCATTCCTTTAAAAATGAAATTCTGGAATGCAATAAATAAAACATCTCACACAAAATGGGACAATGGAGAGAGTGGAGAGGTAGATAAGATAGTGAACAATCAATCTCATCAATTGGCTTCCTGATTATAATAACAGTTATTAAAATATTTTTAAAGATGGTTCTGAAAGCTATTTATGAAGATACAATCAAGCCTGCAGATTAATAATGCTACTGAAAATATGCTCAAATTCAAATATAGCTAATCATTTTTTAAAAGTTGTTCAGTTTTGATAAGGCTGCTTGATGTTGAAATGGTACAACCCATCTATACTGCCTTTCGGCTCCTCCACTCTTTCCTGTCTCTTGGAAGCCTCCTGTTCTCAATTCCTCACCTCTGTTGTTCTGTTGCTGGTTAGTTCAATCTATATATTTCCCATCTTTATTTTTATAGATTATTTTAGTTTTAGAATAAATGAGCCCTTTTTTGCTACTTTTTCTGAAATTATTCTCAGTCTTCTGCATTCCATGTATTTCATTATTCTTCCTTTCTCTGGTCCTAATTTCTTTACCCTGTGGTTTCTGATTATATTTTTCTTCCTTTTAGTGCCTGGCATCCAACTTTTCTTTAAGCCCCTCTGCCTTTTGGTTAAACATCTGGTGCTTTCTTAGCCCACATCCAAAAATGCCAGGAATAAAAATATGCCAGGTCTCCTATGAGCAAATCATATGTACTTTGCTTTGGGGAGAGAAGGCTTGTCACATTTGTAGAATTACAAGATAAGTCACTAAAAATCCTGGCATGTTTGAGCCTTTCTAGACCAATGCAGCCAGGAACAAGTACTAGTGTAAATCAGAAAACAGATTGACCCAGGTCTTTCCCTACTTACACCTAACAAGATGTAAATATATCCCAACAACATTTTTTCTGCCATATTCCCAGGTTTTATCTTAGTTTCATCCATTGCTTCAGTCATCTGTATAACTACTAAAGTATTTCTTTCATATTCTGACACGGGTAGTGTTAAGGTATATAAAATTGGTCAGGTTTTCTCACTATCTTAGAAATGACAGTGACAGTAAACAAAGCAATAGAGGTAGAAGAAATCTGCAGGGGGTTACAAATATCAAACTGGTTTTGTTTCATGCCACCCAAAGAGAGGTAGAAAACACCAACTCAGCACAGTATCCTGGGATGGGGGAAAGGTCTAGTGAGCAAGTCTCACCAGTCAAAACAGTTTATGCAGATATTTTGTCTTTTTTTAATAAGCCTACTTTATGACAGCCTAGCCTAGGTGATAGGAAAAGATAGGGAAGCTGTTCTTTTAGTTTACTTTATTGTCATTGCACCTTGTACAACGTAATCAAACGCCATCTTCCGTGCACATCATGACCAAGAAAATAAATACAAACACACATCCTTCACACTCCATACATTGAACACATTTTATGGATCTTTTGAAGCCAGAGGATTACAAAATGCAGTAAAAATGTGGATCACAAGTACCCATTCTTAACAAAGAGTAATTTCCATGCAAACACTCGGGCTTAGACTTGTTCCGCTTTAAAGATAAAGAAATGTATTGATTCATATCTTAGCGCCTTCCAGAACTTATTCTACAAACTCCGGGAGTTTGAAGATCACGTTTAAAAACAGGCAAGGTCTGCAAAGGCCAGAAGAGTATTTGGCCCCTCCATTTTGCTCGCATCCACCTAACCCTCCTGCCCCCCCCCTTCGCCCCCATTATCTGCGCAGGATTTTCCCCAATCCGACCACCTGCATCAGCCGCAGCCGGTGCTCCATTATTATCTGCTTGCGGCGCGCTTCCCAATGGTAGGCAGCCATTCTGCAACGTGCTATTCTGAGGCTTGGCGAGAAGAAACCACAGCCTTTGTTGCAGTGACCAAGGGCCAGCAAGTGAAGACACAATACTCTGACGCCGGGCAACTCAGGGGATACCAGCCACTCCTTCTTGCACGTAGCACAATTGGCCACCAGAGAGCCGCGAAAGCCAAGAGCCCTGGTTTTTCTTGTACTATAAAGCGAGGAGGGAGGTGGAAACAATGGAAATCTTAAAAGCCCCAGTCAAATTCGAGGAGCGAGCTGGCCGTTATCGGTAAAGCAAACTCCTCTAGCGAAAGTTCCGCTTTGTAAGAGTTCTGCACAGTGTGGTGTTACTGCCAGTTCAAAGCATGCGTTTACTATAAGGATCTTAAAACTTTCGCTTCACTTTGCTGGGAATAGAAGTAGTGACTACGGTTGCTCAAGAGAGTAAGATATTATGCTAAGCACACGTTTCTGAAGACTAGACTGGAACATTTCTCCTCAGCCTCGTCCGCTGAAGGTGGCTTCTTTCCCATATAGCGGGGAGCGTTATTTTGGAAGTCTTTGAGTGCCTCCGATGACAATTCGTTGCGAAGTAGAAAAGTGCACTTAAGTTTACGAACTTCTTCATACAAAAGCAGAGCCCCGTAGACTTTTCTACTGTAGCATTTATACGAGCCCAACCAACCCATTAGGCTAGAGGTCTTCAAACTTGACAGCTTGTGGACTTCAACTTCCAGAATTCCTCCTCCAATTATGTTGGCTCAGGAATTCTGGGAGTTGAAGTCCACAAGTCTTAAACTTGCCTTGCTGTAAACCTTGTCTGTAAATCGTGATTTTACGGCTAAATGTTTGCGAACACAGGCAGGCGGCCCATAACTCGGAATTCTTTTGAATATCTGGTCCTCAAATTTCGAGACTGGGAGAGCGATTTTCCGGGGAAGAAACCGCTTGCCTATATTCTGGAGCAGAGGTCTCCAACCTTGGCAACTTTAAGACTTGAGGACTTCAACTCCCAGAGTTCCTTAGCCAGCAAAACTGAGGAACTCTGGGATTTGAAGTCCACAAGTCTTAAAGTTGCCAAGGTTGGAGACCCGTCTGGAATGTTGTCTCCACCTTGATTTCATGCCTTTCACAAGTGAGTCGCAAGCTCACAGTGCCCCAGTCCCCCAACATGTCACGTTGAAGTAAAACGGGCAGTGAATGCCCTAGGTAATAAACTGTGTGACTGATGGGAAAAAAAATAAATTTTGCACACTTGCCCGGGGACACGCTATGGCTTCATTTTCAGCTTTCATATAAACCCGGGTTAAAGTACAGAACTGGGGACTAAAAGTAAATTGTGCCGCAAGGATGCGCTCATCCCTGGCTTCCCTTTCAAACAAGTCCCGGACCAAGCGCTATACAAGCGGCAACTCTCGCGAGCCTTTAGTTGGCCCTCTCCTTGGTCCCGCCTCCAGCACGGTCCCGCCCCTTTACAGCCAGCGGCCGCAGCTTCTCTTTCTATAGTTGGCGGGTGAGGAGTTTCTGCAGTGCTGGCTGAGTTTTTGCGGATGCGGGTGTTCAGTTGTCAGCTTGGATCCCTGATGGAGGTAAAGTTCCTGCTAGTTCTCGTTAGGCAGATCTAAGTTTGGTTTGGATCTGGGCGCCTATTTTCAGTACTAAATTAATTTAATGTTGGAAATCAAAAGAGTATTGTAAATTAAAAACTCACCGGCATATACGAGGAGTTATTTCCCTCTCTCCGGGGAGTGATTACAGACCACACTGCCTTTCGCTCAGTGTTGGGACCTAAATCCAGGGCGATGCCTCTAAACGGGCTTAACTCTTTTCCACTGTCCAAATTCTCTGAAAGAAATGAGTGACTTAGAGATAAAAGATTTGGATCGCTTGCGCAGTCTCTGGTCGGTCACCTGTCTGTTAGAAACCGCTCCGTGAAATTTGCGGCCACTTCACTTTAAAGTAGTTTATAATTAAGGCAACAAAAAGACCCCACTTTTTAAAAAAATTGTAGGAAGAAAGTAAAAAGCTTCAGGGAGTAACTTGTATGCAGGCTCCCTCTCTGGTGCATTTGTTGGCTGAAAGTTTGCCGGTTCACGTTGTTAAGATGCAGCCTTAATTTTAAAAAGGCTACTGCTGTCGTTTGCAGTTGACAGAGCTAGGTTTGAAGCCTACAGTCTGTCTGCTTTCTAGTCTACTTTTGGATGCGAGCTTTGCTCTTTCTTTGTAATCTTTGTATAGAAGGGCATTGAACATACATATCTAAACCTGATTATAATGTCCAAGTCCAACTGGGTTTAGGAAGGAAGGGAAAAATTACTCTTCTGATTATAAACAAATATCCTTTTCACCCATATATAAAGAACAATAATACAGTGGCTGTCATATTAGAAAGCATGATACAGCCTTGTTTTATAGGAAATTTTGTGCCTGTTTATAATCTATAGCACTTTGAAGGCTGACTGGAAAATTCTTGGTGAAAATTGACTCTGTTTTCAGGTTATGGGTTACCCAAAATTGCGGAGGGGATATTACTTAATTCTGGCTGATCATTACTATCTTCTGGCCTTTATGTGGATTGGGAGATATTGTTTTTCTTTTAGAGTAACAAAGCAAAATTCCTTCTGGTACCCTAATTACATTTTATTACATATACTAAAGCCTATTTGGATTAAATTTAATTCATGAAATTTTATATACTGTAATAATAACATTTTTCATAAGTCCATTCGATCAGAACGGATTTAACCTGCATTTGTTAGAATTAAAGATGCAAGAACACATTTTATTTGTGAAACAATGGTGTGGGGGGGGTGTGTGTTTATATATATATATATTCTTAAGTTTTTGCGGGTACTTACACGTATGGTATTCAGTTTTTTTCGGGTATTTTCCCACGTCATTGCAGTTGTGCTTTTAAAGTTGTAGCAACGTTTAGGCAGAACCTCATCATGAAGCCTGATGATGGCAGATGAGATTCTGCTTCGTTGCTACAACTTTAAAAGCACAACTACAATGATGTGGGAATATATATATATATATATAGAATATGAATATATATTTGAATATGAATATGAATATATATATACACACATACATATACATATACATATTCAAATAGATGGGGAAAAATTATAATACAAAAATAAAGATTAATCATGTTAGTCATACATTCTAAATTTTGTTTTAGCCTAATAATTTTATTAGGCTAGCTCAGAAAAAAAGTACAAGCTTTGGATATCAGATTATTTAATGTAATGAGGGATCTTACTTTAGGAATAGCCTAGACTAGACCAAGAATTTGCAACAGAATCTGTAGGATCTTGTTTACTGCAAAGGAATGTCCCAATAGCTATTATGTAGGTGGGTTCCTTTACTATATGTCAGGACAATATAAAGTTTGGCTTATGATATTTGAGATTAATCTATTAATTTAGATTTATTTTGGATATCTGAAGACTATCTTCATACATGATATAGGTACTGAAGAAAAACTACATCAATCTTGTTCTTGGTATCCAAAAAATGGACCTTGCATATGTGGCAAATGCTAGGATGATGAAGATTAAAATTACATCTTTAGACATGATCCATGTATTGTATGCTTTCATGGGTTGAAATTAAGTATTAACTCTGACTCTTGTTGTCACAATTTCTTAGCTGTCGTGAGCAGTGATCATCAATTGGTGCTTTTCAGGATTTGGTGTCTATTCAATGACTATGGGGAATCAGTTGGCACCTGTGCCTCCTTTCCTGCCTCACTTGCAGACTCTGCATGTGGTCGTAGTTGGATTAGATGCAGCTGGCAAAACATCTCTGCTTTACCGTCTGAAGTTTCAGGAGTTTATCAAGAGTGCACCTACCAAGGGCTTCAACATGGAAAAGATCCGAGTGCCACTGGAAACCTCTCGCATCGTCACTTTCCAAGTATGGGATGTGGGCGGCCAGGAAAAACTGCGTCCTCTCTGGAAATCCTACATGCGCCGAACAGATGGGGTTGTTTTTGTAGTTGACTCAGCAGAGGTTGAACGTTTGGAAGAGGCTCGAGTTGAATTGCACAAAATTACACATTCCTCAGACAATCAGGGAATTCCTGTGCTTGTGCTGGCTAACAAACAGGATGTGGCACATGCACTCTCTGTAGCTGAGGTGGAGAAGCACCTTGGCTTACATGAACTATATACTTCAACGTTGAGCCACATCCAGGGTTGCAGTGCCATTAGTGGACTAGGCCTTCAGCCAGCTCTGGAAAAACTGTATGAAATGATTCTTAAACGCAAAAAACTCCTTCGCAATGGTAAGAAGAAGTGCTGAGAAACAATGTTTCCATCTGGACAAAAGTTAATAATCATTCCAAGCATGATTCATGGCAATTAATGGACCAAGTCTTCAGTTTCTTCCTTGGTGGTTTTTAATTATTGGACTAAAGGGTTGTTTAATATCTATACATTTATCATGTCTACTTTCCTCTTACCCTAAAGAGAATGAATATCTGTCTAGACTGGGGAGGGATAAACTTTTTTCAAAGGTCCTTAAGTAAAATTGTGCTCCCAGTAATTCTAGCTTCCAGTCAGATCAAGTAAAATCTTACATGATCACTTTTGAGACCAAAAGAAATGTACCATCTAGTACAATTATCAAACACAATTGCTTGATGCAATTCTACTAATTCAATTGGTAAAAACAACACTTTCCAGATGTATTTTTCAAAAATATTTATGTTTATTGTGAAGATAACATTAAGTCATTACTTAGATTAAGTATTTTCCATCATCAAAAATACGAGTTGTTTTGCAGATGGATACAGAATTAATATTTGTGCTTTTTCATATTAATCGGGCATATATTGCACATTTTTGCAGTCTAGTAGCAGTTTAACCTCTGGCTCCAATTTTTTCCTTCAATCCAATTCTTGCTGGATTGTTATTTGGCTTCAGCTGAAATTATTGCCCAGTTTATAGCAGATTTTTCTAAATTGATACTCTCTCAAATATGTTGGATAACGTAGGCTGAAAATTATATGGTTTTTTTTAACTTTAACATATCAAAGATGGCATTAACTTGGAAATGGTTAGTGAGTGGAGAAATCTTTCAGTAAACATCTTTTTCAAATACCCCCATTACATTCCTGCTGGAATGAAGCCCACAAGGACTCATGAATATATATTTTAAAATACTTAATTCTCCTGTCCAAAATTATATATACCTTTTCCATTTGCTTTTAGAGGGTTCATTTCTGGACATGAGAGAACAAAACAGTGCAGGAAAAGACTTCTGTTTTCAAATAATTTCAAAATGCTAGAAGTAACCTGTTGAGATGATCGACTCAAAATGAGATGCCCTTGTATGTTTCTACTGGTACATTCATTTAAAAATTAGTAATTCTAGTTCCAGCTCTGTAAGGAAAAACAATTGTGATTTATACAATGGTGAAGTGACAGCTACTTGGTTTTCTCTTTTGATGTGTGAATTCCTTTTTCCTTACTGGAGGACTGCAGTGTGGCATTATTAAAACAGGTTCTAAAGTCTAAGAAAACCCCAGTTCAAATGAAGCCCTTTGTGTTAGTGATTCCCTGACTTTTCCAAATTAGCATCCTGAAACCATTTTGTATTATAGCTTGCATCTCTCAACCATTGAGCTGATGTCATGTACAAAGATGAGTGATAGTACAGTACCTCAGTTCCGGAGGGTACAATTCAAGAAATTGTGCTACACCTGTCTTTCTGATACTGCACCACACTAATAGCTTATAAAGTTGTTTCGGGTTTGTAATTTAAGGACAGCCCAGAGCAACTCTTCTGTTCACAGTTCTGTTTGATTTTTAACCAAAAGGATTTTTTGTGCAGGTTTTGCCTAAAGAGCATATTCTATGAAAATAAGAGGTAATTTATGAAGAATAATGCTTCAGGAAGAGGAAGAATGTACTTAGCACTATGCAGTATACTTTTAAAAAGAATTCTCAAATTTTCAAAACTAAATGCCTTAAAATTTAAAAGTATATTTCAGATGATTGCCCAGCCAGGCGCTGCCTTGCAATGCTCAAATGACAGGGATGGAATGGGAAGCAGTAGCTGAATCATAAGAGATTGAGGGCAATGGGTTTAATCCTGCCCCAGAACACTTATATAAGTGCTTTCCAAATCTAGCATGCTGTGGCACCACTCCCAGGATTAGCCTTGTTGACTCATAATTCTCCTGTGCAGATGTTCAGTCTCTGGTATGCAATCGGTTCAATGCTAAAGTGCTGCCTTCACTTGCTTTCTAGTGCAGGTAGGGAGATAGATGGAAATAGATCTTGGAAAACAGCTTTGAAATTTAAGACTGTCCATATAAGGAAACATTTGTTTTTTTAAAGTGCCAAGCTACATTCATCAACCTCAGATTTATTAAATCACAGCTATTAGCTATTAATAACTAGCAATTCAAAATTTTGATTTGCAAGTGTGAATGGGTGAATTATTTTATTTATTTTTAAATAGATGTGGGAGGCAAATAGTTATCTGGCTGTTATTTTGCAATTGGTAACATTTTGCATGAGCTCTAGCATGCTCTGCTCTATACTTAGGTGACTTCTCAATCCTAACATTATAGGCTTTGGTATAAAAAACAAAAAACAAAACTAGTCTGTTTATTGAATCCTGGTGAAAAGCCCCAGGTAACTTATATGGGGCAAAAAGAATGCTGAGTTCAGCCGTGTGGAGGGAAAATGAACTACAAAGTATTTTTTCTTAATTAATTTCTTAGGTCGGAACAATCCAAAAGCAACTGCCTTCCATCTTCAATCTCCACCTATATCCATGTTGTCCTGCAGTGATAGGAAGGGGGCTGCAGGGCAGCCTGTTTCATGAATGAACTGCTTCTTCAAAATAGAAGATGTAATTTCTATCTAGAAGTGGAATTCTGTATGTGGAATGTAGTAAGAAAAACTAAAAATGGAGGCGTTGGTGAATTGTTTTTCCCCCTTCCTTATAAAAAACATCATGCCAAACCCAACAACATTCAATCATTGATTAGAGAACAGTATAATGTCTGGGAGAAGTCTGGGGTGGAACACTTCCCTCCATCTGCAAGTTTTGTTTTTGAAGGGAGGAACATTCAGTCATATTGGAAACAATGCAGTCCAGGCGGATGTTTTCATACTCATGAAACATAGTGAACATATTAGTAAAACCAGAAGTGTAAGGTGTGCTGAATTTTCATGATGGTTAAACCTGACTCAAATGCTGGAAAATCCAATATATTCAATAAATTTCTAAAATCCAATCTATCATGCTCTGAACTTCAGTGAAAGTTCAAATAAAAATGTTTAAAACAAAAGCCCTTTTAAAATGTTGTCTCATCAGTAATTACTTCTGAACTTCTCTCTCAAGATTTAAGACCACATATTCAAAATCCCCTAATGTTTTGAAACAGTTCTCCAATTGCAAAAAATGTTTTAAAGGGAATTAAAAAAGAAACACAACAAGCTGTTCATTCTCCCAGAGTTGTAATAGATGCAGGATCTGAAAAATAGTGACTAATAACAATGGAAAATTGTGTGTGGTGGTGGGGGGGTGTAATTTAGCTATGGCAGTTATGGAAAAATTTCTACTTGGAAAGCTTCCTACAGAATTTATGTAGAGAATTGTATTATTGCTATTCGAAAGGGGAATAGAAGAGAAATTAGATATGTTCACAAGACTCGTTAAACTAAACCATTTGCTATGTATTGTATGCATGTTCCATTTTAACCCACTTTTGTGACTTGTAATATATTTAAAGTCTGAAACAACTGTCATTTAGTTTTTCTGGACTTGTAATCTTCTTTGATTCAGAAGTTGTAATCTTCCTTGGTTAAAAGTCTCCATTTCTCAAAATCTCAAAAATCATGTTCAAAATATAGTTAAAGTGACTTCTGTTGCCATACTCCTGTTGTAATCTAATGTTAACATCCTTGACCTGTAACAGAAAAAGGCTATGGCTGGAAATGATAGGAATAAGTTGTTGACTTCCTGATTTAATCTGCTTCTATCATAAAGATTGAAAACTAATATTGAATATACTATAGCTTATATAGAATAACAGCAAAGCAGCATCTCATCCTAGTGTTGTCCAGATCATTGGGAATTTTGCAACTTGGAAACTCATCACAACTGATTGCCACCAGCTTTGGAAAGGTTGTGTCAGGCTGCGCTCCTTCTAGATCCCAAGAAAGAAATACTCAGACTCCATGGTGTAGAGCAAAGTTATCCTTTTACTGGGAAATAAAGTGGTAGCTACAAAGCAATTCCGAAACTGAGAAATTGGCAGGTAGAATGCACATACAAAGAAATAGGTTTGCTCCCAACCCCCAAAGTTCAAATGATTCTTCCAATTAAAACTTTTGAAACAGCTCATGTGGTCATCTTCAGATGGTGATGAGACGTCTTGTCAAATGACCTTGACATATTTTGATAAAAGTTCGCAGTTGCGCAAAAGAGGAAAAAGATAGCCAAGAAACGGAAAGTTAAAGACAAGAATCCCCCCTCCCCTTGCTAGCCCAGCAAGGAATGCAAACACCTCCAGCTTTCTTCCCATATAAAATCCCCCCTCCCACCGTTGCCATGACAGCCGAGAGAAATAATGAAACAATAGCAGAAAGGTAGAAGGGGAAGGTATCTTAGCAGAAAGGTAGAAGGGGAAGGTATCTTGAGGCTGACATTCGGACCCCCTAGAAGAAGGACATAAGTCCCTGAAAGAAAAGCAAAATAATCACATGTTAACATTAATGTACATCTCTATGGTTTATCAGGATATTTGGCATGAAATTTCTTTAACAGTTCAGGAGCCCTAAGGTCCTTTTCATTTACCCACTCAGAATGGGACGGAGGAAAATGTTTCCAAGCTACAAGGTATTGGGTACGACCCCTCCATTTTCTAGAGTCCAGAATTTCTTTAATTTCAAAATGTTGTTCCCCCTCAATTAATATTGGCACAGGGGGATCAGATTGGATCGGTCTCAAGGCACAGGTACGTTCTGGTTTCAACAAACTAACATGGAAAACAGGATGAATACGACGAAGAGTCTTTGGTAAAGTCAGTTGAACAGTTACAGGATTTATAATCCTCTCAATGGGGAAAGGTCCTACATACTTAGGACCCAACTTCTTTGATTTTTGGATAGTTTGTAAATACTTGATCGAAAGGAATACTTTATCGCCCACTTGATATGACATCTGTGGAGCTCGCTTTCTGTCAGCAAATTTCTTATAAGATTGGTGCGCCTCATCCAAAGCTTTGCGGACAACTGGCCAATTAAGTTGAAGCTGAGATATCCAATCACTCAATGACTGGACAGTTGGGTTTTCACCAGGCAGTTCAGGTTTGGGTACAAAATCTTGCCCCGTTGCTATTTTGAAAGGGGTGAACCCCGTACTACTGTGAACAGAGTTATTATACGCCACCTCCGCAAAAGGTAACAGATCCATCCAGTTGTCTTGTTGAAAATTTATGTAGCATCGGAGATATTGCTCTAGTACCCCGTTAGTTCTCTCGCAGGCTCCATTAGTTTGGGGATGGTGGGCGGAGCTTAAGCTTTGGGTGGAGCCTATTAACTTCAGAAATTCCCTCCAGAAATTCGAGGTAAATTGGACTCCTCGATCAGAAACTACACGTTCAGGTACACCATGCAATCGGTAAACATGAAGAATGAAGAGTCTGGCTAAGGTTTTCGCCGAAGGGATCTTTGAGCAAGGAATGAAATGAGCTTGTTTGGAAAACAAGTCAGTCACCACCCAAATGACCGTGTGTCCACTGCTTTCAGGTAGATCTACTATAAAATCCATGGAAATTTCCTTCCAAGGGCAGTTGGTTTGGCCACATTCTGTAACAGTCCTGGTGGCTTACCCGGCGGTCTTTTTGCTGAGGCGCAAATCGGACAACTCGCCACATAAGTCTCAATGTCCTTTTTCAAGGAAGGCCACCAAAACTGTCGTTTCACCAAATGTAAGGTCTTCACAAAACCAAAATGACCAGCCACTTTGGAATCATGGGTTTGTTGCAATACATGGCTTCTCAGGGTTTGTGGTACATACAATTTCGCCCCCATCCAGGCTAGGCCATCTCGAATGGTGCAGTTATTCGCATTTGCCAGAAACCACTCATCTGTCTTCAAAGCCTCCTTAAACTGTTCCATCAGATCAGTAGGTAGATCCCTCTCCTGGTTTCTTTTCTGTGCGCGGGTAACTACAGGGGCAGCCAGTTGTGTAGTGGATACGATTGGCCTTATCACTTCTTTTCGGATACTGTTGTATTGAGGCATTCTAGACAAAGCATCTGCCATAAAAATTTTTCCCCCTGGGATATATTTCAAGGAGAAGTTGAATCGCTTGAAGAACTGAGCCCACCTAACTTGTTTAGGGGATAGTTTCCGAGGGGTCTTTAAAGCTTCTAAATTTTTATGGTCGGTCCACACTTCAAATGGGTGTTTCGCTCCTTCCAGAAAATGCCTCCAAGCTAATAAAGCCCAACGGACTGCAAATGCTTCCTTCTCCCAAATGGCCCATCTCCTTTCAGTCTCAGTGAATTTACGAGAAGTGTAAGCGCATGGTTGTAGTGTCCCCTTCTCGTTCAATTGGAGTAAGACCGCCCCCACTGCTACATCGCTTGCATCAGCTTGGATCACGAAAGGGGTGTCCATGTCAGGGTGTTTCAGTATTGGTTCTGCAGCAAAAAGTCTCTTAAGTTTTTCAAATGCAGCTTGGCACTCCACAGTCCAATTCAATGGTTGACTGGGCTTTGGTTTCAATTCCCCTTTTGTTTTTAGGAGGTTGGTGATGGGCATAGCTATTTTTGCAAAAGACGGGATGAATTGGCGGTAAAAATTTGCAAATCCCAGAAAACTTTGAAGCTGTTTACGAGTTTTCGGTGGGGCCCAGTCCAAAACGGCTCGCACCTTTTCTGGGTCCATTTCAATGCCTTCGGGGGAGATACGATATCCCAAGTAGTCGATTTTTTCTTGATGGAACTCACATTTGGATAGTTTGGCGTACAGTTTGGTGGCCCTCAGCTTGTGCAACACAGAGCGTACCAACTTCACGTGGTTGTTTCTTGTCTCCGTGTAGATAAGAATATCATCAAGGTATACCAGAACCCCTTTGTATAAATGTTCATGAAGCACTTGATTGATCAATTGCACGAAAACAGCAGGCGCCCCCTGTAAGCCGAAAGGGAGAACATTGAACTGGAAACAACCCATTGGGCAGTTGAACGCAGTCTTCCACTCGTCTCCCTCCTTTATCCGGATTCGGTAATATGCCTCCCTGAAGTCCAGCTTTGTGAAAATCTTCCCCTTTGCCAGGTGGGCTAACATGTCCTTCATCAGAGGGAGGGGGTACATGTTCTCTACAGATACTGCGTTCAGGTTTCTATAGTCAACTACCAGACGTTTGGAGCCATCTTTCTTCTCGCGGAACATCACAGGGGCCGCCACTCGAGGTCTGGCAGGCGTGATGAAACCCCGTTTCAAGTTCTTGTCGATAAATGCCCTCAATTCCTCCAACTCCCCCGGTGTCATCGGATACATCTTCGGTTTCGGGAGCGTCACCCCCGGCAGGAATTCAATGCTACAATCGATCGACCGATGTGGGGGGAGCTCGTCGGAAGCCTCTTCACTAAACACCTCTCTTAAGTCCCAATACTCCTTCGGGATTTTCTCCTCTCCTTCCACGTGTTCGGCACCCGTAGAAGCTATCTCGGCGGGTGCCTGGGACTTCCTCCCCTTCCAGATGCCGATCGGTGCGGATGCGTATCCACCCCTCTCTCCAGTTTACATGGGGATTCCACTTCCGAAGCCATGGTAGTCCCAATATTAGAGGCTGTTCCATCCCAGGGGCCACAATAAAACACAGGGTCTCATGATGGTTTCCCATGGTCATCTCTAGGGGTTCGGTTACAAAACGTGCGGGGCAACCTCCCGCCACCGATCCATCCAGTTGGCAAAAGGATATGGGCGTTTTTAAAGTTCTCAGTCCAATGCCCATCCCCTTAACCACTTTCATGTTAATTACACACCTCGTGCACCCCGAGTCCAGTAAGGCCATCATCACTCCCTCAGTCCCCGAGGTGGGCCGCCTTAACTTTATTGGGATGGTCATGGGCCCTTGATTAGGACTTACCGGGACGTCATCTTCCGAATCTGTCTCGTTCTCGTCGAGTGGGGTTGGAGGTCCCAGCCCCTCTCCCGCCGAAAGGGCGACCTCTACAACCTCTCCTGTCTTCAGCCCGGTCTCGCGGGGTTTGGTTGAGGGGTTTTTTGGCTTTCTCCCGGGGTCCCGCGCTTTCGGTGGGTTCACTTTTACTCGACAATCCACCATCCGGTGGCCCTCCTTTCCACAACGGAAACATGCCGTGGTCTTGGCTCCTGCCGCCATCCCTCTCGGTTGGGGCTCTGAGGTCTCTCGGAGACGGGGGGAGCGGTTTTCTCCAGGCGGGACCTCCTCTGCGTCTGTTTCTGGCTAGATCAATGTCCACCTCTTCCGCCAGCAAGTACCATGACTGTAACTCACGTGGATCCCTTCTGGAGATGCACGTGTGGTATACATCTTCATTTAAGCCATCTTTGTAGGCTTCCACCAGGGCCCCCTGGGACCAACCTCGGATGTGGTATGCCAGCTGCCTGAATTCTTGGGTGTAGTCTGCCACCGATCTCCCCCCTTGGACTAGGGTCTTCATTCTGATTCTGGCCTTTCTCTCTGCCAGAGGGTCCTCAAACCTTCTCCTCAGTGCAGTCATGAAAGCATCGAGGGTTTGCAGTTGGGGGGAGTTATCATTGTACAAAGTCACCACCCAATCTGCTGCCATCCCTTCCAGGGTTCTGGTAACGCATCTCACTTTGGCTGCTTCAGAGGTGAACTCCCGCTCAAATTCTGCCATACAACTCCCAACTTGTAACAGGAAAAATTCCAAATCTCTGGGATTTCCTCCAAACTTTACATCTGGGGGGGGGCAGGTGGCGTCTTCCAGGAGCCACTCCTATTGTTGGGGCTCCCCGGGCGGCAGCGGGCGGCTGCAAGGGGGGTAGAGGTAGCTTGGCTCCCCCGGGCTGATCTCGCTCCCTCTTCCCCCTCATACCTTTGAGTTGTGCCGGGCTCCTCAGGAACATCCATAGAGAATTTCTCGGCTTGATCCAGCTTGCCTTCCATCTCCTCCCCCTCCTGCCATAGCCGTCCCCTCGCACCTTTTCGTCTTACAGTGATCCTGGGAGGAGGGGGGTCTTCAGGGTCTCTCCAACCAACCCCCAACGACCATCTGGGCATCTCGGCTGGGGTTTCTTCCAGAGTCAATTCGGCCAGCAGGTCAGCCACCGACGCCTCCAGTAGCGGCATCGGCTGCCCCCCCGCAGCTCCCTGATTCTCTTCATCGCCGGTTGGAGACGACATGGGATGAAACCCCCTCGGAAGAAAAATTGCTGTTTTTCTCCGGGTGGGTTGATGTGGGAGTTTCGGAATAATGTCAGGCTGCGCTCCTTCTAGATCCCAAGAAAGAAATACTCAGACTCCATGGTGTAGAGCAAAGTTATCCTTTTACTGGGAAATAAAGTGGTAGCTACAAAGCAATTCCGAAACTGAGAAATTGGTGGGTAGAATGCACATACAAAGAAATAGGTTTGCTCCCACCCCCCAAAGTTCAAATGATTCTTCCAATTAAAACTTTTGAAACAGCTCATGTGGTCATCTCCAGATGGTGATGAGACGTCTTGTCAAATGACCTTGACATATTTTGATAAAAGTTCGCAGTTGCGCAAAAGAGGAAAAAGATAGCCAAGAAACGGAAAGTTAAAGACAAGAATCCCCCCTCCCCTTGCTAGCCCAGCAAGGAATGCAAACACCTCCAGCTTTCTTCCCATATAAAATCCCCCCTCCCACCGTTGCCATGACAGCCGAGAGAAATAATGAAACAATAGCAGAAAGGTAGAAGGGGAAGGTATCTTAGCAGAAAGGTAGAAGGGGAAGGTATCTTGAGGCTGACAGGTTGCAGGGAAGAGAAAGAGTATCTCTAAGCACCAAATTTGGTAATCAGAGTAACCTGCCAACATCCTTGGTATGCAAGAAACATAAGGCTTCCTGTTGAGAGGGCAGTAATTTGCAACAACTTTCAGGTTTCCTTATATCAGACTTGCATCTCCTCTCAGGGAGTGTTTGTGTATGTGTGGTTGAAACTTGGACCTTGAGATGAGCTGTGGGTGTTGCTAACAAAGTGTTATCAACTGTGTCTCTCCAAGGGCAGATGTTAGTACAAGCAAGCTCTGTATCTACCATGATTTTAGAAGAACTATTACAGGAAATACCTCTTTTGCAAATGTGCAAATGATGGAAAGATCTTGCCATCCTTTCTTAGTGTTATGTTCCTTGAAGTGTTTGATAATTCATCAGTCCAGCCAAATCTTTCAGATTCCTGTGTTAGAAATAGCAAAAGCTTTTTTCAAAACCTTCTGGCAAGAGAACAATCGGGAGACATAAAGCATGCTGCTGTTGCTATTGCTGCTATAACCATACACAACTTCTCACACACAGTCTAATTTCAAAGCTATGTGTGGAAACATTGTAGAGTCTCAGAAGCCAACTGGATCTCCATATTTCCCCTGTTTCTTAACCCTGCCCTAGCCTAACCCCTAATTGGTACCTCACATTTCCAAAGAGACTTCCTTACCCCAATGTCAAGGAGGAGGCTTAATTATGGGATGCTATCAGGTGAAAGTTGCTCAGGCAAGAATGGCAAGAGGTGGTGAGAGAGAGATATGCTTCTCTGTCAGACATGGAGAAAGATGAGCAAGATGCAGGAATGCAGCTGCACGTGTTAATTATAGTTTCGTATGCCATTACCAGTGGTCTTCCCACTTGCAAGGAAGGAAATCTTAACCTCAGAAGCCATTTGTTGCATACCTGAACAGTGATTGCTTGCATTACACAGACACAAAGTATTGACCAGAAGAAGTGCAGTATTAATGCATAGGCTGTATTCTCAGAACATAGCTAATTAGCCAATTACATCTTAGATTAATCTGTGTTTTCAACCCATAGGAACTGTTTATGGTTCTGGATGTCAAGTGAATCCAGAAAATTGAATTAATTGAATCAATTCTGATGTAGATAATTATGTAAAAGTGAATTTTATGAAGCAACACTTAGATAGTGTGATGTATGGTTAAGATGTTGAATTAAGACTTGAAAAAAAAATCAAACTGGATAATTTGGGTATGGTTACTGGAGAATGCTAGGCATTTGGACAACTCATTCAGTTGGTGTAACAGGCATGGTTTACTAAATTAATTCAGTTTTATGGATAGTACAACATATTGACTTACACAGCTAAATCACAAACAAGATAACCACATTTCAGCTTAAAAGTATTGTGTGAAGTCAGCATTCTCTCAGCTCAGTCATAGTTATTGTGACATTTATGCTATCTTAAGTTCTTAGAAGAAAAGCCTAATAAATATATCTGTAAATATAATAAATGACATAAAAATGCTATATGCAATATACAGGTAGTTCTCAACTTACAACAATTAATTTAGTGATTGAAGTTACAATGGCATTGAAAAAAGTTATTCGTGACTTATTTTCAAATTTATGATTTTTTTCAGTATGGTCAATGAAATAAGCTGGATTCACTTAATAACATGATTTACTTAACAGCTGCAGTGATTTGCTTAATAACCATGGCAAAAAAAGGTTGCTTAGGAGTGGAAATTTTGGGTTCATTGTAATTATATCTTGAGGATTATCCAAACAATGTTATCCTCTACAAACAAGGCATTGATGGCTGAAATACTTAAGAAGGTTTTTCTATTGAAGAATAAAACTACCAAGCTTGAGCAGGTACAATTCTCCTTTTAGAAAGGAAGCAAAGATTTAATTATTACATCAATTAATTTCTGGAATATGGATTGCTTACAGTATTAAGGTTGTCAAATGTTCATTTGACCCCCTCAGGGACGACAATGGAAAGTACATAAAAGCCAAGATGGGAGCCATGACTGTGTGATCTAGTTCTACTCTCTTTATGTTCTTCATCTTGTATGGATCCTCCCACTACAGGAAACAGAAATGTTAGCAAGAGGGTTCAAAAAAAGTCAAGATGGCAGCCGCTACAATCTCTCCCCCTTTGTTACATGCAAAATATAGAATATAAAAAAGAGGGTAGAACTTTGATCACATGGTCATGGCTGCAATCTTGGCTTTTTTGCCCCTCACCCTCATTGATGTCCCTGATACAAGAAACGGGGGCAGATGAAAACTTGACAGTCTTAGTACTGTAAGAAATCTATATTTTGAATTAATTGACTTAATAATCAAAATATCCAATCATTGTTTCCTTTCTAAAAGGAGATTTGTACCTGCTCAAGCTTGGTAGTTTTATTCAGGGTCAACACGAAGTCATCTGCAAATGCCCTTAACTTACTGAATACGTTTCTTTTTAAATCTTTACTCCCACAACTCTTGCAACATGTCTGATATCTCCTTTCAATATTTTCAATAATTAAAACTAATAGGAATGAGCAATAAGCATTCCTGTCCTGTTATTTTTTTTTTTATCCATAGCGTTTTGTTAAATCTTTATTGACAACTACTGTATTTGTGGTTTCTGTGAAGTATAAACCTCTCTTATCCACTTAATAAAATTCTCTCCAACATTCATATCTTCCAAAATTCGAATAGGAAGGCCTGTTTCAAATTGTCAAGGCCTTTCTCTGTGTCTAAGAAAATCAATGCAGCTTTTTCATTGTATTGGTCCAGGTATTCCAAAATGTCCACTTTATTTCTGCATCAGATGTAGAATACACTGATTTGGAATTTAAAGATTAATATACAATTGGGGTTCCGGTTCCACATGGCTTCGATGGCAGCAGGAATTCGTGACTGTCCACGATTCCTGCTGCACTTGCTGCCGAGGTGCCCCCGATTCCAATGGGTCAGGGGGATATGGCTGCCCTGTAGAGGCAGCCAAAGAGAGAGGGGAGCCGGACAGGGGGTTGGGGGTGTTGCAGACCCCCTCCTCATTCGGAAAACCCCCTTTTTCCCGAGGTGGTAGAGCGGCGGTCAGTAATAGCCACCACGAAGAAGCCTGCAACCGGGTAAGATTGAGCTGGAGGAAGCAGGGAAAGTGAAAGTGCTGGCTGAGCCGGGTCAATCAACAACTCTTAAACACTCTGGAATTGAATCGTTTGAATTGCTGGAAGATACATTGTATCCCTAAGAAGATCGGAAAGCGGCAGAGAAAGCTGTTAAAGGGAAGAAACTTTTTTTTTTCTTCACTCTCCCATCCCATAGAAACAGCAGATGAAGATTTGAAATTTATTTGGGCACTGAAGGTGAATTATTTTGAAAGTTAAAGCCAAGGGACAAAGGATTTTTTGGACATTGGATTTAATAATTTAAGAAATCGGAAAACCCTTATTGGAGGTATGGATTTCTGAACATTTAAAAAAAAAATGTTGTTGTAAGTGGGAAATGAGAGGAAAAAAAAATTGGAGCAGAAGTTGAAAAAGGAGGAGATTGCCTAGAATTCTAAAGAAAGATATATGGTAATTGGACCTCTTTGATTAAACAGTAACCCCAGAAAGAGAAGTAGAAGAAAGAAAAAAGTATTAACTTTGGAATCTTTTTGGAATTATTCTTGATTAAAAATACTTGGGTGGTTGTTTTGGAAAAAGTTTCTCTCTTCATGATGGCATCGCTTGTGGATGAACTAAAAACTGAATATCAAAAATATACAAAGGAAGAACAAGATGAAAAAGATTCTTTGGGCACTCTATTTCAATTTTTAGAAATGGCAGTATGCACTTATGAAAAGCTGACTATGCAGCAGGACGACTGGGACAAAGAAGAAGAGGAAGAAGAAGCCATCTTTGATGAACAATGGGTTTTTTCTGGGGAGGAGGAGAAAGAGGATAAGAAAAAGGGGATTTTAAGGTTTGAAAAAACAACCAAAAAAGAGAAAAATGAGGTGAAAGGTGGATGCAAGGCAAGAAAACAACAGAAAGGGAGTAAGAAAAGGGAGGAGGAGAGACAAAGGGGTAAAAAGGGCAAGGAGAAGAATAAGCAAGAGAGGAAGGGGGGGGGAGGAGAAGCCTTAATGGTGGGAAGCAAGATTTAAAAAAACAAAGCCTATTTAGAGACAATGGGTGAATCTAATTGAAAAAAAAAGGGATTCTGGAAGGTACATAAGATTGTGTTTTTATATGTGTATCTAGAGTAAAATGCTTAAGATATAAATAAGTATTAATATATATGATTAGCTTTTTTTTAATGATATGGATAGTGGTTATATAGGATTTTATTTAGTTATTGATGTGTTTTTACCCTTCTTATAAAAGTTATTGTGTAACTTTAGAATGTACTAAACAGAATCCCAAGATAAATTAAGTGTTATATTAAGTAATTTTAAGTTAGGGCAATGAGTTAAAGGTGTCACTCCAATCAGTGTACAGGAGGAGTATATTAAAAGAAAAAAAATGAATGGATAGCTGGAAACAGAACAGACAAAGAATGATAAGTATTATGAACTGAATTGAGATAAGATAAATAAAATAAAATTAAGAGAGATAAAAGAGGGAAGAAGCTATATAGAAAATTGAAAATGGTAATAAGATATGGAAGGATACATAAAGTGAATATGATGTTTGAATTTGTGTCTGTGTGAAGAGTCCCAACCTGGGATCAAGCAGCCTTCAGAAAAGATGTTTTAGGTGTTTTTTTTTTCTATATTCTATGTTTTGTATGTTTATGAAAGGCAATAAAATTTTAATTAGCAAGAAATATAATTTGGATAATTAATGAAAAGGAGAAGTTTGGATAAGATATGAAGTTAAACAGATAACGTAAATATCTATATTACAATTTGGAATTATTTTGTATGTTCCATTGGGGTTTTTTTTTTTTTTTTTTTAGAAAAGATTTCTTAAGTTGCTATGCCTTGATTGTTTGTGTATTGTTTTTGTAAAACTAATAAAATTTGATTAAAAAAAAAAGATTAATATACAATTGAAACCATAACTTTTTCTCTTAGAAAAAGAAGATATACAATTGGGGGAAAAAGCGACTGAACTCTTGACTTTTTTAAACCCCCTTTTGAAAGAAGGCAATGACAAACCATTTTGAAACTATTCTTTTCATTTGATGTTTCCTGTTATTTAAACCTCATTAGGGAAGAATACAATTTCTTCTGCTTAGGAGTTACAGAGAGCTTCAGTTTTTCCATAACTACAACAAAAACAACAGAAGACTAGAAAGGGGAAGAAAGAAAAACCTATTATTCTGTCATGACAAGGTCCCTAAAGCACCATAGAATCCGTAAGCAGTTGAAGCCACTGCCCGTTGCAAATTCTTTTTAAATGAGAAAATTAGAATTGCCTCTTCCTTCCTGAACAAAAAGAAAATTGACTTGAGTTTCTGAGTAAGACACAAACATTTCCCTCCCAAATTGCAAACAACATATTTCAGGATATCAACTGGAGGTGTGGTGATGAGGGAATGGCCGGAAAGGCATTAATGAAGAGTGGGTTCTTTAAAAAGAATCCAAACTTAAGGGGGAAAAAGATAAACCATAGTTCTCTTTCTGGAGGAAGAATTCTTGTCCTGTTATAATTAATTCAGAATATAGTCTTGAGACAACTTAGAGCTTACAAAGAATAAAACTGCATAGATTTCAACTTCTGCAGCTATATCTTTTACTATTACTTGATCAGAGTTATTTCCATTCCTGTTGTGCTGTACTGTATAGTTTTATCTGCCAACAGCTGTAGATTTTTTAATTTATTTTTCTGGTAACGCTTCAAAGAACTCAAAACATGCCATTGGGTAATACTTTTATTTTGAACAAACCACTAAAGACAAAAAAAGGTAAGCTTTCAATTGCGGTAAACAGGATGGTAAAAGTTAGAGCAGAAAAAATAACAAAAACAAATTAATTGATATTTACATGAGCTTTTAATTGAAATTAGATTCAGTAAATATACTACTTTTAAATTGAATATCTGTATGTGGTTTGTTCTTGTTACAGAGATCTTTTAACTTGTTTGTAACATTTACTTATTTATTTATATCCAACTTTATTCTTTTTATAAATAACTCAAGGTGGCAAATATCTATTTTCCCAAAACAGCAAGTTTGTGAGATAGGTTAGGTTAAGACAGAATTACTAGCCCACCAGATTAAATTGGTACTTGTCGTGTCCGCGAAAAAAGGTTCTGAGTCGGTGACTTTCGTTAACAGCTCTTTATTTCTAATAGTTGAACCGAACCGGCAAAAGGCAAAAAGCCTCCGGCTTTTATACCTTTTGCCGCGGCGGCCGCGGCCAATGGCAGCGATTCAAGTCTCCCGCTCTTGGTTTGAACCAATCGCGGGAGACTTCAATCGGGCCAATCGGCGCGGCTCGCCTGGCCAATCAGAAATCCCCGCGCCTTAGCCAATCAAGGCGCAGGGATTTCGAGTAGTCCATTTTAATACATAACACCCCTCCCCTCTTGGTACGGTCCTTCACGTGGTGTAATCACGCAGGTAGGCGGGGCTCCGTCGGGTCCTAGTTGACCTGCGCAGCTCACTTCCTTGTTGTAACTCGGCCGGAGCGGTCATCTTTTTGGCTGCTCCTGGCTCTGTGAGAACCGGCTGGATGATCGGGCCAGTTCTCTCGCCGTGGCTCCCGCCTGGGCCTACCGGGTCGGTTGAGTCACGGATTTCGCCGCTCCCGCTTGGCTTCTCCGAGTCGGTAGAGTTGGCCGGACGGCTCTTCTCCAGATGGGACTCGCGAAGGCTGCGTTCTGGTGAGTTTTTAAATTTAATTTTCTCCTGCGTTTGTCTTACCGGGTATTCCCTCCCCCCTTGGTTCGTGTCTTGGGGGTTGAGGTCAGTCATTGCTCGTGACCGGAGCTGGTCGATATGTCGTTTCCAGGCTCGCCCATCGATGGTTTGGAGCCGGTACGACCGTGGGCCGGTGATTTGGGTTATGACGGCTGGGATCCATAGGGGGTCCCCCGTCATGTTTTTGGCGTAGACCAAGTCGCCTGGTTCAAAAGTCCGGTACCTGGAGCTTGAGTCTGGGGGTCGCTCCGGGTTATAGGTTGGGTGCAGACGATCGAGTGGGGACCGCAGCTTTCTGCCCATCAGGAGCTCTGCAGGGCTTTTGTTGGTTGTGGTATTGAGTGTGATGTGCTGTATGAAAAGTAGTTTGTTGATTTTTTCGTTGATCTCCCCGTGGTCCATTTTCCGGAGAGTCTTTTTTGTAAACTGGACCATCCGTTCCGCCCTACCGTTCGCCGCCGGATGCGCCGGTGCTGTCAATGCGTGGCGGATACCTTTCTCGGCCAGGAACCGTTCGAATTCGATGGAGGTGAATTGGGGCCCGTTGTCTGAGACAATGACGTCTGGGAGGCCATGTGTGGAGAACAGTTTACACAGCTCTTTAATGACAGCCTCTGTGGTGGTGGATTTCATGTCAGCCACCTCTAACCAATTTGAGTATGCATCGACTGTGATTAGAAAAGTGTGTCCATTTGTGGGGCCAGCAAAATCTAAGTGGATTCTGGACCAGGGTCCCCATGGTATTTCCCAGTCCCGGATAGGTGCTGTGGGTGGGCTGGATCTGGTTTCCTGACACCGGTGGCATTTGGCGACCCATGCTTCAATTTGTTTGTCCATCCCTGGCCACCAAGCGTAGCTCCTGGCCAGGGCTTTTGTCCTGACGATGCCAGGATGACCCTCGTGTAACATCTCTAGGACCCTGTTTTGCAATTTAGCTGGAATTACCACCCGATCACCCCACAGGATGCAACCTCTTAACAGTGAAAGTTCAGTCTGGTGCTGCCGGAATGTTTTAAAAGTCTCGTCAATGTCTCTTTCCGGCCAGCCTTTTTCTAACCAATGTAAGACTTGCGCCAATTGTCTGTCCCTAATGGTTTCTCTGGCAATATCAGATGTGGTTATGGGCAAACTCTCGATACTCAGGGTGTTTGTTGTTGGTGCGGAGTCAGGGTCAGAGTCCGGCAAGGGCGAGCGGCTTAAAGCGTCCGCGTGCGAAATTTTCTTACCTGGCTTGTGTAACAGTTCGTAGCTGTAGGCTGCCAGGAATTCAGACCATCTTGTCATGCGGGGCGACAAGATGTTTGGTGTAGCACGGTTTCCAGCGAGGATGCCCAGCAGTGGTTTATGATCAGTGACTATTTTGAATGGGCGGCCGTACAGGTACTCGTGGAAACGCTTAACGGCGGCAACTATAGCCAAAGCTTCTTTGTCCAGCTGGCTATAGTTCCGTTCCGGTTTAGTCAGAGTTCTGGAAAAAAATGCGATAGGTGCTTCTCTCTGGTCTGGGAGGGTATGGCTGAGGACAGCGCCGACGCCGAAAGGTGATGCGTCGCAAGTGACAGCTAAGGGCAAAGTCTCACTGAATTGCATCAGGACGGCGTCGGAGGTGAGGAGGTCTTTGGTTTTCTGAAAGGCGGCTTGTTCTCATCTCCCCCAAGTCCATGCTGCCCTCTTGTCTAGGAGTCTATGTAAAGGTTCCGCCGCCGTTGCCTTCTGAGGTAGGAAGACATTATAAAAATTTAGTAAGCCTAGGAATGCTTGTAGTTCTGTTTTGGACTTCGGGGTGGGGGCTTCCTTGATGGCTTTAACTTTTTTAGTTGTAGGGTGGATGCCCTGCCGGTCTAGGAGGTAACCCAAAAACTCTATTTGCTGTGTACAAAGTTGGCATTTTTCGCGTTTGACTTTAAGTCCTGTTTCTTTAAATTTTGTTAAGACTTGTCTTAATCGGTTTTCTAATTCGGCTTCGTTTGGCGCCGCTATTAATACGTCATCGAAATAGGGCACCACCCCCTTGATGCCCTGTAGTAAACGTTCCATCAGGCTCTGGAAGATGCCTGGTGCCACGCTGACTCCAAATTGGAGTCTGTTACACTTGAAGGCCCCCCGGTGTGTCACAATTGTTTGGGCTTCTGCCGTTTCCTCGTCCACAGGCAGTTGCTGGTATGCCTGGGCGAGGTCGAGCTTGGCAAAAAATTTTCCCCCTCCCAGTGAGTGCAGTAAATGTTGCACTATTGGAACTGGGTAGGCGCTTTGCTGTAGCGCGCTGTTTAGGGTGGCCTTATAGTCCCCGCAGATTCTCACGGACCCGTCTGGCTTTACTGGGGTCACTATAGGGGTCTCCCATCTGGCGTGGTCTATCGGTTTTAATACCCCTTGTTTGACGAGTTTGTTGATCTGCTCGTCAATTTTTGGCTTTAAAGCAAAGGGCACCCTTCTAGGTTTAAGCTGCTTGGGGGGAACCCTTGGGTCTAAATCAAACGAGATAGGGGGCCCCTTGTACTTGCCCAAGCCTCCATCGAAGACCTCCTGGAACTCCTGGACTAGCTGCTGTTCCCAGGCTTCAATGGAGACTTGGTTGACACCTGTCAGCGCGATGTTAAGCGGGGCGAACCATTGCAGACCCAGCAGGCTCGGGCGGTCACGATCGACTATTGTGAGTGGCAGTTGTTCGGTGTGGCCTTTGTAGGTTATGTTAAAGTTCTTGGTGCCCACTACCGGAACGCGATTACCTTGGTAGTCTTTTATGATGATTTTCTGGGCAAGCACGTTTTTTCTTTGTAGAGTAGGCACTAGTTTTTTTATTTCGCGCCATGCAATCATGGAAAGGTAGGACCCGGAGTCCACTTCCATTTTGCATGGCCAGCCTTTGATGTGGACTTCTACGTGTACCTTTCTGGCGCCGTCGGAGATGGCGTGGCCAATGGTCACCGTCTGGTGGGTTTCTTCTTTCCGCCGACCGTCGCCGCTTCTTTGAGGTCGTTGCTTCTGGTCCCATCTACCTGCTGGCTGGCGCTCTCTGGCTCTGGGCGGGGAGTTCTCTCTTCTTCTGTCCTGCTGTTCCCATCTTGGCGGGCTGCGGGTCTTCTTTTGGCGGCAAACTCGAGCGATGTGGCCCCTTTGGTCGCAATGCCTGCAGATAGCATCAAAGAAACGGCATTCAGACCTGGGGTGGTCGCCGCCGCACCCGGCGCAGTTGGTCCTCGACCTACGACTGTTTTGGCTTCGTTGGTTTCCACGTCCCGTCTGCACGCGATGTATGTCCTCCTCATCATCTGACGTGCTGGAGGTTGACTGGTAGTCGCCGTAGTGTGCGGTTGCTTCGTTTCTTGCGTCGGCCGACCTCGCGGGGTTGTTGTTTCCGCCCTTCGCGTCGGATCTTCGCATGGTGTCTGCTGACGTGCGGGTTGCTTCTGCGGCTGCGGCTGCGGTGAGGGCATCGGCTAGGCTGATGTCGCCTTTGGCCATAAGTCGGCTCTGGAGTGTCGGATCCCACAATCCGAGTACGAAACGGTCTCTTATGAGACTATTCAATCCTTCAAACTCACAGAGTCCACCTAGGCGCCTTAATTCAGCGACGAAGTCGCTCAGTTTTTCGTCTGGTCTCTGGTTTCTTCGGTAAAATTCATTTCGTCGTATTAGGATGGGGACCTCGGGGGCGTAATGGCGCCTCAGTATGGGTTCGAGGATGTCCCAATCCATGGCAGTCACGTCTGCCGGTTTGGCCAATGCCTTGGCCATCTGGAAAACCTCTGGTCCACAATGCGTAAGGAAGACGGCGCGTTTTAGCGGGCCCGGGGCGTCCTTCATGCCGGCACATTCCAGGTACATACGGAATCTATCCGAGTACGATTCCCAGTCCTCGGCGGCGGGGTTGAAGGGGGCGGGCGGTGCTATCTTCGCCATTTTGCTGTCGCTAGTTCTTAGATGGACACGGGGTTCGGTTCAGGGGTGAGATCCCACCTTCGTCGCCAGTGTCGTGTCCGCGAAAAAAGGTTCTGAGTCGGTGACTTTCGTTAACAGCTCTTTATTTCTAATAGTTGAACCGAACCGGCAAAAGGCAAAAAGCCTCCGGCTTTTATACCTTTTGCTGCGGCGGCCGCGGCCAATGGCAGCGATTCAAGTCTACCGCTCTTGGTTTGAACCAATCGCGGGAGACTTCAATCGGGCCAATCGGCGCGGCTCGCCTGGCCAATCAGAAATCCCCGCGCCTTAGCCAATCAAGGCGCAGGGATTTCGAGTAGTCCATTTTAATACATAACAGTACTATATATGTATCAATAATAATAACAACAACAACATTAACAATAACACAATACATCTCACAATAAATAATGTATCACTCGGATTTGATTTTGCATCCTTTTTTCAAAATGCACTTATTTAAATCAATTTCCACATTATTGTGAAACAATAAAAATGATTAATTGACCCAGTCAAAATTATATGGAGCCCTAAACAGATACAGTTATATCTGGAGATGGACTAACTCCAGAGAACCAATTTGGTGTATTGGCTAGGCACATTCTGGTCCCGCCTTAGGAAAACAGCCTGCTGGGTTATACTGGGCCAGTCTCTCTCTTAGCCCTAGCAAGGAGACAATCACTTCTGAAAGCTTGCCAAGAGTATTTTATCAGGAAGTCATCAGAGTCAAACTGACTTAAAACATCTCCCCCACAAATTCCCAAAGACGAACTCTATAGCTCAACTATGTTGTAGAAGGACTTACATACAGTATATACATACTTATCTATAAGGGTGGGCTGCTGGGGATTCACAGGGGTTCTGGAGAGCCCCTAGCTAAGATTCTATGCAGTTCAGAGAACTCCCAAATCCCACTCCTGGCTGGCCCTGCCCACCCCATCCTTTCCCTCCCAGGAGTCCCCACATGGCCCATTTTGGATTCAGGTAAGTGCAGGGCATGCGTGGAGGCTTGGGGAGGGTGAAAAATGGGCCTCCTGGAAGTTGAGGAAGGCTGGAAATGGCCCCTTTCTGGCTTCCAAGAGCCTCCAGAGCCTGGGGAGCAGAGGTGGTATTCAGAGAGTTCTGACCAGTTCTGGAGAATTTGTAATGCAAGTTTGGAGTAGTTTGAAGAACCAGCAAACACCACCTGTGACTGGAGATGTTAAAGTATCTTTCCCCTGCCATGACCACCAAGCCACACCCACAGAACCAATAGTAAAAATTTTTGAATCCTACCACTGCTGGGGAAATTGTTTTTGCCCTCCCAGAGACTCAAGGAAAGCCTCCGGAGCCCAGGGAGGGCACAAAAATTTAAGCCCATCCCTGCTTATCTAGCTATCCCCCTTCTGGGTGGGTAACATGGAAAATGCAGAAAAGCTATAAATAGTAGACAATATAAATTAAAGATGTTAAAAAAAGAATTATATATAAATCTAGTTTAAACTAATTGATTGCAACTCTCCAAACATGTATATGTTTCCATCCTTGCTTTATCCATATCACTATACTCTATACACACTATTTTTTAATCTTATCTCTTTTTTCCTGAGGACCTGATTACCACTGCTCATGACATCTGTACTAGCATTTGCAGATTTTAAGATGTTTCCATTTCTCCATCTTTAGTAAACATTCTGCAAAGGTACATAGATTCATCTACTTTTCTTCAGCTTTTTGCTAGCAATCTTATCCCAAGGTCCACCCACATACAGTTCTCAACATAACAACTATTCTTTACACATTTATCCATCAATATCCTAAGTCGCCAAAAGGACATCATATAATTGGTGCTTGATGTTTTGGAATCTTAATCTTGTTTTTCTTTTATTAATAATTTTATTATTTTTATATAATATTTTATTATTATTATTTTTCCTTTTAAACTATTTTGTTATTAATATAATTTACAGATAACAGGCTAACAATTTATAAACAGATTTAGTAGTTTAAAATTATTTTGGCCTGTTTTGCAATAACTAACATTGTTGTATTATATTAATCAGCATTCAACTAGAGAGGATATTATGTGCATATGTGTTAGCCTTTTTAAAAGATACTTTCTTCTTAATGTTTTTTGTGTTTTTTCTTCTTTTGCCCTTTTAAAAAAATATTTTGATGTTTTGTGTTATAACTCTATTTGAATGAATTAAGTATTATATATGCACAAAATGTACACACAAAATTCTATAAATTTCATAAATTCATAGAATTTATGAATTCTAAAGTTCATAAAATTCTCAACAATACATGTAAAGCAAAATAATGCCCAATATAAAACTGCACTTTGGATTTTGTTTTCCTTTTGAATAAACTACTTTTACAGTTTTTGTTTTTTATTTTTTCCTTTGCATAGGAAAGCAATCTTATCACTCTTCCAATTGTCAGGCATAAATATACTCCTCACACCAATCACACTGCTACTCCATAAGCTATATGTAAAGGCAAATCTAATATCTGAATCATCTACTTTGCATATCAGTCTTTCAGAGAAGAAGAGTTTCAGAGAAAGTGCTGCTGAAAAAGCAAGTCTCTCTATTACAAAATTCACTGTTGAAGACTGGCAGCATAGATGACACCACCCAAATATAGATTTCAGCCTGCTTGGTTAATGGGAAGGAGCAAGAGACGAAATGGCAAATTCTCCTTATGCCATGAGATATTATGCACGTATTGGAAAATAGAGTGGGCATTTTCTGTTACTAAGATGATGATTTTTAATCCAGTTAGATGTGTGTGCACTGTCAGTAAGAAGATTTGAGTGGGTTCCTAGCTGACTGAATATAAAGTGTTGTAGGAATAGGGCTAACATATGGGTATTTAATACATGCGTTTAACAAAGGACAAAAGTGTGGAAGTGGTTTTGGGGCCATACTGCAGGAGTACTTGAGCTTAGAAACAAAGAACTATATTTCCTTTGGGTCACATGTTACAATTAGTCAATTAATTGATTATGTGCCATCAAGTCATTGTTGACTGAGAGCAACCATATACTATAAAATAGATTTTCTTCATAATGATCTCCCTAATATGGCCATTCAGGTTTTCCAATAGTGCATTTACACTAATGTAACTATCTTCCTTGCTGTTGGTCATCCTTTCCTCTTTTTTTCTACCTTTTCCACTATTAGAGCTTTCTGCAGAGAATTTTTAAAAAAGGGAGGGAACACAATTTTATAAATACAATAACATATTTCTATTACTTGCTTTATTAACATAGATCATTTGCAAGAGAGAAATAATGGCCTGATTCAGATAGTTATTAAATCTACTGTTTCAAGTTTTGCCTTTACAAACAAATACTGTGAGGGAGTGGCTGCTCTCTGGTATTTCCCAAGACTTTCGGTAGCTGTCGACTGCCTTTTCTTTGAATCAGAGTGTCTTCTCTTAAATTCTACATGCCTACAATGGGAGCCTGGACACGCTGTTCTTTCACTCAATGATGATCATCAGCAGGTTCTTCTCTTTTTAATTTCCTGTTGCTGCCTTCATATTTTGCTCTCATCTGAAGAGCGTGTAACTGAATATTCAGATGCTTTTAAATATGGGATAGGAAATCCCAATCACAAAATCCCTTGGGCACCTAAGAATTGGATGATGTTTAGGAATCTGAAGGCCAAAAAATATTTGATATTAAAGCTGAGGCTCAACCTCCCAACTAAGGACAATGTACTGTAGGATAAAATTTGTGATCCTTGCAATCACAAGATACTTGTATTACTATCGCACTGGCTAACTAATATGGGGTTTCTTGTGTTTTAAATTTGCTTTATTCAAATGTATTGCTAATAATTTGACACAAGCCTTAACCTTCTAGAAGAATGTAAAAGGTCTCCCTTTTAGAAATTAGGATTGGCAGAAGTATTTGATATATTGTAAATAAAACAGTTTTGTTTTCAGCTAATGAACAAAGCAAGTACTGGTAGTCCTCAACTGAGCCCAAAATTCCGATTGCTAAGTGAGACAGTTGTTAAGTGAATTTTGCCCCATTTTACAATCTTCTTGCTACCATTGTTAAATGAATCACTGCAGTTGTTAAGTTAGTCTCACAGTTGTTAAGTAAACCTGGTTTCTCCATTGACTTTGCTTTATAGAAGGTCACAAAAGATGATCCCATTGCAATTATCCTAAATATGAACCAGTTGCCAAGCATCCAAATTTTAATCACATGACCATGAGGATGCTGCAATAGTTGTAATTGTGAATAACAGTCCTAAGTCCCTTTTTTCAGTGTCATTGTAACTTCGAATGGTCACTATTGTAAAATGAAGACTACCTATATGCAAGTCCAGCCTCGAGAAAGCACTCTGAATATATTTTACCCATATTCATTCTGACCTTTTTCCCTTGCAAATGTTTCTTTTACTTTTATTCAGAATAGCTAATTTTTCATTGCCAACTGACATTCAGTAAGTCTGGGTGGTTTACAATTGTTGAAAACATTTAAGAACAAAATCAATACATAAAGAACCCTCCAAAATAAAAAAAAAATTATGGCATAGAAAATAAATCTGAAGAATAACAAAAAAAAGACATTACATGTAGTAGTAATGTTTGTAGTATTAGGGGATTGTTTGTAAGGGTTTAGGAACCACAGAAAACTGTAAGGCCTAAAGGGATGCCCTTCTATCCCAAGCAATAAACCATGGTTTATAAATCTCATCAGCTGAATTCACATAAAGCATTAAGATGTAACAACATTAAGATTTTGTATGATCTATGAATCCAGCTGAGAACTGAAAACTTGAAGTCCTGACAAAATGATCTTCTAAACTGCATTGTTGTTCCTATTGAAACTCCAATTAACATAAAGACTTTACATAAACACACACACACACAAATCAATTAACAACTCAGTTTGGCTGGTATCTTAATCACGCTCTCCCAGCTAGCTTAACCCATCTCCAGGTTGTTGTAGTACAGAAAATAGGAAGCAGGAGTATTAAATATATATAATTTGTTTGAGTTAAGCAACATTGAATATGGGATAAAAATCTAATAAATAAACAAATAGTGAACAGAATAATATAAAAGTCTATACATGTCCGGAGTTGATTACCCTATACGCCTCATAAATATGCCTCATAAATCTAAGCTGAAATATGAAAAAAAAATAGTGAAAGACTAATTTGTTCCTCCCATGAAGGGTGCAACAGGATTGGCTGAGGACCTCACAGGCTTTTGGAATAATGACTGTGGAAGGTTTAATTGGGAGTGTCATTAGCATCAGGCTGCTTTCAACTCAGGAATCAGCCACAGGCTTTTATCCCAACCACCGTCAACACACACACACACACACACACACACCGCCTTGCCCTCCCCTCCTTCCTCTTCATATGCCTTTCCAGTTGTCTGTCTGAAGAGGCTGCTGGTAAAACAAAAGTCTGGATTCCCTCTGTTGTTCTTCCAATTCACTAGGTTACATAAGGTCATGTGGGAAAAGTGGAGAAACAGATGCTCTTGACATCTGCTGTAGTGTCTGGGGAAAACTTCAACCTTGCAACCTGTCCAGACAATTTCTTTTATGGCCTTCTTTTATGGTTTCACTTCCTTTCCCCTTTTTCTACTTTATTCTTTCCCCTTTCCCTCTTCTCATCAGGAAAAGCAATGTTTATAACAAAATGACTGTGCTTGAATATATGCCCAGCTAATACAGCAAGAAATGGCAATCTCATTTTCAGTTATTTTTTTAAAAAATAAATCTATTTTTGCTTCAGGTAATTTAAACTCTAATTTTGTTTACCCAGTTTTGCCTTCTGTTTCCTTTGCCTTTACAGCTGTACTCTTTGAGGTGGAGGAGAAAACTTGAAGAGTTCTTAAGAAACTGCTTTTAGCCCTCAATAAAGTTTTCTGCACTGGTGGGCCACTTATTCAATTGGAAAGGTGAATCCCTTTATAATGTAATTGTAACAAGAAATAATGTAAGAGTCCTTGCTAACTGCATTGAAAACAAAATGGCAACATCTATATTGCAACATCACTACACAAACTTCTTTCTCCTATATTTTATTTTTTTGCTTCCTTCTTCATCACATTACTGGACAACCATAAGTTTGTGGTTTTCATTATTGTCATTTATGTAGTTCAGAATGAAATTTTGAAATTGAAAAAAAAAAATGGAACAAGAGGTAGCTGAACGCCACAAATTAAGTTCTCACTTTCAAGGTTAGTAATAATCAATCTGAGGTCTGGTCCAGCCACAAAGATATGTGGAAGGCTACTATTTTAATATGCCAATTTCTTCTCTGTCCTTACTTTTCTCCCCAAAAGTCTAATTACAGCCAAATTACTGTCATTTGCTCATAGCCCACTTGGACTATAGCCCACTCCTCTCTTTTAATTGCTGCAATTTGTTGATGAATACAGTTTGAAGCAAGTTCCTGCTTTGAGGCAAGGATCAATTAAATCTGCATCAAACTGAGATGCTGGGGGAAGGAGGCCATCCAAGGGGCAGTGGGGGCTGCTTCTGTTGCCAGCTGTCCCTTAGCGACCCCGATTCCTTCCCAGAAGAAGAAAGCTTCCATAAAACTTAATGTATTAATACAATACTGGGAATACTATGCCAGTTAATAGAGAAATTTGCAATAAAAATATGTGATCTGGTGTGTTATCAGAAAGAAATTCATTTTTCCCCACCTGGTTTTGTACTGGAATAGGAGGCCAGATTAAATTGCTGGAGAGATGGAATTGAAGTGCTTTCTATAGGAAGAAGGTCAGAATAGTCAAGATGGTGGTATATGTAAAGAAAGGTCAAGAACTTGATGGCACAACGGTGCCTTTTTTTGACCCACATTGGATATCTTTGTCTTGTCTACTGAAAACTTGGAGTATAGCTTTCTCTATGAGCTATTTAGTTTTAGATAATATTTCAATAGGTTAAAATCAAGAAAAAACAAAATTGTGTAAACTTTATGTGAAGGATGGATAGGGAAAGTCATTTTACAGTGAACAATATTCTTAACAGATTTTGACAGACTTCAACAATGGGCCCTATCCAACAAAATGAAGTGTAATGTGAAAAAAATCAAGGTTTTAGGCAAGAAAAAACAAAAGTACAAGTACAGATTAAGCAAAACCTGACTCAAAAAACAGTAACTGTGCTGTCCAGACAGTATATAGTTAAGTGGGAATTGGGAGCTCTCCCCTTAAGGGAATGCCTCATGGGAAACTTAGTTAATGCATCATGGGAAATGTAGTTCATGTCATGTGGTCACATCTGTAATCCTGATTGGTCACTGAATTGATCCTTGGCTGGGTTGGGGTAGTTTCCTTTATTCTTGCTTGGACCCCAGCAGCATTGTGCTGCTTTGCTCCATCATTAACAAAACTATTTTCACTGTTCTGTTTTTAAATTGCTGGCTGAATAAAAAAACAGAGATAAACTCTACAAAGCTTCCATACAAAGTTTCTTTATTGGATCATAAGGCATCCTCAAGGTATAACTCACAGTTATGTTGAGATTCATCTAATGTCCAAATCTTTGTATAGTTGACTTCATAGTGTGAAAATACAGTTATCTTCAACCCATAACGATGGAGTAAAGTGCTGGGGTCCAAACAAGAATAAAGGAAACTCCCCCAACCCAGAGTCAATTCAGTGACCAATCAGGATTACAGATGTGACCACATGACATGAACTACATTTCCCATGATGCGTTAACTAAGTTCCCCATGAGGTATTCCCTTAAGGGGACAGCTCCCAATTCCCACTTAACTATATACTATCTGGACAGCACAGTAACTGTGAGAATCCTAGTGAACAATCACTTAAATATGAGCCAGCAGTGTGCAGCAGCAGCCAAAAAAGCCAATGCAATCTTAGGCTGCATTAATAGAGGGATAGAATCAAGATTATGTGAAGTGTTAGTACCTCCTTAAAAAGCTTTGATAAGATTTGAACTGCCAAATTGTAGGCAGCTGGCTGCAGTAGAAAAAAATCAACATCAGGAAACTGTGTTCTCTGTTCTATCAGTTGTGCAGTAAGTGAGAGGGAACCAATGCCATGGTACCAACAGAGTTGTGATGGCTCAAATCCAGTCCATATACATAGGAAAAACAATCACGGGGAATTTATTAAATTTAAAAAAATATATGTGGAAGGAAAGTCTGCAAGATAACAGCTGAGTGTACAACATCTTTTAGATTAGTCATTAGTGTGTAAAGCATGGATTATGCTCTACAAGGGGAGAAGGTTGTAGTAATTGTGTGGTTTTTTTAATATATTTTTCCAGATTCTGTTTTCCCCCCTTTTTTTTCATTCCCAGCCTTTCAGTTTCCTCCAAATGTCTTTCATCTCTCTCATTTGAAACTTCATTCCTGTGGCAGATCTAAGGGCTGTTATCAGATGGGAGTCCACATGCTGAATTTCAATCTCTTGTAATTAGCAAGTTGAGTCTATGAGCTGTCTTTATTATATGTTGTGAGTTACATAAAATAATTCAGGTGGTAAATACATGTTTAATGTTGAATTGATTTTTTTAATTGAAAGGGTAGTTCAAAAAGCTCTTTTAAGATGGAAGGATAGGAAAGCATATTCAAATTTCAGCTAGAATCATCTTATTTGCTAAAAAAAAAAAAAGAGTTCCCCAGGTCTTAAGAAAAGAAACATAGTAAAGGACGGGGTTTTTTTTTAGTAAGAAACGTAGTAAAGTGGCAATCTCTGCATTATAGAACAATTATTTAGAGATCCATGGTAATAGTTTGAGAAGCGCCATTTTAGGAAGCTCTTCCTGTTTGGAGGGGAGAATGTATTTTTTTTTATTTTTTTCATCTATTTTTATTGCTCAAGTTCAGTAACTTTAAAATATTAGATTTTTTTCTCCACTGATATTTATAGTCAAGTCTAATATCTGCTCTTGGAATCCTTAAAAAAAGTGAATCAAGAACTGATTTTCAGTAGTCCTTGACTTAAGACTAGCCCAAAATATTTGTTGCTAAGACTTTTGTCTGAGACTGAGACTTTTGTTAAGAGAACTTTGCCCCATTTTATGACCTCTCTTGTCACAGTTGTTAAGTGAATCACTCTAGTCATTAAGTTAAGTAACATGATTGTTACATGAATCTGGCTTTCCCATTAACTTTACTTGTCAGAAGGTCACAAAAAGAGTTCCAGGACACTGCCGTCATACATATAAGTTGGTTGACAAGCATCTGACTTTTAATCACATAACCATGGGATACTGCAATGGGCATCAATGTGAAAATGGTTATGTCACTTTTTCCAGTGCTGTTGTAACTTCAAACAGTCACTAAATGGACTGTGGTAACTCAAAGACTAACTATACTCGACTCCAGCAACAGGAGATTCTACTTATGTCTTAATGTTGCTCTTCCCTCCTCTCTTCTCTTTATCCTGACATTTCATTCCATTGCCCTACAATGTTCTCTTTCAACTAGAATATTAAGCATATTAAGGTAGTTTGGGGTAGTTTATCTAAGGTAGTTTATCTAGCATATTAAGGTAGTTTGGGGAGGAAGGATTGAGGGGGAAATGTTCTGAATTATGGCAAATTGCTGAGATTACCCAAGTCCCAATATTCCACAAACAGAGAAGTTAAAAGGGATGCTAACATATCATTGGAGTGCTTAGGCTCCTAAAGTAGAGCCGCCCTGTTTGAAACCAACACAATCCTCTCTAATTGCAAAATGCCTGATTCTGGCAAGGTTTCCCCTCTTGCTCTGCCTGAGTTTTATCCTTGGCATCAAATGTTAAAGATCCATCGAAATAATAAGGCTTTGACAATAGTTTTAACACCAGGGTGCCAATTGCAATTTATTCTGTTATGGTGGGGGCTGCTATCTTGGAAGTAGAGACTCAATGGAACTTGAAGAAGAAAGAAAACAAAACAAAACCTGACGGGGGAGGGGGGAAACGTGTTTGAAACCACTTCCTATCTAGGGAGTCACCAAGACAGGAAGGACAAATAAAAAGGGGAGGAGAAAGCGCATAATAATGGATGTTATGCAGTTGCCTCAGGAAATGACAGGTCCCTGTTACCTTGTTCACACCTCCCAAATGACTGGGTTTGCCCACAAGACATTGCTGTGATCTCACACCCCGAATTACAGTCCTGCATGCCTTGAGATAAAAACCTTCCTAATTACACACACCCAATCATGCCGGAGTTAGAGGGCAAAAGACATGCCAAACTGGCCTTCCCTGGAATGGTGCGATAGTGAGGAAGGGGGTGGAGTGGGGGAGAGCCCATCCGCTTCCAGGATACATAAAAAGGGCAGAAAATAATTACATATGGAATTTGGGGAGGTTCCAGCACATAGTCCAGATGCCACACTTCCTTCTTACCACAGGCTTTTTGGTAGGAATGACTATATTATGTTTAGCCCCAAAATATTTATTTGTGCATGATTCATTTGATTTTTTTTTTAAATTTCAGTGGACATTGCAAAGGGAGCAAAGATACAAATAATATCCATTGAAAGGAAGATTTTAAAGTTGGCAATCATTTTGAAATGATTTTTTGTTGTTGTTAAAGAATACCGCAAACTAATCCATTTCTAATTCCAGGCAATTTTTTTGGCAAGGAAAGGTAAGAACAACAGCAACTACAAGAAGTGCTAGGAGATAATGTTTCCAGCACTAAGAACCAAGTCTTCTTTGAACTTCCTTGTCTAAACATATCAAGAAAGAGTCACTATAAATCTGAAGCATTTTAGAGCTAAGATTTCTCTGTAAAATATTATAATGAATTCAGTCACAGATATGAAAAAGCCATTTTAGGTATTTCTAAGAGGCAACCTAGGGAAAGCACTACCAATTAATTAGTTAGATACCATATAATCAGTCCCAAGCCACCATATGGACTATAGCAGGGGTGTCAAACCTGTTCACATCACAAACAGTATCATGATGTATCCAAATGTTTTTTGCCTTTGTGGAGACAGGGTGGACACATCCTTATAAATATAATGATAACAGCATATTAAAATATAACCCCCCCAAACTTCAGTTAAATATTATTAAGTGATGATGTATCTGTCAATTCAAGATTAATAATGATACAAACATAAATAAATCAGTTCTTCTGTGCAAGTGAACAGGAATCATTGATCCAAAGCTCTTACCACTTAAGAAATTAGCAGTAGGTTGGAAGAAAAGAAGAAACACAGATGTTCTTGTATATTTTTAGGCTCAAGTTACTAAAAATACTACCAAAGCATATACAATAAAATGAGGAATGATTTTGCTGGGTAGAATATAGGCTTATGTGCTTTATTTATTTGATTTATTTATTAATCAAATTTATATACCATCCATCTCATTGTCTTAGTATCTTACAATATTAAAAAAAAACCTATAAAAACCATAACAACCTTACAAAAAGTAACAAAAGTTTAAAAGGCAGGAGAAAGGGCTCTCAGGCCACCATGGGCAACTGGAATGTGCTTAGGGCATGAGTCATTGCCCAAAGGTCATGAAGCTTGTAATCTTCCCATGATAGGGCTTTGAACTGACAACAACAAGAACAATTAAAAACAAAATCTTTACAGATCTATAAATTCCAGGAAAAATAGCCCAAAGGGAACAAAATAGGCATATGCCAGAATTCAAAGAATAAAATTTATGACCATACAGAAACAAGAAGCAAGACATTAAGAATTGATAGCATGGAGCAAAAAGAAGCAAAGGTGGAAAACTTTAAAGTAAACTAGAGAACCAAACACAAAGTAAGAACACACAGCTACTGCCCAGCAGGCCAGTAAATGGGTGACTTCAAAATTAAATATGTACAGGTATTATCTCATAGGAAAAGTGAAAGTTGAAGTAAATAAACAACAACATTCATCAGAAAGTAAATCATAATTACTTTTCTTAAGCCCGAGAGTTTTGAAACTTTGCTGTTGGGAAGCTACTGCTTTTACGTGAGACAGAGTGTGGAAGAAATTGATTGAAGCTGACAAGTCCAAGGAAGATGGAAATATAATTTTAAAAATGTGATAAATAGGCAAAACACATATTTTTTCTTTCCTACATACAGTAGAATAATGGGAATCTTCTCTATTACTATGGGAGCCTGGAGAAAAGCTGGTGCTAAAAATGTGTTTGGATAGAGAAGTAAGAGCTAGAAAAGGAACTTCAGAAACTAAGTTTATAAACCTGGTATGGATATTGACATTTGAACTGTCATTGCTGTTTTCATCAGTGATAAAGTCCATGCTGTTTCAACTTTGTTATTCAGTCTTCTATTACATTGTAATAAAAGTTTAAGCAAATAGTGCAAGAATAATTGCAATTTGTTCATGCAAACAATGTTGTAATACAAAAATACATACCGTAAATCCATAAACAATTTGAACATTTGTAAAAGTCTAGAATCTACTGGTTATTTTAGATCAATAAAACTATCTTAGAATGTCTATGGAGATTCTCAGTCACCCAAATCATGGTTGTCCCAAAGGTGCTTTTTCAAGAAACAACTGGACTTTTGGGATTTTTCTTTGAAGATGTTTTGTTTGTCATCCAAGAAGCTACTTCAGCTCTGAGCTGTTTCATCCAAGAAGCTTCATACATACATCTTCCTTTATTTTTGTTTTTGTAACATTATACCTTCAGGAAAACTTCTGGACAAGTCAAAATTATGTTCAGGTTTTGTGTCATTTCAGCTGAGTAATGCATAACTTAGGAAATTTCCTAGTCCGCATCTCTGAATGTCACAAATATATCGGGGCAATTTCTTTTTTATGTGTAAAACAATATTAAGTGAATCTGGATTGTCCCTTGATTTTGTTTTTCAGAACCAGAAGGTCACAAAAAGTTATCACATGGCCTCAGTACACTGCAAATATCATAAATATATGCCAGTTGCCAAATGTCCAGATTTTGATCGCATGACTAGGGGGTTATTACATGACATTATGATGTCATAAGTGTGACAAATAGACATGTCACTTCTCTCAGTGTCATTGTAATTACAAACCATCACTAAATGAATGGTTGTAATTGAGATTTATTTGTATGGATATAATCTGGCATGCTTTACAAAATTATTTACTTATTCAAACTTGATTGCAGAAAGTTCTGCAACAGAGTGGTCAATGCCTGGAATGCACTACCTGAACGTAACAACAGTTACGTTCTCTAACCCCTACTCCTTTAACCTCAAACTAACCACTATTGACCTCACCCAATTCCTAAGAGGTCTATAAGGAGCGCGCATAAGTGCACCATCATGCCTACCGTCCCTTCTTATTGTCCCCATACCTATTTCCTGTATTCTTACTTATTTCTTGTATTCTTACTTATATCTATTATCTTACAAGCAATTGACAAATCAAATAAATAAAAATAAATAAGTCTAGTTTCTATCGATCATTTTAGGCTGTTGTGTGCTGCTGCGGGCATATTCTCCCTTATGGTGACTGGACATAATCTTCCAGAGCAATTGTGTCATTTGAGTTGCAGGAGAGTGGAGTCATCTGTATTCAGCAGAGGCATCAATCCAAATAAGGCCTGGTCATTGCTGTTCTTGTAAACAGGGATAGTGTTAGATATGGGCTAGATTGAAGAGGCAAGACAATGGTAGAAGGAAAAGATTTCTTTATTTAGCTCTGTACAAAAGACTGCTGCCAGGTGTGCCTACTGTTCTTTTTACAGGCTGCTTTCCATAATTTCAGCCACTGACAGCTGTTCATTTTCCCGCCTGGAAAATGAACCAATGGGGGAAGTCTGACATCACTGACATTTCCCCATTGAATATCTAACAGATAGTGTTCAGAACCAACTGTTGGTTGAATTAGAATAAGTATTTAAGTCACACTACAAAAATGGTATAGTGAGGATGTTAGGGATAACATTGGTTACCTAACTTAGTTTGGGTAAAAATAATATATAAACTATGTTAGTGAGTTTAAGTGTAAGTATCACTTTAACTGCAAAACAAGTATTTTGGGTGTGGTTGTAAAATCACCATAAGAGGGAGCAAGAGAGCTCACTGTTTGCTGGCTTTTACTGTAGTAGCTGATAATGTTGGATTGATGGTGATTACTGTGTGTTTCCCTGCTGTTGCTGAAACGAAGAAAAGGGGTTTGATTTTCTTCATATCTCTGACTGCAAAAGAGATATATTGCTGGACAGATTATTTGTAAGTTTACTGACCTCTATTTTCAACACTGGACTTTGCAACTGATTAATCCCTGGATGGACTGAACTAGTGTATAACATATGGACTGTTTTTGACTATGCTATAACTCTTGCTGGAATAAAAAACTATTTAACTGGCACAGTGTATCTGTCTTACTGAGTGTAAACTACAACAATGTTTATCTCACATCATTTGCCTGCCTGCTAGACTGCCGTTGCACGTTCTGCTAGGGTGTGTATCCCTAACAGAGGATATATTTATTTATTTGCTACAACACACTCTAAAATAACTCTAATCAGCTTACACATTAGGATTAAAACAAAGCAGTACAAAGTATAAACAAAAAATAATACATAGCCATATATTAGGAGGATAACCAACTCAGAAGAATTAAACTATCAGAATAAGCTACCAGAGAATAAAGCATAACATCTAGGAACTGGGTTTTCAGAACATTATAAAAAAAAACTGACTAGGATTGGAGCTATTCACACTTAGAAGGAATAGTATTCTGTTTGGCAGATGGAGCTACAAAAAAGGTGAAGCCCCACAAGGTGACCATACTTTATCGAAGGGACCTAGAATGCATTAAATCTATTAGAATTTACAAGATGGGCACAAACAACAGCAGAAAGACAGGATATAAATCATGTTGGATTATGTGATAACCACACTTTAATGCATCTCACAGAGCAAAGATATTACTGCAGGAAAAGCAAAAGACATCTTTAATTACTTAGATGGCCATATTTTTGATCAATTATATCTTTAAATAGTTTTTTAAGAGTAGCTCATATCGAGCATGTTGCCATAGTCCACGTAAGAGGTGACTAAGGCATGAATGATTGCGAGACTGCCTCCAATCCAAGAAAGGATGTAACTACCATACAAAATGTATTTGTGCAAAGGTCCTTCCTGGCCATAGTTTCCACTTGTGCATGGAACAAGAACTAGGAGGAACCTCAAATTATGTATATGTTCTATTTTGGGAAGCATGCCCTATTGTAATTGCTTGGAAGGAAATTTCCAATAAATCTTACTATGATATGCTATAATATAACTTAACGCTACAAATATTGATATGCCTATCTTTTTTTAATTTGCCCAGGAAGCATAATCAGCTATTCAACTATTGCCACCTTTCAGTAGATACAATAAGTAGCTTTGTAGGTTGCCTGCAAGGCCTAACCCTCCTCCTGGGAATTGAATTATGGATGAGCTCAAATTTCTTCATTCCTTCATCCACATGAAAAGTATAAAAAGTAACTTCCTAATATTTTTGTCTCCTCAGCCCATGTTATACCATGTACATTTATGTATCTTTGTGATTTGGTTTGCAAATAATAATTGCTTTCTAAAGATTGACTCTCTGAAATGTTCAAAAGTTTTGCTGAGAGTGACTGTGATTGAGATGACATGACAGCAAACCTGCATTCAAAAGCTGTTCAGAATACAGAAGAAGAAGGCGGAGCCTCCTCGCCGACAGATGGTAGATCGCAACTCTCTGCGACTATCGTTCGTGCTCTTTCATCGGAGAGCCCCAATTATCCTGATTAGGGGCTGAAACTGCCTTGGAGGGGCAGCGGAGTAAGAAGAAGCAGCAAGCCTGTCTGTGGGGAGCCGCATCTCTCCCCCCGGGCTTGGTTTTTTTTCCTCCCGAAGACGACTGCAGCGATGGTCTAAAATGGCCATCCCAAAGAGGATGACTCAGCTTGACTAAGATTTGTGCAGGAGGGAAGAAAGAGGTGGATAACATCTGAACCGGGACAACTGGGCAGTATAACTAAATAAAAGTACCCCGGGGTTAAGGTAATATGGAATTTTTAAGGAAAGAAAAGTGAGCTGCGAAATTACAAAGGGGCAGAGAAAAAAAAAAAAAATTTGACAGCTAAATGGGGCTACGAACCGGGAAAGGAAGAAGCTGGAATTAAAGATTTAATGAAATTGGACTAAAATAATTTGGGAATAATCAAGTATAAAATTAAAGCTGGACTTAATATTGCTAAAGAATAATAATAATAAAGTTTATAAATTGGAGACTGGATTGTCTTGGAATATTGAGGTTCGAAAAACCTTAAATAAAAATATAGGGGAAAAAAAGTGAAGACTTCGTATAATGGAGAGTGTCACCTTTTGATAAAAATTTAGTTCAAATAAAAAGGAAAGCATTTTGTTTTTGAATGAACTGGTATAAAATTACAGAAATATTGAAACAAAGTAAGAATTTTAGAAAGTGAAAGCAGAACCAGAATAAAGGAAAAAGCAAGGAAGGAAAGATTGTTTGTGGGACTGACTGATGTTTTTGGTATGAACCCTGAACTGGAATAGCTGAGAACTTTAAAAAATTGAAAGAAGAAAGAAGGAAAGTAAAAGTGGTTGGATTTTTTTGTGGACTTTGAAGATTATAAAATATAAGAATGATGATATCTCTTTGGGACTTAAAAATGGAACTTAAAAATATGAGAGAATTTCTATAGGAAAGAGGCGAATCACTTTGCTCTGTGCTAGAAAAAATGGAAATGGCGATTGAAGAAGAAAGATTCTTAGAAGAGCAGGAATTGACTCAAGGAGAAGACATTTTGAATGGACAATTAACACAAAGAACATTACAAAGAAGTGGGGAAAGAAGGAAGGTTAAAAAGTTGAATTTTAAGAAAGCAATTAAAAGAGGGAATAATTGTGAAGTTAGAAAAGGCAGGAAGATTCAGCAGAAAAGGGAAAGGGAAGATATTAAGAAGGAGATAAATTGGAATGAGAAAAGTCATGGGGAAAAAAGAGGGAGGAGAAACAGTAAGACTAGTAAAAAGTTGAAAGGAAATTGTTTCTTTACAATTAAAAGAAGGAATATTTGTGAAGTCAGGAAATATAGAAAGAATGAGAAAAGACATGGGGAAGAGAGCGGGAAGAGACTCAAGTTCGCTCCCTGGACAATGCACCGGAGAAGCAGTAAGAAACAGGCATGTGACAGAAAGAACCACAGAACTAGTAAAATGTTGAAAAGAAATGGCCTTTTCAGAGATAATGGTTGATGAATTAAAAGGGGGATTCTGCAGGGTGACAAGAGGTAATAAGAATATTTCTGCAATTAAAAATATTTAGAAAATAGGGTAATATAGATATTGATAACTCTTATTAAAGGGGGGGAAATATGCTGTGGAATCTATTAAGTACTTGCATAGTGACTTCTCCAAAACAATAACAGTGAACTCTGCCTTAATTCGGCAACCCTTGTGAGAATTGTCCAATAGCGAGCTATGAACGCTAGCTCTTTAAACCAATAATAATCCTCTGTTTAGGGCCAATCGGATTCCTCAGAACTAACCAATCCGATCTGGCCGCCTAACAGCCAATCAGAAGTGCAGGGCCAGAACCCTGCACTTTACCTCAAGCTCATACTTTATTAACTATGGTACATACACAACACCCCTTCCCCCTGGCTTATTAAATAAAATTATATAGTCCTTTAAATAGGACGGTTGTCTTTTGAGTCTTTCGGATTTTCGTTGGACTGGTTGATTGCAATCCTGTTGAGGTAGATTGTTGTTTGGCAGTGGCTCTGCTTCTTGCTCAGGTGCAATTTCTTGTGGTGCGAACAATTCTCCTTCCTGCTCCATTTCCTGAGTCTCACTTGATTCGTCGCTCCCTTCGAGCAGGTTCCCTGGAATGCCATCTTCTTCTGTACCTCCCCCCCCCTCGGTTTGGTCATGGGGGAGTTGTTGACTGGCCGTTGTGAGTCGTGAGCGTAATTGGTCGATATGCCGTTTCCACAGTCTATTGTCACAGCATTTCACTACGTAGGATTTGGGGCCGGTCACTCGCACTACCGTTGCCTCTATCCATAACGGATCACCTGATAAGTTTCGTGCGTAAACGCGGTCTCCTACCTGGAAAGTGCGATAGCGGCCACTGGATCCTATTGGCTTTTCCGGTTCGTAAGCAGGGTGCAATCAGTCGAGGTGGGAACGGAGTCTTCGTCCCATCAGTAGTTCCGCAGGAGTTCTGCCGGTGACACTATGTGGAGTTATGTGTTGCAAAAAGAGAATTTGGTTGACTTTGTCATCAATATTGTCATAGTCCATTTTTTGCAAAGTCTTTTTAACAAATTGGACCATGCGTTCCGCTCGGCCATTGGTCGCAGGGTGCACAGGCGAGGTGAGCGCATGGCGGATGCCGTGGTCAGCGAGGTACTGCTCGAACATTAGTGCCGTAAACTGTGGCCCGTTATCGGACACCAGGACGTCAGGCAATGCGTGGGTTGCAAAGAGTCTATTTAGGATTTTAATCACTGCCTCGGAAGTTGTGGCCGTCATACGATGAATTTCTAACCAATTGGAGTATGCGTCGACTGTCAGCAGGAAGGTATATCCTTTGGTCGGCCCCGTGAAATCCAGGTGGATTCTGGACCAGGGTCCACGTGGCGTCTCCCATTCAGTAGGCATGGCTTTTGGTGGGGCGTTACTGGCTTGTTGGCACTTGGTACACGCTTTGACCCACTGCTCGATTTGCCGGTCCATGCCTGGCCACCATGCGTAGCTTTGTGCAAGCGCTTTCATCCGCATGATGCCGGGGTGGCCCTCGTGCAGAATTTGTAGCAGCGTCTTCCGGAGTTGTTCTGGGACAACGACTCTATCGCCCCAGATGACACAGCCTTTTTGGGAAAAAAGTTCAGTCTGTCTTGCTTTAAATGGCGCGAAGTCATCTGGGACTTGGTCCAATGGCCATCCGCGTTCTACCCAGCCTAGGACTCGAGCTAGGGTGTGGTCTCGTTTGGTTTCTCTCGCAATGTCTCGGGCGGTCATAGGTGGCGAGTTGAGTGTTTTGATCTGCAACGTGGTTGCCGTTGGTGCCAGATCGTCGAGAGTCTCTGGAAGCAGTGCTCGGCTTAATGCGTCGGAGTGGGGAATGGCTTTCCCTGGGCGATATTGCAGGCGATAATTATAAGCACCTAGGAATTCTGACCATTGGGTCATTCTAGGGGATAATATGTAGGGGGTTGGCTTGTCCCCGGCGATTATCCCTAGCAACGGTTTGTGGTCAGTTATAATGGTAAATGTCCTTCCATACACATATTCATGAAATTTCTTTACAGCTGAAACGATTGCGAGAGCTTCTTTATCAATTTGTCCATAGTTCCGCTCTGCTTGTGAAAGAGTCTTCGAAAAGTATGCAACAGGGGCTTCGTTCCCATTAGGCAGTACATGACTCAAAATGGCGCCCACCCCGAAGGGCGAGGCATCGCAGGTTATAACTAATGGTAAAGTCTCGTTATACTGCATAAGTACAGAGTCAGATGTGAGCAATTTTTTAACATTCCGGAATGCTTGTTCTTCCCGGTAACCCTATACCCACAATGCTTTTTTTATCTAATAACCGGTGTAACGGTTCAGCAACAGTCGCCTTGTGCGGTAAAAATACATTATAGAAATTAAAAATACATTATAGAAATTAAGAATGCCTGGAGATCGGCCTTGTTACGTGGCCTGGGAGCATTTTTTATCACCTTTAATTTACTTTCGGTAGGGTGAATGCCCTGGCTATCAATCCGATACCCTAGAAACTCAACACTGTCAGTATATAAGTGACATTTATTTTTTTTCACCTGAAGTCCTGCCTCTTGGAATTTTTTAAGAACACATTTCAAACAATCCTGCAAGATTTTTTTGGTAGGGGCTGCAATTAATACGTCATCAAAATATGGAACCACACCCTTGATTCCCTGTAACAACCTTTCCATGAGGCTTTGGAATATCCCCGGGGCTACACTAACCCCAAATTGCAATCGAGTACATTTAAAAGCACCTCTGTGTGTTACAATTGTTTGGGCTTGGGCCGTCTTTTCATCCACTGGTAGTTGTTGATAAGCTTGAGCTATATCTAATTTAGCGAAAACCTTTCCACCCCCCAAGGAATGGAGGAGGTGCTGCACCACCGGAACTGGATACGCATTCTGATGTAGGGCGTGGTTTAAAGTGGCCCGGTAGTCCCCACAAATTCGGATTGACCCGTCTGGCTTAATGGGTGTTACAATAGGGGTTTCCCATGGAGAGCGATCGATGGCCTTCAACACCCCTTGAGCAATTAGCTTGTCGAGTTGTTCGTCGATCTTAGCTTTAAGAGCGAATGGAACTCGATGGGGCTTCAAGCGAATAGGGGCTACTTTTGGATCTAGACTAAATGAGATGGGGTTCCTTTATACTCGCCTAAACGATCCGCGAAGACGTTGCTGAACTCAGAAATAAGGTCTTCCTCCCACTCACAACCACCGACTCGGTTCACGCCGGCCACTTCGATGCCGAGTGGCGCGAACCATTGGAGGCCTAATAGGCTAGGCCTATCTCTATCGATGATCGTTAGAGGTAAGTACGCTGTATGCTTTTTGAAGGAGACTCGGACTCGGCAGGACCCGACCACGGGGATTCGATTTCCTTGGTAGTCCTTGAGGATGAGGCGTTGAAATTGGAGGTCTTGGCGTTGGATTGTGGGGATAAGTTGCTTGAGTGTCTTCCAAGACACCATCAAGAGGGATGATCCCGAGTCGACCTCCATGTGGCAAGGCTGGTTCTCAATGGCTACCGTGACTCGAATTTTCTTAGCGTCCAAAACTGAGGCGTGACCTATAGTGATAGTATGGTGAGCCTCTTCTTTTTGCAAAGCTCGATTTCTGTAGGAGTGGTTTACTGGCTCTCGCCTTACAGGAAGGTTTCCTGTCGATTGGCGATAGTTGGCCCCTTTTGAGGCCTGGCTGGGTCCTGGAAAGCTGCGGCAGACCCGGCTGATGTGGCCTCGTTTCCCGCACTCATGGCAGAGTGCATCGCGGAATTTGCATTCGGCCCTGGCATGGTTTGCTCCATAGCCAGCGCAAGGGCGTAAGGGCTTAGGGTGAGGGTCCCGGTTGGACCGCAGTCAATGGACCCCTTCTTCGTCGCTGTCTGATGACGAAGAGAGGTCCTCATGGTGCATCGTTAGTAGCTGCCCTTCTGAGTTGGGTAAGATTTCACTGGTCGGTTGTGTTGCTGGAGTGCAGCTTCGCCGTAATTGTGCGGCCGACTTTTTGGTCGCTTCTGCAGCCATGGCTTCGGCGATGGCGTCAGCAAGGCTGACGTCGCCTTTCGCCATCAGCTTGCTTTGCACGCCTAGTGCATCTAATCCCAGAATTACTTGATCTCTTAGTGCTTCTTCTAAATCGGCGAACCCGCAGAGGCCCCCTAAATTCCAGAGGTCCGCCACGAAATCGGCCACACTCTCTCCTTTTCGCTGGTTTCTCTGATAAAACTCGTGTTGTCTCACGAGTGTAGGCACGGTTGGCGCGTAATGGTCTCTCAGGATGGGTTCGAGGTTGTCCCAGCTCATTGCTTTCACTTCTCGAGGTTTGGCGAGTGCTTTAGCCATTTTAAATACAGCTGGGCCGCAGTGCGTCAGGAACAGTGCCTGCTTCTTTGCTGGTGTGGCGTCCTTCAAATTATTCGTCTCGAGAAACATTTGGAAGCGATCCATGTAGGATTCCCAATCCTCTTGGTTTGGATCGAACGGAGCGGGTGGTACGATGCCGCCGGACATGGTTCCGTTGTTGGCGTCATCTTATCTCGTGCTTGGTATCGCTTCCTAGCTTCTTAGTTTCAGACGTCTCCACATCCCACTTTCGTCGCCAGTATTAAGTACTCGGACATGGGTTGGAGTAAATGGAGACAGCCTTTGAATGTGAACTTTCAGCTCTTTATTGCATAGTGCCTTCTCCAAAACAATAACAGTGAACTCTGCCTTATATAGGCAACCCTTGTGAGAATTGTCCAATAGCGAGCTATGAACGCTAGCTCTTTAAACCAATAATAATCCTCTGTTAAGGGCCAATTGGATTCCTCAGAACTAACCAATCCGATCTGGCCGCCTAACAGCCAATCAGAAGTGCAGGGCCAGAACCCTGCACTTTACCTCAAGCTCATACTTTATTAACTATGGTACATACACAACAGAATCCAATTGAGAAGATGTAATGACTAATGGTTTATTGAGAATTAAGATGAGGGAATAAAGGTATATTCTAATCATTAAGGTGTCACACTCAAATAGTAAAAGAGGGGAAACTTATACTTGTTCTTTTTTCTTTTTGTGTGGGTGTATTAAGTTCTGTATCAATTTAGAACTTATTAAATGTGTGTAATTGAAAGGGAATGTGACAGACTAAAGAACCAGCTAAATTAATAAGTTTAATATAGATTAAACTTAATATTAATATTAATATTAAAAGCAAGGAGAGACATTGGTAACTTCATTATTACCACTATTAGGCAAATATATATTGTTTATTTGTATTTTTAAAATAAATATTAAGGATTATACTTGAAATAATTGAAATGAAATTAAATGTTTAAATTGGGATTAATGAAAGAATTTAGAATTAAACCTTATTAGTATTTATTAGGTAAATACATATTGTTTATGTTTAAAAACAAATACTAAAGGATTAATTTGAAATAATTGAAATGAAACAAAATTGATTGAAATTAAGGAAAGAGGCTAGAATTAATGTGTTTGTTTCTCTCCCTACTGAAAATTTGGAATGGAAAAGGTAATAATAGAATTAAGTATGCATATATCATTGTATAATTTCTGTCATATTTGTATGTAAAGATGATGACCCGGAAATATGTTGTCCACCAGAAAGAGATTTTTGTTTTTAATGTGAAAACTGAATAAAGTTTGTTAAAAAAAAAAAGCTGTTCAGAATACAGTGATGGCAGCAGAAAATCTGCTTAGAAATACATAAATGAACAAGAATATGGAGTTCACTTCCTTGATAAGATGATAAACCTCAAGAAAAACAGAACGAGAAGTAATACAATATTTTTCCTGATTTCTGACAGAAATTCTATATTGTACAGGGTTGATGATGCTGAATGCATGATCTGGAAAGTAGAGGGTATAGTGGTGAGAAATCCTTGTCTCGGAAAATGGTCTCCTTTATGGGCTGCAGAATTAGCATGATAGGAGAATGTCAGCAATGTGTTTTTCAAACAGAATTGCATCTAATCTCTGATGGGCAATCCAATCAAGGAAGATTAAAAAGACGATAATTTTGAAGGAGTTAAGCAAAAATTTTCAGCTGCTAGCCCATTACAAAAGATGTTTGGATGAAAATTTTCCTTTTTAATTCTTGAGAAAACAGCCTTGGGAGACAAAATATTAGTATGTTGATTATAGCTGTAAGCACTCAGATCAAATAATATTTTTGGATGTTCTGCTTGAGGGAAAACATTTGTGAATTAAATTAGAAAGTATTATATTGGATCAATATTTATTTCTGCCATTATACTCAATATTTTGAATGCCATGGAAACATGGGGCAAAAATATAGTCTTGTTAGCTTTGCTATCCATGATTTAATGAAGGTATGGGGGAGGGGGCTGGATTATAATTGTGGCTCAATTAAATAAAAAGGAGCAATATTGACAGATTTGGCAACTACTGGTACTTAAAAGTGTAAAAAGACTTTGTTTTGCAGACCCTGACAATCTCTCCAACTATCTCATTGCTTATATTGTTGTGTGCTAAAAGGAATGAGGGGATCTGCAAATATTTCATAACTGGAAGTGGTCAGGGCATTTAGATGGTTTGGATTCTTCTGTGCAATCATCTCAAGCATGTCTGGAAAAAAAAGAAAAAGAAGTATTCAGTTCAGTGTTTGCCTGGAACTAAACAACAAACAAGCTAAAAACTCTTTTCAAGAGCGGCTCCCTTACTAAATTAAGCCCTGCTGCTCCCAAGAACAGGGATGTATAAAAGAGATAGGGATTGTGTATTGAATATATGTGTGTGTGTGTGTGTGTGTAAGTTTTTGTTAAATGTATACAACTCTCAGCAATAAGATGACTCTGGACGATTGTATAGTCCTTTACATATGTCTTAATGTTAAGTTCTGCGCATGGGCGCAAGGAACAGAGACGAGACGGTGAACAGTGAACTTCAACTCTTTATTAATTATTCTGAACAGAGCAAAACCCTAGGGCAGCAGCAGCCCTTTTATAGGCAAGCTGCTGATCTAGTAACCAATGAGAAACGTGGAGTGTTAACCCCTTTAACCAATGAGAGTGGCTCGTTAACAGCCAAACAGATTCTCCTGAACGGACCAATCCGATATTGCTATTATCGGCCAATCAGAAGTGCAGGACTAGAACCCTGCTATTTTCTAAAGGTTTGATAAAACTTTATTTAAGCATTTTATTAGTTCATAACACCCCTTCCCCCCAGGTTCCGTTTAGGGGGTGCGGTGACGTAATCTCTGAGGTATGAAGGTTGTTTTGACTGTCTATTGGATTTATGCTGTCCCACCGGTTCTTGTCTGTATCCCTGTTTTGGTGGGAGGTTTTCGGGCAAGTCGGGTGCCGGTAGATCCTCATTGGATGGCTCCGTGCCGCTAATGTTCTCGTTATTGTCCTCTGGCCTTTGCGGACTTGCCTCTGTTGAGGTGTTCCTCTGTGGCGAGGACGCGCCCTTTCCTGATTCTTCTTGATACGTTATGCCCGATTGTTGACTTCTTTCGTTCCTGCTTTCCGCCATTTCGAATTCGGTTTCTTCGACATCCCCTCCCCTCTCAGTTTGGGAGTTACCGGAGTTGTGGAAACTAGGTTGTAGCCTCAAGCGGAGCTGATCTATATGGCGTTTCCATATTTTTCCGTCGCAGGTTTTCACCCGGTACGACCTGGGTCCAGTGGCTTGAATTACAGTTACCTCGACCCACAACGGTTCACCAGAAAGGTTTCTGGCGAAAACTAAGTCGCCGATCTTGAACTCGCGGCATTTCCCGCTAGATCCACAGGGTTTCTCTGGCTCATAAGACGGGTGAAGGCGGTCGAGGTGGGAACAGAGTTTGCGTCCCATCAATAGTTCAGCTGGAGTCTTGTTGGTGACGCTGTGCGGAGTGATGTGTTGGAGAAGGAGTATTCTGTTTATCTTATCTTCAATGTCCCCATAGTCCATTTTGTAGAGGTTTTTTTTAACAAATTGTACCATGCGCTCGGCTCTTCCGTTAGTCGCAGGGAGCACTGGCGAAGTTAGCGCATGGCGAATACCCCGGTCTGCTAAGTATTGTTCAAAGGGTAGAGCTGTAAACTGGGGTCCGTTGTCGGATACCAAAACGTCTGGCAGTCCATGCATCGCGAATAATCTGTTCAACTTCCGGATGACGGACTTGGTTGTGGTACTCTTCATTTCGTGGATCTCGATCCAGTTTGAATAGGCATCCACTGTTTGGAGAAACGTATGTCCCTTAGTAGGTCCCGCAAAGTCAATGTGGATGCGGGACCATGGTCCCCAGGGTGTTTCCCATTCTGTCAGAGTTGCTTTAGATGGGGCATTGCTAATTTCCTGGCACTTTAAACTTTACCCAGGCTTCGATCTCTTTGTTGATGCCTGGCCACCATGCATAGCTTCGTGCGAGCGCTTTCATGCGCACGATGCCGGGGTGACCCTCATGCAGTGTCTTTAATACTGCTCATTGTAACTGCTCTGGGATGACAACTCTATCCCCCCATAGAATGCAGCCTTTTTGTGAAAAAAGTTCTGTTTGCCGGTTCTTGAAGGGGGTGAAGTCATCAGGGGTTTGATCTACTGGCCATCCCCATTTGACCCAGCTAAGAACTTGCGATAAGATAGGATCGCGTTTTGTTTCGATCGCAATATCTCTAGCTGTTAGCGGTGGTGAATGTAGCGTTTTAATCTGGAGTGTTGTAAGGGTTGGAGCTGGGTCGTCGATGGTTTCCGGAAGTGGTGCATGGCTCAGTGCATCAGTGTGGGGAATGGCTTTCCCTGGGCGGTGTTGTAGTCTATAATTGTACGCAGCCAAAAACTCCAACCAGCGAGTCATTCTAGGTGATAATATATAGGGGGTTGGCTTGTCTCCCACTATAATCTCCAGCAAAGGTTTGTGGTTGGTAACAATAGTAAAAACTCGTCCATATACATATTCATGAAACCATTTTACAGCAGATACAACAGCAAGAGTCTCTTTATTGATTTGACTATAGTTACGTTCAGCCTTTGATAGAGTTTTTGAAAAATAGACAATAGGGGCTTCACTATCGTTTGGTAACACATGGCTCAAAATGGCTCCTACTCCAAATGGTGACGCGTCACATGTAATTGTTAAAGGCAAAGTCTCGTTATACTGCATTAAAACAGCATCTGAAGTTAATAGGTTTTTTTACTTGTCGGAACGCGTGCTCCTCTCGGTGGCCCCAGACCCAGGTTGCTTTTTTGTCGAGAAGCCTATGTAGGGGCTCAGCTACAATCGCTTTGTGGAGCAGGAAGATGTAAAAATTAATGAGCCCCAGGAAAGCTTGTAGATCAGTCTTATTTCTGCGTCTTGGAGCATTCTTGATTGCCCTTAGCTTGCTATAGGTGGGGTTAATGCCTTGTTTATCGATTAAGTACCCCAGGAACTCTACTTTATCTGTACACAGTTGACATTTATTTTTTTTAACTTTAAGGCCAGAGTCTTTAAATTTCTGGAGAACCAGTTTAAGATGCTCCTTTAGTATTTCTCTATTCGGGGCAACAATTAAAACATCATCAAAGTATGGTACGACCCCTTTTATCCCCTGTAAGAGTCTCTCCATCAAACTCTGAAAAATCCCTGGGGCTACGCTAACTCCAAATTGGAGTCGGTTGCACTTAAAGATGCCTCAGTGCGTAACGATCGTTTGTGCCTCTGCTGTTTTTTTATCTACAGGCAGTTGTTGGTACGCCTGTGCTAAATCCAATTTAGTGAAGACTTTTCCGCACCCCAGGGAATGGAGGAGGTATTGTACCACCGGCACCGGGTACGCGTTCTGTTGAAGGATGTGATTCAGGGTGGCATGGTAGTCCCCACAAATCCTTAACGATCCATCCAGTTTGATGGGTGTTATGATTGGGGTTTCCCAAGGAGCATGGTCTGTTGGTTCTAAAACACCTGGGCTATTAATTTATCAAGCTGCTTGTCAATCTTTGGTTTAAGGGCAAAAGGTAGACGACGAGGCTTAAGGCGGATGGGGGCTACTTCAGGGTTAAGGTTAAATGATATTGGGGTCCCCTTGTACTTGCCTAGTTTGTCTGCAAAGATGTCCTGAATTCCTGGATGAGGGCCTCCTCCCAGTCGTTGCTGCTGGTTTGGTGAATGCTGGCTACCTCAATCCCAAGTGGAGCGAACCATTGAAGGCCTAACAAGCTAGGCCGATCACGGTCGACGACGGTCAATGGTAAAGATGCAGTACGGTTTTTGAATGAGACCTGGACTAGGCTGGATCCAACGACCGGGATTCGGTTTCCCTGATAATCCTTCAGAATGATTCTTTGGGTTCTGAGGTCTTGCCGCCAGATGGCAGGAATTAATTGTTTAAGGGTCTTCCAGGAAACCATCGAGAAGGACGATCCTAAATTGACTTTGTTAAGCCTGGTTTCCCCAACCAGGGTTAGGGAGACAAGCTAAACAGAATGTGCAGCTTAGTCAGATAGGCACACAGATAAATGAGTGAGCTAAGCTTGTATGTTTATTAACATACAGTAAAAATGACAGATACGCTTGTGCTATCAAATATATAGTTTATTCCATTATGAGTTCATAGCATAGTCAAAATAACAGTCCAATAGTCATGTATCATTTAGTCAGTCCATTCAGGGATATTCAGTTAGCAAAGTCCGTGTTGAATACCCTATGTCAGTTCACTTACAAGCCAGTCCTTTGTTTTCTCTCCCGTTCGAGCAATGCAGACTTGTTTCCTTGCAGTAATCAGGGATCATCAAAGCCAGAGAGTGAGCAAGCTGCAGCCTTGCTTCTTTTAAAGTGCTTTCACAACCACTCCCTTAATTACTATCCCACAGTTAAAGTTGCAGACACTTTAACATACAAACTATGATTACATATTATTATTTACCTAAACCAGTTAGGGTAAAACAATGTTATCCCTAACATTCTCCCCTTTTAGGAAATAATAATAAATATAACTATTTACATCTTTAAATCATATTTGTTACAACTCTGTTTAAACTTAATTACTCCTTGAGCTTTTGTAAATTGGTCTGCAATGTTTTCTTCCGTCATGCAGTATTCCAATTTAATTAGCCCATTCTTAACAGATTCTCTAACATTTAAGTATCTTAAATCAGTATGCTTTGATCTAGTTTTTACAGCAATACTAGTAGCTAACTTTATAGCTGCTTGGTTATCCTCGTACACAATAATGGAATCTTTAACAGTTATACCCGTGTCTAATAATAACTGTTTGTACAAAATCAAGTCAGTGCATAATAATGACAGACATGAAAATTCCGCTTCCATCGTGGACAAGCTGATATGCTGTTGTCTGATTGACCTCCACCCTATCAGTGTTTTATCAAATAATATAGCCATCCCAGATGTTGATTTTTTAGTGTTTATATCAGTTGCAAAACTTGCATCTGCATAGGCACTAAGAATCAAATCACCCTTTGGTTCTATATACAATGCATGGTTCATTGTTCCTTTAAGATATCTTAAAATTCTCTTTAATGATTGCCAATGACATTGTTGTGGTTCTGAATTAAAACGTGCCACCTGATTTACACTATAAGCTATATCTGGCCTTGACCAATTGCTTATATATGATAAGCTGCCAATCAAAGATTGATATATTGACTTATCAAATTTGGGACTTTGATCATTAGTTTGGCAAACTTCCTGACTCATTGGAGTCTTTGCCGGTTTACAAAGTTCCATTTTAAACGTTTTAATTAATTGGCAAATTTTATCTTCTTGAGATATCTTAAAACCAATTTTTGTTTTGTTAATTGTCAATCCTAGATACTTTTTAATTTCACCTAAATGCTTTAATTTTATCTTTTTGGCTAATAATGATATAATCTCATTAGCTTCATTATTAGTCTTAGTTATCAAAGCAATATCATCTGTAAATAATAACAATAATGACACCGTTCCATTATTTTCTCTTTTAAACACACATGATCTGCTAAACCAGATTTAAAACCTATATTGTTTAACTCTTTCACAATGTATTGGTTCCACTCAAACCCAGATTGTTTCAACCCGTAAACTCTTTTTGAGTTTCCAACAATCATTACTATTTAATTTATTGTCTTTTATACCTACTGGTTTTCTTAAATATATAGTGTGCTGCAATGGTGCATGCAGATAGGCAGTTTCTACATCTAAATGGTTAATTACATAGTTTTTCTTAGCTGCCCACACTAATGCTGCTCTTAAAGATGTTGCTTTAAGACTTGGTGCAAAAACTTCATCATAATCAGATGCAGTTTGATTAAATCCTTGAGCTACTAACCTAGCTTTATGGGTAACAGTCCCATCATGTCCAGTTTTTATTTTAAATATCCATTTGCACCCAATGGATTTTTCTCCTGGAGGTAATTTAGCATCTTCATAAACTTTCATTACCTTTAATGAATTTAGTTCCTTTTCCACTGCCTTTTGCCAATTCTCCTGATCCTTAGCAGGATACATCCTAAGTTCATCTATACTAGTTGGAACTTTAGTTACTTGGCAAACTATACTTGCTTGATACCTATCAGGTGGTCTAGTTACACGTGAAGTACGTCTAGGTATTACAGGACTTACAGGTGGACTTTCATTAACTAACTCTTCTTGATTATCTAACTCTTCCTGATCAACTGTTTCCTCTTGTTCTGGTCCTATTTTCTCTTCATGGACTTCTTCTTTAATTGGACTCTTCTTATAACTAATCTGATCTTTCTGCCTTTTGTAGGGTTCAATAATTACTTCATTATTTAAATCTTGCTCTAATCTATTCCATCCTACATGTTCTAGGAATTTAGCACTAGCACTGGTGTAAACTTTAGATGTACCTGGTTCCCAGAATCTATAAGATCTATGATTAGATGTATATCCTGCAAAATATAATCTTTTAGCTCTATGCTGTCCTTTGTGTCTAAGTTGTGAAGGGATATGCACCCATGCTGGTGCTCCAAATGTGTGCATGTAACTTAAATCAGGTTTTGTACCATGCCACAATGTGAATGGTAATTCACCTGTTGTTGAATTAACAACATTATTTAATATATGATTACCACACATTATTGCTTCTCCCCATAAATTGTCAGGTAATCCTGAATCAGACATCATAGATCGTGTCATTGATTGTAATGTTTGGCCTCTTCTCTCTATAAAGGCATTATGTTGTGGCCTACATGGTGCAGACATTTTATGTTGAATACCTAACATTCTTAGTCTGTTCTGGAATTTATTATTTGTAAATTCTGTACCATTATCTGTTATAAGAGTTACTAATTTCTTTTTAGTTTTCCTTTCTGCAAATTTAATCCAATTAAAGAGATTTTGATACGTTTCAGTTTTGCTTTTCATTAAATAGCAAAACCCATATCTAGAATAATGGTCCATTATACTTAATATGTAACGAGCTCCTCCTACACTTGGTTTTTTAGGACCTATTAAATCTGCAAATACTACCTCTAAAGGTTCTTTGGTAGTAAATCCATCAACTCTATTAGCCGGTGTAACCCTTGCTTTGCTTTGATTGCAGATATTACATTGCAAATACTTATGACAAGGTTTTAAACTTATTCCCTTAGATAATTCAACAGTTTTCTTAAGCATTTTAAAATTTAAATGCCCTAGCCTTCGATGTAACAAGTGAATACATTCATCATGAGGTTTCTTATTTTCATAAACTGTGTTAGCCACCTTTAAACCATCATCATTTAACACATATAATTCACCTCTTAAAGATGCAGTAATTTTCTTATCTTCTTTCTCAATTATGCAGTTATCTCCTTTAAATGTAACTACATATCCTAGTTTAACCAAAATTCTTACTGAAATTAAATTAAACTTAAGTTGTGGTACATATAACATTTTTACATTCTCTTTTATAAAAGAACAATATGCTATACCTTGACCTTTAGCTTTCAGTTTCCAGCCATTGGCTAATGATATCTGCTGTGTACTCTTGGACATTTTAATAAAATGTTTGTTATCATTAGTTATACAATGAGATGCTCCACTATCAACCACCCATAAATTATTTTTTACAGCTCCGTTAGTATACATGGCTAACTCTAAATTTTTCTTTATCTTTTGATGACTTTTTGTATTCTGGCCAGCGTTCTGCTGCTTTGCTTTTTTACAAAATCTTGCCAAATGTCCTCTTCCTCCACAATTAAAACACTTTTTAATTGTGTATGCAGTAGGAGATTCATTATCTTCTTTTTGAGGTTGCTGCCTCCTTAATTCGTCTCTTTCAAGCCTTCTTCTGGCCTCTTCAATCAATCTGCCAGTTATATCAGTTAAAGTTAGGCTTTCCTTTGGCAATATTTCAAGGGAAGTTACGTAGTTGTCATAGGTTTCGTCAAGGGAAGATAGTATTATATAGACTTGGTGTAGTTCAGAGAAAATAAGCTCTTTCTCGTGCAGTTCTTGAAAAATGCTTTGCATAGTTTTCAAATGGCTCAGCATATCACCATTCTTATGGAGATGTGTACTGAAAAGTTTCCGTGTTAGATTTATGTGAGCACCAACATTATCTCGAACATAAATCCTCTTCAGCTTCTGCCAACACCCAACAGCTGATTTCTCTCCGTGGATATAAACAAGTTGCATATCAGTTATGGTTAAAGCAATAATGCAAATAGCTTGCTGATTTTTATGCATAAATTCTTCTATCTTTAATTTATCTTCATCATCCTCTGGATCCCATTCTTCTACGTTTGGTGGATTTTCAATTATGTTCCACAAACCTTCTCTTCGTAGAAGCAGACTACATTTCATAGACCATGATACATAGTTTGTTCCATCCAACTTGGATATCAGGGACAAACTTTGTAAATTGACTTGTGCCATGTTTTCTTTTATGAATATAAAACTATAATTAATAAAACACAGCTGTCTGTTTATTGTAATGTATAACAACACAAACTTTCACTTTTACATAAATCTGTTTTATCCTAGTTAAACTGACTTTGCAGCCTCTGGGCCCATAACCAGTGTTAAGCCTGGTTTCCCCAACCAGGGTTAGGGAGACAAGCTAAACAGAATGTGCAGCTTAGTCAGATAGGCACACAGATAAATGAGTGAGCTAAGCTTGTATGTTTATTAACATACAGTAAAAATGACAGATACGCTTGTGCTATCAAATATATAGTTTATTCCATTATGAGTTCATAGCATAGTCAAAATAACAGTCCAATAGTCATGTATCATTTAGTCAGTCCATTCAGGGATATTCAGTTAGCAAAGTCCGTGTTGAATACCCTATGTCAGTTCACTTACAAGCCAGTCCTTTGTTTTCTCTCCCGTTCGAGCAATGCAGACTTGTTTCCTTGCAGTAATCAGGGATCATCAAAGCCAGAGAGTGAGCAAGCTGCAGCCTTGCTTCTTTTAAAGTGCTTTCACAACCACTCCCTTAATTACTATCCCACAGTTAAAGTTGCAGACACTTTAACATACAAACTATGATTACATATTATTATTTACCTAAACCAGTTAGGGTAAAACAATGTTATCCCTAACAGACTTCCATCATGCAGGGCTGGTTTTCGATGGCGACCTTCACTCGGATCTTCTTTGCATCTAATGATGAGGCGTGACCAATTGTAATGGTTTGGTGTGCCTCTTCTCGTTTCGTTGAATGGGCTAGTGGTTTATTTCTGTAGGAGTGGTTGTTCCATTGGTGGTTCAAATTTTCCCGACTCACAGGACGATTTCCTGTGGTATGGCGGTAGTTGGTTCCCCTCTGAAATGGGCTGGATCCTTGCTTGCTTCTACAAACCTTTCCGATGTGGCTTCTCTTCCCACAAACATGGCAGAGCGCGTCGAGGAATTTGCAGTCTGATCGTGGGTGGTTTGCCCCACAACATGCGCATCGATGCTGCAGGCTCTGGTTAAGCTGGTGGCATTGGTCTCGTTCAGACTGGAGCCGGTGGACCTCTTCCTCATCACTTTCTGATGATGATTCGAGGTCCTCATGGTGGGTTGCCATCATATGTCTCTCTAGGCAAGGTGAAGTTTCGCCGGCGAGTTGGCGGAGTGGGGCGTTGGTGCGGCACATTCGGGCAGCCGACTTCCTGGTTGCTTCTGCTGCAGTAGCATCAGCAATGGTATCAGCAAGGCTGATGTCACCTTTCGCCATCAGCTTACTTTGCACATGTGGTGCATCTAAATCCAGAACTATTCGGTCTCTTAGAGCTTCTTCGAGGTCAGCGAACCCGCAGAGGCCTCCCAGGTTCCGGAGATCCGCGATGAAATATTCAATGCTTTCTCCTTTCCATTGGTCTCTCTGGTAAAATTCATGTCTTCGGACAAGTGTTGGTATGGTAGTTGCATAGTGGGCCCGTAGGAGGGTCTTGAGGACGTCCCAGTCCATGGATTTCACCTCAGCCGGTTTCGCCAGTGCCTTAGCCATCTTGAAAACGGCAGGTCCGCAGTGAGTCAGGAATACCGCTCACTTTTTTCCAGTAGTGGCATCCTTCAAGTTGTTGGTCTCCAGAAACATCTGGAACCGGTCCATATATGAGTCCCAGTCTTCTTGTGCCGGGTCGAATGGAGCGGGTGGTATGGTGCCGCCGGTCATGATTTCCGCCATTGATGCGCCTTCAGCCACGTGCTCTCTTTGGTGCTCTGTAGTGTTCAGTCAGCTCTGACATCTCCGCATCCCATCCTCGTCGCCAGTGTTAAGTTCTGCGCATGGGTGCAAGGAACAGAGACGAGACGGTGAACAGTGAACTTCAACTCTTTATTAATCATTCTGAACAGAGCAAAACCCTAGGGCAGCAGCGGCCCTTTTATAGGAAAGCTGCTGATCTAGTAACCAATGAGAAATATGGAGTGTTAACCCCTTTAACCAATGAGAGTGGCTCGTTAACAGCCAATCAGATTCTCCTGAATGGACCAATCCGATATCGCTATTATCGGCCAATCAGAAGTGCAGGACTAGAACCCTGCTATTTTCTAAAAGTTTGATAAAACTTTATTTAAGCATTTTATTAGTTCATAACACTGAAGATCTGTTCCCAGCAGTTCTTACTATTGTTCAGACTAGCGAGGATTGCTGGGAACAATTATATTAGCAACATCTGGAAGAATGTTGGTTGCCTCCTGTTGTTTCAAACCTCTGGAATGCTCTGAAGTGTTAGACTTTGTTGCCATCATGTGGCCATAACTTGATATAAACTATTGTAGCTCTTTGTGTTGCAATTCCTAAGGCCTACATAGTTTTCCAGATCTGAATGGGACAGATCCTTTTTTCCCTTCCTTCAACTGATTTCTTCACACGTGTTCTTGCCAAGATCTCCAGAACGAAAAAGTAACATGTGGCTGGGGAAGTGGATAGTAGCAAGTTCTTGGGGGCAAGTCACTCAAAATAAGAAGGCAGCTCCTTCCATCCGGCTAGGGGCCCGGATAAGGGGTGTGCATAAGTACACCATTGTGCCTTCTGTCCCTGTCCTGTTGTCCCCATTTAATCGTACCTATTTTCTGTATTCTTACTCATGTTTATACATATATCTATTAACTTGTAAGCGATTGACAAATCAAATAAATAAATAAAATAAAATAAATAGGAAATAAGAGCTAAGCTGAGTCTCAGAGGGTATATGATGCCCCTTATTAAAGCTTAGGACCAGCTGAGAGCAGTGAGGGGAGCAACTCCGCCTGCTCCCATTCTCGGTCTGGGGCACACAGAACCCAGTCTCCTGAGGGAGTCAGTGAGAAAGCTGGTCTTCTGAGAGAGCCAATGAAGGGCCCTCTCTGAGAGGGAAGCAGGGCCACTTTTTTTTTTTGCACACTTACACCCAACTCTTCAGGTTAGAGAATATCATCTCACGGGGAGGGGGAGAGACACAAAAAACAATCCCCCCCCCCAGCATTTTAAGGCATGGGAACCTGCGCTCTGTTTAGAGATAGCAGGAAGACGCAGTTGTTCATTGTTGGCAATTTTGCAGGACTTGGTCTCTGTTGCCCTGAAGGGGAACTACAGGCTTGAGAGAAGATAACCCCTCCCATCTCCCATTAAAATGCAAGTGAACTTCATTATTAATTGCACCCAGTAATAGTTTTAGCTTTGCTTTAATGCCTATCCTAGCTGGGGGCAATTGGGGACAAGGCTTTCCTGTCCCCAGCCTTTCAGGAGGTGGCCATCGCCTGTTGTGTTCTGCCTGGCTCTGCTCTGCACCCAGTTCTGTCCCAGTTCTGGTTTGGTTGTGGTGGGGGACCCCACAATGAAGTGGATGTGGCCAGGCTGCCATGTTTAATTGTTCTAGGCCATTCCTTGGCAAGCTTTCTGTGTTGAAAATCCTTGGAAGGTGACCTAAACCTAAATTCTAAAACTTAGGATGCAAACAGTATTTTTCTCACTATCATGATCTTCCGAAAACAATGTGATATTCAATTTAGCCTTGATAAAGGTACAGCACATCAAATTGGAAGGCTTATTTATATCTAATTAATGTTTAAGAAAAAGGTATTATTCAGACCCTGACAGAAACAAAAAGGTCATCACCATTTATTGCATATTTCCTGAAGCAACTGATTACCAGCCTCTAACGTGGCAAGCAACTGAATCTTAAATAAAATAGATAAATGGTTTAGTGAACAGAAAGTAGTCAAAGTAAATGGCATTGCATATAGAAAAAGGGTGGGGCTCTGATCACAGTCACAACTGCCACCTTGACTCCCCTTTCCATCCACAGACATCCCTAAACCTGTGGGGTCTTTTTGCTATGTCTTAGCAGACATAATAATTTGGCAAGGCAGACTTTTGGTGAAGTAACGTCACCCAGTGTACCTCAGATTCATGAATTATAGGGCCTGCCTTATGGATCAGCCAGCCTCCCCAAGACATGGTTGAAGACCTTACTGAACTTTAGAAATCGATGAAGTCTTGGCTTTTCCCCAGGCACTGGAGTACAGATGTTGATAGAACTGGCATAGGGTGATTAGTGGGTGGATGTGGATTTTATTTGAGTCTCCAAAAAATTTTTTGTTTTTGTTGTATAGTATTGTGCATTCATTTTGTTCGCCACCCAAAGTATCTTCTGATAGATGGGTGACCACACAAATTTGTTTCATAAATAAATCCTGTCTCTTTTTATATTTTAATAGTTTTGTTACAATAACTCTCTTAACCATCTTTTCTTTAGAGTTAGGCAAGAGGAATCTTACTACACTCGTTAGTATATGCTCCCAGAGAATGTATCCTATTAATCCACCATCGTTCTCCTTGCCATCGAGCCCCACGCTAAACTCAATGTCATCACAAACACTCAACTGGACAGATATTGAATCTGTCTTTCCAGGTTAATCAAGATAAATAGGGGGAAAATTGCTATATTCCACTCTCTATTGGGATTTAGACTTACTGCAGGAGAAACAAAGGCTGATAAATACGATTAGCATTGTACCGCTGTTTTCATTGTGACAGTATTTTGCAGAAATAATTGCTTATATATCAATACTAACTTTCCTGTCCTGGTGGATACATCAATGGTCTTTGTATCATTTTATCTGAGGATGCAGATAGAATCTTGGACAAATGAGACAGACCTTATGTGTGCTTGACCCAATGATTCAATGCAGAGAAAAGTAAAGTTCTAATTTAGGCAAGAAAAACCAAAAGTACACATATAGACTGGGTGAAACCAGGCTCAATAGCAGTGAGAGGGATCTTGGAGTGTTAGTGGACAACCAGCTAAATATGAGCCAACAGTGTGCAGCAGCAGCCAAAAAAGCTAATGCAAGTTGCATTAACAGAGGGATAAATCAATATCAAGTGAGATACTAATACCACTCTATAAAGCCTTAGTAAAACCACACTTAGAGTACTGCATCCAGTTTTGGTCACCACACTATAAAAAAAGATGTTGAGACTTTAGAAAAAGTACAGAGAAGAGCAACCAAGATGATTAGGGGATTGAAGACTAAAACATATGAAGAATGGTTACAGGAACTGGGCATGGCTAGTCTAGTGAAGAGAAAGACCAGGGGAGACATAATAGCCGTCTTCCAATATTTGAGGGGCTGCCACAGAGAGGAGGGGTTCAAGCTATTTTCTAAAGCACCCGAAGGCCAGACAAGGAATAATGGATGGAAACTTAACTTAGAAATAAGGAGAAACTTTCTGACTGTGAGAACAATCAACCAATGGAACAGCTTGCCCTCGGAAGTTGTGGGAGCACCATCACTTGAAACTTTCAAGAAGAGATTGGACTGCCATTTGTCAGAAATGGTATAGGGTCTCCTGCTTGGGCAGGGGTTGGACAAGGTCCCTTCCAACTCTGACTATCTTTATTTTACCCTTATTTTTTTGAAGGACTGAGCAGCCACTTAGTGTCTAAAGGAGGCGAATGTTTCTTGAGGCCAAAGCCTGAATCTCATGCTGCATAAGAAAGCAGTGAGAATTTGCTTAAAGAACCTTTAATTTTAGGATGCTTTCCAGCTGGTCACCCATCCCATTCCTCAATAAGATTCTGTAAAATGTGGCAACATCTCAGTTCCAGATTATCCAATTTTCCTACGATTGGCTTTAAATCAATTCTGTCTGAAATTTCAGAAGTCTAAGTCAGCAACGCTGCTGAATTTGACCTCACAATATTAGATTTTTCGAAAGGAGTAATTATATCAGTTTGCAAATGTTCAACTCTCATTGCACTTCAATGTTGTTATAAATAGTAGCTTACCTTGAAAAGGTTCTAAGAGTAAACAGGATTTAGGAAGTATACCCAAGATCACAGTGGTAGGAACTCCATGCATTTTTATTGTCACACTTAAAAAATACATTAACAGATACTAGAGGATATGACTTTTTAAAATCTGCATCCCATTAATTAGGCAGTGGGGAAAAGCCTTCTATGCTGTGGGGGAAGGGTCTATCTTTGAAAGGTATTTATATTGGGGCAGGTGCCTATTGCTGCCAAGGTGTGTTCTGCCCCTAGTCAAAATGTTGCATTATCTGCCTGTCCTGAGAAAGGCCTTTATCTTCCATAGCAACCACATGCATTATGTTTAAAATGTGGAGCTGAAAGAAGAAACACATTTGTTACCATATTTAATTCAGTTCTCAAAAAAAAACCCACCAACCAACCCATCCATATTATGTGAGCAACACATTAAAAAGGCAAATTGAGGTGCCAGGGATTATGAGGATAAAATATGAATATTAAATAGAGGATATCCAAATATGACAATGTTAAGTGGTCAAATCACAGTTTAATTTGCTACTTTTTATCATCTTCCTGTTCCTAGTACCCTTCAGATTTAATGACATGACAACTTTTATAATGGAAAGGAATTATACTCATTACAAACTACCAGATTAGAGGGTCATAATACCATGATCAGCACTTTAGATTCTACCACCACTTCAAAAATAATACCCATCCATCACCATTTTGCCTTTAATGAGCTTTTCCTCTATAAGTGCAATAGTTTACGATTCTTTTGCATAATTTGGAATCTGAGGGAAAAGCAAAATTTGCAACACACAACAAGCCATCAGAATATTGAAGACCACAGATTGAAGGACAAAATTGTATCATTTATTACCATTTACAAACTGCTTTATTGATACAAATGTTTTAACCAATAACAATATATGAATATCAGAATATATTACAGCACATTAAAACATCATATACGTTTGCAAACATACATAGCAATTTGGTTTGTACCATATTAAAAAAAATACAAAAAAGAGGAAGTAGTGAAGGGGAAGAAAACATTAGGCATCTTAATTGCCTTGGTCAGTTTATTCAGTATATACAAAGACAGAAAAACTTTCCCAATGTCCAAGTCCAGCAACTTTTTAACATGCCCTAATGCCCTGGAAGTACCAAATTCACTCTCAGCCAATAGGATAAGAAGAAAGGATCACTAGAATAAGCAAAATGTTGGCTGGGGACAATATAATCCAATGCACTGGGTTCAGGAAAACGGCTGTAGTATTACCTTACCGCTTCTGAGTCTTCAGTACCTTAATTTGACAAAACATTAATGAATATATAGGACAGCAACTGGAAGCCCCAGGACTAAATGCAGCCCAATGAGAGACAGTGCCTTTTCCAGTTTACCAACTGCGGCAAGAGTTGCAAAACAATTTGCGAGCAAGTTATGCTAGGGTAACAAAAGGTGGTTCTTCTAAAAATATTTTAAAAAGGACTGGACTGGACTGGACTGGTGAACAGAATCATTTTAGAATCATCCTGCTCAGAAACCATTTCCCTAAATATCACATGGGACTTGCCACTTCCACAGTAACAGATTATGCCTGGCATTGTTATCATGTTTCCTCTGCATACATTTACACTTGACATTATGGCACTAACACAAATGATGCTGAAAGCACAAAACTTTGACTCCCCTCTTCTTTACACATTAAATTTTAAAAAGTCAAGAAAATTAATTCAAGGATACTCAGCATTACTCGGAAGACAGAATAAGCAACAAGGAGACAATTAAGAGGAGCAGGTATGGAAAGAATCAGCTTGATAGCAAAGCAGCCATATAGTCTTGCCTCTGGAAGGGTCTGGTGGAAAAGAGAGAATTTGGGGGGTTCTTCTAAGGGCAGAGAGTCTTTCTTCTCATTCTGTGACCAACCATAAAGAGACAGCCGAAAGGGAAAGAATACACTATACTTCAAACATCATGTTGTGCAAGATCCACCAGTTCTCTTAAAATAGTAGCTGGAGAGTAGGAGCAGGTTTAAAACTGCTTTTCTTGTGCTGGCAGTTGATCTGGCTCACAAGTATAGATTAGAAAAGGAAAGGCCTGAAAGGAACCCACCACAGGCTGTCAACACACCTTTTCTTTTCCGACCCATTCCATCTTTTTGCCTCCATGGCAAGCTGCTTTCTAACACTCCTGGTATAACTGACTTATCCATGCAAATTTATTTCCAAATATGGATTGCACTTGTGCGAATAGCTGCTTTTCAGAGAAACAACTACAGGAAAAACAAACAAAATCCCTGGGATTTAATTTTCAAAAATACAAAATGTGCTTGTGTTTAGTTAGCCCTTCCTACTGGGAAGAGAAGGGAAAAGACGGGAAGAGGGAGAAGAGGAGTAATTATAGGTACCATATTTTTCTCTAAAGGAAAAGATTGAAAGTGGCGGAAGAAATCTCTTCCCTTTGGAAGCTGTGCATTTCTATCTGCTGTCTTAAAGCACAAATTAGCAAAAGCAAAGATTCCACCCACACATCCCCATCAATTTAAACCACAAATCTCTTTTCACTACCTTAGCATATTAGTAAAATTTGTTTTGGAAAGGCACTGTATTTATTTTTCCAACCCAAATTTACAAGATTAAACAAACATTTTTAAAAAATGCAGAATGGATTTCTATAAAGACTACAAAATATTTCTCATTCCAAGAACTTGGAATAAGATAATTTTGGCATTCCCCAAACACATCTGCTTGTTGAATCAATGATTATAACACCATGACTACCAAGTGGATTAGAGCGGGGGAAGGGGGGGTGTTATACATTTCTGGATTCCCAAAAGGTGGAAAAGTAGGAAAGCTGGGAATGCAAAGACTGCAGAGCTCCAATTCCTAGGGAAAGCAGGAGGGGAGGAGTTATGGTAAGCAGAGTGCATGACTGATGAGAAAACATGCATGGTCAGGGGCCCTCTTCAAGCCAAGAAGAGAATGCACCACTATACTCAGCATTTTAGGTAGCTGCTAATAAAAATGATAGCTGCTTCCACCACCATCAATAATACAGGTAGTCCTCAACTTACAACAGTTTATTCAGTGACTGTTCGAAGTTACAAGACTGAAAAAAGTGATTTATGACCATTTTTTCACACTGATGACCATTGACGCATCATATGATCAAAATTCAGACGCTTGGCAACTGGTTCATATTTATGATGGCTGCAGTGTAACCAGGCTCATGGGATCCTCTTTTGCGTCTTTGTGACAAGCAAAGTGAGTGGGGAAGCCAGATTTACTTAAAAATCATATTACTAACTTAACAACTGAAGTGATTCGTTTAACAATGGTGGCAAGAAACATCATAAAATGGGGCAAAACTCACAGTCTTGCTTAGCAATATAAATTTTGGGCTCAACTGTGGTCGTAGGTTGGGGACTACCTTATTGTGAAGAAGAGGAAATCCCATGAATTAATTATTTTAGGCAGTCAAAGGTCCACAGAATTTGAGAAATATCTATACTATTCTATAAACTGAATGCTGAGAATTGCAGCAGGAATTTCATGAATTCAAATTGTGGAAATTAATATGGTAGTTCTACTATGCTACAAATTTATACCACTATCAAGTATCATAACTCTAAAAGCAAGAATTATCAAGATTATAAAACTACTTTTCTAATAAAGGCCAAAGAGTTGTATGGATGAATCATTTGCCTATTACATTAGTCACCCAAATCTGCTTAGGAAAAGTCACATGGAAGTAATCAATTTTCTGAATGGTCCCTAGCCCATTTCTAGCCAGGCCCTCAAAATCAATGTCTGCAAACATCTAAGAGATCTCTGGTAAAGAACTGCTAGTGTGCAAACTGTCCCCAAAACGTTCGGTAGGGAAATGTAAGACTGAAAAGATTTAAAACCAGAGCAAAGATGTACTCTGAAAACAGTGACATCATGACATGTGTAAGAAAGGGCATATAAATAAAAGGTGAAGCTTCAAGACATATTATTCCAACAACTAAGTGCTTAGCCAAGGCCACCATATTGTGATTAATGATGTAAACTGCTCCACACGAAGGGCTAGTGATGTTATGCCAGTCGAAGGCACTGTATCCCTTCAGCTTTCAACTGCAATTCTGCATTTTCTGAACAGAAAAACAAGTGGAACATTAGAATTAATTAATTCCTAGACCAAGGCCTTTTCAGACATTGATAGGATCCCCTCTTGTAACTTATGTCTTCCAGCATCCTCCTCCATTGCTGTGGAGATGAAAAACCTACCCTCAATATTGTTGTTTTAATAGAGGATCAGTTGATGATTATAGAAGATGTGGTCTTAAACCATTAATGGGGAACCTGATGCCACCAAAGAGGTCGTTTTAGAATCTATTTCTAGGCTCCCATTTAAGAAAAGAACAAGTAATTATTATCATTAATGGGAACTAGAGCAGTTCTCATCCTCATCTGCAATCCAACCACTAAGCACTGATCTTATGAGCTTCTGCTTCTTGCCTTCACTCCTTTCCCTCTGCTTTTACTGTTAACCCTTTTTTTTCCCCCCAGCGCATGTTATTGTTCTGGATACAGTGCATATCTACAATGTCTAGCACAGCATCGCAAAGAATTAGCACATTGTTGCCCCTTTCCAAGCACAAAAATGTCTATTACTACCTTGCTTGGTTTGACAAGTTGGAACTAAGATCCTTAAAAGAGGGATAAAAATATAGGACTAAAAACTACATGATTGGAATAGAGATGCATAAAATGGACTGGGGATGGGCGGGGAAAGGAAATAATCAGTGTCCTGGCTCCTTTTGACAATCATCTGACAAAAGGAGCCAGGAAAGCCATATGTGCTTCTACAAGAGCCTGGTGGATTTGGGACTGTGCATTTTCTCTCTCCAAGGCTGTGCATCAAATCTCACTACAAATCAAGGACATAAATAATTATAATAAAAGAAATAATCATCATCTAGAAAGGGCTGCAGTGTTTATACAAATGCCACCATGCAGTTACAAGACCACAATTTTGATTTGAAAAATTAAAAAAGTGTTTGGATTTTTTTTTTAACTTTTTGGATTTTTCTTAAATTAAATCAGATCAGTTGATAGAAAATAAGTATGCATAATTTTCCCACTCCATCCACCACAGTCCTTATCTATACATAATATATATAAAACTCAGGACCCAATAAAAATGATACTCTTTTTAAGTCAGGGCTGACATGACTGGACTACCATTGACCATTGTTTTGCGCCCCCTACTGGCCAAAGGTTGCACCGGGTGGCAGTTCGAGGTGCCATTTAGCATGGCACCAGATGCAGGGTGGGTTGGAATGCTTACAGTGGTGATATTGGAGCTTGGGGAGCCATGGGAAGGTGTGACAGGACTTGGCAATGAGGAGGAAGTGGTAGCTGGCAAGGTAGCTGGACTATGAGCTTTGTCACTGACAGATTCACACTCTGAAGCCCCACTGGTGTTGGTACACTCTGAGTTGGGAGGCTGAGAAGACAGTTTTAACCTCTTGCAGGCTGGTTGAACACGATATTTCAGTGGGAGAGGGCCATTCTATTGAAGGAAAGAAACAGGATATATTAGCAACTTGCAACTTGCTGTTTCTCCAAAAGAAAAGAAAAATGGCAAAGAAGCACAGTAAAACATCAGACATAATTTTAACACTGTAAAACAAAAAAGGCATAAAACTGCAGCTGTACAACAGTTAAAACATTTGTCAGTATATTTTAATATTGACCTAGTAGTATGGTCCTCAGGCAGTTATTATAACAGTGTAAATAACCATGTACCATCTTATTAAATATGATCTTGCTACTGGTCCATTCACAGAGACGCCCTATTCCAAATTCCATCTCATGGAAGATAAGAAATCCAGAAGCCAAGCTTTCCCAATAGAGGTAGACCTTGACTTGCAATTATTCATTTAGCAACTATTCAAAATTATAATGGTCCAAACCAGTCCTTGCACTTACAACATTGAAACATCCCTATGGTCAAAGGATTAGATGTTGGGCATTTAGCAACTGGCATATATTTACAATGGTTGCAGCATTCTGGACTCATGTGATTGCTATTTGTGGCCTTCCAGCCAGCTTCTGATGAAGAAAGTCAGTGGGGAAGCTGGATTCATTTAATAATCACATAATTCACTTAACAACTGTAATGCTTTGCTACATTCATGGTGAAAAGGTCATAAAATCGTATATGACAACTGGCTTGATTAACAACCAAAAATTCTGGTCCTAACTGTGATCTTAAGCTGAAGGCTATCTTTACTAGCTCTTCATGCAATGCACTATTTGCAAAGATACTCCTGGACATTTTGCTGACTTTTAAAAACACTGAAAACACTTTTGTGTCAAGCAGGCCTTTGGCCTTTAGGAAGGATTGTGAGTGAACAACTATTTTGTTCACTAAAACATCATGATTTTATACAGTGCTTATCGTATCTACTGGATTGGGACAGTATATAAATATTGGTTGATCAGTTGATTAGCTGGCTGACAGTCAGATGGATGTCATAAGCTTTTGTTTAAAACCAGGAATTTTGAGAACTGGCTGTAGAGAGAGTCCCATAATCACCACCACCACCACCAAGAAGACACATCTCCAGTGAGATTATTTATCCACTTTGGTCCAGTTCATGCACCAGGTTTTAATTTTTTTTCTGTTTACCAAGGTGAGGAATACTAAGCTATTTGGTACTTTTCATACCTCACAGGCTGATTCCCCACAAAAGATAGATGCTTTTGCAAATCAGTGGGCAGCATACTTTATAGTTCAAAAAGGCAGCAGCATAGCTTCACAGAAAGATGCCTGATGATGCCATGGTTCAGACTAAATATGTGGCATTTGCCCTCCATTCCCCCAAAAACCAAGCAACAAAGAAATCACTAGAGTGAGAATTTATCTCTTGAAACTATGGGTCCCACAATGCCACCTCCTATTGCATAGTTTACTCTACCTCTTACCTGCTCAGAAACCAAGTTATGGCCTAATTTGATTGATGCTATGTATCTACTCAGAACCACCATATACTAAGCCAACAATTAAATATATATATATTTAAATAGCCAACAATTAATGTCTATAGAGATTCAGTCATCCAGGTCATAGTTGTCTCAAAGGTGTTCTACCCAACCCCCCCAACCCCCCAAAAAAGGCAACTGGAGTGCTTTTTCCTTGAGGAAGAAGAAAAAAAATATTTTGCTTTTCATCCAAGAAACTTCACAAACTGATGAGGCTTCTTGGGTGAGAAGCTAAATGTCATATTCTTCTTTCTCAAGGAAAAAACAGTTTTTAAAAAGAAGCATCTTTGAGTTATATGTCAACTTATATGTTTTTTAGTTGAAAAGAGACAGTGTGATATTGTATGAAGGTGCTAGGCTAGAAACTGGGACACTGTGAGTTCCAGTCCTGCCTTAGATATAAAGTCATCTGGGTGGCTTTGACCTACTCTTTCACCCCTAGGAAGGAGGCAATGCAACCACTTCCAAAATCTTTCCCAAAAAACTGCAAGGATTAGTCCAGGCAGTCATCAAGAATCAAGATTGACTTAAAGGCACAAACAAAACAAAACAAAATAAAAAAACAAAAGTAAAATTAGTTGAATCTTAATTATTTCCTTTCCCATTTCGGGATTTGTCTTTGAATGGAGAAGAAAGTGCAGTTTATATCTGATATGTATTTAAAAAGCTTCTTGAACATGGCATCCATCAGACCTTTAATTCACGGAATTCGTATTTTTATTCCAAATAAGGCTAAAATTTCAGAGTTGTTGGATTTTTTTTGTATAATTTATATAAAAATAAATAAATTTCCCACCCCTTATTTTTTTCTTCTGAGAAAAGATAAGCCAAATACATGGATTGGCTTTGTTTTATTCTGTTAAAAAAACCCCAGTAGATTATGTTCTTCATGGACAAGTATCACTCTAAAACAATTCAGTGAAATATGATTGTGTTTTACTATAATTGTAACAGAATCCTTAACAGAGCCTGTGGACAAAGAGGATGCAGTAAGTCTGTTATTGAAAAGATTCCTCAGTCCAGAGGAAGGGCAAAGTGTGCAAAAGAAATCTGAAGCGAGTAACTCCTTGGGTGTAAGCTGATATGGGGAAGTATTTTTGTAGGCTTCCGAAATTCTGTTATATTACCTTACTGTAATAAAAATCATTCAAGAAATCCAAGTGGTTCTTGTTTCTTGAGTTTGCCAGCTTTAAAAGGCTGGACAATAGTCTATTTTATTGCAAAATCTTATGGAGTAGTTCAAAATTTTATAAGCCTTATGATAGATTATGTGTAAGCAAGGTAATTAAAATTATAGGTACAATGGGGAAATGGGGTTACCAACTTTCAAGAGGCTGACTAAGCTGTTATTTATCTTTCCTTTTTCTCCATTAATGAACATGTTTTAATACAGTCCCAGATGTTTCTTTTTAAATTCTAAGGCTTTTAATTCTCATGTTGAAAGTTTGAAATTTAAAAATCTTCCAAATTTTCTCATTAGTGTGATAATTAAATCTCATTAAGATGATGCAAGTTAATTTTTTCAAGTAGAGGATTTTTTTTCTTACTAACCCTTCGCCAAGGATAGATATAAGTTATGTCCATGAGAGTGTAATATTCTTTTAGAGGTTCATCTTCATAGAGAACTTCCACCTAATAAACAAAGTTTAAGACATGCAGAATTATATGACACAGGCATAAATTTAAATATTTGCCACAGATTTCAGTAATCTGAATACCTCTTTTTGGTGGTAAATTTATTTAAATTGACAACTACACAATAGAAGCAAAAAGAGAGAATTAAAAAAATAAAGGGTGCAGAAAAGAAAACAATAGAAAGAAAAATAAAAAAGGACAAAGTAAGAATATAGAAAAAGAAAAGAAATATATATTTCCCACCTTCTTCACAAGTATAAACAATTTTAATAACTTACCATCTTTTCTTAAAATACAACAAATGATTTCTTCTTCCCATATCCCATCTCTTATCTATAAATAAAGCCTCATTATTTCGACTCTAATGTCAGCAAATGTCCATTAAGTGTTAGTAGGAATAACATCTATTTTAACCTTGATAAAATAAACTAGCTTTATATCCCTTCCTTCTGCTACGTTCCAAGACATCTAAAAATATCAATCTTTAGTCCCTTTAATAATCCTAGAAATTGATTTATTTTCATTTTGTCCTGTCTTAAATTTTTTTTCAAAGTTTTAACAAGCTTCCTTGATAAATCCAGTGTAGGAAAATTATCCAGGTCACCCTCTTGTGTTTGTATAGTGGAATTTGTAACTGAAGTAAGGGGAGGAGTGAAAAGACTGGCTAGCCTTGAACTGTTGATGGATGGAAAGCAGATCTTTCCTAAACCTTGTACTGCTTATCGAGCAATTTCCATAATGAGTGCATTATTCTAGCTAGATTCCTGTCAATAGAAAAATAGCAATAAATGTATCATTTTGATCCATTCATTGTGTTTTCCTGCTTCCTTGCACCTGTCAGGGTGCTATTTCTTTGATATATTTCTTTTAATTATGAAGACATTTGCTGATTTCTGTTTTATGTCCAATGCACTACCTTTTTCTATGTCAATCATATTTGTTTTGAAATCCACTTGCATGTCACTTTCAATATTGTAATGTAAAACTTATTCCTCTTTCATAACAACTTTTAAATACAGTCCAAATGTAAAGCCACTCAGTAAATCAATTTCTAGATTCATTGTCCAAAAATATCATTCAGAATGTTAAAATATTTTTGCTTAATTCTGAATTAATAAATTGAGTTTGAATGGTGTTCTCCTTTAAAGATCATTTTTAGTTTCTCCTAGTATCCTGTAGCATCCAATTTTTAAAGTTTTATTATGTTTTTTAAGCATTCAAAATAAAAGCTTTTTCCCACATTAAAGTCCCACTATAATTAATTCCAAAAATTTATTTCAAATTTAACTGGACCCCTAATATGCTTCTAAATTCCTAAAATCACAATTTTAATTATTCTTTTACTGTTTATTACAAAATCCCTCAACTTATATGTAAAACTTCTTTTAATAATGATTGAAAGAAACTCATCTGTTGTTATTAAACATTGTAATGAAAATTCGTAAAGGCAGAAAACCAGTTACCAAACAGTGATTAGAAAAAGATCTATGCAAACCCTGTGGCCTTTTAAAGACCAAATGTAATTTGACCAAGATGGCTATTCCTTTGTCTCCCACAGCTCTAAAAACACTGTTGTCTGCTGTCTTGAGGTCTCTTCACGAGAAGCAGCTTTGTGGGTGATCTCAACTCTCCTTGGCTAAGAATTAATAAAGAGGCAGGTTACTCGCCAACTCTTCATTCCGCTGCAATTGTCTCCGCTTTTTGGAAAGCTATCTTCAGTCCACCAGTCTTCCCAAGAAGTCCAATCCAGTAACCTGCATTTCTTAATGACTCTCTTTCCCCCTACCCCCTCCCCTCTCCTTGTCAAGCTGTGAAGATAAGGAAATCTGTAAGCCACCGTATAGTTTTCAGCTTAATTTCATGTGGAGTTATAAAAAAAGAAATGTAGGTTGAGTTTGGGGGGAAAATGCATATATGTATATATCTTGTCTGCACCACAATAATCTGGACAATGGGCTTAGTTCAGAGTGAATGGGAAGTAATAATATTGATCCAATAGGAGAATAAATAAATTCTGGTTGATTCCATGTGCATGGAAATATTTAACCACATTATTTTAATAAATAATTAAGAAAATAATTTTGTATCAAGTTTTTGTTAAATCCTTAAAAAAACAAATTTTATTCAACTTTTTTGATTTTGAGTGAAGGGAGAAATAGAGAATATACAAACTACAACTCTTGCATCTTGATTTTTGAGATTAGCCAATTTAATATTTGTAGAAGCTAGTAAGAGGAGCTGCTGATTTGTTTTTTGTTTTAACCTTTAGCTATGAAGAATTTTAAATATACAAAAGTCCAGCAGCAACCTCAGCCCTTGGACCAAGAAAATGGTGGGTGCTTGCCTGAAACTTACTTTGTATTTGGTGGGAACATCCATCTTGTTCCGGAGGAACTTTGCCAGGTGCATGATAGTCATAGCAGCAGGACATCGGAGGAATCTCATGCTGTTCTTCTACAGAGGAATGTGAGAAAAGCGAGAGATGGTTTTAATTAGAGAGGGCTGGACTGCACAGCAGGAGATTGAAGTTGAAATAGGTATGGAAGTCACTGTATATCTGCCAAAGGGTTAGGAAACTAATGGCTGAAGGTTGGAGGAGAAGTGCAAGAACTTCTCAGGCAAAAGTCACCAGATGTAATTTGGATATCTTTGTGGTATACAGCAAAGGAAAAAAAAAAGAAGCCTTGGGAAGGAGAGAGAGTCTTCAAAGGAGGGGAGGGGAGGGAAAGGGAAAATATAAAGAGACAAAACAGAAAAAAAAGGAAATATGGAAATAATATTGATGGAAAAGAAAGTAGCAGAAACAAAAGCAAACAATGCTGACGTTTGTATGCCTAGGAGTTCACTTAAGCCAGATTCAGGATTCTTTTTAATAATATGATTTAAGCTTAAGTTTCTTATACATGTTAGAGTTTTTTCCACATCTACTCCGTATCCTACAACTTGCTTCCAAATAATAAAATAGTAAGGCTAGCCAATCTGAGGGTGCAAATTGCCACTAGATGTTAACAATTATACATAGAAAACTCTAGCTGTTTGCTCCTTTAAAGGTTGTCAAACTTTTTGCAGGTGAGATATGGTCACCTTTATTAATATTTAAAAAAGAGTAGTAGTAGTAGTAGTTTATTGTCATTGCACCTCATGAAATGAAATTAAATGCCATTTTGTATAGCCACTTGAACTTTACATAAAACAATTACTATGGTAAACAAGGATTCCAGCTTAAAGGTTTTAGGCAAGTCCACCCAATTAAAAATAATTGCTGTCATAACACATAAACAATGAATGGGATTAGATAAAATGTATATATTTCTTGCCTATTCAAATAACATTAGAAAATACAGCTGTTTAAATTTAATAAAGAACCCATACCATGATGTACCTCACCTTATCTTTTTCTGTGTTTCCATTTTCAACAGTCCCTCTATTTTCGTCTCTGAAGAATTAAGAAGATAAATTAGTTGGTATACATATTTATGTATACCAATACAGATACAGTGGTTGACTACCTTGATAGTCAACTGCTTTGAAACTCAACAGATTTGGTATTCAATATATTTTGATGTGGAATGTTGTCCCTGTACTCATCATTTGTTTAGTATTCAATGCACAAGCTAGAATCTGTCTTGTGATTCATTATATTATTCTTTATGGGAAAAATTTGTTTGGTACTCATAGTTTTCAGTATTCATCGTGCCTCCCAGAATCAATTAGCAATAAGTACCGAGATACCACTGTAGAGATAAAGGGATAGCTAGGAAGTTAATTCATTTAGTATGTGAAATATACCAGGTCATCCAGAATCCAGAAATATGATTATTTCTGCATGCATTTTAGTTATATAAGCTACAGAGCATACATTTTTTCTAACTGTATATAAAAAAAACCCTTCCATATAATAAAGTATTAGGCAAAATGAAATAATTATTTGGAGGAACTGGGTTTGCATGTTGCAAAGGGCTGAAAAGATGATGATGCATTTTTACTTCCAGAGTGAGGCAATTTTATTAGACTAGTATTAGCTATCAATATTAAAGACTAAAAACCTTGATTTGTGTGAGAACACTGTTTGTGATTGTGGCTTATGCAGCAAAATATCTTCCTTTAATGTTAATGGCATATGACTTTACAAGAAGCAATCTCAGAAAATAGGGGTCTATCCTTAGAAAAAGGAAGCAATGGGATATGCTGTTGATGACTCTACCATTAGTATTGTCTTTTCACTCTAGTTAGTATTTCTGTTGTTCAATAAGAGCTAGCCAAATATATATCTGTACAAATCACTGTTTGCCAAATTGTGTCTAAGAGAGAAGCTGCATAACCTCCTATTAAATTAACTTGAAGGGGATATAAATTAGCCAACTCTCAATACAAACTGATACATACTGAAGATAGGGAATAAGACATAATAAGAATTAGGAAGAAGCCAAAAGCTGTACTGAGAAAGGATATAACCTTCTACATTAATGCTTAAACGTTTTTGAACCCTTTTGAATTTTCAACATTTCTGCATAAATATGACTTAAAACATGATCTGTTATTCTCATGTCCTAAAATGGATTAAGAGAACATAATTAAACAAATGAGTCAAAAACCAAAACATTATGTTTGTTCATTTATTTATTAAAGAAAATAATCCAACACTACATATCTATGTGTGATAAAAGTATGTGGATCTCTAGGATTATCAATTCATTTGAAGGGGTTATTAGAGACAGATGTTTCAGTCAATAAGATGGTAATCAGATGACAGTTTGGAAATCCTGCCTTATTTAAAGAACAAAATTCTAGGGTTTCACTTTCTTTGGAAAAGAGGTATGGCATGGCTTGAACAAAGGATGTTTATGAGGAGCTCTGAAAAAGTTGTTTGTGCTGAACAAGCTGAAAAACATTACAATCTATTTCCAAGAAAATAGGAAGATTGTGTCCAAATGGAAGTGATTCAATGACATTGTTACCCTCTCTAGGAGTTGTTGTCCAACCAAGATCACATCAAGAGCAAGGTATGTAATGGTCTAGAACAGGGCTGTCAAAATTGATTTCATTGAGGGCTGCATCAGAGTTGTGTTTGACTTCAGGAGGCCCAGGTGGGAATGGCAAGGGTGGGCATGGCCAGCTTGATGTCACTCGTCGGGGGCACCTATGGTGGCCCGAGTGTTCTGCCAGCAAAATTGAGTTCCTGAGCTCCATTTTTGGCTGTCCTCCTGCAACCCTCTGCCAATGGAAACGGAGCTCAGGAAGGCTGCCAACAGAAGCACTGTGAGCCACTCCTTCACTGTTTCCAGGGAAGCCCCGTGGGCCAGATCTAAGCACCCTGTGAACTGCATCTAGCCCCTGGGTCTTGAGTTTGACACCCCTGGTCTACGAGATCTCAAAGAACACCAAGTTAATATCTAAGGAACCAAAGATCGCTACTCCTTGTGAATGTCAGTGTTGATGAGATAAACATCAGGAGAACACTAAACAATGATGGTGTACATGGCAGAAAGAAGAAAGCTACTACTTTTCAAAACAAATAGTTGCTCAGCTAGTTTACAAAAGACCACATAGATAAGCCAGAAGACCACTGGAAAACTATTCTGTAGACTAGTAGTGGGATTCAATCTTTTTTTTACTGCCGGTACTGTGGGCATGGCTTGGTGGGCATGGCAGGGGAAGGATACCATAAAATCTCCAGTCAGAGGTGGTATTTGCTGGTTCTCTAAACTACTAAAAATTTCCACTATCAGTTCTCCAGAACTGGTCAGAACCTGCTGAGTACCACCACTACTGTGGACAGTTAAGATCAATATTGAATCTTTTGGTTGGAATGATAAACTTCATGTTTGGCAAAAGGCCAAAACTACATTCCAGAAAATGAATCTTATTCCATCTATGAAACATGTAGCAGTGGCATCATGGTTTGGACCTGCTTTGCTCACCCTAACAAGGATGGTTTGCCATCACTGCTGGAACTACGAATTCTTAATTGTACAAGCAAATTCTACTAGAAAACATCAGGGTATCTGTCCATAAGCTCAAAATAAAGTGGATCATGCAGCAAGGAAACAACTCAAAGCACACAAGCCAAAGAATGCTTAAGGCAGAAAAAAGTTAATGCTTTGGAATAAACAAGTCAAAGTCCTGACCTTAATATTATACACATGTTGTAAAAGGACCTGAAGTGGGCAGTTCATGTGAAGAAGCCCAGAAATATCCCTCAGCTGCAGCTGTTCTGTAAGAAGGAATGGACTAAAATTCCTCCTACTGATCAGAGCAAGACTGATCAAGAGATGTCAGAAATATATAGTTGCCATTATTGCTCCCCAAGGGAGCATACCAGTTACTTAAAGTAAAGATTCACATAGTTTGCAATGCACAAATATGTACCATTGGATTGTTTTCCTCAATCAATAAATGAACAATTACACTGTAATGTTTTTTCTCATTTGCTTAATTGAGTTATTTTTATTTAGTTTTAGGACTTGTGTGAAAAATAGATCATGTTTGATTCATATTTATGCAGGAATATTGAAAAATCAAAAGGGTTTATAAACTTTTAAGTATCACTGTATCTGGTAAATATAAATGTAATGATTATAAAGGTTTGGCCAGAATTACTTCATTTTTCTAAATCACTTCTTCACTATTTGCTCACTAGATATCCACATACAAAGAAAAAAGGGATAAAAACAAATTCAAAAAAATCCTGTTGTAAAACAGAAGTAAAGATTGTTTTAAATAGATTTTTTTATTTTTACAAAATAAAAAAGAGCAATAACTTCAATGTCTATGTAAACAGTGTGTTATTTGGCTACAGTTACCGTAATTTGATAAATAAAGATTTTTAATTGTGGATGATGGATAGTTAGAAAAGCCTCTATATACAGAATGTACTTAGTTCAGTAACCAAAATTTCCAAAAAAAAATAAAAATAAATGGCAAGTATTCTTGAAACCCCAGGGAGATGATATCAGTCAGCATTGATAATACTGTGCTAAACAATCTAATGGTTTGAGGTGGACATGAAAACTTTCTCTGTTGCACAGGAGCAATCCTCAGCAGTCTGAAGACTTACTTGTCTTTTGCTTCAGATCCTGTGTTCTAAAAGGATGTGAGAAGGAAATGAAAGCTTGTCCTTGTGTCATATGTTTTAGCCTTCAGCCCACTAATCATCTTTGTTTTCTCTGCAGACTTTTCAGAATCTATAACTTTTTTTTATAATGTGGTGAGCAAAACTGAATGCAGTATTCCAAGTGTAGTCTGACCAAGGCCTTATAAAAAGGTACTATCACCACATGATCTTGGTTCTATCCCTCTGTTAATGCAGCCTAGGATTGCCTTAGCTTTTTTGGTGGCTGCCACACACTGCTGGCTTATATTTAAGTGACTGTTCACAAGATCCCTCTTGCAGTTTCTGCTACTGAGCCAAGTTTTACTTAATATATATCTATGCATTTGTTGTTTCTTGCCTAAGTGTAAAATCTTACTTTTTCTCCATTGAATTTCATTTTATTAGTTTCAAGTCTGTCGAGATCCATCTGGATCTTGAGCCTATCTTCTTGTGTACTGTGTCTACAGCTTTTCACGGGTGCTCCATTTGCCCCTCCCCTCTTTAAAAATTATTCAGATTGTAACATTCCTGTGGCTTTGGCACTTTCTTTCTTGTTAAAACTAATTCTTTTCAACAAATGTAAGAATTCAATGTAAACATTAAATCTTTCCCTTAGGTCTGCTTTTGTTTAGTTCTAAACCTATACATACGTATCACATTCTGAGATGAATACAGACAAAGATGATATACAGATAGTCCTCAACTTATTACCATAATTGACTTCTGAATTTCAGTTGTTAAGCAGTGTGGTCATTAAGTGAGTCATTATGCATCTATTTTGCATGATTTTTACAACTATTTTTACCATGATTGTTAAGCAAATCACATGGTCATTAAACAAATCACGATAGTTAAGCTAATCTGGCTTCCCTGATTGACTTTGCTTGTCAGAAGCTGGCTGGGAAAATCATAAATCATGATCACACAATCGCAACATGCTTTAACCATAATAAATATGAACTATTTGCCAAACTCTGAATTGCAGTCCTGATCACAGGGGTGGCACAACAGTCGTAACTTTGAGGGCAGGTTGAAAGTCATTTTTTCTGAGCCATCATAGCTTCCAACCATTGTTAAATGAATGATCAGAAATTGAGGACTACTTGTACCAAAATGATGTGGGCAATTAAATGCCCTAAGCCACTTTTCAAGTAACAGAAAATAGATAAAAATATTAAAACTATAATGATGTAATGTCAGAAAAAATGTCAGCAAAATATCATTTCTTTTATATTTCCTAAATGGTTACCTGATTCCTTCATAGAATTCTATGGATAAGCTGACAGTTTCATCATCAGTTAGATTCCCTTTCTCCTGTTCTGAAACTTCACCCCTATCTTCATTGGATCCATTGGGAACTAAACAAGTAAAGAAAGGGAATGAAAATCACACATTTTTTTAAAAATGCATATTGCTGTTGACATACAACAGAAGACAAATGAAACAGACATCATACCATCTGCCAGGGGATATGCTGCATAAAAATCACGTCGCCTCTTCATTTCATCTAGAAATGAAAGCAAAGGTAATTAATGTAGTGGCATCCTTCTCTTTAATTTTGTAAATGTATTTATTATTCAGAAACAATTATCAATTATGAATTATAAAAAAGAATGGCAACCTGGTTTGCATTGTCCAAAGGTTCTTTTCAAAATTCTTTTATCCCACTTAATAATTATGTACTATTATTGATCAGCTCCACGTTAAAAATCAGGCAAAATCAAAATAAAGATTGCTGCATTGTGCTATGTGTGCTAGGAAACTCTGTCCCAAATTCTATTAAATTCTCATCAGTCACATATGCATACCTTTGAAGAGTCCTGGCACCAGCTTATATACTATATCCTGTAGAGTTTTATCTGATCTGAAATAAGATAAGCAGGCTGTCAACGAAAAAATTAACTGGAAGTAAATAGAAATATAAAACTATAGCAAGCGAATATCTGTAGCTCAGGTATAGGATGATGGTGAAGGTTTGTTCTCTGAGCTTGTGGATTGGTTTCCGAAAGTTTCATTACCAGGTAACATCTAGGTAACATCTAGTAACATCTGGGGTGTCAGAAATGACAATCAGAATCTTCCAACCCCTAAGAATAGCAATAAAACCACAGCCACACTCCATAGGAACTATCCAGAACCAACAAAAAAATACAAAGGGATGGCTTCCGGTTTCGCGTGGCTTCGGGGCAGCAGGAATTTGCGACAGCTCGCGATTCCTGCTGTGCTAGCCGTCGAGGTACCCCCGATCCAGATGGGTCAGGGGGATATGGCTGCCCTGTAGGGACAGCTGAAGAGAGAGGGGAGTCGGATAGGGAGGTGGGGGTGTCGCAGACCCCCCCCCCTTCTCCGGAAAAACCCCTTTTTCCCAAGGCGGTGGAGCGGCGGTCAGCAATGGCCGCCACGAAGAAGCCAGCAACCGGGTAAGATTGTGCTGGAGGAAGTGTGAAGAGTGAAAGTTTTGTCTGAGCCGGGTCAAGTAACATCTTTTAAATTGCCTGGAACTGAGCTGTTTGAATTGCTGGAGGATACATTGTATCCCTAAGAAGAGTGAAAAGCGGCGGAGAAGCTGTTAAAGGGAACTTTTTTTTTTTTTCTTTACTCTTCCACCCCATGGAAACAGCAGAAATATTTGGATATATTGGACATTGAAAGTGAATTGCTTTGAGAGTTGAAGCTAAGAGACAAAAGGATTTTTGGACATTGAAAAATTTAAGAAATTGGAAAACCCTTGTTGGAGGTATGGATTTCTGATTATTTAAAATTGACATTGCAAGTGGGAAGGGAGAGGAAAAAAAAATTGGAGCAGAAGCTGAAAAAGGAGGAGATTGCCTAGAATCCCAAAGGAAGATATATGGTAATTGGACCTCTTTGATTAAAAATTAGCCCCAGAAAGAGAAAGAGAAGAAGGAAGAAAAGTATTAACTTTTGGAACTTTTTTTTTTTAATTGCTTTTGATTGTCTTTGATTAAAAATACTTGTGGTTGTTTTGGAAAAAGTTTCCCTTTTCATAATGGCATCGTTTGTGGATGAACTAGAGATTGAATATCAAAAATATAAAAAAGAAGATACTTTGGGCACTTTGTTTCAATTCTTAGAAATGGCGTTATGTACTTATGAAAAGTTGATTACGCAGTAGAAGGACTGGGACAAGGAAGAAGAGGAAGAAGAAGCCATCTTTGATGAACAATGGGTCCCTTCCGGAGAGGAGGAGAAAAAGGATAAGACAAAGGGGATTTTAAGAATTATAAAAACAACCAAAAGAGAGAAAAATGAGCGAAAAGGTGGAGGCAAGGTTAGAAAGCAAAGGAAAAGGAGCAAGAAAAGCGAGGAGAAAAAGCAAAGGGGTAAAAAGGGCAAGGAGAAGAATAAGCAAGAGAGAAAGGGGGGGAGGAGAAGCCTTAATGGGGGGAAGCAAGACCTAAAGAAAAAAAGTTTATTTAGAGACAATGGGTGAATTTAATTTAGATTAAAAGAGGGATTCTGGAGGGTACATAAGTTTGTGTTTTTATATGTGTATTTAGAATATAAAATTCATTATGTAATCTTAGAATCTTTTAAACAGAATCCCAAGAAAAATTGCTATACGAAGTATTTTTAAGTTAGGGTAATGAGTTATAGATGTTACTCCAATTGGTGTACAGGAGAAGTATAGTAAAAGAAAAAAAGATGAATGGATAATTGGAAATAGAACAGACAAAGAATGTTGTTGAAAATGGTAGTAAGATATGGAAGGATATATATGCTTTTTTTTTGGATTTTGTATATTGATAAAAGGCAATAAAATTTTAATTAATAAGAAATAATTGGGATGGAAAGGAGAAGTAGGGATAAGATATGAAGTTAATACTATATGAAGTATTGATATTATAATTTGGAAATGTTATGCCTTATTGGTCTTTTATTATTATTTTTTCCTAGAAAAGAATTTATAAGCTGTTATGCCTTGACTCTTTGTGCATTGTTTTTATAAAACTGATAAAAATGGTTTTTATATATATATATAAAAAAGAAAATGATAATAAGATATGGAAGGATATATGGGATGAATATGATGTTTGAATTTGTGTCTGTGTGAAGAGTTTTAACCCGGGAACAGACAACCTTCAGAAAAGATCTTTTAGTTTTGTTTATGTTTTGTGTTGTTTGTGTATTGTGTTTTTTGTAAAACTAATAAAATTTGTTTTTTATAAAAAAAAGAAAAAAGAATCAATAAAACCTTGGAGGAATGTTAGATGAGAATAACTGTAAACAAGTCAGAAAGAAATGAATATGATGACTATAAAATGGATAAATATAGAAAAGAAATGAAATTGAATAAGAGTAAAGAGAAATAATGAGAAATTTGCTGAAAGATATTTATGTGTCCATATGGAAATGGGATAAATTAGAATTATGTTGTATAAAAATAATGTTTTATTCGACTTGTAAAAATTTATAATGTTAAGAGGTTTTATGTATTTATGTATTTAATGGTTAATGATGTGTTGTTTTATCTTTAAAATTAATAAAATTTGTTTCAAAAAAAAAAAATACAAAGGGATGAAAGAAACAGTGTAACTACAAAATCAGCGGTATCCCTTGCAACCTATATGGGGACAAACAATGTCAATTAAAAATCAGCAAACACCAGCTGGCAGCCAAACACCACAATCCCAAATCCTTAATCTCTACCCACACTGACACCAAACAGCACTAGCTTGATTGGAACAACACAAAAATCATCAGCCATGCTACCATCCACTCCGGTCATGAGTTCATCAAAGCCTGGCACTCTACAAGCAATTCCATCAAGACACACATTGACCTACAACCAGCCTATGAACCCTTCAAAATCCAAATCAACTGCACAGCCAACCAGAGACAGCACTGACCCTCAACCAACCCATGCAACCTCCACCAGCAGCAGTTCACCTCCCAAGGATACTAGCCTTATGTAGCCTCCTTATCACAAAATCTGTCACAAGACTCACTGATAATTCACATCTGACTCATCACAAGACCCTCATGACACACCACACCTAAAGCCCTTATACATAGAAGTACATTGATATCCCCTCAACTCTGCTGGTGATGTTACCTAGGCTGGTAATGAAACATTTGGAAACCAATTTACAAATTGGAGAATGAACCTTCACTCTCATATAAAACTAAATTTCTCCAAAAGGAAAAAGAACCTGTTTTATTGTTGTACAAATAGAAAAATACATTTTTGTCCCTTGTGAGTAACATTCCATTTAAATGTAGAAAGCAAGCTTGCATTCACCCTGTACTGTCCCTCCTCAATTAGGCCATACCATTTTAAGAAATTAAGAGAAAAATCCTCAGACAAAACAATCTTATGCAAGGCTACATGGCTTAACATACTAACACTTTAAATCTCAGTTTAAAAACACACTTTATTTCTTTAAAAAGATTTGGATTTGTAGGATCATCTAGATTTCTAATGATCAGAAGCAGTGCTAAGATACAAACTCATAGATCTCTGCAGTAATGCACAAGATTCCCTTCCCAATCACTTGCCTATTTGTAAAACTCATTTATTTGCTGCCCCTCTCAAGGTGACTTCTGTAATTATATAGCACATTATAGCAAAAGCTATACCACCCCATAATTCTTTACAACACACTCTGGTTAGTTTATAATGTCAGCATATTGCCCCTAACAATTTGGGTCCTCATTTTACTGACCTTGGAAGAATGGCAGAGTTAGCCTGCAATGCTGCATACTGACCACTGCGCTACTAGGACATGTTTTCCCTACAACAGTTTGTTGTTTATTACACGTTTTGTTCAAACAGTATGAATCTAAGCAGCTTATAGAAAGAGCATAATTAACAATAAAGTTCCTAGTGTTACCAACGGTGACATTCACTGTCCCAGTGCCCCAATTATAGAATCCTTGTTCTTCTTTCCTCTTCCATTGGGTTGCACTTCAGATTTGTTGAGTAGATCCATTTCCTTGCTTTTTTTTCTTAAAAGTTTTCTCTATAAACTAACAGTGATTCTGGTACTGCTATCTCTAATGTTTTAAAATTGGATCAGTTAAGAAAAGTGACTGGTTGATTTTTCTGATTCCTTTGCCCTCCTTATCTGCATCATCTATTGACTTTTTAAAAATATAGAAACTGACAAGGAAATTTAAAGAATATACAGAAATTGGAAGAATGGAATAAAATTGGACTTGTGGACTTATATGCAAGTACAAACAAGATATAAAAAAGATAGTGAGGAATTTGGAATAGACAATGAACTACAAAAACTAGATAAAATTTTGATTGGCCCAGATGAGAAATTATTATGAAAGATATATAAGCATTTATTAGAATTTGATAGAGCAGAAGAAATTGTGAAAAGAACAATGATTGCATGGGGTAGAAAGTTTGGACATGCTATTGATTTGGAAGAGTGGGAAAAGATTGGGAATATGAATTATAAAATAACAAAATCAGCGGCTTATAAAGAAAATCAACATAAAATGTTCTATAGTTGGTATATGATACCCTCAAGATTGGCTACGATCTGTCCAAATTTAAAACCAAATTGCTGAAAATGTGGACAACAACAAGGTACCTTCTTCCATTCTAGGTGATTATGCCCCAAAGCAAAAAAAATATTGGAAAGTGATTCAAATGTGGTTAGAAGAGTTAATTGAAAACAAAATTGATTTTGCCCTGGAATTATTCCTTTTAGGAATAATAAAAAGAAGTTATAACAGAAAGATAAAACATCTTATATTACATGTATTAACAGCAGCAAGAATTTCCTATGCGCAGTACTGGAAGAAAAACTTCACACCATCTGAAGGTTTAATAATTGAAAAAATCTTCAAAATGGATAAATTTGCTATGGAAGTAAAAGGAAAAGCAGACATGGAATACAATGCAATATGGGAAACATGGTATATATGGATTGGCAATAGACATAAGAATAGAAAATGAAAATAATGTATATAATAGATATGAGGGTATGGAAATAGTATGTATTGAAAGTTTGGATAGGACACATAAATGTGTATATAATGTCACAGCACTGTTTAATAAGTAATGGTACTATGTATAAATGAAAAAACCCAATAAAGCATTGGGAATACACACACACACACACACATATATGTTTTCTGAGGTTTTCGTAGGTATTTGTATGTGGATCTTTGGTTATTCGGGTTTTTTCCCGCGTAAAATTGAAAGCATTTTGGCGACGTTTCGATGAAATCTCATTCATCATCTTCAGACTTGTGTCTTCGGCTTTGTGCTTCTTAGAGTAATGTGAGCTTGCAGCTGTTTTTTCTTTTAATTGCCAGTGGGAATGCAGCTTGACTGGGTGGGGGCTTGGCTGTATCAATTAGTTCAAACTGATTCAATCCTCCAAACTGATTTCATCAAAACCTCTGTTTACCCGCTCCTTCTGTTCTTTCCCATCTTCCCACTTTCTCTCTAACCTAGTAAAATAACCTTCTTAACTAACTCAGGGAATTATTAAAATTCCTAATATAAAAATCTTTCCAAAGACTGAAATATACAGTGCATGATAACTATCCCTCTTATATTAGTTTATGTTGTGAGAAAGCAGGCAATGTAAGAATCGGTTCACAGATTATACTCAGCCATAATGTGGTTTGAGGAAGTATTTGTGCCCACCAGCTGCCACTTGTATTCCCTACTACTACAAAATAGTACTGAGGAAATCTAGTAGCAAAATAGCTCTACTTCAATATCATTTTTTAATTTCCCTTTTCTTAAATAAGTGTAGGAATGTCCAGTTAGAGTATCTGAAAAATCCATTGACATGTTTTCATTTTTTTCCTTTTGGCCCGTTTGTCTTCAGAGGTGTCCCTATTCTATTATTATCCTTAAAATCACCACAACTGCTTCAAAAGAGGTAAAAAAAATTGGTTCTGCCCCTTTTGGGACACCTCTACACTATTATTATTGAAAGCCTCTTGAATCCTTTTCAAGTTACCTCTGTTGGCTTAGTGGAATATGGAAAGACACCAATAACAGGAAGGAAGGAAGGAAGGAAGGGAGGGAGGGAGGGAGGGAAGAACCTCCTGATAAATTATTGTCATTATTGTTAGGATTTTTTTCTAACCACCAACTAGAAGCTGTCTTTCTATAATGTAGAGGATTAAAAAAAATGTTTGCCTTCATGATCACAAATAAAGTTGAAAAATTGGTGGTACCTTTTTAACATTGTAGTATCAAGGAAACTAGAGGAAAGCATTTTTCAAAATGTCATTTTATATCTGTGCTATTATATGAAAAAATAATGGAGTATGATTCAGATAAGATGCAATTGAAAACAGGCAGTCACATATATAAACTACAGAAAATCTGAAATGTAACCATTAATCCACTTCCTTGCAATCACATTTTTGCAATAATAAAAAGGTTTAACAATTCTTCAGTACAGCTTTACTGGCTTGACATCTCAATATTACAAAGGATACTAGAAGGCTCTAGTGACACAAATGACATTAATAAGATACTGCCATTTTTACTTGGGTTTTTTCCCCTTTGATCATTAAATCCTACTGACATTTTGCTGCACTTTTAACCTGCTTGTTGATTCCCTTCCCCCCCTTCCTCCACAAACACTTGTTTCTACATATTAGCAATTTATGTCTGTTTAGAGTTTAAATCTGAATAAGCAAATATTTTGGGTGCCTTTCATGAAAGACCCATTGGAGTGAGGCTAGTAAATATTTCTCAGGGAGACTCAAATGTTACAAGACAAATTAATTTACACAGACTGTGTGCTAAAAATACACTCAGAAAGATGTATCTGTGGCAGGTTGCCTACTTGGTTTCTATGCCAACCATCATTAGAGTTCATTAAAGTGCATCTGGTTTCCCCAAAAACCAACTTTAAAGGGAATCAGTAAGATTGCCATTCAAGGCTATAAGAGAAAGAAGTGTTGGCTTGATTCAATTGTTTCATGAATATGAACAGAGGTAGTTTACTAAGAAACAAAAACAAAGAAGTCTTACAATCAAGCCAAAGATCTAGAATTAAAAACTGCAGAATTATTATTATTGTTGTCTTTATTGTTGTTTTCATCATCGTCATTAACATTACAAAACTAATGTTGTAAAGATTACAACACTAATGGAATATTTAATCTATTCTAGCAACAGAGAGCAGAGCCATTATGGTTAAGGTACCAGGCTGGAAACCAGGACACTATGAGTTTTAATCCTATTTTAGCCACTTGGGCTAATCCATCTCTCTCAGCCCTAGGATGTGGGGAATGGCAAATCCTTGTGAAACCTTGCCAAGAAAACTGAGGGATTTATTGAGGCAGTCACCAGGAGTCAATATTAACGCATAGATTCCCTCCTCAAAAGGCAGCAAGGAACTGGACAAACTAAAAGACAGGCCAAGTCTCTCTGCCCTGTATAGTCATCTGTCCATCCATAAGTTTAGTAAAAGAAAATAAATTAATATAAATAGACACAGCTGTACATACTTGTACATACTCATATTTGAATAATTGATTCAGACTTTTGTCCTTTTGTTTCCTCTTTCTTAGGAAAGAGAATTCAAGCTGCAAGCATGCCTCTGGCAGGAGGTTAATATAAAAGTTCCAAGTCAAATAGATCCCTATATCATAAATCACAGTTGTACTCAGGTTAAATAATTATTGTAGTTTCATGTGAGAGTTAAAAACTCCTTTAAGAGCTCTGTCTAGACTATAATTTACAGAGCTCTTTAATTAATATTCAAATTTTACCTTATCATACAGTTTGCCAACTACAGAAAAACATAGCAAGGCTATACAAATGCCTCCTCTCTCAATATCCCTACCCATTTCTACCTGGAGAAGTTGGATCTACTCATCTATGAAATGGTCTATGAAACCAAGTAGAATGTCAGGTTCAGAAACAATCTTTTTAATAGAGGATTAGCTGAGAGGAAAAATATCCAACAACATATTTGTTTTCTGCCTGTAAGCTCCTTTCAGAAATTGGACGCCTGGAATGCAGAGAAGCCTTTGGGCTGATCAGAGAACATATAGTCATAGCCAAAGCAGAGGAAATATCTATCATTTCTAAATAACAAACATCTTAAATTGTAAAGATGTCATAGGCATGACATTCTGGGAAGGTTTTTCTGAAAACAAAGCAAAGGGCAAAGTGGAGCCCCTTTTGTATTTGCCTGATCACTTGAAGGCTTGAAAGTAGGCAGAGATGGAGCTGCATAAAGTTCCCAATCTTTACATAATGAACTGGAATCCTGAATGGAAATATTATTCACACTGGGTTTGTGTGGAAAGGAAATTTTCTGCCACAAAATAATGTTCAAAATTGCAGATAAAGCTGAATTTATATTCAAACAAATGTAATATTAAGACCTCTTCAGACCATCAAATGTGAGGATGCCTGAAAAGAGTGTTGGATCTTGTGAAGACCATGTTAGACCATGTGAAGTAAAAAGAAATAGCATGTAGTGATACCCTATCTCTCAACTCCAAACATGCAGAGCTGTAGGAAAATGAAGAATTGGTACTATTGGTCTCCTGCATTGTAACAGTACACAAGAATCCACTGTAGACAGTATGGTAGACACCATACTGCAAGCTTTTCAGTCACTACTATATGCTACCAATTGAAGAAAATATACTGTGTGTAATCAGGGTTGAACTGTAGAGTCCTTTATGCTCCCTGAGTGTGATTGTTTGCTTACAGTTATTTTATTATCAGGCAAGGTAACATAATTTCATTACTTACTCTAGTAATGAAATGTTTGCAAGCAAACAACCAAACTTAGAAAGGACCAAAGTCTCCAAGCTAATATCTGGCTCCACCAGACACCATCTGTAGTAAATACAAATAGTCTTAAACTGGAGTATAAAACAATATATAATACCTGATACTGAGAAGAGGCCTTGTTTTATGAACTTGTACATCACACATTGGGCAGTATTTGTTGGTTTCCAGGTAATGGACAATGCAGGTTTTACAAACTAAAAAAAGAAAAGAAAACATTGGTAGAAAAGGGGAGTCATAGAGGAAAATTAATCTGAATTTATGAAATGAAGAGATATCCAAAGCTGGATTTACTATGAAGCAAAACAGTGGTTACTCAAGCTAGCTAGAAAACTGTCTGGAGTCAAAAATTATTCCAGGGCTGCAGATTTTGCTATATTAGTTGGAAATAAAAAGAATCCTTTGTCTGATTTTTTTTTAAATGCAGAGCAACAAAGACAAAAACATAGACATGCATTGTAAGATATGAATAAAAATTGTCTACTCAAATCTAGACAAATGGTTGATTCATAAACCATATGCAGGTCCCAAACCCAGATAAATAAGAAGGCTACAGAAAGCAATGGTGAACATCCTGTTTAAAAAACAACTCAACAGAACACTTTATTGCAATAACTTAACATGATTCAGGTATGGATACCCAACAGTGGAACCTCCAGGCTGGATAGTAGCCCGCAAGCTATTTGGAAAAAGCAAGGGCCAGTTTTTAGGTTTTCATGGCATTGTTGGATTGCTGGAGGAAAGTTTAAGAATTTGCGAAGTTTAAGAATTGAAGATGCCCATAACAAAAGAGGTTGCCTACACTGAATAAAGGTATATCAAATTGGAATATGGAATATTAAAAGCATATCCCTTGGAAAACTCAAAATTGTAAATAGAGAAATGATTAGAGTGAACATAGACATCCTTGGCATCAGTGGACAGGAAGTGATGAATTCAAATCAGTAGAGTTTATGTTTTATTTTTCTGAAAATGTTATCATCAAATGGAAGAGTTGCATTTTGCATGAGCAGACGTGGCTAAATGTGTTAAGAATCACAGAGAATACAGTGATCGCATGATAGCTATTCATATTTGAGGCATCATTATACTACAAATCTATGCTCCAACTGTAGACTCAGATAATGATGGAAGTGGACTTTTTACAGTGAACTTCAATGTACTCTGAAGCAAATATCAAAAAAAGATATTTTTTATATTATGGGTTGAGCAAGAGTTGACTAGAAAACCTCCAAGGACCATTCCAACTCTGTTATTCTGAGGACCATCTATAATTGCAACAGTTTTCACTTTTGAAACAATGATTTTACTAGCTTTCCAAAAATCACACAATCCCTTTTGTTAAGAATGTAAGTATATTTGCTATGAATCTGAATGAGCAATTGTACTCCAGAGGATGAGCATATAATAACTTCATGTCTCAAGAGTTTTTGGAGGCATCTTTAGACTACTTGTTCTTCATAAAGTAGAACCTTAATTATATCAATAACTGACATTTAACTGTATTCAGACATGCATTGTATACTGTATATAGTCAAATATATAAAGCATTAAATAATAAGAATATTATTGTGCTAATGATATTGTGCTAAGTGATAACTTTCCCGCCTCTTTTCTCATTCATTGATGATTAACTGGCAAATAGCATTGAATGGTTAAGATGAGGGCTCAGACAATTAAATCTTGCCTCATAATTTTAACTATAAGCATCTTGCCAATAGGAATCTTCAGTCTATTAGCCTTTAGCATCATCTTTTTTGTTTTAACTGTCACGCATGTCCAGTCTTGCTTACACAATTATCTTTATTGGACAGTAGAGATGGAGAATATTTTGAAAATCAGGGAAATCAAGGTTAAGCAGGACAATCTGAAGAATGGGAGATTAGCTACCCTGTAGTGAAAGGAATTTGTGTTCTGAATGGATAACATGATTATCCTGCACATTTGAATTGGACCTTTGTCAACGAGAAAGTCCTGAGATTCTGTTAAATTCAAATAGGGAGCTTCCTTATTTGGCACTTACATGAATGTAAGCATTCCACAATAGTTGTGGCATCTATAAAATAGCCTCCACATAAGGCACACATTAAGTGAGGGTTCAGCTCTGTGATTTTTATCCTGGTGGTTCTGTGCATCCTGATGAATTCAGGCAACTGTCTCTGGAAAAGAAAAGAAATAATAACACAAGAGTAAATCAAACAGCCTCACGCATTGTGAGAAGATAATAGTTTGGCAGAAATCTCACTTTACAAACTGATGAACAATAGCAGGCTGCAATATTGAAGATAATAATTGTTATCCCATAGTGATTATCTACTAAGGTTTTCTCATAGGCAAGGATTATGTGATATTGGACTAAGAAAAAGCTTTCATCTTTTCCACATAATCTTTGACTGGTGCTATCAGATAAAACATGGAAAGGACAATGTCATTCCCAGCATCCATAGGGCCTTAGATGTCACACTTCCATCACACTATTTGTATATGATAAGTACAGAAATTCTATCAGCTAGTCTCAAGACCAAATTCTTTTTTCAGTTAATAAAATCCCATTTCTCTTCACAAAAAGGAAATCCAGGTGCCTAATAAAATACATGAAGCCAAACTGCTGCACACAAACCCAACATTTATAAAAAAAAATATAAAATTTGGTAATTATTTTGAAACTGTAACATAGACAATTTATTTACTTATTTTATTAGGCACTTGTATCTGCTGTTTATTACTTATTTCTTTTAGCTACATGTATCTTGTTATTTCATCAAGTAGACTCAGGCTATCTACCATAAACTTTTCAACAGAATGTTTAAATACAGCAACATAAAAAACAACCAGATATCACACCAAATGCATAAAAATAGTTGCCATTTATTTATCTGTAATAATCTTTATATTGTTTCAATAGCTACTTTAAGCGCTCACATAGAAATGCAGGATATAAACTGAATAAAATTTAACATAATTATATAAACTGTTTGAAAATAACCAATTAAAATATCAATAAAGGTGAAAAGACCATACCACAAGAAGATAAATCAGTTCCAAGTCATAAACCCTTTGACCATAGAAGTGCAATGCCACCCTTGTTCAGTGATGACAATCTGGTCATCAAATTAAAGGACACGAATAGAGACCCTGTTTTTCTAAAAGGAGCTGTTCTTTTGATGTAGATGCGGGGGGCCCTCCTGACCTCCAAGGTGTGCCACTTCTTTTCCAGGGCATGGGTTGGGCCTGAACAGAAGTCTGGCAAAATGATTTCCTGTGCCCGCTGGAACAAGGAATTAACCTTGGGGAGAAAGGAGGGATTCAGTTGCAGAAACACTCTGTTTGAATGGAATACACACAAGTCCTCCCTTATGGAGAGGGCTGCCAGCTGCAAAATCTGTCTGGCCGAGGTAATACCCACGAGGAAGACTACCTTGCAGGTGAGGAAGTGCAGGTTGGCTGCCTGTAACAGCTTGAAGAGTGCTAAGGAAAATGCCTGCAAGACCTTGGGTAAGTCCCAGGTAGGTATCCTTTGTGTACCACCAGAGGCTTTAAGCTGGTTGCTCCTTTAATGAAGCTGCATACAATAGGGTATTGTGCCAGTGATTCCAGATCCCCACATGACAACACCGACAGCAGAGCTGCCGCCTGCTTGCGTAAGGTGTTAGGGGATAGGCCCTTGTCCAGTCCCTCCTGAAGGAATTCCAGGATCTGGGCTACAGATACCAAAAAGGGTTCAAAGTTGCACTTGGAGCACCAGATAAAAAGGCCTTCCAAGTCAAATCATAGATTCTGTTAGTTGATGGACTCCTGGAGGCCTGGATTGTCCGGATCACCCTTGCAGACATTTTTCCCTGTCTCAGAACTCTCTACTCAAATGCCAAATGGTCAGTTGAAGCCATTGTGGTTCTGGGTGGACTAGAATCCCCTGGCTGAGGGATATCTTGCCCCATAAAATCCTCCAGGGCCTGGATACAGATAGCCTGACTAGACCTGCAAATCACAGCAGTCTGGGTTCGGGGGGGGGAGCCAGGAGTAATACCTCTGCCTTCTCCACCCAAACCCTCCTGATTATCCCTGGGATCAAGGGAAGGGGGAAAGGCATATAAGAGATCACAGAGTGCAGAATGCATTGATCACCTCTGTTAGGGATATACCCTAGCAGAATGTGCACAGCAGTCAGGCAGTCAGGCGAATATGAGAGAAAGCGTTTTTTTAGTTTACACACTCAGTAAAAACAGATACACTGTCTTAGTTGAATATTCCTTTAAGAGTTTTAGCAGGGTCAAACAGTCCAAATATCATTCACTAATGTTCAGTCAGTTCAGTCCGGAGATTGTTCCATTGCAAAAATCCAGTTTCAAACAAAATCAGTTAACTTACAATGTCAATCCATAAATCAGTCCAGTAAATATCTTCTCACAGTAGATTAGATATGCAGCATTCCTTCAACATCAACAGGGAACACGCAGAACAATCAATCATCAATCCAGTAGCAATCCAGGTTCTCTAGCTTCCTCTTATGGCAGTTTCTCAACCGCACCCAAATTATATCATTTAGAGTTTAAAGTGAAAAACACATTTAAACTTTGCTATCATGGTTTATATATTATTTACCCAAACAGCGTTAGGGAACTATGGTTATTCCTAACAAACTCCACCTCCGGTGTTGCAAATCTGGAGTAAAACCTTGGCAACTAGCTGTTTAACAGGGTAGCGAATGAGTCCAGGACCGGGGTCCCAAACCGTTCTGAACAGTTCTGGATATAGGCACCACTCCGAGTGGTTGACTGTAGTCCTGCTTAGCCAATCCACCTGTACATTAGTTGTCCCCGGTATGTGTTCCAGCCTTATGGAGAAAAAATGCTTCTCTGCCCAGAGACCCAGTTGCTCTGCCTCTCACATGAGAGACCTGGAATGAGTGCCCCTTTGATGATTGATGTGGGCATTGGTGGCTACATTGTCCATCAGAATGAGAATGTGATGGCCAGAGATCTTGCCCTGGTACCATCTGAGGGCCAGATGGACTTCCCTGAGTTCCAGCTAGTTGATGTTGTTTGTCAGGTTGCCCTGTGAGCACTGCCCCTGTGCCATCTGTGATTCAAACTGGGCATCCAAAGATGCTCACATCTATGGCTGGACTCTTTGAAGGCACATCCCTTTGTCATGGCTCAGGACATTCACCACTAGAAAGACTGGAGTAACCTGTGTGGAACCTGAACCTTGGTAGATGAGTTTCTCCTGCCGGACCTTTGGTAGGGTAGGAGAAACCACTGTAAGGTTCTGGCATGTATGCATGCCCAGGGGATGATTGTGATGCAAGATACCATCTTGCTCAGGAGCTGTGAGAGGAGACTGACTGGATCATTCAGACCCAATTCACCAATGCTTTTATGGTGTCTTGATGCTCCTGTGATAGGTAAACCTTGCATAATGAGGTAGCTATGATTGCCCCCAGGTGTGATAAATGGGTGGTAGGAGCCAGGTGACTCTTCTCATAATTAATGGAGAATCTGTGGTCCTGAAGGATCCAGATTGTGACTTTTAAATTCTCTGCCACCTGAAAGTGAAAGTGATCAAGATGTCATCCAGGTAACATTGAATGTGGATTGGGATCGCTCTGAGGTGGGCCGCCAGTTCCACCATTAGTTTGGTGAAACCCCTGGGCACTGAATAGAGGCCAAATGATAGGGCGCTGTGCTGATAATGACATCCCGTGTAGTAGAACCTGAGGAACTGGTGGTGGGACCGTAGGATGGGTACATGGAGGTATGCCCCTGTCAGGTCTATGGATGTTAAGAAATCTTCCTCCCAGATGCTCTCCAGGATGGATTGGAGGGACTGCATCTTGAATCTCCTGTAAACCAGATGTCATTTAATCTTTTCATGTCCAAAATTGCTCTCCACCTTTGGGACCATAAGGCCTTTGGGACTATAAATAGGATGGAGTAGAATCCCTGCCCCTGTTGTTCCACCGGAACCGATTGGATAGCTTGAATGTCCAACACATGTTGGATTGTGGCCTCCTCTTTTTGTGTTGTCTTTTGATATGGGACAACGTATGAAGAATCTCAGGTGTGTGGAAAGAAATTTGAGTGTGATACCAGTCTCACCATATTTAGAACTCAGAATGTCTGAATAGTTGCCTCCCACTGATTTGCGAATAGCCTAGGCGGCCACCTATGGGAGGATTTGGGTAACAACAGAAGGGGCAACCTCCAGAGCCATGAAATGGTCTCTTGGCCTGAAATTATTGTCTGCTCCTATTCCAAGATCTGGTTCTATCTGGTTGGCAGTCAACTCTATGAGAGTACATCCTCTGGGAGTAGCCCAACCCGGTATCTATTGGCTGAAAGGAAGGTCTGCAAAAGTAAGGCGAGGAGTGACAGTCAGCTCATCTGTATAGATAAGGTAGGATCTTTCTCCTGTCCTTGGTTTCCACCAATATGCGCTCCATGGTCTTTTTGGCTCTGAGGAACTCTTGTTAAATTTATCTCTTTTTTGGCTGACTGAGTCAAAACTGGGACACAGACAAGAAAGGTGTGGCTACAAAGTTTAAAAGGACTCTAGGCAGAAAGGTGAAGTTAACTCATCCTTTGGATTCTCTGCTAAGCATATTGGAAAATTCTGAGAGCTCTATTGTATCTTCAATGTATCTGAATAGTATCACATTTGGGAGGGTTTCATTACAAGGATAGGGTTTGACTTATGGCAGAAAGGAAATCTCTAATGCATGTTTAGCCTGAGAACGAAACATTGCCGTTAATTTTTTGTGGCCCTAATAACTCTAGCCACCTTTAATGAAAATTAGGTCATAGATTGTCTCCACAACACAGGCAACCTTGCAACTAGGTACTACTTCTGCACAAACATATAGAACAATAGTAGCGATTCCCTGAATCTCTAGACCATTGTTTTACAAAATCCCAGAAAAAGTTTAAATGATGTAAAAAAAAACCACAAAAAGTTTTTTTCCCCATAATACATAAAAAAAAGAGAAAGCAAATTATTTGCCTTTCAGAGTTGATAAAAAATATAGTTATATATTGGATGTTTTCAAAAGGGTGTGGCAGGAGAATATGGTATGTTTTTCTTTCCCCTCCTTCCTTTCTTTGTTGTAAGAAATTCATTCTTCATTTGGTACCGTTAAATGCAGGACGGTGTAAATTCTATAACCATTTCTGTCTGTCTGTCTGTCTCTCGCTTTCTCCCTCCCTCCTTCCCTCTCTCCGTCACACTTGAACATAACAGGAGCTACAAGAAGCCACAACCCTTTCTGGCTTGCTCAGGCAGCTTTACTGTTTCCATAGTAACCTTTATACTTGGCAAGGAGCCAGAATATTATTACAACTTGCCAAAGTAGAAAAAAAGGAAAGTGGGCTGGATAAAGAGGGGACAATGAGGGCAAACAGCTAAACATGTGCAGTGTCTTTGATTTAGAGATCTGTGCATTTTCTGAGACTGGATGATTTCATCTTAATAGTGTCAAATGAAAACAAAGAAAGGCCCCTATTTAAGAACAATGTGTGGATTTCCAGTCAGTATCTTCCAAGAAACAACCATGGCGGTTGATTTATTATTTTTGTGGATGCAAAAAAAGCTCTTGGAAATGAGTAACGATGGAGAGTACCCATAGGGAGGAAGCAAATCTCAAAGGCAGGATTACTGGAAAAGAAAGCAAATACAGACATATGTAACCTTATTAAAACAGGGAAGAAGTATTTGGATTTTTTTGGACTGGGAAATTTCCACATACTGTAAATCTGCCTCTCAATTCTTCAATGAGAAAAACTTTTGCTTAAAAAAAAAATCAAACACATTAATAAAAAACATTCCGCCAGTATCTCCTATGAGATTATTATTGATTTCTTTCAATAATTGAGATTATTATTTCAAATTATGAGATTATTATTGATTTCTTTCAAGTCAAGGTAGGCTACCTTAGCCTAAGTTTTAATCTCCTTTTGGAAGGACGGATTTCCTCACTAGCAACTTATTGCAATCCAACTATCCTTGTGCCAAAATAACTGTAATACGGTATGTAAAAGATGACTCCCACTTCCACCCTAGCAAGTGTAAACAGTTAAATATCTTAACATCTTCTCATATCTCATGCTTTATTGATAATTAAAACTGCAAAAACTAATCTTTCAGCCCTGATCAGCAAAAGTTTATTAAGACCTTCCATAAATAATACAGATAGTCCTAGAGTTATGACTGCAATTGAGCTCAAATTTGTGTTGTTAATTAAGAATTTATTAAGTGAGTTTTGCCCCATTTTACAATCTTTTTTTGCCACAGTTGTTAAGTGAATCATTGTAATTGATAAGTTAGTAACATGGTTGTTAAGTGAATCTGGCTTCCCCATTGACTTTGCTTGTTGGAAGGGATCACATGACCTTACAACACAGCAATGGTTATGAGTCAGTTGCCAAGAATCTGAATTTCAAATCATATGATCATGAGGTCAAAGGTCTTAAATATGAAAAATGGTCATGTCACTTTTTTCAGTGCTTTTGTAACTGAACAGTCACTACATGAACTGTTGTAAGTTGAGAACTACCTGTAAAGTTTATATTTTAGTGTTCATCCAAAAAAAAAAAAAAATCCAAACGTGTTGCTTTCCTAAGAAATAAAGCTAAAGAAATCTTTAATCATCAATTATAAGCAGATCATTAAAGTCTCATCATTTTCTCTTTTTTGACTTTTCTTTTTCTTTATCTTTTATATTTTTCATAGTTTGTAAACTTTAATAAAACTATTGCAGAGAAACATTTTTAAAAAATTAATGTTATATCACTTCAACAATGGCTAATGCTGTAAGCTTCTACTGAGGCTCTGGAGAATGGAAAATGTAGAGGGTAAAGCCAAGGGGACATATATTTTCAGTAGTGGGCTGCTGGGTGGTCAGTGAGGTTTGGGCGAACTTCTAGCTGTGATCTCTGTCTCGGCCCACCCACACGCCCTTGTGTTATGCTTTCCCTAAATAACTAACTCCCCCCGCCCAGGTGAGTTCCGTGCCATATATATTCACTGGAGCTGCCCGAGTCAATTAGCTGCCAGTTTGAAGCTGCGTTTCAGTCCCAAATCAGCATGTGTGAGCACTTATAACCAGCAAACCTGTGGTGTCCCTGACTAACTGCAGTCTTCATTCTGGTCCGCATTCCTGGCGGGAGCACTGACTGCTCTCATTGGTTGATGCCGTTTGACAGCCGGCTATAAAAGGAGCTGTCAAACGGCATCAGCTGCTGCCGCCAGCTGGCTGCCAGCCCAGCCGGGCAGCCGCGGCAACCTGTTATGCTTCAAATAAAGCAATGTTAGCCTTTAGATCCGTGTCTGCCTCGTGTGTCCGCCTGCAACACAACACTGGCGACGAGGATGGGATACACAACGAGAGGCAACCGGACTAAAGCAACCTGAGCAAGTCACTGATTAAAAGAGCCGAAGCCGCTGAGAGCTAAATGTCAGGAGCCGCAGACAATCTCTGCGCGCGCCAAGTTTAAAAAGCCTCCCTGACTGAGGAGAAAGGCACCCCCACTGGTGCTACTAAGAGTGCCTTTTTGAGAGCACGGAGATCGAAGCCTCCCTGACTGAGAAGAAAGGCACCCCTGCTGGTGCTACTAAGAGCGCCCTTTTGAGGGCACGGAGATCGAAGCCTCCCTGACTGAGGAGAAAAGCACCCCTGCTGGTGCTAATAAGAGTGCCCTTTTGAGGGCGCAAAGATTGAAGCCTCCCTGACTGAGGAGAAAGGCACCCCCGCTGGCGCTACCGAGAACGCAAAAGTCTAAAGCCTCCCAAGCTGAGGAAACAGACGTCGCCCGAAAGGTATCCCCGTTGGCGCTACCGAGAGCGCAAAAGTTTAAAGCCTCCCTAGCCGAGGAACAGATATCGCCCGAAAGGCACCTCCACCAGCGCTACCGAGAGCGCAAAAGTCCAAAAGCCTCCCTAGCTGAAGAGCAGACGTCACTGACAGGCGTTTCTGAAAGCCGGGACGCAGCTGGTCTACTCACAGCCAGTCTACCCGCAGCTGGTCTACTCACAGCCGGTCTACCTGAGAACCAGCCTACCCGCAGTTGGTCTACTCACAGCCAGTCTACCCGCAGCTGGTCTACTCACAGCTGGTCTACCTGAGAACCAGCCTACCCGCAGTTGGTCTACCCAGCCAGCACGTACCCGGTCTACTCAGCCGCACCAAAGGTTCCCTGCTCTACCCGGTCTACTCAGCCACGCCGAAGGTTCCCTGCTCTACCCGGCCTACTCAGCCGCGCCAAGGGTCCCCTGCTGGACCTGGCCTACCCGGTCTACTCAACCATGCCAAGGGTTCCCTGCTCTACCCGGTCTACTCAGCCACTCCGAGGATTCCCCGCTCTACCCGGCCTATGCAGCCGCGCCGAGGGTTCCCTGCTCTACCCAGTCTACTCAGCCGCGCTGAGGGTTCCCTGCTCTACCCGGTCTACTCAGCCGCGCCAAGGGTTCCCTGTTCTACCCGGCCTACTCAGCCGCGCCGAGGGTTCCCTGCTCTACCCGGTCTACTCAGCCGTGCCAAGGGTTCCCTGTTCTACCCGACCTACTCAGCTGCACCAAAGGTTCCCTGCTCTACCTGGTCTACTCAGCCACACCGAGGTTTCCCGCCGTACCCGGTCTACCGTTCCAGCCAACTTCCCCGCTGAAGCAAGCCGGCTGACAGAACCTCCCTGGCTGGGTTCCCAGACAAAAGCACCTATGGGTCGAACTCCCGCTCCAGCAGCCTCCAACGCGACCCTGGAAGGCTGTTGGGGGGTCTCCAAGTGACTTTGGGGGATGGGGTCTCTCTGCCCCCCCTTCCAAGTGACTCTGGGGGAAGGGGTCTCTCTGCCCCCCCCATCCAAGTGACTCTGGGGGAAGGGGTCTCTCTGCTCCCCCCCTTCCAAGTGACTCTGGGGAAAGGGGTCCTGTATTTAGGGGTTGGTGGGTGTCAGGTGCTGAACACGGAGGCGCGCACCCACCATTAGGGTCCTTCCGCACACCCACCTTCAGGGTCCTTCCCACCTGGGCTTGCATTCCTTGGCAGCGGCAGTACACTCCCAGGGGGGCGAAAAGCTGGGTAGGTGGGAGGTTGGATTGTCCCATCCTAAGGGGGCCAAGGGAGCATGACGTGCCTGCTCCTCTTCTGGCCCTTAGGACTTGACCTTCGTAGTCAACTCCCTAGCTCAGTGGTCCCCCACCTTCCGCCTTATGGGAGGGGGAGGAAGAGGAGACGGGTTCCATATGGCCGAGTGCATCTCTCTTCATGCAAGCCACAGCTGAACTCGCACCCTGCTCGCCCAAACGGGACGTGCCTGCCATTTCTGCAGCTCAGTTCCAAACAAGCAACTGCCCAGTACTGGCCCACAGCCCTTGGGGTTTTGGGACCCCTACTCCACCACATGCTGAAGGTCACCAAGGCATGGTTACTCACCAAGATTATCAGGGTCTCCCTCTCAGGCCAGGTGCACAAAACAGCAGCTAAGTCAACTTCCTTTTCTGTACCATGAATCTCCAGAAGGCAGGGCCGCGCATGCTCTTAGTTAGGGGAAAGGGGTGTGGTGTCCCTGACTAACTGCAGTCTTCATTCTGGTCCACATTCCTGGCGGGAGCACCGACTGCTCCCATTGGTTGATGCCGTTTGACAGCCGGCTATAAAAGGAGCTGTCAAACAGCATCAGCTGCTGCCGCCAGCTGGCTGCCAGCCCAGCCGGGCAGCCGCGGCAACCTGTTATGCTTCAAAAAAGCAAAGTTAGCCTTTAGATCCGTGTCTGCCTTGTATGTCCGCCTGCAACACAACAAAACCCCTTGCCACCGAAAGTGCAGCCCACCTCTGCATACTGTGTTTCTCACAAAATAAGGCTGGGGCTTTTTTTTTTTTGACCCCCCCCCCCAAAAAAATGGCTAGTCCATCTTTTTGGGGGTGACTTAATTTCCTCCCCCACCTAGAGCGGCCCATGCGCACGTACCTCTCCACAAGGCCATTTCTATTGGCTGATGAAAGCTCCCCAAAGGCAGATTCTCCAGTCGCTTCGGGGCGAGGTGTGGCTGCCCGTGTCCCTTCGCCATTAGGCAGTGTCTTTCGGGTGATGGAAGCTCCCCAAGGGCAGTCACCAGCCACTTCGATTGGCCGGTAGAAGCGGCCTCGGGGTGAGCGCCCATGCACACTCCCCTCACCGTGAGGCCGCTTCTATTGGCCAATCATAGTGGCTAGTGACTGCCCTTGGGGATCTTCCATTGCCCAAAAGACACTGCCTAATGGCGAGGGGACGCAGGCAGCCACACCTTGCCCCGAAATGGCTGGGGACTCTGCCTTTGGGGAGCTTTTGTCAGCCAATAGAAGCGGCCTCGTGGTGAGGGGATTGTGCGTGGGCGCTCACTCCGAGGCCCCTTCTACTGGTCGATCGAAGTGATGACTCTGCCTTCGGGGAGCTTCTATCGGCTGATGTTCTATCAGTAGTAGATCAGGATATTCTAGCCTAGGCTACCTGCAAGGCACTCCTAAAGGCAAGTTTTCTCCCCGCCCACTCCCACCCTTCCCCCCCATTTCTCTTCACCTCATGTAGTTCCAACGAACGAAACGTATGGTTTAGATAGGCCTAAATTTTGGGGATGGGGCTTAATTTCACCTCATGCTGGGCCTTCCTATTGGTGGAGGCCATATTGTTGGAGAAACATAGTATTTTGTTTAACACCCCTTATATCTATAACATTAGTTTCATCACTCCCCAAAATGGCATTGGAAGCACAAACTCCAAGATCATCTCCCATTTCTGATCATTTGCTGCCAATATTTTCAGTCCCATTCATTTCTTACAGAAGATCATAATATTGTCCCTTGCATAGCTACTTCAAGTACAGGAGTGAGGAACTGAAGCGGGGGTGGGGGGAGAGACTGTATAGTCTATCTCTTTTGAGTTTGGGTATTTCCTAGAATGTCATGACCAAAAAACACCCAAAAGCCATTTTTCAAAAGGAAAAGCTCCACAATAGGGAGAAGAGGAAGATGACATTTCCAAAAGAAGAAGCCAAAAATCTATTTATTATGCCATTACTCCCACTCTTTTCTTTTTCTCATTTTCTTTAGAGCAGTGTTTTTCAACCTTAAGAGCATGCTGGCTGCAGAATTCTTAGGGTTGAAGTTCACACATCTTAAAATTGTCAAGTTGAGAAATACTGTTTTGGAGAATAAAGTTCTGGTTAAGGAGAAGTAAGTGGGGGATAAATAAACAACTCTGAATAATGGAAATAAGAAACATTTAAAATAAATCTTTCTAGCTTTACCTAAAACTATCTTATCTCTATGTGGAAGAGAAAATTTAAAAACATTTCTTTCTTGGCCTAGTAAGTAATGTTTAATCATTTGCTGAACTATGTGATACCCAGAACATAAAACAACCGAATGCATCCATCTTATCACTGCTGGCCTTATGCAGGAGCAGTTCTCATCAAAGGTCAACACAGAAATTTTTCCTCGTAATTAACCCCCTTCTTCCTACTTTCACTTCATGGGGACCCAAAAAGGTAAATGTTGGGTAGGAATCTTCTTCCTCTCTCTTTTCCACAGCATCTATAAGTAGCTCTTTTGTGACTTTGTTTTCAGGTGAGGTTGCATTTTCTGGCTACTGAAAGAAGGTGATCTGGTTTCTATAGTTTATGTATCTGATTCTGATGGCCCAGTGCCAAGACCAGAAAAGGATTATTAATGCTTAAATTTTACATTTTAGGGAAGGGGAACATATGAAAACTCCTCCTTTCTATCAATTCCCATCAGAAGAGAACTGAATGAACAGACTATTTTTTCCTAAGCCCTGATACATTTGTAGATAAGGAATGGGCTTTCAATTCAAAGGATACGGTTTGAATGCCAATTCTAATTTTTTCCTTTTTGAAATAAAAATTAAACAGTGAAAATGAGCCAAAAGAGCAACCTGTGAGCAAGCTGATTTTAATAAAATCCTGATGTCCAAACTCAGAATCTCATTCGCAGCACCCAGAATAAAAAAATTGGTGAGGGTCAGTGAATTGGTCCTGATTTCTTCCTTCACCGTCCTCCCAATAGCATACATATAAACATATAATCACCTTTCTCCATAACAAATTCATTCTTATTTAACAATTACCCAAAAGCACATGGTTGTTCACAATTAAAAATAAATGAATAAAATAAAAATGAACAACTTTTTCATATGATGGAAGCACCTTTCATATGATGGATGCACATATATTACTCTGTTCATTAATCTATATTCAGCTGTGTATTTTCTTTGAATTTATAACTAGTGACTCTAAGAAAAAAAATTTCAAAATTATGTTTTAGAAAGCAAAATACTATAAACAGAATTTATCCCATATTATGCCACTTAGGTACAAGTCACCCACTCATATCTGAGATTAAAAATCTCAGAGGATATCAGATTTCTCCCATGTTTAAATGATTAGCATAGTTCTGGAACTTTAATTTATACAATCAAATTGTTTAACAATCAAAATTTTAATTGCAATTAAGCAGTAAGAACAAGGACAAATCAGCATGTCAATTCCTTGATCTTTCTCTTTCTTTATTTCATTTGGAAAAAAGAAGTAATAGAAGACAGGAAAAAATTACAGTTCAGAGGGAAGTCATTGGGGCTTATATTTTACCCATAAAAGTCATTGCAATAAATTATAAATCAAAGAATTATTGGATATTTAAATTGGATCTTCCACAATATTGCATTTGTTTTGTAAATGATGTTGTAGCAGCATGTTTCTAAGTAAGGAAAGTAAGGAAAGATTTAAGGAAAGGAAGATCATTTATCTTCCTGTCTGAAAACTATTACAAATTATATAAATTGAATATTAAATTAAAAAATTATGAGTTACTATGTTTTATATCATTCTTAAAACTACTTCAGTCATCACTCTGCACTAATCTAGAAGTACTATATGTTTACAAACTGCATGATTATCTCATGGGGAAATTTCTATGTTGTACTTAATTATATAGGTTGAATAGGAATTGAATTAGCCCTCACAGCTGAGAGTAACAGATCCTTCCTTCCTTACCTAATCTTTCTTTCTTTCTTTCTCTTCTTTCTTTCTCTCCCCCCCGCTCCTTTTCTCTCTCTCTCTCTCTTCTCTCTCTCCTTCTCTCTCTCTCCCTCCCTCCCTCCCTCCCTCCCTCCCTCCCTCTCTCTCTCAAATGCATTGCCTTTCTGGAGAAAAGCATAATATGCTAAATTTGCTTCTTCCAATTTGGGGAGAAATTTTACAATTTCACCCAGAAACGTATATGTTATGTTTGGAGCATGGGCGAGAAAGAATGGAGACAAGCCTCTGGAACGGTGAACTTCAGCTCTTTATTTACATAGTGACTTCTCAACTCAATGGCAGTTATAACCCTCCTTATATAGGCAACCCCAGTAACTATTAACCAATAACAATCGAGGAGCGTTAGCTCCCTTAACCAATAGGAACTCTCTGTTAATGGCCAATCGGATTTCCCGGAACGGGCCAATCCGATCCTGCCGTTAACAGCCAATCAGAAGTGCAGGGCCAGAACCTTGCACTTTACTCCAAGCTCAGTTCTCTTTATTAAATCTTATGCATTCACAACACCCCTTCCCCCTGGCTTCTGTTTGCAGGGCGCAGTTACATAGTCCTTTAGGTAGGATGGTTGCTTTATTAGTCTTTTTGATTTTCGCTGTGTCATTTGACTGCAATCACGCTGAGGTAGATCGTTGTTTGGCAACGGGGTCGCCTCTGGTTCAGAGTTCATTTCTTCATCATTGCCATTATTCTTGGTAATTCCCTGAGGTGCATCTGTTTCCCTCTCTGGTTCCACTTCCTGTGTCTCTATTACGCCGTCGTTTCCTTCGAACAGGTTTTCATCTACTTGGAATTCATCCTCTTCCGTATCTCCCCCCCCTCAGTTTGGTCATAAGAGAGTTCAGGAATGCCCGACGGAAGCCGCGATCGTAATTGATCGATATGGCGTTTCCATAGTCTATCGTCAAGGCATTGTACAAGGTAGGATCTCGGGCCGGTTACACGTACTACTGTCGCCTCCACCCACAGTGGATCGCCCGATAGGTTTTTAGCGTATACCAAATCGCCTACCTGGAAGGCACGACAGCGGCCGCTGGATCCCAGTGGTTTTTCCGGTTCATATGCTGGGTGTAACCGGTCGAGGTGGGAGCAGAGTTTTCGTCCCATTAGCAGTTCGGCGGGAGTTTTATTGGTGACGCTATGAGGTGTGATGTGTTGTAGGAAAAGAAGTCGATTGATCTTGTCGTCAATGTTATCATAGTCTACCTTCTGCAAGGTTTTCTTAACAAATTGGACCATGTGCTCTGCTTTGCCATTGGTCGCAGGGTGCGCAGGTGCGGTGAGCGCATGTCGGATGCCACAGTCAGCCAGGTACTGCTCGAACGACAGCACTGTAAATTGGGGCCCGTTGTCGGATACCAGGACGTCTGGTAATCCGTGGGTTGCAAATAGTCTTTCCAAGTTTTTGATAACCGCTTCAGTGGTTGTGTTCGTCATGCAGTGAATCTCGAGCCAATTCGAGTAGGCCTCGACGGTTAGCAGAAAGGTGTGGCCTTTGGTTGGTCCCGCAAAGTCCAAGTGAATACGGGACCAGGGTCCCCGTGGTGTCTCCCATTCGATAGGGATGGCTTTAGGTGGGGCGTTGCTCACTTCCTGCCATTTATGACAAGCTTTAACCCAATTTTCGATTTGCTTGTCGATGCCCGGCCACCATGCGTAGCTTCGTGCGAGGGCTTTCATTCGCACGATACCAGGATGGTCATTGTAAAAAGTTCTCAGCAGCACTTTTTGGAGTTGTTCTGGGATAACAACTCTATCGCCCCAGATGACACAGCCTTTTTGAGAGAACAACTCCGTTTGTCGAGTTTTGAATGGTGTAAAGTCATCTGATAATTGGTCCAATGGCCATCCGTGTTCTACCCAGCCTAGAACTTGCGTTAAGGTGGGGTCACGTTTGGTTTCTCTCGCGATATCTCGGGCAGTCAATGGCAGCGAGTTGAGTGTTTCAATTTGCAAAGTGGTTACCGTTGGTGCAGGATCGTCGAGAGTCTCTAGAAGCGGTGGTCGGCTCAATGCGTCGGTGTGGGAAATGGCTTTCCCTGGGCAGTATTGCAGCCGATAATTATAAGCAGCCAAGAATTCTGACCAGCGAGTCATCCTGGGGGATAATATGTTGGGGGTTGGCTTATCCCCAGCTATTATCCCTAATGACGGTTTGTGGTCAGTCACAATAGTAAAAGCCCAGCCATATACATACTCGTGGAATCTTTTAATGGCCGATACAATTGCGAGGGCTTCTTTATCGATTTGGCCATAATTTCGCTCAGTTTTTGAAAGTGTCTTTGAAAAATATGCAACAGGGGCTTCATTACCATTAGGCAGTACATGGCTCAGAATGATGCCCACTTCGAAAGGCGAAGCATCGCATGTGATATTTAACGGCAAAGTCTCATTGTATTGCATGAGTACAGAGTCAGAAGTCAGTAGTTTTTTTACATTACGGAACGCCTGTTCTTCTCTATGACCCCATAACCAGTTTGCTTTCTTGTCTAACAATCAACAACCAGTTTGCTTTCTTGTCTAACAATCAACAACCAGTTTGCTTTCTTGTCTAACAATCAGTGTAATGGTTCAGCGACCGTTGCTTTATGCGGTTGAAATACATTATAAAAGTTGATGAGGCCTAGGAACGCCTGGAGATTGGCCTTGTTCCGAGGCCTGGGAGCATTTTTTATTGCTCTTAGTTTACTGTCGGTAGGGTGAATACCCTGACTGTCAATTAGGTACCCTAAAAATTCAACACTATCTGTACATAATTTACACTTATTCTTTTTTACCTTGAGCCCAGCATCTTGGAATTTTTGTAGGACTAACTTTAAACGATCCCGTAATATTTTTTTTGTAGGTGCAGCAATTAATACATCATCAAAGTAGGGAACCACGCCTTTAATCCCTTGTAATAGCCTCTCCATCAGGCTCTGAAAAATTCCTGGGGCTACACTGACTCCGAATTGGAGCCGGGTGCATTTAAAGGACCTCAGTGCATCACAATCGTTTGTGCCTGTGCCGTCTTTTCATCAACAGGTAGTTGCTGATATGCCTGAGCTAAGTCTAATTTAGCGAAGACCTTTCCGCCCCCCCAGGGAGTGGAGGAGATGCTGTACCACTGGCACCGGATATGCATTCTGCTGTAGGGCATGGTTCAGAGTGGCCCGGTAGTCCCCACAAATTCGGATCGACCCGTCTGGCTTAATGGGTGTTATGATTGGGGTTTCCCAGGGAGAGTAATCGGTAGGCTCTAGCACCCTTGAGCTATTAGTTTGTCGGGTTGTTCGTCGATTTTTGGCTTTGAGGCAAACGGAACTCGACGGGGCTTAAGGCGGATGGGAGCTATCTTTGGATCAAGGCTGAACGAGATTGGGGAGCCCTTGTACTCGCCTAAACGTTCCGCGAAGACGTCCTTGAACTCATGGATGAGGTCCTCTCCCAGTCACTTTCGCTGATTCGGTTTATGCCTGCCACTTCAATGCCAAGCGGCGCAAACCATTGGAGACCTAGCAGACTAGGCCGATCTTTGTTGATCACAGTTAGCAGTAAGTATGCTTCTTGAAGGAGACCCGGACTCAGCAGAAACCAACGACAGGGATTCAATTCCCTTGATAGTCCTTAAGAATAAGTCTTTGGAAACAGGTCTTGGCGCTGAATCGTGGGGATGAGTTGCTTGAGGGTCTTCCAGGACACCATCGAGAGGGACGATCCCGAGTCGACTTCCATGGGGCAAGGCTGGTTCTCGATGGCTGCTGTGATTCGGATTTTCTTGGCATCCAAGGCTGAGGCATGACCGATAGTGATAGTATGATGAGCCTCTTCTCGCTGTAAAGCTCGGTTTCTGTTGGAGTGGCTTATTGGTTCTCGCCTTACAGAACGGTTTCCTGTCGATTGGCAATAGTTAGCCCCCTTTGAAGCCTGGCCGGGTCCTTGTAAACTTCGGCAGACCCATCCGATGTGGCCTCTCTTTCCACAGTCATGGCAGAGTGCGTCGCGGAATTTGCATTTGGACCTGGCATGGTTGGCTCCACAGCCAGCGCAAGGGCGTAGGGACTTCAGGTGGTGGTCCCGGTCGGACCGCAGTCGATGGACCTCTTCTTTGTCGTTGTCTGATGACAAAGAGAGGTCCTCGTGGTGTGTCGTGGAAAGCTGCCCTTCTGCCTTGGGTAAAATTTCGCCTGTCAGTTGGTGTACCAGAGCGCGGTTGCGGTGTAATTGTGCAGCCGATTTCCTGGTTGCTTCTGCTGCAGTAGCATCAGCGATGGCATCGGCAAGGCTGATGTCGCCTTTCACCATCAGCTTGCTCTGTACGCCTGGTGCATCTAATCCCAGAATTATTTGATCTCTCAGTGCCTCTTCCAAATTGGCGAATCCGCAGAGGCCTCCCAGGTTTCGGAGGTCTGCTATGAAGTCAGCGACGCTTTCTCCTTTTCGCTGGTTTATCTGATAGAACTCATGCCATCTCATGAGCGTAGGCACGGCCGGTGCATAGTGATCTCTAAGTAGAGGTTCGAGGTCATCCCAATCCATCGCCTTCACTTCTCTAGGTTTTGCTAGTGCTTTAGCCATCTTAAATATGGTTGGACCGCAATGCGTTAGGAACACCGCCCGTTTCTTCCCGGCTGTGGTGTCCTTTAAGTTGTTAGTTTCTAAGAACATTTGGAAGCGATCCATGTAGGACTCCCAATCTTCCTGCACTGGATCGAACGGAGCAGGTGGTACAATGCCGCCGGACATGGTTCCGTTGTGTAGCATCATCAGCCACGTGCTCGGTGTTTCTTCTTAGTTCCGTCGGTTCAGACGTCTCCATATCCCACCTTCGTCACCAGTGTTATGTTTGGAGCATAGGTGAGAAAGAATGGAGACAAGCCTCTGGAACGGTGAACTTCAGCTCTTTATTTACATAGTGACTTCTCAATTCAATGGCAGTTATAACCCTCCTTATATAGGCAACCCCAGTAACTATTAACCAATAACAATCGAGGAGCGTTAGCTACCTTAACCAATAGGAACTCTCTGTTAATGGCCAATCGGATTTCCCGGAACGGGCCAATCCAATCCTGCCGTTAACAGCCAATCAGAAGTGCAGGGCCAGAACCCTGCACTTTACTCCAAGCTCAGTTCTCTTTATTAAATCTTATGCATTCACAACAGTATGTATCAATTTTTGGTTGGTTGCTTTCCTTCCTGAATAAAATGGGAGTGCCAGAGAAATTGATAACACAATATGTATATTGCAGAAATCCATCATTGGTACCTTTGTGAAACATTTAATCCTTACAAAATCCTGAGTCAGAAAATAGTTGAATCCTCTTTAACAACGACCTTATCTTCTTCTTTATTGTGATATTATCCAACAGTGGCTTTAGTAAAGAAGTGCTGACTATTATTTTAATACATATGGTATCAACAGTGCTCATGCTGCTGTCACTTAGAGGTTCAAATAATGCTAATAATGCCAATTTGGAAAATAATGCACTAGCAGAAATGTGGGGAGTTTCCCTCCAGCCCCTATGACAATTGGTTATAGCAGCCTAGAACTACTTTTCAATTTAAATTTCAGCAGGAATTTAGGAGAAGGTAATATGAGGAATTTTGGAGATGTTGGTAGGATCGAACCTAATTCAATAAAATTTCCCAACTCTTACAGGCAAAGGATAAATAGTGTTCTATTTATTATTACCAGGGAAAGTATAAACTATATTGCTATGATACATAGGAGAATATTCTAAAGACATTAAACTAAACTGCAATCTTAAATGAACCAGTTCACAACATTTTAGCAATCTAATAAAAGTTAATTTGATTCTTCAAACTTTAAAAAAATATTAATAGTAACATTAAATCTACAAGTTAATTCTAAAACACTAATTTTATTTTAAAAGACATCCACAGCAGTCAAGGTTCACAAAAGCCCCTTATGCATTTAAACATTGTGTTACCTCAATGGAATATACTTTCGATAAATTTATCACATTTGCATTTTCTTCAGTTAGTTCCAAGCACCATTAGTATCTCTGGGAAAGAAGGCAGAAGGTTATTATTGACCCAAGACCTCCAGTGAGTTTTATGATAAACCAGAGATTTAAGGTTGGATCCCTGCCCCCAGCACAAAGATTTAACTATGAAATGGCATTTGAGACAAGAAGAGGTAATATCTCAATTTTCTTTATTCACAGAAAGTGAAAATTAATTGATTCTCCATGGATGTACACAGAAGGGCTGAACTGTAAGATATGTTGAAATACAAGATAGACAATCAATAGTGTTCATAGTAAAGAGTTATGCAAGAATTATATGTACAATAAACAATCCATGATTCTTTGGGATCAGTTCAGAAATATTTTCCTACCAGATTCCTCAATGATTTCACAAATGCAGGGTTTCTAATTTACTTGAAAAGTTTTTTAAAATTCAGGGAAATACTCCGAGATGTATCTGCCTTAAAAATAATCCATGCTGAACTGTGCAGCAAGTTAAACTTCAAGAATTGAGCTCAGGAAATGTTTTATAATATTTTATGCTATGTCATAAAATGCTTTGTAATAATTTTATGTCATAAAATGTTTGATACAATTTTCCAAATTTCAATTCAATGGGAGACATGGGTCCTGGGTTTTGAACAATTCTGAAAGTTAGCCCATTTGAGCTATCTTGATTCAAAAATTGTTGCCCTGTGAGGCACTGTTTCGGCCAGCTAAGGATTACAGACATCGGAGTTTTAGCAATATATAAATACATGGTGATACTTAGATGCAAAGTTTTATATCCTGCATTCCAGTGTTTGGGATACATAAATCACAGTATTTACATTCTGATGCCCTACAAATATTTATTTAGCCACATATTTTTAGCCAGCATGTTATACAAATCTAATCCAGATTATTAGCTGAAGGTTCAGTCAGTTAAACAGGTTTGCATTATAAAAGGCCTTATAAAAATTTTTTTTTAAATCCTCAACACTGTAATACATGAAATGGTTTAAACAAAGATTTTTATCAGTTGATGGGACTTGTCGCCCAGGCAATAAACTAATTAAAATTGCTATAAAGAACCTTCCTTTTTTAACCAAGGAATAACATACATAAAGGTATGCAGAAAAAAATGAAAAAATTGACCAAGTAAAAGGATGGATTGCTACATAGATTAAAATAGGAAAGTGTCTCACAAAAACTTTGCTAGAAATGGTAAGAATCACTTTCCCTCCCATAAATGCAGAAATTAGAAATAAAGGTGTCCTACATCCTTGACCTATTAATTTTATATAGTTTTCAAATATATTTCAACCAACCCAGGCCCAATTTTGAAGCCAAAGTTGAAAAGATCAAACAATTTTCCCTTCTAGATATAGCAATGACCTATAAGGATGAGATCATACCCCCAAAGTTCTTTCTTGCAAGAAAGTCTCACTGACTTCCTTTTACTGTTTACTTCTGAATAAACATACCTAAAATTATCCTGCCTCTAACCATAGTAGATAAACTTTTCGGTTAATAAAGACAACTGAAAAGAGCTTGAGATTCTGACCACCATCTTTAGCATTTGTCAGTCACAAAATTTTGCCTTTAAAGAACAGAATCAGAGCTATAGGCTGCACTCCCAACCAAGCAATCAAAAAAAGCCAGGATACACTTCTTTCTTCCTAGTAGACTCCAAATTAGGCAGGGGGGGAAAGCCAGGCCAGGGATTTGAGCACAATACACATAATACTTAAGGGGCAATTTAAGGAAAGTCTACTCAGAGGCAAGTGGCCCTTTGATCTCAAAGCAGTCTCCAAAGAGGCAAAGGTAGGAAGAAAACTATAGAAAAGGATAGCTCTCTTTTTGTGCCTTTTAAGCACAGTTTGAAAGTATGCTTCAAGGGTGAAATATTTTAGACTTTGCCAGATGATTAAATGAATATGGGTACTGTACTACAATCATTCCCCCTTTGGATCAATGGTACCCTTATGGCAGAAAGTCATGGGGCCCTAGCGATTAGAAAAGTAGATGGGTTCAGTACCAGTCACTAGCTTGGTCTAGGAAACTGCAGGCTCTTAGAAGTGCTACTGCTCACAATATGCCTGCTTTCAAAAAACACGTTATAGGCTCATCTCATTATTTTTGCTTCTAGTATTTGCTAAGCGTATTGCTGGTTAAATTGAAAAAGAGTGACTGGCCCTCCACTGGCTGAGGATGGAGCAAAACCTGAGTTTCCCCATCTTAGACCAACATCTTGACTTCTTCCCCACACAAGAACTGATTGCAGTATGGTACCCATATTCATATTTCTTTCATCATCGTGCAAAATCTAAAATACTTAATTATTAAAGCATACTTTCAAATTCCTTTTTCCTTATCAGCAAATCAATCATTTTCGGATTTAAAATTACTTTTCCACAGCAGAATGATATTTACTTGATTGATACTCTGCCTCCAAGAATCTTTCTATTTATTTTTTTTTTCGTGAGAACAAGTTTGTGATATAGGTTGGGTTAAAAAAGTGTGACAGACCTCTCCACTGGCTGAGATTGAAACAAAATCTGGGTTTTCCCATCCTAGACCAATATCTTGACTTCTTCAGCACACAGGGATTCTCTCCCTGCCTTGAATTCACTGGGGCTTATTTATAGGTAAGGGTGATATTAATTTCCAGGATTAATGTAAGGGGAGAGAGATATAATATATATATATATAATTTTTATTTAACCCACATATTTTACAAATATAGTCTACAAATATAGTCAACTGATCTCAATTGCTCTTCTGGAATAACCACTGAAGTGGCATAGAACTTTTTATAGAAAATATATAGAAAGCGAATATTACAAATGTTGCACATCTGTTTTGAAAAAGGCACAGTTCCCCCCACACACACTACAAAAAAAATTGGCTGAGGCATTGGTGTTATCCTTCTTAATGGGACTAGATTTCCAATTAACAGAACCTTCCAATTGCCAGCTTGGGAAAGTTTTCAAATTAAGATACAGAAAATATTTTCCCCAACCCCCATGGGGTTATTTTGGGGGGGAGGGGAGAAACAGACCCTTTCCCATTCTTCCAGCTTCTATAAGCCACCATCTACCTTTTACAAACTCAGAAGAAGAAGAAAATTAACACCAAAATTAACATCCTGGGATCAAACAAATTAACATCCTGGGATCAAACAAAACAAAGGGGAGAATATTTCAGTTTTCAGGGGCTGACTCAATAAAGGCAGTTTTCTTTGCAAAACAAGTGCACTAGCATACATACAACCCCATTTTTTGTGAATTAAATTTGAAGTGTCCTATTCCATAAAATATGCTAAGGATACTGTTCTCATACTTTACCACTGCTTGTTTAAAGTCACTCTATAAATTTCACAGATTCCCTCTTTTTTTTTTTACTATTTACGTTTATTTATTTATTTCTTACTCTTCCATTTCCCCTAACATGCGTGCACATGCACACCAGAGTAGTTCTATGTATATGTAACACTAAGCTTTCCAGACTAGACTTCCAGGTTTGATGAAAAGGCTGTAAGCCACCAAAGGTACATTAAGAGACAATTAATATTTTCAGGTTGCCACAGGATTATTCCTGAAACTTTTTCCCAACCTGTAAAGATAGATTAAAACAGATTAAAATTATTCTAACAGGCCAGCAAGATCAGAAGGTGCTTGTGAGTCATGTGCATGGTAGTTCAACTCATTGGGAGCACTTTACCTTCTTGGGTCTGGAGTTATTTTCATCCAGTTCTTTGTTCAATTCGTTTCTCCCACCAAGACCTGCCAAACCCTCATTCTCATCTAAAACTCACAATTATAATTGTTCCATAAACTGCTTCAAAAGACTTCTTAAATATGCACCCAAACCCAGTGCCATTTACTTGCAAATAAATGCACATTGGATTTTTTTCCTTCCATCTAAAGAAACAAAAATAAATAAATAAGTTGCTGTTTCCCTACAGGACCTTTTTACTCAGGAATAAACTTCCAGAGGCTGATTCAGAGTAGGCAGTGAAGAGATTACAGCTTGGTAATAGAAACAAATGTAACTTGACCCTGTGGCCTGGAAATGAAAAGCAGGTCCCTTGTCTTTTCCAACCAGAGGCAAGCTTGCTTCATCTGGTTTCTAAAATGGCTGGAGATGGAGTCCCTTAATAAGTTAAAGGAGGCAGGAAAGGATGGGCTCCGAAGGTCCAATCTGGCCTTCTGATGATATCTTCTTTTGTTGTCAGGTTTTAGTTTCACTGAAATTGATTAGTTAGCCAATGGGATGCTCTGAACTAAGGGAAGTAATGTCATGATGAATTTGTTTGGGGGTATCTGAGTTATGTGTTCCCTAATCAAACATGCATATTTGCCATGTTGGACTAAACAATGTATATCCTCTTTTACAACAGAATATGGGATGCTAAGATTTTTCCCCTTTTCCAGGAGAAAGTGTTTTGTTAGAACAGAATTCAATTTAGAACTGTTAGAAATACCACCAAGAATTAACTAAATTCCCAGTTTGCATCACTTTCAGCACACAGAATCTACCCCTGTTGGAAGGCAGAAGTTCCTTTCCCAATACAATATTGTTGACAAGAAAGAAAAATGATGGTGCTTAACAGTCACTAGTTGTAGGTCATCAAACTCTGCAGTTTCCATTCGCTTTTCCCCCCAACTATAACAAAGTTCAGCATCGGATGGAGACAAAGCATTTGCTTTCAAGAAAGCATTTGTTTTAGTCCCAGCCAAATCCGAGATCTTCAGCCCAAAATGGTGCATATTGTCTCACAAATAAGCACATAATCCCCCATATACATTTCTCCGCAAGAGGAAAAGGGACGCACCCGTTTCTAAAATAACCCATTGACAAAAAAAAAAAAATAGTTGGATTTATATCCTGGGAAACCAGTGATAGCAATTCCAAATTTAAATAGTATCTACCTCTGCCCTAACTCACCTGGAAAGCTGTCGGATTGAAAGGCGAAGTGCAGTCCTCAAAATCAGCAAACATACGAACCACTTCCGCCCCGTGATCGCGAAAGTTTTACACGGCGACACGGGGAGGAACTGTCTGGGCTGATTCAGGGCCAAGGGGGGGCTCTCCAAATGTTTGGTCTTCTTCCTCTCCACTCCAATCTTCACCAAAGAGAGGGAAGCGGCAGCCTAGCCTGTTTGAAGGCACCTGGGTGCTCGACCCTGCCTACCCTGACACTGTGAACGTTTTTCAACGAAGTGGGGAGACCTCAGGTCGGTGAGCCGCCTCTACCGGGAATTTCATTGGTTGAAAAATCGCGCTTATTTCATCCAGCGGGGAGAAGGGGATTTGGAAGAGGCTGCGGCTGGTTTTCTTGGGAGGGGGGTGGAAAGGAGAGTTGGACTTACTTACCAGAATTCCGTGGGCATCTTCCTGTAGAATTGTATGCCTCGCCCAGACACAGACACACCCGGCGACGAGAGACCCCAAAATGACCCCTCCAAGAGGCTGGCTGGTCCCTCTTTCTCGGGTACCCCCTCCCAGTGATTCTCAGCCAAAAGGCGACTAGCGGAAACCGTTTGAGGGGGAGAAGGAGCAGCAGTTCTCTCCCTGCGTGCGATCCACTGCCTGACTCCGAATACCGCTTTCCTTCCGCAATTCTGGTAAAGCTTCCGATGCCGAGTGCTGCGTGATGCTCATCCTCTCCTACTTCTAGAGATGCCCATTTCCTATTGGCTATTTCTCCCAGCCAAGCGGGAAGGGTGGAATCGGTCGGCCAACGCGTGGGACGGGAGACGATTGACCCGCGGCTGGGATCATATCCATCTAACCTGGCCGTCGTGCCGACTCCAATAATGCGCGGCTAGGTGTATTGGCGGGAGAAGACTAAACACTGAAGCTCCACCGGCTTTGGTTCTGATTGATCTCCACTCTGATTGATCCTCCCGTTCCTCATTGTGTGGACGGACCTCTCGATTTTGAAGCCCCCTCATCCAGAGCATATATGACTGCGATATTTTCCGCAATATGTGCATTGCGCCATCTGTGAAATCAATCACCTGCCGCAGAGCCGAGGCTATGTTAGCCTCTACCCCATTTATTCTTCTGGAAGGATTCTACCTGGCTTTCCCGAATCTGATGCAAACTTGGATTTATGGACAAGTAGCCCAACACATCTGGAGAATATCAGATGGGAGAAAGCTGCTTTAAACAAACAGCCTATTGTTTCCTGGAAGGCCACATCCTGAGTGGGATTGACAGCGCCACTTCCTTAATCAATTATTCCCCCCATCAAACCTTAAACCCTTGTTCACTTCCCTGACATTTCCATAGGTGTCAGTCAGGAGTTCCAAACAAATCCATGGCCCTGGTTTTCGAAAATGATGGGAGGGATAGTTTAAGAACCTGTAGAGGGTGTCAGATTGGGGAAGGGTTGATCATTTTTCATCTCACCCCAGAACAGACTACAGTAAGAATTCCATGGCTTCTTTCCAGATCTAGAATTACCTCTTTTGTCCATCTCCCCCAAACCACCATACAAGGCAAACACTACTTAGAAAGTCACCCCTGTGTGTTTGTGTGCATGGGTGTGCATGTATAGCTGAACCCATTCATTTTCATGGACTGTTTGATCTTGTGGTGGAAGGGAGAGGGGGAAGCAGAGCAGGAGAAGAGGCACCCGCAATAATTAACAATTGAATACATCTGTCAAACTGGACCACTAGTCCTTCTACTATTCTCCCTCAGCTTTCATACAGCAGGTTCAAAGGTGGAATCCAATCCATGACATGAGGAAAATCCCAAGAGCAGCAACAAACTTGGGATGGTGCTATTAAACAAACCTCTTCTTCAAAGCTGAAAAGATAGACTTGAGACAATATTGGGGGCACAGTAACAAAGAAACAACAACATGGGTTCATCTTCAATAAGCACAGAACTTTGGACGGTGATTTACTTGTGGCAGTGGAATTTTGGATGCTTTTTAAATTTCTGGAGAAACGGCTCTTTCTACAGAGGAGGATTTCTAAAAAGACTTTATAGAAAATTCTTCCTTTGAAATTTAAGGCAAAAGATAGGAGAACTAGCCAAAACATTTTCCCTTGAAAGTTAAACAGGAGCTGACTGGCACCTTAGATTCAAGGACATTCAAGTGTATCCCCCCCTTTCAAGTTAAGGGGAATAATTGAATGAGGATGTTGCAGGCACGTAATTCCTTGTTTAATTCTAAACTTTAAAACAGCCCCTAACTTTTCAAAGAAAATCTGAAAGATGGTAATCATTATTATATCCATGGATATAAAAAAAAAAGGGGGCACCTATGCCTCCTTTCAATGCAAGAAAACTGTTGAATATTAGAAAACAAGATCTATTTTCCACTCTTTAAATTAACTTATTGCAACAAACAATGTTTTCCATAATAAAGCAGAAGTTACTACTTCAGCAAAAAAAAAAAAAAAAGGATCTGAATCCAAGGCAGGAAAGTGAATTTTGTGAGGAGGAATGGATAGCCCATGTTTAGGAAGGTAAAATATTTATGTTCCCACATCTCTGTTGATGTTACTTTTGTTTCTCCATTCGGAATTTCCCTGTGGTGGGATTTATTAAAACTCACATCCATTTTTGGCCTTGAGAACGAACGCGGTCGTAGCCCAAACAATATCAGGAGGGACGGGGCGGGAGCGAAAGACAACAGTACACAGCGACCGGACCCACATTAAACAATCGGCGCCCTTGAAAAATTTCCACTGGCCCCTCCCACATCGAGCCATTCCTTCTCTTTTATTCCTTCAAGCCGGTCTTCCAGGCAGGGTACGGAGAAGGTGGGGGGGTGTTTCTGTCTCCCATCCTATCTTCAGCCGGCAAACCTCGAGACGGTAAAGGCCCACCCTTACTCTGCCTTCCCCGCTTCTTTCACGAGTCTTCTTCATAAAACCTCCAGGAAGTTTCCTTTATCTCTCATATCCCCGAAAAGCGTGTTCTCACGTGATTTAGGAATGACAGACACATACACCTTTCTCTCTCCAAGTCCAGATTTTCCAGATCAGACTTTAACCCGCTGCGGCCCGAGGAGAAGGAAAGAAAGTCAGACAGGCAGGCACATCACAAAATTTTCTACTTCAACGCAAAGCGGAATTTTATATTCTTCCTTCCCCCATTTTCTCGACGTAATGCGCCATATTGTGGTTGTAGCCCCCCCCCCGCGCGTCCGTTTATCAAATCCAATCCACCCTGGCAATTCCATGCGCTGTGGACTACACACTCCTCCAGCTATGCAGGTGGCTTAAGAATATGGGTATTGTAGTTCTGGAAGGCACGAGCTTTGGGAACCCGTCCTTTTAAAAGAGTTGATAACATTTCTCCACACAAATCCACCCGCGGGCGGGGAGGGAGGGAGGGAGAGAGATCACTCAGGCCTAGGACAAACTGCGCGCATATTTGCTCGCCTGACATTTGGATCTCGCAAGCTGCCCCTCTCTTCTGTCAAGGCTTAGTCCCAGCCCAATGGGCTTTCTAGCGCCCACTGGACATTCAAGCGAGCTCAGTTCCCGTCGCTCCCGCTCTGGGCGAAAATGCCTCTCGGGTTCAAAGGGTCTCAAAGCCCCCAGATGCTGCCGAAAGGCACCAGCGAAAGAACAACCGGAGCTGCAGCCCAGCGCCCTAGCTGCAAAGCCGGGCGGGGGAGGGCGGCGAAGGGAAGAGGCTCCTATGATTCCAAGATCAGGGAATCCAAAGAGGCTACTTTGGAAAAATCTTCCGCAGCCTCCCTCCCAGCAGCGAATAAACCCCCCGCCGACAACCACCGCCACCATAACAAAGAAAGCCGAGAAGGGCTGACAAATTTCGAGAGAGAGAGAGAGAGAGAGAGGGATCGGCCATTTTGAAAGGGACACCGAGAAGTGAGGAGGGGGAAAGGAAGAAAACGGCGAACAGGAGCGACGGAGTGACAAAGAGGGGAAGAGGAAGGGCACCGCCCGGGGCCAGCTAAAGCTCTCCCGGGTGAAAGGGGGATTGGTTTTGGGAGCGGAAAGTGTTCCAGCCCTACCTGATCGCGGATCCTTTCTAGGGGCGCGCCAAAGCAGCAAAATACGGGACGGAAGAAAGGAGTGGGGGGAAGGCACACCCCTCGTGCCGTTTCTACTGCTCAATCTCCAATTTAAATATATACATATGTATATAACAGACTCCAAGCAGAGCTTCTGGAAGCAGCCGTCTCTCCTCCTGCGGCTGAACTACCAGAGGAAGGGCAGGGGAATCAACAAAAGGGCCCTCCCCCCAAGTCCTCTGGACAGCAAGCCCCTCCCCCTTTTGTGCCCACGTGACACCGTTCCTTAGGGTGTTTGCCAAGAGCCAAGTCCCTTTAAAAAACAATAAATAGACGCGGCGGCGGACGGTAGGGGAGAAATCAGTGGGTCTCCTGGGTCTCTCCGCCTCCAGACAAGAGAAAAAGCTGCTCAACGGTCCAAGCCCCCAAGCTACAAGCTAGATTACAGAGGCGTCAAGTTCCTCTGCCCAGCTGAAACAAAACCGAACCGGAACTAGCCAGCCATAGTTAGCTGTACCGGTGAAGAAACAAAAGCCGAGGCGTTGATGCGCCCTTCCCTTCCTCCCTCTTCTAGTCCCTTCGCCCAGTCAACCCTCGCGTCGGCTGGAGAAAAGAAGTGCCTCTGCGAAGGCGAGGAAGAAAAGAAGGATCGAGAAGACGTTTAGTAAAATCTGCTAAATTGCAAAAAAAAAAAAAAAACCACCAGTAGTCTTTGGATATTGAATACGCAAACACGCGCGCCTCCTGTCCTACAGCCTTAGATTAATTTAGGGACAATAAACTCTGCCCAGTTCTAGCTCTACTGAATTCCAGGACTTCTATTTGAAATCTGAACAATTGCCGCGTGGATAAAACATGCATTTCCCCCCTAATGTAGCATCTCGCGACAATTTCGTTCCATAGGTCCAAGCATTTACGAAACCTGAGCGTGACGAATGTGAGAAAAAACGCGAAGGAGGGAATACTACCTGAATAACAAAATACAGTAGTAATTTACTGTATTTTCCCATGTGTCTGTATTCTTGGACTGGGACATGTTTAAGACACCATACTCCATACTTAATAGTAAATAGTTTTCTGAAAACCTAAATCTACATGATCCAATTTTTATACCCTTGGTAGCTTAAGGAGATATGATTATGAGAGAGAAAACGAAAATAAAACAAAATACAAAATAAAAACCGAGTAGGGGGATATTAGGGATTATCATTCTTGACAGAGAGAAATGAACCAGCTAAAAATTAGGGACAGAGGGATACCAGTCCAGATGGGTTTTGCAAACAGGCGACTTTATAAGGTATAGTGAGGCAAGGAGTATACAGGAAGTAGTTTGCTTTTCAATCAGGAGCTCAGGATTTCGGACTGTGGAGTCTGCTGGGTCACAAGTGATCCTTTTTGGAACTATTTTATGAGCAGAGTTAAATTTAAATAGGATTATTATTTTTTCTTATGGGCTTCCGATTGTCAGCTCTTTTGAGGAGTGGCTGGAATTTGCTTTTTGAGGACTTTTGATCCCAGTTCTGCTTTTGAGCTTCCTTTCCAGAGGATAGAAAAGGATAGTTCAACGGCTGTTGCGCTCAGAATGGCCTGGTCAGTTCAAAACCAGCCTTCCTGGACGGATCACATTTTGTAACTCTCTCTGGTGGTAAAGACGGCGAAGAGTTGGTGGCATTCTAAAATCTATCCGTCTGTGGATCTACTGTGTACTGTCAAATTCCTCAACCCCATTTAGTTCCATGAAAAGTTACTCATATCACAAGTAAATCCTTCCTCGTGTAGTCAACTTCCACGTGGTCGGTGCGGGCCACCTGGACTTAGCTGCTGCCTGCCTGGTGGCGAAACTCCGCGCCTATTCGCGCGTGTTTTTTTTCTACACTACCGAGTAAGCTCCTGGACAATCAGGTGGATTCTTTCCTTGCTTAAGAGTCCAACGTGGTTGGGAAAAGCAATGCGCATTTCAGATCTATCCAGTGGCTGGTGAATGAATTAAAAAGGGATAAGAATCGGAAGAATTAAAGCCTCTTCGAAACTTTATATCGGCCTAATTAGAACATATTAACTTTTTTTTCTCGGGAATGAAGTATATTTATTTATATACATATATAGCGCCGCTGCTATTTACGAACTACTAATAGCTGTCTTTACCCTTCCTCCGCAGCGTAGGGAACTTCTGTTCGACCAGAAGCCTTGCATCCTGCTGAGACCAGCTCTAGAGTGTCGAAGGGCTTTGGGCGCAGCCAGATCCAAGTACCTCAGCTAACTGGGAGCACTCGAGCTGGACGAACAAGCGCGTCAGCCAGACGTCACTCCTCCTGGCAGGCGTTTTTGAATGGGGGAAGCTGTTCTTTTCTCTAGCCCCAGTAGTGGCATTCAGCAGGTTCTGACCAGTTCTGGAGAACCAGTAGCGGAAATTTTGAGTAGTTTGGAGAACCGGCAAATACCACCTGTGACTGGAGATTTTCCAGTATCCTTCCCCTGCCATGCCCACCAAGCCATGCCCACAGAAGCGGTAGTAAAAGAATTTGAATTCCATCACTGTCTAGCCCTCGAATATTCCACTGTCAGCTCCAGAAAGGAGATTAAAGCGGGGTCCCCGAGTTGCTTTCAGAGAGATCAGTGGCCGAAACCCAGTTCCTTCGAAAAACAGGGTTCCCCCCACCCATCAATGCCGGAGTAGAGCCAGCTAGTTGCTGAGGAATTCCACTCCCCTTTCGAGCTCCTCCCTTTCCTCGCTAGAAAACCAGGCCAGCGAACCTACCTGGAGATCTGTCACGAGCTCGGGAGGCAGAAACCGACCCTTCGAATCTTGTCACTCCCATGCAGACGTCTCTCTATTCGTTCACGTATCTTTTCGGCCTCCAATTGAAAGCGAAGAGAGTGGGTCAGGGAGAAGCGATTCTTACCTTCGAAGTGCCAAACTTCCCCCCAGCCAGTGCCCTCTGGAGGGTTTGGATTATGAGTCCCATCGTTCTGACAAGGCAGGGGCCCGTCATTTGTGTCGCCTCCTCTGATTCTACTTTTAGGATGGGGGGGGGGGAGCGTATGTCAAAGCCATGTTTTTCTCTGTTTCTCTCCTTCATTAGATCAATGGCCCAATATATATATGTTAAAAATCTCAGAAGTTGAAATCTTTCTGGGTTCTACTGCTTAGTTTTGAATGCGATGAACTGATTCTCGGTGTTTCTTCAAATATTCGATCGTGATCTGGGATGCGGCTTGCCCTATCGGTGGTACACACAGCGTAGCCCAACCAACCGGAGAAGGCATTTCCCATCCTTTCTCAGCACGCCGCATCGTCTACTGACCAGAGTGACTTTGCCACAGCCTCCTCCGGAGACCCACTGAAATCTCGACCTTCCTGTGCCTGGATCGAGAGGAGGGAGCGATCAGGGGAGCGGCTGGGTCACTAAAATCTAGAACAGGAGGCTTTCTCACCCTTTCTTGTTTGCTCTGCGCCGATGATCAAAAGTACATGATCCCCACGCCTACTGAGTGCGGAAGTGCGGGTGGAAGGTAGATAGATGGCAACCTCCAGTCAGGGACCAGATTCGTGGAGGGAGTGGGAACTTGCAACAAAGCACCTGCGATCCTGCTGCATAAAGAAAAGTGGCTGCCTCTCGGTTCCCCCCACAGCAAATAGGTGATCATGCTTCAGAGTTGATGCCGATTTTTTTTTTTTTTTTTTTTGGTAGCCTTCGGTTTAATTTTTCGAACCCTGCATTTTCTTAGGTGTGGGCACTAACTGCATTAACAGTGCAACCCAAGAGATTAGTCCAGGCGAAATTAGCAGAGTTGGTCTGCTAGCTGTTGGTCAGATAGACAGAATAAAACTCCAGGAAGCTAAGGGGACACGTTAATAATCCGTTTGCTCCCTACTCCCAACATACAAGATGTTTGTTCTCTTTCACAGAGATATAAGTTATGAAGGAACAATTTTAGATACATCTACCAATAACTTATAAAATAAAATAAAGTTTGCCCTGCAATGCCAAACTTTGCATATTTGCAAGAGACTATGGCACACGATCCTTATACAGGTTTAAAAGTTCAATGGGTCCAAGAGAGCTTATTCCCATATTTAACTATGCCTACAAAATCAGCTTTGTGGTTATCTTGCAGAAATCTGTTGTATTTCCAGTTGTTGTTATGCTAAGAGTTAGTATAATATGCTAAATTGAATTAAGTGGAAAATCTTTTTTTTTAGATGGTGCTTTTTAAAATTTTACTATACCAAAATTTTCAGCAGATTTTTTTGCCCACTTTCTGCCTGGACAACTTGTTCCTTTCCAACAGAGTTAAAGTATAGAACTAGAGATACAGTAACAAATGAAAGTACTGAAAACTTATGTTCAAATAAAATGATTTAAGTTTTAAAGCAAATTGTAACCTTCACTGGTTTAGTTATTCCTTCCATATTTAACTCTACTTTAACATGAAAAAAAACTGTAGCTGATCTTTTTCCTCTTATCTTTATATAATATGTGAAATACAGATCAGTTCTCCTAGACAAGAAATGGGCAAGTTATATATTTATTTATTCTCTCTCTGTATTATTTTTTAAATAACTCAAGCCATATATAATACTCCTTCCTCCTTTTTTCCCACAACAGCAACCCCATGAGTTGAACTGGGCTGAGAGAAAGTTACTAGCCCAAAGTCACCTAGCTGGCCAAAGGGAGAACTGGAAGTTATAGTGTCCTGGTTTCTAGCATGGTACTTAAACCATTAGGCCAAACTGGGTCTCAAAATGTGGAGAGCCATTATTGGTGAACATTATGATTCACAACATTACCTAACTATAGGTGTTCTGATACAGCACTGCCTTTTTATTCCAATGCCTTCAAAAAAGACACATCAATAGCAATATGAAGAGGCAACTCCTCATGTTATGGAAATTTCCAGGATATTATAATAATCCTGTTTACTAAATAATTCAGAACTGATATTTCCAGCACTACTTCATCTTTCTCTAGAGGCAAGAAAAATAAGGTATTTTGGTTAAAACTATTGGTTGTACCTGATGAAAAAATGTATAATTCCATGTCTTTCCTTTTGCCCAGGAACATGTGGTTCAACCCTGAGCAAGTTTGTCAACAAGCTCATTAAGTTTAACTTAGATGAAAGAAGGTTATTTTCAATGAAATGCCCCCAGGATTTCTGGTAAACAGGGTTTTCCTAACAGAATAACAGACACAAGATATTTTTAAGACCGCTTGGTTCCTAAAGGCTCTTGTCAGAACTTCGATTTGTCAACTACTGCCAGACTCCAGTTTGGAACTTTTATTTTAATGGACAAAAATGCATTTGAGTTAACCCATTTTTGTAAATCAGGTTGTTTTAAAGGGATTTCATTTCTAACTCTCTAACAAGTTTAAATGATTATATAGACTATTATTTGCGAATCCCATTTTAAGATGCATCCATAAGATGCATCTAAAATCCTTTCAACTGCCCGCAGGACAATAACCTCTTCAACTTTATTCTCCGATGAATCAGTGTGATTGTATATTTTCAGCAGAGTCTTACAGAAAGATTTTATCTGAACATCTCTGAGTTACAACAGAGAGTATCGACTTATCGCCCCTCAGAAAACGAGAACAGCATAGGGACATCCAGTCCTCCCTTTAAAATGTTTTTCTCCCGCCTAACTGCAGAAATAAGTCTTCGTGTAATTTACTTGGCAGTCTCATTCCGAAACCGAGACAGAACAGTCTAGAGGAAATCGTGAAAAACTAAATTATTTGTCTCTCTTCATCTTGCCAATAAATAAAAATCCCGCTCCACCCGACAGGTCTGTGCATGAATTTTGAAAACTGCTGGCCTGGGGATCTGCTTGACGAAAGAGGAGAGGGATAGTGTGGGGAGTGTTGGGCGCCGCCCTGTGTTATTCTGCAGGGCAAACTCTTTTGGAGATCACGGAGAAAGTTTCCAAAGATTTGCCGAAAGGCGACTGCGGGGCAAAAGAGTTACTGCGGGGCAAAAGAGTTACTGCCCGCATCCAGTCCTCCAGGTTGTGAGAAAAATGGGTGCTCTTCGGAGACACTAAAACGATTGACCCACACTTTTCATCGGACGCCTCGGTAGGAAAGGTTAGATTCGAGGGAGAAAACCCGAAAGGGTTCAGGAGAATTGTTGATGGGGCAACCTGGTTCCTTTTCGAAATTCAGTTATGCTGTAATATAAGTTGTCACAGCCCTACTTATTTCTCCTCTTTTCTTTGAGTGGGACAGGCGCTCCTTTTTTCTATCCCTCATCCGAAAGAGCGTCAACCGTGGCTGTGTTCGCCCGACGGCTGGGAGAAACACCTAGCGGCTGCGACGGCACAATACACAATTGGCTTCTTTGAATCTGGGTTAGGCTTGTGTTTTGGCAGAGTGATGAATCCAGCCCCTTTGGTTAGTTTTCGTCTGTTCCCAATAGAGAGTCGCTAAGTCGCTAAGATTTTTTCCACTTAGAACCCCGACAAATTGGCTGTTGCTGGTACTCATTAAGGTACCTCGGCAACAGCAGTGTTGCTTTCGCGCGTCCCTCTCTCATTTCCTGCTCATGGAAGCCAATGCCAATTTTATTTTCCTTGGCCAGAACCCTTCCTCCCCTTTACGCCTGGTTTCTTCCAAGTAAGAGAAAGCCTAATTCTGAATATCTTGATACCACTCTGTGGGGCCTCTCTCAAAGATGTCGCCTGTCTGCTCTAAAAAGCCCCAACAACTCTCATCCGAACCCAAAGAGTCAAACAGCGCCGAAACAACGCGAAACCAGCGGAAGAGACCCACAACTCCGAATCCCTTGGGGATCCCTGTGCTGAGCATGCTCCATCGGGATCCAGCCCGTCCAGCTCTCACGGAAAGGAAAGCAAGTGGAAGCGACAAAGAAACGCCCCAGAGGGACACAGTTACGCGGCGCCCCAGACAAATCTGGCGGCGTTTGGTTGGAGGTGTTGCGCGGGGCGCCTCAGTCGCTGTCAAGAAGCGGCCTGTCAGTTTTGGGCTCTTGTGGTGTTACGATAGCCGCTCTCCCCGGTTAGCGAGGGGCAGCCAAGCCAGTCCGACGCTCGTTACTGGGGACAGGAAGCAAGGCGGGAAACGAAAGTCACAAAGACAACTTTTCCGACCGGCAGATTTTAGCTCACGTTGTGGGGTGGAATGGCTTTCCCCAGATATTGTCACCCATTCAGGCCCCGTAATCCTTATAAAACGAGTATCTTCTTCTGACTCCAAGCAAATTTAAAATGCCGGTTTATTTCAAGAAACGATCCACCGCCACTGTTCGCGAGGTCTTTGTATGGGAAGATTGACAGTTGCCCAAAGAGCAAGCAAAGCTTTCGAATTCTCTCTCTATAGCTTGGATAAATCTTTTCCAATCGGAAAACTCAAGAAACCGAGACTGGAGAGTCTCCGTCTTTTCTGGGAGAGGGTTAAACAAACAACATATATTTCAGTAAAAGGAGGGAAGCAGAGAGACGATTGAGGCAGCGCCATTTGCAGGGCAGTTGCAAATCACTTAAGTTCCGCAGGAGGCTCTGAACCATGCATCTGAAGTGGAATCATCTCATTTGGAAAAGGAGTCGAAATGAAACGAAACCTTTTGTTTATTTTTATTCCACTCTTCTTCGTATCTGCCCCCTGTCTTCCTCACGACTTACTCTGCCTCTGGTGGCAGGATATAGAAAGCATTTTTCAGGTTAGAAATGGCTATTCACAACAAAGCGGCATTAAAAGCTGTCTCTGTGGCGCAATCGGTTAGCGCGTTCGGCTGTTAACCGAAAGGTTGGTGGTTCGAGCCCACCCAGGGACGCAAACTATTTTTGGTAGTACCTGTTTTCAGTTGTCTTAATTTCAGTCCCCTCAAAATAAAGGGTCCTCAGAATTCTTTGTTGTCCATAGCCCAACCTACCAGCTTCTGCTTGTTCCATTGGAAGTGCATTTTAGTACAAATTCTTACAGTAATTTTATTAAAAATTACTAGTACATACTAAAACACTGAAAAGAAAAAAGAAGGCTCAGAAAAGAAAAAATAGAAATAAAAATGGAAAATAAAGACAGAATAAGAGTGTAAAGAAAAAGAAAAATATATAAAGAACTGACTTCCTACTTTCATCACGAGTATAAACAATTATAGTAATTTATTACTTTCTCTTAAAGCACAGCAAATATCCCCTTTTCCCAATCCTATCCCTTATCAATAAACAAATTGATAAATATCATTTTAGTCTTGCTGTCCACAAAAACCCATTAAGGGCTATCAGTAGGGATAGAATTCTCCCAACTTGGACTGGTTCAGGCAAACCCCTAGCTGCCATGATCAGCTCCACTGTTCTTACCTATATCTGCTCAGCTGATTTGTGTGCAGAATGGATTGCAGTGCCTCAGCTGTTACTTCCCTGAAGTAACATTGAAGATAAGTAATTGCAATAGCTGTGCATGTGCATGCGAGCATGAAGTGCGCAATTAGCGAACAAGTTGTTGCACTGGGAGAATCCCACCCCTGGCTATCAGGGATAACAATTTAACTGTGATCAAATAAATCAACTATACATTCTTTCCTTTCACTTCTAGCAATCTTGATTTTTGATTCCTTAAAATAGGGTGCTAGAATTTGATTTCTTTTCATTGTTTTTCTTTCTTCCATCTTATAAAATTTCTCAAAAGGTTTAAGAAGTCTGTTTTAAACATTCAATATAAGAAAATAATCCAGGTCACATTCTTGGGTTAGAAACTTCTTAAACCTTTTGAGAAATATCCTGTTTAATTATTAAGACATTAGCTGATTTCTTTCATACATTCAGTGTAATATCTTTCTCAATGTCATTCTTTCAGTCTATCATTTTTAAATCGATTTTGAAATTAATCTCAATCTTGACAGGTAAAACTTGCTCCTCTTCCATAACATCTTTTAAACACAGTCTATCTATAGAGGCAGACTCTTAAAATTTACATGGATCTATTATTAAAAAATATTCTTATGTCCAGGGGTGGGATTCTACCGGTTCTGTCCACCTCTGTAGAACCGGTTGCTCTGAAGAGCAGCAGACATAGAACCAGTTCTATGTCTGCTGCTGTTTTCGCCCACCCGCCCGGGCTCTTACCTGTCCTTTATTTCCTGTTTTTTCAAACTCAGCTGCTTTGTGCTGGTCGTTGGAAAAAAGGGTTTTTCCAACCACTGTGCATCCCGCACACAACACTGCTCAGCTGTCCGGGCAGCTCAGCAGGTCCTAAATTGCACTCGCACAATTCGCACATCTGACGCAGAGCAAGAGAACCAGTAGTTATACCGGTCAGATCCCATCCCTGTTTATGTCTAATGTTAAAATATTTGCTTCATTTTGTTTTATAAGATGAATTTGAATGTGCTTTTCTTGTAACTGTAATCTTTAGTTCATTCTAATTCCCTCTAGTGTTCCATTTTTAAAGTCTTATGTTTTTTCAGCAACCTTCCCTTGAATTTAAAAGTGCTCTATTAGACTTACATATTACACTAAGCCAAATGTACTTTGTTTTGTGGAAACCAGCTATTGTGTTTACACATTCACTTTTACTCAATACATCAATCCCTTTCAAAAGCACAGAAAAGAAGTAAGGGACTCAAAGAAATTAAAAGTGTAAAAAAAAAAGAAGAAGAGAAGATATTCCCCAATTTAGTTTAGGTGTCTACAAGTGGGAAACCAGTGCACTGTGATTTTATAATGCAATCTGTGGTTTATATAGTTGCATCTGATATTGGAACCTACATATGAAAGGCCAGCAGTTGTGAGATTGTTATTTTACTTGCTTGTCATTAGAGTTTACACACAGTGGTGGGATTCAATTTTTTTTAATACCAGTTCTGTGGGCATTGTTTGGTGGCCATGGCAGGGAAAGAATCCTGTAAAATCTCCAGTTGGAGATGGTATTTGCTGGTTCTCCAAACTGCTCAACATTTCTGCTGCTGGTTCTCCAGAACTGGTCAGAACCTGCTGAATACTATCTCTGTTTACACAGTCTTGCATGTTTGTTTTCACCATATCCACAGAGGGTTTCCAGCAATGCCTTTCATTCCTTTAGCTTCTCACTTCTCTCTTTTGCAGAATCTTATCTACTCTATCCATAAAGTAATTCACAATTCCTTCAATATTTATTGACAAGGGAAAAGACAATATTCATCCTACAGATTATAAGCAGAAGACTAGAAATAAGACCAGTATATCTATGGTATGATTATTTTTGGAAATGATAAACAATGAATGGCTTTCTTGCAGAAAAGTGGCATTGTATTAAAACTATTCCAGATTTGATGTTTTCCAACTGTGTGGGACTATGATTTTCATAAGTTTCAGCATATGTGATGTCAAAGACATATCCAAGCAAAGTCCCTGTTGGTCAGAACAATTGCTACCTTCTCTTCAAAATGGAGCTTTTAAGAGACATAAAAGAATGATTGTTGCAATGTGAAAGCCATTATTTATGGAAGAGTTCAATATATTCATCTAAAATTTAGTAGCCAACTAAAATCTGAAACACTAAAATTGTTCTGCAATATTTGAATGCTGTATTGTTTGTATGGAAAATGAACAATTATCTTGTAAATAGGTCAGCTGTTTCAAAATTTGAAATATTAATAGCTTTTAGAGCATAATTTTTGAATCACAGCTTTTGAATCACAACTTGATCTGCCATATTAACATAACTATAAATTATTCTTCTGTCTGATCTTTATTCTCCCCTCCCCTTTGTTCCCTCTCTTCATCAGCCAATCAGGCAGTGTGACTTTTAATATTTACAAATCAAATAAAAATAAAATTTTCAGACCAATAGAAACTTAGCAAAGATGATATGTTCCTTTTTAGTGCTGGCTTTACCAATCTGGACTGTAATGCTGCAAAAAAATATAGGACAGGCCTTTGTATCCAGACTGCAACATAGAGATACAAAAAAAAACCCCTATCTCTTAGTTGTCATCTGTATACTGCAATGTTTGCCATTCAAATCTACCATAATATAGAAAAGTTGCCAAAGTTGAGATACATTAGTCTACATGAAAGACTTTTAAAAAGTATTAAAGGCAGAAGTACATCTTGGTGCAATTCTCTCATTCTATTGTAATTATCTTCTAACAATTTTTTATTCAGCAAGTACCTTCCTCTATCATTTTTTTCTATTCCCAATTAAGGGATTACAGGGTCATAAAAGGATGTTTAGTCTAAGGAGAATATCAACCATGTAGTTCATAGATGTCCCAAAGATGCTTTTTGGTTTTTTTCCTTGAAAACATTTAGCTTCTTAAAGAAGCTTCTTCAGTTCTTTCTATTGTTGGTAGAAATATCCTTCTGGGTTCAGTACCAAGTGGGGAAAAAGACAGTGGAAACATGAAGGATATTTGGAAAGATGGTTTAATGGTAGACCACATGGCTTGAAGCTCCAAAGAAGGATGATCACATGCTCCAAGGTGAAGGAAAAGAGAACAATGGGCCGGCCAAGATGCTGAGGGACCCTTATATACCCTCTGTGGTGCCCTACCTTAGTGTTTCCTGAAATGTATCCCATAGGCGGTCAGACTCCCAGGGGCAGGTGTTCTGTCGCAGGAAAGATCTGACTCGAGACCAGTGTAATTCAAGCTCTTTATTTGTAACCAGTAACTTCAACAAAAACTGGAGCCACGGCAGCCTCTTTTAGAGCGGTTGCTCATGGCCAATGACAGTTCTTTAAACTTCCCGCCATCAGGCGGACCAATCGCAACAGACTTTAAGTAGCCAATCAATAGGCGGCAATAGCAGTCCAATCGGAATGCAGTATTTCAAGTATGTAAATGACTATATACAACACCCCTCCCCTCTTGGTTTGGTCCAACCTACGTTATGTAGTCACGAAAGTAGGTGGGCTTTTATGGTTCCTATTTGACCTGCACAATTCAGTTGCGGTGTTGTCTTCGGCTGGTTCAGATGGGATCGCTGACTCTCCTGTCCTTCTCCTTCGAACCTCCTGGAAGAGTGAGTCAGCCATGCTGCTCCCACCCGGTCTACCTGGGCTGGTTGAGTCGGCTCTGCCGCTCCCGCCTGGTTCACCCGGGCTGGTTGAGTCGGGTCGGCTGCTTCTTCCAGGAGTGGTTTTGTGATGTTTTTCTGCTGCCAGCTCCCTTCTTCTGAAGTCGCCTGCAGGTAAGTAGTTTTTACTTTTTGATGGGCCTAATGTTGGTGTTGTTTGGTGATTTGTTTTTTGTTGTGTTACTGGAGGGTCTCCCCCTCCGCTTTTATTTGCATTTGAGGGATCTCTCCCCCCTTTGGTTTTGCTAATGGCAGTTTGGTGTGGTATCTCTCTGTGTGTTTGTTCCATGTGCCTAGGGATGTCAGTGTTTCATTCTATTGTCCTAGACCTTAGTTGGTCTATGTGTCTCTTCCAGCTTCTGCCATCCTCTGTTTCTAGGCGGTATGGTCGGGGGCCCGTTATTTGGGTTATTCTAGCCAGTATCCAAAGTGGGTTTCCTGTAAGATTTTTGGCATATACTAGATCTCCTGGTGTAAATGTGCGGTATTTACTAGAGGAGTCTGGTGACTTTTCAGGGTTGTATGTGGGGTGTAATCTATCAAAGTGCGACCGTAGTTTCCTGCCCACCAGAAATTCTGCTGGGCTCTTGTTAGTCGATGTGCTCGGTGCTATATGTTGGATGGTTAGCATTTTATCAATTTTTTCGAATGTCACCTGTGTCTAGCTTGTCTAATGCCTCTTTGGTATACCGAACCATGCGTTCCGCCCATCCGTTTGTGGCCGGGTGAGCGGGTGCTGTTAGGGCATGCCATATGCCCTGTTCGGCGAGGAATTTTTCAAATGACAACGCTGTGAACTGCGGGCTGTTGTCTGAGACTAATAGGTCCATGCATTGCGAATAATTTTCTTAACTGTTTGATGATGGCTTCTGTCGTTGTGGAATGCATGATGACCTCCAGCCAATTGGAGTAAGCGTTGACAGCTATTAGAAATGTATACTCTTTTGTAGGTCCTGCAAAATCTATATGGATCCTCAACCAGGGGCCCCTGGGTGTCTCCCAGTTGAGGATCGGTGCAGGAGGGGGGGTAGGTCTGGATTTTTGGCATTTAGTGCATGTTCCCACCCATTATTCAATGTTTCTGTCCATCTCTGGCCACCAAACGTAACTCCTGGCCAGGGATTTCATTTTTACAATGCCTGGGTGTCCTTCCTGTAACATGCACAGTACTTTTTCCTGCAGTCTTTCTGGAATGACAAACCTATCCCCCCACAGTATACATCCCTTCACAATGGAAAGTTCAATTTGTCGGTTACGGAAAGGTTTAAAAATTTCATCAGTAACAGTTTCCGGCCAGCCCCTACCTACCCAGTTCAAAATCCGCGCCATCTGTGTGTCTTCTGTTGTTTCTTTTGCGATGTCTGATGCGGTGATGGGAAGGTTCGGTAGAGTGGTCGTGGTAGGTGCCGGGTTGTCATCCAGTTCTGGTAGGCGTGACCGGCTAAAGGCATCTGCATGGAGTATGTCCTTTCCTGGTCGGTGGATTAGTTTGTAACTATATGCAGCAAGGAACTCTGACCACCTTGTCATCTGTGGTGACAGGATCTTGGAGGTGGCCTTGTTCCCTGCGAGTATTCCCAATAACGGCTTGTGGTCTGTGATTAGAGAGAATGTCCTACCGTAAAGGTATTCGTGAAATCATTTGACCCCCATTATTGCAGCTAGAGCTTCTCTGTCCCGTTGGCTGTAATTTCTTTCAGCTTTTGACAGCATTTTGGAATAGAAGGCAATCAGTGCCTCTCTGCCGTTGGGTAATGTGTGGCTGAGTATGGCGCCGACGCCAAATGGAGATGCATCACAGGTGACTGTTAGTGGCAGGGTGTCGCTATATTGGATTAACACAGATTCGGATGTCAATAAGTCTTTAACTCCCTGGAATGCAGCTTCCTCTTGTTGGCCCCAGGTCCAGATAGCTTTTTTATCTAGTAGTCTGTGTAATGGTTCTGCTATCATTGCCTTCTGCGGCAAAAAGACATTGTAAAAGTTAATGAGTCCCAAAAATGCCTGTAAGTCAGCTTTGTTCTTGGGTCTGGGTGCTTCTTTGATAGCTTTTATTTTTTTGTCGGTGAGGTGGATCCCTTCTTCATCTATGAGGTATCCCAGGAACTCAACCTGCTTTGTAGCTAGTTGGCATTTTTCTCTTTTGACTTTGGGTCCCGCTTCTCTAAATCTTTGCAAGACTTCCCTCCGTCAGTTTTAGTTGCTTTTTGTCCCTGGCGGATACCAATACATCATCAAAGTAAGGGATCACCCCCTTAAGTCCTATCAAAAGGCGCTCCATCAGACTTTGGAAAACGCCTGGGGCCACGCTGATGCCGAATTTCAGTCTGTTGCATTTGAATGCCCCCCTATGTGTCACAATAGTCTGTGCCTCTGCTGTCTTGGGGTCAACTGGCAACTGTTGATACGCTTGCACAAGGTCGAGCTTCGCAAAAACTTTTCCTCCCCTTAATTAATGTAAAAGGTGCTGGACTACCGGAACGGGGCATGCGCTTTGTTGTAGTGTGTGGTTAAGGGTGGCCTTATAGTCACCACAGATGCACATGGACCCATCTGGCTTAATGGGAGTCACAACTGGAGTTTCCCATCTTGCGTGATCGATGGGTTCCGACACCCCCTGTGCGATGATTTTGTTCAATTGCTCATCGATTTTCGATTTTAGTGCAAAGGGAACTCGTCTTGCCTTAAATCTGATTGGCGCTATGTTAGGATTCAAATTAAATGATATAGGGGTCCCTCGGTACTTGCCTAGCTTCCCATTGAATACGTCTTGGAACTCCTTCATCAGGCTTTCTTCCCAGTCCGTCTCGGTGACGCTGTTAATTCCGGTCACTCTGATTTCCAGGGGTGCGAACCATTCGAGTCCAAGCAGGCTAGGGCGATCTTGGTCGACGAATGTCAGTGGAAGAATTTCGGTATGTCTCTTGAACTTGACTTGGAAATGTCCGACTCCAACCACAAGGATTTTGTTTCCCTGGTAGTCTTTCAGAGTCAGGTTTTGCCTTTCTAGTTCTTCTTTTTTATGTCGGGTATCAAGTTCTTTATGGTATTCCATGATACCATGGACAGATATGAGCCAGAATCCACCTCCATCTCACATGGTTGTCCTTCTATGTTAACGTTGATGCGTACCTGTCTTGCATCGGTTGCGCTTGAGTGGCCAATGATGATTGTCTGGTGTGCTTCTTCCTTCTCGTTGAGTCGCTTACTTCTGTTCTCTCGGCTCCAACGGCTACCGGTCTGTCTCTCTCTGGTTCTGTGGGGAGTGCTGCCTCGTCTTTTTGGGCTGTAGTTCTTTCTGTTCTGGCAGACTCTGAAGGTGTGCCCCCGTCTTTCGCAGTGTCTGCAAATGGCATCGAGGAAATGGCACTTGGAACGGGGGTGGTCTCCTCCGCATCCGGCACAATGGAATTCCGATCTCCTCTTCCTCTTTCCTCGGCAGTTCCATTCCGACTGGAGCTTATGTAATTCTTCCTCCTCGTCATCGGTGTCGGTCGAAGAATCGATATCCTCATGGTGGGTGGTTGTGGCGGCGGTCTTCTGGTTGCCCTCTGATTTTTTGTCTCAGGCTTGGTTCGGGTCATCCTGAGTCTCTTGGGCAGCTGTATTCATTTGTCGCAAGGTGGCTGCTGACTTTTTCACTGCTTCAGTGGCGGTGGCTTCAGCAATGGCTTCGATCATGGTGATATTGGGTTGGGTCAGCAGTTGGCTTTGTAGAGTAAGATCTCTCAGTCTGAGGACCACGCCATCTCTCATGGCTTCGTCCATGTTGAGAAAGTCGCATGCCCCTCCAATGTCTCTTAGGGCCGCTACAAAATCTCCAATGCTCTCACCTTCTCGTTGATCTCGTTTGTAGAATTCATGTCTCCGGATAAGGCTGGAGACAGCTGCCGCATAATGGGCTCTCAGTAGCCGGTTCAAATCTGGCCACGCCATCTGTTTAACGTCCTGGGGTTTGGCCAATGCCTTGGCCATTTTGAAAACCGTGGGGCCACAGTGCATCAGGAATATGGCTCTCTTTCTTTGATCGGTTATCCCCTCAAGTTCGTTGCTTTTGAGGAACATGAGGAATCTGTCAATGTACGATTCCCAGTCCTCCTCTGCTGGGTTGAATGGTGTGGGTGGCGAGTTGTTACCTGCCATCTTGTCGGTTGCTTGGTTCTCGTTGTCACATGCTTACTGGTCTCCTTGTCTCAGCATCCCATCCTCGTCGCCAGTGTTCTGTCGCAGGAAAGATCTGACTCGAGACCAGTGTGAATTCAAGCTCTTTATTTTTAACTAGTAACTTCAACAAAAACCGGAGCCGCGGCAGCCTCTTTTAGAGCAGCTGCTTGTGGCCAATGACAGTTCTTTAAACTTCCTGCCGTCAGGCGGACCAATTGCAACAGACTTTAAGTAGCCAATCAATAGGCGGCAATAGCAGTCCGATCGGAATGCAGTATTTCAAGTATGTAAATGACTATATACAACAGCAGGGGTCTTAGCTAACTTTGTAGGCTTTTCTGAGTTCTAGGCTTTGTTGAGCCTTGCTGGATGATGATGCACTGAAAGGGCTCTTGGGCAATTGCTATAGCTTTACCTGGAGATCTTTGTTATGTTAAGTATTCTGGCCCAGGCTTTAATGGCCCATCCATTCACAAAGGTGGGGTGAGCTTCTGCTTCTGAGGTTTCTGCTCTTGAGCTTCTACTCTTTTTAGGGGGAATATTCTACATTTTTAGTATTTCCTAGGATATTTCAATTTTCTAGGAGAGGGGTGGGTTTTAACTTCTTACGCTATGTGGAACCCTAGGTCTGAAAAACGTTCCATTCCATTCAGAGTCGAAGGAGCAGAGAAATTGTAGATGCACACAAGCTTCCCAATTTTCCTTCACTTGATTTGTGTTACTGATGTTTCTTCTCACTGGTTATTTTTTTTTTTTTAAAAAGATCTTTGTAGAACGAAGAAAGAGTTGCTCATTAAATATAGAGAATAATAATTTCCTTATTTCCAAAGAATCAGAAATGAGACTTTCAATAATAAAATGAGCTAATACATAATTGTCTTTTTATCTTTTATTTTTCTGCGGCATATTTTCTAGTTTATTTTTTTCAAGAAAAGTTACGGAGCTCGATTTTTCCTTTAAGAGGAACTTTAATTTCCGAATTGGAAAAGTAGGGATTATCTAAAAATGTCCTTTAAAATTCGAACTACAAACCCAGTGTTCATAGACTGCAACGAACTACTCTTCTATTTTATCTCTATAACAAACAGCTATGACTCTTCATTTCGTGGACCGAAAGACCATCTCCGGTCCTAGATTGGCAGGGGCAGGCTGTCCAATCACAGGAGTTTATGTTAAAGTATTACGTCTTGGTAGAGGAAGGGCTTAGTAAGAACCGCGGAAGGAAGCTGGTCTTACGACGGTGGTGCGTGAGAAGGGTTTTTTTTTTTTTCCTTCCTTCCCCGAGGTTTTCATCATGGTAAGTCTTGATGTTGCAAAGAAAGACTGGGGGAGACGGAGGTAAAAGGAGAAGGAGGAAGAGCTAAAATCCGGGGAGGGATCATTGGCCGCTCTCCTTGATGATAGTGTGCGATCCCCCCCCCCCCTCAGGGTCAGAGACAATGAGTTTAGGAGGAGGAGGAGAAGAAAATACCGGGGTCATCGGGTCTCTGGTCCCCAACTCTTGGGATGGACTTGTCAGCGGTGCCTGTCATAGAAGCTGATCGCGGAGTGAGGGTGGGGTGGGAAGGCTTTTGCTTCCTTTCCTGAATTTCTGTGAAGACGATAGTGAAAGCGCTTTGCCTGCATGGCCTTGCGTGATCATTGCGTCCCGGGACTTGCCTTTTTAAAAAAGAAATCTGTTTAAAACAGACGTTTTCACCAAGCTTTAAAGCAGGGGTTCCTCAAACTCATCAGCACATTGACTCCTTTATGTTTCAGATTGTTCCTCGACCACCACCACTCAACGTCTATTATATGAAAATAATAAATACTATTTTAATAGATTTACAAATAATAACTATGTAATGGATAGTCCCTCGGGATTAATATTAACCATTTTGGAGAATTCTGCTTGGAAAATAAAAATCGTTATCGAAAACATTGTGGACTTGATAATAATGATTTGGATAATAGTGGTTCACTGTAGTTAATTTATATCGGGAGATTTAAATCAGGGACTGTTTGATTATAGCTCAATCTTACAGAATGCTTTCTTTCCATTTCTGAGTCAGCAGTAATCTTAAATTGGCATAGATTCTGTTGTCTCTGTTGCCAATCCAAATTGCTTCTGTTCTGCGGCAAAACGATGATGCTCTCATTTGCTCTGCAAGGGGATCTTGACATCTCCTCACTTTCCTAATGTCCACCATTGGATTTGCCCATCCCTGTACTACTGGAATTTTGTCTTGTTTTTCAAAGTTATGCAGCCTCTTAATCCAGTTAGACTCTCTCAGATAATTTACATGATTTTGACAAGAGGCTACACCTACAATATTAACCATTTATTAGAACTTGCCCTGGCTTCATTTGCTATTTTTCCCAGAGTGGATATTGGCTGCATGGGCTAGGAAAAATGGCAAGTGTAAGGAGAGAAACATTTTATTCACCAGATTTCCAAAATTATCACTGGTTTAGAGACCCAGATTGGCCCAAATTGCTGATAGACCAATTAATAGTTTACTGGTAGGATGGGGGTTGAAGTAGCAGACAGAAGTCCCCTCCCTCCCTGTTTTTGGAGGATGGTGTCCAAGGACTAGAAATGAGAATACACAACCCTTTACTGGCCAATAAACATCAGGCTGACCCCACTTTCATAAGGTGATTTTATAGTACCATCAGTTTTATTGGGATTTGTAGAATTATATTCGTAATTGACTACTTAGGGGTAAAAACATTTTTAAAATGGGAAAACTAAGGGCAACTTAATGCTGTCTGGAGTATGGATTAGCAATTGGATGAAGGCAACATCATGGGAACTGTGAAAAAAAAGTGTTTACCAGAGCTTGTTTATACTGTGATTACAATGAAGTGGAGAAAAACTCTTAGTCTCTCTGTGAACCAAAATAGAACATTTCTTTTAGTCCATTCTGTGTAATGGCAGTTAAAATTTGGAATTTAATTTGCACTGTGGCTTAAATGTGCTTATTCTAATGTTCTTTATATTCATAAGGATAAACCCTGATGTGCACATCTTAATAGCCTCTAGTAAAAAAAGTGCCTTTGACATATTTCAATTAAACTTTTTTTCTTTTTTAGTCTATTATGTCCTATAATGGAGGGGCTGTTATGGCCATGAAGGGGAAAAACTGTGTGGCTATTGCAGCCGATCGCAGGTTTGGTATTCAAGCACAGATGGTGGCCACAGACTTTCAGAAAATTTTTCCAATGGGAGACAGATTATTCATTGGTTTAGCTGGTCTTGCCACAGATGTGCAGACAGTGTAAGTATTTTGCATGAAGTAGCTATAAGCAACTAGCCAACTAGAATATTCATAGAGAGCTGTAACTAACTTATAGTTAATTTCTTAGTTTATTCTTATTTATTTTTATTCTTATTCCAACATTGGGAAATGAAGAATATGTCATGATTGGCCAAGTTACTGAAAAGTTGAAGCTAAGTCCAGTTGTTAAAATCTACAATGGTAGGCAGGGAGGTAAATTAGATTATGATTCTTGAGTCACTGGGATCAAACGAGTGTCTAAAATGGCTCTTGGAAGGCAGCTTCTAAATATCAGGAATTTGCAGAAACAAGTTAACTTTCAATACAATGTTTTAAAGTATCAACAATATAATTACTTTTTTCACCAAAATATAAATATTTATCAACATGACTACTTTTTAAACAATAGTTAACAGTTGCAACAGCCTTGGAAAAAATGACTTACCATTTGTCATCAAACTTTTAAACACTTTGCAGTGATATGATTGGAATTCAGGGGCTTGGCAACCAAGTCACATATACAACAGTTGCAGCATATTGTAGTCATGTGATCATGTTGTACAACCTTCCCACCAGCTTCCAGTGAGAAAGTCAATCAGGGAAATTTGATTTGCTGAACAACCATAGTAAAAATGATCAGCCCCAGTCATGTTTTGACTTGTTTAATGACTATATGCTTAGCAACCAAAATTCCGGTCCCAACTGTGGTTATACAGTTTTACCTGTAAGTAGCTAAAATAATATCTGGCAGTAGCTAGGGATAAATATTTATGTGAAATAAGCTACAAGCTAACTCCTCTGATATTCAAAATAAATTTGCAGTCTCAGTGTATACTCGGGGACATTTTAAATGAAGGCATCTGGGGAGTGCTCACCCTGATCATTTCTGTATGCAATATGAGATAGAATAGCAATAGTAATAACACTTAGACTTATATACCACTTTATAGTGCCCTCTCTAAGCAGTTTACAGAGTCAGCATATATTGCCCCCAACAATTTGGGTCCTCATTTTACCCACCTCGGAAGGATGAATCAACCTTGAGCCTGGTGGGATTTGAACTGCCATTATAGGCAGCTGGCTACAGAAGTAGCTTGCAGTACTACACTCTAACCACTGCGCCACAGAGGCTCCCATGTTGAATGTAAAACTATTCAGAAATGTGGGTTTAATTGTCTAAATTTCAATGTCCTTTTCTCAGAATTAAAGAATGGTTGCTTGCTTTTAGAACAATTTAAATCATTGTTATTTTAAAAGCCTCTAAGCAGTCATCTTTAGATTGCTTACATGAATTTAAAAGTGAGGTACACCATATTAATTGCTTAACAAAACAGAAAGGTACTAAGTCAAATTCCCCTGATACTCCAGAATCATAAACTGGTTTACTATTGATTTATGATCTTTTGGCTTGATTCTAGTAAAGAATGCTAGGCTGTGTTTATATGTTAATCGCATTAGTGGGAAATTTAAAGCAATTTGTCTTCATCAGATTTCTATTTTATAATTACTTGCAGGCACAACTAGTAGGATTTAAATTATGCTTCTATGCCACTTGGATGGTAAATAGAAGAGAATGGTCATTTTGCCTTGACATGGATTTGAAACTGGTTTGTTTTTCTTCTTACAGTGCTCAAAGGCTCAAATTTCGACTAAATCTTTATGAACTGAAGGAAGGGAGGCAAATTAAACCAAAGACCCTAATGAGCATGGTGTCTAATCTCCTATATGAAAGACGGTAAAGAGTCAAGCATTCATGATACCTGGATATAATTCATGTTATTAAAACAATTCAGTAATAGGTTTGATGAGGCAATTAATTTTGAACTGAGAATCTGAGAGCCTTAGGAAGGAGTCAAGAGCAACTTACTTGGATAGGCACTAATTTTTAAAACTGACGAGGCTCATATAGACAAAGAGTCAGAACGTATACTAGGCTTTGCTCCTCACTAGTAGGTGTTGCATTACTGCAAAATTTAAGAACCCCTATGATACATAGATTAAGGTATAAATATTAAAATTGGTGTTATTTCTTGCCTAGCACTAACAAAATTATTCCTAGCACATTTTAATTATGGCTGTGAGGAGCATACAAATTAATTATTTTATGTGACTTTTAATGTTTTCCATCCCAGGATTTACTTCCTGGATTGCATCAGGATTATTTGCTAAATTAGCAGGCAGTTTTTGCTCCTTGAGATTTTGTTGAACTCTAGTTCCTATCAGTTGCATGGTTAAGATTGTGAGAGATTGGAGTTGCAATTAAATAGCAATATTTCTCTGCTCAAGATGATAGTAAGCAATCTTCAGAACTGATGAGGATTTTTTTCCCAGCTTCTTTGTGTTGGAGATAGATAAATTGTGGACTTCCTTAAATCTTTCCTAGTCACACCAAGGAAAATGTATAATTTTAAAATGGTAGTTAATTGATATATATTTTATTACTCAGGAAAAATGAATTTGATTGCTCCCTATCTTTTCTTGCTTCTTTCAGGTTTGGACCTTATTATACAGAACCTGTAATTGCTGGATTAAATCCAGTCACTTATGAACCCTTTATCTGCTCCTTAGACTTGATTGGTTGTCCAATGATAACAGATGATTTTGTGGTCAGTGGGACCTGTACAGAGCAAATGTATGGCATGTGTGAGTCACTTTGGGAGCCAGACATGGTAAGAAAAAATACACAACTGGTTGTAAGAAATATAGCAGAGTTAGTTATTTTAATAGAACACTTTTAATAAGAGCCAGGCTCTGGACTTCAAAAAGTAGGTGTGAATAGGGCTTTAGGGCATACGTACAAGTTCTTCCCAGTATTTTTCACTTTATAAACTTCTCTTCAGCACAAAATTTTATTTCAGTTTGAAATAGCTTGTTCGTGTGCTGCTTTGCTTAGAATTTTGCTTTATCCTTACATGCTGAATGCATGAATATATTGATGTGGCTCAGAGAGAATTTGTTTGAAAAGCTTCATAGCTGTATTCATACATTCTCTATCTTAATAGAGATCTAATATGTAATTCCTCCCCTCTCCATCCTCATCAAATTGTTCTTTAGGGTCTTTCAGTCCACATTCTTTTTATATTCTTTCATTCACTTAAGTTTGAACAGATCTTAAAAATAACTTTATAATTAAAGTTAACTTTTTTTTTTGATGCAGGAACCTGATCACCTCTTTGAAACCATAGGACAATCCATGCTCAATGCTGTGGACAGAGATGCTGTATCTGGTATGGGAGTGATAGTGCATGTGATGTAAGTAGAAACTGAGTGGGTAAAGATCAATTCTAAAAAAAAATGTAGGGCAGTATTTCTCTGGTTTATTTCTTTGGCTTGCCTGGAAGGACAATAGCTATAATTAGCAGCAAGCAAGATTAAGCCAGTAAAAATCATTTGCACAATTAATTTGTCCTTCCCTCTGGATGGGTATAGTGCTATTGCTATGGGCAACTGCTGGGAAACCAGTTATGGTTGTAGATACCTTTTTTACCTGTTGGTGGATAAAAGTGCGATTTAATTGTTAATCAGTAGAGATAAGATAGTTTTTGACTTGATTGCAGTTGGGACTGAAGTTTTGGTTATGTCATGATGGTTGTAAATTGAGGCATCTTGTGATAGGCTTATTTTACTACTGTTTTTATTGCAGTCATTAAGCAGTTGTAGTTTTTGGCAAAATCAGCAAAAAAACACCATAAATCATAGTTATATGATGGCAGGAAGCTGCAGCCAATCGTAAACCAGTAGCCAAAATACCTGAAATGCAGTCATGTGATCGTAAAGGAGTGTGACTTGACATTTCACAATGGCTGGAAATGCATTGCATGTATAAAGAACTCTTTCTGAGGCTGTTATAAATCTAAACAGTCATTAAATTACTAGTTTTAAGTAGAGGATTAACTGTAGTACAATTTTCATTTTGATTCTCTCCCTTTTCCCTTTTCACCAGTGAGAAAGACAAAATAACTACCCGGACACTGAAAGCTCGCATGGATTAAGTTTAATTCCTACTAAGAAAACTCTCAAAATAGGAAATAATGTACTGTTCATGGAATAAACTTTTTTTAAACATAACTTTTTCATTTTTATGTAGATGCTGTATATATCTGATTTGTTTAAAATCAAAGATGAAGGGTTTCTCTGAATATAATTTTCAGATGATGTTATAATATGGTTGTCATACCTAATTGATCTCTAAATTATAAATGTAAAAAAATAGCATCCAGCTAAATTCGCAGATCTCATTTTGTTAATGTCAAATACTACTGGTTGATGTGAGAAAAGTCCTACTGAATTCAGTATGTCCTCTTACATGGACTTGAGTAGGATTGCAGTAGATATTCAGTGTGAGATCAGATTTAAAGTGAGAAAAAGTGCTTCAGATCTGACTTGGTCATCTTTTCCATGCCAACTGGAGACTGCTGAGGAAAACATACCTTTGAGTTCAGGGAGTATTGGCAAGGTAGTCATAAAGGAGTTGCTCATAGGTAATGGTGCATCCTAATTTTGGCCCAAATGCTGTACATCTATAGGCTGAAGAATTAATGTACCACCCAAAAAAGATGACAACAAGGTCAAGGTAATGTTTATCGAGTTCAGCTCAACAAAAGACATTAATTTCAAAATGTCATAACTGAATATTTTTATATGCTTGGAGCGTATTTATTTGCTTTCACATTTCAATACATTTTTAAAACTTCAAAGGTATATATATATATATCTTGAGCCTACCATAAGACAGCTCATATTTAGCTTTGAAAACCCCAAATGCTGCACTATAAAATAAGTAGAGATAAGTAGTATCCTTAAGCCTCTTGCTCATTTCAGTGGGACTTTTTTCTAGACTAAGCTAGGATTTCAATTTGTGTAAGTTCTTTTGAAAATAAGAAATAGCTGTAGCTTTCAAGTGGTGGGGCAAGCAGAAGGCCAGCATTTAGAGGGAAGTCTTATTTATAGGGTAAGTGAAAACAACTGGATCAATAGATCTTATATATGCATGGAATCCCATTTGCAAATAAACTGAACACAATTTTGTGGATATATTCTTGGCTTATCTGGGAACATGCAGCTAATCCTCAGTCACTGACAATTTATTCAGTGATTATGAGTCCCCATAGTCCCATAGTTTTGATTTGGGTGTTTGACAAGCAGCTTGCAATTATGATAATCACTGCATCCCTACACACAAGATTGCCATTTGAACTTTTGCTGCTAGTGTCTGGCATGCAGGTAGATGGAAAAACTAGTAGAAGGTTGAAATGATCATGTGATATTGCACCCAAGAATCACAACTGATATCACTGAGTCAAGTCTTTTAAGTTAAACAAATCCAGCATTCTTATAACACTTTACTTTGGGGAGAAAAAATCCAGAGAGCAATGTTACACAAAAAAATTGTTTTTATTTTGTTCAACCCACCTGAGAGACTTTACACCTTGTTAACATACATGCATTTCAAAACAGTGTCTCATACTTTATAAGCACATTGATTTTAAATTTTTATTTTAGAAAAGGTATGAAAAACCTAAATTTTTATTAGTTGGAGATTCAAATTTGTAATTGCCTGCTTGCCATTATGCACCAGCTTTTATAATACATTTAAATTAAATGCCATATGATTATATATATTAATATGTTGAATATATTCACATGGTATTCAAGCATACAGTTAGGAAGATACTGACAATGGCTGGAACACAAATGTCTTGTTTCCTTTATCTTTTAAAATAATAAATGGTTTCACAATACAGTTTTGAAAGATTGCCTAGGATGGCATTGCAAACACTCATACCAGACTCTCAAAGACTTAGATAATGAAGAAGTGCAAACTTTATTTGACCATGTGGCTTATAGCTGATCATCAATATTTATGTGTGTTTATAAGATTCCATTTTCACCTGAATGCTTTCCAATGATACCCTCCCCAAGCCCTTCCTCCACATATGAACAAAACAGACATGATTAAAGATGATTGTCACCATCTACTGCAGTTTAGCCCTTAAAAATCCCACGTTCAACATTTTTTCCAGTGCAGGAAATTCCATCTTAACTGGATGTAATTACCTAACAATATAGACGAGTACATCAATAATTGCAGTGGAAGTTACTATACATTGAACAGATTTGAGATTTTTTTCCTCAAACATGATAGCCAAAACTCAAACTATTAGTATATATTCCCCCTGAAGATATTTTTAGATGACGAACAAAAACTTCTTTTAGAATATGAGCTCCATCTCACTCTAGAATAGGCATGTTAATTAACAATACTGGGAAGTATGCTACAATATATCTGGAGGGTTGAGGAAGTACATTCCACAAAACAGATGAAGAAAGCGAAGATTACCATCAACAATACATTCTTTGGCTAGATATGATCCAACTGAGAATGAATATGTGTAAGTCTACCTAGGAACAAGACTAACACATGATGCCCCCAAATCCTCCAAATAGTTTGCTAACTTTCTTAAGTCATAAATCTGCCCCAAATATATATGCATTACCTTGCATAAATTGAAATCTGTTTGATTTCCAAACAAAGCACTTGACCTAGAAGACTAGCTGTATGCACCAATGGTCATACATTACTGCTAAATCTCCAAATAGTTTAGGATTTATCTGCTTCTGATCCAACATGGGCTCTTCTGCAACAAAACAAAGGATGGGAATAATTTTCAGACTAAACTGATGGATAAATTGTGCCGATATGCATGCCCTTTATAGGAATGAAACTTGGGGCAAAAAAGCAAATGAATGAGTTTTAAATAGACTCAAGGACATACTGAATTGGAAATAAAATTGCATTGCCAGTGCTATCTTTAGAGTTAGAGAAGAAAACACCCACAAACTATTTTTTAGAGTGATGTATTTAAGGATATCAGGCAGGGAAGAATCACTGATATAGAAGATGGGAACACGTGATTAGATCTAGATTTAATCAAGCTCTTCTCTGTCAAAATTAACAATACTCTGAAGAGATTCAATGTCTTCCTTTCCCCCCACTTCTCTTGTAGCATTACAGGCAATGCTTTGATCAGAATGTATTCTGTACATCATTCTCAATGCATTGCCAGATCAATTTAATGTTCATAAGAAGGGGGAAATTCTAATACTGTCGTGGAAACAAGGTTTCCATGTGATGTCATTTTCTGATTAAAAATTTGAGTGTGAAAGAAAAAGGAATGTTAAAAGTTGCAGAAATTCCCAGTGAGCAAATTTCAAGTGTCCATACATGGATGTAAGTAACAACAGTTTCCCCAAAAGATATCTTCCAGATGTATAATGTCTACAAATCCCATGTTTAGTGGTGTAAACGAAAGCACCTCAAGGATATTTGGTTTGGGGAAACCTGAAGTAAAAAAGCTGATGACATCACTCTTGACCTCCCCACCAGGCCTTTTCTGTTTGAATATTTCAAATTATGAAACAATTTTTCTATTAAGCAAATAATTGGGGGGGGGGGATTCCACAACTGGTTAATAGATACACGTGTCATATAGGTCTGAGCACCACCCAAGGGCAGAGCTCAGATGCTGAATATTAAGTCAACATAACAGAGAAAGGATAAAATGGGACTAGAGAAAAAAGCCAGCTATAGTTCTGCTGATATAGGATATAGGACTTTAAGATGGATTCAGATGAAAATCTTAAAGTTCCTGATAGAGGGCAGAAAAAAAAAGGAACAAATATGGGAATGGCAGATGGCAAAAAGGATATATTATCAACAAAGGCAAAATCAGAGGTGGTATTCAGCAGGTTCTGACCAGTTCTGGAGAACCAGTAGTGGAAATTTTGAGTAGTTTGCAGAACCGGCAAATATCACCTCTGACTGGCCCAGCCCCCATCTATTCTCTGCCTCCTAAGTCCCAACCAATCGGTTGGGTCATGTTGCCCTGCACAGGAAAATAGAGCTGGAAATCAGGTTCGTGGGGTGGGGAGGGAATGGGATTTTGCAGTAACCTTCCCCTGCCATGCCCACCAAGCCACACCCACAGAACCGGTAGTAAAAAAATTTAAATCCCAACACTGGGTAAAATGTAAGGACTAACAACTCAATGGCATGTATGATAGAATACAAAAATCAAACAGGGAACTAAAGGTGAGTTTAGGGATATATTTCGAATCCTCTTGAGAGATATCTGAGTAAACTCAAATTCAACATCTAAGCACAACGTATGTACATCAAAGAGGACTTTAAACAATGAGCATGGAATAGAATCAACAGATGGTTGGGTGGCTTTTGTCAGGATATGAAGGCAGTTGAAGATAAAAGATTAAAGAACAGGATATTAAAGGTGTTAAAAAGAAAAACTTCTGGAAATGGATTGCGGGACTAGAGAGAGCACAGATACAGACAAGAGAGGCAAAGGCCAGAGAAGACTGAGAAGAGAAAGTAAGAGGAGGCGAAGACTGAGAGTTTGTTCTTTCTGCCTGAGTGCCCATTATTGGTTGTTTCAAATGTCTTCTATAAATGAATCAACCAGGTAACACATCTTTTCATAGTTTTTTAAAACTGTACACTGACTAACTCCTAAATAGATTAAAGCTGGCAAATATTTGTAAAAATTGTAAAAAACAGCATTTTAAGTTAATGTTTACCAATTTTAATCAAAATTTAAACAAAAGGAGCTAAAAATGAAAATCCCAGTTAAGGCAGGGATAGACCAAATTTTCTATTTTACATTGAACTTTTAAGTGCACCATTTGAGTTTCCAAAAAATTTACAATCTATCAACATACTTGCCTTTTGAAATGTTCCTAAATTCACATTAATTTTATGATAAAACCAACTGGGAAAGATAAAACATTGTCGCTTCTAATAAAAGAAATTTGCTTTGAAATGTAGGTGAAAAAATCGTTCAAATCTCTAATTTGCAATTTATGCCTTAAAAAATCTTATGGTATGTACAGCATATTCCATGATTTTTAAGCCTTGTAAATATGACTTTGGAATCATGGAATGCATTATGCATTTTGTTGTTATTTATAAATGTGAAAAATCTCATCCAAAAGAATACACATACTTGAGGGCAACAAAGAAAGAAAAAAATATTTACCTTACTTCCAAAAAAGACAAAATCCACAAAGCAGAAGGCACAGGACATTAACAATCACATACAAAAAAAAAACATCTGTAAGAAACACATTCAGAAAGAGTAAGCAAAGGGTCTTGATTGCAAGTTGGTGGTTCATAATTTGCCATATCCCTCTTTTTAAAAAAATCTATAAACAATCCATCCTCATAAGAATATTGAAAAAATGGAATAAATGAAGTCAAAATCTTCAGTTTTGACAAGTACAGTTGTGAAATCCAACATCAGTCTGTAGATTACAAGAAAAAGTTGTAATTCAAATGATGCAAGAAGAGTTTGGATTCTTTTAAAAAAACTGAACTAGTGCAACTTATTCCAAAAATCTGGATTAGCAGGACAATCTGTCCTAGTGGTTAAAAGCAGTCACCTTCAACAATTTATTACATTTTCTCTATATTCTGAAACTAGATTCTTCCCAAATGGAATGATCAAAAGCTAATATTTCTAACACACAATGGTTCACAGCATAAGATGTTACAAAGAAGTGGTACCTTTTTTTAAACAGGAAAATATCATTTTACACCATTTACAACCAGATCAAGGTATAAAAGTTTGAACCATGAATAATTTAACTCTGGTAGATCATTATTAAAGATAACTTAATCCAAGTTGTAATCCAACTCAGTACAAATGTGTCTGCAGCTTATCAAAGTATTATTTCCATGAAGTTATCTCACCTCTTCATGCTCTCCACCAAGAAATTGTATCGTATTTCATTAGAAATGTGGATTCTTCTGGAACTGTTTTTTTTTTTTTTTCTCCCTTGATTGCATAAAAATTTAAGCAGCCATCTAATTCCCTCATATTCTCACTTTTTTTGAAATAACAATGCAAAATGAAAGTGGGATATCAAAAGACCGGAAGTAAAAAGTCTTTGTTCAATTAACTTAAAATGGCTTTCCTTAATTGTCATAGCAGTTCTTGTCCTTGAAATGACAAGGCATCACTTGTCCAATCCTTAGAGAAAGCAACAAAGAGAATTTGCTCTGAGAGAACAGCCATAGTTCAATCGAAGGAAACCATCATTTATATCTTCTGTTATGTGTTCATATTAACATCTGACCATTTAGAAACTGATGCTTTTCAAAGAAAAGTGCAAATCTTAACACTACTTTATTCCCCAGGTTTATGTTTAGATATTTATATTAGCAACCAAAATAGAAGAGAGTAATAGTCTCATTTTCCACCAGGTTTGAGGCCCAGATCTAAAGGTTAGTTTTCTGCTAGGTCAGACTGTCATCACACACTCACAGAATACCATATCCAGCAGACTGGGCTGCATTCCTGTAGAACTGAAAACACTACTCCCCCCACCCTCTACTATTCTTCTCCCTCCTTTTCTGCCAACAACAGGAAGACAACTATGTCAGGATATTGGACATAAATTCATTGAAGCGTTTTGAATACTGTTCGGGATTGACAGTGGAAATTTCTGCTCCAGCCTAGAAAACAAAATAAAAATCTTAAACACATATAATTTCATTCAAGCATAAAAATCATTCATTTAAAAAGGTTATTCCAAGTTTTTAAAACTCTGAGAGGTAGCAAATGGCTCTATATCGATTCATCCTCTTCAGAATCTGAAGGAGAAAAGGGTTTACAATCTACATATTACTCATGGATATTTATGAAGAAAAATTGCTCAGCTGATGATGTTTCAAACATCTTCTGACTATCCTAGCCTTTTTGGCAGTAGAGAATGCTCTCCAGTCCCAGTGCTGTTTGAATGCCCCAAGGAGCAAAGCTCTCTTCCTGTGTTTCCACTCAGTTTAGAGAGCCAAATAATCACCTGCAGCAGGAAAGGCAGAACATCTGAACAGACACTTATATAGCCACCAGAAAAATGCGGTTACAACCTCTCTACTTATGGTTACAGCCTCTTTCGCATGCCTTTTGCGCAGGCAGAGGAACAACAAAGGCACTTGCCTGAAATATGATGCAGCCTATTTTAGGATTATGGAAAGAATAGGACTGCCTCTCCAACAGTGACTTCATCACCTGCACAAAAGTATATTGTTACAGTGTTCAATTAGAACGAAGGGCTGGGGCTATAAGACAGCCCAGGAAAAAACCTGGAATTAACATTTTATTGGAAATAAATTATCAGGAAACCAAGAGTCCTCTTAAAAGAAAAGGCAGGTGAAAAGAAAAAAATAAAAACTGAACAGAAAGGCATTGGATCATGCCCATTTGAACAGATAAATTGGGACTGGAAGAAGGAGGCATTGTTATCCTAACAGCTCTAGCTTCTGAATGTCCAAAGGTTCTTCTGTAGTAATTTTATAGTGGTCCTCATTTAGCATTCTGTAACATATGGCTTTGGATGATGAGGTCCTGGCGGGCAGAGCTGAACTGGAGAAAGTTATTTAGGAAGGAAGCCATGTATACTGGCAAGAGATTCATTGAAAGGAGGGGATTCCTTTGGAGGGGGGAGTAAAACACTCAGGAATAGACAGAAACAGAGGAAAGAACAATAGAATAATCAATAATAGCAATAGAAAAATCATATCAAAATGTATCTTTGGTGTGGTCATATTAAAATATTCCTGATGAATTTACTTAGAAGCTGTAGAATGGTCAGAAAACGACAGCCAAAATGAATAGAAGATGAAAGGCTATGATGTACCCATGTTTCCCTGACCACAAAATAATTATGTCCACTAGGGTTTTTTTTTTTTCAGGGTGACTTTTCTTCCTATATATGGGGGGCTAACTTCTACCTGCTCACGCGGGGTGTGGGTAGACTGCTTGCAGGGGTCCTGAGGTAAGCCAATGTGCTGTGTGTGGGGCAGCTCCACCCTCACTGCCTCGCAGTGGTTGCACTGGTGCACCGTCTACCCACACCCTGACATCTATCTCACCTCACAGCCATGGCACCAATACACCATGTGGCTTCCTTTTTCGTTGTGGCCACGAGCAAGCAGAAGAAGAAGCTGGCGGCTACGTGAGCTTCTGCTGCACATGGCTTCTGTGCTACTGCTGTGAGGCAGATGTCAGGGCATGGATGGCCTGGCTTCAGGGGCCCTGAGGTAAACCAGTGTGGGGTGCGTGGGGCAGCTCCATCCCCTGCCCCATCTTGTGGCTGCGGCACCATGAGCAACCAGACAGAATGGGCAGGCAACTGGCTGCACAAGCTCTTAAGTAGGGCTTATTTGGGGAAGGGGGAGGGCTTATATTAGGCGCACTCATAAAAAGATGCTAGACTTCTTTTCGGGATAGTTCTTCTTTTCAGGGAAACAGAGTATCTTAAATCAGAACGGTGATCCAATTACACTTGAATTACTGAAACCTAATATCTGTTTTAGAGTTAGACAAGCTAAGTTTCTCTGACTGCTTTTATTTAACAAAATTTTTGTTCCAGGTTTTCATTATCTTTTGCAAATTCCAAAGCCCTTTGCAATCAGAATTCCTGAAAAGCTGCTATCATTTTTTGAGTGATATACACATAAAAAATATAGTACAAATGAATATAATATACTGAAAGTTTTTTTTAAAAAAAACCCATGGAAGCCTTAGCCCCATCAATTTATATATGAAATTGTTGCATCCTTGCCTCCCTTTCACAATTTTAGACCACTGCTCAGCCAGCTGTGGCTTCAGTTGTTCTGAAATATGTTATAAAATGTTTGGCTAAGAAAAATGAGATAAATGCAAACAAACAGTTCTTTCTTACCCCATGTTTCACCGTTTTGGCAGCATGTGCTGCTTTTTTCTTTGTGTCATAAGGTGTAAGGATATCTATAATTGCCATGAAATATACTTCCTTCTTAGGGGCACCTGGTTAAAACAAAACAGAGAGAAATTTATCAGTACTGGAGGATGCAGAACATTTTTTAGGATTTGCTATTCTTATTGAACTGCAAGCACAACTAAAGCACTCCAGAATTTTTTACGTTAAATAAATTGTCCAAGATGTAGATTTTTACTCAGCAGATGCTTCAGGCAGCACTTAAAACAGTGAAAATATTGAGGAAGGGGAAATGGATGATTTTATTATATGCAGAGCAGTTTTCTCTCAACTATGTTAGACTTGAGAGTAAGTATTATTTTTGAAAAACTTTGGAATATAGGTAATCTTCAATATACATCAGTCATTTAATGCCCATTTTATGTTACAGCTCTGAAAGGGTATTTTATGGCCCTTAAAGCATTTCCAGCCATCATAAAAACATTGTGTCATTCCCCCCGCCCCCCAGTCACAGTCACATAATTGTATGGGTGCTGATCAACTTGTCCACATTTACAACCAGTTGTTGAGTGTCCCATGATCATGCAATTGCCATTTATAATCTTCTCTGCTGGCTTCTTTGGAAAGTTAATGGGGCAGTTGGCATGGAAGGTTAGAAGTTGCTACCACTTGCTGAAGGATTTACATTTCCTTCTATACAAGGTACAAATTGTTCTGGAAATCCTTAATCAGGTTGCAGAACTGAAGATCAGATTTTTGCCATCCCTGCATCATATTTCCAGTGCAACACCCAAGTTTCCTTCCACTCATGGAAGTTGTGCATTGGGCAGGAGAGACAAAGGAGAATATTTACAATCCCCATCTTGTCTTTCCTCCCCAACATGAAATCCCTTCTATATATGGAGGGGAGAAGTATTTGTGCAAAAAGATCTTTCTGATTTCTACAGCCCAGTGCATGGGTTCCCTTTTACACATAGAGTGGTGCTAGCTGTCCTCTTTCAGCAGGTAACTCTTTTGCTCTGTCAATTTAACAAATACAACTGGGAGAGCTGGTATTATAGTTGGTGAGGGAAGCAGTCACATGGGCATTTTGTTTAACAACCATTACATTCAACAAGATTCCAGTCCCAATTGTACTCATAAGTTGGCTATACATTAGCTATTCAAGATAAATATAAGTAGTCCTCAACTTATGAGAACAATTAGACTGGAATCTCAGTTAAGAAAAAGGGTCATTAAACAAGACATCATGTGACTGCTTTGTTCAATGACTGCAATCTCAGCACTCCCAGTTGTGGTTGTTAAATGAGGTTATTGGTTGTTAAACAGAAGGAGTCAAAGACAAGGATTGGTGGGGGGGGGGAGCTTAGGAGGTTTTGGGAGTCTTTATAAGCTACAGGACACACCAAATTGCACATTTTCAGGATGCTTCTAAAGCACCATGAGAGACAGCTCTATTCTCACAATCCTTTGGAAGCTTCCTCCTCCAAATTGGGCAACTTGGAGAAGGAGAATTCCAAAGAATGGAGCCTATCTGGAGAATGGTGTACGGTATCCTTAAGAGGAAGGCACTTTGAATGGACTGAATGATGTGCTTGTCAGCAGTTAAAGAAAACTGTGAAGATAAATGGATTGCTTTGCATGTGCTGATGGGCTTGGTAGCCAACTAAGTCCTTCTGGGCTATGGCAGTTTTTTGCATGCTATTGGGCCCTGTAGCAAGTCAAGACTTCCTGGGCTGCAGAAAGTTACCGAGTGCTAATGGACTACAGAGGTTGGGGTAGATAGGTGGATGCAGGGAAAGAAATGTATACACTTCTGGAGTCATATCTACAAATAGGCTGCTAAATTTTGTTCACATAACCACAGGGAGACTACAATGGACATAACTTTGGGCACAAGTTGTAAGTCATTTAATTCAGGACTGTTATAATTTCAAATGGTTACTAAATTAATGGTTGTAAATCAAGACTACCTGTAGGCATAATGAATACGGGACAAAGCTCCTAAAGAACATGAAGATCTTCTGGACATTTGTGTATTAGAAAAGACATCCAAGTTATTTTCTCTATCACCTGGCTCTCAAATAATGGCTGCACACTATAAGGAAAATTACTGGAGGTCATGTCTGTATTTAAGGCAATTTTATTGGATGCACTATTGTAGTTCAGGGAGTCAAACAGTCTTAAGATTTCCAAAAAAGTGGAGAAAATGATGTTGATTCAAATAACCACCATGTATGCTTACAATCAGACTAGCTTTCACAATTTTACATTTGTCTTCCATTCCCACTATCAGCATCCAGATCTCAGTACTTACTTTCATGGCTTTTCATAGCATAGACATCCACAGATGGATCAAACTCCCCAGGCCCAAAGAAACGTGGGAAGTTGAGAAGGTTACCAGGACTGTCAGGTGGAGTCCCATAGGAACCAATTGGATTCCCACCTATGCCATCATTCTCACATTCTTCATCTTCTGTCCGGTTTTCAACTTCCATCTCTTCTTGCTCAGCTCGATCAACATCATGAATTCCAACCAGCAAACTGTAATCCATGATTTTCAGTTGTGCAAGAAACTGGAAGCCAACAGAAGAAAAAATTCCTTTTCATTTTCAATGTCTCTCTATCACCTCTGGGATTTGAGTTAAACCATATTTAATTAACCTGGCACCAGCTCCAAGTATTGAATCCCATAAATCTCAAAGCATTTTTACATGATTGCTTGGAATTCTTGGGATTACAGAGTTATAGAAGAAAATGTTTTTAATTAATTGTTGTATGTTGCAACTTACATCAGATTGTTGTAAGATTTAAAATGGGATGAGGTGGAAGGGAAGACTAGTTAGTTATCCATGTGCAGGTTATGTATCAGGCAGGCTGCTAGTACAGAATCAATTAACAATTATAATATGTTAAAAAAAACTACTACTGTATTTGCAGAAATATTGCCTAAAACTTTTTGTTTTCTATGAGCTCAGAAATTTCTCATTCAATGATCCTGAACTTTTACAAAATGGTCATTTTAAGACAGGGGTTCATACTTGACAGCTTTAAGACTTGTGGACTTCGACTCCCAGAATTCCCCCTCCAGTCATGTTAGCTCAGGAATTCTGGGAGTTGAAGTCCACAAGTCTTAAACTTATCAAGTTTGAAGACCCTTGTTTTAAGATCTATTCCACTTTGAGGCCTGCATTCTGTTTAAATTTAAAATGATTGAACTATCCAATAAAGCTTGTTAATCACAGAAGATGCTACCAGATTCCTTCTGCAATGTGTAGGAGTAACTCTCACTTCTGTTGATCTTAAGTTATGGAAAACTCAGTTACTCTTGAGTAAGATGAAGGAGGAAATCTCCAAAGTGAATGCAAGAGAAATAAAACTCTTCTGTCTACTTTTTAAAACAAATTTTCAAATTAATCTAAATTCACTTTAGAGTTTGAGACAGAGTCTAACAGACATCTCTACCTTATCTAGTTTTTAAAGTGTTTGAAAACTATTGTAACAGTGGAGATTCTGTCAATCACACTTCTTAGTTATGCCCTGATTCCCAAAAATTAACAACTTACTGTATTTTTCGGTCTATAAGAGGCACCCCCCCAAAAAAGTGGGTGGAATTGTCTGTGCATCTTATACAGCGAATGTTGCCAAAATCATTGGCCCACCCGTCAGTCTCTGCCTCCCAGCAATTTGCTTCCTTGTAGCAAACAGCAAACAGCCTGATCAGCTTCAGCACAGCTGATTTAACACAAACAGCTGATTGTCAGTTGGATTGGCCTCCTGCTGATCAGCTGTTTCAGGCTGCAGGGATTGCCATTGCCTATTGCCACCTATGCATGCTCCATTTTAGGCCTCCATATGCCCCATTTTCAGCCTGTTCTGATCCCTACCGCTGGAATGGGTCAAAAATGAGGCACATGGAGGCTAAAATGGGACACGCAGAGGCTGAAAATGGGATGCGGAAGCCAAAAATGGGGCATATGGAGGCGGCAATAGGCAATGGTGATCTCTGCAGCCTGAAACAGCTGATTGTCGGGAGGCAGATCCAACCGACAATCAGCTGCTTGTGCTAAATCAGTGCTGAAGCTGATCAGGCTGTTTGCTGTTTTCTGTAAGGAGGCAAATTGCTGGGAGGTGGAGGCAGAGGCAGATTTTTTTTCTAGGTGCGTCTTATACTTTGGAGCGTCTTATAGTCTGAAAAATATGGTAGCTCTCCTACCTCAACATCTCGTTTCAATTTCTCCAGGAAATTTTTTTTACATTCCTCTCCAACATGGAGCTTTTGGCCTTCATTTAGAAAATCGTTGTCTTTAAAGGTTGGTAGATCCTTCGCCTAGAGAGAAGGATTGAACTCAAGTAAGTGCAAAACATTACTTCCATATTATACAATCCAAAGCAGCTCAATATCCTGTTTGCTGAAGTTAGGGCAAAGGGAATTACAATCAACTTTGAGTAAATAATTAAAAAAATATGAAAATATTGATGAAAAACTGCTAAGTTAAAAGTAAAAGTTTGTGAGAGATTGTGGGAAGTAAGTAAAGATTGCAGGTTAGATCAGAAAAGCCTACACAGCCCAGTTGAAGAAAGCATTTCAGAAAGAGACTCCTTCTAGGAATTGGTCTTTCCATTTTGTTGTTAACCCTCACACAGCTGGCAAACCAAGGAACGAAAGCCATATAGGTTTCAGGAAGATATATCTGTGATAAAACCAGAAATGTTTATTCCTGCCACACCTATACTAAATTAACTGTCTTTGAAAAAAGCCCCATCTTCCTAACCTATGTTCTTCTGATCCATTTGATGAGGCTACATAGTAAGGGCATCTTTGGGATTCCTGGATGATGTCATCCATTTTAAACACACACACATCAAATTTCCCATAATTAGAAAAGTTGTAAAACTCTTAGTTCAGCACAAAGATGAATCAATCTTGTCCTTGTTTTTGTTGTTGTTGGACAAATTCCTGCAGTTTTATCAGCAAGAGTTTTTAGAAGTGGTTTGCCATTATTTCCTTCCTAGGGTTGAGAGAGAATGATTGCCTCAAGGTCATTCAGCTGGCTTTGTGCTTAAGACAGAACTGGAATTCATGGTCTCATGTTTTCTAGCTGGTGCCTCAACTGCTACACCAAACTGGCTCTCTTTCAACAATTAAATGATTAGGAAACATATTTATTGCTCTTGAAAGTACTTGTCCTCTACTTATAATAAACTTCAGATTCAGATTTCAGTGAAATACACCATCTTTATCTTATCCTATTGGCTGTCTAGATTGCTTATGTCTAACAGTGCAATAGTATTTCAATATTTTTATTCTGTAACATTTGGAAGCCTTATTGCTCCATCTCAGAATGAGGTTGCTAAAAAGCAATGTAATAACAACATTTCTTTATTAAAAAAGATTGGGTTCATGAACCGTAGAACTAAGTAAGTTAAGGGTCTGCATGCTATGGGGTCACACTAATATTAACTGGAGCAAGAGAGGATAGGGCGAAAGATGGATGCATCTAGAAATCAATCTAATTCAAATAATTCATTAAAGGATATGGTGGCAATAGTACCATAATTAGAAGCTCAGAACAACAAGAGAAAAAATAAATACTGTTTTAGCTCTTTATATTATAATCATGGATGCTTATAGGTGGCAACATGTCTTCAGTGGTCCCTTAAGGTGCACCCCAGAACTCTCCTCCAATTCTCCCATTTCCTACTTTACTCCTTTCAATTATGCTTTCTGCTAATACCTCAATTTCCACTTTCTGTCTTAACTAGAGAATCCATAGTGATTTGTAGAGCTATTTGACATCTGTATGGAGTGAAATGCAAATAATTTTGAGTGCCCATATAATTTATAATATAGATAGTCCTTGACTTATGACCAACTGTACCTGGAATCTTGAGCAAAGTGGCTATTAAGCAAGATGTCACTTCATTGCTTCACTCAATGACCACAGCTTCGGTACTCCTGGCTGTGGTCATTAAGCTATCTCACAGTTTGTTAAGTGGACAGAGTCCCAGGTAAGATTGCCTCAGGGGCATGAGAGAGGTCCTAGGAGATCCAGTGCAGGCCACATGTGAGTGTCTCTTTGCTTTGAAATTGTAAACCCTCTCTGCTGAAATAAAGCTCCTGACGAGAGAGATACTTATATCTAAAGGAAGTGGTATAATATACCGCGATGGTTAGGATGGCATCCTTTCCATGGCTGTCTTTAATTCAAACCACCATTAAGCTGAGGACTATCTGAAAGGGAGAAGGTCCAAAGGGAAAAATGCTGTTTAAACTGCCTTTGTCTGTGTCTTTATTTTTCTCAATCCCAACAGGAGGAATCTCTGAATAAATGTATTTTAGGAGTCTCAGAGGCAGACCCACTGGCAGTTTTTTTGTTTATAACTGGAGAGACACTATCAATGATTGCATGTTTAAATGTATGCCTGGGCCAACATGCTTGTCTATAGGGGAGAAATGGAAGGAGCGAGGATATCCACTTTTGACTGATGTCTGAGTTTCTAATAATCTTTTATATAAATTTAATCAACTCTCAAACATTAAAATCCTACTATGGCTTAAAACAAATATTCTACTCCTAAACAAGAGCTTAAGCCAGAATAGAAACGTGTTTATTTTGATAAGTACTAATTGCTTAAGAACTAGCTGCCACTTATTTTAATATTGTATCAAGCTAATAATGTTATGCATCATTGCCAGATTCTATTAAACTGTTATATTTTTATATATTTTGATTATCAAATACAGCCTTTAAAAAAAAGCAGCTTCTTTTTAAAACCAAAAAATAATCTTAATTGAAAAAAGAATGCAAAATCATCATGTGAAGGATAAGACCACAATCACTATATGCTCTTTCCTATATCTACCCCATACAAGATGTAAAGTAGCTATCCAAATGCAGTTTAATCTCAGCCCCTCCATATGTCACTTTCCTCTCTTATATAGCACAGGCCAATCCTTCCTAAACTGTCATTTTCCAAAATTTTGCTGGACTACAATTCCCATTATGCTCTCTGGGAGCTTATTGGATTAAGTTGGGTACTTGTATAACATAGGATCTTTTGTCTAATCCTGTTAGAAGTACTTATACAGAAGTAACATTTTTTAGGTTTATTCAAAATACAAAGATTTTTATTGTAAATCTTTCTCTAATATTTTACCTTTTCTTTATCACTGGCTTCTCTTGCTACTGTTGAACCCTGAAGGAAAAGTAAAAAATAGAAAGTGATTATTTATTTAAAGCAAAAAGCTTTTAAAAAAACTGATTATGCATCTATAAATTAAGGGCTACTGTAAGCCAGTGCATTTTTCTTTGTCTTATTTACTCTAATTTCATTTTATAAACATTTAAACCATAAAAAGGTTTTATCTGAGAAAATATTACACTTCCCAGAATTCAGTAGTCAGATTCAAATTTTTTTACCACTGTTTCTGTGGGTGTGGCTTGATGGGTGCGTTTTGCATGAGCGCATCGAGTTTGCTACTGACTTTCTCCTGCAATCCTGCACTCTCCCTGCATCTTCAACAGCTGACGCGTGGCAATCTGCTGTGCCACATGAAGCAGCTGAGCTTCAAAACCAGGAAATAAAGGTTAGAATAGAGCCAGGGCGGGTGGGCCCAGGAGCTAATCGTTGGAGTGAACCTGTTTGGCTGAACCGGTAGAATACTACCACTGCCAGAATTGAATACATTAAGTCAGCTTTGCTATGTTAGTTTTAATTGATGCTGCACAGAAAAAGAAGGACCTATAAACTCTGAGATTCTTTCCAACTTTATGATTCTATGATTTAGAAATGACTTATTGAAGGTCAACAGTCTTTTTCTCACTGTCCTATTATGATCCTCATGGATCACATGGATCCATGAGGATCACATTATCCTCTCCCGCAAGAAGGCATCTACTCTCCATGGCTGAAGGAAGAATGTTTATACAGACAGACTAGCAGGATTCAAACAACATGCCAAATCTGATCCAGAAAAATAAAATAGAACTGCTATGTTTGTCCAATGAATGAACACTTATGGTTTTATGAATAGCCAGGTTTATACAGTATACTAAAACAATACCTGAATTTTCTCATCTCAGTGAACATAAACTAATTGCCTTTGATCTAGGAAATCAAGTACATCAATGCATTACTGTATGACATTTTTTTGGGATGTGTAATGCAGAAATATATGCAATAATATTTCAATTCTGATTGTCAGCTACTCTTTGTATTATATGCAAACAGAAGTTGTCAAACAGTCATAAGATTACCTGAAACCAAAATATTTCCAAAGAATTAGATTAAAAATTTCTGAGAGTTATTCAAAACAAAATATTATTTTACTCTCCAATGTCATTTAGAAATCCCATTTTGGGGAGGGAGATAGGGAATACCAAATTTGATTTCTCTACTAGCAAATCACAGGAATTAAAAACACTACGATACAACTAGTGAATACCACCACATCTCATTTCACACAGAAAATCTGGAAATAATATTTCTCCTTTTAACTCTGTGGTGAGAGCTTTCCTCTTCCAGCATAAAACTCATACTGAGTGCAAAATTAACACCAGGTCTAATGCTTCAGTGTAGCCATGGTCTACTGGTCTCAACCCTCAGAGAAAACCAACATTCTTATATAAGGAAACCAAACCTTGTGAATATAAAAGTAGCCTTTGACTTATGATTACTATTGAGCTCAAAATTTTCATTACTAAGCAAGACAGAAATGCGTTTTGCCTCATTTTATGACCTTTCTTGCCAAGGTTATTCAGAGAATTACCGTGGTTGTTAATTTAGTAACAGGGTTATTAAGTGATTCCAGCTTCCCCATTGACTTTGCTTGTCAGAAGGCCACAAAAGGTGACATTGCAACTATCATAGTTACCAAACATCCAGATGTGATAATGGAGATGTTGCAATGGTCCTAAGTGTGAAAAATGGTCATGTCACTTTTTTCAGTGCAGTTGTAACTTCAAATGGCCACTAAACAAATGGTTGTAAGTCCAGGATTACCTATGGTAGCCATGTGAATTACACAAAAATAGTATTTTTTTCAAACAAGGCTCAAGTACCTGCTTATGATTCTAAACTTACAAGCGTGCACTTTTTTTGAGGCCAGAATGTGACACTGTTGAATTTCAGAGATGCTCACCTTGAGATCATATTTCCGATGCACTGTCAACCGGTGACTAAATACATTCCTTGTAACTACCATGTAGGTTTCCACACCATCTACTGTAAGCCTATACATGCCAAGAAACTGGGGTAAAAGTGTATTCCCATGACATTCCACAATGAACTGAATAAGGGAATAAGGGAAAAAAGGAAAGAATATATAATCAATTAGTGTAGTCTAAAAGCTGCCAGGTTTTTGAGGTTGCCACAGAAGGAAGATTTAGAAGGGCACCTGAGGCACTTTTTAAAGTATCAATATTTCATAATATAACCTGATATACTAAATTAGTTATACTAAATAAAACCAAACGGACAACATCTTTTTATTTTGTAGAATGGTTGAGAATTATTTCATTGGTAAAGCATAATTGTTTTGCTACAACGGTTAATCTTAGAAATAGGGAACATAGTTCTGAGCCTCATTTTGCCAGAATGAAATTGGATAATTATAAGAAAATAATTATTGCAGTCACATTTTTCTAAGCTCAGATCTCTTCAGTTATCATTAAAAAAAACCTTATTTTCCGCAATTAGGTTATCTTCTAATTATTGGCTTAAAACTTCCACTGTCCTGAACAGACCAATCAACTCAAGTATGAGTTATTCAAGAGAAACTATTGGTTTAGAACATTTCAATAATGCAGCTAGAATATCCTGAATCGAAAAAAATGAAAATAAAATGAATTTCAGGATAAAATAAAAGAAGGATAAAGAAAAAAATATATCCCCACAATACAAAACAAAATCTGTTCATTTGGATGGTAAAAGGGTTTATTGAGCTTTTTTCTTTTGATATTCCATTTCCTCCATTTGGAAGGTTGCTTCTTTATCACAAGATGTAAGTTAATTATGGCAGGTCTTTCCAATAACTGGAAAGTGAAAAAGAAATTGAGGAAAATAGATCTGGGATATCTGTATCTGATAGTCTCTTCTAAATAAAAATAATGCAGCATAATTCATAAGTTATGCTTGCAATCACCTCATAAACTGAAAGGAAGCAAACTCTTTTTTCAGCTTCTTCTTTTTCTCTTGATGGGAGAGAACAGGATAATTTCTGTAAAATTGTCCCCCAAAATATGAGCATCTACTAAAATGCCCACCAAAACAGTATACTTTGCTCCTACATATATTTCACCTGATGGTATTTCTTTAGAATATTGTGCATCTCTGCAACATCTTCACTCGACACTGCCTTGATGACAAACCGCCGGTCATAGGTGGTAAGGAAGCGAACTCCACATCGCCCGTGGCTATCATTGTATACTGGAGCACTCCGGGTCACAGAATTCTATGTGGAGGTAAGAGAAGAACAAAATCCATACTTGGAAATGATGGTGAAGAGAAGAGCAGACTGACTGGGTATATCACTGGATATGGGTATGTCACAATTGCATAAAACTAGGCAGCCCATACCCCTTATTTCTGTGTCTCTGTTTAGACACAGAAAAACAAAAGGCAGGCAAAAAAACAGAGGGAGTAGGAGCAACTTTCAACTTTCTACCAGATTCCCCACTGAGTTTCCTAATGGAATCTGGCAGGGATCATTGGACAGTTTACCTTCCATTTCCAGCAGGCTGGTAAGTGGCTGCTGCTGAGTGGGAGAAGGAGCAAGGGATTGAGAGACTGGCTGGGAAACTCTTACATAACATCACATCTAGGCATGTGACTACAGTAGCAACCAGTTGCACTGAAGCAGCCACAATTTTCCCAAATTTCATTCCCTGCAAAGGCCCGGATTTTGGACACATTCTGTAAGTTAGCTTATTTGAGGTTGCTTCAAAAATTATCTCCCTGTGATGTATCATCTCACCTAATTAAAGAACAGGTCAATGAGAATTTAATACTATATAGATGACAACTAAGAGGTATGGGGAAGAAAAGTGCTAGGAACATTGATGGATAAGCTAGCATATAGATGATGTGGAGAAGGAAATCAAAGAGAGCAAGAGGAAGTTCTTTCTCTATTCACATCTCAGGCCTGAGTGTTTTCGATTGAAACCCGAAACAGGATGTTCCAGATTTTAATTTGGCCCACTCAAAATGGTTCTGCTAAACATCTGTGCCACAATGTATTTGTTCTGGGCATAGAACATTTCTTTACATCAGGGGTCTCCAACTCCCCATAAGACTACCAGGTCTTATGTCATTTGGAACCAGGCTGTGGAAGTGATGGATGAGCATGCACACACCTTCATTTGCGCAAGTAGTAGGCAAACACATGCACGCGCAGACTTCATTTGTGTAAGTGGCAGATGTGCGTGCTCCTTGCTCATGCAAATGGAGCTGCATGAGCATAGACATGCTTCCTCACCACACAGATGGAAACATCCCCTCTCCCTGCCACCGTTCCATAAAGCCAGAAAGGAGGGGTAACTCTGTTTTACATACAATATCTATTCTTTAGTATAAGTTTCTTCTGTCCTCTTTTTATCTTTCTTTACTCATACTTTCATCATCCTCTCCCCAAACCCATCTTTTTTTTCTATCTACCATTTTTTTCAGCCTGATATATTTCAAATATACAACCTGTTTTGAGGAAAATACAAATGCAATCAATTTAATAAATAATTCAGTCTGATACCAGCTATTGTTGCACAAGATTAGTTTCCAATTATAACAAAGCCAGAAATACTTTAATATCTGAATTATTCAAATAATTGACTTATCTCTTTTAGTTTGTTCCCTACCTGATAGTCCTGATCATCAATCCCAAATCTTTCCCGCAGATTTCGGAATACCATTGGACAATACTCCTTAAATTTGAAGCGGCTTGGGAGATTCTCTCTGAAAGTAGCCACAAAGAATTAGTGATTCAATATTGAAAATAGATTAGAAAATTAGACCAGACCAGAATTTTTTATTGACCAAGTGTGATCAGACACAGAAAGAATTTATCTCTGGTGCATAAGCTCACAGTGTACATATAAACAGTAAGTAATAGATCATAGGTCATAATCATAGTTACAATCATTAATCATAAGTTATAAATAACAATTGATAAATTATAGGAAACCAACAGAAGATAATGGAAATATGAGAAGATGAAAAAAATGAGAAATGAGACAGTGCTGTGGGAATTAAGTGTTCAGGAGAGTAATGACACAGGGGAAAAAAACTATACGTCTGGTTGTGCATGCAATGCTCTATTAGTGGCATCCTAAGGGGAGAAATTGAAATAAATTATGTCCACAATGTCCAGGATATGAGGGGTCTGTAGATATTTTTTCAGTCTTCTTTCTCGTTCATGCAGTATACAGTAGAACCTCTGGTCATGACCATAATTTGTTTCATAACTTTGATTGCAACCCAATTTGGTTGTGATCCTAACCAAATTTTAGAAATTTGGCGCTTACAAAAAAATGGCACGAAAGGGGAAATCAGCAGTGGGAAAAAAACATTTTGTGAATTTTTTGGGGTGGAACCTGATTTGGTTGTGGTCAAACTACAGATGTTCAGTGGAAGGCAGGCTGGTTGGGATCATTTTTGTGCAGTTGATAACTATCCATTGAAGTCTATGTCTGTCCTGTTTGGTTGTTGTGCAAAACCAGACACTAATAGAGGTACAAATGACAACCTCAATAATTCATTTGTAAAACTGTATCAGCACATTCTTGGCATCTGAGCTCTCTGATTTGATACAGGAAGAACATTCTTCATTGTGCCTTTTTAATGATGTTTCTAATGTTAGGTGTCCATTTCAAGTCCTTGGAGATATAGAACCTAGAAACTTGAAAGTCTCTACTGTTGATGCTGTTGATATTAGCGTGTAAATGTACATTTTAAATATACATACTAGATTATTATTTGTTAAATTTATTTGCTGCCTATCTCACCATGGGATTACTCTATTACAATAATAAAAGGAAATAAAAATTGAAAGTATAAATAGAACAGAAATAAAATAATAGAATATAAAATAAACAATGAAAAAGGAATGCAATGAGAATAATACATTAATATGGTAACCAAAAAGATGGATGAGTGGGGAGCAGAGAGCAAGGGTAGGAAGGATAGGTGGAGTTTGCTATCAATCTAGCGGCCACCTCCAGCCTAATCTCCACATCTCCAATGGAACTATTGGTCTCCAGGCCAAAGAGACTATATCTTAGCACTGTATGTCTAGTTCTACATTCTTCATACATAACTATTTTTAAAAATGTGTATCTACAGTACATTATGTGATGATGAATTCAGACTTCACTACTACAATGTTCTCCCAGATATGCTGCAATTCTGATTGTGTTGTCTGGGAAATCTGGAACTGTAATGCAACATAGCAACTCAAAGACATTTGATGAAAATCAGGTTGGGTATGTGACTAATGGCTGCTTAATCAAAAACTGTGATTGACTTCTGCTGATTGCTTATGCTATAATGAAGTTATATTTGTTAATACTGACACTGCTAATACTGTGTAAATGTTAACCATACAGGCACCATTAGGCCTAAGAATAAAAAAAGATCTAAAAGAATAAAAAGAAAGGCAAAATGATATATCTTCCACTATGGCATTAGAGAAAGATTAATCAGCTTTAATTAAAGCATATGAGTTGGTTAGTAGCAGTTGTAAAATTTCTGACCTCATATATTGATTGAAAAATCTAGGCAAAATTGTCCAAAGTAATTCATGTAGCATGAAAATAACTTTTTATCATTTCACGTCCTGTTCTTTAGGCGGTCAAGTAAATTATAGTTTTATTTCACCTTAAATGTAAGGTTTTTCTTTCAAATTACATTTGTCTTTTCATGATCAGTCCTAAAATTTTCCCTTCATTACACAAACTTTTGACAATCTCTGACTATTAGTAGGACGATTAGGATAAATCTACTCAATAAGTAATCATGGTGGATCAGCCATCTGGATGCATTTCGGAAGCTCACAAACTTAGATAGAAAAAGCTATAGACCCTTTTATAGTCACTTTCCACAAACCTGTTTAAGGCACACTGCCAATGTTGTAGGAAATAATAAATAATCATAAATATTAGTAGACTCTGATCCTATGCGTATTTCTTCAATCTTTTTTTAAATAGTTTGACTGACATTAACACAAGTATTAGCACATTCCAAATTATGCCCTCTGTGATTATAACTTTTGGATATGAAACTGTGAGATACAAACATCCCCTTTTTCACATAATCGAGGCATTTTACAACAGTATTTTTAAAAATTTTGAAGGTTTTTTTCAGTATTTCTGTACAAATTATATAAAATATGATTACATCCTAAAACTAAAGAGTTAAACAAAACAAATAAATCAAAAACATTTTACATGTTCTCTAATTTATAGAGATAGATGATCCAAACAGGGTTGGATACAACAGGGTTAACTTTACGAGCTTCCCTACCCGCTGTGAGCCGCTCGCCTGTTAATCGTCATTAGCACGCTGAGTGCTGAGAAGCAGCCTTTGAAACAGCCCTCTTTTCCTGCTTTTAAAACTGCAGCTGTGCCTCGTTGGCAGCTGAAGTTGAAAAATCAGGAAATAAAGGTCAGGTAAGAGCCTGGGTGGGCAGGTGGGCAAAAACATCAGCAGACATAGAACCGGTTCTATGTCTGCTGCTCTTCAGAGCTACCGGTTCTACAGAGGTAGACAGAACCGGTAGAAACCCACCCCTGGATCCAAAGCTACATACTTGTGTGTGGCAAAAGTATATGAACTTGTGCTTTCAATAGTTGGTGTGACCTCCTTGGACAGCAATAACTGCAACCAAATGTTTCTAATAACTGTTAACCAGTTTTGTATATTTGCTTGGAGGAAGTTTACCCAATTTCTCTTTACAGATTAACTTCAATTTAGGGATGATGGTGGGCTTCCTTGCATGGGCTTGCCCACTCCAGGTCTTTCCACAACATTTCTACAGAATTAAGATCAGAACTTTGACTTGGTCATTCCAAAACAATAACTTTCTTCTACTTTAATTATTTTTTGGTTGAAATGCTTATATGTCCTGGGCTATTGTCTTACTGCATGACTCACTTTGTCTTGATAATCAGTTCATGGACATATATCCAGACATTTTCCAGAATTTTATGCTCTTGTTCCCCAGAGGCCCTATGGCAACAACCCATGGCAGTGGGAAGATCTGCCCCAAGAAAGAGAGTGCTAAGAAACATCAGATTAAAGCAAGCTGTTTTTGGACTTTGGATGCAGGAATGGCCAATATTAGAACAATGAAAATGGATGCTCGACTGGAACTGTTGACTGAACTCAACCATATGCACTGGGATATCATTGGATTATGTGAAACATGACAAAAATTCCAAACTTTAGTTGAACTTGATAGGATTGGGCATTACCTACACTAGAGATTCTGTTATGGACAAGGTGGCAAAATTGTTTTTTTTCATCAACTAAAAGCTGAAAGACTATACTAAAATTTGAAAGTATATCAGAGTAGCCCAACACGTCATTCAATTGAACAAACAATACAAGCTTCAAATCACCCAATCTTACATGCAAACAATAAGCTATTGTGATGATGAGGTTGAAGAGTGTTACGACAATGTGGCCTGGCTTCAAAACAAAGAATAATGCCAATACGAAATATGAACTGGTGATTTTAATGAAAATATAGGAAGAAAAATACCCGGAGAAAAAGTGACTGGCCCATATGGAAGTGGTGAATGAGATAATAGAAGCAACAGATTTTGCTAAAGGACAGGAACTTTATATAATGAACTCATTTTATGAGAAAAAAGTTCGCAGAAATTGGACATGGAAGAGTCCATCTGGGTACAAAAGCAAAGTTGACTACATCATGGCTAGTGATAAAATCATATTCTGCAACTGTACTATCATCAATTGTTTTAATGTTGGAAGTGACTGTAGAATGATACAAACTAAAGTGAAGATAAGAGTGTGGAAAAGACCATATAAAAATAATAAACACATCATGAAAAACAAAAATGAGTGATAATTTGTTAATGCCATAAAATGTTTAAAATCAAATCAAATCCTCCTTTCAGTCATCTGCAAGGCTTTCACCAAAATAATAGCAAAAGGAATATTGAGAACATTAAATGATGCACAGCCAAATGAGCAGGCAGGGTTCAAAGTGGCTACAGCACAATGGATCACATCCAGGTTGTTCAGCAAGTCACTGAAAGGCACAATGAGAACACCATGTCACTATGCATGGCTTTCATTGACTACGAAAAGGTGTTTGATTCAGTATTCCAGAAAGCAGTAATTAATGCACTGGTCAGTCAAGGCACAAACATTATTTACATAAACCTACTACAATCAATATATGAAAAAACAATGGTGACAATTTGCCTTAATGATCTTAAAAATACATGCTCAGCAATACAAGACAAGATAGAAAGATCTGCAATGGATTGGACAACAAATGAAAGTATACAACATTATCAAGAGAGTGAAAAAGTCAAAATGGAAATGGGCTGGTCACATAATAAGAAAAACTGATGGCAGTAGACAAAGGCAATCATAGAATGGATCCCACTTGATAAAAAGCTTCCACCAAGAGACCTAAAACAAGATGGATTGATAACATCAGCATGTATTACAAGACCAATTGGCAAAAGGAAGCTCAGTCGTATTGGTTGGAAACATGCAGAACAGGCCTTCTTTATTTAGCCTATCATCATCATCATCATCTTAGCCATTGTGTATCCGCTTCATGAAGAATGCCTCTTCCGTATGTTTCCAATCAATATGACTCTGAGCTTCCTTTTGCCAATTGGGCACACAATACTTGCTGATGTTGTCAATCTATGATGATGATGATGATAGGCTGAATAAAGAAGGAAAGAAGTTCTCTTTGTATCTACAAAACATTCTTGATCCATTAAAAATTGTTGTCCAAACTATACATATTATTCAAATTATACTAATGACATTAATGGAAAAACATTAAGAATCATCTAATTATTAAAAGTTGATCTAGGTTGCCTGACAATTGTAATCTCACCAAAGGTTAACATGGTTGCTTGAGATTAAGTCTCCTTCAAAGCATATTGGGGATGAGTCAATAATGCCACCTTGATCCCTAGTGTATATACTTCAATCCTTCCCTGAAGTCGTTGGTTGTCAAGGACGAGCATTAACAAGTATCTATCAAGCTCAGCTCTCACAGCCAAACATTTCTAACATTGGAGTGAGTTTGCTTTCTATTCTATATTCAAATCCCAAGGTTTTTTGGGATGTAAAATCTCATTAAAATCTCCAAACTGCTTTTCCAACAAGCATTTTAAAATAAAAAAGTGGATTAGGACATAGATATGTAAGTAAAAAAATAAATAAATTCCAAAAGGCATCAGAAAAACAGCAGTAGAAAACAAATGTCCTGGAAATTATCAGCTAGCTTTAAAAACCACAATGAATAGTTAATATGGCTTCTAAAGTATACAGAGATATGTATTGGAAACGTTAATGCCTTTCTCCCCGTGCAAAGCATTATAACCTATTATTTCTTTGATTTTTACTACCCTGTATCAAACATGACACACAGAACAGATCTAAAGAATAGGAAGGCATAAGAAGAAACAGATACCCCTTAAATATGCTGGTCCATCAAAATACAGTAATACTTGAGTAGTCAACACATTTAATACAGAAGGGATTTTACTCTCTGTGTCCTGGTTTTACCAGAAAAAGAATTGTGGCCTTCCAATCATATCTATTCATGACTGGACATAGAATACATTCAGACAAATGAATTGTGCTGAATTCTTTTATAAGAACATGAAAGAATGTTACATTGTCTTCTGTAACATTCTGATTTGTGTCATTATATATTCATAACAAGTCATTTTTTCAGATACTGAAGTTAAATGGGGAATGGGGAAGTATATTTTAATCAAAAAATATGTATTACTCACTTATTGAAAAGATGATTGTCCACTTTAATCTTGCCGTAGGCTTTAAAGTCATCTGGCATTAACATGACAGGGACAGGGACATTACTCAACTCATTAATCTGCAAAAGAAATGCAACATCTAAACAGGATGTGAGGGAAAAAAGAAAGGAAGTCACTTGAATTGTTGGAATGTACAATGGTAGAGCCAATAAATTCCATTAATGTTTATTGGCAGTTTCAACATTAAATGAATATGGTCAAGAAAGTATAGTTATATTCTATGAAAGGTGTTGTGAATGAATAATACCAATAAAGTATATTGAGCTTGAAGTCAAGTGCAAGGGTTCTGGCCCTACACTTCTGATTGGCTATTAATGGCAGGATCGGATTGGTCCGTTCAGGAGCATCTGATTGGCCATTAACAGGCCATTCCTATTGGTTAACGGAGCTAGCGCTCCAGGCTTGCTATTGGTTGAACAGTTAATAAGTTGCCTATATAAGGAAGGTTATAGCAGCCCTCGAGTTGAGCTGTCACAATATGTAAATAAAGAGTTTGAAGTTCACTGTTTCTACCAGCTCGTCTCCATCATTCGCACCCATGCTCCAGACATAACAAAAGGGGTGATATTTATTGAAAAAAGAAATCATAGGTATCTGAGTGTTTTAGGCTACGTCATCTACATCATCATCATGAGCAGTTGCTATCTCCAGTTTATATAATTTATATGGCACTGTAACATTTCTCTTCCTCTTTCTCAATTTTTATACAGATAATTATGTCTATATTAATAATTTCAGGTCTGTCCTAATAACTCATACTTTTAATTAATCATCCAATTGTATTTTGCTAAGATGTGCTTGAAAGTATGGTAATCACCTGTTAAAGTGTTATTTTTCTTATTTGTTTGTTTTTTTCTCAACTTCATGTGCTATACTATATATAAATTTGTATTTGGCCAATAATTTTCAATCAGATAAAATCATCCAGTTCTAAACAAGATGATAGATGTTAAATATATTCAACTCTGGTTATCAAAGCATTTTTATTCAATAATATTTATTGCTACTGCAATAACAATACACTTTCCCCCCATAATGTAGCATATAAACAAACATCTAAATAAAGTGACTTGGAGATGACATTTTGTTTGTATAAATAATACTTACCAAACATTCACAAATTTTCATATTCATTGCAAATATTTACCAGTAACTTCTAAATAATTAAATCTATTGCAATTGTATGCATGAACCAAATTTAAGCATCTACAGATTTTTTCTTCTTCCTTGTTTTCCCTAAAGTAGGACCCACTTTTTCAGATCAAGTCAATATTGATCCATTAAGAATAGAATGACTGGTTTGTTTCCTGATCCAGTCATTGTGGGCTGAAAGAGAAGCCAGCTTTCATATCTAAGACAGGATTAGAAACAGTCTCCTGTTTCTGGATTTTGCCTTAACAACTAGACCAGTGGTGGCTAACCTTTTTGGGCTCCTGTGCCAAAAACTGTGTGCGATTAGCGCGTGCTCACTCACATGCCAGCACCCAGAATGCAATCCCCCCATACCCCCTACGCATGCATGTGCAATCCCACACACACACCACCCCCTTACCTGCACTGTGGCTCACAGCTGATTTTTCGGCTAGTTTGAGGCCTTTTTCGGCCACCCAGAAGCTTGGAAAAAGCCTCTGCAAGGCTTTTCAGGCCAAATAATATGCCCGTTTCATCACTTCTGATATTACAGGAAGTGATGAAATGGGCCTATTTGGTCTGAAAAGCCTTGCAGAGGCTATTTCCAAGCTTCTGGGAGGCCAAAAAAGGCCTGAAACCAGCCGAAAAATCAGCTGTGAGGCACGTGCATGCACAGTGAGTTAAGTTTGCCTTCGGCTCGCGTGCTGGCACAAATGGCTCTGCATGCCACTTGTGGCACACATGCCATAGGTTCACCATCAGGGCACTAGATCATATTCCCCCTCAGTTAAGCACCTACACATAAATCTTGCTTAATTTCTACTCTTTAGCAACAATGGTGCCAAATAAAGAGACTTATTCCTAGTCCTCAATGTTCTGTCTGTTGCAACTCTGTCACATGAACAAAATTTGGACCCACTTGAATCCATTTTAATTTACAACTGCTCATTTACCCACTGCTGCTAGCTGGTCCTACCTGCTACTATGCCCACCAAAGGAACCTCTGTGATGCAGTGGTTAGAGTGCAGTACTGCAAGCTTCTTCTGCTGCAGCCAGCTGCCTACAATTTGGCAGTTCAAATACCACCAGGCTCAAGGTTGACTCAGCCTTCCATCCTTCCAAGGTGGGTAAAATGAGGACCCAAATTGTTGGGGGCAATATGCTGACTCTGTAAAACGTTTAGAGAGGGCTGTAAAGCACTATAAAGTGGTATATAAGTCTAAGTGCTGTTGCTATTACATCATAAGCCACTACTGCACTGGGCAGAACCCTGTTTTGCACCAGTGTAGCTGAGATTTCTCTCATGTCCCACCCAAAGCCTTTTGAAAAAGATGTTTGGCATATAAACAAAAGCCCCATCATAAAAGAACTTTTCTAGCCAAATCTTTCACATGCCAGGCTTCTTTCTTGAAAGAAAGTCCCAGGTAGGGCAACTGGGACATGAATGAGGCCCAGGCTGGCATGTAAATAGAAGCGCTGGCTGGGGTGCAAGAGAAGTCTAGGCTGCACTGGCCAAAAAGAAGGAAATGCAAAAAAAGGTCCCAGCTGGTACTGTAGTGATGTACGATGTAGGGATAAGGACTAAGCTAGCGGGTAGCCAAAAGGGGAAGACTGGGGAGAAGATCGGCAAATAAGGGGAGTTCAGTGTCAGAGGAGGCAGTTCCTTATGTTACCAAAGCATGGAGAGGGGAGGGACAAAGTTGGGAGTGACTTGGATCAGAATGTGTGTCCTCACCAAATGACCCGTGAAATTCAGTTAATGACAAAAATCAGTGCTTGTCAGTGCTAAGCAATGTAGTCATGTGATGTTACACGTCATGACTGCATCCCTTAACAACAGAAATTTGAGTTGCAATTACCATTGTTAACCGTAGACTATTTGTGTAATCTTCCAGATGTTGCTGAATGAATATTCCCAGCAAACTCAGGAAACACGATTGATTATAAAAAAAAATACTGGGATTTGTAGTCCATCAACATCATAATTTCCCATTCAAATATGTACATACACAGGACTTGCAAAACTGATATAAAAAAAATCTCCACTTGTCAGGACTGATACTTTTGAAAGAAATATTCTCAATTACTTTGGGACCATCTTACTAACTAAAGTTTGTAAAGTTTGCTGGTGAATATTTTTTAGTAACCTTCCTCTAAACTGCCTCTTTTCAGATATTCTGGGGCTACTAGTTGACAATGCTCACTAGGATTTCTAAGATGCATACAGTTCTGTCCCTGGACTCTAGAATGGCAAGACACTTTTATTTCTTTGTACAACTGAGGCAATCCTCAAATATATTCAGACAGATTCCAACAAAATGATTTATCATGATATTTACAGACATTTCAGAATTATATAGTATTATTTTGGATACTGAAAAAAATGATCATCTGTTATCTCTTCTTAATTCAGAGGAGTTACACTCCTGCTTTATGAAGATTATTATCCAGGCAAGCAGAAAATCAAAACTCATCCTTGGTGAAGAATAAGCAAGGAGGGATTTACTGAACCTGGAATGACAACATAGGTTACAAAAACCAGAATCTGCTGTTGAGGATTTGAAGCTACAATCCTATATACAGAGCAGTGTTCCTAAACTCATGAGTTGACTTCTGAATAAACATAATCTCCTGGTTTGTTCTAAAAACTAAAACGGTGCAGCAATCCTGATTTTGAATGAAAAGGGTGATTCAACAAAAATGTTGTTCCTTCTTAAATCAAGTTCAGGAAAAGCACAGCTTTTTAAAGAATACGTACTATACAATACACACCCACCCACTTGCTCCAGTTCCACCAAATTCCCTTTCACAAGTGTGAGAAGAAAGATTATAGTAAAGAACCACTATCTCCTGTAGAGGAAGACTTTGAAATTCATTCAACACAGAATTGCTTCCCCTTTGTAATTATTTTAGAAATGTTTACCTGCTTTCCATTTTAAAACGCCTTTCACTACAATTTTCCAACGTTTGTTTTCATGCAAGATATGAATTCTAATATATAGATACCAAAATAAAGATGTTTACCGTGTGCCTAATAATCAACACGAGAGATGCTATATAATAGTTGTAAGTAGAGACAAATATTCAATGGCAGAATGTGCCTCTCGAGTTTGAGAGGTCTTAAGTTCAAAGAGGTGGGAAGTGCACTGTGGGAAGTAGTTCTTGCTCACCGTGTGGTTGACTCCCCACATAAGGACACTCAGGAGCGGTTCAGAGGCTCGAAAGAGTTTCACTTTCTGGCAAACAAAATGCTTCTTCTTGGTCTTGGTCTTGGAAGCACTGAGGGCAGCACCTATAGCTGAGCTGGCGCTTGCAGCTGTTGTGCCTCCGGTACAGTTTGAAGCCATGGCAGAGAGAGCGTCCTTGGGGCTGCTAGAACAAATATTGGCCTCCTCCTAAAAGCAGAGTTTTTTCATGCCTCTCCTTGGGCCCCTCCAACCTGGGCAGTCATGTCAAAATACTCTCCAAGAAAAGGCACAGATTTCTGCTCCTTCAGTACTCAAGGCACTCTTCCCTCCTCACTCTTTGTGGATAGGACTTGTGCCAGCTCAAAATGGCACCAATGGGTACCTAGGCTGGTTAGATTTGACACCACCTTGCAAGGTACCACTAGAACCAACCTCTCATTGGTACCACCACTGATGCCACCTTTTAAAACTTGAAGTGGTGCTTCTTCTTGCCTTTTTCCGACCTTCAGATAACAGTTAAAGGCGTTAAAGGCACCGTGCCGTTAAAGGCACCGCTTCAATTCTTCTCCGCTCAACCGCGGTTGAATGTCATCCGAATCCGAGGTACTTCTTTAATTCTCCCTATAAATCCCCCAAAATGGTACCATCCAGCCCTCCCGTTTCCACCTAGATCAGTCCCAGTGCAATTAAGTCAGCCGTATCCCTCTGCCCTCCGCCCCCAGTAAAAAGCGTTCACAACAGTACCACCTTCGCTCCACCCTTCGTTCTTCTGTTCTTTTCCCTCCACCTAATTCAGCGGAATCACCCAAATAGATAGGAGATACACACAGGTGCACATGCACACGCACCAATCACAACAGTACCACCCACAGGCACACACCCTTCCCCTCGTTACAAGCAAGAGTTCCGTTCAGAGAACCGAGCACCACACCATAACTCTCCTTTCACATCATAGTTAGATCCAAGCCCCACCCCCTGTCAGTTATTGAATAGTAATGTCTACCTCCCTCCCCAAGTGAGCCTAACTTTAACCCCCTTTTATAACATAGTTCGATTAGTTTCATCCGCTATGAATATATCGCCCCACCCCAGCTTCCCCCCCATGCTTCCCTTTCCGTGGTTTGCTCCACCGCAGAACAAGTTGTGCCATCGACTTCTGCGCAAAGGAGGCGTCAAGATGGCGACGAATAAAGGGAGGGGCGAGAGGAATGTTCCATTTCTATTTGAGAAATTGAAGGAGAAAAGTACTGTAATAATAGTTCATTTAAAAAGAATCAAGGAATTGTGACAAAGTAAAGTGGTTTGGATTAATTTGTCAAAATAACGCGCAGTTAGCAAATCTACTAACTTTTTCTTTAATTGCCTTTCTTGAAAAGATAGTTTGTCCCGAAGAGAGTGATGTATTAAATAGGTTGGTATTTCTCCGTTTTACGGACCAAATAACCAATCAACAACGGAGCACCTAGAGTTATGAATGGGAAATTATGACTATATGTTACAGAAGAGTTCTGCTTTAAAGACCGCGCCCCTTCTGGTAGGAGTAGCGGTTGCTAAAAGCATAAGTGAAAAAAATTCTGATTTTCTGCAGAACATTCATCTAGTAGTTTAATTGCTGGTCACTTTCTTCGGTTTTGTGCTGTCCTAGCAAAACTTTGGTTTTCCATCCATTTAATCTGTCAACCAGATGTTTTTCCTTATATTCTGCAATTGTCTCTGTTGTTTTTAATAATGTTCTCTGTTTTCACAGCCTGCAGCAGTTTTTCTGTACTTTGATTCAGATAGTCATTCAAACTTCATTTTACTTCTTCTACAGTTTGATGGATTTGCAATAGCCCTCTGCCCCCTATTCTTCGTGCTACATATTCAAAAATTTGTGTGTTTTCTGCTCCACGTTTTCCAGTTTGGCCACAGTCCAGTTGATGATTCCAGCTGGGGAACTGCCCATGTATTACTGGCTTTAATTATGTTTCCAGCATTCAATTTTGATTTTAATTTTTTGCAGACTCTCCTGATGTATTCCTTTTGCATTGACTCTTTGACTTTTCCATTCAAAATTTTATATGCTTCTAATATGCCTAGGTATTGTAACCTTCATCATTTGCTAATGCTTTCACTATGCTTCCATTTCCCAGTTCTACTCCTATTTTTTCCTCGCTGCATGGATAATAAAGGACATTTTTCAAGTCCAAAGTTAATTCTGATGTCACTGCTGAACAATTGAACTGTGATGAGTATTGATTCAAGTTCAGTGGGGCTGTTTGGGGGAAAATGTTAGATTCCTCACCAAATAATGTCGACATTGCACCAATAAAATATTAGAATTGGTGTGTGTGACATTGTTTCAAATTGGATCTGTGACAATCTGGAATAGATGCATAGCGATCATGGAGGTCATGAATCCTTGAACTGCTTCTGAAGCTGAACAGAAGGAAGGCAGATTGAAGTTATGCAAAATCAGAAGTCTGGAGAATTCCACTGCTAATCCAGAGATGGACTCTTTAACAGCTTAGGCAAGGAAGTTACTATACAACAGGGAGGTTGGTACAACAGCAACAAGCTCAGCTGATTCTGGGGTCTGACAATTCCCTATGGCCAACTGCCACAGCCAACTCACTACAGCCAACTTGCGGTGGCCAACTTGCAATGGGAAAACTCACTTCAGGGGAAGAGTTGCACTAATATCAAAGAAATGGTGGAATAGAATCATTAAAGGTTGAAAAAAGAGGGACAAAATGAAATGTGAATGACAAAAATTAATTTTTTATTTCTTTTAAATAATTGAATTGTTAAATTGTCCAGCAATGAGTTATCCTTTGGCAAGTTGTCTTATGGCGAATTGGCCGTGATGAGTTGGCCACGAGTTGACTGTGGTGAGTTGGCTGCAGCGAATTGACTGTGGTGAGTTGTCCCATTCTGCTGATCTCGTGAGTTCAGTATCAAAACAGGGTCTTGAAGCAGAAACATGGGGAGCAAGGTCCTTGGAGGGCCTTCTAATGCTGGGAAGAATATAAGGAAAGAGAAGAGGAAGCAACTGAAGATGAACTATGAAGTGATGAGACTACTGTGAGACAGTCCATAGATATATCTGATCAGATATAGTAAAGACATAATCATAAATAGAATGACCCATGTTATACCCCTGCTTCATGAGCTCATTTGCTTCTGGGTGCAGTTCAAGGTGTTAGAGAAGGCCACTCTACTTGTGTTGGTAGAGCAAGCCTGCTGAAGATCCTGTCAGTCAAAGAATTCCCAATTGAAAAGATTCAGAAGAGCCTACTCTGCTGTAGTGCTGGCCCTCTGTAACATCCTGACCCCAGATAAGGTTACCCTCTCCTATCCTTCCACAAGGGCCTGAAGAAATGGATTTGCTAGTTGGCTAGGGAACCAGTAGAGGAATTTGTCACTGGAGGTGGTTGTTGGACTAACTAGCTGACTCACTTCCCCCCTGCACTTCTTTCTGCTCCTCTGTTCATTTTTTCATATTGTACTTTCACTGTTTATTTTTATGGATTCATCACTTTACTATTGTCATTTTTACATTTTTAAAAATCATTTTCCACCTTATTGTAAGCCACACAGAGTAGCTCTACTGCAACATGTACAAATACATTTAACAAACAAAGCCCATGCCAAGGCAATTAGGAAGAAAAAAACCATCATTTTTCTCTCTGATTGTATCTGCATGGAGTTATCCAAATCTTATACAAGCAAGTGTCCCAATCTCCACCAATCAACCTGGCACCCATACATTTCCTGAGTTTTATTATGAACAAACAAGATTACTCAGTTTCTTGTTAGGCTTCATGTCATCATTTAGGAGCAGTTATTTCAGATGTGTACTATCTAATTCAGTAGAATCAGTTTCATGGCTTGTCTCTTGCTGTCTGATTGTGACTTATTTTCATTAGACCCCTATCTAGTTTAGCTTTGAAAGTCACGAAGAATTCAATCATTCCAGTTGTCATTCAGACCACTATTTCTCTTTTACAGGTAAATTGCCCTATAAGAAAGAGGCTATTGATTAAAAAGCCTTTACTAGTCATATGATTTTAACACCTACATGGCAATAACCAATATTTTGTTCAAAGTGAAGCTAATAGGAAACAGCTGAAAACAGTACAGCTCCAAGAGCTTTTAATGAAATGGATCATCTTGATCTTTTCTCAGATTTGCCTTGGCTGTCCTGTTGAATGATTTGTAGTGAGATGGGAAGCATTACTCTTGTATTACTGCTATATTTCTTTGTAGATTTTGATGCCATTGAGAACATTAGACTATTTGAGAAACTAGGGACATGGAGACATTCCTATGTTGTTTCCATTATTTTGGGGGGATACAGATAGACAGCAACATTGTAATTTTTGTTTGACCACTTTGAAATGGTCATGAATGGAGATTCCACAAGGTTCCATTTTCTCATCCGTGTTAATGTCTGTATGAATCCATTGTGAAGAATCATTTGTAATTTGGAGTTAAATTGCCAGCAATTAACAGGTCATCCTCACTTAAGGGCTGTCTTATTTAGCAACCATTCAAAGTTATGATAAATGCTGAAAAAGTAATTTTAAGACCAGTTCACACACTTACAACTGATGCTGCATTCCAGTCACGATTGCCATTTATGCACTTTACAGCTGGCTTCTGACAAGCAAATCAATGCAGAAGTCAGCATTAATATTGTGAATCCATTCACGCGAGCAGCAGGCACTTGCATTCACATGCAAAGCTTGCCTCATGCGCAGTTTCACACACAAGCACAAGTGCCTTCCACTCATGTGATTAGCAGGGACTTTCACTTATGTGCAAAGCTTTGTTCGCATGAGTGGGGGGCACTTGTGCTTGTGTGTGAAGCTATGCATGAGGGGAGCTTTGCACAAGTACAAGTGCCTGCTGCTTGCATGAATGAAACTTCGTGCCTGAGCACAAGCACCCTCCACTAAAGTGCCCTCTGCTCATGCAAGTGGAGCTTCGTGTGCACACACTTGCTCATTTCTCCTGTGGCCTGGTTTTTAACAGGCTGCAGCCTAGTAGTGGGCTAAAACCCAGGGGTTGAGGACTGCAATACCAGATGAACAATAACACGTGACATATTACACCCTATTATTTATTTTAGAAAGACTAAATGGAGAAGCCATGTATAAAAATGAAGTACACCATAGGATTTCCATAGATATGAAGTGGTTAAGTAGCAATCAGGTACTGCTAATCAAGTACCCTTGATCAATTGATCGTCAGCAAGCATGACTCCCTCTATAAAATCTGAAGTTTTAGGAGTTTGATCCTCAGAATTGAGGTGTGTGCTAATGCAATGCCAAATAAAGACAGCAGTGATCCTAGAGGAGCAATTGGTACCCATCAGTCTGGGATGGGTTATAATGCCATTTGCAAACAATTTAAAGTCTCTCTTCCTATGAGGAAGATTACTCACAAGTAGAAAACAAGACAGCTATTAATTGTCCCAGGAATGAATGCCCCAGCAAATTTATCCCAAGATTAGACATATCCAATGCTTGGAGAAATTGCAAAAAGTCCAAGAGTTATATCTCAAACTCTTCAGGCCTCAGTTAGCATGTTAAATGTTAACATTCATGATGCTGTACAATTAGAAAGACTAAACAATTATGGTTTGTTTGGAAGGTGCCAGAGAAAGTATCTTCTTGCTAAAAGGAGCATGGCAGCATGGCTTAGGTTGCATCTGAACAAATCACAAAACCTTTGGAATACTGTCCTTTGGACAGATGAGACCACAGTAGAAATGTTTGGTCATGCTATACAGTACCATGTTTGGTGTAAAGCAAATGGTAGTATCAGCACAAACATCTCATACTGTCAAGCTTGGAGGGGTGATCATTTGGATTTATTTTGCAGCCACAACCATGACTCAACCATGAATTTCCATGAATGTATACCAAAATATTCCAGAGTCAAATTGGAGGCCATCTGGCCAACAGCTTAAACATGGCCAACACTGGATCATTCAACAGGACAATGATTAGGACATTAGGAAATTATCACAAAATGGCTGAAAAAGAAAAGAAGCAAGTCCAGATCTCAATCTTATTAAATGCTATGGTGAGATTTAAAACAAGCTGTGCATAAACATATACTCACAAACCTCAACAAACTGAGGTCATATAAAGAAGAATGGGCCAAAATTCCTCCACAACAATGTGAGAAACTGATAAAGTGATACAAAAAATTATTACTTCAAGTTATTGTTGCTAAAGGTGATTCTATAAGCTTTTGAATCATAAGTATAGTTAATTTTTTACAGATGGCTTCTCCACTTTGGCTTCCTTTTTGCAAAATAAATGACATGGTATAGTATATTATGTGTTGTTCATCTGAGGTTAAATTTAGTTTATTTTTCAGAACTGCTAAGGATCACATGATTTTACTATGTCCTGATACACAAAAGCACAGGTGTCAAAGAGGGTATACTTTTTCACTTGACTGTACATGATATTTTGCTAAAGAACTGCAGCAGAACTGATATGCTACATCTACTGCTAGCAGCATATGCCAATAATGCTTACATTTCTCATTTCCTGTGCTCTTGAGTCACTGTAGCCTACATACATTCTCAGGTTGTAAGAGACTGGGTGTAAAACAATGAATCAAAGTTGGAAGGTATGTTTAAAGATTTGTAGATGTTTGTTTTTTCTTCTTAAGAAACAGATTTGATATATATGATTGTCCTGAATCCAATGCAGACATAAACGGCACAAACTTTTTATCAGCTTTGGCTGATGCAGAAGGTTCATTTCTACATGAATGAGAGATTATTTTGGTAAATTATGTACTGGTAGCCTCATAAAGGGACTACTGCAAAGTACTCCTTGTGTTGCAGCCTTTAAACTCAAGTTTTCAAAACACAACTGATCTAGAATTGTTTCTATGAATGATGAATGGGATCTTCTTTGGTCTAACATTAGTCTCACACTAAAGAAACTTTGCTTTCCCAGATCAACCTGCTTCCAACTGTGTATTAAAACTTACAGGACTCAGTTCCATGCTTCTTTTAGGCCCATTTACTCCATTCAATATCATACTGTTAGTCATTAAAGGGGCACCTTTTACAAATCCTTCCAAAGAAGTTGTTAACAATTTGTTGTTGATTAACAACTCATCCAACTTTTTCCAGAGGAGGTTCATATTATCAATAAATTGCTATCTAAATTTAAACAGGACATATTACAGTTTAAAACAGTTTTCCAGCTTTGCAGACTGGCCAGGAAAAAAGGGGATGATTCAGTGAGTAGTGGGCCAGCGTGCACATGTGTGCATCTCCATTAGTGCGAGCAGCAGGCACATGCACACACACTCATCCATTGCTCATGCAAGTGGGGACGCGTGTGCATACACTCGCCTGCCATTTCTGTTGCCTTGTTCTGAACAGCTCGTGGGCTGTGGCCTGGGGATTGAGGACCCCAGGTTTAAAATATTTTCCTAGGCCTTTTAATGTACTTGTTATCTAATAGTTTTTAAAATTTTAAATATATAGTAGATATTTTTACTGTACTTTGCAAGCTACCCAGCTTGCAAGATACAGTTTGCAAGGTACAGAAATTTTAAAATGCAGAATGTAAAAAATTACATACATTTCTAGATATTTAAAAATACCACAAAAATATCAAAAGGCTACATAAAGATATTTACATATATTAAATGCTAGCTACACATACAAAGATGAATATTTACATATCAAAAAAGAATATATGAAAGATTGCTGTCCTAAAGTTCTGTATGTTCCCTTTTGCCTATTAAGAAACTTTGCTCTTTATAGAATATGTTTTAGACACAAAATGTCTCCAGTAAAAAAAAGAATAAAATTATTCTCTACTTTTAGGAAAGGGATTTTCTTCTACAGTAAGCAATATATTTTGTATCAAATAAAGTGATGTGAACCATTCCAGAGAGGAAAGAAACTCTGAAAAACAGTAGCATAAGCCCAGTTAGGCTGGACCCAAGTATATATTTCAGAACATGAAAGGCAGAGGAATTACTACTAGACAATGAAAACTTCTGTAATTTTTCTTTGTAATATCACTAAAAATAACAGAATTACTTGTTTTAATTCCATCTTTCCTTTCAGCGGGAAGAAGAGCAAAACTCATATAACCATTTTATAACACTGTATGATAAAAGAAAAGGGCTGAGCTTTCTAACAAATGTGCCTAAAGGAGTATCTCAAACTGTACATTTTTAACATATCTTAATTTGAAAACATTGTAATGGAATATCACAGTGAACTCTCCTGTGTTATAAAGACCAAAGAAAAAATAACCTGGCCTATGAAGATTTCCTGAGTGGTCAGTTGGTTCTCAGGAAAAAAACAAACAGAAAAACAAAACAAACAAACAACAACATAAGTCCTTAGTGGGCCGGCCAGTGATAGGATACAAAACAATTTCATCGATGCATGAAGTTTTTTTCCAGGGCTGCTGGTGTCCTTTGGATAGAGTGAATGTTTCTCTTCACCCTGTCTTCAAGAGAAGAAGTGGATGCACTCTCCAATTTTATATTACTGCAGGTCAAAGAAATAAAGAAGGGCATTAGGAATTAGAAAAACATCCATTTTATTCCATATAACATTTCTCACTAAAAAACAAAAAAGGAGAAATTAACAGAATATTTTTTAAAAACTGTCTAAATGCCCTTCTGCATAATATCTGGGACAGGCAATGCAAAACACGAACTCTTTCAAGTCTAATTTACACATGCATTATTTTCTGCATCACTCTTTACACATAAAAAAGTTTTCCTCTTCGTATTTAAAATAATTCTATGCCTCTGTAGTTTCTCCCTTATATCCAGATTTTTACCTAATCCTTAGCAAGATCATATTATCCTAAAGTAGTTTACAAACATTATAGTTCTGCTCTAATATGTTTAGGCTCAAATTCATACACAATTAGTGCACTTTGGAAAATGCTGAGGAAATGATTGCAATTCTGCAAATTATTTAAAAGGGGTTCTATTGAAAGTGAAGCATCTCTCAAATTGTTAAAGAAACTCCACCTTTTGGAAAATTCACAGAACTGTTTTGAAGTCTCCATCCAGCTGTCTGCATTTGCCATTTACTGGCTATTCCAGCAGAAGCACCATCTACATGCATATACAGGTAGTCCTCAACTTACAACAGTTCATTTAATCTCTGTTCGAAGTTACTACTTCACTGAAAAAAGTGACTTATGACTGGGTTTCTCATGACCATTGCAGCATCTCCATGGTCATGTGATCAAAATTCAAATGGTTGGCAAGTGATTTATATTTATGACGGCTGCAGTGTCTTAGGGTCATGTAATCTCCTTTGGTGACCTTCTGACAAGCAGGAAATCAGATTTACTTAACAACTGTGTTACTAACTGAAAAACTGCTGCAATTCACTTAGCAACTATGGCAAGAAAGGTTGTAAAATGGAGCAACACTCACTTCACAAATATCTTGCTTACCAATGGAGATTTTGGGCTCAATTGTCATAAGTTGAAGACTACCTGTAGAGAAACTAGATCACTGCTTTTCAGTCTTAGCAACTTTAAGATATGTGGATTTCAATTCCTAGATTCCCAGCCAGTATATCTGCAAGGGAATTTTGGAAATTGAAATCCACATTAAAGTCGTTGAGGTTTAAAAACCCTGAACAAAAGTATGAAACTTCCAAATGTGTCTGTTAAAAATTAAGGAAAACATTTCCTCCTTATATCTAATACTTTGGTAGGTGAAACAAGCATGCAGCACAGGCTATCAAATTGAGATGTAGGATGTTGCTGGTTTATATCAAGTGTAATGATCATTTGAGTGTTTTAAGGAAGACTGAACAGGACCTTCTGTTTTCAATGTATGCTGTTCCAATTGAGCTATGGCTCTTCCCTAATTTTAGAAGGAAAAGGGCCACTCACTGTATAAACTTCCCATTGGACTGGCGAAGTTTTTCTAGAGCTCTCTCTCTCTCTTCTTCTTTTCTGTGTTTGTCTACATTGTTTTTTCTTTCTTCTTCTCGCCATTTGGCATTCTCCATCATTTCCTTCCGTCTCTTCTCCAGCTCTTCTGCAGATAATTTTCTTTTTAAAATAGATTAATATGATTTTAGACAGCATAGTAGTGGCTTTTCAAATGATAATAATCATCATCAACTTATGGACTATTGTATGGGTTCTCTAGAGCTATGATTATGGGATTACTTAATAGCCAAATGAATCTTAAACAAATTTATACCTTAGATCTAATGTAATTGCTGACTGCATCCAGCACATCAAAAGTATTTAAGTTTCCAAAGTGCCTGGAAATCAGCAGGAAGCAAGTACAGAGACACTCCCGGAAGTGCTTTTTCCCTCCCAAGAGGCAACTGGACTTTCTTGTTTTTTCTTTGGAAAAAAAAGCACCCTTGACACCCATGATCTGGATGACTGAGAATTTCCATAAACACGCAGAGATTGAGCCTCAGTAGTCTCCTTAGTAATGAAGATCATTCACCCATCAAATTGGAGGAGATTGATCTTTTAAAGTTGGACATTTGGGGTCTTTAAATAATGGGCAATTATGATTTTTTTAAATAAGAGGAAGTTGCTGAATCTTTTTTTAAACCTTTTTAATTGCCAAGCATTATAGCATGCATGTTTTTCCAAAATATTCTGCCTACCTTATAAAGTTATGCCACAACCCACCGAAAATACACCAATGTCATACCCATTCATGTACCTTGAAGTCTGTGATCTTCTATATTTGTGTTCCTTATGAAAATTTTTGTATTCTGTTTTTGCCTTTTGTTCCATACCATTGTCCCTGCAATTCAAAAATGTTATTTCCTCCATAAGAATGATTAATAATTGTTACGTTTAAGCTGTTCTGCTACTAATTTTTCACCTTATATTACCAGAATGCATAATATTTTTCAATATAGTGACTGCACTTTTCTTTTGATTGACCAAGAGGAACAACATGCCATATTAAATTGTTATTAATTTTAAACAATGAATTATATATTCTGAAAACATTTACATTAAAAAATTCGATACTAGAATAATGTTCTCAGTTCCTATATCTTATTGCATGAAAAAAACCTCCTAATTTAAAATTTGAGTAATTCCACAACAATTAAGATAACATATATCATAGAAAAGGAGAATTGGTTGCCCAATTTTTGCTTACTGTTTACTGTCTCTAGGTGATCTTGATCTCTTATGCCTGCTTGATTCCTGATTTATGTTCTTGCTGACATGCCTTTCAGGAGAATGGCTTTGTTGCTCTGATCGCAAACTCTGTTGGAGTTTACGGGATATCCTTTCATGGCCACTATCAGGAATCTAACATTATGAGAAAAATGCTGTGTTCTTAAAGAGTCTAAGCATGGAAAAATATTGCTTTATTAGGGAATAAATATTGCTATATTCAATTGACAGCACATGTATGTTCCAAACTGTGACTATGAAGATATTAGTAGTTAATCTATACTAGCAAGGAGTTAAACGACAATAGGTGATTTCACATACTTTATGACTTGAGTCAAATTAACCCCAATCAATAGCATTTCTATTTTATATTGTAGTAAATACTACAGAATACAGTACCTACTTGCAATCCATATCCGAATTTTTTGGGATGAAGATGTTCTACTTTCTCCCTCGACCTAAAGCAAAAGAAAATTAAACTATATCACTTCATCGCTGTGATAGGTCTAAGTCCCCTGTTATTTTAAATGTATAGGTAATGTACATGCCAGTTCCAGCCCATATGAATAGAAACCCAGCATACACAGACACTAGCTCAAATATGAAGAGAAATATGTTGTTTGTGGCACCTCTGGGATACAAAGCATGATAAACGATCTCTATCAATGGTCTCTATACACTGCTCAGTCATGCTACAGGTATCCTCGCTTAATGATAATAGGGACTGGAATTTCTGTGATGCAGTTATAAAGCACAACCTCTTGGGGCCCATTACTTAGTAATAGCAATCCTGAGTTCCCATTTCCACTGTTAAGTGAAGATCATGGGTTATTAAATGAGGACTTCCTTGCAACTTCCTGCCAGTTTTCAAAAAGTAAAATCAATTGGAAAGCCAGTAGCAAGTTCTAAGCAGCTAACAAGCAGGCTAGTGGATATGTAAGTGGCTGCTGCAGTGCAAGTCTATAGGGGAATGGTGCTGCAGAAAGGGGCACATGGCTGCTGCAGCATGAGCATAGCTGGGTGGGCCTGTGCTACTAAGACAGGGGATAGGCTGCAAAGGCATCCCCGCTATAGAGTATTTTTGTATTCTACAGCTGGGTTCCTCAGGAGAAAAAGTGGTGGGGATGATTTACGGGAGTGACTTGCAACTTTCCCTACTGGCTTCTCCACTGACTTTATGGGAAACTAGCAAAGAAGGTCACAAGTGGTAAACATGTGACCATGGGATACTGCAACTCCCAGTATTATAAGTGCAAGATGATTGCCAAGTATATGGATTGTGACCACGTGATTGAGTGGGGGATAAGTTGACAAGAACTTTGAGAACAGGTTGTAGGTACCACATGTTCAGTGTCTTCATGATTTTGAATGATTGCTGAATGAATGGTTGTTAAACAGAGACAACATGTACCACCTTTAAAATATCAAAGCCCCTTAAACAGTAGCATGTATTTGTGGGGGACTGAGTTCCACTCCTTCCTCTGCAATTATAAACAGTAGTCAAACTCAACCTCTAAATTACGTTGAATGAATCAATGTATATCGTGTACAAAACATACTTAGTTTTAATCTCTTCATCTTCACCACTACTGGAATTATGGTGCCTATGTTTCTTGTGTTTCTTCTTCTTCTCTTTCTTTTTCTTCTTCTTCTTCTCCAAACTGTTTTGCAACTGAAACATTTGAAAAAGTACACGTTTCATAAAAATCACCAGAGTTTAGAACATGGTCCCAATTCCTTTTGGACTAACAGGTATTTATTACAATTTTGAGAGCATATTTATGAGCATGCTCATAAAACAGCTGCCATAACAGAAGGGCCAGTCACAAAATCATTCCTCAATATTCTTTTCCATTTTTTCATCAACATCATGAAGATGTTGATGAACATTTTGGTTGCCATTAAGAAGAGTGAAGATTTATAGTAATTATTCTACATTAATTATATTTGGAATATTTTCATATCTTCAGTAGTATTATTTAGAAATCTTACTCCAGCTACAATCTTGTATAAGTTTGAAACAAACTAATTCCAGTTTGTACTAATTTCTAACAATTTTTGTTGTAAATACCACTATTAAAAGACTTTGGATTGGATTGGGTATCTGTTTAGTTAAGTCATTATTCCTGCACATTATTCTTTCTCTCTAAACCAAGATCAGCGGAGACTAAATTAAACTTCACACTGTCTATATAGCGTTGGAATTACTTTTTCTCCAGCTCAAAAAAACATAAACTCTCAGTTCTGTCCATAATAATTTGATATTGGTAAGTTATATCAATCTTGTTATTTTTACTTTTATCCACCTTTTTTATATACCATTCAAATGGTAAACATACTTAATACTCCTGCCTTCTCCTATTTTTTCTGTAACAAGAACCTTGTGAGATGAGTTGGATTGAAAGAGAATGACTGGCCCAAAGTTAGGCAGCCAATTTTCTATGTCCTTGGCAGAACTGAAACTCAGTCTTCCAAATTCCATGCCAACATCTTAACAATTACATCAAACTGGAAAAAAGCACCACTGAATTTTGCTCAATAAATGTAGGATTGTCATCATGGAATTCAAAACCATTGACTGTATACATTCACAGAGCATCCAGCATTAGCATACCAGTTCTTTGATCTTCTTCATTTTTACAGGATTGTTCAGAACATCACGTTTCTTCTCTTCCTCCCTCTTCCTATACAGACAAAATATTAATTTATTAATATTCACGTGAAATTCTCAGATATTCTACTTCAATATTATAATCCAATTTGTGATTAGAGGGTGACACCTATGGTCTTCCATAGGGATTGGATTCTATCTTCTATAAGTATAGGATTCTATCTTCTATCAAAATTTGGTTGGCTTTATTTATTTTGCTTTTACTGATTACCTTAGGATTTAGATTATCTTGTATAAAACGAGTGAACACACAGGTTTTCTAATATAGTTACAACATATGAAACATCCCAATATTCAATCTATAGGATTAGCATCTCTCATCAAATTGAGTACAAAAATGTCAGAGAGAAGCACTATAGACATTAATGGAAATAATTTAGATTTTCAAAATGTTAATATCAGGGATACTTCAATGCTTTCATTTTATGAATCATCCTGGCCATCACCTCACTTACTCATCAGCCATACATTGATTATTTTATTTATATATTTTCTGCCCCTTTTTTCATACTGAAAACAATACTAATTACCTTATCATAAAAAGAGGATCTTCCCGAATCTTGCTAGCCATATCCAAGGCAGAATTGGCACCCGTGGAGGCAAAGATAGAGCCTGGCAGAAGGCCAGTCTCAGAAGAACAGCCTGCCTCCTTGTCCTCTGTTGTCTCAAAGACATACTTGTCAACTGGACGCCCCATAAGGTATTCATCTCTGTTCACCATGCCACCTGGTCCTTGGTACATCCATTCCAACTTCTCATCTTTTTTTCTAATTTATTTGGAAGAATATATATAAAAGAAAAGTTGATGCAAAAAGAGGTATGACTTTAATATGTAAAGCAGCAAAATATTTAACATTTCTTGAGGGCTGAGGTTACAAAGAGGATGATAACACATTACACATGTGGATTTATCTAGACCTTGGGATGGGATGGGGGAATGCTAAATGCAGGAAATAAAATTTTTGAATTCTTAGATGAGAGAAAACAAAAGACTCATGAACACATACTGATACTTATCAAGATCATAATTTCCACAAAGCTGATAGAAGTGAAATACAATTGTTAGAGGAAGGGGTACATTTTATTTTTCCAATGATCTCCATAGTTTTATCAAAGTGAATTTAATATTAAAGACATTTTTCTAAATTGAATTAAAACTATTTATTAAGAAGCATTAGATTTCCAAGTGAGAATTTTGTTTCTGTAACCACCCCCTTTTTAATTCTTGAATTAGAGAAGTTCACCAATTTGGCTGCTAAGAATGCTATCAAATTTTAAGTAATATAATTGGATAATAAGGTCAATGTTTAAATCTCCAAACTGAACATTCAAAGTAAATTAATATTGTAATAAAACCAGTTCAACAATGGAATCAATTATGCAAATATGTGATGTTTTCTCTTTGCTTCAATTCTTTAAATAGAGACTAAACAGTCTCTGTCAGGGATACTTTAATATGAATTAGTGTAGAGAATTTATAGCCTAGCTAGTTCTTTCCTATGCTACAATTTTATGTTTACAAACCAGTAAATCCAACTCAACATACTTGACAGCGCCTACATCTTCTGCATAACGCTGCATTTCTTCTCGTGCTCGCTCTTCATGCAATTCCCGTTGTAACTCTTCAATTTTCTTCCGTTCGGCTTCATGCTTTTGTTCCGCTTTCCAAACTTTTTCCACATTACGGAGGGTTTGTGGGTGCCAGCTTTTTTTAAGATTCTATAGACAAGATTACACATTTAAATTTACCTTGATTTAATCTGAAAATTTCCTCTACAAAAGCTGTACCAAATATCAAATATCAACCAGAAAAACATCTGAATGCAAACCTCAGTGAACTAAAACTAAGTACATAGAAGTGCTTGCTCCACATTCATATTTGTATTCAAATAGTTCCCTCAATTTATACGTTACAGTAAATGTTCTATAACAGAATGGCAGCTAACCACTCCACAACACATACAGCTTGCTTCAACAGTCAATTTCATATCATTGATTTAGAATAGCACATTACAAGATTTGGACTATGGAGCTATTCAATTTTTTCCTCCACTCCAAATGAGATTTCCACCATCTCTTAATCTGTTCATTAAGAGCATGTTTCACACATCATAGAAAGTTATGCTTTTCTTAGAAATGGTTGAATATACCATTTGAATATTAACTGGGCACTCCACATAAATTAAACCATAAACCATGGCTAAGATATAAGTTGTTAAAGAAAAACTAAACAGATTATGAATTTGGTGATACATGAAACAGCTAAGGTATCACACTCAGATAAACTAAACAAACTAGATAATAATTTAGTGATAAGCCACTCAGGTTGCTATAAAGATGCTCTTTACCTCTAGCAAGTGATTAAATTCAAGAAGGTATGCTGCTGCCCCACCCCATTTCTTCTGAACTGCTTTCCGTAACTCTGAAATCCAATTAAGCCTTTCCCCCCCACACCGGATCAAGTCTCTCCACCCTTAAATATATCCTTACATTTCAATAATACAATTATAAAATAATATAGGATATAATTATATGAAATATCCCTATATTTTCATCCAGATGTGTATATAGTAAGTGAACCCGGGATGCAGTTAAGAAATTGGCTCTTAGTTTCGATTAACTCAAATTCGAGGCAATTCCCGACTGTCCCAATTCCCGATCTCTCCTCGCCCTTTACCCCGGCTTCTCTCCATCCCATCCTTTTGCCTCACCAGATCGCCTCCGCCCATGGCGGCAGCTCAGTCTTCTTTGCAGCCGCAGCAGCCGCAACACAGTTCCTCTCCTTCTTGGGCTGCTGACTTTAGACCGACGCAGAATGATGACGATATATTTTTACCGCTCTCAAACGTCGCTCCTCCCAAAGCGGAAGTGATGGATTTTAAAATGGTTCGCTTATGTATAAAACTTCCGCTGTCGAATCTGCAGGGTTTTTTTTTTCTTGTGGGCAAAATTGATATTAATTACAATAAATAATCCTGATATGTCAATTTAGATATTCTTAATTCTAAATATTAAAAAGAGACAGGATAGAATATTTTCCCCAAAGGAGAAATGGAGAAAAATCCCAACACAGGCAGAAAGCAGCCCCAGTCTTCCTACCATAGGAAAACACTCTCAAGCAGAGATTTTGTATCCATTCAGAAAAACTGGGCTAATCTGTTCATAAGCAAAGAGTCTCCAAATAAGGAATACAATTGGGAAAACTGACAAGATTAGCTCTTTTGCTTGTAGAGCCCTTACATGACCTTAAACGACCCCATGGGAATCTGGCAGCAGCCATTAAAATATTAAAGAACACATTCTTACATAGGAACAGACATCTCAACCACAAAATCCAAAGAATGTATAAAAGCCCACCAATCTCAACCCCATTTAGTCAGCCAGCCCAGAAACATTCTGCTGTCACTGAAATTTCTGTCATTCAAATAAATCTTTCTCCAGGCTTGGAACCAGCCCAGATTTTTCTTCCAATACTGGTCACTCTAGTACATATATATTTTTTCTATCAGAGTTCATATGCAAGGAATAGAAATGACAGGAATGGAAATCAGATAGAGAGTTAATTAAAAATATTCAGATTTGCTGTTCAATGCTTGTTGAAACCCAAAGTAGTGTACAGTTAAATGCTATAAAATCTGAACACATTTTCTGGCCTAAAAACAAAAGTTCCAAAGCATAAAATATACAATTAAGCCACTTTTGTCACAAGCACAATGTTGGTGTAGAAGGTTAACATGCACACCTCTCCTAGAAGAATGAAATATTCTAGGAAATATTAAAAAGGCAGAATAGTATACCTCCCTGGATGAGAAAAGGAGAAACATGCTCTTGGAAAGCAGTCGCCACCATTGTTAATAGCTTCCTGGAAATGAGGTGGCCATACTCTGTGAAGGAACAGAGTTCCCTCATACCTTTTTTTGTCTGAAAACTGATGGCTGTGGCCAAAGTGAACCCCACATCTGAGAAGGAACATGGGAAGCTGTAGCTCAAGGGTTGTGATAGAAACTGTCGTGTCATCGAAAATGATGCCAGGAGTCGGTGACTTCAAATCATGCTCTTTTATTAAAGTAGGAACCGAACTGGCTCTTTGCAAAAGGTTCGCGGCTTTTATTCTTTTAGCCGCGGCGGCCGCGGCCAAAGGCACCACTTTGAATCTCCCGCGATTCGAATAGACTAATCGCGGGAGATTCTTAGCGAGTCAATCGGTGCGGCTCGCCTGACCAATCAGAGTGCCCCGCGCTTTGGCCAATCAAAGCGCGGGGATCTCAAGAATGCTAATTAAGGGACAGAACACCCCTCCCCTCTTGGTTTAGTCCTTACGTCGCATAGTCACGTAGGTAGGCGGGGCTCCATCTGAGCCTACTGGACCTGCGCAGCTCAGTCGTAGGTTGGATCCTGGCCGGTTCGGTCGGGATCTCTGCTGCTCCTGCTGCTGTCGTGGGAACCGGCTGGTCGATCGGGCCGGGCCGCTCTCCGTAGCTCCCTCCTGGGCCTTCCGGGTTGGTTGAGCTGCGGGTTTCGCCGCTCCCGCTTGGTCTTTCCGGGTCGGTCGAGCTGGCCTGGCTGTCTCTTCCTGGCAAGGGGTCGTGATGGCTGCTTTCCGGTAAGTACGGCTGGTTTATTCTTCTTTGGTTTTGGTTCCCTGGGTATTCCCTCTCCCCTTGGTTTGTGTTGTGGGGGTTGGTTTCGCCTGTTTGTGCGTCGGTGGTCTCTTGGTTGGTAGTCCTCGACCTTAGTTGGTCGATGTGGCGTTTCCACGCTCGTCCGTCTGCTGTTTGTAGCCGGTACGAGTGTGGGCCTGTTATTTGTGTGATGACGGCTGGTATCCATAGTGGGTCTCCCGTCAGGTTTCTCGCGTATATGGGGTCGCCGGGTGCGAAGGTTTGGTGTTTGCTGTTTGAGTCTGGGGGCTTCTCCGGGTTATATGTGGGATGTAACCTGTCGAGTGGGGACCTTAGTTTCCTGTCCATTAATAGTTCGGCTTAAGGCGTCTGCATGGGAGATCGTCTTACCCGGTCTGTGTATGAGTCCGTAGTTGTAGGCTGCCAGGAACTCGGACCACTTTGTCATTCGGAGGGACAGAATGTTTGGGGTGGCCCGGTTTCCTGCAAGGATTCCGAGCAGCGGCTTGTGGTCGGTTATGATGGTGAATGTCCGGCCGTAGAGGTACTCGTGGAATCTTTTTACGGCGGCAACGATAGCCAGAGCCTCTTTGTCCAGCTGGCTATAGTTCTGCTCCGGTTTGGTGAGGGTCCTTGAAAAGAACGCAATGGGTACTTCTTTTCTGTCGGGGAGGGTATGGCTGAGGACAGCGCCGACGCCGAAGGGTGATGCGTCGCATGTGACGGCCAGAGGTAGGGTCTCGTTATACTGTATAAGGACGGCGTCCGAAGTGATGAGGTCCTTTGTTCTTTGGAAGGCGGCTTGCTCGCGTTTCCCCAAAGTCCAAGTCGCCGCCTTGTCCAGGAGCCTATGCAAGGGCTCCGCCACCATCGCCTTTTGGGGCAGGAAAACATTGTAAAAGTTAAGTAGCCCCAGGAATGCCTGTAGTTCCGTCTTCGACTTGGGTGTGGGGGCTTCTTTGATGGCCTTGATTTTTTGGTTTGTGGGGTGAATGCCGTGACGGTCTAGGAGGTATCCTAGGAATTCAACCCGTTCCGTGTATAATTGGCATTTCTCCCTCTTGACTTTGAGCCCGGTCTCTTTGAATTTGGTTAGGACCTCCCTTAGGCGACCCTCCAGTTTGGCTCGGTTGGTTGCCGACACTAGGACGTCATCGAAGTAAGGTACCACCTCCTTGATGCCTTGCAATAGTCTTTCCATTAGGCTTTGGAATATTCCCGGTGCCACGCTGACTCCGAATTGGAGTCGGTTGCATTTAAATGCTCCCCGGTGGGTGACTATGGTTTGCGCTTCTGCCATTTGCTCGTCGACTGGCAACTGTTGGTATGCCTGGGCGAGGTCGAGCTTGGCGAAAACCTTGCCCCCTCCCAGTGAGTGCAGTAGGTGTTGCACTACTGGGACGGGGTAGGCGCTTTGTTGCAGCGCGCCATTTAGGGTGGCCTTATAGTCCCCACAGATCCTCACCGACCCATCGGGCTTGATCGGGGTGACTATGGGGGTCTCCCACCGGGCATGGTCTATTGGCTGTTGGACCCCTTGTTTGACGAGCTTGTCAATTTGCTCGTCTATCTTGGGTTTAAGTGCGAATGGAACCCGCCTTGGTTTGAGGTGTTTGGGGGGGACGTTTGGGTCTAGGCTGAATGATATAAGGGGCCCTCGGTACTTGCCTAGGTTTCCGTCGAAGACCTCTTGGAATTCCCGGGCCAGTTGTTGCTCCCAGCTGTCGTCAGTGACGTGGTCGACTCCCGTGACTGCGATGCCGAGCGGGGCGAACCATTACAGTCCCAGTAGGCTTGGGCGGTCGCGGTCGACAATGGTCAGGGGAAGCCTTTCGGTGTGCCCTTTATATGTGACATTGAAGTGTCCGGTTCTGACTACCGGGATGCGGTTTCCCTGGTAGTCCTTTACGATGAGTCTCTGGCTGTCTAGGTTCCTCCTTTGAATGGTAGGCACCAAGCACTTTATTTCATGCCATGCTATCATGGAGAGGTAGGACCCGGAGTCCACCTCCATTTTGCATGGCTCGCCCTCGATGCCTACCTCCACGTGGACCTTCTGGGCGTCAATGGTTGTGGCGTGGCCAATGGTGACCGTCTGGTTATCGCTGCCTCATAGGGATCGTCCGTTCCGGTCCCATCTGTTGTTCGAGGGGCGATCTCTGGTCCGGGGTGGTGTGCTCTCTCTTCTCCGGTCGCTCTGGTCCCATTGGGCCGGGCTGCGGTTCTTTTTAAGGCGGCAGACGCGGGCGAGGTGTCCCTTCTTGTCACAATGCTGGCAGATCGACTCGAAAAACCGGCATTCGGACCTGGGGTGGTCGCCTCCGCAACCGGCACAGTTGGTCCTCGACTTACGACCCTGCCGGTTCCGTGGGTCGCAGCCTGTCTGGAGGCGATGGACGTCCTCCTCGTCATCGGAAGTGCCCGATGCCGAGTGGAAATCGCCTTGGTGGGTGGTCGTCTCGGGTTGGGCCTCGGCCGACCTTGCAGGGTTGTTGTTCCTGCTGCGGTCCCCAGCGTTCGGTCTGCGCATGCAGTCAGCGGATGTTCGGGTTGCTTCGGTGGCTGCGGCTGCGGTGAGGGTGTCTGCTAGGCTGATGTTGCCCTTGGCCATCAGCCGGCTCTGGAGGACGGGGTCCCACAAGCCGAGCACGATTCTGTCTCGCAGGGCGTCGTTCAGGTTGTCGAATTCGCAGAGCCCCCCTAGGCGCTGTAGTTCGGCGACGAAATCGCTGAAACTCTCACCCGACCGTTGGTCCCGACGGTAGAATTCGTTGCGTCAGATCAGGATGGGTACCTCTGGAGCGTAGTGCCGCGTAGTATTGGCTCGAGGACGTCCCAGTCCATCGCGGTTGCATTGGCGGGTTTGGCAAGCGCCTTGGCCATCTTGAATACCTCGGTCCCGCAGTGGGTCAGGAAGACGGCACGCTTCATGGGGCCGGTGGCGTCCTTCAGATCGCTGCACTTGAGGAACATACGGAATCGGTCGGAGTATGATTCCCAGTCCTCGGTGGCGGGGTTGAAGGGTGCGGGGGGTGCGATTTTCGCCATCGTGGTGGTTCGTCTGGCTTCCGTCGGATACGTGGTTCGGTTCAGGGTCTGGATCCCACCTTCGTCGCCAGTGTCGTGTCCTTGAAAATGATGCCAGGAGTCGGTGACTTCAAATCATGCTCTTTTATTAAAGTAGGAACCGAACTGGCTCTTTGCAAAAGGTTCGCGGCTTTTATTCTTTTAGCCATGGCGGCCGCGGCCAATGGAACCGCTTTGAATCTCCCGCGATTCAAATAGACCAATCACGGGAGATTCTTAGCGAGTCAATCGGTGCGGCTCGCCTGACCAATCAGAGTGCCCCGCGCTTTGGCCAATCAAAGCGCGGGGATCTCACGAATGCTAATTAAGGGACAGAACAGAAACCTCCTAGGAGATTTGCTTAGGATGAACAGCAGAGGCCTGTCCTGGCTGGTAAGAGGAAGATGTGAGCAAATTGTGTAAAGAATGGCCTTAGGAATGAGACAAAGCTGGAAAACCAATTTGGCCTAAATAAAGGTATTTAAAAGAAAAGGGAAATATATACTGTATATACTCGAGTATAAGCCGAGTTTTTCAGCACATTTTTTTGTGCTGAAAACACCCCCCTCGGATTATACTCGAGTCAGATTCCCCTCTGAAAAAAAAATGGTGTGGAGCTCCGCTTCCCTGCTTCCGTGTTTCCTTTGCAATTTTTAAACATGGGAGGGGGAGGCTTTTCTGAGCTCTAGGCTGAAAAAGCAACGCGAGCGGAGTTCGCTCTACTCAGTTTCATTTCCTCAGCTCCAGCTGCTTTCAGTCCACTCGGGAGGAGGGGGAGGAGGAGGGGGAGGGGGAGGCTTTTCTGAGCTCTAGGCTGAAAAAGCAATGCGAGCCGAGGTCCCTCCACTCAGTTTCATTTCCTCAGCTCCAGCTGCTTTCAGTCCACTCGGGAGGAGGGGGAGAGAGAGGGAGATATCATAAAAACGGCTCTTGGTTTTTTCTTGCAAGGGAGAGAGTGACTCCTGCCTCCCACTGTCATCATCATCATCTTTTGGGTTAGTGAATCAATCAAACCTTTCATGATAGTGAGATCGTTTCCCAAATTTCCCTTAAATCAGGGAAGAAATCAGAAACAAACCTTTGGGCTGAGAATAAGCTTGTTCCTATGATGCCATTTTTGTTTACTTCAGTGTGAAAAGTGTGAAAAAACACACTTCTTTTTCTTCATCTTCTTGTTCCCTATTTACTGGTCTCTTTCAAAGAGGAAATTGTGAACATCAAACTTATTCTCAACTGTCCTAGTGAAAGTTTTTATTGGCATCTATTTTTATTTTTGAAATTTACCAGTAGCTGCTGCATTTCCCACCCTCGACTTATACTCGAGTCAATAAGTTTTCCCAGTTTTTTGTGGTAAAATTAGGTACCTCGGCTTATATTCGGGTCGACTTATACTCGAGTATATATGGTAAATAGGAATTTGGGTTTTTTTTGTTTTGTCTGTTTGATTATTTCTCTTGCTGTCTTCCATGCAACCATGTTATGTTTAAGATTTGTTCCTTCTCTATTTTAACTGAGATTTATGGTGGGAATGACCAGTATGTGTAAACCTGAGAGTTCTGTTTTCCTTTTCTGTTTTGTTTCTCTTGTCTTTGTGTATATATTTTATTTATTTTTATTTATTTATTTTGTCAAGCAATTATAAGATAACAGATATAAGTATAAACATAGATATTTTTATTTTATTTGGTTTATCAGTTGCTTACAAGATAATAGGTATAAGTAAAAACATAGTTATAAATACATAGATTCATATAAGAAAAATAAAAAATAAAAATAAAAGAAACAATAGGACAGGGACGGTAGGCACATTGGTGCACTTATGCACACCCCCTACAGACCTCTTAGGAAAGGGGTGAGGTCAATAGTAGAAAGTCTAAGGTTAAAGTTTGGGGCTTTGGGGAAGAAACCACAGAGTCAGGTAGAGTGTTCCAGACATTGACCCCTCTGTTGCTAAAGTCGTATTTCCTGCAATCAAGTTTGGTGCGGTTAACCTTGAGTTTGTATCTATTGTTTGCTCTTGTATTGTTATGGTTGAAGCTGAAGTATTCATTGACAGGTAGGACATTGCAATGTATGATTTTATATAACTATACTTAGATCGGACCGAAGGTAGTGTAGTTTTAGGTTTTCTAGGTCTAGAATTTCAAGTCTCTTGGCATAAGGTATTCTGCAATGAGTAGAGGAGCAGAGAACTCTTCTTGTGAAATATTTCTGGACTTGCTCAACTGTGTTAATATCAGATACATAATGTGGGTTCCAGATTGATGAGCTGTATGAGTATTGGTCTAGCAAATGTTTTGTATGCTCTAGTTAGTAGTGTAATGTTACCAGAGAAAAAGCTACATAAGATTAAGTTAACAATTCTTAATGCCTCTTTGGCTATGTAGTTACAGTGGGCTCTAGCACTTAGATCATTAAAGATGAGTACTCCAAGGTCCTTGAAAGAGTTTGGATTATCAACAAGGTCTTGACTATTCAGCCTGTATTTTATTTTCTGATTTTTTTTGCCAATATGTAAGACAGAGCATTTCTTTGTTGAGATTTGAAGTTGCCATTTGTTTGACCATTGACAACTTATGTATTCTGATAGTCGATGTCTTTTTGAAGGGTGGCAGTATTGTCTGTGGTGTTGAATAGCTTTACATCATCAGCAAAGAGAACACAGTTGCTCTTAATATGATCACAGAGGTCATTTATGTAGAATATGAAGAGAGTTGGTCCTAGAACACTGCCTTGGGGGACACCACTGTTGACAGGTACAGAATTTAATAGGATGCTCCCAATTTTGACCATTTGTTGTCTGTTTGACAGGAATGCTTCTATCCTGTTATGCAGGTGTCCAGAGATACATTACACATTATATTATATTATACATTATACAGATTGCTTTCAGAACATAAATCTTTCAGAACACAAACCTCTTCACTGCATCATCACCCAGCAAAATTCAACCAAGCCTGGGACACAGACAGCCTACAAGGTTATCTGTACCCCCGCCTAGCCCCACTGGGAGTCTGACAACCAATAGGATACATTAAACCATCCTTCCAAACAGTCTCCATGTTTCCAGTGTCTTTCTCCTCACTTGGATTTGAACCCGGATGGACATTTCTTCCAACATTGGTTTACCACTTTTTTCTTTCCCCAACTTCAACTGGAGTACAGCTTTCATCCTCTCCCGAAGCATCATATCTGCAATGCCATGTTAGGACAATGCTGTCCTAATGTAATCTTTTGCCAGAATTTCCCTTCCCCATAAGCAACAAACTGTTAAATAAGAAATTAAAAGTTTTTATTATTTTGGAAAAATCAAGAACAAAGAAAACATATGAATAGCATTTAAGTTAGAAGAAGAGACATATTGATATAATCTGATGTTCTTCAATGGATGGGGAGCCAGGTTACTTCACCAAAGCAAGAAGAGCGTGTGCGAAGATCAGGAGTGTTGCGGCGATAACCATATCGGCCGTTCCAACCTGTTGCTGGCTTTGCACCCATCAAATATAAATGGTGACCAGCTACTTGCTCTGGAGAGTGACCTGTATAAAAATAAATACTAAAGATCATCCACCCAAAGTATGTTGAATTATAACTTTGGAAAGTACAATCTGTATACAAAAACACACTATTTTTCTTACAGTATTTATCTCTTGATGCTTTTTCTTCAATACATTTCTTGTTTTTCTTTTACTTTGTATAATCTAACTGCCCTATCAGGAATGGATTATTGTATCCTAAATATCTATATACACACACACAGACACACACATTTCCACTCTATAGTCCCCCTAAAGTTAAATTTCATTTCTGTGGCCTTCAATGGGAGAATCTCCAGAGATGATTATGATTAATCAGTGTTGTTCTCCACCCAACTCCAAAACAAAGAATATTGCTGTGTCCTACCAGCCACAGCAGTTCTCTTATTATAAATGTCATCTTGATCCACATAAACAATATTACCAGCCGACTCTTCAATTTATATTTTAATTTCATGATCTGTACATATGGCTCCTGTGTGAAAAACAAGTAAGTGGAGGAATACTAAGATGGAGAGCTAACAAATTTTAAAGTCACTCTTATTATATTTTTAAGTGCCCATATGACAGGAAAACTGGATGGGATGTAGCGAGGAGATGAATCCCCAGTAGGGAGGGAGAGAGAATAAAGTTAGAATAAAGGAATAAGCAACAACTCAGCCTAGATATATGTGAAATGACGAGAGTAAAGAAACCCCTCCTTAATGGTTCACAGAGTATATCATGGATGTAAATAGAGTCTTCAGTCTGGCAATGTTTTGTATATGGATGTGAAACAAAAAACTCAGCTTGGAAAAATTGCTATGCATTATTCTTAACTATGAGCCTGACGTAAAACATACTACATGTAATTTGCTTTTGTTGCCACCAGGAACTTTATTAGTTTCAACCATTTTTAATCACTCATTGTTTACAGCAGGGATCCCCAATTCCTGGTCTATGTATTGTTGGGAACCAGGCCTTGCAAGTGGTGTAGGAGTGTGTGAACTGTGAAACTTCATTACACATGTGTGGGAACCAGGTTGCGTGTACAAAACTATCCTCCCTCCCCTGCTGCTGCTGCTGCCAGCCAATGAAGCCCGAAAGATTGGGGATCATGGTTTAGAGTATCAATCAAATATGATAAAAATTGTATAATAAATTTTTAAACATGTATAAAACTTATTTCTAAATAATGATAAATAAGTAAAAATATGTGGAACAGTGCTTTCAATTTACTCTGTCCCATTCTGGACAGAGTCATTAATATATTAATACAATAACAAACAAATACACATGTATTCTTTTGTGATCATACAATATTAATTTTAAGAACATTATGTATCTTGTTTTCCTTGTTCCTAGAAAAATATTGAGAAGTTTTACACAGTCCAGAGTGCAATTAACATGGCATTCATTTTCAAAATGTGTTTATTCAGAAACTCAAAGTTTCATCTTTTAAAAATCCTACTCTACAGGTAGGATTTAACCAACAAAAATCTTTTGTTCCTAATGCTATATGAACTGTCTGCCTATTACTACTATTCAGTTTGGTATGCCTGGTGCTGATTTTAAACATGGTGTCTCATTTATTATATTTATTAAAATATATAAAAAATCATTTTCAGTTGTGTCATGAAATTTAGTTTCAATATAGAACTCGAAAGCCATTTTTGACTGAGGCTTCTGGGCTGCCACATTTAATGCATGGGAAATTGGGAGGGGGATTACAAGGAGCAGTGGAAGATTAGCCGTAACAACATTCTTTTCTCTGGGAGTTAAGGATGATTGCCCTGCACCTGGAGGAGAGTGGCTGGGGGTAGTCTCCAGTTGGGACAAAGAAATGATTGGATGTAGGGGATGTGGGTACAGGGGATGGAGTTTGATTTTTGGGGGGAGTGGGGAAAGCCCGGAGCTATCAGATTCAGGATTTCCCCAGATGTGCCAATATGACATCTCTAATAAAACGAATCTTTGAATCACTGATGGTCTTGGAGTCGTTTGCTTTGGAGGTTTTTACTTGGAACACTGACATAGACATTCATCGTTCCTGAATTACTTTAAAAGTTTGGAAGATAAACAATTGCTGGTGAAATGAAAGACTGAGAAAGAGATGGGTGCAATGCTTCATTCACCTGCTCCTGCCCAATTTCTCCTGTTCAAATACCTCTGGCCTGGCCCATAGATATGGAAATAGTCCACTATCCATCCATCCCTGGAGGTCCCACCACGAGTCTGTCAAACAAAAGAAAAACAAAGTCCAGTTAATTCAGTTTAAAAACAAGTAATTATTCAGGGATAGTAGGTATTCAGAGTATGAGAGATACAAGACTGGTTTTAATTTTTATCATAGAATATTTTCTTTTTTTTCTTAAATGTAATGCAATGAGTAATGTCTACAGTGAGATCATAAAGAGAATTGTGACATCAAGCCTGAAGACCAAACATTCCAAAAAAAGAAAATCTAAATATTGGAAACACGATATATTTATATTTAATAGCCCTTTAAAGTGTGTATAATGAACCAGTTACCAATTAACTCTGCCCAAGGAACAGAACGTTGCCCACAATTTCCCATCTCTCTTCTAAAAAAAATTAAGGAGTTGTATGTGAGAGCACATAAAAGAGGAATATTCTGTACTATAATTTAGGAGGAACCATAATTTGGAAGCATAAACAATTTTTACTTGGGCTTTCCTCATATTTAAGATAGGTTGTCTTTATATCTTCTAGAGGTAAGATGGATGGTATTTAGTTATTTTAGAAATCTAAATAATTTGGTGTTTTTTTTTAGTTGAAGAAAGGAATGTGTTAAACTCTGTGGATTATCAGACTAACAAGCCAGCATTTTGCAACCAGAGCCAATTTTGATAGCCAATGCAATAATATAAAAGCGGCTGGAGCTCTATTTTCAGAGGTTTTGTTTTGTTTTTTAGGTACTGTGTTGGGTAGAATTCTACTTTAAATATATTAAAGGTAAAGGTTTCCTCTGTCCTGTCTAACTTTAAGGGTTGGTGCTAATCTTCATTTCCTAGCCGAGGGAGCTGTTATTCAAAGAAAATTCCATGATCATATAGTTGGCATGATTATACACCGAGATACATAGAATGCTGTTATCTTCCCACCAATGGTACCTATTTATCTACTTGCATTTTGCATGCTTTCCAACTCCTAGGTTGGCAGGAGCTGGGCAAGAATAGCTCACTTTGTCATATAGTACTTGGGTCCCAAACTGCCAATAATTCGACAAGCCCAATATATTAATGCCCCTTTATTATATTAAGCTATTCAAGTATTTTATATATCCCTATTTGACCCATTTCCCACAGGAATGTATCAGAAATTGATTTCAGCAAGTTTTAAAACATCATACTGTCTACAAGTCATGGGAACCTGGACTATATTCTAGCATATTAAATTGCATTATTATCTCCTAGCCCTGCTAATCATCTACTTCACTGTTTCCATTTCAACTTTCAAATGCCATTACCTGCTCCGTCCTTTTTAGCAATGATTTGACCACTGGAGATGAGAAATAGCTAGCAGCGTGGATATCTAACTGAGCATTATAAGGTGGCAATGCAGACCATAGCTTGGGCAGGATATGGGCATAACTGCTACCAATGCTGTCCACTGCCACACCATCAAGGATGAATTCCTTTTGCTTTTGTAGATATCTCCGTGTAATACAAGTCATGATTAGCTGAAGAGAAAAAGCTGTCACACTAATCTTCACAACAGCATACCACACCATATATATATATGCTACCACTCTCCTAGCAACTCTCATTATTACCCTACTAGAGTCTCTGTGATGTTACCAAGAGACAATTGTTCCTTAACAACCTGAAGCTGGCATAGCTTTTTCATTAGTGCAGTAGTTTACTTTCGTATAGTTCATTTAATATTACTGTTTTACATTTGAATTAATCTACCATAGTTCCTGCAATTTTTTTTTAAAAATGCTAATTTATATTTAAGTAACATTGCTAGTTTTATTTTATACAACATAAAGCTTGCCCTTCTGCCTTTGAGAATTTCCTTTAATACTGTGAAGTTTACAATTCGTAATATATGAGCTGTAGCGCAAGACACTATCTTTTTAGATATATTTATGGAACATTCAAAGTAGCATTGTAGCCTAAAAAAATGAATAACCAGTTCCATGGGTTTAATTAGTCAGTGAAATCGCTCAGACTTTAAATTCCCACTTTTGAATAATAGTATAAATGGTGCATAGAAAAAAGTATAAGCCTTTCTGAATTATTTCCAGATTTATACATTGACTGCAATTCAAATTAGGTATTCTTTGTCCAAAGAGGCACTGTACAGGGCAATAATCATTCATGTGTTATGAACAGGAGTGTTTGCAATACAATTTATGGTTATATTGGCCTATGCTGGTTAATTGTTCAATGTTTTTTTAAGTTCACATGGGTGTATCTTTGTTACGCTTTCTTTCATTTAATTTGCTCAAATGATACAATCTGCTCAACTTTACTCAGTGGGAAAGGCAGGGGAAAAGATAGACCAGCAAGCATCTCATTGCTTATCCTGCATAACTTGGGGATACTCTTAGCACAAAAATACACTATATTCAGCTGGGGTGTGAGGACCCACATGAATCAAAGCAGTGTTACCAACATACATGTAAAATAATGTAAGTTACTTCATAGAATTCTACACAAATGCATATTTTATGGCAATTAAAAATATTCAAAGGGAGTTAGCATATCACTGGACAACTACAGAGCAAATAATTCTGGTGTCTCCTTTTTTACAGTCATAGTTACCGTATACCTCTCTTGTTTTGAATAAGATTATATAAATATGGTTCTCCTTCACCTATTTCTAACCTTACAACTTTTTAAAAGGTGGAATTAAGGTTGTCCACTGACCCAAGGGATTTTAATAAACAGCAAAAATCTATAAAAATGGGTTTGCACCAAGATTTATTAAAATAACACCTCCAAGTGTGAGAGTTTTTCTGATTCAATATTCTATTAGTAATATTCAAGCTAATTCAGAACACGTTTGTTTCCTTCCCAATATGGAAAACATTCATATCACAAAACCTTGAGCAATCACTTTTATTTGATTTTTTACAAAGAGCAAATATATTTATGCGATACTGCCAGCATTGGATGCAATTCTGGGCCATAGATCTGCACACTCCTTGGCAACAGGGCCTGTGATAGCAGAGCCTGGAACAAATAAGGAATAAATCAGAAATATTACTTAGCAGCAGCAGCCCAACACCATCATAAAAACAAATATCTACATTTATGATCAATTGGAAATTCCTTATTGACTTTTTTTGCATGGAACAGAAAAATTCATTTGATTTGAAAAGTGTCAGAACACTGAAAATGAAGGGCTTACTACAATCATAAAGAAATATTGTACTTAATGGTTTGCTGCAAAATAAATTGTAAACTTCTATTTTTTATTTTTTCTACACTTTTTTCTTTGTTGCTTGCATCTTCTCTTTATTAGCTGGTTTTGTAAAACAGTAATGAGTGCCTAGGTCATTTTACCAAATCATTCTATAGCAATGAGACCATTCCAGAGAAGGACTAGCTTCATTGTGAATTACAATTCTGTAGCTCACTAGAATAAACCATTAATACAGACTGAATATTTTTGCAAGAAGCAAAATATGGTATTTTTAATTTTTTGATCCTTTCAGCAACAATACCTTTCATTTCTCCTTTGTTGTTTACTATCACTCCTGCATTGTCTTCAAAATACAAGAATACCCCATCTTTTCTCCTGTATGATTTCCGTTGACGAATCACAACTGCTGGATGTACTATGAAAAAGTTCAAAATCAGTAGTTTAGTATGCAACACCTAAATTTGAAATCAAGCATTGGTTTTAGAATTATTATAAAATAAAATTCCGCAACTGAAATCAACCTTATTAAAATGCCGGTCATGGCAGCATAAAATATAAAATGTAAAACCCTAAATGTATATATGTCAGAAAAATTAGAATGTAAACATGCTCCAAGTAGTATTAAATTCTGTATGACTTACTGGTATCAGCAACAGTTACAGTAATTATGTGCTTACACCATTTAATTAATAGCACTTCAAAAATACTCTGCTCTAGCAAGATCATCTCTTAAGCCTCTGGTATGGTTCTGGTGCTCATACAAGATTTCTAATAGACAGAACTTTAAAGCATACAATTTTACTTTACTATAAAACATTCATATTTTGAGGAAATTGGAAAACAGAATAGTGTTTCCTTATCTAGTAACTTTGTTATGCATTACAACTCAGTCAGCCCCCATATTCTGGAAACTCTGGGGAGTTATCGTTTGAAGAATATAGATGGAATACGTATGCATCACTTTCAGTATTTCTGGCATAAAAAATTATATTCTGTTCTGTCCTACATTAATGAACTCTTCTAAAATATAACCCAAACTAGATACATTATCCTAAATTGATTTTCTGAAAGGAAAAATGTTTTTCCAGAATATATGAATTCAGAAGATGAAAACACAATCCAATTCATAAATTAATTTAAAATAAACCCAAACTAGATTCCATCCAATGTTAAATCATTTCGGGCAAAAACACTTTATAGTTAATTCACAACTAATATAGATCTCATCAATATAACCACAAGGATCACTGCATCCAACCCTCTTACTTCTAATTCCTTCTATGTTGCAAATGTTGGATAAATAATCATTAGATTATAACTGTAGTTTTTTCCAACTACTTTTCACTTACAGTCCCAAAGTAATGTAAACAAGATCAATACATCTTGTTTATTCCATCACTCACCCTTCTTTCTCAACTCTGGCTTGCCTTTCTTGACAGTAGCCATTACCATGTCCCCCACACCTGCAGCTGGCAGTCTATTCAGACGCCCCTTAATTCCTTTCACTGATATTATGTACAGATTCTTGGCTCCTGTGAAAAAAAGGGAGTTACTGCTGTTAACAAAAACTTTGTATCAAAGATATAAAAGACTTCTCAAAATTTTTGTTGCATTACCGATTGAGGAAAAACAGCACAAGCTGTAACCTCACCCAAAAGTAATGCTGTTTCTTTACCCTTCCATGACAACTCCCTGGGCCATCGGAAAACGGACCCAACAAGTGCTTTTTGGAGGGAAAACTCATTGCTTCTAGTCTGCATCACTTGTTTTTTTAGCATGACTGTTATGGCTCACAACTGAACTTATTAGGATTTTTTTTTTCAGCTGAACTGGATAGGGATAGAGTTCTCTCTTCTTAGATTCTGAACTGCAAAAAGTTAATTCAGGGAATTAAGTGCTTTAATATATATTAGAAGGGAAGTAATTCAAGTGAGTACTCTACTTTCAACTTATATATGGCAATTTTAAAACGGCAAAACTCCTGCCTGCTTTATTTGTTACGTAACTATGCTGTCTCACTTTTTATGTAGAAGGCTGCTTGCCTCACTTCTTGTACAGAAGATAGCAGTTTGAGGGTTTGTTGTTTTGATAACTATTTGTTTGTTGTTTTGATAACTTTCCTCAGTATGAGAAATTAACTCTCACAAATATTAGCTTGTATATTTTCCACTTCCACTAGAATAAAGCACCCAAATATCATCCAGCCCAAATTCAACCACATTCTGGATTATTTTCATTCTATGGAGAGTAAAAAATTATCTACAAAAATTATCTAAATCTAAGAAAAATATTTATTGATCTTGATTTTTGCAGTAAATAATTGAACTAAAGGATGTTTCTTCATTTATGTAATACATTGTTCACCACCTAGGGTGTTTCATGATGGACAAACTGAAGCTCCATCCAATTCTAGAAATACCTCCCATGATCCAAAAATAGAGGAAACATTATATATGATTTCTTACCATGAATATTGCCATTGTCTGTAAAGCTTAAATATTTACCAATCCAACATTAAGAAGACCTTAGAACTAGCATTTTCCCACTTACTTCAGGACTGATTATGTTGCCTTATCAAGGTATTGAAAAAGTCTGAACCTTGTTATCTGTAAGCTGTTCTTGGGAGCCCTTTTGGCCAAGGATCAGTTTAAAAGTGTTTTAAGAAAACCCCCAGACTTGCTATCCAGAACTATTTATTCAAATTAACCCAATCAAGACATACCTGTATTATCTGCACAGTTGATCACAGCTCCCACTGGAAGTCCAAGTGAAATGCGAAATTTCGCACCAGAGGAACCACCACGTCCTATTAAAAAGAAATTGGATGAATTGTTTCTTCATTAAAGCAATAAAAATATGCCAATACATGTCACCTTTTTTGACTGTTTGAGTCTTAAAATCAGGTAAATTTTCCCCAAGAAATCACTGTTTTCCATATACTTACACAACCTTCACACTTAGTGTTAATTGCTGTTCTAACAGTTTGAAAACCCCTATTACTGGTAGCTAAGTAATTACTCTATTGATCTATGAAGCCTCTCCGATCTCCATACTGTGGTTAAAAAAAAAAAAGGGGGGGGCGATTTGCATATCCCTCATCACCCAAACGGGAGAAGCAAAAATAATTCATTTTGTCCTCTCAAATATATAAGGTAAGGTTTCTCAACCGTGGCAACTTTAAGATGTATGTTGGTTGGGGATCTCAAAATATCTTAAAAGTTTCTAGCTGTGAAATACAAATCTACAGAACTACAATAGAAATAAAACGGGACGATGATAGGCCACTATCGAGTACGAGGTCTGGAAAAGATTATGTCGCAAATATTATATAGTAAAATCCTACTAAAGCAGCTGAAGTTACAAGCGTACTGCTTTCTAATTAAGTTCTCACCTTTCCGCCCTACCTCAATGGTTTCCTCAAACCCCACGAACCAAAAAAATATTGTTTTTGAACTGGATGGTCGAAAATATTCATCTCGTCAGAAACCTAACTTTCACCCATCAATAATGCCCGACAGAGAGACTGTAATATCTTCCCAAACTAGAGCGATGAAGGAGGATTCCCTTCCAGACCATCTCGCGGTTTAACAGGCCTTACCTCGCTTGGACATCTTGCTCAGAAGGCTGGGGAAAAAAAAAGAAAGAAAACGCAAGGCTTGCCGGGATAACTAATACGTTTTCAAAGCCCCATGTCACGTGAGACGACCTTATCACGTGATACCGGAAACGGATATAAAAATAGCCCTACTTTTTTTTTTAATGCTGAAGTAATATACTGTTAAAGGTGAATTTAATCAGAGGGCTTTAGGCATCTTTTTTTTTTTTCTTGTTTGACTTTGTAATTTAAATATGTATTTATTCAAAGAAACGCCCTCTTTAAGTACTTTTAATTAGTCGTCCATCTCCCGTATAGGCGATTCTATACCTGTAGTTCCTTGCAATCGAGCTTTATTTTAAACAGAATATTCAAACTGAGTCGGTCATTTTAAAATATTGAATCTTAATTATTCGAATCCTGATAAAAGTTGTCCTAAACAGGTACGGGTTTAATTCTAGTTACTATTTATAGTGACAAAAAGAGTAGTTAAGCTAATATTTTGCAAAAATATAGGAAACACTCTTGACAGCCTGAAAATCAACAGTACTACTGTTGTACAAAATTTAATATTTTGAAAGTGAAATGAGGAACAGGAAAACATAAGACAGATTAACTGAAGTGTTGACCAAAATTTGAACAGCAATTTAGGCATGAGATCAAACTGCTGCTTGGAACATAGATTGCATTGGTTCAGCTCAGACTCTTCAGTTGACTTAATATACTGAACGATTAACTAATTGGGATAAATTTGTATAACAAAATAAGCTAAACATGATTAATTTATAGTTCAGTATATTATGAAAATGCAGTTGTACAATAATTTTTAGCTTTTCATTATCTGTTCTATTATTTTTCTTTTTTTTCTTGCACCATTCATCAATAGCTGTACAAATATATAATGTTCTCAGGACTACACTTGAAAATTTGAGGAGGATTTGAGGCTAATATTTTTGAATGATTTATAGAAGCATCTGAAGAGGATCTTGACTGTGTAGATGAGATAATAGAAGGGGAACTTATCAAATCTGCAGATAACACTTAAGCTGGCAGAAATAGCCAACAACCCAGAAGATAGGCTCAAGATCCACATGGATCTTGACAGACTTGAATACTGGACCTTATCTAATAAAATAAAATTCAATGTAGAGAAAAGTTTTACACTTAGACAAGAAAAACCAAATGACAGGTGGAGATTAGGTGAAACATCACTCAAGAGAAATAACTGCGAGAGGGAGTTACTTGGAGTCCTAGTAGACAACTACTTAATATGAGCTAGCAGTGTGCTGCAGCTGCCAAAAAAGCTGATGCTATCCTAGGCTGCATTAACAGAAGGATGGAATCAAGATCATGTAAAGAATTAGAATTATTTTTAGAATTAGAATTCTTTTTATTGGCCAAGTGTGATTGGACACACTTGGACACACTTGGTGCAAATACTGTCTGTATACATACAAGTATACATGTATACTTGTCCTGGTGCAGATGCTATCTGTAAACATAAAAAGATACATTCGTCAAGACTTATAAGGTAGAACACTTAGTACTGCTTTATAAGACTTTGGTAAGATCACATGAGAATACTGCATCCAGTTGTGGTCACCACAACATGAAAAAGATGTTGGGACTCTGGAATGAGTTCAGAAAGCAGCAACAAGGTGATTAGGGTGCTGGAAACTAAAACATACGAAGAATGATGCTGCCACAAAGAAAAGGGGGTCAACCTATTCTTCAAAGCACCTGAAGAAGAAGCAATGGATGGACACTAATCAAGGAGAGAAGCAATCTAGAACTAAGGAGAAATGTCTTGTAAAAGTGCATTGGTTTGCCTTCACACATTTTGGGTGCTCCCATCACTGGAGGCTTTTAAAAAGAGACTGGACATCTATTTGTCTGAAATGGTATAGGGTCTCTTGCTTGAGCAGTGGGTTGGACTAGAAAAGCTCCAAGGTCTATTATTCTGTTATAAGGAAGATGTAAATTGCAATAAGTGTATTACTGATTGTTATAAGACTGCCAAAGTCCATACTTTCTATGTATGTTGGACTACACTTCCCATCATCTCCATCCATAATTTCCATTTGCTGGTGGAGGATACTAAAGCTAATATGTCTTCAGAGCATCAGGCTATAGATTATTTTTACAATATAATGTGGAATCCCATATGGAATCCTATTCCCTCCTTTTAGGAAGGGTAATGAGTTTTCAATCCATCAACCTGTACAAGTTCTCAGATTCAGTCTCAAGAAATTACAGTTTTAATGTTTGTCTTTCCTGTTGGTCAAATAGTCAAAAATCAAACATATTTTAAATACTAAAATGTATGAGTTTTTCCTATCAACACTAAGCATTAACAAAAAAAAAATCAATTCGATATATTAGTGACCAAAGTGAAAGCAAGGATTTTTCGGACTGAAAAGGCAAACGTCAAAATAAACTGTTTATATTAACGTGTAGATTGTTCCCAAATACTAATTAATAGGATTCAAAATCTTCCTATTGTTTTTAAAAAAAAGGGGGGGAGGGGGGAGAATATTTTCCTTCCTTGGAAGAGAAATGGTAGCAACCAAAAAAAAAAAAACCAAGCCAAGGGGGTATAGCTCAGTGGTAGAGCATTTGACTGCAGATCAAGAGGTCCCTGGTTCAAATCCGGGTGCCCCCTCAAAAAACAATATTTTGTTCAAAATTCAAACCAAATGATTCACCAATCAGAATTTAGGAATAACGCAGAAGCAATTTATAAAATATATAACAATTTTTAATATAAATTCCATGAAGCTAATTTACGCAAATTGCACAACAGGAATCTCGGCAGCACCGTATACGTACAGTTCTAAATTCTTTAAAGCGACCAATCAAACTCGAACAAATCATTTTTAATTAACACAATTACAAATCTCGAGGATCTATATATCTCAATATCACTAATCCATATGCAAAAGACCCGACGTGCGGTTCTGTCATGTTAAGGATAAAGTCAGCGCCGCTAAGCGAATTACATATCGGCGTTTTTCAACCTGAACAATCGTATGATGTGTGGAATACCACACTCAACATGGCGGAAGGATTCTGGGAGTTGAAGTACAGAAGACATCTTAAAATTTCTCGGCTTGTGAAACGCCTTGTAAACCAAGAGGGCTCGAGCGGACGGCCTCACGACTCGCTTCCGAAGCATCGGGCTGCCTCGTGCTCCTCCGCAGGCAACGATTGGTCAATCCAGTCCAGGCGGCTGGGCAACTGGCAGCCACGCCGCATGACTCGGAGAGCAGCGTCGTCGTCGTCGTCTCGCCAAAGATTGAGGGCTTGGGACACTCCTTCTCCACCAGGGAGAAACTTTATAATATAATTGTTCTGCTTGTCCTCCTTCTCGATTATGAGATATGGTTTTGGAGTGATAGCTCCTGATCTACATTTTTTAAAAAAAAAATTAAGTCTGAAAAGATATTAAAGGAACAAGAGGGATTGGTCAAGGTATATATGTGTATTTCAAAATTTAACAATTACATGCAATTTAATTTATAATGATAGACATTTCTTGACACATGACCATAACTGAGCCCAAATTTCTGTTGTTAAGTGAGACAGTTGATAACTGAATTTGGCCCCCATTTTATGATATTGCCACAGTGGTTAAGTGAATCACTGTAGCTGTTAAATTAGTAATAAGGTTGTAAAGTGAATCTGGTTTCCCAATTGACTTTCAGGACATAAAAGATGATCGCACAATCCCGGAACACTGCAACCATCATAAATATGAGCCAATTGCCAAGCATCCAAATTTTGATAATGTGACCATGGATATGCTGCAACAGTCATAACTGAAAAATGGTCATGTCATTTTTTTTCACTGCTGTTGTAACTTCAAATGGTTACTTCAAACTAAATAAAAAGTTGTTAAGGAGTATTTGTAAAGAATAATACTAATATTGAGTCACTGAAATAGTATGATATGTTTTTGTGCAGCACTAGCATTTCTGTAGAGCAGTCCTTTGTATGACATTCTAGCTACAACAGTCCTCGGCCCAGAAAAAGACAAAGGTTGCTTTTCTAAAAGATGCTTTGCTAATAAAGATGAGAAGTGCTGAGCAGAAACACAAAAAAGGGACTTGATGATCTACTCAAGAGGGATTGCGTGTGCAGACACTTCAAAAAGAAGTTGGCTTTTAATGTTGAGCTGAAATTTGCAGAGGAAAAATTGCAGACTACAAGAACCAGGAGTACTATTCAGAGGACCCTGAGGACATAGATAAACCTCCCAAGTGCTTCAATGACCTCTAAAGGATGCAAATTACTAGCTGTCTGCAAGGAATATAAATCTTCCCATTCCCCACTATCCTATCAAAACTGAAGATGCTTCTTGGATGAGAAGTGAAACTTCTGAAAAACAACATGGTTTATGCAAATAAAGTCTTCCAAACCACTAGTTACTGGTAGTAAAACTTCCTCTGTGTAGTGAATGATAATTCTTTTATCTTTTAGATTGTTAGTTAAATTGAAATTTAAAATTCAGTTGTTCAATTGAAATTTTTCTCTGGATTGCTTGTGTGGAAAGAAATATCCCGGTTCAGTTCCAAGTGGGAAGAAAGATACTGGAAACAGGGAGGCTGATTGGAAAGATGGTTTATTGATGAAGCAGAACCACATGGGAAGCTGACCAAAATGGAGTTGAGAGTGGAAGTTTTTTATACCTTCATTGGGCTTTGCACTTGAGCTTCCTCTTTCTGTGCAAGAACATGTATTCTCTTGGCTGTTATAGAGGGGTTATAGCTGGCTCTATAAGCAAAAGAGGAAATACAAATCTTATGTACTTGTCTGAACGAAGTGTGGTTGAAATTAAGATTGCTCTGGGAATGGTGCAGTGAAGGGGCTTTGGACTGCTCTGGGCTGGTGCAATCTTTCTTAATGGGCACAAAATATCTGCTGGGGGCTATTAAGAAAAACTGAGTCTGTTTCCTGCCTCTAAAAAAAATGTTTCTCCATTTCTTATTTAGGGAAATATAATATACTGTCTTTTTAAGTATTCCTCAAAACATTTCATTCTTTGGGGGAGGGGAGGCGGCTTCACACACTTTTTTTTTTCATTTTGCCCTATAGTATTGTATTTTTGTTTAGATTTGCATATTGTCTCAAGTCTACAGAGTAAAGAGACAATTGAAAAAAGCACAGAAATAAAATAGTTTCTGCATACTTTTACAAGAAAAAATATTCTAAAGATATCATTGGACTATAAAAAGTGGTAGTGAGTAAAGAAAAGGAAGAGGAAGAGGAAAATATTCTTGTGTAATTTATATTAATTAATTCTAACCTGTATCAAGAATATTTCTACTGTGATATTTTGATCAATCTGCTTTTAATCTGTAAACAATGTGGATTATGCAAAAAAAACCCTCAAATATGTCTTTTCATTAATCCAGAAGTATTATAATACTGATGGTTGGATAATCTTAGAATATAATAGTCTGAAAATGTGCCAAGTTGAGAAAGTGCTGCTGAAAGTGTTCATTCCACTCCACTAATAGCTCTCAATCAACTAGGTTATTCTAGAAGCTACAACAATCCTTGCTTTTTTAGTAAAAGAACAAAGGTGGCATTTTGAGTGTTAGGGCAACAATTAATGTTTCATGTTTCATAAACGATGTCAATTTTTTTCAGTCTGTATTTACAACTTCTGAATCGGCCATAAGTGAAGATAAACTCATACAGCAAATTCTATGACGCTTTGAAGATCAAGAATGCTACTGTTGTATAATATTTAATATATATCTGGAAAGAGAGAGAAGGGAAATGATTAGTGAAATGAGAAATGGTACTGACTGAACAAATATTAAACAGCAAGTTAGCTATAATAACATTTCATTGAAATCAATTGTTAATTAAAGATAAGTAAGTTGCATTTAATCATGCTTACATGATTAAATGAACATGAATTTCTCAGCTCAGACTCTTGTGCTGACATGATTCATTGAATAATAAACTAATCATCCAGGATAAATATATTAAAACTATGAAAAGGCAGTTGTATAAAATTATTTTCATTGTCCCACTACCTGTTCTAAAATATTCCTAATTTTCTTCCTTCACCCTTCCTTCAACTCTGTATACTGTAATTCTCAGGAATTATATTTGAAAGATCCAAAGTTTAGGCTTGTGACCAGTGAAAATGTTGATAGTAATAAGTGGCTTATTTGTTAAGATGTCAGGAAAGGTTTAGTGGCAGAATGCATACTTTCAATATGTATCAGGCTACAACTCTCACCACATTTCTTTGCTATACTGGGAGGGAATATTATATAGTCAATACCTCTTCAAAGTACTAGGCTGCAGACAGTTTTTATAATGCAATGCCCAATCCTACAGTATCCTATAAGGAATCCTGTGCGTTCTTCACAGGACTCCATGCGTAACAAACTTCACTAAACAATAAAACATCCATTTCCAGTTCTTAAGTTCAGTCTTGGGACATTATATTTTAAATTATTCCCTTCCTAAATGGTCAGAATGATCAATTGATTGGTTAATTACTTCCACAAATTGGTGTTTATCTTTGTGACTGCACACATCTGTGCAGATCTTCAAAGTGATCTATCCTTGCCTAGTTTTTCAGGTCTTTCAATAAAATACCCATCACCATATAAGTGAGTCCTACTTTCTTCCTAAGGATCGTCTTCTTTCTCCTTTTGCCTTTGCAACGTAAGACTTTCCTGGGGAACTAGATCTTCACATAATATAAAGTAAGAGACATTGAGCCTGGTCCTTTGTGCCTTGAGTGAGAATAATTTGATATTTTTGATGATTATTTGTTTATTTTCTTGGCTGTTCACAATATTCTCAGAAGTCTTGGGGAACACAAAGTTCAAAATATCAGTACACTTTTATCCCAAGTCTTCAAAATCCAAGCTTTGCTTCAATAAAGTGTCATGGCAAAACTCTTGTCTGCATGAGTCTTATCTTTATAGACAGATACATCAAGATACCTGCATATCTTTTGCAACACCTTCATTGTTATTTTTCCAAATTTTGCTTGCAATTTGTGTCTTGATTGCTGATTACTTTATTACTGATAGTCTAAAAAGCAGAAGTCTCCACAACTTCAATATTTTTGTCAGTTCCAAGCTTGATTGCTCTATCATCATCATTATATCTAACTGTCCCATTTTTTAATTTTAATGCTTTATTGTGCTTGTGGATGATTTGCATTTTTAGTGTTACAAATGTCACAGTGCAGATAATTAATCCTGTATTTTTTCATCCAGTTTCTAGTCCAGGTTCTCTCAGTATTTATTCTACATATATTTGTAGGCTCAATAAACAAGGAGAGAATATACAACTTAGGGGCAAAATGAAACAATTTCAAATCTTGTGTTATGTGGGTCTTTCCTATTGTCACTAAAGAAAAAGTCCTACAATATATATTTGATTTGGGGGGGAAAACAAGGGCTCTTCGGGCAGATAATGAAACTACAAGAAATTCTACCGTTGAACGGAACATTTAAGTTTCACTTCCTTCCCTTGAAAAAAACCTGTAACAACAACGTTTGCTGCAGAACAGGGGGTATAGCTCAGTGGTAGAGCATTTGACTGCAGATCAAGAGGTCCCTGGTTCAAATCCGGGTGCCCCCTACTTGTGCTTTTTTTTTTAAAAAAAAAACAATACTTAAATTTAACATGCACAGTAATGCTCACTAATCAGAATTTAATAATAATATATAAATAAATGTGTACAAATTCCATAAAAATCTCTGGAAATCTGAGATATGCATATTATTTTAATAGCTTTACCATCTCAAAGTCCACTTCCTTTCTAAGCAGTCAAAATAATTAATTCTTCAAGACAGGCAGTTCTTGTTCCTTCTGTCTCCCTGATGTTTTTATCGGAAAAGAATGAAAGAAGCAATTAAGCACTTACATAATCAGATCATCTTTCCTCTTGGCTATGATTTAGTGCCTGTACTGTTTACATGCACGAACTGAGATTCCTTATATGTGCGCTAAGTTGTTCCAGTGAAGCCATAAGAACAGCTCTCTAGGTAAATTGCAAAGCAGTAATCAGCACATGAGGGAAAAGACCTTCTTTCCCCATGCCCTCCACTTTTTCATTTCAAAGGATTCCACTCCATCTGCATCTATCAGGAAGCTGTGATTTCTCACAGTTGCAAGATAGACCACATGATTTGTATTGTGTTGGCTTGATTGTTTTGTGCTTCAACACCCAAACAGCTAGCAAGCAAAATATCCACCAGTCATAGAATTTCTTCAGAAACAGGATAGGTCTAGTTACAAGTTTCTTTACTTTTGGTTTCCTGTCTAATCTCCTCCTAAGCTCCATTTTGACCATACACATAAAATTCATCATCACTAAATAGATGAAAGCAAGTAGAGAGATGGGTCAAGAAGCACACATTGATTGAGGACTAAGGGTAGGTCTGATTGCAGGACTTCCTTATCTCCTAGGTTTCATTTTGACTACATCTGCTACATAAAATAATTATAGCAATATCACAATCATGAAAGAGGTCAATCTCACAAAGGAGACTGTTGTGTCCCCTTGATACCTTGCAATAGCCTCTCCATTAGGCTCTGGAATATGCCCGGTGCCACGCTGACTCCGAATTGGAGTCGGTTGCATTTGAATGCTCCCCGGTGGGTGACAATGGTCTGCGCTTCTGCCGTTTGCTCGTCGACCGGCAACTGTTGGTATGCCTGGGTGAGATCGAGCTTGGCGAAAACCTTGCCCCCTCCCAGTGAGTGCAGTAGGTGTTGCACTATTGGGACGGGGTAGGCGCTTTGTTGCAGCGCGCCATTTAGGGTGGCCTTATAGTCCCCACAGATTCTCACCGACCCATCGGGCTTGATCGGGGTGACTATGGGGGTCTCCCACCGGGCGTGGTCTATGGGCTGCAGGACCCCTTGTTTGACGAGCTTATCAATTTGCTCGTCTATTTTGGGTTTCAGTGTGAATGGCACCTGCCTTGGTTTCAGGCGTTTGGGGGGGACGTTAGGGTCTAGGTCGAACGAGATAAGGGGCCCTTGGTACTTGCCTAGGTTTCCGTCAAAGACCTCTTGGAACTCCCGGGCTAGTTGCTGCTCCCAGCCGTCGTCGGTGACGTGGTTGACTCCCGTGAGGGCGATGTCGAGCGGGGCGAACCATTGCAGTCCCAGTAGGCTTGGGCGGTCGTGGTCGACGATCGTTAGGGGGAGTCGTTCGGTGCGCCCCTTATACGTGATGTTAAAGCTTTTGGTGCCGACTACCGGGATGCGGTTTCCCTGGTAGTCCTTCACAATGAGTCTCTGGCTGTCTACGTTCCTCCTTTGGAGGGTAGGCACCAACCGCTTTATCTCGTGCCATGCAATCATGGAGAGGTAGGACCCGGAGTCCACCTCCATTTTGCACAGCTGGCCCTCGATGCGTACCTCGACGTGGACCTTCCGGGCGTCGTTGGTGATGGCGTGGCTGATGGTGACCGTCTGGTGGGTCTCCTCTCTCCGCTGGTTGTCGCCGCCTTGCGAGGATCGTCCGTTCCGGTCCCATCAGCTGTCCGAGGGGCGATCTCTGGTCCGGGGTGGTGTGCTCTCCCTCCTCCGGTCGCTCTGGTCCCATCGTGCCGGACTGCGGTTTTTCTTCAGGCGGCAAACCCGGGCGATGTGTCCCTTTTTGTCGCAATGCCGGCAGATTGAATCGAAAAACCGGCATTCCGACCTGGGGTGGTCGCCGCCGCAGCCAGCACAGTTGGTCCTCGACTTACGACCTCGCCGGTTCCGTGGGTCGCGCCCTGTCTGGAGTCGGTGGATGTCCTCCTCGTCATCGGACGTGCCGGATGCCGAGTTGAAATCGCCCTGGTGTGTTGTTGTCTCGGTTTTTGGCTCGGTCGACCTCGCCGGGTTGTTTCCGCCGCGGTCCCTCGTGTCCGGTCTGCGCATGCTGTCGGCGGAAGTTTGGGTTGCTTCTGCGGCTGCGGCTGCGGTGAGGGTGTCTGCTAGGCTGATGTCGCCCTTAGCCATCAGCCGGCTCTGGAGGGCAGGGTCCCACAGACCGAGCACGATTCGGTCTCTCAGAGCGTTGTTTAGGTTATCGAATTCGCAGAGCCCCCCCTAGGCGCCGCAGCTCGGCGACAAAGTCGCTGAAACTCTCACCCGATCTCTGGTCCTGCCGGTAGAACTCGTTGCACCGGATCAGGATGGGTACCTCTGGGGCGTAGTGTCGCCGAAGGATGGGTTCGAGGACATCCCAGTCCATGGCAGTCGCATCGGCGGGCTTGGCCAACGCTTTGGCCATCTGGAAGACCTCGGTCCCGCAGTGGGTGAGGAAGACAGCGCGTTTCAGTGGGCCGGAGGCATCCTTCATGCCGGTGCACTCGAGGTACATGCGGAATCGGTCGGAGAACGATTCCCAGTCCTCAGTGGCGGGGTTGAAGGGGGCGGGCGGTGCGATTTTCACCATCTCGGTGCTTCGTCTGGCTTCTGTCGGACACGTGGTTCGGTTCAGGGTCTGGATCCCACCTTCGTCGCCAGTGTTGTGTCCGCAAAATGATGCCAGGAGTCGGTGACTTAGTGCAAAGCTCTTTATTGATTTGCGGGAACCGAACTGGCGAAAGGAAAAAAGCCCGCGGCTTTTATTCCTTTCGCCGCGGCGGCTGCGGCCAATGGCACCACTTTGAATCTCCCGCGGTCTGAATGGACCAATCGCGGGAGATTCTTAGCGAGCCAATCGGCGCGGCTCGCCTGACCAATCGGAGAGCCCCGTGCTTTGGCCAATCAAAGCGCGGGGATCTCGAGTATGTTAATGAAGGACAGAACAGAGACACTACAAGCTGTATATTTAGAATTTTCCTCCTCTTCCTTTTCTTCATAAAGGAAATGAATGCTTTCCTCTGAAGGAGAGAGAGGAGGAGGAATATCCGTCCAGCAATGTTCTGTTTCAGCTTTGTGGGAAAAAATCCCTCAATGTGGAATGAAAGCTGTCACTGTAGTGCTAACAGAGTAGTCTAGCCCTACTACATGATAACCATCTGGTCAATGATTTTTCCACAGAAGATGTTCCTAATGTTGATACATGGCAGGGAGTTGTCTGCACACTGTTGGTGCATGGTTGCTGGACTAACTCAAAGGGACCTTCATACTAAAAGATTCACCTCTATCCCTCTTATAGAAATTTGAAGGACCACAAATACAGTGCTGCTGTGCGTGGCTCTTTAGTCAAAAGCAACATGGTAACAGTCTGATTGCAGATGGAAGGAGAGAGATCATGTCACATAAGGCTAAAATGAATCATAATATTTACATATTATACTTACAGCTTTGGTCTAGTTATTTCTTTTCCAAAGTTCACCTATGAAAGTTTTCTGATTTTTCTCAATACCCAGAGGCACATTCTGGATGAGTTGCCATCTAGATTCATCTAAAGGTTACAACAGTCTAGCTTTCTTGGCAAAAACAAAGCACTTACATGTCATTATTTTCTTCAAGCTTTGATTTTTGGTAAGCTTATACCTGTACAGTTTCACCTGTCTTCACTTTTGGATTGTAGGAAGTTAGCACTCACCCCTCTCCTAGAAAAATGAAATATCCTGGGAAATATTAAAAAGGCAGAATATTTCCCCTAAAGAGTAAAGTAGAAACTCAGAGAAGCAGAAATTCAGGCCCTCCCCCCACCTTTGCTAAGGGGCCATGAAGGCCTAGGCCAGAGTATTCTACATAATAAAGGGTCTACCTATCTCATCACCTGGCCTGGGAAGATTGTATCAGCCAACACTCTGGTGAAGCCATGTGGTCCAGACAAAGCCTACAAAATTAGCTAAGACCCCCCCCCCTGAGTCTGACAGCCAATGGGATATATTTCTTACACAGGAACAGGAAACACTAAGGTAGGGCCCAACAGAGGTTATATAAGGGTCTCTCAGCATCTTGGTCTTTCCTTCTTGACCTTCCCTTCTCACCTTGAAGTATGTGATCATCCTTTTTCATTTTGGAGCTCCAAGCCTGCTGTTCACTATTAAACCATCTTTCCAAATAGCCTCCATGTTTCCAGTTCTTTTTCCTCACTTGGAACTGAACCCAGAAAGATATTTCTTTCAACAGGATAATTCTCACTATCCCCTTCCTCTGTTGACCTTACCAGCAGGAATGACGCTACAAGCATTTATCTTCTCATCAACATCACTGTCATATCATGGAAACTACTGGACTATGCCACTAATTTATTTCCATGGGAAGAAGGAATGGTGTAGTAAAACACAAAACAAAAACAGCAGAATTGAGATTATTGGTTTATAGCAGTTTCATTGAAATGCATCTTCTAATATGAACAGATAACATATATAGGGAAATAGTTGATTCAGATATACATGATAATGTATATGATGGTAATGTAAACGTCAGACAATGTCATTTAAGATTCTCTAAATATTTTTCTCTTTTGGAAGTTGAAATGGCCATTAACAAGTTACATCAGGGTCTCACCACTGCTGAATGAAAAGTCCTATCCTTGAATTAGCAAAAAGAAAAAAAAACAATTATCACCATTACATTTGTTGACTGTATGTTGAGTCTATGTCTATTTTCTGAGAGACTACTTAATGCTTTCAAAAGTAATGTTGACAGTGTTGCCAATTTCTATAAATGGGAACAACTAGCATTTCAATTATTTCTCCAAATGTTGGCACAACTCTGCAAATATGAACTCAGCAAAGTATAGCTTGATTCAGTGTATGAAGGTTTTAGGAAAATAATATCTAAGCAATATATACTTGTGTGTGGCAGAAAATGTGATTGTTTTCAGCAGAATTCTGCAATTATGCACTCTGGAATGCATTATTTTATATACCATATATACTCGAGTATAAGTCGACCCGAATATAAGCCGAGGCACCTAATTTTACCACAAAAACTGGGAAACCTTATTGACTCGAGTATAAGCCGAGGGTGGGAAATGCAGCAGCTACTGGTAAATTTCAAAAATAAAAATAGATACTAATAAAATTACATTAATTGAGGCATCAGTAGATCAAATGTTTTTGAATATTTATTTCAAAGAAAAACAGATTAATCAATTTGGGAAACGATCTCACTATCATGAAAGGTTTAACTGATTCACTAACCCAAAAGAAGATGACGATGACAGTGGGAGGCAGGAGTCACTCTCTCCCTTGCAAGAAAAAAGCAAGAGTCGTTCTTATGATCCCTCTCTCTCTCTCTCTCCCCGTAATACAGTCAAGCCCTTTCCAGCATGCGCGATTTGCTGCCGCCGCTTTGCACCCTGCAAATGCAAAATCCCGGGGTTTTTGCATTTGCAAGGTGCAAAGCGGTGGGGGCGGATCCTGCGTGCTGGAAAGGGCTTGACTGTATTACGGGGAGAGAGAGAGAGATCATAAGAACGGCTCTTGCTTTTTTCTTGCAAGGGAGAGAGTGACTCCTGCCTCCCACTGCAGGGCTGCCAACTCTCACACAATCAGCGTGAGACTCACGCAATTCAATCAATTTTGACTGTCTCACTCTGATAAACAAAATCTCACGCTAAACCCCCAAAATCATGGAATGTACAAAAATATCCCTACATTCTCTGATTATATTCCGAATATTCCCCTTAGTTTAGGAGAAGGATGAGCTCCCAGCGCCGCCCCGCCCTGCCCAGCCACCCCGCCCTGCCCAGCCACCCCACCGCGCCTCTTTTCCCGCCTTAATCCTTCTGCCGGTGTCCCGTAACTGTGTGCATGATGCCAATCATTAGCAAATCGCTTCAGGAAAGTGAAGAGCAGGAGGCTTCTTCCCGCCCGGGGCGCTCGCAGCCACTTTGCCCCGCCCTCTCCCTCTCTGCAATGTCCTCTGGGACAAGCCAGCTGCCCTTTCCAAAGAAGGACACGAGGGGGCTGGCAAAGCCTCTTTTGCGGACAACAGCCTCGGCCAGTAATAACAATGGTAAGCAAAGCCAACGGAGTGGCTTCCATTTAACCACCAAAGATATTTCTTTATTTTCTCTGGCTGGATTTCTGACCCAGGGGAGAAAGACCATTTAAAAAAGCAAAAAGGACAGAAAGAACACCAAGAAAGAATGGGACAACCCCCCCCCCCAAAAAAGAGATCCAACACAACTCTGAATAAAATTATTATTATTTTAAATTTTATTATTATTATAATTATTATTACCACCCCTTTACACGCCTTATGCTCTCTTTTAGCTGATCCAAAAGAGTCTTCCCAAACCAGCAAGGCGAGAAGCGCGCCAGGCTGATCTATAAAGGGGCTGGGCAGCTTTTTTGCAAAATACTTAATAGAAAGGTTGGAGGACTGACAGGATTACATCTCTGGCAGTGGATGAAGGAATCACTTTTTCCTCTTTCTCCTTTGAGTTTAAATCCTAGGTCTCCATGCACCAGATCGACAGGACTGTACTATATTATTATCATATTTTCAAACCCTTAGATAAGGACTCAATAAGGACTTTTTTTGATGCCAGTAGGCTTCTCAGCCCCAAATTGGGATAGCCCTGACTCAACTAGAACATATTCTAATCTTAACACAATTTACCATCCAAAGAGCAGTAAGACCATTAAGTTCAGAATCTAAACTTATCCAATAAATATTGTACGGCCGCACAGCAGGCCGCCACACCAGAAACCCGCTAAATTATTAGAGTTGACAGTTCATCTGTGATGAAGTGTAGTATTTAACCTGTGGCATTCAACTACTATTCCAGAGTTTCCTTGTGAATCAAGAGCTGCACTTGCTGTATTTTTTAGTCTCTACCAGGGCTTTGTTTTGGTTCTATAGCTTCTATGATGAAAGCTAGGGCCAAGCTTCAGAATACAGTAGATGAGTTTTACAGTTAACAATATGTATATTTATATGAAGCACTCATTATTCGATTAAATGTTTAGTTTATACATGTCTGAAATTATGAACCCCTATTTCAGTCAACAAGTTAGTATATAATTAAAGACTGAGACTATAGCATTTGATATTGGCATGTAGTATGGTATTTGATACAGAAAGAAAAATACCCATTGATGTATTTGCATTATCTCTGTAGTTGTTTCGGTTTTTTTGTCTTTTTGTTGCACATTGAATTCATCCTATAGTGGTCTATAGTACATCACTAAGCTAATAAAGTCAGTTGAGGTAGAATACTGCAGTTACAAGTCAGGAACTTCAATTATTCATGGTCAGTGAACTGCATTATTAATATCTTACAAATCCGGTTCAAGTACATTGGTGCTGCTTGCATGTATGTATGTATGTATATGTCCAAATCATGACTAAAGTATGCATCAGATTGCACCATTTAAAATGTAAAATTGTCAAAGCTCCCTACCGTGGAAGGGGGGACACCCCCCTTCCACACCATCTCCCCCTCGGTCGCTCCGCTCCCTCGCAGTGTCTCACTCCGAACTATCACTCAAGGTTGGCAGCCCTGCCACTGTCATCGACATCTTCTTTTGGTTAGTGAATCAATTAATTTGGGAAATGATCTCACTATTATGAAAGTCAGTGTTCTCTGCCAGTGGGGCATTTGGAAGAAAATGCCCCACGGCATATCCACGCGCGTGTAAGGGGAATCAGAAATCCCCGCGTTCAATGCCTAGCACAGCAGAAGAGAAAACGCAGCTGTGAGCAAATACTGGGAAAATCTGATTGATCAGAAGGAAGGAGGCAAAAGAGGGAGGGGTGGTGGTGGACGGAGATCCCACTGGTATTTGTGAAACACTTGGTCGGCAGCGCTTAAAGTCAACGTCCTCGCTCCCACCTACCCAAAGCCCCGAAGTCCCCCAATTGCGCAGCCCAGAATCGCCCTCCCCTCGGGGCAGCAACGACGCCCGGTATTTCCTGAGATGAAGCTCCGCCGTGCAATGAAAGCGCCCTGGCTCTAGGCTCGCGGGTTCAGAAAACAACGCGAGGCGAGGTCGCTTCGGCTCCGCTCAGCTTCGTTTCCTAGCTGCTTTCAGTCCACTCGGGAGGAGGGGGAGGAGGTGGTGGCAGCAGCTTGCATTGTTTTCTGAGCTCTAGGCTCGTGGGTTCAGAAAACAACACGAGGCGAGGTCGCTTCGGCTCCGCTCAGCTTCGTTTCCTAGCTGCTTTCAGTCCGCTCGGGAGGAGGCCACCACCACCTCTCCCCCCTCCTGAGTGGACTGAAAGCAGCTGGAGCTGAGGAAACGAAGCTGAGCGGAGCCGAAGCGACCTCACCTCGTGTTGTTTTCTGAACCCGCGAGCCTAGAGCTCAGAAAACAATGCAAGCTGCCACCACCACCTCCTCCCCCTCCTCCCGAGTGGACTGAAAGCAGCTAGGAAACAAAGCTGAGCGGAGCTGAAGCGACCTCACCTCGCGTTTTTTTCTGAGCTCTAGGCTCGCGGGTTCAGAAAACAACGCGAGGCAAGGTTGCTTCGGCTCCGCTCAGCTTCGTTTCCTAGCTGCTTTCAGTCCGCTCGGGAGGAGGCCACCACCACCTCCCCCACCTCCCGAGTGGACTGAATGCAGCTGGAGCTGAGGAAATGAAGCTGAGCGGAGCCGAAGCGACCTCGCCTCGCGTTGTTTTCTGAACCGGCGAGCCTAGAGCTCAGAAAACAATGCAAGCTGCCGCCACCACCTCCTCCCCCTCCTCCCGAGTGGACTGAAAGCAGCTAGGAAACGAAGCTGAGCAGAGCTGAAGCGACCTCGCCTCGCGTTGTTTTCTGAACCCGCGAGCCTAGAGCTCAGAAAACAACGCAAGCTGCCTCCACCACCTCCTCCCCCTCCTCCCGAGCGGACTGAAAGCAGCTAGAAAACGAAGCTGAGCGGAGCCGAAGCGACCTCGCCTCGCGTTGTTTTCTGAACCCACGAGCCTAGAGCTCAGAAAACAACACAAGTTGCTGCCACCACCTCCTCCCCCTCCTCCCGAGCGGACTGAAAGCAGCTAGGAAACGAAGCTGAGCGGAGCCGAAGCGACCTCGCCTCGGGTTGTTTTCTGAGCCTAGAGCCAGGGCGCTTCATTGCACGGTGGAGCTTCTTGTCTCGGGAAACACCGGGCGTTGTTGCTGTCCCCTGAGGGGAGGGCAATTCTGGGCTGCGCGATTGGGGGACTTCATCGCTTTGGGTGGGTGGGTGGATGGGAGCGAGGATGGACGGAGTCCATGAAGTGGGGCTTGCCTGCAGGAAAGCGGCTCCCAGCTCCGGAGCTCCACACCATTTTTTTTTTCAGAGGGGAATCTGACTCGAGTATAAGCCGAGGGCGGGTTTTTCAGCACAAAGAATGGGCTGAAAAACTCGGCTTATACTCGAGTATATACGGTAGTTAATTTTAAGGTCGTGCTGCAATTATTCTAGCAGTTATTTTGTAATGAAGCAGAATTGTGGCTTAAGAGTTATGGAAGTTGTAGCTTAGTACATCTGGAAGGTTAAAGGTTAGAGAAGACAGATTCTTGTCAGAAGTGAATGATTTTATTATCTGTATTGCATGTATGTGTATTTTCTTTCAGCAATGTTGCTGATTTCTGTGAACAGCCTAAGCAAATAAGATTCAACTTGGTCAATAAATGCTTCCTTTTCAAACTGAAATGGTTGAAACTGTAATTTTTATTACGTTTACATGAAAGTGGTAGTGATAATGGGTAGTATAGATGTAAACAAAAATCTGTGCAAAAGGCAAACCAGGAAACGACCCAGTCTGAAAATACTTGGATGAACAATATATGTTAGCTAACATTCAGATATAACTTCATAAGAGGTTTTTGTCATACATTAATATTAGCAATAAGAGATATTGAATACATGGAGAGGACTATTTATTACAAAAATCTGAATGAGAGGGAAAACTCCCTCCATATACATCTGAATGGTTTCAAGTTCAACCTGCAGTTGTTCAAGAGGAATTTACTGACTCAATCAGCTGCTAATTCCTCTACAATCTCCCAATTTATATTGTACACATTATTTTCATATAGAAAGAAAACATGAGTTAGAATCCAAAGAACTGTAGAATTGGTTTTGCAGAAACTTGAAAGTGTTTCCAAATTAGGTAGGTAATGGGTAGGGGAATTACTATCAAAGACGCCAAGGGCCAGGGGTCCTTACTGTAATCATGGGCCACTGTCACTTAATTACCCACGTGAGTTTTGGTACAAGTAGTCCTTGACTTACAACCATTGTTTAGCGACCATTAAGTCACAACAGCGCTGAAAAAAGTGGCATTTTTCACACTTAACAATTACAACAGCCCCATGATCACATGATCAAAATTCGGACATTTTGCAACTGGCATGTATTTATGGGGACTGCATGGCAGTGTCCTAGTGATTATCTTTTACAATATTCTGATAAGTCAACGGGAAAGTCAGGTTCACTTAAGAACTATATTACAACTTTAATACCTTCAGTGATTTGCTTAACAAGTGTGGCAAGAAAAATCGTAAAACGGAGAAAGACACCTAACATCTGCTTTGCTTAACAACATAAATTTTGGGCTCAATTGTGATCTTAAATCGAGGTCTATCAATATATAACTCCCTCCTTTTTTTCTTGGCTGTTAGCTATAATTAACAACAAACGTCAGTCAAAATATTTCTGATTGCTGACAAAAAGTACAAACATTAACACTATGCCCTCCTTCCCAGTTCTACCCCTCCAGCACGAGTATATCTCAGGGTCACTAATCCAGATGAAAGACTAGAACAGTGGAGGTGGCGCTTCTATCATCCTCAGGATAACAGACATTGTGCCAAATCATCAGCACTGCTCAATACTCAACGAAGAAGAGGAAGCCCGGAGCCATTTACGACAACACGCCCCCTCCCCTCTTCCCCTTGCTCTCAAATTGTAGACTGCTCATGCAAAAAGCCTTCCGACCCAGAAGGAACTCGCTCCGCCTCCGAAGCCAGGGCTGCCTCGCGCAGCACGCTCACGTGCTCCTCCGCCGCGGACAAGGATTGGTCGATCCAGTCCATGCGGCTGGGGAACTGGCAGGCATGCCGCGTGATCAGCACCAAGTGACTCACCGAGAGCAGCAGCGCCGTCGTCCTGCAAAAGAAACAGGAATTGGGGCGGGGCTGATGAGCGAAGCCCCGCCCTTCCTACCCCGCCGCCAAGAAGCTCTTCTCAACTTTTTTTTTTGTATTTAAGGCGCGCATGGGCATGTGTTCAATTTGTTAAAGTGAAAGATATTATAATATTAATATTTAATTACAGTATTTGTTTATTCAGTTTGATGCTGTCTGATTCTAAGTGACTATTTAACATTAATATGATTACATTTTTAATGCAGCTCTAGCACTTTTGCACAGAGCCAGTTTGATGTTAAGGCTTCAGGCTGGAAATTGAGAAGCTGAATTCTAGTCCAACTTTAAATACAAAGCTAGCTGGGTGATCTTGCACTAATCAAGGAAGCAACTGCAAACCACTTCTGAAAAAACTCACCAAACTCACAGGAAAGCAGGAAAGATTGAACGGAAGAAGAAAAAAACTAGTTTGCAGCGCAATCTCACAAGCCAGTCAAACGGGAAGAGCTCTTTGCTCAGTGAAAAATGGATGGTGTAAAACAGGGGTGGGCAATTAATTTCTGTCGGGGGCCACATAGAAAATCAGATCTGCGTTCGAGGGCCGAACCAATTTTATAAAAGCCCATTATAAAGGGCCCATTATAAAATGCAGCAAATTATATATAAGAATATTATACACACACACTAATATAATAATATAATATAATATAATATAATATAATATAATATAATATAATATAATATAATATAATATAATATAATATAATATAATATAATATAATATAATATAATATAATATAATATAATATAATATAATATAATCTGGTTGTTTTGGAGTAGCTTCAGCTGAGAAAAAGAGGCGAATAGTTATTATTCTCAGCTGAAGCTGCTCCCAAACAACCAGAAACAAAGGCAGGCAGGCAGGCAGAACGGAGCACTGGATTGAACTGTGCGCAGGCGGCGGGGTGGGGGTGAACGGGCGCTTCGGAGGAGCTGCGCTGACAGGAAGCCACCCTGCTGGCTTCTTTGAAGCAGTTTCTTCCTGGACTGGTGGAGGAGTGAGAGAGCGACTGAGAGAGGAACGAGTCAGCCACCCGAGGGATGAGCGGGAAGGGTTCTGCCCAGTGGCCGGACGGGCTGCTTGGAGGAGGTGACCCGGTGGCGCTCTGGGTTTCCCCTCCACCATGCGGCTTGGGGCCAGGCGCGAGCACCTGAGAGGAAAAAGCAAGCCGCAAGTTGCTGGGAAGTTGCTCGGGTGCTGGGAGCTGCCGTTGTGGTGAGCGGCTCGTTGGGCGCATATGCGAGGAGGAGGCCTTTTAAAGTGCCGCCCGAGCAGGACCGCCGAGTGGGGAACTGGGCACCAAGGCAGGGCAAGGCTCCACTAGCAGCGACCTAGTTTTAGGTGGCTCCAAGCAGTCCGCTCCAAGCAGCCCACCCGCCCGCCGGGCGAAACCCTTCCCGCTCCTCGGCGGGAAGACGCTCCCGCCTGCAAACTTTGCCTTTGCAAAGTTTAAGCCTGGAAGCCCCGGAAAAAAAAGGGGGATCGGCGGGGACTCACCTTTGGAGAGGTCGTACTCGAAGGTGATTTAGAACTCCCAGCCGAGGCCTTTGCAACGTTCTTTTCTTTCCTACCCCGAGAGTGCTCCGCACTGTTTTGCAGCTTTGGGGGCCATGTTGCGCAGGGCAATACGCCACGCCCAGCTATTTTTTTTCAGGGACGGGCCGGATTGGACAGACCAACGGACCGGATGTGGCCCGCGGGCTGTAGTTTGCCCACCCCTGGTGTAAAATGTAAGGCTGATGACGTAAGGCTCATAAAGTAAGGATATCATGAAAGATCTCTTCCGGATCAAGTTTAATGTCAGTTTTAAAAATCACTATTAGATGTGCCATATTAAGAGTATGGAATAAATACAAATCCAGGTTGCACCCAAAAACATAAAATGTATTTTACTTATGCTAACAAATAATAGGCAAACACAAATGGTTAACATAGTGTGAGATAATAAAATTCTGTCAAAGGAAATACAATATTAAATTTAAAGAAAAACTTATGACACAGGGACCTAATTGTCAATAGTTTTCCTATTTATGATTAATCAGAAAGATTCAAAGGTAGCTAAAATAATGTATGGTACTGAATGTTCTGTTTGAAATAGAATTGGGTCCAAAGATGAAAATATGATCTCTAAAATATGTAGACCTTTATTGGAATATGAAAGAGGAAGAACAAGTGAAAGAATGTATGTTAAAGTGGGCTAAAAAATTTATTATAATATACAAATGGAACAATGGGAAAATGTTGAAGAAATTAATATTTACACTATGTTATAATCTTAAAGATAACTTTTATAAAATGATGTACCATTGGTTTGTGACACCTGAAGAATTGTCTAGCATGTATAAGGCATTTCAAATTTATATTGGAAATGTGAATAGCAAGAAGGGTAATTTTATTATGGACATGTAAAAAGCTAAAAAAAAAATTGGATTCACATACGGTACATATAGCGATTCAGAGAATTTTGAAGATTAGTGTATAATTGAGACCTAATGTTTTTCTCTTTGGACTAACGGATAACAGTTGGGAAAAATTATGAGTCTTTGTTTTTGCATAGAATAACCATAGCAAGATTTGTATGCAAATAATGGAAAGATTTGGAAATATCTACAATGGAAAAGTGGTTGATGAAGATGATAGAATTTGCTGAGATGGTCAAATTGACTTGCTTGATTAGAGAAAAGACACTATCTGAATATTTATTTCTGAACTGAAACTCTTCATCAACTTTTAGTGTAAAAAAAAAAACTTATGACCTGGTTTTGATGATTAGACAGAATAGATTATAGAAAGAAGAAAGTGATAAGCTAACTTTAGAGAGAGAGAGATAAATTTATAGCTGTAGTTATGATTCCTGTAAAGAAGATTGGAAACCAATTCTTAATATCTTTTTCTTTTCTATTTTTCTTCTGCCTTTTTTCTTTGTTTACTTTAGTTTTCTCTTTTGTTTCTTCTTTTTCCCTTTCTTTCTTTTAGTTTGTATTGACTTTTACTCTTGTTTTTAAAACTTAAAAATTTATACTTAAAAATAAATTTCTATTTAAAAAAAGATTGCACTGATTAAGGGAAGCCTTTCTAAAGGAGATGAGACATGTTGAAATACATTCCAAAAGGAACTTGATGAGGAACTCCCGAAGGACCACATATGCAGACACCCTAAAATGTGGGAGTGAAAGCAAGGGAACATTTCTCCAAGAAATATACTGTTTTCTAGATTATATAGTTAGAAAGTAAGGCAGACATCTATCATTTTTCTCATGAGTGATCATTTCAAAAATAAGCATGAGTTGTAGGTCTGTTTGGAGAAGATAGCATGTCCCTTCTCTTTGTTTGTTTTTTCCTCAAAACATAATTAGAATTTAAATTTGTCGTAAAGAAAAAGATGGCTCAGGAAGGTTGATTATACAATGCAAACAGAGGCCCTCTGTTCTCTAAAATAATGTATAGGTATCACACCTTCCATCCCAAGCAATGCCTACTCACCTAGCATCTAACAGTTTGGGGTCCAGTGGTGGATACATAGATCGAACCACATCATCTACCCTATGAGGAAAACAAAGATGGCTAGTTGTAATTAAACAATGTACACATTAAGGAAGTGAAATAAAAACTGCTATGCATCTGTCTGTTCATCTATCCATCCACTTATCCCTTCCCTTCTCTGCCTGTCCAGCACAGCTTGCTCCCTTCTGCTCCTGTTGAATTTACGAAATATTCCTCAGCATGTCTTTCTTGCATTCCATATATTAGCTTAGTGTGACAAAGTGCACCAAAGATTGTTATCCTACTGTTAGTGAGGACATACATTACCAGGATCACCTTTGCCTACTTTCATATAGAGGGTAGACTTTATGTCTCAGGCAAATGTTGTTAAGGTTAAGCTGATAAAATTAAGGTGTAAAGTTCCTAGCCAGACAATCAGTTTTTGTAGAACACAATAAAATAGTTAATCTGAATCCTTCATATGTGGATCTAGTTGCTTGCACCTGACACAGAGAGATAGAAAGATAAATATCTCACTGCATCTTAAAACCATAGAAACATGTGGTAGGAAGGGATCTTGGGGGTCACCTAGTCCAACCGCCCTGCCCAAGGCAGGATCCTCAAGCAACAAAAATGATTGCCCAATCTTCCCGAAAACCTCCAGCAATGGAGCACGTGCAACTCCAAGAGATAAACTGTTCCAATTGATTAATTTTCTGGCAGAAAATTCTTCCTTAATTCCAAGTAGGATCACCTTCAAACAAGCTTCCATCCATTGCTTTGCCTCAAGTACTGTGAAATATAAACTATCCTGCCCTGAGGTACTATGGAGAATAAACTGACTCTCTCTTCCTTGTGACAGTTCTTCAAGTATTGGGAGATGGCTATTACATCATCCTTAAACCTTCTCTTCATTAGGCTAAACATACTTAGTTTCCCTAGCCATTCACTGTATGATTTAGGCCTCAGACCCCTTATCATCTTTGTTACTCTTCTCTATACTCTTTCTGGGGGTCTTAACATCATTTTTGTATTGTGGCGAGTAGAATTAGGCATAGTATTCATGTGTGGCCTCATCTCTGCAGTATAGAGTAGTAGTATCACTTCCTGTGATCGTGATGCTTTCCCTCTGTTGATGCAGTCAGACCGCATTGGCCGTTTTGGAACCTTCAGCACATTCCTGGCTGTTACTTAAGCAATGGTCCATCAGGACACTTAGATCCCTTTCTCAAGTACTACTGTTGAGTTAGGTCCCATCTATGCTATTCTCTGTGTATTTGGTTTTTCCTGCCTAAGTGCAGGACCTTACTTTTCTCACCAATGAATTGCATCTTATTGGATAGGGACCAATGCTCAAAGTCTGTCAAGATCCTTCTGAATCTTGAATCTGTGTTCCAAAATGTTAACATCTCCCCCACCCAAGTTTGTGTCATCCACCCTTTTAATTCTGTCACCAAGGTAATTTATGATGCTTGAGAGCATTGTACCCAAGACAGAACATTGAGGTATCCTGCTGCATTTCCTTCTTCTTATACTCCTGTGATATATCAGATACATTTAGCATCTTGAACAGAATTCCAGCCCAGTTTCCCCTTCTCTAAAACCTTCCTCTTCTATCCTGCAAATCCAAGGGCATTAAAAACAGAGAGGGCAAAGAACAATGAAGGCAACTGGAGGAATCCCCATCCCCAAAGTATGACCAGTTGAAACAGTCCTTTTCATAAAGAAGTAATTTGTTTAAACAATCCCATAATAATGTTCTGTACATCCTCCCTTATATTTATTTATTTGGTTTGTATCCCACCTTTTGTTCAGGCTAAAATGGACCCTTTTTTCTCAAACCACTCCAGAGCCCTGTTCCTCATAAGTTTTCTATAACTCGCACCTTGGGCTGATTCGTTTGGCTACCACAATAATGTCATTCAGGCTTGCTGGGTACTTCATTTGAGCTCCTGACCCCATTGTCATGGCAACAAGCTTCTCGGTGAGAGTGTGGCAGATCTGTTCAGAAAGTAAGATAAATGAGTGTTACGTGGGAGCATGCTACTTAATTGTACTTGACTTACATGTGCTTCCATGCACTTTCTATCTTCACATTATGATTTTTGAAGAAAAAAAAAGGAAATGTACCTTTAGGATAGCAATGCAGTGAGAGACCAGGCCCCTAAGGAAAAAGAAAATAGCAGCAAATTAGAGAAGCATTTCACCAAAAGTCTTTGGACTCTTCCATGATTTTCTGGTCTTCAGTTTTCAGGTCTTCATTCAGACATAAGATCTTCTATTTCTGAGCAGGACATTTTGTTCTCAGCTCATTTGAATAATTTGGCTCTTGTCATCCAAAGTTGTTGACAAGTTTCCCTTCAAGAACTGATTAACCAATGCCCATTCTGCAGTCAGTGATTTGAAGAGTGAAAAGAAACTGGCGTGAAGCATAGGTTTTTTTTTCTCCTATAAGAATGCATTGATTACCTTGGTGGTATAGAGGCACAGCGGTTAGAATGCAGTAGTGCAGGCAGGCCTGCCTAATTGGGAATTGTATTATCAAGCTGCAAGTTTGATGTGGGTCAAAGAATGGATAATATTAAGAAAGGCTAGATTGTTGACATTAGAAGGTCATGATTTGCTGTTGGGCTGGCATGCTTTTTTATGGTATAAGGGAACTAAAACACAGGGTTATTTTAGAAGGCATTATATATGGGAGTCTTTGTGGTTAAACTGGGAGAAGATAAAAAGACAATGTTATTTGAAAATTCCACTTTGGTTATCGACTATTGAAGCATTTTCCTATCCTATAATTTATAAGAAGGAACAAACAGTTAGATATGGGGAACTATTGGATGAAAAGGGTGAACTTAAATCGATTCAAAACTTAGAGGAACAAGGTATAAGGATGAATTGGTTTTCATATGCGCAAATACATTCAAGGTATGATGAAGATTCTAAAACGGAGGGATTCTATGATACAGACTGAGATAAGATCTTGATGGGTACTGATGAAAAGGTGATTAAAAAATTATATGATTATTTACTGGGAATTAAATTAGAGGAAGAACAAGTTAAAGAAACTATGATTGTTTGGGGGAAGAATTTTGGATATGGGATTGATTTAGAGAAATGGCAAAAATTGTGGTCACAAAATTATAAAATGACAATGTCAACAGCATATAAAAAAAACTTGTATAAGATGTTTTACAGGTGGCACTTTCCCCCGACAAGAATAGCAAGAATGTTTAAGAACAAATCTGAAAAATGCTGGAAATATCATCAGATACCTGGCTCATATTACCATATGTGGTGGACTTGTGAGGACGCCAGAAAATATTTGACTAAAATTCGCATGTGGTTGGAAAAAATGACAAAGAAACATATAGACTTGAAACCAGAGATATTTTTATTGGGAATTTTACCTGATACATATAGTAAAGATTTGAAATACCTGATTGTAAATGTATTAACAGCGACTAGGATTGTATTTGCTAAAAACTGGAAGAATGAGAAATACCATTATAGGAAGAAATTATTAAGAAAATACTGGAATGTGCTGAGATGAGTAGATTGACATTTGAAATTAGAGAGCAAGAGGATAAACAATTTTATGAAATTTGGGATCTTTTTTATCAATGGCTAGATGATAGAATACAATAATAGAATATTTAGAATGTTAGACAGTAAGGAATATCTTTACTTTTTTTCTTGTCTTTATTATTTGACACTATATTTATAAAGTGTTTTTAGGATTGATTTGGAATGAATATATGATTTGTTATAGAATAAACTGTTTAAAGTATTGTTATCTCATAAAGCATGAATAATTAAAAGTATAGTCAAAAGTTGTTTTTTTAATAGCGATATTAGGATATATAAGTTTGGACTGACAATATGAGTTGTTATGTAAATAATTGTAATTGAGACTACAAAATGAATGCACAAAACTGATGAACCAATCGACACACTGGATGTACATATGAGAGTTAATGTTTAAATGTTTTGTTTGTCTTGTTTGTTTGTAGAAAATCAATAAAATTCTTTTAAAAAAAAAAAAAAAAGAATGCAGTAGTGCAGGCTAATTCTGCTGACTGCCAACGGCCAGCAGTTCAGCAGTTTATCACCAGTTCAAAGTTGACTCAGCCTTCCATCTTTCTGAGGTCGGTAAAAAGATCTGTCCAGATTGTTGAGGGGCAACAAGTTGACTCTGTAAACTGCTTAGAGAGGGCTGTAAAGCACTGTTAAGTGCATATAAATCTAAGTGCTATTGCTATTATACACATGTAAAATCTACCTTGTTAACTTTGGAATGAATTGGGCCAGTCAAAGCCAATTTTCTCCTTTCTCACTCAGCTTGACACACTTTGGAGGGAGGAGGGAGCTTTGGAATGTCAAACCAGACATCAACAACTCCTATCGTGTGTGAACCAAGGTCATCACTGCAGGTACTGGCCAGAGATTGGAAAGAGACACCAGAACATCTAACTACTAAGGAGATGCTGGAACACCTAATTGGAAAATGTGACCTGTGACAAAGAGGGAGGGAGCTGCCTAATTTTTAATTGTATTGAAAGCATGGGAAATAGCCAGAGCTGGTTTTAAGATCATCCGTACTGAAATGATGTACTCAGTAAAGCCGTTCTCTGAGGAAACTGAAAGTCTTGAAGTGCTGACTCGTTCAGGTTCGTCAGTCAGAACCTTGATACATATATGTTAAGGTGCAAAGATATTACCTATTTTTTTTAACAGTAACAAAATTCATACCAATATTTTACACAAATAAGTAATAAGTTAGGATTAGGTTTGTCTAGTCTTACCTCCAAATTACTCTTCGTTATTTCATTTAAATTAATATTTCAAAGATAAGATGCATTGGAAGTACAGGGTCTGCAATTGTCAGTATTCTCAGACAAAGGAAAGATAAGACCATGAGATAAGACCATGCAAAATGTTGGCATGGAAGGACAGAGATAGCAACTACTAATGGATTTTGATGGGAAACAAAAAAACAACCTATGTGGCAGATGTAATTAAAAAACAGAATCTGCCAGGAAGGGCCTAGTTCTAGCATGGAGGCAAAATGGATGTTTAAGGTTAATGGTGGTCATAATTGAGAGAAAAATTATAAGTTACTCTTTTATAATGGAATTTATATAGTTAGACTAGAAGATTCTCTTTTGCTCTTTCTGATGCTTTTCTGTATAGCTTTTCCTGCATAAAACCCCCACCTTATAACCTAAAATATGTTCAGTCACAAGTACATGATACAATATTATAATCTTCTTGGAGAATGGGAAGATCTGTCCAGGCTAGGCAACAAGGGAATATCCTCCCAAGGTAAAGCCCAGCAGCCCAGCAGTAAAACCAAGATAAGACACTGAAACACTGAAAACAATGCCTTGCTGACTCTCAAACTTATAGTTTATCTCATTTTAGAATATAGAGAATAAGGGGTGTATGGGGAGGGCCTCTTAGGCGTGGCATGTTCTGTGCAAGGGGTATAAAATGTATTGCTTGAATATAGACGTTTGCTCTTATTGTACCCCAATTCACTTTAGAAGGGACTTGAAGGCTGGTTTGCAAACGCTTATTTTCTTTAATAAACCTTTGAATTGTGAACCAGACTTGTTCCTGTGTTGCGAGTATTGAATAATTTGGTTCTTACACCTCAGATAATGGAAGGAAAGTATTAAGTTTTTAGCTGAATGCTAAAAACAAAGATTGTTGGATAACGGTATTTTCAAAAGCTAACTCCTATGCAGTTTCTTCTCCCCACTAACATTGCTTTAAAAATGGGTGAAAAAGTGTGAGTTTGGTTCAGCTGCATTTGTCAAATACTTAATTATTAATCCTTTTCAATGTAATACTTCTATACTAAACATTTAAAGAGAAGAATTTGAAGAGATTTTTGGACTTTATTCTCTGGTCCCATTTTGTCCCAAATTACATGCAGCAGAAGAAAAACAATCCCTTCCAGATTATGCTGCCTGGAAGGCATTGCTGCCCAACTTACGAAGCATCATCAATCCAGTCCTCATTTGCCAGGATTGCTTCAATATGTGGGTTTGTTATTACCACATCATCCATCTCCAATTCAGAAGGTTCAGACTGTGTCTCCATCGTGCCAGTTAGGTCAACAATAGGCCTCGGAGGAAGCACAAAAGAAATCTAAGGCATTGTGTGTATCAAAACACCCCTAATTAAACTTACTTTGGACCAATGAATTCAGCATGTTTTGAGATCAAAATTGACTCATAAAACTCTTAATTGACTGTCATTTATTATTAACAAAAGTCATAGATTAGACATTCCCATTTTGGAATCCTTCAGATGTGACTTCAGTGCCTCGACTCCTTAATTTTGGTGATCCTAATTTCGAAATCTGGAAATTGTTGTCCCAAAACATCCCAGGGGAGTGAATGAATTACTAGAATCCACAGTTGAAAAATAATCTCACCTGGTATCATAATGATTCAAAAAGTCCTTGAGTCGGCAGTAACGCTGCCTACATACCACAACCAGAGCCACAAAAGAAGCCAGGAAGATGGTTGCCAATACCCCAATGGCTACAATCACAACTGTCTCCATTGATGCTCCTGGTGACCTCAGGGAATGAATAGACAGTTCAACAGCAAGATGTCTTCAGAAACACTTCTACCTGAATTAAAACTGAATAAAATGAAGTCTTGCTGGTTAAATATACCAGGAATAATGAAATGTTTGGCTTTCAGAAGAATTCTGTGTCAAGCAATTTGAATAAGTATTGAACAGAGTTCACAGTCTCTCCAAACAATAACACGGATCACACTAACTTTTTTCTCAAGCATTAAAAAGTTGCTTTTTGAACAATAGGGATTTAAATTCTTGCTAATACGTTGAAATGTTGGGCGATCTACTCATAGATCCAAATATCTATATTGTGCCCATCTTCACTTATTCTTGCTAGCATTTGTCAAATGATCCGTTCCCTTCTTTGACTATTTTTATGATTAATTGAAGTATTATATACCTTTGTCAGATTTTTTTCAACAATATTTGGTAATATTTCAATTAATGTAGTAGGCAATCTTCCTTAAGTATGTGCTTAGCAAAATGAAATCATTAATTTCATTAATTGAAGTATTATATACCTTTGTCAGATTTTTTTCAACAATATTTGGTAATATTTTAATTAATGTAGTAGGCAATCTTCCTTAAGTATGTGCTTAGCAAAATGAAATCATGGCTCATCTGATCCATCATGTTTTACAGTTAAAATGTCTTTCCAATGAAATAATTCTTTGGCAGATTGCAGTCTAATATTTTCTTTCTGTATTGCTTTTTTCATTGCTTTTAGGGTACTTTTGCCCAACCTCATTGTGTCAGTTTAGAATGCGTTCTAAACTGACACAATGAGGTTGGGCAAAAGTACCCTAAAAGCCAAGCATTCCTGCAGTTTCCCACTGTGTCACTTGTGTTTGAGAGCTAAGCCTTTTCCCTCCTTGGTTCTATAATAGTTTTTCTGAAATAGTTTTTTTCTATTGGTTTGTTTTTCTTGCTTTAACTCACCTCTTGCTTCTGAGTTTCAATATCCTACCCTTATGTCAGTCAGCTAGCCAGGTTTAAAATCCATAACACTTTTTAAAACAATTATTTTCCTCTGTGCTGTCCAGACAGTTTAGAGTTAATGGGATTTGGGATAGTTAGTTAGGAATTGAGAGCCGTCCCCTTAAGGGAATGCATCATGGTAAATGTAGTTAAGGTATCTTGGGACATCTAGTTCATGTCATGTGGCCACACCTATAACCCTGATTGGTCACTGAATTGACTCTTGGTGGATTGGGGGAGGTTTCTTCTCTCTTGCCTGAACACAGCCTCATGGTAGCATCTCTACCCCCTACTTCTATGACATGGGATCAAAGAGATAACCATCTTTTTACCCATAAAGACAGATATGTAAAAGATTGGACATTAAGAAGAATCTCGTCATAACTGTAGTTATTGAGGATGCCTGATGAACCAATAAAAAAGACTTTGTATGGATGCTTTGCGGAGTTTATCTTTGTACAGGACAGAAAAGTAAAAAGATGGTTATCTCTTCCCTTTCATCCCATATCTTAGAAGCAGGGGGTAGAGCTACTAACATGAGGCTCTGTGTTCAGGCAAGAAAGTTGCAGATGAGTACTAATTGACTGTAGTATTCTTTTTTCACCATTTGAAAGTTAGTAAATATGAACACCTGTTGGCTTTAAAGTGCTGGAATAGTTAAGAAGCAGCTTATGAGTAGGTATATGGGGAACAAACCAGTTGCCCCCAGGCTGATGGGATAACTTGGTGTGATAAAATTCATGACTGGAATGTACTGATGGAAGGATATAAATTGTTCCAAAGAATCAGACCTAACAAAAGAGGAGGGGAAATTGCATTATATGTAATCTCTATAGAAATGCATAAACCACGGATGAAACCTCCTAGAATGCATATGGGTCAATATAAAAACAAAACAAAACATTGTCATATACTACAAGTCATCCAACCAAACAGAAGAAATATATGAACTGTTTGCTAATGAGTTAACAAATGTATGTGAGAAACAGCACAGTAGTAATAGAAGACATTAGCTACTTCGATATCAAGTGGGAAACAAACTCTACATCACGTAGGAGATCAATCAGATTTCTGACTATCCTAGCTGACAATTTTTCATATAAAAGTTAGAAGAAGGAACCAGAGGGATGAGTATACTGGGCCTAATTCTTACTAACAGAGAAGAAATGATAGAAGGGGTTGAACTGCAAGAATTTTGGGGGAGAGTGACCAGGCCATATTACAATTCAATATCATGCAGACACAAGCAATAGTACATAATCAAACTAATGTCTTAGACTTTAAAAGAGCTGATTTCAACAAATTTAGAGAGAATTTGGGAAGGATACCATGGATGAAAACCTTAATGGGGAAAACAATTCAAGAAGCTTTGGAAACTGACAAATATGATTAAAAGCCAAATCCAGGATAAAAATGGCACCTCAACAATGGAGCCATCTAAATACATCTTTGGTTCCATGGAAGCCACAGACAATCAGATCTTGAGGGCCATTTGGAATAACAAAAGGTATGGAACTGATCTAATTTAGAGGAGAAGAATTTTCCATAAGTGGGTATCATAGCAGAAAAGGTATGCAAGAAAAGAGCAAAAAAAAAAGGGCAACAAAGATGATTATGGAGCTGGAGGCTAAAACATATAAAGAATGATTGCCGGATTGGGTATATGTAGTCTAGTGAAAAGAAGGACTAGGGTGACATGAAAGCAGTGTTCCAATATTTGAGAGGCTGACACAAAGAAGAAGGGATCAACCTATTTTCCAAAGCACCACAAGGCAAGAAAAGAAGCAATGAATGGAAATTAATCAAGGAAAGTAGAACTTAATACTGAGAAAAAATTTCCTGACTGTGAGAACAATAAACCAGTGGGATAGCTTGCCTTCAGAAGTTGTGAGTACTCCATCACTGGAGGATTTTAAAAAGAGATTGGGCAGCCATTTGTCTGAAATGGTACAGGATCTTCTGCATGAGAAGAGAGGATTGGATTAGAAGACCTTCAAGTTCCTTCAAACACTGTTATTTTGTTATCTTGTTTTGTTAACTGTCCTATCCTTTGAGCAATGTCTATGGAGATTCTCAGTCATCAAGGTCATGGTGGTCCCATGATAGTGAATTCAAAGGATGTCCCAAAGGTGCTTTTTCAAGAGGCATCTAGACTTTCTGGTTTTTCTTTGAAGACATTTTGCTTCTCAACCAAGAAGCTCTGACTGGATGGTGGGGAATGGATGAATTTATACTCCTTTCAGACAGCTGGTCATTTATAATAATAAATATATAACAAATACAATGAAAATTTCTATAGACAAAAATAGCTGCTGCACCATGGGTTTACCGTTGCCCCCCTTGTAGCCAATCTCTACATGGAAAAGGTAGAAACCAAAGCCCTAGACTCCTTCACAGGAATTCCACCCATTCACTGGTATAGGCATGTGGATGATACTTGGGCCAAGATCAAAACACAGGAATTGGAAGCATTCCTCAAACATATCAACTCTGTGGACTGATATATCAAATTCACATGGGAAAATGTTAAGGGAAATAGTCTAGCCAGCCTCAACTGTGCAGGACACATTAAGGAAGACAGAAGCCTTAGCACTGAAGTTTACAGAAACCCCCCCACATAGATCAGTATTTATATTTTGATTCTCACTACCCACTGGAGCACAAAATGGGAGTCATCAGAATCCTATACCAGAAAAAGAACTAAAAATACATCAAGGGAGCCCTCAGAACATGTAACTATTCCATGTGGGCTTTCATCAAATCTCAAAAAGATGCTACAGAAGCTCCTCCATAACAGACACAAAGAGAACAATAAATGAAACAACATCAACATTCCATACATTGCAGCAATACTGGAAAGCTCAGGAGGATCTTCAGCCAAAACATAATACGTGCACACTTCAAACCCAAAAATACACTGTCAGAAGCTTGTCCACTCCAATGATAAAATACTCAGAAGCAAACTGAGTAACATGGTATATGCAGTACAATGCAGTAAGCCATGTGCAGATCTGTACATTGGGAAAACAAAACAACCACTTCATAAATGCATGGCACAACATAGCAGAACAAACCCATCAGGACAGGATTCAGCAGTCCAGGACAAGATTCAAAAGACAAAGGCTGCTCTTTTGAAGACAGCAAAGTCCACATTTTGGACAGAGAGAACTGCTGGTTTGAAAAAGAGGTCAAAGAGGCCATCTATATCAAAATTGAACAACCTTCCCGCCCCAGAGGGGGAGAGATATGACATTATCTATCCCCAGTCTACAACACAGTCCTTTCAACAGTTCTAAGAAAGCCCACACCCATTTGCACTACTCAGGTGACTGTGATGACACAGATCAGTGGTGGGATTCAATTTTTTTTACTACCGGTTCTGTGGGCATGGCTTGGTGGGCATGGCAGGAGAAGGATACTGTAAATCTCCAGTCAGAAGTGGTATTTGCCGGTTCTCGAACTACTCAAAATTTCCGTTACTGGTTCTCCAGAACTGGTCAGAACCTGTTGAATACATCTGACACAGATAAACATCCAAGTGGCCTCAATGACTCTCTAAAAGAAGGGAAATGACCACCTGTATTCAAGGAGGATAAATCCTTTCATTCCCCACTATCCACTCAGAGCTGGGGAAGCTTCTTAGATAAGAAGCGAAATGTCTTCAAAGAAAAACCAAAAAGTCCAGTTATCTCCTGAAAAAGCACCTTTGGGACATCCTTTGAACCCAACTATCATGGTAGACTGACTGAAGAAAGGTTTCAATGAAATGAATGATGTATATGTGTCTATTGAAGAGTCTCTATCCTAAATCACTTTTTCCACATATCTTTTCAGTAGATTCGAAAGCTATCATCTTTCCCAGTACCAACAGTATCCCAACAAGTATCTCTTAGCCCTTTATCATTACTGGTTCTGCCTGGAAGTAACAGCCCAGCCAAGAGATTCTCCTTTTTATGTGTTGGGATATAAAATACATCTATCAACTGGAGATGCCAAAACTGAACATTGGGATCTCTAATGAACACTTAACTAGTTTATGAGGATGAGTTTTGCCAAACTACCTCCAGTTGTTTCAAATTTCAAAACAGACTTTCCCTGTTGCCATGGTTTCCACTTCATAAATTAGGCAGTTCTGGGAAAATTATATAAACTCTTCTAGCAGATGAGAACTAGATCAGTATTTCAAGGATTTATGGAATGACTTAGTCCTTCAAGGGCAGGCTGAATAATCTTCTTTTACTGCTAACTATTGATGGCCAAATTTTAAAAGCTGGACCAATTACTCATGCCACAGTGCCTTTGAAGTTAACAATGCAGGTACTCTTTGACCCACAAGAGTTCATTTAGTGACAGTTTGAAGTTACAACAGCACTGAAAAAAGTGACATGACTTTTTCACACTTATGACCATTGCAGCATCCCCATAGTTATATGATTTACATTCAGATGTTGACAAGTCCTTCACATTTATGACAGTTGCAGTGTCCTGGAGTGATGTGATCCCCTTTTGAGATCTTCTGACAAGCGAAGTCAATGGGGAAACTAGATTCACTCAACAAATGTGGTGAGAAAAGTTGTAAAATGGGGCAAAACTCACTTAACAAATACTTAACAACATAAATTTTAGGCTCAATTGTGGTCGAAAGTTGAAGATTAGCTATAAATCAGCATGAAGAGTTAACTCTCTTTGTAGCGGAACATATCGATCTTCCACTAGTGCTGGGAACATTTGGTTACAAGACCATGACCCCAATATTAAGTGGAAAAAACAATTTATTGCCCTTGAAAATGCTGAATGCCTTTCTCACTGTGATCGGCCCTCCAAAGCCCCCCGCCAACCCTCCTCCAATGGTTCACAGAGAGTTTCCCAATTTGACAAGTATATATACAGACTTTGCTGATGGTTTGGGGAGGAAGAAGCCTCGGCCCTCTCTCCACGCAGAGATTGTGATTGCACCATAAACCTGGTTCCTGGTGTCAAAATTCCTACCAAGAGACAATTCCAAATGTCTACTACAGAATTAGAAGCTTTAAAATAATATTTGTGATGTAATTTGCAAAAGGGATTCATATGACCTCCCCACCCCCCAGTTGCTTGCCTCAGCTTCCACCTTCTTCATATTCAAAAAGCAAGACCCCAGTGGGCCTAATAACAGTGATACCCTCCGCAACTGAGGGCAGTCCATGATTACAAGGCTTTAAATGCAGTCACAGTAAGAGACTGTTATTCACGGCCATTAATTTCAGACCTATTAGATAGACTGTTGAAAGCAAGCATTTTATAAGATTAGACATCCACAATGCTTACCTTATTCAAAGGCACATTTTTCTGGTTTAAGCAAATAAAAGAAGGCCATGAATCCTTAATTTGCTTTTGACACCAGATACAGCAAATTTGAATATAAAGTGATGTCTCTTGGTCTGTGCAATATCCTGGCCATCTTTTCTAGATTCATGAACCAAGTTTTTCAAGATAAATTTATGGTCTTATATTTGAATAATATTTTAATTTACTCTGAGAATGAGGCTCAGCATACAGACCATGTGCACACGCTCCTCGGTAGAGATAACCATCTCTTTGCTAAGCCAGAAAAATGTGCCTTTGATTTACAACAACTAGACTTCTTGGACTATTGTATTTCCGGACCCCAGAAAGTCCAAGTTGTACTAGACTAGCAAGCCCCTTGCATAGCCAAAGATGTCCAATGTTTCCTGGGCTTTGCTAATTTCTACAGGAAATTTATACTAGACTTTGCTCACAAAGCAAACCACTGACCTAACTGACAAAGAAGAGAATTAAATTCACTTGGGCGTCTACACACCAATCAGTCTTTGAAAAATTAAAGCAGCTCTTTTATGCCTTTTGCCATGCACCTTCTTTTCCAGAATCCTCTCTGCCCCACAATGCAATTATGACATGTTTAATAAAGAACTCCTTGCTGTTGCATCAGCATTCGAACACTGGAAACTCTTCTTAGATGGTGCATGTTTTCTATAGAGATCAACACCGACTACAAGAATCTACCTATTGCAACAAACGAAGCCACTTTCATCCAGACAAGTTGGATGGAGTCAATTCTTCTCATGTTTTGATTTCTACATAAATGCATCCCAGGCTCCAAGAACTTAATGCCAGATATGTTCTCTCACAAACCAATATTCTGTTGTTCAAAAGATCCCATAACCAACAACAATCCTACAATCTTCCAATTCCCAGATTCATCAATCACCACCAACCACCGAGAGGCTGGAAGCTACCCAACTGCACCAGGACTTACTCACAAAGATAAAGACACAGCCTAACTTTTTCTAGACCATATCTTTTGCTACCATGGCATGGTATTAGCACTTGTGTCAGACAGAGGCATGCAATTCCAATCTAGATATTGGAAAGCACTTTTCCAGCTACTAAATGTTAAGATCAACCTCTCCTCAGCTTACCCGCTTGCCACGAATGGGAAGGCTAGTATTTCACCAAGCATTACTTTCTGAAGATGTCTCCTTGAGCCCAATAAGATCCCAGCAACATCCTCAAATGCCAGTCTTAGTAGAGGGAGAACGAGAATACAAAGTGGAAGAGGCTTACACTTTAGGAAAAGAGGCAAAGGCATTCAGTACTTGATTCATTGGAAAGGCTACACAGTTGCAGATCACTCCTGTGAAAATGCATGGTATGTTCATGCTCGTGATTTAATTCGTCAATTCCACCAGCACCGATGTAATGGCTGTATTTTATTTTATTAAGTAAACCCAAATAATAACTCTTAATTGAAGTACCTTCTAAGCTGCTAAAGCAATCAGGTGAACATAATTGTGTTGCTTGGTTATATTGTGCATACAGTATAGAAGTTGGGAAATGAATTTTTGCTATAGGAAGTCTAACAAATTTAACTTTGGAAACCACAGGCTTTAAAAAAAAAAATTCTCACCTGGACTCTGTAGGAATAAAGGATCTGCCACCATTACCGGAACTTTAGTGTGAAGAAAGCAACTGAGCAAATAACATTAGTCATACATGACCTTTACCCCCTCATCCCAACCCACAGTAAATAGCGCAAGAACACATGGAACACAAAGATAACTTCCTTGGAAACACTTTTGGCCTGGCAGACACTAGACACTGGCTCAATTGGTTTTTCATGGAAGAAAAGGATGGCATGTACATTGATTATGGAGCAGGAGGTTGGCACAGTTTACAGTTACCATGCAAAGTAGAGGTATGTGATATCCAGTGATAGGATATATGGACTTTCAAAATTAAGATTATTCTGAACTTAAATTCTACTGCTTATATAAATCTTGCACTATTAAACAACAAAGCATATCTCATTATTGTAATCAATTTGTTCTTATAGTGGAATAATTTATCACTGGAAATGTTAGTTAGCTATTTTCTGTGTTTGTGGTCTAATATAAAAATGTAGTTCCCCTTCCCTCTTGCACAAGTTGGATTAACTTTTAAAGCATCTTAATCTTAATTTGATCCACATGTGAAAAATTGAGGAATCTGTTGCAATAGGACCATTCAGTCAAGGTTTTGGAAAATGAGTGGGTTAAGATCTTACAGGATTTTAAGATCCAAAGAGATAATTCATTATAGTTATTTGTAAGATACCTGATATGGTAATTATTAAAGAGAAAAAAGTCTGCTTCATTGATGTTTCTGTTCCTGGTGATTCTAGAATTGAGGAGAAGCAATTGGATAAAATACCAGGACTTGCAGATTGAAGTTGGAAAAGAAATCCAGTTGTGATTGGACCCTCAGAATGATACCTAAAGGATTACCTTGATATCTGGAAATACTGAATTTACCAGTATTTCAGTACAGAACACTAATTTTAAAGAGCCATGCTGCTTGGAATTGCCTATAGTCTTAGATGCTATCTCAATAATTCCCATGTTCTTGGTTAAGATCTGAATTATTAAGTTTCCATCAATATTAAACTATGAATCTACATAATAATAGACAATGCAATACCTGGAAACAATGGCATAGAAAGAAAATTGTGGGTCCCATCCATTACACACAGTGGGACCAAGAAAAATTGGTGGCTTCCTGTCAATGGAATACCACTCAACCAAAGATAAGACTGGCTCCCATCTTGTTATTTTTCTGGAATGCTTTGAAAACATGAATTGGTAGTGGGCTTGGGGACCTCAAGCTGCTGCTCCGGTGGGGTGGTTGAATAGGTTTTTAGTTGCTGAATCACTTTAGGTAGTCATATAAATAAAATAAATAAATAAATAAAAACTGGACAAAATTACAAAATACAAGGATACAGCATATTGTAATAGAAATAGAATAACTGCAAATAGAAATAGAACTGTGGCAAAAGAATGCAAAAGTGATACCAACATTAATAAGCACCTAGGATGCACTTCCAAAGCATCTGGAGCACTACTTGGACATCAACAGTATTAACAAAATTATTATCAGTCAATTGCAAAAGGCAGGCTTATTTGGAAGACCTTACATCCTGTGATGATATATTTAATATTATTAAACAGTATCTACATCTGGTGGATTGTGCAATCTACCATAACATGAATGTGTATGCTGCTTTCAGAAGTTTTGGGTGACTTAATAATTGTTAAAAACACCCCCCCCCCCAAACAAAGAATAGTAGAAAGTCTTAATTTATTTTAGGTGTTTTCCTAACAGTTTCTGTTATACTCCACTTTTTATGCAAGCATCACAACTTCACTATTATCAGAAAAACTTCTTGAATATTACTAAACCCACTGTCAACACAGCTCCTTTGTAAAAAGTCATAACATTAAAAAGAGACATGAAACATGGCAGTGAGGAAGCTTAGGAATTTTGCCTTAGCAACAGCTTCCTGAGAACAGAGGCCTTCTCTGAAGCAAAACATCTGGTTTTTAAGAGGATTAGTCTGTGAACTCTGATCATTTCTTACTCTTAAAACAAAAGAGGGATTAAAAAAACACTCTTGCCTCTTTTCAGATCTTTTCACAAAAGTAAATGGAAATGCACCCAAATGTAGCTACAGAATCATCCCCTCCCACAAGGTAAAGGCTTTGTCTAGAGGTAACAAGGGAGCACACTAAAACAGTTCGTCCCTTTACCTGGGAATATTGTACTGGAGGAGGCCACACTGCTTCCCTTGCCAAGAGCCCCTCCAAGCAAGTTCCTTCGAAGGTAAGACAGGCCCCTTGTCTGCTAATGCAACACTCTTTCAGCCTTCTTGTTAAGTCCTGCCTACATTCCTGAGCAAGATAAAACTGAACAGATGCCAGATGGACAGAGGCGAGCTTTGAAAGTGGGCTGGCCATGCATAGGGGATTTGGGGTGGGGTGCTTTCAGTGGAGATGTATGTTCAATTTTCCTTGCAGGAGGTTGTGCAGTATAGGCAAGAATGAAGTATATTGTAATCTGTCTAATAAATACTGTAAAGCAGGATTTCACAAACTTTTGATTGTATCTTAGTGCTTTTCTTAGTGCTTGGTAACTTAAGAGACCTGTGAACTTCTACTGCCAGGATTCCCCAGCCAGTATGTTTTCTTTAAGTTTTATTATTGTATATCTGTTTACTTTAGAAGCAGTCACAATGGAACAAAAATCTTCCAGCTGTAATACTCACTTTAAAAATAGGTTTCATATAGGAGGTGAAAGAAGTACTATATTCACTAATTTTTATTATCTAATTAAGGCATATCATGTGGATCTTAATTTTAATTTCTGAAGAAGTACATAGAATTAAACTATATTAGGGAAATTATCCAAGTACATTTGCTGATGTTATCAGCAAATCAGAGGCAGTTGTTTGCATTATATCATAAATTACTACTTAAAACACACATGTATATACTGTTCATACACGCTTTTGCCACAAAGTAAACTGCACCATCAATCCTAGGCTAAAGTAGAGCCTTCTAAGAAAGAATGATGAGCATAGACAGCTGTCTCGTGGCTTTTCAAATTTTACGAATCCCGTAAAAGAATGCTGGGTAGTTGTAGCCGGAGATAAAAATTAATGCTACAGAAGACCTGGACAATATGCTAGGTCTTCTAAGTTCATTACCCACTAAAAATCCTGGATGCAGTGCCTTCTCTCTCCCTCAAGACAGACAAAAAACAAAACAAAAACAAAACTATTGCATTTAAACAAAAGAGAAAAAAATATTTCCAAAATAGTTTATGGATTTTCAAGGATGTGTTTGCCATCCACTGTCAGAAGAATAACTTTCTGCATACATTCACTGTTCTGATTTTCTTTTCTGCTTAATGGAATATTGAAAGAAAACATATAAAGGAGGATGCTGGAATTCTTTCTGTCCTAGGCTGGCATTAGACTAAGGCCGAGTAGATCTAGTTTAATGGGGAAAAATGCTAAACCTGTCCAAATAATTCTAAAAGAACAAATTTTCACATCAGCAGGTGGTGGTGCCATCAATCAATGTGGACTATATCCTACTGTCTCTGCCTTTCAACAAAACAACTCTCTGAAAATTGAATAGAATAGGATATAAGATAATAATATAAAAGATAATATTAAAAATGTCTGAAAATGGGCCAGCTTGGAGGTGGTAGAGAAAAAAAGATCCAGCTAAAATTCCCAAAGCATCCCTGTGGGAGAGGCCATTAGGATGGAGCTGTAGGTGTAACAAGCTCTCTGAGCAGCTTCCAACCATAGAGTATGCAGTATTTGGGAGGTCAGATGCTACAACTCAACCTCTCAATCTTCTGAAGAGTTATAACTTTTGGCCATTTTGCCAACCATTGTTGTTATATAACTGTCGGGTTCTACAGTTCATGGGATACCCTCTTTTACTGTAAACATATATGTAATTATATTAAACTTGGTTTACTCAAGGATCAGATACACAGGTAAGTTGAATTCCACTTTATTGATCTCAAAGTGCAAGTTATCTTACCTCAGGTAATTTAACACATATATTGGAACAAGCAACGGATACACAGAAATTAATATAACAAATCTGTATTCTGTATTACAATGCCAATACTGTGATCATTTTATGCCGTGCAGTCAATAAAGTGTGGTCAGAGTAATCAATGTTAGCCCAAATGAAAGTCTGACTTTCTTCAAGCCCATCTCACATTTTCAACAATACTTCATTAAAGAAAATCCTCCTGAAAATTCAAAATATATTAATTGGTGTACTGTTTCCTTCAACTCCTTCACAGCAAGTAGTATGCTTGAAAAATAATTACTTCAGTTGAAAAATAAATCTTTAGATTCACTCACAAAACCTCCCATTTTCCCCACACGTTACCCACACCAAGTCATAGTCAACGAAAGTGTTGAAAATTACTGATGCAGAATGCCATGCCAGGAAATTAGCCCATTACTTGTCCAACAGGGTTTACTCACCCATGTTTCCAACCTATAAAAACAAACTTTTTGAATCCAGCAGAGAAGATTTGCTTGCTTGCCAAATGTTTCTCTCCCAGCTTCATTTCCATATCTGTGGCTCTAGCCAGTGACCCCTCTTTCCTTACAGCAGCAGGAGTGGTTCTCACACTGCAGTCACTCCATTATACAGCTCTATGTCTAGCTTTCTGGGAATATGTAACTGGTCTGACTAAGGATCTGCTCCATAACCTGATTCTGGAAAAACATGTACATCGCTATATTTCCTTCTTCATCCTGTGGCCTCAATAAAGTTGGCCCAAAAACAATTGCAATACTCTGCTGGGACATGCGGTTCTTCTCCCGGAACTCTACAACCCTGGGGGGAAAAAAAGGAAGAACACCTTGAAGCCATAAGAATAATTCTGCTATGCCACCAGTAGTAAGTGGACTTAAATTCCAATTTCTTTTGCTTGGGTTTAAGTTTATCACTTACAATACTTTTATGAAGTACTAGTAGTCTTCTATAAAGATGATTGCTAACTACTTGCCCTTTTGTGCCTATCTGGCTGTTTAAGTTTCATTAAATATTGTTTCTTTCAAGCAGCATAGCAACTGAAAGTGTCATCAACTAAATTTCTACAGTGTTGCAATCAGGCAAGCAGACAGGCCTGATGGGATAAGGAAATGAGCGGGTTGGGGGGTCTGCTTTCAAGTGGGAAGTTAAAGATAGGAAGACCAAAAGGCAAAGAAAATGGTCATAAGGGTTGACTCTAGCTTGGAGGAGACTGTGGTTGAAGCAATACATTTACAAAGGATCTATGGTCACAGGACTGCTTTTATTGTAAAATTAGTATTTTAACATCCCAAACTGACAAAAGATCTGGAAAATGATGCTGCTCACCTGGAAAGATGCTGGAAGAGAAGCCTCGAGGTATTGAAATTAGCAGGAGGTAGAGAATACACAACCTCTCGTAATTGATGCCTTCGCTTTGCGGGGTCTATAACTTCTGTAGTCCCCCCCCAAAAAAGGAGATTTCACTCATTCTGTTCTTTATATAACTAGTTCTAAGAAATAACAGTAGATTGTCTAGTTTTTTTTTCACTGTTATTTTTCACTGCAATGGAAATACAGGACATCATACCATTATTTACTTTCTTGCCACCCTGTTCTTTCCAGCAGTCAAGAGCAAGGGGAAAGGAAAGGCGCATCCTAGACTAGAAGTCACATTCTCCTAATTTGATTTTACAAAGAAAGGCTATGCCAAGCCTAGTTTGCTAGATGGCATGACTCCTTAGATTCCAAAGAGTATATCTTATGCATATGCATATGCGTCTCTAGGTGTATTTTATGAAGTGCCTATTCTATTCCCTTTTTCGCTTTTGCTTGTGTCGATGTTTTTAATTCTATATATTTTTTTCTCACGACTTTCTTAGTTCAGTAAAAATATTATGTGAAATCACAACTGTCAGTCTTTCAGCTGTGTTGGCCTTCAAGCGCATCGAGTTTTTCCTAAGAGCCTAGGAAATTGTATTAGGATAATATTTATGTGAATCCCAGCAGAATGATCTTTTCTAACTGTTAGATGGAAATTTTGTCAATGTGCAGATTTTTAATGCGCTGTCCAAGATTTTTGGGTATGGCATCCAACACGATAATAACCACTCGGACCATCAGATCTTGATATTTGTGGCTATTGTTACCTAAATTGATACTGTGACAAGGCACGAGAAGGCAACCCGTGTTACTTTTCCTAAATAGAGCTCTAATGTGACCTTATTAACCATCTCCTCATTGCAATTTGCTGATTAAGAATCACTTTTGATTTGTAACACTGTTATTTGAAGGGAGATCTTTAAATTATTTATCATTTATTTATTTGTACCCTGCCTTTATCGTTTTTACAAATAACTCAAGGCAGCGAACATATCTAACACATCTTCCTCCTCCTATTTTCCCCACAACAACAACCTTGTAGGGTAGGCTGGGCTGAGGATGGCTAAGGCACGACTTGAACTCATTGTCTCATGCTTTCTACCTGGTGGTGTAACCACTAGACAAAACTGGCTCTATACACTATAAATTTAGACTGGATTTAAACTTTAAAAAAATAAATTAGATTTAAATATTATAATCTACAGAAAATTACTCCATTTATTTTTAGTTTTTTTTTCTTTTGACCTGGCCATGTCCAGGTTTAATGTTACACTCTGTCTACCAACTACCTTTTAAATTTTCACAGTTTAAAAACAGTAAATATGATCTTCAGCTGCTACAAGATTCGCTAAATTTGCTTTAAATGATCAACAAGCAATAGGACAGAATGGACCTGTATCTTCTACTATCAATCTAGGTGATGTGCTGGATTGACACAATTTCTAATTCCCATTTGTTTCAACAAGAGAAACAACTGAGATGTAGATAACCTGGAGAAATGAAGTTTTATATGCAGAATATTCAAATCACCTTTCTGAACTCAAAATTCTAATTTTGGAAGTATTAGTTCAGCTTAGGCATGAAGCCAGCTGATAATTTAGAGGTAGGCAATAGGAAGAAAGAAGTAGCAATTTGCTTTTGAAATTGTTGCCATGAAAATAGCATGTATTAGTCTAGGCAGTCATCAGGAGTCAAAACTATCTCGAAGCGCTCCCCCTTCACCCCCGTTCCTTAAATTTGCCCTATTATGATTTGTGGATCTAAGTGTTCAGTAAAAACATTCTGACTGCACCTTAGCTATGGGAGATAAATCTTACAGTCAAAAAAACTTTGGCTTTGATACATATATTCAAAGTTAGCCACTAAATAACCCTTTTATCCTTCCTAAGAGTAAAATATTGTCTTACCAGCAGCAGCAATTAATTGGCTGAAAAATCTGAAGGGGAAAAGCGGTTCGGGTAGTTCGCGGAAGAAGAGTTTGAGTGCCCCAGTGATGACATGAACATCATCCCACTGGCCACTATCAAGATCCAGATACTCATCTGCAAAATTAATGGAAATTACAATACAATATATACACTCCCAGTCTCATCCCATGTCCCTTAGCACTGAAGATAATGATAGCAATACAGCCATAACTGATTTGTAGACCAACATTTATTCACAATCCTTGGACCAGAGAATAATTTAGTAATATTTGCTCCAGAACCATGCTGAAGAAGAAAAGGCAACTCTCTCAAAATGCACCTAACTTTCAGAAGGAAGCTCAAATTTAATTCCATTGGAAAGTAACTTGGATTAGCTATTTTAGTGTTAGAAAGTTTTGTTTAGACCAAAGTTATTCAACCTTGGCATCCTTCTGACTTCAACTGTGTGGACTTCAACTCCCAGTAGGGTGGCTATGGAATTCTGACAGCTGAAGTATACATATCTTAAAAATTGCTGTGTTTCAAAAACACTGAGCTAGATATTCCTCACCTTGCTTTATCTAGTGTATGCCATGACATGAGAAAGTGGCTCCAAGGATCTGACCCCTTGAGGGCTGCTCCATGTATGTCCATGTGGGTTCTGGGCAATAGGATGGGATTGGGAAACATTTCTTTCATGCTAGAATATCATGCATAATATCCTTCTATTAGGCATTCAGACAAAGATGTTGATACCAACATCCCTGGACACTGGCCAGGTTTCAGGAAGCCTCCTACATACATCTCCATATTCATCTTCACAGAAATGAACAACCTGAGATCTTTTACAGGCAATGGACATTATGCCTCACTTAACTAACCCATTTGCAAGTCACAGTAGTTTACCGTGGTCAACTCTGAAGCGCAAATTTTGTATTGTAGCCAGGTTACCACTTATCCGATAAAGTCCATCAATATCCAAGCCTGAGAGACAGAGAAATGGCAATTATTATCTGTATCTCCACAACAGAAAATAGGTGCAAAGTAAGGGCCCTTTCTCACACTTTGCATTTATTTTGCTTCAGTACAAAAAACAACAAGCGCTTTTAATGAGTCACAAAACCAGAACGAAGGACTCAAAATGTAATTGTTATGGAAATTCTGATTGTTGTGTGATGGATGCACATCACAGAATTGAAGATGTAGGCTGTCTGGGATCAGATTTTCAGTTTAGATGAAATGTAGAGTATCGCATACCTCTTTTCTCCACAGTGGCGATGCACTGCCTGACAAAGTAAGGCACTGTACTTTTTTCACGATCACAAAGAACGTCAAGAGAACATCCAAATACCTGATCTGAATTTAAACAAAAACAACATAAAAAAACCCATATCAACTCAGGCAAGATAGATGGATCACATTATTTTCTAAATGAATATGCTTTCATTTAGAGGGCAATATTAACTTGGCAAGCGGTGGTTGAGCCCCTTATAATTTAAATGTTAAAAGTATTTTAAATGGCTACAAATTAACAACAAATGATAGCCAACTGTGGGCCTGAGTGGCACTCCAAGGTCATTTTTTAAGCAGCATTCTTTCTCTCCAGGGAATTTACCTTTAATGTAGCCTCGATCTCTCAGGTACTGTAGAGGTGGACGCTTCAGCAGAAATTTCCTGAGCATATAACGGATTTTGCTGGATTCATTGTCAGAACTAGGAGAATGCCAGAAAGCTGCAAAGGGACAACTGGCATTAGAATAGTCAAATAGGGAGTGGGGCATTGTTTTAAAAGTATGCTGAAACTTTTACTGAATCTCTCGCAGGGGGTAGGGGAAGCAGCAAAAAGAGAAAATACAAGTTTCTCCATCAAGGTTATTTTTAGAGGCTTTTTACATAGTATGTTCACTTGTATTGAAAATAAGTCTTTTGGAGGGTGTACAGTCTTTCAGCTGAAAGAATAAAATCAATTCAGCAATTCAGTCAATGTCTGAAATACTCTACCTGACTCTGTGGTTTCTACCCCAAATCCCTAAAACTTTAACCTTAGACTGTCTACTATTGACCTCACCCCTTTCCTAAGAGGTCCGTAGGGGGCGTGCATAAGCGCACCAACATGCCTTCCGTCCCTGTCCTATTGTTTGTTTTTATTTTTCTTATTCGTACCCATTTCATGTATTCATAACCATATTTATACTTATACCTATTATCTAATAATCGCTTGACAAATACATACATACATACATACATACATACATACATACATACATACATACATAAAACAATTCACAAATCCCTTTCTACTGGTTCCTATTCTGTGCTGCTGCCAAGAATATTATGAAATGCATGAAGTGCATTCATGAAATCAGTAGAAATGAAGTTCAGCTTGAAGGAGAATTCACCTTTACAAATATTCAAAGATCAACATATGAAAGAAAGAGGATAGGAAAGGAAATAAAAAGTTTGTACTGTCATGCATGGCAAAACTATTACTTTTAAAAATATTGTAATTGCTACCATACTACAGATGCCATTAGTCATATTTATTTTACATATATGCTACTCTTTCTCCTAAACGCCAGGAACTTTATCAATATGGGGATCTTCTATGTAAAAATCCTTCCTTTCCTGAGCAAGCAGACCGATCAAAACTTGCCGGATCCAGACTATCCAGAAGATAATCCCTGCAGTCTGGTAAGGCACTCTGCTTTAACCTTGGGCCCTTCAGGGGTATAGAGTTAGACATTCTGTATATCCCACCCATTTAGAGGAAAGTAGCTAAGATATATAACAAAGTTTGGTCTATTATGTGTTTGTTTTAATCTTTATGTTCTAGGATTGCTTCTTGTTACCGTAATTCATATTCAAACCTCTTTCACAACTTGTGAAGAAACACACTCTTTTTCAATATGCGTGGCTTAGCATACTACAGTTTTAGCCTCCTTCTTAGCCTTTTCCACACTGCAGCGTTCAGCTGCTGATCTGTATATAAACTAGCTGGAAATTAAACTGGCTTACAAAATTCCTTTTTGGATTTCAGTCACATTTTCCCCCTTGGTCACACTAATAGTCAGGTGATCTGTCTCCTATTTCTTTTCCCTTCCCATTCATGAAAGCAAATGCCAACTGCTTTCGTTTTTGTTGGCATGTCTTCAGTAGATTGAAGAATTTTTTATAATAGTTTGCCCTGTCACTTGGACTTGAAATAGAAATTTAGTTGAAAACGTTGTCAATTTTACCTAGTTAAGAGAAAAAAAATGAACGGCCAGCATGCATTTTGCCATTTCTCCACCAAATCCCTTGAAAACAAGACAAAACAAAGAAACAGCCTGCATTGCAGGTTTTCATTGGTGAAACTTGAACATTGTTTATCAGAACAAAAACAAAGGTCCACTGTTCAAAAACAATATTAAACAGATTCTAATTCAGTAGCAATCTTTAATTTTATGGTAACTTGAAGTCCTAAAAAAAGATTCCTGGTTACTAAATCCTCTTTAAGTATTTTAAGTAAAAGAGGGATTAACAAATCCTAATCCTGAAAAACTATCATGTATCTGTGGATAAGTATGTCTATGGTATTGATGAATTAGTTAATCTGCAAACATATGTGATGTTTCCATTTTAGTTTTCATCATGTATTGTATCACTGTTATCAACTCAAATCACATACAATTGCCAATGAACAGACACAGACCTGGATGCTTTTTTTCACTTTCTTTCTCTTTGCTCCCTCCGGTTTGTTCCTTGGATTTTACAGCTGCTAAATTATCATCAACCACTTCCAAAGGGAAATCTATAGACTGAACAAAAGAAATACAGAACAATTATTGTCATACCTGCCAAAAAAGCTAGAACTGTGAAATCCTAATATTGTCAGTCCCACTAGCAATTGGTAAATATTCTATCTTTCCTTCCTTTTTTGGGGGGGGAAGGCAACAATGGTAGTAATAATAAATATTCAAAGATCAATATATAAAGAAAAGTGGATAGGAAAGGAAATAAAGGGTCATGCAGGGAAAACTATACTTTTTAAAACATGGAAGGTTTACAAATGAAAACGAGAGTCATCTGGATGCTCCTATGAAATCCAATTAAAGAGGCAGAGCAATGGCAGAAAAAAAGCATCACTTTGTGTGCAATAAACCACAAAGGAGGTTTGAGTGCATGTTAAGTTCAATGACAAGTTTTGCATACATTTATGTCATACCAGTTTGCTCATTGCTGAAGAGGAGAAACTTTTTTATCAGTTACCATCCCTTCTCCTTTTATCTGAGCTCACAAAAAGAAAGTTTTTAAAACAAAATGACATTTGCAAGACTTAAAGCTCAGGAATTGCTACATTTCCCCACCAGAGTGTTTAAAACTGTTCACTATAAAATAAAAAAGAGAGAAAGAGGCTTTTCTAGCAGAAAGAAAATACTTGTATTGCTTCTGCATAAGGGAACTTTTTTTTTTTTTTTAAAAAAAACCCTTCTTCTGATGCTCTTAAATGCCCCTGATCTGCATGGAATTTACCTACATTCAGGAACCACAACATAAAAAATAACCCAGAAATTTTAAGTTTACCATGGTGTATGTTAAGAATAAAACATATGTACCCCTCCAGGTTCAACTCCCAGCAATGCCAGCTAGCACAGCTGATGATGAGAATTGCTGTACTTTAGTAACCTCTGAAAAGGCTAGCTATGGAACCATAACACAAGAGCTATAGCTCTCTGCTTTGAGAGTTTAAGTGAAAGTCGATTGTACATACCATCCTGATGACTCCCACCCTGGCTATAAAGTATATGAAAAAATTTTAGGCTTCATTTGGGATAGAATAGATGCAGTAACAAGAGACATACAGTATATGAAAAAGTTTTGGGCTTCATTTGGGATAGAATAGATGCAGTAACAAAGAGACATACCAGTCTGCCAATTCTATGACTAATTGCACTGTGCCACATGCTGGCAATGGAGTCCAAATCATGTTGGATCAAATACTCTGAGCCATCCCGTGTCTTCAGCTACAACAGAACAAGCATTTGTATGTGATATCTAAAAGTTGTTCTCCACAAACATTGCAAATTGTTCTAATTTACCAAATTGCACTTGCAAGTCTTCATTGGTTTTTAGACTTATTTTCTGAGTGACTTAGGATAAAGCACATTGCATTTCCATCATAGTAATCCATATCAAGAAATAACTAAACTGATTCGTTAACAAAAAAGAATTGGATGCTTTGGAGACTGCCCTCCCCATCATAACTACAGGTTCATCGGTTGGTTGCCTATTATCTCTTATCATTTTTCTTCAAATAGCATAAGATACATTTCCTAAAATGTATTGACTGCATCAATAAGAGAAATGCCTTTTAATTTTGCCTTATGCAGCAGAGATGGTCCAGGGAATAGGGACATTTTTCCTTCTCTCTAAACTCTGGCATACTTGACAATGATGGCCATTATTTCTTACCTCCAAAACATTTTTTCTACTTGACCTGTCTTTGTGGGCCCAGGAAAGAGATGCACCATGAAGATTCACATTAAACTCTGGGTTGCTTAGCACAGAGGGATACTTCTAAATATGCAAAGAAAAAAAGTAGAATTAACACAAATGTTCAGATTGGACTCCCACCCCCCCATCTTCCTTTATTACATTATATCTATCCAGTATACAAATTATTCTATTATGACTAATGTATCTTGCTTCTACAGATATCTAGATTTTGGGCCAAACTATGCTGTGTGAGTAAGGTTTTAGTTATGCATACATATTTCTAATCAATTGGTGTGAATATAAATGAAAACAGAAAAGTTTCTAATTTAAAGTAAGGGTTAGCTATTAGAGATGAAAATCCACAAAGGCAACTATCTTCATCATTGTGTCCTCCAGAAACATTAAAATAGTACTTCATTGCACAGCTAACATTATCAATGGCAAGATGGTTGGGAATAATATGGCAAAATTGCATCCTAAATAATCTATTAATTTTATCAGAGAGGAGGTATGGGACAGTAACCTTTTTGGCATAGTTTATGAAAAACATTTATCCTATTGTTCCAACAAAAAGCTTAAGGAAGCAAAAAAATAGACTTAAAGACAAAAAGGGTCATCATTTAAAAGATCAAATAAATTTTAGCAAATACAGTTGGGCATACTGTAGTAACTAATTGCAGGGCTTCCAAAAAAAGAGAAGAAACTATGAATCAAATGTGTAAAATAAAGGTGTGAGGCAAAATGAAGGAAAAGTTTCTATTAAAATTCCACATAAGGATGACTCATGTGAAATTTATTATCATTTAATTAAGTTTTATCCAATAAAGAGGCAAAAAAGAGAACTTCAAAGCAGTTTGGTATTTTTTTTTGTTATTTTATATACAGTGTAATTGTCTAAGTCTTCCTCATACTAGTTTTGCTTTACTTTTAATGTTGTGTCATATTATTAACATAGTTACAGATGTTTCTTTTTGACTGGACATATATATTTAAAAATAATTTATAAAAATTATATGAGCCAAACAGAATTTTTATTCATTCATAGAAAAACACTTATTTCAAAGTTTGGAAATTGATGTTTACTAACCAAATGCAACTGTGAGATGAGAAGAAAAGACTCCTGAAGATACCTCAAGAATCAGGCAGCTTCATATAAAGGAAGATTATTTTTAAATTAATTGTATTTATAAATGTGAATTTCTTCATCTACTCTCTATTCTACTTTAATATCAACTGGTTATCTCAAAGTAGGAATCTAAGGCTGAAGACTTACTGTACTACTGGAAGATGAATGCTTGGAGTCCTTGAAAAATATTAAGACACCACCTTCCAAAACTGTCCATACACAGGCCCAGTTCTTTCTAAAAGAAGATAAACACATCATTCATAGAATTAACTGGATAGATATAAACTGAAAATAAGGTTTTGGAAAAAAAAATAGTATAACTATACAAACATAGACAGCAATATTCCCTTTTTCTCTCATCATTTTTCAACACACATTACTCTTAATAATCAACATACAAAAGGAGTACGTCTCTATGAATGATCAGTCATCATGAGAAAACAGGCTCAAAATAGCATGCAAGACAGATAGACAGACAATATATAGCTGAAGAATGAGAGGGAGACACAATCAGAAGGACAATAATTCAGTTCCAAATTGCTCACAAGTAAATAAAAAAGGCGTGGGAGGAAAAGCTGAGAAGTGGCTAACTATGCTGCAATGAGTGATTTTATTCAGGGGAATGTAGACTCATTTAGCTCTTGACAATGTGCCAAAAAAGGCAACTGACAATTGACAAACACCTTCCCCTCTGACATGTCTTAAAGCTGCTTTTAATTGTACTGATTATTTGCTTTATTTAAATTCAACCTTGCTTGCTTTTGCTTAATCAGTAATGATTTGTTAGTGAATTTATTAGTGATGCATTCCCTCCCCAAAATATGTTTAAGTATCTGGAATTATGCCCTACCTTGCCTGAACCAACATTTTTCAAAAGTCTTACAGAACTATGTTGTCCACTACACATTTTTAGTTAGAGTCTTGCTTTTCAATTGGTAACATTTATATGTTTAAGATTTCTTTGGGTGGAGTGGGGCGAAACTCAATGGCTACCACTACTTTCCTTGTAATGACTCAGGAACATGGTTTTATTTCCAACTCTTCCTCATACTAATGGCTAAAGATTTATGCCAATCTAGAGGCAAGGAATTAAAACACCTAAGAATTATCTAATACCTAGGCTGCTATTGACTAGAGAAAGAGATTTCATCTTATGCCTTGAATGCTGAACAAGGAGGAAGCAGAACCTTAGAAAGCAATCTCAACTGATCTCCCTACATCAGAAAGGCTGAAGTAAATCCATAAAACACACACAACAGGCCCCTCTTACCTCAGCCGTTTCCCTTTATCAGCAGTTCTTGTCCGATATAGCATCCCAGCTTTCTCAAGAGATTTCAGCTGGCAAGGTGGAGAAAAAGAAATGGCAATTTAATTTTGTCCTAGTTGCTGGGGAAAACCCCATCATCAGAGTAAAGGGTGGCTCTACTATTAGATAGGATCAGTAGCTGACTAGCAACAATCTTGAGCCATTGAGGATTGCTTTTAAACAAATCCAAAGTTACTGGGAGAAGGGCTAAGCACTTCTTACTTCCCAAGCGTGCTTATCTTCATTTGGCTTAGGCCACTGTAAGTTTAAGAAATAAATCTAGGAATTAAGACAATACAATACTTCAGATATTGCCTAATTTAGTCCAGAGTACAGGAAAGATGCTAAAAATTGGGAGCCTATTGATAGACATTTTATATTTACATTTTCAAACTCATTAAAATAGCCCCCTTTCACCTTCCTTAGAGGGAAAATAATTCTTGAGTTTCTTCTACTGTGGTGGGGCTTGGACTCTCAGTTATAATTTAAGGAAATAAGATCAGGAAATGGACAACATGGAAATGGTAATTGTAGGCACTAAGTGGCTGTTTGAAAGTGGCAGCTATTTTGGCCATCCTATTCCCATCATTCCATCTTTCCAAAAGGTTCTCCTGGTTCAAAGTATGGAAAGGATTAGGCCAGATGTCTCCATACTTGGCAACTTTAAGCGGGGGTGGGATTCTACAAGTTCACACCTATTTGCTAGAATCTGTTGTTAACATTCTAAGCAGTTTGGAGAACCTGCTGTTAGAAGACATTACTGGCCTAATCCTGTAAGGAAGGCAGGAAGGAAACATTCTGGTGTTGCTTACAGAAACTGCCTCTCCATTAACCCTTATTACATTCTTGGCAGGGCTACATTTCCTGTCTGGGGAACTTCTCTGGAGTTTTTCTCTCCTCTTTTGCTGGTACTTTGCTCATGTGGAGTGACCATTTAAAGTTACAATGGCACTGAAAAAAGTGACTTATGACCATTTTTCACCCCCACAGTCATGAGAGGCCAGGAAAGGAGATGTGTGTCTCGATGTGATATTGAATTTGCCACACACAGCCAATAACATGATCACCAAGCCATGGCCACCCAGTCACATGGCCACCAAGCCACACACACCACCTAAGCCATGCTTACAGAACATGTAAAATTTTTGAATCCTACCCCTGACTTTAAGACTTGTGGACTTCAACTCCCAGAATTCCTCAGCCAGCCCCAAGTTTGGGGACCCTTGGCTTCTCCATTTATCTATCAAAACCCACCATATCTGCTATTAGCAAGGAGAGACCTTTTCTTTCATACCTGCTTATCTTTTGACCCAGGGTGAACTGACTGGCTGGGGAACCAACTTGCAAAAAGACTGCTGCCACGACTAGATCCACTACTGGTGCTTGGGCACTTGCCAGAAGTGGTCACCTAAGTATAATAATTTTAGCAGCAGTAAGCAACATACAGGCACTCATACCACAGTTCACCAGGATCATGATCTACTGTATTGTTACACTCAAATTTGTATTTACATCTATCAGTAGATAACCCATTTTATCTCCTCTTACTTTCAGCAGATGAATTTGTATGCCAATTGATTAAACTTTAGAATTTGTTTTACAGATTGGCATTTTTACTGTGTCCATCTCATTCAGTGACTGGAATCATAGAGGCAAACGGTGGTTTGCTTAACCAAGGGGTTTCTGAATAACTTATATGGCTCAGTATACATTATAAAGTAAATTCCTTGTTCTATGCGATTACATTATTGTTTTAATTTAAACAGCTCTGATTCTACTATTAGAATGACTCTGCCTCATTGTAAAATTAATCTTGTATTCGCAGAATGATAGGATTGGAACTACCTTGTAGGTCTTCTAATCCAACAACTTTTCCAGGGCAGGAATCCTCAGATCTTCCCAACTTTTGTTTGAAAACCTCTAGTGATGGAGCATGCAGAATACCAGGAAGTAGGCCAGTCCATTGTTAATAGTTTCATGGTCTGGAAATTCTTCCTTGGATCTCTCTCTGTGCCCCCACTCCCTCCCAGTCTTTCCAAGATATTCTTACCATGTCTGGGACCTCAAACATTGATGTTTCTGAAGTGCCAGGGGAAGCACAACCCTGGTCTGATGAAGGAATACTAGCATAATCAAATTGCTTGTAGGATGCATCTGGAGAATAACCTTCCTTTGGAGAGACTTCATGTTCATAAGAAGAAAATTTTGGGTAGTCAGTTTCTGGAGTTGGTGGCTGAAAAAATATTAGAAAAGAGGTCAATACACAAACAACCTTTTTCCTCCCCACACAGTTGAAAGGATTCTGGCTTAGAGGGTTTTCCCCCCAAGGCTTGAGAATTATGGAAGAACCATCCAACATCCAGTTGAGTCCAGTCCTGCTGGCCTTTAAAAAGGCCCTGAACATCTGCTTTTTCTCCAGATATTTTCTCAGTTATAATTATGAGTTGTGGGACTGATCTCCACCACAACATATTTTATTTTACTTTATTATTTTATCATGTTTCTTTGTATTTGATGTTTTTAATAGACTTCTCCCATTCACCTACCCTCCGATCTGAAGATCTTCTAGTAAATACAGGCCGCATCTCTGGGGGATTGAAAGTTTCTTGGGGTGCCTCCCACGAAGTCTCACCTGTTGCTGCGTTATAGAAAAATATTTGCCCACTGGCCTTATCTACATATTGGTTCCATTTAGCAGATGAGACAGGGCTGGGACAGCGAGAGTGGGAAAGACTCACACTATCCCCAAAGGGAGCCCCAAAGGGAGACTCCCAAGTTGTCTGACCAGTCACAGAATTATAATAGAAGAAATGACCACTTTTGGTGTCGGTATGAATTTCCCAGTTGTTCAAAGAGTTGCTGAGGCACAATTGGAATGGGGACTGGGAATCTTTGGCAGTGGTAGTACTGTGCTCCAACTGAAGTTCTTGTAAGTTCACATATACTGGATCTGTAGCCACATCTTCAAGCAACTATGAAAACAATAAAGAAAAGTAATCCAACCACCTCATTGTATGAAATCTATCCCTTACCCAGCTCTCTGAATGGCTTAAACGTCTATAATTCCTGACTAGTTACTAAGGAATATATAAAACATCTAAGTAATACATAATTAAAAATAGTCTAATAAAGTTCATTTAAAAAACAAAAAACAATATAATAAACAGCAAAAGAAATAAGATAACATACAAGTTAAAAGTAGATACAATAATTTAATTATTCTGTACTCAGTATTTCTGCTCCAAAAGACATTTGTATAATATAAAGAAATCTTAAAAACTCTTTGTGTATTAAGTGTGGAAAACAATCTTGGCAGAAATACCATGACTACAATTATTTTGATATGCAATGCTGCTTGCTTGCAATGGCCTGAACTTTTTATATTAATAAGCAAACAATTCATTAAACATATCCACTCCAATGTTTTTTTCTGTTTCACTCAAAAGTAAATCAAACCAGCAATGTACCCCTCAAATCTGTCACTGTTCCTTTTGATGGCTCATTACATTTTTATTAGTACCCTTCTAACATTTCAAAAATAGAGTAATATTTACAGAACAGCTTATACCTTCCAGCTTCCCTGAGTTTCACCATGACAATTGTTCTTGGCTTGGATGATTTTTAAATTTATAGTTAACATTAACATTGGAGTTTATTCCATCTAATTCCCCTATTCTCATCTTTGTACTTGTGTCTTTTAGGTGTGTGGAACTTAGCAATTAACATGTATATTATTTTGCCAAAGATGCAATGTTTTCTCACCTGCTGTCTTCAACTCTATTAAATAGTCAAACTGACCTACTGATAAACTCCAGTAAATATTAGTTATACATTAGCTATATTATAGATCTATAACAAAGAAAAAGATTGAAATCCAAAATAAAAGTTGGACAAAAATATTTTCTCTGGTTTCTGCTTTTTAACTCTGATCTTCAGTTCTCCCTTTCAAATGATCTTAACTCAATTGTGATGCTAAAATTGGAATTTGTATTGCTCTACTTAGCATATGTATCTACTAAGTATATATTTCTAAATCAACTGCAGTGTTATGGCAACCTTGCCAAATTCAATTCTTAGATATGCTGAATTTTTGTTCCCATAATTGACAATCCATTTTGTAAGAGAGATACAGAAGAAAAAAAAATAGAAATTTAGATTATTTTCCTGGTCAGAAATGAGAAAGCACTTGACTGACTACATGAAGAAGTCTTTTTTTCCAACCTTTTCCTTTCAATATTTTTCTACCACTTAGACTATGACAAGAAAAATAAACCACACTGCCCAGATGAGGTTTAACTGAAATCACAGTTTAACTTTTGATCTAGATTAGAATGAAGACCAATAAAAATAAAAAATGGCCAGATTCAAGCCCCTGGAATTAATTTAGTAAGAATTAATCTGATGACTACAAACTTCTAATATGACTAAAATAGTTGAGGGCTATGGTATAGATCAGCTTCTGCTTACAATCTTGAATAGTCTTCCTCAGCCTAATATATTCTTGATTTGGTGGACTCTTTTCCTAGCCATCTTTACTCAGTGTGTATTAATTTGTATGAATGGAAGAGAATGAGGGAAATTATAACCTGGCAATTTAGAGCATACAGAGTAGAAGGAATCTATAGAAATAAAGATACTAAAGGGGACAGATTTTCAAAAGAAAGAAAGTGGTAAATCAAGATTAACAAAGATAGCTACAAAGTCATGGATATTAGAGAATTAAGGCTTAGAAATGTTTGATATGGACATTGGACAGAGAAATAACACCCTTCTGCTATATATTGACACAGAGAGTGGACACACAAATTACTTTCAACAGCAATAAGTAAGCCAACAGACGCTGGACTATCTTTGAATGGGGAAGTTGCTGATTTATTCTTTGGCATTTAAGTACTGAGAACAGGAGATAAAAACATATCCAAGTTGTTCAACAATTCAGTGCTAACTATATAGGGTTGCCTGCCAAAGGAAAACCTATCACAGTGAAGCAGAATGATCAACTCCATCAAATCTTTATCAGTTACAAGGAAGGGGACATAGAAACATTTCCCCAGATATAGTACCTACCACTTCTATGAAAATCTGTCAGAGGATCTCATTCCAGAGGTGGATGTGGACAGAAGAGGATATACTACAAATCATGTGACTGTTGCATTTGTTTGATATGTGCAGACATTTACATTTATCCCTGACTGTGTACTGCATGAAAAGCCATGTTAGTGCAGTGGTTAAGGTATCAGGCTAGAAATTTAGAGGCCTTGAGTTTTATTCCTATTTGAGGCACAAAGCTAACTGAGTGACCTTGGGCCACTTTCTCTCAGGTCTAGAAAGGAAATAACTACAGGTGAAACTCAAAAAATTAGAATATCGTGCAAAAGTTCATTTATTTCAGTAATGCAACTTAAAAGGTGAAAGTAATATATGAGATAGACTCATTACATGCAAAGCAAGATAGTTCAAGCCATGATGGGTCATAATTGTGATGATTATGGCTTACAGCTCATGAAAACCCCAAAACCACAATCTCAGAATATTAGAATATTACATGCAATCAATAAAACAAGGATTGTACATAGAACAATATCAGACCTCTGAAAAGTATAAGCATGCAGATGTACTCTGTACTTGGTTTGGGCCCCTTTTGCAGCAATTACTGCCTCAATGTGGTGTGGCATGGAAGCTATTAGCCTGTGGCACTGCTGAGGTGTTATGGAAGAGCAGGATGCTTCAATAGTGGCCTTCAGCTCTTCTGCATCATTTGGTCTCATGTCTCTCAACTTTCCCTTGGCAATGCCCCATAGATTGTCTATGGGGTTCAGGTCAGGTGAGTTTGCTGGCCAATCAACCACAGGCATCCCACGGTCATTGAACCAGGTTTTGGTGCTTTTGACAGGTACCAAGTCCTACTGGAAAATGAAATCAGCATCCCCATAAAGCTCGTCTGCAGAAGCAAGCATAAAATGCTCCAAAATCTCCTGATAGACGGCTGCATTGACCCTGGACTTAATGAAGCACAGTGGACCAACACCAGCAGATGACATGGTTCCCCAAATCAACACAGACTGTGGAAACTTCACGCTGGACTTCAAGCATCTTGCAGTGTATGCCTCTCCATTCTTCCTCCAGACTGAGTCCTTGGTTTCCAAATGAGATACAAAAATTGCTCTCATCAGAAAAGAGGACTTTGGACCACTGAGCAACAGACCAGTTTTGTTTCTCTTTCTCCCAGGTAAGATGCTTCTGATGTTGTTCAGGAGCGGCTTGGCAAGAGGAATACAACATTTGAAGCCCGTCTGTGTGTGGTGGCTCTTGGTGCACTGACTCCAGCCTCAGTCCACTCCTTGTGAAAGTCCCCAACATTTTTGAATAGCCTTTTCCTAACTATCCTCTCCAGGCTGCAGTCATCCCTGCTGCTTGTGCACCTTTTTCTTCCACACTTTTCCTTTCCACATAACTTTCTATTAATTTGCTTTGATACAAGCACTTTGGGAACACCCAACTTCTTTTGCAATTACCTTTTGAGGCTTTCCCTCCTTATGCAGGGTGTCAATGATGGTGTTCTGCACAACTGTCAGGTCAGCAGTCTTTCCCATGATTGTGATTCCTACTAAACCAGACCATTTAAAGGCTCAGGAACCCTTTTCAGGTATTATGGCTTAATTAGCTGATTAGAGTGGGACACTTTGAGCCTAGAATATTGAACCTTTTCACAATATTCTAATTTTCTGAGATTGTGGATTTGGGGTTTTCATGAGCTGTATACCATAATCATTTCAATTATGACACATCACCGCTTGAACTATCTTGCTTTGCATGTAATGAGTCTATCTCATATATTAAGTTCACCTTTTAAGTTGCATTACTGAAATAAATGAACTTTTGTACAATATTCTAATTTTTTGATTTTCACCTGTATTTCTGAAATCTTGTCAAGAAAACTGCTTTCATTCAATTCATTCAAAAATAGGCTGGATTTACACAATATGGCAGACTAAAATGGCATAGTTTGTAGTGTAACATGCTGTGGAAGGTCAACCATCCTCTTAGCATAAAATATTCAGTCGCATCTTTTCCCCAAATGTTATTTGCTACATGCTGCCTGTTGCTTTTTTCTCCAATTTCAGAGGATAGTTTTTCTTTCTGGTCTGGACGAGCAAGTTAGGGCAGAAAAAGAGTATGGTCAAAGAATTTTGGGCACTTGGCAAACCAACTGTTAATAATAAAATAAATAAAATAACATGGGTTATGTGTTTTCAGCCACAGAGTAGGTGAGGCAATATTTAGAACCTCTCCTTCTTAAACCCAGTCTAGATCAGCTGTGATCTACTGAGGAGTACATGTGTTTTTGCAAACCTTTAGAGATCTGATCAAGAGGAATTCCTACATTCTAATCTCATTCTTTTTTCTCCTTTTCTTTGTGTACACGCTCACAGCCAATATTTCTCTCCCTTAGAATTACCATCAAAAGATGGGTTCGGGGGGGGGGAGGGGGGGGAGAAACATTTACAGACAAAAAGGCATGAAGACTCCACATTTTACACAGGAGAGGCAGACTAGAGATTGTTATGTATATCTGTTCAACAGTGTCCCCTGGAGTTCATTTTTCTTCATTTGCATAGAATGACAGCCCAAAATAAACTAATCTGCTTCTTCTCTTACTTCCTGTAAAGATAATCAGCCTCTTAAACTATTCCTTCTTCTTTACCTTTTGCATGCCAATTTCTCATTTTTGCCAATATTCTTCAATAACAGAAGGATAAAGTAAGGGAGCACATAAACTGCCACTTTCTACATGTTTTAAACTAATAATCTTTGACCTATCTACACTCTAATTAATAATCACAGAGACTCAGTTCCAAACTTCTGAAAGACATCATAGATTGCCTATCCTGTTCCAGCAATTTCTATTTTGGTTTGTTGGTTTCAAGTAGGCTCTGGCAATAAGAACAAATCACAATACATTGTAATTTGTACATTTTAGAAAGACAGAGTTAAGAACAGTCATTCCTATCTGAACACATTATGGATTTAGCAAGGAGAAGAAACTGCCAAAAGTATGAGCACTAAAGCTATCTTGATTATAAGCTTATGGTAACTTGAATCTTGCAAACCTGAAAGTATTTTTGTAAACTTTGGGTGTCTCCTCAGGAGTCTCCTCTGAGAAGCTTGCTCCACCCCCATTGCTCTATTTTTCAGGCAAAAATCTAGGCTATGTCTCTTCCTCCTATCTTCCAAGATTATCCTCACAGCTCATGTTGTATGTTGCTCATCTATTCACAGGTCTTATGAGTATTTCCAAAGACTTCAGGATATCAAAGAAAATGTTTATTTACACAATGCATAATTAATATAAGGACTTTGCTGCCTCCAAGATGTAGTGATAGCTATTTACTAGACTGATCTTAAGCAGCAAAATACCTTTTTAACACTGAATACCTTTTTAACACTCAATGAAAATAGGGAACCAAAATATTAAAAGGCAGCATGTAAATTCATCATTGTTACTACTATGTGGTATATTCAGTTGTAGTTCAGATTCCTCCCCCCCCTTTTTTTATAGAACACTGATTTTCTTACAACTATCTCAGTTAAGCAGAAATTCAGTGTGTAGATCATGAAGATTCAGTGATAGACAGAAATTGAGTAGATACATTAGTACAGGATCAAAGAATTTTCCTAGAGAATTAAACCAAGACCCACTCTTGCAAGTTTTTTTTACACTCCTGCATTTTGAAAGCAGCATGATATTTCTTCATTAAGATTTGGCGTGAATTTATCCACTCATTTCTAGTCCAGTACTTTCAATAGGTTCTGTACAGTTTTCATGCAAAGCTTAGCAGTCTTTTAACTTAAAAGGCAATCTCCTACACTTCTCATTGCCATACCTCAGGTGAGTCTGATGTCCGGGATGATGTACGCCAGGAAAGTGAATTTGGAATCCAGTCACCCATTGCTAATACAACCCAAGAAGATCCGTCTAAAGCTTAGAAGCAGTGCCTTAACGGAAGGAAAATGGCAGAGTGGAAAAAAAATGCTTTCTCAACCACAGGCCAATCAAGAGACAGAAAGCAACACAACATAAAGTGCAAAACAAGAACTCAACCCTTTGCCTTTCACATGCTTCCTGTTGGGGTTTGTGGGATAAAATGGTTACTGTGGTAATGAGTTATTTCTAATGTTTTTTTCTAGCATTTTGTAGTAGCTCACTAAAATCCCTTCCTCTTTCTCTATGCTAATAGGAATAAAAAAAAAACTTACCTATGTGCCAGAACACCAAAAATTCAACACTTTTTAAACGAGGGAGCACCTTCCTAAATTTTAATTGAATGAAGGTAGGTTACAATTATTCAGTGAACCAGACAATGCATACTACATTAGGCTTTGAGATCATTGAGATTATTTTTTACTTCCACAAGCCAGAAGGAAAAATTATTTTGCAGGATTAAAAGAGGAGCAAGCCATAGGACCAAAAGACAATTATGAATAGTATAGTTCTTAAGACCTAAGTATTGATAAGTCCAGAAAAGTGCTGGGATTCAAATTTTTTTACCACCGGTTCTGTGGGTGTGGCTTAGTGGGCGTGGCAGGGAAAGGATACTGTAAAATCTCCAGGAAGAGGTAGTAGTTGCTGATTCTCCAAACTACTCAAAATTTCTGCTACCAGTTATCCAGAACTGATCAGAACCTACTGAAAAACACCTCTGGTCTAAAAATGGCTTATTAGCTTTAAGAGTTGATGGGAAGAGAAATGATGGCTAAATGTACTTTTGAGTTATGATTATACAACAAGTCCAGTTCTTCCAACATGCAAACTGGGCTCATTGCTTTAAGACATAGATGCTATTAAAAAGGAGAAAATTGTGAGGCGATGATCAAATATCAAATGTGACTTTGCTATTTTACTGTTAGATTTCTCCTAAGATTGGCATTGAAGGAATGAATGGGAAAAGAAAAAGAAGTGCAACAGAGATGCCTACATTAATACATTTTTGTTCTTTGAACAATTGCTTAAATATTAGGTCTTCCCCCAAAGTGTGTTATTGTTGACCTGATATCAACAATGATATGGGTGTAGAAACTGCAGCAATGTTCAAAATCATGGGTGTAGTATGCAAGTCAAGAAATGAAATCATGAAACAAGGGCATCTTCCTAGAAGCTCAACTCTGGCTGGATAAGGCAAATGAGAATCTACTTCACATAAAGTTAAATGAAACAGTGAGTACATCCCCACTGTTTTAAAAACTTTTCCAATATACTTTAACATATAGATATTTGATCTTCATTTAACAATACTGATTAAGGGGCATACTGGTATTATGTTGCACATCATGCAACATTTACGTGTGTTAATTGTATAATTTAAATAAAAATAAAATTTGCATGTGGAAAAGATACATTAAATATGTTTATCATTACAGATACCTAAAATTAGAATCAGATGCACCAGATTGGGGGAAAAATAATTAGAACACTGTTAGAAAGAATCTGGGAGGAACTTGTCTTATTTAAATCCCAGGTATTTAGATTGACTGCAGTTGCTGTTTGAGTGCTCTTTGGGGTTTTCAGAAAAAAAGATATAAATGCCTATGAACCTAGGTAGGAATTAAAAAAGATTACCAAACAACTAGACATCAATCATTCCATGGAAGGAGGAAATTTCCTACAAATGCCAACGTACTCAGGACAGGCCATCTCAACAAATTCAGCCAAAGAGTAGAATGCAAAAAGCTGAAAGAATATTCCAAGGTCCCCAAAATTTCATAATATACATGGGTAAATCTCAACCCTATTGCTCAAAAGGTGAATAATTCTACCAGTAGAGAGCTGCAGAAATTAAATCCCCATGAGAGATATGCCAGGGATAAATCTCAAAGTCATCCAGAAAGAAATCTAAAGTTTGCTTGAGAAAACCTAAGACAAAGACTTCTGGAACAATATAAACTGGATAAATAAGGAAAAAATAATTGTTTGGCTACAATATAAGAAGACATATTTTGGGGGGGAGGGGGGGGGAATTCAAAAACTGCAATTCTTCATTTAAAATGCTGATGGTGTTGGCCTAGAAACCAAGAGTGCTTAGGCTTCCTTTAAGCATAAAAGCTGGAGAGTGGGGGTGAGGTGATTAGGCCAGTCACAGGGCTGTTGCTGTGGGGAAAAAAAATAAGAGGCAAAAACATTGAGCATGGGTTTTATATATAGCCAAATTCTGGATATAGAGTTTAACTTGGCCTGCCTAGACTCTCCATTTCTTGCTTTTCAGCTGTTTTTGATGGATTTACTGTAATGCTTAGAAACATTGTCACATTGCAAGGTCCATGTTGAGTTTCAACCTTCTAACTCTGATATAAGGATCTTGCATTATCCTCAAGTGCCCTGGGGTACTATGAAGAATTCACAGTGCTTTCTATGGTAGGGACCTGCCCTGATGCAGCAAACCCAAACTATAACATTCTCACCACCCTGCTTTACAATTTGCATCAGGTTCTTCTAGTGAAATTGATATCAAAAGCAGAATAAAATAACCAAAAGTTTAACAAATGTTTGAGAGGCAAACAGTTGCCTCCTTTAAGCATTAGGATGTATTACAAACTTGGTAAGTTTAAGACTTGTGGACTTCAACTCCCAGAATTCCTGAGCTAACCTGACTGGAGGAAGAATTCTGAGAGTTGAAATCCACAAGCCTTAAAGCTGTCAAGTTTGAAGACCCCTGGTGTACTGTGTATGTAGTGTTTTATTCAAACTATTTGCTTAATTAATAAATATTTAACATTTCTGGCTTAGCATACTATGCAGCAATTAAATGCAGATGAGCCAAGCAGAAAACATCAAGGAATTGCTTAGAATTATTCCTAGGTAAACATGTAAAAAGGCTTTGATCAGACTCTCCCCTGAATACAGTTCAGATAAAAACTGCGAAGTGGAAAGTTTCACACTTTTATCATTCTACTCCAGCGTAAATAAAGTTCTTGCTAGCAAGATTGTCAGACGTGGCCAACTACACTATTTGATACTATCAGGTTACTATCTTACCTGCTCTGACACAAACTACTGAACAGCCAAAAGTTTGTAAAGGATTTACCATACTTGCTGAGACTGCGTGTAATTAAGCTCTTTTAAGTATTATGTGAGAAAACTAAAAAATCCTGGAACATCTTACAAGGAATGCTATGTTACACAGAGCATTAGGTGCAGTGTAGCCTCTACCCCCAGATTCCCTTTCAGCCAGAGGAAAGTAACCCTGGTTCAAACCCTCCCTGTTCAGCCTCTTATTCAAAATATTCAGCAAGTATTCAACGTTCAGACTTTTACTTACCTAAGACGTAAAGATAAGTCACCAGAGACTGCTGCTCGCTCCTGACTATCTCAGTTGGCTTTTTCCCCCCTAGCTCCACCCTGCCCTTGAGCTTTCTTATCCTCCACCTCTTGGGACAGGTGAAGCAAATCATTTGCATAAGGGAAGAAACTCAGTGAGGCTTCCTTAGCTTAACCCTTTCAGCACCTCATGCTCCATCAGCTCCGGGTTCTTTTGCTAATGAATCATATCTGTAAATTGTAGCTAGGAGACTACTAAGAGAAAAGAGGATATAGTTGGCTTTGGAGAGAAGAATGTGAGGCTCTAGCACAATGCCCTTATATGCCACCAATCCAGAAAATCTAGGATTAGGAGACTAGTTATGTCAAATTTAAAACTGGCAACTGTTTTCCAGGCAGGCAGTATTCCCAGAAATGTTCAATTATATTACAAATTAAAGACTAGCTAAAAGTATACTTAGAAGAAAATGTGTTTACAAAAAATATCTAGTTTTTTTTTTTTAAAAAAATTTGGGGCTATTGAATCTGGGCTTCAGAAATGCCAAATGACCAGAAAAGAAGGAAAGGAGATATAATATTGTATCCTACAGGAGAAAAAAAAACTTTGCTACCATCTGATGGCCATATGAATTTTGATAGGTCAGATCTGATAAGGGTAGTTCTGGACTTACAAACATAAGTGAGCCCAAAATTTATGCAGCTGGGCGAAATAGTTGTGAAGTGGGTTTTGCTCCATTTTACTTTCTTGCTACAATTGTAAAATGAACCCGGCTTCCCCACTGAATTTGCTTGCCAGAAGGTCACAAAAGAGGGTTACATGATCCTGGGACACTGCAACCATCATAAATATAAACCAATTGCCAATAACCATCATAAATATGAACCAAAAACCAATATTTATGATGGTTGCAGTGTTCCAGGATCATGTGACCATCTTTTGTGACCTTCTAGCTTGTTCAGTAAACAAATTATGGTTTCATGTGGTATAAACATTACATTTTCCCTCTCTTTCTGAGAAAACATGGTTATTACTTAAGGTAATATTTTGAAAGGGTTTGCAAAAATCAGCATGTCCAAATTCTGATCACGTGGCCCTGAGGACACTAATGGTTGTGAATATGCAAAACAATCATGTCACTTTTTCCAGTGCTGTTGTCACTAAACAAACTGTGGTAAGTTGAGGACAACCTGTAATGTCCATACAATTTGTTATGGTAGATAGTGGTTTGTTTGCTTATGGCTTATTATCTCTTATTGTGCAAATGGAGCCACAGTACTGTAACTTGTGAATATAGTCTTATGGTTTAGTTTATTGCCTTAGCAAATAATAGCTTGTTCAGTAAACAAATTATGGTTTCATGTGGTATAAACATTACATTTTCCCTCTCTTTCTGAGAAAACATGGTTATTACTTAAGGTAATATTTTGAAAAGGTTTGCAAAAATCAGCTTGTTTATCTGACAAAAGTTTGCATTTGCAAAATATTCATAGTAACATTGTTTGCCACACGCTGTGTTATTTTGCTCATCTGAAAGTCTTGTTTTGAGGTTGTAAGATCCATAAGAATAAAGCATTGCTATTCTGGCTCAGGTCAGTCATTCTCCACTTTTTACCTTCTACTCCCTGTAGCCTTCCAATTGTTTAAGGGAATGTATAATAAACAGGAGTGCAGTCTCATAAAAGTAGTTACCTAAATTTTAGTAATAATTGACAGACCCTCTCAAATCATGGCTACTATGATTATTTTAGAAGGAAAAATCAACACTATTCCTCCTTTATAGTTTGTGTCTACTATTGTTAAAATATCTGCAGCAATTATAGGTTTATTAAATTACAAATAAACTTACTATATAAAGCTGCAAATAGTTCTAATTATGAATTACTTTTTAGTATAGTTATAAAACAAAATATAAACCATCTTTAAAAATTCTTAAAACATGCTTGTGCTCTGTTTATCTTTCAGTCAATACTTTTTCCTATGATTTTTAACCACCACTGAACCAAATAAATATGTATTTTATTTTCCTAGCTTGAAAAAAACAACCTTGTAGCTAGCAATAAAAGTTTAACTATTTTCCACCATTTTATATTCCAATGAGAAAAGATATAGAAAAGCTACCATAAGGCTCCTGTTTTTTTTAAAAAGTGTTTTTCCAGTATCATGAAAATCTTTCAACAGCAATAAACAATTAAAAAGGACATTGACACTATACAAATTAATATGCAGCAATATAATTACAACCCTGGAAATCTAGATAGATGATTATAATGCAATTTTAAGGAGCTGTAATAACTTATTTTATAGTCTGATGCTTTCCTGAAATAGGCTTTAAAATAATTATACCTAATAAAGAGCAAGAGTTCAAATTCCAAGTCCTCTTCCATTATTTTTTTCACAAGACCTTGTTGAATTTGATATAAGAATGTTGTACATTGAATAGGTTCAAAACCCCCTTCTCATCCCTCCATCCTGGCAAAACACACACTCATACTGGACATTTAATAAGCTCTATCCTGTTCTGGATTACATTGGCAAGACCAAGTCTTCTGGGCTTTCTGAAAGATAGTCAGAGTGAGGGTTAGTTTAATCTCCAGGGTGATGATGTTCCAGAGGGAGGGGGCCACCATGGAGAAGGCCCTTCTTCTGGGTCCAGATGTATCTCTTTAGGGGATCGGATCTACAACATTCCTTGTCTCTCTACTCTTGGTCAGATGGATGTGACAGTCCCTCAGATAATCTGGTCCCAAACCATGAAGGGCTTTAAAGGTGACAACCAGCATCTTGAATTGCACCTGGAAGCAAATTGGCAACCAATGCAGCTCCCGCAGGAGAGGTGACATATGCGCTCAACAACGTCTGCACAAAACTATTGCATTTTGAACCATCTAGTTTTCAGATGCTTTTCAAGGGCAGCCCCATATAGAACCATAGTCAAGATGGCAGGCGACTAGGACATGAGTGATCGTGAGTAGGGATGGCTGGTCCAGGAAAGGGTATTGTTGTGGAGCGGCGGGTAATGATCTGAGGTAGACATGGAGCGAACGTCAAGTGAAACTTTATTACAAGGAATAAAGGTTGCCGCGGTTGGCGTGCTAACAGGGCAGTCAGCTGGCGGCAACAGCTGATGCCGTTTGTCAGCTCCTTTTACAGCCAGTTGTCAATGGGAGTGGTCCGTGCTCCCGCTAGAAGCGCGGACCGGAGTGAAGACTGCAGGTTAGTCTGTTGAACGCAACACTCATTTCCCCTAGCACGGAGCATGCGTAGTCTCTTAAGTAGACCAGGCGTCTGTGCAGGCAGCTGGATCGCCTCAGTTCTGGTGGAGCTGCTGTAGGAGAGAAGTCCTCCGCTTGCTGGGCTGCTTCGGGACTCAAAGGAACTGGAGCCTTGTCATCGGGTGACCCTGGGCAAGGAACAGGTAGCAGTCCAGGTAGGCTAACTCACTTGAAGTGTCCCGGGGAAGCCTCTGCATGCGTCGGTGGGTCCGTTTTGCTTGGCCTGTAACGAGGGTCATCTATAGCTATGCTCCAGTGCCTTCTCAGCTGGTCAATGTGCCGGCGCCAGGTACGACCGTCTTGCAGCAAGACCCTGTAGGACTTAGGCCCAGTTACTGCCACAATTTGTCCTGGCACCCATATGGGGTGACCTGCGTAATTACGTGCATAGACCTGGTCATGTTGAGCAAACTCCCTGGTCTGGCTATCCGATCCCAGGGGGGTGACTGGGGCATAATGAAGATGGAGCCTATCCAGGGTGGTTCTCAGATGTCTGCCCATAAGGAGCTCAGCTGGGGATTTGTTAATAGTCACACAGGGGGTTGTGTGTTGGATTAACAGATACCTAGAAAGCTTAGAGTGACAGTCTATCGGGCCAAACCTTTCCAGGGCCTCCTTAACTGACCTGACTGCCCTTTCAGCCATGCCATTACTAGCAGGATGAAAAGGAGCTGCGAGGGCATGCCTGATCCCTAGGTTGGCTAAGTAAACCTCAAACTCACAGGAAGTAAACTGGGGGCCGTTATCAGACACAATGGTGTCAGGGAGGCCATGGGTAATGAATATCCTAGTTAGGGCCTTTGTAACAGCTTGTGTGGTTGTTGTGGTCAGTAAGGACAGGTCTATCTATTTTGAGAAGGAGTCTACCATTACCATGCACAGGGCCAGCTAGATCAATGTGCAACCGGGACCAAGGGGCCCCAGAATCTCCCCACCTGTCTGGAGTAGATGTGGGTGGAACAGGCCTGGTAGCCTGGCATGGCTGGCAAGCGTTCACCCAGCTAGTGATCTGGGCATCCATGCCTGGCCACCACACATAACTGCGAGCTAGAGCCTTCATCCTGACAATGCCAGGATGGCCTTCGTGCAGGACCTTCAAAACTGAGCCCTGCAGCTTGGAAGGGATAACTACCTTCGTTCCCCATAGTAAACAGCTTTGCAAGGACGACAGTTCTTGCTGGCGAATCTTAAAAGGCAGGAATTCAGGGGCAAATGGGATTGCTGGCCACCCCCTTCCCACCCAGTCCAGAACTTGGGAGATTACCTTGTCCCTTGAGGAGTGGGCAACGATGTCAAGGGCAGTGATGGGAAGGTTGAGATCGTTGATTTCAAAAATAGCATTAATTGGTGCAGGATCTTCAACAGGAACAGGCAGAGGGCAGCGGCTGAGAGCGTCAGTGTGGCAAAGGTTTTTTTCAGGACAATGAACCAACATGTAGGAATAGGCAGCCAGAAATAAAGTCCACCTGGTCATTCTTGGAGACAAAATCTGAGGGGTTTGTTTTTCACTAGACAAAAGGCCTAACAGAGGCTTGTGATCCGTGATCAATTCAAAATGGTGTCCATATAGGAACTCATGGAATTTTCCTCAGCCGAACGCAACAGGTTTAACTGGTTTACAAGCTGCAGTTGTGCAAAGGCCCTCCTGAAAAGGCCCCAACTGCCACTTGCTCTTTGAGTAGAAGTTTGGAGTCCAATCTCCCAGATTATGCACTGGATCTGTTTGGGGCAATGCCACCCATCCAAGACCAAAGGTGGCAATTTTCCATGGACCAAAGAACCCTAAACCAAGAGCCACTTGGTCTTGCCAGCGTTCATTTTTAACCAGTGTTCCCCCATCTAGTCCCTAAGCACTTCCAGATACCTTGAGAGGTCATAGCATCACTTAACTCACTATAGGCTGGGATATGTAGCTGAGTATCATCAGCATATTGATAATATCTCAGTCCATGGTGATGGAAGATCTTGCCCAATGGCTTCATGTAGATGGTGAATAGGAGAGAGTATCAAGCCCTGCAGGTAGCCAAATCTGCTAAAATTTTGTCATTGATACTATATGTATAAACTCCAATATATACAATATGTGATACATTGTCCCAGGATTGTTAGTGTATAATTTCTTGTAATTCTGCAGCAATATTATCTCAATGATGTCTTTAAGCCATTTACAGATAATGGTAAATAACACTTTGGAGTTGTTTGAATTGGGATGCATGGATTAATTTATATCTCTCCTTTTGGTCAATCATGTCCACACTTTTAACTGACATTTAGACCTGGGTAAGTAACTAGGCAGAGAAGCTTAACTCATTCACTTACAGTTAGAGTAAACTGATTTTCATCTCTCGTATTTCCTGATGCTGCAAAGCAGTTACAGAGGACAATTGAAAGTGTTGCTTAAATTTAGAGGTGTCTCTTGAGATAATTTTCTAGGTCATTATAGTTTTGCCTTTGGTTGGGGTCTTTACAACTAGAACTACACAGTTGCATGTATAATATAAGATGATTTTGAGACCCAAAGACTGCACATTGTAATACATGAATATATTTAAATGAAATTCTTGGGCATTATGAAGTAATCCATGTCCACACCACCAATACTGTGTTGAATATTGGAGCATACTATTTCCAATAAGGAGTCCATTTTGTGCTGCAAATGGTAATAGATGTGCATCTATGTCTTCCAAGGCCAAAAGTTCCAGGTGTCTCTTCCATACTTGCTGAATTACCTTATCCAGATCAATTGCAGTAATTATCATGATATTGAATGGTAGGGGAGTCCAAGAAAATTTGAGCTAGGAGTTGCTTCACCTAAGCTTACCCTGTCAGTGCATAGATGTTGATCAAATGTATGGAATCTTTTTTAATAACATGAACACAGCAGGTTGACCCAAATTGAAAAATCTCTTTAGTCTATGTTAAATTAATACATTTTGTGTCCTGGACAGTTCCTGAATAATGTAATATTATTTCTTTTCACTGCTGGATAAGGAATTCTGGGAAATGAAGTTCCCACTTCTTAAAGTTGCCAAGATTGAGAAATACTGGTTTAGAATATTGATTCACATGTTGCCTAAGCCAGCAATCACTGTTCAGATAATGTTCTCAAGTGTAATGAATTCTTTGACTGATGAGCACTGAAGTCAGTATGGGCATTTTGGTGTCTAGTATAAGCTATTTCTTTGAGTTGAGAATTTTCTGTTGTTCATCTTGACCAGTAGTTAACTTTTCATGGGCATCGTGCTCTTGTTAATCAAATAAGTGTCAACTTATTTATTAAGTAAACATTTCTGTGCCACAGTTGTGCTTCATTTTACAATCTTTCAGGAGGGGATTAACTTTCCAATTTATCTGTACTTGAGACAGGCCATATAGATGTGTTACCTTATGCTATCTGGAATAAGGAAATGGGAAATCACTCCTACATTATTTCTAGGAAAACTTAATGGATGTGTCAAATCTATATGTTTTTTTGTCATTTTTTTCCAACCGCATGTGGATTTTAGTCCAGTATTTTTTAGCATCTGCACAAGTCCACCACATATGGTAATACGAGCCAGGTGTCTGATGACATTTCCAACATTTTTCGGATTTATTCTTGAACATTCTTGCTATTCTTGTCAGGGGAAAATGCCATCTGTAAAACATCTTATACATTTTCTTTATATGCTGTTGACATTGTCATTTTATAATTTTGAGAACACAATTTTTGCCATTTCTCTAAATTGATCTCATATCCAAAATTCTTCTCCCAAGCAATCACAGTTTCTTTAACTTGTTCTTCTTCTAATTTAATTTCTAATAAATATCCATATAGTTTTTTAATCACCTTTTCATCAGTACCTGTCAAAATCTTATCTAAATCAATCAATTTATCATAGAAACCTTCCATTTTAGAATCTTTATCATACCTTGAATGTATTTGCACATATGAAAACCAATTCATCTTTATACCTTGTTCCTCTAGTTTTTGTATAGATTTGAGTTCACCCTTTTCATTCAATATTTTATCATATCTAACTGTTTTTTCCTTTTTGAATATTATAGGATAAGAAAATGCTTCAATAGTCGATAACCAGACTGGAATTTTCAAATAACATTGTCTTTTAATCTTCTCCCAGTTTAACCGCAGAGACTCCCGTATATAATGTCTTCTAAAATACCCCTGTGTTTTAGTTCCTTTATACCATAAAAAAACATGCCACCCAACAACAAATCATGTCCTTCTAATGTCAACACTCTAGTGTTTCTTAGTGTTATCCATTCCTTAACCCACATCAGATTTGTGGGTTAGCTTGATAGTACAACTCCCAATTAGGCAAACCAAATCCTCCTCTAATTCTAGCATCTTGCAAAAGTTTTAACTTTATTCTCGCTTTCTTACCTTGCCATATATATTTCAACACAATTTTGTGTCTTCAAAGTAATCTTTTCCCAGCCTAATTGGAATTGTTTGAAACAAATATAAAATTCTGGGTAATATATTCATCTTGATTGTTGAAATTCTCCCTATTAGTGACATTAATTTTCCCATTTCACCAGATCTAGCGCTATCTGCTGTTTAAGTTTGATATAATTATTCTCTTTTAATGTACCACATCTTGCTGTCAAATATATCCCCGAGTACTTGATCTTATTTGTCACCTGAATTTTCAATAGGTCTGCTAGTTCTTCCTTTTGTCTTAATAGCATATTCTTTGTCAAGATCTTTGTCTTATCTTTATTTATTTTCAAACCAGCCATCTTTCCATATGTCTCTATCTTTTCTATCAATTTTGATGCTGTTTCTAAAGGGTCTTCTAAGATGAAAACCAGATCATCTGCAAATGCTTGCAGCTTAAATTCTTCCTTTTTGATTTTCATTCCCTTTATATTCCTTTCATCTCTAATATTTCTGTTTAACACTTCAAAAGTTAACACAAACAACAAAGGTGATAGTGGGTACTCTTGTCTTGTTCCTTTTCTTATATTTATAGAGTCTGTCAGTTCTTCCTCTATTATTACCTTTGCCATCTGCTTATAGTATATAGCTTCTATTGCTTGAATAAATTTTCTTGCAAAACCCATCTGTTCCAACAGTAACAACATGAATTGCCAATTCACATTATCAAATGCTTTCTGCGCATCTAGAAATATCAGAGTCATTTGTTTTTCAGGATGTGCCTCGTAGTATTCCAAGGTATCCAAGATTACTCTCATATTGTCTAATTTGTCTCTTTGGCAGAAATCCATTTTGATCAGGATGGATAAAATTATTAAAATATTTTTTCAGTCTTTCTGCCAATATTGAAGCAAAAAATTTATAATCTGCATTTAGTAGAGAAATGGGTCTATAGTTCTTAATTTGTAATGAGTCGGCCTCCTCTTTTGGAATAAGTGTAATATAGGCTTCTGACCATGATTTGGGTATCTTCTTCTTTAACATAACTTCATTCATAATTTCTAGCAATGGAAAATTCAACAATTCTTGTAATGTTTTATAAAATTCTGCCGGAAGTCCATCTGGGCCTGGTGTCTTTCCATTATTTTGCTTCTTGAGTGCTTCAATTAACTCCATCATCGTTATATTGCTTTCTAACATTTTTTCAGTCTCTTTAGGTATCTGAGGTAAATTAGCATTCTGTAAGTACTGTTTAACTCTTTCCTCATCAATATTCTCTTGCATATATAATTTCCCAAAGAAGTCTCGAATGATTTCCTTCTTCTCTTTACTACCATGGCAAACTTGGCCTTGATCATCTATTAATTGCAATATTTTCCTTGATTCATTCTCCTTTCTCAATTTGTATGCTAACCATCTACCTGGTTTGTTTGCGTCTTCAAAGTAGTTCTGTTTAGCATCTCTAATTTTCCGTACTAATTCTTCTTTTTCTATTTGACCAATTTTATGTTTAATTATATCCATTTTTAGCTTGATGTCCTTTTTCTGTGGCATTTTCTGTGGCTTTCTTTCAAGTCTTTTATGCTCATCCTCTAAGGCCTTAGAGACTAGTCTTTTCATAGTATTCCTTTTCCTTGTATAGTCTATTATCAAGCCTCTAACATATGCCTTAATTGTATTCCATACATTCTGAATTGATATATCTTCTTTTTTGTTTTCTCTAAAGAAAAAAGCCAATTCTTTCTCCATCCACTGTGTGAAGTCTTATAGTATTATTTAACGTCCATCTAGATCTTCTTTTTTGTCCTTTCCATTTAATTGTTATTGGATTGTGATCTGCCCAAGTACTTGTTTCAATATTTATTTCTTGAATATTAGTTATTAATTCTGTTGACATCCATATCATATCTATTCTGGACCATGATAAGTGTCTATCTGAATAGAAGGTGTATTGTTTAATTTTAGCATTTCTTTCTCTCCATGTATCTTTTAAGTTTATTTCATCCACCATTTTAAAAAAAGATTTAGGGAGAGTCTTTCTGTTTTGCTTTATTGTTTTCTGTGCTGTGTAGTCCAATTTATTGTCTACAATTCCATTAAAATCTCCCATCATAACTATATTAGCATAGTCCAGTTCGATTATTTTCATATGTAATTTTTTGTAGAATTCTTTTTGTTTGTCATTTGGAGCATAAATTGCAATCAGGAGTGTTTTCCTATTATTGTCCATTATTTCCACCATTAGTATTCTTCCATCATCATCGGTATAAATCAATTTTGCTGGGATGGTGTCTTTAATATATAAAACCACTCCTGTTTTCTTACATTGTGTCAAGGAAATAAATATTTTCCCTAATTTTGGCTGTACCAACAATTGTTCATATTGTTTTTTAATATGTACTTCTTGTAGACAAATTATATCAAATTTTAATTTCTCTAATTTGTGAAAGGTTTTCCTTCTTTTAACAGATGAGTTAAGTCCATTTATATTAATTGTAATCAATTTTTCCTCTTCTATGGTTATATTTTATAGTTAGGTTTAGCAGCTCTCGTAGATCTTAGTTCACGTTGTCCTTTGGCTTCCACCTTTCCACCTACTGCACCTTCTTCTTTTTCAGTCGCCATTTGGCAGTCCTCTTGGAATTCAATTAGTGAGATTTCTTTTTCGGCCTCTTCCTCTTTCCCTCCAAAAAATTCTGTACAAAATAATTCCGCTTTCCCAGTTGAGTCAATTCTATGTCTCTGTTCTTGCCATGTGAACATTAAACCTTCTGGAATCAGCCATCTATAATTCACCTCTTTTTTAAGCAGCATTTTAGTCAGGAATCGGTATTCTCTTCTCATCTCTCTCACTCTTCTGGGTATTTGTTTCAAGACCACAATCTCCTTGTCTTTATATTTCAATGTTTTCTCTTTTGCCACTTGCAATATTTGCATTTCAATGGCTTTCTTTGTAAATCCAATGTGAACTTCTCTTGCTAAGCTATTTCTCATCACATATGTTGTGAAAACTCGATAAACCTCATCTATTCCATCCATCATCTTCTCTTGAGTTATTTCCAAAGCTTCAGCCAGTATTTCTATCATTAACTCACCTAAGTTTTGTCCTTTTTCTTCTTCTATGTTTTGGAATCTAAGATAGAATTCTGATCTATCCATCTCCCATCTCAACTTACCACTTTTATCTTGTTCAACCACCGTTAATCTATTATCAATATCTCCAATCTTCTTGTCTCTTTGTTTATCTTCTTTTTCAATTTTTTTGGAATCTCTCATCATACTTCAACATCATTTGTTGGATGTTCTCCACTTTTTCATCGGTTTTCCCTGTTCTTTGTTCAATGTTCTCTGTTCTTTGTTCAATGTTCTCTGTTCTTTGTTCAATGCTCTCTATTCTCTTTTCAGTATTCTCTGATCTTGCTTGAATATTTTGAATTCCTTGCATAATCATCTGCAGAGTCACTTTTTGTTGTTCTTTTTCTTGCTTTAACATTGTCTGTATTGAACGTTGTCCTCCGGATGGTGGAGAGGAAGAAGTTGAAGAACCAGGAACTGTAAATTTCCTACTCATTTTAAGCAATTCAAAATCTTCAGGTTCTTCTAAACCTTAATTCAATTGTGAAGTAACCAATTATAGTTCAAAATAAAAATAGTAAAAAAAAGAAGCCCAATAATAATGATTAAAAAAAAAGAAAAAAAGGGAGAGCAAAATTTCTTCAGGTTCTTGTATACTTTAATTCAATCAATAATTAGATGAAGAAAAAGGCTTAAGAAAAAAAAAGAAAAAAAAGGAAAAGGAAAAATTCTTCAGATTCTTCAACACCTTAATCCAAACTGAAAGGTCTCAAATAGAAAAGAGTGCATGACAATAAACCAGAAAGGTAGATGAAAAAAAACAAAAATACCAGCAAAGGAAAAAAAAAAGGCTTTTAAGGCTTTCCCTTTAAAATAAAAAGCAAATGTAGAGATTGGACTTCCAAAGAAAAAAAGAAAAACAAAGGCAAGCTCCAACAAAGCCAAAAAGCCATATAGTTATTACAAGAAAAAAGAAAGATAAAATGAAATACAATAAAGCTGGTGAGGAGGGCTACCACAACTTAGAGAAAATAAAAATGGCACACTGCACTTTGTTTAATTATCCAAGGCTCTTATTATAGCTCTCTTCTCCAAAAACTTATCACCTTTTTTCCCCCTAGGTTTCAACACCAGACTCCAGATGTTGATAGAAACCCAGAAGAGCACCTGCAATAATACTCTCCCATGCTCTTCCCTCTATCTTATCAAATAGCAATGTCCTTGAAAAAGAGTCTCAGTTCTTTCTTTCTCAGCTTTGTCTGGTCGCAGGGAAATAGAATATTTTCAAGCCTCTAGTTGGCAGTGTTACAAAGTTTCTTTGCTCTCACTTTCCCCCTCCTTTTCTGAGCAAGATATAATAAGAATTAATAAAAAAAAGAAAAAGATATTTTAAAAAAAGAAATAACTAAAGGGAGCCTCTAGCCTAAAATATTACAAAATCAAAAAGAAGAAAAAAAAATAGATGTAAGTGAAAAAACCAGTCCAGTTTCAAAATACAAGATCGCGTATAGAAAATCCAGCAATGAGGGAAAAAAAACCAATTACTTTGACATTCCTGTTTAAAATCGCCGCTTAATCATTTCTGTCAAAATTTTTACAGATTCTTTCTTTTCCTTAGGGTGTCCTTTCAGATCTTAGAATAAAAAAAAGTTCTCACCAAACTGGTACACTCTCTTTTCCGTTTTGGAGCTGTCCCAACTTCAGCAGCTTTAATGGCTGCCTCTTTGCTGCTGGCAAGAAGAGCTTCTCCTGGATCTACCAGGGACTTTGCGGTATCCCTGGGATCGACAGGATGCACTCTTCACTTCCACCGTTTCTCCGGGATGGTTTAGATCTGATAGGACCGACCAGGAGCAAAGATATCAGCAGTGATCTCAGACCTCCAAGATCGCATGCCATATCGTTGCAACGCCAGCTCCGCCCCCATTAAGTAAACATTTCTGTGCCACAGTTCTGCAGATTCATGCTTCATTTTACAATCCTTCAGGAGGGGATTAACTTTCCAATTTATCTGTACTTGGGACAGGCCATATAGATATGTTACCTTATGCTACCTGGAATAAGGAAATGGGAAATCGCTCCTACGTTGTTTCTAGGAAAACTTAATGGATGTGTCTATGAACAAACTAGATAAGTTCAAATAAGATTTTACCAACTTTTTCTTTTTTCAGATAGCAGGTTTACAGTATATACCCCACAAAATTATATCAGTTATGACCTTTAAGCTGCTTGGTTAATTTTTAAATTTATATTTTGTTTCTTTTATTATTCAAAAATGTACCCAAAACTTTTGCAAACTGAGGTTAATGGCATATACATTTAATAAACAAACAAACATAAATAAAATGAACTTTTTGGGTTAGGTCCAGGTAGAAGCTGAAAGAAACAAGGTAATTAAATACAAATTCTCTCAACCCAAATGTTCATCTGCATAATGAATACAACTTCTATTTCTCCCATGCAGTTTTGTGGCCTTTTGTATCCAGAGTTACATCTAAAACGATAGTTCTAAATTAAGAGAAGGTAATTTGGCATTTATCAGTTGCTCCTAGTTATTTCAGCCCTGGCTATTGTCCTTTAAGGTGTGGTCTTCTCCACCTTCCTATTTATAGTACAAGCAAGTAGATTAACCTGGAAGCAGTGCACTTTAACAAGGGAATGACTCAGAACCCTGGAATGTACCCACCTTCCCAAGCACATGTAGTTTGTTTCTGGCAGGATTCCTGAGCAGTTTCAAAAGCCACATGACAGGCAGCAGTGGGGGTGGCCTAGCACATTGTTGTGTGAAATATATACATAATATATTTGAGACATTTTGGATGTTTACATATAGCTTAAAGTAAAATCATACATATATATTCATGTCAGGATTATAAAATGAACACTGTACTAAAACAATTATAATAAATATACTGATAAAATATATAAAATCAATTGGTATCAGTAGTTACTGGGAAAAAGGGCAACTTTGATTTGATTGTTAAAGGGAGAGTAATGGAAAACTTAGGCTTCTGTCCCTAGGAGGCATTTAATGGCTGAAATGATACAGTCACATTGTTATTGACTTACTATGGGCCATTTTGAAGTTTTTATTAATTCAGCATAATTAGAGAAATAAAATTTCTATTCTTTTCCAAAATTATTGATATTCCAATTCAGACAGAATTCAAAATATCATGAGATACTATAATTGCATATTGATGTGAAAAAACTAGGAGAAATCTTTGATGGGATCAGATAACATTAATGTTCAGTAGTCTAATACAATAACATTAATAACATGTTTATTGATATATATATATATATATATATATACAAAACATTAATATATTTAATAAGCAAGGCCCTTAATGAACTGCTGTGTTTTTCATTCATGTTAACATACTAATGTACTTTTAGAAATATATACAGGTAGTCCTCAACTTACAACCACAATTATGCTCCAATTTTTTTCTGGCTAGTTGTTAAGTGAATTTTGCTTCATTTTACCACTTTCCTTGCCACAGTTAAGTGAATTGCTGCAGTTGAACAATCAACCAATGGAACAGCTTGCCTTCGGAAGTTGTGGGAGCTTCATCACTAGAAGCTTTCAAGAAGAGATTGGACTGCCATTTGCCAGAAATGGTATAGTTCTAAATCAAAGTAAGGACCTATGCCTGAAGATCTTTGACTTTTGTTTTTATTTGTAGAGAAAATACCCTAGAAACTTCAGAACTCCTGGCACTGAAAAATCCCGTTTAAATGTTAACACATCCAATATGTGGCTTCTTGGGCTTATCCTACGCAGGAAGTAAGATATAAATGTTCAGAACTCTAATACTCTTTTCTTTGCCATGGTTCAAAGGAAGATTTCAGGTAGTCAAGTTCAAATCAGATGAACTTTGGCTTCCTTAACTATTGTATATACTAGAGTGTCAAGTTAGACCCTTGCTGGTTAGCCACCTATCAATCCGTTTTGGTGCTCTCTTTTTTTTTTTGGTGCTATCTTAAGTCTTTGATTAAAATCAAAAGTAGAAAATTTGTTAAGCAGCAAGTGGCAACTGTGACCAAGAAGGCCTTTGCACGAGCCATTTATGCACATATCTATCCCTGAAGGCCATAAGATAGCCACTTATGCTTTGGCAATTAAACTACTGCAATATATTTCACATAAGACTACCTCTGAAGACCCGTTAGATGTTATACTGGTCCAGAGTATGGTGGGATGAGCAGCAATGGGCAATCTATGATGTGCCCATGCTAATCTCTGCTCTGTGAGCTGCAGTGGTTACCAATAAATTACTAAGTGCAATTCAAGGAACTAAAAATCCCTTTGTGGTATAAGGCCTATTAAGGGAAGGACCATGGATCTCCTTTATGGTTGTGCATTTGAGTCCCACTAGTGGTGGGATTCAAATTTTTTTTACTACCGGTTCTGTGGGCATAGCTTGGTGGGTATGGCATGGCTTGATGGGCGTGGCTTGATGGGAATGGCAGGAGAAGATTACTGCAAAATCCCATTCCCTCCCCACCCCACTAACCTGCTTTCCAGCTCCACTCTCCTGTGCAGGGCAGCAAAAGTCGATCAGCTGGGACTTGTGAGGCAGAGAATAGATGGGGGTGGGGCCACTCAGAGGTGGTATTTGTCTGTTCTCTGAACTACTCAAAATTTCCGCTACCAGTTCTGGGTCAGTACCTGCTGAATACCACCTCTGAGTCCCATTGATTAAACAGTGTCATCATCTGGCAATATCCAGGAAGTGGGCCTGATGTCTGCTCTTTAAAACATAATCCAAAATAGAGGGGAAACCCCTCAATTAAATAACAGTAAATCCCACAAAGGGAGCTATTAGCCAAAACAACTCCCTCCCCCACACTCTGTTTATGTCTTAAATCTGCCTCTGCCCCAGGCCCTGGGTTATAATTGGTAATAGCTCCCTTTGTGGGATCTACTGTTGTTTAATTGAGGGGTTTCCCCTCTATTTTGGATTATATATTCTGTTGTTGTTTTTACTGTTTTAGTGATTGCATTCTCTAAGCCACACAGAATTATGTAGACTGAAGTGATTTATACATTTAATAAATAGAGATTCTCTCATATCTTCATGAAAATGGGAAGAATAAAAATAACTGAGTAAAAACAACCATCTATATATTACTAAAACTCTTGTATCTGCAATCTAAGTGGGCACAACGGTGCATTGTAGGAAACAATTTTTGAATCAAGGTACCTCAAATAGGCTAATTGACAGAATGCATCCAAAACTGGAGACCATGGCTTCCATGGAATTGAAATTTTGAATTCTATAAAACATTTTAAGATATAAAAATTATGATAAATTATTTTATGACATGATACAAACTGTGATAAAACATTTCCTGTGGAAAATTACTTATGTTTGATGGTTCAACAAGAGCTACATTCTAGGTAGATACATATCTCAATATCTCCTTGAAATTTGAAAATTTTTTGCGATGAAGGCATTATATTGGAAGTTCTTCAGCTTCATTATTGAAGGCATTGTGGAATCTGGTAAGGAAATATCTCTGAAACAATGACCCAGTTGGTCATGGATTGTCTAGTATAAATCTAAAACGCACTCCAAATGCTAAACTTGACAGTGATAGTAATTTTTTTGCAATGAGCTAGGGTTCAATTTGTGTTCTGTTTCTGTTGTGGGGAACTGCATTTGTTTATGTAGGAGAACATTAGAAAATATATGCGGGTTTTTAAAAAGCTTCTCTTATCACTTTCTTTTGCTTTATTAAGAGACCAAGCATAGAGAAATATTACCCCCTGCTGGGGTTAATCAGTATGAACTACAGTAATATTTTACATGTCTTTAAGTTTGTACCATACTCCATGTTTCTAGAACTTTCACTCCACTGCATTGGAATTGTAGTTACAATATATTTGGAAGATGCCAGGTTGCTCCCTAGATAATATTTCTCTAATATTGTTTGTGGTCATTCAATATGTTTCCCTATGCTAAAGAAATACTGTATTGTATGTCTGCTACCATTCTTCATAGTTACATAATATGGGATATGATCTAAAATAAACCCACATATTTCATCTGGATCATTCTACTGTAATTTACGCATACTTATATTTAGTGACATAAAAAAAAATCAATAAAAGCTGTAATAGAAAATGAGTGAGAGGCTAGAGGGATTTATTTATTAAATTATTTGGATGACTGATCAGATCAGAAAAGCTGAATTAGAAATAGTAAATTAATGTAAAGAGTAAGCCAGTTATAAATCATTCATTTTAGTCAGTTTATTGTATAGAAATTGTATTTCAGTTTTGTCAACTAAAATAATTCAGGCATAAGGAAATAGGGGAACTCAGGCATAAAATAGGTTATGTAGAAAGTAAACATACAGTCAGTCAAAAAGGAATCAAATGTCTATACACCAACACACAGAGTGAGGAATAAACAGGGTGAAATAGAAATTCAAGTAAATGAGGGCAGATACGATATTATTGCCATTATGGAAACTTGATGGGATGAAACCCATAAATGTAACACAGAGCTAGAGGGATTTAAAAGAAACAGAAAATAAAAGAGGAGCTGGAGTTGCATCTATAAGAAATAATTACATCTTGACAGAAATAGAACACAACAATGATAAAAACTTTGAAAAGTAAAATTATAAAAACCCAATGTAGCATAATACCAATGAAGAAGAAAAATAACACCAGGGCTGCATCAAGAACTCTCTGATAAACCGAAAGACAAAAAGGACAAGTATAAAAAGTGGAAATGTTATGAACTAATAAAGGCGTTTAATAAAGCTTTAACAACCTTAAGTAAAAAGCAGGGTTCTAATCCTGCACTTCTGATTGGCCGATAATAGCGACATCGGATTGGTCCTTTCCGGGACATCTGATTAGCTGTTAACGGGCCAACTCTCATTGGTTCAAGGGTTTAACACTTCCATGTTTTCATTGGCTGATAGGGCAGCAGCCAACCCTATAAAAGGGCTGCTGCTGCCTTAGGTGATCGCTCTGTTCAGTATGCTTAATAAAGAGTTGAAGTTCACTGTTCACTGCCTCATCTCTGCTCCTTGCATCCATGCGCAGAACTTAACACTGGCGATGAGGATGGGAGGCGGAGACATCTGAGCTGATTGAACACTCACAGAGCACCAAACAGAGCACGTGGCTGAAGGCACATCGACAACGGAAAACATGTCCGGCGGCGCCATACCATCCGCTCCATTTGACCCAGCACAAGAAGACTGGGACTCGTACATAGACCGGTTCCAGATGTTTCTGGAGACCAACAACTTGAAGGACGCAACTACGGGGAAAAAGCGAGCAGTGTTCCTGACCCATTGCAGGCCTGCCATCTTTAAGATGGCCAAGGCACTAGCGAAACTGGCTGAAGTGAAATCCATGGACTGGGACATCCTCGCGCCCCTTCTACGGACCCATTATGGACCCACCGTACCAACGCTTGTCCAAAGACATGAGTTTTACCAGAGGGACCAACAGAAAGGAGAGAGTGTTGCAGATTTCATTGCAGACCTCCGGAACCTGGGAGGCCTCTGTGGGTTTGCAGACCTCGAAGAAGCTCTGAGAGACCGGATAGTTCTGGGATTAGATGACCAAACAGCGCAGAGCAAGATCATGGTCAAAGGGGACATCAATCTTGCCAATGTCATCAAAGATGCTACTGCAGCAGAAGCAACCAGGAAGTCGGCCGCCCGAATGCGCTGCACCAATGCACTGCTCCATCAACTCGCCAACGATACCTCACCTCACCTGTAGAGACACACAACAGCGGCCCACCATGAGGACCTCGAATCTCCATCAGAAAGTGATGAAGAGGAGGTCAATCGGCTCCAGTCCGAACGCGACCAACGCAACCCGCGGAATCGAAGATTACCGCACCAATGCGCGGGTTGTGGGGCAAACCACCCACGATCAGATTGCAAATTCCTCGATGCGCTCTGCCATTCCTGTGGGAAAAGAGGCCGCATCGGGAAGGTCTGTAGAAGCAAGCGAGGATCCAGTCCAATTCGGAGAGAAAACAACTACTGCCAGACCACAGGGAATCATCCTGTGAGTCGGGAACAATTGAACCACCAATGGAACAACCACTCCTACAGAAATAAAACGCTTGCCACTTCAACGAGACGGGAAGAGGCACACCAAACCATTACCATCGGTCACGCTTCATCGTTAGATGCAAAGAAGATCCGAGTGAGGGTCGCCATTGAGAACCAACCTTGCGTGATGGAAGTCGACTCAGGGTCGTCCCTCTCGATGGTTTCCTGGAAGACCCTTAAACAGTTAATCCCTGCCGTCCGGCGTCAAGACCTCAGAGCCCAAAGAATTATACTCAAAGATTACCAGGGGAACCGAATTCCGGTCATCGGCTCCAGCCAAGTCAAAGTATCATTCAAAAATCGTACTGCGTCGTCACCGCTGACTGTCGTCGACCGTGACCGGCCTAGTTTGTTAGGCCTTCAATGGTTTGCCCCACTCGGGATCGAGGTAGCCGGCATTCACCAAACCAGAAGCGACGACTGGGAGGAGGCCCTCGTCCAGGAATTCCAGGACGTCTTTGCAGACAAACTAGGTGAGTACAAGGGGACCCCGATATCATTTAACCTTAACCCTGAAGTAGCCCCCATCCGCCTTAAGCCTCGTCGGGTACCTTTTGCCCTTAAACCAAAGATCGATGAGCAGCTTGATAAATTAATAGCCCAGGGTGTTTTAGAACCAACTGACCACGCCTGTTGGGAAACCCCAATCGTAACACCCATCAAACCGGATGGATTGTTAAGGATTTGTGGGGACTACCGGGCCACCCTCAATCACGCCCTTCAACAGAACGCTTACCCGGTGCCGGTGGTTCAACACCTTCTCCATTCCCTGGGGGGCGGAAAAGTCTTCGCCAAATTGGATTTAGTGCAGGCGTACCAACAACTGTCTGTAGATAAAAAAACCATGGAAGCACAGACGATCGTTACGCACCGTGGCACTTTTAAATGCAACCGACTCCAATTCGGAGTGAGCATGGCCCCAGGGATTTTTCAAAGTCTGATGGAGAGACTTTTGCAAGGGATCAAGGGGGTCGTGCCATATTTTGATGATGTTTTAATTGCGGCCCCGAATAGAGAAGTACTAGAGAGGCATCTTAAAATGGTTCTCCAGAAATTTAAAGACTCCGGCCTAAAGGTTAAAAAAAATAAATGTCAACTGTGTACATAGAAAGTAGAGTTCCTGGGGTACCTAATCGATAAGCAAGGCATTCACCCCACTAATAGCAAATTAAGAGCGATCAAAAACGCCCCAAGACCCAAGAATAGGACAGACCTCCAAGCTTTCCTGGGGCTCATTAACTTTTACAACATCTTCCTGCCCCAGAAGGCGACCGTAGCTGAGCCCCTACATAGACTTCTCAACAAAAAAGCCACCTGGGTCTGGGGACACTGCGAGGAGCACGCATTCCGACAAGTGAAAAACTTACTAACCTCCGATGCTGTTTTAATGCAGTATAACGAGACTTTGCCTTTAACCATTACATGTGACGCCTCACCGTTTGGAGTAGGAGCCATTTTAAGTCATGTGTTACCAAATAGTAGAGAAGCCCCTATTGCCTATTTTTCAAGGACCTTATCGAGAGCTGAACGCAACTATAGCCAAATTGACAAAGAGGCTCTTGCTGTTGTATCTGCTGTGAAACGGTTTCATGAATATGTGTATGAACGAGCTTTTACTATTATTACCGATCATAAGCCTTTGCTGGGGATTATAGCGGGAGACAAGCCAACCCCCTATATATTGTCACCTAGAATGACTCATTGGTCGGAGTTCTTAGCTGCGTACAATTATAAATTGCAACACCGCCCGGGGAAAGCCATTCCCCACACTGATGCATTGAGCCGTCCCCCACTTCCGGAAACCGTCGACGACCCAGCTCCAACCCTCATGACACTCTAGATTGCAACACTACATTCACCGCCGCTAACAGCCAGAGACATCGCTATCGAAACAAAACGAGATCCTGTCCTGGTGCGAGTTCTCAGCTGGGTCGAATGGAGATGGCCAGTAGAACAAACCCCTGACGACTTTACCCTTTCAGGAACTGGCAAACAGAACTTTTCTCGCAGAAAGGCTGCATCCTATGGGGAGACAGAGTCGTCGTCCCAGAGCGATTACAACGAGCAGTTTTGAGAGCATTGCATGATGGTCACCCCGGCATTGTGTGTATGAAAGCGCTCGCATGAAGCTACGCGTGGTGGCTGGGCATCGATAAGCAGATCGAAGCCTGGGTGAAGACTTGTCTAAAGTGCCAAGAAGTCAGAGTGCCCCACCTAGAGCAACTCCAATGGAGTGGGAAACCCCCCGGGGGCCATGGTCCCGCATCCACATTGACTTTGCGGGACCTACTAAGGGACATACGTTCCTCCTAACAGTGGATGCCTATTCCAACTGGCTCGAAATCCACAAGATGAAGACTACTACAACCGATTCAGTCATCCGCAAATTAAACAAACTATTCGCAACATATGGACTGCCAGACGTTCTAGTCTCCGACAACGGACCCCAGTTCACCGCCCTGGCGTTTGAACAATACTTAGCAGACCGGGGTATCCGCCATGCGCTAACCTCGCCAGCACACCCTGCGGCCAATGGCAGGGCCAAGCGCATGGTCCAATTTGTTAAAAAAACTCTCCACAAAATGGACTATGGGGACATTGACAACAAACTAAACAGAATACTCCTACTCCAACACATCACCCCGCACAGCGTCACCAACAAGACTCCAGCTGAATTGTTGATGGGACGCAAGCTCCGCTCCCACCTCGACTGTCTCCACCCATCCTACGCGCCAAAGAAACCTTGTGGATCTAGCGGAAATTGCCGTGAGTTCAAGGTAGGCAACTTAGTCTTCGCTAAAAACCTTTCTGGCGAACCATTATGGGTCGAAGCAACCGTAACCCAAACCACTGGGCCCAGATCGTACCGCGTGCAAATATTGGATGGAAAGATATGGAAACGCCATATTGATCAGCTTCGCTCTAGATTGCAATCCAGGTCCCGCAACTCCTGTGACTCTCAAACTGAGGGGGGAGGGGATGTCGAGGGAACCGAATTCGAGATGCTGGATGACGAAATCGAAGAAAGTCAGCAGCCAGGGAAGGGTGATGTCTCGCCACAGAGAAACACCTCAACGGAGGTGAGCCCGCAGGAACCGGAGGACAACGATGGCAGAATTAGCGGCGCCGAATCGTCCTGTGGGAATGCGGAACCGCCTATACCAGATAAATCAAAAAACGTTCCACTGGAACCAGACTACAGACAGGAACTGGTGGGACAGCGCAAATCTAATAGGCAATTGAAACAACCGGCATATCTATGCGATTACATTACCGCACCCCTCAAAAGGAACCCAGGGGGGAGGGGTGTTATGAACTAATAAAGGCGTTTAATAAAGCTTTAACAACCTTAAGTAAAAAGCAGGGTTCTAATCCTGCACTTCTGATTGGCCGATAATAGCGACATTGGATTGGTCCTTTCCGGGACATCTGATTAGCTGTTAACGGGCCAACTCTCATTGGTTCAAGGGTTTAACACTTCCATGTTTTCATTGGCTGATAGGACAGCAGCCAACCCTATAAAAGGGTTGCTGCTGCCCTAGGTGATTGCTCTGTTCAGTATGCTTAATAAAGAGTTGAAGTTCACTATTCACTGCCTCGTCTCCACTCCTTGCACCCATGCGCAGAACTTAACAGGAAAGGGGCTCATAACTAAGGCAGAGTATCAGCAAACAGCCCGAGCCTGCAAAGATGAAGTGAGGAAAACTAAAGCTCATAATGAACAAAGGCTTGTGACAGAAGAAAAAAATAACTAAAATAACTTCTTCCAACATGTTAAAAACAAGAAAAAAAATCAAGGAGATTATTGGTCCATTAATGGGAGAAAGTGGCAAGAACATGATACTTTCATGCAACAGGGATAAAGCATAACTGCTTAACTTGATTTTTTTGCATCTGTCTTTACACAAAAGGACAAAAAACTTGAACATATCAAAAATAGTACTGTAAAAAACATTAGGAACACAAGTTAAAATAGTTAAGAAAATGGTAAGTGAGTATCTGTCCCCTCTAGACCAATTCAAATCAGATGGATTAAACCTCCAAGGTTCTGAAGGAATTGGCAGACATGATCTCAGAGCTATTGAACTATATGTTTCAAAGATCCTGGAGCAGGGGTGGGATTCTACCCATTCTACCCGGTTCTATAGAACCCCTTGTTAAATTTCTAAACAAACTCACAGTTTGTTTTTTTCCCACCCTTATTACATTCTTGGCAGACAGCCTAGACTTGCTGTCTGTAGAGCTTGTGAGGCTTGGCTTTCTGTGCTTGGTGAAGTTTAATTCCGTGTTTATTGACGGGATAATTTTCCCTATTCAGCTTCAACAAGCAACAGCTACTGTTATGATTTGTATGAATTTTTTTTGCCTCATGGTTTCTTTTTCTATCTGGGGAGGGGGGTCTTCCTTCACTGCTTTAGTACTATCTCGCACTGTCCTTTTAAGAGGCAGGATGCAAGATTGGCACTGATTTTTTTATTGCCTTTCTGGGGGGCATGTGACCTTTCCTTAAATCTGGATGATTTCCTTAGGATATCTTGTAAGATGAGTGAGACCAGCTGGTATCTTTAAGTAGTGCAAATGGATGTAAGGTTTGTTTAGAACTGTAGAACTAGGGTTGCTCTGAGCATCCTCTTGCTTCTAAGCTGCCTCATTTGTTTCTGTTGATTGCATGTATTTTTTAACACCCTGCAAAAAGATTAAAAAGCACAGTCCCTGCCTGCAGGCTTATTCTCTGATAGGCAGAGTACAATAGAATAAGGCCAAACTGGGAGAATCCAAGCCCTGGGTGTGTGTGTATGTGTGTGTTTCAGGTGGGCTTCCTTGCTTTAGAAGGAGAGAGGGAAGGAGGAAGGGACAGAAAGAGAGAGAGAGAAAGAGGGAAAGAAGGAGGGGGGAGAGAGAAAGAGAGGGAGATAAAGAGAGAAGGAAGATACAAGAAAGAAAAGAAAGAGAAAAGGGAAAGAAAGAAAAAGGGGAAGAGAAAGGAAGTGAAAGGAAGAAAGGGGGATGGAAGGAAGGGGCAGAAAGAAAGAGAAAGAAAGAAAGAAAGAAAGAGAGAGAGAGAGGAGAAAGTAAATGAGATATATGGATGGATAGATAAATACATGGAAGGAGGGACGGAGGGAGAGAGAAAAAAAGGAGAAAGGAAGGACATAAACCCTGGCTTCAGAAGACTTTGAAGCAGCACAGCAATCTAGGGTTGGACTGCAAGAGATCTCAAAGGTCATCTAGTCCAACCCTCTGCTCCAGCAGGAAATCCTTACAGAATCAAAGAATAGCAGGGTTAGAAGGGTGTGTGTGTGTGTGTGTGTGTGTGTGTGTGTGTGGCTGTCAAACATTAAAAACAGGCCAAGTAGCTCTGTGGAGGTCAGTTGTAAATTAGAACACTTGCTAAGCAACTGGCCATTTAGTGAGGACCTGGTTATTAAGCAAGGACCACTTACATTTGGTTTGCCAGTCACATGGCCACCTGCCCGGGCCTCACCCTGCCTTCTCCAGGGCTCCCCAGGCCTTGGAAACTGGCAAAAAACACTTGTTAAGCAACTGCCCATAAAATGAGGACCTGGTCATTAAGCGAGGACCACTTACATTTGGTTTGCCAGTTACATGGCCACCTGGCCACACCCACCCCAGTCACATGACCATCTAACCATACCCAGTCAGCAAGCCATTCCTACCCCCAGTCACATGACCACCAAGCCACACCCACAAATTAGGCCACGCCCACAGAACCGGTTGTTAAGAAATTTGAATCCCACCCCTGTCCTGGAGCACCAGGGAACTACCATAAGACTGGAAAAGAGCTGGTGTAGTTCTCATCTTCAAACAAGGAAAAAAAAATACATCCAGGGTAATTCAAAGCTATCAGCCTGACCTCAATATGGAGGAAGATTTGGAAAAGATAATCAAGCAACAAATTATGTGATCATTTTGAGGCGAACAAAATCAGATAATGCCAGACAAATCTTATTGCATTCTTTGATAAGGTGTCAAAATTAATAGTCCACAGGAATGCTGTGCGTATAATTTACTTGGACTTCAGTTTAGCATTTGATAAAGTGGATCATGACCTACTGCTTGATAAGATAGAAAAATGTGGGTTAGACAACATCATCACCGGATGTATTCATAACTGGCTGACCAATTGCACTCAATGAGTAGTCCTCAATGGAACTGCATCTACATGGAGGAAAGTTTGCACCCCAAGGCTTTGTACTCTTCAACCTCTTCATCAATGATTTGTATGATGGGAAATCATCAAATTTGCAGATGACACCAAATTAGCAGGAATAGTCAACACTCCCGAAGATAGACTTAAGATACAGAAGGATCTTGAACATTGGGCGCTATCTAACAAAATGAAATTCAATGGTGAAAAAAGTAAGGTTCTACATTTAGGCAAGAAAAACAAAATGCACAGGTCTAGTATAGGTGCTTCCCAATTCAGTAACAGTAACTGTGAGAGGGACCTGGGAGTCCTAATCATTTAACTTTGAGCCAGCAGTGTGCTATAGCTGCCAAAAAAGCCAGCACAGTTCTAGGCTGCATAAACAGAGCGATAGAATCAAGATCAAGATGAAGTGTTAATACCACTTTATAATGCCTTGATAAGGCCACACTTGGAATACTGCACCCAGTTTTGGATGCCACGATGTAAAAAAGATGTTGAGATTTTAGAAAGAGCCCAGAGAAGAGCAACAAAGATGATTAGGGGACTGAAGACTAAAACATAAAGAATAGTTGCTGAAATTGGGTATGCCTGGTTTAATGAAAACACAGACCCCGCTGACATGATTGCAGTGTTCCAATGTCTCACGATTGGTACAAAGAAGAGAGAGTAAGGCTATTCTTCAAAGCACCTGAACTAAGAGAAATTTCCTGACAATTAGAACAATTAATCAGTGGAACAACTTGCCTCCAGAAGTTATGAATGCTCTAACATCGGAAGTTTTAAGAAGCATTTCTCTGAGATGGTATAGATTTTCTTGCCTGAGCAAGGCTAGAAGACTTCCAAGGTCTCTTCTCTTCTCTTCTCTTCTCTTCTCTTCTCTTCTCTTCTCTTCTCTTCTCTTCTCTTCTCTTCTCTTCTCTTCTCTTCTCTTCTCTTCTCTTCTCTTCTCTCCTCTCCTCTCCTCTCCTCTCCTCTCCTCTCCTCTCAACTGGGCCATGCAAGCGGTGGGCAAGCATGCATGAAGAGCTCCATTTGCATGAGCTGCGGGCACAGCTCCACTTGTATGAGTGGTGTGCAAGCACACACATAGGTCGATTTGCTCATGCGTGAAGCTCCATTTGTGCAAACTGCGGCCACTTGTGCAAATGGAGTTGTGGATGCTTAAGCATTTACCTGCCACTCACATGGGAACCATTCCCTATTCCCCACCCTCCCGCTAGGCTGCCAAGTGGAAAGGTTGGGGATCGCTGATCTACTGTATAAGTGGATTAATATTATTATCTTGTGTGGTGGGATAAAAAGATACTGTAAATGTTCCCTCAAATTGAACTTTTAATGACTGTATGCACTGTGGGAATAATAGCAGAAGTGGGTTTGTCAACACTTTCTCATAGAATTTTTATAATTTCCTAATCTAGTATATAGCTGAAGTATTACCTAGTGGTTCCTCATCCAAGAACTAGGGAAGATTGTAGGTATCAAAGTGAGATGTGCAGTGGTTTGCAAGATTTTGTCAAGACACAATTGTAACATCTGTCCGACAGCCAATATCAGCCTTCAAGATTTTCTTCCTTTGCTTTGCATCTTTCGGCTGTCATAAGTAAGAGAAGGGAGACATGGTTGTGGGAAGCAACCTGGAGGTGTTACAAAACAGAACTGCATAAGTTTGTGGGGGGAAGGTTCTTGCTTAGGCGTCTATCCTATGCTATGCGCAGCCGCAACCCTTTATCAAAATATGTCAAGGTCAATGGACAGAGGTCTCATCACCACCTGGAGATGCCCACATGATGCTATACACAACTTTTAATTGGATGAGCCAATTGAACTATTGGGGGTGGGAACGTTGCCATCACTTTGTATATGTGATTTACGCACTCATTTTCTCAGATTCAGTATTCTTTTGTTGCTACCACTTGACTTCCAGTAAAAGATATCTTTTCTCTAATTAATGGAGTCTAAGTATTTCTTTCTTGGATTTTGAATGGAGCACCATCTGACCTTCTTCTGAATCTCACTTTACCAGCCCACCTGGAGAATTAATAAATTTTCTTCCGAGGGGGTCTGAACACATGTCTAATCCAACCACTGACCAAGAAGACCTGGGAGCGACTGGAGGACCAGATTCCCTGCCGTTAGAGGCGGCAGGGTAAGCCGATTTGTTAGCAGAATTAAGTCTTGGCAAAAAACCAGCTGTAAAACCCAAATGGTCCCTGGGAGTCGGCTGGAAGGATCCTGAGGAAAAGCCTCGTCTAGGAGTGACCACTACCCGTTGGTGTGGAAGAGAAGAGCCATGGCAAGAGAAGGAAAGAAAGATTTTTTTACTAACTCAAGCCCTGCATCTTCTAAATGAAGCTGTCAGAGAACCTCAGACTGATCAAAGGTTTGAGGGGGAAGAAGGGGTGGCAGCCCCAGCCAGAAAAATCAGAGCAGCCACCCCCATAAATCAACCTGGGGCTGGCGCAACAGGCAGCAGCAGCCCCGGGACCCCTGGCAGGGGGAGTAATTGCCAGAAGGTGTAGAACTCCAAAGGTGCCTCCGTTGGAAGTAAAATATGGGGAGGGATCTCAAGGAGCTAGGATTTTTCCTGGCAGAAGTCTGGAGCCATATGGAGGAATATGGAGAGGATTTTTCCTCAGAAGCAGCCAAAGTTAGATGTGTTACCAGGGCTCTTGAGGGAACAGCTGGAAAGTAGATGGTGACTTTGCATAATGATAATGCCCCCAGCTAATGAATTATGACCTATTCATGACTGCACTGCGGGCCAGGTTTGAAGGCCCACTTGCTGAACTTAAGGCCAGAATTAGGATGAAGACCATAAATCGGGGTGGAGATCAGTTGCCAATTACACCCAGGAATTTAGAGAGCTGGTGTGTCTTATTTGAGGCTGGTCCCAGGGAGCCTCGAAAGAAGCTTTTAAAGATGGGTTGAATGAAGATGTATATCAAAGCTGTATTGCCAGAAGAGACCCCAGTGAGCTACAGGTGTGATACGTGCTGGCAGCAGAGGTGGATATTGATCTGACCCGAAACAGACACCGGGGGGGGGGGCTTGGTTGGAGCAAGTCCTCCCCCACCAGCACTCAAGAAACCTTAAAACCTCAAAAGGGAGGGATGGCGGCAAAACCCAAGACCACTGCATGCTTGCAATGTGGGAAGGAAGGTCACCGGGCTGCAGACTGCCATGCCAAGCTAGAGCCAAAGGGGGTGCCAGGAGGAGGAAGAAAATCTGAAAAACCCACAGCAAAGCCTCGCGAAATTGCGCTTAAAGCGCAGGAGGTTGTAGAAATAACCCCTCTGAAAGGAGAGGAGCTGGGAACTCCAACCTCTTTTGAAGAGAGTGAATCCAAATCGGAAGACGACTCACTGGTAAGTCCAAACAAGGGCCTATGACCATTCCAGTGAGATTAAGGGTACCCACGTCAGGAGCCAAAGGGGAAATGTTGGCTTTGTTAGACTCTGGGTGCACAAGGTGCGTAATCAGCTTGGAGGTAGTAGAGAAAATGGGCTTAAGGCTAAAGACTTTAAAAACACCCATAACCTTTTGCCAACTGGATAGATCAGTAGCTGGGGGCGGCCCTGCACATTTCATAATGGAACCAGTAGAAATGACGATGGGGAAGCATAGAGAGACTTTGTGTTTTATTGTGGCTCCTGGGATGGAGCGCCCCCTAATACTGGGTTTGCCCTAGCTCCGGAAATGGAAACTCCACGTCGACTGGAGGAGGGGATCATTGTGCACAAGTACTGACACCCAGAAGGGGAGGGGCAATCTCAACTGAAGAATTTTACAGAGCTGGCCTCCACTAGCACCAAGAATCTGAGGGGGGAGAAGAAAATTCCAAAGGAATATTCGGACTTAAAGGCCTCGGACGAGCACCCTCCCCATTACTCAACAGATTGCAGTATTGAAATTTTGCCAGGAGTGAAACTCCAAAAACTGAAACTGTACTCAATGACACCGCGGGAGCTAGAAGAGCCGTGGTCATTTATTGATAAAAATTTGGAACATGGTTTCATCCAACCTGCTAGGCCCTGAGTAGCGGCCCCAGTATTGTTCCGTGAGAAGAAAGATGGCTCTCTGCATTTATGTGTTGACTATAGAAACTTCAACTCCATTTCAATAGAGAACATGTACCCTCTTCCCTTGATGAAGGATATGTTGGCCCACTTGGCCAAAGGGAAATTTTTTACAAAACTCGACCTGAGAGAAGCATATTACCGAGTTTGAATTAAGGAAGGGAATGAATGGAAAACTGCTTTTAACTGCTCAATGGGCTGTTTCCAATTCAACATACTTCCATCTGGCCTACAGGGGGCCTCTGCAGCATTTATGCAAATGATAAATCAGGTGTTGCACGAACATTTATACAAAGGGAAGTTGGTTTATCTTGATGATATTCTTATCTACATCGAGATTGTGATGAACATGTGAAACTAGTGCGGTCAGTTCTGGAAAAACTTCGAGCTGTATGCCAAGTTGTCCAAGTGTGAATTCCACCAAGAAAAAATTGACTATTTAGGCTATTGCATATCACATGATGGCATAGAAATGGATCCGGGGAAAGTTCGTGCCATTTTGGAATGGGCCCCTCCCCGCACAGGAAACAACTTTAAAGTTTCTTGGGATTTGCTAATTTTTACTGTCAATTTATCCCTGCTTTTGCGAAGATTGCAATGCCTATTACAAATCTCCTAAAAACCAAAGGGGAGGTGAAACCAAAGCCTAGTAAACCACTGGAGTGGTCCATGAAATGCCAAGCTGCTTTTGAGAAGCTGAAATGACTGTTTGCTGCTGAACTAGTACGCAAGCACCTGGACATGGATGCTCCTTTTGTAATCCAAGCCAATGCGAGTGACATAGCAGTCAGGGTGATGTTACTGCAAGCAAACGAGATGGGGACTCTGCAACTGTGTGCATATACTTCCCTTAAACTAACTGAAACTGAAAGAAGATGGGCCAACTGGGAAAAAGAAGCTTTTGTAGTTCGCTGGGCTCTGTTAACCTGGAGGCATTTTCTAGAAGGGGCAAAACACCCATTTGAGGTGTGGACAGATCATAAAAATTTGGAGGCTTTGAAAATGGCTCGGAAGCTGTCTCCCAAGCAAGTTTGCTGGGCGCAGTACTTTAAATGTTTTAATTTTTCATTGAAGTATATTCCGGGGGGAAGAATTTCATGGCGGATGCTTTATCTAGATTACCTCAATATAATAGTGCTTGCCAAGAAGTGGCACGGCCTATTGTCCCAACCCAACAGTTGGCAGCTCCAGTGGTTACCAGAGCCCAGAAAAAAAGGAAGTTGATTTATCAAATGATTTAACTGCTCAATTAAAAGAAGCTCTAAAACTTGATGATTGGTTCCTTGCTTACTCAAATAACTGTATGGTTAGAGATGGATTGGCATGGGTGGGGGCCAAATTTTATGTGCCAGCAAAGCTGAGAAACCAAATATTACAACAAGCTGATGACTCTAAAGCTGCTGGACATTTTGGATTCGTGAAGGCCTTACACTTGGTTAAAAGGCAATTTTGGTGGCCTACCTTGAAAAAGGACATTGAGACTTATGTGGCTAGCTATCCTATCTGTGCCTCAGCCAAACGGCCTCCTGGTAAACCAGCAGGCTTACTACAAAATGTGGCTAGACCAACTGTTCCATGGAAGGAAATCTCTATGGATTATATAGTAGAATTACCTGAAAGTGGGGGAAATACAGTTATTGGAATAGTAACGGATTTGTTTTCCAAACAGGTACATTTCATACCTTGTGTGAAAATCCCATCTACGAAAATGTTGGCTAAACTGTTTATTTTACATATCTACAGGTTACATGAGGTTCCTGAACGCATAATCTCAGACAGAGGTGTCCAGTTTACCTCAAACTTTTGGAAGGAGTTCCTGAAGTTATTGGGCTCCGCCCAGGGCTTAAGCTCCAAACCAACGGGGTTTCTGAGAGGACTAACTCGGTATTGGAACAGTATCTTAGATGTTATATAAATTATCAGCAAGATAATTGGGCTGACCTGCCATTCGCTGAGGTGGCATATAACAATTCGGTACATAGTAGTACTGGGTTTACTCCATTTAAAGACTTTGTACCCATACCCGAGCTTCCACAGGAGAAACCTAACATTCAGTTGTTAGATGAATGGATAATACAGCTCCAGCTTACCTGGCCAGTTACCCATAAAGCATTAGATGATGCTCATCAAGCCCATAAAAAATTTGCAGATAAAAAGAGAACTCCACAATAACCATATCAAGTTGGTGACAAGCTCTTTTTATCCACCAGATGTTTGCAGACCACACAAAAGTCAAAAAAGCTTGGACCTAAGTATGTTGGACCTTTCCCAATTGAACGAATTGTGTACCCTGTGGCAGTCCAACTGAAATTATCTAAAGCCCTCTGATGGATCACCCTGTCTTCCCTGTTAGTTTATTAAAATGTGAACATACCTCCGACTTGAGACCGACTCAGTTCAATCCCCCCGTGCCATTGCTAATTGAAGGTAAACAACATTTTGAAATTAAAGAAATTTTGGATTTTTGAAAACAAAGAGGTCAACTCGAATATTTGGATGTTTGGAAACATTTTCCTCCTTCCCAGTCTGAATGGGTGAATGAGAAGGACTCCTAAGCTTATCAAGGCATTTCGTACTAAATATCCTGATAAACCCTAAAATATAGTATTATGGTGTTACATGTATATTTTCTGTTATCTTCTATTTTTATCTTTTTTAGGACTAATGCCTCTTTTGCAGGAGGGCCGAATGTTAGCCTTCAAGATTTTCTTCCTTTGCTTTGCATCTTTCGGCTGTCATAAATAACAGAGGGGGGGGGCATGGTTATTGGAAGCGAGCTGGAGGTGTTACAAAACATAACTGTATAACTGGGGGGGGGGAGGTTCTTGCTGAGGCTTCTATCCTATGCTATGCACAGCCGCAACTCTTTATCAAAACATGTCAAGGTCAATGGACAGAGGCCTCATCACCACCTGGAGATGCCCACATGATCATGATGCTATACACAACTTTTAATTGGATGAGCCAATTGAACTATTGGGGGTGGGAACCTTGCCATCACTTTGTATATGTGATTTATGCACTCATTTTCTCAGATTCAGAATTCTTTTGTTGCTACCACTTGACTTCCAGTAAAATATATCTTTTCTCTAATTAATGGAGTCTAAGTATTTCTTTCTTGGATTTTGAATGGAACACCATCTGACAGCTGATTCTTTGCATTGCATGGCAATGGTTAGAAAAAGAGGTAGTTGCTTTAAAGAATAAACAGGGTCATTCATATTCAGAAATATGAATGGAATTGAATCTTGTAATGGAATGTATAGATGACCATGGGGAATGAAGGAAGAGATGCTCCTGAAACAGACAACAGAGACAGAAGTCCACAGGATCTTAGTGTTCAGAGAAAGAAATTTAGGAAAAACCCCATAGATCAAGTAGTCAAAAATGGTGGAGGAAAGTTTGCAATTCCAGGCCTGCAAGTTTCTTAATGTAATCTTACAATAAAGTAGAATTAGTTCATCTAGTCATGTTTCTTGTATGATTTACTGTTGTAACGATGAGGCAGTCAAGTTGTTTGATCATGAACAACTGAATCATGATGATCTTTATTGGAGTCTAGTCTTGTATTTATACACATTTTTAGTTATCCTCCATCATTGGTTAACTTTGGTTACTGCTTAACTTTGGTTACTGTTTAGCACAGTAATTAATACAATTAATTAAAGTCTGGGAGCCAATTGGTTAGCCACTCAAAAGGTGATAATGAGCATAGATATTATTTTGAATGTATGATTGTAAATTGGCAAGCACATTCTCAATAGTTTTATTCAAAGAATGAAAATGCACAGCACATCCACGGTGTCCAACTAATGTACAGAACCCTCCCTGATGGGCTAAAAGATAGTCTATGGCAAAACGCTGCTGTAAGACATTTTGATTTAAGTCTTCTATTTCATGCTACAAACCACGAATAATAGCAGCGGTAGCATTGATGGATTTTTCAAGTCTGCAGGTGAGACCAATAATAGTCTGCTTTCTTGAGCAATTATGCCAGGAGTATGAAATAGATTGTAGTTGTGAGACAATAAATGTAGAAGACATGATCATTTTAGGGGTAAAAGAAATTTGACCAAATGCCATTGTGGGCTCATAGTATAAAGTAATATTTGTGCCATGGGTCATAAACATGTATTGGGCATGACGACCCCACAAATTAGGGTTAAGACGAACCACAGAAGTGTCATTTTGAGCAGAAACACCATTAACCATAAACAAGAAAATACAAAGTAAAATAGTAACAGAGTTAGCAGTAATAATAGCAAAAACAGCAGCAACAAGATTTTCAGGAGTCTGAAGTAATGAGGCCTGTTGCAGTTGTTGTTGAGCTTGATATGTAATAGATTTAACCAGGCCCCAAGTGATGGGTTGCGGGCGCGTTGACCTGGGAAGATGGACTTCCGTATTCAGATGAAGGTTGAAATCCGGAATCAGGTTGTGAAGGCCCTGATGCCATGCCATGATACGGACGAACACAGCACGCTGGAACCCACACTGCTTGTCGAGTAGAAGGATCTTCCATGGCGGCGTAACCGCGACCCCAGGTGATCAGTAGTGTAGGGCCTTTCCAGGTTGGATCTGGAGCTTGGCGATCTCCACCAAAGGCCTTGCTAAAGATTCAGTAGTTCGAAAATGCAAATTAACAGGTGAGTCTGCAAGAGAATCTAAAAAGGTTAAATAATTCCAAGTATATAATGCTACAGCAATGAGATTTTGAATTTTTCACAGATGGTAAGGGCCAGACTCAGTTTGTAATTGTTTCTGAAGCAATGCCTTAAAAGTACGATGAGCTTGCTCAACTATAGCTTGACCCTGAGAGTTGTAAGTAATTCTGTGCACTAAAGTAATATTCCATTTCTGACAAAAGGTTTGAAATTCCTTACTAATATAAGAGGGGCAATTGTCAGCTTTAAACTAAGAAGGCTGACCCATTACAGCAAAAGAGGATAGGCAATGAGAAATAACATCTGAATTATGTTCATGTTTCGAAGCAATAACCCAAAGGAAGTGTGAATGAGTGTCAACAGACGTATGAAGATAACAGTATGGCTTGATTAGCTTGGGTTCCTCGTGGGTTGACACCCACTGGAAAGGGAACTGCCAGTTGCTGACAAGCTGGACAAGCACGGATAATATCCAGGGCTTGAGGTAATGAAATTTTAAATTGCTTTGCAAGAAATTCTTATCCAAAGAGAGAGCGCAATAAGAAAAGGGAAGAGATTGCATAGCTAAATACAAATATTGAGCATCAACGATCAAGTTAATAGGTTTGTCATTGAACAATCATAAGGCCAAAATCACAGCAGCCAGCTCAGCACGTTGAGCTGAAGTCTGTGTGGCAGTAAATTTAGAATACTATTATTGTTGAATCTGCCAGACAACTACACCCCTTGTAGGTGATCCATCAGTAAAGACTGTAAGAGCTTTAGAAATAGGATTTCGCAAAAAAAATGGAGGAAAAGGCCGGATTTAAAGTAGTAGTAACCACTATTCTAGGATCCTTGGGTAAAGAATACAACAAGTTTCCCACATATTGAGAAAAGGCTATCTGATATGATTCTGAAATCATCATCAAATGCTCATGTTCAACTTTTGTATGACTGAAAGCTATGCTAATGAGATCCTGTCCGGTAAGATGTAAGGCTCATTTACGACCTTTAATAATCAAATCCTCTAATGCTGATTCATAAGGATAATGTTTCTAGGCGGAATAGCTGACAAATTAATCCATTCATTAATGTTGACCACTTGCAGGGACGCATTAGAATAAAGACATCCCATGGGAAAGGGTGTAGTGGGAAGAATAGCTAAGCAATGTCCCATCTCAAAGTCCCATCTTCCTTCGGGATCAGTTGGCTTAATTTTGCCTCGTTCTTCTGCACACAAAAAGGGCTATTTTGTTGTGCCTGGGGTAATAGATTCAGATTACACTGGTATCCTCCTGATTCAGATTTGGGTGAATCTTCCTCAAGTTCTTCCTTGTAATTCTTCTGTTGCTCAATTGCTTCTTCTTCCATATGAAAATCCATCTCCTGGTATAGGTAATCGTGGGGATGCAGGATTTGGATCAACTTCTTTATCTGTAGGTTTACTTCATCAGCTGAACTCCTCTTGTCCTTTGTTAACACTCTTCCTTAATAAACAACTATTTCAAGGATTATTGGATACTGGAGCCGATGTTACTGTCATCTCCTCTTTACAGTGGCCAGTACAGTGGTCAAAAATGACAGTTTCTTCATTGTGGGGAATAGGAGGTTCTACAGCTGCTTGGCAAAGTGTTCAAGAAATTAATATTACAACATCTGCCTGGTAAGTCCTTTTTCCTACAACCATACATTGTAGATATTCATACTAATATTTGGGGTTGTGATATCCTTTCTCTTCTCAATGACCATTTGATTCTTGATGATGGCTCTTCCTCTTAAATGGCTCTGTTCTATGCCAGTTTGGGTGGAACAATGGCCATTATCAAGGGAAAAACTCACTGCTTTACAACAATTGGTTCAAGAACAATTGGCTGCTGGCCATATAGAACCTTCTACTAGCCCTTAAAATAATCCTGTTTTTGTTATAAAAAAGAAAAATGGCAAAAGGCATTTCCTTCATGATTTAAGAGAAATTAATAAATGTATCCAACCCACGGGTTCTTTACAATGTGCTCTACCAAATCCTAACTTAATTCCTAATTTTTATAAATTATTGGTAGTTGATCTTAAAGACTGCTTTTTTATTATACCTTTGCAGCTTCAAGACAAAGAAAAATTTGCCTTTACTGTTCCAGTTTTTAATAATAGCATGCCCACAAAACAATATCATTGGCAAGTGTTGCCTCAGGGAATGCTTAATTCCCCTACACTTTGTCAATATTTCGTGGATAATGCCCTTCAACCCTTTCGGAATAAATTTCCTTCCTATTTAGTCTATCATTATATGGATGATATATTGATAGCAGCCCCGGATTTTGATGAATCTAAGTTGTTAAAAGAGTTAATGGATATTGTGGCACAACAGGGATTGTATGTAGCCTCAGACAAAATTCAAAAGATAAATTCATTTATCCTTATACCTTATACCTACTTAGGACATAGAATGTTGAACAGTTCCTCCATTCCAATTCTTCCTGAATTACAAAAGCATATACATTAGTACAATGGCAAAAATTACTTGGCATTATTAATTGGGCACGCCCATTCTTCTACATTACAACTGGAGACATGTTGTCCTTATTTCAGTCTTTGAAGGGAGCACAATAACCAGGAGATCTAGTTGTATTAACTGATCCTCAAAGAACATGCCTTCAAGAAATATTGAGTAAGTTTAAGCATCGATATATGGACAGGATAACATCCTTAACAATAGGACTTTGCTTAGCTATTCTTCCCACTACACCCTTTCCCACGGGATGTCTTTATTCTAATGCGTCCCCGCAAGTGGCCAACATTCATGAATGGATTAATTTGTCAGCTACTTTGCCTAGAAACATTTATCCTTATCAATCAGCATTAGAGGATTTGATTATTAAAGGTCGTAAACGAGCCTTACATCTTACCGGACAGGATCTCATTAGCATAGCTTTCAGTCATACAAAAGTTGAACATGAGCATTTGATGATGATTTCAGAATCATATCAGATAGCCTTTTCTCAATATGTGGGAAACTTGTATTTTTTACCCAAGGATCCTAGAATAGTGGTTACTACTACTTTAAATCTAGCCTTTTCTTCCATTTTTGTGTGAAATCCTATTTCTAAAGCTCTTACAGTCTTTACTAATGGATCACCTACAAGGGCTGTGGTTGTCTGGCAGATTCAACAATAGTATTCTAAATATACTGCCACACAGACTTCAGCTCAACGTGCTGAGCTGGCTGCTGTGATTTTGGCCTTACGTTCAGTGACAAACCTATTAACTTGATCATTGATACTCAATATGTGTATTTAGCAATGCAATCTCTTCCCTTTTCTTATTGTGCTCTCTCTTTGGATAAGAATTTGCTGTCCTTGTTTTTATCTTTAAAGAATAGTTTGGAAACTCGCTTGTATTCTTTGTATGTAGAACACATTCGAAGTCATACTCCCTTTACTAATGCCTTGACTGAAGGAAATCGGAAGGCAGATGAATCCTTAAAGGATGTTGCGTCTTTGTTTGCTGATCCTGTTGCTAGTCATTCTTATTTTCATCAAAATGCCAAATCGCTTGCAAAGCAATTTAAAATTTCATTATCTCAAGCCCTGGATATTATCCGTACTTGTCCAGCTTGTCAGCAATTGGCAGTTCCCTTTCCAGTGGGTGTCAACCCACGAGGAACCCAAGCTAATCAAATTTGGTATATGGATATAACTCAATTTTCAACTTTTAAGCCATACTGTTATCTTCATACGTCTATTGACACTCATTCACACTTCCTTTGGGTTATTGCTTCAAAACATGAACATAATTCAGATGTTATTTCTCATTGCCTATCCTCTTTTGCTTTAATGGGTCAGCCTTCTCAGTTTAAAACTGACAATTGCCCTGCTTATATTAGTAAGGAATTTCAAACCTTTTGTCAGAAATGGAATATTACTTTAGTGCACAGAATTACTTACAACTCTCAGGGTCAAGCTATAGTTGAGCAAGCTCATCGTACTTTTAAGGCATTGCTTCAGAAACAATTACAAACTGAGTCTGGCCCTTACCATCTGCGAAAAATTCAAAATCTCATTGCTGTAGCATTATATACTTGGAATTATTTAACCTTTTTAGATTCTCTTGCAGACTCACCTGTTAATTTGCATTTTCAAACTACTGAATCTTTAGCAAGGCCTTCGGTAAAGTATTGCCAAGCTCCAGATCCAACCTGGAAAGGCCCTATACCACTGATCACCTGGGGTCGCGGTTATGCCACCATGGAAGATCCTTCTACTCGACAAGCAGTGTGGGTTCCAGCGCGCTGTGTTCGTCCGTATCATGGCATGGCATCAGGGCATTCACAACCCGATTTCGGATTTCAATCTTCATCTGAATACGGAAGTCTGTCTTCCAAGGTTGACACACCCGCAACCCATCACTTGAGGCCAGATTAAATCTACTACATATCAAGCTCAACAACAACTGCAACAGGCCTCATTACCTCAGACTCCTGAAAATCTTGTTGCTGCTGTTTTTGCTATTATTACTGCTAACTCTGTTACCATTTTATTTTGCATTTTCTTGTTTATGGTTAATGGTGTTTCTGCTCAAAATGACACTTCTGTGGTTCGTCTTAACCCTAATTTGTGGGGTCGTCATGCCCAATACATGTTTATGACCCATGGCACAAATATTACTTTTTACTATGAGCCCCCAATGGCATTTGGTCAAATTTCTTTTACCCTTAATTTGATCATGTCTTCGACATTTATTGTCTCACAACTACAATCTATTTCACACTCCTGGCTATTTTCTACACCCCCATGCAATTGAATTCTGTCAGTTGGCATTACTTGAAAGTTAGTCAATCTACAAGGGGTCTGTGTTTCTGTTGTCAAGCTAAACACACTTGGCTTCATAATTGGTCTGATTATGATGCTGCTCAGCACATATTTAAAAAGCTAGGGAATTATAGTTATTGTTCTGACTACTATTGGTTGTCAGGTACCTTTAATTCTTCTTTTCATGGAATTAATATAGCTCCTGATATGTATCCTGACAATTTTCCTATTTTTAATGCCTCTGATCAATCTAATACAGGATCGATATGCACTGGTTGGCAGCTTAAGGATCCTAATATTTGGTTCTTTTTTGATAAATATGCTACTAATGTTCATCCTCAGAATTATCAATGTGCAACTTTAGGTTATTTTACTCTACCTGTTCAAATAAGTACGCTCCCTTCAACTTGACAGCGGCGTTCCTCTCTGGGGCCTACATGTAATGATGAAGTCATTATTGACACACTATTATCTTCTGGTTCTTCATTTGGCCGTGCATTGGCAGGGGCCATTACAGGAGTCCTTACTCTAGGCTCTTATCCTGGCATAATTGCTCAAGAAAACAGACAATCTATTATTGGTCTCACCTGCAGACTTGAAAAATCCATCAATGCTACCACTTCTATTATTTGTGATTTGCAGCATGAAATAGAAGACTTAAATCAAGATGTCTTACAGCAGCGTTTTGCCATAGACTATCTTTTAGCCTGTCAGGGAGGATTCTGCACGATAGTTGGACGCCGTGGATGTGCTGTGCATTTTCATTCTTTGAATAAGACTATTGAGGATGAGCTTGCCAATGTACAATCATAAATTCAAAATAATATGCATGCTCATTACTCACCTTTTGAGTGGCTAACCAATTGGCTCCCTGATTGGTCTTGGCTCAGACAGTTTTTCTTTTATGCTATAATTATTATTATTGTACTAATTGGGACCTGTTGTTTTATTCAATGTATTCCAAATTTATTTGCATTGTTTCATCCCCCTTCCCCCTCTCTTAACCCTCTTCAATTGCGATACATTTATAAATCTTTGAATATTCCATTTAAAATAAAAAACGAGGATATGTAGAGTTGTAATTGCAGGAATGTTCCAATCTCGGATGGCCAACCTCAGATAAAGAATGTTTCCAAGAAAATACAACTCAGGCAAACAAAGCCACTAATCGATGGATAAAGGAGGATTAGAGAGGGGAAGTAGACATATGTTAGACTTTAACTAGAGATAATTAATTGTATGGATTACTGTACTAAACAGTAATGAAAGTTAAGCAGTAACCAAAGTTAACCAATGATGGAGGATAACTAAAAATGTATATAAATGCAAGACTATACTCCAATAAAGATCATCATCATAATTCAGTTGTTCATGATCAAACAACTCGACTGCCTCATCATTACAACATTCTACCTTAAGATCTCCATTCAGAAATGGCAGAATCTGAGACAAAGTATACGAAGGTTATAAGCAAACTGGGAACTGCAAACTGCAAACTGCTATAAGCAAACTGGGAACATCAATTGCAGAGAAATACTGTAATGAAGTTTGGCAAACTTATCTGGAACTGAACTGAGATCAGAATGTCTTTTAGCAAGGAAGAAATGATTCTGAGGAAAGTCTATTATCTATTCAAATAAGGAAAACTGGGGATTTCAACAATTGCTTAGCAGGGATCCTACCGACTGCAGAACAGTGAATACTGAAGAGACCTGCAAGCGATAAGGCTAAATAGGTCAGAGTCAAGTCTAGAAATGATGAATGAGTTGTTCTCAGCATGGCTAACACTAATCCAGTATAGTTTTTAAGCAACTATTATTTCTAGTCTCTCGTTTGGCCTTCTTCAATGTGACATCATCAGTTCTAATTAATCTAAAATTCCCATGACTCCACAGTGTCAGGAATTATGGAAATTGCAGTGAAGGGATTACTGGAGGCAGACATAAAAGCCTTCCAACACTAATATTTTCAGAATCTACTGAATTATAATTCCTATAGCCCTGTATTAATGTTCCATTAAAATGGAATAAGGGAATATATAAGCTAACACATCTAGACATAGGAAATGCAGACCTTTGATAAGAAATTGTCAGAATACCTCTTTCGCACAGCATTCCTGCATGTCTTGTATCACTTGGTCCTTCACCAATTTACAGATGTTTTCAGAACTGTTCTTCAGAAATGGGTGAGGTTGAGCCCATGAAGCAGTTTTGTACAGTCCTGAATTTCCCACATCTGTCTGGGTGGGAGGTGTGAATCTTGGCAAGTCATTCAGAGATACAGCAGGCCTCATGTGTTCAGCAGAACCACTTTGACTTGCCAGAGGATGATTAGAGTCTGTCAGGTAAAGTGGCTTAAGAGAACTGTATGAGGCACTGAGAGAGAGTTGTGTGCCTCTTGCTGCTCCAGAATTGTGTAGATTCTTCTCATTATCTTCCAGAGACATTAATGTTCCCATCCATAACGAGCTGGGATACTGCTGTGAGGTATCTGTTTTGCATTCTTGAACAGCTGTCACAAATCGATATTCATAGTTTGGCAATTGATCATTGGCAACTCCAATGGAGGCCCCCAAATTGATAGCCTCCAGCTGTGTTGTGTGACGTGGCCTCTCAGAAGGCATGAAGGGATTCAACTCTCTAACATACTTAGCTGGAATGTAAAAAGGTCTGGAATTTTTGCTCTTCCTAACATGCCACCAGTGGTCATTGGTTCGTCTTAAAAGTATGTATCTCTCATTGGGTTTGATTGTGATGACTTGGCCATCCTTGGAGGTATATTCAAAGGCATATTCCACCAGCACGTATGTCTCCTCCTCTCTGCCTGGTGACTCCATCTTTAGTGGCCCAAAGTGGGCTATTTATGTCCCTCTGAAAGAAAAAAATGTTTGTCAAGCATGACTTCACACAGGCTCATGCATATTAAGTTTGAGGAGGAATGATAGAATTGTTTAATGACAAAATTCTGCTGCCCCCTAAAATAATGCACATGTAGCCGGTTCCGCGTGGCTTCGGGGCAGCAGGAATTCGCGACAGCTCGCGATTCCTGCTGTGCTAGCCGTCGAGGTACCCCCGATCCAGATGGGTCAGGGGGATATGGCTGCCCTGTAGGGACAGCTGAAGAGAGAGGGGAGTCGGATAGGGGGGTGGGGGTGTCGCAGACCCCCCCCTTCTCCGGAAAAACCCCTTTTTCCCAAGGCGGTGGAGCGGCGGTCAGCAATGGCCGCCACGAAGAAGCCAGCAACCAGGTAAGATTGTGCTGGAGGAAGTGTGAAGAGTGAAAGTTTTGTCTGAGCCGGGTCAAGTAACATCTTTTAAATTGCCTGGAACTGAGCTGTTTGAATTGCTGGAGGATACATTGTATCCCTAAGAAGAGCGAAAAGCGGCGGAGAAGCTGTTAAAGGGAACTTTTTTTTTTTTCTTCTTTACTCTCCCACCCCATGGAAACAGCAGAAATATTTGGATATATTGGACATTGAAAGTGAATTGCTTTGAGAGTTGAAGCTAAGAGACAAAAGGATTCTTGGACATTGAAAAATTTAAGAAATTGGAAAATCTTTGTTGGAGGTATGGATTTCTGATTATTTAAAATTGACATTGCAAGTGGGAAGGGAGAGGAAAAAAAAATTGGAGCAGAAGCTGAAAAAGGAGGAGATTGCCTAGAATCCCAAAGGAAGATATATGGTAATTGGACCTCTTTGATTAAAAATTACCCCAGAAAGAGAAAGAGAAGAAGGAAGAAAAGTATTAACTTTTGGAACTTTTTTTTAATTGTTTTTGATTGTCTTTGTTTAAAAATACTTGTGGTTGTTTTGGAAAAAGTTTCCCTTTTTATAATGGCATCGTTTGTGGATGAACTAGAGATTGAATATCAAAAATATAAAAAAGAAGATACTTTGGGCACTTTGTTTCAATTCTTAGAAATGGCGTTATGTACTTATGAAAAGTTGATTACGCAGCAGAAGGACTGGGACAAGGAAGAAGAGGAAGAAGAAGCCATCTTTGATGAACAATGGGTCCCTTCCAGAGAGGAGGAGAAAAAGGATAAGAAAAAGGAGATTTTAAGAATTATAAAAACAACCAAAAGAGAGAAAAATGAGCGAAAAAGTGGAGGCAAGGTTAGAAAGCAAAGGAAAAGGAGCAAGAAAAGCGAGAAGAAAAAACAAAGGGGTAAAAAGGGCAAGGAGAAGAATAAGCAAGAGAGAAAGGGGGGGAGGAGAAGCCTTAATGGGGGGAAGCAAGACCTAAAGAAAAAAAGTTTATTTAGAGACAATGGGTGAATTTAATTTAGGATAAAAGAGGGATTCTGGAGGGTACATAAGTTTGTGTTTTTATATGTGTATTTAGAGTATAAAATTCATTATGTAATCTTAGAATCTTTTAAACAGAATCCCAAGAAAAATTGCTATACGAAGTATTTTTAAGTTAGGGTAATGAGTTATAGACGTTACTCCAATTGGTGTATAGGAGAAGTATAGTAAAAGAAAAAAGATGAATGGATAATGGGAAATAGAACAGACAAAGAATGTTGTTGAAAATGGTAATAAGATATGGAAGGATATATATGTTTGTTTGTTTTTGGATTTTGTATATTGATAAAAGGCAATAAAATTTTAATTAATAAGAAATAATTTGGATGAAAAGGAGAAGTAGGGATAAGATATGAAGTATATACTATATGAAGTATTGATACTATAATTTGGAATTGTTATGCTTTATTGGTCTTTTATTATTATTTTTTCCTAGAAAAGAATTTATAAGCTGTTATGCCTTGATTCTTTGTGCATTGTTTTTATAAAACTGATAAAAATGGTTTTTATATATATATATAAAAAAGAAAATGATAATAAGATATGGAAGGATATATGGGATGAATATGATGTTTGAATTTGTGTCTGTGTGAAGAGTTTTAACCCAGGAACAGACAACCTTCAGAAAAGATCTTTTAGTTTTGTTTATGTTTTGTGTTTTGTATGTTTGTGTATTGTGTTTTTTGTAAAACTAATAAAATTTGTTTTTTATAAAAAAAAAAAAAGAATCAATAAAACCTTGGAGGAATGTTAGATGAGAATAATTGTAAACAAGCCAGAAAGAAATGAATATGATGATTATAAAATGGATAAATATAGAAAAGAAATGAAATTGAATAAGAGTAAAGAGAAATAATGAGAAATTTGCTGAAAGATATTTATGTGTCCATATGGAAATGGGATAAATTAGAATTATGTTGTATAAAAATAATGTTTTATTCGACTTGTAAAAATTTATAATGTTAAGAGGTTTTATGTACTTAATGGTTAATGATGTGTTGTTTGTCTTCAAAATTAATAAAATTTGTTTAAAAAAAAATAATAATGCACATGTACTTCTTTTTGCATCATTATTCTTCTCATCCTTGACAAGGTAATCTAATGTTTTTCTACCACTTTCATTGGTAATTTGTTCTAATTTTCAGTTGCAAGCTATTGAAAGTGTATAGTGTGATAGTTAATTTTCAGCCTTAACCATACTATAACAGGATGACTACACATTTGTAAAGGATCAGCTTCTAAACCACATCTTGAAGCCTCCTCATCAGAGGTGGTATTCAGCCAGTTCAGACTGGTTCTACCAAAGTGGTAGTAACAATTCTGCTCAGTTCAGAGAACTGGCAAATCGCCCCACCGGCTGGCCCCACCCACCCCATCCTATACATTTTGCCTTCGCCACATAGCCCAGCTAATCTTCGTGCCTCGCCTCACCCCCTCTGCTCACCAAGGTAAGCATGCTGCCCACTTGCCCTTTGTCTCAGGTTGGGGCCTGGGCACATGCCATTCCCCAACTCCGGCCTTGCCCTGGAGCCTCTGTCTGCTTGGCTTAGCTAGGTTGGGGAATGTGTTATTCCCTCACTTCGGCCTTGCTCCAGACCTCCACTCACATGCTGCAGACCCCCTCTGGCCTCAAACTATGGCTCCTTGGGCCAAAGCAATTTATTCGGCCTCTGCCCTGCCGTTCTGGTTGCTTCACAGACTGGTCTTTTCTCCTTTTGTTGTTGGTGATGCCATTTTATTCTCCTCACATCAAAATATTTCTAGTCTACCCTGAAATTCTATTCCATTTTTCCTTTTAAAATAGGTAAAGGTAACTCAATCCGTTCTCCCTAACTAGCATTTCAGACTTTCCAATCCCTGCTTAGCTTGTGCTTCTGTTCATATTTTGTTTTGCCAAACTACATGTTTAAAAAAACCTTTCTTTACCTTGCAATTCATTCATTATTTAAGCTATTTTGGAGCAGCATTTCAGGTCTCTAGCTGTTTATCAAAAGATAAAGCAACACAATCCTTATGATAAAATACTAATTTTAATGGTGAAAATGTCAAATGTCAATGAGCAAGAATTGTAATTCCTGTTATATAGATTATCTTTCCATCTAGAAAAATTAATTTCCATCTAGAAAAATTAATTTCTTTTGGAAACTCTTTCCCCATCAACTAGAGCAGAGGTTTCTAAAATTAGTGAGACTGGGTCTTTTTCTATGGTTTTGCATACCAGATAAGAACAAAGTTCTGGGGAGAGGGCAGCTGATGTTGTGACAAAGCGGTGCGGACAAGCGGAGCTCCGCGAAGTCCTGCTGATCTCTTCAAACTCTATTTGACCCAGAAATTTGTTTTAAACTGTGGCTGAATAGATGCTGCCAGAAGTTTACAAGCAAGATAACATCCTTAGTTTTTCTTATTTCTGTTTAAAATAGAGTTTGGGATTGCATATCTGCAGTTTTAACAGTACAATTTATAGTTACCATATAGTTTTTCTTCTCACATCCATATTACTAAATATGTCCAATTATATCTATGTATCAAAGAAGCCAAAGATTTATAAAGTAAAATGTTAAATATTTTATTATATTTTGTTGACAGTCATCATGAGCTATTAAACCAACACCTAATTAAATATCCTGATCACTCTGATAATTTTATTTAAACGTTTATTTTCAGATTGAAATTATTTTATTTCCTTAAGAAGCCCAAATTTTGTCAAGTAACATGTAAAATGTGCAGCAGTTTGATTGATTTGTTTAACTAATTGGCTAATCAATATCAGTTTTAGGTATGTAAGTTGTTTATAATCATTGATTGAATAAAGATTCCTTTTCATTCAGGAGAAATAAAATTGAAAGAATATAATACCCCCAAAATTATTTCCACCCAAGTATTTATTTTATCAACTATGAAAAATGCTGAAGTAAATATTTTGAACAAAAAGTAATACAATTTATTTTGTATTGTATTTAGGTTACAAATCTCTGAATGTCTTTCAGCTTAATGCATACATTACTCTCTTAGAAAAACTTACCACTTCCCCATAGTGGAAGGCTACTGATGGCAGACACCACTTTCCTTGTATTGCTTTGTTTCATCAGACAATGAAGTAAAATTGGCTATTCTAATATGGACACAGAAAACACATGCCTTCAAATGAGGAAATTAAAAAAAATAGATCCATGTTGCTAGGGTAAAAATATATTGGTAAACATACTCAGGCTTAAAAGTACAGAAAACGTACAATTGTATACAAAAAGAACGCTTTTAGAACTTTCCTTATGAATCTGGTTTTTGCACAAGTGCATACAGATAGAACCAGGTATGCATTGTTGTATACAAGGAATTATTCCCTTCCTTTATTGTCTACTTGAAGATTCCTGACACCAAACTTGAGAACCTCCTGAGATAAATATTTTTTCTTTCCCAACTGGATGGCTCATAACTTTTGTACTGAAAAATTCAGCTGCTATCTATGCTGGAATCATTTATCTGTAAAAGCGATAGTCTTGATCTGCCACAATAATATTTTCCCATTTATCTGCATGGACCCATTATTTTGTAGGAAATAGCAATTTATTACATGTCTGGGCAACTCCCTTATTCAGTCGGGAGGAAAAAAATATCTGCACATATACAAGTACACTCCCCTTGTAAGGCTGGAATATTAAATATATATTAGGTCAACTGTAGTGCAAATTCAGATTTAACGGAATAAAATCAGTTACTCGGAATATAGCAACACATAATGCAGAGAAGCTATGCCTGAGTACAACAATGTTTGGGGATCAGGAACATGATTTTGGGCAGTCAAACTACCCTCCTCACAGGATTGTTATGGTGGGGAATATAGGAAGAAAAAGGTGTATTCGGCTTGTTTGCTTCATTGAGCTATTTATAAAAATAATAAAGGCAGGAAATGACAAATAAATTAAACAAAAAATAAAAACATACTTCTGATATGATGAAAAGTAAGATGATGCATTAAGAAATCAAAGGCCAGCCTACCCCACCAAGACAAATATATTATTTCATTCAGCAGTTCACAACATATTTGGGGGCCATACGACTCCTCAGGGTCCTAGAAAATGTTAAGTGGGTCACAAGTAAAAGCATGTAAGCATGTGCCAAAGGGATCACACAAAGTGTATTAAACTGCAAATACTGTATTTATTATAAATAAAAATATATTTATAATGGGAACTGGATAGTCGCCTTAGCAGAAAAACAAGGTTGGAAGTGGGCTGAAGACAAAAAAAGGTTAAATAGACAGATTTAGTGGATCAAAACTATGGGTAGCTGCTAAATAAGAGGGCTTGGAGAAGAATTTAAAAAATGTCACTTCTTTCCAGACTTTGGGGAGAAATATTATGGGAAGGTTTTTGATTTATTACACTGTTGTGGTTGCAATTGTTGCCTCACAACACAGTTTGATGAACTGTGCTCTAATTAACAGATGCACCTACACTTTATTTAGTGTTTCTAAAGAAAAGATTGTTATTGATTGCATTTTCCACCTGTAGTAGGCGCAGTCTCGTTGTTCCTAATAGTTTAGTGACAGCGAAAATAGAAGCCTGGAAAATAACCCAAGGCCTCAGGGAGACTCACTAACTCAGATGGGATCTGAATTACAGTTTCATTACTCTTAACCTCACTGGGAGAATCCTTGACAATCCAGGTATTATACTGAAGTGGCTTGTAAGACAGAGAGGATACACGTCATCTACAGACTATCAGCTGAATGCATTGAGGGCTGTTGAGATGGTGGCAATTATCATAAAGCTGCTGGGAAGCAATTTCTAACCTTTTCAGTGCATTTCATGCACTGGGCAGGATTCCATTTCTCCACCCCACAAGAGAGGCCTGCCCAGACAAGCAATGAAGCCTGGAACCAAATGCTCAGTGGGCCAATCAAAAGCTAGTGCTCAAATTCCAGTTGTTAGAGCAACGTTTTGGAAAAGGAGAGTCCCTCGATCAATTTCCCATGCTGTTAGATTTCTCCTCAGCTCCCTCCCCCAACTTGCCTTGCCTGATCTGGATCCCACCACAGTCCCTCGTTTTACCTGCTGGTTCACATCTCTCCAGTTTCTTCTCTTGTCTCCGTCCACACAATCTGTCCTGCCTCTTCAGGTGTGGCCTGGTTCTTCCTTGTTGATGTGTTGGGAGCCGCCTGGACTTGTGTGTTTGGCCTAAACCTGCCTCTGGTCCTCCCCGCTCCCCACGTTAAACTCTGTGATGATCAGTGGGGAGGAATATCTCAAAGCAAATGTTTCTCTTGGCTTCTTCACAATAAGAGATTGGCAAGTTAAGAAAGTTGAAGAAGCTTTGTGGGAAAATGTTCAGGCCGGACGTTTTGCCCCCAGTTCTTCATTGTTGCAAGTATCCTGAGGTGCAGGGTTGTTGGGAAGATCAAAAGTAATCCATCCAGTTCGGAGTATCAATCTGGATTCCAAGGGAAGCTTTGACGTTAGTCCAGAATGATAAAGTCAGAAAAATCCTGCTGAAGGAAAAGAAACATTAGGGCACCCCGATGAGCTCACTACACCCTGCTCTGGGCTGCCTGTTTCATTCAGGCCACATCCAGCAGACACAGGTGTTTACAGACTCATGGGTTTAAACCCCTTGCATTTGAGCCCAAAGAAAGCAACTGGTTTCTTCCACAAATATGTCAGCTTGTTCCCCTTTTCCCTTGTGCCTCTCACAGTCACAAAGAAGTGGAATGCCTGTGAAAGCATGCAATGTGACTTGGGTGTTCCCATCAGATTGCACTGGATGGAGGAAGGAAGTTTTCCTACTCAGAGGAAATCTCCTTTAGGCAGTGGTGAGGCGGGGTGAGGTACTATTTAGAGGACAGTGACTCACACATAGAGATTTGTCTGTTTGCATGCATATGATTTCCACCCGCTCAGTATTTCACCTTCCCTAACCAAATCACAGGATCCCAGCATGGAATGAACTACACTAGGGTCCGTGCAACTTTTCTACATCCAAATGATTGTATTCACTTATAGAAATAAAAGGAAGGCAACTGCTTTTCATGGTTATTATTGTTACAGGACCATCCCTGCTGTTTTGGGGAAAACAGGAGCATACGCAAGAGCATTTACATGTGACATAATAAATGATCACATTCTGGTAGCAAAAGCTAGATATTTTTCCACCTCTGTTTTCTCAGTGTAGCCAAGATTGTGGATGTGCGGAATGGGCTAGGACTATATCCTAGAAAGTGTTGTACTTATTTATTTTTTAGTCTTTTCCCCATTCAATTGCTCCTTTCTGCTCATGTATAAATCTATCTACAAAGAAGAAGAATGAACTATATAAAGTATCTGACTCAGGACTTCTCAATAATGACCATACTGGGAGGAAAATATTGACAGAAAACATGAAAAGCTCTGATCCAAACTCCCTAAATGCGACATCTCTACTAAGCCAATTGAAAGAGAGTGTGTTTCTGTATTATAATGGTTCTCAACCTTTTTTTCATCATGGACCCCCTTTAAATACCTTTTGTGGCCACGGAGCATGGCCATAGACTACCAAGGCTAAATTCAAGATTTAAAGCACTAGACTGCATCAAATATTTATTTCAATTTTCTGATGAAGAGTCTTCAAATGTAGAGAGAAAGGGAAATCTGTTAATGCACATACTCCTATTATATCTTGCAATGATGAATTTAAAGTAAAAGTGTCTTTTCACTCCAATGGACCATTTTAGGGTATTTTTATGAGCTAATTCTGAATTTGATATCAATATTTATACTAGAATTTGATGAAAAGATTTTACAATTCTGCTTACCTCTTGTCTTGATTGTCTATGTATAGACACCCACAACCCATTAGATGTCAAGGTACTCTTTAAACACAATGGATGATGATGATCATCATTTTTGTTTGAATCCAGGCCCACCATCTGGAGGAACTTCAGTCCCATTGTGGCCATAAAGTGTGATATTGGGTTAAGAAAATGTGTTTAAGACAAAAACAGCCCAATTAAAGTGGGCCCCACCAACTATACTATAGCAGCAAAACTACTAGCATCATGGAACCATTAAGAAAATATATGCAGAACTTCCGGTTTGCGTGGCTTCGGGGCAGCAGGAATTCGCGACAGCTCGCGATTCCTGCTGGCTAGCTGCCGAGGTACCCCCGATCCAGATGGGTCAGGGGGTTAAGGCTGCCCTGTAGGGACAGCTGAAGATAGAGGGGAGCCGGTTAGGGAGGTGGGGGCATCGCAGACCCCCCCCTTCTCCGGAAAAAACCCTTTTTCCCAAGGCGGTGGAGCGGCGGTCAGCAATGGCCGCCACGAAGAAGCCAGCAACCGGGTAAGAACTGTGCTGGAGGAAGTGTGAAAAGTGAAAGTTCTGTCTGAGCCGGGTCAAGTAACAACTTTTAAATTGCCTGGAATTGAGCTGCTTGTTGCTGGAGGATACATTGTTTCCCTAAGAAGATCGAAAGCGGCGGAGAAGCTGTCAAAGGGAACTTTCTTTTTTTTTATTTTTGTTTACTCTCCCATCCCACGGAAAAAGCAGAAATATTTGGATATATTAGACATTGAAAGTGGATTGCTTTGAAAGCTAAGCTAAGAGACAAAGGGATTTTTGGACATTGAAAAATTTAAGAAATTGGAAAATTTTTGCTGGAGGTATGGATTTTTGATTATTTAAAATTGTTATTGCAAGTGGGAAGGGAGAAAAAAAAAAATTGGAGCAGAAACTGAAAAAGGAGGAGACTGTCTAGAATGTCTTGGTGGATCCCAAAAGAAGATATATGGTAATTGGACCTCTTTGATTAAAAATTAATTTAGAAAGAGAAAGAGAAGAAGGAAGAAAAGTATTAACTTTTGGAACTTTTTTCTTTTTTTTAATTGCTTTTGATTGTCCTGGATTAAAAATACTTGTGGTTGTTTTGGAAAAAGTTTTCCCTTTTCATAATGGCATTGTCTGTGGATGAACTAGAGATTGACTATCAAAAATATAAAAAAGAAGATACTTTGGGCGCTTTGTTCCAATTCTTAGAAATGGCGTTATGTTCTGTTGAAAAGTTGATTATGCAGCAGAAGGACTGGGACAAGGAAGAAGAGGAAGAAGAAGCCATCTTTGATGAACAATGGGTTCCTTCCGGAGAGGAGGAGAAAAAGGATAAGAAAAAGGGGTTTTTAAGAATTATAAAAACAACCAAAAGAGAGAAAAATGAGCGAAAAGATGGAGGCAAGGTTAGAAAGCAAAGGAAAAGGAGCAAGAAAAGCGAAGAGAAAAAGCAAAGGGGTAGAAAGGGCAAGGAGAAGAATAAGCAAGAGAGAAAAGGGGGGAGGAGAAGCCTTAATGGGGGGAAGCAAGATTTAAAAAAAAAAAGTTTATTTAGAGACAATGGGTGAATTTAATTTAGATTAAAAGAGGGATTCTGGAGGGTATATAAGAGTGTGTTTTTATATGTATATTTAGAATAAAAAATTTATTATGTAATTTTAGAATCTTTTAAACAGAATCCTAAGAAAGATTTATATGTAGTATTTTTAAGTTAGGTAATGAGTTATAGATGTAACTCCAATTGTTGTACAGGAGAAGTATAGTAAAAGAAAAAAGATGAATGGATGTTTGGAAATAGAACAGACAAAGAATGTTGTTGAAAATGGTAATAATGGAAGGATATATATGCTTTTCTTTTGATTTTGTATATTGATAAAAGGCAATAAAATTTTAATTGATAAATAATTTGGATGGAAAAGAGAAGTAGGGACAAGATATGAAGTTAATATTATATGAAATATTAATATTATAATCTTGAAATGTTATGTTTTATTGGTCTATCATTATTATTTTTTTTTAGAAAAGAATTTATAAGCTGTTATGCCTTGATTTTGTGTGCATTGTTTTTAGAAAACTGATAAAAATGGTTTTTATATACATATATATAAAAAAAAAATGATAATAAGATATGGAAGGAGATTTAGGTTGAATATGATGTTTGAATTTGTGTCTGTGTAAAGAGTTTTAACCCGGGAACAGACAACCTTCAGAAAAGATCTTTTAGTTTTGTCTATGTTTTATGTTTTGTGTTTGTATGTTTGTGTATTATGCTTATGATAAAACTAACAAAATTTGTTTTTTATTAAAAAAAAAAAGGAAAAAAGAATTAATAAAACCTTGGAGGAATGTTAGATGAGAATAATTTAAACAAGCCAGAAAGAAAAGAATATGATGACTATAAAATGGATAAATATGGAAGAGAAATGAAATTGAATAGGAGTAAAGAGAAATAATGAGAAATTTGATGAAAGATATTTGTGTGTCCATATGGGGATGGGATAAATTGGAATTATGCTGTATAAAAATATTGTTTTGTTTGACTTGTAAGGACTTACAATATTAAGAGGTTTTATGTGTTTATGTATTTACTGGTTAATGATGTGTTGTTTTATCTTTAAAATTAATAAAAATTTGTTTCAAAAAAAAAAAAAGAAAATATATGCAGTCAAACCCCTGGTCATGACCATCATTCAATTCATAGCTTTGATCACAACCCGATTTGGTCGTCCTGTACCTAATTTTGGAAATTTGGTGCTTACAAAAAAATGGCGCAGAAGGAAAATTAGCCGTGAAAAAAAAAATTGTGGATCTTTTGGTCGGAACCTAATTTGGTCATGGTCAGAAGCATTTGTGACCAGTGGTTTTACTGTGCATACAAAAGTCAGATGAAAATGAAAACTAGAAAATGGTGCGAATATAATTTTACAGCTTGTACTTCATTTAATCGCAAGCTGTTGGGAAAAGAGGAACACATTATGTTCATATAATTACAATAAGAATGCTGGTGCTGCACTTCACTCACAAACCTTGATACATCTGACTTAATAAGTGAAACGTGTTCTGAGTGTTGACTGTATGTTTTCAAGCAGTTTCTATGCTTATTCTTAAGATAAATGAGAGCAGAGAATGATTGCTCACACATGTATATTATTACAAAAGCCATCAATACTTTTATAGCCCTCTTGGATAGTTCCAAAATATCTTCTTATATATGAACCCAGAAATGTGGAAGAAACTGTTATTTGAACTGGTTTTAGAACATCAAATGTGGATGTTTCTATGAGCTTGTAACAACACAATCCTTTCACCAGGTCCAAGAAGATTCCATACCCATTTGTACTATTCAGGTGACCCTGAGGGCACAAAGAAACCTTCAAGCGGCCTCCACAACTTTCAGAAAGAGTGCTAATCACCAGATGACTGCAAAGAATATAAATCCTTCCATCGTCCACCATTCAGAACTGAAGAGACTTCTTGCATGAGATCGAAATGTCTTCAAGGAAAAACAAAGTCTAACTGCTTTTTGGGGGAAAAAGCACCTTTGGAACAAGCATGACCTTGAAAATCTCCATAGGCAATTAGCTTATAAGGGGTACCTTATGTTGTGAATTAATAAAAGTGCTTGAATAAAGATTGTTGAAACCTTAAAGTAAAGTGCAGGGTTCTGGCCCTGCACTTCTGATTGGCCGATAATAGCGATATCGGATTGGTCCGTTCAGGAGAATCTGATTGGCTATTAATGAGCCTTTCTCATTTGTTAAAAGAGTTTACGTTCCTGTGTTTTCATTGGCTAAATACCCAAGAGCTTGCCTATATAAAGGGGGCTGTTGTGGCCGTATTAAGAACTGTTGCACCATGTTAAATAAAGAGTTGAAGTTCACTGTTTATCGACTTGTCTCCACTTCTTGCACCACGCACAGAACATAACACCTTACCTCAGTAGCAAAACGTTCTCAGTATCTCTTTGTTGCCATCTTTTGGCTATCTAGATATTTGCAAATTTAATATCCTGGCCCTATTGCAGGGTGTCAAACTCATCTGGACCGTTGGGTGCTTAGATCTGATTTGTGAGGTTGCCCTGGAAACTGTGAAGAACCAGCCCGTGGTGCCTCTGCCAGTGAAAACAAAGATTGTGGCCCTCCTGAGCTCCTGTTTCTCTGGCAGAGGGAGCCAGCACAGCCGAAAATGGAACTTGGCAGCCTGTTTTCGTTGGCAAAGTGCTTGAGCCACCACAGGGCCCCCAAAACAAGTGACGTTGAGCTGGCCAGGCCCCACAGATCTAACACAGCCCTGATGCAGCCCTCAATGAAATCGAGTTTGACACTCCTGACCTACTGCAACAGTCCTTGAAATCCTGCTGTGAAGGAAATATATAACACTGGAGGAGGGGGAAATACAAATTTATTAAATAACATAAAAAAGTAAAACTGGAGGCAGTTTAGGTAAAATATGAAGAATGTGTAAATTCCAGAATCACCTACAAAAATCTAGTTAAAAGAAAAGCAAACAAATTGATATAAATAATCAGCAGGATGAAAACAAGGCTGAAAACAATTGTTTCAGATGGTAAAATGTTTCTCAACAAGGATTTTATAGTAATTCAGCCTGCATTTGGTACTGTGAAAAGTCTGCCATATCTCACAGCATCAACTGTAAAGCTGTGAAATATCTCCAGGAACACTGATTTGAAATAATTGGGTGGAGAGTACAATTTTATACCCAGGATTTATACCCAGGATTTCATTTCTGCAGTCACAAAGGAACATTTCCTTCTAGTTTATGATGTTTTTCTTGTGCCTTGAAAACACAAGGACTGAAGGACTTGCTGATTCTCTGCGAGTAGTACCCTTGAAGCTAGAACTTGGTAACCTTCTTCAACTTGATAGGCTCCAGATATTGCAGGTTCATTGATTTCCAGTCAAGACATTAGCTCCTGCTGATGCATCTAATTTCCAGTTTTCAGTTTCACCCTCGCACACCATTTTCAGTGCAGCAAGCCCAGCTTTAAAAGGCATTTCCTCCACATTGCACACAAACTTCACTTCCTGCTTAAATGTTTGGCAGGTGTTGCCATTAAAACTACATCATCTTGCTATCTAACTCAATGCTACATGAAGCCAGCATTAATAAATGTTTCTTTGTATTTCCTAAATTCTTAACATTATTTAATACCGTAGCTATCCTGATGTATTGACAAAACAGTGGGATTTTCCAAATGCTTATTTTGTTAACTTCCTGTCAAAATCAGACCTGTTCTAATAATAGTAATATGGAACTGCTAAAATTGAAGCTGCCCTCAAACTGAGCTCAACTTCAGGTGCTGTCATGGATGCAACCACATTGTTTTTATTAAGTACTGAACATGGGTCAGAGTAAGTGGAGACAGCCTCTGAATAGTGAACTTTCAGCTCTTTATTTGCATAGTGACTTCTCAAAACAACAACAGTGAACTCTGCCTTATATAGGCAACCCTTGTGAGAATTGTCCAATAACGAGCTATGAACGCTAGCTCTTTTAACCAATAAGAATTCTCTGTTAAAGGCCAATCGGATTCCTCAGAACTAACCAATCCGATCTGGCCACCTAACAGCCAATCAGAAGTGCAGGGCCAGAACCCTGCACTTTACCTCAAGCTCATACTTTATTAATTATGGCACATACACAACACCTTTCCCCCTGGCTTCTTAATTACGGTGTAGTTATATAGTCCCTTAGATAGGACGGTTGTCTTTTAACTCTTTCGGATTTTCGTTGGATTGGTTGGTTGCAATCCTGTTGAGGTAGATTGTTGTTTGGCAGTGGTTCTGCTTCTTGCTCAGCTGCAATTTCTTGCAGTGCAAACGTTGCTCCTTCCTGCTCCATTTCCTGAGTATCACTTAGTTCGTCGCTCCCTTCGAGCAGATTCCCTGGAACTTCATCTTCTTTCGTACCTCCCCCCCCCTCGGTTTGGTCATGGGGGGGTTGTTGACTGGCCGTTGTGAGTCGTGACCGTAATTGGTCAATATGCCGTTTCCACAGTTTATTGTCACAGCATTTCACTACGTAGGATTTAGGGCCGGTCACTTGTACTACTGTCGCCTCTATCCATAACGGGTCGCCTGATAAGTTCCGTGCGTAAACGAGGTCTCCTACCTGGAAAGTGCGACAGCGGCCGCTGGATCTGATTGGCTTTTCCGGTTCGTAAGCAGGGTGCAACTGGTCGAGGTGGGAGTGGAGTCTTCGTCCCATCAGTAGTTCGGCGGGAGTTCTGCCGGTGATGCGATGTGGAGTTATGTGTTGCAAAAAGAGAATTTGGTTGACCTTGTCATCGATATTGTCATAGTTCATTTTTTGCAAAGTCTTTTTAACAAATTGGACCATGCGTTCAGCTCGGCCATTGGTCGCAGGGTGCGCAGGCGAGGTGAGCGCATGGCGGATGCCGCGGTCAGCGAGGTACTGCTCGAACATTAGTGCCGTAAACTGTGGCCCGTTATCGGACACGAGGACATCTGGCAATCCGTGGGTTGCAAAGAGTCTGTTTAGAATCTTGATCACCGCCTCGGAGGTCATAGCCGTCATACGATGAATTTCTAACCAATTGGAGTATGCGTTGACTGTCAGCAGGAAGGTATAGCCCTTGGTTAGCCCCGCGAAATCCAGGTGGATTCTGGACCAGGGTCCACGTGGCGTCTCCCATTCAGTAGGCATGGCTTTTGGTGGGGCGTTGCTGACTTGTTGGCAATTGGAACACGCTTTAACCCACTGCTCAATTTGCTGGTCCATGCCCGGCCACCATGCGTAGCTCTGTGCAAGTGCCTTCATTCGCACGATGCCGGGGTGGCCCTCATGCAGAATTCACAGCAGCGTCTTCCAGAGTCGCTCTGGGACAACGACTCTATCGCCTCAGATGATACAGCCTTTTTGGGAAAAAAGTTCAGTCTGTCGAGATTTGAATGGTGCGAAATCATCTGGTACTTGGTCCAATGGCCATCCACGTTATACCCATCCTAGGACTTGGGCTAGGGTGTGGTCTTGTTTGGTTTCTCTCGTGATGTCTCGGGCGGTAATAGGCGGCGAGTTGAGTGTTTCGATCTGCAACGTGGTTGCCATTGGTGCCGGATCGTTGAGAGTCTCTGGAAGCAGTGTTCGGCTTAATGCGTCGGCGTGGGGAATGGCTTTCCCCGGGCGATATTGCAGGCGATAATTATAAGCAGCTAGGAATTCTGACCATCGGGTCATTCTAGGGGATAATATGTAGGGGGTTGGCTTGTCCCCGGCTATTATCCCTAGCAACGGTTTGTGGTCAGTTATAATGGTAAATGTCCTTCCATACACATATTCATGAAATTTTTTTACAGCTGAAACGATTGCGAGGGCTTCTTTATCAATTTGTCCATAGTTCCATTCTGCTTGTGAAAGAGTCTTCAAAAAGTATGCAACAGGGGCTTCGTTCCCATTAGGCAGCACATGGCTCAAAATGGTGCCCACCCCGAAAGGCGATGCATCGCAGGTTATAACTAACGGCAAAGTCTCGTTATACTGCATAAGTACAGAGTCAGATGTGAGCAGTTTTTTAACATTCCGGAACGCTTGCTCTTCCCAGTAACCCCATACCCACAATGCTTTCTTATCTAATAATCGGTGTAATGGTTCAGTGACAGTTGCCTTGTGCGGTAAAAATACATTATAGAAATTAATGAGGCCTAAGAACGCCTGGAGATCGGCCTTGTTGCGTGACCTGGGAGCGTTTTTGATCACTTTTAATTTACTCTCGGTAGGATGAATGCCCTGACTATCAATCCGGTACCCTAGAAACTCAACATTGTCAATATACAATTGACATTTATTTTTTTCCACCTTAAGTCCGGCCTCTTGAAATGTTTTTAGGATGCATTTCAAACGGTCCTGTAAGATTTTTTTGGTAGGGGCTGCAATTAATACATCATCAAAATAAGGGACCATGCCCTTGATTCCTTGTAATAACCTTTCCATAAGGCTCTGGAAGATCCCCGGGGCTACACTAACTCTGAATTGCAATCGGGTACATTTAAAGGCACCCCTGTGCGTTACAATTGTTTGGGCTTGAGCCGTTTTTTCATCCACTGGTAATTGTTGATAAGCTTGGGCTAAATCTAATTTAGCGAAAACCCCCAAGGAATGGAGGAGGTACTGCACCACCGGAACTGGATACGCATTCTGCTGTAGGGCGTGATTTAAAGTGGCCCAGTAGTCCCCACAAATTCGGATTGACCCGTCTGGCTTAATGGGTGTTACAGTAGGGGTTTCCCAGGGAGAGTGATCGATGGGCTTCAACACCCCTTAAGCAATTAACTTGTCGAGTTGTTCGTCGATTTTTGCTTTAAGAGCGAACGGAACTCGACAGGGCTTCAAGCGAATGGGATCTACTTTTGGATCTAGACTGAATGAGATCGGGGTCCCCTTATACTCACCTAAGCTGTCCGCGAAGATGTCGCTGAACTCAGAGATAAGGTCTTCCTCCCACTCACAACCACCGACTCGGTTCACGCCGGCCACTTCAATGCCGAGTGACGCGAACCATTGGAGGCCTAGTAGGCTAGGCCTATCTCTGTCGATGACCGTTAGAGGTAAGTACGCTGTATGCTTCTTGAAGGAGACTCGGACTCGACAGGACCCGACAATGGGGATTCGATTTCCTTGGTAGTCCTTGAGGATGAGGCGTTGAAATTGGAGGTCTTGGCATTGAATTGTGGGGATGAGTTGCTTGAGTGTCTTCCAAGACACCATTGAGAGGGACGATCCCGAGTCGACCTCCATGTGGCAAGGCTGGTTCTTGATGGCTACCATGACCCGGATTTTCTTAGTGTCCAAAGCTGAGGCGTGACCGATAGTGATAGTATGGTGAGCCTCTTCTCTTTGCAAAGCTCGATTTCTGTAGGAGTGGTTGACTGGCTCTCGCCTTACAGGACGGTTTCCTGTCGATTGGCGATAGTTGGCCCCTTTTGAGGTCTGGTTGAGTCCTGGTAAACTGCGGCAGACCCGGCCGATGTGGCCTCGTTTCCCATACTCATGGCAGAGTGCGTCGCGGAATTTGCATTCGGCCCTGGCATGGTTGGCTCCACAGCCAGCGTAAGGACGTAAGGGCTTCGGGCAAGGGTCCCGGTCGGACCGCAGTCGATGGACCCCTTCTTTGTCACTGTCTTACGACGAAAAGAGGTCCTCGTGGTGCGTTGTTGATAGCTGCCCTTCAGGCTTGGATAAAATGTCGCTTGTCGGTGGTGGTACCAGAGTGCGGCTTCGCCGTAGTTGTGCAGCCGACTTTTTGGTCACCTCCGCAGCTGTGGCTTCGGCGATGGCGTCAGCAAGGCTGATGTCGCCTTTCGCCATCAGCTTGCTTTGCACGCCTAATGCATCTAATCCCAGAACTATTCGATCTCTCAGTGCCTCTTCTAAATCGGCGAATCCGCAGAGACCCCCTAAATTTCGGATGTCCGCCACGAAATCAGCCACGCTTTCCCCTTTTCATTGGTTCTTCTGATAAAACTCGTGGCGTCTCACGAGCGTAGGCACGGTTGGCGCGTAATGGTCTCTCAGGATGGGTTCGAGGTCGTCCCAGCTCATGGCTTTCACTTCTCGAGGTTTGGCGAGTGCTTTAGCCATCTTAAATACGGCTGGGCCGCAATGCATCAGGAACAGCGCCCTTTTCTTTGCTGGTGTGGCGTCCTTCAAGTTATTCGTCTCAAGAAACATTTGAAAGCGATCCATGTAGGATTCCCAATCCTCTTCGTTCGGATCGAACGGAACAGGTGGTAAGATGCCGCCGGACATGGTTCCATTGTTGGCGTCGTCTATCACGTGCTCGGTATTGCTTCCTGGCTTCTTCGGTTCAGACGTCTCCACATCCCACCCTCATCACCAGTATTAAGTACTGAACATGGGTCGGAGTAAGTGGAGACAGCCTCTGAATAATGAACTTTCAGCTCTTTATTTGCATAGTGAATTGTTCTCAAAACAACAACAGTGAACTCTGCCTTATATAGGCAACCCTTGTGAGAATTGTCCAATAACGAGCTATGAACGCTAGCTCTTTTAACCAATAAGAATTCTCTGTTAAGGGCCAATCGGATTCCTCAGAACTAACCAATCCGATCTGGCCACCTAACAGCCAATCAGAAGTGCAGGGCCAGAACCCTGCACTTTACCTCAAGCTCATACTTTATTAACTATGGTACATACACAACAGTTTTCAAGCTTGGAAGTGGCTATCACTGCTGCTTTCTCAGCTTTCCCTTTCTCCCACTCCACAACTTTCCTAATCTAATCTAAAGCCCTGGTATTTTAGCAGTCTTCCATCCAGATCTGCTTAGCTTTTCCAACCTCTCAGTCAGCTAGATAGTGTCACCTTAATGGACACGTTATTCTTTGCTATCCTTGAAATCTGCTGTCACTTTCAATGTCCTATTCCCAAGTATGTAGCAGGCAACATTTCTCAGATGTTAGCTTTTATCACAAAGTCAATTACTCCCCCTCTGCAAATGATGATGCTAAAGTATTGCATAGCTTTGTAGGCTACTTTGGATACTTGTTCCTAACCAGGCAATGTTGTCTTATTCAATATGGATGATCATCCTCCCTGATGCAATGTTTTTCAGTCTCAGCAAATTTAAGATGTTGGACTTCAACTTCTCAAATTTCTAGCCAAGATGCTTGAAGTTCAACTTCTATAATTTAAAGTTGCTTTTAATTTAAAATTATTTTAGCCCTAAAAGAAACACAGATCTAGGCAATATATGTGCCTGTCCCAAATAGGTTTTGATGCAATTTCCAGCTAAAATTGGAAGTTGCAAGCAGATAAATCTTTCTGCAGATAAAGGGTAAAAGCTTTATTTTAGAGCAAGGGGGGCAAGCTTTTGTGTGGCAGGGATTACTTTGCTGTTGAGTGGTATTCTAGAGGATGAACTCAAGAAACAGATGTAGTCAAGAACAGAATTGTGGGCAAGAGTAGATGAGAAAAAGTGGAAAGTCAACCCCCTGTTCCAAACACACATCCTCTTCATTAAACTAAAACAAAATTACAGAATTGTGTTCCTATTTTGACTGCCACTAGAGATGAAAAATCACACATCCAAACAGTCATTGCCTGATGGCAGATAGATTCACACAAGCAGGTTATAAAAACTTATTAACCAACAGCTCAATCTCATGAATATTGCACAGGTATGTCAAATGCATGTGAAGATGTTGTCATTATGTCATCAGTACATAATGATCAAAATAAGGCCAAAACTCATTGGCTGATAAAAAAAAAGGCAGATAAAAAAGGAACAAGAGACAAATCTTGGATGTGTGAGGATTACATAATGTTGCTTTAGAAAAACAATTCTTTTTGGAATAATGTATGTATGTATGTATGTATGTATGTATGTATGTATGTATGTATGTATATATGATTTAACTTCTATGCTATCCATTCCTAGGCAGTTTACAGTTAATAAAAGCAACAAGGTAAAGCACTGAAATAATAATTATTTAAAAATTGACAGATGGTGAGAAAAGGAGAAATATGGGAAATGAGGTCTTATCTTAGTCCACTAACCACTTCCAGAATGATATGTCCACATTGTGGTCCCAGTTAGTTGGCAGAACTAGGACTTCAGGCCCTTTTGGGAGTGAATCTCACTTCAGGGGCATGAGGTTCCATAGCAGGGGTGTCAAACTCAAGGCCCACAGGCTGGATCCGGCCTGTGGGGTGGGAGTACTTAGATCTGACCCGCAGGGCTGCCCTGGAAACAGCAAAGGACTGGCCCGCAGTGCGAATGCCAGTGGAAATAGAGCTGTGTTTTTGCTGGTAGAGGGTTGCAGGAGGCCGTGACAGTCAAAAACAGAACTCAGGAGCCCATTTTCACTGGCAAAGCACTCAGGCCACCATATGCCCCCCTGACATGAATGACGTCGAGCTGGCCATGCTTCCTTGGCCTCCAGTGGTCAAACACAACCCTGATGTAGCCCTCAATGAAATCAAGTTTGACACCCCTGTTGTACATGGTGGCAGCCTCAGCAAAAAAGGCTTTTCTCCTGGATCCTGCCAGTTGGAATTTCTTGACTGGGGGGTGGGGACAGCAGCAATATGGTTAGCAACCTATCCTAATAAATTTTGAAATGCGCACTTCATTTGGGAGTTTTTTCAATGGAATTTTAATTTAAATATGGATATAAAAGAATATGCAAGACTGCTCAATTCTCAATATACTTTCCTCTCTCTTTCCTGGAAGAACTTGAAAATCTGTCTGAACAACTCCACAATATAAGTATATAACTTTGAAACTAAATTTAAACACGTGATCTAAATAAGAGGACGGAACAAGGAACTTAACTATATATAGGACATGTCTTTTTTTCTGTGTGTACTATTACAGTTAATAAATTATTTTGTACATATACATCCTTGAAACAATTGTACTTCCCAAAGCAAGATGCTGACAGATGTAGAACTGGAACCCAAACTAATACCATATATCAAATGGTGTTTCCTCTGTTTCTTGACTCAAGCTATGTAATTAGCTTTGCTTTATGGGAAAAAGGATATTTGTAGGAATAAAAAAAAATCTTTTAAAATATATGGGTGATCTTGGAGGAGGGAGCAGAAATATTGGAATGTCCATGATGACACATGTTAGATTAACATGCCATGATGGGGCAGTGATTAGAATGCAGTTCTGCAGGTTAATTCTGTTGACAGATGGTGACAGATGCAGAACTGGAACCCAAACTAATATCATATATCATATGGTGTTTCCTCTGTCAGCTGTTTCGGCAGTTTGATTCTCACCAGCTTAAGGTTGACTCATCCTTCCATCCTTTTAAGGTTGGTAAAATGAGGACTCAGATTGTTAGGGGCAATATGCTGACTCAGAGAGGGCTGTAAAGCAATGTGAAGCAATATCTAAGTCTAAGTTCTATTGCTGTTCTGATGCAATATGTAATCATACTTCATATGTCGATCTTCATTTTTATTTAAACAGTTTGCTCCTGTACTTTTATTGGATTTAGAGAACCCTTGGAATGGATATGGTCAATATTTCAGGCTCTTCCAGTTTCATAGATTTCAAGAGGCAAAATATGTGTCCCTACTTCTCTGGAAACCTTAGACCAGTGGTTCCCAAACTTTTTCAGTCCACTGCCCCCTTGGTGCTACAAACTCATCCTTGGTGCCCCTCACCCAGGTGTGGGATTCAAATTTCTGTGGGCATGGCCTAATTTGAGGGTGTGGCTTGCTGGTCACGTGACTGGGTAGACATGGCTTGCTGGTCATGTGACTGAGTAGGTGTGGCTTGCTAGTCACGTGATTGGTTGGCGTGGTTTGCTGGCTGGGTATGGCTTGCTGGTCACATGACTGGGTAGGTGTGGTTTGGTAGTCATGTGACTGGGTGGGCATGGCCAGGTGAGTGGCAAACAAGTGGTCCTCACTTAATGGCTGATTGTTTAGTAAGTGTTCTAATTTATGACTGGCCTCCCCAGAGATACTTGACCTGTTTTTGGAGTTTTGACAGCCATGCACACACATATACACACACACTCCCTTCTCACCCTTCTAACCCTGCTGGAGCAGGTCATTGGACTAGAATCGGAAAAGCATCTCTGATTAGATTCTAGTAGTGAATAAAATCTAATCAGAGAAGCTTTGCCGATTCTTGTTGATTTGTTTTATTTGTATCTCTTTATGTTGCTGAATTGCATTGACATGTGTGTCCCTTCTTGTGCACAACCCAGAAGCTTTTGTGATTCTTTGCAGCAAAAATTACCGACCTCTGGCTTTGCTCTACTTTTCAAATATGCCGCCATTGCCGTATTCTAGGTGCCGGCCCCACAGGTCCACCCCATTGAGCCCACTGCACTGGAGGGAACTGCCCTAGCAAGTCAAGTCAATGGGGTGAGCCTGAGAGAGGAAAGAGAGAGAGAGAAAAGAGAGAGAAGGAAGAAAAGAAAGAGAAAAGGGAAAGAAAGAAAAAGGGACAAAGAAAGAGGGGGGGATGGAAGGGACAGAAAGAAAAATAAAGGAGGGAGGGAGAAAGATAATGAGATATCTATTATAGTCCAATCACCTGTTCCAACACGGTTAGAAGGGGGAGAGAGAGAGAGAGAGAGAGTGTGTATGTGTGTGTGTGTTCTCCTTGTAATTTATCAGTACATTTTGGTTTTGCTTTCTTCAGAATTGGCACGGTAATACATTGGGGAAAAGTAATTTTTAGGGTGGAGATCTGGTCCAATGGATCCTGTTTAAAGCCTCAACAAAAAGTGAGAGCTTCCTGATAGTCTTGACCATGTTTCGTCCGCAAAACCTTTAATAGAAGCCAAAGATGTTTCAATGTGGAAAAGGGCCTCAGTCTAAACTAGGCCTCATTTCAATCTGATGCATCAGGTCTCTCTCTTTCTTTCTCTCTCTCTCCCTCCCTCCCCGCTTCCCAGGCTGGCTTTGCTCTACTTTCCTGATGTGCCTGTGGGGCTGGCACTTCGAACATGGATGGATGGATGGAGGGAGGGAGAGAGAGGTAAGTAGATAGATTGGTAGATAGGTAGGTAGGCAGGCAGGCAGGCAGAACTTTTGGATGAATATATGGATAGGTAAATAGATAGGTAGATACGTAGGTAGATAGATCTATATTGGTAGGTAGGTAGGTAGACAGAAAGACAGGCAGGTAGGTAGGCAGGCAGGAAGGCAGACAGATCTACCTTTTGGATGGATGTATGGATAGATTGATCGACAGACAGGCAGGCAGACAGACAGACAGAATGCAACAGCAGCGGCACTTTGGGAAAGTAGAGCAAAGCCAGAGTGGGATCTGAAGTCCACACAAGTTGCAAAGATTGAGAAACATGAGCTGGATATATCAACCCAGCCATTCTGGTTAGAGTTTAGCATGCTGTTTGATTCTGGCTTAATAAACCATGGCTAAGATCTTCCTGCTCCTTAATGCAGCTGTCCCTCTGCCCCTTTTCCAGCCCCTTGCCCCAGTTCTTTCTTTGGCATCCAATTTTGCAATGCTCCGCCCGGGAGAAGGAAGGAGTGCAGAAGCAGCCCAGACCAGCGGAGACAGAGGGAATGATCACTTGGAAAGTAAGCAAGTGCAGGGCTCGGTTGGAAGAACTGGGCTGCAAAGGGAGGCTAGGTTCTAGGTCCGGGCTGGCACGTAGAGCCAAACCGAACCGAACCAAGCCACGTGCCTTGGAGAGCCGCAGCTGCACCCGTCTGTATCCTGCACACAAGCCTGGCTGGCTGGAGAGGCGGAGGCCAGGCAGGTGCTGCGCGCTCCTTTCTTCTCCTCTGGAAAAGGGAGTCCTAATGCCAGACCACCCGCCCCTTCCACTGCATGCCTTGGGAGGGTTTTGCTTTCGGGCCTTCTGGTGCGCCTCCACTGCCTCCACCAGAGAGGGCAGCCTGCAAGCTAAGGCGCCCCCTTTCCACCACCTTCCACCTCTCCCCGCCCCCCGGCTTGGCAAGGCTCACCGCGCGCGGGTTCCGCATTTGAGGTGCCAGCTAAAGAGCAATGAAACAGCCAAATGGGTTGTATGGCCAGCAACCAGTGAGCCTGCGGGGCTGGCACCTCAAATGCTCCCCTGCCACCTCTTAGCACACCCCTGCTGGCCCCCTTGCCTCTTAGCGCCCCCCCAAAGGCATCCCACCGCCCCCCAGGGGGCGATACCACCCACTTTGGGAACCACTACCATAGACCAATGTTTTTACTATAATACTCTTTAAGAAAGGCAAGTCCTTCCTATTCTGGCTGTAATATCATCATCTGCCTGGGGACAAGCATGTGCAGGGGCTATTTTTTTTGGTTGTATTAGTGATTATAGGGTATATTTCTCAGCTGCTACGTGTTTTAATTTTTATATTGCTATAATTGTTGGTATTTGAAGTATTTTAAATTTGTTCACTGCCAAGAGTCCCTTATTGAGAAGTGAAGTTGTACAAATTGAATGAATGAATGAATCCAGTTGCTTTCAGAATCTAGGCTTCCACGTTTTCTCTTCAGTATTATTAGGATTCTCTATAACCCATATTCATGAATATAGGATGTTATTGATCTCTTTGTGAACATAAACCCATAAGAAGCCTATAGTTACTTTGCAAATAAATTGTTGCACAGAAGTAGTGGATTCATAAAAGACATGTTATTTATTCCATAAAGTTAATTATTGCATAGGAGAATAAAAGAAAATATTAAAATCAAGTTTGAAATATGCTGAGCATTTTTTTTAAAAAAGAAGAAGAATAGCTTATTTATAAGAAGGTCACTTTGCTTGAGGAGGACACCAAGAATGGAATGCCTTTCTAGAGAATGCAGCAGCTATTTTGGCACAAGACATTTTAAGAGCAGTCTATAAAGTGTAGAAGGCACAAGAAATCTGCTGGAAAGTGCATTTGTTAAAAGTAAAATAACATTCCTTTTCTTCCGCAATTTAAATCAAGACATATCCACTAAAACCAGTCTTCTTAGGAGTTCTTGCCATGTTTCCCTTTAATATCCAGTATTCAGCAAATGTCAAGATAAGGATGAATTTGCTTGGGAAGACAGAAGTAAATGAAAATTAATGACAATAGTGGGTGAATTCAAGGAAGTATCTCTGTGGGTTCCTTTCCCAGAGCTGATGGTTGTTGTAGGACTATAATCGAGAGAGAAGGTACGCAGCTGGCAATGCTCTTCCATTGCTCCTAAGCTTCTGTTTCCCAATTGCCTTCTGGGGAATTTCAGAATCTTATCCAACTGATTGGCAATTGAGATCATTTCCAGAGGAATTCTTGCAGCTGGTGATATTTCTGTCGACGGACACAACGAGGACAGAAACTGACATTTGCCTGGCAACTATTGTGGAAGACAGTCTTGCATTCACTACATCTATAAAGAAAAAGAAGTATATCAATTCTAGAAGCAACTCATCATCTGTGAGCAGAGCTCAACAATCAAGTTGGAATTGTAGTGCAACAGGCTGGAAGGTATTAGATATTCTCATTCTGTATTATTGTCTCCAAAGATCATCTTCCTCTTATAATATCTTTACATCTCAAGCATAAAACTGGAATCACAAGTAAAGTCACTGTATCTCTGCTGCCAGTCCTCCTCAACTGATTTCTTGAAACAACTATCTACTCAGAGATTCCAGTTCTGTAAAACAAAAAAAGCTTGAAAAACTATGCCTTTCTCCCTTGGTACTCAGATACCATTTCTCAGAAAAGAACAGATAACTTTACATAAAACAGTATGTCGCACATACTGGTCAAAGTTTCTGTCCCAATAATTATCAGGTCAAAAGGAATGAGGGGGCAGATATAGAAAGAAGCCCTGGACAGCAGCTGAAAGGGGAAAAGCAGAATCTAGGGCTGTAGAGGGTCTGCAAAACCTTTGGGTATGCTATTGAAGTCTCCAAAATTATTAGATTGTGTTTTTAATATACTTAAAGGGAATATGTAACTAGAAATTCATTACATTTCTTAAAATTTATTCAATTACATAGATATGAAATAAAATGTGATGAAATTTAATTTTGATTAGTTTGGAGATTACAACCCCCAGAGAAATATGCACCCTCCTGGATTAGATTAGTCAGGGTTTTTCAAACTTGGCAACTTTATAAGGTGTGGACATCAACTTCTAAAATTTCCCAACCAGCATGCTGAGTTGAAATAACATACTTTAAAGTTGGCACATTTAAAAACACAGTTAGATGTAATTTTACTAGCTATAAGGCAACTTTAAAACTATTTAACACCTAGAAGGATACAAGTTAGGCAATTATATAATTATCTTTCTTCACATTAGGCTTATATGCCACTTTACTTTTTTGCTTCTGGGAACTCTCCCTCTGAGGCCTGACAGCTAAGAATGGATTTTGAGATTACTTCCTGTCTTTAAGCTGTGTTTATTAAAATAACAGATCATTACTGCCTATCATTCCAGAAGGGTCCCTCAAATGACTTTACTGGTTGATTTTACTGGCGATTGAGTTTGTGCCTTTGGCTGAGGAGGCATGCATGAGATAATTATCCCCAGCTGCTAGCTAGGCAGGATGATGATTAAGGAAGGGGCTATTGCTGTACTACTACCAGAATCAAAAAAACTCCCCAGAGCTACCATCAGGAAGCTTTCAAAAACATCCTGTTTCACAGGTAAATTGTCTGGTTCAGGAAGCAGGAAGTAAGTTTGTCTGAGCTCAGAGGCACTCTTCCTGCTCTAATACATAGCCAAAAGGAAATATCGTCATTGTGTCATTGCATTGTTATAGTTTTGGGGGATGAACAATTGTATCTAAAGGCTATTCAAAGATGGATCTGGTGAATGAAATCTTTTCAGGATTTTGACTGTCTCATGGAAGATGAATCAGCCTTCTTCTGATTGCCTTCCCCAACCTGGAAATTTTCTGGATGTGCTTTGTTATTGCATATATAATCTTAACTAGTGGGATAAAAACTTGCCAAGCTGGGGAAGGATGTCCTACAGTCACAGATTTGGAAAAAAATATGGTGGGTTAAGGCTTTTTTTTTTTAAATGTATCCTCTCAATAATCTCTCTGTCAAAGGACCTGAATCCAACTCAAACAAATGTTTTCTAAGAAGGACATTTATGTTTATAAGCATTATGTTACTTATCATTAGCATAAGTTTTAAGGACTTCATTAACATTTCAATTAATTATCCTGACTCTTATCTGGTCTAATTCTGAGTACGCTATGTAAATATGACATATTTATTTATTTGCAAATATATTTGCAAATATTTGCTAATATATATGGCTGACCCACATGGCTGACAATGGCATTCTGGTCAGCTTATTAAGAAAAAGGAACCAAAATAAAATTACAATGAATAGCAATAATAGGTAAAAAGCAACTTGGCTAACATTTATACCCTCTTCTGGTGGGAACTTACAAACCTTGCCCCAATGCTTGGGGAAATTATTATGTTTTTAAAATTTTCCTAGAGGTCAACAGGATTTGGGTCAACTTAGCATCCTGTGTGTGTGGAGTGATAGTGGTGGTGGGAAGATCATCCCAAGGCACTGCTGCTGAGAAGGCATGCAATCTAGTTCCTAACAGATGGCACTACTTCAAAGAGGGGATTCAAAGTTTGCCTACCATATTAGAGCATGTGGGTTAGGCAGCTGTCTTTAGGGGGTGTCATGGGTAATTAACCTAAGGGATAACTTAAATAACTCAGTCCTATACTATGTAGAGTTGAAAGTCACTTTCTGATACGCTAACACAGCGAGGTCCACGATATGGTCAATATACATGGGAGAACTCAGTTTTATTTTAGTTTCCCTTACCTGCTGGTTGTAGCAAATTCAAAGGGAAAAATGATGTCATTCTTGTTGCATATTTGGCAGATGAAGCCCCTCTGAGTACAAAGATCACAGCTGTACACATGGTGGGAGGCAAATTGGATCAGCGACTGAAGAAAAGTTTCAAATATACCATCTGCTATCTAAGAAGAGAGAAGAGCCATGAGCGGTTGGTGGGGAGCAGCGAAATCACTTCTATTTCTGCCTTCACAGGAACTCTCAAAATATGGAACACATGTTGTTCAGCAAAAAATGGCCAAAGCCCTTATGATGCCAGTCTGATTTAAAACACCTGAAATGCATGAAACAGCTGGTTTTGGCTGGCCTATGTCAAAATCAGAATACATTGCGTTTCATATGTTTTTTTTTCATGCATTAATTTAAACTTTGTAATATATGGTCATGTCCAGGTAGAAGTGGTTCAGAAGTTAGGTAAGGAATACTGAATGGACACAGGCAGCAGCTGACTGCTGTCAGGGAAGGGATGGTGTTGAGAAGGTTGAGGGTGGGGCAGCAAGATATGCCATGGTAGAATAAGAAAAGATGCTTAAATAATTTACATTAGCAATGATAACCAAGAGGAGGGAGCTAAAGGAAAGCACATGAAGGATCATACGGGAGGAGAGTAGGATTATTTGGAATGGTACAATTCGCTGCAGCCATGTTGACACAGCCAAGTTGCTGTGGGACAACTCGCACAGGAAACTCACCTTGGGACATTTCCACATGGGATAACTCAATGCCTTGCTTCTACCTGGCAAGTCTTCCTGGTTTCATTGCATGGAAACGAGGCTTAAGGAATTTTCATGGAAGTCCCCAGCCCCGTGGGCATTGTGGCCCTGGAGAGGGGTTGTCTAAGGGCTATCTCTGCCTTGGAATCCTTGCCATTCTCTACTAGATCATCCAGTGAGCTCTGGCCATGCTGAGGCTGTGGGAAAGGACCAAACATTTTTGTCCTCTGCTTTGAGTCAGGTGAATCATTGGATCCAGGGGGACCCCCATCTTTTTCCATTGTAATCTGGCTCGGAGAGGTAATGCCAAAGATGATAAAGTGCTGCTGCCGCCACTTTCTAGATGAGCAAATTAATCAAGAATCGAGCCATCCAGCTGTTCTGACCCAAGCTTTGTCAAACAGAATTAATATCCAACTTATTTTAAAAGCAAAACCTATTTTATTACAACAGTGGGAATTACTTTCATTCCTAGCCAGAACTAAATTATAAACAATTCCCCAAGATAAGCACATGCCTTTCAGTGCTGTGGAATGTTGCCAAAAACAGAAGTATCCAATTAATTTTAACGAAAACCAACCAAAGTACCAGAAAATAATGACCAGAATACACAGAGCTTCAAGGAGGACTCGGAATCTATCGAACTACTTTGCTTCCTGCAAAGATTTCATCGAGGTCTGACTTTTATCCCTTATAGTCCATGGGCCAGGCCAGATATCGGTACCATCTTGGGTGACCAAATCTTAATGGTACTAAAATGTTTATGGGTCCATACCAAGTACATTAAGATGTGATAGCCTTTTCAGATATGTAGCTTTGTATGTTTTTTAAGAAACCATCAATTTGACTGAATAGCGGCCTTGTGATATCACATGATAACACATATATTTGCGAAATGAAGCTGTAAATCATTAGAATTAAACCTAATTGATGTTGATAATTTATTAAAATCATGTGCAGAGACTTTTTGTGGTAAATGTAGAGCATCATAGCAAATTAAAATGTATTTCGTAAATTGCTAATATGTTTTTTTTTTCTCTTCCAACATCGTTACAAAGAGTTTTGAACTCAATTTCTCAATGCGGACTACTGTTGAATAATTGCAGTTCTCTGTTATATTGTGACAAACTACTAAGGCCCACATGATGGATTCAAGTGGAGACAAGGCCACTGCATTGCCAAAGAAAGGAGTGCGGCCAGGCTGCATTATTCACTGTTCTGGTGAAGACACGCCTACCTTCGTGTTACTAAAAGACTTGGACTCATGGAAGACACTGCTAAGAGCAGCAGAGATTAGACAACATGCTCCACTTCTGGACATTGCAAAAGACTTGGAAGAAGGCCAAATACCGCAGATCCAGTATCATCGCAAATGTCGCAGCATCTTTACCATGAAGAAGACTCTCGACTCCATCCTTTCTAAAGACAGGCCGAGTGCAGAAGAACAGACTGGTGTCCATGGTGTCAGAAGATCATCTAGGGATGCACCGAGTACATCAAGAGTGTATGACAAGACATGCATCTTCTGCTGCAAGTCAAGCAAGTACCTGAAAGGAAGACAGACAAGGGAACCTATCATCCAGTGTGTTGAGTTACGTGCAGATGACAGAATCCGCAGTGCAGCAACCCAAAAAATGGACCAGCGAATCCTCGCGTTGTTAAGCAGAGACCTTGTTGCCGCAGAGGGGCACTACCACAAGTCGTGCTACAAAGTGTATACAAAGGAAGGGGCATCCACCAGTTCTGGTGCATGCGATGAGCAGGAGCAGTCTGAGCAGGCAGTATACGAGGAAGCCGAGAAACAATCCTACGAAGAGCTATTCCTATATATCAGGAATGAACTCATTCTCAACCCTGAGGTGCTGCCTATGACAGATCTGACAGCTAGACTTGAGAAAGCCATGCACTCTCGCGGAATTTCTCAGATCAGACCATCAACCAAGAAACATGTCCGTCGTAAACTTGAAAGTGAGATAGGAGGATCGCTTTGCTTCGTTTCTGATGAGAAAGGGAAGCTTCTCATATATCCAGAGAGCTTGTCATTTGATGAGCTTGTCAAGCATGCCTACAGACTAGGGAAAGAACTCCATGAAGCAAGGGCTGCCAACTCTGGGATCTTCTTGAAGCCTACAAGATTGGAGAGGAAGCGTACGAAACCTTCAAGCAAGAGCGCTTGCAAGAAGATATCCCATCTACACAGTTCCATGACAGGATGAAAAAGAAGAAGCTGCACACTTTCTCTGACATCAGGAAGAAGACGAACACCAAATTTGGCCGTGGCAAAGAGTTGGTGCTAAAGGCTGACAGAAACCTCTTTGGCCAGATGGTTCTGATTGCTGAGACCAGAAAGCTGCAGATGGGTGAAGTCTTGGCCCATCCACTGGGACCTTTACCGTGGGCACTGGCCAATGGTAATGGGTCACTCCGCAAGACCAACAAAGCGGCCCTTGCAAGAGAGTTGGAAAAGAATGTCGCCCCAGCTGAAGTGATCCCAGAGCCATCAGCGACCATCATTGATGGGATGAGCCTGGTCCAGAAGCTGAAAGGGAATGACCAAACCTTCTTGCAGCTGGCAGAATCAGCCTTGTCCCATGTCATCCATGAAGGTTCTAAGAGCCATCGTGTAGATATTGTCTTTGACGTCTACAAGGAGATGTCCATCAAAGATGTCGAACGAGCCAACAGGGGTGCAGGCACAGGAATCCAGTTCAAGGACATTGCACCTGGGCACAAGATTCAGCAGTGGCGGAAGATCCTATGCAGTCCAGCTAACAAGACAGCCTTGATCAAGTTTCTTGTGGAGCAGTGGAAGGATCCACAGCTGAGGGAGAAGCTCCGAGACAAGGTTCTCTTTGTTACCTGTGAGCATCTGTGCTTCAAGATCACCAAAGAACACTGGGAAGAGGTCTCAGAATTGAGATCATCACAGGAAGAAGCTGACACCAGGTTACTTCTCCATGCTCTCCATGCAGCAGAGTCTGGCTATGAGTCTGTTGTTGTCACAGCAGAGGACACAGATGTCCTAGTTCTGTGCCTGGGGATGTGCAACAAAATACCTTGCCACATGTACCAGAAGTGTGGAACAAAGGCCCGGACAAGGTTCCTTGACATCACCAAACTCAGCAATGCACTGGGGTTAAGTGTCTGCAGGGCCCTGATTGGTATGCATGCTTTCACGGGTTGTGACACTATCAGTGCATTCGCTGGTCGCGGCAAGATGACGGCTCTAAAGCAGATGAAGTCTGACAGGTCTCAACAAGAAGCCTTCGCCGAACTCGGGCGTTCATGGAACGTATCTGAAGAGCTGTCAGAGAAACTGCAAGAGATCACCTGTCAGCTGTACCATCCTTCCACTCACACAACAGAGGTGAACAAGCTCCGTTACCAGATCTTCTGTGCCAGGCGTGGAGAAGTGGACTCAAGCCAACTTCCTCCTTGCAAGGACTGCCTGTCCATGCATATGCTACGTGCAAACTATCAGGCTGCCATCTGGTGGAGATGTCTTGAGCCTTTGCCATCTGTCCCAAACCCAAAGGACTGTGGCTGGACAACTGATGAAGATGGGAATCTCGTTGTTGAGTGGATGCGTGGCTCCCCTGCCCCTGATGTTGTGCTACAGCTCCTCTCCTGCAAGTGTGTGCGCTCATGTAAACTTCCAGTGTGCACTTGCCTCAGCAATGGTCTCAAGTGCACTGACATGTGTAGACTACAAACCTGCAGCAACCAGGCAACTGACGAAGAGGCACAAGCAGAACTAACAGACTCTGATGTTGACCAAGATGATGGTGGGGAATAACGTATGTATGCTATAGTGTATTGATTTCAGGATCTGTTATTCTTGTGGAACACTGTAGCTAATACAAATCGAATCTGCTCTTCAGCTAACATTAAATTGAATTATCAAACAAAAGTAGGCCTAAACCAAAAAAATTAGCTAGATCAACCCTACATGTAATTGGAACTTCCATTGCAAGTAATATGAACATTACTTTTACTGTTGAAAGTGCCTGAACGCTGCTTTGTATGGTATTGAACATGACTGTACTAGAGTCATGGGCGTCCTGAGAAAAAAATGCAGGGGGGGGCAAAAAAAATATTTTGGGTGTTGGACTGGAGGATATGTGCAATGGAGCGAAGGAAATGTGCGTTTTCTAAGCACGGTAAACACATATTTGAAAGGTAGAATTTAGCTGTTCTAGAGATTGTAATTAGACTTTGAAGGTGGCTTTGAGAATAAAATGGTGTTATTATTTCACCAATCAAAGGGAGAAGCTCAATTACATCAGCTGCGTCGGAGAATATTGATTATTGATAAAAATTTTATAAATTTTTATTATCGTCCATATCTTTTTTTTAAATCTTGTATTTCTTTTTATTATTTTTTTCATTTTCCACATGGGGGGGGGGTGGCAAATGACCCCCCTTGCCCCCCACCCTCCCTCCGGACGCCCATGACTAGACTGTTCATGCATACTAACAATAAAAGGGTTCTGGAGATATTTTGGATAGTATATTTGGTCATTAGCATAAACGTGGTGATGTTCAGAATAGAGAATATTGTCAAAGTATGTGTTCACCCTTTCTTTCCGTGTACATAGGGTGCATCTATTCTAAGAGTGATAACCTCGATTAAGCTACGAGTTAACAAGGGCTATCACATCAAAACATAAACTAGAGACATAAAAGAAGCCAAAAACACCTAAGATTATTAGTCACCTCGGGTGGTACCAATATGTGAAAATTCAGGTCTTGGCTCATGGACTATTATGGGAGGGGCCATCACCTCCCAGTCTTACTCCCGAGTAGCCCCTTCTGTTTCAGCTGCTCTTGTTTTCTAGCAGCTGTCCACACCCGCACTGGGAACAGGCTCCCCTGGGTCCTCTTGCTTCGCTGCTGCCAGACTCTGAAGGCTCTGAAGGCAGCACCCCACTCCCAGATGATCCTGGCCCCATCCTTGCATCAGACGCAGGACCCTCATCCAAGTCTTCTCCTTGACCAGTTCCCTTTCTTCCTCACTGTCCAATTCCTCTGCCATCTGCACCGGCTGCCGGCGAACTACAACACCAGTGAGCATTCCCCAGAAATTGCACTTCACCCCCCCACCCCCTTGGCTGGCTCTGCTGCCGTCACTCCCTGCTGGTGCCATGTGGATTTCCTCAAGTTCATCCCCCTAATTGCCTCACACAGAGTTGGCAGAGCAGCACCTTCTATTTCACCTGGGTAAGCGGTGTCCTGATGGACTGGGTTGAACTTGGGGGGAGAGGCTATATCAACCCCTCCTGGTCTCCTTTTCTTCTTGAGCCAGAAGTTCCATAGGCTCTGGAGAAGGGAGATCCAGCGTAGGCAAGAATGAAAACAGCACAGCCGGATGAGCAAAGTGCAATCTCTGGGAAGCACTTGGCAAGGTGCAATTCTTCATTAATTTGCCCATCTAGACAGTGGCAGTGGCTTATCGGCTTTGGCATTGCCTCTCTGAACCAGACTGCAGCAGGGGAAGATGGGGTACCCTTGGATCCAGGGATTGACCTGACTTGCAGTGGAAGAGAAGGAGGACCGGTACTTTCCCACAGCCTCAGCATCTCTGGATCTGGGGGTATCCCACTGCTCTCGGGGTAATCTGGTAGGGCATGGGGGAGGGGATTCCAAGGTTGGGATAGCCTCAGGGTTTTCCATAAAAAGGAGGACCAAATTCTCCAAGTCTCTTTTCATACAAAAACCCCCCAGGAAGACTTGACTGGTAGAAGCAAGGGGTTGAGTTATCCCACATGGAATTGTCATCCCATGATGAGTTGGCTGCAGTGACATAGCCATAGTGAATTGTCCTAGACCTAGAATGGATAGATTAGTGGGATATGCTGAGCTTCGACATTGGTGGCAGCAGCAGGGAAAGGAAGGTACTGGAAAGATGACAGGGATCAAGGGTATGCGACATACTATACAGCAAGTTAAGGAGGAAAAAAAGTGAACGTGCCCTTCTTGTCCTATAAAAAGAAACTGGCATACTTTCAGATTTTGTTTCACCCAAACTCCACACATGATTTGGGGGCAGTGCAGTGACTCTGTGGTTAAGATACTGAGCTTGTCAGTGGGAAAGTTAATAGCCCATATTCATGACCTGAGTGCCATGTAATGTGATGAGCTCCCATCCTTGTCCCAGGTTCCTTACTAACTTAGTAATTTGAAAGCATGAAAATGTAGATAGATCAATAAATACAAATTGGTGGGAAAGTAACAGTGCTCTGTGGTGTCATGCTGGCCACATGAGTGTGGAAACATCTTTGGACAGCGCTGGTTCAAAGGTTAGAAACAGAAATGAGCAGTTCCCCCTATAGTCGGCATCAACTAGTGGAATAAAACCTTTGATGGCGAACCTATGGCACATGTGCCACAGGTGGCATGCAGCACCCTTTCTGTGGGTATGAGAGCTGACGCTCTAGTTCACCGCATATGCATGCGTGCCTCCTGCTGGCCAGCTGATCTGCCGGTTGCTGTGCATGCACGAGGAGTGGGGCGCATGCGTGGGGGTTGCATGCGCATGTGTGGGAGTGGGTGGGCACTTGCTCAGGGCAGTGGGTGCATTGCATTTTGGGAGTTCGGGCACATGCTCATTTACGCACACATGCAATTTGGGCACTCCATCCAGAAAAGTTTAGCCATCACTGCCTTAAACCTTCCAAAGAATTAAAAAATATTCTGTGTTTTGTTTTTGCTAAACTGAAGCTGATCCAAAACGGCTTGGCAGAACTTCCAGAACACAGCAATTTGTTCTACAATTGAAACAACTTAAGATTTTCCATTTTGTGCGTACTTATGTTTAAAACCATTTCAACAGCTGTTAAAGCAGAAATTAGGGCGTGTCAAATTTTCAATTTCCACACATTAGGGGTGTTCAAAAGTTGTGATATGCTTTGGAGATTGTAAGGATATTTTGGTTATTTTAATATAATGTAGATGTGCTTTTTAATTAACTACATAAATATCGTAACTTTTTAACATTTTGTTTGCAATGCAATTAACAAAAAATTTGGCAACATACAGAACTAGGGAAAAAAATTGGTGAGCAGAAGAAAATTGGCCAGAGAATAAGAGAAACAAATTGGTCAGAAAACTAAGACAATGAATAGCTGTCTATTTGCTATACTCTTCAGATAGGACAAAATTATGACAGAAAAAGATTGCATCTGAACATGCACAGACTAGCTCTCAAAAGCTTCCTGCTCTGCACTGAGTGATGCAACATATGGCGCATCAAATAATGTATATGGAAGGTTGCTAGGCTGTGATTTTGGGGGATCCAGCTTGGAGGATGAAAAAAAGGGTAATATTTTCTTGTGAAAATATTGAAGTGAATTTCTACTTGCTTCTAGATTGAAACATTTCTTTTTTCCAGATCTCCTACCTGCCTCAGGTCAGCCACACTGTATTTATGGGGACACTCCAGGAGATAATGCCGGTGGTCAAGCCTTCAAAGGACAATATCATTAGTATATTAAAATTTGTTCTCCACTACATTCCAGAAGTTTATACAACATAAAATAAAACCCTGATGAAGCAACAAGAACTCTTGCTTCATTTCTTGCGCTCCACTTCTACACAAACTGATAGGCTTTTTCATTCATTCTTCTTTTATTTTGTGTCTCTCTTCCCAACCCTTGCATCAGTGGTGGGATTCAACCAGTGTAACAACCGGTTTAATGAACATGTGCTTTGCTCTGCCACGCCTATCAGCTGGGCTTCAAACAAAGGAAATACTGGACAGACTAATCCAGGGGTGGGCGGAGCCAACTGATCACCGGAACTGGTTCGCCGGAACTCGTCTGTACTGGCTGAATCCCACCCCTGCCTTGTGTTCATCAAGCCTATTGTATCACAAGATACTTTATCCGTATTTCTTGATCTCAGAAATATACCATTGCTCTATCCTTCGGCCGGTTTCTCTCCATTTCTCAGAGATCTCAAGAAACACACTGATGGTACTCAGGGCCAAATTGGATACTGATACATTGGGTTTTTTTCTTTTAATTTTCTAGCAATATTTTTTCTACAATCAGAATGCACACTGCATACATATCAGATTACATAAGTTTAGGATTAGCAAACTAGACCCAACAAACACCCCCAGAAGTCTTCTGTATCAGTCATCCAATACAAGCCTCTATTTTCCTGACTTGAAGAGATGGAAACAATATTCTTCTTCTTCTTTCTCTCTCTCGCAATGCTTCTGGAATTTGGGACCAGACTGCTTTTCAGGCAGAAAGAGAGAAAGAGATAGATAAAGACTAGAATTCTGCTTTGTCCAAAACAGCCAACACTAAAACAGAAGTATTCCACCATATGTGATGAGGATGGCAATAAGCTTGGGAATGTGTACATAAAAGAACTTCTTTGGAGGTAGCTGTGTCTATCCGATGAATGAAAGTGGTGCAAAAGCCATCTGCAAGTGATGGTAAGCATCCAGATGCACATACAATCTCTGACTGAATAGCCAGCATCATTTGGAAACAGAATGCTTGCTTATTATTGTGTCGGAAGGCTGGAGACAATTAAGATTAATATACTGAGAATCAGTCTCTTATGCCTTTGACTCACCTCTTACTGATCTCCTTCAGGGCGCCACTGCGACAAAGGACAAGGTAATCACCCAGTAGCTTCAGCTGCTCACGATTCTGATAGATCTGCCTCATTTGCTCTACATGGTCATAGAGGGTTTCATTCACCAGCTTCAGGTCAATCAAGGGTTGATTTTGAATTTTGGCTAGGAATTTCAGAGCCTGGCAACAAATCTGACAGAGACAACAAGATAAGAAAGTTCTCCTAAAAGCCCCTAAGGGACACCGAGGAAATGCAAAAGAATATTATAACTTATAAAAAGAAATCCAGATCGTGCCATTCTCACTGGTTCACATTCTAGTAAGTACCTTCATGTAAGTTGAACTGGAGGTTTGTTTGTTTGTTTAAGTAATTAATTTGCCACCCATCTCACAGTGGGGCTACTTCTTTGTAATAACAAAAGGGAAGAAAATGAAAAGAACTGAGTTTGTGTTCTGATAACTAAGATTGTGTCTTGAGAAAAGTATACTTTTTCTCTGTACTGAGCTTGGCCATAATTAGAGGATAGAAAAAGAAAACAGAGTAACAGCTCAGAAGTTGAAAAATCCTAATCAGAATGCTACCTTACCCATAGCTTTCTCATTTTATGGTCCCTGCCACCTTGAGCTAAATTAGTGTTTCTCAGCCTATTTTTTTTTTGTAAAGTTTAAAAAAAAAATTCAAAGAGTCACTTTCATGGATGAAATTTATTTTGGGCAAATTCTTGACAAAAGTAAAATCATCTCATCCAGTTCCATTCACTGTCCGCTCTCACCGCTCCAGCACATTCTTAAATTGCTTTGGCTGCCTCAGCTTTGCGGCAGCCATATTGGTTGCCTAGCCTCTGTCTTCAGTAAAAAGAGGGAAAAAACCCTGGATCCAACAGAAGTGCCACTATTCTCTGCGACCAGCAGGGTGCCCCTCCTTATCAGTCACCCATAGGGTGACTTTAGCCCCCAGGGGACTTTCTGACAAAGAGGATTCGCCATAGGGATGCAGAGCTCCACTCCTCTGCACCGATCACGTTGCAACATCAACTGGAAGAATCCCAGTGTTTCTCAGCCTTAACAACTTTAAAATGTGTGGACTTCAGTTCCCAAAATTCCCTGGGGAATCCATTTGCTGAGGATGAGAGGGAGGGAGGTAAGTCACATTTTGCTAGACTGCCTTTTAAAATCTGCACCTATTTGAGCTAACTTGCAATGCAGGTAGGGGCACAAAGAAAGGAGATCCTTATGGATATTCTGAAGCTTTTCTGTTTCATAATGAAAACTACAGTCATTTTGTGACTTAAAAGAGACATGAGAGATAATTTCACATAACAGAATTTATATACTCTATGCCCCTCTCCCACCATAATTGAGCATACCGGATATCTGGAAAGATCCCAGTTATGAATTAGACGTGAAGGTATCACAGACTCTTCATCTTGGTGGCAATTGTCACAGTAATAGAGGCCAGTGAATGAACACAGCTTAGGCTTCACAAAGATGAAACCAATCTGTCTGGAACAGCCTGAAATGGAAAGACAAAATCATCTCACATTGCAAGAATCTGAGTCCTGGCTATTGGAGACACTTCTGTATTTAGACAACCTATTTCCCAGCTGCTGTCTCCAGAGAAGACAGTTTTCAGTTCCCATAATTCATTTGCTGACTATGCCACTGCCTATAGTGAGAGAAAAATATTAGAGCTGAAACAAAGCTGAGGAATCAGCTATTGCTCAGCCTTAATCTCTAGATCTATGTTTTTTGCATATAGATGTGCCTGTGCCTGTATGTAATATGTAACACACATGCTCACACACAGACCTCCTGCATTTATTACATAACCATATATTTTTATCTGCTGCTCAATATACACCAAGCAAGAACCCTCCTTTTTCCTGTGTCATTTTTTATTTTTAGCAGAGAAAGCCCAAAGCCAAAACTACATTTGGAATAGAACTATTTGTTATTTTGATTTTAGTGCCTAGAAATATAATAATGTATTCTATTCTGTGGCTGAAAAGATCGCTTTAGAAATCAGGAAATGTGACCTGACCTTTCATAAAAGCGTAACCTCTTGTCGATTATTTAGTTTTATTATCAGATGTACTACTAAAGATATAACCTTTAGTTTTCTCTTGTTCACGAAATGCTTAGGAATAAAATGGATCCCCATATTTTCTGATTAATAGAAATTTCTGCACTTTATTGTAAGAGGCTCATAGGCATTACCTTGTCTCCGGACTGAGCTCTATACTGAAGGATTCTTGAACATTTCCCAGTTATCCAAATTGAAAAAATTGCATATTTGTTAAATAATTACAGATACAGTCCAATGTAAGCAATGAAAACTAAAAGCCGAATGTGTTATTTATTCATTCATTCATTCATTCATTCATACAATCAGAGAAAAATGTAGTCAGGTCACCAAGTAGATCAATCTATGGTCTACTTAGAGATGACAATGAAGATTATGAACTAGAGAACAATATTTACAGATGGCTTCACAAACTGCATTTGCTCATAAGACCTGCCTGTCACACATTGCCTGACTTCCTACATCTTTTTTCATGTGTACTAATAACCGCTGAACTGTAAATAGACCAGCGTTTCACTGAGCCAGAGATGAGTTCATCATGCTAATTAGAGATACACAAACAAAGTCACTTCCAATAATCGATACATGCACCTTTAAGATTTTTTAAGTTTTACTTTACCATCTCCTTTTAGGGCTATTTGGCAAATAGCCCTAAAAACAAATAGCCCTAGTTTTGGCATTCAAAATGAACCAATTAAAAAAAATAAGAACAATCAGACATTTCAGGACTGCCTCCGCCCCCTCAGTTATTCCAGCTTAAGAATTTCTTGTTATTTCCATCAGATAAATTAATATTTGGCCATAAGAAGAATGAAGAGATCTAGTGAAACAAAGGCGTACGATAATAATGACTTGTTTAAGACTTTCATGTGTCAATGACTTACTGCTACCCATGATTAATCTGAAGTTATGTTAGTCTTAATGCTGGAATAACAAAGACTGCCAACATCTTGTGTTCTAAAATCACATTAACAAAAAAGGAACACATGGAGAAGTAAAATCCTCAATCTTGGTTGTGTAATTGGAAGAGAAAATACATTTTAACTTACTAAAAAAAGGCTTTATGTAAAAGTTATCTTTTTGCAAGCATCCCATACATCCCTACCTGCACATATGAAACTTTGGCAGTCCAGGCCTTTCTCCATGGGGATGGCAACCAGATACTGCAGCAAATACCCATTTTCCTTAACAGTATTCTTCAGGATTGCCTGTGAATTGCCATCCAGATTGCCTCCAAGTGTGAGGGCCTCCTCAGCCATTTCCAGGTAGGACATGAGCACCCGGCGGACCAGGTCTCGCCAATCAGTTGCCTCCTCTGCGTTCTCAGCTCTCAGCTTAAGCACTGCTTTTGAAGTGATGATCTTGAAGAATGCAGGTCCACCCAGGCTCACATCTGGCAGGATATCTTGGATGGTCTCAATTCCAAAGCTGTTGTTTAGTATCTTTTTATCATTTCTGGCTTTGAAGCATTTCAAGGCTTCTAAGGACAAGGAAAATACCAAAGGGACCCATGCTTTTTCAACTTCCAAGTACAGGACAGATTCCTTGACTGCATCTAACTCAGGTTTCAAGGCACATGACCAGTCCAACTCAGTTTGGCCGGTTCTATTGTACATCGAGGAGGAAGGCAAGTCACCAGGTGGTCCACCTTCAAAGAGATCCTCAGAATCCTCTGGGCACTCTAGAGTTTCCCATTCTTCATCTTGCTGTAGCCTAAACTTTTTTAGGGCCTCATGCAGCCGGTCCAACCAGTCCTCTGCTTCATCCCGAGAGGAAGCCCGAAGACACAATCGTTTGTTGGAAAAGACTAGCTCAAAGCGGCCATCACTGTGAGCCCGTCCTAAGGACTCACATCTCAGCAGAGAACAGTTTTCTACACATTCTCGCTCCTCACAGTCTACAAATAGCCGAAACTCTAGAGGTGAGAGCTCGCAGAAAAACTCTTTCCAGATGCCCATAGCTCCTCGACGTTCCAGGGTTCCCAACTTCAGCAGACCCCGAAATGGATTGGAAAGACCTACAAGTGGAGAGAGGAATTGCTTTATGCGCTCTCTGGCACAAATGACATTTCTGTGAAGCAGCAAAAATGGATGATGCTTCCATTACTGTAAAATCTTCTAACGACCATAAAAATCTCTCCTCCCATTCCACTTCATCTTTTCTCCCTTAGTCAAAACACAAGTTACCTATTTGTCTCCGATGAACAACACTAAAGCCCTTCGGCTCCCTCCCAGGAGACAGTTTGGGTTTGCTGAGCTCTGCTGAGGATACAGAGAGCTCGCCTTGATCTGGGACTTTCAATGGCATGGCAGGTTGACTACTGGTAAGCCTCTCTAGTGAGGTGCTGGGAGAACTGGAGAGACTTTTTTCTGTTTCCTCAGGAGGGGAAGGAAGGTAAAAATCATCCTCAGTGATCCAACTTCTTTTCTGTTGGAAAATAATACAGAAGCAAGATAACATTGGTGCTATTATCCAAACAAGCTATTCTTCTGGGTTTGAGTTACTTGAATTTAAACAGCTGGGCTGATGCAAGAAAATACTGTCTTTTGCAGGACAGCCTCCTCCTATCGCTATCATGGAAGTCTGTACAGAATGTATTTATTTTTGATATTACTCAGATTTTATGGCACCCAGGCTGAGATGGGAAGCAAGAATAAGTGAAAAGGACTGTGATTAAGAAATGTGGAAAAAATGGTGGGATGATTCTGAGCTTTACTAGATTTAAATAGAAATAAAATTCAGGTTTCGATAATAGCAATATCCTTCTTAGAGAGTTTTCTTGCAAGTGACCAGCAAAGCAACCATCTTCTAATTGAGTATTATGTTAAATGACTTGATCTGAGACCTTGTACTATAAATACTGGTAATTATCAGTACTGTTTTTGGATGGACTGATCAGTTAAAAAAAAAAAACATGATCCAAACCTACAATTTAAAACACCAAGAAAAATGGTCAACCAATTTAAATAACCCAATTTAAAAAATTCAGCCTGTGACAAATCAGTATTTAATTATTAAAATTCTATTAATTTTGAACACTTTAAACACATACATATACACATAGAAATTTAAGTAAAACTGAAAACTGTTTTATTTTAATTTTTATATCATCAGGAATAATTTTTACAGAAATTTGGGAATGCCTGGGAAAATATTAGACATTGTTTTACAAAGGTATTCCACCGTCTATCTTTGGATGTCAGTGGAATAGATGGATGATTTTTGGGAAAAGTGATCTGGGAAAGGTGACATTACTTCCTATTAAATATGATATACAAACTGGCTCAAAGCCAGGAATAAGGCAATGTAGCTAGGAGGAAATGAAGCCAAGGACAGGAAGTTTCAGTGCAGCTGCAGGAAAAGCATTTCCGGAACTTCTTGATCAACATAATTCATTCATTGTGAGGCCTCTAGTTGGTGATGTGACAGATTTGCCATTTCTCATTTTTATAAAACAGTGATAATAAAAATATGGTAATACTTTACATTTATGATAAACCTGTACAGGTATAGTAAGTGGCTATTTGTATTTAAGTAGATTTGTTTGTAATTCCATATCTTTTTTTCATCTTGGATTTATGTAAATTTAGCTACCTAATAGTGTTTGTTAATCACAGTTCAATAAATACCAATCAAAAAAAATATGTAGGGAGATAAAATGACATTGGGTTAATATCCTCTGATAAACAACTAACTCAACTTCCAATGGGCTGCTTCAGGAAGATTTTTAAAAATCATTTAAAAAAACAAAACACTTTTTACTAAAAAATAATGTCTATTTGGCATGCCAGAGGTATAAATTTTGGCAATATAAACAGCCTTCCAGAACTTATTGAACTATGGCAGAAATACAAAGGATGGCCATGGACCACCTTATTATTTGAGAAGAGCCAAAAGCCTCACCAGACAAAGCAATCCAGACAAGCCAGGATTTCCCTTTGCTTTATTAAGCTTAATATTTTTAAACCATCCTAAGCTTATTCCAGAATTACGCTAAAGTTTTCCATGTATTCCCCACTTCACAACTATATAGAACTAGGCTGACTCAATGTTATTGCTAATTTTTGACAATGTGGCCAGAGCTCCGGAATCTGCAAAAACAAACAAAAACACAACAGGATAAAACAAGTAATTCTTACAGGGAAGACCACAGGTGAGACTGGTGAAGGAGGCTGGTCTGTTCCTGGAAGGTTTCCTTCATAACCATTGACTTCACTGGTCCAGGTTTTAGCTTCTCTCTTGATGTTGCAATGAATTTGGGACACATCCACAGGTTCTTTGGTCACAATTATTGTGGCTAGCAAAGAGGTCTCTTGGACACTGGTACTACCATTAGATTCTCTGCTCTTAGATAAACTAGGAAGCTGTGAATTTGTCATTGCTGCAGGTACCATGATGTCAACAGGACCCTTTGCCATTTCAGTATGAGGAAGGTGTACAGTGCAGAAACTGGTGGCAGGGCAGGGGCACTCTGGTGGGGAAGACAGAGGCACAATCTGTGCTTCATGAACTCCTACAGATTCCAACTTTCTCTGTGTTCTGGTAAATTCTGCTAACACTCTGGAAAGAAATATAAAAATTTAAAACATTTGCAAAAGAGAGAGATCATCTCCAGTAATTCTATCTCTCAGTGTAGCACATGGAGTCCAGAGATAAGATGGCTATCAAAGATGACTGATGTTTAGTCACATATAATTCAACACATTCAATAACTGTTAATTTGTTTTTTAAAGTATCAAAATAAACTGTTTTAATACATGAATAAAATTGATGCATTCTACACTATGTGTTAAGTTGGTCTTAAGGATTAGAATACACCAGTTAAACATGCAACATACACAGTATTTTGAGTGTGAAGCTTCTAGGTGCAGACAAAATATATAGGAAATTAGCCATGTGCTCAAATTGCTCCTTAGTTGTGGATTTACTGAGTGAATCACCCAGACAAGATTGATAAACTCTTATTGTCAAATATAAATTTTAAACACTTTCAATAGTTGTTTGTAGATAATGTAACATACTAACTAGAAAAAATCCACAAACTACTGATTATGCGTCTGTGATGTATATAAATGAGGAAAAGAAAATCAGAACAGTTGTCATGAATGAAATAGATTGTTTAACCAAGGGAGCACCTCATGTGTGGTCAAAGCAAAATCACAGAAACAGGATCGATGATAAGATAAGCAAGACTTCTGAGCAAGCCTCTTTATCTGAGGCTTGGAAAAAAGGCAAAAAAGATACCTCCCATATTAATATGCCAACCACATTATTAAAAATCCAGGAATTGTTATTTTAGTATTATACTGAATCCCATTAAATTTTTTCTTTAATTCTTTCAGAGTCAAGATATTATGTGGTATATCACTTTCACTATCATACTCACTCTTGGAGGTCCTGGTCCAAGTCTGCTGTTGCTGTTGTCACGTCAAATTCAGAGTCATTGGAGATGGGCTCTTTCTCCCTAGCTGGGCTGTTAGTATTGGTAGAATTGGCTGGGAGAAGAATGTCAGAATCAAGGCTGGAAGAGAGCTGTGAGGAACCAGTTGTGCTGATGCTCAAGTTGGAAGCTGTGAGTTGACTTTTAGGGACAGGCAGGATGGCTGGGCGAGCTTCAACTTCATCAGAGCCAAAAGATTGTGAGAGAAAACTAAATGACTCTTTTCTTTGAGATTCCAGCCCCACAAGAGGGTCCAACAGTTCCCAGGTAGGGCAAAGGCCTGACAAGGATAAAGGTGTGATGGTCCACTCATTCAATACTGCTGACTTATAGGAGAGGTCAAAAGCCAGAGAAGACAAGCCCTGCAAATAACTGAGGAGAAATTCAACTTCCTCAGTATCCAGAAGCAGAGCAGGTGAATGGTAATATTCAGAGAGTTGAGACTTGTCATGAAGCAAGAGTTTTAGATAACACTCCATCAGGCCATCATTCAGAGCCAGCCTCAACCATGCACGACAACGCCCCACATCTGTATTGATGAAGACCAGGTTTTCCAGTTCAGAAATTATGTTTCTGAAAAAGGAGAAATTGCCAGGGAAGAGAAAACACAACATCCATTAAAAGGACAGCTCCCAAAGATAAGAGAAAGCATAGTTATGGCCAGTGATGGGTTTGATGCATTCTTGTCTGTTGAAAACATTAAGAGGTAAAATGGTAAAGGAGTCCCTATGTATTTTATTCCACTAATCATTGACAACAACAGTAAGCAGTGCTTATCTTCCATTTCAAGGGTTATTGAGCCAGTGCTGTTCAAAGACATTTCTGTGATCTTGTGGCCAGCATGATGTCATGGAGCACTGCTACATTCCTACTGAAGTAGTAGCTATTTATCTGCTCACATTTGCATGCTTTTGAATGGCTAGGCTGGAATGAACTAGGGCAGACATGTCAAACACAAGGCTTGCAGACCACCCTGCAATGTGTTTAAATCTGGCCCGAGAGGCCACTCTGGAAACAGCAAGGGACTGACCCCCACAACCTTAGCCCCGACCCACCCGATGGGCGCAGGTCTCCATGGGCCAGATCTAAGGCTGACCACGATCCTGCCTGGATGGCCACCACGAAGTTGTAGTAGAGCAGCACACAGAGCCTCAGCAGTCATGCATCTGGAACCAGTGCCTCTGCTGCCTCCTTGGCCTGCACTGGCCTGGCCTCACAGGGACTACCCTCACCCTTGCATGGAAAAGCCACAGGCATTGGCAGCAAGGCCACCGGCTGCACTCCCAAACTCACCCCCTCCCCTCATCCCTTCCTGGCTGCAGAGGGAGGGTGGGAAGGAGGGAGGGAGGGAGGAAAGAAGGACTTGGGAATGAGAAGGAGGAAGGAATTATTAACTGTTCACTTGGAAGAAGCGTTTATGGAAAGTTTGCCTGTACATGCAAATGTAAATGGTATGTGAATGCTTGCCTTTCAAACAGGAGGACAGACACATGGCTATCATTAGAAACATTTCTGTGCATTTTACTTTTCATATGAATATGTCATCATATTTACACATTACACACTAAAACTGTGTAATCTTATCCCAAGATTAGTTTCATCTATCAATGGCACAGATTTGATCTCTCACAGTTGTGTATCAGAATATGCAGGCATATTAGCCAGAGAGTGTAAGTGATGGGAAGAGGGACTTGTCTTTAACCTAATGAGAAATATGGAAGGAAGGAAGAAAGGGATGGAAATGAGAAGGAGGAAGGCAGGGAAGGAAGGAGGGAAGGAAGGAGATAGGAATGAGAGGGAGGGCCTGAAGAAAGTACTGCCTTAGCACATGGCCACCAACAGCCCTGCTGCCCTTTCTTGCCATCCCATTGTCCCTTCCTCCTGGCCTCTCCTGGTGGTCTCCCATACTATCGCTAAGGATGCTTTGCTTACAAAATCAGGCCTCTTCAAATGGAGAAAGAGTGGGCCTCCCTCTGACCCACCTACTTTGCCTTCCTGCACCCATCATGAGAAATCTGGGCAACGAGAGCATACAGAAACAGCAGCCTCAAGGAGGAGGTAAGCATAGCTGGGCACCCCCTTGGGGAAGCAGGCTTGGGCTGGGCCGGGCTGCAGGGTCCCAGTGCCCTGGTAGCTTGAGGATTGGGCTGGGCACTTGCTCTTGCTGCCCAGGGCTCTGGGCAGCCCACACCACCATTTGGGGTCCTCCGCGTGGTCTGAGAAGGTGAGCGAGGTTCCTCTGTTCGACTAGGCTACTCACTACTCACCCTAATCTCACCTTCCTCCACTGGAGACCTCTGAATCCCCACTTCCAACCTTGCCTGACCTCCCACAGGAGGTGGAGGACAACACTGCTGATGTGGAAGTTTGGAGTAGAAAGTTTGCAGGAAGCAGTTTCCTCTGAGTCTAACTTCTGCCTTGAGAGGAGGAGGAGGGGTAGAGGGATGGCTGCATGAGGTAAGACTGCCCCAACAAGCCAGCATTCTTACCACATATGATTGGAAATGGGATTCCCTTTCAAGAACAGCCAGCCTCCCTGATACAGGACCAGGAAGTGCTTCTCCCTTGCCTCCTCCTCTTGCTCTCCAGAGATCTGTCAAGGCTGGACTTGGAGGAAACTGCTTCTTGCAAACTTTCTCCTCTAACTCCTGCTTTGCTGGAAGGGGACACCAACAATGCCTGGGATTGGGAGAAGAATGTCTCTGTGGCATGCTATATGCATGTACATGCAAATACACCATGCCATCCATATCTGAGCTTACAAACTGAATCATGTCTAGACTTGGGGAGAAGGGTTCTCTTTCTTCTATGGATAAAAGTCCCCAAACTTGGAACGCGGTATGTGTGTGAGCACGTGCCCTTGGTCACCAGCACCTTGGGAGGCAAGTATCTTGTGGGGCACCAAATAGTTCCCATGTCGAGTTAATCAGTGTGTCTTGTTCCACCCTGACCCAGCCATCCCAAGTCAGCTGCACCCAGTGAGTGACGGTGAGCTGGCCATGCCCACCCAGCCCACCTAGTTGAGGTGACCAGGCTATTGGCCCTTTGGAGGCAACCATAATGCTGATGTGACGCTCAATGAAATTGAGTTTGACGCCCCTGTCTTAACCAATGAGCCATTTTGCTGCCCCATGAAGAGGTAACAGACACATATAATTAAACCCTGGGATTTTTTTATCTACTAAACTTATACAAGATGACGCATCAGATTATTTTCTGCATTCAACAACCTTATTCTTGCATCATACTATATACTCACCATGTAAATAAACACTGAACACTACTGTATCTTCCCAAATCAAAATTGCAACATTTCTCAGTCTCACCTGTGTGTGATAGATTTTAGCAGAGTCCAAAACACTGGCTGAGGAAGTCGCCCTCCATGTTTTTTCCCTTTTGCTCCAACCTCTGTTTTGATGTGCTTAATGTTCAAACCGTGCACAAACACAGCCTCCAATACACAACAAAGAGTATTAGCATCTTGATCATCACTTGTTACAAGAGAATCAGAGGTCACATAATGCTTCTGCAGGCTCTTGATGGAGTTTACCAGCTGTTTCTTGATCAACTAAAGTAAGATAAGTACAGGTTGTCTTACATTGCATCAAGATTAAATAAACCATCCCACTTCCTAATTATTATTAATGCTATGCAAACACTGGAGGATCTCAATGGATGAATATAGTAGTAAGATTTGGGCAATGCAGTTCAAGATGCTAAAAAATAGAAAACATGAAAAATAATAATGCAGCAAATAAATTAAATCTTGTCTGAAATGGATCATTTGCTTTAACGTTGATGCAGCATGGGGTTGGAAACATTCAAAATTTTGGTCTCAGATAATAAAAATACTTTTAAAAATTATTATAGTATGAATTATCTCTAGAAGCAGAAAACTGGAAGCTGATTAAAGACATTTCAATAAGAGCCAGCATCCCTGGCTCCTATTATCTTAAGGGTGATGTAGCCTAAAAGCACTATTTCCAATATCTACTCTTTCAAGTTATGCTAAGTGCTTCACTTGGAGCTGACTTTTAAAATACCCCATTGAGCAATGTGTTTTAATCAGCTTCCATTTCTTTCCAAAGTTCCAATACAATTCATAAATTTTCTGCTATTGGAAAACCAGTTGCTTTTATTGACAGGTAATAAATAAAAAAAAGTTATGGGGGGAAGATAAATTTTGTAATCATATCTAATTTTCCCTGTTCACATTGTAACCTCATATTGTAGTTTCCACATTTTCCTCTGTCATAACATAGAAACCCAATAATATAATAGTCCATTTGTTCCCTTTTCCCATCTTACTCGCTTCTCTTGTGGGAGATTGGGTTGTTGCTTTCATAGTGGAACACTTGGTTGGTGTGGGTGGAAAACTATGACCATCCTAGACCAAGCCAAATCCAAAAACGCTAGATTTTTATAAATCTAGCAGTTTGACAAGTTAGCCATTAATAGACACGTAGACATAAACAATATCTATATATTATGCAAAAGAGACAAGCAAAAAAAGGAACAAAAAAACCAAACATTTCCCCACAGCAATCACCACTCAGATGAGCATAGATTAACTCCAAGAATAACATCAAACCAACAATCAAGCAAACAATGCCCAATCAAGGAACTGCAAACAGGTCAACAGTAAACAGCTCAACGAAAGAATCTCTAAGATCACTCCCATCAACAATGACAGAATAAGCCATCAGAATATAACAAGAATATAAACTGAGAGCAAGCCCCACTCCTTACTAGCACTGATGATGTTGCCTAGTTTGGGAAATGAAACATTCATTTGCAGGAAAACAAGCAAGCTCAGCAAGGATCTCTAATAATAGTGTTGTAAAAAAGGTGGTTAGTTAGATGATGAAAATGGATTTTAGAGGAAAATAAATGAAGATATTAATTGGAACATAAGAAAATTAGAAAATAACTACAAATTACTAATACCAATTAGTACCAATTGATATTAATAACTACCAATAATGTTGAGATTTGCTTTGAAAACTGGAAGATGACCCAGTGTGCTATGCCCAGAATAAATCCTAGAGCGTAACTTTAGGATTGAATTATGTATCATTGACAGAAATAGCAGCCTGTTTTGATAGGACAGAAAGGAATTATAGTACATAGGTATTGCTTGATTTACAATCACAATTGAACCCACATTTTCTTTTGTTAAGCAATATAGTAGTTAAGTGAGTTGCACTACTTTTTACAATCTTTTTTGCCATGGTTGTTAAGTGAATCACTGTGGTTTTTAAGTAAATCTGACTTCCTCCATGATTTTGCTTGTCAAAAGCCAGCTGGGAAGGTTACAAACAGTGATCATAAGACCCCAGGATAGCACAATTATCATAAGGACATGCCAGTGGTCAAGCACCCAAATCTTGATTATGTGACCATGGGGATGCTGCAATGGTTTTAAGCAGTGGTGGGATTCAGCTAGTTAGCACCACTTTGGGAGAACCGGTTGTTAACTTTCTGAGCAATTTGGTGAACTGGTTGTTGGAAGAAATCTTTAGGGCAGAGAATCAGTTGTTAAATTATTTGAACCGCAGCATTGGTTTTAAGTTCGAAAAACATTCATTAGTCACATTTTCAGCACTATTGTGAGTTTGAATGTTCACTTAACAAATGGTTTTAAGTCAAAAACTACCTGTACGCTATTTATCCATAAAAATTATACCATTTCCATGTAAAACTCATCTCTTTAATTTGACAACTTAATTCACCCACTGGATGTGCCTACACCCAAAGCACCTTATTTCCAGATATCAGTTCAGGAATCTATATTTACCTGGATAACTTCCTGTGCTCGGCAGCCATTCATAGCTGTGTGATTGGAATGCATGTCTATCTTTGCTTTTGTCTCACACTGACATCACATGATAACCTGAGGTAAAATAAACACAGAGTAGGGATTTTTTTTACCAGAGCTCCACATAAGCAAAGCAGAATTACTGATAAATAGTCTGGGCTATCTGTCACTTTTTTACTTATTTAACCAAAAGTAGATGTTGATGAGTGAATATACATTTGAGTATGGAGAGAACAGTTGGCAAGATCTTTCCAATTGTCCTCCCAGCAATTTTTCTTCCTTTTTAAAAAATATATATTTTATTACATTTTTCTTTTAGGGAACATAAAAAATTCCATGTCTAAATGAATAGTGTGCTGTCTGGGCACAATTAATTTTAAATAAAGATACAACAATAACCAAAATCATACTAATAATCTTAATAAAATATCACAACATAATATTACCATCAGTTTATCCATCCTGAAAATTTCCAATACAAATGTTTATTATCTTTTTAGATTCTGTTTAGTTTCTAACCTCTGTTTCTGTTAGTTAATCATTAGCAGAATAAATCCCATGTTAAAAATATTCTGTTTCTTCCCTTTCTTTTATCTTAAGTGTCAATCTATCCATCTCAGCACATTCTAATATTTTTTTTATTACACATTCATCTGTTGGGACCTCATCATTTTTCCATTGTTGTGCAAACACTATTCTTGCTGCCGTTACTACATGCAAAATTAAGTATGTATTCCTTTTATTATATTATTCTGGTAGTATACCCAGCAGGAATATTTCTAGTTTCAAATCTATAGGTCAGCAATTTTCCTTCCTCATGATCCCTATGAGTTAGATTTGCTGAATAGTGACAGAAGCTTCTTGTGAAGAGTATAAAAAGAAATATTTTCCATGACTAAAAAACCTGGCTTGATTAGATAACCTTTTGGTTCTTCTTAATAAAGCCTTTAATTGTCAGTAATAATTCCCCTCTCCCTTGAGAAGAACAAAAGAAACTGGCTTAAAAACATGCAGGTGCCACAACATTATAAGCAGAGAGAAACACACTTATGAAGCAATAGTTCCAGGTAATTCAAGTAAATGTACACTATCCGATACAGTTTATCCCAAAATCCACCTCAAATTTCATTACTTGTCTAGATTTGGATATGTGTAAACATACTTCCAATGACTTCTCCAAGCTTTTTGGGAACTTGATTATCCACAATATTTAGCGAAGTGTTAAATTTCTTATTACAACTCCTTCCTTCCTTCGCCTCTTTATTTCATTTCTCCTGAAGCCCACTTACCAGTAACCACAGCTACAGCCCCAGCCCCTTTCCATCAAAAAGCAAAACACAAACTGATACCATTGATGCTCAAACACCATGTATTCCATTGAGATGGATGAACTGTCTGAATAGGGTCACAGAGGCTCAGGAGCCCAAGGGCAAAAGCTGCATTGCTCCTTTGGAATAGGGGTAGAATGGAGAAAATAAACCCCTGATCTTGGGGTTGATCTTGTCACAAGACTTGCTGAACTCTGTACACTGCAGTTTTAAAAGCTGAGCGCAGCAACCACACAGTGAAATTCTTTTAAACTCTGACCTCCTATTGATGGAGAGGAACTTCACCTCCTCATATTTGCACAGACTATATTTCCTTCCATGGACAACAAAAACATTATGTAGTATAATGGTAACATCTTTGGAAACTCACAAATCCAAATCTTTTCCTGGCTGATTCATTGGACGGGCTTTTAAGAATACCCCGCCTTTCTCTCCACTAAAATATATTCGCAGCAGAATTAATGATAGGTTGATTTTCTGGTTTTATGGGAAAAATTGGGACCACAGTCCAGTGGCAGAATGCTATTTTGCAAACGGAAAGCTGAGTTCAATACTTTTCATACACTATGAAAATCTCTGAATGAAACCTAGTGATTTTCTGCATAGATAGGCACCTTGGCAATTGCCAGATACTTTAAATTTCAAATCCTGTCAAACCACTCAGTCCAGTAAATAACAAGGGAATATGGGAGTCATTCATTCTAAATAGCAAGGAATTGCCTAGCCAGTCCTGGATAGTATTAATTTAGATAGACCATTGGCAGAAAGCATTCATACCGTTTTCAAACAGGTAGAGAGACTAATTGCTGGTACTCAATGGCTCCAAATTCTATTTTCCGTGTCTTAAATCTAACAGAGGAAAACATATCATGAATTTTCTGTAAGCATACAGGGTGTTTTTCCTCCCCAATCCCCAAACTATATTCATTTACTTACCAAATTAAATTCTTTACACAATTTATATTTTCCTGGACATTACCTTTCCTGCCAAGCAAAGAGACATGACAAAGCAATTTTGAAACCTTTGTGCCCAGTTTTACAGCATGTTTTGAAATTGTTTGACTTGAACAGAATACAAATTTGAACTATTTGCAATCTCCACAATTTTTTCTTTATTATTCTCAAGTACTGGTTCTGAATACATAATTAATATTATGTTATTATAAAGTAACCAACATAACATATATATAACATAGATCTATGGGCATTCAGTGTCCTTTCTCCCAAATGGATTTCCCTAGATTCTGCATGTGTTATTTGGAAGAAATGATTCAGTAGAACCTCTGGTCATGAATGCTTCTGACCACGACCAAATTGGGTTCCAACCAAAAAATTCATAATATTTTTTTTCTTGGCCGATTTCCCCTTTTGAACCATTTTTTAAAGCAAATTTCCAAAATTAGGTTTGGGTCATGACCAAATCAGGTTGCAACCAAAGTCATGGTCATGACCAGAGGTTCTATTGTATTCAGTTATTTAGATAAGTTTCTGTAAACTCACAAAAACTAAACAGGGCCAGACACGTTTAACACTAAGATGAGAGACTGAGTTTGGATATGAAAATTGAGGCAACATCCCAGAATAAAGCTCTGAGCAAACTTGTCTCCAAACTGTTGCCAACAACATGAATCCTGAGATTCCAGTTTGAGAGAGATTATGTTTTTAGATCAAAATATAAAGCACACTGCACACAAAAACTCTGTTCTGGAATACATAAGTAATAAGCAAACCAGCACCTTTGCTCCATTATTTCAGGTATTATCATACATAACAAGCTTGTTTTCAGGATGCATATAAGTTCTATCTATACATTCCAGAAATATCTGGGGGCTCTCTTAAATATTTACACATGAACAGGGATGAAAACATATGCTGCTTGACACAAACACTTGTGATCTGTGAACTGCTGAATTTATTGACAAATCTGGAATTGCTTCTGTTGTCTTGGCTTCTCATGACAGAATTCTGAAAAACACCAGGCAGAGTGCCAAAAAGAGCAACAGCTCCAAGACACAGTTAAAAATGTAAGCAGACATTGAAAGAAAAACTACTGGGGAACGGGGAGCAGAAAGAATCTTGCTGAAGAGCTGTGTGGCACAAAAATATTAAAGCATAAAGTAGTGCAAGCTTTCACTATAATGGAGCCACAGCTCACTGGAACAAACACAATAGCAAATATATACTATATTTCAATGGACACTAATAACTTTTGATGGAACTGGGTGTGAGACACAGTGCCATCTTTCTCAACCATTATCTATCTGAATAGTTAGATTAAAACCAGGGTCTGAGAGTATAAAGATGCCTTCACTTATTTGATATAACCCTTGACAACTTTGAAATGGTTCAAGCCTGATGCAGCCTAAGTCAGAAAACCAAGAGGCTTTGGAGGTGCTCATAGACTTGGGCTGTACCTGCTGCCTAAGGAGCATGCTGAAAGTACGAAGGCTGGGGATATGGTCAAGGAAGGACAGGTTGATGGGGCTGTGCATGGATTTTAGGGGGATAAACTGTGTGTGTGTGGAGAACATGTATCCCCTCCCCCTAATGAAGGCCACCTGACCAAGGGAAGATCTTTATGAAGTTAGATCTGAAGGAGGCATGCTAGGATGAGGATCAAAGAGGGCGATGAGTAGAAGACTGCCTTCAACTGCCCATTAGGAAGCTTCCAGTTTAAAGTGATAAAGTTTGGGTTTCAGGAAGCCTGGGTGGTGTTCATGCAGCTAATTAATGTACTACATAATCACCTGTACAAGGGGGTTCTAGTGTACTTGAACAACATTCTCATCTTCACCGAGATGATGGAAGAGCACATGAAGTTAGGTGCTAGGTGCTTAAGAAAGTCTTGGCAGCAAATTTATATGCCAAGCTGTACAAATGTGAGTTCCACAAATCTTGCTTAGACTACCTGGGCTACCAAGCGTTGAGCGATGGGATGGAAATGGATTTGGGTAAAGTGAAATCCATATTAGAGTGGCAAGCTCCTCGGACCTGACAGCAACTACAGAGCTTTCTTGGGTTTGCAAACCTCTACAGGCAGTTCATTCCCTCCTTTCCCAAGATTACCCTGCTGATTACTGAATTACTGAAGACAGGGAAGTGGGAGAAAACCTTGACCAGGCCAACCACTAAACTGGACGATGGCGTGCCAGAAGGCTTTTGAGGAATCAAAGAGGCTATTTGCAGAGGAACCGGCTCTGAAGCACCCTGACCCAAAGAAGCCTCCAGGCAGATGCCAATGATGTAGAAGTGGGGCCAGTGCTACTTCAAAAGAACAGAGAGGGAAAACTGCAGTCATGTGATTACACCTCCTGAAAACTCACTGAAACAAAGAGATGCTCGGTGATGTGGGGAAAAAAAGTGTTTTTAGTGAGATGGGCCTATTGACTTGGTGCCAATTCCTTGAGGGGAGCAAAGTGCGTTTTGAAGTATGGCCTGGCCATAAGAATCTGGAGGCACTGAGGACTCTCAAAAGCTCTCACCGAAGCAAATCCAGTGGGTGCAGTATTTTAACTGGTTTAACTTCAAGCTAAAGTACATCCCAGGAGGAGGAACCTTTTGGCCGATGCCCTTTCCCACATGCTGCAGTACAACAGCAGGTGGGAGGAAGTACCCAGAAAGTGGCACAAATAACTATGAGGCAACAGGCCAGGAGAAAACCGTCAGACCTTGGCAGTGAGTTGATCCAGCAGTTAAGAGAGGAGCTACAATCTGATCCATGGTTCAAAGACCATGGAGGGGAGCTGTCATTGAGTTGGACTGGCATGGAAGTGAGACAAGTTGTACATTCTGCACACCCTAAGAGTCCAGGTCCTACAGTGGAGCCATGACACCAAGCAAGCTGGTCACCAGATTCTTAAAGATGTTGCACTTAGCTAAAAGACAAGTTTGGTGGTTATGTGCATGGTGATGAAGAAAAGGCCAGGGAAGAGCCCAGGGCTGTTGCAGCAGGTGGCAAAGCTCATCCAGCCCTGGGAGGAGATAGTGATGGATGTTATAGTTGAGCTCCCTGACAGCAGGGGGATCATGGTCATCTAGACTGAAATAGATCTCTTCTGCAAACAGGCCCACTTCATAGTCTGTCTGAGCCTTGCCAAATTACTCCTGCAGCATATCTATCGATTGCATGGGGTGTTAAAGAGGATCATCTCAGATTGGGGGGGTACAATTCACTGCCAAATTGTGGAGGGAATTTATAAAACTTATAGGGCCTCTCAGGGTTTATTTCTGCATTTCATTCGAGTATGAATGGGGCCACAGAATGAGCAAATGTAACGATAGAGCACTACTTGAGATGCTGTGTCATCTACCAGAAGTCTAACTAGGCAGATCTCTTTGCTGAGGTTGCATACAATAATGCTTTACATAGCAGCATGCGGCTTACCCCATTCAAGGTAGCCAGGGCATGGAATTTGTCCTGATGCCAGAGTATCCTCAGGAACAAACCTCCTCCCAAAAATTGACAGAATGGGTGTGTACCTTGCAAAGCACTTGGGGAAATGTAAAATGGGCACAGGTGGTGGCAAATGACAGTGGTAAAGATCAGCGGCAATTGGTGGTGATAGGCGGCGGCAATCCCTGCCACCTGGAACAGGCCAAAAACAGGACACGCGGAGGCTGAAAATGGGGCATGCTGAGGCAAAAATGGTGCACATGGAGGCCGAAAACAGCTGAAGGGTAGGGACTGGTAGGTGGGCAGGTCTTTGGCAACATTTGCTTTATAAGACACACAGACATTTTTGGGGGGAAAGTGTGTCTTATAGTGCAAAAATACGGTACTTATCTTTAATTATACTGGAAAATATTTAGAGCTAGTTTTATTTCTATTCGTGCTAAAATAATGAACTCAATAAAACAGTCCTTTGAGAAAGCTAAACATCTCAGAGTGCTGATTGGTTTGGGTTCATTACTTGGAACTTTAACAACTCTCTGATTTAAAAACAGGAACTTTCCAAGGCATAGTGGAATCATTTTTATTTTTAAAAATAAAATAGTCCAAATACATGACAGGCAAAACTGCATCCAAATATATAATGTGAGTACAATCAGTCCTGTATATCTTGTACTGCAAACACAGATTCTGGCATTACAGCTAATCATAGTCGCACCACTCCACTTTCCTTAATCTCACAGACTATAAAACAACATTAACTGTGTCTGCTAGTCATATCTCAAAATTAATACTTTGGAATAAGATCATCTCAAAGATGGTTCAGTTTCTCCTTCTGTGATTCAATTTTCTTTAGATGGGAGCAGGTGATAAGATACCAAGTCAGCATTTTTGGACAGAAAACTTTTAAACAACTAAAGCTAAATCACTCAGTGATAACTCAGAATCTGGAAACTTAAGCTATTATCTCCAAGGCATGATGGTATAGTTCCACATAAGATGATGACAAAACTTTTCCCCTCATCTGATTGAAATTGCCTTGCCTTTTTATGACTCAGTATGCTGAAAAGGTGAAGTTTATCAGATGCTGAGTTTGATCTTTATGCTGATGGGGAAGAGTTTAAGAAATGTTTTGAGATTTTTCTCTTTTATATTTACCTTTTTATTGTATTCAAGATTAAAATACAAAATAGAAAACTCAAAAGAAAAAGTCCCACAGGGGAAAAAAAAACCAAGTCAAAAACACAAAACAATCAAAGAGGTGGGGCTGACGCAGTGACACAACATATCTCCATGGGGCTCTGTGGGATCGCACCGAATTTGACCTGCTAGGAGGTTCTCAGGACCTAAGTCACCCTGGAGGGGTGATGAAGAGAGAGAGAGGACACTCCGTTGAGACTGCAAACTCCTTGTTTGATTTGGAGGAAGCTCTCATGTTGGCAGGAAGAAAAAGATAGCTATTGCATGCCTGACTGAAGCTGTGACAGCTGACTGAGGAAGCAAGCATAGAAACAATATTTGGAAAAAAGCAGATCTACCTAAAATATCAAAAACAGTTTAAGTGAAAGCTATTTTAAATGAATGTATATCAATGATGGAACTGTCAGAAGCAATTAAGAGGCAATAGAATAATAAAACACCAGGACCAGATGGCTGCCGGCAGAATTTTATAAACATTTACAAGATATTTTGGGCCCATCATTGTTGGAAGTTTACATGAAGTACTATTTGAAGTGAAAGTACCAAACTCGTGGATGAAAGCAATCATTACTCTTATTTCGAAAGAAGATTCAGACTTAATGCAGATAAAATTATACACCCATATCCTTACTGAATGCTGACTATAAAATATTTGTCTCAATAATAGCAGAGAGACTGAAAAGGGTTTTGAATGAATGTATACATTCATATCAAAATGGCTTCCTGCCTAAGAGACAGATTAAAAACAATTTGAGAATGATCTTAAATGCATTGGAATATTATGAAGCACATCCTGGAAAACAAATGGCATTAATTTTCCTGGATGTGCACAAAGCATTTGACAATGTAAACTGGCAATTTATGTTATTACAACTAAAATTTATGGACTTTGGGAGAGATTTATTAACATGATTAAGGCAATATATAACAAGCAAATGGATCAATATAATAGAGGGAATGCAGATTTGACTTTCCATGTATTGACTGTAGCTAGAATTGTATTTGCGCAACAATGGAAATGTGAAGAGATCCCAACAGATGAAAATGTGATTAAAAAATATTAGAAGGCTAATACTTATAATCAAGGAAAAGAAGGAAACTGAATACTTTTTGACTTGGGACTCATTTTATCAATGGCTAGCTGAAAAAAAAACAGGAGCTGGATACAGGGAAATAAATGGTTAAGATCGTGATGTAAGAAAGGCCTGTTGAATTGGTTAAGTAAATAATATTGTTATTATTATTATTGATACTACTATAATTAACATAAATGAAATGAATATTGTAAACATTCTGATTATTATATCCTAAAAATATTTGTACTCAGACAACACACTGTTCAATTGAAATTGGAATTTTTATATGCTATAAAAATAAAAACTTGGAATAAAAAACACAAAACAATCAAAACATTTTTTAAAAGTGCATCAAAAAAACAATACGTATTATCCCTTCTAGTTCAATACTGATCCGACATTAGTATAACATTAGTTCCCACCTCTTGTGATACAAGCCCTCCCAAAAATTTTAAACTACTAAATCTATTTGCAGACTATTGACTATTTATTTTTATTTTTATTATTAAATATTATTACAGACCAGTAAATAAAAGCATTAAAATAATAATAAAAATAGAAGGACAGACAGAATAATATATTGTGATTAGTGGTGGATTAACAGTGGGCAATTAAAATTTGCCTAATTTTATATACAACATAGAATTTGGCTATATTCAAAGAAACTACTTCATATTGCTCTGATAATAGTAATTGCATGTAAAAAAGATCAGCATTGCCCCAATATTTTATTAGGTAAAATCTGTGAATCCTTATAGAAGCTCCAGAGCAGCATTACAGCATAAATAGTCAGTGTCTCGACACATTGATGGTATTGACCAATTGGTAAATGGCATAGTTTTTCCAATTCTAAACTGGAAAAATTATATTTTTAAGGAAATCTGCTTCATTGATTGTGGTCTATTTACTTCCAAATTTTCTATTCAGTCATGTAGAAAGGGAAAAATTATGTACAGCAGGAGTGTCAAATTCAAGACCTGCAGGCTGGATCTGGATGTGGGGTGCTTAGATTGGCCTGCTGTGTCAGTCTGGAAATAGCAAAGGACTGGCCTGCGGTGCCTGAGGTCAAAAGCAATTGCTCATTTACCGTTCAATGTAAATGAGAAGACCCCTGACATCAGGTCTGAGGCCTAGACCAGCATTCCTAGGAAAGCTCAAAAGCAGAATATGCCAGTAACTCCTGTTCCACAGCAATTGATACTCAGAGGCATACTGCTCCAACACTGAAGTGAATTTATGCCCATCCTGTTTAGAAGACATGGATAGCTAGATCTTCCATGGAATACTTGTATATTCTAAGTTGTATTGTTTCCTTTAATAAATCAAATTATTTTTCTACCTTAAATAAATGTTTTGATGGCAGTGCATGAATAAAATATGCACAAAAGTGAAAGCAGAGAGTAATACAGGAGTAAAAATTGCACACATCTATCCATCGATTCATTATTGTATAGAAATATTATACGAGAGCTATCCACAAAATAGATTACGTTTCGTCTGTAGCAAGAAGGGGCGGAGCTAGCACGGCCATCTTTGGTCTGTGCGTCCGCCGCTCAGTCTGCATCTAGTCGTGCTAATGGGAGGTTCGTATCATTGCCTGTTATTTCACAGCAAACGTTTGAAATGTGTGCTGCAATTGAAAATCCTGCGAGTTGTGAGGTGTGATCAGTGATAAAGGTTTTTGTTGGCAAAAAACCATAAACTGATTGAAATTTTTCGGCAACTGTGTGAAGTATACGGGGACAACATCATCACTGAAGGTGGAGTGCACCAATGGTGCATCAAGTTTAAAAATGGCCGAACTAATGTTCATGATGAACAGCGGAGTGGACGTCCGAGCATTGTGACTAATGAGCTGGTCGCGAAAGTCGATGACAAGATTCGTGAAAACCGCCGTTTCACAGTAATGGAACTTTAGCTTAGTTTTCCACAAATTTCACTCAGTTTGTTGCATGAAATTGTTACACAAAAGCTAAGCTACCACAAATTTTGTGCAAGATGGGTGCCAAAAATCCTGACAGAAAACCACAAGAGTCAGCGTATGGCCGCATCATTGACATTTCTGTACTCTTACGACACGATGGAGATTCATTTCTTGATCGCATCGTAACTGAGACGAGACTTGGGTCCAAATTGCAACGAGACCAAATTGCAGTCTATGGAGTGGGGGCACACAAATTTCCCCAAAAAACCAAGAAAATGTTTGCAAACGTTCTCTGCATGGAAGATTATGGCGACTGTTTTTTGGGATAAGCAAGATGTGCTTCTTATCGATTTTCTGGAACATGGTGCAATAATAAACTCTGTGAGGTATTGTAAAACGTTGCAAAAATTAAGAAAAGCAATTCAGAACAAGCGTAGAGGAAAGTTAAGCTCAAAAATTTTGTTTTTGCATGACAATGCCTGACCACACACAGCAAATCGCACTTGAGAAGTCCTGAATGCTTTCAAGTGGGAGATTTTTCCTCATCCGCCCTACAGCCCAGATCTTGCACCAAGCGACTACCACTTGTTTCTGAGGATGAAGACCTGGCTTGGAACACAGGACTCTGACGACAACCCGGAACTGCGGGTGGGCATGACTGACTGGCTCAAATCTCAGGCGGCTGAATTTTATGACAATGGAATTACAAAGCTTGTTCACTACTATGATGTGCCTCAATTTGTTTGGTGAATATGTTGAAAAGTAGTATTTAAGTGTCACTTTCAAGAGTATATAATAATTTTTTTTCCCTACACTTTTTTTTCTATCGCAAAACGTAATCTATTTTGTGGATAGCCCTCGTAGTACATTCCACCCCCTTCAGTTTAAATAGCTTACTCAGACAGAAAGTAATGGTAGAAAATAACACGTGTCAGACACTGAGCTTAGATATAGACAATTCTTTCTTTCTCCTCTCCCTTTTTTTCTGAACACTTAATTTATCAATTTTTTAGCAAAGAAATCTTTAATCTTAAAGAAAAATAAAATTAAAAAAAGTACAAACTAAAGATACAAACTAGAAAAGAAAATGAAAAAAATAATATTACATTTTATATTTATCAATAATCACTGGTTACCAATGAATTCACTACTATAATATGAACAATATAAGGCATTGTTATCAAACAGAAAATATGTGCTGTAGCAACACATGTTGTTGTAACCTTTGATTAATAGCAAACATTTCTTTTCCAAAACTAATTAACCACATATCTTCCTTTCTGGCAAACTTGTGGGGTGGGTGATTTTGATCAGAAATTCTGTGGAAAAAAAATAACCAACTCATGACCACAAATCTGAATGGGAACTCACAATTCTGATTTGAAAGAAAAAATATGCAAAATAGCAAATGAGCATTTGCTATTTTGGGATAAATAGGGGAGAAAAAATTGAAATAGGCATTTGAGCAGTTTTGTTTCTCTATTTTTAAAAACTCAGAGTTTCTGGTTTAAACTTTGTATCTTGCACACAAATTTATGAAAGCAGATTGTATGGAAGTCACCAATTTGTTATTCTGGAGTGTCTGAGACTAAAAGTAAAATGCAGAATCTATGTATTCCCAGCTCATACTATAATTTCCTTCTTTAACATAGGACGGCTTGCAAGGCCCATTAAAAGGGTGGAGGGGTGGGGGTGGGAAAGGAATAATTTTGCCTCAATATCATGGCCACAGTGACTAAAAGATTCTCAAGATCTGAAGATATATGGAATAAGTAAATAGTTCATTTAAAAATATACAAGACAAAACTGAAACAGGATTAAATATATTTAGGAACCAACTACCCTGTTTCTCCAACAATATGGCCTCCCCCAATAGGAAGTCCCAGCATGTTTTATAGGCATGAAATGAAATTAAGCCCCTCCCCCCAAATTAAGGCCTAGATTAAAACATGCAAAATGGGGGGGAATGGTGGTGGTGGGGGCTTGCCGTTAGGAAGCACTTTTGTTGCACACCCGGATATGGTGCTGCCTGCATTGACCCCGATACAAAGTGCCCCACCAACGCCGAGGTCAATATCCAAGCTGTCGCCGCCCGCCTACCCGAAGATGCAAGTGGGGGGAATTAAGTCACCCCTGAAAAGACAGCCTAGCCATTTTTTCGGGGCTCAAAAAAAAAAAAAAAAAGACCCGGCCTTATTATATGAGAAACACAGTATCCAAACATTCATTTCTACATTTATCTTGAATTTTCATTTATCTTGCCCTATTGTAGTATCAACCATCAATATCTATGTTCATAAGATATTTATGATGCTTAAAAATAATTTTTAAACTAAATCTGATTTTTGAGCCTTTTTGCATATCAAACAATAATCCCACCACAAATAATAAGCTACAACATGATTGTCTAGTATATGTCTCACTATGTGATTAAAAAAAACTGCTGCTAATGGTCTCTCAGGCCTTGTGACTCAATAGGAAACTGAAGGTCAGATCAGAGGCCTTGTTTCCAATATACTTCTCTGTATATTCCACGCCCAATCACTAAATCTCTGAGAACACAGTGCAAATTTTTCAAGCACATAAAAAACAACTTTGCCTCAACTCTTAAAGCAGCTGCATCTTCTTCCAGATTTGTATGATTGCTTTATAAGCACCCTCCTGTACATGCCTCATTATTATTCCTGGAAAAATATCAAGTTAAAATAGTTGTGCAAACATATACATGGAGTAATTGACAAAACTGGTGCACTGGCTGGAAAAAAGGTAGAATTGCTTTAAAAATTTAAAGCTATGTTTTTTTGTATGAGACTCAACATATTGCAAACAATTTGCCCAAATTTAGTCCTTAACTTTAATCTGTTTGGGAGTTACGTCTAAAGCCTAAATGAGTGGAAAGGTTTCAGATGATCCAGCACAAAACATTAGATAGTAGGAATATTGGTGTAGGAGTACCACATATAACTTCCTTATACAATAGTATGTGTTTTTGTATCCTAATCAAGCCTGAAAAGGACTTAAGGTGTTTCAGAATATTAGAAATGGGCACCTACTGATTTGTAAACTGCATTTACAAACAAATAGAGCAGATAGGGGAGGAGAGTGATGGGTAATTTACTAGATGCAGCATGTCACATTGTATGGTAGGTCATGGACATGGGAGATAGAAAGCAAGATATTTTATGTTCATTTGCAACTATGTGCTCAAATGCTTAAAAGTTTGACTTTTCTATCCAGTAACTGGGAGCAGAAGAATGCACCTATAGTCACTCAGATTTACAAGTATTTTAGCACTGCTGATTTAAAATAGAAGATCTAATCTTCTTTGGTAAGAAGAGCTTTTCTTCCTCAAAGCATACTTTATGAAATAGCAACACAAGACTAATGGATGGAAACTGATCGAGGAAAGATTCAACCTAGAAATGAGGAGAAATTTTCTGACAGTGAGAACAATAATCCAATGGAACAGCTTGTTCTTGGAAGTTGTGGGATCTTCACACTAGAAGCTTTCAAGAAGAGACTGGACTGCCATTTGTCAAAAATGGTTACTTTCAACTCTGTTAATCTGTAAACTAACTAGTGAAATAAAAGCCGCCCAATCGAGATATGTAATGATGGCTACTGGCATGTGGGAGCAATGCTTCTCAGGAACAAAGCAGCTACAGTATTACTATAAGATTTGCCCTTCCATGCTTGCTTGGGTCTTTTACAAAAAAATGATTTAGGAGAAGCAGTAAAATGGAGGAGGATTTGTAAAATATGCATTGCTAATTGGAATAACTTTAGGGTGTGTGCATTTCAACTGCCAGAATTCCCTAGCCACATTTTAAAGTTGTCAAGTTTGAAAAACATTTACATAAATTATAATATATATTATACTTTTACACATTTTAGATGTATACATTTGTATCTATCAAGAAGTATATTTTTGACTTTAGTTTTAAACACATGAGCACTACTGAAAAAAGCCCAATAAGGATGCCAACTTTGAACATTCTTAAAAGCTACACAAGTCCATATTTATTTTATCTGTTTAATTATTAATTTTATCCCAATTTTATAACTCAAGGTGGCAAACATACATAATATTCTTTCCTCTTCCAGACTTCTGGTTTGAACTTCTTCAGCGACAGACCGAAACCTCGTCTCTGCGAGGCTTCGATCTGTGCTTGCCACTGGAGCGCCACGAGCCGGCTGGTTTGGGGGCTAAGCCACCCCGTAGAGGTGGTGAAGAGGGGGGAGATTGCCTGCAGGGTTGAGGAGAGCCGCATCTCTCCTCCCCAGCTGGCCATTACTTCCTTTTCCAAAGGCGGTTGCAGCGGTGGTCAGAAATGGCTACCACAAAGAAGAACTCGACTGGAAAAGAAAGTGCAGGAGGAAGATAAGAGGAGAAAGTTTTGGTTGACTGGATCAAACATCAAAAGCAACAAATAAGGTAGCCTAGAATTGAAACTATTAAAAAAAATAACATTGCTCCCTAAGAAGATTTTTAAACTGCGAAGGAGAGAGAAAAGGGAAAAGATTTTTTTCCCCTCTTTTTCCTATACTAACAGCTAAGAGACATAAGTAAGAAATTGGAAAAAAAATCTACTTTGACATCGATAGGCATTTAATATTGAAAATAAAAAGTCAAAGGGATAATAAAGATTTCTGGATTATTAAAAGCTTTTGAAAACAGGAAAGGAGAGAAAAAGAATAAAAGGGCAGGATCTGGAAGGGAGGAGACTGCCTGGAATTAAAAAAGAACTTACAGCAAAATCTCAACAAGACTTCCAAAAGATACATACTAACTGAAATATCGCAACAAAAACCCCAGGAAGAGAAAGTCGAAAAAGAAATAAGAAGATATAACTCAGGACTATCTGGATTACTTGATGATTTCTGGATTCTTGGTTATTGTTTTGAATGACTAAAATCAATAGGGTGGTTGTTTAAAACTGTTTAAAATGGCTCCACTTTGAGAAGAACTGAGTACAAGTACTAAGTACAAAGAAGATGCACAAGAAGGGAGAGGTTCTTTTGGCTTCATATTTCAGTTTTTAGAAATGGAGATTTGGAATTATGAGAAACAACAAGAAATGCCTGCAGAGCAAGAAGATTGCGACAAAGAAGAAGCCATCTTTAATGAATAAGTAATCTTAAATGGGGGAAAAAAGGAAAGAGAGGGAAGAGAATGGAAAGTTTAAGATTGGGAAAAACAACTCCCCAAAAAATAGACTGAAAAATAAGTATAAAATCAGAAAGCAACAGAAGAGGGAAATGCACAAGAGAGAATTAGAAGTAGGGAGACAAGAAGGTAAAAAGGGGAGGGAGGAGAGGGAAAAAAGAAAGGAAAAGAAATCATAAAGGACAGAAACAAAATATAGAGAAACAGGGCCTATTTAGAGATAATTTAATGGAAAAAGGGATTCTGCAAAGGTACATAAGATAGTATGGTTATATTAGAAACAGAAATAATTTTAGAAAATATGAAACAATGTATGATTAAAATGACTGATAAAATAGCTATCGTAATTCAGTTGAATGCTTGTCAATAAATAAATGTAATAAAAGGTATATTTAATGATTTATAAAACATATGTGAAGAGAAATAAGGGAAAAATTAATTATAGAGATGATATGTGTCTTTAAGGAAGTATGATATTTAACTGAAAAGAAGTGTTAAAGATGTTAAGATTTTAATGATTATTAATGATAGAACTGAACTGGAATGGAATGAGGGTTTATAATTACATATATTTACAATCTTTTTTTTTAAAGAATATAGTGTGTATTATAAGAATGTACCAAGCAGAATTTGATTGGAAGTTGTGTATTATATTGACGGTCATAACCTTAAGGTATATATTGAAGTTTAAATAAGAGTTGAATGGATGTAATTAAAAGATATAAAGGTGTCATACTCCAATTAGTAACTACAGGAGAAAATTAGTTTAATGAGAAAAGATAATATGAAATTGAAACAGGACAGACAAAAGTATAAATATAATGATTTGAATTGAGATGAGATAATCAAAATAAAATTGAGAAAATTAAAAGAGGGAAAAAACTATATAGAAAATGTAAAATAGTATAAGATATGGAACAGAATACAAAAAGGAGCATGAAATTGAGTTTTGTGTCTGTATAAAGAAGTTCAACTGGGACCATGCTATTTTCAAAAAAGATGTTTTACTTGTATTTTGTTTGTGTGAAAACCCAAATAAAACTTTATTAAAAAAAACCACAACTTTCCTCTTCCTATTTTCTCCATAACTATTCTATGATGTGTGTTGGGCCAAGAAAGAGTGACTGGCCCAACGTCATCAACTGACTTACATGCCTAAAGCAGGACTAGTGACATGGCCCCATTGAAGCCTGATTTGGAGGAAGAGGAGGAATTGGAACTGGGATTGCCAGATGGAGATGGCATATCTCCCTTGACATGTGTGGAGAGGCCAGGGTCTGAGGATGATGCTGTCCCAGCCACTTAGGCATTGGGGCCATGATACCTAATGATGTCGACCAGATGGAGAGCTGTTTGCCTTCACAGACACAGGGGAGGATTGGCTGTGACAGACAGTGGTGCTGATAGGTAGCAGATCCCCTTTGATGAGGAATACCTCCCCCTTGCCCTTTTGCCTTTGCCTTGCTTTCAGAACTGCTTTTTGCCTTGTACCTTGTCTTTGCCTCAAGGACTCCTATTTGTCTTATGGCTGGGCTTTGTCTTGTGGACTTTCTTGATAATATATGGGCTATTCTTTGGGGGACTGGCTGAGAGTAGCATGAGGGGGAGTCTTATTGGTTGTTGGAGACTATTGGTTGAACAGTTATTGACAGCAATAAAAGGACTTTCTAGAGGCCTGCCTTACCTTGACCAACTGGGTCATAACAACTATTGGATCAGAGATCATAAAGAAATTCCTGGAAAGTGGAAAAAACATTCCACTTTTTAACAAAAACCTCAAGGTAGCAAGCAGACCTAATTCTCGTCTTTTATTTTCTCCACAACAACAACAACCTGTTAAATGGATTGAATTGAAAGACAGCAAGTGGCCCAATGTTACCTAGCTGGCTTTCATGGCTAAGGGAGGCTTAGAACTCCCAGTTTCCTGGTTTCTAGGCCAACACTTACCACTTCACCAAATTGGCTCAACAACTAAACCTGACAGAAATGATACTTTTCTTTTGTTTTCTGTAACTGCAATTGTAAGCATTATTTTCAAATAATTTTTTCCTCCTAAGAAATATGAAGCTTGCTAGGATACAGGAGTATTTCGGCTATGCTTTTTTTTCTCTTTTTTTCCTGTTAAGAATTTCACAGCAATCAATCAAATAACTATTCATTCAATTCATACAATGTTGCTTTTATTTATAATTTTATGGCCTTTAAAATGCCTTAGATCAGGAGGTAGAAATTGGACACATATCTTCCCCTCCTGACCTCAGTACAAATACTGCAGTCCCTATTGCTGCTAATTCAGAAAAGAAATGGGGAGCTATTAGACTACAACTGAGATGATAATGACAAGACAGCAACAGTTTTCCATTTCTCTTTGCTGCCCAGATCTGATAGTCCTAGAAATGAGAAATGCCATGAATGAAATAGGGAAGGATATTTTCGTCAGTTCTTGAATGGGTCAAAATTTTCTTTCCAATGGAAAGACCTTTTTTTAAAAAAAAATTAAAGAAGACTTATCTTTATTGTAATGTTTAACTAGCATGAAAGAAATACTCCACAATGAGCATATTCATTGTTAATTGAATCATGATTTACTGTTATTTACTTTCTGAGTTTGCATTAGATATTCTAAACTAACCATATAGGCTGGATTGTATATGGGCTCGATTGTAGACTAAATATGGTTGGACAGAATGTTGTACGAGTACAGCCTCAGGCCATTTTTCTACCTATCTTCTCTTTGGATTTCTTAGCATCCTAATGAAGGAGCATAAAATTGCCCTGTAAGACTGCTTGAGATAGATAGAAGTCTAACATGCATATATATGACAACTCTGTTAATTGTAAATCAACTCTTGGGCTGTAGTCTACAAAAGTTTATGTCATAACACAATTCTCACCCCTCAACGTTCAACAGACTATAATAAACTAATGTATCATTCTTCATCTGGAATACTTTAAAATATAGAGTTCACTTCTCAGCATGACGCTTGCTAAGAATCATTGGACTTTCCAGCTTTTAACATTCAATTCTATAATAGTCATACACTAGCATTATTAATGATAATGATTGTAATTATAATCTTTAATAAAATCACTATAAACGAGTATCACTAAATAATCAAGCATATCAAACAGATGTATGTATATGTATATGTATACACACACACACAAACACAATTGTAAAAGGAGTAAAAGATTTACACACTTACAAATGCTGAATAAATAAGAGCTTCCCAGGTACAATCAACCTAAATAACAGAATAGGAAAAAATTTATTAAAGCTTACAAAACTTTACTTATCAAAGCTTACAGGTTCTGGCACTAAATCCAATGATCTGGTTAAGTAATGACTGAGCTCTATCAGCTTACAGCAGAGTCAATGAAGAGAAATTTGGTGTTTTGAGTCTACTTACAAGGAGTGTCATAATAGTTTCAGTCTGCATATCCTGCTAAATTGGCAATAAAAAATGTACTGTAAAAGTGACCTAGAGTCGAGATCAGCATATATGGTTGGGGTAGACTGTAGGGATGATACTGAAATATAATTTTATCATATTTTACTTATCCATATATTACATTTTTTTCCAATTTCATTTTAAATCATATTTTATTCCAACTTAATTTAAAATTGTACTTTGTCCAATTCCATTTTAAATTTTTATTAGATTTTAGTAATAATTTGTATCTGCAACTCTGCACTTTGATATGGCCCAAGGGTTAATCAATATAGTAAAGTGACTCCTAGAACCACACAAATGTTTATTATTAAAATTTCCCTGCAGCATAGTTGTAGTAGGTATATTGAGTTGTGGAATTGGTATTACCCATCTGGGAGGTGCTCTGGTAGGAGAGTGAACTAACTGAACTATTTCCGTTGAAACTGTTAAATGGTAAGAGGTGTTCTCGAAGGTAATTGTTTTCATCAGCAAATTTGCAATAGGCACTATACAGATAGTATGGTAGACTTACAATTCTGTTGCTAAGTAACAATTGTTAGGTGAGTTTTGCCCCTTTTTACAAGCTTTCTTGCCACAGCTGTTAAGTGAATCACTACAGTTGTTGAGTTAGTAACCTGGCTGTTGTGTGAATCTGGCTTCCCCATTGACTTTGCTTGTCAGAAGTCATAAAATGTGATCGCATGATCCCAGGACACTGCAACCATCACAAATATAAGCCAGTTACCAAGCATCTGAATTTTGATCATGTGATGAGGATTCTGTAATGGTTGTAAGTACGAAAAACAGTCATATATTGCTTTTTTCAGTGCCATTGTAATTTTGAGCAAACAAAAATACACTAAACAAATGGTTGTAAGTAGAGGATTGCTTGTATACATAAACTTGATGATTTTCTGAAGGATCTATTTCAGCAATGATCTCACCAATTTAATGAACAGAGAAAAAGACTGTTCTCACAGCAAAAGTCTACCCAGAGAGAGCTTTACTCATAGAAATGAACAATTATTCACTGGAGTGGTAACACCAAATAACAGTAGTTTACTCCTCTGTAAATAGCAAGGAAAGAGATATTTATTGTATTTTTGCCTAATTTGAATATATCAAGGGCTTTGTGTAAATTATACCAGTGTGGAAAATATGCAGGTTGACAGCAGCCTAGAACAAGGATTTTTAAAATGAGCTAGGAGATTATTGTAAAAACTGAATTTGGAGAGTTAAACAAGGTGGAGAACAAGAATCATATCTTCATATTTACAAGTTTATATATTATATGACTGTAAGGACTGGAAGAGACGACACAATTAAAATGGGGGTTGAAATATTTTGAGATATGCAGACATTAGCACTTTATTAATTTAAAGAAGAGTTAAAAGACATTATGAAATAAAGATGGAACATTTAAGTTAATATTATGAAACCAATAAAAACCTACTTACTTAGTGAACTTGAAGTTGGTGTTGAAAAAGTCAAGATGTTAATTTCTTTTGAGCTCAAAAAAGATAAACCTGGACACATACAAGAGAAATAAATGGAAAATTAATCCTAGTGAGGAACACAACCATAAAAATAGACAAGAATGTGAGGAACAAAAATGAAGACAATGCTAATTTATTAGTTTTCTTTTCAGTAGTAATATAGTTATGAAAGCTGAAGAATGAAAGAGAGAGAAAAGTCAAATTCTTTTGAATTCCAAGAAAAAACAACTAATTTCACAGACCTTGTCAATGATTCAAGAGGATGACAGATTAGAAAAACTGATTACACTAAGCAAATTAGGACTAAATAGAAAGCAGGGAAGACAATGTCTGTCAAGGACCAGATTTCTGGTACGGTACCTCTCTAAAAAAGCTGCCGGTTGTCATCGGGACAAATCAAGGCAACGAGTATTTGTCTCTCCTGTCACCAAGAGTAAAAGCCAACTGCTAGGCACCACGCTAAGTTAACTAACAAAGCACTATCCCGATTGTGATCTTTTTTCCCCATTAAAATTCCCCTGTATCTCGGGACAGAGGGAAATACAATCTTGACCCCAGCAACGTTTCTTTCCCACCGCCTACCTTTTAACCTTCTTTCCCACACCTTCCTCCCCAAATCTTTCCACGCTTGCGTTCCTTGAACGACACTTCACCTTCTTTCCCTAAGAATCTCCCTACCGACTCCTTCCGACACCAGGGGGCGGGGCTTGGCGGGAGAGGGGTGGGGGGGCGGGATCTCACCAGCTCCTCGGCGAGACCCCGAAAAAAACTCGACGGGGAAACCCGGAAGCGAGCTGAACCAGCGGCCGCGTTCGGCGCAAGCGCGCCTCTTACGTCATCGTGCCACTTAGAGCTTCAAAAGTGGGAAGCCATTAAAGAAGCATAGACGTCAGTTTAGTTTGCTGCTTCTCTCTCACTCTCAGTTTGACAACGGCAGCTTTAAGTGGAGAGAGTCAACCAACGAAACTGAGCAGTAATAACACGCTTTTGCACCTTCGGTATCGAAGCAGCGTGACTGCCTTCTGTATCTATTGTTAAGAAATGAGGGAGAAATGCCATTGTGATCCCGCCCAATCGGCGCTTTTCGCAGAGCTACGCGTGTACATACTACAATGAGACTTGCACTGAAGAGCCTGCATTTTTTTTTTTTAAAAGTCAAATTATAGCAGGAAATTAATCCATTCCTTGCTACCATAAAATCATTTAGAGTATCTCCCTTTGATGATATTCAGACGGCGCGATTATACGAGGGTCCCCAATCAAAGTTATGATTCTGTCCTAGATTAATTATCTGTAATATTTTACAGAGAAAAAGCTAGTTTTTCGTGGGATGCTTAAAAATGATTTCTGAGGGACTGAATGCTCAAATCAAAAGGGATCAGCATCCCATTCTAACCAGGAAAGCATCCCTTTACTTCAGAGGTGTCAAATTCGATTTGAGGGAACCAACAAACTTGTGGTTGATCTGGGGGGCATGGCTGGGGGTGGTGGTTGTGGCTAGGGTAAGGGTGGCCAGCTCTACATTGCTCATGACCACCCCCAGTTGCCTATGGTGGCCCTGGTAGGGCTGGGGAAATCTACTGCCTCCAGCAGGGGAAGGCAAGACCAGGGTGAGCGCCAAAACCTTGTCCATCAGAGGAGCATTGCAATCCCACTCATGCCACGCAGAGGACCCCACCCGCTCCAGATGGCGGCACATGCCTGGAGCCCTGCGCAGTGGAAGGCAAGTGCTCAGCCCTACCCCGCAGGGGTGGGATTCAATTGTTTTAACAACAGGTTCTATTGGCTTGGCTTAATTTGTGAGTGTGGCTTGGTGGTCATGTGGCTGGGCAGGTGTAGCTTGCTGGCTGGGTATGATTTGGTGGTCAGATGACTGGGTGGGTGTGGCCAGGTGGCAATGTGACTGGCAAACCAAATACCAGTGGTCCTCATTTAATGGCTGGTTGCTTAGTAAGTATTCTAATTTATGACTCACCTCCCCAGAGCTACTTCACCTGTTTATGGAGTTTTAATAGCCATGCGCTCTTTCTCTCTCTCTTTTTCTCTCTCTCTTCCTCTCTCTCTTTCCCTCTCTCTTTCTTCCTCACTCTCTTTCTCTCTTTTTCTTTTTCTCTCTCTTCCTGTCTCTCTTTCCCCCTCTCTTTCTCTCTCTTTCTCTTTCTCACTTTCTCTCCCTCTCTCTTCCTCTCTCTCTTTTCTCTTTCCCTTCCTCCCTCTCTTCCCTCTCTCTTCGCCCTCTCTTTCCCTCTCTCTTTCTCTCTTTCTCATTCTCTCTTTCTCTTTCTCTTTTCTTTCTTTCTCCCTCTCCCTCTCTTTCTCTCCCTCTCTCTCCCTCTCTCTTCCCCCCTCTCTTTCTTTTTCTCTCTCCCCCTCTCTTTCCTTCTCTCTTTCTCTCTCTCTCTCTCTCTTTCTTTCTCTCTCTCTCCCTCTGTCTTTTTCTCTTTCCCTCCCTCCCTCCCTCTCTCTCTTTCTCTCTATCCCTTCCTTCTTCTAAAGCTAGGAGACCAAACTAAAAAACACACACACACACACAGAGTCCCAACATCGCTCATTAACTTACGTCCTGATCAATCTCCCAGAGTCCCAGGGACCTGGTGTGATTGTCTGTTCACACCTGGTCCCATGTTGCCCGGAAAAGCCAGCAGGCAAGGTTCTAGGTCAAACAAAGGGACTGAAGGCAGGACTTCGTCCCCTTCCTCTTTTGGGGAAAGGAAAAGGCTGAGAACTTTAAGTGCCCACCCCATTGGCAACTCTGGACTAGGCTGCAAAACTTATCTTCCTCCCATGGCTGGTGGCAGAGGGAAAGGTGAGCCAGCCAGGGCAAAGCCATCTTGCCTGCCAGCCCACATCTCGTCCCTTGCTCGGATTGGCTCCCTGCCAGCCTGCATCTTGTCCCCTGTTCGGATTCTCCATAGCTGCTGGGGCTCGCAACTGCTGGGGAGCAGTGCAGGAGGCAAGCAGGAAGTATGAATCTTACTCTACCCGCATCGCCCCTCTGCCAGCCGCCCCTCAAGCTGAGTGTTTCAGCTGAGTACGGGCCGCCGCTGTGCAAGCTCCATGGGCTGGAAGATCTGCTCTAGTAAGGCTTGACTCACATCTTTTTCTCAGTGGCGGCCCCCATTCAGCCAAAGCATGCAGGCCAGCAGGTGGCAGAGGGAAGGGGTGGTAGGCAAGGGGTGATGCAGGCAGCATAGAGTTGTGCTCCCTGATCACCCTCCTTACCCCTGCCCCCAGCAGGCAAGGCCCAGCAGCTGTGGAGAATCTAGGGGGGACCCAAGCGGCGATGGGTCAGCCCTGGCTCACCTTCATCCCGGCTAACAGGAAGCCAGGCAAGTAAGGGGAAGCTTGCTAGCCGTGAGTGTCGCATGGACCCATGGCATTGGTAGCTAAGCACCAGACAAGTGGGGTCGGGTGGGAAGCTTGCTAGGCCATGAGTGCCGCATTGAGCCATGGCTCTGGTGGCTAAGCAAGCCAGGCAAGTGGGGTGGGGTGAGAAGCTTGCTAGGACGTGAGAGCTGAGGGCGGTGGCAACATGGCAGTGGCAGCCTAAGCCAGCCCAGGAGTCATGACTCAACCAAGTCATGACTCAACCAAGTCCCTTCTTGATACTCAAATGCAAAAGGAAAACTTTCTCTTTTTTATAGAAAAGTTTTTTATTTATATACAATAAATCCATTCCATTGCAATCCTGTGTCAATTAGGTACATATTTCATGTGCTTACAATAAATACTCTTCTTATCAGTATAAAAATATAACAATAATCACGTACCCATATAAATAATATAAATGTATGTATATATTTCACCAGCTTCTCTTATTCCTTTATATATACATCAAATCCATTTTAATTTGTTTTATTTTCTAACCATTGATAAAACATGTCCCATACCATGTAATATTCAGATTCTTCTTTTTTCTTTAATTTCCAATGTTAATCTTTTAATTTAGTTTAGTTTACTTTATTGTCATTGCACTTCGTACAATGAAATCAAACACCATCTTTAGTGCACATCATGACCATGAAAATAAATACAAACACACATCCTTCACCTCCACACATTGAACCGAAACCCCCCGACACCGCACCAGTATTGCACTAAATAGTAGAATTAAAAAGAACTACTTCCCTGGGATAGAAGCTGTTTTTCAGCCAATTTGTTCTTGCTTTTATTATTCTGTACCATCTGCTAGATGGTAATAGTTCAAAAAAAGGGTTCCCAGAATGAGATGGATCTTTGAGAATGTTTTGAACTTTCTTAAGGCAGCAGGAACTATAAAACTTTTCCAAAGAGGGAAGAGGCCAACCAATAATCTTCTAGGCAATGATGTTAACCCTCTGGAGTGCTTTTCTATCTGCCACTGTGCAATTCACAAACCATACAGAGGAACAGTAATTTAAAATACTCTCTATGGGGCAGCGGTAGAAGGTCACCAACAGTTTTACATTCAGTTGTTGTTTTCTGAGAAGTCTCAGGTCGTATAATCTCTGCTGGGCCCTTTCGACCAGGGCTGCAATGTGAGCACTCCAGGTCAGGTCCTCTTTTATGGTAACACCCAGAAACTTAAAACTGGCCACTTGCTCCACTTGGTCTCCATTGATAAGCAAGGGCTGGATATCTGATCTGTTCCTTCTATAGTCCACTATAAGCTCCTTGGTCTTATTGATGTTGAGGACCAAGTTGTCTTCACACCGCGAAAGCAACAGGTCCACCTTATCTCGATAGACAGACTCATCTCCCCCAGAGATGAATCCCTTTCTGTTGTATCAAATTTAGCAATAGTATTACTAGCGTGAGTGGGAATGCAGTCATGCACATAAAGAGTATAGAGTAAGGGACTCAACACTCAACCTTGTGGTGTACCAGTGTTAATAATAAGGGATGAAGAGGCATGATTACCTAATCTGACCCTCTGTGAGTGGCTAGACAGGAAATCCATAATCCAAAGGCAGTATTCATTTCTGCACATTCAAATATTTTTTCAATTACTTTTCCCTCTATCGGTATTGTTATGTATTAGCATATGTGGCAGCGGGAATTTTGAAGAGCTGTCACTAGCCACAGCAGCGAGCAGCCCGACTATAACAAGGAGTGCCACGGTTTCTTCGGGTTCAGTCCTATACGAAAGTAAACATTGGAATCATGCTGCTGTCCTGAGTCTCATTTCCCGCAGATTTCTTCCATTAACCATAGTCGACCAGAACTGACCCAACCTATTGGGACTCGAATGGTTTGTGCCATTAGGAATTGAGGTCATAGGCATAAACAGCATAACTGAAAGAGTGGGAAGATGACCTGATGGAGGAATTCCAAGGCGTATTCAAAGGAGAACTGGGCAAGTACCAGGGGTCCCCAATTTCCTTTAGTCTAAATCCAAATATAGCCCCCATAAGACTAAAAGTGAGGTGGGTTCCTTTTGCACTAAAACCAAAATTCGATGAGCAATTGGATAAACTCATCACACAAGAGGTTTTAGAACCAATTGACCATGCTAAATGGGAAACCCTAATTGTTACACCAATTCAACCAGACGGGTCAGTGTGCATCTGCGGGGACAACAACGCAACCCTTAACCACACGCTTCAACAAAGCGCATACCTGGTTCCAGTGGTATAGCATCTATTACATTCCCGGGGGTGGGGGGAATCTTCGCAAAACTAGACCTCGCACAGGTGTACCAACAGTTGCCTGTTGACCCTGAAACAGCGGAAGCCCAGACAATTGTGACACACAGGGGGGCATTCAAATGCAACAGACTACAATTTGGTGTCAGCGTCGCCCCAGGGGTGTTCCAAAGTTTAATGGAATGCCTATTGCAAGGGATAAAAGCGGTGGTACCATACTTTGATGATATCCTGGTATCCACCAGGAACAAAGAACAATTACGTGATTGCCTAAGGGAAGTCCTAGGCAAACTTAAGGAGGCAGGACTAAAAGTAAAAAAGAAGTGCCAATTAGCTGCCAGCAAAGTTGAATTCCTAGGATACCTTATAGGCACCGGAGGAATCCACCTCACTGAACATAAAGTCAGAGCAATCAAGGAAGCCCCCAGACCCACAAATAAAACCAATCTACAAGCTTTCTTAGGACTCATTAACTTTTATAATATATTTCTACCACAGAATGCAACCATTGTGGAACCACTAAACAGGTTGCTTGACAAGAAAGCAACCTGGTCCTGGGGGCAACGAGAGGAAACAGCATTCCAAAAAACTTGATCACATCAGACCGTGTACTAATACAATACAGTGAGACACTTCCAATAACATTAACCTGTGATGCATCACTTTTCAGCGTCGGCGCTGTACTCAGTCATGTCCTACCTGATAGAAAAGAAGCACCCATAGACTTCTATTCAAAGACTCTGTCAAAGCCAGAGTGGAACTACAGTCAACTAGACAAAGAGGCATTGGCTGCTGTCACCGGAATAAAACGCTTCCACTAATATATCTATCTATGGGAGAACCTTCACACTAATCACAGACCAAAGCCACTCCTGAGCATAATCACAAGAAACACAGCTACAGCCAATATATTATCACCATGAATGACAAGGTAGTTGGAATTCCTGGCTGCCTATAACTAGAAATTGACCTACTGACCCGGAAAAGACATAAATCATGCTGACGCTCTTAGCTGTTGCCCTCTACCTGTTATATAAGATGATTCAGCAACAACCACATCAACATTACAAATAGAGACATTAGAAAACCTACCCGTGACGGCAGCAGACATTGCTAGGGAAACAGCTAGAGACAAAACCCTGGTGAGGATTTTAAATTGGGTAGGAAAAGGATGGCTAGAAACTGAGAGCAACAAGACCGTCAAACCGTTCCAGAATAGACAAACAGAACTCTCAATGCTAAAGGGGTGGTCATACTGGATGTTTTGAGGAAACGCATACTTGAATTGTTACATGAGGGACACCCGGGTATTGTAAAAATGAAATCCCTGGCAAGAAGTTATGTATGGTGCATACCAGCAAAAGTGACCCAGATAACAGGACCCCATTCATACAGGGTAGACACTGAGGATGGGAGGAGCTGGAGGAGACACAGACCAGCTCAGAGCTAGAGCCATGAAGGGAAACCTAAACAGACCCACGGAAGAGGGGGGAGACCCTTCAAGCAAACAGCAAACACAGGGAAGAGAGGGGAGACCCCTCAAGTAAACAAAACAACTGGAGAAGGGGGGGACCCCTCATACAGACAAAACACAAGTAGAAAGGGAGGGGGAGACCCTCCACAAACAAGAGAAATAACAGAACAGACCCTGATAACTATGCAACAACCACTACTAACACTAGCCCCGGTCTGGAAATGCAAACATGTATCTGAGGCCAGGGAAGAAGGCAGGTTGGGGAGACAGGAACACGTCCAGAAGGATAGTGGGAAAGCAGTCCTTGGTGGGAGTGGCATGGCCGACTCAACCTTCCAGGAGCTTCCAAGAAGACGGATGGCAGGAATAACAGATCTATCCTAACAGTCCAGAGGCCAACCCGTGACTGAGTTGTACAGGTCCAATCGAACCCATAAAAGCCCCGCCTACCTACGTGATTATGTACAGTAGGCGAGGCTCAGATTGGTTGGACCAGACCAGGTGGGGAGGGGTATTATGTATTAGCATACTTACCTGCGATTGGTCAGTCCGTGGCGGCGGGAATTTTGAAGAGCTGTCAGTAGCCACAGCCGCGAGCAGCCCAACTATAACAAAGGCTGCCATGGTTTTTTTGGGCTCAGTCCTATACAGAAGTAAACAGATTGGAATCATGCTGGTGTCCTAAGTCTCATTTCTCACGACTTAACAGGTATCTTGTCACTTTTCCAATTCTGAGCAAATACAATTCTAGCTGCTATTAATATATGTATAATTATGTTTTTTCTTTACTGTAACCTTCAGGTACCATTCCTAATAAAAATATTTCAGGTGTCAAATCTATATGTTTAGTCATTTTTTCCAACCATGTGTCCAATATCTTTTAGCTTCTATGCAAGATCACCACATATGGTAATATGTTCCTGGTGTTTGGTGACACTTCCAGCATGTGGTTGATTTATCTTTAAACATATTTGCTGGTGCTAAGTGCCATCTATAAAACAACTTGTACAAGTTTTCTTTATATGTTGTCGATATTGTTAATTTATAATTTCTGTCCCATAGCTTCTGCCATTTATCTAGTTCTATAGCATATGAAAAAATTTTTGCCCATACTATCATTGTTTCCTTAACTGGTTCCTCTTCCAACTTAACACCTAATAAATAATAGTATAGCCTTTTAATCAACTTATCTTCTGTTCCTGTTAGTATTTTATCCAATTCTGTCAACTCTTTGTTAATTCCTCCATCTTTAATATCTTTTTCATACCTTGATTGCATTTGCATATATGAATACCAATGTATGTTCCTTGTTCATTCAATTTCTTGGGAAACTTTTGGGAAAGGGAAACTTACTTGATGCCTCCTTGCTGTGATCAAATGTCAGTTTTACTAATAGTTTGTGGCCACTTAAAAGACTGAGAACAAACCAGGCTCAGTTTATCCAGTGTTTGCATTTAGTGGGGGCATCCACAGATAACAGGAGAGCTGTGGCTGTACTATGATAGTTGATCAGAGCTTCTGTTTTTATGTGCTTTCTCCTTTGAATTGGGACATCTCCAAATTGCCTCCCTCTTCCTCCCTCCTCCCTCCCTCCCTTCTTTCTGTCCTTTCCTCCCCTCCTTCCTTCTCTGCTTTCTTTTATATTTTTAAAGCTGCGAGTGCCTCTGGACAGAGGCTTCCCATTTTGACCCCACCTGTCATTGCCTCTGCACCTGATGGGCATTTGTGTGGCTCTTAACTCTCCCAGCCTTGTGCACATGTTTGTATGTGTGCATGCACATGTGAGGTTCTCCCCACTTGCAGCCCCCCACGGTGACATTGGGGAGGAAAAAATGGGAGAAGAGAAGCTGGGATGAGAGCTTCTTGAAGCCTTCCACAGGGCTGGAGGTGGCAAGCATGTGTGTGGGGTCCAGCATCCCTGGGTGAAAGGGAAGCACCCAGAATGCAGTCTCCAAGGACACCGGTCCCCACATGTGCTTATCACCTGTGCTCATGCCCAGGGGATGGAGCTGAGGAGGTTGCACGTATCTATGGCTGGCCTCACTCCAGCTTGGATGGATGCCACCAGGTTGTAGATCAGCCCCTGGTTGGCCTGGGCTGGGATGAGGCACTGTGGGCTGGTCCTTCGCTGTTTCCAGGGTGGCCCAATAATCTAACTATCTCATGGGCCAGATCCAGCCCATGTGCCTTGATTTTTGACACCCCTGCTCTACTTGTTAACTATCTACTTAGTCAAAATGCAGAATCTTCCTGTTAAATATGCATGACACTACATTTACACGAGTTACATCATATGCAAAGCAGAGCCTGATGTCAGAGTCCACTTATTGGTTGTAGCCGCTGGTGGGAAGATTGAGTTCCCATCAGTGGCTGAAGTGTTAGACAGCGCCAGCTGTAAAAAGCCAATGCTGCCTGCGTTTGTTTGCTTTTGGTTCCAGTTTGTAAATAGTTTCTCGCACTCCTGAGTCCTGTTCCTTCCTCATCCGCACTCATTTAACACTGGTGACGAAGGTGGGATTTTGAGGAAGACGAAGGATCTCTTGGGGCACCATGGCCATTTTCCAGCTGAATCGTAAACTTGACTGTTCAGACCAACAGCGAACCAACATGGCTCACCGACCCCTATCAATTCCATTTGAGCTAACCAAAGAGAAGTGGTTCTCATACATGGGAAGATTCAACCTAAATCTGGAGGTGAATGGGATGCAGACAGCATCTGATGCAAAGAAGAAGGCTTACTTTTTAACCTATTATGATTTGGAACTCTATGAACTAACCAAAGCCTTCACTGCAGATGAGCTGGCGAACGTCTCCTGAGATGAACTGCAACAAGCATTTAAGGGGCATTTCGACCCTATCCCATCGTATCTGGCAAACTGGAACGACTTCTACATCTGGAGCCAAAAGGAGGGGGAAAGCAAAGGTGATTTTGTGACCGCGCTGAGGAAACTATCAAAGAACTACAAGTTCTAAAGCACAGAAGAAGTATCCGAGATTGGCTCGTCTTCGGCCTAAAGGATTTAACCCTGCAGAAGTGTTGTAATGACGAGGCAGTCGAGGTGTTTGATCATGATCAACTGATTCATGATGATCTTTATTGGAGTCTAATCTTGCATTTATACAAATTTTTAGTTATCCTCCAACATTGGTTAACTTTGGTTTCTGCTTGATTTTTGTTATTGTTCAGCATAGTAACTAACACAATTAATGATCTCTAGTCAAAGTCCAACATATGTTTACTTCCTCTCTCTAATCCTCCTTTAGATGAGTAACTTTGTTTGCCTGAGTTGTATTTGCTTGGAAACATTCTTTTCTCTGAAGTTTGCCATCAGATAGGAACATTCCTGCAATTATAACTCTACATATCCTTGTTTTTTATTTTAAATGGAGGATTCAAAGATTTATGAATGTATCGCAATTGTAGAGGATTAAGAGAGGGGAAAGCAGGACAAAACAATGCGAATAAATCTAGAATACATTGAATAAAACAACAGGTTACAATTAGTACAATAATAATAATTATAGCATAAAAGAAAAACTGTCTGAGCCAAGAGCAATCAGGGAACCAATTGGTTAGCCACTCAAAGGTGAGTACTGAGCATGGATATTATTTTGAATGTATGACTGTAAATTGGCAAGCTCATCCTCAATAGTTTTATTCAAAGAATGAAAATTCTGAGGATGAACATTGGTGGCATATTTATCAAAAAAGAACCACATTAAAAATAGGAAAATTGTCAGGATACATATCAGGAGCTATATTAAGTCCATACAAAGAAGAATTAAAGGTACTTGACAACCAATAGTAGTCAGAACAATAACTATAATTCCCTAGCTTTTTTAATATGTGCTGAGCAGCATCATAATCAGACCAATTATGAAACTAAGTGTGTTTAGCGTGACAACAGAAACACAGACCCCTTGTAAATTGACTGACTTTCAAGTAGAATTCAATTGCATAGGGGGTTTAGAAAATAGCCAGGAGTGTGAATAGATTGTAGTTGTGAGACAATAAATGTAGAAGACATGATCAAGTTAGGGATAAAAGAAATTTGACCAAATGCCATTGGGGGCTCATAGTATAAAGTAATATTTGTGCCATGGGTCATAAACATGTATTGGGCATGACGACCCCACAAATTAGGGTTAAGACGAACCAAGTGTCATTTTGAGCAGAAACACCATTAACCATAAACAAGAAAATACAAAGTAAAATTGTAACAGAATTAGCAGTAATAATAGCAAAAACAGCAGCAACAAGATTTTCAGGAGTCTGAGGTAATGAGGCCTGTTGCAGTTGTTGTTGAGCCTGATACGTAGTAGATTTAACCTGGCCTCAAGTGGTGGGTTGCAGGCGCTTCAACCTTGGGAGACGGACTTCTGTGTTTAGATGAAGATTGAAATCCGGAATCGGGTTGTGAAGGCCCTGATACCATGCCAAGAGATGGATGAACACAGCACGCTGGAACCCACACTGCTTGTCCAGTAGAAGGATCTTCCATGGCAGCGTAACCACAACCCCAGATGATCAGTGATGTAAGGCCTTTCCAGGTTGGATCTGGAGCTTGGCAATACTTTACCAAAGGCCTTGCTAAAGATTCAGTAGTTCGAAAATGCAAATTAACAGGTGAGTCTGCAAGAGAATCTAAAAAGGTTAAATAATTCCAAGTATATAATGCTACAGCAATGAGATTTTGAATTTTTCGCAGATGGTAAGGGCCAGACTCAGTTTGTAATTGTTTTTGATGTAATGCCTTAAAAGTACGATGAGCTTGCTCAACTATAGCTTGACCCTGAGAGTTGTAAGAAATTCTGTATACTAAAGTAATATTCCATTTCTGACAAAAGGTTTTAAATTCCTTACTAATATAAGCTGGGCCATTATCAATTTTCAACTGAGAAGGCTGACCCATTACAGCAAAAGAGGATAGGCAATGAAAAATAACATCCTTTAAGGATTCATCTGCCTTCTGATTTCCTTCAGTCAAGGCATTAGTAAAGGGAGTATGACTTCAAATGTGTTCTATATACAAAGAATACAAGCGAGTTTCCAAACTATTCTTTAAAGATAAAAACAAGGATAACAAATTCTTATCCAAAGAGAGAGCACAATAAGAAAAAGGAAGAGATTGCATCGCTAAATACACATATTGAGTATCAACAATCAAGTTAATAGGTTGGTCATTGAACAATTGTAAAGCCAAAATCACAGCAGCCAGCTCAGCATATTGAGCTGAAGTCTGCGTGGCAGTAAATTTAGAACACCATTGTTGTTGAATCTGCCAGACGACCACACCCCTTGTAGGTGAGCCATCACTAAAAACTTGTAAGAGCTTTAGAAATAGGATTTTGCACAAAAATGGAAGAAAAGGCTGGATTTAAAGTAGTAGTAACCACTATTCTAGGATCCTTGGGTAAAAAATACAAGTTTCCCACATATTGAGAAAAGGCTATCTGATATGATTCTGAAATCATCATGAAATGCTCATGTTCAACTTTTGTACGAGTGAAAGCTGTACTAATGAGATCCTGTCCTGTAAGATGTAAGGCTCATTTATGACCTTTAATAATTAAATCTTCTAATGCAGACTGATAAGGATAAATGTTTCTAGGTGGAGTAGCTGACTAAACCATTCATGAATGTTGATTGCCTGTGGAGAGGCATTAGAATAAAGACATCCTGTGGGTAAGGATGCAGTAGGAAGAATAGCTAAACAAAGTCCTATTGTTAAGGATGTTATCCTGTCCACATATCAATGCTTAAATTTATTCAATATTTCTTGAAGGCATGTTCTTTGAAAGTCAGTTAATACAACTAGATCTCCTGGTGATTGTGCTCCCTTCAAAGACTGCAATAAGGGCAACATATCACCAGTTGTAATGTAGAACAATGGGCGTGCCCAATTAATAATGCCAAGTAATTTTTGCCATTGTACTAAAGTATATGATTTCTGTGCTTGTAATTCAGGAAGAATTGGAATGGAGCAATTATGCAATATTCTATGTCCTAAGTAGTTATAAGGTTCTACCTTTTGAATTTTGTCTGAGGCTATATACAATCCCTGTTGTGCCACAGTATCTGTTAACTCTTTTAACAACTTAGATTCATCAAAATCTGGGGCTGATATCAATATATCATCCAGACTAAATAGGAAGGAAATTTATTCCTAAAGGGTTGAAGAGCATTATCCACGAAATATTGACAAAGTGTAGGAAAATTAAGCATTCTCTGAGGCAACACGCACCAATGATATCGTTTTGTGGGCATGCTATTATTAAAAACTTGAACAGTAAATGCAAATTTTTCTTTGTCTTGAGGCTGCAAAGGTATAGTAAAAAAGCAGTCTTTAAGATCTAGTATCAATAAATTATAAAAATTAGGAATTAAGTTTAAATCCTGCAGGAGGCGCCATTTCCCATTTTTCTTTTTTATAACAAAAACAGGATTATTTTAAGGACTACTAGAAGGTTCTATATGGCCAGCAACCAATTGTTCTTGAACCAATTGTTGTAAAGCAGCAAGTTTTTCCTTGATAATGGTCATTGTTCCACCCAAACCAGCATAGAACAGAGCCATTTAAGAGGAAGAGCCATCATCAAGAATCAAATGAGCATTAAGAAGAGAAAGGATATCATGGCTCCAAATATTAATATGAATATCTAGAATGTATGGTTGTAGGAAAAAAACTTACCAGCAGATGTTGTAACATTAATTTCTTGAACATTCTGCCAAGCAGCTGTAGAACCTCCTATTCACCACAATGAAGAAACTGTCATTTTTGCCACTGTACTGGCCATTGTAAAGAGGAGATGACAGTAACATCGGCTCCAGTATCCAATAACCCTTGAAATGGTTGTTTATTTAGGAAGAGAGAGGAGTGATGAAGTAAGCCTACAGATAAAAAAATTGATCCAAATCCTGCATCCACATGATTACCTATACCAGGAGATGGATTTTCATATAGAAGAAGAAACAATTGAGCAACAGAAGAATTACAAGGAAGAACTTGAGGAAGATTCACCCAAATCTGAATCACGCAGATACCAGTGGAATCTGAATCTATTACACCAGGCACAACAAAACAGCCCTTTTTGTGTGCAGAAGAATGAGGCAAAATTAAGCCAACTAATCCTGAAGGAAGAGGTCCTTTAAATTGAGATGAAACTATTTTAACTTCCAAAGGAAATTTAAACTCACTTTCCTCTTGAATGATTAAATCAATCCCAACGCTACCAGTTGTGGCTGGGGAGGAGTGAGAGAGACTGCTGGAAGAGTCAAGTAATATTTGCTTCCCATCTTCAGGAATCATTGTATAACCATTTTTTATTCCTTCTACAAGTCCTCTTGTAAAATTACCACTAATCCCAGTCTGTAACTTCCTTTTTTAATTCTCTTAAAATTTGATAAGTCAGACCCTCCCTTTCTGCTACTTGCAGTCCAAGCTGCGGTCCCTGACCAGGATGATATTGTACTGGACAAACAGACACTAATTCTGCAAGTTCTGTTCCTGAGACAGAGGCATCATTTTCACAAGCCTCAACCATTTTCTGAAAAGAAGACTGAACAATAGAGTCAGGAGGCTTTTGCCCTGTGTCTGCAGGAGCTGAGGGAATGGAAGATATATATTCAGGTGGAGAAGGGGGACAAATGACAGCATTAGTATAACGTGAAGGTGGAGGTGTTAAAAAAGAAAGTTCATTGTGACCAAATTTTTCAATTGCACGTCTACATAAATGCCACACCTGCAAAACTTCTATTTCTGCTCTAGGTTCAGAATGCAATGTTTTCCCTATACGTTCCCAATCAATTAATTTTAAAGACCCCTCTTTTGGATACCATAAGCACTGAGCTGCAATCTCCTGGACCAGCCTTAAGAGATTTTTCTCTGGTATCTGATTTTTCTTCAACAAATAGCCTAATTCATCTACATGCTTCCTTTGTTCCTCAGAAAGCGAAGACCCCATACTTACAGAAACCAAAAATGGTTAAAGAAACCCCAAAGGTGTACCAAACCCTTGCCGGACGAAGTAAGAGGGTCCCTGTTCATGCGCCACTTGTTGTAATGACGAGGCAGTCGAGGTGTTTGATCATGATCAACTGATTCATGATGATCTTTATTGGAATCTAGTCTTGCATTTATACACATTTTTAGTTATCCTCCAACATTGGTTAACTTTGGTTTCTGCTTGACTTTCGTTATTGTTCAGCATAGTAACTAACACAATTAATGATCTCTAGTCAAAGTCCAACATATGTTTATTTCCTCTCTCTAATCTTCCTTTAGATGAATAACTTAGTTTGCCTGAGTTGCATTTGCTTGGAAACATTCTTTTCTCTGAGGTTTGCCATCAGATAGGAACATTCCTACAATTATAACTCTATACAGAAGAAACTGTTTGCAAGGGAAGATGTCCCATTCAAGGAGACTCTGGAAGAAGTGAAGGCCGCAGAAGCCTCCAAATGTTCGGCAGCCTGAGTGATGGACAGCAGCAAGATTCATGCCACCCATGCCATGAAGGGGGCACTGTGTAGTTCATTCTGCTCCGAAAACAGCGACAGTGAGAAGGAAGATGTCCACCAGGTAAAACCCAGCAAACCCGGAACCGCCAAGTGGATCAAGCCTTGCAGAAGCTGTAGAGGGAACCATCCCCAGTCCATCTGCCATTTTAAGGAAGTGATCTGCAGGGAAATGTGGGAATTCTGTCACCCACCCATAGTTGTACCTATGGACTATGGTGGAACAGAGTTCAGAGGATCAAGATGATGCAGCTACAGGTTCATATTCTTTTTATGTTCACGAAACAGAAACTCCACAAAATCAACCATAAAAACACTGTATGACCCTATCCTCAAGTACTGAAGATATTATAAATTATATTGGGTAAAATATATATTTCATTGTAAAAGTACACTATATAAGTCATTACATAAAATATATTAGAAATTATACGTTATTATAAATTAAGTTAAATTTCCAAGCTTATGTACTTCTCAGTAAATTTGAGTTGAAGAGGTGTTTGTGTGTGTGTTTGTGTGTATGTGTGTGTGTGAGTGTGATTTTTTTTTTGAAGTAGAATGAGATTCTTAATGCTTTTGTACTACACTTTCCATTTACAACATCTATTTCCATGAAGTGGAGAATGGTACTTCTCAAGGCCTTTAGCTGCTTAGAACCACCTAGGAAAATTTTGAGTTCAATCTCCAGAGTGAAGATGTTTGCTTGTTGTTGCTCTAGTGTTTCTATTTATTAGGGCCAGTTCTGTTTCTGTTTGTTTTTGTCTACTGTGGGTTGGTCATCCCCGGAGTTGGTCAATGTGCCTTCTCCAGATCTTACCATCTTCTACTAGATAACATTGGGGACCTGTAATTTTGGCCAGTACCCATATAGCACCACCCATATAGTTGTGGGTAGAGTGCCCACACTGAATCCATGGATGCTTCAGCATTATAGTTTTAGGTGTAGCCAGTCCAGTCGAAATCTTATTTTCCAGCCCATTAATAGCTCTGCCAGACTCCTATGTGTGGTGGCACTAGGGGTGATACGTTGAACTAGCAATAGCTTATTGATTTAATCCTGCCAGTCCCCTGGGCCTATTCAGGACAGTGTTTCTTGGTCGATCTCACCATTCTCACAGATTGATCATTACTGGCCGGGTGCCCTGGGACCGATAGAGCATGGCAGATTCCTTGTTCCACTAAGAAAATCTGAAATTGATTTGCTGTGAACCGGGGACCATTGTCTGACACTAGGCTATCAGGAAGGCCAAGTGTGGAAAAGAGTTTCTTTAAGACTTTAATGTCCACTTCTGCTGTCATTGTGGTCATGATAATTATTTCGAGCCACTTCAAATAATCATCTACCACTATGAGGAATGTTTGGCTTCATGGTTTCTTTTTCTATCTGGGGAAGGGGTCTTTCTTCACCCCTTTAGTACTATCTGGCATTGTCCTTTTGGGGTATACTTCCAAAATGCAGGATGTAAGCTTGGCACTGATTTTTTTTACTGCCTTTCTGGTGGACATATGACCTTTCCTTAAATCTGGATGATTTCCTTAGGATATCTTGTAAGATGAGTGAGACCAGCTGGTATCTTTAAGTGATGCAAATGGATTTAAGGTTTGTTTTTCCTGGGTGTGCTTTTTCTGGAGAGCTTAAATGACCTCTCTGCTAAAGGGTTTCACTTTATGAGCAAGAGTTGGCTGTTTGATAGTTATCACTGCATTTTAATTACAAGGGCTACCCACAAAATAGATTATGTTTTGCGATAGAAAAAAAACAAAGTATAGGAAAAAAATTTTTATTATATACACTTGAAAGTGACACTTAAATACTACTTTTCAACATATTCACTGAACAAATTGAGGCACTTATCATAGCGGTGAACAAGCTTTGTAATTCCATTGTCATAAAATTCAGCCGCGTGATATTTGAGTCAGACAGTCACACCCGCCCGCAGTTCTGCGTCATCGTCAAAGCACTGTGTTCCAAGCCAGGTCTTCATCCTCAGAAACAAGTGGTAGTCACTTGGTGCAAGATCGGGGCTGTAGGGCGGATGAGGAAAAATCTCTCACTTGAAAGCATTCAGGACTTCTTGAGTGCCGTAGTTCGGCCATTTTTAAACTTAATGCACCATTGGCGCACTTCAGCTTCAGTGATGATGTTGTCCCCGTACACTTCACACAGTTGCCAAAAAATTTCAATCGGTTTATGGTTTTTTGCCAACAAAAACCTTATCACTGATCACACCTCACAACTCGCGGGATTTTCAATTGCAGCACACATTTCAAACGTTTGCTATGAAATAACGGGCAATGATATGAACCTCCCACCAGCACGACTAGATGCAGACTGAGTGGCAGACGCACAGACCAAAGATGGCCATGCTAGCTCCGCCCCTTCTTGCTATCAACGAAAACATAATCTATTTTGTGGATAGCCCTCTTATTTTAATTCCTTAAGGTACTCTGGCACCCTGCCTGATTTGTAACTCCAGCTTGCAGGTATTTTTAATCTAATGATTGGTATTTAGAGTAGCTTTTTGCAAGCAAAGAAGCTTTTTGTGTTTTTGTACAGGTAATCCTTGACTTACAGAAGTTCATTTAGTGACCATTCAAAACAATGGCACTGAAAAAAGTGACTTATGACCATTTTTAACACTTATGATCTTTGCAGCATCCCCACTGTCATGAGAGGCCAGGCGAGGAGAAGTGTTCCATGACATGAGTGATGTCGAGTTGGCCATGTTCACCCAGTCATATGACCACCAACCACACCCACCAACTAAGCCACGCCCACAGAACCGATTGTTAAAAAAACTGAATCCCACCCCTGGTGGAATCTAATATATTTTTCCACCTTCATTTATTTTTCACATCATAGTCTGCTTATTACCAGCACTTTATGGCTTATTCTGAAAAGATTTTGGGCACTTAATGGTGAAACTTCCAAATGCAGACATAATGTAAAGGAACAAGTAACAGACTTGTGAGCATAAAATATGTGCTTTCCAAACAGTGTCAGGCTAGGGAGTATTAGATTTAACACCCCCCCTCAAAATTATTTAATTTATAGGATAAGGGAGGTATAGTAGGTAAAAGGGATTCATCTGCTGCACATTGTTATTAATAATGGATTAATGATACAAATGTGCATTATTTGCAAAAAAGATGCTATGTCTGGTCAAGCTTTCAGGCCTAAACTGCTTTAATTTATTAATAATCTTATTATATGGTTCTACCATTTGGCTTCCAGAAATTCTGGGCAGTTTACAAATAATTTTGTATCATTTAAATCATTTAAAAATAAATAATATTCAAAAAATACAAAACAAAGAAGATAAAAACTGCAGATAAAAAAATCTGGATGGGAACACAGAAAAAGAAAGAGTGTGACTCATCCTCACCAAAGGCTACCACATGTCTTCAAAGCCCTTCGCAAAACCAATAGAATTGAAACTATTCAAATATCTTATGGACAAGGCCTAGATATTTCTGTGATCAAGTTTTCTTTTATATGCCCCTTGTACTGCAAAATATTCTCCAGAACACATTGATTGTCCAATTTATATAAGTAGTTTTAAGATGAACCTTTATTTATTTATATCCCACCTTCATTATTTTTACAGATAACTCCAAGGCAGTGACATATCCAACACATCTTTCTCCTCCTATTTTCCCCACAACAACAACCCAGTGAGGTGGGTTGGGCTGAGAGAGAATAACTGGCCCAAAGACATTCTGTTGACTTTCATAGCTAAGGTGCGGTTTGAACTCACAGTCTCCTAGTTTCTAGCCTGGTGTCTTCACCACTAGACCACTCAGTGATTAAAATCAAAACAAAATAAAATTAAAACATTTAAAGAAAAATTAAATTAAAATATTTAAAATTAAAATTTTAATTTAAACACTTTACAAAAGTCCTTAAGATGTAGTGGCATCAATGAAACAAATGCATATTTATATAGGAAAAATCAATTTAGTTGCAGTACCAATTCTGTCAAATGCACACTTTATTTCTTGAATAAGTCACAACTAGATAGCTTAAGACTGTATGTTTGGTGAACTCAGTCATGTCATTTGTACTCCATAGGACTAATGAACCTAGTCAATCATGGCTTATTCCATAAGAAGTTAACCATGGTTTGCCATACTGTGTAAATTCAGAAGTAATATAAAAGTCCTCTAGTCTTTTAAATTAATCGTGTTTACATCACCTTGAACTGTGTTGTTGAACAAAATCCTGCCTAAGCATGGGGTTGGACTAGAAGACTTCCAAGTTCCCCTCCAACTCTGTTATTCTATTCTATTCTATTCTATTCTATTCTATTCTATTCTATTCTATTCTATTCTATTCTATTCTATTCTATATAAATTAGAACTGGCTTGAGTAAAAGACCTATGACTTATAACCGCAATGACTTCATTCAACCAACAGATGGCTTAGTGATCTATAGTTGACAATTTGCCTTATAACCCTTTGTTTGTTTGAAATTACACTACTGAAAAAAGTGATTTATGACCGTTTTTATGACACATATGACCGTTACAGCATCCCCATATTCATATGATCAACATTCGGATGCTTGGCAACTGGCTCACATTTATGAAGGTTGCAGAGTCCAGAGGTCATGTGATTATCTTTTGTGAACTGACAAGCAAAGTTAGTGGCCAAGCCAGATTCATTTAACAACTGTTTTATTAACTTAATAACTGCAGTGATTCACTTAACAACTGTGGCATGAAAGGTTGTAAAATGGGGCAAACTCACTTAAACAATGGTCTCGCTTTGCAACAAAAATGTTGGGCTCAATTTTTTTCTTTTTTAATTATTTTTTGCAATCATTTTTTATTATTAAGTATTATAAAATATAAATATAAATAAAAGAGCAAGGACAAAGGAAAGGAAAGGGGAAATAGAAGTGAGGAAAGGTAGGGAAAAGAAAAGAAAAAGAAACATTGAATTCCAACTCCCTCTGTTGCAGTAAAATAAAGCATTAGCATCAAATTACAGCCTTTTGTTTTTCTATAATAATATGAATAAGTCATTTCTAGAAAGAGTATCAGTCTAATCTATAAAACCCAAAGTCCAAATTATATTTTTTCTCACATCAAGCACGAAATTCAGAAGCAGTTTCCATCTGGAAACAAAAATACTTATGTTATTTTCTATAATTAGAGTAGTCACTTTTGCCATTTTAGCCAACTCCATCAACTTCTGCAATCTTACTTCCATGATAGGTATCAAAGTGACTTTCCATTTTTGCATATACAACAGACTTGTTTCTGTCAACATGTACAGTAACAAAATTTGAAATGTTTTCTTATCATGTTTCTCACAAAATAAGGCTAGGCCGTCTTTTCGGGGGTGACTTAATTTCCTCCCCCACCTAGAGTGGCCCATACGCACATACCTCACCACGAGGCTGCTTCTATCGGCCGATGAAAGCTCCCCGAAGGCAGAGTCCCCAGCTGCTTCAGGGTGTGGCGTGGCTGCCTATGTCCCCCCGCCTTTAGGCTGTCTCTTTCGGGCAATGGAAGCTCCCCAAATGCAGTCACCAGCCACTTCGATCGGCCGGTAGGTGGCCTCAGGATGAGCGCGTACACACACACACACACACACTCCTCTCGCCACGAGGCCGCTTCTATCGGCAGATGAAAGCTCCCTTGAAGGCAGAGTCCCCAGCCGCTCCAGAGGGTCATTGGCCAGAGGATCATTGGTTGCCCTCTCCCCTCTTTGGAAGAGCTTTATAGCTGCCTCTGCCTTAAGAAAGTTCAAAACATTCTTAAAGATCTATCTCATCCTGGGCATCTTTTTTTTTTTTAACTATCACATATAAATTTTCTTTATAAATTGCCAATGTTAATCTATAGTTCCTTTCCTATACATTTTGCCATTTCTCTAGTTCTATATTATAGCTAAAGTTTTTTTCCACATTGTACCATTACATCTTTTATTTGTTCATTCGCTGTTTTTAAATTTAGTAAGAAGTTATATAACCTCTTCATTAGTTTTTCATCAGAGTACAACAGTCTTATTAAAAGATGTTTGTCCTTTATAAAAGCCATACTTTTTCATATCTATATCATATCTAGCTTGGATTTGCAATTGAGGCCACCATGACAGTGTAATGTGCTGGTCTATAAGGTCTTGCTTTGATTTTAATTTCCCTTCAGTGTCCAAAATGTACTTTTTAGGTCACAATTTTTTCAATCTTCACCAGATTTGGGTATTTGAAGGCTTCCATCATTGAGTGCCATTCTGAGATTTTTAGATTTTTTTCCATACAGATATTAGTGAGTTTCTTATATAGTGATTTTGAAAGTATAGATTTTATTCTTTTCATACCATAAGAAGGCATGCCATCCTAGATGTAAATCATGTCCTTCTAAGTATAACAGTCTCTTGTGCCTTTTATCAATTCTTTTAACCATGTTATCACACATCCTTGGTAATATAAAAACCAACTGGTAGTCCTGCATTTTCTTTAGATTCTTGTAACATTTTCAATTGTATTCTCACCTTTTTTTCTTGCCAAATAAATTTCAGAGTCAATTTGTTCAAATCATCAAATAATTTCTTTTCAATTTTTACAGGTACTGTTTGGAACAGGAAAAGCAGTTTTGGTGGGATAAAGTGAACATTAAAATTCTAACTCGAAAAAGAAATCTAGGCACAGGTAATACATGAAGGACATTGAAGGAAAGGTAGATACAAAACCAATGGTGAGATTCAAATTTTTTTACTACCGGTTCTGTGGCATGCCTTAGTGGGCGTGGCATGACTAAGTGATCATGTGACTGGGTGGGCATGGCTAGGTGATCATGTGACTGGGTGGGTGTGGCCACCTCAACATCACTCACCATGCCTGGCCCCGCCTTCCCACCATACATAAAATACCTCTAATTGTACCACAAATTTCTCTTACATGGCCACTGTCATTACCACAAAATCTATTGTCCCCATTTGTTTATACCTATTTTCTGTATTCTTACTCATGTTTATACTTATACCTATTATCTTGTAAATGATTGATAAATCAAATCAAATCAAATAAATAAAATATTATATGATGTCATGTCATGTCCTGCCCTTAGAGCTAGGTGGGGAATGTATATTTTAGGAGTCTTTGTTTTTCTACTTTTTAATCTCTTCTGGAGGAGTTGGGCTGTTTGTGAATAGGCTGGCCAGAATTTCTTAATGGCCACAATATATCTATCTCTAAAAACTTCAGGCATCTTCTGGAGGTTGTTTCCTATAGCAGGAGGCGGCATAGTTCAAGGTTGTCCAAGCCCAAAATCTCAAGCCTGGTGATATAGGGTATTCTATTGAGAGCAGAGGAGCATAGTACTCTTCTCATGAAATACTTCTGGACTCACTTGATTGTATTAATGTCCAATATGCAGTGTGGATTCCAGATTAATGAACTGTATTCGAGTATTGGTCTGGAAAAAGTTTTGTATGCTCTAGTTAGCAATTTGATATTTCCAGAGGAGAAGCTTCGAAAGATTAGATTTACAACTCTTAATGCCTTTTTGGCAATGCTGTTACAGTGAGCTCTGGCACTTAGGTCATTTGATATGAGAACTCCAAGGTCCTTAACAGAGTGGGGATCATCAACAAGGTCATATCCGCCTAGTTTGCTTTTGGTGTACTGATTTTCTTTTACCAATGTGCAGGACAGAACATTTGTTGGTTGAGATTTGGAGTTGCCAATTGTTTGACCATTCAGACATATAATCAAGGTCTTTGAAGGACAGTTACATTGTTGGTGGTGTTGAATACTTTTACGCCATCTGCAAAGAGGATGAAGTTGCTTATAAAGTGATCGCAAAGGTCATTTATATAGAGTATAAAGGGTGTGGGTCCTAGAACGCTGCCTTGGAAGACACCGCTGTTAACTGGAGCAGGGTTTGATATAGCACTCCCTATTTTTTACTATTTGTTGCCTGTTTCACAGGAACTCAGTAATCCACTTATGAAGGGATCTGGAAATACCATAAGAGTTTAGTTTTAACAGTAGTTTGCCAGGTATCACTGAATCAAAGGCTTTGCAGAAGTCTATGTAAATTGCACCCATAGCTTTACCCTGGTCAAGTAGAGTAGTCCATATGTTTTTGCAGTGTAGGAGTTGAAGATTGCAGGACAATTTTTTACTGAAACCAAATTGTTTTTTGGGAGAGTAGGTTGTTTGACTCTAAGTGGAGGGTGATGAATTGGTTAATGATTGATTCCATGACTTTGCACATGACATAACATAGTGAGATTTGCCTGTAGTTTTCAATCAGGCTGGGGTCACCTTTTTGAAGATAGGGATGACCATAGCTAAGGACCATAGGTTTGGTAAGGAGCTGGTTCTGAATGATATCTCATATATAATGCTTAGGAGTTCTGCCTATGGCAGAGGAGAGCTTTTTTAAGAAGTATGCACATAAACCACCAGGGCCAATAGATAGGGATGGTTTTAGGTTATGTAGTGCCTTTTCTACGTTATCTTCTGTAGTAGGTCATTACAGTTAGTTGTGATACAACTAGGAAATGTTGGGCATGAGCCATTGCTGTTTACAAAGACTGAACTGAAGAATGTGTTGAAGATATTGGCTTTAACGGCTTCATCATTGCAGTCTTTCCCATTTGGTCCTTTTAGGGATGGGATGATTCTTGAGTCTTTAAGTTTGGTGTTTACAAAATTGTAGAAGGCGCGGGTGGATTTTGTACATAGGAGGTCTTCCTCGGTTGCAGTGGTAATTTGGGCATTTTGCCTTTATCTATCGGCATAAGGTGATGTACTGGTTTTTAAAGTTTGCTATATAGTTAGTTTTGTTTTTACGCCATAGCAATCTTTTTTATTGAAGTTTCCTTATTGTTATAGATAATTTGTTTTTTTGTTTTGTTTTGGGGGGCTACTAATGGTTCATATAGTTTAATGACTCTTTCAAGTTAGTACAACAATGTGTTATAATGGTCTTCTTTTGTATTATAGCTAGAGAACAGAATGTGCCAATCAAGAGATGATAGGTCATCATCTATGAGATTATAGTTGGCTTTTTTGAAGTTGTATTTTGGGGATCCATCATTATGAACCTCTTTGTGAGGGCATAAATTGAGACAAAAGTCGATCATACTGTGGTCACTGTTTGAAAATGGTTCTTGTATTTGTATGCCATATATTGAATTTGAGCTGTTGCAGAAGATAAGGTCGAAGCAGTTATTGTGTCTAGTGTTGTTAGTTACTAATTGATTCAGTCCCAGTGTAGTAATGGCATTGTACAGGGTTGCATTTATAGGTTCGGATGTACATTCATTTAGGGTCCAATTTATAAGAGGTAGATTGAGGTCACCAAGGAAAATAAGAGGGTATGGGCAAAAGGCAGCCCACATTAGCAGTGGGCTAAACAAGTTAGCTTGTTTGCATGAACTATGTCATGATCAGGGCTCTGTAGCATGGTAAGTAGCGGATTGTGGTATTTGTTGTGTATGCAATATAATTAATAAAGTGTGAGCTTGGAGTAAGTGCAGGGTTCTGGCCCTGCACTTCTGATTGGCTGTTAAGCGGCCGGACCGGATTGGCCCATTCCGGGGAATCCGATTGGCCCTTAACAGAGAGTTCTTATTGGTTATAAAAGCTAGCATTCCCAGCTTGTTATTGGTTAAACATTACAAGGTTTGCCTATATAAGGCGGGTTTTACTGATGTTAAATGAGCAAGTCACGATGTAAATAAAGAGCTGAAGTTCACCGTTCAGAAACTTGTCTCCATTCTTTCTCACCCATGCTCAAACATAACACTGGCGATGAGGGTGGGATGTGGAGACATCTGAACCAACGAAACTTCGAAGAACACTGAGCACGTGACAGACGACGCCAACAACAGAACCATGTCAGGCGGCATCGTACCACCCGCTCTGTTCGATCCATCACAAGAAGACTGGGAGTCTTACATGGATTGTTTCCAAATATTCCTAGAGACGAACAACTTAAAGGACGCTACAGCCAGGAAGAAACGGGCGGTGTTCCTGATGCATTGCGGTCCAACCGTATTTAAGATGGCTAAGGCACTAGCCAAACCCCGAGAAGTGAAGGCCATGGATTGGGATGACCTCGAACCTATTCTGCGAGACCACTACACCCCGACCGTGCCTACGCTCGTGAGATGCCACGAGTTTTATCAAAGAAGCCAGCGAAAGGGAGAGAGCGTAGCCGACTTCATAGCAGACCTCCGAAATTTGGGAGGCCTCTGCGGATTCACCGATCTAGAAGAAGCACTAAGAGATCGCGTAGTTCTGGGATTAGATGCACCAGGCGTCCAAAGCAAGCTGATGGCGAAAGGCAACATCAGCCTTGCTGACGCCATTGCCGATGCTACCGCAGAGGAAGCAACCAAGAAGTCGGCTGCACAACTACGCCGAAACCGCACTCCGGTACCACCACTGGCCAGCGAAATCTCACCTAGTTCAGAAGGGCAGCTCGCGACAACACACCACGAGGACCTCTCTTCGTCATCAGACAGCGACGAAGAAGGGGTCCATCGACTGCGGTATGACCGGGACCCTCGGCCAAAGCCCTTACGCTGGCTGTGGAGCCAACCATGCCAGATCCGAATGCAGATTCCGTGACGCACTCTGCCATGAGTGCGGGAAACGAGGCCACATCGGACGGGTCTGCCGCAGCTTGCCAGGACCCAGCCAGGCCTCAAAAGGGGCTAACTATCGCCAATCGACAGGAAACCATCCTGTAAGGCGAGAGCCAGTAAACCACTCCTACAGAAATCGAGCTTTGCAGAGAGAAGAGGCTCACCATACTATCACTATCGGTCACGCCTCAGCCTTGGACACTAAGAAAATCCGAGTCATGGTAGCCATCGAGAACCAGCCTTGCCACATGGAGGTCGACTCGGAATCATCCCTCTCGATGGTGTCATGGAAGACACTCAAGCAATTCATCCCCACAATTCAACGCCAAGATCTCCGTTTCCAATGCCTCATCCTCAAGGACTACCAGGGGAATCGAATCCCCGTCGTCGGGTCCTGCCGAGTCCGAGTCTCTTTCAAGAAACACACAGCATATTTACCTTTAACTGTCATCGATCGAGATAGGCCTAGCCTACTGGGCCTCCAATGGTTCGCGCAACTCGGCATTGAAGTGGCTGGCGTAAATCGAGTCGGTGGCTGTGACTGGGAGGAAGACCTTATCTCTGAGTTCAGGGACGTCTTCGCGGACAGCTTAGGTGAGTACAAGGGGACCCCGATCTTGTTCAGCTTAGATCCAAAAATAGCTCCCATTCACCTAAAGCTCCGTCGAGTCCCGTTTGCCTTAAAATCTAAAATCGATGAACAACTCGACAAACTGATAGCTCAGGGGGTGTTGGAGCCCATCGATCACTCCCCGTGGGAAACCCCTATTGTAACACCCATTAAGCCAGATGGGTCAATTTGAATTTGTGGGGACTACCGGGCCACTTTGAAGCACGCCCTGCAGCAGAACGCATATCCAGTTCCGGTGGTGCAGCACCTCCTCCATTCCCTGGGGGGCGGGAAAGTTTTCGCTAAATTGGATTTAGCTCAGGCATATCAGCAATTACCAGTAGATGAAAAAACGACACAGGCCCAAACTATTGTGACGCACCGAGGTGCCTTTAAATGCACCCGGCTGCAATTCAGAGTAAGCGTAAATCTGCAATTCAGATTTTTCAGAGCCTTATGGAAAGGTTATTGCAAGGAATTAAGGGCGTGGTCCCCTATTTTGACGATGTATTAATTGCAGCCCCTACAAAAAAAATCTTACAGGACCGGTTAAAATTAGTCCTAAAAAAATTCCAAGAGGCCGGTCTTAAGGTTAAAAAAAACAAATGTAAATTGTGTACTGACAGTGTTGAGTTTTTAGGGTACCTGATTGATAGCCAGGGCATTCACCCTACCGAAAGTAAATTAAAAGCAATCAAAAACGCTCCCAGGCCAAGAAACAAGGCCGATCTCCAGGCATTCCTAGGCCTCATCAATTTTTATAATGTATTTTTACCGCACAAAGCAACTGTAGCTGAACCGTTACACCGATTGTTAGATAAAAAAGCAATTTGGTTATGGGATTACCGTGAAGAACAGGTGTTCTGAAATGTTAAAAAACTGCTCACTTCATGCAGTATAACGAGACTTTGCCGTTAGTTATAACCTGTGATGCATCGCCTTTTCGGGTGGGCGCCATTTTGAGCCACGTACTGCCTAATGGGAACGAAGCCCCTGTTGCATATTTTTCAAAGACTCTGTCAAAAACAGAGCGGAACTATGGACAGATTGATAAAGAAGCCCTTGCAATTGTCTCAGCTATGAAAAGATTTCATGAATATGTGTATGGTAGGGTTTTTACTATTGTGACTGACCACAAGACTTTATTGGGGATAATAGCCGGAGATAAGCCAATTCCCTACATATTATCCCCTAGGATGACCCGATGGTCAGAATTCTTGGCTGCTTATAACTATCGGCTGCAATACCGCCCGGGGAAGGCCATTCCCCACGCTGACGCATTTAGCCGAGCACCTCTTCCAGAGACTCTCAATGATCGGTAACCACGTTGCAAATCGAAGTGCTCAACTCGCTGCCACTGACTGCCCGAGATATCGCGAGAGAAACCAAACGCGACCATACCCTAGCATGAGTCCTAGGCTGGGTAGAATGCGGATGGCCATTGGACCAGTTATCAGATGACTTCACACCATTCAAATCTCGACAGACCAAACTCTTCTCCCAGAAAGGCTGTGTCATCTGGGGCGATAGAGTCATTATTCCAGAACGGCTCCGAAAAGCGCTGCTGAGAACTTTGCACGATGGCCACCCCAGCATCGTGCGAATGAAAGCCCTTGCACGAAGCTACGCATGGTGGCCGGGCATTGACAAGCAAATTGAACAGTGGGTTAAAGCTTGTCCCAAATGCCAAGAAGTCAGCAACGCCCCACCAAAAGCCATGCCTACTGAATGGGAGACATCACGTGGACCCTGGTCCTGAATTCACCTGGACCTCGCGGGGCCAACCAAGGGCCACACCTTCCTGCTTACTGTCGATGCCTACTCCAATTGGCTTGAAATTCATCGCATGACGACTACGACCTCTGAGGCGGTCATCAAGATTCTAAACAGACTCTTTGCAATCCACGGATTACCAGACTCCTGGTATCCGATAACAGCCCACAATTTACTGCACTAGCGTTCGAGCAGTACCTCACTGACCATGGCATCCGCCATGCGCTCACCTCGCCTGCGCACCCTGCGACAAATGGCTGAGCAGAACGCATGGTCCAATTTGTGAAGAAAACCTTGCAAAAGGTAGACTACAACAACATTGACGACAAGGTCAACCAAATCCTCTTCTTGCAACACATCACCCCACATAGCGTCACCAACAAAACTCCCGCTGAACTGCTAATGGGACGAAAGCTCCGCTCCCACCTTGACCGGTTGCACCCTGCGTATGAACCAGAGAAACCACTAGGATCCAGCGGCTGTTGTCGCACCTTCCAGGTAGGAGACCTGGTTTATGCAAAAAACCTATCAGGCGACCCGTTGTGGGTGGAAGCGACAGTAGTACGTGTAACGGGCCCTAGATCCTACCTCGTGCAATGCCTTGACGATAAACTTTGGAAATGGCATATCGAACAATTACGATCGCGGCTTGCAGCGACCAGTTCGCAACTCCCCTATGACCAAACTGAGGAGGGGGGAGGTACGGAAGAAGATGAAGCCCTAGGAAACCCGTTCGAAGGAAACGACGATTTAATAGAAACTCAGGAAGCAGAGCCAGAGGGAGAAACGTTTGCACCTCAGGGAATCGCGGAAAATGTGGGCAACGACGTAGAAGTGAATTCTGAACCAGAGACATCCCCACTGCCAGACAACGATCTACCTCAGCGGGATTGCAACCAACTGATACAACGAAAGTCAAAGAGACTAAAAAGACAACCGTCCTATTTAAGGGACTATGTAACTGCGCCCTGAACTAAGGAACCAGGGGGAAGGGTTGTTGTGTATGCAATATAATTAATAAAGTGTGAGCTTGAAGTAAGTTCAGGGTTCTGGCCCTGCACTTCTGATTGGCTGTTAAGCGGTCAGACCGGATTGGCCCATTCCGGGGAATCCGATTGGCCCTTAACAGAGAGTTCTTATTGGTTATAAAAGCTAGCATTCCCAGCTTGTTATTGGTTAAACATTACAAGGTTTGCCTATATAAGGCGGGTTTTACTGATGTTAAATGAGCAAGTCACGATGTAAATAAAGAGCTGAAGTTCACCGTTCAGAAACTTGTCTCCATTCTTTCTCACCCATGCTCAAACATAACAATATTTGAGGACAGTTCATAGATGATGGCCTCTGGAAGAGCAAGTTCCTGTGTAATTTGAATCTTTTTTAGATTTAGGGATCTTTTGTAGAAGATAGCAACTCCAACTCCTCTACGGATTTCACAATCTGACTGATAAACTTGATATTTGCTGACTGTGGTAATTGAGTCTGGAAATGATGCATTTAACCATGTTTCTCCTTTGGGGAAATATTCTATCCTGCCTCTTTCAATATTAAGAATAAAGAATATTTTAATCTGGGGAGGGGGAGGGCTTCCTACATTGGAAAGCCAGACTGCATTTTCTTTAGCATTTGGAAGGAAACATAAGTACCAGAAAGAATCCAGCCTAATCTGTGGCATGTGTTCATGTGATGACAAAAATCCACATCCCATACACATAGTATCGCTGGTGAGATTTAGATTTATCTATACTGTATTTTTTGTTGTTATGCTCACCAACAACTCAATCTATATACAGTATATAAAAGTAAAATACCACTCGCCTGTCATCACAAAATCTCCAGAACCATATAGCCTACAAACTTGAGATTTGGCAAGGATGTTCTTCTTGGCTTCTAGATGCTTATTAAGAAAGGATTTTTCGAAATGACCATCACAACATTAGTATTTTGTATATTATTATTAACATGCTCTGATGCTAAGGAGTTCTATTCCCCCTCCCCACCTGAAAAGAAATCTGTTCCAAATGCAAAATACAAGCAGAGGAGAGGAGTTTGTTTCAGAGCACCAAGAAGATTTAGTACAGAACAGTTGAGCTAAGCTATGCCTAGGCTGTCTCCTTCTTGCTCACATAGCAAATACTGTTTCAGTTTTCAAACAGCCTCAACTATCTCACACACTGACAGGATTCCAGAGAGATGAATACTGATGGATGTTGGTAGGCAGAGGCAGAATTTTTTTCCTTAGTTTTCCTCTCCAAAAACTAAGCTCAACCACATAGTTTCCTAGCAAAGCGCGGGGATCGAGCTAGTACTGCATATTTTCTTTAAAAAAAAATTTTTTTTTATTGGTTTGGAACTTCTGGTTGCAAGGCTTCGGCAGCGGCAGGAGTCTGCTTCTCTGCGCTCGCCACTGAGGTACCCCCGATCCAACTGGATTTGGGGGTTGTCGCTGCCCCGAAGAAGCAGCGGAAGACAGAGGAGATCCGGGCAGGGGTCTGGGGATATCGCACCCCCCTTCTCCAGCCGGCTAGACTCCTTTTTCCTGAGGCGGTAGAGCGGCTGTCAGAAATCGCAGCCTCAAAGGAATCTTCAACCGGATAAGACTGTGCAGGAGGAAGACAGAAGAAGTTTTCTTGGCTGGAACGGGACATTAAGTTACTTTTAAAACACCCTGGAAACCTGACTTTCGGATTGATACATTTGTTTCCAAAAGAAGTTGTTACAGCGGCGAAAGTGCTGAAGGAAAGTTCACTCCCCTTCCTTACGGAGAAAGAAAATGAGCACAGAAAAACCTGCTTCTTTAAGGTAAAAACAAGCTCTTTGTTATAAGTGGGAAAGAGAGGACTAAAAAAAAAAATCTTTAGAAATTTGTTGAAGGAGACGCTTTGAAGATTATAAGACCAACAACTTACTATAATACGGCTTTAAAATATATTTGGGATTTTGCCCTAGGAGGAAAAGTTGCAAAGAGAAGAAGAGGAAATAATTTCTGTCTGTTTGGATTGTTTGATAACTTTGACATTTTCAAATTACTTTAAGATTAAAAACATCTGGGTTGTTCTTAAAAATTTATAATGGCACCATCTGTGGATCAACTAAAAATGGAATATGAAAAATTAAAAGAAAGAGGACCAAATGGCAAGGATTCATTGGGAGCTGTCTTCCACTTTTTAGAAATGGCGGTTTCTAGTACCAGCAAATACTTGAGGAAGAAGGAGGAGAAGAAGAAGAAGAAAAGGAAGCAATTTTTAATGGACAAAAAAATTCGATTAAGAAAGAAAATAGGAAGAGAGGAAGGAAAAATGAGAATTTAAGATTCAATAAAACAATCAAGAAAAAGAAAAATAAGGTGAAAAAAAGGTACAATGTTAGAAAGCAATTGAAAAGAGAATTACAACAGAGAGGGGAAGCTAAAAAGGTGGAGGTTAGGAGGGTGGGGGGGAAAGATCAGACTGGAAAAGAAAGGAAGGGAAAAAGGGGAAAAAAGCCACGGTCTGAAACAAAATATCTTTTTTAGAGATAAAGGATAAAGGACAGTGTATAATTTAAGAAAGATTCTGCAAGAGTACATAAGATAGTATTGTAGTATTTGCATTTGAAATAGTCTATTGGACTTAAGTCTATAAGACTTAACAAAATATTAAAATATTAAAATGTTTTATAATGATAGATTTCAATATATAATAAAATATTAAAGAGAATGTCTAAAATGATTAATGCTTAGTTATATTAGTAATTAGAATTAGAATGGAAATTATATACTTAACTATATCATAAGTTTATTATTATTATTTTTTTTCAAAATGTAACATATAGAATGTACTAAGCAGAATCAGGATAGAAATTATGTATTATTTTAAGTGTTATTTTAGGGGAAGGCGTCACACCTTAAAAGTGATTACAGGGGAAATTCTTTGCTAAAGTGAAGAGATAAATAGATGATTGGAAAAGAACGGACAAAAGATACAAACATAATGATTTTGAAATAAGATGAAATAAACAAAATATAATTAAGAGAGTGAAAAGAAGGGAGAAGTTATATAGAAAATATAGAATGGTTAATAAGATATGAATGGTATATAAGGTGAGCATGAATTTGATTTAGGTCTGTAAAAAAGATGTAACCCGGGGCCAAGCCATTTTTCAAAAGAAGTTTTATGTTTTATGTTTTGTGTTTTGGTTAGCTATGTTTTGATTGTGAATTAATAAAACCTTGGAGGAATAAAACTAAAGGGAGAGAAATTTGGAAAATACATGTATAAATGATAATTAAGAAGGTTTTATCTTTTTATGTTTTGTTTTATGTTTTGTATTTTGTGTGTTTATGCTTGATTGAGAATTAATAAAACCTTGATAGAAAGAAATATAATTGAATAAAAGTGAAGGGAGAAACAATGAGAAATTTGGAAAAGATATATATGTGTCTAAATGGAAATGTGATAATGTGGAACTGTGTCTTAAAAAATAATGTTTTATTTGTCTTGTTAAAACTTATAAGTAATTTTTGAGAAAGGAGGTTTTATACTTTGATGTCTTATGTTTTGTTTGTCTTTAAAATCAATAAAATTTGCATAAATTTTTTTTTTTATTGGTTTTTAAAAACAAACAAAACATAAAAACATCAAGCTGTCTTCTATACGTGTACATACAGTGTGCCGGTTGGTTTACAAATTGTTTTGTGCTTCCATTTCATAGTCTTCAATTACAATTACATTACATATAATCTCATATTATCAATCAAAACTAAATACCTTAGTATCATTATTAATCAATCATTTGACTATACTTTTATTCATTCATATTTTACAAGATAACCATAATTTACTTAATTTATTGTATAACAGTTCATATTATCATCCCAAATCTATCCTAAAATCATTTTGTAGTTATAATAAGAAAAAAAAAGTACATCTTTATATATTTATTATTTTCTAGAAATCTACATATTTCATTACTGTACTTTGTTATCTAACCATTGATAGAAAAGATCCCAAATTTTATAAAATTATCCTCTTGTTCTTTAATTTCAAATGTCAATCTACTCATTTCAGCACATTCCAATATTTTCTTCATTATTTCCTCCTGTGATGGTATCTTCTCATTTTTCCAATTTTTAGCAAATACAATCCTAGCCGCTGTTAATACATTTACAATCAGGTATTTCAAGTCTTTGCTATATATTTCAGGTAAAATTCCCAATAAAAACATCTCTGGTTTCAAGTCTATATGCTTAGTACAGAAAACAACAAAACAAAACAGAAAGACTCTCCCTAAATCCTTTTTTAAAATGGTAAATGAAATAAATTTAAAAGATACATGGAGAGAAATAAATGCTAAAACTAAACAAGATACCGTATATACTCGAGTATAAGCCGAGTTTTTCAGCACATTTTTTGTGCTGAAAAAAACCCCCACGGCTTATACTTGAGTGACAGATTGCCCTCTAAAAAAAAAATGGTGTTGAGCTCCGGAGCTGGGCGACCGCTTTCCTGCTTCCGTGTTTCCTTTGCAACTTGTAAGCATGGGGGTAATCGGAAGCAGAAAAGTTCTTGCATGGTTTCCAAGGCGTCCCCTCTCCCCCTAATTCCTATCTCCCCCCCACCTCCAACTCAATAAGCAGCACTCAGGGTTGCCAGATCGCAGCTTGGCTCTGTGGCCAAACTCAAGTCAAAATATGGCCAAATTCGGCCAAATTATTTTCTCTCATGGCCAAATTTTTTAATGCAATATAACATGAGGGTATATTGTTTTTTCTTTTTCTAACTGTTTTTAGGGGGGGGAAAGACCCACCGTCATGTGAGAATGCTCAGACACGAAATCTATCCACCCGAAAATAAGTGTGTGTGTGTGTGTGTGTGTGTGGATTTTGACAGAGAGAAGATGTAGGGAAAAGGCAAAAGCGACGGAAGATCCTTCAGGGGAAACTGAGGGGGAGACTCATCCTTGGTCCAGATGAGCCCCCTTCCCCACCTCTAAGGAAGCAAAGGCAGCCAGCAAGGGCAGGCAAGCCCCACTTTGTGGACTCCATCCGTCCTCGGTCCCATCCACCCACCCACCCACCCAAAGCCACGAAGTCCCCCAATCGCACAGCCCAGAATCGCCCTCCCCTCAGGGCAGCAACGACACCCGGCATTTCCCGAGGCAAGAAGCTCCGCCGTGCAATGAAAGTGCCCTGCCTTTAGGCTCGCGAGCTCAGAAAACAATGTGAGCCGCCATCACCACCACCTCCTCCTCCTCCTCCTCCTGAGCGGATTGAAAGCAGCTGGGGCTGAGGAAACAAAGCCAAGTGGAGCCGAAGCCAACTCAGCTCGCGTTGTTTTCTGAGCCCGCGAGCCTACAGCCAGGGCACTTTCATTGCACGGTGGAGCTTCTTGTCTTGGGAAATGCCGGGCGTCATTGCTGCCCCTTGAGGGGAGGGCGATTCTGGGCTGTGCGATTGGGGGACTTCGTGGCTTTGGGTGGGTGGGTGGGTGGGTGGGAGTGAGGATGTTGACTTTAAGCGCTGTCGACCGAGTGTTTCACAAATACCAGTGGGACCTCCATCCACCACCACCCCTCTTTTGCCTACTTCCTTCTGATCAATCAGGTTTTCCCAGTATTTGCTCACAGCTGCGTTTTCTCTTCTGCCATGCTAGGTGTTGAACACGGGGATTTCTGATTCCCCTTACACTCATGTGGATATGCCGCAGGGCGTTTTCTTCCAAACGCCCCACGGGCAGAGAACACTGACTTTCATGATAGTGAGATTGTTTCCCAAATTAATTGATTCACTAACCGAAAAGAAGAAGATGATGATGACAGCGGGAGGCAGGAGTCACTCTCTCCCTTGCAAGCCCCCTAGCACCCGGGGCTGGCGAAAAAAGCAAGAGCCGTTCTTATGATCTCTCTCTCTCTCTCCAGAATAGTCAAGCCCTTTCCAGCATGCGCGATCCGCCGCCGCCGCTTTGCACCTTGCAAATGCAAAAACCACGGAGGGCTCCGGGATTTTGCATTTGCAAGGTGCAAAGTGGCGGTGGCGGCGGATCGCGCATGCTGGAAAGGGCTTGACTGTATTCCAGAGAGAGAGAGAGGGATCATAAGAATGGCTCTTGCTTTTTTCTTGCAAGGGAGAGAGTGACTCCTGCCTCCCACTGCCATCTTCTTCTTCTTCTTTTGGGTTAGTGAATCAATTAAACCTTTCATGATAGTGAGATCATTTCCCAAATTAATTGCATTTCCCACCCTAGACTTATACTCAAGTCAATAAGTTTTCCCAGTTTTTTTGTAGTAAAATTAGGTGCCTCGGCTTATATTCGGGTCGACTTATACTCGAGTATATATAGTACTTTCTATTCAAATAGATACTTATCATGGTCCAGAATAGATATGATATGGATGTCAACAGAATTAATACCTAACATTCAAGAAATAAATATTGAAACAAGTACTTGGGCAGACCACAATCCAATGACAATTAAATGGAAAGGACAAAAAAGAAGATCTAGATGGACGTTAAATAATACTATTTTAAAGGAAAAAGACTTTACACAGTGGATGGACAAAGAATTGGCCTTTTGCTTTAGAGAAAATAACAAAGAAGAAACATCAATTCAGAATGTATGGGACACAATGAAGGCATATGCTAGAGGCTTGATAATAGACTATACAAGGAAAAGGAATACTATGAAAGGCTAGCCTCCAAGGCCCTAGAGGATGAGCATAAAAGACTTGAAAAAGAGCTAAAGAAAATGCCACAGAAAAAGGACATCAAGTTAAAAATGGATATAATTAAACACAAAATGGGTCAAATAGAAAAAGAAGAATTAGCACAGAAAATTAGAGGTGCTAAACAGAACTACTTTGAAGATGCAAATAAACCAGGTAGATGGTTAGCATACAAATTGAGAAAGGAGAAAGAATCAAGGAAAATATTGCAATTAACAGATGACCAAGGCCAAGTTTGCTATGGTAGTAAAGAGAAGAAGGAAATAATTTGAGACTTCTATGGGAAACTATATATGCAAGAGAATATTGATGAGGAAAGAGTTAAACAGTACTTACAGAATGCTAATTTACCTCAGATACCTAAAGAGATTGAAACAATGTTAGAAAGCAATATGATGGAGTTAACTGAAGCACTCGAAGCAAAATAATGGAAAGGCACCAGGTCCAGATGGACTTCCGGCAGAATTTTACAAAACATTACAAGAATTGTTGAATCTTCCATTGCTAGAAGTTATGAATGAAGTTATGTTAAAGAAGAAGATACCTAAATTATGGTCAGAAGCCTATATTACACTTATTCCTAAAGAGGAGGCCGACCCATTACAAATTAAGAACTATAGACCCATTTCTTTACTAAATGCAGATTAAAAAATCTTTGCTTCAATATTGGCAGAAAGACTTAAAAAATATTTAAATAATTTTATCCATCCTGATCAAAATGGATTTCTGCCAAAGAGACAAATTAAAGACAATATGAGAGTAATCTTGGACACTTTGGAATACTATGAGGCACATCCTAAAAAACAAATGGCTCTGATATTTCTAGATGCACATGTGGAAAGGGAACTTCACGAGGACAGTGGTGACACCCAAGCAGGAAAAGCCCGAAGGGAACATTAGGCTAGCCATAAAACAAACTTGCATAGGAAAAGAAATTTAATAAAAGGTATTGAAAGAAGCCCCCTAGACAAAAGCCAAGTAATTAAGAAAGCTAAGGAAATAAGGAAAAGAAAACCCTTACAAACACAGGACATGCCAAATCAGCAAAACAAACAGACAAAAGACTCAAAATAAATTACATAGGAAACAGACAGGAGATTGCCGAAAAACAAATAGAAAAAAACTATTATAAAGGTAAAAGAGATTAAGAAAGAACCGATAAGGCAATCAAGCTGCCCCACAAAGTTTATTTTCTGCACCTCGCTAAGTATGCCTTCCAGTGAAAATTAAACTCTGACAGGATTTTAATATCATTAAACACTAAACAAACATTCACACACAAAAGAAGGAAAAAGGTATAAAAACCAGGGACTTACCATTCGACGTTAGCTAGCTAGCCCCAGGAACGCAGCTGCGCTGTCTCTCGCCTTCCTGAAAATAAAAAGATCCAGCTTTCAAGCAGTTGTCTGTATCCTTGCACCGAAATCTCCCAGCAGGAAAATTCGAATCCTCAAAGAAAGGCACTTTGATAGCCTTTCTACACACAGAAGGCATTTGACAATGTGAATTGGCGATTCATGTTATTATTGTTGGAACCGATGGGTTTTGCTAGAAAATTCATCCAAGTAATAGAAGCTATATACCACAAGCAAACAGCAAAGGTAATGCTAATGATAGAGGGAGAGTTGACAGACTATATTAATATAAGAAAAGGAACAAGACAAGGGTGCCCACTATCACCTTTGTTATTTGTGTTAACGTTGGAAGTGTTAAACAGAATTATTAGAGATGAAAAGAATATAAAAGGAATGAAAATTAAAAAGGAAGAATTTAAGCTGCAAGCATTTGCGGATGATCTGGTTTTCATCTTAGAAGACCCTTTAGAAACAGCATCAAAATTGATAGAAAAGATAGAGACATATGGAAAGGTGGCTGGTTTGAAAATAAATAAATAAATAAATAAATAAATAAATAAATAAATAAATAAATAAATAAAACAAAACAAAGATTTTGACAAAGAATATGCTATAAAGACAAAAGGAAAAACTGGCAGACCTATTGGAAATTCAAGTCACGAATAAGATCAAGTATTTGGGGATATATTTGACAGCAAGATGTAGTACATTAAAAGAGAATAATTATATTAAACTTAAACAGCAGATAGCACTAGATTTGGCGAAATGGGAAAACTTACAACTTTCACTAATAGGGAGAATCTCAACTATCAAGATGAATATATTACCCAGAATTTTATATCTGTTTCAAACAATTCCAATTAGGCTTGGAAAAGATTATTTTGAAGATTTAAATAAAATTGTGTTGAAATATATATGGCAAGGTAAGAAAGCGAGAATAAAGTTAAAACTTTTGCAAGATGCTAGAATTAGAGGAGGATTTGGTTTGCCTAATTGGGAATTGTACTACCAAGCTACAAATCTGATGTGGGTTAAGGAATGGATAACACTAAGAAATGCTAGATTGTTGACATTAGAAGGACATGATTTGTTGTTGGGGTGGCATGCTTTTTTATGGTACAAAGGAACTAAAATATAGGGGTATTTTAGAAGACATCATATATGGGGGTCTCTGTGGTTAAACTGGGAGAAGATTAAAAGACAATGTTATTTGAAAATTCCAGTCCGGTTATCGACTATTGAAGCATTTTCATATCCTATAATATATAAAAAGGAACAAACAGTTAGATATGATGAAATACTGAATGAAAAGGGCGAACTTAAATCTATGCAAAAATTAGAGGAACAAGGTATGAAGATGAATTGGTTTTCATATGCAAATACATTCAAGATATGATATTCGAAAACAGAAGGTTTCTATGATAAATTGACTGACTTTGATAAGATTTTGAGGTACTGATGAAAAGGTGATTAAAAAATTGTATGGATATTTATGAGAAATTAAACTAGAAGAAGAACAAGTTAAAGAAACCATGATTGCTTGGGGGAAGAATTTTGGATATGGGATTGATTTAGAGAAATGGCAAAGATTGTGGTCTCAAAATTATAAAATGACAATGTCAACAGCATATAAAGAAAATTTGTATAAGATGTTTTACAGGTGGCATTTTCCCCCAACAAGAATAGCAAGAATGTTCAAGAATAAATCCAAAAAATGTTGGAAATGTCATCAGACACCTGGCTCATATTACCATATGTGGTGGACTTGTGTGAATGCCAAAAAATAAAATCCACATGTAGTTGGAGAAAATGACGAAAAAAAAAAAGTACTGCATATTTTCTATTTGGGTTCTTATTGAATGTATTTCCATTCTTCCCAGTTTCATCATTCTGTTTCTTTAATAAATAGCACTTGCTTATATATCGCTTCACAGTATTTTTACAACTCACTCTAAGTGATTAACAGAGTCAACATATTGTCTCCAGCAGTAGAGGAATCCAGCAGACATATAGAATTATTTTCATTTCGAAACCAGGGACCCTCTCTGCTGCACAGCTGCAATTAAACTGAATACCTGGGATGCAAAATCAACAAAGAAGAAAAAAACCCCAAACAATACACCACAAAAAATGGAAGATTAGATTGGAAAATAAGACCAGAAAGTTGAGATCAGATGCAAGCAAGCTACAATAGATGAAAGAAAAGAAGCCAAAGAACAAGAAGACCAAAGAATACTTAAATCAAGAAATGCCATTAGAAACAAGGAAGACCAAGGAAGTGCTGGAAATAATAAAGCAGCAAATAACAGCTATAGTGAAGAAGACCAGCAGCTTCTGTCTTTCTTTTTTTGACTTCAAATAATTTTTTGTGATTGGGGAGGGGAATGAAGGGGATATATGTGGGGAAGGATGATCTTACTACAAAAGCTTTATCAAAGGTTTCAAATGATTCTGACACACGAAGTGAGGAAAATAGAACATTTTCACTGAAAAAGGAGAATAGTCTCATACAGCTAATTTTGTTATTTTGCTATCAAATGAGTATTGTTTTATTCCCCAGTCTTTTTTAATATGTAACATTTTTATTTTGAACTGCAAATGTGACATCTCAGTCATTCTCTGAGTCTTATTTCACTTCCTGCTACTTTTTTATGTAACAATTTACAGTCATAGTTTTAATTACAGATATTAAAAGATCTGATTCGGTATTTGGGAATCTGAAATTATTATTGAAGATTTTATAGAAATGCAATAAATAAATAAATAAATAAATATTTACATATAAGGGTAATCCTACCGCTATCTAAATGTCATATGAATGTTCTACACATTTCTAAAACATTATTCTGACACCAGGAAACCTATAGATTTTATCATTGGTAGCCACTGGGGCCATGAGTAATAAGAATTTTAGCCCAGCACTATTGCTGCAGATGGGAGAATAGCTATTCTGAAATGTTTTTAAGCCTCGGCATAAGGATAACAATAAAAAGGTTCAAGTCAAATAATATATTTAATAATAAACAGTGCTTTAATTAATGTACAACTTATATGCAAAGTATGATTAGTCTTCCTCTTCGGTTCCCTCTTCTGAACTTCTGTAGATATAAAAGGAATAAAAGATGGTATTACAATGTGTTTATAAAACTACCTATTCTAGAAAGTAGAACAGACATGTTGCTGCTAAGAAGCAGAGAATCCGCACTGTTGTCACTTTTGCTTTTCCTACTGGTGTCTATCTTGCCAAGAGCTTTGTTGGTGCAACACACTGCCTCATGGGAAGTAAACTTATTTACTGAATTAGCCCAGTTTCCTGGGTGGGAACTGTTGTGTCCGTCGTGGCAAGAAGACCAGGACTCAGTGACTTGGTTCAGCTCTTTATTGGTCCCGAGAACGGCTCGGGTTCCAGTGGGAAAACAGCGGCTTTTTATTTCCAAGCCGCGGGGGCCGCAACCAATGGCACCGCTTTGAATCTCCCGTGATTAGTTTCCACCAATCGCGGGAGATCCGCAGCGGGCCAATCAGTGCGGCTCGCTCGACCAATCGGATGACTGCGCGCTTTGATCAATCACAGCGCGGCGTTTACAAGAATGTAAATGACTGCACAGAACAGGAACAACACAGATCCATAAAGTAGCCAACCACATTTTGACCTAGTAATTCAAGTGAATCCAGTTGAAATATGGTTGCTAAGAGATCCTGAGAATATTAATGATTCTAGGAACTGTTCTAAGAGGATTCTGACACACAGAACACAGGATGAGAAGCAATTTCAACAACACTCTGGTAGTCCACCTTGCTAAGGAAAGAGGACTCAATAACCACCCATAGAATCTTCTCACAACAGCTAATTTTAGTCTGGCAGCATCACTTTCTATCTATGATAGGGATAGGATAAGAGATAAGTGAAGCCCTAAAGTGAGCAGTAAAACAAGCTTCTAGAGGCTTCACACTGGCCTTCCAACAAGTCTGGGGAAAGAACTACTATGCTCCAGCTTTTCTTTCTTGACCAACTTGAATGAAATTGATTGCTTACAACATTAATAAATGTTGTAAGCCACCTGGAATTATCTATATTTGAGTGGGCGGCTGTAAAAATTTAATAAATAATAAATCCATGAAATGCATGACTATTTTTATGTCCCAGCAAACAAGTATCTGTCTAAAGAATAAATGGATGCAAATAATAACAGAGTACTGTTTATTCCTAATAAACCTGTGTTTGGAAGGATTCTTGCTCGGGCATCCAATTGTAAAGTTACTTAGGAATAAAACATACTATATTCCCAGTGGTTTATCTGTGAACTATTTATAAAGATCAGGATGTGTATTTTTGTGTCAAACCCAGAAGTGTAACAGGCAGAACATAATACTATATTATTACATACTGAGATATTTTAATGAGTCTTTTGAGTTTGTTTGTTTGTTTGTTTTTCACTTCTTATCTTTTCTCAACAGCCTTGGTATCTTTTTCTCTAGTTTGCCAACTCAGCCTCATTCCACACCTTGCAGGACCTTTCTCTCCTAAGATGGCTAATTAGTAGGAAGCAATATTGCAGGCGAATTTTGATCACAGCCAGGAGTTACATCCTGAGCAGCTGAAGGTTGACTCATCTTTCCATCCTTCCAAGGTCAGTCTTGCTCCCAACAATATTACCCTCATATTGTTGGAGGTGTTATTCTGACACTATAAACAGTTCAGAGAGTGCTCGAAAGTGGGTGATATAGAAATCTAAGCAGTATTGCTTTTGCTAAATCTGTTGCAAGATACTAGCTTCTTCACTAGAAAGCAGCAATTAACTTCTAAATCTGCATTTCCAGATATTATTAAGCCAAGCTAATATGAAAACATCATTATGTAATTTAACATACATATCCTGAACTTGATATATTAAGAAAATCTGGAATGACAAACTACTATTAAAACTAAAATCTTATGATATCTCTGGACAACAAATGGTCAAAACAGACAACAAATGGTCAAAATTGGGAGTGTCCTATCAAATTCTGTACCTGCCAACAGTGGTGTCCCTCAAGGCAGTGTTCTAAGACCAACTCTTCATACTCTACATAAATGATGTTTATACTTATACCTATTATCTTGTAAGCAATTGACACATCAAATAAAATAAATAAATAAAAAATTCTTATATTCTCTCCATGAATTGCAGTGCTGCTAGACTAGATTTTTCAGAAAGTGCTTATATTTTGTCTGAGAAGTTTGTCTAATGTTCCTTTGCTTTGTATGGTCTAACTTAATAAGTGCTATGGTCTAACTTAAAGAAAACACAAATATTGTCTCAATTCTTTAATCTTTGCTACGAATGTTAAAACTTCCATGTAATGTGGTCAAAAATGTTCACTGCTCTTTCCAAAATTGCCCATCTTTTAATATGAAGGTTGCTTTTGCTCTTTTCTAGTTTTTTTCCCTTCCTTTTCCTATTTCCTACAAGAACTTCTTTCTACTATTGCAGAATGAAATAATCAAGTTATGAGATGTTTTAGACATGAAGTATCCTATAAATGTGGATCAGAAGATGTATTCTGAACCACTTTTGAAATTCTTAAAAGAGATATAAATCTGATTTGCACACTGCAGCTACTTACGTTTTCTTCGAAGTGCCTTCGTCTGTTTCTGAAGTGCTGATAAAGAAATTAAAAGCAGAAATTAATATTGCTCTGGCAGCAGTTGTGCTCATAATCAAAGACAAAGTTGATAAATAAATGATAACTAAAAGATAAAAGATGGGGAGGGAGGGAGGGAGGCAGATGTACAGAGAGAGATATGTGGGATTGTCTCTTAATCCATCAACCACCTCCAGTGAGATGCTTTCCTGTTGGGAGCCGCTAGCCACCTGCCAGAGGCAGCTCTCCAGGTCCTTATGGAAGGTCAGAAATGTGGCAGCTGATCTCACCTCAGGAGCTAAAATGTTCCAAGGGGGAGGAGCCACACCAGAGGTGGTCCTTCTCCTGGACTCTACCAGCCAAAAATCCTTGGCTGATGGGGCCTGCAGCTTGCCTCTTCTGCTGGCATGGGTGGGGTGGACCAGCCTCATTGAAGTGTACCAGTAGACACTTGTATGTAAGCTTGCTTTCTGTATGGGTCCTCCATGCACTGGATCTATCATTTTAGTCCTTTCTTTTCAAACACTACTGCCTTTAGAGTTGCAAAAAGATGTCTTTAATCTCACAGTGTGGTCTTTTCTGTTGGGTTGGCAGGAAAACCAACTTCATATTTAAGCCTTCTTATCCAAGTCCCAAGACAAGTTGGAACATACTTTGCAGGTTAAATGAATTTATGGCAGAAGAGGTCAATCCTCTTTTCTGCCCAGCATCACAAGCATTGTGCAAGGCATTTCTCTGATCCTCCATTATGTCAGCAAGCAAGTCACTTTTGCAGCATCATTAACTCAATTAACTTACAGCTAAAGAGAGTGAGAGGATTTCATAAAATCTTCCTGAACAGGCATCAAAATTAATGAAGCCTCGTTGACCAGAAGGTGTTCTCTGCTTCCTGAATTTGGGCAGCAAATTATTTTGGGTGATTTCCTGCACTCCGCTAGGAACTTCCATTTAGGTTTGTTAAGAAGGGTGGTCTGGGAAGCATGCCAATGTTTGCCTTGTATTTTTAACCAAGCTAGTGAGTGCTAGAATTAGGAGGCATCTTCTGTGTCCTAGTTCTGCTTCTCCTGATCAGAATTTTTAACTTAAAATGCTCTTGGAATCTGAAATATTTCAGCTACTAAAAATGGACCCTTTATTTTTTGGAATGATTTTATGCTTCCATTACAGGAGAAATTAGGATATTAAAATTCTGTAGGCAGTGCATTTTATATTTAGTTTGTATATGTAAAGGTTTTGGGTGTGTAGAATTGTTAATTTTAATAACAATGAAACTGTAACAGTTACAGTATAAGTTAGGTGATGTTTTAAACAAATGCCTCATGTAGAGAAAAAGTTCTTTTTCTTTTGGAGAAAAAGTTCTAAATTAAAGAACAATCCTTGACAGACTGTAGTACTCACTAAGGGTATGGAGAGGTTTCACTAGTTTCTTTTTCAGACCTGACAAAGAAGAGACAAATGTTTTAGCAGAATAGAAGTTAAAAAGAAAATATCTGAGAGAAAAAGAAAGTTCTAAGTTAAAGAACAGTTCTTGACAGATTGTACTACTCACTCAGTGACTGGAGAAGTTTCATTGATGGGAGTCTCTGTTTCATTCCTGACAAAGAACAGAAAGATCTTTTAGCAGAACAGAAAAGAAATCTTATGTGGCTAAGATTGTCCCCCTCCCAGGATGGAAAGGGTGATGGCTCGTTTGTTTTCAAACTTCTTAAAACGGAAGGATGTTTTAGACTGGTTTTTCTCAACCTCAGGAACTTTAAGATGTTAATATTAAGTATTGCTAGGGAATTCTGGGAGTTGACATCCACATCAGAGGTGGTATTCAGCAGGTCCTGACCAGTTCTGGAGAACTGCTAGCAGAAATTTTGAGTTGTTCAGAGAATCGGCAAATACCATCTCTACCATCTCTGGAGATTTTACAGTATCCTTCCCCTGCCACGCCCACCAAGCCACACCCACGGAACTGGTAGTAAAAAAAATTGAGTCCCACCACTGATCCACATGTCTCAAAGACTTCTGTGATAGAGAAACTCTGCTATAGATAAATCTATTGGAGAATTTTATTCTTCTTGACAAATTAAACAAAATATTTTATCCATTTTTTTGCCTATAGATTAGGACTAGGAATTTTGAGAGCCTTCTCTTAGTATAGCAATTACAAAAGCACAACTATTTAATATAAATATGATTTATAAATTCAATAGTTCAAAGACTTATATACAGCTTCATAGTGTTTTACAGTTTTCTCTAAGCAGTTTATAGAGTCAGTATATTGCTCCCAACAACCTGAGCCCTCATTGTACTGATATGTAGGACGAAAGACAAAGTCAATCTTGAGCCAGTCAGGCTCGAACTCCTGGCAGTGAGCAGCGAGTTAGCCTGAAATACCGTATTCTAACCACTACACCACCACGGCTCTTTCATAAATTTAATGAATTAGAATCTATAGGTCAGTGATGGCTAACCTATGACACGCGTGTCACTCGTGACACGCCGAGGCACTTTGACCACACCTGTTGGTGTGGGGAAAACCTGCACATTTAGAGGCTGCCTGTGCTCTGTTCCAATCCCTGCTCCCTGCTTGTTGCGTGGAGGCGTGGTGTCACCGCTGCCGTAAGATCTTTGCAGCAGAGAACCAGTTTTAACCGCCATAAACTGAGGTTTGTCAGTTTCATTACCTCAGGAACGCTACAGGAGGAAAGAAGATCCATGAGGTTCACAGCCCTGTAAGGTGGTCTTCCAATCCCCACATCCTGCACCTGCAGCCCTGAGACCAGGGAGACAAGTTTCACAGCCCTGTGTGATCACCCCAGCCCAGTCCATCATAAACCAAATTATTGATATTTCTTGAAGTGACACACGACCCGAGGAAGGCTACACTTTTTCCCAATTTTCGACACACCAAGCTGAAAAGATTAGCCATCACTGCTATAGGTAGATGTCTCTTCAAATAAATAAATAATATCACACACACATAATGCTGCAGGTACTCACAGTTTCTTTGAACTGGCCTTTTTAACAGGCTCTGGAGCAGGAGCTGCAGTGGGCTCTGGAACTGGAGCCGGAGTTGGAGCTTGAGTTGGTAGTGGTGCTGGTGGTGGCATTAGGTCTCTAGAAGACAAAACGGGAACAGAGATTAATCCATGGGTTTAGATTAATATTTATTAATAATGGGTTGATAAAAATCAAAGTTGTGCTCTTTTGTTTCCTTGTGTCAACCCAGCATTTCACATTTTCTTTGAAGGGAGAAATGATCGTGTAATTGCTCATGAGCATCCAAAGATCGCTTTGCTGCAAAAGCCAGGGGTCTCCTGCATGTTAGGGAATGCATGTGTACACCCAGGGACTCACCTTCGTTGCATCTCAAGTCCAGTTTTTCCAACATGCCTAAGCAGACTCTTCTCCCTCCCCTACTCCAAGCCTTTGATTCTTATATACATTTGTTTATTTTATGTATTCTCATTCTGCTTTACCTCATTCTGCTTAATTCATAGTTGAGAGTGGGAATGAAGGGATAACTGGGTTAAACTGTTGGACCAGCGGTGAGACCCAAATTCAAATCTCCACAAATATCATGGAGTCCTCTGAGTGATTTGGCGCCAATCACTTCCTGGGACAAACCTACTTCACAGGACTGTTGCTGCTGGGATAAAATGAGGGGACTCTCCTATATGCCATCTTGAGAGGTAAAACGGATATATCCAACAAATAAAAACATAAGCAAATACTTCCCTAGCATTGGTAAAGAAGCGGATAAGCTGAAAAATGTTCCTGTCTCTTCTATATCGCAAGAGACTGTTTACAATAATCTTACAGGAGAGGATGCAATAAAATAACAAGCCCATTTTAGCCAATATGAAAAAGTTATTTGTCACTGAACAGAAAAGGATCTTCTTTGCTGATCCAAACATAAAGGCCTTCTATTGTAGTTCCTTTAGGACTGATGCTGAGCCTGAAAGCTTTTACTAGTTAAAGGCACATCTGTTCACCCAGCTGCTTGTTTAATTGGTTCTGCACCCTTGCTGCTCTAAACTAATAGGTTTTGGGAGATTTAAATAAATATTTGGGGTGGATTTATTGATTTAACAACCTCTGTTTGTCTTCATATTGGCCTGGACTTGTCCCTGCAGTTTTCTTAGTAGTTTGCCTGTTATGTTCTGCGCATGGGCGCAAGGATTGGAGACGAGACGATGAACAGTGAACTTCAACTCTTTATTTAACATTGTGGAACAGAGCTAAAACTATGGCAGCAATAGCCCTTTTTATAGGCAAGCTGCTGATCAAATAACCAATAAGAAACGGGAAGCATTAGTTCCCTTAACCAATGAGAGAGGCCCACTAATAGCCAATCAGATTCTCCTGAATGGACCAATCAGATGTTGCTATTATTGGCCAATCAGAAGTGCAGGGTCAGAACCCTGCACTTTTCTAAAGGTTTTAATAATCTTTATTAAGCACTTTTATTACTTCACTTTTTATTAATTCACAACACCCCTTCCCCCCGGGTTCCGTTTAAGGGGTGCGGTGACGTAATCTTTGAGGTAGGCAGGTTGTTTAGATTGTCTATTAGATTTTCGCTGTTCCCCCGGTACTTGTTTATAATCTTGTTTGGGCGGGACGTTTTCTGGCGAGTAGGGTGCCTCCGGTCCTTCATTTAAAAACTCGGTGCCGCTAATGTCCTCGTTGTCCTTTTGCCTTTGTGGGCTTGCTTCTGATGAGGTGTCTCTTTGAGGCAAGTCCACCACCCTCTCTGATTCTTCCGAATGCTCACTTCTTCCACTCTGCTTTCTGCCGTTTCGAACTCGGTCTCCTCGGCATCTCCTCCCCCCTCAGTTTGGAAGTTACCGGAGTCGCAGAAACAAGGTTGCAGCCTTGAACGCAGCTGATCAATATGGTGCTTCCATATTCTTCCGTCACGACTTTTTACTAGGTACGACCTGGGTCCTGTGACTTGGATTACAGTTGCCTCGACTCACAAAGGATCGCCAGAAAAGTTTTTAGTGAAGACTAAGTCGCCTGTCTGGAATTCGTGGCATTTCCCACTGGATCCGTGTGGTTTTTCTGGTTCATACGATGGGTGTAGTCGGTCAAGGTGGGAGCGGAGTTTTCGTCCTATTAACAATTCGGCCGGAGTCTTGTTGGTGATGCTGTGCGGAGTGATGTGTTGAAGGAGTATCCGGTTAATCTTATCTTCGATATCACTGTAGTCCATTTTGTGTAGGGTTTTTTTGACGAATTGTACCATGCACTCGGCTCTTCCATTAGCTGCAGGATGCACTGGAGAAGTTAGCGCATGGTGAATACCACAGTCCGCCAAATACTGTTCAAAAGACAGCGCGGTAAACTGGGGCCCATTGTCGGATAGAAGAATGTCTGGAAGTCCATGGGTTGTGAATAATCTGTCCAATTTCCTGATGACGGATTCAGTTGTGGTACTTTTCATTTCATGGATTGCAAGCCAGTTTGAGTAGGCATCCACTGTTACTAGGAATGTGTGTCCTTTAGTAGGTCCCGCAAAGTCAATATGAATACAGGACCATGGTCCCCTGGGTGTTTCCCACTCTGTTGGGGTTGCTTTCGGTGGGGCATTGCTAACTTCCTGGCATTTGCAACAAGTCTTTACCCAGGCCTCAATTTGCTTGTCGATATCCGGCCACCACGCGTAGCTTCGTGCGAGTGCCTTCATGCGCACGATGCCGGGATGGCCTTCATGCAAGGTTCATGCAAGGTTTTCAATACTGCTCGTTGCAGCCGCTCTGGGATGACGACTCTATCCCCCCAAATTACGCAGCCTTTCTGGGAAAACAGTTCCGTCTGTTGATTCTTGAAAGGACTGAAGTTGTCAGGGATTTGATCCAATGGCCATCCTCGCTCGACCCAGCTAAGAACTCATGACAAAACAGGATTGCGTCTGGTTTCGATCGCGATATCTCGAGCTGTCAGTGGTGTTGATTGAAGTGTCTCAATCTGGAGCATCACGAGAGTTGGAGCTGGGTCAACGGTTTCTGGAAGGGGATGGCTTTCCCTGGGTGGTGTTGCAGTTTATAATTATATGCAGCCAAGAATTCCGACCAGCGAGTCATTCTGGGAGATAATATATAAGGGGTTGGCTTGTCCCCCGCTATAATCCCCAGCAAAGGTATGTGGTCGGTAACTATAGTAAAAACTCGCCCATAAATATATTTATGAAATCGTTTAACAGCAGAAACGACAGCAAGAGCCTCTTTATCGACTATAAGACTATAGTTACGTTCAGCTTTTGATAGCGTTTTTGAAAAGTAGGCAATAGGGGCTTCACTACCATTTGGTAACACATGGCTCAAAATGGCACCCACTCTGAATGGTGATGCATCACATATAATCATTAATGGCAAAGTCTCATTATACTGCATCAAAACAGCGTCTGAAGTCAATAAGTTTTTTACTTGTTGTAACGCGTGTTCCTCTCGATGTCCCCAGACCCAGGTTGCCTTTTTGTCCAACAGACAATGTAGGGGCTCAGCTATGGTCGCTTTGTGGGGCAGGAATATGTTGTAGAAATTGATAAGGCCCAAGAAAGCTTGGAGATCAGTCTTATTTCTGGGCCTTGGAGCGTTTTTGATTGCCCTTAGCTTGCTATTGGTGGGGTGAATGCCTTGTTTATCGATTAAGTACCCCCAAAATTCTACTTTATCCGTACACAGTTGACATTTTTTTTTACTTTAAGGCCAGAGTCTTTAAATTTCTGGAGAACTAACCTCAGGCACTCTCTTAGTATTTCTCTAGTTGGAGCAGCAATTAAAACGTCATCAAAATAAGGTACAACCCCTTTTATACCTTGTAGTAGTCTCTCCATCAAGCTCTGAAAAATTCCTGGGGCCAAACTAACTCTGAGTCGGTTGCACTTAAATGCACCTTGGTGCATAACAATCGTTTGTGCTTCTGCCATTTTTTTGTCTACAGGCAGTTGTTGGTATGCCTGTGCTAAATCCAATTTAGCGAAGACTTTTCCGCCCCCCAGGGAATGAAGAAGGTGTTGTACCACCAGTATCGGGTAAGCGTTCTGTTGAAGGGCGCGATTCAGGGTGGCTCGGTAGTCCCCACAAATTCTTAATGATCCATCCGGCTTGATGGGTGTTACGATTGGGGTTGTTAAGCCTGTGTTCCCCAACCAGGATTAAGGAGACAAGCTAAACAGAATGTGCAGCGTTAGTCAGATAGGCACACAGATAAATGAATGAGATAAGTTTGTATGTTTGTTAACATACAATAAAAATAACAGATACGCTTGTGCTATCAAAAATATAGTTTATTCCATTTAGAGTTTATAGCATAGTCAAAATAACAGTCCATTAGTCATGTATCACTTTAGTCAGTCCATTCAAGGATATTCATTTAGCAAAGTCCGTGTAGAATATCCAATGTCAGTTCACTTACAAATAAAGCAGTCCTCTCACAGTTGATAAGATCAACTGTCCTTTCTCTCTCCCATTCCAGTAGGGAAAAACACAGTCTTCATCCAGTAATTAGGGATCATCAAGCCAGAGAGAGCAAGCTGCGGTACCTTGCTTCTTTTATGGTGCTTTTTACAACCACTCCTTTAATTACATTCCTACAGTTAAAGTTGCAGACACCTTAACTAATAAACCATGATAACATATTTATTATTTTACCTAAACCAGTTAGAGTAAACAATGTTATCCCTAACAGGGGTTTCCCAGGGAGCATGGTCGGTTGGTTCTAACACACCCTGGGCTATTAATTTATCAAGCTGCTCATCAATCTTTGGTTTAAGGGCAAATGGAACTCGATGAGGCTTAAGGCGGATGGGAGCTACTTTGGGGTTAAGGTTAAATGATTTCGGGGTCCCCTTGTACTTGCCTAATTTCTCTGTAAAGACGTCCTGGAACTCCCGGATGATGGCCTCTTCCCAATCATCGCTGTTGGTTCGGTGAATGCCGGCTACTTCAATTCCAAGTGGGGTGAACCATTGGAGGCCTAACAAACTAGGCCGGTCCCTGTTGACTACGGTTAGTGGTAGGGATGCAGTACGATTTTTAAATGAGACACGGACTTTGCTGGATCCAACGACTGGAATTCGATTTCCCTGATAGTCCTTAAGTATGATTCTTTGGAATCTGAGGTCTTGCTGCCGGACGGTGGGGATTAATTGTTTAAGGGTCTTCCAGGAAACCATCAAGAGGGACAATCCTGAATCGACTTCCATCATGCAGGGCTGGTTTTTGATGGCGACCTTCACCTGGATCTTCTTGGCATCTAATGATGAGGCGTGACCGATCGTAATGGTTTGGTGTGCCTCTTCTCGTTTTGTTGACTGGGCTGGTGGTTTGTTTCTGTAAGGGTGGTTGTTCCATTGGTGGGTTAAGTATTCTCGATTCACAGGACGACTTCCTGTGGGCTGGTGGTAGTTGGTCCCCCTCTGAGGTGGGTTGGATCCTTGCTTGCTTCTACAGACTCTTCCGATGTGACCTCTTTTCCTGCACACATGGCAGAGTGCGTCGAGGAATTTGCAGTCTGATCATGGGTGGTTTGCCCCACAACCAGCACATTGGTACTGCACTCTCTGGTTACCTTGATGGCGTTGATCTCATTCAGACCAGAGCCGGTTGACCTCTTCTTCATCGCTTTCTGATGACGATTCGAAGTTCTCGTGGTGGGCTGTCATTGCCTGTCCTTCCAGATGAGGCGAGATTTCGCCGGCGAGTTGGTGGAGCGGGGCGTGGGTGCAGCACATTTGTGCAGCCGACTTCCTGGTTTCTTCTGCTGCAGTAGCATCAGTGATGGCATCTGCAAGGCTAATGTCACTTTTCGCCATCAACTTACTTTGGATGGCTAGTGCATCTAATCCCAGAACTATTCGGTCTCTCAGGGCCTCTTCGAGGTCGGCGAACCCACAGAGGCCTCTCAAATTCCGGAGGTCCACAATGAAATCTGCAATGCTTTCTCCCTTTCGCTGGTCTCTCTGATAAAATTCATGTCTTCGAACAAGCATTGGTACGGTCGGTGCGTAGTGGGCCCATAGAAGGGGCTCGAGGACGTCCCAGTCCATGGACTTCACCTCAGCCGGTTTGGCTAGTGCCTTGGCCATCTTAAACATGGTCGGCCCGCAGTGAGTTAGGAATACCGCTCGCTTCTTTCCGGTAGTGGCATCCCTCAGGTTGTTGGTCTGCAGAAACATCTGGAATCGGTCCATATATGAGTCCCAGTCTTCTTGTGCCGGGTCGAATGGAGCGGGTGGTATGATGCTACTACACATGGTTCAGCCGTTGGTGCGTCTTCAGCCACATGCTCTGTTTGGCGCTCTGTAGTGCTCAGTCAGCTCTGACGTCTCCAAATCCCATCCTCGTCGCCAGTGTTATGTTCTGCGCATGGGCGCAAGGATTGGAAACGAGACAATGAACAGTGAACTTCAACTCTTTATTTAACATTGTGGAACAGAGCTAAAACTATGGCAGCAATAACCCTTTTCATAGGCAAGCTGCTGATGAAATATCCAATAAGAAACGGGAAGCGTTAGTTCCCTTAACCAATGAGAGAGGCCCGCTAATAGCCAATCAGATTCTCCTGAATGGACCAATCAGATGTCGCTATTATCAGCCAATCAGAAGTGCAGGGTTAGCACCCTGCATCTTTCTAAAGGTTTTAATAATCTTTATTGAGCACTTTTATTACTTCACTTTTTATTAATTCACAACATTGCCATTCCCTCCTTCCCAGAGTGACTGATAAAAGGTCATTCAGCTGGCATAATGTCCAAAGTGAGATGAGAAATCATCATCTCTTGGTTTCTCTTCTTGTGCCTAAACCACGGCACCAAACTGGATCTCTATCAGTTGTGGCTGTTTTTAGTTTTACACTTGCTAAAATATGAGGACAATGCAGCTATGTTTGAAAATAAAATACTTTATTGCCTGAGGTAAGCCCTTATATACATAGTATAAAATACCTAATATATTCAAAATTATGAAATTCAATGAAGTATTGTAGGAATTTAGCACCCACCCCTCTCCTAGAAACATGAAATATCTTAGGAAATATTAAAAATGCAGAATATTTCCCCTAAAAAAATAGAAACTCAAAGAAGCAGAAACTAAGTGCCTCCCCATCTTTGATAATGGACCATTACTATGGCCTGGGCCAGCCTACTTTACATAACAAAGGTCTACTCCAGGTAGAGCTATAATAGGAATTGCCCAAAGCCCTTTCATTACATCATCATTCAGCAAGGCTCACCCAATCCTGGGACTCAGGACAGCCTACAGAGTTGTCCCTACATGGTCCCATGGGAGTCTGACAACCAGTCAGAATACAAGCTCAAATTCAAATCCGAACAGAGCGTATGAAACCCAGGAACTCTTAGCATATCTTTCTTTCTTTTCCTTCACCCAAATCTTGAAGCATATGACCATCCTTTTCACTTTGGAGCTCCAAGCCATGTGGTCTTGTGCACCATTAACCATTTTTCCAAACAGCCTCCATGTTTCCAGTGTCTTTTTCCCCACTTGGAACTGAACCCAGAAGGATAATTCTTCCAACAGTACCATAATTTATTCTTACAATATCTTTAACTCTGCTCAGTTACTCACTTAGGTTGGAAACAACACTCTAAGAACTTCCAATAACTTCATCTCAACAAAAATGCAGGAGGCTTGCTGTCGTGCTTGAAAGTTTAAACAGGAAAACAATTGTCCCTTCAGAGGAGACGATCATTAAAAAAATTCACGAGTGGAAGGCGGAGCTTCGTTTCGGCGATACAGCTGCGATCTCGGGGCTCTGAGATCGCAGCCGATATTTTCGCCCCTGGTCAGTCCTAACGGACCTAAACCGTCCCATAGAGACGGGGATTGTGAAGGGCACTGTCCCAGGATCACAGAGATATCGCAAAATCTCTGGTTTGATCCGGGAGAAGCCCTTTTGCTGGTGGCAGAAAGGCAGCCTCCATAGCTGCTGAAGTCAGGACAGCTCTGGAAAGAAAGTGGCTGGAAAGAAAGTGTGTCGGTTGGGTGAGAAACTTCTTTTGTGTTGTAAATTCGCTGAGGTTTGAAAGGGCATCCTGAACAAAGAAGAAACCTGTGAGATTTTTTTTTTGACCAAAATTGTTTGAGCGGCGTTTTTTAAAGTGATGTCAAATTGAGGCTTGGATTTTTTTTTCTATTTTTTTTCTGGGGACTTTAATGTGACTTTGTAGGTAACCGGACTGAATAAAAAATTACAAAGAAACACTGAGACTTGAAACCAGAGATCTTCTTATTGGGAATTTTACCTGATATATATAGTAAAGATTTGAAATACCTGATTGTAAATGTATTAACAGCGGCTAGGATTGTATTTGCTAAAAATTGGAAGAATGAGAAAATACCATTACAGGAAGAAATTATTAAGAAAATATTGGAATATGCTGAGATGAGTAGATTGACATTTGAAATTAGAGAGCAAGAGGATAAACAATTTTATGAAATTTGGGATCTTTTTTATCAATGGTTGGATGATAAAATACGATAATAGAATATTTAGAATGCTAGACAGTAAGGAATATTTTTATTTTGCTATTTTGTTAGTATTTTGTTATTTGACATTATATTTATAAAGGGTTTTTTAGGATTGATTTGGTACGATTATGTTTTGTTACAGAATAAACTGGTTAAAGTATTGTTATCTCATAAAGCATGAATGATTAAAAGTATAGTCAAAAATTTCTTTTTTTTTTTTAAGTGATATTAGGATATATAAGTTTGGATTGACAATATGAGTTGTTATGTAACATAATTGTAATTGAGACTACAAAATGAATGCACAAAACTGATGAACCAACTGACACACTGGATGTACATATGAGAGTTGATGTTTCAATGTTTTGTTTGTCTTGTTTGTTTGTAGAAAATTAATAAAATCTCTTTAAAAAAAAAAAATTCACGAGTGTGCAGAGATGGACAGCCTAACCAAATTACTAAAAAACAACAAAGATAGTGAATACTACAAGTTTGGAACTGTTGGTATGGTAAAGAAAAAGCAACATTTGACAACTGAATACCGTGTTTCTCCAACAATATGGCCTTCACCAATAGGAAGGCCCAGCATGATTTCTAGGCATGAGGTGAAATTAAGCCCCACCCCCAAAATTTAGGCCTATTTAAACCATGCGTTTCCCCGCCATTTCTCACATTGTTCATTCGAACTACACAAGGTGAACAGAAATGGGGGAGAAGGGAAGGGGGGAAGAAAACTTGCCTTTAGGAGCACCATGCAGGTAACCTAGGCTAGAATACCCTGATCTACTACTGATAGAACATCAGCCTATAGAAGCTCCCCAAAGGCAGAGTCACCAGCTGCTTCTATCGGCTGGTAGAAGCGACCTTGGGGCGAGTGCTTGGGCGCACTCCCCTCTCCACGAGGCCATTTCTATAGGCCGATGGAAGCAGCTGGTGACTCTGCCTTTGGGGAGCTTCAATCAACCGATAGAAACAGCCTCATGGTGAGGGGAGCATGCATTAGTTTTCTTTGAATCTACCAGCAGGGCAGGAGAGAAAGCACACGTGTACCTGTGTCTGGATAAAAATTGTGAGTTTATGATGGAGGGAATGGGAGAAAAGGCCTTAGCCCAAATGTGTTCTTGTTTTGCTTTCCTACCCATTCTCTGATCAATCTCTTCGGGGCAGCTTTTGGCCTAAAATTGCCCAGGTCTCGCTCAGCTAAAGGAGAGGGGAGGTCTCCAAGGACCTCTGCCATTTGAGAGGACCGAACTCATTGCTTCTCAAAGTTAGACCTGCAAGTTTTTCAAAAGTTCTTCTGAATGCCTCAGATGTCCGATGAAATCCAGAAATGTCTCATGATTGAACTCAATCAAAAAAAAAAAAAAGAACCTGCACCTCATCGCCAAGTCCCTGGTTTTACGGCTCCTCTCTCATCCCAAATTATGTTGAAATAAAGGATTCTGAGGTTGGCATTGGTTAATTGGTTAATGACGGGCGCTCTTTCAGGCGCTCAGAGAGATAGAGAGAGAGAAAAGGAGTCGTCGCTGAAGTTCTCAGACTCCCCCCAACTGTTAGCAGCACCACCCATGAGCTGTGGCAGGCCTGCCTTGGATCATGTGCAGGGTGCCTTCGCTGTTCAACTCCTCCTCCACAACTCAAGGTTCATACTAAAATTAGGCTTTTCCAATCAGCCCCTGCAAATATTCAGCTCTCACCAGAGCAATAGAAAGGAAGGTTTAACTTCTCCCTGGCCCTTCTTCTCTCCAGCTCCCTCCCGCCCTCCTGTGCCATGCCGCCACCCTTTTACACTCACCCTGCTTCTGCAACACATTACCATGAGGACCGCTCCCACGTCTCCTCTCGGAGTCCGCCTTATCTCCCTTCTAAGGGTAGCCGAGCTCTGCTGCCTCCTCTTCCCTCCTGGCGGCCCCCCCACTCCCCAAACCAGTGGCAGCAGCAGGTAAAGGGAGGTCGGCTGCCCTGGGACTTTGGTAGGGTGCCTGGAAAAGGTCTGGCCTGGGGAGGGGAGGGCAGCGGTGGCAACCCTGCAGATGCTAGACCTTCCCTCGCCAGAAGGGCTTGGCTGACCCAATTCAGGGAGCAGGCTAGCAGGGGTGATGTGTGTGTGTGTGTGTGTGTGTGTGTGAGAGAGAGAGAGAAACTCAGCTTGCTTCCCTTCTGCTAAGAAAAGTTTGCAGCCGCTCTCCCATGTGCACTCCCCTCGCCACAAAGCTGTTTCTATAGGCCTTTTGAGAGCTTCCATTGGCCGATAGAAACAGCTTCGAGGAGAGTACGTGTGCGGGCAGCCATGCCTCACCCCAAAGCGGCTGGTGACTCTGCCTTTGGGGAGCTTCCATCGGCTGATAGAAACAGCTTCATGGTGAGGTGAGTGTGCGTGGGTGCTCAACCCGAGGCCACTTCTTTTTTTTCAAAAACAAACTTTATTGATTATAGAAGTAAAATATCAAAGAAACACATACACAACACAGAAAAAAAGAAAAAGGAAAAAAGAAAACGATTAAAAACTACAATTCTACAATCGACAGTCTATGGTTCCTTGTTTGTTATCAATATTGGTGATATATTTACAAATACATCTTATTGTGAATGTATAATTACTACCTCTTTTACATTTTACGTTGTTTACTAATATATTTTCTATTTTTGTTCTATCCAGTTATACCAGCATTCCCAGCTTCTATAATATTCTGATGTTTCTTTTTCCTTAAGTGCAAAGGTTAACTTATCCATCTCTGCGCAGGCTGTTATCTTCTGAATAACCATTTCCTCTGTTGGAATATGTGCTTGTTTCCAACACTGCAAAGGTTATTCTGGCTACAGTAAGAATGTGCAGTATTATATATTTGACTTTTTTAGAAATTTGTCTATTAAGTATTCCCAATAGGAAGAATTCTGGTTTTAATTCAATTTGCTCCGCCGTTATTTCCTCTAACCATTTTTTAATTCTATGCCAGTATCTTTGGGCTTCAGTGCAGGACCACCACATGTGAAAGAATGTTCCCTGTTTCTTTCTACATTTCCAGCAATTCAGATTCATGTTAGGAGACATTTACTTATTCTAAACAATACTAATAAAAATACATAAAAATTACCGTGGAACTTAACAAGATAATTACCAAATTTATCTGGCAAGGGAAAAATCTGAGGATAAACCTAAAGGCAATGCAAGATATGAGGAGCAGGGGAGGTATGGCACTCCCAAATTGGGAATTATACTATAGTGCAGTCTCCTTACTTTGATTGAAAGAGTGGGTAAACCTGTCGAATAAAAGGATCTTATTTTTAGAAGGCCATGATTTACAGAGGGGATGGCACTCATTTTTATGGGACACTGGAAAAATTAAGCAGAAGTATTTCCACAGACATGTAATTAGAGATTCCTTATTGGCTAATTGAAACAAAATTTAAAACATTATTTAAAAATCCCAATCTGGATCTCAACGATGGAGGTGATGATACATCCAAATAATCTAGATCTTAATAAAATGATAAAATACAAAGACCTTCTTGATGCGCAAGGAACTTTAAAATCATGGCAAGATCTCCAAGAACAAGGGCTACAAGTAGAACAGTGGGCTTATTTGCAAATTCAAAATAGATATAGCCAGGACAAGAAAAAATTTGGAATTTATACCAAAGCACAACAATTAGATAAAATCCTATTAGGTCCAGATAAAAAATATATAACTAAATTTTATAATTACTTATTAGAGATGGAATTAGAAGAGGAAGTAGTCAAAGGCAACATGATAGCTTGGAGTAGAAACATAGAACGTAGCATTATATTATTAGAATGGGAAAAAGGTCTGGACAAGGAGTAATAAAATTTCAAAATCAGCAACATATAAAGAAAATGCCAATAAAATGTTTTATAGATGGCATCTCTCACCCCCGAGGCCACTTCTACCAGCCGATAGAAGCGGCTAGTGACTCTACCTTTGGGGAGCTTCCAGTGGCAGCCTCATGGAGAGGTCAGTACGCATGGGGCACTTTAGGTGGAGGTGCGCGTAGGGGAAGAAATTAAGTCACCCCTGAAAAGACGTCCTAACCGTTATTCCGGGGCTCAAAACAAAAAAAAGACCCAGCTTTATTTTATGAGAAACACGGTAAGTTATGAAACTATGAAGGATACGCGCTTAATCATAAAGTATTATGTGAAAACAAAACATTAAAAGAACGAGGAAGATATTGTAACAAGTAGATCACGTCAATGCTATGGGGTAAAAGATAAAAAAAGAAAAGTGTAACCAATACTTGCTGCAAAATGTATATATGTATATATATTTGGCATTCAGCTTTGTTCGGGTATTTTCCCACGTCATAATAGTGGTGCTTTTAAAGTTGTAGCAACGTTTCAGCAGAATCTCATCTGCCATCATCAGGTTTCTGTATGGTGTTTGTCTGTATATTTGTATATATGTTTGTTCCTTTTTAAATGTTTTAAATATATGAAAAACTTTATTTAAAAATTTTTCAAAAGAAAGTTTAAACAGGAAAACAATATTAGTAACCCTTTTGTAGCACATGTAAACACTTACATATTTTCCATAGGAAGAAACGCAGGGATTTGTGGAGGTCTAATAAATAAAGAAAAACAGAAATTACAGAGTTTGTTGTACTAAGGTGGGATTTTTTTTGCAACTTTAATGATTTGTTCTTCATGTACAACTCTTGTACTTGAAGGTTTTAAACAAACTTATTTTCCAAACAATATTACATACATTTCCTCTGCCCATTTTCAGAGAAAACAGCCATAGCCAAAAAAAGCATATTAGTATCCCCAGCAAACTACAGAAATAGTATATGAATAGAACATCCAAATTTTGCAGTCTGCAAGGGCAACCTCTACAGTTTCACACATTATTCATTTTTGCAGAGTTGTTGTTAAGGAAGAAGAATGCAAGCATTTCTGTAAAATGCCACACTTTTACCTCCATTCAATTTATTTATTTAGAATATTTGCCTGGCTGCCCATAATTCTGGGTGGCTCATAGTAAAATAAGACAGTAAAATAAGACCATAAAATAAAAACAAAAACCAGTCTTCTTACTCATCCCATTGGGATGTACTACCATCAGTTTCAGATATTCTTTTTCCATCCTTGAACCTGGGTAAATGTACAGCCTTCCAAAAGGCTAAAAGAGTGAGGGCTTGGTGAATTATTTCCAAGAGATTATTCCAACAGGTAGGGATAGCCACAGGAAAAGGCACACTTCCAAGCTTCCACTAGAGGGCAAGACTTCAGGGAAGGGACCTGGAACATACCTATCCTATTTGATCATTAGGATGGGCAGAAAGAAAGGACCCCGCAAAGATCCTGGTTCCTGCCATGTAAGGATTTAAAAGTGACAACTAGCACCTTGAATTACATGCAGAAGGAAGCTGGAAGACAACACTGCTCATACAACAGAGGTGTATCAGGGGAAAACATAGGAACAACACAAAGTGCATGTGCCACTGCCTTTTGGACCAGTTGTAACATCTGAGTTGCCTTCAAGGGCACTTGAAGTGATCTTCAAGGACAACTCCATGCAAACTGCATTCCGGTAATATATATTTGGATAAATCCAAATATGCTCAAAGAATTTTATAATGAAAAAAATTAAAATGTCCTCTATCTCACAAAATGGACTATTCCCTCTGTAATTTTACTTTGGCCATGTCATGCAGGGAAATTTACTGGAGACAGCAAACATATATTGGAAGTGTTAGCGGTAAAAGGATGCCAGGCCATCAAAGAACATGGTGGCTGGACAGCATCAAATCTGACATTAGCCAGAGTAGAAAAGATTGAAAGATGTGGAAAAGCCTGGCCTTTTTGAATCAACAAGAGCTGGACATGACTGAACGCATTATGATCATCATATTTTTTCAGGTGTTTTTTAAAAAAAATATGTGCCAAGGGAAAAAAGAAAGGGAAGGGAAGAAATAGAAAGGAAAAATAAAGAGAAGAGAAGAGAAAAGAAAAGAGAAGAAACAATACCTTACGCTAGCCCAAGTGTATATGTTTTCCTCTTCTGGGGCCTCTTCTGAAGACTCATCATGTAATTTGTCAATCATGCCTTTTTTCTTTACTTCATCTATAGGTTGATACATATCTTTAAACCAAAAAGGTTTTTCAAATTCTGATGCTGATGTCTGAGGAAAGGATATTAAAAATGGTCATAAAATTTCAGCCTCAGATTTTAATGTTCACATTGCATTATCATTTTATTTGTATCTCAAATTCCAATTCCAATTACTGGAATGGAAGATCTAGCTGAAGGAATACATGGCTAGCAAATTAGAGCAATTGATAACTCCTAATTAGGTGTCCAATTACATAAACACCAGTTTTATCTTTATGTTAGATAATCCTGGAACATATTTTGTATTTCTGCCAGTAACCTTAGTAGTTAGTAGCTGTGGTTAAAAATATTCCCCAAGTCCTAGCATTCCCAAACTTTGCAAGTGGTTTTGGGCTTAATATATGTTATTTAATTTGGTTTAATTATGATCTATGAAATAGATGTATGTCTTAATGTTGTTTGGGAATGAGGCTTTTATCAATTCATTTGATTGATACAACTCTGGTTTTAAGTGAGTTGTGTGGATCACTTTTATTCCTATGGGATCTTTTCAAAAGACCAGCTTTCCTTCATGCATGCAATTTCTCAAGTTAATGGGTTTGAAAGAGCTGGAAAAGTATACAAAACCTGCACGAACCATGTTTGTTAATCTTGGTATATTTAATAAGTCACAATTGGTGGTAGCAAAACTTTTCTTCTGGAAAAATCCCACAGGAATAATAGACAAATACACAAAATACACAACACTGTACAACATGGTTTGTTCACTTGACACTTCACACATTAAGTTACAAACAAGTCATACTTTCCTTTCAAGTTTTGTGAATTCAGCTATTGTGATAATTTCCAGAAATAATGTTCTGTTCATCCACTGTTTGGCACAATGTGGAACATGCATAAGTGTACCATTGTGCCTCCCATCATTGTCCTATTGTCCCCATTTAATCATACCTATTTTCTGTATTCTTACTCATGTTTATACTTATACCTATTATTTTGTAAGCGATTGACAAATCAAATAAATAATTATATAAATTGCAGTATGTCATAAAATGTCTATCAAAATGATTCAAAATACTGTTTTTTTTTCTAAATACTATAGCACATATTTGGATTTTGAAATTGTCAGCCATCTAAGTTTAGGACAGGCTGGGTTCAAGACCACTGGCTGTTACAATGACCTTCTTCTCATTCTACACAGAAAAGCTACAGTGATTCTGAATTACTTCCACATGAGCAGAAAATAAGGGTGCCTCCTGTTCCTGAAGGCAACTGATCCTTACACAGGATCCGGAAGAAATGGTAAGAAGTGGGGGAAACTGGAATATTCAGGAGGAACAGCTGGGAAGCTGCCATCTTTATCCACACTACTGTCGACATGGAGTGATGCTTCAGATGACTTTAAAACGGGTAATTTTAAACAGGAATAGTTATATTTACAGAGAGCACAACAGATGGCTCTAGACATCAGTTTTCCAGTAAGAGCTAACCTATGTTAAACACTTGCAACCCAATCCTAATCCTATATACTCAAAAGTAAACCTCATTGAGTTTAATATGCTCCCAAGTGATTCTAAGTGACTCCAGGGAGCTTGCAAAATTTTTAAAAACTCAGCATCCTGGCACATTTAATTAATTATTATTATTAAGGCTCAGTAATTCAGGCTTTCCTTAGTCAACATCTGTAATACTTTGGGAAATGTGGGGCCATGCTTTTCAGCTCCAATAAGAGAACTAAGTAGCAGATTACCAGTGGTTGCTTCTGCATTTACAGACCTGTTTTTCAAATGTACCTCTCTCCATCCTATCCAGAAGTGTCCTTAAACAATTAAAAAGAAAACTAGTCAGATCTTAGCCTGGATAAAACCCTTTGGCAAAGTGAAAACAAAATAGGCATACATTTCTTTGGAGGATACACAAACTCTTATCATATAAATGAAAGATGTATTTATTTCCATTTCTCAACATGGACTCAAAAGGCCTTTTCAGTCACCAGACTCTTCTGTGCAGGTATAAGTAGTGTGCAGGCAGTAGAAGGCTTAATTGCCTCTTATGCTGAAACACACACTGCAATTGTCTCCAAAGATTAAGACTGCATCTTGCAGGCAACCCTGTATTTCTTTGGGCCTTCACTTATTTTTGGCTTTGTTAGCATACATGCCCATCTGGCAATCTCAAGTTTAGTGTTCATTCAGCACTGAAAATAGCTTAAAGTTGTCAAGATGAGAGGGAAACACCACCAGCTGAGGAATGTAACAGGAAGTCAATGCTATACATACAAATTCAGCCAGGAAAAAGCAGATTATTCAGCAACGTTCTCAGTGTTTTCAACTTTTACTTGCAGCATCCTGTGCATTAAAATTTGCTTTTAAAAGTGAAACTCACAGGTGCATTTCCAAACAATCTTGAGATTGGTCCTCATAAAGAGGATTTTCAAAGCAGAGTGTTGCAAATAATTAAGAATCTCCAGGCAAGAGTTACCATTTTTCCAGAGGGGTCCCTTTCATTCCTTTGGCAATTTGATGAGAATAGATCTGTTTAATCCAAAAAGAGAGGCATAATTGTGAGGCATAAATGTAAAGATTTAACATGGCGAGGAAAAAGAATCAATGACTGTCTAGAGAACAATGGCTTTTTCTCTGTTTCTCAATAAGAAACTCCCCCTTTTCTCCATCTTCTGTGTGTAAAAAGATTTGTGGTCACCACTTATCAAACTTATGGTTTGATAAGCCTTGTCAGAAGGTCTTAGGGACCAAATCAAGCCTTTGAGCCAGATGTTCCCTATCGGACTTGGGAGTGAAATGACTCCAAATCTATACACCTGTTCCGGACTAGCAGGCTCGTAATCCTGCAAACCTGATTGGTCCACTAACAGCAGGTTGTGATTGGTCGCTCCGGGCTAATCCGATTGGCTGGTTAACGGGCTGCCGCGATTGGGCAACCCAAGCGCAGCAAGCTTAAACCCTTGTCATTGGATGCTTTAGCAGCAGCCAGCTCTATAAAAGGAGCTGCTGCAGCCAGGCTTATTTGCTCTGATCAGAAGTCACTAATAAAGAATTGAAGTTACCATCTGAGGTCTCGTCTCCATTATTGCACCCATCCGCCCAGCCATAACACTGGTGACAAGGATGGGATGCGGAGACGATAGAGCTGACTGAGCACTCGCAGAATATTGACAGAGCACATGGTTGACGGCATACAGACAACGGCAGACTGGCCAGCAGCGCTATACCACCCGCCCCGTTTGATCCAGCCAGCGAAGACTGGGACTTGTGTATGGACAGGTTCCAAATGTTCCTGGAGTCAAATAATCTGAAGGACGCCACGTCTAGCAAGAAACGTGCAGTTTTCCTAACGCACTGCAGACCCGCCGTTTTCAGAATGGCAAGGGCACTTGCCAAACCAGCTGAAGTCACAACGATGGACTGGGATACCCTTGCTCCCATCCTTCGTGCTCATTATGCTCCGGCAGTTCCAACCTCATTCGAAGACATGAATTTTACCTGAGGGATCAACGCAATGGTGAGAACATCGGGGACTTTGTAGCTGACCTAAGAAACTTGGGTGGATTGTGTGGCTTCACAAATCTAGAGGAAGCCATGAGAGATCGGATTGTCCTTGGTCTAAGAGACCCGACTGTCCAGAGCAAGATTATGGCAAAAGGAGATATCACCCTCGCAGATGCCATAGCAGACGCCACTGCAGCTGAAGCCACCCGCAAATCAGCAGCATGAATGCGCAGAGTGAATAGGACCAGCCGCCAACCCACCAGTGACCCGGCAACTTCATCAGAAAAATACACATCGGTCACCCACCATGAAGACATCGATTCCTCATTGGATAGTGAGGAGGAAGAAGTCAACAGACTCAGGTCAGAGCATGATCAACAAGACCAGCGGGGTTGCAAATCAAATTTCCAATGCGCCGGATGCAGGGGAAACCACCCATGATCCGAATGCAGGTTCCTAGATGCCATTTGTCGTTTCTGTAGAAAAGAGGGCACATTGCTAAAGTGTGCCGGAATAAAATCCAGTCCCAAGAGGAAAGAAAACAACTTCCAACAATCAGCAGGCAGCCTACCCACAAATCAGGACCGCCCAAACAACCAGTGGAGCTAGTACAACAGAAACTGGATGTTTACTGGCGTAACCAGATGAGAAGAGGCACATCAGACCATCACCATCGGCCACACTTCATCATTAGATGCAAAAAACAAAATCCGGGTAAAGGTCACCATTGAAAATCGTCCATGCATCATGGAAGTGGACTCCGGGTCTTCCCTATCCATGGTTTCCTGGAAAACCCTTAAGCAGCTGATTCCTGACATCCGCCGCCAGGATCTCAGCACACAGCGACTTATATTAAAAGACTACCAGGGCAACTGAATCCCGGTTGCTGGTTCCAGTCACGTCCAGGTCTCCGTCAAGGACCACACCGCAATACTGCCCCTCACCATCGTTGACAGAGACCGGCCCAGCTTATTGGGTCTACAGTGGTTTGCGCCATTAGGAATCGAAATGGCAGGCATCAACCAGACTATAGACGAAGACTGGGAGGTGGCCCTCATCCGTGACTTTCAAGAAGTCTTCACTGAAAAATTAGGCAAGTACAAGGAGTCCCCCATCTCATTTAATCTCTGCCCTGATATCGCACCCATTCGCCTAAAGCCACACTGAATTCCCTTTGCTCTCAGACCGACAATTGACGAGCAATTGGACAAACTAATTGCACAAGATGTGCTAGAACCCATCGATCATGCCTGATGGGAAACCCCAATTGTAACCTCAATAAAACCTGACGGATCTTTGAGAATCTGTGGGGATTACAAGGCTACCCTCAACCACGCGTTACAGCAGAGCGCTTATCCGGTACCCATGGTCCAACACCTACTTCACTCACTTGGGGGTGGAAAAATATTTGCAAAGCTTGACCTGGCCCAAGCTTATCAACAGTTGCCAGTAGATGCAGAAACCGCAGAAGCCCAAACCATAGTTATGCACAGAGGTGCTTTCAAGTGTAACAGACTCCAGTTCGGAGTAAGCGTAGCACCTGGCATTTTTCAAAGTTTGATGGAAAGGTTGCTACAGGGCATCAAAGGATCGTGCCTTACTTCGATGACATATTGATAGCCGCCCCTACAACAAGTCAATTAGAAACAAGCCTAAGAACTGTTCTACAAAAGTTCAAAGATGCAGGCCTCAAGGTTAAGAAGGAAAAGTGCCAGTTATGCACTGAGAGGGTGGAATTTCTTGGTTACCTTCTTGACAAACATGGAATTCACCTTACTGAAAAGAAATTAGTTGCCATTAAAAATGCTCCAAGACCAAATAACAAAACAGACCTCCAAGCCTTCCTGGGACTCATTAACTTTTATAACATCTTCCTACCCCAGAAGGTGACCGTTGCTGAACCCCTGCATAGACTCCTTGACAAGAAGGCGTCCTGGTTTTGGGGACGTCGGGAGGAGCAGGCTTTCCAACAAGTAAAAACCTTTTAACTTCGGATGCAGTACTCATCCAATATAATGAGACACTTCCATTAACTGTGACTTGTGACGCCTCACTTTTTGGGGTAGGAGCCATCCTGAGCCACATCCTACCAAATGGTACAGAGGCGCCTATTGCGTTCTTTTCAAGAACTTTGCCTAAAATAGAGAGAAACTATAGTCACTTAGATAAAGAAGCCCTCGCTATTGTATCTGCAATCAAAAGGTTCCACGAATACATGTATGGAAGATCCTTTTCCATCATCACAGATCATAAGCCATTACTTGGCATCTTGGCAGGAGACAAACCAACTCCACACATCTTATCTCCAAGGATGACACAATGGTCGGAGTTCTTAGCTGCCTACGACTACCAGCTGAGACACCGGCCAGGAAAAACCATCCCCCATGCAGACGCTTTGAGCTGTTCCCCACTGCCAGAACTTCTAGATGACCCAGCCCCCACTCTGTCTACATTGCAAATTGAGACGCTTCCCTCACCTCCACTAACAAAAAACAAAAAAACAAAAAAAGACGCATGTTTAGAAACAAAAAAAGACGCATGTTTGGCACGGGTTCTTAGCTGGGTGGAGAGGGGATGGCCAGAAATCAAACCCAACGACACCTTTAAACCCTTCAAGAACAGATAAACAGAACTTTTCTCCCAAAAAGGATGTGTGTTGTGGGGAGACCGAGTGGTCATACCAACTAAACTACAAAAGAAAGTTCTAAATTTACTACACGATGGACACCCAGGCATCGTACGAATGAAGGCACTGGCAAGGAGCTACACTTGGTGGCCAGGTATGGACAAACAAATTGAAGCCTGGGTTGCCACCTGTAGCAAATGCCAAGAAACATGCTCGGCCCCACAGAAAGCACCACCAGCTGAATGGGAAACGCCCAGGGGTCCATGGTCCCATATCCATATTAATTTCACGGGACCCACAAAAGGACATACTTTCCTGATAACAGTAGACGCCTACTCGAACTGGCTCGAGGTTAACAAAATGCAGACTACCACTACAGATGCAGTCATCAAGAAATTGAACAGACTTTTTGCAACACATGGGCTACCAGATGTCTTGGTTTCTGACAATGGCCCTCAATTTACTGCCTTGGCCTTTGAACAATACATAGCAGACTATGGAATACTGTTAGGGATACACCCTAGCAGAATCTGCACGGCAGTCAGTCAGTCAGGCAAATATGTGAGATAAATGTTTTTGTAGCTTACACTCAGTAAAACAGATACACTGTGCTAGTTAAATAGTTTATTCCAGTAAGATTTTTAGCATAGTCAAACAGTCCATATATCATTCACTAGTTCAGTCCGGAATTATTGGGAATTATAGTGGGAATTATTCAGTTGCAAAGTCCAGTGTCAAAAATGAGGTCAGTAAACTTACAAATATCAGTCCAGTAATATATCTCCTCGCAGTAGAGATATGAAGAAATCAAACCTCCTTTCTTCCTTCAGCAACAGGGAACACGCAGTTAGCAAACCATCAATCCATCATAGTCAGCAAGAAATTCAGTAAGCCAGCAATACAGTAAGCCAGCAATCAATCAAGTTCTCTTGCTCCGTCTTATGGCGGTTTTACAGCCGCATCCAAAATTACATGCTTTGCTGTTTAAAGTGACACACACTTAAATTCACTTTCATAGTTTATATATATTATTTTACCCAAACTACGTTAGGTAACCTTGTTATTCCTAACAAATACGCCACGCCTTGACATCACCTGCGCACCCGGCAGCCAATGGCAGGGCTGAACGGATGGTTCAGTTCACAAAAAAACTTTACAAAAAATGGAACAAGGAAACATCCACGACAAAGGACAAAGTCACCAGGATGCTCCTTCTCCAGCATATTACACCAAACAGTACCACAAACAAAAGCCCAGCTGAACTCCTGATGGGCAGAAAATTCAGATCGCATCTAGACTGCCTACACCCAGCATACACCCCGGAAAGGCCCCTGGGTTCCAGCAGTAAACACCATTCTTTTAGGTAGGAGACCCTGTATTTGCAAAGAACTTTTCAGACCCATTGTGGATTCTTGCCAAAATAACGCAAGTTACCAGCCCCCGTTCCTACCGTTTAGAAACCACAGATGGGAGATTGTGGAAATGCCACATCGACCAGCTGCGGTCAAGGCTGACCACAACTCCCATCACTAACCCCGATCTCAAAGCCAGAGGGGGAAGGGAAACTGGGGGGTTTGAAATTGAACCAACATCTGGTTCAGAAGACCTAACCCCACAACCAGCACAGCAAAGCCCACTATATTCACCTGCTGAGGAAGAGCTTTGGCAGATGATCATCTCTCCAGGTAACAGCAGCTGAACGGAGTCAGCGAATCCGAAGAAAACAGATAGAAGAAACGAAGGAGGCATTGCAGGTATCCCCGGATCACCTGTAAGGAGACCCAGCGTTGAAGCCAGGTCACCACTCCAGACAATCCCAGTAAGCAGTCCGTTGGAACCAGAAACCGAGCAAAGATCTTTTGAACAACGAAAATCAGGTAGACAGGTGCGAAGACCCGCCTACCTGCGAGAATACATCACCCCACCCCTTCGACGGAACCTAGAGGGGAGGGGTGTTCCAGACTAGCAGGCTCGTAATCCTGCAAACCTGATTGGTCCGCTAACAGCAGGTTGTGATTGGTCGCTCTTGACTAATCCGATTGGCTGGTTAATGGGCTGCCATGATTGGGCAACCCAAGCACGGCAAGCTTAAACCCTTGTCATTGGACGCTTTAGCAGTAGCCAGCTCTATAAAAGAAGCTGCTGCAGTCAGGCTTATTTGCTCTGATCAGAAGTCACTAATAAAGAGTTGAAGTTACCATCCGAGGTCTCGTCTCCATTATTGCGCCCATCTGCCCAGACATAACACACCCATTTAGTTATCTCTATTTGACCCCCTCACTTTTTACAAAATCAGTCCTACCCTTACTTGTGATTTTGGTATATCATTGTCACATCTGCTCTGGCTCTTTGAGGTTGAATATATTATATTAAATTCCGCTACAGTAATGTGATCTTCCTTAAACACTAAGGAAATGTTAGCTCTTCACAAAAGCAATATATTAAGAGTTGGAAAAGTTTACTTTTTCATTACTGAACTTTGAGGTACAGTGGGTTAATAAATGAATATAAGAACCTCTAGTAAAATATTTTAGCTTACCTTAATTATAAAGAGAACTGCAATAATAATAATCATGGTAAACATTGTCACTGAAAGAGCCAATAGGATGTAAATAAGTTTGCCATTCCTGCCAATTTTTTGTAGGATTCTCTGCTTTGCTATCTGCAAGGTTAAAAAAAGAGAAGCAAAATGGAAGATAGGTTTTCATGTATTGCAACTTTTCTTTATCCTGATTAGTAATATAGAAGGCAACTTGTATTCATCAGTATATATTGGACTGTTTTGTAACAGCTTAGTTCTCAGATAATGTTAAGCTAGGATTTGCTTACTTTGAATGTCTTAGCCCTTATCACCACACCTATAAAAATTTAGCAACACCTATAATCTAAACCCATTTCTTGAAGTTAGTTTACTAATCCATAATATGTTTTTAAGCACGTTGAACTTAGAATTCTGGTTTATTATTGATTTATACTTTGCCATACCAGAGGCCCTTACCAATTTATGGTAAACTCAAGGCAAGACAAAGGCAAGTTTCAGACCTTTTGTTCCCCTCCAAGCAATCTTGTAATTTTCCTTGGCCACTTTTCCCTACTTATTTTGTTTTCTGAATACCAGACAGATGGAAAAGTCTGAAATCTGAATGCCAAAGCATCTATTATCCCCACAAAACCTGACATTAGATTATATCAGGAAAAAAAAAACCATCGGCAGAATCTTATAAATGCAAGCCCATAATAAACCCACTTTAAAATTATTAAAGAAAGCAAATTTTATATTTTATTATATTCTATAAAAAATAAGGTTTTCTTATATGTATCCATGTATTCATAACTATGTTTTTACTTATACCTATTATCTTGTAAGCAATTGACAAATCAAATAAATAAAATAAAATAAAAAACATAAACAAAATCTTCATCAACCACTGACCAAACATACTCGTATTATTGCTGCTAAGACATGGGAGAAACCATATATGTCTGGGTAAAAAATATTTTTAAAAAGTAGCCAGGAATTAGGTAAACAAGCAATGATTATTTCTTTATGTGCAATGCTATGTATGGAATATTACAAAAAAAATCTCCATTAAAGTAGATCTTATTTATTATTGTTTGAATATAGATATGTACTGTATGTTATTGTCAAAGTTTCATTTTCACCTACTGTTTCGGAAACTTTTGCCAAATTTATTATTAACAAAATCTTTATAGATATTTATTGCAATATCCATTCTGTCCCCTTAAAATAGGGTGTCAACATTCAAAAGCAGGAATTAAGTTGATAAATCACTCTAGAGACAATGGTCCATCATCATCTTGTGCAGGAAGCGTTGGACTCTACCATTGTTCTATAAATCCTTCTCCTTTAAAGACCAGTTATCATGTTCCGAACTAAGCAAACTCGTTAGCTTGCAATTCTAATAGTTTTCCTTCCATGACAGGCTCGTAAAGCTGCACTTCTGATTGGCCCGCTGATAGCGGATCGTGATTGGTCATTGTTGGCTGATCTGATTGGCTGTTAGTGGGTCGTCACTGATTGGACACTCCCAGCGCGGCAAACTCAAATCATTGGGTGTTGTGACAGCAGCCAGCTCTATAAAAGGAGCTGCTGCTGCCCTAGTATTTTGCTCTGTTCTGAAGTCACTAATAAAGAGTTGGAGTCACTATTCGGTGCCTCGTCTCCATTCTTTGTGCCCACTCTCCCAGATCTAACACTTGCGACGAGGGTGGGATGCGGAGACAATACAGTTGACTGAACACTCATTGAACGCTAACAGAGCACGTGGCTGAGGGCGCACTAATAGCAGCAGAATGACCAGCAGCGCCATACCACCCGCTCCATTTGATCCAGCTAACAAAGACTGGGACTCGTATATGGACAGGTTTCAGATGTTCCTGGAAATCAACAACCTGAAGGATGCTACGCCTGGCAAGAAATGAGCTGTATTCCTGATCCATTGCGTGCCCGCCATTTTTAAGATGGCAAAGGCACTTGCAAAACCAGCTGAAATCAAGACGATGGATTGGGACAACCTCGCCCTAATCCTCCAGGCCCATTATGCCCCAGCGGTGCCAACACTCATCAGGAGACACGAGTTTTACCAGAGGGACCAACAGGAAAGCCAGAGTGTTGGAGACTTCATTGCGGACCTCAGAAACCTGGGGGACTCTGTGGCTCCGCAAATCTCGAAAAAGCCATGAGAGATCGAATTGTTCTGGGTCTAAGAGACCCCACAACCCAGAGCAAGATTATGGCAAAGGGGGACATTGGCCTCGCAGATGTCATCGCCGATGCTACTGCAGCAGAAGCAACCAGGAAGTCGGCAGCTCGAATGCGCTGAGCAAACGGACCGCACCGCCAACTCGCCAGTGACACTACGCCCCTTTCCGAGAGGCACACAACGACTACCCACCATGAAGACCTTGAATCCTCATCAGAAAGCAAGGAAGAGGAGGTCAACAGACTCAGGTCAGAATGTGATCGGCAAGATCAACAGAATCGTAAGCCCTCATATCAGTGTGCGGGATGCGGGGGAAACCATTCGCGATCAGACTGCAAATTCCTAGATGCCCTCTGCCGTTCCTGTGGAAAGAGGGGCCACATTGCAAAGGTCTGTAGAAGCAAGCGAGGGTCCAGCCCAAACTGAAGAGAAAATAATTTCCGGCAGACAACAGGCACCCCACCAGTAAATCGGGACCGCCCAAGCAACCAATGGAACCACTACTACAGAAATCGAGCACCAGCCACTTCTACCAGACAAGAAGAGGTGCACCAAACCATCATCATCAGCCACGCTTCATCCCTTGATGCAAGTAAAGTCCGAGTAAAGGTCACCATTGAGAATCAACCATGCGTTATGGAAGTCGACTCCGGGTCTTCCCTATCAATGGTTTCCTGGAAAACCCTCAAATAGCTGATCCCTGACATCCGTCGCCAGGACCTCAGCACTCAGAGAATTATACTAAAGGACTACCAAGGAAATAGGATCCCAGTCGCCAGTTCCAGCCACGTCCAAGTCTCCTTCAAAGACCACAGCACAACCCTACCTCTTACCATCATCGATAAAGATTGACCCAGCTTACAAGGCTTGCAGTGGTTCATGCCATTAGGAATCGAACTGGTGGGCATCAACCAGACCGAAGGCGATGACTGGGAAGCGGCCCTTGTCCAGGAATTCCAGGAAGTTTTCACCGAGAAGCTAGGCAAGTACAAGGGATCCCCCATATTGTTTAATCTCTGCCCTGATATTGCGTCCATTTGCCTTAAGCCTCGTCGAGTGCCCTTTGCACTCAAACCAAAGATTGATGAACAATTGGACAAATTAATAGCCCAGGGTGTGTTGGAACCGATTGACCATGCCCGATGGGAGACCCCAGTTGTAACCCCCATTAAACCTGATAGATCTTTGAGAATTTGTGGGGATTACAAGGCCACCCTAAACCACACACTTCAGCAGAGCGCTTACCCCGTGCCTGTGGTCCAACACCTCCTTCACTTCCTTGGGGGTGGAAAAATATTCGCAAAATTGGACCTAGCCCAGGCGTACCAGCAGCTGCCCGTAGATGCAGAGACCGCAGAAGCCCAAACTATAGTCACACACAGAGGTGCATTCAAATGTAATAGACTCCAGTTCAGAGTGAGCGTAGCACCTGGCATCTTCCAAAGTCTGATGGAGAGATTGCTACAAGGCATAAAAGGGGTCGTGCCATATTTTGATGATGTCTTGATAGCCGCCCCCACTAGAAGTCTACTAGAAAAGCGACTAAGAATGGTCCTTCAAAAATTTAAAGACGCTGGCCTGAAGGTCAAGAAGGACAAGTGCTAACTATGTACAGAGAGGGTTGAATTCCTTGGTTACCTTCTTGACAAACAGGGAATTCACCCTACTGAGAAAAAATTGGCTGCAATAAAAAACGCCCCGAGACCTAGGAACAAAACAGATCTCCAAGCCTTCCTGGGACTTATTAACTTTTATAACATCTTCCTACCCCAGAAGGTGACCGTTGCTGAACCCCTGCATAGGTTCCTCGACAAGAAAGCTTCCTGCATCTGGGGACATCGAGAAGAGTGAGCTTTTCAGCAAGTAAAAGACCTTTTAAAATCAGATGCTTTATTGATACAATATAACAAGACTTTACCCTTAACTGTCACCTGTGACGCCTCACCGTTTGGAGTAGGAGCCATTCTGAACCACATCCTGCCAAATGGTACTGAGGCGCCCATTGCATTTTTTTCTAGAATTTTATCTAAAACTGAGAGAAACTATAGCCAACTAGATAAAGAGGCTCTCACTATTGTGTCTGCGATCAAACGATTCCATGAGTATGTATATGGAAGATCCTTTTCTATAATCACCAATCACAAACCATTACTTGGCATCTTGGCGAGGGATAAAGCAACTCCCCACATCTTATCACCAAGAATGACACGCTGGTGAGAGTTTCTAGCTGCATACGATTACCAACTGCGACACCGACCGGGGAAAGCCATTCTCCACGCTGATGCCCTGAGCCGCTCTCTGCTACCAGAAGTCCTGGATGACCCAGTTCCAACCCTAGCTACATTACAAATCAAGGCACTTCCTTCACCACCACTGACTGAACAAGACATCGCATCCGAAACAAGGAAGGACCCTTGTTTGGCATGAGTCCTCAGCTGGGTGGAAAGAGGTTGGCCTGACAACGAACTCAACAACACCTTCAAGCCATTCAAATACAGGCAGACAGAACTTTTCTCCCAAAAAGGATGTGTTTTAAGGTGGAGACAGAGTCATCATCCCAGGGAGACTGCAGCATAAGGTCCTAAAACTATTGCATGATGGACATCCGGGCATCGTGCGAATGAAGGCACTAGCAAGGAGCTACACTTGGTGGCCAGGTATAGATAAGCAAATAGAAACCTGGGTTGCCACCTGCAACAAGTGCTAGGAAACACACTCAGCTCCACCAAAAGCACCACCAACTGAATGGGAAGCACCCCGAGGTCCCTGGTCCCATATCCACATCGATTTTGCGGGACCCACCAAGGGGCATACGTTTCTCATAACATTGGATGCCCATTCCAACTCGCTTGAGGTCCATAAAATGAAGAGCACCACCACAGAGGCAATCGTTAAAAAACTAAACAAACTATTTGCTACACACGGCTTGCCAGATGTCTTGGTTTCAGACAATGGCCCACAATTCACCACCTTGGCATTTGAACAGTACCTAGCAGACCGGGGGATACGCCACGCTTTAACATCGCCGGCTCACCCTGCGGCCAACGGTAGAGCTGAAAAAAAGGTCCAGTTCATAAAGAAAACCTTACACAAGATGGAACAAGGGAACATCCATAACAAGGTGACCAGGATGCTTCTCCTCCAACATATTACTCCAAACAGCACCACAAACCTGGAATATTCACCTTCCGAAGAAGAGCCAAGGCAGATGGTCATCTCTCCATGAAGCAGCACGGCGGCATCAGCAAACCCAGAGAATCCAGATGACAGCCTTGACAGGAGTAGAGATGACAACCCTGAGTCACCCAACGGAGAAGTCAGATCACCATTACCGCTGAGTTCAACAAACAGCCCACAGGAACCAGAGTCCGGGCAAAGACTAGTGGAGCAATGTAGATCAGGTAGACACGTGAGACGACCTGCCTACCTGCGAGAATACATCATCACACCCTTAAGATGGAACCTGAGGGTTCCGAACTAAGCAAACTCATTAGCTTGCAATTCTAATAGTTTTCCTTCCATGACAGGCTCGTAAACCTGCACTTCTGATTGGCTCGCTGATAGCGGATCATGATTGGTCGTTGTTGGCTGATCTGATTGGCTGTTAGTGGGTCACCACTGATTGGACGTTCCCAGCGCGGCAAACTCAAATCATTGGGTGTTGTGACAGCAGCCAGCTCTATAAAAGGAGCTGCTGCTGCCCTAATATTTTGCTCTGTTCTGAAGTCACTAATAAAGAGTTGGAGTCACTATTCGATGCCTCGTCTCCGTTCTTTGCACCCACTCACCCAGATCTAACATATCATCTTTACACAAGAGATATTGCAGACTCTTGCAGTTCTTCTAATCCATAAAATTTTCCCTTCCCCAGGGGGGAAAAGTATATTTGGGTCCACTTACCCTTTAAAAGCAAAAACTGTTCTATCAATCCAGTTTTCTTAAAATCATATCATTTCATCTGAAATCTCTCTTTTAATTCTGTTTTTCTTTGTTTTCAGGTTTCAATTACTTTACCTTTGTGCTATAAGCCACGTTCCCCAGACTCTGATTGGCATCTGTAAGAACTTTACATAAATATATATGTCGCTTTTGCTTGAGTAGTATGGACATGGGAATCATACAGGGAAATGGTGTTCGCACATTACTTACTATAAGCAATCTAAAAAGGGCTTTTACTCTAGATCAGTAACTGCTTTTACAGAAATGAGTGTGCAAATAATTTACATCAATTTGGTCTCCTGGGGGAAAAAGAGGTACTTCTAGGTAACCAAGTCTTGGTAAGACTCCTAAGAGTGCACTTGTTAGGACTACTTATCAAGGTTGCCTTTACCTTATGAGGGGGCTTCTCCATTTTTCTGGAGCTTGCTGAAGAAATATTGTTTTGATTTCTAGCTGGCAAAGTCTTCAGAAGAGATAACCTCTCCATGTCTGCTGATGTAGTGAATTTTATCAGGAAACGACCCATTTTATGGATGAGTTTAGGACAAGACTTCTTGGTAATGGGCTCTTTGCAGTCTATTTTGAGGACACGCATAAACTTGGCAATTATATCCCTGAGAATCTTGTTTGGAAAGATACTTGCCAGTGTTTTTTTCCACTCAGATTCAAAGGCATAACGCTGAAGAAGAAAATTATTACTGGTTGACAAAAAATCAAATGAAGGGGGAGCAGAGGTATAGTAATGTCCATGATGCTTCCAATATGGCTCATCAGGCAACAGTTTTTTCAAAATTGCAGACTCCTCAGTAGTAATTTTAGAGTGGCTTCCTTTAATTATTAAGTGTCTGAGAAGCTTTTCCTTTCTTGATTCCTGAGACTTAAGTTGCTTTGCCAAACGTTTCTCCGCAATTTGTTCATTCTCAGTATTTGTCTCTTTTGCCCGTTTGCTGATTCCAGTGTTCTTTACATGACTGGGCCTTGCTGATGTCTTGCCAGATTTAAGAACAAAGACCACTTTACCAGCCTGTTCCTCACCACCATCATGCACTACAACAGAAGATGTCAAAGGAGGCAGCTGAGTTGGAAGATGTAAAATGGAGCGCTTCTGTAAGGAGTGAACTGATACTTGAGCAAGACTCTTAAGGGAAGAAACCCGCTGAGCATCTAATAGTGCCACAGGCTTCCCTGTTTTTTCCCTTTCATTTCTCCCAACCTCAAGATCTTCCTGTATTTTTCTTTGGTACCATTTTAACCTTTTAACAGGGTTTTTAATCTTCAGCTTTACATCACTTAAAGTTTCTGAGATCTCTGTAAGTGCTTCCTTTTGCATCTCCAACTGATGAGTTTTCTCTGTGTTTTCTCTTATTTTTTCTTTGAGTGTCACCTTCAGCCACCTTATAACCTTCAGAGCTTCTGAAATATCTGTAGCCATTTCCTTCTGAGTCTTCAACTCATGAGTTTTCCCTTTATTTTCTCTTATTTCTTTGAGTGTCACATTCAGCCAACTCTTAATTTTCAGAGATTCTGACATTTTTGTAGGTGCTTCCTTTTGAACCCCCAACAAATGGGTTTTCTTTCTATTTCCTCTGATTTTTCCTGTGAGACTCACCTTCAACAACCGCTTCTCCTTCTGTTCTGAAATTTCTGTAGGGGCTTCCGTTTGAATCTCCAACTCATGAGTTTTCTCTGTGTTTCCTCTAATTTTTTCTTTGAAAGTCACCTTCGGCCACCTCTTAACCATCTGAGCTTCTGAAATGTCTCTAGGCACTTCATTTTGAAACTCCAACTGATGAGTTTCCCCTTTCTTTCCTCTAATTTTTTCTTCAAAAGTCCCCTTCAGCAACCACATATTCTTCAGTGCTTGCAAAATTTCTGTAGATGCTTCCTTTTGAATCTCCAACTCATGAATTTTCTCTGTGTTTTCTCTTATTTTTTCTTGGAGAGTCATCTTCAGCCGCCTTTTAACTGTCTGAGCTTCTGAAATGTCTGTAGGTGCATCTTTTTGAATCTCCAACTCATGAGTTTTCCCGTTCCTTTTTCTTATTTTTTCTTTGAAAGTCACTTTCAGCCACCTCTTAACCTTCAGATTTTCTGAGATTTCTGTAGGCGCTTCCTTTTGCATCTCCAACTGATGAGTTTTCTCTGTATTTTCTCTTATATTTTCTTTGGGGGTCACCTTCGGCCACCTCTTAACATTCAGAGGTTCTGAAATTTCTATAGGGGCTTCCTTTTGAACTGCCAATTCATGAGTTTTGTCTTTGTTTTCTCTTATATTTTTTTTAAGAGTCTCCTTCAGCAACCATTTATTCTTCAGTGCTTGCAAAATTTCTGTAGGCGCTTCCTTTTGAATCTCCAACTCATGAGTTTTCCCTTTGCTTTTTCTTATTTGAAGCCAATGATCTCCCTGTACCATATTCTGATTCTTTAACCCTTGTAAATAGCTTTTAGGCCTCAGGCTTATGTCACTAGAAACTTCCAAAATTTCTGTAGTTAAATCCTTTTGGACTTTCAACATTTGTGCCCCTTCATTTTTGGTTATTTTTGCTTTGGGTGCCACTTGCAGGACATTGGATGATTTGTATAGTTTTTTCAGCAGATTTTCATGAGATCCCATTTCATCCAAATATTCATGAGGATTTGATTGAGTTAATCTACTCCATAATTTTAAAATTGATAATTTAAGAAATTCAATGGAATTACCAATTGTCTCCGGAATATACACATTGTCATAATTGGGAGAATTGATATTCCTTCTACAATTAATGTTGGAGGCTGGGCATAGAAATATGAATCCGTCCAACCTTTCAAAATACACCAATAGAATTCCAAGCAGGAAAATTTGGGTCGCAGAGGGGGCAACACGTCTCATGATGCCCATATCCTCTTGCTCATTTTACCCAAGTGAAGGATGCCTTGGAATATTGCAGCCAACAATTGAAGTGATTCTATGTGGCTACCAAGCAACCACATGATATTCCATATGAAGGCTGCAGGAGAATGCCATTGCTGTGATATCATTTTACCATGATTCCTGACATCATAGAATTCCCAGAACCATGGCAACAATATAGGTGGTGGCCTCTTTTATAGATTATGAGTTGATTTTAAGAGATCACTCAGAGATTTGTGATTAATGCTTTTGGGTCAGGGTCACAGTCATAGTAGGGAATACCATCTCTTTCGATTGAAAAATCAGATTGTAGGGCCTGGCGATAATTCTCCAGCTACTAAATCACCAAACTGGTTGTTAAACTGGTAGAATCTCATTGCTGACTAATTCCCATGCAAACCCACATAATTAAAGGAGAGATTCTTCCTTCCCCTATTAGACCAAGTGACATTGCCCAATTGTGTTTTATGTTATTGTTGTGAGAAAGTCTTTGACTCTGGCAAACTCCTGTTGAAGTGTCTTTGGTTCTCAGGGCTGTCTTCCTGATGTATGGAACCTACATTCCATCTCTCCCTTCCTTCCCCCCTTCCAGTTCATTGGCAAGCTGAGAAGTGATGCTTATTGCAACAGAAAAGCACATTTTGAAGCTTGACATTTGTATCATTAATCCATTATTAATAAAAGTGTGCAGAACATGAGTCCCTTTTATCTTCCTTACCTCCCTTATCCTAGAAATTAAATAATTTTTTTTGGAGAAAGGGAATTTTAGATCTAATACTGTCTACCCTGACACTGTTTGCAAGCAAATGCAAGTAATCCTTGACTTACAACAGTTCATTTAGTGACCATTCAAAGTTACAATGACATTGAGAAAAGACCTATGACTGTTTTTCACTGTTATGACCTTTGCAGCATTCTCATGATCATGTAATCAAAATTCAGATACTTGGCAACTGTTTCATATTTATGACTGTTGCTGTGTCATAAAGTTGTATGATCCCCTTTTTTGACTTTCTGACAAACAAAGTAAATGGTAAAGCCAGATTTACTCAACAACTGGGCTACAAACTTATAGACTGCAGTGATTCACTTAGCAACTGAGGCAAGAAAGATTGTAAAATGGGATAAAACTCACTTAACAAATGTCTCCCTTAACAACAGAAATTTCAGTTTAATTGTGATAATCAGTCAAGGGCTAAATGTATCTTATGTATGCTGACAAGTATACATATGACTTGTCCCTTTACATTATCCCTGCATTTGGAAGATTCACTTGACCAGAATGGTCTTCTATAACTGGAAAACCTGGACCAGAAAATGTGTAAACTTTTGAATATGTACCATGCTTTACATCTACGAAGAGACATCGACAGGTTATACCTGCCAAGAAGAATCGGGGGCAGAAGATTATTGTAAATCCATCAAACTGTAGAAGAAGAAAAACGAAGTTGGAATGATTGTGCAGAAAAATTGGTGCAGGCTGTGAAAATGGACAACATTATAAAACAACAGAAACAAAGGCAGAATACAAGGAAAAACAGCTGGATGACGTTAAATGGACAAGCTTTGCATGGACAGCATTTGAAAAACATTGAAAGAAAATGTGATAACAACTTGACATGGGCATGGCTAGAGGGGAACCATCAAGAAAGAAACGGAAGGTTTAATACTTGTTGCTCAAGAACAAGCACTACAAGCTAATGCCATGAAAACAAAATTACAAAAATCCACTGACAATCGAAACTACCGACTTCGCAATGGCAAAATTGAAACTGTTTTTCACTTAATATGTGAGCACAGTAAATTTGTGCAAACTGACTACAAAGCTAGACATGATCAAGTTGCTAAATCAATCCATTGGTCATTATGTAAAAAATACGACTTACCTGTATCCAAAAAGTCATGAGAACATAAAGTGAAAAAAATTGTCAAAATGATATCCATTGTCACTGATATTTGTGATACATCTTTAAATGTTCAGTTGACTGTTTCATGTTTCATAAATAAAAGAGATGATAATAACAATAACAATAACAATAACAGTAGTAATAATAATAATAATAATAATAATAATAATAATAATAATAATAATAATAATAATAATAATAATGTTTAACTAATAAAAAAGATAATACAATGTAAAGAAATCTGTAAAGAAAAAACTGAACTTTTGGAAACAACTGTTGAAAAAACCAGTGGAACACAATAAAACTGCTTCCTGGATCAAAGATACTGAAAGACAAACAACACAAAACAAATGAAGAATATTGTAATAACTGATATGGTTGCACAACAAGTAAACAAGATCAAGAACTGGAGCACAGCTGGCATGGACGAACTGCATGGATAGTGGTTAAAACCAGTGAGGGGATTCAAATTTTTTTACTACCGATTCTGTGGGCATGACTTGGTGGGTGTGGTGTGGCTTGGTGGGCATGGCAGGGAAAGGATACTGTAAAATCTCCATATCCACCTCACTGCAGGAGAAGGATACTGCAAAATCCATTCCCACCCCACTCACTAACTTGCTTTCCAGCTCTGTTCTCCTGTGCAGGGCAACAAAAGAAGACCCAGCCAATCAGCTGGGACTCTGGAGGCAGAGAATAGATGGGGCGGAGCCAATCACAGGTGGTATTTGCCAGTTCTCCAAACTACTCAGAATTTCTGCTACTGATTCTCCAGAACTGGTCAGAACCTGCTAAATACCAACTCTAGTTAAAACACCTGACCAGCCTTCAATGCTTTAAAATGCAACAAGCGAAGAATTGTTAACCGCTGGCCAAACATGCTTGATAATGAAAGGTCCAGAAAAGAGCACAGAATCAAACAACTACAGCCTAATTACTTATCTGCAAACAATGTTCAAACTTTTTACAAGAATACTGGCAAACTCAGCATTCAATCATCTGATGAAAAACATTTTTATATCCAGTAGAACAAAAGGAAATTATAAAAAAAAATCAAGAGGAACAAAAGATCAGCTGGTACTAAAAATGCAAAATGAAGAAAAACAAATCTAAATATGGCGTGGCTTGATGACAAGAAGGTATTTGATTCATTACCTCATAGCTGGATTAATGCCTCTTTGGAAAACTTTGAAATCAGCAAAAATATTTGTACATTTTTGAAAGCAAATATACAAAAATGGAAAACAATTCTAACAGCAAATGGGGCAAATATTGGTGAAATCAACATCAGACAAGGAATCTTCCAAGGGACTCATTTTCACCACTACTATTCAACAGTGCATTAATTGCACTGACAATAATCCTACAAAACACAAAACTGGGATACCAAATCTCAAGCCAACATGGCAAGATAAACCATCTACTATACACGGATGATTTAAAAATGTATGCGAAAAACCATCTTCTGGTTTGCAGGGCTTTGGCGGCAGGCAGGAATCCGCGATCATGCACGGTTTCTGCCTGGGCTGGCCACTGGAGCACCCCGAGCCAGCTGGCTTCAGGGCTAAGCCACCCCGTAGAGGGGGCAGATTCCAGCAGGGTCGAGGAAAGCCGCATTTTTCCTCCTCAGCTGGCTAAACTCCCTTTCCCGAAGACGGTAAGAGCAGCAGTCAGAAATGGCCGCCTCAAAGAAGCACTTATCCAGAAAAGAAAGTGCAGGAGGAAGTTAAGAAGTGAAAGTTTTGGCTGACCGGGATAAGAAGCAACAACTAAGGTATCCTGGAATTTAAATTTCAAAAAAGATACATCGCTCCCAAAGAGGATTCAGAAGCAGCGAATGAAAGTGAAAAGGGAAAGTTTTTTTTAACTCTCCTTCCTTACGTTGACAGCGAACAGAGATGAATGAGAAATTGGAAAAATCCGCTTTGGCATCAGTAGGTAATTAAACTGGAAAATTAAATGCCAAGGGGACAATAAAGATTTCTGAACACTACTCTCCATTCTTTGTTCAAAGATCTTTGTTTTAAGATCTTGTATTCCTTGCATAACCATCGTTAAATCCACTTGCGCTTTGTCTTGCTTCACCATTGGTGAGAGTCGTCCTCCAGATGACGGGGAGACAGGAGCAGAAGTTGAGATGCCCGAAGGTAAAATTTTCTTACTCATTTCGATAACTCAGGGTCTTCTGGGTCTTTTAATCCAATTAGGGAGATAGCCAATTATAATCCAATTTAGAAAAAGGAAAACACCATAAAAAACGAAAAACAAAACCAGTAATAAGTAAAAAGCCCAAAATTAAAAAGAAAAAATTCTTCAAGTTCTTCAAGACCTTAATGCAATTGTGAAATACGCAAATATAATTCAAAAGTAAAAATTAAAAAATGAAGAGGAAAAAAGAAGCAAAATAAAGCCCAATAATATCAAAAAGTAAGCAAAGAAAAAGAAAAAAAAAAGAAAAAGAGAGTTCTTCAAGTTCTTCCCAATTGAAAAACCTCAGAAGATGAAAAAAAGCCATAAAAATAAGTCAAAAATAAAAATCAAAAGGCAGACATCCCCATGAAAAAAAGCAAAAAAGCAAAAAAAAGAATATTCTGAGGCTTCCCCTTTAAAAAATAAATAAAAGTGAGATATAATAAAAAATAAAAATAAATATATGAATATTACAATAGTGTGGTGTTAGAGGGGAGGGATGAAACAATTAATAAGGAGTTAAAAAAAAAAGACACACACTGCCTTTTATTTATCCAAGGCTCTTATTTGACTTCTCCACAAATTTCAAAGCCAAACTTCAGATGTTCATTTAATAATAGAAGTTCCAAAGAGCACCTGTGTAAACATCCTCTTCCCTCTATCTTATCATTTCCAGTAGTCTTGAGAAAGTTTTTCAAACAAAAGTTTTTCAACTTCAGAGCATTTTTCAACTTCAAACAGAATATTTTCAAGCCTCTAGTTGGCAGTGTTACAAAGTTTCTTCTATCCACTCCCCCTTCTTCCCCCCGAAAAAAGCCTAAAAAGAGAAGAAAAAAAAAGTATATGTGTATATTTATATATATTAAAAAAAATATTAAAGGGGGCCTCTATTTTAAAGAATATAAACAGTCAGAAAGGCGAAGAGAAAGCAAGTAAATATAAAAATGTAAAAGAAAAAAACCAGTCTGATTAGCTAGATCGCAATAGAAATTCAGTAAAGAAAAAAAAAAGTAAAATAAAAAGCCAAGCCTCACTTTGACATTACTAAAAAAAAATCGCTGCTAAATCAAATTCTGTCAATAAGTTTACAGATTTAAGTTGAGAAAAGAGAAAGAGTCAAGGAAAATATCACAGTTAATAGATGATCATGGTCAAATTTGTTATGGTAATAAGGAGAAAAAGGCAATCATTCAAGATTTTTATGGACAATTATATCAACAGGAGGATCTTGATGAGGAAAAAATTAAACAGTATTTACAAAATGCTAACCTACCTAAGATACCTGATGAAACTCGGAAAATGTTAGAAAGTGCTATAACAATGATGGGCTTAACCGAAGCACTCAACAGACAGAACAATGGAAAAGCACCAGGACCAGATGGTTTCCCAGCAGAATTTTATAAAACATTACAAGAATCATTGAGCATTCCACTGTTAGAAGTCATGAATGAAGTTATGACAAATAAGAAAATACCTAAAACATGGTCAGAAGCTTATATTACACTTATTCCAAAAGAAGGTGTTGACCCATTACAAATTAAGAACCATAGACCTATTTCCTTATTGAATGCAGACTATAAAATCCTTGCTTCAATCCTGGCAGAAAGGCTTAAAAAATACCCAAATAACTTTATTCACTCTGATCAGAATGGATTTTTACCAAAGAGACAGATTAAAGACAATATGAGGGTAATCCTGGACACATTAGAATATTATGAGGCGCACCCGGAAAAACAAATGGCTTTGATATTTTTCGATGCCCAAAAGGCATTTGATAATGTGAACTGGAGATTTATGTTATTACTATTGGAACAAATGGGCTTTGCTAGAAAATTTATCCAAGCAATAGAAGCCGTATATTATAAGCAAATGGCAAAAGTAATGATAGATGGAGAATTCACAGACTCTATCAATATTAAAAAAGGTACAAGACAAGGATGCCCATTATCTCCTTTGTTATTTGTATTGACCTTGGAAGTCTTAAATAGAAATATTAGAGAGGATATAAACAAAAAAGGAATGAAAGTCAAAAAGGAGGAATTCAAATTGCAAGCCTTTGTGGATCACTTGGTCTTTATTTTGGAAGACCCTTTAGAGACAGCTTTAAAACTATTGGAAAAGATAGAGACATATGGTGAAATGGCTGGTTTAAAAATAAATAAAGACAAAACAAAGATTCTGACAATCAAAAGAACATGTTATTAAGACAAAGAGAAGAGCTGGCAGATTTATTGAAAATTCAAGCTACGAACAAAGTTAAATATTTGGGGATATATTTGACATCAAGATGTACTACACTGAAAGAGAATAACTATATTAAACTTAAACAGCAGATAGCATCCGACCTGAAAAAATGGGAAAACCTACAATTGTCATTGATAGATAGAATTTCAACAATTAAGATGAATATTTTACCCAGAATTTTATATTTGTTCCAAACAATACCAATTAGGTTAAGTAAGGATTACTTCGAAGAATTAAATAAAATTGTGTTGAAGTATATATGGCAAGGCAAGAAAGCAAGAATAAAATTAAAACTTTTACAGGATGCTAGAATTAGAGGAGGATTTGGCCTTCCTAATTGGGAGTTGTATTATCAAGCTGCAAACTTAATGTGGGTTAAAGAATGGATAACGTTAAGAAAGACTAGATTGTTGACATTAGAAGGTCATGATTTATTATTGGGTTGGCATGCTTTTTTATGGTATAAGGGAACTAAATCATAGGGTTATTTTAGAAGGCATTATATACGGGAATCGTTATGGTTGAATTGGGAGAAAATTAAGAAACAATGTTATTTGAAAATTCCAGTTTGGTTATCAACTATTGAAGCTTTTTCGTATCCTATAACTTATAAGAAGGAACAAACAGTTAGATATGGGGAAATATTGGATGAAAAGGGTGAACTTAAAACGATGCAAAATTTAGAACAAGGTATAAAGATGAATTGGTTTTCATATGCGCAAATACATGCAAGGTATCTTAAAGATTCTAAAATAGAAGGATTTTATGATAAATTGACTGATTTAGATAGGATTTTGACAAGTACTGATGAAAAAGTGATTAAAAAACTATATAGTTATTTGTTGGAAATTAAATTAGAGGAAGAACAAGTTAAAGAAACAATGATTGCTTGGGGGAAGAATTTTGGATATGGGATTGATTTAGAGAAATGGCAAAAATTGTGGTCACAAAATTATAAAATGACAATGTCAACAGCATATAAAGAAAATTTGTATAAGATGTTTTACAGGTGGCACTTTCCCCTGACAAGAATAGCAAGAATGTTCAAGAATAAATCTGAAAAGTGCTGGAAATGTCATCAAATACCTGGCTCATATTACCATATGTGGTGGACTTGTGAGGAGGCCAGAAAATACTGGACTAGAATTCGCTTATGGCTAGAAAAAATGACAAAGAAACACATAGATTTGAAACCAGAGATTTATATATAAAAATATAATATAATAAAAATTTAAAGTATTTGATTATAAATGTATTAACAGCGGCTAGGATTGTATTTGCTAAACATTGGAAAAGTGAGAAAATACCATTAGAGGAAGAAATTATTAAGAAAATATTGGAATGTGCTGAAATGAGCAGATTGGCATTTGAAATTAGAGAACAAGAAGATAAACAATTTTATGAAGTTTGGGATCTTTTTTATCAATGGTTAGATAATACAATATAATCATAGAATATTTAGAAATTTAGAAAATAATGAATACATAATTTTTCTTGGTTTTGATAATTTTTTAGAATATTTTATTGAGATAGATTTGGTATGATACTATGATTTGTTATAAAATAATTTAACTTAATTATAGTTATCTCGCTTAAATATGAATTAGTAAAATTATAGTCAAATGATTGTTCAATAATGATTTTGGGATATTTTAGTGATGATTGATAATGTGAGTTATTATGTAATATAATTATTTTGATGACTATGAAATGGATGCACAAAAGGGAGTGGTAAACCAACCGATACACTGTAAATTTATGAAGAATGATATTTTTTTATGTTATGTTTTATGTCTTATATGTTTTTTGTTTGTTGTTAAAATCAATAAAACTTTTATCAAAAAAAAAAGATTTCTGAACACTAAAAAAGATTTTTTTTTTTTTACTGTAAGTGGGAAGGGAGAGGAAAAGAATAAGAGTAGGATTTGGAAGGAGGAGGCTGCCTGGAATTCAAAGAATCTAAAGCTAAATCTTAACAAGACTTCTAAAATATACATTTTAACTGGAACTTTGTAACTAAATAGTAACCCCAGGAAGAGAAAGTGAAAAAAGAAGAAAGTGTTAAAAGAAACAGCTTATGTGTATTTGGATTGCTTGGTGACTTTGCGACTTTTAGAAATTATATTTGAATGATTAAAAACACTCAGGTGGTTGTTTAAATTTTTTTTTTCAATGGCATCACTTGTGGATAAACTGAAAATGGAATTTAAAAAATATAAAGAAGAGGAACAAGAAGGGAAGGGCTCTCTTGGCTCTGTTTTTCAATTCTTAGAAATGGTGATCTATACCTATGAGAAACTACAAGAAAAGACTGCACAAAAAGAAGATTGGGACAAAGAAGAAGCCATCTTTAATGAACAAGTAACTTTACTTGGGGAAGAAAGGGAGTGGGGAAAGAGAATGGAGAATTTAAGATCTAAAAAAACAACCAAAAAAGGGAAAAATAAGGTGAAAAGTGGATATAATGTTAGAAAGCAACAGAAAAGGGGAACACAGAAGAGGGAACTGGAGGTGGAGAGACAAGGGGGTAAAAAGGGCAGAGAGAAGAAGGAAGGGAGGGAGGAAGGGAAGAGAAGCTACAAAGGTGTGGAGCAAGATGTAAAGAAACAGGACTTATTCAGAGATAATGGGTAAAAATTTAATTGAAAAAGCGATTCTGCAAAGGTACATAAGATTGTATTGTTATATTTGTATTAGAAATAATGTTAGAAAATTGGAAACAAAATATGATTAAAAAGTGGGATAAAATTGTCAGTGAATCTTTTGTGAACAAAATAAATGAAATGAAATAAATGAGAGAATTGAATTAGGAAGGAATGGGAACATTTTAATGGCACAATGTTAAAATATAAGTGAAGTGGGGGGGAAGTAACTATGGAAAGTTTATAAGTGTTCCCATAGAAGCATGATACCTATTTGAAAAGTAATCCGTAAAATGTTTAAGATTTAAATGAATATTAATGTTAATGATAGAATTGAATTGGTATGGATTGTTGTTATATTATATATTTATAATTTTTTCTTTTTTTTAAATATAGTGTGTAGCTTTAGAATGTACTAAGCAGAATCCGAATGGAAGTTATGTATTATATTAAGTGTTATCAATTTAGGAGAAAGATATAAAGGCATCATACTCCAATCAGTGATTACAGGAGAAATTTTGTTTAATGAGAAAAGATAATAGACAGCTGAAACAGGACAGACAAAGAATATAAGTACAATGATCTGAATTGAGATTAAATAAATAAAATAAAATTAAGAAAGTTAAAAGAGGGGAGAAGCTATATAGAAAATGTAGAATGGTAATAAGATATGGAACGGTATATAAAAATGAGCATGAACTTGAATCTGTGTCTGTACAAAGAGATGTAACACGGGATCAAGCCGCTTTAAAAAAAAAAGGTTTTATGTTTTTATGTTTTATGTTTTGTTTGTTTGTTTGTTTTTAAAAATCAATAAAAAAAATTTAAAAAAAGATGCGAAAAGCCGCATTGAACTTGAATCAATACTCAATACAATTCAACTGTTCAGCAGCAACATTAGAATGAACTTTGGACTTGAAAAATGTGTTACATTATCCATGCAGCGAGGAAAAAATTGAAAAAAAAAATAGAATTGGGAAAAGGAAGCATCGTGAAAGCATGAGGAAAGGATGATGGTTACAAATACCTAGGCATATTGGAAGCAGATAACATCTTAAATAGAAAAGTCAACACAAAAGAGATACATCAGAAGGGTCCACAAAATATTAAAATCAAAGTTGAATGCAGGAAACATAATTCATGGGCAATTCCAGTGATATACTACCCTGCTGGAATCATCAACTGGACTTTGGCTAAACTGGAAAACATGGAGCAGAAAACACACAAATTTATGAATATGTACCACATTGTTACATCCGCAAAGTGACATTGACAAGTTGCACCTGCCAAGAAGAATAAGGGGCAGAGGCTATTGCAAATCCATCAAATTGTAGAAGAAGAAAAATGAAGTTTGAATGATTATGTGAATCAATGTACAGAAAAATTGCTGCAGGCTGTAAAATGGAGAACATTATAAAAACAACAGAAACAAAGGCAGAATATAAGAAAAAAACAGCTGGATGACAGATTTAATGGATGGAAAACCAAAGCTTTGCATGGACAGCACTTGAAAAACATTGAAGGAAAATGTGATAACAACTTGACATGGGCATGGCTTAAGATGGGAACCATCAGGAAAGAAATGGAAGGTTTAGCACTGGCTGCTCAAGAACTACAAACTATTGCCATGAAAGCGAAGTTACAAAAATCCACTGACAATCCAAACTCTGACTTTACAATGACAAAGTTGAAACAGTTTCACATTTACTATGTGGGTGTGGCAAAATTGTGCAAACTGATTACAAAGCTAGCCAGGATCGAGTTGCTAAATTAATTCACTGGTCATTATGTCAAAAATATGACTTACCTGTATCTGAAAAGTCATGGGAACATAAAATGAAAAAAGTTGTCAAAAATAAGGTTAAGATCTTGTGGGACTTTTGAATATAGACGGATCATCATTTAAAATACAATATGCCAGATATCATGTTTGTTGAAAACCGAAGTGTACAATTTGCCAGATATCATGTTTGATATATATGCCAGATATCATGTTTGTTGAAAATCGAAGTGTACAATTTATTGATAGCATTGTATTAGAGACATCACAGTGGAAGAAAAAGAACTGGAAAAAAAATCATGAAATATTGTGACCTGGCTTTAGAACCTACATGATTATGGATGAAACATGTAACAGTGATCCATTGTCATCGGGGCACTTGATACCATGTCCAAGAATTTTACAAAACACATCAAGAAATTACAGCTTCCTGCAATAACTGTTGCTTGGAACATCATACATTTTAAGTAGATACTTGGTTGATACCTAGGATGCTGGCAGCAACCCATATCACAAAGGGTGGGATTCTACCCGTTCCCACTGGTTCTATAGAACCGGATATTAAAAATTTCCCCAGTTTGGAAAACTGGCAAATCGTGCCCCTGGCGGGCCCCACTCCTTCCCCTCTCGGCCACTCGCCTCTGATGAGGCTAAATATATGTTGCTGGAGCTGTCAGGCTTTTAAGTCTGGAGCCAGAATCCTTTTCTCCACTCCCTCCTCCCCTGTGCCTATTCCATTTGGAAGATATTGAGTTTTGCTATTGCTGACTACATCCTCCATGCTTCCTAAATGAGGTAGCTCAAGGAGTGGGAAGTGGCTGGTTTGTGTGCATATAAAATTAAGCCTCTTTCCTATAAAATCCATTCAGAAGACAAAGGAGCAGATATGGTTCAATTCTGCTTCAGCCCAGATTGCTGGGAGAGAAAGTCGCTTAAAATTATTATTATTTAACTAACTAATTCATTGGTTTCCCAGCACTTCTTTTTTTTTAAAAAAGAGATTTTATTAATTTTCTGCAAACAAACAAGACAAACAAAACATTAAAACATCAACTCTCATAAGTACATCCAGTGTGTCAATTGGTTCATGAGTTTTGTGCATTCATTTTGTAGTCTCAATTACAATTATGTTACTTAACAACTCATATTGTCAATCCAAACATATATCCTAATATCACTAAAAAAAAAGAATTTTTTGACTATACTTTTAATCATTCATGCTTTATGAGATAACAATACTTTACCCAGTTTATTCTGTAACAAATCATATAATCATACCAAATCAATCCTAAAAAACCCTTTATAAATATAATGTCAAATAACAAAGTAATAACAAAATAGCAAAATAAAGATATTCCTTACTGTCTAGCATTCTAAATATTCTATTATTGTATTTTATCATCTAGCCATTGATAAAAAAGACCCCAAATTTCATAAAATTGTTTATCCTCTTGCTCTCTAATTTCAAATGTCAATCTACTCATCTCAGCACATTCCAATATTTTCTTAATAATTTCTTCCTGTAATGGTATTTTCTCATTCTTCCAATTTTTAGCAAATACAATCCTAGCCGCTGTTAATACATTTACAATCAGATATTTCAAGTCTTTACTGTATGTATCTGGTAAGATTCCCAATAAAAAGAACTCCGGTTTCAAATCTATACGTTTCTTTATCATTTTTTCCAACCACATGTGAATTTTAGTCCAATGTTTTCTAGCGTCCTCACAAGTCCACCACATATGGTAATACGAGCTGGGTATCTGATGACATTTCCAGCATTTTTCAGATTTGTTCTTAAACATTCTTGCTATTCTTGTCGGGGGAAAGTGCCACCTGTAAAACATCTTATACAAGTTTTCTTTATATGCTGTTGACATTGTCATTTTATAATTTTGAGACCACAATTTTTGCCATTTCTCTAGATCAATCCCATATCCAAAATTCTTCCCCCAAACAATCATAATTTCTTTGACTTGTTCTTCCTCTAATTTAATTCCCAGTAAATAACCATATAATTTTTTAATCACCTTCTCATCACTACCCATCAAGATCTTATCTAAATCAGTCTGCTTATCATAGAATCCCTCCGTTTTAGAATCTTCATCATACCTTGAATATATTTGCGCATATGAAAACCAATTCATCCTTATACCTTGTTCCTCTAAGTTTTGGATCGATTTAAGTTCACCCTTTTCATCCAATAGTTCCCCATATCTAACTGTTTGTTCCTTCTTATAAATTATAGGATAGGAAAATGCTTCAATAGTCGATAACCAAACTGGAATTTTCAAATAACATTGTCTTTTTATCTTCTCCCAGTTGAACCACAAAGACTCCTGTATATAATGTCTTCTAAAATAACCCTGTGTTTTACTTCCCTTATACCATAAAAAAGCATGCCAGCCCAACAGCAAATCATGCCCTTCCAATGTCAACAATCTATGCTTTCTTAATGTTATCCATTCTTTGACCCACATCAAACTTGCAGCTTGACAATACAATTCCCAATTAGGCAGGCCGAAACCTCCTCTAATTCTAGCGTCTAGCAAAAGCTTTAGCTTTATTCTCGCTTTTTTATCTTGCCATATAAACTTCAACATGATTTTATTTAAATCTTCAAAATAGTCTTTTCCAAGCCTAATTGGTATTGTTTGGAACAAAAATAAAATTCTGGGTAAAATATTCATCTTGATTGTTGAAATTCTCCCTATTAATGACAATTGCAAGCTTTCCCACTTCTTCAAATCTGTAGCTATCTGTTGTTTGAGTTTAATATAATTATTCTCTTTTAATGTGCTACATCTTGCTGTCAAATATATCCCCAGATAATTAACCTTATTTGTAACTTGGATTTTCAAAAGATCTGCCAGTTCTTCTCTCTGCCTCAATAGCATGTTCTTTGTCAAAATCTTTGTTTTATCTTTATTTATTTTCAAACCAGCCATCTCACCATATGTCTCTATCTTTTCCAATAACCTTGGAGCTGTTTCTAACGGGTCTTCCAGAATAAAAGCTAAATCATCAGCAAAAGCTTGTAGTTTAAATTCTTCCTTCTTTTCATTCCTTTTATGCTTTTATCATCCCTAATATTTCTATTCAACACTTCCGAGGTCAACACAAATAGCAAAGGAGATAGGGGACACCCTTGTCTTGTGCCTTTTCTTTTATTAATAAAATCTGTAAGTTCCCCCTCCATCATTACCTTTGCTGTCTGTTTATTATATATGGCTTCTATTGCTTGAGTAAATTTTTTAGCAAAACCCATCTGTTCCAATAGTAATAACATAAATCTCCAGTTCACGTTGTCAAATGCCTTTTGAGCATCTAGGAATATCAAAGCCATTTGCTTTTCAGGTTGAGCCTCATAGTATTCCAAAGTATCCAAGATTACTCTCATATTGTCTCTGATTTGTCTCTTTGGCAGAAATCCATTTTGATCTGGGTGAATAAAATTATTTAAATATTTTTTAAGTCTTTCTGCTAAAATTGAAGCAAAGATTTTATAGTCTGCATTTAATAAGGAAATAGGTCTATAGTTCTTAATTTGCAGTGGGTCAGCCTCTTCTTTTGGAATAAGTGTGATATAAGCCTCTGACCATGTTTTGGGTATCATCTTCTTTAACATAACTTCATTCATGACTTCTGACAATGGGATACTCAATGATTCTTGAAATGTTTTATAGAATTCTGCCGGAAGCCCATCTGGACCCGGTGCTTTCCCATTGTTTTGTCTCTTAAATGCTTCATTTAATTCCATCATTGTTATATTGCTTTCTAGCATTTCTTCAGTCTCTTTAGGTATCTTCGGTAAATTAGCATTGTGTAAATACTGTTTGACTTTTTCCTCATCAATATTTTCTTGTTTATATAGTTGCCCATAAAGATCTCGAATAATTTCCTTTTTCGCCTTATTACCATAACAAACTTGGTCTTGATCATCTATTAGCTTCAATATTTTTCTTGATTCCTTCTCCTTTCTCAATTTATAAGCTAGCCATCTTCCTGGTTTATTTGCATCTTCAAAGTAATTCTGTTTAGAATTTCTAATTTTCTGTGCCAGTTCTTCTTTCTCTATTAATTCCATTTTATGTTTAATTACATTCAGCTTCAATTTAATATCTTTTTTTCTGTGGCATTTTCTGTAATTCTTTTTCAAGTCTTTTATACTCGTCTTCCAAGGCCTTAGAAGCTTCCCTTTTCCTAATATTCTTTTTTCTTGTATAATCTATTATCAGACCTCTAGCATATGCCTTCATTGTATCCCAAACATTTTGCGTTGAAGTATCTTCTTTTTTATTTTCTCTGAAGAAAAAAGCCAATTCCTTCTCCATCCATTGTATAAAATTTTTCTCCTTTAAAATAGTATTATTTAATGTCCATCTCGATCTTCTTTTTTGTCCCTTCCATTTAATTGTCATTGGGCTATTATCTGTCAAGTACTTGTTTCAGTGTTTGTTTCTTGAATATTGGATATTAACTCCGTTGATATCCAAATCATATCTAATCTGGACCATGATAAATGTCTATTTGAATAAAAAGTATATTGTTTAGCTTTAACATTTCTTTCTCTCCAAATATCTTTTAAAGTTAGTTCGTCTGTCATTTTAAAAAAAGATTTAGGGAGACCCTTTCTATTTTACTTTGTTGTTGTTGCTATGTAGTCCAATTTATTGTCCACAATTCCATTAAAGTCTCCCATCATAATTATATTAACATAGTCCAGTCCAATTATTTTCATGTGTAGCTTTTTATAAAACTCTTCTTGTTATCATTCGGAGCATAAATTGCAATCAAGAGTATTTTTATATTATTGTCCATTATTTCCACCATTAATACTCTTCCGTCTTCATCCGTGTAGATCAGTTTTGCTGGGATAGCCTCTTTAATGTATAGAACCACTTTTCTTTTCTTACATTGAGTCAAAGAAGTAAATATTTTCCCCAATTTTGGCTGTACTAACAATTGTTCATGTTGTTTTTTAATATGAACTTCTTGTAGATAAATTATATCAAATTTTAATTTCTCTAATGTATGAAAAGTTTTCCTTCTTTTAACAGCTGAATTGTCCATTTATATTCATTGTAATCAGTTTTTTTTCTTCCATGATTATGCTTTATATTTAGGTCTAACAGCTCTCGTGGATCTCACTTCATGCTGTTCTTTACTATCCATCTGTCCACCTACAGCTCCTTTCTCTTTTTCAGTCTCCAGTTGTTCTTCTTGAAACTCAATTAATGAGACCTCTTTCTCTGCCTCCTCTCTTCTTCTTCCAAAAAATTCTGCATGGAAAAGTTCTGCTTTCTCAATTGAATCAATTCTATGTCTCTGCTCTTGCCACGTAAACATTAATCCTTCTGGAATCAGCCATCTATAATTCACTTTGTTTTCCAGTAGCATTTTGGTCAGAAATCGATATTCTCTTCTCATCTCTCTCACTCTTCTGGGTATTTGTTTTAAAACCACAATCTCTTTACCTTTGTATTTCAATGTTTTCTCTCTTATCACTTGTAATATTTGTGTTTTAATGGATTTTTTGGTAAATCTAATATGGACTTCCTTTGGTAATTTATTTCTTATCACATATCTTGTATAAACTCAATATACCTCATCTACTCCATCCATCATCTTTTCCTCTGTAATTTCCAAAGCATCAGCCAAAATTTCTATCATTATCGCAGCCAAATTTTCTTCTTTTTCCTCTTCTATATTTTGAAATCTGAGATAAAATTCTGACCTTTCCATCTCCCACCTCAACATCCCACTTTTTTCTTGTTCAACCACTGTTAATCTACTGTCAATATTTCCAATCTTCTCCTCTCTTTGTTTACCTTCTTCTTCAATTTTTTGGAATCTCTCCTCATACTTCCCCATCATTTGTTTAATATTTTCCACCTTTTCATCAGTCTTCTTTATTCTTTGTTCAATGAGGCCTGATTTTATTTTGAGATCTTGGATTCCTTGCATAATCATCTGTAAAGTTACTTTTTCTTGTTCTTTATCTTGCTTCAACATTGTCTGAATTAAACGTTGTCCTCCAGCTGGTGGGGAAGCGGAGGTAGAAGTAGAAATGCCAGATGGTATTGGTTTCCTGCTCATTTTAATGCTTCGAAAGCTTCAAATTCTTTTTGACTTTTAATCCAACTGGTAGAGTAGCCAATTATAATCCAAAATGGAAAAATCCAATAGTAAAAGGCCCAAAACCAAAGAAGAAAGAGGAAAAAAGGAAGAAGAAAGATCTTCAGGTTCTTCTAGACCCTAATCCAATTACGAAGTAGTCCACCATAAAAAAGGAAAACTAGAAAGGAAAAAAACAAACAAACCCCAAAATAATAATATTGATTAAGAGCAAAAAAAAGCAAAAAGAAAAGAAGAAATTCCTTCAAGTTCTTCACATCTTAATCCAGTTGAGAAGTCTCAATAATCAAAAAAGAAAAACAAAGTGATCCAAAAACATGAATAGAAAGAGCAAAGAAGTCCCAATAAAAATAAGGAGAAAAAAAAGAAAAATAAAGAAAAAACTCTGAGGTTTTCCCTTTGAAATAAAAAGCAAAAATAAGAATATTACTAGAATTGAAATTTACAAAAAGGCTGGTGAGTAGGGATATCACAAATATATATATATATATATATATATATATATATATATATATATATATATATATATATATATATATATATATGAATGAGCACACTACTTTATTTATTTATCCAAGGCTCTTATTATGACTCTCTTCTCTAGCAGCTTCAAAGCCAAGCCTCAAGCGTTGAAATATTGATAAGAGTTCAGGAAAACACCTGTAATAATATTTTGCTGTGCTCTCCCTCTAATCACGTTGAAATGTCCTTGAGTCTTCTTTTAGTTCTCTCCAATTCAAATAAAGTATTTTCAAGCCTCTAGTTGGCAGTGTTGCAAAGTTTCCTAATGCTCTTCTCCCCCCAGCCAGAAAAAAGGAATAATGTATACAAAAAAAGAAAAAAAATAACCAAAGGGAGCCTCTATCCTAAAGAAAATTAAAAAATCAAAAGGAGCATAAAAATATATATAAGAGAAAATTCAATCCGGTTACCTACAAAGTCACATTAAGTCCCCAGAAAAAAAGTAAGAAAAAAAAAAAATCCAAGCCTCAATTTGACATCACTTTAAAAAACGCCGCTCAAACAGTTTTGGTCAAAAAAAATCTCACAGGTTTCTTCTTTGTTCAGGATGCCCTTTCAAATCTCAGCGAATTTACAACACAAAAGAAGTTTCTCACCCAGCCGACACACTTTCTTTCCAGCCACTTTCTTTCCGGAGCTCTCCTGACTTCAGCAGCTATGGAGGCTGCCTCTCCGCCGCCAGCAAAACGGCTTCTCCCGGATCAAACCAGAGATTTTGTGATATCTCTGTGATCCTGGGACAGTACCCTTCACAATCCCCATCTCTACAGGACGGTTTAGGTCCGTTGGGACCGACCAGGGGAGAAAATATCGGCTGCGATCTCAGAGCCCCGAGATCGCAGCTGTATCGCCGAAACGAAGCTCCGCCTTCCTCGGTTTCCCAGCACTTTTTGTAGCACTGTGCTGCTTATCTTTTAAAATCCAGTGCTGCTTCTCCTACTGCACTCTTGAAATCCAAGAGTGTTGGATTTCAAAATAAAAGCCAAGAAGCTCAGTGCTAGAAGGAGAAGAAGTTCCAGGAAGCGTTGCTGGAGTTGAACCGGGCTTTACAGCATTTTAAAATAGACTGGAGCAAGTATCCGGGGGGGGGGCTTTACTTTTTAAAGCTGTGTCCTTGTGATGAAGGGGCCGTTTATATCTATTTGAGGTCAATCCATATATTTAGTGAGGAGGAGGAGAAGGCAATATTAAATCAGAGCCTTGGTACAAAGGGCAATCTAGTAGAAGTGCCTTGATGGTTCTGTCCAAGCAGAGACATGGTAAGTATGGACTCTTATTAAATCAATTCATACAGAGATAAAATGATCAGTATCTTTAAAGTTGATAATTCTTTCATGTTACTGACTTGGGAGTAATCAAATGATCAGGCCTCATGCTGCCTGGGGAATTCTTGGAATTGAAGTCCACATGTCTTTTAAGTTGCTAAGCTTGAAAAACATTCAGAAATACAACTTCTTGTGAGCCTGAGAGAGAGAGAGAGACCTGTTTAAAAGAAAATAGAAAAATGGCTCTTTGAGTGATTAATGTTGCAGACCCTGGGTTAGGCAATCACCATGATTGTTAAGTGAACCTTGTGGTCTTTAAGCAAACACTGTGGTTTTTAAACAAGTCCATTTCCCTCAGTGGACATTTTAACTGGAAACCAGAATGAATTGTTGAAAACTGGCAAAAAACATAGAAAATCTCAATCACAAGACTGTGTAGGATGTTGTAACTGGTCATCAGTGTGTGTGTATGTGTATGTGCATGCGTGCGCATGGCTGTCAAAACACCAAAAACAGGTCAAGTAGCTATGGGGAGATCAGTTGTAAATTAGAACACTTCCTTAGTGACTGGCCATTAAGCGAGGACCACTTATATTTGGTTTTCCAGTCATATAGCCACCTAACCACGCCTACCCCAGTCACATGACCACCAAGCCATATTCAGCCAGTCACATGACCACCAAGCCACACCCAGCCAGTCACATGACAACCAAGCCACACTCACAAATTAGGCCACACCCATAGAACCAGTTGTTAAGAAATTTGAATCCCATCCCTGATCCCACCCCTGAAAGAACCTAATGGTAAAACCTTCAACAATGAAGGTTAAAGCCAACCTCTTTAACACATGTTTGTAAACAGCAATGGATCATGCACAACAATGTTTGTAAACAGTAATGGATCATGCACAACATTTCCTAGTCAAATCACAGACAATTACAATGATCTAATACATACCAATTTTACAGAAGACAATATTGAAAAAGCACTACACAATCTAAAACCATCTTTATCTATTGGACCAGACAGAATATGTGCCTACTTCTTAAAAAGGCTATCCACTGTAGCCAAACCTCTAAGCATAATCTTTGAAAAATCTTTCAGGACCAGCTCCTTGCCTAACCTATGGTCACTAGCCACAGTCATCCCCATCTTCAAAAAGGGAGACCCCAGCCTAGTTGAAAATTACAGCCAATCTCTTTATGCTGTATCACTTGTAAAGTCATGGAATCAATTATTAACCAATCCATTATCCCCCACTTAGAGACAAACAACCTACTCTCTAATAAAGAATTTGGTTTCAGAAAAAAGCTATCCTGTAATCTGCAACATTTACACTGCAAAAACATGGACAACACAACTTGATCAGGGCAAACAAATTGATACAATTTGCATTGACTTCTGTAAGGCTTTTGATTCAGTGGTACAGGACAAACTACTCCTAAAACTAAAATCTTCTGGTATTTCTGGACACCTGCATAACTGGATAAAAGCATTCCTGTCAAACAGGCAACAAATGGTCAGCGTCCTATCAAATCCTATACCTGTCAACAGTGGTTTTCCCCAAGGCAGTGTTCTAGGACCAACTCTCTTCATACTCCACATAAATGACCTCTGTGATCATATTAAGAGCAACTGTGTTCTCTTCGCTGATGATGTAAAGCTATTCAACACCACCAACAATACTGCTATCCTTCAAAAAGACCATCACTATGTGTCAGAATGGTCAAACAAATGGCAACTTCAAATCTCAACAAATAAATGCTCTGTCTTACATATTGGCAAAAAAATATATATCAGAAAATAAAATACAAGCTGAATAGTCAAGACATTGTTGAGACCCAAACTTTGTCAAGTACCTTGGAGTACTCATCTCAAATGATCTAAATGCTAAAGCCCAGTGTAACTACATAGCCAAAAAGGCATCAAGAGTTGTAAATCTAATCCTGCATAGCTTTTTCTCTGGTAATATCACTCTATTAACTAGAACATACAAAACATTTGCTAGACCAATACTCATCAGTCTGGAATCCGCATTACATATCTGATATCAATATTATTGAGAAAGTCCAGAAATATTTCACAAGAAGAGTTCTCCACTCCTCTAATCATGGTAGAATACCTTTTGCCACCAGACTTGAAATTTTAGACCTAGACAACCTAGAATTACGCCACCTTCGGTTCAATCTAAGTATAGTACATAAAATTATATATTGCAATTTCCTACCTGTCAATGAATACTTCAGCTTCAACCACAACAATACAAGAGCACACAATAAATACAAATTCAAGGTAAATCGCACCAAATTTGATTGCAGGAAATACGACTTCAGCAACAGAGTGGTCAATGTCTGGAATACTCTACCTGACTCTGTGGTTTCTTCCCCAAACCCCAAAAACTTTAACCTTAGACTGACTACTCTTGACTTTCCTTTCCTAAGAGGTCTGTAGGGGGCATGCATAAGCTCAGCAATATGCCTACCGTCCCTGTCCTGTTGTTTCTTTTTATTTTTCTTATTCGTATCAATTTCATGTATTCATAACTATGTTTATACTTATATCTGTTATCTAATAATCGCTTGACAAAATAAGTAAATAAAATAAATAAATAAATACATTATTTTCATTTTGAAACCAGCTCTGCTGCACAGCTGCAATTAAACTGAATACCTGGGATGCAAAATCAACAAAGAAGAAAAAAACCCCAAACAATACACCACAAAAAATGGAAGATTAGATTGGAAAATAAGACCAGCAAGTTAAGGTCAGATGCAAGTAAGCTACAACAGATGAAAGAAAAGAAGCTGAAGAACAAGAAGACCAAAGAATACTTAAATCAAGAAATGCCATTAAAAACAAGGAAGACCAAGGAAGTGCTGGAAATAATAAAGCAGCAAATAACAGCTATAGTGAAGAAGACCAGCAGCTTCTGTCTTTCTTTTTTTGACTTTTTTGACTTTTTTTGACTTTTTTTTTTTAAAAGAAAGACAGAAGCTGCTGGTCTTCTTCACTATAGCTGTTATTTGCTACTTTATTATTTCCAGTGCTTTGTTGGTCTTCCTTGTTTCTAATGGCATTTTTTGTGATTGGGGAGGGGAATGAATGATATGTGGGGAGGGATGATCTTACTACAAAAGCTTTATCCAAGTTTTCAAATGATTCTGACACATGAAGTAAGGAAAATAGAAAGTTTTCACTGAAAAAGGAGAATAATCTTATACAGCTAATTTTGTTATTTTGCTATCAAATGAGTATTGTTTTATTCCCCAGTCTTTTTTAATATGTAACATTTTTATTTTGAACTGCAAATGTGACATCTCAGTCATTCTCTGAGTCTTATTTCACTTCCTGCTACTTTTTTATGTAACAGTTTATAGTCATAGTTTTAATTACAGACATAAAAAGATCAGATACGGTATTTGGGAATCTGAAATTATTATTGAAGATTTTATAGAGATGCAATAAATAAATAAATGAATACTTACATATAAGGGTAATCCTACCGCTACATAAATGTCATATGAATGTTCTGCACATTTCTAAAACATTATTCTGGCACCAGGAAACCTATAGATTTTATAATTGGTAGCCACTGGGGCCATAAGTAATAAGAATTTTAACCTAGCATTTTCGTATCCTATAATATACAAAAAGGAACAAACAATTAGATATGGTGAAATATTGAATGAAAAGGATGAACTTAAATCTATGCAAAACCTAGAGGAACAAGGTATAAAGATGAATTGGTTTTTATATGCGCAAATACATTCAAGATATGATAAAGATTCTAAAACAGAAGGTTTCTATGATAAACTGACTGACTTAGATAAGATTTTGACAGGTACTGATGAAAAGGTGATTAAAAAACTGTATGGATATTTATGCTCAGCAAAATATTATTACAGGTGTTTTCCTGGACTCTTATCAATATTTCAACACTTGAGGCTTGGCTTTGAAGCTGCTGGAGAAGAGAGTCATAATAAGAGCCTTGGATAAATAAATAAAGTGCAGTGTGTTTTCTTATATATACATATATTTCTTTTTTACTTGTGATATCCCTATTCACCAGCCTTTTTGTAAATTTCAATTCTAGTAATATTCTTATTTTTGCTTTTTATTTCAAAGGGAAAGCCTCAGAGTTTTCTTTTCTTTATTTTTCCTTTTTTCTCCTTATCTTTATTGGGATTCTTTTGCTTTTTCTATTTATGTTTTTGGACCACTCTGTTTTTCTTTTTTGATTATTGAGATTTCTCAACTGGATTAAGGTGTGAAGAACCTGAAGAAATTTCTTCTTTTTTTTATTTTTGTTCTTTTTTCCTCTTAATCAATATTATTATTTTTGGGTTTTTTTTCTTTCTATTTTTTATTTTTTATGGGGGACTACTTCGTAATTGGATTAGGGTCTAGAAGAACCTGAAGATCTTTTCTTCTTCCTTTTTTCCTCTTTCTTCTTTGGTTTTGGGCCTTTTACTATTGGACTTTTCCATTTTGGATTATAATTGACTATTCTACCAGTTGGATTAAAAATTAAAAAGAATTTGAAGATTTGGAAGCATTAAAATGAGCAGGAAACCAATATCATCTGGCGTTTCTACTTCTACCTCTGCATCCCCACCAGCTGGAGGACAACGTTTAATTCAGACAATGTTGAAGCAAGATAAAGAACAAGAAAAAGTAACTTTACAGATGATTATGCAAGGAATTCAAGATCTCAAGATAAAATCGGACACCATTGAACAAAGAATAGAGAACATTGAACAAAGAACGGAGAAGACTGATGAAAAAGTGGAAAATATTAAACAAATGATGGTGAAGGATGAGGAGAGATTCCAAAAAATTGAAGAAGAAGGTAAACAAAGAGAGGAGAAGATTGGAAATATTGACAGTAGATTAACAGTGGTTGAACAAGAAAAAAGTGGGATGTTGAGGTGGGAGATGGAAAGGTCAGAATTTTATCTCAGATTTCAAAATATAGAAGAAGAAAAAGGAGAAAATTTGGCCACGATAATGATAAAAATTTTGGCAGATGCTTTGGAAATTACAGAGGAAAAGATGATGGATGGAGTAGATGAGGTATATCGAGTGTATACAAGATATGCGATGAGAAATAAATTACCAAAGGAAGTCCATATTAGATTCACAAAAAATCCATTAAAACACAAATACAACAAGTGGCAAGAGAGAAAACATTGAAATACAAAGATAAAGAGATTGTGGTTTTAAAACAAATACCCAGAAAAGTGAGAGAGATGAGAAGAGAATATCGATTTCTGACCAAAATGCTTTTGGAAAACGAAGTGAATTATAGATGGCTGATTCCAGAAGGATTAATGTTTACTTGGCAAGAGCAGAGACATAGAATTGATTCAATTGAGAAAGCAGAACTTTTCCATGCAGAATTTTTTGGAAGAAGAGAAAAGGAGGCAGAGAAGGAGGTCTCATTAATTGAGTTTCAAGAGGAACAACTGTAGATTGAAAAAGAGAAAGGAGTAGTAGGTGGACAGGTGGATAGTAAAGAACAGCGTGAAGTGAGATCCACTTATATATAAAGCATAATCATGGAAGAAAAAAAAACTGATTTCAGTGAATATAAATGGACTCAATTCAGCTGTTAAAAGAAGGAAAACTTTTCATAAATTAGAGAAATTAAAATTTGATATAATTTGCTTACAAGAAGTTCATATTAAAAAACATGAACAATTGTTAGTACAGCCAAAATTAGGGAAAATATTTACTTCTTTGACTCAGTGTAAGAAAAGAAGAGTGGTTCTATACATTAAAGAGGCTATCCCAGCAAAACTGATCTACACGGATGAAGACGGAAGAGTATTAATGGTGGAAATAATGGACAATAATATAAAAATACTCTTGATTGCAATTTATGCTCCAAATGATAAACAAGAAGAGTTTTATAAAAAGCTACACATGAAAATAATTGGACTGGACTATGTTAATATAATTATGATGGGAGACTTTAATGGAATTGTGAACAATAAACTGGACTATATAGCAACAACAACAAAGCAAAATAGAAAGACTCTCCCTAAATCTTTTTTAAAAATGACAGATGAATTAACTTTAAAAGATATTTGGAGAGAAAGAAATGTTAAAGCTAAACAATATACTTTTTACTCAAATAGACATTTATCATGGTCCAGATTAGATATGATTTGGATCTCAACAGAATTAATATCCAATATTCAAGAAACAAATATCGAAACAAGTACTTGGGCAGATCATAGCCCAATGGCAATTAAATGGAAGGGACAAAAAAAAAGATCGAGATGGACATTAAATAATACTATCTTAAAGAAAAAAGATTTTATACAATGGATGGAGAAGGAACTGGGTTTTTTCTTTAGAGAAAATAAAAAAGAAGATACTTCAACGCAAAATGTTTGGGATACAATGAAGGCATATGCTAGAGGTTTGATGATAGATTATACAAGAAAAAAGAATATTAGGAAAAGGCAAGCTTCTAAGGCCTTGGAAGATGAGTATAAAAGACGAAAAAGAATTACAGAAAATGCCACAGAAAAAAAGATATTAAATTGAAGCTGGATGTAATTAAACATAAAATGGAATTAATAGAGAAAGAAGAACTGGCACAGAAAATTAGAAATTCTAAACAGAATTATTTTGAAGATGCAAATAAACCAGGAAGATGGTTAGCATATAAATTGAAAAAGGGGAAGGAATCAAGAAAAATATTGAAGCTAATAGATAATGAAGGCCAAGTTTGTTATGGTAATAAGGAGAAAAAGGAAATTATTCGAGATTTTTATGGGCAACTATATAAACAAGAGAATATTGATGAGGAAAAAGTCAAACAGTATTTACAGAATGCCAACTTACCGAAGATACCTAAAGAGACTGAAGAAATGCTAGAAAGCAATATAACAATGATGGAATTAAATGAAGCACTTAAGAAACAAAATAATGGGAAAGCACCAGGTCCAGATGGGCTTCTGGCAGAATTCTATAAAACATTTCAAGAATCATTGAGCATCCCACTGTTATGAATGAAGTTATGTCAAAGAAGATGATACCCAAAACATGGTCAGAGGCTTATATTACACTTATTCCAAAACAAGAGGCTGACCCACTGCAAATTAAGAACTATAGACCTATTTCCTTTTTGAATGCAGACTATAAAATTTTTGCTTTCATTTTAGCAGAAAGACTTAAAAAATATTTGAATAATTTTATCCACCAAGATCAAAATGGATTTCTGCCAAAGAGACAAATCAGAGACAATATGAGAGTAATCTTGGATACTTTGGAATACTATGAGGCTCATCCTGAAAAGCAAATGGCTTTGATATTCCTAGATGCTCAAAAGGCATTTGACAACGTGAACTGGAGATTTATGTTATTACTACTGGAACAGATGGGTTTTGCCAGAAAATTTATTCAAGCAATAGAAGCCATATACAATAAACAGACAGCAAAGGTAATGATGGAGGGGGAACTTACAGATTTTATTAATAAAAGAAAAGGCACAAGACAAGGGTGTCCCCTATCTCCTTTGCTATTTGTGTTGATTTTGGAAGTGTTGAATAGAAATATTAGGGATGATAAAAGTATAAAAGGAATGAAAATTAAAAAGGAAGAATTCAAACTACAAGCTTTTGCTGATGATTTAGCTTTTATTCTGGAAGACCCGCTAGAAACAGCTCCAAAGCTATTGGAAAAGATAGAGACATATGGTGAGATGGCTGGTTTGAAAATAAATAAAGATAAAACAAAGATTTTGACAAAGAACATGTTACTGAGACAAAGAGAAGAACTGGCAGACCTTTTGAAAATCCAAGTTTCAAATAAGGTTAATTATCTGGGGATATATTTGACAGCAAGATGTAGCACATTAAAAGAGAATAATTATATTAAACTCAAACAACAGATAGCTACAGACTTGAAGAAATGGGAAAACTTGCAATTGTTATTAATAGGGAGAATTTCAACAATTAAGATGAATATTTTACCCAGAATTCTATTTCTGTTTCAAACAATACCAATTAGGCTTGGAAAAGACTATTTTGAAGATTTAAATAAAATCATGTTGAAGTTTATATGGCAAGGTAAAAAAGCGAGAATAAAGCTAAAGCTTTTGCTAGACGCTAGAATTAGAGGAGGTTTCGGCCTGCCTAATTGGGAATTGTATTATCAAGCTGCAAGTTTGATGTGGGTCAAAGAATGGATAACATTAAGAAAGCATAGATTGTTGACATTAGAAGGGCATGATTTGCTGTTGGGCTGGCATGCTTTTTTATGGTATAAGGGAACTAAAACACAGGGTTATTTTAGAAGACATTATATATGGGAGTCTTTGTGGTTAAATTGGGAGAAGATAAAAAAACAATGTTATTTGAAAATTCCAGTTTGGTTATCGACTATTGAAGCATTTTCCTATCCTATAATCTATAAGAAGGGACAAACAGTTAGATATGGGGAACTGTTGGATGAAAAGGGTGGACTTAAATCGATCCAAAACTTAGAGGAACAAGGTATAAGGATGAATTGGCTTTCATATGCGCAAATATATTCAAGGTATGATGAAGATTTTAAAACGGAGGGATTCTATGATAAACAGACTGATTTAGATAAGATCTTGATGGGTAGTGATGAGAAGGTGATTAAAAAATTATATGGTTATTTACTGGGAATTAAATTAGAGGAAGAACAAGTTAAAGAAACTATGATTGTTTGGGGGAAGAATTTTGGATATGGGATTGATTTAGAAAAATGGCAAAAATTGTGGTCACAAAATTATCAAATGACAACGTCAACAGCATATAAAGAAAACTTGTATAAGATGTTTTACAGGTGGCACTTTCCCCCGACAAGAATAGCAAGAATGTTTAAGAACAAATCTGAAAAATGCTGGAAATGTCATCAGATACTTGGCTCATATTTCCATATGTGGTGGACTTGTGAGGACGCCAGAAAATATTGGACTAAAATTCGCATGTGGTTGGAAAAAATGACAAATTAACACATAGACTTGAAACCAGAGATCTTCTTATTGGGAATTTTACCTGATACATAGAGTAAAGATTTGAAATACCTGATTGTAAATGTATTAACAGCGGCTAGGATTGTATTTGCTAAAAATTGGAAGAATGAGAAAATACCATTACAGGAAGAAATTATTAAGAAAATATTGGAATGTGCTGAGATGAGTCGATTGACATTTGAAATTAGAGATCAAGAGGATAAACAATTTTATGAAATTTGGGATCTTTTTTATCAATGGCTGGATGATAAAATACGATAATAGAATATTGACACTATATTTAAAAAGGGTCTTTAGAATTGATTAGGTATGATTATATGATTTGTTACAGAATAAACTGTTTAAAGTATTGTTATCTCATAAAGCATGAATGATTAAAAGTATAGTCAAAAAAATTTTTTTTTTTTTTAGTGATATTAGGATATACAAGTTTGGATTGACAATATGAGTTGTTATGTAACATAATTGTAATTGAGACTACAAAATGAATGCACAAAACTGATGAACCAACCGACACACTGGATGTAAATATGAGAGTTGATGTTTTAATGTTTTGTTTGTCTTGTTTGTTTGTAGAAAATTAATAAAATTCTTTTCAAAAAAACCCCAAAAAACTGTATGGATATTTATTAGAAATTAAACTAGAAGAAGAACAAGTTAAAGAAACTATGATTGCTTGGGGGAAGAATTTTAGATATGGGATTGATTTAGAGAAATGGCAAAAATTGTGGTCTCAAAATTATAAAATGACAATGTCAATAGCATATAAAGAAAATTTGTATAAGATGTTTTAGAGGTGGCATTTTCCCCCAACAAGAATAGCAAGAATATTCAAGAATAAATCTGAAAAATGTTGGAAATGTCATGAGATACCTGGCTCATACTACCATATGTGGTGTACTTGTGCGGATGCTAAAAAATACTGGACTAAGATCCACATGTGGTTGGAAAAAATGACAAAAAAACATAATAGACTTGAAACCAGAGATATTTTTATTGGGAATTTTACTTGAAATATATAGTAAAGACTTGAAATATCTGATGTAAATCTATTAACAGCGGCTAGGACTGTATTTGCTAAAAACTGGAAAAATGAGAAAACACCATCACAGGAGGAAATCATGAAGAAAATATTGGAATGTGTTAAAATGAGTAGATTAACATTTGAAATTAGAGAACAAGAAGATAAACAATTTTATAAAATTTGGGATCTTTTCTATCAATGGTTAGACAATAAAGTATAGTAATGAAATATGTAGACTTTTAGAAAATAATAAATATATAAAGATGTACTTCTTTCTTATTATATCTACAAAGTGATTTTAGGGTAGATTTGGGGTGATGATATGAACTGTTATAAAATAAACTATGTAAATTATGGTTATCTTGTAAAACATGAATGAATAAAAGTATAGTAAAATGATTGATTAATAATGATACTAAGGTATTTAATTTTTGATTGACAATATGAGATTATATGTAATGTAATTGTAATTGAAGACTACGAAATGGAAGCACAAAACAATTTGTAAACCAACTGGCACACCTATGGAAGATAGCTTGATGTTTTTATGTTTTGTTTGTTTATGTTTGTTTTTAAAAACCAATAAAATTTATCTATAAAAAAAAGAATTTTAGCCCAGCACGATTGTTGCAGATGGGAGAACAGCTATTCTAAAATGTTTTTAAGCCTAGGCATAAGGATAACAATAAAAAGATTCAAGTCAAATAATATATTTAACAATAAACAGTGCTTTAATTAATGTACAACTTATATGCAAAGTATGATTAGTCTTCCTCTTCAGTTCCCTCTTCTGAACTTCTGTAGATACAAAAGGAATAAAAGATGGTATTACAATGTGTTTATAAAACTACCTATTCTAGAAAGTAGAACAGACATGTTGCTGCTAAGAAGTAGAGAATCCGCTCTGTTGTCACTTTTGCTTTTCCTACTGGTGTCTATCTTGCCAAGAGCTTTGTTGGTGCAATACACTGCCTTATGGGAAGTGAACTTATTTACTGAATTAGCCCAGTTTCCTAGGTGGGAACAACACGGATCCATAAACTAGCCAACCACATTTTGACCTAGTAACTCAAGTGAACCCAGTTGAAATATGGTTGCTAAGAGATCCTCAGAATATTAATGATTCTAGGAGCTGTTCTAAGAGGATTCTGACACACAGAACACAAGATGAGAAACAATTTCAACAACACTCTGGTAGCTCACCTTGCTAAGGGAAGAGGGCTCAATAACCACCCATAGAATCTTCTCACAACAGTTAATTTTAGTCTGGCAGCATCACTTTCTATCTATGATAGAGATAGGATAAGAGATAAGTGAAGCCCTAAAGTGAGCAGTAAAACAAGCTTCTAGAGGCTTCACACTGGCCTTCCAACAAATCTGGGGAAAGAACTACTATGCTCCAGCTTCTCTTTCTTGACCAACTTGAATGAAATTGATTGCTTACAACATTAATAAATGTTGTAAGCCACCTGGAATTATCTATATTTGAGTGGGCGGCTGTAAAAATTTAATAAATAATAAATCCATGAAATGCATGACTATTTCTATGTCCCAGCAAACAAGTATCTATCCAAAGAATAAATGGATGCAAATAATAACAGAGTACTGTTTATTCCCAATAAACCTGTGTTTGGAAGGATTCTTGCTCGGGCATCCAACTGTAAAGTTACTTAGGAATAAAACACACTATATTCCCAGTGGTTTATCTGTGAACTATTTATAAAGATCAGGAAGTGTATTTTTGTGTCAAACCCAGAAGTGTAACAGGCAGAACATAATACTATATTATTACATACTGAGATATTTTAATGAGTCCTTTGAGTTTGTTTGTTTTTCACTTCTTATCTTTTCTCAACAGCCTTGGTATCTTTTTTTCTAGTTTGCCAACTCAGCCTCATTCCACACCTTGCAGGACCTTTCTCTCCTAAGATGGCTAATTAGTAGGAAGCAATATTGCAGGCGAATTCTGATCACAGCCAGGAGTTACATCCTGAGCAGCTGAAGGTTGACTCATCTTTCCATCCTTCCAAGGTCAGTCTTGCTCCCAACAATATTACCCTCATATTGTTGGAGGTGTTATTCTGAAACTGTAAACAGTTCAGAGTGCTCGAAAGTGGGTGATATAGAAATCTAAGCAGTATTGCTTTTGCTAAATCTGTTGCAAGATACTAGCTTCTTCACTAGAAAGCAGCAATTGACTTCTAAATCTGCATTTCCAGATTCTATTAAGCCAAGTGTTGTGAATGAATAATACTAATAAAGTTATATTGAGCTTAAAGTCAAGTGCAGGGTTCTGGCTCTGCACTTCTGATTGGTTGTTGATGGCAGGATCGGATTGGTCCATTCAGGAGCATCTGATTGGCCATTAACAGGCCATTCCCATTGGTTAACGGAGCTAGCGCTCCATGTTCGCTATTGGTTGAATAGTTAATAAGTTGCCTATATAAGGAGGGCCATAGCAGCCCTCGAGCTGAGCTGTCACACCATGTAAATAAAGAGTTTGAAGTTCACTGTTTCTACTGGCTCGTCTCCCTTATTCGCACCCATGCTCCAGACTTAACACTGGTGACGAGGGTGGGATTGGATGACATCCGAGCCAACTAAAGACAACTAAGTACATGGCTGAAGCACACAACGGCGGAACCATGTCCGGCGGCGTAGTACCACCCACTCCATTCGATCCAGCTCAATAGGACTGGGAGTCCTATATGGATCATTTTCAAATGTTTTTGGAAATGAATAATCTGAAGGATGCCACAACCGGGAAGAAACGGGCGGTATTCCTAACGCACTGCGGCCCGACGGTATTCAAAATAGCCAAGGCATTAGCGAAACCGGCTGAAGTAAAGGCCATGGACTGGGACATCCTCGAACCGTTACTAAGGGCCCACTATGCACCAACCGTTCCAACGCTCGTGAGACGATACGAGTTCTATCAAAGAAACCAGCGTAAAGGAGAAAGCGTTGCCGATTTCGTTGCAGACCTCCGGAACTTGGGAGGCTTTTGCGATTTCGCTGACCTAGAGGAGGCCTTGAGAGACCAAGTAGTTCTCGGGTTAGACGCTCTAAACATACAGAGCAAAATAATGGCAAAGGGCGACATCACCCTTAAAGATGCCATAGCTGAAGCTACAACAGCGGAGGCGACCAAGAAGTCAGCTGCCCAACTGCGCCGAAATCGCGCTCCAACACACCAACCGGCTGGTGAAATTTCACCCAATGCAGAAGGGCGGCTACCGACGGCCCACCATGAGGAGAGGTCCATCGCCTGCGGTCCGATCGGGACTGATACCCAAAGTCCCAGCAACCATGCACCAGCTGCGGGGCCAACCATTACCGCTCCGATTGCAAATTCCGCGACGCGCTTTGCCACGAGTGCGGGAAACGAGACCACATGCCGAAGCCTCCTTAGACCCAGCCAGACCTCGAAAGGAACCAATCTCTGCCAATCGACAGGGAATTGCTCTGTAAGGCGAGAGCCAGTAAACCACTCCTACAGAAACCGACCCGTGAATCGTATAGCGAGACGGGAAGAGGCCCACCAAACACTCACTATTGGCCATGCCTCTTCACTAGACGCTAAGAAAATTCGAGTCAACGTGAACATTGAAAATCGGCCTTGCCAAATGGAAGTTGACTCAGGATCATCTCTTTCAATGGTCTCATGGAAGACCCTCAAGCAACTCATCCCCACTATCCGGCGCCAAGACCTTCAATTCCAACGGCTCATGTTAAAGGACTACCAGGGGAACCGAATTCCAGTCGCAGGATCCAGTCAAGTCCGGGTTGCATTCAAGAACTGCACGGCGTACTTACCCCTGATGATAATCGATAAGGACCGGCCTCGTCTGTTAGGCCTGCAATGGTTCGCACCACTCGGCATTGAAGTGACAGGCATTAACCAAATCGGCGGCAGTGACTGGGAGGAAGACCTCGCCCACGAGTTCAGGGACATCTTCGAGGAAAAGCTAGGCGAGTACAAGGGGACCCCGATATCCTTTAGCCTTAATCCAAAGAAAGCTCCCATCCGCCTTAAGCCTCGCCGAGTTCCGTTCGCTCTGAAACCAAAAATCGATGAGCAGCTTGATAAGTTGATTGCCCAGGGAGTCTTAAAGCCAACTGACCACTCTCCATGGGAAACGCCTATTGTGACACCAATTAAGCCGGACGGCTCAATTAGAATTTGTGGGGAATACCGAGCCACCCTAAACCATGCCCTGCAACAGAACCCATATCCGGTGCCGGTGGTACAACACCTCCTCCATTCCCTGGGGGGCAGAAAAGTCTTCGCTAAATTAGACTTGGCTCAGGCTTATCAGCAATTGCCGGTTGACGAAAAAACGGCACAGGCACAGACTATCGTAACACACTGAGGTGCCTTTAAGTGCACGTGGCTCCAATTCGGAGTCAGTGTAGCCCCAGGGATCTTTCAGAGCCTAATGGAGAGACTATTGCAGGGGATCAAGGGTGTTGTCCCCTATTTTGATGATGTACTCATTGCTTCCCCCACTCTAAAAGTCTTACGGGAGCTTTTAAGACTGGTATTATGAAAATTCCAGGAAGCAGGCCTGAAAGTCAAAAAAAATAAGTGCAAACTGTGTACCGATTGTGTTGAATTCTTAGGATACTTAATTGACAGTCAGGGTATTCACCCTACCGATAGCAAATCGAGAGCAATAAAAAACGCTCCCAGACCGCAGAACAAGACCGACCTCCAGGCATTCTTAGGCCTCATCAATTTCTATAATGTATTCCTGCCGCACAAGGCGACTGTCGCTGAATCTTTACATCGTCTATTAGATAAAAAAGCAATTTGGGTATGGGGTCACAAAGAAGAGCAGGCGTTCCGTAATGTGAAAAAACTACTGACTTCGGACGCCGTACTAATGCAGTACAATGAGACTTTGCCAATAAACATTACATGTGATGCATCGCCCTTTGGAGTGGGCGCCATTTTGAGTCATGTGTTGCCTAACGGTAACGAAGCCTCTGTTGCTTACTTCTCAAAGACGCTCTCGAAAACCGAGCGAAATTACAGCCAGATCAATAAAGAAGCCCTGGCGATTGTATCAGCTGTTAAAAGATTTCATGAGTATGTGTACGGCCAGGTTTTCACCATCGTAACTGACCACAAACCATTGCTGGGGATCATCGCTGGGGACAAGCCAACTCCCTACATACTTTCTCCCAGAATGACCCACTGGTCAGAATTCTTGGCTGCCTACAATTATCGGCTACAATATCGTCCCAGTAAAGCCATTCCCCACGCTGACGCGCTGAGCCATACACCACTCCCTGAAACTATCAACGATCCTGCACCAACGATGACAGCGTTGCAGATCGAGACACTCCACACGCCGCCATTAACTGCCCGTGACATCGCGAGAGAAACAAAACGTGACCTCATCTTGGCGTGAGTCCTCACATGGGTGGAACGCGGATGGCCATTGGACCAAGTACCGGACGACTTTGCACCATTCAAAAGTCTGTTCTCGCAGAAGGGTTGTGTCATCTGGGGTGATAGAGTCGTTATCCCAGAACAACTCCAACAGACACTGCTAAGGACCTTGCACGATGGCCACCTTGGCATCGTGCACATGAAGGGCCTCGCATGAAGCTACGCTGGCCAGGTGCCTGGTGGTGGCCAGGCATCGACAGACAAATCGAATCATGGGTTAAAACTTGCAAGAGATGCCAAGAAGTAAGCAACACTCCACCAAAGGCAACCCCAACCAAATGGGAGATGCCACATGGACCCTGGTCCCGCATCCATCTGGACTTTGCTGGGCCAACCAAAGGCCACATGTTTTTGATAACCGTCGACGCCTACTCGAATTGGCTCGAGATTCACCGAATGAGCAACACAACCACTGATGCAGTCATCAAAAGACTGGAAAGACTTTTTGCAACCCACGGATTACCAGACGTTCTGGTATCTGACAACGGGCCCCAATTTACCGCGCTGTCTTTTGAGCAGTACCTGGTTGACCGGGGTATTCGACATGCGCTCACGTCGCCTGCACACCCTGCTGCCAAAGGTAGAGCTGAGCGCATGGTACAATTCGTCAAAAAGACCCTCCAAAAGTTAGACTACGACAACATCGACGAGAAAATCAACCGGATCCTCTTCCTGCAGCACATCACACCTCACAGCGTTACCAACAAAACTCCCGCCGAGCTGCTAATGGGATGAAAGCTCCGCTCCCACCTCGATCGGTTACACCCAGCCTACGAACCGGAAAAGCCACTCGGATCCAGCAGCCAATGCCGTACCTTCCAGGTAGGCGATTTAGTATTTGCTAAAAACTTATCGGGCGATCCGCTGTGGGTAGAGGTGACTGTAATCCGCATAACTGGCCCAAGATCATACCTCGTTCAGTGCCCTGACGAGACTTTGGAAGCGTCACATAGATCAACTACGATGGCGGCTACCGTCTCGCAATTCCGAACTCCCTTATGACCAAACTGAGGTGGGGGAGATACAGAGGAAAGCGAATTACAATTAGAGGGAACCCTTTTTGATGAGACTGATAATGAAACTGAAACGCAGGAACAGGTACCAGAGACCGGAGTGAGTTCACCTCAGGGAGTGGCCAGTGATATTGGTGATGACAGGAACGCGAACTCGGAACCAGAGGCACCCCTACCGTTAAACAACGATCTACCTCAGCAGAAGTGCAGCCAACCGCCAGGCACTTTTCGAAAATCGAAAAGACTAATAAAACAGCCATCCTACCTGAAGGACTACGTAACCACGCCCTGTGGGCAGAAGCCGGGGGAAAGGGGTGTTGTGAATGAATCATACTAATAAAGTTATATTGAGCTTAAAGTCAAGTGCAGGGTTCTGGCCATGCACTTCTGATTGGTTGTTGATGGCTGGATCGGATTGGTCCGTTCAGGAGCATCTGATTGGCTATTAACAGGCCATTCCCATTGGTTAACAGAGCTAGCGCTCCAGGTTTGCTATTGGTTGAATAGTTAATAAGTTGCCTTTATAAAGAGGGCCATAGTAGCCCTCGAGCTGAGCTGTCACACCATGTAAATAAAGAGTTTGAAGTTCACTCTTTCTACTGGCTCGTCTCCATTATTTGCACCCATGCTCCATACTTAACACCAAGCTAATACGAAAACATCATTATGTAATGTAATGTACATATCCTGAACTGGATATATTAAGAAAATCTGGAATGACAAACTACTGTTAAAACTAAAATCTTATGATATCTCTGGACACTTGCATAATTGGATAGAAGCATTCCTGTCAAACAGACAACAAATGGTCAAAATTGGAGTGTCCTATCAAATTCTGTACCTGCCAACAGTGGTGTCCCTCAAGGCAGTGTTCTAGGACCAACTCTCTTCATACTCTACATAAATGATGTTTATACTTATACCTATTATCTTGTAAGCAATTGACACATCAAATAAAATAAATAAATAAAAATTCTTATATTCTCTCCATGAATTGCAGTGCTGCTAGACTAGATTTTTCAGAAAGTGCTTATATTTTGTCTGAGAAGTTTGTCTAATGTTCCTTTGCTTTGTATGGTCTAACTTAATAAGTGCTATGGTCTAACTTAAAGAAAACACAAATATTGTCTCAATTCTTTAATCTTTGCTACGAACGTTAAAACTTCCATTTAATGTGGTCAAAAATGTTCACTGCTCTTTCCAAAATTGCCCATCTTTTAATATGAAGGTTGCTTTTGCTCTTTTTCTAGTTTTTTTCCTTCCTTTTCCTATTTCCTACAAGAACTTCTTTCTACTATTGCAGAATGAAATAATCAAGTTATGAGATGTTTTAGACATGAAGTATCCTATAAATGTGGATCAGAAGATGTATTCTGAACCACTTTAGAAATTCTTAAAAGAGATATAAATCTGATTTGCACACTGCAGCTACTTACGTTTTCTTCAAAATGCCTTCGTCTGTTTCTGAAGTGCTGATAAAGAAATTAAAAGCAGAAATTAATATTGCTCTGGCAGCAGTTGTGCTCATAATCAAAGACAAAGTTGATAAATAAATGATAACTAAAAGATAAAAGATGGGGAGGGAGGGAGGGAGGCAGATGTACAGAGAGAGATATGTGGGATTGTCTCTTAATCCATCAACCACCTCCAGTGAGATGCTCTCCTGTTGGGAGCCACTAGCCACCTGCCAGAGGCAGCTCTTCAGGTCCTTATGGAAGGTCAGAAATGTGGCAGCTGATCTCACCTCAGGAGCTAAAATGTTCCAAGGGGGAGGAGCCACACCAGAGGTGGTCCTTCTCCTGGACTCTACCAGCCAAAAATCCTTGGCTGATGGGGCCTGCAGCTTGCCTCTTCTGCTGGCATGGGTGGGGTGGACCAGCCTCATTGAAGTGTACCAGTAGACACTTGTATGTAAGCTTGCTTTCTGTGTGGGTCCTCCATGCACTGGATCTATCATTTTAGTCCTTTCTTTTCAAACACTACTGCCTTTAGAGTTGCAAAAAGATGTCTTTAATCTCACAGTGTGGTCTTTTCTGTTGGGTTGGCAGGAAAACCAACTTCATATTTAAGCCTTCTTATCCAAGTCCCAAGACAAGTTGGAACATACTTTGCAGGTTAAATGAATTTGTGGCAGAAGAGGTCAATCCTCTTTTCTGCCCAGCATCACAAGCATTGTGCAAGGCATTTCTCCGATCCTCCATTATGTCAGCAAGCAAGTCACTTTTGCAGCATCATTAACTCAATTAACTTACAGCTAAAGAGAGTGAGAGGATTTCATAAAATCTTTCTGAACAGGTATCAAAATTAATGAAGCCTCGTTGACTGGAAGGCGTTCTCTGCTTCTTGAATTTGGGCAGCAAATTATTTTGGGTGATTTCCTGCACTCTGCTAGGAACTCCCATTTGGGTTTGTGAAGAAGGGTGGTGTCGTGTCCGTTGGGCAAGGAGACCACGAGGCAGTGACTATAGCTTCAGCTCTTTATTTAGCCCCCAGAACCCGATCTGGTTCCAAGGGAAAAACAGCGGCTTTTTATTCTCAAGCTGTGGCGGCCGCGGCCAATGGCACCACTTTGAATCTCCCGTGATCCGTATCTACCAATCGCGGGAGATTCTCAGCGGGCCAATCAGCATGGCTCGCTAAACCAATCAGATCACCCTGTGCTTTGACCAATCAAAACGCGGGGTTTCAAGTGTTGTGTCCGCGAAATGATGCCAGGAGTCGGTGACTTCAAATCATGCTCTTTTATTTGAGGTTGGAACCGAACTGGCGTAAAGGAAAAAGCCCGCGGCTTTTATTCCTTTAGCCGCAGCCGCCGCGGCCAATGGCACCGCTTTGAATCTCCTGCGATCCGAATGGACCAATCGCAGGAGATTCTCAGTGAGCCAATCGGTGCGGCTCGCCTGACCAATCAGAGAGCCCCGCGCTTTGGCCAATCAAAGCGCAGGGATCTCAAGAATGCTAATTAAGGACAGAACACCCCTCCCCTCTTGGTTCAGTCCTTACGTCGCGTAGTCACGTAGGTAGGCGGGGCTCCGTCTGAGCCTACTGGACTTGCGTAGCTCATTCGTCGGTTGGATCCCGGCTGGTTCGGTCGGGATCTCTGCTGCTCCTGCTACCGTCATGGGAACCGGCTGGTCAGTCGGGCCGGTCCGCTCTCCGTAGCTCCCTCCTGGGCCTCCCGGGTTGGTTGAACTGCGGGTTTCGCCGCTCCCGCTCGGTCTTTCCGGGTCGTTCGAGCTGGCCTGGCTGTCTCTTCCTGGCGAGGGGTCGTGATGGCTGCTTTCCGGTAAGTACAGCTGGTTTATTCTTCTTTGGTTTTGGTCCCCGGGGTATTCCCTCCCCCCTTGGTTTGTGTTGTGGGGGTTGGTTTCACTCGTTTGTGCGTCAGTGGTCTCTTGGTTGGTAGTCCTCGACCTTAGTTGGTCGATGTGGCATTTCCACACTCGTCCATCTGCTGTTTGTAGCCGGTACGAGTGTGGGCCTGTTATTTGTGTGATGACGGCCGGTATCCATAGTGGGTCTCCCGTCAGGTTTCTTGCGTATACGGGGTCCCCGGGTGCGAAGGTTCGGTGTTTGCTGTTTGAGTCTGGGGGCTTCTCCGGGTTATATGTGGGGTGTAACCTGTCGAGTGGGGACCTTATTTTCCTGCCCATTAATAGTTCGGCTGGGCTCTTATTCGTTGTGGTATTTGGGGTTATGTGTTGGGTGAAGAGTAGTTTGTTTATTTTCTCCTGGATCTCCCTGTGGTCTATTTTCCGGATGGTCTTCTTAGTGAATTGGACCATCCGTTCCGCCCTACCATTCGCCGCCGGGTGCGCCGGTGCTGTCAGCGCGTGGCGGATGCCCCTTTCCACTAGGAATTTTTCGAATTCCAGCAAGGTGAATTGGGGCCTGTTGTCGGAAACGATGACGTCTGGGAGGCCGTGTGTTGCAAAGAGTTTGCAGAGTTACTTAATCACGGCCTCCGTGGTTGTCGTCTTCATGTTGCTTACCTCCAGCCAGTTGGAGTAAGCGTCAACTGTTATGAGGAAGGTGTGTCCTTTTGTGGGCCCGGTGAAGTCTATGTGAATCCTAGACCAAGGTCCCCTTGGGGTTTCCCACTCTAGGACGGGTGCTGTGGGTGGACTTGGCCTAGTTTCCTGGCATCGTTGGCACCTTGCTACCCAGGCCTCAATTTGTTTGTCCATCCCTGGCCACCAAGCGTAACTTCTGGCCAGGGCTTTAGTCCTAACGATGCCAGGGTGCCCCTCGTGTAGCAGTTCCAGAACCTTCCCTTGTAGCTTTTCTGGAATGACCACCCTATCCCCCCATAGTATGCACCCTTTTAATAAAGAGAGTCCCGTTTGGCGGTTTCGGAACGTTTTGACAGACTCGTCGTTGTCCCTTTCCGGCCACCCTTTCTCTACCCAATGCAACACCCGCGCCAGACGTTTGTCTTTATTAGTCTCTTGGGCAATGTCTGACGCGGTTATGGGCAGGTTGGGTAGAGTCTCTATGCTGAGGGTGGTCGTCGTGGGTGCTGGGTCGGTGTCAGGTTCCGGTAGCGGCGAGCAGCTTAAGGCGTCTGCATGGGAGATCGTCTTACCCGGTCTGTGTATGAGTCCGTAGTTGTAGGCTGCCAGGAACTCGGGCCACCTTGTCATTCGGGGGGACAGAATGTTCGGGGTGGCCCGGTTTCCTGCAAGGATTCCCAGCAGCGGCTTGTGGTCGGTTATGATGGTGAAAGTCCGGCCGTAGAGATACTCGTGGAATCGTTTTACGGCGGCAACGATAGCCAGAGCCTCTTTGTCCAGCTGGCTATAGTTCCGCTCCGGTTTGGTGAGGGTCCTTGAAAAGAACGTGATGGGCACTTCTTTTCTATCGGGGAGGGTATGGCTGAGGACAGCGCCGACGCCGAAGGGTGATGCGTCGCATGTGACGGCCAGAGGTAGGGTCTCATTGTACTGTATAAGGACGGCGTCCGAAGTGAGGAGGTCCTTTGTTCTTTGGAAGGCGGCTTGCTCGCCAAGTCCAGGTCGCCGCCTTGTCCAGGAGCCTATGCAAGGGCTCCGCCGCCATCGCCTTTTGGGGCAGGAAAACATTGTAAAAGTTAAGTAGCCCCAGAAATGCCTGTAGTTCCGTCTTCGACTTGGGTGTGGGGGCTTCTTTGATGGCCTTGATTTTTTGGTTTGTGGGGTGAATGCCGTGATGGTCTAGGAGGTATCCTAGGAATTCTACCCGTTCCGTGCATAGCTGGCATTTCTCCCTCTTGATTTTTAGTCCGGTCTCTTTAAATTTGGTTAGGACCTCCCTTAGGCGACCCTCTAGTTCGGCTTGGTTGGCTGCCGACACTAGGACGTCATCGAAGTAAGGTACCACCCCCTTGATGCCTTGCAGTAGTCTTTCCATTAGGCTTTGGAATATTCCCGGTGCCACGCTGACTCCGAATTGGAGTCGGTTGCATTTAAATGCTCCCCGGTGGGTGACTATGGTTTGCGCTTCTGCCGTTTGCTCGTCGACTGGCAACTGTTGGTATGCCTGGGCGAGGTTGAGCTTGGTGAAAACCTTGCCCCCTCCCAGTGAGTGCAGTAGGTGTTGCACTACTGGGACGGGGTAGGTGCTTTGTTGTAGCGCGCTATTTAGGGTGGCCTTATAGTCCCCACAGATCCTCACCGACCCATCGGGCTTGATCGGGGTGACTATGGGGGTCTCCCACCGGGCGTGGTCTATGGGCTGTAGGACCCCTTGCTTGATGAGCTTGTCAATTTGCTCGTCTATCTTGGGTTTAAGTGTGAATGGCACCCGCCTTGGTTTCAGGCGTTTTGGGGGGATGTTTGGGTCTAGGTTGAAAGATATAAGGGGCCCTCGATACTTGCCTAGGTTTCCGTCGAAGACCTCTTGGAATTCCCGGGCCAGTTGCTGCTCCCAGCTGTCGTCTGTGACGTGGTCGACTCCCGTGACTGCGATGCCGAGTGGGGCGAACCATTGCAGTCCCAGTAGGCTTGGGCGGTCGCGGTCGACGATTGTCAGGGGAAGTCTTTCGGTGTGCCCTTTATAGGTGATGTTGAAGTGTTTGGTTCCAACTACCGGGATGCGGTTTCCCTGGTAGTCCTTTACAATGAGTCTCTGGCTGTCTAGGTTCCTCCTTTGGAGGGTAGGCACCAAGCGCTTTATTTCATGCCATGCTATCATGGAGAGGTAGGACCCGGAGTCCACCTCCATTTTGCATGGCTCGCCCTCGATGCCTACCTCCATGTGGACCTTCCGGGCGTCATTGGTTATGGCGTGGCCAATGGTGACCGTCTGATGGGTCTCCTCTCTTTGCCGGTTATCGCCGCCTCGCAGGGATCGTCCGTTCTAGTCCCATCTGTTGTCCGAGGAGCGATCTCTGGTCCGGGGTGGTGTGCTCTCTCTCCTCCGGTCGCTCTGGTCCCATCGTGCCAGGCTGCGATTTTTCTTTAGGCGGCAGACACGGGCGATTTGTCCCTTCTTGTCACAATGCCGGCAGATCGATTCGAAAAACCGGCATTCCGACCTGGGATGGTCGCCGCCGCAACCGGCACAGTTGGTCCTCGACTTACGACCCCGCCGGTTCCGTGGGTCGCAGCATGTCTGGAGGCGATGGATGTCCTCCTCGTCATCTGAAGTGCCCGATGCCGAGTGGAAGTCGCCCTGGTGGGTGGTCATCTCAGGTTGGCCCTCGGTTGACCTCGCCAGGTTGTTGTTTCTGCTGCGGTCCCCAGTGTTCGGTCTGCGTATGCGGTCGGCGGAAGTTCGGGTTGCTTCGGCGACTGCGGCTGCAGTGAGGGTGTCTGCTAGGCTGATGTTGCCCTTGGCCATCAGCCGGCTCTGGAGGACGGGGTCCCACAAACCGAGTACGATTCAGTCTCGCAGGGCGTTGTTCAGGTTGTCGAATTCGCAGAGCCACCCTAGGCGCTGCAGCTCGGCGACGAAGTCGCTGAAGCTCTCACCCGACCGTTGGTCCTGACGGTAGAATTCGTTGCGTCGGATCAGGATGGGTACCTCTGGGGCGTAGTGCCACCGAAGTATTGGCTCGAGGACGTCCCAGTCCATCGCGGTCGCATCAGCGGGTTTGGCAAGCGCCTTGGCCATCTTGAAGACCTCGGTCCCGCAGTGGGTCAGGAAGACGGCGCGCTTCATGGGGCCGGTGGCGTCCTTTAGGTCGCTGCACTCGAGGAACATGCGGAATCGGTCGGAGTACGATTCCCAGTCCTCGGTGGCGGGGTTGAAGGGTGCGGGGGGTGCGATTTTCGCCATCGTGGTGGTTCGTCTGGCTTCCGTCGGACACGTGGTTCGGTTCAGGGTCTGGATCCCACCTTCGTCGCCAGTGTTGTGTCCGCGAAATGATGCCAGGAGTCGGTGACTTCAAATCATGCTCTTTTATTTGAGGTTGGAACCGAACTGGCGTAAAGGAAAAAGCCTGTGGCTTTTATTCCTTTAGCCGCGGCGGCCGCAGCCAATGGCACCACTTTGAATCTCCCGCGATCCGAATGGACCAATCGCGGGAGATTCTTAGCGAGCCAATCGGCGCCGCTCGCCTGACCAATCAGAGAGCCCCGCACTTTGTCCAATCAAAGTGCGGGGATCTCAAGAATGCTAATTAAGTTGAACTTCCGGTTTGCGTGGCTTCGGGGCAGCAGGAATTCGCGACAGCTCGCGATTCCTGCTGGCTAGCTGTCGAGGTACCCCCGATCCAGATGGGTCAGGGGGTTAAGGCTGCCCTGTAGGGACAGCTGAAGATAGAGGGGAGCCGGCTAGGGAGGTGGGGGCATCGCAGACCCCCCCCTTCTCCGGAAAAACCCCTTTTTCCCAAGGCGGTGGAGCGGCGGTCAGCAATGGCCGCCACGAAGATGCCAGCAACCGGGTAAGAACTGTGCTGGAGGAAGTGTGAAAAGTGAAAGTTCTGTCTGAGCCGGGTCAAGTAACAACTTTTAAATTGCCTGGAATTGAGCTGCTTGTTGCTGGAGGATACATTGTTTCCCTAAGAAGATCGAAAGCGGCGGAGAAGCTGTCAAAGGGAACTTTCTTTTTTTTATTTTTGTTTACTCTCCCATCCCACGGAAAAAGCAGAAATATTTGGATATATTAGACATTGAAAGTGGATTGCTTTGAAAGCTAAGCTAAGAGACAAAGGGATTTTTGGACATTGAAAAATTTAAGAAATTGGAAAATTTTTGCTGGAGGTATGGATTTTTGATTATTTAAAATTGTTATTGCAAGTGGGAAGGGAGAAAAAAAAAATTGGAGCAGAAACTGAAAAAGGAGGAGACTGTCTAGAACGTCTTGGTGGATCCCAAAAGAAGATATATGGTAATTGGACCTCTTTGATTAAAAATTAATTTAGAAAGAGAAAGAGAAGAAGGAAGAAAAGTATTAACTTTTGGAACTTTTTTCTTTTTTTTAATTGCTTTTGATTGTCCTGGATTAAAAATACTTGTGGTTGTTTTGGAAAAAGTTTTCCCTTTTCATAATGGCATTGTCTGTGGATGAACTAGAGATTGACTATCAAAAATATAAAAAAGAAGATACTTTGGGCGCTTTGTTCCAATTCTTAGAAATGGCGTTATGTTCTGTTGAAAAGTTGATTATGCAGCAGAAGGACTGGGACAAGGAAGAAGAGGAAGAAGAAGCCATCTTTGATGAACAATGGGTTCCTTCCGGAGAGGAGGAGAAAAAGGATAAGAAAAAGGGGTTTTTAAGAATTATAAAAACAACCAAAAGAGAGAAAAATGAGCGAAAAGATGGAGGCAAGGTTAGAAAGCAAAGGAAAAGGAGTAAGAAAAGCGAAGAGAAAAAGCAAAGGGGTAGAAAGGGCAAGGAGAAGAATAAGCAAGAGAGAAAAGGGGGGAGGAGAAGCCTTAATGGGGGGAAGCAAGATTTAAAAAAAAAAAGTTTATTTAGAGACAATGGGTGAATTTAATTTAGATTAAAAGAGGGATTCTGGAGGGTATATAAGAGTGTGTTTTTATATGTATATTTAGAATAAAAAATTTATTATGTAATTTTAGAATCTTTTAAACAGAATCCCAAGAAAGATTTATATGTAGTATTTTTAAGTTAGGTAATGAGTTATAGATGTAACTCCAATTGTTGTACAGGAGAAGTATAGTAAAAGAAAAAAGATGAATGGATGTTTGGAAATAGAACAGACAAAGAATGTTGTTGAAAATGGTAATAATGGAAGGATATATATGCTTTTCTTTTGATTTTGTATATTGATAAAGGGCAATAAAATTTTAATTGATAAATAATTTGGATGGAAAAGAGAAGTAGGGACAAGATATGAAGTTAATATTATATGAAATATTAATATTATAATCTTGAAATGTTATGTTTTATTGGTCTATCATTATTATTATTTTTTAGAAAAGAATTTATAAGCTGTTATGCCTTGATTTTGTGTGCATTGTTTTTAGAAAACTGATAAAAATGGTTTTTATATACATATATATATAAAAAAAATGATAATAAGATATGGAAGGAGATTTAGGTTGAATATGATGTTTGAATTTGTGTCTGTGTAAAGAGTTTTAACCCGGGAACAGACAACCTTCAGAAAAGATCTTTTAGTTTTGTCTATGTTTTATGTTTTGTGTTTGTATGTTTGTGTATTATGCTTATGATAAAACTAACAAAATTTGTTTTTTATTAAAAAAAAAAAGGAAAAAAGAATCAATAAAACCTTGGAGGAATGTTAGATGAGAATAATTTAAACAAGCCAGAAAGAAAAGAATATGATGACTATAAAATGGATAAATATGGAAGAGAAATGAAATTGAATAGGAGTAAAGAGAAATAATGAGAAATTTGATGAAAGATATTTGTGTGTCCATATGGGGATGGGATAAATTGGAATTATGCTGTATAAAAATATTGTTTTGTTTGACTTGTAAGGACTTACAATATTAAGATGTTTTATGTGTTTATGTATTTACTGGTTAATGATGTGTTGTTTTATCTTTAAAATTAATAAAAATTTGTTTCAAAAAAAAAAAAAAGAATGCTAATTAAGGACAGAACATCAAGAATGCAAATGAGCGTACAGAACAGGTGGTCTGGGAAGCATGCCAATGTTTGCCTTGTATTTTTAACCAAGCTAGTGAGTGCTAGAATTAGGAGGCATCCTCTGTATCCTAATTCTGCTTCTCCTGATCAGAATTTTTAACTTAAAATGCTCTTGGAATCTGAAATATTTCAGCTACTAAAAATGGACCCCTTATTTTTTGGAATGATTTTATGCTTACATTACAGGAGAAATTAGGATATTAAAATTCTGTAGGCAGTGCATTTTATATTTAGTTTGTATATGTAAAAGTTTTGGGTGTGTAGAATTGTTAATTTTAATAACAATGAAACTGTAACAGTTATAGTATAAGTTAGGTGATGTTTTAAACAAATGCCTCATGTAGAGAAAAAGTTCTTTTTCTCTTGGAGAAAAAGTTCTAAATTAAAGAATAATCCTTGACAGACTGTAGGGTTTGGAGAGGTTTCACCAGTTTCTTTTTCAGACCTGACAAAGAAGAGACAAATGTTTTAGCAGAATAGAAGTTAAAAAGAAAATATCTGAGGGAAAAAGAAAGTTCTAAGTTAAAGAACAGCTCTTGACAGATTGTACTACTCACTCAGTGACTGGAGAAGTTTCATTGATGGGGGTCTCTGTTTCATTCCTGACAAAGAACAGAAAGATCTTTTAGCAGAACAGAAAAGAAATCTTATGTGGCTAAGATTGTCCCCCTCCCAGGATGGAAAGGGTGATGGCTCGTTTGTTTTCAAACTTCTTAAAACGGAAGGATGTTTTAGACTGGTTTTTCTCAACCTCAGGAACTTTAAGATGTTAATATTAAGTATTGCTAGGGAATTCTGGGAGTTGACATCTACATCAGAGGTGGTATTCAGCAGGTCCTAACCAGTTCTGGAGAACTGCTAGCAGAAATTTTGAGTCGTTCAGAGAACTGGCAAATATCATCTCTGACTGGAGATTTTACAGTATCCTTCCCCTACCACGGCCGCCCAAGCCTCACCCACGGAACTGGTAGTAAAAAAAATTGAATCCCACCACTGATCCACGTGTCTCAAAGGCTTGTGTGATTGAAAAACTCTGCTGTAGATAAATCTATTGGAGAATTTTATTCTTCTTGACAAATTAAACAAAATATCATTTTATCCATTTTGCTTGCCTATAGATTAGGACTAGGAATTTTGAGAGCCCTCTCTTAGTATACGATATTAGCATACTCCAAACCCTCTTAACTGATTGGTCCGGATGGACAGCAACCTGATTGGTCGAAGGCTCGGCTGTGATTGGAGCGCTGGGAATCTACTGCGATTGGCTGTGCCGATCCCGGGAGATTCAAAGCGCTGCCATTGACTGCAGAGCCGCGAGCCAGCCCTATATGAAGGGCTGCCGTGGCTCGCATTCTTCAGACTATTCTCATCTGAAATAAAGAGCTGAAATCACTGAATGGTCTCGCGTCTCCTTCAAACCGATCCACCCCAGATCTAACACTGGCGATGAAGGTGGGATCGTGAACACGGAGACCCCAGCACGTGGCAAAGCGACCCACGAACAGACAGCATGGCCGGCATCAACTTGCCAACCGCACCTTTCAACCCTGCTACCGAGGACTGGGAATCCTATACCAATAGGTTCCAAATGTTCCTTGAGAGTAGCAACCTCAAGGACGCCAATGGCCACAAGAAACGAGCCATGTTCCTCACACACTGCGGGCCCACAGTATTTAAGATGGCCAAAGCCTTGGCCAAACCGGAGGATTTCAAGGAGATGGAGTGGGATGACCTCAAGCCCCTGCTGCGAAGTCACTATGCCCCCGTTGTGCCCATCCTTATTCGGCGGCACGATTTCCACAGGCGGGATCAACGCGAGGGCAAGGGGCTGGGCGACTTCATGGCGACATTACAGGACCTGGGCAGTCTGTGCGAGTTCGCCGACCTGGACGAGGCCCTGCGAGACCGCATCGTCCTAGGACTCCGAAACCCTATACTCCAGCCGCATCATGGCAAAGGGGGACATCTCTCTCGCTGATGCCCTCACCGAAGCCTCTGCAGTGGAAGCGGCCAAGAAATCAGCAGCTCGGATGCGACAATCGAGCATCATGCTGCGATTGACAGCCAGAGAGACAACATCGACCACCGAGAGGCGACCAGAGGCAGACCACACAACCACACACCATGGCGATATCGAGTCCTTCTCAGAAACCGAAGACGAGGAGAAGGAGATCCACCGCCTCCAATCAGCACGGGAGTGGCGGGAACCACGCGGTCATAAGTCGAGGTTCCTGTGTGCCAGCTGCGGTGGCTATCACCCCCGGCGGACTGCCGTTTTCTCAACACCATTTGCAGGCATTGTGAGAAACAGGGGCACATTGCCAAAGTATGCCGGAATAAAAAATACTACAGCCCGCGACGACGAGACGGCAGCCTCCGACGGAAAGAAATTACCCCCACCAGAAACCGCGATCGCCGAATGGAGAACCGCTGGAGCTGAGAAGGTTGGAACAGGCGACTCCAGGAGATGAGACAAAGGGAGGAAACACACCAGACCGTCGTCATCGGCCACTCCTCCACCAGCGACACCAGGAAAGTATATGTGACGGTGGGAATCGAAGATCAGCCATGTGACATGGCGGTGGACTCAGGGTCCTTCCTCTCAATGGTCTCCTGACGCACACTCAAGCGCCTGGTTCCCACCATCCGCCGCCACGAACTGGAGACCAAACACTAACGCTCAAAGACTATCAGGGCAACCGAATCCCTGTAGTTGGCAGAGGCCACTTTAGGGTCACCTTCAAGGGCCACACAGAAGTGCTAACCCTGATGCTCGTTGACTGAGATCGCCCGAGCCTATTGGGACTACAGTGGTTCACACCCCTGGGAATCGAAGTAACCGGAATACACCACATCAGAGAGGCAGACTGGGAAGCGGCACTCGTGAGGGACTTCCGGGAAGTCTTCGATGACAGCCTAGGCAAGTACCGGGGGTCCCTATCTCCTTTAACATAGACCAGAACATCACGCCAATCCGCCTTAAGCCCAGGCGAGTGCACTCAAGCCCAAGATCGATGAGCAGCTTGATAAGCTCATCGCGCAAGGGGTGCTGGAGCCAATCGATCATGCCCGGTGGGAAACCCCAATTGTCACCCCCATCAAGCCAGATGGGTCTATGAGAATTTGTGGTGACTACAAGGCCACCCTAAATCATGCGCTCCAACAAAGCGCATACCCCATCCCAGTAGTCCAGCATCTTCTGCACTCACTGGGGGGAGGCTGAATTTTCGCAAAGCTCGACCTGGCACAAGCCCACCAGCAGCTGCTGGTCAACACCATAACAACAGAAGCCCAAACCATCGTAACGCATTGAGGGCTTTCCGCTGCAACCGGTTCCAATTTGGAGTCAGCGTGGCACCCGGGGTCTTCCAAAGCCTTATGGAAAGACTCCTCCAGGGCATAGAAGGGGTTGTGCCCTACTTTGACAATGTCTTGGTGGCTGCGAAAAACGAAAAAAAACTAGAAGCCAGGTTGAGGGAGGTACTGCAGAAATTCAGAGACTTGGGACTTAAAGTCAAGAAAGGGAAGTGCCAACAACAGGCCGAAAGGGTCGAATTTCTAGGGTACCTCCTAGACAAACAAGGGATCCACCCCACAGAAAAGAAACTGAGAGCCATAAGGGAAGCACCTCGACCCAAAAACAAAACGGAATTACAGGCTTTCTTGGGACTGTTAAACTTTTACAATGTCTTCCTACCTCAAAAGGCGACCGTGGCGGAACCGCTGCATAGACTGTTCGATAAAGCAGCCACCTGGACCTGGGGAGCATGGGAGGAGAATGCCTTCAACAACACAAAGAACCTGCTAACATCCGACAAGGTACTAATCCAGTACAGCGAGACCCTGCCATTAACGGTAACTTGTGACGTGCCACCATTTAGGATCAGCGCCATCCTCAGCCACCAGCTACCAGATGGGAGGGAAGCACCCATCACTTTCTTGTCAAGGACACTTTCAAAGCCAGAATGGAACTACAGCCAGCTCGACAAAGAGGCCCTAGCAGTCGTCGCCGGCATCAAAAAATTTCACGAATACCTTTACGGTAGGACTTTTACAATCATCACAGACCACAAACCGCTGCTAGGAATCCTGGCGGGAAACAGGGCCACACCGAACATTCTATCGCCAAGAATGACATGGTGGTCCGAATTCCTAGCAGCATACAATTACTAGCTGATACACCGACCTGGCAAGGACATCGCCTACGCAGATGCCCTGAGCCGCATGCCACTACCCGAACTGGACTCTGATCCCACACCAACAAAATGAAAAGCCTGGCCAGAAGCTACGCATGGTGGCCAGGAATGGACAAACAGATCGAAACCTGCGTGGCCAAATGCAAACAATGCCAAGAATCCAGACCTAACCCTCCCACAGCCCCAACCCAAGAATGGGAAACACCCAGAGGGCCATGGTCTAGGATTCACATAGACTTCGTGGGGCCAACCAAGGGACACATGTACCTTATCACAGTAGATGCTTACTCCAACTGGCTGGAGATAAGCACCATGAAATCCACTACAACAGAGGTGGTAATCAAAAAACTGAGCAAGCTGTTTGCCACGCACGGCCTGCCAGATGTAATAGTATCAGACAACGGGCCCCAATTTACCGCCCTAGCGTTCGAGCAATTTCTGGCTGGCCAAGGAATACGCTATGCATTAACCGCACCAGCAAATCCAGTGGCGAACGGATGAGTGAAACGCATGGTCCAATACACAAAGAAGGCCATCCAAAAAATAGAAGCAGCCAATATATAGGACAAAATTAATAAAATGCTCCTCATCCAACATATCACACCTAGCACAACCACAAATAGAAGCCCAGCAGAACTTATGATGGGTAGGAAACTGCGGTCAACCCTAGATAGAATGCATCCAACATACAACCCGGACAAACCCCCGGGTTCCTCAAGCAAACACAGAACATTTAAAATAGGGGACGCAGTATATGCGAAAAACCTATCAGGAGAACCACTGGTTACCAGCAACAATCACCCAGATAACCGGCCCCTTATCATACCAATTCGAGACAAGCGATGGAAAAAGCTGGAAACAACACATCAACCAGCTCAGATCAAGGATAGCTGTCACCAACAACTAACACCAGAGCAAGAAACTAGAATTGGGGGGGGGGGAATTGGCAAGCGAGAAAGAAAGAACTGAAGGGAACCAACTAACACAAACAGAACACCCCCCCACCTAGAATAAACAAACCACAAATAAACTGATGCTACTCACCTGTAGATGCAGGACCAATGGAACATGAAACCCCGGAATCTTCACCTGGAAGGAACAGCCAAACAAGTTCAACCAGCCCGGAAAGATCCGGCGGGAACGACAGAAGCGGCAGCTCAACCAGCCCAGGTAGACCGGGAGGGAGCTACCAAGAAAGGCCTAGCTCAACGTTCCAGGCGGTTCCATCCCAACGAACTGGAGCGACAGAGAAGGCATCCGAACCAGTCGACAACCATACCAGAACTGAACCGCGCAGGTCAAGGAGGCAGGTACGAAGCCCCGCCTATCTACGTGACTACGTCACGATACACCGACAGACTAAACCAAGAGGGGAGGGGTGTACATATTAGCATACTCCAAACCCTCTTAACTGATTGGTCCAGATGGACAGCGACCTGATTGGTCGAAGGCTCGGCTGTGATTGGAATGCTAGGAATCTACTGTGATTGGCTATGCCGATCGCGGGAGATTCAAAGCGCTGCCATTGGCCGCTGAGCCGTGAGCCAGCCCTATATGAAGGGCTGCCACGGCTCGCATTCTTCAGACTATTCTCATCTGAAATAAAGAGCTGAAATCACTGAATGGTCTCGCCTCTCCTTCGAACCGATCCACCCCAGATCTAACACTTAGTATAGCAATTACAAAGCACAACCATTTAATATAAATATGATTTATAAATTCAATAGTTCTAAGACTTATATACAGACTTATATTCTGACTTATATATATAAGACTTATATTCTGTTCTGTCTCACGTAGCCAACAAGTGAGAGTCCAAATGTCCCAAAGAAATAAACACGAACAAATAATACCAGAAACCACAGAGTTAACTTTTCTCTGTAATCATCGTTGGCAGCTTTCTCAGAAACTGTCTTCAAGCCAAGATAATGAGCCACAAGATAAATCAGGAACAGGAACAGAGGCTTCTTCAAAGCTGCGCAGTAATTAACGAAGTTTGATCCGGACAAGGACCGTTAACTAGCACGCCTCCTTATATTCCTTGAAGGGGCGTGTCAGTCTCTCTAATTAGTCTCTGACTTGATGTTTCTTTTCAAATTGTGATTGACGTCTCAACTTGCGTCTAGTCCTTGCATCAACCCAACATTCATCATCGCTCAAGGACTCTGGTATGTTCTGTGGATCAGCTGCTGACACCTGAGGCATGATTGAAGTGGAAGGTTCTGGAGAGGAACTCCCTCATCCTCCTGGCTCACATCTGCATCTCTCATTAGAGTAGGCTCCAATTCCAATGCTAAACCTTCCTCATCACTCAAACCTGTGTCTTCTGATACATCAGACTCAAAACTTACAGCAGGCTCAAACCTTCCAGTCACAACACAGCTTCAAAGTGTTTTACAGTTTTCTCTAAGCAGTTTATAGAGTCAGTATATTGCTCCCAACAACCTGAGTCTTTTACTGATATCAGTAGGACGGAAGATAAAATCAGTCTTGAGCCAGTCAGGCTCGAACTCCTGGCAGTGAGCAGCGAGTTAGCCTGAAATACCGCATTCTAACCACTACGCCACCATGGCTCTTTCATAAATTCAATGAATTACAATCTATAGGTAGATGTCTCTTCAAATAAATAAATAATACCACACACACATAATGCTACAGGTACTCACAGTTCCTTTGAACTGGCCTTTTTAACAGGCTCTGGAGCAGGAGCTTCAGTGGACTCTGGAGCTGGAGGTGCAGCAGGCTCTGGAGCTGGAATTGGAGCTTGAGTTGGTAGTGGTGCTGGTGGTGGCATTAGGTCTCTAGAAGACAAAATGGGAACAGAGATTAATCCATGGGTTTATACTAATATTTATTAATAATGGGTTGATAAAAATCAAAGTTGTGCTCTTTTGTTTCCTTGTGTCAACCCAGCATTTCACATTTTCTTTGAAGGGAGAAATGATCGTGTAATTGCTCATGAGCATCCAAAGATCGCTTTGCTGCAAAAGCCAGGGGTCTCCTGCATGTTAGGGAATGTATGTGTACACCCAGGGACTCACCTTCATTACATCTCAAGTCCAGTTTTTCCAACATGCCTAAGCAGACTCTTCTCCCTCCCCCACTCCAAGCCTTTGATTCTTATATACATTTGTTTATTTTATGTATTCTCATTCTGCTTTACCTCATTCTGCTTAATTCATAGTTGAGAGTGGGAATGAAGGGATAACTGGGTTAAACTGTTGGACCAGCGGTGAGACCCAAATTCAAATCTCCACAAATATCATGGAGTCATCTGAGTGATTTGGCGCCAATCACTTCCTGGGACAAACCTACTTCACAGGACTGTTGCTGTTGGGATAAAATGAGGGAGGACTCCTATATGCCATCTTGAGAGGTAAAACGGATATATCCAACAAATAAAAACATAAACAAATATTTCCCTAGCATTGGTAAAGAAGCGGAATAGCTGAAAAATGTTCCTGTCTCTTCTATATCGCAAGAGACTGTTAATAATAATCCTCCAGGAGAGGATGCAATAAAATAACAAGCCCATTTTAGCCAATATGAAAAAGTTATTTGTCACTGAACAGAATAGGATCTTTTTTGGTTTTGGTTTTGTTGCTGATCCAAACATAAAGGCCTTCTATTGTAGTTCCTTTAGGACTGATGCTGAGCCTGAAAGCTTTTACTAGTTAAAGGCACATCTGTTCACCCAGCTGCTTGTTTAATTGGTTCTGCACCCTTGCTGCTCTAGATTAACAGGTTTTGGGGGATTCAAATAAATATTTGGGGTGGATTTATTGATTTAACAACCTCTGTTTGTCTTCATATTGGCCTGGACTTGTCCCTGCAGTTTTCTTAGTAGTTTGCCATTCCCTCCTTCCCAGAGTGACTGATAAAAGGTCATTCAGCTGGCATAATGTCCAAAGTGAGATGAGAAATCACCATCTCTTGGTTTCTCTTCTGGTGCCTAAACCACGGCACCAAACTGGATCTCTATCAGTTGTGGATGTTTTTAGTTTTACACTTACTAAAATATGAGGACAATGCAGCTACGTTTGAAAATAAAATACTTTATTGCCTGAGGTAAGCCCTTATATACATAGTATAAAATAATATATTCAAAATTATAAAATAATATATATATATATAATATATATAAAATTATAAAATTATAAAATTTATAATTTAAAAAATTTATAAAATTTATAAAATTTAAAAAATTTATAAAATTATAAAATAATATATTCAAAATTATGAAATTCAATGAAGTATTGTAGGAAGTTAGCACCCACCCCTCTCCTAGAAACATGAAATATCTTAGGAAATATTAAAAATGCAGAATATTTCCCCTAAAAAAATAGAAACTCAAAGAAGCAGAAACTCAGCCCCTCCCCATCTTTGCTAATGGACCATTACTCTGGCCTGGGCCAGTCTATTTTACATAACAAAGGTCTACTCCAGGTAGAGCTATAATAGGAATTGCCCAAAGCCCTTTCATTACATCATCATCCAGCAAGGTTCATCCAAGCCTGGGACTTAGGAAAGCCTACAGAGTTGTCCCTGCATGACCCCATGTGAGTTTGACAACCAATCAGAATACAAGTTCAAATTCAAATTCCAACAGGCGGTATAAAACCTATAGACTTGCAGCATATCCTTCCTTCTTTTTCTTCACCCAAATCTTGAAGCATGTGATCATCTTTTTCACTTTGGAGCTCAGAGCCATGTGGACCTATCCACCATTAAACCATTTTTCCAAACAGCCTCCATGTTTCCAATGTCTTTTTCCCCACTTGGAACTGAATCCAGAAGGATAATTCTTCCAACAGTACCATAATTTATTCTTACAATATCTTTAACTCTGCTCAGTTACGCAATTAGGTTGGAAACAACACTCTAAGAACTTCTAATAACTTCATCTCAACAAAAATGCAGAAGGCTTGCTGTCGCACTTGAAAGATTAAACAGGGACAGCTTCTGATTTGACTGCCTTCATGGACAGACCGAAATTGCGATCATGCACGCTTTCAATCTGTGCTTGCCGCTGGAGTGCCCTGAGCCTGCTGGTTTCGGGGCTAAACCACACCATAGAGGTGGTGAAGAGGGGGGAGACTGCCAGCAGGGTTGAGGAGAGCCACATCTCTCCTCCTCAGCTGGCCATTACTCCCTTTCCCAAAGGCGGTTGCAGTCATGGTCAGAAATGGCCACCACAAAGAAGAACTCGATTGGAAAAGAATGTGCAGGAGGAAGGTAAGAAGTGAAAGTTTTGGCTGACTGGGTTGAACTGGAAAAGCAACAACTAAGGTACCCTGGAATTTAAACTAAAAAGTAACATTGTTCCCAAAGAAGATTCTGAAGCAGCGAAGGAGAGAGAAAAGGGAAAGGATTTGGCTTTTTTTCTTCTCTCCCTTTTCCTATATTCACAACTAAGAGATCTGAATAAGAAATTGGAAAAAAAAATCCACTTTGACATCAATAGGCATTTAAGCTGAAAATAAAATGCCAAAGGGATAATAAAGATTTCTGGATACTTAAAGCCTTTTAAAAGTAGGAAAGGAGAGAAAGAGAATAAAAGGGCAGGATCTGGAAAAAACGGAGGAGACTGCCTGGAATTAAAAGGATTTTACAGTAAAACTACAAGAAGACTTCTAAAAGATACATTTTAACTGAATCTTGGCTACAAAATAGTAGAACCCCAGGAAGAGAAAGTGGAAAAAAGAAGCATGAAGAAACAGCTTGGGAGTATTTGGATTACTTGGTGATCTCTGGATTATTGCATTTGAATGACTAAAATCAATTGGGTGGTTGTTTAAAAGTGTTTTAAAATGGTACTACTTTTAGATGAATTGAACTTAAAAAGTACAAAGAAGATGCACAAGAAGGGAGAGGTTCTTTTGGCTTCATATTTCCATTCTTAGAAATGAAGATCTTGAACTATGAGAGACAACAAGAAATGCCTGCAGAACAAGGAGACTGGGACAAAAAAGAAGCCATCTTTAATAAACAAGTAATTTTATGTGGGGGTAAAAAAGAAAAGGGGGGAAAGAGAAGGAAAAGTTTAATATTTGAAAAAAACACCAAGAAAAGGAATAATAACTTGAAAAATAAGTATAATATTAGAAAACAACAGAAGAGAGGAATACAGAAGAGAGAATTAGAACTAGAAAGACAAGGGGATAAAAGGGGGAGGGAGAAGAAGAGGGGGAAGAAAGGAAGGAAAAGAAGTTATGAAGGACAGAAACAAGATATGGCGAAACAGGGCCTATTTAGAGATAATGAGTGAAAATTTAATTGAAAAAGGGATTCTGCAAAGGTACGTAAGATAGTATTGTTATATTAGAAATAGAAATAATTTTAGAAAATATGAAACAATGTATGATTAAAATGATGGATAAAATAGTTATTGTAATCTAGTGAAATGTTTGTTAATAAATAAATGAAATAAAATGAATGAGACAACTGAATTAGGAAAGGATGGGAACATTTTAATTATTTAATGTTTTATTAAATATCAGGGAAGAGAAATAGGGGGGAAAACAAATTAATTATGGAAACCTCATTAAGTGTTCCTAAGGAAGGATGATATTTAATTGAAAAGTAATGTTAAAGAAGTTAAGACTTTAATGAATATTAATGATAGAATTGAATTGGAATGGAATGAGTGTTTTAATTACATATATTTATAATCACTTTTTAAGAATATACTGTGTATTTTGAGAATGTACCAAGCAGAATTTGATTGGAAGTTATGTGTTATATTGAATGTTATAACTTCAAGGTATATATTGAAGCTTAAATAAGAGTTGAATGGATAAAATTAAAAGATATAAAGGTGTCATACTCCAATTAGTAACAACAGGATAAATTTTGTTTAATGAGAAAAGAAAATATGAAATTGAAACAGGACATACAAAAGTATAAATATAATGATTTGAATTGATATGAGATAATTAAAATAAAATTTAGAAAATTAAGAGAGGAGAAAAACTATGTAGAAAATATAAAACAGTAATAAGATATGGAATAGAACACAAGAATGGGCATGAAATTGAGTTTGTGTCCTTTTGAAGAAGTGTAACCCGGGACCATGCTATTTTCAAAAAAAGATGTTTTATTTATATTTTTTTTGTGAAAACCCAAATAAAATTTTCAAAAAAAAGAAAAGAAAGATTAAACAGGAAAGCAATATTAGTAACCCTTTTGTAGCACATCTAAACACTTACATATTTTCCACAGGTAGAAACTCAGCGATTTGTGGAGGTCTGATAAATAAAGAAAAACAGAAATAAGAGTTTGTTGTATTAAGGTAGGGTGTTTTTTGCAACTTTGATGATTTGTTCTTCATGTACAACTCTTGTACTTGAAGGTTTTAAACAAACTTATTTTCTAAACAATATTACATACATTTCCTCTGCCCATTTTCAGAGAAAACAGCCATAGCCAAAAAAAGCATATTAGTATCCCCAGCAAACTACAGAAGTAGTATATAAATAGAACATCCAAATTTTGCAGTCTGCAAGGGCAACCTCTACAGTTTCACACATTATTCATTTTTGCAGAGTTGTTGTTAAGGAAGAAGAATGCAAGCATTTCTGTAAAATGCCACACTTTTACCTCCATTCAATTTATTTATTTAGAATATTTGCCTGGCTGCCCATAATTCTGGGTGGCTCATAGTAAAATAAGACAGTAAAATAAGACCATAAAATGAAAACAAAACCAGTCTTCTTACTCATCCCATTGGGATGTACTACCATCAGTTTCAGATATTCTTTTTCCATCCTTGAACCTGGGTAAATGTACAGCCTTCCAAAAGGCTAAAAGAGTGAGGGCTTGGTGAATTATTTCCAAGAAATTATTCCAACAGGTAGGGATAGCCACAGGAAAAGGCACACTTCCAAGCTTCCACTAGAGGGCAAGACTTCAGGGAAGGGACCTGGAACATACCTATTCTATTTGATCATTAGGATGGGCAGAAAGAAAGGACCCCGCAAAGATCCTGGTTCCTGCCATGTAAGGATTTAAAAGTGACAACCAGCACCTTGAATTACATGCAGAAGGAAGCTGGAAGACAACACTGCTCATACAACAGAGGTGTATCAGGGGAAAACATAGGAACAACACAAAGTGCATGTGCCACTGCCTTTTGGACCAGTTGTAACATCTGAGTTGCCTTCAAGGGGACTTGAAGTGATCTTCAAGGACAACTCCATGCAAACTGCATTCTGGTAATATATATTTGGATAAATCCAAATATGCTCAAAGAATTTTATAATGAAAAAAATTAAAATGTCCTCTATCTCACAAAATGGACTATTCCCTCTGTAATTTTACTTTGGCCATGTCATGCAGGGAAATTTACTGCGGAGACAGCAAACATATATTGGAAGTGTTAGCGGTAAAAGGATGCCAGGCCATCAAAGAACATGGTGGCTGGACAGCATCAAATCTGACATTAGCCAGAGTAGAAAAGATTGAAAGATGTGGAAAATCCTGGCCTTTTTGAATCAACAAGAGCTGGACATGACTGAACGCATTATGATCATCATATTTTTTCAGGTGTTTTTTTTTTTAAAATATGTGCCAAGGGAAAAAAGAAAGGGAAGGGAAGAAATGGAAAGGAAAAATAAAGAGAAGAGAAAAGAGAAGAAACAATACCTTACGCTAGCCCAAATGTATGTGTTTTCCTCTTCTGAGACCTCTTCTGAAGACTCATCATGTAATTTGTCAATCATGTCTTTTTTTTCTACTTCATCTATAGGTTGATACATATCTTTAAACCAAAGAGGCTTTTCAAATTCTGATGCTGATGTCTGAGGAAAGGATATTAAAAATGGTCATAGGATTTCACCCTGAGATTTTAATTTTCATATTGCATTATCATTTTATTTGTATCTCAAATTCAAATTCCAGTTACTGGAATGGAAGATCTAGCTGAAGGAATACATGGCTAGCAAATTAGAGCAATTGATAACTCCTAATTAGGTGTCCAATTACATAAACACCAGTTTTATCTTTATGTTAGATAATCCTGGAACATATTTTGTATTTCTGCCAGTAACCTTAGTAGTTAGTAGCTGTAGTTAAAAATATTCCCCAAGTCCTAGCATTCCCAAACTTTGCAAGTGGTTTTGGGCTTAATATATGTTATTTAATTTGGTTTAATTATGATCTATGAAATAGATGTACGCCTTAATGTTGTTTGGGAATGAGGCTTTTATCAATTCACTTGACTGATACAACTCTAGTTTAAGTGAGTTGTGTGCATCACTATTATTCCTATGGGATCTTTTCAAAAGACCAGCTTTCCTTCATGCATGTAATTTCTTAAGTTAATGGGTTTGAAAGAGCTGGAAGAGTACACAAAACCTGCACGAACCATGTTTGTTAATCTTGGTATATTTAATAAGTCACAATTGGTGATAGCAAAACTTTTCTTCTGGAAAAATCCCAGGAATAATAGAAAAATACACAAAATACACAACACTTTACAACATTGTTTGTTCAATTAACACTTCACACATTAAGTTACAAACAAGTCATATTTTCCTTTCAAGTTTTGTGAATCCAGCTATTGTGATAAATTTCAGAAATAATGTTCTGTTCATCCACTGTTTGGCACAATGTGGGAACTGCAGCATGTCATAAAATGTCCAGGGGTGGGATTCTACCAGTTTGCACCTATTCGCTAGAACCAGTTGTTAACATTCTAAGCAGTTCGAAGAACCAGTTGTTAGAAGAAATTACTGGCCTAATCCTGTAAGGAAGGCAGGAAGGAAACATTCTGGTGTTGCTTACAGAAACTGCCTCTCCATTAACCCTTATTACATTCTTGGCAGGACTAGACTTCCTGTCTCAGGAACATCTCTGGAGTTTCTTTTCCTCCTTTGCTGGTATTTTGCTTGTGTGGAGTGACCATTCAAAGTTACAATGGCACTGAAAAAAGTGATTTATGATCATTTTTCACACTTATGACTGTTGCAGCATCCCCACAGTCATGAGAGGCCAGGCGAGGAGATGCATACCTTGATGTGAGTGATATTGAGTTGGCCACGCCCAGCCAATAACATGATCACCAAGCCATGTCCATCCAGTCACATGACCACCAAGCCATGTCCACCCAGTCACATGACCACCAAGCCATGTCTGCTACCTAAGCCACGCCCACAGAACCGATTGTTAAAAATGTTGAATCCCACCCCTGAAAATGTCTAACAAAATGATTCAAAATATTTTTTTTTCTAAATACTACAGCATATATTTGGATATTTGAAATTATCAGTTATCTAGGTGTAAGGCAGGCTGAGTTCAAGACCACTGGCTGTTACAATGGCCTTCTTCTCATTCTACACAGAGAAGCTACAGTGGTTCTGAATTACTTCCCCAAACCCCAAAAACTTTAACCTTAGACTTCCTTTCCTAAGAGGTCTGTAGGGGGCGTGCATAAGCGCACCAAAGTGCCTACCATTCCTGTCCTATTATTTCTTTTATTTTTCTTATATGTACTTGTCATAGATTCAGGCATGGGTAGAATGAATGGAGACAGTCTTAGTTGGTGAACTTTCAACTCTTTATTGCATAGTGACTTCTAACTTGTATAACAACAACTCTGCTTTATATAGGCAATGCTAATGTGAAATAACCAACAGGAGCTTGTGAAACGCTAGCTCCAGTACCAATAAGAGTCCTTCCTTAAGGGCCAATCAGATTCTCAGAACCTGACCAATCCGATCTAGCCGCTTAACACCCAATCAGAAGTGCAGGGCCAGAACCCTGCACTTTACCCCAAGCTTGCCTTTATTCAACTATTTACATACATAACACCCCTTCCCACTGGCTTCACAATTAGTTTGTGACTATGTAGTCCTTTAAATAGGACGGTTGTCTCTTGGGTCTGTCAGATTTTCTTTGGACTGGCTGCATGCAGTCCCGTTGAGGTAGGATGTCGTTTTGTAGTGGCTCAGCTTCTCGTTCTGGTGTGATTTCCCTTGGAGCGTACGATTCTTCTTCCTGCTCCATTTCCTGGGTTTCACTTGATTCATCGCTTTCCTGGAACAGGTTTCCTGGCATATCGTCATCTTCTCTTCCTCCCCCCCCTCAGTTTGGTCGTTGGGAAGTTGTTGGCTAGCAGTTATAAGTCGTGACCGTAATTGGTCAATATGTCTTTTCCATAGTCTCTCATCAATACATTTGACAATATAGGATCTGGGCCCAGTCTCGCGTATTACCGTTGCTTCAATCCAAACTGGGTCGCCCGATAAATTTCTTGCATAAAAGGGGTCGCCTACCTTGAAGGTACGGTAGCGTCCGCTGGATCCTGGAGGTTTTTCTGGCTCGTAAGCAGAGTGCAGTCGGTCGAGGCGGGAATGGAGTTTTCGCCCCATGAGAAGTTCAGCGGGAGTTCTGCCGGTTTCGCTGTGCGGAGTGATGTGTTGTAGAAGTAGAATGCGGTTTATTTTTTCGTCAAGATTATCATCGTCCAGCTTTTGTAAAGTCTTTTTTACAAATTGTACCATGCGTTCCGCTCGGCTGTTGGTAGCAGGATGCACTGGTGAGGTGAGCGCATGGCGGATGCCGTTGTCAGCAAGGTACTGTTCAAACATTAGCGCTGTAAACTGTGGTCCGTTATCAGACACCAGGACGTCCGGCAATCCATGAGTTGCAAAGAGTCTATTGAGGACTTTAATGACTGCCTCGGAGGTTGTATTGGCCATTCGATGAATTTCTAACCAATTAGAGTATGCATCGACAGTCAACAGCAATGTCTGTCCTTTGATCGGCCCTGCGAAATCCAGGTGGATTCTGGACCAGGGTCCACGTGGCGTCTCCCATTCGGTCAGTGCAGCTTTTGGTGGTGCGTTGCTGGTTTGTTGGCACTTGGTGCAGGCCTTGACCCATTGCTCGATGTGTCGGTCCATGCCTGGCCACCAAGCGTAGCTCCGTGCGAGTGCCTTCATTCGCACAATCCCGGGATGTCCATCGTGCAAGATTTGTAACAGCGTCTTTTGGAGTCGTTCTGGGACGACGACTCTATCGCCCCAGATAACGCAGCCTTTTTGAGAAAAAAGTTCAGTCTGTCTTGTTTTAAATGGTGCGAAGTCATCTGGGATCTGATCCAATGGCCATCCACGCTCTACCCAGCGTAGGACTCGTGCTAGGGTGTGGTCTCGTCTGGTCTCCCTCGCGATATCTCGAGCGGTCATAGGAGGCAAGTTGAGCGTTTCGATTTGTAACGCCGATACTGTTGGTGCCGGATCGTCGAGGGTCTCTGGTAGTGGTGCTCTGCTGAGTGCGTCGGCATGGGGAATGGCTTTCCCCGGTCGATGTAACAATCGATAATTATAAGCAGCTAGAAACTCTGACCATCGAGTCATTCTTGGGGACAATATATAGGGAGTTGGTTTGTCCCCAGCGATTATCCCCAATAAAGGTTTGTGGTCGGTTACAATTGTAAATGTCCTTCCATATACATACTCATGGAATTTTTTTACGGCTGACACAATTGCAAGAGCCTCCTTGTCTATTTGTCCATAGTTACGTTCTGCCTGGGATAGAGTCTTCGAAAAGTATGCAACGGGAGCCTCATTTCCATTAGGTAGCACATGGCTCAAAATAGCGCCCACCCCAAACGGTGAGGCATCAAAGTTATAACCAAGGGTAATGTTTCATTATATTGCATAAGTACAGAACCAGATGTAAGTAAATTTTTTACATTTCTAAACGCTTTTTCTTCTCGGTAACCCCAAACCCACAATGCTTTCTTATCTAATAACCGATGTAATGGTTCAGCCACAGTCGCCTTATGTGGTAAAAACACATTGTAGAAATTGATAAGGCCTAAAAATGCTTGAAGATCAGTTTTGTTACGAGGTCAGGGAGCATTTCTAATTGCCCTTAATTTACTCTCAGTTGGGTGAATACCCTGCCTATCAATGCGATAACCTAGAAATTCAACACTGTCGGTATACAGATTACATTTATCCCTTTTTACTTTCAATCCCGCTTCTTGGAATTTTTTAAGCACACATTTTAAACGATTCTGCAGAATTTTTTTACTAGGAGCTGCAATCAATACGTCATCAAAATACGGAACCACGCCCTTGATTCCTTGTAACAATCGTTCCATTAAACTTTGGAATATTCCCGGGGCCACACTCACCCCGAACTGCAATCGGGTACATTTAAAAGCACCTCTGTGCGTTACTATCATTTGGGCTTGGGCTGTTTTATCGTCCACGGGCAATTGTTGATAGGCTTGAGCTAAATCTAGCTTAGCGAAAACCTTTCCACCTCCCAGGGAATGAAGGAGGTGCTGCACCACCGGCACTGGATACGCGTTCTGTTGGAGGGCGTGGTTTAGAGTGGCCCGGTAGTCCCCACAGATTCCGATTGACCCATCTGGTTTAATGGGGGTTACAATAGGAGTTTCTCATGGGGAATGATCAATGGGTTGCAGTACCCCTTGTTTAATTAGTTTGTCAAGTTGTTCATCTATCTTGGCCTTAAGGGCGAATGGAACTCGACGGGGCTTTAAACGGATCGGGGCGACCTTAGGGTCGAGGCTGAACGAGATTGGGGTCCCCTTATACTCGCCCAGACGATCTGCGAAGACATCGCTGAATTCAGACATAAGATCCTCCTCCCACTCACAATCACCGACTCGGTTCACGCTGGCTAGTTCGATGCCGAGTGGCGCAAACCATTGGAGGCCCAACAAACTAGGCCTGTCCCTATCGATGATCGTTAGAGGTAAGTATGCCGTATGCTTTTTAAATGAGACGCGGACTCGACAAGACCCGACCACAGGGATCCGATTCCCTTGGTAATCTTTAAGGATAAGGCGTTGCATTCGAAGGTCTTGGCGTTGGATGGTAGGAATGAGCTGCTTTAATGTCTTCCACGACACCATCGAGAGGGATGATCCCGAATCGACCTCCATGTGGCAGGGTTGGTTCTCTATGGCTACTGTAACTAGAATCTTCTTAGCGTCCAGGGCCGAGGCCTGACCTATAGTGATAGTATGGTGAGCCTCTTCTTTCTGCAACGCTCAATATCTGTAGGAATGGTTTGCTGGGTCTCGCCTTACAGGACGGTTTCTTGCCGATTGGCGAAAGTTGGTTCCCTTTGAGGCCGGGGCTTGGTCCCGGTAAACTGCGACAGACTCGACCGATGTGGCCTTTTTTCCCACTCTCGTGGCAGAGTGCATCGCGGAATTTGCAATCTGCCCTGGGATGGTTTGCTCCGCAGCCAGCGCAAGGGCGTGAGGTTTTAGGACAAGGGTCCCGGTCGGAACACAGTCGATGGACCCCTTCTTCGTCGCTGTCTGACGACGAAGAGAGGTCCTCGTAGTGCGTTGTTGCCAACTGCCCTTCTGAGCTGGGTGAGATGTCGCCTGTCGGTGGGTTTGTGGAGTTTTGGCTTCGCCGTAGCTGCGCCGCTGACTTTTTTGTTGCCTCAGCGGTGGTGGCTTCGGCGATGGCGTCAACAAGGCCGATGTCGCCCTTCGCCATCAGCTTGATCTTCACGTTTAGTGCATCTAATCCCAGAATTAGGCGGCCTCTCAATGCTTCATCTAAGTCTGCGAACCCGCAGAGGCCTCCCAAGTGCCAGAGGTCTGCCACAAAGTCAGCCACACTCTCTCCTTTTCGTTGGCTTCGTTGATAGAACTCGTGGCGTCTCACGAGTGTGGGTACGGTTGGCGCGTAATGGTCTCTCAGGAGAGGTTCGAGGTCGTCCCAGCTTATTGCTTTCACTTCTCGAGGCTTCGCGAGGGCTTTAGCCATTTTAAAGACAGCTGGGCCACAGTACGTCAGGAACAGCGCCCGCTTCTTGGCTGGTGTGGCATCCTTCAGGTTGTTCGTTTCGAGGAACATCTGAAAGCGATCCATGTAGGATTCCCAATCCTCTTGGGATGGATCGTACGGAGCGGGTGGTATGATGCCGCCGGACATGGCTTCCGTTGGTCGCGCCATTTTTTACACGTGCTCTGTTTTTTTTCTTCCAAGTTCCTTAAGATCAGATGTCTCCAAATCCCATCCTCGTCGCCAGTGTCATAGATTCAGGCATGGGTAGAATGAATGGAGACAGTCTTAGTTGGTGAACTTTCAACTCTTTATTGCATAGTGACTTCTAACTTGTATAACAACAACTCTGCTTTATATAGGCAATGCTAATGTGAAATAACTAACAGGAGCTTGTGAAACGCTAGCTCCAGTACCAATAAGAGTCCTTCGTTAAGGGCCAATCAGATTCTCAGAACCCGACCAATCCGATCTAGTCGCTTAACACCCAATCAGAAGTGCAGGGCCAGAACCCTGCACTTTACTCCAAGCTTGCCTTTATTCAACTATTTACATACATAACAGTACTCATTTCTTGTATTCATAACATGTTTATCCTTATATGTATTATCTTGTAAGCAATTGACAAATCAAATAAATAAATTAATAAAAAATAAATACTTCTACATGAGCAGAAAATAAGGGTGTCTCCTGTTCCTGAATGTAACTGATTGTCTTACAGGATCCAGAAGAAATGGTAAGAAGTGGGGGAAACTGGAATATTCAGGAGGAACAGCTGGGAAGCTGCCAACTTTATCCACACTACTGTCGACATGGAGTGATGCTTCAGATGACTTTAAAAGGGGCAATTTTAAACAGGAACAGTTATATTTACAGAGAGCACAACAGATGGCTCTAGACATCAGTTTTCCAGTAAGAGCTAATCTATGTTAAACACTTGCAACCCAGTCCTAATCCTACGTACTCAAAAGTAAACCTCATTGAGTTTAATATGCTCCCAAGTGATTCTAAGTGACTCCAGGGAGCTTGCAAAATTTTTAAAAACTCAGCATCCTGGCACATTTAATTAATTATTGTTATTAAGGCTCAGTAATTCAGGCTTTCCTAAGTCACATCTTTGGGAAAGATAGTTTGGGAAATGTGGGGCCATGCTTTTCAGCTCCAATAAGAGAACTAAGTAGCAGATTACCAGTGGTTGCTTCTGCATTTACAGACCTGTTTTTCAAATGTACCTCTCTCCATCCTATCCAGAAGTGTCCTTAAACAAACAATTAAAAAGAAAAATAGTGAGATCTTAGCCTGGATAAACCCTTTGGCAAAGTGCAAACAAAATATGGCATACATTTCTTTGGAGGATACACAAACTCTTATCATATAAATGAAAGATGTATTTATTTCCATTTCTCAAAATGGACTCAAAAGGCCTTTTCAGTCACCAGACTCTTCTGTGCAGGTTTTAGTAGTGTGCAGGCAGTAGAAGGCTTAATTGCCTCTTATGCTGAAACACACACTGCAATTGTCTCCAAAGATTAAGACTGCACCTTGCAGGCAACCCTGTATTTCTTTGGGCCTTTACTTATTTTTGGCTTTGTTAGCATACATGCCCACCTGGCAATCTCAAATGTAATGTTCGTTCAGCACTGAAAATTGTTTAAAGTGGCCAAGATTAAAGGGAAACACCACCAGTTGAGGAATGTAACAGGAAGTCAATGCTATATATACAAATTCAGCCAGGAAAAAGCAGATTATTCAGCAACATTCTCAGTGTTTTCAACTTTTACTTGCAGCATCCTGTGCTTTTTAAACTTGCTTTTTAAAAGTGAAACTCACAGGTGCATTTCCAAACAATCTTGACATTGGTCCTCATAAAGAGGATTTTCAGAGCAGAGTGTTGCAAATAATTAAGAATCTCCAGGCAAGAGTTACCGTTTTTCCAGAGGGGTCCCTTCCATTCCTTTGGCAGTTTGATGAGAATAGATCTGTTTAATCCAAAAAGAGAGGCATAATTGTGAGGCATAAATGTAAAGATTTTACATAGTGAGGAAAAAGAATCAATGACTGGCTCGAGAACAATGGCTTTTTCTCTGTTTCTCAATAAGAAATGCTTCATTTTCTCCATCTTCTGTGTGTAAAAAGATCTGTGGTCTCCAACATGGTTTGATAAGCTTCGTCAGAAGGTCTTAGGGACCAAATCAAGCCTATGAGCCAAATGTTCCCTATTGGGAGTAGAATGACTCCAAATCTATACACCATTTAGTTATCTCTATTTGACCCCCTCACCAATACTTTTACAAAAACAATCCCATCCTTTCTTGTGATTTTACTATATCATTGTTGCATCTGCTCTGGCTCTTTAAGGTTGAATATATTATATTAAATCCTGCTGCACTAATGTGGTCTCCCTTAAATACTAAGGAAATGTTATCTCTTCAGGAAAGCAATATATTGAGAGTTGGAAAAGTTTACTTTTTCATTAGTGGGCTTTGAGGTACAGTGGGTTAATAAATGAATATAAGGTTCTCTAGTAAAATATTTTAGCTTACCTTAATTATAAAGGGTACTGCAATAATAATCATTATAAATATTGTCACTGAAAGAGCCAATAGGATATAAATAAATTTGCCATTCCTGCCAATTTTTTGTAGCATTCTGTGCTTTGCTATCTGCAAGGTTAAACAAAGAGAAGCAAAATGGAAGATAGATTTTCATGTATTGCAACTTTTCTTCATCCTGACTAGTGATATAGAAGGCAACTTGTACTCATCAGTATATATTGGACTGTTCTGTAACAACTTAGATCTCAGATAATGTTAAGCTAGAATTTGCTTACTTGGAATGTCTTAGCCCATATCACCACACCTATAAAAATTTAGCAACACCTATAATCTAAACCCATTTCTTGAAGTTAGTTTACTAATCCATAATATGTTTTAAGCATGTTTTATTACCTTGAACTTAGAATCCTGGTTTATTATTAATTTATACTTTGCCATACCAGTGGCCCTTACCAATTCATGCTAAAATCAAGGCAAGACAAAGGCAAGTTTCAGACCTTTTGTTCCCCTCCCAGCAATCTTGTAATTTTCCTTGGCCACTTTTCCCTACCTATTTTGTTTTCTGAATACCAGACAGATGGAAGAATCTGAAGTCTGAATGCCAAAGCATCTATTATCCCCACAAAAACTGACATTAGATTATATCAAGAAAAAAAAAACCATTGGCAGAATCTTATAAATGCAAGCCCACAATAAACCTACTTTGAAATTATTAAAGAAAGCAAATCATATGTTTTATAAAAAAATAAGTTTACAAAACAATAACAAAATCTTCATCAACCACTGACCAAACATACTCCTATAAATATAGATAGGAAAAGTATTATTGCTGTTAGGACATGGGAGAAACCACATGTTTCTAGGTAAAAAAATGTTTTTAAAAAGTAGCCAGGAATTAGGTAAACAAGCGATGATTATTTCTTTATGTGCAATGCTGTGTGTGGATTATTGCAAAAAATCTCAATTAAAGTAGATTTTATTTATTATTTTTTGAATATAGATATGTACTGCATATTATTGTCAAAGTTTCATTTTCACCTATTGTTTAGGAAACTTTTGCCATATTTACTATTAACAAAATCTTTATAGATATTTATTACAGTATCCATTCTGTCGCTTTAAAATAGCGTGTCAACATTAAAAAGCAGGGACTTCTGGTTTGTTCCTTGTCGGTGTCAATGCGGAATCCACCATCGTGTGCAGTTTCACCCAAACTCACTTGCTGGAGCCAACCTGGTGAGGTGGTGAAGAAGGAAGAAATCGCCTGAAGGGTCGAGGGAAGCTGCGACTCCCCTCTCTGGCAGGAAAATCCCTCACAAAGGCAAGCTGCAGTGGTGGTCCTAAAGTGGCCACCACAAAGACGAAGAACACTCCGGGAAACTAAGTTTTGTGCTGCAGAGAGAAGTAGTGAGCAAAGTGTGAACCAGACAAAGGACATCGTTTTTGAGGTTCCCCGGTATCAAATTAAAGGGCTATTTTGGAGGAAAATTTGTGGAAGCGGGGACCAGAGAAAGTGAGAAAGAAAATGGTTTTTAAATTTGGATTTGATTATTTTATTGGACTAATCTGAAGGAGAAATTTAAAGGAAAATACGTTAACACACAAAGGTTTAACAATTAAATTGGACATATACTGAACTGTGGACACAGTTCAGGGCATAACTAAATGCTGGAATTGAATATGTTGAAAAGAATAGCTAATGACTGAAATTAGCGAACTTAATAAAAATATTATATTCAACAAAAAAAGCTAAAAAGAAAAAGACTCAAGAGCGCCACCTGATGGTACAGGAAAACTTTAGTACGTTTTAAAATAAGTGTCTGGTCTTTTTGAGAGTTTCGATCTCGGAACTTGAAAGAAAATAAAAGCTACTTTATTATTGTTACAGAACCACCCAGTAATTTGGGAAACAGTTGGGAGGCCAATTAGAAGATCTGGAATAAAGACTCAAGAGTATGAATTGTTGAAAATAAACTCAAAAGATATTGGTTGAAATAATATACTGGACTCTGGTATTAAATATATCTAAGAGGATTTCAGCTATTAAGGAAGAGGAAAGAAAAAGAAAAAAGGAGAAGATATAATAGAAGAGCTACTTGTTGATACAAGACTGGGCTCACAAGACATAAGATCGGCTATGCAAGATATAAGAGTCATGATAAAATCAAACTTGAAATGTGTAATTATGTACTACAGAAATTAGAAATGGTGACCAATACACAAGAACACAATGAACCCAGAGGTGGAGGAGTTCTATAAAGAAGAAGCCAATTTAGAAGAACAAAATGAACAACAATTATTTAAGCGGGGGGGGGGGAGGAATTAGAGTTTAAAAAATGTGGTCTGATGGGATGATAAAAGGGAGAATGGTTCGGAAAATGGTTAAAAACAGAAGGAAAAAGGAGAAAAAGAAAATGCAAAAGAAAAATCAAAAGAGGGGGAGAGAAAAGTTTAATAACTGGAATGAGAAAAGGAGGGGAATAAGAATGGGGAAAAAGAAAATTAAGAGAAAGGACCAGAGAATAAAGAAGAACAGGAAACAAACAAGGATGAAAAGAAGGTACATTGTTCAAAGAGTAAGAGATAATGGATTAAAAAAAAGGGATAAGGAAGGGGATTTTTCAAGGCAATATGTTGGGATGTATAAGAATATATTGAAAATAGTATTTTGTAATGTATAGATGATTAATAGAGAAAATATAATGCGGAATCTGAGAAATATATATATATATATATATTTGTGTTTTATATTAGATAGGAAGATTGATATTAAGAATGAAGGTGGTTAGCTCGAATTACTAACTTGAGGGGACAAATATATTTACAGATAAGGATTGATAAAATGATGTGACAGAAAAAATATGAGAAATGACAATAGAAAGGAGATGAGAGTTTTAGATAACATTGTAAAATAAGATATGAGAATATACTAAGAAAAATGGAAGGAGATGTATCAGGATTTGGAAATGAATAAATGAACATAGAATTGAGAAGAGAATTTTAGATAATATTGTAAAATAAGATATGTGAACATGAATTGGGATTGGATAAGTTTAATATTTAATAATGACAAGGATGACGCATTTATGAAATTAAACAAATAAAATGAATAGGTAACTATGGTCATGTTTGCATTGAGATGTGAAACCTGGAACTGTACTGCTTGCCAAATGAGATGTTTTTATTTAAAAAAACAAAATGGAAACAGGGAGAAAATTGAATAATGAAATTACTAGGTATGTTTAATTGATATGGTGGTAGGCATTTGGAGAGAGTAAGGTTGAAAATAAATATTGCAGAATATATGAATTAATATGAATATATGCAATGAGAGATGTATGATATATATTGATGCCACACTGTTAATATATTGTTGTTATATGTAGATCGAAATTAAAAATTTTTTGGAAAAAAAACATTCAAAAGCAGGAATTAAGTTGATAAATCCCTCTGGAGACAATGGTCCATCATCATCTTGTGCAGGAAACATTGGACTCTACCATTGTTCTGTAAATCCCTTTCCTTTAAAAACCAGTTATCATGTTTACACAAGAGATATTGCAGACTCTTGCAGTTCTTCTAATCCATAAAAGCTTCCTTCCCCACGGGGAAAAAGTATATTTGGGTCCACTTACCCTTTAAAAGTAACAATCGTTCTACTAATCCAGTTTTTTTAAAACCGTATCATTTCATCTGAAATCTGTTTTAATTCTGTTTTTCTTTGTTTTCAGGTTTCAATTATTTACTCTTCTGCTATATGCCATTCTCCCCAGATTCTGATTGGCATCTGTAAGAACTTTACATAAATACACATGTCGCTTTTGCTTGAGTAGTATGGACATGGGAATCATACAAGGAAATGGTGTTCACACATTACTTACTATAAGCAATCTAAAAGGGCTTTTATTCTAGACCAGTAACTGCTTTTACAGAAATGAATGTGCAAATAATTTACACCAATTTGGTCTCCTGGGGGAAAAAAAGAGGCACTTCTTGGTAACCAAGTCTTGCCAAGACTCCTAAGAGTGCACTTGTTAGAACTACTTATCTAGGTTGCTTTTACCTTATGAGGGGGCTTCTCCATTTTTCTGGAGCTTGCTGAAGGAATATTGTTTTCATTTCTAGCCAGCAAAGTCTTCTGAGCAGATAACCTCTCCATGTCTGCTGATGTAGTATATTTTATCAGGAAACGACGCATTTTATGGATGAGTTCAGGACAAGACTTCTTGGTAATGGGCTTTTTGCAGTCTATTTTGAGGACATGCATAAACTTGCCAATTATATCCCTGAGAATCTTGTTTGGAAAGATACTTGCCAGTGTTTTTTTCCACTCAGATTCAAAGGCATAATTCTGAAAAAGAAAATTGTTACTGGTTGTCAAAAAATCAAATGAAGGGGGAGCAGAGGTGTAGTAGTGTCCATGATGCTTCCAATATGGCTCATCAGGCAACAGTTTTTTCAAAATTGCAGACTCCTCAGTAGTAATTTTAGAGTTGCTTCCTTTAATTATTAAGTGTCTGAGAAGCTTTTCCTTTCTTGATTCCTGAGACTTAAGTTGCTTCGCCAAACGTTTCTCCGCAATTTGTTCAGTCTGAGTGTTTGTCTCTTTTGCCTGTTTGCTGATTCCAGTGTTCTTTACATGGCTGGGCCTTGCTGATGTCTTGCCAGATTTAAGAATAAAGACCAGTTTACCAGGCTGTTCCTTACTACCATCATGCACTACAACAGAAGAAGTCAAAGAAGGCAGCTGAGTTGAAAGATGTAAAATGGAGCGCTTCTGTAAGGAGTGAACTGATACTCGGGCAAGACTCTTAAGGGAAGAAACCCACTGAGCATCTAATAGTGCCACAGGCTTCCCTGTTTTTTCCCTTTCATTTCTCCCATCCTCAAGATCTTCCTGTATTTTTCTTTGATACCATTTTAATCTTTTAACAGGGTTTTTAATTTTCAGCTTTACATCACTTAAAGTTTGTGAAATCTCTGTAGCTACTTCCTTCTGGATCATCAATTCCTGAGTTTTCTCTTTCTTTCTTCTGATTTTTTCCTTGAGCATGTTTGGGTATCTCTTAACATTCAGAGTTTCTGAAATATTTGTAGCCATTTCCTTTTGAATCCCCAACTCATGATCATTCCCTTTGTTTTCTCTCTTTTTTTTTTTGAGATTCTCCTTCGGCCACCTTATAACTTTAAGAGTTTCTGAAATATCTGTAGCCATTTCCTTTTGAGTCTTCAACTCATGAGTTTTCCCTTTGTTTTCTCTTATTATTTCTTTGGATGTCACATTCGGCCATCTTTTAATTGTCAGAGATTCTGACATTATTGTAGGAATCCCGAAAACGTGTGTTTTCTCTCTATTTCCTCTGATTTTTCCTGTGAGACTCACCTTCAACCACTGCTTCTCCTTCAGTTCTTCTGAATTTTCTGTACGCGCTTCCTTTTGAATCTCCAACTTATGAGTTTTCTCTGTGTTTTCTGTTATTTTTTCTTTGAGAGTCACCTTCGGCCACCTCTTAACCATCTGAGCTTCTGAAATACCTGTAGGTGTTTCTTTTTGAACCTCCAACTCATGAGTTTTCCCTTTGCTTTTTCTTATTTGAAGCCAATGATCTCCCTGTACCATATTCTGATGGTTCTTTAGCCCTTGTAAATAGCTTTTAGGCCTCAGGCTTATGTCACTAGAAACTTCCAAAATTTCTGCAGTTAAATCCTTTTGGACTTTCAATGTTTGTGCCCCTTCATTTTTGATTATTTTTGCTTTGGGTGCCACTTGCAGGACATTGGATGATTTGTATAGTTTTTTCAGCAGATTTTCATGAGATCCCATTTCATCCAAATATTCATGAGGATTTGATTGAGTTAATCTACTCCATAATTTTAAAATTGATAATTTAAGAAATTCAATGGAATTACCAATTGTCTCCGGAATATACACATTGTCATAATTGGGAGAATTGGTATTCCTTCTACAATTAATATTTGAGGCTGGGCATAGAAATATGAATCCGTCCAACCTTTCAAAATACACCAATAGAATTCCAAGCAGGAAAATTTGGGTCGCAGAGGGGGCAACACGTCTCATGATGCCCATATCCTCTTGCTCATTTTACCCAAGTGAAGATGCCTTGGAATATTGCAGCCAACAATTGAAGTGATTCTATGCAGCTACCAAGCAACCACATGATATTCCATATGAAGGCTGCAGGAGAATGCCACTGCTGTGATATCATTTTACCATGATTCCTGACATCATAGAATTCCCAGAACCATGGCAACAATATAGGTAGTGGCCTCTTTTATAGATTATGAGTCGATTTTAAAAGATCACTCAGAGATTTGTGATTAATGCTTTTGGATCAAGGTCACGGTCATAGTAGGGAATACCATCTCTTTCGATTGGAAAATCAGATTGTAGGTCCTGGCGATAATTCTCCAGCTACTAAATCACCAAACTGGTTGTTAAACTGGCAGAATCTCATCGCTGACTAATTCCCATGCAAACCCACATAATTAAAGGAGAGATTCTTCCTCCCCCTATTAGACCAAGTGACATTGCCCAATTGTGTTTTGTGATATTGTTGTGAGAAAGTCTTTGACTCTGGCAAACTCCTGTTGAAGTGTCTTTGGTTCTCAGGGCTGTCTTCCTGATGTATGGAACCTACATTCCATCTCTCCCTTCCTTCTCCCCTTCCAGTTCATTGGCAAGCTGAGAAGCGATGCTTATTGCAACAGAAAAGCACATTTTGAAGCTTGACATTTGTATCATTAATCCATTATTAATAAAAGTGTGCAGAACATGAGTCCCTTTTATCCGCCCTACCTCCCTTATCCTACAAATTAAATATTCTTTGGGGGTAAAAGGGAATTTTAGATCTAATACCATTTACCCTCACATTGTTTGCAAGCAAATGCAGGTAGTCCTTGACTTATAACAGTTCATTTAGCAACTGTTCAAAGGTTCAATGGCATTGAGAAAAGACTTATAATTGTTTTTCACTGTTATGACCTTTGCAGCATTCTCATGATCATGTAATCAAAATTCAGATGCTTGGCAACTGTTTCATATTTATGATTGTTGCTGTATCATATGATCCCCTTTTGTGACCTTCTGACAAGCAAAGTCAATGGTAAAGCCAGATTTACTCAACAACTGGGCTACAAACATAAACTGCAGTGATTCACTTAGCAACTGAAGCAAGAAAGATTGTAAAATGGGATAAAACTCACTTAACAAATGTCTCCCTTAACAACAGAAATTTCAGTTTAATTGTGACAATCAGTCAAGGACTAAATGTATCTTATATATGCTCACAAGTCCATCACTTGTCCCTTTACATTATCTCTGCATTTGGAAGATTCAATTGACCAGAATGGTCCTGAAATAAACAAAAAAACTTTATAGAATAATCCATGAAGTGCTGATAATAAGCATACTATGATGTGAAAAAAACCAAAGATGGAAAAATATATTAGAATCTAGATCAATGATAGTCACAGCTAAAAGCAGTTTTGGAAAGACATAGATGCAATATACAAGGCTCTCTAATAACAATAACCAAAAAGGCTTCACTTAAAAAAGGATTTGGAAAAATGGAGCTCATTGACTTGTAAATAATAATAATAATAATAATAATAATAATAATAATAATAATAATAATAATAATAATAATAATAATAATAGACAGTGTTGAATCAGCTTTGATGGAGATCAACAAGAGGAAGCTGCTCAAAGTGCAACAAACCAAGAATCAATATAGGAAAACAGCTATGCAAACTCGGACTGACAGCTGGTGTAACAAACACTTCATGGACAGTTCCTTGAAAAGATCCAAGGAAAAGTAGATAAGGAAAAGACCTGGTTATGGCTGACAATGGAACACTGAAGAAAGAAATAGAAGACCTGATTCTTGCAGCCCAAGAACAACTCATCAGAATGAATGTAATCAAAGCCAGAATAGAAAAATCTGCTGATAGCCCCAAATGCAGACTCTGCAAAGAGACGGATGAAACCATTGATCACATACTGAGCTGTTGCAAGACAATAGCTCAGACTACAAACAACATCACAACATAGTCACTCAGATGGTCCACTGGAACTTACGTCACAATTACCATCTGCCTGTAGCAAAGAACTGGTGGGATCATTAGCCTGAAAAAGTGGTCAAAAATGAGCATGCAAAACTATTGTGGGACTTCCAAATACAGACTGACAAAGTTTTGGAACACAATACCCTGGATATCACAATTGTGGAGAAGAAAAAAGTGTGGATCATCGACATTGCCATACTTGGTGACAGCAGAATTGTCGAGAAACAACTTGAAAAAGTGACCAGATATCAGGACTTGAGAATTGAACTGCAGAGACTCTGGCATAAACCAGTACAGGTGGCTCCAGTGGTACTCGGCACACTGGGTACCATGCCTAAAGACCTAGGCAAGCACTTAAAAACAATTGGCGCTGACCAGATCACCATTGATCAGCTGCAGGAGGCCACCTTACTGGGATCTGCTCGCATAATCCGCCAATACATCACACAGTCCTAAATACTTGGGAAATGTTTGACTAGTGATTTGTGATACAAAACCCAGCATGGTTATCTCTTAGCTGTGTATACTGTCATTTTTGTGTATAATAATAATAATAATAATAATAATAATAATAATAATAATAATAATAATAATAATAATAATAAACAATAACAAAAAAATTGTAACCGGCATTAGCAAAGGATGATGGTTACAAATACCTAGGCATATTGGAAAGAGATAATATCTTGAATGGAATGTCAATGCAAAAGGAAATACATCAGGAGGGTCTGCAAAATATTAAAATCAAAACTAAATTCTGGAACCATAATTAAAGCCATTAATACATGGGCAGTTCCAGTGATACACCACCCAGCTGGAATCATGAACTGGATTGTGGCTGAACTGGAAAACCTGGACCAGAAAATGTTATACTTTTGAATATGTACCACACTTTACATCCATGAAGTGACACCGACAGGTTATACCTGCCAAGAAGAATAGGGGGCACAGCCTATTGCAAATCCATCAAATTGTAGAAGAAAAATGAAGTTTGAATGATTATGTGAATCAAAGTACAGAAAAATTGCTGCAGGCTATAAAAATGGAGAACATTATAAAACAACAGAAACAAAGGCAGAATATAAGAAAAAACAGCTAGATGACAGAAGGAAAATGTTGTAACAACTTGACATGGGCATGGCTTAAGATGGGAACCATCAAGAAAGAAATGGAAGGTTGCTTTTCCAGTTTGCAAGCCTTCGGCAGTGGCAGGAATCTGTGATCGTGCATGGTTCCTGCTGCGCTCGCCGCCGAAGTGCCTCTGATCCAGCTGGATCTGGAGGATATGGTTGCCCCATAGGGGCAACCAAAGATAAAGGAGATCGCGATAGAGATTTGGGGGTATCGCAAACCCCCTGCTCAGCTGGCTAAACTCCTTTTTCCCAAGGTGGTGGAGTGGCGGTCAGCAATGGCCGCACAAAGAAGCCTGCAGCCGAGTAAGATTGTGCAGGAGGAAGTTGGAAAAAGTGAAAGTTTTTTGGCTGAACCGGGACAATAAGGAACTTTTAAACACCCTGGAATTTTAATTGCTTGAATGATGCATTGTTTCCTAAGAAGACTGGAAAGCGGTGGAAGAAAATTGAAAGGGAAAGTTATTTTCTCTCACTCTCCCTCCCCATGGAAATAGCTGAGGGAAATCAGAAAAACCTGCTTGGGCACAGAAGGTAACTAAACTTGAAATTTAAAGCCAAGGGGATAAAAGATTTCTGAACATTGGAATTAAAAACTAAAACCCTTTTTGCTATAAATGGGAGGGAAGAGATAAAGAATTTATTTTAAGATTGTACTGAAGGAGACTGCTTGGAGTTTATAAGACCAGAAAGAAAAGGCAACAAGGACTTTTAAAAAATTACTTTGGAACTGTGTAATTGAACTCTACCCCAGGAAGAGAAAATATACAAAGAAGAAAGTGCTAAATGAAACAATTTGTTTTGATTTGGATTGCTTTGTGACTTTGGGATTTTTGGGAACTATTTCTTGAAATATTAAAAACATTTGGGTTGTTCTTAAGAAAAAAAAATTGCATTATCTGCTGAGGAATTTCAAAAACTAAAAGAAGAGGAACAAGAAGGCAAGGGCTCTTCTGGATCTATTTTTCACTTTTTAGAAATGGCAGTTTCTATCTACCAAGAAATACAACAACAAGAAGGTTGGGATGAAGGAGAAGAAGCCATCTTTAATGGACAATCTTACTTGAGGAAAAAAAAAGAAAGTGGGGAAAGAAAATGGAGAATTTAGAACTTAAAAAAGCAACCAACAAAGGGAAAAATAAGATGAAAAATCGATATAATGTCAGAAAGCAACAGAAAAGAGAAATACAACAGAGAGGGAAGATTAAGAGAGTGGAGTTTGAGAGAAGGGGGGGTAAAAAGGCTAGAATTGATAAGAAAGGAAGGGAAAAAGGAAAGAGAAGTCATAAAGATTTAAAACAAGATGTTATAAAACAGGTTTTTTTCAGAGATAAAGGGTAAATTATAATTTAAAAAATGATTCTGCAAAAGTACATAAGATTGTATTGTAGATATTAGTATTTGAAATTGAGTTAGAAAACTGAAATATTATATGAGTTAATAATGCATTAAAGGGAATGTATAAAAATGTTTAAGATTTAACAATAGAGTTTAACTTTCTATGGAATACTATTTTTACTATCTTATGAACTTAATTCTCTCTTTTTTTATTATTCTAAAATGTAATACTTAGAATGTACTAAGCAGAATCAGTATGGTAAGTATGTATTATTTTAAGTGTTAAATTTAGGGGAAAGTGTTGCAATGATGAGGCAGTCGAGGTGTTTGACCATGATCAAATGAATCATGATGACTTTATTGGAGTCTAGTCTTGTATTTATACACATTTCTAGTAATCCTCTAACATTGGTTAACTTTGGTTGTTGATCAGCCTTTGTTACTGTCTAGCATAGTAATTAACACAATTAATTATCTCTAATTAAAGTCTAACATGTTTACTTCCTCTTTCTAATCCTTCTTTGCATTAGTGATTTTGTTTGTCTGAGTTGTATTTGCTTTTGTCCTTATCTGAGGTTTGCCATCAAGATAATGACCTTCCTGCAATTACAACTCTACATATCCTCGTTTTTTATTTTAAATGGAGGATTCAAAGATTTATGAATGTATCGCAACTATAAAGGAGTTAAAGAAGAGGAAGTAGAATGAAACAATGCAAACAAATTTGGAATACACTGAATAAAACAACAGGTTACAATTAGTACAATAATAATAATTATAACAAAAGAAAAACTGTCTGAACCAAGACCAATCAGGGAACCAATTGGTTAGCCACACAAAAGTGAGTACTGAGCATGGATATTATTTTGAATGTAGGATTGTAAATTGGCAAGTTCATCCTCAATAGTTTTATTCAATGAATGAAAATGCACAGCACATCCACGGTGTCCAACTAACTTACAGAACCTGCCTTGACGGGCTAAAAGATAGTTTATGGCAAAACGCTGCTGTAAGTCATCTTGATTTAAGTCTTCTATTTCATGCTGCAAATCACGAATAATAGCAGCAGTAGCATTGATGGATTTTTCAAGTCTGCAGATGAGACCAAGAATAGATCGTCTGTTTTCTTGAGCAATTATGCCAGGATAAGAGCCTAGAGTAATGACTCCTGTAACGGCCCCTGCCAATGCACGGCCAAATGTAGAACCAGAAGACAATTGTTTGTCAATAATAACTTCATCATGACATGTAGGCCCCAGAGAGGAACGCCACTGTCGAGTTGATGGGAGCGTACCTATTTGAACAGGTAGAGTAAAATAACCTATAGCTGCACATTGATAATTCTGAGGATGCACATTGGTGGCATATTTATCAAAAAAGAACCACATTAAAAATAGGAAAATTGTCAGGATACATATCAGGAGCTATATTAAGTCCATACAAAGAAGAATTAAAGGTACCTAACAACCAACAGTAGTTAGAACAATAACTATAATTCCCCAGCTTTTTTAATATGTGCTGGGCAGCATCATAATCAGACCAATTATGAAGCCAAGTATGTTTAGCGTGACAACAAAAACACAGACCCCTTGTAAATTGACTAATTTTCAAGTAACGCCAATGGACAGAATTCAATTGCATAGGGGGTTTAGAAAATAGCCAGGATGTGAAATAGATTGTAGTTGTGAGACAATAAATGTAGAAGACATAATCAAGTTAGGGGTAAAAGAAATTTGACCAAATGCCATTGGGGGCTCATAATATTTGTGCCATGGGTCATAAGACGAACCACAGAAGTGTCATTTTGAGCAGAAACACCATTAACCATAAACAAGAAAATACAAAGTAAAATTGTAACAGAATTAGCAGTAATTGTTAAGCCTGGTCCCCCAACCAATGTTAACACGCTAGGAAACACGCTGAACAGAATGTGCAGCGTTAGTCAGTTAGGCAGACAGGTAAATGTGTGAGATAAGTTTGTATGTTAGTTAATACTCAGTAAAAAACAGATACGCTTGTGCTATCAAAATATAGTTTATTCCATTTAAGAGTTATAGCATAGTCAAAAACAGTCCATTAGTCATGTATCATTTCAGTCAGTCTATTCGGGGATACTCAATTTGCAAAGTCCATGTTGAATATTCAATGTCAGTTCACTTACAATAAATCAGTCCGTATTATCTCTTCTCACCATTGAGAAATCAACACTCCTTTCTCTCTCCCGTTCCAGTAGAAAAAAACACAGTCATCAATCCATCCAGTAATTAGGGATCATTAAGCCAGAGAGTGAGCTGCCGTTGTCTTGCTCCTTTTATGGTGCTTTTACAATCACACCCTTAATTACATTCTTGCAGTTAATGTTACACACACTTTAACCAACAAATCATGATAACTTATTTATTATTTTACCTAAACCAGTTAGGATAAACAATGTTATCCCTAACAGTAATAATAGCAAAAACAGCAGCAACAAGCTTTTCAGGAGTCTGAGTAATGAGGCCTGTTGCAGTTGTTGTTGAGCTTGATATGTAGTAGATTTAACCTGGCCCCAAGTGATGGGTTGCAGGTGCTTCAACCTTGGAAGCCAGAATTCTGTGTTCAGATGAAGATTGAAATCCAGAATCAGGTTGTGAAGGCCCTGATGCCATGCCATGATATGGACGAACACAGCGTGTTGGAACCCACACTGCTTGTCTAGTAGAAGGATCTTCCATGGTGGCATAACCACAACCCCTGGTGATCAGCATTGTAGGGCCTTTCCAGGTTGGATCTGGAGCTTGGCGATACTTTACCAAAGGCCTTGCTAAAGATTCAGTAGTTTGAAAATGTAAATTAACAGGTGAGTCTGCAAGAGAATCTAAAAAGGTTAAATAATTCCAACTATATAATGCTACAGCAATGAGATTTTGAATTTTTCGCAGATGGTAAGGGCCAGACTCAGTTTGTAATTGTTTTTGAAGCAATGCCTTAAAAGTACAATGAGGTTGCTCAACTATAGCTTGACCCTGAGAGTTATAAGGAATTCCGTGCACTAAAGTAATATTCCATTTCTGACATAAGGTTTGAAATTCCTTACTAATATAAGCTGGGCCATTATCAATTTTCAACTGAGAAGGCTGACCCATTACAGCAAAAGAGGATAGGCAATGAAAAATAACATCTAAAGTACGTTCATGTTTTGAAACAGTAACCCAAAGGAAATGTGAATGAGTGTCAATAGATGTGTGAAGATAACAGTATGGCTTAAAGTTGAAAATTGAGTTACATCCATTTGCCAAATTTGATTAGCTTGGGTACCTCATGAGTTAACACCCACTGGAAAGGGAACTGCCAGTTGCTGACAAGCTGGACAAGCACAGACAATATCCTGGGCTTGAGATAATGAAATTTTAAATTGCTTTGCAAGTGACTTGGCATTTTGATGAAAATAAGAATGGCTATCAACAGGGTCAACAAACAAAGATGCAACATCCTTTAAGGATTCATCTGCCTTCTGATTTCCTTCAGTCAAGGCATTAGTAAAGGGAGTATGACTCCGAATGTGTTCTACATACAAGGAATACAAGCGAGTTTCCAAACTATTCTTTAAAGATAAAAACAAGGATAACAAATTCTTATCCAAAGAGAGAGCACAATAAGAAAAAAGAAGAGATCGCATAGCTAAATATACAAATTGATTATCAACAATCAAGTTAATAGGTTGGTCATTGAACAATTGTAAAGCCAAAATCACAGCAGCCAGCTCAGCACATTGAGCTGAAGTCTGCGTGGCAGTAAATTTAGAATACCATTGTTGTTGAATCTGCCAGACGACCACACCCCTTGTAGGTGAGCCATCAATAAAAACTTGTAAGAGCTTTAGAAATAGGATTTCGCACAAAAATGGAAGAAAAGGCCGGATTTAAAGTAGTAGTAACCACTATTCTAGGATCCTTGGGTAAAGAATACAATAACTTTTCCGCATATTGAGAAAAGGCTATCTGATATGATTCTGAAATCATCATCAAATGCTCATGTTCAACTTTTGTACGAGTGAAAGCTGTACTAATGAGATCCTGTCCTGTAAGATGTCAGGCTCTTTTACGACCTTTAATAATCAAATCCTCTAATGCCATCTGATAGGGGTAATGTTTCTAGGCGGAGTAGCAGACAAATTAATCCATTCATGAATGTTGACTGCCTGTAGTGAGGCATTAGAATAAAGACATCCTGTGGGTAAGGGTGCAGTAGCAAGAATAGCTAAACAAAGTCCTATTGTTAAGGATGCTATCCTGTCCACATATCGATGCTTAAACTTATTCAATATTTCTTGAAGGCATGTTCTTTGAAGATCAGTTAATACAATTAGATCTCCTGGTGCTTGTGCTCCCTTCAAAGGCTGAAATAAAGGCAACATATCACCAGTTGTAATGTAGAAGAATGAGCATGCCCAATTAATAATGCCAAGTAATTTTTGCCATTGTACTAAAGTATATGATTTCTGTACTTGTAATTCAGGAAGAATTGGAATGAAGCAATTATGCAACATTCTATGTCCTAAGTAGGTATAAGGTTCTACCTTTTGAATTTTGTCTGAGGCTATATATAATCCCTGTTGTGCCACAGTATCTGTTAACTCTTTTAACAACTTAGATTCATCAAAATCTGGGGCTGCTATCAATGTATCATCCATATAATGATAGACTAAATAGGAAGGAAATTTATTCCTAAAGGGTTGAAGAGCATTATCCACGAAATATTGACAAAGCATAGGGGAATTAAGCATTCCCTGAGGTAACATGCACCAATGATATCGTTTTGTGGGCATGCTATTATTAAACACTTTTCTTAAATCATGAAGGAAATGCCATTTCCCATTTTTCTTTTTCTTTTTTTCAACAAAAACAGGAGTATTCCAAGACTAATAGAAACAATTGTTCTTGAACCAATTGTTGTAAAGCAGCAAGTTTTTCCCTTGATAATGGTCATTGTTCCACCCAAACCTGTTTAGAACAGAGCCATTTAAGAAGAAAAGCCATCATCAAGAATCAAATAAAATTAAGAAGAGAAAGGATATCAAGGCTCAAAATATTAGTATGAATATCTAGAATGTATGGTTGTAGGGAAAAAGACTTACCAGCAAATTTTGTAACATTAATTTCTTGAACACTCTGCCAAGCAGCTGTAGAACCTCCTATTCCCCACAATGAAGAAACTGTCATTTTTGCCACTAGTACAGTGGCAAATTGTACGGCCATTGTAAAGAGGAGATTGTTATGTCGCCGGCTTGAAGGAAACTCAGGAGACAGTGACCAGTTCAGCTCTTTTATTAGGTTCCTGGATCGGCTTGGCTTGAACCAGATTGGCCCTGGCATATATTCAGTTGGCCGTGCGAGCCTTGGCCAATGGCACCGCTTTGAATCTCCCGCGATTGATTCTTACCAATCGCGGGGATTCGCGGCGGGCCAATCAGTGCGGCTCTCTCAGCCAATCCGGTTGCCGTGCGCCCTGACCAATCAGGGCGCGGTGTTTACAAGAATGTTAATGAAGCTATACAGAACACCCCTCCCCTCTTGGGGGGTCCTACATGACATTGTCCTGTAAGTAGGCAGGGCTCCGCACTTGCCTACTTGACCTGCACAGTTTAGTTGATGCCTGACTGTCGGCCAGTTCGGTCGGGTTCTGTGTTGCTCCTTGGCTCATTGATGGAACCACCTGGAATGAGCCAGGCCTCTTGTGGTGGCTACCTTCCGGTCTACCCGGGCTGGTCGTGCTGCTGGCTTCACCGCTCCCGCCCGGTCTGTCCGGGCTGGTTGAGCTGGACTGGCTGCTTCTTCCCGGTGAGGATTCGAGTTGGTTGTCTGCTTCTGCTTCGGTTGGTGAGTAGTTTTGGTTTCTTCCTGGTTGGGCTTGATTCCTGGGGCTCTCCCTTCCCTCTTGGTTTGTGCTTGGGTGGTTTTCTTCCCTTTCCGGGTTTATGTTTGTGTCTGTTTGTGTGTTGGTTGTGTTTCGCGTGATTGTTCTCAATCTTATTTGATCGATGTGTCATTTCCATGCTCATCCATCGGCTGTTTGTAGCCGGTACGAGTGGGGACCTGTGGCCTGGGTTACCATTGCTGGTACCCAGAGGGGGTCCCCTCTGAGGTTTTTCGCGCATACTGTGTCTCCTGGTGCGAATGTTTGGTGCCTGCTTGATGAGTCAGTGGGTTTCTCGGGGTTGTAAGTGGGGTGAAGCCTGTCTAGTGGGGATCTTAATTTTCTCTCCATTAGTAGCTCTGCGGGGCTTTTGTTGGTTTTTGTGTTTGGTGTTATATGTTGGATAAAAAGTAGTTTATTTATTTTTTCTTGCATCTCCCCGGTTTCGATTTTTTGGATTGTATTTTTTGTAAATTGTACCATCCGTTCCGCTCTACCGTTCGCCGCCTGATGTGCCGGTGCTGTTAGGGCATGTCGTATGCCCCGGTCTGCTAGAAATTTTTCAAAATCCAGTGCTGTAAATTGTGGCCCATTATCGGACACAATTACATCTGGGAGGCCATGGGTTGAGAATAGTTTGTTTAGTTCTTTGATGACGGCCTCGGTGGTGGTATTTTTCATGTCACTTACCTCAGCCAATTGGAGTAAGCGTCTATGTTATGAGGAATGCGTGTCCATTTGTGGGTCTGGCGAAATCTATGTGTATCCTGGACCACGGTCCTCTAGGGGTTTCCCATTCCAGGATTGGGACGGCAGGTGGGCTTGGCCTGGACTCTTGGCATTGTCTACAAGTTGCCAGCCAAGCTTTGATTTGTTTGTCCATCCCTGGCCACCAAGCATAACTTCTGGCCAGGGCTTTTGTCCTAATGATGCCCGGGTGTCCCTCGTTTAACAATCCCAGGACCCTTTTTTGTAATTTCTCCAGGATGACGACCCTGTTCCCCCATAGTACACAACCTTTTTGTGTAAAAAGTTCCGTTTGTCTGTTCCGAAAAGTCCTGAATATTTCATTGTCTTTTTCCAGCCACCCTTTCTCTACCCACTGTAAAACCCGCGCCAGACGTTTGTCTTTATTAGTTTCATGGGCAATGTCTGACGCGGTTATGGGTAGATCGGGTAGAGTCTCTATGCTAAGGGTGGACATTGTTGGTGCGGGATTGGAGTCCAGTTCGGGTAGCGGCGTGCGGCTCAGGGCATCTGCGTGGGTGATTGTCTTACCAGGTGGGTGTGTTAGCCGGTAGCTATAGGCGGCAAGGAATTTGGACCACCTTGTCATTCTTGGGGATAGAATGTTTGGGGTGCCCTGTTCCCTGCCAGGATTCCCAACAACAGCTTGTGATCGGTGATGATGGTGAAAGTCCTGCCGTAGAGGTACTCGTGGAACCTCTTTACTGCGGTGACGATTGCCAGGGCCTCTTTATCCAGCTGACTGTAATTTCTTTCTGGCTTGGAGAGGATTCTTGAAAAGAACGCGACGGGTACTTCTTTTCCGTTGGGAAGAGGACGGCTCCGACGCCGAACGGTGATGCGTCGCTCGTGACTGCTAGGGGTAGGCTTTCGTTGTACTGGATCAGGACAGCATCCGAAGTGAGCAGGTCTTTGGTCTTGTTGAATGCAGCTTCCTCACGTTTCCCCCAGTTCCAGGTGGCCGCTTTGTCCAAGAGTCTATGCAACGGTTCCGCTGCGGTCATCTTCTGGGGCAGGAAAACATTATAGAAATTTAGCAGTCCTAGAAATGCCTGCAGCTCCATTTTATTCCCTGGTTGGGGTGCTTCCTTGATTGCTCTGATCTTTTTCTCGGTTGGATGAATTCCGTGGCGATCTAACAGGTACCCTAGGAAATCGACCCTCTCAGTGTGCAGTTGGCATTTCTCTTTTTTGACTTTTAGTACTGCTTCTTTCAATTTTTGCAGTATCTCCCTTAGATGACTTTCTAGTTGTTTCTGATTTGCCGCTGACACCAGTAAGTCATCGAAGTAGGGAACCACCCCCTTGATCCCTTGCAGGAGTCTTTCCATGAGACTCTGGAAGATTCCTGGGGCTACGCTGACTCCAAACTAGAGTCTCTTACAGCGAAAAGCCCCCTGGTGGGTTACTATGGTTTGTGCTTCTGCGGTTTCTATGTTGACTGGTAGCTGTTGGTAGGCTTGCACCAGGTCGAGCTTCGCAAAAACCTTGCCTCCCCCCAGTGAATGCAGGAGATGCTGTACTACTGGGACGGGATAAGCACTTTGCTGTAAGGCACAATTTAGGGTGGCCTTATAGTCCCCACAAATTGAACAACAATTGAACAACAGAAGAATTACAAGGAAGAACTTGAGGAAGATTCACCCAAATCAGAATCATGAAGATACCAGTGTAATCTGAATCTATTACACCAGGCACAACAAAACAGCCCTTTTTGTGTGCAAAAGAATGAGGCAAAATTAAGCCAACTAATCCTGAAGGAAGAGGACCTCTAAATTGAGATGGAACTATTTTAACTTCTAAAGGAAATTTAAATTCAATTTCCTCTTGAATAATTAAATTGATCCCAGCGCTACTGGCTGTGGAGGAGTGAGAGAGACTGCTAGAGCAGTCAAGTAATATTTGCTTCCCATCTTCAGGTATCATTGTATAACCATTTTTTATTCCTTCTACAAGTCCTCTTGTAAAATTTCCACTAATCCCATAGTCTGTACCTACCTTTTTTTAACTCTCTTAAGATCTGATAAGGCAGACCCTCCCATTCTGCTACTTGCAGTCCAAGCTGTGGTCCCTGACCAGGATGATATTGTACTGGACAAACAGACACTAATTCTGCAAGTTCTGTTCCTGAGACAGAGGCATCATTTTCACAAGCCTCAACCTTTTTCTGAAAAGAAGACTGAACAATAGAGTCAGGAGGCTTTTGCCCTGTGTCTGCAGGAGCTGAGGGAATGGAAGATATATATTCAGGTGGAGAAGGGGGACAAATGACAGCATTAGTATAACGTGAAGGTGGAGATGTTAAAAAAGAAAGTTCATTGTGACCAAATTTTTCAATTGCACGTCTACATAAATGCCACACCTGCAAAACTACTATTTCTGCTCTAGGTTCAGAATTCAATGTATTCCCTATACGTTCCCAATCAGTTAATTTTAAAGACCCCTCTTTTGGATACCATAAGCACTGAGCTGCAATCTCCTGGACCAGCCTTAAGAGATTTTTCTCTGGTACCTGAATATTATTTTTCTTCAACAAATAGCCTAATTCATCTACATGCTTCCTTTGTTCTTCTGAAAGCGAAGACCCCATACTTACAGAAACCAATAATGGTTGAGAAACCCCAAAGAGTTGAAGGTGCACCAAATCCTTGCCGGACGAAGTAAGAGGGTCCCTGTTCATGCGCCACTTGTTGCAATGATGAGGCAGTCGAGGTTTTTGACCATGATCAAATGAATCATGATGACTTTATTGGAGTCTAGTCTTGTATTTATACACATTTCTAGTAATCCTCTAACATTGGTTAACTTTGGTTGTTAATCAGCCTTTGTTACTGTCTGGCATAGTAATTAACACAATAAATTATCTCTAGTTAAAGTCTAACACATTTACTTTTTCTCTCTAATCCTTCTTTGCATTAGTGATTTTATTTGTCTGAGTTGTATTTGCTTTTGTCCTTATCTGAGGTTTGCCATCAAGATAATGACCTTCCTGCAATTACAACTCTACAGTAAAGATAAAAAGTTTGTTATACTTCAACCAGTGATTACAGGAGAAATATTGTATTAGAAAGAAAAGATAAATAGATAATTGAAAGAGAACGGACAAAAGATGCAAGTATAATTATCTAAATTGAGATGAAATAAATAAAATGGAATTAAGAAAGTGAATGAAGAGAGAAAATATATAGAAAATATAGAATGTTAAATAAGATATGAAATAGTATATTAAGTGAGCATGAATTTGATTTATGTCTGTACAAAAAGATGTAACCCGGGGTAAATCGCTTTCCAAAAAGAAGTTTTATGTATTTATGTTTTGTTTGTCTATGTTTGAATTAATAAAATGCTAGAAAAATGTTGGAAGAGAATAACGAAATTGTATAAGACAGATGGATACAATGAATATATACAATTCAAGGCAATAGAAATATAATTGAATAGAAAGAAAGGGAGAAATAAAGAGAAGTTGGGAAAAGATATGAAGCTGAACAGATAAAATAAATATATATATTAAACTGTGCTTGTATGGAAATGTGATAATTTGGAATTATCCTGTCTTTAAATAAAATGTTTATTTGTTTTTCAGAAAAGATGTTCTATGTTATTATATTCTATGTTTTGTTTGTTTGTGTATTGTTTTTAAAAATTAATAAAAACAATTTTTTTTAAAAGAAAGAAATGGAAGGTTTAATATTTGCTGCTCAAGAACAAGCACTACAAACAAATGCCATGAAAGTGAAGTAACAATAATATTTAATGAATAAAAGAGATAATAAAAGGTGAAGAAATCTGTAAAGAAAAAACTGAACTTTTGGAAACAACTGTGGAGAAAACCAGTGGAACACAATAAAACTGCTTCCTGGATCAAAGATATTGAAAGACAAACAACACAAAAAAATGAAGAATATTGTAACAACAACTGATATGGTTGCACAAAAAGTAAACAAGAGCAAGAACTGCAGCACAGCTGGCCTGGACGAATTGCATGGTTAAAACCAGTGGGGGTTAAAACCAGTATGGTTAAAACCAGATTTTTTAACGACCAATTCTGTGGGCATGACTTGGGGGTATGGCTTGGTAGGTGTGACAGGGAAAGGATACTGCAAAATCCCATTCCCTCCTGTTAGAAATTAAAAAATTCAAAAATAAAATGTAGGTGAATAGAATAGTATATTATAACATTAAGAAGACAGTTGCTGAGGAAGAAGGCGGAGTCTCCTCACCAACGGACGGTAGATCACAACTCTCTGCGACTATCATTCATGCTCTTTCGTCGGAGAGCCCCAATTATCCTGATCAGGGGCTGAAACTGCCTTGGAGGGACAGCGGAGTAAGAGGAAGCAGCAAGCCTGTCTGTGAGGAGCCTCATCTCCCCCCCCGGGCTTGGCTTTTTTTCTTCCCAAAGACGACTGCAGCGATGGTCTAAAATGGCCATCCCGAAGAGGATGACTCAGCTTGACTAAGATTTGTGCAGGAGGGAAGAAAGAGGTGGATAACATCTGAACTGGGACAACTGGGCAGTATAACCAAATAAAAGTATCCCGGGATTAAGGTAATATGGAATTTTTAAGAAAAAAAAAGTGAGCTGCGAAATTACAAAGGGACAGAGGAAAAAAAAATATTTTTGACAGCTAAATGGGGCTTCGAACCGGGAAAGGAAGAAGCTGGAATTAAAGATTTAATAAAATTGGACTAAAATAATTTGGGAATAATCAAGTATAAAATTAAAGCTGGACTTAATATTGCCAAAGAATAATAATAATAAAGTTTATAAATTGGAGACTGGATTGTCTTGGAATATTGAGGTTTGAAAAACCTTAAATAAAAATATAGGGGGAAAAAAGTGAAGACTTCATATAATGGAGAGTGTCACCTTTTGATAAAAATTTAGTTCAAATAAAAAGGAAACCATTTTGTTTTTGAATGAACTGGTATAAAATTACAGAAATATTGAAACAAAGTAAGAATTTTAGAAAGTGAAAGCAGAACCAGAACAAAGGAAAAAGCTGTTGCGTCCGCGAAATGATGCCAGGAGTCGGTGACTTCAAATCATGCTCTTTATTTGAGGTTGGAACCGAACTGGGGCAAAGGGAAAAAGATCACGGCTTTTATTCTTTTAGCCGCGGCGGCCGCGGCCAATGGCACCACTTTGAATCTCCCGCGATCCGAATGGACCAATCGCGGGAGATTCTTAGCGAGCCAATCGGCGCGGCTCGCCTGACCAATCAGAGTGCCCCGCGCTTTGTCCTTTGGAAGGCGGCTTGCTCGCGTTTCCCCCAAGTCCAAGTCGCCGCCTTGTCCAGGAGCCTATGCAAGGGTTCCGCCACTGTCGCCTTTTGGGGCAGGAAAACATTGTAAAAGTTCAGTAACCCTGTAGTTCCGTCTTTGACTTGGGTGTGGGGGTTTCTTTGATGGCCTTGATTTTTTGGTTTGTGGGGTGAATGCCGTGACGGTCTAGGAGGTATCCTAGGAATTCTACTCGTTCCGTGCATAGCTGGCATTTCTCCCTTTTGACTTTTAGTCCGGTTTCTTTAAATTTGGTTAGGACCTCCCTTAGGCGACCCTCTAGTTCGGCTTGGTTGGCTGCCGACACTAGGACGTCGTCGAAGTAAGGTACCACCCCCTTGATGCCTTGCAGTAGTCTTTCCATTAGGCTTTGGAATATTCCTGGTGCCACGCTGACTCCGAATTGGAGCCGGTTGCATTTAAATGCCCCCCGGTGGGTGACTATGGTTTATGCTTCTGCCGTTTGCTCATCGACTGGCAACTGTTGGTATGCCTGGGCGAGGTCGAGCTTGGTGAAAACCTTGCCCCCTCCCAGTGAGTGCAGTAGGTGTTGCACTACTGGGACAGGGTAGGCGCTTTGTTGTAGCGCGCCATTTAGGGTGGCCTTATAGTCCCCACAGATCCTCACCGACCCATCGGGCTTGATCTGGGTGACTATGGGGGTCTCCCACCGGGCGTGATCTTTGGGCTGTAGGACCCCTTGCTTGACGAGCTTGTCAATTTGCTCGTCTATCTTGGGTTTAAGTGCGAATGGCACCCGCCTTGGTTTCAGGCATTTTGGGGGGACGTTTGGGTCTAGGTTGAAAGATATAAGGGGCCCTCGGTACTTGCCTAGGTTTCCGTCGAAGACCTCTTGGAATTCCCAGGCCAGTTGCTGCTCCCAGCTGTCGTCGGTGACGTGGTTGACTCCCGTGAGTGCGATGTCGAGCGGGGCGAACCATTGCAGTCCCAGTAGGCTTGGGCGGTCGCGGTCGACGATTGTCAGGGGAAGTCTTTTGGTGTGCCCTTTATAGGTGATGTTGAAGTGTTTGGTTCCGACTACCGGGATGCGGTTTCCCTGGTAGTCCTTTACAATGAGTCTCTGGCTGTCTAGGTTCCTCCTTTGGAGGGTAGGCACCAAGCGCTTTATTTCATGCCATGCTATCATGGAGAGGTAGGACCCAGAGTCCACCTCCATTTTGCATGGCTGGCCCTCGATGCCTACCTCCCCGTGGACCTTCCGGACGTCATTGGTTATGGCGTGGCCGATGGTGACCGTCTGATGGGTCTCCTCTCTTCGCCGGTTATCGCCGCCTCGCAGGGATCGTCCGTTCCGGTCCCATCTGTTGTCCGAGGGGCGATCTCTGGTCCGGGGTGGTGTGCTCTCTCTCCTCTGGTCGCTCTGGTCCCATCGTGCCGGGCTGCGATTCTTCTTTAGGCGGCAAACACGGGCGATGTGTCCCTTCTTGTCGCAATGCTGGCAGATCGATTCGAAAAACCAGCATTCCGACCTGGGGTGGTCGCCGCCGCAACCGGCACAGTTGGTCCTCGACTTACGACCCCGCCGGTTCTGTGGGTCGTGGCCTGTCTGGAGGCGATGGATGTCCTCCTCGTCTTCGGAAGTGCCCGATGCCGAGTGGCAGTCACCCTGGTGGGTGGTCGTCTCGGGTTGGGCCTCAGTCGACCTCGCCGGGTTGTTGTTTCCGCTGTGGTCCCCCGTGTTCGGTCTGCGCATGCGGTCGGCGGAAGTTCGGGTTGCTTCGGCGGCTGCGGCTGCGGTGAGGGTGTCTGCTAGGCTGATGTTGCCCTTGGCCATCAGCCGGCTCTGGAGGACGGGGTCCCACAAACCAAGCACGATTCGGTCTCGCAGGGCGTCGTTCAGGTTGTCGAATTCGCAGAGCCCCCCTAGGCACCGCAGCTCGGCGACGAAGTCGCTGCAACTCTCACCCGACCGTTGGTCCCGACGGTAGAATTCGTTGCGTCGGATCAGTGTGGGTACCTCTGGAGCATAGTGCCGCCGAAGTGTGGGTTTGAGGACGTCCCAGTCCATCGCGGTCGCATCGGCGGGTTTGGCAAGCGCCTTGGCCATCTTGAAGACCTCGGTCCCGCAGTGGGTCAGGAAGATGGCGCACTTCATGGGGCCGGTGGCGTCCTTCAGGTCGCTGCACTCGAGGAACATGCGGAATCGGTCGGAGTACGATTCCCAGTCCTTGGTGGCGGGGTTGAAGGGTGCGGGGGGTGCGATTTTCGCCATCGCGGTGGTTCGTCTGGCTTCCGTCGGACACGTGGTTCGGTTCAGGGCCTGGATCCCACCCTCGTCGCCAGTGTTGCGTCCACGAAATGATGCCAGGATTTGGTGACTTCAAATCATGCTCTTTATTTGAGGTTGGAACCGAACTGGGGCAAAGGGAAAAATATCGCGGCTTTTATTCTTTTAGCCGCGGCGGCCGCGGCCAATGGCACCACTTTGAATCTCCCGCGATCCGAATGGACCAATCGCAGGAGATTCTTAGTGAGCCAATCGGCGCGGCTCGCCTGACCAATCAGAGTGTCCCGCGCTTTGGCCAATCAAAGCGCGGGGATCTCAAGAATGCTAATTAAGGACAGAACAAAAGCAAGGAAGGAAAGATTGTTTGTGGGACTGACTGATGTTTTTGGTATGAACCCTGAACTGGAATAGCTGAGAACTTTAAAAAATTGAAAGAAGAAAGAAGGAAAGTAAAAGTGGTTTTTTTGTTTTTGTGGACTTTGAGGATTATAAAATATAAGAATGATGATATCTCTTTGGGACTTAAAAATGGAACTTAAATATATGAGAGAATTACTACAGGAAAGAGGCGAATCACTTTGCTCTGTGCTAGAAAAAATGGAAATGGCGATTGAAGAACAAGAAGAAAGATTCTCAGAAGAGCAGGAATTGACTCAAGGAGAAGACATTTTGAATGGACAATTAACACAAAGAACATTACAAAGAAGTGGGGAAAGAAGGAAGGTTAAAAAGTTGAATTTTAAGAAAGCAATTAAAAGAGGGAATAATTGTGAAGTTAGAAAAGGCAGGAAGATTCAGCAGAAAAGGGAAAGGGAAGATATTAAGAAGGAGATAAATTGGAATGAGAAAAGTCATGGGGAAAAAAGAGGGAGGATGTTGAAAGGAAATGTTGAAAGGAAATTGTTTCTTTACAATTAGAAGAAGGAACACTTGTGAAGTCAGGAAATGTAGAAAGAATGAGAAAAGACATGGGGAAGAGACCGGGAGGAGACTGGACAATGCACCGGAGAAGCAGTAAGAAACAGGCATGTGACAGAAAGAACCACAGAACTAGTAAAATGTTGAAAAGAAATGGCCTTTTCAGAGATAATGGTTGATGAATTAAAAGGGGGATTCTGCAGGGTGACAAGGGGTAATAAGAATATTTCTTCAATTAAAAATATTTAGAAAATAGGGTAATATAGATATTGATAACTCTTATTAAAGGGGGGAAATATGCTGTGGAATCCAATTGAGAAGATGTAATGACTAATGGTTTATTGGGAATTAAGATGAGGGAATAAAGGTATATTCTAATCATTAAGGTGTCACACTCAAAATAGTAAAAGAGGGGAAACATACTTGTTCTTTTTTCTTTTTGTGTGGGTGTGTTGAGATCTGTATCAATTTAGAACTTATTAAATGTGTGTAATTGAAAGGGAATGTGACAGACTAAAGAACCAGCTAAATTAATAAGTTTAATATAGATTATTAAAAGCAAGGAGAGACATTGGTAACTTCATTATTACCACTATTAGGCAAATATATATTGTTTATTTGTATTTTTAAAATAAATATTAAGGATTACATTTGAAATAATTGAAATGAAATTAAATGTTTAGATTGGAATTAATGAAAGAATTTAGAATTAAACCTTATTAGTATTTATCAGGTAAATACATATTGTTTATGTTTAAAAACAAATACTAAAGGATTAATTTGAAATAATTGAAATGAAACAAAATTGATTGAAATTAAGGGAAGAGGCTAGAATTAATGTGTTTGTTTCTCTCCCTACTGAAAATTTGGAATGGAAAAGGTAATGATAGAATTAAGTATGCATATATCATTGTATAATTTCTGTCATATTTGTATGTAAAGATGATGACCTGGAAATATGTTGTCCACCAAAAAGAGATTTTTGTTTTTAATGTGAAAACTGAATAAAGTTTGTTAAAAAAAAAAAGAAGAAGAAGACAGTTGCTCTGTAGACATTTGCTATCTTGATGTAATCCTGCTGTAAATATATTTTCTGATGCATTTATTCATTGTTAAACATGTACCTGCAATCAATTACATCCTCCTATATTAAGTAATGCCACTCCTATTTCCTCTAGAAATTGGTACCTATCTCAGACTGTCAAGTTGACATAATAAAAGACCAAAGTGATCAATTAGGAGGACAATAGGAGAAGATAAACATTATCCTAACTTCCTTGAGCAATTGAAGTTAGATTTTATTTTTGAAAGCATCTGCTTAAGTTTAATCTTGGCACATTGTGGTTTTAAGTTATAACCAGACTTTTATTTTGCATAGGTGTTAGAGATGCATATAATCATTATGTTAGAGATGCATATAATCATTATGTTATTCTAAGATGGCTAGAAAGAAGATGTGCTGAATGTAACATTAATATGTAACAAATGTGGTGTTAAGATTAGATATTTCTTTGTTCTTGGACTGTTAAAAAGAGGCCTTGCTGAAGGGTGTAAGGACTCACTGGAACAAGTTGGTAAGGATTACTCCAGACTGGGAACTAACTATGGCAATTGTTATGAACTAATAAAATGCTTAAATAAAGTTTTATCAAACCTTTAGAAAAAGCAGGGTTCTAATCCTGCACTTCTGATTGGCCGATAATAATGATATCGGATTGGTCCATTCAGGAGAATCTGATTGGCTGTTAATGAGCCACTCTCATTGGTTCTAGAGGTTAACACTCCACGTTTCTCATTGTTTACTAGATCAGCAGCCTGCCCTATAAAAGGGCTGCTGCTGCCATAGGTTTTTACTCTGTTCAGAATGTTTAATAAAGAGTTGAAGTTCACTGTTCACTGCCTCATCTCCATTCCTTGCACCCTTGCGCAGAATTTAACACTGGTGACGAGGGTGGGATGCGGAGACATCAGAGCTGACTGAACACCACAGAGCACCAAACAGAGCACGTGGCTGAAGGCGCATCGACAATGGAAACCATGTCCAGCGGCGCCATACCACCCGCTCCATTTGATCCGGCACAAGAAGACTGGGACTCGTACATGGACCGATTCCAAATGTTTCTGGAGACCAACAACTTGAAGGATGCATCTACGGGAAAAAAGCGAGCGGTATTCCTGACCCACTGTGGACCTTCCGTTTTTAAGATGGCCAAGGCACTGGCGAAACCGGCTGAGGTGAAATCCATGGACTGGGACATCCTCGAGCCCCTCCTACGGGCCCACTATGCACCTACCATACCAACGCTTGTCCAAAGACATGAATTTTACCAGAGAGACCAGCGGAAACGAGAGAGCATTGCAGATTTCATCGCGGATCTCAAGAACCTGGGAGGCCTCTGTGGGTTCGCCGACCTCGAAGAAGCTCTGAGAGACCAAATAATTCTGGGATTAGATGCACCACATGTGCAAAGTAAGCTGATGGTGAAAGGCAACATCAGCCTTGCAGATGCCATCGCTGACGCTACTGCAGCAGAAGCAACCAGGAAGTTGGCTGCCTGAATGCGCCGCACCAACGCACCGCTCTGCCAACTCGCCAGCGAAACCTCACCTCACCTAGAGAGACACACAATGGCAACCCACCATGAGGAACTTGAATCATCATCAGAAAGTGATGAGGAGAAGGTAAACCGGCTCCGGTCTGAATGTGACCAACCCCACCAGCGGAATCAAAGACTACTGCACCAATGCGCAGGTTGTGGGGCAAACCACCCGCGATCAGACTACAAATTTCTTGATGTGCTCTGCAACTTTTGTGGGAAAAGAGGCCACATCGGAAGGGTCTATAGAAGCAAGCAAGGATCCAGCCCACTTCAGAGGGAAACCAACTACCGCCAAACCACAGGGAATCGTCCTGTAAGGCGGGAACATTTGAACCACCAATGGAACAACCACTCCTACAGAAATAAACCACTGGCCAATTCAACGAAACGAGAAGAGGCACACCAAACCATTACAATTGGTCACGCCTCATCACTAGATGCAAAGAAGATCCGAGTGAAGGTCGCCATCAAAAACCAGCCCTGCGTGATGGAAGTCGATTCAGGATCGTCCCTCTCGATGGTTTCCTGGAAGACCTTTAAACAATTAATCCCTGCCCTCCGGCGGCAAGACCTCAGAACCCAAAGAATCACACTCAAGGATTATCAAGGGAACCGAATTCCGGTCATTGGATCCAGCCTAGTCCAGGTCTCATTCAAAAATCATACTGCATCTTTACCATTGACCGTCGTCGACCGTGATCGGCCTAGCTTGTTAGGCCTTCAATGGTTCACCCCATTCAGGATCGAGGTAGCCGGCATTTACCAAACCAGAAGCGACGACTGGGAGAAGGCCCTCGTCCAGGAATTCCAAGACATCTTTGCAGATAAACTAGGCGAGTACAAGGGGACCCTGATATCATTTAACCTTAACCCTGAAGTAGCCCCCATCCACCTTAAGCCTTGTCGGGTACCTTTTGCCCTTAAAGCAAAGATTGACAAGCAGCTTGATAAATTAATAGCCCAGGGTGTTTTAGAACCAACAGACCACGCTCGTTGGGAAACCCCAATTGTAACACCCATCAAACCGGATGGATCGTTAAGGATTTGTGGGGACTACCGAGCCACCTGAATCACGCCCTTCAACAGAACGCTTACCCGGTGCCGGTGGTACAACACCTTCTCCATTCCCTGGGGGGCGGAAAAGTCTTTGCTAAATTGGATTTAGCACAGGCGTACCAACAACTGCCTGTAGATAAAAAAACAACAGAGGCACAAATGATCGTTATGCACCTAGGTGCCTTTAAGTGCAACCGACTCCAATTCGGAGTTAGCGTAGCCCCAGGGTTTTTTCAAAGTTTGATGGAGAGACTCTTGCAGGGGATAAAAGGGGTCGTACCATATTTTGATGACGTTTTAATTGCTGCCCCGAATAGAGAAATACTAGAAGAGAGTCTTAAATTGGTTCTCCAGAAATTTAAAGACTCCGGCCTTAAGGTTAAAAAAAAATAAATGTCAACTTTGTACAGATAAAGTAGAGTTCCTGGGGTACCTAATCGATAAACAAGGCATTCACCCCACCAATAGCAAACTAAAAGCAATCAAGAATGCCCCAAGACCCAGAAATAAGACTGATCTACAAGCTTTTCTGGGGCTCATTAATTTTTACAACATCTTCCTGCCCCACAAAGCGACCATAGTTGAGCCCCTGCATAGACTTCTCGACAAAAAAGCAATCTGGGTCTGGGGGCACCGAGAGGAGCACGTGTTCCGACAAGTGAAAAACTTATTAACCTCAGATGCTGTTTTAATGTAGTATAACGGGACTTTGCCTTTAACAATTACATGTGACGCGTCACCATTTGGAGTAGGAGCCATTTTGAGCCATGTGTTACCAAATGGTAGTGAGGCCCCTATTGCCTATTTTTCAAGGACCCTATCAAAGGCTGAATGTAACTGTAGTCAAATCGATAAAGAGGCTCTTGCTGTTGTATTTGCTGTGAAACGGTTTCAGGAATATGTATATGGATGAGTTTTTACTATTGTTACCGACCAGAAACCTTTGCTGGGGATTATAGCGGGAGACAAGCCAACCCCCTATATATTATCACCTAGAATGACTCGCTGGTCAGAGTTTTTGGCTGCGTACAACTATAAACTGCAACACCGCCCGGGGAAAGCCATTCCCACGCTGATGCACTGAGCCGTGCCCCACTTCCGGAAACCGTCGATGACCCAGCTCCAACCCTTAAGACACTCCAGATTGAAACACTACATTCACCGCTAGAGACATTGCAATCGAAACAAAATGCGATCCTGTCTTAGCACGAGTTCTTAGCTGGGTCAAATGGGGATGGCCAGTAGAACAAACCCCTGATGACTTCACCCCCTTCAAGAACTGGCAAACAGAACTTTTTTCACAAAAAGGTTGCATCCTATGGGGGGATAGAGTCGTCATCCCAGAGTGGTTACAACGAGCAGTATTAAAAACACTGCATGAGGGTCACCCCGGCATCGTGCGTATGAAAGCGCTCACACGAAGCTACGCGTGGTGGCTGGGCATCGACAAACAGATCGAAGCCTGGGTAAAGACTTGTTTAAAATGCCAAGAAGTTAGCAGTGCCCCACCTAAAGCAACTCCATCAGAATGGGAAACACTCCGGGGACCGTGGTCCCGCATCCACATTGACTTTGCGGGACCTACTAAGGGACATACGTTCCTACTAACAGTGGATGCCTATTCCAACTGGCTCGAGATCCACAAAATGAAGAGTACTACAACCGAGTCCGTCATCCGAAAATTGAACAGGCTATTCACGACGCATGGACTGCCAGACGTTCTGGTCTCCGACAACGGACCTCAGTTTACCGCTCTACCCTTTGAACAATACTTAGCGGACTGGGGTATTCGCCATGCGCTAACTTTGCCAGTACACCCTGCGGCTAACGGAAGAGCCGAGCGCATGGTACAATTTATTTTAAAAACCCTCTACAAAATGGACTATGGGGACATTGAAGATAAAATAAACAGAATACTTCTTCTCCAACACATCACTCCGCACAGTGTCATCAACAAGACTCCAGCTGAACTATTGATGGGACACAAACTCCGTTCCCACCTCAACCGGCTTCACCCGTCTTACGCGCCAGAGAAACCCTGTGGATCTAGCGGAAAATGCCACGAGTTCAAGATAGATGACTTAGTTTTCACCAGAAACCTTTCCGGAGAACCATTGTGGGTCGAGGCAACCGTAATTCAAGCCACCGGACCCAGGTCGCACCGTGTGAAAATTTGCAACGGAAAAATATGGAAACGCCATATAGATCAGCTTCACTCGAGGCTACAACCCAGTTTCCGTGACTCCGGTAGTTTCCAAACTGAGGGGGGAGGGGATGTTGAAGAAACCGAATTCGAGATGGTGGAAAGCAGGAGCGAAAGAAGTCAGCAATCGGGCATGACAAATGAAGAAGAATCAGGGAGGGGAGTGTCCTCGCCACAGAGGAACACCTCAACAGAAGCAAGCCTGCAAAGATCGGAGGACAACAACAAGAACATTAGCAGCACCAAGTCATCCAATGAGGATACGGAACCACCGGTACCTGACTTGCCCAAAAACATCCCGCTGAAAACGGATTACAGACAGGAACTGGTGGGACAACGTAAATCTAAGACAGTCAAAACAACCTTCATACCTCAGGGATTACGTCACCGCACCCCTTAAACGGAACCCGGAGGGAAGGGGTGTTATAAACTAATAAAACGCTTAAATAAAGTTTTATCAAACCTTTAGAAAAAGCAGGATTCTAATCCTGCACTTCTGATTGGCCAATAATAGCGATATCGGATTGGTCCGTTCAGGAGAATCTGATTGGCTGTTAATGAGCCACTCTCATTGGTTCTAGGGATTAACACCTCATGTTTTTCATTGGTTACTAAATCAGCAGCCTGCCCTAGAAAAGGGCTGCTGCTGCCCTAGGTTTTTGCTCTGTTCAGAATGTTTAATAAAGAGTTGAAGTTCACTGTTCACTGCCTCGTCTCCGTTCCTTGCACCCATGCGCAGAACTTAACAGCAATTCCGGTGGCTCCCAAGAGAAAAGAGGATTAGGTAGGGTGTGAGAATCTGAGGTTTGTGTGGGAGTGTATGGAGACGACCTAGCAGTCCTTTGGCTGTATTGAAAGTCGAATCTATAGATCTTGATCTTTAAAATAAGCCAGCGTTTGCTGGGAGATTCAGGATTTGTAGGTAAGGGTTTGGATCTTTAGAAAGCTAGCGTCTGCTGGGAGATTCAGGCTGTCCAGGCAGAGACAGATCTTTAATGGCAGTAAGGGGTGTATTTTGCTCTGGCTAGGTGCCAACTGTGTATGTGTATGAAGATCTCACTGGAACATGTTAGTAAGGATTGTTCGTCTGGTAACCAACCATGGGCAATTCCCATGGATCACAAGGGAAATGTGTGAAGAAGATTGTTTAAAATCCAAAATTAAAAATTGATTCTTCAAGTCCCCTAGGGCAATTGCTTGAAGAATGGGAAAAATCACCCTATAGAAAATTAATTACTAAATTGGGTATAAATACAGAAGATATGATAAATTTGTGTTGTTTTGTTTGGTGGGAGGCTGCAAATTTAAGTTATTCTGGCATGGATCTGGATGATTCTACAAATACACAGCTAGTTCAAGTTCAGTTAGGAATAAATGATTATTTTGTTTGTAATAATTTGTATGAATATGTAAAGGATAAAGAGTGTAAGACACTAGAAAATGAAACAGATTATGCCCTGATTTGGAACCCAGACAAATGAACCTGAGAAGAGGGATCTTATAAAGCCAAATTATTTATGGTGAATGAGAAGGAGGAGGAAGACACAGGAAGTAGGAGGTATTTACCCCTTCCTTATAACCCAAACACTGTCCTTGCAGCACCACCAATGCCTTCTCCTTCCCATTTACCAAGTCCTAAACAAAGTTTTAAAAATTCCCCTACTTTAAGCAGTGGAGCAATGTAAAAAAGATATTAGGAGATATTCTGGCATGGATCTGGATGATTCTACAAATACACAGCTAGTTCAAGTTCAGTTTGTAACAAAGGCATGGCCGAATCTTCTCAAAGAAGCCCAAAAGATTGATGTCCAGCAAGATAATGAGAAAAATAGAAAGGGCAAAGACACATAGTAACAATTTATTTATTTAAAATTTTTATTTTTAATCCTTTTTAATTATTTAGTGCTTAAGGGGATGAAATTAAATGGACAAAGTATTAAAGTATCTGGAATAAAAGGGAAGGATTTGAAGTACCCAAATTAACCCTGTTGTGATTTGAAGTCTTCTGTCAGGTCCGAGGAACAAGCGGGAAGCAGCGTGACAGCTGATTGGCTATCGCGTCTGACAGCTTGCTATATAAAGAGGGCTGTCAGATGCGATCAGCTGTTGCCTGTCAGCCGCTGTTAGCATGCAGTTTAGACATTTTAACCCTGTTAACTTTTAAATAAAAGGGTCTGTCTCAGTTAATTCCCACTAATTTAACACTGGCAATGAAAGTGGGATAAGAGAAGGGAGACAATCAGCTGAAAGAGTCAGAGGCTGTGAGCTGAAATCATTTTGGCTAGCTTAAGTATTCAGGGCTGAAGTCACTCAGAGTGACAAAGAAGTCACTCTCCTTTGCCCCATATCAGTTGGGAAGCCCTATCTTGATGGGAGTCCTATCTTGATAGATTCGAGTGTTTTATATCAAGGCAAATGATTTGAGAGACATTTCCACTGAGAGGAAAAAAACATTCTTTTTGAGTTTGTGTGATGCTGAAGTGTTTGACATGGCGGCAGTGCTTCTGTCTCCTCAGACAGTGCATGAGGTAACTTGGGAAACCATTTTGACAGTCCTGGGAAGCCATTATACCCCCAAGTTTTCCAGAATAGCTAGAAGACATACTTTCCATAGGCGTTATCAGGCTGAGGGCGAAAATATAAGCAGGTACATGGCTGCTCTGAGGAAATCTGCTCAGCATTGCGATTTCAGAGAATTGGACGATATTATTTTGGACCAGTTCGTTAGTGGGGTTAAAGATCTTTGACGTCAGCATCCTTTGTTAGCAAAGCCAGATTTGACACTGCAGCAAGTGATTGATGAGGCTCAGGCATATGAGCTGTCCAATCAATCGGCTGCTGAAATACAGGGTTCTAGCGAAACTATTCCAGCAAGAGGGAATCAATCTGTACAAATGGAACAGACTGAGGTTGAAGATAACGTAGATCCTGACCAAGATATTAATCACCTTAGAGCACCTATGGCTAGAAAGTGGTCTAGAGAAGCCAAACCTTGCCAGGCAAAAACCTCTGTGTTTAGGCTGTGGAGGGAATTACCCCAGACAGGCCTGTAAATTCAAAAATACAATTTGCCTCAGGTACCAAAAGAAAGGGCACTTAGCCAAGGTTTGCAGGGCTTTCCTACCACCCCTTCAAAGCCCTAATTTCCAGGATACTAGGGAGCAGTCTATTACAAAGACTGCTTCACATTAAAGAGGATGGATAAGTATTTTACAATTAATTTAAACAAATAGACTAAGGGGAAAGAAAATTTTTGTGAACATTAAAATTGAAAATAGCCTGTGTAAAATGGAAATTGATACAGGCTTCTCCTTGTCAATTGTTTCCTGGAGCACCATTAAACGTTTTGTTCCTCAGATATCAAAGAGATGGATACAGCCCTGCAGCCTTCACCCCAGAGACTACCAATCAAACCTGGTGCCAATCATTGGAATACTTAAATTAGGGTAAGTTTCCAAAATTTTGTGGGAAATCTGCCTTTAGTTATTGTAGAAGGTTCGCTTCCAAGTTTATTAGGTTTGGATTGGTTTAAATCATTGGGATTGGGCATAAGTGGCATCAATTCCATACAATAACCTGAGTTAGAAAACCTCTTAATGGAATTTAAGGATGTGTTTGGTGGGACTCTAGGCAAAATTCAACCTGGATCCTCAGGTTGCCCCCATTAGACTCAAACTTCACAGGGTTTCTTTTGCACAAACCAAAAATAGATGCACAATTAGATAAGATTGCACAAGGTATATTGGAGGTTGTTGATCATTCTAGATGGGGGACGTCCATAGTAATATCTATCAAAAGTAACTGCTCAGTAAGAATCTGTGGAGATTTCAAATGTACCCTTAATAAAGCTTTACAGGTACACTCTTACCCAGTACCTGTGGTGGAACATTTAATCCACTTGATCGGCCACAGCACTATTTTTGCAAAATTAGATCTTTCTCAGGCTTATCAACAGTTGCCTGTAAACGATTTAACTGCAGAGGCACAAACATCATTATACACAGGGAGGCTTTCGGGTACAGGTGCCTCAAGTTTGGGATAAGCGTAGCCCCAGGGTTATTTCAAAACTAAATGGAACACATATTACAGGGTATACAGGGCATGATACCATATTTTGATGATATTCTTATAACTGTCACCTCAAAACAACAATTATTCAAGCAATTATGCATAACCCTTAAAAGATTACAAGAGATAGGTCTGAAAGTTAATAAAGAGAAATGCAGGGTGGGAGTCCCCAGGGTAGAGTTCTTAGGCTACTCTATTGATGCCATGGGTCTCCATCCTCTTGAATCTAAAATTACTGCCAAATTTAAAAGGTACCAGTATCCCAAAACAAAACAGAACTGCAAGCATTTTTGGGGTTATTACATTTCTATACAATCTTCCTTCCGCACAAGGCTACCTTAGCAGAGCCTTTACACAGATTGCTGGACAAAGGCACATCTTGGATCTGGGGCAAGAGACAGGCTGCTGCATTTCAGGCTGTGAAATCTCTTTTGACATCAGACAGTGTACTGATACAATTTGATGAGAATTTACCTTTAGTACTAGCATGTGATGCTTCACAATATGGCATTGGGGCTATTTGAGTCATAGATTGCCCAATGGGAGGGAAGCCCCAATAGCCTTTTTCTCCAGGATTTTTGCTACAGCAGAGCGAAATTATAGTCAATCAGACAAAGAGGTTTTGGTGGCAGGAGTTAAAAAATTTCATGAATATTTATATGTCAGGCAATTCAATCTAGTTACATTGGCTGGGACAGACAGACACCCCAGGTGTTATTCCCACGTATGATTAGATGGACAGTTTTCCTGCTGCGTATAATTATACACTGTTGTATCAAGCTGGAAAAAATTTATGCCACGCTGATGCATTGAGCCGCTACCCCTTACCTATAACTGTCAGCGATCTAGCTCGTTTCCTCCATTTTGATGATAGATGAATTGCATCAACACAAGACAAGTACCACACATATTTTAAGAGTACTTAAAATAACAAGAAGTTATTCTTATACTACAGTGGGTTTCACTGTGTATTTTGATCCTAAGGTAAAGGGCCAAACTAACTATAGGTATCAGTTATTCCATTACACCCGAACATTGATTATAGCAGCCAGTATAGTAAATGACTGGGAACCAATAAATCTTATATTTGATGCATGCCAAGCTGTAAATTTAAATATATAGCCAAAAAGAACCTGTGGAGGATTGGAATGGGAAAATAAGATGGGAGTTTGATAAATATAAAAGTACTGTTTTACTTTATGAAGTGTATGAAAAATAGAAAGGGTGGTTAGAAATAAGTAAAATCAAAAATGTTATATAAGATGCTTAAAGATTTCACAAATGGGGGTTGGAGTGGATGACCTTGCGAGGTCCCTTCCACTTCTATTAATCTGTTATCAAATGAAATATATCTCCCTGTATATACATGCTTTGCTTTTTATACTTTTGACATGCTCCATTGTTAAGCCTTTTTATATTTTTATCTTAGGTATATGCTGTTATGTATGTAAATAGTTTAAATAAAAGCAAACTTGGGGTAAAGTGCAGGGTTCTGGCCCTGCACTTCTGATTGGGTGTTAAGCGGCTCGATCGGATTGGTTGGGTTCAGAGAATCCGATTGGCCCTTAACGAAGGACTCTTATTGGTTCTGGAGCAAGCATCTTACAGCTCCCTATTGGTTATTTCACATTAAGGTCACCTATATAAGGCAGAGTTGTTGTTGTTCACTCTCTTAAGTCACTATGTAATAAAGAGCTGAAAGTTCACCAACTAAGATTGTCTCCAGTCATTTCACCCATGCCTGAAACTATATCACTGGCGACGAAGGTGGGATTTGGAGACATCTGATCTTAAGGAACCGGGAAGAAAAAACAGAGCACGTGCCAAGACGACGCCACCAATGGAAACCATGTGCAGCGGCATCGTACCACCCGCTCCGTTCAATCCGAACCAAGAGGATTGGGAATCCTACATGGATCGCTTCCAAATGTTCCTTGAAACAAACAACCTGAAGGACGCCATACCAGCCAAGAAGCAGCGCTGTTCCTGATGTACTGCGGCCCGGCTGTCTTTAAAATGGCAAAGGCACTCGTGAAACCTCGAGAAGTGAAAGCAATGAGCTGGGACGACCTCGAACCTCTCCTGAGAGACCATTACGCGCCAACCGTACCTACACTCGTGAGACGCCATGAATTCTATCAAAGAAGCCAGCAAAAAAGAGAGAGTGTGGCTGACTTCGTGGCAGACCTCCAATACTTGGAAGGCCTCTGCGGGTTCGCAAACTTAGATGAAGCACTGAGAGACCGCTTAATTCTGGGATTAGATGCGCTAGGCGTGCAAAGCAAGCTGATGGCGAAAGGCGACATCGACCTTGCTGATGCCATCGCCGAAGCCACTGCTGCTGAGGTGACCAAAAAGTCCGCGGTGCAACTACGGCGGAGCCGAAACCCAACGACCCCACCAACAGGCGACATCTTACCCAGCTCAGAAGGGCAGCTAGCGACAACGCACTACGAGGACCTCTCTTCGTCATCAGACAGCGACGAAGGGGTCCATCGACTGTGGTCCGACTGGGACCCTCGCTCTAAACCCTCACACCCTTGCGCTGGTTGCGGGGCAAACCACCCCAGGGCAGACTGCAAATTCCGTGATGCAATCTGTCATGAGTGCGGAAAAAGAGGCCACATCAGTCGAGTCTGTCGCAGTTTAGCAGGACCAAGTCAGGCCTCAAGGGGAACCAGCTTTCGCCAATTGGCAGGAAACCATCCTGTAAGGCGAGATCCAGCAAACCACTCCTACAGATATCGAGCGTTGCAGAAAGAAGAGGCCCACCATACTATCACTATAGGTCACGCCTCAGCCATGGACGCTAAGAAGATTCGAGTCACAGTAGCCATAGAGAACCAACCTTGCCACATGGAGGTCGATTCGGGATCGTCCCTCTCGATGGTGTCATGGAAGACATTAAAGCAACTCATTCCTACCATCCAACGGCAAGACCTTCGAATGCAACGTCTCATCCTTAAAGACTACCAAGGGAATCGGATCCCTGTGGTTGGGTCTTGTCGAGTCCGCGTCTCGTTTAAAAAGCATACAGCATACTTACCTCTAACAATCATCGATAGGGACAGGCCTAGTTTGTTGGGCCTCCAATGGTTCGCGCCACTCGGCATCGAAGTAGCCGGCGTGAACCGAGTCGGTGATTGCGAGTGGGAGGAGGACCTTATTATTGAATTCAGCTATGTCTTCGCAGATCATCTGGGCAAGTATAAGGGGACCCCAATTTCGTTTAGCCTTGACCCTAAGGTCGCCCCGATCCGTTTAAAGCCCCGTCGAGTTCCGTTCGCCCTTAAGGCCAAGATAGATGAACAACTTGACAAACTAATTAAACAAGGGGTATTGCAACCCATTGATCATTCTCCATGGGAAACTCCTATTGTAACCCCCATTAAACCAGATGGGTCAATCCGAATCTGTGGGGACTTCCGGGCCACTCTAAACCACGCCCTCCAACAGAACGCGTATCCAGTGCCGGTGGTACAGCACCTCCTTAATTCCCTGGGAGGCGGAAAGGTTTTTGCTAAGTTAGATTTAGCTCAAGCCTATCAACAATTGCCCGTGGATGATAAAACAGCCCAAGCTCAAATGATAGTAACGCACAGAGGTGCTTTTAAATGCACCCGATTGTAATTCGGGATAAGTGTAGCCCCGGGAATATTCCAAAGTTTAATGGAACGATTATTGCAGGGAATCAAGGGCGTGGCTCCGTATTTTGATGACGTGTTAATTGCAGCTCCTAGTAAAAAAATTCTACAGAATCATTTAAAATGTGTTCTTAAGAAATTCCAAGAAGCGGGACTGAAAGTAAAAAGGGATAAATGTTATCTGTATACCGACAGTGTTGAATTTCTAGGTTATCGCATTGATAGTCAGGGTATCCACCCTACTGAGAGTAAATTAAGGGCGATAAAAAATGCTCCCAGACTCCGTAACAAAACAGATCTCCAGGCATTTTTAGGCCTTATTAATTTCTATAATGTGTTTTTACCACATAAGGCGACTGTGGCTGAACCGTAACACCGGTTATTAGATAAGAAAGCATTGTGGGTTTGGGGTTACCGGGAGGAAAAAGCGTTTCGAAATGTAAAAGATTTACTTACATCTGATTCTGTACTTATGCAATATAATGAAACATTACCATTGGTTATAACTTGTGATATTTTGAGCCATGTGCTGCCTAATGGAAACGAGGCCCCTGTTGCATACTTTTCGAAGACTCTTTCTCAGGCAGAACGTAACTATGGACAAATAGATAAGGAAGCTCTCGCAAATGTGGCAGATGTAAAAAAATTCCATGAGTATGTATATGGAAGGACATTTACCATTGTAACGGACCACAAACCTTTACTGGGGATAATCGCTGGGGACAAACCAACCCCCTATATATTGTCCCCAAGAATGACTTGATGGTCAGAGTTCTTTGCTGCTTATAATTATCGATTGTTACATCGTCCAGGGAAAGCCATTCCCCACGCCGACGCACTCAGCAGAGCACCGCTACCAGAAACTCTCGACGATCTGGCACCAACAGTATCGGCGTTACAAATCGAAACGCTCAACTCGCCTCCTATGACCGCTCGAGATATCAATTTCTATAATGTGTTTTTACCGCATAAGGCGACTGTGGCTGAACCGTAACACCGGTTATTAGATAAGAAAGCATTGTGGGTTTGGGGTTACCGGGAGGAAAAAGCGTTTCGAAATGTAAAAGATTTACTTACATCTGATTCTGTACTTATGCAATATAATGAAACATTACCATTGGTTATAACTTGTGATGCCTCACTGTTTGGGGTGGGTGCCATTTTGAGCCATGTGCTGCCTAATGGAAACGAGGCCCCCGTTGCATACTTTTCGAAGACTCTTTCCCATGCAGAACGTAACTATGGACAAATAGATAAGGAAGCTCTTGCAATTGTGTCAGCCGTAAAAAAATTCCATGAGTATGTATATGGAAGGACATTTACCATTGTAACTGACCACAAACCTTTACTGGGGATAATCGCTGGGGATAATTTACTGGGGATAATCGCTGGGATTGTCTCCAAGAATGACTCGATGGTCAGAGTTCCTAGCTGCTTATAATTATCGATTGTTATATCGCCCGGGGAAAGCCATTCCCCACGCCGACGCAGAGCACCGCTAGCAGAGACTCTCGACGATCCGGCACCAACAATATCAGCGTTACAAATCGAGACGCTCAACTCGCCCCCTATGACCGCTCGAGATATCGCGAGAGAGACCAGACGAGACCACACCCTAGCTCGAGTCCTAGGCTGGGTAGAACGTGGATGGCCATTGGACCAGGTCCCAGATGACTTCACGCCATTTAAAAAAAGGCAGACTGAACTTTTTTCGCAAAAAGGCTGTGTCATCTGGGGCAATAGAGTCGTCATTCCAGAACAACTCCAAAACTCGCTGTTACAAATTTTGCACGAAGGACATCCCAGGATCGTGCAGATGAAAGCACTCGCACATAGCTATGCTTGGTGGCCAGGCATGGACTGACACATCAAGCAATGGGTCAAGGCCTGCACTAAGTGCCAACAAACCAGCAACGCACCGCCAAAAGCTACACTGACCGAATGGGAGACGCCACGCGGACCCTGGTCCAGAATCCAGCTGGATTTCGCAGGGCCGATTAAAGGACATACATTGCTGTTGACTGTCGATGCATACTCTAATTGGTTAGAAATTCATCGAATGACCAATACAACCTCCGAAGCAGTCATTAAAGTCCTTAATAGACTCTTTGCAACTCATGGATTGCCAGACGTCCTGGTGTCCGACAACGGATCATAGTTTACAGTGCTAATGTTTGAACAGTACCTTGCTGATAATGGCATCCGCTACCAACGGCCGAGCGGAACGCATGGTCCAATTTGTAAAAAAGACTTTGCAAAAAGTGGACTATGATAATATTGACGAAAAAATAAACCACATTCTACTTCTACAACACATCACTCCGCACAGCGTAACCGGCAGAACTCCTGCAGAACTTCTCATGGGGCGAAAACTCCGTTCCCGCCTCGACCGACTGCATCCTGCTTACGAGCCAGAAAAGCCTGCAGGATCTAGCGGATGCTACCGTACCTTCAAGGTAGGCGACCCCGTTTATGCAAGAAATTTATCGGGCGACCCGGTTTGGATTGAAGCAACGATAATACGCGAGATTGGGCCCAAATCCTATATTGTAAGATGTGTTGATGAAAGACTGTGGAAATGACATATTGACCAATTACGGTCACGACTCATATCAGCCAGCCAACAACTCCCCTACGACCAAACTGAGGGGGGGGGGAAGGAATGGAAGAAGACGACATTCCAGGGAACCTGTTCCAAGAGAGCAATGAATCAAGTGAAACTCAGGAAATGGAGCAGGAGGAAGAATCGTACACTCCAAGGGAAATCACACCAGAACGAGAAGCTGAGCCACTACCAAACAACATTCTACCTCAACAGGACTGCACGCAGCCAGTCCAAAGAAAATCTGATAGACCCAAAAGACAACCATCCTATTTGAAGGACTATATAATCACACCATAATTGAGGAGCCAGGGGGAAGGGGTATTATGTATGTAAATGGTTAAAATAAAAGCGAGCTTAGGGTAAAGTGCAGGGTTCTGGCCCTGCACTTCTGATTGGTTGTTAAGCGGCTCGATCGGATTGGTTGGGTTCAGAGAATCCGATTGGCCCTTAACGAAGGACTCTTATTGGCTTTGGAGCTACAGCTCCCTATTGGTTATTTCGCATTAAGGTTGCCTATATAAGGCAGAGTTGTTGTTATTAAAGTCTTAAGTCACTATGTAATAAAGAGCTGAAAGTTCACCAACTAAGACTGTCTCCATTCATTTCACCCATGCCTGAAACTATATCACAAACGATATAAACTGTTAAGTTCTGAGCAAAGAATGGAAGCAAGGCCAGAGTGATTTCTAACAGCTCTTTGTTCAATACAGCCTGTGAGGCCACTGAACTCCCTGGCTGACTCGGCTGCTTTTTTATGAAACTGATTAGCCAAACAACCAATCAGGAGAGAGTATTTTCCCTCCAACAGAAGACCAGAATGAGAACTTCAACTGACAATTATGCACTATATACAATACATAACAGAAAAAAATGCTGCACATTTACTCTGTAAGAAATATTTGTATGGCTGTCCATCTTAAACAAAACTCTGGGTATTGATAACAATAAATTTAATAACTATTAAACCATAAAATGAAAACACAAACCAGACTCCTCAATCATCCCCTTGGGATATTTCACCCCCAGATATTCTTTTTCCATCCCTGGACCTGGGTTTGCTGAATCTTTTGAGGGGAGAAGGTTCCATAAGATAGGAACAGCCCCAGAAAAAGGCACTCCGCCAAGCTCCCACTAGATCGCAAGACTTCAGGGAAAGGACCTTTTTTCAGATTTATTTATTTTTTGTCTGAGGAGATCTAATTTTTCATATCCACAAAATGTTCTTTTGCTTTATATGTCCTAAGCTGGATGATTGAAAGTATGAGAAAGTTAAGGTCATCTCCAATTCTGCTCACCTTTTAGTTAATTGGTTTACAAAATCTAATTAGGATTTGGGTGAAGTTTCAAAAACAAAGAAATTACACAGTTGGATTACATGAATGAGAAAAATAAAAAAAATGATTCTATTGATTCCGATACCAGTTTACCATTGTATCTCAGGACAGAGGGAGGAACAATCTTGACCCCAACAATGTTTCTTTCCCACCACCTACCTTTTAACCTTCTTTCCCACACCTTCCTATCAGTGGTGGGATTCACATTTTTTTTACTACCAGTTCTGAGGGTGTGGCTTGGTGGGCATAGCAGGGGAAGGATACTGTAAAATCCCCATTCAGAGGTGGTATTTGCTGGCTCTCTGAACTATTCAAAATTTCTGCTACTGGTTTTCTAGGACTGGTCAGAACCTGCTGAATATCACCTCTGCTATGTACTTGGAAGTAAGCTCATTGAGTTTAATATGCTCCCAAATGATTTTAAGTGATTCCAGGAGGCTTGCAAAAATTTTAAAAACTCTGGCACACTTTATTTTGTATTATTATTGTTAAGACTCACTAATTCAGGCTTTCCTAAGCCACATCTGTAATACTTTTAGAAATGTGGGGCCATGTTTTTCAGATCCAATAAGAGGACTAAGTAGCAGATCACCAGTGCTTCTGCATTTACAGACCTGTTTTTCAAGTGTACCTCTCCATCCTATCCAGAAGTGTCCTTAAACCAACAATCAAAAAGAAAAATAGTGAGATCTTAGCCTAGATAAAACCCTTTGGCAATGTGCAAACAAAATATGGCATACATTTCTTTGGGGGATACACAAACTCTTATCATATAAATGAAAGCTGTATTTATTTCCATTTCTCAAAATGGACTCAAAAGGCCTTTTCAGTCACCAGTCTCTTCTGTGCATGTACACACCTGCAATTATCTCCAAAGATTAAGACTGCACCTTGCAGGTAACCCTGTATCCCTTTGGACCTTTACTTATTTTTGGCTTTGTTAGCATACATGCCCACCTGGCAATCTCACGTTTAGTGTTCATTCAGCATTGAAAATAGTTTAAAGTTGCCAAGATTCGAGGGAAACATATGGTACCACCCAGGGGTTGGATTCAAAATTTTTAACAACTGGTTCTGTGGGTGTGGCTTAGGTGGTGGGCCTGGCTTGGTGGTCATGTGACTGGATGGACATGGCTGTGTGGTCATGTTATTGACTGGGTGTGGTCAACTCAATATCACTCACACCGAGGCACACATCTCCTCACCTAGCTTCTCATGACTGTGGGGATGCTGCAACAATCGTAAGTGTGAAAAATGGTCATGTCACTTTTTTCAGTGCCATTGTAACTTTGAATGGTCACTCCACAGTGGGTTAATAAATGAATATAAGGATCTCTAGTAAAATACTTCAGCTTACCTTATTATAAAGGGTACTGCAATAATAATCATTATAAACATTGTCAATGAAAGAGCCAATAGGACGTAAATAAGTTTGCCATTCCTGCCAATTCTTTGTAGCATTCTCTGCTTTGCTACCTGTAAGGTTAAACAAAGAGAAGCAAAATGAAAGATAGGTTTTCATGTATTGCAACTTTTCTTCATCCTGACTAGTGATATAGAAGGCAACTTGTACTCATCAGTATATATCCAACTGTTCTGTAACAGCTTAGTTCTCAGATAATTTCCGGATCCCTTCATAAGTGGATTACTACGTTCCTGTCAAACAGACAACAAATAGTAAAAATAAGGAGTGCTATATCAAACCCTGCTGCAGTTAACAGTGGTGTCCCCAAGGCAGCGTTCTAGGTCCCACCCTTTTTCTACTCTATATAAATGACCTTTGCGATCACCTTATAAGCAACTGCGTCCTCTTTGCAGATGACGTAAAACTATTCAACACCATCGACAATGTTATTATCTTTCAAAGCGATCTTGATTATGTGTCAGAATGGTCAAACATCTGGCAACTCCAAATCTCGACCAACAAATGCTCTGTCCTACACATTGGTAAAAAAATCAGTACACCAAATACAAACTAGGTGGATATGACCTCGTTGATGATCTTCATTCTGTCAAGGACCTTGGAGTTCTCATATCAAATGACCTAAGCGCCAGAGCTCACTGTAACAGCATTGCCAAAAAGGCATTAAGAATTGTAAATCTTATCTTACGAAATTTCTCCTCTGGAAATATTGAATTGCTAACTAGAGCATACAAAACTTTTGCCAATACTTAAATACAGCTCATCAATCTGGAATCCACACTGCATATTGGACATTAATACAATTGAGCAAGTCCAGAAGTGTTTCACAAGAAGAGTACTACACTCCTCTGCTCACAACAGAGGCTTATTGTAGTCTTATATCACCAGGCTTGAGATTTTGGGTTTGGACAACCTTGAACTATGCCGCCTGTGGTTAGACTTAAGTGTACTGCACAAAATTATTTGCTACAATGTCCTACCAGTCAATGATTACTTCAGCTTCAACCACAACAATACAACAGATACAAACTCAATGTAAACCGCTTCAAACTCGATTGCAGAAAGTACGACTTCAGCAACAGAATGGTCAATGCCTACAATGAACTACCTGACTCTGTTGTTACATCCTCTAACCCCTACTCCTTTAACCTCAAACTATCCACTATTGACCTCACCCCATTCCTAAGAGGTCTGTAAGGAACATGCATAAATGCACCATCCTGGCCACTGTCCATATCCTGTTGTCTCCATTTATTTGTACCTATTTCTTGTATTCTTACTCATGTTTATACTTATACCTATTATCTTGTAAGCGATTCACAAATCAAATAAATAAACATAAAATAAATAATGTTAAGCTAGAATTTGCTTACTTTGAATGTCTTAGCCCAATCACCACACCTATAAAAATTTAGCAACACCTATAATCTAAACCCATTTCTTGAAGTTAGTTTAATAATCCATAATATGTTTTTAAGCATGTTTTATTACCTTGAACTTAGAATCCTGGTTTATTATTAATTTATACTTTGCCATACCAGAGACCTTTACCAATTCATGGTAAACTTAAGGCAAGACAAAGGCAAGTTTCAGAACTTTTGTTTCCCTCCAAGCAATCTTGTAATTTTCCTTGGCCACTTTTCTCTATCTATCTTGTCTGCTGAATACCAGACAGATGGAAGAGTCTGAAGTCTGTATGCCAAAGCATCTATTATCCCCACAAAACAAAATATCCATTAGATTATATCAGGAAAAAAACCCATTGGCAGAAAATGCAAACCCATAATAAACCCACTTTGAAATTATTAAAAAAAGCAAATCATATATTTTATAACAATAATAACCACTGACCAAACATACTCCTATAAATGTAGATGGGAAAAGTATTATTGCTGTTAGGACATGGGAGAAATCATATGTGTCTAGGTAAAAAATATTTTTAAAAAGTTGCCAGGAATTAGATAAATAAGTGATGATTATTTCTTTATGTGCAATGCTGTGTATGGATTATTACAAAAAAATCTCAAGTAAAGTAGATCTTATTTATTATTGTTTGAATATAGATATATACTGTATATTATTGTCAAAGTTTCATTTTCACCTATTGTTTAGGAAACTTTTGCCAAATTTACTATTAACAAAATCTTTATAGATATTTATTACAGTATCTATTCTGTTCCTTTAAAATAGTGTGTCAACATTCAAAAGCAGGAATTAAGTTGATAAATCCCTCCAAAGACAATGGTCCATCATCATCTTGTGCAAGAAACGTTAGACTCTACCATTGTTCTAGAAATCCTTCTCCTTTAAAGACCAGCTATCATCTTTGCACAAGAGATATTGCAGACTCTTGCACTTCTTCCAATCCATAAAAAGCTTCCTTCCCCAGGGGGAAAAAGTATATTTGGGTCCACTTACCCTCCAAAAGCAACAATCGTTCTACTAATCCAGTTTTCTTAAAACCGTATCATTTCATCTAAAATCTCTGTTTTAATTCTGTTTTTCTTTGTTTTCAGGTTTCAATTACTTACCCTTGTGTTATAGCCACTTTCCCCAGATTCTGATTGGCATCTGTAAGAACTTTACATAAATACGCATGTCGCTTTTGCTTGAATAGTACGGACATGGGAATCATACAGGGAAATGGTGTTCGCACATTACTTACTATAAGCAATCTAAAAGGGCTTTTACTCTAGATCAGTAACTGCTTTTACAGAAATGAATGCAAATAATTTACATCAATTTGGTCTCCTGGGGGAAAAAAAGAGGCACTTTTCAGTAACCAAGTCTTGCCAAGACTCCTAAGAGTGCACTTGTTATCTAGGTTGCTTTTACCTTATGAGGGGGCTTCTCCATTTTTTGGGAGCTTACTGTAGGAATATTGTTTCCATTTCTAGCCGGCAAAGGTGGAGTGTCCATGACACTCCCAATATGTGTCACCAGGCAACAGTTTGTTCATAATTTCAGACTCTTCAGTAATAATTCTGGAATTGCTTCCTCTAATTTTTAAGTGAGAAGCTTTTCCTTTCTTGATTCCTGAGACTTAAGTTGCTTTGTCAAACGTTTCTCCACAATTTGCTCATTCTGAGTATTTGTCTCTTGCTTGCTCGGTGATTACAATGTGCTTTACATGGCTGGGCCTTGCTGATCTGTTGCCAGACTTCAGAATAAAGACTACTACAATAGAAGAAGTCAAAGGAGGCAGCATAATATAATACAATACAATATAATATAGCACAATATAACAATTAATAATTTAAATTAAGGGATGTGGATAAGTGCATAATTGTGCCTACCATTCCTGTCTGATTGTCTCATTTATTCATACCTATTTCCTGTATTCTTACTCATGTTTATACTTACACCTATTGTCTTGTAAGCGTTTGACAAATCATTTCCCTTTCATTTCTCCCAACCTCAAGATCTTCCTGTATTTTTCTTTGATGCCACTTTAATCTTTTAACAGGGTTTTTAGTCTTCAGCCTTATTTCACTTAAAGTTTCTGAAATTCCTGTAACTACTTCATTCTGGATCTTCAGCTCCTGAGTTTTCTCTTTGTTTCCTCTTATTTTTTCTTTGAGAGTCACCTTCAAGCACCTCAAGAAGAGTAAATGAAGCAGGTTTCACTCGCTCTCCTTGAAGTTTTTGTATGTTTTGTGAAAATTGTCGCCTTTTTGTTACAAATATAAGAAATATCTTCTCTTGTTTGCTTTTTTCCAAACTCATGATTTTCTTGTACCATTTTTTGATAGCTCTTTAACCTTTTCAGAGTTCTCAGGCTTTTGTCACCCAAAGATTCTGAAATTTCTGTGGCCACTTCCTTTTGGATCTCCAACTCCAACTCATGAGTTTTCTCTTCGTTTTCTGCAATTTTTGTTTTGGCAGCCAGAGGCATTTGTCACCCTGCAAGTTTCCACCATTTTTCAGCCAGTTTACGTGAATAATGTTTTATTTGATCTTCTCCAAGTTTTCCTGTGGTTTTTGCTAATCCTCCCCTCTTTGTTGGTAACCCAACAGCTAAGTCTTTTTTTTTCTTGGATTTTTTTTTAAGCCAATGATCTCTCTGTACCATATTCTGATGGTTCTTTAGCCCCTGTAAATAGCTTTTAGTCCTCAAGCTTACAACACCAGAAACTTCCAAAATTTCTGTAGTTAAATTCTTTTGGATTTCCAACTCTTTGAGTCCCTTCATTTTTGGTTATTTTTGCTTTGGGTGCTTCTTATAGGAGATTGGATGATTTGTACAGTTTTTTTCAGAAGATTTTCATGAGATCCCATTTCATCCAAATATTCATGATGATTTGATTTAGTTAATCTACTTCATAATTTTACAATTGATGATCTAAGAAATTCAATGGAATTACCAATTATTGCCTGAATATGCACATTATCATAATTGGGAGAAAGAGTGTTATCTTACCTGAACGCTTCTTCTCAGCATGGCGATGGAGAATCCACGGATGGGTTGACACATGCCTTTCTACCCTGAGTCTATAATCTTTGCCACACCACTTGTCAACTGTCACTTTCCCCAGTTCACGACGAAGGTGCGGCAATCTGAAGAACTCGTTGGTGACGTTGGCTTCTCCAGAGTTCCTGTGCTGGTGGAGGGACCTGACTGCCTTCCAGGGAAGGAGTGGATTCTCCATCACCGTGCTGAGAAAAAGCATTCAAGTAAGACAACGCTCTTTCTCCAGCACTTTCTCCATGTTTGGAGAATCCACTGATGGGACATACTGAAGCCTGGTCTCCCTATGGGCGGGGATTGTGGTCCTGAATCCCCCTAACTACATGCACTTGCTGAAGCACCTGCCTCTCAAAGGCAGCCTCAGCTGAGGCAAAAGTGTCCAACTTATAGTGGCACACAAAGGGAGATGGTGAGGACCATGTCGCTGCCCTGCAAGTCTCTTCAATTGAAGCCTGCATCGCCCATGCGGCTGTGGTTGCAACGCTTCAAGTAGAGTGGGTGGTTAATCATCTGGGGACCAGAATCAACTACATCTTGTAGGCCTTTGCAATACACACCCTTATCCAATGTCCTATGGTTGATGAAGTGACCTTTGAACTGAAAGAGGAAGGTTGAAACGAGACAAACAATGGTTCGTATTTTTGGTGAGGCAAAGCCTGTTTTATGTACCTGTGTAAGGCCTCCTTACGTCCAGAGTGTGCCATCTCTGTTTTAGCAGATGGGAAGGACCTGGACAGAAGTTTGGCAACACTATCTCCTGGGCCCGGTAGGACCAGGAGTTGATCTTGGGGATATGGGAGGGATCCAGATGTAGAACTATCCTTTCTGCATGGAAGGTATGGAGTTCCTTTCTTACAGAGAGAGCAGCCAATTCCGAGATTCGCCTGGTCAATGTGATGGCGACTAAAAAGGTGACCTTGAAAGAAAAATCGCAGACTTGTAGACCTGAGAGGCTCAAAGGGTGGTAAGGGGAGGTTTCCGGTTCCGCGTGGCTTTGGGGGCAGCAGGAATTCGCGACCGTTCATGATTCCTGCTGCGCTTGCCGCCGAGGTACCCCCGATCCAAATGGGTCAGGGAGATATGGCTGCCCTGTAGGGACAGCCAAAGAGAGAGGGGAGCCGGACAGGGGGTTGGGGGTGTCGCAGACCCCCTCCTCATCTGGAAAAACCCCTTTTTCCCAAGGTGGTGGAGCGGCGGTCAGCAATGGCCGCCACGAAGAAGCCTGCAACCGGGTAAGATTGTGCTGGAGGAAGCAAGAAAAGTGAATGTGCTGGCTGTGCCGGGTCAATCAACATCTTTTAAACTCGCTGGAACTGAGCTGTCTGAATTGCTGGAGGATACATTGTATCCCTAAGAAGATCGAAAGCGGCGGAGAAGCTGTTAAAGGGAACTTTTTTTTCTTCACTCTCCCACCCCATGGAAACAGCAGATGAAGATTTGAAATTTGTTTGGGCACTGAAGGTGAACTATTCTGAAAGTTGAAGTTAAGGGACAAAAGAGTTCTTGGACATTGGACTTAAAAAATTAAGAAATTGGAAAACCCTTATTAGAGGTATGGATTTCTGATCATTTAAAAATTGATGTTGCAAGTGGGAAGGGAAAGGAAAAAAATTGGAGCAGAAGTGGAAAAAGGAGGAGATTGCCTAGAATCTCAAAGTAATTGGACCTCTTTGATTAAACAGCAACCCCAGAAAGAGAAATAGAAGAAGGAAGAAAAGTATTAACTTTTGGAACATTTTTTGAATTATTTTTGATTAAAAATACTTGGGTGGTTGTTTTGGGGAAAGTTTCTCTTTTCAGGATGCATCGCTTGTGGATGAACTAAAGACTGAATATCAAAAATATAAAAAGGAAGAACAAGATGGAAAAGATATTTTGGGCACCTTATTTCAATTTTTAGAAATGGCGTTATGTACTTATGAAAAGTTGATTACGCAGCAGAATGACTGGGACAAAGAAGAAGAGGAACAAGAAGCCATCTCTGATGAATAATGGTTTTTTTCCGGGGAGGAGGAGAAAGAAGATAAGAAAAAGGGGATTTTAAGGTTTGAAAAAACAACCAAAAAAGAGAAAAATGAGAGGAAAGGTGGATGCAAGGTTAGAAAGCAAAGGAAAGGGAGTAAGAAAAGGGAGGAGGAGAGACAAAGGGGTAAAAAGGGCAAGGAGAAGAATAAGCAAGAGAGAAAGGGGGGGAGGAGAAGCCTCAATGGTGGGAAGCAAGATCTAAAGAAAAAAAGTTTATTTAGAGACAATGGGTGAATCTAATTAAGGATAAAAGGGGGATTCTGGAAGGTACATAAGATTGTGTTTTTATATGTGTATTTAGAGTATAAAATTTATTGTGTAATTTTAGAATCTACTAAACAGAATCCCAAGATAAATTAAGTGTTATATGAAGTACTTTTAAGTTAGGTTAATGAGTTAAAGGCGTCAATCCAATTAGTGTATAGGAGAAGTATAGTAAAAGAAAAAAGATGAATGGATAGTTGGAAATAGAACAGACAAAGAATGTTATTGAAAATGGTAATAAGATATGGAAGGATATATAAAGGTTTTGCTATGTTTTTGGGGGGTTTGTATGTTGATAAAAGGCAATAAAATTTTAATTAACAAGAAATAATCTGGATGAAAAGGAGAAGTTGGGATAAGATATGAAGTTTAATAAATAAAGTAAATATTGATATTATAATTGGGAATCATTATGTTCTATTGGTTTTCTTCTTTAATTATTACATTTTTTTTTAGAAAAGAATTTATAAGCTGTTATGCCTTGATTGTTTGTGCACTGTTTTTGTAAAATTAATAAAATTGGTTTATAAAAAAAAAGAAAATGATAATAAGATATGGAAGGATATATAAAGTGAATATGATGTTTGAATTTGTGTCTGTGAGAAGAGTTTCAACCTGGGATCAGGCAGCCTTCAGAAAAGATGTTTTAGTTTTGTTTTTGTTTTTTTTCTATGTTCTGTGTTTTGTATGTTTTATGAAAGGCAATAAAATTTTAATAAGCAAGAAATATAATTTGGATAAAAGGAGAAGTCTGGATAAGATATGAAGTTAAATAGATAATGTAAATATTGATATTACAATTTGGAATTATTTTGTATGTTCTATTGGCTCTCTTCTTTAATTATTATTATTTTTTTTTAGAAAAGATTTTTCAAGTTGTTATGCCTGGATTGTGTATTGTTTTTGTAAAATTAATAAAATTTGTTATTAAAAAAAAAAGAGTGGTAAGGTAAGGGCATGTAAAACCTTAACTAAGTCCGAGGTTGGATACAGGTGGCTTTAAATTAACCACCCCCCTTAAAAAGGAGCACACACTGGATGGTATGCTATGGAGTCTAAGTCCCCATAAGTCAATACTGCAGACAATACTTGTCTTCAGACAGTATTAGGGGCTAACCCTTTATTTAGACCCTCTTGCAAGAAATCCAGGATTTGAGGGATGGAAACTGATGTGGGGTCCAGACCTGACTTAGCACATCAACTTCAGAATGCCCTCCAAATAGAATTGTAAATTATGTTGGTGGAAGGCCTTCTGGAAACCTGTATTGTCTGTACCACCCTTCTTGAAAATTGTTCCTCATGAGGATCTGCCTCTCAATGCCGGGTGGCAGTCAGTTGGAGCCACTGAGGCTCTGAGTGGACCAAGACCCTCTAGCTGAGAGAGACCCTGTCTCAAAGGATTCTCCAAGACACAAAGAGACTGATGGGTCTGCATACCATGGCCATCTGGGCCAATGGGGTGCGATGAGCAAGAGCTCTGCCTGCTCCACGAAAAGTTTCCTGATCACTCCCGGTATGATGGGGTGGGGAGAGAATGCATACAACAGGCCCTTGGGCCATGGACAATGAAGGGTGTTGACTCCCTCTGCTCCTGGAGTTGGAAACCTTGTGAAGTATCTGGGCAGTTGCAAGTTCATCGGGGTGGCAAATAAGTCCAGGACTGGATGGCTGAACCTCTGCCACAGTTCCTGGAAAATGTCCAGGTGCAGTTGCCACTCAGATGGTCCACTGTGCTCTGACTGAGAAAGTCTGCCTGCACGTTTGCCAGCTCCAAGATGTGTTCTGCCTTGATGGAACTGAGGTGAGTCTCTGCCCAGAGAAATAGGTGGTTCGCCTCACACAGAGAGACCTCGAATGGGTGCCCCCCTGGCGATTGATATGCACTTTTGTGGCCTCATTATCTGTCAAGATTAATAGGTGTTATCCCTCTACCATGGCTTCGAAGGGCAAGGTAGATCACTTGGCGCTCCAGCCAGTTGATGTTTTTCTTCAGGTCTGCCTGAGACCATTGTCCTTGAGCCAATTGCTGCTGGAGATGGGTTCCCCATCTGAACAGGCTGGCATCTGAGGTCAAGGTCTGGGCTCCTTGAATAGTGTCCCCCTGGCTATTGCTAAGGACACCCACCATCTGAGGGACCTGAATATTTCCAATGGGACCCTGATCTTGGCATTGGAATTGCTGGTCCCTGTTCTCTGAAATGGTAGAAGGAACCATTGCAGAGTCCTTAGGTGCTATCGGGCCTATGGAATGAGAGACCGTCTTTCCCAGGAGCGGAGAGAGAACTACCAATGGAACAAAATGTTCCATCTTGATTTGAGTGACTAAGGACTTGATACTGTCCTGTCGCTCTTGGGAAAGATAGATTTTGCACAGCCTGGTATTTATCACTGCTCCTAAATGGAGCAGTCGAGTGATAAGTATCAGATGACTTTTCTGAAAATTTATCGAGAATCTGTGTTCTTGGAGAACATGGATTGTCATCTCCAGATCCTCCTGAGCAAGCTGGGGCAAGGACGATTGAATGAGAATATCATCCAGGTAGCACTGGAGGCATACCGGGATGGTTCTGAGCTGCGCAGCCAGTGCTGCCAGGATCTTTGTGAAGGACCTAGGGGTCGAAGCTAGATTGAACAGTAGAGTTCTGTACTGGAAATGGTGATCTGAGTAACAGAACCCACGGTACCATCGGTGCCAAGGATGGATGGGGATGTGGAGGTATGCCTCCGTCAAATCGATGGATGACAGGAGGTCACCCTCCCTGATGCTGTCCAAGATTGACTGCAGAGAGTGCATTTTGAACCTCTTGTACATCAAATGAACCTCCCTGAGGACTTCGGAACAAGGAAAACAATTGAGTAAAATCCGTGTCTCCGTTGATCTGGGACTGGCTCGATGGCCTGGATGTCCAGGAAATGTTGAATTGCCTTGTCCATGAGATCCCTCTTGAGGGAGTTTCTGGAGGTGGGGCAATGGATAAAGTGCCTTAGAGAAATGGAGAGAAATTCCAGAGTTAAGCTGAATCTTAGAGTATTCAGAACCCACAAATCTGAAATCATCTTCTCCCACTGGTGGGCAAATAGACACCCGCAAATGGGGGGACAGCTCTGGCAGTCACTTAAAGCAGCGAATGGGACTCTCCCCTCTCCATGAAAGGGCCCCTTGGCCTGAGGTTGCTGTTGTTGACTGACAATATCTCTAAAGGTAGATCTGTCTTGTTGATCAGACTTGGGGGGGGGAAGGGCGCTGAAAGGAGGAGTGATCAGAAACATTGTCAGGCTGACGAAAGGAAGAGCGACGCCCATAAGGCGAAGCCCGCCTATCATCCCTCCTAGTGACAGAGGACAAGACTTTACGTTGTCCTTGTTCTACGTTAGCAGTGGGTTCAAGGCCTCTTCGAAAAGAGAAGAAGAGGGAGCTGAAGCCAACCTACACTTGGTTTTGGCGTCTGCCTGCCATTGGCGAAACCATAAAAGTCTGTGGGAAGTATTGTTAGAGGCTAGAGCCCTAGAGGGGAAATGGGCAGCATGCAGCAAGGAGTCAGTTGAAAACTCAGCTGCTGCCACCAGTTGATTAATGTCTTGGTGAATGCATGTCTCCTCTGGAGGAACCCTCGCCTGCAACTCCTTGAGCCAAAGTAAGGAGGTCCTTATGAAAAAGGAGGTGGCAGTGGCCGCCTTAACTGCCCAGGCATTTGCTAAGTGTGTCCTTGGCCTCCAGAGCCTCAGCAATGTCCCAAGAGACTGCTGAGGGAGAAACAAGGAAGGCCAGAGGATCTTCCATTGAGGGCAACTCCAAGGTGTCTGACAGAGAAGGAGCCATTTAAAATGCCTCCTGTCATTGCTACCTAGCTTAGGGAATGTACCAGTGTTGGTTCCACTGTCTCTGAACTACCTCAAGGAAAAACCTGGGGCAGGGGATGTTTTCCTGTGTTCAGAGAACTCAGTTTTGTCTGGCACGTGAGGACCTGATGGTCCCACAGGTGTGGAGGAAGAAGTCCCAATCTGGCCTGTGGCCTTGGCCTTATGAAGGAGGGACTTGAACAGTGCTGGATGAAAAATTCCAATGAAAGATGGGGAGATCAGGGACAAGGTCAAGGTCATCAACTGAGAACTCTTGCTCCATGTGGTCCATTTCCTCTAAGACAGATGCCCTGCTTCTGACTGAATGGGTGGGAGATGAAGCCCCATGTGACCTCCCAGCCTCTCTAGTATACATATAGTGATGTGACTGCTGAGGAGGGGACTCAGAAGTAACAAAAACAACATGACTCCCATGGCTACTCCTTGGGAGATAGCTTGTGAAATGAGGAATTTAGTTCTTCAGATGGACCAGTTCCCTGTTTATTTATTGGGCGGAGCCCCACCGCAGTGGGAATAAAAGTTGCCTCAGGGGTGAAAGCCCTCTCCCTAACATGGGGATCAGCTCCTTCAGGGACCCTACAGTCAAAGGGAAACTGCATTGTCTCAACCTGACCTTCCCTTGGAAAAATAGAAAAATATTCCCTATCACCCTCTGGTGACCAGCTCATAGGAACTGCAATACTAGTCTGCAAAGCTGGCTGGGGTGGGTGATGGAATAACTGCTTCAGTCAAGGCAAGAGATGTAATACTTTCCTGCTGTGCCTTCTGCACTCTGTAAATTTGTTTCTCCAGAGCCCTCATTCTTCTGTCAGCATCCTTTTCTTCAGCTCTGGAAGGTTTTCTAGAGTAGATAGCTTTGGCTCTAATTTTGCCAGCTGCTTCCTGGTTGGCTGATCTACCTCTTCTGGAGCTGGATCTCTTGATGGGAAGAGAAGGAGAATAGGCTTCTTGCCCTGCCATGCTGTTGGCCAACAGAAACTGTTCAGCCTTCTGGACAGCTTCTTAGCCCCTAGATTACTGCTGCTTAATATGAGGCTAAGTAGGGCTAGGCTTGTATGGCAGCAAACCAGCACTGGTAGCCAGCACACTCTCCCTGTAGCTCCGTGTTCCTAAAGTTCCCCTGTGAAAAGCTGGCAGCAGAGGATGGCCAAGGCAAAGGAGGCTCTCAGATTGGCCTCTGGAATGCAAGTGGCTCTAAAAAGTGAATAGCTGAAGCTGGAAAGCCGGAAAAATAAATAAAAGCCCCACACACACACAAAACAAAACCCCTAATTGTTGAGTGGCTTGCGGTGCTTCAAAGATGTAAAGCCTGGGCAACTGAGGCCTCAAGTGAGAGGCAGGCTTCCCACATGCGGGAAAAACTCTCCCTGACAAAAGCGCTGTTGTCAGGAAGGAAAGCTATAGGGAACAGCTAGAAAGCCGAGAAAAGGAAAAAAAGGGGTGGAAAATAAATCCTTGGCAGCATTTTAAAAAGTGTGGTGAGAACTAACCCACCTGCATTAAATGACAGATTGAAGAATCCATGCTTCTCACCAGAGATTGAGGAGCCAATCTTTGCCACAACCTCTTAGAGCAAGACTGAGTCGTGAACTGGGGAAAGTGACAATTGACAAGCAGTGTGGCAAAGATCATGGACTCAGTCTCTGGGCAGAAAGGCATGTGTCAACCCATCCGTGGATTCTCCAATCGTCATGCTGGAGAATTGGTATTCCTTCTACCATTAATGTTTGAGGCTGGGCATAAAAATATGAATCTATCCAACCTTTCAAAATGCACCAATAGAATTCCAACCAAGAAAATTTGGGTCACAGAGGGGGCAACACATTTGCTTGTTTAGTGACTTTGCCTTATGGCAGGCTCTTGTTGTGGTGAAACTGTCTTCTTTTTGTCATTTCTAATAATTTCATTTCGGCAAAAATGCAGAAGAATTGGTGTAGTGCTCCACATTATAAACAGGAAAACAACATTAGTAATAGTTCTGCAGAATGTGTAGTAACTCATTTTATTTCCACAGGAAGAGCCCCAGGGATTTCTGGAAGTCTGATAAACAAAGAGCAGAAATTACAGAGTTTGTTGTACAACAATAAGATCTAAGATTTTTTTTGCAACTTGTATGGTTTGTTCTTCATGTACAGCTTTTGTTTGGTTTGACAGTTGTAAATAAACCTATTTTCAAAACAATATTACAAACATGGGCTCTGCAGTGGTGTATGCTCATGTTTAGAGAAAACAGCCATTGCTGGAAAAGCTAATTGGTATGCCCAGCAAACTATAGAAACTGTTAAGTTCTGAGTGAAGAATGGAAATGAGGCCAGAGTGATTTCTCTTTATTCAATACTGCCTGTGAGGCAACTGAACTCCTTGGCTGACTCAGCTCCTTTTATATGAAACTGATCAGCCAAACAACCAATCAGGAGAGAGTATTTTCCTGCTCCAACAGAGGACTAGAATGAGAACTTCAACTGACAACTATACACTATATACAATACATAACAGAAACAATATTTGAAGAGAACAGCCAAACTGTGCAGTTAGCAAGGGCAACATCTCCAACTGCACACATTTTTCATTCTTGCAGATACGTTGTGGTTTTTTTCAATAGAAGAAGAAAGCATTGTCTGACACTATGGTGTCTAGTAGGCCATGGGAAGGAAAGGTTCACAAAAGGACCTTCACAACTGCTTCAGAAGTGGTGGTGGGCATTAAGGCTTTGAGAAGGAATCCACTATCACCAAGAATGTTCGCCCCTGAAAGGGGCCTGCCAGATCAATATGGAGTCTAGACCAAGGGGATTCTGAGCTTTCCCATTTTTCCTGGGGTGGATGCAGGAGGGGCAGGGTCTGGTGACCTGACACAGTTGGCAAGTGTTCACCCAGTTAGTAATTTGGGCATCCATGCCAGGCCACCACATGTAACTGTGTGCTAATGCTTTCATCCTGATAATCCCAGAGTGACCCTCATGAAGTACTTTTAAAACGAGTCTGCAGCTGTAAAGGAATGACCACCCTGCTTCCTCACATCAGGCAGCCTTGTAGGGATGACAATGCTTGCTGGCAGATTTTAAAAGGCAAGAATGCAGGTGAAAAAAGGCCTTTAGGCCATCCCCTTCCTACCCAGTCAAGGACTTGGGATATTACCTTGCCTTTGGCAGAGTGGGCAGCAATGTCAACGGATGTGATGGGCAGGTTGAGGTCTTTGATCAGGAACACAGCATTGGTTGGTGCTGGGTCTTCCACTGCAGTAGGCAGGGGGCAATGACTGAGAGCATCCACATGACTGAGGTGCTTGCCTGCTTGATGTGATAACGTTTAGGAATACGCTGCTAGAAACAAAGTCTGTCTGGTCATCCTTGGGAACAAAATCTGAGGTGTTTGCCTGTTGCCTGACAAGAATCCCAAGAGGGACTTATGGTCAGTGATAAGTTCAAAATGGTGACCATAGAGGAATTTGTGAAAGTTCTTTACTGATGTAATTGTGGCTAAAGCCTCCTTGTTAATTTGGCTATAGTTTGAGAAAATATTCTTGAGAAAAAGGCAATTGGTGCCTCATAGCCATTGGATAATCTGTGGCTAAATACAGCACCAATGCTGAATGGTGAAGCGTCTGACACCAAGACTAAAGGAAGGTCCTTGTTGAACTGGACCAAGACTGAATCTGAAGTTAGTAATGATTTGACGGCCTTGAAAGTGAAGGCTTCTTTTGGGGCCTAAAAGCAGAGTTAAATGGCAGTCTTGAAGCCTCTTCTTTGCCATGTGAGGGAGGATTCACTTCAACGTGCTCCATGAGATGATGGAAAGTGCTGAGCCAGTGTCTACCTTCATCTTGCAAGGTTTGCCTTCTAAGGAAATAATGACACTTATTTTGTTAGAATTTTTGTTTAGTGATTTAGCTTGGTGGCATGTGAAGCAGTCTTCTACTTGCTTCTGGAAATGTGTTGATTGAGGGAATTGCTGTTGGGGCTGGTTGAAAGTTTTCCCAGTCTGACCAATTCTGGCCAAGAGACCTTTCTTTTGGCATTTTAAGTAAATGGCATTCCTGAACTGGCAGGAAGCCCTGAGGTGATTTCCCCCACAGCTCAGGCAGATGGGCTGAGACCATGGGGGCTGATGGTGGCAAACCAGTTTTTTCTCTGAGTGGCTTTAGGCTGTCTGAGGTGATTAACATCACCAGCTTCGTCAGAGCTTTCCTCAGGGAAGGCTTCACTGAAGTGAACAGCTGAGCTACTGTAGCTGACAGGGTTTCCTTGAATCTTTGCCACTGAGAGCATTGACAATTCAGCACTTTGAGATTCTTCTATAGCCATTTTAAGGGTGAGATCCAGGGGTGGGATTCTACCAGTTCGCACCTATTCGCTAGAACTGGTTAACATTCTAAGCAATTTGGAGAACCAGTTGTTAGAAGAAATTACTGGCCTAATCCTATAAGGAAGGCAAGAAGGAAACATTCTGGTGTTGCTTACAGAAACTGCCTCTCCGTTTACCCTTATTACATTCTTGGAAGGACTCCAGTAACATCTCTGTTTTCCCTCCCTCCTTTGCTGGTACTTTGCTTGTGTGGAGTGACCATTCAAAGTTACAATGGCACTGAAAAAAGTGACTTATGATCATTTTTCACACTTATGACTGTTGCAGCATCCCCGCAGTCATGAGAGGCCAGGTGAAGAGATGTGTGCCTCAATGTGAGTGATTTTGAGTTGGCCATGCCCAGCCAATAACATGACCACCAACCCACGCCCACAGAACTGTTTGTTAAAACATTTGAATCCCACCCCTGGTGAGATCGCCTTTAGTGAGAAGGCATCTCTGCAGTCTTAGGTCCCTCACCCCACAGACTAATTGGTCTAATAGCATATCATCAAGTGGTCTCTAAACCTCAATGTAAGGCAACTGTTCTCAGCATGCTAATAGTCTCTCCCTCAGCCTGGGTTCATCTTCCAGAAGCATGATGCCTGGCAATTTGGGAGGGTTTAGGGGAATAGTAATTACAAAGGATTTCCTGCAATTCCTCCCAGGGCACAGTCTTTACTGACTGAGGAGCCAGCAATGAGGTAGCAGTGTCAAATACAGCAGCTCCGCAAAATCTTTAAAAGTAAGCCTTTTTCTGTGAGCAGAAATCCCGGCTAAGCCGGTGGTCTCCAGGAAACAGTCAAAACAATTTATATAGGATTCCCATGTCTCTGATGTCGGTCTGAAAGGTGGGAACACAGGGATTGAAGTCATCTCATCTTCAGGTCACGCCAGTGCTGTTGAGAGAAATTTTCCTTCGCGCTTGCAAACAGTGACAATCAGCTCGAATAATGACTTTCAGCTCAAATAGTGTCTTTCACCTCAGTGACCGTGCTCAGAGGCCTTTTTGTCTGTATCCCACCTTTGTTGCCAGTATAAAATAGGTGGTGGAAAGATCAGAGGCAACATAGAAGCAACATTCAGCAATAACTTTATTTAAAAATAAAGGTTTGCCATGGCTGCTGCAAGCTAACAGGACAGCCGGCTGACAGGCAACAGCTGATGGTATTTGACAGTTCCTTTTTATAGTCAGCTATCAAACGGCATCAACCAATAGTGGTGGTCCACGTTCCCACTGGAAACATGGACTTGAGTGAGAACTGCTCAGTAAAAGTCTCAGAACGTAATAATTTTCATGTTGCATTATCATTTTATTTATATCTCAGATTCAAATTCCAAATTCTAGAATGAAGATTCTTTCTGAAGGAATATTGTAGCTAGCAAATTAAAGCAAACTTAACTGTGAACTCCTCATTAGGCCACGAGTTTAAGCTCCCTTTTTATCTACGATAGAGAATTTTAAAATGTAGTTTGTACTTGTGCTAATTAGTGTTAGTAGCCAGTAATGTTAATAGTTAGCTATAGTTAAAATTTTCCCCCAGTATTAGCATTCCTAAACTTTGCAACTGTTGTTATCCTTAATGTATGTTATTTAATTTGGGTTTAAGTATGATGTATGAAATAAATGTATGCCTTAATGGTGTACGGAAATAAGGTTTTTATCAATTCATCTGGTCGATACAACTCTGGTTTAAGTGAATTGTCACTATTATTCTTACTGGATCTTTTCAAAAGACCAATCTTGCTTCATGCATGCTATCTCCCACATTAATGGGTTTGACAGACTGGAAAAGATACCTGCAAAATCTTGAAGAGTTCATCTTGGTATATTTAATAAGTCACAAAAGGTTCTAGCAAATCTTTTCTCCTGAAAAGATGTAACTCTAGTAATAGTGAAAAACACACAAAATACATAAAATTGTAAGATAAGATTTACACATTTGACTCAATACACTTCACACATTAAGTCAGATTTTCCCTTTGCATTATTATTATTATTATTATTATTATTATTATTATTGTTGTTGTTGTTGTTGTTATTTAATCTTTAGTGAGATTCATAGCCTTTGGGGCTGGTTGGTAGCTCAACAGCTCGAGTCCTAACCAAGGACCTAGGAACTGTTCAGGTAATGTTGGAGGATATAAGCTATTCCAAGTAGGATGTTGTTTTTGTAAAATCAGGGTATTTAAATCTGATAAATTCAGGAGTTCCAAATAGTGTGGTAGCCCTTTAGGTATTGCTCCAAGGGCTCCAATTACAATTGGGATAACACACAATTTCTTTTTCCAAAGTTGCTCAACTTCAATTTGTAAATCCCGATACTTTGTGATTTTTTCTTGCTGTGTGTCTACAATTCGTGCATCACCAGGGATTGCAATGTCAATGAACCAACCCTTTTTCTTTTCAACTATTGTTATGTCAGGTGTGTTGTGGGTCAAATGCCTGTCTCTCTGAATTCTGAAGTCCCACAAGATCTTGACTTTTTCATTCTCCAGAACTTTCTCAACCTGATCCCAGTAGTTGTTACTATACTCAAATCCAAACTTTTGGCACAGTTTCCAGTGAACAATTTTAGCAACTCGGTTATGGCGTTCTAGGTAGTCAATTTGTGAAATTTTGCTGCACCCATTGATTAAATGGTCAACTGTTTCATTTTTCCCATTACAAGAGGCGGCATTTGCTGTTGGTGGTAACATGCTGAATCTTTGCCATCATGCAATTTGTGGCTAAGGTTTGTTCTTGAGCAGCCAAAATAAAACCTTTCTTTTTTCAGTATTCCTGATTTTAGCCCGTTCCAAGTAAGCTTTTGGTCAGCTTTGCCTTCAATACTTTTCAGGTATTGGCCATGCATAGCTTTGCTTTTTCAATTTTCAGTTCGCTTCTCACTTACTTCTTTTTGGTATTTAGCTTTTGACTTGGTTATCTTCAAAAGGCCTCCTTCATGTATTTCCTTAATCATTGGCTCTTCACTTTTCTGGATATAGTCATTCAAACTGTGTCTTTCTTCTTCTACAGTCTGCTTTACTTGTAGGAGACCTCGACCACCCTCTGCTAATCAATCAACATCACATTTAGGATGCAAGGCATGATTCATAGTCATAAGCTTCCTTGCTTTCTGTCCACATTGACCAGTTCCATTTGGGTCCAGTCAATTATTTCTGCAGAGCAGTGGTGGTATTCAGCAGGTTCTGACCAGTTCTGGAGAACCGGTAGCGGAAATTTTGAGTAGTTCGGAGAACCAGCAAATACCACCTCCGACTGGAGATTTTACAGTATCCTTCCCCTGCCACGCCCATCAAGCCACACCCACAGAACCGGTAGTAAACTTTTTTGAATCCCACCACTGCTGCAGAATATAGAATCACAGGTATAGCCCTTCGAAGAAATCCTTGCTTAACCTAATTGGTATTGTTTGAAACAAATATAAAATTCTGGGTAAAATATTCATCTTGATTGTTGAAATTCTACCAATCAATGACAATTGTAGGTTTTCCCATTTTTTCAGGTTGGATGCTATCTGCTGTTTATGTTTAATATAGTTATTCTCTTTCAGTGTAGTACATCTTGACGTCAGATATATCTCCAAATATTTAACTTTGTTCGTAACTTGAATTTTCAATAAGTCTGCCAGCTCTTCTCTTTGTCTTAATAACATGTTCTTTGTCAGAATCTTTGTTTTGTCTTTATTTATTTTTAAACCAGCCATCTCACCATACGTCTCTATCTTTTCCAATAGTTTTAGAGCTGTCTCTAAAGGGTCTTCCAAAATAAAGACCAAATCATCCGCAAAGGCTTGCAATTTGAATTCCTCCTTTTTGACTTTCATACCTTTTATGTTTATATCCTCTCTAATATTTCTATTTAAAACTTCCAAGGTCAATACAAATAACAAAGGAGATAATGGGCATCCTTGTCTTGTATCTTTTTTAATATTAATAGAGTCTGTGAATTCTCCATCTATCATTACTTTTGCCATTTGCTTATAATATACGGCTTCTATTGCTTGGATAAATTTTCTAGAAAAGCCCATCTGTTCCAATAGTAATAACATAAATCTCCAGTTCACATTATCAAATGCCTTTTGGGCATCTAAGAATATCAAAGCCATTTGTTTTTCCGGGTGTGCCTCATAATATTCCAATGTGTCCTGGATTACCCTCATATTGTCTTTAATCTGTCTCTTTGGTAAAAATCCATTCTGATCAGAGTGAATAAAGTTATTTAGGTATTTTTTAAGCCTTTCTGCCAAGATTGAAGCAAAGATTTTATAGTCTGCATTCAATAAGGAAATAGGTCTATAGTTCTTAATTTGTAACGGGTCAACCCCTTCTTTTGGAATAAGTGTAATATAAGCTTCTGACCATGTTTCAGGTATTTTCTTATTTATCATAACTTCATTCATGACTTCTAACAGTGGAATGCTCAACGATTCTTGTAATGTTTTATAAAATTCTGCCGGGAAACACTCAATTTGGACTTTAAAATCTTGCAAATTCTTCGAATGTACTTGGCTGAAGTTGATTCCTTGACTTTATTATGCATTAAATCAAAGGCTTCTAAAATCCCTAAGTACTTGTAGCCTTCTTCTGGTTTCATTGCCTTTATCATTTTATCATTTCTTCATTTTTAAGTTCTGTTGCATCATCTTCTATGACCTTGCCTGCTTTGATTGCCATTGTTACACATTTGTCAATTTCAAAATGCATGTTGACATCCTGGCTAAATTCTTTTGTGCTTTCAATTAGTGAATTCAGTTCACTTTTTGTTTTACCAAACAGCTTCAAATCATCCATGTACAACAAATGCGAAATTTTCAATCCTTTCTTTGCAAGTTCATATCTGTCATGTCTGAAGTCTTCACTCCAGTCCGGAGCAGACAGAGGACACTATCATGAGAGCTGATTGGCTGCCTGGCTGAAGCAGCTAGTATATAAGAGCTGTCAAATTCCTTGTTCGTTGTTGCCAGATGGTCAGTTGAGCTGTTACTGTTGGTGTTAATAAACTGTTGGCAACCCATTAGCTTGTCTCGCCTCGTTATTCCCTGCCAATATCTCAGAACTTATTAGTATCCACAGTTCACCTTCTTTAAAATGGTTGTCAATCGTAGCATTGACAGAATAAATAGTAGGGGTGAAAGGGAGTCATCCTGGAAGATGCCTCGTTTAATTTCAACTTCACCCAGTTTTTCTCCATTAGCCATTAGCTTTGTTTTCCAAGGGCTCATTGAAATTTCCCTGAATTTTCAAATGTTGCTGCTGATGCCAAAGATTTCCAGGCATTTCTTAATCCAGCTGTGGGGGAACTGAACCGAACGCTTTCTTGTAGTCTGTCCAAGCCATGCACAGGTTAGTTCGCCTTTTCTTCAAATTCTTCAGAATTAGCTTGTTAATCAGCAGCTGGTCTTTTGTTCCTCTTGAGTTTTTGCAACACCCTTTCTGTTCCACTGGAAGCAGATCTTTTCTTTTCAAGTATCCATAAATTTGATTTGCAATTATGCCAGTAAGAAGCTTATAGCTTGTTGGCAAGCAGGTAATTGGTCGGTAATTTCCTGGATCATTTCCGTTGTTTTTCTCTTTCTGAATTAAATTATTATTATTGTTGTTGTTGTTGTTGCTGCTGTTAATATTTGATGAGATTCACAACCTTTGGGGCTGGTTGGTAGCTCAACAGCTTATTATTCTCACAGTCAGCCAGATGTTCAGACTGAGTTTGGCATTTTTGTTTACCTATTGAGTCCTTACCAAGAACCTGGGATAAGCAAATCGGGATGTTTAATGGTGTTACAGATATCACTACAGGATAGAAACTGTTCCAAGTAAAGCTGCCTTCTGCAATTGACTGATGGCAAATTTGTCAATGCCTATGGTATTCAAGTGATGCTCCAGTTGTTTTGGGACTGCACCCAAAGGGGCCTATTACTATTGGCACTACCCTTGCTTGCCTTTGTGATACTTGTTCTATTTCTATTTGTAGGTCTTTGTATTTTGTTATTGTTAGATGTTCAATGTGGAAAAGTCAGTGAAGTCAGACTTCCCCCATTGATTCATTTTCTGGATGGGAAAATGAATAGCCATAAGTGGCTGAAGTTGTGGACAGCAGCCTGTAAAAAGAACAACAGGCACACCTGGTGGCAGTCTTTACTCGGAGCAGAATAAAGAGATCTTTTCCCTCTCCCCATTGTCCTGCCTCTTCAATCTAGCCCATATCTAACACTGGCAATGAAGGTGGGATATTAGAAGAGAACAAAAAAAATGAGGTGTAGGCGAATAATTTCTTACATCAGAATGCTTCTATCACTGCGCTGATCATCAGAATGTACACCCATGCTCAATCAGAATCTTTTGATCTAACGAGGGATGACTGGGTTGTGTACATGGGACAATTTCAAATGTTTCTAGAAGCAAATTCACTGCATGATACAACAAAACAGAGGAAGAGAACTCTATTCCTGGGATATTGTGGGAATCACCTCTACAAAACAGCTAGAACCCTAGCTGCACCCAAAGATGTGGAAACAATGGAATGGAAAGAATTACAGAAGATGTTAGAAGAACATTATGTTCCCACTGCATCGCCACTGGCTCACCAACTTCATTTTTACTGCAGAAAACAGAAACTAGGTGAGACCATAAATGATTACCTTACAAATCTACAAGATATTGGTGCAGGCTGTGAGTCTGAAAATGTGGAAATACCTTTAAGAGATAAAATTGTAGTTGGAATGAGAGACCTGAGATTACAAAGGAAGCTAATAGCTAAAAAGAGCATCTCTTTAAAAGAAGTAATAGAGGAAGCCCGGGCAGCAGAAATCTTAGATGAACCAGCATTAAAATTGAGAAGTCCAAGACCATTCACTCAGCATGGGAGATGACGAGCAAATATCAAGGAGAGGTAGAGATTGGAGAACTCTCTGAAGAGGAGGAAGAAATACATAGAGTAAAGCCAGATAGAAGATCAGGGCCCCAAGGGGTGAGCCAGAGACCCCTGTGGTGGGCAGGCTGCAAAGGAAACCACCCCCAGGCGGTTTGCAAATTCAGGGATGCAATCTGCCATTGATGCGAGAGCAGGGGGCATATTGCTGAAGCATGCAGAGCAAATCTGCCAGCATACCCCAATCAGAGACAAGCAGGTTTCCCTAATCAGACACGTGGTCCACAACAAAGGGGATTCCAGAGACCGCCAAATTCAAACTACAGGCGGGAAGATAATAGAATGGAGAGGGACAGAGACTATGAGCACACAATTGTGGGGCATTCTGACCCCCATAAATCTAAGAAATTCAACATCACAGTGATAATAGGAGAAAAACCTTGTGATATGGAAATTGACTCTGGATCCTACATATCTATGGTGTCCTAGACAACTATAAAGGAAGCAATCCCTGGCATATCTCGACAATAACTAAAACCACAATGTTTTATACTAAAAGACTACCAAGGGAATAGTATTCCCATATTTGGAAGAGGAATTTTTCCAGTAAAATTCAGAAACTTCACCAGTGAATTGCCTTTAACTATCGTGGACAAAGAAGTACCAAGCCTCCTCGTTATAGGAGGAGCCTTAGAGCCTTAGGAGTGGAGGTGACCATCCACACCATGCAAGCAGAGGAGTACAATCAAATGAGAGAGGACCTATTGACTGAATTCAAGGATGCTTTTGATGGGAGCATAGGCAAGTATATGGGAACCCCTATTTCTTTCAACCTTAATCCAAAAGTTTCCCCTGTCAGAATAAAACCAAGGTGAGTCCCTTTTGTCCTGAGGCCCAAGGTGAATGAATAATTAGATAAACTAATAGCCCAAGGAGTCCTAGAGCCAGTTGATCAAGCTAAGTGGGAGACCCCTATAGTCACCCCAGTTAAGCTGGATGGGTCCATTAGAATCTGTCTGTGCTGATTATAAAATTTCCATAAATACCACATTGCAACAGAGCGCATACCTAGTGCTAGTAGTATAACATCTGTTGCATTCAATAGGAAAAGGGAATTTTTTTTTTGCCAAATTAGACTTGCCTCAAGCCTATCAGCAGTTACCTGTGGATGAAGAAACAGCAGAAGCTCGGACCATTGTAACCCACAGGGGTGCTTTCAAAAGACTGCAATTTGGGGTCAGCATAGCCCCAGGACTATTTCAAAGCTTAATGGAACACCTACTACAAGACATTGTGGGGGTGGTACCTTATTTTGATGATGTCCTCCTGGCATCTGAAGAAAAGAACAACTTAAACAAAGACTATGGCTAGTCCTGAGCAGATTTCAAGAAGCTGGCCTTAAAATCAAAAAAGAGAAATGCCACATAGCAGTGCCAAGTGTTGAATTTCTGGGATATCTAATTGATGAGACAGGTACACAGATAGATAGTAAAATAAAAGCAATTAAGGAAGCTTCCACTGCAACAAACAAAACAAAATTACAAGCTTTCCTGGGACTTTTAAATTTTTACAATATTTTTCTACCACAGAAAGCGATAATTGCTGAACCACTTCAGACTTCTTGATAAAAAAGCAGAATGGACTTGGGGGTGCTGAGAAGCAACTGCATTTGAAACCATAAAAGGACTCCTAACTTCTAACAGTGTTCTAGTACAATATAATGAAACATTACCTCTTTCACTAACATGTGATGCATCCCCCTTTGGGGTAGGGGCCATTCTCAGCCATAAGTTCCCAAATGGCAGAGAAGCACCCATTGCTTTCTACTCAAAAACTTTATCCAAAGCTGAATGGAATTACAGCCAACTAGATAAGGAAGCACTGGTTGCAGTAGCAGGCATTAAGTGTTTTCATGAATATCTTTATGGGAGACAATTTAAATTAGTCACAGACCACAAACCACTCCTAAGTATCATAGCAGGAAACAAACCAACACCAAACATATCGCCCAGAATGATAAGATGGACTGTTTTCTTAGCTGCATATAACTATCAACTTATACATCGACTGGGCAAGACCATAACTCATGCAGATGCACTCAGCCATTGCCCCCTTCCAGAACCTATTGAAGACCCAGCTCCAGCCACATCCATACTCCTCATTGAAGACATTGCCATTGGCCCTATAGAAGCATCAGAGATAATCAAACAATCAGCCAAAGACAAAACTCTGCTGTGTATTTTAAACTGGGTGTTGAGGGGATGGCCAGAAGAAAGCTGGAAGTTGACTTTAAACCATTTAAAATCTGGCAAAATGAACTGTCTGTAATTAAAGGGTATTTGTTGTGGTGGGGATAGAGTTGTGATACCTGGGAAGCTGAGAGAACAAGTCTTACGAATGTTGCATGAAGGCCACCCAGGGATAGTACGAATGAAAGCATTAGCTAGAAGTTATACCCAGTGGCCGGAAATGGATAAGGAAATTGAAAAATGGGTTGCAGTTTGTATACTTTGTTAGGAATCCAGACCTGTACCCCCTTCAGCACCAATTCTAGAATGGGAATCATCATAAGCACCTTGGTCTAGAATACATATAGACCTGGCAAGGCCAATGCAAGGGCAAATATTTCTAATAACCATTGATGCATATTCAAAATGGGTAGAAGTAACGATCATGAAAACCACCACAGCAGACTCCGTGATTAAGTTATTGAGGAAATTGTTTGCCACACATGGGTTAGCAGATGTGGTATCGGATAATAGGCCCCAATTCACAGCAATTTGAATGTTTCCTAGCTAAACAGGGAATCCGCCACACATTATCAACACCAGGACACTCCCCAAAATAATAGGCAAACAGAGAGGGTCATAAGATCCATGAAGGAAATCTTAGCAAATGGGATCAGGGGAATGGCAAACAAAAATAGACAAGTTCTTAATGATACAACATATACCCTCAGCCACCACACAAAGAAGTCCAGCAGAACTTTTAATGGGGAGGAAGTTAAGATCAGAGCTAGATAGATTACACCTACACTACAATCCAAGCACACGAGTAAATGCAGATATTTAAACATAGGCCAATCGGTCTATGCTCACAACTATGCAGAGGAGTCCCCATGGATCTCTGCACGAGTAGTGCAAGTTACAGGCCCCCGATCATATAGATTAGAACTAGAAAATGGGAAAATATGGAGCAGACACATAGACTCCAGGGATGATTGGACCGCAGGATCAGAATGAGACAGAACTCCAACACAGAGAGGAAAGACCAACCTGACAACTAAAAATACTGAAAACACAAGCCTCCCGACTTTAGGGCGGAACTCAAACTCGAGTACACCATAGGATAACTTAGCTTGGGGGGGGGATCCAGGAAAGAAACTTAGAGCCCTCTGTTTCATCCGAGCCAGCCCTGCCCCCCAAAAACCTTGAGTCAATTCAAAGGTCTGGCTCTGGAGTGACAGCAGACCCAACTAGTTAGGTCACCACCACTGGTGAGGCTGAACTGGGAAGGTCCAGCCGCGCACACAGGAGTCCCACCTACTTTCGTGATTATGTTCTGTGAGTGAGAACTGATTGGATGAATGCTTCTTCCAGGAGGGGAAGGGTGTTAGATATTAAATGGGGAAAAGTCAGTGATGTCAGACTTCCCCCATTGGTTCATTTACTGGGCGGCAAAATGAACAGCTGTCAGTGGTTGAAGTTGTGGACAGCAGCCTGTAAAAAGAACAGCCAGCAAATCTAGCAGCAGTCTTTACTTGGAGCAGAATAAAGAGGTCTTTTCTTTCTCCCCGTTGTCCTGCCTCTTCAATCTAGCCCATATCTAACAGTTATCTTCTCCAGTTCTTTCTCTTCTGCTGTCTCCAGACACTGCCACATCCACTATCGAGACTTTTTACGATGATGATGAAGATGATGATGATGATGTTATTGCTGAACATAACTGTTAAGTCCTGGGCATGGGCGCAAGGAACAGAGACGAGGCATCTTTTATAGAGCTGGCTGCTGTCAAAACAACCAATGATTTGAGCTTACCACTTTCACAAGCGTCCAATCAGGGCCCCCCGTTAACAGTCAATCAGACTGTCCAAAAATGATCAATCACGACTCGCTATTCACAGCCAATGAGAAGTGCAGGATTACAAGCCTGCTGTGAAGTAAAGCTGTTTAGGGTTGTATCGCTGCGTTGGCTTAGTCCATAACACCCCTCCCCCCTAGGTTCCATCTGAGGGGTGGGATGACATACTCTCGTAAATAGGCAGGTCGCTTCACCTGTCTGCTTGACCTGCGCTGTTCCACCGGTTTCTGTCCTGGGTCTGGTTCCGGTGGGCTGCTAGCTGGGTTGGATGGTGAAAATTGTGGCCCTGGACTGCTTTCCCTGCTTACGCCAGTGCTGTCTTCCGGGTTCCCTGGATCTGTTTCTATCGCAGTGGTGTCACGCGGCGAGGCCACTCCCTGGCTTGGTTCTCCTCCTGATGGTGAGTATCCTCTGGTTGGTTGTGTAGGCTGTTGGGTTTCGATTATCATTTCTTCTTCGGCCTCCTCAATGTTCCCTCCCCCCCCCAGCTAGAGGTTTCGGGGCTGAGATGGGGCTAGGTGCTAGTCTGGAAAGGAGTTGGTCTATGTGGCGTTTCCACATCTTACCATCTGCAGTTTGTCGGCGATAGGATCGGGGTCCCGTAAGTTGCGTTATGGTAGCGGGGACCCACAGTGGGTCGCCCAAGAAGTTTTTTGCAAACACGAGGTCACCTTCCTGGAATGCCCGACACTTGCTACTGGAGCCCGGGGGTTGTTCCGGTGTGTAGTTTGGGTGGAGGTGATCGAGATGCGAGCGAAGTTTCCAGCCCATCAGGAGTTCAGCTGGGGTCTTGTTCATGGTACTGTTTGGGGTTATGTGCTGGAGGAGAAGCATCCGGTTTATTTTGTTGTCAATGTCGCCATGGTCCATTTTGTGCAAGGTCAAATTGAACCATTCGCTCAGCCCTACCATTGGCCACAGGGTGAGCTGGCGATGTTAAGGCATGGCGGATGCCCCAATCTGCCAGGTACTGTTCGAATGGCAGGGCAGTGAATTGGGGGCCATTATCGGAGACCAGGACATCCGGCAATCCGTGGGTAACGAATGGTTTATTCAGCTTTTTCGTGACTGCCTCTGTAGTGGTGCTTTTCATCTTGTGGACTTCGAGCCAGTTTGAATAGGCATCCACTGTTAAGAGGAAAGTGTGTCCTCTTGTGGGTCCCGCAAAATCGATGTGGATATGGGACCAAGGACCTCGAGGTATTTCCCACTGAGTTGGGGGAGTTTTTGGAGGAGTGGAGCGAATCTCCTGGCATTTGCTGCATTTTGCTACCCAGGTCTCTATCTAATGGTCTAAGCTAGGCCACCATGTGTAACTCCTGGCCAATGCTTTCATCTGCACGATGCCTGGATGTCCATCATGCAACATTTTCAACACCCTATATTGCAATTTCTCCGGGACTATGACTCTGTCTCCCACACTATGTAGCCTTTCTGGGAGAATAGCTCTGTTTGATGATTTCTAAATGGCTTGAACATGTCATTGGTTGTGCTGATCGGCCAACCCCGTTCTACCCAGCTGAGGACTCGTGCCAGAACAGGGTCCTTTTTTGTTTCTAAGGCGATGTCTCAAGCAGTTAGCGGCGGCGATTTGAGGGTTTTGATTTGCAATACAGCTACGGTTGGAGCAGGGTCCTCTATGATGTCTGGTAGTGGAGAGTGGTTCAAAGCGTCAGCGTGGGGAATGGTTTTCCCCGGGCGGTGTTGCAATCGGTAATCATAGGCGGCTAAAAATTCTGACCAACGTGTCTTTCTTGGTGATAAGATATGAGGAGTTGGTTTGTTTCCTACCAAAATATCAAGTAGCAGCTTGTGGTCTGTAATTATGGTAAAGGGTCTCCCATACACATATTCATGGAAACATTTAATTGCAGATACAATAGTGAGAGCCTCTTTATCGAGTTGACTATAGTTCCTTTCGGTTTTCGACAAAGTTCTCAAAAAGAACGCAATAGGTGCCTCATTCCCATTTGGTAGGACATGGCTTAAAATGGCTCCCACTCCAAATGGTGAGGCATCACAGGTAATCATTAAAGGTAGAGTCTCGTTGTATTGCATTAATACAGCATCGGAGGTTAAGAGGTCTTTCACCTCTTGGAATGCTCTCTCTTCACGCCGTCCCCAAACCCAGGAAGCTTTTTTGTCAAGAAGTCTATGTAGGGGTTTGGCTACGGTTGCCTTCTGGGGCAAGAAGATGTTATAAAAGTTAATGAGTCCCAGGAAGGCTTGGAGGTCTGTCTTATTCCTAGGTCTCGGGGCGTTTTTGATTGCGGTTAGTTTTTTTTCAGTGGGGTGGATTCCCTGTCTGTTGAGAAGGTATCCCAGGAACTCCACTCTCTCTGTACAAAGTTGACATTTGTCCCTTTTTACCTTTAGACCAGTGTCTTTAAATTTCTGTAGAACTTTTCTGAGTCGTTGTACTAATAACTCTTTAGTGGGGGCAGCTATTAGGACGTTGTCAAAATAAGGCACAACACCTTTTATGCCTTGTAATAGTCTCTCCATTAAACTTTGGAAAATGCCAGGCGCCACGCTTACTCCGAATTGGAGTCTACTGCACTTGAAAGCGCCTCTATGGGTAACTATTGTCTGGGCTTCTGCAGTTGTCGCGTCTACAGGTAGTTGCTGGTACGCCTGAGCTAAGTCCAATTTCGCAAATATTTTTCCGCCACCCAGCGAATGAAGAAGGTGTTGAACCACCGGTACTGGGTAAGCGCTCTGTTGAAGAGCATGATTTAGGCTGGCCTGGTAATCCCCACAAATTCTTAACGAACCATCTGGCTTCATGGGTGTTATTATCGGAGTTTCCCAGTGGGCATGGTCAATCGGTTCCAATACGCCCTGGGCTGTCAGTTTATCTAGCTGCTCGTCGATTTTTGGTTTTAAGGCAAAAGGTACCCAACGAGGTTTAAGCTGAATGGGAGCTACATCGGGGCTGAGATTAAACAATATAGGGGTCCCCTTGTACTTGCCTAATGTCCCTGTGAACACGTCCTGGAATTCCTGGATGAGAGCTTCTTCCCAGTCGTCACTTCTGGTTTGGTGTATGCCGGCTAGTTCAATCCCAAGTGAGGCGAACCACTGTAACCCTAGCAAACTGGGTCGGTCACGATCAACGACAGTCAGGGGAAGCATCGCTATGCGGTCCTTGAAGGATACTTGGACATGGCTGGAACCGACAACAGGAATTCTGTTTCCTTGGTAGTCTTTCAGGATGATTCGTTGTGTGCTGAGGTCCTGGCGGCAGATGTCAGGGATCAGCTGTTTGAGGGTTTTCCAGGATACCATCGATAGGGATGATCCCGAATCGACTTCCATCACGCACGGTCGATTCTCAGTAGTAACCTTTACGCGGATCTTCTTGCATCGAACGATGAAGCGTGGCCGATAATAATGGTTTGGTGGGTCTCTTCTCGTCTCATTGAAGAGGCAGGTGCTCGATTTCTGTAGTAGTAGTGGTTGTTCCATTGGTGGTTCAGACGGTCCTGGTTCTTAGGAGGTTTGCCTGTCTCCCGACGGAGGTTGTTCTCCCTTCGGCTGGGACTGGACTCTCGCTTGCTTCTGCAGACTTTTGCGATGTGGCCTCTTTTTCTGCAAGTACGGTAGAATGCATCGGGGAATTTGCAGTCCGATCGCGGGTGGTTTGCCCCGCAACCAGCACATTGGCACGGATGTCTCTGGCTTCTTTGCTCTCGTTCCGAGCGGAGCCGGTTGACCTCCTCTTCATCACTGTCTGAGGATGACTCGAGGTCTTCGTGGTGGGTAGTGGTAGCATGCTTCTCAGTGACAAGTGGGCTATCGTTAGCAAGTTGGTGAAGCGGTGCGTTCGCTCAGCGCATTCGAGCGGCTGACTTTCTGGTTGCTTCTGCAGCAGTAGCGTCGGCGATGACATCTGTAAGGCTGATGTCACCTTTCGCCATCAGTTTACTCTGCACGTGTGGTGCATTTAATCCCAGAACTATGCGGTCTCTTAGGGCTTCCTCTAAGTTTGCAAAACCACAAAGACCTCCTAAGTTCTGGAGGTCAGCTACGAAATTTCCAACGCTCTCGTCCTTCTGTTGGTCCCTCTGGTAAAATTCATGTCTTCGTATCAGTGTAGGTACTGCGGGTATGTAATGGGCCCGGAGGATCGGGGCGAGGGTATCCCAATCCATGGTCTTCACTTCCGCCGGTTTTGCCAGTGCTTTAGCCATTTTGAAAATGGTGGGGCCGCAATGAGTCAGGAACACTGCTTGTTTCTTGCCAGGCATAGCATCTTCTAAATTGTTGGTCTCCAGAAACATCTGGAAGTGATCTATATACGAGTCCCAGTCTTTGGTTGCTGGGTTGAATGGAACGGGTGGTATGGTGCCGCTGGTCATCTTGCCATTTGTTGCATGCGCTCTTTCGCCACGTGCTCTGTCTTGTTCGATGCGTACTTAGTCAGCTCTATCATCTCCGCATCCCATCCTCATTGCCAGTGTTAAGTCCTGGGCATGGGCGCAAGGAACGGAGACAAGGCATCGAACGGTGACTTCAACTCTTTATTGAATAGAAAGCACAGAGCAACTACTTGGGCAGCAGCAGCTCTTTTATAGAGCTGGCTGCTGTCAAAACAACCAATGATTCGAGCTTACCGCTTTCACAAGCGTCCAATCAGGGGGCCCCGTTAACAGCCAATCAGACTGGACAGAAATGACCAATCACGACTTGCTATTCACGGGCCAATGAGAAGTGCAGGATTACAAGCCTGCTGTGAAGTAAAGCTGTTTAGGGTTGTATCGCTGCGTTGGCTTAGTCCATAACAATAACAATGGGTGACCATGTGCCACAGATTAAAATGGCTGCTTCTTTGTGCTTCTGCCTTCTCCAAATGCTAAAGGAAACGGCGTCTGGCTTTGCAGTGTGCACTTGGTTTGAGGGTGCAGGCTGATGGGTAAATGGGTGAAGTCAGTTTCAAACAATAGAGTTAGGGCATATTTGTCTCTCCAAGAGAAAAACAACAGTATATAAAGTTTTATGTTGTAGGATGACACTCCCTGCCTGGTATCAGTGATAACACTATTTGAATCTTCAGATGCTAACAGCAAAACCACTTCAGAAAGTTGATCTGAGAAACAACTTAATTCTGTTGTTTTTACAAACTTTAAACTTCAACTTCCCTGACTCCCCCATTCTTACTCAGGAGAGTTTTTGTGATGCAGCCTAGGAAACACTCATTCCTCTGAGACTGGCAGTCTTTCATAAGAATGACATCATCAGATTTCAGGTTAGGTCTCTCTAGTTGCCATTTGCTCCTAGACTGCAAGGTGGAGATATATACTGTTTCTCCACCTGTCCCAGAAGATATTTGCAAAGAGAAATTCCTAGAAAAGGGAAGGAGTTTACTTGGCATGGCTTCCATGCAAAGGAAGGCAGAGATAGTCCTTGACTTACGACAACAATTGAGCCCAAAATTGCAACAATTGAGTAGTTGCAGCTCTTAAGTGAGTCACACAGTTGCTAATCTCTGTTGCTAAGAGAGACAACTGTTCAGTGAGCTTTCACCCACCTTACAGCTGGTCTTGCCCCCATTGTTAAGCATGTAGTTGCAGCTCTTAAGTGAGTCATACAGTCACTAAGTGAATCCAGCTTCCCCGACTCTCCATTGTAAAGCAAGACATGGTCGTTAAGTGAATCCAGCTTCCCTGTGGACTTCATCGGTCAGGTCACAAAGGGGGATTGCACGACTCTGGGACACAGAGTGTCATAAGTATGACTCAGTTGCCAAGTGTCCCTGTCTGAATTTGGATCTCCTGGTTATGGGAATGCTGCAATGGTCAATAAGTGTGAAAGACAGTCGTAAGTCCCATTTTCCAGTGCCATTGTAACTGGAATGGATGCTTAGTGAATCTGGCTCCCCTGAATCTTCGTTGCTAAGAGAAACATCTGTTCAGTGAGCTTGGACCCATTTTACGACCTTTCTTGCCACTGATGTTAAGGGGATCGTTGTTTAAGTCACGCAGACGATGGTTAAGCAAAGCTTGCTTCCCCAGTGACTTTGCTTGTCACACAGTCATAAAAGGGAGATCATGTCACGTGACCCCAGGAGACTGCGACCATCATAAATGCAAGTCAGTTGCTACCAGGGGTGGGATTCTACTGGTTCTATAGAACCCCTTGTTAACTTTCTAAGCAGTTTGGACAACTGGCAATTAGAAGCAATCTCTTTTTGTTTTCTTCCACCCTTATTACATTCTTGGCAGACAGCCTAGACTTGCTGTCTCTGGAGCTTGTGAGGCTTGGCTTTCTTAAAGGGGAAGGGTTGTTTTAAGATTTTTACACTGTTGTTGGGAGGAAATACTTCCCTGGACAATCAGCACTTTGAAGAAATCATTGAACAATGAAACAAAGCTTTTAGTGACAGGGAAACAAGATGAGTGATATTCAGCAAGGCTTCTTGGTTAGTTAGAAAGATTGACATTCAAACGTGACTTTACATACCCTTTCTGAGTTTTGGCCTAAAACTGGTTTTCAGTGAAGCTTAATTCTGTGCTTGGTGAATAATCCTGTGTTTATTGATGGGATAATTTTCCCTATTCAGCTTCAACAAGCAACAGCTAACTTGTGATTTTATTATTTGTATTGTGTTTGGATTTTTTCTTGCCTCGTGGTTTCTTTTTCTATTTGGGGAGGGGGTCTTCCTTCACTGCTTTAATACTATCTGGCACTGTCCTTTTGCAGGATGCAAGCTTAGCACTGATTTTTTTTTTCTGCCTTTCTGGGGGGCATGTGACCTTTCCTTAAATCTGGGTGATTTCCTTAGGCTATCTTGTGAGGTGAGTGAGACCAGCTGGTATTTTTAAATGGTGCAAATGGATCTAAGGATTACTTTTCCTGGGTCTGCTCTCTGCTGGATAGCTTAAATGACCTCTCTGCTAAAGGGTTTCACTTTATGAGCAAGAGTTGGCTGCTTGATAGTTATCACTGCATTTTAAATATTTTCATTTCTCAAGATGCTCTGGTACCCTGCCTAATTTGTAACTCCAGCTTGCAAGTATTTTTAATCTAATGATTGGTATTTAGGGCAGCTTTTTGCAAGCAAAGAAGCTTTTTGTATTTTTGCACAGATAATCCTTGACTTACAACAGGTTCATTTAGTGACCATTCAAAGTTACAATGGCACTGAAAAAAGTGACATGACCATTTTTCACACTTATGACCATTGCAGCATAACTGCAACTGTTCTTGGTTCTAATCTGGTTCAATAGCTCGTGATCCAATGGAAGAAGGATGTTGAGGAACAAAGAGTGAAAGGGTGCAGAAATATTCATCTATAATTGAAGGTTGGACTCCTGGGGAGAAGAAGCATCTTTGGGATTGAAACTCACATACTGTAGATACAATAAGAAGCATCAGTTGGGTCTAGGAAGGGTCACCAATCTGAAACGTTGCATGATTCTGCAGCCCTCAATTGGGTGGTTTCTTCTTTCTTTCTTTCCTTCCTTCCTGCTATTGCCTTTCTTCTGGGCTATTCTTATTCTATGATACTGTAGAACTGGAGTTGCTCTGAGTATCCTCTTGTTTCTAAGCTGCCTCATTTGTTTCTGTTGATTGCATGTATTTTTTTTAAACCCTGCACAAAGACTAAAAAGCACAGTCCCTGCCTGCAGGCTTATTCTCTGATAGGCAGAGTACAATAGAATAGGGCCAAACTGGGAGAATCCAAGCCCTGGGTGTGTGTGTGTATGTGTGTGTTTCAGGTGGGCTTCCTAGCTTTAGAAGGGAGAGGGAAGGAGGAACGTACAGAAAGAGAGAGAGAGAAAGAGGGAGAGAGGGAGGGGGGAGAGAGAAAGAGAGGGAGATAAAGAGAGAGAGAAAGAGAGGGAAAGAGGGGAGAGAGAAAGAAAGTAAGAGAGAAAGAAGATACAAGAAAGAAAAGAAAGAGAAAAGGGAAAGGAAAAAAGGGAGAGAGAAAGGAAGTGAAAGGAAGAAAGGGGGATAGAAAGAAAGAAAGAAAGAAAGAAAGAAAGAGGGAGAGAGGAGAAAGTAAATGAGATATAAGGAGGGACAGAGGGAGAGAGAAAAAAAGGAGAGAAAGGAAAGACATAAACCCTGGCTTCAGAAGACTTTGAAGCAGCACAGCAATCTAGGGCTGGCCTGCAAGGGATCTCAGAGGTCATCTAGTCCAACCCCCTGCTCCAGCAGGAGATCCTTACAGAATCAAAGAATAGCAGGGTTAGAAGGGTGTGTGTGTGTGTGTCTGTCTGTCTGTCTGTCTGTCAAAACACCAAAAACAGGCCAAGTAGCTCTGTGGAGGTCAGTCGTAAATTAGAACATTTGCTAAGCAACTGGCCATTAAGTGAGGACCTGGTCATTAAGCGAGGACCACTTACATTTGATTTGCCAGTCACCTGGCCACCTGCCTGGGCCTCGCTCTGCCCTCTCCAGGGCTCCTCAGGCCTTGGAAACTGGCAAAAAACACTTGCTAAGCAACTGGCCATTAAGCGAGGGCCTAGTCATTAAGTGAGGACTACTTACATTTGGTTTGCCAGTCACACGGCCATCTGCCTGGGCCTTGCCCTGCCCTCTCCAGGACTCCCCAGGCCTTGGAAACTGGCAAAAAACACTTGCTAAGCAACTAGCCATTAAGCGAGGACCTGGTCATTAAGCGAGGGCCAGTTACATTTGGTTTGCTGGTTACATGGCCACCTGGCCACACCCACTCCAGTCACATGACCACCTAGCCACGCCCAGTCAGCAAGCCACTCCCACCTGTCACATGACCACCAAACCACACCCACAAAACCAGTTGTTAAGAAATTTGAATCCCACCCCAGAGTAAGACTACCATTCTACATTCTCCCCTTGTGCTACCAGTTCTAATCTAGTTTTCAGTTCTCCTTGTTCATTTAATATGTCTCTATATGTTACAATTTTTTCCATATTTATCAAATTTGAGTGTATAAATGCTTCTAGTGTGGAAAGCCAAATTTCATGTAATTTTGATATTTGATTTTGTTCCAAACTATTAACATTGCCTATCTTAAGTAATGTCTCTGGAAATATTTATGTATTGTATCTTTTTCGTACCATAAGAAGACATGCCAGCCCACTTGAATATCATGGCCTTCTACTTTTAACTGTATTCCTCAATGTAATCCATTCTTTTATCCATATTACAATTGCTGTATAAGTATATAACTCCCATTCGGGCATGCCAAATCCTCATTTTTCTTTAATGTCTTGCATAGCTTTCAGCTTAATTCTTGGTCTCATTTCCTGCCATATAAATTTTGACATTAGATGGTTCAGATTCTTAAGAAGCCTTTCTCTAATTTAAGAGGAATATTTTGAAATGAAACAGTATCTTTGGTAATATATTCATTTTTATAACAGCTACCCTGCTCATTAAGGAAAGTTGCAGATTCTTCCATCTTTCTAGATCCTTCTTAATTTGATTTGTTAATTTGGTATAATTATCTTCCCTGAGAGTTATGCACCTAGCTGTTAAGAATATTGTTAGGAATCTGTCCACCAATTAGTTGGGTTGGCAATACATAAACCAATGATATATGTTTGTAGCTTTAAGACAAAATCACTGTATTGATTTATACTATATTCCAATTGGTTGATTACATTGCAAATTACCATAAGAGGGAGCTAGAGATCATAGCTTGCTCTCTCTAACTTCTCTCTGACATTCTGTTGCTATCTAAAGTTCTCTGTTGTATTTATGCTGTGCTTATATTTTTGTTTACTGTAAATGATAAAGGCAACTGGTAAGAAGACTTTGTAATTGGATATTCTTTGGACTATAAAACATATATAACCTGGACCGTTTATTGGACTGTGCTATTTCTTAAAGTAAACCTTAATTCAATTTAGTGTATCTGTGTATGCCTGAATAATTATTCATAACTGCTCTCATAAACGTTTCCATGTGCATATCCTTGTTACTCAAGGGTTATTCTGTACATATCATAACAAATATACTTAAGTATTTCACTTTTTTCACGATTTGAATGCCCAGTTCTTTCGTTAGTTCTTCTTTTAATTTAGATGTCATATTTTTTGCCAACATTTTAGTTTTTGTCTTATTTATTTTCAGGCCCGCTACTTTACCAAATTCTGTCAGTTCCTCCATAAGTTTCACCCCTGATTTTAATGGTTTCTCTAAAATAAATACTAGATCATCCAAGAAGGCTTGCAGTTTATATTGTTTTTGTCTGATTTCCAAACCTTTAATCTGATGTTCTTTACGTATGTTTCTTATCAATACTTCTAATGTCAAAATAAACAATTATGGGGATAGTGGGCAGCCTTGTCTTGTACCTTTTTGTATTGTAATATTTCTGTCACTTCACCATTAATTATTATTTTGGCCTTTTGTTTTGTATATATTGCTCAAACCATGTTTATAAATCTATTCCCAAAATCCATGTCTCTCAATTGTTGCAGCATGAATTCCCAATTTATATTATCAAATGCCTTTGGGCATCAAGGAAAAGCAGTACCACTTGTTTTTCATTGTGTCTTTCATAGTATTCTAATATATCAGGTATTGTTCTCATGTTTTTTATATGTCCTCTACGTAAAAAGCCACTTTGATCAGAATGAATGAATGTATTGAGAAATCTTTTCAGGAGTTCTGCTATTTTAGAAGCAAATATTTTATAATCTGTGTTTAGTAATGAGATTGGGCTCTAATTTTGAATTAACATTTGATCTGCGTCCTCTTTTGGTATCAGTGTGCTGTCCAGACAGTTTAGAGTTAATGGGATTTGGGATAGTTACTTAGGAATTGTGAGCTGTCCCCTTAAGGGAATGCATCATGGTAAATATAGTTAAAGGTATCCTGGGAAATGTAGTTTATGTCACGTGACCACATCTGTAATCCTGATTGGTCACTATATTGACCCTTGGTGGGTTGGGGAAGGCTCCCTCACTCTTGCCTGAAACCACCATACTATATTATGCTTCAATCATCATGGGGTTGAGATCTTTTTATCTTTCTACACTATGAGACAGATATGCAAAGGATTGGACATTAAGAAGAACTTCATCACAAATGTGAGTTATGAGGATACCTGATGAACCAATAAAAAATACTTTGTTATGGATGTTTTGTGGAGTTACTCTGTCTGCTTTATACCATCCAGAGAATAATAAGCAGAACAGTAGAAAGATAAAAAGGTCTCAACCCCATGATGATTGAAGCATGGTATAGTATGGTGGTTTCAGGCAGGAGTCAGGGAGCCTTCCCCAACCCAAAGGTTAATATAGTGACCAATCAGGATTACAGATGTGGCCGTGTGACATGGACTACATTTCCCAGGATACCTTTAACCACATTTTCCATGATGCTTAAGGAGACAGCTTACAATTCCTAAGCTGTCTCTTAAGGAGACAGTTCACAATTCCTAAGTAACTATCCCAAATTCCATTAACTCTAAACTGTCTGGACAGCACAATCAGGATTAAGTTGGCTTCCGTCCATGATAGTGGGACTTTCGCTTCTGTTAGTACACCATTACATGCCTCTAGTAGTGTTGGTCTTAGTATCTCCTGGAATTCTTTATACAATTCTGCTGACAATCTATCAGGCCCCGGAGTTTTGTCATTCTTTTGTTTTTGGATAGCCTCTAAAGCTTTGATTTCTCCTGTGGCAGTTGTGAATTCTTTCCCTATGGTTATCCATTATAGGCTTGCTTCTAACAGGGCATTCTCTTTTTTATTTTTATTTCTTTCCAGTAAAGGTTGCTCATGCTTTTACTGCTTTTTGCACTGGGAAAAAGCCAATGCATCAGCCTTTGCGCTGGCAATGGCCAATGCATCACGAGCTAATGACCATTTGGAAGAATTAGAGACTTGAGACTTGTCTTGTGTGAAGATGACCAGCTCTGTGATATAGGTGTCTTCCGGTGGTTCTTGACTATCTAGAGACAACTGTAAGGCTGTATGCAGGTAGCTGCATTGGCAGAGTAACAGTTCTCTATATAGTCTTTACCCAGGATCCCATTTGCTGGGCAGGCACTGTTTCACTGTCCTGTCCTCATTGCAGATTAGTCTGTATGCAGCTCGACACGCAGTTAAACCCATCCATCCTTCCAATAAAACAGACCATGTTCATAGATCTGAATGCTTTATTGGGAGAACAGGATATGGTGAAACTGAGGAAAATAGGGATACATAGGGTGAGAATCAAATATAAGATTGTATTAACTTACTGCTGAACATAATTAATAAATACAAGCAGTTTGAATCTCATTAGCGATGCTCTGTGTGTGGGATGTGGATTTATCCTTGGAAAACCATGTGCCACAGATTAAAATGGCTGCTTCTACTTGTGTTTCTGCCTTCTCCAAATTTTAAAGGAAATGGAGGCTGGCTTCCCAACGGCACTTGGTTTGAGAGTGCAGGCTGATAGGTAAATGGATGGAGTCCACTTCAAACAATAGAGTTGGGGCATAGTTGTCTCTCCAGCCACTAGATGGGGATAAAGAGCAACAACAGTACATAATGTTATATGTTGTGGCATGACATTCCCATTCCCATATTGTCCAGTCCCCTACTTTGCTCTCTGCAAGGTTAAACAGGGAGAAGTAAAGTGGAAGGTGGGCCTTCACGTATTTTAACATAAAATTTTTTTCCCCAGAAGAAAAGTATATTTGGACCCACCTACCCTTTGAAAGCAACAACACTTTTACCAATCCAGTTTTCTTAAAATCATTGTATCTGAAATTTCTGATTTAATTCTGATGAACCTCATTCTGCTTTTCTTTGTTTTCATGTTTCAATTACTTTAGCTTTGTGCTATGTACCATTCTCCCCAGGTGCTGATCACAATTTGTAAAAAACATACATATATACATATGTTGCTTATTCTTGTATATAGGGATGGGAATCAGGCAGAGAAGTGGTCTTGGCACATGCACATTACTACAAACAATCCTACAATGCCTTTGCTCAAAAACAGTAATTGTCTTTATAGAAATGAATGTGCAATTAATTCACATCAATTTAAGGTCCTGGAATAAAAAAGACATCTAGATAACCAAATCTTGTAATAGTCCTCCTATTAGTGCACCTGTTAGGATTATTTATCTAGGTTGTTTTTATCTCATCAGAAGGTTTTTCTATTTTTTAGGACTTCCAGTTTGCATGGTTTTGGCGGCGGCAAGGATTCGCGATACTGCGCGATCCCTGCTGCGTTCGTCGCCAAGGTTCCCCCGATCCATTTGGATCTGGGGGATATAGCTGCCCTGTAGGGGCAGCTGAAGATAGGGGGATCTGGACAGGGGCTTGGGGGTGTCGCAGACCCCTTCCCCAGCCGGCAGAACCCCCTTTTCCCAAGGCGGAGGAGCGGCGGTCAACAATGGCCGCCACGAAGAAATCTGCAGGTGCAGGAGGGAGAAAGTTGGAAGAAATATGAAAGTTGCTTTCAACCGGGACAAGGCAAGAGAAAGTGCCCTGGAATCTTGAAGGATGCTAAGGATTCATTGTTTCCAGTGAGTGTTACAAGCTGCGAATATTCTAAAAGGGAAAGTTTTTTTTTATTGTTGTTTCACTCACCTTCCTTGACAGCGGATGAAAAAAATCTTTTTGGCTGTGAGTGGGAAGGGAGAGGAAAAAAAAATTGGAGCAAAATTTGAAAATAAGGAAAAGATTGCCTAGAATTTTAAAGAGTTACTAAACATCAATAAGACCTTTAAAAGATATATTTTAAAGGGAACGTTGTGACTAAACTTTAACCCCAGAAAGAGAAAGCAAAGAAGGGGAAGGTATCTAAAAGAAACAGCTTGTTTGGATTGTTTGGTGATTTTGGAACTTCTGAGAACTATTTCTGATTAAAAGCACTTGGGTGGTTGTTTGGAAAAACTTTTTCTCTACACAATGGCATCACTTGTGGATGGATTGAAACTTGTATATCAAAAATATGAAAAAGAAAAGCAAGAAGGGAAGGACATTTTTGGCACTCTTTTTCAATTTTTAGAAATGGTGGTTTGCACTTATGAATGAGCAGCAGGATGACTGGGATGAAGAAGAAGCCATTTTTGATGAACAAGTGAAGGAAAGGAGGAAGGAAAGGAGGAAGAGAAAAAGGAAAAGAAGACTTTAAGATTTGGAAAAATAATCAAAAAAGGGAAGAATAAGGTGAAAAGGAGATATTATGTTAGAAATCAACAGAAAGGAGGAAAGCAGAATAAAAAAGAGGTGGAGAGATAAAGGGTTAAAGAGGGTAAGGAAAAGAATAAGCAAGGGAGAAAGAAAGAGATGAGAAATCTTAATAGTGGGGAACAAGATGCAAAGAAACAAAAGCTTTTTAGAGATAATGGGTAAATTTTATGGAAAAAGGGATTCTAGAAAGGTACATAAGATTGTATTTTTACATTTGTACTTAGAAATAACTTTAGAAAATTGGAAATAATATGCAATTTTAAATGTGATAAAATATTAAGTATAATTTAGTGAAATTTTTGTTAAGAAAAGGGGAGCACTCCAATGAAACAATGATTTAAGATATGTGATGTGGGGGGGGAAATAACTTTGGAAAGCTTAAGTGTTCCCATAAAGGCATGATATTTAATTGAAATGGGTAAAATGCTTAAGATATAAATGATTGTTAATATCAATGATTAGATTATGTTATCCTAGTGAAATTTTTCTGAAATGAGAGACGTGATGTGGGGGGCGGGGAATAACTATGGAAAATAACTATGGAAAATAGGTGCTTCCATAAAAGTATGTGATTTAATTGAAAAGTAATGTGCTAAATGTTTAAGATATAGATGAATATTAATATTAATGAATAGATTTGTATTGGTATTGATAATACTGTATAATTTTAGAATGTACCAGACAGAATCCCAATGTAAGTTATGTATTCTATATTAAGTATTATAAATATAGGGGGAAGAGATAAAGGCATCATACTCCAATTAGTGTACAGGAGAAGTTTTTTTTAAAAGAAGAAAGATAAATGGATAGCTGGAAATAGAACAGACAAAGAATAATAAATATTATTATTCGAATCGAGGTGAGATAAATAAAATAAAATTAAGAAAATTTAAAAGAGAGGAGAAGCTATATAGAAAATTGAAAATGTTAATAAGATATGGAATGGTATGCAAAATGAATATGAATTTGAATTTGTGTCTGTACCAAGAGTTTTAACCCGGAACTAAACAACTTTCAGAAAAGAGGTTTTTTATGTTTTGTGTTTCTGTGTGTTTGTGTGTTGTATGTCTTTAAAAATTAATAAAGTTTGTTTTTTTTAAAAAAGAAGGTTTTTCTATTTTTCTAGAGCTTGTTGTAATCATATTGTTTTCATTTTTAGTCACCAATAAGTAGAATTTCAACAAAGAAGATGCTTCTTGCATGTTTTTTTCTCTTATTGAAGAGTTTCATTGCAATATCTATTCTAGAGATGAGAAAAGAGCAAGAACTCTGGGTAGTCAGTTCTCTGCAGTTCAGTTTTATTATATAGATCAAGTGGGAAATTCTTATAGGCTCATTAAGAATCAGGTGTGCCAACTGTTTTTGCACCTCAAAGACATCACCTTGAAAAAATAAGTTATCAGTGCTTGACAAAAAGTCAGATAAAAGAGGAGCAGAGGTGGTTTGTTCCTGATACTCACAATGTGCTTTATTGGACAATATTTTATCAGGCAACAGGTCGTTCAAACTTTCAGACTCCTTAGTAGTAAATTTGGAGCTGCTTCCTCCAACGATTAAGTGTCTGAGAAGGTTTTACATTCTTGATTCCTGAGACTTATGTTCCTTCTCCAAAAGTTTCTCTGTGATTTGTTCATTCTGTATATTTTTCTCTTTCACCTGCTTGCTGATTACAAGGTGTTTTACATGGCTTGGCCTTGCTGATCTGTTGCTGGTCCCAGAATGTACTCAAGTCACCAAAGTCCCCCCCCCCCCCAAAAGAGCAGAGTCTGGGAGGACCTGCTACTTTCCCTAGCAGTGAGTATGGGCACCTCCTTCCCTGGGACTTTGGTCAATGACTTCCCATCTGGTTGCCCACATTTGACTCTCTCACTCACTGTTCCATTTTTACACAGCTTCCCTTCTCCCTACAGAAGGTTCTGTGGTCCAGCCAAACTCCCATGCTTTCCAGGTTCCATCGGTTGAACCAATCTTTTTGTGACTAGGAAAGGCACAGAGGGACAAGGATCTAACTGTGATTGGGACAAAGTTCCTCTCACGCACGCACACAGGCATACACACATTCCCCTTGCTTTCCTGGGCTTTCCTGGAAGTGCTTAACTTCTTTCCAAGTAGCCTATTGGGTGCAAGACTCAAAAATCCCTTCACTGCCATTGCTCCAAACAGCCAAGGTCTGTGAGGGAGCTACCTGCAGACACAAAGAGTGTGTTACAGGCAAGGTGGAGGCTTAACCGGGCTAGTTCAGTTGGTCACATTAGCTTGGAGTCCCATCTTGGGGTGTCAAATTGTTGAAAGAAAAATCCATCTGGTTCAGTTCCAAGCCAGGAGAGAGGTGCTGGAAATAAAATGGAAGTTAGCTGCTTAGGAAGGAAGGTCCATTTATTGCTAAGCAGAACTACTAACAGCATGTGGTTCTGGGGCAGCTGGTTGAACGGGACCAACTGGTTGAATCAGTGAGTGGTTTCTGTAATGCTGCTGGTAGTTGTGCAATGTCTGAAATCCCTAGGGCTTAGGCAATGTAGTGAGGTCTGTGTATTTTGCAATACTGATGGTGGTGGGTTAGTCCTAAAAGTCATGTCCTGTTCTTAGAATTTGGTGGAGAAGGATGTAAATTTTAATCCCATCGCTGGAGGTGAAGGTGTTTTGTTTATGAATAGGCACATTAAGAAAGACAGGTTTTGCTTTCTGTCTCTAAGACCACGTTTCTCCATTTCTCCTTTGGGGAAAATATAATATTCTGCCTCTTAATATTCCCCAAAATATTTTGTTCTATAGAAGGCGGGGAGAGCTTCCCATACTATGAAACACAAATTGTCAATCTTTCAGACAATGTCTGGTTAAGATATCATATGAAGTATCTGTAATTACTTTAGTATGTTAATCAAGCCATCATCGTTTATAAACTGTAGCAGATACAATTACTGCACCCAACAAACTGTAGTTAAATCAACTACAACTAAACAATTTGTGACTTAGTGCAATCTGCAAACACTATCTAAAAATAATGATTTAACAACAAAAACACAATCTAAAAGGGACCCAACTGTTTGTTCAAATGTTCCACTGAACACTGCACATTAGCTCCAACAAATCACACAATATCTGGACAATAAGTATGCAGTAAAGCAGTCTCCTCTTTAGGAAATAAGAGTAGAGCCTATGCTGATCCTCTGGGCACATTTGGAAAAAAAAGCTAGATCAAATAAAATAACAGTTCCATGTTTGAAAAAGAATAAGAACATCTTTATGGATAGATCAAATGTGTACCTAGTTATAGAGATTTTAATAAGAACCTGGACAGAAGCTTTTAAGAAGCTTAGAAGATTTGATAAGTATCAATTTTGCTGCTTTTGTTAAACTTCAGTTCTTACTTTATTAGAATTGTATTCTTGTACATCTGTAGGATTGCAGGTTGGAGAACACTAATGGTGATGATTGTTCCCATTTCCCCCCAGCATATATTGCTTAGTAATATTTTTCTTATAAATATGTAAGACCCATACTTAGCTTCATGATTCTGCTTAAGATGTCTTTTGCAAACTAGGCAGGTTTCACATAACTTAGGCTGCAATTTCCAGAATTTCCAATCTTCAGCTGTGTAGGTTGTCTAAAAGGACTGCCAATTGTTTTAGAGTGATCACAGCTTCTCAAAGAAGCATATATTCTAGAGCTTTTTCATATCCTCAATATTAGAAATGAATATGGATGCTGTGCACAAGAGAGGCCAAAGATACTTGAAAGATTGCACATGTTAATATATTTCTTGGCATTCTTGGAAAATAAATTGCAAAAATTAGCCATTATATCAAGAAGTGCTTCCTTTTATTCTGTTCTATTCATTGTAATAGGTGTGGTGGAGAGAAGCTGATAGATTAGACACTTGCCTCCTGTTCTTCTAAGGATACTAATTAAACTAGAAACAATTCAGCTCAAAATTTTACCACTCACAAGTTGGGAAATCAACTGTGCTGCAATTTCAGTCTGAGTTCTTAAGAGATGTTGAATGATCTGTTATACACTTGTAGCATCTTTAGCTTCCAGTCCACGTCTCCCATCATTTTTGGTCCAAGTCTTAGCCCTCACAGTATTTCTTTCTTTCTATTTGTTTCATCTGTCTATCAAGTTTGGTTGAAATTGCTCAAGGCATTCCTTCCATTACTCTGGAACATATACAGATACATCTGTTTACATATATATATATATAGCATTCAGCTTACATCTGCCATCATCAGGCTTCTGTATAGTGTTCATCTTTGAGTCAGACTTTTACAGTCTGACTCACAGATGAACACTATACAGAAGCCTGATTCTGTTGAAACGTTGCTACAACTTTAAAAGAACAACTACAATGACGTGGGAAAATACCCGAACTACATGTAAGTACCCGTGAAAACTTAAGAAAACATATATACATACATACATACATATATATATATATATATATATATAGAAAACAAATATATATATATATATATATATATATATATATATATATATATATATATATATATGCCTGATGATGGCAGATGAGATTCTGCTGAAACGTTGCTACAACTTTAAGAGCACAACTACTATGACGTGCGAACACAATACAGAAGCCTGATGATGGCAGATGAGATTCTGCCGAAACGTTGCTACAACTTTAAAAGCACAACTACAATGACGTGGGAAAATACCCGAACAAAGCTGAATACCATACATACATACATACATACATACATATATAAAAAATGTAGAGGGGGGGAGGGAGGGAGAGAGAGAGAGAAGAGATTGCTTGTTTGAGAGAACAGAAAGTAAGTATGGATCTTGCATATTTGGAAGAAAAATGTCACTAAGCATGCTGAGGACAAGTGGGAACAATTGTCACCATTAGTAACCTGCCCTCCTCCAAATGCATAAGAATACTATTCTGATAATCCTGGTAAAATAAGAATTGAAGTTTAAGAAAATCAGAGAAGATTGATCTTTATCAGATCTTTTGAGCTTCTTAAAAGTGTCTGTGCAGCTTCTGAGGAAAGCCATTATGATGAGATCCACCTTTGCTCTGACCCATAAGGCTATTCTTATTCCTTTTCAAAGATGGAACTGTTCTTTTATCTGATCTGGCATTTCTTTTCCAGATGGGTATGGAACTGAGCTTGGGAAAAAAGAGAACAAAACAAATAGTAAAGAAAAGGATCGCTTAGCTCTATGTATATATACTGTATATATATTTAGATATTCTCTCTTTTGAAATATCTTTCTTCCCTTTCAAGTTCCTTTTCCATTTTTTCCCTCACCTTTCTCTCCAGTTCAGCTCCCTATCATATCCTATCCTATCACCACTTTTTCTTGTTGGAAGTAAGTAAAAAAACTTTGACGATAATTGTATCCAAGAGATTAAAGCTGTTTACACATCACAGCAAGTAAAAATTGTTATTAACAGTGACTTAACCAATTCATGTGAAATTCAAAAGGGTATGAGACGAGGTTGTCCCTTGTCTCTCTTGCTGCTTATTTTTGTGTTGGAAGTTTTGAACAGAGATATCAGGCAAGATGAGAAAATAACAGATCTAAATATCAAGAAGGGAGAAAATTTGAAGGCATTTGCTGACAATTTTGATATATTCATGCAAGATTCAAAAATTAATATAGAATATTTGATAAGGAAATTAAATGTTTTTGGGCTATTAGCAAGTTTTAAAATAAATAAACAAAAAACCACAATGCTTATTAAGAATATGACCCTACAGGACTGTGATACATTGACTCAAAAGTCTAGTGTCAGGATTCTGACCGATGCCCTAATTAAATAATGAGCCTCGAGCCCAGCTTCAAAAGAAATCCAGTTATTTATTAGGAGCTTCATGTCAGCAAGTTCCAAGTGAAGCCAACTCTTACCCCATGTAATTTATGGTCCAGCTCTGACCCTGTTTCTCCCCTGCCCCCAAGGCGTGTCATCAGTCACATTCTCCAACAAAGCAATTTCATAGGTTGTAGAGATCACTCCACTCCAGCCACTGTGTGTAACCCTGGAGACAGCCTTGACAGAGATATGGCTGAAATCAGAAGTGATATTCAGCAGGTTCTGACCAGTTCTAGAGAACCGGTAGCAGAAATTTTTAGTAATTTGGAGAACTGGCAAATACCACCTTTGACTAGCCCTGCTCTCATGTATTCTCTGCCTCCTGAGTCCCAGCTGATCGTCTGGGTCTTCTTTTGTTGCCCTGCACAAGAGAATGGAACTGGAAAGCAGGTTAGTGGGGTGGGGATGGAATGGGGATTTTGTAGTATCATTCCCCTGCCACGCCCACCAAGCCATGCCCACAGAACCAGTAGTAAAACAATTTGAATACCACCACTGGCTAGAATGTGCTTTTGTTTTGAGTGACGTGCTGCCTTGCCACAGCTGCAGTTCGTTTTCCCATTCCCCTTGCCTATGGCAACTTGAGAGCAGGCTTTGTAAGTTGACATTCGGCTCCCCTCACTTCCTGAAGGCAACCTGTGCAGAGCAAAAACAGTTTGAATACTTGTATAGATTTTAGGGTTGCAATCCCCCCACCAGCTTGTTTGGGTTGTCTGCATGAATTTAGCTATGAGACAGTCAGCCTGAATGTTCCTACTCTTTATCAAGACATCTCTGATAAGGGGTAGCCCTTCCACTTGATTAGCTATTGAAGTTGTCTCCTGTGCCACTTTGAGTCAAAGATTTGCTGCACCTCATAATGGGTTTGGCCCCCTATGACCACAGGGTCTGGGGGCTCATGGGATAATGGCCTCAGAGTCGATCCAACCACAGGTTTTAAGAGGCTGCTATGGAATACCGGATTTATCTTCCCTAGCAATCAGGGCTATTTTAATTGCACCGTGACCAGGTTGATGATCTTCACTATGGGGAATGGCCCCATAAACTTTGATCCCAGTTTCTTTCTGGGGAGTTTCAACCTCAAGTACTTTGTGGAGAAGTAGACCTTCTCCCCTAGCTGCAATGGCCATGCTGCCTGTTCCTTGTAGGTTTGCGCCTCTTTAGCTAGCACTTTTTTGACATTGTCCCATTCTGCCAACTTTTCTCATTTTTCAGCCAGAAGACTCAAATCCAGGAAACTCACACTCATATTAACATCTGCCCAACAACTTTAACATCAATTCCCAGTGGAAAGCCAAATGGGTCACTGAACTCCCAGACTTAGGAAGCCAGGTAAATGATCCCACAAAAAAGGGTGCCTGGTTTTGAACTATCAGATCAGCATTGGAGAACCTTGAATAGGATTGACACCTCACATATCATTTGCCAGGACTCTCAGTATAAATGGGGCAAAGTATAGTCTCTTTGGTTAACTGCAGGGTCCCACGTCAAACGGTAAATCACATTGTGATCATCTGTAATCTGAGGGCATATACTGATCCAGTATCTGAATTTTCAAATAAAAAAAATGCTGCACTTCAGTGATTAGGTGACCTTGAGATTGGTATTTGAACATAGAACTTTTTAACATTTATATTTTATTATGTATTACTAATCTAGAGAAATGATAATATATATTGCTAGTCCAGGTATGATATGCCATATGCTAATTAAATAAATATGTTTTCATTTATTTTAATATTGTAAGGTACCTTAGATAAACCGGGTTGCCAATAACTTTTATAAATAAAAAATAGCATAAGTAAAAATAAAATAAGAAACAGATCGTCTTGGAAATGAGGTCCCTGTAAAGTTCATTTGAGATGAAAAATGCCATGAATTTGTTCAACACAGCTTCAAAGAGATCACTGTCATCACTGTCTGGTAAAAAATCAAGTGAAGGGGGAGCAAAGGTAGTTTGTTTCTTATGCCCGCAATGTGTCTCATGAGGCAATGCTTTATCTGGCAAGAGTTCATTAAAAGTTTTTGAGTTATCAGTAGAAATTCTGGTTTTGCTTCCTAAAATCAAGAAGGTGAACTGGTTTTCTATTTTGACCTCCAACTTTTCACGTTCTGCTATTTTTGTTTTGTGATCCACCTGTAGCAAATTGGCTAATGTATCCAGGTTCTCCAACAGGTTTTCAACAGCCTGCTTTGTATTCACAAATTCATCAGAAATTAATTTTCTTAAGCTGCCAAATTGATTCTTGGTTTCCAGTGCTTTCATTACTTCATCTTGCATAGTTCCCCAGAGTTCCTCTTTTTCTGCTCAGAAAGAAGAAGAAGAAAAAAAGGGGGGGGGATACAGATAAGCAATTCTTTGGGTGGAACAGATAACTCAGTTTGTTGGGTATTAATCAGTTTATTCAATTAGAATTAGTGGCTTACAGTTCAATCTGGTATCCATTTATTAATTGGATTAGTTCCAATGACTGTTAAGCAGACATGTATCAGATAACACAACGGATGTTATATAATCAGTACATTTGGATGAATAGATGATATCATTCTCTATGTGAAGAGATGCTAAAAAAATTGAGTTGTTTGGCTAACACAGGAGTTTGTGAGGATGATCCATTTGAAAAGTAAAACCATGGAATTTTAATTAAGAAAGAAAGTGGAGTTTATCACAGATAATATGTGGTCATTACATAGATCATTGATTTCATCCATGGATTATGCCAATTTTTTCCAACATGGAAACCATAGATCATAGCTATTGATCATAGCTAAAGGCATAATCAAGTGTCCCTAGAAAAGAGGCAATATCAAATGTTCCTGTGAAAGGAAGAAAAATAGCTTTGACTTTTCAAGGAAAAAAAGGATGAGTGTTGGTGATAGGAGATTCCATTTCAGCGAACAGATCAAAGATGTGACCAAAAACCTTATTAAAATAATCTGTCCCACAGATTACTATCCTTTCCTTCTTCTTCACATAGGGATGAATGACAAGACATGAACCTAAAACCAATATTAGAGAAATTATGAGCAGCTAGGCAAAAAAGTTAAAGAGTTAGGAGTACAAGTGGTGTTTTCATCTGTACTTCCAATGAGGGAACAAAGAATGTTATAAAGAACCACTGGCTTAAGAATTGGTGCTGCCAAGAGAACTTTGGATTCCTAGACCATTTGTCTGCTTTACCTGTATGAAGAACTTCTGGCAAGGGATGGACTGCACCACGGTGGGATTCAATTTTTTTTTTACTACTGGTTCTATGGGTGTGCCTTGATGGGGGGTGGCTTGGTGGGGGCATGGCTTGGTGCACATGGCTATGTAGTCATGTGACTGGGTGGGTGTGGCCAGGTTGTCATGTGACTGGGTGGGCATGGCCAATTTAGCAGTCCATTTTGCCAATTTAACAGTCCATTAAACAATACACAGCAGTCCCCTTTCCTAGTCTTCTTTTTAATACTCCATGAAGATTTTGCTCTAGGTGTTTTTTTTGCTAGGGGGAAGAGGTTGGCAATGCCTGGAGAAAAAAAGGCATGCTTTCTATAGGTCTCATGGCTTTATTTAAAGGGCCAGCTAATGTCATTGGTGTTGAGAGATTCATCGGTGAGGTGATAGTGACTGGATATGCGATGTTCACTGGTGCAGTAACTGGAGTTGGTAAATTGACAGGTGTGGTAAGTGTTAACAGAGAACTCATTGGATTGGAGATGGTAACTGTGCTCAAAACATTGGCTGGGCTTCTCATATTCATTGCAGCAGCCACAATGCGAGGAGCTGCTCTTTTGGTACTAAGTGAATTTTTCCCCATTTAACAACGTTTCTTGCCATAATTGTTAAGTAAGTCACTGCAATTGTTAAGTTAATAACATAGTTCTTAAGTGAATATGTAAGAAGGCTGCAAAAGTTAATCACATGACCCTGGGACACTGCAACTGTCATAAATATGAACCAGTTGAGAAGCATCTGAATTTTGATCATCTGACCATGAGGATGTTGCAATGACTGTAAGTTGAAAAGCAGTCACTTCAGTGCCATTGTAACTTCAAATGGTCACTAAATGAACTAACTTAATTGCAGTGATTCACTTAACAATTATAGTCATAAAATGGAGCAAAACTCACTTATCAGTTGTCTTGCTTAGCAACAGAAGCTTTGGACTCAGTTGTGGTGTAAGTCAAGGACTACCTCTATAGTAGGAATCTATTAGACCCATTTCAGGTTAACAGGTAGTATAAAAGGACATTAAATTTTAATCTCATTTCACCCGACTGATAGAGTAGCTAAACTGATGAAGGATCTTGTTAGCTTGAAAGGGACCTACCAGAGTCCTGATATTTTGGCTACCAGAGATTAACAGGGTCTTTCATAACAACTTCTACAGTATAAAGTTCTTACTCTTACACCAAAACTTTCTAAAATGCACAGATGAAAAACTATACAGCAGTGAGGGTTAACTTTTTTGTTGTTGCGTGCGAAAGTGTGCCATGTGCATGTGACAGTGTGCATGCATGCCTGCACCCTTAATGCAATGCACACATGACACCCTCTGCTCCCCCTGCCCGCCTGTGCATGCGTATAGGACCCCACTTCCGCCCCCTGCACATGCGCGTGGGACCCCCTGTGCTCCCCCTGCCCCCCCGTGCATGTGTATACATATCCTGCATATGCCCCCACACACACATGCCCAGCAGATACCCCCAAATCAGCTGCCTGATGGGAGGCATGAACGCATGTGCAGTGGAGCTGAGCTGGGGCGACTGCTCACGTGCCCACAGAGATGGCTCTGCTTGCCACTTCTTGCACGCGTGCCATAGGTTTGCCATCACAGCTGCAGAGTTTCAAAGGCAGTACTTAAGATAAAGTGAAGTTCATTAATGAGTTGGTGGCTATTTACATTACAGAGAGTATGACAACATTGAGTTCTTTCCACCAACATTCAAATTAAGAATGGAATAAAAAAAAATCTGAATGATAAAATATAAATAAAAGTGAAAAAAGTAAAACTAAAAAATAATAAAAGAAAATCTGGATAAAATATTTCGAAATCAGATGGGGTTTTTTTTAGCCTGTACCTATCTACCTAAGTTTGGAAGCCAGATTCTCTCTCTCTCTCTCTCTCTCTCTATCTTTATCTGAGTTTGGAAGCCAGCCAGATTATACATAATACAGAATCTGAAACATAGAAGTCTGGATTTCCCCACCCTACTCACTGAGAAAATGCTGCAGATAGCGCCCCTTAAAAGAGAAGACCTCTAGAAAGCACATACACACGTACATATATGCAAGCAAGCAAACAAGTTCGCTACAATCAGTCCCATAAGGGAGCGTGCTTCGGAATCAGCCTGAATGCAAAATGCATCCAGCCGCCCACACGACAGCCAGCCCTTTGCTGCTGCTGCATAAATCACATCCACACCTATTGGATCGGGCTCTGGAGCAAAAGCCCCTGGGATAGTGACCATCCAGTCACAGTGCCACATGCCCTGGATACACCCCAACCCCCATGCGAAAGTGACAGCCCCGGCCTTTTGTACAGCCGACCACACAAAATGGCGCCAATGCACCACAAAGCAACCTACCCAATAGGCGCAATTCCTGGCCCTTCCTTTCCCCCTCCCCCCTAGCCAAGTCTCCAGAATTCCCCATGCCGGCAAGATCATCTCCCTAGTGGGAAGGGAATGCATCTCCCTGCTAGGCCCCTTGCACAGCCCCCCCCCCCCGTGAACCCCGCGGAGCTTAGGATGTGGCTCCCTTTGTCATGCACTGGCTCTTTTATCTGCTGATTTTCTGAGCAAAAGGAAAAGTCCACCCTCACAATCTCATGCCTGCAGCCAGAGCTGGGTTTGGAAAATGCACGGCTGGGGTGAAGGAGCAATCCTCCTTAATAAGCTCCAAACTGTTGCTGCTGCTCCTCCAAGCCCACCTTTGGCTGAAGGCATGCAATTACGAGGGTGGACTTTTTCCAAGGCCGGTCATGGAGGGAAACAGATGAGTGCGCTTTGCCTCCCCAGTCAGAATTATTGCTATCAGTTCATGCAAACTGGCTAAACTGGCTGAATCCCACCTCTGGGCTAAACCTTATAAGAACTGGGAAGAATGCATTTGGAAAACAATTGGCTCAATTTATAAGGACTTTAAACTAAAATTGAGAAGGAAGGGTGATCAGTCCTCAGGAACTTTAGGACTATTGCCAAACATAAACTCCAAGACAAACAATCAAACAATGAGGCAGCAGGTAATGGAAAGAAGAAAAACTCAGATATAAATTAGGAGATGTAGGATGCATACCCAGGGTCAGCCATAAAGGACTTAAATGCCTATACACAAATACTCAAAGTTTGGGGAACAAACAAGGCAAACTTGAAGTACTAGTACCTGAGGGCAAGTATAATTAAATTGCCATTTCAAAACTTTGGGGTGGGGGATGAAATTCATGATTGGAATGTACTGATGGAAGGCTACAAAATGTTTAAAAGAAACAGACCTAAAAAAAAAAAGAGGAAGTTGCATTATACATAAGAAATCACTACATCTCTTCAGAAATGCCCAAACCAAGAATGGAAGCTTCCTGGAATGCATATGGGTCAATAAAAAAGGAATGGCATTGCCATATATGTATGTTTTGTGTGTGTGTGTGTGTGTGAATACATACACACACACACAGACACACCCTACTTATAAATGAGCTGATTTTAACAGCCTTCAAGATCTCTTCTACATCTTTTCTACGGCTATGCATCTTTCTCACTGCTCTCCATCTCTCAGCTGTCATTAGTAACCGGAGAGGAGGGAATTGGAGGGGAAGAAAGCTGGAGGTGTTACATTCCTGTGCTGTAAATGAGAAGGAGGAGAGGGAGTATAAGTTCCTGTTCTTAAGTTTCTATTTCCTTGCTTTTTCTTTCCTTTGCGAAGTTTTATCAAAATATGTCAAGGTCAACAGACAGAGACCTCATCACCACCTGAAGATGCCCACATGATCATATTCAGAACTTTTAATTGGAAGAGTCATTTGGACTTTTGGGGGTGGGAACAATTCCATCCCTTTGTATATGTGATCTGTGCGCCAAATTCTTTAGATTCAGAATTCTACCTGTAGCTTCCACTTTGAATTTCAGTAAGAGAAAAAACTTTGCTCTAATCATTGGAGTCTGAGTATTTCTTTCTTGGATTTTGAATGGAGCACAGACTGATATTATTCTGAATCTCACCATCAGCCCACCCGGAGAAAATACCAACTTTTCTTCTGAGGGGGTTTCACATCATGTCATCTCCAGCTAGTGAAGAAAACGACCAGGGAGCTGTGGGGGGGCAGTCGATGCTGCTACCAGAGGTGCCAGCCACCGATCTGCTAGCCAACCTTACTCTGGAAGAAGTTCCAGCTGAGAGGCCCAGATGGTCGTTGGGTGTTGGATGGAGGGATCCCGAAGACCTCCCCCCTCCTGGAATCACCGTAACCCGAAGACGTGCGAGAGAGCAGCTGTGGCAAGGAAGGGAAGAGAGGGAATGCATGCTGGATCAAGCCAGACAGCTCCTCAATGATGCTTTCGAGAAGCCTCGCATCACTCCAAGGTATGAAGGGGAAGGGGAAGCAGTTTCAGCCAGGGGCAGCTGGGCTGCCCCCAACCCCCTAGTTCAGCCTACACCAGCACAGCAGCCGGCTGCAGCTCCGGAGGCCCCAGCGGGAGGTGTGATCCCTGAAAGATGCAGAGCCCTCAACCTGCCTCCGTTGGAAGTGAAATTTGGGGGAAACCCCAAGGATTTGGGTTTCTTCCTGGCACAAGTTTGGAGCTATATGGAAGAGTATGAGGGAGAATTCACTTCTGAAGCAGCCAAGGTGAGATGTGTTACCAGGGCCCTGGAGGGAATAGCGGCAGAGTGGATGGTGACTTTGTATAATGATAACTCCCCCCAACTGCGGAATCTCAATGTTTTCATGACTGCATTGAGGAGAAGGTTTGAGGACCCTCTAGCAGAAAGGAAGGCTAGGATCAGAATGAAAACCATAAATCAAGGGGGGAGGTCAGTTGCTGACTACACCCAAGAGTTTAGACAGCTGGCATGCCACATACGAGGCTGGTCCCAGGGAGCCCTGATAGAAGCCTACAAAGATGGCTTAAATGAAGATATATACCATATGTGTATCTCCAGAAGGGATCCATATGATCTGCAACTGTGGTACTTGCTAGCAGAAGAAGTGGAAATAGATCTGACCCGAAGCAGACACAGAGGAGGCTCTGCATGGAACAAACGACACCCCCCCACGTCTCCGAGAGGCCCCAAAGCCTCGGAAGGAAGGAGTGATGGCAAGACCCAAATCCACAGCCTGTTTTCGATGCGGGAAGGAGGGCCACCAGATTGCGGATTGCAGGGTCAAGCTGGATCCAAAGGGAGCGCAGAGGGCAGGGAGGAAGCCTGAAAACCCCCCAGCCAAGCCTCGCGAAAGTGTGTTAAAGACGGGGGAGGTTGTAGAGGTTGCCCCTCTGGCAGGAGAGGAGCTGGGACCTCCAACCTTCCTTGAAGAGGAAGACGACATCCCGGTAAGTCCTAACAAGGGCCCCATGACCATCCCAATAAAATTAAGGGTGCTCACTTCAGGGACTGAAGGAGAGATGTTAGCCTTACTAGACTCTGGGTGCACGAGGTGCATAATCAGCATGAAAGTAGTTAAGGAGATGGGCATCAGACTGAGAACTTTAGAAACGCCCATATCCTTTTGCCAACTGGATGGATCAGTGTCGGGAGGTTGCCCTGCATGTTTTATAACGGAACCCCTAGAGATGATCATGGAAAACCATAGCGAGATTCTGTGCTTTATTGTGGCCCCTGGAATGGAGCATCCATTAATATTGGGACTGCCCTGGCTCCGAAAGTGGAATCCCCATGTGAATTGGAGGAAAGGGTGGTTATGGATTTGTACCAATCAGTGGCCGGAAGGGGAGGAGCGGTCCCATCCGAAGCTTCAGAACCCGGTTGAGTCAGCCTCCACAGGTGCCGAGAGTTTGGAGGGAGAGGAGAAAATCCCGAAAGAATACTGGGACTTAAGAGAGGTGTTTAGCGAAAAGGCTTCTGATGAGCTCCCCCCTCATCGGTCAACAGATTGTAGCATTGAAATTCTACCTGGGGTGACACTCCCGAAATCAAAACTATGTTCAATGACGCCACGGGAATTGGAGGAGTTGAGATCGTTTATCAATAAAAATTTGAAATGTGGTTTCATCCAACCCGCTAGACCTCGGGTGGCGGCCCCAGTGTTGTTCTGTGAAAAGAAAGATGGCTTCAAATGCTTGATAGTGGACTACCGAAATTTAAACGCGATTTCTGTGGAAAACGTGTACCCACTCTCCTTGATGAAGGACATGTTAGCTCACCTCGCCAAAGGGAAGACTTTCACGGAGCTGGACCTGAGAATTAAAGAAGGAGATGAGTGGAAAACTGCATTTAACTGCCCAATGGGTTGTTTCCAGTTCAATGTTCTCCCTTTTGGCCTACAGGGGGCTCCAGCCGTTTTCATGCAAATGATCAATCAGGTGCTCCATGAATATTTATACAAGGGGGTTTTGGTTTACCTTGATGACATCCTTATCTACACATAGACTAGAGATGAACATGTGAAACTGGTACGCTCAGTGCTACACAAACTGCGAGCTGCCAAATTGTATGCTAAGCTATCCAAATGTGAATTCCATCAAGAGAAAATTGACTACATAGGATATTGCATTTCATAGGAGTGCATCAAAATGGACCCAGGGAAGGTGCGAGCTGTATTGGACTGGGCCCCGCCGAGGACCCGAAAGCAGCTTCAAAGCTTCTTAGGATTTGCCAACTTTTACCAGCAATTCATCCTGTCCTTCACTAAAATAGCAATGCCTATCACCAATCTCTGATGGGACAAAGGGGGGGATGAAACCAAAGCCCAGCCAACCATTGGAGTGGTCCATGGAATGCCAAGCTGCCTTTGAAAAGCTAAAGCGACTGTTCACTGCAGAATCAGTACTGAAACACCTGGACATGGATGCCCCTTTCCTGATCCAAGCCGATGCGAGTGATGTGGCTGTTGGGGCGGTCTTACTTCAACTAAATGAGAAGGGAATACTACAACCTTGCGCATACACCTCCTGTAAGTTGACTGAGACTGAGAGGAGATGGGCCATCTGGGAAAAGGAAGCTTTTGCAGTTCGTTGGGCTCTACTATCCTGGAGACATTTCTTGGAAGGAGCGAAACACCCATTTGAGGTATGGACTGATCATAAGAATTTGGAGGCCTTAAAGACACCTCGAAGATTATCTCCTAAGCAAGTTAGGTGTGCCCAATATTTCAAACAATTCAATTTCTCCTTGAAGTACATCCAGGGAGGAAAAATTTTTATGGCAGATGCTTTGTCTAGAATGCTTCAATATAAGAGTGTTCGTCAAGAAGTGATAAGACCAATCGTATCAACCACACAGCTGGCCACCCCGGTGGTCACCAGAGTGCAGAAGAAGAAGCAAGAAGCGGAACTGTCCAATGAATTGACGCAGCGATTTAAGGAAGCGTTGAAAACAGATGAGTGGTTCCTGGTGAATGCGAATAACTGCACCATTAGAGATAGCTTGGCCTGGGTAGGAGCGAAATTGTAAGTACCAGAGACATTGAGAAGCCAAGTGTTACAACAGACCCATGATTCCAAGGCGACTGGTCACTTTGGTTTTGTGAAGACCTTACACCTGGTTAAGCGACAATTCTGGTGGCCTTCATTGAAAAAGGACATTGAGACTTATGTAGCTAGCTGTCCAGTTTGCGCCTCAGCCAAAAGACCTCCTGGTAAACCACCAGGTCTGTTACAGAATGTAGCCAGGCCAACTGCTCCTTGGAAGGAAATCTCCATGGATTTTATAGTAGACCTACCCGAGAGCACTGGACACACGGTTATCTGGGTGGTAACCAATTTGTTTTCCAAGCAGGCACATTTCATACCTTGCTCCAAGATTCCCTCGGCGAAATCGTTGGCTAAACTCTTCATCATACATATCTATAGACTGCATGGTGTCCCTGAGCATATAGTTTCTGATCGAGGAGTCCAATTCACCTCGAACTTTTGGAGGGAATTTTTGAAATTAATAGGCTCCATTAATTTTTGAAATTAATTAAGCTCTGCCCACCATCCCCAAACTAATGGGGCCTGTGAGAGAACTAACGCAGTGTTAGAGCAATACCTCAGGTGTTACATAAACTATCAGCAGGACAACTGGGCTGATCTGCTGCCTTTTGCGGAGGTGGCATACAACAATTCTGTCCACAGTAGTACTGGCTTTACCCCGTTCAAAGTGGCCACGGGGCAAGATTTTGTACCCATACCTGAGCTTCCTCATGAAAGACCCAACGTCCAGTTGTTGGACAAATGGATATCTCAACTCCAACTCAATTGGCCAGTCACCCGTAAAGCATTGGATGATGCACATCAGTCTCATAAGAAATTTGCAGACAGAAAGAGAACTCTACAGAAGTCTTATCAAGTGGACGACAAAGTTTTTCTCTCGACCAAATATTTACAGACCACCCAAAAGTCGAAGAAATTGGGCCCTAAGTATGTGGGTCCTTTCCCAATTGAACGGATTGTGAACTCTGTGACAGTTCAATTGACACTGCCAAAAGCTCTTCATTAAATTCATCCAGTTTTCCATGTTAGTTTGTTGAAACCCGAGCATATCTCTACACTGAGACTGACCCAGACTGATCCCCCATACCATTGCTGATTGAGGGTGAACGTTTCGAAATTAAAGAGATTTTAGACTCTCAGAAATGGAGGGGTTGTCTCTAATATCTCGTAGCTTGGAAACATTTTCCTTCATCCCAAGCCGAGTGGTGAATGAGAAAGATATTAGGGCTCCTGAACTGGCCAAAGACTTTCATATAAAGTATCCTGATAAACCATAGAAATGTATGCAATTGTTAACATGTACTTTATGTTATTTTCTCTTACAGGGACAAATGTCCTTTTTCTAGGGGGTCCGAATGTCAGCCTTCAAGATCTCTTCTACATCTTTTCTATGGCTATGCATCTTTCTCACTGCTCTCCATCTCTCGGCTGTCATTAGTAATGGGGGGAGGGGGGAATTGGAGGGGAAGAAAGCTAGAGGTGTTACATTCCTGTGCTGTAAATGAGAAGGAGAAGGGGGGGTATAAATTTTTGTTCTTAACTTTCTATTTCCTTGCCTAGCTTTTTCTTTCCTTTGCGCAGCTGCGAAGTTTTATCAAAATATGTCAAGGTCAACAGACAGAGGCCTCATCACCACCTGAAGATGCCCACATGATCATATTCAGAACTTTTAATTGGAAGAGTCTTTTGGACTTTGGGGGGTGGGAATAACTCCATCCCTTTGTATATGCGATCTGCGCGCCAAATTCTTTAGATTCAGAATTCTACCTGTAGCTTCCACTTTGAATTTCAGTAAAAGAAAAAACTTTGCTCTAATCATTGGAGTCTTGAGTATTTCTTTCTTGGATTCTGAATGGAGCACAGACTGACATTTAGAGTTTGGAAAGGATTCCATGGATGATAATTTTAAAGGGAAGAACAACTCAATGAAACCCTGAAAAATATGATTATAAAAAACCAGGTCCAGATCAATATTACTGGAAAAATAAACAAGAAATCCAAGAAAAAACCAGTATATTTACACAAAGAACTCTTTGATAAACTGGAAAATAAAAAGGATACGTACAAAAAATGGAAAGAGGGGCACATAATTAAGGCAGAATAGCAACAAATAGAACATAATAAGGTAATAATGGGCAGTAGAGAGGAAACAGAGTTATTTACTTCATTCTTTGCATCTATTTTCATGAAAAAAGATAATAAAGTCCAACCTTCCAAAAATAAAGACCTAAAATCCAGGCTAGAAATACAAATTAAAATAAGCAAGAAAACAGTAAGAGAACGCCTGTCCTCTCTAGAAAAGTTCAAATCATCAGGACATGACAGGTTGTATCATAGAGTTCTGTAGGATGTGGCAGGTGTGATCTCGAAACCATTGAATAATATATTTCAAACATCTTGGAGCACCAGGGAAATATCAGACGACTGAAAAAACTGATGTGGTTCCCATATTTTTTATTAAAAAAAAAAAAAAACAGATTCAGGAAACTACAGACCAATCAATCTGACATCAATACCTGGAAAGATCTTGGAAAAAATAATCAAGCAGCAGATCTGCAAATACCTATAAGCAAGCAAATTTATAACCTGAAACCAACATGTGATTGTCAAAAACAGATGATGCCAAATAAATCTAATGTAATTTTTTGACAAAGTAACTATACAATGGATCAGCGAAATGCAGTGAATATATTTGAATTTCAGAAAAGCATTTGACAATTTACTTCTTGGTAAGCTAAAAAATGTGGGTTTTACAGCATCACCATCAGATAAATTTATAACTCTCTGACATACTGCATTCAATGGAACTGCACTTGAATGGAACTAGATCTATAGGGAGGGTAGTAAGCAGTAGTGTACCCCCAAGGTTCTGTTTTAGCACCACTACTCTTCAATATTTTCTCCAATATTTTAATAAACAATTCAGATAAGGTAATAGAAGGAGAATCAATCAGATTTGTAGATGACATTAAACAGGCAGAGATAGCCAGCACCCCAAAAGATAGGCTAAAAATTTAGATGGAATTTGACAAACTTGAACAGTGGGCCCTACCTAACAAAATGAAATTCAAAGTAGAGAAAAGTAAGATTTTACACTTGAGGCAATAAAAACCAAATATACAGGTAAGATTAGGTGAAACATGTCTCAATAACAGTAGCTATGAGAGGGATCTTGGAGTCCTAGTGGACAGTCACTTAAATATGAGCCAGCAGTGTGTGGCAGCTGTCAAAAAAGCCAATGCAATCCTAGGTTGCACTAACAAGGGATATAATCAATATCACGTGAAGTACTATGACCACTTTATAAAGTCTTAGTAATACTGCATCCACTTTTGGTCACCATGTCAAAAATAAAAGATGTTCAGACTCTGGAAAGAGTGCAGAAAAGAGCAACAAGATGAATAGAGGGTTGGATGCTAAAATAAATAAAGAACAGTTGCAGGAATTGGGTATGTCTACTCTATAGGTAATCCTCAAGTTACGAATGTAATGGAGCCTGCCAATTACACTGGTAACTGAAGAATTCATTAGAGTGAATCATGTAAAATGAATATGAAACTTCCCTGCTTTCCCCTCACAGCCCTCAGAAGCTTTCAGTCTTGGCACTCAAAATGTTTGCAAGCCGACGGGATACTTTGATTCAGTGAAATCGTACTGCTTCAAAGCATCCCATTGGCTTGCAAATGTTTTGCATGGAGAATGGAAGTTTCTGGAGGCCGTGATCTCATGGCCTGAAGTCCTGTGAGATCATGGTGCCCAGAAGTTTCCAGTCTTCACTTAGAATGTTTGCAAGAGGAATCGGATCTTCGCAAGGTAAGGGAGTCTGGCATGGCAGGATGGGAGGAGGGAGGCAATTGTGGGGAGTGGGGGGGATCATAGGCAGGGTGAATGTTGCAGTGCCTCTGCGATCATTTGTAAGGGTGAATGCAGGTGTGGGATTCTAGCAGTTCTGTCCACTTCTGTAGAACCGATCGTTCTGAAGAACAGCAGGCAGAGAGCATACATAGAACCGATTCTATGTCTGCTGCTGTTTTGGCCCACCTGCCCTCCCAGGCTCTTACCTGACCTTTATTTCCTGATTTTTCAACTGCAGCTGCTTTGCGTGACACAGCTGCGGTTGAAAAAGTAGGCAAAAAGGGCCTTTCCAACTGCTGCGCACTTGCATGCAGTGCTGCTCAGCTGTCTGGGCAGCTCAGCAGGTCGTAAATTACACTCATGCAACTCGTGCATGCATGCGTGACGCAGAGCAACAGAACCTGTAGTTTTACCGGTCAGATCCCATCCCTGGGTGAATGACTGCCATGGTGCTGCAACATTTGTAATTTCAGGACTGTGTTGTAAATACTCAGCTGTTATTGTGTAACTTTGAATAGTCATTGTGAACTGTTGTAACACAAGGATTACTTGTAGTAAAAAGAAAGACTAGGAATGACATGATAGCAATGTTCCAATATTTGAGAGGTGCCACAAATAAGAGGAGATCAACCTATTCTGCAAAGCCGCAAAAGGCAGGACAAGAAACAATGGACGGAACCTAATCAACGAGAAAAGGAACTTAGAACTAAGGAGAAATTTTCTAACAGTGAGAACAATTAACCAGTGAAACAACTTGCCTTCAGAGGCTTCATCACTGGAGGTTTTTAAGAAGAGACTGGTCAACTACTTGTCTGGAATGGTATAGGATCTCCTGTTTGAGCAGGAGATTGGAATAGAAGGCTTCCAAAGTCCCTTCCAACTCTATTATTTTGTTATATTGTTAAAACTCCTGCTTTTGAACTTGCTCTATATTCTGTACATTTTCTGAATTTGATCCACAAAAGAGTTACTCTGTTCATCGATTACCACTGCATGCCTGAAGAATATGAGATTATCATCATGCTGAAACTGGTCTCAGCATGGTGAAAAAGTGATGTTGGACTATATCATATCTCTGGATTTGGGATAGGGAGGCAGGTTGAAGAATCTTGCGAAGACAACTATGCCTGTTAGTACACACCCTTGTCGCCTGATGAAAATGTCATTAGTAGATATGATGTTTCTTATTTAGCATTCTAATATTATATTAAAAAGAATCTTAAGTCTCAAAACAGGAAAGAGCAATAGCAGTTAGCTTTATATACTGCTTTATAGCGCTTTACAGCCCTCTCTAAGCGGTTTACAGAGTCAGCATATTGCCCCCAACAATTTGGGTCCTCATCTTACCCACCTCAGAAGGATGGAAGGCTGAGTCAATTTTGAGCCTGGTGGGATTTGAACTGACAAATTGTAGGCAGTTGGCTGCAGCAGAAGAAGCTTGCAGTACTGCACTCTAATCACTGTGCCACAGAGGCTCCGAACTAACATAGTTAGGGTGGCTCTTTTCTTAAATACATGGTGGTTCAAGATGTATGATCAAAAATGTACTATAGACCAATGGAAAAGTATTGGTATGCAAATCATCATATTTCACAAGATATCAAAGTAGTTATTTTTATTTTTTCTATTTCAGTATTCCAGAAAATGGTTTAAGATACCTTAAGGAGGGGGTGTCAAATTCAATTTCATTGAGGCAGCATCAGGGTTGTTTGACCTTTAGGGACTGGGTGGGGGTAGCCTGAGTGGGTGTGGCCAGCTCAACATCATTAGTGTAGGGGGCACCTGTGGTGGCATGGGTGGAGCTGGAAGGATCCATTATACATTGGCAAGACCAAGGAGAGAACCAGACCCATAGGAGCCTTGCCATCTGCTGGTGGCCAAGTGCTAAAGCAGGACTTCCCCCCCCCTTCCTTTCTTTTCTTTCCCTCTTCATTCTCCTTTCTTCTTCCTTCCTTCCTTTCCTCTTTTTTCCTTCCTTGCTCTCTTCCCATCATCCCAATTTTTTCTCTGTCTTTCCTTTTTCCCCTTCTCCTTTCCTGTCCCTTCTTACATGCCCCAATGCAAAAGGGGAAACATTTCTCCTTTTGTTTTACTGTTAGTTTTGCTATTCCTCTGCCAGCAAAATTGGAGCCTGTGGGGGCTGTGTGCGGACCCCCAGGCCCAGGTTTCAGTCTTAACGGCCTCCTGAAACTCTCTGCCAGTGAAAATGGAGCCCACAGCCTTCCCCAGCCCCAGTTTTCACTGGCAGAGGGCTGCAGGAGGCTGTCCAGGCTGAAAACAGGGCCTCCTGCAGCTCTATTTTCGCAGGTAAGTCTTTTGCCTTTTTCATGACTGTCCTGTGGGCTAGAATTAAGCACCCCATGGCCAGATCCAGCCTGCAGGCCTTGAAGTTTGACACCCCTGCCTTAAGGTATCTTAACACGTATCTTACCTTTTAAGGTATCATCTTGAGCAGGGCTGGACCACCTAATATCATCTTCAGATTAAAATTAAAAATTAAGTTCTGCTATTTTTTGATAACTTAAGCAAAAAAAAAAAAAAACACCCTGAGAATGAGAGATAATATCACAAATCACAAGGTAGAGAGGAAAAAACTACCCTGAATTCCAGACCTTTTGCTGCTTTAATGAGACCCCCTAGACTACATTGCCTAGGCTGAGCTATTATACTGGACTGGGTGAGCAATAGTTCCAAGAAGGTTAGTCTCAAAAAGACAACATAAGATCTTTTCAGTAGAGAAGGGAGAATGTGGCTATTGGGAGTGGAGTGTGTGTGTATTCTGTACCTGTGGGTTTATCAGCTTTGGTTTTGGATGAGGTTGCACTACCCCAGACAGATCTAGTGCATAATCTAGGAGTTATCCTGGATTCATTGCTCTTGCTTGAAGAGGAGGGAGCAGTTATGTCTAGAAGTGCTTTTGCTTAACTTTACATTGTGCACTAGTTATGACCGTTCCTGGAGGTTCTTCGCTTGGTCATTCACAACCTGGTCATATCTTGTTTGAACTATTGCAGTGTGCTGTACATGGGGCTATCCTTGAAATGGATCTGTATTAGCTGGTACCAGAATATGACCCACACAAGCAAACTTGGGTGTTCCCAAGTACATGTAACACCTCCGCTGTGTGACTGCATTGTGTGCCAGTTTGCTTCCAGGACCAATTCAAGGTTTTGGTTATGACCTTTAAATCACTACATGGCATGGAGCAGATGACCTGTGAAACTGTCTTTGCCCCATTACATTGGCCCATCCCACTCAGTCGACGGGAAGGGTATGTTATAGACCCCATCAGTTAAAGAATTTCATCTGGTGGGATTTGAAAAGAAAGGGTTCTCTGCTGTCTTCACCCTTTATAATGTCTCCTCACAGAGACAAGGTGGGCTCCCACTCTCCTGGCCTTTCAGGAGAGCCTGAAGAGCTGGCTTTGCCATATTGCTCTGCCATATTGTTCAATTGCTCCTCACATCTTTTTCACTTTTAATGTCTTTGCTGCCTAATATTCAGATGCAGTTTTTATGTTTTTATATTTTATTTGTACGCTGCCTAATTTTCTCCCTGAGGGAGATGGATAGTTTCTAAATTTGATAATAAAGTAATAAAGTAACGTAAAACAAAACAAAAACAAATAAATCTATCACTTCCAAAAGAATTAATATTTGGAACCAGAAAGGATAAGAGAAATTAAGGGAAAAAAAAATAACCTGTCTGGCTGAATCAATTTTATGGTGCATGCCAATGCTTTCTGATGCATCCATTTAATATGCAATCATTATTTTGTAAATAAATCATTTACATCTACCATACTCATGCATTATTCTATCACTGGATTTCGCCCCCCGCCCACCCAAACCAATCTACCTATATTAGAACCATGAAAAATTGGAATGGATACAAAGTATTTTGGAAAACTGCTTTTGGCCTACTGTACTCAAAGATGTCTAGGTGACAATTGTTGGTGCAATCCAACTTGGCGGTTTTATACAAGTCTCCAATGGAACCCAGAATTCTGCGAAGGTAGTAGGCCATTTTCTTAGGCAATACACTGTGGATGAAAAAAGAGAAGGGCTTCACAAACTTTTATTATTACTTCTATAAGCAATCTAATCCTTTCAATTGGATGCCACAGTTTAGAACAGGCAGAGGGGTGGAGGGAGAGGGATGGCTGCCTGCTATCCAAAATGGGGTGTACCCCCCCCCATTTTCACCCTCCATGGCCTCCTGCAGCACTCTGTTATCTGAAAAACAGGGTGCACAGCCCATTTTCTGGCCTGTTTTCAGCCCAGTTTTCAACTGGCTGAGTGCTGTAGGAGACCATGGAGCGTGAAAATGAGGTGCGGGGGGGGGGGGGGATACACGTGGCCCATTTTAGCTGCTAGAGGCACTGCAGGCCACTCCTTTGATATTTCCAGGCCAGCCCCACATGCTGGATTTAAGCAACCCAGGCCTTGAGTTTGACACCTCTGGTTAAGAACAATCTTTCCCATTATGTTGGGAATTGTAACTTAAGAAGGCAGAAGTTTAGGGAAATTGACTTTAAGGTTTTCCAGATAGTCTATTTGAAGAAAACTTTCATTCCCTCTGTACTTTCAATACTTTACATACTTTACAACAGATTTCTAGTTTGTGGTGAGGGAAACTTTTGGTTTGGCTAAATTATTACTTGCTAGACATCATGGGAAGCCTCATTTGCCAATGTCATCAGGTTCCAGACTTTCAGACTCCAAGATGAAATAGAAAGATCTCTGTGTCCAAGTGGCTCAGAACTGGGTTGAAGTCATAAGGAGTTAAGATTCAGATAATAAATAATGGTGGTAATTGCTTCCCAGAATATCTACCTGATTACTGGTCTGATATTGATATTGATGGCTAAGATATTGATGGCCCACCTAGGAAGGTGAGGCTCTCTCTCCTGGAGCACTATCACTCTATAAAGCCACCGCCTGCACCAGAAATCACTTTCAAAGCTGCCACCTGCACCAGAAACCGTGAGTAAACTGGAACCCCACCCAAAAGTAAAAATAAAAAACGCTGGATTCCGAAGCCCTGGAGCCCTAATCACGCCAGCGGAGCTCCTGCCAGCAGGAGCGCTGAATTCCAAAAACGTAAACCAGAGCCCCCTGCCACAAAAAACATTGAATTCCGGAGCCCTCCCCAGAAAAGCAGAGCTCCTTTCCTCGATCTCTATTAACCACACCGGTGGAACTCAAGCGAGCTGGAGCCAGTGGAGCGCAAACAACGCACCTTCATTTAAATCCCACACACAGCTAATCGGAGAATCTTCCACGCCAGACAACGTGTCTCATTTCAAATCCCCCAGACAGTTTCCCCGGAGCCACAGCGGAGCTGGCAGGGACAAACAACGAGGGAGGAGAGAGAGGCCAAGACTTGAGGAGAAACGGATAGAGATAAGAACCTTGACGAGCTGTAATTTATGAGTCGGACAACAGAGAGACTGATTCTGAGCCATTCAATGAGCTGTGACTGGTGGACAGTGTGATTTTAAGCTGCAGAGAAAGAGACAGAACTGACAGCGAGTGTGATTCTGAATGGCTGTGAATTATGGAGAACTGAGGTCCATTTAAATCACCAAAAATCAATCACTTTGAAGCCATTTCAAACAAAAAGAAAGCACATGCCTTCCACCTCTACCTCACCAAGATTCCCTGGGTAAAGACTCCCTGAGCGGAGATTTCCTATCAGTTATAAAGTCCTTCTCAGAGTCCTTCCCACTCTGTGGTTCAGATCTCAGCAGCAATTAACCCTTTACTTCCTGACTCTCATTACCTCAAAACTTATAACTTTTCTACTGCATTATCTATATCAATGATTAGACAATCAAATTCTATAGAATAATTAATTTATCAATGATTTAATTGATTTATTGTTTCGATTGATTAGTGTGATTAGAGTGTTTAGTGCAAATAGTGTAATTACTGATTAATGTAAAAGATCAGGATTCACGTAATTTAATTGATTAGTAAAATTAGTGATTTAGTGAATTTAATGGAGCTGTGTGATTAGCAAAATTAATTGATTAGGCTGATTGTTGCTTAGCAAAATTATTTGACTAGAGAGATTATTGTAATTGATTAATTGGTATGATATTGGCTATATTGATTACCCAAAATTGTTTCATTAAGCAATTTAATCAATGTACTATCTCAACAAACCTAACATGCCAGAAAAAAAATCAAATGCCAAACCACAACCTAAAGAGAAAGAAATCCCCACCAATGAACCACAGAACTCCTGCACATGCCTTACATGCTATGAAACTCTAAAGGATAATGAAAATTCCACCAAATGTTCTCTATGTGACAACTACGCTCACCATGGCTGCTTGGGATTACCCAAGCAAATGATTCAATTCTTAGAATCATCCAACCATGCATTTAAATATTTCTACCAATCATGCAGACCCAAACTGGACAAATATATTGCCTTGTTTGAAAAAGTTGATAACATAGGAACACAAATAACATATCTTGACACCATAGTAACATCCCTGGACACTTTAAAAGAAATATTAACTAACCTTGAAAAAAAAGACACAACACAATACCCGAACATCCAATAGCTACTAACCACATCTCTACCCAACAACAGCAACCCAGCCCACAAAAAACATAAATCCAATAAATAATAATATCCCAATCCTCATCAGAGAAGCTGTCAAGTGTGAACAAAAGAATCCAAATGCCATCTTATTTGGTCTAGAGGACATCAATGACAATCATCACAACTGTCCACAACATCATCAGTGACTATCAAGCATCAACCATCTCCCCTGATGAAATACTTGACATTTCCCGCATCGGCCCAGAATTCAAAAACAGAGATGGCTTGGTAGCCCCATGCTTCTGCAGGATCATTTGCAAAAATGAATCAAGCAAACATAAATTCATTTATACTGTAAATTAACTCACCAAAAGCAACACCAACCATAAGAATCTCTGTTCTCTCCCTGACCTAACCATTCAGTAACATGTCTGCTCCTGTGAACTCCGCACAGAACTCAAAAAACATCTAGACAATGGAGAGAAGGACCTGTACATCGACTACTATGCTGACTGTATCAAAAGTAAGTCACATAACCCCAACTCAGCATCCAACCCAACTTCAAACAATCAACCAATCCCCAAGATTAGGCATGCATGCCCCTAACTACCTTAATTCAAACTACAACTGTCCTTAAATGCAAGTTACTCAATGCAGGAAGCCTTGTGAAAAAAATACCTGAATTTCTTCTCTTACTAAATATGGCTAAATTCAACATCATATTTGTCTGTGAAACATGGCTCAATGCATCTCTCCCTGACTCCATTACCACAGTAAGAGACTATCATGTTTACCGATCAGATCATGAAATCCATAGAGGAGGTGTTGTTATCTTCTATAAAAAGTCCTTACATCTAAAAAACATCCAAGTTACCCAGAAGCTTGCTCTTCCTGAGATCATCATCTATGAACTGTCCTTAAATATCATATTTTGATTCTTACTATGTTACAGAGCCCCTGATTATGATGTCAAACATGTAAACAAGCTAAATTCACTACTAATATGGGCAACATCCTGCCCACACGCTTTTATCTTTCTTGGTGACTTCAATCTACCTCATATTAACTGGACCCTAAACGAATGTAAAACTGAACCTATACATTCTATAATGCTGTAACAAATCTGGGACTGGAACAACTAGTAACCAATAATACTAGACTTAACAACTGCCTCGATCTCATCTTCTGCAACAGTTTGAATTCAATTTACTGAATAAAAATTAAAGAACCCTTTTCCAACAGTGACCACAACATGATTGACTTTTGTCTCAACATATGTCCACACAAAAATCAACACAATGACGTGATTCCCCAATTATAACTTCAAAAAAGGCAACTATGATCTTATAGACAATGATCTCTCATCCCTTGATTAGCAATTTCTATTCACTGGATGCAATACTGTTGAAGACTTTTACAACATATTTTGCTTGAAGTCAAAAGAGTCATCAAACTATATGTACCAATAACAACTCCCCAAACCAGAAAAAAACAGATTATCCATAACAATAAGGAAATTTAAATCCAAAAAGACATCACTTTGGTGGAAAAACAAATCTGGTCACGTTGCCAACTTCAAAAGCCGATACAAAACTTTATGCCACCAGATAAAGACTGAATGCACCAATTATCACATTAAACAAGAGGAAAACCTACACACAAATACTGGGCATGATCCATTGCTGTTTACAAATACTGAGCCAAAGAATGTGTTAAAGAGGTTGGCTTTAATGGTGTTGTCTTTGCAGTCTTTACCATTAGGTCCTTTCAGGGATGGGATGGACTTTGAGTCTTTTAGTTTGTTGAGCTTTCTACAATTTTGTAAACAACAAACTAAAAGACTCAAGGTCCATCCCATCCCTGAAAGGACCTAATGGTAAAGACTGCAAAGACAACACCATTAAAGCCAACCTCTTTAACACATTCTTTGGCTCAGTATTTGTAAACAGTAATGGATCATGCCCAGTATTTCCTAGCCGAACCACAGACAACTACAATGATCTAATATACATATCAATTTTACAGAAGACCAATGTTGAAAAAGCACTACGCAATCTAAAACCATCTCTATCTATTGGACTGGACGGAATATGTGCCTACTTCTTTAAAAAGCTATCTACTGCCATAGCAGAACCTCTAAGCATAATCTTTGAAAAATCTTTCAGGACCAGGAAGAACTCTGGTGGTACAAACTTTGATTAATGGCATTACATTTTTACTGGTAGTAATCTATGCCCCAAATGGTGATCAAGGTAAATTTTTCAAACATCTCCACCCAAAAATAATAGATTTCAAAAAAGGCAATATTTGTCTGATTGGCGATTTTAACTCTATTGCTGACTACCAGAAGGATCATAATAACATGAGTAAGAATAAAAAAGGAAAAAGAGAATTTTCAAAGCCATGTAAGGATATGATAAATGAACTGAATCTGGTAGATATCTGGAGAAAACTAAACCCAAAAAAAGAACAGTTTACTTATTACTCTAACCCACACAAAATTTGGACAAGAATAGATATGGCTTGGATAAATGGTGAATTAATTAATGAAATCAAAGATAGCGAAATCTTACCAAACGACTGGGCTGACCACAACCCAATTCAAATAACCTGGAGAGGTAGAATAAAACTAAAGAAAAGATGGACTCTTAACACTCAATAAAAGAAGAAGAATATACTAAAAAAGTGAAAGAAGAACTGAACTTCTTCTTAAAGGAAAATAATAATGAACTTACTTCGAAACAAAATATATGGGACACAATGAAGGCATTTATAAGAGGAACAACAATCTCTTACAATGCTATGAGAAATAAAAGAAAGTATGCCCAACAAAGTAACCTACAACAAGAAATTAAGGATTTAGAAATCCAGCTACAAAAGAACCCCAAAAATCAAAGAATACAGAATCAGTTAATAACAACTAAACACAAGCTAAATTTACTGGAACAAGAAAAATTGGAGATTAGTCTGAAAATGACTAAACAAATTTATTTTGAGCATGCAAACAAGCCAGGGAGATGGTTAGCCCACAAACTTAAGAAAGCGAAAGAAAAAAGATTGATACACCAATTAATGGACGAGAGGGGCAATTTGCAAGAGGAGATAGAGAAGAAAAAAGAGATCACTTTTAAATACTTTGGGAAATTATACAAAAAGGACGAAATCTGTGAGGACAAAATAATGAAATACCTAGAGGAAGCGAATGATAAAGCAATTGGAGAGGAAGAGATAGAAATATTAAACAAAAATGTAACATGGTCTGAACTGAAGTCAGCAATAGAGAAGCAAAGTAAAAATAAAGTGCCAGGACCGGACGGGATACCTGTAGAACTTTACAAAACAATCATAGAACAAATTGGACCATTGATGCTGGAAGTATTCAATGAGGTACTCCTAGCAGCCAAGATGCCGGACTCGTGGAGGGGAGCCTTAATTTCGCTGATCCCGAAGGAGGACCTAGACCATAGACTTATTAATAATTATAGACCAATCTCGCTCCTGAATGCAGATTACAAACTATTCTCTTCTGTAATAGCCAACAGACTAAAACAGGTTTTAAACACACATATCTATGAAGATCAAAATGGATTTCTCCCATTTCAACAAATTAAGAATAAGAACAGTGATAGACATTTCAGAATTCTATGAAGCCCATCCAGAAAAACAATTTGCATTTATGTTTTTGGATGCTGAAAAAGCATTCGACAATTTAAATTGGTATTTTTTAATTCAAAAAATATACAATATGAACCTCGGCACTAGAATCGAAAATGTCATCACTACAATTTACCATACCCAACAGGCAAATATTCTAATAAATGGGGAACAAACTGGCCCGATAAAAATAGAAAAAGGGGTAAGACAGGGTTGCCCTCTCTCTCCTCTGCTTTTCATATTCACCCTAGAATCTCTTTTGACATATATTAGGCAAAATTCGAGAATTAGAGGACTGAGGATCAAATCAGAAGAATATAAAGTACAAGCCTTCGCTGATGATTTGGTTTTTTTTCTGGAGGAGCCCATAGAAAAGGGACATAACTTATTAGAAGAACTAGAACGATTTGGAGAAGTCGCAGGATTTAAAATTAATAGGGGAAAAACGAAATTAATGTCTAAAAATTTAACAGGAGATCAGAATAAAGAACTAGAGACAATAATGGGAATACAGGTGACAAAAAAAAATTAAATACTTAGGAATTTGGCTAACTCCACAAAGCAAATCATTAAAAGAAAACAATTATGACAAACTTCTCCAACAATCCAAGAAAGATTTAGATTCCTGGAGTAAATTACAACTTTCCTTATTGGGCAGGATTGCTCTGATTAAGATGAATATTCTGCCAAAATTTCTATATTTATTCCAAACAATTCCAATCAAATTAAATATTTTTTTTTTTTATGGAATTTAACAAGATAACGCTGAAATTTATTTGGCAGGGGAAAAAAGCTAGGATTAATGTAAAAGCCCCACAAGATCTGAAAAGCAGAGGAGGGTTAGCCCTGCCAAACTGGGAAATATATTATAAGGCAGCCACCCTACTATGGATAAAGGATTGGGTGAATTTAAGCAACAAAAGAACACTAATATTAGAAGGCCATGATATGCAGAAAGGATGGCATGCCTTTCTGTGGGAAACTGGGAAACTCAGGCAATCATATTTCCATAGGCATCTTATTAGGGACTCTCTATTCACCAATTGGAAAAAAGTACGTAAAGAACTCTATCTAAAAATACCGATTTGGCTATCTCCACTGGAAGCGATAATACACCCATGTCAGCCTCAAGATATCTTCCCCTTCCTAACTATCTGCTATTATTTCATTATTTCTCTCGGCTGTCATGGCAACGGTGGGAGGGGGGATTTTATATGGGAAGAGAGCTGGAGGTGTTTGCATTCCTTGCTGGGCTAGCAAGGGGAGGGGGGATTCTTGTCTTTAACTTTCTGTTTCCTAGCTATCTTTTCCTCTTTTGCGCAACTGCGAACTTTTATCAAAATATGTCAAGGTCATTTGACAAGACGTCTCATCACCATCTGAAGATGACCACATGAGCTGTCTCAAAAGTTTTAATTGGAAGAACCATTTGAACTTTGGGGGGTGGGGACAAACCTATTTCTTTGTATATGCATTCTACCCGCCAATTTCTCAGTTTCGGAATTGCTTTGTAGCTACCACTTTATTTCCCAGTAAAAGGATAACTTTGCTCTACCCATGGAGTCTGAGTATTTCTTTCTTGGGATCTAAAAGGAGCGCAGCCTGACATAATTCCGAAACTACCGCATCAACCCACCCGGAGAAAACAGCAACTTTTCTTCCGAGGGGGTTTCATCCCATGTCGTCTCCAACCGGCGATGAAGAGGAGCAGGGAGCTGTGGGGGGGCAGCCCATGCCGCTGCCAGAAGGGTCGGTGGCTGACCTGCTGGCCGAATTGACTCTGGAAGAAACCTCAGCTGAAATGCCCAGATGGTCGTTGGGGGTTGGTTGGAGAGACCCTGAAGACCCCCCTCCTCCTAGGATCACTGTAAGACGAAAAGGTGCGAGGGGACGGCTCTGGCAGGAAGGGGAGGAGATGGAAGGCAAGCTGGATGAAGCCAAGAAAATCTCTATGGATGTTCCTGGAGAGCCCGGCACAACCCAAAGGTATGAGAGGGAGGAGGGAGCGAGATCAGCCCGGGGAAGCCAAGCTACCTCTACCCCCCTTGCCCAGCCTCCGCCGGCGCAACCGCCCGCTGCCGCCCCGGGAGCCCCAGCAATAGGAGTAGCTCCTAGAAGACGCCGCCTGCCCCCCCTAGATGTAAAGTTTGGAGGAAATCCAAGAGATTTGGGATTTTTCCTGGTACAAGTTGGGAGTTATATGGCAGAATTTGAGCGGGAGTTCACCTCTGAAGCAGCCAAAGTGAGATGCGTTACCAGAACCCTGGAAGGGATGGCAGCAGATTGGGTGGTGACTTTGTACAATGATAACTCCCCCCAACTACAAACCCTCGATGTTCTCATGACTGCATTGAGGAGAAGGTTTGAGGATCCTCTGGCAGAGAGAAAGGCCAGAATCAGAATGAAGACCCTAGTTCAAGGGGGGAGATCGGTGGCAGACTACACCCAAGAATTCAGGCAGCTGGCACACCACATCCGAGGTTGGTCCCAGGGGGCCCTGGTGGAAGCCTATAAAGATGGCTTAAATGAAGATGTATACCACACGTGCATCTCCAGAAGGGATCCACGTGAGTTACAGTCATGGTACTTGCTGGCGGAAGAGGTGGACATTGATCTAGCCAGAAACAGACGCAGAGGAGGTCCCGCCTGGAGAAGGTCGCTACCCCCCCGTCTCCGGGAGACCTCAGGGCCCCAACCGAGAGGGATGGCGGCAGGAGCAAAAACCACGGCATGTTTCCATTGTGGAAAGGAGGGCCACCGGATGGTGGATTGCCGAGTAAAGGTGAACCCACTGAAAGCGCGGGATCCCGGAAGAAGGCCAAAAAACCCCTCAACCAAACCCCGCGAGACCGGGCTGAAGACAGGAGAGGTTGTAGAGGTCGCCCTTTCGGCGGGAGAGGAGCTGGGACCTCCAACCCCACTCGACGAGAACGAGACCGATTCGGAAGATGACGTCCTGGTAAGTCCTAATCAAGGGCCCATGACCATCCCAATAAAGTTAAGACAGCCCACCTCGGGGACTGAGGGAGTGATGATGGCCTTACTGGACTCGGGGTGCACGAGGTGTGTAATTAACATGAAAGTGGTTAAGGGGATGGGCATTGGACTGAGAACTCTAAAAACGCCCATATCCTTTTAATAATTTGGATATAACTAAAATGATTAAGTACGAAAATTTATTAGATCCACAAGGAAAACTGAAAACATGACAAGAATTACAAGAGTGAGGATTCATAATTGATCAGTGGGTGTACCTTCAAATTCATAGTAGATACAAACAAGATATTAAGGAATTTGGAATCTACAATAAATTACAGACTTTAGACAAAATTCTATTAGGACCGAGCAAAAAAAATATATCTAAATTTTACAAACATTTATTAGAAACTAAACTAGAACAAGAAATTGTCAAAGGAAATATGATTGCGTGGAACAGAAACGTGGGACGGAGCATTACCCTAGCAGAATGGGAAAGGATCTGGAACAGGAACATTAGGATCACGAAATCAGCAGCTTATAAAGAAAATGCATATAAAATGTTTTATAGATGGCACCTGCCCCCTTCGAGATTGGCGAAGATGCACCCCAACACGAGCCCCAATTGTTGGAAATGTCAAAGCATAGAAGGTACCTTCTTCCATATGTCATGGTCATGCAAGGAAACCCAGAAATACTGGCAAAAAATTAGGTGCTGGTTAGAGGAAATAACCAAGGAACAAATTGAGTACAAACCAGAGTCCTTCTTTCTAGGAATTTTTGATAAACAAATACCCAAAAAATTGAAGTTTATTATAATTCATATCTTAACCGCAGCCAGACTGGCATTTGCCCAGTGCTGGAAATTACCTTCCATCCTCATTGAACATATGGTTATTCAGAAAAATTTACAATGCGCCAAAATGGACAAACTAACCCAAGCATTAAAAAATAAAGAATCCTCAACCCATTACAACAGTTGGAATCCTTGGTATAATTGGCTAAACCAAAGATAGATCACCTCTAGGAAAATTAAGGCCGAGGGCCTCCGAAGCAGAGATAAAGAAAAGCATCGCCGACGATATTTTTGAAGAAGAAAGGATCTTACAGACAGTCACAAAAATATGGTTTTATTTTAACTGTTTTCCCTACTCTACCCTCCCCTCCCTTACTCTTCCCTTTTTCCTCTCTTAAGCTTTCTTCTCTTTCCCTCTTGGCCTATGCTAAGGCCTGTTTGCCTTTTTGTTGTACATAACTTGTAGTTGTGTTGTTCTTTTAAAGGTAAAACTAATAAAGTCTTTTTCTAAAAAAAAAAAAAAGAAAAATCTTTCAGGACCAGCTCCTTGCCAAACCTATGGTCACTAGCCACGGTCATCTCCATCTTCAAAAAGGGAGAACCCAGCCTAGTTGATAATCACAGACCAATCTCTTTATGCTGAGTCACCTGTAAAGTCATGGAATCAATTATTAACCAATCCATCATCCTCCACTTACAAACAAACAACCTACTTTCTAATAAACAATTTGGTTTTAGGAAAAACTATCATGTAATCTGCAACTCTTACACTGCAAAAACATATGGACTACACAACTCGATCAGGACAAAACAATAGACGCAACCTACATAGACTTCTGTAAAGCCTTTGATTCAGTGGTACACAACAAACTACTCCTAAAACTAAAATCTTACAGTATCTCTGGACACCTGCATAACTGGATAGAAGCATTCCTGTCAAACAGACAACAAATTTTCAAAATTGGGAGCGTCCTATCAAATTCTGTTCCTGTCAACAGTGGTGTCCCCCAAGGCAGCGTTCTAGGACCAACTCTTTTCATACTCTACATAAATGACTTCTGTGATCATATCAAGAGCAACTGTTTTCTCTTTGCTGATGATGTAAAGCTATTCAACACCACAGACAATACTGCTACCTTTCAAAAAGACCTCGACTACGTATCAGAATGGTCAAACAAATGGCAATTTCAAATCTCAACAAATAAATGCTCTGTCCTACATAATGGCAAAAAAAATCAGAAAATAAAATACAGGCTGAATAGTCAAGACCTTGTTGATGATCCAAACTCTGTCAAGGATCTTGGAGTACTCATCTCAAATGACCTAAGTGCTAGAGGCCACTGTAACTACATAGCCAAAAAGGTGTTAAGAGTTGTTAACCTAATCTTACGTAGCTTTTTCTCTGGTAATATTACACTAATAACTAGGGCATAGAAAGCATTTGCTGGACCAATACTCGAATACAGCTCATCAGTCTGGAATCCACATTATATCTGATATTAGCACAGTTGAGAAAGTCCAGAGATATTTCACAAGAAATATCCACTCCTCTACTCATTGCAGAATACCTTATGCCACCAGACTCGAAATTCTAGACATAGAAAACCTAGAACTACGCCGCCTTCGGTCTGATCTAAGTATTGTATATAAAATCATACATTGCAATATCCTACCAGTCAATGAATACTTCAGCTTCAACCATAACAACACTAGAGCAAACAAAAGATACAAACTCAAGGTTATTTGCACCAAACTCGATTGCAGGAAATATGATTTCAGCAGCAGAGTGGTCAATGTCTGGAATACTCTTCCTGACTCTGTGGATTTTTTTCCCCAAACCCCAAAAAACTTTAGCCTTAGACTGTCTACTATTGACCTCACCCCTTTCCTAAGAGGTCTGTAGGGGGCATGCATAAGCACACCAACATGCCTACCATCCCTGTCCTATTATTTCTTTTATATTTTTATATTTTTCTTATATGTACCCATGTATTCATAACTATGTTTTTACTTATACCTATTATCTTATAAGCAATTGACAAATAACAAACAAATAAATAAATAAAGCATAAAAGTGGGATACCACATGGAATGTATCTTTATATTTTTTATTAGAAATGTAGACATGGGAGATTTGAAGTTTATAGCTTACTGGGAATTACTTTAAGATTATTATATAATTATAGATGAGAAAAATGAAGGAGTGAGTGATATTAAGAGGGTTCTATTGTTACTAATATGCTAATGACTATCTAAATGATATTAGGAAAACAGAGAATATGTTGACTTGGGCAAAAATCTGGTATTAATTATGTTTAAAAAATGTGAATTAGGGGTTTCTGGTTTGAGCCTCCGGCGACAGACCGAAGCCTCGTCTCTGTGAAGGTTTGATCCATGCTCGCACTGGAACGCCCCAAGCTGGCTGGTTTCGGGGCTAAGCCACCCCGTAGAGATGGTGAAGAGGGGGTAGACTGCCTGCAGGGTTGAGGAGAGCCGCATCTCTCCTCCCCAGCTGACCATTACTCCCTTTCCCAAAGGCGGTTGTAAGGGTGGTCAGAAATGGCCACTACAAAGAAGAACTCAAGCAGAAAAGAATGTGCAGGAGGAAGATAAGAAGAGAAAGTTTTGGTTGACCGGGTCAAACAGCAAAAGCAACAAATAAGGTATCTTGGAATTGAAACTATTAAAAAAACAATAACATTGTTCCCTAAGAAGATTTTTAAGCTGCGAAGAAGAGAGAAAAGGGAAAAGATTTGGGTTTTTTTTCTCCTTTTCCTATACTGACAGATAAGAGACTTAAGCAAGAAATTGGAAAAAAATCCACGTTGACATTAATAGGCATTTAATGCTGAAAATAAAAAGTCAAAGGGATAATAAAGATTTCTGGATAATCAAAAGCTTTTGAAAACAGGAAAGGAGAGAAAAAGAATAAAAAGGTAGGATCCGGAAGGGAGAAGATTGCCTGGAATTAAAAAGAACTTATACAGCAAAATCTCAACAGGCTGCTGACCTATTAACCAATGAGAAACATGGAAGTGTTTCTCTTGAACCAATGAGAGTGGCTCGTTAACAGCCAATCAGATTCCCCAGAACAGACCAATCCGATATCGCTATTATTGGCCAATCAGAAGTGCAGGATTAGAACCCTGCTTTTTCTTAAGGTTTTATTAGTTCATAACACCCCTTCCCCCCGGGTTCCGTTTGAGGGGTGCGGTGACATAATCCCTAAGATATGTAGGTTGTTTGAACTGTCTATTGGATTTGTGCTGTCCCACCGGTTCCTGTCTGTCGTCTGGTTTCGGTGGGACGTTTTTGGACATATCTGGTACAGGCGGTTCCGCATCCTCACTGGATGACTCAGTGCCGCTAATGCTGTCATTGTTGTCGTCCGATCTTTGCGGGCTTGCCTCCATTGAGGTATTCCTCTGTAGTGAGGAGAGTCCCCTCCCTGATTCTTCTTCATTTATCGCGCCCGATTGCTGACTTCCTTCGCTTCTGCTTTCCACCATCTCGAATTCGGTTTCTTTGACATCCCCTCCCCCCTCAGTTTGGGAGTTCCAGGAGTCGTGGGAACTGGGTTGTAGCCTAGAGCGAAGCTGATCTATATGGCATTTCCATATTTTTCCATCGCAGGTTTGCACACGGTACGATCTGGGCCCGGTGGTTTGAATTACGGTTGCTTCGACCCATAATGGTTTGCCGGAGAGGTTTTTGGCAAACACTGTCGCCTACCTTGAACTCGCGGCATTTTCTGGTAGATCCACAGGGTTTCTCTGGCTCGTAGGACGGGTGAAGCCGGTCGAGGTGGGAACGGAGCTTGCGTCCCGTCAACAGTTCAGCTGGGGTCTTGTTGGTGACGCTGTGTGGAGTGATGTGTTGGAGTAGGAGTATTATTTTGTCATCAATGTCCCCATAGTCCATTTTGTGGAGAGTTTTTTTAACAAATTGTGCCATGCGCTCGGCCCTGCCGTTAGCCGCAGGGTGCACTGGCGAAGTTAGCGCATGGCAGATACCCCAGTCCACTAAGTATTGTTCAAACGCCAGGGCGGTGAACTGGGGTCCGTTGTCGGAGACCAAAACGTCTGGAAGCCCGTGCATTGCGAATAGCCTATTCAATTTTCGGATGACGGATTCGGTTGTAGTATTCTTCATTTCGTGGATCTCGAGCCAGTTGGAATAGGCATCCACTGTTAGGAGGAATGTATGTCCTTTAGTAGGTCCCGCAAAATCAACGTGGATGCTGGACCACGGCCCCTGGGGATTTCCTATTGTGTTAGAGTTGCTCTAGGTGGGGCACTGCTGACTTCTTGGCACTTTAAACAAGTCTTTACCCAAGCTTCGATCTGTTTGTCGATGCCCGGCCACCACGCGTAGCTTTGTCCGAGCGTTTTCATACGCACGATGCCGGGGTGACTGTCATGCAATGTTTTCAATACTGCTCGTTGTAACCGCTCTGGGACGACGACTCTATCTCCCCAATAGCATGCAGCCTTTTTGCGAAAAAAGTTCTGTTTTCCAGTTTCTGAAAGGGGTGAAGTCATCATTGGTTTGTTCTATTGGCCATCCTCGTTTGACCCAGCTAAGGACTCACGCCAAGACAGGACCTCGTTTTGTTTCGATTGCAATGTCTCTGGCTGTAAGCGGTGGTGAATGTAGTGTTTCAATCTGGAGTGTCATCAGGGGTCATCGACGGTTTCCGGAATTGGGGCATGGCTCAATGCATCAGCGTGGGGAATGGCTTTCCTCGGGCAGTGTTGTAATTTATAGTTGTACGCAGCTAAAAACTCCGACCAGCGAGTCATTCTAGGTGACAATATATAGGGGGTTGGCTTGTCTCCTGCTATAATCCCTAGCAAAACTCGTCCATACACATATTCATGAAACCGTTTCACAGCAGATACAACAGGAAGAGCCTCTTTGTCAATCTGGCTATAGTTACGTTCAGCCTTTGATAGGGTCCTTGAAAAATAGGCAATAGGAGCCTCACTACCATTTGGTAACACATGACTCAAAATGGCTCCTACTCCAAACGGTGATGCATCACATGTAATTGTTAAAGGCAGAGTCTCATTATACTGCATTAAAACAGCATTTGAGATTAGTAAGTTTTTCACTTGTCAGAATGCGTGTTCTGCGCGGTGTCCCCAGACCCAGGTTGCTTTTTTGTCGAGAAGTCTATGTAGGGGCTGAGCTACAGTCGCCTTCTGGGGCAAGAAGATGTTGTAAAAGTTAATGAGCCCCAGGAAAGCTTGGAGATCAATCCTATTTCTGGGTCTTGGGGCATTTTTGATTGCCCTTAGTTTGCTATTAGTGGGGTGAATGCCTTGTTTATCGATTAGGTACCCCAGGAACTCTACTTTATCTGTACACAGTTGACATTTATTTTTTTTAACCTTAAGGCCAGAGTCTTTAAATTTCTGGAGAACCATTTTAAGACGCTTTCTAGTATTTCTCTATTCGGGGCAGCAATTAAAACATCATCAAAGTATGGCACGACCCCCTTGATCCCTTGCAAGAGTCTCTCCATCAGACTTTGAAAAATCCCTGGGGCTACGCTCACTCCGAATTGGAGTCGGTTGCACTTAAAGGCGCCTCGGTGCGTGATGATCGTCTGTGCCTCTGTGGTTTTTTTATCTACAGGCAGTTGTTGGTATGCCTGTGCTAAATCCAATTTAGCGAAGACTTTTCCACCCCCCAGGGAATGAGAAGGTGTTGTACCACCGGCACCAGGTAAGCGTTCTGTTGAAGGGCGTGATTAAGGGTGGCCCGGTAGTCCCCACAAATCCTTAACTATCCATCCAGTTTGATGGGTTTACAATTGGGGTTTCCCAACGAGCGTGGTCAGTTGGTTCTAAAACACCCTGGGCTATTAATTTATCGAGCTGCTCATCAATTAATTTATCGAGCTGCTCATCAATTTTTGGTTTAAGGGCAAAAGGTACCCGATGAGGCTTAAGGCAGATGGGGGCTACTTCAGGGTTAAGGTTAAATGATATCGGGGTCCCCTTGTACTCGCCTAGTTTGTCTGCAAAGACGTCCTGGAATTCCTGGACGATGGCCTCCTCCCAGTCGTCGCTTCTGGTTTGGTGAATGCTGGCTACCTCGATCCCAAGTGTGGTGAACCATTGAAGGCCTAACAAGCTAGGCCGGTCACGGTCTACGACAGTCAGTGGTAATGACGCAGTACGATTTTTGAATGATACTTGGACTTGGCTGGATCCAACGACTGGAATTCAGTTCCCCTGATAATCTTTGAGTATGATTCTTTGGGCTCTGAGGTCTTGACGCCGGATGGCAGGGATTAATTGTTTAAGACTCTTCCAGGAAACCATCAAGAGGGACGATCCTGAATCGACTTCCATCACGCAAGGCTGGTTTTCGATGGCGACCTTCACTCAGATCTTCTTTGCATCTAGCGATGAGGCATGATCGATTGTAATGGTTTGGTGTGCCTCTTCTCATATCGTTGAAATGGCCAGCGTTTTATTTCTGTAGGAGTGGTTGTTCCATTGGTGGTTCAAATGTTCCCGACTCATAGGGTGATTCCCTGTGGTCTGGCGGTAGTTGTTTCCCCTCTGAAGTGGGCTGGATCCTTGCTTGCTTCTACAGACCTTCCCGATGTGGCCTCTTTTCCCACAGAAATGGCAGAGCGCGTCGAGGAATTTGCAGTTGCGGGTGGTTTGCCCCACAACCCGTGCATTGGTGTGGTAGTCTTTGATTCCGCTGGTGGCGTTGGTCACGTTCAGACCGGAGCCAGTTGACCTCTTCCTCATCACTTTCTGATGGCGATTCGAGGTCCTCGTGGTGGGTCGCTGTTGTGTGCCTCTCTAGGCGAGGTGAGGTATCGTTGGCGAGTTGACGGAGGGTGCGTTAGTGCAGCACATTCAGGTGGCCGACTTCCTGGTTGCTTCTGCTGCAGTAGCGTCCTTGATGACATCAGCAAGGTTGATGTCCCCTTTGACTATGATCTCTGCGTCGTGTGGTCTTCTAATCCCAGAATTATTTGGTCTCTCAGAGCTTCTTCGAGGTCTGTAAACCCACAGAGGCCTCCCAGGTTCCAGAGATCTGCGATGAAATCTGCAACACTCTCTCTTTTCCGTTGGTCCCTCTGGTAATATTCATATCTTCGGACAAGCGTTGGTATGGCGGGTGCATAGTGGGCCCGTAGAAGGGGCGCGAGGACATCCCAGTCCATGGTTTTCACCTCAGCCGGTTTCGCTAGTGCCTTGGCCATCTTAAAGATGGCAGGCCCACAATGGGTCAGGAACACTGCTCCCTTTTTTACCGTAGTGGCATCCTTCAAGTTGTTGATCTCCAGAAACATCTGGAAGTGGTCTATGTATGAGTCCCAGTCTTCTTCTGCCAGGTCAAATGGAGCGGGTGGTATGGCGCCGCTGGACATGGTTTCCATTGTCGATGCGCCTTCAGCCACGTGCTCTGTTTGATGCTCTGTAGTGTTCAGTCAGCTCTGATGTCTCCGCATCCCACCCTCGTCGCCAGTGTTAAATTCTGCGCATGGGTGCAAGGAATGGAGATGAGGCAGTGAACAGTGAACTTCAACTCTTTATTAATCATCCTGAACAGAGCAAAAACCCTAGGGCAGCAGCAGCCCTTTTATAGGGCAGGCTGCTGACCTATTAACCAATGAGAAACATGGAAGTGTTAAACCCTTGAATTAATGAGAGTGGCTCGTTAACAGCCAATCAGATTCCCTAGAACGGACCAATCCGATATCGCTATTATTGGCCAATCAGAAATGCAGAATTAGGGACTTCCGGTTTCGCGTGGCTTCGGGGCAGCAGGAATTCGCGACAGCTCGCGATTCCTGCTGTGCTAGCCGTCGAGGTACCCCCGATCCAGATGGGTCAGGGGGATATGGCTGCCCTGTAGGGACAGCTGAAGAGAGAGGGGAGTCGGATAGGGAGGTGGGGGTATCGCAGACCCCCCCCTTCTCCAGGAAAACCCCTTTTTCCCAAGGCGGTGGAGCGGCGGTCAGCAATGGCCACCACGAAGAAGCCAGCAACCGGGTAAGAACTGTGCTGGAGGAAGTGTGAAGAGTGAAAGTTCTGTCTGAGCCGGGTCAAGTAACACCTTTTAAATTGCCTGGAATTGAGCTGCTTGAATTGCTGGAGGATACATTGTATCCCTAAGAAGAGCGAAAAGCGGCGGAGAAGCTGTTAAAGGGAACTTTTTTTTTTTTTTTTACTCTCCCACCCCACGGAAATAGCAGAAATATTTGGATATATTAGACATTGAAAGTGGATTGCTTTGAAAGTTGAAGCTAAGAGACAAAGGGATTTTTGGACATTGAAAAATTTAAGAAATTGGAAAATCTTTGCTGGAGGTATGGATTTCTGATTATTTAAAATTGTCATTGCAAGTGGGAAGGGAGAAAAAAAATTGGAGCAGAAGCTGAAAAAGGAGGAGATTGTCTAGAACGTCTTTGTGGATCCCAAAGGAAGATATATGGTAATTGGACCTCTTTGAATAAAAATTAATCCAGAAAGAGAAAGAGAAGAAGGAAGAAAAGTATTAACTTTTGGAATTTTTTTTTTTTAATTGCTTTTGATTGTCTTTGATTAAAAATACTTGTGGTTGTTTTGGAAAAAGTTTCCCTTTTTATAATGGCATCGTTTGTGGATGAACTAGAGATTGAATATCAAAAATATAAAAAAGAAGATACTTTGGGCGCTTTGTTTCAATTCTTAGAAATGGCGTTATGTTCTGTTGAAAAGTTGATTACGCAGCAGAAGGACTGGGACAAGGAAGAAGAGGAAGAAGAAGCCATCTTTGATGAACAATGGGTCCCTTCCGGAGAGGAGGAGAAAAAGGATAAGAAAAAGGGGATTTTAAGAATTATAAAAACAACCAAAAGAGAGAAAAATGAGCGAAAAGATGGAGGCAATGTTAGAAAGCAAAGGAAAAGGAGCAAGAAAAGCGAAGGGAAAAAGCAAAGGGGTAGAAAGGGCAAGGAGAAGAATAAGCAAGAGAGAAAGGGGGGGAGGAGAAGCCTTAATGGGGGGAAGCAAGACTTAAAGAAAAAAAGTTTATTTAGAGACAATGGGTGAATTTAATTTAGATTAAAAGAGGGATTCTGGAGGGTATATAAGAGTGTGTTTTTATATGTATATTTAGAATATAAAATTTATTATGTAATTTTAGAATCTTTTAAACAGAATCCCAAGAAAGATTGCTATATGTAGTATTTCTAAGTTAGGGTAATGAGTTATAGATGTTACTCCAATTGGTGCACAGGAGAAGTATAGTAAATGAAAAAAAAGATGAATGGATAATTGGAAATAGAACAGACAAAGAATGTTGTTGAAAATGGTAATAAGATATGGAAGGATATATATGCTTTTTTTTTGGATTTTGTATATTGATAAAAGGCAATAAAATTTTAATTAATAAATAATTTGGATGGAAAGGAGAAGTAGGGACAAGATATGAAGTTAATATTATATGAAATATTGATATTATAATCTGGAAATGTTATGCCTTATTGATCTTTTATTATTATTTTTTCTTAGAAAAGAATTTATAAGCTGCTATGCCTTGATCCTTTGTGCATTGTTTTTATAAAACTGATAAAAATGGTTTTTATATATATATATAAAAAAGAAAATGATAATAAGATATGGAAGGAGATATGGGTTGAATATGATGTTTGAATTTGTGTCTGTGTGAAGAGTTTTAACCCGGGAACAGACAACCTTCAGAAAAGATCTTTTAGTTTTGTTTATGTTTTGTGTTTGTATGTTTGTGTATTGTGTTTATGGTAAAACTAACAAAATTTGTTTTTTATAAAAAAAAAAGGAAAAAAGAATCAATAAAACCTTGGAGGAATGTTAGATGAGAATAATTTAAACAAGCCAGAAAGAAAAGAATATGATGACTATAAAATGGATAAATATGGAAGAGAAATGAAATTGAATAGGAGTAAAGAGAAATAATGAGAAATTTGCTGAAAGATATTTGTGTGTCCATATGGAGATGGGATAAATTGGAATTATGCTGTATAAAAATAATGTCTTGTTTGACTTGTAAGGATTTACAATGTTAAGAGGTTTTATGTGTTTATGTATTTAATGGTTAATGATGTGTTGTTTTATCTTTAAAATTAATAAAAATTTGTTTCAAAAAAAAAGAAATGCAGAATTAGAACCCTGCTTTTTCTTTTTCTTAAGGTTTGTTAAAACTTTATTTGAGCGCTTTTATTAGTATTATTTATTATTAATATTAATAAATACTTCCCATATGGAAACATCTGCTCTACCATTTTCAGAAATGTTGAGAGGGAGGAGAGGAGTAAGATTTTGTCTGTTTCATTTTGTCCTTGGGAAATACAGATAAAAAGGTCCAAAGTACTTACAGAGTTTTCAACTTCAAGGAAATTTTGAGCAAATTCTGTAATATGTCTGGAGTTATTTCTGTAGAACTAAGGTCCCTGCAAAAAAACGGACATGCAGACTTTTCCAAAGATAGGGAGAGAAGATAATTTGCAGAACAGAGTCTGGGAGAATACATTCATGATATTGAATGGGAAACTTCATCTCATTGGTTATCCCTTTATAACTGGGTTTACAACATAGTTAATGTAAATTAAAGATCAAGCATCTATAGTCATAGAATAGATAAAAATAGGTTATTTTAAATCTTACTTTAAACTTTTGTGGCTTAGCATAATCTATATTTCCAGTCTGTTTGTTTTCAGTCAGTGCACCGAACAAACACAATGCATATTCAGTAGCCATTTTTCATACTCAACTACCAATTTAAGTGTTATGAACTCAAGTTTATCTAGATTGTTAGATTTTATATTCAAAAATAGCTATTACTATTTCCACTTCCCTGAGCTCTTTGGGGAAAGGGACACAAATAACAATATGGTAATTTAAAAGTAATAAAATGATTTGATCAGCTGCTGTAAGGAGGTAGGAGAGGGACTGCTGTTACTGAATGATACTGTATACAACTCTTCATAATGTAAAGCTGGAATGGAAGCTGAGTTTCAAATGCCATGATATCAGACCTTCACATGTGAAGCAATGCTTACACATAGAGATTTTTCTTGCTATTAAATAATTACAGCTAGAAGTGGGATTCTACCAGTTCGCACCTATTCTCTAGAACCGGTTGTTAACATTCTAAGCAGTTCAGAGGATCGGTTGTTGGAAGAAATTACTGGCCTAATCCTGTAAGGAAGGCAGGAAGGAAGCATTCTGGTGTTGCTTACAGAAACTGCCTCTCCATTAACCCTTATTACATTCTTTGCAGGACTAGACTTCCTGTCTCAGGAATATCTCTGGATTTTTTTCCCCTCCTTTGCTGGTACTTTGCTTGTGTGGAGTGACCATTCAAAGTTACAATGGCACTGAAAAAAGTGACTTATGACCCTTTTTCACACTTACGACTGTTGCAGCATCCTCACAGTCATAAGAGGCCAGGTGAGGAGATGGGTGCCTCGATGTGGGTGATATTGAGTTGGCCACGCTCAGCCAATAACATGAGCACCAAGCCATATCCACCCAGTCACATGACCACCAAGCCACACCTACCACCTAAGCCACGCCCACAGAACCAGTTGTTAAAAAATTTGAATCCCATCCCTGATTACAGCCTATCACTGAGATTATTGGCATTGGTTTCCATAGGAGTGTCAGGGACCTCTGTGTAGAGGTTAAGGGCTGACATGGGCATTGGGAGACCCAAGCTCCAGTCTCCACTTAACTGTCCAAACTCCCTGGGTGATTTTGGATCACTCTCTCATTCCCAGTAACCCTACCTCACAAGGCTTTTGTTATGAGGAAATAAATAGATCTTGTGATAAGTTCACACCAAATAAAAATATTAACTATTAATTTTGAAGAAGACTTGAGCTTTAATGCTTGGTCTAATAATTATCTTTATAAATCAATTTGCCTAACGTCTTCCACTGGATACAAAATTAATTGGGATAATGTAACAGAATTAAAGCAAGTTCATGTAGTTCCATGGATGCATTCATAAATACCGGCCTAGGCATGAGATCCAGGATTAAAAATCTATCATTAATGTAATTAAATGCTGCCAATTACGAAAACAATATATACAGTGTTTCCTTACTGATTTTCCTCTTTTCTACATACCTGCATAATGCATGCCTATTTTGTTTTCTCCTCACAAAAATAACTCTGTAAAGTGATGTATTTACTGAATAGTTATAATCTAGATTTCTTGTGAATATTTTTCCTGATCTGGACAACTGATAGCTAAAAGTTAATGACTAGTTCATGGTTATGCTATGAATAAGAAAATCTGGACTTTGGAAGGCGGAGCTTCGTTCCGGCGATACAGCTGCGATCTCGGGGCTCTGAGATCGCAGCTGATATTTTCGCCCCTGGTCGGTCCTAACGGACCTAAATCGTCCCGGAGAGACGGTGATCGTGAAGGGCACTGTTCCAGGATCCCAGAGACATCGCAAAGTCTCTGGTTAGATTCGGAAGTAGCCCTTTTGCTGGCGGCGGAGAGGCAGCCTCCATAGCTGCTGAAGTCGGGACAGCTCCGGAAAGAAAGTGATTGGATTGAAGTGTGTTGGCTGGGTGAGAAAAACTTTTTAGTGTTGAAAATTCGCTGAGGTTGGAAAGTTCATTCTGAAGAGAGGAGGAAGCTGTGAGATTTTTTTTTTGATTGAAATTGTTTGAGCGGCGTTTTTAAAGTGCTGTCAAATTGAGGCTTGGGGTGTTTTTTTTCTTTCTCTTTTCTCTATATTCTTTGGGAAACATTTTATTGTGACTTAGGTAACCGGATTGAATTTTCTTTTATATATACTTTTAGGCTCCCTTTGATTTTTTAATTTTTTTAGGATAGAGGCTTCCTTTGGCTATTTTTTCTTTTTTTTTTTCTCTGTATATATTATTCCTCTTTTCCGGTTGGGGGGGAGAAAGAGCATTAAGAAACTTTGTAACACTGCCAACTAGAGGCTTGAAAGTATTCTATTTGAATTGGAGAGAATTGCAAAAAGACATCTTCTCAAGGACATTTTAAAGTGATAAGATAGAGGGAGAGCACAGCAAAATATTATTGCAGGTGCTTTCCTGGACTGTTATCAAGAACACTTGAGGTTTGGCTTTGAAGCTGCTGGAGAAGAGAGTCATAACAAGAGCCTTGGATAAATAACAAAGTGCAGTGTGCTCTCTTATATATACCCCACTCGCTAGTTCTTTTTTTTTTTTTTTCTTTTTTAAATTTCAATTCTAGTAATATTCTTGTTTTTGCCTTTTGTTTTAAAGGGAAAAGCCTCAGAGTTTTTTTTTTCTTTTTCTTTTTCTTCTTTATATTTTTTTTTCTTTTTTGTTGGGACTTTTTTGCTTTTTCTATTTACCACTTTGTTATTGTTTTTTTTTTTTTTGGATTATTGAGATTTTTAAGTGGATTAAGGTGTGAAGAATTTGAAGGAACTTTTTGTCTTTTCTCTTTTTGCTTTTTGCTTTTTCTTTTCTTTGCTTTCAATCAATATTATTATTTTTGGATTTGTTTGTTTTTGCCTTTTTATTTTTTCCTTTTTCATGGTGGACTATCTCGAAGTTGGATTAGGGTTTAGAAGAACCTGAAGATATTTCTTCTTCCTTTTTTCCTGTTTCTTTTTTGGTTTTGTGTCTTTTACTGTTGGAGTTTTTCCATTTTGGATTATAATTGGCTGCTCTAGCAGTTGGATTAAAAGTTAAGAAGAATTTGAAGCTTTGGAAGCATTGAAATGAGCAGGAAATCAATACCATCTGGCATCTCTGCTACCACCTCTGCTTCCCCACCAGCTGGAGGACAACGTTTAATTCAGACAATGTTAAAGCAAGATAAAGAACAAGAAAAAGTAACTTTACAGATGATTATGCAAGGAATACAAGATCTTAAGATAAAATCAGATACCATTGAACAAAGGATAGAGAACATTGAACAAAGAATTGAGAAGACGGATGAAAAAGTGGAAAATATTAAACAAATGATGGTCAAGTATGAGGAGAGATTCCAAAAAATTGAGGAAGAAGGAAAACAAAGAGAGAAGAAGATTGGAAATATTGACAGTAGACTAACAGCGGTTGAACAAGAAAAAGGTGGGATGTTGAGGTGGGAGATGGAAAGATCAGAATTTTACCTTAGATTTCAAAATATAGAAGAGGAAAAAGGAGAAAATTTGGCAGCGGTGATGATAGAAATTTTGGCAGATGCTTTGGAAATTACAGAGGAAAAGATGATGGATGGAATAGATGAGATATATCGAGTTTATACAAGATATGCGATGAGAAATAAATTACCCAGGGAAGTCCATATTAGATTTACCAAAAAATCTATTAAAACGCAAATATTACAAGTAGTAAGAGAGAAAATACTGAAATACAAAGGTAAAGAGGTTGTGGTTTTAAAACAAATACCCAGAAGAGTGAGAGAGATGAGAAGAGAATATCGATTCCTGACCAAAATACTACTGGAAAACGAAGTGAATTATAGATGGCTGATTCCAGAAGGACTAATGTTTAGGTGGCAAGAGCAAAGATATAGAATTGATTCAATTGAGAAAGCAGAACTTTTCCATGCAGAATTTTTCGGAGGAAGAAGAGAGGAAGCAGAGAAAGAGGTTTCATTAATTGAGTTTCAAGAGGAACAACTGGAGACTGAAAAAGAGAAAGGAGCAACAGGGGAACAGACTGATAGCAAAGAACAGCGTGAAGTGAGATCCACGAGAGCTGTTAGACCTAAATATAAAGCATAATCATGGAAGAAAAAAAACTGATTACAATGAATATTAATGGGCTTAATTCGGCTGTTAAAAGAAGGAAAACTTTTCATAAATTAGAGAAATTAAAATTTGATATAATTTGTTTGCAAGAAGTTCACATTAAAAAACAACATGAACAATTGTTATTGCAGCCAAAATTGGGGAAAATATTTACTTCTTTGACTCAATGTAAGAAAAGAGGAGTGGTTTTATATATCAAAGAGGCTATCCCGGCAAAATTGATTTACATAGATGAAGATGGAAGAGTATTAATGGTAGAAATAATGGACAATAATATAAAAATACTCTTGATTGCAATTTATGCTCCGAACGATAAACAAGAAGAGTTTTATAAAAAGTTACATATGAAAATAATTGGACTGGACTATGTTAATATAATTATGATGGGAGATTTTAATGGAATTGTGGATAATAAATTGGATTATATAGCAACAACAACAAAACAAAATAGAAAGGCTCTCCCAAGGTCTTTTTTTAAAATGACAGATGAATTAACTTTAAAAGATATTTGGAGAGAAAGAAATCTTAAAACTAAACAATATACTTTTTATTGAAATAGACATTTGTCATGGTCCAGATTAGATATGGTCTGGATCTCAACAGAATTAATATCTAATATTCAAGAAACAAATATTGAAACAAGTACTTGGGCAGATCATAGCCCAATGACAATTAAATGGAAAGGACAAAAAAGAAGATCGAGATGGACATTAAATAATACTATTTTAAAGGAGAAAGATTTTATACAATGGATGGAGAAGGAATTGGCTTTTTTTTTTAGAGAAAATAAAAAAGAAGATACTTCAACGCAGAATGTGTGGGATACAATGAAGGCATACGCTAGAGGTTTGATAATAGATTATACAAGGAAAAAGAATATTAGGAAAAGGCAAGCTTCCAAGGCCTTGGAAGATGAGTATAAAGCTCTTGAAAAAGAATTACAGAAAATGCCACAGAAAAAGGATATTAAATTGAAGTTGGATGTAATTAAACATAAAATGGAATTAATAGAGAAAGAAGAACTGGCACAGAAAATTAGAAACTCTAAACAGAATTATTTTGAAGATGCAAATAAACCAGGTAGATGGCTAGCATATAAATTGAGAAAAGAGAAGGAATCAAGAAAAATATTGAAGTTAATAGACGAACAAGGCCAAGTTTGTTATGGGAATAAGGAGAAAAAAGAAATTATTCGAGATTTTTATGGACAACTATATAAGCAAGAGAATATTGATGAAGAAAAAGTCAAACAGTATTTACAGGAAGCTAATTTACCAAAGGTACCTAAAGAGACTGAAGAAATGCTAGAAAGCAATATAACAATGATGGAATTAAATGAAGCATTTAAGAGACAAAATAATGGGAAAGCACCGGGTCCAGATGGGCTTCCAGCAGAATTCTATAAAACATTTCAAGAATCATTGAGCATTCCATTGTTAGAAGTTATGAATGAAGTTATGTTAAAAAAGATAATACCTAAAACATGGTCAGAGGCTTATATTACACTTATACCGAAGGAAGAGACTGACCCATTGCAAATCAAGAATTATAGACCTATTTCCTTATTGAATGCAGATTATAAAATTTTTGCTTCAATCTTAGCAGAAAGACTTAAAAGATATTTAAATAATTTTATTCACCCAGATCAAAATGGATTTCTGCCAAAGAGACAAATTAGAGACAATATGAGAGTAATCTTGGACACTTTGGAATACTATGAGGCTCATCCTGAAAAACAAATGGCTTTGATATTCCTAGATGCTCAAAAAGCATTTGACAACGTGAACTGGAGATTCATGTTATTATTATTGGAGCAGATGGGTTTTGCTAAAAAATTTATCCAAGCAATAGAAGCCATATATAATAAACAGACAGCAAGGGTAATGATGGAGGGGGAACTTACAGATTTTATTAATATAAGGAAAGGCACAAGACAAGGGTGCCCCCTATCTCCTTTGTTATTTGTGTTGACCTTGGAAGTCTTGAATAGAAATATTAGGGATGATAAAAACATAAAAGGTATGAAAATTAAGAAGGAAGAATTTAAGCTACAAGCTTTTGCTGATGATTTAGTTTTTATTTTGGAAGATCCGCTAGAAACAGCTCCAAAGTTATTGGAAAGGATAGAGGCATATGGAGAGGTGGCTGGTTTGAAAATAAATAAAGACAAAACAAAGATCTTGACAAAGAATATGCTATCGAGACAGAGAGAAGAATTGGCAGACCTTTTGAAAATTCAAGTTACAAATAAGGTTAAGTATCTGGGGATATATTTGACAACAAGATGTAGCACATTAAAGGAGAATAATTATATTAAACTTAAACAACAGATAATTACAGATTTGAAGAAGTGGGAAAACTTGCAATTGTCATTAATAGGGAGAATTTCAACAATTAAGATGAATATCCTACCTAGAATTTTATTTTTGTTTCAAACAATACCAATTAGGCTTGGAAAAGATTATTTTGAAGATTTAAATAAAATTATGTTGAAGTTTATATGGCAAGGTAAAAAAGCGAGAATAAAGTTAAAGCTTCTGCAAGATGCTAGAATTAGAGGAGGTTTTGGCCTGCCTAATTGGGAATTGTATTATCAAGCTGCAAGTTTGATGTGGGTGAAAGAATGGATAACATTAAGGAAACATAGGTTGTTGACATTAGAAGGGCATGACTTGCTGCTGGGTTGGCATGCTTTTTTATGGTATAAGGGAACTAAAACACAGGGTTATTTTAGAAGACATTATGTACGGGAGTCATTGTGGTTGAATTGGGAGAAGATAAAAAGACAATGTTATTTGAAAATTCCAGTTTGGTTATCGACCATTGAAGCATTTTCCTATCCTATAATTTATAAGAAGGAACAAACAGTTAGATATGGGGAACTTTTAAATGAAAAGGGTGAACTTAAATCGATCCAAAACTTAGAGGAACAAGGTATAAAGATGAAATGGTTTTCATATGCACAAATACATTCAAGGTATGATGAAGATTCCAAAAAGGAGGGATTTTATGATAAACAGACTGATTTAGACAAGATTTTGATGGGTACTGATGAGAAGGTGATTAAAAAACTATATGGTTACTTACTGGGAATTAAATTAGAGGAAGAACAAGTTAAAGAAACTATGATTGTTTGGGGGAAGAATTTTGGATATGGGATTGATTTAGAGAAATGGCAGAAATTGTGGTCTCAAAATTATAAAATGACAATGTCAACAGCATACAAAGAAAACTTGTATAAGATGTTTTACAGGTGGCACTTTCCTCCGACAAGAATAGCAAGAATGTTCAAGAATAAATCTGAAAAATGTTGGAAATGTCATCAGATACCCGGCTCGTATTACCATATGTGGTGGACTTGTGAGGATGCTAGAAAATATTGGACTATAATTCACATGTGGTTGGAAAAAATGACAAAGAAACATATAGACTTGAAACCGGAGATCTTCTTATTGGGAATTTTACCTGATATATATAGTAAAGATTTGAAATACCTGATTGTAAATGTATTAACAGCGGCTAGGATTGTGTTTGCTAAAAATTGGAAAAATGGGAAAATACCATTACAGGAAGAAATTATTAAGAAAATATTGGAATGTGCTGAGATGAGCAGATTGACATTTGAAATTAGAGAGCAAGAGGATAAACAATTTTATGAAATTTGGGATCTTTTTTACAAATGGCTAGATGATAAAATACGACAATAGAATATTTAGAATGTTAGAATGTTTTGCTATTATTTTGTTATTTGACATTATATTTATAAAAGGTTTTTTAAGGATTGATATGATATGAGGATAGGATTTGTTATAGAATAAATTGGTTTAAGGTATTGTTAGCTCATAAAGCATGAATGACTAAAAATATAGTCAAAAACTTCTTTTTTTTAGTGATATTGGGATATATAAGTTTGGATTGACAATATGAGTTGTTATGTAACATAATTGTAATTGAGACTACAGAATGAATGCACAAAAATGATGAACCAACTGACACACTTGATGTACATATGAGAGTTGATGTTTTTATGTTTTGTTTGTTTTGTTTGTCTGTAGAAAATTAATAAAATCTTTTTCAAAAAAGAAAAGAAAATCTGGACTTTGATTTTTCTGATCCTAATTGAGGGCCACACTGATTTTCATATATAATAGCCCAAGACAATGGAATCAGGAAAAAATGCTGAATACTTGTTCTAGAGTAAACAAACTCTTAATAAAGCCAAGAGCAGCTTCACACATACAGGAATTCCAGCGAGGGCAATTTATAGAAGTAGGAATCCTCAATCTCTCTCAGTGGATTATGGTTGAGAATCCTGAAAGACAAAAGAGCTGGTTATCAGCCTGGCAAAATTGAGAGTAGCAGAATAAAACAGGGAGAATTTGGGTAGTTGTAAGCAACAAATTATATTTTCTTTTGGTCTTTGATCTTAAATATTATTATTAATTATTAATCCTTCTAGTAAGAAGTAATAAGCAAAAGAAATTATAGACAGGAGATCTGAGAAAAGAAATATAAATGCAGTATATATTAATATATTTACTTTATCTCTCTGCATCTTCCTATCTTGCCAAGCATCCTTGTTTTCATCACATCCTTACCCATCCTATATCTTTCCTTTATTATTTTTCACTTCTCTCTTTTGAGACTCTCATCAACTCCATCCAGTCATGTTTTCCTTTTCTCCCAGTCCTCTTTCTTCATGTATTTTGCTTTGAATTTCAATTCTCATTCAGTCTAAACCATTTCTACATAAGCTATTTCTTACATACTGGTTAATTACTTTTGTGTTTAATCCATATTTGTTCATCATCAATTCCTTATGGGTCCTATGATTTCTTTTAAAGAAACAATATACTTCTTAAGTAACCCATTTCCACTGCATTCTACTTTTCATATTTGTCTGGCATACTTAGTTCTCACTTTCAGACAAAAAAACCTGGCATGCTCTTATACACAGCAACATTCACTGAGTCTTCAAGACTAAAAAGCTTTCATGGATCTTTCCTCCTCCTTTAGAGTTATCCAAGTTAATATTTGCTGCTTTTTATGGTAAAGAATTTATTTGGTTTATTTGGCACCAGATGAAATGCTACATTTCAAGTCTCCTAAATCTATTCCTGCTTATGCATTTGTTCATTTTCCCTTTCTGTTTTTCTATTTAATTGAAGAACAGGTTTCTATTACCACCAAATTTATTCAAAAGTTTTTTTTTAAATCAGCCTCTCATTTCTGAGCAATCTCCTTTGAGGTCAATATGATTGTGTGTATGTTAAATGTAAAATAATGTGGCCAATTGTTATGTCTCACCTGTGCCAACAAGGTGAGACGTCCAAATTTCCAAATGAATATAAACAACCAGACAAGTCCAGTAATGACAGGGTTAAATTCCTTGGGCCGGGAAAGTTCTTGGCAGTCTCACACAAGCTGTCTGCCAAGTCCGATAATAAAGCAAGAACATAAATCACAAGCTATCGCCACACACAGAATCTTTCGAAGCTTCTCTCACAAATTAACACATTGTCCCGAAAAAGTTCTCAGAGCAAACACACCCACTTTTATTCTCTGTGGGGCATGTCAGTCCCTTATCTCAGTCTCTGATTCATCCTTTCTTTCTACGTTGCAACTTACACTTTTGCCTGCGCTGTTGCCTCGCATCAAGCCAGCATTTCTCAGCTTGATCCTCAGTCAGAGGCTCTGATACACTCTCCTGATTATCTGCCGACACCTGAGGCACAATCAGGGAGGAAGATCCTGCCGAGGAGGAAAGTCCTGGGGAGGAAGGCAATTCAAAATTCTAACAAAGCAGGCTCAAATCTCAGAGCCAAATCTTCCCCTTCCTTACCGTCCAAGTCTTCATCCTCTAGCAAAGCAGGCTCAAACCTCCGAGCCAAATCCTCCACTTCCTCATTGTCCAAGTCCTCGACCTCTGACAAATCAGGCTCAAACTCCAAGCCACAACACCAATGTTCTCTACTTGTTCCATAGGATCTTATGCTAGTCTCAGCTTTTTTGCCGAATTCCAGGCAGGAAGGGAAACAAAGGTCTCAAGGTAATTGTTAGGGATAACATTGTTTTACCCTAACTGGTTTAGGTAAATAATAATATGTAATCATAGTTTTGTATGTTAAAGTGTCTGCAATTTTAACTGTGGGATAGTAATTAAGGGAGTGGTTGTGAAAGCACTTTAAAAGAAGCAAGGCTGCAGCTTGCTCTCTCTCTGGCTTTGATGATCCCTGATTACTGCAAGGACACAAGACTGCATTGCTCGAACGGGAGAGAAAACAAAGGACAGACTTGTAAATGAACTGACAAAGGATATTTCTACACGGACTTTGCTAACTGAATATCCCTGAATGGACTGACTAAATGATACATGACTATTGGACTGTTATTTTGACTATGCTATGAACTCATAATGGAATAAACTATATTTTTGATAGCACAAGCGTATCTGTTATTTTTACTCTATGTTAATAAACATACAAGCTTAGCACACTCATTTATCTGTGTGCCTATCTGACTAACGCTGCACATTCTGTTTAGCTTGTCTCCCTAACCCTGGTTGGGGAAACCAGGCTTAACACTGGTTATGGGCCCAGCACGCTTCCGCTGCGAAGTCAGTTTAACTAGGATAAAACAGATTTATGTAAAAGTGAGAGTTTGTGTTGTTATACATTACAGTAAACAGACAGCTGTGTTTTATTAATTATAGTTTTATATCCATATAAGAAAACATGGCACAAGTCAATCAACAAAGTTTGTCCCTTATATCCAAGTTGGATGGAACAAACTATATATCATGATCTATGAAATGTAGTCTGCTTCTACGAAGAGAAGGTTTGTGGAATATAATTGAAAATCCACCAAACATAGAAGAATGGGATCCAGAGGATGAGGAAGATAAATTAAAGATAGAAGAATTTATGCATAAAAATCAACAAGCTATTTGCATTATTGCTTTCACCTTAACTGATCAGCAACTTGTTTATATCCACGGAGAGAAAACAGCTGTTGGGTGTTGGCAGAAGCTGAAGAGGATTTATGTTCGAGATAATGTTGGTGCTCACATAAATCTAACACGGAAACTTTTCAGTACACATCTCCATAAGAATGGTGATATGCTGAGTCATTTAAAAACTATGCAAAGCATTTTTCAAGAACTGCACGAGAAAGAGCTTATTTTCTCTGAACTACACCAAGTTTACATAATTCTATCTTCCCTTGATGAAAGCTATGATAACTACGTAACTTCCCTTGAAATATTGCCAAAGGAAAGTTTAACTTTAACTGATATAACTGGCAGATTGATTGAAGAGGCCAGAAGAAGACTTGAAAGAGATGAGTTAAGGAGACAGCAACCTCAAAAAGAAGATAATGAATCTCCTACTGCATACGCAATTAAAAAGTGCTTTAATTGTGGAGGAAGAGGACATTTGGCAAGATTTTGTAAAAAGGCAAAACGCCAGAACGCTGGCCAGAATACAAAAAGTCATCAAAAGAAAAAGAAAAATTTAGAGTTAGCCATGTATACTAACGGAGCTGTAAAAAATAATTTATGGGTGGTTGATAGTGGAGCATCACATTGTATAACAAATGATAACAAACATTTTATTAAAATGTCCAAGAGTACACAGCAGATATCGTTAGCCAATGGCTGGAAACTGAAAGCTAAAGGTCAAGGTATAGCATATTGTTCTTTTATAAAAGAGAATGTAAAAATGTTATATGTACCACAACTTAAGTTTAATTTAATTTCAGTAAGAATTTTGGTAAAACTAGGATATGTAGTTACATTTAGGGGAGATAACTGCATAATTGAGAAAGAAAATAAGAAAATTACTGCATCTTTAAGAGGTGAATTATATGTGTTAAATGATAATGGTTTAAAGGTGGCTAACACAGTTTATGAAAATAAGAAACCCCATGATGAATGTATTCACTTGTTACATCGAAAGCTAGGGCATTTAAATTTTAAAATGCTTAAGAAAACTGTTGAATTATCTAATTTGAAACCTTGTAATAAGTATTTGCAATGTTCTATTTGCAATCAAAGCAAAGCCAGGGTCACACCGGCTAATAGAGTTGATGGATTTACTACCAAAGAACCTTTAGAGGTAGTATTTGCAGATTTAATAGGTCCTAAAAAACCAAGTGTAGGAGGAGCTCGTTACATACTAAGTATAATGGACCACTATTCTAGATATGGGTTTTGCTATTTAATGAAAAGCAAAACTGAAACGTATCAAAATCTCTTTAATTGCAGATAAAATTTGCAGAAAGGAAAACTAAAAAGAAATTAGTAACTCTTATAACAGATAATGGTACAGAATTTACAAATAATAAATTCCAGAATAGACTAAGAATGTTAGGTATTCAACATAAAATGTCTGCACCATATAGGCCACAACATAATGCCTTTATAGAGAGAAGAGGCCAAACATTACAATCAATGGCACGAACTATGATGTCTGATTCAGGATTACCTGACAATTTATGGGGAGAAGCAATAATGTGTGGTAATCATATATTAAATAATGTTGTTAATTCAACAACAGGTGAATTACCATTCACACTGTGGCATGGTACAAAACCTGATTTAAGTTACATGCACACATTTGGAGCACCAGCATGGGTGCATATCCCTTCACAACTTAGACACAAAGGACAACATAGAGCTAAAAGATTATATTTTGTAGGATATACATCTAATCATAGATCTTATAGATTCTGGGAACCAGGTACATCTAGAGTTTACACCAGTGCTAGTGCTAAATTCCTAGAACATGTAGGATGGAATAGATTAGAGCAAGATTTAAATAATGAAGTAATTATTGAACCCTTCAAAAGGCAGAAAGATCAGATTAGTTATAAGAAGAATCCAATTAAAGAAGAAGTCCACGAAGAGCAAATAGGACCAGAACAAGAGGAAACAATTAATCAGGAAGAGTTAGATAATCAAGAAGAGTTAATAAAGGAAAATCCACCTGTAAGTCCTGTAATACCTAGACGTACTACACGTGTAACTAGACCACCTGATAGGTATCAAGCAAGTATAGTTTACCAAGTAACTAAAGTTCCAACTAGTGTAGATGAACTTAGGATGTATCCTGCTAAGGATCAGGAGAATTGGCAAAAGGCAATAGAAAAAGAGCTAAATTCATTAAAGGTAATGAAAGTTTATGAAGATGCTAAATTACCTCCAGGAGAAAAATCCATTGGGTGCAAATGGATATTTAAAGTAAAAACTGGAAATGATGGGACTGTTACCCATAAAGCTAGGTTAGTAGCTCAAGGATTTAATCAAACTGCATCTGATTATGATGAAGTTTTTGCACCAAGTCTTAAAGCAACATCTTTAAGAGCAGCATTAGTGTGGGCAGCTAAGAAAAACTATGTCATTAACCATTTAGATGTAGAAACTGCTTATCTACATGCACCATTGCAGCACACTATATATTTAAGAAAACCAATAGGTATAAAAGACAATAAAGTAAATAGTAATGATTGTTGGAAACTCAAAAAGAGTCTTTACGGGTTGAAACAATCTGGGTTTGAGTGGAACCAATATATTGTGAAAGAGTTAAACAATATAGGTTTTAAATCTGGTTTAGCAGATCCATGTGTATTTAAAAGAGAAAATAATGGAACGGTGTCATTATTGTTATTATTTACAGATGATATTGCTTTGATAACTAAGACTAATAATGAAGCTAATGAGATTATATCATTATTAGCCAAAAAGATAAAATTAAAGCATTTAGGTGAAATTAAAAAGTATCTAGGATTGACAATTAACAAAACAAAAATTGGTTTTAAGATATCTCAAGAAGATAAAATTTGCCAATTAATTAAAACGTTTAAAATGGAACTTTGTAAACCGGCAAAGACTCCAATGAGTCAGGAAGTTTGCCAAACTGATGATCAAAGTCCCAAATTTGATAAGTCCATATATCAATCTTTGATTGGCAGCTTATCATATTTTAGCAATTGGTCTAGGCCAGATATAGCTTATAGTGTAAATCAGCTGGCTCGTTTTAATTCAGATCCACAACAATGTCATTGGCAATCATTAAAGAGAATTTTAAGATATCTTAAAGGAACAATGAACCATGCATTGTATATAGAACCAAAGGGTGATTTGAGTCTTAGTGCCTATGCAGATGCAAGTTTTGCAACTGATATAAACACTAGAAAATCAACATCTGGGATGGCTATATTATTTGGTAAGACACTAATAGGATGGAGGTCAATCAGACAACAGCATATTAGCTTGTCCACGATGGAAGCGGAATTTTCATGTCTGTCATTATTATGCACTGATTTGATTTTGTACAAACAGTTATTATTAGACATGGGTATAACTGTTAAAGATTCCATTATTGTGTACGAGGATAACCAAGCAGCTATAAAATTAGCTACTAGTATTGCTGTAAAAACTAGATCAAAGCATACTGATTTAAGATACTTAAATGTTAGAGAATCTGTAAAGAATGGGCTAATTAAATTGGAATACTGCATGACGGAAGAAAACATTGCAGACCAATTTACAAAAGCTCAAGGAGTAACTAAGTTTAAAGAAAGTTGTAACAAATATGATTTAAAGATGTAAATAGTTATATTTATTATTATTTCCTAAAAGGGGAGAATGTTAGGGATAACATTGTTTTACCCTAACTGGTTTAGGTAAATAATAATATGTAATCATAGTTTTGTATGTTAAAGTGTCTGCAACTTTAACTGTGGGATAGTAATTAAGGGAGTGGTTGTGAAAGCACTTTAAAAGAAGCAAGGCTGCAGCTTGCTCTCTCTCTGGCTTTGATGATCCCTGATTACTGCAAGGACACAAGACTGCATTGCTCGAACGGGAGAGAAAACAAAGGACAGACTTGTAAATGAACTGACAAAGGATATTTCTACACGGACTTTGCTAACTGAATATCCCTGAATGGACTGACTAAATGATACATGACTATTGGACTGTTATTTTGACTATGCTATGAACTCATAATGGAATAAACTATATTTTTGATAGCACAAGCGTATCTGTTATTTTTACTCTATGTTAATAAACATACAAGCTTAGCTCACTCATTTATCTGTGTGCCTATCTGACTAACGCTGCACATTCTGTTTAGCTTGTCTCCCTAACCCTGGTTGGGGAAACCAGGCTTAACAGTAATGATCAAATTAGTCTTTATTTGTCTATACAATGTTCCAGATTCAGGTAACAACAAGTAACCAAAAGGAATTAAAGTAAACTCTGGCGCACCTCGCAGCCAGAGCTGTATTTATACACCAGTTAACAACTTAATGAATTTGCGCACCATCCGGTGAGTGCTACTGGATCACATCCAGTTACCATGTAACCACCCTAAACACCGTGCTTTTTATCCATTAATTATTTACCCCTATTTACTATACTTGTACAAATATCATATTCCAACATCGTATTTATGCCTATGAAGTGACCCTCCACCCCCTTGAGATCGTTAGTTCAACAGGCAGCATCCAAATCATTGTCTACAACCGCCCGCAGGCTTTAACAGTTCAGCGTGTGACATCAGCAAGGCTCATTATCTCTGTGGAACAGTCAAAACCCTAGGTTGGGTGGTTAACAGCACTTCCTCCCTCAATAGCATAGTCTGACATGGCATAACGTCTGGTGTCACAGCTCCAGCATGCCCTGGAGGCATGACAGGCAGCCCCTCTTACCAGGACACTGCCTGCAACATAGGAAAAACATTATTATTAATTACAGTCATGGCAGTTACTCTGATTGCAATATGGGCCCAGGTTTATTGGGGTATGTATTATGGAAACGACGCTCTAAATGAACTGCACATACATTTGATGCCTTCACCCAGGATGCTTCTGATAAAGGGTAGCCCTTCTAACATACTAAATATTGGATACTATTCCTTCTTTTTCAAGAGTCGATAATCCCAACTATCTCAATGTAATCTGTATCATGTTGATAACCCTTTTTTATTTCAGGTACTTCAACCTGGGAGTCAATGGATTTTAATAAACTGACATGAAACAATGGGTGTATACGGCCCAACAATGATGGTAATTTTAACTCTACTGCGACAGGATTGATTATTTTTGTTATCGGGAATGGACCCAGATATCTGGGCCCTAATTTCTTACTGTTTAATTTCAACTTAATATATTTTGTTGACAGGTATACTCTATTTCTAACATGGAAAGGTTTATGATCCTGCCATTTCTTGTCTGCATATACTTTATAATTGCTGTTTTATCCAGGGCTTTTCTCACATGTATCCAAATAGCTTGTACTCATTGTGCCCGCTATTGGACACTGATTGGGTCATTGGGATAGCTATTCAAATCTGGTAATGATCTAAACTCCATGCCATTAGTTACGTAGAATGGATTATATTCTGTACTACAGTGTATTGCGTTATTATACGGGACTTCTGCAAACGGTAACAGCTCCACCCATTCTTGTTGTTGATAGGATACGTAAGATCTTAAATATCTCTCCACCATGTCATTTGCTTTTTCTGCAGTGCAGTTCATGTTTGGATGATAGGTTGAACTTAATCCCTGAGATGATCCCAACAAACAGAGGAATGCTCTCCAGAATTGAGCAGTAAACTGTACTCCTCTATCAGAAATTACTCATCAAGGGATTCCATGTAATCTATACACATGTTGTATGAACATATTGGCTAGAGATTTAGCAGATGGCAACCCTTTACAAGGCACGAAATGTGCCTGTTTCGAGAATAGGTTGATGATTGTCCATATAACAGTATATCCGTTACTGGTTGGTAGTTCCACTATAAAATCCATGGCAATATCCTGCCATGGATGTTGAGGTTTAGACACTGTTCGTAACAATCCTAGTGGCTTTCCCAGTCTTGGTTTTGACATTGCACAGACATGACAATTTTTTATATATTGTTCTATTTCGGACCTCATTTTCGGCCACCAAAATTGGCGTTGAACTAAATATAAGGTTTTTAAAAACCCGAAATGCCCAGCTTGTTTGTCATTGTGACATTTTTCCAAAATGTAATTCCTACATTTTTTTCGGTACATAAATCCTGTTTCCTTTCCAAGCCAAATTATCTCTATAGGAAACTGAGTCAGCATTACTGGTAAGCCATGTATCTGTCCAAGTTGCCTCTCGCAACATATCCTTTATTTCCTTTAACCATGTAGCCTGTCCCGTATTCCTGGTTGTGATTTCTGGGATCAGAGGCTGAACAATCACATCTCGAGGTTCGTTGTATTGCAGTAGTCAGGACAGAGCACTCGCCATAAAATTTCGACCGCCTGGTACATAGCGCAGTTGGAAATTAAACCACTTAAAGTCCATAGCCCACCTAACCTGTTTGGGAGATAAATGGCGGGGCGTTTGTAAAGCCTCCAAATTCTTGTGATCTGTCCAGACTTCAAAAACTTCTTTGGTGCCCTCAAATAAATGTCTCCATGTATTTAATGCCCATTTCACCGCAAATGCTTCCTTTTCCCAAATTGTCCATCCTCTCTCTGTTGAGGTGAATTTCTGGGACATATAAGCACAAGGTTAACAGTCCTTGTTCATTTATTTGCAAAAGGACAGCGCCAACAGCCACATTACTAGCATCAGCTTGAACCACATATTTTTTCATGGGGTCAGGATGTTTTAGAATCGGTGCCTAGGAAAACAATGCCTTCAAATTGTCAAACGCTTGTTGACATATGGTGGACCACTCCAGTTTTCGACCGGGGGTTGGCTTTGTTTTTTGATTCTTTGTTTTTAGTAATTCGGTTAATGGTAACACAATACTAGTAAACTGTGGTACAAATTGCCTATAAAAGTTTGCGAAACCAAGGAAACTCTGCAATTGTTTACGGTTTGTGGGGTTTCCCATTCAAAAACAGCGGTGACTTTATTAGGATCCATTTCCAAACCATCATGGGAAATTCTATATCCTAGATAGTCCAATTTACTGCAGCAAAATTCACATTTTGACAATTTCACATACAATTTAGTGTCTAACAATTTTCTCAATACACTTCGTACTAATTTTACATGTTCATCCAAGGTCTGTGTGTAAATTAGGATGTAATCTAAATACGCTAGCAATCCACAATATAAATGTTCATGCAGCACCTCATTAATCAACTGCATGAATACTGCGGGGGCACCTTGCAATCCAAAAGGCATCACCTTAAATTGAAAATTACCAAGGAGACAATTGAAGGTAGTTTTCCACTCGTCTCCTTGTTTAATACATATCCTTCATGCAAATCCAACTTCGTGAAGATTTTTCTGGTGGTCAACGTGGCCAATAAGTCACTGATCAAAGACAAAGGATATACATTATCTACGCATACAGCGTTCAGCCCTCTAAATCAACACACAAATGCAAGGTTTCATCCTTCTCCCTAAACAATACTGGAGCAGCTATATGCGATCGTCCAGGCTGTATGAAGCGACAGTGGAGGAGTAGGTGTTTGCATTCCTCCTCACTTAACATGTTTGCAAGATCCAGATACTCAACCGGGTATGGGAGTTTTTGATGTTCACCTATGGTGGTTGCTAATTCCTTTCGTGAATTCTGCATGAACTCCCCTGGATTTGCCTGAGGGGGATCCCATCCTACCATCAGTCGTAAATGACGACAACCACCCTCCCAACATATAACGGGCTCCCACCTATCCAACCACACAAGGCCTAGTATTAGTGCCTTGCGCATATGCGGGACAACAATAAATCATAGCTGTTCCCAATGAGCTCCAATTTTAAGTTTAATAGGAGTAGTCATCGTCGTAGCTGGGGACCCTCCAAGCAGGGACCCATCTACCTATTCAAAACTCATTGGTGTGGACAATTGTTCCACCTGTTCATCCTCTACTCGTTAGCTAATAAGACACCTGGTACATCCCGTGTCTATCAGGGCCCCATATCTACCCCTAACTCCCATATTTCCACCATCCAATATCACTAGTATCATGAAAGGGTGAACTGGGGCACTCACCATCATATTATCATGGCTTTCCTCACCTCTATCATCCAACCCTGAAACTGCTCTGGGTTGACTACGTTCATCTGATTGACGGTGTCTTTTTTTTTTTTAAACAAGTTTTATTTTCAAAACACACAATACATAAATACACATAAACACAAAACATAAAAGCATAAAAAATCTCTTTTCTGAAAGTTGCTTAGTCCTGGGTTAAAACTCTTGGTACAGACACAAATTCAAATTCATATTCATTTTACATACCATTTCATATCTTATCAACATTTTCAATTTTCTATATAACTTCTCTCCTTTAAATTTTCTCAATTTTATTTTATTTTATTTATTTCCTCTCAATTCATATCATAATATTTATTATTCTTTGTCTGTTCTATTCCAGCCAACCATTTATTTTTCTTCTTTAAAAAAAGAAGAAGAAATACTTCTCCTGTACACTATATGGAGTATGATGCCTTTATCTCTTTCCCCTATATTTATAATACTTAATATAAAACACATAACATACATTGGGATTCTGTCTGGTACATTTTAAAATTATACTATATTATCAAAAATAATACAAATCTATTCATTAATATTAATATTCATTCATATCTTAAACATCTAACTCATTGCTTTTCAATTAAATCACATACTCTTATGGGAAATTATCCCCCCCCACATCACATATTATAGCTCAATATTTCATTAAAATGTTCCTCCTTCTACTTCAAATCTCATTTCACAAAGATTTTGCTAGTATACCATATTCTAATAATTAATATTAACAATCATTTATATCTTAAACATTTTATCCATTTCAATTAAATATCATGCCTTTGTGTGGGAACGCTTTCCAAAAGTTATTACCCCCCCCCCACATTACAATCTTAAATCATGTTTTATTACAGTATTCCCTTTTCTTAACCAAAAATTTCACTAATTTATGTTAAATATTTTATCATATTTTAAGTTACGTATTATTTCTAATTTTCTATGATTACTTCTAAATACAAGTATAAAAATGCAGTCTTATGTACCTTTCTAGAATCCCTTTAACAATAAAATTTATCCATTATCTCTAAAAAAATTTTTGCTTCTTAACATCTTGCTCCCTACCATTAGGACTTCTCATCCTTTCCTTTCTCTCTTGCTTCTTCTTCTCCTTGTCCTCTTTAACCCCTTGTCTCTCCACCTCCCTTTTATTCTGCTTTCCCCCTTTCTGTTGTTTCTTAACACAATGTCCCTTTTTCACCTTATTCTTCTTTTTTTGGGCTGTTTTTCCAGATCTCAAAGACCTTTTTTCCTTTTTCTCTTTCTTTTTCCCTTCTCCAGTCAAAGTCATTTGTTCATCAAAGATGGCTTCTTCTTCTTCTTCGTCCCCATCATCCTCATTCTGCTTCACATAAGTATAAACCACCATTTCTAAGTATTGAAAAATAGTGCCAAGACCATCTTCCCCTCCTTGTTTTTCTCTTTCATATTTTTGATATATAAGTTTCAATTCATCCATAGATGATGCCATTTTGTAGAGAAAAAGTTTCCCCAAACAACCACCCAGATGATTTAATCAGAAATAATTTCCAAAGGTTCCAAAATCACCAAAACAATCCAAACAGACTGTTTCTTTTAGATACCTTCTTCTTCTTCACTTTCTCTTTCTGGGGTTAAAGTAGTCACAAATCCTTTTCAAATATATATTTTTGGAAGTTTTTAAACTCTTTGCAATTCTAGGCAATCTTCTCCTTATTTTCAAATTTTGCTCTTATTTTTTCCACTCTCCCTTCCCACTCACAGCCAAAAGGTTTTTTCTTTCTTTTTTTTTTTCCCGCTGTCACTTTAGGAAGGAAAGTAGAACAAGGAAAAAAACTTTCCCTTTTAGAGTATTCGCAGCTTATAACTCTCACAAGGAACAATATATACTTAGCAGCCTTCCAGGTTCTAGGTCACTTTCTCCCATCTTGTCCCGATAGAAGCAACTTTCACTTTTCTTCTGGCTTTCTCCCTCCTGCACCTGCTTACCCAGCTGCAGCTTTCTTCGTGGCGTCCATTGCTGACCACCGTTCTTCTGCCTCGGGAAAAGGGGGTTTAGCCGGCTGGGGAGGGGGTTTGTGGCACCCCCAAACCCCTTGCCGGATCCCCCTTGTCTTCAGCTGCCTCTACGGGATAGCTATATCCCCCAGATCCAAATGGATCGGGGAAACCTTGGTGGAGAACGCAGCAGGGATTGCATGGTTGCGAATCCCTGCTGCCACCAAAAGCTTGCAAACCGGAAGTCCAGATTGACAGTGTCTTGATGGTGATGCTTCTCTCTTCATTTTCTGAACCAGTCCTTGTGATCTTTCGATACTACTTCCTTGTTTCCTAAAACCAAATTTTGTCACTGCTCCCAGAGGTATCTTTGCTGTTTGTTTCATACCTTCGTTGGCAAGTTCGGGGCATTCTAATACCCTATGCCCTACTAGATTACATCTGAAACACTGCATAGCTGGGCGACCCCTGCCACTCAGTGGACCATCTCCTGGTCTGCTCCGACCTCCCATGACATTGAGATCTGTTTTAGGTACCTTTCGGAAGGAATCAGGTTTGGTTCTGAACTCCTTTAGCCCGACATCTAGTTCAACCATTGTTCTGTACCATTCTGTCAAACATTGAGGGACTCCTCTATATAGACAAACCTGTCTTAAACCACGATCTAAGCTGGCACGGAATTCTCGGACCAACAGACATTCAGGCCAAGACCTTAACTTCCCAGCCAAATGTCGGAAATCCCATACATATTCAGTTGCCGGTCTCCCATCTTGCCTCAGCGCCATTATAGCTTCCTCAGTTTGGTGGATGCAGGATCTATCTTCAAGATGATTACAGAGTGAATTCAGAAACAGACTGACATCTATCAATTCTCATGCTCGTTCACTATGTAATTCTGCAACCCAGTCTGCGGCATCCTCTGTTAAAACTCCCGTAAAAGCCACCACTATGGACCACTGGGATGGATAGCAAGATGCATATAATTCCAGGGCATTAACCACTTGGCTTAGGAACAGTGTGATATGGTCTGGGTTACCATCAAATGTAGTTTGCAAGGGTGGTGGTCGCCACACCATATGTTGTGGCCACTGTCCAGACATTCCCTGATGACCCCCAAGAACCCTCCTGTTGCCTATGTCGAGGTGGTGACTCCCTTCGAGCAAAACTAGAGGACATCGGCCTTGTCCCCCCATCCTGGGTTCTGATTGCCCGGCAACATCAGCCAATGATGCATCGAATCCAGGTGTCAAGTCACTTCCAGTCCTCTTACTATTACGTTCTCTCCCCTCCCTAGGGATAGAGCTGAAATATGAAATATCATCAGTACGAGCTCCTGATCCCTCCCATGTTCCTTTTGGGCTGGAATCCTGTATACTCAGATCTCCATACTTTATTCTTAATAGTTCTATAGTACTGGCTCCCAAACTGGAGGTGGAGGTACTCCAGGCTGTTGTGTTGCAGGCGGACACACGAGGCAGACACGGATCTAAAGGCTAACACTGCTTTATTTGAAGCATAACAGGTTACCGCGGCTGCCTGGCAGCAGCTGATGCCATTTGACGGCTCCTTTTATAGCCGGCTGTCAAACGGCATCAACCAATGGGAACAGTTGGTGCTCCCGCCAGGAATGCAGACCAGATTGAAGACTGCAGTTAGTCAGGGACACCACACCCCTTTCCCCTAACTAAGAGCATGTGCGGCCCTGCCTTCTGGGGATTCATGGTACAGAAAAGGAAGTTGAATTAGCTGCTGTTTTGCGCACCTGGCCTGAGAGGGAGACCCTGATAATCTTGGTGAGTAACCATGCCTTGGTGACCTTCAGCATGTGGTGGAGTAGGGGTCCCAGAACCCCAAAGGCTGTGGGCCAGTACTGGACAGTTGCTCGTTTGGAACTGAGCTGCAGAAATGGCAGGCACGCCTCGTTTGGGCAAGCAGGGTGCGAGTTCAGCTGTGGCTTGCATGAAGGGAGATGCATACAGCACTCGGCCATATGGAACCCGTCTCCTCTTCCTCCCCCTCCCATAAAGGCAGAAGGCGGGGGACCGCTGAGCTAGGGAGTTGACTACGAAGGTCAAGTCCTAAGGGCCAAAAGAGGAGCAGGCACGTCGTGCTCCCTCGGCCCCCTTAGGACAGGACAATCCAACCTCCCACCTACCCAGCTTTTCACCCTCCTGGGAGAGTACCGCCGCTGCCAAGGAATGCAAGCCCAGGTGGGAAGGACCCTGAAGGTGGGTGCACGGAAGGACCCTAATGGTGGGTGCACACCTCCTTATTCAGGACCTGACACCCACCAACCCCTACATACAGGACCCCTTCCCCCAGAGTCACTTGGAAGGGGGGGCAGAGAGACCCCTTCCCCCAGAGTCACTTGGAAGGGGGGGCAGAGGCCCCTTCTCCCAGAGTCACTTGAAAAGGGGGGCAGAGAGGCCCCTTCCCCCAGAGTCACTTGGAAGGGGGGGCAGAGAGACCCTCCCCCCAGAGTCACTTGGAAAAAAGGGGAGGGCAGAGAGACCCCCTTCCCCCAGAGTTACTTGTCTGGAATGGTAGACCGGGTACGGCGGGGAAACCTCAGTGCAGCTGAGTAGACCTGGTAGAGCAGGGAAACCCTTGGCCCGGCTGAGTAGACCTGGTAGAGCAGGGAACCTTTGCCGTGGCTGAGTAGACCTGGTAGAGCAGGAAATCTTTGGCGTGGCTGAGTAGACCGGCTGCAAGTAGATCAGCTGCGGTAGACCGGCTGCGAGTAGATCAGCTGCGGTAGACTGGCTACAAGTAGATCGGCTGCGGGTAAACCGGCTGTGGGTAGATCGGCTGTGGGTAGACCAGCTGCGAGTAGACCGGCTGCGAGTAGATCAGCTGCGGGTAGACCGGCTGTGGGTAGATCGGCTGCAGGTAGACCAGCTGCGAGTAGACCGGCTGCGAGTAGATCGGCTGCGGGTAGGCCTGCTGTGGGTAGATTGGCTGTGGGTAGATCAGCCGCGGTAGACCGGCTGTGTCCCAGCTTTCAGAAACGCCTGTCAGAGACATTTGCTCCTCAGCTAGGGAGGCTTTTGGACCTCTGCGCTCTCGGTAGCACCGGCGGGGGTGCCTTTCGGGCGACGTCTGTTTCCTCAGCTTTGGAGGCTTTAGACTTTTGCGCTCTCAGGAGCGCCAGCGGGGGATGCCTTTCTCCTCAATCAGGGAGGCTTTGATCTTTGCGCCCTCAAAAGGGTGCCCTTAGTAGCACCAGCAGGGGGTGCCTTTCTCCTCAATCAGGGAGGCTTTTTTAACTTGGCGCGCGCAGAGATTGTCTGCGGCTCCTGACATTCAGCTCTTAGCAGCTTCGGCTCTTTTAATCAGTGACTTGCTCAGGTTGCTTTAGTCCGGTTGCCTCTCGTTGTGAATCCCACCCTCGTCACCAGTGTTGTGTTGCAGGTGGACACACGAGGCAGACACGGATCTAAAGGCTAACACTGCTTTATTTGAAGCATAACAGGTTACCGCGGCTGCCTGGCTGGGCTGGCAGCCGGCTGGCGGCAGCAGCTGATGCCATTTGACAGCTCCTTTTATAGCCGGCTGTCAAACGGCATCAACCAATGGGAACAGTTGGTGCTCCCACCAGGAATGCGGACCAGATTGAAGACTGCAGTTGGTCAGGGACACCACACAGGCATCCTCAACTATTTTCCTTTCTCTCCACTTCTCAAACACTCCAGTATTGAGAGGTGCAAAAGCAGGGGTTTTTCCACGAATGCCTCATCTCCCACACTCCTCCTAGAACTCCAAATCACTCCTACAATCTCCCCTCGTCTTACGTAGTTTAGATCTAGTAACTCTTTGTACATCTTTGGGAATATCCCCAGTATGACTAGCAGATGGTGTGTCTCCACTTATAAACCCCTCTGTAGACTCACGCACTCCGTCATTCAGCAGATAAATCTTTTCCTCATCCACCTCCGATGCAAGTGGCAAAACTAAATCCACATTTATGCCTTCTGCCATCGCTTCCCAATGTAGCACACCAAACAGTTCACGGGGATTGGGGGGGGATGACAGGTGCACAAGAGGATTTGAAGAGAGCTGACTTTCTTCTCAGCTGTTTTGCCAAATTCCAGGCAGGAAGGGAAACAAAGGTCTCAAGGTAATGATCAAATGAGTCTTTATTTGTCCACACAATGTTCCGGATTCAGGTAACAACAAATAACCAAGAGGAATTAAAGTCAACTCTGGCGCATCTCACAACCAGAGCTGTATTTATACACCAGTTAACAACTTAATGACTTTATCCACGATCTGGTGAGTGCTACTGGATCACATCTGGTCACCATGTAACACTCTAAACACCGTGCTTTTTATCCATTAATTATTTACCCCTATTTACTATACTTGTACAAATATCATATTCCAACATTGTATTTACGCCTATGAAGTGACCCTCCACCCCTCTTGAGATCGTTAGTTCAACAGGCAGCATCCAAATCACTTTTCTACAACTGCCCACAGGCTGTAACAGCTCAGCGTGTGACGACAGCAAGGTTCGTTATCTCCGTGGAACAGTCGAAGCCCCAGGTTGGGTGGTTAACAGCACTTCCCCCTTCAACAGCATAGTCTGACATGGCACAACGCATGGTGTCATGGCTCCAGCATGCCCTGGAGACATGACAGCTAGATTGTGGGCATTTTTAAAGATTAAAAACTGGCTAGTCTTTTCCCTGATGGATTCCAAGACTAATAAAAATAAGGTAGGGTGTCTAGAAATTTACTTTTTTTATCATGACCTGACCATGAATATCCAGTACTATATATGAAAGTCTAACAATTAAAATTTCTTTGTGTGACTTCCTTATTTCACCATCTTACTGTCGCCTCAACATTTTCATCAGGTAAGTGATAATATATCTCTAGATTTAATTTATATTTGTAGCCATATCCATAATGATTCTTTTGAGAAATCTGGTCTTTCTAGCACAGGGGTATCAATCTCAAGGCCCACTGGGCAGATCTGGCCAGTGAGTACTTAGATCTGGCCCATGGGGCCATCCTGGAAACAGTGGACTGGCCTGCGATGCAGTGGTGGAATTCAAATTTTTTTACTACTGATTCTGTGGGCGTGGCTTGGTGGACATGGCAGGGGAAATATACTGTAAAATCTCCAGTCAGAGGTGGATTTGCTGGTTTTCCGACTACTCAAAATTTCCGCCACCGGTTCTCCAGAACTGGTCAGAACCTGCTTAATACCACCTCTGCTGCCATGCCTCTGCCAGTGAAAACAGGCTCCTGAACTCCGTTTTTCACTGGGACAGCCTCTTGCAGCCCTCTGCCAGTAAAAACAGAGCCCTGGAGGACTGTGCTCGGGCCACCACTGGTGCCCCTGACACAAGTGACATCAAGCTGGCCATGCCCACCCTGACCCCCCAAGTTAAAACACAACCCTGATGCAGCCCTCAATGAAATCAAGCTTGACACTCTTGTTCTAGCATATCGGATTATGCTGTTCTTGATACAAAGAACAGCAGAATTTCCAGTCCCATTTTTGTTCTTTATATAAAGATCAGATCCAGAAATTAGCATATCTATTGTATTTCTCCATTGTACACAATAAATATATGTCCTCATTCCAAAACCCAACACAATATTTTAATCCTCCCACTTTTGACTTAGAGGACTCTAGTACTGGTACAGAAACACTTATATTGTCAGGATTCTGGCAGTTACCCCAATTAAATCATGTCTTGAGCCAAACTTCTCTCACACACACACAAACACACACACACACATATTCATAGATTTTCCCAGGTACAGGTATGCAGGCCTTGGTGTGTTTGATCTTTTCCCGTGTAAGATTGAGAGTATCTTGGTGATGTTTCAATGAGGTCCCACTCGCCATCTTCAGGCTGGTACTTTCAGCTTTGTGCTCGCAAGCACGAAGCCAAAAGCACCAGCCTGAAGATGGAGAGTGGGACTTCGCCGAAACATCGTCAAGATACTCTTAATCTTACATGGGAAAAGACCCAAACACACCTAGACCTGCATATGTATGTTTGTATGTAGATAGATAGATAGATAGATAGATAGATAGATAGATAGATAGATAGATAGATAGATGCCATATATACTCAATGTTCTTTTTGATGTGAGCCCTTTTCACAATCTTTTTGTCTCGCTCCATCACCTAACAATTATGGTATCCATTAGACAAATTTAATATTAACCCATCTGTGTTTCTATTTATCAAATCTCTCACATCCACCACGTGACTTTATCACTTAGGAGTTAAATCCTTCCTAAAGAATCCATTGCTTACTTAGCCTTAAAATTTTCCTATTCTTTAAGATCCTTGTTCTTCCAACAACAAAACTATCTTCCTGGCAGTGGGATAAAGACAACCCACTATCTATAAGTTATTCTTATAGTTTTTCTTCATAAGACGAATATGTACTCCTACTTAAATTCTTATTTGGTCTTTTCCCAAATGATCCTCTTCCACCAAAGGCTATTTCTCAAATTTTACAGGCTAAATAATAAATTTAATACTAACTAAAGTTGAGAGATTATTGTTTTCATGGAATATTTTCCAATTACTTCCATATTTTTGAGAATGAGGTTTCTATTAATATAGGTTTAAATTTGTGAAAGTTTCTACTACAGCACTTATCTTTTTGTCAAAAATCAAGGTTAAAAAGTGATATGGAGGCATGTTTCCTTCCCTTCCTTCTTTAGGGATGAGTTGTATGAACACTGTGAAAAAAAGGGGTTTCTGAGAAAATCGAAAGTATCTCAGAGGGCTCCCTTAAAATTCCATCACTTGTATTTTGGTGGCTTGCCTTAAGGACATATTTTAGAAATAATGAATTGAAGGATCATTGTGTGCTAATAGTGCTATAAATCTCCACTTATCTGTTGTACATTTGCATAGTTAAGAAGGAATTTATCACAAAATGCTAGTTATTACTTACTCCAAGGAAGCAGTGTGGAATACTTATAGGCAGAACTAGTGTTATTGGAAAAGTGAGGTGTAAAGTCATAACAATATAAAAAAAATATCCCAGAGATGACAGATAGGTTTGGAGATCAGGATATCTGGCTTGGAGATCAACTTAGGCAGTGGTGGCTGTCCCTACTCAGAGGCTTCAAAACAATAGTGTTTGGGATGAAATCCATCAAACAAGCCTGTTAATCTCCTTCAAGCATTAGCGGAGACTTTGTATCCCATTGTTAGAAACCATCTGCCTCACCCACTATCTGAAAGAGTTTCACTTTTACTTACACCTTGGATAGAAACAGCATCCCATGCCAGGCCTGAAAGCTTCCCTGCATTATCCGCAAAATATAGTTGCCACTGAGATTGCTGGAAAGGAAATTAAAGCAAGAGAGCTATGTAGATATCTTCCAACTATATAAAATAAACAACACATAAAACAAGGCAGAACAAAAGGAACTTTTTTTCCTTCCTTATTGAATGGTGATGTGAGAATTGTGCTACAGCCATATATGAGGATTATTTCTTCCTTTTTTCAATGAAGTACTATCACTTTGATATTCTAAACAACCATTCCAAGCTTCCACCAATTATTGTGCCAATTCTTCAGTCCAGAAGTTCCAATGCATATTTGGGATTGGAGTGTTATTAATGGGCTAACATTATTTAATAGGAATTGAGAGCTTATTATTCAAAGGGCAATATAGTTTGCGTGTTTGACTCTAGAGATTCCAAGTTCGCAGTAAGTCCTGTAACTCCACAAAAACACTGCAGTGTTTTCCCACTTATGAAAACTCAGCTCTGGCATCCACAATCAAGCCTAGAACTGAATCTTGATCCACTTAGATCCCAGATTTCAGTCCAAATTCATTCAGGGTACTTCTTAGAACATGCAGAACATGCAAAGTGTCACCTGTCCTACCTGGGACTATAGATCAAGTCCTCTAAGGAGAAAGCTGCTTCTTTCAACCTTGAGTTCAAGCTCTCCTTCCCCATTTAAAAAATAAATAGTTGTGAGACAACCAACCTTTCAGTAATAAGTCATTGATACTTACACAACTGGGAGAATTAACAGCATTCAATTTCAGTTTGCCTCCTTCCCCAATTTCCATCATAGTTTAAGCTTTTTTTGTTTGTTTGTTTCTTGTTTAGTGACTTACATAGATTCCAGAAATGGAAGATGTTCAAATGCATTTGCCTCAATGGTCTGGATTTGATTATATGAGACATCCCTGTTTAAAAAAGCACACACAGCTGAAACAAAATGTCCAATTCTATCTTCATCTCTCACAGTTTCTTTATGTGTTTTTCATATATTTGATAGCCTGCAATATTAGTTTTAATAAAAGATAACAAATCAATGTGTGGTACATTGAAGAGATTGGTACAGCACTTCACACACACCAATTTTTTTGTGCCATTGTTTTTCCATCCATTCCCTTATAACTTAATTCATATTTGCAGTAGTATTAATTATGACAATAAGTAGAACGTTCAACAATGGGAATTATAGCCCCAACATACATACAGCCAGTTTGGTCTAGCAGTTAAGGCATCATGGAAACCAGGAAACTATGAATTCTAGTTCCACCTTAGTCATGAAATCTGGCTGGGTGATATAGGACCAGTCTCGCCTTTTCTTTTTCTCTCAGCCCAATTCACTCACCTTTGTTGTTGTGGGAAAAATAGGAGGAAGGAGTATAGTATGTATTTTCTACCTTGAGTTTTTAATAAATGTGGAGAATACAGTAAACAACCTATTTAGAGGGCACCGGCTCAAGGAAGGTTACCTTACAATTTTGCAGATATGTCTCCCACACTGCTGCCTTTAAGGAAAGGCTAAAGATGATAGCATTTCCTGAGGACTTTTGTGGACTGATGGCACATATTTTGTTTTATTTGCAGTCTTTTTATATTTTTGTATCTTGGTAGTCACCAAAACTCTTGTGAATGCATAAAACTTTGTTACCCAAGCAAATAAGATATATTTTAAATATGTACATATGAAACATTCCTTATATCCAGAATCAACAAGAGAGATCTGTCACTGAAGTTCTAAATAATAAATTGATAACTTTTTATGAGCGTTTGCAAACTATTTATCATGTTGATTAAAATTTGAGAGTGCTATTAAAATTTGCCATAACAGCTGAACTATCATTTAGCTATTCTATTCACTAGTGTAAATAAACAAATCCAGAAAATAGGTTAGTTTACTATATTTACATCACCAACTGCCTGACTCAATATGATTTTCAAAGCTATACAAAACTTACACAAAAATACAAAATAGCATATAAAACTGAAACAAGATACAGTAAAAGAAACATACATTGATTGGGATTGAAATTCAATGTGTTGTATCCTACTAAATAGGAATTCTGCTAATAGGAACTTTGGTCATCATGACCCAAAACTTGGCGAGAGGGCCAAGTTTAACTTATTTTCTAAAAACTTTTCTAAAAGCCTAAGGGCCAAAATATATGGGACAAGGTGACATTGTTTTTGACAAAGGACTTAAAATGTGTCCTTCCTGTCGGAACATGTAGGATGGGAAGAGCAGATATTTTGTGAGAAGGTAGTATTACAAATAACCCAGATCTACCTAATGCAAGATTTGATGGATGATAACACAAAGAATTGAATCTGGAATACTAGAGGGACCCAGAACATTTCAAAGAACGTAACTATTGCAAGGGCACAACAAGCAATATTCATAATTACCCATGTCATGTATTCTGAATTGAAGCTTCTGGATGTTCTTAAAGGGAGCTCTATGTAGAGGGCATTTCAATAATTCAATTGCATAGTCATTAAGAAGTGAATGACCATGAGGAGGTCCCCCTGATCCAGAAATGGGTGCAATTGATACACAAGATGAAACTGTGCAAAGGCTGCATCCAGTCACATCTGACATCTGGTCTTCTAGCAAATTGTGCACTGAATCCAAATAAAACAGCCATGTCCAAGTTAGAGATTAAATATCTCTACTTCCAGGACTTGTGGGCCCAAAACCTTTAGTTTCTCGGTCTTGGTGGTTTTGAGCCAAACCTATTCTTCACCATCCAGACCCCCCTCCCATGCCCCAGTTTCTAGACTTGGCATAGAACCTTGACAGCTTTATTCAGGTGGACAGAAAACGAGAAATATGATTAAGTATCATCAGCAGATAAATGGTGACAATTTGCCTTAATGATCTTAAAATAGAAATCAACATAGAATGAGGTGTATGACAATACAATACAATATCACTTATCCTTTTCTCAGCCTGACTGGGCAAAAGATGGAATAAAAATCAATGATGCATATTTAAATAACTTAAGATTTGCAGATGATGAAGTTCTCTTCTCACAAAACCCAGAAGGGATACAAAGAGCCGCACAAAGCAGGAGAACCATTTGACTTAAAAATAAACCTGAAAAGAGCCAGGTTATGTTTAATAAATTAACCAAAGCAAGGGAAAAAAGTATATCTGGAGAAGAACTAGACTTAATAGGCCACTACATATACCTTGGTAAACCGATCTCAATGGAAAATGATACAATAAAGGAAATTGAATGACGTGTTAAATATGTTGGCAGGCATTCTGCAAGCTAAGCATAAATTTCAAAAACAACCTTCCCTTATGCCTGAAGAGAAGTTTTTGATCATTGTGTACTACCTGTTCTAACATAGGCCAGTGAAACATGGACACTAACCTCACAATCGATACAAAAGCTACAAGTGGCACAAAGAGCCATGGAAAGATACATGCTCAGCATTACAAGACAAGACAGAAAGACCTGCACATGGATTAGAGAATAAAAGAAAGTATACTATATCATCAAGAGAGTAAAATAATTGAAATGAAAATGGGCTGGTCACATAATAAACAGAACTGGTGGCAGATGGACCAAGGCAGTCATAGAATGAATCCCACTTGATAAAAAGCACCCATGAAAGAGCCGTAAAACAAGATGAGTTGACAATATCAGCAAATATTGTGGGCCCAATTGACAAAAGAAAGCTCATGACTGTATTGGTTGGAAACACGCAGAAGAGGCCTTCATCCTGCAGTGGTTTGACAATGATGATGATGATCATCAGAAGTATCTATTCTAGTATTTAGTATCTATCATAAGCAGAAGTATCTTCATCTTCTGGAGGTTCTCAGTCACCCCTCAAATTACTGTGGCTGCACATAGTCTGCATAAGTGTGATCCAAACTAAAATGACCATTACTGTGTTATTTCATGTATTAGAATCTCAGTGACAATCCCCTTCCATCTGAAACTCAAGTGGGACCATTATGGACCAGGAGTGGACTTTTTAAATAAATTTAGCATTCCTGCAGAAAGTATGCACTGCAGGAAATTTAGGATTAACAGAAAGTGATCTGTCCATGACAAGGGATTGACGGTACTGTGTCCAATGGCAGCTAATGTTTCTATTATCCTGAAACAAAGGCCATGTCCATGATGTGCTTCTTCTGTGGTTTGATTTAGTAATAGAGAGTAAGGTGCATTGTTGTATGGCAACTATGAATTCCCAGGAGACCTCTGGTCCATGGATGACAGGATGAAGTCGCTCAGAATCATAAAATTGGGGAACTCCATTGCCAGGCTAATATGGCATCACAGGGGCAAGGAGTTTCCTATATGTAGTGAGTTTGGTAGTAGCAATCTCTCCTCCTCCTCCTGCTCCTCCTCCTCCTCCTCCTCCATCATCTAGATCAAACTTTAAACTGCCAGAATGAAGCCAACTTCTTGGCTTTGCTGTTGTTGTTCCAAATATAAGTCATTATCGGTACATGCTTCTAGTAGTAGACAACATACCAGCAGATGGCCCAGGTTCTATGTCACTCCAAATTCACATAGCATGTTGTTATCTGCTAAGAGCTTCCACTTGAGCATATTGGTTTTACATTTAGGAAACTCTCAACCCATTCGGGGACCTCAAGTAGTATAAGGGAGATTAGGTCCTTCAGCTATATCTTCCTTTAATATTATTCCTTGCTTGATGGTTTCCTTCTTCGATCTTTTAATTCGATTTTGTTCTTGTATACCCTCAAGAATATTTGTTCTGGCCATAAAGCTATTTCTAGATCTGAGTCAGCTGGCTTGGGGCATATACCTGTTCAGAAGATGTTGAAGATCATTCTCTTGCTTAGTTCACTTAGTTCTCTGGCATCTGCTACTATTTCTCTCCTGATCTTAAGTAGGGCAATGCCATCAAGAGAATATATTTTCTCAATTGGTATAGGTTTGAAACAACCTATTACTAAATGTATTGCTTCATTGATCTAATCTCTAAGTAACCTAACAAATAGGGATTCATATCCAGCTATCTAAGGGGCAACACTTATTCACAACTTCCTCCCAAAACAGCAGTTCTGCTAACAGCCTTGGTGCTACATTCCTTCTTTATGCTCAGCCAATTCTCAGTAATACACAGCAAATTGGTTAAATCCAAAATTAGGATTTGGGCTTTATTACAAACTTACCCAATATTCCAAAACTCCAGTATGCCCCTGGATGTCAGAAATTTGATCATTAGGAATTTCACACATTTTAAAAGTGGGATAGCCCCTTGGAAGATAACAAGTAAGGCACTGCTAGAAACAGTAACTTACAGATGTATGAGTAAAAACAAGCCATCTGGAGATGTATTGTCCAGCCTGCTCAAGCTATTGTTCTTGAGAATCCTAAAGAGATGGGGAAAAATTAGAACAACATACTGACAAAAAAAATCACAGCCTTTCACTGTGATTGAAGATAGAAACCATGCTAACTGTTTCACTAGTCCACCTGTAGTAGTGACACACTTGTGATGCATAATCATCAAGGATCTAGTGGGCAGGAAGCATTCTTCCTTTGCATTCAGCTACCTCAAGGATGATCTAAGCCCAGGACACAGTAAAGAAGTGGACGGGAATGCATATTTCTTCTACATAAGTTACATAGGATGAACATGAGAGTATACTCACAAGTACTGAGTAAAAGGATAGGGCCACCACACCCATTTGTCAATGGAAGAAATTGCGTTTTCAGTGAAATCCCTGAAGGGGAAAAATTTATATAGGAGAATATAATTTAAATGGATACTGCCAGGTGAGAATATCTTGAAATAAAACACCACATTTTATCTCTAATACATTAAATAGAGTGTAAGTAAACATCACATTAATCTGATATACTAAATGGAGATAATATCTCGAGAGACAACTCAATCCACCACAGAATTTTTTCAAGCCCAGCCACAGATATTTAAAGAAAAGCAGGGAAGGAGCTTCAGGTGTATTTCCCCTTATCCACGTTCCCATCTTTGGTATTCACAAAAATAGAGAACTTGTAGCAGCTCTAAGTTTCACATACAACAGTGAGAGATGCTGACAGTTACAGTCACCTCTGGAAAGTCACAAGTTGCCTAGAAGTAGATTATAAAATGAAATATTAGGAAGAAACTGATGCTATAGTATTTCTTGACTTGGCTCTACATTGGTGGAAAGAGGTGCCTTGACAATTTCTGTTAAAAACTGAGCCAAGCATTAAACTAAACTGAAATCTGTGAACATAAAGATTCTTCTAAGATCATATATACACAATGCTTGCTGTTTGTCTATATTCTTATCAAAATACAGCAAATTATATTGAAACTATAACTTCATCTTCTTTATCACCACACATATTTTCCCAGTTTCTAGATACATCAATAAAAATTGGAAGACTGTTAGCTTTCATGCCTTCATGGGAGCCTAGATCTCAGAAGTTTGTGATTTCTAGGCCAGACCCATAAACTTTATACTACATTGCTTTTTTTTATGTAATAAAAATAGATGAAGTTCTAGTTTTATTATTTTGTCACCTCTCTCTAATATGTATTGATATCACCTATTGAGTCTACGTGGATGATTTTTATATAAATATATGTGCATATGTTTCTTGCAATTTGATATTTTTATTTTTTTTGTTGTTTAATAATCAGTACTTTCTTTTTAAAAAAAACTGTCTTGGGCTTTTCTAACAAACTTCTTTCTTGATCTGATATCTAATCTTTGAATATGTTAATTAATTCAAAGGTCTGTTTTACGCCCATCTGCCTGTAGTGTGCAGAATAAATAGTGACTTCAGATCGAGCTAGAGTTTATTTTCAGGGGAGGTCATATTTTTGGAGAAACATGGCACATGCACAAAATCCAAATTGAAACATGAAAAAAAAATGCTCATCTGATTTCACAACAGTCAAATCCTAAGCCATAGTTTTTTCACTAAACTGGCTACCAAAACAAAAGGAGTCTCAATGTGTTAAAGCATTATAAATAAGCCCTATACTTTTCAGGAGACATACAACTTTCCACCTTAATGCTTATTCTATATAAGCATTATATCTTCTCGCTTGTTACCAAAAATTCTCCCCTTTAATAGCAATAGCAGCAATAGCACTTATATACAGCTTCACTTTGCTTTACAGCCCTCTCTAAAGCAGTTTACAGAGTCAGCATATTGCCCCCAACAATCTGGGTCCTCATTTTACCCACCTCGGAAGGATGGAAGGCTGAGTCAACCTTGAGCCTGGTGGGATTCAATCTGCCAAATTGCAGGCAGCTGGCTGCAGCAGAAGAAGCTTGCAGTACTGCACTCTAACTACTGTGCCACCAAGGCTCTTCAAAAGTGTCCTTTTCCTCCCACATTTGGGAGAATGGAGTTGCTTCCAAGTCCTAAATACTCACAGCATGACAAACTTATATTCATGATCAATTGGATTAGGGACATGGTAGAGGCAAGGAGAGTTAGTAGTCCTGCTACAGTTAAGGATTTCTAAGGTACAACGGCATAGATTGGGACACAGCTCTGTGGCTGTGTTTGACCTCTTAAGAAGCATTAGTAGAATCCAAATGAATACAAGGTGGGTAGCAGAGACAGCAATATATCCCATGCTTCACATTTGACTCCAGTAAAGAAGGCTTGGAATATGGCAGCCAACAGTGGAAGTTACCAAGCAAACAGTTACCCTGTTACCAAGCAACCATATCTACATGTCATTCCACATAGAGGCTACAGGAGAAGGCCACCACAGAGTTCTACTTGGTTATGACATCATTTTACCATGATTCTTGACATCATAGAATTGCCAGGTCTGTGCTGTCCAGACAGTATATAGTAATGGGAATTGAGATAGTTAAGTTAGAATTGGGAGCTGCCCCCTTAAGGGAATGCCTCATGATAAATGTAGTTAATGCATCCTGGGAAATATAGTTCATGTCATGTGGTCACATCTGTAATCCTGATTGGCCACTGAATTGACCTTTGGTTGGGTTGGGGGAGGTTCCTTCACTCTTGCCTGGACCCCAGCAGCGTGCTGGTATCTCACCCTCTCTGCTCCTTCATTATGGGATGAAAGATCACTATTCTTTTACACTATGAAGATGACTATGCAAAGATTTGGACATTAAGATGAATCTCAACATAATTGTGTGTTATACCTTGAGGATTCCTTGTGATTCCAATAAAGGAACTTTGTATGGAAGCCTTTGTAGAGTTGCCTGTCTGTCTTTAAATTCAGCCAGCCAATTAGAAGACAGAACAAGGTCCATGGCAACAAATAGGTAGTGGTCTCTTTTATAGTTAATGAGTTGATTTCATGAGATCACTCAAATATTTGTGCTTAATTTTTTGGGTCAGAGTCACAGTGGTGAATGCCATATATTTCAATGGGAAAATCAGACTAAAATTTGGCTATCATTGTCCAGCTACTAAAACATATCACTGTAAACTACCTAAAGCTAAAAAAAAGGGGGAGGAGGGAGATAAGCAATGGAGAGAGGAAGGTAGGAGGACTTAGATTTATATACCATCCCATTGTTCTTTACAACACTCTGGATGGTTTACAATGTCAACATATTGCCTCCAGGCCTGAGGAAAGGGGGCCGGTACATTGTTCCGAGGCCCATGGAGCTCAAAGGGGGCCCATGAAGGGGAAACTTTTAAAAAATGTTTACAAAACCAAATATTTAAAAAGAAAAACAGCGGGACAGTGTATCAATCTGGACATGCCCGGGCAGGGGTGGGGTGGTGCGTGTGGCTCGCAACAAAACACTCCAAAGCTGGATCAAATCAACTCACCAGAGGGTGATCATTGCTGCTGCTGCTGCTGCGCTGGAAGGACACACCTTCCTTGCTTGCTGTTTGCCCTCCAATGAATTGATTTGATCCAGCTTTGGAGTTGTTTGCTGTGAGCCACCCCCACCATCCCCCACCCCTCCACCCTAGTCGGGGCATGTCCAAGTTGACACACTGTCCTGCTATTTTTCTTTTTAAAAATTTGGTTTTGTAAAAAAAAATTAAAAAGTTTTCCCCTTCGATGGCAAGGAAGGAAAGCATGTCCTTCCCGCGCAGCAGCAGCAGCAATGTTTGCTCCCTCCCCGTTCTCTTCTCCCCTTTCCCCCAGTTCTTGAAGAATGAACTTCGACTTCTCACCCTGTCGAAATCCTTCACGCCAAAAGGGAGGAGGCGCCACTTAGTCAGAGAATCTGTGCACGCCAGTACGCCAAAGGGTAACTGACAAGAGGTGGCTTTAAAACACAAGAGCATCAACCGAGGAGGAGAGGGAGTGGACGAGGGAAGTGTCACTTTTCTTTCATTCATATAGACTAGAGTGAATCATTCTTCTCCCAGTCGAAAAAGAAAAAATCTACTTGTGGACTGCGCAGATTCCAACACTGCTTCTCCATACTTCATCCTCACCCTCCCTGCTTCCCAATCTGCTTCACTGCCCTGGCACCCTCCCCTTTTTTAAATGAGCCTCTCACAGGGTGTAGGGGGGAGAGGAAGGGGAGATCCTCATGGTTGTGTTAACTTAATGTGTAGGTGAGGGGGCCCATATTAGCCTTGTTCCAGCACTTATTAATCTTCTTGGTGGCCCTGATTGCCCCTAACAATCTAGGTCCTTACTTTACTGACCTCGGAATGATAGAAGGCTGAGTCAACCTTGAACCTGTCAGGATCAAACTCTGGACCGTGGACAGAGTTAGCCTTCAATTGTGCATGTAAGATAATCATTCTTAGAAGAAAAAGCAGATAACTGTTCAAATAAATCTCTGTGCTACATCCAGGTGTCTTCCTTCCCCCAAAATTCATTTATTAAATTTCTGTCACATTGCAAGCAGCCCAAATCCTGTGGGCTTACATGAGTACTATCTATAGGGAAATTTATAGTAGTTATGGTAAATCTAAAATCCTAAAATCAACCATGAGAATGTTAAAAATAACAACTCAGGGAAAAAAAAAAAAAAGCAGCAACAGCAAAAAAAATTATCCCCAAATAAGTTAAAATTCTTTCCAGAACAGCTTGATCTTTAACAACTGTCTGTGTATAATCCGGGACATCAACCTGATTACCACGACTTTAAAAAGAAAACCCATTAAACTGAAAAGCAATTCCCTCCTGGCTTCACATTTGGTGGTTTGGTCTGTCAAAGAAGTGGCGGCTCCAGTCCATTCACACCATCCAAGAGACAGTGGTGGTGGTTTGGGCAAGGAAAGAGGTGGCAGTGGCAGACCATTCATGCCAACAAAGAGGTGGTGGCAGCAGACTGTTTGCACCGGCAAAGACAAAGGAAGGGTCACCAAGCAGGCAGAGAGCTGGGCTGTGTGTGAGGCAGAGGAGAATGGTGAGAAAGGCTCAGCAGGGAGCAGGGCCATGTGGGAAACTGGGGTGAAGGCAGGCAAGTGAGCTGGCTGTGGGGGCCACATGGTTGAGGCAAGTGAACAAACGAGGGAGCCAGAGAGCAGCAGCAGCTATGCCAAGGCGGGGAAGGTGAGATAAGGAGTGTCTGGGACTTCTTGGAGGGGTGGGGCGGTGTTAAGTACTTGGACATGGGTTGGAGTAAATGGAGACAGCCTCTGAATGTGAACTTTCAGCTCTTTATTGCATAGTGACTTCTCTAAACAACAACAGTGAACTCTGCCTTATATAGGCAACCCTTGTGAGAATTGTCCAATAGCGAGCTATGAACGCTAGCTCTTTTAACCAATAATAATCCTCTGTTAAGGGCCAATCAGATTCTTAAGAACTAACCAATCCGATCTGGCCACCTAACAGCCAATCAGAAGTGCAGGGCCAGAACCCTGCACTTTACCTCAAGCTCATACTTTATTAACTATGGTACATACACAACACCCCTTCCCCCTGGCTTCTTGATTACGGTGTAGTTATATAGTTCTTTAAATAGGACGGTTGTCTTTTAAGTCTTTCGGATTTTCATTGGACTGGTTGATTGCAATCCTGTTGAGATAGATTGTTGTTTGGCAGGGGATCTGCTTCTTGCTCAGGTGCAATTTCTTGCGGTGCAAACAATTCTCCTTCCTGCTCCATTTCCTGAGTCTCACTTAATTCATCGCTCCCTTCGAGCAGGTTCCCTGGAACGTCATCTTCTTCTGTACCTCCCCCCCCTCGGTTTGGTCATGGGGGAGTTGTTGACTGGCCGTTGTGAGTCGTGACCGTAATTGGTCGATATGCCATTTCCACAGTCTATTGTCACAGCATTTCACTAGGTAGGATTTGGGGCCGGTCACTCGCACTACCGTTGCCTCTATCCATAACGGATCGCCTGATAAGTTTCGTGTGTAAACGTGGTCTCCAACCTGGAAGGTGCAATAGCGACCACTGGATCCTATTGGATTTTCCGGTTCGTAAGCAGGGTGCAACTGGTCGAGGTGGGAACGGAGTCTTTGTCCCATCAGTAGTTCTGCGGGAGTTTTGCCGGTAACGCGATGTGGAGTTATGTGTTGCAAAAAGAGAATTTGGTTGACCTTGTCATCGATATTGTCATAGTCCATTTTTTGCAAAGTCTTTTTAACAAATTGGACCATGCGTTCCGCTCGGCCATTGGTCACAGGGTGCGCAGGCCAGGTGAGCGCATGGCGGATGCCACAGTCAGCGAGGTATTGCTCGAACATTAGTGCCGTAAACTGTGGCCCGTTATCGGACACCAGGACGTCAGGCAATCTGTGGGTTGCAAAGAGTCTATTTCGGATCTTGATCACTGCCTCGGAAGTTGTAGCCGTCATACGATGAATTTCTAACCAATTGGAATATGCGTCGACTGTCAGCAGGAAGGTATATCCTTTGGTTGGCCCCGCGAAATCCAGGTGGATTCTGGACCAGGGTCCACGTGGCGTCTCCCATTCAGAAGGCATGGCTTTTGGTGGGGCGTTGCTGGCTTGTTGGCAATTGGTACACGCTTTGACCCACTGCTCGATTTGCCGGTCCATGCCCAGCTACCATGCGTAGCTTCGTGCAAGCGCTTTCATCCGCACGATGCCAGGGTGGCCCTCGTGCAGGATTTGTAGCAGCATCTTCTGGAGTCGTTCTGGGACAATGACTCTATCGCCCCAGATAATACAGCCTTTTTGGGAAAAAAGTTCAGTCTGTCTCGATTTGAATGGCGCGAAGTCATCTGGTACTTGGTCCAATGGCCATCCGCATTCTACCCAGCCTAGGACTCGAGCTAAGGTGTGGTCTCATTTGGTTTCTCTCGCGATGTCTCAGGCGGTCATAGGTGGCGAGTTGAGTGTTTTGATCTGCAACGTGGTTGCCGTTGGTGCTGGATCGTCGAGACTCTCTGGGAGTGGTACTCGGCTTAATGCGTCGGCGTGGGGAATGGCTTTCCCCGGGCGATATTGCAGGCGATAATTATAAGCAGCTAGGAATTCTGACCATCGGGTCATTCTAGGGGATAATATGTAGGGGGTTGGCTTGTGCCCGGCTATTATCCCTAGCAACGGTTTGTGGTCAGTTATAATGGTAAATGTCCTTCCATACACATATTCATGAAATTTCTTTACAGCTGAAACGATTGCGAGAGCTTCTTTATCAATTTGTCCATAGTTCCGCTCTGCTTGTGAAAGAGTCTTCGAAAAGTAAGCAACAGGGGCTTCATTCCCATTAGGCAGTACATGACTCAAAATGGCACCCACCCTGAAGGGCGATGCATCACAGGTTATAACTAATGGTAAAGTCTCGTTATACTGCATAAGTACAGAGTCAAATGTGAGCAGTTTTTTAACATTCCGGAACGCTTGTTCTTCCCAGTAACCCCATACCCATAATGCTTTTTTATCTAATAACCGGTGTAACGGTTCAGCAACAGTCGCCTTGTGCGGTAAAAATACATTATAGAAATTAATGAGGCCTAAGAACGCCTGGAGATCGGCCTTGTTTCGTGGCCTGGGAGCGTTTTTTATAGCCTTTAATTTACTTTCGGTAGGATGAATGCCCTGGCTATCAATCCAATACCCTAGAAATTCAACACTGTCAGTATATAAGTGACATTTATTTTTTTTTACCTTAAGTCCTGCCTCTTGGAATTTTTTAAGAACACATTTCAAACAATCCTGCAAGATTTTTTTGGTAGGGGCTGCAATTAATACGTCATCGAAATACGGAACCACGCCCTTGATTCCCTGTAACAACCTTTCCATGAGGCTTTGGAATATCCCCGGGGCTACACTAACCCCAAATTGCAATCGGGTACATTTAAAGGCACCTCTGTGCATTACAATTGTTTGGGCTTGGGCCGTCTTTTCATCCACTGGTAGTTGTTGATAAGCTTGAGCTAAATCTAATTTAGCGAAAACCTTTCCGCCCCCCAAGGAATGGAGGAGGTGCTGCACCACCGGAACTGGATACGCATTCTGCTGTAGGGCATGGTTTAAAGTGGCCCGGTAGTCCCTACAAATTTGGATTGACCCGTCTGGCTTAATGGGTGTTACAATAGGGGTTTCCCATGGAGAGTGATCGATGGGCTTCAACACCCCTTGAGCAATTAGCTTGTCGAGTTGTTCGTTGATCTTTGCTTTAAGAGCAAATGGAACTCGACGGGGCTTCAAACGAATAGGGGCTACTTTTTGATCTAGACTAAATGAGATTGGGGTCCCCTTATACTCGCCTAAACGGTCCGTGAAGATGTCGCTGAACTCAGAAATAAGGTCTTCCTCCCACTCACAACCACCGACTCGGTTCATGCCGGCCACTTCGATGCCGAGTGGCGCAAACCATTGGAGGCCTAATAGACTAGGCCTATCTCTATCGATGATCGTTAGAGATAAGTACGCTGTATGCTTTTTGAAGGAGACTCGGACTCGGCAGGACCCGACCACGGGGATTCAATTTCCTTGGTAGTCCTTGAGGATGAGGCATTGAAATTGGAGGTCTTGGCATTGGATTGTGGGGATAAGTTGCTTGCGTGTCTTCCAAGACACCATCGAGAGGGATGATCCCGAGTCGACCTCCATGTGGCAAGGCTGGTTCTCGATGGCTACCGTGACTCGAATTTTCTTAGTTTTCTCAGTTTTTCCAAAGGCGTGACCTATAGTGATAGTATGGTGAGCCTCTTCTTTTTGCAAAGCTCAATTTCTGTAGGAGTGGTTTGCTGGCTCTTGCCTTACAGGACGGTTTCCTGTCGATTGGCGATAGTTGGCCCCTCTTGAAGCCTGGCTGGGTCCTGGTAAGCTGCGGCAGACCCGGCTGATGTGGCCTCGTTTCCCGCACTCATGGCAGAGTGCGTCGTGGAATTTGTATTCGGCCCTGGCATGGTTTGCTCCACAGCCAGCACAAGGGCGTAAGGTCTTAGGGCGAGGGTCCTGGTCGGACCTCAGTCAATGGACCCCTTCTTCGTTGCTTTCTGACGACGAAGAGAGGTCCTCGTGGTGAATTGTTGCGAGCTGCCCTTCTGAGTTGGGTAAGATTTCGCCGGTCGGTGGTATTGCTGGAGTGCGGCTTCGCCATAATTGTGCAGCCAACTTTTTCGTCGCCTCTGCAGCTGTGGCCTCGGCGATGGCATCAGCAAGGCTGATGTCGCCTTTCGCCATCAGCTTGCTTTGCACGCCTAGTGCATCTAATCCCAGAATTACTCGATCTCTTAGTGCTTCTTCTAAATCGGTGAACCCGCAGAGGCCCCCTAAATTTTGGAGGTCCACCACGAAATCGGCCACACTCTCTCCCTTTCGTTGGTTTCTCTGATAAAACTCGTGGCGTCTCACGAGTGTAGGCACGGTTGGCGCATAATGGTCTCTCAGGATAGGTTCGAGGTCGTCCCAGCTCATGGCTTTCACTTCTCGAGGTTTGGCAAGTGCTTTAGCCATCTTAAATACAGCTGGGCCACAATGCATCAGGAACAATGCCCGCTTCTTTGCTGGTGTGGTGTCCTTCAAATTATTCATCTCGAGAAACATTTGGAAGCGATTCATGTAGGATTCCCAATCCTCTTGGTTTGGATCGAACGGAGCGGGTGGTACGATGCCACCGGACACGTTCCGTTGTTGGCGTCGTCTTATCACGTGCTCAGTATTGCTTCCTGGCTTCTTCGGTTCAGACGTCTCCACATCGCATCCTCGTTGCCAGTGTTAAGTACTTGGACATGGGTCGGAGTAAATGGAGACAGCCTCTGAATGTGAACTTTCAGCTCTTTATTGCATAGTGACTTCTCTAAACAACAACAGTGAACTCTGCCTTATATAGGCAACCCTTGTGAGAATTGTCCAATAGCGAGCTATGAACGCTAGCTCTTTTAACCAATAATAATCCTCTGTTAAGGGCCAATCGGATTCTTAAGAACTAACCAATCCGATCTGGCTGCCTAACAGCCAACCAGAAGTGCAGGGCCAGAACCCTGCACTTTACCTCAAGCTCATACTTTATTAACTATGGTACATACACAACAGGCAGGACCAGCCAATTGTGGGATTAGATGGTTCTATCAAATGTCCTAACAAGTAAATGATTGCTGGTGGTTTCAGGAAGATTAAATTATCACATGCTTACATTTTTGCCATGTCTGCTGTTGATACACATGCCCCCCACCCCGAATCTACCTTTGTGGAAAAAGAAGAGCCAGCACAAAAATCCATAACCAATACATGAAGTATTGTAAAAACTAAATTTGGAGAATTAAAGAAGGTTAAGAGAATGACAGATTAGAAAAACTGATTACATTTAGCAAAGCAGGACTAAAGCGAAGGCAGGCAAGGCAAGGATCAGATTCCTGGTACGGTACGTCTCTAAAAAAGCTGCCAGTTGTCATCGGGACAAATCAAGGCAACGAGTATTTGTCTTTCCTGTCATCAAGAGTAAAAGCCAACTGCCTGGCACCACGCTAAGCAACTAACAAAGCACTATCCCGATTGTGATCTTTTTCCCTCATTAAAATTCCCCTGTATCTCAGGACAGAGGGAAAACAATCTTGACCCCAGCAATGTTTCTTTCCTACCACTTACTGTGCCTTTTAACCTTTTTTTCCCACACCTTCCTATAATTTTCCTCTTTCTCTGATTGTGTTCTTTCAATGCCATTTCACTTTCTTTCCCCAAGAATCTCCTACCAATTCCTTCCTCCAGCTGGTGGGGGGACTTGGTGAGAGATGTGGGGAGGGATCTCACCAGCTCTATGATGCAACCACAATGAAACTCAATGGGGAAACCAGTAAGTGCTGCATTCCCTGCCAACTGGTGGGGCAGCAGCACAGTGTCTCCCAAGTGGAGGGGGGCCCCGAACCACAGTGGTAAGAAGCAGGCAGAAGCTAGCAGTGAGCGCCCCACTATTCCAGGAGGGAAGGCAGGCACCACGCCATCTGAATCAGCCATCCAGGTGGAGGCAGGCACTGTGGCAGATGGGATGGAGCCAGGAGGGATGTGCGAGCTGAACATTTGAAGCCACTTCCCCGGAGTTTGCAAGCAGGTTTGGCAGGGCCATTTAGCAGGGAGGGAAACCCCAGCCCATTTGGTTCACTTCGGCTTGGGGTGGAACACAGAAGGTGGAGGAAATCCATGCCTCTCAGCCCTCAAAGACTCCTTTGCATCCCAGAATGTGATCTTGTGCACTCTCTCTCTAGCTTCCTCTCCCTTTTCTTTTTCTCCTCCCTCCTTCCTTCCTTCCTTCCTTCCTTCCTTCCTTCCTTCCTTCCTTCCTTCCTTCCTTCCTTCCTTCCTTCCTTCCTTCCTTCCTTCCTTCCTTCCTTCCTTCTTCTTCTCTCCCTCCCTCCCTCCCTCCCTCTCTCTCTGATTCTGATTCTCTGGCATCTCATTTTTTGTTGGGGCTTGACAGGGGCTTCTTCTGATTCTTGTTGGTATGCACAGTACCAACAAGAACCACCCGTGAGAAGAAGCACCCGTGAGACCCAGAAAGAAATGAGGCAAGTACAGGGGTGCTTGCTCCCGTTCTGGAATATGGAGTGAGTCTCCATCCCCCTCCCCCATTGCCCTTACCTTCTCAGGCCAGGCGATGAGTGACTGGGTGTGGAGGGCAAGGAGTGGGGCCAGCCAGTGGTGGGATCACTCAACAGGGAGCCACAACAAAGGGATGAAAGAGCCGCATGCAACACCTGGCTTAGAGTGAACTAGACCTCTAGCTGCTTGTCATAGCTGCTTGTCTCCCACTCTGAGATTGGGAATAGCAGCTTCAAGATTGAATAGTAACACCTTTTGCCTCTTCCTTTTTCCAGATCCATCAAACATACAAAAAAATGCTATTTCATACAACATATAGTGTTGTGAATCAATAAATACTTAATAAAGATTATTAAGAGCTTAAAGCAAAGTGCAGGGTTCTGGCCCTGCACTTCTGATTGGCTGATATTAACGACATTGGATTGGTCTGTTCAGGAGAATCTGATTGGCTATTAACGAGCCTCTCCCATTGGTTAATGGAGCTAGCACTCCCTGTATTTTCATTGGTTAAATAAGTTAAGAGTTACCTATATAAAGGGGCCCATCATGGCCATTGAGCTGAGCTGTTTCACATGTAAATAAAGAGTTTGAAGTTCACTGTTTCACTGGCTCGTCTACATCCTTGCACCCATGCAAAGAACATAACACTGGCGACGAGGATGGGATGTGGAGACGTCAGAGCTTACTGAACAATGAAGAACCATAACCGAGCACATGGCTGAACGCACCAACGGCAGAACCATGTCCGGCAGCGTCATACCACCTGCTCCATTCAACCCGGCACAAGAAGACTGGGACTCATATATGGATCGCTTCCAGATGTTTCTGGAAACCAACAATTTGAAGGATGCCACTACCGGAAAGAAACGAGTGGTATTCCTAACTCATTGTGGGCCAACCATATTCAAGATGGCCAAGGCACTAGCAAAACCGGCAGAAGTAAAGTCTATGGACTGGGACGTCCTTGAACCACTGCTGAGGGCTCACTACGCACCGACCGTGCCAACGTTTGTGAGAAGGCATGAATTTTATCAGAGAAGTCAGCAGATGGGTGAAAGTGTTCCTGATTTCATCGTGGATCTCCAGAATCTGGGAGGCCTATGCGAGTTTACTGACTTAGAAGAAGCCCTAAGAGACCAAATCATTCTGGGATTAGATGCACCAGGCACTCAGAGTAAACTAATGGCGAAAGGTGATGTTAGCTTTAAAGATGCCATAGCTGAAGCTACTGCAGCAGAAGCAACCAGGAAGTCAGCTGCTCAAATGCGCCACACCCATGCACCAGTTCGCCAACGAGCCTGCGACATTTCACCTCAGTCAGAGGGACAGCTAGATACAGCCCACCACGAGGATCTCGAATCGTCATCAGAAAGTGACAAGGAAGAGGTCCATCGACTTTGGTCCAAACGGGACCAATGCCAGAAATTGCAGTACCAATGTACTGGGTGTGGAGCAAGCCACCCCCGGTCAGAATGCAAATTCCTCGATACGCTCTGCCATGTGTGCAGGAAAAGAGGCCATATAGGACGGGTCTGTAGAAGCAAGCCAGGACCTAGCCAGCCCTCAAGGGGGGCTAACTATCGCCAACCAACTGGAAGTCGTCCCATGAAACGAGAACCCGTGAACCACCAATGGAACAACCACTCCTACAGAAACAAAACCCTAAACCACCCAATGAAGCGAGAAGAGGCTCACCAAATGATCATGATTGGTCATGCCTTATCTCTTGACGCCAAAAAGATCCGAGTGAAAGTGGCCATCAAAAACCAGCCCTGCCTGATGGAAGTCGATTCAGGATCGTCCCTCTCGATGGTTTCCTGGAAGACCCTCAAGCAGCTCATCCCCACTATCCGTAGGCAAGACCTTCGATTCCAAAGGCTCATACTCTAGGACTATCAAGGAAATTGAATCCCGGTCATTGGATCCAGCCGAGTACGGGTATCGTTTAAGAACCGTACACCATTTCTACCCCTGACTGTAATCAACAAGGATCGGCCTAGTTTGTTAGGCCTCCAATGGTTCGCTCCACTTGGAATTGAAGTAGCCGGCATTCACCGAACCTGCACAGCGATTGGGAAGAAGACCTCGTCCACGAATTCCAGGACGTCTTCGCAAAAAAATTAGGCGAGTACAAGGGGACCCCGATATTGTTTAACCTCAATCCCAAAATAGTTCCCATCCACCTTAAGCTTCATCGAGTTCCATTTGCCCTTAAACCAAAGATTGACAAGCAGCTTGATAAATTAATAGCCCAGAGTGTGTTAGAACCAACCGATCACTCTCCCTGGGAAACCCCAATCGTAACACCCATCAAGCCGGATGGATCGGTAAGAATTTGTGGGGACTACCGAGCCACCCTGAACCACGCCCTTCAACAAAACGCTTACCCGGTACCAGTGGTGCAACACCTCCTCCATTCCCTGGGGGGCGGAAAAGTCTTCAGTAAACTAGACTTAGCCCAGGCATACCAACAACTGCCTGTTGACAAAAAAACGGCAGAGGTCCAAACAATCGTTATGCACAGAGGTGCATTTAAATGTAACCGACTCCAGTTCGGAGTGAGCGTAGCCCTGGGAATCTTTCAAAGCTTGATGGAAAGACTATTACAAGGGATAAAAGGTGTTGTCCCATATTTTGATAATGTGTTAATCGCAGCCCCAACTCAGAAAATACTAAAGGAACACCTGAGGTTGGTTCTCCAGAGATTTAAAGACTCAGGTCTCAAAGTTAAAAAAAACAAGTGTTATTTATGTACGGATCGTGTAGAATTTTTGGGATATTTAATTGATAGTCAAGGCATTCACCCCACCGAAAACAAACTCAGGGCAATCAAGAACGCTCCAAAACCCCGGAACAAGGCCGACCTCCAGGCTTTTCTGGGCCTTATCAATTTTTATAACGTTTTCCTGCCTCACAAAGCAACCATAGCTGAACCCCTACATCGTTTATTGGACAAAAAAGCAACCTGGGTATGGGGACACAGAGAAGAACAGGCGTTTCGACATGTAAAAAATTTATTGACTTCTGATGCTATCCTGATGCAGTATAACGAGACTTTGCCTTTAATGATCACGTGTGATGCATCCCCATTCGGAGTAGGTGCCATTTTAAGCCACTTTTTGCCAAACGGTAATGAAGCCCCTGTTGCCTATTTTTCAAAGACGTTATCAAAAACGGAACGTAACTACAGTCAAATTGATAAGGAGGCCCTTGCTATAGTATCCGCGGTTAAGAGATTTCATGAATATGTGTATGGCCGAGCCTTTACCATAGTGACTGACCACAAACCTTTGCTGAGAATAATAGTGGGAGATAGGCCAACACCGTATATATTATCTCCCAGAATGACCCGCTGGTCAGAATTCTTGGCAGCATACAATTACAAGTTGCAACATCGCCCAGGGAAGGCCATTCCCCACGCCAACGCATTGAGCTGTGCACCTCTTCCAGAGATCATTTATGACCCTGCTCCGATGGTTACAACACTGCAGATCGAGACACTTCGAACGTCGCCATTAACGGCCCGAGATATCGCGATGGAAACAAAACGCGACCCCATTTTAGCATGAGTCCTCAGTTGGGTTGAACGGGGATGGCCGTTGGACCAAATACCTGACGACTACGCCCCATTCAAAAATCGGCAAACGGAACTATTTTCTCAAAAGAGCTGCATTATCTGGGGTGATAGAGTTATCATCCCAGAGCGGTTGTGACCAGAGATACTAAGGACCTTGCATGATGGCCTCCCCGGCATCATGTGTATGAAAGCCCTCGCACGAAGCTACGCGTGGTGGCCGGGTATTGACAAGCAGATAGAGACATGGATAAAAGCCTGTCACAAATGCCAGGAAGTAAGCAACGACCCGCCGAAAGTGACCCCAACTGAATGGGAACCACCGAGGGTATTCATCTGGACTTTGCAGGTCCTACCAAGGGACACACATTCTTATTAACGGTGGATGCCTACTCGAACTGGCTTGAAATCCATGAAATGAGGAATACAACGACCAAATCAGTCATTAGGAAACTAGACAGACTCTTTGTGACACACGGATTACCAGACATTCTAGTATCCGACAATGGGCCTCAATTTACTGTGCTGTCCTTCGAACAGTACCTGGCAGACCGCGGTTTTCGACATGCGCTAACTTTGCCGGTGCATCCTGCGGCCAACGGAAGGGCCAAGCGCATGGTACAATTCGTCAAGAAAACCTTGCATAAAATGGACTATGGCGATATAGAAGACAAGATTAACCGGATACTCCTTTTGCAACATATCACTCTGCACAGCGTCACCAATAAAACATCCACTGAGTTGTTAATGGGACGGAAGCTCCGCTCCCACCTCGACCGTCTACATCCATCATATGAACCTGAAAAACCACACGGTTCCAGCGGGAAATGTCGCAATTTCCAGGTAGGCGATTTGGTTTTTGCTAGGAACTTTTCGGGCAATCCGTTGTGGGTCGAGGCAACTATAGTACAAGTAACCGGCCCTAGATCGTTCCGCGTGAAATGTCGCGACAATAGAATATGGAAGCACCATATTGATCAGCTGCATTCAAGGCTACAGTCGGGGATCTCCGAGCTCCCTGATTTCCAAACCGAGGAGGGAGGAGATAGTGAGGAAGCTGAATTCAAAGCGGCAGAAAGTTTAAGTGGTAGTAATGACAGCTCAGAGGCAGCACGTGATGGATCCGGAATGGGGGTGGCCTTGCCTCAAAGAGATGCCGAGAGCAGTAGCGACGACGAAAATTCAAATGCGGAACGGGAGGCACCCTCTTCACCAGATAATGTCCTACCCCAACAAGACCGTAGCCAAATACCGGGAGGACAACAAAAATCTAATAGACAATCAAAACAACCTGCCTACCTCAAAGATTATGTGACCTTAAACGGAACCCGGGGGGAAGGGGTGTTGTGAATCAATAAATACTTAATAAAGATTATTAAGAGCTTGAAGCAAAGTGCAGGGTTCTGGCCCTGCACTTTTGATTGGCCGATAATAGCGACATCGGATTGGTCCATTCAGGAGAATCTGATTGGCTATTAATGAGCCTCTCCCATTGGTTAATAGAGCTAGCGCTCCCTCTGTTTTCATTGGTTAAATAAGTTAAGAGTTATCTATATAAAGGGGCCCATCGTGGCCATTGAGCTGAGCTGTTTCACATGTAAATAGTTTGAAGTTCACTGTTTCACTGGCTCGTCTCCATCCTTGCACCCATGCAAAGAACATAACATATAGTATGAATTCCAAAATACTCTGAAATGTGCACAACAAATTCTGCAAAAGATAGTGATGACTACTGTACTTCATGATACATTCATGATCTGTTATCAAATGCACCTATTACCTGCAGTACTGAAGCAGCGTGTCTGCCTTTCTGTTTCTATGAAGAAAAGGGAAGGGGAGAGGAGAAGAGAGCTGAGTTTATTTAGCCAAGTGTGATTAGATATACAAGGAATTTGTCTCTGAGGCAGAAGCTCTGCAAAACAATAGTAATCAGTCATAATTTTAATACCAATAAGAGGGGGGTAATACAAAATAATAGCATAATATTACAACCATACTAATTATGTAAGTGTACATAGACATTAGATAGCACTCTGAGAATTAGGTGTTCAGCAGAATGTTGGCACAAGGGGAAAAAACTGTCCCTGTGCCTAGTTGTTTTGACATGCAATGATCTATAGTGCCAGCCCATGAGGAGGGGTTGAAACAGTTTATGTCCAGGATGTGAGGAGTCTGTAGATATTTTCTCAGCCTTCCTTCTGACCTGTGCAAAATATAGTCTATATAGGTTGGTTGCAATTCTTCATTCTTCAGTCCTAACTATCCACTGGAGACTCTACCTCTCCTGTTTGGTTGCTGTACCAAACTGGACATTCTAGAAATACAAATGACAGACTCAGTAATTCCTCTATAGAACTATATCAACAATTTGAGGGATAGTTTGAACTTCTTGAGTTGACACAAGAAGAGCATTATTTGTTGTGGCTTTTTAATGATGTTCTAATACTTTATATCTATTTCAAGTCCTGGGAGATTATATAACCCCAAAACTTGAAGGATTCTATTGCTGATGCCATACTATTAACTAGTGTTGGACATGGTAGAATAGAAGAGTTCTTCCATAAAGCCAACAATCAATTGAAAGGAATGCTCTCCACTGAAAATATGAATACCACTCCCAATATGCAGATGATACAATCTACATTATTGATGATACAGGAAACAATGATTAAACTGCAAGAAAACATATCAAAAAATCATGGCGAAATAAAATCTGAAATGGGAGAGATGAAATCAGAAATATATAAATTGGATGACAGGATGGGCCTCAATTCAAGCAGTGATCCAGAAAAATGAGGAAAGAATAAAAACAATTGGAAATAGAATGGAACAAACTGAGAAAAAAACTAGAAATGGTGGATCAGAAGATGACAGGACAAAACAAAGAATTGGAAGAATCTCTCATTCTTCTCAAAATGGACTGGGCCTCATTCTTTCTAAGGTTCCAGAATATAACAGAGACAAAGGAGGAGGACCTGCAGATACTGATGGCAGAATTGATTGCAGAGGCCCTCCAGAAGGACAGACAAGAAATTATAAATGAAATATATGATGTTTATAAAGTATATACACAAGCTATGCCTGATGCCACAAACTCCCCACAGAAGTGCCTATAAGATTTGCACACAGAAAAGGGATATTATATACAAAATCACAAGAGAGAAACCGATGACATACAAAAGGAAAGAAATAATTGTACTGAAGCAAATCCCTAGAAGATTATGCAAGCAGTGGAAGCAGGGGTGGTATTCTACCAGTCAGTACCTATTCGCTAGAACCAGTTGTTAACATTCAAAGCAGTTCAGAGAACCGGTTGTTAGAAGAAATTACTGGCCTAATCCTGTAAGGAAGGCAGGAAGGAAACATTCTGGTGTTGCTTATAGAAACTGCCTCTCTGCTAATCCTTATTACATTCTTGGCAGGAGTAGACTTCCTGTCTCAGGAACTTCTCTGGAGTTTTTTTCCCCTTCTTTGCTGGTACTTTGCTTGTGTGGGGTGACCATTCAAAGTTACAATGGCACTGAAAAAAGTGACTTATGACCATTTTTCACACTTATAACTGTTGCAGCATCCCCACAATCATGAGAGGCCAGGTGAGGAGATGTGTGCCTCAATGTGAGTGATATTGAGTTAGCCATGCCCAGCCAATAACATGACCACCAAGCCACGTCCACCAACTAATCCATGCCCACAGAACCGGTTGTTTAAAAATTTGAATCCCACCCTTGAGCGGAAGGACTATCGGTTTCTAGCAACCCAATTAAATAAGAAGAATATCTTGTTCAAATATCCCATCCAAATCTTAATTCATGGCCCTTTAGTTCAAGTAACCTCTTGTTCTGGAGGTTCATCCATTCTTTTAAACAAGGCAAACAGCACGCATCAAAGTACAGTTTCAAGTCTGCTAGGCTGTCTGTTTCCTGAGCATCTTGCAGTATCTTAAATCTAATTCTTAGTTTTTTCCCTTGCCATATAAACTTAGAAATATCCTATCCAATCCATTGTTTAAATGGATTATCATTTGCAAGTATTGATAACCTCTGGAATTAAAAAATATAGCATCTTTGGTAAAATATTCATCTTAATTACAGAGATTGTACCCAATAGTGATAGGTGCAGTTTCTCCCATCTTTGTATGTCTGACTTAATATATCTCGAAAGAGGGACATAATTATTTTGAAACAGTGTTATGTTTGTATTTGTCAACATAACCCCTAAGTACTTCACCTTTTCTTCAACTCTAAAATCGACTTTGTGGTCAATATATCACTGCCCTGAGAAGACATATTTTTAATTGTTGTTTTCTGGTTTGTTTATTTTAAATCCTGTCAAAGCCCCAAACTCATTTCACAAATCTTTCCAAGAAAAGTGCAAGGACTTCTCCAGGCAGTCTCCAGGGGTCAACACTGACTCAAAGGTGCCAAACTTCAAACTTTCATCTTCAATTAGACTTATTGTCTTGAGGTTCCATGCCCCCTGGCTCTGCTGCCCCCTTGAAAAGGTTGCTTTGCCCAACAATAGAAATAACCCCAGGTACTCAGACAAGGATTTGCCAATCTTTCCCAACAGTTGCCACCAAATCAGATTACTAGGATTTTCGATCTGCAGCTTTCCATTTCTACCTCAACTGAAATGGTCTCTCTCCTGATATCTCTCAGATATCTGCAGACATGGTTCTTAGACACCTACTGAATAACTCGCCAAATTCCCAAAACCTTTACTATGTAAATATTGCCTTTCCCCCTTCCTTTTTAATATGCTTTATTAATTATAAGTGTAGTTCATAATTTTTCAGTCATCTTTATTTTCATTGTCTACCACTTAAGAGTATAAAAATAACAAGATGGCTTCACTTTGTGGCTTCTGCTATAAATACAAGGAAATGCAAATACAGTGGTCTTTCCAACTTTTCTCCAGATGCAAGAATGTTTGTTGAACTATAGTTTTTTTTAATCATACTATAAACCCAGATAGCAAGATAGACACCGTGCATTAGCATGTAACTTTAGATCAATAGCTCTATTTTTAAAAGAAGAACAGCAAGCACCTCAGGAACAAATAAGGTTCTATTAGGAGTTCATTGGAGTTTTTGATGCCATTGACCTTTCTGTTATTGTGGACAGGCTATACAAATTGTATACTGGAGGTGAGGCTTGAACTAGTTACATTTACATTTGAAAGGCTAGTTTCAAATAGTGGTAGTTGTTAGATAGGGAGTCAATGGACACTCAGAGAGGTGAAAACAACCATTTATTGAAGATCCAGAAAACAAGAGGAAGAGCCATCACCAGTTTCCTGCTTTTAAATTGGGAACTGTCTGATGTTTCAGCCATTGATGTTCCTTTAATTTCCTGCTGTTGAAATTCACCAATGAGTGGAGTCTTACATCAAACTCCACTCCTTACTTCTCCCCTCTTGGATGGGCATTAGCCAATCATTTTGAGTGTAGTGAATGTAGTCACGCAGGTAAGTGGGGCTTCAGTGGGTGCACCTGACCTGTGCAGTTCATTTGTTTCAGTGGTGGTGACCTGGACAGTCAAGTTTGCTGCCTCTCTGGAGTCAGCCCATGGAAGTACCTTGAAGTTTCCCTGAGGTGTATTTGGTTCCACTGGGACGGATTCGTCCAAGGTTCTCCACTGGATTCCTGGTTCCTCAGGTGAGTGACAGTGTAGGGAGTTTGGGGGCTTCCTTAATGGCTTTAATTTTGTTGTTGGTTGGGTGAATACCTGACCCATCAATTAAAAAATCCCAAAATTCAACTTGGGGTACTGCTATCTGCCCTCTTTCTTTTTTTATTTTAAGCAAAACTTCCTGAAAATGGTGCAGGACTATCCGTAGCCAGTGAATTAGATGTTGTTTGTTGCTTGTGGATAAGAGGACATCATCAAAATAAGGCACCATCCCTGGAATGCCATGTAGTAGACGTTCTATTAAATTGGAATAGTCCAGGTGCCACAATCACTCTGAACTGCAATCCATGGCATTTAAATGCACCCCTTTGGATCACAGTTGTTTGTGCCTCTGCTGTGGCTTCATCCACTGGCAGATGCTGATAGGCTTTTGCTAAATCAAGTTTTGCAAAAGTTTTGCCTTTCCTCAAAGAATGCAAAAGATGTTGCATTACTGGCATGGCATAGGTGCTCTGTTGCAATGCCTTATTTAATGTACATTTATAATCTGCGCAGATACAGATGGAGCCATCTGGTTTGATTGGTGTCACAATAGGTGTCTCCCACCTAGCATGGTTGACTGGCTCCAAAATTTCCTGGGCTTGTCTAATTGCTCATCAATTTTGGGCCACAGAGCAAAAGAAACCCTTTGTGACAGGGCAACTTGGTGGTCTAGATTGAAACAGATAGGGGTCCCCATGTACTTGCCTAGGCTTTCTTCGAAAATGTCTCTGAATTCGGTTTGCAGCTTCTCGTCTTCTTGGGTGGTGTTGATGCCAATCATTCCTAATCCCAGGGTGTTGAACCATTCTATACCAAGTAGGCTGGGTAGATCTCTGTCTACTATGATCAGTGATAATAACCCTGTAAATTCCTTAAATTGGATTTGGAAGAAACGTCACCCTATCATTGGGATGCAGTTTTCTCAGTAGTCTTTTAAGAGTGTCTTTTGCATCTTCAGCTGTTGTCTGGTGATACCTTGGGCCACCTTTCTGATGGTTGACCAGGACATCATGGATATATATGATCCTGTGTCCACTTCCATGTTGCATGGGCTTCCTTCAATTAGCACAATGATATGGAATTTCTTTGATTTGTAAATGTCAGAATGCCCCACTACTGTATGATGGGTCTCCCTAGCTTCTGTGGGTCAGTCTTCTTTCCACTTGTATTTTGAAAATGGTGACTTCCAGAACCCCATCTGTGGGCCAAGAGGTTGTGTGGGGATAAAGATGGTCTCTGGCAATGATAGATTGGCTGGCTCACTCTACAAGCCTCAGCTATGTGTCCCCTGCATTTGCAATGCTGGCAAATGGTGCCTTTACTTACATGCTGACCTGGGATGATTTCCCCCACACCCGACACTCTAAGGAGGTCTCTGCCCTGCTCCCGACTATCCCACCTTCATTGCCAGTGTTAGATAGAGGGCAGGGTGGGATTCTACTGGTTCAAATCAGTTCAGGTGAACCGGATGTTAAATTTTCACCAAATCAGTATTTGAACCAACTGATTGGCCCTGCCCACCGATCTTGCCGCTCCAGGAGTCTTCACACAACCCATTTTTGATGAAGGGTTCACATGGAGGCTCTGGGAAGGAGGAAAATGGGACTTCTGGAAGTCCAGAAATGGGCCTGTTTCTGGCTTTTGAAGGGCTCCCAGAGCCCAGGGGAGGCCATTTTTGCCCTCCCAGAGGCCCAAGGGAAGCCTCCAAATCCCTGGGAAGGCAAAAAACGGCCCTACCAGAAGTACTGGAAGTCACAAAATGGGCCTGTTTCCAGCTTCCGGAGAGTGTCCAGAGCCCAGGGAAGCCATTTTTGCCCTCCCAGAGGCCCAAGGGAAGTCTCTGGACCTTTGGGAAGGCAAAAATGGCGCTTCTGGAAGTTCTGGTAGGCCACGCCCATCCAGCAACTGGGCAGCAAACTGGTTGCTGAGGTTTTTGAATCCCACCTGATAGGGGATTGATGGAAGAGACAGGATGCTCAGAGAGGCTAAAACTGTTTATTGAAGATCTGGAAAACAAGAGGAAGAGCCACTGCCTGTTCCCTGCTTTTAAGCCAGGAGCTATCCAGCATTTCAGCCATTGATGGTGCTTTAATTTCCCGCCGTTGAAATTCACCAATGAGTGGAATCTTATGTCAGACTCCACTCCTTACTGAATATTCAACAGTAGTAGCAGAGTCCCATTAAGGATTCCCTTCTTTTTTCCATGCTAACTTCAATAGTTCAATCAATCCCTGGATAAGAGCAGTCCAAATACCACAAAGGGCAAGCAACTTTGAGTTAATATTTTTTCTCAACTAACATAAAGAATGATGTTGTAATTGATAGAATAAAATGATTAGGAAATTTGAAAGGAACCATAGTTAACTTGAATACTGGTGTGCATATGTGTTCAAACTATTCATCCAGTTCTGAATGGGGCTTCCTGATCCAATGTTGCCCCTTAAAATTTGAGCAGTCTCTCTGACAAGAAATAAACATTATTCACCATTTTTGGCTGATAAGCTAGTTGTCACTTTTCCTTCAGATGACAACCTGTCTACCCTTCGTCCTGTTGTGGCCATCTTCCTCAGTGCATTGTTTTCAAACAGTCCTGAAATTTCAGTAGGCCAAATAATGCTGCAAGGTTTTTGGAGACTGAGAAATTTTCCATGCTACTCCAATGATTTATTAGCAGCACAGGATGTTTCTGGGCTCAACATCTAGTGCTCTTTTGACTTGGGACCAAGATTTTAGAAGGAGTTTATACTCTCATCTCTCTCTGTTTGAACCATGAAAGCTTTTTCAAGGTTGTTTTATTTTATTTTTTTGCTCCTGACAAGTGAAGTGAGGAAAACAGAATGTTTTCCCTGCAAAGGAGAGCAGTCTTATACAGCTAATTTTGTTGTTTTGCCATCAAGTGAATATTTTTTTATTCCTCAGACTTTTTAATAGCTGTTACATTTTCATTTTGTATTGTAAGTGCTGTGAATTCTTAATCACACTGTGAGTTTTATTTTGTTCCCTGCTATTTTGTGTGTGTGTGTGTGTGTTACAGTTTATAGTCATAATTTTAGTTATAGATGTAAAAACCTGATACAGTATTCTGCATTTGGGAACCTGAAAATATTATTGAAGATTTAATAGAGATGCAATAAATAAATACATACAGACGAGGGTAATCCTGCTGCTACACAAATATCATGTGAATGTTCTATACATTTGTAAAACATCATTCTGGCACCAAGAAACCTATAGATTTTATAATTGGTTGCCACTAAGGCCATGAGTAATAAGAACCTTAGCTCAACCCAATTGCAGTTGCTCCAGATGGGAGAATAGCTATTCTGAAATGTTTTTAAGCCTCGGGATAAGGATAACAATAAAAAGGTGCCTGGAAAAATGTATTTAATAATAAAATATATAGTGATAAGCAGTGCTCTAGATAAATAGGATTAATCTTCTTCTTCTTCTTCTTCCTCGTCCTCATCTCCCTCTTCTGAACTTCTGTAGATATAAACAGATTAAAAGATGATATTACAATGTGCTTATAAAACTACATATTCTTCTAATAAGTCTGTTCAACTTTTGTGAAGCTATTATTATTATAATAGATCCAGTATCCTTATTCTCAGGTGCTTATAAAGTAATATCCATATATTGAGGTGCCATTATTTTTCTGAGAAGAGCAAGAATTTCAGAAGTGTATTAGAGCTTTTATTTCAAAAACACTCTCATAGCCAGCCGCTCTAAGAGAAAAGGCTTTGGTAACCACCCATAAAATCTTCCCACAATAGCTACTTTGGGTCTGGAAGCATCATTTTCTATCTATGGTAAGGATAGGAAAAGGAAGAAGTAAAGCCCTAGGTTTGAATAGAATTAATTAATAAATGTTAAATAGATGTTATAAGCCACCTGGAATTACCTACATGTGAGTTAGGCAATTATATACATTTGTTTAATAAATAAATGAAATGCATGACTATTTCTATGTCCCTGTAAACAAGCATCTATGCTAAATAAAATATTTCAATAGGAGGAACACAATGGGTGCAACAACAACAACAACAACAAATCAGGATGCCGCTTATTCCTAGTAAACCAGTGTTTGGGAGGATTCTTACTGTGGCATTCAAATGTAAATGTACTTAGGAGTAAAACACACTATATTCTCTGGGGTTCGTCTGTGAATTGGTTATACAGATCAGGATGCATATTCTTGTATCAAAACCTGAATTGTAACAGGCAGAACACAATATTATCTTTCCTATTGAGACATTTTAATGGGTCCTTTAAGTTTCTGTTTGTTTTTCACTTCCTACCCTTTCTCAACAATCCTGGAATCTTTTTCTGTAGTTTGCCAACTCAGCCTCTTCCTGCACCTCGCAGTACTTTCTGACCTGAGTAGTACAGCTAATTACTGATATACAGTATTACAAGCTAACTCTGCCCATAGCCAAAAGTTATACCCTGACTGACACACGGTTGACTCATCCTTTTCTCTTTCCAAGGTTGGCATTGCCGCCATATTGTTAGGGGCAATATTCTGACACTATAAACAGCTCAGAGAATGCTGTAAAGCATTGTGGAGTTGTATACAAGTCCAAGTGCTATTGCTGTTGCTTATTCTGTTGCAAGATACTAGCTTCTTTGACAGAAAGTGACTGATTTCTAAATCTGCATTTCCAGATTCTATTAAACCAAGGTAACATGAAAACATCATTATATATTTTAACATACATTGGAAAATATCATCCCCCAAACTAAATATATTAAGAAAACCTGGAAAATCAGGTATTCATGTGAAAATTCTTATATTCTCTCTATGAATTGCAATGTTGCTAGGCTAGATCTTTCAAAAAGGACATATATTTTCTTTGAGAAGATCTAGATCTGACAACCATAGGAAAATCACCCAAAACAACTGTAGCTTGAAGCCAATTTTTCATATCCATTAAACATACCTTTGCTTTCTATGTCCCTTCTAGCAAAGAAGGCACACAAAAGAAAATCTTCTAGGAAAAAAAAACTCCATTCCTTCTTTATATTTTACATTTTTAGAGAGGAATGGTAGCTTTATTGTTTGAAATCTTTTATTTTAGATTTCATGCTATTTTAATTATATAATGCTCTAGTAGAGGGCTTTATTAATTTACCAAGCATTTCATTTCTAAAAAGAGTCGTTTGTCCATAAGTTACTGCAGGTTTTCTGACTATTCTTCAAAGAGTAAATATAGGATCCAATATAAATATAAATACAAATGCAAAAGCAAAATTGAAAAAGCTTCCAATCTGTTAGCATCAGATAGATATAAAAATGATAGGAAATTACATCCACATGTATGCAACAGAAACATACAATGAATATACACTGAAAGGAGATCTACACCCTTTTGTAATAGGTGTTCAGTACTCCAGAATTGGAAAAGGTAAAAAGTTTTTGCTCTTTTCTATTTTTCTCCTTCCTTTTCCTATTTTCTACCAAAACTTGTTCTTTGTACTGTTGAACAATGAAATAAAATGAGATTGCGAGATGTTTTGCATATTAAATATCCTATAAAAGTGCATCTTCAAATGCATTCTGAACCATTCAAAAATTCTTAAAGAGAAACACTCCTGACTTGCACACTGAAGCTACTTACGTTTTCTTTGAAGTACCTTCAGTTCCTTCTCCTTCTGTTTCTGAACCCCTGGTTTTTTAAAAAAATTAAAAGCCGAATTTAAGTATTGTTCTGGCAGCAGTTGAATATTTTATTTTCACCTAGTCAGCTTAGCCTAGTTATTTATTTGTTTATTTGTTTGATTTAATTGCCACCCATCTTCTTCCTAAGCAACCCTAGGAGGCTTATGGGGTAAAAGTTAAATATTTCTGATACCAGTGGTTATAATCAAATACAAAGTTAATAAATAAAAGATAACCAAAAGATAAAAGATGGGGAGGGATGGAGGAGGATGTACAGTGGGAGAGATGTGGGATTGCCTCTTAATTCAGCAGCTACCTCCAGTGTGATGCGCTCTTGTTGGGGCCCCGAGCCATCTGGCAGAGTCAAGTCTTCAGCTCTGACCTTAATGAAGGTCGGAAGGATGGGAGCCAATCTCACCCCAAGGGTAAGTGTCCCAGAGGGCAGGAGTCCTTCTCCTGAATCCCGGCAGCCGCTGTTCCTCTAGTAACCTGGACTTATGCCATGCAGGGCTTTAAGGGTAATAACCAACTCTTTGAATTGCACCCAGAATCAAACCAGCCACCAGGGCAGCTCTCAGAGCAGTGATGTAACATGGGCCACTCTAGGTATCTCAAGAACTACCCATGTTGCAGAAGTTCTCTGCATCAGTTATCACTTGTAAGCTTGCTTTTTGCTTTTTGAGTTCCTCATGCACCAGAACTACCATTTTGGTCCTTTCCTTCCAAATACTATTGCTTATGACTTGCTTTTCTTTCTCTCCAAATTCAGTCATGAGGATTTTATTTTATTAATAAGAGGTGATCTTTCGTCTCACATTGTGGTCTCATCTGTTGCGCCTAGAGGGCAGCCAACCCCATATTTAAGCCTTCTTATCTATTGGATCAGAGTTTGCAGGTAAATGAATTTATGGCAGAAGAGGCCAATCCTCTTTTGTGCCAAGCATCAAAAGCATTGTGCAAGGCACTTCTCCATCCCTGCAAACAAATCAGTTTTGTAGTAACATTAACTCCATTTACTTACAGCTAAAGAGAGTAAGAAGATTTCATAAAATCTTCCTTAATGTGCACCAAAATAAATTAAACCTCCCTAAGAGGAGGCACTCTCTGCTACTCAGATTCGGGCACTTTTCTGCACTCAGCTAGAAACTCTCGTTTGGGTTTGAGGAGTGGGGCAATCAGGAAAGAATGCTGCTTTTTGCCCTTTAGTTTCAACCAATGAGTGCTAGAACTAGGAGGCACGCTCTGCTTCCTAGTTCTGCTCCCCCCCCCCATTTGAATTTTTAGTTCAGAATGCTCTTAGAATCTGAAATGTGTTCAGCTACTAAAAATGGGATGCTTTATTGTTCCAGATTGTTTCATACTATTACAGTACAGGAGGTGTTAGGGCATTAACATTCTGCATGCAATATATTTTATATTTAGTTTATATATGCGAAAGTTGTTAGGTGTGTAGAGTTGTTAATTTTAATAATGATGAAACTGCAATAGTAACAATATAAATTAGATGTTATTTTAAACAAATGCACTACTTAGAAATAACTTGGAGGAAAAAAGTTCCAAATTGAAGAAGAGCCCTTGACAAATTGTACTACTTACTCAGTTTTTGGACTGGTTTCACTAGTGCCTGTCTCTTTTTCAGTCCTGACAAACAACAGAATAGAAGTTAAAAAGAACTCTGCTACAACCTAGATTGCATCCTTCCCAGGAAATATTTTGGTGGAAAAAAGTTATAAGTTAAAGAACAATCCTTGAGAGACTATACTACTCACCCAGTTGTTGGTGAGGTTTCCGTAGTGGCTGTCTCTTTTTCAGACCTGACAAAGAACAGAAAGATATTTTAACAGAACAGAAGAACTTTGCTACAACTGAGATTACATCCTTCCTAGTGATACATTGTCCTGGGAAGAATAATGGCTCATTTCTTTTCAAACTTCTTAAAATGCAAGAAAGTTTTAGAGTGGTTTTTCTCAACCTCAGGAACTTTAGATGTTAATATTAAGCATGGTTGGCTAGGTTATTTTTGGGAGATGACATCCACATATCTTAAAACAGGGGTTGGCTGCTAGTGGTTTGCACCAGTTTGGGCAAACCGGTAGCTAATTTTATCATTTTTAATGACTGGTTCAGTGAACTGGCAAATCCCACCCCTGGCTGGCCCCGCCCACCCCACCCCTCCCCGCCCAGGAATCTCCATGAGACCCTTTTTGGATGTCAGGTAAGTGCAGGGCCCACGTGGAGGCTTGGGGAGGCTCCGGAAGGCTGGAAATGTGCCCATTTCAGGCCTCCAGAAGGCCTTCAGAGCCCAGGTAGGCCATTTCCCTTCTCTCTTGGAGGCTCAAGGAAAGCCTCTAGAGTCCAGGGAGGGCAAAAATGCTCCTCCATGGTGCAGAAGGCCAACTAGGCCACACCTACCAGGGCCACACCCACCCAGCAACCAGGCAGAGAACTGGTTTTGAAGCCCACCCCATCTTAAAAGCTCTGTGATTGAGCAAAATGCTATAGATAAATTGTCCTCTGGAACATGGCTACCGTGACCTTCAATCTATTGGAGTTTTTTTTTTCTCCTGGGGAAATTAAACCTAATATCACTCCATCCCAGTCTGCTTGCCTATAGATAGGGCTAGGAATTTCGAGTGGCATCTCTTAGTATAGCAGCTATGAAAAACAATTAGTTTATATAAATATGATTAAGAAATTCAATAGGAGCAGCACTTAGACTTATATACTATTTCACAGTGCTTTACAGTTCTTTCTCAGTGGTTTACAGAGTCAGTAAATTGTCCCCAATAATCTGAGTCCTCATTTTACTGGCACTGGAAGGATGGAAGGTTGAGTCAATCTTGAGACGTCAGGATTGAACTCCTGGCAGTGAGCAGTGAGTTAGCCTGCAATACCACATTCTAACCACTGCGTCCCCACGGCTTTCATAAACTGAATGAAACTATGGGTGGGTGAATCTATGGGTGGATCTATCTTCAAGTAAAAGAATACTATCCCACACATATAACTCTACAGATACTCACAGTTTCTTTGAACTGCCCTTTTTAACAGGCTCTGGAGCAGGAGCGGGAGCAGGAGGTGGTGGTGGAGGTGGAGCTGGAGGTGGAGCTGGAGGTGGAGCTAGAGGCAGAGTTAGAGCTGGAGGTTCAGTTGCCACTGGTGGTGGTGGCACTATTTCCCTAGGAAGATAACGCACAAACAGATATTAATCCAAGTTTAAAGAGGTCAATAAAGATCAAAGTGGTGATCTTTTGTTTCCTTATGTGAATCCAGCATTTCAGAATTTCTCTAAATGTGCCAACAATTGTGTAGTTGCTCATAAGAACCCTAAGATGGTTTTGCTGCAAAACCCAGGGCCTCACCTTCCTTGAATATGAAGTCTAGCTTCTCCAAAACATCTAAGCAGATTCTTTGACCTTTTTTCAAGCCTTTGATTTTTATATACATTCATTTATTTTATGTTTCTCATTCTGCTTCAGCTTGTTGATTCATAATTCATAGTATGACTTTTAAAGGTTAACTGGGTTGAACTGTTGGACCATGTGTGGGGAGACCCATATTCAAATCTCCAGAAATGTCATGGAGTCCTTTGAATGATTTGGCGCAGTCACTTCCTGAGATAAATCTAGCTCACAGGTTTGTTGCTGTTGGGATAAAATGAATGGGGAGACTCCTATTGAGTCCACAGGCAAAGAAATGGTAAAATATATATATCCAACAAATAAGAACATAAACAAATACGTCTCTAACTTTGGTACTAGAAGTGGATTAGCTTTCTGGGAACACATTTGCTTCATGTCTCTTCTATGCCTCAAGAAACTGTTAACAATCCTACAGGACAGCAATAGAAGAACAAACTCATTTTAGCCAATGCAAAATTTGTTTTTGGTCATTGAACAAAATAGGACTTCATCCCAACATAAAGGACTTCTATTGCAGTTCTTTTAGAGCCTTAAAGCTTGTACTATTTAAAGGCACATCTTAAAGGCACAGTTGTTTAATTGGTTATGAATCCAAGAGGCATTCCTGCTTTTAAGTTAACCAGTTTTGAAGGATTTACATAAAGATTTTTGGTGGATGTATTTATTTAACAATCACTGTTTGTGTGCATGTCTTCATATCAATATTGACTGCTGGCAAATGTCTGGATTGTCCCTACAGTTTTCTTGGGAAGATATCAGAAGGGATTTGCCATTGCTTCCTTCCTAGGGCTGGGAGAGTGGCTGACCCAAAGTCACCCTCCTGGCTTAATGCCCAAAGGTAGGTCTAGATCTCATCATCTGTTAGTTTTTAGCCTGGTACCTAAACTACTGCAACAACTGGGTCTTCATCAATTATAGCTGTTTCTAAAATGTTAATTGAATTATATCTCCACACTTGGATTGCTAAAATAAGAGGAAAATGTAGTTATATTGAAAAATAAAATACATTATTGCAGAGGATATTTCCTATAATACATAGTCTAAAATATAAATATATATATTTAAATACATTGAAAATTTGAAAAAAATTAATGAAATACCATAAGTATTCTTCCAATGTTTTGAACTCTGCTCAGTTACACAATTGTGCTGGAAACATTTATTGGAAACAGCACTCTAAAAATTTCTACATTTCAACAAAAACACAGAAGAATTGTGGTGCTCTAAATTTTAAACAGGAAATAACATTAGTAATAGTTTTGTGGTTTATGTAGTAACTCACATTACTTCCACAGGAAGAGGCCCAGGGATTTCTGGAAGTCTGATAAATAAATAAGAGCAGAAATTATAGGTTTATTGTGCAACGATAAGATGTAAGGGTTGGGGTTTTGTTTTTTTTTGCAATTTGTATGGTTTGTTATTCACATACAAGACTTGTATGTGAATAACAAACCAACAAATCTATTTTCAAAACAATATTACATACATTGGCTCTGCAGTGGTGTAACCCCATATTTAGAGAAAACAGCTATAGCCAAAAAAGATAATTGGTAACCCGAGCAAAATACAGAAGCAGTATATGAAGATAAATCCAAACCTTGTAGTCAGCAAGGGCAACATCTCCAACTACACACATTCTTCATTCTTGCAGATACATTATGGTTTTTTTTCAATGGAAGAAGAAAGTAAGCATTTTTGTGGAATGCCACACATTTACCTCTGTAAGAAATATTTGTATGGCTGTCCATCTTAAACAAAATTCTGGGTAGTGATAACAATAAAATTGATAACTATTAAACCATAAAATGAAAACACAAACCAGATTCCTCAATCATCCCCTTAGGATAATTCACCACCAGATATTCTTTTTCCATCCCTGCACCTGGGTTTGCTGAATCTTTTGAGAGGAGAAGGTTCCATAAGGTAGGAACAGCCCCAGAAAAAGGCACTCCTCCAAACTCCCACTAGATGGCAAGACTTCAGGCAAAGGACCTGGAGTGTACCTACCCTATCAGATCTGGTAGGAAGGACAGACACTGTCAGGGAGATGGGATCCTGCAAATATCCTGATTCCTGTCATGTAGGGATTTAAAGATGACAATCAGGACCTTGAATTACACCCAGAAGAAAACTGGGAGCCAACAGGTCATATAATAGAGGTATAAGATTGGCAAACCTAGAACTGCATGTGTCACTGCTTTTGGGGCCAGATGGAGCTTCTGAGTTGCCTTCAAGGGCAGTTGAAGTGATCTTCAAGGACAGCTCCGTGAAAAACGCATTGCAGTGATCTCAGTTTGGGCAAATCCAAACTTGTTCCAAGAATTTTACAATAAAAGATATAAGTGTCAGGTAGGGATGATTCCCTCTCTATTTTTATTTTGGTCATGCCACACAGGAGAATTCATTGGAGAATGTAATTACATTTGGAAGAGTTAGCAGTAAAAGGAAGCCAGGCTGTAAATGAACATGGTGGCTTAAATGATGATGATTAAATTCATCATCATCATCATGCTTTGTGAATTTCTTTCTTGTAATATGTGCCAAAGGGAAAAAAAGAAAAATACCTTGCGTTGTTACGATTGAATATCTCGTCCTCTTCTGAGGATTCTTCAACATGAAATGCATCACTGCTACGTTTTTTCCATATTTTATCAAGAGAGTGATAAATATCTTTAAGCCAAGGAGACTTTTCAACAGAAATTGCTGAAGACTAAGTGTGAGAAAAGGATGTGAAAAAATGATAATAAAACTTAAGTCTGAGATTTTAATTTTCATGTTGCATTATCATTTTATTTATATTTCAGATTCAAATTTCAAATTATAGAATGGAAGTTCTTCCTGGAGGAATATTGTGGCTAGCAAATTAGAGAAAACTTGTGGACTCCTAATTATGTCATGAGTTTTAGCTCCCTCTTCATCTATGATAGAGAATTCTGGAATGTATTTTGTACTTCTGCTAATCAATGTTAATGATCAGTAGTAGTTAGCTGCAGCTAAAAAAAAATCCTGCAGTATTAACATTCCTAAACTTTGCAAGTGATGTTATGTTAATACATGTTATTTAATTTGGGTTTAATTATGGTGTGTGAAATAATTGTATGCCTTAATGTTGTATGAAAATAAGGCTTTTATCAATTCACCTGGTCCACATAACTCTGGTTAAGTGAATTGTCACTATTATTCATATGGGATCTTTGCAAAAGATCAATCTTGCTTCATGCATGCTATCTCCCACTTTAATGAGTTTGACAGAGCTGGAAAAGATGCTTGGAAAATCTTGAAAAGCCATGTTTATTCATATTTGGTATATTTAATAAGTCACAAGTGGTTGTAGCAAAACTTTTCTCCTAAAAGATGCATTAGCAATAATTTTAAATACACAAAAATACCTAAAACTGTAAGATGCAATTTATACATTTGACTCAATACATTCTCACATTCAGGTTTTCCCTTCGTTTTGTGAATCCAGCCATTGGGATTTATTCCATAAACAATTTTCTGGTCATCCACAGTTTGACACAATGTGGGAACTATGTCATAAAAAGTCTTCAAATAGTTCAAAATATTGTGTTATTCCTAAATACTATAGCATATATTTCAACATTTCAAATTGTCAGTCATCTAGAAATCACAGGTATAGGACAGGCTGAGCTCCTGGACATTGGCTATTACAATTGCCTTCTTCACAGAGAAGCTAGTTCTGAATTACTTCTACATGAGCAGAAAATAAGGGTGCCTCCTGTTCCTGAAGACAACTGATTGGCTTGCAGGTTCTAGAAGAAATGCTAAGAAGCGAGGGAAATTGGAAGATTCAGGAGGAACAGCTGAGAAGCTGCCTCTTTATCCACAGTATGGAGTGATTACCCTGCCTGGCTTAAATGATTTTAAACTCAGTGAATGACTTTAAAACAGGAACAGCTACTTTTAGGGAGAGTACAACAGCTTGCTATGGACTTCGGTTACCAAGTAAAAGTCAACCTATGTTAAACACTGCACCCAATCCTGAAGTTTATTTACTCAGAAGAAAGGCCCATTTAGTTTAATATACTTCCAAAATGAGAGGGTTATATTTTTATTTATTTATTTAAACAAATTTAAATAATCATCCAACACATAAAAGTGATTTTGGGTAGCTTACAAAATTTTAAAAAAATCTGGGGAAGAAGGCAGAGCCTCTTCACTGACGGACCGTAAATCGCGACTCTCTGCAGCTATGGTGCATGCTCTTTCATTGGAGAGCCCCGATCATTACAATTAGGGACTGAAGCTGCCTTGGAGGGGCGGCAGGGTAAAGGGAAGCTGCAAGCTAGGTTGAGGGGAGCTGCATGTCTCCCCCGGGCTTGGTCTTTTTCTCCCTGAAGACGACTGCAGCGGTGCTTTAAAATGGCCACCGCAAAGAGGACTCAGCTGGATTAAGATTTGTGCAGGAGGGAAAAAAGGGGTGGATAACATCTGAACTGAGACAACTGGGAAATACAACTAAATAAAAACAATTTAAGGTATTAAGGTAATATGGAATTTTTAAGAAAAGAAAAGTGAGCGGCGAAATTACAAAGGAACAGGGAAAAAAAAATATTTTTGACAGCTGAGGCTTCGAACTGGGAAAGGAAGAAGCTGGAACTAAAGATTTAACTAAATTGGACTAAAATATTTTGGGAATAAAAAGGCATAAAATAAAGCTGGACTTAAGATTTGTCAAAAAATAATAATAATAAAGTTTAAAAATTGGAGACTGAACTGTGCTGGAATATTGAGGTTCGAAAAACCCTAAATAAAAAAATAGGGGGAAAAGGTGAAGACTTTGTATAATGGAGAGTGCCACCTTTTGACAAAAACTTGAGCTCAAACAAAATGGAAAGCATCCTGTTTCTGAATGAACGTGTGGATATAACATTAAAGAAATATTGAAACAAAGTAAGAATCTTAGAAACTGAAAGCAGAACCAGAATAAAGGAAAAAGCAAGGAAAGACTGACTGTGGGATTGATTGATGTTTTTGGTATAGACCCTGGGCTGAAATAACTGAGAACTTTAGAAAATTGAAAGAAGAAAGAAGGAAAATAAAAGTGTTCTTTTTTTGTGTGTGGACTTTAACGATCATAAAATATAAGAGTGTGTAATGATGATATCTCTTCGAGAATTAAAAATGGAATTTAAAAATATGAGAGAATTATTACAGGAAAGAGGCGAATAACTTTGTGTTCGAAAAAATGGAAATGACGATTGAAGAACAAGAAGAAAGAGCTTCAGAGGAGGAGGAGTCGACTCACGGAGAAGAGATTTTAAATAGACAATTAACACAAAGAACACTCCAAAGAAGTAGGGAAAGAAGGAAGGTTAAAAAGTTGAGATTTAAGAAGGCAATCAAAGGGAATACCTGTGAAGTAGGGAAAGGCAGAAAGACCCAGCAGAAAAGGGGAAAGGAAGATATTAAGAAAGAGAAGGATATAAACTGGAATGAGAAAAGATTTGGGGAAAAGAGGGGGAGGAGAAGCAGTAAGAAACAGGTGCATGAAATAAAGAAATAGTAAAATGTTGAAAAGAAATTGTTTTTTCAGAGATAATGGTCGATGAATTAAAAAGGGGATTCTGCAGGGTGACAGAATAATAAGAATATTTCTGCAATTAAAAATATTCAGAAAATTGGGTAATATTGATACTGATAACTCTTAATAAAAAATAAGGGGGGAAAATATGCTGCGGAATCCAAATGAAAAGATGTAATGATTATTATTTTAACTTCTTAAAAATAATGGTTTATTGGGCATCAAGATGAGGGAATAAAGGTATATTTTAATCATTGAGGTGTCACACTCAAAGCAGTAAAAATGGGGAAACCTATACTTTTTTTTTTTTTAGTATTAATTTGTATTAATCTAGAATTTATAAAAAGAATGTGTAATGAAAAGGGAATATTACAGACAAAAGAACCAACTAAATTAATAAGTTAACATAGACTATTAAGAGCAAGGAGAGACATTGGTAACTTTATTATTATTATTATTATTATTATTATTATTATTAGGCAAACTCATATTGTTTATCTTTATTTTTAAAATAAATATTAAAGGATTATATTTGAAATAATTGAAATGAAACAAAAAGATGTTTCGATTGAGATTAATGAAAGGAGCTAGAATTAATGTGTTTGTTTCTCTCCTTACTGAAAATTTGGAATGGAAAAGGTAATAATAGAATTAAGTATGCATATATAAATGTATAATTGCTGCCATATTTGTATGTAAAGGTGATGACCCGGAAATATGTTTTCAACTAAAAAGAGATTTTTGTTTTTAATGTGAAAAACTAAATAAAATTTGTTAAAAAAAATTAAAAATCTACCATTCAGTCACACTATATTATTTTTTTTAAACAAATTTTATTAATTTTACAAAAAACAATACACAATCCAGGCATAACAACTTGAAAAATCTTTTCTAAAAAAATAATAATAATAATTAAAGAAGAAAGCCAATAGAACATATAAAATAACTCCAAATTGTAATATCAATATTTACATTATCTATTTAACTTCATATCTTATCCAGACTTCTCCTTTTATCCAAATTATATTTCTTGCTTATTAAAATTTTATTGCCTTTCATAAACATACAAAACACAAAATATAAACAAAATTAAAACATCTTTTCTGAAGGCTGCCTGATCCCGGGTTGAAACTCTTCACACAGACACAAATTCAAACATCATATTCACTTTGTATATCCTTCCATATCTTATTATCATTTTCTTTTTCTTTTTTTATAAACCAATTTTATCAATTTTACAAAAACAGTGCACAAACAATCAAGGCTTATAAATTCTTTTCTAAAAAAAAAAAAAAATTAAAGAAGAAAACCAATAGAACACAATGATTCCAAATTATAATATCAATATTTACTTTATCTATTTAACTTCATATCTTATCCCAACTTCTCCTTTTCATCCAAATTATTTCTTGTTAATTAAAAATTTTATTGCCTTTTATCAATATACAAAAAAAACCCATAACAAAACCTTTATATATCCTTCCATATCTTATTACCATTTTCAATAACATTCTTTGTCTGTTCTATTTCCAACTATCCATTCATCTTTTTTCTTTTACTATACTTCTATACACGAATTGGAGTGACGCCTTTAACTCATTAACCTAACTTAAAAGTACTTCATATAACACTTAATTTATCTTGGGATTCTGTTTTGTAGATTCTAAAATTACACAGTAAATTTTATACTCTAAATACACATATAAAAACACAATCTTATATACCTTCCAGAATCCCCCTTTTATCCTTAATTCGATTCACCCATTGTGTCTAAATAAACTTTTTTTCTTTAGATCTTGCTTCCCACCATTGAGGCTTCTCCTCCCCCCCTTTCTCTCTTGCTTATTCTTCTCCTTGCCCTTTTTACCCCTTTGTCTCTCCTCCTCCCTTTTCTTACTCCCTTTCCTTTGCTTTCTAACCTTGCATCCACCTTTCCTCTCATTTTTCTCTTTTTTGGTTGTTTTTTCAATCTTGAAATCCCCTTTTTCTTATCCTCTTTCTCCTCCTCCCTGGAAAAAACCCACTGTTCATCAAAGATGGCTTCTTCTTCCTCTTCTTCTTTGTCCCAGTCATTCTGCTGCATAATCAATTTTTCATAAGCACCTAACGCCATTTCTAAAAATTGAAATTAAGTGCCCAAAGTATCTTTTCCATCTTGTTCTTCCTTTTTATATTTTTGATATTCAGTCTTTAGTTCATCCACAAGCGATGCCATCCTGAAAAGAGAAACTTTCCCCAAAACAACCATCCAAGTATTTTTAATCAAAAATAATTCAAAAAAAGTTCCAAAAGTTTATATTTTTCTTCTTTCTTCTATTTCTTTTTCTGGGGTCAAAGAGGTCCAATTACCTTGTATCTTTCTTTGAGATTCTAGGCAATCTCCTCCCTTTTCCACTTCTGCTCCAATTTTTTTTCCTCTCCCTTTTCACTTGCAACATCAATTTTTAAATGATCAGAAATCCATACCTCTAATAAGGGTTTTCCAATTTCTTAAATTTTTAAGTCCAATGTCCAAGAACTCTTTTGTCCCTTAACTTCAACTTTCAGAATAGTTCACCTTCAGTGCCCAAACAAATTTCAAATCTTCATCTGCTGTTTCCATGGGGTGGGAGAGTGAAGAAAAAAAAAGTTCCCTTTAACAGCTTCTCCGCCGCTTTCGATCTTCTTAGGGATACAATGTATCCTCCAGCAATTCAGACAGCTCAATTCCAACGAATTTAGAAGATGTTGATTGACCCGGCTCAGCCAGCACTTTCACTTTTCTTGCTTCCTCCAGCACAATCTTACCCGGTTGCTGGCTTCTTCGTGGCAGCCATTGCTGACCGCCGCTCCACCACCTTGGGAAAAAGGGGTTTTTCTGGACGAGGAGGGGGTCTGCGGCACCCCCAATCCCCTGTCCGGCTCTCCTCTCTCTTCGGTTGTCCCTACAGGGCAGCCATATCCCCGACCCATTTGGATCGGGGGTACCTTGGCGGCAAGCACAGCAGGAATCGCGAATGGTCACAAATTCCTACTGCCACCGAAGCCACGCAGAACCGGAAAACCAGTCACACTATATTATTATTATTATTGTTGTTGTTGTTGGTATTATTCACAAAAAACAACAGTGTACACAGGAAACGAGATAACTATGCTAGGTTTCGTATCTCAAATCACTAGTCGAACACTTCCCAAGTGTTTAGGACTGTGTGATGTATCGCAGGATTATGCGAGTGGATCCCAGTAGATTGGCCTTCTTCTTCTTCTTCTTCTTCTTCTTCTTCTTCTTCTTCTTCTTCTTCTTCTTCTTCTTCTTCTTCTTCTTCTTCTTCTTCTTCTTCTTCTTCTCCTTCTCCTTCTCCTTCTCCTTCTCCTTCTCCTTCTCCTTCTCCTTCTTCTCCTTCTTCCATCATGATCATTATTTTAAATTCAGGCTTGCCTAAGCCACATAATACTTATGGGAATGTGTTTTTCAGATCCAATAAGAAAATTGAATATAGCCAGATCACCAGTCATTGCTTTTGCCTTTACATACCTGGTTTTCAGGTATATCTTTCTTCTGTCTATCCAGAAACGTCCTTAAAGAAACAATTAAAGAGAAAAATAGTGAGATCTCAGACTGGATAAAGCCCTGTTGACAATGTTTAAACCAAATATGGCTTACATTTCTGTTATGAACTAATAAAAACGCTTAAATAAAGTTTATCAAAGCTTAAATAAAAAGCAGGGTTCTAATCCTGCACTTCTGATTGGTTGATAATAGCGATATCAGATTGGTCCCTTCTGGAGAATCTGATTGGCTGTTAATGAGCCACTCTCATTGGTTCAAGGGTTTAATATTTCCATGTTCTCATTGGTTAATAGGTCAGCAGCCTACCCTATAAAAGGGCTGCTGCTGGCTCAAGTTTTTGCTCTGTTCACGATGATTAATAAAGAGTTGAAGTTCACAGTTCACTGCCTCGTCTCCGTTCCTTGCACCCATGCGCAGAACATAACACTGGCGACGAGGATGGGATGCAGATACATCAGAGCTGACTGAACACTACAGAGCACCAAACAGAGCACATGGCTGAAGGCACATCGACAACGGAACCATGTCCGGAGACGCCATACCACCCGCTCCATTTGACCCAGCACAAGAAGACTGGGACTCATACATAGACTGCTTCCAGATGTTTCTGGAGACCAACAACTTGAAGGATGCCACTACGAGGAAAAAGCGAGCAGTGTTTCTGACCCATTGCGGGCCTGCCATCTTTAAGATGGCCAAGGCACTAGCGAAACCGGCTGAGGTGAAAACCATGGACTGGGACATCCTCGCACCTCTTCTATGGTCCCACTATGCACCCACTGTACCAACGCTTGTCCGAAGACATGAATTTTACCAGAGGGACCAGCGGAAGGGAGAGAGCGTTGCAGATTTCATCATGGATCTCTGGAACCTGGGAGGCCTCTGTGAGTTTGCAGACCTCGAAGAAGCTCTGAGAGACCGAATAGTTCTGGGATTAGATGACCAGATGGTACAGAGCAAGATCATGGCAAAAAGGGACATTAACCTTGCTGATGTCATCAAGGATGCTACTGCAGCAGAAGCAACCAGGAAGTCAGCCGCCTGAATGTGCCGCACCAATACACCGCTCCGTCAACTTGCTAGCGATACCTCACCTCACCTCGAGAGACACACAACAGCCACCCACCACGAGGACCTTGAATCGCCATCAGAAAGTGATGAGGAGGAGGTCAACCGGTTCCGGTCTGAACGTGATCAACGCTACCAGCAAAATCAAAGACTACTGCACCAATGCGCGGGTTGTGGGGCAAATCACCCACGATCAGACTGCAAATTCCTCGATGCACTCTGCCATTTCTGTGGGAAAAGAGGCCACATCGGAAAGTTCTGTAGAAGCAAGCAAGGACCCAGTCCACTTCAGAGCGGGAACAACTACCGCCAGACCACAGGGAATCGCCCTGTGAGTCGGGAACATTTGAACCGCCAATGGAACAACCACTCCTACAGAAACAAAACACCGGCCATTTTATCGAGAAGAGAAGAGAAGAGGCACACCAAACCATTACAATCAGTCACGCCTCATCGCTAGACGCAAAGAAGATCCGAGTGAAGGTCGCCATCGAAAACCAGCCTTGTGTGATGGAAGTCGATTCAGGATCGTCCCTCTCGATGGTTTCCTGGAAGACTCTTAAACAATTAATCCCTGCCATCCGGCATCAAGACCTCAGAGCTCAAAGAAGCATACTCAAGGATTATCAGGGCAACCGAATTCCGGTCGTTGGATCCAGCCAAGTCCAAGTATCATTCAAAAATCGTACTGCGTCATTGCCACTGACCGTTGACTGTGACCAGCCTAGCTTGTTGGGCCTTCAATGGTTCACCACACTTGGGATCGAGGTAGCCAGCATTCACCAAACCAGAAGCGACGACTGGGAAGAGGCCATCGTCCAGAAATTCCAGGACATATTCGCAGATGGACTAGGTGAGTACAAGGGGACCCCAATATCATTTAACCTTAACCCTGAAGTAGCCCCCATCCGCCTTTAGCCTCGTCGGGTACCTTTTGCCCTTAAACCAAAAATTGACGAGCAGCTCGATAAGTTAATAGCCAAGGGTGTTTTCGAACCAACTGACCACGCTCGTTGGGAAACCCCAATTGTAAACCCATCAAACCGGATGGATCGTTAAGGATTTGTGGGGGCTACCGGGCTACCCTTAATCACACTCTTCAACAGAACGCTTACCCGGTACCGGTGGTACAACACCTTCTCCATTCCCTGGGGGGCGGAAAAGTCTTCACTAAATTGGATTTAGCACAGGCCTACCAACAACTGCCTGTAGATAAAACAACCGCAGAGGCACAGACGATCGTTATGCACCGAGGCACCTTTAAGTGCAACCGACTCCAATTCGGAGTGAGCGTAGCCCCAGGGATTTTTCAAAGTCTGATGGAGAGACTCTTGCAAGGGATCAAGGGGGTCGTGTCATACTTTGATGACGTTTTAATTGCTGCCCCGAATAGAGAAATACTAGAAAAGCGGCTTAAATTGGTTCTCCAGAAATTTAAAGACTCTGGCCTTAAGGTTAAATAAAATAAATGTCAACTGTGTACAGACAAAGTAGAGTTCCTGGGGTACCTAATCGATAAACAGGGCATCCACCCCACTAACAGCAAACTGAGAGCAATCAAAAACGCCCCAAGACCCAGAAATAGAACTGATCTCCAAGCTTTCCTGGGGCTCATTAACTTTTACAACATATTCTTGCCCCGGAAAGCAACCGTAGTTGAGCCCCTACATAGACTTCTCGACAAAAAAGCAACCTGGGTCTGGGGACACCGCGAGGAGCACGCATTCCGACAAGTGAAAAACTTACTAACCTCAGATGCTGTTTTAATGCAGTATAATGAGACTCTGCCTTTAACAATTACATGTGACGCATCACCGTTTGGATTAGGAGCCATTTTGAGTCATGTATTACCAAATGGTAGTGAGGCCCCTATTGCCTATTTTTCAAGGACCCTGTCAAAGGCTGAACGTAATTATAGCCAGATCGACAAAGAGGCTCTTGCTGTTGTATCTGCTGTGAAACGGTTTCATGAATATGTGTATGGACGAGATTTTACTATTGTTACCGACCACAAACCCTTGTTAGGGATTATAGCGGGAGACAAACCAACCCCCTATATATTGTCACCTAGAATGACTCGCTGGTCGGAGTTTTTAACTGCGTACAACTATAAATTACAACACCGCCTGGGGAAAGCCATTCCCCATGCTGATACATTGAGCCGTGCCCCACTTCCGGAAACCATCGACGATCCAGCTCCAACCCTTACGACACTCCAGATTGAAATGCTACATTCACCACCGCTAACAGCCAGAGACATTGCAATTGAAACAAAACGAGATCCTGTCTTATCGCGAGTTCTTAGCTGGGTCGAAAGAGGATGGCCAATAGAACAAACCTCTGACGATTTCACCCCTTTCAGAAACTGGCAAACAGAACTGTTTTCGCAAAAAGGCTGCATCCTATGCGGAGATAGAGTCGTCATCCCAGAGCGGTTACAACGAGCAGTATTGAAAACATTGCATGACGGTCACCCCGGCATCGTGCGTATGAAAGCGCTCGCACGAAGCTACGCGTGGTGGCCGGGCATTTACAAGCAAATTGAAGCCTGGGTAAAGACTTGCTTAAAGTGCTAAGAAGTCAGCAGTGCCCCACCTAGAGCAACTCCAACTGAATGGGAAACCCCCCGGGGACCGTGGTCCCGCATTCACATTGATTTTGTGGGACCTACTAAAGGACATACGTTCCTCCTAACAGTGGATGCCTATTCTAACTGGCTCAAGATCCACGAAATGAAAAATACTACAACGGAGTCCGTCATCCGAAAATTGAACAGGCTATTCGCAACGCACGGACTGCCAGATGTCCTGGTCTCCGAACAACGGACCCCAGTTCACTGCCCTGGCGTTTGAACAATACTTAGCGGATCGGGGCATCCGCCATGCACTAACTTCGCCAGCGCACCCTGCGGCTAACGGCAGGACCGAGTGAATGGTACAATTTGTTAAAAAAACTCTCCATGAAATGGACTATGGGGACATTGATGAAAAAATAAGCAGAATACTCCTACTCCAACACATAACTCCGCACAGCATCACCAACAAGATGCCAGCTGAACTATTGATGGGACGCAAGCTCCGTTCCCACCTCGACGGGCTTCACCCTTCCTACGTGCCAGAGAAACCCTGCGGATCCAGCGGGAAATGCCACGAGTTCAAGGTAGGCGACTTAATTTTCGCTAAAAACCTCTTCGGCGAACCATTATGGATCGAAGCAACTGTAATTGAAACCACCGGGCCCAGATCGTACCGTGTGCAAACCTGCGACAGAAAAATATGGAAACGCCATATAGATCAGCTTCGCTCTAGGCTACAACCCAGTTCCCGCGACTCCTGGGACTCCCAAACTGAGGGGGGAGGGGATGTCGAAGAAACCGAATTCGAGATGGTGGAGAGCAGAAGCGAAGGAAGTCAGCGATCAGGAGCGATTAATGAAGAAGAATCAGGGAGGGGTATGTCCTCACCACAGAGGAATACTTCAATGGAGGCTAGCCCGCTAAGATCGGAGGACAACAACAACGACAGAATTAGCAGCACCAAGTTGTCCAGTGAGAATGAGGAACCACCGGTACCAGATATGTCCAAAAATGTCCCACCGAAGCTGGACTGCAGATGGGAACCAGTGGGACAGCGCAAATCTAATAGACAGTTAAAACAACCCACATATCTTACAAATTACGTCACCGCACCCCTCAAATGGAACCCAGGGGGAAGGGGTGTTATGAACTAATAAAAACGCTTAAATAAAGTTTATCAAAGCTTAAAGAAAAAGCAGGGTTCTAATCCTACACTTCTGATTGGCCGATAATAGCGATATCGGATTGGTCCTTTCTGGAGAATCTGATTGGCTATTAACAAGCCACTCTCATTGGTTCAAGGGTTTAATACTTCCATGTTCTCATTGGTTAATAGGTCAGCAGCCTGCCCTATAAAAGGGCTGCTGCTGCCCCAGGTTTTTGCTCTGTTCAAGATGATTAATAAAGAGTTGAAGTTCACTGTTCACTGCCTCGTCTCCGTTCCTTGCACCCATGCACAGAATATAACAATTTCTGTACTGGAGGAATACACAAACTCTTATCATTTAAATGAAAGGTGTGTTTATTTCCGTTTCTCAAAATGGACTCAAAAGGCCTTTTCAGTCACAAGACTTTTCTGTGCATTTACAAACAGTGTGCAAAGCAGAAGAAGCCTTAATAATAACCTCTTATGCTGAAACACACACCTGCAATTGTCTCCAGAGTTTTAAGAGTGCAGGTTGCAGGTAACCATGTAGCTATTTAAGATTTATTTATTTTTTGGCTTCATTAGCATGCGTGTCACACTGGAAATCTGAATATTAATGTTTCTTCAGCACTGAAAATAATTCAAAATTGCCAAGAGGAGAGGGGGAAAAAAGGATATGAGGCCAGTTGAGGAATGTAACAGGAAGCCAATGCTAAACATATAAATTCAGCCAGCAAAAAATGAGATTATTTGGTGATGTTTTCAGTGTTTACAACTTTTAGATGCGGCATCTTGTAAATTAAAATTTGCTTTTTAAGAGTGAAACTTATAAGTGCATTGCCACTTAATATTGAGGCTGTTCCTCATAAACAGGATTTTCACAGTATAGAATTACAAAAACTAAGTGTCTCCAGGCAAGAGTTACCGTTTTACAGGAGGCATTCCATCTGTCCCTTTGGAAGTTTGATGAGAACGGATCTGTTTTATCAAAAAAGAGAGGTGTGATTGTGAGGGATAAATGTAAAGATTTTTCACAGTGAGGAAAAAGAATCAATGACTGACACAGAGAACAATGTTTTTCCCCCCTCTGCTTCTCAGTAAGAAACTTTTCTTTTTTCTCTATCTTCTGCTTATAAAAAGGTGTGGGGTCTCCAACATGGTCATGGTAAACCTCATAAGAAGGTCTTATGGACCAAATCAAGCCTACCAGCCAGAGGTTCCCTCTCAGAATTTAAGATGGAATGAATCCAAACTTAATATACCCATTTTGTCATGATTTGTCCGCTTCACTAACATTTTTTTAAAAATCAGTCCCACCCTTTTTTTGAGGTTGAATATATTATATTAAATCCTGGGTGCAGTAATGTGGTTTCTGAGTTACAGTGTTCAAGGAAATGCTAGGGATTCACTAAAGCAGTATATAAATTGAGAGTTTGGAGAAATTTATCTTTTCATTACTGGACTTTGAGATATAGTGGGTAAATAAATTAATATAAGGATCTCTAGAAAAATATTTTAGCTTACCTCAATCAAGCAAATTATTAAAATAACAACCACCATCATTGTTGTCACTGAAACAGCCAATCGCCAATTGATGCTACTCCCATATTGTCGAATTCCCTGCTTTGGTATCTGCAAGGTTAAACAAAGAGAAGTAAAGTGGAAGGTGGGCCTTCACGTATTTGAATGTAAAAGCTCTTTTCCCCAGAAAAAAAGTATATTCAGGCCAACCTACCCTTTAAAAGGAACAACAGCTTTATCAATCCTGTTTTCTTAAAATCATCATATCTGAGATTTCTGGTTTAATTCTGATGAACCTCATTCTGTTTTTCTTTGTTTTCATGTTTCAGTTACTTTACCTTTGTGCTATACTCCACTCTCCCCAAATGCTGATCAGAGTTTGTAAAACCTTACATATATACACACGGCCACTTATCCTTGTATATAGGGATGGGAATCAGGCAAAGAAGTAGTCTTGGCACATGCACATTACTATAAACTACCTAACAAGGCTTTTACTCAAAAAAAGTAATTGTCTTTACAGAAATGAATGCGCAATTAATTCACACCAACTTAACCTCTTGGAATAAAAAAGAATCTAGGTAACCAAATCTTGTAACATTTTGATAGTGCACCTGTTTGGATTATTTATCTAGGTTGCTTTTACCTCGTCAGAAGGTTTCTTTATTTTTCTGGAGCTTGCTGTAGTTATATTGGTTTCATTTTTAGTCAAGAACAAGTAGGATTTCAACAAATCAGAAGCTTCCTTCATGTTTTTTCTCTTATTGAAGAGTTTCATTCCAAGACCCATTCTAGAGATGAGAAAAGCGCAAGAATTTTGGGTAGCCAGTTCTCTGCAGTTCACTTTTATGATACGGATCAAGTGGGCAATCAGGTTCCTCATAGGTACATTAAGAATCAGGTGTGCCAACTGTTTTTGAACCTTAGCTTCAAAGGCCTCTCCCTGAAGAAAATAGTTATCAGTGCTTGACAAAACATCAGTAATTAGGGGAGCAAAGGTGGTTTCTTCCTGGTACTCCCAATCTGCTTCATCGGACAATGTTTTATCAGGCAACAGTTCATTCAATGTTTCAGACTCCTCAGTAGGTATTCTGGAGTTGCTTCCTCCAATTATTAAGTGTCTGAAAAGGTTTTCTTTTGATTCCTGTTCCTTCTCAAGTTCCTTCTCCAAAAGTTCATTTTCAATTTGTTCGTTTTGACTATTATTCTCCTCCGCTTGCTCACTAATAATGTGTTCTCCATGGTTGGGGCTTGCTGATCTCGTGCCAGATTTAAGAATAAAGACCAGTTTACCAGGCTGTTCCTTACTACCATCATGCACTACAACAGAAGATGTCAAAGGAGGCAGCTGAGTTGGAAGATGTAAAATGGAGCGCTTCTGTAAGGAGTGAACGGATGCTTGAGCAAGCCTCTTAAGGGAAGAAACCCGCTGAGCATCTAGTAGTGCTACAGGCTTCCCTGTTTTTTCCCTTTCATTTCTCCCAACCTCAAGATCTTCCTGTATTTTTCTTTGGTGCCACTTTAACCTTTCTGTTGGCGCTTCCTTTTGAATGTCCAACTCATAGGTTTTCAACCTGTTTCCTTGTATTTCTTCTTTGAGGGTCACCTTTGTCCACCTCTCAACCTTGAGAGCTGCTGAAGTTTCTGTAGACCCTTCCTTTTGAATCTCCAATTCATGAGTTTTCAATCGGTTTCTTTGTATGTTTTCTTTGAGGGTCATTTTTGTCCACCTCTCAATCTTCAGAGCTTCTGAAATATCTGTAGCTACTTTCTTTTGAATCTCCAACTCATGACTTTTCACTTTGTGTCTTCTTATTTTTTCTTCAAGTGTCATCTTTGGCCATTGATTATTCTTCAGTGCTTCTGAAATTTCTGTCGACCCTTCCTTTTGAAACTCTAACTTATGAGTTCTCTCTTTCTTTCCTGTTATTTTTTCTTTGAGAGTCACCTTTGGCCACCTCTTAACCTTCTCTTCTTCTGAAATTCCGGCAAGTGCTTCCTTTTCACTCTCCAACTCTCCTTGATGTTTTCTTATGTTTTCTGCAAATTGTCGCCTTTTTGTTACAAATCTAAGAAATAAATCTTCTTCTGTTTGCTTTTTTCCAAGCTCATGATCTTCTTGTATCATTTTTTGATGGCTCTTTAACCTTTCCAGAGAACTCAGGCTTTTGTCATCAGATGATTCTGAAATGTCTGGGGCTGCTTCCTTTTGGATCTCTAACTCATGAGTTTTCTTTTTGTTTTTTGCAATTTTTGTTTTGGTAGCCAGAGGCATTTGTCGCTCTGCAAGCTTCTGCCATTTTTCAGTCATTGTATGTGGATTATGTTTTATTTGATCTTCTGCAAATTTTCCTGTGGCTTCTGCTAATCCTACCCTCTTTGTTGGTAACCTAACAGCTAAATCTTTTTTTCTTGGATTTTTTTGAAGCCAATGATCTCCCTGTACCATATTCTGATGGTTCTTTAACCCTTGTAAATAGCTTTTAGGCCTCAGGCTTATGTCACTAGAAACTTCCAAAATTTCTGTAGTTAAATCCTTTTGGACTTCCAACTCTTGAGTCTCTTCATTTTTGGTTATTTTTGCTTTGGGTGCCACTTGCAGGACATTGGATGATTTGTATAGTTTTTTCAGCAGATTTTCATGAGATCCCATTTCATCCAAATATTCATGAGGATTTGATTGAGTTAATCTACTCCATAATTTTAAAATTGATAATTTAAGAAATTCAATGGAATTACCAATTGTCTCCGGAATATACACATTGTCATAATTGGGAGAATTGGTATTCCTTCTACAATTAATATTTGAGGCTGGGCATAGAAGTATGAATCCGTCCAACCTTTCAAAATACACCAATAGAATTCCAAGCAGGAAAATTTGGGTCGCAGAGGGGGCAACACGTCTCATGATGCCCATATCCTCTTGCTCATTTTACCCAAGTGAAGGATGCCTTGGAATATTGCAGCCAACAATTGAAGTGATTCTATGCAGTTACCAGGCAACCCCAGGATATTCCATATGAAGGCTGCAGGATAATGCCACTGCTGTGACATCATTTTACCATGATTCCTGACATCATAGAATTCCCAGGACCATGACAATAGTATAGGTAGTGGCCTTGTTTATAGATAATGAGTTGATTTTAAGAGCTCACTCGGAGATTTGTAATTAATATTTTTGAGTCAGAATCATAGTAGGGAATACCATCTGTTTTCACTGGAAAATCAGATTGTAGGGCCTGGCTATCATTCTCCAGCTACTAAAACAAATTACTGCAGATTACTTCTAGCTAGAAAAATGCAGTTGAGGAAGGAAAGTAGTAGGACTTTAACTTATATACAAACACACACACACACACACACACCCAGTGTTTCACAGCACTCCTCTGGGCAGTTTACAATGTCAGCATATTTCCCCTAACAGTCTGGGTTCTCATTCTACCAACCTTGAAAGGATGGAAGGCTGAGGCAACCTTGAGCCCTTCATGACTGAATTCCAGCTGGGGGCAGAGTTAGTCTGGGATATTGCACGTAAGATAATCATCTGCAGAAGAAAGAACGGATAAATGATAAACAGAAATTCCTGTGCAACATCCAGCTGTCTTCCTTCACCCAAAATATATTTATTGTATTTGTGTCACATTGCAAACAACCAAATCCTTGGAGTTTATATTATGAATACCATCTGTGGGACAATTTACAATACTCATGATAAATCTAAAACATAAAATCAACCTTGAGAATATTAAAAATGACAACTCAGGAAAAGGGGAAAAACAGTAACAGCAAAAGTGACCCCAAGGTAATTTAAATGTCTGAGTACAATCTGAAACATCAGCCTGATTTCCAAAGGAAGACTCCCCCCCCCCCCAAAAAAAAAATCCCAGTTAAACTAAAAAGCAACCACATGTATCACATTTGGGGATGATAAACACTAGGGATATTTGTGGGGAGGAGGGGACATGATGATGGTATGTACATTTAAGTGCCATGGTAAACAGAAACAACTTTTTATCAAATGTCCTAATTAGTAAATTATTGTTGGTGGCTTTTGCATGATTAAATCAACACATGCTTATCATTTGGCTATAACTGTTAATAAACTTACCCTCCCTTTTGAAGAAAAGGAAGAGCTAGCACAAGGACTCAATGACTAATTTAAATTACTTGCCTGCATAAAGATTGACTCCATTTAAACACTGACTGATCTATATCTATATCCCCTGACAATTCTTGTATAGATAAACTTCTCTCTCACACACAAACCCAAGCATACAGACCTTAGCACTCCCATACAATTCTTTCTTAGTCCTGACAAGAAAAGGAGGACAACAGGGTAGGATGGGGAGCTGGACAAGAGAAAGGCGAGAGGGAAAAAATTGGAGAAGGGAAAGGAAAAAGTAACTGGAAAGGGAGAAAAGATGCTAAAAAGAGGGAATTTCAGCCCAATTGACTTTACCAAGCCTTTTCAACAGCAGTATTTGCCAATATTTGCATCTCATGCTCCTTCATTTCTATTCAATAGTTTTCACTATTATTAGCAGCCCTTTCCCTCAATTTGCAGTGATCTGGGGGTGGGGGGTGGGGGAAACATTGAATATTTATGGTAGAAAGCTATTATCTATTTTACTGAGAATATTTGCTATCTATGAAAAAAATATATGGGGCCAATTATATTTCTATTTTTTATTAGTAAGTCACTTATTAGAAAAATATAAAAATAATACTGTTTTTTCAATCATCATTAATTATAAATAGGCAATTAGTCTTTTTTGGGAAAAATACTATCTTCTATTGGTAGCTTGCATTTGGTAGATTCATCACCCAAATGCTCTAAAAACAAGGAGAATCCATTTCCAGACTCCTTTCTAGATCAGCAAGAAGGAAAGAAGGATTATTCTTTGTCAATAATCTGCTATTCTCTGTCCATGTTAAAATCGCACAAGATCTCCTTTTCTCCTAGGGGGTCTAGCTGTGAAATGACAATTCAGTTGCCTAGGAAGAGAGAGAAGAAACATCTTGATAATTTATTTTACAAAGGCTGAATTCTTCAATTCTAACAGATTTTTAATACAATAAATAGCCATTATTACGATAACTCGCCTGTAAGTCCCCTTTTCCTTCTTCCTGGCAGAATTAACCGCCATGATAGGAAAGACAAAAGACCCAGGCAAGAGCAAATGTAGGGCAATCATGAACACTCAAAACCTATCAAGCAGGCTCAGCTCAGCTCCAGAAACCTCAACATGTTAACAAGTTACTAATTTTCTCAGAAAGTAAAGCTCCTTGTCTCATGAAAGCAGCTGGACTTCACATAAAATGTTCCTGCATGCTGCAAGCATTAAAAAAATGCTAGGACATGTTGTTATCATAACTACACAACTGAAAAGAACTATCACACTTACACTTACACACACTTTCTCTCACAAAGCAGATACAGCTGGAAAAATCTAAAAATATAGCTTTAATTAATTTATAAGCACATGACATTTCACACAAAAAGAACTTCCATACACACAATGACAATCTCACAAAGCAGCTGCTTTCTAAAAATGGAAAAGCAGCTAAAATTTCCTAAATTTTATATGACTATTTCCTAAAAAAAAAAAACATACTGTTTTTTTCAGGGGACTTCAAACTTGACAGCTTCCTCCAATCAGCTCATGAATTCTGGGAGTTGAAGTCCACAAGTCTTAAACTTGCCAAGTTTGAAGACCCTTGTTTTAAATCATGAGGAAAAAAAGCCACTTACTTACCCAATTGAAGAAAGCAGGCAGGCAGAATCAGTTGCTCGCCGATGAGCTGGATGCAGAGACAGGCAGCACAAGCAAGGCAGGAGGCGAGTCACAAGCAGCTGTTTGGGAATTGGGGGAAGGTGTCTGAAGAGGTAGGTGCTTGCTGGGAGCTGGGTGGGGAGGGAGATGGGTTAATTTAGCTAGGCTGGCCTCTAGGCCCGGGCTGGCCAGGAAGGAGCTCTGGAGTTTTTTAGAAGCCCGGGGGCAGCCGCAAGGGGTAGTGGCTGCCCCACAAATGATCCTGGGCGGCTAGGGTTACTATGCAAGGCCGAGGCCTGTAGGCCCTGGCCAGCAAGGACCTCCAGAGGCTAGCAAGTCAGTGCTTACCTGGTCCTGTAGGCAAGAAGAGGCAGGTCCATTGGGGCACAGGCACTGCGGAAGTGGTCAAGAAGAGTAGACTCAAGTAAGTTAGCTTAGGCAGGCAAGCCACAGAACTGACCAGCACATGCAAGCGATAAGGCTGGCACCATGTGGCGAAGCCTTTTAATAGGGTTGGGCTTGGAATAGGCGAGGCAAGCACTGAATGTGTGGGTGAAGCAAGCGAGCGGTGAGCATGCAGGTAGGGCAAGCGAGTGGCAAGGAGGTGGCTGGGTGAGACAAGCAAGTGAACGGTGACCACCGAGTGACCGGTTTGGGGGTGTGGCCAACCAGAAGTCACTACCAGTTCAGCGACCTATGCCAAATTGTTGGTACCAATTCTCCTGAACCGGTGAGAACCGGTTGAATACCACCTCTGATAGAGACCAATTACTATTGATTTTATACCATTAAATTCAATTTCTACCTTTTGCAAATTTGCCATAATCATCTAGAAAAGTAACTTGGGTTTAAATTGAGGTTTTATAAATAAAACCACTCCATTAATCTTTTCTGACCCAGCAGATGTAAATTCCTCCTGCAACCTTTTATTTATTAAATATTTCTCATCTTTCTTCCTAATATGTGTTTCTTGAAGGCAAATTATGTTAAGTTTGAGCATGGGCGAGAAAGAATGGAGACAAGCTTCTGAACGGTGAACTTCAGCTCTTTATTTACATCATGACTTGCTTGCTTGAATAGCAGTAAAACCCACCTTATATAGGCAAACCTTGTAACGTTTAACCAATAACGAGCTAGGAACGTTAGCTCTTAAACCAATAAGACATATCTGTTAAGGGCCAATCGGATTCCCCAGAACAGGCCAATCCGGTCCGGCCGCTTAACAGCCAATTAGAAGTGCAGGGCCAGAACCCTGCACTTAACTCCAAGCTTATACTTTATTAGTTATATTGCATACACAACACCCCTTCCCACTGGCTTCTTAATTCAGGGCGCAGTTACATAGTCCTTTAAATAGGACGGTTGTCTTTTTAGTCTCTTTGACTTTCGTTGTATCGGGTGGTTGCAGTCCTGCTGAGGTAGATCGTTGTTTGGTAGTGGGGCTGCCTCCGGTTCAGAGTTCACTTCTGCGTCGTTGCCCCCACTTTCCGCAATTTCTTGAGGTGCAAACGTTTCTCCCTCCGGCTCCGCAGCCTGGGTTTCTGTTAAATCGTCGTTCCCTTCGAACGGGTTTCCTAGGGCTTCATCTTCTTCCGTACCTCCCCCCCCTCAGTTTGGTCATAGGGGAGTTGCGGACTGGCTGCTGCAAGCTGCGACCGTAATTGGTCGATATGCCGTTTCCAGAGTTTATTGTCACAGCATTGCACAAGGTAGGATCTGGGGCCGGTTACACGTACTACTGTCGCTTCCACCCACAACGGGTCGCCCGACAGGTTTTTTGCATAAACCAGGTCTCCTACCTGGAAGGTGCGACAACGGCCGCTGGATCCTAGTGGTTTCTCCGGTTCATAAGAAGGGTGCAACCGGTTGAGGTGGGAGCGGAGCTTTCGTCCCATTAGCAGTTCAGCGGGAGTTTTGTTGGTGACGCTATGTGGGGTGATGTGTTGCAAGAAGAGGATTTGATTGACCTTGTCGTCAATGTTATCGTAGTTTACCTTTTGCAAGGTTTTCTTTACAAATTGGACCATGCGTTCTGCTTTGCCATTGGTCGCAGGGTGCACAGGCGAGGTGAGCGCATGATGGATGCCGCGGTCAGCGAGGTACTGCTCGAACATTAGTGCAGTAAATTGTGGGCCGTTATCGGATACCAGGACGTCTGGTAATCCGTGGGTTGCAAAGAGTCTGTTTAAAATCTTGATGACTGCCTCGGAGGTTGTAGTAGTCATGCGATGAATCTTGAGCCAATTCGAGTAGGCATCGACGGTAAGCAGGAAGGTGTGGCCCTTGGTTGGCCCCGCGAAGTCCAGATGAATTCGGGACCAGGGTCCACGTGGTGTCTCCCATTCAGTAGGAATGGCTTTTGGAGGGGCATTGCTAACTTCTTGGCATTTGGGACAAGCTTTAACCCACTGTTCGATTTGCTTGTCAATGCCTGGCCACCATGCGTAGCTTCGTGCTAGGGCTTTCATTCGCACGATGCCGGGGTGGCCATCGTGCAAGGTTCTCAGCAGCGCTTTTCGGAGCCATTCTGGGATAACGACTCTATCGCCCCAGATGACACAGCCTTTCTGGGAGAAGAGCTCGGTCTGTCGAGACTTGAATGGTGTGAAGTCATCAGACAATTGGTGCAATGGCCATCCGCGCTCTACCCAGCCTAGGACTCGTGCTAGGGTGTGGTCGCGTTTGGTTTCTCTTGCGATGTCTCAAGCGGTCAGTGGCAGCAAGTTGAGTGCCTCAATTTGCAACGTGGTTACCGTTGGTGCCGGATCGTTGAGAGTTTCTGGAAGCGGTGCTCGGTTCAATGTGTCAGCGTGGGGAATGGCTTTCCCCAGGCGGTATTGCAGCCGATAGTTATAAGCAGCTAAGAATTCTGACCATCGGGTCATCCTAGGGCAGGGGTCTCCAACCTTGGCCCCTGGAAGCCTGGTGGACTTCAACTCCCAGAATTCCACAGCCAGCTGGCTGTGGAACTCTGGGAGTTGAAGTCCGCCAGGCTTCCAGGAGCCAAGGTTGGAGACCCCTGTCCTAGGGGATAATATGTAGGGAGTCGGCTTATCTCCGGCTATTATCCCTAGCAACGGTTTTTGGTCAGTCACAATAGTAAAAGCCCTGCCATACACGTATTCGTGAAATCTTTTCACAGCTGAGACGATTGCAAGGGCTTCTTTATCGATTTGTCCATAGTTCTGCTCCGTTTTTGAAAGAGTCTTTGGAAAATATGCAACAGGGGCTTAGTTCCTGTTAGGCAGTATGTGGCTCAAAATGGCGCCCACCCCGAAAGGCGATGCATCACAGGTTATAACTAACGGCAAAGTCTCGTTATACTGCATGAGTACAGAATCAGAAGTGAGCAGTTTTTTAACATTTCTGAACGCCTGTTCTTTACGGTAACCCCATAACCAAATTGCCCTTTTATCTAACAATCGGTGTAACGGTTCAGCGACAGTTGCTTTGTGCAGCAAAAATACATTATAGAAATTGATGAGGCCTAGGAACGCCTGGAGATCGGCCTTGTTTCGTGGCCTGGGAGCGTTTTTGATCGCTTTTAATTTACCTTCGGTAGGGTGAATGCCCTGGCTATCAATCAGGTACCCTAAAAACTCAACACTGTCAGTACACAATTTACATTTATTTTTTTTAACCTTAAGACTGGCTTCTTGGAATTTTCTTAGGACTAATTTTAACCGGTCCTGTAAGATTTTTTTGGTTGGGGCTGCAATTAATACATCGTCAAAATAGGGGACCACGCCCTTAATTCCTTGCAATAACCTTTCTATAAGGCTCTGAAAGATCCCCGGGGCTACACTAACTCCGAATTGTAGCTGGGTACATTTAAAGGCACCTCGGTGCGTCACAATAGTTTGGGCCTGTGCCGTTTTTTCATCTACTGGTAATTGTTGATATGCCTGAGCTAAATCCAATTTAGCGAAAACTTTCCCGCCCCCCAGGGAATGGAGGAGGTGCTGCACCACCGGAACTGGATATGCGTTCTGCTGGAGGGCGTGGTTCAAGGTGGCCCAGTAGTCCCCACAAATTCGGATTGACCCGTCTGGCTTAATGGGTGTTACAATAGGGGTTTCCCACGGAGAGTGATCAATGGGCTCCAACACCCCCTGAGCTTTCAGTTTGTCAAGTTGTTTGTCAATTTTCGCCTTTAAGGCAAACGGGACTCGACGGGTCTTCAAGAGAATGGGAGCTACCTTGCGATCTAGGCTGAATGAGATCAGGGTCCCCTTATACTCACCTAAGCTGTCCGCGAAGACGTCCCTGAACTCAGAGATAAGGTCTTCCTCCCAGTCACAGCCACCGACTCGGTTTACGCCAGCCACTTCAATGTCGAGTGGCACGAACCATTGGAGGCCCAGTAGGCTAGGCCTATCGCTATCGATGACTGTCAAAGATAAGTACGCTGTGTGCTTCTTGAAGGAGACTCGGACTCGGCAGGACCCGACGAAGGGGATTCGATTCCCCTGGTAGTCCTTGAGGATGAGGCGTTGGAACCGGAGATCTTGACGTTGAATTGTGGGGATGAGTTGCTTGAGTGTCCTCCACAACACCATCGAGAGAAACGATCCTGAGTTGACCTCCATGTGGCACGGCTGGTTTTCGATGGCTACTGTTATTCGGATTTTCTTAGTGTCCAAGGTTGAGGCGTGACCGATAGTGATAGTATGGTGAGCCTCTTCTCTCTGCAAAGCTCAATTTCTGTAGGAGTGGTTTACTGGCGCTTGCCTTACAGGACGGTTTCCTGTTGATTGGCGATAGTTGGTCCCTTTTGAGGCCTGGCTGGGTCCTGGCAAGTTGCGGCAGACCCATCCGATGTGGCCTCGTTTCCCGCACTCATGGCAGAGTGCATCGCGGAACTTGCATTCGGACCTGGCATGGTTGGCTCCACATCCAGCGCAAGGGTGTACAGGCTTCAGGTAGTGGTCTCGGTTGGACCGCAGTCGATGGACCCCTTCTTCGTCGCTATCTGACGATGAAGAGAGGTCCTCGTGGTGCATTGTCACTAGCTGCCCCTCTGCACTAGGTGAGATTTCACTGGCTGGTGGTGGTACCGGAGTGCGGTTTCGGCGTAGTTGTGCAGCCGACTTCTTGGTCGGCAAGGCTGATGTTGCCTTTTGCCATCAGCTTGCTTGGGATGCCTGGAGCATCTAATCCAAGGACTATGCGATCTCTTAGTGCTTCTTCTAGATCGGTGAATCCGCAGAGGCCTCCCAAATTTCGGAGGTCTGCTATGAAGTCGGCCACGCTTTCTCCTTTTCGCTGGCTTCTTTGATAATACTCATGGCGTCTCACGAATGTAGGCACGGTAGGAGCGTAGTGGGCTCGCAGGATAGGTTCGAGGTCGTCCCAATCCATGGCCTTCACTTCTCGGGGTTTGGCTAGTGCTTTAGCCATCTTAAATACAGTTGGACCGCAATGCGTTAGGAACACCGCCCGTTTCTTTCCTGGTGTGGCGTCCTTTAAGTTGTTCGTCTCAAGGAACATTTAGAAGCGATCCATGTAGGACTCCCAGTCCTCTTGTGTTGGATCGAACGGAGCGGGTGGTACGATGCCGCCAGACATGGTTCCGTTGTTGGCACCATCTGTCACGTGCTCGGTGTTGCTTCTTGGTTCCGTTGGTTCAGATGTCTCCATATCCCATCCTCGTCGCCAGTGTTAAGTTTGAGCATGGGCGAGAAAGAATGGAGACAAGCTTCTGAACGGTGAACTTCAGCTCTTTATTTACATCATGACTTGCTTGCTTGAACACCAGTAAAACCCGCCTTATATAGGCAAACCTTGTAACGTTTAACCAATAACGAGCTAGGAACGTTAGCTCTTAAACCAATAAGACATTTCTGTTAAGGGCCACTCGGATTCCCCAGAACGGGCCAATCCTGTCCGGCCGCTTAACAGCCAATTAGAAGTGCAGGGCCAGAACCCTGCACTTAACTCCAAGCTCATACTTTATTAGTTATATTGCATACACAACAAATTATATCAGCATTAAGTTTTCTCAAATAGTGAAATTTTTTTTTTGCTTGGATGGGATATTAGCACCATTAATATTCTATATAATATATTTACTTTCCATCTTTGGGTGAAATAACATATTCCTGTATAGAGATCTCAGCTGTTTCTTCTTCTGCAATGTCAACTTTTTGGGATTGGTCCACCTCCAAAGTCTTATCCATCTCTAACTGGCTCTGAAATTAATTTGTGTCTAGACAGGAAATCTTTGACTTTATCTATAGAATTCAAATGAAATTTTTGATCATGATACCATTTCCTCAAGCTTGTCCAAACGAAAGGGAATTCTTCTCTTCTGCAAAATATCAGTAAGAAATTAGTAAGCTTTCCTTTTTCTCTGGATTCTTACAGGAATTTCCTTTAAACAATTATGCTTACATTTTTCATTCTTAGTTTGGATGTATAGTGACAATCCAGAACACAGTCCCTCATTATTTTTCCTAAAAAGTGTGCTAAGACATCTGTTGTTGTTTTCTCATGGCAGCTAATCTCAAGTTTACTCTATATATGTTGTCAATTACAAAATCAAGAAACTTCATCACAGTTAGCCAACTGTGCAAAGGCTTTAATCATTCTTAGCCTAATATCCTCTCCAGAGCATCCAGGGATTGCTCTAAATCTTAACTGCAGCTCCTTAGCTTGAGCTTCTAAGAGAGCTCTCTCATCAAATTCAGCTTCAAAAAGAGTGTCTTGCTTCTCCAATTTATGCTCCAAAAGATCCACTCTGTCCTTCACCTGTTTAATATCTCCTGTCAAACCTTCCTTTGCCCGTGTATCAATTTTTAATTCAAGTTGTTCCCATTGCCTGCGTTTTGGCTGTGTATTCACTATTTGCCCCAAAAAGCTCTAAAAGATTTTATATTTCCTTGTATCTTCTCAGCTCTCTTCCAGGTTGCCATAATTAATAGCACTAAATTCTAAGGTTTAAATAATGCCACTTCCAAAGTTAAAAAGAAAATCTCAGTTCTACAGTCTTTTGTTCCCTCGTGTGGACATGGAACACCACTGCAGTAGAGGAAACCTGCTCTTTATCTCTTTGCCTACTGCTAAACCAATAAAAAGTAATAGAACTGAAACTGTTTTCCCCCCTCCTTCTAACTAAAACAAAATGCCAATCAAAAGCTTTCAGCAGAATTTGTTAAAGGCAAACTATCTTCCAAAGATTTAAGTCCAAAGATTTCAGAGATAGTTTTTACAGTGTTTTCCAGGTTCTTTAATTTGGCTCGGATATTTCAACCCTCACTCATTCACCATTTTAACATATCCCAAAACTTCAGAAGTGACCATAAACCACAAAAAGGAAGAGCAGGCTGCAACCAAAAAATCCTCATTTAAAGAAGAAATGAAGGTAAATATGCAAAGCTAATGTCTAGGAAGCAGAGGCAGACTTTATTGTCCATTTGAAACGGCTGGTTCTTCCACAGTGAACTTGTTTCTTGGTTGCCCATCCCCCAGCCAGAGACTCACTGGATCATTTCTTCCTCTTCCAGAAGCTTTCTGAGAGCACCCAGCTGTCCAGTTGAAGGAAAAGGATTGATTTCCAGAACTTTTCCCAGGAAGATTTCTTCTGTCTTAGATAGTTTTCTAAGGCCAATAATTGGGGGGAGTCTGTAGCAATTTGAGAAATTGCTGCAGCCAAGTCTGCCTGTTAGATGGGTGCGGATGAGGAAGGAGCAGGACTCAGGAATGCGAGAAACTCTTTATTTACAAACTAGATTCAAAAGCAAACAAACGTGGTCAGCACCGGTTTTTTATAGTTGCCTCTGTCTGACACTTCAGCCACTGATGGGAACTCAATCTTCCTGCCAGAGGCTGAACCAATAAGTGGAGTCTTACATCAGACTCTACTTTGCATATAACATAGGCTCATGTAAATGTGGTGTCATGCATATTTAACACTGCCAACTTCTGCTGGAAGTGGTTTCACAAATTTCTATAGACAATACATTTTTGCTTTCACTCAAATTGCTGTATCACTTAATAATTTGTTAAAAACTAAAGGGAAGGAAAAACCTAAGCCTGGAGCTCCCCCTCCAAGTAATTCCAGGTGCCTTTTGAAAAACTTAAGAGACTACTTGCTGCTCAGCCAATTCTGAAACACCCAGACCCCAAAAGCCTTTTGTCATCCAGGCAGACAAAAGTGACATAGTGATCAGAGTGGTTCTTCTCCAGAAAGACCCAAAGCATGATTAGAGTTCCAAAAAGCTGTCCGAGACTGAACATAGATGGGTGGTTTGGGAGAAAGAAGCTTATGCAGTGAAATGAGCATTACTAATGTGGGCAACACTTCTTACAAGAGGGCAAGAGGCTTTCAAAGTGTGGTTTTCATCACTGAAAACCCCTTAAAAACACCTCCCCCAAATAGGTGAGATGGATGCAATACTTTAAGTGTTTTAACTTTATGCTGAAGCACCTACTTGGATGGGGAAAAGCACCCTATTCAGAATGCCCCAATATAACAGTAAGAAAGAGAAAGTAGCGGATAGCTTCATCCCCTCTAACCAAACAGCAGCACCAGCCATGACCAGAGCACAGAGCAAAGCACAACCCAATTTGACCAACAACTTCACCCCGGCAATGAAAATAACCCTGGTCCAAGACAAGTGGTTTGTAAGCCACAAGAAGGATGTCTCTCTACACAACAGATTCACATGGGCTGATAGTAAGCACAACGGATTCACATGGGCTGATAGTATGTACCTGCAAGCCAAAGGTTCCTGATTTTGAAAAGGAACCATGACTCTAAAATTGCAAGATATTTTGGTTTTGTAAAGAACCTGCACCTAGTTAGATGTCAGTTTTGGTGGCCAGGTATGAAGAAAGACATGGAGGATATATGGCTAGTTGCCCCATGTGCACCTCAGCAAAAGGACTTTTGGGGAAGCCATAGAGACTATTGCAACGTTGCCAGCTCCTCGGCACCCTGAAAGATATCTCTATGGATTTTATTTTTTAATTACCAGCAAGCTCAGGGAACACTGTAATTTGGGTTACCACCAATCTATTTTCAAAGCAAGAACATTTGTGGCACGCTCCAAGATCCTATCCACACAAGTCCTTTCAAAACTGTTGTAAAACACCTCTATTGCTTGCATGGAGCTCCCGAGATGATTACCTCCAATCAAGAAGTGTAATTCACCTCCCAATTCTGGCAAGAGTTACTAGGGACCACCCAGAATCTTAGCTCCTCCCTCCTCCCACCTAATAAAACTACGTCCTTCTCAACAAGTGGAGTCAAGGATTGTTTCTACTTAGAGGGTTATGTGTTTTGCAGCTCTGACATTAGGCACGTATTTATCTAGTGACTTACCAAAACAGAATCTCAGTGGTTAACATGAGGAAATTTTCTTAGCGTACAAGGCTATCATTACTTTGTATAGTTAAAAGACCCAGGGATCTATTGAAAAGAAGGAAATGAACATCCAATAATCTTTTCTATTGTCCTCATCACTTTCTGAAGAACCTTCCTATCCAAAACTGTAATACTTCCAAACCACACAGTAATACAATATGACAAGATGCTTTCAATTGTCCCCCTATAGAAAGTGGTAAGGATACGGGAAAGAGGATGTGCTTTTCCTTTCCAAAAAGTTCAGGTACTTCTATGCCTGCTTTACCAGTGTCTCAGTGTTGAGTGACCAAGCTAACCTGCTTGTCAGCTGCACACTCAGAAATTTAATACTAACCATCTCCATAGTTGAACCTTTTGTACACAGAGGTATATGGCTTCGCCTGTCTTTTCTGAAATTGACAATGATCTCTTTTGCTTTTCCCACATCTAAAACCAGGCTATTTTTATTACACCAGTTGACCAAGCCTTTTACCTCTTCCTGGTAAGCCACCTCATTATCTTCCTGGATAAAGTCCATACTGTTGTATCGTTTACATACTTCATAACATGGCTTGAAGCAAACCTTGCACTACAGTCATGGTCAACAGGATGAACAACAGCAGACTTAGGACACAGCCAAGATACATCTAAAGATACAGCTTTATTTTCTTTATTTACATCTTTATTATTTTCATAGTACATATATCTGTAGCAGAGGTTTTGCAACCACTACATTTTCCCATTTGGAATACTACATTTTATTTATAGGGCATGACATTGTAGCTAATTTGTTGATTTCTAACATTCACCCATTAAATGTGATTAAATTCACATAAATCCTAGAGAATACGTAGAACTGGGATCAATATTCTGCTACCAACAGAAGGCAGCAATGGCTGCCATTAAGGCAGACTTTGAATAATGGGACAAGTAAAAAGGAATCCTATTTGATTAAGGGACAGGCAGGATAATACAATTAAGGAACAATCTCTCTCCTTTTTTGTTTTTCTTAAGCCAGTGGTTCCCAACCTTTTTTTCACCCTGAACCCCTAAAGAAATTTCACTTGAACCTCGCACCCCCTGAAATAAATAATAAATAAAAATGCCAACATATAGCCAATATCCTATTATTTACCTGGACTTTTCTCGCACCCCCTGGAATATCGTCTCGCACCCCAGGTTGGGAATCCCTGTCTTAAGCTGATACAAACTGCTGAGAAACTCTTCTTGTGTAAATGCTTTAAAAAATAAAACATTTACAATACTGTACTACTATGCTTAATGTATGCATATACATACTCTCTCTCTCTCTCCCTCTCTCTCTCTCCCTCCAGCAGAATTTATTGGGACATTTTTGCTGGCATATCTAGCTATCAGATTTCCTCCCTGTTCAACTTTTAGGCAACAAATCATCTCCTGGGAAACATATCCTTTCCTCTGGAACACTACTTCCTCTCTGTGCATGGAAATTCTGCTCTTTTTGACTAGATAATGGAGGAGAGAAGGGGAAGATGCAAACTCTAATTTGGGCTGTGAATCAGAATGTAATGCATGCCACATTCTACAGTAGAGCTCTTTAAAGACGAAAAAAGTGGGATTGGCAAATGAAAAAATGAAGCTTACATTCCAAGATTATCTATAGAGTTGAGAATTAGAAAAATTGTGAAGTTGACAATAAATCCTGAGAACAGATTAGTATATCACATTTGATCTTTCTTTTTGTTTGAAAGAAACTATATTGGTGGTGTATAATTAAGACTTAATTGGACTTTCAGCCACTTCTAGCAAACATCTTTTTTCAGCCTGCTCAAATTATTTAAATAAAAAAATTGAATCATATTTAAGACATTGCAGTTTTGTGTCCTTAAAATGTGCTGTAATCTCAACTATTATTCCATGCCATTCATTTTACACTCACACATGTTGGAAAGAATCCTAATCCCAAAGTTGATGTCTATTAATATTATTATTTTTAAAGAAGTCAGTCAGAGACCCTTACCTAGTTGTTAAGGTCTAAGGACAAGTACAAATTTTAACTTTCACTGCTAGCATCTTCAAGAAAGACATATAAAGAAGATTGGAAATTGCTAAAGATAAGTATTTTCCAACCATTTCAAACTGGATTTAAGAAGCACTAATCACTAATCTCAGGCTTTGCATATTTTACTTTCCATGATCATATCCACTTTCTGCATGTGAGTAGAATTTGACAATGGGCATTAATTTCAGCCAATTGGAAATTTCAGTTTTGACTGAAAAAAACAAGCATATTTCTAGTTCTTATGGCTGAAAAAGAAGAATACAAGTAAATGAATTCTCAGAAGCCAAATACTGTACATACAAACATACATACATATATTGCTAGGGATTCAGTTAAAGGCTGTCATGCCCAATGACATCTCTCCAGCATTAGCAGAATTTGTAAAATATTCAGCCTTCTGAAAAAATTGCATAATTGATCAGAGCAATAACTAAATAACAGTTATTCTTGGCACATCTTTTAGCACTTGGGGCTTAAGAGATTCTGGTGAAATTCTACAGAAACTATCTGTTTTTATTCAAGCTTGAACATGATTATAGTGAATTAAAAACTTCCTTCTTTCCCCCTTTTCTTCTAGCATTGCTTAATCATTCTTCTAATAAAGAGCTGATTATGATTTGGTACTTAGAATAATCAAAATTGATTCTGGAGCATTCTATGGAACATATGAACTAACATGAAACTAGGATGTTTTTTCACAAGATGAGAAGATAATTCACATTTACCTCATCAGAAAAGAAGGAGGGAGAACACTTTGCACATTGGGGTAAATTTTAAAAACAAGCAAACAAACAGAAACCAGACAGGGTTCTGTTTTCAATGTTTAAGTGTGGTATGAAGTACCTAAAATCTGGCAAAAGAACCTTGTTTGAGTACTAAAATAGAGGATGCCAAAATGATTTTGTGAAAAAGGTCATTTGGAACCATACACCAACATTTGTTGTCTATATGTGTATTCATTATACAGATGACTCTTTTACATTACGTTTGGCATTTTCACTTTTTTTAGTTTTTCCAGAGTCATCTCCCTTCTTGCCATTATTGTCCTTCTCTTTCATTGCATCAGAATCCTTTTTAATCTTGGGGCTGCTTATTGGTTCAAGTCCAAGAGATGGAGCTGTTTCTGGGGACTTTTCCACTTCTACTTGTGAGCCATACATTGCATTCATTTTGTCCACAATCATTCCTTCTTTCTCTGGTGCGTCTTCTTTCGGTGTGTCCATATCTTGACTCTGCCTATACAGATATGAGGCCTGTTTCACTGATCGTTTTAACAGATATCTACGGAATGCTCTTTGGATTTTGATGGCACAGACTTCCTCCTGTTTTCGTTTTAGTGTTGTGGTAATGGGCTCATAAGATACTTTGGAGGGGTTTGCAGCCATAAATTTCTCCTCCATTGATTCCTTCAGGGAATCCATTTCTCCAGAATCTCCTAAAACTTCTTTTGTCAAGGCAAAGAGAATGTCCAAGCAATGTATTTTATCTCCAGGAACCATAGGCAAGTCCATAGTGATCAGTTTGATTTTATTTGGTTTAGCAATTCGCAGAGGCTCTTGAAGGGTATCCACAAAATCAGAAAGTGTGTCGTAAGCAATAAATTGTGTGGCATCAGGGTCAAACTTCTCCCATGTTTCATAGAACATTTCAAAGTCATCTTCACAGAGAGGCTCACTGCTCTCCTCTGTGGCTACATTAAAATTCTCTAAAATGATGGCAATGTACATATTAACCACAATCAAGAAAGAAACGATGATATAACTGCAAAAAAAGCAGATGCCCATAGAAGGGTTGCCACAATCACCTTTCACATGACTACCAGGGTTCTCCAGATGAGGATCACAATCTGGCGGAACGCTGTTTAAGATGGGGTTCAGTAAGCCATCCCAACCAGCTGATGTGGTGATCTCAAAAAGACAGATGATGCTGTTACCAAACGTCTCAAAGTTGAAAATGTCATCAATGCCAGATTCTTTCTTTACATAAGCAAAGTTTGACATTCCAAAAATGGAATAAATGAACATAACCAGAAATAGAAGGAGGCCAATGTTGAATAGTGCTGGCAGAGACATCATCAGGGCAAAGAGCAGAGTTCGGATGCCTTTTGCTCCTCTGATCAATCGAAGAACACGCCCAATTCTGGCCAATCGGATGACCCTGAAGAGAGTGGGGGATACAAAGTATTTTTCGATAATATCCGCGAGGACAAGTCCTGAAAGACAGGAAAACATTTTTCTCAGAATATCACAAAATACTACGCCAATTTTCAAAAATTGTTATTAATAATTCATTGTAACCACAGAAACATACAAAATTTCCCCCTAATATCAAATTCAACTATTGAGGGCCTATCAGTCTGAAACAAAACAGGTCACCTAAAAGTAAGAGTGGCTTCTAAATATTTGTGAAATATTTTAGATGCAGAAAGGATACGAAAATGGACAGAAAATATAAAGGAAAATGACATGAAATCGTATTAAATTATTATATAGCAAACACATATTAAAACAGATTGAAGAGTATTTAGACGCAATTTATAAAACTGACTCAACAACAAAAGGAAACTTTTAATAAGCCAATTATTAAGAAGGAAACAAAAATATAACTGAAAAATGGAAATAGAAAACTCTCCAGGACTAAACAGATTTTTTTGAAGTGCACGACAAGAACTTCCAGAAAATTCTGATTTAAATCATTCTTAGGAAATGAATGAAATTCGACAATCTTTGTTCCTGGAACAAAGCTTTAATTTCTTTGATTTATAAAGAGGGAAATTACTTAAGTTTTCTTTAGTTATATAGAGTTTTATGTCTTGAGTTATACTGACTTCTTTTAGCAGTAATTGCAAAGAGAGGAAATGGCCTTTAACAGGCTGGATTTGTCTTGAAGAGATATTAAAGAGATAATATCAGATGTATTTTGAATGTTATTGGTAATTAACCCAGAAAGTTAAGAAAATGGCCATGATATTTTTAGATGTAAAGAAACATTTGTAACTTGGAACAACAATTTATGTTCATGACTATGAAAAAAGGTGAATTGTGACAAGAATTTTCTTACATAGATATAGAATATTTATAAAGAAGAAACAATCAAGATAATAAATATATTAAAAGTGGTTCCTCCTTCCTAACAACCACTCACTCAGTAATTGTTCAAATTTACAATTGTGTTGAACAAGGGGAACTTATGATGGGTCTTTGTACTTTCAATCGTTGCATCCCATTGCACCAAGAACTGAGTCCTGCAGTCACGTGCTCATGATCCGGATTCTTGGTAACTGGCTTGCAATCATTATATTGAAGCACCCACAGTCAAATGATCATGTAATTGCGACCTTCACTGCTGGCTTCTTACAAGCAAAGTGCTGGGGAAGCCAGCAGGGAGTCACACTTAATGACATTATGGGATTTGCTTAATGATGGTACTTGGAAATGCCATTGCTAAGGGGTGCAATCACTTGTCATTGTGGTTTATGTCCATATTGCTTGGCAAGGGAAATTCTGGTCCCAATTAGTGTTGCTAAGTGAGGACTGCCCATGTTATCACAAAAACTGACAACATAAAATAAGAAAATAAATTCTCAGGATTTAAATTATCAAAGCAAAAACAAAATTAGAAATATGTGCAGTTGATGTTGCATTATAGTTATATTAAATGGGTGAGTGTGGCTGAGTCAGCACAGAACAATCACACAAGGTAATTGGATTTGGGGACAACTCAGTACTTCACCAGTTCCTCAACTCCCAGAACTGCTGGCAGCCAAGCATGCACACCCTAACACACACAAAAACTCCATTCTGCATTTGGAGACTTTTATCCACATCCATGCTGGGAAATTGCCAATTGTGTCCGGACTTGGAGAGAAGGATCTCACCTTTAGTACGTTGGGTGTGCATATATGTGCACACATGCACCCTGTTTGAAGTTTGGGGACTTTTCTAAAATGTTGTCCTTCCCCACCTTGATTAGCAAGCTGCAGGCTCCCCTTTGGAACACAAATTTTCAATTCTGCAAATGCAGACACTTGGGGATGTCATTGTTCATTTTTCTCTTTAGTCTTCCTTTTGCAGTACCTTCCTTTGCAAACTTCCTCCAGACTTTAAGTGTCCTGTAATGGCTCTCAGCTACTCCCTGCTGGTCCACGATCTGCCTCTTACTGCAACCTGTGGTGCCAGAATGAGGCAAATCCCCAAGCTTGGAATAAACTGTGTGTGCATGCGCATGCATACATGTGAGCACCCAGCATGCCAAAGGTGCAATTGGCAGCTTCCCAGCACAAATGCATACAAAAGTCCTCAAACTCAGAATGGAGAGGCAAAGAGCTGGTGGGACACTGAGTTGTCCCCATATCTTGTTAGGATTCTAGCAATCACTCTAATTAAATCATGATTCTCAAGCCAAACTTCAAAAATCATCAAAGGATTCAATAGAGGCAACATACTGGCACTGTCCTACCTACAGCCACGTCTGGCAAATGTAATTTACAGTCACCTGTGACCAGTTTCTCCCTTCCCCCCTGGGTGTCTCATAAACCAGATTCTCCAATTGAGCACGTTCACAGACAGGGTGTCATCATTCATGTTCTCCAGTTACATATATTCGCAGGCTTACAATATTTTAAAGATTGGAGTTGGAATGTATTTTCGCTTTCAACTGCTCTTCCAGATTTCCTTTCTCTCCCCTCCCTACTTTTTAAATGGCAACTACTGAAATAGGCGTAGGAATGTTTTAAGAGTTCACAGTTTCAATTTGTTCTATGCCAACGCAACCTTGCCCACCCATCTGCACGCACCCATCTATATCTACCGTACTTGGCCATGCCCACTTGTCCCTGCCTACCCATCTGCACCAACTTCGCAGTGCTGAGTCAGCAGTACCGAGCCAGCCACGTCCACTCTTCTGTGCCCACCAGGCCATATCCACCCATCTATATCAATCTAACCACTGTGATTGTCCCATTCCTCTTTCTCCATGCCTGTGACCTATCAGTTGGGCTATTTCTGAAATCAGATCTAGCCTCCTTCTGGAATACTAATAAATCTGTGTTAAAAAAAAAACCTGACTAAAGTTTAAGCCTGTTGAAGATGGTCATGGAATGAAGCAGGACACAATGCTGAAGAGATTAGCCAGTGCTGCCAGAGAGTGATGGTGCTGATAGCAAAAGTTTAAAGAGTTCTATAAAAGTGGCAGAATTAGCAATATACAGTGGCCAGAATCAATCTATCTATATCTATCTATCCTCTATCTGCAAAGATGAGGTCAGGAAAACTAAGGCCCAGAATGAACTAAGACTTTCAATAAATGTTACAATATATAATAAAAAAAAGATTCTTTCGACATGTAGAAAACAAGAAAAACTCAAGGAAATGATTGGTTCACTATTGGGAGAAGATGGCAAGAAGATAACAGGCAGCAGGGAGAAAGCAGAATTGCTTAATTCATTCTTTGCTTCTGCCTTTACAAAAGGAAGAAATGTTCAACCAAACACAAACAGTACCATAAAAGGCAGATTAGGAATACAAATCAAAATAGGCAAGAAAATGATAAGGCAACATCTATCTACTTGAGTGTAAATTCGAATCATTAGAAGCAGATGAACAGTATTATATTCCAGGGTTCTGAAGAAGCTGGCAGATGTGATCTCAGAAACAATGAACCATATCTTTCAAAAATCTTGGAGCATTGGAGAATTACTGAAAAGGAGCAAATGTAGTTCCAATCTTTCAAAAAGAAATAAAATGAACCCACTCAGAAAACTACAGATCTATCAATCCAACATCAATACTAGGGATGCTCCAGGAAAAAAATAAGCAGTGGATCTGCTAACATTTAAAAACAAGCAAAGCTATTATTAGAAGCCATTGTGGGTTTGTTCAAAACAGGCCATGTCAGACAAACCTTATAGCATTATTTGACAAAGTGATCAAATTAGTGGACCAGTGAAATGAGGTGCGCATAGTATATTTGGACTTCTCTAAGGCATTTGATAAAATGGATCATAGCCTACCTCTTGGTAAGATAGAAAAATATGGAATAGTGTAACCACCAGATGGATAGGTAACTGGCTGATCAACCATGCTCATTGTGCAGTTTTTAATGGAACTATTTCTACATGGAAGGAAGGTAGCAGTGGGGTATCTCAAAGTTCTGTCTCAGGCCGAATACTCTTCAACATGATTAAATGAATGGATAGAGCAGGAATTCATAAATTTGCAGATAACACCAAGCTTGGGGGAATTGCCAACAACATGCCAACTTTAGAAGATAGGTTCAAGATCCAGAATGATCTTGAGCCTTGAACACTGGGCCCTATCCAAAAATGTTATTCAGTGATGAGAAAAATAAGTTTTACATTTAGGCAAGAAAAACCAAATGCATAAGTGTAGAATAGGTGGTACCTAAACAGCAGTGACTGCAAAAAGGATCTCAGAGACCTGGTGGAAAACCAATTAAATATGAGCCAGCAATGTGCAATGGCAGTCAAAAAAAGGCCAATGCAATTTTAAGTTGTATTCACAGAGAAATAGTATAAAGATCATGTGAAGTGTTTGTACCTTTTGTACCGCAATGCTAAGACCACACTTTGAATAACTGTGCCCAATTTTGGTCTCCACAATATAAAAAAGATGTTGAGACTGTAGAAAGAGTACAGAGATCAATAAAGAAGATAAATTTCCTGTCAGTGAGAACAATGAATCAATGGAATGGCTTGCCTCCAGAAGTGGTGACTGCTCTATCACTGGAAGTTTTAAGAAGAGATTGGATGACTCTTTGTCAAGAATAGTATAGGATATCCCGCTTAAGTCGGAGGTTGGACAAGAAGACTTCCAAGATCCCTTCCCACTTGGTGATTCTGGTTTAAACTAGAATTGCTAAAGATAATTTTAAGTGGTATGCATTGGGCATGAGATGAAGGCAACAATATGAAGACATGGCAAGAAAAAATGATTACTTGGTCAAATTTGTCATTTATTTAAGAACAGATAAGGAATAGCTCCCAGAGTAATGCATAGACATGGTAAATAGCAGGATATAAAAAGAATGATCCAAAACATTCCTTTTTAAAGGACAGAAGCAGAATGTAGATTGAATTGTAGACCTCATTTATAGTCATGAAGTTTTCTAGTTTCATAATCAGAAATGTGGATTGCCTATGAACAGCAAAAAAAATTCACTGTTATTCTTTTAATAATTGGGGAGATTTGGAAGTGTCTAGATAAGAAATCAAATGGATTATCTCCCAGAGGATGGATGAAGTAGGAGAAGGAATGGAAAACTCCTCTGCCAAGTAATGAAGGCAACAGATAAACTGCAGGAATATCTTATCACAACCTCCAACCATCGATAGTATATTCAAGCTCTGAAAGTGGGAATACATTTTAGCAATAATGATTACAATTTTTATTTGGTACAATTTGTTAGCTCAATTTCAATTTCCTTTGTACATGGGCATATGATGCCATTAAATATAAATCCATTTTATCATTTTTTTCAGCCTTTATATTTTCTTCATTTTAGGTACTTTTAAAAATATTTTAAACTGTTTATTCATGCATATCTTCATGTCTGGTATTGTTTTGAAAAAGGCTTTGATTACATTATTATTTATATGCACAGATTTGCTCCAGGAGTTGGGTTTGAGTATGTTGGTTACATGATAGCTTTTAGCTAATTGTAGTTATCCTAAACCACCTTTATTCCTGTCTTACTATTTCCATTATACACACTATTGATTGAAATATTTTAGAAACAAATCAGTTATGCTTTTTTTCTTACCTACAATGGAGAAAATGACCACAACAAAATCAAAGATGTTCCAGCCATTAGTGAAAAAGTAGTGCCTCAGGGCAATCATCTTGAGAAAGCATTCAGATGTAAAGATGACAATGAAGATCAAATTGATTTGACAAAGGATGTTTATCTTGGTTTGGCTTTGGTCATCTGTTTCCACCATCATTGTTACCATGTTAAGACAAATTAGGATCATGATGACTATATCAAAAGCTTGCTGAGTCACAAAGTCAAAGATCATCCCTTGATACTTGTTCTTCAATAATTGGTAGATATGCATGCGCATATGACAGAAAGACAGGAAGGGTACAAGGCACACAGAAAATGACAAACATGGAAACGAAAGAAAGGGAAGAGAAATGTAGAAAAACTCAAAGAAAAAATTGAAGCGGTGAAGCACTAAATCTAAATCATCCAGAATGCCACCCAAAAGTGAAATTTTCCAATTTTTACTGCCTTGAAGCTACTTGGAAGACACAAAAAGTAGCAAACATTACTTTTTAAAAGAAAAAATAAGTCTCTTGACTCTGAATTATTTTTTTAAAACATTCCTAATGTTTTGAGCTCTAGAATCATGTCATCATTATTTCTAAAATACTTGATTCCTGTGACTTGTGAGATTTCCTAAGAGAGGGATGGGTGACTTAGTCCATTTAGTGGACTTCAGAACTTTCTGAGATAATGCTGTTGAACTTTATATGAGAAAATGGCTAATATTGGGCTGTGATACTTCTTGTAATATCTAATTCATCCTATTTCACCCTTAATATTCCCTAACTTCTATAAAATAAACTGAAATATTTTAATCTCATTATTTGTGGTGATATCACTATCCTCTAAGATCTGAGCCATGGAGCCTTGGAGATAATGATCTAAGGAATTACCTGGAATCACTTATAATATCTGTTTGCCTCTGTAGGAACCATTAATATACAGTACTCAATTTCACAACTGCTATAAAGGCATCTATAATGCGTCTATAAAAATCATTGCAGTATATATCATGGGCAGATAAAAGTCAGATGCTAGTATTAGAAAACAGTAGGAAATGGAGAACTTAGAATCCCGGAAAAAGAAACTTGGATGCAAAAGAAAGAAGGACATAGAAAAAGTTGGTAGAAAATGATAGTGATCAATTAAGGGTATATGAAAACTTGTTAGGAACCTGACCTCATTTTTTTCTTCTTACCTTCTGAAAGATAGATTTCATAGCAGTTGACATAATTTTAAAAGGTTATGTATTGACAGATGTAATCTTTATTTTTATGATCCCCACAGTCTTGTACAGTAAATTCTAAAATTTACCAGACTAATGGGAGAACAAGATTTTGTTTGTTAAAGCAAAATCTCCATTAAATCCAAATGGGATGTTACGCATCTGCAAAAACACATTGTATGAGAGCTTTTGCCAGTTGTGTCCAAAATCTGACCTGCCAGTGTCCATTAAATCAAAGATTGATTGTGCTCCTTTATTTCCTATAGAAATTTTGACTTAAATTAAGAAATGACTGACTTTTGCAAACTAACTTAGTTTTGCATGCAACTCTTATTCTGTTTGTTTCTTTATAGTTAAGAAAGGTCACTAAACTGTGGAAATAATATAATGTTATCATTTAGTGAGGCAAAATTAATATTCTGACTAGTTAGATTAGCTTTTGAATCTAAATACAAGGAGGTGAGGAGGTCTGAGAAAAATTTCCCATGGACACTGACCATAGACCTGTATTTTGAGAATGGCATACCTGGGGCCTTGGGATGGGCTTCACTGGTTTTTTTGAACCTAATTTCTTCATGGCGTTGTAGTATTTCTTTTGTTCCTCTGTCATGAAGATATCTTTGCCTCCAAAGTAAAAAAAAAGAATCACCCTTATTAGATATGGTGTGAAATCATGTAGTATCATCATCATCACCATCATCACCTTATTATTATTATAGTTATTATTATTATTTTATTAATTATTATTATTTAATATTTAATCCCCAATTCGATTCACTATCTGGGACTGGTAAAAAACTTAACGTTCAAGTCCTTACCAAGGACCTAAGAGTTGTTAAGGTAATGTCTGAATATATAGGCAGTTCTGAGTAAAGTGGTTTTTTGCAATGTCAGAATATTCAGATCTGGTAATTTCAAAATTTCCATGTACCTTGGCAGCTCTTTGGGTATTGCTCCAAGCGCTCCTGTTACTATTGGTACAATTGATTTCTTTCTCCAGAATCCTCAACTTCAATTTGCAAATCACGGTATTTTGTTATTTTTTTCTAATTGTTTTTCTTCAATTTGTGCATCATCTGATATTGCAATATCACTTTTTTTTTCTTTTCTACCATTGGAAGTTAAAACCCACCCCTCTCCTAGAAAAATGAAATATTTTAGGATATATTTAAAAGGCAGATTATTTTCCCTAAAAGAGCAGTAGAAACTCAGAGAGGCAGAAACTCAGCCCTTCCACCTTTGTTAACGGGCCATTAAGGCCTGGGCCAGTCTATTCTACATAACAAAGATCTATCTCCTTCAGGCAGAGCCATTTAATTGCCCTTCATTGCATCACCCACCAAGTTTCAACCGACAACCTACAAAGCTAGCTATGACCTCTGACAGCAACCAATCTGGATACTCTTCCTGTGCTCCAGGAAGTTCAACGCCAGAGAGGGTATAAAACCCAGGGACTCTCAGCATATCTTTCCTTTTCTTCACAAGAGCTCCAAGGCATGTGATCCTGTCCACCATTAAACCATCTTTCCAAACAGTCTCCATGTTTCCAATGTCTTTTCCCCCACTTGGAACTGAACCCAGAAGGATATTTCTTCTAATGCCGCAATAGTGATACCAAGTGTGTTGTGGGCCAGATGTCTGTCTGTTTAGATTCAAAAATCTCACAGGACTTTGATTTGTTCATTTTCAAAAACTGTCAATTTGGTGTTCCCAGTAATTTTTGCTGCATTTGAACCCAAACTTCTGTCAAGGCTTCCAATGAATGATTTTGGCAACTTGATCATGATGTTGTGGATAATCAGTGAGATTTTGCTGCAGCCACTGTTGGTGGCTACAGTAAAAGTGACCCAGTGTTTCATCTTTCTCACTGCATAAGCAGCATTCACAGGTTGAATTTCTGCTTTAATGAATTTGGTCTGCAAGACTTGCTCTTGGGCAGCCAAATGAAATATTCAGTGTTTTTCTTCAGCACTCCTGAATTCAACAAGCTCCATGTTAGCTTTGTATCTACCTTTCCTTCAATGTTCTTCAGTTATTGATTGTGCAAAGGTTTCTTTACCAGTTAGAAACTTGATGCTCTATTGTTTCCTTTTGATATTCTGCTTTCAATCTCATTGTTTTGTTCATCTTCAGCAGAAGCAGAGGCTCTTGCTTTTTTAAAAGTAATAGTCATTTAAGCTACGTTTTCCACAATTTTTTTGTAAGAGTCCTCTTGCAATACAATTGATCAATATTTTTGGGTGCAAAGCATGGTGCATTATCATTAGTTTCCTTGTCTTTCAATCCAAGGTATCAAGTTCTAGCTGACTCCAATCAATTATTCCAATTGAGTATCACATTACAGGCACTGCCCAGGTGTTAATTGTCTTTATGACATTTCCTCCACTCAGCTTTGATCTCAAGATTTTCCAGATTTGCTTTATGTATTTTGTTAAAATAGCTTCCTTGACTTGGTGTGCAACAGGCCAGAAGCTTCCAAAACTCCTAAGCAGTGGTGGGATTCAAATAATTAAACAACCAGTTCACCCAGGGTCAGGTTGGCTGTCATGGGAGGCATGGCCCAACCTGACCTTGACCGAACCTGTTGTTAAATTACACACACATACACACATACACACACACACACACACCACTATCAAAGTGGATCTGGGTGCTGTGCTGTGCTGCACTGCAATAGAAAAATGGACAACAGAGCAGCTGGCATGCGGGAAGGAGGAGGAGCAGGGAGAAGAAAGAGGGAAAGTGGTCTCCTCCATACCTCATGCTGGTTACTCCATTGCCCATTTCTCCACTGCAGCACAGCACCTAAGATCCACGAGGGGCGGGTGGAGGTAATTTAACAACTTGTTTGCCAAAACCTGTGTGAAACGGCTGAATCCCACCACTGCTCCTAAGTGCTTGTATCTCGCTTCTGGTGTTACTTCTTTTATCAACTCTTCATTGTCAAGTTTGAATCCATCATCTTCAACAATTTTTCCTGCCTTAACAGCAATCGTTGCCCCTTTCTCAGTGCTAAACTGCTGCATAGCTTACCTGATTGGTTTGAGTTTATGTTTCTGTTGGAATAATAGTCTGGACAGCTTTATTCATGTTCTTCAATAATTTAGCCAAACTTTTCTTCCTAATTTGGCTTTAGCTGTTGGTTCAAGATCTAATCCAGCTCATGCTTCTTGTTCGTTATCCGATTCTCTGATTTCCTTCCTTTTCTCCACTACTTGTTGCTCCAATTCTAAATTATCTCTATTATCAGTTACTTCAACAAAATACACAAAGTGAGTCTTGGAAAATCTTGAGCAGAGCTGCTCTGCTTGCAATCTCATTAGTGAAGAGCATGTGTTCCAAAATGTCATGCCTCTAGTCCATAAGACCTTGTTCACTGATGTCCACATCAAGGTGATTCTCCTTTCAAATCTTGAACATGCAATTTTTAAATTCATATTTTGTGGGCTCAGATCGATAATAAGCTTCCACAATTGAATAATTGTCTTCCTTTGTCTGAAGAAAAGGAAGATTTTCTATGTGTTTTTTTTCACTCATTTTCCAGTTGCCTGTCAACTCTAAGCCTGACAGAGGGAGTTGAGTGATGTATCATATTTTTTTTGCGAAACACCCAGAAGTCATAGTATTCAATGCAAGTTTTGTTGATTCAGGCAACATTTGATCCAGCAGAGAATTCACTTGATGTGTTTTCACCATAGTTAAATGGCTCTTCAACAGAACAGGGAAGCCCCTACACCACTACAAGGTAAAGCTCCTTGGGAGGGGGGGTATTATGATTATTATTCCCCCAGTGAGGCACTACCTTGATGTGATTGTGGGGCCTGTGTGCTCTGAAGAAGATGAGAATTGTGTCAGAAATTCAGCCCCACCTGATGGGTCTCATCCGAGGAGTCAGACAAAGATTGTCTTTCCCATAAAAAAAATATGGTAAGACAAAAATTTCAGACAGCCAAACTGGCTTGGATGTCACCTGGGTTAACAAGGTCCACACTAGATGTTAGAGTTCCTGGATATCTGATGAAAACTGGACTACATCAGTTAGGACTGTGGTTGAGCAACCAGGGCTAGCAGCTGTGGAACTCTTCTGGGAGCAAAAAGGGTGGCTTCCCTCAGGCCCAGAAGGCCCCAAAACGAAGCACAGGGTAGGTGCTGCGAGCCCCCCAGGCTGAGTTTTCTGCCTTCCTTAGACCTAGGGAAACCTACTGGGAGCAAAATTGTCCCCCCAGGAGATTTCCCTGAGGCCCAGAAGGCCCCAAAATGAAGTATGGGAGGGGTGTTGCGCCCCCCCAAGCTAAGTTTTCTGCTTTCCTGAGCCCTAGGGAAGTCTGGGAGCAAAAACGCCTCCCCCACAGGAGGCTTGCCTGAGGCTCAGAAGGCCCAAAAAATGGGGGGGAGTGTTTGCTGCAAAAAAGCCACGCCCACCTAGTCACATGGCCATGCCCTCTAGCTACACCCTCTAGCAATACCCACAGAACCGATAGTAAATTTTTTTGAATCCCACTACTGGACTGGACTCAAGCAGAACTAAAAGCAATGGATAGGCAAACCAGAAAAATAATGACAATGAATCATGCCCTTGATCCTTTGATAGACTCTATCTACCAAGGAAATAGGTGGAAGTGGAATGTTGCAAATATATCAGATGGCTAAAGAAGAAAACCGAGCTTTGGGGCAGTATCTGAAGGACAATGAAGAAGATGCACTGAATTTAGTATGCTAAGAAGGCTTACTGACTACTGGAGAGACCAAACTGGCCTACAAGAAAGACAAAATTAAGAATAGAACGAAGGCATGGGAAGATAAAGCACTACAAGGCCAATACATTAAAAAGAATAGCAGGGAAAGCAGATAATAACAAAACCTGATAATGGCTAGAGCAAGAAAGTTGAAAATAGAGGCCAAGAGAGTAATGGATCAAGCCATAAGGACAAATGCATACAAAGCCAGAATTGAGAAGACAGGAATAGACAACTGGTAAGCTGCTGCAAGAAGATTGCACAGATTGACTGTTACAAGCAACAGCAGACAAAGTAGCAACAATGGTGCATTGGAAGATCTGCAAGAAATGTCATTGCCTGCAAGCAAGAACTAGTGGGATTATAAAATAGAGAAAGTCATAGAAAATGAAAAAAATAAATTGCTCTGGGACTTTCGAATTTAAACAAACAGGCACCTGCCACATAATACCTCAGACTTAGCAACTATCAATAAGAAAGACAAAAAAAGGCTGGATGGTGGATGTGGCAGTGCCTGGAGACAGCACAATCGAAAAGAAAGAACTTAGGAAGATAACAAAATACAAAGACCTACAAATAGAAATAGAACGACTGTGGCAAAGTCAAGCAAGGGCAGTACCATTAGTAATAGGTGCCTAGGGAGCAATCCCAAGATTACCTGGAGCACTATTTGAACACTATTGGCATTGACAAATTCACCATTGGTCAATTGCAAAAGATAGCTTTACTTGAAACAGCTTCCATCCTGCTACAATACTTGTAACACCATAAAACTACCTATACTAGGTCCTTGGTGAGGACTTGATAGCTAGACAAAAATGCCAAACCAATTTGAACATCTGGCTGACTGTGCAATGAATATTTCTAATAATATTCAAGTTAATGTCAGAGACGAAGTCCCAAAGCATGCTACTCGTGGTAATATGTATTTGTCTATCTCCTCCCAAATTTGTTGGAATGCTTTAATAAAAAGTTTTTAAAATGTGTATTTACAGGGGAATCCAAAAGTATTTTTTTTCAAGAGGCAACTGGACTTTCTAATTTTTCTTTGATGTTTGCAGAGGAAGTTTCTCTTCGCTGTAAGTTAGATTTGCTTCTCAAGAAGGAATGAGCTCTCATTCAGTTTAACTCTCCATTCTGCATATGTTCATTTATTATTATGCTGCATGTTCTACAACACGGCTCTGGCTTTCAGGACGCATTCTTGGGCTCTGGGAACGCAAGGTGGGCTTCAATCTGATCCCTGAAACTTAGCTATAATTCAGTTATTCAGTCTGCAGTTACAGGCACACAGATTATTCACAGCAATCTGTGAATCAGTTCAGAGTAATGCTTATAAGATTATCCCATGCTTCTGCCATGGTCAGCTCCAATATATGTAATTTAAATACTTGGAAAGTAGATAACAATCTTTATCGAAAACCAGAACCAACATTTGTCATAACGTTCCAGAATTGGCATCTGCCATGGACAACTTGAGCCACTAGAAGTCTGCACTATACCCTTTTTTTCGTATGAAGAACAGCCAAAAGGAAAATAGTCTAGCTACACTGAATAGTTGCAGGGAGCATGCAATTTGGGTAATTCGTTTTTCTTTTCTGCTGGTAAAAACTTCTCCAGAACTACTTATTTGAAAGCGAGCATATGCCTTTCGAACAAAAAACAAACTAATTAAAGATACTTATCTTTTTCTTTTGCTGGTTGAAATTGTCAATGATTACACCAATAAAGAGATTGAGAGTGAAGAATGCCCCAAAGATAATAAATATGACAAAATAGATATACATGTAGAGATTCACTTCATACTGAGGCTGTTCCTCTTGCTGGAAAAGCAAAGGAAGAAATGAACCCTTTGTTAATTCCCCCGTGAAAGTTTCAGAAGAGGAAAAGCAACACTGTCTTTTCAAATTACCTCACGGGAGTCAACAGCTGCATACATGATGTCCATCCAGCCCTTGAAAGTGGCCTACAAGGAAGAATAATGCAGGACATATTCATTTTGATTGAGAATAGAGGACTCTGAATTTGTAAAAACATATATAAATTCATAGCCCAGAGCAGGCACCTCAGGTTAGAAGTTACATCTTTCATTCTCATTTTCTAAACTTTTTAGGAAAAAATAATAAAAAATAGAATCGCCTTGTGAAAAACAATAAGAAAGGATGAGGACCGCCATGTTTATTTAATCATACAACTGGCTTTGTTAAATGGTGAGAGAAAGGAGATGATATCTTATTAGAGTGTTCCTTTTAATGAAAATTAGAATCACCTACTAATATATATTAATTGAGCAGGTCTAAAAAGAACAAATATGTTTGTTCTGAATAATTTGGCTTAGTTTGTAAAGAACAAATGGAGAAGAGGAAACATAATAGAATAGTATATGCTTACATCAGCAGGTAATTTCTTCCTAAAAACAAATGAAAGTAGAAACTCATCTCCATTGGATTGAAATTATCTTTCCTGTACAGTGTAACTGGCTGGAACTCATTTCTGAATGTGAACCCTTCGTAGTAGTGATTGATAGGACAGGACTGGGGGGAATATATGATCCAAAGTGTTTTGAATACTGGTAGTTTCAATGAGGGTAAAGAGTAAACACCATCACTTCTATTTCCCCCCAAGCAATATAGAACTCCAGTATGTAGAAATAAAAACATATTTTGAAGGCTGGGTTTTCTCCTGATCGCACAAGCAGAGGAAGTTTAGTTTGGTTCAAGAGAAATTAGGGGAAGATAGTTTAGACCAGGAGAAAATGTGGGAAATTTATAGGAAAAAATACAAAATAAGGAGAGATAGTCACAGAGATCACCAAAATTAATCTTAAAGCTTCCTTACACTGATCGTACCAAACAATTGGTGATTGTTAGATCAGGAGTGTCATACTCAAGGAGGTGGTCTGATTTAGCCCATGGGGCCATCTTGGGGCTGTGTCACTTCGACCAGACTATCCAATCCCAGGAGGTGCACGCACACACAGGAGGCGGGTGCATGCGTGTGTGCTGGGATAGGGCAAGCTAGGCCTGTGTGCGCATGTGCCCACCGCCTCCTTTGTGCATGCGTATCTGCTGGATAGGCCAAAATGACAAGCATATCCACTAGGATCAGGTGGGCTGGATCAAAGAGACACGGGCCAGCCCCCTACCATTTCCAGGATGACCATGCTTACCGAACTTTCAGGTGTTTGCCTAGAGGGGGAGGTGACTAGCAGCAGGGGCTCCACAGCTGGCCCTGCAGGAAGCTTCAGCCAGGCCCATTCTATCACAGCAGGCACGCAGGTGTCAGCGGCCGCATGAGCGTACAGGCCTGGCCCATGCCATCCCGCAGGCACACAGGCACACAGGAAGCTGCCAGGAAGGCGGGGTGGGACCTGCGCATGCAAGCACTTGGTGATTTCTGCACACAGATGCGCACGCCAACTTATGTGCACACATGTGCACACAGACTCCTCCCCCTGCCACCAGCCCACATAGGACAACTAGAATGCTGATCCACCCTGCAAAGAAATCGAGTTTGACACCCCTGTCCTAGATAATTCTACAGACCAGTCTGCTGATAAAAATAAGGCATTCTCATCAAATCAGTCAAGGTGAAAGTTAGTAGGGACACTATTAATTTGGAATGCAGGGCTGATTGAGATTACAGCATATCAAAACATAGAAAACTCTCTCAGACAAAAGTGATCTTATAGTGAACTGGTGAACTGTTTTTTCAAAACCCAAAAGACAAAGAATTGAATCGGGCTAATCAAAGCAGTATTTTAATGTTTGGGTGCGGAAAAGGGACATTAGAAAATCTACTAAAATGAATGCCATTGCAATAAAAAGCTTTCGTCCCCTCTCTCTGCACATCCAGATCTACTTGTTCTTTTTCCTCTGGAGTGTCTTTCTTAGGCCCAGGCATTCTAAACCCTGGACTGAACTAAGAACGGGTCACAATAATCTGGGTTGAAACTATGTTTTTCTTCCTGGAAGAAATCATCTTTTTGGCTAAGGTTAAATAGGTCAAAGAGCAGTTTTTGCCAATGCTTTAGTTGGCAGGTTTCATGTGAGCCTCTATATAAGAAAGACAGGTTTCAGCTAAAACAGAACATTTCCTAAGGGAAAGCATGCTTACTTACCACTTGCAAAAGGGAGAGATAGCCTAAGCCCACATTGTCAAAATTGACTTTGACATTGACCCAACGGACATCAGTGGCATTTTCAACATTGATAAGATCGATGCAGTCACTTTTGTTGTTTACATGTTCAATTTCAAAGAGTTCACCTGTGGTGGTATTGACACAACGATAGTACTTCCCTGCAAAGAGGTTCACCCCCATAATGCTGAAGATGAGCCAGAAGATCAGGCATACCAAGAGGACGTTCATAATGGAGGGGATGGCCCCCAAAAGAGCATTTACAACCACCTAGTATCAAGAGAAAGAATCTACTCAGGATTTAATAAAAGAAAATCAACTTCAAAGCTTTTTACAAATTCAGAATATGGCCTGTTCAAAAGGGTTTTTTTGGTTTATGTTCTGGATTAGCTTGGAGAAGAGAATTCAAATTAAATTTATACTAGTGCAGAAATGACAGTAAGATAGAACATTGACTGTAGACACTTCATAATTATTGGCAATCTGTGGGTTCACTTGCTATAGATAATTCTGAGATACCAGTAGTCTGTATCCATATATAAAGCAAGAATCAACAGAACTTCCTAAAGGATCGTATCCATAATATATAAATAATTGCACAACATTTTATAATCTAATTTAAAATAATGTAGTAACGGGAGACAGGAGGAAGAAATGCAGCCAGGGCAACAGTCAGACAAGAATTATGTTAGCCACAGAAAGAATAAGGGTGGAGGAAGCATTTCAGGACGGACCCTTTGTCCTTTGGAAAGCAAAGGCAAGGGAGGGGACAGACCTGACTCTTCACCCAGACCACTTGCCATGTTTTTTAATTTATATGGGGTTGGGTTTTTGGGGGGAGGGGTAACTTTGTTTAGTGTCTCGAGCTATTTAGAGTCATTGATAGTTGGGCATCATCATCACTATTACCACACCTCTTCCTCCTCCTCCTCCTCCTCATAATCCTCCTCATAATCATATTTCCCTGGAGTGAATGTCTCCAATTTTCATCTCCATCTGTTTATAATAATCTTGGGTTGTGATCGTCTCTCAGAACAAAATGGAACCATTCCTTATCTATTACTATAACTTCATTCAAAGAAAGCAAAATGTAAATACAGCAGAGAGAGAAAAAATGGTAACCTATATGACCCTTCAAAATACTGTAAATGCTTTCAAGACAGGCTTGGGCTTTATTGCTATTTTTTATAGGAATTATATTCTGGCTTTCTGAAATTCCCACTGCATAGAAGGAAAGTGGAGAAATAAAATCATGGATCGTCACACCGCACTTACTCTCATGCCTTCAAATCTGGATAAAGCCCGAAGTGGTCTCAATGCTCGGAGTGTCCTCAGGGATTTGATAGCTCCTAGTTCGGAATAGCCTAACCAGTTTGCTGTTAAACTAATTAGAGAGACCTGATTAAAAAGAAAAATGAAATGGTTAGTAGTAACAAATGATAGAATTACAGAAGGAATATAGTTCCATATCTTGCACATAGGAGCATCTGGTCACAGTTCTTGAAGCCCCTGAGCTGTATGCTGCTTTAATATAACCATGATACAAACATGTCCTGATAATATATATTTTCTGCCATTTTCCCATTATGTTGCCTTTATCTTGTGCCCAGCTCATAACAGAAACAATTATCTTTAGCTGTACCAGTGTTAAACTATTGCATTGCTTTAAGCAGACAACATCCAGTGTTATAAGACTATGTACAGTTTGCCATCCATTACACGGATGAATGGAGAGTCAGTAATCAGGAGGAGATTCTTTCAGAATTCCAAGAATGCTTAGAAGCTGGTTCAGATTCATCCATACATATCACCTCCCTTCCAGCTTAGCTTTGTCTGCAATTTTTCTGTTGTCTCCTTTAATAGCTGGGGGGGAGGGGGGGGGCAGTATTGAACCAGTCTTTCAGTTCTGTGAACAAAAAAGCTATATATTTTTAGCATTCTATTGGTTATTCTGTTCCACCAAATGGTGACTTGCAATAAAACCCAGGCCATTTCTGCTGAAGTCCAATGATTAGTGGAAGATTTCCTACCAGCTGATAAGATCCTAAAGGTGGCAAAGCCAGTAGAATTAAATAAGTGATTGGCTGTTGATATGCTGAAAACCATAAACAAAACAACAGCATTCAGCAACTGTTCAGAACAGATTCAATTGAGGGAGATATGGATCATCAATAGAAACATCAAATTACAAGGTAGCATAGTTTTCTGCCAATGGTGAGTCAATGGCATTTTAATTTGGCTAAGGGGGAAAGAATCTGGTTCCTGAATTCATGTCAAGTTAAATATTTACCAGAAGGAAACTGGTTTCTCATATTTTGAGGGCTAAAATTTGAAACAGAAGCTAACAAAATGATCACATGATTGATCAAATTTAATGCAAGACCAAAGGAATCTTTGGGAATCTTTCTCGGGACTGCTTACTCCCAGAAAGCTGCAACTTACATCAACAATGAGGAAGTCCAGCCAGCACCAAGCATTGGTGAAGTAGACCTTGAACCCATAGGCTACCCATTTGAGCAGCATCTCAATAACAAAAACATATGTGAAGACCTTATCAGCATACTCCAAGATGGTGCGAATAGTATGTCTGCGTTCTATGTAGATATCTTCAAAAGCCTGAAAGGGGAATTAAGGCAGAGCAGTGTATGAGACCTCTTGACAATAGATAAAAGTAGCAAAAGCAGCTACAGCATGACTGGCCTTTATTCTTCTGGGCATAACTTTGTATTAATGAACAAGAGTTGTAATAAATATACACAAGGATTTGGCCATTGTAAAGATTGGTGTGTAAATATGTAGAACATAGCTGGGAATCCCATTTTTTAAGTTTAATACTTAAGTTTGCAATGAATGTTTCGAAAGTGAATGAGTAGAAACCCAACATGGACCTGAGATGACAGAAGGAAGACTATGGGGATACATTCAGTTATGTCTACTAAGTATGTGCTTTGAGACTTGTTGTTCCACAATGTTATGTTCACTTTCCTACATCATTATTTAGATTGCTGGTGGTGGGATTTCAAGGTTTCAGCAGAAAACATCAGTATTAAAAGCTTAACACTAAATTTTGATCTAAATAATATTTTAACCATATCATTGCCCTGAGTTTTTTTATGTACATTGTGCTGTCCAGACAGTTTATAGGTAATGGGAATTGAGATAGTTAGTTAGGAATTGAGAGCTGTCCCCTTAAGGGAATTCATCATGGTAAATGTAGTTAAGGCATCCTGGGAAATGTAGTCCATGTCATGTGGTCACATCTGTAATCCCGATTGATCACTGAATTGACCCTTGGTGGGTTCAGGGAGGTTCCTTCATTCTTGCCTGGATCCAGCAGCATGCTGCTGCCTCACCCACTTGCTCCACCATTATCGGAATGAAAGGAGAACTATCATTTTACTGTTCTGGACCTTACAACCATTAGCTGATTATAAAGCAGACAGATAACTCCACAAAGCATCCATACAAAGTCTTTTATTGGTTCATCAGGCATCCTTTTACAACCAGAAAGTCAGCTATGCAAACAGTTGGACATTGAGATGAATCTTGACATAACTATGAGTTATCTTGAGGATGTCTGATGAAACAATAAAAAGACTTTGTATGGATGCTTTGTGGAGTTATCTGTCTGCTTAATAATCAGCTAATGGTTGTAAGGTCCAGAACACTCAAGTGTAATGTAGAGAATAATCTGCTCTTGTTTTCATGCACTGCATCATTGTATAGCTATTTTAATTCTTGTAAGCTATTTTAAATGATGGCACTTCACTAGAAAAAATAGTTTATTTATTCTGGGAACATAGAGGCACTGGACTTATCCGGGGAAGCACCAAACCTGGAGTGAGACTGGCCAATATAAATAACTGAGAAATCAACCTTAACTATATTTGTAGCTTGAGTTGAGAGAGCAATGACTAGACTGCACTGAAACTGCCTTTCTGGAAGAGACTGAATCACCAATATGATCATAAACATAATCTGCTGAATCCAACTGACTTGAGTTATTATTCCTCAAATTGAATACATAAGGGTACCTAAGAAATCTAACAAACTAGGAAGATTAGCATATATTCTTAGAAGCATATTACAAGAGCAATTTAAGATCTATCTCATTCTAACTTGTATTATTGTAGGGGAAAATGTACTGCAAAGGACAAACACTCACCAGGGCGCCACTGCTGAGGAGAATCATGAAGATAATGAAAGTCTCAAACCAATTGTGTTCCACAATTGTGAAACATGTTTTCCGAAGATTCCACCACTTTGCTCCCTTTTCTGTTTTGATATCAACATAAAGGCAAGGACACCTTTGAATACAGGCTGCAAAGGAAGAAAGAGTGAGTCAGTTAACACTTTCAGCTTCTCTACCTTGTTTTAAAACTATGCTATGAACTTGAAATGTTCATTCACTGCAAATTACACAGACATTTTGTTATTTCCTCATATGCTCTTAATGCTGACCACACAATTTGGGACCCCCTTATCATAGCAAAAAAGGAAATAATATAGTAGAGTAGGATAGGGTAGAATACTTTATTGCCAAGTGCGACACACGAGGAATTTGTCTCCAGTGCAGAAGCATATACAAACAACAAAGTAATATAATCCTAAAGTACCAATAGGAGAAGATAGTTGGAAAGATGAGGATAATGATAATTATCCTTAATACATAATGGATTATGTATTAATTATATATTTATATATAAATTAAATTATATAAAATTATGTTTAGCATTATGTACATGTTGGAGCACTCTTTTTCTTATGTGCTGGAAGAGAATACTTGAAAATCAGAGAAGAGTCACCTTGCTACAAGACAAACAAATTTTAAATAAATAAATAGGAATAATAGGGATGGACATGACCTCAGTGTTCCTCTGTTCAACCCTCTGTTCATGTTAGTCGGGGTCTATGGCTGTTTTCACCCTCCCGGGGGCTCGAGGAAAGCCTCCAGAGCCTGGAGAGGCAAAAATGTACCACCATCCCCTGCCATGGTGCAGAAGGCTGACTAGGCCACGCCCACCTTGGCCATGCCCACCCAGCAACCGGGCAGAGAACCAGTTGCTGAAATTTTGGAAGCCCACCCCTGTGCATAGGAGATGTACCACTTGGTTTTCTTTGGTTTCCTGACTTGATAGATCTACGTCCTCTTTATCTGTACTTCCCACAGTTAAGACAAATTGTGATAAAAAACAACAACCCCTAAATGTAGAATCCTGGTTTCCTGGTTTGTTGGTCTATCTTACTGGTGTGAAATTCATCATGCTGCCATCAAATGACATGTCACACTGTTTTTTTCTGTTCGCAGAGCTGAGGTGGGCATGGCCTGTGCGTGATGCATCTGGCCCACAGGCCTCTAGTTTGACATCTCTGGTCTACCTAAACATAAGCTAGGCAAATGTCCCTTTTATTTATAGATATGCACACCATTCCTTTGGACTTATCGAGAAAGATATCCTTATCCGACCATCCTGCTAAGATGACAAGCAAGAGTAGCATAGGAACATAAATCATAAAATTATGAAAAACCACAGTGATAACCCATGTCTTGTCTTATCCTGCATTCTGTTTCTAAGAAGACTGGGTAGTCACTTGTCTGAAATGGCACAGGAGCAGGGGTTGGACTAGAAGACCCCCAAGGTCCCTTCAAGTTGTATTTTGATTGTTTGATAGAGAACTTGATATCTATGAGAAGGTCACCCCACTTTGCCTCCCCAGTGACTGGATGGCTGAATGTTTAACCATTGTTATTAACAAATATAGATAAATAAACCTGTCTTACATGAAGTTGGCTGGCCCTTTTAATGCTGCTTGTTTGCTACATTTTATATTATAGGATTTCATTGTTAATTATTTACTACTATATATATACACCTAACACACCTAACATACTATATATATACACCTAACACACCTAACATACTATATATATACACCTAACACACCTAAACAGCGCACACCCCAAAATCAAGTTCACCATGGAAACAGAAACAAACAAACAACTACCATTCCTAGATGTACTAATCTACAAAAAAACAGATGGCACACTAGGACACACCATATACCAGAAGAAAACACACACCAACCGCTACCTCAACGCCCAATCCCACCACCACCCAGCACAGATAAACTCCGTGGCTAAAACACTAATTACTAGAACCAAACGCCTGGCAGACAAGACACACATTAAGACTGAACTATGCACCCTGACTAAAATATTGACAGCCAACGGCTTCCACAAAAGCAAAATCACCAACTTGATCCACAAAAACACACTGAGACATAATAGAGACCCAGAAGATGAACAGACCCATGGAACAGCTGTCTTGCCCTACATAAGAGGCACTACAGACAAAATTAGTAAGATACTATACAGACACCACATCAAGACTGCCTTCAAAACAGACAGAAAAATAGCAGCCATCCTCAGAAACCCCAAAGACAAAATTGACCTGGAAAACCAAGGCATATACGAAGTCCCCTGTGCATCATGCCCGGCCACATACATTGGACAGACCAATAGAAGAATAAGCACCCGCCTGGATGAACACAAAAATGCAGTCAAAAAGCTGGAACACACTTCCTCACTAGTCCAACACATGGAAGCCACAGGTCATAGCATCAACTTCAATGGCACCAAAACCCTAGCCACTATAGAAAATCCCAGCCACAGAATCATCAGAGAAGCCATAGAGATTGAAAAAAGACCAGAAAGCATGAGCAGAAGAGATGATTCCACCAGGCTGTCAATCATTTGGAAGCCTGCACTCACAAACAAAAAAATCTCCACACCACAAGCCAGACAAACACCTGGGCACAAACAGATCCCCCCTGATACCTCCAGCTCAAACACACCCCAACCAGGCACCCAGATGAAACCCAGCTTCCTAACTAATGATAGCCGTCCAAGCTGCACTAAAGGCCAAGCTGCACTAAAGGCCTCCAATAAAGTAACACAATGTTGCCAGCCAATCAAGATACAAAAAGAGCCGCCCCCCCCCCCCAAAAAAAAACAGACAGAAGATATTAGAAGCAGAACACAGCAAACTCCAAGATCAATAAACACAGACCAAGACTCTCAACCAATCAGGAGGAAGAAAAAACCATTCTGGCACAGCAATAGGCTGCCCCAAATTTAAATCTGAAACCACTGTAAAAGTCTGACTCACAGACAAACACCATACAGAAGCCTGATGATGGCAGATGAGATTCTGCTGAAACGTTGCTACAACTTTAAAAGCACCACTACTATGACGTGGGAAAATACCCAAACAAAGCTGAATGCCAGACATACATATATATATATATATTTGCAGAAACATTCCCAAAAATAAGACCCTTGATATTTATAGATAGACAGATATAGATATAGATATAAAACCTGGTCTTATTTTCGTAGGATGTCTTAAAACTGGAATGTTCCTGCAAATGGGAGGTGAGAACAAATCCACCCTTTCCTTTCAAATTTTTGGTGCTTCCCTGCTTTCCATTTGCCAGCACATTTTTTGTTCTGGTGGGGCGCCATGTTGGCTCCACATACAAGATGACTTGTTCTGTGCACACTTGGACACAAGATGACTTGTTCTGTGCACACTTGGACATGTCCACCTGACACTACTCACCCTGCATGCCCACATGGTTGCATCCATCTTGTCCTGCCCATCCAACTGCCCCAATTCAGTTGCCCCAAGTCAGCCACCTTGATCTGACTACACCTAATCCTCCATGTCAACCTGGCCACATTCACTCAGCTACGCTAACCTTTCTGAAATGAGTGGTGCCATTCCTATCAGTAGATCAATAGATCCTATACTGTTCAGACAAATGGCTATCTAGTCTCTTCTTGAAAAACTCCAGTGATGGAGCACCCACAACTTCCAGAAGTAAGGTATTCCAATGATTAATTGTTCCACTTTCAGTAAATTTCTCTTTCGTTCTAGGTTGGATCTCTGATAATCTTCCATCCATTGTTTCTTATCCTGCCCTTATATTTTGAAGAATAAGTTCACTCTTTCTCTTCTCTGTTGCAACTTCTCAAGTATTGGAAGATTGCTATCATATCATCCCCAGTCCCTCTCTTCATTAAATTACACACTAGTTCCTTCAATCATTCATCATATGATTTAGCCTCCAGATCACTTATTATCTTTGTTGCTTTTCTCTATACTCTTTCTAGAATCTCAATATCTTTTTGTATCATGGTGACCAGCATTCACAGTGTGGACTTAACAGTGCAGTATAAAGCAGACTATCACTTCCTGTGGCCTTGAAATTATCACTCTGTTGATGCAACCTAGAATTGCATTAGCTTTTTTGGCAGCTACAGCACACTGCTGGTTCATATAAATGGTGGTCTACCTGGGCACATAAACATCTCTCACAATTGCTAAGAACCACCTATTGTATAACTGTGATTTTTTTCTTGTCTAAGTGTAGGTCCTCACTTTTGTCACAACTCAATTGCATTTTGTTGAATAGGGCCCAGTGTTCATGGTCCTTCTGAGTCTTGAATCTATATCTAAAGTGTTAGCTATTCCCCTCCAACTTGTTGTCATCTGCAAATTTGATGAGTGGAGCTTTCTTTCTGACCATGATACCTTCAGTGAAGCATTCCTCTGGATCATCATTCTCCATATTTTCTTCACCTTCTGCTTTCTCTTCCAAAGGATCAGGTGGTTTGTAATCCACAGTGCTGCATATGGATGAATCTGTTCCATCTGACAGTGGCTTCTGAGGACAGCAAGAAAATAGCAGATTAAATCTTTGATTCATTTCAGGAAGCAAGAGTAAATTTGTCCAAAGTGTTCACTCTAAATTTAAGAATGGTTATGCTGAATAGTTTGTGTTAGAAGATTAATGAAAAGATAATTCAGCATATCCTGAATATCTGAGGTGGTGTTTGTGTGTATAAAATGGACGCAGTCGTAATTAACATCAAGTTTCATATGAAATTGTAACAATGATCTATCTGAGAGGAGGCCACTCACTGAATTTTATCCAGGATCTAGTGGCTTACATAGCCACTTCTGAAGGCAATAGATTATCATGCAGATTAGACTGGAAATTATTTCATGTTTTTATCATCCTTAGGGCACAGAATTGGGCCATGTTTCTAACTCAGAGGAAGTAAGCATTAAAGAGAAAGGCTGTCAATTTCTTCTACGGATGTTAATAAAAGAAGTGTAATGATTTATTCTTATTCATCTCAGTAAATAGTTCATTATTAGAATTAAAGAACATGATTTTCCAATTAAGATATGGAAAAATCTAGAAACAAACTCTACCTGAGTTTCAATACTTGTGACAGATTGAAGAAATAGAACACTCTGTCTTGTGATTGTCCAGACATATGCTTTGTTCTTATATTTTGACAAAGGTAGAAAAAGTGTTGCTTTGAACTGAGAAAAGTGTTCAGTTAAAGAGATAAGCAATTGCACTTGCATAAAAGCTTTCATAGGGAGAAGGGATGCATAAATGGGGCTAATATGCTGGCTGGAAGTTTGTTTGGTGTTAAATTTGGATAGCTGGTGAAACAGAAGGAATGTTTAACTCTTAAAGTTTTGTTTATGATGAAGTGACTACAGAAGCATCCCTGAATTTGGGAAGACCACTGAGGAACAAAGGTAGGGAATATTGTGGCCTGGAATATGTCTACTTGGCCCAGCTGGTCCAGAGCAGACATGTCAAACACGCGGTCTCTGGGCCAGATCCAGCCCACAATAGGCCATAGAGTTGGCCCCTGCCACCCCCAGACCCAGTCATGCTACCCAGTCGGCCGTGATGACCAGACCACAACCACCCTGGCACCCAAAGAGCACATACAAACTCCTGATGCAGCCCACAAAGGGATCGAGTTTGACACCCCTGGTCTAAAGCTAAGAAGCAATAATAGTTTGTGAGGTTATCAACAGTGTTGGGAGAGATCCAACCCACTGCTTTAGCAAGAAACTCTCTACCATTCTAGACAAGTGGTTATCCAGTTTCTTCTTAAAAGCATCCAATGATGGAGCACTACAACTTCCACTGATTAATTGTTCTCACTGTTAGTAAATTTCTCCTTAGTTCAATATTGCTTCTCTTTTTGATTAGTTTCCATCCATTGTTTTTTGTCTTCTTTATAGAATCCCCTCAATATTGGAACACTGCTATCATGTCATTCCTAATCCTTTTTTTCACTAGACTAAATATACCCGATTATTCTTGCAACCATTCTTTCACCTTCTTACAGCTTTGCCATCATTTGGATAAAACACTTTGGCTTCTCTGCCAGTGGGTCAACCTCTTCTGGAGCTCTGGAGATCTTCAAAAAGTAAGTAATTCATGGGGAATGGGGTGGGGAGAAGTAAGTGGAATCCTGTATGCTAGCAAAACAGGCTCAGTCTATGGGGACCTGGCAGGACAGGATGGGGAATGGGAAGCAATTGTGGGGACCCCAGGGGACCATGAGGTATCTTAGTGGATTGGGGGAGGCCTTGGATGGCCACTCCAGCACTAGGCCCCACATGCTCCCCCCCATTCTGAGATACCTCATGTGCATTTAATGACCTGCACATTTGATTAATAAATGCATTGAGGAAAGCAGGGAGTGATCGTGTTCATTTAATATGATTCAATCAAACAAATCCTTGGGTTATTAATGTAATTGGCTCTATTACATTCGTAACTCAAGGATTATCTATATAATGAGATTGAATGAGGGTCTCAGGGAAGTCCTGCCTTAGCACTTGGCCGCCAGAGGTGCCCCCCGCAACATGAGTCCTGTGTCACACCTACCATGAACCATGCCCACCCCAGCCATGCCCCCTGGGCATGCCCCACCCCTGGCCCTCTAAGGTCAAACACAATCCTGATGCGGTCTTCAATGAAATCAAGTGATACCCCTGATCTACAACATTAGATCATATGCTGTTTATATTCTACCCTGATGATTGGATAATGACTGGAGCCCATTTTGACTTGGTGAGGTTTTCTTTGTTATACCAACTGCACCCTTATCTGTTGCAAGAGGATGTAGCAACATGCTTCACCATTACACTATTACAACATACTTTGCCTGGACTATTTCTAAAACTATTTGGAAATTATAATTAATTCAGGCATGGTGGCCCATTCTTAACTGGTCCTTGGCATTGGAGGAATATTACACTTACATTGTGAGACAGGCACAGATTACCAGTTCTGTTCCAAATACAATTTTAAATGCACATGTTAACTTATACTGTAAAAGTCTTATATGGCTTGAGGCTTGCATAGGAAAGAAGGAAGGAAGGAAGGAAGGAAGGAAGGAAGGAGGGAGGGAGGGAGGGAGGGAGGGAGGGAAGGAAGGAAGGAAGGAAGGAAGGAAGGAAGGAAGGAAGGAAGGAAGGAAGGAAGGAAGGAAGGGAGATGGGAGTGAGAAGGAGGGAGGCAGGGAAGGAATGTTTGTCAAGCACAGATAAGACTACAACAGTGTGATGACGTGTTCATTACAATGTGGTTGCTTAGTAATGTTTGCAGATTTCTGCTACATTTATATCTGTTTTTAATTAATTTTTAGTCTCTATGAAATTATGTATTTACTGAACCTGGCATTTTCAGTTTACAATAAATGCAGTTCTCAGGACAAATAATGTGGTAGAATGTTAGGAAAAGTGCCACTTTAATTACAGAGCTTCAACTCTATAATTGATACTAATGTTTAAGTCTACATGTTTTAAGGGGAGAAGGATATATGCGGGATAAACTATAAATAATTGCATATATTTCTTATTTGAGGAAAAATTGTTGTATACCTAGAATGTGCCACTAGGTGTCACTTTAATATACATAAACATTACTGTATATAGGAAATCTTCCCCTATCAGCTGAATTACTGCTTTTTAAAAAGCTTTTAGCTTCTCCTTGGAACTGCTCGGATTGTCCAGAGGATGGGTGGAGCTTCAGTCTCTGCTTATTGTAGGCTGAGCTTGATTTCTGAGGAACGCTCCTCCCTCCATCACATGGCTTGCCATCTCGTTCCCCAGTTTATGCTCAGCCTTCGAGCAGAGTAGGCTGTGTGTTGGCGTGCTCTTAGCCGTTGCTGGATTCCCCTCATTCACCCCTTTTTCTACCTGTTCAGGTTGTATACAACCCTTATTCCTTTCTATCTCCTTAGCCCTGCGCAGCTGGTTCCTTCGTTGGCTTGGTTTCCTGGGAGGGTTTCCCCCCCCCGGGGTTGCCAGGGGGTAGGCTCAAAATGTTGCGCTGCCTCCCCCACCCTTTTTTCTCAGCTTTTCTGCCATGTAAAAATTGTTTAAAAGGCTCCGTTTCATTCCATTTCTGTGGGCTTCCCTGATTGTTACTGGGATCCTCCTGGCCTTGCCAGGTTAATCTCCACAAGAACTGTTAGTGGCGTCCGCCATTTTGAAGCTCGCTTCGTGGCCGGGCGCCATTTTGGAGCTCATTTCTTCATCTTACTGAGTGCCTATTCAAACAGCAGATCCGTTAGGCCTGCTGAGGTTTAAAAAAAAAAAAATTGTTTTTGCAGTTGGAGGTTTTTTTCTCCCCCTGTTGGCTCTCACTGCAACCAGCTGTAGCGGCTGCGGTTATTTCCACCACTCCCGCCCGGTTGTTGCCTGGGTCGGCAGTTGGTTTAGGCCCGCTTTTGCCCTTAAGGCCCTTGATCTGAGACCTTCCAAGGTCGTTTCTTCAAGTTCTTCCTAGGCCTTGACTTCAAAAAAAAAAAAAAAAAGGAGAAAATAACAGAGTGGGGGGGGTAATAATCTTCGGAGCAAAAGGGGGTAAAGGGTGTCAGTGTATAAAGGAACTCCCAGGGCTCCCGGCCTTCGTTGTAGGTCGACCCCTAGGCGCGCCAACCACCTCAGATTTGCAACCCCAATTATCGGGAATGGCAGAGAGCAATCCCTCAAAGGGGCCTTCCTTGAAGGCCAAGGCAAAGACCCACCACCTGCACAGTCAGGCTAAGGAGCCCACCAAAGCCTCTCAAAAGGACGCTTTAAGACGTCACAGGGCTTTAGAAAGAGAAATTGACAGACGTGCTAGACAGACAGGCTCAGTGCCTCCAGCACCTGCCACTCCTTCCACCTCCACCCTCCCTCCCCCTCGTGTGGCTTTTTCCTCCCTATCCAAGCACAGCTCGCCCTCTCAAGGGCATCAAGCCCCAGGCACACCAACCAGGCGAACTCCTGAGGCCACCTTCACGCCCACGGCCGCTGGCCTGCGCCAAGAAGAACCTCTCATTCAGGCGGTTCCGGAGCAGTTCAGAGTCTGGATGGAGATGGCCATTCGACAGGGAATTGCAGAAGGGATGCAGCAGATGACCAGACCGGGGTTGCCTCCGCAGGCCACCGAATCTGTAAGATCATTCTCTCTTATGCCTCCCCAAGGGGAGGTTTGCCCTTCAGTCAGGGAGGACGAGGAGGAAGTGGAAGGGGACCTAGACTTAGATAGGGAGGAGGAGGAACAATATGACCTGGGGTCCTTACCATACGACGAGTCTCTTCCGGACTCTGACCCATCAGAGGCGGAAATGTCCGAGGACGAAGGTTTCTCTCCGGACCAGTCCACCTTTGTAGGGCTTTTTAAGCCCCAGCTTTTTAAATCCCTCCTCTACAAGGCTAGGAACATCTCGGGCCTAACAGCCCAGACCCCCTCTGATCCCATTCCTGTAGTTTCGGAGGAACAGGAGGACTCCATGTTCAAACAACCGGTAGTGGAGGCCGAGGTCATCTCTACCCCCCCCCCCCATATTCCTAGATCTAGTGTCCAAGCAACTGTCCTCTTCAGTTGCTCCCCCGGCCCCCTCGGCCAATGATAAAAGGTTCTTCAACCTCGACCCGGAGCTCTCAACCTTGCTGAGTACCCTGGAGGTTGATGAGCCTGTCGTAGGTCTATCCTCTTCCTCCGCCCTCAGTGACCCTTTAGAGGCCCTCAAACCAGAGGATAAGCGGTCAGAGCTCGCATTAAGGCGAGCTCACCAGTCGGACGCATGGGCAATCAGGTCGGCTACGGCCGCTTCTTTTTTTATCAGATCTTCCATTCGCTGGCTTTGCCAGCTTAAGCAACATGTCCCAGCCTCCAATATCCGCGCCCATCAACACATCGCCAAAATAACGGCCGCTGCTGAGTTTTCAGCTGATGCCACTTTTCACTCCGTAAAATTCTCCTCCCGCGCCATTTCCTCTCATGTCTCGGCCCGCTGCCTGCTCTGGCTAAAACCCTGGCAGGCGGATCTTAAGCACAAGGTCAAACTAGCTTCTGCACCCATAGCCGGAAATAAGTTGTTCGGTACGTCCTTGGACCCTCTCCTAGTCGAGGGAAGGAACAAAAAGAAATTCCTCCCTTCTCTTTCCCGCAAGTCTGATTCCAGACCTCTGCAGCCCTTTCGGAGGGCTTCCTTTCGTCCCTATCACCAACTCTTTCCTCCCAGATACCAAGGGTCCTTCTCCTTTGGTTCGAGTCAGTCCCAGGACAGGTCCGACCCCTTCAACAGGCACAGAAGAGGCGGAAACTTCAGGAGGCCCTTTCGTGACTCTGGCAGCAGGCCCTTCCGCCGCTCCAAATAAGCCTCCTGACATTATTCCCGTTGGTGGGCGACTTAAAGCCTTTGTCTGTCAATGGGATTCATCCACTTCAGACGCTTGGGTCAGGGATACAGTCAGGTTTGGCCTTGCCCTCGAGTTTCTCTCCCCCCCCTGATTTTTACATTTCATGTCCCCGCTCCAACAACCCTTCCAAACGTAACCTCATGGAGGAGGCAATTCGACACCTACTGGATATTCAGGCTATCCAGCCTATTCCTCCATCCCAAAGGGGACAGGGGTTTTATTCACGTTCATTCGTGGTGCCCAAATATTCGGGGGGATGGAGGGCTATTTTGGACTTAAAGCGTTTAAACCGTCACTTAGTGTACCGTAGATTCAAAATGAACACACTTCAATCCATCCTTTTGGGAGTTCGGCAGGGAGACTGGTTGTCTTCTATAGACCTCTCCGAGGCATATTTACACATCCCAATTCGACCCTCCCACTCTAAATTTCTCCGTTTCAGCTACAATAACCTACACTTTCAGTACGTGGCCCTTCCATTCGGGTTAGCCTCGGCCCCCAGGACCTTCACCAAGGTTCTGGCCGCTCTGGCTGCCCACCTCAGATCCATCCCGGTACGGCTCCACTGTTACCTGGATGATATTCTCATCCTCTCCCCTTCCAGGGAACAGGCTATCAGGGATATCTATACTACCTTCACCTCCCTCCAGGAACACGGGTTCCTCATAAATTGGAAGAAAAGCCAACTGGCCCCCACCACTAGACTACCCCACCTAGGGACCATAATTGATACAGTCATGGGGAGAGTGTTCATCTCCCCAGAAAGGATACTCAGCATCCAACAATCAGTCAGGTTCATCAGACGACAAAGGAAGGTCTCTCTCTTTGATCTATCTAAGTTATTAGGTAAAATGATCTCTTGTATTCCCGTTATTCCCTGGGCCTGTTTCCACTCCAGATCCCTCCAGTGGTTCCTGCTTCCATATCAAAGAGCTGGGACAAGCAACTCAAGGAGCAAGGTCAAGGTCTCACCAAGGGTTCTCACCTCCCTCCTCTGGTGGAGCAAGGCGTCAATCAACAAGGGCTACCTCCTCAAGGAGCCTCCAAGACTTATTGTCACCACAGACACCAGTCTGTCAGGATGGGGCACCCACCTTCTCTCACTTACAGCTCAGGGCAGATGGTCACCGTCAGAGAGGCTGCGCAACATAAACTGGTTAGAGCTTCACACCATCCACCTGGCCCTCCGCAGCTTCCTACATCATATTCAGGGCATCCACGTCCTCATTCTCACCGACAACATAACAGCAAAGGCACATGTCAACAGACAGGGGGGCACTCAGTCCTCAAGTCTAATGAGGGAGACCAAGCGCCTCTGTCGGTGGGCAGAGTCTCATCTCCTTTCACTCACGGCAGACCACATTTCAGGCACCCTCAACACCAGGGCAGATTGGTTGAGCAGGGCCACCATAGACCAGGCGGAATGGCGCCTCCACCCAGACCTGTTCAGGGAGGCAACAACAATATTTGGCCTGCCAGTGGTAGACCTGTTTGCCTACCCCAGCAATACCCAACTTCCACGGTTCATCTCCAGATTCCCGTCCCTCGGGGCAGAGAACCACAACGCCCTCTTATGCCCGTGGCCCTCGGGTTTTCTTTACGCCTTCCCCCCTCTGGCTCTGGTGCCAAGAGTACTCCAGAAGGTCCTTCAAGAAAGGGCGGAATTGCTTCTGGTAGCTCCTTATTGGCCCCGTCGCTCCTGGTTTGCGGACCTCCGCAGCCTGTCAGTAGCTCCACCTTGGAGGATCCCAGCAGACAGGATCTCTCTGTCTCAAGGCCCCCTCCTTCACCCAGACCCCCAATGGCTACAGCTAGTCGTCTGGAGGTTGAGCGGGAACGTCTAAAAAGGGAAAATTTCTCCACGGAGGTCATCAACATCATTTTAGCAGCCAGGCGTCCTTCTACCAGAAGGATTTACAACGCCACTTGGAACAGTTTCCACAAATGGTGTGCCAATCTCCACATTGATCCATCAAATCCATTGGTAGCAAAAGTCCTCGATTTTCTCCAGGAGGGTCTCGGTAAAGGTCTCTCCCCCAACACTCTAAGGCGTCAGGTAGCTGCCCTATCCACCGTAATTTCCTGCGAGGGCGCTAATTCCCTCTCTCACCATCCCTGCATCCGGGCATTTCTAAAAGGCGCCTCAAACTTACGACCTCTGTCCCTTCACCGATACCCAACATGGGATCTCAACAAGGTCTTGACCTCCCTCACCAAACCTCCCTTTGAACCCCTTAGAGAAGTTTCCCTCCAATTTCTATCCTACAAGGTAGTTTTCCTAGTGGCGATTACTTCGGCCCGAAGGATTTCAGAGATCGCTGCTCTGTCAGTCAGGAAAGACCTGTGCGTCTTCCACTCTGACCGAGTAGTACTTAGACTTGATCCTTCCTTTCTACCAAAAATTAATTCTATTTTCCACAGGGCTCAGGAACTTATCCTCCCCAATTTTTGCCCCAGGCCAACTCATGAAAGGGAACAGCTTTGGCACACCTTAGATGTTAGGCGGGCCTTGCGGATTTATATTAAACGTACTCAGTCATTCCGCAAATCCAAGGCCCTGTTCATTTCCTTTCAACCAAAGTCACAGGGGCTCAAGGTTCCCTCTACTACAATAGGCCGCTGGATAAGGGCGGCCATTTCTAGGGCATACCAGGCTCAGGCACTCTCAGTGCCCAGGGGTATCACGGCTCACTCTACCAGGAGTGCTGCGACATCAGCTACCTGGGCTACACAGGCCCCTATATTCGACATTTGCCGGGCCGCAACTTGGTCCTCCCCGTCGCCTTTTATTAGGCATTACAGGATTGATAAGTATGCCGCGGCGGAGGCGTCTTTCGGTAGAAGGGTCCTCCAGAGGGTGCTCGGGGATCCCGAGGACTCGTCAAACCAGACGGTGTCCCTCCCATAGGACAAGCCCCAGCTTTGGTATGTCCCATCCTCTGGACAATCCGAGCAGTTCCAAGGAGAATGGCCGTTGGTTCTTACCTGACACGCCGTTTCTCTTGGACTGGGAGGATTGTCCAGCCCCTCCCTTTTCCTTTCACCGTCTGGGGGGGGTTCTCGTTTCGGCCAAGGCACCTTAAGTCTAGCAAAAGGGACAGCACTAATGCCTGTGTCTTTCTTCTCTTCTTCGCATAAACTGGGGAACGAGATGGCAAGCCACGTGATGGAGGGAGGAGCGTTCCTCAGAAATCAAGCTCAGCCTACAATAAGCAGAGACTGAAGCTCCATCCATCCTCTGGACAATCCTCCCAGTCCAAGAGAAACGGCGTGCCAGGAAAGAACCAACGCCCATTCTCTTTATATTTAGGAAGTTTGCTCTCCTGCTCCTGAGCCTTGACATTAGGAGAGAGACTACCAAACTGAGCTTTATTTCTGACTTCGGAGAATACTGAGGCTTCAGAATATGCTGGAGTCTCACCTCTGGCAGTCCTATTTCCTAAATTTCAAGCATTGACTTGTGCGGAAAACTGATCGTAGTTTTCTAATACCCCAGGGGAAAGCAGTCTATAAATGTTCATGATTTTGTTTTATTTATCATCATTTATTGTGAACAATGATATTGAAAACAGGTACACATGTTAAACACAAAGCAGCATCCTCAACTTGGTATCTCCTACAATTCCCATCATTTCTATTTAAATGCTCCAGAAGTTGGGAGGGCATTTCTACCTGACAGCTGACTTATAGTTTACATGTACTGAAAAGGATTCTTCTGTACATAGTCTAATTTTAATTGCTGACATCCAAAACTCACAACATTCAGCAATACCAATATTATGGTTGTCCTGAGTCCTTTTGAGTGACCAGGCCTAAAACCTACTGCAAATTTTGATGGCTTACAGGCATTTTAAGAAATAAAACCTTTAGGCACCTATTTAATTAATTTTGAATCCTAGCATTGTCAACCTTTTTTGAAGTATGGTACTACCAAAGCCCCGAAAACATTGACATTTCCCAACTCAGCATCACCAATAAGCCCAGCTGAGAATAGCAACATGTTGACCAAATCCCAAGGGTGCTTTTTTCAACAGACAACTGGACTTTCTGGTTTTTCTTTGAAGATATTCAAAGAATGTCCCAAATATGGATTTTGTTGTCTTCAAAAGAGTGGCCTGTGTCTTTTAAATGCAGATGGATTGCTGAATCTAATCCTGATGTGTTTGTTCTCCTATGTTGTGTCATGCATTTATGAAGTGGCTGTTTCGTTTCCCCAATGTATAGATCTGGCACGTAGCTCACTGCATTATACTGCATATACCACGTTGCTCAATTTTTATCTGGGTGTTTTATTCTTGGGGTGGACAAGCTTCTGCCTTAGTGTATTCTTGGGTTTAAAGTGTGCACGTATGTTATGTTGGCTGAAGATCCTCCTGAGCTTTTCCAATACACCTACAACATATGGAATGACAATGCAAACTGCATGATCACCAAACCGGTTGTTATACTGGTGGAATTCCACCCCTGTGTTTATCTACTTTGACACTCTGTTTCTCATAGAAGTCAGCCAGATACCCTTGGAAATTTTGCAAGCACAGATGTGAGAGGGAATTATTAGTATTTTATGGGAATCTATAGCTAAAGAGAAGGGGACAAGGTGGCTCAGTGGCTAAGATGCTGAGCTTGTCGATCTGAAAAGTCAGCAGTTTGGCGGTTCAAATTCCTAGCACCGCATAATGGACTGAGCTCCCATTACTTGTCCCAGATTCTGCCAACCTAGCAGTTTGAAAGCATGTAAAAATGCAAATAGAAAAATAGGGACTACTTTGGTGGGAAGGTAACAGCCTTCCGTGTACCTTTGGCGTTTAGTCATGCCGGCCACATAACCATGGAGATGTCTTTGGACAGTGCTGGCTCTTCGGCTTTGTAACGGAGATGAGCACCGCCCCCTAGAGCCGGAAACAACTAGCACGTATGTATGAGAGGAACCTTTACCTATAGCTAAAGAGTTCTCAATCACATTGGCATTGGAAATGCATTTAATCTCTGGTTGTAAGAGTTTGCTTTCTGAATAGCTATCTCACATTTTCCAATGCAGTTCTATATTGATGTAGGAGAAGAACAGACAAAGCTAGGGGAGTGAGTTAAGTGTGTCATTAACTTAGAGCCACTGCATTTCCCACAAGCATTCCAAGTCCAACCTTTCCTGAACTCCAGTGGCCCTTATTTACACCAATTTAATACTGAACTTTAGTAGATCTGATTCTTATATATAGGTTTGAATAAATCTAGGTTGCAACCTTACAAATGATCCTGATTCATTATGCTTGACAATTAGCTGCCCAAATAAAGCTATAAGCTATAGAAGACCCTGTTAGGGATAACATTGTTTACCCTAACTGGTTTAGGTAAAATAATAAATATGTAATCATAGTTTGTTAGTTAAAGTGTCTGCAACTTTAAATATGGGAATGTAATTGAGGGAGTGGTTGTGAAAGCACTTTAAAAAAAGCAAGATGACAACTTGCTCTCTCTGGCTTTGATGATCCCTTGTTGTAACTATCAGTGCAATTCTGTACCATCCTAGCATTGTATCTTTTTGTAAACATCAGACTCCTGTCTGCATTGTATCTTTCTCATGTAAACATTAAGACTCCTATCTCTTCAGTGATCTTTGCCAGGCATGCAAAAGAGAAGAGGAGTTTAAACAGCTGTCAATACAGAATGATGTTTTAATTGACCTGAATTCCTATAAATTACGCTTTCTGATACCCTGTTGTCTTTACTAACCTGAGCTATTATAAATCTTATGTATTTCCTGCTGACCTAAGCTATTATAATTCATGAATGTCTTGTTTACCCTGGGCTTTGAAGAATTTCACCCCCCTGTGAAAAAGCATAATAAAAGAGCCAGGGCCGAGGCATTTGGCGCGCTCATCCAGAGAAAACCTCGTCTCGTGTCGTTTCTCTCTCCCTTGCTCCCTCTCATGAGGCGCCCATCTAATGCGGGATGGCAGATACCGCAATCCCTAATTACTGCATGGACTCAAGACTGCTTTACTCGAACGGGAGAGAGACAAAGGACTGATTTGTAAGTGAACTGACATAGGATATTCTACACGGACTTTGCTAACTGAATATCCTTGAATGGACTGACTAAATGATACATGACTAATGGACTGTTATTTTGACTATGCTATAAATGGAATAAACTATATTTTTGATAGCACAAGCGTATCTGTTATTTTTACTGTATGTTAACAAACATACAAACATATCTCACTCATTTATCTGTGTGCCTATCTGACTAACGCTGCACATTCTGTTTAGCTTGTCTCCTTAACCCTGCTTGGGGAACACAGGCTTAACACTGGTTATGGGCCCAGAGGCTGCAAAGTCAGTTTAACTAGGATAAAACAGATTTATGTAAAAGTGAGAGTTTGTGTTGTCATACATTACAGTAAATAGACAGCTGTGTTTTATTAATTATAGTTTTATATCCATATAAGAAAACATGGCACAAGTCAATCTACAAAGTTTGTCCCTTATATCCAAGTTGGATGGAATAAACTATGTATCATGGTCTATGAAATGTAGTCTACTTCTACGAAGAGAAGGTCTGTGGAACATAATTGAAAATCCACCAAACGTAGAGGAATGGGATCCAGAGGATGATGAAGATAGACTAAAAATAGAAGAATTTATGCATAAAAATCAACAAGCTATTTGCATAATTGGATTAACATTAACTGACCAACAACTTGTTCATATCCATGGAGAACAAACAGCTGTTGGGTGTTGGCAGAAGCTGAAGAGGATTTATGTCCGAGATAACATTGGTGCTCACATAAATCTTACACGGAAGCTTTTCAGGACGCATCTCCAGACGAATGGTGATATGCTGAGTCATTTGAAAACTATGCAAAGCATTTTTCAAGAACTGCACGAGAAAGAGCTTATTTTCTCTGAACTACACCAAGTCTACATAATTCTATCTTCACTTGATGAAAGTTATGACAACTACGTCACTTCCCTTGAAATTTTGCCTAAGGAAAGTTTAACTTTAACTGATATAACTGGCAGATTGATTGAAGAGGCCAGAAGAAGACTTGAAAGAAATGAGTTAAGGAGGGAGCAACCTCAAAAAGAAGATAATGTATCTCCTACTGCATACGCAATTAAAAAGAGTTTTAATTGTGGAGGAAGAGGACATTTGGCAAGATTTTGTAAAAAAGCAAAGCGCCAGAACGCTGGCCAGAATACTAAAAGTCATCAAAAGATAAAGAAAAATTTAGAGTTAGCCATGTATACTAACGGAGCTGTAAAAAATAATTTATGGATGGTTGACAGTGGAGCATCCTACTGTATAACAAATGATAACAAAAAATTTATTAAAATGTCCAAGAGTACACAGCAGATATCGTTAGCCAATGGCTGGAAACTGAAAGCTAAAGGTCAAGGTATAGCATATTGTTCTTTCATAAAAGAGAATGTAAAAATGTTATATGTACCACAACTTAAGTTTAATTTAATTTCAGTAAGAATTTTGGTTAAACTAGGATATGTAGTTACTTTTAAAGGAGATAACTGCATAATTGAGAAAGAAGATAAGAAAATTACTGCATTTTTAAGAGGTGAATTATATGTGTTAAATGATAATGGTTTAGAAGTGGCTAACATGGTTTATGATAATAAGAAACCTCATGATGAATGTATTCACTTGTTACACCGATGGCTAGGGCATTTAAATTTTAAAATGCTTAAGAAAACTGTTGAATTATCTAAAGGAATAAATTTGAAACCTTGTAATAAGTATTTGCAATGTAATGCCTGAAATCAAAGCAAGAGCAAGGTCAAACCAGCTAATAGATTTGAAGGATTTACTACCAAAGAGCCTTTAGAAGTAGTATTTGCTGATTTAATAGGTCCGAAAAAACCAAGTGTAGGAGGAGCTCGATGTATATTAAGTATAATGGACTACTATTCTAGATATGGGTTCTGCTATTTAATGAAGAGCAAAACTGAAACGTATCTAAATCTCTTTAATTGGATAAAATTTGCAGAAAGGAAAACTAAAAAGAAATTAGTAACTCTTATAACAGATAATGGTGCGGAATTTACAAATAATAAATTCCAGAATAGACTTAGAATGTTAGGTATTCAACATAAAAAGTCTGCACCATATAGGCCACAACATAATGCCTTTATAGAGAGACAAGGCCAAACACTACAATCAATGGCACATACTATGTTGTCTGATTCAGGATTACCTGACAATTTATGGGGAGAAGCAATAATGTGTGGTAATCATATATTAAATAATGTTAATTCAACAACAGGTGAATTACCATTCACAATGTGGCATGGTACAAAACCTGATTTAAGTTACATGCACACATTTGGAGCACCAGCATGGGTGCATATCCCTACACAACTTAGACAAAAAGAACAGCATAGAGCTAAAAGATTATTTTTTGTAGGATATAAATCTAATCATAGATCTTATAGATTCTGGGAACCACATACATCTAGAGTTTACACCAGTGCTAGTGCTAAATTCCTAGAACATGTAGGATGAAATAGATTAGAACAAGATTTAAATAACGAAGTAATTACTGAACCCTACAAAAGGCAGAAAGAACAGAATTGTTATAAGAAGAATCCAATTAAAGAAGAAGTCCATGAAGAGCAAATAGGACCAGAACAAGAGGAAACAGTTGATCAGGAAGAGTTAGATAATCAAGAAGAGTTAATTAATGAAAGTCCACCTGTAAGTCCTGTAATACCTAGACGTACTACATGTGTAACTAGACCACCTGATATACCTAGCAAGTATAGTTTGCCAAGTAACTAAAGTTCCAATTAGTATAGATGAACTTAAGATGTATCCTGCTAAGGATCAGGAGAATTGGCAAAAGGCAATGGAAAAAGAACTAAATTCATTAAAGGTAATGAAAGTATATGAAGATGCTAAATTATCTCCAGGAGAAAAATCCATTGGGTGCAAATGGATATTTAAAGCAAAAACTGGAAATGATGGGACTGTTACCCATAAAGCTAGGTTGGTAGCTCAAGGATTTAATCAAACTGCATCTGATTACGATAAAGTTTTTGCACCAAGCCTTAAAGCAACATCTTTAAGAGCAGCATTAGTGTGGGCAACTAAGAAAAACTATATCATTAACCATTTAGCTGTAGAAACTGCTTACCTTCATGCACCATTGCAGAACACTATATATTTGAAAAAGCCAATTGTTATAAAAGAAAATAAAGTAAATTGTAATGATTGTTGGAAACTCAAAAAGAGTCTTTATGGGTTGAAACAATCTGGCTTTGAGAGGAACCAATATATTGTGAAAGAGTTAAGCAATATAGGTTTTAAATCTGGTTTAGCAGATCCATGTGTGTTTAAAAGAGAAAATAATGGAACGGTGTCATTATTGTTATTATTTACAGATGATATTGCTTTGATAACTAAGACTAATAATGAAGCTAATGAGATTATATCATTATTAGCCAAAAAGATAAAATTAAAGTATTTAGGTGAAATTAAAAAGTATCTAGGATTGACAATTAACAAAACAAAAAATGGATTTAAGATATCTCAAGAAGATAAAATTTTCCAATTAATTAAAACGTATAAAATGGAACTTTGTAAACTGGCAAAGACTCCAATGAGTCAGGAAGTTTGCCAAACTAATGATCAAAGTCCCAAATTTGATAAGTCTATATATAAATCTTTGATTGGTAGCTTATAATATATAAGCAATTGGTCTAGGCCAGATATAGCTTATAGTGTTAATCAGCTGGCACGTTTTAATTCGGATCCACATCAATGTCATTGGCAATCATTAAAGAGAATTTTAAGATATCTTAAAGGAACAATGAACCATGCATTGTATATAGAACCAAAGGGTGATTTGAGTCTTAGTGCCTATGCAGATGCAAGTTTTGCAACTGACATAAACATTAGAAAATCAACATCTGGGATGGCTATATTATTTGGTAAGACACTAATAGGGTGGAGGTCAATCAGACAACAGCATATCAGCTTGTCCACAATGGAAGCGGAATTTTCATGTCTATCATTATTATGCACTGACTTAATTTTGTACAAACAGTTATTATTAGACATGGGTATAACTGTTAAAGATTCCATTATTGTGTACGAGGACAACTAGGCAGCTATAAAGTTAGCTACTAGTATTGCTGTAAAAACTAGATCAAAGCATACTGATTTAAGATACTTAAATGTTAGAGAATCTGTAAAGAATGGGCTAATTAAATTGGAATACTGCATGACAGAAGAAAACATTGCAGACCAATTTACAAAAGCTCAAGGAGTAATCAAATTTAAAGAGAGTTGTAACAAATATGATTTAAAGATGTAAATAGTTATATTTATTATTATTTCCTAAAAGGGGAGAATGTTAGGGATAACATTGTTTACCCTAACTGGTTTAGGTAAAATAATAAATATGTAATCATAGTTTGTTAGTTAAAGTGTCTGCAACTTTAAATATGGGAATGTAATTAAGGGAGTGGTTGTGAAAGCACTTTAAAAGAAGCAAGACGACAGCTTGCTCTCTCTGGCTTTGATGATCCCTAATTACTGCATGGACTCAAGACTGCTTTACTCGAATGGGAGAGAGACAAAGGACTGATTTGTAAGTGAACTGACATAGGATATTCTACACGGACTTTGCTAACTGAATATCCTTGAATGGACTGACTAAATGATACATGACTAATGGACTGTTATTTTGACTATGCTATAAATGGAATAAACTATATTTTTGATAGCACAAGCGTATCTGTTATTTTTACTGTATGTTAACAAACATACAAACATATCTCACTCATTTATCTGTGTGCCTATCTGATTAACGCTGCACATTCTGTTTAGCTTGTCTCCTTAACCCTGGTTGGGGAACCCAGGCTTAACAGATCCTCACATGACTGTCTGTGATATGAAATAGTTTTTATATTTAGTTCAGAATTTGCTACACTTGAAGCTCCTGGAATCATCCTGGCTAAAATGATTTGCATCCTACTGATCTTACAAACATTAATTCACTTAATGTTTTTGCAAACAAAATCAGTCTGCATAAGTTCTCCTTTCTTATTACCGCTTGGGAAAACAGGTCGTGGAACAATGCGAAGCATCTGAATATTCAAAATTCTGCTCATCATTCTTGCTATTCTGCTACAAGAACAGTTATCATTTAGTCAGAGAAAGAAAGAGGAGTGCATATGATAGAAGAAGGTGCCAGGTTATGGAAATGTATGTATATGCAGAAATGTTTCTATATGTAGAAAGTTGTTTTCCTTATCACAAATTGACTGTAGCTATCCCAATTTTCAGCGTCTTTCTGTTTGAGGAGTTAAATGCAGATTTCCCATTCCCTGAAAGGCACTAGAGAAAAACAATGCTGAGAAAGAGATTCATCTCATCAGCTTCTGAAATATTGTACATCTACTTGCAAAATAGTTTGATAATTGTGGTTTTACTGTTAATATAAAACTGTACTGACAGCATGTATGGAAGTACCTAAGTCTACATATTTCTGTACTTCAAAGACATTTCTGGAGGATAATAAAATAAAAGCTTGTCTCGGGAATGATGATGCAGATTCATGAATATGCATAAGTTTAAATTATAAATGACTGGTAAGAGTGAAAAACAGAGAAGGCTATGAGTTAAAGAAACTTGCTGAATCTGTTTTAATGGGATCCAGTATTAAGATCACAATGAGGATTTCTGACCATGTGATTATAAGCCTTGGATGGCGGGCTCCTCAATCAAGAGCTTCTAGTATTTTAAGACTGAATTGATGCCCTAGGAAAAAAATATGAGGTGACTGTGGCTGGAATCTACAACATTTTTTTTTGTTACTGCTGCCAATTTCTCTCTGTTTGGATGGTCACTGATTACACCATCTGGATTCTCATCATCAAAGTTATGCCACACTATGCTTCTTCACTGCTTTTATATTCCTTCCAGGATTCTACCTCTTTTTTAAGCTATAATCTTCCCAATAAGCATCCTTTTTTCAATTCCACAGTTCAGTTATTTTATCTTTGGATGTTTGTTTATGCTTTGGATCCAAATTCTCTGAATAGTGTTGTTTCCATTATCTTGATGTTAATCTATTCTGCAGATAACAGTAGACACAAAGGCTTGCTGCCATAGCCTGACATCCAAGAAACATGATTTTTTTTCATTCCTGTCAGAAAATAATTCTTTTTCTTTACCACTTCCATTTGCCTCAAGGATACATGTTATTGCCTTAATACGTTATTCATTCTTCTTAGCTCTCTCATTATGTGATTGTCTCCTTATTTGCAGAGTGGTGAGATTCTTGCAATATACCTTTTTAATTTTTCCAACATTTGATTTGTCTCATTGGTTGGGTAGGTAAATGTGCATCTGGGAAAAGTCATCATTAAATATTATCATTAGTTATCTGTTCCTTCCACTGATTTTAGTCTTCATGACAAGATAAAGATGACTCTTCTCTAGGAGGTACCATGTCTCTCTTTTTTTATGGTAAAGAAAAGTATACAACATATATAAAAAGCCTTTTCACAACTTGCCTATTTTGATTCCAAATGTTCATTCGTGCACTCCATTTGTATAGACTGAGGGTCGGCAACTTGCAGCTCTTTGGACTCTCTCCTGCGACTCCCTGTCAGATGATCCTACCACTGGCTGGCCCCACTCCTCACCTTCCCCTCACAGTGACTCCTTGCCTGAGAAAGTAAGGGTGATAGCAGTGGATGGAGTCTCACTCTGAATTCCAGGGTGGGAGCAAAGCATCCTTCTACTTGCCTCTTCTTCCAGCCTTCCTTGGTGCTGCGCACACCTCAGGGAGACGTGACTTACTCTCAACCCTGAGGCACTGGCTGGGCTGGCTGCAGCCGATGCTCTGCATCATAATGGGATCCAGGAGGAAGAGGGGATGCCGTTTCCTCCATTATGAAGCATGCTAAGTTTAAGCGAGTAGCCCACGGAGGCGGAGAGAGCAGCGGCATCAGTGTCTCGGGGCGGAGAGAAAGACATGCATATCCCCATATTTCTCTAGCTGCCTCCATGGCATCACTGCTCTTGCAGCACCTTGCGCAGCACACGTAAATTTAGTGCACTTTACAATGGGGGAAATGATGTCCCCTTCTCCCCCTGGAGCCCGTTACAATGCGGAGCATCAGGTGCAGCTGGCCTGGCCAGTGTCTCAGGGCAGTAATGGGATCCTACCTGTTCCGCTACCATTTTGGTGATCATGTGGGTGCACATACCTAATGCGCGCATACAACTTTCCATACACCGGTTGAGCCCTGCAAGTGCCAATCAGCTGAGAGATTAAAGGAAAAGTGCATGAGTGGGTAGGAAGGCCAATCCTGTGCTTTTCTCTTCTTTCTCCCCTCAGCTGATCATCGCAGGCTTATTTTTTACTATCTTTTACTTATTTTTTACTACATTTTACTACAATGTTTGCTACCGGTTCGGATGAACTGGGTTGAACTGGTAGCATACTACACTGTCTCAGTGTTGAGAACAAGTCACGCATCTTCCCAAAGTGTGTGCAGCACCAACAAGAGGGGAAGAATAGGCAAGTAGAGGGGCGCTTCGCTCTCAGCCTGGAATATGGAGCAAGTCTGCTGTCGCCCTTCTCTTCTCAGGGCAGGTGAGGAATGAGTGGGAGGGGAGGTTGAAGGATGGGGCCAGCCAGTGGTAGATTCAGCCGACAGGAAGACACAGCAGGGGGACAAAAGAACTTCATTTATCTGGGAACCTGAAATGACAAAATCAAAACCTAACCCTTGCCTGTTTTTGGAAATGGTTCAAGTGGGAACACACATATACATGAGAGAAAGAGAGAGAGAAATCAGAGGGAGGGAGAGAGAGATAAAGAGAAAGGGAGGGGAGATGAGAGGGAGGGAGGGAGAAAGAGATGAGAGAGAAAAAGAGAGGGAGAAAGAAAGATGAGAGAGAGGGAGAAAGATGAGAGAGAGGGAGAGGGAGAAAGGGAGAAAAAGAGAGATGGAGAGAGAGAGATAGAAAGAGAGATGAGAGAGGGAGAAAGTGAGATGTGTGTGAGAGAAAGAGAGAGATGAGAAAAAGAGAGAGAGAGATGAAAGAAGGAAAGAGGGAGACATGAGAGGGGGGGGGGGAGAGAGAGAGAGACCTGTTTCCTAGAGAAAAGAAAATACTAGAAACCACAAAACCTGGGTAGTCATGGGATGGGGGGGGGTCATGTAGCTGGGTGGGAGTGAGTAACATCAAATTGGCCATGCCCACTCAGGTTTTGTGTTTCCCAGTGTTTTCTGTGGGAAACGGGTCCAAATGGCTCTTTGAGTGTTTAAGGTTGCACACCCCTGTTATAGACCACTCTCATTGAAAGTCCATTTCATAACAAGCATATTTCTATTCACAATAGTGCTCTCTCTCTCTCTTGCTCTCTCTCTCTCTTTCTCCCTCTCCCTCTCTCTTTCTTTCTCTCTGAATATTAGGAGCCTCTTTCAGTGCATATTTTATTGCTATCCAATTAATCTTTTACACTGAAACCTGAAAAGCATCCGTAATGCGTATCTACTGCTATGGCAACCTGAGGATGTCACTGCCCAAAAGCCCAGTACAGTTTCCTTTGGCCCCTTGCCTTGCTTTCCATGAATGCAGTATTAAGAAGAGTAGCTAGAGCCTCACCCGTTACCAATTTGTTGACTCTATGTGTGGAGTAATGGTAACAGTGGAATGTATTATGCCCTTGTTCCCGAGAGAGAGAAAAGTCAGGGAGAAAAGGAGGAAGTTCTAAACATTATGACTTTCAACCAAAGCTGGCAAGTGTCTATCTTAGTATACCATATAGTGGGCATAAAACAACAGTGAAGCAGACTGGAAGCTGTCAGCTGTCTGTTTAAAAAAAAAAAAAAACTAGGAAAATATAATAATTAGAAAAAAGAGATGATGAAAGAAAGTGGTTGGAGGGGTGCTCTTGATAGGAATTTTGGAATTATTGAAGAATTGTGCCATGGCAAAAAAATGAGAAGGCGGAGCTGGATTAAGGAAGTTTGGGAGAGAAAGAAAGAGAGAAGCAGACAAAAAGTAAACATGACAATAGTGGGAAAGAAAAAGGAAGTAATAAATTATCAGGAAGAAATAAGAACATCTAAGCTGGGGTGGCACAGAAATATATTGACTCAGTGGTAGTTAAAAAGTAATTGACCAGATTGTCACAGAGAGCACCATCATTAAGAAAGCACCAACACCCAGGATCAGGGTAATCTGGTTGAAACTCAGATTGAAGAAGGACTTCCTGGAGTGAGGACAGGAGAGAAAGATTCCTGCCTTCTTTTTTTAATTATTTACTTATTTATATATAAACATTTTGAATAAGTGTATTGTCCGGGCATACCATTTTACAAAAGAAAAGAAGAAGAAAAAGAAACAGCAACATATGCTAATAACAATAGTAGTAGGACAACAGAATGATTTAACCATATTTACAATTATGTTAGCTTAATTGTAATCCTATTGATTATATTAGCATACTTATGGTTATAAATAAAGTTCATGTTTAATTTATACACAGCAATATTCTTTTTTCACCTAATTTCTACCTCTTATCTCTAACTGATAAAATCTATTCCACGTTAAATGATACTCTGTATCTCCTTTTATTTTCAATGTCAATCTATCCATCTCTGCACAATCCAATATTTTCTGAATTATATTTTCATCTAATGGGATGTTCTCATTTTTCTAGCATTGTGTAAATATAATTCTGGCTACTGTCAATAAATGTAAAATTAAATATATAGTCTCTTTATCATCACTTTCTGGCATTATACCTAACAAAAATATTTCTGGTTTCAAATCTATATGCTATTTGATCATCTTTTCCAACCATGTGTGTATTTTTGTCCAGTGTTTTCTTGCTCTCATACATGTCCACCACATATGATAATAAGTACCCGGGATCTGTTTACACTTCCAACATTTGGCGGACATGTTGTTAAATATTTTTGCTAATCTTGCTAGTGGCAAGTGCCACCTATAAAACATTTTATATAGATTTCCCTTATATGCAGTAGCCAGTTTGTCAGTTTGTAGTTTCTGTCTCAAAATTTTTGCCCTTTATCTAGTTCTATAGTATAGCCAAAGTTTTTTGCCCACATTATTATTGTTTCTTTAACTTTTTCATCTTCCATTTTGAAACTTAATAAATAATTATATATTTTTATCAGTTTTTCATCTGTCCCTAATAACATCTTATCAAGTGTTGTTGGTTCTTTATAAAAAAAAAAACAACCCATGTTTTTGCATCTTTCTCGTATCTCGATTGTATTTGCAAGTGTGGCCACTATGCTAAGTCAACCCTTTGATTTTGTAATTACTGTCTAGTTTTAAGTTCTCCATTTTCATTTAGAATATCCAATTAATAAGATTTGGTTGTATCAATGCTTCCATTGTAGAAAGCCAGATTGGTATTTTCCTATAATTTTGTAATTTGATTTTTTCCCATACCAAGATTAAACCATTCCTTACATAATGTCTTTGAAAATATCTATGTACTGTACTCCTTCTATACCACAGGAAAGCATGCCATCCTAATTGAAGATCATGTCCCACTAGTAATAATCTTCTATCCTTCAAATTTATCCATTCTTTTACCCATGTAAGTACAGGTACCTGATAGTATAGCTCCCAATCTGGTAGCCCAACACCCCTTCCCTTGCCTTTAGACTCCTGTAACATTTTCAAATTTATTCTTGCTTTTTTTCCCCTTGTCAGATATAGTTCAAAATTGTTAATTTAATTCTTCAAAATACTTTTTCTCTAGTTTTATTGGTATTGTTTGAAATAAGAAAAGTAACTTCGGTAATATATTCATTTTTATAGTAGATATTCTCCTTATCATTTTTTTTATTAAGAAATTTTTATTTTTTTACGACAGACATATACAAACAAAATATAAAAAACATGAAACCATCTTTCAGTTATATACATATAGTGTGTCAGTTGGTTATAATCTTTTTTGCTATCCTTTTTTTTGCCATTACTCACAAGTCATATTAAATCTCACATTGTCAATCTAACATGATCATTGATAGTTGTAAATTCTTCCATTTCTCCAAATCCAACTTAATTTGTTGCATTAATTTTATGTATTTATTTCTGCTAGAGTTTGGAGGACAGAAAGAAAGACTTTTGCTGCTTTCCTTGTGTGCAGCCAAAAGCAGAAGAAAGAAGCGGAAAGAAGCATCCTGGTGGCCAGGCGAGGCACGTGAGACGAGTGGGGCAAGTTCCCCCCCTCTCATCTTTCCCCTCTCCCCTCACTACCTCGTGTTGTTCGCAATGCAAGCAACACAAGCCTTGTATTCCTGCGGGCCATGTGGGCAGCACAGCCTTGAGTTCCCACGCAGCCTGGATTAATTGCTTTGGGGGGGGGTGACATTTTTCTGTGGACCACCCAAATTTTCTCAGTGGGTCCCCAGCCCACTGGTGTAGAAGATGGACCACCCAAATTTTCTCAGTGGGTCCCCAGACCACTGGTGTAGAAGATGGACCACCCAAATTTCCTCAGTGGGTCCCCAGACCACTGGTGTAGAAGATGGACCACCCAAATTTTCTCAGTGGGTCCCCAGACCACTGGTGTAGAAGATGGACCACCCAAATTTTCTCAGTGGGTCCCCAGCCCACTGGTGTAGAAGATGGACCACCCAAATTTTCTCAGTGGGTCCCCAGACCACTGGTGTAGAAGATGCCTTCTTCCCTGTTTTGGTTAAATTTGAGGTGCTTGACATCTCAACAGCTAAGCTTCTTTCTCTTCTTTCCTCTATTTGTAAGCTAGCAACAGGTACATCCAACTAACCCTACTAATAGCCAAGAGCAAACCAACCAAAAGCTACCCTCCAGTGGCAACCTAATACTTCAATATCCCATGTATCAGATAAGAAAAGGGGAAAAAACACATTACAAATCCAATGCCCTCCAATTCAAGTTCAATCAGTTTTCAATATCTCAGTATTTCAGTGTCAGAATCAATTAAGTTAACAATCCACAAGGCCCACTGTAACCCTAGTCTTTGATTTTTCAATATTCTTATAGTTCACCGGAGCAATCCACACTAGCCATATTTTATAAGAAGAGAATTAGAAAGTAAAAAAGGGAAAATATTCATCCTTAAGAATGTCTTTTATGCTGGCTTATCTTCTATCAATTAATATTTATAATCTACAAGGCCCACTGATAGCAGTCCTCAGCCCTTAATACTCTAATGTTCCAAAATGTCAAGCTAAACCCAAGGTCTTCTTCCCACATTCTCAAAATAGATATCTTGTCTTTCCACTTTTTCTGTCCGTCCGCCAAAAGTATTTATAATGCACAGAAATTCAGAAGCAGTTCTTTTCTTAACTGCCATCTATCTTACTTTTCCCACAATTATTTCCAAACTAAAATTAATCTTTAGTCTATTTCTAGACTAAAGGTGCAGCAGTCCTCTAGACTAAAGGTGCAGCAGTCCTCAAAACAAAGTATTTTCAATCTCTTGTTTAGCTTAAGTTCCAAAATATTTCTTTTATATATTATCTTTGGCCAATAGGCGGCATCCTTACTTTCTTTTCCTTTTCCATTATGAGTTTAGAAGTCAAAGAAGAGGGGTGGAAATGACTTTCACTTAATATAGCCAAAAACATAGGAAAAATAGTTCAGTAGAGGTACTTATTATCTATATCCATGTCTTAGATTGCACTTATCTTGTTAAAATACTCAGTCCAGTCAGTCTTTCTCTTCCTGTTTTAAAAATAGTTATAGTTTAGTTCTTTCAATTCCAATGGATGTGTAATCAGCTCAAAACTTTCACTTGCTACTTTCCATTGGAAGGGGGAAAACAATTCCCTCCCTCCTTATCTCCAGAGTCTCCCTTCTTTTCAAAAATACTTTTGATTAATTTAGCTTAATTCTGGGTAGAAATTAGGCAACCCTTACCCAGATAAAGTGGATTGTTTCCTTTTCTACTTCCCACTTTCATCAGCCTTGTAAGAGTGTACTGAGAAAACAGGAAAAAACTAAAGGAATGGATATTGGTATGAAATTGCAAAAATGTAATGGAATGTGTGCTAGTTATTTTATTTTATTTTTTGTTTTAAATATGATTTTACATTGTGTAAGTCGCCATGGGTGAATAGGCGGCAATATAAATTAAATAAATAAATAAATAGAAAACTAGTTTGTTTGGATAGGTGCAGATTAAAAGCAGAAAGAAGACGTGGGAAGGAAGGAGGTCTAGGATATCAGAATATAGAGATAGCTCTGTTGACCACAAATCAGAATGATCAATTTGAAAATCCGATGGAATTATAAAAACGATCTGGCAACAAATCCACGTATTTATCTTGTTCCAACATCTACATGAAGATCTAGAAGGACACAAATGAGGTTTGAGGTACCTTCATATACTTTTCCTCTAATGTGGCATATGCTATAATCTTGCCAGCAATACCCCTCTGGATTCTACATGGGACATATGAGACAAATCTTACATAAAATAATGGATTAATACAAATTTGAAATCAGGACTCAAAACAACAACAAAATAGTAACAACAGATTTCAGATTTTTAGAACACTAAGACTATTTGGAAAAATGGACTTCACTAAACAGCATAGAGATGGTTTTGGAAAAGTGGACATCATTTACAACACCACTGGGTGATAAATTCCTAAACTCACAAACATTAAAAGATTTCAGCAATATCAGAGAGTCTCAACAAACACAATGGATTTTTAACAAAGTACAATTGTTAATTGATAAGTTAGGAATAGCAATAGCACTTGGACTTATAGTTGAAACTCGAAAAATTAGAATATTGTGCAAAAGTTCATTTATTTCAGTAATGCAACTTAAAAGGTGAAACTAATATATGAGATAGACTCATTGCATGCAAAGCAAGATAGTTCAAGCCGTGATTTGTCATAATTGTGATGACAGCTCACAAAAACCCCAAATCCACAATCTCAGAAAATTAGAATATTACATGCAATCAATAAAACAAGGATTGTACATAGAACAATATCGGATTTCTGAAAAGTATAAGCATGCATATGTACTCAGTACTTGGTTTGGGCCCCTTGGGCAGCAATTACTGCCTCAATGCAGTGTGGCATGGAAGTTATCAGCCTGTGGCACTGCTGAAGTGTTATGGAAGACCAGGATGCTTCAATAGCGGCCTTCAGCTCTTCTGCATTGTTCAGTCTCATGTCTCTCATCTTTCTCTTGGCAATGCCCCATAGATTCTTTATGGGGTTCAGGGCAGGCAAGTTTGCTGGCCAATCAACCACAGTAATCCCACAGTCATTGAACCAGGATTTGGTGCTTTTGGCAGTGTGGGCAGGTGTCAAGTCCTGCTGGAAAATGAAGTCAGCATCCCCATAAAGTTCGTCTGCGGAAGGAAGCATGACGTGCTCCAAAATCTCCTGGTAGACGGCTGCATTGACCCTGGACTTAATGAAGCACAGTAGACCAACACCAGCAGATGACATGGCTCCACAAATCAACACAGACTGTGGAAACTTCACACTGGACTTCAAGCATCCTGCAGTCTGTGCCTCTCCATTCTTTCTCCAGACTCTGAGTCCTTGGTTTCCAAATGAGATGAAAAAGTTGCTCTCATCAGAAAAGAGGACTTTGAACCACTGAGCAACAGACCAGTTCTGTTTTCCTTTACCCAAGTAAGACGCTTCTGACATTGTTTGTTGTTCAGGAGTGGCTTGACAAGAGGAATTTGACATTTGAAGCCCATGTCCAGGATCCATCTGTGTGTGGTGGCTCTTGATGCACTGACTCCAGCCTCAGTCCACTCCTTGTGAAAGTCCCCAACACTTTTGAATGGCCTTTTCCTGATAATCCTCTCCAGGCTGCGGTCATCCCTGCTGCTTTTTTATTTTATTTTTATTTATTTATTTATTTTTGTCAATTGCTTACAAGATAATAGATACTAAGTAAAAACATAGTTATGAATACATGGGTACATATAAGAAAAATAAAAATAAAAGAAACAATAGGACAGGGATTGTAGGCACTTTGGTGCACTTATGCACGCCCCCTACAGACCTCTTAGGAAAGGGGTGAGGTCAATAGTAGACAGTCTAAGGTTAAAGTTTTTGGGGTTTGGGGAAAAAAAAACCACAGTCAGGTCGAGTATTCCAGACATTGACCACTCTGTTGCTGAAATCGTATTTCCTGCAATCAAGTTTGGTGCAATTAATCTTGAGTTTGTATCTATTGTTTGCTCTTGTGTTGTTATGGTTGAAGCTGAAGTATTCATTGACTGGTAGGACATTGCAATGTATGATTTTATATACTATTCTTAGATCGGACTGAAGGCGGCATAGTTCTAGGTTTTTTTGCTCTAGAATTTCAAGTGTGGTGGCATAAGGTATTCTGCAATGAGTAGAGGAGTGGATAACTCTTCTTGTGAAATATTTCTGGATTTTCTCAACTGTGTTAGTATCAGATATACATAATGTGGTTCCAGACTGATGAGCTGTATTCGAGTATTGGTCTAGCAAATGTTTTGTATGCTCTAGTTATTAGTGCAATATTACCAGAGAAAAAGCTATGTAAGATTAGGTTAACAACTCTTAATGCCTTTTTGGCTATGTAGTTACAGTGGGCTCTAGCACTTAGGTCATTAAAGATGAGTACTCCAAGATCCTTGACAGAGTTTGGATCATCAACAAGGTCTTGACTATTCAGCCTGTATTTTATTTTCTGACTTTTTTTGCCATTATGTAGGACAGAGAATTTATTTGTTGAGATTTGAAGTTGCCATTTGTTTGACCATTCTGATACATAATCAAGGTCTTTTTGAAGGGTAGCAGTATTGTCTGTGGTATTGAATAGCTGTATATCATCAGCGAAGAGAATGAGTTGCTCTTAATGTGATCACAGAAGTCATTTATGTAGAGTATGAAAAGAGTTGGTCCTAGAACACTGCCTTGGGGGACACCATTATTGACAGGTACAGAAATTGATAGGGCGCTCCCAATTTTGACCATTTGTTGTCTGTTTGATAGGAATGCTTCTATCCAGTTATGCAGGTGTCCAGAGATACTGTAAGATTTTAATTTTAGGAGTAGTTTGTCATGTACCACTGAATGAAAGGCTTTACAGAAGTCTGTGTAGATTGCATCTATTGCTTTGCCCTGATTGAGTTGGGTAGTCCATATGTTTTGTAGTGTAAGGGTTGCAGATTACAGGATAGTTTTTTTCTGAAACCAAAATGTTTATTAGAGAGTAGGTTGTTTGTCTCTAAGTGGAAGATAATGGATTGGTTAATAATTGATTCTATGACTTTAAAGGTAACGCAGCATAAAGAGATTGGTCTGTAATTTTCAACTAGGCTGGGGTCTCCCTTTTTGAAGATGGGGATGACCATGGCTTGAGGTCATAGGTTTGGCAAGGAGCTGGTCCTGAAAGATTTTTCAAAGATTATGCTTAGAGGTTAGGCTATGGCAGTGGATAGCTTTTTTAAGAAGTAGGCACATATTCCGTCCGGTCCAATAGATAGAAATGGTTTTAAATTGCCTAGTGCTTTTTCAACATTGTGTTCTGTAAAATCGATATGTATTAGATCATTGTAATTGTCTGTAGTTCAACTAGGAAATATTGGGCATGATCCATTGCTGTTTACAAATACTGAGCCAAAGAATGTGTTAAAGAGGTTGGCTTTAATGGTGTCATCGTTGCAGTCTTTACCATTAGGTCCTATCAGGAGTGGGATGGACCTTGAGTCTTTTAGTTTGTTGTTTACAAAATTGTAAAAAGTGTGGGTAGAATTGGTGTGTAGAAGGTTTTCCTCTTGTTTAATATATTAATTGGTGCATTCAGTCTTTATCTGGTTGCATAAATTTTTGTATTGACTTTTGAAGTTGGCAACGTGACCAGATTTGTTTTTCTGCCAAAGTAATTTCTTTTTGGTATTGAAGCTTCCTTATTGTTATGGGTAATTTGTTTTTTCTAGTTTTGGGAATTTTTAATGGTACATACAGTTTGATGACTCTTTTGACTTCAAGTAAAAATATGTTTTAATGGTCTTCTACAGTATTGCATCCAGAGAATAGAAATTGCCAATCAAGGAATGAGAGATCGTTGTTTATAAGATCATAGCTGCCTTTTTTGAAGTTACAATTGGGGATTCCATCATTGTGATGATTTTTGTGTGGACGTATGTTGAGACAAAAGTCAATCATGTTATGGTCACTGTTGGAAAAGGGTTCTTTAATTTGTATTCCATAAATTGAATTCAAACTATTGCAGAAGATGAGATCGAGGCAGTTGTTAAGTCTAGTGTTGTTGGTTACTAGTTGTTCTAGTCCCAGATTTGTTACTGCATTGTAGGTTACATGTGTGGGATCAGTTGTACATTCGTTAAGGTCCAGTTAATATGAGGTAGATTGAAGTCACCAAGAAAGATAAAAGCATGTGGGCAAGATGCTGCCCATGTTAGTAGTGTATATTTAGCTTGTTTGCATGTTTGATGTCATAATCAGGGGCTCTGTAACATAGTAAGAACCGAAATGTGATATTTAAGGACAGTTCACAGACGATGGTCTCAGGAATAACAAGCTCCTGGGTAACTTGGATGTTTTTTAGATGTAGGGACTTTTTATAGAAGATAGCAACACCATCTCCTCTACGGATTTCACGATCTGATTGGTAAACATGATAGTCTCTCACTGTGGTAATGGAGTCAGGGACAGATGCATTGAGCCATGTTTCACTGACAAATATAATGTCGAATTTAGCCGTATTTAGTAGGAGGATAAATTCAGGTATTTTATTTACAAGATTTCTTGCATTGAGTAACTTGCATTTAAGGTCAGTTGTGGTTGGAACAGAGGTAGTTAGACATTAGTTTTGAGTGCCTAGTTTTGAGTGGTGTTGGATTGGATGGGGTGGTTTTGGATGTGGAGTTGTGGGTTGTGTGACTTTCTTTTGATGCAATCAGCTCTGTAGTCAATGTATAGGTCCTTTTCTCCATTGTCCATTGCAGGTATTATGGCTTAATATTAGCAGATTAGAGTGGGACACTTTGAGCCTAGAATATTGAACCTTTTCAGAATATTCTAATTTTCTGAGATTGTGGATTTGGGGTTTTCATGAGTTGTAAGCCATAATCATCTCAATTATGACACATCACGGCTTGAACTATCTTGCTTTGCATGTGATGAATCTATCTCATATATTAGGTTCACCTTTTAAGTTGCATTACTGAAATAAGTGAACTTTTGCATGAAAATTTAATTTTTCGAGTTTCGCTTGTATATACTACTTTATAGTGCTTTACAGCCCTCTCTAAGAAGTTTACAGAGTCAGCATATTGCCCCCAACAATTTGGGTCCTCATTTTACCCACCTCGGAAGGATGGAAGGCTGAGTCAATCTTGAGCCTAGCGGGATTTGATCTGCCAAATTGCAGTAGGAGTAGCTTGTAGTACTGCACTCTAACCACTGCGCCACCTAGGCTTCTTGCAAGATACTTGCAATTATTTATTTGTTCATTCATTTGTTCATCCATTCATTAAATTTATATAGTTGCTTATCTAATATGCTTGACTCTAAATAGTTTACAATTTAAAATTATGTCTATTTCATATTTAATCTGCATATTAATAACTGGCCTATCTTCCTCTCCCTTCTCCCCTCCTGCCTCACCCCTATTTAAATCTTACTTCATTCTAGCAACTCCATTCATTTGGTGAAGTGAGATGCAAATCATGAAAAGGCAGGTTATGACTTCTACTAAAATGTGTTAATTTTTAAAAAGGTATTACTACATTCCTTTCAATGGCCACTTCAGGTTTTTCCTCAACAGCCTGGTGGCAGTCCCAATAAGTGCCTGATTCAGCTCTGCAATACAGAATGACAGAACAGAAGCCTAGTAACGCTGATGAAAAAGATTGGAGTGTGCTTGGTTAAAGATGGCCATGAGCTCAGGTGCTCAGGCTACAGCAGGATGATAAAAGTTGGCAAAACATTCTTATTTTGCCACTCTTATTGTATTGTAAATGGTGTACTGACCATTTTATTTAGGCCAGGGGTGTGAAACTCAAGATTCACAGACTGGATCCAGCCTGTGGGGTGCTTAAATCCAGCCCCAGGGGCCGACCTGGATATACCAAGGGGCCAATATATCAATTGGCAGTGCTTCTGCTGACTAAAATTGGCCACCTACTGCCCCCCCACACCTCATTTTCACTCTCCATGACCTCCTGCAACACTCTGTCAGCCAAAACTAGGGTGAAAATAGGGTGAAAAACAGGCTAAAAACAGGGTGAAAAACAGGCTAAAAACAGGGTGAAAAACAGGCTGAAAAATGCCCCCGAAATAATTGAAAAACAGTCTGGAAATGGGCCATGTGAACAGTTTTTGGCCAGCAGAGTGCTGCAGGAGGCCATGGAGGGTGAAAATGAGATGCAGGGGGGCCACACACAGACACCCCCCATGCCCTGTTTTGGCTGGCAAGGTGCTGCAGTAAGGCAGGACATAAAATATATATTGATTTTAGAGAAATTGTCGTGTCCGTCAGTAAGGAGACCAGGAGGCGGTGACTAGGTTTCAGCTCTTTATTGGTCCCCGGAACCGATCTGGCTCCAAGGGAAAAAACAGCGGCTTTTTATTCTCAAGCTGCAGGGGCCGCGGCCAATCGCACCGCTTTGAATTTCCTGTGATTCGTATCCACCAATCGCAGGAGATTCTTAACGGGCCAATCAGCGCGGCTCCCTAACCCAATCAGATCACCCCGCACTTTGACCAATCAAAGCGCGGGGTTTCAAAAATGCTAATGAATGTACAGAACACCTCTCCCCTCTTGGTTTGGTCCTACGTAACATAGTCCCGTAGGTAGGCGGGGCTCCGTACTTGCCTACTGGACCTACACAGGTCAGTCGTGGGTTGGCTCCCGGCTGGTTTAGTCGAGTTCTCTGTGTCTCGGACTCGTCGGTGGAACCGCCTGGTATGCCTTGCCGGGCCGCTCGTCGCAGCTCCCTCCCGGTCTACCCGGGCTTGTTGAGCTGCGGTTTTCGCCACTCCCACCTGGTCTTTCTGGGCTGGTCGAGCTGGCCTGGCTGCTTCTTCCTGGTGAGGTTCCGAGCTGGCTGCTTGCTGGTGAGTATGGCTGGTTCCTTTCTTCTGGGGTTTGGTTCCAGGGGTATTCCCTCCCCTCTTGGTTTGTGTTAAGGGGGTTGGTTATGTCTGGTTGCGTGTCGGTTGTGTTTCTTGTGGCTGTCCTCGATCTTAATTGATCGATCTGGCGTTTCCATGCTCGTCCATCGGTTGTTTGTAGCCGGTATGAGCGGGGACCTGTCAGTTGGGTTATGGTTGCTGGTACCCATAGTGGGTCTCCGGTTAGGTTCTTTGCGTAGACGGCATCGCCTGGTGCAAAGGATCGGTGCTTGCTGGAGGAGTTTGGGGGTTTTTCCGGGTTTTATGTGGGGTGCAGTCTATCGAGTAGGGACCTTATTTTCCTCCCCATTAGTAGCTCTGCCGGGCTTTTGTTCGTTGTCGTGTTCGGGGTAATGTGTTGTATGAAAAGCATTTTATTTATTTTGTCTTGGATCTCCCCATGGTCTATTTTCTGGATGGTTTTTTTTCATGAATTGAACCATCCGTTACGCCCTTCCATTCGCCACCGGATGCACTGGGGCTGTCAGTGCATGTCGTATGCCCCGTTCTGCTAGGAATTTTTCAAATTCTGGCGAGGTGAATTGGGGCCCGTTGTCCGACACGATGACATCTGGGAGGCCGTGTGTTGCGAAGAGTTTGCAAAGTTCCTTGGTCACGTCCTCTGTGTTGGTGGTTTTCATGTTGCTTACCTCCAACCAGTTGGAGTAAGCGTCTACAGTTATTAGGAATGTATGTCCCTTTGTGGGCCCAGCGAAGTCTATGTGGATCCTAGACCAAGGTCCCCTGGGGGTTTCCCATTCTGGGATCGGTGCCGTGGGCGGGCTTGGTCTGGTTTCTTGGCAGCGTTGACACCTTGCCACCCAAGCCTCGATTTGTTTATCCATCCCTGGCCACCAAGCGTAACTCCTGGCCAGGGCTTTTGTTCTAACTATGCCCGGGTGCCCCTCGTGTAACAACTCCAGTACCTTGCCTTGCAGTTTTTCCAGGATGACCACCCTATCCCCCCACAATACACCCCCTTTTTGTAGCGAGAGTTCTGTTTGCTGGTTCCGGAATGTTTTGAATGTCTCGTCGTTGTCCTTTTCCGGCCACCCTTTCTCTACCCAATGTAACACCTGCGCCAGACGTTTGTCTTTATTAGTTTCTCGGACAATGTCTGACGCGGTTATGGGTAGATCGGGCAGAGTCTCTATGCTGAGGGTGGTCATCATGGGTGCTGGGTCGGTGTCTAGCTCGGGTAGCGGTGAGCGGCTCAAAGCGTCTGCATGTGTGATCATCTTACCGGGTCGGTGTGTGAGCGGTAGCTGTAGGCGGCAAGGAATTCAGACTACCTTGTCATTCTAGGAGATAGAATGTTCGGGGTGGTCCTGTCCCCTGCGAGGATTCCCAGCAGCGGCTTGTGGTCGGTGATAATGGTGAACGTCCAGCCGTAGAGGTACTCGTGGAACCTCTTCACTGCCACGATGATAGCCAGGGCCTCTTTGTCCAGCTGACTATAGTTTCTCTCTGGTTTGGTGGGGGTCCTTGAAAAGAATGCGATGGGTGCTTCTTTTCCATCGGGGAGAGTGTGGCTGAGGACGGCGCTGACGCCAAAAGGTGATGCGTCGCATGTGACAGCTAGTGGTAGGGTCTCGTTGTATTGGATGAGGACGGCATCCGAAGTGAGCAGGTCCTTGGTTTTCCTGAAGGCGGCTTCCTCGCGTTTCCCCCAAGTCCAGGTAGCCGCCTTGTCCAACAGCCTATGCAAAGGCTCCGCCGCGGTCGCCTTTTGGTGCAGGAAAACATTGTAAAAATTAAGCAGTCCCAGAAATGCCTGCAGTTCCGTTTTAGTCCTGGGTGTGGGGTCCTCTTTAATGGCTTTAATTTTGGTTTCGGTTGGGTGGATGCCGTGCCGGTCTAGGAGGTACCCCAGGAATTCGACCCGCTCTGTGTAAAGTTGGCACTTTTCCCTCTTCACCTTTAGCCCGGTTTCCTTGAATTTGGTTAGCACCTCCCTTAGTCGACCTTCTAGTTCTGGCTGGTTGGCTGCCGATACCAGCACATCATCGAAATAGGGCACCATCCCCTTGATGCCTTGTAAGAGTCTCTCCATGAGGCTCTGGAAAATTCCAGGCGCCACGCTGACTCCGAACTGGAGTCCGTTACATTGGAAAGCTTCCCGGTGGGTGACTATGGTTTGCGCCTCCGTGGTTTCTTCGTCGACCGGCAGCTGCTGGTATGCTTGGGCCAGGTCGAGTTTCGCAAAAACCTTGCCTCCCCCCAGTGAGTGTAGAAGATGCTGCACTACTGGGACGGGGTAGGCGCTTTGTTGCAAGGCACAGTTTAGGGTGGCCTTATAGTCCCCACAGATTCTCACCGACCCATCAGACTTGACTGGGGTGACTATTGGGGTCTCCCACCGGGCATGGTTAATTGGTTGTAGGACCCCTTGCTTGACGAGCTTGTCAATTTGCTCATCAATTTTTGGCCTGAGTGCGAAAGGTACCCGCCTTGGTTTTAGGTGTCTTGGGGGAAGGTTCGGGTCTAGGCTGAAAGAGATAGGGGGCCCTCGGTACTTGCCTAGGGTGCTGTTGAACACTTCCTGGAAGTCCCGTGCCAATTGTTGCTCCCAATCGGTCTCAGCGATGTGGTTGATGCCCGTGACTTCGATGCCGAGCGGTGCGAACCATTGCAGTCCTAAAAGGCAGGATCGGTCTCGGTCCACAATTGTTAGGGGAAGCTTTGCAGTGCATCCCTTAAATGTTACTCTGAATTGTCCGGTTCCGACTACCGGGATGCGGTTTCCCTGGTAGTCTTTAATGATTAGTCTCTGGTTCTCCAGTCCCTTCTTTTGGATGGTAGGCACCAAGGGTTTGATTTCTTGCCAGGCGACCATGGAGAGGTAGGACCCGGAATCCACCTCCATCTTGCATGGCTCACCTTCGATGCCTACCTCCACATAGAATTTTTGGGCGTCGGTGGTTGATGCGTGGCCGATGATGACCGTCTGGTGGGTTTCCTCCTTCCGCCGAGTCTTGCCACCTCGTCGGGCTCACCCGCTCCAGTCCCAATGGCTGTCGGCTGGGCGATCTCTGGTTCTGGGGGGTGTGCTGTCCCATCTCCACTCGCTGTGGTCCCGCCATCTGGGGCTGTAGGCTTTCTTTAATCGGCATACGCTGGCGATGTGACCCTTTTTGTCACAGTGCCGGCAGATTGTGTTGAAGAACCGGCATTCGGATCTAGGGTGGTCGCCTCCGCAACTGGCACACGCGGTCCCCGACTTACGACCCTGCCGACTGCGCTGGTCGCGTCCTGCCTGGAGCCGGTGGATTTCCTCCTCCTCGTCCGAAGTGTCAGAGGCGGAGTAGAATTCGCCATGGTGGGTGGTAGTTTCGCGGTGACTTGCTTCCGGTTGGGCCTCGGTCGCCCGTCCAGGGTTGTTGTTCGCGGTGCGGTCCCCGGCGTCCGGTCTCCGCATGCGGTTTGCTGACTGCCTGGTGGCCTCGGCTGCGGTGGCTTCAGCGATGGCATCGGCGAGGGCGATGTCGCATTTGGCCATCAGCCAACTCTGTAGGACTGGGTCCCGAAGCCCGAGCACGACTCGGTCCCGTAGGGCCTCGTCCATGTCGGAGAACCCGCATAGTCCTCCTAGGTTCCGCAGCTCCACAACAAAGTCACTGAGGCTTTCGCCCGACCTCTGGTCCCGCCGATAAAACTCGTGCCGTCTGATGAGGGTAGGCATGGCGGGAGCGTAGTGTTTTCGGAGTAAATGTTCGAGGTCAGCCCAGTCCATCCCGGTGACGTCAGCGGGTTTCGCTAGGGATTTTGCCATCTTGAACACTGCGGGCCCACAGTGTGTCAGGAAGACGGCTTGTTTCTTCGGCCCGGTGGCATCCTTCATGTCGCTGCATTCGAGGAACATGCGGAATCTGTCCGTGTAGGATTCCCAGTCCTTGCTAGCGGGGTTGAAGGGCGCAGGCAGAGCGATGCTGGCCATCTCGTCGGTCTTGCTTCCGTTGGACACGTGCTTGCTGGGGTTCAGAATCAGGATCCCACCTTCATCGCCAGTGTCGTGTCCATTCGTAAGGAGACCAGGAGGCGGTGACTAGGTTTCAGCTCTTTATTGGTCCCTGGAACCGATCTGGCTCCAAGGGAAAAAACAGCGGCTTTTTATTCTCAAGCCGCGGTGGCTGCGGCCAATGGCACCACTTTGAATCTCCCGCGATTCGTATCCACCAATCGCGGGAGATTCTTAGCGGGCCAATCAGCACGGCTCGCTAAACCAATCAGATCGCCCCGCGCTTTGGCCAATCAAAGCGCGGGGTTTCAAGAATGCTAATGAATGTACAGAACAGAAATAATGATACAAGTTTTATAGATAGTGAAATATGTGGTATTAGCAAGAGAAAGAACAAGGAAGTGTGAAAAGCCAAACCACAAGGATCATCTATCAGTCACAAAGTCATATTTGCCAAGATACCTTGTCTCGCTTGTAACAAAACCACAAGCTAGGGAGTTTAGCAAGATGGGTTTGTGACATGCAGCCATCCTAGCCTAGCAATAGGGGAGGGGGAAAGCTGTGTTTCAAGAAACCAATGAATGACTGACAAGCTATATTTCCGTGTTTTACCCCTTCTGAAGAAGTATAGAGGCATGTGCTGTTCTATAAGAAATTTGTTCAGAAGTGACTCACTAAAATACACTGAACCTGTTTGCACAAATAAAACTAACGTATTTTTGGATTCCAAGGTCTGAGTCTCGTAATTTCCTGCAACAGCAGGAGGTATCCGTCCTCCTCCCCCCTGCCCCCCTGCCCCCAGCCCACAGAGAACTACAATGCTGATCCCTCAAAGAAATCCACCCCTGATTGACACCCTTGATTTAGGCTGATTTTTTACCTTTTAAGAATGAGATGTCAAACTTCAAATGGCATTGCTGCTGTTGCAACTATTATCCTTGCCAACAGACTATGCTGGGGAGGGAAAGGGGAGATAGAATGAAGCTCCAGATATCAAGATGCCAGCCACGGGAACCAAGGACATTTGGGCAGGGGTTTACCATCGCTGAAAAAAGACTTTCTCACAATAATATATTGGACAATGTGATCTGGCCTAATAGGGGGAAGAGAGATCTTGAACTTTAACCATATGGGATTGCACGGGAAATAGCTTGCTTTAAATTGAGTTCATCAGTTGGAACATTTACAAGCAAAATCAACATTACATTATTTCTATCTCTTTTACTCTTAATAATCCCTTGCTTTCTTTAACATGATACATTACATCTATTCTTTAGTTGCTATTGTACAATAACTTCCTTTTATCTGCATTTTTGCACTATTTTTTAAAAATGTTTTTCTCACCCAAACTTCTTTCTAATTACACCAAAGATCCCTTATCATACTTCCTATGTGGTAACTTCATAAACATATGTGGTTATTTCAAACAGTTTCACATCTTTTTTTTTTTCTTTTATCATCTATTTATTGTATCAGTGAATTAATTATTCCACCTTTTACTTAGGGTATTCAACTTTCATTTTAGATTTTTGTCACTTCTTTCCATTTTTTTCCCATGTCTATTTTCCCCTACGATCCTCCTCTGACATTAGATGAAAAAAAGATGCATTATCTTAGTCTTTCTAGTAGAATTACCTTTTCCCCTAGTCATGTTCCTTCAAAATGCTGCAGCCCCTGCAATTAACATAATTCCAAGAATTTGTTTGTTTTCACAACTAGATGCTAATAACCAATTTATAGGTTTTTTTTAAATAGTCACATACTTTAATCTCTTCGTTCATAATTAAAGCTTCACCTTCATTTCCACCATGTATCTATCAACCCCATTCTTCAATGTCTATCCGTCTTCATTCAGATTCACCTTTCTCTTATCTTTACACACAAAACGTACCAATTTTTCTTCCATTCATGTTCTTTCCTATATTTCTCTTATGTTCCCGATTTACTTTGTATCATCATTAAATGGGCTCTTTTATATTGACTTTTTTCTGCACATCATATTATTTAATCAGAACATTCACATAACAGATTTTACTAGGAGAAAAAAAAAGTACATTAAGTTACTTTAACAACTCCACATTATGTTCAGCATTTCCCACTAAGATCAAGGGCACAATACAAATGAGATTTTGGCCCATTTTGAACAATATATTTCAACTGCAACCAAACATTAATTTCTCAACTAGTTCCCTTGTAAAGTTTCCTTGTAAGACATCATACTGTTGCATATAAACCACCAACAAGGAGGTCCCAACGATGTGATTATGTACCATCTAGTCATTTTTGAGTCCTGGTCAGGGGTGGGCAGCTGGGAGTTCACAAGGGTTTGGGAGAGCCCTTAGCTAAGATTCTGTGTAGTTCAGAGAATCCCTAAATCCCAATCCTGGGTGGCGCTGCCTACCCTGCCCCTCCCCTCCCAGGAGTCCTCACACAGCCTTTTCTGGATACAGATAAGTGCAGGGCATATGTGGAGGCTCAGGGAGGGTAAAAAATGGGCCTCCTGGAAATTCAGGAAGGCCAGAAATGGGCCCATTTCCAGCTTCCACAGAGCCTCTGGAGCCCAGGGAGGCTATTTTCGCCTTCCCGGAGGCTCAAGAAAGGCCTCTGGAGTCCCGGAAGGGCAAAAATGCCGCCCCCCCTGCTGTGATGCAGGAGGCTGACTAGGCCATACCCACCATAGCAACTGGCAGAGAGCCCATTGCTAAAATTTTTGAAACCCACCCCTGGTCCTAGTGACTACCTAAATAGATTTTTCTCCATGGAGGCAGTATACTGATATACAAAGATAATAATCATCACATGATGCATTTGAAAAACAACAGATTTTTTTTTTAAAGACTTGCAAGAACAGTTATGTAAAAAAGAATGACATTATGAAAAAAGTATTGTATGTTTGGAAATGTTGCCATTATGTCGCTTGACATAATCTCCTTTATTTTTTCTCTCAAGTACTAGTCATTCAATTTTAATTCTATCCAGTTTCACTCTCTCAATAAAATTACATACCTCATGAACAGTAATTGTTCTAGAATCCTCTTCATTGCATAATGCAATTGGTAATGATAAACAACCTACCTTTTGGACGAACATTTTTGAGAATTGTCTCATCAAAAGATCCTGAATGTGAATCTGTTTCAAAAAAGTCCAACCAGCTGAATCTCTGCATTAACCTCTTTAGGAATAAACTCACCTTGATGTCATCAGCAGTTTCTTCACCTGTATCAGTTTCATCATAAAGATCAGACTCCTCAGATGCTATGGGCACATTTATGGTCAGGCTGGGATTATTAATGAAGTTCATTTGGCTCAGTTCATCAATGAGTTGTTCTTTTTTTACTATTCCATCCATGTATTCTGGCTTGAAATCCTGGCCTGTGTCCAAATCATTGAGAGTGTCCATGTGGTTGAGAACAAAGTTTTCCTTTTTATTGTCATCTGGTTCTTCAGATGATAGCTCTGTTTTCTCTTTCAGTTCTCTGTGAAGCAGCAGGAGGACATGTTTTTTTACAAAATCAGTCCCTCGAGTGATTCTGCCAATTGCAATTTGCAAATTGTTCATCTCACTATCATCATCAGATCCTGCCAGACTATCGGCACTGAAGGAGCTAAGCAGCAAAGCTAAAAACAAGTTGAGTACCTAAAAGGACAAAAGCAAATATCACTTAAAAATGATTCAGAATGCTTTCTGAAGCATTTATCCCCAGTGCTGAAATGGGGACTTTATCCTCAGTGCTGATGTGACCATAAGACAACAGGAGGAAATAACCAGGGATAAGTTTGCCAGCCTATTCACAAGGTTTAAAAAAAATAAAGATAATAGGAAATAATGTATGAAAATATCTTATGTTGCCAAATAATCCATGTTCTTATTTAAGAAAATCCAAATTTTATAAAAATCATGTAAAATAAGTATATACTATATTACAAACAGTTCGTTTTGTTTGCAATTTTTCCTGCAATTTTAATAGGATGCTATTCTTTGCATATAAGCACAAAGTCTGACCCTTATTTTATTGATCAATTTGTCAACCAGGAACCTTGTGGTGGCTTGATTATATTAAAACATTGAAACATATCCAGGCCTTGAGTCATAACCTATTTGTATTACACTATTACATCCTCTATGGCCTACTTTCTGATAATTGTGAAGAATATACCAATGAAATATATAAATTATGGATAAGGTATATTTAAAATAAATAAAATAACCCCCTTCCTAATGATCTGCTTCTTAGATACTGTCCAGGGGAAGATGGAAAGAAAACTTTAGCAAATGTCTCCCCGAGTTAAAACCCCTTAAAGAAATCAATATTTTCTTCTGTTGTATATAATAAGAATATAAAATCTAATTTGATTTACTCTTACTTGATTCAAGATTATTATATTCAAAAAAGCAAAAATAATATTAAAATATTTGTTCATTTTTGAAAAAAAAATGATGAAAAAGCATTTGCTCAGTTTGGCAAACAATATTATGAGATAACGCAATGTAATGATTGTTAAATCACAATGACACACAACATCTATACATGTGAAAGACTTATTATTTGCACTATTTTGCATGTTGGAATTGGTCATCTGGAGAGAAACCTGTGATGGCTTATGTGTTCCAAATATTTTTAGAATAGTGGCAACCCTGATGATCTGGGAGAGGCCATAGAAGAAAATAGAGAAAGTTCTTCTCCCATGAAATAAATCTGATGAGCAATAAGCAGTGTTGGACTTCAAGATTTAGTGACTGTGGTATAGACAACACCAGCAACAGTTCATACTAGGAAAAAAGGAAGGTCTTCATATAACAATATATCATTAATTTAATGATATATATCATATAACAATATATCATTAATTTAAAAGAATTATTTCCAAAAATTGAGTGATAGCCATGATCATATATGGGTTCATAATAGGATTAGACAAATTTCTGGTGATTCAGGCTAGCCATGACAGATAAGCAGATCCTCCAATATTCACAAACAATATTCCATGAATATCGATGCTTAAGCACAAACAGCCCTTAAGAGGATACTGCATGATCTACTTTGAGATTTCTTATAGTCATCCGTCTGGCTCCTGATGGAAACAAGATGCTGAATCAATTTGCTTCAGTAAAAAAAAGTTCTTTTGAATTTGGGATCTTGCGTTTGGTCTGACATGTTTGGCTGAAAGGAAAATCGTGTGCATTCTCACAATGTTCTTATCATAAAACCCTTAGGACTGGTATGCCAATACAGTAACATCAGCAAAAAAAGTGGAATGTGTTTGCTGTGAAAAGCCTGCTTCCTGCCTACTCACAGCTGTTGATGTTTGTGCTTCAATCCTGCCAGAAATACATTTGAGAAGGGATTTTGCTGATATCCAAGGTCATGGCTATTTACTCATGTCTTATGCCTCATGACTTAACTAGGACTTTTATATAAACTCCTTTGGTTTCTTTTAAGCTCTTGGAGGCTTCTTTTAATTGCTACTTATAGCTGGAAATCACTAATAACTGAAACATTTACTCAAGTTAGAAGTTTTCACTTAATAAATCTCATAAATCATCATATAGCTATTGAAACTTGCATAGGTAGAAAAAGGATACCTAGCGTAAGAGACTCCAAAAATAAACTAAGTTTCTTAGGTCAAACTACATTCTTAACATGAAAAATTCTTGGCTTCAGATGAGAGATAAGAGAATGGAGATTGGAAGTCACATATATACAAATGGGAGTATTTAATGTTGTGGAGAGGCTTTCTCTTTGTTAACTTTTTCCCCTAAATTGTATTTCCATTTGCTTAGTTTCAATTTAAAATAAATCAACCATATTTGAATCTAGCAATAAATGGTGGGGAGAGGAAACTCTTGGCAGAAAAAGAATCTGAACCTAGCAATTGGTGGGATGTTGGTCAGCAACATTGATACTGATTACTTGCACTTCTAGCATTAACACTAGGGGGATTCTAGAGTATATTTTCTTTTTCTTCAGGGTTTCTCCAACCTAACCTGGATGGAAGAGGATTTATTATTAAATATATGCATATCACAAATTTTTTTTCCAGATAAATGCTTCTCTTCACAAATTGAGTTCATATGGTGTACTGCAGCTGAATCTATCACTTTGGGAATTTGTGTTGAGTAATCTTCATTCCTTTTCACAGTCTTCCCAGGAATTGTTTCATGTTCAGCAAAGGATGAGACTGATATACATTAATGAGAAAAACCTTTATCAACAGCAACTATTGGCCAATATCCAGAACAGAAGATTCAAGCAGATTTTTTTTGCTGCAAAATCATGATTTGTACAAAAAATATTTTTAGGGGAAGAGCTTTTATGTTTACCTCTGAAATATTTGTTTCTATATTTGCCTATGTATATAGAATAGATTCCTCCATTGGTATCCACCCGTCTCTTTCATTTTTTGAGATACTTTGTATTAAAACTAAATAGAAAGCTATTATGCTACAAAGCAAAGCATCATCCTTGATCAGCTTCTCTTACATTACTGCTGCTAGGCTGCATCTATACCCTGCAAGCATTGCTAGAAACCAAAAGCAAGGTTCCTGCAATAAAACTGTTTGCTTAGAATTGTATCCACTGGTGTATTAAAGGTCAAAACCATGCTCATGATAAAGAGACTGGGAATGGGGCATTGTTGCCAATACCCAGGTAAGCAGAGACCTCAAGACAAATAATCAAGCAAAAGACAAAAATCCAATCAATAACTATCAAGGAAAAATACAAAACCACTAACAATGGTAGGGCAAGCCATATATAAACAGAGAGTAGACCCTATACACTGATGATATTACCTAACTGGGTAATAAAACATCTGCAAGCAAATAACCATGCTCAAAGAGCACCCAAAACACCTTTCCTTACACACTTTAAATTCTGCTTGTAGAACTGGATGCAAATTGTTTTTGATTATAAGGAACTGCAAGTAGATTGAAAATCTGGCAAAAATCACATCTTTCTTTTGCAAACTGAGAGGCAATTCAGGATTTTAAATATATATTTGCTTTCCTGCTTCCAATAAGATGGGAAGACCAAGAGGCAAACTAGTGGAATTTTTAAAATTCTTTGCAAATTTAATACTTCTGATTTAAAGTCAGAAGTATCAGTTAGAGATGCAGCAGTGGGAATTAATGGGATATACAAATAATATCAAAAATAGCTTCATATTTGAAACATATATTCAATACAAAATTGAAGTTGGAAACCATCCATGGATAATAATAATACTGGGCTTGTATCACATCCAAAGTGTAGGTTTCTCTTAACACAAAACTTTACTATGATTCATATTACACTGTTTATTATAACTACTATTGCAAATTTGCTTCATTTTAAAATTCTCAATACAATGCAGTATACTTTAACATGTATCATGAATCTAATATTAGAGCCAATTTAGCAAAGTGGTTAAGGCATCAGGCTAGAAACTGGGAGACTTTGAGTTCTAGTTCTGCCATACACCTGAAGTTAGCAGTTAGATCTTGGGCCACTCACTTTCTCTAAGACCTAGGGAGGAGGCAAAGACAAACCAGTTTTGAAATCTTGCCAAGAAAACTATAGAAACATATCAAGAGAGTTGCCAGGAGTTGGAATTGATTCACACATGAAGTGTACCTGCACGGGTGTATACCACACATACATACACATCTCTACATAGTCTGCACTTCAGGTCTTGTCTAGTGTGGTAGATTCCTGCTTCTATGGATCTGGTGTTTAGTGTCTATTCTTGTGCTGCTATGATGAGTGTCTGTGCTGTCGCAGAATTTCCCAATGTCAGCTACCTCAGCTACCGTTTTTGTCATGTTTTGCCATGATACTTCCCCTACTTGATCTTTCTCTCATAACTGTTGCTGCCTTAGATACTCCCTCAGTAGCTCATCTTTGGATGCCATCTTACTGATGAACTCCTGGATGCTCTGAGTTTCACCCATGCAAGTGGCTTTGATACTTACTAGACCCTAAATTGTGAGGAGTTTCTGGGTCTTTACATTGGCAGCTCCCTTCTCCTTCTTTGGCCAGTTCACTATACTGACAGGGTATCTGATGACTGGCAAAGCATACATGTTGATCTGATTCTTCCCATTGAGCTAGCTTTTCAGGACCTGTCTGTCCCTTCAGTGGTATTGGAAGTTGCTATTATCCTTGCCTCCTCAAAGTGGTTCCCATATGAATGTGGGATACATGTAATGGTCTATATGTCTACTGTGTGACACCCCTCCCCCCGGTAGTTCCACCCCATCATTCTTAACTATTTTCCCTCTCTTGACCACCATCTGACTACAATTCTCTAGTCTGAATGACATCCCAATGTCCTAACTGTGGATCACTGTCAGATGGATCAGTGAGTTGATGTCTTATTCATTCTTCTCATACAACTTGCAAAGTTTACAAGTTTACAATCCATGTAAAGGAGAGGGCATTTCAATTTGTATCCATCTCCATTTTTTGTGATTATTTGGCTGAGGGGGTTCAAGGCTATACAGAACAGGATATCACTTTGGTATATGTTGCAATTGATGGCCACTTGTGTCAACTATCTTGAAGTGAATTCTAGTGTTTTTCCACAGTCCCGTTGACTTCTTGAGAAAGGTTCTTAATGTTCTATTGATTTTGTATAGTATCAGTTCTTCACAGACCATGTGTGTGTAACATTGAGTCATAGATTGTAGTCAATCCAAACTATGCTCAAATTGGTCTGTTTAGACCTTAAGTCTAGGGTGACTGCTCTATCTATGAGCAATTTATGTTTTGAACCTCTGGTGTAGTTCCTGATGCTATGCTCATGTACATGGCCCTTTAGCTTGACAGCTCTGATGCCTGATAGGACTTTCCATGTTGTGAGAAGGTAATTATTGGCTGGTAGTTGGATGGTGTTAATCTTTCATGATCAATACTGTCCTTCCTTGGGATAGCCAGTTTGGAAGGGGGGGGGGGGGCTGCTACTAATATCTGGTTCATCTGTGCTGTTAAAAGTTCATGCATTGTTGTTAGTTTCTTTAACCAGTACATGTGGACCATGTCTGTGTCAGGTACTGTCTAGCTCTTCATGTTGTTAACCTGCTGTTGGATAGTCATCACTACTGTAGTGATGACCAGTCCCTATTCTGGGATATTGCTCTCAATTCCTGCAGCCATTTTGCACTGATGTTATATGTCTTCTCTTTCTCCCCTATGTCCTACCAGCACTGTTTAGTTTACGCTGTTGGTGGTTCTGCTGCTGCACCACACTGTGGTTGGGAGTACAACTTTGATGGTTCTTTGGAGGGCATTTATCATCTTGATCTCTGCTTCTCTACTGTATCTCCTTAGCCTGTAGCCAGTACTACCCATATCTCCTTTTATTATTTTTCAATTGTTGCTGTTTGTGGCTGAAAAAAAGATCCGATCAATTTGCAGTCTCTTGAAGTTTCCATAAAGGAGAGCATAACAAAGAAATCCAATATGAAGTAACTAATTTTCAGCAGCATTATTATGTCTTTCCTAAAATAGGACAATAAGGACATATTTTCAACATATTAAGGCACACCTTTCTGCCTTTAAATAACATTCAAAGTCTTTTACCACAACACACACACACACACACACACACAGAGGATTGAACTCCCTATAAGTAACATTAGTAAGTATGTCACATACCTCTGTGACTTTCATAAACCTAAATTAAAAGTAAAAGAAATGTTCATCATCTATGCTCCATTGTATTTTCTTAATGTTATATTACTGTACTCACCACTAAATTCCCGATGACCATGACCATTAGAAAGACAATGAGACACATGGGCTGTCCAGCCACTTCCATGCAATCCCACATGGTCTCAATCCATTCTCCACAGAGGATGCGGAAGACAATAAGAAAGGCGTGAAAGAAGTCATGCATGTGCCAGCGTGGCAGCGTGCAGTCACTGGAAATTTTACAGACACACTCTTTGTAGCTCTTCCCAAATAGCTGCATGCCCACTACAGCAAAGATGAAAACTATGATGGCCAGGACTAGAGTGAGGTTTCCCAAGGCACCTACTGAGTTCCCAATGATCTTGATTAGCATATTGAGAGTTGGCCAAGATTTGGCAAGCTTGAAAACTCTCATCTGAAAAAGGAAGATGGATCATGATTAATTTATGGAATTGTGCTTTTAGCCAAAGTAATACAGGCATCTTAGTTCATTAAAGTTACATATTTTGAAATCACAAACTTCTGCTTCCATTTTAGACTTGAGTTGTTCCACTCATAACAGCTTTTTGCTATTTTTTTCTTGTTTCATTATATAACACAGAAGGTCCATTTGTTTGTTGCATGTAATCATTACAGACATCCTAGATGGCTTTCCATGGGGAAGCATTCCTCCCCAAATCACTGCATCTTAAAAAGGCTCACTGAGAAAAAACTGGAAGCTATATTTGTTAAAATGGCAGCAAAAATTGCAGTGATATAAACTATGAATTACTATGAAGAAAGGAAAGCTAGAAGAACATGATGCACATTTCTTTGTGCTGTTCATTTGTTTTACATGCATGGTGTATGTATGCATCTATGCACATGAACATTCTGCTAGCTCCATAAGGGTTAGAAATTGTTTTCTGTTGAACAAAACATAATCAGAAATTTAGAAGGCTAAATCTGTATGGCACTATTAGAATATATTATGTCAGCAGTTCTCAAATATTTTGATCCCAGCACTCCTCCATATACATATTTAAAAATGATTGAGAGTTTTGGTTTGCGTGTTGTATGTGCTGATATTTACTGTATTAGAATTTAGAACTGATAATATTTATTTGTTTGTTTGTTTATTTGATTTTGTGGACTCCCTGAAAGGTTGTGGCAGGGGTCCCCAGACCATACTTGGGGAACTGTTGTGAAGCCATTATTACCGTAATGGCAGATGCTTTGCTATTTCCAGCAGTATGCCAATAATAGCAATCATGCAGCTAGTGTAATACAAGCCAAGGGACTATCATCAGGCAAGCATTTCCCAGTTTTCACATTAACAATTTAATCTGTAATTCTCTGTACTACTTCCCAATTTGCAGCAAACATCATAACCCTATCTAATCTAGTATGGGGAGGGGAAAAAAAGTTTTATTTTACTTTATCATCAATCAAATTTATATAGTTACCCATCTCACTAAAAATGAATTTGACAGTGAACAAGAATCAGCGGGAACAATAAATAAAAACAACAAAAATATACAATTTATAAAAACCTTATTAATAAATATCACAAGTGAAAATACAAATAATAGGAAAGGAAGGATAAAAATGGCCACCTCAATAATGGAAACCATTTGAGCAGGTAACTAGTCACCTGAGAACCCAGGCCCCACAACATGCCCAATACCTGAGAGCTTTTCAGAATACCCAAAGGGGTAGAGAGAAGAATATTCCATAAAGTGGTTGTCAGAGAAGAGGAGGTGCCTTTCCTAGGACCCATCAAATGAAGGTCCTTGGCTGATGGTACCCATAGCATGCATACTTTGCCAAATATAGTAAATGTGGCTGATGTAACTAGAAGAAGTGGTCTTTCAGATTATCTGATCCCATGCCAAGAAGGGTTTTTGCTCTCAGTGGTGTGGTATCAAATAATGAAGCTGCAGAAAACTTCCATAAGGTCACCTACCAGACGGAAGGATCGTAGTACAGACAGACCTTGAACATTGGCAAGACCAAGCTCTACTAAGCTGAGAGTAACAATAATGCTGTCAAAGATGTTCCATCCTTGCTGGAAGTATTCATAAGGATCTAGAGCAATCAATTTAAGCACCATCTCAGCTGTGAATATCCCTGTGAATACCTGCAGAAAAAGGGAATATATAAAGTCGACATGAAAATGGGAAGAAAGAAGGAATTTATTTACTTTAAAAGCATGCCAGTGAAAAATAGTAAATTCAAAAGATAGTCCTGAATCATCTTCTACAACTACAACACTTCAACACTACAACTAACAACAGCAGACAGTTCATATATTTTTTCAGTGGACAACAAGCAACATTTTGATAGTTTTCCAGGAAGGGAGCTACTAGAGAACACTGCAGAGGTTTTCCCTCCCCTCCCCCCAAAATTATTCATCAAGATACCATGTATAAGTATAACCCCAATCTCCCTCTGAATCCCATCAGGGTCCATTTGGTGCCTGGGTTGGATTCATTAAAGACATCCTAGCATCTTGCTACAGGTGTCAGCTTCCCAAATAGATCAAATAAGAAACTTGACAAGATTGTAATTCTGTTTTATTGTAGGCTACATTAATATAATCTTGCAAACTGAAAATACATATCTTCCACAATCTCTTTTTACCATCTGATAAGATAGATGGTTCCTTTCTAAGTTTCTTTCTTTCTTTCTTTTCTTTTCTTCTTCTTCTTCTTTTTTTTTTTTTTTGCTGTTATTCAGTTCTGGGTGCCCTTCACCTTTTATTTGGTTCTTCTCTAGTTAGCATCTCTTGCCCTTGCTTCCCAAGATCATTTTCATGTACCATTACAGCAGGGGATAGGCACGTAAAACTCCAAGACTAATACAGTACAAAGTGGTCAGTCTAGGATAAGAGGGCTATGGCTGCCATGGTGATCATGAACTCCTGAGACACTTTTGTTTCCATGCCCAAATAAGACAGCTTGAAGTTTCCCAAGTTTGTAAGTGTGGACAACTCCACCAACAACCTAACTAAGGCATTCAGCTCAGGGTAGGAAGATATTTACACTGCCGTGAGGTTGACACAGTTACAACTATCCCATCTCATCCTTAGAATCCAACTCCAGAATATAGGGAATTGCATCTGGTTATCTGCAGAGAGTCTCTTGGAAAACTAAAGCCATCCTCTCGCCCCTGTCCTTAGATAGTGGCTCATTTTACACCCAAAATCTGAGTAGCCACATTTTCTAGAGAGGCACTTCTCCTATGTCCACCAGCTCTCAACAAAACCTAGTAAGGTCTCTTGTCCACAAACAAGGCAGGTAGTCAACCAGGAATTAAGTAGCAGTAGCAGCAGACCTAAGGCCCAATGACCTAGCAAATTGTCCAGGCAGGTGAAACACCAAATCAGTACTAAAAAAAAACACATTTTTAACCTAACCACTTTGAACACTGGCATGAATTGGTTTCCTTAAAGTACTGTACACCTGTTTTTGTCTGAATATGGGGGAAAGTTGTACACCAGTGTTTCTCAAACTTGGCAATTTTAAAATACAATTGGGCTCTGACCATAGAAGGAAAAAACAGAGAAAATAGTGCTGCATGTATGTAATTAATATAATAAAAGTTCTTATTCCCTGTCACAGAAATAACACTCACTGTCAACCAATTGATTATGATCAAAATAAAGACAAGACAAAACACTTTTTAGTAAGATATCTATGCAATTTGCTATTCATTCTCAAACAATATGAAAATGATCAATAGTAAGGCTGACAAACAAGCAAGCATCATGGAAGATACAGATGTACTAATTGTTTTAGGTACCAAGATATATATACCAGAAATATCTGATTGGTTACTGTTGTAAACAGGGGCACCACCTGCTTGTTCCATTATTGTGGTATTAGTGGTCATTTCTTTCTTGCAAGCACCTCAGAGTTGTCACACTATCAAATCAAAGAATGAAGAACAGTTCTCCTACCAGATTGCCCACATTCAATACATTGTTGAACTCTTCGGTCATTGGATAGTGTTCCATGGCCATGAAGACAGTATTGAGGACGATGCAGATGGTGATCCCCAAATCAACAAAAGGGTCCATGACAATGAGCTTAACAATGTGTTTTAGCTTCACCCAAAGCGGGCAACGGTCCCATATTAACACAGTGTGGGCAAATTTATACCACCATGGCGGGCACTTCTGGTGTGCCTCTTCCAGTTCTAAAAACAAAAATAAAAAAGGATATCTACAACAAAATCATTTCCACTAGAGATATAAATCATGAATTATTGAGAGTGCTAACTTTAGCCAACTAATCAATGAGATTGATTGATGGATGGATGGATGGGTTGTTCCTCAAACTCACATTTAAAACAGTATAGGATTACAACTTCTGTACTGTAATCTCCACCCATTCTTGAGGCGAAAATTATTGGAGTTTGTTTATCGAATTTGCTGGAATGAAATTTTTTAACCTCCTCATTATGTTGATCTGAGGTTGTTGGATTGTTGCAAAAAAAAAAAAAACCAATAGAACTACAACAATTTTATATTTTAATATTGTACTATCATGTGTGGATACCGTATGATATATAAGAGGGACACATTCTTCTATTATAGAATGTTATTGTAAAAGGCACAAGACTTATGGCAGAGGTCTATTCTCTTTCACAATTCTTTCATCAGCATGTCAAATGTTTCTGAAACTACTTTTTCATTGCTTACTGAAAAAAACTAGCAGTTTGTCCATTTCTAAGATTTCTAAGCTAAACATTATAGCCTTTTTTAAATAATCTAGTAAACTTATCTCTAATTCTTATACTATATTTCAGAACAATCTACAATACACTAAACATGAAAATATTATAAAAATAGCTGTTTTTAATTCAAAAGTAATCTAGTTTCTACCTAGTCAAGGCATTTACCTTCAAGAGTACTGGAGACCACACTGACTGCACTCCCTACTCGCTTCTCCAAACCCTTCCCCTCAACACCATCCACATACAAATGGTTTTGATCAGATTTCTCATGTTCTTCCCTTGGATTTGACTGTAATAAAAAATGAGATCCAGGATTTAAAAAAAAACAGTGACAAAAATGTAAATTTTTGAATAAAAAAGCCTCTATGGCCATTAGCATTAGAATCTGAAGTGACAATTGAATTAGAGGTGTAATGATGAAAGAATTCAAGCTGTTTGCTATGATATGACTCTAGTTAAAGGAAAGGTTAGGGCTAGGGAAATGATAGGATTCAGGTGGTTTGCACCAGTTCAGTAAAACTGGTATCTAATTTTTTGTTGAGTCCTGCAAATTGGTTAGACGTATTCCAGAAAATCTGTGTTTTCCAGAACACATCTGGTTTTAATTTCAACTTCCTTCCAGGTGGGGGAAAAAAAACCCTCCCCAAAAGTTCAAGAGAGGAGTGACGGAAACCTTTGATCACATCACTCAGGCAAAAACTGTCTCGGGCAGCAGGGACGGGACCTACACATAAGACAACAGCCCTCGGCCAAAGCACAAGTGGAGCACAAGAGTATCGTGGAGGGTCCTGAAGCAAGAAGGTGTCTTGCCTGCAACACCCATGCCAGCTTCCTCTTCCCAGCCAGAGCTGGAATGCCACCACGTTTAAGTGCCGGTAGATGCCAGCTTTCTCTTCGGCGGGCCTGGGCAGCTTCTGGAGAGAGATAGGCCTGTTTCAGCACCTGATGTCCTACTTTCCCCAAGAATTTCTTTGCCTATCTGATTTCCAGCTCTGCCATGTTTCTCTGTTGCATTTCTCGCCATTGTGTGCAGGGAAACAAAAGTTTATGGGACTAAAAAAAAAAGTTCAGTCAATCAATTGCAACTTCTCACAAAATAAATCTTGTGAAGTTGGAATTGATTGGTTGAATTTTTTTTTTAGTCCTGCGAACTTGTTTCCCTGCACATGACGGCAAGAAATGCAACAGAGAAATGTGACAGAGCTGGAAATCAGGTAGGCAAAGAAATTATTTGGGGATACAAGAGCATCTGAGGGATGGTGGGTGGGGCAAGCTCCATAGTGCAGCGCTGCATTAGAGAAATAGAAAATGGAGCAGGCAGCGCAAGGGAAGGAGGCTGCTTTTCCTCTTTCTTCTCCCTGCTCCTCCTTCTTCCCCCATGCCAGCCACTCCGTTTCCCATTTCTCCACTGCAGCACAGCACCCAGGATCCACTTTGATAGTGGGGAGATAATTTAACAACCGGTTCGCCCAGGGTTATTGTGGGAGAATCGTCCTGCATTTACGTCAGAGTTCAAAGACAGGAATAGGCTACACCTCCCATGACGGCCAACCTGACACTGGGCAAACCAATTGTTAAATTATTTGAATCCCACCACTGGGCTAGAGTAAGGATTAGGGTTAGAGTTCAAAAGTAACTATAACCAAGGAAGTCACTTTATACCAGCAAAAAAATATTGTTGATACTCCTTGAACTCTTTAAGAATTTCACTGTCCAGGTTTGCTAAGGAGTAAGCCATATCAAGTAACTACATCTTCAGTTAGTTAATTATTGATTTTTAAATTTATTATTGCTATATTTTCAGTGACAAAGGCAAAGAGACTTTCTGCCTCAAGCACCAAAACAATTCAGCTGTCTGAAAAAATGAAACCAGATTTGGATGGGGTAACATTTCCTGCTCTGACTCAGACTTAGCAGAAAAGCTATCTTTACTACAAACTTTACTCCCCTATAACATCCTTCTGTTTTCACAACTATGTTTGTTAATCAGTGTTTCTTGCTGATTTCTAGTTACACTGGTATAGAAGTACAGAAAATAAAAAAATCCTGTTTGCTGGATTCACACATTAGACAATTGGCTAACCCTATTTGGATTATATAATATAATTTTCTCTAGCATCAGGGTACAGATGACTGGAAGATGTTCCATGCAGAAATATGAGGGGAGGAGAGGGGGCAGGTCGAATGGGCCAAGATTTTAGTCCTTTCAAACACATGTGAAAGTCTGTAATTGTGAGAGACTGTCTTTCTTTTGGGTTTAGCAATGTGGGCTGTCTCTAATTCAGATCACAGCCTTCATTTTTAGTCCAGCAATGTCATAAACATGCTACCTGGATTTTTTGTGAAAGCCATGAAGTTGGCACTTACAGTCCATAGTTAATCTATTCTAGAATTATCACTTGTATCAATACAATTCTAATGAGGATTTCTAGAACTATTGAATAGGTAGCAAGCATTATGTTTTTATCTTTGGTTCCTGGTCCATGGAGAACATACCTCACGTACTGTAGCTGATCTTTCCAACACCAAACGTGGGATGACTCGACCATTGCAATCTTTTGGTTCCTCTTGATCACTCTGAGCCTTTTCATCTAATTCTCCTTTTTTCTTTTTTTCTACTATAATGCTTTCTGCAGAACTGTAATTTGCTGCTTGAAGCTACAAAAAACAAAAAAACAGATTTAGCATAAGAAAACCAGGAAAGGGCTGTTGATATGACTGAAATGGTGATTTGCTAACTTTTCCCTTGAATTTTGAATTTCCCTTGAATTTTGAAATCAAATGGTATGTATTTATGTTACTTATGATACCTTTTTCAATTCTTCTACTATTTGGTTCCTTTCAGTTATGCTGGTCAGCAATTTCCATTTGTCCCTAGCCAACAGGATAGCCAAGTCATTAAGACTGATGGAAGTAGTGATCCCACAAATCTCAAGGATACAAGACAGGGAAGTAGAAATGTCTGTTTCTATGAAAATTATTGTTGGAGAAGATGAGCTGGAGTAACAAATATGATGCTAGAAATTCATACACTATAGCATTCTAAAGTATTCAAAGAATTGTGTAATTATCAACTCAGTAATATTTATAAAGCATTGTAGCATATATTATTATTATTTTAAATTATTTGATTTCTAATGATAAAACAAGATATTTATGTTTACTGTAAATTTGCTTGCCAATATGCATTCCAACAAGTTGAGATAATTTGCCATTTAATAGTTATCTATATACTAATTTACCACAGAGCAATTTTCCACTGTTCAAGTGCAATCTGTTGGTGCCTTAAATAGCATCAAATAATAAATAATTTATTAAACTTGTAAATTGCGTAAATCTCAGTGGCTCACAATAATAAAAAAAATACAATAAAATCAATAAAAAATAAAAGATTGCAAGCATGACAAACAAGATAGAATATCAGTACGCGGTCTCATTCTCCCTCACCAAAGGGCTGGATAATGACTCATGTCTTCACCACCCTTCAACAACAACAGCAAAATCAGGTGATCCAGATCTTGTGGGGGAAATCTTGTTCTAGTGGGGCAGAGCTACTATAGTGAATGCCCACTTTCAAGGCCCCTATAGATGAAATTGTTCAAAAGAACCTAGATATGCCAAACCAACAGATCAAATCAGACAGGGAGACATTATGGGAGATAAGCAGACTCTCAAATAATGGGACCCTATTATTCACACCACCTCATTTGGACCAGTTGAACTTTCTGGATGGTCTTCAAGGATAGTGCATGTAGAGTGAGGTGACCACTGCATGAGTGATTGGCTGATAGGCCTTCCACCTAGGAAAGGGTACAACTGGCAAACCAAATAAAGTGGTTCAAAGGCCTTCTATGCTCTAAGGTAATCATGGAAAACCCATGACACACATTATCAAAGCTGATGTGCCAGCCTTCACCAGCACCTGACAATAACTATTATTGAAAGCACAACCTATTCTTATGCAGTTTTCAGAGACCATGCAAGAATGGGGAGTGCTTTTCTGTGTCCTCTGGACCCTCTGGAAATTAATAAGAAAGCTGTGCCCTTGCATAATCTCCAGAGTCTCTGAAAATCATGCAAAAATGGGATATACTTTCATGAGGTTTTGGAGACTACAAAAGCTATGGAAGAGCATTTTCCAAAGCTGCTCAAGAATGAAGGCCTCATGCAATATGGAGCTGTCTTGGACAGGTTTTGGGGGCCTGTTAACAGAAATTGCCTGAAGATAAGCAGCAGCGTATGACACATCCTGGGAATCACACACATGATCCTGGGAATCACACACATGATGTTTTTTTAAATTAATAAATAGGTAAATAATTGTTTCTCTTTTGTTATGGGAAGAGTGACATGCCAGCAGTCATTCAATGTATGATGATGTTGATATATTGATTGTTTGAGCTGAGATTGTAGTGCTTTGTTGTCATGGATATCAGAGAATGGCTGGTAGTCCATGATTATTGGTACCAGCAACTCAGTTGTTAAGCATAGCAGTTGCAATTAAAATCATGACTGAGTTTATCTTCAGCTTCCTTTTGCTTTATGACTTTTGTGAAGATTGTAAATGCAAGGACTGGTCATCATTGTTGTAATTGTGAACAGTTGGTATGCAAGACAGTTGCTAAATGAGGATTACCAGCACTCCATTCTGTGTTCTTTAGAATGTTACATTGAATATTTATGCAGGAAATTTGTTAAAGGAATAAAGATGTTACCTATAAATGTTCTATTTAAGAAACTCCAGGAAGCCAGTCCTGTTGGCAATCCTGTCAGTAAATTTGGCAAAGAGTCTGAGAAGCTGTGTTTCAGGAATAAAATAGTAAGCAAATTGCTGGCTCACAGTTGATGTTTAAAACACTAAGGCAGCAACAGTGAGAAGAGGGAGTGTGCAATCATGTGTGTGTGTGTCTGTGTGTGTGATATAAAGATCAATTTCTCAAAGACTTTGTACTAAAATAATAATAATTAATGTCAAAAACTGGCATGATAAAGTAGCAACAATTGTGCATTGGAATATCTGCAAGAAATGCCATTTTCTTACAAGCAAGAATAGGTGGGACTACAAAATAGTCGAAGTAACAGAAAATGAAGACGCTAAAGTGCTCTGGGACTTTAGAATTCAGACAAGCAAGCATCTACCACATAACATCCAAGATTTAACAACTATTAATAAGAAAGACAAAAAAAGTCTGAAAATGAATATGGCAGTACCTAGAATTGTATAGAAAGCAATAGAAATAGCACTTAGATTTATGTAACACTCTATAGTGCTTTCTAATCTTATCTGAGTTGAGAGAGTCAGGATATTGTCCCCCAACAACCTGGGGCCTCATTTTACCAACCTCAGTAGTTTTCCCACGTCGTTATAGTTGTGCTTTTGGAGTTAGGGCGGCGTTTCAGCGGAGTCTCATCTGCCATCATCAGGCTTCTGTATTCTGTTTGTCTGATGAACACAATGCAGACGCCTGATGATGGCAGATGAGATTCTGCTGAAACGTTGCTACAACTTTAAAAGCACCACTATTATGACGTGGGAAAATACCCGAACAAAGCTGAATGCCAGACATATATACATATATACATACATACATACATACATACATACATACATACATACATACATATATATATATATATATATATATATTCATAGATTTTCACGGATACAGTTATGTAGGTCTAGGTGTGTTCGGCTCTTTTCCAGTGTAAGATTAAGACTATCTTGATGATGTTTCGGCGAGGTCCCACTCACTATCCTCAGGCTGGTGCTCTTGCCAGCTGTCGCATCCCCTGACCCCAAAACCAAACAAGCTGACACATGCCAAGAACACAGACCCAGACTCCAAACCCGAAGCCAGACTAAAACCCAGAATGCTACATCACAGCCACCCGCTCAGGATATCACATCAGAAAACTCAGGAAATTACACCACAAGAACTCAAGAAGTTGCAACACAGCAAATGACCCAGGATATCACAACACAAGACCAAGGATACCACAGCAATAAGTCTCACAAGGTCATCATACAACCCATTACCCAAGCCGTTATTACACAGGAGGCAAATGAAAAAGAGATCAAAACACAAATGACCCAAGAGATTACAACCCAGGACCCAGGATACCACAACAAAAGAACTCGCAAGCCCATCACACAATCCATTACCCAAGCAGTTAAAACACCAGAGGCTAATGGAAAAAAGATCACTACAAAACAAACAACCCAGGAGATTACAGCACAAGATCCAGGATATCTCCACAACAAAACACACAAGGCCATCACACAGCCCATTATACCAACATCAATTCCATCAACCAATCAAGAGGCAGAAGCACAGCCAACCAGCCTAGCACACCAACCCCCACCACCAGTATTTATAGAGAGATGACAGTTCCGATCACACACTGTTTGCACTGGCATGAAGCTAAAGCACCAGCCTGAGGATGGCGAGCGGGACCTTGCCGAAACATCTCCAAGATACTCTTAATCTTACATGGGAAAAGACCCGAACACACCTAGACCTACACACACACACATACACACACACGAATATATATCCCCCTCCCCCTCTATCTCCCCCTTCTCTCTGCATCTGTGTATGTGTGTGTGTATGTGACTATGACTGTGTGTGTGTCTCTGTATCTCTCTCTGTGTGTGTCTGTATTTCTCTCTCTCTCTCTCTCTTTCTCTGTGTTTCTTCTCTCTCTCTTGGAAAGCTAAGGCTGGGCCTGTTAGGTCTGGAGCATGGGTGCGAATAATGGAGACGAGTCGGTAGAAACAGTGAACTTCAAACTCTTTATTTACATGGTGTGACAGCTCAAACTGGATGGCTGCTATAGTCTTCCTTATATAGGCAACTTATTAACTATTCAACCAATAGCAATCCAGGAGCACTAGCTCCGTTAACCAATGAGAATGGCCTGTTAATGGCCAATCAGATTCTCCTGAACGGACCAATCCGATCTTGCCATTAACAGCCAATCAGAAGTGCAGGGCCAGAACCCTGCACTTGACTTCAAGCTCAAGATAACTTTATTTAACATTTATTCATTCACAACACCCCTTCCCCCCGGTTTCTGCTTACGGGGCGCGGTCACGTAGTCCTTGAGGTAGGATGGCTGTTTTATTAGTCTTTTTGATTTTCACTGTGCGCCCGGCATTAGGCTGCACTCTTGTTGAGGTAGGGCGTTGTTTGGCGAAAGGGGTGCTTCAGAGTTCGCGTTTCCGTTGTCACCAATATCTTCGGCAACTCCCTCAGGTGAACTCACTCCCATCCCTGGTTTCTGTTCCGCTATCGTTCCCTTCAAAAAGGTTTTCCTCTAGTTGAAATTCCTCTTCTTCTGTATCTCCCCCCCCCCCTCAGTTTGGTTATAAAGGAGTTCGAAATTGCCTGACTGCAGCCTTGATCGTAGTTGATCGATATGGCGCTTCCAAAGTCTATCGTCAGGGCACTGTACAAGGTATGATCTTGGGCCGGTTACACGGACTACCATCGCTTCTACCCACAGCGGATCGCCCGATAAGTTTTTAGCGAATACTAAATCGCCTACCTGGAAGGTACGGCATCGGCCGCTAGATCTGAGTGGTTTTTCCGGTTCGTAGGCTGGGTGTAACCGTTCGAGGTGGGAGCGGAACTTCCGTCCCATTAGCAGCTCGGCGCGAGTTTTGTTGGTGATGCTGTGAGGTGTGATGTGCTGTAGAAAAAGGATTCGGTTGATTTTCTCATCGATGTTGTCGTAGTCTACATTTTGTAGCGTTTTCTTGACAAATTGTACCATGCGCTCAGCCCTACCATTGGCCGCAGGGTGCGCAGGCGAAGTGAGTGCATGTCGGATACCGCGGTCATCCAGGTATTGCTCAAAGGACAGCGCGGTAAATTGGGGCCCGTTGTCAGATACCAGAACGTCTGGTAATCCGTGGATTGCAAACAGTCTTTCTAGTCTTTTGATGACCGCTTCGGTGGTCGTGTTCCTCATTCGGTGGATTTCAAGCCAATTCGAGTAGGTGTCTACAGTTAACAAGAAGGTGTGGCCTTTGGTCGGCCCAGCAAAATCTAGATGGATACGGGACCAGGGTCCCCACAGTGTCTCCCATTCGGTTGGGATTGCCTTTGGTGGAGCATTGCTTACTTCTTGGCATCTCTGGCAAGTTTTGACCCACGATTCGATTTGTCTGTCGATGCCTGGCCACCACGCATAGCTTCGTGCAAGGGCCTTCATGTGCACGATGCCAGGATGGCCATCGTGCAAGGTTCTTAGTAGTGCCTGTTGGAGTTGTTCTGGGATAATGACTCTATCGCCCCAGATGATGCAGCCCTTTTGAGAAAACAACTCTGTTTGACGACTTTTGAATGGTGCGAAGTCGTCTGGTACTTGGTCCAATGGCCATCCGCGTTCTACCCACGTGAGGACTCGTGCTAAGGTGGGGTCGTGTTTTGTTTCTCTCCCGATATCACGGGCAGTTAATGGCGGCGTACGAAGTGTCTCGATCTGCAACGTTGTCATCGTTGGCACATGATCATTGATGATCTCTGGAAGCGGTGCGCGGTTCAACACGTCGGCGTGGGGAATAGCTTTACCGGGGCAGTATTGTAGCTGATAATTATAAGCAGCTAAGAATTCTGACCAACTGGTCATCCTGGGAGATAGTATATAGGGGGTCGGCTTATCCCCAGCGATTATCCCCAGCAAAGGTTTGTGGTCAGTCACTATAGTAAAAGCTCAGCCGTACACGTACTCATGAAATCTTTTAACAGCCGATACAATTGCCAGGGCTTCTTTATCAATCTGGCTATAATTTCGCTCGGTTTTCGAGAGTGTTTTTGAAAAATAAGCAACAGGGGCTTCGCTACCGTTAGGCAATACATGGCTCAAAATGGCGCCCACTCCGAAGGGCGATGCATCACATGTGATATTTAACAGTAAGGTTCCATTGTACTGCATTAGTACAGCGTCAGAAGTCAGTAGTTTTTTTACATTATGGAACGCCAGCTCTTCTCTATGACTCCATACCCAATTTGCTTTTTTGTCCAGTAGGCGATGTAAAGGTTCAGCAACAGTCGCCTTGTGCGGCAAGAATACGTTATAGAAGTTGATGAGGCCTAGAAATGCCTGGAGGTCGGCCTTATTCCGGGGTCTGGGAGCGTTTTTGATTGCTCTCAATTTGCTATCTGTAGGGTGAATACCCTGACTGTCAATTAAGTACCCTAAAAATTCAACACGATCTGTACACAGCTTGCACTTATTTTTCTTCACCTTAAGGCCTGCTTCTTGGAATTTTTGGAGAACCAGTCTTAAACGATCCCGTAAAATTTTTGGAGTGGGGGCAGCAATTAACACATCGTCAAAGTAGGGGACAATGCCTTCACCTTAAGGCCTGCTTCTTGGAATTTTTGGAGAACCAGTCTTAAACGATCCCGTAAAATTTTTGGAGTGGGGGCAGCAATTAACACATCGTCAAAGTAGGGGACAATGCCTTTGATACCCTGCAAGAGTCTCTCCATCAGGCTCTGAAAGATCCCCGGGGCTACACTGACTCCGAATTGGAACCACGTACATTTAAAGGCACCCCGGTGCGTTACAATTGTCTGTGCCTGTGCCATTTTTTCATCAACCGGCAGTTGCTGATAAGCCTGAGCTAAGTCTAGTTTAGCGAAGACTTTTCCGCCCCCCAGGGAATGGAGGAGGTGTTGCACCACCGGCACTGGATATGGATTTTGTTGCAGGGCGTGGTTCAGGGTGGCTCGGTAGTCCCCACAAATTCTAATTGAGCCGTCCGGCTTAATTGGTGTCACAATTGGGGTTTCCCAGGGAGAGTGATTGGTTGGCTTTAAGGAGTCCCTGGGCTATCAACTTATCAAGCTGTTCGTCGATTTTCGGCTTTAGTGCGAACGGAACTCGACGAGGCTTATTACAGTGAATTACTGTGAATTACAGTCACATAACGGCTCTTTTGTGCATGTGGTTATCAGAACTTTGCATCCAGGTCCTAAGTACCTCCATCGCAACTTTGAACAGATGCTAAGCAATTGGTCCTAAGTCGAGAACTACCTGTGAAACGTATTTAATGAGAATTGCTATGGTTTTGTTCTTAGTTTTTCAACACTGTTCAGAAATGAGATGATTGCTATTAAATTACAGCTAGTCCTCTGTTTACAGGAGTTCATTTAGTGCCCGTTCAAAGTTACAATGTCCCTGGAAAAAAAGTGACTTACGACTGTTTTTCACACTTACGACTGTGACAGTGTCCCCTTGGTCATGTGATCAAAATTCATATGCTTTGCAACTGGTTCATATTTATGACGGTTGCTATGTCCCAGGGGTCATGTGTGAATCCTTTTTGTGACTAGCAAAGGCTGTATGGAAGCCGGATTCACTTAACAACCATATTGCTAATTTAACAACTGGATGGATTCACTTGGCAAAACTCACTTAAACAACTGTCTTGCTTAGACAGACGAGGAATTTTGGGCTCCAGTGTGATTGTATATTTTTTTTACAGTTTTAAAAAGTTTAATTACATTTTAAAAAAATTCCATTTCTAAATAAAGTGTGTATTATAATAATGTAATAATAATATAATATTATTTGTTATTAATAATAATAACAATAACAACAACAATATTTGCTTATCCATTTTAATAGACCTTTCTTATAAAATTAATCCTTCTTATATTTCCATATTTCTAACTTCTGTTTTTATTGGCTAGCCATTGACAAATGAGTCCAGTGCAATTGTGATATTTGAGGACCACTTGTGTCTTTGCATTGCAACTTGTGTGTTTTTCTCTGTTGAAGCCAAAACTTGCCTAACTTTTTAAAAGCAAATAAGCAATTTGGTTCCTAGAGACGGTATTCGCAACGGCACTAACACACAGCCCAGCCTCTTGCTAACCTACATCGTGAGCCAATGGGGAAATATCCCCTCTCCCACCCACCCCTAAAGTCCTAATTAGCCTGCCCTTCCTTAATTTTCAAATCAAAATAAGATTGGCGAGTGCGGTTCAGATCAGGAAAAGCCATTAAAAACTAATTCATCCTGTTCCACAAACATCATTCTTTAAGTACCACTCGAAACAATTTCTCTGTTGGAGAGAAAAAGACTTTAAAGAAGGGGGGGAAAAGGCTATAGAAACCTTCTGAGATGGACTTTTTTGTTGAAGAAAAAGATTAAATTGGTGATTTATGGATTTGAGGATTTAAAAAAGGGTTCTGGGAGGAATGGAAAAAATTAGATGTCAACGGTTTTGTTATTCCTTTATTTGGCAGAGAACGCCATAATTTTGTGCTTTCCTTCTTTTTCCACTTCTTTCCAATTTCCTGACTTCTTTGTTTGTCTTCATTTTTCTTTAGTATTTCATAACTATTTATTGTATTGGAACACTCTTAAAATATGTGCATGTGTATGTATTACTCTACATGCCTATTGTAGTTCACAGTAGCCCCATGGCGAGATAGGCAGCAAATAAATTTAACAAATAGGATGTTTGTGTGTGTGTGTGTGTGTGTGTGTGTGTGTGTGTATTAGGTCATGCAACCTTGGATGTTCCTGCCATTTTATTACATTTTATTACTTTTAATTGGTGGTAAAGTTGCTGGATTACCAATGGAAAGAATGTCAGCCATTCTTTTACCTCACAGGGTTTTTGTGAGGAAAAATAGGAGAAATCATTAGTGTGCCAGCTGCAACTCTTGGAGGAAAAGCAGCCCAATAAATCTAACAGGCAAACTGCACTACATTGCACTGTTTTATTTAATACATTCTAATTCCCTGGCATTCTTGGCTGTCATTTAGGGTTTAATCCTTTTATTTTGCTACCTATCTGAGCCTGTCTGGTATAAAGCCAGGAAAAAGTGAGTTCTATTCCCGCCTTAGGCATAACAGCCAGCTAGGTGACTCTGGGCCAATCACCAGGAGGTGGTGAGTTTTAGTCCCACCTTAGGCATGAAAGCCAGTTGGGTGACTTTGGGCCAATCACCAGGAGACAATGAGTTCTTGTCCCGCCTTAGGCATGAAAGCCAACTGGGTGACTTTGGGCCAATCACCAGGAGATGATGAGTTCTAGTCCCGCCTTAGGCATGAAAGCCAACTGGGTGACTTTGGGCCAATCACCAGGAGACGATGAGTTCTTGTCCCGCCTTAGGCATGAAAGCCAGCTAGGTGACTTTGGGCCAATCACCAGGAGACGATGAGTTCTAGTCCCGCCTTAGGCATGAAAGCCAGTTGGGTGACTTTTGGGCCAATCACCAGGAGTCGGTGAGTTCTTGTCCCGCCTTAAGCATGAAAGCCAGCTGGGTGACTTTGGGCCAATCACCAGGAGACGATGAGTTCTTGTCCCGCCTTAGGCATGAAAGCCAGCTAGGTGACTTTGGGCCAATCACCAGGAGACGATGAGTTCTAGTCCCGCCTTAGGCATGAAAGCCAGTTGGGTGACTTTTGGGCCAATCACCAGGAGTCGGTGAGTTCTTGTCCCGCCTTAAGCATGAAAGCCAGCTGGGTGACTTTGGGCCAATCACCAGGAGTCGGTGAGTTCTTGTCCCGCCTTAGGCATGAAAGCCAACTGGGTGACTTTGGGCCAATCACCAGGAGATGATGAGTTCTAATCCCGCCTTAGGCATGAAAGCCAGCTGGGTGACTTTGGGCCAATCACCAGGAGTCGGTGAGTTCTAATCCCGCCTTAGGCATGAAAGCCAGTTGGGTGACTTTGGGCCAATCACCAGGAGTCGGTGAGTTCTAATCCCGCCTTAGGCATGAAAGCCAGTTGGGTGATTTTGGGCCAATCACCAGGAGACGATGAGTTCTTGTCCCGCCTTAGGCATGAAAGCCAACTGGGTGACTTTGGGCCAATCACCAGGAGATGATGAGTTCTAGTCCCGCCTTAGGCATGAAAGCCAGCTGGGTGACTTTGGGCCAATCACCAGGAGTCGGTGAGTTCTAATCCCGCCTTAGGCATGAAAGCCAATTGGGTGATTTTGGGCCAATCACCAGGAGACGATGAGTTCTTGTCCCGCCTTAGGCATGAAAGCCAACTGGGTGACTTTGGGCCAATCACCAGGAGATGATGAGTTCTAGTCCCGCCTTAGGCATGAAAGCCAACTGGGTGACTTTGGGCCAATCACCAGGAGACGATGAGTTCTTGTCCCGCCTTAGGCATGAAAGCCAGCTAGGTGACTTTGGGCCAATCACCAGGAGACGATGAGTTCTAGTCCCGCCTTAGGCATGAAAGCCAGTTGGGTGACTTTTGGGCCAATCACCAGGAGTCGGTGAGTTCTTGTCCCGCCTTAAGCATGAAAGCCAGCTGGGTGACTTTGGGCCAATCACCAGGAGTCGGTGAGTTCTTGTCCCGCCTTAGGCATGAAAGCCAACTGGGTGACTTTGGGCCAATCACCAGGAGATGATGAGTTCTAGTCCCGCCTTAGGCATGAAAGCCAGCTGGGTGACTTTGGGCCAATCACCAGGAGTCGGTGAGTTCTAATCCCGCCTTAGGCATGAAAGCCAGTTGGGTGACTTTGGGCCAATCACCAGGAGTCGGTGAGTTCTAATCCCGCCTTAGGCATGAAAGCCAGTTGGGTGATTTTGGGCCAATCACCAGGAGACGATGAGTTCTTGTCCCGCCTTAGGCATGAAAGCCAACTGGGTGACTTTGGGCCAATCACCAGGAGATGATGAGTTCTAGTCCCGCCTTAGGCATGAAAGCCAGCTGGGTGACTTTGGGCCAATCACCAGGAGTCGGTGAGTTCTAATCCCGCCTTAGGCATGAAAGCCAATTGGGTGATTTTGGGCCAATCACCAGGAGACGATGAGTTCTTGTCCCGCCTTAGGCATGAAAGCCAACTGGGTGACTTTGGGCCAATCACCAGGAGATGATGAGTTCTAGTCCCGCCTTAGGCATGAAAGCCAACTGGGTGACTTTGGGCCAATCACCAGGAGACGATGAGTTCTTGTCCCGCCTTAGGCATGAAAGCCAGCTAGGTGACTTTGGGCCAATCACCAGGAGACGATGAGTTCTAGTCCCGCCTTAGGCATGAAAGCCAGTTGGGTGACTTTTGGGCCAATCACCAGGAGTCGGTGAGTTCTTGTCCCGCCTTAAGCATGAAAGCCAGCTGGGTGACTTTGGGCCAATCACCAGGAGTCGGTGAGTTCTTGTCCCGCCTTAGGCATGAAAGCCAGCTGGGTGATTTTGGGCCAATCACCAGGAGACGATGAGTTCTTGTCCCGCCTTAGGCATGAAAGCCAACTGGGTGACTTTGGGCCAATCACCAGGAGATGATGAGTTCTAGTCCCGCCTTAGGCATGAAAGCCAACTGGGTGACTTTGGGCCAATCACCAGGAGATGATGAGTTCTAGTCCCGCCTTAGGCATGAAAGCCAGCTAGGTGACTTTGGGCCAATCACCAGGAGTCGGTGAGTTCTAATCCCGCTTTAGGCATGAAAGCCAGTTGGGTGACTTTTGGGCCAATCACCAGGAGTCGGTGAGTTCTTGTCCCGCCTTAGGCATGAAAGCCAGCTGGGTGACCATAAGCCAGTCATTCCCGCTCAACCCAACCTACCTCACAGGATTGTTGCTGCACAGAAAGTAGGAGGGAAAGAGATATGCCTGTCACCTTGACTTATTTATAAATCACAGGTCATCCTTGCTTAACAACTATTTTTCTCAGTGAATGTTCAAAGTTACAACAACCCTCCCCCAAAAGGGATTTGTGATCCAGTCTGGAGTTATGATTGACACACCCACCACAATTTTCGGCTCTAGGCAACCAGCTCAGTTTTATCATCGTTCCTTGTTAACATTACAGTGATTTATTATTATTATTTGCCAGTTTCTGGCCTTTTCATTTGATTTCAGATTTAAAAAACAACCCCACCCACTTATGCATGGATTCGCTTTACAGCTGCTTTGTTTGCTTTGCAACCATGCATTCACTTTACAACTGTAGCCAAAACAAGTTGCAAATGAGGTTAGCCATGTGGGTGCCTTGGCTTATGATCATTCCTGATTAACGACAAGAATTCTAGCCTCCATTACATTATGTAATGCTAAACCCTACCTGCAATAAAGGCAGGGTTTTTTAAAACATAAAATAAAATTTAAAAAAGCAAGTTGGAGGGCAGTTAAGAGCCGCATCTAAGCCACACATTCCACTCCTGACAAACTGGTGTGTCTTTTCCAAGACACGCAAGCAAAAAAAGACAATAAGAAGTGAAGTATAATTTGATTGCTCCCTTCCCAGCCTCATACCTGATGGACATTCTGTTGTAGGAACATCAGCAGATCTTCGTATGTTATGATAAAGTGCAACAGAAGCTGCAAAAAAAGCGAGAAAAAATGGAAGATGAGATGCAGGCAGAAGCAAAATGTTGATATTTAGGCGACAAATCACCCAAATGACACATTTTTTAAAAAAGCAGAAATCCCAATCCTGCTGGGGTTGGAAAAGAAATATGTGGCTGGCTTGGGAATTCTGGGAGCTGAAGCCCACCTATCTTAAAGTGGCCAAAGCTGGCGTACATACAGTTGCATGGACTACAATCCAGTTTTCTGAATCCAGGAGGGCAATGACCTTTAAATAAACAAATAAACACACACACACATATATTATATATAATATATATATATGTATATATATATATATATATATATGTATGTATGTATGTATGTATATATTTGTTTTCTTAAGTTTTCGCGGGTACTTACATGTCTGGCATTCAGCTTTGTTCGGGTATTTTCCCACATCATTGTAGTTGTGCTTTTAAAGTTGTAGCAACTTTTCAGCAGAATCTCATCTGCCATCATCAGGTTTCTGTATAGTGTATACTGTATAGTGATGATGGCAGATGAGATTCTGCTGAAACATTGCTACAACTTTAAAAGAACAACTACAATGATGTGGGAAAATACCTGAACAAAGCTGAATGCCAGACATGTAAGTACCCGCGAAAACTTAAGAATATATATATATATAATATATAATATACATAACACACACACACACACACACACACACACTGCATATATTAAAAAATAAATGAAACAGCCACTTCATTTTGGCGGTGTCTGCTCATTTAGGCTATCCATCTGTCAGGGCCACCTGGACTTTGGATAACATCCAACAGTAAAGAGAAGCAAAAAAATTCAGAGCATCTGAAAGAGATTTTTTCGGAAAACTGGGATGAAGGGAAATAGTGGGTGTTTCTCACATTTGCCTGGTGGAATTGCGCGTCTCACACGTACCAACTCCAAACCGCCAGTACCAAAGGGTTTAAGTTACTAAGAGGATAAGCCTAAATATTTATTTAGGCTTATCTGGTTTCTCACCAACTTCCAGACACTGAACGTATCTTTTTTATTTAGTTTCTGTTTCTCCTTCTCTCTCTCTCTTCCTCCTCTCCTCTCCTTCCCTTCCTCTTTTTCTTTTTGTCCTTTTCTTTCTCTTGCCTCCTCTTTCTCTCTTTCTCCCCCTCTTCTCCTCCCTCTCTTTCTTTCTCTCTCTCTCTCTCTCTCCCCCCTCCTCCTCTCTCTTTCTCTCTCTTTCTCTCATTGTCTGAATGGGGACCAGAATAATGTCTTCCTTTGACAAATCTTCAAATCTTAATTAAGATTTGAAGCAGCCTCAGTGTGACATCCCATAGATTGGGGAATATTTGTTCAAATTTGGATATAGTATAAAAATATAATCATTATATCTTTACCAAAAAGGGAAAGAAGGAAGGAAATGAAGAGGAGAGAGAGAGAGAAGGGAAGGGAAGGAAGGAAATGAAGAGGAAGATAAGAAAGAAAGAAAGAAAGAAAGAAAGAAAGAAAGAAAGAAAGAAAGAAAGAAAGAAAGAAAGAAAAGAAGGAAGGAAATGAAGAGGAAGATAAGAAAGAAAGAAAGAAAGAAAGAGAGAGAGAGAGAGAGAGAGAGAAAGGAGAAGGGAAGAAGGAAGGAAATGAAGAGGAAAATAAGAAAGAAAGAAAGAAAGAAAGAAAGAAAGAAAGAAAGAAAGAAAGAAAGAAAGAAAGAAAGAAAGAGAAAGAGAGAGAGAGAGAGAAAGGAGAAGGAAAAGAAGGAAGGAAATGAAGAGGAAGATAAGAGAGAAAGAGAGAGAAAGGGGAAAGGAAGGGAGGAAGGAAGGAAATGAAGAAGATAAGAAAGAGAGAGAGGGGAAGGGAAGAAGGGATGAGAGGAAGGAAGGAAATGAAGACGAAGATAAGAAAGAGAGAGAGAGAGAGAGAAAGGAGAAGGGGAGCAGAGGGGACCAGTTGATGATGAAGAGAAACACGGGAAAGGCAGGGAGGTAGGGAGGAAGAAATCTAAATGAAAATGTACCATTTCTAAGATCCCATCTGGCTTATATTTTCCCGCAGGCGTGAACTGCTGTGTTCCTGTAGTCCTGAAAAGGTCAGGAAAACAAAACATTCTGATTTTCTTTGAATGCAGGGCAAAAAAAGCAATAACCTGTGGGTGATTCAGCAGGTCTAGTTAGTGTACTCTTGCTATTTTGAAGTTTCCACTACATTTTCATGATTCCTGGGGAGTTGCAGTCTAATATGAGCTCCCACCCAACATCTCCCAAGATTTCAGGTGGCCAAGGGAGGTTCTTTTCACTTTGTTGCCCAGGGTCAAACTGTCCAAGTTAAGCTCTGAACCGGCACGCTGGAACAGCTTGTCCTCAACATACAACCAATTTGAAGAAGAAGAACTTTATTGTCATTGTAGAAGTACAACGAAACTGTGGATGCACCCCAGCAACTGTTCGTAATACAATAAAACCAAAGCACTTAAAAATGAAGATAAGAAAAATAGAGTACCTACGTCTCCATTTGCAATTTGAGAGTACAATATCTATGAATATACACAAAATATACATCCAACGCTGACTGTAATGCTTAGCTGAGTATAATACACAAGAGATGGATTGTATTGGATTGTTTAGTGACCGGTTCAGGTTAACAACAGAACTGGGGTTGTGTGATTTCTTCCTTTGGTGACTTTCTGACAAGCGAAGTCAATGGGGGAGCCAGATTCGCTTAACAACTGTGTGATTCACTTAATGGCTGCAGTGGCTCACTTAACCACCGTGGCAAAGAAAAGCCGTAAAATGGGGCAACAACCCCACTTGGCAAATATCTCACTTAGTGACATACAGTTTGGGCTCCACTTTGGGTCGTAAGTTGAGGACTAGGGGAGCTTCTTGATGAGTGAGGATGGAGCCTGCAGTTTTCGGGGGGTCTACTTCAATTCCCCCATCGGAGAAGTTGAAAATGAGTTTAGATGGAGGAAAGGGCAGGAAGAGGGTTTTGTTGACATTGTGATTGGGTTCTTTCTTTCTTTCTTTCTTTCTTTCTTTCTTTCTTTCTTTCTTTCTTTCTTTCTCTCTCTCTTTCTTTCTTTCTTTCTTTCTTTCTCTCTTTTTCTTTCTTTCTTTCTTTCTTTCTTTCTTTCTTTCTTTCTTTCTTTCTTTCTCTCTCTCTTTCTTTCTTTCTTTCTTTCTTTCTTCTTCTTTCTCTCTTTCTTTCTTTCTTTCTTTCTCTCTCTCTCTCTTTCTTTCTTTCTTTCTTTCTTTCTTTCTTTCTTTCTTTCTCTCTTTCTTTCTTTCTTTCTTTCTTTCTTCTCTCTCTCTCTCTCTTTCTTTCTTTCTTTCTTTCTTTCTTTCTTTCTTTCTTTCTTTCTCTCTCTCTCTCTCTCTCTCTTCTTTCTTTCTTTCTTTCTTTCTTTCTTTCTTTCTTTCTCTCTTCTTCTTTCTTTCTTTCTTTCTTTCTTTCTTTCTTTCTTTAAATGTACCTCTCACTTACAAAGTCAACACCACTTTCTCACTGCCTCCTGCACGCCACAAAATACCAGCAAGAGCCAGAATCAGGCACTGGTCCCTCTCGGGGTCAGACGGCCGGAGGCACCTGAAAGTCGCAGAAGGGAAAAGAGACAAAAAAGAGATCCTAATCAAGAGAACTGCCAAGACAAGGTATATATAAACAGGGCCCAGTCCCTCCTAGTACTGATGATGTTGCCTAGTTGGGTCATGAAATGCCTGCAAGAAAACCACCCAGCTCAGACAACATCAAGAACCCCACAGTTCTCTTCCTCCTCCTCCTCCTCCCCACTCCTCCTCTCTACAAACCCCACTCCCTTCTGACACTGAGGATGTTACCATTTCCAAGAAAACCACCCAGCTCAGACAACATCAAGAACCCCACAGTTCTCCTCCTCCTCCTCCTCCTCCCCACTCCTCCTCTCTACAAACCCCACTCCCTTCTGACACTGAGGATGTTACCATTTCCAAGAAAACCACCCAGCTCAGACAACATCAAGAACCCCACAGTTCTCTTCCTCCTCCTCCTCCTCCCCACTCCTCCTCTCTACAAACCCCACTCCCTTCTGACACTGAGGATGTTACCATTTCCAAGAAAACCACCAAGCTCAGAGAGCACCACGGACCTCACAGTTCAGAGTTGCTGATTTCTATATATTGCATCTCAGACGCTGGGCTTTGATGGGCGGGGGGCTGCTGGGAATTGCAATCAGAGCAACCCAAACTCTCGTCCCCCGTGGCCCAGGAGGACTTCAAGTTGAGGTCTGAAGAGCAATGTTGATGCATAAAGCTTTCCTTTCAGCGTGGTTTTTCCCAGCAGTTGGTCTCTCCCTTTTAGTAAAGGGTTCCCTGCCCAGTTGCTGGGTGGACATGGCCTAGTTGGCTCCTGCACCACGGCGGGGGGTGGGGGTGGGAAGAGTTTTTGGCCTCCCCGGACTGCGGACGCTCTCTGGAAGCCGGAAACTGGATAATTTCACCTCTATTCCTACCCCCTCTCCGTCATCCTCAGCTAATTCAATCCTGGGTTCTATAAACGGGGGCGTGGAATGAAAAACCACATGAAATATTAGCACCGCTCCATAAAACCTTAGTTAAGGCCACACCTGGAATAGGGCGCCCAGTTTGGTCACCACATTACAAAAAAAGTGACGCTGAGACTTAGGAAACAGTAGAGAGCAAAGCAACTAGGCTGATTAAAGGCCTGCAGACTAAAACGGAGCAAGAACGGTTGCAGGAACTGGGTTTGTCTAGTCTAATGAAGAGAAGGACATGATAGCAGTGTGACAATATTGGAGGGGCTGCCCCAAAGAGGAGGGAGTCACCCTAGTCTCCAAAGCATCCGAAGGCAGGACAAGAAACAATGGATAGAAACTCATCAAGGAGAGAAACAATGTGGAATTAAAGGGAGACTTCCTGACAGGGAGAACAATTCACCCATGGAACAACCTGCCTCCAGAAGTTGTGGGTAATCTAACACTGGAGGTTTTTAAGAGCCACTTGTCTCAGATTAGGGTCTCTTGCTTGAGGTTGGACAAGAAGACCTCCCAAGGCCCCTTCCAGCTCTATTCTCTGCATGACTTACCCTTTTCAACCCTACCAAAGAGGCCAAAACCAGGACTGGCCCCCATTTCCCCCGCAACAATAGAGAGTGGGGGGAAGAATTCCCCTTGAAGGCGAATGGAAAACCACCGGGGGCTCTTGGGAGCCTCGGACGTACCCAAATGTGTTGTTCCGGCTACTGTCACCGAAGATAAGATGTTGGAGGACGTGGGATTGAACGGCTGCCAGGACCCCGCACGGCCCACCCTGGAAGAGGCCAGGAAAGAACGGAGGAAAACAATACGTGTGAAAAATTCTCTGCAGCCAGGATCTCTTTTCACCTGGCTGACCGCCTCCCTCCCACCCCCCAGCCACCGTTGTCCTTGGCGGCTGTCTGGTGACCCTCGTAGATACAATGAGATCTGACCCTGCCAGGTTCTTAATTGAAACTTCAGGTCCCTGGACCTTTTCCTGGAGAGGCCGAGCCAGGTTAAGATACGTGGTGGAGGCTTTGTACTGCGCCCAAAACTGAAAGCATTTGGGGTTTTCTGGCGGTTAAAAATACTCAGGGGGAAAAGAAAGGGCCGCAGAGGACAGTTTTAAAGTCCTGTTTCAAAGAGACCAGGTTGGACAGTAGAACTCGGGAAACTAAGTTAGAATTTGGAGGGAGGAGAGAGAGAGAGTGTGTGTGTGTGTGGGGGGGGTGTTGAATGGTTCTTCCAGCCTCCCCCCACCCCGGGCAGGGCATTTACTGATCCACAAAAGGTGTTTTTGGATGAAAAAAAAAAAATGGATATACAGGTAGCCCCTTGACTTACAACCAACCAATGGTGGTATGCTACCGATTTGGCACAGTTCTACCGAGCTGGTAGCATCAATGAGCAGCAGAGAGCAAACTGGTTCTTCTCTGTTGCTCTGCTGTTGGGACCACCTGTGCTCCCTTATTCACTTTTGAAGCACATCAGTGCAGGCTTGCAGGAGGTGAGTTGGAATGCCAAGCGTGCCCACTCAGCCACACCTACCAAACCGGTGGTAAAAGTTTTTGAATCCCACTGCTGGGCCCAGCGTTGGCTAAGGGACAGGGGTTGCTCAATGAGTTTTGACCCACTTTGCGATCTTTCTTGCCCAAGTTGTTAAGTGAGTCACAGCAGCGGTTGAATTAGTCGCACCGTTGTGAAGCGATTCCAGCTCCTCCCGTCGACGTTACTCGTCAAGAGGTCGCAAAAAAAGGGAATCGTGTGACCCCAGGACGCTGCAACTGTCATAAATACGAGTCAGTTGCCGGGCGTCTGAATTTGGATCACGTGACCATGGGGGGGAGGGAGGGGCAGGAAACGCTGCAATGGTCATAAGTGCGAGGAGCCAGTCATAAATTACTTTTTTTTCAGTAGCCATTTAACTTTAAACATTGTAACTTTACAACTCAGGGTTGTAAATCAAGGACTACCTATACAATGGAAAATGTCTATGGAGATTCTCAGTCCTCCAAGTCAGGGCTGGCGTAGAGGTGCTTTTTCAGGAGGCAACTACGGACAACAGCTGGTGTTGTCCCTACCACTCAGGTGATCCTGAGGACACAGATAAACCTCCAAGTGGCCTCAATGAGCCTCTAAAAGGGTGCAGTCAGAGCTGAAAAAGCTTCTTGGGTGAGAAATGAAATGTCTTGAAAATAAAATAAAAAAAAAACAAGATTTATTTTTCCTTGAAGACATTTCACTTCTCATCCAAGAAGATTCTCAGTTCTGACTGAGTGGTGGAGGAAGGAAGTGGCCTCAACGACTCTCAGAGAGAGTACTAATAACCCGATGATTGTGACGAATATAAGTCCTTCCGTCTTCCAACATGTGGACCTGAGGACACAGACAAACCTCCGGGTGGCCTCAACAACTCTCTAAAAAGAACGCAAATGACCATCTGTGTCTGCAAGGAATTCCCCGCCATCCAGTCAGAGTTGAAGAAGCTTCTTGGATGAGAAGCAAAATGTCTTCAAAGAAAAATAAGAAAGACCAGTTGTTTTTTGGGGGGAAAAGCACACCTTTTTCCAATGGAAAGTTTCTTGCAGGCGACTTTAATCAGCCTTAGTTGGCAAGAACCTCTCAGTGATTTGGGGAGCCCGATGGGAACTGGTTACCTTTTTCTGCACGATGCCGTATTTCAGCTCTGGGTTTTCATTGAATGTAAAACTCTGGATTTTCCACTCTTCGTTGAAGCATCCAAGACTGGAGCCGAAAAGCAGAGTTTTCAGGTCCTTTTATGAACAGAAAAAGAAAAAGTGGGTGAGGCAGTAAGGGAAAGAGCAAACATAAAGAAGAAAACTCTTGTTTTCATTTGGGAAATACATAAAATGACAGGATAGAGACAGATTGAGAGGTGCCATTTTAAACCAGGAAAGACAAAACTGGAGAACATACATGACTTACACTGATTCATTGAGTGGCCATTCAAAGTTACAGCAGCACTGAGAAAAAAGTGTTTTAATGCCTTTTTTCACACTTAAAACCATTGCATGGTCACATGATCAAAATTCAGACCCTTGGCCACTGATTCATGTTTACAAAGGGGTGTGTGTGTGTGTACATCTGTGTCACCTAGTCCCCTTTTGCGACCTTTCGGCAAGCAAAGCCAATGGGAAAGGTGGATTCACTTAACAACCGGGTTACTAATTCAACAACTGCAGTGCTTCACTTAACAATGGTGGCAAGAAAGGTTGTAAAATGGGTCAAAGCTCACTTAGCAACAAAACTCTCAGCAAATTTTGGGCTCAGTTCTGGCCGTAGGTCAAGGGCTGCCTGCACTTGCCCACTTGACTCGAATGCCAGAAATTCTGCCATTAACCTGGCACGTTCTCCTCATTCCTTCTTTTTCCTCATCGCGTTGTTTCAGCAAATAATAATAATAATAATAATAATAATAATAATAATAATAATAATAATAATAATAATAATAATAATAATAATTGAATCAGGGCAAAGCAAAATGAGGTTTGGCTGCAGGTCCCTTGTGCACTTCTTAGCCACTTTCGGGTTTTCAAGTCTAATCGTTAAAAACAAAACCTGGGAGAATGGCTGCTCAGGAATCTGCCCTTAATGCCAACTTGCGTTGGCTTGGCGTTTCTCCAACTGGCAAACACTTTTAATTTTTTTCCTAGGGATGGTTTTTCAAAAGGCAACTGGGGGGGGGAGAAAAAAAAACGAAAACAAAGGAAGTCCAGTTGCCTTTTGAAAAAGCACCTTTGTGACAACCATGGCCTGGATGACCGAGAATCTCTTTTTAAATTTTAACAGATTAACAGAGTTGGAAGGGACTTTGCAAGGTCATCTAGTCCAACCCCCCACCCAAGCAGGAGACCTTGCACATCCCTGACAAATGGCAGTCCAATCTCTTCTTGAAAGCCTCCATTGATGAAGCTCCCACAACTTCCAAGGTCAGGCTGTTCCATCAGTGGATTGTCCTCACTGTCAGAAAGTTTTTCCTTAATTTCCAGGTTGAATCTCTCCTTGATCAGTTTCCATCCATTATTCCTTCTCTGGCCTTCGGGTGCCTTGGAAAGTAGCTTGGCCCCTTTTTCCTCTCTATGGCAGCCCCTCAACTATTGGAAGACTGCTATCCTGTCTCCCCTGGTCCTTCTCTTCCCTGGACTAGCCAGGCCCAGTTTCTGCAACCGTTCATTGAATGTTATTTAGCCTCCAGTCCTCTCATCATCCCGATTGCTCTTCTCTGCACTTTTATCAGTAGCCCTCAACAAACACACGTTTAGCAAACTCTCCAAAGCTGCAACGACACTGAAGAAAAGTGACTTACAACCAGTGTCCTTATGCTTACAGCCGACATAGGATTCCCATGATCAAAATGACTTGTTTAGTGACCGCTTGAAGTTGCAACAGCAGCGAAAACTGTGACGTCCCGTGTTCGTGGCAGCATCCCCACAAACTGAGGCACTCAGCAAACAACACGGTTTTATGATGTGTAGAAATCATAGGATCATCACTTGGGGTGGGGGTCTTCTGACAAACACAGTCAAATCTGAAAAGCCGGATTTGCATAAGGAGCATGGGGTTCACTTAACAACTGCAATGATTCGCTTATCGACAGTGGCAGGAAAAAGAAGGTCTTAAAATCAAGCACAACTCACTTGTTGAGTGACTCATAAATCACCTTGCCTAGCAATAGAAATGCTGATCCCAGTCATAAATCAAGGACTGCCTGTCTAATTTATTACTAAAAGGGCCCCCAGTTCGTCTTGGCTGCAAGGAACATTAAAGAGAGCGACAGGGAACTTCACAATTTTCAATGCATTAGCAAGCTTTATATTGATATTTCCTTAATATCAGCTTAATTGAACTAAGGCTGAAGAGAAGAGCTGAGATAATAACGCTTTTATAATAGTTGAAAAAAAAGGCTGGATGGAGAAAGAACTAACAAAAATGGGGGGAAAGCTTTTTAAAGAATATAATGTGTATTATAAGAATGTACCAAGCAGAATTCGATTGGAAGTTATGTATTATGTATTACATTGAAGGTCATAACCTTAAGGTATATATTGAAGTTTAAATAAGAGTTGAATGGATGTAATTAAAAGATATAAAGGTGTCATACTCCAATCAGCAATTACAGGAGAAACTTTGTTTAATGAGAAAAGATAATATGAAATTGAAACAGAACAGACAAAAGTATAAATATAATGATTTCAATCGAGATGAGATAATCAAATTAAAATCGAGAAAATCAAAAGAGGGGAAAAACTATACATAAAATGTAAAATAGTATAAGATATGGAAAATAATACAAAAAGGAGCATGAAATTGAGTTTTGTGTCTGTATAAAGAAGTTCAACTTGGGACCATGCTTTATTAAAAAAAATAATGGGGATAAAGCAAAATCATTCTGATACTGAGCTCTGGGCCCCTTTGGGTTCAAACTGTGGTTTGGTTAATTGTGGTTCTTCAACCAAACTATTATTGGTTAGGGTAGCAAGGTCCCAATTATAAAAACATAATTGGCAGAACACAATACGAGGTCCTTGACTTACAACAGTTTGTTTAGTGCTGTTCAAAGTCGAGGACTATCTATACGGGCAATTTGCTGGTAAATCTTTACAGGGCAATTTTAGTCAGAAAGAAAAAATTGGAATCATATTAAGTTGCATTTAACGTGACTTATTGATCATGCCTACTCACAAGAGGCATGAGCCAATCAAGGGTCAGAAATTTGTCACTAGATAATTGTCAACTGAATTTAAACCTTTTGTGGTAACCTCGTGATTCTAGACTGGTGACTTGCTTGTCTCCTCCCCCAGGGTTGTTCTCCTACAATTTGGCACATTTACCTAAGAACAAAAGAGCAAACAGGAAGAATGAAAGCAAACAGAGCCCTTGAGAATTAGCATGGAGAAAGCCGATCAGATAAGTCCTTCAGATTCTGTGGAGTCCTTAATGGTCTCAGAGCTTAGTTTTTTGCTTGCAGATGTTTCACAACCCAACTAGGTAACATCACCTGGTTAGCGAGTATATAGTTGCTCATTGTTTATATATAATAGCTTTCATTGGCAGTGTTGGCGAGGAAGAGGTTTTCTCCTTGATTTTGATAAAGATATTACTTTCTGCTTGACTGTCTGGTTTTAATCCCTGTTGTTAGCTGCTGGAGGAGGTGACATTTTTTTGGTCTTTTTGTTTCTTTCTTGGCTTTTTATTCTTTCTTTTGAATGGTGTGTAAATATTGTTTATCTCTATGTGCCTGTTGATGGCTGATGGGTCTGAGCGCCAGACTTCCAGAAATCCCCTATTCCCCTCTCCCCCCGCATTCAAATTTTGTCCTGTCCTTTGCCAAACTTAATGCACAGCTCACCTTTGCAAGAACGAAATCAATGGGCTTGGTTGTCACTTGACACGCATATAGAATCAAAGGTTCAGGGTTTTCCCCAACATCTTCCCAGCTTTCTTCATCCTCGACATCAACTAACAGGGGAAAATAAGAGGTCAACATCTTGAACATGGGAATAGTCACTGCAGTAATCTAGCAGCATCTTATGGCCAATTAAGAGCATGAAGTTTTATTTGTATTTTCCATTTTCAAATCCCGCTATAATTTAAACTCCTTCATTATTAAAGGGTTTGCATTTTAATATTCAAAGTTAAAATAACCTTTTTCTTATTATATTTTTTAAAACTAAAACTTGCTTTTCTTTATCTCCTTGAGAAGAAACTCATTGGGGGAAATAGGTAAAATGAAACAGCAGGTTATGCCAACCTTAATCACAGTTAATATGTCATGAGCAGAGTTTGGGTAACATGGATAGCTATAAACTACCCCTTATATGTCATGGTGATGTCGTTTGCACAATGGGTTGAAAACAAGAATACAATATGGTTCAAAAGGCATGTGGAAATGATGTAAATATGCGAGTTCACTTCTAAAGTAAATTCACATGGTTATGAAATGAGTGGTTGCAAGTCAAAGATGACCTACTACTGATTCTTATTGTAATTTTCTAATTATCAAGTTCAGGACAAGGAAACATAACACAATATATTTGTGTTTCTCAGCCTGGACCCAGCCAATTTCAGAGGCTGGGACTTTAACATGGGTGGATTTCACCTCCCAGAACTCCCCAGTCAGCAAACAGGTTTTCCCCCCTTACCTCCAAGTTTACGAATCCCTAACTACTACAACTACTACTACTACTACTACTACTACTCTTTTCCTCCTCCTCCTCTTTCTCCTCCTCCTACTCCTTTTTCATCCTCTTCTCCATCTTCTCCTTCCTCTTCTTGTCTTCTCTTCCTCCTCCTCTTTCCTTCCTCCCTCTCCTTCCTTCCTCCCTTCCTTTGGAGATGAATGTCCCATGGTGAGAGGGGCATTCTGGGAGTTGAAATCCACCATCTTAAAATTGCCATGGAAGAGGAAACACTGCAACGAATATTTCACCAAACAGAACTGACCTAGTTCCAAAATGTCTCTGGGCAAATGACCTTTTCTGGATGCAGAGGCAGGAGATCTTCTGAAATGAAACAACACAGAACAACCACGTGGTCAAATCTGATCAGAGACATGACTAGAATAAAAGGAGGATCGAAGCCAGGCTCAAAACATCCTGTGAGCCAATTTCAGAGGCTGGGACTTTCAATTCTGAAGGCAGAGCTAGAAAACTTAATTCTCAGAACTTCACGCTCACCATATAATGAAACTTTGCCAGGTGGACCTTAGCACATGGGATTAACATGGTGGTTACTCCTTGAAAGATGCTTTTGAACAAGGCTACTGGCCTTGGGGATCTTAAAATGTTCCACCAAAACAGAAAACTTTCCAAAACTTTCCAAATCAATTCTGGCTGCACATTTGCAATTTGTATTTTAACCTTTGTGCAAAAATTGTCGGTGCTTGTTTACTATTGTTATGCTTAGGCTGTCTGAGCCACTTCCAAATATTATCAGGTGGATTTTGGCTCTTATTGTCTTCGCAACTAATCTTGTACACCTCAAAGTCACAAAATCCATCTTCCTTTGTCTGGCTATACAACGTGCCTGAAAGTTGAGTCATTGGCAAATGAAGTTATTTCCTTGTGGATTTGTGATGTTTCGCTGCAGCTTCCTCAATCAGAACAGGTTAACAGTTAGCTAGAGAGTTGTTGGGGTGTATCAACTTCCTCCTCTACAACACCTGTTGTATTTCTCCAAAGTACAGCATCTATGTACAACCTGTTTCTTCATAATCCAGGATAAGACAGGGCCATGTTTTTCATGCTGGCTCTAAAGTCCTTGAATGCTGGACTGCTTCCCCACTGGTCCAAAGCATATCTCGGTATGAGAATTACAGCAAGTCCTCAACTTACAACAGTTCATTTAGTGACCGTTCAAACTTGCAATGGCACTAAAAAAAGGGGAAGGAACTTATGACCATTTTTTGCATCTACAACCATTACAGCATCATTTGCAGTTATATGATTGAGATTCTTTGGCAACTGACTCGTATTTATGATGGTTGCAGTGTCCCGGGGTCACACTATCCCCTTTTGCGACCTTCTGACAAACAAAGTCAATGGGAGAAGCCCAGATTCACTTAACAACTGCCTGACTCACTTAACAGCCGTGGTTAACAATTGTGGCAAGAAAGGCCATACAATGGGGCAACATTCCCCTAACAAATGTCCCACTTAGCAATCTAAATTTTGGCCTAAGTGAGGTCCAAGGTTGAGGACTACCTGTACAGGTAAGTCCTTGACTAACAACCACAATTGGGAGGGCAGAATTTCCATTGCTAAACAAGGCGGTTGTTAAGTGAATTGCACCCAATGTTGTGACTTTTTTTAAGCACGGTTATTAAGCAAATCACCACAGTTGTTAAGTGAGTCAGGCAGTTGTTAAGCAAATTCAGCATCTCCCATTGAGTTTGCTTGCCGGAAGCCAGCAGAGAAGGTCGCAAACGGGGGTCATGTGACTTCGGGGTTTTGCATGTGCTGTAAACACAGCGCCCTTAGCCTTGTGCCCGGATTTTGGTCATGTAACCATGCAGGAATGCTGCAACAGTGGTAAGTAGGGAAACAGGCACAATTCACCCCCCCTTCCCCCCCCCCTCCAGTGCTATTGCAACTTCAATGGGTCTCTAAACAAATGGTTGTAGGTCGAGGACTACCTGTAGCTGTAAGTCACTTTTTTCAGTGCCGTTGTAACTTTGGCCACTAAGCAAGGGATTGTAAATCAAGGATTACTTGTATCCTGGACATCTGTATCAAATTTGGACATTGTTCACCCAAATTACAATCGTTATGTAGAAAGTTAGCACCCACCCCTCTCCTAGAAGAATGAAATATTCTAGTAAATATTAAAAAGGCAGAATATCATATTTCCCCTGGATGAAGAAAAGGAGAAACATTTTTTAAAGACAAAGCAGCTTCCTGCAGCTCCCAGCCCCACCTTCAGCTCCAGGGTGATGGGATTAAAGACATGGCCCTCAGGAAATGACAGGTATACCCATCTCACCACGTGGCATCTGGGAAGATTGCGTCAGCCAGCACTCAGGTGAAGCCATGTGGTCCAGACAAAGTCTACAAAGTTAGCTAAGACCCCGCCCCTGGGAGTCTGACAGCCAATGGGACACATTTCTTACACAGGAACAGGAAACATGAAGGTGGGGCCCAACAGAGGGTATAAAACCAAGGGGCTCTCCCCATCTCTTCCCTTTTTGCTCAGGTGCTCTGAGGCCTTCTTTCCAAGCAACTTCCATGAATCCAGTGTCTTTTCCCCACCTGGAACTGAACCCAGAGGGATAATTATAGTTCCATTAGGGAGGGAGGAGGGAAGATTAAAGAGAGGGGAAGGAAGGAAGGAAAGAAGGAAGGAAGATAAGAGAGAGAGAGGGAGGGAGGAAGAGAGAGAAAGAAAAGATGAGAGAGAAAGGAAGGAAGGAAAGAGAGAGGGGGAGGGGGAAAGAAAAGATGAGAGAGAGGAAGGAAGGAAGGAAGGAAAGAAAGAGAGAGAAGGAAAGAAAAGGAGGGGAGAGAGGGAGAAAGAGGAAGGGAAGGGGAGCAGTAGATGACGAAGAGAAGAGCGGGGGGAGGGAGGGAGGGAGGGAAGGAGGAAAAATCTAAAAGAAAATATGTCATTTCTAAGATTCCATCAAGGTAAGAGAAATCCTCAACCTTCTTTGCTGATGGCTAGGAAAAAAAAAATATAAGGAATAGGTTCAGGAAAAGATGACTCGGATTGAAATAACTCACAGCCCAGGATGGAGACTGATTCCCTGATATTACGGATGACTCACGGCTGAAGAAACAGCCCAACACTAGATGGAAAAGCCCCATCATGATGAGCTGGGAGTAAAATGATTGAGACTCAGTAAAAATAAGTTTTGGTGTGAGATGCCCCTCAGGCCTTAATCCTGGCCATGTAGACCGTAAACTAGAAATTCAGACTTTTCTTGAGGATGCCTGTTTCTTAGCCAGTGGTTCATTACCAGACTTCTGTTTTGTTTTGTTTTTGCTTCTTCACTACAAGGATAAAAATAAGATCGGTGTGCAAGACAAGAAAGACTCAGACAATTATAACAGAGCTAGTCCAACCTCCAGTGATGAAACTCTCACAACTTCGGGAGACAAAGCTAATCTGCTGGCTATAATTGTCTTCCCTGAATTCCAGGTTGCTTCTCTCATTTGCATCCATCGTTTCTTGTCCTGACAGGCCTCATTGTAAAATAGAAATAAGTATATCTGGAACTTCACTTGAACATCCCCACCTGTCAATTGCAAGCCGTGGCTTCCTTTGGCAGAATTACAGGATAACGGAGTTGGAAGGGACCTTGGAGGTCTTCTAGTCCAACCCCCTTCTCAGGCAGGAAACCCTGAACCGTTGCGCAACCTCTTCTTATAAACTTCCGGTATTGAAGCATTCACAACTTACATCCCCGCAAGGAGAACTTTAACCCACCAAACACTGACATCTGTCTAATCCAGGTCCTGGGGAAAGACTCAATAGGTGGGCAAAAGGGCCAAATCAGTCTGAACTGCGACTGTGCTATCAAATCTGCTGGGCAGCCCAGTCCGTCCCTGGATGTTTTCAAGAAAAGGTTGACAGCGGCTTTGACCTGAATGGTATCGTCTTCTGCTTGGGCACAGGGATGGATTAGAACCTCTCAGAAGTCCCTGCCAGCCCTAGGATTCCACATTCCATGCTCTTGTCTAGACTAAGGCAAGTTAGAAGACATCGGCCTTTTAAGTCTGAAAGTGGGATTCTGCCCTGCAAAGAAACTAGAGAGGGTCCTTTCCAAGAGGGAGGGGGAGGAAGAGGAGGAGGAGGAGGAGAAAAAGAAGTAGCAGTAATGAAGGCAGGGAAGAGGAGGAGAAACAGGAGGAGGAAGAGGAGGAAAAGGGGAAGAGGAGGAGGAGGAGGAGAGAAGGGAGAGGGAGGATGAGAAGAAGAAGAGAAGGAAGAGAGGGAAGAGGAGAAGAAGAGAAGAGGGGGAGGAAGAGGAAGAAGGAAGAGAGGGAAGAGAAGAGGAGGAGGAAGAGAAAGAAGGAGGAGGAGAAGGAGAAGAAGACGAAGAGGAAGGAGAAGAAGAAATATTTTGTAATCACCACTTTACAAAAAAGATGGGGAGACTTTGGAAAAAGCGCAGAAAAGAGCAACTAAGATGATTAAAGGCCTATGAAGAATGGTTGCAAGAATTGAGCATGGTTAGTCTGGAGAAAAGAAGGACTAGGGGTGACATGATAGCAATTGTCCAATATCTAAGGGGTTAAAGAAGAGGGGGTCAACAAATATATATATATATATATTTTCCAAAGCAGCGGAAGGCAGAAGAAGAAACAATGGATGGAAACTAATCATGGGGAGAAGCCATCTGGAATGAAGGAGGAACTTCTTGACAGTGAGGACAATTAACCAGTGGAACAGCTGGCCACCAGATCCTCCTCCTCCTCCTTGTCCTGCTTGCCTACAAGGAAATGGACCATTGGTTTCACTTCACTAGAGCGTCCCAATTGCTGTACACACCGACCTCACCAGGCTGTGAAAAGGAAGCAATCCATCAGCCTCGCAGAAGGGGACCGGAAAAAATAGGCCATGTTGTAGAAGAAAATCCAGCTGTGCTGCCTTTGATCTCGAGATATCAGATCAGAGGCTGCCTTGACTGGAACTTCAGGAGAAACTCCTCCGTTTCACTCACAAAGGGCTACTTCCTCAATCGCTTCTGTGTACAATACTCCCATCTCACCCAACAGAGGACACAAAGCGGTTCCCAAAATAAGCTGCGGTGACCGGCCAATCTTCAGGCTGAAGGCGAGTTGGACAAGCCAGGTTTTCTCACTTGAGGGACAAAAGGACTGGAGGAAGATGGGGATGAAAAATAGGGTCCCTTCCAGTAGGATGTTTCTCAACCCTACCTTGCACCCTTAAGACGGGTGGGCTTCAACTCCCAGAATCCCTTATCCAGACAGGGGATTCTGGGAGTTGAAATCCACCCGTCTTAAAAGTTGCTTTGGTTTCCCATTTCAGTCTTCGACTTACAGCAGTTTGGTTAGTGACCATTCAAGGCTACAAAGGACCTGAAAAGTATGACTTATTAATTGTTCTGGTTAATTGTTCTCACTGTCAAGAAATTCCTCCTTAAATTCCAGGTTGCTTCTCTCCTTGGTTAGTTTCCATCTGTTGCTTCTTGTCCTGCCCTCAGCTGCTTTGGAGAAGAGATTGACTCCCTCTTCTTTGGGGCAGCCCCTGAGATATTGGAAGACTGCTATCATGTCACCCTAGTCCTCCATTTCTTTAAGCTAAACATACCCAATTCCTGCAACCATTCTTGCTATACTGTATTTTAGCCTCCAGCCCCCTAATCCTCTTTGTTGCTCTTTTCTGCACTCTTTCCAGAGTCTCAACCTCTTTTTAACATCATGGCCACCAAAACGGGATGCAGGATTCCAAGGGTGGCCTTACCAAGGCCTTATAAAGTGGTACTAACACTTCACGTGATCTTGATTCTATCTCTCAGTTAATGCAGCCTAGGATTGCATTGGCCTTTTGGGCAGCTGCAGCAGACTGTATTTGTGCCCTGCAGTACACACCCACAACTATTTGAGCACTTGGCAACCTCATGCTACCTGTCAAGTGCTCAAATAGTTGATCATGTGGCTTCGGGATGCTCCAACAGTCCTAAATGCGAGGACTGGGTCGTAAGTTATTCTTTTCGACGTAATTCTGAACGAAAGAATCCAGATCCAATGAACTTAGACTGGAACCACCTTCAATCTTTTTTTCTTTTTTTTAAAAAGATGAAATAAAAAGTTTTGGCAGAAATGAATCGCGCTTGAGGGCCTACATAATCTTTCGGGGGGCTAGTTATGTGAAGTTGAGGGGGGACACCACTATAAAAGTGGAAGAATCTTCACTTCTTTTTCTTTCTTTTTTATGAAGAGTTATAGCAGACACTGGATGATCCTAGGCAAAAATAAAAGAAAAGAAAAAAACGACCACGCCAGCAAGGGACAATCCTGAGTAGGATTCGCAGCTCACCCAGCGTCCGCAGGGGCTCTCAGTGGGACTGCAGGGTCCCCATGTCAAACTGGAAATCACCTGGTGACTGGCTGTAAGCTGAGGGCAGATCGGTGGTGGGGTTCAAAAAAATTTACTACCAGTTCTGAAGGGGTGGCTAGGTGGGCGTAGCAGGGGAAGGATATCGTAAAATCTCCAGCCAGAGGTGGTATTTGCCGGTTCTCTGAACTACTCAAAATTTCTGCTACCGGTTCTCCAGAACTGGTCACCAACCTGCTGAATGCTCACCTCTGGACAGATACCAGCCCAGATCCTGATTCTTTTTTCACCTAAACAATGTTGTGTTTCAATGGTTCGATGGCCTAGGTCTTTGCATCTGAATATAGGTCTTTTTTTAAACATTCATTATTAGGTGAAATGATAACATATATAACCATTCCATGTATGGTATGCCAAGAAAGAGAAAGAAAGAAAGAAAGAAAGAAAGAAAGAAAGAAAGAAAGAAAGAAAGAAAGAAAGAAAGAAAGAAAGAAAGAAAGAAAGAAAGAAAGGCAGGCAGGCAGGAAAGGAAGGAAGGAAAGAAATAAAAGAAAGAAAAAATAAAAAAAGGAGGCAGGAAAGGCAGGAAAGGAAAGAAGGAAGAAAAGAAAGACAGAAAGAAAGAAAGAAAAAAGAGGGAGGCAGGCAGGGAAGGAGGAAAGGAAAGAAGGAAGAAAAGAAAGAAAGAAAGAAAAAAGAGGGAGGCAGGCAGGGAAGGAGGAAAGGAAAGGAAGGAAAGAAAGAAAGAAAAAAAAGGGAGGCAGGCAGGGAAGGAGGAAAGGAAAGAAGGAAGGAAAGAAGAGACTGGATTTCCTCCAAGAAACCTCGGAGTCAAAGAGGAAGAAATAAAACCTAGACAAAGAAGACAAACAAGGCCAGTGAACATGAGGTAAGCCCCCTGTTCTCCGGCTAAAGGGGTTTTGAGACCCTGATTTCAGACTTTCCCCCTATAATTGGGAAGCCCCCCCTCCTTTTCTTTTCAGATTTTTACCACTCTGACCTGCAACCTGGCAGCCTCTGGATGCCCTGGACTTCCCAGAATTCCAGGTGGCAGGGGATTCTGGGAGTCTCCAAAATGACCGAAAGGAAAAGTGGTTGGAAGTAAAGTGGAAAGAAAAAAATGGCTGGGCATTGTGTAAAATTAACGAGGATCCAGTCTCGTGGACACAACCACATCCTGGCATGTAGCCTTAATCAGAGGTGGGTATTCAGCCAGTTTTGACCAGTTCTGGAGAACCAGTAGCGGAAATTTTGAATAGTTTGGAGAACCGGCCAATCCCGCCTCTGACTGGCCCTGCCAAACCCATCTATTCTCCACCTCCCATTGAGTCCCAGCCAATCATACATACATACATACATACATACATACGTACACACACACACACACACACACACACACACACACACATATACACACATATACATGGCCCGGAGCCGTTCAAAGGCTCCCGTCTTTGGGTTTGAGCAGTATCAAAATACAGGATATGGAGGTGAGGGTTTTTTTTGTTTTTAAAGGGAAAATGCGAATGCAGGAATGAGAATGAAGAGGTCTGGAGCGGAGCTTACAAAAGGGGAATTCCAACAAAGGGAACGGCCTGGAAGCCGACACCAAAAGCTCCTGAGCCCTTGGGGTCCTTTCTGGAAATGCAAAACAGATTTGGGGGAGCTTTAACTGGGCTCTTTATCTCACGCAGGTAGTCCTCGACGAACAACCACAAATGAGCCCAATGTTTCTGTTGTGAAGTGAGGCGTTTTTGAAGCGAGTTTTGCCCCATTTTACAACCTTTCTTGACAGAGTTGTTAAGTGAATCACTGCAGGTTTGTTAAGTTAGTAAGACAGCGGTTGGGTGAATTACTACAATAGGAATAGGAATAGAACAGAATAACAGAGTTGGAAGGGACCTTGGAGGTCTTCTAGTCCAACCTCCTGCTTAGGCAGGAAACCCTACACCACTTCAGACAAAAGGTTCTCCAACCTCTTCTTAAAAACTTCCAGTGTTGGAGCATTCACAATTTCTGGAGGCAGGCAGTTCCACTGATTAATTGCACTAACTGTCAGGAAATTTCTCCTTAGTTCTAAGTTGCTTCTCTCCTTGATTAGTTTCCACCCATGGATCCTTGTCCTGCCTTCAGGGGCTTTGGAAAATAAGTTGACACCCTGCCTTCTTCTTTGGAGCAACCCTTGATATCTTGGAAGACGGCTATCCTGTCTCCCCTAGTCCTTCTTTTCATTAGACTAATAGACATATCCAGTTCTTGCAACCGTTCTTCGTATGTTTTAGCCTCCAGTCCCCTAATCCTCTTTGCTGCTTCAAATTTTGAAACCAGATCATAAATCCCTTTTCGAGAGGTCATTGCAACTCCAGAGCAATCTGTTATCAGTTGAGGACCACCTGTAGGAATCAATCAACTTACAACAATACCGTACAACCCTACAACATATTGCTTTACAGGTAGTCCTCAAATTGCAACAGTGGCTTTTAGTGACTTTTCACTTTAGTGAAAAAAGTGATTTTGACCATTTTTCAATTTATGACCATTGCAGCATCCTGGGATCAAAATTCAGAAGCTTGGCAACTTGTACTTATGATGGTCGCAGCGTCCCGGGATCACATGATCTCCTTTCGTAACTTCTGACAAGCAAAGTCAATGGAACAAACGGGTAACTGATTCACTTAACAACTGTAGCAAGAAAGGCCTAAAATGGGGCAAAATTCCCTTAGCAACTCTTGCTTAGCAGCGGAAATGTTGGGCTCAATTGTGGTCATAAGTCAAGGACTACCTGTAGTGACGTTTGTGTCTGAGTTGCACTTAATGAAAAGGATTTAACAAATAAAATTCCTTCCGCGATTCATAGCATTCTCATAAACATCCTGTGTGAAGCTTCCTGGCTCATCTGATTGGTCTCCTCTTTGCATGTAATGTATATTAAAACTTTGAAAAGAGAAGAAAAGAAACCGATACAACCCAGAAAGATAGAAAGTGAAAAGGCAAAGAGGGAAAGAAGGAGGTCAAAGGGAAAGGAAAAAGTACAAGAAAAGAAAAAAGTTGAAGAAAAAAAATAGAAAGAAAAAATACAAATGATCGCTTTTCTCTGAAGTGAGTGGAACTTCCTTCCAACTTTTCCTTTTGGTTGCAGGCAGTCCTCGACTTACAGTGGTAATTGAGCCTGGAATTATGATCGCTGTGGCTCAATTTTATGACATTTTGGCTGGGGTGCTTTATTTATTAAATTTTAATGCCAGTTGTTAGGCGTATGCCATAGTTGCTAACTGAATGCTGTGGTCATTAAGCGAACACATTATTACCTAATGGGCTTTTTTCTTTTCTTTTCGACTGCGAACCAGAAGTAAATGCCAGTTTCCCACAAATAAAAAGTTATAAATTGTGATCGTGGGATAGTGGGACTCTGCAAACAACGGTAAATTTGGGCCAGTTACCAAGCTCCCAAAATGTAATGCCATGATCCTGGGAAGGGTCACTGGAACTGTGAACCCAGGTCGAAAGTAGCTCTGGTGAGGTCCAGTGTTACTCAGATTGATTGCTAAGCAACTGGTCATAAGTTAAGGACTATTCATGCTATCCTCCCTTTTTTCCTTATAACTTTGCAAACCTCCTTGTCTTGCTATTACCTTGTTTTCTAAGCTGTGATGTTCCCGATCCTTCAAATCTTCTGCGTTTTGTACGAAAAGGTTTATTATCAGAGTTTATTACAATTTTAAGAGGAGATCTTGCTCCAGATTTGATGCATGATTTGGGCCATAAATCTCAGCTGCTACTGTCTCAGACAGATTGCCAAGGGGGGAAAAAAAAAAAATTGGCCGAAACAAAATTATTATGAGAAGTCTGCCCTCTGGTGGTCTTCCCATAGCAGCCCCTGAAATATCCTGTGTTAGGAATATTAAATATTCCTATTAAATATTATTAAATATTTGACTTACAACCACACTGAGCCCAAAGCCCAGTTGCCTCTTGAAAAAAGCACCTTTGGGACAACCACGACCTGGATGACTTGAGTCTCCATGGACATCGAGCCCAAAATGTCTGTTGCTAAGTGAGCCGGTGGTTAAGTGAATTTTGCCCTATTCTACGTTTCTTGCCATGGTTGTTAAGTGAATCCCTGCAGCTGTTAAATTAGTCAGGCGGTCATTTGACGAACCCGGCTCCCCAATTGACTTTTCTTGTCAGAAGGTCATAAAAATAACGTGACTCTGAGACGCTGCAACCGTCATAAATATGAGCTGGCTGCCAAACACTTTAATTTTGATAATGTGACCACGGGGGATTCTGCAACAGTTTGGGGAGTAGGGGATGAGTGTCATGTGATCACCTTTTGCAGCCTTTCCCAGCTGCCTTCTGGCAAGCAAAATCAATGGGAACAATTTGGAAGTTTGCTTAACGACCGTGAGTCCCACTTAACGACTGCAGTGATTCGCTTAACATCTAGGGCAAAAAAAAAAAAGAAGAAAAAAGGTGAGGTGAAACTCAGATAACCACCATCTTGCTTAACAATGGAAGCTTTATCCCCAGTTATGGAAGGCCACTGGTATTCCCTCTTGGCCTTCCCAGGCACCTGTGGGATTCGGCTCATTCCACGCCCAGCTGCAATGTCCAGCAGCATCTAACTGACCCTGCTGGGGGTTTTTTTTTTTTTGCATAGGAGTTTGGCTCATGCAGTGCAAGCTGCTTGGGAGAGCCAAGGGAAACCACCCAAACTGAGAAAGCAAAAGTTAAAATATTTCGGGCGTGGGATGCGGCAGCGGGAAAAATACATCATCCTTCGCTGAATCCTCCAGGGAAAGATGGAAGGCAAAGGAGGTCCAGGCAGAAGAAGGAGAATATTGTGGCCCCAGAATCGAAGGGACCAGAGTTTGGACAAAGCTCAACAGCCCTTTTTTCGTGTGGCTGTTGATCAAAATAGGATCGACAATGTGATTGGCAACGTCCGATGACAGAAATGGGAGGAGGAGGAGGAGGAGGAGGAAGACGATTGTGGGGTCCTTGATATCTGAGCTTGGTGGTTTTCTTGCAGATGTTTCATGACCCAACTAGGGAACATCATCAGTGCTAGGAGGGAGTGGGGTTTGTGGAGAGGAGGAGAAGGAGAAGAATATGAAGAAGAGCAAGAAGAGGAGGAAGAGGAAGAAGAAAAAGGAGAAGGAGAAGGAAGAGGAAGAGGAAGAAGAGGAGGAGGAGGAGGAGGAGGAGGAGGAGGAGGAGGAGGAGGAGGAGGAGGAGGAGGAGGAGGAGAAGAGAAGAGAAGAGAAGGAGAAGGAGAAGGAGAAGGAGAAGGAGAAGGAGAAGAAGAAGAAGAAGAAGAAGAAGAAGAAGAAGAAGAAGAAGAAGAAGAAGAAGAAGAAGAAGAAGAAGAAGAAGAAGAAGGAGAAGGAGAAGGAGAAGGAGAAGGAGAAGGAGAAGGAGAAGAAGAAGAAGAAGAAGAATAATCTGGGGTCCTTGATGTACCATCCTTCCAAGGTAGGTCAAATGAGGACCCAGATTGTTGGGGGCAACAAGCTGACTCTGGAATCCATTTAGAGAAGGCTCTAATAGCACTGTGAAGCGGTATATAAGTGTAACTGCTATTGCTATCCCCTTTTCCAGGCCTTCTTACAAGCCGTCAACAGGGAAGCCAGAATTCACTTCAAAACTGTGCGACAAACTTAACTGCAACTATTTGCTTATTGTGGCAAGAAACGGGGAAGTACTCACTTAACAATTGTCTCGCTTAGCAACAGAAATTTTGGGCTCAACTGTTGGTCATAAGCCAAGGACTACCCAAGTCTGCTTGCAGAAAAGTTAGTGGCAGCTAGGGAAGAACAACTGCAGCAACTTAACGGCTACAAGCATTTCATACACAAATATTTCCCACAATGTTCATGCACAGCTGTGTGTGAACTCTTGGCCAGGTGTGTTCCATGCAAACCTACAATTTTTTAAAAAAGGGCTTCACTTAACAGAAATCCCACTGGGAGCTGACCTGGCATCTGTAAACGAGGCCTCGTTTTTCTGTGAGGACTTCACACCGCTCCGGTTTTCCGTTGCCGCTTCTGTCTGAAAAACATCCAAAGGGCGCCTTTTTTCATAACCAGACGCAATTTTCTTTTCTTCCACTGGCCTTTCCAGGACCGTCTTGGTCAAGGGGTCATCTCCAGAACTGACCGCATGTTGGACTGTTGAATCATCCTTCTTCGTGCCCCGACTCGAGGTAGAGTTGGGAGAACTGTTATGACAAACATGGAGTGGATGCTCCGTGTGGGAGGTCAGGAAATTGTCCAGCGGTCTGGGAATGGTGGTTTTCTCGAAGTAGTGACCTGGGAGGACTGTGGAATTTTTCATGGTGCCTTCCTGCCTGAATTCGGCCAGGCTGCAAATTCCAGACAGATGCTTTGAGTGCTTCCTTTTTAAGGAATCCTGTTAAGGGAGACCAAAGTCAACTGATTTTGCAAAGCACCAGAAAGCTGGACAAGAAAGTAACAACGGATGAAAACTAATCAAGGAGAGAAGCAACCTGGAACTTAAGGAGAAATTTATTGAAAGTTAGATTTGGAATTTATTGAAACTTAGAACAGTGGAACGGTTTCCCTCCAGAAGTTGTGAATGCTCCAACACTGGAAGATTTTAAGAACAGAAGGTTGGAAAGCATTATGTTCACATAGAAAAAAAAACTGCCCAAGAGAGCAATTGGTTGGAGATGCCATAAGGGTAGTGCTTCTTTAAAGCATGTGCTTTTAAAAGGTAGTCTCCCATTACCTTTTGAATATGTGTATGTTTGCTAAATGTAGCAAATATGATTAAAAATATTTTCTTTTATGTTTATTGAGAGCATTTGCACCAAGACAAATTTCTTGTGTGTCCAATCACACTTGGCCAATAAAAGAATTCTAATTTATTTGTATTAAAATGTATGACATGCAGAATGTGGTGATTGACATAAAAATAACACATTGAAATACTAAATAGCCAAATAATGAAGGATTATAAGTTGAATAAGCAAATACTGGAAGATTTAATTTAACGTAAATGTTTGTATTATTATTAGAATTATATAAGCTTGCTAAATGTAATGATTAATAATATTATATTTGTATTGAAAGGTATGACACTTAGAATAGGGTGATTGGCATAAAAATGACACATTGACACACTGAATGACTAAATAATGAAAGATTATAATTTAATAAAAATATGTGTATTATTACTAGAATTATATAAGCTTGTAAAATGAAACAAATATGATTAATTCTATTTTATCTGTATCAAAATGTATGACACTCAGGTGCTACATGGTTCACGTATTGATGTTTGTAAAAAAAAAACTTGGGGGGAAAAAGGTAGTCTTCCACTTAACAATGGTTCATTTAGCGACCAAAGTTCCATGGTTACAGGTAGTCCTCGACTTGCAACAGTTCATTTAGTGACCGTTCGAAGTTACAATGGCACTGAGAGAAGTGACTTAGGGCCATTTTTCACAACTTACGATAAAAATAGATCATAATAGATTTGGAAGAGATCTTGGAAGTCATCTACGTCAAAGGTCCCCAAACTTGGCTACTTTAAGACTTGTGGACTTCAACTCCCAGAATTCTTCAGCCAGCTTTGCAAACCTACATTTGAATTGGTGGAAGTGGAGTTGCACTGTATGTAAAGGACCACCATATTGCTACAGAAATGCATGAAAATCTCCTAGAATGCATATGGGTCAATATAAAAGAAAAAAAGAATGACATGGCCATAGGTGTATATTATAGGCCACCCAATCAAGCAGAAAAAATAGATGTCCTTTTTGCCAGCCAACTAACAAACATGCAGGAAATATACAACAATAGTAATGGGAGATTTTAATTATCCTGATATCAATTGGAAAACTAATTCTGTACCAAGTGAGAAATCAAATAAGTTCCTTACCAACCTAGCTGACAACTTTGTTGTCCAAAAGGTAGAGGGTGAAACTAGAGGGACAGCCATACTGGACTTAATTCTTATAAACAGAGAAGAAGTGATCGAGGGAGTTGAAACTGCAGGAACCTTGGGCGAGGGTGACCATGTCATACTATAATTCAACATAACACAAGCACAAGCAACAGAACATAATGACACCAGAGTCTTGGATTTTAAAAGAGCAGATTTCAATAAACTCAAAGAGAACTTGGGAAAGATTCCATGGTTGAAAATCCTAAAGGGGAAAACAAGAACCTTGGGAAACTCTAAAAAGTATGATCGTAGGAGCCCAGACCAGCACAATATCACTGAGAAAGAAAAACAAGATATCCAAGAAGAAACCAGCATGGCTACACAAAAATCCCTCTGGCAAATTGAAAGAAAAGAAGGACAAGTACAAAAAGTGGAAAGAAGGACATACTACTAAGGCAGAATATCAGCAGATAGCCAGAATCTGCAAAGACAAAGTCAGGATAGCAAAGGCTCAGAATGAACAAAGACTTGCAACAAAAGTCAAAGATAATAAAAAATGTTTCTTCCAACATATCAATAGCAAGAAAAAAATCAAGGAAACAGTCGGTCCGCTAAAGAGAGAAGATGGCAAGGAAGTAACAGGCAACAGAGAGAAAGCAGAACTGCTTAACTCATTCTTTGCATCTGTCTTCATGCAAAAAGAGACTATAGCTCAACCCACCAAAAACATAACTGTAAAAGACAGACCAGAAATAAAAGTTAAAATAAGCAAAAAAATAGTAAGAGAACACCTGTCTGATCTTGATGAAAACAAATCACTGGGGCCTGATGGATTATATCCCAGAGTTTTAAAGGAGCTGGCAGAAGTCATCTCAGAACCACTGCACCATATCTTTCAAAAATCATGAAGCACCGGGGAACTACCAGAGGACTGGAAAAGAGCTGATGTGGTTCCCATCTTCAAAAAAGGAGAAAAAAGCAGACCCAGGAAACTATAGACCAATCAGCCTAACATCAATACCTGGGAAGATACTGGAAAAGATAATAAAAAAACAGATCTGCCAACATATAGAAACAAGTAAAGTAATAACCAGCAGTCAGCACGGATTTGTTAAAAACAGATCATGCCAAACCAATCTTATTTCATTCTTAAACACAGTGACTAAATTAGTAGACCAGCAAAATACTGTGGACATAATATATTTAGATTTCAGCAAGGCATTCAATAAAGTAGACCACAACCTACTTCTTAGTAAGCTAGAAAAAAGTGGAATAGATAGCACCACTAGATGGATTCGCAACTGTCTGGCAAACTGTACTCAACGAGTAGTCCTTTATGGGTCTAAGTCTACATGGAGGGAAGTAAACGGTGGGGTGCCACAAGGTTCCGTCTTAGGCCCAGGACTCTTCAATATCTTCATTAACGACTTAGATGAGGGAATAGAAGGGGAACTTACCAAATTTGCAGGTGATACTAAAGGCTGGCAGGAATAGCTAACACCCAAGAAGATAGGCTCAAGATCCAGATGGATCTTGACTGACTAGAACACTGGGCCATATTTAATAAAGTGAAATTGAATGTAGAGGAGAGTAAAGTCCTACAGTTAATCAAGAAAAACCAAAAGTACCCATATAGACTGGGTGAAACCAGGATCAATAGCAGGAACTGTGAGAGGGATCTTGGAGTCTAGTGAACAACCAGCTAAATAGGAGCCAGCCGTGTGCAGCAGCAGCCAAAAAAGCTAATGCAATCCTAAATTGTATTAACAGAGGGATACAGTCAAGATCAAGGGAAGTGCAAATACCACTCTATAAAGCCTTAGTAAGACCACACCTAGAGTACTGCATCCAGTTTTTCTCACCACATTATAAAAAAGAGGTTGAGACTCTAGAAAAAGTGCAGAGAAGAGCAACCAGGATGATTAGGGGACTGGAGGCTAAAACGTACGATAAACGGTTACAGGAACTGGGCTTGGCTAGTCTAGTGAAGAGAAGGACCAGGGGAGACATGATAGCAGTCTTCCAATATTTGAGGGGCTGCCACAGAGAGGATGGGGGTGTCAAGCTATTTTCTAAAGCACCTAAAGGCCAGACAAGGAATAATGGATGGAAACTGAACAAGGAGAGATTTAATCTGGAAACAAGGAGAAACTTTCTGACAGTGAGAACAATCAACCAATGGAACAGAAGTTGCCCTCGGAAGTTGTGGGAGTGCTATCACTTGAGACTTTCAAGAAGATATTGGACTGCCATTTGCCAGAAATGGTGTAGGGTCTCCCGCTTGGGTGGAGGGGGGTTGGACTAGATGACTTACAAGGTCCCTTCCAACTCTGATTATCTGTATCTGAATTCTGGGACTTGAAGTCCACAAGTCTTAAAGTTGCCAAGTTTGGGGATCCCTGATCTAGGTCATCACCTATACTATTTCTGATAGATGGCTGTTCAGTCTCTCCTTAAAAGCCTCCAGTGTGAATATGTCAGTTCCCAAGTGTCTGAATTTTAATCAGGTACTGCAGTGGTTGCTATGTGGGGATAAAATGGCCATGTCACTTTTTTTCACTGCTGTTGCAACTCTGGACAGCCACTCTGAACTATTGTTAAGTCGAGGACTGCTTGCAAAAATAAAGTTTTTAAAAATGGGTTCAAGAGGGAGGGGAGAGGGGAGTTACAACGGTAGTGCCTTTTGACCAGAAGTAGCAGGTTCTGACCAGTTCTGGAGAACCGGTAGCAGAAATTTTGAGTAGTCTGGACAACCGGCCAATCCCACCTCTGACTGGCCCCACCAACCCCATCTATTCTCTGCCTCCCATTGAGTCCCAGTTGATTGGCTGGGTCTTCTTTGGTTGCCCTGCACAGGAGAACAGAGCTGGAAAGCAGGTTAATGGGGTGGGGAGGGAATGGAGATTTTGCAGTATCCTTTTTCTGCCATGCCCACCAAGCCACGCCCACCAAGCCACGCCCACAGAACCGGTATGTAAAAAAAAAAAATGAATCCCACCACTGCTTATGACCATTTTTCACACTTACACTTACAACGAACTGTGGTACGTCAAGGGCTACCTGCAAAATAAAGTTTTTTAAAAGTAGATTTAAGAGGAGGGAGGAGGAGGAGAAGAGGAGGAAGAAAGGAAGAGAAACCAGTTTTAGGAGAAAAGTCAAAACCTCTTGAGATGCGTCCGTGGAAGCAGCTATTCTTCCCTGAGATGGAAGAAAACTAGACTGGACTCTTGGTTCCTCCCTTGAAGTCGTTCTAGTCTCCGTAGACAATTCTCCCAGAATCTGCATCGCATCCAGAAGGTCGCATAGTTTCTTCTCTCCTTTGGCCTGAGCATCCAACATGGCTCTGCCCTTGCCCTTCTCACCTGGCTTGTGACAATGCCTTCTGGACAGGCAGATTATTCCCTCGCTGATCTCGTGGCTTTAAAACAAAAAACGACAAAGTTGGAAGGATCAGAGGAGAAAAAAAATAATCATGCACCTGGCCAGACACGCATCTTGAGAAGAGCTCAAGGCCGTGAAGGTTCAAGAAAGGTTTGTTTTTAGATAAGGAATGAGTTCGAAATTATACTGTGTGCTCACTTAGTATAGATAGGGAAGTCAATTCAGTTCAGTTTACTGAGGCCAAAACTCAGTACAGATAATAAACAAAGAAAATGTAAGATTTATTTATTTATTTTATTTAACTTATATTGCCGTCTATTCACCCAAGGCGACTCAAGGAGGCTTACACAATGTAAAATCATATTTAAAACAAAAAATAAAAATAATAAGAACTAACAAAAAGAATGAAATAAGTGCAACAGAACAAAATTTGGGAAAAACAAAACAGAACAAAAGCAGAAAATCAAAAACCAAACTTCCACCTTCCCACCCCAACGACAGAAGGTCACATGAGCCACCTGATGGGCTCCATCCTTCTCTGGGTTCCCCAGGCCCGCTGGCAGAACCAGGTCTTCAGTGCCTTTTGGAAGAGGATTAGTGAGGGGGCCATTCTAATCTCTGGGGGAAGGATGTTCCAGAGAGAGGGAGCCACCATGGAGAAGGCCCTTCTTCTGGGTCCCACCAGGGGTATCTCCCTCAAGGGTGGGACCCACAACTCGCTCTGCCTCCTCGCTCTAATGGGTCAGGTGGATGGGACTGGCAAGAGAGGTTTCCTTAGATCACCTGGCCCCAAGCCAGGAAGGGATTGAAAGGGGACAACCAGCACCTTCAATTGCACCCAGAAGGCAAATTGGCAGCCAGTGCAGCTCCTGCAGGAGAGGTGATACGTGTGCACACCGGGCTCTGCACAAAACCATGCGGGCCGCTGCATTTTGCACTAACTGGAGCTTCCGGATGCTCTTCAAGGGCAGCCCCATGTAGAGTGCATTGCAATAATCAACGCAGGAAGTGACCGGGGCATGAATGACTGTGAGTGGGGGCTGCTGATCCAGGAAAGGGCGTAACTGGTGCACAACCCGCAGCTGACCCTCCTGGTCACAACTGCCACCTGCTCTTCGAACAGAAGTTGTGAGTCCAGGATTATGCACAGGGTCTGTTTGGGGCAGTGCCACTCCACCCAAGACTAAAGGTGGTAATTCTCCCTGAACCAACAAACCCCAGACCCAGAGACACTCGGTCTTGCATGGGTTTTGTTTCAACCGGTTGCTCCCCATCCAGCCCCTAACAGCCTCCAGGCATTGCGAGAGGGAGGACACAGTAACACTTAACTCACCACGGGCCAAGACATCAGCTGAGTATCATCAGCATATTGGTGATACCTCAGTCCATGGGGACGGATGATCTCACCCAGCGGTTTCATATAAATGTTGAACAGGATCGGAGAGAGTACAGAGCCCTGCGGAACCCCGTAAAGCAGTGGGTGAGGGTTGGATCTCTCCCCTCCTATCAACACTGACTGAGAGCGGCCGCAGAGGAAAGAGGTGAACCAAGAAAGCGCAAGGCCTCCCACTCCCAACCCCTGAAGCTGTCCCAGGAGAATCCCATGGACAATAGTATCAAAAGTCGCCGAGAGGTCAAGTAGAGCAAGGATGGATGCACTACCCCCATCCCGCTCCCGCCAGAGATCATCCAAAAGTGCGACCAATGCCGTTTCTGTCCCAAATCCAGACTGGTAGTGGTCGAGATAATCCGTTTCATCCAGAAACCTCTGGAGCTGCTGAGCAACCATCTTCTCAACAACCTTCCCCAAAAAGGGAAGATTGGCGACAGGTTGGAAATTATCCAATTGGGTGGAGTCCAGCGATGGCTTCTTAAGAAGAGGGCAGACCACAGCCTCCTTAAAATGCTGGGGCACCGTCCCCTTCTCTAGAGAAACATTAATCACAGCCAGAGTCCACCTGCCTGCCACCTCCTGGGAAGCTTTCACAAGTCAGGAGGGACATGGGTCTAAAATACAGGTGCTCGTGCCCTTACTCCCTAGGATCCTGTCGCTCAGGAGAAACAGGGTCAAACTGTTCCCATATAACAGGGCAAGAACCTGCCTCAGGAGCTTCCACTGGATCAGCCACTGTGCCAGGATCTAACTGGGAATGAAGTCGAGCGATTTTGTCTTCCAGAAAATCCGCAAATTCCTCAGTGCGCCCCTTCAGGTGGACCTCAATTTCCTCCTTCCCTAAGAGGAGACGGCTCACCTTAAAGAGGGTCGCTGGGCGATTATCTGCAGATGCAATTAGAATGGAGAAGTATTTACACTTCTTCTCACGAATCGCCACAAGGTAGGCCTTAGTAGCAGCTCTTACCCGTGTTCAATCGAGTCCATCTCCTGTCTTCCGCCAGCGGTGTTCTAGACGTCTCCTCATGCGTTTCATCCCTCTCAGTTCCTCTGCATACCACGGGGCACAGAGAGGTATACGGGTGAGGAGAGGTCGCAAGGGTGCAATCCTATTCAGAGCCTCGGTCACCTTCCTATTCCAAACAGCAACTAAGAGCTCAGCTGGTCTGCATAATAGATCTGCAGTTATAACCCCCCAGCTCCTTCTGAAGCCCATCTGTGTCCATTAGTCAGTGGGGGCGGACCAATCTAATAGGTCCTGCCTCCCTGCGGGGGAGTGCAACTTTTGAGAAACTCATGACAAGGGGATCAAGAGGAGGTCTACCAATTCCAGGTCCCATAGACACTGCTCCGACAAGAACTCCAAATCGGGAGAGTGACCACTATTACTAGCTAGGTTCTGGATAATCTGGGACAGGCCCATGGAAGTCATGGTTTCTATGAAATCTTGGGCTACCTCCGACCCCGACCTCAGAGAAGGCAGGTTGAAATCCCCCAGAACTACAAGCCTGGGGAATTCCACTGCCAGTCCTGCGGTGAGGTCCAGGAGCCCAGGTAGGGAAGCTGCCACGCAGCAGAGAGGCTGGTATAGCAGCAGCAATCCCACCAGATCCCTTGAGCCCAATCTAAGAAAAAAGATTGAAATAATTAATTAAAATACAGTTGTAAAATAATCTAACATCTAATATGTGAAATTCAGGATATAGACCAGAGGTCTCCAAACTTGGCAACTTTAAGACTTGTGGACTTCAACTCCCAGAATTCTTAAAGTTGCCAAGTTTGGGGACCCCTGATATAGACTGTGTTGAACTGCAATGTAAACACTAAATCATATTAAATATGACATCTAAAATCACAATGAAGTATCTATTAGGTATTCATGCTGGCTCAAAAATTCTGGGAGTTGAAATCCACAAGTTGTAAAGTTGCCATAGTTGCTGACTCCTGGTTTACAGGTACCGTGTTTCTCCAACAATGCAGCCTCCACCAATAGGAAGGCCCAGCATGATTTCTAGGCATGAGGTGAAATTAAACCCCGCCCCCTAAATTTAGGCCTATTTAAGCCATGTGTTTCCCCGCCATTTCTCACATCGTTTGTTAGAACTACACAAGGGGAAGAGAAATGGAGGGGAAGGGCGGGGGGTGGGTGGGGAGAAATCTTGCCTTTAGGAGTGCCCTGCAGGTAGCCTAGGCTAGAATACCCCGATAGCCGATAGAAGCTCCCTTGAAGGCAGAGTCCCCAGCCACGGTAGAAGCGGCCTGGGCAAGCACACACACACACACACTCCCCTCGCCACGAGGCTGCTTCTATCTGCCCATCGAAAGCTTCCTAAAGGACACAGCCCCCAGCTGCTTCAGGGCGAGGCGAGGCGTGCCTATGCATCAGGTTCCCAACTGCAAACTCAATGCAACTGCAAGCTCAATGCAATGTACATATGCTGTTGTCAGAATAAATATCAGAGGACCCCAAGATTCCCGCTGCGTTTCTGCTTCCTGAGCCATCCCCCCCCCCCGACTTTGATTTCCCACTGCAACCATTTGGATTGCAGGAGGGTTGCTAAAGAAGCTTTTGTCTTCTGCTCTCCCACTCTTTTAAACTTCTCTCTGCAGCCTGGGAAATCCTCTCCTGGGGACTCCATCCCAGCTCCAACTGCATGCCAAATCCCAGCCACCACCCCAAGGTGGCTTAATGTGTTTGGGTTAATTGATTAATTGAGTTAATGATCTAAAGTGATTTTTATTTTGGTCTAGAGCAGGGGTGGACAAACTACGGCCCGCGGGCCACATCCGGCCCGTTGGTCTGTCCAATCCGGCCCGCCCCTGAAAAAAAATTGCTGGGCGTGGTGTATTGCCCTGCGCCGCGTGGCCCCCAAGGCTGCAAAACAGTGCGGAGCGCTCTCGGAGTAGGAAAGAAAAGAACGTTGCAAAGGCCTCGGCTGAGAGTTTGAAATCACCTTCGAGTGTGACCTCTCCGAAGGTGAGTCCCCGCCGATCCCCCTTTTTTTCTCGGGGCTTCCAGGCTTAAACTTTGCAAAGGCAAAGCTTGCAGGTGGGAGCGTCTTCCCGCCAAGGAAAGGGAAGGGTTCCGCCCGGCAGGCGGGTGGGCGGGCTGCTTGGAGGAGGCGACTCGGCGGCGCTCCGGGTTTCCCCTCCACCGCGCTGTGCAAAGTTTAAGCCTGGAAGCCCTTTCGGCTTCCTTTTAACTTGCGGGCGCTCGCACCTGGCCCCGAGCCATGCGATGGAGGGAAGCCCGGAGCGCCGCTGGGTCGCCTCCTCCAAGCAGCCTGCCCACCCGCTAGGCTTCCCTCCGCCGCGCGGCTTGGGGTCAGGCGCGAGCGCCCGCGAGTTAAAAGGAAGCCAAAAGGGATTCTAGGCTTAAACTTTGCACAGTGCTGTGGAGGGGAAACCCGGAGCGCCACCGGGTGGCCTCCTCCAAGCAGCCCGCCCACCCGCTAGGCTTCCCTCTGCCACGCGGCTCAGGGCCAGGCGCGAGCACCCGCGAGTTAAAAGGAAGCCGAAAGGGCTTCCAGGCTTAAACTTTGCACAGGCAAAGTTTACAGGCAGGAGCGTCTTCCCGCCGAGGAAAGGGAAGGGTTCCGCCTGGTAAGCAGTTGGGCAGGCTGCTTGGAGGAGGCGACCCAGCGGCGCTCTGGGTTTCCCCTCCACTGCACTATGCAAAGTTTAAGCCTGGAAGCCTTCCGGCTTCCTTTTAACTCGCGAGTGCTCGCGCCTGGCCCCGAGCCGCGCAGTGAAGGGAAGCCCGGAGTGCCTTTGGGTTGCCTCCTCCAAGCAGCCCACCCGTCGGGCAGAACCCTTCCCGCTCATCCCTTGGGTGTCTGCCTCGTTCCTCTCTCAGTCGCTCTCTCGCTCCTCCACCAGCCCAGAAAAGAAAGAGAAAAAGAGGCGAATAGTTATTATTCTCAGCTGAAACAACCAGAAACGAAGGCAGGCAGTCAGGCAGAACGGAGCACTGGATTGAACCGTGGGCGGCTGTGTGGGGGTGAACGGGCGCTTCGGAGGAGCTGCACTGACAGGAAGCCACCCTGCTGGCTTCTTTGAAGCAGTTTCTTCCTGGGCTGGTGGAGGAGCGAGAGAGCGACTGAGAGAGGAACGAGGCAGACACCCGAGGGATGAGTGGGAAGGGTTCTGCCTGGCAGGTGGGCTGCTTGGAGGAGGCGACCCGGCGGCGCTCCGGGTTTCCCCTCCACCGTGCGGCTTGGGGCCAGGCGCGAGCGCCCGAGAGGAAAAAGCAAGCTGCAAGTTGCTGGGAAGTTGCTCGGGTGCTGGAAGCCGCTGTCGTGGTGAGCGGCTCGTCGGGCACATACGCGAGGAGGAGGGCTTTTAAAGTGCCGCCCGAGCAGGACCGCCGAGCCAGGAAATGGGGCACCAAGGCAGGGCAAGGCTCCACCAGCAGCGGCCGAGCTTTAGGTGGGCTTGGATGCCCCTGAGCGCGAGAATATGCTGCATCTCCGTATGGTCCGAAAATGGAGAGCTGAGTATGATAACCTCAGTCAACAGGTGCAGAAGGGAAATGCCAAGAAGCACAGGTGTGGATCAGGTTGGCATCCATTATATCCTGAACTTGAAGATTCCATCTCTCAATGGATTGCTGACGGGAGAGCAAAGGCTTTTGTTGTAAGCAGGGCTGATATTCAAGCATTTGCCCTTGCAATGGCACCACAGTTTGAAATTACCCAAGGAGAATTCAAAGCCTCTCATCGCTGGCTGGATGGCTTCCTTCAGCGATATGAATTGTCTCTCAGGAGATCCACCTCGCTCTTCAAGCTAGAAGATGCTGAAATTGTCAAATGGGCACTTGCTTTTAAATCACTTGTTGATGCCATTGATTTCTCCAAATATAATGTCTCTCACATGATTGTGATGGATGAGACTGCAGTTTTTTTGGGCCAAGAGGCTCAAACAACAATTGATAAGAGGGATGCCTTGTCAATTTACATTCCATCAACTGGATATGAAAGTGCACGTATTACGTGCGTCTTGGCCATTCGCCTGGATGGGACAAAAGTAGCATCTCTTGTCGTTTCCAAGGGCAAAAAAGAAAAAATTGAATGTGTTTCAGGGATTTATGTGCTTGAAACCGAAAAGGCTTGGTGCACACAGGGTGTTATAAGGAAGTGGATCGAGTTAATACTGCCACTTGTTGTGCGAGGTGGCCAAAGAGGCATGGTAATATGGGATGCAGCCAGCACTCACCGTGCCAAAGACATGAAGCGGTTCCTTGCACAAAGAAGAGTGGATCAAATCATGATCCCAGCAGGAATGACAGGACATCTCCAAACCCTGGACATTGCAATAAACAAACCATTCAAGGACAATCTGCAGGTACAAATCAATGACTATATTGAGAATCGCATAGAGAAAAACCAACAAGGAAACTTTGTGAAGCCTAGCCTGGCAGAGGTTGTGAGTTGGGTGAAGAAGGCATGGGATACCATCACTGACACCTGTGTTGCCAATGCACTACGAGCAGGATACCTGGACAAGAGATACTCCTTTAAGGAGACCTCTATTGCTAAACGTCAGCGATTGGGACCAATTCTTTTACAGGCAATGGAATCACAAGAGATGCCAGGAGGAATTCAGGCTTTGGAGTGTTATGACGATGTTCCAGAAGAAGATGACATAACTATTTTTGAATAAATTGTTCCTATATATGTTTGCATAAATTGTTCTTCTGTTTGAATAAATTGTTCCTGTATTTGAATAAATGGCTTGGTTTATTTATTTTTATTAAAATGGTGGATTTTAAATAAATTGGGGTGTTGCTTTGTGGTTCCACTGGGGGGGGGGGGTGGCTGGGATTTGGCATGCAGTTGGTAACTTACAAAAGGGTTGTTTATCATTAAGATCTGCCTTGTGATCAAAGGCAACGTGAAATGAGGGCAGGGAGGGAAGAAGTAGCAGCTTCTGCTTAACCTGAAGGTCCCTGCTCTTCCGCCACATCTCTCTTTTTACCTGGGGGGGGGGGGCGGGGTTTGTCCCAAGACCCTTTGAGTTTATTCATTCATTTACGTTTCCCCAAGGGGCTTTTTTTGGAGGCGGGGTGTTTCTTCCCTGCAACGCAGCCATCATCTCTCACGGGCCCAGCAAGACTCCTCCCCACTGGAGAGAGGTGGGGGTTCAGGGAAGTGTCCTGTTAATCATTAAAGCACTCTGAAAGATCACCCTTTGGTGCCACCAGGATGATCTTCACCCAGCTCAGGCAAAAAACCCAGGAGCCCCTCCACTCCGCCCCTCCCTGCCCACCCCAGTGCCTGCTCTGCTCAAGCCAGAGATGGGGGGCGGGGGGGGGAGGAAACAAATCTTGCATTCCCAGAGCGCACCTGGGAGGGGGCTTGTCTAGGATGGAAACTAAGCAGGGTTGGAGCTGGGATGGAGTCGCTTCTTTAGCAACCCTCCTGCGATCCAAATGGTTGCAGTGGGAAATCAAGGGGGGGGAGGGGAGGGGATGGCTCAGGAAGCAGAAACGAAGCGGGAATCTTGGGGTCCTCTGATATTTATTCTGACAAAAGCATATGTACATTGCATTGAGCTTGCAGTTGCATTGAGTTTGCAGTTGGGAACCTGATGCATAGGCACGCCTCGCCTCGCCCCGAAGCAGTTGGGGACTGTGTCCTTTAGAAAGCTTTCGATGGGCAGATAGAAGCGGCCTCACAGAGATACGTGCACATGGGCCGCTCTAGGTGGGGGAGGAAATTAAGTCACCTCCAAAAAGACGGCCTAGCCGTTTTTTCAGGGGTCAAAAAAAAATAAGGCCCGGCCTTATTATGTGAGAAACACGGTAGTTTTTACAACTGTTCGCTTAGTGACCAAAGTGATAATGGTACTGAGGTATGGCCATTTTTCACTTACAAGTGTTACTGTATTCCTGCGGTGACATCATCGTGATCCCAGTACTTGGCAACTGGCATGTATGAATGACAGTTGCAGTGTCCCGGTATCATGGGATCTACCTTTTGTGATCTGCTGACAAGCAAAGTTGGTGGGGAAGCCAGATCCACTTAAGAAATAGGTTATTTTTGAGCTGTGGTGGCGCAGTGGTTAGAACACAGTATTGCATGTTAACTCTGCTGACTGCCAGCAGTTTGAACCTGATTGGCTGAAGGCTGATTCAGTCTTCCATCCTTCCGAGGTCGATAAAATAAGACCCTGATTGTTGGGGGCAAGAGGCTGACTCTGTCAACCTCTTAGAGAGGACTCTTATCAATTAATTCACTTAACAACTGTGGCAAGAAAATGGAGCAAATCTCATTTAACAACTGTCTCACTTAGCAATAGAAATTGTGGCCAGCAGTTGACAAGTACCTACAAAGGATTTCTAATAGATGTCCAATTGTTTTATTAAAGGAACTATTTATCAGAAAGATCTGGTTGATTAGGTTCTGCTTGCCAAGCAGAAGTTCAATAGGGAGAACCTCCTCTATAATATTTTGGGCTGAAGCAAACTTCACCTGTACCTTCTCAACCTGCTTTTAAACATCAAGGTGTGAAGGAACCCACTAGAACTAGGCTGCAACGCTAGACAAGGCCTCAAGGTGGCAGTAAAGAGGCCAAGGAATCATCTTCTGCATTTGCGCAGACAAGAATCTCTTCACTTCTCTCACCATGAATAAACCAGAGCGTCCCACGCTCGGCGCTTTCCATTGGCCTAACTGAAGAGGGGCGGGACAGGAGAGGCTGCCTTTCCCAGCTAATCAAATTGTACTTACTCTTGCGTTCCGGGAAAGCACCCAGAACCCGGAGGAGAATGCGCATGCTCAGTCGAGGACTATATATATAGGAAGCGCCTGAAGATGGACGCCCCATTTTGTGCCGCACCCAGGTCGTGGCAAGAGGGAGCCGAGGGGGGAGGGGCAAGCGAGGCTGCGTCAGAAAGGGGTGGGGCTGTATCTATTTATGAAGCTATTCCGCCTTTTTACAAACTTCCGTGGGTGGCTGAAACTCGAAAGGACTTTACTTTTCATTTTTGATATTGTTCGTTTTTAAAGTTAGAACAGGGAGGTCGCTTTAAAAGACTTCCTTCTCTCCAAAACAAAAAATGCATTTGCACCATGAACTCGAGACAGAAGTCCCCAGCCCTCAAAACCATGCAAAGCAGCCTACCATTCATAAGCTGGGACAGATAAACTTGGACTCTGGAGTTGTCTTTTCTCTGTTCCCATTCAGAAGATGCCGTTGTTTTCCCCAAAACAACCCTGTGAGGTAGACCAGGCAGAAACAGGTCTTAAAGGCCTCTGTCCTCTTAAGGATGCCTCATTGCTGGAGGTTTTCAGGAAAAGCCTAGAGAAGGGATTGCTTGGAATAATGTGAGGATTCCCTATACAGAACAGGAAAGGGTTGGACTAGAAGACCTCCAAGGTCTCTTCCAGTCCTATGATGCTATGATCTATTACTGGACTGATACTGATGTTTTTCAGCCTCAGCAAATTTAACTTGTGTGGACTTCAATTCCCAGAATTCCCCAGCCAACAAGACACACAGACTTCAGAGAATAATTAGGACTGCAGAAAAACAATTACTATCAACCTGCCTTCCATTAAGGACCTGTATATTGCATGAGTCAAAAAGAGGGCTGTGAAAATATTTACAGACCCCTCACATCTTGGACATAGATTATTTCAGCTCCTACACTCAAAATGATGCCGTAGAGCACTGCATGCCAAATCAACTAGACACAAGAACAATTTTTTCCCCGAACACCATCACTTTGCTAAACAAATAATTCCCTCAACGCTGTCCAACTATTTACAAAGTCTGCATTAACTTTTAATCTTCCCATCCTTCCTTTCACCCATCTCCTCTCGCTTATGACTGTATGACTGTAACTTTGTCGCTCGTATCCTTATGATTTATATTGACTGTTTCTTAGTATGATTTGATGGCTCATTGTACCCTATGACTATTATTAAGTATTGTACCTAATGATTCTGGACTCTTGACAAATGTACCTTTTCTTTTATGTACACTGAGAGCATTTGCACCAAGAGAAATTCCTTGTGTGTCCAATCACACTTGGCCAATAAAGCTAAGCTATTCCATTCCTATTCTGTTCTGTTCTGTTCTGTTCTATTCTGTTCTATTCTATTCAATCATGCTGGCTGGGGAATGGAAGTGCACATATTTTAAACTTATAGAAGTGGAGAAACATTAAAGATCAGGCTACAGATCTCAGTTCTGACAGTGTACATAACCATCTGCCCATTGTTCAGACTTAAATCGACAAAGAATGAAGTCATTCAGAGCAATCAGCGTTATATCACAGGAATCTTGTTATATCCCATTTCCCCATTCATTTCCTATAATTACAGAACACATCTTCTAATCTTAATTTGGCATATATTTTAAGCATCAGGAATGCCATTTAATGTATATTATTAACCCTGTGGAAATAACGGAAAGGGTTCTGTAGCACATCTTCTGACATTTTATTAAAAGGCAGAAGGTTCTAGAAATCTGCCTCTAGTTTCTCAGGGGTCTCAGAAAAAAAAGGGTTTAATATTAACATGCCTGAATAGAGGTAGTCTTTGACTTAACAACAGTTCATTTAGTGACCAAAGTTACTAGTGGACCTGAACAAAAGAGATTTATGGCTGCTTTTTACACTTATGACTGTGGCAGCATTCTCACAGCCATGTGATTTACATTCAGATGCTTGGCAACTGTCTCATATTTATGACGGTTGCAGTGTCCTGGGGTCACATGATCCCCTTTTTGCAACCTTCTGAAAGGCAAAGTCAGTGGGGAAGCCTAAGTCACTTAACAACCGTGTTACTAACTTAACAACTGCAGTGATTCACTTAACGGTGGCAAGAAAAGTCATAAAAATGAGGCAAAACTCAACAAATACCTAGCAACATAGATTTTGGGCTCAATCGTGGTTGTAAGTCGACTATCTGTATGCCTGCTCTCGTTGAACTGTCTGGATACAGGAAGATATTTTTTGTAGCTGACAAAAGAGGAAATGAATCATTTCTGGGTCACCTACTTTGGATTAATGCCCTCTTCTTATCTGTAAATAACCAACAAACCGTGGACCTTTTGAAATGGGAAAGCTGTATTCTTTGGCCTGTAATTATAATAGTTAATTCATAGCAACCCAGATTGGAAAGGACCTCAGAGATCATTTAATCCAACCCCTGCCAGTGGTATGCAATCCTTATATCATCCTGTAAAAATGGCCAGTCTTTTTTCCTGAAAACCCCCAGTTTCCTGGCCTGCATCTTTTTCAGGGCTCAAGCAACCGTTTTATCATAAGGCAGTGGCAGAGATTGGTAAATTATGAATTTTAACACTATAATATAGGTAGTTCTCAACTTAGGACCAGTTGGACAGCAACTGTTCTAAGTTACAATGGATCCAAATAGTTTGCAAAACCCATAAATCCCACCTCTGACTGGCCCCGCCCCCATCTGCCTCCCATTGAGTCCCAGCTGATCAGCTGGGTCTTCTTTGATTGCCCTGCACAGGAGAACAGAGCTGGAAAGCAGGTTAGTGGGGTGGGGAGGAAGCGGAGATTTTGCAGTAACTCTCCCCCAGGAGTGGGGATTGAATGGGGATTTTACAGTAACCATCCCTTGCCCTGCCCACCAAGCTACGCCCACAGTACCGGTAGTAAAAAAAAATTGAATACCACCACTGGCTAGCTCCCCTCCCCCACAGTCACATGATCACATTTTGGACACTCAACATCTGGTTTGCATTTACAGCTGTTTGTGGCATCCCGCAGTCACATCACGACAGCAATTCATGTGCGTTTTTGCCAAAAACCTTACTAGTGTTCCTTGATTTGTTTATTGACCATTCCAAGGGACAATGGCAACGAAACAAGGGACTTATGACTGGTTTTCACATTTACAGCCATTGTTGTAAGTTACAACCCTCAAAACGACTCTACAGGGCAGAGGTCTTCAAACTTAGCAGCTTTAAGACTTGTGGACTTCAACTCCCATAATTCTTCCTCCAGTCCTGTTAGCTCGGGAATTCTGGGAGTTGAAGTTGCAAGTCTTAAACTTGCTAAGTTTGAAGACCTTTGATATAGGGCACTGCATAGCAGAACAACTAGACATAAGGACAGTTTTCTCTTGAATGCTAACAATTTCCTCAACATTTAAATTATTTACTAAGACTGTATTGCTATTATTCTTCTCATCCTTCTCATTAGCTATCTCTTCCACATATGACTATAACCGTGTCGCTTGTATTTTACAATTTGTATTGTTTTATTTTCCTAGTATGTTTTGAATGTGTATTAGTAACCTATGTATGATTTGATTGCTTACTAGTAATCTATGACTATCACTAAGTGTTGTATTATGATTCTTGATGAATGTATTTTATTGGCCAATAAAGAATTCCTATTCTATTCTATTCTATTCTATTCTATTCTATTCACCGTGACTTACCACAGTAATTTCGGGCTCACTTGCAGTCGTAAGTCAAGGACTTCCTGTATGCAGCAATGACTGCCATCTAAAGATTTAGGATCAAATGCTAAAAGTTATACCTGGGAGTCCCTTTTTTAGTTTTCTCAGCTGCTGTTTGCCTCTGAGCGGCTTCTCCAGAGAGGAAATTCTTAGGAGCAAAGCTCTCCAAACTTCTTGTGTGACAGGCTTTCTTTTCCAGAAATGAGGAATTTCCCAGGAAAGTTTGGTTACTCTGGAGCTCCAGAAAGTAGCTCGCCATGATTTCCAGGATGGTTTTTAAAGGAGTCTCTTTGGCCTGCAGCAGAAAAAGTAAGATAAATGGGCCATTAGAATTAGGCTGACTCAATTTTACTGTTTGCAAAAGACAAAAGAGTTGATTCCCAGCCTGCATGTTCTGGGTTCAAGTCTCCCGCTTTTGTGATATTTTAAACAATATAATGTACTATTAAATTAGAGCAATGTATTTATTTGTAAACCAATGGATTATTTGCAAAATTTGTTCCTCTTCTCTTTCCTTCTTCCTTTTCTTTTTTCCTTTCTTTTCTTTCTTGCTTCCTTTTCTTTTCTTTTGGTCTTGATTCCTTCCTTCTTTTTCCTCTTTTCCTTTCTTTCTCTCTTTCTCCCTTCCATCCTTCCTTCTTTCTTTCTTTCTTTCTTTCTGATTGTGTACAGGCAGTCCTTGATTTACAACCACAATTGAGACCAAAATTTATATTGCTAAAACGAGACATTGGTTAAGTGAATTTTGCCCCATCTTCCGACCTTTCTTGCCACAGTGGTTAAGTGAATCACTGCAGTTGATAAATTAGTGACCCGGTTGTTAAGTGAATCTGGCTTCCCCATTGACTGCCTTTGCCAGAAAGTCACAAAGGGGGGGACACCACAACTGTCATAAGTATGAGTCAGTTGGCAAGCATCTGAATTTTGATCACATGACATAGGGATGCTGCAAAGGTCATAACTGAAAAATTGTCATAAGTCACTTTTTCCAGTGCTGTTGTAACTTTGAACGGTCACTAAAGGAACTGTTATAACTTGAGGATGATCTGTACAGAATAACAGAGTCGGAAGGGATCCTGGAGGTCTGCTAGTCAAGCCCTCACCTCAAGCAGAGACTTTTCTTAAGTACCTCCAGTGATGGAACACCCACAAGTTTTAAAGCACCCATTGATTAATTGTCCTCGCTGTGAGGAAATTTCTCCTTGGTCCCTAAGATCAATAATTATCATTTTTGGTGTATTTAAAGAGGAAACTGACAGCCAGTTATGAGTGATGTAATTAGTTGTTTTTGTACATTAAAGGGGATTAGAATAGATGACCTTTGTGGCCCCTTCCAACTACTCACCTCGAACAGTTCATCCCATCAAGAATTTTACTTATAACTTTCAAAGTGTCCTAGAAACCATTGTGCAAAAATTCAGAAATGCTGCCCTGTTTTACCTTGTTTTGTTTGTATAAAGACTGGAGATTCAAAACATTCCGGAGCTCATTTCTGTTGTTGATGCTGAGGGCGGTACGGGGAAATTCTTCGTCCAGTATGGTACTTGTCTTCTTTAAGCCCTGGGCCAGAGATAATGTTATAAATCAGCATAGAAAAATAATCTTAAATCTTTATACAGCTGGTTAATTTAGAAGTCAGTGTAATAATATTCACAGAAGCTGTTGGTACATAACTTTTTTTTTTGTAAATTTTTTATTGATTTTTAAAAACAAACATAAACAAAACATAAAAACATCAACCTTTCTTCCATGAATATACAAGCAGTGCGCCGGTTGGTTTACAAATTTTTTGTGCATCCATTTCATAGTCATCAATTGCAGTTACATTGCATAATAGCTCATATTCTCAATCAGAAATTAAATACCCTAGTATCATTATTATTCAATCATTTGACAATAATTTTATTCATTCATATTTTGCAAGATAACTATAATTTACTTAGTATCATTTTGTAACAATTCATATAATCTTCCCAAATCTATCCTAAAAAATTTTTTATAGATATAGTAAAAAACAAAAAAAAATACATCTTTACATCTTTATTATTTTCTAAGATTCTACATATTTCATTATTATTGTTTATCCTCTTGCTCTCTAATTTGAAATGTCAATCTACGGTATATAACTCTTAAAGAGGTTCAACTACCAGAATTCCCCGGCCTGCATGTTTTACGACATGTGGACTTCAGCTCCCAGAATTCCATAGCAGGCATGCTTAAAGTTGGGCAAATGTAAACTCTCAGAATTTCCCACCCAGCATGCTTTAAGATGTACAGTCCAATTCCCAGAATTCTCTTGCAGGGTCATTACTGAGAATTCTGGGAACTGCAGTCCCCATACATCTCCCAAGTTGCTGTGGCTGAGAAACACCGGTTACCATATTTGTTAATAACTGGAGCTTCTTTATGGACTTTTGCTGAAAACAGAAAAAAAAATGATTTATGGATAGGATGCTTAGAAAGGATTGAATAATGAAAGAAGGGGGCACAATGTAATCTTTAGAGAGAAAGGGTAAAATATGAATACAATTATCACTGCTTTTAAAGGCAACCAAATGTCATTTTTAGAGTGTGACAGGGTGCTTACAGTAAAAAATGACAATAAAGGTTATCTTTATTTGTATTGATATATTTATATTTACATTGCCATGGATAGGCAGCAATATAAATTCAATACATAAAAATACTTTATCTGGTGTAGAGATTCAAAGCCCTCCTCATTCCTTTCTCTTTCACTTTTTTAAAAAAATCCTCCCCTGCCACTCTCCCTTTCTTTCTTTTTTTCTTTCTTCCCCTGCCCCCACTCTTTCTCTCTCTCTCTCTCTCTGCTTATCTCTTTCCTTTTACTTCTCTAAGCTTTCTTTTTCTCTAAATTTGTATTGTTTTGTGTTCTGGGAAGAAAAACTTTCTTTACTAAAAATTAATTGCAAACACAATCGGTCCACGGTTTGTCTATATGGAACCCCCCCTTCCCAAATTCCTTGTGGGAAATGTAGTCCCCGGAGGAATCCGGTTCTTCTCCAGGTTGGGCAGCCAGAGGGAGGAGAGCCCCGAGGCTTTACCTCCCCCTCCTCCAATCTTTCCCACCCCTACCCCTCTCACCTTTTTGCTCAGGAACTCTCGCACTAAAGACGCAGCCACCTCTTCCACGAAAGACGCTTCCACTGATGATCTTGCAGCATGCAACGAGCTCTGACTGAAAAATAAAACGAAATGCAAAGGTGGTTTTATATATATATATATATATACAGTCTATATATTGGCTTGGTCTCTCCAACCCGTCGCGGGGGCTTTGCTCAAATTGCAGCCGGCGGGCGGACAAGGCAGTTGCCTTACAGTTGGCAGGTTGTCATGGCGATGACGTAACGCGCCGAGAATTCTCGGGGGTTCCCGAGGCCAGATGAGGATACCGCCAGCCTATCCTCGCGATGCTTAGAATGGGAGTTGAAGTCCACGCGTCTTAAAGTTGTAGAGAGATTGAGAAAGGTTGGGGCTCAGATTGAGAAGGTATTGGATACGAGTGGTGAAACATGATGTTTGCAAAGAAGAAAGGAGGCTGGCGAGCTTTGCTGTCAGAAAAGGTGCTTGCAATGTCTTTTTATATGGTGTTGAAGGCGAAGTGATTTTTTTTGTAGGAAATATTTTCTCTTTTTAAAAAGTTATTGAGAAAGGAGGGGATCAGGGGCAGAGAACGAAGAATAGAAGATGGAGGAAGAGAGGAAGAAAAGGAAGGAAGAGGAGAAAGAGGGAGAATAGAGGGAAGAGGAAAGAAGGTGAGAGAAAAAAGAATAGAGGAAGGAGGAGGAAAGAGGAGGAAGATGAGGAAGAATAGAGGGAGAAAAGGGAAAGGAAGAAGAAAAGGAAGGAAAAGAAGGAAGAACAGAGGGAGGAGGAAGGAAGATGCATCAAGATGAAGACTAAAGAACCAACTAAATTAATAAGTTAATGTAGACTATTAAAAGCAAAGAGAGACATTGGTAACTTTATTATTATTATTAGGCAAACACATATTGTTTATCTTTATTTTTAAAATAAATATTAAAGGATTATATTTGAAATAATTGAAATGAAACAAAAAGATGTTTGGATTGAGATTAATGAAAGAGGCTAGAATTAATGTGTTTGTTTCTCTCCTTACTGAAAAATTGGAATGGAAAAGGTAATAATAGAATTAAGTATGCATATATGAATGTATAATTAATGTCATATTTGTATGTAAAGGTGATGACCCAGAAATAACGTTGTCCACTAAAAAGAGATTTTTGTTTTTAATGTGAAAAACTGAATAAAATTTATTTTTTTTAAAAAAGAGGAAGGAAAAAAAGGATAGGGAAGAAGGGAAGGATGGGAAGAAGGAACAAAGGACCATTAACATTATCCACGATAATGCAGCCATTTGGCATCATTCTTGCAAAAGAAACCCAGCTCAAATTACTTTCACACTAAGCAAGGAATGGTTATGTCAGCTGTGCCAGATTTTACCATCTTTTTTAGTCATGGTTCTTAACCAAATCACTGAAATTGTCAAGTTAATCATGTGGCCATTAAGCAAGTCCGGCTTCCCCCGTTGACTTTGCTTGTGGAGAGCTGAGTGAGAGTGTTGCCAACGGCTGTGGAGTTTTCAGGCCACTATAAGCTTTTCTTTCAAAAGGAAATTTCAGGAGCTTTTATGAAAAATTGCAGAGCAATATATTCTTTATGAATGATCATAGATTTTCCATTGTCTTGAGTACAGTAATCCTTGACATATGACCGCAGTTGAGCCCAAAAAATCTGTTGTTGAGTGAGACAGTTGTTAAGTGAGTTTTCTCCATTTTATGACCTTTCTTGCCACCATTGTTAAATGGAACACTGCAGTTGCTAAATTAGGAACATGGTTGTTAAGCGAATCTGGCTTCCCCATTGATTTTGCTTGTCAGAAGGTTGCAAAAGGGGATCACATGACCCCAGGGACACTGCAACTGTCATAAGGGCGAGTCAGTTGTCAGGCGCCTGAATTTTGACCACACGACCTTGGGGATGCTACAATGGTCATAAGTGTGAAAAACCATCATGTCACTTTTTTTTAGCGCTGTTGTAATTTCGAATGAAAACTATTGTAAATCAAAGACGAGCTGAACTATTCCCAATCACAAATGCATACTTGTGATAAAAGGAATGAAAAGCATTTAGAAATATGAAGTAAGATAATACCTCATGAAACTAGGCACTTTTTATTTTATTTCATTTTCATTTCAAGAGCCATAGTGGTGCAGTGGTTAGAATGCAGCATTTGCAGGCTAATTCTGCTGGCTGTCCCCTGCTAGCAATTTGGCAGTTCGATCCTGACCAGCTCAAGGTTGCCCCAGCCTTCCATCCTTCCAAGGTGGGTAAAAGGAGGATCTCAATTATTGGGAGCAAGAGACTGACTCTGTAAACTGCTTAGAGAGAAAAGCACTGTGAAGTGATATTTAAGTGCTGCTGCTGCTTTTGAGTGGCACTATAATACAGCAGATCACACAGAGTGTGTCAAATGCAATCCAAACCCTGTTTGGAGTTTTTGGCAAGTTGTGGCATCTTCACCACTGCAAAGCTGCCTTGAAACGTAGGGAGACTGGAGGCTAAAACATGCAAAGAACGATTGCAGGAATTGGGTATGTCTAGTTTAAAGAAAAAAAAGGCCGAGGGATGATAGGATAGCAGTATTCCAGTATTTGAAGGGCTGCCCAAAAGGAGAGGTCAAATTATTTTCCAAAGCACTAGAAGCAGCGGACGGAAACTAATCAAGGAGAGAAGCAACCTGGAATTCAGGAGAAATTTCTGACAGTGAAGCTAATTAATCCTAAATGTACTCCTTCAACCAGATACACTCATACCTTGCTACTCCTGTCTATAAAGAGAATTTGTACTGTATAAGATGTTTTACAGGTGGCACCTACTCTCGTAAGAATAGCAAAAATGTTTAAGGACAAATCGGCGAACTGTTGGAAATGTCATCAGATACCTGGATCATATTACCATATATGGTGGACATGCATAGAAGCAAAAAGATACTGGACTAAAATACAAATGATTGGAAAAAAAATGATCAAACAACATATAGACTTAAAACCAGAGACTATTTACATTCCTGAACTCAGGCATCCAGTTATCACTGACCTAATTCCTAGTTTACAAACATCTCTTTGTTTCTAATTAGTAGTACTCTCTAGGCTATTACAAGTGACAGACGTGTTACATCCAACCTTGGTCTATCCTTGGTCTACTGTTGCCTATCTTTTATTTGGCATTTTGGGCTAGATCTTGCTCATCCTTTGGCCCTTCCTTCCTTCCCTCCCCCCTTTTATGCTTCCTATATTTGCTTGCTTCCTGTTCCTATAAACTTAAAACTGCATCTAAATAATCACCATTGTTGGTGGCAAATGTGCATTGGTTGTAAATCACCTGTTCCAATAACATATTCCACTATTCCACTGTATCACACATTCCAAAATGGCAGAAAAACCACAACAGAAAATACTTGCTGGTATGTTTCCAGTTTATTTGGTCAGCTTGATGGCAGCAATAGTGGAAGCAGCAGATACGAGAGACATTTTTATACCAAGGCAGTACTCACCTCTGGCTTTAAACCAAAAATTCAAATTAAATCAGCATTTAATTTTTATAATTATTGTAAAAAAAAAAAGCACCATTAATGGCACATAAGAGATACCACGCAAAATATGTTTTTTCATTTTTGTATCTGCAGAAGAATATCGAATACGAGGGAATCTGTGTGGCTCAGGATTGAATCGCGGAGTCCTTTGGCGTTCTCTGAACTTGGTTCTTGCTTGCGGATGTTTCATTATCCGACTGGGTGGCATCAATGGTGAGATGGCTTAACAACGAGAGCTTTTTCTTCCTCATCCTACAAAAAGTTAGTAAGGCCTGAGGCCCCGCTCACTCACCATGCAGTACAGCCTAGAATGTCCATAGAGAACCAAGAGGAGCACTGCCAGAAGGATGAATGCCTTCAACATTTGTCCATGTTTTTTTCTAAAAAGGACAGAGAAAAGAGAACAGCTTGCTAGGAGAACCTTGGCAAATTCATGGTGCTCCCTAGCCTTTCATTAGCTGGATGCTTTCGAAGCTACATCATCTCTACTCAACTGAGCCATGTTGCTTATGAATCCTTGGGATTCAGCTTATCTGGTGTAAGCCTGACCAAGGGATTCTCCAACAGCTCCCATCTTACCGGATACCAGCGGGAAAGGGCTCCGTTCAGATGTATTTGGAGGGCCTATTGGGATAGGAAGTGAAGCAGGGGACCTCCAGGGGTCTCAAGAGCAATCATCAGCCCACTTTGTGAAAGGGCACTTAGCATCAAGCACGGAGTGGCACCACTCACAGACAGAAGTGAGTTAAGGGGCAACACTTCCCAATCCAGGCCTTTTAATGAATAAGGCCATTTCCAAATATTTAGAGCAAGGGTCTTCAAACTTGGCAAGTTTAAGACTTGTGGACTTCAACTCCCAGAATTCCTTCTCCAGTCATGTGAGCTCAGGAATTCTGGGAGTTGAAGTCCACAAGTCTTAAACTTGCCAGTTTGAAGACCCCTGATTTAGAGGGAAGGGGAAGGAAGAAAAGGCTATTCAAGTCGGACAAGTTAAATCTATCTACAATTAGAATAAGACATACCTGCACCAACATCTCTTTTTTCCTAGGTTGTTCCTTACAATCTGGAAGCCATGAGGGGCAAATAGCAAAGAAAACAATAAGTGAATATATCTTACATTAATAGCTATACTGACTGTACAGTCATTGCCTAAATTGTATTATCACTGCAGTGATGCCTCAGGTTTTGATTATCAAACAGCCTCCTACCCAACTCATCTTTTTCAGATAAATTTTGTTTTTTTGTTTTAAAAAAAAACTGGTATCACATTTTTCAACTGGCAAATGTTATTAAAAGGCGCATTTTTAAAAAAAAAAAAGTGTTATTCAGAAAAGCTTCTTCCAAACTCCTAACACGTCGGCTCTCCTTTTACAATGTTCTATACTTTTTTGCAACTCTTTCCCAAGTAAAAGCAGTATGCAAATTATATACACATAGCACCATTTTCTCCGAAATGGCAAGACTTAAAATAAGAAATGCTAGATTTCATTGATTTGCAAGATGACCTGTTTTACTTCTAATTCCTCAGATACGGCTTCTGTATTATGGAGTCTCTGCATTCAAACTTTTTTTACCTTATGATGAACAACAGGAGTTGAATTTATCTCTATTTTTTTTCCCCTCTCTAAATCAGCCTTTCTCAGCCTTTTTACCTGGAAGAAGCCTTGAAACAATTTTCGTAAAAATATTATATCTACAGTTGGCATTGCATGGTACACAAAGCTAAAAAAAATTATGTATTTTTAGTTTAGCTCGTTTAGTTCAGTTTAGTTTATTTTCACTGCATCTCGTACAATGAAATTAAATACCATCTTTAGTGTACATAATGGCTATGAAAATAAACACAAACACACATTCTTCACATTCTAAACCCCTGACACTGCATTAATATTGCACTATTTACAGTAGAATTCAATAGAGTTACTCCCCTGGGATAGAAGCTGTTTTTCAGCCTATTTGTGCTTGTTTTTATGCACTCTCGCGAAACCCCTGAGCGACCTTTTGTAGAATCTCGTTTGAGAAAAGCCGATTTAAATGACCGGTTGTGGGGCTACATCTGTGACTCTTCTGCAGAGAGAGGGATTCACGATGTCCTTCACAGAACCTCTTTCCTGAGGGATAAAGCATGAAGCTTCACGGTAGCCAGAGGGAACCATCTGAAGGGGGCATTTCCATCCCTCCTACAACTTCCAAGGAAAAGAGTAATTGCTCTAAAGGTTTCCCACCCTGATCGGGCTCTTGAGTTCAGGGTTCAAAAGACAAAGAGGCAGCATTTATCCCTGAGACTTCTTGTGAGGAATACAGGTAGTTCTTGACTTACAACAGTTTATTTAGCGACCGTTCCAAGTTACAGTGACGCTGAAAAAAACAGCTTATGACCGTTTTTTCATGATTACAACTATTGCAGCATCCCCACGGACAAAATTCAAATGTGTGGTAACTGACTCATATTTATGACGGTTGCGATGGCCAACGGTTACATGATCCCATTTTGTGACCTTCTTATAAGCAAAATCAATGAGGAAATGAGATTCACTTAACAACTGTATTATGAACGTAACAACTGTAGTGATTCACTTAACAACGGTTGCAAGGAAGGTTGTAAAATAGGGCAAACTCACAACAAATGTTTCACTTAGCGATGATGGACTCAATTATGGCCGTAAGCAAGGATTACCTCTTTCTCATTTTGAGCATTCAGCGCCCTAATATAAATATTTACATTACATTAAGTGACTATTACTTATCATCTCTTAAGAATTTATGCTCTTCATATACCTGTTTGCTTTGAGAAGGAATTCTTTTGGAAAGCAATTTTCTCCTCCACATTTCAGGATCTGTGCTTCCTGTCATTTCTTTACGGCTTTCTTCCTGCAGAGCTTGGATAGATGTTTCCAGCCACTCCTCCACGCTCAGATGGGTTGTTTGAGGCCCTCCCGCTTGGAGATGACTTAGGGCTATCCCAAGCCACTCCTTCACATCTTGCCTGAATTCCTCAGGAGATCTCTCCTGAACATTTTGTATGGATTCCTGGAGCCATTCCTCCAGGTTGTTTCTGGCTCTGGGCAGGGATTCTCGTCTGACTCTTTTCAGAGATGCTCGTAGCCAACCTTGCAATCCTGTTCTGGATGAAGTGGACCCATGGCTCTGTGGAACTTGATAAAGAGGCTTGGAGCCATCCATTCCTTAAACTTTTCTCAGAGCTGGCGGTTTCTACCCAAATCACTCTCTCTCTGCTCTCTTCCACACTTGATATCTTTCTTTTGGAGTATTGTTCGTTCAAATCCTGGATGCCCTTAATAGATGCTTCCAGCCATTCTTGAACATCTAGATGGGGTGCCTCAGGCCCTTCCTCTTCAAGGCTGTCTACCGTTGTTTGAAGCCACTCTTTGACATTTTGATTGTCTACTTCAGAACTTTCCTCTTGCAGCTTTTTCAAGGATTCTTTAAGCCATTTTTCAAGAACCGGTTTAGGTTCAGTAGAAGACGAGAGTCTTTCTAAGGATCTTTGAAGCCATGGCAATATATTGTCCACAGGTCTTTCTAAAGATTGCTTCTTGAGGTTCTCTAGTGATTTTTCAAGCCATTCTTTTCTTGGGTTTCTTTGAAAAGTCACCCCAGGCTGTTGTAGATCCTGAATGCCTTTGATGGATGCTTCCAGCCATTCTTGAACATCTAGATGGGGTGCCTCAGGCCCTTCTTCTTCAAGGTTGTCTACCGTTGTTTGAAGCCACACTTTGACATCTTGATTGTCTACATCAGAACGTTCCTCTTCCAGGCTTTTCAGGGAATCTTGAAGCCATTTTTCAAGAACTGGTTTAGGTTCAGTGGACGAAGAGAGTCTTTCTAAGGATCTTTGAAGCCACGGAAATATATTGTCCACAGGTCCTTCCGAAGATTGCTTCTTCAGGTTCTCTAGTGATTTCTCAAGCCATTCTTTTCTTAGGCTGCTTCGAGGCTCCACCTCAGCCTTTTGGAGATCTTGAATGCCTTGGATGGAGGCCTCAAGCCATTCCTGCACATCTAGATGGGATGTTTCTGGGCCTTCTTCTTGGAGTTGATTTAAGGACATATCCAGCCAATCGTTCACATCTTCCCTGGATGCTTCAGGCAATTCCTTATGAAGATTTATCAGAGATTCTTTAAGCCATTCCGCCAGGCTGGGTCTTGGTGTTTCATTAGAAACCTCTTTCATGTTTTTCAGAGATCCCCGAAGCCACCCTAGTACGTTTTGCCTGGATTCTTTGGACTTTTTGGTTTTCAGGTTGTCCACAGAATCTTTAAGCCAGTCCTTCTTTAGTGCGTTTTCCAGGAATTGAGGTTTCATCTTTTCCAGACTTTCTTTCTTATCTTCTGGCTTTGTATCCTCTGCACTTGTTAGCCAGATACTCACAGAGCACCTTTTCTGTTCTCTACTCAGAAATGATATTAACTGGTCTTTGCACAGTAATGATCTATAGCAGCAGTCCTTTCTCAGTTTACTCTCTCTAGAAAAATCAGAAAGTTATCTGGATCAATAACAAAATATTCTTAGCTAACTCTAGTGAGAAGTGCTTGCTGTCAGGAAACTCTTAGTCCAAAAGAGGATTATTATTATTATTTTGACAGTGGAGGGGTGGAGAGTTTAAAAAAATCTACCTTATGCATATCTTTGGAAAAGTCCTATTCGGTTTCATGTGTCTTACTCAGGAGTGGGATGCTACCGGTTCTGCCTGGCTCTATAAAAACAGTAGCTCTGAAGAGCAGCAGACACTGAACCTGTTCTGTGTCTGTTGCTGTTTGGCCCACCCGCCTACCCGGGCTCTTACCTGATCTTTATTTTCTGCTTTTTTCAACCTCAGCTGCTTTGTGCGGCACAGCTGAGGTTGAAAAAGAAGTGAATAAGTGGCTTTTCAAACACTGCACACGCGCGCACAGCGCTTATCAGCTGTCCAGGTGACGCAGCTTAAGCTTTATTGCACACACGCACAGCGTGCGTGTGCCATAAAACGTAATCACCGAACCAATAGTAACACCGGTTGAATCCCATCCCTGGTCTTACTCCTAGTTATGCATATGGAGGATTACAACTGTAATGACACTTACTTCATTAATTTTGTTTGCTCTTTTATTTTTCAAGTGGGAAATGGATATTACTTTCAGTATTTGCTGAGGAATGTTTAGTAATATTCAGCTAATACGAAAAATACAGTGTCTTAAAACGTCCATTGTAATTTTAAATTAAACGTTCATAAGATGGAATTTATATTTAACTGTACACAAATGTTTATGGAAATTCTAGAGTCATCCAGATCATGGTTTTCCCAAAGATGCTATTCAAGATGCAATTGGACTCTCTTTTTCTCTGAAGACTATTACTATTTCTCTGAATAGTAACACTATCATTATACAAACTAATGGTTTTTGGACTCCCTGGGATTTTTTTAAACAGAATTATAGACATTTATATTACAACAGTATTTATTAGTAACTGCTCATATGTAGCCTCCAGAATAATGAATCTTAAGGCTCTGGCTTATGTGAAGTTATGTTTAACCTACTGCAATAATCAACGATTAGTGTCTAGTAATGCGAATGAAGACAAACAGGTAATTTTTTTCTATTAAGTGGTGAGATTACACTGTGGATGTGAACTTTCAATGTTATTTATTGTTTATATCCTGATTGTCTACAAAGTGAAGGAAACTAAGAAAAGAGCAGACAGAGATGGAAGGCAGAATTAAATGTGTCATTAATTTAGAGACATTGCTACAAGAAATCCAAGGCCCCCTTGAATTGGGTTAGCCCTTATCTGTTGATTGCTGTTAGTTGACTAGATTTTTGTGTACAGCTTGAATAAAGGTTCAATGCTGCAACTTTATGATCCCGATTCTTTGCACCTGATAGAAAGTTGAGGCAAAATGTCACAAGTAAAACTTTTTAAAACGCTTTAAATGACGTATTTGTGTAGATGGACTGTTTTGGCCAGTGGTTCTAAGATGGAAGTCCTTAATGAGAGAATAACCATGGGGAAAAAGAGCAACTTCAGACCTGCGTTAAGGCTTGGTAACCCCCAGACCACATACAGAGATGACCCACAATTTTGCAGAATGCACATCCACTGGAAATCATGTCTGCTTTCCCACCAGTGATCCTGGAAGGAGTGAAGGAATGAAAAATATGTTCTTGGAAAGCAGCCCTCACCTTTGTTAATAGGGCCAGCCCATCTACAGGACAATTAGACCTTCAGCTCCAGGGTGATGGGATTAAGACATGATCCCTCCATGTCATAATAGGATTATCTATCAGCAGAGCTCACCACATGGCACAACAAAGTCCCTTCACTGCATCACCCAACAAGGTTCAACCAAACTTATTTCAGACAACCTCAGCTATGACCCCTGCATAGGCTCCTGGGAGTATGACAACCAACAGAATACATTTCTTGCACAGGAACAGGAAGCTCAAGGGCACGGCCCAAGAGAGGGTATAAATACACCCCCCTTTGGTCAGCTGCCCAGGACCTCAAACCCATCCTGTCCTTCAATAAACCATCTTTCCAAACAGTCTCCATGTTTCCATTGTCTTTCTCCCCACTTGGAACTGAACCAGATGGATTTTTCTTCTCTTAGAGCTAAATAAAATTTGAAATTCTGAAAGAGAAAGTCATGGTTGCTATCTAAAAATTTCTTACCTGCTTAATTTTTCATCAAAATAATCAGAGAGTTGCTGTTTCTCTCCTCGCAGTTGGAGTCCAACTCCTACAAGCTCATTGTTCTCATATTGGAGCTTATCTCTGTCTGACAACAGGTCACAAATTATCCTCTTCTGTCTGCAAAATATCAAGACCAAACTAAAATTAGCCCCCTTAGATTTTTTTCTTAAACAATCAAACTTTTTAAAAAAATTTAAATAGTTAAAAAAAAGCTTCTCATTTTCTCCCAACATTGTTCCAGGCAATGGAATTCAACACAGAACAGTGTATAATGTATAAGCAGGAGAGGGAATTTAATGCAAAATTTTGGAAGAGAAAATCAGGGTTGCTATCTAAAAATTTCTCACATGCTCAGTTCTTCCTCAAAACGTTCACAGAGTCGTTGTTTTTTCCCACATATTCTCAGAAGTTCCTTGTTCTCATGATGAAAATTTTCTCTCTCCAACAAAAGATTTGAAATTATCGTTGTCTTTCTACAAATTATGAAGAATACAGTAAAATTAGTCCCCCCCACCCCTATTTTTCTACTTGGATCAGCTTTTTCCCAAATTTAAAAAAAAATACCTTCACATTTATACGTGTTTATATATTGATATATTTATCCATGCAATTCAATTCAGTTTTACTTTTTCTCTTACAACAGCCAGCAATCTCTGATAAGAGGAAACACTGCTTTAATCAATTATTGCGTATATCAGAATTCCTCAGTAAAAATAGCAGATCAGTAAATTTTCCCTGACTTCAGTTATACCTCGATAATATTGTTAAGGAATTTGATTAGCTACTTCAATATTCTGGTGAGTGTCACTTTATTTATAAGAATTGCATTATTTAAGAACAAGTTAATAATTTTTACTTCAGTATATTTAGCATTACTTAATATACTTATGCTACCAGGGGGTCATTAGAATGTAAACATATTTTTTCTTATAGATTCTATAAAAGGGACAAACTAATCAAAATAATTTCCAGAAACAAAGTAAAGTTATGGATGCATAATATGGGAAAAATTCTCACTTGTCACAAATGCCAAGGCGTCAACATATCTCACCAAGTTGTTTTTTTCAACAATAAGTTTGTACTTGTTTGTGAGGGAATATGAGATATCAATAGTATTAATAAAAATGTGCCAGTCATCATGAGAGGTTATTTAAAAAAAAAAAACAAGCTCAACTGTTGCTATTCCTATCTAATTTTCCAAACTTCATGAGAAGAGTATATTTTTAATCACTTATTTTTGGTGTGAACATAAAGGTGTCATCAAATTACACCAATGTGGAATTCAAAGCACTGCCTTCCCCATGCTACATCCACTCCATTTCATTACTTCAGAACTGGCTTGATTCACTGTGTATACTATCTGCAGGTAGCACAGATATTCCTCCAATTATTTTCAATTGTGAGAAACTAACAAATTACCCCCATATTCTGATTTCTGGTGTTTTGCTCCTTCTCCCTGCTGGAGAATTTCAGCACTTCAGCATTAAATTCTCTAATGTTACAATCCCCTGAATGCAGTTGTGTTTTTCACACTCAACTAACGAATTGCATTTAAGTAATGCCAAACTTTGTGAATATTATTGATGTTTGGTTTTTTGATAAAATGACCAGTGCCTTAATCAATGTAGCAATTATGAATATTGCTTTCAAGGTGTAGTTACTTAGTAAGTTTATACAAAGATTTGAAATAATAAATCCCTTTGAAGAAGCTTTTATTATCTCACGATAAGATACTTACAAATGAAACTATGTGATCCTTGAGAGTCAATACTGACTTGATGGCCGATTTAATCCATCAAGATAAATAAACAGCAAATTATTACAAAATACTCTTCACAAGTCATTCCGGAGAGAGTTGCATCATCACAAAATATCCAGAACCGTAAAGCCTACAAACTTGAAATTTGGCACTTATGTTCCTCTTGGCTTCTAGGGGCTCACTAAGAAAGGGTTTTTCAAAACAACCATCAAAGCATTCGTATTTCCTACATTATTATTAACACGCTCTGATGCTAAGGAGTTCTACTCCCTCTCCCCACCTGCAAAGAAGTCTCTTCCAAAATCAACGCACAAGCAGAGGAGTTTCAGTTTTAGTTTCCCAGCACCAAGCAGCTTTAGTACAGAACAGTTGAGGTAAGCTCCTTGCTGTCTTCTAGCTCACAGCAAATACTGTTTCAGTTTTCAAACAGCTCTCAACTCTCTCACACACTGATAGGACACTAGACAGATGAATGCCAATTGATGCTTTCCCCCCCTTTATTTTCCTCCCCAAAAACTAAGCCCGATCACATAGTTTCGTAGCGAAGCACGGGTATCGAGCTAGGATAGATAGATGCAATTGCAATTAGAATGTTTATATCTCTAATATACAATTATTTACCCTAATTATATATTTATTATAATTTATTGTCTCCATTGTAATGGATTATATAACATGGAATATCCTCTCTAAGGTGTAAATAATGCTGAACACACACAGTATTCTCAGAGATGAAATTTTTTTTAATCTAATTTATTTCAGTAGGAATTATTTGAGACATTAAAATCATCTGATATAATCAGTCATACAGTTTGGCTTGCGTTTAATCTAGATATCAGGCTATAATTGACTGCCATAAAGCAAACTATGGTACAGGTAGTTCTCAACTTATGACCATAATTGAGCCCAACATTTCTGTTGCTAAGTGAGACATTTGTTAAGTGAGTCCCCCCCCCCCCATTATTTGAACTTTCTTGCTGATAAGTGAATCACTGCAGTTGTTAAATTAATAACATGGTTTTAAAAACAGGTATTTATATGGGTTATGGTATCTGGGTCTTGTGATTCCCATTTGCGATCTTCTGACAAGCAAAGTCAGTGGGAGAAGCAAGATTCATTTAGTGACTGCCAGACTCACATAATAAATGTAGTGATTTACAGGTAGTTCTCCACTTATGACCTCCACTGAGCCCAAAATTTCTGTTTAGTGAGACATATATGTATTTTGTCCCATTTTGCGACCTTTTCTGCTTCAATTAAATGAATCACTGCAATTGATAAGTTATTAACCCGGTTGTTAAGTGAATCTGGCTTCCCCATTGACTTTTCTTGCCAGAAGGTCATACAAGCAAGGCCAGGACACTGCAACTGTCAAAAAATATGAGTCAGTTGCCAAGCATCTGAATTTTAATCACGCAACCACACTTTTTCACACTTTCACAATAGTCATATGAAAAACTATAAGTCGCTTTTTAAAAGTGCTTTTGTAACTGAATGGTCAGTAAATGAACTGTTGTAAGTTGAGGACTACCTGTACATTTTATAATATATGTCTACGGGAGGGAGCTAAAGAGAATTTAATTTGAAATTCTGTAGGAGAAAGTCAAGGTTGCTATCTAAACATTTCTCACCTGCTCAGTTCTTCCTCAAATTGTTCGCTGAGTTGCTGTTTCTCTTTGCAACTGGAGACTGACTCGTACAAGCTCCTTTTTCTCATGGTGGAATTTTTGTCTCTCCCACAACAGATTTGAAATTGATGTTGTTTTTTTGTAAATTATCATTGATTTCCTATAACAACAAAATTAGTTCCTTTATCTTTTTATTTGAATCAGCAAACCTTTTTCAATTAAAAATATTAAAAATACCTTTACATATGTATGCTTATGTGTTTGTCTCTGTGTATTGAAATTTGATTAAATTTCTTTAAATCTAACTCATTTCAGTATGACTTATTTGCAAACTCCCAGGAGATTCAATTATTCAGTTTGGATTTAATGTAATTATTGGACTAAAAAAATGGCTGTCATTAGGTAAACTTTGGTACCTGAAGGATGTAAGGAATGTAGCACAAAAATGGGGGAAATTCTAGGCAACCTTTCCAAGCTGAAGATATTAAGTCAAAACTTACTTAAAATCCAGATGCTTCACCTTCTTTAACTCCTCTTGCAGACACTTTATTTTCATCTGAAGAGTCTGGAAAAGTCAAAATGTAATTACAAGTGAAGCATAGGTGTAAAGGTGTGTGTATATGTTTCACCTCTTATTGCAACATGAAATATTTTTCGGGCTATAATCTTAGGAGTAAAGCAAAAATCAACTTTTGAAAAGGAATTTTGTTGTGTGGAAAGATTGATCCCTCCGGCTGATTAGTTAACGTGTGAAAAACGTTATGATGATGTGTGCTTTAAGAGAAGCTGCCTAAGGAGCCCTCAGGTAAGCAGCAGCAGAGCCTGAAATGGCCTAATAGGTGGAGAGATTTTTCTCTTAAGTTCTCAGACCATAAATGAGTCAGTGGGACAATTGGACTTCTAGATTTGCAGGGTTCTTTCAATGTAGCCTGACGAAAAAGCAGAATTGTGTCATCTGTTCATGTTTCCTGTCTGGTCCACCTAGAAAGTCTGTGATGATCAGACTCCAATTAAGCCCTCCCCTAAGAAACCAGTAAGTTTTGCCAAAACTCTCTTGATCTCATGACCTGAATAACAGCTACAGACCAGTGGTGGGATTCAAATTTTTTTACTACCAATTCTGTGGGCATGGCTTGGTGGGCATGGCAGGGGAAGGATACTGCAAAATCCCCCTTCCCTTTCCTCCCCACCCCACTAACCTGCTTTCCAGCTCTGTCCTCCTGTGCAGGGCAACCAAAGAAGACCCAGCCAATCAGCTGGGACCCAATGGGAGGCAGAGAAGAGATGGGGTTGGCGGGGCCAGTCAGAGGGGTTATTTGCCGGTTCTCCAAACTACTCAAAATTTCCACCATCACTTCTCCAGAACTGGACATAAACTGATGAATACCCACCTCTGCTACAGACAGTAATTTGTAGAGGTGCATAGACAGACACCATCCTCATCATCATGTCAATAAGAATGCAATACAGTTAGGGAGACAACTGTGGACCATGCCTGCACTCCCTGTATTCTCTAGTAAGTTTCTTTGTCTTAGAACTGGGATAGGATTAGGTGGCCCTTCAAACTGAGAGGGTTTTCAAGGTGAGCGATGCCCGGGGCTCACAACCCCTCCTTCCTCTTGTCTATTTCTAACCCCTGTGGTTTATGGGGGAATGGGAAAACGGAAGGTGCAAAAAATTCCAAGTTTGGGCAATGAACCCTGAAGACAAGGCTGAAGATAAAACAATTTGGTATTTGATGGACAGTTACTCAAAGTTGAATGCAGTCCTCAAAATTCTTCAAATTTAAATGTGATTACTGCAAGTGCCTAGGACAGTGGTGGTTAACCTTCTTCGGCTCCCGTGCCAATAATTGCACATGCACTCAGGTAACAGATAATCAGAGTTGGAAGGGACCTGATAGGCCATCTAGTCCAACCCCCCACTCACTTGCACGCACCCGTGTGCCAGCACCCAGAAGGTAATGCATGCTGGGTCCCCCATGCCATCAGCATAATGAATGCACAACTGCCCCCTTACATGCCGCGCGTCTGCATGTGTGTGCAATTCCCTTGCGCAGCATCTTTACATGTGCATGCACTGTGCATCATTGCACATACATACGCAACTCCCTCCTTGTGTGATTCCCCCATGCGCCATTGTGCATGCTTTCCCCCTCATGCGCAGCACAGCATGTGTGCACAATCCCCTCCCATGTAGCGTGTCCCTGCGCATGTGCCTCCCATGCACCCCTTCTGCATGCGCACCAGGTACCCGACAATCAGCTGTTGGGTGGCGGTGTGTGCATGTGCAGTGGGGTTCTTCCAGGTTATTTCTTACGTGCCAGGTAAAATGGCTCTGCATCCCACTTCCAGCACGCATGGTATAGGTTTGCCAATGCGGGCCTAGGAAGTGAATTCAAATTCAGAAAAATTTGGAAGAGTCCTTGGAGGTCTTCTAGTCCAACCCCCAGCTGAGGCAGGAGACGCTATGCCATTCCAGACAAATGGTTGTCCAATCTCTTCTTTAAAACCTCCAGTGATGGAGCACCCACAGCTTCTGGAGGCCAGCTGTTCCACTGGTTAATTGCCCTCCCTGATAGGAAGTTTCTCCTTAATTCCACATTGCTTCTTTCCTCGAATACTTTCCATCCATTGCTTCTTCTCCTGGGTTGTTGTAACTGCCATTTTAACCAAGCGGGTCACACTCGGTTTTCCCAGAAGGCGTCCATACTGTTTTGCCCCACAAAGAAGCTGCACAGCTCTGATAAGACTGGTTTACAGGGTGTGCTGACGTATTATGGGAAGCAGGATCCCACCTCTTTTCAGAAATACACTTTCTGTATTAGCACCCTTAAAAGCTGGAGTTTTGGTTTTATTTGAAAAGACATCAAAATAATCTAACCGTAAGAGGTGGGTGTTCAGCGGGTTCTGACCAGTTCTGGAAAACCAGTAGTGGAAATTTTGAGTAGTTCGGAGAAACGGCAAATCCCACCTCTGACTGGCCCCGCCCCCATCTATTCTCCGCCTCTCATTGAGTCCCAGCTGATTGGCCAAGTCTTCTTTGGTTGCCCTGCACAGGAGAACAGAGCTGGAAAGCAGGTTAGTGGGGTGGGGATTTTGCAATATGCCACGCCCACCAAGCCACACCACGCCCACAGAACTGGTAGTAATCCCACTGCTAACTATAAGTAGTGATATTTTAAGGCATGGACATTGAAGAAGAGATTCGATTTGTCTGAAATGTCTATGGAGATTCTCAGGCGTCCAGGTCATGGTTATCCCAAAGGTGCTTCTTTTTTTCCAAGAGGCAACTGGACTTTCTGGTTTTTCTTTGAAGATGTTTCGCTTCTCCTCCAAGGAGCTTCTTCAGCTCAACATTTGTCTGAGATATTATAGGGGTTTTCAGCTTGAGCAGATTGGGCTAGAAGACCTCCAAGGTCCCTTCCAACTCTGTTATTCTGTTCCTGGTTAATGTCTTGTATATGGTATACCTCAATCAGTCTCTTTTGTTCCATCAAATGTCTTTGTATTCCAAGGTGTTCTTCCTGCAAAAATACGCTATTTTAAAAAGGCAAATTGACCATCAGCAATTAAAGTCACTAATTTTTTTTAAAAAAACAATAGCTTTATTGGAGGGGAGGGCAACATTAACCATTATTATCTCTTCACCCTTCAATCTTAGGTACCAATTAATACAGCTGGTATTTAAACTCTGCACGCTTGCCTGGAAATATACATCACTGAATAAAAGAAGATTTATTCTGATACCAGCTCTTTACCCGTTCTTCGCTACAAAACTATGGGATCAGGCTTAATTTTGGGGGAGGGAAATAAGGGAGGGAAAGTTTGCCTCTGCCTACCAGCATCCATTGGTATTCACCTGACTAGCATCCTGTCAGTGTGTGAGAGAACTGAGAGCTGTTTGGAAACTGAAACAGTATTTGATATGAACAAGGACAGCAAGGAGCCTGGGTGTGGCTCAACTGTTCTGTACTAAAGCTGCTTTGTGCTGTGAAACTGAAACTCCTCTCCTCTGCTTCTGCTTTGCATTTTGGAACAGATTTCTTTTCATGTGGGGAATAGAACTCCTTAGCATCAGAGCATGTTAATAATAATATACAAAATATTGATCTCCCTAAGAGATCTTTCCCACCAGAAGTGGGAGACCTTTTCTTTCTAAAAACCAACCAATCCCATAGAAACCCTTTTGCATTTCTTGACACTCAGTAGATTCCCCAGATTGTTTACCTGGTGGAAACGTTTGGTGAAATGTAAATCATGTTCTTCCTCAGGGAGCACAGGTGGGAGGGCATCTTCCAGATGACCGGAAAACTGGCAGTGGCGTGATGTATAGAGCTGAAAAGCAATTCAAGTCTTAAGGTTGACTAAAATATGCTGGTTTAAACGTAATGAAAGATTCGGGCTTTGTAAGTTGACTCTGCCACTGTTAAACACTTCCTTATTGTTTTTGATGTCTTTGTTGTCCTACAGTCTTAGAAACAGACGTATCACAGCTATCCCATCAGATTTACTTTTCTGTCACTTTCCCAACAGGTAGTAAGGGGGCACCAGCCAGAATTGAGATCAGGTTAACTCAGTGAACTCTGTAAGTTAAACTTCTTTCATAAATGAGAACATTATACGAGGATGCTCAAACTGGTAGGTGCCTTAGCAAGGAGCAACAGTGACAAAAATATTGGGGAAGGGGACCACATATTTTTTTTAACTGTACTTTCCATTCTGGCACCTTAAGCGTAGATTCTGATTTAATTTATAAGGAAATACAGGTAATCTTTGACTTACCACAGTTCATTTAGTGACCATTCGAAATTACTTCACTGAGAAAAATGATTTATGACTGTTTTTCATGCTTATGACCAATGCTGTATTCCCTTGTGATCAAAATTCAAATACTTGGCAACTGATTCATATATATGACAATTACTGAGTCCCAGGGTCATGTGATCCCCTTTTGCGACCTTCTGACAAGGAGTCAATGGGGAAGACAGATTCACTTAACAACCATTTTTCTAACTTAACAGCTGCACTGATTCACTTAACATCTGTGAAAAGAAAGATCGTAAAATGGGGCAAAATTCACATAACAAATTTTCACTTGAGCCCAACAATCGTGGTCGTAAGTTGAAAACTACCTGTAAAGATAACCCAATCTAGAGGAGTATTTATTTTCACTGTTAATGTTTAGTTTACCGATTACAATTATATATTATATACCTCAACCCATCTCTTTTCTGCCACTGAAGTTGTTGCTTTGGGAATTCTTGACAGTTCTTCCTGCAACATTAACAAAACACACTATTTTAAAAAAATAAACTTGCTGTTAGCAATTGGTGTCTAATAATGATTTGTTTGGGAGAGAGGGGGTTGATATTAACTATTGTTTCTCTGTCCTCAATCTTAGATGCCAGCTGAAATCTCTGCCACCTAAACTCTAGACACCTGCCTAGAAGTGCACACCAATAAATAAATGTTATTTGTATATTCTGTCTGTTAACAGCATTTAATTCAGACTCTGAAGCTGCTATCTCTGCTGCTTTTCCTTTCTCATCTCTATATATTACGGGCCTGGTGAGTTGGAGCATTAAACAACCTACTGTTTTGTGGTATTTTAGTCACGTCAATAAATTGATTTACTCCTTAAATTATCATTTTCCATTCAAATCTTTTTATCCTACAATCAACAAAGTAGATCAGCATGCAATATAGACTCTGGGTCTCTCATTTTTCCTTCCATTCATTTGTGTTTGACTCTGCCTGAACAAATCCTTGCCTTTTTTTTCTTTTTCAGAAGTGGTTTGGCATTGTGTCCTTCCCAGGGCTGAAAGTGACTGGCCCAAGATTACGCAGCCAGCTTTATGCCTAAAGTTAGATGATAATTCGTGGTATCCCCATTTTGAGTCTCATGACAACAAAATGGATTTCTTGGGCAGCTAACATAAGGTAAAAATGTATTTCAAAAATAAAGCACAGAACCAATTATAATGGCAACTGAGGATAAACACAAACCACAATGAATGATCTGTCGTCTTCTTCTTCTTCTTCTCCTCCCCCCCCCTCCTCCCTCATTTCTATACTACCCCTCATATTTGGGTAAAACCCAAGAACAAAAGCTTTTCCCCACCTCTTCTTGGAGATGCTTCATAGCATTTCTCATTCTTTGTTTGAAACTACCTTCCATCACTCTTTACTGGTGACTAGTGGCTAGAAGATAAAATAGTAGGTGAGAAAGCAGAATAGTATTGACATTTCTTTTGGAAAATCAAATATAGATTTTGGGAGACAGTACCCAGAATAGCGCATAACATTTTAAATGTATTTGTCTTCCAGTTCTGAATGATCCTTCAGAACAGGCGTTTAACACCCAGGCCAACTTGTAATTTCAAGTAGTATAAAAAGATATGCAAATAAATAATTTTCCTTCTCTAAAGGAACCACGGGAATAATCACAATAATAAAAAATGTGATTAGTTAATTAAAATCCAAACAATAAAACCATAAAACCTCTAAAGACCAAGCTAAAAATAAGTGTTTAAATGTAGTGTATAAAGAGAGAGAGAGTGGTAGCCGAAGGCAATGGCTTCATGAATGCCTTCCAAACTCTGGGAATGATGCAGGAAAGGGCCACCTTCCACCTTTCTCCAAGTGATTTTCAGCAGTTAAATTGATGAAAAGAAACTACAACCTACATTTCCAATTGCAACAAAAGCATATCTAAACCCTACAGAATTAAAACATCAATATTTGTTTTTTTAACTTACATCCCACCCATCTCCTCCAGAGGCAGCTCTAGGTGGCTTACAAGTATTAACATGTTAAAATAATAACCATTAACACTAAAATTGTTTTAATATAAATCCTACCATGTAGGCGACACTAACATGGATCTCCTTAACTATTTTTAATGATTTATATAATTGGCTGTGAATATTCCCTGTGAAGAGTCTGTAGATCCAAATAACATTTTTCTCCTTCAGATCACATCAGACATAAACAATTTCTAGAAGTAAACCTTTGGCTGTGTGGGAAACGTTCACACTTTCTTCCCAAATGTAACTGTAAAGGTAGTTCAACAGGTTGCTTTCTCAGAGTTTAGGCAGTACCTTGTCTGTGAAGTCATATGAGATCACATATATCAATAAAATTTGCAATTTATTATGAAGGGCTTCACATAAAAAGAAAACTCAACGATTGCTGTTCCCAGTTTTTCTTCCCCTAAAGTTTCATCAGAACAGGGATCTCTTTAGTGTTGCACATTCCTCCTACAATTTAGCTGCCTTGAAGATGGGGATTGGCAGCCAGAGTTTTCCAGACACCCACCAAGGTGTCTGCCACCCAATCTGGAATGTAAAAAACCAAATACGGAAAGCAAAAATGTAATAAATATTTGGTGAGCTGCAAAGCAGAGTTCCAGTCTCTGTTTCCTTTATTTCCATTAATGCTTTTATGGCCTGCAGGAGCACTTTTAGAAAATACAGGGTGGGGACTATAGTTATCTCAGTGGTTTATTTAGAAGTGAGATTCCTGCTGCCCTCCCACCTCCCTGCCAAGAAGGCAAAGGACCCCATGGTTTAGGAGAAGACCTGGGCAAGGAAGGATGGACCTGGATCTCTGCTGTTTTAAGTATTATGGACAATCCAACTGAAAAACAATTTGGGGTGCTATTCCTTCACATGATGGTGGCTGTGAGGATTGTACTTAATGACTGTTGAAGAATTAATTTTAAAATTGAATAAAATAGCAGAGAGGGTAAAATTAACTGCATTGATATCAGAGATAATAGACTAGATAGCTTTACAGGAGATTGGAAACTGTTTGTGGACTTTAAAGATTAGTGTGTCTCTGTACACACACACACACACACACACATTTTCAGCATCCAGCCCTGGTGGATTCAAAACAAAATATAGTCATATAGAAACTCCTGTCATTAAACTCCATTTTAGGTATCTATTAAGAGAATGTGTGTCCCACTGAATCATCCCTTCAAGAAGCTGTATTGTTACCGGGATCCCGTGGGGCCTTTGCAAGGACAGATGCCTTCCCTTCAGAAGCTGGCCTGCACTCAGCGATGGCCCCTCTTGAGTGACAGTATATAGGGCACAGTCCAATGACAGCACAGGAAATGTTTCATGACATTTTGTATTGTGACATGACCTCTGATCTAGCTGGGTGTGCACCCCCAGATCCCAGTTTTGAATATGAAGGGTTGCAAGCTAAAAACAAAGATCCCAAAAATCTCAGGTGGCATCTAAATGCTTTGTTTTCCAGATTATTTGGTAGCAGGCTTTAGGATTTGCCATTTGTCAATAGCACTGAATGGACATTTAGTGCAGGATATTCTTGCCCATCTGAAGAGGATTGATCAGGCTCCCTGCTCTAGTATTTCTGAACACTGGAGTGCCAAATGCCAGTACAATCTCTGCTAGTCCATTTGTTGTGCTAGTCCAGTTAATGGTTTGAAACGGTTAGTATGCCAGATTTTGAAACTCTGACAATCATTTGCCAGCCTCCCAGCCAGACAAAGAAGGCAATGATGGTCCTAGCTGGCAAGGTTTCTAGATTATTTCTTTAAAAGGAGCTGCTGAATCTTGTCAAGGCTTCTACTGCTGCTGTTTTTTTTCTACACTACTTTTTAGCCCATTTTGAGAAGTGTTTTTGCTGTCATTTTTCCCCCAGGCCCCCAAGCCTCTTTGGTTATAGTTTTTCTGACATTGTGAATAGAAATGCTAGAAAGAAATAATAAGAAATAATAATAAACTCTATCATCCATCTATCTATCTGTCTATCTATATCTTACTAAAGAAGTTTTCTATATCTAGAGGATTAATGTAACTATTGCCACTTACTACTGCAAAAAGAGGCAGGAAGGTTTTGGTCCTATTGCTAAAATGTCTACGAAATCTTTTTAAGGACAAATATTGTGTTGGGATGTATCAGTGGTGTACACAGAGATGTCTCTACAGAGACTGGCCCAGGGAAAGTAATTCAGAGGATAATATTCTGCTTTTAGTTTGGAAATGAAAAAGTCACTATCTCAAGTTAATGCAGGACAACAGAAGTGATTAGCCAGTGATCCCAATGATCTTGAAAGGCATTTCAAAAGGCACTTGTAATTGAATTAAGACTGGCTTATAGATCTCTGGGACAAGCAAAAGTAACACACTTCCACCATCACTGCCACAAAGAGCTGCCTGCATCTTTTCCCAAGTTTTTTCCTCTAAATTTTGAGGGTTTCATCAGACGTTCCACCATCTCCATTCAACACAATATTAAGACTGCATGTTACACACAGGCAACAATTCAAAAACCACACCTATGATGTCTAATAAAAGAACTGTCATTCTCACATGCTGGATATCCAGATTCATGACATTTTGTATTGTGACATGACCTCTGATCTAGCTGGGTGTGCACCCCCAGATCCCAGTTTTGAATATGAAGGGTTGCAAGCTAAAAACAAAGATCCCAAGAATCTCAGGTGGTGATCGAAGTGATGATCGAAGGTGATGATCGAAGTGATTTCCATCAATTAATAAAAGCTTTGCATTTCTCAGCTACAGGTCAACAAAGAATTTGCTATGTTCCCTCCTTACATAACTGACTATGCCAACAATGCCTCTTCTTGTTAGCTTGAGTGCTTCTGTTAAAGGGAAAAAAGGAAGAAAAAAGAATCAGACCACCTGACATGGAATTAAGGGGGTGACATTGGTTCATTCATTAGATCATATCAGTTACAATACTTGAATGTTATGAGGCAGTCATTGCATTAGTGTGAAATTTACTTGCATGATAGAAAAACTTGTTTCTGCAAGCAAGCAAGAAGGCAAATAGATTGTACTAAATTGGGGGGGGGGGATTTACTGAGCTTCCAAAAATAATTGTAAATCTGAGCCCTTTCCCAATTAAAACCCGTTGTATTATCAATTACATCAAAAGGAGCCAAAGCAGGTCAGTAATCTTTCTGTCCCCATTACTAGTGCAAAACCTTTCCTCCAACATTTCTTGTCCAAAATTTCCTGAGGCCATTGGGAACTGCATTTCTAGGAATCATGGGGCTTCAGACTGGAAGTGTAAATGATCTCTCCATTAATACAAATTTAATAAATAAATGTCCAGCAGTATCTGGACAGTTTATATACTTCTGGTGGTCCCAAAATCTCAGCACCTCCTGATTGTTCCAGCTCTTTTTCAGCAAAAAGAGCCCAGGCAGCAAATAAGATTTTGCAAAGGTTTTAAACAATATGACTGTCAATCAATTTTAGACAAATGTAATATAATGATATAAGCCACATAAGATAGCAGAGGATCTCTTTTAAGAATAATTTTATTGCTTTTTATTCAGTTGCTATGTGTACCTGTATAATTTGCATAATGAAAAATACAAAAGACCATTTTTATCGGGTAAGGAAAAGCAATATCCAGTCACATCTAAGAATTAAAACATCCAATAAAAGCATTTAGGATTGAAAAAAGCACTCTATTCTAAACGAAAGTAAAATAAGTATTTGCAACAGAAAAAAAAAGTCAGAATGGCAATGGGTAAGCTACGTTTTCCCCACCTTGAATTTGTACATTAAGAAAACAAAACTTTTTTATCTGCAGCAGCTTTCCTGCCACTCCTTCTTTCTAAAAGGGAGGCTTTTCTTGAAAGTTGAGGCTTATGGTGAATTATTAGCAATACATTTTTAAAAAGTCGAATTTAAAATGCAAGAAAACCCATGTTAGTTAGCCAGTGCAACAGTACTACCAAAAATATATTGCAAGAATTACAGAGTCCATCATACCCTCAATACGCCACTGAAAATAGCAACCATTTTGTGTTTTATGCTTCGTCATTGTTTTGTGAGGTGGGAGGAGGAGGGGCCTGGTCTTCCATGAGTGACAGGGCTGACGCTCAATCAGAGACAAGAGTGTAATCAGGCCACTCTTAGCCAGCCAATCACAGGAGAGGGTGGAGAGATTTTGGGGTGGAGAGCTTTTCGCCCTCAGGATTTTCTTCAGTCGTTTCAGTCTTTTAGTTCGGGTGGTTGTGTGGCGTTGAGTGGAGATTTCTGAACCATTTTATTTACGTTTTGAATTATTTAGATTTCCCCCCGCGCGCGCAGCTCGAATTTATATAGTTAGAGGTTCCTTACCTTTTTTTTTTAATGCTCAGAGTCGATTTTCATTCCGGTTTTCAGAAGGGGTTTGCCAGGCCTCCTTTCCTGGCCTGAGCCACTGGGCTTCTCCATCTGAATTTCGTACTTTGCCTCTTCCTGCTCTAAAGCCCTTAACCCTCCCACCACAAAATGGGTTCTTGAGGTGATTGCAGGTCCCATTTCTTGCTGGTCCTTTATAAGACTGGCAGATTTAAAATGCTTGCCTAGGAAGAACACAATTGGCCCTTTTTGCAAGCAAGAAAGCATCCCTTAAACATAACTAAATTCTACAATATGCAGTATGTTTTCAAACATGCCACCCCCTCATCCTGGGATCTTTAAAAATGCCAGTTAGAGCAACTCTACCCTTTAAAACTCTTTCTCATTCTTCCTTTTTAGCAAAACCCACAAAATTATTTAGGCAATGTTAGAAGCTGATCACACTAACAGAGTTACTAATTAAGCATAGCTAGCCAATATGAAAAGAGCTCCACACCCTTTTTTTCTGGAAATCATTTGGTGGCAGCTTATTGACTTGATTATTCCTAAACTCCCACTGTATAAGAAAGTATAAGAAATTAAAAAAGCGATGGGGGTGATCTTGTCCTGCAGGGTGATGCATATTACAAGACTAATAAAACTCCTGTAGATGATAATACACTATATCACATCTCCAAAACTGAGAAGGGATATTATGAAACTTAAATGAAAAACTTCATTAAGAAATGAGCCCCTTTTAAGTTTTTGCAAAAAGTTGTCAGCGTTAAATAACAATGAACTGCCTAACCATTGTGGGTCAAGATCGACGCATGCAATTGTGCTTCCCAATTGAATAATACACATTAGGCACAGTCCTTAGAAATCAAGATGAATTAAAAATTTTCATGAGAATTGATATGGGAGGCTTTATTTAGGGGTTCATTGTGTTTACTCAGCAATCCTTGTGATATCAATTTAAAACACATGCAGAAAGATCTGTATTTCCTGGGAAAGATCAGTTGATTAGCCTATACAGCTCTTTACGATTGTGCAGAGTCAGTTTACAGAGTAGATAAGCAGCATACCAATTTAAATTATTTTCTCAGATTTTTAAATCCTTTTTAAAGAAAAAGTTTTGTGATTTGCCTTCCAGTGGAGTGGTATTAGGGGCTCCTCTTGTACTTGCTTGTTAGTCCAAGGAATACATCTGAGCCTTCTCCTGCACTACACAGCTCAAACCAACCGTTTTTTTTTTTTCAGAATCCAGTTTTAATATACGGGAAACACCTTAGAGTGGTCTAACCTACATTTGATTTGCACCAAACCTCTGCTATCAGTGTGGACCATTATCTGTTAATTGCAATAAATAACTACAAAAAATGAATGCAGTATAGAATTATTTAGGATTTTTAAAAATCATTTCTAGCAGATTAAGATTATCAAAAGGACATTTTCATTCACGTTTCCTCTTTTTAAAAAAGCATTTCCTTGAATCGTCAGCTAAGTAGGACACTTGAATAAGTTTGTATTGAGGAACCGTTTTCAGTTTTATGCTTTGACATTTTCAGGACTACTTTGGGAGGAGGAGAGGGCAGAGGTGGGTGGCTGGATTTCCATGTGACAGGCCTGACGGAAGAGTGTGTTTTTTTGCCAGCAATCACAGGCGCAAGAGTGGAAATAGTTTGGAATGAAGAGATTTTTTTCCCCCTCTTAACAATAGTTTTTGGGACTGGGCAGCTTGTGGGAGAATGGGGAATTTGCTGAACCACTTGATTTCCCCCTCTGAATTTTCAGAGGTTCCTTTTTAGTTTAAAACATTATGCTTTTTGTTTGATGCGTGGAGTCAGTCTTCAGTCCTGGCAGATTTCTGTAGCTCTGAGAGGGACTCTGGGCCATGGTTCCCCATCTGGATTGTGAATTTTTTTAAACAATTGTTTCCTGTGGTTACTGTGTTAGAAATAGGAATGAAGCAATAAATTAAAGCTGGTACCAAAAAGAAGCAAAAGTTTGTTGATGCATTTGCAAATATAGATGTGCACAGAAGATGGACGGAGATCAAAGCATGCAATAGTTTTTTATACCGTTTTACCTGATACTTAGTGCTGTCCTAGTTTCCCCATTGGCTGAGTACTGGCAATCTCACTACTTAACCAGAGCATCTATTAACAATATTCCTTTATTTGATATATTTCCTCCTTATAAATTGGTTATATTTTGAAACGTATCAGTTAAGCTATTGCTCAGAAAGTACCGCCCCTCCTACACTTTTCACTTTGTTAGAAAGTTAGCACCCACCAGATGGATATTTCTTCTAACAGCTTTCTGAACCTAGTTACTTATTTTCTCTTATTTACTATGCAGAAGCCAAAACTATAATGGTACATTACTTTAGAAGCAATACTTCATATTTCACAGTGCCCCTTTTTTTCTAAATCCTGTTCAGTGCTATAATCTTCTTCAAATTATTTTAATAGCTTTCCACTACTCTTTGTTCATTTTCTTCTCTCATACACATTAAATCAGTTTCTATATTCTCCCAGGGGCATTCTCCTAGTTATGGCTGTTTTATAAGTCTTTGAGTCAACCCTCCAACATGGTATTATACAGTAATCTAGAGTGATCAGAATTCTAAAAAGTACCACTAAAATCATTATTAAAAGAATCAACCCCCTTCCATTTTCCAAACCAGGAATTGAGCCACCCAGTAAGGGAAGTATCTCCTCCAGAATTTTCAGCTACCTAGTTCCTCAGAAAGAGTGGTGAATCCTTGTAAAGCTTTAGTAATTGTCACATCCAGGGTAGTGTTTGGAAGGAAAGTACTTTTTTTAAACATTTCTCTGTTAACATGTCTAAAACCATTCTATTTTTCCAAGTTATTTTACTTAATAGCATCCAATTCTGCTATTCTAATAGCAAAGTTTTAATACATCTTCATTGATTGTAGTAAAAATAACTTATTCAACCTACATCCATATTTATTGTAATCTACCAAAGAGAAAGGATTCAAATCCTGCCAGTACCTGATTCCCAGCCTTAAACTCATCTGGAATTCCCTTAGGACAGTGATGGCTAACCTTTTCAGCTTGGTGTGTCGAAAATCGGGAAAAAGTGTAGCCTTCCTCGGGTCGTGTGTCACTTCAAGAAATATCAATAATTTGGTTTATGACGGACTGGGCTGGGATGATCACACAGGGCTGTGAAACTCGTCTCCCTATTCTCAGGGCTGTAGGTGCAGGATGTGGGGATCGGAAGGCCACCTTACAGGGCTGTGAACCTCATGGATCTCCTTTCCTCCTGTAACGTTCCTGAGGTAATGAAACTGACAAACCTCAGTTAATGGCGGTTAAAACTGGTTCTCTGCTGCAAACATCTTGCAGCAGCGGTGACACCAGGCCTCCACGCAACAAGCAGGGAGCAGGGATTGGAGCAGAGCACAGGCAGCTTCTAAATGTGCAGGTTTTCCCCACACCAACAGGCACGTCAGTCAAAGTGCCTCGGCATGTCACAAGTGACACGCGTGTCAAGTTAGCCATACTGCCTTAGGAAGTCCAATAGTGTCATTGTAAATTAGGTTATCAATAGGCTTCCATACTACGCTACTAAGTTGTTGAGGTATATTTGCAGCTTGAAGAGAAACAATATTATTTGGGGTTTCCATCATTACTAAAGTACAAGTCCCCAACCCAGTTTTGAGACAGAAATGGGTATATAATGTCACTTCTGTAGTACCACCAAAGGGAAATATAAGCTAGATACATTACTGCAAATTCCCTGCCGAATTATGACAGTTAATCACTCTTTCCACATTGCCAAACATCTGTATATATTGATTGGTCTTACTTAGTTCAATTTATGTATATAAGGAACGTGAAATTTCCAGAATCTTTAAAAGTTGGAACCTGGAATGTTCCATCTCTTACAATAGGAAATCAATCTTTATACCCCTATTTGCCACTCAGGTTTATTCAATGCCTTTGGATACAATCCCAGATTATTCGTTCTCTTTGTAACAGTACTATATCTGCCATGAAGTACCCTTCGGAACATGTAGCAATTGCTTTGGTTAAGATTATTGTATATCTTGTCCATTCTAACCATGAATGTATGTCTTTGTGTTGTATTTGTCGGTGCAGGGAGAGGCAGGTTCTTTTAAAATCTTTATTGTGAAGATCCCAAAACAAAAAAATTGCAGAGCCACAGCCAGCACCAGCTTTTAACCCTGGCACTATCCAACATTTAAGCCATTGGCAGGGCTCTATTACTCCAATGAATGGAATCTGATGTCAGACTTCACTCACGTGAATATGTAATACATATATATTAGTCATGAATATTTAATATCCCTCCTTTTTTAGTTGAGACTTGCCCAAAAAGCTTCGGTTTTCCGCACGTAGTCCGGTAAATAGGGTCCCGTCGATAGGTGTGACTGGATCTGTGCAGCTCACTTGTTCCTGAGGCAGTGGCCTGTTCGGACAGATCCATCGTGGAACTGCCTCAAAGCTTTCTTGAGGCGTAGCGGGCTCTGTTGAGCTTGAGGCCTAAAAAGTACTTTCCTAGACTCCACCATATGAGGTTAATTTCCCTGCTATTCTGTTTGGGTTTGAGGTTAGGTTGAGGTGTATTTCTGGTGGACCTCGTGAGCTTATAGCTGTCAGGGCTGGTTGTGTGTCACTGTGTTTGTTTTAGATTCTTTTGATTTCTAAGTCTGTTCTGTGTATGAAGTGCCAATTGCATATTCTAAGACACTTTCAAAAGCAGAAAGGAATTATAGCCAAATTGATAAAGAGGTAGTAGCCACAGTAGCCAGGAGTCAAGCGATTTCAGGAATATCTGTGGTCCCCAATTCACCGCACATCAGTTTGAGAGTTTTCTGACAAGGATCCATCATGCCCTCTCAGCGTCTCACTATATTGTTTAAGCACACTTTCTGAGGTTAAAATCTTTTTTATTTTTTCAAAAGCGTCTTTGTGTCCCCAGGTCCAATCTGCTTTCTTACCCAACAGTCTGGAGGGGCTTCGTGATTGTCACCACATGTGGCAGAAAGATGTTATAGAAGCTAAGCAGGCCACTATTGGGGCTTCCTTCATCGCCTTAAGTTTGCCACTTGTGGGATGGATGCCCGATCCATCAATTTGGAACCCAAGGAATTTGACTTGCGTGGCACTGCTATGTGGAATTTATTCCTTTTCAGTTTCAATCCCATTTCCTATACTGTTCTTGTTGGATCAATTGGTTTCTGTTATCTGCTGATATGATAAAGTCATCAAAATTTGGGACTACCCCAGGAATGTTATGCAAAAATATTTCCGTTATTACTTTGAAACAGTTTATGTGCTATAGTGACTCCAAACTCAAATCTTTTGCACTTGAATGCCACCCGTTTGTTAAGTTCTGCACATGGGTGCAAGGAGCAGAGACGAGGCAGTGAACAGTGAACTTCAACTCTTTATTAAGCATACTGAACAGAGCAATCACCCAGGGCAGCAGAAGCCCTTTTATAGGGTTGGCTGCTGTCCTATTAGCCAACGAAAAACATGGAAGTGTTAAACCCTTGAACCAATGAGAGTTGGCCCGTTAACCGCCAATCAGATTTCCCAGAAAGGACCAATCCGATGTCGCTATTATTGACCAATCAGAAGTGCAGGATTAGAACCCTGCTTTTTACTTAAGGTTGTTAAAACTTTATTAGTTCATAACACTGTTAGTTACAATTGTTTGTGCCTCTGCTGTTGCCTCATTGACTGGCAACTGCTGGTAAGCTTGCGCCAAGTCTTGCTTGGCAAATACTTTCCCTAATCCCAGGGAATGTAATAGATCTGTACTGCAGGTACAGGATATGCAGTTTGTTGCAAGTCCTTGTTCAGTGTGCATTTTGTAGTCAGCACAGATTCTCACTGACCTATCAGATTTATTTGGGGTGACAATGGGTGATTGGCTGGCTTGAGGATTCCTTGGGCAATTAATTGCTTCTGTACCTTGAGCTGGAGAGCAAAAGGGATTCTTGGCTTAAGTCTGACCGGCTTGGTAGGTCCTGGTCTATCATTAAAGGAAATAATCCCTTAAATTTTCAGTAGTCTATCTGGAATGTTTTTTGTCCTAGAACAGGGATGTAGTATCCCTGATAGTATTTTAGGCGATATTCTTTTAGGATAATTTGCTGTGTTCTGTGGTTATAGTTGTTTGCAATCTTAGGTTCGACTTGATTTCCTTAAGGCATCGCCCAGGAGAATATGGAGATACAAGATCTAGAATCCACTTCCATCAATCCTCACATTTGCTATAAATTTGTTAGCTTCATAGGTATCGGAGTGTCCTACCAGGGTTTGGAATATCCCACAACGGTATATTGGGTTTTCTCTTGCCTGGTGTCTTTCCTTTTAAATTTTGTGCTAGAGGTTTTCTGGCCATTACACCCAAGGATATTAGGTGATCGGGTGGGGAAAATGCCTTTTTTTGTCAGCGGCTTGCTGGCCAGTCATACCTGCAAACTGCATCTTTAAATCTGCAGGCTGATCTGGGATGATGTCCCCTGCACAATTTATTTTGTCCTACCAGTTTGTTGGATTTTACCCTGGATTTCTTCTTCCTCGTTACTTGTTTCCAATTCTGAATTTTCTCTGTATTACAGCAAGATAACTATCCTTTAATATCTGTAGATATCTATCCCTTGTGTTCTTTAGGCAAAGACCAGTTTCACCAGCTCTTCTCTCATGATGTCACAAACAGCATAACACAAAATTATTGCTAGACTTGCATGATTATTTACATCTGCTTTCATCAAAGCACATGGACTGCCATTTGAAAAGTCAGTAGTGAACTTGGCATGCACTCTTTTAACAGTATTTCTTTCAAGTGGCAGATGCATTTAATAATTTTATCCCTGTTTGGGAAACCATGAAAAAGAATTATACTCCCAGACAACTTGGCTGTTTTGATAATATCCCCATCCAAGGGGGGCTTACCCATGTTTTGCTATGCACAGTGAAATTTGAAAACTAGCAGCTATCAGATGATTTGTTCTGGAAAGATAGTTGGAAAAGCTAAGAGAATGGGAATGATATTTCTTTAATTTCCTTTCAGTAAACTTTCAGTTGCACCAAGTTCAACCCTTGTGATTGGTCTCAAAGTCTGACGCTTGATGTGTGACACACAATGCATATGCTTTCCCATTGTTCAGTCACTCTAAATTATTCTGTCCAGGTTTCTTGGAGAATGATCTTCCACTATTTTTTTGCTGCATTCATTTTTGGGTATTCAAAACTCGGGTGCTGGGGTGGATGGTGGTGTTGGTCTCGTTTCCTGGCATGGTTTGCAAGAGGTGAACCATCCTGCTATTGCTTGTTTCATATTGGGCCACCAGGGCTTTCATTTTAACAATGCCTGCATGGCTTACATATAAGGCTTCCAGGACTGGTCACTGCAACTTTTGTGGTACAATTACCCTATTTCCCCACAGTAAGCAATGTTTCTGGGCAGACAGTTCCTGTTGCTTGGTGTGGGAAGGGAGGGCTGGAACTCTGCTCCAACAGGCTTCTTTGGCCACCCCTCCACAGCCAGTTCAGCACCTGAGCAAGGATTGGATCCATTGCAGATTGTCTGGCGATTTCAGCCGTGATAATGGGGCTGGTTGGCAGTTCCTCAACAAGGAGGGAACTGAACTGGGTCTTCTACAATGTCTGGAAGGTGGGGTTCCTGTTGATTCCAATAACTTAGTTTCACTTCTTTAAATAAATATTCTGTGTATTTAGAGTAAATTGTGGGTCAGACTCCAGTTTAGGAGACCTAAAATCACAGGGAGACCTTTAAAAAGGAAGAGCTGTTTTCCCTGACATTTCAGACTCCACCTCTCCGGTGCAGTTTTATTAACATTCTTTAAATTGCAGTTTAATGTGTGTGTGTCCTATGCGTGCCTGGCTGAGATAGATTGGCCCTGGTCACCATGTTCTCCACTTCATCCCGGTCTTCAGCTTGTGTTCCAGCTGTGGCCCAAGGGATCTTTTTTGACCGAAGGAAGGATTATCTCAACCTCTCCAAAGTGGTGATGGAGATTGTTGGGGAGTGGAAGAAGCCACAAAGATTCTCTCCCAGAGGTTCCCTCTCAGAATTTAAGATGGAATGAATCCAAACTTAATATACCCATTTTGTCATGATTTGTCCGCTTCACTAAAAAAATTTTAAAAATCAGTCCCACCCTTTTTTTGAGGTTGAATATATTATATTAAATCCTGGGTGCAGTAATGTGGTTTCTGAGTTACAGTGTTCAAGGAAATGCTAGGGATTCACTAAAGCAGTATATAAATTGAGAGTTTGGAGAAATTTATCTTTTCATTACTGGACTTTGAGATATAGTGGGTAAATAAATTAATATAAGGATCTCTAGAAAAATATTTTAGCTTACCTCAATCAAGCAAATTATTAAAATAACAACCACCATCACTGTTGTCACTGAAACAGCCAATCGCCAATTGATGCTACTCCCATATTGTCGAATTCCCTGCTTTGGTATCTGCAAGGTTAAACAAAGAGAAGTAAAGTGGAAGGTGGGCCTTCACGTATTTGAATGTAAAAGCTCTTTTCCCCAGAAAAAAAGTATATTCAGGCCAACCTACCCTTTAAAAGGAACAACAGCTTTATCAATCCTGTTTTCTTAAAATCATCATATCTGAGATTTCTGGTTTAATTCTGATGAACCTTATTCTGTTTTTCTTTGTTTTCATGTTTCAGTTACTTTACCTTTGTGCTATACTTCACTCTCCCCAAATGCTGATCAGAGTTTGTAAAACCTTACATATATACACACGGCCACTTATCCTTGTATATAGGGATGGGAATCAGGCAAAGAAGTAGTCTTGGCACATGCACATTACTATAAACTACCTAACAAGGCTTTTACTCAAAAAAAGTAATTGTCTTTACAGAAATGAATGCGCAATTAATTCACACCAACTTAACCTCTTGGAATAAAAAAGAATCTAGGTAACCAAATCTTGTAACATTTGTAACATAATAATCCTGTTTGGATTATTTATCTAGGTTGCTTTTACCTCGTCAGAAGGTTTCTTTATTTTTCTGGAGCTTGCTGTAGTTATATTGGTTTCATTTTTAGTCAAGAACAAGTAGGATTTCAACAAATCAGAAGCTTCCTTCATGTTTTTTCTCTTATTGAAGAGTTTCATTCCAAGACCCATTCTAGAGGTGAGAAAAGCGCAAGAATTTTGGGTAGCCAGTTCTCTGCAGTTCACTTTTATGATACGGATCAAGAGGGCAATCAGGTTCCTCATAGGTACATTAAGAATCAGGTGTGCCAACTGTTTTTGAACCTTAGCTTCAAAGGCCTCTCCCTGAAGAAAATAGTTATCAGTGCTTGACAAAACATCAGTAATCAGGGGAGCAAAGGTGGTTTCTTCCTGGTACTCCCAATCTGCTTCATCGGACAATGTTTTATCAGGCAACAGTTCATTCAATGTTTCAGACTCCTCAGTAGGTATTCCGGAGTTGCTTCCTCCAATTATTAAGTGTCTGAAAAGGTTTTCTTTTGATTCCTGTTCCTTCTCAAGTTCCTTCTCCAAAAGTTCATTTTCAATTTGTTCATTTTGACTATTATTCTCCTCCGCTTGCTCACTAATAATGTGTTCTCCATGGTTGGGGCTTGCTGATCTCGTGCCAGATTTAAGAATAAAGACCAGTTTACCAGGCTGTTCCTTACTACCATCATGCACTACAACATGTCAAAGGAGGCAGCTGAGTTGGAAGATGTAAAATGGAGCGCTTCTGTAAGGAGTGAACGGATGCTTGAGCAAGCCTCTTAAGAGAAGAAACCCGCTGAGCATCTAGTAGTGCTACAGGCTTCCCTGTTTTTTCCCTTTCATTTCTCCCAACCTCAAGATCTTCCTGTATTTTTCTTTGGTGCCACTTTAACCTTTCTGTTGGCGCTTCCTTTTGAATGTCCAACTCATAGGTTTTCAACCTGTTTCCTTGTATTTCTTCTTTGAGGGTCACCTTTGTCCACCTCTCAACCTTGAGAGCTGCTGAAGTTTCTGTAGACCCTTCCTTTTGAATCTCCAACTGATGACTTTTCACTTTGTGTCTTCTTATTTTTTCTTCGAGTGTCATCTTTGGCCATTGATTATTCTTCAGTGCTTCTGAAATTTCTGTCGACCCTTCCTTTTGAAACTCTTAACTTATGAGTTCTCTCTTTCTTTCCTGTTATTTTTTCTTTGAGAGTCACCTTTGGCCACCTCTTAACCTTCTCTTCTTCTGAAATTCCGGCAAGTGCTTCCTTTTCACTCTCCAACTCTCCTTGATGTTTTCTTACGTTTTCTGCAAATTGTCGCCTTTTTGTTAGGAATCTGAGAAATAAATTTTCTTCTGTTTGCTTTTTTCCAAGCTTATGATCTTCTTGTACTATTTTGTGATGGCTCTTTAACCATTCTAGAAGGCTTTTAGATCTCATGCCAATGTCACCAGAGTGTTCTGAAATTTCTGTGGCTGCTTCCTCTTGGATCTCTAACTCATGAGTTTTCTTTTGTTTTTCTGTTATTTTTGCTTTGGGTGTGACTTGTTGCCACGTCTTAACTTTCAGAGTTACTTGTCGTCTTGCAGCCTTCCACCGTTGTTGAATCATTGTGTGTGAAGTAGGTTTCACTTGCTTTCCTTGTAGCGTTCCTATGTTTTCTGCAAATTGTCGCCTTTTTGTTACAAATCTAAGAAAGAAATCTTCTTCTGTTTGCTTTTTTCCAAGCTCATGATCTTCTTGTATCATTTTTTGATGGCTCTTTAACCTTTCCAGAGAACTCAGGCTTTTGTCATCAGATGATTCTGAAATGTCTGGGGCTGCTTCCTTTTGGATCTCTAACTCATGAGTTTTCTTTTTGTTTTTTGCAATTTTTGTTTTGGTAGCCAGAGGCATTTGTCGCTCTGCAAGCTTCTGCCATTTTTCAGTCATTGTATGTGGATTATGTTTTATTTGATCTTCTGCAAATTTTCCTGTGGCTTCTGCTAATCCTACCCTCTTTGTTGGTAACCTAACAGCTAAATCTTTTTTTCTTGGATTTTTTTGAAGCCAATGATCTCCCTGTACCATATTCTGATGGTTCTTTAACCCTTGTAAATAGCTTTTAGGCCTCAGGCTTGTGTCACTAGAAACTTCCAAAATTTCTGTAGTTAAATCCTTTTGGACTTCCAACTCTTGAGTCTCTTCATTTTTGGTTATTTTTGCTTTGGGTGCCACTTGCAGGACATTGGATGATTTGTATAGTTTTTTCAGCAGATTTTCATGAGATCCCATTTCATCCAAATATTCATGAGGATTTGATTGAGTTAATCTACTCCATAATTTTAAAATTGATAATTTAAGAAATTCAATGGAATTACCAATTGTCTCCGGAATATACACATTGTCATAATTGGGAGAATTGGTATTCCTTCTACAATTAATATTTGAGGCTGGGCATAGAAGTATGAATCCGTCCAACCTTTCAAAATACACCAATAGAATTCCAAGCAGGAAAATTTGGGTCGCAGAGGGGGCAACACGTCTCATGATGCCCATATCCTCTTGCTCATTTTACCCAAGTGAAGATGCCTTGGAATATTGCAGCCAACAATTGAAGTGATTCTATGCAGTTACCAGGCAACCCCAGGATATTCCATATGAAGGCTGCAGGATAATGCCACTGCTGTGACATCATTTTGATTCCGGTCTAATCGTCCCCAGAGTTGATCTACATGTCTGCTCCATATTTTCCCATCTTCTAGTTCTACTCTAAGATTGGGGGTCTGTGAATTGCACTACTCGTGCAGGGACCCATGGGGGGGGGGGGGCTGCATAGTTGTGAGCATACATCAATTGGCCTATGTTCAAATATCTTCATTTACTCGTCGAATCTGTGGGTGTGCTTGTGTTGGCTGTAATCTATTTAGCTCTGATCTTAATTTCTGACCCATTAAAAGTTCTGCTAGACTTCTGTGTGTGGAGGCTGAGAGTGTGATATGTTGTATCATTAAGAACTTTTCAATTTTCATTTGCCAATCCTCTGGTCACTTTTTTGCTAAGGTTTACTTCGTGGATCTTACGACTTTCTGCCTGCCTGTTATTCTGGGCGTGTCCAGGTGCTGAAAATGCATGGCGGATTCCCTGTTCAGTTAGGAAATGTTCAAAATTGTTTGCTGTGAATTGGGGCCCGTTATCCAATACCACAACATCTGGTAACCCATGTGTGACAAACAATTTCCGCAATACCTTAATCACAGCATCTGCTATGGTGTTCCCATTCTTAAGGGTTGGTGCTGAAGGGGGTGCGGGTCTAGATTCCTGACAAGGCGTACAACCCGCAACTCATTTTTCAATTTCCTTATTCATTCCCGGCCACCAAGTATAACTTCTGGCTAATGCTTTCATTCTTTACTATCCCTGGGTGGCCCTCATGCAACATTCTTTAACACTTGTTCTCTCAGCGTCCCAGGTATCACAACTCTATCCCCGCACAACAAACACCCTTTAATTACAGACAGTTCATTTTGCTAAATTTGAAATAATTTAAAGGAGTGGTTGCCAACCTTTTTGACCTCAGGGACCTCATAATTTTAAATCCTGAGGACCACTAATACAAATGTTTTTTAAAAATATATTTAATAGAAAATCTTTTCTATACTAAATAGAAATTTAATATTTTTTTTTGTTATATATATATGTATGTATGGTATTCAGCTTTGTTCAGGTATTTCCCCACATCTTTATAGTTGTGCTTTTAAAGTTGTAGCTTTCGGCAGAATCTCATCTGCCATCATCAGGCTTGTGTATTAGGTTCGTTTTCATCATGTGTGTCATGCTTTGGCAGCCATTTCTATTTTAAATTTGGTGTAGCCCCGTGCTTTTTTACAATGGCTTTTTCTTCATCCTGATTGGTTGGGAGTCTTAGGAAAAGCTAGGTTTCATCTGGGTGCCTGGCTGGGGTGTGTTTGAATTGGAGGTATCGGGGGATCGGTTTGTGCCCAGGTGTTTGCTTGGCTTGTGGTAGAGATTTTTTTGTTTGTGATTGCAGGTTTCCAAGATAATTGGCAGTCTGGTGGAGTCATCTATTCATGCTTCCAGGTTTTTTTTTTCAATCTCTATACCTTCTCTGATAATTCTGTAGCTGGGGTTTTCTATAGTGGCTTGGGTTTTGGTGCCATTGAAGTCGATGTTACGACTTGTGGCTTTCATGTGTTGGGTCTAGTGAGGAAGTGTGTTCCAGCCTTTTAACTGCATTTTTGTGTTCATTAAGGCAGGTGCGTGTGGCAAGGCATGCTTTATAAGCATAATAAGCATAATATATATATGCATGCCCATATGTATAGACATACGCCTATATCTATATGTATAACTCTGTATATGGTGAACAGTATCTAAGGGTCCCCAGCAAGGGAAATCCCCAAGTGCTCCAAGTGAGAAAAAACTCTGGATCCCTGGTCCCCAACAAGGGAAACCAGCTATACAGGCTCTGAGGTAAACCCTTTCCTGTCAGAACCAAATGTCCCACAATTTAAATGGCACTCGCAGTTTCCATCCGAATAAATGATCCAAAGGCAAATGCCTGTTTAATGACTAGCCGGCTAATGCAACGTTAGCCAGACAAGGAAGAGTTAAATCCAAGGAGAACAAAGTGGAAAGGTACTGCCTCGGTCCCCAGAAAGGGAAACCAGCAAGGAATGGAGCCTGTGGTAATTAGGTGTGAAATTGAGCCAGCTGTTGAAAAGGGCGGGAAGCAGAATCACCGTTGCTAATGCCTTAGCCATTTAAGGCAGGGGTGTCCAACCTTTCACCTTCCCTGGGCCACATTAGGATGAAAATTTGGTTTGGGCCGCACATAAAATAAAATAAATGCAAATGCAGCAGGAGCAGAAGCAGGAGGTGGCGGGGCGGGACTTTTGGGCTGCGGCTGCCCACCTTTTCTGTTGCTCGCCTCGCCCCACGCCTACCTCTCCTGCAAATGCAGTGGCGGCGGGGGCGTAAGCAGCAGCGGTGGCGGCAACAGCAGGAGGTGGTGGGGCGGGATTTTGGGCTGCGGCTGCCCGCCTTTTCTGTTGCTCGCCCCGCCTCGCGCCTGCCTCCTCCTCCTTGCTGGATCTTTCACGAAGGTTGGGGTGGGCGTTGGGCCGCATTACGAGGCAACCTGGGCTGCGGGTTGGACAAGCCTGGTTTAAGGAGCCGCTGCTTCAGGAGGTTAGATAATGTAGTTGCCTGAGGCAGTAGCCTCAAGCTGCCTGCAGAGTGTCAGGATCCGCTATTTACAATGAAACTGCTTTATTATTATTATTTTCTTTCTTTCTTTCTTTTTTTGAACTAATTGAGGGGCCAGCCTGAAAAAGCCAAATTAAATGGGGAAGAGTTTTAAAGAGCAAACCTGAATCAGAGAAGGCCGTTCCAGTCAGGGAGTGCACAACCTCTTACCATGAAGGCTGAGCTAAAACTTTAGTGCCAAACCAAACATTATAATGTCCTTGACCCACACATCAGAGGTAGAGCTGTCTCACTGATCAGCAAACAATTTTAGCCACCCTCCAATGGGAACTGCTGTCAAAGGGCTCACTTGGGGCGATGAAAAAATTGGCCTCCGTTGCCTCTGGGGTCTCTTCTATTTAGGCCTTCATATATGACTTGGTGTGTCCTAGTGTGCCATCTGTTTTTTTGTAGATTAGTACATCTAGGAATGGTGGTTGGTTGGTTGTTTCTGTTTCTGTTCGGAACGTGGGTGCAAGGACCGGAGACGAGGCATCGGGTCGTGACTCAACTCTTTATTAGTGACTTCAGAACAGAGTGAAAATACTTGGGTAGCAGCAGCCCTTTTATAGGGCTGGCTGCTGTCATAACAGCCAGTGCTTTGAGTTTGCTGCGCTGGCGGCATCCAATCAGCGGCGCCCGTTAACAGCCAATCCGATCGGTCGGGAATGGCCAATCAGGATCCGCTGCTGGCGGGCCAATCAGAATTGCAGGATTGCGAGCCTGCTGTGGAAGTAAAACTATTTAGGGTTTTTTAAATTAACACAATTGCTTAGTCCATAACAACCCTCCCCCCCCTAGGTTTCGTCTGAGGGGTGGGGTGATGTAATCTCGCAAGTAGGCAAGGTCGTTTTGTGATTCACCTCTTTCCTGTAGTAATTCTCTCATATTTTTAAGTTCCATTTTTAAGTCCCAAAGAGATATCATCATTCTTATATTTTATAATCCTCAAAGTCCACAAAAAAACAAACAAACCACTTTTACTTTCCTTCTTTCAATTTTTTAAAGTTCTCAGCTATTCCAGTTCAGGGTTCATACCAAAAACATCAGTCAGTCCCACAAACTATCTTTCCTTCCTTGCTTTTTCCTTTGTTCTGGTTCTGCTTTCACTTTCTAAAATTCTTACTTGGTTTCGATATTTCTGTAATTTTATACCAGTTCATTCAAAAACAAAATGCTTTCCTTTTTATTTGAACTAAATTTTTATCAAAAGGTGATACTCTCTACAGGGCTGCCAACCTTGAGTGATAGTTCGGAGTGAGACACTGCGAAGGGAGCGAAGCGACCGAGGGGGGGATGGTGTGGAAGGGGGGGTGTCCCCCCTTCCACGGTAGGGAGCTTTGGCAATTTTACCTTTTAAATGGTGCAATCTGATGCATACTTTAGTCATTATTTGGACATATACATACATACATACATACATGCAAGCAGCACCAATGTACTTGAACCGGATTTGTAAGATATTAATAATGCAGTTCACTGACCATCTTTGGGCCTCTGCCCATCTGCTCCGTCCCTTTGGGCTGCTCCGGCTCTCCTCCTCCTCCAGGGTCCCTGGCTGAGAGGGGTGTCCCAAGTGCCTGGGATCCGGCCCCTCCAGGCTGCCTCTTCAGGGCCACAGAAGCCTCCCTCACATGGCCCCGGGGGTGGAGGGGGCCTTGCCAGGGTTCCCGGCCTTGGAGCTGGGCAGAAACGGCCCTTCCCAGCCCTCTCCCACCCTCTGGGCCTCCCACCTGCGGAGGGGAGGGGGATCCAGGCTGAGTCTTGGACCCACCAGCCTCACAGTCCAGCTGAAGGGTCGGAAAGGGCCAGGCAGGCAGATGGACACACACACACACACAGAATGGGGGGGGAGGCTGGTGTCCTTCACTCCCCAAACGCCCCCCTCCCAGTCTGTGCATGGGACCCCCAGCAATGCTGCCATCAGCAGGGAAGTCCTGGATTGTCTGGGGGAGGAGAGGAGAGGACAGTGGCCACTCCCCCCCCTTTGCTTGGCATTTGTGGGGAGACCCCTCAAGGCGAGATTCCTTCCCAGGGGCTCCCAAAGAGCATCCAAACGTTCCTGGCATCAAGTGGGGAAAGAAGCCTAAAAAGAGAGAAACTCCTGCACCGGCTGCGATTGGGGCTCGGAGGGGACAGGAACCCCCCCTCCTTGCGAGCCCCCCCCGCCCCGCTCCAGCCTGCTCTCTGGCGGGACCCCCTTCCTGGAGAGGCTCCTCCCTGCCAGACCCTCTTGCAGCCTCTTGGACCCAGGGGAGGCTGGGGGGGGGCGCATATCTAGGTGCAAAGGGCGGGGGGAGGGACACAATGTACCCGGGAAGGAGCCCTCTTCCCCCTCCCTCTCCAGGGACTTCCCATCAGGCTGGGGAGCGAGAGAAGCCGAGGCGCGCAAGAGGCCAGCCACGGCAGCTCCCCTTGCGAGAGGGAGGCCGGAGAGGGACGCGCCTTTGCGCCCCAATCCCAACGGCCTTGAGACCAGACGGGTGCGGGGAGGGGATGATGGGAGCTCAGCTCTCGAGAAAGGCCCAGGGATGCCCTGTAGTCGTACTTCATGGGGGATAGAGAGTTCGTCTCTCTCATCTCCGCCTGCCAGAGCAGAGTGCAGCGCAAGGGTTAAGCCCAGAGAGTTGTGACATCTTAGAGCGGAAAGGAGCAACCGCTTCCTGCAGCGTGGAATTCTCTCCTCACCCCAGTACAGAAATCAATGCGGGCAACGTCCTCTCGCACATGCTCTGTTCGCCCTCTGAAGCCGCCCAGGATCGGAGGCTTCACTTCTCGAAACTTTGGGCTTGGGCATATCGATATTCGGAATATCAGAGAATGTAGAGATATATTTATTTTTGTACATTCCATTTTGGGGGTTTAGCGTGAGATTTCGTTTATCAGAGTGAGACAGTCAAAATTGGTTGAATTGCGTGAGTCTCACGCTGATTGCGTGAGAGTTGGCAGCCATGTCTCCATTATACGAAGTCTTCACTTTTTTCCCCCTATATTTTTATTTAAGGTTTTTCGAACCTCAATATTCCAAGACAATCCAGTCTCCAATTTATAAAGTTTATTATTATTATTCTTTGGCAATATTAAGTCTAGCTTTAATTTTATACTTGATTATTCCCAAATTATTTTAGTCCAATTTCATTAAATCTTTAATTCCAGCTTCTTCCTTTCCCGGTTTGAAGCCCCATTTAAGCTGTCAAAAATATTTTCCTTTTTTTTTTTCACTGTCCCTTTGTAATTTCGCAGCTCACTTTTCTTTTCTTAAAAATTCCATATAACCTTAATCCCGGGGTACTTTTATTTGGTTATATACTGCCCAGTTGTCGTGGTTCAGATGTTATCCACTTCTTCCCTCCTGCACAAATCTTAGTCAAGCTGAGTCATCCTCTTCGGGATGGCCATTTTAGACCATCGCTGCAGTCTTCGGGAGGAAAAAAAAGCCAAGCCCTGGGGAGGAAGATGAGGCTCCCCACAGACAGGCTTGCTGCTTCCTCTTACTCCACTGCCCCTCCAAGGCAGTTTCAGCCCCTAATCAAGATAATTGGGGCTCTCCGACGATAGTCGCAGAGAGTTGCAATCTACCGTCTGTCGGCGAGTAGGCTCCGCCTTCTTCCTTGGCAACCGGAATTCTGTTCCCCTGGTAGTCTTTCAATATGACGTTTTGAGTGCTGAAGTCCTGGCGACGGATGTCAGGGATCAGCTGTTTGAAGGTTTTCCAGGATACCATCGATAGGGACGATCCAGAGTCGACCTCCATAACGCATGGTCGATTCTCGATGGCAACCCTCACTCGGATTTTCCTTGCATCAAGCGATGAAGCATGGCCGATGGTGATGGTCTGGTGTGCCTCTTCTCGTCTGGATGAAGTGGCGGTTGCTCGATTTCTGTAGTGAGCGTTCCATTGATTGCTTTGGCGGTCCTGATTTACTGGTGGGGTGCCAGTTGTCTGTTTTCTCTCCTGGTTGGGCTGGGTCCTCACTTCTGCAGACCTTTGCGATGTGGCCCCTCTTCCCGCAGGAACGGCAGAGTGCGTCTAGGAATTTGCAGTCAGATCGTGGGTGACTTTCCCCCACATCCAGAGCATTGGTCCTGGGATTTTCGATTCCTCTGATCTCACTGGTCGCGTTCTGACCTGAATCTTGACCTCTTCCTCGCTTTCTGATGAATGTCCTCATGGTGGGTAGTTGTCGCGTGCCTCTCGGAAAATGGCGTAGCGTCGCTGGAGAGTTAGTGGTGCAGTGCGTTTGCTCGGCGCATTCTAGCGGCTGACTTCCTGGTTGCTTCTGCTGCAGTAGCATCGGCGATCACATCTGCAAGGGCGATGTCTCTCTTTGCCATAATCTTTGGTTCGTGGGGTGTTTTAGGTCCAGGACAATTCGATCTCTCATGGCTTCCTCGAGATTTGCGAAGCCACAGAGTCCTCCCAGGTTTCTGAGGTCAGCAATGAAGTCTTGCAACACTTTCGTTTTCCTGTTGGTCCCTCTGGTAAAATTCGTGTCTCCTGATGAGTGTTGGCACTGCCGGTGCATAATGGGCCCAGAGGATTGGGGCAAGGTTGTCCCCGTCCATTGTCTTGACTTCCGCTGGTTTCGCAAGTGCTTTTGCCATCTTGAAAACGTTGGGGCCGCAATGGGTCAGGAATACAGCTCATTTCTTGCCAGGTGTAGCATCTTTCAGATTGTTGGTCTCCAGGAACATCTGGAACCTGTCCATATATGAGTCCCAGTCTTTGTTATCCGGGTCAAATGGAGTGGGTGGTATTGCGCTGCTGGTCATTCTGCCGCCTCTTTTGGTGCACTCTCAGCCACGTGCTCTGTAGCGTTCGTTGAGTGTTAAATCAGCTCTTAATGTCTCCGCATCTCATCCTCGTCGCCAGTGTTAAGCTCGGAGTGTGGGTGCAAGGAACGGAGACGAGGCATCGGGTCGTGACTCAACTCTTTATTAGTGACTTCAGAACAGAGTGAAAATACTTGTGCAGCAGCAGCCCTTTTATAGGGCTGACTGCTGCACAAAAGCCAATGCTTTGAGTTTGCCGCGCTGGCGGCGTCCAATCAGCGGTGCCCGTTAACAGCCAATCTGATCGGTCGGACTGGCAGGCCAATCAGAATCGCAGGATTATGAGCCTGCTGTGGAAGTAAAACTATTTAGGGTTTTTTAAATTAGCACAATTGCTTAGTCCGTAACAGTTTCCATGGTGAATTTGATTTTGGGATACGTGCTGTTAGGCAAGTTAGGAAATTGTTCAGGCTGGAAGGCACAGGCAACAGAAAGCAGCGCTTTTCAAAGGCGCAGCAGCTTTCTCTCTTCTCTTGCCTGTGCCTTCCCCAACCTCAGCTCTTTCTGCTTGCTTTTCCTTACTTTTCCTAGGCAGCAATGCCTTGGCCCGGGGAGGGGGGCGCGGCAGCAAAACAGAGCACCAAGAAGGACTAGGAAACTGATGCCTCCCCCACTGCCCCATTCCGGATCTCTGAACTGGATGGTGAACACAGACTAAGACCATTCTGCCCCCTCCTACCACCACCAGCCAGGAAGAGCCCAGGCCAGGAAAGGCAAATTGGAAGGTGCAGGAGTAGTGCTGCCACGCAAATGCAAGTAGTGCGGTACTCCTGCACCTTCCAGCCATCTCCATTCCCCTTCAGCCCACCTGCGCTGCCAGCTTCTTCTTGCTACAACAGTACCGTTACCTCATCCTGCCTGTCGAGGACTGCTATTTGCAGGTTTGCGCTTGGCCGAAGGGTGGGAGCCCAGTGGGTGGTTGACCTTTGGGGGCACGTTTCTCTGGCCCACCAAAGTTTTCTCGCGGCCCACTGGTGGTGACCGCTGGTATAAAGTCAACTTCTAGCACTGCTTCTGGCCATCCCCTCAACACCCAGTTTAAAATACACGCCAGAGTTTTGTCTTTGGCTGAGTATTTGGCTACCTCTGATGCTGCGATAGGGCTAGTGACGATGTCTTCAATGAGTATACATGTGGTTGGGGCTGGGTCTTTGATAAGTTCTGGAAGGGAGGCAACAGCTGAGTGCATCTGCATGAGTTGTGGTCTTACCCACTCAATGTATAAAGCGATAGTTACACGCAGCTAAGAAAACAGTCTTATCTTGTCATTCTAGGGGATGATATGTTTGCGGTAGTTCTGTTTCCTGCTATGATGCCTAGGAGTTGTTTGTGATTAGCTCAAATTGTCTCCCATAAAGATATTTGTGAAAACGCTTAATGCCCGCTATTCCAGCCAGTGCTTCCTTGTCTAGCTGGTTGTAATTCCGTTCAGCTTTAGATAAAGTTTTTGAGTAGAAAGCAATGGGTGCTTCTCTGCCATTAGAGAATTTATGCTGAGAACAGCCCCTATCCCAAAAGGGGGAGGGAGATGCATCACACGTTAGTGAAAGAGGTAATGTTTCACGATATTGTACCAGAACACTGTTAGAAGTTAGGAGTCCTTTTATGGTTTCAAATGCAGTTGCTTCTCTGTGCCCCCAAGTCCATTCTGCATTTTTATTAATAGGTCTGTGTCAGATTGCGCTCAACTGTCAGATTGCGTTCGCACGAGAGACTGACACGACACGGAGCTGAGTTTTCTCTCTCTGAGTTTATTTCGGTTCTGCAGAAGCGGGTTCACATCCAAGGCAGCAGGATGGAACCCAGAGCATATTTTACACAGTATATTTATACCCTAAATGCCTCATTGTATGAGGGCTTGATTCGCGGTTTGTCATTGGAATTCATACCTTCAGGGGATACTTTATTGCCCATTAACATTCCCCCGGTCCATCAAGTGGCTTTTTGATTGTTTTAGTTATTGGTATTTCCTAGACCTCCAGCTGTTTGCTGATGGTTCCTCTATAGGTCTAGACACTGCTTTTGAAACATACATGCATGCAACAATGTTTGTTTTATCCTGATTCTTATCTCCCGAAAGATTACAAGATGCAGGCTTTTGTAACTAATTCTGAGCGTAAGCGGATTAACAGAAGCAGAAATAGCATTACATAATTGTTTCAATTCTCACATCTGTGAAATGATGTTCCTCAACTGTTTGCTTTCTGTAAAAGTTTAAAAGTGCCAGGAAAGCTTGTATTTCTGTTTGTTGGAGTGGGAGTTTCCTTAATTGCTTTTATTTTACTATCTGGGCTGTGAACCTGTCTCATCAATTAGATATCCAAGAAATTCAACACTTGGTCCTGCTATGTGACATTTCTCTGTTTCATTTTAAGGCCAGCTTCTTAAAATCTGCTCAGGACTAGCCTTTAGTCTTTGTTTAAGTTGTTCTCTGCTGCCATGAGGACATCATCAAAATAAGGTACCACCCCCACAATGTCCTGTAGTCGGCCCTTAAGTTAAGCTTTGAAATAGTCCTGGGGCTACGCTGAACCCAAATTGCAGTTTTGCATTTGAAAGCATCTCTGGGTTACAATGCTCTGAGCTTCTGCTGCTCCTTCATCCATAGGCAACTGCTGATTAGATAGGCTTGAGCCAAGTCTAATTTGGCAAAAACTTTCCCTTTTCCTATTGAATGCAACAGATGTACAACTGGTGCTGGGTATGCGCTCTGTTGCAAGGCGGTATTTATGGAAACGTTAAAATTAGCACAGATTGGAACGGACCCATCTGGCTTAACTGGGGTTGACTATAGGGGTCTCCCACTTAGCGTGATCAACTGGCTCTAGGACTCCCTGGGCTATTTATCTAATTGTTCATCCATCTTGGGTCTCAGGGCAAAGGGACTTGCCTTGGTTTTATTCTGACAGGAAACTTTTGGATCAAGGTTGAAAGAAATCTGGGTCCCCATATACTTTCAACAAAAACATCCTTGAATTCAGTCTGTAGGTCCTCCTATTGCTTGTGTGGTGTGGATGGCTCACCTCCATTCCTATGGCTCTAAACCACTATTCCCAGGAGGCTTGGGTACTTCCTTGTCCACGATAGTTAAAGGCAATTCACTGGTGACGTTTTTGAATTTTACTGAGAAAAATTCCTCTTCCTAACACAGGAATCCTGTTCCCTTGCAAATCTTTTAGGATTAAAGGTTTTAGTTGTCAAGTTACACGAGGGATTGCTTCTTTTATAGTTGCCCAGGACACCATAGGATCTGGAGTCAATTTCCATATTGCAAGGTTTTTCTCCTGTTATCACTGTGATGTTGAATTTCTTTGATTTATGGGGATCAGAATGCCCCACTATTGTGTGCTCGTAGTCTGTCCTCCTCTATTTCTCTTCCTGCCTGTGAATTTGAATTTGGCGGTCTCGAATCCCCTTTGTTGTGGACCACATGGATGAGTGGAAACCTGCTTGTCTCTGACTGGGGTATGCTAGCGGATTTGCTCTGCTTCCTTCAGCGATATAAACCCCCCTTCTCTTGCATTGATGGCAGATTGCATCCCTGAATTTGCAAACCGCCCGGGGAGGGGGTTTCTTTACAGCCTAGCCTGTTTACCACAGGGGTCTCTGGCTCCTCGCCCCTTGGGGCCCTGATGTATCAGGTTTTACTCTGTATTTCTTCTTCTTTGGAGAGTTCGCCAATCTCCCTCTCTGATACTTGCTGGTCGTCCCTCATGCTGAGTTTGAACGCTCTCGGACTTTTCAATTTTAGCTGCTGGTTTGTCCGAGATTTCTGTTGCCCGGGCTTCCTCTATTACTTCTTTTAAAGAGATGCTCTTTTTAGCTCTTAGCTTTCTTTGTAATCTCAGGTCCCTCATTCCAACTACAATTCTATCTTTATTTCCGCATTTTCAAATTCACAACCTGCAGCAATATCTAGTGGGTTTGTTAGGTAATCATTTATGGTCTCACCTGGTTTTTCTCTGGTAAAAGTCAAGTTGGTGAGCCAGTGATGATGCAGCAGGAGCGTAATGTTCTTCTAACATCTTCTGTAATTCTTTCCATTCCACTGTTTCCACATCTTTGGGTGCAGCTAGGGTTCTAGCTGTTTTGTAGAAGGCAATTCCCACAATATCCCAGGAATTAGAGCTCTCTTCCTCCGGTCTGTTGTATCCTGCAGTGAATTTACTTCTAAAAACATTTGAAATTGTTCCATGCACGTGACCCAGTCATGCATCAAAAGGTTCTGGTTGAGCGTGGGTGGACATTTTGATGATCAGCACGGTGATAAGGAAGTGTTCTGTTGTAAGAATTGTCTATCTACTCGTTTCCTTTGTTCTCTTCTAGAATCCCACCTTCGTCACCAGTGTTAGATGTGGGCTAGATTGAAGAGGCAGGAGAAACGGTAGTAGGAAAGGATTCCTTTATTTAGCTCCGAGGGTGTGATGTATCAATAAGAACTTGTCTTTTAACAAACGGTGTTTTTTTCATGATTGCATCAAATCACTATTTCCTGGGTTCTCTGCAGCTGATTCTTTGTGTGATATTCAAATCTTCATGTTTAATTTTGATTTAGACTTAAGAAGGTTTCACTTGGTTCAGATTACGTAGCTGTATCTTAAGGCTCAGTTCTTGTGGTAATTTGATGCACCAATTGTGGGGGGCTAATCACAGACTGAAAATGATACTATTTTTTCTGCCTACCAATCCTGTTTTTTGTTTTGTTTCTGCAACCTCTGCAAATATTGAAAATCAGCCATTATTTCTGCAATACGCATAGCTTTTTAACGTTTGTGGAGGATCACTTCCAGCAGTAAAAACTCTTGAAAAATTCCAGATTCTCTTCTTGGTTCTTGAGACTTGCGCCATCATCATTTTGTCTTAACTGGCATGCATTTATTGTGGTATGGTTTTGGATAGACTTAAATAGCACCCACAGTTGCAATCTGTTGCTGATACTAGGTTTGCCTTGCTGGCATGAGGAAGAATGGAATTCTAAGCAGCTCCAGTGAAACCTAGAACTTAGAATACTGAATTGAATCCCTGCCCTTGCTGATCCTCTGGTACTGCGTATGTAGCGTGAATATCCAGACTAAGTGTTGAATGGCAATTTCCATGAGGGATCCTTCTAATGTTGTCCCTAGAAATGAGACAGCTAATAAAAAAACCTCAGTGGAGAGGAGAGGAATTCGAGACGAAGCCTCACAAGTCTGCAAAACCTAGGCATGCGCCAGATGTTGAGTTCTCCCATCGAGAAGCAAACACGGCCGGCCTTCGACGGGGGAGTTAGATATGCAGCTACTTTGAACGTCAGAAAGAATGATTTCCTCCGCCTGCCCTGTGAAAAAGGAAGCTGTCTACCTGAACGTTCTGGTTGGGCTGGGAAAGGTCCTCTAGAGGTCTGCAAACCTGGAACCCGAGCCTTGACAAAAAGAAAAAGGGTGGAGGTAGGGAGCAATTCTAGTCTCTGAGGTCTTGAAAGCAGAAGGGAATCTTCCTAACTCTAACCCTAACCCTGGTCTCTACCAGGCATGGCATCACCAAACAACTTGTTTCCTTTGAGGAGCCGAGTCTGCCTTCCACTTTCCCTAGCATCCGTTTGGCCTTGGTGGCAAACTTAGCTTAATTGAGAGTTGCATCCGCGGTAAACTCAGTAGCAGCTATAATTTTGTTCAGATCCCTGGTTTGACATGGTTCAGTTCCAATTTTGCTGCATTTTTTTTTTTATACAGATCATACATGATGCTTACATTCAATGAAAATTCAAAGTTCTCTTTTTTTTATATAGTTCTAGCATGACAATTATATGACTCTACCCTTGGAAATGAATTAATATGGTCAATTATTGTTGGTCTGGCTGTAGCAAAGAATTGCTTTTGAGGTTGCTTCCCCCTCTTGTCTGTACATGCGGTATCTGTTACTAAATCTTTCTGGCTATGGTAGTTGCACGTTGGCTTTTGACTGGTAGGCAGGGCTTCTACGCATCCGCTCTGACCTGCGCAAATCATTCGGGAGTGAGGTGATTGTCAGACCTGTTGGGTCTGCTGCTGCTTCTTGTTCCGCCCCTGGAGCCTGCTGGAACTCCTTTTGGGGCGTGTTTACTTCTGGAGTTGGCTCACAATTGCCCTGCTACCAGACTCCAGTTTCCCAAGGTACATGTGGCTGTGGATTCTCTGGATTTGAGCCCGCTGTAATGGCAAATTTGAGGTCTTTATTCTCTATAGGAAGCTTGTTTTTTTGTTGCGTTTCCCTATTCTCCGCCTTAATTGGTTGATATGTCTCCACTATATGCGGCCGTCCTTTAATTCTACTTTGTAAGATCTAGGGCTCGCGATGGCTATTATTTTTCCCGGGATCCAGAGGGGACCTTCCATGTAATTTTGTGCATACACCCATCCCCTATTTTGAATTCCTTGACTCTTCTGGTGGGGGTCAGGTTTCTCATTGGAGTAGTTAGGGTGCAGTCTATCCAGTCCTAGTTCTCAGTTCCCTCCCCATCAATAAATCAGAGGGGCTTTGATTTGTGGTTGCATTAGGTGTGACATGTATTAATAGAAAAGTGGCTATACACGTTTGCCAGTCATCTGGCCACATTCTCTTTTGTGATTCTCACCATTCTCTCTGCTTGGCCGTTCTCCGAGGGGTGAAAAGGTGCGGTGTTAGTGCCTGGTGAATGCCCAATTCTGCTAGGAACATCTTAAATTGGGTGGAGGTAAATTGGGGCCCATTATCCAGAGACTAGGATGTGTCCGGTAGGTTGTGTATCGCGAATAGTTTCCTTAAGATTTTAATCATGGCCTCCATTGTAGAGTGCATTAATATAATTTTTAGCCATTTTGAATATGCGTCCACAACTACCATAAAAGTTTACCCGTGGAATGGTCCCCTAAAGTCTATATGAAACACAATCGATAATGAGTTGAACGTGTCTGTCATACAAATATATTTTTTTTGAAAACAGTTTTATTAATTTTAACAACAAACAAAAACACATAAAACATAAAAACATCACCCTTTCCTTCATAAGTTTACAGACAGTGTATCGGTTGGTTTACCACTTTTTTTTGTGCATCAATTTCATAGTCTCCATTGTAGTTATGTTACATAATAGCTCATATTATCAATCAGCAATTATATAGCCTGATATCATTATTAAACAATCATTTAACTATAATTTTATTAATTCATACTTTAATGAGATAACTATAGTTTACTTAATTTATTTTATAGCAAATCATAAAGTCATATACCAAGTCTACCTTAATAAGATTTTATAAAAATAGTATCAAAGAAAAAAAAATGTATTCATTGTTTCCTAAAAATCTAAATATTCTATTATTATATTTTATTATCTAGCCATTGATAGAAAAGATCCCAAATTTCATAGAATTGTTTATCTTCTTGTTCTCTAATTTCAAATGTCAATCTACTCATTTCAGCACATTCCAATATTTTCTTAATAATTTCTTCTGTGATGGTATTTTCTCATTCTTCCAATTTTTAGCAAATACAATCCTGGCCGCTGTTAATACATTTACAATCAAATATTTCAAAGTTTTATTGTATGTATCAGATAAGATTCCCAATAAAAAAAATCTCTGATTTTAAATCTATATGTTTCCTTGTCATTTTTTCCTACCATATGCGAATTTTAGTCCAATATTTTCCAGCATCCTCACAAGTCTACCACATATGGTAATATGAGTCAGGTATCTGATGACATTTCCAGCATTTTTCAGATTTATTCTTGAACATTCTTGCTATTGTTGGGGGGAAATGCCATTTGTAAAACATCTTATACAGATTTTCTTTATATGCTGTTGACATTGTCATTTTATCATTTTGAGACCACAATTTTTGCCATTTCTCTAGATCAATCCGATATCCAAAATTCTTCCCCCAAACAATCATAGTTTCTTTTAACTTGTTCTTCCTCTAGTTTAATTTCCAGTAAATAACCATATAATTTTTTAATCACTTTTTCATCAGTACCTGTCAAAATCTTATCTAAGTCAGTCAATTTATCATAGAATTCCTCTGTTTTAGAATCTTTAACATACCTTGAATGTATTTGCGCATATGAAAACCAATTCATCTTTATACTTTGTTCTTTTAGATTTTGCATCGTTTTAAGTTCACCCTTTTCATCAATATTTCCCCATATCTAACTGTTTGTTCCTTCTTGTATATTATAGGATAAGAAAAAGCTTCAATAGTCGGTAACCAAACTGGGATTTTCAAATAACATTGTCTCTTAATTTTCTCCCAGTTTAATCATAAAGACTCCCGTATATAATGCCTTCTAAAATAGCCCTGCGATTTAGTTCCCTTATACCACAGAAAAGTATGCCAGCCCAGTAATAAATCATGTACCTCTAGTGTCAACAATCTAATCTTTCTTAATGTTATCCATTCTTTGGCCCACATCAAATTTGCAGCTTGATAGTACAACTCCCAATTAGGAAGACCAAATCCTCTTCTAGTTCTAGCATCTTGTAGAAGTTTTAATTTTATTCTCGCTTTCTTCTTGCCATATATATTTCAACACAATTTTATTTAAGTCTTCAAAATAATCTTTGCCAAGCTTAATTGGTATTGTTTGGAACAAATATAAAATTCTGGGTAAAATATTCATCTTGATTGTTGAAATTCTGCCTATTAATGACAGTTGTAGGTTTTCCCATTTCTTCAGGTCAAGTGCTATCTGCTGTTTGAGCTTAATATAGTTCTAACTCTTTCAATGTAGTACATCTTGACGTCGAATATATCCCCAAATACTTAACCTTATTTGTGACTTGAATTTTCAATAGGCCTGCTAGTTCTTCTCTTTGTCCTAGTAACATGTTCTTTGTCAGAATCTTTGTTTTATCTTTATTTATTTTTAAACCAGCCATCCCACCGTACGTCTCTATATTTTCCAATAGTTTTAAGGCTGTCTCTAGAGGATCTTCCAGAATGAAAACCAAATCATCCGCAAAGGCTTGTAGTTTAAATTCCTCCTTTTTGATTTTCATTCCTTTTATATTTTGATCCTCTCTAATATTTCTATTCAACACTTCCAAAGTCAATACAAATAGCAAAGGTGATAATGGGCATCCTTGTCTTGTGCCTTTTCTTATAAGTTAATAGAGTCTGTAAGTTCTCCATCTGTCGTTACTTTTGCCATTTGCTTATAGTACCGTATGTACTCGAGTATAAGTCGACCTGAACATAAACCACCTAATTTTACCACAAAAAACTGGGAAAACTTATTGACTCGAGTATAAGCCGAGGGTGGGAAATGCAGCAGCTACTGGTAAATTTCAAAAATAAAAATAGATACCAATAAAATTACATTAATTGAGGCATCAGTAGGTTAAATGTTTTTGAATATTTATTTCAAAGAAAAACAGTAAACTAGCTCTGTAAGTGGAAAAGAGAGCCAACAATAACTTTAAAAGTACAAAAACCTTAGCTCAATCAGCAACCAAGCTAAAACACAAGAGTTAAAATCCTTCAAAACTGGATTCCTCCTCCTCATCTGTATGTCCAAACAGAGCTTCAACTTCATCTGGTGTGAGACTATCAGCATAGACATTGTCGTCATCACTGAGTTCGCAGTCATCACCATCACTGCTGTCGTTCTCATACAAAGCACTGTCTTCGCTGCCATCCATAGCATTACTAATGCCACATTTCTTGAAGGCACGTTGCACCATGTTCTCTGGAATCTCTTCCCTTGCATCACGAACCCACTTTGCTATTAATTCTATGTCGGGCTTCATCAGATTTCCAACTTTTGTCAATCGGGCTTGACCAGATGACATCCATTCATGCCACATTTTTCGCACACGGTCATTAAAAGGTTTGTTTAAACACACATCTAGGGGCTGCAATACAGATGTGTAAGCCCACCTGGAATAACAGTCAAAGTAATTTGAGAAGACTTTGCCAATTTTTTAATGTCATCAGATGTGTGGGCTCGGAACATATCCTAAACTAGCAATGATGGTTTTTTCTTTAAGGCTGTTCCTGGACGTCCATTCCCAATTTCTTCCAGCCATTTTTTTGTTCCGTCTTCATCCATCCAGCCTTTAATATGTTGCATGCACTGTAATTCGTGGTGGGAATTTGACCTTTTTAGGCAAGGTCTTTCTTTTGAAAATAATGACAGGCCGCAGCTTAGTTCCATTAGCCAAACATGATAGAACGACTGTGAAATGTTTTTTTTCATTTCCTGTGGTTCTGAGTAAAATAGATTTTTCTCCCAAACTTGCCACAGTTCTGTTGCTAGGAAGATCAAAGGTCATAGGTGTTTCATCCATATTCCCAATATCTCCCAGGTCAAAGTTATGGATCCTTCTTCGTTTTATGATGAATGAATGGAATGACATCACTTTCTCATCAAGGTCTTTTGGCAACTTCTGTGAAATCTTTGTTCTGTGCCGCAAACATAAGCCATGTCTATTCATAAAGCGGGTACACCATCCTGCTGACACAACAAAAATTTTAATTCCTGGTGATTTTAATTTGTCATCTTTAGCCAATTGAAGGGCACGTAAGCGAATTCCCATACGTGTCACGCAGTAACCATTTTGACGACACTCCATAACCCATTTATACAATTCAGTCTCTAGAGCTTCATATGAAGGCTTTAAACCACGTCGAGCTTTTTTTGCCTTTGGAATCTTTTCCAAGTCAGCTTTCATTTTCCGCCAGTCCCTCACTTGTTTTTCGTCAACACAAAATTCCCTACTTGCAATACTGTTATTGTTCTCTTCTGCTCTTGACACAACCTTAAGTTTGAAACCAGCTTCGTATGACCTGCGTTTTTGTTTTGGTACAGGATTAGACGTATTGGGATCCATTTCTAACAGGAATTTTTGCCTTCATTTGAGAATGCCATAGTTCTGGTTTCATTTCGAATGCTGTTATAGTTTGAAACATTGTGCTGATCAATTGGTTTTCACCTTGAAGACGCATGTTTAACTCATTTAAATGAGTGGTCAAGTCAACTAAAAATGCCAAATCCGTGAGCCAGTTTTCATCTTCAAATTCTGGCATAGATTTTGTTTTAGATTCCATAAATGACTTGATTTCATTTCTCAGATCATAAAATCTTGCCAGCATTTTCCTTCGACTTAACCATCTTACTTCAGAAAAGTAAATGATGTCCCCATACTCAGCATCCATAAATTTAAGGAATTCCTGGAATTGGCGATGATTCAATCCCTTGGACCTTATGAAATTTACAGCCTTGATAACAATCTGCATGACGTTAGCCATCTTTAAAGCTTTTGCACATAAATTTTCTTTGTGTACTATGCAGTGATATTTAATCATACCGAAATTTTGGGAGGCAATTGCATCATCTTCTATCAATTTTACAAATCCATCTCTGTTACCTATCATTGCAGGGGCACCATCAGTAGCTATGCTAGATATGCACCATCTCCTATCTGTTATGTTTTGAGCATGGGTGAGAAAGAATGGAGACAAGCCTCTGAACGGTGAACTTCAGCTCTTTATTTACATTGTGACTTCCTCATTTTAACAGTAGTTAAACCCTGCCTTATATAGACAACCCTTGTAACTTTTAACCAATAACGAGCTAGGAACTAGTTCTTTATAACCAATAGAAACTCTCTGTTAAGGGCCAATCGGATTCCCCGGAACGGGCCAATCCAGTCCAGCTGCTTAACAGCCAATCAGAAGTGCACGGCCAGAACCCTGCACTTACTCCAAGCTCACACTTTATTAATCTTTATTGCATACACAACACTATCTATTTTACAAGTCTGTCTCTGTTACCTATCATTGCACAGGCACCATCAGTAGCTATGCCAGATATGTTAGCAAATGACAAAGAAAATCCCTTTGATGTATTTTTCACAGCTTCATATAAATCTCTTGCTTTAGTTGTGTCTTTCAGTGGAACTAAAGCAGCCATTTCTTCAGTGATATTATGTTTGTCATCAATGCCTCTAATAAAAATTGCCAATTGAGCTGTATCTGTAGCATCTCTACTTTCGTCTATCGCCATAGCATAAAATTTAAAATGAGCAGCTCTACTCTTCACAACTTTTTCGACTGGAGTTTCCTATATCTTCAATTCTCCTGGCTACAGTCTGGTGAGACAAACTGATTTTTGAAAAGTCCCCTTTTTTATCCGGGCAAATTATATCAGCCACGGTTTCCATGCATTCCTTAATAAACTCACCATCGCAATACGGTTTTGATTTTTTTGGATATCAGGTTTGCAACCACATAACTGGCTTTGACAATAGAATCTGATCGAATCAATACTTTTTTAAAATAATTTTGTTGAGATGATAGATTTTTTTTCAGTTCAGTGATTTTGTCTTTACGACACACAGCAAATTTCTCAGCATGTCTTGTCATGTAATGCCTTTTCAAATTGTAGTCTTTGAAAACTGGCACTAATTCTTTGCAAATTAAGCAGATTGCCTTACTATTGGACTCAACAAAAAAGTATTCATCTGTCCACTTTTCTTGGAACACTCTTCATCTGTAATTTTTCTTTTTTTGTGTTTGTTTTTATTTTTTGACATTTCAGAAGCCGTGCTGGAATGTAAAAAAAAAAAAAAGGACTTTTAGAAAGCTTGGTTTAATAATCAATGTGATTACTATGTGCATTATGCTACAGATTTCCCTTTCAAATTAATGGGAAGTGGAATGCAATTGGATTTTGATGCAGAATTCCACAACCAATTTTGTGTCAAAATCCGTTGTGTGAACCCAGCCTTAGTCTCCTGACTACCAGAAAGTGGCTTACCTGGAGTTAGGATGCTGGAATGAAGTCTGTCTGCTTTAATGGATGCTGGTATGAGGACTGTCTAGTTTTATGGATGCTGGTATGAGGCCTGAAGTAATGGATGCCTGGAGGGAGAGAAGATGTTGGTTAAATATGGAGCTATATGGGTGGAGAATGACAGGAGACTACCAGAAAGTGGCTTATCTGAGAGTTCGGATGCTGGGATATGAGGACTGTCTGCCTTTATGCATGCTGCAGTAAGGATTGCCGTTAAGGATGCTGCCTTTTGTTGTGCATAGATGTGTGCCTGGTATGATAATGTGCAAGGTAAGACAGTAATGGGGTACAAGGGCCACAACATTGCAGGAGGAACAGGATTGCGGACATTGTATACTGGGAATAATAAATCCTGTAGAGAGATGTTGGCCTACGCAGCAGTTAAAAGCCGCTATCAATCACAGCAAAAATGAGCTAATTTATTGCAGGTGGGAGCCCACCGGGTGTTTCATTAGGTCCACGGTGGGCCAGTCTGACCCTGCATAACAGTGGGGGAGCGCTGCGCGACAGTGATGGCCGCAGCGCAATACAGTTCAACCGGCTCATCTACATTCCACACAGGCCGCAAGATGTGGCCTCTCAGAGCTAATACAATGGACGGGGCGGGTGAAGCGCGCCGCCACACTGGCTTCACCGTTGTGATGTGCCCCAGCCACATTCCGACCGAAAGCGCCAGCAGTGTAACTTGAAACTTTGGAATTTCTTAAAAAATAAATAATTGCACTGGGCCGCATTACGCGGCCCTTGGGCCATGGGTTGGACAAGCCTGTTCTAAGGGATTTTCTTTCAATGCTGGGTGTTTTGTCTCCATGTGGCGGCGCAGTTTTGATGGTTTCATGGCTTCATTAGCAAGTCTGACCGCATATTACACAGAATGGGTGTGGGGCTTGTGAATCACCTGTTGCGATGAACCCATAACTCAGGTAGGAATCTTGGTATTTTCTTTTAAATGCAGCTTTCATTTTGCAGGCAGTCTGTGACCTTTCTGCTGTCTCATCGTTGTCTCATTTACTCTTTCCCAAAAAAACTGTCCAATGAACTCTGTTTCTGGCTCGTTTTGCGAGGGCTAGCTTGCATTGCTGATGCAGGATAAATACGCACCAAAGAGTCAAGCACGGAAGTTAGGCGAGGGCAGAAGTGATTGTCTTTCAAAATAAAACACCCGGAAGCAAAAACATATTTTTATATATATTTTAATCACGATTATTCATTCTTTGCAACCCGGTACAAAATGATCGACAGACCGGTCCCGTCCGGGGCCCAGTGGTTGGGGGCCCCTGGTCTAACCCATCCTGGACTCTCGAAGCAGCATATAGGGCAGGGGTGGGCAAACTTTTTGGCTCCGGGGCCTCATTGACTTTTAAAATTTGACAGACGGGCCGGGTCAGCACAAGATAAGATACATATAAAAAACTGCAAAATCTCTGCAAAATCAAGTCACTGCGCCTAATGTGCCACCTGGTGTCGAAATGCCTGTCATTACAAGTCAAAATCAAATGAATGCAATCATTCACATCAAACCTTAATTCTGTAACAATCTTCAGCGGGCTGGATTAAAAAGACCAACGGGCCGGATATGGCCCGTGGGCTGTAGTTTGCCCACCCCTGATACAGGGGAATTGTTTGTTTACTGCAATGTCTAGGATTTAGAGATGTGCCATCATTCCTGCTGGAATCATTATTTGATCCGCTCTTCTCTGTGCAAGGAAACGCTTCATGTCTTTGTCATGGTGAGTGCTGGCTGCATCCCATATCAGTAAGCCTCTTTGGCACCTCGCCCAAGTGGCAGTACTAACTCGACCCACTTCCATAAGGGGTCATAAGGACATAAGTCCCTGAAACACATTCAATCTTATTTTTTGCCCATGGCAATGACAAAATACCATTTTGCTTTTACATGAGTACTATCTGTAGGGAAATTTATAGTAGTTATGGTAAATCTAAAATCCTAAAATCAACCATGAGAATGTTAAAAATAGCAACTCAGGAAAAAAAAAAAAAGCAGCAACAGCAAAAAAAATTATCCCCAAATAAGTTAAAATTCTTTCCAGAACAGCTTGATCTTTAACAACTGTCTGTGTACAATCCGGGACATCAACCTGATTACCACGACTTTAAAAAGAAAACCCATTAAACTGAAAAGCAATTCCCTCCTGGCTTCACATTTGGTGGTTTGGTCTGTCAAAGAAGTGGCGGCTCCAGTCCATTCACACCATCCAAGAGACAGTGGTGGTGGTTTGGGCAAGGAAAGAGGTGGCAGTGGCAGACCATTCATGCCAACAAAGAGGTGGTGGCAGCAGACTGTTTGCACCGGCAAAGACAAAGGAAGGGTCACCAAGCAGGCAGAGAGCTGGGCTGTGTGTGAGGCAGAGGAGAATGGTGAGAAAGGCTCAGCAGGGAGCAGGGCCATGTGGGAAACTGGGGTGAAGGCAGGCAAGTGAGCTGGCTGTGGGGGCCACATGGTTGAGGCAAGTGAACAAACGAGGGAGCCAGAGAGCAGCAGCAGCTATGCCAAGGCGGGGAAGGTGAGATAAGGAGTGTTTGGGACTTCTTGGAGGGGTGGGGCGGTGTTAAGTACTTGGACATGGGTTGGAGTAAATGGAGACAGCCTCTGAATGTGAACTTTCAGCTCTTTATTGCATAGTGACTTCTCTAAACAACAACAGTGAACTCTGCCTTATATAGGCAACCCTTGTGAGAATTGTCCAGTTGCGAGCTATGAACGCTAGCTCTTTTAACCAATAATAATCCTCTGTTAAGGGCCAATCGGATTCTTAAGAACTAACCAATCCGATCTGGCAACCTAACAGCCAATCAGAAGTGCAGGGCCAGAACCCTGCACTTTACCTCAAGCTCATACTTTATTAACTATGGTACATACACAACACCCCTTCCCCCTGGCTTCTTGATTACGGTGTAGTTATATAGTTCTTTAAATAGGACGGTTGTCTTTTAAGTCTTTCGGATTTTCATTGGACTGGTTGATTGCAATCCTGTTGAGATAGATTGTTGTTTGGCAGGGGATCTGCTTCTTGCTCAGGTGCAATTTCTTGCAGTGCAAACAATTCTCCTTCCTGCTCCATTTCCTGAGTCTCACTTAATTCGTCGCTCCCTTCGAGCAGGTTCCCTGGAACGTCATCTTCTTCTGTACCTCCCCCCCCTCGGTTTGGTCATGGGGGAGTTGTTGACTGGCCGTTGTGAGTCGTGACTGTAATTGGTCGATATGCCGTTTCCACAGTCTATTGTCACAGCATTTCACTAGGTAGGATTTGGGGCCGGTCACTCGCACTACCGTTGCCTCTATCCATAACGGATCGCCTGATAAGTTTCGTGTGTAAACGTGGTCTCCTACCTGGAAGGTGCGATAGCGACCACTGGATCCTATTGGATTTTCCGGTTCGTAAGCAGGGTGCAACCGGTCGAGGTGGGAACGGAGTCTTCATCCCATCAGTAGTTCTGCGGGAGTTTTGCCGGTAACGCTATGTGGAGTTAGGTGTTGCAAAAAGAGAATTTGGTTGACCTTGTCATCGATATTGTCATAGTCCATTTTTTGCAAAGTCTTTTTAACAAATTGGACCATGCGTTCTGCTCGGCCATTGGTCACAGGTTGCGCAGGCGAGGTGAGTGCATGGCGGATGCCACAGTCAGCGAGGTATTGCTCGAACATTAGTGCCGTAAACTGTGGCCCGTTATCGGACACCAGGACGTCAGGCAATCCATGGGTTGCAAAGAGTCTATTTAGGATCTTGATCACTGCCTCGGAAGTTGTAGCCGTCATACGATGAATTTCTAACCAATTGGAATATGCGTCGACTGTCAGCAGGAAGGTATATCCTTTGGTTGGCCCCGCGAAATCCAGGTGGATTCTGGACCAGGGTCCACGTGGCATCTCCCATTCAGAAGGCATGGCTTTTGGTGGGGCGTTGCTGGCTTGTTGGCAATTGGTACATGCTTTGACCCACTGCTCGATTTGCCGGTCCATGCCCAGCCACCATGCGTAGCTTCGTGCAAGCGCTTTCATCCGCACGATGCCAGGGTGGCCCTCGTGCAGGATTTGTAGCAGCATCTTCTGGAGTCGTTCTGGGACAACGACTCTATCGCCCCAGATAATACAGCCTTTTTGGGAAAAAAGTTCAGTCTGTCTCGATTTGAATGGTGCGAAGTCATCTGGTACTTGGTCCAATGGCCATCCGCATTCTACCCAGCCTAGGACTTGAGCTAGGGTGTGGTCTCGTTTGGTTTCTCTCGCGATGTCTCAGGCGGTCATAGGCGGCAAGTTGAGTGTTTCAATCTGCAACGTGGTTGCCGTTGGTGCTGGATCGTCGAGACTCTCTGGGAGTGGTGCTCGGCTTAATGCGTCGGCGTGGGGAATGGCTTTCCCCGGGCGATATTGCAGGCGATAATTATAAGCAGCTAGGAATTCTGACCATCAGGTCATTCTAGGGGATAATATGTAGGGGGTTGGCTTGTGCCCGGCTATTATCCCTAGCAACGGTTTGTGGTCAGTTATAATGGTAAATGTCCTTCCATACACATATTCATGAAATTTCTTTACAGCTGAAACGATTGCGAGAGCTTCTTTATCAATTTGTCCATAGTTCCGCTCTGCTTGTGAAAGAGTCTTCGAAAAGTAAGCAACAGGGGCTTCGTTCCCATTAGGCAGTACATGACTCAAAATGGCACCCACCCCGAAGGGCGATGCATCACAGGTTATAACTAATGGTAAAGTCTCGTTATACTGCATAAGTACAGAGTCAAATGTGAGCAGTTTTTTAACATTCCGGAACACTTGTTCTTCCCGGTAACCCCATACCCATAATGCTTTTTTATCTAATAACCGGTGTAACGGTTCAGCAACAGTCGCCTTGTGCAGTAAAAATACATTATAGAAATTAATGAGGCCTAAGAACGCCTGGAGATCGGCCTTGTTTCGTGGCCTGGGAGCATTTTTTATCACCTTTAATTTACTTTCGGTAGGATGAATGCCCTGGCTATCAATCCAATACCCTAGAAACTCAACACTGTCAGTATATAAGTGACATTTATTTTTTTTTTACCTTAAGTCCTGCCTCTTGGAATTTTTTAAGAACACATTTCAAACAATCCTGCAAGATTTTTTTGGTAGGGGCTGCAATTAATATGTCATCGAAATACGGAACCACGCCCTTGATTCCTTGTAACAACCTTTCCATGAGGCTTTGGAATATCCCCGGGGCTACACTAACCCCAAATTGCAATCAGGTACATTTAAAGGCACCTCTGTGCATTACAATTGTTTGGGCTTGGGCCGTCTTTTCATCCACTGGTAGTTGTTGATAAGCTTGAGCTAAATCTAATTTAGTGAAAACCTTTCCGCCCCCCAAGGAATGGAGGAGGTGCTGCACCACCGGAACTGGATATGCATTCTGCTGTAGGGCATGGTTTAAAGTGGCCCGGTAGTCCCTACAAATTCGGATTGACCCGTCTGGCTTAATGGGTGTTACAATGGAGGTTTCCCATGGAGAGTGATCGATGGGCTTCAACACCCCTTGAGCAATTAGCTTGTCGAGTTGTTCGTTGATCTTTGCTTTAAGAGCGAATGGAACTCAAGCTAATTGCTCAAGGGGGGCTTCAAGCGAATAGGGGCTACTTTTTGATCCAGACTAAATGAGATTGGGGTCCCCTTATACTCGCCTAAACGGTCCGCGAAGACGTCGCTGAACTCAGAAATAAGGTCTTCCTCCCACTCACAACCACCGACTCGGTTCACGCCGGCCACTTCGATGCCGAGTGGCACGAACCATTGGAGGTCTAATAGACTAGGCCTATCTCTATCGATGATCGTTAGAGGTAAGTACGCTGTATGCTTTTTGAAGGAGACTCGGACTCGGCAGGACCCGACCACGGGGATTCGATTTCCTTGGCAGTCCTTGAGGATGAGGTGTTGAAATTGGAGGTCTTGGCATTGGATTGTGGGGATAAGTTGCTTGAGTGTCTTCCAAGACACTATCGAGAGGGACGATCCCGAGTCGACCTCCATGTGGCAAGGCTGGTTCTCGATGGCTACCGTGACTCAATTTTTTTTAGTTTTCTCAGTTTTTCCAAAACTGAGGTGTGACCTATAGTGATAGTATGGTGAGCCTCTTCTTTTTGCAAAGCTCAATTTCTGTAGGAGTGGTTTACTGGCTCTCGCCTTACAGGACGGTTTCCTGTCGATTGGCGATAGTTGCCCCCTCTTGAAGCCTGGCTGGGTCCTGGTAAGCTGCGGCAGACCCGGCTGATGTGGCCTCGTTTCCCGCACTCATGGCAGAGTGCGTCGCGGAATTTGCATTTGGCCCTGGCATGGTTTGCTCCACAGCCAGCACAAGGGCGTAAGGTCTTAGGGCGAGGGTCCCGGTCGGACCACAGTCGATGGACCCCTTCTTCGTTGCTGTCTGACGACGAAGAGAGGTCCTCGTGGTGCATTGTTGCGAACTGCCCTTCTGAGTTGGGTAAGATTTCGCCGGTCGGTGGTGTTGCTGGAGTGCGGCTTCGCCATAATTGTGCAGCCAACTTTTTGGTCGCCTCCGCAGCTGTGGCCTCAGCGATGGCATCAGCAAGGCTGATGTCGCCTTTCGCCATCAGCTTGCTTTGCACGCCTAGTGCATCTAATCCCAGAATTACTCGATCTCTTAGTGCTTCTTCTAAATCGGCGAACCCGCAGAGGCCCACTAAATTTCGGAGGTCCACCACGAAATCAGCCACGCTCTCTCCCTTTCGCTGGTTTCTCTGATAAAACTCGTGGCGTCTCACAAGTGTAGGCACGGTTGGCGCATAATGGTCTCTCAGGATGGGTTCGAGGTCGTCCCAGCTCATGGCTTTCACTTCTCGAGGTTTGGCAAGTGCTTTAACCATCTTAAATACAGCTGGGCCACAGTGCATCAGGAACAGTGCCCGCTTCTTTGCTGGTGTGGTGTCTTTCAAATTATTTGTCTCGAGAAACATTTGGAAGCGATCCATGTAGGATTCCCAATCCCCTTGGTTTGGATCGAACGGAGCGGGTGGTACGATGCCACCGGACATAGTTCCGTTGTTGCCGTCGTCTTATCACGTGCTCAGTATTGCTTCCTGGCTTCTTCGGTTCAGATGTCTCCACATCCCATCCTCGTCGCCAGTGTTAAGTACTTGGACATGGGTCAGAGTAAATGGAGACAGCCTCTGAATGTGAACTTGCAGCTCTTTATTGCATAATGACTTCTCTAAACAACAACAGTGAACTCTGCCTTATATAGGCAACCCTTGTGAGAATTGTCCAATAGCGAGCTATGAACGCTAGCTCTTTTAACCAATAATAATCCTCTGTTAAGGGCCAATCGGATTCTTAAGAACTAACCAATCCGATCTGGCCGCCTAACAGCCAATCAGAAGTGCAGGGCCAGAACCCTGTACTTTACCTCAAGCTCATACTTTATTAACTATGGTACATACACAACAGGCGGGACCAGCCAATTGTGGGATTAGATGGTTCTATCAAATGTCCTAACAAGTAAATGATTGCTGGTGGTTTTAGGAAGATTAAATTATCACATGCTTACATTTTTGCCATGTCTGCTGTTGATACACATGCCCCCCACCCCGAATCTACCTTTGTGGAAAAAGAAGAGCCAGCACAAAAATCCATAACCAATACATGAAGTATTGTAAAAACTAAATTTGGAGAATTAAAGAAGGTTAAGAGAATGACAGATTAGAAAAACTGATTACATTTAGCAAAGCAGGACTAAAGCGAAGGCAGGCAAGGCAAGGATCAGATTCCTGGTCTCTAAAAAAGCTGCCAGTTGTCATCGGGACAAATCAAGGCAACGAGTATTTGTCTCTCCTGTCACCAAGAGTAAAAGCCAACTGTCTGGCACCACGCTAAGTAACTAACAAAGCACTATCCCGATTGTGATCTTTTTCCCTCATTAAAATTCCCCTGTATCTCAGGACAGAGGGAAAACAATCTTGAACCCAGCAATGTTTCTTTCCTACCACTTACTGTGCCTTTTAACCTTTTTTTCCCACACCTTCCTATAATTTTCCTCTTTCTCTGATTGTGTTCTTTCAATGCCATTTCACTTTCTTTCCCCAAGAATCTCCTACCAATTCCTTCCTCCAGCTGGTGGGGGGGCTTGGTGAGAGATGTGGGGAGGGATCTCACCAGCTCTATGATGCAACCACAATGAAACTCAATGGGGAAACCAGTAAGTGCTGCATTCCCTGCCAACTGATGCGGCAGCAGCACAGTGTCTCCCAAGTGGAGGGGGGGACCCGAACCACAGTGGCAAGAAGCAGGCAGAAGCTAGCAGTGAGCGCCCCACTATTCCAGGAGGGAAGGCAGGCACCACGCCATCTGAATCAGCCATCCAGGTGGAGGCAGGCACTGTGGCAGATGGGATGGAGCCGGGAGGGATGTGCGAGCTGAACATTTGAAGCCACTTCCCCGGAGTTTGCAAGCAGGTTTGGCAGGGCCATTTAGCAGGGAGGGAAACCCCAGCCCATTTGGTTCACTTCGGCTTGGGGTGGAACACAGAAGGTGGAGGAAATCCATGCCTCTCAGCCCTCAAAGACTCCTTTGCATCCCAGAATGTGATCTTGTGCACTCTCTCTTTAGCTTCCTCTCCCTTTTCTTTTTCCCCTCCCTCCCTCCCTCCTTCTTTCTTTCCTTCCTTCCTTCCTTCCTTCCTTCCTTCCTTCCTTCCTTCCTTCCTTCCTTCTTCTTCTTCTCTCCCTCCCTCCCTCCCTCTCTCTCTGATTCTGATTCTCTGGCATCACATTTTTTGTTGGGGCTTGACAGGGGCTTCTTCTGATTGTTGTTGGTATGCACAGTACCAACAAGAACCACCCGTGAGAAGAAGCACCCGTGAGACCCAGAAAGAAATGAGGCAAGTACAGGGGTGCTTGCTCCCGTTCTGGAATATGGAGTGAGTCTCCATCCCCCTCCCCCATTGCCCTTACCTTCTCAGGCCAGGCGATGAGTGACTGGGTGTGGAGGGTAAGGAGTGGGGCCAGCCAGTGGTGGGATCACTCAACAGGGAGCCACAACAAAGGGATGAAAGAGCCGCATGCAACACCTGGCTTAGAGTGAACTAGACCTCTAGCTGCTTGTCATAGCTGCTTGTCTCCCACTCTGAGATTGGGAATAGCAGCTTCAAGATTGAATAGTAACACCTTTTGCCTCTTCCTTTTTTCAGATCCATCAAACATACAAAAAAATGCTATTTCATACAACATATAGTGTTGTGAATCAATAAATACTTAATAAAGATTATTAAGAGCTTAAAGCAAAGTGCAGGGTTTTGGCCCTGCACTTCTGATTGGCTGATAATAACGACATTGGATTGGTCTGTTCAGGAGAATCTGATTGGCTATTAACGAGCCTCTCCCATTGGTTAAAGGAGCTAGCACTCCCTGTGTTTTCATTGGTTAAATAAGTTAAGAGTTACCTATATAAAGGGGCCCATCGTGGCCATTGAGCTGAGCTGTTTCACATGTAAATAAAGAGTTTGAAGTTCACTGTTTCACTGGCTCGTCTCCATCCTTGCACCCATGCAAAGAACATAACACTGGCGACGAGGATGGGATGTGGAGACGTCAGAGCTTACTGAACAATGAAGAACCATAACCGAGCACATGGCTGAACGCACCAACGGCAGAACCATGTCCGGCAGCGTCATACCACCTGCTCCATTCAACCCGGCACAAGAAGACTGGGACTCATATATGGATCGCTTCCAGATGTTTCTGGAAACCAACAATTTGAAGGATGCCACTACCGGAAAGAAACGAGTGGTATTCCTAACTCATTGCGGGCCAACCATATTCAAGATGGCCAAGGCACTAGCAAAACCGGCAGAAGTAAAGTCTATGGACTGGGACGTCCTTGAACCACTGCTGAGGGCTCACTACGCACCGACCGTGCCAACGCTTGTGAGAAGGCATGAATTTTATCAGAGAAGTCAGCAGATGGGTGAAAATGTTCCTGATTTCATCGTGGATCTCCAGAATCTGGGAGACCTATGCGAGTTTACTGACTTAGAAGAAGCCCTAAGAGACCGAATCATTCTGGGATTAGATGCACCAGGCACTCAGGTAAACTAATGGCGAAAGGTGATGTTAGCTTTTGTTAGGGATAACATTGTTTTACCCTAACTGGTTTAGGTAAATAATAATATGTAATCATAGTTTGTATGTTAAAGTGTCTGCAACTTTAACTGTGGGATAGTAATTAAGGGAGTGGTTGTGAAAGCACTTTAAAAGAAGCAAGGCTACAGCTTGCTATCTCTCTGGCTTTGAAGTTCCTGATTACTGCAAGGACACAAGACTGCATTGCTCGAACGGGAGAGAAAACAAAGGACAGACTTGTAAGTGTATTGACATAGGGTATTCAACACGGACTTTGATAACTGAATATCCCTGAATGGACTGACTAAATGATACATGACTATTGGACTGTTATTTTGACTATGCTATGAACTCATAATGGAATAAACTATATATTTAATAGCACAAGCGTATCTGTCATTTTTACTGTATGTTAATAAACATACAAGCTTAGCTCATTCATTTATCTGTGTGCCTATCTGACTAAGCTGCACATTCTGTTTAGCTTGTCTCCCTAACCCTGGTTGGGGAAACCAGGCTTAACAGCTTTAAAGATGCCATAGCTGAAGCTACTGCAGCAGAAGCAACCAGGAAGTCAGCTACCCAAATGCGCCACACCCATGCACCAGTTCGCCAACGAGCCTGCGACATTTCACCTCAGTCAGAGGGACAGCTAGATACAGCCCACCACGAGGACCTCGAATCGTCATCAGAAAGTGACAAGGAAGAGGTCCATCGACTTTGGTCCAAATGGGACCAATGCCAGAAATTGCAGTACCAATGTGCTGGGTGTGGAGCAAGCCACCCCCGGTCAGAATGCAAATTCCTCAACGCGCTCTGCCATGTGTGCAGGAAAAGAGGCCATATAGGATGGGTCTGTAGAAGCAAGCCAGGACCTAGCCAGCCCTCAAGGGGGGCTAACTATCGCCAACCGACTGGAAGTCGTCCCATGAAACGAGAACCCGTGAACCACCAATGGAACAACCACTCCTACAGAAACAAAACCCTAAACCACCCAACGAAGCGAGAAGAGGCTCACCAAACGATCATGATTGGTCATGCCTCATCTCTTGACACCAAAAAGATCCGAGTGAAAGTGGCCATCAGAAACCAGCCCTGCCTGATGGAAGTCGATTCAGGATCGTCCCTCTCGATGGTTTCCTGGAAAACCCTCAAGCAGCTCATCCCCACTATCCGTAGGCAAGACCTTCAATTCCAAAGGCTCATACTCAAGGACTATCAAGGAAATTGAATCCCGGTCATTGGATCCAGCCGAGTACGGGTATCGTTTAAGAACCGTACACCATTTCTACCCTTGACTGTAATCAACAAGGATCGGCCTAGTTTGTTAGGCCTCCAATGGTTCGCTCCGCTTGGAATTGAAGTAGCCGGCATTCACCGAACCTGCAGCAGCAATTGGGAAGAAGACCTCGTCCACGAATTCCAGGACGTCTTCGCGAAAAAATTAGGCGAGTACAAGGGGACCCCGATATCGTTTAACCTCAATCCCAAAATAGTTCCCATCCACCTTAAGCTTCATCGAGTTCCATTTGCCCTTAAACCAAAGATTGACAAGCAGCTTGATAAATTAATAGCCCAGAGTGTGTTAGAACCAACCGATCACTCTCCCTGGGAAACCCCAATCGTAACACCCATCAAGCCGGATGGATCGGTTAGAATTTGTGGGGACTACTGAGCCACCCTGAACCACGCCCTTCAACAAAACGCTTACCCGGTACCAGTGGTGCAACACCTCCTCCATTCGCTGGGGGGCGGAAAAGTATTTGGTAAACTAGACTTAGCCCAGGCATACCAACAACTGCCTGTTGACAAAAAAACGGCAGAGGCCCAAACAATCGTTATGCACAGAGGTGCATTTAAATGTAACCGACTCCAGTTCGGAGTGAGCATAGCCCTGGGAATCTTTCAAAGCTTGATGGAAAGACTATTACAAGGGATAAAAGGTGTTGTCCCATATTTTGATGATGTGTTAATCGCAGCCCCGACTCAGAAAATACTAAAGGAACACCTGAGGTTGGTTCTCCAGAGATTTAAAGACTCAGGTCTCAAAGTTAAAAAAAACAAGTGTTATTTATGTACGGATCATGTAGAATTTTTGGGATATTTAATTGATAGTCAAGGCATTCACCCCACCGAAAACAAACTCAGGGCAATCAAGAACGCTCCAAAACCCCGGAACAAGGCCGACCTCCAGACTTTTCTGGGCCTTATCAATTTTTATAACGTTTTCCTGCCTCACAAAGCAACCATAGCTGAACCCCTACATCGTTTATTGGACAAAAAAGCAACCTGGGTATGGGGATACAGAGAAGAACAGGCGTTTCGACATGTAAAAAATTTATTGACTTCTGATGCTGTCCTGATGCAGTATAACGAGACTTTGCCTTTAACGATCACGTGTGATGCATCCCCATTCGGAGTAGGCGCCATTTTAAGCCACTTTTTGCCAAACGGTAATGAAGCCCCTGTTGCCTATTTTTCAAAGACGTTATCAAAAACGGAACGGAACTACAGTCAAATTGATAAGGAGGCCCTTGCTATAGTATCTGCGGTTAAGAGATTTCATGAATATGTGTATGGCCGAGCCTTTACCATAGTGACTGACCACAAACCTTTGCTGAGAATAATAGTGGGAGATAGGCCAACACCGTATATATTATCTCCCAGAATGACGCGCTGGTCAGAATTCTTGGCAGCATACAATTACAAGTTGCAACATCGCCCAGGGAAGGCCATTCCCCACGCCAACGCATTGAGCTGTGCACCTCTTCCAGAGACCGTTTATGACCCTGCTCCGATGGTTACAACACTGCAGATCGAGACACTTCAAACGCCGCCATTAATGGCCCGAGATATCGCGATGGAAACAAAACGCGACCCCATTTTAGCACGAGTCCTCAGTTGGGTTGAACGGGGATGGCCGTTGGACCAAATACCTGACGACTACGCCCCATTAAAAAATCAGCAAACGGAACTATTTTCTCAAAAGAGCTGCATTATCTGGGGTGATAGAGTTATCATCCCAGAGCGGTTGTGACCAGAGATACTAAGGACCTTGCATGATGGCCTCCCCGGCATCATGTGTATGAAAGCCCTCACATGAAGTTACGCGTGGTGGCCGGGTATTGACAAGCAGATAGAGACATGGATAAAAGCCTGTCACAAATGCCAGGAAGTAAGCAACGACCCGCCGAAAGTGACCCCAACTGAATGGGAAACACCGAGGGTATTCATCTGGACTTTGCAGGTCCTACCAAGGGACACACATTCTTATTAACGGTGGATGCTTACTCGAACTGGCTTGAAATCAATGAAATGAGGAATACAACGACCGAATCAGTCATTAGGAAACTAGACAGACTCTTTGTGACACACGGATTACCAGACATTCTAGTATCCGACAATGGGCCTCAATTTACTGTGCTGTCCTTCGAACAGTACCTGGCAGACCGCAGTTTTTGACATGCGCTAACTTTGCCGGCGCATCCTGCGGCCAACGGAAGGGCCGAGCGCATGGTACAATTCGTCAACAAAACCTTGCATAAAATGGACTATGGCGATATAGAAGACAAGATTAACCGGATACTCCTTTTGCAACATATCACTCCGCACAGCGTCACCAATAAAACATCCACTGAGTTGTTAATGGGACGGAAGCTCCGCTCCCACCTTGACCGTCTACATCCATCATATGAACCTGAAAAACCACACGGTTCCAGCGGGAAATGTCGCAATTTCCAGGTAGGCGATTTGGTTTTCGCTAGGAACTTTTCGGGCGATCCGTTGTGGGTCGAGGCAACTATAGTACAAGTAATCGGCCCTAGATCATTCCGCGTGAAATGTCGTGACAATAGAATATGGAAGCACCATATTGATCTTCAAGGCTACAGTCGGGGATCTCCGAGCTCCCTGATTTCCAAACCGAGGAGGGAGGAGATAGTGAGGAAGCTGAATTCAAAGCGGCAGAAAGTTTAAGCGGTAGTAATGACAGCTCAGAGGCAGCACGTGATGGATCCGGAATGGGGGTGGCCTCGCCTCAAAGAGATGCCGAGAGCAGTAGCGACGACAAAAATTCAAATGCGGAACGGGAGGCACCCTCTTCACCAGATAACGTCCTACCCCAACAAGACTGTAGCCAAATACCGGGAGGACAACAAAAATCTAATAGACAATCAAAACAACCTGCCTACCTCAAAGACTATGTGACCGCACCCCTTAAACGGAACCCGGGGGGAAGGGGTGTTGTGAATCAATGAATACTTAATAAAGATTATTAAGAGCTTGAAGCAAAGTGCAGGGTTTTGGCCCTGCACTTTTGATTGGCCGATAATAGCGACATCGGATTGGTCCATTCAGGAGAATCTGATTGGCTATTAATGAGCCTCTCCCATTGGTTAATAGAGCTAGCGCTCCCTCTGTTTTCATTGGTTAAATAAGTTAAGAGTTATCTATATAAAGGGGCCCATCGTGGCCATTGAGCTGAGCTGTTTCACATGTAAATAGTTTGAAGTTCACTGTTTCACTGGCTCGTCTCCATCCTTGCACCCATGCAAAGAACATAACATATAGTATGAATTCCAAAATACTCTGAAATGTGCACAACAAATTCTGCAAAAGATAGTGACGACTACTGTACTTCATGATACATTCATGATCTGTTATCAAATGCACCTATTACCTGCAGTACTGAAGCAGCGTGTCTGCCTTTCTGTTTCTATGAAGAAAAGGGAAGGGGAGAGGAGAAGAGAGCTGAGTTTATTTAGCCAAGTGTGATTAGATATATAAGGAATTTGTCTCTGAGGCAGAAGCTCTGCAAAACAACAGTAATCAGTCATAATTTTAATACCAATAAGAGGGGGGTAATACAAAATAATAGCATAATATTACAACCATACTAATTATGTAAGTGTACATAGACATTAGATAGCACTCTGAGAATTAGGTGTTCAGCAGAATGTTGGCACAAGGGGAAAAAATTGTCCCTGTGCCTAGTTGTTTTGACATGCAATGATCTATAATGCCAGCCCATGAGGAGGGGTTGAAACAGTTTATGTCCAGGATGTGAGGAGTCTGTAGATATTTTCTCAGCCTTCCTTCTGACCTGTGCAAAATATAGTCTATATAGGTTGGTTGCAATTCTTCATTCTTCAGTCCTAACTATCCACTGGAGACTCTACCTGTCCTGTTTGGTTGCTGTACCAAACTGGACATTCTAGAAATACAAATGACAGACTCAGTAATTCCTCTATAGAACTATATCAACAATTTGAGGGATAGTTTGAACTTCTTGAGTTGACACAAGAAGAGCATTATTTGTTGTGGCTTTTTAATGATGGTTCTAATACTTTATATCTATTTCAAGTCCTGGGAGATTATATAACCCCAAAACTTGAAGGATTCTATTGCTGATGCCATACTATTAACTAGTGTTGGACATGGTAGAATAGAAGAGTTCTTCCATAAAGCCAACAATCAATTGAAAGGAATGCTCTCCACTGAAAATATGAATACCACTCCCAATATGCAGATGATACAATCTACATTATTGATGATACAGGAAACAATGATTAAACTGCAAGAAAACATATCAAAAAATCATGGCGAAATAAAATCTGAAATGGGAGAGATGAAATCAGAAATATATAAATTGGATGACAGGATGGGCCTCAATTCAAGCAGTGATTTAGAAAAATGAGGAAAGAATAAAAACAATTGGAAATAGAATGGAACAAACTGAGAAAAAAACTAGAAATGGTGGATCAGAAGATGACAGGACAAAACAAAGAATTGGAAGAATCTCTCATTCTTCTCAAAATGGACTGAGCCTCATTCTTTCTAAGGTTCCAGAATATAACAGAGACAAAGGAGGAGGACCTGCAGATACTGATGGCAGAATTGATTGCAGAGGCCCTCCAGAAGGACAGACAAGAAATTATCAATGAAGTATATGATGTTTATAAAGTATATACACAAGCTATGCCTGATGCCACAAACTCCCCACAGAAGTGCCTATAAGATTTGCACACAGAAAAGGGATATTATATACAAAATCACAAGAGAGAAACCGATGACATACAAAAGGAAAGAAATAATTGTACTGAAGCAAATCCCTAGAAGATTATGCAAGCAGTGGAAGCAGGGATGGTATTCTACCAGTTAGTACCTATTCGCTAGAACCAGTTGTTAACATTCAAAGCACTTCAGAGAACCGGTTGTTAGAAGAAATTACTGGCCTAATCCTGTAAGGAAGGCAGGAAGGAAACATTCTGGTGTTGCTTATAGAAACTGCCTCTCTGCTAATCCTTATTACATTCTTGGCAGGAGTAGACTTCCTGTCTCAGGAACTTCTCTGGAGTTTCTTTTCCTCCTTTGCTGGTACTTTGCTTGTGTGGGGTGACCATTCAAAGTTACAATGGCACTGAAAAAAGTGACTTATGACCATTTTTCACACTTATGACTGTTGCAGCATCCCCACAATCATGAGAGGCCAGGTGAGGAGATGTGTGCCTCAATGTGAGTGATATTGAGTTAGCCATGCCCAGCCAATAACATGACCACCAAGCCACGTCCACCAACTAATCCATGCCCACAGAACCGGTTGTTTAAAAATTTGAATCCCACCCTTGAGCGGAAGGACTATTGGTTTCTAGCAACCCAATTAAATAAGAAGAATATCTTGTTCAAATATCCCATCCAAATCTTAATTCATGGCCCTTTAGTTCAAGCAATCTCTTGTTCTGGAGGTTCATCCATTCTTTTAAACAAGGCAAACAGCACGCATCAAAGTACAGTTTCAAGTCTGCTAGGCTGTCTGTTTCCTGAGCATCTTGCAGTATCTTAAATCTAATTCTTAGTTTTTTCCCTTGCCATATAAACTTAGAAATATCCTATCCAATCCATTGTTTAAATGGATTATCATTTGCAAGTATTGATAACCTCTGGAATTAAAAAATATAGCATCTTTGGTAAAATATTCATCTTAATTACAGAGATTGTACCCAATAGTGATAGGTGCAGTTTCTCCCATCTTTGTATGTCTGACTTAATATATCTCGAAAGAGGGACATAATTATTTTGAAACAGTGTTATGTTTGTATTTGTCAACATAACCCCTAAGTACTTCACCTTTTCTTCAACTCTAAAATCGACTTTGTGGTCAATATATCACTGCCCTGAGAAGACATATTTTTAATTGTTGTTTTCTGGTTTGTTTATTTTAAATCCTGTCAAAGCCCCAAACTCATTTCACAAATCTTTCCAAGAAAAGTGCAAGGACTTCTCCAGGCAGTCTCCAGGGGTCAACGCTGACTCAAAGGTGCCAAACTTCAAACTTTCATCTTCAATTAGACTTATTGTCTTGAGGTTCCATGCCCCCTGGCTCTGCTGCCCCCTTGAAAAGGTTGCTTTGCCCAACAATAGAAATAACCCCAGGTACTCAGACAAGGATTTGCCAATCTTTCCCAACAGTTGCCACCAAATCAGATTACTAGGATTTTCAATCTGCAGCTTTCCATTTCTACCTCAACTGAAATGGTCTCTCTCCTGATATCTCTCAGATATCTGCAGACATGGTTCTTAGACACCTACTGAATAACTCGCCAAATTCCCAAAACCTTTACTATGTAAATATTTCCTTTCCCCCTTCCTTTTTAATATGCTTTATTAATTATAAGTGTAGTTCATAATTTTTCAGTCTTCTTTATTTTCATTGTCTACCACTTAAGAGTATAAAAATAACAAGATGGCTTCACTTTGTGGCTTCTGCTATAAATACAAGGAAATGCAAATACAGTGGTCTTTCCAACTTTTCTCCAGATGCAAGAATGTTTGTTGAACTATAGTTTTTTTTAATCATACTATAAACCCAGATAGCAAGATAGACACCGTGCATTAGCATGTAACTTTAGATCAATAGCTCTATTTTTAAAAGAACAGCAAGCACCTCAGGAACAAATAAGGTTCTATTAGGAGTTCATTGGAGTTTTTGATGCCATTGACCTTTCTGTTATTGTGGACAGGCTATACAAATTGTATACTGGAGGTGAGGCTTGAACTAGTTACATTTACATTTGAAAGGCTAGTTTCAAATAGTGGTAGTTGTTAGATAGGGAGTCAATGGACACTCAGAGAGGTGAAAACAACCATTTATTGAAGATCCAGAAAACAAGAGGAAGAGCCATCACCAGTTTCCTGCTTTTAAATTGGGAACTGTCTGATGTTTCAGCCATTGATGTTCCTTTAATTTCCTGCTGTTGAAATTCACCAATGAGTGGAGTCTTACATCAAACTCCACTCCTTACTTCTCCCCTCTTGGATGGGCATTAGCCAATCATTTTGAGTGTAGTGAATGTAGTCACGCAGGTAAGTGGGGCTTCAGTGGGTGCACCTGACCTGTGCAGTTCATTTGTTTCAGTGGTGGTGACCTGGACAGTCAAGTTTGCTGCCTCTCTGGAGTCAGCCCATGGAAGTACCTTGAAGTTTCCCTGAGGTGTATTTGGTTCCACTGGGACGGATTCGTCCAAGGTTCTCCACTGGATTCCTGGTTCCTCAGGTGAGTGACAGTGTAGGGAGTTTGGGGGCTTCCTTAATGGCTTTAATTTTGTTGTTGGTTGGGTGAATACCTGACCCATCAATTAAAAAATCCCAAAATTCAACTTGGGGTACTGCTATCTGCCCTCTTTCTTTTTTTATTTTAAGCAAAACTTCCTGAAAATGGTGCAGGACTATCCGTAGCCAGTGAATTAGATGTTGTTTGTTGCTTGTGGATAAGAGGACATCATCAAAATAAGGCACCATCCCTGGAATGCCATGTAGTAGACGTTCTATTAAATTGGAATAGTCCAGGTGCCACAATCACTCTGAACTGCAATCCATGGCATTTAAATGCACCCCTTTGGATCACAGTTGTTTGTGCCTCTGCTGTGGCTTCATCCACTGGCAGATGCTGATAGGCTTTTGCTAAATCAAGTTTTGCAAAAGTTTTGCCTTTCCTCAAAGAATGCAAAAGATGTTGCATTACTGGCATGGCATAGGTGCTCTGTTGCAATGCCTTATTTAATGTACATTTATAATCTGCGCAGATACAGATGGAGCCATCTGGTTTGATTGGTGTCACAATAGGTGTCTCCCACCTAGCATGGTTGACTGGCTCCAAAATTTCCTGGGCTTGTCTAATTGCTCATCAATTTTGGGCCACAGAGCAAAAGAAACCCTTTGTGACAGGGCAACTTGGTGGTCTAGATTGAAACAGATAGGGGTCCCCATGTACTTGCCTAGGCTTTCTTCGAAAATGTCTCTGAATTCGGTTTGCAGCTTCTCGTCTTCTTGGGTGGTGTTGATGCCAATCATTCCTAATCCCAGGGTGTTGAACCATTCTATACCAAGTAGGCTGGGTAGATCTCTGTCTACTATGATCAGTGATAATAACCCTGTAAATTCCTTAAATTGGATTTGGAAGAAACGTCACCCTATCATTGGGATGCAGTTTTCTCAGTAGTCTTTTAAGAGTGTCTTTTGCATCTTCAGCTGTTGTCTGGTGATACCTTGGGCCACCTTTCTGATGGTTGACCAGGACATCATGGATATATATGATCCTGTGTCCACTTCCATGTTGCATGGGCTTCCTTCAATTAGCACAATGATATGGAATTTCTTTGATTTGTAAATGTCAGAATGCCCCACTACTGTATGATGGGTCTCCCTAGCTTCTGTGGGTCAGTCTTCTTTCCACTTGTATTTTGAAAATGGTGACTTCCAGAACCCCATCTGTGGGCCAAGAGGTTGTGTGGGGATAAAGATGGTCTCTGGCAATGATAGATTGGCTGGCTCACTCTACAAGCCTCAGCTATGTGTCCCCTGCATTTGCAATGCTGGCAAATGGTGCCTTTACTTACATGCTGACCTGGGATGATTTCCCCCACACCCGACACTCTAAGGAGGTCTCTGCCCTGCTCCCGACTATCCCACCTTCATTGCCAGTGTTAGATAGAGGGCAGGGTGGGATTCTACTGGTTCAAATCAGTTCAGGTGAACCGGATGTTAAATTTTCACCAAATCAGTATTTGAACCAACTGATTGGCCCTGCCCACCGATCTTGCCGCTCCAGGAGTCTTCACACAACCCATTTTTGATGAAGGGTTCACATGGAGGCTCTGGGAAGGAGGAAAATGGGACTTCTGGAAGTCCAGAAATGGGCCTGTTTCTGGCTTTTGAAGGGCTCCCAGAGCCCAGGGGAGGCCATTTTTGCCCTCCCAGAGGCCCAAGGGAAGCCTCCAAATCCCTGGGAAGGCAAAAAACGGCCCTACCAGAAGTACTGGAAGTCACAAAATGGGCCTGTTTCCAGCTTCCGGAGAGTGTCCAGAGCCCGGGGAAGCCATTTTTGCCCTCCCAGAGGCCCAAGGGAAGTCTCTGGACCTTTGGGAAGGCAAAAATGGCGCTTCTGGAAGTTCTGGTAGGCCACGCCCATCCAGCAACTGGGCAGCAAACTGGTTGCTGAGGTTTTTGAATCCCACCTGATAGGGGATTGATGGAAGAGACAGGATGCTCAGAGAGGCTAAAACTGTTTATTGAAGATCTGGAAAACAAGAGGAAGAGCCACTGCCTGTTCCCTGCTTTTAAGCCAGGAGCTATCCAGCATTTCAGCCATTGATGGTGCTTTAATTTCCCGCCGTTGAAATTCACCAATGAGTGGAATCTTATGTCAGACTCCACTCCTTACTGAATATTCAACAGTAGTAGCAGAGTCCCATTAAGGATTCCCTTCTTTTTTCCATGCTAACTTCAATAGTTCAATCAATCCCTGGATAAGAGCAGTCCAAATACCACAAAGGGCAAGCAACTTTGAGTTAATATTTTTTCTCAACTAACATAAAGAATGATGTTGTAATTGATAGAATAAAATGATTAGGAAATTTGAAAGGAACCATAGTTAACTTGAATACTGGTGTGCATATGTGTTCAAACTATTCATCCAGTTCTGAATGGGGCTTCCTGATCCAATGTTGCCCCTTAAAATTTGAGCAGTCTCTCTGACAAGAAATAAACATTATTCACCATTTTTGGCTGATAAGCTAGTTGTCACTTTTCCTTCAGATGACAACCTGTCTACCCTTCGTCCTGTTGTGGCCATCTTCCTCAGTGCATTGTTTTCAAACAGTCCTGAAATTTCAGTAGGCCAAATAATGCTGCAAGGTTTTTGGAGACTGAGAAATTTTCCATGCTACTCCAATGATTTATTAGCAGCACAGGATGTTTCTGGGCTCAACATCTAGTGCTCTTTTGACTTGGGACCAAGATTTTAGAAGGAGTTTATACTCTCATCTCTCTCTGTTTGAACCATGAAAGCTTTTTCAAGGTCGTTTTATTTTATTTTTTTGCTCCTGACAAGTGAAGTGAGGAAAACAGAATGTTTTCCCTGCAAAGGAGAGCAGTCTTATACAGCTAATTTTGTTGTTTTGCCATCAAGTGAATATTTTTTTATTCCTCAGACTTTTTAATAGCTGTTACATTTTCATTTTGTATTGTAAGTGCTGTGAATTCTTAATCACACTGTGAGTTTTATTTTGTTCCCTGCTATTTTGTGTGTGTGTGTGTGTGTGTGTTACAGTTTATAGTCATAATTTTAGTTATAGATGTAAAAACCTGATACAGTATTCTGCATTTGGGAACCTGAAAATATTATTGAAGATTTAATAGAGATGCAATAAATAAATACATACAGACGAGGGTAATCCTGCTGCTACACAAATATCATGTGAATGTTCTATACATTTGTAAAACATCATTCTGGCACCAAGAAACCTATAGATTTTATAATTGGTTGCCACTAAGGCCATGAGTAATAAGAACCTTAGCTCAACCCAATTGCAGTTGCTCCAGATGGGAGAATAGCTATTCTGAAATGTTTTTAAGCCTCGGGATAAGGATAACAATAAAAAGGTGCCTGGAAAAATGTATTTAAGAATAAAATATATAGTGATAAGCAGTGCTCTAGATAAATAGGATTAATCTTCTTCTTCTTCTTCTTCCTCGTCCTCATCTCCCTCTTCTGAACTTCTGTAGATATAAACAGATTAAAAGATGATATTACAATGTGCTTATAAAACTACATATTCTTCTAATAAGTCTGTTCAACTTTTGTGAAGCTATTATTATTATAATAGATCCAGTATCCTTATTCTCAGGTGCTTATAAAGTAATATCCATATATTGAGGTGCCATTATTTTTCTGAGAAGAGCAAGAATTTCAGAAGTGTTTTAGAGCTTTTATTTCAAAAACACTCTCATAGCCAGCCGCTCTAAGAGAAAAGGCTTTGGTAACCACCCATAAAATCTTCCCACAATAGCTACTTTGGGTCTGGAAGCATCATTTTCTATCTATGGTAAGGATAGGAAAAGGAAGAAGTAAAGCCCTAGGTTTGAATAGAATTAATTAATAAATGTTAAATAGATGTTATAAGCCACCTGGAATTACCTACATGTGAGTTAGGCAATTATATACATTTGTTTAATAAATAAATGAAATGCATGACTATTTCTATGTCCCTGTAAACAAGCATCTATGCTAAATAAAATATTTCAATAGGAGGAACACAATGGGTGCAACAACAACAACAACAACAAATCAGGATGCCGCTTATTCCTAGTAAACCAGTGTTTGGGAGGATTCTTACTGTGGCATTCAAATGTAAATGTACTTAGGAGTAAAACACACTATATTCTCTGGGGTTCGTCTGTGAATTGGTTATACAGATCAGGATGCATATTCTTGTATCAAAACCTGAATTGTAACAGGCAGAACACAATATTATCTTTCCTATTGAGACATTTTAATGGGTCCTTTAAGTTTCTGTTTGTTTTTCACTTCCTACCCTTTCTCAACAATCCTGGAATCTTTTTCTGTAGTTTCCCAACTCAGCCTCTTCCTGCACCTCGCAGTACTTTCTGACCTGAGTAGTACAGCTAATTACTGATATACAGTATTACAAGCTAACTCTGCCCATAGCCAAAAGTTATACCCTGACTGACACACGGTTGACTCATCCTTTTCTCTTTCCAAGGTTGGCATTGCCGCCATATTGTTAGGGGCAATATTCTGACACTATAAACAGCTCAGAGAATGCTGTAAAGCATTGTGGAGTTGTATACAAGTCCAAGTGCTATTGCTGTTGCTTATTCTGTTGCAAGATACTAGCTTCTTTGACAGAAAATGACTGATTTCTAAATCTGCATTTCCAGATTCTATCAAACCAAGGTAACATGAAAACATCATTATATATTTTAACATACATTGGAAAATATCATCCCCCAAACTAAATATATTAAGAAAACCTGGAAAATCAGGTATTCATGTGAAAATTCTTATATTCTCTCTATGAATTGCAATGTTGCTAGGCTAGATTTTTCAAAAAGGACATATATTTTCTTTGAGAAGATCTAGATCTGACAACCATAGGAAAATTACCCAAAACAACTGTAGCTTGAAGCCAATTTTTCATATCCATTAAACATACCTTTGCTTTCTATGTCCCTTCTAGCAAAGAAGGCACACAAAAGAAAATCTTCTAGGAAAAAAAAACTCCATTCCTTCTTTATATTTTACATTTTTAGAGAGGAATGGTAGCTTTATTGTTTGAAATCTTTTATTTTAGATTTCATGCTATTTTAATTATATAATGCTCTAGTAGAGGGCTTTATTAATTTACCAAGCATTTCATTTCTAAAAAGAGTCGTTTGTCCATAAGTTACTGCAGGTTTTCTGACTATTCTTCAAAGAGTAAATATAGGATCCAATATAAATATAAATACAAATGCAAAAGCAAAATTGAAAAAGCTTCCAATCTGTTAGCATCAGATAGATATAAAAATGATAGGAAATTACATCCACATGTATGCAACAGAAACATACAATGAATATACACTGAAAGGAGATCTACACCCTTTTGTAATAGGTGTTCAGTACTCCAGAATTGGAAAAGGTAAAAAGTTTTTGCTCTTTTCTATTTTTCTCCTTCCTTTTCCTATTTTCTACCAAAACTTGTTCTTTGTACTGTTGAACAATGAAATAAAATGAGATTGCGAGATGTTTTGCATATTAAATATCCTATAAAAGTGCATTTTCAAATGCATTCTGAACCATTCAAAAATTCTTAAAGAGAAACACTCCTGACTTGCACACTGAAGCTACTTACGTTTTCTTTGAAGTACCTTCAGTTCCTTCTCCTTCTGTTTCTGAACCCCTGGTTTTTTAAAAAAATTAAAAGCCGAATTTAAGTATTGTTCTGGCAGCAGTTGAATATTTTATTTTCACCTAGTCAGCTTAGCCTAGTTATTTATTTGTTTATTTGTTTGATTTAATTGCCACCCATCTTCTTCCTAAGCAACCCTAGGAGGCTTATGGGGTAAAAGTTAAATATTTCTGATACCAGTGGTTATAATCAAATACAAAGTTAATAAATAAAAGATAACCAAAAGATAAAAGATGGGGAGGGATGGAGGAGGATGTACAGTGGGAGAGATGTGGGATTGCCTCTTAATTCAGCAGCCACCTCCAGTGTGATGCGCTTTTGTTGGGGCCCCAAGCCATCTGGCAGAGTCAAGTCTTCAGCTCTGACCTTAATGAAGGTCGGAAGGATGGGAGCCAATCTCACCCCAAGGGTAAGTGTCCCAGAGGGCAGGAGTCCTTCTCCTGAATCCCGGCAGCCGCTGTTCCTCTAGTAACCTGGACTTATGCCATGCAGGGCTTTAAGGGTAATAACCAACTCTTTGAATTGCACCCAGAATCAAACCAGCCACCAGGGTAGCTCTCAGAGCAGTGATGTAACATGGGCCACTCTAGGTATCTCAAGAACTACCCATGTTGCAGAAGTTCTCTGCATCAGTTATCACTTGTAAGCTTGCTTTTTGCTTTTTGAGTTCCTCATGCACCAGAACTACCATTTTGGTCCTTTCCTTCCAAATACTATTGCTTATGACTTGCTTTTCTTTCTCTCCAAATTCAGTCATGAGGATTTTATTTTATTAATAAGAGGTGATCTTTCGTCTCACATTGTGGTCTCATCTGTTGCGCCTAGAGGGCAGCCAACCCCATATTTAAGCCTTCTTATCTAAGTCCCGTCAGGTTGGATCAGAGTTTGCAGGTAAATGAATTTATGGCAGAAGAGGCCAATCCTCTTTTGTGCCAAGCATCAAAAGCATTGTGCAAGGCACTTCTCCATCCCTGCAAACAAATCAGTTTTGTAGTAACATTAACTCCATTTACTTACAGCTAAAGAGAGTAAGAAGATTTCATAAAATCTTCCTTAATGTGCACCAAAATAAATTAAACCTCCCTAAGAGGAGGCACTCTCTGCTACTCAGATTCGGGCACTTTTCTGCACTCAGCTAGAAACTCTCTTTTGGGTTTGAGGAGTGGGGCAATCAGGAAAGAATGCTGCTTTTTGCCCTTTAGTTTCAACCAATGAGTGCTAGAACTAGGAGGCACGCTCTGCTTCCTAGTTCTGCTCCCCCCCCCCCATTTGAATTTTTAGTTCAGAATGCTCTTAGAATCTGAAATGTGTTCAGCTACTAAAAATGGGATGCTTTATTGTTCCAGATTGTTTCATACTATTACAGTACAGGAGGTGTTAGGGCATTAACATTCTGCATGCAATATATTTTATATTTAGTTTATATATGCGAAAGTTGTTAGGTGTGTAGAGTTGTTAATTTTAATAATGATGAAACTGCAATAGTAACAATATAAATTAGATGTTATTTTAAACAAATGCACTACTTAGAAATAACTTGGAGGAAAAAAGTTCCAAATTGAAGAAGAGCCCTTGACAAATTGTACTACTTACTCAGTTTTTGGACTGGTTTCACTAGTGCCTGTCTCTTTTTCAGTCCTGACAAACAACAGAATAGAAGTTAAAAAGAACTCTGCTACAACCTAGATTGCATCCTTCCCAGGAAATATTTTGGTGGAAAAAAGTTATAAGTTAAAGAACAATCCTTGAGAGACTATACTACTCACCCAGTTGTTGGTGAGGTTTCCGTAGTGGCTGTCTCTTTTTCAGACCTGACAAAGAACAGAAAGATATTTTAACAGAACAGAAGAACTTTGCTACAACTGAGATTACATCCTTCCTAGTGATACATTGTCCTGGGAAGAATAATGGCTCATTTCTTTTCAAACTTCTTAAAATGCAAGAAAGTTTTAGAGTGGTTTTTCTCAACCTCAGGAACTTTAGATGTTAATATTAAGCATGGTTGGCTAGGTTATTTTTGGGAGATGACATCCACATATCTTAAAACAGGGGTTGGCTGCTAGTGGTTTGCACCAGTTTGGGCAAACCGGTAGCTAATTTTATCATTTTTAATGACTGGTTCAGTGCACTGGCAAATCCCACCCCTGGCTGGCTCCGCCCACCCCTCCCCGCCCAGGAATCTCCATGAGACCCTTTTTGGATGTCAGGTAAGTGCAGGGCCCACGTGGAGGCTTGGGGAGGCTCCGGAAGGCTGGAAATGTGCCCATTTCAGGCCTCCAGAAGGCCTTCAGAGCCCAGGTAGGCCTCCCTTCTCTCTTGGAGGCTCAAGGAAAGCCTCTAGAGTCCAGGGAGGGCAAAAATGCTCCCCCATGGTGCAGAAGGCCAACTAGGCCACACCTACCAGGGCCACACCCACCCAGCAACCAGGCAGAGAACTGGTTTTGAAGCCCACCCCATCTTAAAAGCTCTGTGATTGAGCAAAATGCTATAGATAAATTGTCCTCTGGAACATGGCTACCGTGACCTTCAATCTATTGGAGTTTTTTTTTTCTCCTGGGGAAATTAAACCTAATATCACTCCATCCCAGTCTGCTTGCCTATAGATAGGGCTAGGAATTTCGAGTGGCATCTCTTAGTATAGCAGCTATGAAAAACAATTAGTTTATATAAATATGATTAAGAAATTCAATAGGAGCAGCACTTAGACTTATATACTATTTCACGGTGCTTTACAGTTCTTTCTCAGTGGTTTACAGAGTCAGTAAATTGTCCCCAATAATCTGAGTCCTCATTTTACTGGCACTGGAAGGATGGAAGGTTGAGTCAATCTTGAGACGTCAGGATTGAACTCCTGGCAGTGAGCAGTGAGTTAGCCTGCAATACCACATTCTAACCACTGCGTCCCCACGGCTTTCATAAACTGAATGAAACTATGGGTGGGTGAATCTATGGGTGGATCTATCTTCAAGTAAAAGAATACTATCCCACACATATAACTCTACAGATACTCACAGTTTCTTTGAACTGCCCTTTTTAACAGGCTCTGGAGCAGGAGCGGGAGCAGGAGGTGGTGGTGGAGGTGGAGCTGGAGGTGGAGCTAGAGGCAGAGTTAGAGCTGGAGGTTCAGTTGCCACTGGTGGTGGTGGCACTATTTCCCTAGGAAGATAACGCACAAACAGATATTAATCCAAGTTTAAAGAGGTCAATAAAGATCAAAGTGGTGATCTTTTGTTTCCTTATGTGAATCCAGCATTTCAGAATTTCTCTAAATGTGCCAACAATTGTGTAGTTGCTCATAAGAACCCTAAGATGGTTTTGCTGCAAAACCCAGGGCCTCACCTTCCTTGAATATGAAGTCTAGCTTCTCCAAAACATCTAAGCAGATTCTTCGACCTTTTTTCAAGCCTTTGATTTTTATATACATTCATTTATTTTATGTTTCTCATTCTGCTTCAGCTTGTTGATTCATAATTCATAGTATGACTTTTAAAGGTTAACTGGGTTGAACTGTTGGACCATGTGTGGGGAGACCCATATTCAAATCTCCAGAAATGTCATGGAGTCCTTTGAATGATTTGGCGCAGTCACTTCCTGAGATAAATCTAGCTCACAGGTTTGTTGCTGTTGGGATAAAATGAATGGGGAGACTCCTATTGAGTCCACAGGCAAAGAAATGGTAAAATATATATATCCAACAAATAAGAACATAAACAAATACGTCTCTAACTTTGGTACTAGAAGTGGATTAGCTTTCTGGGAACACATTTGCTTCATGTCTCTTCTATTCCTCAAGAAACTGTTAACAATCCTACAGGACAGCAATAGAAGAACAAACTCATTTTAGCCAATGCAAAATTTGTTTTTGGTCATTGAACAAAATAGGACTTCATCCCAACATAAAGGACTTCTATTGCAGTTCTTTTAGAGCCTTAAAGCTTGTACTATTTAAAGGCACATCTTAAAGGCACAGTTGTTTAATTGGTTATGAATCCAAGAGGCATTCCTGCTTTTAAGTTAACCAGTTTTGAAGGATTTACATAAAGATTTTTGGTGGATGTATTTATTTAACAATCACTGTTTGTGTGCATGTCTTCATATCAATGTTGACTGCTGGCAAATGTCTGGATTGTCCCTACAGTTTTCTTGGGAAGATATCAGAAGGGATTTGCCATTGCTTCCTTCCTAGGGCTGGGAGAGTGGCTGACCCAAAGTCACCCTCCTGGCTTAATGCCCAAAGGTAGGTCTAGATCTCATCATCTGTTAGTTTTTAGCCTGGTACCTAAACTACTGCAACAACTGGGTCTTCATCAATTATAGCTGTTTCTAAAATGTTAATTGAATTATATCTCCACACTTGGATTGCTAAAATAAGAGGAAAATGTAGTTATATTGAAAAATAAAATACATTATTGCAGAGGATATTTCCTATAATACATAGTCTAAAATATAAATATATATATTTAAATACATTGAAAATTTGAAAAAAATTAATGAAATACCATAAGTATTCTTCCAATGTTTTGAACTCTGCTCAGTTACACAATTGTGCTGGAAACATTTATTGGAAACAGCACTCTAAAAATTTCTATATTTCAACAAAAACACAGAAGAATTGTGGTGCTCTAAATTTTAAACAGGAAATAACATTAGTAATAGTTTTGTGGTTTATGTAGTAACTCACATTACTTCCACAGGAAGAGGCCCAGGGATTTCTGGAAGTCTGATAAATAAATAAGAGCAGAAATTATAGGTTTATTGTGCAACGATAAGATGTAAGGGTTGGGGTTTTGTTTTTTTTTGCAATTTGTATGGTTTGTTATTCACATACAAGTCTTGTATGTGAAACAAATCTATTTTCAAAACAATATTACATACATTGGCTCTGCAGTGGTGTAACCCCATATTTAGAGAAAACAGCTATAGCCAAAAAAGATAATTGGTAACCCGAGCAAAATACAGAAGCAGTATATGAAGATAAATCCAAACCTTGTAGTCAGCAAGGGCAACATCTCCAACTACACACATTCTTCATTCTTGCAGATACATTATGGTTTTTTTTCAATGGAAGAAGAAAGTAAGCATTTTTGTGGAATGCCACACATTTACCTCTGTAAGAAATATTTGTATGGCTGTCCATCTTAAACAAAATTCTGGGTAGTGATAACAATAAAATTGATAACTATTAAACCATAAAATGTAAACACAAACCAGATTCCTCAATCATCCCCTTAGGATAATTCACCACCAGATATTCTTTTTCCATCCCTGCACCTGGGTTTGCTGAATCTTTTGAGAGGAGAAGGTTCCATAAGGTAGGAACAGCCCCAGAAAAAGGCACTCCTCCAAACTCCCACTAGATGGCAAGACTTCAGGCAAAGGACCTGGAGTGTACCTACCCTATCAGATCTGGTAGGAAGGACAGACACTGTCAGGGAGATGGGATCCTGCAAATATCCTGATTCCTGCCATGTAGGGATTTAAAGATGACAACCAGGACCTTGAATTACACCCAGAAGAAAACTGGGAGCCAACAGGTCATATAATAGAGGTATAAGATTGGCAAACCTAGAACTGCATGTGTCACTGCTTTTGGGGCCAGATGGAGCTTCTGAGTTGCCTTCAAGGGCAGTTGAAGTGATCTTCAAGGACAGCTCCGTGAAAAACGCATTGCAGTGATCTCAGTTTGGGCAAATCCAAACTTGTTCCAAGAATTTTACAATGAAAGATATAAGTGTCAGGTAGGGATGATTCCCTCTCTATTTTTATTTTGGTCATGCCACACAGGAGAATTCATTGGAGAATGTAATTACATTTGGAAGAGTTAGCAGTAAAAGGAAGCCAGGCTGTAAATGAACATGGTGGCTTAAATGATGATGATTAAATTCATCATCATCATCATGCTTTGTGAATTTCTTTCTTGTAATATGTGCCAAAGGGAAAAAAAGAAAAATACCTTGCGTTGTCACGACTGAATATCTCGTCCTCTTCTGAGGATTCTTCAACATGAAATGCATCACTGCTACGTTTTTTCCATATTTTATCAAGAGAGTGATAAATATCTTTAAGCCAAGGAGACTTTTCAATAGAAATTGCTGAAGTCTAAGTGTGAGAAAAGGATGTGAAAAAATGATAATAAAACTTAAGTCTGAGATTTTAATTTTCATGTTGCATTATCATTTTATTTATATTTCAGATTCAAATTTCAAATTATAGAATGGAGGTTCTTCCTGGAGGAATATTGTGGCTAGCAAATTAGAGAAAACTTGTGGACTCCTAATTATGTCATGAGTTTTAGCTCCCTCTTCATCTATGATAGAGAATTCTGGAATGTATTTTGTACTTCTGCTAATCAATGTTAATGATCAGTAGTAGTTAGCTGCAGCTAAAAAAAAATCCTGCAGTATTAACATTCCTAAACTTTGCAAGTGATGTTATGTTAATACATGTTATTTAATTTGGGTTTAATTATGGTGTGTGAAATAATTGTATGCCTTAATGTTGTATGAAAATAAGGCTTTTATCAATTCACCTGGTCCATACAACTCTGGTTAAGTGAATTGTCACTATTATTCATATGGGATCTTTGCAAAAGATCAATCTTGCTTCATGCATGCTATCTCCCACTTTAATGAGTTTGACAGAGCTGGAAAAGATGCTTGGAAAATCTTGAAAAGCCATGTTTATTCATATTTGGTATATTTAATAAGTCACAAGTGGTTGTAGCAAAACTTTTCTCCTAAAAGATGCATTAGCAATAATTTTAAATACACAAAAATACCTAAAACTGTAAGATGCAATTTATACATTTGACTCAATACATTCTCACATTCAGGTTTTCCCTTCGTTTTGTGAATCCAGCCATTGGGATTTATTCCATAAACAATTTTCTGGTCATCCACAGTTTGACACAATGTGGGAACTATGTCATAAAAGTCTTCAAATAGTTCAAAATATTGTGTTATTCCTAAATACTGTAGCATATATTTCAACATTTCAAATTGTCAGTCATCTAGAAATCACAGGTATAGGACAGGCTGAGCTCCTGGACATTGGCTATTACAATTGCCTTCTTCACAGAGAAGCTAGTTCTGAATTACTTCTACATGAGCAGAAAATAAGGGTGCCTCCTGTTCCTGAGGACAACTGATTGGCTTGCAGGTTCTAGAAGAAATGCTAAGAAGCGAGGGAAATTGGAAGATTCAGGAGGAACAGCTGAGAAGCTGCCTCTTTATCCACAGTATGGAGTGATTACCCTGCCTGGCTTAAATGATTTTAAACTCAGTGAATGACTTTAAAACAGGAACAGCTACTTTTAGGGAGAGTACAACAGCTTGCTATGGACTTCGGTTACCAAGTAAAAGTCAACCTATGTTAAACACTGCACCCAATCCTGAAGTTTATTTACTCAGAAGAAAGGCCCATTTAGTTTAATATACTTCCAAAATGAGAGGGTTATATTTTTATTTATTTATTTAAACAAATTTAAATAATCATCCAACACATAAAAGTGATTTTGGGTAGCTTACAAAATTTTAAAAAATCTGGGGAAGAAGGCAGAGCCTCTTCACTGACAGACCGTAAATCGCGACTCTCTGCAGCTATGGTCCATGCTCTTTCATTGGAGAGCCCCGATCATTACAATTAAGGACTGAAGCTGCCTTGGAGGGGCGGCAGGGTAAAGGGAAGCTGCAAGCCAGGTTGAGGGGAGCTGCATGTCTCCCCCGGGCTTGGTCTTTTTCCCCCTGAAGACGACTGCAGCGGTGCTTTAAAATGGCCACCGCAAAGAGGACTCAGCTGGATTAAGATTTGTGCAGGAGGGAAAAAAGGGGTGGATAACATCTGAACTGAGACAACTGGGAAATACAACTAAATAAAAGCAATTTAAGGTATTAAGGTAATATGGAATTTTTAAGAAAAGAAAAGTGAGCGGCGAAATTACAAAGGAACAGGGAAAAAAAAATATTTTTGACAGCTAAGTGAGGCTTCGAACTGGGAAAGGAAGAAGCTGGAACTAAAGATTTAACTAAATTGGACTAAAATATTTTGGGAATAAAAAGGCATAAAATAAAGCTGGACTTAAGATTGTCAAAAAATAATAATAATAAAGTTTAAAAATTGGAGACTGAACTGTGCTGGAATATTGAGGTTCGAAAAACCCTAAATAAAAAAATAGGGGGGAAAGGTGAAGACTTTGTACAATGGAGAGTGCCACCTTTTGACAAAAACTTGAGCTCAAACAAAATGGAAAGCATCCTGTTTCTGAATGAACGTGTGGATATAACATTAAAGAAATATTGAAACAAAGTAAGAATCTTAGAAACTGAAAGCAGAACCAGAATAAAGGAAAAAGCAAGGAAAGACTGACTGTGGGATTGATTGATGTTTTTGGTGTAGACCCTGGGCTGGAATAACTGAGAACTTTAGAAAATTGAAAGAAGAAAGAAGGAAAATAAAAGTGTTCTTTTTTTGTGTGTGGACTTTAACGATCATAAAATATAAGAGTGTGTAATGATGATATCTCTTCGAGAATTAAAAATGGAACTTAAAAATATGAGAGAATTATTACAGGAAAGAGGCGAATAACTTTGTGTTCGAAAAAATGGAAATGACGATTGAAGAACAAGAAGAAAGAGCTTCAGAGGAGGAGGAGTCGACTCATGGAGAAGAGATTTTAAGTAGACAATTAACACAAAGAAGACTCCAAAGAAGTAGGGAAAGAAGGAAGGTTAAAAAGTTGAGATTTAAGAAGGCAATCAAAGGGAATACCTGTGAAGTAGGGAAAGGCAGAAAGACCCAGCAGAAAAGGGGAAAGGAAGATATTAAGAAAGAGAAAGATATAAACTGGAATGAGAAAAGATTTGGGGAAAAGAGGGGGAGGAGAAGCAGTAAGAAACAGGTGCATGAAATAAAGAAATAGTAAAATGTTGAAAAGAAATTGTTTTTTCAGAGATAATGGTCGATGAATTAAAAAGGGGATTCTGCAGGGTGACAGAATAATAAGAATATTTCTGCAATTAAAAATATTCAGAAAATTGGGTAATATTGATACTGATAACTCTTAATAAAAAATAAGGGGGGAAAATATGCTGCGGAATCCAAATGAAAAGATGTAATGATTATTATTTTAACTTCTTAAAAATAATGGTTTATTGGGCATCAAGATGAGGGAATAAAGGTATATTTTAATCATTGAGGTGTCACACTCAAAGCAGTAAAAATGGGGAAACCTATACTTTTTTTTTTTTTCAGTATTAATTTGTATTAATCTAGAATTTATAAAAAGAATGTGTAATGAAAAGGGAATATTACAGACTAAAGAACCAACTAAATTAATAAGTTAACATAGACTATTAAGAGCAAGGAGAGACATTGGTAACATTATTATTATTATTATTATTATTATTATTATTATTATTATTATTATTATTATTATTATTATTATTATTAATAATAATAATAATAATAATAATAGGCAAACTCATATTGTTTATCTTTATTTTTAAAATAAATATTAAAGGATTATATTTGAAATAATTGAAATGAAACAAAAAGATGTTTCGATTGAGATTAATGAAAGGGGCTAGAATTAATGTGTTTGTTTCTCTCCTTACTGAAAATTTGGAATGGAAAAGGTAATAATAAAGTATGCATATATAAATGTATAATTGCTGCCATATTTGTATGTAAAGGTGATGACCCGGAAATATGTTTTCAACTAAAAAGAGATTTTTGTTTTTAATGTGAAAAACTAAATAAAATTTGTTAAAAAAAATTAAAAATCTACCATTCAGTCACACTATATGATTTTTTTTAAACAAATTTTATTAATTTTACAAAAAAAAATACACAATCCAGGCATAACAACTTGAAAAATCTTTTCTAAAAAAATAATAATAATAATTAAAGAAGAAAGCCAATAGAACATATAAAATAACTCCAAATTGTAATATCAATATTTACATTATCTATTTAACTTCATATCTTATCCAGACTTCTCCTTTTATCCAAATTATATTTCTTGCTTATTAAAATTTTATTGCCTTTCATAAACATACAAAACACAAAATATAAACAAAATTAAAACATCTTTTCTGAAGGCTGCCTGATCCCGGGTTGAAACTCTTCACACAGACACAAATTCAAACATCATATTCACTTTGTATATCCTTCCATATCTTATTATCATTTTCTTTTTCTTTTTTTAAAAACCAATTTTATCAATTTTACAAAAACAGTGCACAAACAATCAAGGCTTATAAATTCTTTTCTAAAAAAAAAAAAAGAAGAAAACCAATAGAACATAATGATTCCAAATTATAATATCAATATTTACTTTATCTATTTAACTTCATATCTTATCCCAGCTTCTCCTTTTCATCCAAATTATTTCTTGTTAATTAAAATTTTATTGCCTTTTATCAATATACAAAAAAAAAAAACATAACAAAACCTTTATATATCCTTCCATATCTTATTACCATTTTCAATAACATTCTTTGTCTGTTCTATTTCCAACTATCCATTCATCTTTTTTCTTTTACTATACTTCTCCTATACACGAATTGGAGTGACGCCTTTAACTCATTAACCTAACTTAAAAGTACTTCATATAACACTTAATTTATTTTGGGATTCTGTTTAGTAGATTCTAAAATTACACAGTAAATTTTATACTCTAAATACACATATAAAAACATAATCTTATATACTTTCCAGAATCCCCCTTTTATCCTTAATTCGATTCACCCATTGTCTCTAAATAAACTTTTTTTCTTTAGATCTTGCTTCCCATCATTGAGGCTTCTCCTCCCCCCCTTTCTCTCTTGCTTATTCTTCTCCTTGTCCTTTTTACCCCTTTGTCTCTCCTCCTCCCTTTTCTTACTCCCTTTCCTTTGCTTTCTAACCTTGCATCCACCTTTCCTCTCATTTTTCTCTTTTTTGGTTGTTTTTTCAATCTTGAAATCCCCTTTTTCTTATCCTCTTTCTCCTCCTCCCCGGAAAAAACCCACTGTTCATCAAAGATGGCTTCTTCTTCCTCTTCTTCTTTGTCCCAGTCATTTTGCTGCATAATCAATTTTTCATAAGCACCTAACGCCATTTCTAAAAATTGAAATTAAGTGCCCAAAGTATCTTTTCCATCTTGTTCTTCCTTTTTATATTTTTGATATTCAGTTTTTAGTTCATCCACAAGCGATGCCATCCTGAAAAGAGAAACTTTCCCCAAAACAACCATCCAAGTATTTTTAATCAAAAATAATTCAAAAAAAGTTCCAAAAGTTTATATTTTTCTTCTTTCTTCTATTTCTTTTTCTGGGGTCAAAGAGGTCCAATTACCTTGTATCTTTCTTTGAGATTCTAGGCAATCTCTTCCCTTTTCCACTTCTGCTCCAATTTTTTTTCCTCTCCCTTTCCACTTGCAACATCAATTTTTAAATGATCAGAAATCCATACCTCTAATAAGGGTTTTCCAATTTCTTAAATTTTTAAGTCCAATGTCCAAGAACTCTTTTGTCCCTTAACTTCAACTTTCAGAATAGTTCACCTTCAGTGCCCAAACAAATTTCAAATCTTCATCTGCTGTTTCCATGGGGTGGGAGAGTGAAGAAAAAAAAAGTTCCCTTTAACAGCTTCTCCGCCGCTTTCAATCTTCTTAGGGATACAATGTATCCTCCAGCAATTCAGACAGCTCAATTCCAACGAATTTAGAAGATGTTGATTGACCCGGCTCAGCCAGCACTTTCACTTTTCTTGCTTCCTCCAGCACAATCTTACCCGGTTGCTGGCTTCTTCATGGCGGCCATTGCTGACCGCCGCTCCACCACCTTGGGAAAAAGGGGTTTTTCTGGACGAGGAGGGGGTCTGCGGCACCCCCAATCCCCTGTCCGGCTCCCCTCTCTCTTCGGCTGTCCCTACAGGGCAGCCATATCCCCCTGACCCATTTGGATCGGGGGTACCTTGGCGGCAAGCACAGCAGGAATCACGAATGGTCACGAATTCCTACTGCCACCGAAGCCACGCAGAACCGGAAAACCAGTCACACTATATTATTATTATTATTGTTGTTGTTGTTGGTATTATTCACAAAAAACAACAGTGTACACAGGAAACGAGATAACTATGCTAGGTTTCGTATCTCAAATCACTAGTCGAACACTTCCCAAGTGTTTAGGACTGTGTGATGTATCGCAGGATTATGCGAGTGGATCCCAGTAGATTGGCCTTCTTCTTCTTCTTCTTCTTCTTCTTCTTCTTCTTCTTCTTCTTCTTCTTCTTCTTCTTCTTCTTCTTCTTCTTCTTCTTCTTCTTCTTCTTCTTCTTCTTCTTCTTCTTCTTCTCCTCCTCCTCCTTTTCCTTCTTCTCCTCCTTCTCCTTCTCCTTCTCCTTCTTCCATCATGATCATTATTTTAAATTCAGGCTTGCCTAAGCCACATAATACTTATGGGAATGTGTTTTTCAGATCCAATAAGAAAATTGAATATAGCCAGATCACCAGTCATTGCTTTTGCATACCTGGTTTTCAGGTATATCTTTCTTCTGTCTATCCAGAAACGTCCTTAAAGAAACAATTAAAGAGAAAAATAGTGAGATCTCAGACTGGATAAAGCCCTGTTGACAATGTTTAAACCAAATATGGCTTACATTTCTGTTATGAACTAATAAAAACGCTTAAATAAAGTTTATCAAAGCTTAAAGAAAAAGCAGGGTTCTAATCCTGCACTTCTGATTGGTTGATAATAGCGATATCAGATTGGTCCCTTCTGGAGAATCTGATTGGCTGTTAATGAGCTACTCTTATTGGTTCAAGGGTTTAATATTTCCATGTTCTCATTGGTTAATAGGTCAGCAGCCTACCCTATAAAAGGGCTGCTGCTGCCTCAAGTTTTTGCTCTGTTCACGATGATTAATAAAGAGTTGAAGTTCACAGTTCATTGCCTCGTCTCCGTTCCTTGCACCCATGCACAGAACATAACACTGGCGACGAGGATGGGATGCAGATACATCAGAGCTGACTGAACACTACAGAGCACCAAACAGAGCACATGGCTGAAGGCACATCGACAACGGAACCATGTCCGGAGACGCCATACCACCCGCTCCATTTGACCCAGCACAAGAAGACTGGGACTCATACATAGACTGCTTCCAGATGTTTCTGGAGACCAACAACTTGAAGGATGCCACTACGAGGAAAAAGCGAGCAGTGTTCCTGACCCATTGCGGGCCTGCCATCTTTAAGATGGCCAAGGCACTAGCGAAACCGGCTGAGGTGAAAACCATGGACTGGGACATCCTCGCACCCCTTCTATGTTCCCACTATGCACCCACCGTACCAACGCTTGTCCGAAGACATGAATTTTACCAGAGGGACCAGCGGAAGGGAGAGAGCGTTGCAGATTTCATCATGGATCTCTGGAACCTGGGAGGCCTCTGTGAGTTTGCAGACCTCGAAGAAGCTCTGAGAGACCGAATAGTTCTGGGATTAGATGACCAGATGGTACAGAGCAAGATCATGGCAAAAAGGGACATTAACCTTGCTGATGTCATCAAGGATGCTACTGCAGCAGAAGCAACCAGGAAGTCAGCCGCCTGAATGTGCCGCACCAATACACCGCTCCGTCAACTTGCTAGCGATACCTCACCTTGCCTCGAGAGACACACAACAGCCACCCACCACGAGGACCTTGAATCGCCATCAGAAAGTGATGAGGAGGAGGTCAACCGGTTCCGGTCTGAACGTGATCAACGCTACCAGCAAAATCAAAGACTACTGCACCAATGCGTGGGTTGTGGGGCAAATCACCCACGATCAGACTGCAAATTCCTCGATGCACTCTGCCATTTCTGTGGGAAAAGAGGCCACATCGGAAAGTTCTGTAGAAGCAAGCAAGGACCCAGTCCACTTCAGAGCGGGAACAACTACCGCCAGACCACAGGGAATCGCCCTGTGAGTCGGGAACATTTGAACCGCCAATGGAACCACCACTCCTACAGAAACAAAACACCGGCCATTTTATCGAGAAGAGAAGAGAAGAGGCACACCAAACCATTACAATCAGTCATGCCTCATCGCTAGACGCAAAGAAGATCCGAGTGAAGGTCGCCATCGAAAACCAGCCTTGTGTGATGGAAGTCGATTCAGGATCGTCCCTCTCGATGGTTTCCTGGAAGACTCTTAAACAATTAATCCCTGCCATCCGGCATCAAGACCTCAGAGCTCAAAGAAGCATACTCAAGGATTATCAGGGCAACCGAATTCCGGTCGTTGGATCCAGCCAAGTCCAAGTATCATTCAAAAATCGTACTGCGTCATTGCCACTGACCGTCGTTGACTGTGACCAGCCTAGCTTGTTGGGCCTTCAATGGTTCACCACACTTGGGATCGAGGTAGCCAGCATTCACCAAACCAGAAGCGACAACTGGGAAGAGGCCATCGTCCAGAAATTCCAGGACATATTCGCAGATGGACTCGGTGAGTACAAGGGGACCCCGATATCATTTAACCTTAACCCTGAAGTAGCCCCCATCCGCCTTTAGCCTCGTCGGGTACCTTTTGCCCTTAAACCAAAAATTGACGAGCAGCTCGATAAGTTAATAGCCAAGGGTGTTTTAGAACCAACTGACCACGCTCGTTGGGAAACCCCAATTGTAAACCCATCAAACCGGATGGATCGTTAAGGATTTGTGGGGGCTACCGGGCTACCCTTAATCACACTCTTCAACAGAACGCTTACCCGGTACTGGTGGTACAACACCTTCTCCATTCCCTGGGGGGCGGAAAAGTCTTCACTAAATTGGATTTAGCACAGGCCTACCAACAACTGCCTGTAGATAAAACAACCGCAGAGGCACAGACGATCGTTATGCACCGAGGCGCCTTTAAGTGCAACCGACTCCAATTTGGAGTGAGCGTAGCCCCAGGGATTTTTCAAAGTCTGATGGAGAGACTCTTGCAAGGGATCAAGAGGGTCGTGCCATACTTTGATGACGTTTTAATTGCTGCCCCGAATAGAGAAATACTAGAAAAGCGGCTTAAATTGGTTCTCCAGAAATTTAAAGACTCTGGCCTTAAGGTTAAATAAAATAAATGTCAACTGTGTACAGACAAAGTAGAGTTCCTGGGGTACCTAATCGATAAACAGGGCATCCACCCCACTAACAGCAAACTGAGAGCAATCAAAAACGCCCCAAGACCCAGAAATAGAACTGATCTCCAAGCTTTCCTGGGGCTCATTAACTTTTACAACATATTCTTGCCCCGGAAAGCAACCGTAGTTGAGCCCCTACATAGACTTCTCGACAAAAAAGCAACCTGGGTCTGGGGACACCGCGAGGAGCACGCATTCCGACAAGTGAAAAACTTACTAACCTCAGATGCTGTTTTAATGCAGTATAATGAGACTCTGCCTTTAACAATTACATGTGACGCATCACCGTTTGGATTAGGAGCCATTTTGAGTCATGTATTACCAAATGGTAGTGAGGCCCCTATTGCCTATTTTTCAAGGACCTTGTCAAAGGCTGAACGTAATTATAGCCAGATCGACAAAGAGGTTCTTGCTGTTATATCTGCTGTGAAACGGTTTCATGAATATGTGTATGGACAAGTTTTTACTATTGTTACCGACCACAAACCGTTGTTAGGGATTATAGCGGGAGACAAGCCAACCCCCTATATATTGTCACCTAGAATGACTCGCTGGTCGGAGTTTTTAACTGCGTACAACTATAAATTACAACACCGCCCGGGGAAAGCCATTCCCCATGCTGATACATTGAGCCGTGCCCCACTTCCGGAAACCATCGACGACCCAGCTCCAACCCTTACGACACTCCAGATTGAAATGCTACATTCACCACCGCTAACAGCCAGAGACATTGCAATTGAAACAAAACGAGATCCTGTCTTATCGCGAGTTCTTAGCTGGGTCGAAAGAGGATGGCCAATAGAACAAACCTCTGACGATTTCACCCCTTTCAAAAACTGGCAAACAGAACTGTTTTCGCAAAAAGGCTGCATCCTATGCGGAGATAGAGTCATCATCCCAGAGCGGTTACAACGAGCAGTATTGAAAACATTGCATGACGGTCACCCCGGCATCGTGCGTATGAAAGCGCTCGCACGAAGCTACGCGTGTTGGCCGGGCATCGACAAGCAAATTGAAGCCTGGGTAAAGACTTGCTTAAAGTGCTAAGAAGTCAGCAGTGCCCCACCTAGAGCAACTCCAACAGAATGGGAAACCCCCCGGGGACTGTGGTCCCGCATTCACATTGATTTTGCGGGACCTACTAAAGGACATACGTTCCTCCTAACAGTGGATGCCTATTCCAACTGGCTCGAGATCCACGAAATGAAAAATACTACAACGGAGTCCGTCATCCGAAAATTGAACAGGCTATTCGCAACGCACGGACTGCCAGATGTCCTGGTCTCTGGACAACGGACCCCAGTTCACTGCCCTGGCGTTTGAACAATACTTAGCGGATCGGGGCATCCACCATGCGCTAACTTCGCCAGTGCACCCTGCGGCTAACGGCAGGACCGAGCGAATGGTACAATTTGTTAAAAAAACTCTCCATAAAATGGACTATGGGGACATTGATGAAAAAATAAACAGAATACTCCTACTCCAACACATAACTCTGCACAGCATCACCAACAAGATGCCAGCTGAACTATTGATGGGACGCAAGCTCCGTTCCCACCTCGACGGGCTTCACCCTTCCTACGTGCCAGAGAAACCCTGCGGATCCAGCGGGAAATGCCGCGAGTTCAAGGTAGGCGACTTAATTTTCGCTAAAAACCTCTTCGGCGAACCATTATGGATCGAAGCAACTGTAATTGAAACCACCGGGCCCAGATTGTACCGTGTGCAAACCTGCGACAGAAAAATATGGAAACGCCATATAGATCAGCTTCGCTCTAGACTACAACCCAGTTCCCGCGACTCCTGAGACTCCCAAACTGAGGGGGGAGGGGATGTCGAAGAAACCGAATTCGAGATGGTGGAGAGCAGAAGCGAAGGAAGTCAGCGATCAGGAGCGATTAATGAAGAAGAATCAGGGAGGGGTATGTCCTCACCACAGAGGAATACTTCAATGGAGGCTAGCCCGCTAAGATCGGAGGACAACAACAACGACAGAATTAGCAGTACCAAGTCGTCCAGTGAGAATGAGGAACCACCGGTACCAGATATGTCCAAAAATGTCCCACCGAAGCTGGACTGCAGATGGGAACCAGTGGGACAGCGCAAATCTAATAGACAGTTAAAACAACCCACATATCTTAGAGATTACATCACCGCACCCCTCAAATGGAACCCAGGGGGAAGGGGTGTTATGAACTAATAAAAACGCTTAAATAAAGTTTATCAAAGCTTAAAGAAAAAGCAGGGTTCTAATCCTGCACTTCTGATTGGCCGATAATAGCGATATCGGATTGGTCCTTTCTGGAGTATCTGATTGGCTATTAACAAGCCACTCTCATTGGCTCAAGGGTTTAATACTTCCATGTTCTCATTGGTTAATAGGTCAGCAGCCTGCCCTATAAAAGGGCTGCTGCTGCCCCAGGTTTTTGCTCTGTTCACGATGATTAATAAAGAGTTGAAGTTCACTGTTCACTGCCTCGTCTCTGTTCCTTGCACCCATGCACAGAATATAACAATTTCTGTACTGGAGGAATACACAAACTCTTATCATTTAAATGAAAGGTGTATTTATTTCCGTTTCTCAAAATGGACTCAAAAGGCCTTTTCAGTCACAAGACTCTTCTGTGCATTTACAAACAGTGTGCAAAGCAGAAGAAGCCTTAATAATAACCTCTTATGCTGAAACACACACCTGCAATTGTCTCCAGAGTTTTAAGAGTGCAGGTTGCAGGTAACCATGTAGCTATTTAAGATTTTATTTATTTTTTGGCTTCATTAGCATGCGTGTCACACTGGAAATCTGAATATTAATGTTTCTTCAGCACTGAAAATAATTCAAAATTGCCAAGAGGAGAGGGGGAAAAAAGGATATGAGGCCAGTTGAGGAATGTAACAGGAAGCCAATGCTAAACATATAAATTCAGCCAGCAAAAAATGAGATTATTTGGTGATGTTTTCAGTGTTTACAACTTTTAGATGCGGCATCTTGTAAATTAAAATTTGCTTTTTAAGAGTGAAACTTATAAGTGCATTGCCACTTAATATTGAGGCTGTTCCTCATAAACAGGATTTTCACAGTATAGAATTACAAAAACTAAGTGTCTCCAGGCAAGAGTTACCGTTTTACAGGAGGCATTCCATCTGTCCCTTTGGAAGTTTGATGAGAACGGATCTGTTTTATCAAAAAAGAGAGGTGTGATTGTGAGGGATAAATGTAAAGATTTTTCACAGTGAGGAAAAAGAATCAATGACTGACACAGAGAACAATGTTTTTCCCCCCTCTGCTTCTCAGTAAGAAACTTTTCTTTTTTCTCTATCTTCTGCTTATAAAAAGGTGTGGGGTCTCCAACATGGTCATGGTAAACCTCATAAGAAGGTCTTATGGACCAAATCAAGCCTACCAGCCAGAGGTTCCCTCTCAGAATTTAAGATGGAATGAATCCAAACTTAATATACCCATTTTGTCATGATTTGTCCGCTTCACTAACATTTTTTTAAAAATCAGTCCCACCCTTTTTTTGAGGTTGAATATATTATATTAAATCCTGGGTGCAGTAATGTGGTTTCTGAGTTACAGTGTTCAAGGAAATGCTAGGGATTCACTAAAGCAGTATATAAATTGAGAGTTTGGAGAAATTTATCTTTTCATTACTGGACTTTGAGATATAGTGGGTAAATAAATTAATATAAGGATCTCTAGAAAAATATTTTAGCTTACCTCAATCAAGCAAATTATTAAAATAACAACCACCATCACTGTTGTCACTGAAACAGCCAATCGCCAATTGATGCTACTCCCATATTGTCGAATTCCCTGCTTTGGTATCTGCAAGGTTAAACAAAGAGAAGTAAAGTGGAAGGTGGGCCTTCACGTATTTGAATGTAAAAGCTCTTTTCCCCAGAAAAAAAGTATATTCAGGCCAACCTACCCTTTAAAAGGAACAACAGCTTTATCAATCCTGTTTTCTTAAAATCATCATATCTGAGATTTCTGGTTTAATTCTGATGAACCTTATTCTGTTTTTCTTTGTTTTCATGTTTCAGTTACTTTACCTTTGTGCTATACTCCACTCTCCCCAAATGCTGATCAGAGTTTGTAAAACCTTACATATATACACACGGCCACTTATCCTTGTATATAGGGATGGGAACCAGGCAAAGAAGTAGTCTTGGCACATGCACATTACTATAAACTACCTAACAAGGCTTTTACTCAAAAAAAGTAATTGTCTTTACAGAAATGAATGCGCAATTAATTCACACCAACTTAACCTCTTGGAATAAAAAAGAATCTAGGTAACCAAATCTTGTAACATTTTGATAGTGCACCTGTTTGGATTATTTATCTAGGTTGCTTTTACCTCGTCAGAAGGTTTCTTTATTTTTCTGGAGCTTGCTGTAGTTATATTGGTTTCATTTTTAGTCAAGAACAAGTAGGATTTCAACAAATCAGAAGCTTCCTTCATGTTTTTTCTCTTATTGAAGAGTTTCATTCCAAGACCCATTCTAGAGATGAGAAAAGCACAAGAATTTTGGGTAGCCAGTTCTCTGCAGTTCACTTTTATGATACGGATCAAGTGGGCAATCAGGTTCCTCATAGGTACATTAAGAATCAGGTGTGCCAACTGTTTTTGAACCTTAGCTTCAAAGGCCTCTCCCTGAAGAAAATAGTTATCAGTGCTTGACAAAACATCAGTAATCAGGGGAGCAAAGGTGGTTTCTTCCTGGTACTCCCAATCTGCTTCATCGGACAATGTTTTATCAGGCAACAGTTCATTCAATGTTTCAGACTCCTCAGTAGGTATTCTGGAGTTGCTTCCTCCAATTATTAAGTGTCTGAAAAGGTTTTCTTTTGATTCCTGTTCCTTCTCAAGTTCCTTCTCCAAAAGTTCATTTTCAATTTGTTCATTTTGACTATTATTCTCCTCCGCTTGCTCACTAATAATGTGTTCTCCATGGTTGGGGCTTGCTGATCTCGTGCCAGATTTAAGAATAAAGACCAGTTTACCAGGCTGTTCCTTACTACCATCATGCACTACAACAGAAGATGTCAAAGGAGGCAGCTGAGTTGGAAGATGTAAAATGGAGCGCTTCTGTAAGGAGTGAACGGATGCTTGAGCAAGCCTCTTAAGGGAAGAAACCCGCTGAGCATCTAGTAGTGCTACAGGCTTCCCTGTTTTTTCCCTTTCATTTCTCCCAACCTCAAGATCTTCCTGTATTTTTCTTTGGTGCCACTTTAACCTTTCTGTTGGCGCTTCCTTTTGAATGTCCAACTCGTAGGTTTTCAACCTGTTTCCTTGTATTTCTTCTTTGAGGGTCACCTTTGTCCACCTCTCAACCTTGAGAGCTGCTGAAGTTTCTGTAGACCCTTCCTTTTGAATCTCCAATTCATGAGTTTTCAATCGGTTTCTTTGTATGTTTTCTTTGAGGGTCATTTTTGTCCACCTCTCAATCTTCAGAGCTTCTGAAATATCTGTAGCTACTTTCTTTTAAATCTCCAACTCATGACTTTTCACTTTGTGTCTTCTTATTTTTTCTTCAAGTGTCATCTTTGGCCATTGATTATATTCTTCAGTGCTTCTGAAATTTCTGTCGACCCTTCCTTTTGAAACTCTAACTTATGAGTTCTCTCTTTCTTTCCTGTTATTTTTTCTTTGAGAGTCACCTTTGGCCACCTCTTAACCTTCTCTTCTTCTGAAATTCCGGCAAGTGCTTCCTTTTCACTCTCCAACTCTCCTTGATGTTTTCTTATGTTTTCTGCAAATTGTCGCCTTTTTGTTACAAATCTGAGAAATAAATTTTCTTCTGTTTGCTTTTTTCCAAGCTTATGATCTTCTTGTACTATTTTGTGATGGCTCTTTAACCATTCTAGAAGGCTTTTAGATCTCATGCCAATGTCACCAGAGTGTTCTGAAATTTCTGTGGCTACTTCCTCTTGGATCTCTAACTCATGAGTTTTCTTTTGTTTTTCTGTTATTTTTGCTTTGGGTGTGACTTGTTGCCACGTCTTAACTTTCAGAGTTACTTGTCGTCTTGCAGCCTTCCACCGTTGTTGAATCATTGTGTGTGAAGTAGGTTTCACTTGCTTTCCTTGTAGCGTTCCTATGTTTTCTGCAAATTGTCGCCTTTTTGTTACAAATCTAAGAAAGAAATCTTCTTCTGTTTGCTTTTTTCCAAGCTCATGATCTTCTTGTATCATTTTTTGATGGCTCTTTAACCTTTCCAGAGAACTCAGGCTTTTGTCATCAGATGATTCTGAAATGTCTGGAGCTACTTCCTCTTGGATCTCTAACTCATGAGTTTTCTTTTGTTTTTCTGTTATTTTTGCTTTGGGTGTGACTTGTTGCCACGTCTTAACTTTCAGAGTTACTTGTCGTCTTGCAGCCTTCCACCGTTGTTGAATCATTGTGTGTGAAGTAGGTTTCACTTGCTTTCCTTGTAGCGTTCCTATGTTTTCTGCAAATTGTCGCCTTTTTGTTACAAATCTAAGAAAGAAATCTTCTTCTGTTTGCTTTTTTCCAAGCTCATGATCTTCTTGTATCATTTTTTGATGGCTCTTTAACCTTTCCAGAGAATTCAGGCTTTTGTCATCAGATGATTCTGAAATGTCTGGGGCTGCTTCCTCTTGGATCTCTAACTCATGAGTTTTCTTTTGTTTTTCTGTTATTTTTGCTTTGGGTGTGACTTGTTGCCACGTCTTAACTTTCAGAGTTACTTGTCGTCTTGCAGCCTTCCACCGTTGTTGAATCATTGTGTGTGAAGTAGGTTTCACTTGCTTTCCTTGTAGCGTTCCTATGTTTTCTGCAAATTGTCGCCTTTTTGTTACAAATCTAAGAAAGAAATCTTCTTCTGTTTGCTTTTTTCCAAGCTCATGATCTTCTTGTATCATTTTTTGATGGCTCTTTAACCTTTCCAGAGAACTCAGGCTTTTGTCATCAGATGATTCTGAAATGTCTGGGGCTGCTTCCTCTTGGATCTCTAACTCATGAGTTTTCTTTTGTTTTTCTGTTATTTTTGCTTTGGGTGTGACTTGTTGCCACGTCTTAACTTTCAGAGTTACTTGTCGTCTTGCAGCCTTCCACCGTTGTTGAATCATTGTGTGTGAAGTAGGTTTCACTTGCTTTCCTTGTAGCGTTCCTATGTTTTCTGCAAATTGTCGCCTTTTTGTTACAAATCTAAGAAAGAAATCTTCTTCTGTTTGCTTTTTTCCAAGCTCATGATCTTCTTGTATCATTTTTTGATGGCTCTTTAACCTTTCCAGAGAACTCAGGCTTTTGTCATCAGATGATTCTGAAATGTCTGGAGCTACTTCCTCTTGGATCTCTAACTCATGAGTTTTCTTTTGTTTTTCTGTTATTTTTGCTTTGGGTGTGACTTGTTGCCACGTCTTAACTTTCAGAGTTACTTGTCGTCTTGCAGCCTTCCACCGTTGTTGAATCATTGTGTGTGAAGTAGGTTTCACTTGCTTTCCTTGTAGCGTTCCTATGTTTTCTGCAAATTGTCGCCTTTTTGTTACAAATCTAAGAAAGAAATCTTCTTCTGTTTGCTTTTTTCCAAGCTCATGATCTTCTTGTATCATTTTTTGATGGCTCTTTAACCTTTCCAGAGAACTCAGGCTTTTGTCATCAGATGATTCTGAAATGTCTGGGGCTGCTTCCTCTTGGATCTCTAACTCATGAGTTTTCTTTTGTTTTTCTGTTATTTTTGCTTTGGGTGTGACTTGTTGCCACGTCTTAACTTTCAGAGTTACTTGTCGTCTTGCAGCCTTCCACCGTTGTTGAATCATTGTGTGTGAAGTAGGTTTCACTTGCTTTCCTTGTAGCGTTCCTATGTTTTCTGCAAATTGTCGCCTTTTTGTTACAAATCTAAGAAAGAAATCTTCTTCTGTTTGCTTTTTTCCAAGCTCATGATCTTCTTGTATCATTTTTTGATGGCTCTTTAACCTTTCCAGAGAACTCAGGCTTTTGTCATCAGATGATTCTGAAATGTCTGGGGCTGCTTCCTCTTGGATCTCTAACTCATGAGTTTTCTTTTTGTTTTTTGCAATTTTTGTTTTGGTAGCCAGAGGCATATGTCGCTCTGCAAGCTTCTGCCATTTTTCAGTCATTGTATGTGGATTATGTTTTATTTGATCTTCTGCAAATTTTCCTGTGGCTTCTGCTAATCCTACCCTCTTTGTTGGTAACCTAACAGCTAAATCTTTTTTTCTTGGATTTTTTTGAAGCCAATGATCTCCCTGTACCATATTCTGATGGTTCTTTAACCCTTGTAAATAGCTTTTAGGCCTCAGGCTTATGTCACTAGAAACTTCCAAAATTTCTGTAGTTAAATCCTTTTGGACTTCCAACTCTTGAGACTCTTCATTTTTGGTTATTTTTGCTTTGGGTGCCACTTGCAGGACATTGGATGATTTGTATAGTTTTTTCAGCAGATTTTCATGAGATCCCATTTCATCCAAATATTCATGAGGATTTGATTGAGTTAATCTACTCCATAATTTTAAAATTGATAATTTAAGAAATTCAATGGAATTACCAATTGTCTCCGGAATATACACATTGTCATAATTGGGAGAATTGGTATTCCTTCTACAATTAATATTTGAGGCTGGGCATAGAAGTATGAATCCGTCCAACCTTTCAAAATACACCAATAGAATTCCAAGCAGGAAAATTTGGGTCGCAGAGGGGGCAACACGTCTCATGATGCCCATATCCTCTTGCTCATTTTACCCAAGTGAAGGATGCCTTGGAATATTGCAGCCAACAATTGAAGTGATTCTATGCAGTTACCAGGCAACCCCAGGATATTCCATATGAAGGCTGCAGGATAATGCCACTGCTGTGACATCATTTTACCATGATTCCTGACATCATAGAATTCCCAGGACCATGACAATAGTATAGGTAGTGGCCTTGTTTATAGATAATGAGTTGATTTTAAGAGCTCACTCGGAGATTTGTAATTAATATTTTTGAGTCAGAATCATAGTAGGGAATACCATCTGTTTTCACTGGAAAATCAGATTGTAGGGCCTGGCTATCATTCTCCAGCTACTAAAACAAATTATTGCAGATTACTTCTAGCTAGAAAAATGCAGTTGAGGAAGGAAAGTAGTAGGACTTTAACTTATATACAAACACACACACACACACACACACCCAGTGTTTCACAGCACTCCTCTGGGCAGTTTACAATGTCAGCATATTTCCCCTAACAGTCTGGGTTCTCATTCTACCAACCTTGAAAGGATGGAAGGCTGAGGCAACCTTGAGCCCTTCATGACTGAATTCCAGCTGGGGGCAGAGTTAGTCTGGGATATTGCACGTAAGATAATCATCTGCAGAAGAAAGAACGGATAAATGATAAACAGAAATTCCTGTGCAACATCCAGCTGTCTTCCTTCACCCAAAATATATTTATTGTATTTGTGTCACATTGCAAACAACCAAATCCTTGGAGTTTATATTATGAATACCATCTGTGGGACAATTTACAATACTCATGATAAATCTAAAACATAAAATCAACCTTGAGAATATTAAAAATGACAACTCAAGAAAAGGGGAAAAACAGTAACAGCAAAAGTGACCCCAAGGTAATTTAAATGTCTGAGTACAATCTGAAACATCAGCCTGATTTCCAAAGGAAGACTCCCCCCCCCCCCAAAAAAAAATCCCAGTTAAACTAAAAAGCAACCACATGTATCACATTTGGGGATGATAAACACTAGGGATATTTGTGGGGAGGAGGGGACATGATGATGGTATGTACATTTAAGTGCCATGGTAAACAGAAACAACTTTTTATCAAATGTCCTAATTAGTAAATTATTGTTGGTGGCTTTTGCATGATTAAATCAACACATGCTTATCATTTGGCTATAACTGTTAATAAACTTACCCTCCCTTTTGAAGAAAAGGAAGAGCTAGCACAAGGACTCAACTTAATGACTAATTTAAATTACTTGCCTGCATAAAGATTGACTCCATTTAAACACTGACTGATCTATATCTATATCCCCTGACAATTCTTGTATAGATAAACTTCTCTCTCACACACAAACCCAAGCATACAGACCTTAGCACTCCCATACAATTCTTTCTTAGTCCTGACAAGAAAAGGAGGACAACAGGGTAGGATGGGGAGCTGGACAAGAGAAAGGCGAGAGGGAAAAAATTGGAGAAGGGAAAGGAAAAAGTAACTGGAAAGGGAGAAAAGATGCTAAAAAGAGGGAATTTCAGCCCAATTGACTTTACCAAGCCTTTTCAACAGCAGTATTTGCCAATATTTGCATCTCATGCTCCTTCATTTCTATTCAATAGTTTTCACTATTATTAGCAGCCCTTTCCCTCAATTTGCAGTGATCTGGGGGTGGGGGAAACATTGAATATTTATGGTAGAAAGCTATTATCTATTTTACTGAGAATATTTGCTATCTATGAAAAAAATATATGGGGCCAATTATATTTCTATTTTTTATTAGTAAGTCACTTATTAGAAAAATATAAAAATAATACTGTTTTTTCAATCATCATTAATTATAAATAGGCAATTAGTCTTTTTTGGGAAAAATACTATCTTCTATTGGTAGCTTGCATTTGGTAGGTTCATCACCCAAATGCTCTAAAAACAAGGAGAATCCATTTCCAGACTCCTTTCTAGATCAGCAAGAAGGAAAGAAGGATTATTCTTTGTCAATAATCTGCTATTCTCTGTCCATATTAAAATCGCATAAGATCTCCTTTTCTCCTAGGGGGTCTAGCTGTGAAATGACAATTCAGTTGCCTAGGAAGAGAGAGAAGAAACATCTTGATAATTTATTTTACAAAGGCTGAATTCTTCAATTCTAACAGATTTTTAATACAATAAATAGCCATTATTACGATAACTCGCCTGTAAGTCCCCTTTTCCTTCTTCCTGGCAGAATTAACCGCCATGATAGGAAAGACAAAAGACCCAGGCAAGAGCAAATGTAGGGCAATCATGAACACTCAAAACCTATCAAGCAGGCTCAGCTCAGCTCCAGAAACCTCAACATGTTAACAAGTTACTAATTTTCTCAGAAAGTAAAGCTCCTTGTCTCATAAAAGCAGCTGGACTTCACATAAAATGTTCCTGCATGCTGCAAGCATCAACATTTTAAAAAATGCTAGGACATGTTGTTATCATAACTACACAACTGAAAAGAACTATCACACTTACACTTACACACACACTTTCTCTCACAAAGCAGATACAGCTGGAAAAATCTAAAAATATAGCTTTAATTAATTTATAAGCACATGACATTTCACACAAAAAGAACTTCCATACACACAATGACAATCTCACAAAGCAGCTGCTTTCTAAAAATGGAAAAGCAGCTAAAATTTCCTAAATTTTATATGACTATTTCCTAAAAAAAAAAAACATACTGTTTTTTTCAGGGGACTTCAAACTTGACAGCTTCCTCCAATCAGCTCATGAATTCTGGGAGTTGAAGTCCACAAGTCTTAAACTTGCCAAGTTTGAAGACCCTTGTTTTAAATCATGAGGAAAAAAAGCCACTTACTTACCCAATTGAAGAAAGCAGGCAGGCAGAATCAGTTGCTCGCCGATGAGCTGGATGCAGAGACAGGCAGCACAAGCAAGGCAGGAGGCGAGTCACAAGCAGCTGTTTGGGAATTGGGGGAAGGTGTCTGAAGAGGTAGGTGCTTGCTGGGAGCTGGGTGGGGAGGGAGATGGGTTAATTTAGCTAGGCTGGCCTCTAGGCCCGGGCTGGCCAGGAAGGAGCTCTGGAGTTTTTTAGAAGCCCGGGGGCAGCCGCAAGGGGTAGTGGCTGCCCCACAAATGATCCTGGGCGGCTAGGGTTACTATGCAAGGCCGAGGCCTGTAGGCCCTGGCCAGCAAGGACCTCCAGAGGCTAGCAAGTCAGTGCTTACCTGGTCCTGTAGGCAAGAAGAGGCAGGTCCATTGGGGCACAGGCACTGCGGAAGTGGTCAAGAAGAGTAGACTCAAGTAAGTTAGCTTAGGCAGGCAAGCCACAGAACTGACCAGCACATGCAAGCGATAAGGCTGGCACCATGTGGCGAAGCCTTTTAATAGGGTTGGGCTTGGAATAGGCGAGGCAAGCACTGAATGTGTGGGTGAAGCAAGCGAGCGGTGAGCATGCAGGTAGGGCAAGCGAGTGGCAAGGAGGTGGCTGGGTGAGACAAGCAAGTGAACGGTGACCACCGAGTGACCGGTTTGGGGGTGTGGCCAACCAGAAGTCACTACCAGTTCAGCGACCTATGCCAAATTGTTGGTACCAATTCTCCTGAACCGGTGAGAACCGGTTGAATACCACCTCTGATAGAGACCAATTACTATTGATTTTATACCATTAAATTCAATTTCTACCTTTTGCAAATTTGCCATAATCATCTAGAAAAGTAACTTGGGTTTAAATTGAGGTTTTATAAATAAAACCACTCCATTAATCTTTTCTGACCCAGCAGATGTAAATTCCTCCTGCAACCTTTTATTTATTAAATATTTCTCATCTTTCTTCCTAATATGTGTTTCTTGAAGGCAAATTATGTTAAGTTTGAGCATGGGCGAGAAAGAATGGAGACAAGCTTCTGAACGGTGAACTTCAGCTCTTTATTTACATCATGACTTGCTTGCTTGAATAGCAGTAAAACCCACCTTATATAGGCAAACCTTGTAACGTTTAACCAATAACGAGCTAGGAACGTTAGCTCTTAAACCAATAAGACATATCTGTTAAGGGCCAATCGGATTCCCCAGAACAGGCCAATCCGGTCCGGCCGCTTAACAGCCAATTAGAAGTGCAGGGCCAGAACCCTGCACTTAACTCCAAGCTTATACTTTATTAGTTATATTGCATACACAACACCCCTTCCCACTGGCTTCTTAATTCAGGGCGCAGTTACATAGTCCTTTAAATAGGACGGTTGTCTTTTTAGTCTCTTTGACTTTCGTTGTATCGGGTGGTTGCAGTCCTGCTGAGGTAGATCGTTGTTTGGTAGTGGGGCTGCCTCCGGTTCAGAGTTCACTTCTGCGTCGTTGCCCCCACTTTCCGCAATTTCTTGAGGTGCAAACGTTTCTCCCTCCGGCTCCGCAGCCTGGGTTTCTGTTAAATCGTCGTTCCCTTCGAACGGGTTTCCTAGGGCTTCATCTTCTTCCGTACCTCCCCCCCCTCAGTTTGGTCATAGGGGAGTTGCGGACTGGCTGCTGCAAGCCGCGACCGTAATTGGTCGATATGCCGTTTCCAGAGTTTATTGTCACAGCATTGCACAAGGTAGGATCTGGGGCCGGTTACACGTACTACTGTCGCTTCCACCCACAACGGGTCGCCCGACAGGTTTTTTGCATAAACCAGGTCTCCTACCTGGAAGGTGCGACAACGGCCGCTGGATCCTAGTGGTTTCTCCGGTTCATAAGCAGGGTGCAACCGGTTGAGGTGGGAGCGGAGCTTTCGTCCCATTAGCAGTTCAGCGGGAGTTTTGTTGGTGACGCTATGTGGGGTGATGTGTTGCAAGAAGAGGATTTGATTGACCTTGTCGTCAATGTTATCGTAGTTTACCTTTTGCAAGGTTTTCTTTACAAATTGGACCATGCGTTCTGCTTTGCCATTGGTCGCAGGGTGCACAGGCGAGGTGAGCGCATGATGGATGCCGCGGTCAGCGAGGTACTGCTCGAACATTAGTGCAGTAAATTGTGGGCCGTTATCGGATACCAGGACGTCTGGTAATCCGTGGGTTGCAAAGAGTCTGTTTAAAATCTTGATGACTGCCTCGGAGGTTGTAGTAGTCATGCGATGAATCTTGAGCCAATTCGAGTAGGCATCGACGGTAAGCAGGAAGGTGTGGCCCTTGGTTGGCCCCGCGAAGTCCAGATGAATTCGGGACCAGGGTCCACGTGGTGTCTCCCATTCAGTAGGAATGGCTTTTGGAGGGGCGTTGCTAACTTCTTGGCATTTGGGACAAGCTTTAACCCACTGTTCGATTTGCTTGTCAATGCCTGGCCACCATGCGTAGCTTCGTGCTAAGGCTTTCATTCGCACGATGCCGGGGTGGCCATCGTGCAAGGTTCTCAGCAGCGCTTTTCGGAGCCATTCTGGGATAACGACTCTATCGCCCCAGATGACACAGCCTTTCTGGGAGAAGAGCTCGGTCTGTCGAGACTTGAATGGTGTGAAGTCATCAGACAATTGGTGCAATGGCCATCCGCGCTCTACCCAGCCTAGGACTCGTGCTAGGGTGTGGTCGCGTTTGGTTTCTCTTGCGATGTCTCAAGCGGTCAGTGGCAGCAAGTTGAGTGCCTCAATTTGCAACGTGGTTACCGTTGGTGCCGGATCGTCGAGAGTTTCTGGAAGCGGTGCTCGGTTCAATGTGTCGGCGTGGGGAATGGCTTTCCCCAGGCGGTATTGCAGCCGATAGTTATAAGCAGCTAAGAATTCTGACCATCGGGTCATCCTAGGGGATAATATGTAGGGAGTCGGCTTATCTCCGGCTATTATCCCTAGCAACGGTTTGTGGTCAGTCACAATAGTAAAAGCCCTGCCATACACGTATTCGTGAAATCTTTTCACAGCTGAGACGATTGCAAGGGCTTCTTTATCGATTTGTCCATAGTTCTGCTCCGTTTTTGAAAGAGTCTTTGGAAAATATGCAACAGGGGCTTAGTTCCTGTTAGGCAGTATGTGGCTCAAAATGGCGCCCACCCCGAAAGGCGATGCATCACAGGTTATAACTAACGGCAAAGTCTCGTTATACTGCCTGAGTACAGAATCAGAAGTGAGCAGTTTTTTAACATTTCTGAACGCCTGTTCTTTACGGTAACCCCATAACCAAATTGCCCTTTTATCTAACAATCGGTGTAACGGTTCAGCGACAGTTGCTTTGTGCAGCAAAAATACATTATAGAAATTGATGAGGCCTAGGAACGCCTGGAGATCGGCCTTGTTTCGTGGCCTGGGAGCGTTTTTGATCGCTTTTAATTTACCTTCGGTAGGGTGAATGCCCTGGCTATCAATCAGGTACCCTAAAAACTCAACACTGTCAGTACACAATTTACATTTATTTTTTTTAACCTTAAGACTGGCTTCTTGGAATTTTCTTAGGACTAATTTTAACCGGTCCTGTAAGATTTTTTTGGTTGGGGCTGCAATTAATACATCGTCAAAATAGGGGACCACGCCCTTAATTCCTTGCAATAACCTTTCTATAAGGCTCTGAAAGATCCCCGGGGCTACACTAACTCCGAATTGTAGCTGGGTACATTTAAAGGCACCTCGGTGCGTCACAATAGTTTGGGCCTGTGCCGTTTTTTCATCTACTGGTAATTGTTGATATGCCTGAGCTAAATCCAATTTAGCGAAAACTTTCCCGCCCCCCAGGGAATGGAGGAGGTGCTGCACCAGCGGAACTGGATATGCGTTCTGCTGGAGGGCGTGGTTCAAGGTGGCCCAGTAGTCCCCACAAATTCGGATTGACCCGTCTGGCTTAATGGGTGTTACAATAGGGGTTTCCCACGGAGAGTGATCAATGGGCTCCAACACCCCCTGAGCTTTCAGTTTGTCAAGTTGTTTGTCAATTTTCGCCTTTAAGGCAAACGGGACTCGACGGGTCTTCAAGAGAATGGGAGCTACCTTGCGATCTAGGCTGAATGAGATCAGGGTCCCCTTATACTCACCTAAGCTGTCCGCGAAGACGTCCCTGAACTCAGAGATAAGGTCTTCCTCCCAGTCACAGCCACCGACTCGGTTTACGCCAGCCACTTCAATGTCGAGTGGCACGAACCATTGGAGGCCCAGTAGGCTAGGCCTATCGCTATCGATGACTGTCAAAGGTAAGTACGCTGTGTGCTTCTTGAAGGAGACTCGGACTCGGCAGGACCCGACGAAGGGGATTCGATTCCCCTGGTAGTCCTTGAGGATGAGGCGTTGGAACCGGAGATCTTGACGTTGAATTGTGGGGATGAGTTGCTTGAGTGTCCTCCACAACACCATCGAGAGAAACGATCCTGAGTTGACCTCCATGTGGCACGGCTGGTTTTCGATGGCTACTGTTACTCGGATTTTCTTAGTGTCCAAGGTTGAGGCGTGACCGATAGTGATAGTATGGTGAGCCTCTTCTCTCTGCAAAGCTCAATTTCTGTAGGAGTGGTTTACTGCGCTTGCCTTACAGGACGGTTTCCTGTTGATTGGCGATAGTTGGTCCCTTTTGAGGCCTGGCTGGGTCCTGGCAAGTTGCGGCAGACCCATCCGATGTGGCCTCGTTTCCCGCACTCATGGCAGAGTGCATCGCGGAACTTGCATTCGGACCTGGCATGGTTGGCTCCACATCCAGCGCAAGGGTGTACAGGCTTCAGGTAGTGGTCTCGGTTGGACCGCAGTCGATGGACCCCTTCTTCGTCGCTATCTGACGATGAAGAGAGGTCCTCGTGGTGCATTGTCACGAGCTGCCCCTCTGCACTAGGTGAGATTTCACTGGCTGGTGGTGGTACCGGAGTGCGGTTTCGGCGTAGTTGTGCAGCCGACTTCTTGGTCGGCAAGGCTGATGTTGCCTTTTGCCATCAGCTTGCTTTGGATGCCTGGAGCATCTAATCCAAGGACTATGCGATCTCTTAGTGCTTCTTCTAGATCGGTGAATCCGCAGAGGCCTCCCAAATTTCGGAGGTCTGCTATGAAGTCGGCCACGCTTTCTCCTTTTCGCTGGCTTCTTTGATAATACTCATGGCGTCTCACGAGTGTAGGCACGGTAGGAGCGTAGTGGGCTCGCAGGATAGGTTCGAGGTCGTCCCAATCCATGGCCTTCACTTCTCGGGGTTTGGCTAGTGCTTTAGCCATCTTAAATACAGTTGGACCGCAATGCGTTGGGAACACCGCCCGTTTCTTTCCTGGTGTGGCGTCCTTTAAGTTGTTCGTCTCAAGGAACATTTAGAAGCGATCCATGTAGGACTCCCAGTCCTCTTGTGTTGGATCGAACGGAGCGGGTGGTACGATGCCGCCAGACATGGTTCCGTTGTTGGCACCATCTGTCACGTGCTCGGTGTTGCTTCTTGGTTCCGTTGGTTCAGATGTCTCCATATCCCATCCTCGTCGCCAGTGTTAAGTTTGAGCATGGGCGAGAAAGAATGGAGACAAGCTTCTGAACGGTGAACTTCAGCTCTTTATTTACATCATGACTTGCTTGCTTGAACACCAGTAAAACCCGCCTTATATAGGCAAACCTTGTAACGTTTAACCAATAACGAGCTAGGAACGTTAGCTCTTAAACCAATAAGACATTTCTGTTAAGGGCCAATCGGATTCCCCAGAACGGGCCAATCCTGTCCGGCCGCTTAACAGCCAATTAGAAGTGCAGGGCCAGAACCCTGCACTTAACTCCAAGCTCATACTTTATTAGTTATATTGCATACACAACAAATTATATCAGCATTAAGTTTTCTCAAATAGTGAAATTTTTTTTATGCTTGGATGGGATATTAGCACCATTAATATTCTATATAATATATTTACTTTCCATCTTTGGGTGAAATAACATATTCCTGTATAGAGATCTCAGCTGTTTCTTCTTCTGCAATGTCAACTTTTTGGGATTGGTCCACCTCCAAAGTCTTATCCATCTCTAACTGGCTCTGAAATTAATTTGTGTCTAGACAGGAAATCTTTGGCTTTATCTATAGAATTCAAATGAAATTTTTGATCATGATACCATTTCCTCAAGCTTGTCCAAACGAAAGGGAATTCTTCTCTTCTGCAAAATATCAGTAAGAAATTAGTAAGCTTTCCTTTTTCTCTGGATTCTTACAGGAATTTCCTTTAAACAATTATGCTTACATTTTTCATTCTTAGTTTGGATGTATAGTGACAATCCAGAACACAGTCCCTCATTATTTTTCCTAAAAAGTGTGCTAAGACATCTGTTGTTGTTTTCTCATGGCAGCTAATCTCAAGTTTACTCTATATATGTTGTCAATTACAAAATCAAGAAACTTCATCACAGTTAGCCAACTGTGCCAAGGCTTTAATCATTCTTAGCCTAATATCCTCTCCAGAGCATCCAGGGATTGCTCTAAATCTTAACTGCAGCTCCTTAGCTTGAGCTTCTAAGAGAGCTCTCTCATCAAATTCAGCTTCAAAAAGAGTGTCTTGCTTCTCCAATTTATGCTCCAAAAGATCCACTCTGTCCTTCACCTGTTTAATATCTCCTGTCAAACCTTCCTTTGCCCGTGTATCAATTTTTAATTCAAGTTGTTCCCATTGCCTGCGTTTTGGCTGTGTATTCACTATTTGCCCCAAAAAGCTCTAAAAGATTTTATATTTCCTTGTATCTTCTCAGCTCTCTTCCAGGTTGCCATAATTAATAGCACTAAATTCTAAGGTTTAAATAATGCCACTTCCAAAGTTAAAAAGAAAATCTCAGTTCTACAGTCTTTTGTTCCCTCGTGTGGACATGGAACACCACTGCAGTAGAGGAAACCTGCTCTTTATCTCTTTGCCTACTGCTAAACCAATAAAAAGTAATAGAACTGAAACTGTTTTCCCCCCTCCTTCTAACTAAAACAAAATGCCAATCAAAAGCTTTCAGCAGAATTTGTTAAAGGCAAACTATCTTCCAAAGATTTAAGTCCAAAGATTTCAGAGATAGTTTTTACAGTGTTTTCCAGGTTCTTTAATTTGGCTCGGATATTTCAACCCTCACTCATTCACCATTTTAACATATCCCAAAACTTCAGAAGTGACCATAAACCACAAAAAGGAAGAGCAGGCTGCAACCAAAAAATCCTCATTTAAAGAAGAAATGAAGGTAAATATGCAAAGCTAATGTCTAGGAAGCAGAGGCAGACTTTATTGTCCATTTGAAACGGCTGGTTCTTCCACAGTGAACTTGTTTCTTGGTTGCCCATCCCCCAGCCAGAGACTCACTGGATCATTTCTTCCTCTTCCAGAAGCTTTCTGAGAGCACCCAGCTGTCCAGTTGAAGGAAAAGGATTGATTTCCAGAACTTTTCCCAGGAAGATTTCTTCTGTCTTAGATAGTTTTCTAAGGCCAATAATTGGGGGGAGTCTGTAGCAATTTGAGAAATTGCTGCAGCCAAGTCTGCCTGTTAGATGGGTGCGGATGAGGAAGGAGCAGGACTCAGGAATGCGAGAAACTCTTTATTTACAAACTAGATTCAAAAGCAAACAAACGTGGTCAGCACCGGTTTTTTATAGTTGCCGCTGTCTGACACTTCAGCCACTGATGGGAACTCAATCTTCCTGCCAGAGGCTGAACCAATAAGTGGAGTCTTACATCAGACTCTACTTTGCATATAACATAGGCTCATGTAAATGTGGTGTCATGCATATTTAACACTGCCAACTTCTGCTGGAAGTGGTTTCACAAATTTCTATAGACAATACATTTTTGCTTTCACTCAAATTGCTGTATCACTTACTAATTTGTTAAAAACTAAAGGGAAGGAAAAACCTAAGCCTGGAGCTCCCCCTCCAAGTAATTCCAGGTGCCTTTTGAAAAACTTAAGAGACTACTTGCTGCTCAGCCAATTCTGAAACACCCAGACCCCAAAAGCCTTTTGTCATCCAGGCAGACAAAAGTGACATAGTGATCAGAGTGGTTCTTCTCCAGAAAGACCCAAAGCATGATTAGAGTTCCAAAAAGCTGTCCGAGACTGAACATAGATGGGTGGTTTGGGAGAAAGAAGCTTATGCAGTGAAATGAGCATTACTAATGTGGGCAACACTTCTTAAGGGCAAGAGGCTTTCAAAGTGTGGTTTTCATCACTGAAAACCCCTTAAAAACACCTCCCCCAAATAGGTGAGATGGATGCAATACTTTAAGTGTTTTAACTTTATGCTGAAGCACCTACTTGGATGGGGAAAAGCACCCTATTCAGAATGCCCCAATATAACAGTAAGAAAGAGAAAGTAGCGGATAGCTTCATCCCCTCTAACCAAACAGCAGCACCAGCCATGACCAGAGCACAGAGCAAAGCACAACCCAATTTGACCAACAACTTCACCCCGGCAATGAAAATAACCCTGGTCCAAGACAAGTGGTTTGTAAGCCACAAGAAGGATGTCTCTCTACACAACGGATTCACATGGGCTGATAGTAAGCACAACGGATTCACATGGGCTGATAGTATGTACCTGCAAGCCAAAGGTTCCTGATTTTGAAAAGGAACCATGACTCTAAAATTGCAAGATATTTTGGTTTTGTAAAGAACCTGCACCTAGTTAGATGTCAGTTTTGGTGGCCAGGTATGAAGAAAGACATGGAGGATATATGGCTAGTTGCCCCATATGCACCTCAGCAAAAGAACTTTTGGGGAAGCCATAGAGACTATTGCAACGTTGCCAGCTCCTCGGCACCCTGAAAGATATCTCTATGGATTTTATTTTTTAATTACCAGCAAGCTCAGGGAACACTGTAATTTGGGTTACCACCAATCTATTTTCAAAGCAAGAACATTTGTGGCACGCTCCAAGATCCTATCCACACAAGTCCTTTCAAAACTGTTGTAAAACACCTCTATTGCTTGCATGGAGCTCCCGAGATGATTACCTCCAATCAAGAAGTGTAATTCACCTCCCAATTCTGGCAAGAGTTACTAGGGACCACCCAGAATCTTAGCTCCTCCCTCCTCCCACCTAATAAAACTACGTCCTTCTCAACAAGTGGAGTCAAGGATTGTTTCTACTTAGAGGGTTATGTGTTTTGCAGCTCTGACATTAGGCACGTATTTATCTAGTGACTTACCAAAACAGAATCTCAGTGGTTAACATGAGGAAATTTTCTTAGCGTACAAGGCTATCATTACTTTGTATAGTTAAAAGACCCAGGGATCTATTGAAAAGAAGGAAATGAACATCCAATAATCTTTTCTATTGTCCTCATCACTTTCTGAAGAACCTTCCTATCCAAAACTGTAATACTTCCAAACCACACAGTAATACAATATGACAAGATGCTTTCAATTGTCCCCCTATAGAAAGTGGTAAGGATACGGGAAAGAGGATGTGCTTTTCCTTTCCAAAAAGTTCAGGTACTTCTATGCCTGCTTTACCAGTGTCTCAGTGTTGAGTGACCAAGCTAACCTGCTTGTCAGCTGCACACTCAGAAATTTAATACTAACCATCTCCATAGTTGAACCTTTTGTACACAGAGGTATATGGCTTAGCCTGTCTTTTCTGAAATTGACAATGATCTCTTTTGCTTTTCCCACATCTAAAACCAGGCTATTTTTATTACACCAGTTGACCAAGCCTTTTACCTCTTCCTGGTAAGCCACCTCATTATCTTCCTGGATAAAGTCCATACTGTTGTATCGTTTACATACTTCATAACATGGCTTGAAGCAAACCTTGCACTACAGTCATGGTCAACAGGATGAACAACAGCAGACTTAGGACACAGCCAAGATACATCTAAAGATACAGCTTTATTTTCTTTATTTACATCTTTATTATTTTCATAGTACATATATCTGTAGCAGAGGTTTTGCAACCACTACATTTTCCCATTTGGAATACTACATTTTATTTATAGGGCATGACATTGTAGCTAATTTGTTGATTTCTAACATTCACCCATTAAATGTGATTAAATTCACATAAATCCTAGAGAATACGTAGAACTGGGATCAATATTCTGCTACCAACAGAAGGCAGCAATGGCTGCCATTAAGGCAGACTTTGAATAATGGGACAAGTAAAAAGGAATCCTATTTGATTAAGGGACAGGCAGGATAATACAATTAAGGAACAATCTCTCTCCTTTTTTGTTTTTCTTAAGCCAGTGGTTCCCAACCTTTTTTTCACCCTGAACCCCTAAAGAAATTTCACTTGAACCTCGCACCCCCTGAAATAAATAATAAATAAAAAGGCCAACATATAGCCAATATCCTATTATTTACCTGGACTTTTCTCGCACCCCCTGGAATATCGTCTCGCACCCCAGGTTGGGAATCCCTGTCTTAAGCTGATACAAACTGCTGAGAAACTCTTCTTGTGTAAATGCTTTAAAAAATAAAACATTTACAATACTGTACTACTATGCTTAATGTATGCATATACATACTCTCTCTCTCTCTCTCTCTCTCCCTCTCTCTCTCTCCCTCCAGCAGAATTTATTGGGACATTTTTGCTGGCATACCTAGCTATCAGATTTCCTCCCTGTTCAACTTTTAGGCAACAAATCATCTCCTGGGAAACATATCCTTTCCTCTGGAACACTACTTCCTCTCTGTGCATGGAAATTCTGCTCTTTTTGACTAGATAATGGAGGAGAGAAGGGGAAGATGCAAACTCTAATTTGGGCTGTGAATCAGAATGTAATGCATGCCACATTCTACAGTAGAGCTCTTTAAAGACGAAAAAAGTGGGATTGGCAAATGAAAAAATGAAGCTTACATTCCAAGATTATCTATAGAGTTGAGAATTAGAAAAATTGTGAAGTTGACAATAAATCCTGAGAACAGATTAGTATATCACATTTGATCTTTCTTTTTGTTTGAAAGAAACTATATTGGTGGTGTATAATTAAGACTTAATTGGACTTTCAGCCACTTCTAGCAAACATCTTTTTTCAGCCTGCTCAAATTATTTAAATAAAAAAATTGAATCATATTTAAGACATTGCAGTTTTGTGTCCTTAAAATGTGCTGTAATCTCAACTATTATTCCATGCCATTCATTTTACACTCACACATGTTGGAAAGAATCCTAATCCCAAAGTTGATGTCTATTAATATTATTATTTTTAAAGAAGTCAGTCAGAGACCCTTACCTAGTTGTTAAGGTCTAAGGACAAGTACAAATTTTAACTTTCACTGCTAGCATCTTCAAGAAAGACATATAAAGAAGATTGGAAATTGCTAAAGATGAGTATTTTCCAACCATTTCAAACTGGATTTAAGAAGCACTAATCACTAATCTCAGGCTTTGCATATTTTACTTTCCATGATCATATCCACTTTCTGCATGTGAGTAGAATTTGACAATGGGCATTAATTTCAGCCAATTGGAAATTTCAGTTTTGACTGAAAAAAACAAGCATATTTCTAGTTCTTATGGCTGAAAAGGAAGAATACAAGTAAATGAATTCTCAGAAGCCAAATACTGTACATACAAACATACATACATATATTGCTAGGGATTCAGTTAAAGGCTGTCATGCCCAATGACATCTCTCCAGCATTAGCAGAATTTGTAAAATATTCAGCCTTCTGAAAAAATTGCATAATTGATCAGAGCAATAACTAAATAACAGTTATTCTTGGCACATCTTTTAGCACTTGGGGCTTAAGAGATTCTGGTGAAATTCTACAGAAACTATCTGTTTTTATTCAAGCTTGAACATGATTATAGTGAATTAAAAACTTCCTTCTTTCCCCCTTTTCTTCTAGCATTGCTTAATCATTCTTCTAATAAAGAGCTGATTATGATTTGGTACTTAGAATAATCAAAATTGATTCTGGAGCATTCTATGGAACATATGAACTAACATGAAACTAGGATGTTTTTTCACAAGATGAGAAGATAATTCACATTTACCTCATCAGAAAAGAAGGAGGGAGAACACTTTGCACATTGGGGTAAATTTTAAAAACAAGCAAACAAACAGAAACCAGACAGGGTTCTGTTTTCAATGTTTAAGTGTGGTATGAAGTACCTAAAATCTGGCAAAAGAACCTTGTTTGAGTACTAAAATAGAGGATGCCAAAATGATTTTGTGAAAAAGGTCATTTGGAACCATACACCAACATTTGTTGTCTATATGTGTATTCATTATACAGATGACTCTTTTACATTACGTTTGGCATTTTCACTTTTTTTAGTTTTTCCAGAGCCATCTCCCTTCTTGCCATTATTGTCCTTCTCTTTCATTGCATCAGAATCCTTTTTAATCTTGGGGCTGCTTATTGGTTCAAGTCCAAGAGATGGAGCTGTTTCTGGGGACTTTTCCACTTCTACTTGTGAGCCATACATTGCATTCATTTTGTCCACAATCATTCCTTCTTTCTCTGGTGCGTCTTCTTTCGGTGTGTCCATATCTTGACTCTGCCTATACAGATATGAGGCCTGTTTCACTGATCGTTTTAACAGATATCTACGGAATGCTCTTTGGATTTTGATGGCACAGACTTCCTCCTGTTTTCGTTTTAGTGTTGTGGTAATGGGCTCATAAGATACTTTGGAGGGGTTTGCAGCCATAAATTTCTCCTCCATTGATTCCTTCAGGGAATCCATTTCTCCAGAATCTCCTAAAACTTCTTTTGTCAAGGCAAAGAGAATGTCCAAGCAATGTATTTTATCTCCAGGAACCATAGGCAAGTCCATAGTGATCAGTTTGATTTTATTTGGTTTAGCAATTCGCAGAGGCTCTTGAAGGGTATCCACAAAATCAGAAAGTGTGTCGTAAGCAATAAATTGTGTGGCATCAGGGTCAAACTTCTCCCATGTTTCATAGAACATTTCAAAGTCATCTTCACAGAGAGGCTCACTGCTCTCCTCTGTGGCTACATTAAAATTCTCTAAAATGATGGCAATGTACATATTAACCACAATCAAGAAAGAAACGATGATATAACTGCAAAAAAAGCAGATGCCCATAGAAGGGTTGCCACAATCACCTTTCACATGACTACCAGGGTTCTCCAGATGAGGATCACAATCTGGCGGAACGCTGTTTAAGATGGGGTTCAGTAAGCCATCCCAACCAGCTGATGTGGTGATCTCAAAAAGACAGATGATGCTGTTACCAAACGTCTCAAAGTTGAAAATGTCATCAATGCCAGATTCTTTCTTTACATAAGCAAAGTTTGACATTCCAAAAATGGAATAAATGAACATAACCAGAAATAGAAGGAGGCCAATGTTGAATAGTGCTGGCAGAGACATCATCAGGGCAAAGAGCAGAGTTCGGATGCCTTTTGCTCCTCTGATCAATCGAAGAACACGCCCAATTCTGGCCAATCGGATGACCCTGAAGAGAGTGGGGGATACAAAGTATTTTTCGATAATATCCGCGAGGACAAGTCCTGAAAGACAGGAAAACATTTTTCTCAGAATATCACAAAATACTACGCCAATTTTCAAAAATTGTTATTAATAATTCATTGTAACCACAGAAACATACAAAATTTCCCCCTAATATCAAATTCAACTATTGAGGGCCTATCAGTCTGAAACAAAACAGGTCACCTAAAAGTAAGAGTGGCTTCTAAATATTTGTGAAATATTTTAGATGCAGAAAGGATACGAAAATGGACAGAAAATATAAAGGAAAATGACATGAAATCGTATTAAATTATTATATAGCAAACACATATTAAAACAGATTGAAGAGTATTTAGACGCAATTTATAAAACTGACTCAACAACAAAAGGAAACTTTTAATAAGCCAATTATTAAGAAGGAAACAAAAATATAACAGAAAAATGGAAATAGAAAACTCTCCAGGACTAAACAGATTTTTTTGAAGTGCACGACAAGAACTTCCAGAAAATTCTGATTTAAATCATTCTTAGGAAATGAATGAAATTCGACAATCTTTGTTCCTGGAACAAAGCTTTAATTTCTTTGATTTATAAAGAGGGAAATTACTTAAGTTTTCTTTAGTTATATAGAGTTTTATGTCTTGAGTTATACTGACTTCTTTTAGCAGTAATTGCAAAGAGAGGAAATGGCCTTTAACAGGCTGGATTTGTCTTGAAGAGATATTAAAGAGATAATATCAGATGTATTTTGAATGTTATTGGTAATTAACCCAGAAAGTTAAGAAAATGGCCATGATATTTTTAGATGTAAAGAAACATTTGTAACTTGGAACAACAATTTATGTTCATGACTATGAAAAAAGGTGAATTGTGACAAGAATTTTCTTACATAGATATAGAATATTTATAAAGAAGAAACAATCAAGATAATAAATATATTAAAAGTGGTTCCTCCTTCCTAACAACCACTCACTCAGTAATTGTTCAAATTTACAATTGTGTTGAACAAGGGGAACTTATGATGGGTCTTTGTACTTTCAATCGTTGCATCCCATTGCACCAAGAACTGAGTCCTGCAGTCACGTGCTCATGATCCGGATTCTTGGTAACTGGCTTGCAATCATTATATTGAAGCACCCACAGTCAAATGATCATGTAATTGCGACCTTCACTGCTGGCTTCTTACAAGCAAAGTGCTGGGGAAGCCAGCAGGGAGTCACACTTAATGACATTATGGGATTTGCTTAATGATGGTACTTGGAAATGCCATTGCTAAGGGGTACAATCACTTGTCATTGTGGTTTATGTCCATATTGCTTGGCAAGGGAAATTCTGGTCCCAATTAGTGTTGCTAAGTGAGGACTGCCCATGTTATCACAAAAACTGACAACATAAAATAAGAAAATAAATTCTCAGGATTTAAATTATCAAAGCAAAAACAAAATTAGAAATATGTGCAGTTGATGTTGCATTATAGTTATATTAAATGGGTGAGTGTGGCTGAGTCAGCACAGAACAATCACACAAGGTAATTGGATTTGGGGACAACTCAGTACTTCACCAGTTCCTCAACTCCCAGAACTGCTGGCAGCCAAGCATGCACACCCTAACACACACAAAAACTCCATTCTGCATTTGGAGACTTTTATCCACATCCATGCTGGGAAATTGCCAATTGTGTCCGGACTTGGAGAGAAGGATCTCACCTTTAGTATGTTGGGTGTGCATATATGTGCACACATGCACCCTGTTTGAAGTTTGGGGACTTTTCTAAAATGTTGTCCTTCCCCACCTTGATTAGCAAGCTGCAGGCTCCCCTTTGGAACACAAATTTTCAATTCTGCAAATGCAGACACTTGGGGATGTCATTGTTCATTTTTCTCTTTAGTCTTCCTTTTGCAGTACCTTCCTTTGCAAACTTCCTCCAGACTTTAAGTGTCCTGTAATGGCTCTCAGCTACTCCCTGCTGGTCCACGATCTGCCTCTTACTGCAACCTGTGGTGCCAGAATGAGGCAAATCCCCAAGCTTGGAATAAACTGTGTGTGCGTGCGCATGCATACATGTGAGCACCCAGCATGCCAAAGGTGCAATTGGCAGCTTCCCAGCACAAATGCATACAAAAGTCCTCAAACTCAGAATGGAGAGGCAAAGAGCTGGTGGGACACTGAGTTGTCCCCATATCTTGTTAGGATTCTAGCAATCACTCTAATTAAATCATGATTCTCAAGCCAAACTTCAAAAATCATCAAAGGATTCAATAGAGGCAACATACTGGCACTGTCCTACCTACAGCCACGTCTGGCAAATGTAATTTACAGTCACCTGTGACCAGTTTCTCCCTTCCCCCCTGGGTGTCTCATAAACCAGATTCTCCAATTGAGCACGTTCACAGACAGGGTGTCATCATTCATGTTCTCCAGTTACATATATTCGCAGGCTTACAATATTTTAAAGATTGGAGTTGGAATGTATTTTCGCTTTCAACTGCTCTTCCAGATTTCCTTTCTCTCCCCTCCCTACTTTTTAAATGGCAACTACTGAAATAGGCGTAGGAATGTTTTAAGAGTTCACAGTTTCAATTTGTTCTATGCCAACGCAGCCTTGCCCACCCATCTGCACCCACCCATCTATATCTACCGTACTTGGCCATGCCCACTTGTCCCTGCCTACCCATCTGCACCAACTTCGCAGTGCTGAGTCAGCAGTACCGAGCCAGCCACGTCCACTCTTCTGTGCCCACCAGGCCATATCCACCCATCTATATCAATCTAACCACTGTGATTGTCCCATTCCTCTTTCTCCATGCCTGTGACCTATCAGTTGGGCTATTTCTGAAATCAGATCTAGCCTCCTTCTGGAATACTAATAAATCTGTGTTAAAAAAAAAAACCTGACTAAAGTTTAAGCCTGTTGAAGATGGTCATGGAATGAAGCAGGACACAATGCTGAAGAGATTAGCCAGTGCTGCCAGAGAGTGATGGTGCTGATAGCAAAAGTTCAAAGAGTTCTATAAAAGTGGCAGAATTAGCAATATACAGTGGCCAGAATCAATCTATCTATATCTATCTATCCTCTATCTGCAAAGATGAGGTCAGGAAAACTAAGGCCCAGAATAAACTAAGACTTTCAATAAATGTTACAATATATAATAAAAAAAAGATTCTTTCGACATGTAGAAAACAAGAAAAACTCAAGGAAATGATTGGTTCACTATTGGGAGAAGATGGCAAGAAGATAACAGGCAGCAGGGAGAAAGCAGAATTGCTTAATTCATTCTTTGCTTCTGTCTTTACAAAAGGAAGAAATGTTCAACCAAACACAAACAGTACCATAAAAGGCAGATTAGGAATACAAATCAAAATAGGCAAGAAAATGATAAGGCAACATCTATCTACTTGAGTGTAAATTCGAATCATTAGGAGCAGATGAACAGTATTATATTCCAGGGTTCTGAAGAAGCTGGCAGATGTGATCTCAGAAACAATGAACCATATCTTTCAAAAATCTTGGAGCATTGGAGAATTACTGAAAAGGAGCAAATGTAGTTCCAATCTTTCAAAAAGAAATAAAATGAACCCACCCAGAAAACTACAGATCTATCAATCCAACATCAATACTAGGGATGCTCCAGGAAAAAAATAAGCAGTGGATCTGCTAACATTTAAAAACAAGCAAAGCTATTATTAGAAGCCATTGTGGGTTTGTTCAAAACAGGCCATGTCAGACAAACCTTATAGCATTATTTGACAAAGTGATCAAATTAGTGGACCAGTGAAATGAGGTGCGCATAGTATATTTGGACTTCTCTAAGGCATTTGATAAAATGGATCATAGCCTACCTCTTGGTAAGATAGAAAAATATGGAATAGTGTAACCACCAGATGGATAGGTAACTGGCTGATCAACCATGCTCATTGTGCAGTTTTTAATGGAACTATTTCTACATGGAAGGAAGGTAGCAGTGGGGTATCTCAAAGTTCTGTCTCAGGCCGAATACTCTTCAACATGATTAAATGAATGGATAGAGCAGGAATTCATAAATTTGCAGATAACACCAAGCTTGGGGGAATTGCCAACAACATGCCAACTTTAGAAGATAGGTTCAAGATCCAGAATGATCTTGAGCCTTGAACACTGGGCCCTATCCAAAAATGTTATTCAGTGATGAGAAAAATAAGTTTTACATTTAGGCAAGAAAAACCAAATGCATAAGTGTAGAATAGGTGGTACCTAAACAGCAGTGACTGCAAAAAGGATCTCAGAGACCTGGTGGAAAACCAATTAAATATGAGCCAGCAATGTGCAATGGCAGTCAAAAAAAGGCCAATGCAATTTTAAGTTGTATTCACAGAGAAATAGTATAAAGATCATGTGAAGTGTTTGTACCTTTTGTACCGCAATGCTAAGACCACACTTTGAATAACTGTGCCCAATTTTGGTCTCCACAATATAAAAAAGATGTTGAGACTGTAGAAAGAGTACAGAGATCAATAAAGAAGATAAATTTCCTGTCAGTGAGAACAATGAATCAATGGAATGACTTGCCTCCAGAAGTGGTGACTGCTCTATCACTGGAAGTTTTAAGAAGAGATTGGATGACTCTTTGTCAAGAATAGTATAGGATATCCCGCTTAAGTCGGAGGTTGGACAAGAAGACTTCCAAGATCCCTTCCCACTTGGTGATTCTGGTTTAAACTAGAATTGCTAAAGATAATTTTAAGTGGTATGCATTGGGCATGAGATGAAGGCAACAATATGAAGACATGGCAAGAAAAAATGATTACTTGGTCAAATTTGTCATTTATTTAAGAACAGATAAGGAATAGCTCCCAGAGTAATGCATAGACATGGTAAATAGCAGGATATAAAAAGAATGATCCAAAACATTCCTTTTTAAAGGACAGAAGCAGAATGTAGATTGAATTGTAGACCTCATTTATAGTCATGAAGTTTTCTAGTTTCATAATCAGAAATGTGGATTGCCTATGAACAGCAAAAAAAATTCACTGTTATTCTTTTAATAATTGGGGAGATTTGGAAGTGTCTAGATAAGAAATCAAATGGATTATCTCCCAGAGGATGGATGAAGTAGGAGAAGGAATGGAAAACTCCTCTGCCAAGTAATGAAGGCAACAGATAAACTGCAGGAATATCTTATCACAACCTCCAACCATCGATAGTATATTCAAGCTCTGAAAGTGGGAATACATTTTAGCAATAATGATTACAATTGTTATTTGGTACAATTTGTTAGCTCAATTTCAATTTCCTTTGTACATGGGCATATGATGCCATTAAATATAAATCCATTTTATCATTTTTTTCAGCCTTTATATTTTCTTCATTTTAGGTACTTTTAAAAATATTTTAAACTGTTTATTCATGCATATCTTCATGTCTGGTATTGTTTTGAAAAAGGCTTTGATTACATTATTATTTATATGCACAGATCTGCTCCAGGAGTTGGGTTTGAGTATGTTGGTTACATGATAGCTTTTAGCTAATTGTAGTTATCCTAAACCACCTTTATTCCTGTCTTACTATTTCCATTATACACACTATTGATTGAAATATTTTAGAAACAAATCAGTTATGCTTTTTTTCTTACCTACAATGGAGAAAATGACCACAACAAAATCAAAGATGTTCCAGCCATTAGTGAAAAAGTAGTGCCTCAGGGCAATCATCTTGAGAAAGCATTCAGATGTAAAGATGACAATGAAGATCAAATTGATTTGAGAAAGGATGTTTATCTTGGTTTGGCTTTGGTCATCTGTTTCCACCATCATTGTTACCATGTTAAGACAAATTAGGATCATGATGACTATATCAAAAGCTTGCTGAGTCACAAAGTCAAAGATCATCCCTTGATACTTGTTCTTCAATAATTGGTAGATATGCATGCGCGTATGACAGAAAGACAGGAAGGGTACAAGGCACACAGACAATGACAAACATGGAAACGAAAGAAAGGGAAGAGAAATGTAGAAAAACTCAAAGAAAAAATTGAAGCGGTGAAGCACTAAATCTAAATCATCCAGAATGCCACCCAAAAGTGAAATTTTCCAATTTTTACTGCCTTGAAGCTACTTGGAAGACACAAAAAGTAGCAAACATTACTTTTTAAAAGAAAAAATAAGTCTCTTGACTCTGAATTATTTTTTTAAAACATTCCTAATGTTTTGAGCTCTAGAATCATGTCATCATTATTTCTAAAATACCTGATTCCTGTGACTTGTGAGATTTCCTAAGAGAGGGAGGGGTGACTTAGTCCATTTAGTGGACTTCAGAACTTTCTGAGATAATGCTGTTGAACTTTATATGAGAAAATGGCTAATATTGGGCTGTGATACTTCTTGTAATATCTAATTCATCCTATTTCACCCTTAATATTCCCTAACTTCTATAAAATAAACTGAAATATTTTAATCTCATTATTTGTGGTGATATCACTATCCTCTAAGATCTGAGCCATGGAGCCTTGGAGATAATGATCTAAGGAATTACCTGGAATCACTTATAATATCTGTTTGCCTCTGTAGGAACCATTAATATACAGTACTCAATTTCACAACTGCTATAAAGGCATCTATAATGCGTCTATAAAAATCATTGCAGTATATATCATGGGCAGATAAAAGTCAGATGCTGGTATTAGAAAACAGTAGGAAATGGAGAACTTAGAATCCCGGAAAAAGAAACTTGGATGCAAAAGAAAGAAGGACATAGAAAAAGTTGGTAGAAAATGATAGTGATCAATTAAGGGTATATGAAAACTTGTTAGGAACCTGACCTCATTTTTTTCTTCTTACCTTCTGAAAGATAGATTTCATAGCAGTTGACATAATTTTAAAAGGTTATGTATTGACAGATGTAATCTTTATTTTTATGATCCCCACAGTCTTGTACAGTAAATTCTAAAATTTACCAGACTAATGGGAGAACAAGATTTTGTTTGTTAAAGCAAAATCTCCATTAAATCCAAATGGGATGTTACGCATCTGCAAAAACACATTGTATGAGAGCTTTTGCCAGTTGTGTCCAAAATCTGACCTGCCAGTGTCCATTAAATCAAAGATTGATTGTGCTCCTTTATTTCCTATAGAAATTTTGACTTAAATTAAGAAATGACTGACTTTTGCAAACTAACTTAGTTTTGCATGCAACTCTTATTCTGTTTGTTTCTTTATAGTTAAGAAAGGTCACTAAACTGTGGAAATAATATAATGTTATCATTTAGTGAGGCAAAATTAATATTCTGACTAGTTAGATTAGCTTTTGAATCTAAATACAAGGAGGTGAGGAGGTCTGAGAAAAATTTCCCATGGACACTGACCATAGACCTGTATTTTGAGAATGGCATACCTGGGGCCTTGGGATGGGCTTCACTGGTTTTTTTGAACCTAATTTCTTCATGGCGTTGTAGTATTTCTTTTGTTCCTCTGTCATGAAGATATCTTTGCCTCCAAAGTAAAAAAAAAGAATCACCCTTATTAGATATGGTGTGAAATCATGTAGTATCATCATCATCACCATCATCACCTTATATTATTATAGTTATTATTATTATTTTATTAATTATTATTATTTAATATTTAATCCCCAATTCGATTCACTATCTGGGACTGGTAAAAAACTTAACGTTCAAGTCCTTACCAAGGACCTAAGAGTTGTTTAGGTAATGTCTGAATATATAGGCAGTTCTGAGTAAAGTGGTTTTTTGCAATGTCAGAATATTCAGATCTGGTAATTTCAAAATTTCCATGTACCTTGGCAGCTCTTTGGGTATTGCTCCAAGCGCTCCTGTTACTATTGGTACAATTGATTTCTTTCTCCAGAATCCTCAACTTCAATTTGCAAATCACGGTATTTTGTTATTTTTTTCTAATTGTTTTTCTTCAATTTGTGCATCATCTGATATTGCAATATCACTTTTTTTTTCTTTTCTACCATTGGAAGTTAAAACCCACCCCTCTCCTAGAAAAATGAAATATTTTAGGATATATTTAAAAGGCAGATTATTTTCCCTAAAAGAGCAGTAGAAACTCAGCCCTTCCACCTTTGTTAACGGGCCATTAAGGCCTGGGCCAGTCTATTCTACATAACAAAGATCTATCTCCTTCAGGCAGAGCCATTTAATTGCCCTTCATTGCATCACCCACCAAGTTTCAACCGACAACCTACAAAGCTAGCTATGACCTCTGACAGCAACCAATCTGGATACTCTTCCTGTGCTCCAGGAAGTTCAACGCCAGAGAGGGTATAAAACCCAGGGACTCTCAGCATATCTTTCCTTTTCTTCACAAGAGCTCCAAGGCATGTGATCCTGTCCACCATTAAACCATCTTTCCAAACAGTCTCCATGTTTCCAATGTCTTTTCCCCCACTTGGAACTGAACCCAGAAGGATATTTCTTCTAATGCCACAATAGTGATACCAAGTGTGTTGTGGGCCAGATGTCTGTCTGTTTAGATTCAAAAATCTCACAGGACTTTGATTTGTTCATTTTCAAAAACTGTCAATTTGGTGTTCCCAGTAATTTTTGCTGCATTTGAACCCAAACTTCTGTCAAGGCTTCCAATGAATGATTTTGGCAACTTGATCATGATGTTGTGGATAATCAGTGAGATTTTGCTGCAGCCACTGTTGGTGGCTACAGTAAAAGTGACCCAGTGTTTCATCTTTCTCACTGCATAAGCAGCATTCACAGGTTGAATTTCTGCTTTAATGAATTTGGTCTGCAAGACTTGCTCTTGGGCAGCCAAATGAAATATTCAGTGTTTTTCTTCAGCACTCCTGAATTCAACAAGCTCCATGTTAGCTTTGTATCTACCTTTCCTTCAATGTTCTTCAGTTATTGATTGTGCAAAGGTTTCTTTACCAGTTAGAAACTTGATGCTCTATTGTTTCCTTTTGATATTCTGCTTTCAATCTCATTGTTTTGTTCATCTTCAGCAGAAGCAGAGGCTCTTGCTTTTTTAAAAGTAATAGTCATTTAAGCTACGTTTTCCACAATTTTTTTGTAAGAGTCCTCTTGCAATACAATTGATCAATATTTTTGGGTGCAAAGCATGGTGCATTATCATTAGTTTCCTTGTCTTTCAATCCAAGGTATCAAGTTCTAGCTGACTCCAATCAATTATTCCAATTGAGTATCACATTACAGGCACTGCCCAGGTGTTAATTGTCTTTATGACATTTCCTCCACTCAGCTTTGATCTCAAGATTTTCCAGATTTGCTTTATGTATTTTGTTAAAATAGCTTCCTTGACTTGGTGTGCAACAGGCCAGAAGCTTCCAAAACTCCTAAGCAGTGGTGGGATTCAAATAATTAAACAACCAGTTCACCCAGGGTCAGGTTGGCTGTCATGGGAGGCATGGCCCAACCTGACCTTGACCGAACCTGTTGTTAAATTACACACACATACACACATACACACACACACACACACACCACTATCAAAGTGGATCTGGGTGCTGTGCTGTGCTGCACTGCAATAGAAAAATGGACAACAGAGCAGCTGGCATGCGGGAAGGAGGAGGAGCAGGGAGAAGAAAGAGGGAAAGTGGTCTCCTCCATACCTCATGCTGGTTACTCCATTGCCCATTTCTCCACTGCAGCACAGCACCTAAGATCCACGAGGGGCGGGTGGAGGTAATTTAACAACTTGTTTGCCAAAACCTGTGTGAAACGGCTGAATCCCACCACTGCTCCTAAGTGCTTGTATCTCGCTTCTGGTGTTACTTCTTTTATCAACTCTTCATTGTCAAGTTTGAATCCATCATCTTCAACAATTTTTCCTGCCTTAACAGCAATCGTTGCCCCTTTCTCGGTGCTAAACTGCTGCATAGCTTACCTGATTGGTTTGAGTTTATGTTTCTGTTGGAATAATAGTCTGGACAGCTTTATTCATGTTCTTCAATAATTTAGCCAAACTTCTCTTCCTAATTTGGCTTTAGCTGTTGGTTCAAGATCTAATCCAGCTCATGCTTCTTGTTCGTTATCCGATTCTCTGATTTCCTTCCTTTTCTCCACTACTTGTTGCTCCAATTCTAAATTATCTCTATTATCAGTTACTTCAACAAAATACACAAAGTGAGTCTTGGAAAATCTTGAGCAGAGCTGCTCTGCTTGCAATCTCATTAGTGAAGACATGTGTTCCAAAATGTCATGCCTCTAGTCCATAAGACCTTGTTCACTGATGTCCACATCAAGGTGATTCTCCTTTCAAATCTTGAACATGCAATTTTTAAATTCATATTTTGTGGGCTCAGATCGATAATAAGCTTCCACAATTGAATAATTTTCTTCCTTTGTCTGAAGAAAAGGAAGATTTTCTATGTGTTTTTTTTCACTCATTTTCCAGTTGCCTGTCAACTCTAAGCCTGCCAGAGGGAGTTGAGTGATGTATCATATTTTTTTTGCGAAACACCCAGAAGTCATAGTATTCAATGCAAGTTTTGTTGATTCAGGCAACATTTGATCCAGCAGAGAATTCACTTGATGTGTTTTCACCATAGTTAAATGGCTCTTCAACAGAACAGGGAAGCCCCTACACCACTACAAGGTAAAGCTCCTTGGGAGGGGGGGTATTATGATTATTATTCCCCCAGTGAGGCACTACCTTGATGTGATTGTGGGGCCTGTGTGCTCTGAAGAAGATGAGAATTGTGTCAGAAATTCAGCCCCACCTGATGGGTCTCATCCGAGGAGTCAGACAAAGATTGTCTTTCCCATAAAAAAAATATGGTAAGACAAAAATTTCAGACAGCCAAACTGGCTTGGATGTCACCTGGGTTAACAAGGTCCACACTAGATGTTAGAGTTCCTGGATATCTGATGAAAACTGGACTACATCAGTTAGGACTGTGGTTGAGCAACCAGGGCTAGCAGCTGTGGAACTCTTCTGGGAGCAAAAAGGGTGGCTTCCCTCAGGCCCAGAAGGCCCCAAAACGAAGCACAGGGTAGGTGCTGCGAGCCCCCCAGGCTGAGTTTTCTGCCTTCCTTAGCCCTAGGGAAACCTACTGGGAGCAAAATTGTCCCCCCAGGAGATTTCCCTGAGGCCCAGAAGGCCCCAAAATGAAGTATGGGAGGGGTGTTGCGCCCCCCCCCCAAGCTAAGTTTTCTGCTTTCCTGAGCCCTAGGGAAGTCTGGGAGCAAAAACGCCTCCCCCACAGGAGGCTTGCCTGAGGCTCAGAAGGCCCAAAAAATGGGGGGGAGTGTTTGCTGCAAAAAAGCCACGCCCACCTAGTCACATGGCCATGCCCTCTAGCTACACCCTCTAGCAATACCCACAGAACTGATAGTAAATTTTTTTGAATCCCACTACTGGACTGGACTCAAGCAGAACTAAAAGCAATGGATAGGCAAACCAGAAAAATAATGACAATGAATCATGCCCTTGATCCTTTGATAGACTCTATCTACCAAGGAAATAGGTGGAAGTGGAATGTTGCAAATATATCAGATGGCTAAAGAAGAAAACCGAGCTTTGGGGCAGTATCTGAAGGACAATGAAGAAGATGCACTGAATTTAGTATGCTAAGAAGGCTTACTGACTACTGGAGAGACCAAACTGGCCTACAAGAAAGACAAAATTAAGAATAGAACGAAGGCATGGGAAGATAAAGCACTACAAGGCCAATACATTAAAAAGAATAGCAGGGAAAGCAGATAATAACAAAACCTGATAATGGCTAGAGCAAGAAAGTTGAAAATAGAGGCCAAGAGAGTAATGGATCAAGCCATAAGGACAAATGCATACAAAGCCAGAATTGAGAAGACAGGAATAGACAACTGGTAAGCTGCTGCAAGAAGATTGCACAGATTGACTGTTACAAGCAACAGCAGACAAAGTAGCAACAATGGTGCATTGGAAGATCTGCAAGAAATGTCATTGCCTGCAAGCAAGAACTAGTGGGATTATAAAATAAAGTCATAGAAAATGAAAAAAATAAATTGCTCTGGGACTTTCGAATTTAAACAAACAGGCACCTGCCACATAATACCTCAGACTTAGCAACTATCAATAAGAAAGACAAAAAAAGGCTGGATGGTGGATGTGGCAGTGCCTGGAGACAGCACAATAGAAAAGAAAGAACTAAGGAAGATAACAAAATACAAAGACCTACAAATAGAAATAGAACGACTGTGGCAAAGTCAAGCAAGGGCAGTACCATTAATAATAGGTGCCTAGGGAGCAATCCCAAGATTACCTGAAGCACTATTTGAACACTATTGGCATTGACAAATTCACCATTGGTCAATTGCAAAAGATAGCTTTACTTGAAACAGCTTCCATCCTGCTACAATACTTGTAACACCATAAAACTACCTATACTAGGTCCTTGGTGAGGACTTGATAGCTAGACAAAAATGCCAAACCAATTTGAACATCTGGCTGACTGTGCAATGAATATTTCTAATAATATTCAAGTTAATGTCAGAGATGAAGTCCCAAAGCATGCTACTAGTGGTAATATGTATTTGTCTATCTCCTCCCAAATTTGTTGGAATGCTTTAATAAAAAGTTTTTAAAATGTGTATTTACAGGGGAATCCAAAAGTATTTTTTTTCAAGAGGCAACTGGACTTTCTAATTTTTCTTTGATGTTTGCAGAGGAAGTTTCTCTTCGCTGTAAGTTAGATTTGCTTCTCAAGAAGGAATGAGCTCTCATTCAGTTTAACTCTCCATTCTGCATATGTTCATTTATTATTATGCTGCATGTTCTACAACACGGCTCTGGCTTTCAGGACGCATTCTTGGGCTCTGGGAACGCAAGGTGGGCTTCAATCTGATCCCTGAAACTTAGCTATAATTCAGTTATTCAGTCTGCAGTTACAGGCACACAGATTATTCACAGCAATCTGTGAATCAGTTCAGAGTAATGCTTATAAGATTATCCCATGCTTCTGCCATGGTCAGCTCCAATATATGTAATTTAAATACTTGGAAAGTAGATAACAATCTTTATCGAAAACCAGAACCAACATTTGTCATAACGTTCCAGAATTGGCATCTGCCATGGACAACTTGAGCCACTAGAAGTCTGCACTATACCCTTTTTTTCGTATGAAGAACAGCCAAAAGGAAAATGGTCTAGCTACACTGAATAGTTGCAGGGAGCATGCAATTTGGGTAATTCGTTTTTCTTTTCTGCTGGTAAAAACTTCTCCAGAACTACTTATTTGAAAGCGAGCATATGCCTTTCGAACAAAAAACAAACTAATTAAAGATACTTATCTTTTTCTTTTGCTGGTTGAAATTGTCAATGATTACACCAATAAAGAGATTGAGAGTGAAGAATGCCCCAAAGATAATAGATATGACAAAATAGATATACATGTAGAGATTCACTTCATACTGAGGCTGTTCCTCTTGCTGGAAAAGCAAAGGAAGAAATGAACCCTTTGTTAATTCCCCCGTGAAAGTTTCAGAAGAGGAAAAGCAACACTGTCTTTTCAAATTACCTCACGGGAGTCAACAGCTGCATACATGATGTCCATCCAGCCCTTGAAAGTGGCCTACAAGGAAGAATAATGCAGGACATATTCATTTTGATTGAGAATAGAGGACTCTGAATTTGTAAAAACATATATAAATTCATAGCCCAGAGCAGGCACCTCAGGTTAGAAGTTACATCTTTCATTCTCATTTTCTAAACTTTTTAGGAAAAAATAATAAAAAATAGAATCGCCTTGTGAAAAACAATAAGAAAGGATGAGGACCGCCATGTTTATTTAATCATACAACTGGCTTTGTTAAATGGTGAGAGAAAGGAGATGATATCTTATTAGAGTGTTCCTTTTAATGAAAATTAGAATCACCTACTAATATATATTAATTGAGCAGGTCTAAAAAGAACAAATATGTTTGTTCTGAATAATTTGGCTTAGTTTGTAAAGAACAAATGGAGAAGAGGAAACATAATAGAATAGTATATGCTTACATCAGCAGGTAATTTCTTCCTAAAAACAAATGAAAGTAGAAACTCATCTCCATTGGATTGAAATTATCTTTCCTGTACAGTGTAACTGGCTGGAACTCATTTCTGAATGTGAACCCTTCGTAGTAGTGATTGATAGGACAGGACTGGGGGGAATATATGATCCAAAGTGTTTTGAATACTGGTAGTTTCAATGAGGGTAAAGAGTAAACACCATCACTTCTATTTCCCCCCAAGCAATATAGAACTCCAGTATGTAGAAATAAAAACATATTTTGAAGGCTGGGTTTTCTCCTGATCGCACAAGCAGAGGAAGTTTAGTTTGGTTCAAGAGAAATTAGGGGAAGATAGTTTAGACCAGGAGAAAATGTGGGAAATTTATAGGAAAAAATACAAAATAAGGAGAGATAGTCACAGAGATCACCAAAATTAATCTTAAAGCTTCCTTACACTGATCGTACCAAACAATTGGTGATTGTTAGATCAGGAGTGTCATACTCAAGGAGGTGGTCTGATTTAGCCCATGGGGCCATCTTGGGGCTGTGTCACTTCGACCAGACTATCCAATCCCAGGAGGTGCACGCACACACAGGAGGTGGGTGCATGCGTGTGTGCTGGGATAGGGCAAGCTAGGCCTGTGTGCGCATGTGCCCACCGCCTCCTTTGTGCATGCGTATCTGCTGGATAGGCCAAAATGACAAGCATGTCCACTAGGATCAGGTGGGCTGGATCAAAGAGACACGGGCCAGCCCCCTACCATTTCCAGGATGACCATGCTTACCGAACTTTCAGGTGTTTGCCTAGAGGGGGAGGTGACTAGCAGCAGGGGCTCCACAGCTGGCCCTGCAGGAAGCTTCAGCCAGGCCCATTCTATCACAGCAGGCACGCAGGTGTCAGCGGCCGCATGAGCGTACAGGCCTGGCCCATGCCATCCCGCAGGCACACAGGCACACAGGAAGCTGCCAGGAAGGCGGGGTGGGACCTGCGCATGCAAGCACTTGGTGATTTCTGCACACAGATGCGCACGCCAACTTATGTGCACACATGTGCACACAGACTCCTCCCCCTGCCACCAGCCCACATAGGACAACTAGAATGCTGATCCACCCTGCAAAGAAATCGAGTTTGACACCCCTGTCCTAGATAATTCTACAGACCAGTCTGCTGATAAAAATAAGGCATTCTCATCAAATCAGTCAAGCTGAAAGTTAGTAGGGACACTATTAATTTGGAATGCAGGGCTGATTGAGATTACAGCATATCAAAACATAGAAAACTCTCTCAGACAAAAGTGATCTTATAGTGAACTGGTGAACTGTTTTTTCAAAACCCAAAAGACAAAGAATTGAATCGGGCTAATCAAAGCAGTATTTTAATGTTTGGGTGCGGAAAAGGGACATTAGAAAATCTACTAAAATGAATGCCATTGCAATAAAAAGCTTTCGTCCCCTCTCTCTGCACATCCAGATCTACTTGTTCTTTTTCCTCTGGAGTGTCTTTCTTAGGCCCAGGCATTCTAAACCCTGGACTGAACTAAGAACGGGTCACAATAATCTGGGTTGAAACTATGTTTTTCTTCCTGGAAGAAATCATCTTTTTGGCTAAGGTTAAATAGGTCAAAGAGCAGTTTTTGCCAATGCTTTAGTTGGCAGGTTTCATGTGAGCCTCTATATAAGAAAGACAGGTTTCAGCTAAAACAGAACATTTCCTAAGGGAAAGCATGCTTACTTACCACTTGCAAAAGGGAGAGATAGCCTAAGCCCACATTGTCAAAATTGACTTTGACATTGACCCAACGGACATCAGTGGCATTTTCAACATTGATAAGATCGATGCAGTCACTTTTGTTGTTTACATGTTCAATTTCAAAGAGTTCACCTGTGGTGGTATTGACACAACGATAGTACTTCCCTGCAAAGAGGTTCACCCCCATAATGCTGAAGATGAGCCAGAAGATCAGGCATACCAAGAGGACGTTCATAATGGAGGGGATGGCCCCCAAAAGAGCATTTACAACCACCTAGTATCAAGAGAAAGAATCTACTCAGGATTTAATAAAAAAAAATCAACTTCAAAGCTTTTTACAAATTCAGAATATGGCCTGTTCAAAAGGGTTTTTTTGGTTTATGTTCTGGATTAGCTTGGAGAAGAGAATTCAAATTAAATTTATACTAGTGCAGAAATGACAGTAAGATAGAACATTGACTGTAGACACTTCATAATTATTGGCAATCTGTGGGTTCACTTGCTATAGATAATTCTGAGATACCAGTAGTCTGTATCCATATATAAAGCAAGAATCAACAGAACTTCCTAAAGGATCGTATCCATAATATATAAATAATTGCACAACATTTTATAATCTAATTTAAAATAATGTAGTAACGGGAGACAGGAGGAAGAAATGCAGCCAGGGCAACAGTCAGACAAGAATTATGTTAGCCACAGAAAGAATAAGGGTGGAGGAAGCATTTCAGGACGGACCCTTTGTCATTTGGAAAGCAAAGGCAAGGGAGGGGACAGACCTGACTCTTCACCCAGACCACTTGCCATGTTTTTTAATTTATATGGGGTTGGGTTTTTGGGGGGAGGGGTAACTTTGTTTAGTGTCTCGAGCTATTTAGAGTCATTGATAGTTGGGCATCATCATCACTATTACCACACCTCTTCCTCCTCCTCCTCCTCCTCATAATCCTCCTCATAATCATATTTCCCTGGAGTGAATGTCTCCAATTTTCATCTCCATCTGTTTATAATAATCTTGGGTTGTGATCGTCTCTCAGAACAAAATGGAACCATTCCTTATCTATTACTATAACTTCATTCAAAGAAAGCAAAATGTAAATACAGCAGAGAGAGAAAAAATGGTAACCTATATGACCCTTCAAAATACTGTAAATGCTTTCAAGACAGGCTTGGGCTTTATTGCTATTTTTTATAGGAATTATATTCTGGCTTTCTGAAATTCCCACTGCATAGAAGGAAAGTGGAGAAATAAAATCATGGATCGTCACACCGCACTTACTCTCATGCCTTCAAATCTGGATAAAGCCCGAAGTGGTCTCAATGCTCGGAGTGTCCTCAGGGATTTGATAGCTCCTAGTTCGGAATAGCCTAACCAGTTTGCTGTTAAACTAATTAGAGAGACCTGATTAAAAAGAAAAATGAAATGGTTAGTAGTAACAAATGATAGAATTACAGAAGGAATATAGTTCCATATCTTGCACATAGGAGCATCTGGTCACAGTTCTTGAAGCCCCTGAGCTGTATGCTGCTTTAATATAACCATGATACAAACATGTCCTGATAATATATATTTTCTGCCATTTTCCCATTATGTTGCCTTTATCTTGTGCCCAGCTCATAACAGAAACAATTATCTTTAGCTGTACCAGTGTTGAACTATTGCATTGCTTTAAGCAGACAACATCCAGTGTTATAAGACTATGTACAGTTTGCCATCCATTACACGGATGAATGGAGAGTCAGTAATCAGGAGGAGATTCTTTCAGAATTCCAAGAATGCTTAGAAGCTGGTTCAGATTCATCCATACATATCACCTCCCTTCCAGCTTAGCTTTGTCTGCAATTTTTCTGTTGTCTCCTTTAATAGCTGGGGGGGAGGGGGGGGGCAGTATTGAACCAGTCTTTCAGTTCTGTGAACAAAAAAGCTATATATTTTTAGCATTCTATTGGTTATTCTGTTCCACCAAATGGTGACTTGCAATAAAACCCAGGCCATTTCTGCTGAAGTCCAATGATTAGTGGAAGATTTCCTACCAGCTGATAAGATCCTAAAGGTGGCAAAGCCAGTAGAATTAAATAAGTGATTGGCTGTTGATATGCTGAAAACCATAAACAAAACAACAGCATTCAGCAACTGTTCAGAACAGATTCAATTGAGGGAGATATGGATCATCAATAGAAACATCAAATTACAAGGTAGCATAGTTTTCTGCCAATGGTGAGTCAATGGCATTTTAATTTGGCTAAGGGGGAAAGAATCTGGTTCCTGAATTCATGTCAAGTTAAATATTTACCAGAAGGAAACTGGTTTCTCATATTTTGAGGGCTAAAATTTGAAACAGAAGCTAACAAAATGATCACATGATTGATCAAATTTAATGCAAGACCAAAGGAATCTTTGGGAATCTTTCTCGGGACTGCTTACTCCCAGAAAGCTGCAACTTACATCAACAATGAGGAAGTCCAGCCAGCACCAAGCATTGGTGAAGTAGACCTTGAACCCATAGGCTACCCATTTGAGCAGCATCTCAATAACAAAAACATATGTGAAGACCTTATCAGCATACTCCAAGATGGTGCGAATAGTATGTCTGCGTTCTATGTAGATATCTTCAAAAGCCTGAAAGGGGAATTAAGGCAGAGCAGTGTATGAGACCTCTTGACAATAGATAAAAGTAGCAAAAGCAGCTACAGCATGACTGGCCTTTATTCTTCTGGGCATAACTTTGTATTAATGAACAAGAGTTGTAATAAATATACACAAGGATTTGGCCATTGTAAAGATTGGTGTGTAAATATGTAGAACATAGCTGGGAATCCCATTTTTTAAGTTTAATACTTAAGTTTGCAATGAATGTTTCGAAAGTGAATGAGTAGAAACCCAACATGGACCTGAGATGACAGAAGGAAGACTATGGGGATACATTCAGTTATGTCTACTAAGTATGTGCTTTGAGACTTGTTGTTCCACAATGTTATGTTCACTTTCCTACATCATTATTTAGATTGCTGGTGGTGGGATTTCAAGGTTTCAGCAGAAAACATCAGTATTAAAAGCTTAACACTAAATTTTGATCTAAATAATATTTTAACCATATCATTGCCCTGAGTTTTTTTATGTACATTGTGCTGTCCAGACAGTTTATAGGTAATGGGAATTGAGATAGTTAGTTAGGAATTGAGAGCTGTCCCCTTAAGGGAATTCATCATGGTAAATGTAGTTAAGGCATCCTGGGAAATGTAGTCCATGTCATGTGGTCACATCTGTAATCCCGATTGATCACTGAATTGACCCTTGGTGGGTTCGGGGAGGTTCCTTCATTCTTGCCTGGATCCAGCAGCATGCTGCTGCCTCACCCACTTGCTCCACCATTATCGGAATGAAAGGAGAACTATCATTTTACTGTTCTGGACCTTACAACCATTAGCTGATTATAAAGCAGACAGATAACTCCACAAAGCATCCATACAAAGTCTTTTATTGGTTCATCAGGCATCCTTTTACACCAGAAAGTCAGCTATGCAAACAGTTGGACATTGAGATGAATCTTGACATAACTATGAGTTATCTTGAGGATGCCTGATGAAACAATAAAAAGACTTTGTATGGATGCTTTGTGGAGTTATCTGTCTGCTTAATAATCAGCTAATGGTTGTAAGGTCCAGAACACTCAAGTGTAATGTAGAGAATAATCTGCTCTTGTTTTCATGCACTGCATCATTGTATAGCTATTTTAATTCTTGTAAGCTATTTTAAATGATGGCACTTCACTAGAAAAAATAGTTTATTTATTCTGGGAACATAGAGGCACTGGACTTATCCGGGGAAGCACCAAACCTGGAGTGAGACTGGCCAATATAAATAACTGAGAAATCAACCTTAACTCTATTTGTAGCTTGAGTTGAGAGAGCAATGACTAGACTGCACTGAAACTGCCTTTCTGGAAGAGACTGAATCACCAATATGATCATAAACATAATCTGCTGAATCCAACTGACTTGAGTTATTATTCCTCAAATTGAATACATAAGGGTACCTAAGAAATCTAACAAACTAGGAAGATTAGCATATATTCTTAGAAGCATATTACAAGAGCAATTTAAGATCTATCTCATTCTAACTTGTATTATTGTAGGGGAAAATGTACTGCAAAGGACAAACACTCACCAGGGCGCCACTGCTGAGGAGAATCATGAAGATAATGAAAGTCTCAAACCAATTGTGTTCCACAATTGTGAAACATGTTTTCCGAAGATTCCACCACTTTGCTCCCTTTTCTGTTTTGATATCAACATAAAGGCAAGGACACCTTTGAATACAGGCTGCAAAGGAAGAAAGAGTGAGTCAGTTAACACTTTCAGCTTCTCTACCTTGTTTTAAAACTATGCTATGAACTTGAAATGTTCATTCACTGCAAATTACACAGACATTTTGTTATTTCCTCATATGCTCTTAATGCTGACCACACAATTTGGGACCCCCTTATCATAGCAAAAAAGGAAATAATATAGTAGAGTAGGATAGGGTAGAATACTTTATTGCCAAGTGCGACACACGAGGAATTTGTCTCCAGTGCAGAAGCATATACAAACAACAAAGTAATATAATCCTAAAGTACCAATAGGAGAAGATAGTTGGAAAGATGAAGATAATGATAATTATCCTTAATACATAATGGATTATGTATTAATTATATATTTATATATAAATTAAATTATATAAAATTATGTTTAGCATTATGTACATGTTGGAGCACTCTTTTTCTTATGTGCTGGAAGAGAATACTCCATTGATGGTGCTTTAATTTCCCGCCGTTGAAATTCACCAATGAGTGGAATGTTATGTCAGACTCCACTCCTTACTGAATATTCAACAGTAGTAGCAGAGTCCCATTAAGGATTCCCTTCTTTTTTCCATGCTAACTTCAATAGTTCAATCAATCCCTGGATAAGAGCAGTCCAAATACCACAAAGGGCAAGCAACTTTGAGTTAATATTTTTTCTCAACTAACATAAAGAATGATGTTGTAATTGATAGAATAAAATGATTAGGAAATTTGAAAGGAACCATAGTTAACTTGAATACTGGTGTGCATATGTGTTCAAACTATTCATCCAGTTCTGAATGGGGCTTCCTGATCCAATGTTGCCCCTTAAAATTTGAGCAGTCTCTCTGACAAGAAATAAACATTATTCACCATTTTTGGCTGATAAGCTAGTTGTCACTTTTCCTTCAGATGACAACCTGTCTACCCTTCGTCCTGTTGTGGCCATCTTCCTCAGTGCATTGTTTTCAAACAGTCCTGAAATTTCAGTAGGCCAAATAATGCTGCAAGGTTTTTGGAGACTGAGAAATTTTCCATGCTACTCCAATGATTTATTAGCAGCACAGGATGTTTCTGGGCTCAACATCTAGTGCTCTTTTGACTTGGGACCAAGATTTTAGAAGGAGTTTATACTCTCATCTCTCTCTGTTTGAACCATGAAAGCTTTTTCAAGGTCGTTTTATTTTATTTTTTTGCTCCTGACAAGTGAAGTGAGGAAAACAGAATGTTTTCCCTGCAAAGGAGAGCAGTCTTATACAGCTAATTTTGTTGTTTTGCCATCAAGTGAATATTTTTTTATTCCTCAGACTTTTTAATAGCTGTTACATTTTCATTTTGTATTGTAAGTGCTGTGAATTCTTAATCACACTGTGAGTTTTATTTTGTTCCCTGCTATTTTGTGTGTGTGTGTGTGTGTTACAGTTTATAGTCATAATTTTAGTTATAGATGTAAAAACCTGATACAGTATTCTGCATTTGGGAACCTGAAAATATTATTGAAGATTTAATAGAGATGCAATAAATAAATACATACAGACGAGGGTAATCCTGCTGCTACACAAATATCATGTGAATGTTCTATACATTTGTAAAACATCATTCTGGCACCAAGAAACCTATAGATTTTATAATTGGTTGCCACTAAGGCCATGAGTAATAAGAACCTTAGCTCAACCCAATTGCAGTTGCTCCAGATGGGAGAATAGCTATTCTGAAATGTTTTTAAGCCTCGGGATAAGGATAACAATAAAAAGGTGCCTGGAAAAATGTATTTAAGAATAAAATATATAGTGATAAGCAGTGCTCTAGATAAATAGGATTAATCTTCTTCTTCTTCTTCTTCCTCGTCCTCATCTCCCTCTTCTGAACTTCTGTAGATATAAACAGATTAAAAGATGATATTACAATGTGCTTATAAAACTACATATTCTTCTAATAAGTCTGTTCAACTTTTGTGAAGCTATTATTATTATAATAGATCCAGTATCCTTATTCTCAGGTGCTTATAAAGTAATATCCATATATTGAGGTGCCATTATTTTTCTGAGAAGAGCAAGAATTTCAGAAGTGTTTTAGAGCTTTTATTTCAAAAACACTCTCATAGCCAGCCGCTCTAAGAGAAAAGGCTTTGGTAACCACCCATAAAATCTTCCCACAATAGCTACTTTGGGTCTGGAAGCATCATTTTCTATCTATGGTAAGGATAGGATAAGGAAGAAGTAAAGCCCTAGGTTTGAATAGAATTAATTAATAAATGTTAAATAGATGTTATAAGCCACCTGGAATTACCTACATGTGAGTTAGGCAATTATATACATTTGTTTAATAAATAAATGAAATGCATGACTATTTCTATGTCCCTGTAAACAAGCATCTATGCTAAATAAAATATTTCAATAGGAGGAACACAATGGGTGCAACAACAACAACAAATCAGGATGCCGCTTATTCCTAGTAAACCAGTGTTTGGGAGGATTCTTACTGTGGCATTCAAATGTAAATGTACTTAGGAGTAAAACACACTATATTCTCTGGGGTTCGTCTGTGAATTGGTTATACAGATCAGGATGCATATTCTTGTATCAAAACCTGAATTGTAACAGGCAGAACACAATATTATCTTTCCTATTGAGACATTTTAATGGGTCCTTTAAGTTTCTGTTTGTTTTTCACTACCCTTTCTCAACAATCCTGGAATCTTTTTCTGTAGTTTGCCAACTCAGCCTCTTCCTGCACCTCGCAGTACTTTCTGACCTGAGTAGTACAGCTAATTACTGATATACAGTATTACAAGCTAACTCTGCCCATAGCCAAAAGTTATACCCTGACTGACACACGGTTGACTCATCCTTTTCTCTTTCCAAGGTTGGCATTGCCGCCATATTGTTAGGGGCAATATTCTGACACTATAAACAGCTCAGAGAATGCTGTAAAGCATTGTGGAGTTGTATACAAGTCCAAGTGCTATTGCTGTTGCTTATTCTGTTGCAAGATACTAGCTTCTTTGACAGAAAGTGACTGATTTCTAAATCTGCATTTCCAGATTCTATTAAACCAAGGTAACATGAAAACATCATTATATATTTTAACATACATTGGAAAATATCATCCCCCAAACTAAATATATTAAGAAAACCTGGAAAATCAGGTATTCATGTGAAAATTCTTATATTCTCTCTATGAATTGCAATGTTGCTAGGCTAGATCTTTCAAAAAGGACATATATTTTCTTTGAGAAGATCTAGATCTGACAACCATAGGAAAATCACCCAAAACAACTGTAGCTTGAAGCCAATTTTTCATATCCATTAAACATACCTTTGCTTTCTATGTCCCTTCTAGCAAAGAAGGCACACAAAAGAAAATCTTCTAGGAAAAAAAAACTCCATTCCTTCTTTATATTTTACATTTTTAGAGAGGAATGGTAGCTTTATTGTTTGAAATCTTTTATTTTAGATTTCATGCTATTTTAATTATATAATGCTCTAGTAGAGGGCTTTATTAATTTACCAAGCATTTCATTTCTAAAAAGAGTCGTTTGTCCATAAGTTACTGCAGGTTTTCTGACTATTCTTCAAAGAGTAAATATAGGATCCAATATAAATATAAATACAAATGCAAAAGCAAAATTGAAAAAGCTTCCAATCTGTTAGCATCAGATAGATATAAAAATGATAGGAAATTACATCCACATGTATGCAACAGAAACATACAATGAATATACACTGAAAGGAGATCTACACCCTTTTGTAATAGGTGTTCAGTACTCCAGAATTGGAAAAGGTAAAAAGTTTTTGCTCTTTTCTATTTTTCTCCTTCCTTTTCCTATTTTCTACCAAAACTTGTTCTTTGTACTGTTGAACAATGAAATAAAATGAGATTGCGAGATGTTTTGCATATTAAATATCCTATAAAAGTGCATCTTCAAATGCATTCTGAACCATTCAAAAATTCTTAAAGAGAAACACTCCTGACTTGCACACTGAAGCTACTTACGTTTTCTTTGAAGTACCTTCAGTTCCTTCTCCTTCTGTTTCTGAACCCCTGGTTTTTTAAAAAAATTAAAAGCCGAATTTAAGTATTGTTCTGGCAGCAGTTGAATATTTTATTTTCACCTAGTCAGCTTAGCCTAGTTATTTATTTGTTTATTTGTTTGATTTAATTGCCACCCATCTTCTTCCTAAGCAACCCTAGGAGGCTTATGGGGTAAAAGTTAAATATTTCTGATACCAGTGGTTATAATCAAATACAAAGTTAATAAATAAAAGATAACCAAAAGATAAAAGATGGGGAGGGATGGAGGAGGATGTACAGTGGGAGAGATGTGGGATTGCCTCTTAATTCAGCAGCCACCTCCAGTGTGATGCGCTCTTGTTGGGGCCCCAAGCCATCTGGCAGAGTCAAGTCTTCAGCTCTGACCTTAATGAAGGTCGGAAGGATGGGAGCCAATCTCACCCCAAGGGTAAGTGTCCCAGAGGGCAGGAGTCCTTCTCCTGAATCCCGGCAGCCGCTGTTCCTCTAGTAACCTGGACTTATGCCATGCAGGGCTTTAAGGGTAATAACCAACTCTTTGAATTGCACCCAGAATCAAACCAGCCACCAGGGCAGCTCTCAGAGCAGTGATGTAACATGGGCCACTCTAGGTATCTCAAGAACTACCCATGTTGCAGAAGTTCTCTGCATCAGTTATCACTTGTAAGCTTGCTTTTTGCTTTTTGAGTTCCTCATGCACCAGAACTACCATTTTGGTCCTTTCCTTCCAAATACTATTGCTTATGACTTGCTTTTCTTTCTCTCCAAATTCAGTCATGAGGATTTTATTTTATTAATAAGAGGTGATCTTTCGTCTCACATTGTGGTCTCATCTGTTGCGCCTAGAGGGCAGCCAACCCCATATTTAAGCCTTCTTATCTAAGTCCCGTCAGGTTGGATCAGAGTTTGCAGGTAAATGAATTTATGGCAGAAGAGGCCAATCCTCTTTTGTGCCAAGCATCAAAAGCATTGTGCAAGGCACTTCTCCATCCCTGCAAACAAATCAGTTTTGTAGTAACATTAACTCCATTTACTTACAGCTAAAGAGAGTAAGAAGATTTCATAAAATCTTCCTTAATGTGCACCAAAATAAATTAAACCTCCCTAAGAGGAGGCACTCTCTGCTACTCAGATTCGGGCACTTTTCTGCACTCAGCTAGAAACTCTCTTTTGGGTTTGAGGAGTGGGGCAATCAGGAAAGAATGCTGCTTTTTGCCCTTTAGTTTCAACCAATGAGTGCTAGAACTAGGAGGCACGCTCTGCTTCCTAGTTCTGCTCCCCCCCCCCATTTGAATTTTTAGTTCAGAATGCTCTTAGAATCTGAAATGTGTTCAGCTACTAAAAATGGGATGCTTTATTGTTCCAGATTGTTTCATACTATTACAGTACAGGAGGTGTTAGGGCATTAACATTCTGCATGCAATATATTTTATATTTAGTTTATATATGCGAAAGTTGTTAGGTGTGTAGAGTTGTTAATTTTAATAATGATGAAACTGCAATAGTAACAATATAAATTAGATGTTATTTTAAACAAATGCACTACTTAGAAATAACTTGGAGGAAAAAAGTTCCAAATTGAAGAAGAGCCCTTGACAAATTGTACTACTTACTCAGTTTTTGGACTGGTTTCACTAGTGCCTGTCTCTTTTTCAGTCCTGACAAACAACAGAATAGAAGTTAAAAAGAACTCTGCTACAACCTAGATTGCATCCTTCCCAGGAAATATTTTGGTGGAAAAAAGTTATAAGTTAAAGAACAATCCTTGAGAGACTATACTACTCACCCAGTTGTTGGTGAGGTTTCCGTAGTGGCTGTCTCTTTTTCAGACCTGACAAAGAACAGAAAGATATTTTAACAGAACAGAAGAACTTTGCTACAACTGAGATTACATCCTTCCTAGTGATACATTGTCCTGGGAAGAATAATGGCTCATTTCTTTTCAAACTTCTTAAAATGCAAGAAAGTTTTAGAGTGGTTTTTCTCAACCTCAGGAACTTTAGATGTTAATATTAAGCATGGTTGGCTAGGTTATTTTTGGGAGATGACATCCACATATCTTAAAACAGGGGTTGGCTGCTAGTGGTTTGCACCAGTTTGGGCAAACCGGTAGCTAATTTTATCATTTTTAATGACTGGTTCAGTGAACTGGCAAATCCCACCCCTGGCTGGCCCCGCCCACCCCTCCCCGCCCAGGAATCTCCATGAGACCCTTTTTGGATGTCAGGTAAGTGCAGGGCCCACGTGGAGGCTTGGGGAGGCTCCGGAAGGCTGGAAATGTGCCCATTTCAGGCCTCCAGAAGGCCTTCAGAGCCCAGGTAGGCCATTTCCCTTCTCTCTTGGAGGCTCAAGGAAAGCCTCTAGAGTCCAGGGAGGGCAAAAATGCTCCTCCATGGTGCAGAAGGCCAACTAGGCCACACCTACCAGGGCCACACCCACCCAGCAACCAGGCAGAGAACTGGTTTTGAAGCCCACCCCATCTTAAAAGCTCTGTGATTGAGCAAAATGCTATAGATAAATTGTCCTCTGGAACATGGCTACCGTGACCTTCAATCTATTGGAGTTTTTTTTTTCTCCTGGGGAAATTAAACCTAATATCACTCCATCCCAGTCTGCTTGCCTATAGATAGGGCTAGGAATTTCGAGTGGCATCTCTTAGTATAGCAGCTATGAAAAACAATTAGTTTATATAAATATGATTAAGAAATTCAATAGGAGCAGCACTTAGACTTATATACTATTTCACAGTGCTTTACAGTTCTTTCTCAGTGGTTTACAGAGTCAGTAAATTGTCCCCAATAATCTGAGTCCTCATTTTACTGGCACTGGAAGGATGGAAGGTTGAGTCAATCTTGAGACGTCAGGATTGAACTCCTGGCAGTGAGCAGTGAGTTAGCCTGCAATACCACATTCTAACCACTGCGTCCCCACGGCTTTCATAAACTGAATGAAACTATGGGTGGGTGAATCTATGGGTGGATCTATCTTCAAGTAAAAGAATACTATCCCACACATATAACTCTACAGATACTCACAGTTTCTTTGAACTGCCCTTTTTAACAGGCTCTGGAGCAGGAGCGGGAGCAGGAGGTGGTGGTGGAGGTGGAGCTGGAGGTGGAGCTAGAGGCAGAGTTAGAGCTGGAGGTTCAGTTGCCACTGGTGGTAGTGGCACTATTTCCCTAGGAAGATAACGCACAAACAGATATTAATCCAAGTTTAAAGAGGTCAATAAAGATCAAAGTGGTGATCTTTTGTTTCCTTATGTGAATCCAGCATTTCAGAATTTCTCTAAATGTGCCAACAATTGTGTAGTTGCTCATAAGAACCCTAAGATGGTTTTGCTGCAAAACCCAGGGCCTCACCTTCCTTGAATATGAAGTCTAGCTTCTCCAAAACATCTAAGCAGATTCTTCGACCTTTTTTCAAGCCTTTGATTTTTATATACATTCATTTATTTTATGTTTCTCATTCTGCTTCAGCTTGTTGATTCATAATTCATAGTATGACTTTTAAAGGTTAACTGGGTTGAACTGTTGGACCATGTGTGGGGAGACCCATATTCAAATCTCCAGAAATGTCATGGAGTCCTTTGAATGATTTGGCGCAGTCACTTCCTGAGATAAATCTAGCTCACAGGTTTGTTGCTGTTGGGATAAAATGAATGGGGAGACTCCTATTGAGTCCACAGGCAAAGAAATGGTAAAATATATATATCCAACAAATAAGAACATAAACAAATACGTCTCTAACTTTGGTACTAGAAGTGGATTAGCTTTCTGGGAACACATTTGCTTCATGTCTCTTCTATTCCTCAAGAAACTGTTAACAATCCTACAGGACAGCAATAGAAGAACAAACTCATTTTAGCCAATGCAAAATTTGTTTTTGGTCATTGAACAAAATAGGACTTCATCCCAACATAAAGGACTTCTATTGCAGTTCTTTTAGAGCCTTAAAGCTTGTACTATTTAAAGGCACATCTTAAAGACACAGTTGTTTAATTGGTTATGAATCCAAGAGGCATTCCTGCTTTTAAGTTAACCAGTTTTGAAGGATTTACATAAAGATTTTTGGTGGATGTATTTATTTAACAATCACTGTTTGTGTGCATGTCTTCATATCAATGTTGACTGCTGGCAAATGTCTGGATTGTCCCTACAGTTTTCTTGGGAAGATATCAGAAGGGATTTGCCATTGCTTCCTTCCTAGGGCTGGGAGAGTGGCTGACCCAAAGTCACCCTCCTGGCTTAATGCCCAAAGGTAGGTCTAGATCTCATCATCTGTTAGTTTTTAGCCTGGTACCTAAACTACTGCAACAACTGGGTCTTCATCAATTATAGCTGTTTCTAAAATGTTAATTGAATTATATCTCCACACTTGGATTGCTAAAATAAGAGGAAAATGTAGTTATATTGAAAAATAAAATACATCATTGCAGAGGATATTTCCTATAATACATAGTCTAAAATATAAATATATATATTTAAATACATTGAAAATTTGAAAAAAATTAATGAAATACCATAAGTATTCTTCCAATGTTTTGAACTCTGCTCAGTTACACAATTGTGCTGGAAACATTTATTGGAAACAGCACTCTAAAAATTTCTACATTTCAACAAAAACACAGAAGAATTGTGGTGCTCTAAATTTTAAACAGGAAATAACATTAGTAATAGTTTTGTGGTTTATGTAGTAACTCACATTACTTCCACAGGAAGAGGCCCAGGGATTTCTGGAAGTCTGATAAATAAATAAGAGCAGAAATTATAGGTTTATTGTGCAACGATAAGATGTAAGGGTTGGGGTTTTTTTTTTTTTTTGCAATTTGTATGGTTTGTTATTCACATACAAGTCTTGTATGTGAAACAAATCTATTTTCAAAACAATATTACATACATTGGCTCTGCAGTGGTGTAACCCCATATTTAGAGAAAACAGCTATAGCCAAAAAAGATAATTGGTAACCCGAGCAAAATACAGAAGCAGTATATGAAGATAAATCCAAACCTTGTAGTCAGCAAGGGCAACATCTCCAACTACACACATTCTTCATTCTTGCAGATACATTATGGTTTTTTTTCAATGGAAGAAGAAAGTAAGCATTTTTGTGGAATGCCACACATTTACCTCTGTAAGAAATATTTGTATGGCTGTCCATCTTAAACAAAATTCTGGGTAGTGATAACAATAAAATTGATAACTATTAAACCATAAAATGAAAACACAAACCAGATTCCTCAATCATCCCCTTAGGATAATTCACCACCAGATATTCTTTTTCCATCCCTGCACCTGGGTTTGCTGAATCTTTTGAGAGGAGAAGGTTCCATAAGGTAGGAACAGCCCCAGAAAAAGGCACTCCTCCAAACTCCCACTAGATGGCAAGACTTCAGGCAAAGGACCTGGAGTGTACCTACCCTATCAGATCTGGTAGGAAGGACAGACACTGTCAGGGAGATGGGATCCTGCAAATATCCTGATTCCTGCCATGTAGGGATTTAAAGATGACAACCAGGACCTTGAATTACACCCAGAAGAAAACTGGGAGCCAACAGGTCATATAATAGAGGTATAAGATTGGCAAACCTAGAACTGCATGTGTCACTGCTTTTGGGGCCAGATGGAGCTTCTGAGTTGCCTTCAAGGGCAGTTGAAGTGATCTTCAAGGACAGCCCCGTGAAAAACACATTGCAGTGATCTCAGTTTGGGCAAATCCAAACTTGTTCCAAGAATTTTACAATGAAAGATATAAGTGTCAGGTAGGGATGATTCCCTCTCTATTTTTATTTTGGTCATGCCACACAGGAGAATTCATTGGAGAATGTAATTACATTTGGAAGAGTTAGCAGTAAAAGGAAGCCAGGCTGTAAATGAACATGGTGGCTTAAATGATGATGATTAAATTCATCATCATCATCATGCTTTGTGAATTTCTTTCTTGTAATATGTGCCAAAGGGAAAAAAAGAAAAATACCTTGCGTTGTCACGATTGAATATCTCGTCCTCTTCTGAGGATTCTTCAACATGAAATGCATCACTGCTACGTTTTTTCCATATTTTATCAAGAGAGTGATAAATATCTTTAAGCCAAGGAGACTTTTCAACAGAAATTGCTGAAGTCTAAGTGTGAGAAAAGGATGTGAAAAAATGATAATAAAACTTAAGTCTGAGATTTTAATTTTCATGTTGCATTATCATTTTATTTATATTTCAGATTCAAATTTCAAATTATAGAATGGAGGTTCTTCCTGGAGGAATATTGTGGCTAGCAAATTAGAGAAAACTTGTGGACTCCTAATTATGTCATGAGTTTTAGCTCCCTCTTCATCTATGATAGAGAATTCTGGAATGTATTTTGTACTTCTGCTAATCAATGTTAATGATCAGTAGTAGTTAGCTGCAGCTAAAAAAAAATCCTGCAGTATTAACATTCCTAAACTTTGCAAGTGATGTTATGTTAATACATGTTATTTAATTTGGGTTTAATTATGGTGTGTGAAATAATTGTATGCCTTAATGTTGTATGAAAATAAGGCTTTTATCAATTCACCTGGTCCATACAACTCTGGTTAAGTGAATTGTCACTATTATTCATATGGGATCTTTGCAAAAGATCAATCTTGCTTCATGCATGCTATCTCCCACTTTAATGAGTTTGACAGAGCTGGAAAAGATGCTTGGAAAATCTTGAAAAGCCATGTTTATTCATATTTGGTATATTTAATAAGTCACAAGTGGTTGTAGCAAAACTTTTCTCCTAAAAGATGCATTAGCAATAATTTTAAATACACAAAAATACCTAAAATTGTAAGATGCAATTTATACATTTGACTCAATACATTCTCACATTCAGGTTTTCCCTTCGTTTTGTGAATCCAGCCATTGGGATTTATTCCATAAACAATTTTCTGGTCATCCACAGTTTGACACAATGTGGGAACTATGTCATAAAAGTCTTCAAATAGTTCAAAATATTGTGTTATTCCTAAATACTATAGCATATATTTCAACATTTCAAATTGTCAGTCATCTAGAAATCACAGGTATAGGACAGGCTGAGCTCCTGGACATTGGCTATTACAATTGCCTTCTTCACAGAGAAGCTAGTTCTGAATTACTTCTACATGAGCAGAAAATAAGGGTGCCTCCTGTTCCTGAGGACAACTGATTGGCTTGCAGGTTCTAGAAGAAATGCTAAGAAGCGAGGGAAATTGGAAGATTCAGGAGGAACAGCTGAGAAGCTGCCTCTTTATCCACAGTATGGAATGATTACCCTGCCTGGCTTAAATGATTTTAAACTCAATGAATGACTTTAAAACAGGAACAGCTACTTTTAGGGAGAGTACAACAGCTTGCTATGGACTTCGGTTACCAAGTAAAAGTCAACCTATGTTAAACACTGCACCCAATCCTGAAGTTTATTTACTCAGAAGAAAGGCCCATTTAGTTTAATATATTTCCAAAATGAGAGGGTTATATTTTTATTTATTTATTTAAACAAATTTAAATAATCATCCAACACATAAAAGTGATTTTGGGTAGCTTACAAAATTTTAAAAAATCTGGGGAAGAAGGCAGAGCCTCTTCACTGACGGACCGTAAATCGCGACTCTCTGCAGCTATGGTCCATGCTCTTTCATTGGAGAGCCCCGATCATTACAATTAAGGACTGAAGCTGCCTTGGAGGGGCGGCAGGGTAAAGGGAAGCTGCAAGCCAGGTTGAGGGGAGCTGCATGTCTCCCCCGGGCTTGGTCTTTTTCCCCCTGAAGACGACTGCAGCGGTGCTTTAAAATGGCCACCGCAAAGAGGACTCAGCTGGATTAAGATTTGTGCAGGAGGGAAAAAAGGGGTGGATAACATCTGAACTGAGACAACTGGGAAATACAACTAAATAAAAGCAATTTAAGGTATTAAGGTAATATGGAATTTTTAAGAAAAGAAAAGTGAGCGGCGAAATTACAAAGGAACAGGGAAAAAAAATATTTTTGACAGCTAAGTGAGGCTTCGAACTGGGAAAGGAAGAAGCTGGAACTAAAGATTTAACTAAATTGGACTAAAATATTTTGGGAATAAAAAGGCATAAAATAAAGCTGGACTTAAGATTGTCAAAAAATAATAATAATAAAGTTTAAAAATTGGAGACTGAACTGTGCTGGAATATTGAGGTTCGAAAAACCCTAAATAAAAAAATAGGGGGAAAAGGTGAAGACTTTGTATAATGGAGAGTGCCACCTTTTGACAAAAACTTGAGCTCAAACAAAATGGAAAGCATCCTGTTTCTGAATGAACGTGTGGATATAACATTAAAGAAATATTGAAACAAAGTAAGAATCTTAGAAACTGAAAGCAGAACCAGAATAAAGGAAAAAGCAAGGAAAGACTGACTGTGGGATTGATTGATGTTTTTGGTATAGACCCTGGGCTGGAATAACTGAGAACTTTAGAAAATTGAAAGAAGAAAGAAGGAAAATAAAAGTGTTCTTTTTTTGTGTGTGGACTTTAACGATCATAAAATATAAGAGTGTGTAATGATGATATCTCTTCGAGAATTAAAAATGGAACTTAAAAATATGAGAGAATTATTACAGGAAAGAGGCGAATAACTTTGTGTTCGAAAAAATGGAAATGACGATTGAAGAACAAGAAGAAAGAGCTTCAGAGGAGGAGGAGTCGACTCATGGAGAAGAGATTTTAAATAGACAATTAACACAAAGAAGACTCCAAAGAAGTAGGGAAAGAAGGAAGGTTAAAAAGTTGAGATTTAAGAAGGCAATCAAAGGGAATACCTGTGAACTAGGGAAAGGCAGAAAGACCCAGCAGAAAAGGGGAAAGGAAGATATTAAGAAAGAGAAGGATATAAACTGGAATGAGAAAAGATTTGGGGAAAAGAGGGGGAGGAGAAGCAGTAAGAAACAGGTGCATGAAATAAAGAAATAGAAAAATGTTGAAAAGAAATTGTTTTTTCAGAGATAATGGTCGATGAATTAAAAAGGGGATTCTGCAGGGTGACAGAATAATAAGAATATTTCTGCAATTAAAAATATTCAGAAAATTGGGTAATATTGATACTGATAACTCTTAATAAAAAATAAGGGGGGAAAATATGCTGCGGAATCCAAATGAAAAGATGTAATGATTATTATTTTAACTTCTTAAAAATAATGGTTTATTGGGCATCAAGATGAGGGAATAAAGGTATATTTTAATCATTGAGGTGTCACACTCAAAGCAGTAAAAATGGGGAAACCTATACATTTTTTTTTTTTTAGTATTAATTTGTATTAATCTAGAATTTATAAAAAGAATGTGTAATGAAAAGGGAATATTACAGACTAAAGAACCAACTAAATTAATAAGTTAACATAGACTATTAAGAACAAGGAGAGACATTGGTAACTTTATTATTATTATTATTAATAATAATAATAATAATAATAATAATAATAATAATAATAATAATAATAGGCAAACTCATATTGTTTATCTTTATTTTTAAAATAAATATTAAAGGATTATATTTGAAATAATTGAAATGAAACAAAAAGATGTTTCGATTGAGATTAATGAAAGGGGCTAGAATTAATGTGTTTGTTTCTCTCCTTACTGAAAATTTGGAATGGAAAAGGTAATAATAGAATTAAGTATGCATATATAAATGTATAATTGCTGCCATATTTGTATGTAAAGGTGATGACCCGGAAATATGTTTTCAACTAAAAAGAGATTTTTGTTTTTAATGTGAAAAACTAAATAAAATTTGTTAAAAAAAATTAAAAATCTACCATTCAGTCACACTATATGATTTTTTTAAAACAAATTTTATTAATTTTACAAAAAAAAATACACAATCCAGGCATAACAACTTGAAAAATCTTTTCTAAAAAAATAATAATAATAATTAAAGAAGAAAGCCAATAGAACATATAAAATAACTCCAAATTGTAATATCAATATTTACATTATCTATTTAACTTCATATCTTATCCAGACTTCTCCTTTTATCCAAATTATATTTCTTGCTTATTAAAATTTTATTGCCTTTCATAAAACATACAAAACACAGAACATAGAAAAAAAACAAAAACAAAACTAAAACATCTTTTCTGAAGGCTGCCTGATCCCAGGTTGAAACTCTTCTCACAGACACAAATTCAAACATCATATTCACTTTATATATCCTTCCATATCTTATTATCATTTTCTTTTTTTTTATAAACCAATTTTATTAATTTTACAAAAACAGTGCACAAACAATCAAGGCATAACAGCTTATAAATTCTTTTCTAAAAAAAAAAGTAATAATTAAAGAAGAAAACCAATAGAACATAATGATTCCCAATTATAATATCAATATTTACTTTATTTATTAAACTTCATATCTTATCCCAACTTCTCCTTTTCATCCAGATTATTTCTTGTTAATTAAAATTTTATTGCCTTTTATCAACATACAAACCCCCAAAAAACATAGCAAAACCTTTATATATCATTCCATATCTTATTACCATTTTCAATAACATTCTTTGTCTGTTCTATTTCCAACTATCCATTCATCTTTTTTCTTTTACTATACTTCTCCTATACACTAATTGGATTGACGCCTTTAACTCATTAACCTAACTTAAAAGTACTTCATATAACACTTAATTTATCTTGGGATTCTGTTTAGTAGATTCTAAAATTACACAATAAATTTTATACTCTAAATACACATATAAAAACACAATCTTATGTACCTTCCAGAATCCCCCTTTTATCCTTAATTAGATTCACCCATTGTCTCTAAATAAACTTTTTTTCTTTAGATCTTGCTTCCCACCATTGAGGCTTCTCCTCCCCCCCTTTCTCTCTTGCTTATTCTTCTCCTTGCCCTTTTTACCCCTTTGTCTCTCCTCCTCCCTTTTCTTACTCCCTTTCCTTTGCTTTCTAACCTTGCATCCACCTTTCCTCTCATTTTTCTCTTTTTTGGTTGTTTTTTCAAACCTTAAAATCCCCTTTTTCTTATCTTCTTTCTCCTCCTCCCCGGAAAAAAACCATTATTCATCAGAGATGGCTTCTTGTTCCTCTTCTTCTTTGTCCCAGTCATTCTGCTGCGTAATCAACTTTTCATAAGTACATAACGCCATTTCTAAAAATTGAAATAAGGTGCCCAAAGTATCTTTTCCATCTTGTTCTTCCTTTTTACATTTTTGATATTCAGTCTTTAGTTCATCCACAAGCGATGCATCCTGAAAAGAGAAACTTTCCCCAAAACAACCACCCAAGTATTTTTAATCAAAAATAATTCAAAAAATGTTCCAAAAGTTAATACTTTTCTTCCTTCTTCTATTTCTCTTTCTGGGGTTGCTGTTTAATCAAAGAGGTCCAATTACTTTGAGATTCTAGGCAATCTCCTCCTTTTTCCACTTCTGCTCCAATTTTTTTCCTTTCCCTTCCCACTTGCAACATCAATTTTTAAATGATCAGAAATCCATACCTCTAATAAGGGTTTTCCAATTTCTTAAATTTTTAAGTCCAATGTCCAAGAACTCTTTTGTCCCTTAACTTCAACTTTCAGAATAGTTCACCTTCAGTGCCCAAACAAATTTCAAATCTTCATCTGCTGTTTCCATGGGGTGGGAGAGTGAAGAAAAAAAAGTTCCCTTTAACAGCTTCTCCGCCGCTTTCGATCTTCTTAGGGATACAATGTATCCTCCAGCAATTAAGACAGCTCAGTTCCAGCGAGTTTAAAAGATGTTGATTGACCCGGCATAGCCAGCACATTCACTTTTCTTGCTTCCTCCAGCACAATCTTACCCGGTTGCAGGCTTCTTCGTGGCGGCCATTGCTGACCGCCGCTCCACCACCTTGGGAAAAAGGGGTTTTTCCAGATGAGGAGGGGGTCTGCGACACCCCCAACCCCCTGTCCGGCTCCCCTCTCTCTTTGGCTGTCCCTACAGGGCAGCCATATCTCCCTGACCCATTTGGATCGGGGGTACCTCGGCGGCAAGCGCAGCAGGAATCATGAACGGTCGCGAATTCCTGCTGCCCCCAAAGCCACGCGGAACCGGAAACCTCCCCTTACCACCCTTTGAGCCTCTCAGGTCTACAAGTCTGCGATTTTTCTTTCAAGGTCACCTTTTTAGTCGCCATCACATTGACCAGGCGAATCTCGGAATTGGCTGCTCTCTCTGTAAGAAAGGAACTCCATACTTTCCATGCAGAAAGGATAGTTCTACATCTGGATCCCTCCCATATCCCCAAGATCAACTCCTGGTCCTACCGGGCCCAGGAGATAGTGTTGCCAAACTTCTGTCCAGGTCCTTCCCATCTGCTAAAACAGAGATGGCACACTCTGGACGTAAGGAGGCCTTACACAGGTACATAAAACAGGCTTTGCCTCACCAAAAATACGAACCATTGTTTGTCTCGTTTCAACCTTCCTCTTTCAGTTCAAAGGTCACTTCATCAACCATAGGACATTGGATAAGGGTGTGTATTGCAAAGGCCTACAAGATGTAGTTGATTCTGGTCCCCAGATGATTAACCACCCACTCTACTTGAAGCGTTGCAACCACAGCCGCATGGGCGATGCAGGCTTCAATTGAAGAGACTTGCAGGGCAGCGACATGGTCCTCACCATCTCCCTTTGTGTGCCACTATAAGTTGGACACTTTTGCCTCAGCTGAGGCTGCCTTTGAGAGGCAGGTGCTTCAGCAAGTGCATGTAGTTAGGGGGATTCAGGACCACAATCCCCGCCCATAGGGAGACCAGGCTTCAGTATGTCCCATCAGTGGATTCTCCAAACATGGAGAAAGTGCTGGAGAAAGAGCGTTGTCTTACTTGAATGCTTTTTCTCAGCACGGTGATGGAGAATCCACTCCTTCCCTGGAAGGCAGTCAGGTCCCTCCACCAGCACAGGAACTCTGGAGAAGCCAACGTCACCAACGAGTTCTTCAGATTGCCGCACCTTCGTCGTGAACTGGGGAAAGTGACAGTTGACAAGTGGTGTGGCAAAGATTATAGACTCAGGGTAGAAAGGCATGTGTCAACCCATCCGTGGATTCTCCATCGCCATGCTGAGAAGAAGCGTTCAGGTAAGATAACACTCTTTCTCCCAATTATGATAATGTGCATATTCAGGCAATAATTGGTAATTCCATTGAATTTCTTAGATCATCAATTGTAAAATTATGAAGTAGATTAACTAAATCAAATCATCATGAATATTTGGATGAAATGGGATCTCATGAAAATCTTCTGAAAAAAACTGTACAAATCATCCAATCTCCTATAAGAAGCACCCAAAGCAAAAATAACCAAAAATGAAGGGACTCAAAGAGTTGGAAATCCAAAAGAATTTAACTACAGAAATTTTGGAAGTTTCTGGTGTTGTAAGCTTGAGGACTAAAAGCTATTTACAGGGGCTAAAGAACCATCAGAATATGGTACAGAGAGATCATTGGCTTAAAAAAAAATCCAAGAAAAAAAAAGACTTAGCTGTTGGGTTACCAACAAAGAGGGGAGGATTAGCAAAAACCACAGGAAAACTTGGAGAAGATCAAATAAAACATTATTCACGTAAACTGGCTGAAAAATGGTGGAAACTTGCAGGGTGACAAATGCCTCTGGCTGCCAAAACAAAAATTGCAGAAAACGAAGAGAAAACTCATGAGTTGGAGTTGGAGATCCAAAAGGAAGTGGCCACAGAAATTTCAGAATCTTTGGGTGACAAAAGCCTGAGAACTCTGAAAAGGTTAAAGAGCTATCAAAAAATGGTACAAGAAAATCATGAGTTTGGAAAAAAGCAAACAAGAGAAGATATTTCTTATATTTGTAACAAAAAGGCGACAATTTTCACAAAACATACAAAAACTTCAAGGAGAGCGAGTGAAACCTGCTTCACTTACTCTTCTTGAGGTGCTTGAAGGTGACTCTCAAAGAAAAAATAAGAGGAAACAAAGAGAAAACTCAGGAGCTGAAGATCCAGAATGAAGTAGTTACAGGAATTTCAGAAACTTTAAGTGAAATAAGGCTGAAGACTAAAAACCCTGTTAAAAGATTAAAGTGGCATCAAAGAAAAATACAGGAAGATCTTGAGGTTGGGAGAAATGAAAGGGAAATGATTTGTCAAACGCTTACAAGACAATAGGTGTAAGTATAAACATGAGTAAGAATACAGGAAATAGGTATGAATAAATGAGACAATCAGACAGGAATGGTAGGCACAATTATGCACTTATCCACATCCCTTAATTTAAATTATTAATTGTTATATTGTGCTATATTATATCGTATTGTATTATATTATGCTGCCTCCTTTGACTTCTTCTATTGTAGTAGTCTTTATTCTGAAGTCTGGCAACAGATCAGCAAGGCCCAGCCATGTAAAGCACATTGTAATCACCGAGCAAGCAAGAGACAAATACTCAGAATGAGCAAATTGTGGAGAAACGTTTGACAAAGCAACTTAAGTCTCAGGAATCAAGAAAGGAAAAGCTTCTCACTTAAAAATTAGAGGAAGCAATTCCAGAATTATTACTGAAGAGTCTGAAATTATGAACAAACTGTTGCCTGGTGACACATATTGGGAGTGTCATGGACACTCCACCTTTGCCGGCTAGAAATGGAAACAATATTCCTACAGTAAGCTCCCAAAAAATGGAGAAGCCCCCTCATAAGGTAAAAGCAACCTAGATAACAAGTGCACTCTTAGGAGTCTTGGCAAGACTTGGTTACTGAAAAGTGCCTCTTTTTTTCCCCCAGGAGACCAAATTGATGTAAATTATTTGCATTCATTTCTGTAAAAGCAGTTACTGATCTAGAGTAAAAGCCCTTTTAGATTGCTTATAGTAAGTAATGTGCGAACACCATTTCCCTGTATGATTCCCATGTCCGTACTATTCAAGCAAAAGCGACATGCGTATTTATGTAAAGTTCTTACAGATGCCAATCAGAATCTGGGGAAAGTGGCTATAACACAAGGGTAAGTAATTGAAACCTGAAAACAAAGAAAAACAGAATTAAAACAGAGATTTTAGATGAAATGATACGGTTTTAAGAAAACTGGATTAGTAGAACGATTGTTGCTTTTGGAGGGTAAGTGGACCCAAATATACTTTTTCCCCCTGGGGAAGGAAGCTTTTTATGGATTGGAAGAAGTGCAAGAGTCTGCAATATCTCTTGTGCAAAGATGATAGCTGGTCTTTAAAGGAGAAGGATTTCTAGAACAATGGTAGAGTCTAACGTTTCTTGCACAAGATGATGATGGACCATTGTCTTTGGAGGGATTTATCAACTTAATTCCTGCTTTTGAATGTTGACACACTATTTTAAAGGAACAGAATAGATACTGTAATAAGTATCTATAAAGATTTTGTTAATAGTAAATTTGGCAAAAGTTTCCTAAACAATAGGTGAAAATGAAACTTTGACAATAATATACAGTATATATCTATATTCAAACAATAATAAATAAGATCTACTTTACTTGAGATATTTTTGTAATAATCCATACACAGCATTGCACATAAAGAAATAATCATCACTTATTTATCTAATTCCTGGCAACTTTTTAAAAATATTTTTTACCTAGACACATATGATTTCTCCCATGTCCTAACAGCAATAATACTTTTCCCATCTACATTTATAGGAGTATGTTTGGTCAGTGGTTATTATTGTTATAAAATATATGATTTGCTTTTTTTAATAATTTCAAAGTGGGTTTATTATGGGTTTGCATTTTCTGCCAATGGGTTTTTTTCCTGATATAATCTAATGGATATTTTGTCAGGTTTTGTGGGGATAATAGATGCTTTGGCATACAGACTTCAGACTCTTCCATCTGTCTGGTATTCAGCAGACAAGATAGATAGAGAAAAGTGGCCAAGGAAAATTACAAGATTGCTTGGAGGGAAACAAAAGTTCTGAAACTTGCCTTTGTCTTGCCTTAAGTTTACCATGAATTGGTAAAGGTCTCTGGTATGGCAAAGTATAAATTAATAATAAACCAGGATTCTAAGTTCAAGGTAATAAAACATGCTTAAAAACATATTATGGATTATTAAACTAACTTCAAGAAATGGGTTTAGATTATAGGTGTTGCTAAATTTTTATAGGTGTGGTGATTGGGCTAAGACATTCAAAGTAAGCAAATTCTAGCTTAACGTTATTTATTTTATGTTTATTTATTTGATTTGTGAATCGCTTACAAGATAATAGGTATAAGTATAAACATGAGTAAGAATACAAGAAATAGGTACAAATAAATGGAGACAACAGGATATGGACAGTGGCCAGGATGGTGCATTTATGCATGTTCCTTACAGACCTCTTAGGAATGGGGTGAGGTCAATAGTGGATAGTTTGAGGTTAAAGGAGTAGGGGTTAGAGGATGTAACAACAGAGTCAGGTAGTTCATTGTAGGCATTGACCATTCTGTTGCTGAAGTCGTACTTTCTGCAATCGAGTTTGAAGCGGTTTACATTGAGTTTGTATCTGTTGTATTGTTGTGGTTGAAGCTGAAGTAATCATTGACTGGTAGGACATTGTAGCAAATAATTTTGTGCAGTACACTTAAGTCTAACCACAGGCGGCATAGTTCAAGGTTGTCCAAACCCAAAATCTCAAGCCTGGTGATATAAGACTACAATAAGCCTCTGTTGTGAGCAGAGGAGTGTAGTACTCTTCTTGTGAAACACTTCTGGACTTGCTCAATTGTATTAATGTCCAATATGCAGTGTGGATTCCAGATTGATGAGCTGTATTTAAGTATTGGCAAAAGTTTTGTATGCTCTAGTTAGCAATTCAATATTTCCAGAGGAGAAATTTCGTAAGATAAGATTTACAATTCTTAATGCCTTTTTGGCAATGCTGTTACAGTGAGCTCTGGCGCTTAGGTCATTTGATATGAGAACTCCAAGGTCCTTGACAGAATGAAGATCATCAACGAGGTCATATCCACCTAGTTTGTATTTGGTGTACTGATTTTTTTACCAATGTGTAGGACAGAGCATTTGTTGGTCGAGATTTGGAGTTGCCAGATGTTTGACCATTCTGACACATAATCAAGATCGCTTTGAAAGATAATAACATTGTCGATGGTGTTGAATAGTTTTACGTCATCTGCAAAGAGGACGCAGTTGCTTATAAGGTGATCGCAAAGGTCATTTATATAGAGTAGAAAAAGGGTGGGACCTAGAACGCTGCCTTGGGGACACCACTGTTAACTGCAGCAGGGTTTGATATAGCACTCCTTATTTTTACTATTTGTTGTCTGTTTGACAGGAACGTAGTAATCCACTTATGAAGGGATCCGGAAATTATCTGAGAACTAAGCTGTTACAGAACAGTTGGATATATACTGATGAGTACAAGTTGCCTTCTATATCACTAGTCAGGATGAAGAAAAGTTGCAATACATGAAAACCTATCTTTCATTTTGCTTCTCTTTGTTTAACCTTACAGGTAGCAAAGCAGAGAATGCTACAAAGAATTGGCAGGAATGGCAAACTTATTTACGTCCTATTGGCTCTTTCATTGACAATGTTTATAATGATTATTATTGCAGTACCCTTTATAATAAGGTAAGCTGAAGTATTTTACTAGAGATCCTTATATTCATTTATTAACCCACTGTGGAGTGACCATTCAAAGTTACAATGGCACTGAAAAAAGTGACATGACCATTTTTCACACTTACGATTGTTGCAGCATCCCCACAGTCATGAGAAGCTAGGTGAGGAGATGTGTGCCTCGGTGTGAGTGATATTGAGTTGACCACACCCAGTCAATAACATGACCACACAGCCATGTCCATCCAGTCACATGACCACCAAGCCAGGCCCACCACCTAAGCCACACCCACAGAACCAGTTGTTAAAAATTTTGAATCCCACCCCTGGGTGGTACCATATGTTTCCCTCGAATCTTGGCAACTTTAAATTATTTTCAATGCTGAATGAACACTAAACGTGAGATTGCCAGGTGGGCATGTATGCTAACAAAGCCAAAAATAAGTAAAGGTCCAAAGGGATACAGGGTTACCTGCAAGGTGCAGTCTTAATCTTTGGAGATAATTGCAGGTGTGTACATGCACAGAAGAGACTGGTGACTGAAAAGGCCTTTTGAGTCCATTTTGAGAAATGGAAATAAATACAGCTTTCATTTATATGATAAGAGTTTGTGTATCCCCCAAAGAAATGTATGCCATATTTTGTTTGCACATTGCCAAAGGGTTTTATCTAGGCTAAGATCTCACTATTTTTCTTTTTGATTGTTGGTTTAAGGACACTTCTGGATAGGATGGAGAGGTACACTTGAAAAACAGGTCTGTAAATGCAGAAGCACTGGTGATCTGCTACTTAGTCCTCTTATTGGATCTGAAAAACATGGCCCCACATTTCTAAAAGTATTACAGATGTGGCTTAGGAAAGCCTGAATTAGTGAGTCTTAATAATAATACAAAATAAAGTGTGCCAGAGTTTTTAAAATTTTTGCAAGCCTCCTGGAATCACTTAAAATCATTTGGGAGCATATTAAACTCAATGAGCTTACTTCCAAGTACATAGCAGAGGTGATATTCAGCAGGTTCTGACCAGTCCTAGAAAACCAGTAGCAGAAATTTTGAATAGTTCAGAGAGCCAGCAAATACCACCTCTGAATGGGGATTTTACAGTATCCTTCCCCTGCTATGCCCACCAAGCCACACCCTCAGAACTGGTAGTAAAAAAAATGTGAATCCCACCACTGATAGGAAGGTGTGGGAAAGAAGGTTAAAAGGTAGGTGGTGGGAAAGAAACATTGTTGGGGTCAAGATTGTTCCTCCCTCTGTCCTGAGATACAATGGTAAACTGGTATCGGAATCAATAGAATCATTTTTTTTATTTTTCTCATTCATGTAATCCAACTGTGTAATTTCTTTGTTTTTGAAACTTCACCCAAATCCTAATTAGATTTTGTAAACCAATTAACTAAAAGGTGAGCAGAATTGGAGATGACCTTAACTTTCTCATACTTTCAATCATCCAGCTTAGGACATATAAAGCAAAAGAACATTTTGTGGATATGAAAAATTAGATCTCCTCAGACAAAAAATAAATAAATCTGAAAAAAGGTCCTTTCCCTGAAGTCTTGCGATCTAGTGGGAGCTTGGCGGAGTGCCTTTTTCTGGGGCTGTTCCTATCTTATGGAACCTTCTCCCCTCAAAAGATTCAGCAAACCCAGGTCCAGGGATGGAAAAAGAATATCTGGGGGTGAAATATCCCAAGGGGATGATTGAGGAGTCTGGTTTGTGTTTTCATTTTATGGTTTAATAGTTATTAAATTTATTGTTATCAATACCCAGAGTTTTGTTTAAGATGGACAGCCATACAAATATTTCTTACAGAGGTAAATGTGCAGCATTTTTTTCTGTTATGTATTGTATATAGTGTATAATTGTCAGTTGAAGTTCTCATTCTGGTCTTCTGTTGGAGGGAAAATACTCTCTCCTGATTGGTTGTTTGGCTAATCAGTTTCATAAAAAAGCAGCCGAGTCAGCCAGGGAGTTCAGTGGCCTCACAGGCTGTATTGAACAAAGAGCTGTTAGAAATCACTCTGGCCTTGCTTCCATTCTTTGCTCAGAACTTAACAGTTTATATCGTTTGCTGGGGATACTTATTAGCTTTTCCAGCAATGGCTGTTTTGTCTAAACATGAGCATACACCACTGCAGAGCCCATGTTTGTAATATTGTTTTGAAAATAGATTTGTTTACAACTGTCAAATTGAACAAAAGCTGTACACGAACAACAAACCATACAAGTTGCAAATTTTTTTTAGACATTATTGTACAACAAACTGTAATTTCTGCTCTTTATTTATCAGACTTCCAGAAATCCCTGGGGCTCTTCCTGTTGAAATAACCCGAGTTACTACACATAGTGCAAAACTATTACTAATGTTGTTTTCCTGTTTAAAACGTGGAGCACTACACCAATTCTTCTGCATTTTTGCTGAAATGAAATTATTAAAAAAATTTAGAGTGCTGTTTCCAACACAATTGAGTAACTGAGCAGAGTACTATATAATTAAAATAGCATGAAATCTAAAATAAAACATTAAACAATAAAACTATCCTTCTTCTCTAAAATATAAAAGATAAAGAAGGAATGGAGTTTTTTCCTCCTTGATTTCTTTTTGTGTTGCTTCTTTGCTAGTATGCAGGACATACAAAGTAAAGGTACCCTTAGTGGATATGAAAAATTAGCTTCAAACTTCAATTATTTTTAGGTGGTTTTCCTGTTGCTCAGATCTAGATCTCAGATAAAATATATGTCATTTCTGAAAATCTAGCCCAGAAACATTGCAATTCATAGAGAGAATATAAGAATTTGTACACAAATAACTGACATTCCAGATTTTCTTAATATATTCAGTTTGGTGGATCATATTTTCCAACTTATGTTAAAATATATCATGATATTTTCATATTAGATTGGTTAAATAGAATCTGGAACTGCAGATTTAGAAGTCAGTTGTTGCTTTCTGTCAAAGAAGCTGGTATCTTGAAACCAAATTAGCAAATTCAATAGCACTGAGACTTGTATACAACCCCGCAGTGCTTTACAGCACTCTCTGAGCTGTTTATAGTGTCAGAATAATACACCCACGAAATGGTGGCAATACTAACATCAGAAGTAGAAAAGGATAAGGGCCTATCCTTGAGCTGTCCTGTGAATTAGTGAGGGGGCTTCTATTCTTTGCTTTAAATGGAATTGCAGGGCTCATTGTTGGGGGGAAAGGGAAGGTCAGCAAAAAGAAAATCCAATGGCAAACTGGTGTCAGAATAACCAGTTCTGTGGGCGTGGCCTAATTTGTTATTCTGGCTTGGTGGTCATGTGATTGGCTGGGCTTGGCTTGTATGTAAATATTATAAATATTTATATAAATATTGAGTTTTTTATAAAAAAAGAGCAACTTTTACCCAAAATCAGGCAAAACAGATTGAGTTGCTCACAGAATCATTCAGTGATCTATCTGCCATCAGCTACCTGAGTCTGTCACATAAAATTTGCCTGCCGTGCGTCTGTACTAAATAATAGAATCTTTAGTCCTAAGGGAGGTTTGGCTGGGCTTAAAAGCAGAGCCGAAGATTAAAGACCAGCTACAAAGCAAGAAATCCAATCATTTCCTGTTCCGAGCTAATCTAAATCTCTCAGCACAGCAGAACAGCTGATGGTCGGGGGGGGGGAGAGAAATGGAAATATAGCAATTTAGCAAACAAATTTGCTGGTAAGGAGTGAATGGGCAGGGAGGGTTCCCATGGGCCATATGGGAGGTGCAGCTTTGTGTTTCTATGCAGCCTGGATTAATTGCTTTGGGGGGTGCTCTGAGGGTGAGATTTCTCTATAGACCACCAGTGGGCCCTGGCCCACCGTTTGGTGACCACTGGTTTAGATTATAGGTGTTGCTAAATTTTTAAAGGTGTGGTGATATGGCTAAGATATTCAAATTAAGCAAATTCTATATTAATATTATCTGAGATCTAAGCTGTTACAGAACGGTCCAATATATACTGATGAGTACAAGTTGCCTTCTATATCACTAGTCAGGATGAAGAAAAGTTGCAATACATGAAAACCTATCTTCTATTTTGCTACCCTTTGCAGATACCAAAGTAGAGAATGCCATAATACAGGAATGGCAAACTTACTAACATCCTATTGGCTCTTTCAATGACAATATTTATGATTATTATGATTGCAGTACTCTTTATAATTAAGGTAAGCTAAAGTATTTTACTAGAGATCCTTATATTCATTTATTAACCCACTGTACCTCAAAGCCCAGTAATGAAAAAGTAAACTTTTCCAACTCTCAATATATTGCTTTTGTAAAGAGCTAACATTTCCTTGATGTTTAAGGGTGTTCACATTACTGCAGCGGGATTTAATATAATATATTCAACCTCAAAGAACCAGAGCAGATGCGACAATGATATAGAAAAATCACAAGAAAGGGTGGGACTGTTTTTGTAAAAGTATTGGTGAGTGGGTCAAATGGAGATAACTAAATGGATGTATAGATTGGAGTCATTCCACTCCCAAGTCCAATAGGGAACATCTGGCTGGTAGGCTTGATTTGGTCCATAAGACCTTCTGATGAGGCTAATCAAACCATGTTGCAGACCACAGATCTTTTTACACACAGAAGATGGAGAAAAGGGAGAGTTTCTTATTGAGAAACAGAGAAAAAGCCATTGTTCTCTAGCCAGTCATTGATTTTTTTTCCTCACCATGTAAAATCTTTACATTTATATCTCATAATCACGCCTCTTTTTGGATTAAACAGATATATTCTCATCAAACTGCCACAGGAATGGAAGGGACCCCTCTGGAAAAACGGTAACTCTTGACTGGAGATACTTAATTATTTGCAACTTTCTGCTCTGAAAATCCTCTTTATGAGGACCAGGCTCAAAATTGTATGGCAATACACCTGTGAGTTTCATTTTTAAAAAGCAAGTTTTAGTGCACAGGATGCTGCAAGTAAAAGTTGAAAACACCGAGAACATTGCTGAATAATCTGCTTTTTCCTGGCTGAATTTGTATGTATAGCATTGACTTCCTGTTACATTCCTCAGCTGGTGGTGTTTCCCTCTCATCTTGGTAACTTTAAGCTATTTTCAGTGCTGAATGAACACTACATTTGACATTGCCAGGTGGGCATGTATGCTAACAAAGCCAAAAATAAGTAAAGGCCCAAAGAAATACAGGGTTGCCTGCAATGTGCAGTCTTAATCTTTGGAGACAATTGCGGTGTGTGTTTCAGCATAAGAGGCAATTAAGCCTTCTACTGCCTGCACACTACTTATACCTGCACAGAAGAGTCTGGTGACTGAAAAGGTCTTTGGAGTCTGTTTTGAGAAATGGAAATAAATACATCTTTCATTTATATGATAAGAGTTTGTGTATCCTCCAAAGAAATGTATGCCATATTTTGTTTGCACTTTGTCAAAGGGTTTTATCCAGGCTAACATCTCACTATTTTTCTTTTTAATTGTTTGTTTAAGGACACTTCTGGATAGGATGGAGAGAGGTACACTTGAAAATGCAAGATTCAAAAGCAACCACTGGTGATCTGCTACTTAGTTATCTTACGGGATGTGAAAAGCATGGCCCCACATTTCCAAAAGTATTACAGATGTGGCTTAGGAAAGCCTGAATTACTGAGTCTTAATAATAATAATAATACAAGTTAAATGTGCCAGGATGCTGAGTTTTTAAAAATTTTGCAAGCTCCCTGGAATCTCTTAGAATCACTTGGGAGCATATTAAACTCAATGAGGCTTACTTCTGAGTACGTAGAATTAAGACTGGGTTGCAAGTGTTTAACATAGGTGGTCAAAGGTGACTCTCAAAGAAAAAATAAGAAAGAAAGACTCTCAAACAAATAAGTGAGTTGGAGATTCAAAAAGAAGCTCCTACAGAAATTTCAGAAGCTCTGAATGTTAAGAGGTGGCCTAAGGTAACTTTCGAAGAAAACATTAGAGAAAAGAAAGAGAAAACTCATGAGTTGAAGATTCAAAAGAAGCACCTACAGACATTTCAGAAGCTCAGATGGTTAAGAGATGGCCGAAGGTGACTCTCAAAGAAAAAATAAGAGGAAAGAAAGAGAAAACTCATGAATTGGAGTTTCAAAAGGAAACGCCTACAGACATTTTAAAAGACATGGCTGCCAACTCTCACGCAATCAGCGTGAGACTCACGCAATTCAATCAATTTTGACTGTCTCACTCTGATAAACAAAATCTCACGCTAAACCCCCAAAATCATGGAATGTACAAAAATATCCCTACATTCTCTGATTATATTCCGAATATTCCCCTTAGCTTAGGAGAAGGATGAGCTCCCAGCGCCGCCCCGCCCTGCCCAGCCACCCCACCGCGCCTCTTTTCCCGCCTTAATCCTTCTGCCGGCATCCCGTAACTGTCACGATGCCGATCATTAGCAAATCGCTTCAGGAAAGCGAAGAGCAGGAGGCTTCTTCCCGCCCGGGGCGCTCGCAGCCACTTTGCCCCGCCCTCTCCCTCTCTGCAATGTCCTCTGGGACAAGCCAGCTGCCCTTTCCAAAGAAGGACACGAGGGGGCTGGCAAAGCCTCTTTTGCGGGCAACAGCCTCGGCCAGTAATAATGGTAAGCAAAGCCAACGGAGTGGCTTCCATTTAACCACCAAAGATGTTTCTTTATTTTCTCTGGCTGGATTTCTGACCCAGGGGAGAAAGACCATTTAAAAAAGCAAAAAGGACAGAAAGAACACCAAGAAAGAATGGGACAACCCCCCCCCCTCCAAAAAAAGAGATCCAACACAACTCTGAATAAAATTATTATTATTTTAAATTTTATTATTATTATAATTATTATTACCACCCCTTTACACGCCTTATGCTCTCTTTTAGCTGATCCAAAAGAGTCTTCCCAAACCAGCAAGGCGAGAAGCGCGCCAGGCTGATCTATAAAGGGGCTGGGCAGCTTTTTTGCAAAATACTTAATAGAAAGGTTGGAGGACTGACAGGATTACATCTCTGGCAGTGGATGAAGGAATCACTTTTTCCTCTTTCTCCTTTGAGTTTAAATCCTAGGTCTCCATGCACCAGATTGACAGGACTGTACTACATTATTATCATATTTTCAAACCCTTAGATAAGGACTCAATAAGGACTTTTTTTGATGCCAGTAGGCTTCTCAGCCCCAAATTGGGATAGCCCTGACTCAACTAGAACATATTCTAATCTTAACACAATTTACCATCCAAAGAGCAGTAAGACCATTAAGTTCAGAATCTAAACTTACCCAATAAATAATATACTGTTTCCTCACTGTGCTCAAGCTTCAGAATACAGTAGATGAGTTTTACAGTTAACAATATGTATATTTATATGAAGCACTCATTATTTGATTAAATGTTTAGTTTATACATGTCTGAAATTATGAACCCCTATTTCAGTCAACAAGTTAGTATATAATTAAAGACTGAGACTATAGCATTTGATATTGGCATGTAGTATGGTATTTGATACAGAAAGAAGAATACCCATTGATGTATTTGCATTATCTCTGTAGTTGTTTCGGGTTTTTTGTCTTTTTGTTGCACATTGAATTCATCCTATAGTGGTCTATAGTACATCACTAAGCTAATAAAGTCAGTTGAGGTAGAATACTGCAGTTACAAGTCAGGAACTTCAATTATTCATGGTCAGTGAACTGCATTATTAATATCTTACAAATCCGGTTCAAGTACATTGGTGCTGCTTGCATGTATGTATGTATGTATATGTCCAAATCATGACTAAAGTATGCATCAGATTGCACCATTTAAAATGTAAAATTGTCAAAGCTCCCTACCGTGGAAGGGGGGACACCCCCCTTCCACACCATCCTCCCCTCGGTCGCTCCGCTCCCTCGCAGTGTCTCACTCCGAACTATCACTCAAGGTTGGCAGCCCTGAAAAGATCTGAATATTAAGAGGTGGCCAAAGATGACCCCCTCCCCCCCCAAAATAAGGGAAAACACAGAAAAAACTCATCATTTGGAGGTTCAAAAGGAAGCGCCTACAGACATTTCAGAAACTCAGGTGGTTAAGAGGTGGCCGAAGGTGACTCTTAAAGAAAAAATAAGAGAAAACACAGAGAAAACTCACAAGTTGGAGATTCAAAAGGAAGTGCCTACAGAAATTCAGAAGAACTGAAAGGGGAGCAGTGGTTGAAGGTGAGTCTCACAGGAAAAATCAGAGGAAATAGAAAGAAAACCCACGTGTTTGGGGTTCCTACAAAAATGTCAGAATCTCTGAAAATTAAGAGGTGCCCGAAGATGACTTTAAAAGAAAAAATAGTAGGAAACAAAGGGAAAACTCATCAGTTGGATATTCAAAAGAAAGTGCCTACAGGAATTTCAGAAGCTCTGAAGGATAAGCGGTTACCGAATGTGATACTGAAAGAAATAATAGAAAACAAAGGGAAAACTCATAAGTTGAAGACTCAAAAGGAAATGGCTACATATATTTCAGAAGCTCTGAAGGTTAAGAGATGCCCAAAACTCAGGAGTTGGAGACCCAGAAGGAAGTAGCTACAGAAATTTCAGAAACTTTAAGTGAAATTAGGCTGAAGACTAAAAACCCTGTTAAAAGGTTAAAATGGTACCAAAGAAAAATACAGGAAGATCTTGAGGTTGGGAGAAATGAAATGGAAAAAACAGGAAACCTGTAGCACTACTAGATGCTCAGCGGGTTTCTTCCCTTAAGAGTCTTGCTCAAGTATCAGTTCACTCCTTATAGAAGCACTCCATTTTACATCTTCCAACTCATCTGCCTCCTTTGACTTCTTCTGTTGTAGTGCATGATGGTGGTAAGGAACAGCCTGGTAAAGTGGTCTTTATGCTGAAATATGGCAAGAGGTCAGCAAGTCCCAGCCTTGTAAAGAACATTGGAATCATCAAAGATGCAAAAGAGACAAATCAGGAATCAAGAAAGGAAAAGCTTCTCAGACATTTAATAATTAGAGGAAGCAACTCCAGAATTACTACTGAGGAGCCTGCAATTTTGAAGAAACTGTTGCCTGATGAGACATATTGGAAGCATCATGGACACTCCACCTCTGCTCCGCCTTCATTTGATTTTTTGTCAACCAGTAATAATTTTCTTCTTCGGCATGCTTATTCAGTATGCATATTCTTTAGTGACAATGATTCATTTACTACCAATATATATATTGCTTATTTACTAAGTCCTTACTTATTATATTGTTATTGAATTACCATATTCATATATTTATATTTCTTTACATATATACATATTTACATATACATACATCATGTATCCTGTTCTTTAGAGTTTCCTTGCTCATTTTCACTAAACATCTTTAGTTCCTTTTTTTTAGCCAGTTATACCATATATTCCATATTATTAAAAAACTCCTTCCTTGTTTTTTAATACCATAATTAATCTGATCATTTCTGCGCATTGATAAATTTTGTTAATTACTGCCAGGTCTGTGGGTACCATGGTCTTTTCCCATTTTGGCCAAAAGAAATTCTTGCAGCTGTTATAATGTATTGTCTCATAAAGGTTCTAACATTCCCAATAGAAAAATCTCTGATTTAAACTCAATCTTTTTATTAATTTTTCTAGCCATGCTCGGATTTTGAGCCAATACTTTTGTGCTTGAGGACATGTCCACCACATGTAAAAATACATTCCCTGGCTAGGGTTGCACTTCCAACACTTGGCTGACAGGTTGGGAAACATTCTAACTAGTCTCGCTGGTGGAAGGTGCCACCGATAAAATGTTTTATAAATATTTTCCTTATAGGAGACCAACAACATTAGTTTATAATTAGTTTGCCATATTCATTCCCATTGGTCTAAATCAATACTGTGGCCAAAGTTTTTGGCCCATATTATTGTGTTCTTTTTAACCGTCTCCTCTTCCATTTTAAATTCCAATAAATAATTATACATTTTAGTAATCATCACATTTTTCAACTCCTTATAATATTTTGTCTAATTCCTGAACTATATTATAAAAGCCAAATTGTTCCTTATCTATTTTATATTTTGTTTGGATTTGGATATATGGCCACCACCCTATTTCTATTCTTGTGTTTTTAGTTCACCTTTATCTGTTATCAGTTGTTTATATTTTATTGTTTTATTCCAGTCCATAGCATTGGGGTATATTAGTGCATCCATTGGGGATAGCCAGAGAGGTATTTTCACATAGTGGTTTCTTTTGATTTTTTCCCATACATGTAGCAAGGCATTTCTCATCCAGTGTCTTTGAAAATAATTATGACATCTGTTTTTTCCATTCAAAAGAAACGTGTGCCAGCCAAGCTGTAGGTCAAAGCCTTCTAACATCAATATTCTTTTATCCGCCAGATTAACCCAATCTTTGATCCAGGTACTAACTGAAGCCTAGTAGACTCAAAATTTGGTAGGGCCAATCCTCCCTTACTTCTACTATCCTGCATTAATTTATATTTTATTCTGCCTTTTTTCTTTTGCCAAATGAACTTGGCAATTCTTTTATGCAGGTCTTTGAAGAATTTTCCCCCTAGTTTGACTAGCACAGTTTGGAAAAGATATAATAATTTTGATAACACATTTGTTTTGATGGTCGCTATCCTTCCCATCCACGAGACTTGTATATTTGCCCATCTGTCTAGGTCTTTCTGTATCTGATCTATCAATTTATCAGAGTTATCCGCCTTTATTGTAGAACATTTCTCTGTGAGCCAACTCCCCAAATATTTTATTTTTTTCGTTATCTGAATCCCTAATTCCTTTGTCAATTCCTCATTCTGCCTTTTAGTACAGTTTTTAGTTATTATTTTGGTCTTTTCGTTGTTGATTTAAAGCCCTGCTACTTTTCCAAATGCCTCTATCTCTTGCATTAGATTTTTACTTGACTTTACTTGCAATTTGTATGTCTCTTGTTTTATGGTCAATCCTTGAATATTGATTTTTCCTTATCTGAGTCAGTAATACCTCTGATAATATATATATATAGCTGATAATATATATAGTAATGGGGAAAGAGGACATCCCTCTCTCACTCCTTTATTTATTTTTAAATTGTTTGTGGTTTCTCCATTAATCACTACTTTTGCATTTTGTGTGGAATATATTGTTTTAATCAATCCTATAAATTTTTCACCAAATTTCATCCTATTTAATTGCTCAATGAGGAATTTCCAATTTAAATTATTGAATGCTTTTTGGGTGTCCAAAAACATTATTGCCATCTGCTTCTTAGAGTTAGTCTTGTAATACTCTAGGATATCCGTTATTATTATTGCATTTTTTATGTATCTATTTGGGAGAAACCTATTCTGATCTGGATGGATGATATCATTTAATATTTTTTTCAGTCTTTCAGACATTATTTCTGCTAAAATCTTATAATCAACATTCGGGAGTGATATAGGTCTGTCGTTTTTAATTTGGTGGGGGTCCATTTGGTCTCTGGGATTAGGGTTATCAGAGCTTCTGTCCATGTTTGGGGTATTTTTGCTCGATTTAAGGCATCATCGTATAATTCCACCAACAAGTCCCCTATTATATATTGGAATTCCTTATAAAATTCCACAGGTATACCATCTGGTCCTGGAGTTTTATTGGTTTTTTGTCTTCCAATTGCCTCTTACTACTTTTGGGGTTATTCTATAATGTCCTCATCTGAGATTTCTTCTTTTTTATATAAATTAGCAAAAAAAAATGGGCTATTGTTTTCTTTTGGTCTATTTGTGTGCACAATGTTCCATTATTATCCTGTAGTAATATTATAATTTTTTTCTCCTGCTCTTCTTTAATTTGTGTGAGAGCCATCTCCCAGGCTTATTCGTGTTCAAAGTAGTTTTGTTTAACTAATTTCAATTTCCTGGCCATTTCTTGGAAATTTAAATTTATTTCATGTTTTGTCAACTGTAATTCTTTTTTGATTAATTCATTGTACGGGTCTTTTTTGCAGTTCAACTTCCAGATTTTCTAATTCCTCCTGTCTTACACTCTGTTGCTTTTTCCTATCTTTATTTTATTTTATTTATTTATTTTTTGCTGCATTGTTAAGCCCCTCAAATAGGCCTTTGTTGTGTCCCATAAGTTCTGGATTGTTATCTGCTCATTCGTGTTAATTTCAAGAGATAACTTCAGTTTCTTCTTTATCATTTGGGTGTATCCTTTAACTCTCAATAGACTCTTATTAAAAGTCCATTTGCCTGTCTTTTTCCTGCCTCTCCAAATCATTTTAATTGGATTGTGGTCAGTGGGCCCAGGTATTTGGCAGTATTTCCACTGTTTCTACTTTCTCCAGTAATTCTGAGTCCATCCAGATCATGTCAATCCTGGACCACGATTTGTGTTGGTTGGAAAAGAAGGTAAATTGACTTTTAGTTGGATTTAGTTCCCTCCAGGCATCTTTTAGGTTCACTTCTTTGGCTAATTTATCAAATCTCTCCTGGAAGTTTTCTCTTTTTTATTGTTTTTGCTACTTTTATAGTCCTTTTCTATATTTCATATTGCATTGTAGTCTCCTCCCACACATTATTTGTTAATTTGGTCTCTAGAATTTTCTTGTAAAGTTTATGATAAAATTCCTTTTGATTGGTGTTTGGGCCATAAATTGCTACCAATAGTATCTTTTTTGTTCTATTATTATCTCTATAAGGAGTATCCTTCCATCATCATTATTATATATTAATTTTGAATTTAGCCAATTTTTAACGTACACTACAATACTTCTTTTCATTTGTCAGGGTCAGATGTAATTTACCCAATTTAGGGAATTCTAGTAAATGTCCATCTTGTTTCAGGATATGCACCTCTTGTAAGTATGTAATGTCTACATCTTGATTTAAGAGTTTCATAAGAATTTGCTTCCTTTTGGGTAATGTGTTTAGTCCATTTATTTTAAGGGATAGTGGGGCGATCCCTCCGTTCATTTTATTGTTGGTACTCTATGACTCTTGTTCTCAGTTCTCTCCACAGTCAGTTGTTTTCTTCTTCTTCTGTTCTCTTCTTTCCTTTTCTGTTTCCTTATCCTCCGATGTTATCTCTTCTTGGCTTCTGCTCTCCACTTCTTCTTTACTCTCTTATTCTTCTTCCATTCTCAGTTAACGTCCATAGAATTCACATACCTTATAGAGGGAATTGATTTTAAACTTCTTCTCCTGCCATGATATCAAAAGTCCTTCTGGAGTTAGCCATCTAATCAGTAATTAATAAACCATCTGTTTTTTGGAACACTTAATTCTTATAAGTTAGTCAGTTGTTTGTAAATAGCTATTTTATTAATGCACAGTTTTAATACTATCTATATACTTCTTAAATAAAATATATGTCAATATGTATAATTACTTGTAGATTAGTTATAAAGTCCCAGTTTCCTTTACTCAGCTTCTTTCTTCTTCAAGATGTCTTCCCTTCTCTCAAAATATACAATCATTCCAGTTATAGGTCACCATTTTCACTTCTTATTTAAGTTCAATCTACTTCAGTCTCTATCACCAAACAAGATCAAAATATTCCAATAGTCTTTCTCTCTGGATCTCAGTAACTTAGGAGCAGAAACCCAAAAGGTGTCTTTTCTTCTCTCTGCCCCGGTCTACCATCTATCAGATTCTCTGCGCCATTACCATTTAATCTGTCCGACACGCCAGCTCCTACCACTGCATCCGCCACTTGCTTCAATCCTTGGTTTGGAGCCTCACTCTCACTCTGATGTCAAAATTTTCTTTTGTTGGTAGCCCTTTTAATCCACTTTTCACTGTTATTCCATGCTGCTCTCAATCTTCGCTTCCACCTTTAATCGGCTGGGCTGCCACTTCTCCAGATGAGATCATAAAGACCTATCTCTTTTGAGCTAGTTTACAGGACTTTCCCCTGCAGGATCTAAGAGTCGCGGATCTCCCCCAATAACCCAGGGTCTTCTCTCTATCATTGGCTCCTCCAGGATCCGACTTCACCCATATGGGCTGCCAGGCACAAACTTTTGGGCATGCAGAATGGGGGACCGTTCCTCTGCACAGCTTCGATATAACGCCTCAACCAGAAATCCTCAAGTAGTCCTAACAAATACACCCTTAGGAGTCTTTCCAACACTCGGTTACCTAGAAGTGCCTCTTTTTTTTCCCAGGAGACCAAATTGGTGTAAATTATTTGTATATTCCTTTCTGTAAAAGCAGTTACTGATTTAGAGTAAAAGCCCTTTTAGATTGCTTATAGTAAGTAATGTGCGAACATCATTTCTCTGTATGATTCCCATGTCCATACTACTCAAGCAAAAGCGACATGTGTATTTATGTAAAGTTCTTACAGATGCCAATCAGAGTCTGGAGAAAGTGGCTTATAGCACAAGGGTAAAGTAATTGAAACCTGAACACAAAGAAAAACAATTAAAACAGAGATTTCAGATGAAATGATATGGTTTTAAGAAAATTGGATTGGTAGAACAGTTGTTGCTTTTAGAGGGTAAGTGGACCCAAATATACTTTTCCCCCCTGGGGAAGGAAGATTTTTATGGATAAGAAGAACTGCAAGAGTCTGCAATATCTCTTGTGTAAAGATGATAGCTGGTCTTTAAAGGAGAAGGATTTCTAGAACAATGGTAGAGTCTAACATTTGTTGCACAAGATGATGATGGACCATTTTCTCTAGGGGGATTTATTAACTTAATTCCTGCTTTTGAATTTTGACACTGTTAGAAATAACTCAAGGCCAACAAAAAGAACTTGGATCGTTGAAAACAAAGAGGATTTATTAAAGAGAAATAATAAGATGGCTTGCAAAGCATCGGTGGTCTTTAGAATCTTAAAAAGCAGGTTCAAAATCAAAAGCTACACCTACAGAACCTCAAAACATACTTTATATACAATTTCATCTTGTTACTCAAGTTCCCTCTTTCTTGAGACTCATTCCCTCCCAAGTTCAAGTTCATTGGATTTGCCTTCAGGTGTTGCAGCTAATCCCAGGATGTCTCCAGGGAGAATTGTCTCCTTCCATTACATTCTCATCCATACCCCTCTGTACCTCTTGCTTTGGCTGCCCATGAGGCATCTTTCCTTAGCATTAAGGAATGTAGCATCCCCTCATCAGGGCCTCTTTCTAAGCTCATCATATACTACCATTTTCCCAAAGAGATTATAACAACAACTCCCCCAGAACATAATAATAATATAAAAGGCATATGATATAGTTTCAGGCATGGGTGAAATGACTGGAGACAATCTTAGTTGGTGAACTTTCAGCTCTTTATTACATAGTGACTTAAAAGAGTGAACAACAACAACTCTGCCTTATATAGGTGACCTTATGTGAAATAACCAATAGGGAGCTGGAAGACGCTAGCTCCAGAACCAATAAGAGTCCTTCGTTAAGGGCCAATCGGATTCTCTGAACCCAACCAATCCGATCGAGCCGCTTAACACCCAATCAGAAGTGCAGGGCCAGAACCCTGCACTTTACCCCAAGCTTGCTTTTATTTAAACTATTTACATACATAACACCCCTTCCCCCTGGCTCCTCAATTATGGTATAGTTATTTAGTCCTTCAAATAGGATGGTTGTCTTTTGGGTCTATTAGATTTTCTTTGGACTGGTTGTGTGCAGTCCTGTTGAGGTAAAATGTTGTTTGGTAGTGGCTCAGCTTCTTGTTCTGGTGTGATTTCCCTTGGAGTGTACGATTCTTCCTCCTGCTCCATTTCCTGAGTTTCACTAGATTCATCGCTCTCTTGGAACAGGTTCCCTAGAATGTCGTCTTCTTCCATTCCTTCCCCCCCCTCAGTTTGGTCGTAGGGGAGTTGCTGGCTGGCCGAAAGGAGTCGTGACCGTAATTGGTCAATATGTCGTTTCCACAGTCTTTCATCAACACATCTTACAATATAGGATTTGGGCCCAGTCTCGCGTATTATCATTGCTTCAATCCAAACCGGGTCACCCGATAAATTTCTTGCATAAACGGGGTCGCCTACCTTGAAGGTACGGTAGCGTCCGCTGGATCCTGCAGGCTTTTCTGGCTCGTAAGCAGGGTGCAATCGGTCGAGGCGGGAACGGAGTTTTCGCCCCATGAGAAGTTCTGTGGGAGTTCTGCCGGTTATGCTGTGCGGAGTGATGTGTTGTAGAAGTAGAATGCGGTTTATTTTTTCGTCAATATTATCATAGTCCACTTTTTGCAAAGTCTTTTTTACAAATTGGACCATGCGTTCCGCTTGGCCGTTGGTAGCGGATGCCATTATCAGCAAGGTACTGTTCAAACATTAGCGCTGTAAACTGTGGTCCGTTGTCAGACACCAGGACGTCCGGCAATCCATGAGTTGCAAAGAGTCTATTGAGGACTTTAATGACAGCTTCGGAGGTTGTATGGGTCATTCGATGAATTTCTAACCAATTAGAGTATGCATCGATAGTCAATAGTAATGTATGTCCTTTAATCGGCCCTGCGAAATCCAGGTGGATTCTGGACCAGAGCCCGCGTGGCGTCTCCCATTCAGTCGGTGCAGCTTTTGGCGGTGCGTTGCTGGTTTGTTGGCACTTAGTGCAGGCTTTGACCCATTGCTCGATGTGTCGGTCCATGCCTGGCCACCAAGCATAGCTCCGTGCGAGTGCTTTCATCCGCACGATCCCGGGATGTCCTTCGTGCAATATTTGTAACAGCGAGTTTTGGAGTCGTTCTGGAACGATGACTCTATCGCCCCAGATGACACAGCCTTTTTGCGAAAAAAGTTCAGTCTGTCTTGTTTTAAATGGCGCGAAGTCATCTGGGATCTGGTCCAATGGCCATCCACGTTCTACCCAGCCTAGGACTCGAGCTAGGGTGTGATCTCGTCTGGTCTCTCTCGCGATATCTCGAGCGGTCATAGGAGGCGAGTTGAGCGTTTCGATTTGTAACGCCGATACTGTTGGTGCCAGATCGTCGAGAGTTTCTGGTAGCGGTGCTCTGCTGAGTGCGTCAGCGTGGGGAATGGCTTTCCCTGGGCGATGTAACAATCGATAATTATAAGCAGCAAGGAACTCTGACCATCGAGTCATTCTTGGGGACAATATATAGGGGGTTGGTTTGTCCCCAGCGATTATCCCCAGTAAAGGTTTGTGGTCCGTTACAATGGTAAATGTCCTTCCATATACATACTCATGGAATTTTTTTACATCTGCCACATTTGCGAGAGCTTCCTTATCTATTTGTCCATAGTTACGTTCTGCCTGAGAAAGAGTCTTCGAAAAGTATGCAACAGGGGCCTCGTTTCCATTAGGCAGCACATGGCTCAAAATATCACAAGTTATAACCAATGGTAATGTTTCATTATATTGCATAAGTACAGAATCAGATGTAAGTAAATCTTTTACATTTCGAAACGCTTTTTCCTCCCGGTAACCCCAAACCCACAATGCTTTCTTATCTAATAACCGGTGTTACGGTTCAGCCACAGTCGTCTTATGTGGTAAAAACACATTATAGAAATGCCCCCTCTCCTCCCCTCATATTTCTGCATGGAACATCTTCCAGTCATCTGTACCCTGATGCTAGAGAAAATTATATTATATAATCCAAATAGGGTTAGCCAATTGTCTAATGTGTGAATCCAGCAAACAGGATTTTTTTATTTTCTGTACTTCTATACCAGTGTAACTAGAAATCAGCAAGAAACACTGATTAACAAACATAGTTGTGAAAACAGAAGGATGTTATAGGGGAGTAAAGTTTGTAGTAAAGATCGCTTTTCTGCTAAGTCTGAGTCAGAGCAGGAAATGTTACCCCATCCAAATCTGGTTTCATTTTTTCAGACAGCTGAATTGTTTTGGTGCTTGAGGCAGAAAGTCTCTTTGCCTTTGTCACTGAAAATATAGCAATAATAAATTTAAAAATCAATAATTAACTAACTGAAGATGTAGTTACTTGATATGGCTTACTCCTTAGCAAACCTGGACAGTGAAATTCTTAAAGAGTTCAAGGAGTATCAACAATATTTTTTTGCTGGTATAAAGTGACTTCCTTGGTTATAGTTACTTTTGAACTCTAACCCTAATCCTTACTCTAGCCCAGTGGTGGGATTCAAATAATTTAACAATTGGTTTGCCCAGTGTCAGGTTGGCCGTCATGGGAGGTGTAGCCTATTCCTGTCTTTGAACTCTGACGTAAATGCAGGACGATTCTCCCACAATAACCCTGGGCGAACCGGTTGTTAAATTATCTCCCCACTATCAAAGTGGATCCTGGGTGCTGTGCTGCAGTGGAGAAATGGGAAACGGAGTGGCTGGCATGGGGGAAGAAGGAGGAGCAGGGAGAAGAAAGAGGAAAAGCAGCCTCCTTCCCTTGCGCTGCCTGCTCCATTTTCTATTTCTCTAATGCAGCGCTGCACTATGGAGCTTGCCCCACCCACCATCCCTCAGATGCTCTTGTATCCCCAAATAATTTCTTTGCCTACCTGATTTCCAGCTCTGTCACATTTCTCTGTTGCATTTCTTGCCGTCATGTGCAGGGAAACAAGTTCGCAGGACTAAAAAAAAAATTCAACCAATCAATTCCAACTTCACAAGATTTATTTTGTGAGAAGTTGCAATTGATTGACTGAACTTTTTTTTTTAGTCCCATAAACTTTTGTTTCCCTGCACACAATGGCGAGAAATGCAACAGAGAAACATGGCAGAGCTGGAAATCAGATAGGCAAAGAAATTCTTGGGGAAAGTAGGACATCAGGTGCTGAAACAGGCCTATCTCTCTCCAGAAGCTGCCCAGGCCCGCCGAAGAGAAAGCTGGCATCTACCGGCACTTAAACGTGGTGGCATTCCAGCTCTGGCTGGGAAGAGGAAGCTGGCATGGGTGTTGCAGGCAAGACACCTTCTTGCTTCAGGACCCTCCACGATACTCTTGTGCTCCACTTGTGCTTTGGCCGAGGGCTGTTGTCTTATGTGTAGGTCCCGTCCCTGCTGCCCGAGACAGTTTTTGCCTGAGTGATGTGATCAAAGGTTTCCGTCACTCCTCTCTTGAACTTTTGGGGAGGGTTTTTTTTCCCCCACCTGGAAGGAAGTTGAAATTAAAACCAGATGTGTTCTGGAAAACACAGATTTTCTGGAATACGTCTAACCAATTTGCAGGACTCAACAAAAAATTAGGTACCAGTTTTACTGAACTGGTGCAAACCACCTGAATCCTATCATTTCCCTAGCCCTAACCTTTCCTTTAACTACAGTCATATCATAGCAAACAGCTTGAATTCTTTCATCATTACACCTCTAATTCAATTGTCACTTCAGATTCTAATGCTAATGGCCATAGAGGCTTTTTTATTCAAAAATTTACATTTTTGTCACTGTTTTTTTTTTTAATCCTGGATCTCATTTTTTATTACAGTCAAATCCAAGGGAAGAACATGAGAAATCTGATCAAAACCATTTGTATGTGGATGGTGTTGAGGGGAAGGGTTTGGAGAAGCGAGTAGGGAGTGCAGTCAGTGTGGTCTCCAGTACTCTTGAAGGTAAATGCCTTGACTAGGTAGAAACTAGATTACTTTTGAATTAAAAACAGCTATTTTTATAATATTTTCATGTTTAGTGTATTGTAGATTGTTCTGAAATATAGTATAAGAATTAGAGATAAGTTTACTAGATTATTTAAAAAAGGCTATAATGTTTAGCTTAGAAATCTTAGAAATGGACAAACTGCTAGTTTTTTTCAGTAAGCAATGAAAAAGTAGTTTCAGAAACATTTGACATGCTGATGAAAGAATTGTGAAAGAGAATAGACCTCTGCCATAAGTCTTGTGCCTTTTACAATAACATTCTATAATAGAAGAATGTGTCCCTCTTATATATCATACGGTATCCACACATGATCGTACAATATTAAAATATAAAATTGTTGTAGTTCTATTGGTTTTTTTTTTTTTTGCAACAATCCAACAACCTCAGATCAACATAATGAGGAGGTTAAAAAATTTCATTCCAGCAAATTCGATAAACAAACTCCAATAATTTTCGCCTCAAGAATGGGTGGAGATTACAGTACAGAAGTTGTAATCCTATACTGTTTTAAATGTGAGTTTGAGGAACAACCCATCCATCCATCAATCAATCTCATTGATTAGTTGGCTAAAGTTAGCACTCTCAATAATTCATGATTTATATCTCTAGTGGAAATGATTTTGTTGTAGATATCCTTTTTTATTTTTGTTTTTAGAACTGGAAGAGGCACACCAGAAGTGCCCGCCATGGTGGTATAAATTTGCCCACACTGTGTTAATATGGGACTGTTGCCCGCTTTGGGTGAAGCTAAAACACATTGTTAAGCTCATTGTCATGGACCCTTTTGTTGATTTGGGGATCACCATCTGCATCGTCCTCAATACTGTCTTCATGGCCATGGAACACTATCCAATGACCGAAGAGTTCAACAATGTATTGAATGTGGGCAATCTGGTAGGAGAACTGTTCTTCATTCTTTGATTTGATAGTGTGACAACTCTGAGGTGCTTGCAAGAAAGAAATGACCACTAATACCACAATAATGGAACAAGCAGGTGGTGCCCCTGTTTACAACAGTAACCAATCAGATATTTCTGGTATATATATCTTGGTACCTAAAACAATTAGTACATCTGTATCTTCCATGATGCTTGCTTGTTTGTCAGCCTTACTATTGATCATTTTCATATTGTTGAGAATGAATAGCAAATTGCATAGATATCTTACTAAAAAGTGTTTTGTCTTGTCTTTATTTTGATCATAATCAATTGGTTGACAGTGAGTGTTATTTCTGTGACAGGGAATAAGAACTTTTATTATATTAATTACATACATGCAGCACTATTTTCTCTGTTTTTTCCTTCTATGGTCAGAGGCCAATTGTATTTTAAAATTGCCAAGTTTGAGAAACACTGGTGTACAACTTTCCCCCATATTCAGACAAAAACAGGTGTACAGTACTTTAAGGAAACCAATTCATGCCAGTGTTCAAAGTGGTTAGGTTAAAAATGTGTTTTTTTTTAGTACTGATTTGGTGTTTCACCTGCCTGGACAATTTGCCAGGTCATTGGGCCTTAGGTCTGCTGCTACTGCTACTTAATTCCTGGTTGACTACCTGCCTTGTTTGTGGACAAGAGACCTTACTAGGTTTTGTTGAGAGCTGGTGGACATAGGGGAAGTGCCTCTCTAGAAAATGTGGCTACTCAGATTTTGGGTGTAAAATGAGCCACTATCTAAGGACAGGGGCGAGAGGATGGCTTTAGTTTTCCAAGAGACTCTCTGCAGATAACCAGATGCAATTCCCTATATTCTGGAGTTGGATTCTAAGGATGAGATGGGATAGTTGTAACTGTGTCAACCTCACGGCAGTGTAAATATCTTCCTACCCTGAGCTGAATGCCTTAGTTAGGTTGTTGGTGGAGTTGTCCACACTTACAAACTTGGGAAACTTCAAGCTGTCTTATTTGGGCATGGAAACAAAAGTGTCTCAGGAGTTCATGATCACCATGGCAGCCATAGCCCTCTTATCCTAGACTGACCACTTTGTACTGTATTAGTCTTGGAGTTTTACGTGCCTATCCTCTGCTGTAATGGTACATGAAAATGATCTTGGGAAGCAAGGGCAAGAGATGCTAACTAGAGAAGAACCAAATAAAAGGTGAAGGGCACCCAGAACTGAATAACAGCAAAAAAAAAAAAAGAAGAAGAAGAAGAAGAAGAAAAGAAAAGAAAGAAAGAAAGAAACTTAGAAAGGAACCATCTATCTTATCAGATGGTAAAAAGAGATTGTGGAAGATATGTATTTTCAGTTTGCAAGATTATATTAATGTAGCCTACAATAAAACAGAATTACAATCTTGTCAAGTTTCTTATTTGATCTATTTGGGAAGCTGACACCTGTAGCAAGATGCTAGGATGTCTTTAATGAATCCAACCCAGGCACCAAATGGACCCTGATGGGATTCAGAGGGAGATTGGGGTTATACTTATACATGGTATCTTGATGAATAATTTTGGGGGGAGGGGAGGGAAAACCTCTGCAGTGTTCTCTAGTAGCTCCCTTCCTGGAAAACTATCAAAATGTTGCTTGTTGTCCACTGAAAAAATATGAACTGTCTGCTGTTGTTAGTTGTAGTGTATAGAAGATGATTCAGGACTATCTTTTGAATTTACTATTTTTCACTGGCATGCTTTTAAAGTAAATAAATTCCTTCTTTCTTCCCATTTTCATGTCGACTTTATATATTCCCTTTTTCTGCAGGTATTCACAGGGATATTCACAGCTGAGATGGTGCTTAAATTGATTGCTCTAGATCCTTATGAATACTTCCAGCAAGGATGGAACATCTTTGACAGCATTATTGTTACTCTCAGCTTAGTAGAGCTTGGTCTTGCCAATGTTCAAGGTCTGTCTGTACTACGATCCTTCCGTCTGGTAGGTGACCTTATGGAAGTTTTCTGCAGCTTCATTATTTGATACCACACCACTGAGAGCAAAAGCCCTTCTTGGCATGGGATCAGATAATCTGAAAGACCACTTCTTCTAGTTACATCAGCCACATTTACTATATTTGGCAAAGTATGCATGCTATGGGTACCATCAGCCAAGGACCTTCATTTGATGGGTCCTAGGAAAGGCACCTCCTCTTCTCTGACAACCACTTTATGGAATATTCTTCTCTCTACCCCTTTGGGTATTCTGAAAAGCTCTCAGGTATTGGGCATGTTGTGGGGCCTGGGTTCTCAGGTGACTAGTTACCCGCTCAAATGGTTTCCATTATTGAGGTGGCCATTTTTATCCTTCCTTTCCTATTATTTGTATTTTCACTTGTGATATTTATTAATAAGGTTTTTATAAATTGTATATTTTTGTTGTTTTTATTTATTGTTCCCGCTGATTCTTGTTCACTGTCAAATTCATTTTTAGTGAGATAGGTAACTATGTAAATTTGATTGATGATAAAGTAAAATAAAACTTTTTTCCCCCTCCCCATACTAGATTAGATAGGGTTATGATGTTTGCTGCAAATTGGGAAGTAGTACAGAGAATTACAGATTAAATTGTTAATGTGAAAACTGGGAAATGCTTGCCTGATGATAGTCCCTTGGCTTACTTATTGGCATACTGCTGGAAATAGCAAAGCATCTGCCATTACGGTAATAATGGCTTCACAACAGTTCCCCAAGTATGGTCTGGGGACCTCTGCCACAACCTTTCAGGGAGTCCACAAAATCAAATAAACAAACAAACAAATAAATGTTATCAGTTCTAAATTCTAATACAGTAAATATCAGCACATACAACACGCAAACCAAAACTCTCAATCATTTTTAAATATGTATATGGAGGAGTGCTGGGATCAAAATATTTGAGAACTGCTGACATAATATATTCTAATAGTGCCATACAGATTTAGCCTTCTAAATTTCTGATTATGTTTTGTTCAACAGAAAACAATTTCTAACCCTTATGGAGCTAGCAGAATGTTCATGTGCATAGATGCATACATACACCATGCATGTAAAACAAATGAACAGCACAAAGAAATGTGCATCATGTTCTTCTAGCTTTCTTTTCTTCATAGTAATTCATAGTTTATATCACTGCAATTTTTGCTGCCATTTTAACAAATATAGCTTCCAGTTTTTTCTCAGTGAGCCTTTTTAAGATGCAGTGATTTGGGGAGGAATGCTTCCCCATGGAAAGCCATCTAGGATGTCTGTAATGATTACATGCAACAAACAAATGGACCTTCTGTGTTATATAATGAAACAAGAAAAAAAATAGCAAAAAGCTGTTATGAGTGGAACAACTCAAGTCTAAAATGGAAGCAGAAGTTTGTGATTTCAAAATATGTAACTTTAATGAACTAAGATGCCTGTATTACTTTGGCTAAAAGCACAATTCCATAAATTAATCATGATCCATCTTCCTTTTTCAGATGAGAGTTTTCAAGCTTGCCAAATCTTGGCCAACTCTCAATATGCTAATCAAGATCATTGGGAACTCAGTAGGTGCCTTGGGAAACCTCACTCTAGTCCTGGCAATCATAGTTTTCATCTTTGCTGTAGTGGGCATGCAGCTATTTGGGAAGAGCTACAAAGAGTGTGTCTGTAAAATTTCCAGTGACTGCACGCTGCCACGCTGGCACATGCATGACTTCTTTCACGCCTTTCTTATTGTCTTCCGCATCCTCTGTGGAGAATGGATTGAGACCATGTGGGATTGCATGGAAGAGGCTGGACAGCCCATGTGTCTCATTGTCTTTCTAATGGTCATGGTCATCGGGAATTTAGTGGTGAGTACAGTAATATAACATTGAGAAAATACAATGGAGCATAGATGATGAACATTTCTTTTACTTTTAATTTAGGTTTATGAAAGTCACAGAGGTATGTGACATACTTACTAATGTTACTTATAGGGAGTTCAATCCTCTGTGTGTGTGTGTGTGTGTGTGTGTGTGTTGTGGTAAAAGACTTTGAATGTTATTTAAAGGCAGAAAGGTGTGCCTTAATATGTTGAAAATATGTCCTTATTGTCCTATTTTAGGAAAGACATAATAATGCTGCTGAAAATTAGTTACTTCATATTGGATTTCTTTGTTATGCTCTCCTTTATGGAAACTTCAAGAGACTGCAAATTGATCGGATCTTTTTTTCAGCCACCAACAGCAACAATTGAAAAATAATAAAAGGAGATATGGGTAGTACTGGCTACAGGCTAAGGAGATACAGTAGAGAAGCAGAGATCAAGATGATAAATGCCCTCCAAAGAACCATCAAAGTTGTATTCCCAACCACAGTGTGGTGCAGCAGCAGAACCACCAACAGCGTAAACTAAACAGTGCTGGTAGGACATAGGGGAGAAAGAGAAGACATATAACATCAGTGCAAAATGGCTGCAGGAATTGAGAGCAATATCCCAGAATAGGGACTGGTCATCACTACAGTAGTGATGACTATCCAACAGCAGGTTAACAACATGAAGAGCTAGACAGTACCTGACACAGACATGGTCCACATGTACTGGTTAAAGAAACTAACAACAATGTATGAACTTTTAACAGCACAGATGAACCAGATATTAGTAGCAGCCCCCCCCCCCTTCCAAACTGGCTATCCCAAGGAAGGACAGTATTGATCATGAAAGATTAACACCATCCAACTACCAGCCAATAATTACCTTCTCACAACATGGAAAGTCCTATCAGGCATCAGAGCTGTCAAGCTAAAGGGCCATGTACATGAGCATAGCATCAGGAACTACACCAGAGGTTCAAAACATAAATTGCTCATAGATAGAACAGTCACCCTAGACTTAAGGTCTAAACAGACCAATTTGAGCATAGTTTGGATTGACTACAATCTATGACTTAATGTTACACACATGGTCTGTGAAGAACTGATACTATACAAAATCAATAGAACATTAAGAACCTTCCTCAAGAAGTCAACGGGACTGTGGAAAAACACTAGAATTCACTTCAAGATAGTTGACACAAGTGGCCATCAATTGCAACATATACCAAAGTGATATCCTGTTCTGTATAGCCTTGAACCCCCTCAGCCAAATAATCACAAAAAATGGAGATGGATACAAATTGAAATGCCCTCTCCTTTACATGGATGACAGCAAGTTGTATGAGAAGAATGAATAAGACATCAACTCACTGATCCATCTGACAGTGATCCACAGTTAGGACATTGGGATGTCATTCAGACTAGAGAATTGTAGTCAGATAGTGGTCAAGAGAGGGAAAATAGTTAAGAATGATGGGGTGGAACTACCGGGGGGAGGGGTGTCACACAGTAGACATATAGACCATTACATGTATCCCACATTCATATGGGAACCACTTTGAGGAGGCAAGGATAATAGCAACTTCCAATACCACTGAAGGGACAGACAGGTCCTGAAAAGCTAGCTCAATGGGAAGAATCAGATCAACATGTATGCTTTGCCAGTCATCAGATACCCTGTCAGTATAGTGAACTGGCCAAAGAAGGAGAAGGGAGCTGCCAATGTAAAGACCCAGAAACTCCTCACAATTTAGGGTTTAGTAAGTATCAAAGCCACTTGCATGGGTGAAACTCAGAGCATCCAGGAGTTCATCAGTAAGATGGCATCCAAAGATGAGCTACTGAGGGAGTATCTAAGGCAGCAACAGTTATGAGAGAAAGATCAAGTAAGGGAAGTATCATGGCAAAACATGACAAAAACGGTAGCTGAGGTAGCTGACATTGGGAAATTCTGCGACAGCACAGACACTCATCATAGCAGCACAAGAATAGACACTAAACACCAGATCCATAGAAGCAGGAATCTACCACACTAGACAAGACCTGAAGTGCAGACTATGTAGAGATGTGTATGTATGTGTGGTATACACCCGTGCAGGTACACTTCATGTGTGAATCAATTCCAACTCCTGGCAACTCTCTTGATATGTTTCTATAGTTTTCTTGGCAAGATTTCAAAACTGGTTTGTCTTTGCCTCCTCCCTAGGTCTTAGAGAAAGTGAGTGGCCCAAGATCTAACTGCTAACTTCAGGTGTATGGCAGAACTAGAACTCAAAGTCTCCCAGTTTCTAGCCTGATGCCTTAACCACTTTGCTAAATTGGCTCTAATATTAGATTCATGATACATGTTAAAGTATACTGCATTGTATTGAGAATTTTAAAATGAAGCAAATTTGCAATAGTAGTTATAATAAACAGTGTAATATGAATCATAGTAAAGTTTTGTGTTAAGAGAAACCTACACTTTGGATGTGATACAAGCCCAGTATTATTATTATCCATGGATGGTTTCCAACTTCAATTTTGTATTGAATATATGTTTCAAATATGAAGCTATTTTTGATATTATTTGTATATCCCATTAATTCCCACTGCTGCATCTCTAACTGATACTTCTGACTTTAAATCAGAAGTATTAAATTTGCAAAGAATTTTAAAAATTCCACTAGTTTGCCTCTTGGTCTTCCCATCTTATTGGAAGCAGGAAAGCAAATATATATTTAAAATCCTGAATTGCCTCTCAGTTTGCAAAAGAAAGATGTGATTTTTGCCAGATTTTCAATCTACTTGCAGTTCCTTATAATCAAAAACAATTTGCATCCAGTTCTACAAGCAGAATTTAAAGTGTGTAAGGAAAGGTGTTTTGGGTGCTCTTTGAGCATGGTTATTTGCTTGCAGATGTTTTATTACCCAGTTAGGTAATATCATCAGTGTATAGGGTCTACTCTCTGTTTATATATGGCTTGCCCTACCATTGTTAGTGGTTTTGTATTTTTCCTTGATAGTTATTGATTGGATTTTTGTCTTTTGCTTGATTATTTGTCTTGAGGTCTCTGCTTACCTGGGTATTGGCAACAATGCCCCATTCCCAGTCTCTTTATCATGAGCATGGTTTTGACCTTTAATACACCAGTGGATACAATTCTAAGCAAACAGTTTTATTGCAGGAACCTTGCTTTTGGTTTCTAGCAATGCTTGCAGGGTATAGATGCAGCCTAGCAGCAGTAATGTAAGAGAAGCTGATCAAGGATGATGCTTTGCTTTGTAGCATAATAGCTTTCTATTTAGTTTTAATACAAAGTATCTCAAAAAATGAAAGAGACGGGTGGATACCAATGGAGGAATCTATTCTATACACATAGGCAAATATAGAAACAAATATTTCAGAGGTAAACATAAAAGCTCTTCCCCTAAAAATATTTTTTGTACAAATCATGATTTTGCAGCAAAAAAAATCTGCTTGAATCTTCTGTTCTGGATATTGGCCAATAGTTGCTGTTGATAAAGGTTTTTCTCATTAATGTATATCAGTCTCATCCTTTGCTGAACATGAAACAATTCCTGGGAAGACTGTGAAAAGGAATGAAGATTACTCAACACAAATTCCCAAAGTGATAGATTCAGCTGCAGTATACCATATGAACTCAATTTGTGAAGAGAAGCATTTATCTGGAAAAAAAAATTGTGATATGCATATATTTAATAATAAATCCTCTTCCATCCAGGTTAGGTTGGAGAAACCCTGAAGAAAAAGAAAATATACTCTAGAATCCCCCTAGTGTTAATGCTAGAAGTGCAAGTAATCAGTATCAATGTTGCTGACCAACATCCCACCAATTGCTAGGTTCAGATTCTTTTTCTGCCAAGAGTTTCCTCTCCCCACCATTTATTGCTAGATTCAAATATGGTTGATTTATTTTAAATTGAAACTAAGCAAATGGAAATACAATTTAGGGGAAAAAGTTAACAAAGAGAAAGCCTCTCCACAACATTAAATACTCCCATTTGTATATATGTGACTTCCAATCTCCATTCTCTTATCTCTCATCTGAAGCCAAGAATTTTTCATGTTAAGAATGTAGTTTGACCTAAGAAACTTAGTTTATTTTTGGAGTCTCTTACGCTAGGTATCCTTTTTCTACCTATGCAAGTTTCAATAGCTATATGATGATTTATGAGATTTATTAAGTGAAAACTTCTAACTTGAGTAAATGTTTCAGTTATTAGTGATTTCCAGCTATAAGTAGCAATTAAAAGAAGCCTCCAAGAGCTTAAAAGAAACCAAAGGAGTTTATATAAAAGTCCTAGTTAAGTCATGAGGCATAAGACATGAGTAAATATGACCTTGGATATCAGCAAAATCCCTTCTCAAATGTATTTCTGGCAGGATTGAAGCACAAACATCAACAGCTGTGAGTAGGCAGGAAGCAGGCTTTTCACAGCAAACACATTCCACTTTTTTTGCTGATGTTACTGTATTGGCATACCAGTCCTAAGGGTTTTATGATAAGAACATTGTGAGAATGCACACGATTTTCCTTTCAGCCAAACATGTCAGACCAAACGCAAGATCCCAAATTCAAAAGAACTTTTTTTTACTGAAGCAAATTGATTCAGCATCTTGTTTCCATCAGGAGCCAGACGGATGACTATAAGAAATCTCAAAGTAGATCATGCAGTATCCTCTTAAGGGCTGTTTGTGCTTAAGCATCGATATTCATGGAATATTGTTTGTGAATATTGGAGGATCTGCTTATCTGTCATGGCTAGCCTGAATCACCAGAAATTTGTCTAATCCTATTATGAACCCATATATGATCATGGCTATCACTCAATTTTTGGAAATAATTCTTTTAAATTAATGATATATTGTTATATGATATATATCATTAAATTAATGATATATTGTTATATGAAGACCTTCCTTTTTTCCTAGTATGAACTGTTGCTGGTGTTGTCTATACCACAGTCACTAAATCTTGAAGTCCAACACTGCTTATTGCTCATCAGATTTATTTCATGGGAGAAGAACTTTCTCTATTTTCTTCTATGGCCTCTCCCAGATCATCAGGGTTGCCACTATTCTAAAAATATTTGGAACACATAAGCCATCACAGGTTTCTCTCCAGATGACCAATTCCAACATGCAAAATAGTGCAAATAATAAGTCTTTCACATGTATAGATGTTGTGTGTCATTGTGATTTAACAATCATTACATTGCGTTATCTCATAATATTGTTTGCCAAACTGAGCAAATGCTTTTTCATCATTTTTTTTTCAAAAATGAACAAATATTTTAATATTATTTTTGCTTTTTTGAATATAATAATCTTGAATCAAGTAAGAGTAAATCAAATTAGATTTTATATTCTTATTATATACAACAGAAGAAAATATTGATTTCTTTAAGGGGTTTTAACTCGGGGAGACATTTGCTAAAGTTTTCTTTCCATCTTCCCCTGGACAGTATCTAAGAAGCAGATCATTAGGAAGGGGGTTATTTTATTTATTTTAAATATACCTTATCCATAATTTATATATTTCATTGGTATATTCTTCACAATTATCAGAAAGTAGGCCATAGAGGATGTAATAGTGTAATACAAATAGGTTATGACTCAAGGCCTGGATATGTTTCAATGTTTTAATATAATCAAGCCACCACAAGGTTCCTGGTTGACAAATTGATCAATAAAATAAGGGTCAGACTTTGTGCTTATATGCAAAGAATAGCATCCTATTAAAATTGCAGGAAAAATTGCAAACAAAACGAACTGTTTGTAATATAGTATATACTTATTTTACATGATTTTTATAAAATTTGGATTTTCTTAAATAAGAACATGGATTATTTGGCAACATAAGATATTTTCATACATTATTTCCTATTATCTTTATTTTTTTTAAACCTTGTGAATAGGCTGGCAAACTTATCCCTGGTTATTTCCTCCTGTTGTCTTATGGTCACATCAGCACTGAGGATAAAGTCCCCATTTCAGCACTGGGGATAAATGCTTCAGAAAGCATTCTGAATCATTTTTAAGTGATATTTGCTTTTGTCCTTTTAGGTACTCAACTTGTTTTTAGCTTTGCTGCTTAGCTCCTTCAGTGCCGATAGTCTGGCAGGATCTGATGATGATAGTGAGATGAACAATTTGCAAATTGCAATTGGCAGAATCACTCGAGGGACTGATTTTGTAAAAAAACATGTCCTCCTGCTGCTTCACAGAGAACTGAAAGAGAAAACAGAGCTATCATCTGAAGAACCAGATGACAATAAAAAGGAAAACTTTGTTCTCAACCACATGGACACTCTCAATGATTTGGACACAGGCCAGGATTTCAAGCCAGAATACATGGATGGAATAGTAAAAAAAGAACAACTCATTGATGAACTGAGCCAAATGAACTTCATTAATAATCCCAGCCTGACCATAAATGTGCCCATAGCATCTGAGGAGTCTGATCTTTATGATGAAACTGATACAGGTGAAGAAACTGCTGATGACATCAAGGTGAGTTTATTCCTAAAGAGGTTAATGCAGAGATTCAGCTGGTTGGACTTTTTTGAAACAGATTCACATTCAGGATCTTTTGATGAGACAATTCTCAAAAATGTTCGTCCAAAAGGTAGGTTGTTTATCATTACCAATTGCATTATGCAATGAAGAGGATTCTAGAACAATTACTGTTCATGAGGTATGTAATTTTATTGAGAGAGTGAAACTGGATAGAATTAAAATTGAATGACTAGTACTTGAGAGAAAAAATAAAGGAGATTATGTCAAGCGACATAATGGCAACATTTCCAAACATACAATACTTTTTTCATAATGTCATTCTTTTTTACATAACTGTTCTTGCAAGTCTTTAAAAAAAAAATCTGTTGTTTTTCAAATGCATCATGTGATGATTATTATCTTTGTATATCAGTATACTGCCTCCATGGAGAAAAATCTATTTAGGTAGTCACTAGGACCAGGGGTGGGTTTCAAAAATTTTAGCAATGGGCTCTCTGCCAGTTGCTATGGTGGGTATGGCCTAGTCAGCCTCCTGCATCACAGCAGGGGGGGCGGCATTTTTGCCCTTCCGGGACTCCAGAGGCCTTTCTTGAGCCTCCGGGAAGGCGAAAATAGCCTCCCTGGGCTCCAGAGGCTCTGTGGAAGCTGGAAATGGGCCCATTTCTGGCCTTCCTGAATTTCCAGGAGGCCCATTTTTTACCCTCCCTGAGCCTCCACATATGCCCTGCACTTATCTGTATCCAGAAAAGGCTGTGTGAGGACTCCTGGGAGGGGAGGGGCAGGGTAGGCAGCGCCACCCAGGATTGGGATTTAGGGATTCTCTGAACTACACAGAATCTTAGCTAAGGGCTCTCCCAAACCCTTGTGAACTCCCAGCTGCCCACCCCTGACCAGGACTCAAAAATGACTAGATGGTACATAATCACATCGTTGGGACCTCCTTGTTGGTGGTTTATATGCAACAGTATGATGTCTTACAAGGAAACTTTACAAGGGAACTAGTTGAGAAATTAATGTTTGGTTGCAGTTGAAATATATTGTTCAAAATGGGCCAAAATCTCATTTGTATTGTGCCCTTGATCTTAGTGGGAAATGCTGAACATAATGTGGAGTTGTTAAAGTAACTTAATGTACTTTTTTTTTCTCCTAGTAAAATCTGTTATGTGAATGTTCTGATTAAATAATATGATGTGCAGAAAAAAGTCAATATAAAAGAGCCCATTTAATGATGATACAAAGTAAATCGGGAACATAAGAGAAATATAGGAAAGAACATGAATGGAAGAAAAATTGGTACGTTTTGTGTGTAAAGATAAGAGAAAGGTGAATCTGAATGAAGACGGATAGACATTGAAGAATGGGGTTGATAGATACATGGTGGAAATGAAGGTGAAGCTTTAATTATGAACGAAGAGATTAAAGTATGTGACTATTTAAAAAAAACCTATAAATTGGTTATTAGCATCTAGTTGTGAAAACAAACAAATTCTTGGAATTATGTTAATTGCAGGGGCTGCAGCATTTTGAAGGAACATGACTAGGGGAAAAGGTAATTCTACTAGAAAGACTAAGATAATGCATCTTTTTTTCATCTAATGTCAGAGGAGGATCGTAGGGGAAAATAGACATGGGAAAAAAATGGAAAGAAGTGACAAAAATCTAAAATGAAAGTTGAATACCCTAAGTAAAAGGTGGAATAATTAATTCACTGATACAATAAATAGATGATAAAAGAAAAAAAAAAAGATGTGGAACTGTTTGAAATAACCACATATGTTTATGAAGTTACCACATAGGAAGTATGATAAGGGATCTTTGGTGTAATTAGAAAGAAGTTTGGGTAAGAAAAACATTTTTAAAAAATAGTGCAAAAATGCAGATAAAAGGAAGTTATTGTACAATAGCAACTAAAGAATAGATGTAATGTATCATGTTAAAGAAAGCAAGGGATTATTAAGAGTAAAAGAGATAGAAATAATGTAATGTTGATTTTGCTTGTAAATGTTCCAACTGATGAACCCAATTTAAAGCAAGCTATTTCCCGTGCAATCCCATATGGTTAAAGTTCAAGATCTCTCTTCCCCCTATTAGGCCAGATCACATTGTCCAATATATTATTGTGAGAAAGTCTTTTTTCAGCGAAGGTAAACCCCTGCCCAAATGTCCTTGGTTCCCGTGGCTGGCATCTTGATATCTGGAGCTTCATTCTATCTCCCCTTTCCCTCCCCAGCATAGTCTGTTGGCAAGGATAATAGTTGCAACAGCAGCAATGCCATTTGAAGTTTGACATCTCATTCTTAAAAGGTAAAAAATCAGCCTAAATCAAGGGTGTCAATCAGGGGTGGATTTCTTTGAGGGATCAGCATTGTAGTTCTCTGTGGGCTGGGGGCAGGGGGGCAGGGGGGCAGGGGGGAGGAGGACGGATACCTCCTGCTGTTGCAGGAAATTACGAGACTCAGACCTTGGAATCCAAAAATACGTTAGTTTTATTTGTGCAAACAGGTTCAGTGTATTTTAGTGAGTCACTTCTGAACAAATTTCTTATAGAACAGCACATGCCTCTATACTTCTTCAGAAGGGGTAAAACACGGAAATATAGCTTGTCAGTCATTCATTGGTTTCTTGAAACACAGCTTTCCCCCTCCCCTATTGCTAGGCTAGGATGGCTGCATGTCACAAACCCATCTTGCTAAACTCCCTAGCTTGTGGTTTTGTTACAAGCGAGACAAGGTATCTTGGCAAATATGACTTTGTGACTGATAGATGATCCTTGTGGTTTGGCTTTTCACACTTCCTTGTTCTTTCTCTTGCTAATACCACATATTTCACTATCTATAAAACTTGTATCATTATTTCTGTTCTGTACATTCATTAGCATTCTTGAAACCCCGCGCTTTGATTGGCCAAAGCGCGGGGCGATCTGATTGGTTTAGCGAGCCGTGCTGATTGGCCCGCTAAGAATCTCCCGCGATTGGTGGATACGAATCGCGGGAGATTCAAAGTGGTGCCATTGGCCGCAGCCACCGCGGCTTGAGAATAAAAAGCCGCTGTTTTTTCCCTTGGAGCCAGATCGGTTCCAGGGACCAATAAAGAGCTGAAACCTAGTCACCGCCTCCTGGTCTCCTTACGAATGGACACGACACTGGCGATGAAGGTGGGATCCTGATTCTGAACCCCAGCAAGCACGTGTCCAACGGAAGCAAGACCGACGAGATGGCCAGCATCGCTCTGCCTGCGCCCTTCAACCGCGCTAGCAAGGACTGGGAATCCTACACGGACAGATTCCGCATGTTCCTCGAATGCAGCGACATGAAGGATGCCACCGGGCCGAAGAAACAAGCCGTCTTCCTGACACACTGTGGGCCCGCAGTGTTCAAGATGGCAAAATCCCTAGCGAAACCCGCTGACGTCACCGGGATGGACTGGGCTGACCTCGAACATTTACTCCGAAAACACTACGCTCCCGCCATGCCTACCCTCATCAGACGGCACGAGTTTTATCGGCGGGACCAGAGGTCGGGCGAAAGCCTCAGTGACTTTGTTGTGGAGCTGCGGAACCTAGGAGGACTATGCGGGTTCTCCGACATGGACGAGGCCCTACGGGACCGAGTCGTGCTCGGGCTTCGGGACCCAGTCCTACAGAGTTGGCTGATGGCCAAATGCGACATCGCCCTCGCCGATGCCATCGCTGAAGCCACCGCAGCCGAGGCCACCAGGCAGTCAGCAAACCGCATGCGGAGACCGGACGCCGGGGACCGCACCGCGAACAACAACCCTGGACGGGCGACCGAGGCCCAACCGGAAGCAAGTCACCGCGAAACTACCACCCACCATGGCGAATTCCACTCCGCCTCTGACACTTCGGACGAGGAGGAGGAAATCCACCGGCTCCAGGCAGGACGCGACCAGCGCAGTCGGCAGGGTCGTAAGTCGGGGACCGCGTGTGCCAGTTGCGGAGGCGACCACCCTAGATCCGAATGCCGGTTCTTCAACACAGTCTGCCGGCACTGTGACAAAAAGGGTCACATCGCCAGCGTATGCCGATTAAAGAAAGCCTACAGCCCCAGATGGCGGGACCACAGCGAGTGGAGATGGGACAGCACACCCCCCAGAACCAGAGATCGCCCAGCCGACAGCCATTGGGACTGGAGCGGGTGAGCCCGACGAGGTGGCAAGACTCGGCGGAAGGAGGAAACCCACCAGACGGTCATCATCGGCCACGCATCAACCACCGACGCCCAAAAATTCTATGTGGAGGTAGGCATCGAAGGTGAGCCATGCAAGATGGAGGTGGATTCCGGGTCCTACCTCTCCATGGTCGCCTGGCAAGAAATCAAACACTTGGTGCCTACCATCCAAAAGAAGGGACTGGAGAACCAGAGACTAATCATTAAAGACTACCAGGGAAACCGCATCCCGGTAGTCGGAACCGGACAATTCAGAGTAACATTTAAGGGATGCACTGCAAAGCTTCCCCTAACAATTGTGGACCGAGACCGATCTTGCCTTTTAGGACTGCAATGGTTCGCACCGCTCGGCATCGAAGTCACGGGCATCAACCACATCGCTGAGACCGATTGGGAGCAACAACTGGCACGGGACTTCCAGGAAGTGTTCAACAGCACCCTAGGCAAGTACCGAGGGCCCCCTATCTCTTTCAGCCTAGACCCGAACCTTCCCCCAAGACACCTAAAACCAAGGCGGGTACCTTTCGCACTCAGGCCAAAAATTGATGAGCAAATTGACAAGCTCGTCAAGCAAGGGGTCCTACAACCAATTAACCATGCCCGGTGGGAGACCCCAATAGTCACCCCAGTCAAGTCTGATGGGTCGGTGAGAATCTGTGGGGACTATAAGGCCACCCTAAACTGTGCCTTGCAACAAAGCGCCTACCCCGTCCCAGTAGTGCAGCATCTTCTACACTCACTGGGGGGAGGCAAGGTTTTTGCGAAACTCGACCTGGCCCAAGCATACCAGCAGCTGCCGGTCGACGAAGAAACCACGGAGGCGCAAACCATAGTCACCCACCGGGAAGCTTTCCAATGTAACGGACTCCAGTTCGGAGTCAGCGTGGCGCCTGGAATTTTCCAGAGCCTCATGGAGAGACTCTTACAAGGCATCAAGGGGATGGTGCCCTATTTCGATGATGTTCTGGTATCGGCAGCCAACCAGCCAGAACTAGAAGGTCGACTAAGGGAGGTGCTAACCAAATTCAAGGAAACCGGGCTAAAGGTGAAGAGGGAAAAGTGCCAACTTTACACAGAGCGGGTCGAATTCCTGGGGTACCTCCTAGACCGGCACGGCATCCACCCAACCGAAACCAAAATTAAAGCCATTAAAGAGGCCCCCACACCCAGGACTAAAACGGAACTGCAGGCATTTCTGGGACTGCTTAATTTTTACAATGTATTCCTGCACCAAAAGGCGACCGCGGCGGAGCCTTTGCATAGGCTGTTGGACAAGGCGGCTACCTGGACTTGGGGGAAACGCGAGGAAGCCGCCTTCAGGAAAACCAAGGACCTGCTCACTTCGGATGCCGTCCTCATCCAATACAACGAGACCCTACCACTAGCTGTCACATGCGACGCATCACCTTTTGGCGTCAGCGCCGTCCTCAGCCACACTCTCCCCGATGGAAAAGAAGCACCCATCGCATTCTTTTCAAGGACCCTCACCAAACCAGAGAGAAACTATAGTCAGCTGGACAAAGAGGCCCTGGCTATCATCGTGGCAGTGAAGAGGTTCCACGAGTACCTCTACGGCTGGACGTTCACCATTATCACCGACCACAAGCCGCTGCTGGGAATCCTCGCAGGGGACAGGACCACCCCGAACATTCTATCTCCTAGAATGACAAGGTAGTCTGAATTCCTTGCCGCCTACAGCTACCGCTCACACACCGACCCGGTAAGATGATCACACATGCAGACGCTTTGAGCCGCTCACCGCTACCCGAGCTAGACACCGACCCAGCACCCATGATGACCACCCTCAGCATAGAGACTCTGCCCGATCTACCCATAACCGCGTCAGACATTGTCCGAGAAACTAATAAAGACAAACGTCTGGCGCAGGTGTTACATTGGGTAGAGAAAGGGTGGCCGGAAAAGGACAACGACGAGACATTCAAAACATTCCGGAACCAGCAAACAGAACTCTCGCTACAAAAAGGGGGTGTATTGTGGGGGGATAGGGTGGTCATCCTGGAAAAACTGCAAGGCAAGGTACTGGAGTTGTTACACGAGGGGCACCCGGGCATAGTTAGAACAAAAGCCCTGGCCAGGAGTTACGCTTGGTGGCCAGGGATGGATAAACAAATCGAGGCTTGGGTGGCAAGGTGTCAACGCTGCCAAGAAACCAGACCAAGCCCGCCCACGGCACCGATCCCAGAATGGGAAACCCCCAGGGGACCTTGGTCTAGGATCCACATAGACTTCGCTGGGCCCACAAAGGGACATACATTCCTAATAACTGTAGACGCTTACTCCAACTGAAAACCACCAACACAGAGGACGTGACCAAGGAACTTTGCAAACTCTTCGCAACACACGGCCTCCCAGATGTCATCGTGTCGGACAACGGGCCCCAATTCACCTCGCCAGAATTTGAAAAATTCCTAGCAGAACGGGGCATACGACATGCACTGACAGCCCCAGTGCATCCGGTGGCGAATGGAAGGGCGTAACGGATGGTTCAATTCATGAAAAAAAACCATCCAGAAAATAGACCATGGGGAGATCCAAGACAAAATAAATAAAATGCTTTTCATACAACACATTACCCCGAACACGACAACGAACAAAAGCCCGGCAGAGCTACTAATGGGGAGGAAAATAAGGTCCCCACTCGATAGACTGCACCCCACATAAAACCCGGAAAAACCCCCAAACTCCTCCAGCAAGCACCGATCCTTTGCACCAGGCGATGCCGTCTACGCAAAGAACCTAACCGGAGACCCACTATGGGTACCAGCAACCATAACCCAACTGACAGGTCCCCGCTCATACCGGCTACAAACAACCGATGGACGAGCATGGAAACGCCAGATCGATCAATTAAGATCGAGGACAGCCACAAGAAACACAACCGACACGCAACCAGACATAACCAACCCCCTTAACACAAACCAAGAGGGGAGGGAATACCCCTGGAACCAAACCCCAGAAGAAAGGAACCAGCCATACTCACCAGCAAGCAGCCAGCTCGGAACCTCACCAGGAAGAAGCAGCCAGGCCAGCTCGACCAGCCCAGAAAGACCAGGTGGGAGTGGCGAAAACCGCAGCTCAACAAGCCCGGGTAGACCGGGAGGGAGCTGCGACGAGCGGCCCGGCAAGGCATACCAGGCGGTTCCACCGACGAGTCCGAGACACAGAGAACTCGACTAAACCAGCCGGGAGCCAACCCACGACTGACCTGTGTAGGTCCAGTAGGCAAGTACGGAGCCCCGCCTACCTACGGGACTATGTTACGTAGGACCAAACCAAGAGGGGAGAGGTGTTCTGTACATTCATTAGCATTTTTGAAACCCCGCGCTTTGATTGGTCAAAGTGCGGGGTGATCTGATTGGGTTAGGGAGCCGCGCTGATTGGCCCGTTAAGAATCTCCTGCGATTGGTGGATACGAATCACAGGAAATTCAAAGCGGTGCGATTGGCCGCGGCCCCTGCAGCTTGAGAATAAAAAGCCGCTGTTTTTTCCCTTGGAGCCAGATCGGTTCCGGGGACCAATAAAGAGCTGAAACCTAGTCACCGCCTCCTGGTCTCCTTACTGACGGACACGACAATTTCTCTAAAATCAATATATATTTTATGTCCTGCCTTACTGCAGCACCTTGCCAGCCAAAACAGGGCATGGGGGGTGTCTGTGTGTGGCCCCCCTGCATCTCATTTTCACCCTCCATGGCCTCCTGCAGCACTCTGCTGGCCAAAAACTGTTCACATGGCCCATTTCCAGACTGTTTTTCAATTATTTCGGGGGCATTTTTCAGCCTGTTTTTCACCCTGTTTTTAGCCTGTTTTTCACCCTGTTTTTAGCCTGTTTTTCACCCTATTTTCACCCTAGTTTTGGCTGACAGAGTGTTGCAGGAGGCCATGGAGAGTGAAAATGAGGTGTGGGGGGGCAGTAGGTGGCCAATTTTAGTCAGCAGAAGCACTGCCAATTGATATATTGGCCCCTTGGTATATCCAGATCGGCCCCTGGGGCTGGATTTGAGCACCCCACAGGCTGGATCCAGTCTGTGAATCTTGAGTTTCACACCCCTGGCCTAAATAAAATGGTCAGTACACCATTTACAATACAATAAGAGTGGCAAAATAAGAATGTTTTGCCAACTTTTATCATCCTGCTGTAGCCTGAGCACCTGAGCTCATGGCCATCTTTAACCAAGCACACTCCAATCTTTTTCATCAGCGTTACTAGGCTTCTGTTCTGTCATTCTGTATTGCAGAGCTGAATCAGGCACTTATTGGGACTGCCACCAGGCTGTTGAGGAAAAACCTGAAGTGGCCATTGAAAGGAATGTAGTAATACCTTTTTAAAAATTAACACATTTTAGTAGAAGTCATAACCTGCCTTTTCATGATTTGCATCTCACTTCACCAAATGAATGGAGTTGCTAGAATGAAGTAAGATTTAAATAGGGGTGAGGCAGGAGGGGAGAAGGGAGAGGAAGATAGGCCAGTTATTAATATGCAGATTAAATATGAAATAGACATAATTTTAAATTGTAAACTATTTAGAGTCAAGCATATTAGATAAGCAACTATATAAATTTAATGAATGGATGAACAAATGAATGAACAAATAAATAATTGCAAGTATCTTGCAAGAAGCCTAGGTGGCGCAGTGGTTAGAGTGCAGTACTACAAGCTACTCCTACTGCAATTTGGCAGATCAAATCCCGCTAGGCTCAAGATTGACTCAGCCTTCCATCCTTCCGAGGTGGGTAAAATGAGGACCCAAATTGTTGGGGGCAATATGCTGACTCTGTAAACTTCTTAGAGAGGGCTGTAAAGCACTATAAAGTAGTATATACAAGTGAAACTCGAAAAATTAAATTTTCATGCAAAAGTTCACTTATTTCAGTAATGCAACTTAAAAGGTGAACCTAATATATGAGATAGATTCATCACATGCAAAGCAAGATAGTTCAAGCCGTGATGTGTCATAATTGAGATGATTATGGCTTACAACTCATGAAAACCCCAAATCCACAATCTCAGAAAATTAGAATATTCTGAAAAGGTTCAATATTCTAGGCTCAAAGTGTCCCACTCTAATCTGCTAATATTAAGCCATAATACCTGCAATGGACAATGGAGAAAAGGACCTATACATTGACTACAGAGCTGATTGCATCAAAAGAAAGTCACACAACCCACAACTCCACATCCAAAACCACCCCATCCAATCCAACACCACTCAAAACTAGGCACTCAAAACTAATGTCTAACTACCTCTGTTCCAACCACAACTGACCTTAAATGCAAGTTACTCAATGCAAGAAATCTTGTAAATAAAATACCTGAATTTATCCTCCTACTAAATACGGCTAAATTCGACATTATATTTGTCAGTGAAACATGGCTCAATGCATCTGTCCCTGACTCCATTACCACAGTGAGAGACTATCATGTTTACCAATCAGATCGTGAAATCCGTAGAGGAGATGGTGTTGCTATCTTCTATAAAAAGTCCCTACATCTAAAAAACATCCAAGTTACCCAGGAGCTTGTTATTCCTGAGACCATCGTCTGTGAACTGTCCTTAAATATCACATTTCGGTTCTTACTATGTTACAGAGCCCCTGATTATGACATCAAACATGCAAACAAGCTAAATATACACTACTAACATGGGCAGCATCTTGCCCACATGCTTTTATCTTTCTTGGTGACTTCAATCTACCTCATATTAACTGGACCTTAACGAATGTACAACTGATCCCACACATGTAACCTACAATGCAGTAACAAATCTGGGACTAGAACAACTAGTAACCAACAACACTAGACTTAACAACTGCCTCGATCTCATCTTCTGCAATAGTTTGAATTCAATTTATGGAATACAAATTAAAGAACCCTTTTCCAACAGTGACCATAACATGATTGACTTTTGTCTCAACATACGTCCACACAAAAATCATCACAATGATGGAATCCCCAATTGTAACTTCAAAAAAGGCAGCTATGATCTTATAAACAACGATCTCTCATTCCTTGATTGGCAATTTCTATTCTCTGGATGCAATACTGTAGAAGACCATTAAAACATATTTTTACTTGAAGTCAAAAGAGTCATCAAACTGTATGTACCATTAAAAATTCCCAAAACTAGAAAAAACAAATTACCCATAACAATAAGGAAGCTTCAATACCAAAAAGAAATTACTTTGGCAGAAAAACAAATCTGGTCACGTTGCCAACTTCAAAAGTCAATACAAAAATTTATGCAACCAGATAAAGACTGAATGCACCAATTAATATATTAAACAAGAGGAAAACCTTCTACACACCAATTCTACCCACACTTTTTACAATTTTGTAAACAACAAACTAAAAGACTCAAGGTCCATCCCACTCCTGATAGGACCTAATGGTAAAGACTGCAACGATGACACCATTAAAGCCAACCTCTTTAACACATTCTTTGGCTCAGTATTTGTAAACAGCAATGGATCATGCCCAATATTTCCTAGTTGAACTACAGACAATTACAATGATCTAATACATATCGATTTTACAGAACACAATGTTGAAAAAGCACTAGGCAATTTAAAATCATTTCTATCTATTGGACCGGACGGAATATGTGCCTACTTCTTAAAAAAGCTATCCACTGCCATAGCCTAACCTCTAAGCATAATCTTTGAAAAATCTTTCAGGACCAGCTCCTTGCCAAACCTATGACCTCAAGCCATGGTCATCCCCATCTTCAAAAAGGGAGACCCCAGCCTAGTTGAAAATTACAGACCAATCTCTTTATGCTGCGTTACCTTTAAAGTCATAGAATCAATTATTAACCAATCCATTATCTTCCACTTAGAGACAAACAACCTACTCTCTAATAAACATTTTGGTTTCAGAAAAAAACTATCCTGTAATCTGCAACCCTTACACTACAAAACATATGGACTACCCAACTCAATCAGGGCAAAGCAATAGATGCAATCTACACAGACTTCTGTAAAGCCTTTCATTCAGTGGTACATGACAAACTACTCCTAAAATTAAAATCTTACAGTATCTCTGGACACCTGCATAACTGGATAGAAGCATTCCTATCAAACAGACAACAAATGGTCAAAATTGGGAGCGCCCTATCAATTTCTGTACCTGTCAATAATGGTGTCCCCCAAGGCAGTGTTCTAGGACCAACTCTTTTCATACTCTACATAAATGACTTCTGTGATCACATTAAGAGCAACTCATTCTCTTCGCTGATGATATACAGCTATTCAATACCACAGACAATACTGCTACCCTTCAAAAAGACCTTGATTATGTATCAGAATGGTCAAACAAATGGCAACTTCAAATCTCAACAAATAAATTCTCTGTCCTACATAATGGCAAAAAAAGTCAGAAAATAAAATACAGGCTGAATAGTCAAGACCTTGTTGATGATCCAAACTCTGTCAAGGATCTTGGAGTACTCATCTTTAATGACCTAAGTGCTAGAGCCCACTGTAACTACATAGCCAAAAAGGCATTAAGAGTTGTTAACCTAATCTTACATAGCTTTTTCTCTGGTAATATTGCACTAATAACTAGAGCATACAAAACATTTGCTAGACCAATACTCGAATACAGCTCATCAGTCTGGAACCACATTATGTATATCTGATACTAACACAGTTGAGAAAATCCAGAAATATTTCACAAGAAGAGTTATCCACTCCTCTACTCATTGCAGAATACCTTATGCCACCACACTTGAAATTCTAGAGCAAAAAAACCTAGAACTATGCCGCCTTCAGTCCGATCTAAGAATAGTATATAAAATCATACATTGCAATGTCCTACCAGTCAATGAATACTTCAGCTTCAACCATAACAACACAAGAGCAAACAATAGATACAAACTCAAGATTAATTGCACCAAACTTGATTGCAGGAAATACGATTTCAGCAACAGAGTGGTCAATGTCTGGAATACTCGACCTGACTGTGGTTTTTTTTTCCCCAAACCCCAAAAACTTTAACCTTAGACTGTCTACTATTGACCTCACCCCTTTCCTAAGAGGTCTGTAGGGGGCGTGCATAAGTGCACCAAAATGCCTACAATCCCTGTCCTATTGTTTCTTTTATTTTTATTTTTCTTATATGTACCCATGTATTCATAACTATGTTTTTACTTAGTATCTATTATCTTGTAAGCAATTGACAAAAATAAATAAATAAATAAAAATAAAATAAAAAAGCAGCAGGGATGACCGCAGCCTGGAGAGGATTATCAGGAAAAGGCCATTCAAAAGTGTTGGGGACTTTCACAAGAAGTGGACTGAGGCTGGAGTCAGTGCATCAAGAGCCACCACACACAGATGGATCCTGGACATGGGCTTCAAATGTCAAATTCCTCTTGTCAAGCCACTCCTGAACAACAAACAATGTCAGAAGCGTCTTACTTGGGTAAAGGAAAACAGAACTGGTCTGTTGCTCAGTGGTTCACAGTCCTCTTTTCTGATGAGAGCAACTTTTTCATCTCATTTGGAAACCAAGGACTCAGAGTCTGGAGAAAGAATGGAGAGGCACAGACTGCAGGATGCTTGAAGTCCAGTGTGAAGTTTCCACAGTCTGTGTTGATTTGTGGAGCCATGTCATCTGCTGGTGTTGGTCTACTGTGCTTCATTAAGTCCAGGGTCAATGCAGCCGTCTACCAGGAGATTTTGGAGCACGTCATGCTTCCTTCCGCAGACGAACTTTATGGGGATGCTGACTTCATTTTCCAGCAGGACTTGACACCTGCCCACACTGCCAAAAGCACCAAATCCTGGTTCAATGACTGTGGGATTACTGTGGTTGATTGGCCAGCAAACTTGCCTGCCCTGAACCCCATAAAGAATCTATGGGGCATTGCCAAGAGAAAGATGAGAGACATGAGACTGAACAATGCAGAAGAGCTGAAGGCCGCTATTGAAGCATCCTGGTCTTCCATAACACTTCAGCAGTGCCACAGGCTGATAACTTCCATGCCACACTGCATTGAGGCAGTAATTGCTGCCCAAGGGGCCCAAACCAAGTACTGAGTACATATGCATGCTTATACTTTTCAGAAATCCGATATTGTTCTATGTACAATCCTTGTTTTATTGATTGCATGTAATATTCTAATTTTCTGAGATTGTGGATTTGGGGTTTTTGTGAGCTGTCATCACAATTATGACAAATCACGGCTTGAACTATCTTGCTTTGCATGCAATGAGTCTATCTCATATATTAGTTTCACCTTTTAAGTTGCATTACTGAAATAAATGAACTTTTGCACAATATTCTAATTTTTCGAGTTTCAACAATAAATCCAAGTGCTATTGCTATTCCTAACTTATCAATTAACAATTGTACTTTGTTAAAAATCCATTGTGTTTGTTGAGACTCTCTGATATTGCTGAAATCTTTTAATGTTTGTGAGTTTAGGAATTTATCACCCAGTGGTGTTGTAAATGATGTCCACTTTTCCAAAACCATCTCTATGCTGTTTAGTGAAGTCCATTTTTCCAAATAGTCTTAGTGTTCTAAAAATCTGAAATCTGTTGTTACTATTTTGTTGTTGTTTTGAGTCCTGATTTCAAATTTGTATTAATCCATTATTTTATGTAAGATTTGTCTCATATGTCCCATGTAGAATCCAGAGGGGTATTGCTGGCAAGATTATAGCATATGCCACATTAGAGGAAAAGTATATGAAGGTACCTCAAACCTCATTTGTGTCCTTCTAGATCTTCATGTAGATGTTGGAACAAGATAAATACGTGGATTTGTTGCCAGATCGTTTTTATAATTCCATCGGATTTTCAAATTGATCATTCTGATTTGTGGTCAACAGAGCTATCTCTATATTCTGATATCCTAGACCTCCTTCCTTCCCACGTCTTCTTTCTGCTTTTAATCTGCACCTATCCAAACAAACTAGTTTTCTATTTATTTATTTATTTAATTTATATTGCCGCCTATTCACCCATGGCGACTTACACAATGTAAAATCATATTTAAAACAAAAAATAAAATAAAATAACTAGCACACATTCCATTACATTTTTGCAATTTCATACCAATATCCATTCCTTTAGTTTTTTCCTGTTTTCTCAGTACACTCTTACAAGGCTGATGAAAGTGGGAAGTAGAAAAGGAAACAATCCACTTTATCTGGGTAAGGGTTGCCTAATTTCTACCCAGAATTAAGCTAAATTAATCAAAAGTATTTTTGAAAAGAAGGGAGACTCTGGAGATAAGGAGGGAGGGAATTGTTTTCCCCCTTCCAATGGAAAGTAGCAAGTGAAAGTTTTGAGCTGATTACACATCCACTGGAATTGAAAGAACTAAACTATAACTATTTTTAAAACAGGAAGAGAAAGACTGACTGGACTGAGTATTTTAACAAGATAAGTGCAATCTAAGACATGGATATAGATAATAAGTACCTCTACTGAACTATTTTTCCTATGTTTTTGGCTATATTAAGTGAAAGTCATTTCCACCCCTCTTCTTTGACTTCTAAACTCATAATGGAAAAGGAAAAGAAAGTAAGGATGCCGCCTATTGGCCAAAGATAATATATAAAAGAAATATTTTGGAACTTAAGCTAAACAAGAGATTGAAAATACTTTGTTTTGAGGACTGTTGCACCTTTAGTCTAGAGGACTGCTGCACCTTTAGTCTAGAAATAGACTAAAGATTAATTTTAGTTTGGAAATAATTGTGGGAAAAGTAAGATAGATGGCAGTTAAGAAAAGAACTGCTTCTGAATTTCTGTGCATTATAAATACTTTTGGCGGACGGACAGAAAAAGTGGAAAGACAAGATATTTATTTTGAGAATGTGGGAAGAAGACCTTGGGTTTAGCTTGACATTTTGGAACATTAGAGTATTAAGGGCTGAGGACTGCTATCAGTGGGCCTTGTAGATTATAAATATTAATTGATAGAAGATAAGCCAGCATAAAAGACATTCTTAAGGATGAATATTTTCCCTTTTTTACTTTCTAATTCTCTTCTTATAAAATATGGCTAGTGTGGATTGCTCCGGTGAACTATAAGAATATTGAAAAATCAAAGACTAGGGTTACAGTGGACCTTGTGGATTGTTAACTTAATTGATTCTGACACTGAAATACTGAGATATTGAAAACTGATTGAACTTGAATTGGAGGGCATTGGATTTGTAATGTGTTTTTTCCCCTTTTCTTATCTGATACATGGGATATTGAAGTATTAGGTTGCCACTGGAGGGTAGCTTTTGGTTGGTTTGCTCTTGGCTATTAGTAGGGTTAGTTGGATGTACCTGTTGCTAGCTTACAAATAGAGGAAAGAAGAGAAAGAAGCTTAGCTGTTGAGATGTCAAGCACCTCAAATTTAACCAAAACAGGGAAGAAGGCATCTTCTACACCAGTGGTCTGGGGACCCACTGAGAAAATTTGGGTGGTCCATCTTCTACACCAGTGGGCTGGGGACCCACTGAGAAAATTTGGGTGGTCCATCTTCTACACCAGTGGGCTGGGGACCCACTGAGAAAATTTGGGTGGTCCACAGAAAAATGTCACCCCCCCCCAAAGCAATTAATCCAGGCTGCGTGGGAACTCAAGGCTGTGCTGCCCACATGGCCCGCAGGAATACAAGGCTTGTGTTGCTTGCATTGCGAACAACACGAGGTAGTGAGGGGAGAGGGGAAAGATGAGAGGGGGGGAACTTGCCCCACTCGTCTCACGTGCCTCGCCTGGCCACCAGGATGCTTCTTTCCGCTTCTTTCTTCTGCTTTTGGCTGCACACAAGGAAAGCAGCAAAAGTCTTTCTTTCTGTCCTCCAAACTCTAGCAGAAATAAATACATAAAATTAATGCAACAAATTAAGTTGGATTTGGAGAAATGGAAGAATTTACAACTATCAATGATCATGTTAGATTGACAATGTGAGATTTAATATGACTTGTGAGTAATGGCAAAAAAAAGGATAGCAAAAAAGATTATAACCAACTGACACACTATATGTATATAACTGAAAGATGGTTTCATGTTTTTTATATTTTGTTTGTATATGTCTGTCGTAAAAAAATAAAAATTTCTTAATAAAAAAAATGATAAGGAGAATATCTACTATAAAAATGAATATATTACCGAAGTTACTTTTCTTATTTCAAACAATACCAATAAAACTAGAGAAAAAGTATTTTGAAGAATTAAATTAACAATTTTGAACTATATCTGACAAGGGGAAAAAAAGCAAGAATAAATTTGAAAATGTTACAGGAGTCTAAAGGCAAGGGAAGGGGTGTTGGGCTACCAGATTGGGAGCTATACTATCAGGTACCTGTACTTACATGGGTAAAAGAATGGATAAATTTGAAGGATAGAAGATTATTACTAGTGGGACATGATCTTCAATTAGGATGGCATGCTTTCCTGTGGTATAGAAGGAGTACAGTACATAGATATTTTCAAAGACATTATGTAAGGAATGGTTTAATCTTGGTATGGGAAAAAATCAAATTACAAAATTATAGGAAAATACCAATCTGGCTTTCTACAATGGAAGCATTGATACAACCAAATCTTATTAATTGGATATTCTAAATGAAAATGGAGAACTTAAAACTAGACAGTAATTACAAAATCAAAGGGTTGACTTAGCTTAGTGGCCACACTTGCAAATACAATCGAGATACGAGAAAGATGCAAAAACATGGGTTGTTTTTTTTTTTATAAAGAACCAACAACACTTGATAAGATGTTATTAGGGACAGATGAAAAACTGATAAAAATATATAATTATTTATTAAGTTTCAAAATGGAAGATGAAAAAGTTAAAGAAACAATAATAATGTGGGCAAAAAACTTTGGCTATACTATAGAACTAGATAAAGGGCAAAAATTTTGAGACAGAAACTACAAACTGACAAACTGGCTACTGCATATAAGGGAAATCTATATAAAATGTTTTATAGGTGGCACTTGCCACTAGCAAGATTAGCAAAAATATTTAACAACATGTCCGCCAAATGTTGGAAGTGTAAACAGATCCCGGGTACTTATTATCATATGTGGTGGACATGTATGAGAGCAAGAAAACACTGGACAAAAATACACACATGGTTGGAAAAGATGATCAAATAGCATATAGATTTGAAACCAGAAATATTTTTGTTAGGTATAATGCCAGAAAGTGATGATAAAGAGACTATATATTTAATTTTACATTTATTGACAGTAGCCAGAATTATATTTACACAATGCTAGAAAAATGAGAACATCCCATTAGATGAAAATATAATTCAGAAAATATTGGATTGTGCAGAAATGGATAGATTGACATTGAAAATAAAAGGAGATACAGAGTATCATTTAACGTGGAATAGATTTTATCAGTTAGAGATAAGAGGTAGAAATTAGGTGAAAAAAGAATATTGCTGTGTATAAATTAAACATGAACTTTATTTATAACCATAAGTATGCTAATATAATCAATAGGATTACAATTAAGCTAACATAATTGTAAATATGGTTAAATCATTCTGTTGTCCTACTACTATTGTTATTAGCATATGTTGCTGTTTCTTTTTCTTCTTCTTTTCTTTTGTAAAATGGTATGCCCGGACAATACACTTATTCAAAATGTTTATATATAAATAAGTAAATAATTAAAAAAAGAAGGCAGGAATCTTTCTCTCCTGTCCTCACTCCAGGAAGTCCTTCTTCAATCTGAGTTTCAACCAGATTACCCTGATCCTGGGTGTTGGTGCTTTCTTAATGATGGTGCTCTCTGTGACAATCTGGTCAATTACTTTTTAACTACCACTGAGTCAATATATTTCTGTGCCACCCCAGCTTAGATGTTCTTATTTCTTCCTGATAATTTATTACTTCCTTTTTCTTTCCCACTATTGTCATGTTTACTTTTTGTCTGCTTCTCTCTTTCTTTCTCTCCCAAACTTCCTTAATCCAGCTCCGCCTTCTCATTTTTTTGCCATGGCACAATTCTTCAATAATTCCAAAATTCCTATCAAGAGCACCCCTCCAACCACTTTCTTTCATCATCTCTTTTTTCTAATTATTATATTTTCCTAGTTTTTTTTTTTTTTTAAACAGACAGCTGACAGCTTCCAGTCTGCTTCACTGTTGTTTTATGCCCACTATATGGTATACTAAGATAGACACTTGCCAGCTTTGGTTGAAAGTCATAATGTTTAGAACTTCCTCCTTTTCTCCCAGACTTTTCTCTCTCTCGGGAACAAGGGCATAATACATTCCACTGTTACCATTACTCCACACATAGAGTCAACAAATTGGTAACGGGTGAGGCTCTAGCTACTCTTCTTAATACTGCATTCATGGAAAGCAAGGCAAGGGGCCAAAGGAAACTGTACTGGGCTTTTGGGCAGTGACATCCTCAGGTTGCCATAGCAGTAGATACGCATTACGGATGCTTTTCAGGTTTCAGTGTAAAAGATTAATTGGATAGCAATAAAATATGCACTGAAAGAGGCTCCTAATATTCAGAGAGAAAGAAAGAGAGAGGGAGAGGGAGAAAGAGAGAGAGAGAGCAAGAGAGAGAGAGAGCACTATTGCGAATAGAAATATGCTTGTTATGAAATGGACTTTCAATGAGAGTGGTCTATAACAGGGGTGTGCAACCTTAAACACTCAAAGAGCCATTTGGACCCGTTTCCCACAGAAAACACTGGGAAACACAAAACCTGAGTGGGCATGGCCAATTTGATGTTACTCACTCCCACCCAGCTACATGACCCCCCCCCATCCCATGACTACCCAGGTTTTGTGGTTTCTAGTATTTTCTTTTCTCTAGGAAACAGGTCTCTCTCTCTCTCCCCCCCCTCTCATGTCTCCCTCTTTCCTTCTTTCATCTCTCTCTCTCTTTTTCTCATCTCTCTCTTTCTCTCACACACATCTCACTTTCTCCCTCTCTCATCTCTCTTTCTATCTCTCTCTCTCTCCATCTCTCTTTTTCTCCCTTTCTCCCTCTCCCTCTCTCTCATCTTTCTCCCTCTCTCTCATCTTTCTTTCTCCCTCTCTTTTTCTCTCTCATCTCTTTCTCCCTCCCTCCCTCTCATCTCCCCTCCCTTTCTCTTTATCTCTCTCTCCCTCCCTCTGATTTCTCTCTCTCTTTCTCTCATGTATATGTGTGTTCCCACTTGAACCATTTCCAAAAACAGGCAAGGGTTAGGTTTTGATTTTGTCATTTCAGGTTCCCAGATAAATGAAGTTCTTTTGTCCCCCTGCTGTGTCTTCCTGTCGGCTGAATCTACCACTGGCTGGCCCCATCCTTCAACCTCCCCTCCCACTCATTCCTCACCTGCCCTGAGAAGAGAAGGGCGACAGCAGACTTGCTCCATATTCCAGGCTGAGAGCGAAGCGCCCCTCTACTTGCCTATTCTTCCCCTCTTGTTGGTGCTGCACACACTTTGGGAAGATGCGTGACTTGTTCTCAACACTGAGACAGTGTAGTATGCTACCAGTTCAACCCAGTTCATCCGAACCGGTAGCAAACATTGTAGTAAAATGTAGTAAAAAATAAGTAAAAGATAGTAAAAAATAAGCCTGCGATGATCAGCTGAGGGGAGAAAGAAGAGAAAAGCACAGGATTGGCCTTCCTACCCACTCATGCACTTTTCCTTTAATCTCTCAGCTGATTGGCACTTGCAGGGCTCAACCGGTGTATGGAAAGTTGTATGCGCGCATTAGGTATGTGCACCCACATGATCACCAAAATGGTAGCGGAACAGGTAGGATCCCATTACTGCCCTGAGACACTGGCCAGGCCAGCTGCACCTGATGCTCCGCATTGTAACGGGCTCCAGGGGGAGAAGGGGACATCATTTCCCCCATTGTAAAGTGCACTAAATTTACGTGTGCTGCGCAAGGTGCTGCAAGAGCAGTGATAAGGCCATGGAGGCAGCTAGAGAAATATGGGGATATGCATGTCTTTCTCTCCGCCCCGAGACACTGATGCCGCTGCTCTCTCCGCCTCCGTGGGCTACTCGCTTAAACTTAGCATGCTTCATAATGGAGGAAACGGCATCCCCTCTTCCTCCTGGATCCCATTATGATGCAGAGCATCGGCTGCAGCCAGCCCAGCCAGTGCCTCAGGGTTGAGAGTAAGTCACGTCTCCCTGAGGTGTGCGCAGCACCAAGGAAGGCTGGAAGAAGAGGCAAGTAGAAGGGTGCTTTGCTCCCACCCTGGAATTCAGAATGAGACTCCATCCACTGCTATCACCCTTACTTTCTCAGGCAAGGAGTCACTGTGAGGGGAAGGTGAGGAGTGGGGCCAGCCAGTGGTAGGATCATCTGACAGGGAGTCGCAGGAGAGAGTCCAAAGAGCTGCAAGTTGCCGACCCTCAGTCTATACAAATGGAGTGCACGAATGAACATTTGGAATCAAAATAGGCAAGTTGTGAAAAGGCTTTTTATATATGTTGTATACTTTTCTTTACCATAAAAAAAGAGAGACATGGTACCTCCTAGAGAAGAGTCATCTTTATCTTGTCATGAAGACTAAAATCAGTGGAAGGAACAGATAACTAATGATAATATTTAATGATGACTTTTCCCAGATGCACATTTACCTACCCAACCAATGAGACAAATCAAATGTTGGAAAAATTAAAAAGTATATTGCAAGAATCTCACCACTCTGCAAATAAGGAGACAATCACATAATGAGAGAGCTAAGAAGAATGAATAACGTATTAAGGCAATAACATGTATCCTTGAGGCAAATGGAAGTGGTAAAGAAAAAGAATTATTTTCTGACAGGAATGAAAAAAAATCATGTTTCTTGGATGTCAGGCTATGGCAGCAAGCCTTTGTGTCTACTGTTATCTGCAGAATAGATTAACATCAAGATAATGGAAACAACACTATTCAGAGAATTTGGATCCAAAGCATAAACAAACATCCAAAGATAAAATAACTGAACTGTGGAATTGAAAAAAGGATGCTTATTGGGAAGATTATAGCTTAAAAAAGAGGTAGAATCCTGGAAGGAATATAAAAGCAGTGAAGAAGCATAGTGTGGCATAACTTTGATGATGAGAATCCAGATGGTGTAATCAGTGACCATCCAAACAGAGAGAAATTGGCAGCAGTAACAAAAAAAAATGTTGTAGATTCCAGCCACAGTCACCTCATATTTTTTTCCTAGGGCATCAATTCAGTCTTAAAATACTAGAAGCTCTTGATTGAGGAGCCCGCCATCCAAGGCTTATAATCACATGGTCAGAAATCCTCATTGTGATCTTAATACTGGATCCCATTAAAACAGATTCAGCAAGTTTCTTTAACTCATAGCCTTCTCTGTTTTTCACTCTTACCAGTCATTTATAATTTAAACTTATGCATATTCATGAATCTGCATCATCATTCCCGAGACAAGCTTTTATTTTATTATCCTCCAGAAATGTCTTTGAAGTACAGAAATATGTAGACTTAGGTACTTCCATACATGCTGTCAGTACAGTTTTATATTAACAGTAAAACCACAATTATCAAACTATTTTGCAAGTAGATGTACAATATTTCAGAAGCTGATGAGATGAATCTCTTTCTCAGCATTGTTTTTCTCTAGTGCCTTTCAGGGAATGGGAAATCTGCATTTAACTCCTCAAACAGAAAGACGCTGAAAATTGGGATAGCTACAGTCAATTTGTGATAAGGAAAACAACTTTCTACATATAGAAACATTTCTGCATATACATACATTTCCATAACCTGGCACCTTCTTCTATCATATGCACTCCTCTTTCTTTCTCTGACTAAATGATAACTGTTCTTGTAGCAGAATAGCAAGAATGATGAGCAGAATTTTGAATATTCAGATGCTTCGCATTGTTCCACGACCTGTTTTCCCAAGCGGTAATAAGAAAGGAGAACTTATGCAGACTGATTTTGTTTGCAAAAACATTAAGTGAATTAATGTTTGTAAGATCAGTAGGATGCAAATCATTTTAGCCAGGATGATTCCAGGAGCTTCAAGTGTAGCAAATTCTGAACTAAATATAAAAACTATTTCATATCACAGACAGTCATGTGAGGATCTGTTAAGCCTGGGTTCCCCAACCAGGGTTAAGGAGACAAGCTAAACAGAATGTGCAGCGTTAATCAGATAGGCACACAGATAAATGAGTGAGATATGTTTGTATGTTTGTTAACATACAGTAAAAATAACAGATACGCTTGTGCTATCAAAAATATAGTTTATTCCATTTATAGCATAGTCAAAATAACAGTCCATTAGTCATGTATCATTTAGTCAGTCCATTCAAGGATATTCAGTTAGCAAAGTCCGTGTAGAATATCCTATGTCAGTTCACTTACAAATCAGTCCTTTGTCTCTCTCCCATTCGAGTAAAGCAGTCTTGAGTCCATGCAGTAATTAGGGATCATCAAAGCCAGAGAGAGCAAGCTGTCGTCTTGCTTCTTTTAAAGTGCTTTCACAACCACTCCCTTAATTACATTCCCATATTTAAAGTTGCAGACACTTTAACTAACAAACTATGATTACATATTTATTATTTTACCTAAACCAGTTAGGGTAAACAATGTTATCCCTAACATTCTCCCCTTTTAGGAAATAATAATAAATATAACTATTTACATCTTTAAATCATATTTGTTACAACTCTCTTTAAATTTGATTACTCCTTGAGCTTTTGTAAATTGGTCTGCAATGTTTTCTTCTGTCATGCAGTATTCCAATTTAATTAGCCCATTCTTTACAGATTCTCTAACATTTAAGTATCTTAAATCAGTATGCTTTGATCTAGTTTTTACAGCAATACTAGTAGCTAACTTTATAGCTGCCTAGTTGTCCTCGTACACAATAATGGAATCTTTAACAGTTATACCCATGTCTAATAATAACTGTTTGTACAAAATTAAGTCAGTGCATAATAATGATAGACATGAAAATTCCGCTTCCATTGTGGACAAGCTGATATGCTGTTGTCTGATTGACCTCCACCCTATTAGTGTCTTACCAAATAATATAGCCATCCCAGATGTTGATTTTCTAATGTTTATGTCAGTTGCAAAACTTGCATCTGCATAGGCACTAAGACTCAAATCACCCTTTGGTTCTATATACAATGCATGGTTCATTGTTCCTTTAAGATATCTTAAAATTCTCTTTAATGATTGCCAATGACATTGATGTGGATCCGAATTAAAACGTGCCAGCTGATTAACACTATAAGCTATATCTGGCCTAGACCAATTGCTTATATATTATAAGCTACCAATCAAAGATTTATATATAGACTTATCAAATTTGGGACTTTGATCATTAGTTTGGCAAACTTCCTGACTCATTGGAGTCTTTGCCAGTTTACAAAGTTCCATTTTATACGTTTTAATTAATTGGAAAATTTTATCTTCTTGAGATATCTTAAATCCATTTTTTGTTTTGTTAATTGTCAATCCTAGATACTTTTTAATTTCACCTAAATACTTTAATTTTATCTTTTTGGCTAATAATGATATAATCTCATTAGCTTCATTATTAGTCTTAGTTATCAAAGCAATATCATCTGTAAATAATAACAATAATGACACCGTTCCATTATTTTCTCTTTTAAACACACATGGATCTGCTAAACCAGATTTAAAACCTATATTGCTTAACTCTTTCACAATATATTGGTTCCTCTCAAAGCCAGATTGTTTCAACCCATAAAGACTCTTTTTGAGTTTCCAACAATCATTACAATTTACTTTATTTTCTTTTATAACAATTGGCTTCTTCAAATATATAGTGTTCTGCAATGGTGCATGAAGGTAAGCAGTTTCTACAGCTAAATGGTTAATGATATAGTTTTTCTTAGTTGCCCACACTAATGCTGCTCTTAAAGATGTTGCTTTAAGGCTTGGTGCAAAAACTTTATCGTAATCAGATGCAGTTTGATTAAATGCTTGAGCTACCAACCTAGCTTTATGGGTAACAGTCCCATCATTTCCAGTTTTTGCTTTAAATATCCATTTGCACCCAATGGATTTTTCTCCTGGAGATAATTTAGCATCTTCATATACTTTCATTACCTTTAATGAATTTAGTTCTTTTTCCATTGCCTTTTGCCAATTCTCCTGATCCTTAGCAGGATACATCTTAAGTTCATCTATACTAATTGGAACTTTAGTTACTTGGCAAACTATACTTGCTAGGTATATCAGGTGGTCTAGTTACACATGTAGTACGTCTAGGTATTACAGGACTTACAGGTGGACTTTCATTAATTAACTCTTCTTGATTATCTAACTCTTCCTGATCAACTGTTTCCTCTTGTTCTGGTCCTATTTGCTCTTCATGGACTTCTTCTTTAATTGGATTCTTCTTATAACAATTCTGTTCTTTCTGCCTTTTGTAGGGTTCAGTAATTACTTCGTTATTTAAATCTTGTTCTAATCTATTTCATCCTACATGTTCTAGGAATTTAGCACTAGCACTGGTGTAAACTCTAGATGTATGTGGTTCCCAGAATCTATAAGATCTATGATTAGATTTATATCCTACAAAAAATAATCTTTTAGCTCTATGCTGTTCTTTTTGTCTAAGTTGTGTAGGGATATGCACCCATGCTGGTGCTCCAAATGTGTGCATGTAACTTAAATCAGGTTTTGTACCATGCCACATTGTGAATGGTAATTCACCTGTTGTTGAATTAACATTATTTAATATATGATTACCACACATTATTGCTTCTCCCCATAAATTGTCAGGTAATCCTGAATCAGACAACATAGTATGTGCCATTGATTGTAGTGTTTGGCCTTGTCTCTCTATAAAGGCATTATGTTGTGGCCTATATGGTGCAGACTTTTTATGTTGAATACCTAACATTCTAAGTCTATTCTGGAATTTATTATTTGTAAATTCCGCACCATTATCTGTTATAAGAGTTACTAATTTCTTTTTAGTTTTCCTTTCTGCAAATTTTATCCAATTAAAGAGATTTAGATACGTTTCAGTTTTGCTCTTCATTAAATAGCAGAACCCATATCTAGAATAGTAGTCCATTATACTTAATATACATCGAGCTCCTCCTACACTTGGTTTTTTCGGACCTATTAAATCAGCAAATACTACTTCTAAAGGCTCTTTGGTAGTAAATCCTTCAAATCTATTAGCTGGTTTGACCTTGCTCTTGCTTTGATTTCAGGCATTACATTGCAAATACTTATTACAAGGTTTCAAATTTATTCCTTTAGATAATTCAACAGTTTTCTTAAGCATTTTAAAATTTAAATGCCCTAGCCATCGGTGTAACAAGTGAATACATTCATCATGAGGTTTCTTATTATCATAAACCATGTTAGCCACTTCTAAACCATTATCATTTAACACATATAATTCACCTCTTAAAAATGCAGTAATTTTCTTATCTTCTTTCTCAATTATGCAGTTATCTCCTTTAAAAGTAACTACATATCCTAGTTTAACCAAAATTCTTACTGAAATTAAATTAAACTTAAGTTGTGGTACATATAACATTTTTACATTCTCTTTTATGAAAGAACAATATGCTATACCTTGACCTTTAGCTTTCAGTTTCCAGCCATTGGCTAACGATATCTGCTGTGTACTCTTGGACATTTTAATAAATTTTTTGTTATCATTTGTTATACAGTAGGATGCTCCACTGTCAACCATCCATAAATTATTTTTTACAGCTCCGTTAGTATACATGGCTAACTCTAAATTTTTCTTTATCTTTTGATGACTTTTAGTATTCTGGCCAGCGTTCTGGCGCTTTGCTTTTTTACAAAATCTTGCCAAATGTCCTCTTCCTCCACAATTAAAACTCTTTTTAATTGCGTATGCAGTAGGAGATACATTATCTTCTTTTTGAGGTTGCTCCCTCCTTAACTCATTTCTTTCAAGTCTTCTTCTGGCCTCTTCAATCAATCTGCCAGTTATATCAGTTAAAGTTAAACTTTCCTTAGGCAAAATTTCAAGGGAAGTGACGTAGTTGTCATAACTTTCATCAAGTGAAGATAGAATTATGTAGACTTGGTGTAGTTCAGAGAAAATAAGCTCTTTCTCATGCAGTTCTTGAAAAATGCTTTGCATAGTTTTCAAATGACTCAGCATATCACCATTCGTCTGGAGATGCGTCCTGAAAAGCTTCCGTGTAAGATTTATGTGAGCACCAATGTTATCTCGGACATAAATCCTCTTCAGCTTCTGCCAACACCCAACAGCTGTTTGTTCTCCATGGATATGAACAAGTTGTTGGTCAGTTAATGTTAATCCAATTATGCAAATAGCTTGTTGATTTTTATGCATAAATTCTTCTATTTTTAGTCTATCTTCATCATCCTCTGGATCCCATTCCTCTACGTTTGGTGGATTTTCAATTATGTTCCACAGACCTTCTCTTCGTAGAAGTAGACTACATTTCATAGACCATGATACATAGTTTATTCCATCCAACTTGGATATAAGGGACAAACTTTGTAGATTGACTTGTGCCATGTTTTCTTATATGGATATAAAACTATAATTAATAAAACACAGCTGTCTATTTACTGTAATGTATGACAACACAAACTCTCACTTTTACATAAATCTGTTTTATCCTAGTTAAACTGACTTTGCAGCCTCTGGGCCCATAACCAGTGTTAAGCCTGTGTTCCCCAAGCAGGGTTAAGGAGACAAGCTAAACAGAATGTGCAGCGTTAGTCAGATAGGCACACAGATAAATGAGTGAGATATGTTTGTATGTTTGTTAACATACAGTAAAAATAACAGATACGCTTGTGCTATCAAAAATATAGTTTATTCCATTTATAGCATAGTCAAAATAACAGTCCATTAGTCATGTATCATTTAGTCAGTCCATTCAAGGATATTCAGTTAGCAAAGTCCGTGTAGAATATCCTATGTCAGTTCACTTACAAATCAGTCCTTTGTCTCTCTCCCGTTCGAGTAAAGCAGTCTTGAGTCCATGCAGTAATTAGGGATTGCGGTATCTGCCATCCCGCATTAGATGGGCGCCTCATGAGAGGGAGCAAGGGAGAGAGAAACGACACGAGACGAGGTTTTCTCTGGATGAGCGCGCCAAATGCCTCGGCCCTGGCTCTTTTATTATGCTTTTTCACAGGGGGGTGAAATTCTTCAAAGCCCAGGGTAAACAAGACATTCATGAATTATAATAGCTTAGGTCAGCAGGAAATACATAAGATTTATAATAGCTCAGGTTAGTAAAGACAACAGGGTATCAGAAAGCGTAATTTATAGGAATTCAGGTCAATTAAAACATCATTCTGTATTGACAGCTGTTTAAACTCCTCTTCTCTTTTGCATGCCTGGCAAAGATCACTGAAGAGATAGGAGTCTTAATGTTTACATGAGAAAGATACAATGCAGACAGGAGTCTGATGTTTACAAAAAGATACAATGCTAGGATGGTACAGAATTGCACTGATAGTTACAACAAGGGATCATCAAAGCCAGAGAGAGCAAGTTGTCATCTTGCTTTTTTTAAAGTGCTTTCACAACCACTCCCTCAATTACATTCCCATATTTAAAGTTGCAGACACTTTAACTAACAAACTATGATTACATATTTATTATTTTACCTAAACCAGTTAGGGTAAACAATGTTATCCCTAACAGGGTCTTCTATAGCTTATAGCTTTATTTGGGCAGCTAATTGTCAAGCATAATGAATCAGGATCATTTGTAAGGTTGCAACCTAGATTTATTCAAACCTATATATAAGAATCAGATCTACTAAAGTTCAGTATTAAATTGGTGTAAATAAGGGCCACTGGAGTTCAGGAAAGGTTGGACTTGGAATGCTTGTGGGAAATGCAGTGGCTCTAAGTTAATGACACACTTAACTCACTCCCCTAGCTTTGTCTGTTCTTCTCCTACATCAATATAGAACTGCATTGGAAAATGTGAGATAGCTATTCAGAAAGCAAACTCTTACAACCAGAGATTAAATGCATTTCCAATGCCAATGTGATTGAGAACTCTTTAGCTATAGGTAAAGGTTCCTCTCATACATACGTGCTAGTTGTTTCCGGCTCTAGGGGGCGGTGCTCATCTCCGTTACAAAGCCGAAGAGCCAGCACTGTCCAAAGACATCTCCATGGTTATGTGGCCGGCATGACTAAACGCCAAAGGTACACGGAAGGCTGTTACCTTCCCACCAAAGTAGTCCCTATTTTTCTATTTGCATTTTTACATGCTTTCAAACTGCTAGGTTGGCAGAATCTGGGACAAGTAATGGGAGCTCAGTCCATTATGCGGTGCTAGGAATTTGAACCGCCAAACTGCTGACTTTTCAGATCGACAAGCTCAGCATCTTAGCCACTGAGCCACCTTGTCCCCTTCTCTTTAGCTATAGATTCCCATAAAATACTAATAATTCCCTCTCACATCTGTGCTTGCAAAATTTCCAAGGGTATCTGGCTGACTTCTATGAGAAACAGAGTGTCAAAGTAGATAAACACAGGGGTGGAATTCCACCAGTATAACAACCGGTTTGGTGATCATGCAGTTTGCATTGTCATTCCATATGTTGTAGGTGTATTGGAAAAGCTCAGGAGGATCTTCAGCCAACATAACATACGTGCACACTTTAAACCCAAGAATACACTAAGGCAGAAGCTTGTCCACCCCAAGAATAAAACACCCAGATAAAAATTGAGCAACGTGGTATATGCAGTATAATGCAGTGAGCTACGTGCCAGATCTATACATTGGGGAAACGAAACAGCCACTTCATAAATGCATGACACAACATAGGAGAACAAACACATCAGGATTAGATTCAGCAATCCATCTGCATTTAAAAGACACAGGCCACTCTTTTGAAGACAACAAAATCCATATTTGGGACATTCTTTGAATATCTTCAAAGAAAAACCAGAAAGTCCAGTTGTCTGTTGAAAAAAGCACCCTTGGGATTTGGTCAACATGTTGCTATTCTCAGCTGGGCTTATTGGTGATGCTGAGTTGGGAAATGTCAATGTTTTCGGGGCTTTGGTAGTACCATACTTCAAAAAAGGTTGACAATGCTAGGATTCAAAATTAATTAAATAGGTGCCTAAAGGTTTTATTTCTTAAAATGCCTGTAAGCCATCAAAATTTGCAGTAGGTTTTAGGCCTGGTCACTCAAAAGGACTCAGGACAACCATAATATTGGTATTGCTGAATGTTGTGAGTTTTGGATGTCAGCAATTAAAATTAGACTATGTACAGAAGAATCCTTTTCAGTACATGTAAACTATAAGTCAGCTGTCAGGTAGAAATGCCCTCCCAACTTCTGGAGCATTTAAATAGAAATGATGGGAATTGTAGGAGATACCAAGTTGAGGATGCTGCTTTGTGTTTAACATGTGTACCTGTTTTCAATATCATTGTTCACAATAAATGATGATAAATAAAACAAAATCATGAACATTTATAGACTGCTTTCCCCTGGGGTATTAGAAAACTACGATCAGTTTTCCGCACAAGTCAATGCTTGAAATTTAGGAAATAGGACTGCCAGAGGTGAGACTCCAGCATATTCTGAAGCCTCAGTATTCTCCGAAGTCAGAAATAAAGCTCAGTTTGGTAGTCTCTCTCCTAATGTCAAGGCTCAGGAGCAGGAGAGCAAACTTCCTAAATATAAAGAGAATGGGCGTTGGTTCTTTCCTGGCACGCCGTTTCTCTTGGACTGGGAGGATTGTCCAGAGGATGGATGGAGCTTCAGTCTCTGCTTATTGTAGGCTGAGCTTGATTTCTGAGGAACGCTCCTCCCTCCATCACGTGGCTTGCCATCTCGTTCCCCAGTTTATGCGAAGAAGAGAAGAAAGACACAGGCATTAGTGCTGTCCCTTTTGCTAGACTTAAGGTGCCTTGGCCGAAACGAGAACCCCCCCCAGACGGTGAAAGGAAAAGGGAGGGGCTGGACAATCCTCCCAGTCCAAGAGAAACGGCGTGTCAGGTAAGAACCAACGGCCATTCTCCTTGGAACTGCTCGGATTGTCCAGAGGATGGGACATACCAAAGCTGGGGCTTGTCCTATGGGAGGGACACCGTCTGGTTTGACGAGTCCTCGGGATCCCCGAGCACCCTCTGGAGGACCCTTCTACCGAAAGACGCCTCCGCCGCGGCATACTTATCAATCCTGTAATGCCTAATAAAAGGCGACGGGGAGGACCAAGTTGCGGCCCGGCAAATGTCGAATATAGGGGCCTGTGTAGCCCAGGTAGCTGATGTCGCAGCACTCCTGGTAGAGTGAGCCGTGATACCCCTGGGCACTGAGAGTGCCTGAGCCTGGTATGCCCTAGAAATGGCCGCCCTTATCCAGCGGCCTATTGTAGTAGAGGGAACCTTGAGCCCCTGTGACTTTGGTTGAAAGGAAATGAACAGGGCCTTGGATTTGCGGAATGACTGAGTACGTTTAATATAAATCCGCAAGGCCCGCCTAACATCTAAGGTGTGCCAAAGCTGTTCCCTTTCATGAGTTGGCCTGGGGCAAAAATTGGGGAGGATAAGTTCCTGAGCCCTGTGGAAAATAGAATTAATTTTTGGTAGAAAGGAAGGATCAAGTCTAAGTACTACTCGGTCAGAGTGGAAGACGCACAGGTCTTTCCTGACTGACAGAGCAGCGATCTCTGAAATCCTTCGGGCCGAAGTAATCGCCACTAGGAAAACTACCTTGTAGGATAGAAATTGGAGGGAAACTTCTCTAAGGGGTTCAAAGGGAGGTTTGGTGAGGGAGGTCAAGACCTTGTTGAGATCCCATGTTGGGTATCGGTGAAGGGACAGAGGTCGTAAGTTTGAGGCGCCTTTTAGAAATGCCCGGATGCAGGGATGGTGAGAGAGGGAATTAGCGCCCTCGCAGGAAATTACGGTGGATAGGGCAGCTACCTGACGCCTTAGAGTGTTGGGGGAGAGACCTTTACCGAGACCCTCCTGGAGAAAATCGAGGACTTTTGCTACCAATGGATTTGATGGATCAATGTGGAGATTGGCACACCATTTGTGGAAACTGTTCCAAGTGGCGTTGTAAATCCTTCTGGTAGAAGGACGCCTGGCTGCTAAAATGATGTTGATGACCTCCGTGGAGAAATTTTCCCTTTTTAGACGTTCCCGCTCAACCTCCAGACGACTAGCTGTAGCCATTGGGGGTCTGGGTGAAGGAGGGGGCCTTGAGACAGAGAGATCCTGTCTGCTGGGATCCTCCAAGGTGGAGCTACTGACAGGCTGCGGAGGTCCGCAAACCAGGAGCGACGGGGCCAATAAGGAGCTACCAGAAGCAATTCCGCCCTTTCTTGAAGGACCTTCTGGAGTACTCTTGGCACCAGAGCCAGAGGGGGGAAGGCGTAAAGAAAACCCGAGGGCCACGGGCATAAGAGGGCGTTGTGGTTCTCTGCCCCGAGGGACGGGAATCTGGAGATGAACCGTGGAAGTTGGGTATTGCTGGGGTAGGCAAACAGGTCTACCACTGGCAGGCCAAATATTGTTGTTGCCTCCCTGAACAGGTCTGGGTGGAGGCGCCATTCCGCCTGGTCTATGGTGGCCCTGCTCAACCAATCTGCCCTGGTGTTGAGGGTGCCTGAAATGTGGTCTGCCGTGAGTGAAAGGAGATGAGACTCTGCCCACCGACAGAGGCGCTTGGTCTCCCTCATTAGACTTGAGGACTGAGTGCCCCCCTGTCTGTTGACATGTGCCTTTGCTGTTATGTTGTCGGTGAGAATGAGGACGTGGATGCCCTGAATATGATGTAGGAAGCTGCGGAGGGCCAGGTGGATGGTGTGAAGCTCTAACCAGTTTATGTTGCGCAGCCTCTCTGACGGTGACCATCTGCCCTGAGCTGTAAGGGAGAGAAGGTGGGCGCCCCATCCTGACAGACTGGTGTCTGTGGTGACAATAAGTCTTGGAGGCTCCTTGAGGAGGTAGCCCTTGTTGATTGACGCCTTGCTCCACCAGAGGAGGGAGGTGAGAACCCTTGGTGAGACCTTGACCTTGCTCCTTGAGTTGCTTGTCCCAGCTCTTTGATATGGAAGCAGGAACCACTGGAGGGATCTGGAGTGGAAACAGGCCCAGGGAATAACGGGAATACAAGAGATCATTTTACCTAATAACTTAGATAGATCAAAGAGAGAGACCTTCCTTTGTCGTCTGATGAACCTGACTGATTGTTGGATGCTGAGTATCCTTTCTGGGGAGATGAACACTCTCCCCATGACTGTATCAATTATGGTCCCTAGGTGGGGTAGTCTAGTGGTGGGGGCCAGTTGGCTTTTCTTCCAATTTATGAGGAACCCGTGTTCCTGGAGGGAGGTGAAGGTAGTATAGATATCCCTGATAGCCTGTTCCCTGGAAGGGGAGAGGATGAGAATATCATCCAGGTAACAGTGGAGCCGTACCGGGATGGATCTGAGGTGGGCAGCCAGAGCGGCCAGAACCTTGGTGAAGGTCCTGGGGGCCGAGGCTAACCCGAATGGAAGGGCCACGTACTGAAAGTGTAGGTTATTGTAGCTGAAACGGAGAAATTTAGAGTGGGAGGGTCGAATTGGGATGTGTAAATATGCCTCGGAGAGGTCTATAGAAGACAACCAGTCTCCCTGCCGAACTCCCAAAAGGATGGATTGAAGTGTGTTCATTTTGAATCTACGGTACACTAAGTGACGGTTTAAACGCTTTAAGTCCAAAATAGCCCTCCATCCCCCCGAATATTTGGGCACCACGAATGAACGTGAATAAAACCCCTGTCCCCTTTGGGATGGAGGAATAGGCTGGATAGCCTGAATATCCAGTAGGTGTCGAATTGCCTCCTCCATGAGGTTACGTTTGGAAGGGTTGTTGGAGCGGGGACATGAAATGTAAAAATCAGGGGGGGGAGAGAAACTCGAGGGCAAGGCCAAACCTGACTGTATCCCTGACCCAAGCGTCTGAAGTGGATGAATCCCATTGACAGACAAAGGCTTTAAGTCGCCCACCAACGGGAATAATGTCAGGAGGCTTATTTGGAGCGGCGGAAGGGCCTGCTGCCAGAGTCACGAAAGGGCCTCCTGAAGTTTCCGCCTCTTCTGTGCCTGTTGAAGGGGTCGGACCTGTCCTGGGACTGACTCGAACCAAAGGAGAAGGACCCTTGGTATCTGGGAGGAAAGAGTTGGTGATAGGGACGAAAGGAAGCCCTCCGAAAGGGCTGCAGAGGTCTGGAATCAGACTTGCGGGAAAGAGAAGGGAGGAATTTCTTTTTGTTCCTTCCCTCGACTAGGAGAGGGTCCAAGGACGTACCGAACAACTTATTTCCGGCTATGGGTGCAGAAGCTAGTTTGACCTTGTGCTTAAGATCCGCCTGCCAGGGTTTTAGCCAGAGCAGGCAGCGGGCCGAGACATGAGAGGAAATGGCGCGGGAGGAGAATTTTACGGAGTGAAAAGTGGCATCAGCTGAAAACTCAGCAGCGGCCGTTATTTTGGCGATGTGTTGATGGGCGCGGATATTGGAGGCTGGGACATGTTGCTTAAGCTGGCAAAGCCAGCGAATGGAAGATCTGATAAAAAAAGAAGCGGCCGTAGCCGACCTGATTGCCCATGCGTCCGACTGGTGAGCTCGCCTTAATGCGAGCTCTGACCGCTTATCCTCTGGTTTGAGGGCCTCTAAAGGGTCACTGAGGGCGGAGGAAGAGGATAGACCTACGACAGGCTCATCAACCTCCAGGGTACTCAGCAAGGTTGAGAGCTCCGGGTCGAGGTTGAAGAACCTTTTATCATTGGCCGAGGGGGCCGGGGGAGCAACTGAAGAGGACAGTTGCTTGGACACTAGATCTAGGAATATGGGGGGGGGGGTAGAGATGACCTCGGCCTCCACTACCGGTTGTTTGAACATGGAGTCCTCCTGTTCCTCCGAAACTACAGGAATGGGATCAGAGGGGGTCTGGGCTGTTAGGCCCGAGATGTTCCTAGCCTTGTAGAGGAGGGATTTAAAAAGCTGGGGCTTAAAAAGCCCTACAAAGGTGGACTGGTCCGGAGAGAAACCTTCGTCCTCGGACATTTCCGCCTCTGATGGGTCAGAGTCCGGAAGAGACTCGTCGTATGGTAAGGACCCCAGGTCATATTGTTCCTCCTCCTCCCTATCTAAGTCTAGGTCCCCTTCCACTTCCTCCTCGTCCTCCCTGACTGAAGGGCAAACCTCCCCTTGGGGAGGCATAAGAGAGAATGATCTTACAGATTCGGTGGCCTGCGGAGGCAACCCCGGTCTGGTCATCTGCTGCATCCCTTCTGCAATTCCCTGTCGAATGGCCATCTCCATCCAGACTCTGAACTGCTCCGGAACCGCCTGAATGAGAGGTTCTTCTTGGCGCAGGCCAGCGGCCGTGGGCGTGAAGGTGGCCTCAGGAGTTCGCCTGGTTGGTGTGCCTGGGGCTTGATGCCCTTGAGAGGGCGAGCTGTGCTTGGATAGGGAGGAAAAAGCCACACGAGGGGGAGGGAGGGTGGAGGTGGAAGGAGTGGCAGGTGCTGGAGGCACTGAGCCTGTCAATTTCTCTTTCTAAAGCCCTGTGACGTCTTAAAGCGTCCTTTTGAGAGGCTTTGGTGGGCTCCTTAGCCTGACTGTGCAGGTGGTGGGTCTTTGCCTTGGCCTTCAAGGAAGGCCCCTTTGAGGGATTGCTCTCTGCCATTCCCGATAATTGGGGTTGCAAATCTGAGGTGGTTGGTGCGCCTAGGGGTCGACCTACAACGAAGGCCGGGAGCCCTGGGAGTTCCTTTATACACTGACACCCTTTACCCCCTTTTGCTCCGAAGATTATTACCCTCCCCCCCACTCTGTTATTTTCTCCTTTTTTTTTTTTTTTTTTGAAGTCAAGGCCTAGGAAGAACTTGAAGAAACGACCTTGGAAGGTCTCAGATCAAGGGCCTTAAGGGCAAAAGCGGGCCTAAACCAACTGCCGACCCAGGCAACAACCGGGCGGGAGTAGTGGAAATAACCGCAGCCGCTACAGCTGGTTGCAGTGAGAGCCAACAGGGGGAGAAAAAAACCTCCAACTGCAAAAACAATTTTTTTTTTTTTAAACCTCAGCAGGCCTAACGGACCTGCTGTTTGAATAGGCACTCAGTAAGATGAAGAAATGAGCTCCAAAATGGCGCCCGGCCACGAAGCGAGCTTCAAAATGGCGGACGCCACTAACAGTTCTTGTGGAGATTAACCTGGCAAGGCCAGGAGGATCCCAGTAACAATCAGGGAAGCCCACAGAAATGGAATGAAACGGAGCCTTTTAAACAATTTTTACATGGCAGAAAAGCTGAGAAAAAAGGGTGGGGGAGGCAGCGCAACATTTTGAGCCTACCCCCTGGCAACCCCGGGGGGGGGGAAACCCTCCCAGGAAACCAAGCCAACGAAGGAACCAGCTGCGCAGGGCTAAGGAGATAGAAAGGAATAAGGGTTGTATACAACCTGAACAGGTAGAAAAAGGGGTGAATGAGGGGAATCCAGCAACGGCTAAGAGCACGCCAACACACAGCCTACTCTGCTCGAAGGCTGAGCATAAACTGGGGAACGAGATGGCAAGCCATGTGATGGAGGGAGGAGCGTTCCTCAGAAATCAAGCTCAGCCTACAATAAGCAGAGACTGAAGCTCCACCCATCCTCTGGACAATCCGAGCAGTTCCAAGGAGAAGCTAAAAGCTTTTAAAAAAGCAGTAATTCAGCTGATAGGGGAAGATTTCCTATATACAGTAATGTTTATGTATATTAAAGTGACACCTAGTGGCACATTCTAGGTATACAACAATTTTTCCTCAAATAAGAAATATATGCAATTATTTATAGTTTATCCCGCATATATTCTTCTCCCCTTAAAACATGTAGACTTAAACATTAGTATCAATTATAGAGTTGAAGCTCTGTAATTAAAGTGGCACTTTTCCTAACATTCTACCACATTATTTGTCCTGAGAACTGCATTTATTGTAAACTGAAAATGCCAGGTTCAGTAAATACATAATTTCATAGAGACTAAAAATTAATTAAAAACAGATATAAATGTAGCAGAAATCTGCAAACATTACTAAGCAACCACATTGTAATGAACACGTCATCACACTGTTGTAGTCTTATCTGTGCTTGACAAACATTCCTTCCCTGCCTCCCTCCTTCTCACTCCCATCTCCCTTCCTTCCTTCCTTCCTTCCTTCCTTCCTTCCTTCCTTCCTTCCTTCCTTCCTTCCTTCCTTCCCTCCCTCCCTCCCTCCCTCCCTCCCTCCCTCCCTCCCTCCCTCCCTCCCTCCTTCCTTCCTTCCTTCCTTCCTTCCTTCCTTCCTTCCTTCCTTCCTTCTTTCCTATGCAAGCCTCAAGCCATATAAGACTTTTACAGTATAAGTTAACATGTGCATTTAAAATTGTATTTGGAACAGAACTGGTAATCTGTGCCTGTCTCACAATGTAAGTGTAATATTCCTCCAATGCCAAGGACCAGTTAAGAATGGGCCACCATGCCTGAATTAATTATAATTTCCAAATAGTTTTAGAAATAGTCCAGGCAAAGTATGTTGTAATAGTGTAATGGTGAAGCATGTTGCTACATCCTCTTGCAACAGATAAGGGTGCAGTTGGTATAACAAAGAAAACCTCACCAAGTCAAAATGGGCTCCAGTCATTATCCAATCATCAGGGTAGAATATAAACAGCATATGATCTAATGTTGTAGATCAGGGGTATCACTTGATTTCATTGAAGACCGCATCAGGATTGTGTTTGACCTTAGAGGGCCAGGGGTGGGGCATGCCCAGGGGGCATGGCTGGGGTGGGCATGGTTCATGGTAGGTGTGACACAGGACTCATGTTGCGGGGGGCACCTCTGGCGGCCAAGTGCTAAGGCAGGACTTCCCTGAGACCCTCATTCAATCTCATTATATAGATAATCCTTGAGTTACGAATGTAATAGAGCCAATTACATTAATAACCCAAGGATTTGTTTGATTGAATCATATTAAATGAACACGATCACTCCCTGCTTTCCTCAATGCATTTATTAATCAAATGTGCAGGTCATTAAATGCACATGAGGTATCTCAGAATGGGGGGGAGCATGTGGGGCCTAGTGCTGGAGTGGCCATCCAAGGCCTCCCCCAATCCACTAAGATACCTCATGGTCCCCTGGGGTCCCCACAATTGCTTCCCATTCCCCATCCTGTCCTGCCAGGTCCCCATAGACTGAGCCTGTTTTGCTAGCATACAGGATTCCACTTACTTCTCCCCACCCCATTCCCCATGAATTACTTACTTTTTGAAGATCTCCAGAGCTCCAGAAGAGGTTGACCCACTGGCAGAGAAGCCAAAGTGTTTTATCCAAATGATGGCAAAGCTGTAAGAAGGTGAAAGAATGGTTGCAAGAATAATCGGATATATTTAATCTAGTGAAAAAAAGGATTAGGAATGACATGATAGCAGTGTTCCAATATTGAGGGGATTCTATAAAGAAGACAAAAAACAATGGATGGAAACTAATCAAAAAGAGAAGCAATATTGAACTAACGAGAAATTTACTAACAGTGAGAACAATTAATCAGTGGAAGTTGTAGTGCTCCATCATTGGATGCTTTTAAGAAGAAACTGGATAACCACTTGTCTAGAATGGTAGAGAGTTTCTTGCTAAAGCAGTGGGTTGGATCTCTCCCAACACTGTTAATAACCTCACAAACTATTATTGCTTCTTAGCTTTAGACCAGGGGTGTCAAACTCGATCCCTTTGTGGGCTGCATCAGGAGTTTGTATGTGCTCTTTGGGTGCCAGGGTGGTTGTGGTCTGGTCATCACGGCCGACTGGGTAGCATGACTGGGTCTGGGGGTGGCAGGGGCCAACTCTATGGCCTATTGTGGGCTGGATCTGGCTCAGAGACCGCGTGTTTGACATGTCTGCTCTGGACCAGCTGGGCCAAGTAGACATATTCCAGGCCACAATATTCCCTACCTTTGTTCCTCAGTGGTCTTCCCAAATTCAGGGATGCTTCTGTAGTCACTTCATCATAAACAAAACTTTAAGAGTTAAACATTCCTTCTGTTTCACCAGCTATCCAAATTTAACACCAAACAAACTTCCAGCCAGCATATTAGCCCCATTTATGCATCCCTTCTCCCTATGAAAGCTTTTATGCAAGTGCAATTGCTTATCTCTTTAACTGAACACTTTTCTCAGTTCAAAGCAACACTTTTTCTACCTTTGTCAAAATATAAGAACAAAGCATATGTCTGGACAATCACAAGACAGAGTGTTCTATTTCTTCAATCTGTCACAAGTATTGAAACTCAGGTAGAGTTTGTTTCTAGATTTTTCCATATCTTAATTGGAAAATCATGTTCTTTAATTCTAATAATGAACTATTTACTGAGATGAATAAGAATAAATCATTACACTTCTTTTATTAACATCCGTAGAAGAAATTGACAGCCTTTCTCTTTAATGCTTACTTCCTCTGAGTTAGAAACATGGCCCAATTCTGTGCCCTAAGGATGATAAAAACATGAAATAATTTCCAGTCTAATCTGCATGATAATCTATTGCCTTCAGAAGTGGCTATGTAAGCCACTAGATCCTGGATAAAATTCAGTGAGTGGCCTCCTCTCAGATAGATCATTGTTACAATTTCATATGAAACTTGATGTTAATTACGACTGCGTCCATTTTATACACACAAACACCACCTCAGATATTCAGGATATGCTGAATTATCTTTTCATTAATCTTCTAACACAAACTATTCAGCATAACCATTCTTAAATTTAGAGTGAACACTTTGGACAAATTTACTCTTGCTTCCTGAAATGAATCAAAGATTTAATCTGCTATTTTCTTGCTGTCCTCAGAAGCCACTGTCAGATGGAACAGATTCATCCATATGCAGCACTGTGGATTACAAACCACCTGATCCTTTGGAAGAGAAAGCAGAAGGTGAAGAAAATATGGAGAATGATGATCCAGAGGAATGCTTCACTGAAGGTATCATGGTCAGAAAGAAAGCTCCACTCATCAAATTTGCAGATGACAACAAGTTGGAGGGGAATAGCTAACACTTTAGATATAGATTCAAGACTCAGAAGGACCATGAACACTGGGCCCTATTCAACAAAATGCAATTGAGTTGTGACAAAAGTGAGGACCTACACTTAGACAAGAAAAAAATCACAGTTATACAATAGGTGGTTCTTAGCAATTGTGAGAGATGTTTATGTGCCCAGGTAGACCACCATTTATATGAACCAGCAGTGTGCTGTAGCTGCCAAAAAAGCTAATGCAATTCTAGGTTGCATCAACAGAGTGATAATTTCAAGGCCACAGGAAGTGATAGTCTGCTTTATACTGCACTGTTAAGTCCACACTGTGAATGCTGGTCACCATGATACAAAAAGATATTGAGATTCTAGAAAGAGTATAGAGAAAAGCAACAAAGATAATAAGTGATCTGGAGGCTAAATCATATGATGAATGATTGAAGGAACTAGTGTGTAATTTAATGAAGAGAGGGACTGGGGATGATATGATAGCAATCTTCCAATACTTGAGAAGTTGCAACAGAGAAGAGAAAGAGTGAACTTATTCTTCAAAATATAAGGGCAGGATAAGAAACAATGGATGGAAGATTATCAGAGATCCAACCTAGAACGAAAGAGAAATTTACTGAAAGTGAGAACAATTAATCATTGGAATACCTTACTTCTGGAAGTTGTGGGTGCTCCATCACTGGAGTTTTTCAAGAAGAGACTAGATAGCCATTTGTCTGAACAGTATAGGATCTATTGATCTACTGATAGGAATGGCACCACTCATTTCAGAAAGGTTAGTGTAGCTGAGTGAGTGTGGCCAGGTTGACATGGAGGATTAGGTGTAGTCAGATCAAGGTGGCTGACTTGGGGCAACTGAATTGGGGCAGTTGGATGGGCAGGACAAGATGGATGCAACCATGTGGGCATGGCAGGGTGAGTAGTGTCAGGTGGACATGTCCAAGTGTGCACAGAACAAGTCATCTTGTATCCAAGTGTGCACAGAACAAGTCATCTTGTATGTGGAGCCAATATGGCGCCCCACCAGAACAAAAAATGTGCTGGCAAATGGAAAGCAGGGAAGCACCAAAAATTTGAAAGGAAAGGGTGGATTTGTTCTCACCTCCCATTTTCAGGAACATTCCAGTTTTAAGACATCCCACGAAAATAAGACCAGGTTTTATATCTATATCTATATCTGTCTATCTATAAATATCAAGGGTCTTATTTTTGGGAATGTTTCTGCAAATGGTGTATATATATAAATATATATATGTCTGGCATTCAGCTTTGTTTGGGTATTTTCCCACGTCATAGTAGTGGTGCTTTTAAAGTTGTAGCAACGTTTCAGCAGAATCTCATCTGCCATCATCAGGCTTCTGTATGGTGTTTGTCTGTGAGTCAGACTTTTACAGTGGTTTCAGATTTAAATTTGGGGCAGCCTATTGCTGTGCCAGAATGGTTTTTTCTTCCTCCTGATTGGTTGAGAGTCTTGGTCTGTGTTTATTGGTCTTGGAGTTTGCTGTGTTCTGCTTCTAATATCTTCTGTCTGTTTTTTTTGGGGGGGGGGATCTTTTTGTATCTTGATTGGCTGGCAACATTGTGTTACTTTATTGGAGGCCTTTAGTGCAGCTTGGCCTTTAGTGCAGCTTGGACGGCTATCATTAGTTAGGAAGCTGGGTTTCATCTGGGTGCCTGGTTGGGGTGTGTTTGAGCTGGAGGTATCGGGGGGATCTGTTTGTGCCCAGGTGTTTGTCTGGCTTGTGGTGTGGAGATTTTTTTGTTTGTGAGTGCAGGCTTCCAAATGATTGACAGCCTGGTGGAATCATCTCTTCTCCTCATGCTTTCTGGTCTTTTTTCAATCTCTATGGCTTCTCTGATGATTCTGTGGCTGGGATTTTCTATAGTGGCTAGGGTTTTGGTGCCATTGAAGTTGATGCTATGACCTGTGGCTTCCATGTGTTGGACTAGTGAGGAAGTGTGTTCCAGCTTTTTGACTGCATTTTTGTGTTCATCCAGGCGGGTGCTTATTCTTCTATTGGTCTGTCCAATGTATGTGGCCGGGCATGATGCACAGGGGACTTCGTATATGCCTTGGTTTTCCAGGTCAATTTTGTCTTTGGGGTTTCTGAGGATGGCTGCTATTTTTCTATCTGTTTTGAAGGCAGTCTTGATGTGGTGTCTGTATAGTATCTTACTAATTTTGTCTGTAGTGCCTCTTATGTAGGGCAGGACAGCTGTTCCATGGGTCTGTTCATCTTCTGGGTCTCTATTCTGTCTCAGTGTGTTTTTGTGGATCAAGTTGGTGATTTTGCTTTTGTGGAAGCCGTTGGCTATCAATATTTTAGTCAGGGTGCATAGTTCAGTCTTAATGTGTGTCTTGTCTGCCAGGCGTTTGGTTCTAGTAATTAGTGTTTTAGCCACGGAGTTTATCTGTGCTGGGTGGTGGTGGGATTGGGCGTTGAGGTAGCGGTTGGTGTGTGTTTTCTTCTGGTATATGGTGTGTCCTAGTGTGCCATCTGTTTTTTTGTAGATTAGTACATCTAGGAATGGTAGTTGTTTGTTTCTGTTTCCATGGTGAACTTGATTTTGGGGTGTGCGCTGTTTAGGTGTGTTAGGTGTATATATATAGTATGTTAGGTGTGTTAGGTGTATATATATAGTAGTAAATAATTAACAATGAAATCCTATAATATAAAATGTAGCAAACAAGCAGCATTAAAAGGGCCAGCCAACTTCATGTAAGACAGGTTTATTTATCTATATTTGTTAATAACAATGGTTAAACATTCAGCCATCCAGTCACTGGGGAGGCAAAGTGGGGTGACCTTCTCATAGATATCAAGTTCTCTATCAAACAATCAAAATACAACTTGAAGGGACCTTGGGGGTCTTCTAGTCCAACCCCTGCTCCTGTGCCATTTCAGACAAGTGACTACCCAGTCTTCTTAGAAACAGAATGCAGGATAAGACAAGACATGGGTTATCACTGTGGTTTTTCATAATTTTATGATTTATGTTCCTATGCTACTCTTGCTTGTCATCTTAGCAGGATGGTCAGATAAGGATATCTTTCTCGATAAGTCCAAAGGAATGGTGTGCATATCTATAAATAAAAGGGACATTTGCCTAGCTTATGTTTAGGTAGACCAGAGATGTCAAACTAGAGGCCTGTGGGCCAGATGCATCACGCACAGGCCATGCCCACCTCAGCTCTGCGAACAGAAAAAAACAGTGTGACATGTCATTTGATGGCAGCATGACGAATTTCACACCAGTAAGATAGACCAACAAACCAGGAAACCAGGATTCTACATTTAGGGGTTGTTGTTTTTTATCACAATTTGTCTTAACTGTGGGAAGTACAGATAAAGAGGACGTAGATCTATCAAGTCAGGAAACCAAAGAAAACCAAGTGGTACATCTCCTATGCACAGGGGTGGGCTTCCAAAATTTCAGCAACTGGTTCTCTGCCCGGTTGCTGGGTGGGCATGGCCAAGGTGGGCGTGGCCTAGTCAGCCTTCTGCACCACGGCAGGGGATGGTGGTACATTTTTGCCTCTCCAGGCTCTGGAGGCTTTCCTCGAGCCCCCGGGAGGGTGAAAACAGCCATAGACCCCGACTAACATGAACAGAGGGTTGAACAGAGGAACACTGAGGTCATGTCCATCCCTATTATTCCTATTTATTTATTTAAAATTTGTTTGTCTTGTAGCAAGGTGACTCTTCTCTGATTTTCAAGTATTCTCTTCCAGCACATAAGAAAAAGAGTGCTCCAACATGTACATAATGCTAAACATAATTTTATATAATTTAATTTATATATAAATATATAATTAATACATAATCCATTATGTATTAAGGATAATTATCATTATCCTCATCTTTCCAACTATCTTCTCCTATTGGTACTTTAGGATTATATTACTTTGTTGTTTGTATATGCTTCTGCACTGGAGACAAATTCCTCGTGTGTCGCACTTGGCAATAAAGTATTCTACCCTATCCTACTCTACTATATTATTTCCTTTTTTGCTATGATAAGGGGGTCCCAAATTGTGTGGTCAGCATTAAGAGCATATGAGGAAATAACAAAATGTCTGTGTAATTTGCAGTGAATGAACATTTCAAGTTCATAGCATAGTTTTAAAACAAGGTAGAGAAGCTGAAGTGTTAACTGACTCACTCTTTCTTCCTTTGCAGCCTGTATTCAAAGGTGTCCTTGCCTTTATGTTGATATCAAAACAGAAAAGGGAGCAAAGTGGTGGAATCTTCGGAAAACATGTTTCACAATTGTGGAACACAATTGGTTTGAGACTTTCATTATCTTCATGATTCTCCTCAGCAGTGGCGCCCTGGTGAGTGTTTGTCCTTTGCAGTACATTTTCCCCTACAATAATACAAGTTAGAATGAGATAGATCTTAAATTGCTCTTGTAATATGCTTCTAAGAATATATGCTAATCTTCCTAGTTTGTTAGATTTCTTAGGTACCCTTATGTATTCAATTTGAGGAATAATAACTCAAGTCAGTTGGATTCAGCAGATTATGTTTATGATCATATTGGTGATTCAGTCTCTTCCAGAAAGGCAGTTTCAGTGCAGTCTAGTCATTGCTCTCTCAACTCAAGCTACAAATAGAGTTAAGGTTGATTTCTCAGTTATTTATATTGGCCAGTCTCACTCCAGGTTTGGTGCTTCCCCGGATAAGTCCAGTGCCTCTATGTTCCCAGAATAAATAAACTATTTTTTCTAGTGAAGTGCCATCATTTAAAATAGCTTACAAGAATTAAAATAGCTATACAATGATGCAGTGCATGAAAACAAGAGATTATTCTCTACATTACACTTGAGTGTTCTGGACCTTACAACCATTAGCTGATTATTAAGCAGACAGATAACTCCACAAAGCATCCATACAAAGTCTTTTTATTGTTTCATCAGGCATCCTCAAGATAACTCATAGTTATGTCAAGATTCATCTCAATGTCCAACTGTTTGCATAGCTGACTTTCTGGTGTAAAAGGATGCCTGATGAACCAATAAAAGACTTTGTATGGATGCTTTGTGGAATTATCTGTCTGCTTTATAATCAGCTAATGGTTGTAAGGTCCAGAACAGTAAAATGATAGTTCTCCTTTCATTCCGATAATGGTGGAGCAAGTGGGTGAGGCAGCAGCATGCTGCTGGATCCAGGCAAGAATGAAGGAACCTCCACGAACCCACCAAGGGTCAATTCAGTGATCAATCGGGATTACAGATGTGACCACATGACATGGACTACATTTCCCAGGATGCCTTAACTACATTTACCATGATGAATTCCCTTAAGGGGACAGCTCTCAATTCCTAACTAACTATCTCAATTCCCATTACCTATAAACTGTCTGGACAGCACAATGTACATAAAAAAACTCAGGGCAATGATATGGTTAAAATATTATTTAGATCAAAATTTAGTGTTAAGCTTTTAATACTGATGTTTTCTGCTGAAACCTTGAAATCCCACCACCAGCAATCTAAATAATGATGTAGGAAAGTGAACATAACATTGTGGAACAACAAGTCTCAAAGCTCATACTTAGTAGACATAACTGAATGTATCCCCATAGTCTTCCTTCTGTCATCTCAGGTCCATGTTGGGTTTCTACTCATTCACTTTCGAAACATTCATTGCAAACTTAAGTATTAAACTTAAAAAATGGGATTCCCAGCTATGTTCTACATATTTACACACCAATCTTTACAATGGCCAAATCCTTGTGTATGTTTATTACAACTCTTGTTCATTAATACAAAGTTATGCTCAGAAGAATAAAGGCCAGTCATGCTGTAGCTGCTTTTGCTACTTTTATCTATTGTCAAGAGGTCTCATACACTGCTCTGCCTTAATTCCCCTTTCAGGCTTTTGAAGATATCTACATAGAACGCAGACATACTATTCGCACCATCTTGGAGTATGCTGATAAGGTCTTCACATATGTTTTTGTTATTGAGATGCTGCTCAAATGGGTAGCCTATGGGTTCAAGGTCTACTTCACCAATGCTTGGTGCTGGCTGGACTTCCTCATTGTTGATGTAAGTTGCAGCTTTCTGGGAGTAAGCAGTCCCGAGAAAGATTCCCAAAGATTCCTTTGGTCTTGCATTAAATTTGATCAATCATGTGATCATTTTGTTAGCTTCTGTTTCAAATTTTAGCCCTCAAAATATGAGAAACCAGTTTCCTTCTGGTAAATATTTAACTTGACATGAATTCAGGAACCAGATTCTTTCCCCCTTAGCCAAATTAAAATGCCATTGACTCACCATTGGCAGAAAACTATGCTACCTTGTAATTTGATGTTTCTATTGATGATCCATATCTCCCTCAATTGAATCTGTTCTGAACAGTTGCTGAATGCTGTTGTTTTGTTTATGGTTTTCAGCATATCAACAGCCAATCACTTATTTAATTCTACTGGCTTTGCCACCTTTAGGATCTTATCAGCTGGTAGGAAATCTTCCACTAATCATTGGACTTCAGCAGAAATGGCCTGGGTTTTATTGCAAGTCACCATTTGGTGGAACAGAATAACCAATAGAATGCTAAAAATATATAGCTTTTTTGTTCACAGAACTGAAAGACTGGTTCAATACTGCCCCCCCCCCTCCCCCCCAGCTATTAAAGGAGACAACAGAAAAATTGCAGACAAAGCTAAGCTGGAAGGGAGGTGATATGTATGGATGAATCTGAACCAGCTTCTAAGCATTCTTGGAATTCTGAAAGAATCTCCTCCTGATTACTGACTCTCCATTCATCCGTGTAATGGATGGCAAACTGTACATAGTCTTATAACACTGGATGTTGTCTGCTTAAAGCAATGCAATAGTTCAACACTGGTACAGCTAAAGATAATTGTTTCTGTTATGAGCTGGGCACAAGATAAAGGCAACATAATGGGAAAATGGCAGAAAATATATATTATCAGGACATGTTTGTATCATGGTTATATTAAAGCAGCATACAGCTCAGGGGCTTCAAGAACTGTGACCAGATGCTCCTATGTGCAAGATATGGAACTATATTCCTTCTGTAATTCTATCATTTGTTACTACTAACCATTTCATTTTTCTTTTTAATCAGGTCTCTCTAATTAGTTTAACAGCAAACTGGTTAGGCTATTCCGAACTAGGAGCTATCAAATCCCTGAGGACACTCCGAGCATTGAGACCACTTCGGGCTTTATCCAGATTTGAAGGCATGAGAGTAAGTGCGGTGTGACGATCCATGATTTTATTTCTCCACTTTCCTTCTATGCAGTGGGAATTTCAGAAAGCCAGAATATAATTCCTATAAAAAATAGCAATAAAGCCCAAGCCTGTCTTGAAAGCATTTACAGTATTTTGAAGGGTCATATAGGTTACCATTTTTTCTCTCTCTGCTGTATTTACATTTTGCTTTCTTTGAATGAAGTTATAGTAATAGATAAGGAATGGTTCCATTTTGTTCTGAGAGACGATCACAACCCAAGATTATTATAAACAGATGGAGATGAAAATTGGAGACATTCACTCCAGGGAAATATGATTATGAGGAGGATTATGAGGAGGAGGAGGAGGAGGAAGAGGTGTGGTAATAGTGATGATGATGCCCAACTATCAATGACTCTAAATAGCTCGAGACACTAAACAAAGTTACCCCTCCCCCCAAAAACCCAACCCCATATAAATTAAAAAACATGGCAAGTGGTCTGGGTGAAGAGTCAGGTCTGTCCCCTCCCTTGCCTTTGCTTTCCAAAGGACAAAGGGTCCGTCCTGAAATGCTTCCTCCACCCTTATTCTTTCTGTGGCTAACATAATTCTTGTCTGACTGTTGCCCTGGCTGCATTTCTTCCTCCTGTCTCCCGTTACTACATTATTTTAAATTAGATTATAAAATGTTGTGCAATTATTTATATATTATGGATACGATCCTTTAGGAAGTTCTGTTGATTCTTGCTTTATATATGGATACAGACTACTGGTATCTCAGAATTATCTATAGCAAGTGAACCCACAGATTGCCAATAATTATGAAGTGTCTACAGTCAATGTTCTATCTTACTGTCATTTCTGCACTAGTATAAATTTAATTTGAATTCTCTTCTCCAAGCTAATCCAGAACATAAACCAAAAAAACCCTTTTGAACAGGCCATATTCTGAATTTGTAAAAAGCTTTGAAGTTGATTTTCTTTTATTAAATCCTGAGTAGATTCTTTCTCTTGATACTAGGTGGTTGTAAATGCTCTTTTGGGGGCCATCCCCTCCATTATGAACGTCCTCTTGGTATGCCTGATCTTCTGGCTCATCTTCAGCATTATGGGGGTGAACCTCTTTGCAGGGAAGTACTATCGTTGTGTCAATGCCACCACAGGTGAACTCTTTGAAATTGAACATGTAAACAACAAAAGTGACTGCATCGATCTTATCAATGTTGAAAATGCCACTGACGTCCGTTGGGTCAATGTCAAAGTCAATTTTGACAATGTGGGCTTAGGCTATCTCTCCCTTTTGCAAGTGGTAAGTAAGCATGCTTTCCCTTAGGAAATGTTCTGTTTTAGCTGAAACCTGTCTTTCTTATATAGAGGCTCACATGAAACCTGCCAACTAAAGCATTGGCAAAAACTGCTCTTTGACCTATTTAACCTTAGCCAAAAAGATGATTTCTTCCAGGAAGAAAAACATAGTTTCAACCCAGATTATTGTGACCCGTTCTTAGTTCAGTCCAGGGTTTAGAATGCCTGGGCCTAAGAAAGACACTCCAGAGGAAAAAGAACAAGTAGATCTGGATGTGCAGAGAGAGGGGACGAAAGCTTTTTATTGCAATGGCATTCATTTTAGTAGATTTTCTAATGTCCCTTTTCCGCACCCAAACATTAAAATACTGCTTTGATTAGCCCGATTCAATTCTTTGTCTTTTGGGTTTTGAAAAAACAGTTCACCAGTTCACTATAAGATCACTTTTGTCTGAGAGAGTTTTCTATGTTTTGATATGCTGTAATCTCAATCAGCCCTGCATTCCAAATTAATAGTGTCCCTACTAACTTTCAGCTTGACTGATTTGATGAGAATGCCTTATTTTTATCAGCAGACTGGTCTGTAGAATTATCTAGGACAGGGGTGTCAAACTCGATTTCTTTGCAGGGTGGATCAGCATTCTAGTTGTCCTATGTGGGCTGGTGGCAGGGGGAGGAGTCTGTGTGCACATGTGTGCACATAAGTTGGCGTGTGCAGAAATCACCAAGTGCTTGCATGCGCAGGTCCCACCCCGCCTTCCTGGCAGCTTCCTGTGTGCCTGTGTGCCTGCGGGATGGCATGGGCCAGGCCTGTACGCTCATGCGGCCGCTGACACCTGCGTGCCTGCTGTGATAGAATGGGCCTGGCTGAAGCTTCCTGCAGGGCCAGCTGTGGAGCCCCTGCTGCTAGTCACCTCCCCCTCTAGGCAAACACCTGAAAGTTCGGTAAGCATGGTCATCCTGGAAATGGTAGGGGGCTGGCCCGTGTCTCTTTGATCCAGCCCACCTGATCCTAGTGGACATGCTTGTCATTTTGGCCTATCCAGCAGATACGCATGCACAAAGGAGGCGGTGGGCACATGCGCACACAGGCCTAGCTTGCCCTATCCCAGCACACACGCATGCACCCACCTCCTGTGTGTGCGTGCACCTCCTGGGATTGGATAGTCTGGTCGAAGTGACACAGCCCCAAGATGGCCCCATGGGCTAAATCAGACCACCTCCTTGAGTATGACACTCCTGATCTAACAATCACCAATTGTTTGGTACGATCAGTGTAAGGAAGCTTTAAGATTAATTTTGGTGATCTCTGTGACTATCTCTCCTTATTTTGTATTTTTTCCTATAAATTTCCCACATTTTCTCCTGGTCTAAACTATCTTCCCCTAATTTCTCTTGAACCAAACTAAACTTTCTCTGCTTGTGCAATCAGGAGAAAACCCAGCCTTCAAAATATGTTTTTATTTCTACATACTGGAGTTCTATATTGCTTGGGGGGAAATAGAAGTGATGGTGTTTACTCTTTACCCTCATTGAAACTACCAGTATTCAAAACACTTTGGATCATATATTCCCCCCAGTCCTGTCCTATCAATCACTACCACGAAGGGTTCACATTCAGAAATGAGTTCCAGCCAGTTACACTGTACAGGAAAGATAATTTCAATCCAATGGAGATGAGTTTCTACTTTCATTTGTTTTTAGGAAGAAATTACCTGCTGATGTAAGCATATACTATTCTATTATGTTTCCTCTTCTCCATTTGTTCTTTACAAACTAAGCCAAATTATTCAGAACAAACATATTTGTTCTTTTTAGACCTGCTTAATTAATATATATTAGTAGGTGATTCTAATTTTCATTAAAAGGAACACTCTAATAAGATATCATCTCCTTTCTCTCACCATTTAACAAAGCCAGTTGTATGATTAAATAAACATGGCGGTCCTCATCCTTTCTTATTGTTTTTCACAAGGCGATTCTATTTTTTATTATTTTTTCCTAAAAAGTTTAGAAAATGAGAATGAAAGATGTAACTTCTAACCTGAGGTGCCTGCTCTGGGCTATGAATTTATATATGTTTTTACAAATTCAGAGTCCTCTATTCTCAATCAAAATGAATATGTCCTGCATTATTCTTCCTTGTAGGCCACTTTCAAGGGCTGGATGGACATCATGTATGCAGCTGTTGACTCCCGTGAGGTAATTTGAAAAGACAGTGTTGCTTTTCCTCTTCTGAAACTTTCACGGGGGAATTAACAAAGGGTTCATTTCTTCCTTTGCTTTTCCAGCAAGAGGAACAGCCTCAGTATGAAGTGAATCTCTACATGTATATCTATTTTGTCATATTTATTATCTTTGGGGCATTCTTCACTCTCAATCTCTTTATTGGTGTAATCATTGACAATTTCAACCAGCAAAAGAAAAAGATAAGTATCTTTAATTAGTTTGTTTTTTGTTCGAAAGGCATATGCTCGCTTTCAAATAAGTAGTTCTGGAGAAGTTTTTACCAGCAGAAAAGAAAAACGAATTACCCAAATTGCATGCTCCCTGCAACTATTCAGTGTAGCTAGACTATTTTCCTTTTGGCTGTTCTTCATACGAAAAAAAGGGTATAGTGCAGACTTCTAGTGGCTCAAGTTGTCCATGGCAGATGCCAATTCTGGAACGTTATGACAAATGTTGGTTCTGGTTTTTAATAAAGATTGTTATCTACTTTCCAAGTATTTAAATTACATATATTGGAGCTGACCATGGCAGAAGCATGGGATAATCTTATAAGCATTACTCTGAACTGATTCACAGATTGCTGTGAATAATCTGTGTGCCTGTAACTGCAGACTGAATAACTGAATTATAGCTAAGTTTCAGGGATCAGATTGAAGCCCACCTTGCGTTCCCAGAGCCCAAGAATGCGTCCTGAAAGCCAGAGCCGTGTTGTAGAACATGCAGCATAATAATAAATGAACATATGCAGAATGGAGAGTTAAACTGAATGAGAGCTCATTCCTTCTTGAGAAGCAAATCTAACTTACAGCGAAGAGAAACTTCCTCTGCAAACATCAAAGAAAAATTAGAAAGTCCAGTTGCCTCTTGAAAAAAAATACTTTTGGATTCCCCTGTAAATACACATTTTAAAAACTTTTTATTAAAGCATTCCAACAAATTTGGGAGGAGATAGACAAATACATATTACCACTAGTAGCATGCTTTGGGACTTCGTCTCTGACATTAACTTGAATATTATTAGAAATATTCATTGCACAGTCAGCCAGATGTTCAAATTGGTTTGGCATTTTTGTCTAGCTATCAAGTCCTCACCAAGGACCTAGTATAGGTAGTTTTATGGTGTTACAAGTATTGTAGCAGGATGGAAGCTGTTTCAAGTAAAGCTATCTTTTGCAATTGACCAATGGTGAATTTGTCAATGCCAATAGTGTTCAAATAGTGCTCCAGGTAATCTTGGGATTGCTCCCTAGGCACCTATTACTAATGGTACTGCCCTTGCTTGACTTTGCCACAGTCGTTCTATTTCTATTTGTAGGTCTTTGTATTTTGTTATCTTCCTTAGTTCTTTCTTTTCTATTGTGCTGTCTCCAGGCACTGCCACATCCACCATCCAGCCTTTTTTTGTTTTTCTTATTGACAGTTGCTAAGTCTGAGGTATTATGTGGCAGGTGCCTGTTTGTTTAAATTTGAAAGTCCCAGAGCAATTTATTTTTTTCATTTTCTATGACTTTCTCTATTTTATAATCCCACTAGTTCTTGCTTGCAGGCAATGACATTTCTTGCAGATCTTCCAATGCACCATTGTTGCTACTTTGTCATGCTGTTGCTTGTAACAGTCAATCTGTGCAATCTTCTTGCAGCAGCTTACCAGTTGTCTATTCCTGTCTTCTCAATTCTGGCTTTGTATGCATTTGTCCTTATGGCTTGATCCATTACTCTCTTGGCCTCTATTTTCAACTTTCTTGCTCTAGCCATTATCAGGTTTTGTTATTATCTGCTTTCCCTGCTATTTTTTTTTAATGTATTGGCCTTGTAGTGCTTTATCTTCCCATGCCTTCGTTCTATTCTTAATTTTGTCTTTCTTGTAGGCCAGTTTGGTCTCTCCAGTAGTCAGTAAGCCTTCTTAGCATACTAAATTCAGTGCATCTTCTTCATTGTCCTTCAGATACTGCCCCAAAGCTCGGTTTTCTTCTTTAGCCATCTGATATATTTGCAACATTCCACTTCCACCTATTTCCTTGGTAGATAGAGTCTATCAAAGGATCAAGGGCATGATTCATTGTCATTATTTTTCTGGTTTGCCTATCCATTGCTTTTAGTTCTGCTTGAGTCCAGTCCAGTAGTGGGATTCAAAAAAATTTACTATCGGTTCTGTGGGTATTGCTAGAGGGTGTAGCTAGAGGGCATGGCCATGTGACTAGGTGGGCGTGGCTTTTTTGCAGCAAACACTCACCCCCATTTTTTGGGCCTTCTGAGCCTCAGGCAAGCCTCCTGTGGGGGAGGCGTTTTTGCTCCCAGACTTCCCTAGGGCTCAGGAAAGCAGAAAACTTAGCTTGGGGGGGGGCGCAACACCCCTCCCATACTTCATTTTGGGGCCTTCTGGGCCTCAGGGAAATCTCCTGGGGGGACAATTTTGCTCCCAGTAGGTTTCCCTAGGGCTAAGGAAGGCAGAAAACTCAGCCTGGGGGGCTCGCAGCACCTACCCTGTGCTTCGTTTTGGGGCCTTCTGGGCCTGAGGGAAGCCACCCTTTTTGCTCCCAGAAGAGTTCCACAGCTGCTAGCCCTGGTTGCTCAACCACAGTCCTAACTGATGTAGTCCAGTTTTCATCAGATATCCAGGAACTCTAACATCTAGTGTGGACCTTGTTAACCCAGGTGACATCCAAGCCAGTTTGGCTGTCTGAAATTTTTGTCTTACCATATTTTTTTTATGGGAAAGACAATCTTTGTCTGACTCCTCGGATGAGACCCATCAGGTGGGGCTGAATTTCTGACACAATTCTCATCTTCTTCAGAGCACACAGGCCCCACAATCACATCAAGGTAGTGCCTCACTGGGGGAATAATAATCATAATACCCCCCCTCCCAAGGAGCTTTACCTTGTAGTGGTGTAGGGGCTTCCCTGTTCTGTTGAAGAGCCATTTAACTATGGTGAAAACACATCAAGTGAATTCTCTGCTGGATCAAATGTTGCCTGAATCAACAAAACTTGCATTGAATACTATGACTTCTGGGTGTTTCGCAAAAAAAATATGATACATCACTCAACTCCCTCTGGCAGGCTTAGAGTTGACAGGCAACTGGAAAATGAGTGAAAAAAAACACATAGAAAATCTTCCTTTTCTTCAGACAAAGGAAGAAAATTATTCAATTGTGGAAGCTTATTATCGATCTGAGCCCACAAAATATGAATTTAAAAATTGCATGTTCAAGATTTGAAAGGAGAATCACCTTGATGTGGACATCAGTGAACAAGGTCTTATGGACTAGAGGCATGACATTTTGGAACACATGCTCTTCACTAATGAGATTGCAAGCAGAGCAGCTCTGCTCAAGATTTTCCAAGACTCACTTTGTGTATTTTGTTGAAGTAACTGATAATAGAGATAATTTAGAATTGGAGCAACAAGTAGTGGAGAAAAGGAAGGAAATCAGAGAACCGGATAACGAACAAGAAGCATGAGCTGGATTAGATCTTGAACCAACAGCTAAAGCCAAATTAGGAAGAGAAGTTTGGCTAAATTATTGAAGAACATGAATAAAGCTGTCCAGACTATTATTCCAACAGAAACATAAACTCAAACCAATCAGGTAAGCTATGCAGCAGTTTAGCACTGAGAAAGGGGCAACGATTGCTGTTAAGGCAGGAAAAATTGTTGAAGATGATGGATTCAAACTTGACAATGAAGAGTTGATAAAAGAAGTAACACCAGAAGCGAGATACAAGCACTTAGGAGCAGTGGTGGGATTCAGCCGTTTCACACAGGTTTTGGCAAACAAGTTGTTAAATTACCTCCACCCGCTCCTCGTGGATCTTAGGTGCTGTGCTGCAGTGGAGAGGCAATGGAGTAACCAGCATGAGGTATGGAGGAGACCACTTTCCCTCTTTCTTCTCCCTGCTCCTCCTCCTTCCCGCATGCCAGCTGCTCTGTTGTCCATTTTTCTATTGCAGTGCAGCACAGCACAGCACCCAGATCCACTTTGATAGTGGTGTGTGTGTGTGTGTATGTGTGTATGTGTGTGTAATTTAACAACAGGTTCGGTCAAGGTCAGGTTGGGCCATGCCTCCCATGACAGCCAACCTGACCCTGGGTGAACTGGTTGTTTAATTATTTGAATCCCACCACTGCTTAGGAGTTTTGGAAGCTTCTGGCCTGTTGCACACCAAGTCAAGGAAGCTATTTTAACAAAATACATAAAGCAAATCTGGAAAATCTTGAGATCAAAGCTGAGTGGAGGAAATGTCATAAAGACAATTAACACCTGGGCAGTGCCTGTAATGTGATACTCAATTGGAATAATTGATTGGAGTCAGCTAGAACTTGATACCTTGGATTGAAAGACAAGGAAACTAATGATAATGCACCATGCTTTGCACCCAAAAATATTGATCAATTGTATTGCAAGAGGACTCTTACAAAAAAATTGTGGAAAAGGAAAACGTAGCTTAAATGACTATTACTTTTAAAAAAGCAAGAGCCTCTGCTTCTGCTGAAGATGAACAAAACAATGAGATTGAAAGCAGAATATCAAAAGGAAACAATAGAGCATCAAGTTTCTAACTGGTAAAGAAACCTTTGCACAATCAATAACTGAAGAACATTGAAGGAAAGGTAGATACAAAGCTAACATGGAGCTTGTTGAATTCAGGAGTGCTGAAGAAAAACACTGAATATTTCATTTGGCTGCCCAAGAGCAAGTCTTGCAGACCAAATTCATTAAAGCAGAAATTCAACCTGTGAATGCTGCTTATGCAGTGAGAAAGATGAAACACTGGGTCACTTTTACTGTAGCCACCAACAGTGGCTGCAGCAAAATCTCACTGATTATCCACAACATCATGATCAAGTTGCCAAAATCATTCATTGGAAGCCTTGACAGAAGTTTGGGTTCAAATGCAGCAAAAATTACTGGGAACACCAAATTGACAGTTTTTGAAAATGAACAAATCAAAGTCCTGTGAGATTTTTGAATCTAAACAGACAGACATCTGGCCCACAACACACTTGGTATCACTATTGCGGCATTAGAAGAAATATCCTTCTGGGTTCAGTTCCAAGTGGGGGAAAAGACATTGGAAACATGGAGACTGTTTGGAAAGATGGTTTAATGGTGGACAGGATCACATGCCTTGGAGCTCTTGTGAAGAAAAGGAAAGATATGCTGAGAGTCCCTGGGTTTTATACCCTCTCTGGCGTTGAACTTCCTGGAGCACAGGAAGAGTATCCAGATTGGTTGCTGTCAGAGGTCATAGCTAGCTTTGTAGGTTGTCGGTTGAAACTTGGTGGGTGATGCAATGAAGGGCAATTAAATGGCTCTGCCTGAAGGAGATAGATCTTTGTTATGTAGAATAGACTGGCCCAGGCCTTAATGGCCCGTTAACAAAGGTGGAAGGGCTGAGTTTCTACTGCTCTTTTAGGGAAAATAATCTGCCTTTTAAATATATCCTAAAATATTTCATTTTTCTAGGAGAGGGGTGGGTTTTAACTTCCAATGGTAGAAAAGAAAAAAAAAGTGATATTGCAATATCAGATGATGCACAAATTGAAGAAAAACAATTAGAAAAAAATAACAAAATACCGTGATTTGCAAATTGAAGTTGAGGATTCTGGAGAAAGAAATCAATTGTACCAATAGTAACAGGAGCGCTTGGAGCAATACCCAAAGAGCTGCCAAGGTACATGGAAATTTTGAAATTACCAGATCTGAATATTCTGACATTGCAAAAAACCACTTTACTCAGAACTGCCTATATATTCAGACATTACCTTAACAACTCTTAGGTCCTTGGTAAGGACTTGAACGTTAAGTTTTTTACCAGTCCCAGATAGTGAATCGAATTGGGGATTAAATATTAAATAATAATAATTAATAAAATAATAATAATAACTATAATAATAATAAGGTGATGATGGTGATGATGATGATACTACATGATTTCACAACATATCTAATAAGGGTGATTCTTTTTTTTTACTTTGGAGGCAAAGATATCTTCATGACAGAGGAACAAAAGAAATACTACAACGCCATGAAGAAATTAGGTTCAAAAAAACCAGTGAAGCCCATCCCAAGGCCCCAGGTATGCCATTCTCAAAATACAGGTCTATGGTCAGTGTCCATGGGAAATTTTTCTCAGACCTCCTCACCTCCTTGTATTTAGATTCAAAAGCTAATCTAACTAGTCAGAATATTAATTTTGCCTCACTAAATGATAACATTATATTATTTCCACAGTTTAGTGACCTTTCTTAACTATAAAGAAACAAACAGAATAAGAGTTGCATGCAAAACTAAGTTAGTTTGCAAAAGTCAGTCATTTCTTAATTTAAGTCAAAATTTCTATAGGAAATAAAGGAGCACAATCAATCTTTGATTTAATGGACACTGGCAGGTCAGATTTTGGACACAACTGGCAAAAGCTCTCATACAATGTGTTTTTGCAGATGCGTAACATCCCATTTGGATTTAATGGAGATTTTGCTTTAACAAACAAAATCTTGTTCTCCCATTAGTCTGGTAAATTTTAGAATTTACTGTACAAGACTGTGGGGATCATAAAAATAAAGATTACATCTGTCAATACATAACCTTTTAAAATTATGTCAACTGCTATGAAATCTATCTTTCAGAAGGTAAGAAGAAAAAAATGAGGTCAGGTTCCTAACAAGTTTTCATATACCCTTAATTGATCACTATCATTTTCTACCAACTTTTTCTATGTCCTTCTTTCTTTTGCATCCAAGTTTCTTTTTCCGGGATTCTAAGTTCTCCATTTCCTACTGTTTTCTAATACCAGCATCTGACTTTTATCTGCCCATGATATATACTGCAATGATTTTTATAGACGCATTATAGATGCCTTTATAGCAGTTGTGAAATTGAGTACTGTATATTAATGGTTCCTACAGAGGCAAACAGATATTATAAGTGATTCCAGGTAATTCCTTAGATCATTATCTCCAAGGCTCCATGGCTCAGATCTTAGAGGATAGTGATATCACCACAAATAATGAGATTAAAATATTTCAGTTTATTTTATAGAAGTTAGGGAATATTAAGGGTGAAATAGGATGAATTAGATATTACAAGAAGTATCACAGCCCAATATTAGCCATTTCCTCATATAAAGTTCAACAGCATTATCTCAGAAAGTTCTGAAGTCCACTAAATGGACTAAGTCACCCATCCCTCTCTTAGGAAATCTCACAAGTCACAGGAATCAGGTATTTTAGAAATAATGATGACATGATTCTAGAGCTCAAAACATTAGGAATGTTTTAAAAAAATAATTCAGAGTCAAGAGACTTATTTTTTCTTTTAAAAAGTAATGTTTGCTACTTTTTGTGTCTTCCAAGTAGCTTCAAGGCAGTAAAAATTGGAAAATTTCACTTTTGGGTGGCATTCTGGATGATTTAGATTTAGTGCTTCACCGCTTCAATTTTTTCTTTGAGTTTTTCTACATTTCTCTTCCCTTTCTTTCGTTTCCATGTTTGTCATTGTCTGTGTGCCTTGTACCCTTCCTGTCTTTCTGTCATATGCGCATGCATATCTACCAATTATTGAAGAACAAGTATCAAGGGATGATCTTTGACTTTGTGACTCAGCAAGCTTTTGATATAGTCATCATGATCCTAATTTGTCTTAACATGGTAACAATGATGGTGGAAACAGATGACCAAAGCCAAACCAAGATAAACATCCTTTCTCAAATCAATTTGATCTTCATTGTCATCTTTACATCTGAATGCTTTCTCAAGATGATTGCCCTGAGGCACTACTTTTTCACTAATGGCTGGAACATCTTTGATTTTGTTGTGGTCATTTTCTCCATTGTAGGTAAGAAAAAAAGCATAACTGATTTGTTTCTAAAATATTTCAATCAATAGTGTGTATAATGGAAATAGTAAGACAGGAATAAAGGTGGTTTAGGATAACTACAATTAGCTAAAAGCTATCATGTAACCAACATACTCAAACCCAACTCCTGGAGCAGATCTGTGCATATAAATAATAATGTAATCAAAGCCTTTTTCAAAACAATACCAGACATGAAGATATGCATGAATAAACAGTTTAAAATATTTTTAAAAGTACCTAAAATGAAGAAAATATAAAGGCTGAAAAAAATGATAAAATGGATTTATATTTAATGGCATCATATGCCCATGTACAAAGGAAATTGAAATTGAGCTAACAAATCGTACCAAATAACAATTGTAATCATTATTGCTAAAATGTATTCCCACTTTCAGAGCTTGAATATACTATCGATGGTTGGAGGTTGTGATAAGATATTCCTGCAGTTTATCTGTTGCCTTCATTACTTGGCAGAGGAGTTTTCCATTCCTTCTCCTACTTCATCCATCCTCTGGGAGATAATCCATTTGATTTCTTATCTAGACACTTCCAAATCTCCCCAATTATTAAAAGAATAACAGTGAATTTTTTTTGCTGTTCATAGGCAATCCACATTTCTGATTATGAAACTAGAAAACTTCATGACTATAAATGAGGTCTACAATTCAATCTACATTCTGCTTCTGTCCTTTAAAAAGGAATGTTTTGGATCATTCTTTTTATATCCTGCTATTTACCATGTCTATGCATTACTCTGGGAGCTATTCCTTATCTGTTCTTAAATAAATGACAAATTTGACCAAGTAATCATTTTTTCTTGCCATGTCTTCATATTGTTGCCTTCATCTCATGCCCAATGCATACCACTTAAAATTATCTTTAGCAATTCTAGTTTAAACCAGAATCACCAAGTGGGAAGGGATCTTGGAAGTCTTCTTGTCCAACCTCCGACTTAAGCGGGATATCCTATACTATTCTTGACAAAGAGTCATCCAATCTCTTCTTAAAACTTCCAGTGATAGAGCAGTCACCACTTCTGGAGGCAAGCCATTCCATTGATTCATTGTTCTCACTGACAGGAAATTTATCTTCTTTATTGATCTCTGTACTCTTTCTACAGTCTCAACATCTTTTTTATATTGTGGAGACCAAAATTGGGCACAGTTATTCAAAGTGTGGTCTTAGCATTGCGGTACAAAAGGTACAAACACTTCACATGATCTTTATACTATTTCTCTGTGAATACAACTTAAAATTGCATTGGCCTTTTTTTGACTGCCATTGCACATTGCTGGCTCATATTTAATTGGTTTTCCACCAGGTCTCTGAGATCCTTTTTGCAGTCACTGCTGTTTAGGTACCACCTATTCTACACTTATGCATTTGGTTTTTCTTGCCTAAATGTAAAACTTATTTTTCTCATCACTGAATAACATTTTTGGATAGGGCCCAGTGTTCAAGGCTCAAGATCATTCTGGATCTTGAACCTATCTTCTAAAGTTGGCATGTTGTTGGCAATTCCCCCAAGCTTGGTGTTATCTGCAAATTTATGAATTCCTGCTCTATCCATTCATTTAATCATGTTGAAGAGTATTCGGCCTGAGACAGAACTTTGAGATACCCCACTGCTACCTTCCTTCCATGTAGAAATAGTTCCATTAAAAACTACACAATGAGCATGGTTGATCAGCCAGTTACCTATCCATCTGGTGGTTACACTATTCCATATTTTTCTATCTTACCAAGAGGTAGGCTATGATCCATTTTATCAAATGCCTTAGAGAAGTCCAAATATACTATGCGCACCTCATTTCACTGGTCCACTAATTTGATCACTTTGTCAAATAATGCTATAAGGTTTGTCTGACATGGCCTGTTTTGAACAAACCCACAATGGCTTCTAATAATAGCTTTGCTTGTTTTTAAATGTTAGCAGATCCACTGCTTATTTTTTTCCTGGAGCATCCCTAGTATTGATGTTGGATTGATAGATCTGTAGTTTTCTGAGTGGGTTCATTTTATTTCTTTTTGAAAGATTGGAACTACATTTGCTCCTTTTCAGTAATTCTCCAATGCTCCAAGATTTTTGAAAGATATGGTTCATTGTTTCTGAGATCACATCTGCCAGCTTCTTCAGAACCCTGGAATATAATACTGTTCATCTGCTCCTAATGATTCGAATTTACACTCAAGTAGATAGAAGTTGCCTTATCATTTTCTTGCCTATTTTGATTTGTATTCCTAATCTGCCTTTTATGGTACTGTTTGTGTTTGGTTGAACATTTCTTCCTTTTGTAAAGGCAGAAGCAAAGAATGAATTAAGCAATTCTGCTTTCTCCCTGCTGCCTGTTATCTTCTTGCCATCTTCTCCCAATAGTGAACCAATCATTTCCTTGAGTTTTTCTTGTTTTCTACATGTCGAAAGAATCTTTTTTTTATTATATATTGTAACATTTATTGAAAGTCTTAGTTCATTCTGGGCCTTAGTTTTCCTGACCTCATCTTTGCAGATAGAGGATAGATAGATATAGATAGATTGATTCTGGCCACTGTATATTGCTAATTCTGCCACTTTTATAGAACTCTTTGAACTTTTGCTATCAGCACCATCACTCTCTGGCAGCACTGGCTAATCTCTTCAGCATTGTGTCCTGCTTCATTCCATGACCATCTTCAACAGGCTTAAACTTTAGTCAGGTTTTTTTTTTTAACACAGATTTATTAGTATTCCAGAAGGAGGCTAGATCTGATTTCAGAAATAGCCCAACTGATAGGTCACAGGCATGGAGAAAGAGGAATGGGACAATCACAGTGGTTAGATTGATATAGATGGGTGGATATGGCCTGGTGGGCACAGAAGAGTGGACGTGGCTGGCTCGGTACTGCTGACTCAGCACTGCGAAGTTGGTGCAGATGGGTAGGCAGGGACAAGTGGGCATGGCCAAGTACGGTAGATATAGATGGGTGGGTGCAGATGGGTGGGCAAGGCTGCGTTGGCATAGAACAAATTGAAACTGTGAACTCTTAAAACATTCCTACGCCTATTTCAGTAGTTGCCATTTAAAAAGTGGGGAGGGGAGAGAAAGGAAATCTGGAAGAGCAGTTGAAAGCGAAAATACATTCCAACTCTAATCTTTAAAATATTGTAAGCCTGCGAATATATATAACTGGAGAACATGAATGATGACACCCTGTCTGTGAACGTGCTCAATTGGAGAATCTGGTTTATGAGACACCCAGGGGGGAAGGGAGAAACTGGTCACAGGTGACTGTAAATTACATTTGCCAGACGTGGCTGTAGGTAGGACAGTGCCAGTATGTTGCCTCTATTGAATCCTTTGATGATTTTTGAAGTTTGGCTTGAGAATCATGATTTAATTAGAGTGATTGCTAGAATCCTAACAAGATATGGGGACAACTCAGTGTCCCACCAGCTCTTTGCCTCTCCATTCTGAGTTTGAGGACTTTTGTATGCATTTGTGCTGGGAAGCTGCCAATTGCACCTTTGGCATGCTGGGTGCTCACATGTATGCATGCGCACGCACACACAGTTTATTCCAAGCTTGGGATTTGCCTCATTCTGGCACCACAGGTTGCAGTAAGAGGCAGATCGTGGACCAGCAGGGAGTAGCTGAGAGCCATTACAGGACACTTAAAGTCTGGAGGAAGTTTGCAAAGGAAGGTACTGCAAAAGGAAGACTAAAGAGAAAAATGAACAATGACATCCCCAAGTGTCTGCATTTGCAGAATTGAAAATTTGTGTTCCAAAGGGGAGCCTGCAGCTTGCTAATCAAGGTGGGGAAGGACAACATTTTAGAAAAGTCCCCAAACTTCAAACAGGGTGCATGTGTGCACATATATGCACACCCAACATACTAAAGGTGAGATCCTTCTCTCCAAGTCCGGACACAATTGGCAATTTCCCAGCATGGATGTGGATAAAAGTCCCCAAATGCAGAATGGAGTTTTTGTGTGTGTTAGGGTGTGCATGCTTGGCTGCCAGCAGTTCTGGGAGTTGAGGAACTGGTGAAGTACTGAGTTGTCCCCAAATCCAATTACCTTGTGTGATTGTTCTGTGCTGACTCAGCCACACTCACCCATTTAATATAACTATAATGCAACATCAACTGCACATATTTCTAATTTTGTTTTTGCTTTGATAATTTAAATCCTGAGAATTTATTTTCTTATTTTATGTTGTCAGTTTTTGTGATAACATGGGCAGTCCTCACTTAGCAACACTAATTGGGACCAGAATTTCCCTTGCCAAGCAATATGGACATAAACCACAATGACAAGTGATTGCACCCCTTAGCAATGGCATTTCCAAGTACCATCATTAAGCAAATCCCATAATGTCATTAAGTGTGACTCCCTGCTGGCTTCCCCAGCACTTTGCTTGTAAGAAGCCAGCAGTGAAGGTCGCAATTACATGATCATTTGACTGTGGGTGCTTCAATATAATGATTGCAAGCCAGTTACCAAGAATCCGGATCATGAGCTCGTGACTGCAGGACTCAGTTCTTGGTGCAATGGGATGCAACGATTGAAAGTACAAAGACCCATCATAAGTTCCCCTTGTTCAACACAATTGTAAATTTGAACAATTACTGAGTGAGTGGTTGTTAGGAAGGAGGAACCACTTTTAATATATTTATTATCTTGATTGTTTCTTCTTTATAAATATTCTATATCTATGTAAGAAAATTCTTGTCACAATTCACCTTTTTTCATAGTCATGAACATAAATTGTTGTTCCAAGTTACAAATGTTTCTTTACATCTAAAAATATCATGGCCATTTTCTTAACTTTCTGGGTTAATTACCAATAACATTCAAAATACATCTGATATTATCTCTTTAATATCTCTTCAAGACAAATCCAGCCTGTTAAAGGCCATTTCCTCTCTTTGCAATTACTGCTAAAAGAAGTCAGTATAACTCAAGACATAAAACTCTATATAACTAAAGAAAACTTAAGTAATTTCCCTCTTTATAAATCAAAGAAATTAAAGCTTTGTTCCAGGAACAAAGATTGTCGAATTTCATTCATTTCCTAAGAATGATTTAAATCAGAATTTTCTGGAAGTTCTTGTCGTGCACTTCAAAAAAATCTGTTTAGTCCTGGAGAGTTTTCTATTTCCATTTTTCAGTTATATTTTTGTTTCCTTCTTAATAATTGGCTTATTAAAAGTTTCCTTTTGTTGTTGAGTCAGTTTTATAAATTGCGTCTAAATACTCTTCAATCTGTTTTAATATGTGTTTGCTATATAATAATTTAATACGATTTCATGTCATTTTCCTTTATATTTTCTGTCCATTTTCGTATCCTTTCTGCATCTAAAATATTTCACAAATATTTAGAAGCCACTCTTACTTTTAGGTGACCTGTTTTGTTTCAGACTGATAGGCCCTCAATAGTTGAATTTGATATTAGGGGGAAATTTTGTATGTTTCTGTGGTTACAATGAATTATTAATAACAATTTTTGAAAATTGGCGTAGTATTTTGTGATATTCTGAGAAAAATGTTTTCCTGTCTTTCAGGACTTGTCCTCGCGGATATTATCGAAAAATACTTTGTATCCCCCACTCTCTTCAGGGTCATCCGATTGGCCAGAATTGGGCGTGTTCTTCGATTGATCAGAGGAGCAAAAGGCATCCGAACTCTGCTCTTTGCCCTGATGATGTCTCTGCCAGCACTATTCAACATTGGCCTCCTTCTATTTCTGGTTATGTTCATTTATTCCATTTTTGGAATGTCAAACTTTGCTTATGTAAAGAAAGAATCTGGCATTGATGACATTTTCAACTTTGAGACGTTTGGTAACAGCATCATCTGTCTTTTTGAGATCACCACATCAGCTGGTTGGGATGGCTTACTGAACCCCATCTTAAACAGCGTTCCGCCAGATTGTGATCCTCATCTGGAGAACCCTGGTAGTCATGTGAAAGGTGATTGTGGCAACCCTTCTATGGGCATCTGCTTTTTTTGCAGTTATATCATCGTTTCTTTCTTGATTGTGGTTAATATGTACATTGCCATCATTTTAGAGAATTTTAATGTAGCCACAGAGGAGAGCAGTGAGCCTCTCTGTGAAGATGACTTTGAAATGTTCTATGAAACATGGGAGAAGTTTGACCCTGATGCCACACAATTTATTGCTTACGACACACTTTCTGATTTTGTGGATACCCTTCAAGAGCCTCTGCGAATTGCTAAACCAAATAAAATCAAACTGATCACTATGGACTTGCCTATGGTTCCTGGAGATAAAATACATTGCTTGGACATTCTCTTTGCCTTGACAAAAGAAGTTTTAGGAGATTCTGGAGAAATGGATTCCCTGAAGGAATCAATGGAGGAGAAATTTATGGCTGCAAACCCCTCCAAAGTATCTTATGAGCCCATTACCACAACACTAAAACGAAAACAGGAGGAAGTCTGTGCCATCAAAATCCAAAGAGCATTCCGTAGATATCTGTTAAAACGATCAGTGAAACAGGCCTCATATCTGTATAGGCAGAGTCAAGATATGGACACACCGAAAGAAGACGCACCAGAGAAAGAAGGAATGATTGTGGACAAAATGAATGCAATGTATGGCTCACAAGTAGAAGTGGAAAAGTCCCCAGAAACAGCTCCATCTCTTGGACTTGAACCAATAAGCAGCCCCAAGATTAAAAAGGATTCTGATGCAATGAAAGAGAAGGACAATAATGGCAAGAAGGGAGATGACTCTGGAAAAACTAAAAAAAGTGAAAATGCCAAACGTAATGTAAAAGAGTCATCTGTATAATGAATACACATATAGACAACAAATGTTGGTGTATGGTTCCAAATGACCTTTTTCACAAAATCATTTTGGCATCCTCTATTTTAGTACTCAAACAAGGTTCTTTTGCCAGATTTTAGGTACTTCATACCACACTTAAACATTGAAAACAGAACCCTGTCTGGTTTCTGTTTGTTTGCTTGTTTTTAAAATTTACCCCAATGTGCAAAGTGTTCTCCCTCCTTCTTTTCTGATGAGGTAAATGTGAATTATCTTCTCATCTTGTGAAAAAACATCCTAGTTTCATGTTAGTTCATATGTTCCATAGAATGCTCCAGAATCAATTTTGATTATTCTAAGTACCAAATCATAATCAGCTCTTTATTAGAAGAATGATTAAGCAATGCTAGAAGAAAAGGGGGAAAGAAGGAAGTTTTTAATTCACTATAATCATGTTCGAGCTTGAATAAAAACAGATAGTTTCTGTAGAATTTCACCAGAATCTCTTAAGCCCCAAGTGCTAAAAGATGTGCCAAGAATAACTGTTATTTAGTTATTGCTCTGATCAATTATGCAATTTTTTCAGAAGGCTGAATATTTTACAAATTCTGCTAATGCTGGAGAGATGTCATTGGGCATGACAGCCTTTAACTGAATCCCTAGCAATATATGTATGTATGTTTGTATGTACAGTATTTGGCTTCTGAGAATTCATTTACTTGTATTCTTCTTTTTCAGCCATAAGAACTAGAAATATGCTTGTTTTTTTCAGTCAAAACTGAAATTTCCAATTGGCTGAAATTAATGCCCATTGTCAAATTCTACTCACATGCAGAAAGTGGATATGATCATGGAAAGTAAAATATGCAAAGCCTGAGATTAGTGATTAGTGCTTCTTAAATCCAGTTTGAAATGGTTGGAAAATACTCATCTTTAGCAATTTCCAATCTTCTTTATATGTCTTTCTTGAAGATGCTAGCAGTGAAAGTTAAAATTTGTACTTGTCCTTAGACCTTAACAACTAGGTAAGGGTCTCTGACTGACTTCTTTAAAAATAATAATATTAATAGACATCAACTTTGGGATTAGGATTCTTTCCAACATGTGTGAGTGTAAAATGAATGGCATGGAATAATAGTTGAGATTACAGCACATTTTAAGGACACAAAACTGCAATGTCTTAAATATGATTCAATTTTTTTATTTAAATAATTTGAGCAGGCTGAAAAAAGATGTTTGCTAGAAGTGGCTGAAAGTCCAATTAAGTCTTAATTATACACCACCAATATAGTTTCTTTCAAACAAAAAGAAAGATCAAATGTGATATACTAATCTGTTCTCAGGATTTATTGTCAACTTCACAATTTTTCTAATTCTCAACTCTATAGATAATCTTGGAATGTAAGCTTCATTTTTTTCATTTGCCAATCCCACTTTTTTCGTCTTTAAAGAGCTCTACTGTAGAATGTGGCATGCATTACATTCTGATTCACAGCCCAAATTAGAGTTTGCATCTTCCCCTTCTCTCCTCCATTATCTAGTCAAAAAGAGCAGAATTTCCATGCACAGAGAGGAAGTAGTGTTCCAGAGGAAAGGATATGTTTCCCAGGAGATGATTTGTTGCCTAAAAGTTGAACAGGGAGGAAATCTGATAGCTAGGTATGCCAGCAAAAATGTCCCAATAAATTCTGCTGGAGGGAGAGAGAGAGAGGGGGAGAGAGAGAGAGAGAGAGAGTATGTATATGCATACATTAAGCATAGTAGTACAGTATTGTAAATGTTTTATTTTTTAAAGCATTTACACAAGAAGAGTTTCTCAGCAGTTTGTATCAGCTTAAGACAGGGATTCCCAACCTGGGGTGCGAGACGATATTCCAGGGGGTGCGAGACGATATTCCAGGTAAATAATAGGATATTGGCTATATGTTGGCCTTTTTATTTATTATTTATTTCAGGGGGTGCGAGGTTCAAGTGAAATTTCTTTAGGGGTTCAGGGTGAAAAAAAGGTTGGGAACCACTGGCTTAAGAAAAACAAAAAAGGAGAGAGATTGTTCCTTAATTGTATTATCCTGCCTGTCCCTTAATCAAACAGGATTCCTTTTTACTTGTCCCATTATTCAAAGTCTGCCTTAATGGCAGCCATTGCTGCCTTCTGTTGGTAGCAGAATATTGATCCCAGTTCTACGTATTCTCTAGGATTTATGTGAATTTAATCACATTTAATGGGTGAATGTTAGAAATCAACAAATTAGCTACAATGTCATGCCCTATAAATAAAATGTAGTATTCCAAATGGGAAAATGTAGTGGTTGCAAAACCTCTGCTACAGATATATGTACTATGAAAATAATAAAGATGTAAATAAAGAAAATAAAGCTGTATCTTTAGATGTATCTTGGCTGTGTCCTAAGTCTGCTGTTGTTCATCCTGTTGACCATGACTGTAGTGCAAGGTTTGCTTCAAGCCATGTTATGAAGTATGTAAACGATACAACAGTATGGACTTTATCCAGGAAGATAATGAGGTGGCTTACCAGGAAGAGGTAAAAGGCTTGGTCAACTGGTGTAATAAAAATAGCCTGGTTTTAGATGTGGGAAAAGCAAAAGAGATCATTGTCAATTTCAGAAAAGACAGGCGAAGCCATAAAACTCTGTGTACAAAAGGTTCAACTATGGAGATGGTTAGTATTAAATTTCTGAGTGTGCAGCTGACAAGCAGGTTAGCTTGGTCACTCAACACTGAGACACTGGTAAAGCAGGCATAGAAGTACCTGAATTTTTTGGAAAGGAAAAGCACATCCTCTTTCCCGTATCCTTACCACTTTCTATAGGGGGACAATTGAAAGCATCTTGTCATATTGTATTACTGTGTGGTTTGGAAGTATTACAGTTTTGGATAGGAAGGTTCTTCAGAAAGTGATGAGGACAATAGAAAAGATTATTGGATGTTCATTTCCTTCTTTTCAATAGATCCCTGGGTCTTTAAACTATACAAAGTAATGATAGCCTTGTACGCTAAGAAAATTTCCTCATGTTAACCACTGAGATTCTGTTTTGGTAAGTCACTAGATAAATACGTGCCTAATGTCAGAGCTGCAAAACACATAACCCTCTAAGTAGAAACAATCCTTGACTCCACTTGTTGAGAAGGACGTAGTTTTATTAGGTGGGAGGAGGGAGGAGCTAAGATTCTGGGTGGTCCCTAGTAACTCTTGCCAGAATTGGGAGGTGAATTACACTTCTTGATTGGAGGTAATCATCTCGGGAGCTCCATGCAAGCAATAGAGGTGTTTTACAACAGTTTTGAAAGGACTTGTGTGGATAGGATCTTGGAGCGTGCCACAAATGTTCTTGCTTTGAAAATAGATTGGTGGTAACCCAAATTACAGTGTTCCCTGAGCTTGCTGGTAATTAAAAAATAAAATCCATAGAGATATCTTTCAGGGTGCCGAGGAGCTGGCAACGTTGCAATAGTCTCTATGGCTTCCCCAAAAGTCCTTTTGCTGAGGTGCACATGGGGCAACTAGCCATATATCCTCCATGTCTTTCTTCATACCTGGCCACCAAAACTGACATCTAACTAGGTGCAGGTTCTTTACAAAACCAAAATATCTTGCAATTTTAGAGTCATGGTTCCTTTTCAAAATCAGGAACCTTTGGCTTGCAGGTACATACTATCAGCCCATGTGAATCCGTTGTGCTTACTATCAGCCCATGTGAATCTGTTGTGTAGAGAGACATCCTTCTTGTGGCTTACAAACCACTTGTCTTGGACCAGGGTTATTTTCATTGCCGGGGTGAAGTTGTTGGTCAAATTGGGTTGTCCTTTGCTCTGTGCTCTGGTCATGGCTGGTGCTGCTGTTTGGTTAGAGGGGATGAAGCTATCCGCTACTTTCTCTTTCTTACTGTTATATTGGGGCATTCTGAATAGGGTGCTTTTCCCCATCCAAGTAGGTGCTTCAGCATAAAGTTAAAACACTTAAAGTATTGCATCCATCTCACCTATTTGGGGGAGGTGTTTTTAAGGGGTTTTCAGTGATGAAAACCACACTTTGAAAGCCTCTTGCCCTCTTGTAAGAAGTGTTGCCCACATTAGTAATGCTCATTTCACTGCATAAGCTTCTTTCTCCCAAACCACCCATCTATGTTCAGTCTCGGACAGCTTTTTGGAACTCTAATCATGCTTTGGGTCTTTCTGGAGAAGAACCACTCTGATCACTATGTCACTTTTGTCTGCCTGGATGACAAAAGGCTTTTGGGGTCTGGGTGTTTCAGAATTGGCTGAGCAGCAAGTAGTCTCTTAAGTTTTTCAAAAGGCACCTGGAATTACTTGGAGGGGGAGCTCCAGGCTTAGGTTTTTCCTTCCCTTTAGTTTTTAACAAATTAGTAAGTGATACAGCAATTTGAGTGAAAGCAAAAATGTATTGTCTATAGAAATTTGTGAAACCACTTCCAGCAGAAGTTGGCAGTGTTAAATATGCATGACACCACATTTACATGAGCCTATGTTATATGCAAAGTAGAGTCTGATGTAAGACTCCACTTATTGGTTCAGCCTCTGGCAGGAAGATTGAGTTCCCATCAGTGGCTGAAGTGTCAGACAGCGGCAACTATAAAAAACCGGTGCTGACCACTTTTGTTTGCTTTTGAATCTAGTTTGTAAATAAAGAGTTTCTCGCATTCCTGAGTCCTGCTCCTTCCTCATCCGCACCTATCTAACAGGCAGACTTGGCTGCAGCAATTTCTCAAATTGCTACAGACTCCCCCCAATTATTGGCCTTAGAAAACTATCTAAGACAGAAGAAATCTTCCTGGGAAAAGTTCTGGAAATCAATCCTTTTCCTTCAGCTGGACAGCTGGGTGCTCTCAGAAAGCTTCTGGAAGAGGAAGAAATGATCCAGTGAGTCTCTGGCTGGGGGATGGGCAACCAAGAAACAAGTTCACTGTGGAAGAACCAGCCGTTTCAAATGGACAATAAAGTCTGCCTCTGCTTCCTAGACATTAGCTTTGCATATTTACCTTCATTTCTTCTTTAAATGAGGATTTTTTGGTTGCAGCCTGCTCTTCCTTTTTGTGGTTTATGGTCACTTCTGAAGTTTTGGGATATGTTAAAATGGTGAATGAGTGAGGGTTGAAATATCCGAGCCAAATTAAAGAACCTGGAAAACACTGTAAAAACTATCTCTGAAATCTTTGGACTTAAATCTTTGGAAGATAGTTTGCCTTTAACAAATTCTGCTGAAAGCTTTTGATTGGCATTTTGTTTTAGTTAGAAGGAGGGGGGAAAACAGTTTCAGTTCTATTACTTTTTATTGGTTTAGCAGTAGGCAAAGAGATAAAGAGCAGGTTTCCTCTACTGCAGTGGTGTTCCATGTCCACACGAGGGAACAAAAGACTGTAGAACTGAGATTTTCTTTTTAACTTTGGAAGTGGCATTATTTAAACCTTAGAATTTAGTGCTATTAATTATGGCAACCTGGAAGAGAGCTGAGAAGATACAAGGAAATATAAAATCTTTTAGAGCTTTTTGGGGCAAATAGTGAATACACAGCCAAAACGCAGGCAATGGGAACAACTTGAATTAAAAATTGATACACGGGCAAAGGAAGGTTTGACAGGAGATATTAAACAGGTGAAGGACAGAGTGGATCTTTTGGAGCATAAATTGGAGAAGCAAGACACTCTTTTTGAAGCTGAATTTGATGAGAGAGCTCTCTTAGAAGCTCAAGCTAAGGAGCTGCAGTTAAGATTTAGAGCAATCCCTGGATGCTCTGGAGAGGATATTAGGCTAAGAATGATTAAAGCCTTGGCACAGTTGGCTAACTGTGATGAAGTTTCTTGATTTTGTAATTGACAACATATATAGAGTAAACTTGAGATTAGCTGCCATGAGAAAACAACAACAGATGTCTTAGCACACTTTTTAGGAAAAATAATGAGGGACTGTGTTCTGGATTGTCACTATACATCCAAACTAAGAATGAAAAATGTAAGCATAATTGTTTAAAGGAAATTCCTGTAAGAATCCAGAGAAAAAGGAAAGCTTACTAATTTCTTACTGATATTTTGCAGAAGAGAAGAATTCCCTTTCGTTTGGACAAGCTTGAGGAAATGGTATCATGATCAAAAATTTCATTTGAATTCTATAGATAAAGTCAAAGATTTCCTGTCTAGACACAAATTAATTTCAGAGCCAGTTAGAGATGGATAAGACTTTGGAGGTGGACCAATCCCAAAAAGTTGACATTGCAGAAGAAGAAACAGCTGAGATCTCTATACAGGAATATGTTATTTCACCCAAAGATGGAAAGTAAATATATTATATAGAATATTAATGGTGCTAATATCCCATCCAAGCAAAAAAAAAATTTCACTATTTGAGAAAACTTAATGCTGATATAATTTGTTGTGTATGCAATATAACTAATAAAGTATGAGCTTGGAGTTAAGTGCAGGGTTCTGGCCCTGCACTTCTAATTGGCTGTTAAGCGGCCGGACAGGATTGGCCCGTTCTGGGGAATCCGAGTGGCCCTTAACAGAAATGTCTTATTGGTTTAAGAGCTAACGTTCCTAGCTTGTTATTGGTTAAACGTTACAAGGTTTGCCTATATAAGGCGGGTTTTACTGGTGTTCAAGCAAGCAAGTCATGATGTAAATAAAGAGCTGAAGTTCACCGTTCAGAAGCTTGTCTCCATTCTTTCTCGCCCATGCTCAAACTTAACACTGGCGACGAGGATGGGATATGGAGACATCTGAACCAACGGAACCAAGAAGCAACACCGAGCACGTGACAGATGGTGCCAACAACGGAACCATGTCTGGCGGCATCGTACCACCCGCTCCGTTCGATCCAACACAAGAGGACTGGGAGTCCTACATGGATCGCTTCTAAATGTTCCTTGAGACGAACAACTTAAAGGACGCCACACCAGGAAAGAAACGGGCGGTGTTCCTAACGCATTGCGGTCCAACTGTATTTAAGATGGCTAAAGCACTAGCCAAACCCCGAGAAGTGAAGGCCATGGATTGGGACGACCTCGAACCTATCCTGCGAGCCCACTACGCTCCTACCGTGCCTACATTCGTGAGACGCCATGAGTATTATCAAAGAAGCCAGCGAAAAGGAGAAAGCGTGGCCGACTTCATAGCAGACCTCCGAAATTTGGGAGGCCTCTGCGGATTCACCGATCTAGAAGAAGCACTAAGAGATCGCATAGTCCTTGGATTAGATGCTCCAGGCATCCCAAGCAAGCTGATGGCAAAAGGCAACATCAGCCTTGCCGACCAAGAAGTCGGCTGCACAACTACGCCGAAACCGCACTCCGGTACCACCACCAGCCAGTGAAATCTCACCTAGTGCAGAGGGGCAGCTAGTGACAATGCACCACGAGGACCTCTCTTCATCGTCAGATAGCGACGAAGAAGGGGTCCATCGACTGCGGTCCAACCGAGACCACTACCTGAAGCCTGTACACCCTTGCGCTGGATGTGGAGCCAACCATGCCAGGTCCGAATGCAAGTTCCGCGATGCACTCTGCCATGAGTGCGGGAAACGAGGCCACATCGGATGGGTCTGCCGCAACTTGCCAGGACCCAGCCAGGCCTCAAAAGGGACCAACTATCGCCAATCAACAGGAAACCGTCCTGTAAGGCAAGCGCCAGTAAACCACTCCTACAGAAATTGAGCTTTGCAGAGAGAAGAGGCTCACCATACTATCACTATCGGTCACGCCTCAACCTTGGACACTAAGAAAATCCGAATAACAGTAGCCATCGAAAACCAGCCGTGCCACATGGAGGTCAACTCAGGATCGTTTCTCTCGATGGTGTTGTGGAGGACACTCAAGCAACTCATCCCCACAATTCAACGTCAAGATCTCCGGTTCCAACGCCTCATCCTCAAGGACTACCAGGGGAATCGAATCCCCTTCGTCGGGTCCTGCCGAGTCCGAGTCTCCTTCAAGAAGCACACAGCGTACTTATCTTTGACAGTCATCGATAGCGATAGGCCTAGCCTACTGGGCCTCCAATGGTTCGTGCCACTCGACATTGAAGTGGCTGGCGTAAACCGAGTCGGTGGCTGTGACTGGGAGGAAGACCTTATCTCTGAGTTCAGGGACGTCTTCGCGGACAGCTTAGGTGAGTATAAGGGGACCCTGATCTCATTCAGCCTAGATCGCAAGGTAGCTCCCATTCTCTTGAAGACCCGTCGAGTCCCGTTTGCCTTAAAGGCGAAAATTGACAAACAACTTGACAAACTGAAAGCTCAGGGGGTGTTGGAGCCCATTGATCACTCTCCGTGGGAAACCCCTATTGTAACACCCATTAAGCCAGACGGGTCAATCCGAATTTGTGGGGACTACTGGGCCACCTTGAACCACGCCCTCCAGCAGAACGCATATCCAGTTCCGGTGGTGCAGCACCTCCTCCATTCCCTGGGGGGCGGGAAAGTTTTCGCTAAATTGGATTTAGCTCAGGCATATCAACAATTACCAGTAGATGAAAAAACGGCACAGGCCCAAACTATTGTGACGCACCGAGGTGCCTTTAAATGTACCCAGCTACAATTCGGAGTTAGTGTAGCCCCGGGGATCTTTCAGAGCCTTATAGAAAGGTTATTGCAAGGAATTAAGGGCGTGGTCCCCTATTTTGACGATGTATTAATTGCAGCCCCAACCAAAAAAATCTTACAGGACCGGTTAAAATTAGTCCTAAGAAAATTCCAAGAAGCCAGTCTTAAGGTTAAAAAAAATAAATGTAAATTGTGTACTGACAGTGTTGAGTTTTTAGGGTACCTGATTGATAGCCAGGGCATTCACCCTACCGAAGGTAAATTAAAAGCGATCAAAAACGCTCCCAGGCCACGAAACAAGGCCGATCTCCAGGCGTTCCTAGGCCTCATCAATTTCTATAATGTATTTTTGCTGCACAAAGCAACTGTCGCTGAACCGTTACACCGATTGTTAGATAAAAGGGCAATTTGGTTATGGGGTTACCGTAAAGAACAGGCGTTCAGAAATGTTAAAAAACTGCTCACTTCTGATTCTGTACTCATGCAGTATAACGAGACTTTGCCGTTAGTTATAACCTGTGATGCATCGCCTTTCGGGGTGGGCGCCATTTTGAGCCACATACTGCCTAACAGGAACTAAGCCCCTGTTGCATATTTTCCAAAGACTCTTTCAAAAACGGAGCAGAACTATGGACAAATCGATAAAGAAGCCCTTGCAATCGTCTCAGCTGTGAAAAGATTTCACGAATACGTGTATGGCAGGGCTTTTACTATTGTGACTGACCACAAACCGTTGCTAGGGATAATAGCCGGAGATAAGCCGACTCCCTACATATTATCCCCTAGGACAGGGGTCTCCAACCTTGGCTCCTGGAAGCCTGGCGGACTTCAACTCCCAGAGTTCCACAGCCAGCTGGCTGTGGAATTCTGGGAGTTGAAGTCCACCAGGCTTCCAGGGGCCAAGGTTAGAGACCCCTGCCCTAGGATGACCCGATGGTCAGAATTCTTAGCTGCTTATAACTATCGGCTGCAATACCGCCTGGGGAAAGCCATTCCCCACGCCGACACATTGAACCGAGCACCGCTTCCAGAAACTCTCAACGATCCGGCACCAACGGTAACCACGTTGCAAATTGAGGCACTCAACTTGCTGCCACTGACCGCTTGAGACATCGCAAGAGAAACCAAACGCGACCACACCCTAGCACGAGTCCTAGGCTGGGTAGAGCGCGGATGGCCATTGCACCAATTGTCTGATGACTTCACACCATTCAAGTCTCGACAGACCGAGCTCTTCTCCCAGAAAGGCTGTGTCATCTGGGGCGATAGAGTCGTTATCCCAGAATGGCTCCGAAAAGCGCTGCTGAGAACCTTGCACAATGGCCACCCCGGCATCGTGCGAATGAAAGCCCTAGCACGAAGCTACGCATGGTGGCCAGGCATTGACAAGCAAATCGAACAGTGGGTTAAAGCTTGTCCCAAATGCCAAGAAGTTAGCAACGCCCCTCCAAAAGCCATTCCTACTGAATGGGAGACACCACGTGGACCCTGGTCCCGAATTCATCTGGACTTCGCGGGGCCAACCAAGGGCCACACCTTCCTGCTTACCGTCGATGCCTACTCGAATTGGCTCAAGATTCATCGCATGACTACTACAACCTCCGAGGCAGTCATCAAGATTTTAAACAGACTCTTTGCAACCCACGGATTACCAGACGTCCTGGTATCCGATAACGGCCCACAATTTACTGCACTAATGTTCGAGCAGTACCTCGCTGACTGCGGCATCCATCATGCGCTCACCTCGCCTGTGCACCCTGCGACCAATGGCAAAGCAGAACGCATGGTCCAATTTGTAAAGAAAACCTTGCAAAAGGTAAACTACGATAACATTGACGACAAGGTCAATCAAATCCTCTTCTTGCAACACATCACCCCACATAGCGTCACCAACAAAACTCCCGCTGAACTGCTAATGGGACGAAAGCTCCGCTCCCACCTCAACCGGTTGCACCCTTCTTATGAACCGGAGAAACCACTAGGATCCAGCGGCCGTTGTCGCACCTTCCAGGTAGGAGACCTGGTTTATGCAAAAAACCTGTCGGGCGACCCGTTGTGGGTGGAAGCGACAGTAGTACGTGTAACCGGCCCCAGATCCTACCTTGTGCAATGCTGTGACAATAAACTCTGGAAACGGCATATCGACCAATTACGGTCGCAGCTTGCAGCAGCCAGTCCGCAACTCCCCTATGACCAAACTGAGGGGGGGGAGGTACGGAAGAAGATGAAGCCCTAGGAAACCCGTTCGAAGGGAACGACGATTTAACAGAAACCCAGGCTGCGGAGCCGGAGGGAGAAACGTTTGCACCTCAAGAAATTGCGGAAAGTGGGGGCAACGACGCAGAAGTGAACTCTGAACCGGAGGCAGCCCCACTACCAAACAACGATCTACCTCAGCAGGACTGCAACCACCCGATACAACGAAAGTCAAAGAGACTAAAAAGACAACCGTCCTATTTAAAGGACTATGTAACTGCGCCCTGAATTAAGAAGCCAGTGGGAAGGGGTGTTGTGTATGCAATATAACTAATAAAGTATAAGCTTGGAGTTAAGTGCAGGGTTCTGGCCCTGCACTTCTAATTGGCTGTTAAGCGGCCGGACCGGATTGGCCTGTTCTGGGGAATCCGATTGGCCCTTAACAGATATGTCTTATTGGTTTAAGAGCTAACGTTCCTAGCTCGTTATGGGTTAAACATTACAAGGTTTGCCTATATAAGGTGGGTTTTACTGCTATTCAAGCAAGCAAGTCATGATGTAAATAAAGAGCTGAAGTTCACCGTTCAGAAGCTTGTCTCCATTCTTTCTCGCCCATGCTCAAACTTAACATAATTTGCCTTCAAGAAACACATATTAGGAAGAAAGATGAGAAATATTTAATAAATAAAAGGTTGCAGGAGGAATTTACATCTGCTGGGTCAGAAAAGATTAATGGAGTGGTTTTATTTATAAAACCTCAATTTAAACCCAAGTTACTTTTCTAGATGATTATGGCAAATTTGCAAAAGGTAGAAATTGAATTTAATGGTATAAAATCAATAGTAATTGGTCTCTATCAGAGGTGGTATTCAACCGGTTCTCACCGGTTCAGGAGAATTGGTACCAACAATTTGGCATAGGTCGCTGAACTGGTAGTGACTTCTGGTTGGCCACACCCCCAAACCGGTCACTCGGTGGTCACCGTTCACTTGCTTGTCTCACCCAGCCACCTCCTTGCCACTCGCTTGCCCTACCTGCATGCTCACCGCTCGCTTGCTTCACCCACACATTCAGTGCTTGCCTCGCCTATTCCAAGCCCAACCCTATTAAAAGGCTTCGCCACATGGTGCCAGCCTTATCGCTTGCATGTGCTGGTCAGTTCTGTGGCTTGCCTGCCTAAGCTAACTTACTTGAGTCTACTCTTCTTGACCACTTCCGCAGTGCCTGTGCCCCAATGGACCTGCCTCTTCTTGCCTACAGGACCAGGTAAGCACTGACTTGCTAGCCTCTGGAGGTCCTTGCTGGCCAGGGCCTACAGGCCTCGGCCTTGCATAGTAACCCTAGCCGCCCAGGATCATTTGTGGGGCAGCCACTACCCCTTGCGGCTGCCCCCGGGCTTCTAAAAAACTCCAGAGCTCCTTCCTGGCCAGCCCGGGCCTAGAGGCCAGCCTAGCTAAATTAACCCATCTCCCTCCCCACCCAGCTCCCAGCAAGCACCTACCTCTTCAGACACCTTCCCCCAATTCCCAAACAGCTGCTTGTGACTCGCCTCCTGCCTTGCTTGTGCTGCCTGTCTCTGCATCCAGCTCATCGGAGAGCAACTGATTCTGCCTGCCTGCTTTCTTCAATTGGGTAAGTAAGTGGCTTTTTTTCCTCATGATTTAAAACAAGGGTCTTCAAACTTGGCAAGTTTAAGACTTGTGGACTTCAACTCCCAGAATTCATGAGCTGATTGGAGGAAGCTGTCAAGTTTGAAGTCCCCTGAAAAAAACAGTATGTTATTTTTTTTTTAGGAAATAGTCATATAAAATTTAGGAAATTTTAGCTGCTTTTCCATTTTTAGAAAGCAGCTGCTTTGTGAGATTGTCATTGTGTGTATGGAAGTTCTTTTTGTGTGAAATGTCATGTGCTTATAAATTAATTAAAGCTATATTTTTAGATTTTTCCAGCTGTATCTGCTTTGTGAGAGAAAGTGTGTGTAAGTGTAAGTGTGATAGTTCTTTTCAGTTGTGTAGTTATGATAACAACATGTCCTAGCATTTTTTTAAATGTTGATGCTTGCAGCATGCAGGAACATTTTATGTGAAGTCCAGCTGCTTTTATGAGACAAGGAGCTTTACTTTCTGAGAAAATTAGTAACTTGTTAACATGTTGAGGTTTCTGGAGCTGAGCTGAGCCTGCTTGATAGGTTTTGAGTGTTCATGATTGCCCTACATTTGCTCTTGCCTGGGTCTTTTGTCTTTCCTATCATGGCGGTTAATTCTGCCAGGAAGAAGGAAAAGGGGACTTACAGGCGAGTTATCGTAATAATGGCTATTTATTGTATTAAAAATCTGTTAGAATTGAAGAATTCAGCCTTTGTAAAATAAATTATCAAGATGTTTCTTCTCTCTCTTCCTAGGCAACTGAATTGTCATTTCACAGCTAGACCCCCTAGGAGAAAAGGAGATCTTGTGCGATTTTAACATGGACAGAGAATAGCAGATTATTGACAAAGAATAATCCTTCTTTCCTTCTTGCTGATCTAGAAAGGAGTCTGGAAATGGATTCTCCTTGTTTTTAGAGCATTTGGGTGATGAATCTACCAAATGCAAGCTACCAATAGAAGATAGTATTTTTCCCAAAAAAGACTAATTGCCTATTTATAATTAATGATGATTGAAAAAACAGTATTATTTTTATATTTTTCTAATAAGTGACTTACTAATAAAAAATAGAAATATAATTGGCCCCATATATTTTTTTCATAGATAGCAAATATTCTCAGTAAAATAGATAATAGCTTTCTACCATAAATATTCAATGTTTCCCCCACCCCCCACCCCCAGATCACTGCAAATTGAGGGAAAGGGCTGCTAATAATAGTGAAAACTATTGAATAGAAATGAAGGAGCATGAGATGCAAATATTGGCAAATACTGCTGTTGAAAAGGCTTGGTAAAGTCAATTGGGCTGAAATTCCCTCTTTTTAGCATCTTTTCTCCCTTTCCAGTTACTTTTTCCTTTCCCTTCTCCAATTTTTTCCCTCTCGCCTTTCTCTTGTCCAGCTCCCCATCCTACCCTGTTGTCCTCCTTTTCTTGTCAGGACTAAGAAAGAATTGTATGGGAGTGCTAAGGTCTGTATGCTTGGGTTTGTGTGTGAGAGAGAAGTTTATCTATACAAGAATTGTCAGGGGATATAGATATAGATCAGTCAGTGTTTAAATGGAGTCAATCTTTATGCAGGCAAGTAATTTAAATTAGTCATTAAGTTGAGTCCTTGTGCTAGCTCTTCCTTTTCTTCAAAAGGGAGGGTAAGTTTATTAACAGTTATAGCCAAATGATAAGCATGTGTTGATTTAATCATGCAAAAGCCACCAACAATAATTTACTAATTAGGACATTTGATAAAAAGTTGTTTCTGTTTACCATGGCACTTAAATGTACATACCATCATCATGTCCCCTCCTCCCCACAAATATCCCTAGTGTTTATCATCCCCAAATGTGATACATGTGGTTGCTTTTTAGTTTAACTGGGATTTTTTTTTTGGGGGGGGGGAGTCTTCCTTTGGAAATCAGGCTGATGTTTCAGATTGTACTCAGACATTTAAATTACCTTGGGGTCACTTTTGCTGTTACTGTTTTTCCCCTTTTCCTGAGTTGTCATTTTTAATATTCTCAAGGTTGATTTTATGTTTTAGATTTATCATGAGTATTGTAAATTGTCCCACAGATGGTATTCATAATATAAACTCCAAGGATTTGGTTGTTTGCAATGTGACACAAATACAATAAATATATTTTGGGTGAAGGAAGACAGCTGGATGTTTCACAGGAATTTCTGTTTATCATTTATCCGTTCTTTCTTCTGCAGATGATTATCTTACGTGCAATATCCCAGACTAACTCTGCCCCCAGCTGGAATTCAGTCATGAAGGGCTCAAGGTTGCCTCAGCCTTCCATCCTTTCAAGGTTGGTAGAATGAGAACCCAGACTGTTAGGGGAAATATGCTGACATTGTAAACTGCCCAGAGGAGTGCTGTGAAACACTGGGTGGGTGTGTGTGTGTGTGTGTTTGTATATAAGTTAAAGTCCTACTACTTTCCTTCCTCAACTGCATTTTTCTAGCTAGAAGTAATCTGCAGTAATTTGTTTTAGTAGCTGGAGAATGATAGCCAGGCCCTACAATCTGATTTTCCAGTGAAAACAGATGGTATTCCCTACTATGATTCTGACTCAAAAATATTAATTACAAATCTCCGAGTGAGCTCTTAAAATCAACTCATTATCTATAAACAAGGCCACTACCTATACTATTGTCATGGTCCTGGGAATTCTATGATGTCAGGAATCATGGTAAAATGATGTCACAGCAGTGGCATTATCCTGCAGCCTTCATATGGAATATCCTGGGGTTGCCTGGTAACTGCATAGAATCACTTCAATTGTTGGCTGCAATATTCCAAGGCATCCTTCACTTGGGTAAAATGAGCAAGAGGATATGGGCATCATGAGACGTGTTGCCCCCTCTGCGACCCAAATTTTCCTGCTTGGAATTCTATTGGTGTATTTTGAAAGGTTGGACGGATTCATACTTCTATGCCCAGCCTCAAATATTAATTGTAGAAGGAATACCAATTCTCCCAATTATGACAATGTGTATATTCCGGAGACAATTGGTAATTCCATTGAATTTCTTAAATTATCAATTTTAAAATTATGGAGTAGATTAACTCAATCAAATCCTCATGAATATTTGGATGAAATGGGATCTCATGAAAATCTGCTGAAAAAACTATACAAATCATCCAATGTCCTGCAAGTGGCACCCAAAGCAAAAATAACCAAAAATGAAGAGACTCAAGAGTTGGAAGTCCAAAAGGATTTAACTACAGAAATTTTGGAAGTTTCTAGTGACATAAGCCTGAGGCCTAAAAGCTATTTACAAGGGTTAAAGAACCATCAGAATATGGTACAGGGAGATCATTGGCTTCAAAAAAATCCAAGAAAAAAAGATTTAGCTGTTAGGTTACCAACAAAGAGGGTAGGATTAGCAGAAGCCACAGGAAAATTTGCAGAAGATCAAATAAAACATAATCCACATACAATGACTGAAAAATGGCAGAAGCTTGCAGAGCGACAAATGCCTCTGGCTACCAAAACAAAAATTGCAAAAAACAAAAAGAAAACTCATGAGTTAGAGATCCAAAAGGAAGCAGCCCCAGACATTTCAGAATCATCTGATGACAAAAGCCTGAGTTCTCTGGAAAGGTTAAAGAGCCATCAAAAAATGATACAAGAAGATCATGAGCTTGGAAAAAAGCAAACAGAAGAAGATTTATTTCTTAGATTTGTAACAAAAAGGCGACAATTTGCAGAAAACATAAGAAAACATCAAGGAGAGTTGGAGAGTGAAAAGGAAGCACTTGCCGGAATTTCAGAAGAAGAGAAGGTTAAGAGGTGGCCAAAGGTGACTCTCAAAGAAAAAATAACAGGAAAGAAAGAGAGAACTCATAAGTTAGAGTTTCAAAAGGAAGGGTCGACAGAAATTTCAGAAGCACTGAAGAATAATCAATGGCCAAAGATGACACTTGAAGAAAAAATAAGAAGACACAAAGTGAAAAGTCATGAGTTGGAGATTCAAAAGAAAGTAGCTACAGATATTTCAGAAGCTCTGAAGATTGAGAGGTGGACAAAAATGACCCTCAAAGAAAACATACAAAGAAACCGATTGAAAACTCATGAATTGGAGATTCAAAAGGAAGGGTCTACAGAAACTTCAGCAGCTCTCAAGGTTGAGAGGTGGACAAAGGTGACCCTCAAAGAAGAAATACAAGGAAACAGGTTGAAAACCTACGAGTTGGACATTCAAAAGGAAGCGCCAACAGAAAGGTTAAAGTGGCACCAAAGAAAAATACAGGAAGATCTTGAGGTTGGGAGAAATGAAAGGGAAAAAACAGGGAAGCCTGTAGCACTACTAGATGCTCAGCGGGTTTCTTCCCTTAAGAGGCTTGCTCAAGCATCCGTTCACTCCTTACAGAAGCGCTCCATTTTACATCTTCCAACTCAGCTGCCTCCTTTGACATCTTCTGTTGTAGTGCATGATGGTAGTAAGGAACAGCCTGGTAAACTGGTCTTTATTCTTAAATCTGGCACGAGATCAGCAAGCCCCAACCATGGAGAACACATTATTAGTGAGCAAGCGGAGGAGAATAATAGTCAAAATGAACAAATTGAAAATGAACTTTTGGAGAAGGAACTTGAGAAGGAACAGGAATCAAAAGAAAACCTTTTCAGACACTTAATAATTGGAGGAAGCAACTCCAGAATACCTACTGAGGAGTCTGAAACATTGAATGAACTGTTGCCTGATAAAACATTGTCCGATGAAGCAGACTGGGAGTACCAGGAAGAAACCACCTTTGCTCCCCTAATTACTGATGTTTTGTCAAGCACTGATAACTATTTTCTTCAGGGAGAGGCCTTTGAAGCTAAGGTTCAAAAACAGTTGGCACACCTGATTCTTAATGTACCTATGAGGAACCTGATTGCCCACTTGATCCGTATCATAAAAGTGAACTGCAGAGAACTGGCTACCCAAAATTCTTGCGCTTTTCTCATCTCTAGAATGGGTCTTGGAATGAAACTCTTCAATAAGAGAAAAAACATGAAGGAAGCTTCTGATTTGTTGAAATCCTACTTGTTCTTGACTAAAAATGAAACCAATATAACTACAGCAAGCTCCAGAAAAATAAAGAAACCTTCTGACGAGGTAAAAGCAACCTAGATAAATAATCCAAACAGGTGCACTATCAAAATGTTACAAGATTTGGTTACCTAGATTCTTTTTTATTCCAAGAGGTTAAGTTGGTGTGAATTAATTGCGCATTCATTTCTGTAAAGACAATTACTTTTTTTGAGTAAAAGCCTTGTTAGGTAGTTTATAGTAATGTGCATGTGCCAAGACTACTTCTTTGCCTGATTCCCATCCCTATATACAAGGATAAGTGGCCGTGTGTATATATGTAAGGTTTTACAAATTCTGATCAGCATTTGGGGAGAGTGGAGTATAGCACAAAGGTAAAGTAACTGAAACATGAAAACAAAGAAAAACAGAATGAGGTTCATCAGAATTAAACCAGAAATCTCAGATATGATGATTTTAAGAAAACAGGATTGATAAAGCTGTTGTTCCTTTTAAAGGGTAGGTTGGCCTGAATATACTTTTTTTCTGGGGAAAAGAGCTTTTACATTCAAATACGTGAAGGCCCACCTTCCACTTTACTTCTCTTTGTTTAACTTTGCAGATACCAAAGCAGGGAATTCGACAATATGGGAGTAGCATCAATTGGCGATTGGCTGTTTCAGTGACAACAGTGATGGTGGTTGTTATTTTAATAATTTGCTTGATTGAAGTAAGCTAAAATATTTTTCTAGAGATCCTTATATTAATTTATTTACCCACTATATCTCAAAGTCCAGTAATGAAAAGATAAATTTCTCCAAACTCTCAATTTATATACTGCTTTAGTGAATCCCTAGCATTTCCTTGAACACTGTAACTCAGAAACCACATTACTGCACCCAGGATTTAATATAATATATTCAACCTCAAAAAAAGGGTGGGACTGATTTTTAAAAAAATGTTAGTGAAGCGGACAAATCATGACAAAATGGGTATATTAAGTTTGGATTCATTCCATCTTAAATTCTGAGAGGGAACCTCTGGCTGGTAGGCTTGATTTGGTCCATAAGACCTTCTTATGAGGTTTACCATGACCATGTTGGAGACCCCACACCTTTTTATAAGCAGAAGATAGAGAAAAAAGAAAAGTTTCTTACTGAGAAGCAGAGGGGGGAAAAACATTGTTCTCTGTGTCAGTCATTGATTCTTTTTCCTCACTGTGAAAAATCTTTACATTTATCCCTCACAATCACACCTCTCTTTTTTGATAAAACAGATCCGTTCTCATCAAACTTCCAAAGGGACAGATGGAATGCCTCCTGTAAAACGGTAACTCTTGCCTGGAGACACTTAGTTTTTGTAATTCTATACTGTGAAAATCCTGTTTATGAGGAACAGCCTCAATATTAAGTGGCAATGCACTTATAAGTTTCACTCTTAAAAAGCAAATTTTAATTTACAAGATGCCGCATCTAAAAGTTGTAAACACTGAAAACATCACCAAATAATCTCATTTTTTGCTGGCTGAATTTATATGTTTAGCATTGGCTTCCTGTTACATTCCTCAACTGGCCTCATATCCTTTTTTCCCCCTCTCCTCTTGGCAACTTTGAATTATTTTCAGTGCTGAAGAAACATTAATATTCAGATTTCCAGTGTGACACGCATGCTAATGAAGCCAAAAAATAAATAAAATCTTAAATAGCTACATGGTTACCTGCAACCTGCACTCTTAAAACTCTGGAGACAATTGCAGGTGTGTGTTTCAGCATAAGAGGTTATTATTAAGGCTTCTTCTGCTTTGCACACTGTTTGTAAATGCACAGAAGAGTCTTGTGACTGAAAAGGCCTTTTGAGTCCATTTTGAGAAACGGAAATAAATACACCTTTCATTTAAATGATAAGAGTTTGTGTATTCCTCCAGTACAGAAATTGTTATATTCTGTGCATGGGTGCAAGGAACGGAGACGAGGCAGTGAACAGTGAACTTCAACTCTTTATTAATCATCTTGAACAGAGCAAAAACCTGGGGCAGCAGCAGCCCTTTTATAGGGCAGGCTGCTGACCTATTAACCAATGAGAACATGGAAGTATTAAACCCTTGAACCAATGAGAGTGGCTTGTTAATAGCCAATCAGATTCTCCAGAAAGGACCAATCCGATATCGCTATTATCGGCCAATCAGAAGTGCAGGATTAGAACCCTGCTTTTTCTTTAAGCTTTGATAAACTTTATTTAAGCGTTTTTATTAGTTCATAACACCCCTTCCCCCTGGGTTCCATTTGAGGGGTGCGGTGACGTAATCTGTAAGATATGTGGGTTGTTTTAACTGTCTATTAGATTTGCGCTGTCCCACTGGTTCCCATCTGCAGTCCAGCTTCGGTGGGACATTTTTGGACATATCTGGTACCGGTGGTTCCTCATTCTCACTGGACGACTTGGTGCTGCTAATTCTGTCGTTGTTGTTGTCCTCCGATCTTAGCGGGCTAGCCTCCATTGAAGTATTCCTCTGTGGTGAGGACATACCCCTCCCTGATTCTTCTTCATTAATCGCTCCTGATCGCTGACTTCCTTCGCTTCTGCTCTCCACCATCTCGAATTCGGTTTCTTCGACATCCCCTCCCCCCTCAGTTTGGGAGTCCCAGGAGTCGCGGGAACTGGGTTGTAGCCTAGAGCGAAGCTGATCTATATGGCGTTTCCATATTTTTCTGTCGCAGGTTTGCACACGGTACGATCTGGGCCCGGTGGTTTCAATTACAGTTGCTTCGATCCATAATGGTTCGCCGAAGAGGTTTTTAGCGAAAATTAAGTCGCCTACCTTGAACTCGCGGCATTTCCCGCTGGATCCGCAGGGTTTCTCTGGCACGTAGGAAGGGTGAAGCCCGTCGAGGTGGGAACGGAGCTTGCGTCCCATCAATAGTTCAGCTGGCATCTTGTTGGTGATGCTGTGCGGAGTTATGTGTTGGAGTAGGAGTATTCTGCTTATTTTTTCATCAATGTCCCCATAGTCCATTTCATGGAGAGTTTTTTTAACAAATTGTACCATTCGCTCGGTCCTGCCGTTAGCCGCAGGGTGCGCTGGCGAAGTTAGTGCATGGCGGATGCCCCGATCCGCTAAGTATTGTTCAAACGCCAGGGCAGTGAACTGGGGTCCGTTGTTCGGAGACCAGGACATCTGGCAGTCCGTGCGTTGCGAATAGCCTGTTCAATTTTCGGATGACGGACTCCGTTGTAGTATTTTTCATTTCGTGGATCTTGAGCCAGTTAGAATAGGCATCCACTGTTAGGAGGAACGTATGTCCTTTAGTAGGTCCCACAAAATCAATGTGAATGCGGGACCACGGTCCCCGGGGGGTTTCCCATTCTGTTGGAGTTGCTCTAGGTGGGGCACTGCTGACTTCTTAGCACTTTAAGCAAGTCTTTACCCAGGCTTCAATTTGCTTGTAAATGCCCGGCCACCACGCGTAGCTTCGTGCGAGCGCTTTCATACGCACGATGCCGGGGTGACCGTCATGCAATGTTTTCAATACTGCTCGTTGTAACCGCTCTGGGATGACGACTCTATCTCCGCATAGGATGCAGCCTTTTTGCGAAAACAGTTCTGTTTGCCAGTTTCTGAAAGGGGTGAAATCGTCAGAGGTTTGTTCTATTGGCCATCCTCTTTCGACCCAGCTAAGAACTCGCGATAAGACAGGATCTCGTTTTGTTTCAATTGCAATGTCTCTGGCTGTTAGCGGTGGTGAATGTAGCATTTCAATCTGGAGTGTCGTAAGGGTTGGAGCTGGATCGTCGATGGTTTCCGGAAGTGGGGCACGGCTCAATGTATCAGCATGGGGAATGGCTTTCCCCAGGCGGTGTTGTAATTTATAGTTGTACACAGTTAAAAACTCCGACCAGCGAGTCATTCTAGGTGACAATATATAGGGGGTTGGCTTGTCTCCCGCTATAATCCCTAACAAGGGTTTGTGGTCGGTAACAATAGTAAAATCTCGTCCATACACCTATTCATGAAACCGTTTCACAGCAGATACAACAGCAAGAGCCTCTTTGTCGATCTGGCTATAATTACGTTCAGCCTTTGACAGGGTCCTTGAAAAATAGGCAATAGGGGCCTCACTACCATTTGGTAATACATGACTCAAAATGGCTCCTAATCCAAACGGTGATGCGTCACATGTAATTGTTAAAGGCAGAGTCTCATTATACTGCATTAAAACAGCATCTGAGGTTAGTAAGTTTTTCACTTGTCGGAATGCGTGCTCCTCGCGGTGTCCCCAGACCCAGGTTGCTTTTTTGTCGAGAAGTCTATGTAGGGGCTCAACTACGGTTGCTTTCCGGGGCAAGAATATGTTGTAAAAGTTAATGAGCCCCAGGAAAGCTTGGAGATCAGTTCTATTTCTGGGTCTTGGGGCGTTTTTGATTGCTCTCAGTTTGCTGTTAGTGGGGTGGATGCCCTGTTTATCGATTAGGTACCCCAGGAACTCTACTTTGTCTGTACACAGTTGACATTTATTTTATTTAACCTTAAGGCCAGAGTCTTTAAATTTCTGGAGAACCAATTTAAGCCGCTTTTCTAGTATTTCTCTATTCGGGGCAGCAATTAAAACGTCATCAAAGTATGACACGACCCCCTTGATCCCTTGCAAGAGTCTCTCCATCAGACTTTGAAAAATCCCTGGGGCTACGCTCACTCCGAATTGGAGTCGGTTGCACTTAAAGGCGCCTCGGTGCATAACGATCGTCTGTGCCTCTGCGGTTGTTTTATCTACAGGCAGTTGTTGGTAGGCCTGTGCTAAATCCAATTTAGTGAAGACTTTTCCGCCCCCCAGGGAATGGAGAAGGTGTTGTACCACCGGTACCGGGTAAGCGTTCTGTTGAAGAGTGTGATTAAGGGTAGCCCGGTAGCCCCCACAAATCCTTAACGATCCATCCGGTTTGATGGGTTTACAATTGGGGTTTCCCAACGAGCGTGGTCAGTTGGTTCTAAAACACCCTTGGCTATTAACTTATCGAGCTGCTCGTCAATTTTTGGTTTAAGGGCAAAAGGTACCCGACGAGGCTAAAGGCGGATGGGGGCTACTTCAGGGTTAAGGTTAAATGATATTGGGGTCCCCTTGTACTCACCTAGTCCATCTGCGAATATGTCCTGGAATTTCCGGACGATGGCCTCTTCCCAGTCGTCGCTTCTGGTTTGGTGAATGCTGGCTACCTCGATCCCAAGTGTGGTGAACCATTGAAGGCCCAACAAGCTAGGCTGGTCACAGTCAACGGTCAGTGGCAATGACGCAGTACGATTTTTGAATGATACTTGGACTTGGCTGGATCCAACGACCGGAATTCGGTTGCCCTGATAATCCTTGAGTATGCTTCTTTGAGCTCTGAGGTCTTGATGCCGGATGGCAGGGATTAATTGTTTAAGAGTCTTCCAGGAAACCATCGAGAGGGACGATCCTGAATCGACTTCCATCACACAAGGCTGGTTTTCGATGGCGACCTTCACTCGGATCTTCTTTGCGTCTAGCGATGAGGCGTGACTGATTGTAATGGTTTGGTGTGCCTCTTCTCTTCTCTTCTCGATAAAATGGCCGGTGTTTTGTTTCTGTAGGAGTGGTTGTTCCATTGGCGGTTCAAATGTTCCCGACTCACAGGGCGATTCCCTGTGGTCTGGCGGTAGTTGTTCCCGCTCTGAAGTGGACTGGGTCCTTGCTTGCTTCTACAGAACTTTCCGATGTGGCCTCTTTTCCCACAGAAATGGCAGAGTGCATCGAGGAATTTGCAGTCTGATCGTGGGTGATTTGCCCCACAACCCGCGCATTGGTGCAGTAGTCTTTGATTTTGCTGGTAGCGTTGATCACGTTCAGACCGGAACCGGTTGACCTCCTCCTCATCACTTTCTGATGGCGATTCAAGGTCCTCGTGGTGGGTGGCTGTTGTGTGTCTCTCGAGGTGAGGTGAGGTATCGCTAGCAAGTTGACGGAGCGGTGTATTGGTGCGGCACATTCAGGCGGCTGACTTCCTGGTTGCTTCTGCTGCAGTAGCATCCTTGATGACATCAGCAAGGTTAATGTCCCTTTTTGCCATGATCTTGCTCTGTACCATCTGGTCATCTAATCCCAGAACTATTCGGTCTCTCAGAGCTTCTTCGAGGTCTGCAAACTCACAGAGGCCTCCCAGGTTCCAGAGATCCATGATGAAATCTGCAACGCTCTCTCCCTTCCGCTGGTCCCTCTGGTAAAATTCATGTCTTCGGACAAGCGTTGGTACAGTGGGTGCATAGTGGGACCATAGAAGAGGTGCGAGGATGTCCCAGTCCATGGTTTTCACCTCAGCCGGTTTCGCTAGTGCCTTGGCCATCTTAAAGATGGCAGGCCCGCAATGGGTCAGAAACACTGCTCGCTTTTTCCTCGTAGTGGCATCCTTCAAGTTGTTGGTCTCCAGAAACATCTGGAAGCAGTCTATGTATGAGTCCCAGTCTTCTTGTGCTGGGTCAAATGGAGCGGGTGGTATGGCGTCTCCGGACATGGTTCCGTTGTCGATGTGCCTTCAGCCATGTGCTCTGTTTGGTGCTCTGTAGTGTTCAGTCAGCTCTGATGTATCTGCATCCCATCCTCGTCGCCAGTGTTATGTTCTGCGCATGGGTGCAAGGAACGGAGACGAGGCAGTGAACTGTGAACTTCAACTCTTTATTAATCATCGTGAACAGAGCAAAAACTTGAGCCAGCAGCAGCCCTTTTATAGGGTATGCTGCTGACCTATTAACCAATGAGAACATGGAAATATTAAACCCTTGAACCAATGAGAGTGGCTCATTAACAGCCAATCAGATTCTCCAGAAGGGACCAATCTGATATCGCTATTATCAACCAATCAGAAGTGCAGGATTAGAACCCTGCTTTTTATTTAAGCTTTGATAAACTTTATTTAAGCGTTTTTATTAGTTCATAACAGAAATGTAAGCCATATTTGGTTTAAACATTGTCAACAGGGCTTTATCCAGTCTGAGATCTCACTATTTTTCTCTTTAATTGTTTCTTTAAGAACGTTTCTGGATAGACAGAAGAAAGATATACCTGAAAACCAGGTATGTAAAGGCAAAAGCAATGACTGGTGATCTGGCTATATTCAATTTTCTTATTGGATCTGAAAAACACATTCCCATAAGTATTATGTGGCTTAGGCAAGCCTGAATTTAAAATAATGATCATGATGGAAGAAGGAGAAGAAGAAGAAGGAGAAGGAGAAGGAGAAGGAGAAGGAGAAGGAGAAGGAGAAGGAGAAGGAGAAGGAGAAGGAGAAGGAGAAGAAGAAGAAGAAGAAGAAGAAGAAGAAGAAGAAGAAGAAGAAGAAGAAGAAGAAGAAGAAGAAGAAGAAGGCGGCCAATCTACTGGGATCCACTCGCATAATCCTGCGATACATCACACAGTCCTAAACACTTGGGAAGTGTTCGACTAGTGATTTGAGATACGAAACCTAGCATAGTTATCTCGTTTCCTGTGTACACTGTTGTTTTTTGTGAATAATACCAACAACAACAACAATAATAATAATAATATAGTGTGACTGGTTTTCCGGTTCTGCGTGGCTTCGGTGGCAGTAGGAATTTGTGACCATTCGCGATTCCTGCTGTGCTTGCCGCCAAGGTACCCCCGATCCAAATGGGTCGGGGATATGGCTGCCCTGTAGGGACAACCGAAGAGAGAGGGGAGCCGGACAGGGGATTGGGGGTGCCGCAGACCCCCTCCTCGTCCAGAAAAACCCCTTTTTCCCAAGGTGGTGGAGCGGCGGTCAGCAATGGCCGCCATGAAGAAGCCAGCAACCGGGTAAGATTGTGCTGGAGGAAGCAAGAAAAGTGAAAGTGCTGGCTGAGCCGGGTCAATCAACATCTTCTAAATTCGTTGGAATTGAGCTGTCTGAATTGCTGGAGGATACATTGTATCCCTAAGAAGATCGAAAGCGGCGGAGAAGCTGTTAAAGGGAACTTTTTTTTTCTTCACTCTCCCACCCCATGGAAACAGCAGATGAAGATTTGAAATTTGTTTGGGCACTGAAGGTGAACTATTCTGAAAGTTGAAGTTAAGGGACAAAAGAGTTCTTGGACATTGGACTTAAAAATTTAAGAAATTGGAAAACCCTTATTAGAGGTATGGATTTCTGATCATTTAAAAATTGATGTTGCAAGTGAAAAGGGAGAGGAAAAAAAATTGGAGCAGAAGTGGAAAAGGGAGGAGATTGCCTAGAATCTCAAAGAAAGATACAAGGTAATTGGACCTCTTTGACCCCAGAAAAAGAAATAGAAGAAAGAAGAAAAATATAAACTTTTGGAACTTTTTTTGAATTATTTTTGATTAAAAATACTTGGATGGTTGTTTTGGGGAAAGTTTCTCTTTTCAGGATGGCATCGCTTGTGGATGAACTAAAGACTGAATATCAAAAATATAAAAAGGAAGAACAAGATGGAAAAGATACTTTGGGCACTTAATTTCAATTTTTAGAAATGGCGTTAGGTGCTTATGAAAAATTGATTATGCAGCAGAATGACTGGGACAAAGAAGAAGAGGAAGAAGAAGCCATCTTTGATGAACAGTGGGTTTTTTCCGGGGAGGAGGAGAAAGAGGATAAGAAAAAGGGGATTTCAAGATTGAAAAAACAACCAAAAAAGAGAAAAATGAGAGGAAAGGTGGATGCAAGGTTAGAAAGCAAAGGAAAGGGAGTAAGAAAAGGGAGGAGGAGAGACAAAGGGGTAAAAAGGGCAAGGAGAAGAATAAGCAAGAGAGAAAGGGGGGGAGGAGAAGCCTCAATGGTGGGAAGCAAGATCTAAAGAAAAAAAGTTTATTTAGAGACAATGGGTGAATCGAATTAAGGATAAAAGGGGGATTCTGGAAGGTATATAAGATTGTGTTTTTATATGTGTATTTAGAGTATAAAATTTACTGTGTAATTTTAGAACCTACAAAACAGAATCCCAAGATAAATTAAGTGTTATATGAAGTACTTTTAAGTTAGGTTAATGAGTTAAAGGCGTCACTCCAATTCGTGTATAGGAGAAGTATAGTAAAAGAAAAAAGATGAATGGATAGTTGGAAATAGAACAGACAAAGAATGTTATTGAAAATGGTAATAAGATATGGAAGGATATATAAAGGTTTTGTTATGGGTTTTTTTTTGTATATTGATAAAAGGCAATAAAATTTTTAATTAACAAGAAATAATTTGGATGAAAAGGAGAAGTTGGGATAAGATATGAAGTTAAATAGATAAAGTAAATATTGATATTATAATTTGGAATCATTGTGTTCTATTGGTTTTCTTCTTTAATTTTTTTTTTTTTTTAGAAAAGAATTTATAAGCCTTGATTGTTTGTGCACTGTTTTTGTAAAATTGATAAAATTGGTTTATAAAAAAAGAAAAATAAAATGATAATAAGATATGGAAGGATATACAAAGTGAATATGATGTTTGAATTTGTGTCTGTGTGAAGAGTTTCAACCCGGGATCAGGCAGCCTTCAGAAAAGATGTTTTAATTTTGTTTATATTTTGTGTTTTGTATGTTTATGAAAGGCAATAAAATTTTAATAAGCAAGAAATATAATTTGGATAAAAGGAGAAGTCTGGATAAGATATGAAGTTAAATAGATAATGTAAATATTGATATTACAATTTGGAGTTATTTTATATGTTCTATTGGCTTTCTTCTTTAATTATTATTATTATTTTTTTAGAAAAGATTTTTCAAGTTGTTATGCCTGGATTGTGTATTGTTTTTTGTAAAATTAATAAAATTTGTTTAAAAAAAATAATATAGTGTGACTGAATGGTAGATTTTTAATTTTTTTTAACAAATTTTATTTAGTTTTTCACATTAAAAACAAAAATCTCTTTTTAGTTGAAAACATATTTCCGGGTCATCACCTTTACATACAAATATGGCAGCAATTATACATTTATATATGCATACTTAATTCTATTATTACCTTTTCCATTCCAAATTTTCAGTAAGGAGAGAAACAAACACATTAATTCTAGCCCCTTTCATTAATCTCAATCGAAACATCTTTTTGTTTCATTTCAATTATTTCAAATATAATCCTTTAATATTTATTTTAAAAATAAAGATAAACAATATGAGTTTGCCTAATATTAATAATAATAATAATAATAATAATAATAATAATAATAATAATAATAATAATAATAATAATAATAATAATAATAATAATGTTACCAATGTCTCTCCTTGCTCTTAATAGTCTATGTTAACTTATTAATTTAGTTGGTTCTTTAGTCTGTAATATTCCCTTTTCATTACACATTCTTTTTATAAATTCTAGATTAATACAAATTAATACTAAAAAAAAAAAAAGTATAGGTTTCCCCATTTTTACTGCTTTGAGTGTGACACCTCAATGATTAAAATATACCTTTATTCCCTCATCTTGATGCCCAATAAACCATTATTTTTAAGAAGTTAAAATAATAATCATTACATCTTTTCATTTGGATTCCGCAGCATATTTTCCCCCCTTATTTTTTATTAAGAGTTATCAGTATCAATATTACCCAATTTTCTGAATATTTTTAATTGCAGAAATATTCTTATTATTCTGTCACCCTGCAGAATCCCCTTTTTAATTCATCGACCATTATCTCTGAAAAAACAATTTATTTTCAACATTTTACTATTTCTTTATTTCATGCACCTGTTTCTTACTGCTTCTCCTCCCCCTCTTTTCCCCAAATCTTTTCTCATTCCAGTTTATATCCTTCTCTTTCTTAATATCTTCCTTTCCCCTTTTCTGCTGGGTCTTTCTGCCTTTCCCTACTTCACAGGTATTCCCTTTGATTGCCTTCTTAAATCTCAACTTTTTAACCTTCCTTCTTTCCCTACTTCTTTGGAGTGTTCTTTGTGTTAATTGTCTATTTAAAATCTCTTCTCCGTGAGTCGACTCCTCCTCCTCTGAAGCTCTTTCTTCTTGTTCTTCAATCGTCATTTCCATTTTTTCGAACACAAAGTTATTCGCCTCTTTCCTGTAATAATTCTCTCATATTTTTAAATTCCATTTTTAATTCTCGAAGAGATATCATCATTACACACTCTTATATTTTATGATCGTTAAAGTCCACACACAAAAAAAGAACACTTTTATTTTCCTTCTTTCTTCTTTCAATTTTCTAAAGTTCTCAGTTATTCCAGCCCAGGGTCTATACCAAAAACATCAATCAATCCCACAGTCAGTCTTTCCTTGCTTTTTCCTTTATTCTGGTTCTGCTTTCAGTTTCTAAGATTCTTACTTTGTTTCAATATTTCTTTAATGTTATATCCACACGTTCATTCAGAAACAGGATGCTTTCCATTTTGTTTGAGCTCAAGTTTTTGTCAACAGGTGGCACTCTCCATTATACAAAGTCTTCACCTTTTCCCCCTATTTTTTTATTTAGGGTTTTTCGAACCTCAATATTCCAGCACAGTTCAGTCTCCAATTTTTAAACTTTATTATTATTATTTTTTGACAAATCTTAAGTCCAGCTTTATTTTATGCCTTTTTATTCCCAAAATATTTTAGTCCAATTTAGTTAAATCTTTAGTTCCAGCTTCTTCCTTTCCCAGTTCGAAGCCTCAGCTGTCAAAAATATTTTTTTTTCCCTGTTCCTTTGTAATTTCGCCGCTCACTTTTCTTTTCTTAAAAATTCCATATTACCTTAATACCTTAAATTGTTTTTATTTAGTTGTATTTCCCAGTTGTCTCAGTTCAGATGTTATCCACCCCTTTTTTCCCTCCTGCACAAATCTTAATCCAGCTGAGTCCTCTTTGCGGTGGCCATTTTAAAGCACCGCTGCAGTCGTCTTCAGGGGGAAAAAGACCAAGCCCGGGGGAGACATGCAGCTCCCCTCAACCTAGCTTGCAGCTTCCCTTTACCCTGCCGCCCCTCCAAGGCAGCTTCAGTCCCTAATTGTAATGATCGGGGCTCTCCAATGAAAGAGCATGCACCATAGCTGCAGAGAGTCGCGATTTACGGTCCGTCAGTGAAGAGGCTCTGCCTTCTTCCCCAGATTTTTTAAAATTTTGTAAGCTACCCAAAATCACTTTTATGTGTTGGATGATTATTTAAATTTGTTTAAATAAATAAATAAAAATATAACCCTCTCATTTTGGAAGTATATTAAACTAAATGGGCCTTTCTTCTGAGTAAATAAACTTCAGGATTGGGTGCAGTGTTTAACATAGGTTGACTTTTACTTGGTAACCGAAGTCCATAGCAAGCTGTTGTACTCTCCCTAAAAGTAGCTGTTCCTGTTTTAAAGTCATTCACTGAGTTTAAAATCATTTAAGCCAGGCAGGGTAATCACTCCATACTGTGAATAAAGAGGCAGCTTCTCAGCTGTTCCTCCTGAATCTTCCAATTTCCCTCGCTTCTTAGCATTTCTTCTAGAACCTGCAAGCCAATCAGTTGTCTTCAGGAACAGGAGGCACCCTTATTTTCTGCTCATGTAGAAGTAATTCAGAACTAGCTTCTCTGTGAAGAAGGCAATTGTAATAGCCAATGTCCAGGAGCTCAGCCTGTCCTATACCTGTGATTTCTAGATGACTGACAATTTGAAATGTTGAAATATATGCTATAGTATTTAGGAATAACACAATATTTTGAACTATTTGAAGACTTTTTATGTCATAGTTCCCACATTGTGTCAAACTGTGGATGACCAGAAAATTGTTTATGGAATAAATCCCAATGGCTGGATTCACAAAACGAAGGGAAAACCTGAATGTGAGAATGTATTGAGTCAAATGTATAAATTGCATCTTACAGTTTTAGGTATTTTTGTGTATTTAAAATTATTGCTAATGCATCTTTTAGGAGAAAAGTTTTGCTACAACCACTTGTGACTTATTAAATATACCAAATATGAATAAACATGGCTTTTCAAGATTTTCCAAGCATCTTTTCCAGCTCTGTCAAACTCATTAAAGTGGGAGATAGCATGCATGAAGCAAGATTGATCTTTTGCAAAGATCCCATATGAATAATAGTGACAATTCACTTAACCAGAGTTATGTGGACCAGGTGAATTGATAAAAGCCTTATTTTCATACAACATTAAGGCATACAATTATTTCATACACCATAATTAAACCCAAATTAAATAACATGTATTAACATAACATCACTTGCAAAGTTTAGGAATGTTAATACTGCAGGATTTTTTTTTAGCTGCAGCTAACTACTACTGATCATTAACATTGATTAGCAGAAGTACAAAATACATTCCAGAATTCTCTATCATAGATGAAGAGGGAGCTAAAACTCATGACATAATTAGGAGTCCACAAGTTTTCTCTAATTTGCTAGCCACAATATTCCTCCAGGAAGAACTTCCATTCTATAATTTGAAATTTGAATCTGAAATATAAATAAAATGATAATGCAACATGAAAATTAAAATCTCAGACTTAAGTTTTATTATCATTTTTTCACATCCTTTTCTCACACTTAGTCTTCAGCAATTTCTGTTGAAAAGTCTCCTTGGCTTAAAGATATTTATCACTCTCTTGATAAAATATGGAAAAAACGTAGCAGTGATGCATTTCATGTTGAAGAATCCTCAGAAGAGGACGAGATATTCAATCGTAACAACGCAAGGTATTTTTCTTTTTTTCCCTTTGGCACATATTACAAGAAAGAAATTCACAAAGCATGATGATGATGATGAATTTAATCATCATCATTTAAGCCACCATGTTCATTTACAGCCTGGCTTCCTTTTACTGCTAACTCTTCCAAATGTAATTACATTCTCCAATGAATTCTCCTGTGTGGCATGACCAAAATAAAAATAGAGAGGGAATCATCCCTACCTGACACTTATATCTTTTATTGTAAAATTCTTGGAACAAGTTTGGATTTGCCCAAACTGAGATCACTGCAATGCGTTTTTCACGGAGCTGTCCTTGAAGATCACTTCAACTGCCCTTGAAGGCAACTCAGAAGCTCCATCTGGCCCCAAAAGCAGTGACACATGCAGTTCTAGGTTTGCCAATCTTATACCTCTATTATATGACCTGTTGGCTCCCAGTTTTCTTCTGGGTGTAATTCAAGGTCCTGGTTGTCATCTTTAAATCCCTACATGGCAGGAATCAGGATATTTGCAGGATCCCATCTCCCTGACAGTGTCTGTCCTTCCTACCAGATCTGATAGGGTAGGTACACTCCAGGTCCTTTGCCTGAAGTCTTGCCATCTAGTGGGAGTTTGGAGGAGTGCCTTTTTCTGGGGCTGTTCCTACCTTATGGAACCTTCTCCTCTCAAAAGATTCAGCAAACCCAGGTGCAGGGATGGAAAAAGAATATCTGGTGGTGAATTATCCTAAGGGGATGATTGAGGAATCTGGTTTGTGTTTTCATTTTATGGTTTAATAGTTATCAATTTTATTGTTATCACTACCCAGAATTTTGTTTAAGATGGACAGCCATACAAATATTTCTTACAGAGGTAAATGTGTGGCATTCCACAAAAATGCTTACTTTCTTCTTCCATTGAAAAAAAACCATAATGTATCTGCAAGAATGAAGAATGTGTGTAGTTGGAGATGTTGCCCTTGCTGACTACAAGGTTTGGATTTATCTTCATATACTGCTTCTGTATTTTGCTCGGGTTACCAATTATCTTTTTTGGCTATAGCTGTTTTCTCTAAATATGGGGTTACACCACTGCAGAGCCAATGTATGTAATATTGTTTTGAAAATAGATTTGTTGGTTTGTTATTCACATACAAGTCTTGTATGTGAATAACAAACCATACAAATTGCAAAAAAAAACAAAACCCCAACCCTTACATCTTATCGTTGCACAATAAACCTATAATTTCTGCTCTTATTTATTTATCAGACTTCCAGAAATCCCTGGGCCTCTTCCTGTGGAAGTAATGTGAGTTACTACATAAACCACAAAACTATTACTAATGTTATTTCCTGTTTAAAATTTAGAGCACCACAATTCTTCTGTGTTTTTGTTGAAATGTAGAAATTTTTAGAGTGCTGTTTCCAATAAATGTTTCCAGCACAATTGTGTAACTGAGCAGAGTTCAAAACATTGGAAGAATACTTATGGTATTTCATTAATTTTTTTCAAATTTTCAATGTATTTAAATATATATATTTATATTTTAGACTATGTATTATAGGAAATATCCTCTGCAATAATGTATTTTATTTTTCAATATAACTACATTTTCCTCTTATTTTAGCAATCCAAGTGTGGAGATATAATTCAATTAACATTTTAGAAACAGCTATAATTGATGAAGACCCAGTTGTTGCAGTAGTTTAGGTACCAGGCTAAAAACTAACAGATGATGAGATCTAGACCTACCTTTGGGCATTAAGCCAGGAGGGTGACTTTGGGTCAGCCACTCTCCCAGCCCTAGGAAGGAAGCAATGGCAAATACCTTCTGATATCTTCCCAAGAAAACTGTAGGGACAATCCAGACATTTGCCAGCAGTCAACATTGATATGAAGACATGCACACAAACAGTGATTGTTAAATAAATACATCCACCAAAAATCTTTATGTAAATCCTTCAAAACTGGTTAACTTAAAAGCAGGAATGCCTCTTGGATTCATAACCAATTAAACAACTGTGCCTTTAAGATGTGCCTTTAAATAGTACAAGCTTTAAGGCTCTAAAAGAACTGCAATAGAAGTCCTTTATGTTGGGATGAAGTCCTATTTTGTTCAATGACCAAAAACAAATTTTGCATTGGCTAAAATGAGTTTGTTCTTCTATTGCTGTCCTGTAGGATTGTTAACAGTTTCTTGAGGCATAGAAGAGACATGAAGCAAATGTGTTCCCAGAAAGCTAATCCACTTCTAGTACCAAAGTTAGAGACGTATTTGTTTATGTTCTTATTTGTTGGATATATATATTTTACCATTTCTTTGCCTGTGGACTCAATAGGAGTCTCCCCATTCATTTTATCCCAACAGCAACAAACCTGTGAGCTAGATTTATCTCAGGAAGTGACTGTGCCAAATCATTCAAAGGACTCCATGACATTTCTGGAGATTTGAATATGGGTCTCCCCACACATGGTCCAACAGTTCAACCCAGTTAACCTTTAAAAGTCATACTATGAATTATGAATCAACAAGCTGAAGCAGAATGAGAAACATAAAATAAATGAATGTATATAAAAATCAAAGGCTTGAAAAAAGGTCGAAGAATCTGCTTAGATGTTTTGGAGAAGCTAGACTTCATATTCAAGGAAGGTGAGGCCCTGGGTTTTGCAGCAAAACCATCTTAGGGTTCTTATGAGCAACTACACAATTGTTGGCACATTTAGAGAAATTCTGAAATGCTGGATTCACATAAGGAAACAAAAGATCACCACTTTGATCTTTATTGACCTCTTTAAACTTGGATTAATATCTGTTTGTGCGTTATCTTCCTAGGGAAATAGTGCCACCACCACCAGTGGCAACTGAACCTCCAGCTCTAACTCTGCCTCTAGCTCCACCTCCAGCTCCACCTCCAGCTCCACCTCCAGCTCTACCTCCACCACCACCTCCTGCTCCCGCTCCTGCTCCAGAGCCTGTTAAAAAGGGCAGTTCAAAGAAACTGTGAGTATCTGTAGAGTTATATGTGTGGGATAGTATTCTTTTACTTGAAGATAGATCCACCCATAGATTCACCCACCCATAGTTTCATTCAGTTTATGAAAGCCGTGGGGACGCAGTGGTTAGAATGTGGTATTGCAGGCTAACTCACTGCTCACTGCCAGGAGTTCAATCCTGACGTCTCAAGATTGACTCAACCTTCCATCCTTCCAGTGCCAGTAAAATGAGGACTCAGATTATTGGGGACAATTTACTGACTCTGTAAACCACTGAGAAAGAACTGTAAAGCACTGTGAAATAGTATATAAGTCTAAGTGCTGCTCCTATTGAATTTCTTAATCATATTTATATAAACTAATTGTTTTTCATAGCTGCTATACTAAGAGATGCCACTCGAAATTCCTAGCCCTATCTATAGGCAAGCAGACTGGGATGGAGTGATATTAGGTTTAATTTCCCCAGGAGAAAAAAAAAACTCCAATAGATTGAAGGTCACGGTAGCCATGTTCCAGAGGACAATTTATCTATAGCATTTTGCTCAATCACAGAGCTTTTAAGATGGGGTGGGCTTCAAAACCAGTTCTCTGCCTGGTTGCTGGGTGGGTGTGGCCCTGGTAGGTGTGGCCTAGTTGGCCTTCTGCACCATGGAGGAGCATTTTTGCCCTCCCTGGACTCTAGAGGCTTTCCTTGAGCCTCCAAGAGAGAAGGGAAATGGCCTACCTGGGCTCTGAAGGCCTTCTGGAGGCCTGAAATGGGCACATTTCCAGCCTTCCGGAGCCTCCCCAAGCCTCCACGTGGGCCCTGCACTTACCTGACATCCAAAAAGGGTCTCATGGAGATTCCTGGGCGGGGAGGGGTGGGCGGGGCCAGCCAGGGGTGGGATTTGCCAGTTCACTGAACCAGTCATTAAAAATGATAAAATTAGCTACCGGTTTGCCCAAACTGGTGCAAACCACTAGCAGCCAACCCCTGTTTTAAGATATGTGGATGTCATCTCCCAAAAATAACCTAGCCAACCATGCTTAATATTAACATCTAAAGTTCCTGAGGTTGAGAAAAAACACTCTAAAACTTTCTTGCATTTTAAGAAGTTTGAAAAGAAATGAGCCATTATTCTTCCCAGGACAATGTATCACTAGGAAGGATGTAATCTCAGTTGTAGCAAAGTTCTTCTGTTCTGTTAAAATATCTTTCTGTTCTTTGTCAGGTCTGAAAAAGAGACAGCCACTACGGAAACCTCACCAACAACTGGGTGAGTAGTATAGTCTCTCAAGGATTGTTCTTTAACTTATAACTTTTTTCCACCAAAATATTTCCTGGGAAGGATGCAATCTAGGTTGTAGCAGAGTTCTTTTTAACTTCTATTCTGTTGTTTGTCAGGACTGAAAAAGAGACAGGCACTAGTGAAACCAGTCCAAAAACTGAGTAAGTAGTACAATTTGTCAAGGGCTCTTCTTCAATTTGGAACTTTTTTCCTCCAAGTTATTTCTAAGTAGTGCATTTGTTTAAAATAACATCTAATTTATATTGTTACTATTGCAGTTTCATCATTATTAAAATTAACAACTCTACACACCTAACAACTTTCGCATATATAAACTAAATATAAAATATATTGCATGCAGAATGTTAATGCCCTAACACCTCCTGTACTGTAATAGTATGAAACAATCTGGAACAATAAAGCATCCCATTTTTAGTAGCTGAACACATTTCAGATTCTAAGAGCATTCTGAACTAAAAATTCAAATGGGGGGGGGGGGAGCAGAACTAGGAAGCAGAGCGTGCCTCCTAGTTCTAGCACTCATTGGTTGAAACTAAAGGGCAAAAAGCAGCATTCTTTCCTGATTGCCCCACTCCTCAAACCCAAAAGAGAGTTTCTAGCTGAGTGCAGAAAAGTGCCCGAATCTGAGTAGCAGAGAGTGCCTCCTCTTAGGGAGGTTTAATTTATTTTGGTGCACATTAAGGAAGATTTTATGAAATCTTCTTACTCTCTTTAGCTGTAAGTAAATGGAGTTAATGTTACTACAAAACTGATTTGTTTGCAGGGATGGAGAAGTGCCTTGCACAATGCTTTTGATGCTTGGCACAAAAGAGGATTGGCCTCTTCTGCCATAAATTCATTTACCTGCAAACTCTGATCCAACCTGACGGGACTTAGATAAGAAGGCTTAAATATGGGGTTGGCTGCCCTCTAGGCGCAACAGATGAGACCACAATGTGAGACGAAAGATCACCTCTTATTAATAAAATAAAATCCTCATGACTGAATTTGGAGAGAAAGAAAAGCAAGTCATAAGCAATAGTATTTGGAAGGAAAGGACCAAAATGGTAGTTCTGGTGCATGAGGAACTCAAAAAGCAAAAAGCAAGCTTACAAGTGATAACTGATGCAGAGAACTTCTGCAACATGGGTAGTTCTTGAGATACCTAGAGTGGCCCATGTTACATCACTGCTCTGAGAGCTGCCCTGGTGGCTGGTTTGATTCTGGGTGCAATTCAAAGAGTTGGTTATTACCCTTAAAGCCCTGCATGGCATAAGTCCAGGTTACTAGAGGAACAGCGGCTGCCGGGATTCAGGAGAAGGACTCCTGCCCTCTGGGACACTTACCCTTGGGGTGAGATTGGCTCCCATCCTTCCGACCTTCATTAAGGTCAGAGCTGAAGACTTGACTCTGCCAGATGGCTTGGGGCCCCAACAAGAGCGCATCACACTGGAGGTGGCTGCTGAATTAAGAGGCAATCCCACATCTCTCCCACTGTACATCCTCCTCCATCCCTCCCCATCTTTTATCTTTTGGTTATCTTTTATTTATTAACTTTGTATTTGATTATAACCACTGGTATCAGAAATATTTAACTTTTACCCCATAAGCCTCCTAGGGTTGCTTAGGAAGAAGATGGGTGGCAATTAAATCAAACAAATAAACAAATAAATAACTAGGCTAAGCTGACTAGGTGAAAATAAAATATTCAACTGCTGCCAGAACAATACTTAAATTCGGCTTTTAATTTTTTTAAAAAACCAGGGGTTCAGAAACAGAAGGAGAAGGAACTGAAGGTACTTCAAAGAAAACGTAAGTAGCTTCAGTGTGCAAGTCAGGAGTGTTTCTCTTTAAGAATTTTTGAATGGTTCAGAATGCATTTGAAGATGCACTTTTATAGGATATTTAATATGCAAAACATCTCGCAATCTCATTTTATTTCATTGTTCAACAGTACAAAGAACAAGTTTTGGTAGAAAATAGGACAAGGAAGGAGAAAAATAGAAAAGAGCAAAAACTTTTTACCTTTTCCAATTCTGGAGTACTGAACACCTATTACAAAAGGGTGTAGATCTCCTTTCAGTGTATATTCATTGTATGTTTCTGTTGCATACATGTGGATGTAATTTCCTATCATTTTTATATCTATCTGATGCTAACAGATTGGAAGCTTTTTCAATTTTGCTTTTGCATTTGTATTTATATTTATATTGGATCCTATATTTACTCTTTGAAGAATAGTCAGAAAACCTGCAGTAACTTATGGACAAACGACTCTTTTTAGAAATGAAATGCTTGGTAAATTAATAAAGCCCTCTACTAGAGCATTATATAATTAAAATAGCATGAAATCTAAAATAAAAGATTTCAAACAATAAAGCTACCATTCCTCTCTAAAAATGTAAAATATAAAGAAGGAATGGAGTTTTTTTTTCCTAGAAGATTTTCTTTTGTGTGCCTTCTTTGCTAGAAGGGACATAGAAAGCAAAGGTATGTTTAATGGATATGAAAAATTGGCTTCAAGCTACAGTTGTTTTGGGTGATTTTCCTATGGTTGTCAGATCTAGATCTTCTCAAAGAAAATATATGTCCTTTTTGAAAAATCTAGCCTAGCAACATTGCAATTCATAGAGAGAATATAAGAATTTTCACATGAATACCTGATTTTCCAGGTTTTCTTAATATATTTAGTTTGGGGGATGATATTTTCCAATGTATGTTAAAATATATAATGATGTTTTCATGTTACCTTGGTTTAATAGAATCTGGAAATGCAGATTTAGAAATCAGTCACTTTCTGTCAAAGAAGCTAGTATCTTGCAACAGAATAAGCAACAGCAATAGCACTTGGACTTGTATACAACTCCACAATGCTTTACAGCACTCTCTGAGCTGTTTATAGTGTCAGAATATTGCCCCTAACAATATGGCGGCAATGCCAACCTTGGAAAGAGAAAAGGATGAGTCAACCGTGTGTCAGTCAGGGTATAACTTTTGGCTATGGGCAGAGTTAGCTTGTAATACTGTATATCAGTAATTAGCTGTACTACTCAGGTCAGAAAGTACTGCGAGGTGCAGGAAGAGGCTGAGTTGGCAAACTACAGAAAAAGATTCCAGGATTGTTGAGAAAGGGTAGGAAGTGAAAAACAAACAGAAACTTAAAGGACCCATTAAAATGTCTCAATAGGAAAGATAATATTGTGTTCTGCCTGTTACAATTCAGGTTTTGATACAAGAATATGCATCCTGATCTGTATAACCAATTCACAGACGAACCCCAGAGAATATAGTGTGTTTTACTCCTAAGTACATTTACATTTGAATGCCACAGTAAGAATCCTCCCAAACACTGGTTTACTAGGAATAAGCGGCATCCTGATTTGTTGTTGTTGTTGTTGTTGCACCCATTGTGTTCCTCCTATTGAAATATTTTATTTAGCATAGATGCTTGTTTACAGGGACATAGAAATAGTCATGCATTTCATTTATTTATTAAACAAATATATATAATTGCCTAACTCACATGTAGGTAATTCCAGGTGGCTTATAACATCTATTTAACATTTATTAATTAATTCTATTCAAACCTAGGGCTTTACTTCTTCCTTTTCCTATCCTTACCATAGATAGAAAATGATGCTTCCAGACCCAAAGTAGCTATTGTGGGAAGATTTTATGGGTGGTTACCAAAGCCTTTTCTCTTAGAGCGGCTGGCTATGAGAGTGTTTTTGAAATAAAAGCTCTAAAACACTTCTGAAATTCTTGCTCTTCTCAGAAAAATAATGGCACCTCAATATATGGATATTACTTTATAAGCACCTGAGAATAAGGATACTGGATCTATTATAATAATAATAGCTTCACAAAAGTTGAACAGACTTATTAGAAGAATATGTAGTTTTATAAGCACATTGTAATATCATCTTTTAATCTGTTTATATCTACAGAAGTTCAGAAGAGGGAGATGAGGACGAGGAAGAAGAAGAAGAAGAAGATTAATCCTATTTATCTAGAGCACTGCTTATCACTATATATTTTATTATTAAATACATGAACTATAAATGAACTGCTTTGAATGTTAACAACTGGTTCTAGCGAATAGGTACTGACTGGTAGAATACCACCCCTGCTTCCACTGCTTGCATAATCTTCTAGGGATTTGCTTCAGTACAATTATTTCTTTCCTTTTGTATGTCATCGGTTTCTCTCTTGTGATTTTGTATATAATATCCCTTTTCTGTGTGCAAATCTTATAGGCACTTCTGTGGGGAGTTTGTGGCATCAGGCATAGCTTGTGTATATACTTTATAAACATCATATATTTCATTTATAATTTCTTGTCTGTCCTTCTGGAGGGCCTCTGCAATCAATTCTGCCATCAGTATCTGCAGGTCCTCCTCCTTTGTCTCTGTTATATTCTGGAACCTTAGAAAGAATGAGGCCCAGTCCATTTTGAGAAGAATGAGAGATTCTTCCAATTCTTTGTTTTGTCCTGTCATCTTCTGATCCACCATTTCTAGTTTTTTTCTCAGTTTGTTCCATTCTATTTCCAATTGTTTTTATTCTTTCCTCATTTTTCTGGATCACTGCTTGAATTGAGGCCCATCCTGTCATCCAATTTATATATTTCTGATTTCATCTCTCCCATTTCAGATTTTATTTCGCCATGATTTTTTGATATGTTTTCTTGCAGTTTAATCATTGTTTCCTGTATCATCAATAATGTAGATTGTATCATCTGCATATTGGGAGTGGTATTCATATTTTCAGTGGAGAGCATTCCTTTCAATTGATTGTTGGCTTTATGGAAGAACTCTTCTATTCTACCATGTCCAACACTAGTTAATAGTATGGCATCAGCAATAGAATCCTTCAAGTTTTGGGGTTATATAATCTCCCAGGACTTGAAATAGATATAAAGTATTAGAACATCATTAAAAAGCCACAACAAATAATGCTCTTCTTGTGTCAACTCAAGAAGTTCAAACTATCCCTCAAATTGTTGATATAGTTCTATAGAGGAATTACTGAGTCTGTCATTTGTATTTCTAGAATGTCCAGTTTGGTACAGCAACCAAACAGGACAGGTAGAGTCTCCAGTGGATAGTTAGGACTGAAGAATGAAGAATTGCAACCAACCTATATAGACTATATTTTGCACAGGTCAGAAGGAAGGCTGAGAAAATATCTACAGACTCCTCACATCCTGGACATAAACTGTTTCAACCCCTCCTCATGGGCTGGCACTATAGATCATTGCATGTCAAAACAACTAGGCACAGGGACAGTTTTTTCCCCTTGTGCCAACATTCTGCTGAACACCTAATTCTCAGAGTGCTATCTAATGTCTATGTACACTTACATAATTAGTATGGTTGTAATATTATGCTATTATTTTGTATTACCCCCCTCTTATTGGTATTAAAATTATGACTGATTACTATTGTTTTGCAGAGCTTCTGCCTCAGAGACAAATTCCTTGTATATCTAATCACACTTGGCTAAATAAACTCAGCTCTCTTCTCCTCTCCCCTTCCCTTTTCTTCATAGAAACAGAAAGGCAGACACGCTGCTTCAGTACTGCAGGTAATAGGTGCATTTGATAACAGATCATGAATGTATCATGAAGTACAGTAGTCATCACTATCTTTTGCAGAATTTGTTGTGCACATTTCAGAGTATTTTGGAATTCATACTATATGTTATGTTCTTTGCATGGGTGCAAGGATGGAGACGAGCCAGTGAAACAGTGAACTTCAAACTATTTACATGTGAAACAGCTCAGCTCAATGGCCACGATGGGCCCCTTTATATAGATAACTCTTAACTTATTTAACCAATGAAAACAGAGGGAGCGCTAGCTCTATTAACCAATGGGAGAGGCTCATTAATAGCCAATCAGATTCTCCTGAATGGACCAATCCGATGTCGCTATTATCGGCCAATCAAAAGTGCAGGGCCAGAACCCTGCACTTTGCTTCAAGCTCTTAATAATCTTTATTAAGTATTTATTGATTCACAACACCCCTTCCCCCCGGGTTCCGTTTAAGGTCACATAATCTTTGAGGTAGGCAGGTTGTTTTGATTGTCTATTAGATTTTTGTTGTCCTCCCGGTATTTGGCTACGGTCTTGCTGGGGTAGGACATTATCTGGTGAAGAGGGTGCCTCCCGTTCCGCATTTGAATTTTCGTCGTCGCTACTGCTCTCGGCATCTCTTTGAGGCAAGGCCACCCCCATTCCGGATCCATCACGTGCTGCCTCTGAGCTGTCATTACTACCACTTAAACTTTCTGCCGCTTTGAATTCAGCTTCCTCACTATCTCCTCCCTCCTCGGTTTGGAAATCAGGGAGCTCGGAGATCCCCGACTGTAGCCTTGAATGCAGCTGATCAATATGGTGCTTCCATATTCTATTGTCGCGACATTTCACGCGGAACGATCTAGGGCCGGTTACTTGTACTATAGTTGCCTCGACCCACAACGGATTGCCCGAAAAGTTCCTAGCAAAAACCAAATCGCCTACCTGGAAATTGCGACATTTCCCGCTGGAACCGTGTGGTTTTTCAGGTTCATATGATGGATGTAGACGGTCGAGGTGGGAGCGGAGCTTCCGTCCCATTAACAACTCAGTGGATGTTTTATTGGTGACGCTGTGCAGAGTGATATGTTGCAAAAGGAGTATCCGGTTAATCTTGTCTTCTATATCGCCATAGTCCATTTTATGCAAGGTTTTCTTGACGAATTGTACCATGCGCTCGGCCCTTCCATTGGCCGCAGGATGCGCCGGCAAAGTTAGCGCATGTCGAAAACCGCGGTCTGCCAGGTACTGTTCGAAGGACAGCACAGTAAATTGAGGCCCATTGTCGGATACTAGAATGTCTGGTAATCCGTGTGTCACAAAGAGTCTGTCTAGTTTCCTAATGACTGATTTGGTCGTTGTATTCCTCATTTCATGGATTTCAAGCCAGTTCGAGTAGGCATCCACCGTTAATAAGAATGTGTGTCCCTTGGTAGGACCTGCAAAGTCCAGATGAATACCCTCGGTGTTTCCCATTCAGTTGGGGTCACTTTCGGCGGGTCGTTGCTTACTTCCTGGCATTTGTGACAGGCTTTTATCCATGTCTCTATCTGCTTGTCAATACCCGGCCATCACGCGTAGCTTCGTGCGAGGGCTTTCATACACATGATGCCGGGGAGGCCATCATGCAAGGTCCTTAGTATCTCTGGTCACAACCGCTCTGGGATGATAAGTCTATCACCCCAGATAATGCAGCTCTTTTGAGAAAATAGTTCCGTTTGCCGATTTTTGAATGGGGCGTAGTCGTCAGGTATTTGGTCCAACGGCCATCCCCGTTCAACCCAACTGAGGACTCATGCTAAAATGGGGTCGCGTTTTGTTTCCATCGCGATATCTCGGGCCGTTAATGGCGACGTTCGAAGTGTCTCGATCTGCAGTGTTGTAACCATCGGAGCAGGGTCATAAACGGTCTCTGGAAGAGGTGCACAGCTCAATGCGTTGGCGTGGGGAATGGCCTTCCCTGGGCGATGTTGCAACTTGTAATTGTATGCTGCCAAGAATTCTGACCAGCGCGTCATTCTGGGAGATAATATATACGGTGTTGGCCTATCTCCCACTATTATTCTCAGCAAAGGTTTGTGGTCAGTCACTATGGTAAAGGCTCGGCCATACACATATTCATGAAATCTCTTAACCGCAGATACTATAGCAAGGGCCTCCTTATCAATTTGACTGTAGTTCCGTTCCATTTTTGATAACGTCTTTGAAAAATAGGCAACAGGGGCTTCATTACCGTTTGGCAAAAAGTGGCTTAAAATGGCGCCTACTCCGAATGGGGATGCATCACACGTGATCGTTAAAGGCAAAGTCTCGTTATACTGCATCAGGACAGCATCAGAAGTCAATAAATTTTTTACATGTCGAAACGCCTGTTCTTCTCTGTATCCCCATACCCAGGTTGCTTTTTTGTCCAATAAACGATGTAGGGGTTCAGCTATGGTTGCTTTGTGAGGCAGGAAAACGTTATAAAAATTGATAAGGCCCAGAAAAGCCTGGAGGTCGGCCTTGTTCCGGGGTTTTGGAGCGTTCTTGATTGCCCTGAGTTTGTTTTCGGTGGGGTGAATGCCTTGACTATCAATTAAATATCCCAAAAATTCTACACGATCCGTACATAAATAACACTTGTTTTTTTTAACTTTGAGACCTGAGTCTTTAAATCTCTGGAGAACCAATCTCAGGTGTTCCTTTAGTATTTTCTGAGTCGGGGCTGCGATTAACACATCATCAAAATATGGGACAACACCTTTTATCCCTTGTAATAGTCTTTCCATCAAGCTTTGAAAGATTCCCAGGGCTATGCTCACTCCGAACTGGAGTCGGTTACATTTAAATGCACCTCTGTGCATAACGATTGTTTGGGCCTCTGCCGTTTTTTTGTCAACAGGCAGTTGTTGGTATGCCTGGGCTAAGTCTAGTTTACCGAATACTTTTCCGCCCCCCAGCGAATGGAGGAGGTGTTGCACCACTGGTACCGGGTAAGCGTTTTGTTGAAGGGCGTGGTTCAGGGTGGCTCAGTAGTCCCCACAAATTCTAACCGATCCATCCGGCTTGATGGGTGTTACGATTGGGGTTTCCCAGGGAGAGTGATCGGTTGGTTCTAACACACTCTGGGCTATTAATTTATCAAGCTGCTTGTCAATCTTTGGTTTAAGGGCAAATGGAACTCGATGAAGCTTAAGGTGGATGGGAACTATTTTGGGATTGAGGTTAAACGATATCGGGGTCCCCTTGTACTCGCCTAATTTTTTCGCGAAGACGTCCTGGAATTCGTGGACGAGGTCTTCTTCCCAATTGCTGCTGCAGGTTCGGTGAATGCCGGCTACTTCAATTCCAAGCGGAGCGAACCATTGGAGGCCTAACAAACTAGGCCGATCCTTGTTGATTACAGTCAGGGGTAGAAATGGTGTACGGTTCTTAAACGATACCCGTACTCGGCTGGATCCAATGACCGGGATTCAATTTCCTTGATAGTCCTTGAGTATGAGCCTTTGGAATTGAAGGTCTTGCCTACGGATAGTGGGGATGAGCTGCTTGAGGGTTTTCCAGGAAACCATCGAGAGGGACGATCCTGAATCGACTTCCATCAGGCAGGGCTGGTTTCTGATGGCCACTTTCACTCGGATCTTTTTGGTGTCAAGAGATGAGGCATGACCAATCATGATCGTTTGGTGAGCCTCTTCTCGCTTCGTTGGGTGGTTTAGGGTTTTGTTTCTGTAGGAGTGGTTGTTCCATTGGTGGTTCACGGGTTCTCGTTTCATGGGACGACTTCCAGTCGGTTGGCGATAGTTAGCCCCCCTTGAGGGCTGGCTAGGTCCTGGCTTGCTTCTACAGACCCATCCTATATGGCCTCTTTTCCTGCACACATGGCAGAGCGCGTCGAGGAATTTGCATTCTGACCGGGGGTGGCTTGCTCCACACCCAGCACATTGGTACTGCAATTTCTGGCATTGGTCCCATTTGGACCAAAGTCGATGGACCTCTTCCTTGTCACTTTCTGATGACGATTCGAGGTCCTCGTGGTGGGCTGTATCTAGCTGTCCCTCTGACTGAGGTGAAATGTCGCAGGCTCGTTGGCGAACTGGTGCATGGGTGTGGCGCATTTGGGTAGCTGACTTCCTGGTTGCTTCTGCTGCAGTAGCTTCAGCTATGGCATCTTTAAAGCTGTTAAGCCTGGTTTCCCCAACCAGGGTTAGGGAGACAAGCTAAACAGAATGTGCAGCTTAGTCAGATAGGCACAGAGATAAATGAATGAGCTAAGCTTGTATGTTTATTAACATACAGTAAAAATGACAGATACGCTTGTGCTATCAAATATATAGTTTATTCCATTATGAGTTCATAGCATAGTCAAAATAACAGTCCAATAGTCATGGATCATTTAGTCAGTCCATTCAGGGATATTCAGTTATCAAAGTCCGTGTTGAATACCCTATGTCAATACACTTACAAGTCTGTCCTTTGTTTTCTCTCCCGTTCGAGCAATGCAGTCTTGTGTCCTTGCCGTAATCAGGAACTTCAAAGCCAGAGAGATAGCAAGCTGTAGCCTTGCTTCTTTTAAAGTGCTTTCACAACCACTCCCTTAATTACTATCCCACAGTTAAAGTTGCAGACACTTTAACATACAAACTATGATTACATATTATTATTTACCTAAACCAGTTAGGGTAAAACAATGTTATCCCTAACAAAAGCTAACATCACCTTTCGCCATTAGTTTACCTGAGTGCCTGGTGCATCTAATCCCAGAATGATTCGGTCTCTTAGGGCTTCTTCTAAGTCAGTAAACTCGCATAGGCCTCCCAGATTCTGGAGATCCACGATGAAATCAGGAACATTTTCACCCATCTGCTGACTTCTCTGATAAAATTCATGCCTTCTCACAAGCGTTGGCACGGTCGGTGTGTAGTGAGCCCTCAGCAGTGGTTCAAGGACGTCCCAGTCCATAGACTTTACTTCTGCCGGTTTTGCTAGTGCCTTGGCCATCTTGAATATGGTTGGCCCGCAATGAGTTAGGAATACCACTCGTTTCTTTCCGGTAGTGGCATCCTTCAAATTGTTGGTTTCCAGAAACATCTGGAAGCGATCCATATATGAGTCCCAGTCTTCTTGTGCCGGGTTGAATGGAGCAGGTGGTATGACGCTGCCGGACATGGTTCTGCCGTTGGTGCGTTCAGCCATGTGCTCGGTTATGGTTCTTCATTGTTCAGTAAGCTCTGACGTCTCCACATCCCATCCTCGTCGCCAGTGTTATGTTCTTTGCATGGGTGCAAGGATGGAGACGAGCCAGTGAAACAGTGAACTTCAAACTCTTTATTTACATGTGAAACAGCTCAGCTCAATGGCCACGATGGGCCCCTTTATATAGGTAACTCTTAACTTATTTAACCAATGAAAACACAGGGAGTGCTAGCTCCATTAACCAATGGGAGAGGTTCGTTAATAGCCAATCAGATTCTCCTGAACAGACCAATCCAATGTCGTTATTATCAGCCAATCAGAAGTGCAGGGCCAGAACCCTGCACTTTGCTTTAAGCTCTTAATAATCTTTATTAAGTATTTATTGATTCACAACACTATATGTTGTATGAAATAGCATTTTTTTGTATGTTTGATGGATCTGAAAAAAGGAAGAGGCAAAAGGTGTTACTATTCAATCTTGAAGCTGCTATTCCCAATCTCAGAGTGGGAGACAAGCAGCTATGACAAGCAGCTAGAGGTCTAGTTCACTCTAAGCCAGGTGTTGCATGCGGCTCTTTCATCCCTTTGTTGTGGCTCCCTGTTGAGTGATCCCACCACTGGCTGGCCCCACTCCTTACCCTCCACACCCAGTCACTCATCGCCTGGCCTGAGAAGGTAAGGGCAATGGGGGAGGGGGATGGAGACTCACTCCATATTCCAGAACGGGAGCAAGCACCCCTGTACTTGCCTCATTTCTTTCTGGGTCTCACGGGTGCTTCTTCTCACGGGTGGTTCTTGTTGGTACTGTGCATACCAACAAGAATCAGAAGAAGCCCCTGTCAAGCCCCAACAAAAAATGAGATGCCAGAGAATCAGAATCAGAGAGAGAGGGAGGGAGGGAGGGAGAGAAGAAGAAGAAGGAAGGAAGGAAGGAAGGAAGGAAGGAAGGAAGGAAGGAAGGAAGGAAGGAAGGAAGGAAGGAAGGAAGGAAGGAAGGAAGGAAGGAAGGAAGGAAAGAAGGAAAGAAGGAGGGAGGGAGGGGAAAAAGAAAAGGGAGAGGAAGCTAAAGAGAGAGTGCACAAGATCACATTCTGGGATGCAAAGGAGTCTTTGAGGGCTGAGAGGCATGGATTTCCTCCACTTTCTGTGTTCCACCCCAAGCCGAAGTGAACCAAATGGGCTGGGGTTTCCCTCCCTGCTAAATGGCCCTGCCAAACCTGCTTGCAAACTCCGGGGAAGTGGCTTCAAATGTTCAGCTCGCACATCCCTCCCGGCTCCATCCCATCTGCCACAGTGCCTGCCTCCACCTGGATGGCTGATTCAGATGGCGTGGTGCCTGCCTTCCCTCCTGGAATAGTGGGGCGCTCACTGCTAGCTTCTGCCTGCTTCTTGCCACTGTGGTTCGGGTCCCCCCCTCCACTTGGGAGACACTGTGCTGCTGCCGCATCAGTTGGCAGGGAATGCAGCGTTTACTGGTTTCCCCATTGAGTTTCATTGTGGTTGCATCATAGAGCTGGTGAGATCCCTCCCCACATCTCTCACCAAGTCCCCCCACCAGCTGGAGGAAGGAATTGGTAGGAGATTCTTGGGGAAAGAAAGTGAAATGGCATTGAAAGAACACAATCAGAGAAAGAGGAAAATTATAGGAAGGTGTGGGAAAAAAAGGTTAAAAGGCACAGTAAGTGGTAGGAAAGAAACATTGCTGGGTTCAAGATTGTTTTCCCTCTGTCCTGAGATACAGGGGAATTTTAATGAGGGAAAAAGATCACAATCGGGATAGTGCTTTGTTAGTTACTTAGCGTGGTGCCAGACAGTTGGCTTTTACTCTTGGTGACAGGAGAGACAAATACTCGTTGCCTTGATTTGTCCCGATGACAACTGGCAGCTTTTTTAGAGACGTACCGTACCAGGAATCTGATCCTTGCCTTGCCTGCCTTCGCTTTAGTCCTGCTTTGCTAAATGTAATCAGTTTTTCTAATCTGTCATTCTCTTAACCTTCTTTAATTCTCCAAATTTAGTTTTTACAATACTTCATGTATTGGTTATGGATTTTTGTGCTGGCTCTTCTTTTTCCACAAAGGTAGATTCAGGGTGGGGGGCATGTGTATCAACAGCAGACATGGCAAAAATGTAAGCATGTGATAATTTAATCTTCCTAAAACCACCAGCAATCATTTACTTGTTAGGACATTTGATAGAACCATCTAATCCCACAATTGGCTGGTCCCGCCTGTTGTGTATGTACCATAGTTAATAAAGTATGAGCTTGAGGTAAAGTACAGGGTTCTGGCCCTGCACTTCTGATTGGCTGTTAGGCGGCCAGATCGGATTGGTTAGTTCTTAAGAATCCGATTGGCCCTTAACAGAGGATTATTATTGGTTAAAAGAGCTAGCGTTCATAGCTCGCTATTGGACAATTCTCACAAGGGTTGCCTATATAAGGCAGAGTTCACTGTTGTTGTTTAGAGAAGTCACTATGCAATAAAGAGCTGCAAGTTCACATTCAGAGGCTGTCTCCATTTACTCTGACCCATGTCCAAGTACTTAACACTGGCGACGAGGATGGGATGTGGAGACGTCTGAACTGAAGAAGCCAGGAAGCAATACTGAGCACGTGATAAGACGACGGCAACAACGGAACTATGTCTGGTGGCATCGTACCACCCGCTCCGTTCGATCCAAACCAAGAGGATTGGGAATCCTACATGGATCGCTTCCAAATGTTTCTCGAGACAAATAATTTGAAAGACACCACACCAGCAAAGAAGCGGGCACTGTTCCTGATGCACTGTGGCCCAGCTGTATTTAAGATGGCTAAAGCACTTGCCAAACCTCGAGAAGTGAAAGCCATGAGCTGGGACGACCTCGAACCCATCCTGAGAGACCATTATGCGCCAACCGTGCCTACACTTGTGAGACGCCACGAGTTTTATCAGAGAAACCAGCGAAAGGGAGAGAGCGTGGCTGATTTCGTGGTGGACCTCCGAAATTTAGTGGGCCTCTGCGGGTTCGCCGATTTAGAAGAAGCACTAAGAGATCGAGTAATTCTGGGATTAGATGCACTAGGCGTGCAAAGCAAGCTGATGGCGAAAGGCGACATCAGCCTTGCTGATGCCATCGCTGAGGCCACAGCTGCGGAGGCGACCAAAAAGTTGGCTGCACAATTATGGCGAAGCCGCACTCCAGCAACACCACCGACCGGCGAAATCTTACCCAACTCAGAAGGGCAGTTCGCAACAATGCACCACGAGGACCTCTCTTCGTCGTCAGACAGCAACGAAGAAGGGGTCCATCGACTGTGGTCCGACCAGGACCCTCGCCCTAAGACCTTACGCCCTTGTGCTGGCTGTGGAGCAAACCATGCCAGGGCCAAATGCAAATTCCGCGACGCACTCTGCCATGAGTGCGGGAAACGAGGCCACATCAGCCGGGTCTGCCGCAGCTTACCAGGACCCAGCCAGGCTTCAAGAGGGGCCAACTATCGCCAATCGACAGGAAACCGTCCTGTAAGGCGAGAGCCAGTAAACCACTCCTACAGAAATTGAGCTTTGCAAAAAGAAGAGGCTCACCATACTATCACTATAGGTCACACCTCAGTTTTGGAAAAACTGAGAAAACTAAAAAAAATTGAGTCACGGTAGCCATCGAGAACCAGCCTTGCCACATGGAGGTCGACTCGGGATCGTCCCTCTCGATAGTGTCTTGGAAGACACTCAAGCAACTTATCCCCACAATCCAATGCCAAGACCTCCAATTTCAACACCTCATCCTCAAGGACTGCCAAGGAAATCGAATCCCCGTGGTCGGGTCCTGCCGAGTCCGAGTCTCCTTCAAAAAGCATACAGCGTACTTACCTCTAACGATCATCGATAGAGATAGGCCTAGTCTATTAGACCTCCAATGGTTCGTGCCACTCGGCATCGAAGTGGCCGGCGTGAACCGAGTCGGTGGTTGTGAGTGGGAGGAAGACCTTATTTCTGAGTTCAGCGACGTCTTCGCGGACCGTTTAGGTGAGTATAAGGGGACCCCAATCTCATTTAGTCTGGATCAAAAAGTAGCCCCTATTCGCTTGAAGCCCCCCTTGCGCAATTAGCTTGAGTTCCATTCGCTCTTAAAGCAAAGATCAACGAACAACTCGACAAGCTAATTGCTCAAGGGGTGTTGAAGCCCATCGATCACTCTCCATGGGAAACCTCCATTGTAACACCCATTAAGCCAGACGGGTCAATCCGAATTTGTAGGGACTACCGGGCCACTTTAAACCATGCCCTACAGCAGAATGCATATCCAGTTCCGGTGGTGCAGCACCTCCTCCATTCCTTGGGGGGCGGAAAGGTTTTCACTAAATTAGATTTAGCTCAAGCTTATCAACAACTACCAGTGGATGAAAAGACGGCCCAAGCCCAAACAATTGTAATGCACAGAGGTGCCTTTAAATGTACCCGATTGCAATTTGGGGTTAGTGTAGCCCCGGGGATATTCCAAAGCCTCATGGAAAGGTTGTTACAAGGAATCAAGGGCGTGGTTCCGTATTTCGATGACATATTAATTGCAGCCCCTACCAAAAAAATCTTGCAGGATTGTTTGAAATGTGTTCTTAAAAAATTCCAAGAGGCAGGACTTAAGGTAAAAAAAAAATAAATGTCACTTATATACTGACAGTGTTGAGTTTCTAGGGTATTGGATTGATAGCCAGGGCATTCATCCTACCGAAAGTAAATTAAAGGTGATAAAAAATGCTCCCAGGCCACGAAACAAGGCCGATCTCCAGGCGTTCTTAGGCCTCATTAATTTCTATAATGTATTTTTACTGCACAAGGCGACTGTTGCTGAACCGTTACACCGGTTATTAGATAAAAAAGCATTATGGGTATGGGGTTACCGGGAAGAACAAGCGTTCCGGAATGTTAAAAAACTGCTCACATTTGACTCTGTACTTATGCAGTATAACGAGACTTTACCATTAGTTATAACCTGTGATGCATCGCCCTTCGGGGTGGGTGCCATTTTGAGTCATGTACTGCCTAATGGGAACGAAGCCCCTGTTGCTTACTTTTCGAAGACTCTTTCACAAGCAGAGCGAACTATGGACAAATTGATAAAGAAGCTCTCGCAATCGTTTCAGCTGTAAAGAAATTTCATGAATATGTGTATGGAAGGACATTTACCATTATAACTGACCACAAACCGTTGCTAGGGATAATAGCCGGGCACAAGCCAACCCCCTACATATTATCCCCTAGAATGACCTGATGGTCAGAATTCCTAGCTGCTTATAATTATCGCCTGCAATATCGCCCGGGGAAAGCCATTCCCCACGCCGACGCATTAAGCCGAGCACCACTCCCAGAGAGTCTCGACGATCCAGCACCAACGGCAACCACGTTGCAGATTGAAACACTCAACTTGCCGCCTATGACCGCCTGAGACATCACGAGAGAAACCAAACGAGACCACACCCTAGCTCAAGTCCTAGGCTGGGTAGAATGCGGATGGCCATTGGACCAAGTACCAGATGACTTCGCACCATTCAAATCGAGACAGACTGAACTTTTTTCCCAAAAAGGCTGTATTATCTGGGGCGATAGAGTCGTTGTCCCAGAACGACTCCAGAAGATGCTGCTACAAATCCTGCACGAGGGCCACCCTGGCATCGTGCGGATGAAAGCGCTTGCACGAAGCTACGCATGGTGGCTGGGCATGGACCGGCAAATCGAGCAGTGGGTCAAAGCATGTACCAATTGCCAACAAGCCAGCAATGCCCCACCAAAAGCCATGCCTTCTGAATGGGAGATGCCACGTGGACCCTGGTCCAGAATCCACCTGGATTTCGCGGGGCCAACCAAAGGATATACCTTCCTGCTGACAGTCGACGCATATTCCAATTGGTTAGAAATTCATCGTATGACAGCTACAACTTCCGAGGCAGTGATCAAGATCCTAAATAGACTCTTTGCAACCCATGGATTGCCTGACGTCCTGGTGTCCGATAACGGGCCACAGTTTACGGCACTAATGTTCGAGCAATACCTCGCTGACTGTGGCATCCGCCATGCACTCACCTCGCCTGCGCAACCTGTGACCAATGGCCGAGCAGAACGCATGGTCCAATTTGTTAAAAAGACTTTGCAAAAAATGGACTATGACAATATCGATGACAAGGTCAACCAAATTCTCTTTTTGCAACACATAACTCCACATAGCGTTACCGGCAAAACTCCCGCAGAACTACTGATGGGATGAAGACTCCGTTCCCACCTCGACCGGTTGCACCCTGCTTACGAACCGGAAAATCCAATAGGATCCAGTGGTCACTATCGCACCTTCCAGGTAGGAGACCACGTTTACACACGAAACTTATCAGGCGATCCGTTATGGATAGAGGCAACGGTAGTGCGAGTGACCGGCCCCAAATCCTACCTAGTGAAATGCTGTGACAATAGACTGTGGAAACGGCATATCGACCAATTACAGTCACGACTCACAACGGCCAGTCAACAACTCCCCCATGACCAAACCGAGGGGGGGGGAGGTACAGAAGAAGATGACGTTCCAGGGAACCTGCTCGAAGGGAGCGACGAATTAAGTGAGACTCAGGAAATGGAGCAGGAAGGAGAATTGTTTGCACCGCAAGAAATTGCACCTGAGCAAGAAGCAGATCCCCTGCCAAACAACAATCTATCTCAACAGGATTGCAATCAACCAGTCCAATGAAAATCCGAAAGACTTAAAAGACAACCGTCCTATTTAAAGAACTATATAACTACACCGTAATCAAGAAGCCAGGGGGAAGGGGTGTTGTGTATGTACCATAGTTAATAAAGTATGAGCTTGAGGTAAAGTGCAGGGTTCTGGCCCTGCACTTCTGATTGGCTGTTAGGTGGCCAGATCGGATTGGTTAGTTCTTAAGAATCCGATTGGCCCTTAACAGAGGATTATTATTGGTTAAAAGAGCTAGCGTTCATAGCTCGCAACTGGACAATTCTCACAAGGGTTGCCTATATAAGGCAGAGTTCACTGTTGTTGTTTAGAGAAGTCACTATGCAATAAAGAGCTGAAAGTTCACATTCAGAGGCTGTCTCCATTTACTCCAACCCATGTCCAAGTACTTAACACCGCCCCACCCCTCCAAGAAGTCCCAAACACTCCTTATCTCACCTTCCCCGCCTTGGCATAGCTGCTGCTGCTCTCTGGCTCCCTCGTTTGTTCACTTGCCTCAACCATGTGGCCCCCACAGCCAGCTCACTTGCCTGCCTTCACCCCAGTTTCCCACATGGCCCTGCTCCCTGCTGAGCCTTTCTCACCATTCTCCTCTGCCTCACACACAGCCCAGCTCTCTGCCTGCTTGGTGACCCTTCCTTTGTCTTTGCCGGTGCAAACAGTCTGCTGCCACCACCTCTTTGTTGGCATGAATGGTCTGCCACTGCCACCTCTTTCCTTGCCCAAACCACCACCACTGTCTCTTGGATGGTGTGAATGGACTGGAGCCGCCACTTCTTTGACAGACCAAACCACCAAATGTGAAGCCAGGAGGGAATTGCTTTTCAGTTTAATGGATTTTCTTTTTAAAGTCGTGGTAATCAGGTTGATGTCCCGGATTGTACACAGACAGTTGTTAAAGATCAAGCTGTTCTGGAAAGAATTTTAACTTATTTGGGGATAATTTTTTTTGCTGTTGCTGCTTTTTTTTTTTCCTGAGTTGCTATTTTTAACATTCTCATGGTTGATTTTAGGATTTTAGATTTACCATAACTACTATAAATTTCCCTACAGATAGTACTCATGTAAGCCCACAGGATTTGGGCTGCTTGCAATGTGACAGAAATTTAATAAATGAATTTTGGGGGAAGGAAGACACCTGGATGTAGCACAGAGATTTATTTGAACAGTTATCTGCTTTTTCTTCTAAGAATGATTATCTTACATGCACAATTGAAGGCTAACTCTGTCCACGGTCCAGAGTTTGATCCTGACAGGTTCAAGGTTGACTCAGCCTTCTATCATTCCGAGGTCAGTAAAGTAAGGACCTACATTGTTAGGGGCAATCAGGGCCACCAAGAAGATTAATAAGTGCTGGAACAAGGCTAATATGGGCCCCCTCACCTACACATTAAGTTAACACAACCATGAGGATCTCCCTCTCCCCCCTGTGAGAGGCTCATTTAAAAAAGGGGAGGGTGCCAGGGCAGTGAAGCAGATTGGGAAGCAGGGAGGGTGAGGATGAAGTATGGAGAAGCAGTGTTGGAATCTGCGCAGTCCACAAGTAGATTTTTTCTTTTTCGACTGGGAGAAGAATGATTCACTCTAGTCTATATGAATGAAAGAAAAGTGACACTTCCCTCGTCCACTCCCTCTCCTCCTCGGTTGATGCTCCTGTGTTTTAAAGCCACCTCTTGTCAGTTACCCTTTGGCGTACTGGCGTGCACAGATTCTCTGACTAAGTGGCGCCTCCTCCCTTTTGGCATGAAGGATTTCGACAGGGTGAGAAGTCGAAGTTCATTCTTCAAGAACTGGGGGAAAGGGGAGAAGAGAACGGGGAGGGAGCAAACATTGCTGCTGCTGCTGCGCGGGAAGGACATGCTTTCCTTCCTTGCCATCGAAGGGGAAAACTTTTTAATTTTTTTTTACAAAACCAAATTTTTAAAAAGAAAAATAGCAGGACAGTGTGTCAACTTGGACATGCCCCGACTAGGGTGGAGGGGTGGGGGATGGTGGGGGTGGCTCACAGCAAACAACTCCAAAGCTGGATCAAATCAATTCATTGGAGGGCAAACAGCAAGCAAGGAAGGTGTGTCCTTCCAGCGCAGCAGCAGCAGCAGCAATGATCACCCTCTGGTGAGTTGATTTGATCCAGCTTTGGAGTGTTTTGTTGCGAGCCACACGCACCACCCCCACCCCTGCCCGGGCATGTCCAGATTGATACACTGTCCCGCTGTTTTTCTTTTTAAATATTTGGTTTTGTAAACATTTTTTAAAAGTTTCCCCTTCATGGGCCCCCTTTGAGCTCCATGGGCCTCGGAACAATGTATCGGCCCCCTTTCCTCAGGCCTGGAGGCAATATGTTGACATTGTAAACCATCCAGAGTGTTGTAAAGAACAATGGGATGGTATATAAATCTAAGTCCTCCTACCTTCCTCTCTCCATTGCTTATCTCCCTCCTCCCCCTTTTTTTTAGCTTTAGGTAGTTTACAGTGATATGTTTTAGTAGCTGGACAATGATAGCCAAATTTTAGTCTGATTTTCCCATTGAAATATATGGCATTCACCACTGTGACTCTGACCCAAAAAATTAAGCACAAATATTTGAGTGATCTCATGAAATCAACTCATTAACTATAAAAGAGACCACTACCTATTTGTTGCCATGGACCTTGTTCTGTCTTCTAATTGGCTGGCTGAATTTAAAGACAGACAGGCAACTCTACAAAGGCTTCCATACAAAGTTCCTTTATTGGAATCACAAGGAATCCTCAAGGTATAACACACAATTATGTTGAGATTCATCTTAATGTCCAAATCTTTGCATAGTCATCTTCATAGTGTAAAAGAATAGTGATCTTTCATCCCATAATGAAGGAGCAGAGAGGGTGAGATACCAGCACGCTGCTGGGGTCCAGGCAAGAGTGAAGGAACCTCCCCCAACCCAACCAAAGGTCAATTCAGTGGCCAATCAGGATTACAGATGTGACCACATGACATGAACTATATTTCCCAGGATGCATTAACTACATTTATCATGAGGCATTCCCTTAAGGGGGAAGCTCCCAATTCTAACTTAACTATCTCAATTCCCATTACTATATACTGTCTGGACAGCACAGACCTGGCAATTCTATGATGTCAAGAATCATGGTAAAATGATGTCATAACCAAGTAGAACTCTGTGGTGGCCTTCTCCTGTAGCCTCTATGTGGAATGACATGTAGATATGGTTGCTTGGTAACAGGATAACTGTTTGCTTGGTAACTTCCACTGTTGGCTGCCATATTCCAAGCCTTCTTTACTGGAGTCAAATGTGAAGCATGGGATATATTGCTGTCTCTGCTACCCACCTTGTATTCATTTGGATTCTACTAATGCTTCTTAAGAGGTCAAACACAGCCACAGAGCTGTGTCCCAATCTATGCCGTTGTACCTTAGAAATCCTTAACTGTAGCAGGACTACTAACTCTCCTTGCCTCTACCATGTCCCTAATCCAATTGATCATGAATATAAGTTTGTCATGCTGTGAGTATTTAGGACTTGGAAGCAACTCCATTCTCCCAAATGTGGGAGGAAAAGGACACTTTTGAAGAGCCTTGGTGGCACAGTAGTTAGAGTGCAGTACTGCAAGCTTCTTCTGCTGCAGCCAGCTGCCTGCAATTTGGCAGATTGAATCCCACCAGGCTCAAGGTTAACTCAGCCTTCCATCCTTCCGAGGTGGGTAAAATGAGGACCCAGATTGTTGGGGGCAATATGCTGACTCTGTAAACTGCTTTAGAGAGGGCTGTAAAGCAAAGTGAAGCTGTATATAAGTGCTATTGCTGCTATTGCTATTAAAGGGGAGAATTTTTGGTAACAAGCGAGAAGAAGACAGGGCATTCCTATATAGAATAAGCATTAAGGTGGAAAGTTGTATGTCTCCTGAAAAGTATAGGGCTTATTTATAATGCTTTAACACATTGAGACTCCTTTTGTTTTGGTAGCCAGTTTAGTGAAAAAACTATGGCTTAGGATTTGACTGTTGTGAAATCAGATGAGCATTTTTTTTTCATGTTTCAATTTGGATTTTGTGCATGTGCCATGTTTCTCCAAAAATATGACCTCCCCTGAAAATAAACTCTAGCTCGATCTGAAGTCACTATTTATTCTGCATACTACAGGCAGATGGGCGTAAAACAGACCTTTGAATTAATTAACATATTCAAAGATTAGATATCAGATCAAGAAATAAGTTTGTTAGAAAAGCCCAAGACAGTTTTTTTTAAAAAGAAAGTACTGATTATTAAACAACAACAAAAATAAAAATATCAAATTGCAAGAAACATATGCACATATATTTATATAAAAATCATCCACGTAGACTCAGTAGGTGATATCAATACATATTAGAGAGAGGTGACAAAATAATAAAACTAGAACTTCATCTATTTTTATTACATAAAAAAAAGCAATGTAGTATAAAGTTTATGGGTCTGGCCTAGAAATCACAAACTTCTGAGATCTAGGCTCCCATGAAGGCATGAAAGCTAACAGTCTTCCAATTTTTATTGATGTATCTAGAAACTGGGAAAATATGTGTGGTGATAAAGAAGATGAAGTTATAGTTTCAATATAATTTGCTGTATTTTGATAAGAATATAGACAAACAGCAAGCATTGTGTATATATGATCTTAGAAGAATCTTTATGTTCACAGATTTCAGTTTAGTTTAATGCTTGGCTCAGTTTTTAACAGAAATTGTCAAGGCACCTCTTTCCACCAATGTAGAGCCAAGTCAAGAAATACTATAGCATCAGTTTCTTCCTAATATTTCATTTTATAATCTACTTCTAGGCAACTTGTGACTTTCCAGAGGTGACTGTAACTGTCAGCATCTCTCACTGTTGTATGTGAAACTTAGAGCTGCTACAAGTTCTCTATTTTTGTGAATACCAAAGATGGGAACGTGGATAAGGGGAAATACACCTGAAGCTCCTTCCCTGCTTTTCTTTAAATATCTGTGGCTGGGCTTGAAAAAATTCTGTGGTGGATTGAGTTGTCTCTCGAGATATTATCTCCATTTAGTATATCAGATTAATGTGATGTTTACTTACACTCTATTTAATGTATTAGAGATAAAATGTGGTGTTTTATTTCAAGATATTCTCACCTGGCAGTATCCATTTAAATTATATTCTCCTATATAAATTTTTCCCCTTCAGGGATTTCACTGAAAACGCAATTTCTTCCATTGACAAATGGGTGTGGTGGCCCTATCCTTTTACTCAGTACTTGTGAGTATACTCTCATGTTCATCCTATGTAACTTATGTAGAAGAAATATGCATTCCCGTCCACTTCTTTACTGTGTCCTGGGCTTAGATCATCCTTGAGGTAGCTGAATGCAAAGGAAGAATGCTTCCTGCCCACTAGATCCTTGATGATTATGCATCACAAGTGTGTCACTAGTACAGGTGGACTAGTGAAACAGTTAGCATGGTTTCTATCTTCAATCACAGTGAAAGGCTGTGATTTTTTTTGTCAGTATGTTGTTCTAATTTTTCCCCATCTCTTTAGGATTCTCAAGAACAATAGCTTGAGCAGGCTGGACAATACATCTCCAGATGGCTTGTTTTTACTCATACACCTGTAAGTTACTGTTTCTAGCAGTGCCTTACTTGTTATCTTCCAAGGGGCTATCCCACTTTTAAAATGCGTGAAATTCCTAATGATCAAATTTCTGACATCCAGGGGCATACTGGAGTTTTGGAATATTGGGTAAGTTTGTAATAAAGCCCAAATCCTAATTTTGGATTTAACCAATTTGCTGTGTATTACTGAGAATTGGCTGAGCATAAAGAAGGAATGTAGCACCAAGGCTGTTAGCAGAACTGCTGTTTTGGGAGGAAGTTGTGAATAAGTGTTGCCCCTTAGATAGCTGGATATGAATCCCTATTTGTTAGGTTACTTAGAGATTAGATCAATGAAGCAATACATTTAGTAATAGGTTGTTTCAAACCTATACCAATTGAGAAAATATATTCTCTTGATGGCATTGCCCTACTTAAGATCAGGAGAGAAATAGTAGCAGATGCCAGAGAACTAAGTGAACTAAGCAAGAGAATGATCTTCAACATCTTCTGAACAGGTATATGCCCCAAGCCAGCTGACTCAGATCTAGAAATAGCTTTATGGCCAGAACAAATATTCTTGAGGGTATACAAGAACAAAATCGAATTAAAAGATCGAAGAAGGAAACCATCAAGCAAGGAATAATATTAAAGGAAGATATAGCTGAAGGACCTAATCTCCCTTATACTACTTGAGGTCCCCGAATGGGTTGAGAGTTTCCTAAATGTAAAACCAATATGCTCAAGTGGAAGCTCTTAGCAGATAACAACATGCTATGTGAATTTGGAGTGACATAGAACCTGGGCCATCTGCTGGTATGTTGTCTACTACTAGAAGCATGTACCGATAATGACTTATATTTGGAACAACAACAGCAAAGCCAAGAAGTTGGCTTCATTCTGGCAGTTTAAAGTTTGATCTAGATGATGGAGGAGGAGGAGGAGGAGGAGGAGGAGGAGGAGGAGAGATTGCTACTACCAAACTCACTACATATAGGAAACTCCTTGCCCCTGTGATGCCATATTAGCCTGGCAATGGAGTTCCCCAATTTTATGATTCTGAGGGACTTCATCCTGTCATCCATGGACCAGAGGTCTCCTGGGAATTCATAGTTGCCATACAACAATGCACCTTACTCTCTATTACTAAATCAAACCACAGGAGAAGCACATCATGGACATGGCCTTTGTTTCAGGATAATAGAAACATTAGCTGCCATTGGACACAGTACCGTCAATCCCTTGTCATGGACAGATCACTTTCTGTTAATCCTAAATTTCCTGCAGTGCATACTTTCTGCAGGAATGCTAAATTTATTTAAAAAGTCCACTCCTGGTCCATAATGGTCCCACTTGAGTTTCAGATGGAAGGGGATTGTCACTGAGATTCTAATACATGAAATAACACAGTAATGGTCATTTTAGTTTGGATCACACTTATGCAGACTATGTGCAGCCACAGTAATTTGAGGGGTGACTGAGAACCTCCAGAAGATGAAGATACTTCTGCTTATGATAGATACTAAATACTAGAATAGATACTTCTGATGATCATCATCATCATTGTCAAACCACTGCAGGATGAAGGCCTCTTCTGCGTGTTTCCAACCAATACAGTCATGAGCTTTCTTTTGTCAATTGGGCCCACAATATTTGCTGATATTGTCAACTCATCTTGTTTTACGGCTCTTTCATGGGTGCTTTTTATCAAGTGGGATTCATTCTATGACTGCCTTGGTCCATCTGCCACCAGTTCTGTTTATGATGTGACCAGCCCATTTTCATTTCAATTATTTTACTCTCTTGATGATATAGTATACTTTCTTTTATTCTCTAATCCATGTGCAGGTCTTTCTGTCTTGTCTTGTAATGCTGAGCATGTATCTTTCCATGGCTCTTTGTGCCACTTGTAGCTTTTGTATCGATTGTGAGGTTAGTGTCCATGTTTCACTGGCCTATGTTAGAACAGGTAGTACACAATGATCAAAAACTTCTCTTCAGGCATAAGGGAAGGTTGTTTTTGAAATTTATGCTTAGCTTGCAGAATGCCTGCCAACATATTTAACACGTCATTCAATTTCCTTTATTGTATCATTTTCCATTGAGATCGGTTTACCAAGGTATATGTAGTGGCCTATTAAGTCTAGTTCTTCTCCAGATATACTTTTTTCCCTTGCTTTGGTTAATTTATTAAACATAACCTGGCTCTTTTCAGGTTTATTTTTAAGTCAAATGGTTCTCCTGCTTTGTGCGGCTCTTTGTATCCCTTCTGGGTTTTGTGAGAAGAGAACTTCATCATCTGCAAATCTTAAGTTATTTAAATATGCATCATTGATTTTTATTCCATCTTTTGCCCAGTCAGGCTGAGAAAAGGATAAGTGATATTGTATTGTATTGTCATACACCTCATTCTATGTTGATTTCTATTTTAAGATCATTAAGGCAAATTGTCACCATTTATCTGCTGATGATACTTAATCATATTTCTCGTTTTCTGTCCACCTGAATAAAGCTGTCAAGGTTCTATGCCAAGTCTAGAAACTGGGGCATGGGAGGGGGGTCTGGATGGTGAAGAATAGGTTTGGCTCAAAACCACCAAGACCGAGAAACTAAAGGTTTTGGGCCCACAAGTCCTGGAAGTAGAGATATTTAATCTCTAACTTGGACATGGCTGTTTTATTTGGATTCAGTGCACAATTTGCTAGAAGACCAGATGTCAGATGTGACTGGATGCAGCCTTTGCACAGTTTCATCTTGTGTATCAATTGCACCCATTTCTGGATCAGGGGGACCTCCTCATGGTCATTCACTTCTTAATGACTATGCAATTGAATTATTGAAATGCCCTCTACATAGAGCTCCCTTTAAGAACATCCAGAAGCTTCAATTCAGAATACATGACATGGGTAATTATGAATATTGCTTGTTGTGCCCTTGCAATAGTTACGTTCTTTGAAATGTTCTGGGTCCCTCTAGTATTCCAGATTCAATTCTTTGTGTTATCATCCATCAAATCTTGCATTAGGTAGATCTGGGTTATTTGTAATACTACCTTCTCACAAAATATCTGCTCTTCCCATCCTACATGTTCCGACAGGAAGGACACATTTTAAGTCCTTTGTCAAAAACAATGTCACCTTGTCCCATATATTTTGGCCCTTAGGCTTTTAGAAAAGTTTTTAGAAAATAAGTTAAACTTGGCCCTCTCGCCAAGTTTTGGGTCATGATGACCAAAGTTCCTATTAGCAGAATTCCTATTTAGTAGGATACAACACATTGAATTTCAATCCCAATCAATGTATGTTTCTTTTACTGTATCTTGTTTCAGTTTTATATGCTATTTTGTATTTTTGTGTAAGTTTTGTATAGCTTTGAAAATCATATTGAGTCAGGCAGTTGGTGATGTAAATATAGTAAACTAACCTATTTTCTGGATTTGTTTATTTACACTAGTGAATAGAATAGCTAAATGATAGTTCAGCTGTTATGGCAAATTTTAATAGCACTCTCAAATTTTAATCAACATGATAAATAGTTTGCAAACGCTCATAAAAAGTTATCAATTTATTATTTAGAACTTCAGTGACAGATCTCTCTTGTTGATTCTGGATATAAGGAATGTTTCATATGTACATATTTAAAATATATCTTATTTGCTTGGGTAACAAAGTTTTATGCATTCACAAGAGTTTTGGTGACTACCAAGATACAAAAATATAAAAAGACTGCAAATAAAACAAAATATGTGCCATCAGTCCACAAAAGTCCTCAGGAAATGCTATCATCTTTAGCCTTTCCTTAAAGGCAGCAGTGTGGGAGACATATCTGCAAAATTGTAAGGTAACCTTCCTTGAGCCGGTGCCCTCTAAATAGGTTGTTTACTGTATTCTCCACATTTATTAAAAACTCAAGGTAGAAAATACATACTATACTCCTTCCTCCTATTTTTCCCACAACAACAAAGGTGAGTGAATTGGGCTGAGAGAAAAAGAAAAGGCGAGACTGGTCCTATATCACCCAGCCAGATTTCATGACTAAGGTGGAACTAGAATTCATAGTTTCCTGGTTTCCATGATGCCTTAACTGCTAGACCAAACTGGCTGTATGTATGTTGGGGCTATAATTCCCATTGTTGAACGTTCTACTTATTGTCATAATTAATACTACTGCAAATATGAATTAAGTTATAAGGGAATGGATGGAAAAACAATGGCACAAAAAAATTGGTGTGTGTGAAGTGCTGTACCAATCTCTTCAATGTACCACACATTGATTTGTTATCTTTTATTAAAACTAATATTGCAGGCTATCAAATATATGAAAAACACATAAAGAAACTGTGAGAGATGAAGATAGAATTGGACATTTTGTTTCAGCTGTGTGTGCTTTTTTAAACAGGGATGTCTCATATAATCAAATCCAGACCATTGAGGCAAATGCATTTGAACATCTTCCATTTCTGGAATCTATGTAAGTCACTAAACAAGAAACAAACAAACAAAAAAAGCTTAAACTATGATGGAAATTGGGGAAGGAGGCAAACTGAAATTGAATGCTGTTAATTCTCCCAGTTGTGTAAGTATCAATGACTTATTACTGAAAGGTTGGTTGTCTCACAACTATTTATTTTTTAAATGGGGAAGGAGAGCTTGAACTCAAGGTTGAAAGAAGCAGCTTTCTCCTTAGAGGACTTGATCTATAGTCCCAGGTAGGACAGGTGACACTTTGCATGTTCTGCATGTTCTAAGAAGTACCCTGAATGAATTTGGACTGAAATCTGGGATCTAAGTGGATCAAGATTCAGTTCTAGGCTTGATTGTGGATGCCAGAGCTGAGTTTTCATAAGTGGGAAAACACTACAGTGTTTTTGTGGAGTTACAGGACTTACTGCGAACTTGGAATCTCTAGAGTCAAACACGCAAACTATATTGCCCTTTGAATAATAAGCTCTCAATTCCTATTAAATAATGTTAGCCCATTAATAACACTCCAATCCCAAATATGCATTGGAACTTCTGGACTGAAGAATTGGCACAATAATTGGTGGAAGCTTGGAATGGTTGTTTAGAATATCAAAGTGATAGTACTTCATTGAAAAAAGGAAGAAATAATCCTCATATATGGCTGTAGCGCAATTCTCACATCACCATTCAATAAGGAAGGAAAAAAAGTTCCTTTTGTTCTGCCTTGTTTTATGTGTTGTTTATTTGATATAGTTGGAAGATATCTACATAGCTCTCTTGCTTTAATTTCCTTTCCAGCAATCTCAGTGGCAACTATATTTTGCGGATAATGCAGGGAAGCTTTCAGGCCTGGCATGGGATGCTGTTTCTATCCAAGGTGTAAGTAAAAGTGAAACTCTTTCAGATAGTGGGTGAGGCAGATGGTTTCTAACAATGGGATACAAAGTCTCCGCTAATGCTTGAAGGAGATTAACAGGCTTGTTTGATGGATTTCATCCCAAACACTATTGTTTTGAAGCCTCTGAGTAGGGACAGCCACCACTGCCTAAGTTGATCTCCAAGCCAGATATCCTGATCTCCAAACCTATCTGTCATCTCTGGGATATTTTTTTTATATTGTTATGACTTTACACCTCACTTTTCCAATAACACTAGTTCTGCCTATAAGTATTCCACACTGCTTCCTTGGAGTAAGTAATAACTAGCATTTTGTGATAAATTCCTTCTTAACTATGCAAATGTACAACAGATAAGTGGAGATTTATAGCACTATTAGCACACAATGATCCTTCAATTCATTATTTCTAAAATATGTCCTTAAGGCAAGCCACCAAAATACAAGTGATGGAATTTTAAGGGAGCCCTCTGAGATACTATGGATTTTCTCAGAAACCCCTTTTTTTCACAGTGTTCATACAACTCATCCCTAAAGAAGGAAGGGAAGGAAACATGCCTCCATATCACTTTTTAACCTTGATTTTTGACAAAAAGATAAGTGCTGTAGTAGAAACTTTCACAAATTTAAACCTATATTAATAGAAACCTCATTCTCAAAAATATGGAAGTAATTGGAAAATATTCCATGAAAACAATAATCTCTCAACTTTAGTTAGTATTAAATTTATTATTTAGCCTGTAAAATTTGAGAAATAGCCTTTGGTGGAAGAGGATCATTTGGGAGAAGACCAAATAAGAATTTAAGTAGGAGTACATATTCGTCTTATGAAGAAAAACTATAAGAATAACTTATAGATAGTGGGTTGTCTTTATCCCACTGCCAGGAAGATAGTTTTGTTGTTGGAAGAACAAGGATCTTAAAGAATAGGAAAATTTTAAGGCTAAGTAAGCAATGGATTCTTTAGGAAGGATTTAACTCCTAAGTGATAAAGTCACGTGGTGGATGTGAGAGATTTGATAAATAGAAACACAGATGGGTTAATATTAAATTTGTCTAATGGATACCATAATTGTTAGGTGATGGAGCGAGACAAAAAGATTGTGAAAAGGGCTCACATCAAAAAGAACATTGAGTATATATGGCATCTATCTATCTATCTATCTATCTATCTATCTATCTATCTATCTATCTATCTATCTATCTATCTACATACAAACATACATATGCAGGTCTAGGTGTGTTTGGGTCTTTTCCCATGTAAGATTAAGAGTATCTTGACGATGTTTCGGCGAAATCCCACTCTCCATCTTCAGGCTGGTGCTTTTGGCTTCGTGCTTGCGAGCACAAAGCTGAAAGTACCAGCCTGAAGATGGCGAGTGGGACCTCATTGAAACATCACCAAGATACTCTCAATCTTACACGGGAAAAGATCAAACACACCAAGGCCTGCATACCTGTACCTGGGAAAATCTATGAATATGTGTGTGTGTGTGTTTGTGTGTGTGTGTGAGAAGTTTGGCTCAAGACATGATTTAATTGGGGTAACTGCCAGAATCCTGACAATATAAGTGTTTCTGTACCAGTACTAGAGTCCTCTAAGTCAAAAGTGGGAGGATTAAAATATTGTGTTGGGTTTTGGAATGAGGACATATATTTATTGTGTACAATGGAGAAATACAATAGATATGCTAATTTCTGGATCTGATCTTTATATAAAGAACAAAAATGGGACTGGAAATTCTGCTGTTCTTTGTATCAAGAACAGCATAATCCGATATGCTAGAACAAGAGTGTCAAGCTTGATTTCATTGAGGGCTGCATCAGGGTTGTGTTTTAACTTGGGGGGTCAGGGTGGGCATGGCCAGCTTGATGTCACTTGTGTCAGGGGCACCAGTGGTGGCCCGAGCACAGTCCTCCAGGGCTCTGTTTTTACTGGCAGAGGGCTGCAAGAGGCTGTCCCAGTGAAAAACGGAGTTCAGGAGCCTGTTTTCACTGGCAGAGGCATGGCAGCAGAGGTGGTATTAAGCAGGTTCTGACCAGTTCTGGAGAACCGGTGGCGGAAATTTTGAGTAGTCGGAAAACCAGCAAATCCACCTCTGACTGGAGATTTTACAGTATATTTCCCCTGCCATGTCCACCAAGCCACGCCCACAGAATCAGTAGTAAAAAAATTTGAATTCCACCACTGCATCGCAGGCCAGTCCACTGTTTCCAGGATGGCCCCATGGGCCAGATCTAAGTACTCACTGGCCAGATCTGCCCAGTGGGCCTTGAGATTGATACCCCTGTGCTAGAAAGACCAGATTTCTCAAAAGAATCATTATGGATATGGCTACAAATATAAATTAAATCTAGAGATATATTATCACTTACCTGATGAAAATGTTGAGGCGACAGTAAGATGGTGAAATAAGGAAGTCACACAAAGAAATTTTAATTGTTAGACTTTCATATATAGTACTGGATATTCATGGTCAGGTCATGATAAAAAAAGTAAATTTCTAGACACCCTACCTTATTTTTATTAGTCTTGGAATCCATCAGGGAAAAGACTAGCCAGTTTTTAATCTTTAAAAATGCCCACAATCTAGCTGTCATGTCTCCAGGGCATGCTGGAGCCATGACACCATGCGTTGTGCCATGTCAGACTATGCTGTTGAGGGGGGAAGTGCTGTTAACCACCCAACCTGGGGCTTCGACTGTTCCACGGAGATAACGAACCTTGCTGTCGTCACACGCTGAGCTGTTACAGCCTGTGGGCAGTTGTAGAAAAGTGATTTGGATGCTGCCTGTTGAACTAACGATCTCAAGAGGGGTGGAGGGTCACTTCATAGGCGTAAATACAATGTTGGAATATGATATTTGTACAAGTATAGTAAATAGGGGTAAATAATTAATGGATAAAAAGCACGGTGTTTAGAGTGTTACATGGTGACCAGATGTGATCCAGTAGCACTCACCAGATCGTGGATAAAGTCATTAAGTTGTTAACTGGTGTATAAATACAACTCTGGTTGTGAGATGCGCCAGAGTTGACTTTAATTCCTCTTGGTTATTTGTTGTTACCTGAATCCGGAACATTGTGTGGACAAATAAAGACTCATTTGATCATTACCTTGAGACCTTTGTTTCCCTTCCTGCCTGGAATTTGGCAAAACAGCTGAGAAGAAAGTCAGCTCTCTTCAAATCCTCTTGTGCACCTGTCATCCCCCCCCAATCCCCGTGAACTGTTTGGTGTGCTACATTGGGAAGCGATGGCAGAAGGCATAAATGTGGATTTAGTTTTGCCACTTGCATCGGAGGTGGATGAGGAAAAGATTTATCTGCTGAATGACGGAGTGCGTGAGTCTACAGAGGGGTTTATAAGTGGAGACACACCATCTGCTAGTCATACTGGGGATATTCCCAAAGATGTACAAAGAGTTACTAGATCTAAACTACGTAAGACGAGGGGAGATTGTAGGAGTGATTTGGAGTTCTAGGAGGAGTGTGGGAGATGAGGCATTCGCGGAAAAACCCCTGCTTTTGCACCTCTCAATACTGGAGTGTTTGAGAAGTGGAGAGAAAGGAAAATAGTTGAGGATGCCTGTGTGGTGTCCCTGACCAACTGCAGTCTTCAATCTGGTCCGCATTCCTGGCGGGAGCACCAACTGTTCCCATTGGTTGATGCCGTTTGACAGCCGGCTATAAAAGGAGCTGTCAAATGGCATCAGCTGCTGCCGCCAGCCGGCTGCCAGCCCAGCCAGGCAGCCGCGGTAACCTGTTATGCTTCAAATAAAGTAGTGTTAGCCTTTAGATCCGTGTCTGCCTCGTGTGTCCGCCTGCAACACAACACTGGTGACGAGGGTGGGATTCACAACGAGAGGCAACCAGACTAAAGCAACCTGAGCAAGTCACTGATTAAAAGAGCCGAAGCTGCTAAGAGCTGAATGTCAGGAGCCGCAGACAATCTCTGCGCGCGCCAAGTTAAAAAAGCCTCCCTGATTGAGGAGAAAGGCACCCCCTGCTGGTGCTACTAAGGGCACCCTTTTGAGGGCGCAAAGATCGAAGCCTCCCTGATTGAGGAGAAAGGCATCCCCCGCTGGCGCTCCTGAGAGCGCAAAAGTCTAAAGCCTCCAAAGCTGAGGAAACAGACGTCGCCCGAAAGGCACCCCCGCCGGCGCTACCGAGAGCGCAGAGGTCCAAAAGCCTCCCTAGCTGAGGAGCAAATGTCTCTGACAGGCGTTTCTGAAAGCTGGGACACAGCCGGTCTACCGCGGCTGATCTACCCACAGCCAATCTACCCACAGCAGGCCTACCCGCAGCCGATCTACTCGCAGCCGGTCTACTCGCAGCTGGTCTACCTGCAGCCGATCTACCCACAACCGGTCTACCCGCAGCTGATCTACTCGCAGCCGGTCTACTCGCAGCTGGTCTACCCACAGCCGATCTACCCACAGCCGGTCTACCCGCAGCCGATCTACTTGTAGCCAGTCTACCGCAGCTGATCTACTGGCAGCCGGTCTACCGCAGCTGATCTACTTGCAGCCGGTCTACTCAGCCACGCCAAAGATTTCCTGCTCTACCAGGTCTACTCAGCCACGGCAAAGGTTCCCTGCTCTACCAGGTCTACTCAGCCGGGCCAAGGGTTTCCCTGCTCTACCAGGTCTACTCAGCTGCACTGAGGTTTCCCCGCCGTACCCGGTCTACCATTCCAGACAAGTAACTCTGGGGGAAGGGGGTCTCTCTGCCCTCCCCTTTTTTCCAAGTGACTCTGGGGGGAGGGTCTCTCTGCCCCCCCTTCCAAGTGACTCTGGGGGAAGGGGCCTCTCTGCCCCCCCTTCCAAGTGACTCTGGGGGAAGGGGCCTCTCTGCCCCCCTTTTCAAGTGACTCTGGGAGAAGGGGCCTCTGCCCCCCCTTCCAAGTGACTCTGGGGGAAGGGGTCTCTCTGCCCCCCCTTCCAAGTGACTCTGGGGGAAGGGGTCCTGTATGTAGGGGTTGGTGGGTGTCAGGTGCTGAATAAGGAGGTGTGCACCCACCATTAGGGTCCTTCCGTGCACCCACCTTCAGGGTCCTTCCCACCTGGGCTTGCATTCCTTGGCAGCGGCGGTACTCTCCCAGGAGGGTGAAAAGCTGGGTAGGTGGGAGGTTGGATTGTCCTGTCCTAAGGGGGCCGAGGGAGCACGACGTGCCTGCTCCTCTTTTGGCCCTTAGGACTTGACCTTCGTAGTCAACTCCCTAGCTCAGCGGTCCCCCGCCTTCTGCCTTTATGGGAGGGGGAGGAAGAGGAGACGGGTTCCATATGGCCGAGTGCTGTATGCATCTCCCTTCATGCAAGCCACAGCTGAACTCGCACCCTGCTTGCCCAAACGAGGCGTGCCTGCCATTTCTGCAGCTCAGTTCCAAACGAGCAACTGTCCAGTACTGGCCCACAGCCCTTGGGGTTCTGGGACCCCTACTCCACCACATGCTGAAGGTCACCAAGGCATGGTTACTCACCAAGATTATCAGGGTCTCCCTCTCAGGCCAGGTGCGCAAAACAGCAGCTAATTCAACTTCCTTTTCTGTACCATGAATCCCCAGAAGGCAGGGCCGCACATGCTCTTAGTTAGGGGAAAGGGGTGTGGTGTCCCTGACTAACTGCAGTCTTCAATCTGGTCTGCATTCCTGGCGGGAGCACCAACTGTTCCCATTGGTTGATGCCGTTTGACAGCCGGCTATAAAAGGAGCCGTCAAATGGCATCAGCTGCTGCCGGGCAGCCGCGGTAACCTGTTATGCTTCAAATAAAGCAGTGTTAGCCTTTAGATCCGTGTCTGCCTCGTGTGTCCGCCTGCAACACAACAGCCTGGAGTACCTCCACCTCCAGTTTGGGAGCCAGTACTATAGAACTATTAAGAATAAAGTATGGAGATCTGAGTATACAGGATTCCAGCCCAAAAGGAACATGGGAGGGATCAGGAGCTCGTACTGATGATATTTCATATTTCAGCTCTATCCCTAGGGAGGGGAGAGAACGTAATAGTAAGAGGACTGGAAGTGACTTGACACCTGGATTCGATGCATCATTGGCTGATGTTGCCGGGCAATCAGAACCCAGGATGGGGGGACAAGGCCGATGTCCTCTAGTTTTGCTCGAAGGGAGTCACCACCTCGACATAGGCAACAGGAGGGTTCTTGGGGGTCATCAGGGAATGTCTGGACAGTGGCCACAACATATGGTGTGGCGACCACCACCCTTGCAAACTACATTTGATGGTAACCCAGACCATATCACACTGTTCCTAAGCCAAGTGGTTAATGCCCTGGAATTATATGCATCTTGCTATCCATCCCAGTGGTCCATAGTGGTGGCTTTTACGGGAGTTTTAACAGAGGATGCCGCAGACTGGGTTGCAGAATTACATAGTGAACGAGCATGAGAATTGATAGATGTCAGTCTGTTTCTGAATTCACTCTGTAATCATCTTGAAGATAGATCCTGCATCCACCAAACTGAGGAAGCTATAATGGCGCTGAGGCAAGATGGGAGACCGGCAACTGAATATGTATGGGATTTCCGACATTTGGCTGGGAAGTTAAGGTCTTGGCCTGAATGTCTGTTGGTCCGAGAATTCCGTGCCAGCTTAGATCGTGGTTTAAGACAGGTTTGTCTATATAGAGGAGTCCCTCAATGTTTGACAGAATGGTACAGAACAATGGTTGAACTAGATGTCGGGCTAAAGGAGTTCAGAACCAAACCTGATTCCTTCCGAAAGGTACCTAAAACAGATCTCAATGTCATGGGAGGTCGGAGCAGACCAGGAGATGGTCCACTGAGTGGCAGGGGTCGCCCAGCTATGCAGTGTTTCAGATGTAATCTAGTAGGGCATAGGGTATTAGAATGCCCCGAACTTGCCAACGAAGGTATGAAACAAACAGCAAAGATACCTCTGGGAGCAGTGACAAAATTTGGTTTTAGGAAACAAGGAAGTAGTATCGAAAGATCACAAGGACTGGTTCAGAAAATGAAGAGAGAAGCATCACCATCAAGACACTGTCAATCTGGACTTCCGGTTTGCAAGCTTTTGGTGGCAGCAGGGATTCGCAACCATGCAATCCCTGCTGCGTTCTCCGCCAAGGTTTCCCCGATCCATTTGGATCTGGGGGATATAGCTATCCCGTAGAGGCAGCTGAAGACAAGGGGGATCCGGCAAGGGGTTTGGGGGTGCCACAAACCCCCTCCCCAGCCGGCTAAACCCCCTTTTCCCGAGGCAGAAGAACGGTGGTCAGCAATGGACGCCACGAAGAAAGCTGCAGCTGGGTAAGCAGGTGCAGGAGGGAGAAAGCCAGAAGAAAAGTGAAAGTTGCTTCTATCGGGACAAGATGGGAGAAAGTGACCTAGAACCTGGAAGGCTGCTAAGTATATATTGTTCCTTGTGAGAGTTATAAGCTGCGAATACTCTAAAAGGGAAAGTTTTTTTCCTTGTTCTACTTTCCTTCCTAAAGTGACAGCGGGAAAAAAAGAAAGAAAGAAAAAACCTTTTGGCTGTGAGTGGGAAGGGAGAGTGGAAAAAATAAGAGCAAAATTTGAAAATAAGGAGAAGATTGCCTAGAATTGCAAAGAGTTTAAAAACTTCCAAAAATATATATTTGAAAAGGATTTGTGACTACTTTAACCCCAGAAAGAGAAAGTGAAGAAGAAGAAGGTATCTAAAAGAAACAGTCTGTTTGGATTGTTTTGGTGATTTTGGAACCTTTGGAAATTATTTCTGATTAAATCATCTGGGTGGTTGTTTGGGGAAACTTTTTCTCTACAAAATGGCATCATCTATGGATGAATTGAAACTTATATATCAAAAATATGAAAGAGAAAAACAAGGAGGGGAAGATGGTCTTGGCACTATTTTTCAATACTTAGAAATGGTGGTTTATACTTATGTGAAGCAGAATGAGGATGATGGGGACGAAGAAGAAGAAGAAGCCATCTTTGATGAACAAATGACTTTGACTGGAGAAGGGAAAAAGAAAGAGAAAAAGGAAAAAAGGTCTTTGAGATCTGGAAAAACAGCCCAAAAAAAGAAGAATAAGGTGAAAAAGGGACATTGTGTTAAGAAACAACAGAAAGGGGGAAAGCAGAATAAAAGGGAGGTGGAGAGACAAGGGGTTAAAGAGGACAAGGAGAAGAAGAAGCAAGAGAGAAAGGAAAGGATGAGAAGTCCTAATGGTAGGGAGCAAGATGTTAAGAAGCAAAAAATTTTTTAGAGATAATGGATAAATTTTATTGTTAAAGGGATTCTAGAAAGGTACATAAGACTGCATTTTTATACTTGTATTTAGAAGTAATCATAGAAAATTAGAAATAATACGTAACTTAAAATATGATAAAATATTTAACATAAATTAGTGAAATTTTTGGTTAAGAAAAGGGAATACTGTAATAAAACATGATTTAAGATTGTAATGTGGGGGGGGGGGGTAATAACTTTTGGAAAGCATAAGTGTTCCCACACAAAGGCATGATATTTAATTGAAATGGATAAAATGTTTAAGATATAAATGATTGTTAATATTAATTATTAGAATATGGTATACTAGCAAAATCTTTGTGAAATGAGATTTGAAGTAGAAGGAGGAACATTTTAATGAAATATTGAGCTATAATATGTGATGTGGGGGGGGGGATAATTTCCCATAAGAGTATGTGATTTAATTGAAAAGCAATGAGTTAAATGTTTAAGATATGAATGAATATTAATATTAATGAATAGATTTGTATTATTTTTGATAATATAGTATAATTTTAAAATGTACCAGACAGAATCCCAATGTATGTTATGTGTTTTATATTAAGTATTATAAATATAGGGGAAAGAGATAAAGGCATCATACTCCATATAGTGTACAGGAGAAGTATTTCTTCTTCTTTTTTTTAAAGAAGAAAAATAAATGGTTGGCTGCAATAGAACAGACAAAGAATAATAAATATTATGATATGAATTGAGAGGAAATAAATAAAATAAAATAAAATTGAGAAAATTTAAAGGAGAGAAGTTATATAGAAAATTGAAAATGTTGATATGAAATGGTATGTAAAATGAATATGAATTTGAATTTGTGTCTGTACCAAGAGTTTTAACCCAGGACTAAGCAACTTTCAGAAAAGAGATTTTTTATGCTTTTATGTTTTGTGTTTATGTGTATTTATGTATTGTGTGTTTTGAAAATAAAACTTGTTTAAAAAAAAAAAAAGACACCGTCAATCAGATGAACGTAGTCAACCCAGAGCAGTTTCAGGGTTGGATGATAGAGGTGAGGAAAGCCATGATAATATGATGGTGAGTGCCCCAGTTCACCCTTTCATGATACTAGTGATATTGGATGGTGGAAATATGGGAGTTAGGGGTAGATATGGGGCCCTGATAGACACGGGATGTACCAGGTGTCTTATTAGCTAACGAGTAGAGGATGAACAGGTGGAACAATTGTCCACACCAATGAGTTTCGAATAGGTAGATGGGTCCCTGCTTGGAGGGTCCCCAGCTACGACGATGACTACTCCTATTAAACTTAAAATTGGAGCTCATTGGGAACAGCTATGATTTATTGTTGTCCCGCATATGCGCAAGGCACTAATACTAGGCCTTGTGTGGTTGGATAGGTGGGAGCCCGTTATATGTTGGGAGGGTGGTTGTCATCATTTACGACTGGTGGTAGGATGGGATCCCCCTCAGGCAAATCCAGGGGAGTTCATGCAGAATTCACGAAAGGAATTAGCAACTACCATAGGTGAACATCAAAAACTCCCATACCCGGTTGAGTATCTGGATCTTGCAAACATGTTAAGTGAGGAGGAATGCAAACACCTACTCCCCCACTGTCGCTTCATACAGCCTGGACGATCGCATATAGCTGCTCCAGTATTGTTTAGGGAGAAGGATGAAACCTTGCATTTGTGTGTTGATTTAGAGGGCTGAACGCTGTATGCGTAGATAATGTATATCCTTTGTCTTTGATCAGTGACTTATTGGCCACGTTGACCACCAGAAAAATCTTCACGAAGTTGGATTTGCATGAAGGATATGTATTAAACAAGGAGACGAGTGGAAAACTACCTTCAATTGTCTCCTTGGTAATTTTCAATTTAAGGTGATGCCTTTTGGATTGCAAGGTGCCCCCGCAGTATTCATGCAGTTGATTAATGAGGTGCTGCATGAACATTTATATTGTGGATTGCTAGCGTATTTAGATTACATCCTAATTTACACACAGACCTTGGATGAACATGTAAAATTAGTACGAAGTGTATTGAGAAAATTGTTAGACACTAAATTGTATGTGAAATTGTCAAAATGTGAATTTTGCTGCAGTAAATTGGACTATCTAGGATATAGAATTTTCTATGATGGTTTGGAAATGGATCCCAATAAAGTCACCGCTGTTTTTGAATGGGAAACCCCACAAACCTGTAAACAATTGCAAAGTTTCCTTGGTTTCGCAAACTTTTATAGGCAATTTGTACCACAGTTTACTAATATTGTGTTACCATTAACCGAATTACTAAAAACAAAGAATCAAAAAACAAAGCCAACCCCCGGTCGAAAACTGGAGTGGTCCACCATATGTCAACAAGCGTTTGACAATTTGAAGGCATTGTTTTCCTAGGCACCGATTCTAAAACATCCTGACCCCATGAAAAAATATGTGGTTCAAGCTGATGCTAGTAATGTGGCTGTTGGCGCTGTCCTTTTGCAAATAAATGAACAAGGACTGTTCACCTTGTGCTTATATGTCCCAGAAATTCACCTCAACAGAGAGAGGATAGACAATTTGGGAAAAGGAAGCATTTGCGGTGAAATGGGCATTAAATACATGGAGACATTTATTTGAGGGCACCAAAGAAGTTTTTGAAGTCTGGACAGATCACAAGAATTTGGAGGCTTTACAAACGCCCCGCCATTTATCTCCCAAACAGGTTAGGTGGACTATGGACTTTAAGTGGTTTAATTTCCAACTGCGCTATGTACCAGGCGGTCGAAATTTTATGGCGAGTGCTCTGTCCTGACTACTGCAATACAACGAACCTCGAGATGTGATTGTTCAGCCTCTGATCCCAGAAATCACAACCAGGAATACGGGACAGGCTACATGGTTAAAGGAAATAAAGGATATGTTGCGAGAGGCAACTTGGACAGATACATGGCTTACCAGTAATGCTGACTCAGTTTCCTATAGAGATAATTTGGCTTGGAAAGGAAACAGGATTTATGTACCGAAAAAAATGTAGGAATTACATTTTGGAAAAATGTCACAATGACAAACAAGCTGGGCATTTCGGGTTTTTAAAAACCTTATATTTAGTTCAACGCCAATTTTGGTGGCCGAAAATGAGGTCCGAAATAGAACAATATATAAAAAATTGTCATGTCTGTGCAATGTCAAAACCAAGACTGGGAAAGCCACTAGGATTGTTACGAACAGTGTCTAAACCTCAACATCCATGGCAGGATATTGCCATGGATTTTATAGTGGAACTACCAACCAGTAATGGATATACTGTTATATGGACAATCATCAACCTATTCTCGAAACAGGCACATTTCGTGCCTTGTAAAGGGTTGCCATCTGCTAAATCTCTAGCCAATATGTTCATACAACATGTGTATAGATTACATGGAATCCCTTGATGAGTGATTTCTGATAGAGGAGTACAGTTTACTGCTCAATTCTGGAGAGCATTCCTCTGTTTGTTGGGATCATCTCAGGGATTAAGTTCAATCTATCATCCAAGCATGAACTGCACTGCAGAAAAAGCAAATGACATGGTGGAGAGATATTTAAGATCTTACGTATCCTATCAACAACAAGAATGGGTGGAGCTGTTACCGTTTGCAGAAGTCCCGTATAATAACGCAATACACTGTAGTACAGAATATAATCCATTCTACGTAGCTAATGGCATGGAGTTTAGATCATTACCAGATTTGAATAGCTATCCCAATGACCCAATCAGTGTCCAATAGCGGGCACAACGAGTACAAGCTATTTGGATACATGTGAGAAAAGCCCTGGATAAAACAGCAATTATAAAGTATATGCAGACAAGAAATGGCAGGATCATAAACCTTTCCATGTTAGAAATAGAGTATACCTGTCAACAAAATATATTAAGTTGAAATTAAACAGTAAGAAATTAGGGCCCAGATATCTGGGTCCATTCCCGATAACAAAAATAATCAATCCTGTCGCAGTAGAGTTAAAATTACCATCATTGTTGGGCCGTATACACCCATTGTTTCATGTCAGTTTATTAAAATCCATTGACTCCCAGGTTGAAGTACCTGAAATAAAAAAGGGTTATCAACATGATACAGATTACATTGAGATAGTTGGGATTATCGACTCTTGAAAAAGAAGGAATAGTATCCAATATTTAGTATGTTAGAAGGGCTACCCTTTATCAGAAGCATCCTGGGTGAAGGCATCAAATGTATGTGCAGTTCGTTTAGAGCGTCGTTTCCATAATACATACCCCAATAAACCTGGGCCCATATTGCAATCAGAGTAACTGCCATGACTGTAATTAATAATAATGTTTTTCCTATGTTGCAGGCAGTGTCCTGGTAAGAGGGGCTGCCTGTCATGTCTCCAGGGCATGCTGGAGCTGTGACACCAGACGTTATGCCATGTCAGACTATGCTATTGAGGGAGGAAGTGCTGTTAACCACCCAACCTAGGGTTTTGACTGTTCCACAGAGATAATGAGCCTTGCTGATGTCACACGCTGAACTGTTAAAGCCTGCGGGCGGTTGTAGACAATGATTTGGATGCTGCCTGTTGAACTAACGATCTCAAGGGGGTGGAGGGTCACTTCATAAGCATAAATACGATGTTGGAATATGATATTTGTACAAGTATAGTAAATAGGGGTAAATAATTAATGGATAAAAAGCACGGTGTTTAGGGTGGTTACATGGTAACTGGATGTGATCCAGTAGCACTCACCGGATGGTGCGCAAATTCATTAAGTTGTTAACTGGTGTATAAATACAGCTCTGGCTGCGAGGTGCGCCAGAGTTTACTTTAATTCCTTTTGGTTACTTGTTGTTACCTGAATCTGGAACATTGTATGGACAAATAAAGACTCATTTGATCATTACTGTTAAGCCTGGTTTCCCCAACCAGGGTTAGGGAGACAAGCTAAACAGAATGTGCAGCGTTAGTCAGATAGGCACACAGATAAATGAGTGAGCTAAGCTTGTATGTTTATTAACATACAGTAAAAATAACAGATACGCTTGTGCTATCAAAAATATAGTTTATTCCATTATGAGTTCATAGCATAGTCAAAATAACAGTCCAATAGTCATGTATCATTTAGTCAGTCCATTCAGGGATATTCAGTTAGCAAAGTCCGTGTAGAAATATCCTTTGTCAGTTCATTTACAAGTCTGTCCTTTGTTTTCTCTCCCGTTCGAGCAATGCAGTCTTGTGTCCTTGCAGTAATCAGGGATCATCAAAGCCAGAGAGAGAGCAAGCTGCAGCCTTGCTTCTTTTAAAGTGCTTTCACAACCACTCCCTTAATTACTATCCCACAGTTAAAGTTGCAGACACTTTAACATACAAAACTATGATTACATATTATTATTTACCTAAACCAGTTAGGGTAAAACAATGTTATCCCTAACATTCTCCCCTTTTAGGAAATAATAATAAATATAACTATTTACATCTTTAAATCATATTTGTTACAACTTTCTTTAAACTTAGTTACTCCTTGAGCTTTTGTAAATTGGTCTGCAATGTTTTCTTCCGTCATGCAGTATTCCAATTTAATTAGCCCATTCTTTACAGATTCTCTAACATTTAAGTATCTTAAATCAGTATGCTTTGATCTAGTTTTTACAGCAATACTAGTAGCTAATTTTATAGCTGCTTGGTTATCCCCGTACACAATAATGGAATCTTTAACAGTTATACCCATGTCTAATAATAACTGTTTGTACAAAATCAAATCAGTGCATAATAATGACAGACATGAAAATTCCGCTTCCATCGTGGACAAGCTAATATGCTGTTGTCTGATTGACCTCCATCCTATTAGTGTCTTACCAAATAATATAGCCATCCCAGATGTTGATTTTCTAGTGTTTATATCAGTTGCAAAACTTGCATCTGCATAGGCACTAAGACTCAAATCACCCTTTGGTTCTATATACAATGCATGGTTCATTGTTCCTTTAAGATATCTTAAAATTCTCTTTAATGATTGCCAATGACATTGTTGTGGATCTGAATTAAAATGAGCCAGCTGATTTACACTATAAGCTATATCTGGCCTAGACCAATTGCTAAGATATGATAAGCTGCCAATCAAAGATTGATATATGGACTTATCAAATTTGGGACTTTGATCATCAGTTTGGCAAACTTCCTGACTCATTGGAGTCTTTGCCGGTTTACAAAGTTCCATTTTAAACGTTTTAATTAATTGGCAAATTTTATCTTCTTGAGATATCTTAAAACCAATTTTTGTTTTGTTAATTGTCAATCCTAGATACTTTTTAATTTCACCTAAATGCTTTAATTTTATCTTTTTGGCTAATAATGATATAATCTCATTAGCTTCATTATTAGTCTTAGTTATCAAAGCAATATCATCTGTAAATAATAACAATAATGACACTGTTCCATTATTTTCTCTTTTAAATACACATGGATCTGCTAAACCAGATTTAAAACCTATATTGTTTAACTCTTTCACAATATATTGGTTCCACTCAAACCCAGATTGTTTCAACCCGTAAAGACTCTTTTTGAGTTTCCAACAATCATTACTATTTACTTTATTGTCTTTTATACCTATTGGTTTTCTTAAATATATAGTGTGCTGCAATGGTGCATGTAGATAAGCAGTTTCTACATCTAAATGGTTAATGACATAGTTTTTCTTAGCTGCCCACACTAATGCTGCTCTTAAAGATGTTGCTTTAAGACTTGGTGCAAAAACTTCATCATAATCAGATGCAGTTTGATTAAATCCTTGAGCTACTAACCTAGCTTTATGGGTAACAGTCCCATCATTTCCAGTTTTTACTTTAAATATCCATTTGCACCCAATTGATTTTTCTCCTGGAGGTAATTTAGCATCTTCATAAACTTTCATTACCTTTAATGAATTTAGCTCTTTTTCCATTGCCTTTTGCCAATTCTCCTGATCCTTAGCAGGATACATCCTAAGTTCATCTACACTAGTTTGAACTTTAGTTACTTGGTAAACTATACTTGCTTGATACCTATCAGGTGGTCTAGTTACACGTGTAGTACGTCTAGGTATTACAGGACTTACAGGTGGATTTTCCTTTATTAACTCTTCTTGATTATCTAACTCTTCCTGATTAACTGTTTCCTCTTGTTCTGGTCCTATTTGCTCTTCGTGGACTTCTTCTTTAATTGGATTCTTCTTATAACTAATCTGATCTTTCTGCCTTTTGAAGGGTTCAATAATTACTTCATTATTTAAATCTTGCTCTAATCTATTCCATCCTACATGTTCTAGGAATTTAGCACTAGCACTGGTGTAAACTCTAGATGTACCTGGTTCCCAGAATCTATAAGATCTATGATTAGATGTATATCCTACAAAATATAATCTTTTAGCTCTATGTTGTCCTTTGTGTCTAAGTTGTGTAGGGATATGCACCCATGCTGGTGCTCCAAATGTGTGCATGTAACTTAAATCAGGTTTTGTACCATGCCACAGTGTGAATGGTAATTCACCTGTTGTTGAATTAACAACATTATTTAATATATGATTACCACACATTATTGCTTCTCCCCATAAATTGTCAGGTAATCCTGAATCAGACATCATAGTTCGTGCCATTGATTGTAATGTTTGGCCTCTTCTCTCTATAAAGGCATTATGTTGTGGCCTATATGGTGCAGACATTTTATGTTGAATACCTAACATTCTTAGTCTGTTCTGGAATTTATTATTTGTAAATTCTGTACCATTATCTGTTATAAAAGTTACTAATTTCTTTTTAGTTTTCCTTTCTGCAAATTTTATCCAATTAAAGAGATTTTGATACGTTTCAGTTTTGCTTTTCATTAAATAGCAAAACCCATATCTAGAATAGTGGTCCATTATACTTAGTATGTAATGAGCTCCTCCTACACTTGGTTTTTTAGGACCTATTAAATCTGCAAATACTACCTCTAAAGGTTCTTTGGTAGTAAATCCATCAACTCTATTAGCCCGTGTGACCCTGGCTTTGCTTTGATTGCAAATAGAACATTGCAAATACTTATTACAAGGTTTCAAACTTATTCCCTTAGATAATTCAACAGTTTTCTTAAGCATTTTAAAATTTAAATGCCCTAGCTTTCGATGTAACAAGTGAATACATTCATCATGGGGTTTCTTATTTTCATAAACTGTGTTAGCCACCTTTAAACCATTATCATTTAACACATATAATTCACCTCTTAAAGATGCAGTAATTTTCTTATTTTCTTTCTCAATTATGCAGTTATCTCCCCTAAATGTAACTACATATCCTAGTTTTACCAAAATTCTTACTGAAATTAAATTAAACTTAAGTTGTGGTACATATAACATTTTTACATTCTCTTTTATAAAAGAACAATATGCTATACCTTGACCTTTAGCTTTCAGTTTCCAGCCATTGGCTAACGATATCTGCTGTGTACTCTTGGACATTTTAATAAAATGTTTGTTATCATTTGTTATACAATGTGATGCTCCACTATCAACCACCCATAAATTATTTTTTACAGCTCCGTTAGTATACATGGCTAACTCTAAATTTTTCTTTTTCTTTTGATGACTTTTTGTATTCTGGCCAGCGTTCTGGCGTTTTGCCTTTTTACAAAATCTTGCCAAATGTCCTCTTCCTCCACAATTAAAGCACTTTTTAATTGCGTATGCAGTAGGAGATTCATTATCTTCTTTTTGAGGTTGCTGTCTCCTTAACTCATCTCTTTCAAGTCTTCTTCTGGCCTCTTCAATCAATCTGCCAGTTATATCAGTTAAAGTTAAACTTTCCTTTGGCAATATTTCAAGGGAAGTTACGTAGTTATCATAGCTTTCATCAAGGGAAGATAGAATTATGTAGACTTGGTGTAGTTCAGAGAAAATAAGCTCTTTCTCGTGCAGTTCTTGAAAAATGCTTTGCATAGTTTTTAAATGACTCAGCATATCACCATTCTTATGGAGATGTGTACTGAAAAGTTTCCGTGTTAGATTTATGTGAGCACCAACATTATCTCGAACATAAATCCTCTTCAGCTTCTGCCAACACCCAACAGCTGTTTTCTCTCCGTGGATATAAACAAGTTGCTGATCAGTTAAGGTGAAAGCAATAATGCAAATAGCTTGTTGATTTTTATGCATAAATTCTTCTATCTTTAATTTATCTTCCTCATCCTCTGGATCCCATTCTTCTATGTTTGGTGGATTTTCAATTATATTCCACAAACCTTCTCTTCGTAGAAGCAGACTACATTTCATAGACCATGATACATAGTTTGTTCCATCCAACTTGGATATAAGGGACAAACTTTGTTGATTGACTTGTGCCATGTTTTCTTATATGGATATAAAACTATAATTAATAAAACACAGCTGTCTGTTTACTGTAATGTATAACAACACAAACTCTCACTTTTACATAAATCTGTTTTATCCTAGTTAAACTGACTTCGCAGCGGAAGCGTGCTGGGCCCATAACCAGTGTTAAGCCTGGTTTCCCCAACCAGGGTTAGGGAGACAAGCTAAACAGAATGTGCAGCGTTAGTCAGATAGGCACACAGATAAATGAGTGAGCTAAGCTTGTATGTTTATTAACATACAGTAAAAATAACAGATACGCTTGTGCTATCAAAAATATAGTTTATTCCATTATGAGTTCATAGCGTAGTCAAAATAACAGTCCAATAGTCATGTATCATTTAGTCAGTCCATTCAGGGATATTCAGTTAGCAAAGTCCGTGTAGAAATATCCTTTGTCAGTTCACTTACAAGTCTGTCCTTTGTTTTCTCTCCCGTTCGAGCAATGCAGTCTTGTGTCCTTGCAGTAATCAGGGATCATCAAAGCCAGAGAGAGAGCAAGCTGCAGCCTTGCTTCTTTTAAAGTGCTTTCACAACCACTCCCTTAATTACTATCCCACAGTTAAAGTTGCAGACACTTTAACATACAAAACTATGATTACATATTATTATTTACCTAAACCAGTTAGGGTAAAACAATGTTATCCCTAACAATTACCTTGAGACCTTTGTTTCCCTTCCTGCCTGGAATTCGGCAAAAAAGCTGAGACTAGCATAAGATCCTATGGAACAAGTAGAGAACATTGGTGTTGTGGCTTGGAGTTTGAGCCTGCTTTGTCAGAGGTCGAGGACTTGGACAATGAGGAAGAGGAGGATTTGGCTCGGAGGTTTGAGCCTGCTTTGCTAGAGGATGAAGACTTGGACGGTAAGGAAGGGGAAGATTTGGCTCTGAGATTTGAGCCTGCTTTGTTAGAATTTTGAATTGCCTTCCTCCCCAGGACTTTCCTCCTCGGCAGGATCTTCCTCCCTGATTGTGCCTCAGGTGTCGGCAGATAATCAGGAGAGTGTATCAGAGCCTCTGACTGAGGATCAAGCTGAGAAATGCTGGCTTGATGCGAGGCAACAGCGCAGGCAAAAGTGTAAGTTGCAACGTAGAAAGAAAGGATGAATCAGAGACTGAGATAAGGGACTGACATGCCCCACAGAGAATAAAAGTGGGTGTGTTTGCTCTGAGAACTTTTTCGGGACAATGTGTTAATTTGTGAGAGAAGCTTCGAAAGATTCTGTGTGTGGCGATAGCTTGTGATTTATGTTCTTGCTTTATTATCGGACTTGGCAGACAGCTTGTGTGAGACTGCCAAGAACTTTCCCGGCCCAAGGAATTTAACCCTGTCATTACTGGACTTGTCTGGTTGTTTATATTCATTTGGAAATTTGGACGTCTCACCTTGTTGGCACAGGTGAGACATAACAATTGGCCACATTATTTTACATTTAACATACACACAATCATATTGACCTCAAAGGAGATTGCTCAGAAATGAGAGGCTGATTTAAAAAAAAACTTTTGAATAAATTTGGTGGTAATAGAAACCTGTTCTTCAATTAAATAGAAAAACAGAAAGGGAAAATGAACAAATGCATAAGCAGGAATAGATTTAGGAGACTTGAAATGTAGCATTTCATCTGGTGCCAAATAAACCAAATAAATTCTTTACCATAAAAAGCAGCAAATATTAACTTGGATAACTCTAAAGGAGGAGGAAAGATCCATGAAAGCTTTTTAGTCTTGAAGACTCAGTGAATGTTGCTGTGTATAAGAGCATGCCAGGTTTTTTTGTCTGAAAGTGAGAACTAAGTATGCCAGACAAATATGAAAAGTAGAATGCAGTGGAAATGGGTTACTTAAGAAGTATATTGTTTCTTTAAAAGAAATCATAGGACCCATAAGGAATTGATGATGAACAAATATGGATTAAACACAAAAGTAATTAACCAGTATGTAAGAAATAGCTTATGTAGAAATGGTTTAGACTGAATGAGAATTGAAATTCAAAGCAAAATACATGAAGAAAGAGGACTGGGAGAAAAGGAAAACATGACTGGATGGAGTTGATGAGAGTCTCAAAAGAGAGAAGTGAAAAATAATAAAGGAAAGATATAGGATGGGTAAGGATGTGATGAAAACAAGGATGCTTGGCAAGATAGGAAGATGCAGAGAGATAAAGTAAATATATTAATATATACTGCATTTATATTTCTTTTCTCAGATCTCCTGTCTATAATTTCTTTTGCTTATTACTTCTTACTAGAAGGATTAATAATTAATAATAATATTTAAGATCAAAGACCAAAAGAAAATATAATTTGTTGCTTACAACTACCCAAATTCTCCCTGTTTTATTCTGCTACTCTCAATTTTGCCAGGCTGATAACCAGCTCTTTTGTCTTTCAGGATTCTCAACCATAATCCACTGAGAGAGATTGAGGATTCCTACTTCTATAAATTGCCCTCGCTGGAATTCCTGTATGTGTGAAGCTGCTCTTGGCTTTATTAAGAGTTTGTTTACTCTAGAACAAGTATTCAGCATTTTTTCCTGATTCCATTGTCTTGGGCTATTATATATGAAAATCAGTGTGGCCCTCAATTAGGATCAGAAAAATCAAAGTCCAGATTTTCTTATTCATAGCATAACCATGAACTAGTCATTAATTTTTAGCTATCAGTTGTCCAGATCAGGAAAAATATTCACAAGAAATCTAGATTATAACTGTTCAGTAAATACATCACTTTACAGAGTTATTTTTGTGAGGAGAAAACAAAATAGGCATGCATTATGCAGGTATGTAGAAAAGAGGAAAATCAGTAAGGAAACACTGTATATATTGTTTTTGTAATTGGCAGCATTTAATTACATTAATGATAGATTTTTAATCCTGGATCTCATGCCTAGGCCGGTATTTATGAATGCACCCATGGAACTACATGAACTTGCTTTAATTCTGTTACATTATCCCAATTAATTTTGTATCCAGTGGAAGACGTTAGGCAAATTGATTTATAAAGATAATTATTAGACCAAGTATTAAAGCTCAAGTCTTCTTCAAAATTAATAGTTAATATTTTTATTTGGTGTGAACTTATCACAAGATCTATTTATTTCCTCATAACAAAAGCCTTGTGAGGTAGGGTTACTGGGAATGAGAGAGTGATCCAAAATCACCCAGGGAGTTTGGACAGTTAAGTGGAGACTGGAGCTTGGGTCTCCCAATGCCCATGTCAGCCCTTAACCTCTACACAGAGGTCCCTGACACTCCTATGGAAACCAATGCCAACAATCTCAGTGATAGGCTGTAATCAGGGATGGGATTCAAATTTTTTAACAACTGGTTCTGTGGGCGTGGCTTAGGTGGTAGGTGTGGCTTGGTGGTCATGTGACTGGGTGGATATGGCTTGGTGCTCATGTTATTGGCTGAGCGTGGCCAACTCAATATCACCCACATCGAGGCACCCATCTCCTCACCTGGCCTCTTATGACTGTGAGGATGCTGCAACAGTCGTAAGTGTGAAAAAGGGTCATAAGTCACTTTTTTCAGTGCCATTGTAACTTTGAATGGTCACTCCACACAAGCAAAGTACCAGCAAAGGAGGGGAAAAAAATCCAGAGATATTCCTGAGACAGGAAGTCTAGTCCTGCAAAGAATGTAATAAGGGTTAATGGAGAGGCAGTTTCTGTAAGCAACACCAGAATGCTTCCTTCCTGCCTTCCTTACAGGAGTAGGCCAGTAATTTCTTCCAACAACCGATCCTCTGAACTGCTTAGAATGTTAACAACCGGTTCTAGAGAATAGGTGCGAACTGGTAGAATCCCACTTCTAGCTGTAATTATTTAATAGCAAGAAAAATCTCTATGTGTAAGCATTGCTTCACATGTGAAGGTCTGATATCATGGCATTTGAAACTCAGCTTCCATTCCAGCTTTACATTATGAAGAGTTGTATACAGTATCATTTAGTAACAGCAGTCCCTCTCCTACCTCCTTACAGCAGCTGATCAAATCATTTTATTACTTTTAAATTACCATATTGTTATTTGTGTCCCTTTCCCCAAAGAGCTCAGGGAAGTGGAAATAGTAATAGCTATTTTTGAATATAAAATCTAACAATCTAGATAAACTTGAGTTCATAACACTTAAATTGGTAGTTGAGTATGAAAAATGGCTACTGAATATGCATTGTGTTTGTTCGGTGCACTGACTGAAAACAAACAGACTGGAAATATAGATTATGCTAAGCCACAAAAGATTAAAGTAAGATTTAAAATAACCTATTTTTATCTATTCTATGACTATAGATGCTTGATCTTTAATTTACATTAACTATGTTGTAAACCCAGTTATAAAGGGATAACCAATGAGATGAAGTTTCCCATTCAATATCATGAATGTATTCTCCCAGACTCTGTTCTGCAAATTATCTTCTCTCCCTATCTTTGGAAAAGTCTGCATGTCCGTTTTTTTTCAGGGACCTTAGTTCTACAGAAATAACTCCAGACATGTTACAGAATTTGCTCAAAATTTCCTTGAAGTTGAAAACTCTGTAAGTACTTTGGACCTTTTTATCTGTATTTCCCAAGGACAAAATGAAACAGACAAAATCTTACTCCTCTCCTCCCTCTCAACATTTCTGAAAATGGTAGAGCAGATGTTTCCATATGGGAAGTATTTATTAATATTAATAATAAATAATACTAATAAAAGCGCTCAAATAAAGTTTTAACAAACCTTAAGAAAAAGAAAAAGCAGGGTTCTAATCCTGCATTTCTGATTGGCCAATAATAGCGATATCGGATTGGTCCGTTCTAGGGAATCTGATTGGCTGTTAACGAGCCACTCTCATTAATTCAAGGGTTTAACACTTCCATGTTTCTCATTGGTTAATAGGTCAGCAGCCTGCCCTATAAAAGGGCTGCTGCTGCCCTAGGGTTTTTGCTCTGTTCAGGATGATTAATAAAGAGTTGAAGTTCACTGTTCACTGCCTCATCTCCATTCCTTGCACCCATGCGCAGAATTTAACACTGGCGACGAGGGTGGGATGCGGAGACATCAGAGCTGACTGAACACTGCAGAGCATCAAACAGAGCACGTGGCTGAAGGCGCATCGACAATGGAAACCATGTCCAGCGGCGCCATACCACCCGCTCCATTTGACCTGGCAGAAGAAGACTGGGACTCATACATAGACCACTTCCAGATGTTTCTGGAGATCAACAACTTGAAGGATGCCACTACGGTAAAAAAGGGAGCAGTGTTCCTGACCCATTGTGGGCCTGCCATCTTTAAGATGGCCAAGGCACTAGCGAAACCGGCTGAGGTGAAAACCATGGACTGGGATGTCCTCGCGCCCCTTCTACGGGCCCACTATGCACCCGCCATACCAACGCTTGTCTGAAGATATGAATATTACCAGAGGGACCAGCGGAAAAGAGAGAGTGTTGCAGATTTCATCGCAGATCTCTGGAACCTGGGAGGCCTCTGTGGGTTTACAGACCTCGAAGAAGCTCTGAGAGACCAAATAATTCTGGGATTAGAAGACCACACGACACAGAGATCATGGTCAAAGGGGACATCAACCTTGCTGATGTCATCAAGGACGCTACTGCAGCAGAAGCAACCAGGAAGTCGGCCACCTGAATGTGCTGCACTAACGCACCCTCCGTCAACTCGCCAACGATACCTCACCTCGCCTAGAGAGGCACACAACAGCGACCCACCACGAGGACCTCGAATCGCCATCAGAAAGTGATGAGGAAGAGGTCAACTGGCTCCGGTCTGAACGTGACCAACGCCACCAGCGGAATCAAAGACTACCGCACCAATGCACGGGTTGTGGGGCAAACCACCCGCAACTGCAAATTCCTCGACGCGCTCTGCCATTTCTGTGGGAAAAGAGGCCACATCGGGAAGGTCTGTAGAAGCAAGCAAGGATCCAGCCCACTTCAGAGGGGAAACAACTACCGCCAGACCACAGGGAATCACCCTATGAGTCGGGAACATTTGAACCACCAATGGAACAACCACTCCTACAGAAATAAAACGCTGGCCATTTCAACGATATGAGAAGAGGCACACCAAACCATTACAATCGATCACGCCTCATCGCTAGATGCAAAGAAGATCCGAGTGAAGGTCGCCATCGAAAACCAGCCTTGCGTGATGGAAGTCGATTCAGGATCGTCCCTCTTGATGGTTTCCTGGAAGAGTCTTAAACAATTAATCCCTGCCATCCGGCGTCAAGACCTCAGAGCCCAAAGAATCATACTCAAAGATTATCAGGGGAACTGAATTCCAGTCGTTGGATCCAGCCAAGTCCAAGTATCATTCAAAAATCGTACTGCGTCATTACCACTGACTGTCGTCGACCGTGACCGGCCTAGCTTGTTAGGCCTTCAATGGTTCACCACACTTGGGATCGAGGTAGCCAGCATTCACCAAACCAGAAGCGACGACTGGGAGGAGGCCATCGTCCAGGAATTCCAGGATGTCTTTGCAGACAAACTAGGTGAGTACAAGGGGACCTCGATATCATTTAACCTTAACCCTGAAGTAGCCCCCATCTGCCTTAAGCCTCATCGGGTACCTTTTGCCCTTAAACCAAAAATTGATGAGCAGCTCGATAAATTAATTGATGAGCAGCTCGATAAATTAATAGCCCAGGGTGTTTTAGAACCAACTGACCACGCTCGTTGGGAAACCCCAATTGTAAACCCATCAAACTGGATGGATAGTTAAGGATTTGTGGGGACTACCGGGCCACCCTTAATCACGCCCTTCAACAGAACGCTTACCTGGTGCCGGTGGTACAACACCTTCTCATTCCCTGGGGGGTGGAAAAGTCTTCGCTAAATTGGATTTAGCACAGGCATACCAACAACTGCCTGTAGATAAAAAATCCACAGAGGCACAGACGATCATCACGCACCGAGGCGCCTTTAAATGCAACCGACTCCAATTCGGAGTGAGCGTAGCCCCAGGGATTTTTCAAAGTCTGATGGAGAGACTCTTGCAAGGGATCAAGGGGGTCGTGCCATACTTTGATGATGTTTTAATTGCTGCCCCGAATAGAGAAATACTAGAAAGCATCTTAAAATGGTTCTCCAGAAATTTAAAGACTCTGGCCTTAAGGTTAAAAAAAATAAATGTCAACTGTGTATAGATAAAGTAGAGTTCCTGGGGTACCTAATCGATAAACAAGGCATTCACCCCACTAATAGCAAACTAAGGGCAATCAAAAATGCCCCAAGACCCAGAAATAGGACTGATCTCCAAGCTTTCCTGGGGCTCATTAACTTTTACAACATCTTCTTGCTCCAGAAGGCGACTGTAGCTCAGCCCCTACATAGACTTCTCGACAAAAAAGCAACCTGGGTCTGGGGACACCGCGCAGAACACGCATTCTGACAAGTGAAAAACTTACTAATCTCAAATGCTGTTTTAATGCAGTATAATGAGACTCTGCCTTTAACAATTACATGTGATGCATCACCGTTTGGAGTAGGAGCCATTTTGAGTCATGTGTTACCAAATGGTAGTGAGGCCCCTATTGCCTATTTTTCAAGGACCCTATCAAAGGCTGAATGTAACTATAGCCAGATTGACAAAGAGGCTCTTCCTGTTGTATCTGCTGTGAAACGGTTTCATGAATATGTGTATGGACGAGTTTTGCTAGGGATTATAGCAGGAGACAAGCCAACCCCCTATATATTGTCACCTAGAATGACTCGCTGGTCGGAGTTTTTAGCTGCGTACAACTATAAATTACAACACTGCCCGAGGAAAGCCATTCCCCACGCTGATGCATTGAGCCATGCCCCAATTCCGGAAACCGTCGATGACCCCTGATGACACTCCAGATTGAAACACTACATTCACCACCGCTTACAGCCAGAGACATTGCAATCGAAACAAAACGAGGTCCTGTCTTGGCGTGAGTTCTTAGCTGGGTCAAACGAGGATGGCCAATAGAACAAACCAATGATGACTTCACCCCTTTCAGAAACTGGAAAACAGAACTTTTTTCGCAAAAAGGCTGCATGCTATTGGGGAGATAGAGTCGTCGTCCCAGAGTGGTTACAATGAGCAGTATTGAAAACATTGCATGACAGTCACCCCGGCATCGTGCGTATGAAAACGCTCGGACAAAGCTACGCGTGGTGGCCGGGCATCGACAAACAGATCGAAGCTTGGGTAAAGACTTGTTTAAAGTGCCAAGAAGTCAGCAGTGCCCCACCTAGAGCAACTCTAACACAATAGGAAATCCCCGGGGGCCGTGGTCCAGCATCCACGTTGATTTTGCGGGACCTACTAAAGGACATACATTCCTCCTAACAGTGGATGCCTATTCCAACTGGCTCGAGATCCACGAAATGAAGAATACTACAACCGAATCCGTCATCCGAAAATTGAATAGGCTATTCGCAATGCACGGGCTTCCAGACGTTTTGGTCTCCGACAACGGACCCCAGTTCACCGCCCTTGCAGGCAGTCTACCCCCTCTTCACCATCTCTACGGGGTGGCTTAGCCCCGAAACCAGCCAGCTTGGGGCGTTCCAGTGCGAGCATGGATCAAACCCTCACAGAGACGAGGCTTCGGTCTGTCGCCGGAGGCTCAAACCAGAAACCCCTAATTCACATTTTTTAAACATAATTAATACCAGATTTTTGCCCAAGTCAACATATTCTCTGTTTTCCTAATATCATTTAGATAGTCATTAGCATATTAGTAACAATAGAACCCTCTTAATATCACTCACTCCTTCATTTTTCTCATCTATAATTATATAATAATCTTAAAGTAATTCCCAGTAAGCTATAAACTTCAAATCTCCCATGTCTACATTTCTAATAAAAAATATAAAGATACATTCCATGTGGTATCCCACTTTTATGCTTTATTTATTTATTTGTTTGTTATTTGTCAATTGCTTATAAGATAATAGGTATAAGTAAAAACATAGTTATGAATACATGGGTACATATAAGAAAAATATAAAAATATAAAAGAAATAATAGGACAGGGATGGTAGGCATGTTGGTGTGCTTATGCATGCCCCCTACAGACCTCTTAGGAAAGGGGTGAGGTCAATAGTAGACAGTCTAAGGCTAAAGTTTTTTGGGGTTTGGGGAAAAAAATCCACAGAGTCAGGAAGAGTATTCCAGACATTGACCACTCTGCTGCTGAAGTCATATTTCCTGCAATCGAGTTTGGTGCAATGAACCTTGAGTTTGTATCTTTTGTTTGCTCTAGTGTTGTTATGGTTGAAGCTGAAGTATTCATTGACTGGTAGGATATTGCAATGTATGATTTTATATACAATACTTAGATCAGACCGAAGGCGGCGTAGTTCTAGGTTTTCTATGTCTAGAATTTCGAGTCTGGTGGCATAAGGTATTCTGCAATGAGTAGAGGAGTGGATATTTCTTGTGAAATATCTCTGGACTTTCTCAACTGTGCTAATATCAGATACATAATGTGGATTCCAGACTGATGAGCTGTATTCGAGTATTGGTCCAGCAAATGCTTTCTATGCCCTAGTTATTAGTGTAATATTACCAGAGAAAAAGCTACGTAAGATTAGGTTAACAACTCTTAACACCTTTTTGGCTATGTAGTTACAGTGGCCTCTAGCACTTAGGTCATTTGAGATGAGTACTCCAAGATCCTTGACAGAGTTTGGATCATCAACAAGGTCTTGACTATTCAGCCTGTATTTTATTTTCTGATTTTTTTTGCCATTATGTAGGACAGAGCATTTATTTGTTGAGATTTGAAATTGCCATTTGTTTGACCATTCTGATACGTAGTCGAGGTCTTTTTGAAAGGTAGCAGTATTGTCTGTGGTGTTGAATAGCTTTACATCATCAGCAAAGAGAAAACAGTTGCTCTTGATATGATCACAGAGGTCATTTATGTAGAGTATGAAAAGAGTTGGTCCTAGAACGCTGCCTTGGGGGACACCACTGTTGACAGGAACAGAATTTGATAGGACGCTCCCAATTTTGAAAATTTGTTGTCTGTTTGACAGGAATGCTTCTATCCAGTTATGCAGGTGTCCAGAGATACTGTAAGATTTTAGTTTTAGGAGTAGTTTGTTGTGTACCACTGAATCAAAGGCTTTACAGAAGTCTATGTAGGTTGCGTCTATTGTTTTGTCCTGATCGAGTTGTGTAGTCCATATGTTTTTGCAGTGTAAGAGTTGCAGATTACATGATAGTTTTTCCTAAAACCAAATTGTTTATTAGAAAGTAGGTTGTTTGTTTGTAAGTGGAGGATGATGGATTGGTTAATAATTGATTCCATGACTTTACAGGTGACTCAGCATAAAGAGATTGGTCTGTGATTATCAACTAGGCTGGGTTCTCCCTTTTTGAAGATGGAGATGACCGTGGCTAGTGACCATAGGTTTGGCAAGGAGCTGGTCCTGAAAGATTTTTCTTTTTCTTTTTTTAGAAAAAGACTTTATTAGTTTTACCTTTAAAAGAACAACACAACTACAAGTTATGTACAACAAAAAGGCAAACAGGCCTTAGCATAGGCCAAGAGGGAAAGAGAAGAAAGCTTAAGAGAGGAATAAGGGAAGAGTAAGGGAGGGGAGGGTAGAGTAGGGAAAACAGTTAAAATAAAACCATATTTTTGTGACTGTCTGTAAGATCCTTTCTTCTTCAAAAATATCGTCGGCAATGCTTTTCTTTATCTCTGCTTCGGAGGCCCTCGGCCTTAATTTTCCTAGAGGTGATCTATCTTTGGTTTAGCCAATTATACCAAGGATTCCAACTGTTGTAATGGGTTGAGGATTCTTTATTTTTTAATGCTTGGGTTAGTTTGTCCATTTTGGCGCATTGTAAATTTTTCTGAATAACCATATGTTCAATGAGGATGGAAGGTAATTTCCAGCACTGGGCAAATGCCAGTCTGGCTGCGGTTAAGATATGAATTATAATAAACTTCAATTTTTTGGGTATTTGTTTATCAAAAATTCCTAGAAAGAAGGACTCTGGTTTGTACTCAATTTGTTCCTTGGTTATTTCCTCTAACCAGCACCTAATTTTTTGCCAGTATTTCTGGGTTTCCTTGCATGACCACGACATATGGAAGAAGGTACCTTCTATGCTTTGACATTTCCAACAATTGGGGCTCGTGTTGGGGTGCATCTTCGCCAATCTCGAAGGGGGCAGGTGCCATCTATAAAACATTTTATATGCATTTTCTTTATAAGCTGCTGATTTCGTGATCTTAATGTTCCTGTTCCAGATCCTTTCCCATTCTGCTAGGGTAATGCTCCGTCCCATGTTTCTGTTCCATGCAATCATATTTCCTTTGACAATTTCTTGTTCTAGTTTAGTTTCTAATAAATGTTTGTAAAATTTAGATATATTTTTTTTGCTCGGTCCTAATAGAATTTTGTCTAAAGTCTGTAATTTATTGTAGATTCCAAATTCCTTAATATCTTGTTTGTATCTACTATGAATTTGAAGGTACACCCACTGATCAATTATGAATCCTCACTCTTGTAATTCTTGTCATGTTTTCAGTTTTCCTTGTGGATATAATAAATTTTCGTACTTAATCATTTTAGTTATATCCAAATTATTAGGGTGTATTATCGCTTCCATTGGAGATAGCCAAATCGGTATTTTTAGATAGAGTTCTTTACGTACTTTTTTCCAATTGGTGAATAGAGAGTCCCTAATAAGATGCCTATGGAAATATGATTGCCTGAGTTTCCCAGTTTCCCACAGAAAGGCATGCCATCCTTTCTGCATATCATGGCCTTCTAATATTAGTGTTCTTTTGTTGCTTAAATTCACCCAATCCTTTATCCATAGTAGGGTGGCTGCCTTATAATATATTTCCCAGTTTGGCAGGGCTAACCCTCCTCTGCTTTTCAGATCTTGTGGGGCTTTTACATTAATCCTAGCTTTTTTCCCCTGCCAAATAAATTTCAGCGTTATCTTGTTTAATTCCATTAAAAAAAAATATTTAATTTGATTGGAATTGTTTGGAATAAATATAGAAATTTTGGCAGAATATTCATCTTAATCAGAGCAATCCTGCCCAATAAGGAAAGTTGTAATTTACTCCAGGAATCTAAATCTTTCTTGGATTGTTGGAGAAGTTTGTCATAATTGTTTTCTTTTAATGATTTGCTTTGTGGAGTTAGCCAAATTCCTAAGTATTTAATTTTTTTTTGTCACCTGTATTCCCATTATTGTCTCTAGTTCTTTATTCTGATCTCCTGTTAAATTTTTAGACATTAATTTCGTTTTTCCCCTATTAATTTTAAATCCTGCGACTTCTCCAAATCGTTCTAGTTCTTCTAATAAGTTATGTCCCTTTTCTATGGGCTCCTCCAGAAAAAAAACCAAATCATCAGCGAAGGCTTGTACTTTATATTCTTCTGATTTGATCCTCAGTCCTCTAATTCTCGAATTTTGCCTAATATATGTCAAAAGAGATTCTAGGGTGAATATGAAAAGCAGAGGAGAGAGAGGGCAACCCTGTCTTACCCCTTTTTCTATTTTTATCGGGCCAGTTTGTTCCCCATTTATTAGAATATTTGCCTGTTGGGTATGGTAAATTGTAGTGATGACATTTTCGATTCTAGTGCCGAGGTTCATATTGTATATTTTTTGAATTAAAAAATACCAATTTAAATTGTCGAATGCTTTTTCAGCATCCAAAAACATAAATGCAAATTGTTTTTCTGGATGGGCTTCATAGAATTCTGAAATGTCTATCACTGTTCTTATTCTTAATTTGTTGAAATGGGAGAAATCCATTTTGATCTTCATAGATATGTGTGTTTAAAACCTGTTTTAGTCTGTTGGCTATTACAGAAGAGAATAGTTTGTAATCTGCATTCAGGAGCGAGATTGGTCTATAATTATTAATAAGTCTATGGTCTAGGTCCTCCTTCGGGATCAGCGAAATTAAGGCTCCCCTCCACGAGTCCGGCATCTTGGCTGCTAGGAGTACCTCATTGAATACTTCCAGCATCAATGGTCCAATTTGTTCTATGATTGTTTTGTAAAGTTCTACAGGTATCCCGTCCGGTCCTGGCACTTTATTTTTACTTTGCTTCTCTATTGCTGACTTCAGTTCAGACCATGTTACATTTTTGTTTAATATTTCTATCTCTTCCTCTCCAATTGCTTTATCATTCGCTTCCTCTAGGTATTTCATTATTTTGTCCTCACAGATTTCTTCCTTTTTGTATAATTTCCCAAAGTATTTAAAAGTGATCTCTTTTTTCTTCTCTATCTCCTCTTGCAAATTGCCCCTCTCGTCCATTAATTGGTGTATCAATCTTTTTTCTTTCGCTTTCTTAAGTTTGTGGGCTAACCATCTCCCTGGCTTGTTTGCATACTCAAAATAAATTTGTTTAGTCATTTTCAGACTAATCTCCAATTTTTCTTGTTCCAGTAAATTTAGCTTGTGTTTAGTTGTTATTAACTGATTCTGTATTCTTTGATTTTTGGGGTTCTTTTGTAGCTGGATTTCTAAATTCTTAATTTCTTGTTGTAGGTTACTTTGTTGGGCATACTTTCTTTTATTTCTCATAGCATTGTAAGAGATTGTTGTTCCTCTTATAAATGCCTTCATTGTGTCCCCTATATTTTGTTTCGAAGTTAGTTCATTATTATTTTCCTTTAAGAAGAAGTTCAGTTCTTCTTTCACTTTTTTAGTATATTCTTCTTCTTTTATTGAGTGTTAAGAGTCCATCTTTTCTTTAGTTTTATTCTACCTCTCCAGGTTATTTGAATTGGGTTGTGGTCAGCCCAGTCGTTTGGTAAGATTTCGCTATCTTTGATTTCATTAATTAATTCACCATTTATCCAAGCCATATCTATTCTTGTCCAAATTTTGTGTGGGTTAGAGTAATAAGTAAACTGTTCTTTTTTTGGGTTTAGTTTTCTCCAGATATCTACCAGATTCAGTTCATTTATCATATCCTTACATGGCTTTGAAAATTCTCTTTTTCCTTTTTTATTCTTACTCATGTTACTATGATCCTTCTGGTAGTCAGCAATAGAGTTAAAATCGCCAATCAGACAAATATTGCCTTTTTCGAAATCTATTATTTTTGGGTGGAGATGTTTGAAAAATTTACCTTGATCACCATTTGGGGCATAGATTACTACCAGTAAAAATGTAATGCCATTAATCAAAGTTTGTACCACCAGAGTTCTTCCTGGTCCTGAAAGATTTTTCAAAGATTATGCTTAGAGGTTCTGCTATGGCAGTAGATAGCTTTTTAAAGAAGTAGGCACATATTCCGTCCAGTCCAATAGATAGAGATGGTTTTAGATTGCGTAGTGCTTTTTCAACATTGGTCTTCTGTAAAATTGATATGTATATTAGATCATTGTAGTTGTCTGTGGTTCGGCTAGGAAATACTGGGCATGATCCATTGCTGTTTACAAATACTGAGCCAAAGAATGTGTTAAAGAGGTTGGCTTTAATGGTGTTGTCTTTGCAGTCTTTACCATTAGGTCCTTTCAGGGATGGGATGGACCTTGAGTCTTTTAGTTTGTTGTTTACAAAATTGTAGAAAGCTCAACAAACTAAAAGACTCAAAGTCCATCCCATCCCTGAAAGGACCTAATGGTAAAGACTGCAAAGACAACACCATTAAAGCCAACCTCTTTAACACATTCTTTGGCTCAGTATTTGTAAACAGCAATGGATCATGCCCAGTATTTGTGTGTAGGTTTTCCTCTTGTTTAATGTGATAATTGGTGCATTCAGTCTTTATCTGGTGGCATAAAGTTTTGTATCGGCTTTTGAAGTTGGCAACGTGACCAGATTTGTTTTTCCACCAAAGTGATGTCTTTTTGGATTTAAATTTCCTTATTGTTATGGATAATCTGTTTTTTTCTGGTTTGGGGAGTTGTTATTGGTACATATAGTTTGATGACTCTTTTGACTTCAAGTAAAATATGTTGTAAAAGTCTTCAACAGTATTGCATCCAGTGAATAGAAATTGCTAATCAAGGGATGAGAGATCATTGTCTATAAGATCATAGTTGCCTTTTTTGAAGTTATAATTGGGGGATCACGTCATTGTGTTGATTTTTGTGTGGACATATGTTGAGACAAAAGTCAATCATGTTGTGGTCACTGTTGGAAAAGGGTTCTTTAATTTTTATTCAGTAAATTGAATTCAAACTGTTGCAGAAGATGAGATCGAGGCAGTTGTTAAGTCTAGTATTATTGGTTACTAGTTGTTCCAGTCCCAGATTTGTTACAGCATTATAGAATGTATAGGTTCAGTTTTACATTCGTTTAGGGTCCAGTTAATATGAGGTAGATTGAAGTCACCAAGAAAGATAAAAGCGTGTGGGCAGGATGTTGCCCATATTAGTAGTGAATTTAGCTTGTTTACATGTTTGACATCATAATCAGGGGCTCTGCAACATAGTAAGAATCAAAATATGATATTTAAGGACAGTTCATAGATGATGATCTCAGGAAGAGCAAGCTTCTGGGTAACTTGGATGTTTTTTAGATGTAAGGACTTTTTATAGAAGATAACAACACCTCCTCTATGGATTTCATGATCTGATCGGTAAACATGATAGTCTCTTACTGTGGTAATGGAGTCAGGGAGAGATGCATTGAGCCATGTTTCACAGACAAATATGATGTTGAATTTAGCCATATTTAGTAAGAGAAGAAATTCAGGTATTTTTTTCACAAGGCTTCCTGCATTGAGTAACTTGCATTTAAGGCCAGTTGTAGTTTGAATTAAGGTAGTTAGGGGCATGCATGCCTAATCTTGGGGATTGGTTGATTGTTTGAAGTAGGGTTGGATGCTGAGTTGGGGTTATGTGACTTACTTTTGATACAGTCAGCATAGTAGTCGATGTACAGGTCCTTCTCTCCATTGTCTAGATGTTTTTTGAGTTCTGTGCGGAGTTCACAGGAGCAGACATGTTACTGAATGGTTAGGTCAAGGGAGAGAACAGAGATTCTTATGGTTGGTGTTGCTTTTGGTGAGTTAATTTACAGTATAAATGAATTTATGTTTGCTTGATTCATTTTTGCAAATGATCCTGCAGAAGCATGGGGCTACCAAGCCATCTCTGTTTTTGAATTCTGGGCCGATGCGGGAAATGTCAAGTATTTCATCAGGGGAGATGGTTGATGCTTGATAGTCACTGATGATGTTGTGGACAGTTGTGATGATTGTCATTGATGTCCTCTAGACCAAATAAGATGGCATTTGGATTCTTTTGTTCACACTTGACAGCTTCTCTGATGAGGATTGGGATATTATTATTTATTGGATTTATGTTTTTTGTGGGCTGGGTTGCTGTTGTTGGGTAGAGATGTGGTTAGTAGCTATTGGATGTTCGGGTATTGTGTTGTGTCTTTTTTTTCAAGGTTAGTTAATATTTCTTTTAAAGTGTCCAGGGATGTTACTATGGTGTCAAGATATGTTATTTGTGTTCCTATGTTATCAACTTTTTCAAACAAGGCGATATATTTGTCCAGTTTGGGTCTGCATGATTGGCAGAAATATTTAAATGCATGGTTGGATGATTCTAGGAATTGAATCATTTGCTTGGGTAATCCCAAGCAGCCATAGTGAGCGTAGTTGTCACATAGAGAACATTTGGTGGAATTTTCATTATCCTTTAGAATTTCATAGCATGTAAGGCATGTGCAGGAGTTTTGTGGTTCATTGGTGGGGATTTCTTTCTCTTTAGGTTGTGGTTTGGCATTTGATTTTTTTTCTGGCATGTTAGGTTTGTTGAGATAGTACATTGATTAAATTGCTTAATGAAACAATTTTGGGTAATCAATATAGCCAATATCATACCAATTAATCAATTACAATAATCTCTCTAGTCAAATAATTTTGCTAAGCAACAATCAGCCTAATCAATTAATTTTGCTAATCACACTGGTCCATTAAATTCACTAAATCACTAATTTTACTAATCAATTAAATTACGTGAATCCTGATCTTTTACATTAATCAGTAATTACACTATTTGCATTAAACACTCTAATCACACTAATCAATCGAAACAATAAATCAATTAAATCATTGATAAATTAATTATTCTATAGAATTTGACTGTCTAATCATTGATATAGATAATGCAGTAGAAAAGTTATAAGTTTTGAGGTAATGAGAGTCAGGAAGTAAAGAGTTAATTGCTGCTGAGATCTGAACCACAGAGTGGGAAGGACTCTGAGAAGGACTTTATAGCTGATAGGAAATCTCCGCTCAGGGAGTCTTTACCCAGGAGGTAGAGGTGGAAGGCATGTGCTTTCTTTTTGTTTGAAATGGCTTCAAATTGATTGATTTTTGGTGATTTAAATGGACTTCAGTTCTCCATAATTCACAGCCATTCAGAATCACACCCGCTGTCAGTTCCGTCTCTTTCTCTGCAGCTTAAAATCACACTGTCCACCAGTCACAGCTCATTGAATGGCTCAGAATCAATCTCTCTGTTGTCCGACTCATAAATTACAGCTCGTCCAGGTTCTTATCTCTATCCGTTTCTCCTCAAGTCTTGGCCTCTCTCTCCTCCCTCGTTGTTTGTCCCTGCCAGCTATCCGCTGTGGCTCCGGGGAAACTGTCTGGGGGATTTGAAATGAGACACGTTGTCTGGCGCGGAAGATTCTCCGATTAGCTGTGTGTGGGATTTAAATGAAGGTGCGTTGTTTGCGCTCCACTGGCTCCAGCTCGCTTGAGTTCCACCGGTGTGGTTAATAGGGATCTAGGAAAGGAGCTCTGCTTTTCTGGGGAGGGCTCCGGAATTCAATGTTTTTTGTGGCAGGGGGCTCTGGTTTACATTTTTGGAATTAAGCGCTCCTGCTGGCAGGAGCTCCGCAGGGCTTCGGAATCCAGCGTTTTTTATTTTTACTTTTGGGTGGGGCTCCAGTTTACTCACGGTTTCTGGTGCAGGTGGCAGCTTTGAAGGTGATTTCTGGTGCAGGCGGTGGCTTTATAGAGTGATAGTGCTCCAGGAGAGAGAGCCTCACCTTCCTAGGTGGGCCATCAATATCTTAGCCATCAATATCAATATCAGACCAGTAATCAGGTAGATATTCTGGGAAGCAATTACCACCATTATTTATTATCTGAATCTTAACTCCTTATGACTTCAACCCAGTTCTGAGCCACTTGGACACAGAGATCTTTCTATTTCATCTTGGAGTCTGAAAGTCTGGAACCTGATGACATTGGCAAATGAGGCTTCCCATGATGTCTAGCAAGTAATAATTTAGCCAAACCAAAAGTTTCCCTCACCACAAACTAGAAATCTGTCGTAAAGTATGTAAAGTATTGAAGGGGGGAGTACAGAGGGAATGAAAGTTTTCTTCAAATAGACTATCTGGAAAACCTTAAAGTCAATTTCCCTAAACTTCTGCCTTCTTAAGTTACAATTCCCAACATAATGGGAAAGATTGTTCTTAACCAGAGGTGTCAAACTCAAGGCCTGGGTTGCTTAAATCCAGCATGTGGGGCTGGCCTGGAAATATCAAAGGAGTGGCCTGCAGTGCCTCTAGCAGCTAAAATGGGCCGCGTGTATCCCCCCCACCCCCCCGCACCTCATTTTCACGCTCCATGGTCTCCTACAGCACTCAGCCAGTTGAAAACTGGGCTGAAAACAGGCCAGAAAATGGGCTGTGCATCCTGTTTTTCAGATAGCAGAGTGCTGCAGGAGGCCATGGAGGGTGAAAACAAGGGGGGGGGTACACCCCATTTTGGATAGCAGGCAGCCATCCCTCTCCCTCCACCCCTCTGCCTGTTCTAAACTGTGGCATCCAATTGAAAGGATTAGATTGCTTATAGAAGTAATAATAAAAGTTTGTGAAGCTCTTCTCTTTTTTCATCCACAGTGTATTGCCTAAGAAAATGGCCTACTACCTTCGCAGAATTCTGGGTTCCATTGGAGACTTGTATAAAACCGCCAAGTTGGATTGCACCAACAATTGTCACTTAGACATCTTTGAGTATAGTAGGCCAAAAGCAGTTTTCCAAAATATTTTGTATCCATTCCAATTTTTCATGGTTCTAATATAGGTAGATTGGTTTGGGTGGGCGGGGGGCGAAATCCAGTGATAGAATAATGCATGAGTATGGTAGATGTAAATGATTTATTTACAAAATAATGATTGCATATTAAATGGATGCATCAGAAAGCATTGGCATGCACCATAAAATTGATTCAGCCAGACAGGTTTTTTTTTTTCCCTTAATTTCTCTTATCCTTTCTGGTTCCAAATATTAATTCTTTTGGAAGTGATAGATTTGTTTGTTTTTGTTTTGTTTTACGTTACTTTATTACTTTATTATCAAATTTAGAAACTATCCATCTCCCTCAGGGAGAAAATTAGGCAGCGTACAAATAAAATATAAAAACATAAAAACTGCATCTGAATATTAGGCAGCAAAGACATTAAAAGTGAAAAAGATGTGAGGAGCAATTAAACAATATGGCAGAGCAATATGGCAAAGCCAGCTCTTCAGGCTCTCCTGAAAGGCCAGGAGAGTGGGAGCCCACCTTGTCTCTGTGAGGAGACATTATAAAGGATGAAGACAGCAGAGAACCCTTTCTTTTCAAATCCCACCAGATGAAATTCTTTAACTGATGGGGTCCATAACATACCCTTCCCGTCTGACTGAGTGGGATGGGCCAATGTAATGGGGCAAAGACAGTTCCACAGGTCATCTGCTCCATGCCATGTAGTGATTTAAAGGTCATAACCAAAACCTTGAATTGGTCCTGGAAGCAAACTGGCACACAATGCAGTCACACAGCGGAGGTGTTACATGTACTTGGGAACACCCAAGATTGCTTGTGTGGGTCATATTCTGGTACCAGCTAATACAGATCCATTTCAAGGATAGCCCCATGTACAGCACATTGCAATAGTTCAAACAAGATATGACCAGGTTGTGAATGACCAAGCGAAGAACCTCCAGGAACGGTCATAACTAGCGCACAATGTAAAGTTAAGCAAAAGCACTTCTAGACATAACTGCTCCCTCCTCTTCAAGCAAGAGCAATGAATCCAGGATAACTCCTAGATTATGCACTAGATCTGTCTGGGGTAGTGCAACCTCATCCAAGACCAAAGCTGATAAACCCACAGGTACAGAATACACACACTCCACTCCCAATAGCCACATTCTCCCTTCTCTACTGAAAAGATCTTATGTTGTCTTTTTGAGACTAACCTTCTTGGAACTATTGCTCACCCAGTCCAGTATAATAGCTCTGTCTAGGCAATGTAGTCTAGGGGGTCTCATTAAAGCAGCAAAAGGTCTGGAATTCAGGGTAGTTTTTTCCTCTCTACCTTGTGATTTGTGATATTGTCTCTCATTCTCAGGGTGTTTTTTTTTTTTTTTGCTTAAGTTATCAAAAAATAGCAGAACTTAATTTTTAATTTTAATCTGAAGATGATATTAGGTGGTCCAGCCCTGCTCAAGATGATACCTTAAAAGGTAAGATACGTGTTAAGATACCTTAAGGCAGGGGTGTCAAACTTCAAGGCCTGCAGGCCAGATCTGGCCATGGGGTGCTTAATTCTAGCCCACAGGACAGTCATGAAAAAGGCAAAAGACTGACCTGCGAAAATAGAGCTGCAGGAGGCCCTGTTTTCAGCCTGGACAGCCTTCTGTAGCCCTCTGCCAGTGAAAACTGGGGCTGGGGAAGGCTGTGGGCTCCATTTTCACTGGCAGAGAGTTTCAGGAGGCCATTAAGACTGAAACCTGGGCCTGGGGGTCCGCACACAGCCCCCACAGGCTCCAATTTTGCTGGCAGAGGGATAGCAAAACTAACAGTAAAACAAAAGGAGAAATGTTTCCCCTTTTGCATTGGGGCATGTAAGAAGGGACAGGAAAGGAGAAGGGGAAAAAGGAAAGACAGAGAAAAAATTGGGATGATGGGAAGAGAGCAAGGAAGGAAAAAAGAGGAAAGGAAGGAAGGAAGAAGAAAGGAGAATGAAGAGGGAAAGAAAAGAAAGGAAGGGGGGAGGGGGGGAAGTCCTGCTTTAGCACTTGGCCACCAGCAGATGGCAAGGCTCCTATGGGTCTGGTTCTCTCCTTGGTCTTGCCAATGTATAATGGATCCTTCCAGCTCCACCCATGCCACCACAGGTGCCCCCTACACTAATGATGTTGAGCTGGCCACACCCACTCAGGCTACCCCCACCCAGTCCCTAAAGGTCAAACAACCCTGATGCTCCCTCAATGAAATTGAATTTGACACCCCCTCCTTAGGTATCTTAAACCATTTTCTGGAATACTGAAATAGAAAAAATAAAAATAACTACTTTGATATCTTGTGAAATATGATGATTTGCATACCAATACTTTTCCATTGGTCTATAGTACATTTTTGATCATACATCTTGAACCACCATGTATTTAAGAAAAGAGCCACCCTAACTATGTTAGTTCGGAGCCTCTGTGGCACAGTGATTAGAGTACAGTACTGCAAGCTTCTTCTGCTGCAGCCAACTGCCTACAATTTGTCAGTTCAAATCCCACCAGGCTCAAAATTGACTCAGCCTTCCATCCTTCTGAGGTGGGTAAGATGAGGACCCAAATTGTTGGGGGCAATATGCTGACTCTGTAAACCGCTTAGAGAGGGCTGTAAAGCGCTATAAAGCAGTATATAAAGCTAACTGCTATTGCTATTAGCCTCTTTCCTGTTTTGAGACTTAAGATTCTTTTTAATATAATATTAGAATGCTAAATAAGAAACATCATATCTACTAATGACATTTTCATCAGGCGACAAGAGTGTGTACTAACAGGCATAGTTGTCTTCGCAAGATTCTTCAACCTGCCTCCCTATCCCAAATCCAGAGACATGATATAGCCCAACATCACTTTTTCACCATGCTGAGACCAGTTTCAGCATGATGATAATCTCATATACCACTCATAGGCATGCAGTGGTAATCGATGAACAGAGTAACTCTTTTGTGGATCAAATTCAGAAAATGTACAGAATATAGAGCAAGTTCAAAAGCAGGAGTTTTAACAATATAACAAAATAATAGAGTTGGAAGGGACTTTGGAAGCCTTCTATTCCAATCTCCTGCTCAAACAGGAGATCCTATACCATTCCGGACAAGTAGTTGACCAGTCTCTTCTTAAAAACCTCCAGTGATGAAGCCTCTGAAGGCAAGTTGTTTCACTGGTTAATTGTTCTCACTGTTAGAAAATTTCTCCTTAGTTCTAAGTTCCTTTTCTCGTTGATTAGGTTCCGTCCATTGTTTCTTGTCCTGCCTTTTGCGGCTTTGCAGAATAGGTTGATCTCCTCTTATTTGTGGCACCTCTCAAATATTGGAACATTGCTATCATGTCATTCCTAGTCTTTCTTTTTACTACAAGTAATCCTTGTGTTACAACAGTTCACAATGACTATTCAAAGTTACACAATAACAGCTGAGTATTTACAACACAGTCCTGAAATTACAAATGTTGCAGCACCATGGCAGTCATTCACCCAGGGATGGGATCCGACCGGTAAAACTACAGGTTCTGTTGCTCTGCGTCACGCATGCATGCACGAGTTGCATGAGTGTAATTTACGACCTGCTGAGCTGCCCAGACAGCTGAGCAGCACTGCATGCAAGTGCGCAGCAGTTGGAAAGGCCCTTTTTGCCTACTTTTTCAACCTCAGCTGTGTCACGCAAAGCAGCTGCAGTTGAAAAATCAGGAAATAAAGGTCAGGTAAGAGCCTGGGAGGGCAGGTGGGCCAAAACAGCAGCAGACATAGAACCGGTTCTATGTATGCTCTCTGCCTGCTGTTCTTCAGAACGATCGGTTCTACAGAAGTGGACAGAACTGCTAGAATCCCACACCTGCATTCACCCTTACAAATGATCGCAGAGGCACTGCAACATTCACCCTGCCTATGATCCCCCCCACTCCCCACAATTGCCTCCCTCCTCCCATCCTGCCATGCCAGACTCCCTTACCTTGCGAAGATCCGATTCCTCTTGCAAACATTCTAAGTAAAGACTGGAAACTTCTGGGCACCATGATCTCACAGGACTTCAGGCCATGAGATCACGGCCTCCAGAAACTTCCATTCTCCATGCAAAACATTTGCAAGCCAATGGGATGCTTTGAAGCAGTACGATTTCACTGAATCAAAGTATCCCGTCGGCTTGCAAACATTTTGAGTGCCAAGACTGAAAGCTTCTGAGGGCTGTGAGGGGAAAGCAGGGAAGTTTCATATTCATTTTACATGATTCACTCTAATGAATTCTTCAGTTACCAGTGTAATTGGCAGGCTCCATTACATTCGTAACTTGAGGATTACCTATAGAGTAGACATACCCAATTCCTGCAACTGTTCTTTATTTATTTTAGCATCCAACCCTCTATTCACCTTGTTGCTCTTTTCTGCACTCTTTCCAGAGTCTGAACATCTTTTATTTTTGACATGGTGACCAAAAGTGGATGCAGTATTACTAAGACTTTATAAAGTGGTCATAGTACTTCACGTGATATTGATTATATCCCTTGTTAGTGCAACCTAGGATTGCATTGGCTTTTTTGACAGCTGCCACACACTGCTGGCTCATATTTAAGTGACTGTTCACTAGGACTCCAAGATCCCTCTCATAGCTACTGTTATTGAGACATGTTTCACCTAATCTTACCTGTATATTTGGTTTTTATTGCCTCAAGTGTAAAATCTTACTTTTCTCTACTTTGAATTTCATTTTGTTAGGTAGGGCCCACTGTTCAAGTTTGTCAAATTCCATCTAAATTTTTAGCCTATCTTTTGGGGTGCTGGCTATCTCTGCCTGTTTAATGTCATCTACAAATCTGATTGATTCTCCTTCTATTACCTCATCTGAATTGTTTATTAAAATATTGGAGAAAATATTGAAGAGTAGTGGTGCTAAAAGAGAACCTTGGGGGTACACTACTGCTTACTACCCTCCCTATAGATGTAGTTCCATTCAAGTGCAGTTCCATTGAATGCAGTATGTCAGAGAGTTATAAATTTATCTGATGGTGATGCTGTAAAACCCACATTTTTTAGCTTACCAAGAAGTAAATTGTCAAATGCTTTTCTGAAATTCAAATATATTCACTGCATTTCGCTGATCCATTGTATAGTTACTTTGTCAAAAAATTACATTAGATTTATTTGGCATCATCTGTTTTTGACAATCACATGTTGGTTTCAGGTTATAAATTTGCTTGCTTATAGGTATTTGCAGATCTGCTGCTTGATTATTTTTTCCAAGATCTTTCCAGGTATTGATGTCAGATTGATTGGTCTGTAGTTTCCTGAATCTGTTGTTTTTTTAAAAAAAATAAAAAATATGGGAACCACATCAGTTTTTTCAGTCGTCTGATATTTCCCTGGTGCTCCAAGATGTTTGAAATATATTATTCAATGGTTTCGAGATCACACCTGCCACAACCTACAGAACTCTATGATACAACCTGTCATGTCCTGATGATTTGAACTTTTCTAGAGAGGACAGGCGTTCTCTTACTGTTTTCTTGCTTATTTTAATTTGTATTTCTAGCCTGGATTTTAGGTCTTTATTTTTGGAAGGTTGGACTTTATTATCTTTTTTCATGAAAATAGATGCAAAGAATGAAGTAAATAACTCTATTTCCTCTCTACTGCCCATTATTACCTTATTATGTTCTATTTGTTGCTATTCTGCCTTAATTATGTGCCCCTCTTTCCATTTTTTGTACGTATCCTTTTTATTTTCCAGTTTATCAAAGAGTTCTTTGTGTAAATATACTGGTTTTTTCTTGGATTTCTTGTTTATTTTTCCAGTAATATTGATCTGGACCTGATTTTTTATAATCATATTTTTCAGGGTTTCATTGAGTTGTTTTTCCCTTTAAAATTATCATCCATGGAATCCTTTCCAAACTCTAAATGTCAGTCTGTGCTCCATTCAGAATCCAAGAAAGAAATACTCAAGACTCCAATGATTAGAGCAAAGTTTTTTCTTTTACTGAAATTCAAAGTGGAAGCTACAGGTAGAATTCTGAATCTAAAGAATTTGGCGCGCAGATCGCATATACAAAGGGATGGAGTTATTCCCACCCCCCAAAGTCCAAAAGACTCTTCCAATTAAAAGTTCTGAATATGATCATGTGGGCATCTTCAGGTGGTGATGAGGCCTCTGTCCGTTGACCTTGACATATTTTGATAAAACTTCGCAGCTGCGCAAAGGAAAGAAAAAGCTAGGCAAGGAAATAGAAAGTTAAGAACAAAAATTTATACCCCCCTTCTCCTTCTCATTTACAGCACAGGAATGTAACACCTCTAGCTTTCTTCCCCTCCAATTCCCCCCTCCCCCCATTACTAATGACAGCCGAGAGATGGAGAGCAGTGAGAAAGATGCATAGCCATAGAAAAGATGTAGAAGAGATCTTGAAGGCTGACATTCGGACCCCCTAGAAAAAGGACATTTGTCCCTGTAAGAGAAAATAACATAAAGTACATGTTAACAATTGCATACATTTCTATGGTTTATCAGGATACTTTATATGAAAGTCTTTGGCCAGTTCAGGAGCCCTAATATCTTTCTCATTCACCACTCGGCTTGGGATGAAGGAAAATGTTTCCAAGCTACGAGATATTAGAGACAACCCCTCCATTTCTGAGAGTCTAAAATCTCTTTAATTTCGAAACGTTCACCCTCAATCAGCAATGGTATGGGGGATCAGTCTGGGTCAGTCTCAGTGTAGAGATATGCTCGGGTTTCAACAAACTAACATGGAAAACTGGATGAATTTAATGAAGAGCTTTTGGCAGTGTCAATTGAACTGTCACAGAGTTCACAATCCGTTCAATTGGGAAAGGACCCACATACTTAGGGCCCAATTTCTTCGACTTTTGGGTGGTCTGTAAATATTTGGTCGAGAGAAAAACTTTGTCGTCCACTTGATAAGACTTCTGTAGAGTTCTCTTTCTGTCTGCAAATTTCTTATGAGACTGATGTGCATCATCCAATGCTTTACGGGTGACTGGCCAATTGAGTTGGAGTTGAGATATCCATTTGTCCAACAACTGGACGTTGGGTCTTTCATGAGGAAGCTCAGGTATGGGTACAAAATCTTGCCCCGTGGCCACTTTGAACGGGGTAAAGCCAGTACTACTGTGGACAGAATTGTTGTATGCCACCTCCGCAAAAGGCAGCAGATCAGCCCAGTTGTCCTGCTGATAGTTTATGTAACACCTGAGGTATTGCTCTAACACTGCGTTAGTTCTCTCACAGGCCCCATTAGTTTGGGGATGGTGGGCAGAGCTTAATTAATTTCAAAAATTAATGGAGCCTATTAATTTCAAAAATTCCCTCCAAAAGTTTGAGGTGAATTGGACTCCTCGATCAGAAACTATATGCTCAGGGACACCATGCAGTCTATAGATATGTATGATGAAGAGTTTAGCCAACGATTTCGCCGAGGGAATCTTGGAGCAAGGTATGAAATGTGCCTGCTTGGAAAACAAATTGGTTACCACCCAGATAACCATGTGTCCAGTGCTCTCGGGTAGGTCTACTATAAAATCCATGGAGATTTCCTTCCAAGGAGCAGTTGGCCTGGCTACATTCTGTAACAGACCTGGTGCTTTACCAGGAGGTCTTTTGGCTGAGGCGCAAACTGGACAGCTAGCTACATAAGTCTCAATGTCCTTTTTCAATGAAGGCCACCAGAATTGTCGCTTAACCAGGTGTAAGGTCTTCACAAAACCAAAGTGACCAGTCGCCTTGGAATCATGGGTCTGTTGTAACACTTGGCTTCTCAATGTCTCTGGTACTTACAATTTCGCTCCTACCCAGGCCAAGCCATCTCTAATGGTGCAGTTATTCGCATTCACCAGGAACCACTCATCTGTTTTCAACGCTTCCTTAAATCGCTGCGTCAATTCATTGGACAGTTCCGCTTCTTGCTTCTTCTTCTGCACTCTGGTGACCACCGGGGTGGCCAGCTGTGTGGTTGATACGATTGGTCTTATCACTTCTTGACGAACACTCTTATATTGAGGCATTCTAGACAAAGCATCTGCCATAAAAAATTTTCCTCCCTGGATGTACTTCAAGGAGAAATTGAATTGTTTGAAATATTGGGCCCACCTAACTTGCTTAGGAGATAATCTTCGAGGTGTCTTTAAGGCCTCCAAATTCTTATGATCAGTCCATACCTCAAATGGGTGTTTCGCTCCTTCCAAGAAATGTCTCCAGGATAGTAGAGCCCAACGAACTGCAAAAGCTTCCTTTTCCCAGATGGCCCATCTCCTCTCAGTCTCAGTCAACTTACAGGAGGTGTATGCGCAAGGTTGTAGTATTCCCTTCTCATTCAGTTGAAGTAAGACCGCCCCAACAGCCACATCACTCGCATCGGCTTGGATCAGGAAAGGGGCATCCATGTCCGGGTGTTTCAGTACTGATTCTGCAGTGAACAGTCGCTTTAGCTTTTCAAAGGCAGCTTGGCATTCCATGGACCACTCCAATGGTTGGCTGGGCTTTGGTTTCATCCCCCCCTTTGTCCCATCAGAGATTGGTGATAGGCATTGCTATTTTAGTGAAGGACAGGATGAATTGCTGGTAAAAGTTGGCAAATCCTAAGAAGCTTTGAAGCTGCTTTCGGGTCCTCGGCGGGGCCCAGTCCAATACAGCTCGCACCTTCCCTGGGTCCATTTCGATGCACTCCTATGAAATGCAATATCCTATGTAGTCAATTTTCTCTTGATGGAATTCACATTTGGACAGCTTAGCATACAATTTGGCAGCTTGCAGTTTGTGTAGCACTGAGCGTACCAGTTTCACATGTTCATCTCTAGTCTATGTGTAGATAAGGATGTCATCAAGGTAAACCAAAACCCCCTTGTTCATGGAGCACCTGATTGATCATTTGCATGAAAACGGCTGGAGCCCCCTGTAGGCCAAAAGGGAGAACATTGAACTGGAAACAACCCATTGGGCAGTTAAATGCAGTTTTCCACTCATCTCCTTCTTTAATTCTCAGGTCCAGCTCCGTGAAAGTCTTCCCTTTGGCGAGGTGAGCTAACATGTCCTTCATCAAGGAGAGGGGGTACACGTTTTCCACAGAAATCGCGTTTAAATTTCGGTAGTCCACTATCAAGCATTTGAAGCCATCTTTCTTTTCACAGAACAACACTGGGGCCGCCACCCAAGGTCTAGCGGGTTGGATGAAACCACATTTCAAATTTTTATTGATAAACGATCTCAACTCCTCCAATTCCCGTGGCGTCATTGAACATAGTTTTGGTTTCGGGAGTGTCACCCCAGGTAGAATTTCAATGCTACAATCTGTTGACCGATGAGGGGGGAGCTCATCAGAAGCCTTTTCGCTAAACACCTCTCTTAAGTCCCAGTATTCTTTCGGAATTTTCTCCTCTCCCTCCAAACTCTCGGCACCTGTGGAGGCTGACTCAACCGGGTTCTGAAGCTTCGGATGGGACCGCTCCTCCCCTTCCGGCCACTGATTGGTACAAATCCATAACCACCCTTTCCTCCAATTCACATGGGGATTCCACTTTCGGAGCCAGGGCAGTCCCAATATTAATGGATGCTCCATTCCAGGGGCCACAATAAAGCACAGAATCTCGCTATGGTTTTCCATGATCATCTCTAGGGGTTCCGTTATAAAACATACAGGGCAACCTCCCGACACTGATCCATCCAGTTGGCAAAAGGATATGGGCGTTTCTAAAGTTCTCAGTCTGATGCCCATCTCCTTAACTACTTTCATGCTGATTATGCACCTCGTGCACCCAGAGTCTAGGAAGGCTTACATCTCTCCTTCAGTCCCTGAAGTGAGCACCCTTAATTTTATTGGGATGGTCATGGGGCCCTTGTTAGGACTTACCAGGATGTCGTCTTCCTCTTCAAGGAAGGTTGGAGGTCCCAGCTCCTCTCCTGCCAGAGGGGCAACCTCTACAACCTCCCCCGTCTTTAACACACTTTCGCGAGGCTTGGCTGGGGGGTTTTCAGGCTTCCTCCCTGCCCTCTGCGCTCCCTTTGGATCCAGCTTGACCCTGCAATCCGCAATCTGGTGGCCCTCCTTCCCGCATCGAAAACAGGCTGTGGATTTGGGTCTTGCCATCACTCCTTCCTTCCGAGGCTTTGGGGCCTCTCGGAGATGTGGGGGGGGGGGTCGTTTGTTCCATGCAGAGCCTCCTCTGTGTCTGCTTCGGGTCAGATCTATTTCCACTTCTTCTGCTAGCAAGTACCACAGTTGCAGATCATATGGATCCCTTCTGGAGATACACATATGGTATATATCTTCATTTAAGCCATCTTTGTAGGCTTCTATCAGGGCTCCCTGGGACCAGCCTCGTATGTGGCATGCCAGCTGTCTAAACTCTTGGGTGTAGTCAGCAACTGACCTCCCCCCTTGATTTATGGTTTTCATTCTGATCCTAGCCTTCCTCTCTGCTAGAGGGTCCTCAAACCTTCTCCTCAATGCAGTCATGAAAACATTGAGATTCCGCAGTTGGGGGGAGTTATCATTATACAAAGTCACCATCCACTCTGCCGCTATTCCCTCCAGGGCCCTGGTAACACATCTCACCTTGGCTGCTTCAGAAGTGAATTCTCCCAGGAAGGCGGAGCTTCGTTCCGGCGATACAGCTGCGATCTCAGGGCTCTGAGATCGCAGCCGATATTTTCGCCCCTGGTCGGTCCTAACGGACCTAAACCGTCCCGTAGAGACGGTGATCGTGAAGGGCATTGTTCCAGGATCCCAGAGATATCGCAAAATCTCTGGTTAGATCCGGAAGAAGCCCTTTTGCTGGCGGCGGAGAGGCAGCCTCCATAGCTGCTGAAGTCGGGACAGCTCCGGAAGGAAAGTGATTGAAGTGAAGTGTGTCGGCTGGGTGAGAAAAACTTTTTTGTGCTGTAAATTCGCTAAGGTTGGAAAGTTCATTCGATATAAAGAAGAAAGCTGTGAGTTTTTTTTTTTGACTGAAATTGTTTTGAGCGGCGTTTTTTAAAGTGATGTCAAATTGAGGCTTGGCTTTTTTTTTTTTTTCTTTATACTTTTTGGGAAAGATTTTACTGTGACTTTGTAGATAACCGGATTGAATTTTCTTTTATATATATTTTTATGCTCCCTTTAATTTTTTAACTTTCTTTAGGATAGAGGCTCCCTTTGGCTATTTTTTCCTTTTTTTTCTGTATATATTATTCCTTTTCTCTGGCGGGGGGGGAGAAAGAGCATTAAGAAACTTTGTAACACTGCCAACTAGAGGCTTGAAAGTATCTTTATTTGAATTGGAGAGAATTGCAAAAAGACCTCATCTCAAGGACTTTTAACCTGATAAGATAGAGGGAGAGCACAGTAAAATATTATTGCAGGTGCTTTCCTGGACTGTTATCAACACTTGAGGTTTGGCTTTGAAGCTGCTGGAGAAGAGAGTCATAACAAGAGCCTTGGATAAATAACAAAGTGCAGTGTGTCTTCTTATATATACCCCATTCGCTAGCCTTTTTCTAAATCTTAATTTTAGTAATATTTTTATTTTTGCCTTTTACTTTAAAGGGAAAGCCTCAGAGTTTTTTCTTTTTTCTTCTTTATTTTTCTTTTCTTTTCTATTGGGACTTTTTTGCTTTTCATATTTATCTTTTTGGATTATTTTGTTGTTGTGGTTGATTTTTTTTTTTTTTTTGGATTATTGAGATTTTTTAATTGGATTGAGGTGTGAAGAATCTGAAGGAACTTCTTGTTTTTTGTTTTTCTTTTTTCTCTTTTTGCTTTTTCCTTTTTCTTTGCTTTTAATCAATATTATTATTTTTGGATTTGTTTGTTTGTTCCTTTCTATTTTTTCCTTTTTTATGGTGGACTATCTCGTAATTGGATTAGGGTCTAGAAGAACCTGAAGATCTTTCTTCTTCCTTTTTTTTTTTGTTTCTTCTTTGGTTTCGTGTTTTTTACCATTGGAGTTCTCCATTTTGGATTATAATTGGCTGCTCTACCAGTTGGATTAAAAGTTAAGAAGAATTTGAAGTCTTGGAAATATTGAAATGAGCAAGAAACCAATACCATCTGGCATTTCTGCTTCTACCTCTGCTTCCCCACCAGCTGGAGGACAACGTTTAATTCAGACAATGTTGAAGCAAGATAAGGAACAAGAAAAAATAACTTTACAGTTACAGATGATTATGCAAGGAATCCAAGAACTCAAGACAAAATCAGATATCATTGAACAAAGAACAGGAAATATTGAACAAAGAACAGAAAATATTGAACAAAGAACAGAAAATATTGAACAAAGAATAGAGAAGACTGATGAAAAAGTGGAAAATATTAAACAAATGATGGTTAAGTATGAGGAGAGATTCCAAAAAATTGAGGAAGAAGGAAAACAAAGAGAGAAGAAGATTGGAAATATTGACAGCAGATTAACAGCGGTTGAACAAGAAAAAGGTGGGATGTTGAGGTGGGAGATGGAAAGGTCAGAATTTTACCTCAGATTTCAAAATATAGAGGAGGAAAAAGGAGAAAATTTGGCAGCAGTAATGATAGAAATTTTGGCAGATGTTTTGGAAATTACAGAGGAAAAGATAATGGATGGAATAGATGAGATATACCGAGTCTATACAAGATATGCGATGAGAAATAAATTACCCAGGGAAGTCCATATTAGATTTACCAAAAAATCCATTAAAATGCAAATATTACAAGTAGCAAGAGAGAAAATACTGAAATACAAGGGTAAAGAGGTTGTGGTTTTAAAACAAATACCTAGAAGAGTGAGAGAGATGAGAAGAGAATATCGATTTCTGACCAAAATACTATTGGAAAACGAAGTGAATTATAGATGGCTGATTCCAGAAGGATTAATGTTTACGTGGCAAGAGCAAAGACATAGAATTGACTCAATTGAGAAAGCAGAACTTTTTCATGCAGAATTTTTCGGAGGAAGAAGAGAGGAAGCAGAGAAAGAGGGTTCATTAATTGAGTTTCAAGATGAACAACTGGAGACTGAAAAAGAGAAAGGAGCAATAGGGGGACAGATTGATAACAAAGAACAGCGTGAAGTGAGATCCACGAGAGCTGTTAGACCTAAATATAAAGCATAATCATGGAGGAAAAAAAACTGATTACAATGAATATAAACGGACTTAATTCAGCTGTTAAAAGAAGGAAAACTTTTCATAAATTAGAGAAATTAAAATTTGATATAATTTGTTTACAAGAAGTTCACATTAAAAAACAACATGAACAATTGTTATTACAACCAAAATTAGGGAAAATATTTACCTCTTTGACTCAATGTAAGAAAAGAGGTGTGGTTTTATACATTAAAGAGGCTATTCCAGCAAAATTGATTTACTCGGATGAAGATGGAAGAGTATTAATGGTAGAAATAATGGATAATAATATAAAAATACTCTTGATTGCAATTTATGCTCCGAATGATAAACAAGAAGAATTTTATAAAAAGCTGCACATGAAAATAATTGGACTGGACTATGTTAATATAATTATGATGGGAGATTTTAATGGAATTGTGGACAATAAACTGGACTATATAGCAACAACAACAAAGCAAAATAGAAAGGCTCTTCCAAGGTCCTTTTTTAAAATGACAGATGAATTAACTTTAAAAGATATTTGGAGAGAAAGAAACGTTAAAGCTAAACAATATACTTTTTATTCAAATAGACATTTATCATGGTCCAGATTAGATATGATTTGGATCTCAACAGAACTAATATCTAATATTAAAGAAACAAGCATTGAAACAAGTACCTGGGCAGATCATAGCCCAATGACAATTAAATGGAAGGGACAAAAAAAAAGATCGAGATGGACATTAAATAATACTATTTTAAAGGAGAAAGATTTTACACAATGGATGTAGAAGGAATTGGCTTTTTTCTTCAGAGAAAATAAAAAAGAAGATACTTCAATGCAAAATGTGTGGGACACTATGAAGGCATACGCTAGAGGTTTGATAATAGATTATACAAGAAAAAAGAATATTAGGAAAAGGCAAGCTTCTAAGGCCTTGGAAAATGAGTATAAAACTCTTGAAAAAGAATTACAGAAAATGCCACAGAAAAAGGATATTAAATTGAAGCTGGATGTAATCAAACATAAAATGGAATTAATAGAGAAAGAAGAACTGGCACAGAAAATTAGAAACTCTAAACAGAATTATTTTGAAGATGCAAATAAACCAGGTAGATGGCTAGCATATAAATTGAGAAAAGAGAAGGAATCAAGAAAAATATTGAAGTTAATAGATGAACAAGGCCAAGTTTGTTATGGGAATAAGGAGAAAAAAGAAATTATTCGAGATTTTTATGGGCAACTATATAAACAAGAGAATATTGATGAAGAAAAAGTCAAACAGTATTTACAGGAAGCTAATTTACCAAAGATACCTAAAGAGACTGAAGAAATGCTAGAAAGCAATATAACAATGATGGAACTAAATGAAGCATTTAAGAGACAAAATAATGGGAAAGCTCCGGGCCCAGATGGGCTTCCAGTAGAATTTTATAAAACATTTCAAGAATTATTGAGCATCCCATTGTTAGAAGTTATGAATGAAGTTATGTTAAAAAAGATGATACCTAAAACATGGTCAGAGGCTTATATTACACTTATACCAAAGGAAGAGACTGACCCATTGCAAATTAAGAATTATAGACCTATTTCTTTATTGAATGCAGACTATAAAATCTTTGCTTCAATCTTAGCAGAAAGACTTAAAAAATATTTAAATAATTTTATTCACTCAGATCAAAATGGATTTCTACCAAAGAGACAAATTAGAGACAATATGAGAGTAATTTTGGACACTTTGGAATATTATGAGGCTCATCCTGAAAAGCAAATGGCTTTGATATTCCTAGATGCTCAAAAAGCATTTGACAATGTGAACTGGAGATTTATGTTATTATTATTGGAGCAGATGGGTTTTGCTAAAAAATTTATTCAAGCAATAGAAGCTATATATAATAAACAGACAGCAAAGGTAATGATGGAGGGGGAATTTACAGATTTTATTAATATAAGGAAAGGCACAAGACAAGGATGCCCCCTATCTCCTTTGCTATTTGTGTTGACCTTGGAAGTGTTGAATAGAAATATTAGGGATGATAAAAGCATAAAAGGAATGAAAATTAAGAAGGAAGAATTTAAGCTACAAGCTTTTGCTGATGATTTAGCTTTTATTTTGGAAGATCCGATTGAAACAGCTCCAAAGTTACTGGAAAGGATAGAGTCATATGGAGAGGTGGCTGGTTTGAAAATAAATAAAGATAAAACAAAGATTTTGACAAAGAATATGTTATTGAGACAGAGAGAAGAATTGGCAGATCTTTTGAAAATTCAAGTTACAAATAAGGTTAAGTATTTGGGGATATATTTGACAACAAGATGTAGCACATTAAAGGAGAATAATTATATTAAACTTAAACAACAGATAACTATAGATTTGAAGAAATGGGAAAACTTGCAATTGTCATTAATAGGGAGAATTTCAACAATTAAGATGAATATCTTACCTAGAATTTTATTTTTGTTTCAAACAATACCAATTAGGCTTGGAAAAGACTATTTTGAAGATTTAAATAAAATTATGTTGAAGTTTATATGGCAAGGTAAAAAAGCGAGAATAAAGCTAAAGCTTTTGCAAGATGCTAGAATTAGAGGAGGTTTTGGTCTGCCTAATTGGGAATTGTATTATCAAGCTGCAAGTTTGATGTGGGTCAAAGAATGGATAACATTAAGGAAACATAGGTTGTTGACATTAGAAGGACATGACTTGCTGTTGGGTTGGCATGCTTTTTTATGGTATAAGGGAACTAAAACACAGGGTTATTTTAGAAGACATTATGTACGGGAGTCTTTGTGGTTAAATTGGGAGAAGATAAAAAGACAATGTTATTTGAAAATTCCAGTCTGGTTATCGACCATTGAAGCATTTTCCTATCCTATAATTTACAAGAAGGAACAAACAGTTAGATATGGGGAACTTTTGGATGAAAAGGGTGAACTTAAATCGATCCAAAACTTAGAAGAACAAGGTATAAGGATGAATTGGTTTTCATATGCACAAATACACTCAAGGTATGATGAAGATTCTAAAACGGAGGGATTTTATGGTAAACAGACTGATTTAGATAAGATCTTGATGGGTACTGATGAGAAGGTGATTAAAAAATTATATGGTTATTTACTGGGAATGAAATTAGAGGAAGAACAAGTCAAAGAAACTATGATTGTTTGGGGGAAGAATTTTGGATATGGGATTGATTTAGAGAAATGGCAGAAATTGTGGTCTCAAAATTATAAAATGACAATGTCAACAGCATATAAAGAAAACTTGTATAAGATGTTTTACAGGTGGCACTTTCCTCCGACAAGAATAGCAAGAATGTTTAAGAACAAATCTGAAAAATGCTGGAAATGTCATCAGATACCCGGCTCGTATTACCATATGTGGTGGACTTGTGAGGATGCTAGAAAATATTGGACTATAATTCGCATGTGGTTGGAAAAAATGACAAAGAAACATATAGATTTGAAACCAGAGATCTTCTTATTGGGAATTTTACCTGATATATATAGTAAAGATTTGAAATACCTGATTGTAAATGTATTAACAGCGGCCAGGATTGTATTTGCTAAAAATTGGAAGAATGAGAAAATACCATTACAGGAAGAAATTATTAAGAAAATATTGGAATGTGCTGAGATGAGCAGATTGACATTTGAAATTAGAGAGCAAGAGGATAAACAATTTTACGAAATTTGGGATCTTTTTTATAAATGGTTAGATGATAAAATACGATAATAGAATATTCAGAATGCTAGATAGTAAGGAATATCTTTATTTTGCTATTATTTTGCTATTTGATATTATATTTATAAAGGATTTCTTAGGATTGATTTGATATGATTAGATGATTTGTTATAGAGTAAACTGGTTTAAAGTATTGTTAGCTCATTAAGCATGAATGATTAAAAATATAGTCAAAATCTTCTTTTTTTTAGTGATATTAGGATATATAAGTTTGGACTGACAATATGAGTTGTTATGTAACATAATTGTAATTGAGACTACAGAATGAATGCACAAAAATGATGAACCAACTGACACACTGGATGTACATATAAGAGTTGATGTTTTTATGTTTTGTCTGTCTTGTTTGTTTGTAGAAAATTAATAAAAACTTTTTTTTTTTAAAAAAAAAAGAAGTGAATTCTCCCTCATACTCTTCCATATAGCTCCAAACTTGTGCCAGGAAGAAACCCAAATCCTTGGGGTTTCCCCCAAATTTCACTTCCAACGGAGGCAGGTTGAGGGCTCTGCATCTTTCAGGGATCACACCTCCCGCTGGGGCCCCCGGAGCTGCAGCCGGCTGCTGTGCTGGTGTAGGCTGAACTAGGGGGCTGAAACTGCTTCCCCTTCCCCTTCATACCTTGGAGTGATGCGAGGCTTCTCGAAAGCATCATTGAGGAGCTGTCTGGCTTGATCCAGCATGCATTCCCTCTCTTCCCTTCCTTGCCACAGCTGCTCTCTCGCACGTCTTCGGGTTACGGTGATTCCAGGAGGGGGGAGGTCTTCGGGATCCCTCCATCCAACACCCAACGACCATCTGGGCCTCTCAGCTGGAACTTCTTCCAGAGTAAGGTTGGCTAGCAGATCGGTGGCTGGCACCTCTGGTAGCAGCATCGACTGCCCCCCCCCCCTAGTCGTTTTCTTCACTAGCTGGAGATGACATGATGTGAAACCCCCTCAGAAGAAAAGTTGGTATTTTCTCCGGGTGGGCTGATGGTGAGATTCAGAATAATATCAGTCTGTGCTCCATTCAAAATCCAAGAAAGAAATACTCAGACTCCAATGATTAGAGCAAAGTTTTTTCTCTTACTGAAATTCAAAGTGGAAGCTACAGGTAGAATTCTGAATCTAAAGAATTTGGCGCACAGATCACATATACAAAGGGATGGAATTGTTCCCACCCCCAAAAGTCCAAATGACTCTTCCAATTAAAAGTTCTGAATATGATCATGTGGGCATCTTCAGGTGGTGATGAGGTCTCTGTCCGTTGACCTTGACATATTTTGATAAAACTTCGCAAAGGAAAGAAAAAGCAAGGAAATAGAAACTTAAGAACAGGAACTTATACTCCCTCTCCTCCTTCTCATTTACAGCACAGGAATGTAACACCTCCAGCTTTCTTCCCCTCCAATTCCCTCCTCTCCGGTTACTAATGACAGCCGAGAGATGGAGAGCAGTGAGAAAGATGCATAGCCGTAGAAAAGATGTAGAAGAGATCTTGAAGGCTGTTAAAATCAGCTCATTTATAAGTAGGGTGTGTCTGTGTGTGTGTGTATGTATTCACACACACACACACACACAAAACATACATATATGGCAATGCCATTCCTTTTTTATTGACCCATATGCATTCCAGGAAGCTTCCATTCTTGGTTTGGGCATTTCTGATGTAGTGATTTCTTATGTATAATGCAACTTCCTCTTTTTTTTTTTTAGGTCTGTTTCTTTTAAACATTTTGTAGCCTTCCATCAGTACATTCCAATCATGAATTTCATCCCCCACCCCAAAGTTTTGAAATGGCAATTTAATTATACTTGCCCTCAGGTACTAGTACTTCAAGTTTGCCTTGTTTGTTCCCCAAACTTTGAGTATTTGTGTATAGGCATTTAAGTCCTTTATGGCTAACCCTGGGTATGCATCCTACATCTCCTAATTTATATCTGAGTTTTTCTTCTTTCCATTACCTGCTGCCTCATTGTTTGATTGTTTGTCTTGGAGTTTATGTTTGGCAATAGTCCTAAAGTTCCTGAGGACTGATCACCCTTCCTTCTCAATTTTAGTTTAAAGTCCTTCTAATAAATTGAGCCAATTGTTTTCCAAATGCATTCTTCCCAGTTCTTATAAGGTTTAGCCCAGAGGTGGGATTCAGCCAGTTTAGCCAGTTTGCATGAACTGATAGCAATAATTCTGACTGGGGAGGCAAAGCGCACTCATCTGTTTCCCTCCATGACCGGCCTTGGAAAAAGTCCACCCTCGTAATTGCATGCCTTCAGCCAAAGGTGGGCTTGGAGGAGCAGCAGCAACAGTTTGGAGCTTATTAAGGAGGATTGCTCCTTCACCCCAGCCGTGCATTTTCCAAACCCAGCTCTGGCTGCAGGCATGAGATTGTGAGGGTGGACTTTTCCTTTTGCTCAGAAAATCAGCAGGTAAAAGAGCCAGTGCATGACAAAGGGAGCCACATCCTAAGCTCCGCGGGGTTCACGGGGGGGGGGGGGGGGCTGTGCAAGGGGCCTAGCAGGGAGATGCATTCCCTTCCCACTAGGGAGATGATCTTGCTGGCATGGGGAATTCTGGAGACTTGGCTAGGGGGGAGGGGGAAAGGAAGGGCCAGGAATTGCGCCTATTGGGTAGGTTGCTTTGTGGTGCATTGGCGCCATTTTGTGTGGTCGGCTGTACAAAAGGCCGGGGCTGTCACTTTCGCATGGGGGTTGGGGTGTATCCAGGGCATGTGGCACTGTGACTGGATGGTCACTATCCCAGGGGCTTTTGCTCCAGAGCCCGATCCAATAGGTGTGGATGTGATTTATGCAGCAGCAGCAAAGGGCTGGCTGTCGTGTGGGCGGCTGGATGCATTTTGCATTCAGGCTGATTCCGAAGCACGCTCCCTTATGGGACTGATTGTAGCGAACTTGTTTGCTTGCTTGCATATATGTACGTGTGTATGTGCTTTCTAGAGGTCTTCTCTTTTAAGGGGCGCTATCTGCAGCATTTTCTCAGTGAGTAGGGTGGGGAAATCCAGACTTCTATGTTTCAGATTCTGTATTATGTATAATCTGGCTGGCTTCCAAACTCAGATAAAGATAGAGAGAGAGAGAGAGAGAGAGAGAGAGAGAGAGAATCTGGCTTCCAAACTTAGGTAGATAGGTACAGGCTAAAAAAAACCCCATCTGATTTCAAAATATTTTATCCAGATTTTCTTTTATTATTTTTTAGTTTTACTTTTTTCACTTTTATTTATATTTTATCATTCAGATTTTTTTTTATTCCATTCTTAATTTGAATGTTGGTGGAAAGAACTCAATGTTGTCATACTCTCTGTAATGTAAATAGCCACCAACTCATTAATGAACTTCACTTTATCTTAAGTACTGCCTTTGAAACTCTGCAGCTGTGATGGCAAACCTATGGCACACGTGCAAGAAGTGGCAAGCAGAGCCATCTCTGTGGGCATGTGAGCAGTCGCCCCAGCTCAGCTCCACTGCACATGCATTCATGCCTCCCATCAGGCAGCTGATTTGGGGGTATCTGCTGGGCATGTGTGTGTGGGGGCATATGCAGGATATGTATACACATGCACGGGGGGGCAGGGGGAGCACAGGGGGTCCCACGCGCATGTGCAGGGGGCGGAAGTGGGGTCCTGTACGCATGCACAGGCGGGCAGGGGGAGCAGAGGGTGTCATGTGTGCATTGTATTAAGGGTGCAGGCATGCATGCACACTGTCACATGCACATGGCACACTTTCGCACGCAACAACAAAAATTTAACCCTCACTGCTGTATAGTTTTTCATCTGTGCATTTTAGAAAGTTTTGGTGTAAGAGTAAGAACTTTATACTGTAGAAGTTGTTATGAAAGACCCTGTTAATCTCTGGTAGCCAAAATATCAGGACTCTGGTAGGTCCCTTTCAAGCTAACAAGATCCTTCATCAGTTTAGCTACTCTATCAGTCGGATGAAATGAGATTAAAATTTAATGTCCTTTTATACTACCTGTTAACCTGAAATGGGTCTAATAGATTCCTACTATAGAGGTAGTCCTTGACTTACACCACAACTGAGTCCAAAGCTTCTGTTGCTAAGCAAGACAACTGATAAGTGAGTTTTGCTCCATTTTATGACTATAATTATTAAGTGAATCACTGCAATTAAGTTAGTTCATTTAGTGACCATTTGAAGTTACAATGGCACTGAAGTGACTGCTTTTCAACTTACAGTCATTGCAACATCCTCATGGTCAGATGATCAAAATTCAGATGCTTCTCAACTGGTTCATATTTATGACAGTTGCAGTGTCCCAGGGTCATGTGATTAACTTTTGCAGCCTTCTTACATATTCACTTAAGAACTATGTTATTAACTTAACAATTGCAGTGACTTACTTAACAATTATGGCAAGAAACGTTGTTAAATGGGGAAAAATTCACTTAGTACCAAAAGAGCAGCTCCTCGCATTGTGGCTGCTGCAATGAATATGAGAAGCCCAGCCAATGTTTTGAGCACAGTTACCATCTCCAATCCAATGAGTTCTCTGTTAACACTTACCACACCTGTCAATTTACCAACTCCAGTTACTGCACCAGTGAACATCGCATATCCAGTCACTATCACCTCACCGATGAATCTCTCAACACCAATGACATTAGCTGGCCCTTTAAATAAAGCCATGAGACCTATAGAAAGCATGCCTTTTTTTCTCCAGGCATTGCCAACCTCTCCCCCCTAGCAAAAAAAACACCTAGAGCAAAATCTTCATGGAGTATTAAAAAGAAGACTAGGAAAGGGGACTGCTGTGTATTGTTTAATGGACTGTTAAATTGGCAAAATGGACTGCTAAATTGGCCATGCCCACCCAGTCACATGACAACCTGGCCACACCCACCCAGTCACATGACTACATAGCCATGTGCACCAAGCCATGCCCCCACCAAGCCACCCTCCATCAAGGCACACCCACAGAACCAGTAGTAAAAAAAACATTGAATCCCACCGTGGTGCAGTCCATCCCTTGCCAGAAGTTCTTCATACAGGTAAAGCAGACAAATGGTCTAGGAATCCAAAGTTCTCTTGGCAGCACCAATTCTTAAGCCAGTGGTTCTTTATAACATTCTTTGTTCCCTCATTGGAAGTACAGATGAAAACACCACTTGTACTCCTAACTCTTTAACTTTTTTGCCTAGCTGCTCATAATTTCTCTAATATTGGTTTTAGGTTCATGTCTTGTCATTCATCCCTATGTGAAGAAGAAGGAAAGGATAGTAATCTGTGGGACAGATTATTTTAATAAGGTTTTTGGTCACATCTTTGATCTGTTCGCTGAAATGGAATCTCCTATCACCAACACTCATCCTTTTTTTCCTTGAAAAGTCTAAGCTATTTTTCTTCCTTTCACAGGAGCATTTGATATTGCCTCTTTTCTAGGGACACTTGATTATGCCTTTAGCTATGATCAATAGCTATGATCTATGGTTTCCATGTTGGAAAAAATTGGCATAATCCATGGATGAAATCAATGATCTATGTAATGACCACATATTATCTGTGATAAACTCCACTTTCTTTCTTAATTAAAATTCCATGGTTTTACTTTTCAAATGGATCATCCTCACAAACTCCTGTGTTAGCCAAACAACTCAATTTTTTTAGCATCTCTTCACATAGAGAATGATATCATCTATTCATCCAAATGTACTGATTATATAACATCCGTTGTGTTATCTGATACATGTCTGCTTAACAGTCATTGGAACTAATCCAATTAATAAATGGATACCAGATTGAACTGTAAGCCACTAATTCTAATTGAATAAACTGATTAATACCCAACAAACTGAGTTATCTGTTCCACCCAAAGAATTGCTTATCTGTATCCCCCCCCCCCCTTTTTTTCTTCTTCTTCTTTCTGAGCAGAAAAAGAGGAACTCTGGGGAACTATGCAAGATGAAGTAATGAAAGCACTGGAAACCAAGAATCAATTTGGCAGCTTAAGAAAATTAATTTCTGATGAATTTGTGAATACAAAGCAGGCTGTTGAAAACCTGTTGGAGAACCTGGATACATTAGCCAATTTGCTACAGGTGGATCACAAAACAAAAATAGCAGAACGTGAAAAGTTGGAGGTCAAAATAGAAAACCAGTTCACCTTCTTGATTTTAGGAAGCAAAACCAGAATTTCTACTGATAACTCAAAAACTTTTAATGAACTCTTGCCAGATAAAGCATTGCCTCATGAGACACATTGCGGGCATAAGAAACAAACTACCTTTGCTCCCCCTTCACTTGATTTTTTACCAGACAGTGATGACAGTGATCTCTTTGAAGCTGTGTTGAACAAATTCATGGCATTTTTCATCTCAAATGAACTTTACAGGGACCTCATTTCCAAGACGATCTGTTTCTTATTTTATTTTTACTTATGCTATTTTTTATTTATAAAAGTTATTGGCAACCCGGTTTATCTAAGGTACCTTACAATATTAAAATAAATGAAAACATATTTATTTAATTAGCATATGGCATATCATACCTGGACTAGCAATATATATTATCATTTCTCTAGATTAGTAATACATAATAAAATATAAATGTTAAAAAGTTCTATGTTCAAATACCAATCTCAAGGTCACCTAATCACTGAAGTGCAGCATTTTTTTTATTTGAAAATTCAGATACTGGATCAGTATATGCCCTCAGATTACAGATGATCACAATGTGATTTACCGTTTGACGTGGGACCCTGCAGTTAACCAAAGAGACTATACTTTGCCCCATTTATACTGAGAGTCCTGGCAAATGATATGTGAGGTGTCAATCCTATTCAAGGTTCTCCAATGCTGATCTGATAGTTCAAAACCAGGCACCCTTTTTTGTGGGATCATTTACCTGGCTTCCTAAGTCTGGGAGTTCAGTGACCCATTTGGCTTTCCACTGGGAATTGATGTTAAAGTTGTTGGGCAGATGTTAATATGAGTGTGAGTTTCCTGGATTTGAGTCTTCTGGCTGAAAAATGAGAAAAGTTGGCAGAATGGGACAATGTCAAAAAAGTGCTAGCTAAAGAGGCGCAAACCTACAAGGAACAGGCAGCATGGCCATTGCAGCTAGGGGAGAAGGTCTACTTCTCCACAAAGTACTTGAGGTTGAAACTCCCCAGAAAGAAACTGGGATCAAAGTTTATGGGGCCATTCCCCATAGTGAAGATCATCAACCTGGTCACGGTGCAATTAAAATAGCCCTGATTGCTAGGGAAGATACATCCGGTATTCCATAGCAGCCTCTTAAAACCTGTGGTTGGATCGACTCTGAGGCCATTATCCCATGAGCCCCTAGACCCTGTGGTCATAGGGGGCCAAACCCATTATGAGGTGCAGCAAATCTTTGACTCAAAGTGGCACAGGAGACAACTTCAATAGCTAATCAAGTGGAAGGGCTACCCCTTATCAGAGATGTCTTGATAAAGAGTAGGAACATTCAGGCTGACTGTCTCATAGCTAAATTCATGCAGACAACCCAAACAAGCTGGTGGGGGGATTGCAACCCTAAAATCTATACAAGTATTCAAACTGTTTTTGCTCTGCACAGGTTGCCTTCAGGAAGTGAGGGGAGCCGAATGTCAACTTACAAAGTTGCCATAGGCAAGGGGAATGGGAAAACGAACTGCAGCTGTGGCAAGGCAGCACGTCACTCAAAACAAAAGCACATTCTAGCCAGTGGTATTCAAATTGTTTTACTACTGGTTCTGTGGGCATGGCTTGGTGGGCGTGGCAGGGGAATGATACTACAAAATCCCCATTCCATCCCCACCCCACTAACCTGCTTTCCAGTTCCATTCTCTTGTGCAGGGCAACAAAAGAAGACCCAGACGATCAGCTGGGACTCAGGAGGCAGAGAATACATGAGAGCAGGGCTAGTCAAAGGTGGTATTTGCCAGTTCTCCAAATTACTAAAAATTTCTGCTACCGGTTCTCTAGAACTGGTCAGAACCTGCTGAATATCACTTCTGATTTCAGCCATATCTCTGTCAAGGCTGTCTCCAGGGTTACACACAGTGGCTGGAGTGGAGTGATCTCTACAACCTATGAAATTGCTTTGTTGGAGAATGTGACTGATGACACGCCTTGGGGGCAGGGGAGAAACAGGGTCAGAGCTGGACCATAAATTACATGGGGAAGAGTTGGCTTCACTTGGAACTTGCTGACATGAAGCTCCTAATAAATAACTGGATTTCTTTTGAAGCTGGGCTCGAGGCTCATTATTTAATTAGGGCATCGGTCAGAATCCTGACACTAGACTTTTGAGTCAATGTATCACAGTCCTGTAGGGTCATATTCTTAATAAGCATTGTGGTTTTTTGTTTATTTATTTTAAAACTTGCTAATAGCCCAAAAACATTTAATTTCCTTATCAAATATTCTATATTAATTTTTGAATCTTGCATGAATATATCAAAATTGTCAGCAAATGCCTTCAAATTTTCTTCCTTCTTGATATTTAGATCTGTTATTTTCTCATCTTGCCTGATATCTCTGTTCAAAATTTCCAACACAAAAATAAGCAGCAAGAGAGACAAGGGACAACCTCGTCTCATACCCTTTTGAATTTCACATGAATTGGTTAAGTCACTGTTAATAACAATTTTTACTTGCTGTGATGTATAAACAGCTTTAATCTCTTGGATACAATTATCGTCAAAGTTTTTTTACTTACTTCCAACAAGAAAAAGTGGTGATAGGATAGGATATGATAGGGAGCTGAACTGGAGAGAAAGGTGAGGGAAAAAATGGAAAAGGAACTTGAAAGGGAAGAAAGATATTTCAAAAGAGAGAATATCTAAATATATATACAGTATATATACATAGAGCTAAGCGATCCTTTTCTTTACTATTTGTTTTGTTCTCTTTTTCCCCAAGCTCAGTTCCATACCCATCTGGAAAAGAAATGCCAGATCAGATAAAAGAACAGTTCCATCTTTGAAAAGGAATAAGAATAGCCTTATGGGTCAGAGCAAAGGTGGATCTCATCATAATGGCTTTCCTCAGAAGCTGCACAGACACTTTTAAGAAGCTCAAAAGATCTGATAAAGATCAATCTTCTCTGATTTTCTTAAACTTCAGTTCTTATTTTACTAGGATTATCAGAATAGTATTCTTATGCATTTGGAGGAGGGCAGGTTACTAATGATGACAATTGTTCCCACTTGTCCTCAGCATGCTTAGTGATATTTTTCTTCCAAATATGCAAGATCCATACTTACTTTCTGTTCTCTCAAACAAGCAATCTCTTCTCTCTCTCTCTCCCTCCCTCCCCTCTCTACATTTTTTATATATGTATGTATGTATGTATGTATGTATGGTATTCAGCTTTGTTCGGGTCATTGTAGTTGTGCTTTTAAAGTTGTAGCAACGTTTCGGCAGAATCTCATCTGCCATCATCAGGCTTCTGACTCACAGACGAACACAATACAGAAGCCTGATGATTAAAAGCACAACTACAATGACATGGGAAAATACCCGATATATATATATATGGCATTCAGCTTAGTTCAGGTATTTTCCCACGTCATAGTAGTTGTGCTTTTAAAGTTGTTGCAACGTTTCAGCAGAATCTCATCTGCCATCATCAAATCTTCTAAGCTTCTTAAAAGCTTCTGTCCAGGTTCTTATTAAAATCTCTATAACTAGGTACACATTTGATCTATCCATAAAGATGTTCTTATTCTTTTTCAAACATAAAACTGTTATTTTATTTGATCTAGCTTTTTTTTCCAAATGTGCCCAGAGGATCAGCATAGGCTCTACTTTTATGTCCTAAAGAGGAGACTGGCTTTACTGCATACTTATTGTCCAGATATTGTGTGATTTGTTGGAGCTAATGTGCAGTGTTCAGTGGAATATTTGAACAAACAGTTGGGTCCCTTTTAGATTGTGTTTTTGTTGTTAAATCATTATTTTTAGATAGTGTTTGCAGATTGCACTAAGTCCCAAATTGTTTAGTTGTAGTTGATTTAACTACAGTTTGTTGGGTGCAGTAATTGTATCTGCTACAGTTTATAAACGATGATGGCTTGATTAACATACTAAAGTAATTACAGATACTTCATATGATATCTTAACCAGACATTGTCTGAAAGATTGATAATTTGTGTTTCATAGTATGGGAAGCTCTCCCCACCTTCTATAGAATAAAATATTTTGGGGAATATTAAGAGGCAGAATATTATATTTTCCCCAAAGGAGAAATGGAGAAACGTGGTCTTAGAGACAGAAAGCAAAACCTGTCTTTCTTAATGTGCCTATTCATAAACAAAACACCTTCACCTCCAGCGATGGGATTAAAATTTACATCCTTCTCCACCAAATTCTAAGAACAGGACATGACTTTTAGGACATGCTATGATTAACCCACCACCATCAGTATTGCAAAATACACAGACCTCACTACATTGCCTAAGCCCTAGGGATTTCAGACATTGCACAACTACCAGCAGCATTACAGAAACCACTCACTGATTCAACCAGTTGGTCCCGTTCAACCAGCTGCCCCAGAACCACATGCTGTTAGTAGTTCTGCTTAGCAATAAATGGACCTTCCTTCCTAAGCAGCTAACTTCCATTTTATTTCCAGCACCTCTCTCCTGGCTTGGAACTGAACCAGATGGATTTTTCTTTCAACAATTTGACACCCCAAGATGGGACTCCAAGCTAATGTGACCAACTGAACTAGCCCGGTTAAGCCTCCACCTTGCCTGTAACACACTCTTTGAGTCTGCAGGTAGCTCCCTCACAGACCTTGGCTGTTTGGAGCAATGGCAGTGAAGGGATTTTTGAGTCTTGCACCCAATAGGCTACTTGGAAAGAAGTTAAGCACTTCCAGGAAAGCCCAGGAAAGCAAGGGGAATGTGTGTATGCCTGTGTGCGTGAGTGAGAGGAACTTTGTCCCAATCACAGTTAGATCCTGGTCCCTCTGTGCCTTTCCTAGTCAACAAAAAGATTAGTTCAACCGATGGAACCTGGAAAGCATGGGAGTTTGGCTGGACCACAGAACCTTCTGTAGGGAGAAAGGAAGCTGTGTAAAAATGGAAAAGTGATGAGAGAGTCAAATGTGGGCAACCAGATGGGAAGTCATTGACCAAAGTCCCAGGGAAGGAGGTGCCCATACTCATTGCTAGGGAAAGTAGCAGGTCCTCCCAGACTCTGCTCTTTGGGGGGGGGGCACTTTGGTGACTTGAGTACATTCTGGGACCTTACACCAGCAACAGATCAGCAAGGCCAAGCAATGTAAAACACCTTGTAATCAGTAAGCAGGTGAAAGAGAAAAATACACAGAATGAACAAATCACAGAGAAACTTTTGGAGAAGGAACATAAGTCTCAGGAATCAAGAATGTAAAACCTTCTCAGACACTTAATCGTTGGAGGAAGCAGCTCCAGATTTACTACTAAGGAGTCTGAAAGTTTGAACGACCTGTTGCCTGATAAAATATTGTCCAATAAAGCACATTGTGAGTATCAGGAACAAACCACCTCTGCTCCTCTTTTATCTGACTTTTTGTCAAGCACTGATAACTTATTTTTTCAAGGTGATGTCTTTGAGGTGCAAAAACAGTTGGCACACATGATTCTTAATGAGCCTATAAGGAACCTAATTTCCCACTTGATCTATATAATAAAACTGAACTGCAGAGAACTGACTACTCAGAGTTCTTGCTCTTTTCTCATCTCTAGAATGGATATTGCAATGAAACTCTTCAATAAGAGAAAAAAACATGCAAGAAGCATCTTCTTTGTTGAAATTCTACTTATTGGTGACTAAAAATGAAAACAATATGATTACAACAAGCTCTAGAAAAATAGAAAAACCTTCTTTTTTTAAAACAACAAACTTTATTAATTTTTAAAGACATACAACACACAAACACACAGAAACACAAAACATAAAAAACCTCTTTTCTGAAAGTTGTTTAGTTCCGGGTTAAAACTCTTGGTACAGACACAAATTCAAATTCATATTCATTTTGCATACCATTCCATATCTTATTAACATTTTCAATTTTCTATATAGCTTCTCCTCTCTTTTAAATTTTCTTAATTTTATTTTATTTATCTCATCTCCATTCGAATAATAATATTTATTATTCTTTGTCTGTTCTATTTCCAGCTATCCATTTATCTTTCTTCTTTTAAAAAAAACTTCTCCTGTACACTAATTGGAGTATGATGCCTTTATCTCTTCCCCCTATATTTATAATACTTAATATAGAATACATAACTTACATTGGGATTCTGTCTGGTACATTCTAAAATTATACAGTATTATCAATACCAATACAAATCTATTCATTAATATTAATATTCATCTATATCTTAAACATTTAGCACATTACTTTTCAATTAAATCACATACTTTTATGGAAGCACCTATTTTCCATAGTTATTTTCCATAGTTATTCCCCGCCCCCCACATCACGTCTCTCATTTCAGAAAAATTTCACTAGGATAACATAATCTAATCATTGATATTAACAATCATTTATATCTTAAGCATTTTACCCATTTCAATTAAATATCATGCCTTTATGGGAACACTTATGCTTTCCAAAGTTATTTCCCCCCCCCCCATCATATATCTTAAATCATTGTTTCATTGGATTGCTCCCCTTTTCTTAACAAAAATTTCACTAAATTATACTAAATATTTTATCACATTTAAAATTGCATATTATTTCCAATTTTCTAAAGTTATTTCTAAGTACAAATGTAAAAATACAATCTTATGTACCTTTCTAGAATCCCTTTTTCAATAAAATTTACCCATTATCTCTAAAAAGCTTTTGTTTCTTTGCATCTTATTCCCCACTATTAAGATTTCTCATCCCTCCCTTTCTCCCTTGCTTATTCTTTTCCTTATCCTCTTTAACCCTTTATCTCTCCACCTCTCTTTTATTCTGCTTTCCTTCTTTCTGTTGATTTCTAACATAATATCTCCTTTTCACCTTATTCTTCCCTTTTTTGATTATTTTTCCAAATCTTAAAGTCTTCTTTTCCTTTTTCTCTTCCTCCTTTCCTTCCCCGATCAAAGTCACTTGTTCATCAAAAATGGCTTCTTCTTTGTCCCAGTCATCCTGCTGCTCATTCAGCTTTACATAAGTGCAAACCGCCATTTCTAAAAATTGAAAAAGAGTGCCAAAAACGTCCTTCCCTTCTTGCTTTTCTTTTTCATATTTTTGATATACAAGTTTCAATCCATCCACAAGTGATGCCATTGTGTAGAGAAAAAGTTTTTCCAAACAACCACCCAAGTGCTTTTAATCAGAAATAGTTCTCAGAAGTTCCAAAATCACCAAACAATCCAAACAAGCTGTTTCTTTTAGATACCTTCCCCTTCTTTGCTTTCTCTTTCTGGGGTTAAAGTTTAGTCACAAAGTTCCCTTTAAAATATATCTTTTAAAGGTCTTATTGATGTTTAGTAACTCTTTAAAATTCTAGGCAATCTTCTCCTTATTTTCAAATTTTGCTCCAATTTTTTTTTCCTCTCCCTTCCCACTCACAGCCAAAAAGATTTTTTTCATCTGCTGTCAAGGAAGGTGAGTGAAACAACAATAAAAAAAAACTTTCCCTTTTAGAATATTCGCAGCTTGTAACACTCACTGGAAACAATGAATCTTTAGCAGCCTTCAAGATTCCAGGGCACTTTCTCTTGCCTTGTCCCGGTTGAAAGCAACTTTCATATTTCTTCCAACTTTCTCCCTCCTGCACCTGCAGATTTCTTCGTGGTGGCCATTGCTGACCGCCGCTCCTCCGCCTTGGGAAAAGGGGGTTCTGCCGGCTGGGGAAGGGGTCTGTGACACCCCCAAGCCCCTGTCCAGATCCCCCCTATCTTCAGCTGCCCCTACAGGGCAGCTATATCCCCCAGATCCAAATGGATCGGGGGAACCTTGGCGATGAATGCAGCAGGGATCGTGCAGTATCGCGAATCCTTGCCGCCGCCAAAACCATGCAAACTGGAAGTCCTAAAAAATAGAAAAACCTTCTGATGAGATAAAAACAACCTAGATAAATAATCCTAACAGGTGCACTAATAGGAGGACTATTACAAGATTTGGTTATCTAGATGTCTTTTTTTATTCCAGGACCTTAAATTGATGTGAATTAATTGCACATTCATTTCTATAAAGACAATTACTGTTTTTGAGCAAAGGCATTGTAGGATTGTTTGTAGTAATGTGCATGTGCCAAGACCACTTCTCTGTCTGATTCCCATCCCTATATACAAGAATAAGCAACATATGTATATATGTATGTTTTTTACAAATTGTGATCAGCACCTGGGGAGAATGGTATATAGCACAAAGCTAAAGTAATTGAAACATGAAAACAAAGAAAAGCAGAATGAGGTTCATCAGAATTAAATCAGAAATTTCAGATACAATGATTTTAAGAAAACTGGATTGGTAAAAGTGTTGTTGCTTTCAAAGGGTAGGTGGATCCAAATATACTTTTCTTCTGGGGAAAAATTTTTTATGTTAAAATACGTGAAGGCCCACCTTCCACTTTACTTCTCCCTGTTTAACCTTGCAGAGAGCAAAGTAGGACTGGACAATATGGGAATGGGAATGTCATGCCACAACATATAACATTATGTACTGTTGTTGCTCTTTATCCCCATCTAGTGGCTGGAGAGACAACTATGCCCCAACTCTATTGTTTGAAGTGGACTCCATCCATTTACCTATCAGCCTGCACTCTCAAACCAAGTGCCGTTGGGAAGCCAGCCTCCATTTCCTTTAAAATTTGGAGAAGGCAGAAACACAAGTAGGAGCAGCCATTTTAATCTGTGGCACATGGTTTTCCAAGGATAAATCCACATCCCACACACAGAGCATCGCTAATGAGATTCAAACTGCTTGTATTTATTAATTATGTTCAGCAGTAAGTTAATACAATCTTATATTTGATTCTCACCCTATGTATCCCTATTTTCCTCAGTTTCACCATATCCTGTTCTCCCAATAAAGCATTCAGATCTATGAACATGGTCTGTTTTATTGGAAGGATGGATGGGTTTAACTGCGTGTCGAGCTGCATACAGATTAATCTGCAATGAGGACAGGACAGTGAAACAGTGCCTGCCCAGCAAATGGGATCCTGGGTAAAGACTATATAGAGAACTGCTACTCTGCTAATGCAGCTACCTGCATACAGCCTTATAGTTGTCTCTAGATAGTCAAGAACCACCGGAAGACACCTATATCACAGAGCTGGTCATCTTCACACAAGACAAGTCTCAAGTCTCTAATTCTTCCAAATGGTCATTAGCTCGTGATGCATTGGCCATTGCCAGTGCAAAGGCTGATGCATTGGCTTTTTCCCAGTGCAAAAAGCAGTAAAAGCATGAGCAACCTTTACTGGAAAGAAATAAAAATAAAAAAGAGAATGCCCTGTTAGAAGCAAGCCTATAATGGATAACCATAGGGAAAGAATTCACAACTGCCACAGGAGAAATCAAAGCTTTAGAGGCTATCCAAAAACAAAAGAATGACAAAACTGCGGGGCCTGATGGATTGTCAGCAGAATTGTATAAAGAATTCCAGGAGATACTAAGACCAACACTACTAGAGGCATGTAATGGTGTACTAACAGAAGCGAAAGTCCCACTATCATGGACGGAAACCAACTTAATCCTGATTGTGCTGTCCAGACAGTTTAGAGTTAATGGAATTTGGGATAGTTACTTAGGAATTGTGAGCTGTCTCCTTAAGAGAATGCATCATGGTAAATGTGGTTAAAGGTATCCTGGGAAATGTAGTCCATGTCACACGACCACATCTGTAATCCTGATTGGTCACTATATTAACCCTTGGGTTGGGGAAGGCTCCCTGACTCCTGCCTGAAACCACCATACTATACCATGCTTCAATCATCATGGGGTTGAGACCTTTTTATCTTTCTACTGTTCTGCTTATTATTCTCTGGATGGTATAAAGCAGACAGAGTAACTCCACAAAACATCTGTAACAAAGTATTTTTTATTGGTTCATCAGGTATCCTCATAACTCACATTTGTGATGAAGTTCTTCTTAATGTCCAATCCTTTGCATATCTGTCTCATAGTGTAGAAAGATAAAAAGGTCTCAACCCCATGATGATTGAAGCATGATATAGTATGGTGATTTCAGGCAAGATTGAGGGAGCCTTCCCCAACCCAACAAGGGTCAATATAGTGACCAATCAGGATTACAGATGTGGTCACGTGACATAAACTACATTTCCCAGGATACCTTTAACTATATTTACCATGATGCATTCCCTTGAGGGGACAGCTCACAATTCCTAAGTAACTATCCCAAATCCCATTAACTCTAAACTGTCTGGACAACACACTGATACCAAAAGAGGACGCAGATCAAATGTTAATTCAAAATTAGAGCCCAATCTCATTACTAAACACAGATTATAAAATATTTGCTTCTAAAATAGCAGAACTCCTGAAAAGATTTCTCAATACGTTTATTCATTCTGATCAAAGTGGCTTTTTACGTAGAGGACATATAAAAAACATGAGAACAATACCTGATATATTAGAATACTATTAAAGACACAATGAAAAACAAGTGGTACTGCTTTTCCTTGATGCCCAAAAGGCATTTGATAATATAAATTGGGAATTCATGCTGCAACAATTGAGAGACATGGATTTTGGGAATAGATTTATAAACATGGTTTGAGCAATATATACAAAACAAAAGGCCAAAATAATAATTAATGGTGAAGTGACAGAAATATTACAATACAAAAAGGTACAAGACAAGACTGCCCACTATCCCCATAATTGTTTATTTTGACATTAGAAGTATTGATAAGAAACATACGTAAAGAACATCAGATTAAAGGTTTGGAAATCAGACAAAAACAATATAAACTACAAGCCTTCTTGGATGATCTAGTGTTTATTTTAGAGAAACCATTAAAATCAGGGGTGAAACTTATGGAGGAACTGACAGAATTTGGTAAAGTAGCGGGCCTGAAAATAAATAAGACAAAAACTAAAATGTTGGCAAAAAATATGACATCTAAACTAAAAGAAGAACTAACGAAAGAACTGGGCATTCAAATCGTGAAAAAAGTGAAATACTTAAGTATATTTGTTATGATATGTACAGAATAACCCTTGAGTAACAAGGATATGCACATGGAAATGTTTATGAGAGTAGTTATGAATAATTATTCAGGCACACACAGATACACTAAATTGAGTTAAGGTTTACTTTAAGAACTAGCACAGTGCAATAAACGGTCCAGGTTATATATGTTTTATAGTCCAAAGAATATCCAATTACAAAGTCTTCTTACCAGTTGCCTTTGTCATTTACACTAAACAAAAATATAAGCACAGCATAAATACAACAGAGAACTTTAGATAGCAACAGAATGTCAGAGAGAAGTTAGAGAGAGCAAGCTATGATCTCTAGCTCCCTCTTATGGTAATTTGCAATGTAATCAACCAATTGGAATATAGTATAAATCAATACAGTGATTTTGTCTTAAAGCTACAAACATATATCATTGGTTTATGTATTGCCAACCCAACTAATTGGTGGACAGATTCCTAACAATATTCTTAACAGCTAGGTGCATAACTCTCAGGGAAGATAATTATACCAAATTAACAAATCAAATTAAGAAGAATCTAGAAAGATGGAAGAATCTGCAACTTTCCTTAATGAGCAGGGTAGCTGTTATAAAAATGAATATATTACCAAAGATACTGTTTCATTTCAAAATATTCCTCTTAAATTAGAGAAAGGCTTCTTAAGAATCTGAATCATCTAATGTCAAAATTTATATGGCAGGAAATGAGACCAAGAATTAAGCTGAAAGCTATGCAAGACACTAAAGAAAAATGAGGATTTGGCATGCCTGAATGGGAGTTATATACTTATACAGCAATTGTAATATGGATAAAAGAATGGATTACATTGAGGAATACAGTTAAAAGTAGAAGGCCATGATATTTAAGTGGGCTGGCATGTTTTCTTATGGTACGAAAAAGATACAATACATAAATATTTCCAGAGACATTACTTAAGATAGGCAATGTTAATAGTTTGGAACAAAATCAAATATCAAAATTACATGAAATTTGGCTTTCCACACTAGAAGCATTTATACACTCAAATTTGATAAATATGGAAAAAATTGTAACATATAGAGACATATTAAATGAACAAGGAGAACTGAAAACTAGATTAGAACTGGTAGCACAAGGGGAGAATGTAGAATGGTAGTCTTACTCTGGGGTGGGATTCAAATTTCTTTACAACTGGTTTTGTGGGTGTGGTTTGGTGGTCATGTGACAGGTGGGAGTGGCTTGCTGACTGGGCGTGGCTAGGTGGTCATGTGACTGGAGTGGGTGTGGCCAGGTGGCCATGTAACCAGCAAACCAAATGTAACTGGCCCTCGCTTAATGACCAGGTCCTCGCTTAATGGCTAGTTGCTTAGCAAGTGTTTTTTGCCAGTTTCCAAGGCCTGGGGAGCCCTGGAGAGGGCAGGGCAAGGCCCAGGCAGATGGCCGTGTGACTGGCAAACCAAATGTAAGTAGTCCTCACTTAATGACTAGGCCCTCGCTTAATGGCCAGTTGCTTAGCAAGTGTTTTTTGCCAGTTTCCAAGGCCCGAGGAGCCCTGGAGAGGGCAGAGCGAGGCCCAGGCAGGTGGCCAGGTGACTGGCAAACCAAATGTAAGTGGTCCTCGCTTAATGACCAGGTCCTCACTTAATGGCCAGTTGCTTAGCAAATGTTCTAATTTACGACTGACCTCCACAGAGCTACTTGGCCTGTTTTTGGTGTTTTGACAGACAGACAGACAGACACACACACACACACACACCCTTCTAACCCTGCTATTCTTTGATTCTGTAAGGATCTCCTGCTGGAGCAGGGGGTTGGACTAGATGACCTCTGAGATCCCTTGCAGGCCAGCCCTAGATTGCTGTGCTGCTTCAAAGTCTTCTGAAGCCAGAAGTTTATGTCTTTCCTTTCTCTCCTTTTTTTCTCTCTCCCTCCTTATATCTCATTTACTTTCTCCTCTCTCCCTCTTTCTTTCTTTCTTTCTTTCTTTCTTTCTTTCTTTCTTTCTTTCTTTCTTTCTTTCTATCCCCCTTTCTTCCTTTCACTTCCTTTCTCTCTCCCTTTTTTCCTTTCCCTTTTCTCTTTCTTTTCTTTCTTGTATCTTCTTTCTCTCTTACTTTATTTCTCTCTCCCCTCTTTCCCTCTCTTTCTCTCTCTCTTTATCTCCCTCTCTTTCTCTCTCCCCCCTCCCTCTCTCCCTCTTTCTCTCTCTCTCTTTCTGTACCCCTCCTTCCCTCTCCCTTCTAAAGCTAGGAAGCCCACCTGAAACACACACATACACACACACCCAGGGCTTGGATTCTCCCAGTTTGGCCCTATTCTATTGTACTCTGCCTATCAGAGAATAAGCCTGCAGGCAGGGACTGTGCTTTTTAGTCTTTGTGCAGGGTTTAAAAAAAATACATGCAATCAACAGAAACAAATGAGGCAGCTTAGAAACAAGAGGATACTCAGAGCAACTCCAGTTCTACAGTATCATAGAATAAGAACAGCCCAGAAGAAAGGCAATAGCAGGAAGGAAGGAAAGAAAGAAAGAAGAAACCACCCAATTGAGGGCTGCAGAATCATGCAACGTTTCAGATTGGTGACCCTTCCTAGACCCAACTGATGCTTCTTATTGTATCTACAGTATGTGAGTTTCAATCCCAAAGATGCTTCTTCTCCCCAGGAGTCCAACCTTCAATTATAGATGAATACTTCTGCACCCTTTCACTCTTTGTTCCTCAACATCCTTCTTCCATTGGATCACGAGCTATTGAACCAGATCAGAACCAAGAACAGTTGCAGTTATGCTGCAATGGTCATAAGTGTGAAAAATGATCATAAGTCATTTTTTCCAGTGCCATTGTAACTTTGAATGGTCACTAAATAAACCTGTTGTAAGTCAAGGATTATCTGTGCAAAAATACAAAAAGCTTCTTTGCTTGCAAAAAGCTGCCCTAAATACCAATCATTAGATTAAAAATACTTGCAAGCTGGAGTTACAAATTAGGCAGGGTGCCAGAGCATCTTGAGAAATGAAAATATTTAAAATGCAGTGATAACTATCAAGCAGCCAACTCTTGCTCATAAAGTGAAACCTTTTAGCAGAGAGGTCATTTAAGCTATCCAGCAGAGAGCAGACCCAGGAAAAGTAATCCTTAGACCCATTTGCACCATTTAAAAATACCAGCTGGTCTCACTCACCTCACAAGATAGCCTAAGGAAATCACCCAGATTTAAGGAAAGGTCACATGCCCCCCAGAAAGGCAGTAAAAAAAAAATCAGTGCTAAGCTTGCATCCTGCAAAAGTACAGTGCCAGATAGTATTAAAGCAGTGAAGGAAGACCCCCTCCCCAAATAGAAAAAGAAACCACGAGGCAAGAAAAAATCCAAACACAATACAAATAATAAAATCACAAGTTAGCTGTTGCTTGTTGAAGCTGAATAGGGAAAATTATCCCATCAATAAACACAGGATTATTCACCAAGCACAGAATTAAGCTTCACTGAAAACCAATTTTAGGCCAAAACTCAGAAAGGGTATGTAAAGTCACGTTTGAATGTCAATCTTTCTAACTAACCAAGAAGCCTTGCTGAATATCACTCATCTTGTTTCCCTGTCACTAAAAGCTTTGTTTCATTGTTCAATGATTTCTTCAAAGTGCTGATTGTCCAGGGAAGTATTTCCTCCCAACAACAGTGTAAAAATCTTAAAACAACCCTTCCCCTTTAAGAAAGCCAAGCCTCACAAGCTCCAGAGACAGCAAGTCTAGGCTGTCTGCCAAGAATGTAATAAGGGTGAAAGAAAACAAAAAGAGATTGCTTCTAATTGCCAGTTCTCCAAACTGCTTAGAAAGTTAACAAGGGGTTCTATAGAACCAGTAGAATCCCACCCCTGGTAGCAACTGACTTGCATTTATGATGGTCGCAGTCTCCTGGGGTCACGTGATATGATCTCCCTTTTATGACTGTGTGACAAGCAAAGTCACTGGGGAAGCAAGCTTTGCTTAACCATCGTCTGCGTGACTTAAACAACGATCCCCTTAACATCAGTGGCAAGAAAGGTCGTAAAATGGGTCCAAGCTCACTGAACAGATGTTTCTCTTAGCAACGAAGATTCAGGGGAGCCAGATTCACTAAGCATCCATTCCAGTTACAATGGCACTGGAAAATGGGACTTACGACTGTCTTTCACACTTATTGACCATTGCAGCATTCCCATAACCAGGAGATCCAAATTCAGACAGGGACACTTGGCAACTGAGTCATACTTATGACACTCTGTGTCCCAGAGTCGTGCAATCCCCCTTTGTGACCTGACCGATGAAGTCCACAGGGAAGCTGGATTCACTTAACGACCATGTCTTGCTTTACAATGGAGAGTTGGGGAAGCTGGATTCACTTAGTGACTGTATGACTCACTTAAGAGCTGCAACTACATGCTTAACAATGGGGGCAAGACCAGCTGTAAGGTGGGTGAAAGCTCACTGAACAGTTGTCTCTCTTAGCAACAGAGATTAGCAACTGTGTGACTCACTTAAGAGCTGCAACTACTCAATTGTTGCAATTTTGGGCTCAATTGTCGTAAGTCAAGGACTATCTCTGCCTTCCTTTGCATGGAAGCCATGCCAAGTAAACTCCTTCCCTTTTCTAGGAATTTCTCTTTGCAAATATCTTCTGGGACAGGTGGAGAAACAGTATATATCTCCACCTTGCAGTCTAGGAGCAAATGGCAACTAGAGAGACCTAACCTGAAATCTGATGATGTCATTCTTATGAAAGACTGCCAGTCTCAGAGGAATGAGTGTTTCCTAGGCTGCATCACAAAAACTCTCCTGAGTAAGAATGGGGGAGTCAGGGAAGTTGAAGTTTAAAGTTTGTAAAAACAACAGAATTAAGTTGTTTCTCAGATCAACTTTCTGAAGTGGTTTTGCTGTTAGCATCTGAAGATTCAAATAGTGTTATTACTGATACCAGGCAGGGAGTGTCATCCTACAACATAAAACTTTATATACTGTTGTTTTTCTCTTGGAGAGACAAATATGCCCTAACTCTATTGTTTGAAACTGACTTCACCCATTTACCCATCAGCCTGCACCCTCAAACCAAGTGCACACTGCAAAGCCAGACGCCGTTTCCTTTAGCATTTGGAGAAGGCAGAAGCACAAAGAAGCAGCCATTTTAATCTGTGGCACATGGTCACCCATTGTTATTGTTATGGACTAAGCCAACGCAGCGATACAACCCTAAACAGCTTTACTTCACAGCGGGCTTGTAATCCTGCACTTCTCATTGGCCCGTGAATAGCAAGTCGTGATTGGTCATTTCTGGCCAGTCTGATTGGCTGTTAACGGGGCCCCCTGATTGGACGCTTGTGAAAGCGGTAAGCTCGAATCATTGGTTGTTTTGACAGCAGCCAGCTCTATAAAAGAGCTGCTGCTGCCCAAGTAGTTGCTCTGTACTTTTTTTCAATAAAGAGTTGAAGTCACCGTTCGATGCCTTGTCTCCGTTCCTTGCGCCCATGCCCAGGACTTAACACTGGCAATGAGGATGGGATGCGGAGATGATAGAACTGACTAAGTACGCATCGAACAAGACAGAGCACGTGGCGAAAGAGCGCATGCAACAAATGGCAAGATGACCAGCGGCACCATACCACCCATTCCATTCAACCCAGCAACCAAAGACTGGGACTCGTATATAGATCGCTTCCAGATGTTTCTGGAGACCAACAATTTAGAAGATGCTATGCCTGGCAAGAAACAAGCAGTGTTCCTGACTCATTGCGGCCCCACCATTTTCAAAATGGCTAAAGCACTGGCAAAACCGGCGGAAGTGAAGACCATGGATTGGGATACCCTCGCCCCGATCCTCCGGGCCCATTACATACCCGCAGTACCTACACTGATACGAAGACATGAATTTTACCAGAGGGACCAACAGAAGGACGAGAGCGTTGGAAATTTCGTAGCTGACCTCCGGAACTTAGGAGGTCTTTGTGGTTTTGCAAACTTAGAGGAAGCCCTAAGAGACCGCATAGTTCTGGGATTAAATGCACCACACGTGCAGAGTAAACTGATGGCGAAAGGTGACATCAGCCTTACAGATGTCATCGCCGACGCTACTGCTGCAGAAGCAACCAGAAAGTCAGCCGCTCGAATGCGCTGAGCGAACGCACCGCTTCACCAACTTGCTAACGATAGCCCACTTGTCACTGAGAAGCATGCTACCACTACCCACCACGAAGACCTCGAGTCATCCTCAGACAGTGATGAAGAGGAGGTCAACCGGCTCCGCTCGGAACGAGAGCAAAGAAGCCAGAGACATCCGTGCCAATGTGCTGGTTGCGGGGCAAACCACCCGCGATCGGACTGCAAATTCCCCGATGCATTCTACCGTACTTGCAGAAAAAGAGGCCACATCGCAAAAGTCTGCAGAAGCAAGCGAGAGTCCAGTCCCAGCCGAAGGGAGAACAACCTCCGTCGGGAGACAGGCAAACCTCCTAAGAACCAGGACCGTCTGAACCACCAATGGAACAACCACTACTACTACAGAAATCGAGCACCTGCCTCTTCAATGAGACGAGAAGAGACCCACCAAACCATTATTATCGGCCACGCTTCATCGTTCGATGCAAGAAGATCCGCGTAAAGGTTACTACTGAGAATCGACCGTGCGTGATGGAAGTCGATTCGGGATCATCCCTATCGATGGTATCCTGGAAAACCCTCAAACAGCTGATCCCTGACATCTGCCGCCAGGACCTCAGCACACAACGAATCATCCTGAAAGACTACCAAGGAAACAGAATTCCTGTTGTCGGTTCCAGCCATGTCCAAGTATCCTTTAAGGACCGCATAGCGATGCTTCCCCTGACTGTCGTTGATCGTGACTGACCCAGTTTGCTAGGGTTACAGTGGTTCGCCCCACTTGGGATTGAACTAGCCGGCATACACCAAACCAGAAGTGACGACTGGGAAGAAGCTCTCATCCAGGAATTCCAGGACGTGTTCACAGGGACATTAGGCAAGTACAAGGGGACCCCTATATTGTTTAATCTCAGCCCCGATGTAGCTCCCATTCAGCCTAAACCTCGTTGGGTACCTTTTGCCTTAAAACCAAAAATCGACGAGCAGCTAGATAAACTGACAGCCCAGGGCGTATTGGAACCGATTGACCATGCCCACTGGGAAACTCCGATAATAACACCCATGAAGCCAGATGGTTCGTTAAGAATTTGTGGGGATTACCAGGCCAGCCTAAATCATGCTCTTCAACAGAGCGCTTACCCAGTACCGGTGGTTCAACACCTTCTTCATTCGCTGGGTGGCGGAAAAATATTTGCGAAATTGGACTTAGCTCAGGCGTACCAGCAACTACCTGTAGACGCGACAACTGCAGAAGCCCAGACAATAGTTACCCATAGAGGCGCTTTCAAGTGCAGTAGACTCCAATTCGGAGTAAGCGTGGCGCCTGGCATTTTCCAAAGTTTAATGGAGAGACTATTACAAGGCATAAAAGGTGTTGTGCCTTATTTTGACAACGTCCTAATAGCTGCCCCCACTAAAGAGTTATTAGTACAACGACTCAGAAAAGTTCTACAGAAATTTAAAGACACTGGTCTAAAGGTAAAAAGGGACAAATGTCAACTTTGTACAGAGAGAGTGGAGTTCCTGGGATACCTTCTCAACAGACAGGGAATCCACCCCACTGAAAAAAAACTAACCGCAATCAAAAACGCCCCGAGACCTAGGAATAAGACAGACCTCCAAGCCTTCCTGGGACTCATTAACTTTTATAACATCTTCTTGCCCCAGAAGGCAACCGTAGCCAAACCCCTACATAGACTTCTTGACAAAAAAGCTTCCTGGGTCTGGGGACGGCGTGAAGAGAGAGCATTCCAAGAGGTGAAAGACCTCTTAACCTCCGATGCTGTATTAATGCAATACAACGAGACTCTACCTTTAATGATTACCTGTGATGCCTCACCATTTGGAGTGGGAGCCATTTTAAGCCATGTCCTACCAAATGGGAATGAGGCACCTATTGCGTTCTTTTTGAGAACTTTGTCGAAAACCGAAAGGAACTATAGTCAACTCGATAAAGAGGCTCTCACTATTGTATCTGCAATTAAATGTTTCCATGAATATGTGTATGGGAGACCCTTTACCATAATTACAGACCACAAGCTGCTACTTGGTATTTTGGTAGGAAACAAACCAACTCCTCATATCTTATCACCAAGAAAGACACGTTGGTCAGAATTTTTAGCCGCCTATGATTACCGATTGCAACACCGCCCGGGGAAAACCATTCCCCACGCTGACGCTTTGAACCACTCTCCACTACCAGACATCATAGAGGACCCTGCTCCAACCGTAGCTGTATTGCAAATCAAAACCCTCAAATCGCCGCCGCTAACTGCTTGAGACATCGCCTTAGAAACAAAAAAGGACCCTGTTCTGGCACGAGTCCTCAGCTGGGTAGAACGGGGTTGGCCGATCAGCACAACCAATGACATGTTCAAGCCATTTAGAAATCATCAAACAGAGCTATTCTCCCAGAAAGGCTACATAGTGTGGGAGACAGAGTCATAGTCCCGGAGAAATTGCAATATAGGGTGTTGAAAATGTTGCACGATGGACATCCAGGCATTGTGCAGATGAAAGCATTGGCCAGGAGTTACACATGGTGGCCTGGCTTAGACCATTAGATAGAGACCTGGGTAGCAAAATGCAGCAAATGCCAGGAGATTCGCTCCACTCCTCCAAAAACTCCCCCAACTCAGTGGGAAATACCTCGAGGTCCTTGGTCCCATATCCACATCGATTTTGCGGGACCCACAAGAGGACACACTTTCCTCTTAACAGTGGATGCCTATTCAAACTGGCTCGAAGTCCACAAGATGAAAAGCACCACTACAGAGGCAGTCACGAAAAAGCTGAATAAACCATTCGTTACCCACAGATTGCCGGATGTCCTGGTCTCCGATAATGGCCCCCAATTCACTGCCCTGCCATTCGAACAGTACCTGGCAGATTGGGGCATCCGCCATGCCTTAACATCGCCAGCTCACCCTGTGGCCAATGGTAGGGCTGAGCGAATGGTTCAATTTGACCTTGCACAAAATGGACCATGGCGACATTGACAACAAAATAAACCGGATGCTTCTCCTCCAGCACATAACCCCAAACAGTACCATGAACAAGACCCCAGCTGAACTCCTGATGGGCTGGAAACTTCGCTCGCATCTCGATCACCTCCACCCAAACTACACACCGGAACAACCCCCGGGCTCCAGTAGCAAGTGTCGGGCATTCCAGGAAGGTGACCTCGTGTTTGCAAAAAACTTCTTGGGCGACCCACTGTGGGTCCCCGCTACCATAACGCAACTTACGGGACCCCGATCCTATCGCCGACAAACTGCAGATGGTAAGATGTGGAAACGCCACATAGACCAACTCCTTTCCAGACTAGCACCTAGCCCCATCTCAGCCCCGAAACCTCTAGCTGGGGGGGGGAGGGAACATTGAGGAGGCCGAAGAAGAAATGATAATCGAAACCCAACAGCCTACACAACCAACCAGAGGATACTCACCATCAGGAGGAGAACCAAGCCAGGGAGTGGCCTCGCCGCGTGACACCACTGCGATAGAAACAGATCCAGGGAATCCGGAAGACAGCACTGGCGTAAGCAGGGAAAGCAGTCCAGGGCCACAATTTTCACCATCCAACCCAGCTAGCAGCCCACCGGAACCAGACCCAGGACAGAAACCGGTGGAACAGCGCAGGTCAAGCAGACAGGTGAAGCGACCTGCCTATTTACGAGAGTATGTCATCCCACCCCTCAGATGGAACCTAGGGGGGAGGGGTGTTATGGACTAAGCCAACGCAGCGATACAACCCTAAACAGCTTTACTTCACAGCAGGCTTGTAATCCTGCACTTCTCATTGGCTGTGAATAGCGAGTCGTGATTGATCATTTTTGGACAGTCTGATTGACTGTTAACGGGGGGCCCTGATTGGACGCTTGTGAAAGTGGTAAGCTCAAATCATTGGTTGTTTTGACAGCAGCCAGCTCTATAAAAGATGCCTCGTCTCCGTTCCTTGCGCCCATGCCCAGGACTTAACAGTTATGTTCAGCAATAACATCATCATCATCATCTTCATCATCATCGTAAAAAGTCTCGATAGTGGATGTGGCAGTGTCTGGAGACAGCAGAAGAGAAAGAACTGGAGAAGATAACTGTTAGATATGGGCTAGATTGAAGAGGCAGGACAACGGGGAGAAAGAAAAGACCTCTTTATTCTGCTCCAAGTAAAGACTGCTGCTAGATTTGCTGGCTGTTCTTTTTACAGGCTGCTGTCCACAACTTCAACCACTGACAGCTGTTCATTTTGCCGCCCAGTAAATGAACCAATGGGGGAAGTCTGACATCACTGACTTTTCCCCATTTAATATCTAACACCCTTCCCCTCCTGGAAGAAGCATTCATCCAATCAGTTCTCACTCACAGAACATAATCACGAAAGTAGGTGGGACTCCTGTGTGCGCGGCTGGACCTTCCCAGTTCAGCCTCACCAGTGGTGGTGACCTAACTAGTTGGGTCTGCTGTCACTCCAGAGCCAGACCTTTGAATTGACTCAAGGTTTTTGGGGGGCAGGGCTGGCTCGGATGAAACAGAGGGCTCTAAGTTTCTTTCCTGGATCCCCCCCCCCCAAGCTAAGTTATCCTATGGTGTACTCGAGTTTGAGTTCCGCCCTAAAGTGGGGAGGCTTGTGTTTTCAGTATTTTTAGTTGTCAGGTTGGTCTTTCCTCTCTGTGTTGGAGTTCTGTCTCATTCTGATCCTGGTCCAATCATCCCTGGAGTCTATGTGTCTGCTCCATATTTTCCCATTTTCTAGTTCTAATCTATATGATCGGGGGCCTGTAACTTGCACTACTCGTGCAGAGATCCATGGGGACTCCTCTGCATAGTTGTGAGCATAGACCGATTGGCCTATGTTTAAATATCTGCATTTACTCGTGTGCTTGGATTGTAGTGTAGGTGTAATCTATCTAGCTCTGATCTTAACTTCCTCCCCATTAAAAGTTCTGCTGGACTTCTTTGTGTGGTGGCTGAGGGTATATGTTGTATCATTAAGAACTTGTCTATTTTTGTTTGCCATTCCCCTGATCCCATTTGCTAAGATTTCCTTCATGGATCTTATGACCCTCTCTGTTTGCCTATTATTTTGGGGAGTGTCCTGGTGTTGATAATGTGTGGCGGATTCCCTGTTTAGCTAGGAAACGTTCAAATTGCTGTGAATTGGGGCCTATTATCCGATACCACATCTGCTAACCCATGTGTGGCAAACAATTTCCTCAATAACTTAATCACGGAGTCTGCTGTGGTGGTTTTCATGATCGTTACTTCTACCCATTTTGAATATGCATCAATGGTTATTAGAAATATTTGCCCTTGCATTGGCCTTGCCAGGTCTATATGTATTCTAGACCAAGGTGCTTATGATGATTCCCATTCTAGAATTGGTGCTGAAGGGGGTACAGGTCTGGATTCCTAACAAAGTATACAAACTGCAACCCATTTTTCAATTTCCTTATCCATTTCCGGCCACTGGGTATAACTTCTAGCTAATGCTTTCATTCGTACTATCCCTGGGTGGCCTTCATGCAACATTCGTAAGACTTGTTCTCTCAGCTTCCCAGGTATCACAACTCTATCCCCACCACAACAAATACCCTTTAATTACAGACAGTTCATTTTGCCAGATTTTAAATGGTTTAAAGTCAACTTCCAGCTTTCTTCTGGCCATCCCCTCAACACCCAGTTTAAAATACACAGCAGAGTTTTGTCTTTGGCTGATTGTTTGATTATCTCTGATGCTTCTATAGGGCCAATGGCAATGTCTTCAATGAGGAGTATGGATGTGGCTGGAGCTGGGTCTTCAATAGGTTCTGGAAGGGGGCAATGGCTGAGTGCATCTGCATGAGTTATGGTCTTGCCCAGTCGATGTATAAGTTGATAGTTATATGCAGCTAAGAAAACAGTCCATCTTATCATTCTGGGCGATATGTTTGGTGTTGGTTTGTTTCCTGCTATGATACTTAGGAGTGGTTTGTGGTCTGTGACTAATTTAAATTGTCTCCCATAAAGATATTCATGAAAACACTTAATGCCTGCTACTGCAACCAGTGCTTCCTTATCTAGTTGGCTGTAATTCCATTCAGCTTTGGATAAAGTTTTTGAGTAGAAAGCAATGGGTGCTTCTCTGCCATTTGGGAACTTATGGCTGAGAATGGCCCCTACCCCAAAGGGGGATGCATCACATGTTAGTGAAAGAGGTAATGTTTCATTATATTGTACTAGAACACTGTTAGAAGTTAGGAGTCCTTTTATGGTTTCAAATGCAGTTGCTTCTCAGCACCCCCAAGTCCATTCTGCTTTTTTATCAAGAAGTCTGAAGTGGTTCAGCAATTATCGCTTTCTGTGGTAGAAAAATATTATAAAAATTTAAAAGTCCCAGGAAAGCTTGTAATTTTGTTTTGTTTGTTGCAGTGGAAGCTTCCTTAATTGCTTTTATTTTACTATCTATCTGTGTACCTGTCTCATCAATTAGATATCCCAGAAATTCAACACTTGGCACTGCTATGTGGCATTTCTCTTTTTTGATTTTAAGGCCAGCTTCTTGAAATCTGCTCAGGACTAGCCATAGTCTTTGTTTAAGTTGTTCTTTTCTTCAGATGCCAGGAGGACATCATCAAAATAAGGTACCACCCCCACAATGTCTTGTAGTAGGTGTTCCATTAAGCTTTGAAATAGTCCTGGGGCTATGCTGACCCCAAATTGCAGTCTTTTGAAAGCACCCCTGTGGGTTACAATGGTCCGAGCTTCTGCTGTTTCTTCATCCACAGGTAACTGCTGATAGGCTTGAGGCAAGTCTAATTTGGCAAAAAAAAAATTCCCTTTTCCTATTGAATGCAACAGATGTTGTACTACTAGCACTGGGTATGCGCTCTGTTGCAATGTGGTATTTATGGAAATTTTATAATCAGCACAGACAGATTCTAATGGACCCATCCAGCTTAACTGGGGTGACTATAGGGGTCTCCCACTTAGCATGGTCAACTGGCTCTAGGACTCCTTGGGCTATTAGTTTATCTAATTATTCATTCACCTTGGGCCTCAGGACAAAAGGGACTCACCTTGGTTTTATTCTGACAGGGGAAACTTTTGGATTAAGGTTGAAAGAAATAGGGGTTCCCATATACTTGCCTATGCTCCCATCAAAAGCATCCTTGAATTCAGTCAATAGGTCCTCTCTCATTTGATTGTACTCCTCTGCTTGCATGGTGTAGATGGTCACCTCCACTCCTAAGGCTCTAAGGCTCCTCCTATAACGAGGAGGCTTGGTACTTCTTTGTCCACGATAGTTAAAGGCAATTCACTGGTGAAGTTTCTGAATTTTACTGGAAAAATTCCTCTTCCAAATATGGGAATTCTATTCCCTTGGTAGTCTTTTAGTATAAAACATTGTGGTTTTAGTTATTGTCGAGATATGCCAGGGATTGCTTCCTTTATAGTTGTCTAGGACACCATAGATATGTAGGATCCAGAGTCAATTTCCATATCACAAGGTTTTTCTCCTATTATCACTGTGATGTTGAATTTCTTAGATTTATGGGGGTCAGAATGCCCCACAATTGTGTGCTCATAGTCTCTGTCCCTCTCCATTCTATTATCTTCCCGCCTGTAGTTTGAATTTGGCGGTCTCTGGAATCCCCTTTGTTGTGGACCACGTGTCTGATTAGGGAAACCTGCTTGTCTCTGATTGGGGTATGCTGGCAGATTTGCTCTGCATGCTTCAGCAATATGCCCCCTGCTCTCGCATCAATGGCAGATTGCATCCCTGAATTTGCAAACCGCCTGGGGGTGGTTTCCTTTGCAGCCTGCACACCACAGGGGTCTCTGGCTCACCCCTTGGGGCCCTGATCTTCTATCTGGCTTTACTCTATGTATTTCTTCCTCCTCTTCAGAGAGTTCTCCAATCTCTACCTCTCCTTGATATTTGCTCGTCATCTCCCATGCTGAGTGAATGGTCTTGGACTTCTCAATTTTAATGCTGGTTCATCTAAGATTTCTGCTGCCCGGGCTTCCTCTATTACTTCTTTTAAAGAGATGCTCTTTTTAGCTATTAGCTTCCTTTGTAATCTCAGGTCTCTCATTCCAACTACAATTTTATCTCTTAAAGGTATTTCCACATTTTCAGACTCACAGCCTGCACCAATATCTTGTAGATTTGTAAGGTAATCATTTATGGTCTCACCTAGTTTCTGTTTTCTGCAGTAAAAATGAAGTTGGTGAGCCAGTGGCGATGCAGTGGGAACATAATGTTCTTCTAACATCTTCTGTAATTCTTTCCATTCCATTGTTTCCACATCTTTGGGTGCAGCTAGGGTTCTAGCTGTTTTGTAGAGGTGATTCCCACAATATCCCAGGAATAGAGTTCTCTTCCTCTGTTTTGTTGTATCATGCAGTGAATTTGCTTCTAGAAACATTTGAAATTGTCCCATGTACACAACCCAGTCATCCCTCGTTAGATCAAAAGATTCTGATTGAGCATGGGTGTACATTCTGATGATCAGCGCAGTGATAGAAGCATTCTGATGTAAGAAATTATCCGCCTACACCTCATTTTTTTTGTTCTCTTCTAATATCCCACCTTCATTGCCAGTGTTAGATATGGGCTAGATTGAAGAGGCAGGACAATGGGGAGAGGGAAAAGATCTCTTTATTCTGCTCCGAGTAAAGACTGCCACCAGGTGTGCCTGTTGTTCTTTTTACAGGCTGCTGTCCACAACTTCAGCCACTTATGGCTATTCATTTTCCCATCCAGAAAATGAATCAATGGGGGAAGTCTGACTTCACTGACTTTTCCACATTGAACATCTAACAATAACAAAATACAAAGACCTACAAATAGAAATAGAACAAGTATCACAAAGGCAAGCAAGGGTAGTGCCAATAGTAATAGGCCCCTTTGGGTGCAGTCCCAAAACAACTGGAGCATCACTTGAATACCATAGGCATTGACAAATTTGCCATCAGTCAATTGCAGAAGGCAGCTTTACTTGGAACAGTTTCTATCCTGTAGTGATATCTGTAACACCATTAAACATCCCGATTTGCTTATCCCAGGTTCTTGGTAAGGACTCAATAGGTAAACAAAAATGCCAAACTCAGTCTGAACATCTGGCTGACTGTGAGAATAATAAGCTGTTGAGCTACCAACCAGCCCCAAAGGTTGTGAATCTCATCAAATATTAACAGCAGCAACAACAACAACAACAATAATAATAATTTAATTCAGAAAGAGAAAAACAACGGAAATGATCCAGGAAATTACCGACCAATTACCTGCTTGCCAACAAGCTATAAGCTTCTTACTGGCATAATTGCAAATCAAATTTATGGATACTTGAAAAGAAAAGATCTGCTTCCAGTGGAACAGAAAGGGTGTTGCAAAAACTCAAGAGGAACAACAGACCAGCTGCTGATTAACAAGCTAATTCTGAAGAATTTGAAGAAAAGGCGAACTAACCTGTGCATGGCTTGGACAGACTACAAGAAAGCGTTCGGTTCAGTTCCCCCACAGCTGGATTAAGAAATGCCTGGAAATCTTTGGCATCAGCAGCAACATTTGAAAATTCAGGGAAATTTCAATGAGCCCTTGGAAAACAAAGCTAATGGCTAATGGAGAAAAACTGGGTGAAGTTGAAATTAAACGAGGCATCTTCCAGGATGACTCCCTTTCACCCCTACTATTTATTCTGTCAATGCTACGATTGACAACCATTTTAAAGAAGGTGAACTGTGGATACTAATAAGTTCTGAGATATTGGCAGGGAATAACGAGGCGAGACAAGCTAATGGGTTGCCAACAGTTTATTAACACCAACAGTAACAGCTCAACTGACCATCTGGCAACAACGAACAAGGAATTTGACAGCTCTTATATACTAGCTGCTTCAGCCAGGCAGCCAATCAGCTCTCATGATAGTGTCCTCTGTCTGCTCCGGACTGGAGTGAAGACTTCAGACATGACAGATATGAACTTGCAAAGAAAGGATTGAAAATTTCGCATTTGTTGTACATGGATGATTTGAAGCTGTTTGGTAAAACAAAAAGTGAACTGAATTCACTAATTGAAAGCACAAAAGAATTTAGCCAGGATATCAACATGCATTTTGAAATTGACAAATGTGTAACAATGGCAATCAAAGCAGGCAAGGTCATAGAAGATGATGCAACAGAACTTAAAAATGAAGAAATGATAAAATGATAAAGGCAATGAAACCAGAAGAAGGCTACAAGTACTTAGGGATTTTAGAAGCCTTTGATTTAATGCATAATAAAGTCAAGGAATCAACTTCAGCCAAGTACATTCGAAGAATTTGCAAGATTTTAAAGTCCAAATTGAGTGTTTCCCGGCAGAATTTTATAAAACATTACAAGAATCGTTGAGCATTCCACTGTTAGAAGTCATGAATGAAGTTATGATAAATAAGAAAATACCTGAAACATGATCAGAAGCTTATATTACACTTATTCCAAAAGAAGGGGTTGACCCGTTACAAATTAAGAACTATAGACCTATTTCCTTATTGAATGCAGACTATAAAATCTTTGCTTCAATCTTGGCAGAAAGGCTTAAAAAATACCTAAATAACTTTATTCACTCTGATCAGAATGGATTTTTACCAAAGAGACAGATTAAAGACAATATGAGGGTAATCCAGGACACATTGGAATATTATGAGGCACACCCGGAAAAACAAATGGCTTTGATATTCTTAGATGCCCAAAAGGCATTTGATAATGTGAACTGGAGATTTATATTATTACTATTGGAACAGATGGGCTTTTCTAGAAAATTTATCCAAGCAATAGAAGCCGTATATTATAAGCAAATGGCAAAAGTAATGATAGATGGAGAATTCACAGACTCTATTAATATTAAAAAAGATACAAGACAAGGATGCCCATTATCTCCTTTGTTATTTGTATTGACCTTGGAAGTTTTAAATAGAAATATTAGAGAGGATATAAACATAAAAGGTATGAAAGTCAAAAAGGAGGAATTCAAATTGCAAGCCTTTGCGGATGATTTGGTCTTTATTTTGGAAGACCCTTCAGAGACAGCTCTAAAACTATTGGAAAAGATAGAGACGTATGGTGAGATGGCTGGTTTAAAAATAAATAAAGACAAAACAAAGATTCTGACAAAGAACATGTTATTAAGACAAAGAGAAGAGCTGGCAGACTTATTGAAAATTCAAGTTACGAACAAAGTTAAATATTTGGAGATATATCTGACGTCAAGATGTACTACACTGAAAGAGAATAACTATATTAAACATAAACAGCAGATAGCATCCAACCTGAAAAAATGGGAAAACCTACAATTGTCATTGATTGGTAGAATTTCAACAATCAAGATGAATATTTTACCCAGAATTTTATATTTGTTTCAAACAATACCAATTAGGTTAAGCAAGGATTTCTTCGAAGGGCTATAGCTGTGATTCTATATTCTGCAGCAGTGGTGGGATTCAAAAAAGTTTACTACCGGTTCTGTGGGTGTGGCTTGATGGGCGTGGCAGGGGAAGGATACTGTAAAATCTCCAGTCGGAGGTGGTATTTGCTGGTTCTCCGAACTACTCAAAATTTCCGCTACCGGTTCTCCAGAACTGGTCAGAACCTGCTGAATACCACCACTGCTCTGCAGAAATAATTGACTGGACCCAAATGGAACTGGTCACTGTGGACAGAAAGCAAGGAAGCTTATGACTATGAATCATGCCTTGCATCCTAAATGTGATGTTGATTGATTAGCAGAGGGTGGTCGAGGTCTCCTACAAGTAAAGCAGACTGTAGAAGAAGAAAGACACAGTTTGAATGACTATATCCAGAAAAGTGAAGAGCCAATGATTAAGGAAATACATGAAGGAGGCCTTTTGAAGATAACCAAGTCAAAAGCTAAATACCAAAAAGAAGTAAGTGAGAAGCGAACTGAAAATTGAAAAAGCAAAGCTATGCATGGCCAATACCTGAAAAGTATTGAAGGCAAAGCTGACCAAAAGCTTACTTGGAACGGGCTAAAATCAGGAATACTGAAAAAAGAAAGGTTTTATTTTGGCTGCTCAAGAACAAACCTTAGCCACAAATTGCATGATGGCAAAGATTCAGCATGTTACCACCAACAGCAAATGCCGCCTCTTGTAATGGGAAAAATGAAACAGTTGACCATTTAATCAATGGGTGCAGCAAAATTTCACAAATTGACTACCTAGAACGCCATAACCGAGTTGCTAAAATTGTTCACTGGAAACTGTGCCAAAAGTTTGGATTTGAGTATAGTAACAACTACTGGGATCAGGTTGAGAAAGTTCTGGAGAATGAAAAAGTCAAGATCTTGTGGGACTTCAGAATTCAGAGAGACAGGCATTTGACCCACAACACACCTGACATAACAATAGTTGAAAAGAAAAAGGGTTGGTTCATTGACATTGCAATCCCTGGTGATGCACGAATTGTAGACACACAGCAAGAAAAAATCACAAAGTATCGGGATTTACAAATTGAAGTTGAGCAACTTTGGAAAAAGAAATTGTGTGTTATCCCAATTGTAATTGGAGCCCTTGGAGCAATACCTAAAGGGCTACCACACTATTTGGAACTCCTGAATTTATCAGATTTAAATACCCTGATTTTACAAAAACAACATCCTACTTGGAATAGCTTATATCCTCCAACATTACCTGAACAGTTCCTAGGTCCTTGGTTAGGACTCGAGCTGTTGAGCTACCAACCAGCCCCAAAGGCTATGAATCTCACTAAAGATTAAATAACAACAACAACAACAACAACAATAATAATAATAATGCAAAGGGAAAATCTGACTTAATGTGTGAAGTGTATTGAGTCAAATGTGTAAATCTTATCTTACAATTTTATGTATTTTGTGTGTTTTTCACTATTACTAGAGTTACATCTTTTCAGGAGAAAAGATTTGCTAGAACCTTTTGTGACTTATTAAATATACCAAGATGAACTCTTCAAGATTTTGCAGGTATCTTTTCCAGTCTGTCAAACCCATTAATGTGGGAGATAGCATGCATGAAGCAAGATTGGTCTTTTGAAAAGATCCAGTAAGAATAATAGTGACAATTCACTTAAACCAGAGTTGTATCGACCAGATGAATTGATAAAAACCTTATTTCCGTACACCATTAAGGCATACATTTATTTCATACATCATACTTAAACCCAAATTAAATAACATACATTAAGGATAACAACAGTTGCAAAGTTTAGGAATGCTAATACTGGGGGAAAATTTTAACTATAGCTAACTATTAACATTACTGGCTACTAACACTAATTAGCACAAGTACGAACTACATTTTAAAATTCTCTATCGTAGATAAAAAGGGAGCTTAAACTCGTGGCCTAATGAGGAGTTCACAGTTAAGTTTGCTTTAATTTGCTAGCTACAATATTCCTTCAGAAAGAATCTTCATTCTAGAATTTGGAATTTGAATCTGAGATATAAATAAAATGATAATGCAACATGAAAATTATTACGTTCTGAGACTTTTACTGAGCAGTTCTCACTCAAGTCCATGTTTCCAGTGGGAACGTGGACCACCCCTATTGGTTGATGCCGTTTGATAGCTGACTATAAAAAGGAACTGTCAAATACCATCAGCTGTTGCCTGTCAGCCGGCTGTCCTGTTAGCTTGCAGCAGCCATGGCAAACCTTTATTTTTAAATAAAGTTATTGCTGAATGTTGCTTCTATGTTGCCTCTGATCTTTCCACCACCTATTTTATACTGGCAACAAAGGTGGGATACAGACAAAAAGGCCTCTGAGCACGGTCACTGAGGTGAAAGACACTATTTGAGCTGAAAGTCATTATTCGAGCTGATTGTCACTGTTTGCAAGCGCGAAGGAAAATTTCTCTCAACAGCACCGGCGTGACCTGAAGATGAGATGACTTCAATCCCTGTGTTCCCACCTTTCAGATCGACATCAGAGACATGGGAATCCTATATAAATTGTTTTGACTGTTTCCTGGAGACCACCGGCTTAGCCGGGATTTCTGCTCACAGAAAAAGGCTTACTTTTAAAGATTTTGCGGAGCTGCTGTATTTGACACTGCTACCTCATTGCTGGCTCCTCAGTCAGTAAAGACTGTGCCCTGAGAGGAATTGCAGGAAATCCTTTGTAATTACTATTCCCCTAAACCCTCCCAAATTGCCAGGCATCATGCTTCTGGAAGATGAACCCAGGCTGAGGGAGAGACTATTAGCATGCTGAGAACAGTTGCCTTACATTGAGGTTTAGAGACCACTTGATGATATGCTATTAGACCAATTAGTCTGTGGGGTGAGGGACCTAAGACTGCAGAGATGCCTTCTCACTAAAGGCGATCTCACCAGGGGTGGGATTCAAATGTTTTAACAAACAGTTCTGTGGGCGTGGCTTGGTGGTCATGTTATTGGCTGGGCATGGCCAACTCAAAATCACTCACATTGAGGCACACATCTCTTCACCTGGCCTCTCATGACTGCGGGGATGCTGCAACAGTCATAAGTGTGAAAAATGATCATAAGTCACTTTTTTCAGTGCCATTGTAACTTTGAATGGTCACTCCACACAAGCAAAGTACCAGCAAAGGAGGGAGGGAAAACAGAGATGTTACTGGAGTCCTTCCAAGAATGTAATAAGGGTAAACGGAGAGGCAGTTTCTGTAAGCAACACCAGAATGTTTCCTTCTTGCCTTCCTTATAGGATTAGGCCAGTAATTTCTTCTAACAACTGGTTCTCCAAATTGCTTAGAATGTTAACCAGTTCTAGCGAATAGGTGCGAACTGGTAGAATCCCACCCCTGGATCTCACCCTTAAAATGGCTATAGAAGAATCTCAAAGTGCTGAATTGTCAATGCTCTCAGTGGCAAAGATTCAAGGAAACCCTGTCAGCTACAGTAGCTCAGCTGTTCACTTCAGTGAAGCCTTCCCTGAGGAAAGCTCTGACGAAGCTGGTGATGTTAATCACCTCAGACAGCCTAAAGCCACTCAGAGAAAAAACTGGTTTGCCACCATCAGCCCCCATGGTCTCAGCCCATCTGCCTGAGCTGTGGGGGAAATCACCTCAGGGCTTCCTGCCAGTTCAGGAATGCCATTTACTTAAAATGCCAAAAGAAAGGTCTCTTGGCCAGAATTGGTCAGACTGGGAAAACTTTCAACCAGCCCCAACAGCAATTCCCTCAATCAACACATTTCCAGAAGCAAGTAGAAGACTGCTTCACATGCCACCAAGCTAAATCACTAAACAAAAATTCTAACAAAATAAGTGTCATTATTTCCTTAGAAGGCAAACCTTGCAAGATGAAGGTAGACACTGGCTCAGCACTTTCCATCATCTCATGGAGCACGTTGAAGTGAATCCTCCCTCACATGGCAAAGAAGAGGCTTCAAGACTGCCATTTAACTCTGCTTTTAGGCCCCAAAAGAAGCCTTCACTTTCAAGGCTGTCAAATCATTACTAACTTCAGATTCAGTCTTGGTCCAGTTCAACAAGGACCTTCCTTTAGTCTTGGTGTCAGACGCTTCACCATTCAGCATTGGTGCTGTATTTAGCCACAGATTATCCAATGGCTATGAGGCACCAATTGCCTTTTTCTCAAGAATATTTTCTCAAACTATAGCCAAATTAACAAGGAGGCTTTAGCCACAATTACATCAGTAAAGAACTTTCACAAATTCCTCTATGGTCACCATTTTGAACTTATCACTGACCATAAGTCCCTCTTGGGATTCTTGTCAGGCAACAGGCAAACACCTCAGATTTTGTTCCCAAGGATGACCAGACAGACTTTGTTTCTAGCAGCGTATTCCTAAACGTTATCACATCAAGCAGGCAAGCACCTCAGTCATGTGGATGCTCTCAGTCATTGCCCCCTGCCTACTGCAGTGGAAGACCCAGCACCAACCAATGCTGTGTTCCTGATCAAAGACCTCAACCTGCCCATCACATCCGTTGACATTGCTGCCCACTCTGCCAAAGGCAAGGTAATATCCCAAGTCCTTGACTGGGTAGGAAGGGGATGGCCTAAAGGCCTTTTTTCACCTGCATTCTTGCCTTTTAAAATCTGCCAGCAAGCATTGTCATCCCTACAAGGCTGCCTGATGTGAGGAAGCAGGGTGGTCATTCCTTTACAGCTGCAGACTCGTTTTAAAAGTACTTCATGAGGGTCACTCTGGGATTATCAGGATGAAAGCATTAGCACACAGTTACATGTGGTGGCCTGGCATGGATGCCCAAATTACTAACTGGGTGAACACTTGCCAACTGTGTCAGGTCACCAGACCCTGCCCCTCCTGCATCCACCCCAGGAAAAATGGGAAAGCTCAGAATCCCCTTGGTCTAGACTCCATATTGATCTGGCAGGCCCCTTTCAGGGGCGAACATTCTTGGTGATAGTGGATTCCTTCTCAAAGCCTTAATGCCCACCACCACTTCTGAAGCAGTTGTGAAGGTCCTTTTGTGAACCTTTCCTTCCCATGGCCTACTAGACACCATAGTGTCAGACAATGCTTTCTTCTTCTATTGAAAAAAACCACAACGTATCTGCAAGAATGAAAAATGTGTGCAGTTGGAGATGTTGCCCTTGCTAACTGCACAGTTTGGCTGTTCTCTTCAAATATTGTTTCTGTTATGTATTGTATATAGTGTATAGTTGTCAGTTGAAGTTCTCATTCTAGTCCTCTGTTGGAGCAGGAAAATACTCTCTCCTGATTGGTTGTTTGGCTGATCAGTTTCATATAAAAGGAGCTGAGTCAGCCAAGGAGTTCAGTTGCCTCACAGGCAGTATTGAATAAAGAGAAATCACTCTGGCCTCATTTCCATTCTTCACTCAGAACTTAACAGTTTCTATAGTTTGCTGGGCATACCAATTAGCTTTTCCAGCAATGGCTGTTTTCTCTAAACATGAGCATACACCACTGCAGAGCCCATGTTTGTAATATTGTTTTGAAAATAGGTTTATTTACAACTGTCAAACCAAACAAAAGCTGTACATGAAGAACAAACCATACAAGTTGCAAAAAAAATCTTAGACCTTATTGTTGTACAACAAACTCTGTAATTTCTGCTCTTTGTTTATCAGACTTCCAGAAATCCCTGGGGCTCTTCCTGTGGAAATAACATGAGTTACTACACATTCTGCAGAACTATTACTAATGTTGTTTTCCTGTTTATAATGTGGAGCACTACACCAATTCTTCTGCATTTTTGCCGAAATGAAATTATTAGAAATGACAAAAAGAAGACAGTTTCACCACAACAAGAGCCTGCCATAAGGCAAAGTCACTAAACAAGCAAATGTGTTGCCCCCTCTGTGACCCAAATTTTCTTGGTTGGAATTCTATTGGTGCATTTTGAAAGATAGATTCATATTTTTATGCCCAGCCTCAAACATTAATGGTAGAAGGAATACCAATTCTCCAGCATGACGATTGGAGAATCCACGGATGGGTTGACACATGCCTTTCTGCCCAGAGACTGAGTCCATGATCTTTGCCACACTGCTTGTCAATTGTCACTTTCCCCAGTTCACGACTCAGTCTTGCTCTAAGAGGTTGTGGCAAAGATTGGCTCCTCAATCTCTGGTGAGAAGCATGGATTCTTCAATCTGTCATTTAATGCAGGTGGGTTAGTTCTCACCACACTTTTTAAAATGCTGCCAAGGATTTATTTTCCACCCCTTTTTTTCCTTTTCTCGGCTTTCTAGCTGTTCCCTATAGCTTTCCTTCCTGACAACAGCGCTTTTGTCAGGGAGAGTTTTTCCCGCATGTGGGAAACCTGCCTCTCACTTGAGGCCTCACTTGCCCAGGCTTTACATCTTTGAAGCACCGCAAGCCACTCAACAATTAGGGGTTTTGTTTTGTGTGTGTGGGGGGGCTTTTATTTATTTTTCCGGCTTTCCAGCTTCAGCTATTCACTTTTTAGAGCCACTTGCATTCCAGAGGCCAATCTGAGAGCCTCCTTTGCCTTGGCCATCCTCTGCTGCCAGCTTTTCACAGGGGAACTTTAGGAACACGGAGCTACAGGGAGAGTGTGCTGGCTACCAGTGCTGGTTTGCTGCCATACAAGCCTAGCCCTACTTAGCCTCATATTAAGCAGCAGTAATCTAGGGGCTAAGAAGCTGTCCAGAAGGCTGAACAGTTTCTGTTGGCCAACAGCATGGCAGGGCAAGAAGCCTATTCTCCTTCTCTTCCCATCAAGAGATCCAGCTCCAGAAGAGGTAGATCAGCCAACCAGGAAGCAGCTGGCAAAATTAGAGCCAAAGCTATCTACTCTAGAAAACCTTCCAGACCTGAAGAAAAGGATGCTGACAGAAGAATGAGGGCTCTGGAGAAACAAATTTACAGAGTGCAGAAGGCACAGCAGGAAAGTATTACATCTCTTGCCTTGACTGAAGCAGTTATTCCATCACCCACCCCAGCCAGCTTTGCAGACTAGTATTGCAGTTCCTATGAGTTGGTCACCAGAGGGTGATAGGGAATATTTTTCTATTTTTCCAAGGGAAGGTCAGGTTTTCCAAGGGAAGGTTGCAGTTTCCCTTTGACTGTAGGGTCCCTGAAGGAGCTGATCCCCATGTTAGGGAGAGGGCTTTCACCCCTGAGACAACTTTTATTCCCACTGCGGTGGGGCTCCGCCCAATAAATAAACAGGGAACTGGTCCATCTGAAGAACTAAATTCCTCATTTCACAAGCTATCTCCCAAGGAGTAGCCATGGGAGTCATGTTGTTTTTGTTACTTCTGAGTCCCCTCCTCAACAGTCACATCACTATATGTATACTAGAGAGGCTGGGAGGTCACATGGGGCTTCATCTCCCGCCCATTCAGTCAGAAGCAGGGCATCTGTCTTAGAGGAAATGGACCACATGGAGCAAGAGTTCTCAGTTGATGACCTTGACCTTGTCCCTGACCTCCCCATCTTTCATTGGAATTTTTCATCCAGCACTGTTCAAGTCCCTCCTTCATAAGGCCAAGGCCACAGGCCAGATTGGGACTTCTTCCTCCACACCTGTGGGACCATCAGGTCCTCACGTGCCAGACAAAACTGAGTTCTCTGAACACAGGAAAACATCCCCTGCCCCAGGTTTTTCCTTGAGGTAGTTCAGAGACAGTGGAACCACACTGGTACATTCCCTAAGCTAGGTAGCAATGACAGGAGGCATTTTAAATGGCTCCTTCTCTGTCAGACACCTTGGAGTTGCCCTCAATGGAAGATCCTCTGGCCTTCCTTGTTTCTCCCTCAGCAGTCTCTTGGGACATTGCTGAGGCTCTGGAGGCCAAGGACACACTTAGCAAATGCCTGGGCAGTTAAGGCGGCCACTGCCACCTCCTTTTTCATAAGGACCTCCTTACTTTGGCTCAAGGAGTTGCAGGCGAGGGTTCCTCCAGAGGAGACATGCATTCACCAAGACATTAATCAACTGGTGGCAGCAGCTGAGTTTTCAACTGACTCCTTGCTGCATGCTGCCCATTTCCCCTCTAGGGCTCTAGCCTCTAACAATACTTCCCACAGACTTTTATGGTTTCGCCAATGGCAGGCAGACGCCAAAACCAAGTGTAGGTTGGCTTCAGCTCCCTCTTCTTCTCTTTTCGAAGAGGCCTTGAACCCACTGCTAACGTAGAACAAGGACAACGTAAAGTCTTGTCCTCTGTCACTAGGAGGGATGATAGGCGGGCTTCGCCTTATGGGCGTCGCTCTTCCTTTCGTCAGCCTGACAATGTTTCTGATCACTCCTCCTTTCAGCGCCCTTCCCCCCCCCCAAGTCTGATCAACAAGACAGATCTACCTTTAGAGATATTGTCAGTCAACAACAGCAACCTCAGGCCAAGGGGCCCTTTCATGGAGAGGGGAGAGTCCCATTCGCTGCTTTAAGTGACTGCCAGAGCTGTCCCCCCATTTGCGGGTGTCTATTTGCCCACCAGTGGGAGAAGATGATTTCAGATTTGTGGGTTCTGAATACTCTAAGATTCAGCTTAACTCTGGAATTTCTCTCCATTTCTCTAAGGCACTTTATCCATTGCCCCACCTCCAGAAACTCCCTCAAGAGGGATCTCATGGACAAGGCAATTCAACATTTCCTGGACATCCAGGCCATCGAGCCAGTCCCAGATCAACGGAGACACGGATTTTACTCAATTGTTTTCCTTGTTCCGAAGTCCTCAGGGAGGTTCATTTGATGTACAAGAGGTTCAAAATGCACTCTCTGCAGTCAATCTTGGACAGCATCAGGGAGGGTGACCTCCTGTCATCCATCGATTTGACGGAGGCATACCTCCACATCCCCATCCATCCTTGGCACCGATGGTACCGTGGGTTCTGTTACTCAGATCACCATTTCCAGTACAGAACTCTACTGTTCAATCTAGCTTCGACCCCTAGGTCCTTCACAAAGATCCTGGCAGCACTGGCTGCGCAGCTCAGAACCATCCCGGTATGCCTCCAGTGCTACCTGGATGATATTCTCATTCAATCGTCCTTGCCCCAGCTTGCTCAGGAGGATCTGGAGATGACAATCCATGTTCTCCAAGAACACAGATTCTCGATAAATTTTCAGAAAAGTCATCTGATACTTATCACTCGACTGCTCCATTTAGGAGCAGTGATAAATACCAGGCTGTGCAAAATCTATCTTTCCCAAGAGCGACAGGACAGTATCAAGTCCTTAGTCACTCAAATCAAGATGGAACATTTTGTTCCATTGGTAGTTCTCTCTCCGCTCCTGGGAAAGACGGTCTCTCATTCCATAGGCCCGATAGCACCTAAAGACTCTGCAATGGTTCCTTCTACCATTTCAGAGAACAGGGACCAGCAATTCCAATGCCAAGATCAGGGTCCCATTGGAAATATTCAGGTCCCTCAGATGGTGGGTGTCCTTAGCAATAGCCAGGGGGACACTATTCAAGGAGCCCAGACCTTGACCTCAGATGCCAGCCTGTTCAGATGGGGAACCCATCTCCAGCAGCAATTGGCTCAAGGACAATGGTCTCAGGCAGACCTGAAGAAAAACATCAACTGGCTGGAGCGCCAAGTGATCTACCTTGTCCTTCGAAGCCATGGTAGAGGGATAACACCTATTAATCTTGACAGATAATGAGGCCACAAAAGTGCATATCAATCGCCAGGGGGGCACCCATTCGAGGTCTCTCTGTGTGAGGCGAACCACCTATTTCTCTGGGCAGAGACTCACCTCAGTTCCATCAAGGCAGAACACATCTTGGAGCTGGCAAACGTGCAGGCAGACTTTCTCAGTCAGAGCACAGTGGACCATCTGAGTGGCAACTGTACCTGGACATTTTCCAGGAACTGTGGCAGAGGTTCAGCCATCCAGTCCTGGACTTATTTGCCACCCCGATGAACTTGCAACTGCCCAGATACTTCACAAGGTTTCCAACTCCAGGAGCAGAGGGAGTCAACACCCTTCATTGTCCATGGCCCAAGGGCCTGTTGTATGCATTCTCTCCCCACCCCATCATACCGGGAGTGATCAGGAAACTTTTCGTGGAGCAGGCAGAGCTCTTGCTCATCGCACCCCATTGGCCCAGATGGCCATGGTATGCAGACCCATCAGTCTCTTTGTGTCTTGGAGAATCCTTTGAGACAGGGTCTCTCTCAGCTAGAGGGTCTTGGTCCACTCGGAGCCTCAGTGGCTCCAACTGACTGCCACCCGGCATTGAGAGGCAGATCCTCATGAGGGACAATTTTCAAGAAGGGTGGTACAGACAATACAGGTTTCCAGAAGGCCTTCCACCAACATAATTTACAATTCTATTTGGAGGGCATTCTGAAGTTGATGTGCTAAGTCAGGTCTGGACCCCACATCAGTTTCCATCCCTCAAATCCTGGATTTCTTGCAAGAGGGTCTAAATAAAGGGTTAGCCCCTAATACTGTCTGAAGACAAGTATTGTCTGCAGTATTGACTTATGGGGACTTAGACTCCATAGCATACCATCCAGTGTGTGCTCCTTTTTAAGGGGGGTGGTTAATTTAAAGCCACCTGTATCCAACCTCGGACTTAGTTAAGGTTTTACATGCCCTTACCTTACCACCCTTTTTTTTTTAATAACAAATTTTATTAATTTTACAAAAACAATACACAATCCAGGCATAACAACTTGAAAAATCTTTTCTAAAAAAAAAAAATAATAATTAAAGAAGAGAGCCAATAGAACATACAAAATAATTCCAAATTGTAATATCAATATTTACATTATCTATTTAACTTCATATCTTATCCAGACTTCTCCTTTTATCCAAATTATATTTCTTGCTTATTAAAATTTTGCCTTTCATAAAACATACAAAACACAGAACATAGAAAAAAAACAAAAACAAAACTAAAACATCTTTTCTGAAGGCTGCCTGATCCCAGGTTGAAACTCTTCTCACAGACACAAATTCAAACATCATATTCACTTTATATATCCTTCCATATCTTATTATCATTTTCTTTTTTTTTATAAACCAATTTTATTAATTTTACAAAAACAGTGCACAAACAATCAAGGCATAACAGCTTATAAATTCTTTTCTAAAAAAAAATGTAATAATTAAAGAAGAAAACCAATAGAACATAATGATTCCCAATTATAATATCAATATTTACTTTATTTATTAAACTTCATATCTTATCCCAACTTCTCCTTTTCATCCAGATTATTTCTTGTTAATTAAAATTTTATTGCCTTTTATCAACATACAAACCCCAAAAAAACATAGCAAAACCTTTATATATCCTTCCATATCTTATTACCATTTTCAATAACATTCTTTGTCTGTTCTATTTCCAACTATCCATTCATCTTTTTTCTTTTACTATACTTCTCCTATACACTAATTGGATTGACGCCTTTAACTCATTAACCTAACTTAAAAGTACTTCATATAACACTTAATTTATCTTGGGATTCTGTTTAGTAGATTCTAAAATTACACAATAAATTTTATACTCTAAATACACATATAAAAACACAATCTTATGTACCTTCCAGAATCCCCCTTTTATCCTTAATTAGATTCACCCATTGTCTCTAAATAAACTTTTTTTCTTTAGATCTTGCTTCCCACCATTGAGGCTTCTCCTCCCCCCCTTTCTCTCTTGCTTATTCTTCTCCTTGCCCTTTTTACCCCTTTGTCTCTCCTCCTCCCTTTTCTTACTCCCTTTCCTTTGCTTTCTAACCTTGCATCCACCTTTCCTCTCATTTTTCTCATTTTTGGTTGTTTTTTCAAACCTTAAAATCCCCTTTTTCTTATCTTCTTTCTCCTCCTCCCCGGAAAAAAACCATTATTCATCAGAGATGGCTTCTTGTTCCTCTTCTTCTTTGTCCCAGTCATTCTGCTGCGTAATCAACTTTTCATAAGTACATAACGCCATTTCTAAAAATTGAAATAAGGTGCCCAAAGTATCTTTTCCATCTTGTTCTTCCTTTTTATATTTTTGATATTCAGTCTTTAGTTCATCCACAAGCGATGCATCCTGAAAAGAGAAACTTTCCCCAAAACAACCACCCAAGTATTTTTAATCAAAAATAATTCAAAAAATGTTCCAAAAGTTAATACTTTTCTTCCTTCTTCTATTTCTCTTTCTGGGGTTGCTGTTTAATCAAAGAGGTCCAATTACTTTGAGATTCTAGGCAATCTCCTCCTTTTTCCACTTCTGCTCCAATTTTTTTCCTTTCCCTTCCCACTTGCAACATCAATTTTTAAATGATCAGAAATCCATACCTCTAATCAGGGTTTTCCAATTTCTTAAATTTTTAAGTCCAATGTCCAAGAACTCTTTTGTCCCTTAACTTCAACTTTCAGAATAGTTCACCTTCAGTGCCCAAACAAATTTCAAATCTTCATCTGCTGTTTCCATGGGGTGGGAGAGTGAAGAAAAAAAAGTTCCCTTTAACAGCTTCTCCGCCGCTTTCGATCTTCTTAGGGATACAATGTATCCTCCAGCAATTCAGACAGCTCAGTTCCAGCGAGTTTAAAAGATGTTGATTGACCCGGCACAGCCAGCACATTCACTTTTCTTGCTTCCTCCAGCACAATCTTACCCGGTTGCAGGCTTCTTCGTGGCGGCCATTGCTGACCGCCGCTCCACCACCTTGGGAAAAAGGGGTTTTTCCAGATGAGGAGGGGGTCTGCGACACCCCCAACCCCCTGTCCGGCTCCCCTCTCTCTTTGGCTGTCCCTACAGGGCAGCCATATCTCCCTGACCCATTTGGATCGGGGGTACCTCGGCGGCAAGCGCAGCAGGAATCATGAACGGTCGCGAATTCCTGCTGCCCCCAAAGCCACGCGGAACCGGAAACCTCCCCTTACCACCCTTTGAGCCTCTCAGGTCTACAAGTCTGCGATTTTTCTTTCAAGGTCACCTTTTTAGTCGCCATCACATTGACCAGGCGAATCTCGGAATTGGCTGCTCTCTCTGTAAGAAAGGAACTCCATACCTTCCATGCAGAAAGGATAGTTCTACATCTGGATCCCTCCCATATCCCCAAGATCAACTCCTGGTCCTACCGGGCCCAGGAGATAGTGTTGCCAAACTTCTGTCCAGGTCCTTCCCATCTGCTAAAACAGAGATGGCACACTCTGGACGTAAGGAGGCCTTACACAGGTACATAAAACAGGCTTTGCCTCACCAAAAATACGAACCATTGTTTGTCTCGTTTCAACCTTCCTCTTTCAGTTCAAAGGTCACTTCATCAACCATAGGACATTGGATAAGGGTGTGTATTGCAAAGGCCTACAAGATGTAGTTGATTCTGGTCCCCAGATGATTAACCACCCACTCTACTTGAAGCGTTGCAACCACAGCCGCATGGGCGATGCAGGCTTCAATTGAAGAGACTTGCAGGGCAGCGACATGGTCCTCACCATCTCCCTTTGTGTGCCACTATAAGTTGGACACTTTTGCCTCAGCTGAGGCTGCCTTTGAGAGGCAGGTGCTTCAGCAAGTGCATGTAGTTAGGGGGATTCAGGACCACAATCCCCGCCCATAGGGAGACCAGGCTTCGGTATGTCCCATCAGTGGATTCTCCAAACATGGAGAAAGTGCTGGAGAAAGAGCGTTGTCTTACTTGAATGCTTTTTCTCAGCACGGTGATGGAGAATCCACTCCTTCCCTGGAAGGCAGTCAGGTCCCTCCACCAGCACAGGAACTCTGGAGAAGCCAACGTCACCAACGAGTTCTTCAGATTGCCGCACCTTCGTCGTGAACTGGGGAAAGTGACAGTTGACAAGTGGTGTGGCAAAGATTATAGACTCAGGGTAGAAAGGCATGTGTCAACCCATCCGTGGATTCTCCATCGCCATGCTGAGAAGAAGCGTTCAGGTAAGATAACACTCTTTCTCCCAATTATGATAATGTGCATATTCAGGCAATAATTGGTAATTCCATTGAATTTCTTAGATCATCAATTGTAAAATTATGAAGTAGATTAACTAAATCAAATCATCATGAATATTTGGATGAAATGGGATCTCATGAAAATCTTCTGAAAAAAACTGTACAAATCATCCAATCTCCTATAAGAAGCACCCAAAGCAAAAATAACCAAAAATGAAGGGACTCAAAGAGTTGGAAATCCAAAAGAATTTAACTACAGAAATTTTGGAAGTTTCTGGTGTTGTAAGCTTGAGGACTAAAAGCTATTTACAGGGGCTAAAGAACCATCAGAATATGGTACAGAGAGATCATTGGCTTAAAAAAAAATCCAAGAAAAAAAAAGACTTAGCTGTTGGGTTACCAACAAAGAGGGGAGGATTAGCAAAAACCACAGGAAAACTTGGAGAAGATCAAATAAAACATTATTCACGTAAACTGGCTGAAAAATGGTGGAAACTTGCAGGGTGACAAATGCCTCTGGCTGCCAAAACAAAAATTGCAGAAAACGAAGAGAAAACTCATGAGTTGGAGTTGGAGATCCAAAAGGAAGTGGCCACAGAAATTTCAGAATCTTTGGGTGACAAAAGCCTGAGAACTCTGAAAAGGTTAAAGAGCTATCAAAAAATGGTACAAGAAAATCATGAGTTTGGAAAAAAGCAAACAAGAGAAGATATTTCTTATATTTGTAACAAAAAGGCGACAATTTTCACAAAACATACAAAAACTTCAAGGAGAGCGAGTGAAACCTGCTTCACTTACTCTTCTTGAGGTGCTTGAAGGTGACTCTCAAAGAAAAAATAAGAGGAAACAAAGAGAAAACTCAGGAGCTGAAGATCCAGAATGAAGTAGTTACAGGAATTTCAGAAACTTTAAGTGAAATAAGGCTGAAGACTAAAAACCCTGTTAAAAGATTAAAGTGGCATCAAAGAAAAATACAGGAAGATCTTGAGGTTGGGAGAAATGAAAGGGAAATGATTTGTCAAACGCTTACAAGACAATAGGTGTAAGTATAAACATGAGTAAGAATACAGGAAATAGGTATGAATAAATGAGACAATCAGACAGGAATGGTAGGCACAATTATGCACTTATCCACATCCCTTAATTTAAATTATTAATTGTTATATTGTGCTATATTATATTGTATTGTATTATATTATGCTGCCTCCTTTGACTTCTTCTATTGTAGTAGTCTTTATTCTGAAGTCTGGCAACAGATCAGCAAGGCCCAGCCATGTAAAGCACATTGTAATCACCGAGCAAGCAAGAGACAAATACTCAGAATGAGCAAATTGTGGAGAAACGTTTGACAAAGCAACTTAAGTCTCAGGAATTAAGAAAGGAAAAGCTTCTCACTTAAAAATTAGAGGAAGCAATTCCAGAATTATTACTGAAGAGTCTGAAATTATGAACAAACTGTTGCCTGGTGACACATATTGGGAGTGTCATGGACACTCCACCTTTGCCGGCTAGAAATGGAAACAATATTCCTACAGTAAGCTCCCAAAAAATGGAGAAGCCCCCTCATAAGGTAAAAGCAACCTAGATAACAAGTGCACTCTTAGAAGTCTTGGCAAGACTTGGTTACTGAAAAGTGCCTCTTTTTTTCCCCCAGGAGACCAAATTGATGTAAATTATTTGCATTCATTTCTGTAAAAGCAGTTACTGATCTAGAGTAAAAGCCCTTTTAGATTGCTTATAGTAAGTAATGTGCGAACACCATTTCCCTGTATGATTCCCATGTCCGTACTATTCAAGCAAAAGCGACATGCGTATTTATGTAAAGTTCTTACAGATGCCAATCAGAATCTGGGGAAAGTGGCTATAACACAAGGGTAAGTAATTGAAACCTGAAAACAAAGAAAAACAGAATTAAAACAGAGATTTCAGATGAAATGATACGGTTTTAAGAAAACTGGATTAGTAGAACGATTGTTGCTTTTAGAGGGTAAGTGGACCCAAATATACTTTTTCCCCCTGGGGAAGGAAGCTTTTTATGGATTGGAAGAAGTGCAAGAGTCTGCAATATCTCTTGTGCAAAGATGATAGCTGGTCTTTAAAGGAGAAGGATTTCTAGAACAATGGTAGAATCTAACGTTTCTTGCACAAGATGATGATGGACCATTGTCTTTGGAGGGATTTATCAACTTAATTCCTGCTTTTGAATGTTGACACACTATTTTAAAGGAACAGAATAGATACTGTAATAAATATCTATAAAGATTTTGTTAATAGTAAATTTGGCAAAAGTTTCCTAAACAATAGGTGAAAATGAAACTTTGACAATAATATACAGTATATATCTATATTCAAACAATAATAAATAAGATCTACTTTACTTGAGATTTTTTTGTAATAATCCATACACAGCATTGCACATAAAGAAATAATCATCGCTTATTTATCTAATTCCTGGCAACTTTTTAAAAATATTTTTTACCTAGACACATATGATTTCTCCCATGTCCTAACAGCAATAATACTTTTCCCATCTACATTTATAGGAGTATGTTTGGTCAGTGGTTATTATTGTTATAAAATATATGATTTGCTTTTTTTAATAATTTCAAAGTGGGTTTATTATGGGTTTGCATTTTCTGCCAATGGGTTTTTTTCCTGATATAATCTAATGGATATTTTGTCAGGTTTTGTGGGGATAATAGATGCTTTGGCATACAGACTTCAGACTCTTCCATCTGTCTGGTATTCAGCAGACAAGATAGATAGAGAAAAGTGGCCAAGGAAAATTACAAGATTGCTTGGAGGGAAACAAAAGTTCTGAAACTTGCCTTTGTCTTGCCTTAAGTTTACCATGAATTGGTAAAGGTCTCTGGTATGGCAAAGTATAAATTAATAATAAACCAGGATTCTAAGTTCAAGGTAATAAAACATGCTTAAAAACATATTATGGATTATTAAACTAACTTCAAGAAATGGGTTTAGATTATAGGTGTTGCTAAATTTTTATAGGTGTGGTGATTGGGCTAAGACATTCAAAGTAAGCAAATTCTAGCTTAACATTATTTATTTTATGTTTATTTATTTGATTTGTGAATCGCTTACAAGATAATAGGTATAAGTATAAACATGAGTAAGAATACAAGAAATAGGTACAAATAAATGGAGACAACAGGATATGGACAGTGGCCAGGATGGTGCATTTATGCATGTTCCTTACAGACCTCTTAGGAATGGGGTGAGGTCAATAGTGGATAGTTTGAGGTTAAAGGAGTAGGGGTTAGAGGATGTAACAACAGAGTCAGGTAGTTCATTGTAGGCATTGACCATTCTGTTGCTGAAGTCGTACTTTCTGCAATCGAGTTTGAAGCGGTTTACATTGAGTTTGTATCTGTTGTATTGTTGTGGTTGAAGCTGAAGTAATCATTGACTGGTAGGACATTGTAGCAAATAATTTTGTGTAGTACACTTAAGTCTAACCACAGGCGGCATAGTTCAAGGTTGTCCAAACCCAAAATCTCAAGCCTGGTGATATAAGACTACAATAAGCCTCTGTTGTGAGCAGAGGAGTGTAGTACTCTTCTTGTGAAACACTTCTGGACTTGCTCAATTGTATTAATGTCCAATATGCAGTGTGGATTCCAGATTGATGAGCTGTATTTAAGTATTGGCAAAAGTTTTGTATGCTCTAGTTAGCAATTCAATATTTCCAGAGGAGAAATTTCGTAAGATAAGATTTACAATTCTTAATGCCTTTTTGGCAATGCTGTTACAGTGAGCTCTGGCGCTTAGGTCATTTGATATGAGAACTCCAAGGTCCTTGACAGAATGAAGATCATCAACGAGGTCATATCCACCTAGTTTGTATTTGGTGTACTGATTTTTTTACCAATGTGTAGGACAGAGCATTTGTTGGTCGAGATTTGGAGTTGCCAGATGTTTGACCATTCTGACACATAATCAAGATCGCTTTGAAGGATAATAACATTGTCGATGGTGTTGAATAGTTTTACGTCATCTGCAAAGAGGACGCAGTTGCTTATAAGGTGATCGCAAAGGTCATTTATATAGAGTAGAAAAAGGGTGGGACCTAGAACGCTGCCTTGGGGACACCACTGTTAACTGCAGCAGGGTTTGATATAGCACTCCTTATTTTTACTATTTGTTGTCTGTTTGACAGGAACGTAGTAATCCACTTATGAAGGGATCCGGAAATTATCTGAGAACTAAGCTGTTACAGAACAGTCGGATATATACTGATGAGTACAAGTTGCCTTCTATATCACTAGTCAGGATGAAGAAAAGTTGCAATACATGAAAACCTATCTTCCATTTTGCTTCTCTTTGTTTAACCTTACAGGTAGCAAAGCAGAGAATGCTACAAAGAATTGGCAGGAATGGCAAACTTATTTACGTCCTATTGGCTCTTTCATTGACAATGTTTATAATGATTATTATTGCAGTACCCTTTATAATAAGGTAAGCTGAAGTATTTTACTAGAGATCCTTATATTCATTTATTAACCCACTGTGGAGTGACCATTCAAAGTTACAATGGCACTGAAAAAAGTGACATGACCATTTTTCACACTTATGATTGTTGCAGCATCCCCACAGTCATGAGAAGCTAGGTGAGGAGATGTGTGCCTCGGTGTGAGTGATATTGAGTTGACCACACCCAGTCAATAACATGACCACACAGCCATGTCCATCCAGTCACATGACCACCAAGCCAGGCCCACCACCTAAGCCACACCCACAGAACCAGTTGTTAAAAATTTTGAATCCCACCCCTGGGTGGTACCATATGTTTCCCTCGAATCTTGGCAACTTTAAATTATTTTCAATGCTGAATGAACACTAAACGTGAGATTGCCAGGTGGGCATGTATGCTAACAAAGCCAAAAATAAGTAAAGGTCCAAAGGGATACAGGGTTACCTGCAAGGTGCAGTCTTAATCTTTGGAGATAATTGCAGGTGTGTACATGCACAGAAGAGACTGGTGACTGAAAAGGCCTTTTGAGTCCATTTTGAGAAATGGAAATAAATACAGCTTTCATTTATATGATAAGAGTTTGTGTATCCCCCAAAGAAATGTATGCCATATTTTGTTTGCACATTGCCAAAGGGTTTTATCTAGGCTAAGATCTCACTATTTTTCTTTTTGATTGTTGGTTTAAGGACACTTCTGGATAGGATGGAGAGGTACACTTGAAAAACAGGTCTGTAAATGCAGAAGCACTGGTGATCTGCTACTTAGTCCTCTTATTGGATCTGAAAAACATGGCCCCACATTTCTAAAAGTATTACAGATGTGGCTTAGGAAAGCCTGAATTAGTGAGTCTTAACAATAATAATACAAAATAAAGTGTGCCAGAGTTTTTAAAATTTTTGCAAGCCTCCTGGAATCACTTAAAATCATTTGGGAGCATATTAAACTCAATGAGCTTACTTCCAAGTACATAGCAGAGGTGGTATTCAGCAGGTTCTGACCAGTCCTAGAAAACCAGTAGCAGAAATTTTGAATAGTTCAGAGAGCCAGCAAATACCACCTCTGAATGGGGATTTTACAGTATCCTTCCCCTGCTATGCCCACCAAGCCACACCCTCAGAACTGGTAGTAAAAAAAATGTGAATCCCACCACTGATAGGAAGGTGTGGGAAAGAAGGTTAAAAGGTAGGTGGTGGGAAAGAAACATTGTTGGGGTCAAGATTGTTCCTCCCTCTGTCCTGAGATACAATGGTAAACTGGTATCGGAATCAATAGAATCATTTTTTTTATTTTTCTCATTCATGTAATCCAACTGTGTAATTTCTTTGTTTTTGAAACTTCACCCAAATCCTAATTAGATTTTGTAAACCAATTAACTAAAAGGTGAGCAGAATTGGAGATGACCTTAACTTTCTCATACTTTCAATCATCCAGCTTAGGACATATAAAGCAAAAGAACATTTTGTGAATATGAAAAATTAGATCCCTCAGACAAAAAATAAATAAATCTGAAAAAAGGTCCTTTCCCTGAAGTCTTGCGATCTAGTGGGAGCTTGGCGGAGTGCCTTTTTCTGGGGCTGTTCCTATCTTATGGAACCTTCTCCCCTCAAAAGATTCAGCAAACCCAGGTCCAGGGATGGAAAAAGAATATCTGGGGGTGAAATATCCCAAGGGGATGATTGAGGAGTCTGGTTTGTGTTTTCATTTTATGGTTTAATAGTTATTAAATTTATTGTTATCAATACCCAGAGTTTTGTTTAAGATGGACAGCCATACAAATATTTCTTACAGAGGTAAATGTGCAGCATTTTTTTCTGTTATGTATTGTATATAGTGTATAATTGTCAGTTGAAGTTCTCATTCTGGTCTTCTGTTGGAGGGAAAATACTCTCTCCTGATTGGTTGTTTGGCTAATCAGTTTCATAAAAAAGCAGCCGAGTCAGCCAGGGAGTTCAGTGGCCTCACAGGCTGTATTGAACAAAGAGCTGTTAGAAATCACTCTGGCCTTGCTTCCATTCTTTGTTCAGAACTTAACAGTTTATATCGTTTGTGATATAGTTTCAGGCATGGGTGAAATGAATGGAGACAGTCTTAGTTGGTGAACTTTCAGCTCTTTATTACATAGTGACTTAAGACTTTAATAACAACAACTCTGCCTTATATAGGCAACCTTAATGCGAAATAACCAATAGGGAGCTGTAGCTCCAAAGCCAATAAGAGTCCTTCGTTAAGGGCCAATCGGATTCTCTGAACCCAACCAATCCGATCGAGCCGCTTAACAACCAATCAGAAGTGCAGGGCCAGAACCCTGCACTTTACCCTAAGCTCGCTTTTATTTTAACCATTTACATACATAATACCCCTTCCCCCTGGCTCCTCAATTATGGTGTGATTATATAGTCCTTCAAATAGGATGGTTGTCTTTTGGGTCTATCAGATTTTCTTTGGACTGGCTGCGTGCAGTCCTGTTGAGGTAGAATGTTGTTTGGTAGTGGCTCAGCTTCTCGTTCTGGTGTGATTTCCCTTGGAGTGTACGATTCTTCCTCCTGCTCCATTTCCTGAGTTTCACTTGATTCATTGCTCTCTTGGAACAGGTTCCCTGGAATGTCGTCTTCTTCCATTCCTTCCCCCCCCCTCAGTTTGGTCGTAGGGGAGTTGTTGGCTGGCCGATATGAGTCGTGACCGTAATTGGTCAATATGTCATTTCCACAGTCTTTCATCAACACATCTTACAATATAGGATTTGGGCCCAGTCTCGCGTATTATCGTTGCTTCAATCCAAACCGGGTCGCCCGATAAATTTCTTGCATAAACGGGGTCGCCTACCTTGAAGGTACGGTAGCATCCGCTGGATCCTGCAGGCTTTTCTGGCTCGTAAGCAGGATGCAGTCGGTCGAGGCGGGAACGGAGTTTTCGCCCCATGAGAAGTTCTGCAGGAGTTCTGCCGGTTACGCTGTGCGGAGTGATGTGTTGTAGAAGTAGAATGTGGTTTATTTTTTCATCAATATTATCATAGTCCACTTTTTGCAAAGTCTTTTTTACAAATTGGACCATGCGTTCCGCTCGGCCGTTGGTAGCGGATGCCATTATCAGCAAGGTACTGTTCAAACATTAGCGCTGTAAACTGTGATCCGTTGTCGGACACCAGGACGTCTGGCAATCCATGAGTTGCAAAGAGTCTATTAAGGACTTTAATGACTGCTTCGGAGGTTGTATTGGTCATTCGATGAATTTCTAACCAATTAGAGTATGCATCGACAGTCAACAGCAATGTATGTCCTTTAATCGGCCCTGCGAAATCCAGCTGGATTCTGGACCAGGGTCCACGTGGCATCTCCCATTCGGTCAGTGTAGCTTTTGGCGGTGCGTTGCTGGTTTGTTGGCACTTAGTGCAGGCCTTGACCCATTGCTTGATGTGTCAGTCCATGCCTGGCCACCAAGCATAGCTATGTGCGAGTGCTTTCATCTGCACGATCCTGGGATGTCCTTCGTGCAAAATTTGTAACAGCGAGTTTTGGAGTTGTTCTGGAATGACGACTCTATTGCCCCAGATGACACAGCCTTTTTGCGAAAAAAGTTCAGTCTGCCTTTTTTTAAATGGCGTGAAGTCATCTGGGACCTGGTCCAATGGCCATCCACGTTCTACCCAGCCTAGGACTCGAGCTAGGGTGTGGTCTCGTCTGGTCTCTCTCGCGATATCTCGAGCGGTCATAGGGGGCGAGTTGAGCGTCTCGATTTGTAACGCTGATATTGTTGGTGCCGGATCGTCGAGAGTCTCTGCTAGCGGTGCTCTGCGTCGGCGTGGGGAATGGCTTTCCCCGGGCGATATAACAATCGATAATTATAAGCAGCTAGGAACTCTGACCATCGAGTCATTCTTGGAGACAATCCCAGCGATTATCCCCAGTAAATTATCCCCAGCGATTATCCCCAGTAAAGGTTTGTGGTCAGTTACAATGGTAAATGTCCTTCCATATACATACTCATGGAATTTTTTTACGGCTGACACAATTGCAAGAGCTTCCTTATCTATTTGTCCATAGTTACGTTCTGCATGGGAAAGAGTCTTCGAAAAGTATGCAACGGGAGCCTCGTTTCCATTAGGCAGCACATGGCTCAAAATGGCACCCACCCCAAACAGTGAGGCATCACAAGTTATAACCAATGGTAATGTTTCATTATATTGCATAAGTACAGAATCAGATGTAAGTAAATCTTTTACATTTCGAAACGCTTTTTCCTCCCGGTAACCCCAAACCCACAATGCTTTCTTATCTAATAACCGGTGTTACGGTTCAGCCACAGTCGCCTTATGCGGTAAAAACACATTATAGAAATTGATAAGGCCTAAAAATGCCTGGAGATCTGTTTTGTTACGGGGTCTGGGAGCATTTTTTATCGCCCTTAATTTACTCTCAGTAGGGTGAATACCCTGACTATCAATGCGATAACCTAGAAATTCAACACTGTCGGTATACAGATAACATTTATCCCTTTTTACTTTCAGTCCCGCTTCTTGGAATTTTTTAAGAACACATTTTAAATGATTCTGCAGAATTTTTTTACTAGGAGCTGCAATTAACACGTCATCGAAATACGGAACCACGCCATTGATTCCCTGCAATAATCGTTCCATTAAACTTTGGAATATTCCCGGGGCTACACTTACCCTGAATTGCAATCGGGTACATTTAAAAGCACCTCTGTGCGTTACTATCGTTTGAGCTTGGGCTGTTTTATTGTCCACGGGAAATTGTTGATAGGCTTGAGCTAAATCTAATTTAGCAAAAACCTTTCCGCTTCCCAGGGAATGAAGGAGTTGCTGCACCACCGGCACTGGATACGCGTTCTGCTGGAGGGCGTGGTTTAGAGTGGCCCGGAAGTCCCCACAGATTCGGATTGACCCATCTGGTTTAATGGGGGTTACAATAGGAGTTTCCCATGGAGAATGATCAATGGGTTGCAGTACCCCTTGTTTAATTAGTTTGTCAAGTTGTTCATCTATCTTGGCCTTAAGGGCGAACGGAACTCAACGGGGCTATAAACAGATCGGGGCGACCTTAGGGTCAAGGCTAAACGAAATTGGGGTCCCCTTATACTCGCCCAAACGATCTGCGAAGACATCGCTGAATTCAGTAATAAGGTCCTCCTCCCACTCGCAATCACCGATTCGGTTCACGCCGGCTACTTCGATGCCGAGTGGCGCAAACCATTGGAGGCCCAACAAACTGGGCCTGTCCCTATTGATGATCGTTAGAGGTAAGTATGCCGTATGCTTTTTAAACGAGATGTGGACTCGACAAGACCCAACCACAGGGATCCGATTCCCTTGGTAGTCTTTAAGGATGAGACGTTGCATTCGAAGGTTTTGCCGTTGGATGGTAGGAATGAGTTGCTTTAATGTCTTCCATGACACCATCGAGAGGGACGATCCCGAATCGACCTCCATGTGGCAAGGTTGGTTCTCTATGGTTACTGTAACTCGAATTTTCTTAGCGTCCATGGCTGAGGCGTGACCTATAGTGATAGTATGGTGAGCCTCTTCTTTTTGAAATGCTCGATTTCTGTAGGAGTGGTTTACTGGTTCTTGCCTTACAGGATGGTTTCCTGTCGATTGGCGATAGTTGGTTCCCTTTGAGGCCTGACTTGGTCCCGGTAAACTGCGACAGACTCGACTGATGTGGCCTCGTTTTCCGCACTCATGGCAGAGTGCGTCATGGAATTTGCAGTCTGCCCTGGTGTGGTTTGCCCCGCAACCAGCGCAAGGGCGTGAGGGTTTAGGGCGAGGCTCCCGGTCAGACCGCAGTCGATGGACCCCTACTTCGTCGCTGTCTGACGACGAAGAGAGGTCCTCGTAGTGCGTTGTCGCTAGCTGCTCTTCTGAGCTGGTTAAAATGTCGCCTGTCGGTGGGGTCATTGGGTTTCGGCTTCGCCGTAGTTGCGCCGCGGACTTTTTGGTCGCCTCAGCAGCAGTAGCTTCGGCGATGGCGTCAGCAAGGCCGATGTTGCCTTTCGCCATCAGCTTGCTTTGCATGCCTAGTGCATCTAATCCCAGAATTAATCGGTCTCTCAGTGCTTCATCTAAGTCTGCGAACCCGCAGAGGCCTCCTAAGTGTCGGAGGTCTCCCACAAAGTCAGCCACACTCTCTCCTTTTCGCTGGCTTCTTTGATAGAACTCGTGGCGTCTCATGAGTGTAGGTATGGTTGGCGCGTAATGGTCTCTCAGGAGAGGTTCGAGGTCGTCCCAGCTCATTGCTTTCACTTCTCGAGGTTTCACGAGTGCTTTCGCCATTTTAAAGACAGCCAGGCCGCAGTACGTCAGGAACAGCGCCGCTTCTTGGCTGGTGTGGCGTCCTTCAAGTTGTTTGTTTCGAGGAACTTTTGGAAACGATCCATGTAGGATTCCCAATCCTCTTGGTTTGGATCGAACGGAGCGGGTGGTACGATGCCGCTGGACATGGTTTCCGTTGGTGGCGTCGTCTTAACACGTGCTCTGTTTTTCTTCCAAGTTCCTTAAGATCAGATGTCTCCAAATCCCACCCTCGTTGCCAGTGATATAGTTTCAGGCATGGGTGAAATGAATGGAGACAGTCTTAGTTGGTGAACTTTCAGCTCTTTATTACATAGTGATTTAAGACGTTAATAACAACAACTCTGCCTTATATAGGCAACCTTAATGCGAAATAACCAATAGGGTGCTGTAAGACGCTAGCTCCAAAACCAATAAGAGTCCTTCGTTAAGGGCCAATCGGATTCTCTGAACCCAACCAATCCGATCGAGCTGCTTAACAACCAATCAGAAGTGCAGGGCCAGAACCCTGCACTTTACCCCAAGCTCGCTTTTATTTTAACTATTTACATACATAACAGTTTGCTGGGGATACTTATTAGCTTTTCCAGCAATGGCTGTTTTGTCTAAACATGAGCATACACCACTGCAGAGCCCGTGTTTGTAATATTGTTTTGAAAATAGATTTGTTTACAACTGTCAAATTGAACAAAAGCTGTACACGAACAACAAACCATATAAGTGGCAAAATATTTTTAGACATTGTTGTACAACAAACTCTGTAATTTCTGCTCTTCTTTATTTATCAGAAATCCAGAAGTCCCTTCTGGAAATAACTAGTCTTCCTGTTGAAATAATGCGCGTTACTATACTGCAAAACTATTACTAATGTTGTTTCCCTGTTTGAAACGCGGAGCACTACACCAATTCTTCTGCATTTTTGCTGAAATGAAATTATTAAAAAAATTTAGAGTGCTGTTTCCAACACAATTGAGTAACTGAGCAGAGTACTATATAATTAAAATAGCATGAAATCTAAAATAAAACATTAAACAATAAAATTATTCTTCTTCTCTAAAATATAAAAGATAAAGAAGGAATGGAGTTTTTTCCCCCTTGATTTCTTTTTGTGTTGCTTCTTTGCTAGTATGCAGGACATACAAAGTAAAGGTACCCTTAGTGGATATGAAAAATTAGCTTCAAACTTCAATTATTTTTAGGTGGTTTTCCTGTTGCTCAGATCTAGATCTCAGATAAAATATATGTCATTTCTGAAAATCTAGCCCAGAAACATTGCAATTCATAGAGAGAATATAAGAATTTGCACACAAATAACTGACATTCCAGATTTTCTTAATATATTCAGTTTGGTGGATCATATTTTCCAACTTATGTTAAAATATATCATGATATTTTCATATTAGATTGGTTAAATAGAATCTGGAACTGCAGATTTAGAAGTCAGTTGTTGCTTTCTATCAAAGAAGCTGGTACCTTGAAACCAAATTAGCAAATTCAATAGCACTGAGACTTGTACACAACCCCACAGTACTTTACAGCACTCTCTGAGCTGTTTATAGTGTCAGAATAATGCACCAACAAAATGGTAGCAATACTAACCTCAGAAGTAGAAAAGGGTAAGTCAACCTTGTGCCGAGTCAGGGTGTAACTTTTAGCATGTGGGCAGAGTTATCCTTCAATACTGCATAATTACCTGTACTATTCAGGCCAGAAAGTACTGCGAGGTGCGGGAAGAGGCTGAGTTGGTAAACTAGAGAAAAAGATTCCAGGATTGCTGAGAAAAGGTAGGAAGTGAAAAACAAACAGAAATTCAAAAGATTTGTAAAAATATCTAAGTAGGCAAGACAATATTGTGTTCTGCCTATTACAATTCAGGTTTTGATACAAGAATATGCACCCTGATTTGTATAACCAATTCACAGAGGAACCCCAGAGAATATAGTGTGTTTTTACATTTACATTTGAATGCCGCAGTAAGAATCCTCCCATAGGAATAAGCGTACCCTGTTTTTTTAGTTGCACCCATAGTATTCCTCCTATTGAAATATTTTATTTACCACAGATGCTTGTTTACAGGGACATAGAAATAGTCATGCATTTCATTTATTTGTTAAACAAATGTATATAATTGCCCAACTCACATATAGTAATTCCAGATGGCTTATAGCATTTATTTAACATTTATTAATTAATTTCATTGAAACATGTCAAAACACAGTAGTTCTTTCCTCGGTCTTGTTGAAAGGCCAATACGAGGCCTCTGGAAACTTACTGCTCACCTTAAGGCTTCACTTCTCCCTTTCTTTATCCTTGTTATAAATAGTGATGCTGCCAAAGTAACTATTTTGAGAAGGTTCTATGGGTGGTTACCAAGGTTTTTTCTCTTAGAGCAACTGGCTATGAGAGTGTTCTTGAAATAAAAGCTCTGAAATACTGAAATTCTTGCTCTTCTCAGAAAAATAATGGCACTTCAATATATGGATATTACTTTAGAAGCACCTGAGAATAAGGGTACTAGATCAATAATAATAGTAATAATAATAGCTTAATTGAACAGACAGATTAGAAGAACTGATAAGAACAGGAAGAAGGCTAATCCTACTCATCTAGAGAACTGCTTATTATTATATATTTTGTTATTAAATACATTTTTCCATGCACCTTTTTATTATTATCCTTAACCTGAGATTGAAAAACATTTCAGAATAGTTATTCTCCCATCTATTCTCCCATCTCCCATCTGCAATTGGGTTCTTATTACTCATGGTCTTAGTGGCTACCAATAATAAAATCTATACATTTCCTAGTGCCAGAACGATGTTTTACAAATGTGTAGCTCATTCACATGACATTTGTGTAGCGGCAGGATTATCCTCATATTCAGGATGACCTTCATATGTATATATCTGTAACTGAAATTATGACTATAAACTATAACATACATGATATATGGATAGGGTAGACAGATTGTCACCTGCATAAAAAGTGGCAACTGGACTTATTAGTCAAAACTAATGAAGAATGTTTATTTCTTGTCAGAGAGACTTCAAGTTTTTAGGGACAACACTGGATCAGGAAGCCCCCTGATAACCCCATTCAGAACTAGATGAATACTTTAAACACATATGCACACTGGTATTTCCTTCTTGTATGGTTAGTTTCAAATTACCTAATCATTATTCTATCCATTACCACACCATTATTTATGTTTGTTGAGAAAAACTCAAAATCATCTACCCTTTGTGGTGTATTTCTAGGTCTCTCTCATCCAGAGATGAGAGAGATTGAAATATCAAAGTTAGCATGGAGAAAAGAAGGAAATCCTTAATGGGACACTACCACTATTTAAAACTAGCCATTGAAACAGGAATAAAATATTTCAAGCTTCATCTCCAGTGTACAATTCGTATAGCTTGTCCACAATAACAGAAGGGTTAATGGCATCAAAAACTCCAATGAAATCCAAGTGGAACCTTATTTGTTCCTGAGGTGCTTGCTGTTCTTTTAAAAATAGAGCTATTGATCTAAAGTTGCTAATGCACAGTGTCTACCTTAATTGCTATCTGGGTTTATAGTATGATAAACAACTATAACTCAACAAACATTCTTGCATCTCTGGAGAAAAGTTGGAAAGACCACTGTATTTGCATTTCCTTGTATTTATAGCAGAAGCCACAAAGTGAAGCCATCTTGTTAGTTTCACACTCTCAAGTGGTATAGACAAAGAAACTAAACATGATTGAAAGATTATCAACTACAATTATAATTAATAAAACACATATTGAAAAGAAAGGCAATATTTACATAGTAAAGGTTTTGGGAAAGTGGCAAGTATTCAGTAGGTGTCTAAGAATCATGTCTGTAGATGTCTGAGAGCTATCAGGAAAAAGACCATTCCAGTAGAAGTAGAAGGTTGCAGACAAAAAATCCTAGGAATCTGATTTGAATTGTTAACACCAACAGCAATGATTTCATGGCCTTATCAATAGCAATATAGCAACGAAGGCAATCCGGTACTAAAAAGTAGCAAAGGTTTATTAATATATTTGCAAATACAGATGCACATGAGGCAGATCTAGATCAAAATATGAAACAGGCTTTTATATCCCTTACCCTCTCTCCCTGCCTGCACTCAACACTGTTGTGTTTTCCCATTGGCTGGATACTAACAAGCTCACAACCTATCCGGAGCCCTTATCATCAAACATTCCATAGCTGCAGGGCAAAGTCCAAAGTCACCTTAGCTACAGCTCACAAAGCACTTCCCCCCTCCTCCCTTATCTTCTCTGGACTTTTTGGAGCCATTTCATTAACTGTAATAATACTAATTTTTTTAAAAAAAGCTCTTTAACTATAATTAAAACTTTACAAGCAATACTTTATATTTCACAATGACAACTGTCAGGGAAGCTTGGGAAGTCCTTGTCTGAATATCGGGTTACTTCTATTGTTGGGCAAAGCAACCTTTTCATGGTGGCAGCAGAGCCAGGAAAGTTCAATTTTAAGAGATGGAACCTCAGGACAATAACTCAAATTGAAGATGAAAGGTTGAAGTTTGGTACCTTTGAGTCAGTTTTGAGACCTGGAGACTGCCTGGAGAAGTCCCTGCACTTTTCTTGGAAAGATTTCTGAAATGATCTACCATTGTGTCCTTCCTAAGGCTGGGAGAGAGTGGCCCAAGGTCAGTCAGGCAGCAGACTCCTGGATTCTAATCTCTTATGCACTCTACTCCACTGGGCCCCTTTCCATGTGCTATGTGCAATTCCCTTATTAGGGCCTATCCTTGAGCTGTTCTGTGAATTAGTGATGAGGTTTCTTTAAATGGAATTGCAGGGCTCATTGTTGGGAGGGAAGGGAGAGTCAGCAAAAAGAAAATCCAATGGCAAACGTGTCGGAATCAATAGAATCATTTTTTTTATTTTTCTCATTCATGGTAATCCAACTGTGTAATTTCTTTGTTCTTGAAACTTCACCCAAATCCTCATTAGATTTTGTAAACCAATTAACTAAAAGGTGAGCAGAATTGGAGATGATTTTAACTTTCTCATACTTTCAATCATCCAGCTTAGGACATATAAAGCAAAAGAACATTTTGTGGATATGAAAAATTAGATCTCCTCAGACAAAAAATAAATAAATCTGAAAAAAGGTCCTTTCCCTGAAGTCTTGCGATCTAGTGGGAGCTTGGCGGAGTGCCTTTTTCTGGGGCTGTTCCTATCTTATGGAACCTTCTCCCCTCAAAAGATTCAGCAAACCCAGGTCCAGGGATGGAAAAAGAATATCTGGGGGTGAAATATCCCAAGGGGATGATTGAGGAGTCTGGTTTGTGTTTTCATTTTATGGTTTAATAGTTATTAAATTTATTGTTATCAATACCCAGAGTTTTGTTTAAGATGGACAGCCATACAAATATTTCTTACAGAGGTAAATGTGCAGCATTTTTTTCTGTTATGTATTGTATATAGTGTATAATTGTCAGTTGAAGTTCCCATTCTGGTCTTCTGTTGGAGGGAAAATACTCTCTCCTGATTGGTTGTTTGGCTAATCAGTTTCATAAAAAAGCAGCCGAGTCAGCCAGGGAGTTCAGTGGCCTCACAGGCTGTATTGAACAAAGAGCTGTTAGAAATCACTCTGGCCTTGCTTCCATTCTTTGCTCAGAACTTAACAGTTTATATCGTTTGCTGGGGATACTTATTAGCTTTTCCAGCAATGGCTGTTTTGTCTAAACATGAGCATACACCACTGCAGAGCCCATGTTTGTAATATTGTTTTGAAAATAGATTTGTTTACAACTGTCAAATTGAACAAAAGCTGTACACGAACAACAAACCATACAAGTTGCAAAAATTTTTTAGACATTGTTGTACAACAAACTGTAATTTCTGCTCTTTATTTATCAGACTTCCAGAAATCCCTGGGGCTCTTCCTGTTGAAATAACCCGAGTTACTACACATAGTGCAAAACTATTACTAATGTTGTTTTCCTGTTTAAAACGTGGAGCACTACACCAATTCTTCTGCATTTTTGCTGAAATGAAATTATTAAAAAAATTTAGAGTGCTGTTTCCAACACAATTGAGTAACTGAGCAGAGTACTATATAATTAAAATAGCATGAAATCTAAAATAAAACATTAAACAATAAAACTATTCTTCTTCTCTAAAATATAAAAGATAAAGAAGGAATGGAGTTTTTTTCCCCTTGATTTCTTTTTGTGTTGCTTCTTTGCTAGTATGCAGGACATACAAAGTAAAGGTACCCTTAGTGGATATGAAAAATTAGCTTCAAACTTCAATTATTTTTAGGTGGTTTTCCTGTTGCTCAGATCTAGATCTCAGATAAAATATATGTCATTTCTGAAAATCTAGCCCAGAAACATTGCAATTCATAGAGAGAATATAAGAATTTGTACACAAATAACTGACATTCCAGATTTTCTTAATATATTCAGTTTGGTGGATCATATTTTCCAACTTATGTTAAAATATATCATGATATTTTCATATTAGATTGGTTAAATAGAATCTGGAACTGCAGATTTAGAAGTCAGTTGTTGCTTTCTGTCAAAGAAGCTGGTATCTTGAAACCAAATTAGCAAATTCAATAGCACTGAGACTTGTATACAACCCCGCAGTGCTTTACAGCACTCTCTGAGCTGTTTATAGTGTCAGAATAATACACCCACGAAATGGTGGCAATACTAACATCAGAAGTAGAAAAGGATAAGGGCCTATCCTTGAGCTGTCCTGTGAATTAGTGAGGGGGCTTCTATTCTTTGCTTTAAATGGAATTGCAGGGCTCATTGTTGGGGGGAAAGGGAAGGTCAGCAAAAAGAAAATCCAATGGCAAACTGGTGTCAGAATAACCAGTTCTGTGGGCGTGGCCTAATTTGTTATTCTGGCTTGGTGGTCATGTGATTGGCTGGGCTTGGCTTGTATGTAAATATTATAAATATTTATATAAATATTGAGTTTTTTATAAAAAAAGAGCAACTTTTACCCAAAATCAGGCAAAACAGATTGAGTTGCTCACAGAATCATTCAGTGATCTATCTGCCATCAGCTACCTGAGTCTGTCACATAAAATTTGCCTGCCGTGCGTCTGTACTAAATAATAGAATCTTTAGTCCTAAGGGAGGTTTGGCTGGGCTTAAAAGCAGAGCCGAAGATTAAAGACCAGCTACAAAGCAAGAAATCCAATCATTTCCTGTTCCGAGCTAATCTAAATCTCTCAGCACAGCTGAACAGCTGATGGTCGGGGGGGGGGAGAGAAATGGAAATATAGCAATTTAGCAAACAAATTTGCTGGTAAGGAGTGAATGGGCAGGGAGGGTTCCCATGGGCCATATGGGAGGTGCAGCTTTGTGTTTCTATGCAGCCTGGATTAATTGCTTTGGGGGGTGCTCTGAGGGTGAGATTTCTCTATAGACCACCAGTGGGCCCTGGCCCACCGTTTGGTGACCACTGGTTTAGATTATAGGTGTTGCTAAATTTTTAGAGGTGTGGTGATATGGCTAAGATATTCAAATTAAGCAAATTCTATATTAATATTATCTGAGATCTAAGCTGTTACAGAACGGTCCAATATATACTGATGAGTACAAGTTGCCTTCTATATCACTAGTCAGGATGAAGAAAAGTTGCAATACATGAAAACCTATCTTCTATTTTGCTACCCTTTGCAGATACCAAAGTAGAGAATGCCATAATACAGGAATGGCAAACTTACTAACATCCTATTGGCTCTTTCAATGACAATATTTATGATTATTATGATTGCAGTACTCTTTATAATTAAGGTAAGCTAAAGTATTTTACTAGAGATCCTTATATTCATTTATTAACCCACTGTACCTCAAAGCCCAGTAATGAAAAAGTAAACTTTTCCAACTCTCAATATATTGCTTTTGTAAAGAGCTAACATTTCCTTGATGTTTAAGGGTGTTCACATTACTGCAGCGGGATTTAATATAATATATTCAACCTCAAAGAACCAGAGCAGATGCGACAATGATATAGAAAAATCACAAGAAAGGGTGGGACTGTTTTTGTAAAAGTATTGGTGAGTGGGTCAAATGGAGATAACTAAATGGATGTATAGATTGGAGTCATTCCACTCCCAAGTCCAATAGGGAACATCTGGCTGGTAGGCTTGATTTGGTCCATAAGACCTTCTGATGAGGCTAATCAAACCATGTTGCAGACCACAGATCTTTTTACACACAGAAGATGGAGAAAAGGGAGAGTTTCTTATTGAGAAACAGAGAAAAAGCCATTGTTCTCTAGCCAGTCATTGATTTTTTTTCCTCACCATGTAAAATCTTTACATTTATATCTCATAATCACGCCTCTTTTTGGATTAAACAGATATATTCTCATCAAACTGCCACAGGAATGGAAGGGACCCCTCTGGAAAAACGGTAACTCTTGACTGGAGATACTTAATTATTTGCAACTTTCTGCTCTGAAAATCCTCTTTATGAGGACCAGGCTCAAAATTGTATGGCAATACACCTGTGAGTTTCATTTTTAAAAAGCAAGTTTTAGTGCACAGGATGCTGCAAGTAAAAGTTAAAAACACCGAGAACATTGCTGAATAATCTGCTTTTTCCTGGCTGAATTTGTATGTATAGCATTGACTTCCTGTTACATTCCTCAGCTGGTGGTGTTTCCCTCTCATCTTGGTAACTTTAAGCTATTTTCAGTGCTGAATGAACACTATATTTGACATTGCCAGGTGGGCATGTATGCTAACAAAGCCAAAAATAAGTAAAGGCCCAAAGAAATACAGGATTGCCTGCAATGTGCAGTCTTAATCTTTGGAGACAATTGCAAGTATGTGTTTCAGCATAAGAGGCAATTAAGCCTTCTACTGCCTGCACACTACTTGTACCTACACAGAAGAGTCTGGTGACTGAAAAGGTCTTTGGAGTCTGTTTTGAGAAATGGAAATAAATACATCTTTCATTTATATGATAAGAGTTTGTGTATCCTCCAAAGAAATGTATGCCATATTTTGTTTGCACTTTGTCAAAGGGTTTTATCCAGGCTAACATCTCACTATTTTTCTTTTTAATTGTTTGTTTAAGGACACTTCTGGATAGGATGGAGAGAGGTACACTTGAAAATGCAAGATTCAAAAGCAACCACTGGTGATCTGCTACTTAGTTATCTTACGGGATGTGAAAAGCATGGCCCCACATTTCCAAAAGTATTACAGATGTGGCTTAGGAAAGCCTGAATTACTGAGTCTTAATAATAATAGTAATAATAATAATAATAATAATAATAATAATAATAATAATAATAATAATAATAATAATAATAATAATACAAGTTAAATGTGCCAGGATGCTGAGTTTTTAAAAATTTTGCAAGCTCCCTGGAATCTCTTAGAATCACTTGGGAGCATATTAAACTCAATGAGGCTTACTTCTGAGTACATAGAATTAAGACTGGGTTGCAAGTGTTTAACATAGGTGGTCAAAGGTGACTCTCAAAGAAAAAATAAGAAAGAAAGACTCTCAAACAAATAAGTGAGTTGGAGATTCAAAAAGAAGCTCCTACAGAAATTTCAGAAGACTCTGGTGACATTGGCATGAGATCTAAAAGCCTTCTAGAATGGTTAAAGAGCCATCACAAAATAGTACAAGAAGATCATAAGCTTGGAAAAAAGCAAACAGAAGAAAATTTATTTCTCAGATTTGTAACAAAAAGGCGACAATTTGCAGAAAACATAAGAAAACATCAAGGAGAGTTGGAGAGTGAAAAGGAAGCACTTGCCGGAATTTCAGAAGAAGAGAAGGTTAAGAGGTGGCCAAAGGGGACTCTCAAAGAAAAAATAACAGGAAAGAAAGAGAGAACTCATAAGTTAGAGTTTCAAAAGGAAGGGTCGACAGAAATTTCAGAAGCACTGAAGAATAATCAATGGCCAAAGATGACACTTGAAGAAAAAATAAGAAGACACAAAGTGAAAAGTCATGAGTTGGAGATTCAAAAGAAAGTAGCTACAGATATTTCAGAAGCTCTGAAGATTGAGAGGTGGACAAAAATGACCCTCAAAGAAAACATACAAAGAAACCGATTGAAAACTCATGAATTGGAGATTCAAAAGGAAGGGTCTACAGAAACTTCAGCAGCTCTCAAGGTTGAGAGGTGGACAAAGGTGACCCTCAAAGAAGAAATACAAGGAAACAGGTTGAAAACCTATGAGTTGGACATTCAAAAGGAAGCGCCAACAGAAAGGTTAAAGTGGCACCAAAGAAAAATACAGGAAGATCTTGAGGTTGGGAGAAATGAAAGGGAAAAAACAGGGAAGCCTGTAGCACTACTAGATGCTCAGCGGGTTTCTTCCCTTAAGAGGCTTGCTCAAGCATCCGTTCACTCCTTACAGAAGCGCTCCATTTTACATCTTCCAACTCAGCTGCCTCCTTTGACATCTTCTGTTGTAGTGCATGATGGTAGTAAGGAACAGCCTGGTAAACTGGTCTTTATTCTTAAATCTGGCACGAGATCAGCAAGCCCCAACCATGGAGAACACATTATTAGTGAGCAAGCGGAGGAGAATAATAGTCAAAATGAACAAATTGAAAATGAACTTTTGGAGAAGGAACTTGAGAAGGAACAGGAATCAAAAGAAAACCTTTTCAGACACTTAATAATTGGAGGAAGCAACTCCAGAATACCTACTGAGGAGTCTGAAACATTGAATGAACTGTTGCCTGATAAAACATTGTCCGATGAAGCAGATTGGGAGTACCAGGAAGAAACCACCTTTGCTCCCCTGATTACTGATGTTTTGTCAAGCACTGATAACTATTTTCTTCAGGGAGAGGCCTTTGAAGCTAAGGTTCAAAAACAGTTGGCACACCTGATTCTTAATGTACCTATGAGGAACCTGATTGCCCACTTGATCCGTATCATAAAAGTGAACTGCAGAGAACTGGCTACCCAAAATTCTTGCGCTTTTCTCATCTCTAGAATGGGTCTTGGAATGAAACTCTTCAATAAGAGAAAAAACATGAAGGAAGCTTCTGATTTGTTGAAATCCTACTTGTTCTTGACTAAAAATGAAACCAATATAACTACAGCAAGCTCCAGAAAAATAAAGAAACCTTCTGACGAGGTAAAAGCAACCTAGATAAATAATCCAAACAGGTGCACTATCAAAATGTTACAAGATTTGGTTACCTAGATTCTTTTTTATTCCAAGAGGTTAAGTTGGTGTGAATTAATTGCGCATTCATTTCTGTAAAGACAATTACTTTTTTTGAGTAAAAGCCTTGTTAGATAGTTTATAGTAATGTGCATGTGCCAAGACTACTTCTTTGCCTGGTTCCCATCCCTATATACAAGGATAAGTGGCCGTGTGTATATATGTAAGGTTTTACAAACTCTGATCAGCATTTGGGGAGAGTGGAGTATAGCACAAAGGTAAAGTAACTGAAACATGAAAACAAAGAAAAACAGAATAAGGTTCATCAGAATTAAACCAGAAATCTCAGATATGATGATTTTAAGAAAACAGGATTGATAAAGCTGTTGTTCCTTTTAAAGGGTAGGTTGGCCTGAATATACTTTTTTTCTGGGGAAAAGAGCTTTTACATTCAAATACGTGAAGGCCCACCTTCCACTTTACTTCTCTTGTTTAACCTTGCAGATACCAAAGCAGGGAATTCGACAATATGGGAGTAGCATCAATTGGCGATTGGCTGTTTCAGTGACAACAGTGATGGTGGTTGTTATTTTAATAATTTGCTTGATTGAGGTAAGCTAAAATATTTTTCTAGAGATCCTTATATTAATTTATTTACCCACTATATCTCAAAGTCCAGTAATGAAAAGATAAATTTCTCCAAACTCTCAATTTATATACTGCTTTAGTGAATCCCTAGCATTTCCTTGAACACTGTAACTCAGAAACCACATTACTGCACCCAGGATTTAATATAATATATTCAACCTCAAAAAAAGGGTGGGACTGATTTTTAAAAAAATGTTAGTGAAGCGGACAAATCATGACAAAATGGGTATATTAAGTTTGGATTCATTCCATCTTAAATTCTGAGAGGGAACCTCTGGCTGGTAGGCTTGATTTGGTCCATAAGACCTTCTTATGAGGTTTACCATGACCATGTTGGAGACCCCACACCTTTTTATAAGCAGAAGATAGAGAAAAAAGAAAAGTTTCTTACTGAGAAGCAGAGGGGGGAAAAACATTGTTCTCTGTGTCAGTCATTGATTCTTTTTCCTCACTGTGAAAAATCTTTACATTTATCCCTCACAATCACACCTCTCTTTTTTGATAAAACAGATCCGTTCTCATCAAACTTCCAAAGGGACAGATGGAATGCCTCCTGTAAAACGGTAACTCTTGCCTGGAGACACTTAGTTTTTGTAATTCTATACTGTGAAAATCCTGTTTATGAGGAACAGCCTCAATATTAAGTGGCAATGCACTTATAAGTTTCACTCTTAAAAAGCAAATTTTAATTTACAAGATGCCGCATCTAAAAGTTGTAAACACTGAAAACATCACCAAATAATCTCATTTTTTGCTGGCTGAATTTATATGTTTAGCATTGGCTTCCTGTTACATTCCTCAACTGGCCTCATATCCTTTTTTCCCCCTCTCCTCTTGGCAACTTTGAATTATTTTCAGTGCTGAAGAAACATTAATATTCAGATTTCCAGTGTGACACGCATGCTAATGAAGCCAAAAAATAAATAAAATCTTAAATAGCTACATGGTTACCTGCAACCTGCACTCTTAAAACTCTGGAGACAATTGCAGGTGTGTGTTTCAGCATAAGAGGTTATTATTAAGGCTTCTTCTGCTTTGCACACTGTTTGTAAATGCACAGAAGAGTCTTGTGACTGAAAAGGCCTTTTGAGTCCATTTTGAGAAACGGAAATAAATACACCTTTCATTTAAATGATAAGAGTTTGTGAATTCCTCCAGTACAGAAATTGTTATATTCTGTGCATGGGTGCAAGGAACAGAGACGAGGCAGTGAACAGTGAACTTCAACTCTTTATTAATCATCGTGAACAGAGCAAAAACCTGGGGCAGCAGCAGCCCTTTTATAGGGCAGGCTGCTGACCTATAAACCAATGAGAACATGGAAGTATTAAACCCTTGAGCCAATGAGAGTGGCTTGTTAATAGCCAATCAGATACTCCAGAAAGGACCAATCCGATATCGCTATTATCGGCCAATCAGAAGTGCAGGATTAGAACCCTGCTTTTTCTTTAAGCTTTGATAAACTTTATTTAAGCGTTTTTATTAGTTCATAACACCCCTTCCCCCTGGGTTCCATTTGAGGGGTGCGGTGATGTAATCTCTAAGATATGTGGGTTGTTTTAACTGTCTATTAGATTTGCGCTGTCCCACTGGTTCCCATCTGCAGTCCAGCTTCGGTGGGACATTTTTGGACATATCTGGTACCGGTGGTTCCTCATTCTCACTGGACGACTTGGTGCTGCTAATTCTGTCGTTGTTGTTGTCCTTCGATCTTAGCGGGCTAGCCTCCATTGAAGTATTCCTCTGTGGTGAGGACATACCCCTCCCTGATTCTTCTTCATTAATCGCTCCTGATCGCTGACTTCCTTCGCTTCTGCTCTCCACCATCTCGAATTCGGTTTCTTCGACATCCCCTCCCCCCTCAGTTTGGGAGTCTCAGGAGTCGCGGGAACTGGGTTGTAGCCTAGAGCGAAGCTGATCTATATGGCGTTTCCATATTTTTCTGTCGCAGGTTTGCACATGGTACAATCTGGGCCCGGTGGTTTCAATTACAGTTGCTTCGATCCATAATGGTTCGCCGAAGAGGTTTTTAGCGAAAATTAAGTCGCCTACCTTGAACTCGCGGCATTTCCCGCTGGATCCGCAGGGTTTCTCTGGCACGTAGGAAGGGTGAAGCCCGTCGAGGTGGGAACGGAGCTTGCGTCCCATCAATAGTTCAGCTGGCATCTTGTTGGTGATGCTGTGCGGAGTTATGTGTTGGAGTAGGAGTATTCTGTTTATTTTTTCATCAATGTCCCCATAGTCCATTTTATGGAGAGTTTTTTTAACAAATTGTACCATTCGCTCGGTCCTGCCATTAGCCGCAGGGTGCACTGGCGAAGTTAGCGCATGGTGGATGCCCCGATCCGCTAAGTATTGTTCAAACGCCAGGGCAGTGAACTGGGGTCCGTTGTCCGGAGACCAGGACATCTGGCAGTCCGTGCGTTGCGAATAGCCTGTTCAATTTTCGGATGACGGACTCCGTTGTAGTATTTTTCATTTCGTGGATCTCGAGCCAGTTGGAATAGGCATCCACTGTTAGGAGGAACGTATGTCCTTTAGTAGGTCCCGCAAAATCAATGTGAATGCGGGACCACGGTCCCCGGGGGGTTTCCCATTCTGTTGGAGTTGCTCTAGGTGGGGCACTGCTGACTTCTTAGCACTTTAAGCAAGTCTTTACCCAGGCTTCAATTTGCTTGTCGATGCCCGGCCAACACGCGTAGCTTCGTGCGAGCGCTTTCATACGCACGATGCCGGGGTGACCGTCATGCAATGTTTTCAATACTGCTCGTTGTAACCGCTCTGGGATGACGACTCTATCTCCGCATAGGATGCAGCCTTTTTGCGAAAACAGTTCTGTTTGCCAGTTTTTGAAAGGGGTGAAATCGTCAGAGGTTTGTTCTATTGGCCATCCTCTTTCGACCCAGCTAAGAACTCGCGATAAGACAGGATCTCGTTTTGTTTCAATTGCAATGTCTCTGGCTGTTAGCGGTGGTGAATGTAGCATTTCAATCTGGAGTGTCGTAAGGGTTGGAGCTGGGTCGTCGATGGTTTCCGGAAGTGGGGCACGGCTCAATGTATCAGCATGGGGAATGGCTTTCCCCAGGCGGTGTTGTAATTTATAGTTGTACGCAGTTAAAAACTCCGACCAGCGAGTCATTCTAGGTGACAATATATAGGGGGTTGGCTTGTCTCCCGCTATAATCCCTAACAACGGTTTGTGGTCGGTAACAATAGTAAAATCTCGTCCATACACATATTCATGAAACCGTTTCACAGCAGATATAACAGCAAGAACCTCTTTGTCGATCTGGCTATAATTACGTTCAGCCTTTGACAAGGTCCTTGAAAAATAGGCAATAGGGGCCTCACTACCATTTGGTAATACATGACTCAAAATGGCTCCTAATCCAAACGGTGATGCGTCACATGTAATTGTTAAAGGCAGAGTCTCATTATACTGCATTAAAACAGCATCTGAGGTTAGTAAGTTTTTCACTTGTCGGAATGCGTGCTCCTCGCGGTGTCCCCAGACCCAGGTTGCTTTTTTGTCGAGAAGTCTATGTAGGGGCTCAACTACGGTTGCTTTCCGGGGCAAGAATATGTTGTAAAAGTTAATGAGCCCCAGGAAAGCTTGGAGATCAGTTCTATTTCTGGGTCTTGGGGCGTTTTTGATTGCTCTCAGTTTGCTGTTAGTGGGGTGGATGCCCTGTTTATCGATTAGGTACCCCAGGAACTCTACTTTGTCTGTACACAGTTGACATTTATTTTATTTAACCTTAAGGCCAGAGTCTTTAAATTTCTGGAGAACCAATTTAAGCCGCTTTTCTAATATTTCTCTATTCGGGGCAGCAATTAAAATGTCATCAAAGTATGGCACGACCCCCTTGATCCCTTGCAAGAGTCTCTCCATCAGACTTTGAAAAATCCCTGGGGCTACGCTCACTCCGAATTGGAGTCGGTTGCACTTAAAGGCGCCTCGGTGCATAACGATCGTCTGTGCCTCTGCGGTTGTTTTATCTACAGGCAGTTGTTGGTAGGCCTGTGCTAAATCCAATTTAGTGAAGACTTTTCCGCCCCCCAGGGAATGGAGAAGGTGTTGTACCACCAGTACCGGGTAAGCGTTCTGTTGAAGAGTGTGATTAAGGGTAGCCCGGTAGCCCCCACAAATCCTTAACGATCCATCCGGTTTGATGGGTTTACAATTGGGGTTTCCCAACGAGCGTGGTCAGTTGGTTCTAAAACACCCTTGGCTATTAACTTATCGAGCTGCTCGTCAATTTTTGGTTTAAGGGCAAAAGGTACCCGACGAGGCTAAAGGCGGATGGGGGCTACTTCAGGGTTAAGGTTAAATGATATCGGGGTCCCCTTGTACTCACCGAGTCCATCTGCGAATATGTCCTGGAATTTCTGGACGATGGCCTCTTCCCAGTTGTCGCTTCTGGTTTGGTGAATGCTGGCTACCTCGATCCCAAGTGTGGTGAACCATTGAAGGCCCAACAAGCTAGGCTGGTCACAGTCAACGACGGTCAGTGGCAATGACGCAGTACGATTTTTGAATGATACTTGGACTTGGCTGGATCCAACGACCGGAATTCGGTTGCCCTGATAATCCTTGAGTATGCTTCTTTGAGCTCTGAGGTCTTGATGCCGGATGGCAGGGATTAATTGTTTAAGAGTCTTCCAGGAAACCATCGAGAGGGACGATCCTGAATCGACTTCCATCACACAAGGCTGGTTTTCGATGGCGACCTTCACTCGGATCTTCTTTGCGTCTAGCGATGAGGCATGACTGATTGTAATGGTTTGGTGTGCCTCTTCTCTTCTCTTCTCGATAAAATGGCCGGTGTTTTGTTTCTGTAGGAGTGGTGGTTCCATTGGCGGTTCAAATGTTCCCGACTCACAGGGCGATTCCCTGTGGTCTGGCGGTAGTTGTTCCCGCTCTGAAGTGGACTGGGTCCTTGCTTGCTTCTACAGAACTTTCCGATGTGGCCTCTTTTCCCACAGAAATGGCAGAGTGCATCGAGGAATTTGCAGTCTGATCGTGGGTGATTTGCCCCACAACCCACGCATTGGTGCAGTAGTCTTTGATTTTGCTGGTAGCGTTGATCACGTTCAGACCGGAACCGGTTGACCTCCTCCTCATCACTTTCTGATGGCGATTCAAGGTCCTCGTGGTGGGTGGCTGTTGTGTGTCTCTCGAGGCGAGGTGAGGTATCGCTAGCAAGTTGACGGAGCGGTGTATTGGTGCGGCACATTCAGGCGGCTGACTTCCTGGTTGCTTCTGCTGCAGTAGCATCCTTGATGACATCAGCAAGGTTAATGTCCCTTTTTGCCATGATCTTGCTCTGTACCATCTGGTCATCTAATCCCAGAACTATTCGGTCTCTCAGAGCTTCTTCGAGGTCTGCAAACTCACAGAGGCCTCCCAGGTTCCAGAGATCCATGATGAAATCTGCAACGCTCTCTCCCTTCCGCTGGTCCCTCTGGTAAAATTCATGTCTTCGGACAAGCGTTGGTACGGTGGGTGCATAGTGGGACCATAGAAGGGGTGCGAGGATGTCCCAGTCCATGGTTTTCACCTCAGCCGGTTTCGCTAGTGCCTTGGCCATCTTAAAGATGGCAGGCCCGCAATGGGTCAGGAACACTGCTCGCTTTTTCCTCGTAGTGGCATCCTTCAAGTTGTTGGTCTCCAGAAACATCTGGAAGCAGTCTATGTATGAGTCCCAGTCTTCTTGTGCTGGGTCAAATGGAGCGGGTGGTATGGCGTCTCCGGACATGGTTCCGTTGTCGATGTGCCTTCAGCCATGTGCTCTGTTTGGTGCTCTGTAGTGTCCAGTCAGCTCTGATGTATCTGCATCCCATCCTCGTCGCCAGTGTTATGTTCTGTGCATGGGTGCAAGGAACGGAGACGAGGCAATGAACTGTGAACTTCAACTCTTTATTAATCATCGTGAACAGAGCAAAAACTTGAGGCAGCAGCAGCCCTTTTATAGGGTAGGCTGCTGACCTATTAACCAATGAGAACATGGAAATATTAAACCCTTGAACCAATGAGAGTGGCTCATTAACAGCCAATCAGATTCTCCAGAAGGGACCAATCTGATATCGCTATTATCAACCAATCAGAAGTGCAGGATTAGAACCCTGCTTTTTCTTTAAGCTTTGATAAACTTTATTTAAGCGTTTTTATTAGTTCATAACAGAAATGTAAGCCATATTTGGTTTAAACATTGTCAACAGGGCTTTATCCAGTCTGAGATCTCACTATTTTTCTCTTTAATTGTTTCTTTAAGGACGTTTCTGGATAGACAGAAGAAAGATATACCTGAAAACCAGGTATGTAAAGGCAAAAGCAATGACTGGTGATCTGGCTATATTCAATTTTCTTATTGGATCTGAAAAACACATTCCCATAAGTATTATGTGGCTTAGGCAAGCCTGAATTTAAAATAATGATCATGATGGAAGAAGGAGAAGGAGAAGGAGAAGGAGGAGAAGAAGGAGAAGGAGAAGGAGGAGGAGGAGGAGAAGAAGAAGAAGAAGAAGAAGAAGAAGAAGAAGAAGAAGAAGAAGAAGAAGAAGAAGAAGAAGAAGAAGAAGAAGAAGAAGAAGAAGAAGAAGAAGAAGAAGGCCAATCTACTGGGATCCACTCGCATAATCCTGCGATACATCACACAGTCCTAAACACTTGGGAAGTGTTCGACTAGTGATTTGAGATACGAAACCTAGCATAGTTATCTCGTTTCCTGTGTACACTGTTGTTTTTTGTGAATAATACCAACAACAACAATAATAATAATAATAATATAGTGTGACTGGTTTTCCGGTTCTGCGTGGCTTCGGTGGCAGTAGGAATTCGTGACCATTCGTGATTCCTGCTGTGCTTGCCGCCAAGGTACCCCCGATCCAAATGGGTCAGGGGGATATGGCTGCCCTGTAGGGACAGCCGAAGAGAGAGGGGAGCTGGACAGGGGATTGGGGGTGCCGCAGACCCCCTCCTCGTCCAGAAAAACCCCTTTTTCCCAAGGTGGTGGAGCGGCGGTCAGCAATGGCTGCCACGAAGAAGCCAGCAACCGGGTAAGATTGTGCTGGAGGAAGCAAGAAAAGTGAAAGTGCTGGCTGAGCCGGGTCAATCAACATCTTCTAAATTCGTTGGAATTGAGCTGTCTGAATTGCTGGAGGATACATTGTATCCCTAAGAAGATCGAAAGCGGCGGAGAAGCTGTTAAAGGGAACTTTTTTTTTCTTCACTCTCCCACCCCATGGAAACAGCAGATGAAGATTTGAAATTTGTTTGGGCACTGAAGGTGAACTATTCTGAAAGTTGAAGTTAAGGGACAAAAGAGTTCTTGGACATTGGACTTAAAAATTTAAGAAATTGGAAAACCCTTATTAGAGGTATGGATTTCTGATCATTTAAAAATTGATGTTGCAAGTGGAAAGGGAGAGGAAAAAAAATTGGAGCAGAAGTGGAAAAGGGAGGAGATTGCCTAGAATCTCAAAGAAAGATACAAGGTAATTGGACCTCTTTGACCCCAGAAAAAGAAATAGAAGAAAGAAGAAAAATATAAACTTTTGGAACTTTTTTTGAATTATTTTTGATTAAAAATACTTGGATGGTTGTTTTGGGGAAAGTTTCTCTTTTCAGGATGGCATCGCTTGTGGATGAACTAAAAACTGAATATCAAAAATATAAAAAGGAAGAACAAGATGGAAAAGATACTTTGGGCACTTAATTTCAATTTTTAGAAATGGCGTTAGGTGCTTATGAAAAATTGATTATGCAGCAGAATGACTGGGACAAAGAAGAAGAGGAAGAAGAAGCCATCTTTGATGAACAGTGGGTTTTTTCCGGGGAGGAGGAGAAAGAGGATAAGAAAAAGGGGATTTCAAGATTGAAAAAACAACCAAAAAAGAGAAAAATGAGAGGAAAGGTGGATGCAAGGTTAGAAAGCAAAGGAAAGGGAGTAAGAAAAGGGAGGAGGAGAGACAAAGGGGTAAAAAGGGCAAGGAGAAGAATAAGCAAGAGAGAAAGGGGGGGAGGAGAAGCCTCAATGATGGGAAGCAAGATCTAAAGAAAAAAAGTTTATTTAGAGACAATGGGTGAATCGAATTAAGGATAAAAGGGGGATTCTGGAAAGTATATAAGATTATGTTTTTATATGTGTATTTAGAGTATAAAATTTACTGTGTAATTTTAGAATCTACTAAACAGAATCCCAAGATAAATTAAGTGTTATATGAAGTACTTTTAAGTTAGGTTAATGAGTTAAAGGCGTCACCCCAATTCGTGTATAGGAGAAGTATAGTAAAAGAAAAAAGATGAATGGATAGTTGGAAATAGAACAGACAAAGAATGTTATTGAAAATGGTAATAAGATATGGAAGGATATATAAAGGTTTTGTTATGTTTTTTTTTTGTATATTGATAAAAGGCAATAAAATTTTAATTAACAAGAAATAATTTGGATGAAAAGGAGAAGCTGGGATAAGATATGAAGTTAAATAGATAAAGTAAATATTGATATTATAATTTGGAATCATTATGTTCTATTGGTTTTCTTCTTTTTTTTTTTTTTAGAAAAGAATTTATAAGCCTTGATTGTTTGTGCACTGTTTTTGTAAAATTGATAAAATTGGTTTTTAAAAAAAGAAAAAGAAAATGATAATAAGATATGGAAGGATATACAAAGTGAATATGATGTTTGAATTTGTGTCTGTGTGAAGAGTTTCAACCCGGGATCAGGCAGCCTTCAGAAAAGATGTTTTAATTTTGTTTATATTTTGTGTTTTGTATGTTTATGAAAGGCAATAAAATTTTAATAAGCAAGAAATATAATTTGGATAAAAGGAGAAGTCTGGATAAGATATGAAGTTAAATAGATAATGTAAATATTGATATTACAATTTGGAGTTATTTTATATGTTCTATTGGCTTTCTTCTTTAATTATTATTATTATTTTTTTAGAAAAGATTTTTCAAGTTGTTATGCCTGGATTGTGTATTTTTTTTTGTAAAATTAATAAAATTTGTTTAAAAAAAATAATATAGTGTGACTGAATGGTAGATTTTTAATTTTTTTTAACAAATTTTATTTAGTTTTTCACATTAAAAACAAAAATCTCTTTTTAGTTGAAAACATATTTCCGGGTCATCACCTTTACATACAAATATGGCAGCAATTATACATTTATATATGCATACTTTATTATTACCTTTTCCATTCCAAATTTTCAGTAAGGAGAGAAACAAACACATTAATTCTAGCCCCTTTCATTAATCTCAATCGAAACATCTTTTTGTTTCATTTCAATTATTTCAAATATAATCCTTTAATATTTATTTTAAAAATAAAGATAAACAATATGAGTTTGCCTATTATTATTATTATTATTATTATTATTATTATTAATAATAATAATAATAATAATAATAATAATAATAATAATAATGTTACCAATGTCTCTCCTTGCTCTTAATAGTCTATGTTAACTTATTAATTTAGTTGGTTCTTTAGTCTGTAATATTCCCTTTTCATTACACATTCTTTTTATAAATTCTAGATTAATACAAATTAATACTAAAAAAAAAAAAAAGTATAGGTTTCCCCATTTTTACTGCTTTGAGTGTGACACCTCAATGATTAAAATATACCTTTATTCCCTCATCTTGATGCCCAATAAACCATTATTTTTAAGAAGTTAAAATAATAATCATTACATCTTTTCATTTGGATTCCGCAGCATATTTTCCCCCCTTATTTTTTATTAAGAGTTATCAGTATCAATATTACCCAATTTTCTGAATATTTTTAATTGCAGAAATATTCTTATTATTCTGTCACCCTGCAGAATCCCCTTTTTAATTCATCGACCATTATCTCTGAAAAAACAATTTCTTTTCAACATTTTACTATTTCTTTATTTCATGCACCTGTTTCTTACTGCTTCTCCTCCCCCTCTTTTCCCCAAATCTTTTCTCATTCCAGTTTATATCCTTCTCTTTCTTAATATCTTCCTTTCCCCTTTTCTGCTGGGTCTTTCTGCCTTTCCCTACTTCACAGGTATTCCCTTTGATTGCCTTCTTAAATCTCAACTTTTTAACCTTCCTTCTTTCCCTACTTCTTTGGAGTCTTCTTTGTGTTAATTGTCTATTTAAAATCTCTTCTCCATGAGTCGACTCCTCCTCCTCTGAAGCTCTTTCTTCTTGTTCTTCAATCGTCATTTCCATTTTTTCGAACACAAAGTTATTCGCCTCTTTCCTGTAATAATTCTCTCATATTTTTAAGTTCCATTTTTAATTCTCGAAGAGATATCATCATTACACACTCTTATATTTTATGATCGTTAAAGTCCACACACAAAAAAAGAACACTTTTATTTTCCTTCTTTCTTCTTTCAATTTTCTAAAGTTCTCAGTTATTCCAGCCCAGGGTCTACACCAAAAACATCAATCAATCCCACAGTCAGTCTTTCCTTGCTTTTTCCTTTATTCTGGTTCTGCTTTCAGTTTCTAAGATTCTTACTTTGTTTCAATATTTCTTTAATGTTATATCCACACGTTCATTCAGAAACAGGATGCTTTCCATTTTGTTTGAGCTCAAGTTTTTGTCAAAAGGTGGCACTCTCCATTATACAAAGTCTTCACCTTTTCCCCCTATTTTTTTATTTAGGGTTTTTCGAACCTCAATATTCCAGCACAGTTCAGTCTCCAATTTTTAAACTTTATTATTATTATTTTTTGACAATCTTAAGTCCAGCTTTATTTTATGCCTTTTTATTCCCAAAATATTTTAGTCCAATTTAGTTAAATCTTTAGTTCCAGCTTCTTCCTTTCCCAGTTCGAAGCCTCACTTAGCTGTCAAAAATATTTTTTTTTCCCTGTTCCTTTGTAATTTCGCCGCTCACTTTTCTTTTCTTAAAAATTCCATATTACCTTAATACCTTAAATTGCTTTTATTTAGTTGTATTTCCCAGTTGTCTCAGTTCAGATGTTATCCACCCCTTTTTTCCCTCCTGCACAAATCTTAATCCAGCTGAGTCCTCTTTGCGGTGGCCATTTTAAAGCACCGCTGCAGTCGTCTTCAGGGGGAAAAAGACCAAGCCCGGGGGAGACATGCAGCTCCCCTCAACCTGGCTTGCAGCTTCCCTTTACCCTGCCGCCCCTCCAAGGCAGCTTCAGTCCTTAATTGTAATGATCGGGGCTCTCCAATGAAAGAGCATGGACCATAGCTGCAGAGAGTCGCGATTTACGGTCTGTCAGTGAAGAGGCTCTGCCTTCTTCCCCAGATTTTTTAAAATTTTGTAAGCTACCCAAAATCACTTTTATGTGTTGGATGATTATTTAAATTTGTTTAAATAAATAAATAAAAATATAACCCTCTCATTTTGGAAGTATATTAAACTAAATGGGCCTTTCTTCTGAGTAAATAAACTTCAGGATTGGGTGCAGTGTTTAACATAGGTTGACTTTTACTTGGTAACCGAAGTCCATAGCAAGCTGTTGTACTCTCCCTAAAAGTAGCTGTTCCTGTTTTAAAGTCATTCATTGAGTTTAAAATCATTTAAGCCAGGCAGGGTAATCACTCCATACTGTGGATAAAGAGGCAGCTTCTCAGCTGTTCCTCCTGAATCTTCCAATTTCCCTCGCTTCTTAGCATTTCTTCTAGAACCTGCAAGCCAATCAGTTGTCCTCAGGAACAGGAGGCACCCTTATTTTCTGCTCACGTAGAAGTAATTCAGAACTAGCTTCTCTGTGAAGAAGGCAATTGTAATAGCCAATGTCCAGGAGCTCAGCCTGTCCTATACCTGTGATTTCTAGATGACTGACAATTTGAAATGTTGAAATATATGCTATAGTATTTAGGAATAACACAATATTTTGAACTATTTGAAGACTTTTATGACATAGTTCCCACATTGTGTCAAACTGTGGATGACCAGAAAATTGTTTATGGAATAAATCCCAATGGCTGGATTCACAAAACGAAGGGAAAACCTGAATGTGAGAATGTATTGAGTCAAATGTATAAATTGCATCTTACAATTTTAGGTATTTTTGTGTATTTAAAATTATTGCTAATGCATCTTTTAGGAGAAAAGTTTTGCTACAACCACTTGTGACTTATTAAATATACCAAATATGAATAAACATGGCTTTTCAAGATTTTCCAAGCATCTTTTCCAGCTCTGTCAAACTCATTAAAGTGGGAGATAGCATGCATGAAGCAAGATTGATCTTTTGCAAAGATCCCATATGAATAATAGTGACAATTCACTTAACCAGAGTTGTATGGACCAGGTGAATTGATAAAAGCCTTATTTTCATACAACATTAAGGCATACAATTATTTCACACACCATAATTAAACCCAAATTAAATAACATGTATTAACATAACATCACTTGCAAAGTTTAGGAATGTTAATACTGCAGGATTTTTTTTTAGCTGCAGCTAACTACTACTGATCATTAACATTGATTAGCAGAAGTACAAAATACATTCCAGAATTCTCTATCATAGATGAAGAGGGAGCTAAAACTCATGACATAATTAGGAGTCCACAAGTTTTCTCTAATTTGCTAGCCACAATATTCCTCCAGGAAGAACCTCCATTCTATAATTTGAAATTTGAATCTGAAATATAAATAAAATGATAATGCAACATGAAAATTAAAATCTCAGACTTAAGTTTTATTATCATTTTTTCACATCCTTTTCTCACACTTAGACTTCAGCAATTTCTGTTGAAAAGTCTCCTTGGCTTAAAGATATTTATCACTCTCTTGATAAAATATGGAAAAAACGTAGCAGTGATGCATTTCATGTTGAAGAATCCTCAGAAGAGGACGAGATATTCAATCGTGACAACGCAAGGTATTTTTCTTTTTTTCCCTTTGGCACATATTACAAGAAAGAAATTCACAAAGCATGATGATGATGATGAATTTAATCATCATCATTTAAGCCACCATGTTCATTTACAGCCTGGCTTCCTTTTACTGCTAACTCTTCCAAATGTAATTACATTCTCCAATGAATTCTCCTGTGTGGCATGACCAAAATAAAAATAGAGAGGGAATCATCCCTACCTGACACTTATATCTTTCATTGTAAAATTCTTGGAACAAGTTTGGATTTGCCCAAACTGAGATCACTGCAATGTGTTTTTCACGGGGCTGTCCTTGAAGATCACTTCAACTGCCCTTGAAGGCAACTCAGAAGCTCCATCTGGCCCCAAAAGCAGTGACACATGCAGTTCTAGGTTTGCCAATCTTATACCTCTATTATATGACCTGTTGGCTCCCAGTTTTCCTCTGGGTGTAATTCAAGGTCCTGGTTGTCATCTTTAAATCCCTACATGGCAGGAATCAGGATATTTGCAGGATCCCATCTCCCTGACAGTGTCTGTCCTTCCTACCAGATCTGATAGGGTAGGTACACTCCAGGTCCTTTGCCTGAAGTCTTGCCATCTAGTGGGAGTTTGGAGGAGTGCCTTTTTCTGGGGCTGTTCCTACCTTATGGAACCTTCTCCTCTCAAAAGATTCAGCAAACCCAGGTGCAGGGATGGAAAAAGAATATCTGGTGGTGAATTATCCTAAGGGGATGATTGAGGAATCTGGTTTGTGTTTTCATTTTATGGTTTAATAGTTATCAATTTTATTGTTATCACTACCCAGAATTTTGTTTAAGATGGACAGCCATACAAATATTTCTTACAGAGGTAAATGTGTGGCATTCCACAAAAATGCTTACTTTCTTCTTCCATTGAAAAAAAACCATAATGTATCTGCAAGAATGAAGAATGTGTGTAGTTGGAGATGTTGCCCTTGCTGACTACAAGGTTTGGATTTATCTTCATATACTGCTTCTGTATTTTGCTCGGGTTACCAATTATCTTTTTTGGCTATAGCTGTTTTCTCTAAATATGGGGTTACACCACTGCAGAGCCAATGTATGTAATATTGTTTTGAAAATAGATTTGTTTCACATACAAGACTTGTATGTGAATAACAAACCATACAAATTGCAAAAAAAAAAAAAAACCCCAACCCTTACATCTTATCGTTGCACAATAAACCTATAATTTCTGCTCTTATTTATTTATCAGACTTCCAGAAATCCCTGGGCCTCTTCCTGTGGAAGTAATGTGAGTTACTACATAAACCACAAAACTATTACTAATGTTATTTCCTGTTTAAAATTTAGAGCACCACAATTCTTCTGTGTTTTTGTTGAAATGTAGAAATTTTTAGAGTGCTGTTTCCAATAAATGTTTCCAGCACAATTGTGTAACTGAGCAGAGTTCAAAACATTGGAAGAATACTTATGGTATTTCATTAATTTTTTTCAAATTTTCAATGTATTTAAATATATATATTTATATTTTAGACTATGTATTATAGGAAATATCCTCTGCAATAATGTATTTTATTTTTCAATATAACTACATTTTCCTCTTATTTTAGCAATCCAAGTGTGGAGATATAATTCAATTAACATTTTAGAAACAGCTATAATTGATGAAGACCCAGTTGTTGCAGTAGTTTAGGTACCAGGCTAAAAACTAACATGATGAGATCTAGACCTACCTTTGGGCATTAAGCCAGGAGGGTGACTTTGGGTCAGCCACTCTCCCAGCCCTAGGAAGGAAGCAATGGCAAATACCTTCTGATATCTTCCCAAGAAAACTGTAGGGACAATCCAGACATTTGCCAGCAGTCAACATTGATATGAAGACATGCACACAAACAGTGATTGTTAAATAAATACATCCACCAAAAATCTTTATGTAAATCCTTCAAAACTGGTTAACTTAAAAGCAGGAATGCCTCTTGGATTCATAACCAATTAAACAACTGTGCCTTTAAGATGTGCCTTTAAATAGTACAAGCTTTAAGGCTCTAAAAGAACTGCAATAGAAGTCCTTTATGTTGGGATGAAGTCCTATTTTGTTCAATGACCAAAAACAAATTTTGCATTGGCTAAAATGAGTTTGTTCTTCTATTGCTGTCCTGTAGGATTGTTAACAGTTTCTTGAGGCATAGAAGAGACATGAAGCAAATGTGTTCCCAGAAAGCTAATCCACTTCTAGTACCAAAGTTAGAGACGTATTTGTTTATGTTCTTATTTGTTGGATATATATATTTTACCATTTCTTTGCCTGTGGACTCAATAGGAGTCTCCCCATTCATTTTATCCCAACAGCAACAAACCTGTGAGCTAGATTTATCTCAGGAAGTGACTGCGCCAAATCATTCAAAGGACTCCATGACATTTCTGGAGATTTGAATATGGGTCTCCCCACACATGGTCCAACAGTTCAACCCAGTTAACCTTTAAAAGTCATACTATGAATTATGAATCAACAAGCTGAAGCAGAATGAGAAACATAAAATAAATGAATGTATATAAAAATCAAAGGCTTGAAAAAAGGTCGAAGAATCTGCTTAGATGTTTTGGAGAAGCTAGACTTCATATTCAAGGAAGGTGAGGCCCTGGGTTTTGCAGCAAAACCATCTTAGGGTTCTTATGAGCAACTACACAATTGTTGGCACGTTTAGAGAAATTCTGAAATGCTGGATTCACATAAGGAAACAAAAGATCACCACTTTGATCTTTATTGACCTCTTTAAACTTGGATTAATATCTGTTTGTGCGTTATCTTCCTAGGGAAATAGTGCCACCACCACCAGTGGCAACTGAATCTCCAGCTCTAACTCTGCCTCTAGCTCCACCTCCAGCTCCACCTCCAGCTCCACCTCCACCACCACCTCCTGCTCCCGCTCCTGCTCCAGAGCCTGTTAAAAAGGGCAGTTCAAAGAAACTGTGAGTATCTGTAGAGTTATATGTGTGGGATAGTATTCTTTTACTTGAAGATAGATCCACCCATAGATTCACCCACCCATAGTTTCATTCAGTTTATGAAAGCCGTGGGGACGCAGTGGTTAGAATGTGATATTGCAGGCTAACTCACTGCTCACTGCCAGGAGTTCAATCCTGACGTCTCAAGATTGACTCAACCTTCCATCCTTCCAGTGCCAGTAAAATGAGGACTCAGATTATTGGGGACAATTTACTGACTCTGTAAACCACTGAGAAAGAACTGTAAAGCACTGTGAAATAGTATATAAGTCTAAGTGCTGCTCCTATTGAATTTCTTAATCATATTTATATAAACTAATTGTTTTTCATAGCTGCTATACTAAGAGATGCCACTCGAAATTCCTAGCCCTATCTATAGGCAAGCAGACTGGGATGGAGTGATATTAGGTTTAATTTCCCCAGGAGAAAAAAAAAACTCCAATAGATTGAAGGTCACGGTAGCCATGTTCCAGAGGACAATTTATCTATAGCATTTTGCTCAATCACAGAGCTTTTAAGGTGGGGTGGGCTTCAAAACCAGTTCTCTGCCTGGTTGCTGGGTGGGTGTGGCCCTGGTAGGTGTGGCCTAGTTGGCCTTCTGCACCATGGGGGAGCATTTTTGCCCTCCCTGGACTCTAGAGGCTTTCCTTGAGCCTCCAAGAGAGAAGGGAGGCCTACCTGGGCTCTGAAGGCCTTCTGGAGGCCTGAAATGGGCACATTTCCAGCCTTCCGGAGCCTCCCCAAGCCTCCACGTGGGCCCTGCACTTACCTGACATCCAAAAAGGGTCTCATGGAGATTCCTGGGCGGGGAGGGGTGGGCGGGGCCAGCCAGGGGTGGGATTTGCCAGTTCACTGAACCAGTCATTAAAAATGATAAAATTAGCTACCGGTTTGCCCAAACTGGTGCAAACCACTAGCAGCCAACCCCTGTTTTAAGATATGTGGATGTCATCTCCCAAAAATAACCTAGCCAACCATGCTTAATATTAACATCTAAAATTCCTGAGGTTGAGAAAAACCACTCTAAAACTTTCTTGCATTTTAAGAAGTTTGAAAAGAAATGAGCCATTATTCTTCCCAGGACAATGTATCACTAGGAAGGATGTAATCTCAGTTGTAGCAAAGTTCTTCTGTTCTGTTAAAATATCTTTCTGTTCTTTGTCAGGTCTGAAAAAGAGACAGCCACTACGGAAACCTCACCAACAACTGGGTGAGTAGTATAGTCTCTCAAGGATTGTTCTTTAACTTATAACTTTTTTCCACCAAAATATTTCCTGGGAAGGATGCAATCTAGGTTGTAGCAGAGTTCTTTTTAACTTCTATTCTGTTGTTTGTCAGGACTGAAAAAGAGACAGGCACTAGTGAAACCAGTCCAAAAACTGAGTAAGTAGTACAATTTGTCAAGGGCTCTTCTTCAATTTGGAACTTTTTTCCTCCAAGTTATTTCTAAGTAGTGCATTTGTTTAAAATAACATCTAATTTATATTGTTACTATTGCAGTTTCATCATTATTAAAATTAACAACTCTACACACCTAACAACTTTCGCATATATAAACTAAATATAAAATATATTGCATGCAGAATGTTAATGCCCTAACACCTCCTGTACTGTAATAGTATGAAACAATCTGGAACAATAAAGCATCCCATTTTTAGTAGCTGAACACATTTCAGATTCTAAGAGCATTCTGAACTAAAAATTCAAATGGGGGGGGGGAGCAGAACTAGGAAGCAGAACGTGCCTCCTAGTTCTAGCACTCATTGGTTGAAACTAAAGGGCAAAAAGCAGCATTCTTTCCTGATTGCCCCACTCCTCAAACCCAAAAGAGAGTTTCTAGCTGAGTGCAGAAAAGTGCCCGAATCTGAGTAGCAGAGAGTGCCTCCTCTTAGGGAGGTTTAATTTATTTTGGTGCACATTAAGGAAGATTTTATGAAATCTTCTTACTCTCTTTAGCTGTAAGTAAATGGAGTTAATGTTACTACAAAACTGATTTGTTTGCAGGGATGGAGAAGTGCCTTGCACAATGCTTTTGATGCTTGGCACAAAAGAGGATTGGCCTCTTCTGCCATAAATTCATTTACCTGCAAACTCTGATCCAACCTGACGGGACTTAGATGAGAAGGCTTAAACATGGGGTTGGCTGCCCTCTAGGCGCAACAGATGAGACCACAATGTGAGACGAAAGATCACCTCTTATTAATAAAATAAAATCCTCATGACTGAATTTGGAGAGAAAGAAAAGCAAGTCATAAGCAATAGTATTTGGAAGGAAAGGACCAAAATGGTAGTTCTGGTGCATGAGGAACTCAAAAAGCAAAAAGCAAGCTTACAAGTGATAACTGATGCAAAGAACTTCTGCAACATGGGTAGTTCTTGAGATACCTAGAGTGGCCCATGTTACATCACTGCTCTGAGAGCTGCCCTGGTGGCTGGTTTGATTCTGGGTGCAATTCAAAGAGTTGGTTATTACCCTTAAAGCCCTGCATGGCATAAGTCCAGGTTACTAGAGGAACAGCGGCTGCCGGGATTCAGGAGAAGGACTCCTGCCCTCTGGGACACTTACCCTTGGGGTGAGATTGGCTCCCATCCTTCCGACCTTCATTAAGGTCAGAGCTGAAGACTTGACTCTGCCAGATGGCTTGGGGCCCCAACAAAAGCGCATCACACTGGAGGTGGCTGCTGAATTAAGAGGCAATCCCACATCTCTCCCACTGTACATCCTCCTCCATCCCTCCCCATCTTTTATCTTTTGGTTATCTTTTATTTATTAACTTTGTATTTGATTATAACCACTGGTATCAGAAATATTTAACTTTTACCCCATAAGCCTCCTAGGGTTGCTTAGGAAGAAGATGGGTGGCAATTAAATCAAACAAATAAACAAATAAATAACTAGGCTAAGCTGACTAGGTGAAAATAAAATATTCAACTGCTGCCAGAACAATACTTAAATTCGGCTTTTAATTTTTTTAAAAAACCAGGGGTTCAGAAACAGAAGGAGAAGGAACTGAAGGTACTTCAAAGAAAACGTAAGTAGCTTCAGTGTGCAAGTCAGGAGTGTTTCTCTTTAAGAATTTTTGAATGGTTCAGAATGCATTTGAAAATGCACTTTTATAGGATATTTAATATGCAAAACATCTCGCAATCTCATTTTATTTCATTGTTCAACAGTACAAAGAAAAAGTTTTGGTAGAAAATAGGAAAAGGAAGGAGAAAAATAGAAAAGAGCAAAAACTTTTTACCTTTTCCAGTTCTGGAGTACTGAACACCTATTACAAAAGGGTGTAGATCTCCTTTCAGTGTATATTCATTGTATGTTTCTGTTGCATACATGTGGATGTAATTTCCTATCATTTTTATATCTATCTGATGCTAACAGATTGGAAGCTTTTTCAATTTTGCTTTTGCATTTGTATTTATATTTATATTGGATCCTATATTTACTCTTTGAAGAATAGTCAGAAAACCTGCAGTAACTTATGGACAAACGACTCTTTTTAGAAATGAAATGCTTGGTAAATTAATAAAGCCCTCTACTAGAGCATTATATAATTAAAATAGCATGAAATCTAAAATAAAAGATTTCAAACAATAAAGCTACCATTCCTCTCTAAAAATGTAAAATATAAAGAAGGAATGGAGTTTTTTTTTCCTAGAAGATTTTCTTTTGTGTGCCTTCTTTGCTAGAAGGGACATAGAAAGCAAAGGTATGTTTAATGGATATGAAAAATTGGCTTCAAGCTACAGTTGTTTTGGGTGATTTTCCTATGGTTGTCAGATCTAGATCTTCTCAAAGAAAATATATGTCCTTTTTGAAAAATCTAGCCTAGCAACATTGCAATTCATAGAGAGAATATAAGAATTTTCACATGAATACCTGATTTTCCAGGTTTTCTTAATATATTTAGTTTGGGGGATGATATTTTCCAATGTATGTTAAAATATATAATGATGTTTTCATGTTACCTTGGTTTAATAGAATCTGGAAATGCAGATTTAGAAATCAGTCATTTTCTGTCAAAGAAGCTAGTATCTTGCAACAGAATAAGCAACAGCAATAGCACTTGGACTTGTATACAACTCCACAATGCTTTACAGCATTCTCTGAGCTGTTTATAGTGTCAGAATATTGCCCCTAACAATATGGCGGCAATGCCAACCTTGGAAAGAGAAAAGGATGAGTCAACCGTGTGTCAGTCAGGGTATAACTTTTGGCTATGGGCAGAGTTAGCTTGTAATACTGTATATCAGTAATTAGCTGTACTACTCAGGTCAGAAAGTACTGCGAGGTGCAGGAAGAGGCTGAGTTGGCAAACTACAGAAAAAGATTCCAGGATTGTTGAGAAAGGGTAGGAAGTGAAAAACAAACAGAAACTTAAAGGACCCATTAAAATGTCTCAATAGGAAAGATAATATTGTGTTCTGCCTGTTACAATTCAGGTTTTGATACAAGAATATGCATCCTGATCTGTATAACCAATTCACAGACGAACCCCAGAGAATATAGTGTGTTTTACTCCTAAGTACATTTACATTTGAATGCCACAGTAAGAATCCTCCCAAACACTGGTTTACTAGGAATAAGCGGCATCCTGATTTGTTGTTGTTGTTGTTGCACCCATTGTGTTCCTCCTATTGAAATATTTTATTTAGCATAGATGCTTGTTTACAGGGACATAGAAATAGTCATGCATTTCATTTATTTATTAAACAAATGTATATAATTGCCTAACTCACATGTAGGTAATTCCAGGTGGCTTATAACATCTATTTAACATTTATTAATTAATTCTATTCAAACCTAGGGCTTTACTTCTTCCTTTTCCTATCCTTACCATAGATAGAAAATGATGCTTCCAGATCCAAAGTAGCTATTGTGGGAAGATTTTATGGGTGGTTACCAAAGCCTTTTCTCTTAGAGCGGCTGGCTATGAGAGTGTTTTTGAAATAAAAGCTCTAAAACACTTCTGAAATTCTTGCTCTTCTCAGAAAAATAATGGCACCTCAATATATGGATATTACTTTATAAGCACCTGAGAATAAGGATACTGGATCTATTATAATAATAATAGCTTCACAAAAGTTGAACAGACTTATTAGAAGAATATGTAGTTTTATAAGCACATTGTAATATCATCTTTTAATCTGTTTATATCTACAGAAGTTCAGAAGAGGGAGATGAGGACGAGGAAGAAGAAGAAGAAGAAGATTAATCCTATTTATCTAGAGCACTGCTTATCACTATATATTTTATTATTAAATACATTTTTCCAGGCACCTTTTTATTGTTATCCTTATCCCGAGGCTTAAAAACATTTCAGAATAGCTATTCTCCCATCTGGAGCAACTGCAATTGGGTTGAGCTAAGGTTCTTATTACTCATGGCCTTAGTGGCAACCAATTATAAAATCTATAGGTTTCTTGGTGCCAGAATGATGTTTTACAAATGTATAGAACATTCACATGATATTTGTGTAGCAGCAGGATTACCCTCGTCTGTATGTATTTATTTATTGCATCTCTATTAAATCTTCAATAATATTTTCAGGTTCCCAAATGCAGAATACTGTATCAGGTTTTTACATCTATAACTAAAATTATGACTATAAACTGTAACACACACACACACACACAAAATAGCAGGGAACAAAATAAAACTCACAGTGTGATTAAGAATTCACAGCACTTACAATACAAAATGAAAATGTAACAGCTATTAAAAAGTCTGAGGAATAAAAAAATATTCACTTGATGGCAAAACAACAAAATTAGCTGTATAAGACTGCTCTCCTTTGCAGGGAAAACATTCTGTTTTCCTCACTTCACTTGTCAGGAGCAAAAAAATAAAATAAAACGACCTTGAAAAAGCTTTCATGGTTCAAACAGAGAGAGATGAGAGTATAAACTCCTTCTAAAATCTTGGTCCCAAGTCAAAAGAGCACTAGATGTTGAGCCCAGAAACATCCTGTGCTGCTAATAAATCATTGGAGTAGCATGGAAAATTTCTCAGTCTCCAAAAACCTTGCAGCATTATTTGGCCTACTGAAATTTCAGGACTGTTTGAAAACAATGCACTGAGGAAGATGGCCACAACAGGACGAAGGGTAGACAGGTTGTCATCTGAAGGAAAAGTGACAACTAGCTTATCAGCCAAAAATGGTGAATAATGTTTATTTCTTGTCAGAGAGACTGCTCGAATTTTAAGGGGCAACATTGGATCAGGAAGCCCCATTCAGAACTGGATGAATAGTTTGAACACATATGCACACCAGTATTCAAGTTAACTATGGTTCCTTTCAAATTTCCTAATCATTTTATTCTATCAATTACAACATCATTCTTTATGTTAGTTGAGAAAAAATATTAACTCAAAGTTGCTTGCCCTTTGTGGTATTTGGACTGCTCTTATCCAGGGATTGATTGAACTATTGAAGTTAGCATGGAAAAAAGAAGGGAATCCTTAATGGGACTCTGCTACTACTGTTGAATATTCAGTAAGGAGTGGAGTCTGACATAAGATTCCACTCATTGGTGAATTTCAACGGCGGGAAATTAAAGCACCATCAATGGAGTATTCTCTTCCAGCACATAAGAAAAAGAGTGCTCCAACATGTACATAATGCTAAACATAATTTTATATAATTTAATTTATATATAAATATATAATTAATACATAATCCATTATGTATTAAGGATAATTATCATTATCCTCATCTTTCCAACTATCTTCTCCTATTGGTACTTTAGGATTATATTACTTTGTTGTTTGTATATGCTTCTGCACTGGAGACAAATTCCTCGTGTGTCGCACTTGGCAATAAAGTATTCTACCCTATCCTACTCTACTATATTATTTCCTTTTTTGCTATGATAAGGGGGTCCCAAATTGTGTGGTCAGCATTAAGAGCATATGAGGAAATAACAAAATGTCTGTGTAATTTGCAGTGAATGAACATTTCAAGTTCATAGCATAGTTTTAAAACAAGGTAGAGAAGCTGAAAGTGTTAACTGACTCACTCTTTCTTCCTTTGCAGCCTGTATTCAAAGGTGTCCTTGCCTTTATGTTGATATCAAAACAGAAAAGGGAGCAAAGTGGTGGAATCTTCGGAAAACATGTTTCACAATTGTGGAACACAATTGGTTTGAGACTTTCATTATCTTCATGATTCTCCTCAGCAGTGGCGCCCTGGTGAGTGTTTGTCCTTTGCAGTACATTTTCCCCTACAATAATACAAGTTAGAATGAGATAGATCTTAAATTGCTCTTGTAATATGCTTCTAAGAATATATGCTAATCTTCCTAGTTTGTTAGATTTCTTAGGTACCCTTATGTATTCAATTTGAGGAATAATAACTCAAGTCAGTTGGATTCAGCAGATTATGTTTATGATCATATTGGTGATTCAGTCTCTTCCAGAAAGGCAGTTTCAGTGCAGTCTAGTCATTGCTCTCTCAACTCAAGCTACAAATAGAGTTAAGGTTGATTTCTCAGTTATTTATATTGGCCAGTCTCACTCCAGGTTTGGTGCTTCCCCGGATAAGTCCAGTGCCTCTATGTTCCCAGAATAAATAAACTATTTTTTCTAGTGAAGTGCCATCATTTAAAATAGCTTACAAGAATTAAAATAGCTATACAATGATGCAGTGCATGAAAACAAGAGCAGATTATTCTCTACATTACACTTGAGTGTTCTGGACCTTACAACCATTAGCTGATTATTAAGCAGACAGATAACTCCACAAAGCATCCATACAAAGTCTTTTTATTGTTTCATCAGGCATCCTCAAGATAACTCATAGTTATGTCAAGATTCATCTCAATGTCCAACTGTTTGCATAGCTGACTTTCTGGTGTAAAAGGATGCCTGATGAACCAATAAAAGACTTTGTATGGATGCTTTGTGGAGTTATCTGTCTGCTTTATAATCAGCTAATGGTTGTAAGGTCCAGAACAGTAAAATGATAGTTCTCCTTTCATTCCGATAATGGTGGAGCAAGTGGGTGAGGCAGCAGCATGCTGCTGGATCCAGGCAAGAATGAAGGAACCTCCCCGAACCCACCAAGGGTCAATTCAGTGATCAATCGGGATTACAGATGTGACCACATGACATGGACTACATTTCCCAGGATGCCTTAACTACATTTACCATGATGAATTCCCTTAAGGGGACAGCTCTCAATTCCTTACTAACTATCTCAATTCCCATTACCTATAAACTGTCTGGACAGCACAATGTACATAAAAAAACTCAGGGCAATGATATGGTTAAAATATTATTTAGATCAAAATTTAGTGTTAAGCTTTTAATACTGATGTTTTCTGCTGAAACCTTGAAATCCCACCACCAGCAATCTAAATAATGATGTAGGAAAGTGAACATAACATTGTGGAACAACAAGTCTCAAAGCACATACTTAGTAGACATAACTGAATGTATCCCCATAGTCTTCCTTCTGTCATCTCAGGTCCATGTTGGGTTTCTACTCATTCACTTTCGAAACATTCATTGCAAACTTAAGTATTAAACTTAAAAAATGGGATTCCCAGCTATGTTCTACATATTTACACACCAATCTTTACAATGGCCAAATCCTTGTGTATATTTATTACAACTCTTGTTCATTAATACAAAGTTATGCCCAGAAGAATAAAGGCCAGTCATGCTGTAGCTGCTTTTGCTACTTTTATCTATTGTCAAGAGGTCTCATACACTGCTCTGCCTTAATTCCCCTTTCAGGCTTTTGAAGATATCTACATAGAACGCAGACATAATATTCGCACCATCTTGGAGTATGCTGATAAGGTCTTCACATATGTTTTTGTTATTGAGATGCTGCTCAAATGGGTAGCCTATGGGTTCAAGGTCTACTTCACCAATGCTTGGTGCTGGCTGGACTTCCTCATTGTTGATGTAAGTTGCAGCTTTCTGGGAGTAAGCAGTCCCGAGAAAGATTCCCAAAGATTCCTTTGGTCTTGCATTAAATTTGATCAATCATGTGATCATTTTGTTAGCTTCTGTTTCAAATTTTAGCCCTCAAAATATGAGAAACCAGTTTCCTTCTGGTAAATATTTAACTTGACATGAATTCAGGAACCAGATTCTTTCCCCCTTAGCCAAATTAAAATGCCATTGACTCACCATTGGCAGAAAACTATGCTACCTTGTAATTTGATGTTTCTATTGATGATCCATATCTCCCTCAATTGAATCTGTTCTGAACAGTTGCTGAATGCTGTTGTTTTGTTTATGGTTTTCAGCATATCAACAGCCAATCACTTATTTAATTCTACTGGCTTTGCCACCTTTAGGATCTTATCAGCTGGTAGGAAATCTTCCACTAATCATTGGACTTCAGCAGAAATGGCCTGGGTTTTATTGCAAGTCACCATTTGGTGGAACAGAATAACCAATAGAATGCTAAAAATATATAGCTTTTTTGTTCACAGAACTGAAAGACTGGTTCAATACTGCCCCCCCCCCCCCCCCCCAGCTATTAAAGGAGACAACAGAAAAATTGCAGACAAAGCTAAGCTGGAAGGGAGGTGATATGTATGGATGAATCTGAACCAGCTTCTAAGCATTCTTGGAATTCTGAAAGAATCTCCTCCTGATTACTGACTCTCCATTCATCCGTGTAATGGATGGCAAACTGTACATAGTCTTATAACACTGGATGTTGTCTGCTTAAAGCAATGCAATAGTTTAACACTGGTACAGCTAAAGATAATTGTTTCTGTTATGAGCTGGGCACAAGATAAAGGCAACATAATGGGAAAATGGCAGAAAATATATATTATCAGGACATGTTTGTATCATGGTTATATTAAAGCAGCATACAGCTCAGGGGCTTCAAGAACTGTGACCAGATGCTCCTATGTGCAAGATATGGAACTATATTCCTTCTGTAATTCTATCATTTGTTACTACTAACCATTTCATTTTTCTTTTTAATCAGGTCTCTCTAATTAGTTTAACAGCAAACTGGTTAGGCTATTCCGAACTAGGAGCTATCAAATCCCTGAGGACACTCCGAGCATTGAGACCACTTCGGGCTTTATCCAGATTTGAAGGCATGAGAGTAAGTGCGGTGTGACGATCCATGATTTTATTTCTCCACTTTCCTTCTATGCAGTGGGAATTTCAGAAAGCCAGAATATAATTCCTATAAAAAATAGCAATAAAGCCCAAGCCTGTCTTGAAAGCATTTACAGTATTTTGAAGGGTCATATAGGTTACCATTTTTTCTCTCTCTGCTGTATTTACATTTTGCTTTCTTTGAATGAAGTTATAGTAATAGATAAGGAATGGTTCCATTTTGTTCTGAGAGACGATCACAACCCAAGATTATTATAAACAGATGGAGATGAAAATTGGAGACATTCACTCCAGGGAAATATGATTATGAGGAGGATTATGAGGAGGAGGAGATCGAGGAAGAGGTGTGGTAATAGTGATGATGATGCCCAACTATCAATGACTCTAAATAGCTCGAGACACTAAACAAAGTTACCCCTCCCCCCAAAAACCCAACCCCATATAAATTAAAAAACATGGCAAGTGGTCTGGGTGAAGAGTCAGGTCTGTCCCCTCCCTTGCCTTTGCTTTCCAAAGGACAAAGGGTCCGTCCTGAAATGCTTCCTCCACCCTTATTCTTTCTGTGGCTAACATAATTCTTGTCTGACTGTTGCCCTGGCTGCATTTCTTCCTCCTGTCTCCCGTTACTACATTATTTTAAATTAGATTATAAAATGTTGTGCAATTATTTATATATTATGGATACGATCCTTTAGGAAGTTCTGTTGATTCTTGCTTTATATATGGATAGAGACTACTGGTATCTCAGAATTATCTATAGCAAGTGAACCCACAGATTGCCAATAATTATGAAGTGTCTGCAGTCAATGTTCTATCTTACTGTCATTTCTGCACTAGTATAAATTTAATTTGAATTCTCTTCTCCAAGCTAATCCAGAACATAAACCAAAAAAACCCTTTTGAACAGGCCATATTCTGAATTTGTAAAAAGCTTTGAAGTTGATTTTCTTTTATTAAATCCTGAGTAGATTCTTTCTCTTGATACTAGGTGGTTGTAAATGCTCTTTTGGGGGCCATCCCCTCCATTATGAACGTCCTCTTGGTATGCCTGATCTTCTGGCTCATCTTCAGCATTATGGGGGTGAACCTCTTTGCAGGGAAGTACTATCGTTGTGTCAATACCACCACAGGTGAACTCTTTGAAATTGAACATGTAAACAACAAAAGTGACTGCATCGATCTTATCAATGTTGAAAATGCCACTGATGTCCGTTGGGTCAATGTCAAAGTCAATTTTGACAATGTGGGCTTAGGCTACCTCTCCCTTTTGCAAGTGGTAAGTAAGCATGCTTTCCCTTAGGAAATGTTCTGTTTTAGCTGAAACCTGTCTTTCTTATATAGAGGCTCACATGAAACCTGCCAACTAAAGCATTGGCAAAAACTGCTCTTTGACCTATTTAACCTTAGCCAAAAAGATGATTTCTTCCAGGAAGAAAAACATAGTTTCAACCCAGATTATTGTGACCCGTTCTTAGTTCAGTCCAGGGTTTAGAATGCCTGGGCCTAAGAAAGACACTCCAGAGGAAAAAGAACAAGTAGATCTGGATGTGCAGAGAGAGGGGACGAAAGCTTTTTATTGCAATGGCATTCATTTTAGTAGATTTTCTAATGTCCCTTTTCCGCACCCAAACATTAAAATACTGCTTTGATTAGCCCGATTCAATTCTTTGTCTTTTGGGTTTTGAAAAAACAGTTCACCAGTTCACTATAAGATCACTTTTGTCTGAGAGAGTTTTCTATGTTTTGATATGCTGTAATCTCAATCAGCCCTGCATTCCAAATTAATAGTGTCCCTACTAACTTTCAGCTTGACTGATTTGATGAGAATGCCTTATTTTTATCAGCAGACTGGTTTGTAGAATTATCTAGGACAGGGGTGTCAAACTCGATTTCTTTGCAGGGTGGATCAGCATTCTAGTTGTCCTATGTGGGCTGGTGGCAGGGGGAGGAGTCTGTGTGCACATGTGTGCACATAAGTTGGCGTGCGCATCTGTGTGCAGAAATCACCAAGTGCTTGCATGCGCAGGTCCCACCCCGCCTTCCTGGCAGCTTCCTGTGTGCCTGTGTGCCTGCGGGATGGCATGGGCCAGGCCTGTATGCTCATGCGGCCGCTGACACCTGCGTGCCTGCTGTGATAGAATGGGCCTGGCTGAAGCTTCCTGCAGGGCCAGCTGTGGAGCCCCTGCTGCTAGTCACCTCCCCCTCTAGGCAAACACCTGAAAGTTCGGTAAGCATGGTCATCCTGGAAATGGTAGGGGGCTGGCCCGTGTCTCTTTGATCCAGCCCACCTGATCCTAGTGGACATGCTTGTCATTTTGGCCTATCCAGCAGATACGCATGCACAAAGGAGGCGGTGGGCACATGCGCACACAGGCCTAGCTTGCCCTATCCCAGCACACACGCATGCACCCACCTCCTGTGTGTGCGTGCACCTCCTGGGATTGGATAGTCTGGTCAAAGTGACACAGCCCCAAGATGGCCCCATGGGCTAAATCAGACCACCTCCTTGAGTATGACACTCCTGATCTAACAATCACCAATTGTTTGGTACGATCAGTGTAAGGAAGCTTTAAGATTAATTTTGGTGATCTCTGTGACTATCTCTCCTTATTTTGTATTTTTTCCTATAAATTTCCCACATTTTCTCCTGGTCTAAACTATCTTCCCCTAATTTCTCTTGAACCAAACTAAACTTTCTCTGCTTGTGCGATCAGGAGAAAACCCAGCCTTCAAAATATGTTTTTATTTCTACATACTGGAGTTCTATATTGCTTGGGGGGAAATAGAAGTGATGGTGTTTACTCTTTACCCTCATTGAAACTACCAGTATTCAAAACACTTTGGATCATATATTCCCCCCAGTCCTGTCCTATCAATCACTACCACGAAGGGTTCACATTCAGAAATGAGTTCCAGCCAGTTACACTGTACAGGAAAGATAATTTCAATCCAATGGAGATGAGTTTCTACTTTCATTTGTTTTTAGGAAGAAATTACCTGCTGATGTAAGCATATACTATTCTATTATGTTTCCTCTTCTCCATTTGTTCTTTACAAACTAAGCCAAATTATTCAGAACAAACATATTTGTTCTTTTTAGACCTGCTTAATTAATATATATTAGTAGGTGATTCTAATTTTCATTAAAAGGAACACTCTAATAAGATATCATCTCCTTTCTCTCACCATTTAACAAAGCCAGTTGTATGATTAAATAAACATGGCGGTCCTCATCCTTTCTTATTGTTTTTCACAAGGCGATTCTATTTTTTATTATTTTTTCCTAAAAAGTTTAGAAAATGAGAATGAAAGATGTAACTTCTAACCTGAGGTGCCTGCTCTGGGCTATGAATTTATATATGTTTTTACAAATTCAGAGTCCTCTATTCTCAATCAAAATGAATATGTCCTGCATTATTCTTCCTTGTAGGCCACTTTCAAGGGCTGGATGGACATCATGTATGCAGCTGTTGACTCCCGTGAGGTAATTTGAAAAGACAGTGTTGCTTTTCCTCTTCTGAAACTTTCACGGGGGAATTAACAAAGGGTTCATTTCTTCCTTTGCTTTTCCAGCAAGAGGAACAGCCTCAGTATGAAGTGAATCTCTACATGTATATCTATTTTGTCATATTTATTATCTTTGGGGCATTCTTCACTCTCAATCTCTTTATTGGTGTAATCATTGACAATTTCAACCAGCAAAAGAAAAAGATAAGTATCTTTAATTAGTTTGTTTTTTGTTCGAAAGGCATATGCTCGCTTTCAAATAAGTAGTTCTGGAGAAGTTTTTACCAGCAGAAAAGAAAAACGAATTACCCAAATTGCATGCTCCCTGCAACTATTCAGTGTAGCTAGACCATTTTCCTTTTGGCTATTCTTCATACGAAAAAAAGGGTATAGTGCAGACTTCTAGTGGCTCAAGTTGTCCATGGCAGATGCCAATTCTGGAACGTTATGACAAATGTTGGTTCTGTTTTTCGATAAAGATTGTTATCTACTTTCCAAGTATTTAAATTACATATATTGGAGCTGACCATGGCAGAAGCATGGGATAATCTTATAAGCATTACTCTGAACTGATTCACAGATTGCTGTGAATAATCTGTGTGCCTGTAACTGCAGACTGAATAACTGAATTATAGCTAAGTTTCAGGGATCAGATTGAAGCCCACCTTGCGTTCCCAGAGCCCAAGAATGCGTCCTGAAAGCCAGAGCCGTGTTGTAGAACATGCAGCATAATAATAAATGAACATATGCAGAATGGAGAGTTAAACTGAATGAGAGCTCATTCCTTCTTGAGAAGCAAATCTAACTTACAGTGAAGAGAAACTTCCTCTGCAAACATCAAAGAAAAATTAGAAAGTCCAGTTGCCTCTTGAAAAAAAATACTTTTGGATTCCCCTGTAAATACACATTTTAAAAACTTTTTATTAAAGCATTCCAACAAATTTGGGAGGAGATAGACAAATACATATTACCACTAGTAGCATGCTTTGGGACTTCGTCTCTGACATTAACTTGAATATTATTAGAAATATTCATTGCACAGTCAGCCAGATGTTCAAATTGGTTTGGCATTTTTGTCTAGCTATCAAGTCCTCACCAAGGACCTAGTATAGGTAGTTTTATGGTGTTACAAGTATTGTAGCAGGATGGAAGCTGTTTCAAGTAAAGCTATCTTTTGCAATTGACCAATGGTGAATTTGTCAATGCCAATAGTGTTCAAATAGTGCTCCAGGTAATCTTGGGATTGCTCCCTAGGCACCTATTACTAATGGTACTGCCCTTGCTTGACTTTGCCACAGTCGTTCTATTTCTATTTGTAGGTCTTTGTATTTTGTTATCTTCCTTAGTTCTTTCTTTTCTATTGTGCTGTCTCCAGGCACTGCCACATCCACCATCCAGCCTTTTTTTGTCTTTCTTATTGACAGTTGCTAAGTCTGAGGTATTATGTGGCAGGTGCCTGTTTGTTTAAATTCGAAAGTCCCAGAGCAATTTATTTTTTTCATTTTCTATGACTTTCTCTATTTTATAATCCCACTAGTTCTTGCTTGCAGGCAATGACATTTCTTGCAGATCTTCCAATGCACCATTGTTGCTACTTTGTCATGCTGTTGCTTGTAACAGTCAATCTGTGCAATCTTCTTGCAGCAGCTTACCAGTTGTCTATTCCTGTCTTCTCAATTCTGGCTTTGTATGCATTTGTCCTTATGGCTTGATCCATTACTCTCTTGGCCTCTATTTTCAACTTTCTTGCTCTAGCCATTATCAGGTTTTGTTATTATCTGCTTTCCCTGCTATTTTTTTTAATGTATTGGCCTTGTAGTGCTTTATCTTCCCATGCCTTCGTTCTATTCTTAATTTTGTCTTTCTTGTAGGCCAGTTTGGTCTCTCCAGTAGTCAGTAAGCCTTCTTAGCATACTAAATTCAGTGCATCTTCTTCATTGTCCTTCAGATACTGCCCCAAAGCTCGGTTTTCTTCTTTAGCCATCTGATATATTTGCAACATTCCACTTCCACCTATTTCCTTGGTAGATAGAGTCTATCAAAGGATCAAGGGCATGATTCATTGTCATTATTTTTCTGGTTTGCCTATCCATTGCTTTTAGTTCTGCTTGAGTCCAGTCCAGTAGTGGGATTCAAAAAAATTTACTATCGGTTCTGTGGGTATTGCTAGAGGGTGTAGCTAGAGGGCATGGCCATGTGACTAGGTGGGCGTGGCTTTTTTGCAGCAAACACTCCCCCCCCATTTTTTGGGCCTTCTGAGCCTCAGGCAAGCCTCCTGTGGGGGAGGCGTTTTTGCTCCCAGACTTCCCTAGGGCTCAGGAAAGCAGAAAACTTAGCTTGGGGGGGGGGCGCAACACCCATCCTATACTTCATTTTGGGGCCTTCTGGGCCTCAGGGAAATCTCCTGGGGGGACAATTTTGCTCCCAGTAGGTTTCCCTAGGGCTAAGGAAGGCAGAAAACTCAGCCTGGGGGGCTCGCAGCACCTACCCTGTGCTTCGTTTTGGGGCCTTCTGGGCCTGAGGGAAGCCACCCTTTTTGCTCCCAGAAGAGTTCCACAGCTGCTAGCCCTGGTTGCTCAACCACAGTCCTAACTGATGTAGTCCAGTTTTCATCAGATATCCAGGAACTCTAACATCTAGTGTGGACCTTGTTAACCCAGGTGACATCCAAGCCAGTTTGGCTGTCTGAAATTTTTGTCTTACCATATTTTTTTTATGGGAAAGACAATCTTTGTCTGACTCCTCGGATGAGACCCATCAGGTGGGGCTGAATTTCTGACACAATTCTCATCTTCTTCAGAGCACACAGGCCCCACAATCACATCAAGGTAGTGCCTCACTGGGGGAATAATAATCATAATACCCCCCCTCCCAAGGAGCTTTACCTTGTAGTGGTGTAGGGGCTTCCCTGTTCTGTTGAAGAGCCATTTAACTATGGTGAAAACACATCAAGTGAATTCTCTGCTGGATCAAATGTTGCCTGAATCAACAAAACTTGCATTGAATACTATGACTTCTGGGTGTTTCGCGAAAAAAATATGATACATCACTCAACTCCCTCTGGCAGGCTTAGAGTTGACAGGCAACTGGAAAATGAGTGAAAAAAAACACATAGAAAATCTTCCTTTTCTTCAGACAAAGGAAGAAAATTATTCAATTGTGGAAGCTTATTATCGATCTGAGCCCACAAAATATGAATTTAAAAATTGCATGTTCAAGATTTGAAAGGAGAATCACCTTGATGTGGACATCAGTGAACAAGGTCTTATGGACTAGAGGCATGACATTTTGGAACACATGCTCTTCACTAATGAGATTGCAAGCAGAGCAGCTCTGCTCAAGATTTTCCAAGACTCACTTTGTGTATTTTGTTGAAGTAACTGATAATAGAGATAATTTAGAATTGGAGCAACAAGTAGTGGAGAAAAGGAAGGAAATCAGAGAATCGGATAACGAACAAGAAGCATGAGCTGGATTAGATCTTGAACCAACAGCTAAAGCCAAATTAGGAAGAGAAGTTTGGCTAAATTATTGAAGAACATGAATAAAGCTGTCCAGACTATTATTCCAACAGAAACATAAACTCAAACCAATCAGGTAAGCTATGCAGCAGTTTAGTACTGAGAAAGGGGCAACGATTGCTGTTAAGGCAGGAAAAATTGTTGAAGATGATGGATTCAAACTTGACAATGAAGAGTTGATAAAAGAAGTAACACCAGAAGCGAGATACAAGCACTTAGGAGCAGTGGTGGGATTCAGCCGTTTCACACAGGTTTTGGCAAACAAGTTGTTAAATTACCTCCACCCGCCCCTCGTGGATCTTAGGTGCTGTGCTGCAGTGGAGAAATGGGCAATGGAGTAACCAGCATGAGGTATGGAGGAGACCACTTTCCCTCTTTCTTCTCCCTGCTCCTCCTCCTTCCCGCATGCCAGCTGCTCTGTTGTCCATTTTTCTATTGCAGTGCAGCACAGCACAGCACCCAGATCCACTTTGATAGTGGTGTGTGTGTGTGTGTATGTGTGTATGTGTGTGTAATTTAACAACAGGTTCGGTCAAGGTCAGGTTGGGCCATGCCTCCCATGACAGCCAACCTGACCCTGGGTGAACTGGTTGTTTAATTATTTGAATCCCACCACTGCTTAGGAGTTTTGGAAGCTTCTGGCCTGTTGCACACCAAGTCAAGGAAGCTATTTTAACAAAATACATAAAGCAAATCTGGAAAATCTTGAGATCAAAGCTGAGTGGAGGAAATGTCATAAAGACAATTAACACCTGGGCAGTGCCTGTAATGTGATACTCAATTGGAATAATTGATTGGAGTCAGCTAGAACTTGATACCTTGGATTGAAAGACAAGGAAACTAATGATAATGCACCATGCTTTGCACCCAAAAATATTGATCAATTGTATTGCAAGAGGACTCTTACAAAAAAATTGTGGAAAAGGAAAACGTAGCTTAAATGACTATTACTTTTAAAAAAGCAAGAGCCTCTGCTTCTGCTGAAGATGAACAAAACAATGAGATTGAAAGCAGAATATCAAAAGGAAACAATAGAGCATCAAGTTTCTAACTGGTAAAGAAACCTTTGCACAATCAATAACTGAAGAACATTGAAGGAAAGGTAGATACAAAGCTAACATGGAGCTTGTTGAATTCAGGAGTGCTGAAGAAAAACACTGAATATTTCATTTGGCTGCCCAAGAGCAAGTCTTGCAGACCAAATTCATTAAAGCAGAAATTCAACCTGTGAATGCTGCTTATGCAGTGAGAAAGATGAAACACTGGGTCACTTTTACTGTAGCCACCAACAGTGGCTGCAGCAAAATCTCACTGATTATCCACAACATCATGATCAAGTTGCCAAAATCATTCATTGGAAGCCTTGACAGAAGTTTGGGTTCAAATGCAGCAAAAATTACTGGGAACACCAAATTGACAGTTTTTGAAAATGAACAAATCAAAGTCCTGTGAGATTTTTGAATCTAAACAGACAGACATCTGGCCCACAACACACTTGGTATCACTATTGCGGCATTAGAAGAAATATCCTTCTGGGTTCAGTTCCAAGTGGGGGAAAAGACATTGGAAACATGGAGACTGTTTGGAAAGATGGTTTAATGGTGGACAGGATCACATGCCTTGGAGCTCTTGTGAAGAAAAGGAAAGATATGCTGAGAGTCCCTGGGTTTTATACCCTCTCTGGCGTTGAACTTCCTGGAGCACAGGAAGAGTATCCAGATTGGTTGCTGTCAGAGGTCATAGCTAGCTTTGTAGGTTGTCGGTTGAAACTTGGTGGGTGATGCAATGAAGGGCAATTAAATGGCTCTGCCTGAAGGAGATAGATCTTTGTTATGTAGAATAGACTGGCCCAGGCCTTAATGGCCCGTTAACAAAGGTGGAAGGGCTGAGTTTCTGCCTCTCTGAGTTTCTACTGCTCTTTTAGGGAAAATAATCTGCCTTTTAAATATATCCTAAAATATTTCATTTTTCTAGGAGAGGGGTGGGTTTTAACTTCCAATGGTAGAAAAGAAAAAAAAAGTGATATTGCAATATCAGATGATGCACAAATTGAAGAAAAACAATTAGAAAAAAATAACAAAATACCGTGATTTGCAAATTGAAGTTGAGGATTCTGGAGAAAGAAATCAATTGTACCAATAGTAAAAGGAGCGCTTGGAGCAATACCCAAAGAGCTGCCAAGGTACATGGAAATTTTGAAATTACCAGATCTGAATATTCTGACATTGCAAAAAACCACTTTACTCAGAACTGCCTATATATTCAGACATTACCTTAACAACTCTTAGGTCCTTGGTAAGGACTTGAACGTTAAGTTTTTTACCAGTCCCAGATAGTGAATCGAATTGGGGATTAAATATTAAATAATAATAATTAATAAAATAATAATAATAACTATAATAATAATAAGGTGATGATGGTGATGATGATGATACTACATGATTTCACACCATATCTAATAAGGGTGATTCTTTTTTTTTACTTTGGAGGCAAAGATATCTTCATGACAGAGGAACAAAAGAAATACTACAACGCCATGAAGAAATTAGGTTCAAAAAAACCAGTGAAGCCCATCCCAAGGCCCCAGGTATGCCATTCTCAAAATACAGGTCTATGGTCAGTGTCCATGGGAAATTTTTCTCAGACCTCCTCACCTCCTTGTATTTAGATTCAAAAGCTAATCTAACTAGTCAGAATATTAATTTTGCCTCACTAAATGATAACATTATATTATTTCCACAGTTTAGTGACCTTTCTTAACTATAAAGAAACAAACAGAATAAGAGTTGCATGCAAAACTAAGTTAGTTTGCAAAAGTCAGTCATTTCTTAATTTAAGTCAAAATTTCTATAGGAAATAAAGAAGCACAATCAATCTTTGATTTAATGGACACTGGCAGGTCAGATTTTGGACACAACTGGCAAAAGCTCTCATACAATGTGTTTCTGCAGATGCGTAACATCCCATTTGGATTTAATGGAGATTTTGCTTTAACAAACAAAATCTTGTTCTCCCATTAGTCTGGTAAATTTTAGAATTTACTGTACAAGACTGTGGGGATCATAAAAATAAAGATTACATCTGTCAATACATAACCTTTTAAAAGTATGTCAACTGCTATGAAATCTATCTTTCAGAAGGTAAGAAATAAAAAATGAGGTCAGGTTCCTAACAAGTTTTCATATACCCTTAATTGATCACTATCATTTTCTACCAACTTTTTCTATGTCCTTCTTTCTTTTGCATCCAAGTTTCTTTTTCCGGGATTCTAAGTTCTCCATTTCCTACTGTTTTCTAATACTAGCATCTGACTTTTATCTGCCCATGATATATACTGCAATGATTTTTATAGACGCATTATAGATGCCTTTATAGCAGTTGTGAAATTGAGTACTGTATATTAATGGTTCCTACAGAGGCAAACAGATATTATAAGTGATTCCAGGTAATTCCTTAGATCATTATCTCCAAGGCTCCATGGCTCAGATCTTAGAGGATAGTGATATCACCACAAATAATGAGATTAAAATATTTCAGTTTATTTTATAGAAGTTAGGGAATATTAAGGGTGAAATAGGATGAATTAGATATTACAAGAAGTATCACAGCCCAATATTAGCCATTTTCTCATATAAAGTTCAACAGCATTATCTCAGAAAGTTCTGAAGTCCACTAAATGGACTAAGTCACCCATCCCTCTCTTAGGAAATCTCACAAGTCACAGGAATCAGGTATTTTAGAAATAATGATGACATGATTCTAGAGCTCAAAACATTAGGAATGTTTTAAAAAAATAATTCAGAGTCAAGAGACTTATTTTTTCTTTTAAAAAGTAATGTTTGCTACTTTTTGTGTCTTCCAAGTAGCTTCAAGGCAGTAAAAATTGGAAAATTTCACTTTTGGGTGGCATTCTGGATGATTTAGATTTAGTGCTTCACCGCTTCAATTTTTTCTTTGAGTTTTTCTACATTTCTCTTCCCTTTCTTTCGTTTCCATGTTTGTCATTGTCTGTGTGCCTTGTACCCTTCCTGTCTTTCTGTCATACGCGCATGCATATCTACCAATTATTGAAGAACAAGTATCAAGGGATGATCTTTGACTTTGTGACTCAGCAAGCTTTTGATATAGTCATCATGATCCTAATTTGTCTTAACATGGTAACAATGATGGTGGAAACAGATGACCAAAGCCAAACCAAGATAAACATCCTTTCTCAAATCAATTTGATCTTCATTGTCATCTTTACATCTGAATGCTTTCTCAAGATGATTGCCCTGAGGCACTACTTTTTCACTAATGGCTGGAACATCTTTGATTTTGTTGTGGTCATTTTCTCCATTGTAGGTAAGAAAAAAAGCATAACTGATTTGTTTCTAAAATATTTCAATCAATAGTGTGTACAATGGAAATAGTAAGACAGGAATAAAGGTGGTTTAGGATAACTACAATTAGCTAAAAGCTATCATGTAACCAACATACTCAAACCCAACTCCTGGAGCAGATCTGTGCATATAAATAATAATGTAATCAAAGCCTTTTTCAAAACAATACCAGACATGAAGATATGCATGAATAAACAGTTTAAAATATTTTTAAAAGTACCTAAAATGAAGAAAATATAAAGGCTGAAAAAAATGATAAAATGGATTTATATTTAATGGCATCATATGCCCATGTACAAAGGAAATTGAAATTGAGCTAACAAATCGTACCAAATAAAAATTGTAATCATTATTGCTAAAATGTATTCCCACTTTCAGAGCTTGAATATACTATCGATGGTTGGAGGTTGTGATAAGATATTCCTGCAGTTTATCTGTTGCCTTCATTACTTGGCAGAGGAGTTTTCCATTCCTTCTCCTACTTCATCCATCCTCTGGGAGATAATCCATTTGATTTCTTATCTAGACACTTCCAAATCTCCCCAATTATTAAAAGAATAACAGTGAAATTTTTTTGCTGTTCATAGGCAATCCACATTTCTGATTATGAAACTAGAAAACTTCATGACTATAAATGAGGTCTACAATTCAATCTACATTCTGCTTCTGTCCTTTAAAAAGGAATGTTTTGGATCATTCTTTTTATATCCTGCTATTTACCATGTCTATGCATTACTCTGGGAGCTATTCCTTATCTGTTCTTAAATAAATGACAAATTTGACCAAGTAATCATTTTTTCTTGCCATGTCTTCATATTGTTGCCTTCATCTCATGCCCAATGCATACCACTTAAAATTATCTTTAGCAATTCTAGTTTAAACCAGAATCACCAAGTGGGAAGGGATCTTGGAAGTCTTCTTGTCCAACCTCCGACTTAAGCGGGATATCCTATACTATTCTTGACAAAGAGTCATCCAATCTCTTCTTAAAACTTCCAGTGATAGAGCAGTCACCACTTCTGGAGGCAAGCCATTCCATTGATTCATTGTTCTCACTGACAGGAAATTTATCTTCTTTATTGATCTCTGTACTCTTTCTACAGTCTCAACATCTTTTTTATATTGTGGAGACCAAAATTGGGCACAGTTATTCAAAGTGTGGTCTTAGCATTGCGGTACAAAAGGTACAAACACTTCACATGATCTTTATACTATTTCTCTGTGAATACAACTTAAAATTGCATTGGCCTTTTTTTGACTGCCATTGCACATTGCTGGCTCATATTTAATTGGTTTTCCACCAGGTCTCTGAGATCCTTTTTGCAGTCACTGCTGTTTAGGTACCACCTATTCTACACTTATGCATTTGGTTTTTCTTGCCTAAATGTAAAACTTATTTTTCTCATCACTGAATAACATTTTTGGATAGGGCCCAGTGTTCAAGGCTCAAGATCATTCTGGATCTTGAACCTATCTTCTAAAGTTGGCATGTTGTTGGCAATTCCCCCAAGCTTGGTGTTATCTGCAAATTTATGAATTCCTGCTCTATCCATTCATTTAATCATGTTGAAGAGTATTCGGCCTGAGACAGAACTTTGAGATACCCCACTGCTACCTTCCTTCCATGTAGAAATAGTTCCATTAAAAACTACACAATGAGCATGGTTGATCAGCCAGTTACCTATCCATCTGGTGGTTACACTATTCCATATTTTTCTATTTTACCAAGAGGTAGGCTATGATCCATTTTATCAAATGCCTTAGAGAAGTCCAAATATACTATGCGCACCTCATTTCACTGGTCCACTAATTTGATCACTTTGTCAAATAATGCTATAAGGTTTGTCTGACATGGCCTGTTTTGAACAAACCCACAATGGCTTCTAATAATAGCTTTGCTTGTTTTTAAATGTTAGCAGATCCACTGCTTATTTTTTTCCTGGAGCATCCCTAGTATTGATGTTGGATTGATAGATCTGTAGTTTTCTGAGTGGGTTCATTTTATTTCTTTTTGAAAGATTGGAACTACATTTGCTCCTTTTCAGTAATTCTCCAATGCTCCAAGATTTTTGAAAGATATGGTTCATTGTTTCTGAGATCACATCTGCCAGCTTCTTCAGAACCCTGGAATATAATACTGTTCATCTGCTCCTAATGATTCGAATTTACACTCAAGTAGATAGATGTTGCCTTATCATTTTCTTGCCTATTTTGATTTGTATTCCTAATCTGCCTTTTATGGTACTGTTTGTGTTTGGTTGAACATTTCTTCCTTTTGTAAAGGCAGAAGCAAAGAATGAATTAAGCAATTCTGCTTTCTCCCTGCTGCCTGTTATCTTCTTGCCATCTTCTCCCAATAGTGAACCAATCATTTCCTTGAGTTTTTCTTGTTTTCTACATGTCGAAAGAATCTTTTTTTTATTATATATTGTAACATTTATTGAAAGTCTTAGTTCATTCTGGGCCTTAGTTTTCCTGACCTCATCTTTGCAGATAGAGGATAGATAGATATAGATAGATTGATTCTGGCCACTGTATATTGCTAATTCTGCCACTTTTATAGAACTCTTTGAACTTTTGCTATCAGCACCATCACTCTCTGGCAGCACTGGCTAATCTCTTCAGCATTGTGTCCTGCTTCATTCCATGACCATCTTCAACAGGCTTAAACTTTAGTCAGGTTTTTTTTTTTAACACAGATTTATTAGTATTCCAGAAGGAGGCTAGATCTGATTTCAGAAATAGCCCAACTGATAGGTCACAGGCATGGAGAAAGAGGAATGGGACAATCACAGTGGTTAGATTGATATAGATGGGTGGATATGGCCTGGTAGGCACAGAAAAGTGGACGTGGCTGGCTCGGTACTGCTGACTCAGCACTGCGAAGTTGGTGCAGATGGGTAGGCAGGGACAAGTGGGCATGGCCAAGTACGGTAGATATAGATGGGTGGGTGCAGATGGGTGGGCAAGGCTGCGTTGGCATAGAACAAATTGAAACTGTGAACTCTTAAAACATTCCTACGCCTATTTCAGTAGTTGCCATTTAAAAAGTGGGGAGGGGAGAGAAAGGAAATCTGGAAGAGCAGTTGAAAGCGAAAATACATTCCAACTCTAATCTTTAAAATATTGTAAGCCTGCGAATATATATAACTGGAGAACATGAATGATGACACCCTGTCTGTGAACGTGCTCAATTGGAGAATCTGGTTTATGAGACACCCAGGGGGGAAGGGAGAAACTGGTCACAGGTGACTGTAAATTACATTTGCCAGACGTGGCTGTAGGTAGGACAGTGCCAGTATGTTGCCTCTATTGAATCCTTTGATGATTTTTGAAGTTTGGCTTGAGAATCATGATTTAATTAGAGTGATTGCTAGAATCCTAACAAGATATGGGGACAACTCAGTGTCCCACCAGCTCTTTGCCTCTCCATTCTGAGTTTGAGGACTTTTGTATGCATTTGTGCTGGGAAGCTGTCAATTGCACCTTTGGCATGCTGGGTGCTCACATGTATGCATGCGCACGCACACACAGTTTATTCCAAGCTTGGGATTTGCCTCATTCTGGCACCACAGGTTGCAGTAAGAGGCAGACCGTGGACCAGCAGGGAGTAGCTGAGAGCCATTACAGGACACTTAAAGTCTGGAGGAAGTTTGCAAAGGAAGGTACTGCAAAAGGAAGACTAAAGAGAAAAATGAACAATGACATCCCCAAGTGTCTGCATTTGCAGAATTGAAAATTTGTGTTCCAAAGGGGAGCCTGCAGCTTGCTAATCAAGGTGGGGAAGGACAACATTTTAGAAAAGTCCCCAAACTTCAAACAGGGTGCATGTGTGCACATATATGCACACCCAACATACTAAAGGTGAGATCCTTCTCTCCAAGTCCGGACACAATTGGCAATTTCCCAGCATGGATGTGGATAAAAGTCCCCAAATGCAGAATGGAGTTTTTGTGTGTGTTAGGGTATGCATGCTTGGCTGCCAGCAGTTCTGGGAGTTGAGGAACTGGTGAAGTACTGAGTTGTCCCCAAATCCAATTACCTTGTGTGATTGTTCTGTGCTGACTCAGCCACACTCACCCATTTAATATAACTATAATGCAACATCAACTGCACATATTTCTAATTTTGTTTTTGCTTTGATAATTTAAATCCTGAGAATTTATTTTCTTATTTTATGTTGTCAGTTTTTGTGATAACATGGGCAGTCCTCACTTAGCAACACTAATTGGGACCAGAATTTCCCTTGCCAAGCAATATGGACATAAACCACAATGACAAGTGATTGCACCCCTTAGCAATGGCATTTCCAAGTACCATCATTAAGCAAATCCCATAATGTCATTAAGTGTGACTCCCTGCTGGCTTCCCCAGCACTTTGCTTGTAAGAAGCCAGCAGTGAAGGTCGCAATTACATGATCATTTGACTGTGGGTGCTTCAATATAATGATTGCAAGCCAGTTACCAAGAATCCGGATCATGAGCACGTGACTGCAGGACTCAGTTCTTGGTGCAATGGGATGCAACGATTGAAAGTACAAAGACCCATCATAAGTTCCCCTTGTTCAACACAATTGTAAATTTGAACAATTACTGAGTGAGTGGTTGTTAGGAAGGAGGAACCACTTTTAATATATTTATTATCTTGATTGTTTCTTCTTTATAAATATTCTATATCTATGTAAGAAAATTCTTGTCACAATTCACCTTTTTTCATAGTCATGAACATAAATTGTTGTTCCAAGTTACAAATGTTTCTTTACATCTAAAAATATCATGGCCATTTTCTTAACTTTCTGGGTTAATTACCAATAACATTCAAAATACATCTGATATTATCTCTTTAATATCTCTTCAAGACAAATCCAGCCTGTTAAAGGCCATTTCCTCTCTTTGCAATTACTGCTAAAAGAAGTCAGTATAACTCAAGACATAAAACTCTATATAACTAAAGAAAACTTAAGTAATTTCCCTCTTTATAAATCAAAGAAATTAAAGCTTTGTTCCAGGAACAAAGATTGTCGAATTTCATTCATTTCCTAAGAATGATTTAAATCAGAATTTTCTGGAAGTTCTTGTCGTGCACTTCAAAAAAATCTGTTTAGTCCTGGAGAGTTTTCTATTTCCATTTTTCAGTTATATTTTTGTTTCCTTCTTAATAATTGGCTTATTAAAAGTTTCCTTTTGTTGTTGAGTCAGTTTTATAAATTGCGTCTAAATACTCTTCAATCTGTTTTAATATGTGTTTGCTATATAATAATTTAATACGATTTCATGTCATTTTCCTTTATATTTTCTGTCCATTTTCGTATCCTTTCTGCATCTAAAATATTTCACAAATATTTAGAAGCCACTCTTACTTTTAGGTGACCTGTTTTGTTTCAGACTGATAGGCCCTCAATAGTTGAATTTGATATTAGGGGGAAATTTTGTATGTTTCTGTGGTTACAATGAATTATTAATAACAATTTTTGAAAATTGGCGTAGTATTTTGTGATATTCTGAGAAAAATGTTTTCCTGTCTTTCAGGACTTGTCCTCGCGGATATTATCGAAAAATACTTTGTATCCCCCACTCTCTTCAGGGTCATCCGATTGGCCAGAATTGGGCGTGTTCTTCGATTGATCAGAGGAGCAAAAGGCATCCGAACTCTGCTCTTTGCCCTGATGATGTCTCTGCCAGCACTATTCAACATTGGCCTCCTTCTATTTCTGGTTATGTTCATTTATTCCATTTTTGGAATGTCAAACTTTGCTTATGTAAAGAAAGAATCTGGCATTGATGACATTTTCAACTTTGAGACGTTTGGTAACAGCATCATCTGTCTTTTTGAGATCACCACATCAGCTGGTTGGGATGGCTTACTGAACCCCATCTTAAACAGCGTTCCGCCAGATTGTGATCCTCATCTGGAGAACCCTGGTAGTCATGTGAAAGGTGATTGTGGCAACCCTTCTATGGGCATCTGCTTTTTTTGCAGTTATATCATCGTTTCTTTCTTGATTGTGGTTAATATGTACATTGCCATCATTTTAGAGAATTTTAATGTAGCCACAGAGGAGAGCAGTGAGCCTCTCTGTGAAGATGACTTTGAAATGTTCTATGAAACATGGGAGAAGTTTGACCCTGATGCCACACAATTTATTGCTTACGACACACTTTCTGATTTTGTGGATACCCTTCAAGAGCCTCTGCGAATTGCTAAACCAAATAAAATCAAACTGATCACTATGGACTTGCCTATGGTTCCTGGAGATAAAATACATTGCTTGGACATTCTCTTTGCCTTGACAAAAGAAGTTTTAGGAGATTCTGGAGAAATGGATTCCCTGAAGGAATCAATGGAGGAGAAATTTATGGCTGCAAACCCCTCCAAAGTATCTTATGAGCCCATTACCACAACACTAAAACGAAAACAGGAGGAAGTCTGTGCCATCAAAATCCAAAGAGCATTCCGTAGATATCTGTTAAAACGATCAGTGAAACAGGCCTCATATCTGTATAGGCAGAGTCAAGATATGGACACACCGAAAGAAGACGCACCAGAGAAAGAATGAATGATTGTGGACAAAATGAATGCAATGTATGGCTCACAAGTAGAAGTGGAAAAGTCCCCAGAAACAGCTCCATCTCTTGGACTTGAACCAATAAGCAGCCCCAAGATTAAAAAGGATTCTGATGCAATGAAAGAGAAGGACAATAATGGCAAGAAGGGAGATGACTCTGGAAAAACTAAAAAAAGTGAAAATGCCAAACGTAATGTAAAAGAGTCATCTGTATAATGAATACACATATAGACAACAAATGTTGGTGTATGGTTCCAAATGACCTTTTTCACAAAATCATTTTGGCATCCTCTATTTTAGTACTCAAACAAGGTTCTTTTGCCAGATTTTAGGTACTTCATACCACACTTAAACATTGAAAACAGAACCCTGTCTGGTTTCTGTTTGTTTGCTTGTTTTTAAAATTTACCCCAATGTGCAAAGTGTTCTCCCTCCTTCTTTTCTGATGAGGTAAATGTGAATTATCTTCTCATCTTGTGAAAAAACATCCTAGTTTCATGTTAGTTCATATGTTCCATAGAATGCTCCAGAATCAATTTTGATTATTCTAAGTACCAAATCATAATCAGCTCTTTATTAGAAGAATGATTAAGCAATGCTAGAAGAAAAGGGGGAAAGAAGGAAGTTTTTAATTCACTATAATCATGTTCAAGCTTGAATAAAAACAGATAGTTTCTGTAGAATTTCACCAGAATCTCTTAAGCCCCAAGTGCTAAAAGATGTGCCAAGAATAACTGTTATTTAGTTATTGCTCTGATCAATTATGCAATTTTTTCAGAAGGCTGAATATTTTACAAATTCTGCTAATGCTGGAGAGATGTCATTGGGCATGACAGCCTTTAACTGAATCCCTAGCAATATATGTATGTATGTTTGTATGTACAGTATTTGGCTTCTGAGAATTCATTTACTTGTATTCTTCTTTTTCAGCCATAAGAACTAGAAATATGCTTGTTTTTTTCAGTCAAAACTGAAATTTCCAATTGGCTGAAATTAATGCCCATTGTCAAATTCTACTCACATGCAGAAAGTGGATATGATCATGGAAAGTAAAATATGCAAAGCCTGAGATTAGTGATTAGTGCTTCTTAAATCCAGTTTGAAATGGTTGGAAAATACTCATCTTTAGCAATTTCCAATCTTCTTTATATGTCTTTCTTGAAGATGCTAGCAGTGAAAGTTAAAATTTGTACTTGTCCTTAGACCTTAACAACTAGGTAAGGGTCTCTGACTGACTTCTTTAAAAATAATAATATTAATAGACATCAACTTTGGGATTAGGATTCTTTCCAACATGTGTGAGTGTAAAATGAATGGCATGGAATAATAGTTGAGATTACAGCACATTTTAAGGACACAAAACTGCAATGTCTTAAATATGATTCAATTTTTTTATTTAAATAATTTGAGCAGGCTGAAAAAAGATGTTTGCTAGAAGTGGCTGAAAGTCCAATTAAGTCTTAATTATACACCACCAATATAGTTTCTTTCAAACAAAAAGAAAGATCAAATGTGATATACTAATCTGTTCTCAGGATTTATTGTCAACTTCACAATTTTTCTAATTCTTAACTCTATAGATAATCTTGGAATGTAAGCTTCATTTTTTCATTTGCCAATCCCACTTTTTTCGTCTTTAAAGAGCTCTACTGTAGAATGTGGCATGCATTACATTCTGATTCACAGCCCAAATTAGAGTTTGCATCTTCCCCTTCTCTCCTCCATTATCTAGTCAAAAAGAGCAGAATTTCCATGCACAGAGAGGAAGTAGTGTTCCAGAGGAAAGGATATGTTTCCCAGGAGATGATTTGTTGCCTAAAAGTTGAACAGGGAGGAAATCTGATAGCTAGGTATGCCAGCAAAAATGTCCCAATAAATTCTGCTGGAGGGAGAGAGAGAGAGGGAGAGAGAGAGAGAGAGAGAGAGTATGTATATGCATACATTAAGCATAGTAGTACAGTATTGTAAATGTTTTATTTTTTAAAGCATTTACACAAGAAGAGTTTCTCAGCAGTTTGTATCAGCTTAAGACAGGGATTCCCAACCTGGGGTTTGAGACGATATTCCAGGGGGTGCGAGAAAAGTCCAGGTAAATAATAGGATATTGGCTATATGTTGGCATTTTTATTTATTATTTATTTCAGGGGGTGCGAGGTTCAAGTGAAATTTCTTTAGGGGTTCAGGGTGAAAAAAAGGTTGGGAACCACTGGCTTAAGAAAAACAAAAAAGGAGAGAGATTGTTCCTTAATTGTATTATCCTGCCTGTCCCTTAATCAAATAGGATTCCTTTTTACTTGTCCCATTATTCAAAGTTTGCCTTAATGGCAGCCATTGCTGCCTTCTGTTGGTAGCAGAATATTGATCCCAGTTCTACGTATTCTCTAGGATTTATGTGAATTTAATCACATTTAATGGGTGAACGTTAGAAATCAACAAATTAGCTACAATGTCATGCCCTATAAATAAAATGTAGTGTTCCAAATGGGAAAATGTAGTGGTTGCAAAACCTCTGCTACAGATATATGTACTATGAAAGTAATAAAGATGTAAATAAAGAAAATAAAGCTGTATCTTTAGATGTATCTTGGCTGTGTCCTAAGTCTGCTGTTGTTCATCCTGTTGACCATGACTGTAGTGCAAGGTTTGCTTCAAGCCATGTTATGAAGTATGTAAACGATACAACAGTATGGACTTTATCCAGGAAGATAATGAGGTGGCTTACCAGGAAGAGGTAAAAGGCTTGGTCAACTGGTGTAATAAAAATAGCCTGGTTTTAGATGTGGGAAAAGCAAAAGAGATCATTGTCAATTTCAGAAAAGACAGGCTAAGCCATATACCTCTGTGTACAAAAGGTTCAACTATGGAGATGGTTAGTATTAAATTTCTGAGTGTGCAGCTGACAAGCAGGTTAGCTTGGTCACTCACCACTGAGACACTGGTAAAGCAGGCATAGAAGTACCTGAACTTTTTGGAAAGGAAAAGCACATCCTCTTTCCCGTATCCTTACCACTTTCTATAGGGGGACAATTGAAAGCATCTTGTCATATTGTATTACTGTGTGGTTTGGAAGTATTACAGTTTTGGATAGGAAGGTTCTTCAGAAAGTGATGAGGACAATAGAAAAGATTATTGGATGTTCATTTCCTTCTTTTCAATAGATCCCTGGGTCTTTTAACTATACAAAGTAATGATAGCCTTGTACGCTAAGAAAATTTCCTCATGTTAACCACTGAGATTCTGTTTTGGTAAGTCACTAGATACATACGTGCCTAATGTCAGAGCTGCAAAACACATAACCCTCTAAGTAGAAACAATCCTTGACTCCACTTGTTGAGAAGGACGTAGTTTTATTAGGTGGGAGGAGGGAGGAGCTAAGATTCTGGGTGGTCCCTAGTAACTCTTGCCAGAATTGGGAGGTGAATTACACTTCTTGATTGGAGGTAATCATCTCGGGAGCTCCATGCAAGCAATAGAGGTGTTTTACAACAGTTTTGAAAGGACTTGTGTGGATAGGATCTTGGAGCGTGCCACAAATGTTCTTGCTTTGAAAATAGATTGGTGGTAACCCAAATTACAGTGTTCCCTGAGCTTGCTGGTAATTAAAAAATAAAATCCATAGAGATATCTTTCAGGGTGCCGAGGAGCTGGCAACGTTGCAATAGTCTCTATGGCTTCCCCAAAAGTTCTTTTGCTGAGGTGCATATGGGGCAACTAGCCATATATCCTCCATGTCTTTCTTCATACCTGGCCACCAAAACTGACATCTAACTAGGTGCAGGTTCTTTACAAAACCAAAATATCTTGCAATTTTAGAGTCATGGTTCCTTTTCAAAATCAGGAACCTTTGGCTTGCAGGTACATACTATCAGCCCATGTGAATCCGTTGTGCTTACTATCAGCCCATGTGAATCCATTGTGTAGAGAGACATCCTTCTTGTGGCTTACAAACCACTTGTCTTGGACCAGGGTTATTTTCATTGCCGGGGTGAAGTTGTTGGTCAAATTGGGTTGTGCTTTGCTCTGTGCTCTGGTCATGGCTGGTGCTGCTGTTTGGTTAGAGGGGATGAAGCTATCCGCTACTTTCTCTTTCTTACTGTTATATTGGGGCATTCTGAATAGGGTGCTTTTCCCCATCCAAGTAGGTGCTTCAGCATAAAGTTAAAACACTTAAAGTATTGCATCCATCTCACCTATTTGGGGGAGGTGTTTTTAAGGGGTTTTCAGTGATGAAAACCACACTTTGAAAGCCTCTTGCCCTCTTGTAAGAAGTGTTGCCCACATTAGTAATGCTCATTTCACTGTATAAGCTTCTTTCTCCCAAACCACCCATCTATGTTCAGTCTCGGACAGCTTTTTGGAACTCTAATCATGCTTTGGGTCTTTCTGGAGAAGAACCACTCTGATCACTATGTCACTTTTGTCTGCCTGGATGACAAAAGGCTTTTGGGGTCTGGGTGTTTCAGAATTGGCTGAGCAGCAAGTAGTCTCTTAAGTTTTTCAAAAGGCACCTGGAATTACTTGGAGGGGGAGCTCCAGGCTTAGGTTTTTCCTTCCCTTTAGTTTTTAACAAATTAGTAAGTGATACAGCAATTTGAGTGAAAGCAAAAATGTATTGTCTATAGAAATTTGTGAAACCACTTCCAGCAGAAGTTGGCAGTGTTAAATATGCATGACACCACATTTACATGAGCCTATGTTATATGCAAAGTAGAGTCTGATGTAAGACTCCACTTATTGGTTCAGCCTCTGGCAGGAAGATTGAGTTCCCATCAGTGGCTGAAGTGTCAGACAGCGGCAACTATAAAAAACCGGTGCTGACCACGTTTGTTTGCTTTTGAATCTAGTTTGTAAATAAAGAGTTTCTCGCATTCCTGAGTCCTGCTCCTTCCTCATCCGCACCCATCTAACAGGCAGACTTGGCTGCAGCAATTTCTCAAATTGCTACAGACTCCCCCCAATTATTGGCCTTAGAAAACTATCTAAGACAGAAGAAATCTTCCTGGGAAAAGTTCTGGAAATCAATCCTTTTCCTTCAACTGGACAGCTGGGTGCTCTCAGAAAGCTTCTGGAAGAGGAAGAAATGATCCAGTGAGTCTCTGGCTGGGGGATGGGCAACCAAGAAACAAGTTCACTGTGGAAGAACCAGCCGTTTCAAATGGACAATAAAGTCTGCCTCTGCTTCCTAGACATTAGCTTTGCATATTTACCTTCATTTCTTCTTTAAATGAGGATTTTTTGGTTGCAGCCTGCTCTTCCTTTTTGTGGTTTATGGTCACTTCTGAAGTTTTGGGATATGTTAAAATGGTGAATGAGTGAGGGTTGAAATATCCGAGCCAAATTAAAGAACCTGGAAAACACTGTAAAAACTATCTCTGAAATCTTTGGACTTAAATCTTTGGAAGATAGTTTGCCTTTAACAAATTCTGCTGAAAGCTTTTGATTGGCATTTTGTTTTAGTTAGAAGGAGGGGGGGAAACAGTTTCAGTTCTATTACTTTTTATTGGTTTAGCAGTAGGCAAAGAGATAAAGAGCAGGTTTCCTCTACTGCAGTGGTGTTCCATGTCCACACGAGGGAACAAAAGACTGTAGAACTGAGATTTTCTTTTTAACTTTGGAAGTGGCATTATTTAAACCTTAGAATTTAGTGCTATTAATTATGGCAACCTGGAAGAGAGCTGAGAAGATACAAGGAAATATAAAATCTTTTAGAGCTTTTTGGGGCAAATAGTGAATACACAGCCAAAACGCAGGCAATGGGAACAACTTGAATTAAAAATTGATACACGGGCAAAGGAAGGTTTGACAGGAGATATTAAACAGGTGAAGGACAGAGTGGATCTTTTGGAGCATAAATTGGAGAAGCAAGACACTCTTTTTGAAGCTGAATTTGATGAGAGAGCTCTCTTAGAAGCTCAAGCTAAGGAGCTGCAGTTAAGATTTAGAGCAATCCCTGGATGCTCTGGAGAGGATATTAGGCTAAGAATGATTAAAGCCTTGGCACAGTTGGCTAACTGTGATGAAGTTTCTTGATTTTGTAATTGACAACATATATAGAGTAAACTTGAGATTAGCTGCCATGAGAAAACAACAACAGATGTCTTAGCACACTTTTTAGGAAAAATAATGAGGGACTGTGTTCTGGATTGTCACTATACATCCAAACTAAGAATGAAAAATGTAAGCATAATTGTTTAAAGGAAATTCCTGTAAGAATCCAGAGAAAAAGGAAAGCTTACTAATTTCTTACTGATATTTTGCAGAAGAGAAGAATTCCCTTTCGTTTGGACAAGCTTGAGGAAATGGTATCATGATCAAAAATTTCATTTGAATTCTATAGATAAAGCCAAAGATTTCCTGTCTAGACACAAATTAATTTCAGAGCCAGTTAGAGATGGATAAGACTTTGGAGGTGGACCAATCCCAAAAAGTTGACATTGCAGAAGAAGAAACAGCTGAGATCTCTATACAGGAATATGTTATTTCACCCAAAGATGGAAAGTAAATATATTATATAGAATATTAATGGTGCTAATATCCCATCCAAGCATAAAAAAAATTTCACTATTTGAGAAAACTTAATGCTGATATAATTTGTTGTGTATGCAATATAACTAATAAAGTATGAGCTTGGAGTTAAGTGCAGGGTTCTGGCCCTGCACTTCTAATTGGCTGTTAAGCGGCCGGACAGGATTGGCCCGTTCTGGGGAATCCGATTGGCCCTTAACAGAAATGTCTTATTGGTTTAAGAGCTAACGTTCCTAGCTCGTTATTGGTTAAACGTTACAAGGTTTGCCTATATAAGGCGGGTTTTACTGGTGTTCAAGCAAGCAAGTCATGATGTAAATAAAGAGCTGAAGTTCACCGTTCAGAAGCTTGTCTCCATTCTTTCTCGCCCATGCTCAAACTTAACACTGGCGACGAGGATGGGATATGGAGACATCTGAACCAACGGAACCAAGAAGCAACACCGAGCACGTGACAGATGGTGCCAACAACGGAACCATGTCTGGCGGCATCGTACCACCCGCTCCGTTCGATCCAACACAAGAGGACTGGGAGTCCTACATGGATCGCTTCTAAATGTTCCTTGAGACGAACAACTTAAAGGACGCCACACCAGGAAAGAAACGGGCGGTGTTCCCAACGCATTGCGGTCCAACTGTATTTAAGATGGCTAAAGCACTAGCCAAACCCCGAGAAGTGAAGGCCATGGATTGGGACGACCTCGAACCTATCCTGCGAGCCCACTACGCTCCTACCGTGCCTACACTCGTGAGACGCCATGAGTATTATCAAAGAAGCCAGCGAAAAGGAGAAAGCGTGGCCGACTTCATAGCAGACCTCCGAAATTTGGGAGGCCTCTGCAGATTCACCGATCTAGAAGAAGCACTAAGAGATCGCATAGTCCTTGGATTAGATGCTCCAGGCATCCAAAGCAAGCTGATGGCAAAAGGCAACATCAGCCTTGCCGACCAAGAAGTCGGCTGCACAACTACGCCGAAACCGCACTCCGGTACCACCACCAGCCAGTGAAATCTCACCTAGTGCAGAGGGGCAGCTCGTGACAATGCACCACGAGGACCTCTCTTCATCGTCAGATAGCGACGAAGAAGGGGTCCATCGACTGCGGTCCAACCGAGACCACTACCTGAAGCCTGTACACCCTTGCGCTGGATGTGGAACCAACCATGCCAGGTCCGAATGCAAGTTCCGCGATGCACTCTGCCATGAGTGCGGGAAACGAGGCCACATCGGATGGGTCTGCCGCAACTTGCCAGGACCCAGCCAGGCCTCAAAAGGGACCAACTATCGCCAATCAACAGGAAACCGTCCTGTAAGGCAAGCGCAGTAAACCACTCCTACAGAAATTGAGCTTTGCAGAGAGAAGAGGCTCACCATACTATCACTATCGGTCACGCCTCAACCTTGGACACTAAGAAAATCCGAGTAACAGTAGCCATCGAAAACCAGCCGTGCCACATGGAGGTCAACTCAGGATCGTTTCTCTCGATGGTGTTGTGGAGGACACTCAAGCAACTCATCCCCACAATTCAACGTCAAGATCTCCGGTTCCAACGCCTCATCCTCAAGGACTACCAGGGGAATCGAATCCCCTTCGTCGGGTCCTGCCGAGTCCGAGTCTCCTTCAAGAAGCACACAGCGTACTTACCTTTGACAGTCATCGATAGCGATAGGCCTAGCCTACTGGGCCTCCAATGGTTCGTGCCACTCGACATTGAAGTGGCTGGCGTAAACCGAGTCGGTGGCTGTGACTGGGAGGAAGACCTTATCTCTGAGTTCAGGGACGTCTTCGCGGACAGCTTAGGTGAGTATAAGGGGACCCTGATCTCATTCAGCCTAGATCGCAAGGTAGCTCCCATTCTCTTGAAGACCCGTCGAGTCCCGTTTGCCTTAAAGGCGAAAATTGACAAACAACTTGACAAACTGAAAGCTCAGGGGGTGTTGGAGCCCATTGATCACTCTCCGTGGGAAACCCCTATTGTAACACCCATTAAGCCAGACGGGTCAATCCGAATTTGTGGGGACTACTGGGCCACCTTGAACCACGCCCTCCAGCAGAACGCATATCCAGTTCCGCTGGTGCAGCACCTCCTCCATTCCCTAGGGGGCGGGAAAGTTTTCGCTAAATTGGATTTAGCTCAGGCATATCAACAATTACCAGTAGATGAAAAAACGGCACAGGCCCAAACTATTGTGACGCACCGAGGTGCCTTTAAATGTACCCAGCTACAATTCGGAGTTAGTGTAGCCCCGGGGATCTTTCAGAGCCTTATAGAAAGGTTATTGCAAGGAATTAAGGGCGTGGTCCCCTATTTTGACGATGTATTAATTGCAGCCCCAACCAAAAAAATCTTACAGGACCGGTTAAAATTAGTCCTAAGAAAATTCCAAGAAGCCAGTCTTAAGGTTAAAAAAAATAAATGTAAATTGTGTACTGACAGTGTTGAGTTTTTAGGGTACCTGATTGATAGCCAGGGCATTCACCCTACCGAAGGTAAATTAAAAGCGATCAAAAATGCTCCCAGGCAACGAAACAAGGCCGATCTCCAGGCGTTCCTAGGCCTCATCAATTTCTATAATGTATTTTTGCTGCACAAAGCAACTGTCGCTGAACCGTTACACCGATTGTTAGATAAAAGGGCAATTTGGTTATGGGGTTACCGTAAAGAACAGGCGTTCAGAAATGTTAAAAAACTGCTCACTTCTGATTCTGTACTCATGCAGTTTAACGAGACTTTGCCGTTAGTTATAACCTGTGATGCATCGCCTTTCGGGGTGGGCGCCATTTTGAGCCACATACTGCCTAACAGGAACTAAGCCCCTGTTGCATATTTTCCAAAGACTCTTTCAAAAACGGAGCAGAACTATGGACAAATCGATAAAGAAGCCCTTGCAATCGTCTCAGCTGTGAAAAGATTTCACGAATACGTGTATGGCAGGGCTTTTACTATTGTGACTGACCACAAACCGTTGCTAGGGATAATAGCCGGAGATAAGCCGACTCCCTACATATTATCCCCTAGGATGACCCGATGGTCAGAATTCTTAGCTGCTTATAACTATCGGCTGCAATACCGCCTGGGGAAAGCCATTCCCCACGCCGACACATTGAACCGAGCACCGCTTCCAGAAACTCTCGACGATCCGGCACCAACGGTAACCACGTTGCAAATTGAGGCACTCAACTTGCTGCCACTGACCGCTTGAGACATCGCAAGAGAAACCAAACGCGACCACACCCTAGCACGAGTCCTAGGCTGGGTAGAGCGCGGATGGCCATTGCACCAATTGTCTGATGACTTCACACCATTCAAGTCTCGACAGACCGAGCTCTTCTCCCAGAAAGGCTGTGTCATCTGGGGCGATAGAGTCGTTATCCCAGAATGGCTCTGAAAAGCGCTGCTGAGAACCTTGCACGATGGCCACCCCGGCATCGTGCGAATGAAAGCCCTAGCACGAAGCTACGCATGGTGGCCAGGCATTGACAAGCAAATCGAACAGTGGGTTAAAGCTTGTCCCAAATGCCAAGAAGTTAGCAACGCCCCTCCAAAAGCCATTCCTACTGAATGGGAGACACCACGTGGACCCTGGTCCCGAATTCATCTGGACTTCGCGGGGCCAACCAAGGGCCACACCTTCCTGCTTACCGTCGATGCCTACTCGAATTGGCTCAAGATTCATCGCATGACTACTACAACCTCCGAGGCAGTCATCAAGATTTTAAACAGACTCTTTGCAACCCACGGATTACCAGACGTCCTGGTATCCGATAACGGCCCACAATTTACTGCACTAATGTTCGAGCAGTACCTCGCTGACCGCGGCATCCATCATGCGCTCACCTCGCCTGTGCACCCTGCGACCAATGGCAAAGCAGAACGCATGGTCCAATTTGTAAAGAAAACCTTGCAAAAGGTAAACTACGATAACATTGACGACAAGGTCAATCAAATCCTCTTCTTGCAACACATCACCCCACATAGCGTCACCAACAAAACTCCCGCTGAACTGCTAATGGGACGAAAGCTCCGCTCCCACCTCAACCGGTTGCACCCTGCTTATGAACCGGAGAAACCACTAGGATCCAGCGGCCGTTGTCGCACCTTCCAGGTAGGAGACCTGGTTTATGCAAAAAACCTGTCGGGCGACCCGTTGTGGGTGGAAACGACAGTAGTACGTGTAACCGGCCCCAGATCCTACCTTGTGCAATGCTGTGACAATAAACTCTGGAAACGGCATATCGACCAATTACGGTCGCGGCTTGCAGCAGCCAGTCCGCAACTCCCCTATGACCAAACTGAGGGGGGGGAGGTACGGAAGAAGATGAAGCCCTAGGAAACCCGTTCGAAGGGAACGACGATTTAACAGAAACCCAGGCTGCGGAGCCGGAGGGAGAAACGTTTGCACCTCAAGAAATTGCGGAAAGTGGGGGCAACGACGCAGAAGTGAACTCTGAACCGGAGGCAGCCCCACTACCAAACAACGATCTACCTCAGCAGGACTGCAACCACCCGATACAACGAAAGTCAAAGAGACTAAAAAGACAACCGTCCTATTTAAAGGACTATGTAACTGCGCCCTGAATTAAGAAGCCAGTGGGAAGGGGTGTTGTGTATGCAATATAACTAATAAAGTATAAGCTTGGAGTTAAGTGCAGGGTTCTGGCCCTGCACTTCTAATTGGCTGTTAAGCGGCCGGACCGGATTGGCCTGTTCTGGGGAATCCGATTGGCCCTTAACAGATATGTCTTATTGGTTTAAGAGCTAACGTTCCTAGCTCGTTATTGGTTAAACGTTACAAGGTTTGCCTATATAAGGTGGGTTTTACTGCTATTCAAGCAAGCAAGTCATGATGTAAATAAAGAGCTGAAGTTCACCGTTCAGAAGCTTGTCTCCATTCTTTCTCGCCCATGCTCAAACTTAACATAATTTGCCTTCAAGAAACACATATTAGGAAGAAAGATGAGAAATATTTAATAAATAAAAGGTTGCAGGAGGAATTTACATCTGCTGGGTCAGAAAAGATTAATGGAGTGGTTTTATTTATAAAACCTCAATTTAAACCCAAGTTACTTTTCTAGATGATTATGGCAAATTTGCAAAAGGTAGAAATTGAATTTAATGGTATAAAATCAATAGTAATTGGTCTCTATCAGAGGTGGTATTCAACCGGTTCTCACCGGTTCAGGAGAATTGGTACCAACAATTTGGCATAGGTCGCTGAACTGGTAGTGACTTCTGGTTGGCCACACCCCCAAACCGGTCACTCGGTGGTCACCGTTCACTTGCTTGTCTCACCCAGCCACCTCCTTGCCACTCGCTTGCCCTACCTGCATGCTCACCGCTCGCTTGCTTCACCCACACATTCAGTGCTTGCCTCGCCTATTCCAAGCCCAACCCTATTAAAAGGCTTCGCCACATGGTGCCAGCCTTATCGCTTGCATGTGCTGGTCAGTTCTGTGGCTTGCCTGCCTAAGCTAACTTACTTGAGTCTACTCTTCTTGACCACTTCCGCAGTGCCTGTGCCCCAATGGACCTGCCTCTTCTTGCCTACAGGACCAGGTAAGCACTGACTTGCTAGCCTCTGGAGGTCCTTGCTGGCCAGGGCCTACAGGCCTCGGCCTTGCATAGTAACCCTAGCCGCCCAGGATCATTTGTGGGGCAGCCACTACCCCTTGCGGCTGCCCCCGGGCTTCTAAAAAACTCCAGAGCTCCTTCCTGGCCAGCCCGGGCCTAGAGGCCAGCCTAGCTAAATTAACCCATCTCCCTCCCCACCCAGCTCCCAGCAAGCACCTACCTCTTCAGACACCTTCCCCCAATTCCCAAACAGCTGCTTGTGACTCGCCTCCTGCCTTGCTTGTGCTGCCTGTCTCTGCATCCAGCTCATCGGAGAGCAACTGATTCTGCCTGCCTGCTTTCTTCAATTGGGTAAGTAAGTGGCTTTTTTTCCTCATGATTTAAAACAAGGGTCTTCAAACTTGGCAAGTTTAATGTCGCGCTCCGGTTGGAGGACTCTCGAGTTGGGTCCGGAGTGCGCTGCCCGGGAGTAGTCGCCTAGGGGTTGTCTTCAGAGGGACCCTCGCAAGGGTGAAGAGGCAAAACATGACACGTCACATGCAGAGTGAATGCAAGGTGGCGAAGCACACGCTGCACGGGTGGAGGTGATCTCTCTGACTCCGACCCCGTCAGCTATGCAGCGACGCCTTTTATTGAGCAAAAAGCAGAAATAAGGAAATGCAAGCATTATACCTTATAAGGTGATATATAATTGTTTTTTGTGTTATGTGTGGACGTGTCTTTTGTTCTGCGCAAGCGTCAGGGACTTTCCAAGCCTATTTTGTCATACAGCACGATCGGCTCGTGGACAGTTCTATTGAGCAATTTTAGGAGTTATTAAATGCATGTTTTACTAATGTGCTTGGTGTGATCTTTCATAAGTGAAACATAATGAAATAGGTATGGCTCAAGGAGCCATAGTTTAAGACTTGTGGACTTCAACTCCCAGAATTCATGAGCTGATTGGAGGAAGCTGTCAAGTTTGAAGTCCCCTGAAAAAAACAGTATGTTATTTTTTTTTTAGGAAATAGTCATATAAAATTTAGGAAATTTTAGCTGCTTTTCCATTTTTAGAAAGCAGCTGCTTTGTGAGATTGTCATTGTGTGTATGGAAGTTCTTTTTGTGTGAAATGTCATGTGCTTATAAATTAATTAAAGCTATATTTTTAGATTTTTCCAGCTGTATCTGCTTTGTGAGAGAAAGTGTGTGTAAGTGTAAGTGTGATAGTTCTTTTCAGTTGTGTAGTTATGATAACAACATGTCATAGCATTTTTTTAAATGTTGATGCTTGCAGCATGCAGGAACATTTTATGTGAAGTCCAGCTGCTTTTATGAGACAAGGAGCTTTACTTTCTGAGAAAATTAGTAACTTGTTAACATGTTGAGGTTTCTGGAGCTGAGCTGAGCCTGCTTGATAGGTTTTGAGTGTTCATGATTGCCCTACATTTGCTCTTGCCTGGGTCTTTTGTCTTTCCTATATCATGGCGGTTAATTCTGCCAGGAAGAAGGAAAAGGGGACTTACAGGCGAGTTATCGTAATAATGGCTATTTATTGTATTAAAAATCTGTTAGAATTGAAGAATTCAGCCTTTGTAAAATAAATTATCAAGATGTTTCTTCTCTCTCTTCCTAGGCAACTGAATTGTCATTTCACAGCTAGACCCCCTAGGAGAAAAGGAGATCTTGTGCGATTTTAACATGGACAGAGAATAGCAGATTATTGACAAAGAATAATCCTTCTTTCCTTCTTGCTGATCTAGAAAGGAGTCTGGAAATGGATTCTCCTTGTTTTTAGAGCATTTGGGTGATGAATCTACCAAATGCAAGCTACCAATAGAAGATAGTATTTTTCACAAAAAAGACTAATTGCCTATTTATAATTAATGATGATTGAAAAAACAGTATTATTTTTATATTTTTCTAATAAGTGACTTACTAATAAAATATAGAAATATAATTGGCCCCATATATTTTTTTCATAGATAGCAAATATTCTCAGTAAAATAGATAATAGCTTTCTACCATAAATATTCAATGTTTCCCCCACCCCCCACCCCCAGATCACTGCAAATTGAGGGAAAGGGCTGCTAATAATAGTGAAAACTATTGAATAGAAATGAAGGAGCATGAGATGCAAATATTGGCAAATACTGCTGTTGAAAAGGCTTGGTAAAGTCAATTGGGCTGAAATTCCCTCTTTTTAGCATCTTTTCTCCCTTTCCAGTTACTTTTTCCTTTCCCTTCTCCAATTTTTTCCCTCTCGCCTTTCTCTTGTCCAGCTCCCCATCCTACCCTGTTGTCCTCCTTTTCTTGTCAGGACTAAGAAAGAATTGTATGGGAGTGCTAAGGTCTGTATGCTTGGGTTTGTGTGTGAGAGAGAAGTTTATCTATACAAGAATTGTCAGGGGATATAGATATAGATCAGTCAGTGTTTAAATGGAGTCAATCTTTATGCAGGCAAGTAATTTAAATTAGTCATTGAGTCCTTGTGCTAGCTCTTCCTTTTCTTCAAAAGGGAGGGTAAGTTTATTAACAGTTATAGCCAAATGATAAGCATGTGTTGATTTAATCATGCAAAAGCCACCAACAATAATTTACTAATTAGGACATTTGATAAAAAGTTGTTTCTGTTTACCATGGCACTTAAATGTACATACCATCATCATGTCCCCTCCTCCCCACAAATATCCCTAGTGTTTATCATCCCCAAATGTGATACATGTGGTTGCTTTTTAGTTTAACTGGGATTTTTTTTTGGGGGGGGGGAGTCTTCCTTTGGAAATCAGGCTGATGTTTCAGATTGTACTCAGACATTTAAATTACCTTAGGGTCACTTTTGCTGTTACTGTTTTTCCCCTTTTCCTGAGTTGTCATTTTTAATATTCTCAAGGTTGATTTTATGTTTTAGATTTATCATGAGTATTGTAAATTGTCCCACAGATGGTATTCATAATATAAACTCCAAGGATTTGGTTGTTTGCAATGTGACACAAATACAATAAATATATTTTGGGTGAAGGAAGACAGCTGGATGTTGCACAGGAATTTCTGTTTATCATTTATCCGTTCTTTCTTCTGCAGATGATTATCTTACGTGCAATATCCCAGACTAACTCTGCCCCCAGCTGGAATTCAGTCATGAAGGGCTCAAGGTTGCCTCAGCCTTCCATCCTTTCAAGGTTGGTAGAATGAGAACCCAGACTGTTAGGGGAAATATGCTGACATTGTAAACTGCCCAGAGGAGTGCTGTGAAACACTGGGTGTGTGTGTGTGTGTGTGTGTTTGTATATAAGTTAAAGTCCTACTACTTTCCTTCCTCAACTGCATTTTTCTAGCTAGAAGTAATCTGCAGTAATTTGTTTTAGTAGCTGGAGAATGATAGCCAGGCCCTACAATCTGATTTTCCAGTGAAAACAGATGGTATTCCCTACTATGATTCTGACTCAAAAATATTAATTACAAATCTCCAAGTGAGCTCTTAAAATCAACTCATTATCTATAAACAAGGCCACTACCTATACTATTGTCATGGTCCTGGGAATTCTATGATGTCAGGAATCATGGTAAAATGATGTCACAGCAGTGGCATTATCCTGCAGCCTTCATATGGAATATCCTGGGGTTGCCTGGTAACTGCATAGAATCACTTCAATTGTTGGCTGCAATATTCCAAGGCATCCTTCACTTGGGTAAAATGAGCAAGAGGATATGGGCATCATGAGACGTGTTGCCCCCTCTGCGACCCAAATTTTCCTGCTTGGAATTCTATTGGTGTATTTTGAAAGTTTGGACGGATTCATACTTCTATGCCCAGCCACAAATATTAATTGTAGAAGGAATACCAATTCTCCCAATTATGACAATGTGTATATTCCGGAGACAATTGGTAATTCTATTGAATTTCTTAAATTATCAATTTTAAAATTATGGAGTAGATTAACTCAATCAAATCCTCATGAATATTTGGATGAAATGGGATCTCATGAAAATCTGCTGAAAAAACCATACAAATCATCCAATGTCCTGCAAGTGGCACCCAAAGCAAAAATAACCAAAAATGAAGAGACTCAAGAGTTGGAAGTCCAAAAGGATTTAACTACAGAAATTTTGGAAGTTTCTAGTGACATAAGCCTGAGGCCTAAAAGCTATTTACAAGGGTTAAAGAACCATCAGAATATGGTACAGGGAGATCATTGGCTTCAAAAAAATCCAAGAAAAAAAGATTTAGCTGTTAGGTTACCAACAAAGAGGGTAGGATTAGCAGAAGCCACAGGAAAATTTGCAGAAGATCAAATAAAACATAATCCACATACAATGACTGAAAAATGGCAGAAGCTTGCAGAGCGACAAATGCCTCTGGCTACCAAAACAAAAATTGCAAAAAACAAAAAGAAAACTCATGAGTTAGAGATCCAAAAGGAAGCAGCCCCAGACATTTCAGAATCATCTGATGACAAAAGCCTGAGTTCTCTGGAAAGGTTAAAGAGCCATCAAAAAATGATACAAGAAGATCATGAGCTTGGAAAAAAGCAAACAGAAGAAGATTTATTTCTTAGATTTGTAACAAAAAGGCGACAATTTGCAGAAAACATAAGAAAACATCAAGGAGAGTTGGAGAGTGAAAAGGAAGCACTTGCCGGAATTTCAGAAGAAGAGAAGGTTAAGAGGTGGGCAAAGGTGACTCTCAAAGAAAAAATAACAGGAAAGAAAGAGAGAACTCATAAGTTAGAGTTTCAAAAGGAAGGGTCGACAGAAATTTCAGAAGCACTGAAGAATAATCAATGGCCAAAGATGACACTCGAAGAAAAAATAAGAAGACACAAAGTGAAAAGTCATGAGTTGGAGATTCAAAAGAAAGTAGCTACAGATATTTCAGAAGCTCTGAAGATTGAGAGGTGGACAAAAATGACCCTCAAAGAAAACATACAAAGAAACCGATTGAAAACTCATGAATTGGAGATTCAAAAGGAAGGGTCTACAGAAACTTCAGCAGCTCTCAAGGTTGAGAGGTGGACAAAGGTGACCCTCAAAGAAGAAATACAAGGAAACAGGTTGAAAACCTACGAGTTGGACATTCAAAAGGAAGCGCCAACAGAAAGGTTAAAGTGGCACCAAAGAAAAATACAGGAAGATCTTGAGGTTGGGAGAAATGAAAGGGAAAAAACAGGGAAGCCTGTAGCACTACTAGATGCTCAGCGGGTTTCTTCCCTTAAGAGGCTTGCTCAAGCATCCGTTCACTCCTTACAGAAGCGCTCCATTTTACATCTTCCAACTCAGCTGCCTCCTTTGACATCTTCTGTTGTAGTGCATGATGGTAGTAAGGAACAGCCTGGTAAACTGGTCTTTATTCTTAAATCTGGCACGAGATCAGCAAGCCCCAACCATGGAGAACACATTATTAGTGAGCAAGCGGAGGAGAATAATAGTCAAAATGAACAAATTGAAAATGAACTTTTGGAGAAGGAACTTGAGAAGGAACAGGAATCAAAAGAAAACCTTTTCAGACACTTAATAATTGGAGGAAGCAACTCCAGAATACCTACTGAGGAGTCTGAAACATTGAATGAACTGTTGCCTGATAAAACATTGTCCGATGAAGCAGATTGGGAGTACCAGGAAGAAACCACCTTTGCTCCCCTGATTACTGATGTTTTGTCAAGCACTGATAACTATTTTCTTCAGGGAGAGGCCTTTGAAGCTAAGGTTCAAAAACAGTTGGCACACCTGATTCTTAATGTACCTATGAGGAACCTGATTGCCCACTTGATCCGTATCATAAAAGTGAACTGCAGAGAACTGGCTACCCAAAATTCTTGCGCTTTTCTCATCTCTAGAATGGGTCTTGGAATGAAACTCTTCAATAAGAGAAAAAACATGAAGGAAGCTTCTGATTTGTTGAAATCCTACTTGTTCTTGACTAAAAATGAAACCAATATAACTACAGCAAGCTCCAGAAAAATAAAGAAACCTTCTGACGAGGTAAAAGCAACCTAGATAAATAATCCAAACAGGTGCACTATCAAAATGTTACAAGATTTGGTTACCTAGATTCTTTTTTATTCCAAGAGGTTAAGTTGGTGTGAATTAATTGCGCATTCATTTCTGTAAAGACAATTACTTTTTTTGAGTAAAAGCCTTGTTAGGTAGTTTATAGTAATGTGCATGTGCCAAGACTACTTCTTTGCCTGATTCCCATCCCTATATACAAGGATAAGTGGCCGTGTGTATATATGTAAGGTTTTACAAACTCTGATCAGCATTTGGGGAGAGTGGAGTATAGCACAAAGGTAAAGTAACTGAAACATGAAAACAAAGAAAAACAGAATAAGGTTCATCAGAATTAAACCAGAAATCTCAGATATGATGATTTTAAGAAAACAGGATTGATAAAGCTGTTGTTCCTTTTAAAGGGTAGGTTGGCCTGAATATACTTTTTTTCTGGGGAAAAGAGCTTTTACATTCAAATACGTGAAGGCCCACCTTCCACTTTACTTCTCTTTGTTTAACCTTGCAGATACCAAAGCAGGGAATTCGACAATATGGGAGTAGCATCAATTGGCGATTGGCTGTTTCAGTGACAACAGTGATGGTGGTTGTTATTTTAATAATTTGCTTGATTGAGGTAAGCTAAAATATTTTTCTAGAGATCCTTATATTAATTTATTTACCCACTATATCTCAAAGTCCAGTAATGAAAAGATAAATTTCTCCAAACTCTCAATTTATATACTGCTTTAGTGAATCCCTAGCATTTCCTTGAACACTGTAACTCAGAAACCACATTACTGCACCCAGGATTTAATATAATATATTCAACCTCAAAAAAAGGGTGGGACTGATTTTTAAAAAAATGTTAGTGAAGCGGACAAATCATGACAAAATGGGTATATTAAGTTTGGATTCATTCCATCTTAAATTCTGAGAGGGAACCTCTGGCTGGTAGGCTTGATTTGGTCCATAAGACCTTCTTATGAGGTTTACCATGACCATGTTGGAGACCCCACACCTTTTTATAAGCAGAAGATAGAGAAAAAAGAAAAGTTTCTTACTGAGAAGCAGAGGGGGGAAAAACATTGTTCTCTGTGTCAGTCATTGATTCTTTTTCCTCACTGTGAAAAATCTTTACATTTATCCCTCACAATCACACCTCTCTTTTTTGATAAAACAGATCCGTTCTCATCAAACTTCCAAAGGGACAGATGGAATGCCTCCTGTAAAACGGTAACTCTTGCCTGGAGACACTTAGTTTTTGTAATTCTATACTGTGAAAATCCTGTTTATGAGGAACAGCCTCAATATTAAGTGGCAATGCACTTATAAGTTTCACTCTTAAAAAGCAAATTTTAATTTACAAGATGCCGCATCTAAAAGTTGTAAACACTGAAAACATCACCAAATAATCTCATTTTTTGCTGGCTGAATTTATATGTTTAGCATTGGCTTCCTGTTACATTCCTCAACTGGCCTCATATCCTTTTTTCCCCCTCTCCTCTTGGCAACTTTGAATTATTTTCAGTGCTGAAGAAACATTAATATTCAGATTTCCAGTGTGACACGCATGCTAATGAAGCCAAAAAATAAATAAAATCTTAAATAGCTACATGGTTACCTGCAACCTGCACTCTTAAAACTCTGGAGACAATTGCAGGTGTGTGTTTCAGCATAAGAGGTTATTATTAAGGCTTCTTCTGCTTTGCACACTGTTTGTAAATGCACAGAAGAGTCTTGTGACTGAAAAGGCCTTTTGAGTCCATTTTGAGAAATGGAAATAAACACACCTTTCATTTAAATGATAAGAGTTTGTGTATTCCTCCAGTACAGAAATTGTTATATTCTGTGCATGGGTGCAAGGAACGGAGACGAGGCAGTGAACAGTGAACTTCAACTCTTTATTAATCATCGTGAACAGAGCAAAAACCTGGGGCAGCAGCAGCCCTTTTATAGGGCAGGCTGCTGACCTATTAACCAATGAGAACATGGAAGTATTAAACCCTTGAACCAATGAGAGTGGCTTGTTAATAGCCAATCAGATTCTCCAGAAAGGACCAATCCGATATCGCTATTATCGGCCAATCAGAAGTGCAGGATTAGAACCCTGCTTTTTCTTTAAGCTTTGATAAACTTTATTTAAGCGTTTTTATTAGTTCATAACACCCCTTCCCCCTGGGTTCCATTTGAGGGGTGCGGTGACGTAATCTCTAAGATATGTGGGTTGTTTTAACTGTCTATTAGATTTGCGCTGTCCCACTGGTTCCCATCTGCAGTCCAGCTTCGGTGGGACATTTTTGGACATATCTGGTACCGGTGGTTCCTCATTCTCACTGGACAACTTGGTGCTGCTAATTCTGTCGTTGTTGTTGTCCTCCGATCTTAGCGGGCTAGCCTCCATTGAAGTATTCCTCTGTGGTGAGGACATACCCCTCCCTGATTCTTCTTCATTAATCGCTCCTGATCGCTGACTTCCTTCGCTTCTGCTCTCCACCATCTCGAATTCGGTTTCTTCGACATCCCCTCCCCCCTCAGTTTGGGAGTCCCAGGAGTCGCGGGAACTGGGTTGTAGCCTAGAGCGAAGCTGATCTATATGGCGTTTCCATATTTTTCTGTCGCAGGTTTGCACACGGTACGATCTGGGCCCGGTGGTTTCAATTACAGTTGCTTCGATCCATAATGGTTCGCCGAAGAGGTTTTTAGCGAAAATTAAGTCGCCTACCTTGAACTCGCGGCATTTCCCGCTGGATCCGCAGGGTTTCTCTGGCACGTAGGAAGGGTGAAGCCCGTCGAGGTGGGAACGGAGCTTGCGTCCCATCAATAGTTCAGCTGGCATCTTGTTGGTGATGCTGTGCGGAGTTATGTGTTGGAGTAGGAGTATTCTGCTTATTTTTTCATCAATGTCCCCATAGTCCATTTCATGGAGAGTTTTTTTAACAAATTGTACCATTCGCTCGGTCCTGCCGTTAGCCGCAGGGTGCGCTGGCGAAGTTAGCGCATGGCGGATGCCCCGATCCGCTAAGTATTGTTCAAACGCCAGGGCAGTGAACTGGGGTCCGTTGTTCGGAGACCAGGACATCTGGCAGTCCGTGCGTTGCGAATAGCCTGTTCAATTTTCGGATGACGGACTCCGTTGTAGTATTTTTCATTTCGTGGATCTTGAGCCAGTTAGAATAGGCATCCACTGTTAGGAGGAACGTATGTCCTTTAGTAGGTCCCACAAAATCAATGTGAATGCGGGACCACGGTCCCCGGGGGGTTTCCCATTCTGTTGGAGTTGCTCTAGGTGGGGCACTGCTGACTTCTTAGCACTTTAAGCAAGTCTTTACCCAGGCTTCAATTTGCTTGTCAATGCCCGGCCACCACGCGTAGCTTCGTGCGAGCGCTTTCATACGCACGATGCCGGGGTGACCGTCATGCAATGTTTTCAATACTGCTCGTTGTAACCGCTCTGGGATGACGACTCTATCTCCGCATAGGATGCAGCCTTTTTGCGAAAACAGTTCTGTTTGCCAGTTTCTGAAAGGGGTGAAATCGTCAGAGGTTTGTTCTATTGGCCATCCTCTTTCGACCCAGCTAAGAACTCGCGATAAGACAGGATCTCGTTTTGTTTCAATTGCAATGTCTCTGGCTGTTAGCGGTGGTGAATGTAGCATTTCAATCTGGAGTGTCGTAAGGGTTGGAGCTGGATCGTCGATGGTTTCCGGAAGTGGGGCACGGCTCAATGTATCAGCATGGGGAATGGCTTTCCCCAGGCGGTGTTGTAATTTATAGTTGTACGCAGTTAAAAACTCCGACCAGCGAGTCATTCTAGGTGACAATATATAGGGGGTTGGCTTGTCTCCCGCTATAATCCCTAACAAGGGTTTGTGGTCGGTAACAATAGTAAAATCTCGTCCATACACATATTCATGAAACCGTTTCACAGCAGATACAACAGCAAGAGCCTCTTTGTCGATCTGGCTATAATTACGTTCAGCCTTTGACAGGGTCCTTGAAAAATAGGCAATAGGGGCCTCACTACCATTTGGTAATACATGACTCAAAATGGCTCCTAATCCAAACGGTGATGCGTCACATGTAATTGTTAAAGGCAGAGTCTCATTATACTGCATTAAAACAGCATCTGAGGTTAGTAAGTTTTTCACTTGTCGGAATGCGTGCTCCTCGCGGTGTCCCCAGACCCAGGTTGCTTTTTTGTCGAGAAGTCTATGTAGGGGCTCAACTACGGTTGCTTTCCGGGGCAAGAATATGTTGTAAAAGTTAATGAGCCCCAGGAAAGCTTGGAGATCAGTTCTATTTCTGGGTCTTGGGGCGTTTTTGATTGCTCTCAGTTTGCTGTTAGTGGGGTGGATGCCCTGTTTATCGATTAGGTACCCCAGGAACTCTACTTTGTCTGTACACAGTTGACATTTATTTTATTTAACCTTAAGGCCAGAGTCTTTAAATTTCTGGAGAACCAATTTAAGCCGCTTTTCTAGTATTTCTCTATTCGGGGCAGCAATTAAAACGTCATCAAAGTATGACACGACCCCCTTGATCCCTTGCAAGAGTCTCTCCATCAGACTTTGAAAAATCCCTGGGGCTACGCTCACTCCGAATTGGAGTCGGTTGCACTTAAAGGCGCCTCGGTGCATAACGATCGTCTGTGCCTCTGCGGTTGTTTTATCTACAGGCAGTTGTTGGTAGGCCTGTGCTAAATCCAATTTAGTGAAGACTTTTCCGCCCCCCAGGGAATGGAGAAGGTGTTGTACCACCGGTACCGGGTAAGCGTTCTGTTGAAGAGTGTGATTAAGGGTAGCCCGGTAGCCCCCACAAATCCTTAACGATCCATCCGGTTTGATGGGTTTACAATTGGGGTTTCCCAACGAGCGTGGTCAGTTGGTTCTAAAACACCCTTGGCTATTAACTTATCGAGCTGCTCGTCAATTTTTGGTTTAAGGGCAAAAGGTACCCGACGAGGCTAAAGGCGGATGGGGGCTACTTCAGGGTTAAGGTTAAATGATATTGGGGTCCCCTTGTACTCACCTAGTCCATCTGCGAATATGTCCTGGAATTTCTGGACGATGGCCTCTTCCCAGTCGTCGCTTCTGGTTTGGTGAATGCTGGCTACCTCGATCCCAAGTGTGGTGAACCATTGAAGGCCCAACAAGCTAGGCTGGTCACAGTCAACGGTCAGTGGCAATGACGCAGTACGATTTTTGAATGATACTTGGACTTGGCTGGATCCAACGACCGGAATTCGGTTGCCCTGATAATCCTTGAGTATGCTTCTTTGAGCTCTGAGGTCTTGATGCCGGATGGCAGGGATTAATTGTTTAAGAGTCTTCCAGGAAACCATCGAGAGGGACGATCCTGAATCGACTTCCATCACACAAGGCTGATTTTCGATGGCGACCTTCACTCGGATCTTCTTTGCGTCTAGCGATGAGGCGTGACTGATTGTAATGGTTTGGTGTGCCTCTTCTCTTCTCTTCTCGATAAAATGGCCGGTGTTTTGTTTCTGTAGGAGTGGTTGTTCCATTGGCGGTTCAAATGTTCCCGACTCACAGGGCGATTCCCTGTGGTCTGGCGGTAGTTGTTCCCGCTCTGAAGTGGACTGGGTCCTTGCTTGCTTCTACAGAACTTTCCGATGTGGCCTCTTTTCCCACAGAAATGGCAGAGTGCATCGAGGAATTTGCAGTCTGATCGTGGGTGATTTGCCCCACAACCCGCGCATTGGTGCAGTAGTCTTTGATTTTGCTGGTAGCGTTGATCACGTTCAGACCGGAACCGGTTGACCTCCTCCTCATCACTTTCTGATGGCGATTCAAGGTCCTCGTGGTGGGTGGCTGTTGTGTGTCTCTCGAGGCGAGGTGAGGTATCGCTAGCAAGTTGACGGAGCGGTGTATTGGTGCGGCACATTCAGGCGGCTGACTTCCTGGTTGCTTCTGCTGCAGTAGCATCCTTGATGACATCAGCAAGGTTAATGTCCCTTTTTGCCATGATCTTGCTCTGTACCATCTGGTCATCTAATCCCAGAACTATTCGGTCTCTCAGAGCTTCTTCAAGGTCTGCAAACTCACAGAGGCCTCCCAGGTTCCAGAGATCCATGATGAAATCTGCAACGCTCTCTCCCTTCCGCTGGTCCCTCTGGTAAAATTCATGTCTTCGGACAAGCGTTGGTACAGTGGGTGCATAGTGGGACCATAGAAGAGGTGCGAGGATGTCCCAGTCCATGGTTTTCACCTCAGCCGGTTTCGCTAGTGCCTTGGCCATCTTAAAGATGGCAGGCCCGCAATGGGTCAGAAACACTGCTCGCTTTTTCCTCGTAGTGGCATCCTTCAAGTTGTTGGTCTCCAGAAACATCTGGAAGCAGTCTATGTATGAGTCCCAGTCTTCTTGTGCTGGGTCAAATGGAGCGGGTGATATGGCGTCTCCGGACATGGTTCCGTTGTCGATGTGCCTTCAGCCATGTGCTCTGTTTGGTGCTCTGTAGTGTTCAGTCAGCTCTGATGTATCTGCATCCCATCCTCGTCGCCAGTGTTATGTTCTGCGCATGGGTGCAAGGAACGGAGACGAGGCAGTGAACTGTGAACTTCAACTCTTTATTAATCATCGTGAACAGAGCAAAAACTTGAGCCAGCAGCAGCCCTTTTATAGGGTAGGCTGCTGACCTATTAACCAATGAGAACATGGAAATATTAAACCCTTGAACCAATGAGAGTGGCTCATTAACAGCCAATCAGATTCTCCAGAAGGGACCAATCTGATATCGCTATTATCAACCAATCAGAAGTGCAGGATTAGAACCCTGCTTTTTATTTAAGCTTTGATAAACTTTATTTAAGCGTTTTTATTAGTTCATAACAGAAATGTAAGCCATATTTGGTTTAAACATTGTCAACAGGGCTTTATCCAGTCTGAGATCTCACTATTTTTCTCTTTAATTGTTTCTTTAAGGACGTTTCTGGATAGACAGAAGAAAGATATACCTGAAAACCAGGTATGTAAAGGCAAAAGCAATGACTGGTGATCTGGCTATATTCAATTTTCTTATTGGATCTGAAAAACACATTCCCATAAGTATTATGTGGCTTAGGCAAGCCTGAATTTAAAATAATGATCATGATGGAAGAAGGAGAAGAAGGAGAAGGAGAAGGAGAAGGAGAAGGAGAAGGAGAAGAAGAAGAAGAAGAAGAAGAAGAAGAAAGAAGAAGAAGAAGAAGAAGAAGAAGAAGAAGAAGAAGAAGAAGAAGAAGAAGAAGAAGAAGAAGAAGAAGAAGAAGAAGAAGGCCAATCTACTGGGATCCACTCGCATAATCCTGCGATACATCACACAGTCCTAAACATTTGGGAAGTGTTCAACTAGTGATTTGAGATACGAAACCTAGCATAGTTATCTCGTTTCCTGTGTACACTGTTGTTTTTTGTGAATAATACCAACAACAACAACAATAATAATAATAATATAGTGTGACTGGTTTTCCGGTTCTGCGTGGCTTCGGTGGCAGTAGGAATTTGTGACCATTCGCGATTCCTGCTGTGCTTGCCGCCAAGGTACCCCCGATCCAAATGGGTCGGGGATATGGCTGCCCTGTAGGGACAACCGAAGAGAGAGGAGAGCCGGACAGGGGATTGGGGGTGCCGCAGACCCCCTCCTCGTCCAGAAAAACCCCTTTTTCCCAAGGTGATGGAGCGGCGGTCAGCAATGGCCGCCATGAAGAAGCCAGCAACCGGGTAAGATTGTGCTGGAGGAAGCAAGAAAAGTGAAAGTGCTGGCTGAGCCGGGTCAATCAACATCTTCTAAATTCGTTGGAATTGAGCTGTCTGAATTGCTGGAGGATACATTGTATCCCTAAGAAGATCGAAAGCGGCGGAGAAGCTGTTAAAGGGAACTTTTTTTTTCTTCACTCTCCCACCCCATGGAAACAGCAGATGAAGATTTGAAATTTGTTTGGGCACTGAAGGTGAACTATACTGAAAGTTGAAGTTAAGGGACAAAAGAGTTCTTGGACATTGGACTTAAAAATTTAAGAAATTGGAAAACCCTTATTAGAGGTATGGATTTCTGATCATTTAAAAATTGATGTTGCAAGTGAAAAGGGAGAGGAAAAAAAATTGGAGCAGAAGTGGAAAAGGGAGGAGATTGCCTAGAATCTCAAAGAAAGATACAAGGTAATTGGACCTCTTTGACCCAAGAAAAAGAAATAGAAGAAAGAAGAAAAATATAAACTTTTGGAACTTTTTTTAAATTATTTTTGATTAAAAATACTTGGATGGTTGTTTTGGGGAAAGTTTCTCTTTTCAGGATGGCATCGCTTGTGGATGAACTAAAGACTGAATATCAAAAATATAAAAAGGAAGAACAAGATGGAAAAGATACTTTGGGCACTTAATTTCAATTTTTAGAAATGGCGTTAGGTGCTTATGAAAAAATGATTATGCAGCAGAATGACTGGGACAAAGAAGAAGAGGAAGAAGAAGCCATCTTTGATGAACAGTGGGTTTTTTCCGGGGAGGAGGAGAAAGAGGATAAGAAAAAGGGGATTTCAAGATTGAAAAAACAACCAAAAAAGAGAAAAATGAGAGGAAAGGTGGATGCAAGGTTAGAAAGCAAAGGAAAGGGAGTAAGAAAAGGGAGGAGGAGAGACAAAGGGGTAAAAAGGGCAAGGAGAAGAATAAGCAAGAGAGAAAGGGGGGGAGGAGAAGCCTCAATGGTGGGAAGCAAGATCTAAAGAAAAAAAGTTTATTTAGAGACAATGGGTGAATCGAATTAAGGATAAAAGGGGGATTCTGGAAGGTATATAAGATTGTGTTTTTATATGTGTATTTAGAGTATAAAATTTACTGTGTAATTTTAGAATCTACAAAACAGAATCCCAAGATAAATTAAGTGTTATATGAAGTACTTTTAAGTTAGGTTAATGAGTTAAAGGCGTCACTCCAATTCGTGTATAGGAGAAGTATAGTAAAAGAAAAAAGATGAATGGATAGTTGGAAATAGAACAGACAAAGAATGTTATTGAAAATGGTAATAAGATATGGAAGGATATATAAAGGTTTTGTTATGGGGTTTTTTTTGTATATTGATAAAAGGCAATAAAATTTTTAATTAACAAGAAATAATTTGGATGAAAAGGAGAAGTTGGGATAAGATATGAAGTTAAATAGATAAAGTAAATATTGATATTATAATTTGGAATCATTGTGTTCTATTGGTTTTCTTCTTTAATTTTTTTTTTTTTTTAGAAAAGAATTTATAAGCCTTGATTGTTTGTGCACTGTTTTTGTAAAATTGATAAAATTGGTTTATAAAAAAAGAAAAAGAAAATGATAATAAGATATGGAAGGATATACAAAGTGAATATGATGTTTGAATTTGTGTCTGTGTGAAGAGTTTCAACCCGGGATCAGGCAGCCTTCAGAAAAGATGTTTTAATTTTGTTTATATTTTGTGTTTTGTATGTTTATGAAAGGCAATAAAATTTTAATAAGCAAGAAATATAATTTGGATAAAAGGAGAAGTCTGGATAAGATATGAAGTTAAATAGATAATGTAAATATTGATATTACAATTTGGAGTTATTTTATATGTTCTATTGGCTTTCTTCTTTAATTATTATTATTATTTTTTTAGAAAAGATTTTTCAAGTTGTTATGCCTGGATTGTGTATTGTTTTTTGTAAAATTAATAAAATTTGTTTAAAAAAAATAATATAGTGTGACTGAATGGTAGATTTTTAATTTTTTTTAACAAATTTTATTTAGTTTTTCACATTAAAAACAAAAATCTCTTTTTAGTTGAAAACATATTTCCGGGTCATCACCTTTACATACAAATATGGCAGCAATTATACATTTATATATGCATACTTAATTCTATTATTACCTTTTCCATTCCAAATTTTCAGTAAGGAGAGAAACAAACACATTAATTCTAGCCCCTTTCATTAATCTCAATCGAAACATCTTTTTGTTTCATTTCAATTATTTCAAATATAATCCTTTAATATTTATTTTAAAAATAAAGATAAACAATATGAGTTTGCCTAATAATAATAATAATAATAATAATAATAATAATAAAGTTACCAATGTCTCTCCTTGCTCTTAATAGTCTATGTTAACTTATTAATTTAGTTGGTTCTTTTGTCTGTAATATTCCCTTTTCATTACACATTCTTTTTATAAATTCTAGATTAATACAAATTAATACTAAAAAAAAAAAAAGTATAGGTTTCCCCATTTTTACTGCTTTGAGTGTGACACCTCAATGATTAAAATATACCTTTATTCCCTCATCTTGATGCCCAATAAACCATTATTTTTAAGAAGTTAAAATAATAATCATTACATCTTTTCATTTGGATTCCGCAGCATATTTTCCCCTTTATTTTTTATTAAGAGTTATCAGTATCAATATTACCCAATTTTCTGAATATTTTTAATTGCAGAAATATTCTTATTATTCTGTCACCCTGCAGAATCCCCTTTTTAATTCATCGACCATTATCTCTGAAAAAACAATTTCTTTTCAACATTTTACTATTTCTTTATTTCATGCACCTGTTTCTTACTGCTTCTCCTCCCCCTCTTTTCCCCAAATCTTTTCTCATTCCAGTTTATATCCTTCTCTTTCTTAATATCTTCCTTTCCCCTTTTCTGCTGGGTCTTTCTGCCTTTCCCTACTTCACAGGTATTCCCTTTGATTGCCTTCTTAAATCTCAACTTTTTAACCTTCCTTCTTTCCCTACTTCTTTGTAGTGTTCTTTGTGTTAATTGTCTATTTAAAATCTCTTCTCCGTGAGTCGACGTCGACTCCTCTGAAGCTCTTTCTTCTTGTTCTTCAATCGTCATTTCCATTTTTTCGAACACAAAGTTATTCGCCTCTTTCCTGTAATAATTCTCTCATATTTTTAAATTCCATTTTTAATTCTCGAAGATATATCATCATTACACACTCTTATATTTTATGATCGTTAAAGTCCACACACAAAAAAAGAACACTTTTATTTTCCTTCTTTCTTCTTTCAATTTTCTAAAGTTCTCAGTTATTCCAGCCCAGGGTCTATACCAAAAACATCAATCAATCCCACAGTCAGTCTTTCCTTGCTTTTTCCTTTATTCTGGTTCTGCTTTCAGTTTCTAAGATTCTTACTTTGTTTCAATATTTCTTTAATGTTATATCCACACGTTCATTCAGAAACAGGATGCTTTCCATTTTGTTTGAGCTCAAGTTTTTGTCAAAAGGTGGCACTCTCCATTATACAAAGTCTTCACCTTTTCCCCCTATTTTTTTATTTAGGGTTTTTCGAACCTCAATATTCCAGCACAGTTCAGTCTCCAATTTTTAAACTTTATTATTATTATTTTTTGACAAATCTTAAGTCCAGCTTTATTTTATGCCTTTTTCTTCCCAAAATATTTCAGTCCAATTTAGTTAAATCTTTAGTTCCAGCTTCTTCCTTTCCCAGTTCGAAGCCTCAGCTGTCAAAAATATTTTTTTTTCCCTGTTCCTTTGTAATTTCGCCGCTCACTTTTCTTTTCTTAAAAATTCCATATTACCTTAATACCTTAAATTGTTTTTATTTAGTTGTATTTCCCAGTTGTCTCAGTTCAGATGTTATCCACCCCTTTTTTCCCTCCTGCACAAATCTTAATCCAGCTGAGTCCTCTTTGCGGTGGCCATTTTAAAGCACCGCTGCAGTCGTCTTCAGGGGGAAAAAGACCAAGCCCGGGGGAGACATGCAGCTCCCCTCAACCTAGCTTGCAGCTTCCCTTTACCCTGCCGCCCCTCCAAGGCAGCTTCAGTCCCTAATTGTAATGATCGGGGCTCTCCAATGAAAGAGCATGCACCATAGCTGCAGAGTCGCGATTTACGGTCCGTCAGTGAAGAGGCTCTGCCTTCTTCCCCAGATTTTTTAAAATTTTGTAAGCTACCCAAAATCACTTTTATGTGTTGGATGATTATTTAAATTTGTTTAAATAAATAAATAAAAATATAACCCTCTCATTTTGGAAGTATATTAAACTAAATGGGCCTTTCTTCTGAGTAAATAAACTTCAGGATTGGGTGCAGTGTTTAACATAGGTTGACTTTTACTTGGTAACCGAAGTCCATAGCAAGCTGTTGTACTCTCCCTAAAAGTAGCTGTTCCTGTTTTAAAGTCATTCACTGAGTTTAAAATCATTTAAGCCAGGCAGGGTAATCACTCCATACTGTGGATAAAGAGGCAGCTTCTCAGCTGTTCCTCCTGAATCTTCCAATTTCCCTCGCTTCTTAGCATTTCTTCTAGAACCTGCAAGCCAATCAGTTGTCTTCAGGAACAGGAGGCACCCTTATTTTCTGCTCATGTAGAAGTAATTCAGAACTAGCTTCTCTGTGAAGAAGGCAATTGTAATAGCCAATGTCCAGGAGCTCAGCCTGTCCTATACCTGTGATTTCTAGATGACTGACAATTTGAAATGTTGAAATATATGCTATAGTATTTAGGAATAACACAATATTTTGAACTATTTGAAGACTTTTTATGACATAGTTCCCACATTGTGTCAAACTGTGGATGACCAGAAAATTGTTTATGGAATAAATCCCAATGGCTGGATTCACAAAACGAAGGGAAAACCTGAATGTGAGAATGTATTGAGTCAAATGTATAAATTGCATCTTACAATTTTAGGTATTTTTGTGTATTTAAAATTATTGCTAATGCATCTTTTAGGAGAAAAGTTTTGCTACAACCACTTGTGACTTATTAAATATACCAAATATGAATAAACATGGCTTTTCAAGATTTTCCAAGCATCTTTTCCAGCTCTGTCAAACTCATTAAAGTGGGAGATAGCATGCATGAAGCAAGATTGATCTTTTGCAAAGATCCCATATGAATAATAGTGACAATTCACTTAACCAGAGTTATGTGGACCAGGTGAATTGATAAAAGCCTTATTTTCATACAACATTAAGGCATACAATTATTTCACACACCATAATTAAACCCAAATTAAATAACATGTATTAACATAACATCACTTGCAAAGTTTAGGAATGTTAATACTGCAGGATTTTTTTTTAGCTGCAGCTAACTACTACTGATCATTAACATTGATTAGCAGAAGTACAAAATACATTCCAGAATTCTCTATCATAGATGAAGAGGGAGCTAAAACTCATGACATAATTAGGAGTCCACAAGTTTTCTCTAATTTGCTAGCCACAATATTCCTCCAGGAAGAACTTCCATTCTATAATTTGAAATTTGAATCTGAAATATAAATAAAATGATAATGCAACATGAAAATTAAAATCTCAGACTTAAGTTTTATTATCATTTTTTCACATCCTTTTCTCACACTTAGACTTCAGCAATTTCTGTTGAAAAGTCTCCTTGGCTTAAAGATATTTATCACTCTCTTGATAAAATATGGAAAAAACGTAGCAGTGATGCATTTCATGTTGAAGAATCCTCAGAAGAGGACGAGATATTCAATCGTGACAACGCAAGGTATTTTTCTTTTTTTCCCTTTGGCACATATTACAAGAAAGAAATTCACAAAGCATGATGATGATGATGAATTTAATCATCATCATTTAAGCCACCATGTTCATTTACAGCCTGGCTTCCTTTTACTGCTAACTCTTCCAAATGTAATTACATTCTCCAATGAATTCTCCTGTGTGGCATGACCAAAATAAAAATAGAGAGGGAATCATCCCTACCTGACACTTATATCTTTTATTGTAAAATTCTTGGAACAAGTTTGGATTTGCCCAAACTGAGATCACTGCAATGCGTTTTTCACGGAGCTGTCCTTGAAGATCACTTCAACTGCCCTTGAAGGCAACTCAGAAGCTCCATCTGGCCCCAAAAGCAGTGACACATGCAGTTCTAGGTTTGCCAATCTTATACCTCTATTATATGACCTGTTGGCTCCCAGTTTTCTTCTGGGTGTAATTCAAGGTCCTGATTGTCATCTTTAAATCCCTACATGACAGGAATCAGGATATTTGCAGGATCCCATCTCCCTGACAGTGTCTGTCCTTCCTACCAGATCTGATAGGGTAGGTACACTCCAAGTCCTTTGCCTGAAGTCTTGCCATCTAGTGGGAGTTTGGAGGAGTGCCTTTTTCTGGGGCTGTTCCTACCTTATGGAACCTTCTCCTCTCAAAAGATTCAGCAAACTCAGGTGCAGGGATGGAAAAAGAATATCTGGTGGTGAATTATCCTAAGGGGATGATTGAGGAATCTGGTTTGTGTTTTCATTTTATGGTTTAATAGTTATCAATTTTATTGTTATCACTACCCAGAATTTTGTTTAAGATGGACAGCCATACAAATATTTCTTACAGAGGTAAATGTGTGGCATTCCACAAAAATGCTTACTTTCTTCTTCCATTGAAAAAAAACCATAATGTATCTGCAAGAATGAAGAATGTGTGTAGTTGGAGATGTTGCCCTTGCTGACTACAAGGTTTGGATTTATCTTCATATACTGCTTCTGTATTTTGCTCGGGTTACCAATTATCTTTTTTGGCTATAGCTGTTTTCTCTAAATATGGGGTTACACCACTGCAGAGCCAATGTATGTAATATTGTTTTGAAAATAGATTTGTTGGTTTGTTATTCACATACAAGTCTTGTATGTGAATAACAAACCATACAAATTGCAAAAAAAAAAAAAAACCCCAACCCTTACATCTTATCGTTGCACAATAAACCTATAATTTCTGCTCTTATTTATTTATCAGACTTCCAGAAATCCCTGGGCCTCTTCCTGTGGAAGTAATGTGAGTTACTACATAAACCACAAAACTATTACTAATGTTATTTCCTGTTTAAAATTTAGAGCACCACAATTCTTCTGTGTTTTTGTTGAAATGTAGAAATTTTTAGAGTGCTGTTTCCAATAAATGTTTCCAGCACAATTGTGTAACTGAGCAGAGTTCAAAACATTGGAAGAATACTTATGGTATTTCATTAATTTTTTTCAAATTTTCAATGTATTTAAATATATATATTTATATTTTAGACTATGTATTATAGGAAATATCCTCTGCAATAATGTATTTTATTTTTCAATATAACTACATTTTCCTCTTATTTTAGCAATCCAAGTGTGGAGATATAATTCAATTAACATTTTAGAAACAGCTATAATTGATGAAGACCCAGTTGTTGCAGTAGTTTAGGTACCAGGCTAAAAACTAACAGATGATGAGATCTAGACCTACCTTTGGGCATTAAGCCAGGAGGGTGACTTTGGGTCAGCCACTCTCCCAGCCCTAGGAAGGAAGCAATGGCAAATACCTTCTGATATCTTCCCAAGAAAACTGTAGGGACAATCCAGACATTTGCCAGCAGTCAACATTGATATGAAGACATGCACACAAACAGTGATTGTTAAATAAATACATCCACCAAAAATCTTTATGTAAATCCTTCAAAACTGGTTAACTTAAAAGCAGGAATGCCTCTTGGATTCATAACCAATTAAACAACTGTGCCTTTAAGATGTGCCTTTAAATAGTACAAGCTTTAAGGCTCTAAAAGAACTGCAATAGAAGTCCTTTATGTTGGGATGAAGTCCTATTTTGTTCAATGACCAAAAACAAATTTTGCATTGGCTAAAATGAGTTTGTATTGCTGTCCTGTAGGATTGTTAACAGTTTCTTGAGGCATAGAAGAGACATGAAGCAAATGTGTTCCCAGAAAGCTAATCCACTTCTAGTACCAAAGTTAGAGACGTATTTGTTTATGTTCTTATTTGTTGGATATATATATTTTACCATTTCTTTGCCTGTGGACTCAATAGGAGTCTCCCCGTTCATTTTATCCCAACAGCAACAAACCTGTGAGCTAGATTTATCTCAGGAAGTGACTGCGCCAAATCATTCAAAGGACTCCATGACATTTCTGGAGATTTGAATATGGGTCTCCCCACACATGGTCCAACAGTTCAACCCAGTTAACCTTTAAAAGTCATACTATGAATTATGAATCAACAAGCTGAAGCAGAATGAGAAACATAAAATAAATGAATGTATATATAAATCAAAGGCTTGAAAAAAGGTCGAAGAATCTGCTTAGATGTTTTGGAGAAGCTAGACTTCATATTCAAGGAAGGTGAGGCCCTGGGTTTTGCAGCAAAACCATCTTAGGGTTCTTATGAGCAACTACACAATTGTTGGCACGTTTAGAGAAATTCTGAAATGCTGGATTCACATAAGGAAACAAAAGATCACCACTTTGATCTTTATTGACCTCTTTAAACTTGGATTAATATCTGTTTGTGCGTTATCTTCCTAGGGAAATAGTGCCACCACCACCAGTGGCAACTGAACCTCCAGCTCTAACTCTGCCTCTAGCTCCACCTCCAGCTCCACCTCCAGCTCCACCTCCACCACCACCTCCTGCTCCCGCTCCTGCTCCAGAGCCTGTTAAAAAGGGCAGTTCAAAGAAACTGTGAGTATCTGTAGAGTTATATGTGTGGGATAGTATTCTTTTACTTGAAGATAGATCCACCCATAGATTCACCCACCCATAGTTTCATTCAGTTTATGAAAGCCGTGGGGACGCAGTGGTTAGAATGTGGTATTGCAGGCTAACTCACTGCTCACTGCCAGGAGTTCAATCCTGACGTCTCAAGATTGACTCAACCTTCCATCCTTCCAGTGCCAGTAAAATGAGGACTCAGATTATTGGGGACAATTTACTGACTCTGTAAACCACTGAGAAAGAACTGTAAAGCACTGTGAAATAGTATATAAGTCTAAGTGCTGCTCCTATTGAATTTCTTAATCATATTTATATAAACTAATTATTTTTCATAGCTGCTATACTAAGAGATGCCACTCGAAATTCCTAGCCCTATCTATAGGCAAGCAGACTGGGATGGAGTGATATTAGGTTTAATTTCCCCAGGAGAAAAAAAAAACTCCAATAGATTGAAGGTCACGGTAGCCATGTTCCAGAGGACAATTTATCTATAGCATTTTGCTCAATCACAGAGCTTTTAAGATGGGGTGGGCTTCAAAACCAGTTCTCTGCCTGGTTGCTGGGTGGGTGTGGCCCTGGTAGGTGTGGCCTAGTTGGCCTTCTGCACCATGGGGGAGCATTTTTGCCCTCCCTGGACTCTAGAGGCTTTCCTTGAGCCTCCAAGAGAGAAGGGAAATGGCCTACCTGGGCTCTGAAGGCCTTCTGGAGGCCTGAAATGGGCACATTTCCAGCCTTCCGGAGCCTCCCCAAGCCTCCACGTGGGCCCTGCACTTACCTGACATCCAAAAAGGGTCTCATGGAGATTCCTGGGCGGGGAGGGGTGGGCGGGGCCAGCCAGGGTGGGATTTGCCAGTTCACTGAACCAGTCATTAAAAATGATAAAATTAGCTACCGGTTTGCCCAAACTGGTGCAAACCACTAGCAGCCAACCCCTGTTTTAAGATATGTGGATGTCATCTCCCAAAAATAACCTAGCCAACCATGCTTAATATTAACATCTAAAGTTCCTGAGGTTGAGAAAAACCACTCTAAAACTTTCTTGCATTTTAAGAAGTTTGAAAAGAAATGAGCCATTATTCTTCCCAGGACAATGTATCACTAGGAAGGATGTAATCTCAGTTGTAGCAAAGTTCTTCTGTTCTGTTAAAATATCTTTCTGTTCTTTGTCAGGTCTGAAAAAGAGACAGCCACTACGGAAACCTCACCAACAACTGGGTGAGTAGTATAGTCTCTCAAGGATTGTTCTTTAACTTATAACTTTTTTCCACCAAAATATTTCCTGGGAAGGATGCAATCTAGGTTGTAGCAGAGTTCTTTTTAACTTCTATTCTGTTGTTTGTCAGGACTGAAAAAGAGACAGGCACTAGTGAAACCAGTCCAAAAACTGAGTAAGTAGTACAATTTGTCAAGGGCTCTTCTTCAATTTGGAACTTTTTTCCTCCAAGTTATTTCTAAGTAGTGCATTTGTTTAAAATAACATCTAATTTATATTGTTACTATTGCAGTTTCATCATTATTAAAATTAACAACTCTACACACCTAACAACTTTCGCATATATAAACTAAATATAAAATATATTGCATGCAGAATGTTAATGCCCTAACACCTCCTGTACTGTAATAGTATGAAACAATCTGGAACAATAAAGCATCCCATTTTTAGTAGCTGAACACATTTCAGATTCTAAGAGCATTCTGAACTAAAAATTCAAATGGGGGGGGGAGCAAAACTAGGAAGCAGAGCGTGCCTCCTAGTTCTAGCACTCATTGGTTGAAACTAAAGGGCAAAAAGCAGCATTCTTTCCTGATTGCCCCACTCCTCAAACCCAAAAGAGAGTTTCTAGCTGAGTGCAGAAAAGTGCCCGAATCTGAGTAGCAGAGAGTGCCTCCTCTTAGGGAGGTTTAATTTATTTTGGTGCACATTAAGGAAGATTTTATGAAATCTTCTTACTCTCTTTAGCTGTAAGTAAATGGAGTTAATGTTACTACAAAACTGATTTGTTTGCAGGGATGGAGAAGTGCCTTGCACAATGCTTTTGATGCTTGGCACAAAAGAGGATTGGCCTCTTCTGCCATAAATTCATTTACCTGCAAACTCTGATCCAACCTGACGGGACTTAGATAAGAAGGCTTAAATATGGGGTTGGCTGCCCTCTAGGCGCAACAGATGAGACCACAATGTGAGACGAAAGATCACCTCTTATTAATAAAATAAAATCCTCATGACTGAATTTGGAGAGAAAGAAAAGCAAGTCATAAGCAATAGTATTTGGAAGGAAAGGACCAAAATGGTAGTTCTGGTGCATGAGGAACTCAAAAAGCAAAAAGCAAGCTTACAAGTGATAACTGATGCAGAGAACTTCTGCAACATGGGTAGTTCTTGAGATACCTAGAGTGGCCCATGTTACATCACTGCTCTGAGAGCTGCCCTGGTGGCTGGTTTGATTCTGGGTGCAATTCAAAGAGTTGGTTATTACCCTTAAAGCCCTGCATGGCATAAGTCCAGGTTACTAGAGGAACAGCGGCTGCCGGGATTCAGGAGAAGGACTCCTGCCCTCTGGGACACTTACCCTTGGGGTGAGATTGGCTCCCATCCTTCCGACTTTCATTAAGGTCAGAGCTGAAGACTTGACTCTGCCAGATGGCTTGGGGCCCCAACAAGAGCGCATTACACTGGAGGTGGCTGCTGAATTAAGAGGCAATCCCACATCTCTCCCACTGTACATCCTCCTCCATCCCTCCCCATCTTTTATCTTTTGGTTATCTTTTATTTATTAACTTTGTATTTGATTATAACCACTGGTATCAGAAATATTTAACTTTTACCCCATAAGCCTCCTAGGGTTGCTTAGGAAGAAGATGGGTGGCAATTAAATCAAACAAATAAACAAATAAATAACTAGGCTAAGCTGACTAGGTGAAAATAAAATATTCAACTGCTGCCAGAACAATACTTAAATTCGGCTTTTAATTTTTTTAAAAAACCAGGGGTTCAGAAACAGAAGGAGAAGGAACTGAAGGTACTTCAAAGAAAACGTAAGTAGCTTCAGTGTGCAAGTCAGGAGTGTTTCTCTTTAAGAATTTTTGAATGGTTCAGAATGCATTTGAAGATGCACTTTTATAGGATATTTAATATGCAAAACATCTCGCAATCTCATTTTATTTCATTGTTCAACAGTACAAAGAACAAGTTTTGGTAGAAAATAGGAAAAGGAAGGAGAAAAATAGAAAAGAGCAAAAACTTTTTACCTTTTCCAGTTCTGGAGTACTGAACACCTATTACAAAAGTGTGTAGATCTCCTTTCAGTGTATATTCATTGTATGTTTCTGTTGCATACATGTGGATGTAATTTCCTATCATTTTTATATCTATCTGATGCTAACAGATTGGAAGCTTTTTCAATTTTGCTTTTGCATTTGTATTTATATTTATATTGGATCCTATATTTACTCTTTGAAGAATAGTCAGAAAACCTGCAGTAACTTATGGACAAACGACTCTTTTTAGAAATGAAATGCTTGGTAAATTAATAAAGCCCTCTACTAGAGCATTATATAATTAAAATAGCATGAAATCTAAAATAAAAGATTTCAAACAATAAAGCTACCATTCCTCTCTAAAAATGTAAAATATAAAGAAGGAATGGAGTTTTTTTTTCCTAGAAGATTTTCTTTTGTGTGCCTTCTTTGCTAGAAGGGACATAGAAAGCAAAGGTATGTTTAATGGATATGAAAAATTGGCTTCAAGCTACAGTTGTTTTGGGTGATTTTCCTATGGTTGTCAGATCTAGATCTTCTCAAAGAAAATATATGTCCTTTTTGAAAGATCTAGCCTAGCAACATTGCAATTCATAGAGAGAATATAAGAATTTTCACATGAATACCTGATTTTCCAGGTTTTCTTAATATATTTAGTTTGGGGGATGATATTTTCCAATGTATGTTAAAATATATAATGATGTTTTCATGTTACCTTGGTTTAATAGAATCTGGAAATGCAGATTTAGAAATCAGTCACTTTCTGTCAAAGAAGCTAGTATCTTGCAACAGAATAAGCAACAGCAATAGCACTTGGACTTGTATACAACTCCACAATGCTTTACAGCACTCTCTGAGCTGTTTATAGTGTCAGAATATTGCCCCTAACAATATGGCGGCAATGCCAACCTTGGAAAGAGAAAAGGATGAGTCAGCCGTGTGTCAGTCAGGGTATAACTTTTGGCTATGGGCAGAGTTAGCTTGTAATACTGTATATCAGTAATTAGCTGTACTACTCAGGTCAGAAAGTACTGCGAGGTGCAGGAAGAGGCTGAGTTGGCAAGCTACAGAAAAAGATTCCAGGATTGTTGAGAAAGGATAGGAAGTGAAAAACAAACAGAAACTTAAAGGACCCGTTAAAATGTCTCAATAGGAAAGATAATATTGTGTTCTGCCTGTTACAATTCAGGTTTTGATACAAGAATATGCATCCTGATCTGTATAACCAATTCACAGACGAACCCCAGAGAATATAGTGTGTTTTACTCCTAAGTACATTTACATTTGAATGCCACAGTAAGAATCCTCCCAAACACTGGTTTACTAGGAATAAGCGGCATCCTGATTTGTTGTTGTTGTTGTTGTTGCACCCATTGTGTTCCTCCTATTGAAATATTTTATTTAGCATAGATGCTTGTTTACAGGGACATAGAAATAGTCATGCATTTCATTTATTTATTAAACAAATGTATATAATTGCCTAACTCACATGTAGGTAATTCCAGGTGGCTTATAACATCTATTTAACATTTATTAATTAATTCTATTCAAACCTAGGGCTTTACTTCTTCCTTTTCCTATCCTTACCATAGATAGAAAATGATGCTTCCAGACCCAAAGTAGCTATTGTGGGAAGATTTTATGGGTGGTTACCAAAGCCTTTTCTCTTAGAGCGGCTGGCTATGAGAGTGTTTTTGAAATAAAAGCTCTAAAACACTTCTGAAATTCTTGCTCTTCTCAGAAAAATAATGGCACCTCAATATATGGATATTACTTTATAAGCACCTGAGAATAAGGATACTGGATCTATTATAATAATAATAGCTTCACAAAAGTTGAACAGACTTATTAGAAGAATATGTAGTTTTATAAGCACATTGTAATATCATCTTTTAATCTGTTTATATCTACAGAAGTTCAGAAGAGGGAGATGAGGACGAGGAAGAAGAAGAAGAAGAAGATTAATCCTATTTATCTAGAGCACTGCTTATCACTATATATTTTATTATTAAATACATTTTTCCAGGCACCTTTTTATTGTTATCCTTATCCCGAGGCTTAAAAACATTTCAGAATAGCTATTCTCCCATCTGGAGCAACTGCAATTGGGTTGAGCTAAGGTTCTTATTACTCATGGCCTTAGTGGCAACCAATTATAAAATCTATAGGTTTCTTGGTGCCAGAATGATGTTTTACAAATGTATAGAACATTCACATGATATTTGTGTAGCAGCAGGATTACCCTCGTCTGTATGTATTTATTTATTGCATCTCTATTAAATCTTCAATAATATTTTCAGGTTCCCAAATGCAGAATACTGTATCAGGTTTTTACATCTATAACTAAAATTATGACTATAAACTGTAACACACACACACACACACAAAATAGCAGGGAACAAAATAAAACTCACAGTGTGATTAAGAATTCACAGCACTTACAATACAAAATGAAAATGTAACAGCTATTAAAAAGTCTGAGGAATAAAAAAATATTCACTTGATGGCAAAACAACAAAATTAGCTGTATAAGACTGCTCTCCTTTGCAGGGAAAACATTCTGTTTTCCTCACTTCACTTGTCAGGAGCAAAAAAATAAAATAAAACGACCTTGAAAAAGCTTTCATGGTTCAAACAGAGAGAGATGAGAGTATAAACTCCTTCTAAAATCTTGGTCCCAAGTCAAAAGAGCACTAGATGTTGAGCCCAGAAACATCCTGTGCTGCTAATAAATCATTGGAGTAGCATGGAAAATTTCTCAGTCTCCAAAAACCTTGCAGCATTATTTGGCCTACTGAAATTTCAGGACTGTTTGAAAACAATGCACTGAGGAAGATGGCCACAACAGGACGAAGGGTAGACAGGTTGTCATCTGAAGGAAAAGTGACAACTAGCTTATCAGCCAAAAATGGTGAATAATGTTTATTTCTTGTCAGAGAGACTGCTCGAATTTTAAGGGGCAACATTGGATCAGGAAGCCCCATTCAGAACTGGATGAATAGTTTGAACACATATGCACACCAGTATTCAAGTTAACTATGGTTCCTTTCAAATTTCCTAATCATTTTATTCTATCAATTACAACATCATTCTTTATGTTAGTTGAGAAAAAATATTAACTCAAAGTTGCTTGCCCTTTGTGGTATTTGGACTGCTCTTATCCAGGGATTGATTGAACTATTGAAGTTAGCATGGAAAAAAGAAGGGAATCCTTAATGGGACTCTGCTACTACTGTTGAATATTCAGTAAGGAGTGGAGTCTGACATAAGATTCCACTCATTGGTGAATTTCAACGGCGGGAAATTAAAGCACCATCAATGGCTGAAATGCTGGATAGCTCCTGGCTTAAAAGCAGGGAACAGGCAGTGGCTCTTCCTCTTGTTTTCCAGATCTTCAATAAACAGTTTTAGCCTCTCTGAGCATCCTGTCTCTTCCATCAATCCCCTATCAGGTGGGATTCAAAAACCTCAGCAACCAGTTTGCTGCCCAGTTGCTGGATGGGCGTGGCCTACCAGAACTTCCAGAAGCGCCATTTTTGCCTTCCCAAAGGTCCAGAGACTTCCCTTGGGCCTCTGGGAGGGCAAAAATGGCTTCCCTGGGCTCTGGACACTCTCCGGAAGCTGGAAACAGGCCCATTTTGTGACTTCCAGTACTTCTGGTAGGGCCGTTTTTTGCCTTCCCAGGGATTTGGAGGCTTCCCTTGGGCCTCTGGGAGGGCAAAAATGGCCTCCCCTGGGCTCTGGGAGCCCTTCAAAAGCCAGAAACAGGCCCATTTCTGGACTTCCAGAAGTCCCATTTTCCTCCTTCCCAGAGCCTCCATGTGAACCCTTCATCAAAAATGGGTTGTGTGAAGACTCCTGGAGCGGCAAGATCGGTGGGCAGGGCCAATCAGTTGGTTCAAATACTGATTTGGTGAAAATTTAACATCCGGTTCACCTGAACTGATTTGAACCAGTAGAATCCCACCCTGCCCTCTATCTAACACTGGCAATGAAGGTGGGATAGTCGGGAGCAGGGCAGAGACCTCCTTAGAGTGTCGGGTGTGGGGGAAATCATCCCAGGTCAGCATGTAAGTAAAGGCACCATTTGCCAGCATTGCAAATGCAGGGGACACATAGCTGAGGCTTGTAGAGTGAGCCAGCCAATCTATCATTGCCAGAGACCATCTTTATCCCCACACAACCTCTTGGCCCACAGATGGGGTTCTGGAAGTCACCATTTTCAAAATACAAGTGGAAAGAAGACTGACCCACAGAAGCTAGGGAGACCCATCATACAGTAGTGGGGCATTCTGACATTTACAAATCAAAGAAATTCCATATCATTGTGCTAATTGAAGGAAGCCCATGCAACATGGAAGTGGACACAGGATCATATATATCCATGATGTCCTGGTCAACCATCAGAAAGGTGGCCCAAGGTATCACCAGACAACAGCTGAAGATGCAAAAGACACTCTTAAAAGACTACTGAGAAAACTGCATCCCAATGATAGGGTGACGTTTCTTCCAAATCCAATTTAAGGAATTTACAGGGTTATTATCACTGATCATAGTAGACAGAGATCTACCCAGCCTACTTGGTATAGAATGGTTCAACACCCTGGGATTAGGAATGATTGGCATCAACACCACCCAAGAAGACGAGAAGCTGCAAACCGAATTCAGAGACATTTTCGAAGAAAGCCTAGGCAAGTACATGGGGACCCCTATCTGTTTCAATCTAGACCACCAAGTTGCCCTGTCACAAAGGGTTTCTTTTGCTCTGTGGCCCAAAATTGATGAGCAATTAGACAAGCCCAGGAAATTTTGGAGCCAGTCAACCATGCTAGGTGGGAGACACCTATTGTGACACCAATCAAACCAGATGGCTCCATCTGTATCTGCGCAGATTATAAATGTACATTAAATAAGGCATTGCAACAGAGCACCTATGCCATGCCAGTAATGCAACATCTTTTGCATTCTTTGAGGAAAGGCAAAACTTTTGCAAAACTTGATTTAGCAAAAGCCTATCAGCATCTGCCAGTGGATGAAGCCACAGCAGAGGCACAAACAACTGTGATCCAAAGGGGTGCATTTAAATGCCATGGATTGCAGTTCAGAGTGATTGTGGCACCTGGACTATTCCAATTTAATAGAACGTCTACTACATGGCATTCCAGGGATGGTGCCTTATTTTGATGATGTCCTCTTATCCACAAGCAACAAACAACATCTAATTCACTGGCTACGGATAGTCCTGCACCATTTTCAGGAAGTTTTGCTTAAAATAAAAAAAGAAAGAGGGCAGATAGCAGTACCCCAAGTTGAATTTTGGGATTTTTTAATTGATGGGTCAGGTATTCACCCAACCAACAACAAAATTAAAGCCATTAAGGAAGCCCCCAAACTCCCTACACTGTCACTCACCTGAGGAACCAGGAATCCAGTGGAGAACCTTGGACGAATCCGTCCCAGTGGAACCAAATACACCTCAGGGAAACTTCAAGGTACTTCCATGGGCTGACTCCAGAGAGGCAGCAAACTTGACTGTCCAGGTCACCACCACTGAAACAAATGAACTGCACAGGTCAGGTGCACCCACTGAAGCCCCACTTACCTGCGTGACTACATTCACTACACTCAAAATGATTGGCTAATGCCCATCCAAGAGGGGAGAAGTAAGGAGTGGAGTTTGATGTAAGACTCCACTCATTGGTGAATTTCAACAGCAGGAAATTAAAGGAACATCAATGGCTGAAACATCAGACAGTTCCCAATTTAAAAGCAGGAAACTGGTGATGGCTCTTCCTCTTGTTTTCTGGATCTTCAATAAATGGTTGTTTTCACCTCTCTGAGTGTCCATTGACTCCCTATCTAACAACTACCACTATTTGAAACTAGCCTTTCAAATGTAAATGTAACTAGTTCAAGCCTCACCTCCAGTATACAATTTGTATAGCCTGTCCACAATAACAGAAAGGTCAATGGCATCAAAAACTCCAATGAACTCCTAATAGAACCTTATTTGTTCCTGAGGTGCTTGCTGTTCTTCTTTTAAAAATAGAGCTATTGATCTAAAGTTACATGCTAATGCACGGTGTCTATCTTGCTATCTGGGTTTATAGTATGATTAAAAAAAACTATAGTTCAACAAACATTCTTGCATCTGGAGAAAAGTTGGAAAGACCACTGTATTTGCATTTCCTTGTATTTATAGCAGAAGCCACAAAGTGAAGCCATCTTGTTATTTTTATACTCTTAAGTGGTAGACAATGAAAATAAAGATGACTGAAAAATTATGAACTACACTTATAATTAATAAAGCATATTAAAAAGGAAGGGGGAAAGGCAATATTTACATAGTAAAGGTTTTGGGAATTTGGCGAGTTATTCAGTAGGTGTCTAAGAACCATGTCTGCAGATATCTGAGAGATATCAGGAGAGAGACCATTTCAGTTGAGGTAGAAATGGAAAGCTGCAGATCGAAAATCCTAGTAATCTGATTTGGTGGCAACTGTTGGGAAAGATTGGCAAATCCTTGTCTGAGTACCTGGGGTTATTTCTATTGTTGGGCAAAGCAACCTTTTCAAGGGGGCAGCAGAGCCAGGGGGCATGGAACCTCAAGACAATAAGTCTAATTGAAGATGAAAGTTTGAAGTTTGGCACCTTTGAGTCAGTGTTGACCCCTGGAGACTGCCTGGAGAAGTCCTTGCACTTTTCTTGGAAAGATTTGTGAAATGAGTTTGGGGCTTTGACAGGATTTAAAATAAACAAACCAGAAAACAACAATTAAAAATATGTCTTCTCAGGGCAGTGATATATTGACCACAAAGTCGATTTTAGAGTTGAAGAAAAGGTGAAGTACTTAGGGGTTATGTTGACAAATACAAACATAACACTGTTTCAAAATAATTATGTCCCTCTTTCGAGATATATTAAGTCAGACATACAAAGATGGGAGAAACTGCACCTATCACTATTGGGTACAATCTCTGTAATTAAGATGAATATTTTACCAAAGATGCTATATTTTTTAATTCCAGAGGTTATCAATACTTGCAAATGATAATCCATTTAAACAATGGATTGGATAGGATATTTCTAAGTTTATATGGCAAGGGAAAAAACTAAGAATTAGATTTTTTTTTTTTTTGAAAAAGTTTTTATTAATTTTCTACAAACAAACAAGACAAACAAAACATAAAAACATCAAATCTTATATGTACATCTAGTGTGTCAGTTGGTTCATCATTTTTGTGCATTCATTCTGTAGTCTCAATTACAATTATGTTACATAACAACTCATATTGTCCATCCAAAATTATATATCCTAATATCACTAAAAAAAGAAATTTTTGACTATATTTTTAATCATTTATGCTTAATGAGCTAACAATACTTTAAACCAGTTTACTCTATAACAAATCATCTAATCATATCAAATCAATCCTAAAAAATCCTTTATAAATATAATATCAAATAGCAAAATAATGACAAAATAAAGATAATCCTTACTCTCTAGCATTCTAAATATTCTATTATCGTATTTTATCATCTAGCCATTTATAAAAAAGATCCCAAATTTCGTAAAATTGTTTATCCTCTTGCTCTCTAATTTCAAATGTCAATCTGCTCATCTCAGCACATTCCAATATTTTCTTAATAATTTCTTCCTGTAATGGTATTTTCTCATTCTTCCAATTTTTAGCAAATACAATCCTGGCCGCTGTTAATACATTTACAATCAGGTATTTCAAATCTTTACTATATATATCAGGTAAAATTCCCAATAAGAAGATCTCTGGTTTCAAATCTATATGTTTCTTTGTCATTTTTTCCAACCACATGCGAATTATAGTCCAATATTTTCTAGCATCCTCACAAGTCCACCACATATGGTAATACGAGCCGGGTATCTGATGACATTTCCAACATTTTTCAGATTTGTTCTTAAACATTCTTGCTATTCTTGTCGGAGGAAAGTGCCACCTGTAAAACATCTTATACAAGTTTTCTTTATATGCTGTTGACATTGTCATTTTATAATTTTGAGACCACAATTTCTGCCATTTCTCCAAATCAATCCCATATCCAAAATTCTTCCCCCAAACAATCATAGTTTCTTTGACTTGTTCTTCCTCTAATTTCATTCCCAGTAAATAACCATATAATTTTTTAATCACCTTCTCATCAGTACCCATCAAGATCTTATCTAGATCAGTCTGTTTATCATAAAATCCCTCCGTTTTAGAATCTTCATCATACCTTGAGTGTATTTGTGCATATGAAAACCAATTCATCCTTATACCTTGTTCTTCTAAGTTTTGAATCGATTTAAGTTCACCCTTTTCATCCAATAGTTCCCCATATCTAACTGTTTGTTCCTTCTTGTAAATTATAGGATAGGAAAATGCTTCAATGGTCGATAACCAAACTGGAATTTTCAAATAACATTGTCTTTTTATCTTCTCCCAATTTAACCACAAAGACTCCCGTACATAATGTCTTCTAAAATAACCCTGTGTTTTAGTTCCCTTATACCATAAAAAAGCATGCCAACCCAACAGCAAGTCATGCCCTTCTAGTGTCAACAACCTATGTTTCCTTAATGTTATCCATTCTTTGACCCACATCAAACTTGCAGCTTGATAATACAATTCCCAATTAGGCAGACCAAAACCTCCTCTAATTCTAGCATCTTGCAAAAGCTTTAACTTTATTCTCGCTTTTTTACCTTGCCATATAAACTTCAACATAATTTTATTTAAATCTTCAAAATAGTCTTTTCCAAGCCTAATTGGTATTGTTTGAAACAAAAATAAAATTCTAGGTAAGATATTCATCTTAATTGTTGAAATTCTCCCTATTAATGACAATTGCAAGTTTTCCCACTTCTTCAAATCTGTAGTTATCTGTTGTTTAAGTTTAATATAATTATTCTCCTTTAATGTGCTACATCTTGTTGTCAAATATATCCCCAAATACTTAACCTTATTTGTAACTTGAATTTTCAAAAGATCTGCCAATTCTTCTCTCTGTCTCAATAACATATTCTTTGTCAAAATCTTTGTTTTATCTTTGTTTATTTTCAAACCAGCCACCTCTCCATATGACTCTATCCTTTCCAGTAACTTTGGAGCTGTTTCAATCGGATCTTCCAAAATAAAAGCTAAATCATCAGCAAAAGCTTGTAGCTTAAATTCTTCCTTCTTAATTTTCATTCCTTTTATGCTTTTATCATCCCTAATATTTCTATTCAACACTTCCAAGGTCAACACAAATAGCAAAGAAGATAGGGGGCATCCTTGTCTTGTGCCTTTCCTTATATTAATAAAATCTGTAAGTTCCCCCTCCATCATTACCCTTGCTGTCTGTTTATTGTATATAGCTTCTATTGCTTGAATAAATTTTTTAGCAAAACCCATCTGCTCCAATAATAATAACATAAATCTCCAGTTGACGTTGTCAAATGCTTTTTGAGCATCTAGGAATATCAAAGCCATTTGCTTTTCAGGATGAGCCTCATAATATTCCAAAGTGTCCAAGATTACTCTCATATTGTCTCTAATTTGTCTCTTTGGCAGAAATCCATTTTGATCTGAGTGAATAAAATTATTTAAATATTTTTTAAGTCTTTCTGCTAAAATTGAAGCAAAAATTTTATAGTCTGCATTCAATAAAGAAATAGGTCTATAATTCTTAATTTGCAATGGGTCAGTCTCTTCCTTTGGTATAAGTGTAATATAAGCCTCTGACCATGTTTTAGGTATCATCTTTTTTAACATAACTTCATTCATAACTTCTAACAATGGGATGCTCAATAATTCTTGAAATGTTTTATAAAATTCTACTGGAAGCCCATCTGGGCCCGGAGCTTTCCCATTATTTTGTCTCTTAAATGCTTCATTTAGTTCCATCATTGTTATATTGCTTTCTAGCATTTCTTCAGTCTCTTTAGGTATCTTTGGTAAATTAGCTTCCTGTAAATACTGTTTGACTTTTCCTTCATCAATATTCTCTTGTTTATATAATTGCCCATAAAAATCTCGGATAATTTCTTTTTTCTCCTTGTTCCCATAACAAACTTGGCCTTGTTCATCTATTAACTTCAATATTTTTCTTGATTCCTTCTCTTTTCTCAATTTATATGCTAGCCATCTACCTGGTTTATTTGCATCTTCAAAATAATTCTGTTTAGAGTTTCTAATTTTCTGTGCCAATTCTTCTTTCTCTATTAATTCCATTTTATGTTTGATTACATCCAGCTTCAATTTAATATCCTTTTTCTGTGGCATTTTCTGTAATTCTTTTTCAAGAGTTTTATACTCATTTTCCAAGGCCTTAGAAGCTTGCCTTTTCCTAATATTCTTTTTTCTTGTATAATCTATTATCAAACCTCTAGCGTATGCCTTCATAGTATCCCAGACATTTTGCGTTGAAGTATCTTCTTTTTTATTTTCTCTAAAGAAAAAAGCCAATTCCTTCTCCATCCATTGTGTAAAATCTTTCTCCTTTAAAATAGTATTATTTAATGTCCATCTCGATCTTTTTTTTTGTCCCTTCCATTTAATTGTCATTGGGCTATGATCTGCCCAGGGACTTGTTTCAATGCTTGTTTCTTTAATATTAGATATTAGTTCTGTTGAGATCCAAATCATATCTAATCTGGACCATGATAAATGTCTATTTGAATAAAAAGTATATTGTTTAGCTTTAACGTTTCTTTCTCTCCAAATATCTTTTAAAGTTAATTCATCTGTCATTTTAAAAAAAGACCTTGGGAGAACCTTTCTATTTTGCTTTGTTGTTGTTGCTATATAGTCCAGTTTATTGTCCACAATTCCATTAAAATCTCCCATCATAATTATATTAACATAGTCCAGTCCAATTATTTTCATGTGCAGTTTTTTATAAAACTCTTCTTGTTTATCAGAAGGCGGAGCTTCGTGCCGGCGTTACAGCTGCGATCTCGGGGCTCTGAGATCGCAGCTGATATTTTCGCCCCTGGTCGGTCCTAACGGACCTAAATCGTCCCGGAGAGACGGTGATTGTGAAGGGCACTGTTCCAGGATCCCAGAGACATCGCAAAGTCTCTGGTTAGATTCGGAAGAAGCCCTTTTGCTGGCGGCGGAGAGGCAGCCTCCATAGCTGCTGAAGTCGGGACAGCTCCGAAAAGAAAGTGACTGGATTGAAGTGTGTCGGTTGGGTGAGAAAAACTCTTTTGTGTTGAAAATTCGCTGAGGTTGGAAAGTTCATTCTGAAGAGAGGAGGAAGCTGTGAGATTTTTTTTTTGATTGAAATTGTTTGAGCGGCGTTTTTAAAGTGCTGTCAAATTGAGACTTGGGGTGTTTTGTTTTTTTTTTCTATATTCCATGGGAAAGATTTTATTGTGACTTAGGTAACCGGACTGAATTTTCTTTTATATATACTTTTAGGCTCCCTTTGACTTTTTTATTTTTTTTAGGATAGAGGCTTCCTTTGGCTATTTTTTTTTTTCCTTTTTTTTGTATATATTAATTCTTTTTTCCGGTTGGGGCTGAGAAAGAGCATTAAGAAACTTTGTAACACTGCCAACTAGAGGCTTGAAAGTATTCTATTTGAATTGGAGAGAATTGCAAAAAGACCTCATCTCAAGGACTTTGTAACGTGATAAGATAGAGGGAGAGCACAGCAAAATATTATTGCAGGTGCTTTCCTGGACTGTTATCAACACTTGAGGTTTGGCTTTGAAGCTGCTGGAGAAGAGAGTCATAACAAGAGCCTTGGATAAATAACAAAGTGCAGTGTGTTTTCTTATATGTACCCCATTCGCTAGCTTTTTTTTTTTTAAATCTTAATTTTTAGTAATATTTTTATTTTTGCCTTTTACTTTAAAGGGAAAGCCTCAGAGTCTTTTCTCTTTTCTTCTTTATTTTTTTTTTTTTCCTTTTTATTGGGACTTTTTTGCTTTTCATATTTATCTTTTTGGATTATTCTGTTGTCGTGGTTGATTTTTTTTTTTTTTTCTTCTTCCTTTTTTGGATTATTTTTTGGATTATTGAGATTTTTTAATTGGATTAAGGTGTGAAGATCCTGAAGGAACTTTTTGTTTTTTGTTTTTCTTTTTTCTCTTTTTGCTTTTTCCTTTTTCTTTTGCTCTTAATTAATATTATTATCTTTTGGATTTGTTTGTTTTTTCCTTTCTATTTTTTCCTTTTTTATGGTGGACTATTTCGTAATTGGATTAGGGTCTAGAAGAACCTGAAGATCTTTCTTCTTCCTTTTTTTCTGTTTCTTCTTTGGTTTCGTGTTTTTTACTATTGGAGTTTTCCATTTTGGATTATAATTGGCTGCTCTACCAGTTGGGTTAAAAGTTAAGAAGAATTTGAAGTTTTGGAAACATTGAAATGAGCAAGAAACCAATACCATCTGGCATTGCTGCTTCTACCTCTGCTTCCCCACCAGCTGGAGGACAACGTTTAATTCAGACAATGTTGAAGCAAGATAAGGAACAAGAAAAAATAACTTTACAGTTACAGATGATTATGCAAGGAATTCAAGAACTTAAGACAAAATCAGATATTATTGAACAAAGAACAGGAAATATTGAACAAAGAACAGAAAATATTGAACAAAGAATAGAAAATATTGAACAAAGAACAGAAAATATTGAACAAAGAATAGAGAAGACTGATGAAAAAGTGGAAAATATTAAACAAATGATGGTTAAGTATGAGGAGAGATTCCAAAAAATTGAGGAAGAAGGAAAACAAAGAGAGAAGAAGATTGGAAATATTGATAGCAGATTAACAGCGGTCGAACAAGAAAAAGGTGGGATGTTGAGGTGGGAGATGGAAAGGTCAGAATTTTACCTTAGATTTCAAAATATAGAGGAGGAAAAAGGAGAAAATTTGGCAGCGGTAATGATAGAAATTTTGGCAGATGCTTTGGAAATTACAGAGGAAAAGATGATGGATGGAATAGATGAGATATATCGAGTCTATACAAGATATGCGATGAGAAATAAATTACCCAGGGAAGTCCATATTAGATTTACCAAAAAATCCATTAAAACGCAAATATTACAAGTAGCAAGAGAGAAAACACTGAAATACAAGGGTAAAGAGGTTGTGGTTTTAAAACAAATACCTAGAAGAGTGAGAGAGATGAGAAGAGAATATCGATTTCTGACCAAAATACTATTGGAAAACGAAGTGAATTATAGATGGCTGATTCCAGAAGGATTAATGTTTACGTGGCAAGAGCAGAGACATAGAATTGACTCAATTGAGAAAGCAGAACTTTTTCATGCAGAATTTTTTGGAGGAAGAAAAGAGGAAGCAGAGAAAGAGGTTTCATTAATTGAGTTTCAAGATGAACAACTGGAGACTGAAAAAGAGAAAGGAGCAATAGGGGGACAGATTGATAGTAAAGAACAGCGTGAAGTGAGATCCACGAGAGCTGTTAGACCTAAATATAAAGCATAATCATGGAGGAAAAAAAACTGATTACAATGAATATAAACGGACTTAATTCAGCTGTTAAAAGAAGGAAAACTTTTCATAAATTAGAGAAATTAAAATTTGATATAATTTGTTTACAAGAAGTTCACATTAAAAAACAACATGAACAATTGTTATTACAGCCAAAATTAGGGAAAACATTTACCTCTTTGACCCAATGTAAGAAAAGAGGTGTGGTTTTATACATTAAAGAGGCTATTCCAGCAAAATTGATTTACTCGGATGAAGATGGAAGAGTATTAATGGTAGAAATAATGGATAATAATATAAAAATACTCTTGATTGCAATTTATGCTCCAAAACTAAGAATTAGATTTAAGATACTGCAAGATGCTCAGGAAACAGACAGCCTAGCAGACTTGAAACTGTACTTTGATGCGTGCTGTTTGCCTTGTTTAAAAGAATGGATGAACCTCCAGAACAAGAGGTTACTTGAACTAAAGGGCCATGAATTAAGATTTGGATGGGATATTTGAACAAGATATTCTTCTTATTTAATTGGGTTGCTAGAAACCGATAGTCCTTCCGCTCAAGGGTGGGATTCAAATTTTTAAACAACCGGTTCTGTGGGCATGGATTAGTTGGAGGACGTGGCTTGGTGGTCATGTTATTGGCTGGGCATGGCTAACTCAATATCACTCACATTGAGGCACACATCTCCTCACCTGGCCTCTCATGATTGTGGGGATGCTGCAACAGTTATAAGTGTGAAAAATGGTCATAAGTCACTTTTTTCAGTGCCATTGTAACTTTGAATGGTCACCCCACACAAGCAAAGTACCAGCAAAGAAGGGGAAAAAAACTCCAGAGAAGTTCCTGAGACAGGAAGTCTACTCCTGCCAAGAATGTAATAAGGATTAGCAGAGAGGCAGTTTCTATAAGCAACACCAGAATGTTTCCTTCCTGCCTTCCTTACAGGATTAGGCCAGTAATTTCTTCTAACAACCGGTTCTCTGAACTGCTTTGAATGTTAACAACTGGTTCTAGCGAATAGGTACTGACTGGTAGAATACCACCCCTGCTTCCACTGCTTGCATAATCTTCTAGGGATTTGCTTCAGTACAATTATTTCTTTCCTTTTGTATGTCATCGGTTTCTCTCTTGTGATTTTGTATATAATATCCCTTTTCTGTGTGCAAATCTTATAGGCACTTCTGTGGGGAGTTTGTGGCATCAGGCATAGCTTGTGTATATACTTTATAAACATCATATATTTCATTTATAATTTCTTGTCTGTCCTTCTGGAGGGCCTCTGCAATCAATTCTGCCATCAGTATCTGCAGGTCCTCCTCCTTTGTCTCTGTTATATTCTGGAACCTTAGAAAGAATGAGGCCCAGTCCATTTTGAGAAGAATGAGAGATTCTTCCAATTCTTTGTTTTGTCCTGTCATCTTCTGATCCACCATTTCTAGTTTTTTTCTCAGTTTGTTCCATTCTATTTCCAATTGTTTTTATTCTTTCCTCATTTTTCTGGATCACTGCTTGAATTGAGGCCCATCCTGTCATCCAATTTATATATTTCTGATTTCATCTCTCCCATTTCAGATTTTATTTCGCCATGATTTTTTGATATGTTTTCTTGCAGTTTAATCATTGTTTCCTGTATCATCAATAATGTAGATTGTATCATCTGCATATTGGGAGTGGTATTCATATTTTCAGTGGAGAGCATTCCTTTCAATTGATTGTTGGCTTTATGGAAGAACTCTTCTATTCTACCATGTCCAACACTAGTTAATAGTATGGCATCAGCAATAGAATCCTTCAAGTTTTGGGGTTATATAATCTCCCAGGACTTGAAATAGATATAAAGTATTAGAACATCATTAAAAAGCCACAACAAATAATGCTCTTCTTGTGTCAACTCAAGAAGTTCAAACTATCCCTCAAATTGTTGATATAGTTCTATAGAGGAATTACTGAATCTGTCATTTGTATTTCTAGAATGTCCAGTTTGGTACAGCAACCAAACAGGACAGGTAGAGTCTCCAGTGGATAGTTAGGACTGAAGAATGAAGAATTGCAACCAACCTATATAGACTATATTTTGCACAGGTCAGAAGGAAGGCTGAGAAAATATCTACAGACTCCTCACATCCTGGACATAAACTGTTTCAACCCCTCCTCATGGGCTGGCACTATAGATCATTGCATGTCAAAACAACTAGGCACAGGGACAGTTTTTTCCCCTTGTGCCAACATTCTGCTGAACACCTAATTCTCAGAGTGCTATCTAATGTCTATGTACACTTACATAATTAGTATGGTTGTAATATTATGCTATTATTTTGTATTACCCCCCTCTTATTGGTATTAAAATTATGACTGATTACTATTGTTTTGCAGAGCTTCTGCCTCAGAAACAAATTCCTTGTATATCTAATCACACTTGGCTAAATAAACTCAGCTCTCTTCTCCTCTCCCCTTCCCTTTTCTTCATAGAAACAGAAAGGCAGACACGCTGCTTCAGTACTGCAGGTAATAGGTGCATTTGATAACAGATCATGAATGTATCATGAAGTACAGTAGTCATCACTATCTTTTGCAGAATTTGTTGTGCACATTTCAGAGTATTTTGGAATTCATACTATATGTTATGTTCTTTGCATGGGTGCAAGGATGGAGACGAGCCAGTGAAACAGTGAACTTCAAACTATTTACATGTGAAACAGCTCAGCTCAATGGCCACGATGGGCCCCTTTATATAGATAACTCTTAACTTATTTAACCAATGAAAACAGAGGGAGCGCTAGCTCTATTAACCAATGGGAGAGGCTCATTAATAGCCAATCAGATTCTCCTGAATGGACCAATCCGATGTCGCTATTATCGGCCAATCAAAAGTGCAGGGCCAGAACCCTGCACTTTGCTTCAAGCTCTTAATAATCTTTATTAAGTATTTATTGATTCACAACACCCCTTCCCCCCAGGTTCCGTTTAAGGTCACATAATCTTTGAGGTAGGCAGGTTGTTTTGATTGTCTATTAGATTTTTGTTGTCCTCCCGGTATTTGGCTACGGTCTTGCTGGGGTAGGACATTATCTGGTGAAGAGGGTGCCTCCCGTTCCGCATTTGAATTTTCGTCGTCGCTACTGCTCTCGGCATCTCTTTGAGGCAAGGCCACCCCCATTCCGGATCCATCACGTGCTGCCTCTGAGCTGTCATTACTACCACTTAAACTTTCTGCCGCTTTGAATTCAGCTTCCTCACTATCTCCTCCCTCCTCGGTTTGGAAATCAGGGAGCTCGGAGATCCCCGACTGTAGCCTTGAATGCAGCTGATCAATATGGTGCTTCCATATTCTATTGTCGCGACATTTCACGCGGAACGATCTAGGGCCGGTTACTTGTACCATAGTTGCCTCGACCCACAACGGATTGCCCGAAAAGTTCCTAGCAAAAACCAAATCGCCTACCTGGAAATTGCGACATTTCCCGCTGGAACCGTGTGGTTTTTCAGGTTCATATGATGGATGTAGACGGTCGAGGTGGGAGCGGAGCTTCCGTCCCATTAACAACTCAGTGGATGTTTTATTGGTGACGCTGTGCAGAGTGATATGTTGCAAAAGGAGTATCCGGTTAATCTTGTCTTCTATATCGCCATAGTCCATTTTATGCAAGGTTTTCTTGACGAACTGTACCATGCGCTCGGCCCTTCCGTTGGCCGCAGGATGCACCGGCAAAGTTAGCGCATGTCGAAAACCGCGGTCTGCCAGGTACTGTTCGAAGGACAGCACAGTAAATTGAGGCCCATTGTCGGATACTAGAATGTCTGGTAATCCGTGTGTCACAAAGAGTCTGTCTAGTTTCCTAATGACTGATTTGGTCGTTGTATTCCTCATTTCATAGATTTCAAGCCAGTTCGAGTAGGCATCCACCGTTAATAAGAATGTGTGTCCCTTGGTAGGACCTGCAAAGTCCAGATGAATACCCTCGGTGTTTCCCATTCAGTTGGGGTCACTTTCGGCGGGTCGTTGCTTACTTCCTGGCATTTGTGACAGGCTTTTATCCATGTCTCTATCTGCTTGTCAATACCCGGCCATCACGCGTAGCTTCGTGCGAGGGCTTTCATACACATGATGCCGGGGAGGCCATCATGCAAGGTCCTTAGTATCTCTGGTCACAACCGCTCTGGGATGATAACTCTATCACCCCAGATAATGCAGCTCTTTTGAGAAAATAGTTCCGTTTGCCGATTTTTGAATGGGGCGTAGTCGTCAGGTATTTGGTCCAACGGCCATCCCCGTTCAACCCAACTGAGGACTCATGCTAAAATGGGGTCGCGTTTTGTTTCCATCGCGATATCTCGGGCCGTTAATGGCGACGTTCGAAGTGTCTCGATCTGCAGTGTTGTAACCATCGGAGCAGGGTCATAAATGATCTCTGGAAGAGGTGCACAGCTCAATGCGTTGGCGTGGGGAATGGCCTTCCCTGGGCGATGTTGCAACTTGTAATTGTATGCTGCCAAGAATTCTGACCAGCGGGTCATTCTGGGAGATAATATATACGGTGTTGGCCTATCTCCCACTATTATTCTCAGCAAAGGTTTGTGGTCAGTCACTATGGTAAAGGCTCGGCCATACACATATTCATGAAATCTCTTAACCGCGGATACTATAGCAAGGGCCTCCTTATCAATTTGACTGTAGTTACGTTCCGTTTTTGATAACGTCTTTGAAAAATAGGCAACAGGGGCTTCATTACCGTTTGGCAAAAAGTGGCTTAAAATGGCGCCTACTCCGAATGGGGATGCATCACACGTGATCATTAAAGGCAAAGTCTCGTTATACTGCATCAGGATAGCATCAGAAGTCAATAAATTTTTTACATGTCGAAACGCCTGTTCTTCTCTGTGTCCCCATACCCAGGTTGCTTTTTTGTCCAATAAACGATGTAGGGGTTCAGCTATGGTTGCTTTGTGAGGCAGGAAAACGTTATAAAAATTGATAAGGCCCAGAAAAGCCTGGAGGTCGGCCTTGTTCCGGGGTTTTGGAGCGTTCTTGATTGCCCTGAGTTTGTTTTCGGTGGGGTGAATGCCTTGACTATCAATTAAATATCCCAAAAATTCTACACGATCCGTACATAAATAACACTTGTTTTTTTTAACTTTGAGACCTGAGTCTTTAAATCTCTGGAGAACCAACCTCAGGTGTTCCTTTAGTATTTTCTGAGTTGGGGCTGCGATTAACACATTATCAAAATATGGGACAACACCTTTTATCCCTTGTAATAGTCTTTCCATCAAGCTTTGAAAGATTCCCAGGGCTACGCTCACTCCGAACTGGAGTCGGTTACATTTAAATGCACCTCTGTGCATAACAATTGTTTGGACCTCTGCCGTTTTTTTGTCAACAGGCAGTTGTTGGTATGCCTGGGCTAAGTCTAGTTTACTGAATACTTTTCCGCCCCCCAGGGAATGGAGGAGGTGTTGCACCACTGGTACCGGGTAAGCGTTTTGTTGAAGGGCGTGGTTCAGGGTGGCTCGGTAGTCCCCACAAATTCTTACCGATCCATCCGGCTTGATGGGTGTTACGATTGGGGTTTCCCAGGGAGAGTGATCGGTTGGTTCTAACACACTCTGGGCTATTAATTTATCAAGCTGCTTGTCAATCTTTGGTTTAAGGGCAAATGGAACTCGATGAAGCTTAAGGTGGATGGGAACTATTTTGGGATTGAGGTTAAACAATATCGGGGTCCCCTTGTACTCGCCTAATTTTTTTGCGAAGACGTCCTGGAATTCGTGGACGAGGTCTTCTTCCCAATCGCTGCTGCAGGTTCGGTGAATGCCGGCTACTTCAATTCCAAGTGGAGCGAACCATTGGAGGCCTAACAAACTAGGCCGATCCTTGTTGATTACAGTCAGGGGTAGAAATGGTGTACGGTTCTTAAACGATACCCGTACTCGGCTGGATCCAATGACCGGGATTCAATTTCCTTGATAGTCCTAGAGTATGAGCCTTTGGAATCGAAGGTCTTGCCTACGGATAGTGGGGATGAGCTGCTTGAGGGTCTTCCAGGAAACCATCGAGAGGGACGATCCTGAATCGACTTCCATCAGGCAGGGCTGGTTTTTGATGGCCACTTTCACTCGGATCTTTTTGGCGTCAAGAGATGAGGCATGACCAATCATGATCATTTGGTGAGCCTCTTCTCGCTTCATTGGGTGGTTTAGGGTTTTGTTTCTGTAGGAGTGGTTGTTCCATTGGTGGTTCACGGGTTCTCGTTTCATGGGACGACTTCCAGTTGGTTGGCGATAGTTAGCCCCCCTTGAGGGCTGGCTAGGTCCTGGCTTGCTTCTACAGACCCGTCCTATATGGCCTCTTTTCCTGCACACATGGCAGAGCGCGTCGAGGAATTTGCATTCTGACCGGGGGTGGCTTGCTCCACACCCAGTACATTGGTACTGCAATTTCTGGCATTGGTCCCGTTTGGACCAAAGTCGATGGACCTCTTCCTTGTCACTTTCTGATGACGATTCGAGATCCTCGTGGTGGGCTGTATCTAGCTGTCCCTCTGACTGAGGTGAAATGTCGCAGGCTCGTTGGCGAACTGGTGCATGGGTGTGGCGCATTTGGGCAGCTGACTTCCTGGTTGCTTCTGCTGCAGTAGCTTCAGCTATGGCATCTTTAAAGCTAACATCACCTTTCGCCATTAGTTTACTCTGAGTGCCTGGTGCATCTAATCCCAGAATGATTTGGTCTCTTAGGGCTTCTTCTAAGTCAGTAAACTCGCATAGGCCTCCCAGATTCTGGAGATCCACGATGAAATCAGGAACACTTTCACCCATCTGCTGACTTCTCTGATAAAATTCATGCCTTCTCACAAACGTTGGCACGGTCGGTGCGTAGTGAGCCCTCAGCAGTGGTTCAAGGATGTCCCAGTCCATAGACTTTACTTCTGCCGGTTTTGCTAGTGCCTTGGCCATCTTGAATATGGTTGGCCCACAATGAGTTAGGAATACCACTCGTTTCTTTCCGGTAGTGGCATCCTTCAAATTGTTGGTTTCCAGAAACATCTGGAAGCGATCCATATATGAGTCCCAGTCTTCTTGTGCCGGGTTGAATGGAGCAGGTGGTATGACGCTGCCGGACATGGTTCTGCCGTTGGTGCGTTCAGCCATGTGCTCGGTTATGGTTCTTCATTGTTCAGTAAGCTCTGACGTCTCCACATCCCATCCTCGTCGCCAGTGTTATGTTCTTTGCATGGGTGCAAGGATGTAGACGAGCCAGTGAAACAGTGAACTTCAAACTCTTTATTTACATGTGAAACAGCTCAGCTCAATGGCCACGATGGGCCCCTTTATATAGGTAACTCTTAACTTATTTAACCAATGAAAATACAGGGAGTGCTAGCTCCATTAACCAATGGGAGAGGCTCGTTAATAGCCAATCAGATTCTCCTGAACAGACCAATCCAATGTCGTTAATATCAGCCAATCAGAAGTGCAGGGCCAGAACCCTGCACTTTGCTTTAAGCTCTTAATAATCTTTATTAAGTATTTATTGATTCACAACACTATATGTTGTATGAAATAGCATTTTTTTGTATGTTTGATGGATCTGGAAAAAGGAAGAGGCAAAAGGTGTTACTATTCAATCTTGAAGCTGCTATTCCCAATCTCAGAGTGGGAGACAAGCAGCTATGACAAGCAGCTAGAGGTCTAGTTCACTCTAAGCCAGGTGTTGCATGCGGCTCTTTCATCCCTTTGTTGTGGCTCCCTGTTGAGTGATCCCACCACTGGCTGGCCCCACTCCTTGCCCTCCACACCCAGTCACTCATCGCCTGGCCTGAGAAGGTAAGGGCAATGGGGGAGGGGGATGGAGACTCACTCCATATTCCAGAACGGGAGCAAGCACCCCTGTACTTGCCTCATTTCTTTCTGGGTCTCACGGGTGCTTCTTCTCACGGGTGGTTCTTGTTGGTACTGTGCATACCAACAAGAATCAGAAGAAGCCCCTGTCAAGCCCCAACAAAAAATGAGATGCCAGAGAATCAGAATCAGAGAGAGAGGGAGGGAGGGAGGGAGAGAAGAAGAAGGAAGGAAGGAAGGAAGGAAGGAAGGAAGGAAGGAAGGAAGGAAGGAAGGAGGGAGGGGAAAAAGAAAAGGGAGAGGAAGCTAGAGAGAGAGTGCACAAGATCACATTCTGGGATGCAAAGGAGTCTTTGAGGGCTGAGAGGCATGGATTTCCTCCACCTTCTGTGTTCCACCCCAAGCCGAAGTGAACCAAATGGGCTGGGGTTTCCCTCCCTGCTAAATGGCCCTGCCAAACCTGCTTGCAAACTCCGGGGAAGTGGCTTCAAATGTTCAGCTCGCACATCCCTCCTGGCTCCATCCCATCTGCCACAGTGCCTGCCTCCACCTGGATGGCTGATTCAGATGGCGTGGTGCCTGCCTTCCCTCCTGGAATAGTGGGGCGCTCACTGCTAGCTTCTGCCTGCTTCTTACCACTGTGGTTCGGGGCCCCCCCTCCACTTGGGAGACACTGTGCTGCTGCCCCACCAGTTGGCAGGGAATGCAGCACTTACTGGTTTCCCCATTGAGTTTCATTGTGGTTGCATCATAGAGCTGGTGAGATCCCTCCCCACATCTCTCACCAAGTCCCCCCACCAGCTGGAGGAAGGAATTGGTAGGAGATTCTTGGGGAAAGAAAGTGAAATGGCATTGAAAGAACACAATCAGAGAAAGAGGAAAATTATAGGAAGGTGTGGGAAAAAAAGGTTAAAAGGCACAGTAAGTGGTAGGAAAGAAACATTGCTGGGGTCAAGATTGTTTTCCCTCTGTCCTGAGATACAGGGGAATTTTAATGAGGGAAAAAGATCACAATCGGGATAGTGCTTTGTTAGTTACTTAGCGTGGTGCCAGGCAGTTGGCTTTTACTCTTGATGACAGGAGAGACAAATACTCGTTGCCTTGATTTGTCCCGATGACAACTGGCAGCTTTTTTAGAGACGTACCGTACCAGGAATCTGATCCTTGCCTTGCCTGCCTTCGCTTTAGTCCTGCTTTGCTAAATGTAATCAGTTTTTCTAATCTGTCATTCTCTTAACCTTCTTTAATTCTCCAAATTTAGTTTTTACAATACTTCATGTATTGGTTATGGATTTTTGTGCTGGCTCTTCTTTTTCCACAAAGGTAGATTCGGGGTGGGGGGCATGTGTATCAACAGCAGACAAGGCAAAAATGTAAGCATGTGATAATTTAATCTTCCTGAAACCACCAGCAATCATTTACTTGTTAGGACATTTGATAGAACCATCTAATCCCACAATTGGCTGGTCCTGCCTGTTGTGTATGTACCATAGTTAATAAAGTATGAGCTTGAGGTAAAGTGCAGGGTTCTGGCCCTGCACTTCTGGTTGGCTGTTAGGCAGCCAGATCGGATTGGTTAGTTCTTAAGAATCCGATTGGCCCTTAACAGAGGATTATTATTGGTTAAAAGAGCTAGCGTTCATAGCTCGCTATTGGACAATTCTCACAAGGGTTGCCTATATAAGGCAGAGTTCACTGTTGTTGTTTAGAGAAGTCACTATGCAATAAAGAGCTGAAAGTTCACATTCAGAGGCTGTCTCCATTTACTCCGACCCATGTCCAAGTACTTAACACTGGCGACGAGGATGCGATGTGGAGACGTCTGAACCGAAGAAGCCAGGAAGCAATACTGAGCACGTGATAAGACGACGCCATCAACGGAACGTGTCCGGTGGCATCGTACCACCCGCTCCGTTCGATCCAAACCAAGAGGATTGGGAATCCTACATGAATCGCTTCCAAATGTTTCTCGAGACGAATAATTTGAAGGACACCACACCAGCAAAGAAGCGGGCATTGTTCCTGATGCATTGTGGCCCAGCTGTATTTAAGATGGCTAAAGCACTTGCCAAACCTCGAGAAGTGAAAGCCATGAGCTGGGACGACCTCGAACCTATCCTGAGAGACCATTATGCGCCAACCGTGCCTACACTCGTGAGACGCCACGAGTTTTATCAGAGAAACCAACGAAAGGGAGAGAGTGTGGCCGATTTCGTGGTGGACCTCCAAAATTTAGGGGGCCTCTGCGGGTTCACCGATTTAGAAGAAGCACTAAGAGATCGAGTAATTCTGGGATTAGATGCACTAGGCGTGCAAAGCAAGCTGATGGTGAAAGGCGACATCAGCCTTGCTGATGCCATCGCCGAGGCCACAGCTGCAGAGGCGAACAAAAAGTTGGCTGCACAATTATGGCGAAGCCGCACTCCAGCAATACCACCGACCGGCGAAATCTTACCCAACTCAGAAGGGCAGCTCGCAACAATGCACCACGAGGACCTCTCTTCGTCGTCAGAAAGCAACGAAGAAGGGGTCCATCGACTGTGGTCCGACCAGGACCCTCGCCCTAAGACCTTACGCCCTTGTGCTGGCTGTGGAGCAAACCATGCCAGGGCCGAATGCAAATTCCACGACGCACTCTGCCATGAGTGCGGGAAACGAGGCCACATCAGCCGGGTCTGCCGCAGCTTACCAGGACCCAGCCAGGCTTCAAGAGGGGCCAACTATCGCCAATCGACAGGAAACCGTCCTGTAAGGCAAGAGCCAGCAAACCACTCCTACAGAAATTGAGCTTTGCAAAAAGAAGAGGCTCACCATACTATCACTATAGGTCACGCCTTTGGAAAAACTGAGAAAACTAAGAAAATTCGAGTCACGGTAGCCATCGAGAACCAGCCTTGCCACATGGAGGTCGACTCGGGATCATCCCTCTCGATGGTGTCTTGGAAGACACTCAAGCAACTTATCCCCACAATCCAATGCCAAGACCTCCAATTTCAATGCCTCATCCTCAAGGACTACCAAGGAAATTGAATCCCCGTGGTCGGGTCCTGCCGAGTCCGAGTCTCCTTCAAAAAGCATACAGCGTACTTATCTCTAACGATCATCGATAGAGATAGGCCTAGTCTATTAGGCCTCCAATGGTTTGCGCCACTCGGCATCGAAGTGGCCGGCATGAACCGAGTCGGTGGTTGTGAGTGGGAGGAAGACCTTATTTCTGAGTTCAGCGACATCTTCGCGGACCGTTTAGGCGAGTATAAGGGGATCCCAATCTCATTTAGTCTAGATCAAAAAGTAGCCCCTATTCGTTTGAAGCCCCGTCGAGTTCCATTTGCTCTTAAAGCAAAGATCAACGAACAACTCGACAAGCTAATTGCTCAAGGGGTGTTGAAGCCCATCGATCACTCTCCATGGGAAACCCCTATTGTAACACCCATTAAGCCAGACGGGTCAATCCAAATTTGTAGGGACTACCGGGCCACTTTAAACCATGCCCTACAGCAGAATGCGTATCCAGTTCCGGTGGTGCAGCACCTCCTCCATTCCTTGGGGGGCGGAAAGGTTTTCGCTAAATTAGATTTAGCTCAAGCTTATCAACAACTACCAGTGGATGAAAAGACGGCCCAAGCCCAAACAATTGTAATGCACAGAGGTGCCTTTAAATGTACCCGATTGCAATTTGGGGTTAGTGTAGCCCCGGGGATATTCCAAAGCCTCATGGAAAGGTTGTTACAGGGAATCAAGGGCGTGGTTCCGTATTTCGATGACGTATTAATTGCAGCCCCTACCAAAAAAATCTTGCAGGATTGTTTGAAATGTGTTCTTAAAAAATTCCAAGAGGCAGGACTTAAGGTAAAAAAAAAATAAATGTCACTTATATACTGACAGTGTTGAGTTTCTAGGGTATTGGATTGATAGCCAGGGCATTCATCCTACCGAAAGTAAATTAAAGGCTATAAAAAACGCTCCCAGGCCACGAAACAAGGCCGATCTCCAGGCGTTCTTAGGCCTCATTAATTTCTATAATGTATTTTTACCGCACAAGGCGACTGTTGCTGAACCGTTACACCGGTTATTAGATAAAAAAGCATTATGGGTATGGGGTTACTGGGAAGAACAAGCGTTCCGGAATGTTAAAAAACTGCTCACATTTGACTCTGTACTTATACAGTATAACGAGACTTTACCATTAGTTATAACCTGTGATGCATCGCCCTTCAGGGTGGGTGCCATTTTGAGTCATGTACTGCCTAATGGGAATGAAGCCCCTGTTGCTTACTTTTCGAAGACTCTTTCACAAGCAGAGCGGAACTATGGACAAATTGATAAAGAAGCTCTCGCAATCGTTTCAGCTGTAAAGAAATTTCATGAATATGTGTATGGAAGGACATTTACCATTATAACTGACCACAAACCGTTGCTAGGGATAATAGCCGGGCACAAGCCAACCCCCTACATATTATCCCCTAGAATGACCCGATGGTCAGAATTCCTAGCTGCTTATAATTATCGCCTGCAATATCGCCCAGGGAAAGCCATTCCCCACGCCGACGCATTAAGCCGAGTACCACTCCCAGAGAGTCTCGACGATCCAGCACCAACGGCAACCACGTTGCAGATCAAAACACTCAACTCGCCACCTATGACCGCCTGAGACATCGCGAGAGAAACCAAATGAGACCACACCTTAGCTCGAGTCCTAGGCTGGGTAGAATGCGGATGGCCATTGGACCAAGTACCAGATGACTTCGCGCCATTCAAATCGAGACAGACTGAACTTTTTTCCCAAAAAGGCTGTATTATCTGGGGCGATAGAGTCCCAGAACGACTCCAGAAGATGCTGCTACAAATCCTGCACAAGGGCCACCCTGGCATCGTGCGGATGAAAGCGCTTGCACGAAGCTACGCATGGTAGCTGGGCATGGACCGGCAAATTGAGCAGTGGGTCAAAGCGTGTACCAATTGCCAACAAGCCAGCAACGCCCCACCAAAAGCCATGCCTTCTGAATGGGAGACGCCACGTGGACCCTGGTCCAGAATCCAACTGGATTTCGCGGGGCCAACCAAAGGATATACCTTCCTGCTGACAGTCGACGCATATTCCAATTGGTTAGAAATTCATCGTATGATGGCTACAACTTCCAAGGCAGTGATCAAGATCCGAAATAGACTCTTTGCAACCCACAGATTGCCTGACGTCCTGGTGTCCGATAACGGGCCACAGTTTACGGCACTAATGTTCGAGCAATACCTCGCTGACTGTGGCATCCGCCATGCGCTCACCTGGCCTGCGCACCCTGTGACCAATGGCCGAGCAGAACGCATGGTCCAATTTGTTAAAAAGACTTTGCAAAAAAATGGACTATGACAATATCGATGACAAGGTCAACCAAATTCTCTTTTTGCAACACATAACTCCACATCGCGTTACCGGCAAAACTCCCGCAGAACTACTGATGGGACAAAGACTCCGTTCCCACCTCGACCAGTTGCACCCTGCTTACGAACCGGAAAATCCAATAGGATCCAGTGGTCGCTATTGCACCTTCCAGGTTGGAGACCACGTTTACACACGAAACTTATCAGGCGATCCGTTATGGATAGAGGCAACGGTAGTGCGAGTGACCGGCCCCAAATCCTACCTAGTGAAATGCTGTGACAATAGACTGTGGAAATGGCATATCGACCAATTACGGTCACGACTCACAACGGTCAGTCAACAACTCCCCCATGACCAAACCGAGGGGGGGGAGGTACAGAAGAAGATGACGTTCCAGGGAACCTGCTCGAAGGGAGCGATGAATTAAGTGAGACTCAGGAAATGGAGCAGGAAGGAGAATTGTTTGCACCGCAAGAAATTGCACCTGAGCAAGAAGCAGATCCCCTGCCAAACAACAATCTATCTCAACAGGATTGCAATCAACCAGTCCAATGAAAATCCGAAAGACTTAAAAGACAACCGTCCTATTTAAAGAACTATATAACTACACCGTAATCAAGAAGCCAGGGGGAAGGGGTGTTGTGTATGTACCATAGTTAATAAAGTATGAGCTTGAGGTAAAGTGCAGGGTTCTGGCCCTGCACTTCTGATTGGCTGTTAGGTGGCCAGATCGGATTGGTTAGTTCTTAAGAATCCGATTGGCCCTTAACAGAGGATTATTATTGGTTAAAAGAGCTAGCGTTCATAGCTCGCTATTGGACAATTCTCACAAGGGTTGCCTATATAAGGCAGAGTTCACTGTTGTTGTTTAGAGAAGTCACTATGCAATAAAGAGCTGAAAGTTCACATTCAGAGGCTGTCTCCATTTACTCCAACCCATGTCCAAGTACTTAACACCGCCCCACCCCTCCAAGAAGTCCCAGACACTCCTTATCTCACCTTCCCCGCCTTGGCATAGCTGCTGCTGCTCTCTGGCTCCCTCGTTTGTTCACTTGCCTCAACCATGTGGCCCCCACAGCCAGCTCACTTGCCTGCCTTCACCCCAGTTTCCCACATGGCCCTGCTCCCTGCTGAGCCTTTCTCACCATTCTCCTCTGCCTCACACACAGCCCAGCTCTCTGCCTGCTTGGTGACCCTTCCTTTGTCTTTGCCGGTGCAAACAGTCTGCTGCCACCACCTCTTTGTTGGCATGAATGGTCTGCCACTGCCACCTCTTTCCTTGCCCAAACCACCACCACTGTCTCTTGGATGGTGTGAATGGACTGGAGCCGCCACTTCTTTGACAGACCAAACCACCAAATGTGAAGCCAGGAGGGAATTGCTTTTCAGTTTAATGGGTTTTCTTTTTAAAGTCGTGGTAATCAGGTTGATGTCCCGGATTATACACAGACAGTTGTTAAAGATCAAGCTGTTCTGGAAAGAATTTTAACTTATTTGGGGATAATTTTTTTTGCTGTTGCTGCTTTTTTTTTTTTCCCTGAGTTGTTATTTTTAACATTCTCATGGTTGATTTTAGGATTTTAGATTTACCATAACTACTATAAATTTCCCTATAGATAGTACTCATGTAAGCCCACAGGATTTGGGCTGCTTGCAATGTGACAGAAATTTAATAAATGAATTTTGGGGGAAGGAAGACACCTGGATGTAGCACAGAGATTTATTTGAACAGTTATCTGCTTTTTCTTCTAAGAATGATTATCTTACATGCACAATTGAAGGCTAACTCTGTCCACGGTCCAGAGTTTGATCCTGACAGGTTCAAGGTTGACTCAGCCTTCTATCATTCCGAGGTCAGTAAAGTAAGGACCTAGATTGTTAGGGGCAATCAGGGCCACCAAGAAGATTAATAAGTGCTGGAACAAGGCTAATATGGGCCCCCTCACCTACACATTAAGTTAACACAACCATGAGGATCTCCCCTTCCTCTCCCCCCTACACCCTGTGAGAGGCTCATTTAAAAAAGGGGAGGGTGCCAGGGCAGTGAAGCAGATTGGGAAGCAGGGAGGGTGAGGATGAAGTATGGAGAAGCAGTGTTGGAATCTGCGCAGTCCACAAGTAGATTTTTTCTTTTTCGACTGGGAGAAGAATGATTCACTCTAGTCTATATGAATGAAAGAAAAGTGACACTTCCCTCGTCCACTCCCTCTCCTCCTCGGTTGATGCTCTTGTGTTTTAAAGCCACCTCTTGTCAGTTACCCTTTGGCGTACTGGCGTGCACAGATTCTCTGACTAAGTGGCGCCTCCTCCCTTTTGGCGTGAAGGATTTCGACAGGGTGAGAAGTCGAAGTTCATTCTTCAAGAACTGGGGGAAAGGGGAGAAGAGAACAGGGAGGGAGCAAACATTGCTGCTGCTGCTGCGCGGGAAGGACATGCTTTCCTTCCTTGCCATCGAAGGGGAAAACTTTTTAATTTTTTTTTACAAAACCAAATTTTTAAAAAGAAAAATAGCAGGACAGTGTGTCAACTTGGACATGCCCCGACTAGGGTGGAGGGGTGGGGGATGGTGGGGGTGGCTCACAGCAAACAACTCCAAAGCTGGATCAAATCAATTCATTGGAGGGCAAACAGCAAGCAAGGAAGGTGTGTCCTTCCAGCGCAGCAGCAGCAGCAGCAATGATCACCCTCTGGTGAGTTGATTTGATCCAGCTTTGGAGTGTTTTGTTGCGAGCCACACGCACCACCCCCACCCCTGCCCGGGCATGTCCAGATTGATACACTGTCCCGCTGTTTTTCTTTTTAAATATTTGGTTTTGTAAACATTTTTTAAAAGTTTCCCCTTCATGGGCCCCCTTTGAGCTCCATGGGCCTCGGAACAATGTACCGGCCCCCTTTCCTCAGGCCTGGAGGCAATATGTTGACATTGTAAACCATCCAGAGTGTTGTAAAGAACAATGGGATGGTATATAAATCTAAGTCCTCCTACCTTCCTCTCTCCATTGCTTATCTCCCTCCTCCCCCTTTTTTTTAGCTTTAGGTAGTTTACAGTGATATGTTTTAGTAGCTGGACAATGATAGCCAAATTTTAGTCTGATTTTCCCATTGAAATATATGGCATTCACCACTGTGACTCTGACCCAAAAAATTAAGCACAAATATTTGAGTGATCTCATGAAATCAACTCATTAACTATAAAAGAGACCACTACCTATTTGTTGCCATGGACCTTGTTCTGTCTTCTAATTGGCTGGCTGAATTTAAAGACAGACAGGCAACTCTACAAAGGCTTCCATACAAAGTTCCTTTATTGGAATCACAAGGAATCCTCAAGGTATAACACACAATTATGTTGAGATTCATCTTAATGTCCAAATCTTTGCATAGTCATCTTCATAGTGTAAAAGAATAGTGATCTTTCATCCCATAATGAAGGAGCAGAGAGGGTGAGATACCAGCACGCTGCTGGGGTCCAGGCAAGAGTGAAGGAACCTCCCCCAACCCAACCAAAGGTCAATTCAGTGGCCAATCAGGATTACAGATGTGACCACATGACATGAACTATATTTCCCAGGATGCATTAACTACATTTATCATGAGGCATTCCCTTAAGGGGGCAGCTCTCAATTCTAACTTAAATATCTCAATTCCCATTACTATATACTGTCTGGACAGCACAGACCTGGCAATTCTATGATGTCAAGAATCATGGTAAAATGATGTCATAACCAAGTAGAACTCTGTGGTGGCCTTCTCCTGTAGCCTCTATGTGGAATGACATGTAGATATGGTTGCTTGGTAACAGGATAACTGTTTGCTTGGTAACTTCCACTGTTGGCTGCCATATTCCAAGCCTTCTTTACTGGAGTCAAATGTGAAGCATGGGATATATTGCTGTCTCTGCTACCCACCTTGTATTCATTTGGATTCTACTAATGCTTCTTAAGAGGTCAAACACAGCCACAGAGCTGTGTCCCAATCTATGCCGTTGTACCTTAGAAATCCTTAACTGTAGCAGGACTACTAACTCTCCTTGCCTCTACCATGTCCCTAATCCAATTGATCATGAATATAAGTTTGTCATGCTGTGAGTATTTAGGACTTGGAAGCAACTCCATTCTCCCAAATGTGGGAGGAAAAGGACACTTTTGAAGAGCCTTGGTGGCACAGTAGTTAGAGTGCAGTACTGCAAGCTTCTTCTGCTGCAGCCAGCTGCCTGCAATTTGGCAGATTGAATCCCACCAGGCTCAAGGTTGACTCAGCCTTCCATCCTTCCGAGGTGGGTAAAATGAGGACCCAGATTGTTGGGGGCAATATGCTGACTCTGTAAACTGCTTTAGAGAGGGCTGTAAAGCAAAGTGAAGCTGTATATAAGTGCTATTGCTGCTATTGCTATTAAAGGGGAGAATTTTTGGTAACAAGCGAGAAGATATAATGCTTATATAGAATAAGCATTAAGGTGGAAAGTTGTATGTCTCCTGAAAAGTATAGGGCTTATTTATAATGCTTTAACACATTGAGACTCCTTTTGTTTTGGTAGCCAGTTTAGTGAAAAAACTATGGCTTAGGATTTGACTGTTGTGAAATCAGATGAGCATTTTTTTTTCATGTTTCAATTTGGATTTTGTGCATGTGCCATGTTTCTCCAAAAATATGACCTCCCCTGAAAATAAACTCTAGCTCGATCTGAAGTCACTATTTATTCTGCACACTACAGGCAGATGGGCGTAAAACAGACCTTTGAATTAATTAACATATTCAAAGATTAGATATCAGATCAAGAAAGAAGTTTGTTAGAAAAGCCCAAGACAGTTTTTTTTAAAAAAAGAAAGTACTGATTATTAAACAACAAAAAAAATAAAAATATCAAATTGCAAGAAACATATGCACATATGTTTATATAAAAATCATCCACGTAGACTCAGTAGGTGATATCAATACATATTAGAGAGAGGTGACAAAATAATAAAACTAGAACTTCATCTATTTTTATTACATAAAAAAAGCAATGTAGTATAAAGTTTATGGGTCTGGCCTAGAAATCACAAACTTCTGAGATCTAGGCTCCCATGAAGGCATGAAAGCTAACAGTCTTCCAATTTTTATTGATGTATCTAGAAACTGGGAAAATATGTGTGGTGATAAAGAAGATGAAGTTATAGTTTCAATATAATTTGCTGTATTTTGATAAGAATATAGACAAACAGCAAGCATTGTGTATATATGATCTTAGAAGAATCTTTATGTTCACAGATTTCAGTTTAGTTTAATGCTTGGCTCAGTTTTTAACAGAAATTGTCAAGGCACCTCTTTCCACCAATGTAGAGCCAAGTCAAGAAATACTATAGCATCAGTTTCTTCCTAATATTTCATTTTATAATCTACTTCTAGGCAACTTGTGACTTTCCAGAGGTGATTGTAACTGTCAGCATCTCTCACTGTTGTATGTGAAACTTAGAGCTGCTACAAGTTCTCTATTTTTGTGAATACCAAAGATGGGAACGTGGATAAGGGGAAATACACCTGAAGCTCCTTCCCTGCTTTTCTTTAAATATCTGTGGCTGGGCTTGAAAAAATTCTGTGGTGGATTGAGTTGTCTCTCGAGATATTATCTCCATTTAGTATATCAGATTAATGTGATGTTTACTTACACTCTATTTAATGTATTAGAGATAAAATGTGGTGTTTTATTTCAAGATATTCTCACCTGGCAGTATCCCTTTAAATTATATTCTCCTATATAAATTTTTCCCCTTCAGGGATTTCACTGAAAACGCAATTTCTTCCATTGACAAATGGGTGTGGTGGCCCTATCCTTTTACTCAGTACTTGTGAGTATACTCTCATGTTCATCCTATGTAACTTATGTAGAAGAAATATGCATTCCCGTCCATTTCTTTACTGTGTCCTGGGCTTAGATCATCCTTGAGGTAGCTGAATGCAAAGGAAGAATGCTTCCTGCCCACTAGATCCTTGATGATTATGCATCACAAGTGTGTCACTACTACAGGTGGACTAGTGAAACAGTTAGCATGGTTTCTATCTTCAATCACAGTGAAAGGCTGTGATTTTTTTTGTCAGTATGTTGTTCTAATTTTTCCCCATCTCTTTAGGATTCTCAAGAACAATAGCTTGAGCAGGCTGGACAATACATCTCCAGATGGCTTGTTTTTACTCATACACCTGTAAGTTACTGTTTCTAGCAGTGCCTTACTTGTTATCTTCCAAGGGGCTATCCCACTTTTAAAATGCGTGAAATTCCTAATGATCAAATTTCTGACATCCAGGGGCATACTGAAGTTTTGGAATATTGGGTAAGTTTGTAATAAAGCCCAAATCCTAATTTTGGATTTAACCAATTTGCTGTGTATTACTGAGAATTGGCTGAGCATAAAGAAGGAATGTAGCACCAAGGCTGTTAGCAGAACTGCTGTTTTGGGAGGAAGTTGTGAATAAGTGTTGCCCCTTAGATAGCTGGATATGAATCCCTATTTGTTAGGTTACTTAGAGATTAGATCAATGAAGCAATACATTTAGTAATAGGTTGTTTCAAACCTATACCAATTGAGAAAATATATTCTCTTGATGGCATTGCCCTACTTAAGATCAGGAGAGAAATAGTAGCAGATGCCAGAGAACTAAGTGAACTAAGCAAGAGAATGATCTTCAACATCTTCTGAACAGGTATATGCCCCAAGCCAGCTGACTCAGATCTAGAAATAGCTTTATGGCCAGAACAAATATTCTTGAGGGTATACAAGAACAAAATCGAATTAAAAGATCGAAGAAGGAAACCATCAAGCAAGGAATAATATTAAAGGAAGATATAGCTGAAGGACCTAATCTCCCTTATACTACTTGAGGTCCCCGAATGGGTTGAGAGTTTCCTAAATGTAAAACCAATATGCTCAAGTGGAAGCTCTTAGCAGATAACAACATGCTATGTGAATTTGGAGTGACATAGAACCTGGGCCATCTGCTGGTATGTTGTCTACTACTAGAAGCATGTACCGATAATGACTTATATTTGGAACAACAACAGCAAAGCCAAGAAGTTGGCTTCATTCTGGCAGTTTAAAGTTTGATCTAGATGATGGAGGAGGAGGAGGAGGAGGAGGAGGAGGAGGAGGAGGAGGAGGAGGAGGAGGAGGAGGAGGAGGAGGAGGAGGAGAGATTGCTACTACCAAACTCACTACATATAGGAAACTCCTTGCCCCTGTGATGCCATATTAGCCTGGCAATGGAGTTCCCCAATTTTATGATTCTGAGGGACTTCATCCTATCATCCATGGACCAGAGGTCTCCTGGGAATTCATAGTTGCCATACAACAATGCACCTTACTCTCTATTACTAAATCAAACCACAGGAGAAGCACATCATGGACATGGCCTTTGTTTCAGGATAATAGAAACATTAGCTGCCATTGGACACAGTACCGTCAATCCCTTGTCATGGACAGATCACTTTCTGTTAATCCTAAATTTCCTGCAGTGCATACTTTCTGCAGGAATGCTAAATTTATTTAAAAAGTCCACTCCTGGTCCATAATGGTCCCACTTGAGTTTCAGATGGAAGGGGATTGTCACTGAGATTCTAATACATGAAATAACACAGTAATGGTAGTTTTAGTTTGGATCACACTTATGCAGACTATGTGCAGCCACAGTAATTTGAGGGGTGACTGAGAACCTCCAGAAGATGAAGATACTTCTGCTTATGATAGATACTAAATACTAGAATAGATACTTCTGATGATCATCATCATCATTGTCAAACCACTGCAGGATGAAGGCCTCTTCTGCGTGTTTCCAACCAATACAGTCATGAGCTTTCTTTTGTCAATTGGGCCCACAATATTTGCTGATATTGTCAACTCATCTTGTTTTACGGCTCTTTCATGGGTGCTTTTTATCAAGTGGGATTCATTCTATGACTGCCTTGGTCCATCTGCCACCAGTTCTGTTTGTTATGTGACCAGCCCATTTTCATTTCAATTATTTTACTCTCTTGATGATATAGTATACTTTCTTTTATTCTCTAATCCATGTGCAGGTCTTTCTGTCTTGTCTTGTAATGCTGAGCATGTATCTTTCCATGGCTCTTTGTGCCACTTGTAGCTTTTGTATCGATTGTGAGGTTAGTGTCCATGTTTCACTGGCCTATGTTAGAACAGGTAGTACACAATGATCAAAAACTTCTCTTCAGGCATAAGGGAAGGTTGTTTTTGAAATTTATGCTTAGCTTGCAGAATGCCTGCCAACATATTTAACACGTCATTCAATTTCCTTTATTGTATCATTTTCCATTGAGATCGGTTTACCAAGGTATATGTAGTGGCCTATTAAGTCTAGTTCTTCTCCAGATATACTTTTTTCCCTTGCTTTGGTTAATTTATTAAACATAACCTGGCTCTTTTCAGGTTTATTTTTAAGTCAAATGGTTCTCCTGCTTTGTGCGGCTCTTTGTATCCCTTCTGGGTTTTGTGAGAAGAGAACTTCATCATCTGCAAATCTTAAGTTATTTAAATATGCATCATTGATTTTTATTCCATCTTTTGCCCAGTCAGGCTGAGAAAAGGATAAGTGATATTGTATTGTATTGTCATACACCTCATTCTATGTTGATTTCTATTTTAAGATCATTAAGGCAAATTGTCACCATTTATCTGCTGATGATACTTAATCATATTTCTCGTTTTCTGTCCACCTGAATAAAGCTGTCAAGGTTCTATGCCAAGTCTAGAAACTGGGGCATGGGAGGGGGGTCTGGATGGTGAAGAATAGGTTTGGCTCAAAACCACCAAGACCGAGAAACTAAAGGTTTTGGGCCCACAAGTCCTGGAAGTAGAGATATTTAATCTCTAACTTGGACATGGCTGTTTTATTTGGATTCAGTGCACAATTTGCTGGAAGACCAGATGTCAGATGTGACTGGATGCAGCCTTTGCACAGTTTCATCTTGTGTATCAATTGCACCCATTTCTGGATCAGGGGGACCTCCTCATGGTCATTCACTTCTTAATGACTATGCAATTGAATTATTGAAATGCCCTCTACATAGAGCTCCCTTTAAGAACATCCAGAAGCTTCAATTCAGAATACATGACATGGGTAATTATGAATATTGCTTGTTGTGCCCTTGCAATAGTTACATTCTTTGAAATGTTCTGGGTCCCTCTAGTATTCCAGATTCAATTCTTTGTGTTATCATCTATCAAATCTTGCATGAGGTAGATCTGGGTTATTTGTAATACTACCTTCTCACAAAATATCTGCTCTTCCCATCCTACATGTTCCGACAGGAAGGACACATTTTAAGTCCTTTGTCAAAAACAATGTCACCTTGTCCCATATATTTTGGCCCTTAGGCTTTTAGAAAAGTTTTTAGAAAATAAGTTAAACTTGGCCCTCTCGCCAAGTTTTGGGTCATGATGACCAAAGTTCCTATTAGCAGAATTCCTATTTAGTAGGATACAACACATTGAATTTCAATCCCAATCAATGTATGTTTCTTTTACTGTATCTTGTTTCAGTTTTATATGCTATTTTGTATTTTTGTGTAAGTTTTGTATAGCTTTGAAAATCATATTGAGTCAGGCAGTTGGTGATGTAAATATAGTAAACTAACCTATTTTCTGGATTTGTTTATTTACACTAGTGAATAGAATAGCGAAATGATAGTTCAGCTGTTATGGCAAATTTTAATAGCACTCTCAAATTTTAATCAACATGATAAATAGTTTGCAAACGCTCATAAAAAGTTATCAATTTATTATTTAGAACTTCAGTGACAGATCTCTCTTGTTGATTCTGGATATAAGGAATGTTTCATATGTACATATTTAAAATATATCTTATTTGCTTAGGTAACAAAGTTTTATGCATTCACAAGAGTTTTGGTGACTACCAAGATACAAAAATATAAAAAGACTGCAAATAAAACAAAATATGTGCCATCAGTCCACAAAAGTCCTCAGGAAATGCTATCATCTTTAGCCTTTCCTTAAAAGCAGCAGTGTGGGAGACATATCTGCAAAATTGTAAGGTAACCTTCCTTGAGCCGGTGCCCTCTAAATAGGTTGTTTACTGTATTCTCCACATTTATTAAAAACTCAAGGTAGAAAATATATACTATACTCCTTCCTCCTATTTTTCCCACAACAACAAAGGTGAGTGAATTGGGCTGAGAGAAAAAGAAAAGGCGAGACTGGTCCTATATCACCCAGCCAGATTTCATTACTAAAGTGGAACTAGAAATCATAGTTTCTTGGTTTCCATGATGCCTTAACTGCTAGACCAAACTGGCTGTATGTATGTTGGGGCTATAATTCCCATTGTTGAACGTTCTACTTATTGTCATAATTAATACTACTGCAAATATGAATTAAGTTATAAGGGAATGGATGGAAAAACAATGGCACAAAAAAATTGGTGTGTGTGAAGTGCTGTACCAATCTCTTCAATGTACCACACATTGATTTGTTATCTTTTATTAAAACTAATATTGCAGGCTATCAAATATATGAAAAACACATAAAGAAACTGTGAGAGATGAAGATAGAATTGGACATTTTGTTTCAGCTGTGTGTGCTTTTTTAAACAGGGATGTCTCATATAATCAAATCCAGACCATTGAGGCAAATGCATTTGAACATCTTCCATTTCTGGAATCTATGTAAGTCACTAAACAAGAAACAAACAAACAAAAAAAGCTTAAACTATGATGGAAATTGGGGAAGGAGGCAAACTGAAATTGAATGCTGTTAATTCTCCCAGTTGTGTAAGTATCAATGACTTATTACTGAAAGGTTGGTTGTCTCACAACTATTTATTTTTTAAATGGGGAAGGAGAGCTTGAACTCAAGATTGAAAGAAGCAGCTTTCTCCTTAGAGGACTTGATCTATAGTCCCAGGTAGGACAGGTGACACTTTGCATGTTCTGCATGTTCTAAGAAGTACCCTGAATGAATTTGGACTGAAATCTGGGATCTAAGTGGATCAAGATTCAGTTCTAGGCTTGATTGTGGATGCCAGAGCTGAGTTTTCATAAGTGGGAAAACACTACAGTGTTTTTGTGGAGTTACAGGACTTACTGCGAACTTGGAATCTCTAGAGTCAAACACGCAAACTATATTGCCCTTTGAATAATAAGCTCTCAATTCCTATTAAATAATGTTAACCCATTAATAACACTCCAATCCCAAATATGCATTGGAACTTCTGGACTGAAGAATTGGCACAATAATTGGTGGAAGCTTGGAATGGTTGTTTAGAATATCAAAGTGATAGTACTTCATTGAAAAAAGGAAGAAATAATCCTCATATATGGCTATAGCGCAATTCTCACATCACCATTCAATAAGGAAGGAAAAAAAGTTCCTTTTGTTCTGCCTTGTTTTATGTGTTGTTTATTTTATATAGTTGGAAGATATCTACATAGCTCTCTTGCTTTAATTTCCTTTCCAGCAATCTCAGTGGCAACTATATTTTGCGGATAATGCAGGGAAGCTTTCAGGCCTGGCATGGGATGCTGTTTCTATCCAAGGTGTAAGTAAAAATGAAACTCTTTCAGATAGTGGGTGAGACAGATGGTTTCTAACAATGGGATACAAAGTCTACGCTAATGCTTGAAGGAGATTAACAGGCTTGTTTGATGGATTTCATCCCAAACACTATTGTTTTGAAGCCTCTGAGTATAGGGACAGCCAACACTGCCTAAGTTGATCTCCAAGCCAAATATCCTGATCTCCAAACCTATCTGTCATCTCTGGGATATTTTTTTTATATTGTTATGACTTTACACCTCACTTTTCCAATAACACTAGTTCTGCCTATAAGTATTCCACACTGCTTCCTTGGAGTAAGTAATAACTAGCATTTTGTGATAAATTCCTTCTTAACTATGCAAATGTACAACAGATAAGTGGAGATTTATAGCACTATTAGCACACAATGATCCTTCAATTCATTATTTCTAAAATATGTCCTTAAGGCAAGCCACCAAAATACAAGTGATGGAATTTTAAGGGAGCCCTCTGAGATACTATGGATTTTCTCAGAAACCCCTTTTTTTCACAGTGTTCATACAACTCATCCCTAAAGAAGGAAGGGAAGGAAACATGCCTCCATATCACTTTTTAACCTTGATTTTTGACAAAAAGATAAGTGCTGTAGTAGAAACTTTCACAAATTTAAACCTATATTAATAGAAACCTCATTCTCAAAAATATGGAAGTAATTGGAAAATATTCCATGAAAACAATAATCTCTCAACTTTAGTTAGTATTAAATTTATTATTTAGCCTGTAAAATTTGAGAAATAGCCTTTGGTGGAAGAGGATCATTTGGGAGAAGACCAAATAAGAATTTAAGTAGGAGTACATATTCGTCTTATGAAGAAAAACTATAAGAATAACTTATAGATAGTGGGTTATCTTTATCCCACTGCCAGGAAGATAGTTTTGTTGTTGGAAGAACAAGGATCTTAAAGAATAGGAAAATTTTAAGGCTAAGTAAGCAATGGATTCTTTAGGAAGGATTTAACTCCTAAGTGATAAAGTCACGTGGTGGATGTGAGAGATTTGATAAATAGAAATACAGATGGGTTAATATTAAATTTGTCTAATGGATACCATAATTGTTAGGTGATGGAGCGAGACAAAAAGATTGTGAAAAGGGCTCACATCAAAAAGAACATTGAGTATATATGGCATCTATCTATCTATCTATCTATCTATCTATCTATCTATCTATCTATCTATCTACATACAAACATACATATGCAGGTCTAGGTGTGTTTGGGTCTTTTCCCATGTAAGATTAAGAGTATCTTGACGATGTTTCGGCGAAGTCCCACTCTCCATCTTCAGGCTGGTGCTTTTGGCTTCGTGCTTGCGAGCACAAAGCTGAAAGTACCATCCTGAAGATGGCGAGTGGGACCTCATTGAAACATCACCAAGATACTCTCAATCTTACACGGGAAAAGATCAAACACACCAAGGCCTGCATACCTGTACCTGGGAAAATCTATGAATATGTGTGTGTGTGTGTTTGTGTGTGTGTGAGAGAAGTTTGGCTCAAGACATGATTTAATTGGGGTAACTGCCAGAATCCTGACAATATAAGTGTTTCTGTACCAGTACTAGAGTCCTCTAAGTCAAAAGTGGGAGGATTAAAATATTGTGTTGGGTTTTGGAATGAGGACATATATTTATTGTGTACGATGGAGAAATACAATAGATATGCTAATTTCTGGATCTGATCTTTATATAAAGAACAAAAATGGGACTGGAAATTCTGCTGTTCTTTGTATCAAGAACAGCATAATCCGATATGCTAGAACAAGAGTGTCAAGCTTGATTTCATTGAGGGCTGCATCAGGGTTGTATTTTAACTTGGGGGGTCAGGGTGGGCATGGCCAGCTTGATGTCACTTGTGTCAGGGGCACCAGTGGTGGCCCGAGCACAGTCCTCCAGGGCTCTGTTTTTACTGGCAGAAGGCTGCAAGAGGCTGTCCCAGTGAAAAACGGAGTTCAGGAGCCTGTTTTCACTGGCAGAGGCATGGCAGCAGAGGTGGTATTAAGCAGGTTCTAACCAGTTCTGGAGAACCGGTGGCGGAAATTTTGAGTAGTCGGAAAACCAGCAAATCCACCTCTGACTGGAGATTTTACAGTATATTTCCCCTGCCATGTCCACCAAGCCACGCCCACAGAATCAGTAGTAAAAAAATTTGAATTCCACCACTGCATCGCAGGCCAGTCCACTGTTTCCAGGATGGCCCCATGGGCCAGATCTAAGTACTCACTGGCCAGATCTGCCCAGTGGGCCTTGAGATTGATACCCCTGTGCTAGAAAGACCAGATTTCTCAAAAGAATCATTATGGATATGGCTACAAATATAAATTAAATCTAGAGATATATTATCACTTACCTGATGAAAATGTTGAGGCGACAGTAAGATGGTGAAATAAGGAAGTCACACAAAGAAATTTTAATTGTTAGACTTTCATATATAGTACTGGATATTCATGGTCAGGTCATGATAAAAAAAGTAAATTTCTAGACACCCTACCTTATTTTTATTAGTCTTGGAATCCATCAGGGAAAAGACTAGCCAGTTTTTAATCATTAAAAATGCCCACAATCTAGCTGTCATGTCTCCAGGGCATGCTGGAGCCATGACACCATGCGTTGTGCCATGTCAGACTATGCTGTTGAGGGGGGAAGTGCTGTTAACCACCCAACCTGGGGCTTCGACTGTTCCACGGAGATAACGAACCTTGCTGTCGTCACACGCTGAGCTGTTACAGCCTGTGGGCAGTTGTAGAAAAGTGATTTGGATGCTGCCTGTTGAACTAACGATCTCAAGAGGGGTGGAGGGTCACTTCATAGGCGTAAATACAATGTTGGAATATGATATTTGTACAAGTATAGTAAATAGGGGTAAATAATTAATGGATAAAAAGCACGGTGTTTAGAGTGTTACATGGTGACCAGATATGATCCAGTAGCACTCACCAGATCGTGGATAAAGTCATTAAGTTGTTAACTGGTGTATAAATACAGCTCTGGTTGTGAGATGCGCCAGAGTTGACTTTAATTCCTCTTGGTTATTTGTTGTTACCTGAATCTGGAACATTGTGTGGACAAATAAAGACTCATTTGATCATTACCTTGAGACCTTTGTTTCCCTTCCTGCCTGGAATTTGGCAAAACAGCTGAGAAGAAAGTCAGCTCTCTTCAAATCCTCTTGTGCACCTGTCATCCCCCCCCAATCCCCGTGAACTGTTTGGTGTGCTACATTGGGAAGCGATGGCAGAAGGCATAAATGTGGATTTAGTTTTGCCACTTGCATCGGAGGTGGATGAGGAAAAGATTTATCTGCTGAATGACGGAGTGCGTGAGTCTACAGAGGGGTTTATAAGTGGAGACACACCATCTGCTAGTCATACTGGGGATATTCCCTATGGCTCCCTGAGCCATACCTACTCCAATATGCTTCACTTATGAAAGTTCACACCAAGCACACTAGTAAATCATGCGTTTAACAACTCCTAAATTGCTCAATAGAACTGTCCACGAGCCGATCGTGCTATATGACAAAATAGGCTTGGAAAGTCCCTGACGCTTGCGCAGAACAAAAGACACGTCCGCACATAACACAAAAACAATTATATACGACCTTATAAGGTATAATGCTTGCATTTCCTCATTTCTGCAATATGCTCAATAAAAGGCGTCGCTGCATAGCTGACGGGGTCGGAGTCAGAGAGATCACCTCCACCCGTGCAGTGTGTACCTCGCCACCTTGCATTCACTCTGCATGTGACGTGTCATGTTTTGCCTCTTCACCCTTGCGAGGGTCCCTCTGAAGACAACCCCTAGGCGACTACTCCCGGGCAGCGCACTCCGGACCCAACTCGAGAGTCCTCCAACCGGAGCGCGACAACTGGGGGCTCGTCCGGGATCCACGGAGCCGGCCGTGTCTACGGCAGCTCTCTTTTCACTCTCGTTACTACGCACCTGGCAAAGGCACTGCAATCGTAAGTAATGGGCACCCCACATTCCAAGACTTCCTCAGCGCATAGGGAGGAGCTTAATATTTTAGTGAAAAGGGCTAATACGATTCAGAAAGATCGAGGTTTAACTGTACACGGTGTGACTAGAAAAGAGGTAATCCTCTTTCTTCTTTACCTCAAAGAACATTGTCCAGCCTACCCGGAAGGTGGGTCACTTAAATTATCCACATGGACAAAAATAGGGAAATACCTTTACAAAGAACCTAGGGCTCCTATTACCATTCTCCAGACATGGCAGAGCCTTATGACTGCACTTACTCTTCTTCTCCCTAATGACCCCGAAACCCCTGTTTCTAATCCTGAGGCTAAAAACCCAGATCCTACTGTGGCTCACGTTTCCTGTCCGCCGGATTATGCTACTGCATGTCACACCGAGGAACATCAGCCCTCCACTCCGACCTGTCCTCCTCCCCCCTCTTCTTCCTCCTCGCCACCCCTTCCTCGTTCCACCCTAACTGAGACCTTTTCCTCCCCTTCTTATGTTTATGAATCTGTTCTTGATGACTTTGCTCTTGAAGCATATCCTATCACACACATCCCAGGAATGGGTGTCCAGCCTCACTCCAATATCCCTATGAAAATTCTGAAGGAGTTAAAACAAGCTGTAAAAACTTATGGCCTCCAATCACCATACACCAAGGGTTTACTCAATTCTTTGACTTCTAACGATACTTACATGCTAATCTATGATTGGAAAATGCTTTTCAATATGCTCTTAACACCAGCACAATATGTGATTTGGCAATCTGAATATCAAAAACAAATTGATAAAATTATTCATGCAGGGAATCTGCCCCCTAATGTCACGCGTGATGACATGATGGGCACCGGTCCTAGATCCACAATTATTCAACAGCAAAATACACCGCGCCGTGCCTTTCCTTTAATTCAAGAGGCTGCCATGCAAGCCCTAAATCAAGTGGATGATGAATCCACCGGCGCGGGTCAAAATTTCCTAAATATTAGTCAGGGCCCCACCGAGTCTTATTCTGCTTTCATCAGCCGCTTACAGTTAGCCCTTGAACGACAACTTTCCAATGCAGCAGCTCGCAATGAAATCATGCTTAAATTGGCATATCAAAATGCTAATGAAGATTGTAAATCTATTCTTAAGCCCATTGCTAACAAACCAGGTGTCACCTTGGCCGAAATGCTTGAAAGCTGTCGAGTGGTAGGCACTACCGCTCATAAAATGTCTGCCCTTGCTGCTGCCATTATTACTGCGCAACCTTCCACCACCTCCTCAACACCGGAAGCGTATGTCGTGACACGCAGTGGTAACTGTTTCAATTGCAGGAAACCTGGTCACTTTAAAAATCAATGCCGTGCTCCAGGTGGGGGAGCAGCCCCTCGTACTCAAGGTCAAAACAAAGGTGCCCCTCCTCAAGCTAAACCAAAAACTGTTTGCCCTCGCTGTCGTAAGGGTTTTCACTGGGCTTCTCAGTGTCGTTCAGCCCCTCCTCCATATCAGCCGGCGGAAAACTAGAGACGGGGCCCGCAGCTAGCCCCGCTCCCAAGGCTGCTCTCAGTACATCTCATTCTTATGCTTTTCCTGCTGCCCTCACGGAAGATTTTGTTTATGATGATCCTGGTTCTTCCTTTACTCTTCCTCTGGCTATCACTGTTCCCTCTGCCTTCCCCCCCGGCACTCCTGCCCTCCTGATCCCCAACTCTACGCTCATCATGGAAGGGGTAGTAGCTGCACCCTTTCTTTTCTCTGACACAACCTCTCTCCACGTTCTGGGCCTCGCAGCTACTGGAGATCGAATTTTTTCTTTAAAAAAGGGAACGGTGGTCGCTACCTTCATCTTCCTTCCTTCCTCTGAATCTCCCTCTTTCTATGCTCTTCAACAGCCCATCTCAACGGCCAAGCCCATTCTCGAAGTTCTCCTAGACGGAGTTTCTTTTCAAGGGCTCGTTGATACCGGAGCTGACGTGTCAGTAATCAGGACACAGGAGTGGCCTTCCTCCTGGCCCTCTCAGCCGGCGTCTTCCGTACAAGGTGTGGGAGGATCTCAGTCTGCTAAGGTCAGCTCACGCAATCTTTTTGCCACTTCCTCTTGTTCTACTGTTACAGCTATTCTCCGCCCTTATATTCTTCCTCTACACTGCAACCTTTGGGGGCGTGACTTGCTTTCCCAATTTCAACTGACTCTTACAATTCCCTAAAAGACGCATGCCTATCATCCCTCTATCTCTTACTTTGAAAACTACTACCCCGGTATGGGTTGATCAATGGCCTATGACCTCAGAAAAGCGCCAAGCTTTTCAACATCTAGTACAGGAACAATTGCTCGCAGGGCATTTGGAACCTAGTAACAGCCCTTATAACACCCCTGTCTTTGTCATCAAAAAGAAGAGTGGCAAATGGCGTCTCCTTCAGGACCTTAGAGCTGTAAATAATGTCATCCTTCCTATGGGGGCGCTCCAATGTGGACTACCCAATCCTAATCTCATTCCGTCATCTTTTTCCCTTATGGTAATTGATTTAAAAGATTGTTTCTTTTGTATACCATTGGCAGCAAAGGATCGATGTTTGTTTGCTTTTACAATCCCTGAATACAACAACAGTCGCCCTACTACTAGGTACCAATGGAAAGTGCTGCCGCAGGGCATGCTCAATTCTCCCACAATGTGTCAGTATTTTGTAGACAAAGCTCTTCAGCCTTATCGCCTTAAATTTCCATCTCACTTAGTATATCATTATATGGATGATATACTTGTAGCAGCACCTCTATCGTCTGCTCAACTAAAAGAGAGCTTCCCTTTTTTACAACAATGTCTTTTGATAGCAGGGTTGCATATTGCTCCCAGTAAGGTACAGCTTCACTATCCTTTTAACTATCTAGGACACAAGGTTCTTTCCTCCGCTGCTGCACCTGTCATGACACATATGACAATTCCCAATCCTACCACATTAGTACAGCTACAACAAATACTTGGAACTATTAATTGGGCTAGGCCTTACTTAGGCCTTCACACTAGTATACTCACTCCACTCTTTCAAGCGTTAGTAGGCCACAAACACCCTTCAGATCTCATTACCCTCACTGATGATCAACTTTCAGCTCTAGATAAAGTCAATTCATTTTCACAACACCAATGGGTGGATAGAGCAACTATTAATGAACCTTTACACTTAGCACTTTTTCACACTCCGCTTCTCATGACGGCTGCATTACTACAAGTAACTGCTAACAAAACACTTCTTATTTTAGAATGGTTACATTTGCAAAACTCCCCTCGTGCTGTCATTTTTACTCGAACTGCACAGATGGCTGAACTTATTTTCAAAGGCCGCAGCAGGGCCCGTCATCTTATGGGAATAGATATAGTTACTTTGTATGTCCAATGCAAATCTCAACAATGGGAACAAATGTTCCAGCAGTCTGATCAATTACAAGCTGCTTTAGAATCATGGGTGGGCCAAGTTTCGTGCCATCTGCCACCCGATCGGCGAATTCAGCTCTTAAAAATCATTCCTATATTCTTTTCCTCTCCCATTGTTTCTCAACCTATACCACACTCTCTCACTGTGTTCACCGATGGCTCTGCTGTACAAGGCGCCTGCACATGGAAGGAAGGAACTGAATGGAAAAAACTCCTTACTACACAAGTCACCACTGCTCAACAGGCAGAAATGGCTGCTTTTATTTTAGCTTTGCAAAAATTTCAACAACAACCTGTCAACATCATAACGGATAGCCAATACGTTTGTTATGTTGCTACTCATGCATATGATGCCTATTTTTCTCCCAATGCTTCCCCTCCCTTGTTAACCTTTTTCCTCCAGCTACAGGAATTGCTGCAGAAACGCACGCATTCGCTATTTGTGGCGCATATCCGAAGTCATCAACACTTGCCTGGTTTTCTATCTGAAGGCAATCATATGGCAGATGAGGCCTGTAAAATCTTGCCCATTGTTATAAAGGCCCCTGCTCGCCCTGTCCTAACAGCAGGAGAAAGTCATGACTATTTCCATCAAAATGCAAAATCTTTGGCAAAACAATTTGGCATCTCAAAAGCCGAGGCACAGGCTATCATACAGCAATGTCCCACCTGTAGCCTTCAGGCTAAAGGTTTACCCGAAGGAGTAAACCCGCGTGGTACTGAAGCATGTGACACATGGCAGATGGATGTCACTCAGTACTCCCTCTTCGCCCCATGGAAATATTTGCATGTTTCCGTGGATACATTTTCAGGTTTCATTATGGCAACTGCGCAAAGAGGGGAAACCGCAGGTCATGTAAAGAATCATTGCATTCGGACATTTGTTACACTGGGATGCCCAAAAATCTTGAAAACAGACAATGGTCCAGCTTATACCAGTACTTCTTTTGCTGAATTCTGCCACAACTGGTCTATTGTCCATAAATTTGGGATACCTTACAATAGTCAGGGCCAAGCCCTGGTGGAACGTGCCAACTCCACCCTTAAAACAGCTCTTGACAGATTTAATAAAGGTGTAAAAGGCCATGGCCCGCCTCGCCTCCCAGTGTTTCAAAATATTCTAAATACTTGCTTGTACACACTTAATTTTCTAAACTTAACTCGCTCACCGCCCTCTACGGCGGCTTCCAGACATTTTGCTAAAACTCCACTTCCTTCTCCCCTCCCTCTTGTCTATTACAGACAGCTGCCTGACCCAAAGTGGAAGGGTCCTGTCTCACTTATAACCTGGGGTAAAGGGTACGCTGCGGTACAACTGTCAGATAAAGTTCTGTGGGTACCAGCCCGCTGTGTGAGACCCTATCATGGGGCCCCTCCTGATCCTCTTCCTATCGATAATATACTTCCCTCTCTATGCATGCTCTACCTTTAGAGCATCTCCAACTGTTATTTTTGCTCCTCTTAATAAACAACCTATTTTCCCTTCAAGTCTCTACAGCATTTCCTATATCTTTTTTCAAATAAATGTGCAACCCTCCACAATTGGCTACTACCACTTGCAAGGCTTTATTCCTTTCGTGCATTACTTTTTTCTTTTTTCCACCCCCTCTGTGGCTTCCCCCTCTCTCTCTCCTGTTTTTCTACAGTGGATCCAGTCACCAGGAGCTCATCAAACCACCACCAAGGGAATTTATCATTTCCATTGCTGTCATCCTCCTTGCTCCAGTCCGATTGCCTGTATATGGAAATATGCCACCCTGCCTCATCGGGTTGTTCCAGTTTATTCCTGGCCCTCTGCCACTCAACGATTCCGCTCCCTTCCTCGGCCGAGATTCCCTCGTTCCTTCATATCACCTCAAATAAACACTCCAGATCTTGTCCTCCACCCCACGGCCAATCACCCGCTTTACATTCGTTGTTGGACAAACACCACTTGTACTACTTGGAAATGGACTCATCATGATCAAGTCCTGTTACACACTGCCATGGTCACCATCAATTCTTCTGTGAACTCATCTCAGGTCTACATCCCTCTTCCAAGTCAAAAACATGCTGGACTTTATGCGTGTCATTGCCAAACTTTAAGGGGAATATGGGGATCATTGGGCATCATGGTGGAGGGGGCTCAACTCCTTCCACCTGGCTCAGTTGATTCCCCGTCCTTTCCACTTGATAAAAAATTCTTGGACTTTACACCAACACCTCCAGCTTCTGCCCTAATTGACTCTGCCTTCTCTGAAGGAACCCCAAAAAATTGCTTTAACCTTCTTGACCGCTTGAATGCTTACATCCGCGTTCCGATATGCCGTCACTATATTCCAGAAGGAAACAGGACTGTTTTAGCTTGCAAACAGCGGCACCCTATCAGGCATCCCGCCTATTGGACGTGGCAAATTGGAGATAAGGCCATTCGTCCGTCTCAGAATCATCTCGTTCTCTCTTCTACCTGTGAAACATTCCTAGTTTTGTTCAATGTTACTGCCAAAGACTATGCATCCTATGACTGTCATTTACGCCTCCCGAAGTTACCTTATGAAACCTTTCTTACGGTGCACCTGCTCCCGCCAACTCGTCCTTCTCTTCAATGACACCGACGTACCCTCCAACCTATGAATCGCCATCGATCTTATAAAATTTGCTGGACAGTGACAGACGCCTGGGGTCAAACTCTCAACAAAACTTGCAATACATCTCGCATTTCAGAGTACTTTCCTTCTTTGCAATTTGACTTTGCTGAAATGCTACATGGGCAAACTGCTTACAAAGCAGGTTTCTTGCAATCCAATCCAAGACCCCCTCAACCGTATCCCTCTTATGTGTACCAGTGTTATTTGTATTTTTGTCCTGGTCACTCTCTTACACCTGATCGTTCTTATCAATGCAGGGGGGTTGCTGATACATTCTGTAAGGCATGGTCCTGCGTCTCTACCGGTTACATTTACTGGTCACCACCATCCACGGGGGACCTTGTTTCCATCAAACGCACCAACCCTCACCGGAAGTGCGATTTCAGCTCAGGGATATCCCGTCACACTCGTTGTAATCCTGTCACCATCACCTTTACAGCTGCTGGAAAATCTTCTCATATTTGGGACAAAGGTGCCTCGTGGGGTGGCAGAATTTATGATTCAGGGGGATATGATTATGGCAACGTTTTTTACCTACAGCGACACGTCACTTTACCACAGTCTCCCCCTATAGGTCCTAACCCTGTTATTGCTTCAGCCTTCTTACAGCCTATCACGTCTAACCCTAATCCTCTTTTGGCCCTTGTTCAATTATCTTATGATGTGCTTAATGCTACAACAAATTTCACCACTGAACCTTGTTGGATGTGCTTGTCAGCGGAACCTCCCTTTTATGAAGCCGTGGGATCTTCTGAACCTTTCCTTAACGCCACCAATGACTCTACCTGCCGATGGTCCAATACCACTATCACCATCACATCGATCACAGGCCAAGGGTGCTGCCTAGGTCATATTCCACAGAATTATACGCAGTATTGTCTTAATGCATCTGACCACCATCGCTGTCAAATTTGGCTTTCCCAAGAGCGATTACAATTTGACTCAACAGTTGGCTCCTCTGGTTTCTCTCAAGTATATACTCTTGTCCCTAAGGCCAACATCACTGCCCGCTTAAAGGGGTATTATTTCATACCAGCAAATAACTCCTTATGGGCCTGCTCCACAGGTGCAACAGCCTGTGTTCACGGTGATGAACTCTTGGCCTCAAAAGGATTTTGCATCCAAGTACACTTATTTCCAAAAATTGATTTGTATTCCAGTAAAGACTTCACCTCTATCATGGAACCTGAACAATATCACATTCGAGCAAAGAGAGAAGTAGTAACAGCCCTCACACTCTCCGTACTTTTGGGACTAGGAACTGTTGGTGCATCCACAGGCGTTGCATCCTTGGTGCATGGAGCTCAACAAATTACTAAACTTAGTGCTGAGATAGATGCAGATCTTCAACGTATTGAAATCTCCATCTCAGCCTTACAAACATCCTTGACTTCCTTGGCTGAGGTGGCGCTACAAAATCGACGAGGTCTTGATCTTCTTCTCTTAAAGCAAGGAGGATTATGTGCTGCACTAAAAGAAGAATGTTGTTTTTATGCAGATAATTCTGGCATTGTTATAGATTCTATGTCTCAATTAAGGGATCGTTTAAAAAATAGAGAAAAAGAAAGGCAGAATCAAATGTCCTGGTTTCAGGCTATGTTTAACTGGTCCCCTTGGCTAACTACCTTAATATCAGCTATCATAGGTCCACTCATTCTCTTACTGCTTGCTTGTATGGTAGGGCCTTATATAACAAGGAAACTCATACGATTCCTCAGACAACGCTTAAATGATATAGGGGAAGAAGTAAATCATACAAAAATTACTGTAAACACTCTGTTTCAAAAACATGCATACCATTTGCTCACCACAGAAGGTGACGATGATTGGAAACCTCCATTTTCCTTATCCAATGACTCAGATGCCGAGGATGAGGTCTTTGAGAGAACAGCTCCACGAGAGGTGCCGGAGGGCATATCTCTTGGGCAAAAATCGCTTGATGATCTCTCGGACGGCATCGAAAGTCAACATTAAAAAACAAAAAAAGGTGACATATGGCTCCCTGAGCCATACCTACTCCAATATGCTTCACTTATGAAAGTTCACACCAAGCACACTAGTAAATCATGCGTTTAACAACTCCTAAATTGCTCAATAGAACTGTCCACGAGCCGATCGTGCTATATGACAAAATAGGCTTGGAAAGTCCCTGACGCTTGCGCAGAACAAAAGACACGTCCGCACATAACACAAAAACAATTATATACGACCTTATAAGGTATAATGCTTGCATTTCCTCATTTCTGCAATATGCTCAATAAAAGGCGTCGCTGCATAGCTGACGGGGTCGGAGTCAGAGAGATCACCTCCACCCGTGCAGTGTGTACCTCGCCACCTTGCATTCACTCTGCATGTGACGTGTCATGTTTTGCCTCTTCACCCTTGCGAGGGTCCCTCTGAAGACAACCCCTAGGCGACTACTCCCAGGCAGCGCACTCCGGACCCAACTCGAGAGTCCTCCAACCGGAGCGCGACAATTCCCAAAGATGTACAAAGAGTTACTAGACCTAAACTACGTAAGACGAGGGGAGATTGTAGGAGTGATTTGGAGTTCTAGGAGGAGTGTGGGAGATGAGGCATTCGTGGAAAAACCCCTGCTTTTGCACCTCTCAATACTGGAGTGTTTGAGAAGTGGAGAGAAAGGAAAATAGTTGAGGATGCCTGTGTGGTGTCCCTGACCAACTGCAGTCTTCAATCTGGTCCGCATTCCTGGCGGGAGCACCAACTGTTCCCATTGGTTGATGCCGTTTGACAGCCGGCTATAAAAGGAGCTGTCAAATGGCATCAGCTGCTGCCGCCAGCCGGCTGCCAGCCCAGCCAGGCAGCTGCGGTAACCTGTTATGCTTCAAATAAAGCAGTGTTAGCCTTTAGATCCGTGTCTGCCTCGTGTGTCCGCCTGCAACACAACACTGGTGACGAGGGTGGGATTCACAACGAGAGGCAACCGGACTAAAGCAACCTGAGCAAGTCACTGATTAAAAGAGCCGAAGCTGCTAAGAGCTGAATGTCAGGAGCCGCAGACAATCTCTGCGCGCGCCAAGTTAAAAAAGCCTCCCTGATTGAGGAGAAAGGCACCCCCTGCTGGTGCTACTAAGGGCACCCTTTTGAGGGCGCAAAGATCGAAGCCTCCCTGATTGAGGAGAAAGGCATCCCCCGCTGGTGCTCCTGAGAGCGCAAAAGTCTAAAGCCTCCAAAGCTGAGGAAACAGACGTCGCCCGAAAGGCACCCCCGCCGGCACTACCGAGAGCGCAGAGGTCCAAAAGCCTCCCTAGCTGAGGAGCAAATGTCTCTGACAGGCGTTTCTGAAAGCTGGGACACAGCCGGTCTACCTCGGCTGATCTACCCACAGCCGATCTACCCACAGCAGGCCTACCCGCAGCCGATCTATTCGCAGCCGGTCTACTCGCAGCTGGTCTACCTGCAGCCGATCTACCCACAGCCGGTCTACCCGCAGCTGATCTACTCGCAGCCGGTCTACTCGCAGCTGGTCTACCCACAGCCGATCTACCCACAGCCAGTCTACCCGCAGCCGATCTACTTGTAGCCGGTCTACCGCAGCTGATCTACTCGCAGCCGGTCTACCGCAGCTGATCTACTTGCAGCCGGTCTACTCAGCCACGCCAAAGATTTCCTGCTCTACCAGGTCTACTCAGCCACGGCAAAGGTTCCCTGCTCTACCAGGTCTACTCAGCCGGGCCAAGGGTTTCCCTGCTCTACCAGGTCTACTCAGCTGCACTGAGGTTTCCCCGCCGTACCCGGTCTACCATTCCAGACAAGTAACTCTGGGGGAAGGGGGTCTCTCTGCCCTCCCCTTTTTTCCAAGTGACTCTGGGGGGAGGGCCTCTCTGCCCCCCCTTCCAAGTGACTCTGGGGGAAGGGGCCTCTCTGCCCCCCTTTTCAAGTGACTCTGGGAGAAGGGGCCTCTCTGCCCCCCTTCCAAGTGACTCTGGGGGAAGGGGTCTCTCTGCCCTCCCCTTCCAAGTGACTCTGGGGGAAGGGGTCTCTCTGCCCCCCCTTCCAAGTGACTCTGGGGGAAGGGGTCCTGTATGTAGGGGTTGGTGGGTGTCAGGTGCTGAATAAGGAGGTGTGCACCCACCATTAGGGTCCTTCCGTGCACCCACCTTCAGGGTCCTTCCCACCTGGGCTTGCATTCCTTGGCAGCGGCGGTACTCTCCCAGGAGGGTGAAAAGCTGGGTAGGTGGGAGGTTGGATTGTCCTGTCCTAAGGGGGCCGAGGGAGCACGACGTGCCTGCTCCTCTTTTGGCCCTTAGGACTTGACCTTCGTAGTCAACTTCCTAGCTCAGCGGTCCCCCGCCTTCTGCCTTTATGGGAGGGGGAGGAAGAGGAGACGGGATCCATATGGCCGAGTGCTGTATGCATCTCCCTTCATGCAAGCCACAGCTGAACTCGCACCCTGCTTGCCCAAACGAGGCGTGCCTGCCATTTCTGCAGCTCAGTTCCAAACGAGCAACTGTCCAGTACTGGCCCACAGCCCTTGGGGTTCTGGGACCCCTACTCCACCACATGCTGAAGGTCACCAAGGCATGGTTACTCACCAAGATTATCAGGGTCTCCCTCTCAGGCCAGGTGCGCAAAACAGCAGCTAATTCAACTTCCTTTTCTGTACCATGAATCCCCAGAAGGCAGGGCCGCACATGCTCTTAGTTAGGGGAAAGGGGTGTGGTGTCCCTGACTAACTGCAGTCTTCAATCTGGTCTGCATTCCTGGCGGGAGCACCAACTGTTCCCATTGGTTGATGCCGTTTGACAGCCGGCTATAAAAGGAGCCGTCAAATGGCATCAGCTGCTGCCGGGCAGCCGCGGTAACCTGTTATGCTTCAAATAAAGCAGTGTTAGCCTTTAGATCCGTGTCTGCCTCGTGTGTCCGCCTGCAACACAACAGCCTGGAGTACCTCCACCTCCAGTTTGGGAGCCAGTACTATAGAACTATTAAGAATCAAGTATGGAGATCTGAGTATACAGGATTCCAGCCCAAAAGGAACATGGGAGGGATCAGGAGCTCGTACTGATGATATTTCATATTTCAGCTCTATCCCTAGGGAGGGGAGAGAACGTAATAGTAAGAGGACTGGAAGTGACTTGACACCTGGATTCGATGCATCATTGGCTGATGTTGCCGGGCAATCAGAACCCAGGATGGGGGGACAAGGCCGATGTCCTCTAGTTTTGCTCGAAGGGAGTCACCACCTCGACATAGGCAACAGGAGGGTTCTTGGGGGTCATCAGGGAATGTCTGGACAGTGGCCACAACATATGGTGTGGCGACCACCACCCTTGCAAACTACATTTGATGGTAACCCAGACCATATCACACTGTTCCTAAGCCAAGTGGTTAATGCCCTGGAATTATATGCATCTTGCTATCCATCCCAGTGGTCCATAGTGGTGGCTTTTACGGGAGTTTTAACAGAGGATGCCGCAGACTGGGTTGCAGAATTACATAGTGAACGAGCATGAGAATTGATAGATGTCAGTCTGTTTCTGAATTCACTCTGTAATCATCTTGAAGATAGATCCTGCATCCACCAAACTGAGGAAGCTATAATGGCGCTGAGGCAAGATGGGAGACCGGCAACTGAATATGTATGGGATTTCCGACATTTGGCTGGGAAGTTAAGGTCTTGGCCTGAATGTCTGTTGGTCCGAGAATTCCGTGCCAGCTTAGATCGTGGTTTAAGACAGGTTTGTCTATATAGAGGAGTCCCTCAATGTTTGACAGAATGGTACAGAACAATGATTGAACTAGATGTCAGGCTAAAGGAGTTCAGAACCAAACCTGATTCCTTCCGAAAGGTACCTAAAACAGATCTCAATGTCATGGGAGGTCGGAGCAGACCAGGAGATGGTCCACTGAGTGGCAGGGGTCGCCCAGCTATGCAGTGTTTCAGATGTAATCTAGTAGGGCATAGGGTATTAGAATGCCCCGAACTTGCCAACGAAGGTATGAAACAAACAGCAAAGATACCTCTGGGAGCAGTGACAAAATTTGGTTTTAGGAAACAAGGAAGTAGTATCGAAAGATCACAAGGACTGGTTCAGAAAATGAAGAGAGAAGCATCACCATCAAGACACTGTCAATCTGGACTTCCGGTTTGCAAGCTTTTGGTGGCAGCAGGGATTCGCAACCATGCAATCCCTGCTGCGTTCTCCACCAAGGTTTCCCCGATCCATTTGGATCTGGGGGATATAGCTATCCCGTAGAGGCAGCTGAAGACAAGGGGGATCCGGCAAGGGGTTTGGGGGTGCCACAAACCCCCTCCCCAGCCGGCTAAACCCCCTTTTCCCGAGGCAGAAGAACGGTGGTCAGCAATGGACGCCACGAAGAAAGCTGCAGCTGGGTAAGCAGGTGCAGGAGGGAGAAAGCCAGAAGAAAAGTGAAAGTTGCTTCTATCGGGACAAGATGGGAGAAAGTGACCTAGAACCTGGAAGGCTGCTAAGTATATATTGTTCCTTGTGAGAGTTATAAGCTGCGAATACTCTAAAAGGGAAAGTTTTTTTCCTTGTTCTACTTTCCTTCCTAAAGTGACAGCGGGAAAAAAAAAAAGAAAGAAAAAACCTTTTGGCTGTGAGTGGGAAGGGAGAGTGGAAAAAATAAGAGCAAAATTTGAAAATAAGGAGAAGATTGCCTAGAATTGCAAAGAGTTTAAAAACTTCCAAAAATATATATTTGAAAAGGATTTGTGACTACTTTAACCCCAGAAAGAGAAAGTGAAGAAGAAGAAGGTATCTAAAAGAAACAGTCTGTTTGGATTGTTTTGGTGATTTTGGAACCTTTGGAAATTATTTCTGATTAAATCATCTGGGTGGTTGTTTGGGGAAACTTTTTCTCTACAAAATGGCATCATCTATGGATGAATTGAAACTTATATATCAAAAATATGAAAGAGAAAAACAAGGAGGGGAAGATGGTCTTGGCACTATTTTTCAATACTTAGAAATGGTGGTTTATACTTATGTGAAGCAGAATGAGGATGATGGGGACGAAGAAGAAGAAGAAGCCATCTTTGATGAACAAATGACTTTGACTGGAGAAGGGAAAAAGAAAGAGAAAAAGGAAAAAAGGTCTTTGAGATCTGGAAAAACAGCCCAAAAAAAGAAGAATAAGGTGAAAAGGGGACATTGTGTTAAGAAACAACAGAAAGGGGGAAAGCAGAATAAAAGGGAGGTGGAGAGACAAGGGGTTAAAGAGGACAAGGAGAAGAAGAAGCAAGAGAGAAAGGAAAGGATGAGAAGTCCTAATGGTAGGGAGCAAGATGTTAAGAAGCAAAAAATTTTTTAGAGATAATGGATAAATTTTATTGTTAAAGGGATTCTAGAAAGGTACATAAGACTGCATTTTTATACTTGTATTTAGAAGTAATCATAGAAAATTAGAAATAATACGTAACTTAAAATATGATAAAATATTTAACATAAATTAGTGAAATTTTTGGTTAAGAAAAGGGAATACTGTAATAAAACATGATTTAAGATTGTAATGTGGGGGGGGTAATAACTTTTGGAAAGCATAAGTGTTCCCACACAAAGGCATGATATTTAATTGAAATGGATAAAATGTTTAAGATATAAATGATTGTTAATATTAATTATTAGAATATGGTATACTAGCAAAATCTTTGTGAAATGAGATTTGAAGTAGAAGGAGGAACATTTTAATGAAATATTGAGCTATAATATGTGATGTGGGGGGGGGGATAATTTCCCATAAGAGTATGTGATTTAATTGAAAAGCAATGAGTTAAATGTTTAAGATATGAATGAATATTAATATTAATGAATAGATTTGTATTATTTTTGATAATATAGTATAATTTTAAAATGTACCAGACAGAATCCCAATGTATGTTATGTGTTTTATATTAAGTATTATAAATATAGGGGAAAGAGATAAAGGCATCATACTCCATATAGTGTACAGGAGAAGTATTTCTTCTTCTTTTTTTTAAAGAAGAAAAATAAATGGTTGGCTGGAATAGAACAGACAAAGAATAATAAATATTATGATATGAATTGAGAGGAAATAAATAAAATAAAATAAAATTGAGAAAATTTAAAGGAGAGAAGTTATATAGAAAATTGAAAATGTTGATAAGATATGAAATGGTATGTAAAATGAATATGAATTTGAATTTGTGTCTGTACCAAGAGTTTTAACCCAGGACTAAGCAACTTTCAGAAAAGAGATTTTTTATGCTTTTATGTTTTGTGTTTATGTGTATTTATGTATTGTGTGTTTTGAAAATAAAACTTGTTTAAAAAAAAAAAAAGACACCGTCAATCAGATGAACGTAGTCAACCCAGAGCAGTTTCAGGGTTGGATGATAGAGGTGAGGAAAGCCATGATAATATGATGGTGAGTGCCCCAGTTCACCCTTTCATGATACTAGTGATATTGGATGGTGGAAATATGGGAATTAGGGGTAGATATGGGGCCCTGATAGACACGGGATGTACCAGGTGTCTTATTAGCTAACGAGTAGAGAATGAACAGGTGGAACAATTGTCCACACCAATGAGTTTCGAATAGGTAGATGGGTCCCTGCTTGGAGGGTCCCCAGCTACGACGATGACTACTCCTATTAAACTTAAAATTGGAGCTCATTGGGAACAGCTATGATTTATTGTTGTCCCGCATATGCGCAAGGCACTAATACTAGGCCTTGTGTGGTTGGATAGGTGGGAGCCCGTTATATGTTGGGAGGGTGGTTGTCGTCATTTACGACTGGTGGTAGGATGGGATCCCCCTCAGGCAAATCCAGGGGAGTTCATGCAGAATTCACGAAAGGAATTAGCAACTACCATAGGTGAACATCAAAAACTCCCATACCCGGTTGAGTATCTGGATCTTGCAAACATGTTAAGTGAGGAGGAATGCAAACACCTACTCCCCCACTGTCGCTTCATACAGCCTGGATGATCGCATATAGCTGCTCCAGTATTGTTTAGGGAGAAGGATGAAACCTTGCATTTGTGTGTTGATTTAGAGGGCTGAACGCTGTATGCGTAGATAATGTATATCCTTTGTCTTTGATCAGTGACTTATTGGCCACGTTGACCACCAGAAAAATCTTCACGAAGTTGGATTTGCATGAAGGATATGTATTAAACAAGGAGACGAGTGGAAAACTACCTTCAATTGTCTCCTTGGTAATTTTCAAATTAAGGTGATGCCTTTTGGATTGCAAGGTGCCCCCGCAGTATTCATGCAGTTGATTAATGAGGTGCTGCATGAACATTTATATTGTGGATTGCTAGCGTATTTAGATTACATCCTAATTTACACACAGACCTTGGATGAACATGTAAAATTAGTACGAAGTGTATTGAGAAAATTGTTAGACACTAAATTGTATGTGAAATTGTCAAAATGTGAATTTTGCTGCAGTAAATTGGACTATCTAGGATATAGAATTTTCTGTGATGGTTTGGAAATGGATCCCAATAAAGTCACCGCTGTTTTTGAATGGGAAACCCCACAAACCTGTAAACAATTGCAGAGTTTCCTTGGTTTCGCAAACTTTTATAGGCAATTTGTACCACAGTTTACTAGTATTGTGTTACCATTAACCGAATTACTAAAAACAAAGAATCAAAAAACAAAGCCAACCCCCGGTCGAAAACTGGAGTGGTCCACCATATGTCAACAAGCGTTTGACAATTTGAAGGCATTGTTTTCCTAGGCACCGATTCTAAAACATCCTGACCCCATGAAAAAATATGTGGTTCAAGCTGATGCTAGTAATGTGGCTGTTGGCGCTGTCCTTTTGCAAATAAATGAACAAGGACTGTTCACCTTGTGCTTATATGTCCCAGAAATTCACCTCAACAGAGAGAGGATAGACAATTTGGGAAAAGGAAGCATTTGCGGTGAAATGGGCATTAAATACATGGAGACATTTATTTGAGGGCACCAAAGAAGTTTTTGAAGTCTGGACAGATCACAAGAATTTGGAGGCTTTACAAACGCCCCGCCATTTATCTCCCAAACAGGTTAGGTGGACTATGGACTTTAAGTGGTTTAATTTCCAACTGCGCTATGTACCAGGCGGTCGAAATTTTATGGCGAGTGCTCTGTCCTGACTACTGCAATACAACGAACCTCGAGATGTGATTGTTCAGCCTCTGATCCCAGAAATCACAACCAGGAATACGGGACAGGCTACATGGTTAAAGGAAATAAAGGATATGTTGCGAGAGGCAACTTGGACAGATACATGGCTTACCAGTAATGCTGACTCAGTTTCCTATAGAGATAATTTGGCTTGGAAAGGAAACAGGATTTATGTACCGAAAAAAATGTAGGAATTACATTTTGGAAAAATGTCACAATGACAAACAAGCTGGGCATTTCGGGTTTTTAAAAACCTTATATTTAGTTCAACGCCAATTTTGGTGGCCGAAAATGAGGTCCGAAATAGAACAATATATAAAAAATTGTCATGTCTGTGCAATGTCAAAACCAAGACTGGGAAAGCCACTAGGATTGTTACGAACAATGTCTAAACCTCAACATCCATGGCAGGATATTGCCATGGATTTTATAGTGGAACTACCAACCAGTAACGGATATACTGTTATATGGACAATCATCAACCTATTCTCGAAACAGGCACATTTCGTGCCTTGTAAAGGGTTGCCATCTGCTAAATCTCTAGCCAATATGTTCATACAACATGTGTATAGATTACATGGAATCCCTTGATGAGTGATTTCTGATAGAGGAGTACAGTTTACTGCTCAATTCTGGAGAGCATTCCTCTGTTTGTTGGGATCATCTCAGGGATTAAGTTCAATCTATCATCCAAGCATGAACTGCACTGCAGAAAAAGCAAATGACATGGTGGAGAGATATTTAAGATCTTACGTATCCTATCAACAACAAGAATGGGTGGAGCTGTTACCGTTTGCAGAAGTCCCGTATAATAACGCAATACACTGTAGTACAGAATATAATCCATTCTACGTAGCTAATGGCATGGAGTTTAGATCATTACCAGATTTGAATAGCTATCCCAATGACCCAATCAGTGTCCAATAGCGGGCACAACGAGTACAAGCTATTTGGATACATGTGAGAAAAGCCCTGGATAAAACAGCAATTATAAAGTATATGCAGACAAGAAATGGCAGGATCATAAACCTTTCCATGTTAGAAATAGAGTATACCTGTCAACAAAATATATTAAGTTGAAATTAAACAGTAAGAAATTAGGGCCCAGATATCTGGGTCCATTCCCGATAACAAAAATAATCAATCCTGTCGCAGTAGAGTTAAAATTACCATCATTGTTGGGCCGTATACACCCATTGTTTCATGTCAGTTTATTAAAATCCATTGACTCCCAGGTTGAAGTACCTGAAATAAAAAAGGGTTATCAACATGATACAGATTACATTGAGATAGTTGGGATTATCGACTCTTGAAAAAGAAGGAATAGTATCCAATATTTAGTATGTTAGAAGGGCTACCCTTTATCAGAAGCATCCTGGGTGAAGGCATCAAATGTATGTGCAGTTCGTTTAGAGCGTCGTTTCCATAATACATACCCCAATAAACCTGGGCCCATATTGCAATCAGAGTAACTGCCATGACTGTAATTAATAATAATGTTTTTCCTATGTTGCAGGCAGTGTCCTGGTAAGAGGGGCTGCCTGTCATGTCTCCAGGGCATGCTGGAGCTGTGACACCAGACGTTATGCCATGTCAGACTATGCTATTGAGGGAGGAAGTGCTGTTAACCACCCAACCTAGGGTTTTGACTGTTCCACAGAGATAATGAGCCTTGCTGATGTCACACGCTGAACTGTTAAAGCCTGCGGGCGGTTGTAGACAATGATTTGGATGCTGCCTGTTGAACTAACGATCTCAAGGGGGTGGAGGGTCACTTCATAAGCATAAATACGATGTTGGAATATGATATTTGTACAAGTATAGTAAATAGGGGTAAATAATTAATGGATAAAAAGCACGGTGTTTAGGGTGGTTACATGGTAACTGGATGTGATCCAGTAGCACTCACCGGATGGTGCGCAAATTCATTAAGTTGTTAACTGGTGTATAAATACAGCTCTGGCTGCGAGGTGCGCCAGAGTTTACTTTAATTCCTTTTGGTTACTTGTTGTTACCTGAATCTGGAACATTGTATGGACAAATAAAGACTCATTTGATCATTACTGTTAAGCCTGGTTTCCCCAACCAGGGTTAGGGAGACAAGCTAAACAGAATGTGCAGCGTTAGTCAGATAGGCACACAGATAAATGAGTGAGCTAAGCTTGTATGTTTATTAACATACAGTAAAAATAACAGATACGCTTGTGCTATCAAAAATATAGTTTATTCCATTATGAGTTCATAGCATAGTCAAAATAACAGTCCAATAGTCATGTATCATTTAGTCAGTCCATTCAGGGATATTCAGTTAGCAAAGTCCATGTAGAAATATCCTTTGTCAGTTCATTTACAAGTCTGTCCTTTGTTTTCTCTCCCGTTCGAGCAATGCAGTCTTGTGTCCTTGCAGTAATCAGGGATCATCAAAGCCAGAGAGAGAGCAAGCTGCAGCCTTGCTTCTTTTAAAGTGCTTTCACAACCACTCCCTTAATTACTATCCCACAGTTAAAGTTGCAGACACTTTAACATACAAAACTATGATTACATATTATTATTTACCTAAACCAGTTAGGGTAAAACAATGTTATCCCTAACATTCTCCCCTTTTAGGAAATAATAATAAATATAACTATTTACATCTTTAAATCATATTTGTTACAACTTTCTTTAAACTTAGTTACTCCTTGAGCTTTTGTAAATTGGTCTGCAATGTTTTCTTCCGTCATGCAGTATTCCAATTTAATTAGCCCATTCTTTACAGATTCTCTAACATTTAAGTTTCTTAAATCAGTATGCTTTGATCTAGTTTTTACAGCAATACTAGTAGCTAATTTTATAGCTGCTTGGTTATCCCCGTACACAATAATGGAATCTTTAACAGTTATACCCATGTCTAATAATAACTGTTTGTACAAAATCAAATCAGTGCATAATAATGACAGACATGAAAATTCCGCTTCCATCATGGACAAGCTAATATGCTGTTGTCTGATTGACCTCCATCCTATTAGTGTCTTACCAAATAATATAGCCATCCCAGATGTTGATTTTCTAGTGTTTATATCAGTTGCAAAACTTGCATCTGCATAGGCACTAAGACTCAAATCACCCTTTGGTTCTATATACAATGCATGGTTCATTGTTCCTTTAAGATATCTTAAAATTCTCTTTAATGATTGCCAATGACATTGCTGTGGATCTGAATTAAAATGAGCCAGCTGATTTACACTATAAGCTATATCTGGCCTAGACCAATTGCTAAGATATGATAAGCTGCCAATCAAAGATTGATATATGGACTTATCAAATTTGGGACTTTGATCATCAGTTTGGCAAACTTCCTGACTCATTGGAGTCTTTGCCGGTTTACAAAGTTCCATTTTAAACGTTTTAATTAATTGGCAAATTTTATCTTCTTGAGATATCTTAAAACCAATTTTTGTTTTGTTAATTGTCAATCCTAGATACTTTTTAATTTCACCTAAATGCTTTAATTTTATCTTTTTGGCTAATAATGATATAATCTCATTAGCTTCATTATTAGTCTTAGTTATCAAAGCAATATCATCTGTAAATAATAACAATAATGACACCGTTCCATTATTTTCTCTTTTAAATACACATGGATCTGCTAAACCAGATTTAAAACCTATATTGTTTAACTCTTTCACAATATATTGGTTCCACTCAAACCCAGATTGTTTCAACCCGTAAAGACTCTTTTTGAGTTTCCAACAATCATTACTATTTACTTTATTGTCTTTTATACCTATTGGTTTTCTTAAATATATAGTGTGCTGCAATGGTGCATGTAGATAAGCAGTTTCTACATCTAAATGGTTAATGACATAGTTTTTCTTAGCTGCCCACACTAATGCTGCTCTTAAAGATGTTGCTTTAAGACTTGGTGCAAAAACTTCATCATAATCAGATGCAGTTTGATTAAATCCTTGAGCTACTAACCTAGCTTTATGGGTAACAGTCCCATCATTTCCAGTTTTTACTTTAAATATCCATTTGCACCCAATGGATTTTTCTCCTGGAGGTAATTTAGCATCTTCATAAACTTTCATTACCTTTAATGAATTTAGCTCTTTTTCCATTGCCTTTTGCCAATTCTCCTGATCCTTAGCAGGATACATCCTAAGTTCATCTACACTAGTTTGAACTTTAGTTACTTGGTAAGCTATACTTGCTTGATACCTATCAGGTGGTCTAGTTACACGTGTAGTACGTCTAGGTATTACAGGACTTACAGGTGGATTTTCCTTTATTAACTCTTCTTGATTATCTAACTCTTCCTGATTAACTATTTCCTCTTGTTCTGGTCCTATTTGCTCTTCGTGGACTTCTTCTTTAATTGGATTCTTCTTATAACTAATCTGATCTTTCTGCCTTTTGAAGGGTTCAATAATTACTTCATTATTTAAATCTTGCTCTAATCTATTCCATCCTACATGTTCTAGGAATTTAGCACTAGCACTGGTGTAAACTCTAGATGTACCTGGTTCCCAGAATCTATAAGATCTATGATTAGATGTATATCCTACAAAATATAATCTTTTAGCTCTATGTTGTCCTTTGTGTCTAAGTTGTGTAGGGATATGCACCCATGCTGGTGCTCCAAATGTGTGCATGTAACTTAAATCAGGTTTTGTACCATGCCACAGTGTGAATGGTAATTCACCTGTTGTTGAATTAACAACATTATTTAATATATGATTACCACACATTATTGCTTCTCCCCATAAATTGTCAGGTAATCCTGAATCAGACATCATAGTTCGTGCCATTGATTGTAATGTTTGGCCTCTTCTCTCTATAAAGGCATTATGTTGTGGCCTATATGGTGCAGACATTTTATGTTGAATACCTAACATTCTTAGTCTGTTCTGGAATTTATTATTTGTAAATTCTGTACCATTATCTGTTATAAGAGTTACTAATTTCTTTTTAGTTTTCCTTTCTGCAAATTTTATCCAATTAAAGAGATTTTGATATGTTTCAGTTTTGCTTTTCATTAAATAGCAAAACCCATATCTAGAATAGTGGTCCATTATACTTAGTATGTAATGAGCTCCTCCTACACTTGGTTTTTTAGGACCTATTAAATCTGCAAATACTACCTCTAAAGGTTCTTTGGTAGTAAATCCATCAACTCTATTAGCCCGTGTGACCCTGGCTTTGCTTTGATTGCAAATAGAACATTGCAAATACTTATTACAAGGTTTCAAACTTATTCCCTTAGATAATTCAACAGTTTTCTTAAGCATTTTAAAATTTAAATGCCCTAGCTTTCGATGTAACAAGTGAATACATTCATCATGGGGTTTCTTATTTTCATAAACTGTGTTAGCCACCTTTAAACCATTATCATTTAACACATATAATTCACCTCTTAAAGATGCAGTAATTTTCTTATTTTCTTTCTCAATTATGCAGTTATCTCCCCTAAATGTAACTACATATCCTAGTTTAACCAAAATTCTTACTGAAATTAAATTAAACTTAAGTTGTGGTACATATAACATTTTTACATTCTCTTTTATAAAAGAACAATATGCTATACCTTGACCTTTAGCTTTCAGTTTCCAGCCATTGGCTAACGATATCTGCTGTGTACTCTTGGACATTTTAATAAAATGTTTGTTATCATTTGTTATACAATGTGATGCTCCACTATCAACCACCCATAAATTATTTTTTACAGCTCCGTTAGTATACATGGCTAACTCTAAATTTTTCTTTTTCTTTTGATGACTTTTTGTATTCTGGCCAGCGTTCTGGCGTTTTGCCTTTTTACAAAATCTTGCCAAATGTCCTCTTCCTCCACAATTAAAGCACTTTTTAATTGCGTATGCAGTAGGAGATTCATTATCTTCTTTTTGAGGTTGCTGTCTCCTTAACTCATCTCTTTCAAGTCTTCTTCTGGCCTCTTCAATCAATCTGCCAGTTATATCAGTTAAAGTTAAACTTTCCTTTGGCAATATTTCAAGGGAAGTTACGTAGTTATCATAGCTTTCATCAAGGGAAGATAGAATTATGTAGACTTGGTGTAGTTCAGAGAAAATAAGCTCTTTCTCGTGCAGTTCTTGAAAAATGCTTTGCATAGTTTTTAAATGACTCAGCATATCACCATTCTTATGGAGATGTGTACTGAAAAGTTTCCGTGTTAGATTTATGTGAGCACCAACATTATCTCGAACATAAATCCTCTTCAGCTTCTGCCAACACCCAACAGCTGTTTTCTCTCCGTGGATATAAACAAGTTGCTGATCAGTTAAGGTGAAAGCAATAATGCAAATAGCTTGTTGATTTTTATGCATAAATTCTTCTATCTTTAATTTATCTTCCTCATCCTCTGGATCCCATTCTTCTATGTTTGGTGGATTTTCAATTATATTCCACAAACCTTCTCTTCGTAGAAGCAGACTACATTTCATAGACCATGATACATAGTTTGTTCCATCCAACTTGGATATAAGGGACAAACTTTGTTGATTGACTTGTGCCATGTTTTCTTATATGGATATAAAACTATAATTAATAAAACACAGCTGTCTGTTTACTGTAATGTATAACAACACAAACTCTCACTTTTACATAAATCTGTTTTATCCTAGTTAAACTGACTTCGCAGCGGAAGCGTGCTGGGCCCATAACCAGTGTTAAGCCTGGTTTCCCCAACCAGGGTTAGGGAGACAAGCTAAACAGAATGTGCAGCGTTAGTCAGATAGGCACACAGATAAATGAGTGAGCTAAGCTTGTATGTTTATTAACATACAGTAAAAATAACAGATACGCTTGTGCTATCAAAAATATAGTTTATTCCATTATGAGTTCATAGCATAGTCAAAATAACAGTCCAATAGTCATGTATCATTTAGTCAGTCCATTCAGGGATATTCAGTTAGCAAAGTCCGTGTAGAAATATCCTTTGTCAGTTCACTTACAAGTCTGTCCTTTGTTTTCTCTCCCGTTCGAGCAATGCAGTCTTGTGTCCTTGCAGTAATCAGGGATCATCAAAGCCAGAGAGAGAGCAAGCTGCAGCCTTGCTTCTTTTAAAGTGCTTTCACAACCACTCCCTTAATTACTATCCCACAGTTAAAGTTGCAGACACTTTAACATACAAAACTATGATTACATATTATTATTTACCTAAACCAGTTAGGGTAAAACAATGTTATCACTAACAATTACCTTGAGACCTTTGTTTCCCTTCCTGCCTGGAATTCGGCAAAAAAGCTGAGACTAGCATAAGATCCTATGGAACAAGTAGAGAACATTGGTGTTGTGGCTTGGAGTTTGAGCCTGCTTTGTCAGAGGTCGAGGACTTGGACAATGAGGAAGAGGAGGATTTGGCTCGGAGGTTTGAGCCTGCTTTGCTAGAGGATGAAGACTTGGACAGTAAGGAAGGGGAAGATTTGGCTCTGAGATTTGAGCCTGCTTTGTTAGAATTTTGAATTGCCTTCCTCCCCAGGACTTTCCTCCTCGGCAGGATCTTCCTCCCTGATTGTGCCTCAGGTGTCGGCAGATAATCAGGAGAGTGTATCAGAGCCTCTGACTGAGGATCAAGCTGAGAAATGCTGGCTTGATGCGAGGCAACAGCGCAGGCAAAAGTGTAAGTTGCAACGTAGAAAGAAAGGATGAATCAGAGACTGAGATAAGGGACTGACATGCCCCACAGAGAATAAAAGTGGGTGTGTTTGCTCTGAGAACTTTTTCGGGACAATGTGTTAATTTGTGAGAGAAGCTTCGAAAGATTCTGTGTGTGGCGATAGCTTGTGATTTATGTTCTTGCTTTATTATCGGACTTGGCAGACAGCTTGTGTGAGACTGCCAAGAACTTTCCCGGCCCAAGGAATTTAACCCTGTCATTACTGGACTTGTCTGGTTGTTTATATTCATTTGGAAATTTGGACGTCTCACCTTGTTGGCACAGGTGAGACATAACAATTGGCCACATTATTTTACATTTAACATACACACAATCATATTGACCTCAAAGGAGATTGCTCAGAAATGAGAGGCTGATTTAAAAAAAAACTTTTGAATAAATTTGGTGGTAATAGAAACCTGTTCTTCAATTAAATAGAAAAACAGAAAGGGAAAATGAACAAATGCATAAGCAGGAATAGATTTAGGAGACTTGAAATGTAGCATTTCATCTGGTGCCAAATAAACCAAATAAATTCTTTACCATAAAAAGCAGCAAATATTAACTTGGATAACTCTAAAGGAGGAGGAAAGATCCATGAAAGCTTTTTAGTCTTGAAGACTCAGTGAATGTTGCTGTGTATAAGAGCATGCCAGGTTTTTTTGTCTGAAAGTGAGAACTAAGTATGCCAGACAAATATGAAAAGTAGAATGCAGTGGAAATGGGTTACTTAAGAAGTATATTGTTTCTTTAAAAGAAATCATAGGACCCATAAGGAATTGATGATGAACAAATATGGATTAAACACAAAAGTAATTAACCAGTATGTAAGAAATAGCTTATGTAGAAATGGTTTAGACTGAATGAGAATTGAAATTCAAAGCAAAATACATGAAGAAAGAGGACTGGGAGAAAAGGAAAACATGACTGGATGGAGTTGATGAGAGTCTCAAAAGAGAGAAGTGAAAAATAATAAAGGAAAGATATAGGATGGGTAAGGATGTGATGAAAACAAGGATGCTTGGCAAGATAGGAAGATGCAGAGAGATAAAGTAAATATATTAATATATACTGCATTTATATTTCTTTTCTCAGATCTCCTGTCTATAATTTCTTTTGCTTATTACTTCTTACTAGAAGGATTAATAATTAATAATAATATTTAAGATCAAAGACCAAAAGAAAATATAATTTGTTGCTTACAACTACCCAAATTCTCCCTGTTTTATTCTGCTACTCTCAATTTTGCCAGGCTGATAACCAGCTCTTTTGTCTTTCAGGATTCTCAACCATAATCCACTGAGAGAGATTGAGGATTCCTACTTCTATAAATTGCCCTCGCTGGAATTCCTGTATGTGTGAAGCTGCTCTTGGCTTTATTAAGAGTTTGTTTACTCTAGAACAAGTATTCAGCATTTTTTCCTGATTCCATTGTCTTGGGCTATTATATATGAAAATCAGTGTGGCCCTCAATTAGGATCAGAAAAATCAAAGTCCAGATTTTCTTATTCATAGCATAACCATGAACTAGTCATTAACTTTTAGCTATCAGTTGTCCAGATCAGGAAAAATATTCACAAGAAATCTAGATTATAACTGTTCAGTAAATACATCACTTTACAGAGTTATTTTTGTGAGGAGAAAACAAAATAGGCATGCATTATGTAGGTATGTAGAAAAGAGGAAAATCAGTAAGGAAACACTGTATATATTGTTTTTGTAATTGGCAGCATTTAATTACATTAATGATAGATTTTTAATCCTGGATCTCATGCCTAGGCCGGTATTTATGAATGCACCCATGGAACTACATGAACTTACTTTAATTCTGTTACATTATCCCAATTAATTTTGTATCCAGTGGAAGACGTTAGGCAAATTGATTTATAAAGATAATTATTAGACCAAGCATTAAAGCTCAAGTCTTCTTCAAAATTAATAGTTAATATTTTTATTTGGTGTGAACTTATCACAAGATCTATTTATTTCCTCATAACAAAAGCCTTGTGAGGTAGGGTTACTGGGAATGAGAGAGTGATCCAAAATCACCCAGGGAGTTTGGACAGTTAAGTGGAGACTGGAGCTTGGGTCTCCCAATGCCCATGTCAGCCCTTAACCTCTACACAGAGGTCCCTGACACTCCTATGGAAACCAATGCCAACAATCTCAGTGATAGGCTGTAATCAGGGATGGGATTCAAATTTTTTAACAACTGGTTCTGTGGGCGTGGCTTAGGTGGTAGGTGTGGCTTGGTGGTCATGTGACTGGGTGGATATGGCTTGGTGCTCATGTTATTGGCTGAGCGTGGCCAACTCAATATCACCCACATCGAGGCACCCATCTCCTCACCTGGCCTCTTATGACTGTGAGGATGCTGCAACAGTCGTAAGTGTGAAAAAGGGTCATAAGTCACTTTTTTCAGTGCCATTGTAACTTTGAATGGTCACTCCACACAAGCAAAGTACCAGCAAAGGAGGGGAAAAAAATCCAGAGATATTCCTGAGACAGGAAGTCTAGTCCTGCAAAGAATGTAATAAGGGTTAATGGAGAGGCAGTTTCTGTAAGCAACACCAGAATGCTTCCTTCCTGCCTTCCTTACAGGAGTAGGCAGTAATTTCTTCCAACAACCGATCCTCTGAACTGCTTAGAATGTTAACAACCGGTTCTAGAGAATAGGTGCGAACTGGTAGAATCCCACTTCTAGCTGTAATTATTTAATAGCAAGAAAAATCTCTATGTGTAAGCATTGCTTCACATGTGAAGGTCTGATATCATGGCATTTGAAACTCAGCTTCCATTCCAGCTTTACATTATGAAGAGTTGTATACAGTATCATTCAGTAACAGCAGTCCCTCTCCTACCTCCTTACAGCAGCTGATCAAATCATTTTATTACTTTTAAATTACCATATTGTTATTTGTGTCCCTTTCCCCAAAGAGCTCAGGGAAGTGGAAATAGTAATAGCTATTTTTGAATATAAAATCTAACAATCTAGATAAACTTGAGTTCATAACACTTAAATTGGTAGTTGAGTATGAAAAATGGCTACTGAATATGCATTGTGTTTGTTCGGTGCACTGACTGAAAACAAACAGACTGGAAATATAGATTATGCTAAGCCACAAAAGTTTAAAGTAAGATTTAAAATAACCTATTTTTATCTATTCTATGACTATAGATGCTTGATCTTTAATTTACATTAACTATGTTGTAAACCCAGTTATAAAGGGATAACCAATGAGATGAAGTTTCCCATTCAATATCATGAATGTATTCTCCCAGACTCTGTTCTGCAAATTATCTTCTCTCCCTATCTTTGGAAAAGTCTGCATGTCCGTTTTTTTGCAGGGACCTTAGTTCTACAGAAATAACTCCAGACATGTTACAGAATTTGCTCAAAATTTCCTTGAAGTTGAAAACTCTGTAAGTACTTTGGACCTTTTTATCTGTATTTCCCAAGGACAAAATGAAACAGACAAAATCTTACTCCTCTCCTCCCTCTCAACATTTCTGAAAATGGTAGAGCAGATGTTTCCATATGGGAAGTATTTATTAATATTAATAATAAATAATACTAATAAAAGCGCTCAAATAAAGTTTTAACAAACCTTAAGAAAAAGAAAAAGCAGGGTTCTAATCCTGCATTTCTGATTGGCCAATAATAGCGATATCGGATTGGTCCGTTCTAGGGAATCTGATTAGCTGTTAACGAGCCACTCTCATTAATTCAAGGGTTTAACACTTCCATGTTTCTCATTGGTTAATAGGTCAGCAGCCTGCCCTATAAAAGGGCTGCTGCTGCCCTAGGGTTTTTGCTCTGTTCAGGATGATTAATAAAGAGTTGAAGTTCACTGTTCACTGCCTCATCTCCATTCCTTGCACCCATGCGCAGAATTTAACACTGGCGACGAGGGTGGGATGCGGAGACATCAGAGCTGACTGAACACTGCAGAGCATCAAACAGAGCACGTGGCTGAAGGCGCATCGACAATGGAAACCATGTCCAGCGGCGCCATACCACCCGCTCCATTTGACCTGGCAGAAGAAGACTGGGACTCATACATAGACCACTTCCAGATGTTTCTGGAGATCAACAACTTGAAGGATGCCACTACGGTAAAAAAGGGAGCAGTGTTCCTGACCCATTGTGGGCCTGCCATCTTTAAGATGGCCAAGGCACTAGCGAAACCGGCTGAGGTGAAAACCATGGACTGGGATGTCCTCGCGCCCCTTCTACGGGCCCACTATGCACCCGCCATACCAACGCTTGTCTGAAGATATGAATATTACCAGAGGGACCAGCGGAAAAGAGAGAGTGTTGCAGATTTCATCGCAGATCTCTGGAACCTGGGAGGCCTCTGTGGGTTTACAGACCTCGAAGAAGCTCTGAGAGACCAAATAATTCTGGGATTAGAAGACCACACGACACAGAGATCATGGTCAAAGGGGACATCAACCTTGCTGATGTCATCAAGGACGCTACTGCAGCAGAAGCAACCAGGAAGTCGGCCACCTGAATGTGCTGCACTAACGCACCCTCCGTCAACTCGCCAACGATACCTCACCTCGCCTAGAGAGGCACACAACAGCGACCCACCACGAGGACCTCGAATCGCCATCAGAAAGTGATGAGGAAGAGGTCAACTGGCTCCGGTCTGAACGTGACCAACGCCACCAGTGGAATCAAAGACTACCGCACCAATGCACGGGTTGTGGGGCAAACCACCCGCAACTGCAAATTCCTCGACGCGCTCTGCCATTTCTGTGGGAAAAGAGGCCACATCGGGAAGGTCTGTAGAAGCAAGCAAGGATCCAGCCCACTTCAGAGGGGAAACAACTACCGCCAGACCACAGGGAATCACCCTATGAGTCGGGAACATTTGAACCACCAATGGAACAACCACTCCTACAGAAATAAAACGCTGGCCATTTCAACGATATGAGAAGAGGCACACCAAACCATTACAATCGATCACGCCTCATCGCTAGATGCAAAGAAGATCCGAGTGAAGGTCGCCATCGAAAACCAGCCTTGCGTGATGGAAGTCGATTCAGGATCGTCCCTCTTGATGGTTTCCTGGAAGAGTCTTAAACAATTAATCCCTGCCATCCAGCGTCAAGACCTCAGAGCCCAAAGAATCATACTCAAAGATTATCAGGGGAACTGAATTCCAGTCGTTGGATCCAGCCAAGTCCAAGTATCATTCAAAAATCGTACTGCGTCATTACCACTGACTGTCGTCGACCGTGACCGGCCTAGCTTGTTAGGCCTTCAATGGTTCACCACACTTGGGATCGAGATAGCCAGCATTCACCAAACCAGAAGCGACGACTGGGAGGAGGCCATCGTCCAGGAATTCCAGGATGTCTTTGCAGACAAACTAGGCGAGTACAAGGGGACCCCGATATCATTTAACCTTAACCCTGAAGTAGCCCCCATCTGCCTTAAGCCTCATCGGGTACCTTTTGCCCTTAAACCAAAAATTGATGAGCAGCTCGATAAATTAATTGATGAGCAGCTCGATAAATTAATAGCCCAGGGTGTTTTAGAACCAACTGACCACGCTCGTTGGGAAACCCCAATTGTAAACCCATCAAACTGGATGGATAGTTAAGGATTTGTGGGGACTACCGGGCCACCCTTAATCACGCCCTTCAACAGAACGCTTACCTGGTGCCGGTGATACAACACCTTCTCATTCCCTGGGGGGTGGAAAAGTCTTCGCTAAATTGGATTTAGCACAGGCATACCAACAACTGCCTGTAGATAAAAAATCCACAGAGGCACAGACGATCATCACGCACCGAGGCGCCTTTAAGTGCAACCGACTCCAATTCGGAGTGAGCGTAGCCCCAGGGATTTTTCAAAGTCTGATGGAGAGACTCTTGCAAGGGATCAAGGGGGTCGTGCCATACTTTGATGACGTTTTAATTGCTGCCCCGAATAGAGAAATACTAGAAAGCATCTTAAAATGGTTCTCCAGAAATTTAAAGACTCTGGCCTTAAGGTTAAAAAAAATAAATGTCAACTGTGTACAGATAAAGTAGAGTTCCTGGGGTACCTAATCGATAAACAAGGCATTCACCCCACTAATAGCAAACTAAGGGCAATCAAAAATGCCCCAAGACCCAGAAATAGGACTGATCTCCAAGCTTTCCTGGGGCTCATTAACTTTTACAACATCTTCTTGCTCCAGAAGGCGACTGTAGCTCAGCCCCTACATAGACTTCTCGACAAAAAAGCAACCTGGGTCTGGGGACACCGCGCAGAACACGCATTCTGACAAGTGAAAAACTTACTAATCTCAAATGCTGTTTTAATGCAGTATAATGAGACTCTGCCTTTAACAATTACATGTGATGCATCACCGTTTGGAGTAGGAGCCATTTTGAGTCATGTGTTACCAAATGGTAGTGAGGCCCCTATTGCCTATTTTTCAAGGACCCTATCAAAGGCTGAACGTAACTATAGCAGATTGACAAAGAGGCTCTTCCTGTTGTATCTGCTGTGAAACGGTTTCATGAATATGTGTATGGACGAGTTTTGCTAGGGATTATAGCAGGAGACAAGCCAACCCCCTATATATTGTCACCTAGAATGACTCGCTGGTCGGAGTTTTTAGCTGCGTACAACTATAAATTACAACACTGCCCGAGGAAAGCCATTCCCCACGCTGATGCATTGAGCCATGCCCCAATTCCGGAAACCGTCGATGACCCCTGATGACACTCCAGATTGAAACACTACATTCACCACCGCTTACAGCCAGAGACATTGCAATCGAAACAAAACGAGGTCCTGTCTTGGCGTGAGTTCTTAGCTGGGTCAAACGAGGATGGCCAATAGAACAAACCAATGATGACTTCACCCCTTTCAGAAACTGGAAAACAGAACTTTTTTCGCAAAAAGGCTGCATGCTATTGGGGAGATAGAGTCGTCGTCCCAGAGCGGTTACAACGAGCAGTATTGAAAACATTGCATGACAGTCACCCTGGCATCGTGCGTATGAAAACGCTCGGACAAAGCTACGCGTGGTGGCCGGGCATCGACAAACAGATCGAAGCTTGGGTAAAGACTTGTTTAAAGTGCCAAGAAGTCAGCAGTGCCCCACCTAGAGCAACTCTAACACAATAGGAAATCCCCGGGGGCCGTGGTCCAGCATCCACGTTGATTTTGCGGGACCTACTAAAGGACATACATTCCTCCTAACAGTGGATGCCTATTCCAACTGGCTCGAGATCCACGAAATGAAGAATACTACAACCGAATCCGTCATCCGAAAACTGAATAGGCTATTCGCAATGCACGGGCTTCCAGACGTTTTGGTCTCCGACAACGGACCCCAGTTCACCGCCCTTGCAGGCAGTCTACCCCCTCTTCACCATCTCTACGGGGTGGCTTAGCCCCGAAACCAGCCAGCTTGGGGCGTTCCAGTGCGAGCATGGATCAAACCTTCACAGAGACGAGGCTTCGGTCTGTCGCCGGAGGCTCAAACCAGAAACCCCTAATTCACATTTTTTAAACATAATTAATACCAGATTTTTGCCCAAGTCAACATATTCTCTGTTTTCCTAATATCATTTAGATAGTCATTAGCATATTAGTAAACAATAGAACCCTCTTAATATCACTCACTCCTTCATTTTTCTCATCTATAATTATATAATAATCTTAAAGTAATTCCCAGTAAGCTATAAACTTCAAATCTCCCATGTCTACATTTCTAATAAAAAATATAAAGATACATTCCATGTGGTATCCCACTTTTATGCTTTATTTATTTATTTGTTTGTTATTTGTCAATTGCTTATAAGATAATAGGTATAAGTAAAAACATAGTTATGAATACATGGGTACATATAAGAAAAATATAAAAATATAAAAGAAATAATAGGACAGGGATGGTAGGCATATTGGTGTGCTTATGCATGCCCCCTACAGACCTCTTAGGAAAGGGGTGAGGTCAATAGTAGACAGTCTAAGGCTAAAGTTTTTTGGGGTTTGGGGAAAAAAATCCACAGAGTCAGGAAGAGTATTCCAGACATTGACCACTCTGCTGCTGAAGTCATATTTCCTGCAATCGAGTTTGGTGCAATTAACCTTGAGTTTGTATCTTTTGTTTGCTCTAGTGTTGTTATGGTTGAAGCTGAAGTATTCATTGACTGGTAGGATATTGCAATGTATGATTTTATATACAATACTTAGATCAGACCGAAGGCGGCGTAGTTCTAGGTTTTCTATGTCTAGAATTTCGAGTCTGGTGGCATAAGGTATTCTGCAATGAGTAGAGGAGTGGATATTTCTTGTGAAATATCTCTGGACTTTCTCAACTGTGCTAATATCAGATACATAATGTGGATTCCAGACTGATGAGCTGTATTCGAGTATTGGTCCAGCAAATGCTTTCTATGCCCTAGTTATTAGTGTAATATTACCAGAGAAAAAGCTACGTAAGATTAGGTTAACAACTCTTAACACCTTTTTGGCTATGTAGTTACAGTGGCCTCTAGCACTTAGGTCATTTGAGATGAGTACTCCAAGATCCTTGACAGAGTTTGGATCATCAACAAGGTCTTGACTATTCAGCCTGTATTTTATTTTCTGATTTTTTTTGCCATTATGTAGGACAGAGCATTTATTTGTTGAGATTTGAAATTGCCATTTGTTTGACCATTCTGATACGTAGTCGAGGTCTTTTTGAAAGGTAGCAGTATTGTCTGTGGTGTTGAATAGCTTTACATCATCAGCAAAGAGAAAACAGTTGCTCTTGATATGATCACAGAGGTCATTTATGTAGAGTATGAAAAGAGTTGGTCCTAGAACGCTGCCTTGGGGGACACCACTGTTGACAGGAACAGAATTTGATAGGACGCTCCCAATTTTGAAAATTTGTTGTCTGTTTGACAGGAATGCTTCTATCCAGTTATGCAGGTGTCCAGAGATACTGTAAGATTTTAGTTTTAGGAGTAGTTTGTTGTGTACCACTGAATCAAAGGCTTTACAGAAGTCTATGTAGGTTGCGTCTATTGTTTTGTCCTGATCGAGTTGTGTAGTCCATATGTTTTTGCAGTGTAAGAGTTGCAGATTACATGATAGTTTTTCCTAAAACCAAATTGTTTATTAGAAAGTAGGTTGTTTGTTTGTAAGTGGAGGATGATGGATTGGTTAATAATTGATTCCATGACTTTACAGGTGACTCAGCATAAAGAGATTGGTCTGTGATTATCAACTAGGCTGGGTTCTCCCTTTTTGAAGATGGAGATGACCGTGGCTAGTGACCATAGGTTTGGCAAGGAGCTGGTCCTGAAAGATTTTTCTTTTTTTTTTTTTAGAAAAAGACTTTATTAGTTTTACCTTTAAAAGAACAACACAACTACAAGTTATGTACAACAAAAAGGCAAACAGGCCTTAGCATAGGCCAAGAGGGAAAGAGAAGAAAGCTTAAGAGAGGAAAAAGGGAAGAGTAAGGGAGGGGAGGGTAGAGTAGGGAAAACAGTTAAAATAAAACCATATTTTTGTGACTGTCTGTAAGATCCTTTCTTCTTCAAAAATATCGTCGGCGATGCTTTTCTTTATCTCTGCTTCGGAGGCCCTCGGCCTTAATTTTCCTAGAGGTGATCTATCTTTGGTTTAGCCAATTATACCAAGGATTCCAACTGTTGTAATGGGTTGAGGATTCTTTATTTTTTAATGCTTGGGTTAGTTTGTCCATTTTGGCGCATTGTAAATTTTTCTGAATAACCATATGTTCAATGAGGATGGAAGGTAATTTCCAGCACTGGGCAAATGCCAGTCTGGCTGCGGTTAAGATATGAATTATAATAAACTTCAATTTTTTGGGTATTTGTTTATCAAAAATTCCTAGAAAGAAGGACTCTGGTTTGTACTCAATTTGTTCCTTGGTTATTTCCTCTAACCAGCACCTAATTTTTTGCCAGTATTTCTGGGTTTCCTTGCATGACCACGACATATGGAAGAAGGTACCTTCTATGCTTTGACATTTCCAACAATTGGGGCTCGTGTTGGGGTGCATCTTCGCCAATCTCGAAGGGGGCAGGTGCCATCTATAAAACATTTTATATGCATTTTCTTTATAAGCTGTTGATTTCGTGATCTTAATGTTCCTGTTCCAGATCCTTTCCCATTCTGCTAGGGTAATGCTCCGTCCCATGTTTCTGTTCCATGCAATCATATTTCCTTTGACAATTTCTTGTTCTAGTTTAGTTTCTAATAAATGTTTGTAAAATTTAGATATATTTTTTTTGCTCGGTCCTAATAGAATTTTGTCTAAAGTCTGTAATTTATTGTAGATTCCAAATTCCTTAATATCTTGTTTGTATCTACTATGAATTTGAAGGTACACCCACTGATCAATTATGAATCCTCACTCTTGTAATTCTTGTCATGTTTTCAGTTTTCCTTGTGGATATAATAAATTTTCGTACTTAATCATTTTAGTTATATCCAAATTATTAGGGTGTATTATCGCTTCCATTGGAGATAGCCAAATCGGTATTTTTAGATAGAGTTCTTTACGTACTTTTTTCCAATTGGTGAATAGAGAGTCCCTAATAAGATGCCTATGGAAATATGATTGCCTGAGTTTCCCAGTTTCCCACAGAAAGGCATGCCATCCTTTCTGCATATCATGGCCTTCTAATATTAGTGTTCTTTTGTTGCTTAAATTCACCCAATCCTTTATCCATAGTAGGGTGGCTGCCTTATAATATATTTCCCAGTTTGGCAGGGCTAACCCTCCTCTGCTTTTCAGATCTTGTGGGGCTTTTACATTAATCCTAGCTTTTTTCCCCTGCCAAATAAATTTCAGCGTTATCTTGTTTAATTCCATAAAAAAAAAAATATTTAATTTGATTGGAATTGTTTGGAATAAATATAGAAATTTTGGCAGAATATTCATCTTAATCAGAGCAATCCTGCCCAATAAGGAAAGTTGTAATTTACTCCAGGAATCTAAATCTTTCTTGGATTGTTGGAGAAGTTTGTCATAATTGTTTTCTTTTAATGATTTGCTTTGTGGAGTTAGCCAAATTCCTAAGTATTTAATTTTTTTTTGTCACCTGTATTCCCATTATTGTCTCTAGTTCTTTATTCTGATCTCCTGTTAAATTTTTAGACATTAATTTCGTTTTTCCCCTATTAATTTTAAATCCTGCGACTTCTCCAAATCGTTCTAGTTCTTCTAATAAGTTATGTCCCTTTTCTATGGGCTCCTCCAGAAAAAAAACCAAATCATCAGCGAAGGCTTGTACTTTATATTCTTCTGATTTGATCCTCAGTCCTCTAATTCTCGAATTTTGCCTAATATATGTCAAAAGAGATTCTAGGGTGAATATGAAAAGCAGAGGAGAGAGAGGGCAACCCTGTCTTACCCCTTTTTCTATTTTTATCGGGCCAGTTTGTTCCCCATTTATTAGAATATTTGCCTGTTGGGTATGGTAAATTGTAGTGATGACATTTTCGATTCTAGTGCCGAGGTTCATATTGTATATTTTTTGAATTAAAAAATACCAATTTAAATTGTCGAATGCTTTTTCAGCATCCAAAAACATAAATGCAAATTGTTTTTCTGGATGGACTTCATAGAATTGTGAAATGTCTATCACTGTTCTTATTCTTAATTTGTTGAAATGGGAGAAATCCATTTTGATCTTCATAGATATGTGTGTTTAAAACCTGTTTTAGTCTGTTGGCTATTACAGAAGAGAATAGTTTGTAATCTGCATTCAGGAGCGAGATTGGTCTATAATTATTAATAAGTCTATGGTCTAGGTCCTCCTTCGGGATCAGCGAAATTAAGGCTCCCCTCCACGAGTCCGGCATCTTGGCTGCTAGGAGTACCTCATTGAATACTTCCAGCATCAATGGTCCAATTTGTTCTATGATTGTTTTGTAAAGTTCTACAGGTATCCCGTCCGGTCCTGGCACTTTATTTTTACTTTGCTTCTCTATTGCTGACTTCAGTTCAGACCATGTTACATTTTTGTTTAATATTTCTATCTCTTCCTCTCCAATTGCTTTATCATTCGCTTCCTCTAGGTATTTCATTATTTTGTCCTCACAGATTTCGTCCTTTTTGTATAATTTCCCAAAGTATTTAAAAGTGATCTCTTTTTTCTTCTCTATCTCCTCTTGCAAATTGCCCCTCTCGTCCATTAATTGGTGTATCAATCTTTTTTCTTTCGCTTTCTTAAGTTTGTGGGCTAACCATCTCCCTGGCTTGTTTGCATGCTCAAAATAAATTTGTTTAGTCATTTTCAGACTAATCTCCAATTATTCTTGTTCCAGTAAATTTAGCTTGTGTTTAGTTGTTATTAACTGATTCTGTATTCTTTGATTTTTGGGGTTCTTTTGTAGCTGGATTTCTAAATCCTTAATTTCTTGTTGTAGGTTACTTTGTTGGGCATACTTTCTTTTATTTCTCATAGCATTGTAAGAGATTGTTGTTCCTCTTATAAATGCCTTCATTGTGTCCCCTATATTTTGTTTTGAAGTTAGTTCATTATTATTTTCCTTTAAGAAGAAGTTCAGTTCTTCTTTCACTTTTTTAGTATATTCTTCTTCTTTTATTGAGTGTTAAGAGTCCATCTTTTCTTTAGTTTTATTCTACCTCTCCAGGTTATTTGAATTGGGTTGTGGTCAGCCCAGTCGTTTGGTAAGATTTCGCTATCTTTGATTTCATTAATTAATTCACCATTTATCCAAGCCATATCTATTCTTGTCCAAATTTTGTGTGGGTTAGAGTAATAAGTAAACTGTTCTTTTTTTGGGTTTAGTTTTCTCCAGATATCTACCAGATTCAGTTCATTTATCATATCCTTACATGGCTTTGAAAATTCTCTTTTTCCTTTTTTATTCTTACTCATGTTACTATGATCCTTCTGGTAGTCAGCAATAGAGTTAAAATCGCCAATCAGACAAATATTGCCTTTTTCGAAATCTATTATTTTTGGGTGGAGATGTTTGAAAAATTTACCTTGATCACCATTTGGGGCATAGATTACTACCAGTAAAAATGTAATGCCATTAATCAAAGTTTGTACCACCAGAGTTCTTCCTGGTCCTGAAAGATTTTTCAAAGATTATGCTTAGAGGTTCTGCTATGGCAGTAGATAGCTTTTTAAAGAAGTAGGCACATATTCCGTCCAGTCCAATAGATAGAGATGGTTTTAGATTGCGTAGTGCTTTTTCAACATTGGTCTTCTGTAAAATTGATATGTATATTAGATCATTGTAGTTGTCTGTGGTTCGGCTAGGAAATACTGGGCATGATCCATTGCTGTTTACAAATACTGAGCCAAAGAATGTGTTAAAGAGGTTGGCTTTAATGGTGTTGTCTTTGCAGTCTTTACCATTAGGTCCTTTCAGGGATGGGATGGACCTTGAGTCTTTTAGTTTGTTGTTTACAAAATTGTAGAAAGCTCAACAAACTAAAAGACTCAAAGTCCATCCCATCCCTGAAAGGACCTAATGGTAAAGACTGCAAAGACAACACCATTAAAGCCAACCTCTTTAACACATTCTTTGGCTCAGTATTTGTAAACAGCAATGGATCATGCCCAGTATTTGTGTGTAGGTTTTCCTCTTGTTTAATGTGATAATTGGTGCATTCAGTCTTTATCTGGTGGCATAAAGTTTTGTATCGGCTTTTGAAGTTGGCAACGTGACCAGATTTGTTTTTCCACCAAAGTGATGTCTTTTTGGATTTAAATTTCCTTATTGTTATGGATAATCTGTTTTTTTCTGGTTTGGGGAGTTGTTATTGGTACATATAGTTTGATGACTCTTTTGACTTCAAGTAAAATATGTTGTAAAAGTCTTCAACAGTATTGCATCCAGTGAATAGAAATTGCTAATCAAGGGATGAGAGATCATTGTCTATAAGATCATAGTTGCCTTTTTTGAATTATAATTGGGGAATCACGTCATTGTGTTGATTTTTGTGTGGACATATGTTGAGACAAAAGTCAATCATGTTGTGGTCACTGTTGGAAAAGGGTTCTTTAATTTTTATTCAGTAAATTGAATTCAAACTATTGCAGAAGATGAGATCGAGGCAGTTGTTAAGTCTAGTATTATTGGTTACTAGTTGTTCCAGTCCCAGATTTGTTACAGCATTATAGAATGTATAGGTTCAGTTTTACATTCGTTTAGGGTCCAGTTAATATGAGGTAGATTGAAGTCACCAAGAAAGATAAAAGCGTGTGGGCAGGATGTTGCCCATATTAGTAGTGAATTTAGCTTGTTTACATGTTTGACATCATAATCAGGGGCTCTGTAACATAGTAAGAATCAAAATATGATATTTAAGGACAGTTCATAGATGATGATCTCAGGAAGAGCAAGCTTCTGGGTAACTTGGATGTTTTTTAGATGTAAGGACTTTTTATAGAAGATAACAACACCTCCTCTATGGATTTCATGATCTGATCGGTAAACATGATAGTCTCTTACTGTGGTAATGGAGTCAGGGAGAGATGCATTGAGCCATGTTTCACAGACAAATATGATGTTGAATTTAGCCATATTTAGTAAGAGAAGAAATTCAGGTATTTTTTTCACAAGGCTTCCTGCATTGAGTAACTTGCATTTAAGGCCAGTTGTAGTTTGAATTAAGGTAGTTAGGGGCATGCATGCCTAATCTTGGGGATTGGTTGATTGTTTGAAGTAGGGTTGGATGCTGAGTTGGGGTTATGTGACTTACTTTTGATACAGTCAGCATAGTAGTCGATGTACAGGTCCTTCTCTCCATTGTCTAGATGTTTTTTGAGTTCTGTGCGGAGTTCACAGGACCAGACATGTTACTGAATGGTTAGGTCAGGGAGAGAACAGAGATTCTTATGGTTGGTGTTGCTTTTGGTGAGTTAATTTACAGTATAAATGAATTTATGTTTGCTTGATTCATTTTTGCAAATGATCCTGCAGAAGCATGGGGCTACCAAGCCATCTCTGTTTTTGAATTCTGGGCCGATGCGGGAAATGTCAAGTATTTCATCAGGGGAGATGGTTGATGCTTGATAGTCACTGATGATGTTGTGGACAATTGTGATGATTGTCATTGATGTCCTCTAGACCAAATAAGATGGCATTTGGATTCTTTTGTTCACACTTGACAGCTTCTCTGATGAGGATTGGGATATTATTATTTATTGGATTTATGTTTTTTGTGGGCTGGGTTGCTGTTGTTGGGTAGAGATGTGGTTAGTAGCTATTGGATGTTCGGGTATTGTGTTGTGTCTTTTTTTTCAAGGTTAGTTAATATTTCTTTTAAAGTGTCCAGGGATGTTACTATGGTGTCAAGATATGTTATTTGTGTTCCTATGTTATCAACTTTTTCAAACAAGGCGATATATTTGTCCAGTTTGGGTCTGCATGATTGGCAGAAATATTTAAATGCATGGTTGGATGATTCTAGGAATTGAATCATTTGCTTGGGTAATCCCAAGCAGCCATGGTGAGCGTAGTTGTCACATAGAGAACATTTGGTGGAATTTTCATTGTCCTTTAGAATTTCATAGCATGTAAGGCATGTGCAGGAGTTTTGTGGTTCATTGGTGGGGATTTCTTTCTCTTTAGGTTGTGGTTTGGCATTTGATTTTTTTTCTGGCATGTTAGGTTTGTTGAGATAGTACATTGATTAAATTGCTTAATGAAACAATTTTGGGTAATCAATATAGCCAATATCATACCAATTAATCAATTACAATAATCTCTCTAGTCAAATAATTTTGCTAAGCAACAATCAGCCTAATCAATTAATTTTGCTAATCACACTGGTCCATTAAATTCACTAAATCACTAATTTTACTAATCAATTAAATTACGTGAATCCTGATCTTTTACATTAATCAGTAATTACACTATTTGCATTAAACACTCTAATCACACTAATCAATCGAAACAATAAATCAATTAAATCATTGATAAATTAATTATTCTATAGAATTTGACTGTCTAATCATTGATATAGATAATGCAGTAGAAAAGTTATAAGTTTTGAGGTAATGAGAGTCAGGAAGTAAAGGGTTAATTGCTGCTGAGATCTGAACCACAGAGTGGGAAGGACTCTGAGAAGGACTTTATAGCTGATAGGAAATCTCCGCTCAGGGAGTCTTTACCCAGGGAATCTTGGTGAGGTAGAGGTGGAAGGCATGTGCTTTCTTTTTGTTTGAAATGGCTTCAAATTGATTGATTTTTGGTGATTTAAATGGACTTCAGTTCTCCATAATTCACAGCCATTCAGAATCACACCCGCTGTCAGTTCCGTCTCTTTCTCTGCAGCTTAAAATCACACTGTCCACCAGTCACAGCTCATTGAATGGCTCAGAATCAATCTCTCTGTTGTCCGACTCATAAATTACAGCTCGTCCAGGTTCTTATCTCTATCCGTTTCTCCTCAAGTCTTGGCCTCTCTCTCCTCCCTCGTTGTTTGTCCCTGCCAGCTATCCGCTGTGGCTCCGGGGAAACTGTCTGGGGGATTTGAAATGAGACACGTTGTCTGGCGCGGAAGATTCTCCGATTAGCTGTGTGTGGGATTTAAATGAAGGTGCGTTGTTTGCGCTCCACTGGCTCCAGCTCGCTTGAGTTCCACCGGTGTGGTTAATAGGGATCGAGGAAAGGAGCTCTGCTTTTCTGGGGAGGGCTCCGGAATTCAATGTTTTTTGTGGCAGGGGGCTCTGGTTTACATTTTTGGAATTAAGCGCTCCTGCTGGCAGGAGCTCCGCAGGGCTTCGGAATCCAGCGTTTTTTATTTTTACTTTTGGGTGGGGCTCCAGTTTACTCACGGTTTCTGGTGCAGGTGGCAGCTTTGAAGGTGATTTCTGGTGCAGGCGGTGGCTTTATAGAGTGATAGTGCTCCAGGAGAGAGAGCCTCACCTTCCTAGGTGGGCCATCAATATCTTAGCCATCAATATCAATATCAGACCAGTAATCAGGTAGATATTCTGGGAAGCAATTACCACCATTATTTATTATCTGAATCTTAACTCCTTATGACTTCAACCCAGTTCTGAGCCACTTGGACACAGAGATCTTTCTATTTCATCTTGGAGTCTGAAAGTCTGGAACCTGATGACATTGGCAAATGAGGCTTCCCATGATGTCTAGCAAGTAATAATTTAGCCAAACCAAAAGTTTCCCTCACCACAAACTAGAAATCTGTCGTAAAGTATGTAAAGTATTGAAGGGGGGAGTACAGAGGGAATGAAAGTTTTCTTCAAATAGACTATCTGGAAAACCTTAAAGTCAATTTCCCTAAACTTCTGCCTTCTTAAGTTACAATTCCCAACATAATGGGAAAGATTGTTCTTAACCAGAGGTGTCAAACTCAAGGCCTGGGTTGCTTAAATCCAGCATGTGGGGCTGGCCTGGAAATATCAAAGGAGTGGCCTGCAGTGCCTCTAGCAGCTAAAATGGGCCGCGTGTATCCCCCCCACCCCCCCGCACCTCATTTTCACGCTCCATGGTCTCCTACAGCACTCAGCCAGTTGAAAACTGGGCTGAAAACAGGCCAGAAAATGGGCTGTGCATCCTGTTTTTCAGATAGCAGAGTGCTGCAGGAGGCCATGGAGGGTGAAAACAAGGGGGGGGGTACACCCCATTTTGGATAGCAGGCAGCCATCCCTCTCCCTCCACCCCTCTGCCTGTTCTAAACTGTGGCATCCAATTGAAAGGATTAGATTGCTTATAGAAGTAATAATAAAAGTTTGTGAAGCTCTTCTCTTTTTTCATCCACAGTGTATTGCCTAAGAAAATGGCCTACTACCTTCGCAGAATTCTGGGTTCCATTGGAGACTTGTATAAAACCGCCAAGTTGGATTGCACCAACAATTGTCACTTAGACATCTTTGAGTATAGTAGGCCAAAAGCAGTTTTCCAAAATATTTTGTATCCATTCCAATTTTTCATGGTTCTAATATAGGTAGATTGGTTTGGGTGGGCGGGGGGCAAAATCCAGTGATAGAATAATGCATGAGTATGGTAGATGTAAATGATTTATTTACAAAATAATGATTGCATATTAAATGGATGCATCAGAAAGCATTGGCATGCACCATAAAATTGATTCAGCCAGACAGGTTTTTTTTTTCCCCTTAATTTCTCTTATCCTTTCTGGTTCCAAATATTAATTCTTTTGGAAGTGATAGATTTGTTTGTTTTTGTTTTGTTTTACGTTACTTTATTACTTTATTATCAAATTTAGAAACTATCCATCTCCCTCAGGGAGAAAATTAGGCAGCGTACAAATAAAATATAAAAACATAAAAACTGCATCTGAATATTAGGCAGCAAAGACATTAAAAGTGAAAAAGATGTGAGGAGCAATTAAACAATATGGCAGAGCAATATGGCAAAGCCAGCTCTTCAGGCTCTCCTGAAAGGCCAGGAGAGTGGGAGCCCACCTTGTCTCTGTGAGGAGACATTATAAAGGGTGAAGACAGCAGAGAACCCTTTCTTTTCAAATCCCACCAGATGAAATTCTTTAACTGATGGGGTCCATAACATACCCTTCCCGTCTGACTGAGTGGGATGGGCCAATGTAATGGGGCAAAGACAGTTCCACAGGTCATCTGCTCCATGCCATGTAGTGATTTAAAGGTCATAACCAAAACCTTGAATTGGTCCTGGAAGCAAACTGGCACACAATGCAGTCACACAGCGGAGGTGTTACATGTACTTGGGAACACCCAAGATTGCTTGTGTGGGTCATATTCTGGTACCAGCTAATACAGATCCATTTCAAGGATAGCCTCATGTACAGCACATTGCAATAGTTCAAACAAGATATGACCAGGTTGTGAATGACCAAGCGAAGAACCTCCAGGAACGGTCATAACTAGTGCACAATGTAAAGTTAAGCAAAAGCACTTCTAGACATAACTGCTCCCTCCTTTTCAAGCAAGAGCAATGAATCCAGGATAACTCCTAGATTATGCACTAGATCTGTCTGGGGTAGTGCAACCTCATCCAAAACCAAAGCTGATAAACCCACAGGTACAGAATACACACACTCCACTCCCAATAGCCACATTCTCCCTTCTCTACTGAAAAGATCTTATGTTGTCTTTTTGAGACTAACCTTCTTGGAACTATTGCTCACCCAGTCCAGTATAATAGCTCAGCCTAGGCAATGTAGTCTAGGGGGTCTCATTAAAGCAGCAAAAGGTCTGGAATTCAGGGTAGTTTTTTCCTCTCTACCTTGTGATTTGTGATATTATCTCTCATTCTCAGGGTGTTTTTTTTTTTTTTTTGCTTAAGTTATCAAAAAATAGCAGAACTTAATTTTTAATTTTAATCTGAAGATGATATTAGGTGGTCCAGCCCTGCTCAAGATGATACCTTAAAGGGTAAGATACGTGTTAAGATACCTTAAGGCAGGGGTGTCAAACTTCAAGGCCTGCAGGCCGGATCTGGCCATGGGGTGCTTAATTCTAGCCCACAGGACAGTCATGAAAAAGGCAAAAGACTGACCTGCGAAAATAGAGCTGCAGGAGGCCCTGTTTTCAGCCTGGACAGCCTCCTGCAGCCCTCTGCCAGTGAAAACTGGGGCTGGGGAAGGCTGTGGGCTCCATTTTCACTGGCAGAGAGTTTCAGGAGGCCGTTAAGACTGAAACCTGGGCCTGGGGGTCCGCACACAGCCCCCACAGGCTCCAATTTTGCTGGCAGAGGGATAGCAAAACTAACAGTAAAACAAAAGGAGAAATGTTTCCCCTTTTGCATTGGGGCATGTAAGAAGGGACAGGAAAGGAGAAGGGGAAAAAGGAAAGACAGAGAAAAAATTGGGATGATGGGAAGAGAGCAAGGAAGGAAAAAAGAGGAAAGGAAGGAAGGAAGAAGAAAGGAGAATGAAGAGGGAAAGAAAAGAAAGGAAGGGGGGAGGGGGGGAAGTCCTGCTTTAGCACTTGGCCACCAGCAGATGGCAAGGCTCCTATGGGTCTGGTTCTCTCCTTGGTCTTGCCAATGTATAATGGATCCTTCCAGCTCCACCCATGCCACCACAGGTGCCCCCTACACTAATGATGTTGAGCTGGCCACACCCACTCAGGCTACCCCCACCCAGTCCCTAAAGGTCAAACAACCCTGATGCTCCCTCAATGAAATTGAATTTGACACCCCCTCCTTAGGTATCTTAAACCATTTTCTGGAATACTGAAATAGAAAAAATAAAAATAACTACTTTGATATCTTGTGAAATATGATGATTTGCATACCAATACTTTTCCATTGGTCTATAGTACATTTTTGATCATACATCTTGAACCACCATGTATTTAAGAAAAGAGCCACCCTAACTATGTTAGTTCGGAGCCTCTGTGGCACAGTGATTAGAGTGCAGTACTGCAAGCTTCTTCTGCTGCAGCCAACTGCCTACAATTTGTCAGTTCAAATCCCACCAGGCTCAAAATTGACTCAGCCTTCCATCCTTCTGAGGTGGGTAAGATGAGGACCCAAATTGTTGGGGGCAATATGCTGACTCTGTAAACCGCTTAGAGAGGGCTGTAAAGCGCTATAAAGCAGTATATAAAGCTAACTGCTATTGCTATTAGCCTCTTTCCTGTTTTGAGACTTAAGATTCTTTTTAATATAATATTAGAATGCTAAATAAGAAACATCATATCTACTAATGACATTTTCATCAGGCGACAAGGGTGTGTACTAACAGGCATAGTTGTCTTCGCAAGATTCTTCAACCTGCCTCCCTATCCCAAATCCAGAGACATGATATAGCCCAACATCACTTTTTCACCATGCTGAGACCAGTTTCAGCATGATGATAATCTCATATACCACTCATAGGCATGCAGTGGTAATCGATGAACAGAGTAACTCTTTTGTGGATCAAATTCAGAAAATGTACAGAATATAGAGCAAGTTCAAAAGCAGGAGTTTTAACAATATAACAAAATAATAGAGTTGGAAGGGACTTTGGAAGCCTTCTATTCCAATCTCCTGCTCAAACAGGAGATCCTATACCATTCCGGACAAGTAGTTGACCAGTCTCTTCTTAAAAACCTCCAGTGATGAAGCCTCTGAAGGCAAGTTGTTTCACTGGTTAATTGTTCTCACTGTTAGAAAATTTCTCCTTAGTTCTAAGTTCCTTTTCTCGTTGATTAGGTTCCGTCCATTGTTTCTTGTCCTGCCTTTTGCGGCTTTGCAGAATAGGTTGATCTCCTCTTATTTGTGGCACCTCTCAAATATTGGAACATTGCTATCATGTCATTCCTAGTCTTTCTTTTTACTACAAGTAATCCTTGTGTTACAACAGTTCACAATGACTATTCAAAGTTACACAATAACAGCTGAGTATTTACAACACAGTCCTGAAATTACAAATGTTGCAGCACCATGGCAGTCATTCACCCAGGGATGGGATCCGACCGGTAAAACTACAGGTTCTGTTGCTCTGCGTCACGCATGCATGCACGAGTTGCATGAGTGTAATTTACGACCTGCTGAGCTGCCCAGACAGCTGAGCAGCACTGCATGCAAGTGCGCAGCAGTTGGAAAGGCCCTTTTTGCCTACTTTTTCAACCTCAGCTGTGTCACGCAAAGCAGCTGCAGTTGAAAAATCAGGAAATAAAGGTCAGGTAAGAGCCTGGGAGGGCAGGTGGGCCAAAACAGCAGCAGACATAGAACCGGTTCTATGTATGCTCTCTGCCTGTTGTTCTTCAGAACGATCGGTTCTACAGAAGTGGACAGAACTGCTAGAATCCCACACCTGCATTCACCCTTACAAATGATCGCAGAGGCACTGCAACATTCACCCTGCCTATGATCCCCCCCACTCCCCACAATTGCCTCCCTCCTCCCATCCTGCCATGCCAGACTCCCTTACCTTGCGAAGATCCGATTCCTCTTGCAAACATTCTAAGTGAAGACTGGAAACTTCTGGGCACCATGATCTCACAGGACTTCAGGCCATGAGATCACGGCCTCCAGAAACTTCCATTCTCCATGCAAAACATTTGCAAGCCAATGGGATGCTTTGAAGCAGTACGATTTCACTGAATCAAAGTATCCCGTCGGCTTGCAAACATTTTGAGTGCCAAGACTGAAAGCTTCTGAGGGCTGTGAGGGGAAAGCAGGGAAGTTTCATATTCATTTTACATGATTCACTCTAATGAATTCTTCAGTTACCAGTGTAATTGGCAGGCTCCATTACATTCGTAACTTGAGGATTACCTATAGAGTAGACATACCCAATTCCTGCAACTGTTCTTTATTTATTTTAGCATCCAACCCTCTATTCACCTTGTTGCTCTTTTCTGCACTCTTTCCAGAGTCTGAACATCTTTTATTTTTGACATGGTGACCAAAAGTGGATGCAGTATTACTAAGACTTTATAAAGTGGTCATAGTACTTCACGTGATATTGATTATATCCCTTGTTAGTGCAACCTAGGATTGCATTGGCTTTTTTGACAGCTGCCACACACTGCTGGCTCATATTTAAGTGACTGTCCACTAGGACTCCAAGATCCCTCTCATAGCTACTGTTATTGAGACATGTTTCACCTAATCTTACCTGTATATTTGGTTTTTATTGCCTCAAGTGTAAAATCTTACTTTTCTCTACTTTGAATTTCATTTTGTTAGGTAGGGCCCACTGTTCAAGTTTGTCAAATTCCATCTAAATTTTTAGCCTATCTTTTGGGGTGCTGGCTATCTCTGCCTGTTTAATGTCATCTACATATCTGATTGATTCTCCTTCTATTACCTCATCTGAATTGTTTATTAAAATATTGGAGAAAATATTGAAGAGTAGTGGTGCTAAAACAGAACCTTGGGGGTACACTACTGCTTACTACCCTCCCTATAGATGTAGTTCCATTCAAGTGCAGTTCCATTGAATGCAGTATGTCAGAGAGTTATAAATTTATCTGATGGTGATGCTGTAAAACCCACATTTTTTAGCTTACCAAGAAGTAAATTGTCAAATGCTTTTCTGAAATTCAAATATATTCACTGCATTTCGCTGATCCATTGTATAGTTACTTTGTCAAAAAATTACATTAGATTTATTTGGCATCATCTGTTTTTGACAATCACATGTTGGTTTCAGGTTATAAATTTGCTTGCTTATAGGTATTTGCAGATCTGCTGCTTGATTATTTTTTCCAAGATCTTTCCAGGTATTGATGTCAGATTGATTGGTCTGTAGTTTCCTGAATCTGTTTTTTTTTTAAAAAAAATAAAAAATATGGGAACCACATCAGTCTTTTCAGTCGTCTGATATTTCCCTGGTGCTCCAAGATGTTTGAAATATATTATTCAATGGTTTCGAGATCACACCTGCCACATCCTACAGAACTCTATGATACAACCTGTCATGTCCTGATGATTTGAACTTTTCTAGAGAGGACAGGCGTTCTCTTACTGTTTTCTTGCTTATTTTAATTTGTATTTCTAGCCTGGATTTTAGGTCTTTATTTTTGGAAGGTTGGACTTTATTATCTTTTTTCATGAAAATAGATGCAAAGAATGAAGTAAATAACTCTGTTTCCTCTCTACTGCCCATTATTACCTTATTATGTTCTATTTGTTGCTATTCTGCCTTAATTATGTGCCCCTCTTTCCATTTTTTGTACGTATCCTTTTTATTTTCCAGTTTATCAAAGAGTTCTTTGTGTAAATATACTGGTTTTTTCTTGGATTTCTTGTTTATTTTTCCAGTAATATTGATCTGGACCTGGTTTTTTATAATCATATTTTTCAGGGTTTCATTGAGTTGTTTTTCCCTTTAAAATTATCATCCATGGAATCCTTTCCAAACTCTAAATGTCAGTCTGTGCTCCATTCAGAATCCAAGAAAGAAATACTCAAGACTCCAATGATTAGAGCAAAGTTTTTTCTTTTACTGAAATTCAAAGTGGAAGCTACAGGTAGAATTCTGAATCTAAAGAATTTGGCGCGCAGATCGCATATACAAAGGGATGGAGTTATTCCCACCCCCCAAAGTCCAAAAGACTCTTCCAATTAAAAGTTCTGAATATGATCATGTGGGCATCTTCAGGTGGTGATGAGGCCTCTGTCCGTTGACCTTGACATATTTTGATAAAACTTCGCAGCTGCGCAAAGGAAAGAAAAAGCTAGGCAAGGAAATAGAAAGTTAAGAACAAAAATTTATACCCCCCCTTCTCCTTCTCATTTACAGCACAGGAATGTAACACCTCTAGCTTTCTTCCCCTCCAATTCCCCCCTCCCCCCATTACTAATGACAGCCGAGAGATGGAGAGCAGTGAGAAAGATGCATAGCCATAGAAAAGATGTAGAAGAGATCTTGAAGGCTGACATTCGGACCCCCTAGAAAAAGGACATTTGTCCCTGTAAGAGAAAATAACATAAAGTACATGTTAACAATTGCATACATTTCTATGGTTTATCAGGATACTTTATATGAAAGTCTTTGGCCAGTTCAGGAGCCCTAATATCTTTCTCATTCACCACTCGGCTTGGGATGAAGGAAAATGTTTCCAAGCTACGAGATATTAGAGACAACCCCTCCATTTCTGAGAGTCTAAAATCTCTTTAATTTCGAAACGTTCACCCTCAATCAGCAATGGTATGGGGGATCAGTCTGGGTCAGTCTCAGTGTAGAGATATGCTCGGGTTTCAACAAACTAACATGGAAAACTGGATGAATTTAATGAAGAGCTTTTGGCAGTGTCAATTGAACTGTCACAGAGTTCACAATCCGTTCAATTGGGAAAGGACCCACATACTTAGGGCCCAATTTCTTCGACTTTTGGGTGGTCTGTAAATATTTGGTCGAGAGAAAAACTTTGTCGTCCACTTGATAAGACTTCTGTAGAGTTCTCTTTCTGTCTGCAAATTTCTTATGAGACTGATGTGCATCATCCAATGCTTTACGGGTGACTGGCCAATTGAGTTGGAGTTGAGATATCCATTTGTCCAACAACTGGACGTTGGGTCTTTCATGAGGAAGCTCAGGTATGGGTACAAAATCTTGCCCCGTGGCCACTTTGAACGGGGTAAAGCCAGTACTACTGTGGACAGAATTGTTGTATGCCACCTCCGCAAAAGGCAGCAGATCAGCCCAGTTGTCCTGCTGATAGTTTATGTAACACCTGAGGTATTGCTCTAACACTGCGTTAGTTCTCTCACAGGCCCCATTAGTTTGGGGATGGTGGGCAGAGCTTAATTAATTTCAAAAATTAATGGAGCCTATTAATTTCAAAAATTCCCTCCAAAAGTTCGAGGTGAATTGGACTCCTCGATCAGAAACTATATGCTCAGGGACACCATGCAGTCTATAGATATGTATGATGAAGAGTTTAGCCAACGATTTCGCCGAGGGAATCTTGGAGCAAGGTATGAAATGTGCCTGCTTGGAAAACAAATTGGTTACCACCCAGATAACCGTGTGTCCAGTGCTCTCGGGTAGGTCTACTATAAAATCCATGGAGATTTCCTTCCAAGGAGCAGTTGGCCTGGCTACATTCTGTAACAGACCTGGTGGTTTACCAGGAGGTCTTTTGGCTGAGGCGCAAACTGGACAGCTAGCTACATAAGTCTCAATGTCCTTTTTCAATGAAGGCCACCAGAATTGTCGCTTAACCAGGTGTAAGGTCTTCACAAAACCAAAGTGACCAGTCGCCTTGGAATCATGGGTCTGTTGTAACACTTGGCTTCTCAATGTCTCTGGTACTTACAATTTCGCTCCTACCCAGGCCAAGCCATCTCTAATGGTGCAGTTATTCGCATTCACCAGGAACCACTCATCTGTTTTCAACGCTTCCTTAAATCGCTGCGTCAATTCATTGGACAGTTCCGCTTCTTGCTTCTTCTTCTGCACTCTGGTGACCACCGGGGTGGCCAGCTGTGTGGTTGATACGATTGGTCTTATCACTTCTTGACGAACACTCTTATATTGAGGCATTCTAGACAAAGCATCTGCCATAAAAATTTTTCCTCCCTGGATGTACTTCAAGGAGAAATTGAATTGTTTGAAATATTGGGCCCACCTAACTTGCTTAGGAGATAATCTTCGAGGTGTCTTTAAGGCCTCCAAATTCTTATGATCAGTCCATACCTCAAATGGGTGTTTCGCTCCTTCCAAGAAATGTCTCCAGGATAGTAGAGCCCAACGAACTGCAAAAGCTTCCTTTTCCCAGATGGCCCATCTCCTCTCAGTCTCAGTCAACTTACAGGAGGTGTATGCGCAAGGTTGTAGTATTCCCTTCTCATTTAGTTGAAGTAAGACCGCCCCAACAGCCACATCACTCGCATCGGCTTGGATCAGGAAAGGGGCATCCATGTCCGGGTGTTTCAGTACTGATTCTGCAGTGAACAGTCGCTTTAGCTTTTCAAAGGCAGCTTGGCATTCCATGGACCACTCCAATGGTTGGCTGGGCTTTGGTTTCATCCCCCCCTTTGTCCCATCAGAGATTGGTGATAGGCATTGCTATTTTAGTGAAGGACAGGATGAATTGCTGGTAAAAGTTGGCAAATCCTAAGAAGCTTTGAAGCTGCTTTCGGGTCCTCGGCGGGGCCCAGTCCAATACAGCTCGCACCTTCCCTGGGTCCATTTCGATGCACTCCTATGAAATGCAATATCCTATGTAGTCAATTTTCTCTTGATGGAATTCACATTTGGACAGCTTAGCATACAATTTGGCAGCTCGCAGTTTGTGTAGCACTGAGCGTACCAGTTTCATATGTTCATCTCTAGTCTATGTGTAGATAAGGATGTCATCAAGGTAAACCAAAACCCCCTTGTATAAATATTCATGGAGGACCTGATTGATCATTTGCATGAAAACGGCTGGAGCCCCCTGTAGGCCAAAAGGGAGAACATTGAACTGGAAACAACCCATTGGGCAGTTAAATGCAGTTTTCCACTCATCTCCTTCTTTAATTCTCAGGTCCAGCTCCGTGAAAGTCTTCCCTTTGGCGAGGTGAGCTAACATGTCCTTCATCAAGGAGAGGGGGTACACGTTTTCCACAGAAATCGCGTTTAAATTTCGGTAGTCCACTATCAAGCATTTGAAGCCATCTTTCTTTTCACAGAACAACACTGGGGCCGCCACCCGAGGTCTAGCGGGTTGGATGAAACCACATTTCAAATTTTTATTGATAAACGATCTCAACTCCTCCAATTCCCGTGGCGTCATTGAACATAGTTTTGGTTTCGGGAGTGTCACCCCAGGTAGAATTTCAATGCTACAATCTGTTGACCGATGAGGGGGGAGCTCATCAGAAGCCTTTTCGCTAAACACCTCTCTTAAGTCCCAGTATTCTTTCGGGATTTTCTCCTCTCCCTCCAAACTCTCGGCACCTGTGGAGGCTGACTCAACCGGGTTCTGAAGCTTCGGATGGGACCGCTCCTCCCCTTCCGGCCACTGATTGGTACAAATCCATAACCACCCTTTCCTCCAATTCACATGGGGATTCCACTTTCGGAGCCAGGGCAGTCCCAATATTAATGGATGCTCCATTCCAGGGGCCACAATAAAGCACAGAATCTCGCTATGGTTTTCCATGATCATCTCTAGGGGTTCCGTTATAAAACATGCAGGGCAACCTCCCGACACTGATCCATCCAGTTGGCAAAAGGATATGGGCGTTTCTAAAGTTCTCAGTCTGATGCCCATCTCCTTAACTACTTTCATGCTGATTATGCACCTCGTGCACCCAGAGTCTAGTAAGGCTAACATCTCTCCTTCAGTCCCTGAAGTGAGCACCCTTAATTTTATTGGGATGGTCATGGGGCCCTTGTTAGGACTTACCGGGATGTCGTCTTCCTCTTCAAGGAAGGTTGGAGGTCCCAGCTCCTCTCCTGCCAGAGGGGCAACCTCTACAACCTCCCCCGTCTTTAACACACTTTCGCGAGGCTTGGCTGGGGGGTTTTCAGGCTTCCTCCCTGCCCTCTGCGCTCCCTTTGGATCCAGCTTGACCCTGCAATCCGCAATCTGGTGGCCCTCCTTCCCGCATCGAAAACAGGCTGTGGATTTGGGTCTTGCCATCACTCCTTCCTTCCGAGGCTTTGGGGCCTCTCAGAGACGTGGGGGGGGTTCGTTTGTTCCATGCAGAGCCTCCTCTGTGTCTGCTTCGGGTCAGATCTATTCCCACTTCTTCTGCTAGCAAGTACCACAGTTGCAGATCATATGGATCCCTTCTGGAGATACACATATGGTATATATCTTCATTTAAGCCATCTTTGTAGGCTTCTATCAGGGCTCCCTGGGACCAGCCTCGTATGTGGTATGCCAGCTGTCTAAACTCTTGGGTGTAGTCAGCAACTGACCTCCCCCCTTGATTTATGGTTTTCATTCTGATCCTAGCCTTCCTCTCTGCTAGAGGGTCCTCAAACCTTCTCCTCAATGCAGTCATGAAAACATTGAGATTCCGCAGTTGGGGGGAGTTATCATTATACAAAGTCACCATCCACTCTGCCGCTATTCCCTCCAGGGCCCTGGTAACACATCTCACCTTGGCTGCTTCAGAAGTGAATTCTCCCTCATACTCTTCCATATAGCTCCAAACTTGTGCCAGGAAGAAACCCAAATCCTTGGGGTTTCCCCCAAATTTCACTTCCAACGGAGGCAGGTTGAGGGCTCTGCATCTTTCAGGGATCACACCTCCCGCTGGGGCCCCCGGAGCTGCAGCCGGCTGCTGTGCTGGTGTAGGCTGAACTAGGGGGTTGGGGGCAGCCCAGCTGCCCCTGGCTGAAACTGCTTCCCCTTCCCCTTCATACCTTGGAGTGATGCGAGGCTTCTCGAAAGCATCATTGAGGAGCTGTCTGGCTTGATCCAGCATGCATTCCCTCTCTTCCCTTCCTTGCCACAGCTGCTCTCTCGCACGTCTTCGGGTTACGGTGATTCCAGGAGGGGGGAGGTCTTCGGGATCCCTCCATCCAACACCCAACGACCATCTGGGCCTCTCAGCTGGAACTTCTTCCAGAGTAAGGTTGGCTAGCAGATCGGTGGCTGGCACCTCCGGTAGCAGCATCGACTGCCCCCCCCCCTGGTCGTTTTCTTCACTAGCTGGAGATGACATGATGTGAAACCCCCTCAGAAGAAAAGTTGGTATTTTCTCCGGGTGGGCTGATGGTGAGATTCAGAATAATATCAGTCTGTGCTCCATTCAAAATCCAAGAAAGAAATACTCAGACTCCAATGATTAGAGCAAAGTTTTTTCTCTTACTGAAATTCAAAGTGGAAGCTACAGGTAGAATTCTGAATCTAAAGAATTTGGCGCACAGATCACATATACAAAGGGATGGAATTGTTCCCACCCCCAAAAGTCCAAATGACTCTTCCAATTAAAAGTTCTGAATATGATCATGTGGGCATCTTCAGGTGGTGATGAGGTCTCTGTCCGTTGACCTTGACATATTTTGATAAAACTTCGCAAAGGAAAGAAAAAGCAAGGAAATAGAAACTTAAGAACAGGAACTTATACTCCCTCTCCTCCTTCTCATTTACAGCACAGGAATGTAACACCTCCAGCTTTCTTCCCCTCCAATTCCCTCCTCTCCGGTTACTAATGACAGCCGAGAGATGGAGAGCAGTGAGAAAGATGCATAGCCGTAGAAAAGATGTAGAAGAGATCTTGAAGGCTGTTAAAATCAGCTCATTTATAAGTAGGGTGTGTCTGTGTGTGTGTGTATGTATTCACACACACACACACAAAACATACATATATGGCAATGCCATTCCTTTTTTATTGACCCATATGCATTCCAGGAAGCTTCCATTCTTGGTTTGGGCATTTCTGAAGAGATGTAGTGATTTCTTATGTATAATGCAACTTCCTCTTCTTTTTTTTAGGTCTGTTTCTTTTAAACACTTTGTAGCCTTCCATCAGTATCATGAATTTCATCCCCCACCCCAAAGTTTTGAAATGGCAATTTAATTATACTTGCCCTCAGGTACTAGTACTTCAAGTTTGCCTTGTTTGTTCCCCAAACTTTGAGTATTTGTGTATAGGCATTTAAGTCCTTTATGCAGGCTTTAGGCTGACCCTGGGTATGCATCCTACATCTCCTAATTTATATCTGAGTTTTTCTTCTTTCCATTACCTGCTGCCTCATTGTTTGATTGTTTGTCTTGGGGTTTATGTTTGGCAATAGTCCTAAAGTTCCTGAGGACTGATCAGCCTTCCTTCTCAATTTTAGTTTAAAGTCCTTCTAATAAATTGAGCCAATTGTTTTCCAAATGCATTCTTCCCAGTTCTTATAAGGTTTAGCCCAGAGGTGGGATTCAGCCAGTTTAGCCAGTTTGCATGAACTGATAGCAATAATTCTGACTGGGGAGGCAAAGCGCACTCATCTGTTTCCCTCCATGACCAGCCTTGGAAAAAGTCCACCCTCGTAATTGCATGCCTTCAGCCAAAGGTGGGCTTGGAGGAGCAGCAGCAACAGTTTGGAGCTTATTAAGGAGGATTGCTCCTTCACCCCAGCCGTGCATTTTCCAAACCCAGCTCTGGCTGCAGGCATGAGATTGTGAGGGTGGACTTTTCCTTTTGCTCAGAAAATCAGCAGGTAAAAGAGCCAGTGCATGACAAAGGGAGCCACATCCTAAGCTCCGCGGGGTTCACGGGGGGGGGGGGGGGGCTGTGCAAGGGGCCTAGCAGGGAGATGCATTCCCTTCCCACTAGGGAGATGATCTTGCCGGCATGGGGAATTCTGGAGACTTGGCTAGGGGGGAGGGGGAAAGGAAGGGCCAGGAATTGCGCCTATTGGGTAGGTTGCTTTGTGGTGCATTGGCGCCATTTTGTGTGGTCGGCTGTACAAAAGGCCGGGGCTGTCACTTTCGCATGGGGGTTGGGGTGTATCCAGGGCATGTGGCACTGTGACTGGATGGTCACTATCCCAGGGGCTTTTGCTCCAGAGCCCGATCCAATAGGTGTGGATGTGATTTATGCAGCAGCAGCAAAGGGCTGGCTGTCGTGTGGGCGGCTGGATGCATTTTGCATTCAGGCTGATTCCGAAGCACGCTCCCTTATGGGACTGATTGTAGCGAACTTGTTTGCTTGCTTGCATATATGTACGTGTGTATGTGCTTTCTAGAGATCTTCTCTTTTAAGGGGCGCTATCTGCAGCATTTTCTCAGTGAGTAGGGTGGGGAAATCCAGACTTCTATGTTTCAGATTCTGTATTATGTATAATCTGGCTGGCTTCCAAACTCAGATAAAGAGAGAGAGAGAGAGAGAGAGAGAGAGAGAATCTGGCTTCCAAACTTAGGTAGATAGGTACAGGCTAAAAAAAACCCCATCTGATTTCGAAATATTTTATCCAGATTTTCTTTTATTATTTTTTAGTTTTACTTTTTTCACTTTTATTTATATTTTATCATTCAGATTTTTTTTTATTCCATTCTTAATTTGAATGTTGGTGGAAAGAACTCAATGTTGTCATACTCTCTGTAATGTAAATAGCCACCAACTCATTAATGAACTTCACTTTATCTTAAGTACTGCCTTTGAAACTCTGCAGCTGTGATGGCAAACCTATGGCACACGTGCAAGAAGTGGCAAGCAGAGCCATCTCTGTGGGCACGTGAGCAGTCGCCCCAGCTCAGCTCCACTGCACATGCATTCATGCCTCCCATCAGGCAGCTGATTTGGGGGTATCTGCTGGGCATGTGTGTGTGGGGGCATATGCAGGATATGTATACACATGCACGGGGGGGCAGGGGGAGCACAGGGGGTCCCACGCGCATGTGCAGGGGGCGGAAGTGGGGTCCTGTACGCATGCACAGGCGGGCAGGGGGAGCAGAGGGTGTCATGTGTGCATTGTATTAAGGGTGCAGGCATGCATGCACACTGTCACATGCACATGGCACACTTTCGCACGCAACAACAAAAATTTAACCCTCACTGCTGTATAGTTTTTCATCTGTGCATTTTAGAAAGTTTTGGTGTAAGAGTAAGAACTTTATACTGTAGAAGTTGTTATGAAAGACCCTGTTAATCTCTGGTAGCCAAAATATCAGGACTCTGGTAGGTCCCTTTCAAGCTAACAAGATCCTTCATCAGTTTAGCTACTCTATCAGTCGGATGAAATGAGATTAAAATTTAATGTCCTTTTATACTACCTGTTAACCTGAAATGGGTCTAATAGATTCCTACTATAGAGGTAGTCCTTGACTTACACCACAACTGAGTCCAAAGCTTCTGTTGCTAAGCAAGACAACTGATAAGTGAGTTTTTCTCCATTTTATGACTATAATTATTAAGTGAATCACTGCAATTAAGTTAGTTCATTTAGTGACCATTTGAAGTTACAATGGCACTGAAGTGACTGCTTTTCAACTTACAGTCATTGCAACATCCTCATGGTCAGATGATCAAAATTCAGATGCTTCTCAACTGGTTCATATTTATGACAGTTGCAGTGTCCCAGGGTCATGTGATTAACTTTTGCAGCCTTCTTACATATTCACTTAAGAACTATGTTATTAACTTAACAATTGCAGTGACTTACTTAACAATTATGGCAAGAAACGTTGTTAAATGGGGAAAAATTCACTTAGTACCAAAAGAGCAGCTCCTCGCATTGTGGCTGCTGCAATGAATATGAGAAGCCCAGCCAATGTTTTGAGCACAGTTACCATCTCCAATCCAATGAGTTCTCTGTTAACACTTACCACACCTGTCAATTTACCAACTCCAGTTACTGCACCAGTGAACATCGCATATCCAGTCACTATCACCTCACCGATGAATCTCTCAACACCAATGACATTAGCTGGCCCTTTAAATAAAGCCATGAGACCTATAGAAAGCATGCCTTTTTTTCTCCAGGCATTGCCAACCTCTCCCCCCTAGCAAAAAAAACACCTAGAGCAAAATCTTCATGGAGTATTAAAAAGAAGACTAGGAAAGGGGACTGCTGTGTATTGTTTAATGGACTGTTAAATTGGCAAAATGGACTGCTAAATTGGCCATGCCCACCCAGTCACATGACAACCTGGCCACACCCACCCAGTCACATGACTACATAGCCATGTGCACCAAGCCATGCCCCCACCAAGCCACCCCCCATCAAGGCACACCCATAGAACCAGTAGTAAAAAAAAAATTGAATCCCACCGTGGTGCAGTCCATCCCTTGCCAGAAGTTCTTCATACAGGTAAAGCAGACAAATGGTCTAGGAATCCAAAGTTCTCTTGGCAGCACCAATTCTTAAGCCAGTGGTTCTTTATAACATTCTTTGTTCCCTCATTGGAAGTACAGATGAAAACACCACTTGTACTCCTAACTCTTTAACTTTTTTGCCTAGCTGCTCATAATTTCTCTAATATTGGTTTTAGGTTCATGTCTTGTCATTCATCCCTATGTGAAGAAGAAGGAAAGGATAGTAATCTGTGGGACAGATTATTTTAATAAGGTTTTTGGTCACATCTTTGATCTGTTCGCTGAAATGGAATCTCCTATCACCAACACTCATCCTTTTTTTCCTTGAAAAGTCTAAGCTATTTTTCTTCCTTTCACAGGAGCATTTGATATTGCCTCTTTTCTAGGGACACTTGATTATGCCTTTAGCTATGATCAATAGCTATGATCTATGGTTTCCATGTTGGAAAAAATTGGCATAATCCATGGATGAAATCAATGATCTATGTAATGACCACATATTATCTGTGATAAACTCCACTTTCTTTCTTAATTAAAATTCCATGGTTTTACTTTTCAAATGGATCATCCTCACAAACTCCTGTGTTAGCCAAACAACTCAATTTTTTTAGCATCTCTTCACATAGAGAATGATATCATCTATTCATCCAAATGTACTGATTATATAACATCCGTTGTGTTATCTGATACATGTCTGCTTAACAGTCATTGGAACTAATCCAATTAATAAATGGATACCAGATTGAACTGTAAGCCACTAATTCTAATTGAATAAACTGATTAATACCCAACAAACTGAGTTATCTGTTCCACCCAAAGAATTGCTTATCTGTATCCCCCCCCCTTTTTTTTCTTCTTCTTCTTTCTGAGCAGAAAAAGAGGAACTCTGGGGAACTATGCAAGATGAAGTAATGAAAGCACTGGAAACCAAGAATCAATTTGGCAGCTTAAGAAAATTAATTTCTGATGAATTTGTGAATACAAAGCAGGCTGTTGAAAACCTGTTGGAGAACCTGGATACATTAGCCAATTTGCTACAGGTGGATCACAAAACAAAAATAGCAGAACGTGAAAAGTTGGAGGTCAAAATAGAAAACCAGTTCACCTTCTTGATTTTAGGAAGCAAAACCAGAATTTCTACTGATAACTCAAAAACTTTTAATGAACTCTTGCCAGATAAAGCATTGCCTCATGAGACACATTGCGGGCATAAGAAACAAACTACCTTTGCTCCCCCTTCACTTGATTTTTTACCAGACAGTGATGACAGTGATCTCTTTGAAGCTGTGTTGAACAAATTCATGGCATTTTTCATCTCAAATGAACTTTACAGGGACCTCATTTCCAAGACGATCTGTTTCTTATTTTATTTTTACTTATGCTATTTTTTATTTATAAAAGTTATTGGCAACCCGGTTTATCTAAGGTACCTTACAATATTAAAATAAATGAAAACATATTTATTTAATTAGCATATGGAATATCATACCTGGACTAGCAATATATATTATCATTTCTCTAGATTAGTAATACATAATAAAATATAAATGTTAAAAAGTTCTATGTTCAAATACCAATCTCAAGGTCACCTAATCACTGAAGTGCAGCATTTTTTTTATTTGAAAATTCAGATACTGGATCAGTATATGCCCTCAGATTACAGATGATCACAATGTGATTTACCGTTTGACGTGGGACCCTGCAGTTAACCAAAGAGACTATACTTTGCCCCATTTATACTGAGAGTCCTGGCAAATGATATGTGAGGTGTCAATCCTATTCAAGGTTCTCCAATGCTGATCTGATAGTTCAAAACCAGGCACCCTTTTTTGTGGGATCATTTACCTGGCTTCCTAAGTCTGGGAGTTCAGTGACCCATTTGGCTTTCCACTGGGAATTGATGTTAAAGTTGTTGGGCAGATGTTAATATGAGTGTGAGTTTCCTGGATTTGAGTCTTCTGGCTGAAAAATGAGAAAAGTTGGCAGAATGGGACAATGTCAAAAAAGTGCTAGCTAAAGAGGCGCAAACCTACAAGGAACAGGCAGCATGGCCATTGCAGCTAGGGGAGAAGGTCTACTTCTCCACAAAGTACTTGAGGTTGAAACTCCCCAGAAAGAAACTGGGATCAAAGTTTATGGGGCCATTCCCCATAGTGAAGATCATCAACCTGGTCACGGTGCAATTAAAATAGCCCTGATTGCTAGGGAAGATACATCCGGTATTCCATAGCAGCCTCTTAAAACCTGTGGTTGGATCGACTCTGAGGCCATTATCCCATGAGCCCCTAGACCCTGTGGTCATAGGGGGCCAAACCCATTATGAGGTGCAGCAAATCTTTGACTCAAAGTGGCACAGGAGACAACTTCAATAGCTAATCAAGTGGAAGGGCTACCCCTTATCAGAGATGTCTTGATAAAGAGTAGGAACATTCAGGCTGACTGTCTCATAGCTAAATTCATGCAGACAACCCAAACAAGCTGGTGGGGGGATTGCAACCCTAAAATCTATACAAGTATTCAAACTGTTTTTGCTCTGCACAGGTTGCCTTCAGGAAGTGAGGGGAGCCGAATGTCAACTTACAAAGCCTGCTCTCAAGTTGCCATAGGCAAGGGGAATGGGAAAACGAACTGCAGCTGTGGCAAGGCAGCACGTCACTCAAAACAAAAGCACATTCTAGCCAGTGGTGGTATTCAAATTGTTTTACTACTGGTTCTGTGGGCATGGCTTGGTGGGCGTGGCAGGGGAATGATACTACAAAATCCCCATTCCATCCCCACCCCACTAACCTGCTTTCCAGTTCCATTCTCTTGTGCAGGGCAACAAAAGAAGACCCAGATGATCAGCTGGGACTCAGGAGGCAGAGAATACATGAGAGCAGGGCTAGTCAAAGGTGGTATTTGCCAGTTCTCCAAATTACTAAAAATTTCTGCTACCGGTTCTCTAGAACTGGTCAGAACCTGCTGAATATCACCTCTGATTTCAGCCATATCTCTGTCAAGGCTGTCTCCAGGGTTACACACAGTGGCTGGAGTGGAGTGATCTCTACAACCTATGAAATTGCTTTGTTGGAGAATGTGACTGATGACACGCCTTGGGGGCAGGGGAGAAACAGGGTCAGAGCTGGACCATAAATTACATGGGGAAGAGTTGGCTTCACTTGGAACTTGCTGACATGAAGCTCCTAATAAATAACTGGATTTCTTTTGAAGCTGGGCTCGAGGCTCATTATTTAATTAGGGCATCGGTCAGAATCCTGACACTAGACTTTTGAGTCAATGTATCACAGTCCTGTAGGGTCATATTCTTAATAAGCATTGTGGTTTTTTGTTTATTTATTTTAAAACTTGCTAATAGCCCAAAAACATTTAATTTCCTTATCAAATATTCTATATTAATTTTTGAATCTTGCATGAATATATCAAAATTGTCAGCAAATGCCTTCAAATTTTCTTCCTTCTTGATATTTAGATCTGTTATTTTCTCATCTTGCCTGATATCTCTGTTCAAAACTTCCAACACAAAAATAAGCAGCAAGAGAGACAAGGGACAACCTCGTCTCATACCCTTTTGAATTTCACATGAATTGGTTAAGTCACTGTTAATAACAATTTTTACTTGCTGTGATGTGTAAACAGCTTTAATCTCTTGGATACAATTATCGTCAAAGTTTTTTTACTTACTTCCAACAAGAAAAAGTGGTGATAGGATAGGATATGATAGGGAGCTGAACTGGAGAGAAAGGTGAGGGAAAAAATGGAAAAGGAACTTGAAAGGGAAGAAAGATATTTCAAAAGAGAGAATATCTAAATATATATACAGTATATATACATAGAGTTAAGCGATCCTTTTCTTTACTATTTGTTTTGTTCTCTTTTTCCCCAAGCTCAGTTCCATACCCATCTGGAAAAGAAATGCCAGATCAGATAAAAGAACAGTTCCATCTTTGAAAAGGAATAAGAATAGCCTTATGGGTCAGAGCAAAGGTGGATCTCATCATAATGGCTTTCCTCAGAAGCTGCACAGACACTTTTAAGAAGCTCAAAAGATCTGATAAAGATCAATCTTCTCTGATTTTCTTAAACTTCAGTTCTTATTTTACTAGGATTATCAGAATAGTATTCTTATGCATTTGGAGGAGGGCAGGTTACTAATGGTGACAATTGTTCCCACTTGTCCTCAGCATGCTTAGTGATATTTTTCTTCCAAATATGCAAGATCCATACTTACTTTCTGTTCTCTCAAACAAGCAATCTCTTCTCTCTCTCTCTCCCTCCCTCCCCCCTCTACATTTTTTATGTATGTATGTATGTATGTATGTATGTATGTATGTATGTATGGTATTCAGCTTTGTTCGGGTCATTGTAGTTGTGCTTTTAAAGTTGTAGCAACGTTTCGGCAGAATCTCATCTGCCATCATCAGGCTTCTGACTCACAGACGAACACAATACAGAAGCCTGATGATTAAAAGCACAACTACAATGACATGGGAAAATACCCGATATATATATATATATGGCATTCAGCTTAGTTCAGGTATTTTCCCACGTCATAGTAGTTGTGCTTTTAAAGTTGTTGCAACGTTTCAGCAGAATCTCATCTGCCATCATCAAATCTTCTAAGCTTCTTAAAAGCTTCTGTCCAGGTTCTTATTAAAATCTCTATAACTAGGTACACATTTGATTTATCCATAAAGATGTTCTTATTCTTTTTCAAACATAAAACTGTTATTTTATTTGATCTAGCTTTTTTTTCCAAATGTGCCCAGAGGATCAGCATAGGCTCTACTCTTATGTCCTAAAGAGGAGACTGGCTTTACTGCATACTTATTGTCCAGATATTGTGTGATTTGTTGGAGCTAATGTGCAGTGTTCAGTGGAACATTTGAACAAACAGTTGGGTCCCTTTTAGATTGTGCTTTTGTTGTTAAATCATTATTTTTAGATAGTGTTTGCAGATTGCACTAAGTCCCAAATTGTTTAGTTGTAGTTGATTTAACTACAGTTTGTTGGGTGCAGTAATTGTATCTGCTACAGTTTATAAACGATGATGGCTTGATTAACATACTAAAGTAATTACAGATACTTCATATGATATCTTAACCAGACATTGTCTGAAAGATTGATAATTTGTGTTTCATAGTATGGGAAGCTCTCCCCACCTTCTATAGAATAAAATATTTTGGGGAATATTAAGAGGCAGAATATTATATTTTCCCCAAAGGAGAAATGGAGAAACGTGGTCTTAGAGACAGAAAGCAAAACCTGTCTTTCTTAATGTGCCTATTCATAAACAAAACACCTTCACCTCCAGTGATGGGATTAAAATTTACATCCTTCTCCACCAAATTCTAAGAACAGGACATGACTTTTAGGACATGCTATGATTAACCCACCACCATCAGTATTGCAAAATACACAGACCTCACTACATTGCCTAAGCCCTAGGGATTTCAGACATTGCACAACTACCAGCAGCATTACAGAAACCACTCACTGATTCAACCAGTTGGTCCCGTTCAACCAGCTGCCCCAGAACCACATGCTGTTAGTAGTTCTGCTTAGCAATAAATGGACCTTCCTTCCTAAGCAGCTAACTTCCATTTTATTTCCAGCACCTCTCTCCTGGCTTGGAACTGAACCAGATGGATTTTTCTTTCAACAATTTGACACCCCAAGATGGGACTCCAAGCTAATGTGACCAACTGAACTAGCCCGGTTAAGCCTCCACCTTGCCTGTAACACACTCTTTGAGTCTGCAGGTAGCTCCCTCACAGACCTTGGCTGTTTGGAGCAATGGCAGTGAAGGGATTTTTGAGTCTTGCACCCAATAGGCTACTTGGAAAGAAGTTAAGCACTTCCAGGAAAGCCCAGGAAAGCAAGGGGAATGTGTGTATGCCTGTGTGCGTGAGTGAGAGGAACTTTGTCCCAATCACAGTTAGATCCTGGTCCCTCTGTGCCTTTCCTAGTCAACAAAAAGATTAGTTCAACCGATGGAACCTGGAAAGCATGGGAGTTTGGCTGGATCACAGAACCTTCTGTAGGGAGGAAGCTGTGTAAAAATGGAAAAGTGAGTGAGAGAGTCAAATGTGGGCAACCAGATGGGAAGTCATTGACCAAAGTCCCAGGGAAGGAGGTGCCCATACTCATTGCTAGGGAAAGTAGCAGGTCCTCCCAGACTCTGCTCTTTGGGGGGGGGGGCACTTTGGTGACTTGAGTACATTCTGGGACCTTACACCAGCAACAGATCAGCAAGGCCAAGCCATGTAAAACACCTTGTAATCAGTAAGCAGGTGAAAGAGAAAAATACACAGAATGAACAAATCACAGAGAAACTTTTGGAGAAGGAACATAAGTCTCAGGAATCAAGAATGTAAAACCTTCTCAGACACTTAATCGTTGGAGGAAGCAGCTCCAGATTTACTACTAAGGAGTCTGAAAGTTTGAACGGCCTGTTGCCTGATAAAATATTGTCCAATAAAGCACATTGTGAGTATCAGGAACAAACCACCTCTGCTCCTCTTTTATCTGACTTTTTGTCAAGCACTGATAACTTATTTTTTCAAGGTGATGTCTTTGAGGTGCAAAAACAGTTGGCACACATGATTCTTAATGAGCCTATAAGGAACCTAATTTCCCACTTGATCTATATAATAAAACTGAACTGCAGAGAACTGACTACTCAGAGTTCTTGCTCTTTTCTCATCTCTAGAATGGATATTGCAATGAAACTCTTCAATAAGAGAAAAAAACATGCAAGAAGCATCTTCTTTGTTGAAATTCTACTTATTGGTGACTAAAAATGAAAACAATATGATTACAACAAGCTCTAGAAAAATAGAAAAACCTTCTTTTTTTAAAAAAACAAACTTTATTAATTTTTAAAGACATACAACACACAAACACACAGAAACACAAAACATAAAAAACCTCTTTTCTGAAAGTTGTTTAGTTCCGGGTTAAAACTCTTGGTACAGACACAAATTCAAATTCATATTCATTTTGCATACCATTCCATATCTTATTAACATTTTCAATTTTCTATATAGCTTCTCCTCTCTTTTAAATTTTCTTAATTTTATTTTATTTATCTCATCTCAATTCGAATAATAATATTTATTATTCTTTGTCTGTTCTATTTCCAGCTATCCATTTATCTTTCTTCTTTTAAAAAAAACTTCTCCTGTACACTAATTGGAGTATGATGCCTTTATCTCTTCCCCCTATATTTATAATACTTAATATAGAATACATAACTTACATTGGGATTCTGTCTGGTACATTCTAAAATTATACAGTATTATCAATACCAATACAAATCTATTCATTAATATTAATATTCATCTATATCTTAAACATTTAGCACATTACTTTTCAATTAAATCACATACTTTTATGGAAGCACCTATTTTCCATAGTTATTTTCCATAGTTATTCCCCGCCCCCCACATCACGTCTCTCATTTCAGAAAAATTTCACTAGGATAACATAATCTAATCATTGATATTAACAATCATTTATATCTTAAGCATTTTACCCATTTCAATTAAATATCATGCCTTTATGGGAACACTTATGCTTTCCAAAGTTATTTCCCCCCCCCCACATCATATATCTTAAATCATTGTTTCATTGGATTGCTCCCCTTTTCTTAACAAAAATTTCACTAAATTATACTAAATATTTTATCACATTTAAAATTGCATATTATTTCCAATTTTCTAAAGTTATTTCTAAGTACAAATGTAAAAATACAATCTTATGTACCTTTCTAGAATCCCTTTTTCAATAAAATTTACCCATTATCTCTAAAAAGCTTTTGTTTCTTTGCATCTTATTCCCCACTATTAAGATTTCTCATCCCTCCCTTTCTCCCTTGCTTATTCTTTTCCTTACCCTCTTTAACCCTTTATCTCTCCACCTCTCTTTTATTCTGCTTTCCTCCTTTCTGTTGATTTCTAACATAATATCTCCTTTTCACCTTATTCTTCCCTTTTTTGATTATTTTTCCAAATCTTAAAGTCTTCTTTTCCTTTTTCTCTTCCTCCTTTCCTTCCCCGATCAAAGTCACTTGTTCATCAAAAATGGCTTCTTCTTTGTCCCAGTCATCCTGCTGCTCATTCAGCTTTACATAAGTGCAAACCACCATTTCTAAAAATTGAAAAAGAGTGCCAAAAACGTCCTTCCCTTCTTGCTTTTCTTTTTCATATTTTTGATATACAAGTTTCAATCCATCCACAAGTGATGCCATTGTGTAGAGAAAAAGTTTTTCCAAACAACCACCCAAGTGCTTTTAATCAGAAATAGTTCTCAGAAGTTCCAAAATCACCAAACAATCCAAACAAGCTGTTTCTTTTAGATACCTTCCCCTTCTTTGCTTTCTCTTTCTGGGGTTAAAGTTTAGTCACAAAGTTCCCTTTAAAATATATCTTTTAAAGGTCTTATTGATGTTTAGTAACTCTTTAAAATTCTAGGCAATCTTCTCCTTATTTTCAAATTTTGCTCCAATTTTTTTTTCCTCTCCCTTCCCACTCACAGCCAAAAAGATTTTTTTCATCTGCTGTCAAGGAAGGTGAGTGAAACAACAATAAAAAAAAACTTTCCCTTTTAGAATATTCGCAGCTTGTAACACTCACTGGAAACAATGAATCTTTAGCAGCCTTCAAGATTCCAGGGCACTTTCTCTTGCCTTGTCCCGGTTGAAAGCAACTTTCATATTTCTTCCAACTTTCTCCCTCCTGCACCTGCAGATTTCTTCGTGGTGGCCATTGCTGACCGCCACTCCTCCGCCTTGGGAAAAGGGGGTTCTGCCGGCTGGGGAAGGGGTCTGCGACACCCCCAAGCCCCTGTCCAGATCCCCCCTATCTTCAGCTGCCCCTACAGGGCAGCTATATCCCCCAGATCCAAATGGATCAGGGGAACCTTGGCGATGAATGCAGCAGGGATCGCGCAGTATCGCGAATCCTTGCCGCCGCCAAAACCATGCAAACTGGAAGTCCTAAAAAATAGAAAAACCTTCTGATGAGATAAAAACAACCTAGATAAATAATCCTAACAGGTGCACTAATAGGAGGACTATTACAAGATTTGGTTATCTAGATGTCTTTTTTTATTCCAGGACCTTAAATTGATGTGAATTAATTGCACATTCATTTCTATAAAGACAATTACTGTTTTTGAGCAAAGGCATTGTAGGATTGTTTGTAGTAATGTGCATGTGCCAAGACCACTTCTCTGCCTGATTCCCATCCCTATATACAAGAATAAGCAACATATGTATATATGTATGTTTTTTACAAATTGTGATCAGCACCTGGGGAGAATGGTATATAGCACAAAGCTAAAGTAACTGAAACATGAAAACAAAGAAAAGCAGAATGAGGTTCATCAGAATTAAATCAGAAATTTCAGATACAATGATTTTAAGAAAACTGGATTGGTAAAAGTGTTGTTGCTTTCAAAGGGTAGGTGGATCCAAATATACTTTTCTTCTGGGGAAAAATTTTTTATGTTAAAATACGTGAAGGCCCACCTTCCACTTTACTTCTCCCTGTTTAACCTTGCAGAGAGCAAAGTAGGACTGGACAATATGGGAATGGGAATGTCATGCCACAACATATAACATTATGTACTGTTGTTGCTCTTTATCCCCATCTAGTGGCTGGAGAGACAACTATGCCCCAACTCTATTGTTTGAAGTGGACTCCATCCATTTACCTATCAGCCTGCACTCTCAAACCAAGTGCCGTTGGGAAGCCAGCCTCCATTTCCTTTAAAATTTGGAGAAGGCAGAAACACAAGTAGAAGCAGCCATTTTAATCTGTGGCACATGGTTTTCCAAGGATAAATCCACATCCCACACACAGAGCATCGCTAATGAGATTCAAACTGCTTGTATTTATTAATTATGTTCAGCAGTAAGTTAATACAATCTTATATTTGATTCTCACCCTATGTATCCCTATTTTCCTCAGTTTCACCATATCCTGTTCTCCCAATAAAGCATTCAGATCTATGAACATGGTCTGTTTTATTGGAAGGATGGATGGGTTTAACTGCGTGTCGAGCTGCATACAGATTAATCTGCAATGAGGACAGGACAGTGAAACAGTGCCTGCCCAGCAAATGGGATCCTGGGTAAAGACTATATAGAGAACTGCTACTCTGCCAATGCAGCTACCTGCATACAGCCTTACAGTTGTCTCTAGATAGTCAAGAACCACCGGAAGACACCTATATCACAGAGCTGGTCATCTTCACACAAGACAAGTCTCAAGTCTCTAATTCTTCCAAATGGTCATTAGCTCGTGATGCATTGGCCATTGCCAGTGCAAAGGCTGATGCATTGGCTTTTTCCCAGTGCAAAAAGCAGTAAAAGCATGAGCAACCTTTACTGGAAAGAAATAAAAATAAAAAAGAGAATGCCCTGTTAGAAGCAAGCCTATAATGGATAACCATAGGGAAAGAATTCACAACTGCCACAGGAGAAATCAAAGCTTTAGAGGCTATCCAAAAACAAAAGAATGACAAAACTCCGGGGCCTGATGGATTGTCAGCAGAATTGTATAAAGAATTCCAGGAGATACTAAGACCAACACTACTAGAGGCATGTAATGGTGTACTAACAGAAGCGAAAGTCCCACTATCATGGACGGAAACCAACTTAATCCTGATTGTGCTGTCCAGACAGTTTAGAGTTAATGGAATTTGGGATAGTTACTTAGGAATTGTGAGCTGTCTCCTTAAGAGAATGCATCATGGTAAATGTGGTTAAAGGTATCCTGGGAAATGTAGTCCATGTCACACGACCACATCTGTAATCCTGATTGGTCACTATATTAACCCTTGGGTTGGGGAAGGCTCCCTGACTCCTGCCTGAAACCACCATACTATACCATGCTTCAATCATCATGGGGTTGAGACCTTTTTATCTTTCTACTGTTCTGCTTATTATTCTCTGGATGGTATAAAGCAGACAGAGTAACTCCACAAAACATCTGTAACAAAGTATTTTTTATTGGTTCATCAGGTATCCTCATAACTCACATTTGTGATGAAGTTCTTCTTAATGTCCAATCCTTTGCATATCTGTCTCATAGTGTAGAAAGATAAAAAGGTCTCAACCCCATGATGATTGAAGCATGATATAGTATGGTGGTTTCAGGCAAGATTGAGGGAGCCTTCCCCAACCCAACAAGGGTCAATATAGTGACCAATCAGGATTACAGATGTGGTCACGTGACATAAACTACATTTCCCAGGATACCTTTAACTATATTTACCATGATGCATTCCCTTGAGGGGACAGCTCACAATTCCTAAGTAACTATCCCAAATCCCATTAACTCTAAACTGTCTGGACAACACACTGATACCAAAAGAGGACGCAGATCAAATGTTAATTCAAAATTAGAGCCCAATCTCATTACTAAACACAGATTATAAAATATTTGCTTCTAAAATAGCAGAACTCCTGAAAAGATTTCTCAATACGTTTATTCATTCTGATCAAAGTGGCTTTTTACGTAGAGGACATATAAAAAACATGAGAACAATACCTGATATATTAGAATACTATGAAAGACACAATGAAAAACAAGTGGTACTGCTTTTCCTTGATGCCCAAAAGGCATTTGATAATATAAATTGGGAATTCATGCTGCAACAATTGAGAGACATGGATTTTGGGAATAGATTTATAAACATGGTTTGAGCAATATATACAAAACAAAAGGCCAAAATAATAATTAATGGTGAAGTGACAGAAATATTACAATACAAAAAGGTACAAGACAAGACTGCCCACTATCCCCATAATTGTTTATTTTGACATTAGAAGTATTGATAAGAAACATACGTAAAGAACATCAGATTAAAGGTTTGGAAATCAGACAAAAACAATATAAACTACAAGCCTTCTTGGATGATCTAGTGTTTATTTTAGAGAAACCATTAAAATCAGGGGTGAAACTTATGGAGGAACTGACAGAATTTGGTAAAGTAGCGGGCCTGAAAATAAATAAGACAAAAACTAAAATGTTGGCAAAAAATATGACATCTAAACTAAAAGAAGAACTAACGAAAGAACTGGGCATTCAAATCGTGAAAAAAGTGAAATACTTAAGTATATTTGTTATGATATGTACAGAATAACTCTTGAGTAACAAGGATATGCACATGGAAACGTTTATGAGAGTAGTTATGAATAATTATTCAGGCACACACAGATACACTAAATTGAGTTAAGGTTTACTTTAAGAACTAGCACAGTCCAATAAACGGTCCAGGTTATATATGTTTTATAGTCCAAAGAATATCCAATTACAAAGTCTTCTTACCAGTTGCCTTTGTCATTTACACTAAACAAAAATATAAGCACAGCATAAATACAACAGAGAACTTTAGATAGCAACAGAATGTCAGAGAGAAGTTAGAGAGAGCAAGCTATGATCTCTAGCTCCCTCTTATGGTAATTTGCAATGTAATCAACCAATTGGAATATAGTATAAATCAATACAGTGATTTTGTCTTAAAGCTACAAACATATATCATTGGTTTATGTATTGCCAACCCAACTAATTGGTGGACAGATTCCTAACAATATTCTTAATAGCTAGGTGCATAACTCTCAGGGAAGATAATTATACCAAATTAACAAATCAAATTAAGAAGAATCTAGAAAGATGGAAGAATCTGCAACTTTCCTTAATGAGCAGGGTAGCTGTTATAAAAATGAATATATTACCAAAGATACTGTTTCATTTCAAAATATTCCTCTTAAATTAGAGAAAGGCTTCTTAAGAATCTGAATCATCTAATGTCAAAATTTATATGGCAGGAAATGAGACCAAGAATTAAGCTGAAAGCTATGCAAGACACTAAAGAAAAATGAGGATTTGGCATGCCTGAATGGGAGTTATATACTTATACAGCAATTGTAATATGGATAAAAGAATGGATTACATTGAGGAATACAGTTAAAAGTAGAAGGCCATGATATTCAAGTGGGCTGGCATGTTTTCTTATGGTACGAAAAAGATACAATACATAAATATTTCCAGAGACATTACTTAAGATAGGCAATGTTAATAGTTTGGAACAAAATCAAATATCAAAATTACATGAAATTTGGCTTTCCACACTAGAAGCATTTATACACTCAAATTTGATAAATATGGAAAAAATTGTAACATATAGAGACATATTAAATGAACAAGGAGAACTGAAAACTAGATTAGAACTGGTAGCACAAGGGGAGAATGTAGAATGGTAGTCTTACTCTGGGGTGGGATTCAAATTTCTTTACAACTGGTTTTGTGGGTGTGGTTTGGTGGTCATGTGACAGGTGGGAGTGGCTTGCTGACTGGGTGTGGCTAGGTGGTCATGTGACTGGAGTGGGTGTGGCCAGGTGACCATGTAACCAGCAAACCAAATGTAACTGGACCTTGCTTAATGACCAGGTCCTCGCTTAATGGCTAGTTGCTTAGCAAGTGTTTTTTGCCAGTTTCCAAGGCCTGGGGAGCCCTGGAGAGGGCAGGGCAAGGCCCAGGCAGATGGCCGTGTGACTGGCAAACCAAATGTAAGTAGTCCTCACTTAATGACTAGGCCCTCGCTTAATGGCCAGTTGCTTAGCAAGTGTTTTTTGCCAGTTTCCAAGGCCTGAGGAGCCCTGGAGAGGGCAGAGCGAGGCCCAGGCAGGTGGCCAGGTGACTAGCAAACCAAATGTAAGTGGTCCTCGCTTAATGACCAGGTCCTCACTTAATGGCCAGTTGCTTAGCAAATGTTCTAATTTACGACTGACCTCCACAGAGCTACTTGGCCTGTTTTTGGTGTTTTGACAGACAGACAGACCGACAGACAGACAGACACACACACACCCTTCTAACCCTGCTATTCTTTGATTCTGTAAGGATCTCCTGCTGGAGCAGGGGGTTGGACTAGATGACCTCTGAGATCCCTTGCAGGCCAGCCCTAGATTGCTGTGCTGCTTCAAAGTCTTCTGAAGCCAGAAGTTTATGTCTTTCCTTTCTCTCCTTTTTTTCTCTCTCCCTCTGTCCCTCCTTATATCTCATTTACTTTCTCCTTTCTCCTTCTTTCTTTCTTTCTTTCTTTCTTTCTTTCTTTCTTTCTTTCTTTCTTTCTTTCTTTCTTCCTTTCACTTCCTTTCTCTCTCCCTTTTTTCCTTTCCCTTTTCTCTTTCTTTTCTTTCTTGTATCTTCTTTCTCTCTTACTTTCTTTCTCTCTCCCCTCTTTCCCTCTCTTTCTCTCTCTCTTTATCTCCCTCTCTTTCTCTCTCCCCCCTCCCTCTCTCCCTCTTTCTCTCTCTCTCTTTCTGTACGTTCCTCCTTCCCTCTCCCTTCTAAAGCTAGGAAGCCCACCTGAAACACACACATACACACACACCCAGGGCTTGGATTCTCCCAGTTTGGCCCTATTCTATTGTACTCTGCCTATCAGAGAATAAGCCTGCAGGCAGGGACTGTGCTTTTTAGTCTTTGTGCAGGGTTTAAAAAAAATACATGCAATCAACAGAAACAAATGAGGCAGCTTAGAAACAAGAGGATACTCAGAGCAACCCCAGTTCTACAGTATCATAGAATAAGAACAGCCCAGAAGAAAGGCAATAGCAGGAAGGAAGGAAAGAAAGAAAGAAGAAACCACCCAATTGAGGGCTGCAGAATCATGCAACGTTTCAGATTGGTGACCCTTCCTAGACCCAACTGATGCTTCTTATTGTATCTACAGTATGTGAGTTTCAATCCCAAAGATGCTTCTTCTCCCCAGGAGTCCAACCTTCAATTATAGATGAATACTTCTGCACCCTTTCACTCTTTGTTCCTCAACATCCTTCTTCCATTGGATCACGAGCTATTGAACCAGATCAGAACCAAGAACAGTTGCAGTTATGCTGCAATGGTCATAAGTGTGAAAAATGATCATAAGTCATTTTTTCCAGTGCCATTGTAACTTTGAATGGTCACTAAATAAACCTGTTGTAAGTCAAGGATTATCTGTGCAAAAATACAAAAAGCTTCTTTGCTTGCAAAAAGCTGCCCTAAATACCAATCATTAGATTAAAAATACTTGCAAGCTGGAGTTACAGATTAGGCAGGGTGCCAGAGCATCTTGAGAAATGAAAATATTTAAAATGCAGTGATAACTATCAAGCAGCCAACTCTTGCTCATAAAGTGAAACCCTTTAGCAGAGAGGTCATTTAAGCTATCCAGCAGAGAGCAGACCCAGGAAAAGTAATCCTTAGATCCATTTGCACCATTTAAAAATACCAGCTGGTCTCACTCACCTCACAAGATAGCCTAAGGAAATCACCCAGATTTAAGGAAAGGTCACATGCCCCCCAGAAAGGCAGTAAAAAAAAATCAGTGCTAAGCTTGCATCCTGCAAAAGGACAGTGCCAGATAGTATTAAAGCAGTGAAGGAAGACCCCCTCCCCAAATAGAAAAAGAAAGGCAAGAAAAAATCCAAACACAATACAAATAATAAAATCACAAGTTAGCTGTTGCTTGTTGAAGCTGAATAGGGAAAATTATCCCATCAATAAACACAGGATTATTCACCAAGCACAGAATTAAGCTTCACTGAAAACCAGTTTTAGGCCAAAAATCAGAAAGGGTATGTAAAGTCACGTTTGAATGTCAATCTTTCTAACTAACCAAGAAGCCTTGCTGAATGTCACTCATCTTGTTTCCCTGTCACTAAAAGCTTTGTTTCATTGTTCAATGATTTCTTCAAAGTGCTGATTGTCCAGGGAAGTATTTCCTCCCAACAACAGTGTAAAAATCTTAAAACAACCCTTCCCCTTTAAGAAAGCCAAGCCTCACAAGCTCCAGAGACAGCAAGTCTAGGCTGTCTGCCAAGAATGTAATAAGGGTGGAAGAAAACAAAAAGAGATTGCTTCTAATTGCCAGTTGTCCAAACTGCTTAGAAAGTTAACAAGGGGTTCTATAGAACCAGTAGAATCCCACCCCTGGTAGCAACTGACTTGCATTTATGATGGTCGCAGTCTCCTGGGGTCACGTGACATGATCTCCCTTTTATGACTGTGTGACAAGCAAAGTCACTGGGGAAGCAAGCTTTGCTTAACCATCGTCTGCGTGACTTAAACAACGATCCCCTTAACATCAGTGGCAAGAAAGGTCGTAAAATGGGTCCAAGCTCACTGAACAGATGTTTCTCTTAGCAACGAAGATTCAGGGGAGCCAGATTCACTTAGCATCCATTCCAGTTACAATGGCACTGGAAAATGGGACTTACGACTGTCTTTCACACTTATTGACCATTGCAGCATTCCCATAACCAGGAGATCCAAATTCAGACAGGGACACTTGGCAACTGAGTCATACTTATGACACTCTGTGTCCCAGAGTCGTGCAATCCCCCTTTGTGACCTGACCGATGAAGTCCACAGGGAAGCTGGATTCACTTAACAACCATGTCTTGCTTTACAATGGAGAGTCGGGGAAGCTGGATTCACTTAGTGACTGTATGACTCACTTAAGAGCTGCAACTACATGCTTAACAATGGGGGCAAGACCAGCTGTAAGGTGGGTGAAAGCTCACTGAACAGTTGTCTCTCTTAGCAACAGAGATTAGCAACTGTGTGACTCACTTAAGAGCTGCAACTACTCAATTGTTGCAATTTTGGGCTCAATTGTTGTCGTAAGGACAAGGACTATATCTGCCTTCCTTTGCATGGAAGCCTTGCCAAGTAAACTCCTTCCCTTTTCTAGGAATTTCTCTTTGCAAATATCTTCTGGGACAGGTGGAGAAACAGTATATATCTCCACCTTGCAGTCTAGGAACAAATGGCAACTAGAGAGACCTAACCTGAAATCTGATGATGTCATTCTTATGAAAGACTGCCAGTCTCAGAGGAATGAGTGTTTCCTAGGCTGCATCACAAAAACTCTCCTGAGTAAGAATGGGGGAGTCAGGGAAGTTGAAGTTTAAAGTTTGTAAAAACAACAGAATTAAGTTGTTTCTCAGATCAACTTTCTGAAGTGGTTTTGCTGTTAGCATCTGAAGATTCAAATAGTGTTATCACTGATACCAGGCAGGGAGTGTCATCCTACAACATAAAACTTTATATACTGTTGTTTTTCTCTTGGAGAGACAAATATGCCCTAACTCTATTGTTTGAAACTGACTTCACCCATTTACCCATCAGCCTGCACCCTCAAACCAAGTGCACACTGCAAAGCCAGACGCCTTTTCCTTTAGCATTTGGAGAAGGCAGAAGCACAAAGAAGCAGCCATTTTAATCTGTGGCACATGGTCACCCATTGTTATTGTTATGGACTAAGCCAACGCAGCGATACAACCCTAAACAGCTTTACTTCACAGCAGGCTTGTAATCCTGCACTTCTCATTGGCCCGTGAATAGCAAGTCGTGATTGGTCATTTCTGGCCAGTCTGATTGGCTGTTAATGGGGCCCCCTGATTGGACGCTTGTGAAAGCGGTAAGCTCGAATCATTGGTTGTTTTGACAGCAGCCAGCTCTATAAAAGAGCTGCTGCTGCCCAAGTAGTTGCTCTGTGCTTTCTATTCAATAAAGAGTTGAAGTCACCGTTCGATGCCTTGTCTCCGTTCCTTGCGCCCATGCCCAGGACTTAACACTGGCAATGAGGATGGGATGCGGAGATGATAGAGCTGACTAAGTACGCATCGAACAAGACAGAGCACGTGGCGAAAGAGCGCATGCAACAAATGGCAAGATGACCAGCGGCACCATACCACCCGTTCCATTCAACCCAGCAGCCAAAGACTGGGACTCGTATATAGATCGCTTCCAGATGTTTCTGGAGACCAACAATTTAGAAGATGCTATGCCTGGCAAGAAACAAGCAGTGTTCCTGACTCATTGCGGCCCCACCATTTTCAAAATGGCTAAAGCACTGGCAAAACCGGCGGAAGTGAAGACCATGGATTGGGATACCCTCGCCCCGATCCTCCGGGCCCATTACATACCCGCAGTACCTACACTGATATGAAGACATGAATTTTACCAGAGGGACCAACAGAAGGACGAGAGCGTTGGAAATTTTGTAGCTGACCTCCGGAACTTAGGAGGTCTTTGTGGTTTTGCAAACTTAGAGGAAGCCCTAAGAGACCGCATAGTTCTGGGATTAAATGCACCACACGTGCAGAGTAAACTGATGGCAAAAGGTGACATCAGCCTTACAGATGTCATCGCCGACGCTACTGCTGCAGAAGCAACCAGAAAGTCAGCCGCTCGAATGCGCTGAGCGAACGCACCGCTTCACCAACTTGCTAACGATAGCCCACTTGTCACTGAGAAGCATGCTACCACTACCCACCACGAAGACCTCGAGTCATCCTCAGACAGTGATGAAGAGGAGGTCAACCGGCTCCGCTCGGAACGAGAGCAAAGAAACCAGAGACATCCGTGCCAATGTGCTGGTTGCGGGGCAAACCACCCGCGATCGGACTGCAAATTCCCCGATGCATTCTACCGTACTTGCGGAAAAAGAGGCCACATCGCAAAAGTCTGCAGAAGCAAGCGAGAGTCCAGTCCCAGCCGAAGGGAGAACAACCTCCGTCGGGAGACAGGCAAACCTCCTAAGAACCAGGACCGTCTGAACCACCAATGGAACAACCACTACTACTACAGAAATCGAGCACCTGCCTCTTCAATGAGACGAGAAGAGACCCACCAAACCATTATTATCGGCCACGCTTCATCGTTCGATGCAAGAAGATCCGCGTAAAGGTTACTACTGAGAATCGATCGTGCGTGATGGAAGTCGATTCGGGATCATCCCTATCGATGGTATCCTGGAAAACCCTCAAACAGCTGATCCCTGACATCTGCCGCCAGGACCTCAGCACACAACGAATCATCCTGAAAGACTACCAAGGAAACAGAATTCCTGTTGTCGGTTCCAGCCATGTCCAAGTATCCTTCAAGGACCGCATAGCGATGCTTCCCCTGACTGTCGTTGATCGTGACCGACCCAGTTTGTTAGGGTTACAGTGGTTCGCCCCACTTGGGATTGAACTAGCCGGCATACACCAAACCAGAAGTGACGACTGGGAAGAAGCTCTCATCCAGGAATTCCAGGACGTGTTCACAGGGACATTAGGCAAGTACAAGGGGACCCCTATATTGTTTAATCTCAGCCCCGATGTAGCTCCCATTCAGCTTAAACCTCGTTGGGTACCTTTTGCCTTAAAACCAAAAATCGACGAGCAGCTAGATAAACTGACAGCCCAGGGCGTATTGGAACCGATTGACCATGCCCACTGGGAAACTCCGATAATAACACCCATGAAGCCAGATGGTTCGTTAAGAATTTGTGGGGATTACCAGGCCAGCCTAAATCATGCTCTTCAACAGAGTGCTTACCCAGTACCGGTGGTTCAACACCTTCTTCATTCGCTGGGTGGCGGAAAAATATTTGCGAAATTGGACTTAGCTCAGGCGTACCAGCAACTACCTGTAGACGCGACAACTGCAGAAGCCCAGACAATAGTTACCCATAGAGGCGCTTTCAAGTGCAGTAGACTCCAATTCGGAGTAAGCGTGGAGCCTGGCATTTTCCAAAGTTTAATGGAGAGACTATTACAAGGCATAAAAGGTGTTGTGCCTTATTTTGACAACGTCCTAATAGCTGCCCCCACTAAAGAGTTATTAGTACAACGACTCAGAAAAGTTCTACAGAAATTTAAAGACACTGGTCTAAAGGTAAAAAGGGACAAGTGTCAACTTTGTACAGAGAGAGTGGAGTTCCTGGGATACCTTCTCAACAGACAGGGAATCCACCACACTGAAAAAAAACTAACCGCAATCAAAAACGCCCCGAGACCTAGGAATAAGACAGACCTCCAAGCCTTCCTGGGACTCATTAACTTTTATAACATCTTCTTGCCCCAGAAGGCAACCGTAGCCAAACCCCTACATAGACTTCTTGACAAAAAAGCTTCCTGGGTCTGGGGACGGCGTGAAGAGAGAGCATTCCAAGAGGTAAAAGACCTCTTAACCTCCGATGCTGTATTAATGCAATACAACGAGACTCTACCTTTAATGATTACCTGTGATGCCTCACCATTTGGAGTGGGAGCCATTTTAAGCCATGTCCTACCAAATGGGAATGAGGCACCTATTGCGTTCTTTTTGAGAACTTTGTCGAAAACCGAAAGGAACTATAGTCAACTCGATAAAGAGGCTCTCACTATTGTATCTGCAATTAAATGTTTCCATGAATATGTGTATGGGAGACCCTTTACCATAATTACAGACCACAAGCTGCTGCTTGGTATTTTGGTAGGAAACAAACCAACTCCTCATATCTTATCACCAAGAAAGACACGTTGGTCAGAATTTTTAGCCGCCTATGATTACCAATTGCAACACCACCCGGGGAAAACCATTCCCCACGCTGACGCTTTGAACCACTCTCCACTACCAGACATCATAGAGGACCTTGCTCCAACCGTAGCTGTATTGCAAATCAAAACCCTCAAATCGCCGCTGCTAACTGCTCGAGTCATCGCCTTAGAAACAAAAAAGGACCCTGTTCTGGCACGAGTCCTCAGCTGGGTAGAACGGGGTTGGCCGATCAGCACAACCAATGACATGTTCAAGCCATTTAGAAATCATCAAACAGAGCTATTCTCCCAGAAAGGCTACATAGTGTGGGAGACAGAGTCATAGTCCCGGAGAAATTGCAATATAGGGTGTTGAAAATGTTGCACGATGGACATCCAGGCATCGTGCAGATGAAAGCATTGGCCAGGAGTTACACATGGTGGCCTGGCTTAGATCATTAGATAGAGACCTGGGTAGCAAAATGCAGCAAATGCCAGGAGATTCGCTCCACTCCTCCAAAAACTCCCCCAACTCAGTGGGAAATGCCTCGAGGTCCTTGGTCCCATATCCACATCGATTTTGCGGGACCCACAAGAGGACACACTTTCCTCTTAACAGTGGATGCCTATTCAAACTGGCTCAAAGTCCGCAAGATGAAAAGCACCACTACAGAGGCAGTCACTAAAAAGCTGAATAAACCATTCGTTACCCACGGATTGCCGGATGTCCTGGTCTCCGATAATAGCCCCCAATTCACTGCCCTGCCATTCGAACAGTACCTGGCAGATTGGGGCATCCGCCATGCCTTAACATCGCCAGCTCACCCTGTGGCCAATGGTAGGGCTGAGCGAATGGTTCAATTTGTAAAATAGACCTTGCACAAAATGGACCATGGCGACATTGACAACAAAATAAACCAGATGCTTCTCCTCCAGCACTTAACCCCAAACAGTACCATGAACAAGACCCCAGCTGAACTCCTGATGGGCTGGAAACTTCGCTCGCATCTCGATCACCTCCACCCAAACTACACGCCGGAACAACCCCCGGGCTCCAGTAGCAAGTGTCGGGCATTCCAGGAAGGTGACCTCGTGTTTGCAAAAAACTTCTTGGGCGACCCACTGTGGGTCCCCGCTACCATAACGCAACTTACAGGACCCCGATCCTATCGCCGACAAACTGCAGATGGTAAGATGTGGAAACGCCACATAGACCAACTCCTTTCCAGACTAGCACCTAGCCCCATCTCAGCCCCGAAACCTCTAGCTGGGGGGGGGGGGAGGGAACATTGAGGAGGCTGAAGAAGAAATGATAATCGAAACCCAACAGCCTACACAACCAACCAGAGGACACTCACCATCAGGAGGAGAACCAAGCCAGGGAGTGGCCTCGCTGCGTGACACCACTGCGATAGAAACAGATCCAGGGAACCCGGAAGACAGCACTGGCATAAGCAGGGAAAGCAGTCCAGGGCCACAATTTTCACCATCCAACCCAGCTAGCAGCCCACCGGAACCAGACCCAGGACAGAAACCGGTGGAACAGCGCAGGTCAAGCAGACAGGTGAAGCGACCTGCCTATTTACGAGAGTATGTCATCCCACCCCTCAGATGGAACCTAGGGGGAAGGGGTGTTATGGACTAAGCCAACGCAGCGATACAACCCTAAACAGCTTTACTTCACAGCAGGCTTGTAATCCTGCACTTCTCATTGGCTGTGAATAGCGAGTCGTGATTGATCATTTTTGGACAGTCTGATTGACTGTTAACGGGGGGCCCTTGATTGGACGCTTGTGAAAGTGGTAAGCTCAAATCATTGGTTGTTTTGACAGCAGCCAGCTCTATAAAAGATGCCTCATCTCCGTTCCTTGCGCCCATGCCCAGGACTTAACAGTTATGTTCAGCAATAACATCATCATCATCATCTTCATCATCATCGTAAAAAGTCTCGATAGTGGATGTGGCAGTGTCTGGAGACAGCAGAAGAGAAAGAACTGGAGAAGATAACTGTTAGATATGGGCTAGATTGAAGAGGCAGGATAACGGGGAGAAAGAAAAGACCTCTTTATTCTGCTCCAAGTAAAGACTGCTGCTAGATTTGCTGGCTGTTCTTTTTACAGGCTGCTGTCCACAACTTCAACCACTGACAGCTGTTCATTTTGCCGCCCAGTAAATGAACCAATGGGGGAAGTCTGACATCACTGACTTTTCCCCATTTAATATCTAACACCCTTCCCCTCCTGGAAGAAGCATTCATCCAATCAGTTCTCACTCACAGAACATAATCACGAAAGTAGGTGGGACTCCTGTGTGCGCGGCTGGACCTTCCCAGTTCAGCCTCACCAGTGGTGGTGACCTAACTAGTTGGGTCTGCTGTCACTCCAGAGCCAGACCTTTGAATTGACTCAAGGTTTTTGGGGGGCAGGGCTGGCTCGGATGAAACAGAGGGCTCTGAGTTTCTTTCCTGGATCCTCCCCCCCCAAGCTAAGTTATCCTATGGTGTACTTGAGTTTGAGTTCTGCCCTAAAGTGGGGAGGCTTGTGTTTTCAGTATTTTTAGTTGTCAGGTTGGTCTTTCCTCTCTGTGTTGGAGTTCTGTCTCTGAGGCTTTCTGGTCATTCTGATCCTGGTCCAATCATCCCTGGAGTCTATGTGTCTGCTCCATATTTTCCCATTTTCTAGTTCTAATCTATATGATCGGGGGCCTGTAACTTGCACTACTCGTGCAGGGATCCATGGGGACTCCTCTGCATAGTTGTGAGCATAGACCGATTGGCCTATGTTTAAATATCTGCATTTACTCGTGTGCTTGGATTGTAGTGTAGGTGTAATCTATCTTGCTCTGATCTTAACTTCCTCCCCATTAAAAGTTCTGCTGGACTTCTTTGTGTGGTGGCTGAGGGTATATGTTGTATCATTAAGAACTTGTCTAGTTTTGTTTGCCATTCCCCTGATCCCATTTGCTAAGATTTCCTTCATGGATCTTATGACCCTCTCTGTTTGCCCATTATTTTGGGGAGTGTCCTGGTGTTGATAATGTGTGGCGGATTCCCTGTTTAGCTAGGAAACGTTCAAAATTGCTGTGAATTGGGGCCCATTATCTGATACCACATCTGCTAACCCATGTGTGGCAAACAATTTCCTCAATAACTTAATCACGGCATCTGCTGTGGTGGTTTTCATGATCGTTACTTCTACCCATTTTGAATATGCATCAATGGTTATTAGAAATATTTGCCCTTGCATTGGCCTTGCCAGGTCTATATGTATTCTAGACCAAGGTGCTTATGATGATTCCCATTCTAGAATTGGTGCTGAAGGGGGTACAGGTCTGGATTCCTAACAAAGTATACAAACTGCAACCCATTTTTCAATTTCCTTATCCATTTCCGGCCACTGGGTATAACTTCTAGCTAATGCTTTCATTCGTACTATCCCTGGGTGGCCTTCATGCAACATTCGTAAGACTTGTTCTCTCAGCTTCCCAGGTATCACAACTCTATCCCCACCACAACAACTACCCTTTAATTACAGACAGTTCATTTTGCCAGATTTTAAATGGTTTAAAGTCAACTTCCAGCTTTCTTCTGGCCATCCCCTCAACACCCAGTTTAAAATACACAGCAGAGTTTTGTCTTTGGCTGATTGTTTGGTTATCTCTGATGCTTCTATAGGGCCAATGGCAATGTCTTCAATGAAGAGTATGGATGTGGCTGGAGCTGGGTCTTCAATAGGTTCTGGAAGGGGGCAATGGCTGAGTGCATCTGCATGAGTTATGGTCTTGCCCAGTCGATGTATAAGTTGATAGTTATATGCAGCTAAGAAAACAGTCCATCTTATCATTCTGGGCGATATGTTTGGTGTTGGTTTGTTTCCTGCTATGATACTTAGGAGTGGTTTGTGGTCTGTGACTAATTTAAATTGTCTCCCATAAAGATATTCATGAAAACACTTAATGCCTGCTACTGCAACCAGTGCTTCCTTATCTAGTTGGCTGTAATTCCATTCAGCTTTGGATAAAGTTTTTGAGTAGAAAGCAATGGGTGCTTCTCTGCCATTTGGGAACTTATGGCTGAGAATGGCCCCTACCCCAAAGGGGGATGCATCACATGTTAGTGAAAGAGGTAATGTTTCATTATATTGTACTAGAACACTGTTAGAAGTTAGGAGTCCTTTTATGGTTTCAAATGCAGTTGCTTCTCAGCACCCCCAAGTCCATTCTGCTTTTTTATCAAGAAGTCTGAAGTGGTTCAGCAATTATCGCTTTCTGTGGTAGAAAAATATTGTAAAAATTTAAAAGTCCCAGGAAAGCTTGTAATTTTGTTTTGTTTGTTGCAGTGGAAGCTTCCTTAATTGCTTTTATTTTACTATCTATCTGTGTACCTGTCTCATCAATTAGATATCCCAGAAATTCAACGCTTGGCACTGCTATGTGGCATTTCTCTTTTTTGATTTTAAGGCCAGCTTCTTGAAATCTGCTCAGGACTAGCCATAGTCTTTGTTTAAGTTGTTCTTTTCTTCAGATGGGCTATTAGTTTATCTAATTATTCATTCACCTTGGGCCTCAGGACAAAAGGGACTCACCTTGGTTTTATTCTGACAGGGGAAACTTTTGGATTAAGGTTGAAAGAAATAGGGGTTCCCATATACTTGCCTATGCTCCCATCAAAAGCATCCTTGAATTCAGTCAATAGGTCCTCTCTCATTTGATTGTACTCCTCTGCTTGCATGGTGTGGATGGTCACCTCCACTCCTAAGGCTCTAAGGCTCCTCCTATAACGAGGAGGCTTGGTACTTCTTTGTCCACGACAGTTAAAGGCAATTCACTGGTGAAGTTTCTGAATTTTACTGGAAAAATTCCTCTTCCAAATATGGGAATTCTATTCCCTTGGTAGTCTTTTAGTATAAAACATTGTGGTTTTAGTTATTGTCGAGATATGCCAGGGATTGCTTCCTTTATAGTTGTCTAGGACACCATAGATATGTAGGATCCAGAGTCAATTTCCATATCACAAGGTTTTTCTCCTATTATCACTGTGATGTTGAATTTCTTAGATTTATGGGGGTCAGAATGCCCCACAATTGTGTGCTCATAGTCTCTGTCCCTCTCCATTCTATTATCTTCCCGCCTGTAGTTTGAATTTGGCGGTCTCTGGAATCCCCTTTGTTGTGGACCACGTGTCTGATTAGGGAAACCTGCTTGTCTCTGATTGGGGTATGCTGGCAGATTTGCTCTGCATGCTTCAGCAATATGCCCCCTGCTCTCGCATCAATGGCAGATTGCATCCCTGAATTTGCAAACCGCCTGGGGGTGGTTTCCTTTGCAGCCTGCACACCACAGGGGTCTCTGGCTCACCCCTTGGGGCCCTGATCTTCTATCTGGCTTTACTCTATGTATTTCTTCCTCCTATTCAGAGAGTTCTCCAATCTCTACCTCTCCTTGATATTTGCTCGTCATCCCCCATGCTGAATGAATGGTCTTGGACTTCTCAATTTTAGTGCTGGTTCATCTAAGATTTCTGCTGCCCGGGCTTCCTCTATTACTTCTTTTAAAGAGATGCTCTTTTTAGCTATTAGCTTCCTTTGTAATCTCAGGTCTCTCATTCCAACTACAATATTATCTCTTAAAGGTATTTCCACATTTTCAGACTCACAGCCTGCACCAATATCTTGTAGATTTGTAAGGTAATCATTTATGGTCTCACCTAGTTTCTGTTTTCTGCAGTAAAAATGAAGTTGGTGAGCCAGTAGCGATGCAGTGGGAACATAATGTTCTTCTAACATCTTCTGTAATTCTTTCCATTCCATTGTTTCCACATCTTTGGGTGCAGCTAGGGTTCTAGCTGTTTTGTAGAGGTGATTCCCACAATATCCCAGGAATAGAGTTCTCTTCCTCTGTTTTGTTGTATCATGCAGTGAATTTGCTTCTAGAAACATTTGAAATTGTCCCATGTACACAACCCAGTCATCCCTCGTTAGATCAAAAGATTCTGGTTGAGCATGGGTGTACATTCTGATGATCAGCGCAGTGATAGAAGCATTCTGATGTAAGAAATTATCCGCCTACACCTCATATTATCCCACCTTCATTGCCAGTGTTAGATATGGGCTAGATTGAAGAGGCAGGACAATGGGGAGAGGGAAAAGATCTCTTTATTCTGCTCCGAGTAAAGACTGCCACCAGGTGTGCCTGTTGTTCTTTTTACAGGCTGCTGTCCACAACTTCAGCCACTTATGGCTATTCATTTTCCCACCCGGAAAATGAATCAATGGGGGAAGTCTGACTTCACTGACTTTTCCACATTGAACATCTAACAATAACAAAATACAAAGACCTACAAATAGAAATAGAACAAGTATCACAAAGGCAAGCAAGGGTAGTACCAATAGTAATAGGCCCCCTTGGGTGCAGTCCCAAAACAACTGGAGCATCACTTGAATACCATAGGCATTGACAAATTTGCCATCAGTCAATTGCAGAAGGCAGCTTTACTTGGAACAGTTTCTATCCTGTAGTGATATCTGTAACACCATTAAACATCCCGATTTGCTTATCCCAGGTTCTTGGTAAGGACTCAATAGGTAAACAAAAATGCCAAACTCAGTCTGAACAACTGGCTGACTGTGAGAATAATAAGCTGTTGAGCTACCAACCAGCCCCAAAGGTTGTGAATCTCATCAAATATTAACAGCAGCAGCAACAACAACAACAACAACAACAACAATAATAATAATAATTTAATTCAGAAAGAGAAAAACAACGGAAATGATCCAGGAAATTACCAACCAATTACCTGCTTGCCAACAAGCTATAAGCTTCTTACTGGCATAATTGCAAATCAAATTTATGGATACTTGAAAAGATCTGCTTCCAGTGGAACAGAAAGGGTGTTGCAAAAACTCAAGAGGAACAAAAGACCAGCTGCTGATTAACAAGCTAATTCTGAAGAATTTGAAGAAAAGACGAACTAACCTGTGCGTGGCTTGGCCCCCTCCCCCAGCAGCAAAGAGCTGCTCCGGGGGGCTCCCGCCACGGCGCAGCCAGGCACTTTGTCTCGCTGTCCCCGGAGCAGCTCTTCGCTGCTAGGCTAGGGGGAGGGGGAGGCTGCCTGGAAGCGTGCAACCCAGGAACTCGTGGGGGCCCCGGGCGCCCATTAATGGGGAAGGAGAGGCCGCTTGGGGTCGCCAGGCTCAGGCAGCCTCCCCCGCCCCCTCCCCTAGCAGCAAAGAGCTGCTCCGGGGGGCTCCCGCCATGGCGCAGCCAGGCACTTTGTCTCGCTGCCCCTGGAGCAGCTCTTCGCTGCTAGGCTAGGGGGCGGGGGAGGCTGCCTGAGCCTGGCGGTTTCTTGGCAAAGCTGGAAGTGCGCAACGCAGGAGCTCGCGGGGGCCCCGGGCGCCCATTAATGGGGAAGGAGAGGCCGCTTGGGGTTGCCAGGCTCAGGCAGCCTCCCCCACCCCCTAGCCTAGCAGCAAAGAGCTGCTCCGGGGGCTCCCGCCACGGCGCAGCCAGGCATTTTGTCTCGCTGCCCCCGGAGCAGCTCTTCGTTGCTAGGCTAGGGGGCGGGGGAGGCTGCCTGAGCCTGGCGGTTTCTTGGCAAAGCTGGAAGTGCGCAACGCAGGAGCTCGCGGGGGCCCCGGGCGCCCGTTAATGGGGAAGGAGAGGCCGCTTGGGGTTGCCTGTGTGGCCCTCAGCGGGTAGACAGCTGCGGCGGCGATGCTGCCCTGGAGGCGCGATCGGTTGCAGCCACACCAGCGCAGGCCAGGCATGGTGCCGTAGCGGCTGACTCGAGTATAAGCCGAGGGCGGTTTTTTCAGCACAAAAAATGGGCTGAAAAACTCGGCTTATACTCGAGTATATACGGTACTTTTAAAGATTTTGCGGAGCTGCTGTATTTGACACTGCTACCTCATTGCTGGCTCCTCAGTCGGTAAAGACTGTGCCCTGGGAGGAATTGCAGGAAATCCTTTGTAATCACTATTCCCCTAAACCCTCCCAAATTGCCAGGCATCATGCTTCTGAAAGATGAACCCAGGCTGAGGGAGAGACTATTAGCATGCTGAGAACAGTTGCCTTACATTGCAGGTTTAGAGACCACTTGATGATATGCTATTAGACCAATTAGTCTGTGGGGTGAGGGACCTAAGACTGCAGAGATGCCTTCTCACTAAAGGCGATCTCAGCAGGGTGGGATTCAAATGTTTTAACAAACAGTTCTGTGGGCGTGGCTTGGTGGTCATGTTATTGGCTGGGCATGGCCAATTCAAAATCACTCACATTGAGGCACGCATCTCTTCACCTGGCCTCTCATGACTGCGGGGATGCTGCAACAGTCATAAGTGTGAAAAATGATCATAAGTCACTTTTTTCAGTGCCATTGTAACTTTGAATGGTCACTCCACACAAGCAAAGTACCAGCAAAGGAGGGAGGGAAAACAGAGATGTTACTGGAGTCCTTCCAAGAATGTAATAAGGGTAAACGGAGAGGCAGTTTCTGTAAGCAACACCAGAATGTTTCCTTCTTGCCTTCCTTATAGGATTAGGCCAGTAATTTCTTCTAACAACTGGTTCTCCAAATTGCTTAGAATGTTAACCAGTTCTAGCGAATAGGTGCGAACTGGTAGAATCCCACCCCTGGATATCACCCTTAAAATGGCTATAGAAGAATCTCAAAGTGCTGAATTGTCAATGCTCTCAGTGGCAAAGATTCAAGGAAACCCTGTCAGCTACAGTAGCTCAGCTGTTCACTTCAGTGAAGCCTTCCCTGAGGAAAGCTCTGACGAAGCTGGTGATGTTAATCACCTCAGACAGCCTAAAGCCACTCAGAGAAAAAACTGGTTTGCCACCATCAGCCCCCATGGTCTCAGCTCATCTGCCTGAGCTGTGGGGGAAATCACCTCAGGACTTCCTGCCAGTTCAGGAATGCCATTTGCTTAAAATGCCAAAAGAAAGGTCTCTTGGCCAGAATTGGTCAGACTGGGAAAACTTTCAACCAGCCCCAACAGCAATTCCCTCAATCAACACATTTCCAGAAGCAAGTAGAAGACTGCTTCACATGCCACCAAGCTAAATCACTAAACAAAAATTCTAACAAAATAAGTGTCATTATTTCCTTAGAAGGCAAACCTTGCAAGATGAAGGTAGACACTGGCTCAGCACTTTCCATCATCTCATGGAGCACGTTGAAGTGAATCCTCCCTCACATGGCAAAGAAGAGGCTTCAAGACTGCCATTTAACTCTGCTTTTAGGCCCCAAAAGAAGCCTTCACTTTCAAGGCTGTCAAATCATTACTAACTTCAGATTCAGTCTTGGTCCAGTTCAACAAGGACCTTCCTTTAGTCTTGGTGTCAGACGCTTCACCATTCAGCATTGGTGCTGTATTTAGCCACAGATTATCCAATGGCTATGAGGCACCAATTGCCTTTTTCTCAAGAATATTTTCTCAAACTATAGCCAAATTAACAAGGAGGCTTTAGCCACAATTACATCAGTAAAGAACTTTCACAAATTCCTCTATGGTCACCATTTTGAACTTATCACTGACCATAAGTCCCTCTTGGGATTCTTGTCAGGCAACAGGCAAACACCTCAGATTTTGTTCCCAAGGATGACCAGACAGACTTTGTTTATAGCAGCGTATTCCTAAACGTTATCACATCAAGCAGGCAAGCACCTCAGTCATGTGGATGCTCTCAGTCATTGCCCCCTGCCTACTGCAGTGGAAGACCCAGCACCAACCAATGCTGTGTTCCTGATCAAAGACCTCAACCTGCCCATCACATCCGTTGACATTGCTGCCCACTCTGCCAAAGACAAGGTAATATCCCAAGTCCTTGACTGGGTAGGAAGGGGATGGCCTAAAGGCCTTTTTTCACCTGCATTCTTGCCTTTTAAAATCTGCCAGCAAGCATTGTCATCCCTACAAGGCTGCCTGATATGAGGAAGCAGGGTGGTCATTCCTTTACAGCTGCAGATTCGTTTTAAAAGTACTTCATGAGGGTCACTCTGGGATTATCAGGATGAAAGCATTAGCACACAGTTACATGTAGTGGCCTGGCATGGATGCCCAAATTACTAGCTGGGTGAACACTTGCCAACTGTGTCAGGTCACCAGACCCTGCCCCTCCTGCATCCACCCCAGGAAAAATGGGAAAGCTCAGAATCCCCTTGGTCTAGACTCCATATTGATCTGGCAGGCCCCTTTCAGGGGCAAACATTCTTGGTGATAGTGGATTCCTTCTCAAAGCCTTAATGCCCACTACCACTTCTGAAGCAGTTGTGAAGGTCCTTTTGTGAACCTTTCCTTCCCATGGCCTACTAGACACCATAGTGTCAGACAATGCTTTCTTCTTCTATTGAAAAAAACCACAACGTATCTGCAAGAATGAAAAATGTGTGCAGTTGGAGATGTTGCCCTTGCTAACTGCACAGTTTGGCTGTTCTCTTCAAATATTGTTTCTGTTATGTATTGTATATAGTGTATAGTTGTCAGTTGGAGTTCTCATTCTAGTCCTCTGTTGGAGCAGGAAAATACTCTCTCCTGATTGGTTGTTTGGCTGATCAGTTTCATATAAAAGGAGCTGAGTCAGCCAAGGAGTTCAGTTGCCTCACAGGCAGTATTGAATAAAGAGAAATCACTCTGGCCTCATTTCCATTCTTCACTCAGAACTTAACAGTTTCTATAGTTTGCTGGGCATACCAATTAGCTTTTCCAGCAATGGCTGTTTTCTCTAAACATGAGCATACACCACTGCAGAGCCCATGTTTGTAATATTGTTTTGAAAATAGGTTTATTTACAACTGTCAAACCAAACAAAAGCTGTACATGAAGAACAAACCATACAAGTTGCAAAAAAAATCTTAGACCTTATTGTTGTACAACAAACTCTGTAATTTCTGCTCTTTATTTATCAGACTTCCAGAAATCCCTGGGGCTCTTCCTGTGGAAATACATTGAGTTACTACACATTCTGCAGAACTATTACTAATGTTGTTTTCCTGTTTATAATGTGGAGCACTACACCAATTCTTCTGCATTTTTGCCGAAATGAAATTATTAGAAATGACAAAAAGAAGACAGTTTCACCACAACAAGAGCCTGCCATAAGGCAAAGTCACTAAACAAGCAAATGTGTTGCCCCCTCTGTGACCCAAATTTTCTTGGTTGGAATTCTATTGGTGCATTTTGAAAGGTTGGATAGATTCATATTTTTATGCCCAGCCTCAAACATTAATGGTAGAAGGAATACCAATTCTCCAGCATGACGATTGGAGAATCCACGGATGGGTTGACACATGCCTTTCTGCCCAGAGACTGAGTCCATGATCTTTGCCACACTGCTTGTCAATTGTCACTTTCCCCAGTTCACGACTCAGTCTTGCTCTAAGAGGTTGTGGCAAAGATTGGCTCCTCAATCTCTGGTGAGAAGCATGGATTCTTCAATCTGTCATTTAGTGCAGGTGGGTTAGTTCTCACCACACTTTTTAAAATGCTGCCAAGGATTTATTTTCCACCCCTTTTTTTTCCTTTTCTCGGCTTTCTAGCTGTTCCCTATAGCTTTCCTTCCTGACAACAGCGCTTTTGTCAGGGAGAGTTTTTCCCGCATGTGGGAAGCCTGCCTCTCACTTGAGGCCTCACTTGCCCAGGCTTTACATCTTTGAAGCACCGCAAGCCACTCAACAATTAGGGGTTTTGTTTTGTGTGTGTGGGGGGGCTTTTATTTATTTTTCCGGCTTTCCAGCTTCAGCTATTCACTTTTTAGAGCCACTTGCATTCCAGAGGCCAATCTGAGAGCCTCCTTTGCCTTGGCCATCCTCTGCTGCCAGCTTTTCACAGGGGAACTTTAGGAACACGGAGCTACAGGGAGAGTGTGCTGGCTACCAGTGCTGGTTTGCTGCCATACAAGCCTAGCCCTACTTAGCCTCATATTAAGCAGCAGTAATCTAGGGGCTAAGAAGCTGTCAAGAAGGCTGAACAGTTTCTGTTGGCCAACAGCATGGCAGGGCAAGAAGCCTATTCTCCTTCTCTTCCCATCAAGAGATCCAGCTCCAGAAGAGGTAGATCAGTCAACCAGGAAGCAGCTGGCAAAATTAGAGCCAAAGCTACCTACTCTAGAAAACCTTCCAGAGCTGAAGAAAAGGATGCTGACAGAAGAATGAGGGCTCTGGAGAAACAAATTTACAGAGTGCAGAAGGCACAGCAGGAAAGTATTACATCTCTTGCCTTGACTGAAGCAGTTATTCCATCACCCACCCCAGCCAGCTTTGCAGACTAGTATTGCAGTTCCTATGAGCTGGTCACCAGAGGGTGATAGGGAATATTTTTCTATTTTTCCAAGGGAAGGTCAGGTTGAGACAATGCAGTTTCCCTTTGACTGTAGGGTCCCTGAAGGAGCTGATCCCCATGTTAGGGAGAGGGCTTTCACCCCTGAGGCAACTTTTACTCCCACTGCGGTGGGGCTCCGCCCAATAAATAAACAGGGAACTGGTCCATCTGAAGAACTAAATTCCTCATTTCACAAGCTATCTCCCAAGGAGTAGCCATGGGAGTCATGTTGTTTTTGTTACTTCTGAGTCCCCTCCTCAGCAGTCACATCACTATATGTATACTAGAGAGGCTGGGAGGTCACATGGGGCTTCATCTCCCGCCCATTCAGTCAGAAGCAGGGCATCTGTCTTAGAGGAAATGGACCACATGGAGCAAGAGTTCTCAGTTGATGACCTTGACCTTGTCCCTGATCTCCCCATCTTTCATTGGAATTTTTCATCCAGCACTGTTCAAGTCCCTCCTTCATAAGGCCAAGGCCACAGGCCAGATTGGGACTTCTTCCTCCACACCTGTGGGACCATCAGGTCCTCACGTGCCAGACAAAACTGAGTTCTCTGAACACAGGAAAACATCCCCTGCCCCAGGTTTTTCCTTGAGGTAGTTCAGAGACAGTGGAACCAACACTGGTACATTCCCTAAGCTAGGTAGCAATGACAGGAGGCATTTTAAATGGCTCCTTCTCTGTCAGACACCTTGGAGTTGCCCTCAATGGATGATCCTCTGGCCTTCCTTGTTTCTCCCTCAGCAGTCTCTTGGGACATTGCTGAGGCTCTGGAGGCCAAGGACACACTTAGCAAATGCCTGGGCAGTTAAGGCGGCCACTGCCACCTCCTTTTTCGTAAGGACCTCCTTACTTTGGCTCAAGGAGTTGCAGGCGCGGGTTCCTCCAGAGGAGACATGCATTCACCAAGACATTAATCAACTGGTGGCAGCAGCTGAGTTTTCAACTGACTCCTTGCTGCATGCTGCCCATTTCCCCTCTAGGGCTCTAGCCTCTAACAATACTTCCCACAGACTTTTATGGTTTCGCCAATGGCAGGCAGACGCCAAAACCAAGTGTAGGTTGGCTTCAGCTCCCTCTTCTTCTCTCTTCGAAGAGGCCTTGAACCCACTGCTAACGTAGAACAAGGACAACGTAAAGTCTTGTCCTCTGTCACTAGGAGGGATGATAGGCGGGCTTCGCCTTATGGGCGTCGCTCTTCCTTTCGTCAGCCTGACAATGTTTCTGATCACTCCTCCTTTCAGCGCCCTTCCCCCCCCCAAGTCTGATCAACAAGACAGATCTACCTTTAGAGATATTGTCAGTCAACAACAGCAACCTCAGGCCAAGGGGCCCTTTCATGGAGAGGGGAGAGTCCCATTCGCTGCTTTAAGTGACTGCCAGAGCTGTCCCCCCATTTGCGGATGTCTATTTGCCCACCAGTGGGAGAAGATGATTTCAGATTTGTGGGTTCTGAATACTCTAAGATTCAGCTTAACTCTGGAATTTCTCTCCATTTCTCTAAGGCACTTTATCCATTGCCCCACCTCCAGAAACTCCCTCAAGAGGGATCTCATGGACAAGGCAATTCAACATTTCCTGGACATCCAGGCCATCGAGCCAGTCCCAGAAGATCAACGGAGACACGGATTTTACTCAATTGTTTTCCTTGTTCCGAAGTCCTCAGGGAGGTTCATTTGATGTACAAGAGGTTCAAAATGCACTCTCTGCAGTCAATCTTGGACAGCATCAGGGAGGGTGACCTCCTGTCATCCATCGATTTGACGGAGGCATACCTCCACATCCCCATCCATCCTTGGCACCGATGGTACCGTGGGTTCTGTTACTCAGATCACCATTTCCAGTACAGAACTCTACTGTTCAATCTAGCTTCGACCCCTAGGTCCTTCACAAAGATCCTGGCAGCACTGGCTGCGCAGCTCAGAACCATCCCGGTATGCCTCCAGTGCTACCTGGATGATATTCTCATTCAATCGTCCTTGCCCCAGCTTGCTCAGGAGGATCTGGAGATGACAATCCATGTTCTCCAAGAACACAGATTCTTGATAAATTTTCAGAAAAGTCATCTGATACTTATCACTCGACTGCTCCATTTAGGAGCAGTGATAAATACCAGGCTGTGCAAAATCTATCTTTCCCAAGAGCGACAGGACAGTATCAAGTCCTTAGTCACTCAAATCAAGATGGAACATTTTGTTCCATTGGTAGTTCTCTCTCCGCTCCTGGGAAAGACGGTCTCTCATTCCATAGGCCCGATAGCACCTAAGGACTCTGCAATGGTTCCTTCTACCATTTCAGAGAACAGGGACCAGCAATTCCAATGCCAAGATCAGGGTCCCATTGGAAATATTCAGGTCCCTCAGATGGTGGGTGTCCTTAGCAATAGCCAGGGGGACACTATTCAAGGAGCCCAGACCTTGACCTCAGATGCCAGCCTGTTCAGATGGGGAACCCATCTCCAGCAGCAATTGGCTCAAGGACAATGGTCTCAGGCAGACCTGAAGAAAAACATCAACTGGCTGGAGCGCCAAGTGATCTACCTTGCCCTTCGAAGCCATGGTAGAGGGATAACACCTATTAATCTTGACAGATAATGAGACCACAAAAGTGCATATCAATCGCCAGGGGGGCACCCATTCGAGGTCTCTCTGTGTGAGGCGAACCACCTATTTCTCTGGGCAGAGACTCTCCTCAGTTCCATCAAGGCAGAACACATCTTGGAGCTGGCAAACGTGCAGGCAGACTTTCTCAGTCAGAGCACAGTGGACCATCTGAGTGGCAACTGCACCTGGACATTTTCCAGGAACTGTGGCAGAGGTTCAGCCATCCAGTCCTGGACTTATTTGCCACCCCGATGAACTTGCAACTGCCCAGATACTTCACAAGGTTTCCAACTCCAGGAGCAAAGGGAGTCAACACCCTTCATTGTCCATGGCCCAAGGGCCTGTTGTATGCATTCTCTCCCCACCCCATCATACCGGGAGTGATCAGGAAACTTTTCGTGGAGCAGGCAGAGCTCTTGCTCATCGCACCCCATTGGCCCAGATGGCCATGGTATGCAGACCCATCAGTCTCTTTGTGTCTTGGAGAATCCTTTGAGACAGGGTCTCTCTCAGCTAGAGGGTCTTGGTCCACTCGGAGCCTCAGTGGCTCCAACTGACTGCCACCCGGCATTGAGAGGCAGATCCTCATGAGGGACAATTTTCAAGAAGGGTGGTACAGACAATACAGGTTTCCAGAAGGCCTTCCACCAACATAATTTACAATTCTATTTGGAGGGCATTCTGAAGTTGATGTGCTAAGTCAGGTCTGGACCCCACATCAGTTTCCATCCCTCAAATCCTGGATTTCTTGCAAGAGGGTCTAAATAAAGGGTTAGCCCCTAATACTGTCTGAAGACAAGTATTGTCTGCAGTATTGACTTATGGGGACTTAGACTCCATAGCACACCATCCAGTGTGTGCTCCTTTTTAAGGGGGGTGGTTAATTTAAAGCCACCTGTATCCAACCTCGGACTTAGTTAAGGTTTTACATGCCCTTACCTTACCACCCTTTTTTTTTAATAACAAATTTTATTAATTTTACAAAAACAATACACAATCCAGGCATAACAACTTGAAAAATCTTTTCTAAAAAAAAAAAATAATAATTAAAGAAGAGAGCCAATAGAACATACAAAATAATTCCAAATTGTAATATCAATATTTACATTATCTATTTAACTTCATATCTTATCCAGACTTCTCCTTTTATCCAAATTATATTTCTTGCTTATTAAAATTTTATTGCCTTTCATAAAACATACAAAACACAGAACATAGAAAAAAAACAAAAACAAAACTAAAACATCTTTTCTGAAGGCTGCCTGATCCCGGGTTGAAACTCTTCTCACAGACACAAATTCAAACATCATATTCACTTTATATATCCTTCCATATCTTATTATCATTTTCTTTTTTTTTATAAACCAATTTTATTAATTTTACAAAAACAGTGCACAAACAATCAAGGCATAACAGCTTATAAATTCTTTTCTAAAAAAAAAAAGTAACAATTAAAGAAGAAAACCAATAGAATATAATGATTCCCAATTATAATATCAATATTTACTTTATTTATTAAACTTCATATCTTATCCCAACTTCTCCTTTTCATCCAGATTATTTCTTGTTAATTAAAATTTTATTGCCTTTTATCAACATACAAACCCCCAAAAAACATAGCAAAACCTTTATATATCCTTCCATATCTTATTACCATTTTCAATAACATTCTTTGTCTGTTCTATTTCCAACTATCCATTCATCTTTTTTCTTTTACTATACTTCTCCTATACACGAATTGGATTGACGCCTTTAACTCATTAACCTAACTTAAAAGTACTTCATATAACACTTAATTTATCTTGGGATTCTGTTTAGTAGATTCTAAAATGACACAATAAATTTTATACTCTAAATACACATATAAAAACACAATCTTATGTACCTTCCAGAATCCCCCTTTTATCCTTAATTAGATTCACCCATTGTCTCTAAATAAACTTTTTTTCTTTAGATCTTGCTTCCCACCATTGAGGCTTCTCCCCCCCCCCTTTCTCTCTTGCTTATTCTTCTCCTTGCCCTTTTTACCCGTTTGTCTCTCCTCCTCCCTTTTCTTACTCCCTTTCCTTTGCTTTCTAACCTTGCATCCACCTTTCCTCTCATTTTTCTCTTTTTTGGTTGTTTTTTCAAACCTTAAAATCCCCTTTTTCTTATCCTCTTTCTCCTCCTCCCCGGAAAAAAACCATTATTCATCAGAGATGGCTTCTTGTTCCTCTTCTTCTTTGTCCCAGTCATTCTACTGCGTAATCAACTTTTCATAAGTACATAATGCCATTTCTAAAAATTGAAATAAGGTGCCCAAAGTATCTTTTCCATCTTGTTCTTCCTTTTTATATTTTTGATATTCAGTCTTTAGTTCATCCACAAGCGATGCATCCTGAAAAGAGAAACTTTCCCCAAAACAACCACCCAAGTATTTTTAATCAAAAATAATTCAAAAAATGTTCCAAAAGTTAATACTTTTCTTCCTTCTTCTATTTCTCTTTCTGGGGTTGCTGTTTAATCAAAGAGGTCCAATTACTTTGAGATTCTAGGCAATCTCCTCCTTTTTCCACTTCTGCTCCAATTTTTTTCCTTTCCCTTCCCACTTGCAACATCAATTTTTAAATGATCAGAAATCCATACCTCTAATAAGGGTTTTCCAATTTCTTAAATTTTTAAGTCCAATGTCCAAGAACTCTTTTGTCCCTTAACTTCAACTTTCAGAATAGTTCACCTTCAGTGCCCAAACAAATTTCAAATCTTCATCTGCTGTTTCCATGGGGTGGGAGAGTGAAGAAAAAAAAGTTCCCTTTAACAGCTTCTCCGCCGCTTTCGATCTTCTTAGGGATACAATGTATCCTCCAGCAATTCAGACAGCTCAGTTCCAGCGAGTTTAAAAGATGTTGATTGACCCGGCACAGCCAGCACATTCACTTTTCTTGCTTCCTCCAGCACAATCTTACCCGGTTGCAGGCTTCTTCGTGGCGGCCATTGCTGACCGCCGCTCCACCACCTTGGGAAAAAGGGGTTTTTCCGGATGAGGAGGGGGTCTGCGACACCCCCAACCCCCTGTCCGGCTCCCCTCTCTCTTTGGCTGTCCCTACAGGGCAGCCATATCTCCCTGACCCATTTGGATCGGGGGTACCTCGGCGGCAAGCGCAGCAGGAATCATGAACGGTCGCGAATTCCTGCTGCCCCCAAAGCCACGCGGAACCGGAAACCTCCCCTTACCACCCTTTGAGCCTCTCAGCTCTACAAGTCTGCGATTTTTCTTTCAAGGTCACCTTTTTAGTCGCCATCACATTGACCAGGCGAATCTCGGAATTGGCTGCTCTCTCTGTAAGAAAGGAACTCCATACCTTCCATGCAGAAAGGATAGTTCTACATCTGGATCCCTCCCATATCCCCAAGATCAACTCCTGGTCCTACCGGGCCCAGGAGATAGTGTTGCCAAACTTCTGTCCAGGTCCTTCCCATCTGCTAAAACAGAGATGGCACACTCTGGACATAAGGAGGCCTTACACAGGTACATAAAACAGGCTTTGCCTCACCAAAAATACGAACCATTGTTTGTCTCGTTTCAACCTTCCTCTTTCAGTTCAAAGGTCACTTCATCAACCATAGGACATTGGATAAGGGTGTGTATTGCAAAGGCCTACAAGATGTAGTTGATTCTGGTCCCCAGATGATTAACCACCCACTCTACTTGAAGCGTTGCGACCACAGCCGCATGGGCGATGCAGGCTTCAATTGAAGAGACTTTCAGGGCAGCGACATGGTCCTCACCATCTCCCTTTGTGTGCCACTATAAGTTGGACACTTTTGCCTCAGCTGAGGCTGCCTTTGAGAGGCAGGTGCTTCAGCAAGTGCATGTAGTTAGGGGGATTCAGGACCACAATCCCCGCCCATAGGGAGACCAGGCTTCGGTATGTCCCATCAGTGGATTCTCCAAACATGGAGAAAGTGCTGGAGAAAGAGCGTTGTCCTACTTGAATGCTTTTTCTCAGCACGGTGATGGAGAATCCACTCCTTCCCTGGAAGGCAGTCAGGTCCCTCCACCAGCACAGGAACTCTGGAGAAGCCAACGTCACCAACGAGTTCTTCAGATTGCCGCACCTTCGTCGTGAACTGGGGAAAGTGACAGTTGACAAGTGGTGTGGCAAAGATTATAGACTCAGGGTAGAAAGGCATGTGTCAACCCATCCGTGGATTCTCCATCGCCATGCTGAGAAGAAGCGTTCAGGTAAGATAACACTCTTTCTCCCAATTATGATAATGTGCATATTCAGGCAATAATTGGTAATTCCATTGAATTTCTTAGATCATCAATTGTAAAATTATGAAGTAGATTAACTAAATCAAATCATCATGAATATTTGGATGAAATGGGATCTCATGAAAATCTTCTGAAAAAAACTGTACAAATCATCCAATCTCCTATAAGAAGCACCCAAAGCAAAAATAACCAAAAATGAAGGGACTCAAAGAGTTGGAAATCCAAAAGAATTTAACTACAGAAATTTTGGAAGTTTCTGGTGTTGTAAGCTTGAGGACTAAAAGCTATTTACAGGGGCTAAAGAACCATCAGAATATGGTACAGAGAGATCATTGGCTTAAAAAAAAATCCAAGAAAAAAAAAGACTTAGCTGTTGGGTTACCAACAAAGAGGGGAGGATTAGCAAAAACCACAGGAAAACTTGGAGAAGATCAAATAAAACATTATTCACGTAAACTGGCTGAAAAATGGTGGAAACTTGCAGGGTGACAAATGCCTCTGGCTGCCAAAACAAAAATTGCAGAAAACGAAGAGAAAACTCATGAGTTGGAGTTGGAGATCCAAAAGGAAGTGGCCACAGAAATTTCAGAATCTTTGGGTGACAAAAGCCTGAGAACTCTGAAAAGGTTAAAGAGCTATCAAAAAATGGTACAAGAAAATCATGAGTTTGGAAAAAAGCAAACAAGAGAAGATATTTCTTATATTTGTAACAAAAAGGCGACAATTTTCACAAAACATACAAAAACTTCAAGGAGAGCGAGTGAAACCTGCTTCACTTACTCTTCTTGAGGTGCTTGAAGGTGACTCTCAAAGAAAAAATAAGAGGAAACAAAGAGAAAACTCAGGAGCTGAAGATCCAGAATGAAGTAGTTACAGGAATTTCAGAAACTTTAAGTGAAATAAGGCTGAAGACTAAAAACCCTGTTAAAAGATTAAAGTGGCATCAAAGAAAAATACAGGAAGATCTTGAGGTTGGGAGAAATGAAAGGGAAATGATTTGTCAAACGCTTACAAGACAATAGGTGTAAGTATAAACATGAGTAAGAATACAGGAAATAGGTATGAATAAATGAGACAATCAGACAGGAATGGTAGGCACAATTATGCACTTATCCACATCCCTTAATTTAAATTATTAATTGTTATATTGTGCTATATTATATTGTATTGTATTATATTATGCTGCCTCCTTTGACTTCTTCTATTGTAGTAGTCTTTATTCTGAAGTCTGGCAACAGATCAGCAAGGCCCAGCCATGTAAAGCACATTGTAATCACCGAGCAAGCAAGAGACAAATACTCAGAATGAGCAAATTGTGGAGAAACGTTTGACAAAGCAACTTAAGTCTCAGGAATCAAGAAAGGAAAAGCTTCTCACTTAAAAATTAGAGGAAGCAATTCCAGAATTATTACTGAAGAGTCTGAAATTATGAACAAACTGTTGCCTGGTGACACATATTGGGAGTGTCATGGACACTCCACCTTTGCCGGCTAGAAATGGAAACAATATTCCTACAGTAAGCTCCCAAAAAAATGGAGAAGCCCCCTCATAAGGTAAAAGCAACCTAGATAACAAGTGCACTCTTAGAAGTCTTGGCAAGACTTGGTTACTGAAAAGTGCCTCTTTTTTTCCCCCAGGAGACCAAATTGATGTAAATTATTTGCATTCATTTCTGTAAAAGCAGTTACTGATCTAGAGTAAAAGCCCTTTTAGATTGCTTATAGTAAGTAATGTGCGAACACCATTTCCCTGTATGATTCCCATGTCCGTACTATTCAAGCAAAAGCGACATGCGTATTTATGTAAAGTTCTTACAGATGCCAATCAGAATCTGGGGAAAGTGGCTATAACACAAGGGTAAGTAATTGAAACCTGAAAACAAAGAAAAACAGAATTAAAACAGAGATTTCAGATGAAATGATACGGTTTTAAGAAAACTGGATTAGTAGAACGATTGTTGCTTTTGGAGGGTAAGTGGACCCAAATATACTTTTTCCCCCTGGGGAAGGAAGCTTTTTATGGATTGGAAGAAGTGCAAGAGTCTGCAATATCTCTTGTGCAAAGATGATAGCTGGTCTTTAAAGGAGAAGGATTTCTAGAACAATGGTAGAGTCTAACGTTTCTTGCACAAGATGATGATGGACCATTGTCTTTGGAGGGATTTATCAACTTAATTCCTGCTTTTGAATGTTGACACACTATTTTAAAGGAACAGAATAGATACTGTAATAAATATCTATAAAGATTTTGTTAATAGTAAATTTGGCAAAAGTTTCCTAAACAATAGGTGAAAATGAAACTTTGACAATAATATACAGTATATATCTATATTCAAACAATAATAAATAAGATCTACTTTACTTGAGATTTTTTTGTAATAATCCATACACAGCATTGCACATAAAGAAATAATCATCACTTATTTATCTAATTCCTGGCAACTTTTTAAAAATATTTTTTACCTAGACACATATGATTTCTCCCATGTCCTAACAGCAATAATACTTTTCCCATCTACATTTATAGGAGTATGTTTGGTCAGTGGTTATTATTGTTATAAAATATATGATTTGCTTTTTTTAATAATTTCAAAGTGGGTTTATTATGGGTTTGCATTTTCTGCCAATGGGTTTTTTTCCTGATATAATCTAATGGATATTTTGTCAGGTTTTGTGGGGATAATAGATGCTTTGGCATACAGACTTCAGACTCTTCCATCTGTCTGGTATTCAGCAGACAAGATAGATAGAGAAAAGTGGCCAAGGAAAATTACAAGATTGCTTGGAGGGAAACAAAAGTTCTGAAACTTGCCTTTGTCTTGCCTTAAGTTTACCATGAATTGGTAAAGGTCTCTGGTATGGCAAAGTATAAATTAATAATAAACCAGGATTCTAAGTTCAAGGTAATAAAACATGCTTAAAAACATATTATGGATTATTAAACTAACTTCAAGAAATGGGTTTAGATTATAGGTGTTGCTAAATTTTTATAGGTGTGGTGATTGGGCTAAGACATTCAAAGTAAGCAAATTCTAGCTTAACATTATTTATTTTATGTTTATTTATTTGATTTGTGAATCGCTTACAAGATAATAGGTATAAGTATAAACATGAGTAAGAATACAAGAAATAGGTACAAATAAATGGAGACAACAGGATATGGACAGTGGCCAGGATGGTGCATTTATGCATGTTCCTTACAGACCTCTTAGGAATGGGGTGAGGTCAATAGTGGATAGTTTGAGGTTAAAGGAGTAGGGGTTAGAGGATGTAACAACAGAGTCAGGTAGTTCATTGTAGGCATTGACCATTCTGTTGCTGAAGTCGTACTTTCTGCAATCGAGTTTGAAGCGGTTTACATTGAGTTTGTATCTGTTGTATTGTTGTGGTTGAAGCTGAAGTAATCATTGACTGGTAGGACATTGTAGCAAATAATTTTGTGTAGTACACTTAAGTCTAACCACAGGCGGCATAGTTCAAGGTTGTCCAAACCCAAAATCTCAAGCCTGGTGATATAAGACTACAATAAGCCTCTGTTGTGAGCAGAGGAGTGTAGTACTCTTCTTGTGAAACACTTCTGGACTTGCTCAATTGTATTAATGTCCAATATGCAGTGTGGATTCCAGATTGATGAGCTGTATTTAAGTATTGGCAAAAGTTTTGTATGCTCTAGTTAGCAATTCAATATTTCCAGAGGAGAAATTTCGTAAGATAAGATTTACAATTCTTAATGCCTTTTTGGCAATGCTGTTACAGTGAGCTCTGGCGCTTAGGTCATTTGATATGAGAACTCCAAGGTCCTTGACAGAATGAAGATCATCAACGAGGTCATATCCACCTAGTTTGTATTTGGTGTACTGATTTTTTTACCAATGTGTAGGACAGAGCATTTGTTGGTCGAGATTTGGAGTTGCCAGATGTTTGACCATTCTGACACATAATCAAGATCGCTTTGAAGGATAATAACATTGTCGATGGTGTTGAATAGTTTTACATCATCTGCAAAGAGGACGCAGTTGCTTATAAGGTGATCGCAAAGGTCATTTATATAGAGTAGAAAAAGGGTGGGACCTAGAACGCTGCCTTGGGGACACCACTGTTAACTGCAGCAGGGTTTGATATAGCACTCCTTATTTTTACTATTTGTTGTCTGTTTGACAGGAACGTAGTAATCCACTTATGAAGGGATCCGGAAATTATCTGAGAACTAAGCTGTTACAGAACAGTCGGATATATACTGATGAGTACAAGTTGCCTTCTATATCACTAGTCAGGATGAAGAAAAGTTGCAATACATGAAAACCTATCTTCCATTTTGCTTCTCTTTGTTTAACCTTACAGGTAGCAAAGCAGAGAATGCTACAAAGAATTGGCAGGAATGGCAAACTTATTTACGTCCTATTGGCTCTTTCATTGACAATGTTTATAATGATTATTATTGCAGTACCCTTTATAATAAGGTAAGCTGAAGTATTTTACTAGAGATCCTTATATTCATTTATTAACCCACTGTGGAGTGACCATTCAAAGTTACAATGGCACTGAAAAAAGTGACATGACCATTTTTCACACTTACGATTGTTGCAGCATCCCCACAGTCATGAGAAGCTAGGTGAGGAGATGTGTGCCTCGGTGTGAGTGATATTGAGTTGACCACACCCAGTCAATAACATGACCACACAGCCATGTCCATCCAGTCACATGACCACCAAGCCAGGCCCACCACCTAAGCCACACCCACAGAACCAGTTGTTAAAAATTTTGAATCCCACCCCTGGGTGGTACCATATGTTTCCCTCGAATCTTGGCAACTTTAAACTATTTTCAATGCTGAATGAACACTAAACGTGAGATTGCCAGGTGGGCATGTATGCTAACAAAGCCAAAAATAAGTAAAGGTCCAAAGGGATACAGGGTTACCTGCAAGGTGCAGTCTTAATCTTTGGAGATAATTGCAGGTGTGTACATGCACAGAAGAGACTGGTGACTGAAAAGGCCTTTTGAGTCCATTTTGAGAAATGGAAATAAATACATCTTTCATTTATATGATAAGAGTTTGTGTATCCCCCAAAGAAATGTATGCCATATTTTGTTTGCACATTGCCAAAGGGTTTTATCTAGGCTAAGATCTCACTATTTTTCTTTTTAATTGTTGGTTTAAGGACACTTCTGGATAGGATGGAGAGGTACACTTGAAAAACAGGTCTGTAAATGCAGAAGCACTGGTGATCTGCTACTTAGTCCTCTTATTGGATCTGAAAAACATGGCCCCACATTTCTAAAAGTATTACAGATGTGGCTTAGGAAAGCCTGAATTAGTGAGTCTTAACAATAATAATACAAAATAAAGTGTGCCAGAGTTTTTAAAATTTTTGCAAGCCTCCTGGAATCACTTAAAATCATTTGGAAGCATATTAAACTCAATGAGCTTACTTCCAAGTACATAGCAGAGGTGATATTCAGCAGGTTCTGACCAGTCCTAGAAAACCAGTAGCAGAAATTTTGAATAGTTCAGAGAGCCAGCAAATACCACCTCTGAATGGGGATTTTACAGTATCTTTCCCCTACTATGCCCACCAAGCCACACCCTCAGAACTGGTAGTAAAAAAAATGTGAATCCCACCACCAATAGGAAGGTGTGGGAAAGAAGATTAAAAGGTAGGTGGTGGGAAAGAAACATTGTTGGGGTCAAGATTGTTCCTCCCTCTGTCCTGAGATACAATGGTAAACTGGTATCGGAATCAATAGAATCATTTTTTTTTATTTTTCTCATTCATGTCATCCAACTGTGTAATTTCTTTGTTTTTGAAACTTCACCCAAATCCTAATTAGATTTTGTAAACCAATTAACTAAAAGGTGAGCAGAATTGGAGATGACCTTAACTTTCTCATACTTTCAATCATCCAGCTTAGGACATATAAAGCAAAAGAACATTTTGTGGATATGAAAAATTAGATCTCCTCAGACAAAAAATAAATAAATCTGAAAAAAGGTCCTTTTCCTGAAGTCTTGCGATCTAGTGGGAGCTTGGCGGAGTGCCTTTTTCTGGGGCTGTTCCTATCTTATGGAACCTTCTCCCCTCAAAAGATTCAGCAAACCCAGGTCCAGGGATGGAAAAAGAATATCTGGGGGTGAAATATCCCAAGGGGATGATTGAGGAGTCTGGTTTGTGTTTTCATTTTATGGTTTAATAGTTATTAAATTTATTGTTATCAATACCCAGAGTTTTGTTTAAGATGGACAGCCATACAAATATTTCTTACAGAGGTAAATGTGCAGCATTTTTTTCTGTTATGTATTGTAAATAGTGTATAATTGTCAGTTGAAGTTCTCATTCTGGCCCTTAATTTACTCTCAATAGGGTGAATACCCTGACTATCAATGCAATAACCTAGAAATTCAACACTGTCGGTATACAGATAACATTTATCCCTTTTTACTTTCAGTCCCGCTTCTTGGAATTTTTTAAGAACACATTTTAAATGATTCTGCAGAATTTTTTTACTAGGAGCTGCAATTAACACGTCATCGAAATACGGAACCACGCCATTGATTCCCTGCAATAATCGTTCCATTAAACTTTGGAATATTCCCGGGGCTACACTTACCCCGAATTACAATCGGGTACATTTAAAAGCACCTCTGTGCGTTACTATCGTTTGAGCTTGGGCTGTTTTATTGTCCATGGGAAATTGTTGATAGGCTTGAGCTAAATCTAATTTAGCAAAAACCTTTCCGCTTCCCAGGGAATGAAGGAGTTGCTGCACCACCGGCACTGGATACGCGTTCTGCTGGAGGGCGTGGTTTAGAGTGGCCCGGTAGTCCCCACAGATTCGGATTGACCCATCTGGCTTAATGGGGGTTACAATAGGAGTTTCCCATGGAGAATGATCAATGGGTTGCAGTACCCCTTGTTTAATTAGTTTGTCAAGCTGTTCATCTATCTTGGCCTTAAGGGCGAACGGAACTCAACGGGGCTATAAACAGATCGGGGCGACCTTAGGGTCAAGGCTAAACGAAATTGGGGTCCCCTTATACTCGCCCAAACGATCTGCGAAGACATCGCTGAATTCAGTAATAAGGTCCTCCTCCCACTCGCAATCACCGACTCGGTTCATGCCGGCTACTTCGATGCCGAGTGGCGCAAACCATTGGAGGCCCAACAAACTGGGCCTGTCCCTATTGATGATCGTTAGAGGTAAGTATGCCGTATGCTTTTTAAACGAGATGCGGACTCGACAAGACCCAACCACAGGGATCCGATTCCCTTGGTAGTCTTTAAAGATGAGACGTTGCATTCGAAGGTCTTGCCGTTGGATGGTAGGAATGAGTTGCTTTAATGTCTTCCATGACACCATCGAGAGGGACGATCCCTAATCGACCTCCATGTGGCAAGGTTGGTTCTCTATGGTTACTGTAACTCGAATTTTCTTAGCGTCCATGGCTGAGGCGTGACCTATAGTGATAGTATGGTGAGCCTCTTCTTTTTGAAATGCTCGATTTCTGTAGGAGTGGTTTACTGGTTCTTGCCTTACAGGATGGTTTCCTGTCGATTGGCGATAGTTGGTTCCCTTTGAGGCCTGACTTGGTCCCGGTAAACTGCGACAGACTCGACTGATGTGGCCTCGTTTTCCGCACTCATGGCAGAGTGCGTCATGGAATTTGCAGTCTGCCCTGGTGTGGTTTGCCCCGCAACCAGCGCAAGGGTGTGAGGGTTTAGGGCGAGGGTCCCGGTCAGACCGCAGTCGATGGACCCCTACTTCGTCGCTGTCTGACGACGAAGAGAGGTCCTCGTAGTGCGTTGTCGCTAGCTGCTCTTCTGAGCTGGTTAAAATGTCGCCTGTCGGTGGGGTCGTTGGGTTTCGGCTTCGCCGTTATTGCGCCGCGGACTTTTTGGTCGCCTCAGCAGCAGTAGCTTCGGCGATGGCGTCAGCAAGGCCGATGTCGCCTTTCGCCATTAGCTTGCTTTGCATGCCTAGTGCATCTAATCCCAGAATTAATCGGTCTCTCAGTGCTTCATCTAAGTCTGCGAACCCGCAGAGGCCTCCTAAGTGTCGGAGGTCTCCCACAAAGTCAGCCACACTCTCTCCTTTTCGCTGGCTTCTTTGATAGAACTCGTGGCGTCTCATGAGTGTAGGTACGGTTGGCGCGTAATGGTCTCTCAGGAGAGGTTCGAGGTCGTCCCAGCTCATTGCTTTCACTTCTCGAGGTTTCACGAGTGCTTTCGCCATTTTAAAGACAGCCAGGCCGCAGTACGTCAGGAACAGCGCCGCTTCTTGGCTGGTGTGGCATCCTTCAGGTTGTTTGTTTCGAGGAACTTTTGGAAACGATCCATGTAGGATTCCCAATCCTCTTGGTTTGGATCAAACGGAGCGGGTGGTACGATGCCGCTGGACATGGTTTCCGTTGGTGGCGTCGTCTTAACACGTGCTCTGTTTTTCTTCCAAGTTCCTTAAGATCAGATGTCTCCAAATCCCACCCTCGTTGCCAGTGATATAGTTTCAGGCATGGGTGAAATGAATGGAGACAGTCTTAGTTGGTGAACTTTCAGCTCTTTATTACATAGTGATTTAAGACGTTAATAACAACAACTCTGCCTTATATAGGCAACCTTAATGCGAAATAACCAATAGGGTGCTGTAAGACGCTAGCTCCAAAACCAATAAGAGTCCTTCGTTAAGGGCCAATCGGTTTCTCTGAACCCAACCAATCCGATCGAGCTGCTTAACAACCAATCAGAAGTCAGAACCCTGCACTTTACCCCAAGCTCGCTTTTATTTTAACTATTTACATACATAACAGTTTGCTGGGGATACTTATTAGCTTTTCCAGCAATGGCTGTTTTGTCTAAACATGAGCATACACCACTGCAGAGCCCGTGTTTGTAATATTGTTTTGAAAATAGATTTGTTTACAACTGTCAAATTGAACAAAAGCTGTACACGAACAACAAACCATATAAGTGGCAAAATATTTTTAGACATTGTTGTACAACAAACTCTGTAATTTCTGCTCTTCTTTATTTATCAGACTTCCAGAAATCCCTTCTGGAAATAACTAGTCTTCCTGTTGAAATAATGCGCGTTACTATACTGCAAAACTATTACTAATGTTGTTTCCCTGTTTGAAACGTGGAGCACTACACCAATTCTTCTGCATTTTTGCTGAAATGAAATTATTAAAAAAATTTAGAGTGCTGTTTCCAACACAATTGAGTAACTGAGCAGAGTACTATATAATTAAAATAGCATGAAATCTAAAATAAAACATTAAACAATAAAACTATTCTTCTTCTCTAAAATATAAAAGATAAAGAAGGAATGGAGTTTTTCCCCCCTTGATTTCTTTTTGTGTTGCTTCTTTGCTAGTATGCAGGACATACAAAGTAAAGGTACCCTTAGTGGATATGAAAAATTAGCTTCAAACTTCAATTATTTTTAGGTGGTTTTCCTGTTGCTCAGATCTAGATCTCAGATAAAATATATGTCATTTCTGAAAATCTAGCCCAGAAACATTGCAATTCATAGAGAGAATATAAGAATTTGCACACAAATAACTGACATTCCAGATTTTCTTAATATATTCAGTTTGGTGGATCATATTTTCCAACTTATGTTAAAATATATCATGATATTTTCATATTAGATTGGTTAAATAGAATCTGGAACTGCAGATTTAGAAGTCAGTTGTTGCTTTCTATCAAAGAAGCTGGTACCTTGAAACCAAATTAGCAAATTCAATAGCACTGAGACTTGTACACAACCCCACAGTACTTTACAGCACTCTCTGAGCTGTTTATAGTGTCAGAATAATGCACCAACAAAATGGTAGCAATACTAACCTCAGAAGTAGAAAAGGGTAAGTCAACCTTGTGCCGAGTCAGGGTGTAACTTTTAGCATGTGGGCAGAGTTAGCCTGCAATACTGCATGATTACCTGTACTATTCAGGCCAGAAAGTACTGCGAGGTGCAGGAAGAGGCTGAGTTGGTAAACTAGAGAAAAAGATTCCAGGATTGCTGAGAAAAGGTAGGAAGTGAAAAACAAACAGAAATTCAAAAGATTTGTAAAAATATCTAAGTAGGCAAGACAATATTGTGTTCTGCCTATTACAATTCAGGTTTTGATACAAGAATATGCACCCTGATTTGTATAACCAATTCACAGAGGAACCCCAGAGAATATAGTGTGTTTTTACATTTACATTTGAATGCCGCAGTAAGAATCCTCCCATAAGAATAAGCGTACCCTGTTTTTTTAGTTGCACCCATAGTATTCCTCCTATTGATATATTTTATTTACCACAGATGCTTGTTTACAGGGACATAGAAATAGTCATGCATTTCATTTATTTGTTAAACAAATGTATATAATTGCCCAACTCACATATAGTAATTCCAGATGGCTTATAGCATTTATTTAACATTTATTAATTAATTTCATTGAAACATGTCAAAACACAGTAGTTCTTTCCTCGGTCTTGTTGAAAGGCCAATACGAGGCCTCTGGAAACTTACTGCTCACCTTAAGGCTTCACTTCTCCCTTTCTTTATCCTTGTTATAAATAGTGATGCTGCCAAAGTAACTATTTTGAGAAGGTTCTATGGGTGGTTACCAAGGTTTTTTCTCTTAGAGCAACTGGCTATGAGAGTGTTCTTGAAATAAAAGCTCTGAAATACTGAAATTCTTGCTCTTCTCAGAAAAATAATGGCACTTCAATATATGGATATTACTTTAGAAGCACCTGAGAATAAGGGTACTAGATCAATAATAATAGTAATAATAATAGCTTAATTGAACAGACAGATTAGAACAACTGATAAGAACAGGAAGAAGGCTAATCCTACTCATCTAGAGAACTGCTTATTATTATATATTTTGTTATTAAATACATTTTTCCATGCACCTTTTTATTATTATCCTTAACCTGAGATTGAAAAACATTTCAGAATAGTTATTCTCCCATCTATTCTCCCATCTCCCATCTGCAATTGGGTTCTTTTTACTCATGGTCTTAGTGGCTACCAATAATAAAATCTATACATTTCCTAGTGCCAGAACGATGTTTTACAAATGTGTAGCTCATTCACATGACATTTGTGTAGCGGCAGGATTATCCTCATATTCAGGATGACCTTCATATGTATATATCTGTAACTGAAATTATGACTATAAACTATAACATACATGATATATGGATAGGGTAGACAGATTGTCACCTGCATAAAAAGTGGCAACTGGACTTATTAGTCAAAACTAATGAAGAATGTTTATTTCTTGTCAGAGAGACTTCAAGTTTTTAGGGGCAACACTGGATCAGGAAGCCCCCTGATAACCCTATTCAGAACTAGATGAATACTTTAAACACATATGCACACTGGTATTTCCTTCTTGTATGGTTAGTTTCAAATTACCTAATCATTATTCTATCCATTACCACACCATTATTTATGTTTGTTGAGAAAAACTCAAAATCATCTACCCTTTGTGGTATATTTCTAGGTCTCTCTCATCCAGAGATGAGAGAGATTGAAATATCAAAGTTAGCATGGAGAAAAGAAGGAAATCCTTAATGGGACACTACCACTATTTAAAACTAGCCATCGAAACAGGAATAAAATATTTCAAGCTTCATCTCCAGTGTACAATTCGTATAGCTTGTCCACAATAACAGAAGGGTTAATGGCATCAAAAACTCCAATGAAATCCAAGTGGAACCTTATTTGTTCCTGAGGTGCTTGCTGTTCTTTTAAAAATAGAGCTATTGATCTAAAGTTGCTAATGCACAGTGTCTACCTTGCTATCTGGGTTTATAGTATGATAAACAACTATAGCTCAACAAACATTCTTGCATCTGGAGAAAAGTTGGAAAGACCACTGTATTTGCATTTCCTTGTATTTATAGCAGAAGCCACAAAGTGAAGCCATCTTGTTAGTTTCACACTCTCAAGTGGTAGACAAAGAAACTAAACATGATTGAAAGATTATCAACTACAATTATAATTAATAAAACACATATTGAAAAGAAAGGCAATATTTACATAGTAAAGGTTTTGGGAAAGTGGCAAGTATTCAGTAGGTGTCTAAGAATCATGTCTGTAGATGTCTGAGAGCTATCAGGAGAAAGACCATTCCAGTAGAAGTAGAAGGTTGCAGACAAAAAATCCTAGGAATCTGATCTGAATTGTTAACACCAACAGCAATGATTTCATGGCCTTATCAATAGCAATATAGCAACGAAGGCAATCCGGTACTAAAAAGTAGCAAAGGTTTATTAATATATTTGCAAATACAGATGCACATGAGGCAGATCTAGATCAAAATATGAAACAGGCTTTTATATCCCTTACCCTCTCTCCCTGCCTGCACTCAACACTGTTGTGTTTTCCCATTGGCTGGATACTAAGCTCACAACCTATCCGGAGCCCTTATCATCAAACATTCCATAGCTGCAGGGCAAAGTCCAAAGTCACCTTAGCTACAGCTCACAAAGCACTTCCCCCCTCCTCCCTTATCTTCTCTGGACTTTTTGGAGCCATTTCATTAACTGTAATAATACTAAGTTTTTTAAAAAAGCTCTTTAACTATAATTAAAACTTTACAAGCAATACTTTATATTTCACAATGACAACTGTCAGGGAAGCTTGGGAAGTCCTTGTCTGAATATTGGGTTACTTCTATTGTTGGGCAAAGCAACCTTTTCATGGTGGCAGCAGAGCCAGGAAAGTTCAATTTTAAGAGATGGAACCTCAGGACAATAAATCAAATTGAAGATGAAAGGTTGAAATTTGGCACCTTTGAGTCAGTTTTGAGACCTGGAGACTGCCTGGAGAAGTCCCTGCACTTTTTTTGGAAAGATTTCTGAAATGATCTACCATTGTGTCCTTCCTAAGGCTGGGAGAGAGTGGCCCAAGGTCAGTCAGGCAGCAGACTCCTGGATTCTAGTCTCTTATGCACTCTACTCCACTGGGCCCCTTTCCATGTGCTATGTGCAATTCCCTTATTAGGGCCTATCCTTGAGCTGTTCTGTGAATTAGTGATGGGGTTTCTATTCTTTGCTTTAAATGGAATTGCAGGGCTCATTGTTGGGAGGGAAGGGAGAGTCAGCAAAAAGAAAATCCAATGGCAAACATGTCGGAATCAATAGAATCATTTTTTTTATTTTTCTCATTCATGGTAATCCAACTGTGTAATTTCTTTGTTCTTGAAACTTCACCCAAATCCTAATTAGATTTTGTAAACCAATTAACTAAAAGGTGAGCAGAATTGGAGATGACCTTAACTTTCTCATACTTTCAATCATCCAGCTTAGGACATATAAAGCAAAAGAACATTTTGTGGATATGAAAAATTAGATCTCCTCAGACAAAAAATAAATAAATCTGAAAAAAGGTCCTTTCCCTGAAGTCTTGCGATCTAGTGGGAGCTTGGCGGAGTGCCTTTTTCTGGGGCTGTTCCTATCTTATGGAACCTTCTCCCCTCAAAAGATTCAGCAAACCCAGGTCCAGGGATGGAAAAAGAATATCTGGGGGTGAAATATCCCAAGGGGATGATTGAGGAGTCTGGTTTGTGTTTTCATTTTATGGTTTAATAGTTATTAAATTTATTGTTATCAATACCCAGAGTTTTGTTTAAGATGGACAGCCATACAAATATTTCTTACAGAGGTAAATGTGCAGCATTTTTTTCTGTTATGTATTGTATATAGTGCATAATTGTCAGTTGAAGTTCTCATTCTGGTCTTCTGTTGGAGGGAAAATACTCTCTCCTGATTGGTTGTTTGGCTAATCAGTTTCATAAAAAAGCAGCCGAGTCAGCCAGGGAGTTCAGTGGCCTCACAGGCTGTATTGAACAAAGAGCTGTTAGAAATCACTCTGGCCTTGCTTCCATTCTTTGCTCAGAACTTAACAGTTTATATCGTTTGCTGGGGATACTAATTAGCTTTTCCAGCAATGGCTGTTTTGTCTAAACATGAGCATACACTACTGCAGAGCCCATGTTTGTAATATTGTTTTGAAAATAGATTTGTTTACAACTGTCAAATTGAACAAAAGCTGTACACGAACAACAAACCATACAAGTTGCAAAAATTTTTTAGACATTGTTGTACAACAAACTGTAATTTCTGCTCTTTATTTATCAGACTTCCAAAAGTCCCTCGGCCTCTTCCTGTTGAAATAACACGAGTTACTACACATAGTGCAAAACTATTACTAATGTTGTTTTCCTGTTTAAAACGTGGAGCACTACACCAATTCTTCTGCATTTTTGCTGAAATGAAATTATTAAAAAAATTTAGAGTGCTGTTTCCAACACAATTGAGTAACTGAGCAGAGTACTATATAATTAAAATAGCATGAAATCTAAAATAAAACATTAAACAATAAAACTATTCTTCTTCTCTAGAATATAAAAGATAAAGAAGGAATGGAGTTTTTTCCCCCTTGATTTCTTTTTGTGTTGCTTCTTTGCTAGTATGCAGGACATACAAAGTAAAGGTACCCTTAGTGGATATGAAAAATTAGCTTCAAACTTCAATTATTTTTAGGTGGTTTTCCTGTTGCTCAGATCTAGATCTCAGATAAAATATATGTCATTTCTGAAAATCTAGCCCAGAAACATTGCAATTCATAGAGAGAATATAAGAATTTGCACACAAATAACTGACATTCCAGATTTTCTTAATATATTCAGTTTGGTGGATCATATTTTCCAACTTATGTTAAAACATATCATGATATTTTCATATTAGATTGGTTAAATAGAATCTGGAACTGCAGATTTAGAAGTCAGTTGTTGCTTTCTGTCAAAGAAGCTGGTATCTTGAAACCAAATTAGCAAATTCAATAGCACTGAGACTTGTATACAACCCCGCAGTGCTTTACAGCACTCTCTGAGCTGTTTATAGTGTCAGAATAATACACCCACGAAATGGTGGCAATACTAACATCAGAAGTAGAAAAGGATAAGATCCTATCCTTGAGCTGTCCTGTGAATTAGTGAGGGGGCTTCTATTCTTTGCTTTAAATGGAATTGCAGGTCTCATTGTTGGGGGGAAAGGGAAGGTCAGCAAAAAGAAAATCCAATGGCAAACTGGTGTCAGAATAACCAGTTCTGTGGGCCTGGCCTAATTTGTTATTCTGGCTTGGTGGTCATGTGATTGGCTGGGCTTGGCTTGTATGTAAATATTATAAATATTTATATAAATATTGAGTTTTTTATAAAAAAAGAGCAACTTTTACCCAAAATCAGGCAAAACAGATTGAGTTGCTCACAGAATCATTCAGTGATCTATCTGCCATCAGCTACCTGAGTCTGTCACATAAAATTTGCTTGCCGTGCGTCTGTACTAAATAATAGAATCTTTAGTTCTAAGGGAGGTTTGGCTGGGCTTAAAAGCAGAGCCAAAGATCTAAAGACCAGCTACAAAGCAAGAAATCCAATCATTTCCTGTTCCGAGCTAATCTAAATCTCTCAGCACAGCAGAACAGCTGATGGTCGGGGGGGGGAGAGAAATGGAAATATAGCAATTTAGCAAACAAATTTGCTGGTAAGGAGTGAATGGGCAGGGAGGGTTCCCATGGGCCATATGGGAGGTGCAGCTTTGTGTTTCTATGCAGCCTGGATTAATTGCTTTGGGGGGTGCTCTGAGGGTGAGATTTCTCTATAGACCACCAGTGGGCCCTGGCCCACCGTTTGGTGACCACTGGTTTAGATTATAGGTGTTGCTAAATTTTTAGAGGTGTGGTGATATGGCTAAGACATTCAAATTAAGCAAATTCTATATTAATATTATCTGAGATGTAAGCTGTTACAGAACTGTCCAATATATACTGATGAGTACAAGTTGCCTTCTATATCACTAGTCAGGATGAAGAAAAGTTGCAATACATGAAAACCTATCTTCTATTTTGCTACCCTTTGCAGATACCAAAGTAGAGAATGCCATAATACAGGAATGGCAAACTTACTAACATCCTATTGGCTCTTTCAGTGACAATATTTATGATTATTATGATTGCAGTACTCTTTATAATTAAGGTAAGCTAAAGTATTTTACTAGAGATCCTTATATTCATTTATTAACCCACTGTACCTCAAAATCCAGTAATGAAAAAGTAAACTTTTCCAACTCTCAATATATTGCTTTTGTGAAGAGCTAACATTTCCTTGATGTTTAAGGGTGTTCACATTACTGCAGCGGGATTTAATATAATATATTCAACCTCAAAGAACCAGAGCAGATGCGACAATGATATAGAAAAATCACAAGAAAGGGTGGGACTGTTTTTGTAAAAGTATTGGTGAGTGGGTCAAATGGAGATAACTAAATGGATGTATAGATTGGAGTCATTCCACTCCCAAGTCCAATAGGGAACATCTGGCTGGTAGGCTTGATTTGGTCCATAAGACCTTCTGATGAGGCTAATCAAACCATGTTGCAGACCACAGATCTTTTTACACACAGAAGATGGAGAAAAGGGAGAGTTTCTTATTGAGAAACAGAGAAAAAGCCATTGTTCTCTAGCCAGTCATTGATTTTTTTTCCTCACCATGTAAAATCTTTACATTTATATCTCATAATCACGCCTCTTTTTGGATTAAACAGATATATTCTCATCAAACTGCCACAGGAATGGAAGGGACCCCTCTGGAAAAACGGTAACTCTTGACTGGAGATACTTAATTATTTGCAACTTTCTGCTCTGAAAATCCTCTTTATGAGGACCAGGCTCAAAATTGTATGGCAATACACCTGTGAGTTTCATTTTTAAAAAGCAAGTTTTAGTGCACAGGATGCTGCAAGTAAAAGTTGAAAACACCGAGAACATTGCTGAATAATCTGCTTTTTCCTGGCTGAATTTGTATGTATAGCATTGACTTCCTGTTACATTCCTCAGCTGGTGGTGTTTCCCTCTCATCTTGGCAACTTTAAGCTATTTTCAGTGCTGAATGAACACTACATTTGACATTGCCAGGTGGGCATGTATGCTAACAAAGCCAAAAATAAGTAAAGGCCCAAAGAAATACAGGATTGCCTGCAATGTGCAGTCTTAATCTTTGGAGACAATTGCAAGTATGTGTTTCAGCATAAGAGGCAATTAAGCCTTCTACTGCCTGCACACTACTTGTACCTACACAGAAGAGTCTGGTGACTGAAAAGGTCTTTGGAGTCTGTTTTGAGAAATGGAAATAAATACATCTTTCATTTATATGATAAGAGTTTGTGTATCCTCCAAAGAAATGTATGCCATATTTTGTTTGCACTTTGTCAAAGGGTTTATCCAGGCTAACATCTCACTATTTTTCTTTTTAATTGTTTGTTTAAGGACACTTCTGGATAGGATGGAGAGAGGTACACTTGAAAATGCAAGATTCAAAAGCAACCACTGGTGATCTGCTACTTAGTTATCTTACGGGATGTGAAAAGCATGGCCCCACATTTCCAAAAGTATTACAGATGTGGCTTAGGAAAGCCTGAATTACTGAGTCTTAATAATAATAATAATACAAGTTAAATGTGCCAGGATGCTGAGTTTTTAAAAATTTTGCAAGCTCCCTGGAATCTCTTAGAATCACTTGGGAGCATATTAAACTCAATGAGGCTTACTTCTGAATACGTAGAATTAAGACTGGGTTGCAAGTGTTTAACATAGGTGGTCAAAGGTGACTCTCAAAGAAAAAATAAGAAAGAAAGACTCTCAAACAAATAAGTGAGTTGGAGATTCAAAAAGAAGCTCCTACAGAAATTTCAGAAGCTCTGAATGTTAAGAGGTGGCCTAAGGTAACTTTCGAAGAAAACATTAGAGAAAAGAAAGAGAAAACTCATGAGTTGAAGATTCAAAAGAAGCACCTACAGACATTTCAGAAGCTCAGATGGTTAAGAGATGGCCGAAGGTGACTCTCAAAGAAAAAATAAGAGGAAAGAAAGAGAAAACTCATGAATTGGAGTTTCAAAAGGAAACGCCTACAGACATTTTAAAAGACATGGCTGCCAACTCTCACGCAATCAGCGTGAGACTCACGCAATTCAACCAATTTTGACTGTCTCATCTGATAAACACAATCTCACGCTAAACCCCCAAAATCATGGAATGTACAAAAATATCCCTACATTCTCTGATTATATTCCGAATATTCCCCTTAGCTTAGGAGAAGGATGAGCTCCCAGCGCCGCCCCGCCCTGCCCAGCCACCCCGCCCTGCCCAGCCACCCCACCGCGCCTCTTTTCCCGCCTTAATCCTTCTGCCGGCATCCCGTAACTGTCACGATGCCGATCATTAGCAAATCGCTTCAGGAAACGAAGAGCAGGAGGCTTCTTCCCGCCCGGGGCGCTCGCAGCCACTTTGCCCCGCCCTCTCCCTCTCTGCAATGTCCTCTGGGACAAGCCAGCTGCCCTTTCCAAAGAAGGACACGAGGGGGCTGGCAAAGCCTCTTTTGCGGGCAACAGCCTCGGCCAGTAATAATGGTAAGCAAAGCCAACGGAGTGGCTTCCATTTAACCACCAAAGATGTTTCTTTATTTTCTCTGGCTGGATTTCTGACCCAGGGGAGAAAGACCATTTAAAAAAGCAAAAAGGACAGAAAGAACACCAAGAAAGAATGGGACAACCCCCCCCCCCCAAAAAAAGAGATCCAACACAACTCTGAATAAAATTATTATTATTTTAAATTTTATTATTATTATAATTATTATTACCACCCCTTTACACGCCTTATGCTCTCTTTTAGCTGATCCAAAAGAGTCTTCCCAAACCAGCAAGGCGAGAAGCGCGCCAGGCTGATCTATAAAGGGGCTGGGCAGCTTTTTTGCAAAATACTTAATAGAAAGGTTGGAGGACTGACAGGATTACATCTCTGGCAGTGGATGAAGGAATCACTTTTTCCTCTTTCTCCTTTGAGTTTAAATCCTAGGTCTCCATGCACCAGATCGACAGGACTGTACTACATTATTATCATATTTTCAAACCCTTAGATAAGGACTCAATAAGGACTTTTTTTGATGCCAGTAGGCTTCTCAGCCCCAAATTGGGATAGCCCGGACTCAACTAGAACATATTCTAATCTTAACACAATTTACCATCCAAAGAGCAGTAAGACCATTAAGTTCAGAATCTAAACTTACCCAATAAATAATATACTGTTTCCTCACTGTGCTCAAGCTTCAGAATACAGTAGATGAGTTTTACAGTTAATAATATGTATATTTATATGAAGCACTCATTATTTGATTAAATGTTTAGTTTATACATGTCTGAAATTATGAACCCCTATTTCAGTCAACAAGTTAGTATATAATTAAAGACTGAGACTATAGCATTTGATATTGGCATGTAGTATGGTATTTGATACAGAAAGAAGAATACCCATTGATGTATTTGCATTATCTCTGTAGTTGTTTTGGGTTTTTGTCTTTTTGTTGCACATTGAATTCATCCTATAGTGGTCTATAGTACATCACTAAGCTAATAAAGTCAGTTGAGGTAGAATACTGCAGTTACAAGTCAGGAACTTCAATTATTCATGGTCAGTGAACTGCATTATTAATATCTTACAAATCCGGTTCAAGTACATTGGTGCTGCTTGCATGCATGTATGTATGTATATGTCCAAATCATGACTAAAGTATGCATCAGATTGCACCATTTAAAATGTAAAATTGTCAAAGCTCCCTACCGTGGAAGGGGGGACACCCCCCTTCCACACCATCCCCCCCCCCTCGGTCACTCCGCTCCCTCGCAGTGTCTCACTCCGAACTATCACTCAAGGTTGGCAGCCCTGTAATAATGGCTATTTATTGTATTAAAAATCTGTTAGAATTGAAGAATTCAGCCTTTGTAAAATAAATTATCAAGATGTTTCTTCTCTCTCTTCCTAGGCAACTGAATTGTCATTTCACAGCTACACCCCCTAGGAGAAAAGGAGATCTTGTGCGATTTTAACATGGACAGAGAATAGCAGATTATTGACAAAGAATAATCCTTCTTTCCTTCTTGCTGATCTAGAAAGGAGTCTGGAAATGGATTCTCCTTGTTTTTAGAGCATTTGGGTGATGAATCTACCAAATGCAAGCTACCAATAGAAGATAGTATTTTTCCCAAAAAAGACTAATTGCCTATTTATAATTAATGATGATTGAAAAAACAGTATTATTTTTATATTTTTCTAATAAGTGACTTACTAATAAAAAATCGAAATATAATTGGCCCCATATATTTTTTTCATAGATAGCAAATATTCTCAGTAAAATAGATAATAGCTTTCTACCATAAATATTCAATGTTTCCCCCACCCCCCACCCCCAGATCACTGCAAATTGAGGGAAAGGGCTGCTAATAATAGTGAAAACTATTGAATAGAAATGAAGGAGCATGAGATGCAAATATTGGCAAATACTGCTGTTGAAAAGGCTTGGTAAAGTCAATTGGGCTGAAATTCCCTCTTTTTAGCATCTTTTCTCCCTTTCCAGTTACTTTTTCCTTTCCCTTCTCCAATTTTTTCCCTCTCGCCTTTCTCTTGTCCAGCTCCCCATCCTACCCTGTTGTCCTCCTTTTCTTGTCAGGACTAAGAAAGAATTGTATGGGAGTGCTAAGGTCTGTATGCTTGGGTTTGTGTGTGAGAGAGAAGTTTATCTATACAAGAATTGTCAGGGGATATAGATATAGATCAGTCAGTGTTTAAATGGAGTCAATCTTTATGCAGGCAAGTAATTTAAATTAGTCATTAAGTTGAGTCCTTGTGCTAGCTCTTCCTTTTCTTCAAAAGGGAGGGTAAGTTTATTAACAGTTATAGCCAAATGATAAGCATGTGTTGATTTAATCATGCAAAAGCCACCAACAATAATTTACTAATTAGGACATTTGATAAAAAGTTGTTTCTGTTTACCATGGCACTTAAATGTACATACCATCATCATGTCCCCTCCTCCCCACAAATATCCCTAGTGTTTATCATCCCCAAATGTGATACATGTGGTTGCTTTTTAGTTTAACTGGGATTTTTTTTTGGGGTGGGGGGGAGTCTTCCTTTGGAAATCAGGCTGATGTTTCAGATTGTACTCAGACATTTAAATTACCTTGGGGTCACTTTTGCTGTTACTGTTTTTCCCCTTTTCCTGAGTTGTCATTTTTAATATTCTCAAGGTTGATTTTATGTTTTAGATTTATCATGAGTATTGTAAATTGTCCCACAGATGGTATTCATAATATAAACTCCAAGGATTTGGTTGTTTGCAATGTGACACAAATACAATAAATATATTTTGGGTGAAGGAAGACAGCTGGATGTTGCACAGGAATTTCTGTTTATCATTTATCCGTTCTTTCTTCTGCAGATGATTATCTTACGTGCAATATCCCAGACTAACTCTGCCCCCAGCTGGAATTCAGTCATGAAGGGCTCAAGGTTGCCTCAGCCTTCCATCCTTTCAAGGTTGGTAGAATGAGAACCCAGACTGTTAGGGGAAATATGCTGACATTGTAAACTGCCCAGAGGAGTGCTGTGAAACACTGGGTGTGTGTGTGTGTGTGTGTGTGTGTTTGTATATAAGTTAAAGTCCTACTACTTTCCTTCCTCAACTGCATTTTTCTAGCTAGAAGTAATCTGCAGTAATTTGTTTTAGTAGCTGGAGAATGATAGCCAGGCCCTACAATCTGATTTTCCAGTGAAAACAGATGGTATTCCCTACTATGATTCTGACTCAAAAATATTAATTACAAATCTCCGAGTGAGCTCTTAAAATCAACTCATTATCTATAAACAAGGCCACTACCTATACTATTGTCATGGTCCTGGGAATTCTATGATGTCAGGAATCATGGTAAAATGATGTCACAGCAGTGGCATTATCCTGCAGCCTTCATATGGAATATCCTGGGGTTGCCTGGTAACTGCATAGAATCACTTCAATTGTTGGCTGCAATATTCCAAGGCATCCTTCACTTGGGTAAAATGAGCAAGAGGATATGGGCATCATGAGACGTGTTGCCCCCTCTGCGGCCCAAATTTTCCTGCTTGGAATTCTATTGGTGTATTTTGAAAGGTTGGACGGATTCATACTTCTATGCCCAGCCTCCAACATTAATTGTAGAAGGAATACCAATTCTCCCAATTATGACAATGTGTATATTCCGGAGACAATTGGTAATTCCATTGAATTTCTTAAATTATCAATTTTAAAATTATGGAGTAGATTAACTCAATCAAATCCTCATGAATATTTGGATGAAATGGGATCTCATGAAAATCTGCTGAAAAAACCATACAAATCATCCAATGTCCTGCAAGTGGCACCCAAAGCAAAAATAACCAAAAATGAAGGGGCACAAATGTTGAAAGTCCAAAAGGATTTAACTACAGAAATTTTGGAAGTTTCTAGTGACATAAGCCTGAGGCCTAAAAGCTATTTACAAGGGTTAAAGAACCATCAGAATATGGTACAGGGAGATCATTGGCTTCAAAAAAATCCAAGAAAAAAAGATTTAGCTGTTAGGTTACCAACAAAGAGGGTAGGATTAGCAGAAGCCACAGGAAAATTTGCAGAAGATCAAATAAAACATAATCCACATACAATGACTGAAAAATGGCAGAAGCTTGCAGAGCGACAAATGCCTCTGGCTACCAAAGCAAAAATAACAGAAAAACAAAAGAAAACTCATCAGTTAGAGATCCAAAAGGAAGCAGCCCCAGACATTTCAGAATCATCTGATGACAAAAGCCTGAGTTCTCTGGAAAGGTTAAAGAGCCATCAAAAAATGATACAAGAAGATCATGAGCTTGGAAAAAAGCAAACAGAAGAAGATTTCTTTCTTAGATTTGTAACAAAAAGGCGACAATTTGCAGAAAACATAGGAACGCTACAAGGAAAGCAAGTGAAACCTACTTCACACACAATGATTCAACAACGGTGGAAGGCTGCAAGACGACAAGTAACTCTGAAAGTTAAGACGTGGCAACAAGTCACACCCAAAGCAAAAATAACAGAAAAACAAAAGAAAACTCATGAGTTAGAGATCCAAGAGGAAGCAGCCCCAGACATTTCAGAATCATCTGATGACAAAAGCCTGAGTTCTCTGGAAAGGTTAAAGAGCCATCAAAAAATGATACAAGAAGATCATGAGCTTGGAAAAAAGCAAACAGAAGAAGATTTCTTTCTTAGATTTGTAACAAAAAGGCGACAATTTGCAGAAAACATAGGAACGCTACAAGGAAAGCAAGTGAAACCTACTTCACACACAATGATTCAACAACGGTGGAAGGCTGCAAGACGACAAGTAACTCTGAAAGTTAAGACGTGGCAACAAGTCACACCCAAAGCAAAAATAACAGAAAAACAAAAGAAAACTCATGAGTTAGAGATCCAAGAGGAAGCAGCCACAGAAATTTCAGAACACTCTGGTGACATTGGCATGAGATCTAAAAGCCTTCTAGAATGGTTAAAGAGCCATCACAAAATAGTACAAGAAGATCATAAGCTTGGAAAAAAGCAAACAGAAGAAAATTTATTTCTCAGATTCCTAACAAAAAGGCGACAATTTGCAGAAAACATAAGAAAACATCAAGGAGAGTTGGAGAGTGAAAAGGAAGCACTTGCCGGAATTTCAGAAGAAGAGAAGGTTAAGAGGTGGCCAAAGGTGACTCTCAAAGAAAAAATAACAGGAAAGAAAGAGAGAACTCATAAGTTAGAGTTTCAAAAGGAAGGGTCGACAGAAATTTCAGAAGCACTGAAGAATAATCAATGGCCAAAGATGACACTCGAAGAAAAAATAAGAAGACACAAAGTGAAAAGTCATGAGTTGGAGATTCAAAAGAAAGTAGCTACAAATATTTCAGAAGCTCTGAAGATTGAGAGGTGGACAAAAATGACCCTCAAAGAAAACATACAAAGAAACCGATTGAAAACTCATGAATTGGAGATTCAAAAGGAAGGGTCTACAGAAACTTCAGCAGCTCTCAAGGTTGAGAGGTGGACAAAGGTGACCCTCAAAGAAGAAATACAAGGAAACAGGTTGAAAACCTATGAGTTGGACATTCAAAAGGAAGCGCCAACAGAAAGGTTAAAGTGGCACCAAAGAAAAATACAGGAAGATCTTGAGGTTGGGAGAAATGAAAGGGAAAAAACAGGGAAGCCTGTAGCACTACTAGATGCTCAGCGGGTTTCTTCCCTTAAGAGGCTTGCTCAAGCATCCGTTCACTCCTTACAGAAGTGCTCCATTTTACATCTTCCAACTCAGCTGCCTCCTTTGACATCTTCTGTTGTAGTGCATGATGGTAGTAAGGAACAGCCTGGTAAACTGGTCTTTATTCTTAAATCTGACACGAGATCAGCAAGCCCCAACCATGGAGAACACATTAGTGAGCAAGCGGAGGAGAATAATAGTCAAAATGAACAAATTGAAAATGAACTTTTGGAGAAGGAACTTGAGAAGGAACAGGAATCAAAAGAAAACCTTTTCAGACACTTAATAATTGGAGGAAGCAACTCCGGAATACCTACTGAGGAGTCTGAAACATTGAATGAACTGTTGCCTGATAAAACATTGTCCGATGAAGCAGATTGGGAGTACCAGGAAGAAACCACCTTTGCTCCCCTGATTACTGATGTTTTGTCAAGCACTGATAACTATTTTCTTCAGGGAGAGGCCTTTGAAGCTAAGGTTCAAAAACAGTTGGCACACCTGATTCTTTTTTTTTTTTTTTTTAAAGTTTTTATTAATTTTCTACAAACAAACAAGACAGACAAAACATAAAAACATCAACTCTTATATGTACATCCAGTGTGTCAGTTGGTTCATCATTTTTGTGCATTCATTCTGTAGTCTCAATTACAATTATGTTACATAACAACTCATATTGTCAGTCCAAACTTATATATCCTAATATCACTAAAAAAAGAAGATTTTGACTATATTTTTAATCATTCATGCTTAATGAGCTAACAATACTTTATACCAGTTTACTCTATAACAAATCATCTAATCATATCAAATCAATCCTAAGAAATCCTTTATAAATATAATATCAAATAGCAAAATAATAACAAAATAAAGATATTCCTTACTATCTAGCATTCTGAATATTCTATTATCGTATTTTATCATCTAACCATTTATAAAAAAGATCCCAAATTTCGTAAAATTGTTTATCCTCTTGCTCTCTAATTTCAAATGTCAATCTGCTCATCTCAGCACATTCCAATATTTTCTTAATAATTTCTTCCTGTAATGGTATTTTCTCATTCTTCCAATTTTTAGCAAATACAATCCTGGCCGCTGTTAATACATTTACAATCAGGTATTTCAAATCTTTACTATATATATCAGGTAAAATTCCCAATAAGAAGATCTCTGGTTTCAAATCTATATGTTTCTTTGTCATTTTTTCCAACCACATGCGAATTATAGTCCAATATTTTCTAGCATCCTCACAAGTCCACCACATATGGTAATACGAGCCGGGTATCTGATGACATTTCCAGCATTTTTAAGATTTGTTCTTAAACATTCTTGCTATTCTTGTCGGAGGAAAGTGCCACCTGTAAAACATCTTATACAAGTTTTCTTTATATGCTGTTGACATTGTCATTTTATAATTTTGAGACCACAATTTCTGCCATTTCTCTAAATCAATCCCATATCCAAAATTCTTCCCCCAAACAATCATAGTTTCTTTGACTTGTTCTTCCTCTAATTCATTCCCAGTAAATAACCATATAATTTTTTAATCACCTTCTCATCAGTACCCATCAAGATCTTATCTAAATCAGTCTGTTTACCATAAAATCCCTCCGTTTTAGAATCTTCATCATACCTTGAGTGTATTTGTGCATATGAAAACCAATTCATCCTTATACCTTGTTCTTCTAAGTTTTGGATCGATTTAAGTTCACCCTTTTCATCCAAAAGTTCCCCATATCTAACTGTTTGTTCCTTCTTGTAAATTATAGGATAGGAAAATGCTTCAATGGTCGATAACCAGACTGGAATTTTCAAATAACATTGTCTTTTTATCTTCTCCCAATTTAACCACAAAGACTCCCGTACATAATGTCTTCTAAAATAACCCTGTGTTTTAGTTCCCTTATACCATAAAAAAGCATGCCAACCCAACAGCAAGTCATGTCCTTCTAATGTCAACAACCTATGTTTCCTTAATGTTATCCATTCTTTGACCCACATCAAACTTGCAGCTTGATAATACAATTCCCAATTAGGCAGACCAAAACCTCCTCTAATTCTAGCATCTTGCAAAAGCTTTAGCTTTATTCTCGCTTTTTTACCTTGCCATATAAACTTCAACATAATTTTATTTAAATCTTCAAAATAGTCTTTTCCAAGCCTAATTGGTATTGTTTGAAACAAAAATAAAATTCTAGGTAAGATATTCATCTTAATTGTTGAAATTCTCCCTATTAATGACAATTGCAAGTTTTCCCATTTCTTCAAATCTATAGTTATCTGTTGTTTAAGTTTAATATAATTATTCTCCTTTAATGTGCTACATCTTGTTGTCAAATATATCCCCAAATACTTAACCTTATTTGTAACTTGAATTTTCAAAAGATCTGCCAATTCTTCTCTCTGTCTCAATAACATATTCTTTGTCAAAATCTTTGTTTTATCTTTATTTATTTTCAAACCAGCCACCTCTCCATATGACTCTATCCTTTCCAGTAACTTTGGAGCTGTTTCAATCGGATCTTCCAAAATAAAAGCTAAATCATCAGCAAAAGCTTGTAGCTTAAATTCTTCCTTCTTAATTTTCATTCCTTTTATGCTTTTATCATCCCTAATATTTCTATTCAACACTTCCAAGGTCAACACAAATAGCAAAGGAGATAGGGGGCATCCTTGTCTTGTGCCTTTCCTTATATTAATAAAATCTGTAAGTTCCCCCTCCATCATTACCTTTGCTGTCTGTTTATTATATATAGCTTCTATTGCTTGAATAAATTTTTTAGCAAAACCCATCTGCTCCAATAATAATAACATAAATCTCCAGTTCACATTGTCAAATGCTTTTTGAGCATCTAGGAATATCAAAGCCATTTGCTTTTCAGGATGAGCCTCATAATATTCCAAAGTGTCCAAAATTACTCTCATATTGTCTCTAATTTGTCTCTTTGGTAGAAATCCATTTTGATCTGAGTGAATAAAATTATTTAAATATTTTTTAAGTCTTTCTGCTAAGATTGAAGCAAAGATTTTATAGTCTGCATTCAATAAAGAAATAGGTCTATAATTCTTAATTTGCAATGGGTCAGTCTCTTCCTTTGGTATAAGTGTAATATAAGCCTCTGACCATGTTTTAGGTATCATCTTTTTTAACATAACTTCATTCATAACTTCTAACAATGGGATGCTCAATAATTCTTGAAATGTTTTATAAAATTCTACTGGAAGCCCATCTGGGCCCGGAGCTTTCCCATTATTTTGTCTCTTAAATGCTTCATTTAGTTCCATCATTGTTATATTGCTTTCTAGCATTTCTTCAGTCTCTTTAGGTATCTTTGGTAAATTAGCTTCCTGTAAATACTGTTTGACTTTTTCTTCATCAATATTCTCTTGTTTATATAGTTGCCCATAAAAATCTCGAATAATTTCTTTTTTCTCCTTATTCCCATAACAAACTTGGCCTTGTTCATCTATTAACTTCAATATTTTTCTTGATTCCTTCTCTTTTCTCAATTTATATGCTAGCCATCTACCTGGTTTATTTGCATCTTCAAAATAATTCTGTTTAGAGTTTCTAATTTTCTGTGCCAGTTCTTCTTTCTCTATTAATTCCATTTTATGTTTGATTACATCCAGCTTCAATTTAATATCCTTTTTCTGTGGCATTTTCTGTAATTCTTTTTCAAGAGTTTTATACTCATTTTCCAAGGCCTTAGAAGCTTGCCTTTTCCTAATATTCTTTTTTCTTGTATAATCTATTATCAAACCTCTAGCGTATGCCTTCATAGTGTCCCACACATTTTGCATTGAAGTATCTTCTTTTTTATTTTCTCTGAAGAAAAAAGCCAATTCCTTCTCCATCCATTGTGTAAAATCTTTCTCCTTTAAAATAGTATTATTTAATGTCCATCTCGATCTTTTTTTTTGTCCCTTCCATTTAATTGTCATTGGGCTATGATCTGCCCAGGTACTTGTTTCAATGCTTGTTTCTTTAATATTAGATATTAGTTCTGTTGAGATCCAAATCATATCTAATCTGGACCATGATAAATGTCTATTTGAATAAAAAGTATATTGTTTAGCTTTAACGTTTCTTTCTCTCCAAATATCTTTTAAAGTTAATTCATCTGTCATTTTAAAAAAGGACCTTGGGAGAGCCTTTCTATTTTGCTTTGTTGTTATTGCTATATAGTCCAGTTTATTGTCCACAATTCCATTAAAATCTCCCATCATAATTATATTAACATAGTCCAGTCCAATTATTTTCATGTGCAGCTTTTTATAAAATTCTTCTTGTTTATCATTCGGAGCATAAATTGCAATCAAGAGTATTTTTATATTATTATCCATTATTTCTACCATTAATACTCTTCCATCTTCATCCGAGTAAATCAATTTTGCTGGAATAGCCTCTTTAATGTATAAAACCACACCTCTTTTCTTACATTGAGTCAAAGAGGTAAATATTTTCCCTAATTTTGGTTGTAATAACAATTGTTCATGTTGTTTTTTAATGTGAACTTCTTGTAAACAAATTATATCAAATTTTAATTTCTCTAGTTTATGAAAAGTTTTCCTTCTTTTAACAGCTGAATTAAGTCCGTTTATATTCATTGTAATCAGTTTTTTTTCCTCCATGATTATGCTTTATATTTAGGTCTAACAGCTCTCGTGGATCTCACTTCACGCTGTTCTTTGTTATCAATCTGTCCCCCTATTGCTCCTTTCTCTTTTTCAGTCTCCAGTTGTTCATCTTGAAACTCAATTAATGAACCCTCTTTCTCTGCTTCCTCTCTTCTTCCTCCGAAAAATTCTGCATGAAAAAGTTCTGCTTTCTCAATTGAGTCAATTCTATGTCTCTGCTCTTGCCACGTAAACATTAATCCTTCTGGAATCAGCCATCTATAATTCACTTCGTTTTCCAATAGTATTTTGGTCAGAAATCGATATTCTCTTCTCATCTCTCTCACTCTTCTAGGTATTTGTTTTAAAACCACAACCTCTTTACCCTTGTATTTCAATATTTTCTCTCTTGCTACTTGTAATATTTGCGTTTTAATGGATTTTTTGGTAAATCTAATATGGACTTCCCTGGGTAATTTATTTCTCATCGCATATCTTGTATAGACTCGGTATATCTCATCTATTCCATCCATTATCTTTTCCTCTGTAATTTCCAAAACATCTGCCAAAATTTCTATCATTACTGCTGCCAAATTTTCTCCTTTTTCCTCCTCTATATTTTGAAATCTGAGGTAAAATTCTGACCTTTCCATCTCCCACCTCAACATCCCACCTTTTTCTTGTTCAACTGCTGTTAATCTGCTGTCAATATTTCCAATCTTCTTCTCTCTTTGTTTTCCTTCTTCCTCAATTTTTTGGAATCTCTCCTCATACTTAACCATCATTTGTTTAATATTTTCCACTTTTTCATCAGTCTTCTCTATTCTTTGTTCAATATTTTCTGTTCTTTGTTCAATATTTTCTGTTCTTTGTTCAATATTTCCTGTTCTTTGTTCAATGATATCTGATTTTGTCTTGAGTTCTTGGATTCCTTGCATAATCATCTGTAACTGTAAAGTTATTTTTTCTTGTTCCTTATCTTGCTTCAACATTGTCTGAATTAAACGTTGTCCTCCAGCTGGTGGGGAAGCAGAGGTAGAAGCAGAAATGCCAGATGGTATTGGTTTCTTGCTCATTTCAATATTTCCAAGACTTCAAATTCTTCTTAACTTTTAATCCAACTGGTAGAGCAGCCAATTATAATCCAAAATGGAGAACTCCAATGGTAAAAAACACGAAACCAAAGAAGAAACAAAAAAAAAAGGAAGAAGAAAGATCTTCAGGTTCTTCTAAACCCTAATCCAATTACGAGATAGTCCACCATAAAAAAGGAAAAAATAGAAAGGAAAAAACAAACAAATCCAAAAATAATAATATTGATTAAAAGCAAAGAAAAAGGAAAAAGAAAAAAGAGAAAAAAGAAAAACAAAAAACAAGAAATTCCTTCAGATTCTTCACACCTCAATCCAATTAAAAAATCTCAATAATCCAAAAAAAAATCAAAAAAAAAATCAACCACAACAACAAAATAATCCAAAAAGATAAATATGAAAAGCAAAAAAGTCCCAATAGAAAAGAAAAGAAAAATAAAGAAGAAAAAAGAAAAAACTCTGAGGCTTTCCCTTTAAAGTAAAAGGCAAAAATAAAAATATTACTAAAATTAAGATTTAGAAAAAGGCTAGCGAATGGGGTATATATAAGAAGACACACTGCACTTTGTTATTTATCCAAGGCTCTTGTTATGACTCTCTTCTCCAGCAGCTTCAAAGCCAAACCTCAAGTGTTGATAACAGTCCAGGAAAGCACCTGCAATAATATTTTACTGTGCTCTCCCTCTATCTTATCAGGTTAAAAAGTCCTTGAGATGAGGTCTTTTTGCAATTCTCTCCAATTCAAACAAAGATACTTTCAAGCCTCTAGTTGGCAGTGTTACAAAGTTTCTTAATGCTCTTTCTCCCCCCCCCCCGCCAGAGAAAAGGAATAATATATACAGAAAAAAAAGGAAAAAATAACCAAAGGGAGCCTCTATCCTAAAGAAAGTTAAAAAATCAAAGGGAGCATAAAAATATATATAAAAGAAAATTCAATCCGGTTATCTACAAAGTCACAGTAAAATCTTTCCCAAAAAGTATAAAGAAAAGAAAAAAAAAAAAACCAAGCCTCAATTTGACATCACTTTAAAAAACGCCGCTCAAAACAATTTCAGTCAAAAAAAAAAAAACTCACAGCTTTCTTCTTTATATCGAATGAACTTTCCAACCTTAGCGAATTTACAGCACAAAAAAGTTTTTCTCACCCAGCCGACACACTTCACTTCAATCACTTTCCTTCCGGAGCTGTCCCGACTTCAGCAGCTATGGAGGCTGCCTCTCCGCCGCCAGCAAAAGGGCTTCTTCCGGATCTAACCAGAGATTTTGCGATATCTCTGGGATCCTGGAACAATGCCCTTCACGATCACCGTCTCTACGGGACGGTTTAGGTCCGTTAGGACCGACCAGGGGCGAAAATATCGGCTGCGATCTCAGAGCCCTGAGATCGCAGCTGTATCGCCGGAACGAAGCTCCGCCTTCTCCCCGGCACACCTGATTCTTAATGTACCTATGAGGAACCTGATTGCCCACTTGATCCGTATCATAAAAGTGAACTGCAGAGAACTGGCTACCCAAAATTCTTGCGCTTTTCTCATCTCTAGAATGGGTCTTGGAATGAAACTCTTCAATAAGAGAAAAAACATGAAGGAAGCTTCTGATTTGTTGAAATCCTACTTGTTCTTGACTAAAAATGAAACCAATATAACTACAGCAAGCTCCAGAAAAATAAAGAAACCTTCTGACGAGGTAAAAGCAACCTAGATAAATAATCCAAACAGGTGCACTATCAAAATGTTACAAGATTTGGTTACCTAGATTCTTTTTTATTCCAAGAGGTTAAGTTGGTGTGAATTAATTGCGCATTCATTTCTGTAAAGACAATTACTTTTTTTGAGTAAAAGCCTTGTTAGGTAGTTTATAGTAATGTGCATGTGCCAAGACTACTTCTTTGCCTGATTCCCATCCCTATATACAAGGATAAGTGGCCGTGTGTATATATGTAAGGTTTTACAAACTCTGATCAGCATTTGGGGGAGAGTGGAGTATAGCACAAAGGTAAAGTAACTGAAACATGAAAACAAAGAAAAACAGAATAAGGTTCATCAGAATTAAACCAGAAATCTCAGATATGATGATTTTAAGAAAACAGGATTGATAAAGCTGTTGTTCCTTTTAAAGGGTAGGTTGGCCTGAATATACTTTTTTTCTGGGGAAAAGAGCTTTTACATTCAAATACGTGAAGGCCCACCTTCCACTTTACTTCTCTTTGTTTAACCTTGCAGATACCAAAGCAGGGAATTCGACAATATGGGAGTAGCATCAATTGGCGATTGGCTGTTTCAGTGACAACAGTGATGGTGGTTGTTATTTTAATAATTTGCTTGATTGAGGTAAGCTAAAATATTTTTCTAGAGATCCTTATATTAATTTATTTACCCACTATATCTCAAAGTCCAGTAATGAAAAGATAAATTTCTCCAAACTCTCAATTTATATACTGCTTTAGTGAATCCCTAGCATTTCCTTGAACACTGTAACTCAGAAACCACATTACTGCACCCAGGATTTAATATAATATATTCAACCTCAAAAAAAGGGTGGGACTGATTTTTAAAAATTTTTTAGTGAAGCGGACAAATCATGACAAAATGGGTATATTAAGTTTGGATTCATTCCATCTTAAATTCTGAGAGGGAACCTCTGGCTGGTAGGCTTGATTTGGTCCATAAGACCTTCTTATGAGGTTTACCATGACCATGTTGGAGACCCCACACCTTTTTATAAGCAGAAGATAGAGAAAAAAGAAAAGTTTCTTACTGAGAAGCAGAGGGGGGAAAAACATTGTTCTCTGTGTCAGTCATTGATTCTTTTTCCTCACTGTGAAAAATCTTTACATTTATCCCTCACAATCACACCTCTCTTTTTTGATAAAACAGATCCGTTCTCATCAAACTTCCAAAGGGACAGATGGAATGCCTCCTGTAAAACGGTAACTCTTGCCTGGAGACACTTAGTTTTTGTAATTCTATACTGTGAAAATCCTGTTTATGAGGAACAGCCTCAATATTAAGTGGCAATGCACTTATAAGTTTCACTCTTAAAAAGCAAATTTTAATTTACAAGATGCCGCATCTAAAAGTTGTAAACACTGAAAACATCACCAAATAATCTCATTTTTTGCTGGCTGAATTTATATGTTTAGCATTGGCTTCCTGTTACATTCCTCAACTGGCCTCATATCCTTTTTTCCCCCTCTCCTCTTGGCAACTTTGAATTATTTTCAGTGCTGAAGAAACATTAATATTCAGATTTCCAGTGTGACACGCATGCTAATGAAGCCAAAAAATAAATAAAATCTTAAATAGCTACATGGTTACCTGCAACCTGCACTCTTAAAACTCTGGAGACAATTGCAGGTGTGTGTTTCAGCATAAGAGGTTATTATTAAGGCTTCTTCTGCTTTGCACACTGTTTGTAAATGCACAGAAGAGTCTTGTGACTGAAAAGGCCTTTTGAGTCCATTTTGAGAAACGGAAATAAATACACCTTTCATTTAAATGATAAGAGTTTGTGTATTCCTCCAGTACAGAAATTGTTATATTCTGTGCATGGGTGCAAGGAACAGAGACGAGGCAGTGAACAGTGAACTTCAACTCTTTATTAATCATCGTGAACAGAGCAAAAACCTGGGGCAGCAGCAGCCCTTTTATAGGGCAGGCTGCTGACCTATTAACCAATGAGAACATGGAAGTATTAAACCCTTGAACCAATGAGAGTGGCTTGTTAATAGCCAATCAGATACTCCAGAAAGGACCAATCCGATATCGCTATTATCGGCCAATCAGAAGTGCAGGATTAGAACCCTGCTTTTTCTTTAAGCTTTGATAAACTTTATTTAAGCGTTTTTATTAGTTCATAACACCCCTTCCCCCTGGGTTCCATTTGAGGGGTGCGGTGATGTAATCTCTAAGATATGTGGGTTGTTTTAACTATCTATTAGATTTGCGCTGTCCCACTGGTTCCCATCTGCAGTCCAGCTTCGGTGGGACATTTTTGGACATATCTGGTACCGTTGGTTCCTCATTCTCACTGGACGACTTGGTGCTGCTAATTCTGTCGTTGTTGTTGTCCTCTGATCTTAGCGGGCTAGCCTCCATTGAAGTATTCCTCTGTGGTGAGGACATACCCCTCCCTGATTCTTCTTCATTAATCGCTCCTGATCGCTGACTTCCTTCGCTTCTGCTCTCCACCATCTCGAATTCGGTTTCTTCGACATCCCCTCCCCCCTCAGTTTGGGAGTCTCAGGAGTCGTGGGAACTGGGTTGTAGCCTAGAGCGAAGCTGATCTATATGGCGTTTCCATATTTTTCTGTCGCAGGTTTGCACACGGTACGATCTGGGCCCGGTGGTTTCAATTACAGTTGCTTCGATCCATAATGGTTCGCCGAAGAGGTTTTTAGCGAAAATTAAGTCGCCTACCTTGAACTCGCGGCATTTCCCGCTGGATCCGCAGGGTTTCTCTGGCACGTAGGAAGGGTGAAGCCCGTCGAGGTGGGAACGGAGCTTGCGTCCCATCAATAGTTCAGCTGGCATCTTGTTGGTGATGCTGTGCGGAGTTATGTGTTGGAGTAGGAGTATTCTGTTTATTTTTTCATCAATGTCCCCATAGTCCATTTTATGGAGAGTTTTTTTAACAAATTGTACCATTCGCTCGGTCCTGCCGTTAGCCGCAGGGTGCACTGGCAAAGTTAGCGCATGGTGGATGCCCCGATCCGCTAAGTATTGTTCAAACGCCAGGGCATTGAACTGGGGTCCGTTGTCCGGAGACCAGGACATCTGGCAGTCCGTGCGTTGCGAATAGCCTGTTCAATTTTCGGATGACGGACTCCGTTGTAGTATTTTTCATTTTGTGGATCTCGAGCCAGTTGGAATAGGCATCCACTGTTAGGAGGAACGTATGTCCTTTAGTAGGTCCCGCAAAATCAATGTGAATGCGGGACCACGGTCCCCGGGGGGTTTCCCATTCTGTTGGAGTTGCTCTAGGTGGGGCACTGCTGACTTCTTAGCACTTTAAGCAAGTCTTTACCCAGGCTTCAATTTGCTTGTCGATGCCCGGCCAACACGCGTAGCTTCGTGCGAGCGCTTTCATACGCACGATGCCGGGGTGACCGTCATGCAATGTTTTCAATACTGCTCGTTGTAACCGCTCTGGGATGACGACTCTATCTCCGCATAGGATGCAGCCTTTTTGCGAAAACAGTTCTGTTTGCCAGTTTTTGAAAGGGTTGAAATCGTCAGAGGTTTGTTCTATTGGCCATCCTCTTTCGACCCAGCTAAGAACTCGCGATAAGACAGGATCTCGTTTTGTTTCAATTGCAATGTCTCTGGCTGTTAGCGGTGGTGAATGTAGCATTTCAATCTGGAGTGTCGTAAGGGTTGGAGCTGGGTCGTCGATGGTTTCCGGAAGTGGGGCACGGCTCAATGTATCAGCATGGGGAATGGCTTTCCCCGGGCGGTGTTGTAATTTATAGTTGTACGCAGTTAAAAACTCCGACCAGCGAGTCATTCTAGGTGACAATATATAGGGGGTTGGCTTGTCTCCCGCTATAATCCCTAACAACGGTTTGTGGTCGGTAACAATAGTAAAATCTCGTCCATACACATATTCATGAAACCGTTTCACAGCAGATACAACAGCAAGAGCCTCTTTGTCGATCTGGCTATAATTACGTTCAGCCTTTGACAAGGTCCTTGAAAAATAGGCAATAGGGGCCTCACTACCATTTGGTAATACATGACTCAAAATGGCTCCTAATCCAAACGGTGATGCGTCACATGTAATTGTTAAAGGCAGAGTCTCATTATACTGCATTAAAACAGCATCTGAGGTTAGTAAGTTTTTCACTTGTCGGAATGCGTGCTCCTCGCGGTGTCCCCAGACCCAGGTTGCTTTTTTGTCGAGAAGTCTATGTAGGGGCTCAACTACGGTTGCTTTCCGGGGCAAGAATATGTTGTAAAAGTTAATGAGCCCCAGGAAAGCTTGGAGATCAGTTCTATTTCTGGGTCTTGGGGCGTTTTTGATTGCTCTCAGTTTGCTGTTAGTGGGGTGAATGCCCTGTTTATCGATTAGGTACCCCAGGAACTCTACTTTGTCTGTACACAGTTGACATTTATTTTATTTAACCTTAAGGCCAGAGTCTTTAAATTTCTGGAGAACCAATTTAAGCCGCTTTTCTAGTATTTCTCTATTCAGGGCAGCAATTAAAACGTCATCAAAGTATGGCACGACCCCCTTGATCCCTTGCAAGAGTCTCTCCATCAGACTTTGAAAAATCCCTGGGGCTACGCTCACTCCGAATTGGAGTCGGTTGCACTTAAAGGCGCCTCGGTGCATAACGATCGTCTGTGCCTCTGCGGTTGTTTTATCTACAGGCAGTTGTTGGTAGGCCTGTGCTAAATCCAATTTAGTGAAGACTTTTCCGCCCCCCAGGGAATGGAGAAGGTGTTGTACCACCAGTACCGGGTAAGCGTTCTGTTGAAGAGTGTGATTAAGGGTAGCCCGGTAGCCCCCACAAATCCTTAACGATCCATCCGGTTTGATGGGTTTACAATTGGGGTTTCCCAACGAGCGTGGTCAGTTGGTTCTAAAACACCCTTGGCTATTAACTTATCGAGCTGCTCGTCAATTTTTGGTTTAAGGGCAAAAGGTACCCGACGAGGCTAAAGGCGGATGGGGGCTACTTCAGGGTTAAGGTTAAATGATATCGGGGTCCCCTTGTACTCACCTAGTCCATCTGCGAATATGTCCTGGAATTTCTGGACGATGGCCTCTTCCCAGTTGTCGCTTCTGGTTTGGTGAATGCTGGCTACCTCGATCCCAAGTGTGGTGAACCATTGAAGGCCCAACAAGCTAGGCTGGTCACAGTCAACGACGGTCAGTGGCAATGACGCAGTACGATTTTTGAATGATACTTGGACTTGGCTGGATCCAACGACCGGAATTCGGTTGCCCTGATAATCCTTGAGTATGCTTCTTTGAGCTCTGAGGTCTTGATGCCGGATGGCAGGGATTAATTGTTTAAGAGTCTTCCAGGAAACCATCGAGAGGGACGATCCTGAATCGACTTCCATCACACAAGGCTGGTTTTCGATGGCGACCTTCACTCGGATCTTCTTTGCATCTAGCGATGAGGCGTGACTGATTGTAATGGTTTGGTGTGCCTCTTCTCTTCTCTTCTCGATAAAATGGCCGGTGTTTTGTTTCTGTAGGAGTGGTGGTTCCATTGGCGGTTCAAATGTTCCCGACTCACAGGGCGATTCCCTGTGGTCTGGCGGTAGTTGTTCCCGCTCTGAAGTGGACTGGGTCCTTGCTTGCTTCTACAGAACTTTCCGATGTGGCCTCTTTTCCCACAGAAATGGCAGAGTGCATCGAGGAATTTGCAGTCTGATCGTGGGTGATTTGCCCCACAACCCACGCATTGATGCAGTAGTCTTTGATTTTGCTGGTAGCGTTGATCACGTTCAGACCGGAACCGGTTGACCTCCTCCTCATCACTTTCTGATGGCGATTCAAGGTCCTCGTGGTGGGTGGCTGTAGTGTGTCTCTCGAGGCGAGGTGAGGTATCGCTAGCAAGTTGACGGAGCGGTGTATTGGTGCGGCACATTCAGGCGGCTGACTTCCTGGTTGCTTCTGCTGCAGTAGCATCCTTGATGACATCAGCAAGGTTAATGTCCCTTTTTGCCATGATCTTGCTCTGTACCATCTGGTCATCTAATCCCAGAACTATTCGGTCTCTCAGAGCTTCTTCGAGGTCTGCAAACTCACAGAGGCCTCCCAGGTTCCAGAGATCCATGATGAAATCTGCAACGCTCTCTCCCTTCCGCTGGTCCCTCTGGTAAAATTCATGTCTTCGGACAAGCGTTGGTACGGTGGGTGCATAGTGGGACCATAGAAGGGGTGCGAGGATGTCCCAGTCCATGGTTTTCACCTCAGCCGGTTTCGCTAGTGCCTTGGCCATCTTAAAGATGGCAGGCCCGCAATGGGTCAGGAACACTGCTCGCTTTTTCCTCGTAGTGGCATCCTTCAAGTTGTTGGTCTCCAGAAACATCTGGAAGCAGTCTATGTATGAGTCCCAGTCTTCTTGTGCTGGGTCAAATGGAGCGGGTGGTATGGCGTCTCCGGACATGGTTCCGTTGTCGATGTGCCTTCAGCCATGTGCTCTGTTTGGTGCTCTGTAGTGTTCAGTCAGCTCTGATGTATCTGCATCCCATCCTCGTCGCCAGTGTTATGTTCTGCGCATGGGTGCAAGGAACAGAGACGAGGCAATGAACTGTGAACTTCAACTCTTTATTAATCATCGTGAACAGAGCAAAAACTTGAGGCAGCAGCAGCCCTTTTATAGGGTAGGCTGCTGACCTATTAACCAATGAGAACATGGAAATATTAAACCCTTGAACCAATGAGAGTGGCTCATTAACAGCCAATCAGATTCTCCAGAAGGGACCAATCTGATATCGCTATTATCAACCAATCAGAAGTGCAGGATTAGAACCCTGCTTTTTCTTTAAGCTTTGATAAACTTTATTTAAGCGTTTTTATTAGTTCATAACAGAAATGTAAGCCATATTTGGTTTGAACATTGTCAACAGGGCTTTATCCAGTCTGAGATCTCACTATTTTTCTCTTTAATTGTTTCTTTAAGGACGTTTCTGGATAGACAGAAGAAAGATATACCTGAAAACCAGGTATGTAAAGGCAAAAGCAATGACTGGTGATCTGGCTATATTCAATTTTCTTATTGGATCTGAAAAACACATTCCCATAAGTATTATGTGGCTTAGGCAAGCCTGAATTTAAAATAATGATCATGATGGAAGAAGGAGAAGGAGAAGGAGAAGGAGAAGGAGAAGGAGAAGGAGAAGGAGAAGGAGAAGGAGAAGGAGAAGGAGAAGGAGAAGGAGAAGGAGAAGAAGAAGAAGAAGAAGAAGAAGAAGAAGAAGAAGAAGAAGAAGAAGAAGAAGAAGAAGAAGAAGAAGAAGAAGGCCAATCTACTGGGATCCACTCGCATAATCCTGCGATACATCACACAGTCCTAAACACTTGGGAAGTGTTCGACTAGTGATTTGAGATACGAAACCTAGCATAGTTATCTCGTTTCCTGTATACACTGTTGTTTTTTGTGAATAATACCAACAACAACAACAATAATAATAATAATATAGTGTGACTGGTTTTCCGGTTCTGCGTGGCTTCGGTGGCAGTAGGAATTCGTGACCATTCGTGATTCCTGCTGTGCTTGCCGCCAAGGTACCCCCGATCCAAATGGGTCAGGGGGATATGGCTGCCCTGTAGGGACAGCCGAAGAGAGAGGGGAGCCGGACAGGGGATTGGGGGTGCCGCAGACCCCCTCCTCGTCCAGAAAAACCCCTTTTTCCCAAGGTGGTGGAGCGGCGGTCAGCAATGGCCGCCATGAAGAAGCCAGCAACCGGGTAAGATTGTGCTGGAGGAAGCAAGAAAAGTGAAAGTGCTGGCTGAGCCGGGTCAATCAACATCTTCTAAATTCGTTGGAATTGAGCTGTCTGAATTGCTGGAGGATACATTGTATCCCTAAGAAGATTGAAAGCGGCGGAGAAGCTGTTAAAGGGAACTTTTTTTTTCTTCACTCTCCCACCCCATGGAAACAGCAGATGAAGATTTGAAATTTGTTTGGGCACTGAAGGTGAACTATTCTGAAAGTTGAAGTTAAGGGACAAAAGAGTTCTTGGACATTGGACTTAAAAATTTAAGAAATTGGAAAACCCTTATTAGAGGTATGGATTTCTGATCATTTAAAAATTGATGTTGCAAGTGGAAAGGGAGAGAAAAAAAAATTGGAGCAGAAGTGGAAAAGGGAGGAGATTGCCTAGAATCTCAAAGAAAGATACAAGGTAATTGGACCTCTTTGACCCCAGAAAAAGAAATAGAAGAAAGAAGAAAAATATAAACTTTTGGAACTTTTTTTGAATTATTTTTGATTAAAAATACTTGGATGGTTGTTTTGGGGAAAGTTTCTCTTTTCAGGATGGCATCGCTTGTGGATGAACTAAAAACTGAATATCAAAAATATAAAAAGGAAGAACAAGATGGAAAAGATACTTTGGGCACTTAATTTCAATTTTTAGAAATGGCGTTAGGTGCTTATGAAAAATTGATTATGCAGCAGAATGACTGGGACAAAGAAGAAGAGGAAGAAGAAGCCATCTTTGATGAACAGTGGGTTTTTTCCGGGGAGGAGGAGAAAGAGGATAAGAAAAAGGGGATTTCAAGATTGAAAAAACAACCAAAAAAGAGAAAAATGAGAGGAAAGGTGGATGCAAGGTTAGAAAGCAAAGGAAAGGGAGTAAGAAAAGGGAGGAGGAGAGACAAAGGGGTAAAAAGGGCAAGGAGAAGAATAAGCAAGAGAGAAAGGGGGGGAGGAGAAGCCTCAATGGTGGGAAGCAAGATCTAAAGAAAAAAAGTTTATTTAGAGACAATGGGTGAATCGAATTAAGGATAAAAGGGGGATTCTGGAAAGTATATAAGATTATGTTTTTATATGTGTATTTAAAGTATAAAATTTACTGTGTAATTTTAGAATCTACTAAACAGAATCCCAAGATAAATTAAGTGTTATATGAAGTACTTTTAAGTTAGGTTAATGAGTTAAAGGCGTCACTCCAATTAGTGTATAGGAGAAGTATAGTAAAAGAAAAAAGATGAATGGATAGTTGGAAATAGAACAGACAAAGAATGTTATTGAAAATGGTAATAAGATATGGAAGGATATATAAAGGTTTTGTTATGTTTTTTTTTTTGTATATTGATAAAAGGCAATAAAATTTTAATTAACAAGAAATAATTTGGATGAAAAGGAGAAGCTGGGATAAGATATGAAGTTAAATAGATAAAGTAAATATTGATATTATAATTTGGAATCATTATGTTCTATTGGTTTTCTTCTTTAATTTTTTTTTTTTTTAGAAAAGAATTTATAAGCCTTGATTGTTTGTGCACTGTTTTTGTAAAATTGATAAAATTGGTTTTTAAAAAAAGAAAAAGAAAATGATAATAAGATATGGAAGGATATACAAAGTGAATATGATGTTTGAATTTGTCTCTGTGTGAAGAGTTTCAACCCGGGATCAGGCAGCCTTCAGAAAAGATGTTTTAATTTTGTTTATATTTTGTGTTTTGTATGTTTATGAAAGGCAATAAAATTTTAATAAGCAAGAAATATAATTTGGATAAAAGGAGAAGTCTGGATAAGATATGAAGTTAAATAGATAATGTAAATATTGATATTACAATTTGGAATTATTTTGTATGTTCTATTGGCTCTCTTCTTTAATTATTATTTTTTTTTTTAGAAAAGATTTTTCAAGTTGTTATGCCTGGATTGTGTATTGTTTTTGTAAAATTAATAAAATTTGTTATTAAAAAAAAAAGGGTGGTAAGGTAAGGGCATGTAAAACCTTAACTAAGTCCGAGGTTGGATACAGGTGGCTTTAAATTAACCACCCCCCTTAAAAAGGAGCACACACTGGATGGTGTGCTATGGAGTCTAAGTCCCCATAAGTCAATACTGCAGACAATACTTGTCTTCAGACAGTATTAGGGGCTAACCCTTTATTTAGACCCTCTTGCAAGAAATCCAGGATTTGAGGGATGGAAACTGATGTGGGGTCCAGACCTGACTTAGCACATCAACTTCAGAATGCCCTCCAAATAGAATTGTAAATTATGTTGGTGGAAGGCCTTCTGGAAACCTGTATTGTCTGTACCACCCTTCTTGAAAATTGTCCCTCATGAGGATCTGCCTCTCAATGCCGGGTGGCAGTCAGTTGGAGCCACTGAGGCTCCGAGTGGACCAAGACCCTCTAGCTGAGAGAGACCCTGTCTCAAAGGATTCTCCAAGACACAAAGAGACTGATGGGTCTGCATACCATGGCCATCTGGGCCAATGGGGTGCGATGAGCAAGAGCTCTGCCTGCTCCACGAAAAGTTTCCTGATCACTCCCGGTATGATGGGGTGGGGAGAGAATGCATACAACAGGCCCTTGGGCCATGGACAATGAAGGGTGTTGACTCCCTCTGCTCCTGGAGTTGGAAACCTTGTGAAGTATCTGGGCAGTTGCAAGTTCATCGGGGTGGCAAATAAGTCCAGGACTGGATGGCTGAACCTCTGCCACAGTTCCTGGAAAATGTCCAGGTGCAGTTGCCACTCAGATGGTCCACTGTGCTCTGACTGAGAAAGTCTGCCTGCACGTTTGCCAGCTCCAAGATGTGTTCTGCCTTGATGGAATTGAGGTGAGTCTCTGCCCAGAGAAATAGGTGGTTCGCCTCACACAGAGAGACCTCGAATGGGTGCCCCCCTGGCGATTGATATGCACTTTTGTGGCCTCATTATCTGTCAAGATTAATAGGTGTTATCCCTCTACCATGGCTTCGAAGGGCAAGGTAGATCACTTGGCGCTCCAGCCAGTTGATGTTTTTCTTCAGGTCTGCCTGAGACCATTGTCCTTGAGCCAATTGCTGCTGGAGATGGGTTCCCCATCTGAACAGGCTGGCATCTGAGGTCAAGGTCTGGGCTCCTTGAATAGTGTCCCCCTGGCTATTGCTAAGGACACCCACCATCTGAGGGACCTGAATATTTCCAATGGGACCCTGATCTTGGCATTGGAATTGCTGGTCCCTGTTCTCTGAAATGGTAGAAGGAACCATTGCAGAGTCCTTAGGTGCTATCGAGCCTATGGAATGAGAGACCGTCTTTCCCAGGAGCGGAGAGAGAACTACCAATGGAACAAAATGTTCCATCTTGATTTGAGTGACTAAGGACTTGATACTGTCCTGTCGCTCTTGGGAAAGATAGATTTTGCACAGCCTGGTATTTATCACTGCTCCTAAATGGAGCAGTCGAGTGATAAGTATCAGATGACTTTTCTGAAAATTTATCGAGAATCTGTGTTCTTGGAGAACATGGATTGTCATCTCCAGATCCTCCTGAGCAAGCTGGGGCAAGGACGATTGAATGAGAATATCATCCAGGTAGCACTGGAGGCATACCGGGATGGTTCTGAGCTGCGCAGCCAGTACTGCCAGGATCTTTGTGAAGGACCTAGGGGTCGAAGCTAGATTGAACAGTAGAGTTCTGTACTGGAAATGGTGATCTGAGTAACAGAACCCACGGTACCATCGGTGCCAAGGATGGATGGGGATGTGGAGGTATGCCTCCGTCAAATCGATGGATGACAGGAGGTCACCCTCCCTGATGCTGTCCAAGATTGACTGCAGAGAGTGCATTTTGAACCTCTTGTACATCAAATGAACCTCCCTGAGGACTTCGGAACAAGGAAAACAATTGAGTAAAATCCGTGTCTCCGTTGATCTTCTGGGACTGGCTCGATGGCCTGGATGTCCAGGAAATGTTGAATTGCCTTGTCCATGAGATCCTTCTTGAGGGAGTTTCTGGAGGTGGGGCAATGGATAAAGTGCCTTAGAGAAATGGAGAGAAATTCCAGAGTTAAGCTGAATCTTAGAGTATTCAGAACCCACAAATCTGAAATCATCTTCTCCCACTGGTGGGCAAATAGACACCCGCAAATGGGGGGACAGCTCTGGCAGTCACTTAAAGCAGCGAATGGGACTCTCCCCTCTCCATGAAAGGGCCCCTTGGCCTGAGGTTGCTGTTGTTGACTGACAATATCTCTAAAGGTAGATCTGTCTTGTTGATCAGACTTGGGGGGGGGAAGGGCGCTGAAAGGAGGAGTGATCAGAAACATTGTCAGGCTGACGAAAGGAAGAGCGACGCCCATAAGGCGAAGCCCGCCTATCATCCCTCCTAGTGACAGAGGACAAGACTTTACGTTGTCCTTGTTCTACGTTAGCAGTGGGTTCAAGGCCTCTTCGAAAAGAGAAGAAGAGGGAGCTGAAGCCAACCTACACTTGGTTTTGGCGTCTGCCTGCCATTGGCGAAACCATAAAAGTCTGTGGGAAGTATTGTTAGAGGCTAGAGCCCTAGAGGGGAAATGGGCAGCATGCAGCAAGGAGTCAGTTGAAAACTCAGCTGCTGCCACCAGTTGATTAATGTCTTGGTGAATGCATGTCTCCTCTGGAGGAACCCTCGCCTGCAACTCCTTGAGCCAAAGTAAGGAGGTCCTTACGAAAAAGGAGGTGGCAGTGGCCGCCTTAACTGCCCAGGCATTTGCTAAGTGTGTCCTTGGCCTCCAGAGCCTCAGCAATGTCCCAAGAGACTGCTGAGGGAGAAACAAGGAAGGCCAGAGGATCTTCCATTGAGGGCAACTCCAAGGTGTCTGACAGAGAAGGAGCCATTTAAAATGCCTCCTGTCATTGCTACCTAGCTTAGGGAATGTACCAGTGTTGGTTCCACTGTCTCTGAACTACCTCAAGGAAAAACCTGGGGCAGGGGATGTTTTCCTGTGTTCAGAGAACTCAGTTTTGTCTGGCACGTGAGGACCTGATGGTCCCACAGGTGTGGAGGAAGAAGTCCCAATCTGGCCTGTGGCCTTGGCCTTATGAAGGAGGGACTTGAACAGTGCTGGATGAAAAATTCCAATGAAAGATGGGGAGGTCAGGGACAAGGTCAAGGTCATCAACTGAGAACTCTTGCTCCATGTGGTCCATTTCCTCTAAGACAGATGCCCTGCTTCTGACTGAATGGGTGGGAGATGAAGCCCCATGTGACCTCCCAGCCTCTCTAGTATACATATAGTGATGTGACTGTTGAGGAGGGGACTCAGAAGTAACAAAAACAACATGACTCCCATGGCTACTCCTTGGGAGATAGCTTGTGAAATGAGGAATTTAGTTCTTCAGATGGACCAGTTCCCTGTTTATTTATTGGGCGGAGCCCCACCGCAGTGGGAATAAAAGTTGCCTCAGGGGTGAAAGCCCTCTCCCTAACATGGGGATCAGCTCCTTCAGGGACCCTACAGTCAAAGGGAAACTGCATTGTCTCAACCTGACCTTCCCTTGGAAAAATAGAAAAATATTCCCTATCACCCTCTGGTGACCAGCTCATAGGAACTGCAATACTAGTCTGCAAAGCTGGCTGGGGTGGGTGATGGAATAACTGCTTCAGTCAAGGCAAGAGATGTAATACTTTCCTGCTGTGCCTTCTGCACTCTGTAAATTTGTTTCTCCAGAGCCCTCATTCTTCTGTCAGCATCCTTTTCTTCAGCTCTGGAAGGTTTTCTAGAGTAGGTAGCTTTGGCTCTAATTTTGCCAGCTGCTTCCTGATTGGCTGATCTACCTCTTCTGGAGCTGGATCTCTTGATGGGAAGAGAAGGAGAATAGGCTTCTTGCCCTGCCATGCTGTTGGCCAACAGAAACTGTTCAGCCTTCTTGACAGCTTCTTAGCCCCTAGATTACTGCTGCTTAATATGAGGCTAAGTAGGGCTAGGCTTGTATGGCAGCAAACCAGCACTGGTAGCCAGCACACTCTCCCTGTAGCTCCGTGTTCCTAAAGTTCCCCTGTGAAAAGCTGGCAGCAGAGGATGGCCAAGGCAAAGGAGGCTCTCAGATTGGCCTCTGGAATGCAAGTGGCTCTAAAAAGTGAATAGCTGAAGCCGGAAAAATAAATAAAAGCCCCCACACACACACAAAACAAAACCCCTAATTGTTGAGTGGCTTGCGGTGCTTCAAAGATGTAAAGCCTGGGCAAGTGAGGCCTCAAGTGAGAGGCAGGCTTCCCACATGCGGGAAAAACTCTCCCTGACAAAAGCGCTGTTGTCAGGAAGGAAAGCTATAGGGAACAGCTAGAAAGCCGAGAAAAGGAAAAAAAGGGGTGGAAAATAAATCCTTGGCAGCATTTTAAAAAGTGTGGTGAGAACTAACCCACCTGCATTAAATGACAGATTGAAGAATCCATGCTTCTCACCAGAGATTGAGGAGCCAATCTTTGCCACAACCTCTTGGAGCAAGACTGAGTCGTGAACTGGGGAAAGTGACAATTGACAAGCAGTGTGGCAAAGATCATGGACTCAGTCTCTGGGCAGAAAGGCATGTGTCAACCCATCCGTGGATTCTCCAATCGTCATGCTGGAGAATTGGTATTCCTTCTACCATTAATGTTTGAGGCTGGGCATAAAAATATGAATCTATCCAACCTTTCAAAATGCACCAATAGAATTCCAACCAAGAAAATTTGGGTCACAGAGGGGGCAACACATTTGCTTGTTTAGTGACTTTGCCTTATGGCAGGCTCTTGTTGTGGTGAAACTGTCTTCTTTTTGTCATTTCTAATAATTTCATTTCGGCAAAAATGCAGAAGAATTGGTGTAGTGCTCCACATTATAAACAGGAAAACAACATTAGTAATAGTTCTGCAGAATGTGTAGTAACTCAATGTATTTCCACAGGAAGAGCCCCAGGGATTTCTGGAAGTCTGATAAATAAAGAGCAGAAATTACAGAGTTTGTTGTACAACAATAAGGTCTAAGATTTTTTTTGCAACTTGTATGGTTTGTTCTTCATGTACAGCTTTTGTTTGGTTTGACAGTTGTAAATAAACCTATTTTCAAAACAATATTACAAACATGGGCTCTGCAGTGGTGTATGCTCATGTTTAGAGAAAACAGCCATTGCTGGAAAAGCTAATTGGTATGCCCAGCAAACTATAGAAACTGTTAAGTTCTGAGTGAAGAATGGAAATGAGGCCAGAGTGATTTCTCTTTATTCAATACTGCCTGTGAGGCAACTGAACTCCTTGGCTGACTCAGCTCCTTTTATATGAAACTGATCAGCCAAACAACCAATCAGGAGAGAGTATTTTCCTGCTCCAACAGAGGACTAGAATGAGAACTCCAACTGACAACTATACACTATATACAATACATAACAGAAACAATATTTGAAGAGAACAGCCAAACTGTGCAGTTAGCAAGGGCAACATCTCCAACTGCACACATTTTTCATTCTTGCAGATACGTTGTGGTTTTTTTCAATAGAAGAAGAAAGCATTGTCTGACACTATGGTGTCTAGTAGGCCATGGGAAGGAAAGGTTCACAAAAGGACCTTCACAACTGCTTCAGAAGTGGTAGTGGGCATTAAGGCTTTGAGAAGGAATCCACTATCACCAAGAATGTTCGCCCCTGAAAGGGGCCTGCCAGATCAATATGGAGTCTAGACCAAGGGGATTCTGAGCTTTCCCATTTTTCCTGGGGTGGATGCAGGTGGGGCAGGGTCTGGTGACCTGACACAGTTGGCAAGTGTTCACCCAGCTAGTAATTTGGGCATCCATGCCAGGCCACTACATGTAACTGTGTGCTAATGCTTTCATCCTGATAATCCCAGAGTGACCCTCATGAAGTACTTTTAAAACGAATCTGCAGCTGTAAAGGAATGACCACCCTGCTTCCTCATATCAGGCAGCCTTGTAGGGATGACAATGCTTGCTGGCAGATTTTAAAAGGCAAGAATGCAGGTGAAAAAAGGCCTTTAGGCCATCCCCTTCCTACCCAGTCAAGGACTTGGGATATTACCTTGTCTTTGGCAGAGTGGGCAGCAATGTCAACGGATGTGATGGGCAGGTTGAGGTCTTTGATCAGGAACACAGCATTGGTTGGTGCTGGGTCTTCCACTGCAGTAGGCAGGGGGCAATGACTGAGAGCATCCACATGACTGAGGTGCTTGCCTGCTTGATGTGATAACGTTTAGGAATACGCTGCTATAAACAAAGTCTGTCTGGTCATCCTTGGGAACAAAATCTGAGGTGTTTGCCTGTTGCCTGACAAGAATCCCAAGAGGGACTTATGGTCAGTGATAAGTTCAAAATGGTGACCATGCATAGAGGAATTTGTGAAAGTTCTTTACTGATGTAATTGTGGCTAAAGCCTCCTTGTTAATTTGGCTATAGTTTGAGAAAATATTCTTGAGAAAAAGGCAATTGGTGCCTCATAGCCATTGGATAATCTGTGGCTAAATACAGCACCAATGCTGAATGGTGAAGCGTCTGACACCAAGACTAAAGGAAGGTCCTTGTTGAACTGGACCAAGACTGAATCTGAAGTTAGTAATGATTTGACAGCCTTGAAAGTGAAGGCTTCTTTTGGGGCCTAAAAGCAGAGTTAAATGGCAGTCTTGAAGCCTCTTCTTTGCCATGTGAGGGAGGATTCACTTCAACGTGCTCCATGAGATGATGGAAAGTGCTGAGCCAGTGTCTACCTTCATCTTGCAAGGTTTGCCTTCTAAGGAAATAATGACACTTATTTTGTTAGAATTTTTGTTTAGTGGTTTAGCTTGGTGGCATGTGAAGCAGTCTTCTACTTGCTTCTGGAAATGTGTTGATTGAGGGAATTGCTGTTGGGGCTGGTTGAAAGTTTTCCCAGTCTGACCAATTCTGGCCAAGAGACCTTTCTTTTGGCATTTTAAGCAAATGGCATTCCTGAACTGGCAGGAAGCCCTGAGGTGATTTCCCCCACAGCTCAGGCAGATGGGCTGAGACCATGGGGGCTGATGGTGGCAAACCAGTTTTTTCTCTGAGTGGCTTTAGGCTGTCTGAGATGATTAACATCACCAGCTTCTTCAGAGCTTTCCTCAGGGAAGGCTTCACTGAAGTGAACAGCTGAGCTACTGTAGCTGACAGGGTTTCCTTGAATCTTTGCCACTGAGAGCATTGACAATTCAGCACTTTGAGATTCTTCTATAGCCATTTTAAGGATGAGATCCAGGGGTGGGATTCTACCAGTTCGCACCTATTCGCTAGAACTGGTTAACATTCTAAGCAATTTGGAAAACCAGTTGTTAGAAGAAATTACTGGCCTAATCCTATAAGGAAGGCAAGAAGGAAACATTCTGGTATTGCTTACAGAAACTGCCTCTCCGTTTACCCTTATTACATTCTTGGAAGGACTCCAGTAACATCTCTGTTTTCCCTCCCTCCTTTGCTGGTACTTTGCTTGTGTGGAGTGACCATTCAAAGTTACAATGGCACTGAAAAAAGTGACTTATGATCATTTTTCACACTTATGACTGTTGCAGCATCCCCGCAGTCATGAGAGGCCAGGTGAAGAGATGCGTGCCTCAATGTGAGTGATTTTGAATTGGCCATGCCCAGCCAATAACATGACCACCAAGCCACGCCCACAGAACTGTTTGTTAAAACATTTGAATCCCACCCTGCTGAGATCGCCTTTAGTGAGAAGGCATCTCTGCAGTCTTAGGTCCCTCACCCCACAGACTAATTGGTCTAATAGCATATCATCAAGTGGTCTCTAAACCTGCAATGTAAGGCAACTGTTCTCAGCATGCTAATAGTCTCTCCCTCAGCCTGGGTTCATCTTCCAGAAGCATGATGCCTGGCAATTTGGGAGGGTTTAGGGGAATAGTGATTACAAAGGATTTCCTGCAATTCCTCCCAGGGCACAGTCTTTACCGACTGAGGAGCCAGCAATGAGGTAGCAGTGTCAAATACAGCAGCTCCGCAAAATCTTTAAAAGTACCGTATATACTCGAGTATAAGCCGAGTTTTTCAGCCCATTTTTTGTGCTGAAAAAACCGCCCTCGGCTTATACTCGAGTCAGCCGCTACGGCACCATGCCTGGCCTGCGCTGGTGTGGCTACAACCGATCGCGCCTCCAGGGCAGCATCGCCGCCGCAGCTGTCTACCCGCTGAGGGCCACACAGGCGACCCCAAGCGGCCTCTCCTTCCCCATTAACGGGTGCCGGGGGCCCCCGCGAGCTCCTGCGTTGCGCGCTTCCAGCTTCGCCAAGAAACCGCCAGGCTCAGGCAGCCTCCCCCGCCCCCTAGCCTAGCAACGAAGAGCTGCTCCGGGGGCAGCGAGACAAAATGCCTGGCTGTGCCGTGGCGGGAGCCCCCGGAGCAGCTCTTCGCTGCTAGGCTAGGGGGCGGGGGAGGTTGCCTGAGCCTGGCAACCCCAAGCGGCCTCTCCTTCCCCATTAACGGGAGCCCGGGGCCCCTGCGAGCTCCTGCGTTGCGCCTTCCAGCTTCGCCAAGAAACTGCCAGGCTCAGGTAACCTCCCCCGCCCCCTAGCCTAGCAGCAAGGAGCTGCTCGGGGGGCAGTGAGACAAAGTGCCTTGCTGTGCCGTGGCGGGAACCCCCCGGAGCAGCTCTTTGCTGCTAGGGGAGGGGGCGGGGGAGGCTGCCTGAGCCTGGCGACCCCAAGCGGCCTCTCCTTCCCCATCAACGGGCGCCCGGGGCCTCCGCGAGCTCCTGCATTGCACGCTTCCAGCTTCGCCAAGAAACCGCCAGGCTCAGGCAGCCTCCCCCGCCCCCTAGCCTAGCAGCGAAGAGCTGCTCCAGGGGCAGCAAGACAAAGTGCCTGGCTGCGCCATGGCGGGAGCCCCCCGGAGCAGCTCTTTGCTGCTAGGGGAGGGGGCGGGGGAGGTTGCCTGAGCCTGGCGACCCCAAGCGGCCTCTCCTTCCCCATTAACGGGCGCCCGGGGCCCCCGCGAGTTCCTGGGTTGCACGCTTCCAGGCAGCCTCCCCCTCCCCCTAGCCTAGCAGCGAAGAGCTGCTCCGGGGGCAGCGAGACAAAGTGCCTGGCTGCGCCGTGGCGGGAGCCCCCCGGAGCAGCTCTTTGCTGCTGGGGGAGGGGGCCAAGCCATGCACAGGTTAGTTCGTCTTTTCTTCAAATTCTTCAGAATTAGCTTGTTAATCAGCAGCTGGTCTTTTGTTCCTCTTGAGTTTTTGCAACACCCTTTCTGTTCCACTGGAAGCAGATCTTTTCAAGTATCCATAAATTTGATTTGCAATTATGCCAGTAAGAAGCTTATAGCTTGTTGGCAAGCAGGTAATTGGTTGGTAATTTCCTGGATCATTTCCGTTGTTTTTCTCTTTCTGAATTAAATTATTATTATTGTTGTTGTTGTTGCTGCTGCTGCTGTTAATATTTGATGAGATTCACAACCTTTGGGGCTGGTTGGTAGCTCAACAGCTTATTATTCTCACAGTCAGCCAGTTGTTCAGACTGAGTTTGGCATTTTTGTTTACCTATTGAGTCCTTACCAAGAACCTGGGATAAGCAAATCGGGATGTTTAATGGTGTTACAGATATCACTACAGGATAGAAACTGTTCCAAGTAAAGCTGCCTTCTGCAATTGACTGATGGCAAATTTGTCAATGCCTATGGTATTCAAGTGATGCTCCAGTTGTTTTGGGACTGCACCCAAGGGGGCCTATTACTATTGGTACTACCCTTGCTTGCCTTTGTGATACTTGTTCTATTTCTATTTGTAGGTCTTTGTATTTTGTTATTGTTAGATGTTCAATGTGGAAAAGTCAGTGAAGTCAGACTTCCCCCATTGATTCATTTTCCGGGTGGGAAAATGAATAGCCATAAGTGGCTGAAGTTGTGGACAGCAGCCTGTAAAAAGAACAACAGGCACACCTGGTGGCAGTCTTTACTCGGAGCAGAATAAAGAGATCTTTTCCCTCTCCCCATTGTCCTGCCTCTTCAATCTAGCCCATATCTAACACTGGCAATGAAGGTGGGATATTAGAAGAGAACAAAAAAAATGAGGTGTAGGCAGATAATTTCTTACATCAGAATGCTTCTATCACTGCGCTGATCATCAGAATGTACACCCATGCTCAACCAGAATCTTTTGATCTAACGAGGGATGACTGGGTTGTGTACATGGGACAATTTCAAATGTTTCTAGAAGCAAATTCACTGCATGATACAACAAAACAGAGGAAGAGAACTCTATTCCTGGGATATTGTGGGAATCACCTCTACAAAACAGCTAGAACCCTAGCTGCACCCAAAGATGTGGAAACAATGGAATGGAAAGAATTACAGAAGATGTTAGAAGAACATTATGTTCCCACTGCATCGCCACTGGCTCACCAACTTCATCTTTACTGCAGAAAACAGAAACTAGGTGAGACCATAAATGATTACCTTACAAATCTACAAGATATTGGTGCAGGCTGTGAGTCTGAAAATGTGGAAATACCTTTAAGAGATAAAATTGTAGTTGGAATGAGAGACCTGAGATTACAAAGGAAGCTAATAGCTAAAAAGAGCATCTCTTTAAAAGAAGTAATAGAGGAAGCCCGGGCAGCAGAAATCTTAGATGAACCAGCACTAAAATTGAGAAGTCCAAGACCATTCACTCAGCATGGGGGATGACGAGCAAATATCAAGGAGAGGTAGAGATTGGAGAACTCTCTGAAGAGGAGGAAGAAATACATAGAGTAAAGCCAGATAGAAGATCAGGGCCCCAAGGGGTGAGCCAGAGACCCCTGTGGTGTGCAGGCTGCAAAGGAAACCACCCCCAGGCGGTTTGCAAATTCAGGGATGCAATCTGCCATTGATGCGAGAGCAGGGGGCATATTGCTGAAGCATGCAGAGCAAATCTGCCAGCATACCCCAATCAGAGACAAGCAGGTTTCCCTAATCAGACACGTGGTCCACAACAAAGGGGATTCCAGAGACCGCCAAATTCAAACTACAGGCGGGAAGATAATAGAATGGAGAGGGACAGAGACTATGAGCACACAATTGTGGGGCATTCTGACCCCCATAAATCTAAGAAATTCAACATCACAGTGATAATAGGAGAAAAACCTTGTGATATGGAAATTGACTCTGGATCCTACATATCTATGGTGTCCTAGACAACTATAAAGGAAGCAATCCCTGGCATATCTCGACAATAACTAAAACCACAATGTTTTATACTAAAAGACTACCAAGGGAATAGAATTCCCATATTTGGAAGAGGAATTTTTCCAGTAAAATTCAGAAACTTCACCAGTGAATTGCCTTTAACTATCGTGGACAAAGAAGTACCAAGCCTCCTTGTTATAGGAGGAGCCTTAGAGCCTTAGGAGTGGAGGTGACCATCCACACCATGCAAGCAGAGGAGTACAATCAAATGAGAGAGGACCTATTGACTGAATTCAAGGATGCTTTTGATGGGAGCATAGGCAAGTATATGGGAACCCCTATTTCTTTCAACCTTAATCCAAAAGTTTCCCCTGTCAGAATAAAACCAAGGTGAGTCCCTTTTGTCCTGAGGCCCAAGGTGAATGAATAATTAGATAAACTAATAGCCCAAGGAGTCCTAGAGCCAGTTGATCATGCTAAGTGGGAGACCCCTATAGTCACCCCAGTTAAGCTGGATGGGTCCATTAGAATCTGTCTGTGCTGATTATAAAATTTCCATAAATACCACATTGCAACAGAGCGCATACCCAGTGCTAGTAGTACAACATCTGTTGCATTCAATAGGAAAAGGGATTTTTTTTTTGCCAAATTAGACTTGCCTCAAGCCTATCAGCAGTTACCTGTGGATGAAGAAACAGCAGAAGCTCGGACCATTGTAACCCACAGGGGTGCTTTCAAAAGACTGCAATTTGGGGTCAGCATAGCCCCAGGACTATTTCAAAGCTTAATGGAACACCTACTACAGGACATTGTGGGGGTGGTACCTTATTTTGATGATGTCCTCCTGGCATCTGAAGAAAAGAACAACTTAAACAAAGACTATGGCTAGTCCTCAGCAGATTTCAAGAAGCTGGCCTTAAAATCAAAAAAGAGAAATGCCACATAGCAGTACCAAGTGCAGGGCTGCCAACCTTGAGTGATAGTTCGGAGTGAGACACTGCGAGGAAGCGAAGCGACCGAGGGGGGGGGATGGTGTGGAAGGGGGATGTCCCCCCTTCCACGGTAGGGAGCTTTGACAATTTTACATTTTAAATGGTGCAATCTGATGCATACTTTAGTCATGATTTGGACATATACATACATACATACATACATGCAAGCAGCACCAATGTACTTGAACTGGATTTGTAAGATATTAATAATGCAGTTCACTGACCATGAATAATTGAAGTTCCTGACTTGTAACTGCAGTATTCTACCTCAACTGACTTTATTAGCTTAGTGATGTACTATAGACCACTATAGGATGAATTCAATGTGCAACAAAAAGACAAAAACCCAAAACAACTACAGAGATAATGCAAATACATCAATGGGTATTCTTCTTTCTGTATCAAATACCATACTACATGCCAATATCAAATGCTATAGTCTCAGTCTTTAATTATATACTAACTTGTTGACTGAAATAGGGGTTCATAATTTCAGACATGTATAAACTAAACATTTAATCAAATAATGAGTGCTTCATATAAATATACATATTGTTAACTGTAAAACTCATCTACTGTATTCTGAAGCTTGAGCACAGTGAGGAAACAGTATATTATTTATTGGGTAAGTTTAGATTCTGAACTTAATGGTCTTACTGCTCTTTGGATGGTAAATTGTGTTAAGATTAGAATATGTTCTAGTTGAGTCCGGGCTATCCCAATTTGGGGCTGAGAAGCCTACTGGCATCAAAAAAAGTCCTTATTGAGTCCTTATCTAAGGGTTTGAAAATATGATAATAATGTAGTACAGTCCTGTCGATCTGGTGCATGGAGACCTAGGATTTAAACTCAAAGGAGAAAGAGGAAAAAGTGATCCCTTCATCCACTGCCAGAGATGTAATCCTGTCAGTCCTCCAACCTTTCTATTAAGTATTTTGCAAAAAAGCTGCCCAGCCCCTTTATAGATCAGCCTGGCGCGCTTCTCGCCTTGCTGGTTTGGGAAGACTCTTTTGGATCAGCTAAAAGAGAGCATAAGGCGTGTAAAGGGGTGGTAATAATAATTATAATAATAATAAAATTTAAAATAATAATAATTTTATTCAGAGTTGTGTTGGATCTCTTTTTTGGGGGGGGGGTTGTCCCATTCTTTCTTGGTGTTCTTTCTGTCCTTTTTGCTTTTTTAAATGGTCTTTCTCCCCTGGGTCAGAAATCCAGCCAGAGAAAATAAAGAAACATCACCAAAGATTTAAACACCAAAGGGTTAAATGGAAGCCACTCCGTTGGCTTTGCTTACCATTGTTATTACTGGCCGAGGCTGTAAAGAGGCTTTGCCAGCCCCCTCGTGTCCTTCTTTGGAAAGCCTAGGGCAGCTGGCTTGTCCCAGAGGACATTGCAGAGAAGGAGAGGGCGGGGCAAAGTGGCTGCGAGCGCCCCGGGCGGCGAAGAAGCCTCCTGCTCTTTGCTTTCCTGAAGCGATAATGATCGGCATCGTGACAGTTACGGGACGCCGGCAGAAGGATTAAGGTGGGAAAAGAGGCGCGGTGGGGTGGCTGGGCAGGGCGGGGTGGCTGGGCAGGGCGGGGCGGCGCTGGGAGCTCATCCTTCTCCTAAGCTAAGGGGAATATTCGGAATATAATCAGAGAATGTAGGGATATTTTTGTACATTCCATGATTTTGGGGGTTTAGCGTGAGATTTTGTTTATCAGAGTGAGACAGTCAAAATTGATTGAATTGCGTGAGTCTCACACTGATTGCGTGAGAGTTGGCAGCCCTGCAAGTGTTGAATTTCTGGGATATCTAATTGATGAGACAGGTACACAGATAGATAGTAAAATAAAAGCAATTAAGGAAGCTTCCACTGCAACAAACAAAACAAAATTACAAGCTTTCCTGGGACTTTTAAATTTTTACAATATTTTTCTACCACAGAAAGCGATAATTGCTGAACCACTTCAGACTTCTTGATAAAAAAGCAGAATGGACTTGGGGGTGCTGAGAAGCAACTGCATTTGAAACCATAAAAGGACTCCTAACTTCTAACAGTGTTCTAGTACAATATAATGAAACATTACCTCTTTCACTAACATGTGATGCATCCCCCTTTGGGGTAGGGGCCATTCTCAGCCATAAGTTCCCAAATGGCAGAGAAGCACCCATTGCTTTCTACTCAAAAACTTTATCCAAAGCTGAATGGAATTACAGCCAACTAGATAAGGAAGCACTGGTTGCAGTAGCAGGCATTAAGTGTTTTCATGAATATCTTTATGGGAGACAATTTAAATTAGTCACAGACCACAAACCACTCCTAAGTATCATAGCAGGAAACAAACCAACACCAAACATATCGCCCAGAATGATAAAATGGACTGTTTTCTTAGCTGCATATAACTATCAACTTATACATCGACTGGGCAAGACCATAACTCATGCAGATGCACTCAGCCATTCCAGAATCTATTGAAGACCCAGCTCCAGCCACATCCATACTCCTCATTGAAGACATTGCCATTGGCCCTATAGAAGCATCAGAGATAACCAAACAATCAGCCAAAGACAAAACTCTGCTGTGTATTTTAAACTGGGTGTTGAGGGGATGGCCAGAAGAAAGCTGGAAGTTGACTTTAAACCATTTAAAATCTGGCAAAATGAACTGTCTGTAATTAAAGGGTATTTGTTGTGGTGGGGATAGAGTTGTGATACCTGGGAAGTTGAGAGAACAAGTCTTACGAATGTTGCATGAAGGCCACCCAGGGATAGTACGAATGAAAGCATTAGCTAGAAGTTATACCCAGTGGCCGGAAATGGATAAGGAAATTGAAAAATGGGTTGCAGTTTGTATACTTTGTTAGGAATCCAGACCTGTACCCCCTTCAGCCCCAATTCTAGAATGGGAATCATCATAAGCACCTTGGTCTAGAATACATATAGACCTGGCAAGGCCAATGCAAGGGCAAATATTTCTAATAACCATTGATGCATATTCAAAATGGGTAGAAGTAACGATCATGAAAACCACCACAGCAGACTCCGTGATTAAGTTATTGAGGAAATTGTTTGCCACACATGGGTTAGCAGATGTGGTATCAGATAATGGGCCCCAATTCACAGCAATTTTGAACGTTTCCTAGCTAAACAGGGAATCCGCCACACATTATCAACACCAGGACACTCCCCAAAATAATGGGCAAACAGAGAGGGTCATAAGATCCATGAAGGAAATCTTAGCAAATGGGATCAGGGGAATGGCAAACAAAAATAGACAAGTTCTTAATGATACAACATATACCCTCAGCCACCACACAAAGAAGTCCAGCAGAACTTTTAATGGGGAGGAAGTTAAGATCAGAGCTAGATAGATTACACCTACACTACAATCCAAGCACACGAGTAAATGCAGATATTTAAACATAGGCCAATCGGTCTATGCTCACAACTATGCAGAGGAGTCCCCATGGATCTCTGCACGAGTAGTGCAAGTTACAGGCCCCCGATCATATAGATTAGAACTAGAAAATGGGAAAATATGGAGCAGACACATAGACTCCAGGGATGATTGGACTAGGATCAGAATGAGACAGAACTCCAACACAGAGAGGAAAGACCAACCTGACAACTAAAAATACTGAAAACACAAGCCTCCCCACTTTAGGGCGGAACTCAAACTCGAGTACACCATAGGATAACTTAGCTTGGGGGGGGGATCCAGGAAAGAAACTTAGAGCCCTCTGTTTCATCCGAGCCAGCCCTGCCCCCCAAAAACCTTGAGTCAATTCAAAGGTCTGGCTCTGGAGTGACAGCAGACCCAACTAGTTAGGTCACCACCACTGGTGAGGCTGAACTGGGAAGGTCCAGCCATGCACACAGGAGTCCCACCTACTTTCGTGATTATGTTCTGTGAGTGAGAACTGATTGGATGAATGCTTCTTCCAGGAGGGGAAGGGTGTTAGATATTAAATGGGGAAAAGTCAGTGATGTCAGACTTCCCCCATTGGTTCATTTACTGGGCGGCAAAATGAACAGCTGTCAGTGGTTGAAGTTGTGGACAGCAGCCTGTAAAAAGAACAGCCAGCAAATCTAGCAGCAGTCTTTACTTGGAGCAGAATAAAGAGGTCTTTTCTTTCTCCCCGTTGTCCTGCCTCTTCAATCTAGCCCATATCTAACAGTTATCTTCTCCAGTTCTTTCTCTTCTGCTGTCTCCAGACACTGCCACATCCACTATCGAGACTTTTTACGATGATGATGAAGATGATGATGATGATGTTATTGCTGAACATAACTGTTAAGTCCTGAGCATGGGCGCAAGGAACGGAGACGAGGCATCTTTTATAGAGGTGGCTGCTGTCAAAACAACCAATGATTTGAGCTTACCACTTTCACAAGCGTCCAATCAGGGCCCCCTGTTAACAGTCAATCAGACTGTCCAAAAATGATCAATCACGACTCGCTATTCACAGCCAATGAGAAGTGCAGGATTACAAGCCTGCTGTGAAGTAAAGCTGTTTAGGGTTGTATCGCTGCGTTGGCTTAGTCCATAACACCCCTCCCCCCTAGGTTCCATCTGAGGGGTGGGATGACATACTCTCGTAAATAGGCAGGTCGCTTCACCTGTCTGCTTGACCTGCGCTGTTCCACCGGTTTCTGTCCTGGGTCTGGTTCCGGTGGGCTGCTAGCTGGGTTGGATGGTGAAAATTGTGGCCCTGGACTGCTTTCCCTGCTTACGCCAGTGCTGTCTTCCGGGTTCCCTGGATCTGTTTCTATCGCAGTGGTGTCACGCGGCGAGGCCACTCCCTGGCTTGGTTCTCCTCCTGATGGTGAGTGTCCTCTGGTTGGTTGTGTAGGCTGTTGGGTTTCGATTATCATTTCTTCTTCGGCCTCCTCAATGTTCCCTCCCCCCCCCAGCTAGAGGTTTCGGGGCTGAGATGGGGCTAGGTGCTAGTCTGGAAAGGAGTTGGTCTATGTGGCGTTTCCACATCTTACCATCTGCAGTTTGTCGGCGATAGGATCGGGGTCCCGTAAGTTGCGTTATGGTAGCGGGGACCCACAGTGGGTTGCCCAAGAAGTTTTTTGCAAACACGAGGTCACCTTCCTGGAATGCCCGACACTTGCTACTGGAGCCCGGGGGTTGTTCCGGCGTGTAGTTTGGGTGGAGGTGATCGAGATGCAAGCGAAGTTTCCAGCCCATCAGGAGTTCAGCTGGGGTCTTGTTCATGGTACTGTTTGGGGTTATGTGCTGGAGGAGAAGCATCTGGTTTATTTTGTTGTCAATGTCGCCATGGTCCATTTTGTGCAAGGTCTATTTTACAAATTGAACCATTCGCTCAGCCCTACCATTGGCCACAGGGTGAGCTGGCGATGTTAAGGCATGGCGGATGCCCCAATCTGCCAGGTACTGTTCGAATGGCAGGGCAGTGAATTGGGGGCCATTATCGGAGACCAGGACATCCGGCAATCCGTGGGTAACGAATGGTTTATTCAGCTTTTTAGTGACTGCCTCTGTAGTGGTGCTTTTCATCTTGTGGACTTCGAGCCAGTTTGAATAGGCATACACTGTTAAGAGGAAAGTGTGTCCTCTTGTGGGTCCCGCAAAATCGATGTGGATATGGGACCAAGGACCTCGAGGTATTTCCCACTGAGTTGGGGGAGTTTTTGGAGGAGTGGAGCGAATCTCCTGGCATTTGCTGCATTTTGCTACCCAGGTCTCTATCTAATGGTCTAAGCCAGGCCACCATGTATAACTCCTGGCCAATGCTTTCATCTGCACGATGCCTGGATGTCCATCGTGCAACATTTTCAACACCCTATATTGCAATTTCTCCGGGACTATGACTCTGTCTCCCACACTATGTAGCCTTTCTGGGAGAATAGCTCTGTTTGATGATTTCTAAATGGCTTGAACATGTCATTGGTTGTGCTGATCGGCCAACCCCGTTCTACCCAGCTGAGGACTCGTGCCAGAACAGGGTCCTTTTTTGTTTCTAAGGCGATGTCTCAAGCAGTTAGCGGCGGCGATTTGAGGGTTTTGATTTGCAATACAGCTACGGTTGGAGCAAGGTCCTCTATGATGTCTGGTAGTGGAGAGTGGTTCAAAGCGTCAGCGTGGGGAATGGTTTTCCCCGGGCGGTGTTGCAATCGGTAATCATAGGCGGCTAAAAATTCTGACCAACGTGTCTTTCTTGGTGATAAGATATGAGGAGTTGGTTTGTTTCCTACCAAAATACCAAGTAGCAGCTTGTGGTCTGTAATTATGGTAAAGGGTCTCCCATACACATATTCATGGAAACATTTAATTGCAGATACAATAGTGAGAGCCTCTTTATCGAGTTGACTATAGTTCCTTTTGGTTTTCGACAAAGTTCTCAAAAAGAACGCAATAGGTGCCTCATTCCCATTTGGTAGGACATGGCTTAAAATGGCTCCCACTCCAAATGGTGAGGCATCACAGGTAATCATTAAAGGTAGAGCCTAGTTGTATTGCATTAATACAGCATCGGAGGTTAAGAGGTCTTTTACCTCTTGGAATGCTCTCTCTTCACGCCGTCCCCAGACCCAGGAAGCTTTTTTGTCAAGAAGTCTATGTAGGGGTTTGGCTACGGTTGCCTTCTGGGGCAAGAAGATGTTATAAAAGTTAATGAGTCCCAGGAAGGCTTGGAGGTCTGTCTTATTCCTAGGTCTCGGGGCGTTTTTGATTGCGGTTAGTTTTTTTTCAGTGGGGTAGATTCCCTGTCTGTTGAGAAGGTATCCCAGGAACTCCACTCTCTCTGTACAAAGTTGACATTTGTCCCTTTTTACCTTTAGACCAGTGTCTTTAAATTTCTGTAGAACTTTTCTGAGTCATTGTACTAATAACTCTTTAGTGGGGGCAGCTATTAGGACGTTGTCAAAATAAGGCACAACACCTTTTATGCCTTGTAATAGTCTCTCCATTAAACTTTGGAAAATGCCAGGCGCCACGCTTACTCCGAATTGGAGTCTATTGCACTTGAAAGCGCCTCTATGGGTAACTATTGTCTGGGCTTCTGCAGTTGTCGCGTCTACAGGTAGTTGCTGGTACGCCTGAGCTAAGTCCAATTTCGCAAATATTTTTCCGCCACCCAGCGAATGAAGAAGGTGTTGAACCACCGGTACTGGGTAAGCGCTCTGTTGAAGAGCATGATTTAGGCTGGCCTGGTAATCCCCACAAATTCTTAACGAACCATCTGGCTTCATGGGCGTTATTATCGGAGTTTCCCAGTGGGCATGGTCAATCGGTTCCAATACGCCCTGAGCTGTCAGTTTATCTAGCTGCTCGTCGATTTTTGGTTTTAAGGCAAAAGGTACCCAACGAGGTTTAAGCTGAATGGGAGCTACATCGGGGCTGAGATTAAACAATATAAGGGTCCCCTTGTACTTGCCTAATGTCCCTGTGAACACGTCCTGGAATTCCTGGATGAGAGCTTCTTCCCAGTCGTCACTTCTGGTTTGGTGTATGCCGGCTAGTTCAATCCCAAGTGGGGCGAACCACTGTAACCCTAGCAAACTGGGTCGGTCACGATCAACGACAGTCAGGGGAAGCATTGCTATGCGGTCCTTGAAGGATACTTGGACATGGCTGGAACCGACAACAGGAATTCTGTTTCCTTGGTAGTCTTTCAGGATGATTCGTTGTGTGCTGAGGTCCTGGCGGCAGATGTCAGGGATCAGCTGTTTGAGGGTTTTCCAGGATACCATCGATAGGGATGATCCCGAATCGACTTCCATCACGCACGGTCGATTCTCAGTAGTAACCTTTACGCGGATCTTCTTGCATCGAACGATGAAGCGTGGCCGATAATAATGGTTTGGTGGGTCTCTTCTCGTCTCATTGAAGAGGCAGGTGCTCGATTTCTGTAGTAGTAGTGGTTGTTCCATTGGTGGTTCAGACGGTCCTGGTTCTTAGGAGGTTTGCCTGTCTCCCGACGGAGGTTGTTCTCCCTTCGGCTGGGACTGGACTCTCGCTTGCTTCTGCAGACTTTTGCGATGTGGCCTCTTTTTCTGCAAGTACGGTAGAATGCATCGGGGAATTTGCAGTCCGATCGCGGGTGGTTTGCCCCGCAACCAGCACATTGGCACGGATGTCTCTGGTTTCTTTGCTCTCGTTCCAAGCGGAGCCGGTTGACCTCCTCTTCATCACTGTCTGAGGATGACTCGAGGTCTTCGTGGTGGGTAGTGGTAGCATGCTTCTCAGTGACAAGTGGGCTATCGTTAGCAAGTTGGTGAAGCGGTGCGTTCGCTCAGCGCATTCGAGCGGCTGACTTTCTGGTTGCTTCTGCAGCAGTAGCGTCGGCGATGACATCTGTAAGGCTGATGTCACCTTTTGCCATCAGTTTACTCTGCACGTGTGGTGCATTTAATCCCAGAACTATGCGGTCTCTTAGGGCTTCCTCTAAGTTTGCAAAACCACAAAGACCTCCTAAGTTCCGGAGGTCAGCTACGAAATTTCCAACGCTCTCGTCCTTCTGTTGGTCCCTCTGGTAAAATTCATGTCTTCGTATCAGTGTAGGTACTGCGGGTATGTAATGGGCCGGAGGATCGGGGCGAGGGTATCCCAATCCATGGTCTTCACTTCCGCTGGTTTTGCCAGTGCTTTAGCCATTTTGAAAATGGTGGGACCGCAATGAGTCAGGAACACTGCTTGTTTCTTGCCAGGCATAGCATCTTCTAAATTGTTGGTCTCCAGAAACATCTGGAAGCGATCTATATACGAGTCCCAGTCTTTGGTTGCTGGGTTGAATGGAACGGGTGGTATGGTGCCGCTGGTCATCTTGCCATTTGTTGCATGCGCTCTTTCGCCACGTGCTCTGTCTTGTTCGATGCGTACTTAGTCAGCTCTATCATCTCCGCATCCCATCCTCATTGCCAGTGTTAAGTCCTGGGCATGGGCGCAAGGAACGGAGACAAGGCATCGAACGGTGACTTCAACTCTTTATTGAATAGAAAGCACAGAGCAACTACTTGGGCAGCAGCAGCTCTTTTATAGAGCTGGCTGCTGTCAAAACAACCAATGATTCGAGCTTACCGCTTTCACAAGCGTCCAATCAGGGGGCCCCGTTAACAGCCAATCAGACTGGCCAGAAATGACCAATCACGACTTGCTATTCACGGGCCAATGAGAAGTGCAGGATTACAAGCCTGCTGTGAAGTAAAGCTGTTTAGGGTTGTATCGCTGCGTTGGCTTAGTCCATAACAATAACAATGGGTGACCATGTGTCACAGATTAAAATGGCTGCTTCTTTGTGCTTCTGCCTTCTCCAAATGCTAAAGGAAACGGCGTCTGGCTTTGCAGTGTGCACTTGGTTTGAGGGTGCAGGCTGATGGGTAAATGGGTGAAGTCAGTTTCAAACAATAGAGTTAGGGCATATTTGTCTCTCCAAGAGAAAAACAACAGTATATAAAGTTTTATGTTGTAGGATGACACTCCCTGCCTGGTATCAGTGATAACACTATTTGAATCTTCAGATGCTAACAGCAAAACCACTTCAGAAAGTTGATCTGAGAAACAACTTAATTCTGTTGTTTTTACAAACTTTAAACTTCAACTTCCCTGACTCCCCCATTCTTACTCAGGAGAGTTTTTGTGATGCAGCCTAGGAAACACTCATTCCTCTGAGACTGGCAGTCTTTCATAAGAATGACATCATCAGATTTCAGGTTAGGTCTCTCTAGTTGCCATTTGCTCCTAGACTGCAAGGTGGAGATATATACTGTTTCTCCACCTGTCCCAGAAGATATTTGCAAAGAGAAATTCCTAGAAAAGGGAAGGAGTTTACTTGGCATGGCTTCCATGCAAAGGAAGGCAGAGATAGTCCTTGACTTACGACAACAATTGAGCCCAAAATTGCAACAATTGAGTAGTTGCAGCTCTTAAGTGAGTCACACAGTTGCTAATCTCTGTTGCTAAGAGAGACAACTGTTCAGTGAGCTTTCACCCACCTTACAGCTGGTCTTGCCCCCATTGTTAAGCATGTAGTTGCAGCTCTTAAGTGAGTCATACAGTCACTAAGTGAATCCAGCTTCCCCGACTCTCCATTGTAAAGCAAGACATGGTCGTTAAGTGAATCCAGCTTCCCTGTGGACTTCATCGGTCAGGTCACAAAGGGGGATTGCACGACTCTGGGACATAGAGTGTCATAAGTATGACTCAGTTGCCAAGTGTCCCTGTCTGAATTTGGATCTCCTGGTTATGGGAATGCTGCAATGGTCAATAAGTGTGAAAGACAGTCGTAAGTCCCATTTTCCAGTGCCATTGTAACTGGAATGGATGCTTAGTGAATCTGGCTCCCCTGAATCTTCGTTGCTAAGAGAAACATCTGTTCAGTGAGCTTGGACCCATTTTACAACCTTTCTTGCCACTGATGTTAAGGGGATCGTTGTTTAAGTCACGCAGACGATGGTTAAGCAAAGCTTGCTTCCCCAGTGACTTTGCTTGTCACACAGTCATAAAAGGGAGATCATGTCACGTGACCCCAGGAGACTGCGACCATCATAAATGCAAGTCAGTTGCTACCAGGGGTGGGATTCTACTGGTTCTATAGAACCCCTTGTTAACTTTCTAAGCAGTTTGGAGAACTGGCAATTAGAAGCAAACTCTTTTTGTTTTCTTCCACCCTTATTACATTCTTGGCAGACAGCCTAGACTTGCTGTCTCTGGAGCTTGTGAGGCTTGGCTTTCTTAAAGGGGAAGGGTTGTTTTAAGATTTTTACACTGTTGTTGGGAGGAAATACTTCCCTGGACAATCAGCACTTTGAAGAAATCATTGAACAATGAAACAAAGCTTTTAGTGACAGGGAAACAAGATGAGTGACATTCAGCAAGGCTTCTTGGTTAGTTAGAAAGATTGACATTCAAACGTGACTTTACATACCCTTTCTGATTTTTGGCCTAAAACTGGTTTTCAGTGAAGCTTAATTCTGTGCTTGGTGAATAATCCTGTGTTTATTGATGGGATAATTTTCCCTATTCAGCTTCAACAAGCAACAGCTAACTTGTGATTTTATTATTTGTATTGTGTTTGGATTTTTTCTTGCCTCGTGGTTTCTTTTTCTATTTGGGGAGGGGGTCTTCCTTCACTGCTTTAATACTATCTGGCACTGTCCTTTTGCAGGATGCAAGCTTAGCACTGATTTTTTTTTACTGCCTTTCTGGGGGGCATGTGACCTTTCCTTAAATCTGGGTGATTTCCTTAGGCTATCTTGTGAGGTGAGTGAGACCAGCTGGTATTTTTAAATGGTGCAAATGGATCTAAGGATTACTTTTCCTGGGTCTGCTCTCTGCTGGATAGCTTAAATGACCTCTCTGCTAAAGGGTTTCACTTTATGAGCAAGAGTTGGCTGCTTGATAGTTATCACTGCATTTTAAATATTTTCATTTCTCAAGATGCTCTGGCACCCTGCCTAATTTGTAACTCCAGCTTGCAAGTATTTTTAATCTAATGATTGGTATTTAGGGCAGCTTTTTGCAAGCAAAGAAGCTTTTTGTATTTTTGCACAGATAATCCTTGACTTACAACAGGTTTATTTAGTGACCATTCAAAGTTACAATGGCACTGGAAAAAATGACTTATGATCATTTTTCACACTTATGACCATTGCAGCATAACTGCAACTGTTCTTGGTTCTGATCTGGTTCAATAGCTCGTGATCCAATGGAAGAAGGATGTTGAGGAACAAAGAGTGAAAGGGTGCAGAAGTATTCATCTATAATTGAAGGTTGGACTCCTGGGGAGAAGAAGCATCTTTGGGATTGAAACTCACATACTGTAGATACAATAAGAAGCATCAGTTGGGTCTAGGAAGGGTCACCAATCTGAAACGTTGCATGATTCTGCAGCCCTCAATTGGGTGGTTTCTTCTTTCTTTCTTTCCTTCCTTCCTGCTATTGCCTTTCTTCTGGGCTGTTCTTATTCTATGATACTGTAGAACTGGAGTTGCTCTGAGTATCCTCTTGTTTCTAAGCTGCCTCATTTGTTTCTGTTGATTGCATGTATTTTTTTTAAACCCTGCACAAAGACTAAAAAGCACAGTCCCTGCCTGCAGGCTTATTCTCTGATAGGCAGAGTACAATAGAATAGGGCCAAACTGGGAGAATCCAAGCCCTGGGTGTGTGTGTATGTGTGTGTTTCAGGTGGGCTTCCTAGCTTTAGAAGGGAGAGGGAAGGAGGAACTTACAGAAAGAGAGAGAGAGAAAGAGGGAGAGAGGGAGGGGGGAGAGAGAAAGAGAGGGAGATAAAGAGAGAGAGAAAGAGAGGGAAAGAGGGGAGAGAGAAATAAAGTAAGAGAGAAAGAAGATACAAGAAAGAAAAGAAAGAGAAAAGGGAAAGGAAAAAAGGGAGAGAGAAAGGAAGTGAAAGGAAGAAAGGGGGATAGAAAGAAAGAAAGAAAGAAAGAAAGAAAGAAAGAAAGAAAGAAAGAAAGAGGGAGAGAGGAGAAAGTAAATGAGATATAAGGAGGGACAGAGGGAGAGAGAAAAAAAGGAGAGAAAGGAAAGACATAAACTTCTGGCTTCAGAAGACTTTGAAGCAGCACAGCAATCTAGGGCTGGCCTGCAAGGGATCTCAGAGGTCATCTAGTCCAACCCCCTGCTCCAGCAGGAGATCCTTACAGAATCAAAGAATAGCAGGGTTAGAAGGGTGTGTGTGTGTGTGTGTGTCTGTCTGTCTGTCTGTCAAAACACCAAAAACAGGCCAAGTAGCTCTGTGGAGGTCAGTCGTAAATTAGAACATTTGCTAAGCAACTGGCCATTAAGTGAGGACCTGGTCATTAAGCGAGGACCACTTACATTTGGTTTGCCAGTCACCTGGCCACCTGCCTGGGCCTCGCTCTGCCCTCTCCAGGGCTCCTCAGGCCTTGGAAACTGGCAAAAAACACTTGCTAAGCAACTGGCCATTAAGCGAGGGCCTAGTCATTAAGTGAGGACTACTTACATTTGGTTTGCCAGTCACACGGCCATCTGCCTGGGCCTTGCCCTGCCCTCTCCAGGGCTCCCCAGGCCTTGGAAACTGGCAAAAAACACTTGCTAAGCAACTAGCCATTAAGCGAGGACCTGGTCATTAAGCGAGGGCCAGTTACATTTGGTTTGCTGGTTACATGGCCACCTGGCCACACCCACTCCAGTCACATGACCACCTAGCCACGCCCAGTCAGCAAGCCACTCCCACCTGTCACATGACCACAAAACCACACCCACAAAACCAGTTGTAAAGAAATTTGAATCCCACCCCAGAGTAAGACTACCATTCTACATTCTCCCCTTGTGCTACCAGTTCTAATCTAGTTTTCAGTTCTCCTTGTTCATTTAATATGTCTCTATATGTTACAATTTTTTCCATATTTATCAAATTTGAGTGTATAAATGCTTCTAGTGTGGAAAGCCAAATTTCATGTAATTTTGATATTTGATTTTGTTCCAAACTATTAACATTGCCTATCTTAAGTAATGTCTCTGGAAATATTTATGTATTGTATCTTTTTCGTACCATAAGAAAACATGCCAGCCCACTTAAATATCATGGCCTTCTACTTTTAACTGTATTCCTCAATGTAATCCATTCTTTTATCCATATTACAATTGCTGTATAAGTATATAACTCCCATTCAGGCATGCCAAATCCTCATTTTTCTTTAGTGTCTTGCATAGCTTTCAGCTTAATTCTTGGTCTCATTTCCTGCCATATAAATTTTGACATTAGATGATTCAGATTCTTAAGAAGCCTTTCTCTAATTTAAGAGGAATATTTTGAAATGAAACAGTATCTTTGGTAATATATTCATTTTTATAACAGCTACCCTGCTCATTAAGGAAAGTTGCAGATTCTTCCATCTTTCTAGATTCTTCTTAATTTGATTTGTTAATTTGGTATAATTATCTTCCCTGAGAGTTATGCACCTAGCTGTTAAGAATATTGTTAGGAATCTGTCCACCAATTAGTTGGGTTGGCAATACATAAACCAATGATATATGTTTGTAGCTTTAAGACAAAATCACTGTATTGATTTATACTATATTCCAATTGGTTGATTACATTGCAAATTACCATAAGAGGGAGCTAGAGATCATAGCTTGCTCTCTCTAACTTCTCTCTGACATTCTGTTGCTATCTAAAGTTCTCTGTTGTATTTATGCTGTGCTTATATTTTTGTTTAGTGTAAATGACAAAGGCAACTGGTAAGAAGACTTTGTAATTGGATATTCTTTGGACTATAAAACATATATAACCTGGACCGTTTATTGGACTGTGCTAGTTCTTAAAGTAAACCTTAACTCAATTTAGTGTATCTGTGTGTGCCTGAATAATTATTCATAACTACTCTCATAAACATTTCCATGTGCATATCCTTGTTACTCAAGGGTTATTCTGTACATATCATAACAAATATACTTAAGTATTTCACTTTTTTCACGATTTGAATGCCCAGTTCTTTCGTTAGTTCTTCTTTTAGTTTAGATGTCATATTTTTTGCCAACATTTTAGTTTTTGTCTTATTTATTTTCAGGCCCGCTACTTTACCAAATTCTGTCAGTTCCTCCATAAGTTTCACCCCTGATTTTAATGGTTTCTCTAAAATAAACACTAGATCATCCAAGAAGGCTTGTAGTTTATATTGTTTTTGTCTGATTTCCAAACCTTTAATCTGATGTTCTTTACGTATGTTTCTTATCAATACTTCTAATGTCAAAATAAACAATTATGGGGATAGTGGGCAGTCTTGTCTTGTACCTTTTTGTATTGTAATATTTCTGTCACTTCACCATTAATTATTATTTTGGCCTTTTGTTTTGTATATATTGCTCAAACCATGTTTATAAATCTATTCCCAAAATCCATGTCTCTCAATTGTTGCAGCATGAATTCCCAATTTATATTATCAAATGCCTTTTGGGCATCAAGGAAAAGCAGTACCACTTGTTTTTCATTGTGTCTTTAATAGTATTCTAATATATCAGGTATTGTTCTCATGTTTTTTATATGTCCTCTACGTAAAAAGCCACTTTGATCAGAATGAATAAACGTATTGAGAAATCTTTTCAGGAGTTCTGCTATTTTAGAAGCAAATATTTTATAATCTGTGTTTAGTAATGAGATTGGGCTCTAATTTTGAATTAACATTTGATCTGCGTCCTCTTTTGGTATCAGTGTGTTGTCCAGACAGTTTAGAGTTAATGGGATTTGGGATAGTTACTTAGGAATTGTGAGCTGTCCCCTCAAGGGAATGCATCATGGTAAATATAGTTAAAGGTATCCTGGGAAATGTAGTTTATGTCACGTGACCACATCTGTAATCCTGATTGGTCACTATATTGACCCTTGTTGGGTTGGGGAAGGCTCCCTCAATCTTGCCTGAAATCACCATACTATATCATGCTTCAATCATCATGGGGTTGAGACCTTTTTATCTTTCTACACTATGAGACAGATATGCAAAGGATTGGACATTAAGAAGAACTTCATCACAAATGTGAGTTATGAGGATACCTGATGAACCAATAAAAAATACTTTGTTACAGATGTTTTGTGGAGTTACTCTGTCTGCTTTATACCATCCAGAGAATAATAAGCAGAACAGTAGAAAGATAAAAAGGTCTCAACCCCATGATGATTGAAGCATGGTATAGTATGGTGGTTTCAGGCAGGAGTCAGGGAGCCTTCCCCAACCCAAGGGTTAATATAGTGACCAATCAGGATTACAGATGTGGTCGTGTGACATGGACTACATTTCCCAGGATACCTTTAACCACATTTACCATGATGCATTCTCTTAAGGAGACAGCTCACAATTCCTAAGTAACTATCCCAAATTCCATTAACTCTAAACTGTCTGGACAGCACAATCAGGATTAAGTTGGTTTCCGTCCATGATAGTGGGACTTTCGCTTCTGTTAGTACACCATTACATGCCTCTAGTAGTGTTGGTCTTAGTATCTCCTGGAATTCTTTATACAATTCTGCTGACAATCCATCAGGCCCCGCAGTTTTGTCATTCTTTTGTTTTTGGATAGCCTCTAAAGCTTTGATTTCTCCTGTGGCAGTTGTGAATTCTTTCCCTATGGTTATCCATTATAGGCTTGCTTCTAACAGGGCATTCTCTTTTTTATTTTTATTTCTTTCCAGTAAAGGTTGCTCATGCTTTTACTGCTTTTTGCACTGGGAAAAAGCCAATGCATCAGCCTTTGCACTGGCAATGGCCAATGCATCACGAGCTAATGACCATTTGGAAGAATTAGAGACTTGAGACTTGTCTTGTGTGAAGATGACCAGCTCTGTGATATAGGTGTCTTCCGGTGGTTCTTGACTATCTAGAGACAACTATAAGGCTGTATGCAGGTAGCTGCATTGGCAGAGTAGCAGTTCTCTATATAGTCTTTACCCAGGATCCCATTTGCTGGGCAGGCACTGTTTCACTGTCCTGTCCTCATTGCAGATTAATCTGTATGCAGCTCGACATGCAGTTAAACCCATCCATCCTTCCAATAAAACAGACCATGTTCATAGATCTGAATGCTTTATTGGGAGAACAGGATATGGTGAAACTGAGGAAAATAGGGATACATAGGGTGAGAATCAAATATAAGATTGTATTAACTTACTGCTGAACATAATTAATAAATACAAGCAGTTTGAATCTCATTAGCGATGCTCTGTGTGTGGGATGTGGATTTATCCTTGGAAAACCATGTGCCACAGATTAAAATGGCTGCTCCTACTTGTGTTTCTGCCTTCTCCAAATTTTAAAGGAAATGGAGGCTGGCTTCCCAACGGCACTTGGTTTGAGAGTGCAGGCTGATAGGTAAATGGATGGAGTCCACTTCAAACAATAGAGTTGGGGCATAGTTGTCTCTCCAGCCACTAGATGGGGATAAAGAGCAACAACAGTACATAATGTTATATGTTGTGGCATGACATTCCCATTCCCATATTGTCCAGTCCTACTTTGCTCTCTGCAAGGTTAAACAGGGAGAAGTAAAGTGGAAGGTGGGCCTTCACGTATTTTAACATAAAAAATTTTTCCCCAGAAGAAAAGTATATTTGGATCCACCTACCCTTTGAAAGCAACAACACTTTTACCAATCCAGTTTTCTTAAAATCATTGTATCTGAAATTTCTGATTTAATTCTGATGAACCTCATTCTGCTTTTCTTTGTTTTCATGTTTCAATTACTTTAGCTTTGTGCTATATACCATTCTCCCCAGGTGCTGATCACAATTTGTAAAAAACATACATATATACATATGTTGCTTATTCTTGTATATAGGGATGGGAATCAGGCAGAGAAGTGGTCTTGGCACATGCACATTACTACAAACAATCCTACAATGCCTTTGCTCAAAAACAGTAATTGTCTTTATAGAAATGAATGTGCAATTAATTCACATCAATTTAAGGTCCTGGAATAAAAAAAGACATCTAGATAACCAAATCTTGTAATAGTCCTCCTATTAGTGCACCTGTTAGGATTATTTATCTAGGTTGTTTTTATCTCATCAGAAGGTTTTTCTATTTTTTAGGACTTCCAGTTTGCATGGTTTTGGCGGCGGCAAGGATTCGCGATACTGCACGATCCCTGCTGCATTCATCGCCAAGGTTCCCCCGATCCATTTGGATCTGGGGGATATAGCTGCCCTGTAGGGGCAGCTGAAGATAGGGGGGATCTGGACAGGGGCTTGGGGGTGTCGCAGACCCCTTCCCCAGCCGGCAGAACCCCCTTTTCCCAAGGCGGAGGAGCGGCGGTCAGCAATGGCCACCACGAAGAAATCTGCAGGTGCAGGAGGGAGAAAGTTGGAAGAAATATGAAAGTTGCTTTCAACCGGGACAAGGCAAGAGAAAGTGCCCTGGAATCTTGAAGGCTGCTAAAGATTCATTGTTTCCAGTGAGTGTTACAAGCTGCGAATATTCTAAAAGGGAAAGTTTTTTTTTATTGTTGTTTCACTCACCTTCCTTGACAGCAGATGAAAAAAATCTTTTTGGCTGTGAGTGGGAAGGGAGAGGAAAAAAAAATTGGAGCAAAATTTGAAAATAAGGAGAAGATTGCCTAGAATTTTAAAGAGTTACTAAACATCAATAAGACCTTTAAAAGATATATTTTAAAGGGAACTTTGTGACTAAACTTTAACCCCAGAAAGAGAAAGCAAAGAAGGGGAAGGTATCTAAAAGAAACAGCTTGTTTGGATTGTTTGGTGATTTTGGAACTTCTGAGAACTATTTCTGATTAAAAGCACTTGGGTGGTTGTTTGGAAAAACTTTTTCTCTACACAATGGCATCACTTGTGGATGGATTGAAACTTGTATATCAAAAATATGAAAAAGAAAAGCAAGAAGGGAAGGACGTTTTTGGCACTCTTTTTCAATTTTTAGAAATGGCGGTTTGCACTTATGTAAAGCTGAATGAGCAGCAGGATGACTGGGACAAAGAAGAAGCCATTTTTGATGAACAAGTGACTTTGATCGGGGAAGGAAAGGAGGAAGAGAAAAAGGAAAAGAAGACTTTAAGATTTGGAAAAATAATCAAAAAAGGGAAGAATAAGGTGAAAAGGAGATATTATGTTAGAAATCAACAGAAAGAAGGAAAGCAGAATAAAAGAGAGGTGGAGAGATAAAGGGTTAAAGAGGATAAGGAAAAGAATAAGCAAGGGAGAAAGGGGGGGATGAGAAATCTTAATAGTGGGGAATAAGATGCAAAGAAACAAAAGCTTTTTAGAGATAATGGGTAAATTTTATTGAAAAAGGGATTCTAGAAAGGTACATAAGATTGTATTTTTACATTTGTACTTAGAAATAACTTTAGAAAATTGGAAATAATATGCAATTTTAAATGTGATAAAATATTTAGTATAATTTAGTGAAATTTTTGTTAAGAAAAGGGGAGCAATCCAATGAAACAATGATTTAAGATATATGATGTGGGGGGGGGAAATAACTTTGGAAAGCATAAGTGTTCCCATAAAGGCATGATATTTAATTGAAATGGGTAAAATGCTTAAGATATAAATGATTGTTAATATCAATGATTAGATTATGTTATCCTAGTGAAATTTTTCTGAAATGAGAGACGTGATGTGGGGGGCGGGGAATAACTATGGAAAATAACTATGGAAAATAGGTGCTTCCATAAAAGTATGTGATTTAATTGAAAAGTAATGTGCTAAATGTTTAAGATATAGATGAATATTAATATTAATGAATAGATTTGTATTGGTATTGATAATACTGTATAATTTTAGAATGTACCAGACAGAATCCCAATGTAAGTTATGTATTCTATATTAAGTATTATAAATATAGGGGGAAGAGATAAAGGCATCATACTCCAATTAGTGTACAGGAGAAGTTTTTTTTAAAAGAAGAAAGATAAATGGATAGCTGGAAATAGAACAGACAAAGAATAATAAATATTATTATTCGAATGGAGATGAGATAAATAAAATAAAATTAAGAAAATTTAAAAGAGAGGAGAAGCTATATAGAAAATTGAAAATGTTAATAAGATATGGAATGGTATGCAAAATGAATATGAATTTGAATTTGTGTCTGTACCAAGAGTTTTAACCCGGAACTAAACAACTTTCAGAAAAGAGGTTTTTTATGTTTTGTGTTTCTGTGTGTTTGTGTGTTGTATGTCTTTAAAAATTAATAAAGTTTGTTGTTTTAAAAAAAGAAGGTTTTTCTATTTTTCTAGAGCTTGTTGTAATCATATTGTTTTCATTTTTAGTCACCAATAAGTAGAATTTCAACAAAGAAGATGCTTCTTGCATGTTTTTTTCTCTTATTGAAGAGTTTCATTGCAATATCCATTCTAGAGATGAGAAAAGAGCAAGAACTCTGAGTAGTCAGTTCTCTGCAGTTCAGTTTTATTATATAGATCAAGTGGGAAATTAGGTTCCTTATAGGCTCATTAAGAATCATGTGTGCCAACTGTTTTTGCACCTCAAAGACATCACCTTGAAAAAATAAGTTATCAGTGCTTGACAAAAAGTCAGATAAAAGAGGAGCAGAGGTGGTTTGTTCCTGATACTCACAATGTGCTTTATTGGACAATATTTTATCAGGCAACAGGTCGTTCAAACTTTCAGACTCCTTAGTAGTAAATCTGGAGCTGCTTCCTCCAACGATTAAGTGTCTGAGAAGGTTTTACATTCTTGATTCCTGAGACTTATGTTCCTTCTCCAAAAGTTTCTCTGTGATTTGTTCATTCTGTGTATTTTTCTCTTTCACCTGCTTACTGATTACAAGGTGTTTTACATGGCTTGGCCTTGCTGATCTGTTGCTGGTGTAAGGTCCCAGAATGTACTCAAGTCACCAAAGTGCCCCCCCCCCAAAGAGCAGAGTCTGGGAGGACCTGCTACTTTCCCTAGCAATGAGTATGGGCACCTCCTTCCCTGGGACTTTGGTCAATGACTTCCCATCTGGTTGCCCACATTTGACTCTCTCATCACTTTTCCATTTTTACACAGCTTCCTTTCTCCCTACAGAAGGTTCTGTGGTCCAGCCAAACTCCCATGCTTTCCAGGTTCCATCGGTTGAACTAATCTTTTTGTTGACTAGGAAAGGCACAGAGGGACCAGGATCTAACTGTGATTGGGACAAAGTTCCTCTCACTCACGCACACAGGCATACACACATTCCCCTTGCTTTCCTGGGCTTTCCTGGAAGTGCTTAACTTCTTTCCAAGTAGCCTATTGGGTGCAAGACTCAAAAATCCCTTCACTGCCATTGCTCCAAACAGCCAAGGTCTGTGAGGGAGCTACCTGCAGACTCAAAGAGTGTGTTACAGGCAAGGTGGAGGCTTAACCGGGCTAGTTCAGTTGGTCACATTAGCTTGGAGTCCCATCTTGGGGTGTCAAATTGTTGAAAGAAAAATCCATCTGGTTCAGTTCCAAGCCAGGAGAGAGGTGCTGGAAATAAAATGGAAGTTAGCTGCTTAGGAAGGAAGGTCCATTTATTGCTAAGCAGAACTACTAACAGCATGTGGTTCTGGGGCAGCTGGTTGAACGGGACCAACTGGTTGAATCAGTGAGTGGTTTCTGTAATGCTGCTGGTAGTTGTGCAATGTCTGAAATCCCTAGGGCTTAGGCAATGTAGTGAGGTCTGTGTATTTTGCAATACTGATGGTGGTGGGTTAATCATAGCATGTCCTAAAAGTCATGTCCTGTTCTTAGAATTTGGTGGAGAAGGATGTAAATTTTAATCCCATCGCTGGAGGTGAAGGTGTTTTGTTTATGAATAGGCACATTAAGAAAGACAGGTTTTGCTTTCTGTCTCTAAGACCACGTTTCTCCATTTCTCCTTTGGGGAAAATATAATATTCTGCCTCTTAATATTCCCCAAAATATTTTATTCTATAGAAGGTGGGGAGAGCTTCCCATACTATGAAACACAAATTATCAATCTTTCAGACAATGTCTGGTTAAGATATCATATGAAGTATCTGTAATTACTTTAGTATGTTAATCAAGCCATCATCGTTTATAAACTGTAGCAGATACAATTACTGCACCCAACAAACTGTAGTTAAATCAACTACAACTAAACAATTTGGGACTTAGTGCAATCTGCAAACACTATCTAAAAATAATGATTTAACAACAAAAACACAATCTAAAAGGGACCCAACTGTTTGTTCAAATATTCCACTGAACACTGCACATTAGCTCCAACAAATCACACAATATCTGGACAATAAGTATGCAGTAAAGCCAGTCTCCTCTTTAGGACATAAGAGTAGAGCCTATGCTGATCCTCTGGGCACATTTGGAAAAAAAAGCTAGATCAAATAAAATAACAGTTTTATGTTTGAAAAAGAATAAGAACATCTTTATGGATAGATCAAATGTGTACCTAGTTATAGAGATTTTAATAAGAACCTGGACAGAAGCTTTTAAGAAGCTTAGAAGATTTGATGATGGCAGATGAGATTCTGCTGAAATGTTGCAACAACTTTAAAAGCACAACTACTATGACGTGGGAAAATACCTGAACTAAGCTGAATGCCATATATATATATATCGGGTATTTTCCCATGTCATTGTAGTTGTGCTTTTAATCATCAGGCTTCTGTATTGTGTTCGTCTGTGAGTCAGAAGCCTGATGATGGCAGATGAGATTCTGCCGAAACGTTGCTACAACTTTAAAAGCACAACTACAATGACCCGAACAAAGCTGAATACCATACATACATACATACATACATACATATATAAAAAATGTAGAGGGGGGAGGGAGGGAGAGAGAGAGAGAAGAGATTGCTTGTTTGAGAGAACAGAAAGTAAGTATGGATCTTGCATATTTGGAAGAAAAATATCACTAAGCATGCTGAGGACAAGTGGGAACAATTGTCATCATTAGTAACCTGCCCTCCTCCAAATGCATAAGAATACTATTCTGATAATCCTAGTAAAATAAGAACTGAAGTTTAAGAAAATCAGAGAAGATTGATCTTTATCAGATCTTTTGAGCTTCTTAAAAGTGTCTGTGCAGCTTCTGAGGAAAGCCATTATGATGAGATCCACCTTTGCTCTGACCCATAAGGCTATTCTTATTCCTTTTCAAAGATGGAACTGTTCTTTTATCTGATCTGGCATTTCTTTTCCAGATGGGTATGGAACTGAGCTTGGGGAAAAAGAGAACAAAACAAATAGTAAAGAAAAGGATCGCTTAGCTCTATGTATATATACTGTATATATATTTAGATATTCTCTCTTTTGAAATATCTTTCTTCCCTTTCAAGTTCCTTTTCCATTTTTTCCCTCACCTTTCTCTCCAGTTCAGCTCCCTATCATATCCTATCCTATCACCACTTTTTCTTGTTGGAAGTAAGTAAAAAAACTTTGACGATAATTGTATCCAAGAGATTAAAGCTGTTTATACATCACAGCAAGTAAAAATTGTTATTAACAGTGACTTAACCAATTCATGTGAAATTCAAAAGGGTATGAGACGAGGTTGTCCCTTGTCTCTCTTGCTGCTTATTTTTGTGTTGGAAATTTTGAACAGAGATATCAGGCAAGATGAGAAAATAACAGATCTAAATATCAAGAAGGAAGAAAATTTGAAGGCATTTGCTGACAATTTTGATATATTCATGCAAGATTCAAAAATTAATATAGAATATTTGATAAGGAAATTAAATGTTTTTGGGCTATTAGCAAGTTTTAAAATAAATAAACAAAAAACCACAATGCTTATTAAGAATATGACCCTACAGGACTGTGATACATTGACTCAAAAGTCTAGTGTCAGGATTCTGACCGATGCCCTAATTAAATAATGAGCCTCGAGCCCAGCTTCAAAAGAAATCCAGTTATTTATTAGGAGCTTCATGTCAGCAAGTTCCAAGTGAAGCCAACTCTTCCCCATGTAATTTATGGTCCAGCTCTGACCCTGTTTCTCCCCTGCCCCCAAGGCGTGTCATCAGTCACATTCTCCAACAAAGCAATTTCATAGGTTGTAGAGATCACTCCAGCCACTGTGTGTAACCCTGGAGACAGCCTTGACAGAGATATGGCTGAAATCAGAGGTGATATTCAGCAGGTTCTGACCAGTTCTAGAGAACCGGTAGCAGAAATTTTTAGTAATTTGGAGAACTGGCAAATACCACCTTTGACTAGCCCTGCTCTCATGTATTCTCTGCCTCCTGAGTCCCAGCTGATCGTCTGGGTCTTCTTTTGTTGCCCTGCACAAGAGAATGGAACTGGAAAGCAGGTTAGTGGGGTGGGGATGGAATGGGGATTTTGTAGTATCATTCCCCTGCCACGCCCACCAAGCCATGCCCACAGAACCAGTAGTAAAACAATTTGAATACCACCACTGGCTAGAATGTGCTTTTGTTTTGAGTGACGTGCTGCCTTGCCACAGCTGCAGTTCGTTTTCCCATTCCCCTTGCCTATGGCAACTTTGTAAGTTGACATTCGGCTCCCCTCACTTCCTGAAGGCAACCTGTGCAGAGCAAAAACAGTTTGAATACTTGTATAGATTTTAGGGTTGCAATCCCCCCACCAGCTTGTTTGGGTTGTCTGCATGAATTTAGCTATGAGACAGTCAGCCTGAATGTTCCTACTCTTTATCAAGACATCTCTGATAAGGGGTAGCCCTTCCACTTGATTAGCTATTGAAGTTGTCTCCTGTGCCACTTTGAGTCAAAGATTTGCTGCACCTCATAATGGGTTTGGCCCCCTATGACCACAGGGTCTAGGGGCTCATGGGATAATGGCCTCAGAGTCGATCCAACCACAGGTTTTAAGAGGCTGCTATGGAATACCGGATGTATCTTCCCTAGCAATCAGGGCTATTTTAATTGCACCGTGACCAGGTTGATGATCTTCACTATGGGGAATGGCCCCATAAACTTTGATCCCAGTTTCTTTCTGGGGAGTTTCAACCTCAAGTACTTTGTGGAGAAGTAGACCTTCTCCCCTAGCTGCAATGGCCATGCTGCCTGTTCCTTGTAGGTTTGCGCCTCTTTAGCTAGCACTTTTTTGACATTGTCCCATTCTGCCAACTTTTCTCATTTTTCAGCCAGAAGACTCAAATCCAGGAAACTCACACTCATATTAACATCTGCCCAACAACTTTAACATCAATTCCCAGTGGAAAGCCAAATGGGTCACTGAACTCCCAGACTTAGGAAGCCAGGTAAATGATCCCACAAAAAAGGGTGCCTGGTTTTGAACTATCAGATCAGCATTGGAGAACCTTGAATAGGATTGACACCTCACATATCATTTGCCAGGACTCTCAGTATAAATGGGGCAAAGTATAGTCTCTTTGGTTAACTGCAGGGTCCCACGTCAAACGGTAAATCACATTGTGATCATCTGTAATCTGAGGGCATATACTGATCCAGTATCTGAATTTTCAAATAAAAAAAATGCTGCACTTCAGTGATTAGGTGACCTTGAGATTGGTATTTGAACATAGAACTTTTTAACATTTATATTTTATTATGTATTACTAATCTAGAGAAATGATAATATATATTGCTAGTCCAGGTATGATATGCCATATGCTAATTAAATAAATATGTTTTCATTTATTTTAATATTGTAAGGTACCTTAGATAAACCGGGTTGCCAATAACTTTTATAAATAAAAAATAGCATAAGTAAAAATAAAATAAGAAACAGATCGTCTTGGAAATGAGGTCCCTGTAAAGTTCATTTGAGATGAAAAATGCCATGAATTTGTTCAACACAGCTTCAAAGAGATCACTGTCATCACTGTCTGGTAAAAAATCAAGTGAAGGGGGAGCAAAGGTAGTTTGTTTCTTATGCCCGCAATGTGTCTCATGAGGCAATGCTTTATCTGGCAAGAGTTCATTAAAAGTTTTTGAGTTATCAGTAGAAATTCTGGTTTTGCTTCCTAAAATCAAGAAGGTGAACTGGTTTTCTATTTTGACCTCCAACTTTTCACGTTCTGCTATTTTTGTTTTGTGATCCACCTGTAGCAAATTGGCTAATGTATCCAGGTTCTCCAACAGGTTTTCAACAGCCTGCTTTGTATTCACAAATTCATCAGAAATTAATTTTCTTAAGCTGCCAAATTGATTCTTGGTTTCCAGTGCTTTCATTACTTCATCTTGCATAGTTCCCCAGAGTTCCTCTTTTTCTGCTCAGAAAGAAGAAGAAGAAAAAAAGGGGGGGGGGGATACAGATAAGCAATTCTTTGGGTGGAACAGATAACTCAGTTTGTTGGGTATTAATCAGTTTATTCAATTAGAATTAGTGGCTTACAGTTCAATCTGGTATCCATTTATTAATTGGATTAGTTCCAATGACTGTTAAGCAGACATGTATCAGATAACACAACGGATGTTATATAATCAGTACATTTGGATGAATAGATGATATCATTCTCTATGTGAAGAGATGCTAAAAAAATTGAGTTGTTTGGCTAACACAGGAGTTTGTGAGGATGATCCATTTGAAAAGTAAAACCATGGAATTTTAATTAAGAAAGAAAGTGGAGTTTATCACAGATAATATGTGGTCATTACATAGATCATTGATTTCATCCATGGATTATGCCAATTTTTTCCAACATGGAAACCATAGATCATAGCTATTGATCATAGCTAAAGGCATAATCAAGTGTCCCTAGAAAAGAGGCAATATCAAATGCTCCTGTGAAAGGAAGAAAAATAGCTTAGACTTTTCAAGGAAAAAAAGGATGAGTGTTGGTGATAGGAGATTCCATTTCAGCGAACAGATCAAAGATGTGACCAAAAACCTTATTAAAATAATCTGTCCCACAGATTACTATCCTTTCCTTCTTCTTCACATAGGGATGAATGACAAGCATGAACCTAAAACCAATATTAGAGAAATTATGAGCAGCTAGGCAAAAAAGTTAAAGAGTTAGGAGTACAAGTGGTGTTTTCATCTGTACTTCCAATGAGGGAACAAAGAATGTTATAAAGAACCACTGGCTTAAGAATTGGTGCTGCCAAGAGAACTTTGGATTCCTAGACCATTTGTCTGCTTTACCTGTATGAAGAACTTCTGGCAAGGGATGGACTGCACCACGGTGGGATTCAATGTTTTTTTTACTACTGGTTCTGTGGGTGTGCCTTGATGGAGGGTGGCTTGGTGGGGGCATGGCTTGGTGCACATGGCTATGTAGTCATGTGACTGGGTGGGTGTGGCCAGGTTGTCATGTGACTGGGTGGGCATGGCCAATTTAGCAGTCCATTTTGCCAATTTAACAGTCCATTAAACAATACACAGCAGTCCCCTTTCCTAGTCTTCTTTTTAATACTCCATGAAGATTTTGCTCTAGGTGTTTTTTTTGCTAGGGGGGAGAGGTTGGCAATGCCTGGAGAAAAAAAGGCATGCTTTCTATAGGTCTCATGGCTTTATTTAAAGGGCCAGCTAATGTCATTGGTGTTGAGAGATTCATCGGTGAGGTGATAGTGACTGGATATGCGATGTTCACTGGTGCAGTAACTGGAGTTGGTAAATTGACAGGTGTGGTAAGTGTTAACAGAGAACTCATTGGATTGGAGATGGTAACTGTGCTCAAAACATTGGCTGGGCTTCTCATATTCATTGCAGCAGCCACAATGCGAGGAGCTGCTCTTTTGGTACTAAGTGAATTTTTCCCCATTTAACAACGTTTCTTGCCATAATTGTTAAGTAAGTCACTGCAATTGTTAAGTTAATAACATAGTTCTTAAGTGAATATGTAAGAAGGCTGCAAAAGTTAATCACATGACCCTGGGACACTGCAACTGTCATAAATATGAACCAGTTGAGAAGCATCTGAATTTTGATCATCTGACCATGAGGATGTTGCAATGACTGTAAGTTGAAAAGCAGTCACTTCAGTGCCATTGTAACTTCAAATGGTCACTAAATGAACTAACTTAATTGCAGTGATTCACTTAATAATTATAGTCATAAAATGGAGCAAAACTCACTTATCAGTTGTCTTGCTTAGCAACAGAAGCTTTGGACTCAGTTGTGGTGTAAGTCAAGGACTACCTCTATAGTAGGAATCTATTAGACCCATTTCAGGTTAACAGGTAGTATAAAAGGACATTAAATTTTAATCTCATTTCATCCGACTGATAGAGTAGCTAAACTGATGAAGGATCTTGTTAGCTTGAAAGGGACCTACCAGAGTCCTGATATTTTGGCTACCAGAGATTAACAGGGTCTTTCATAACAACTTCTACAGTATAAAGTTCTTACTCTTACACCAAAACTTTCTAAAATGCACAGATGAAAAACTATACAGCAGTGAGGGTTAAATTTTTGTTGTTGCGTGCGAAAGTGTGCCATGTGCATGTGACAGTGTGCATGCATGCCTGCACCCTTAATACAATGCACACATGACACCCTCTGCTCCCCCTGCCCGCCTGTGCATGCGTACAGGACCCCACTTCCGCCCCCTGCACATGCGCGTGGGACCCCCTGTGCTCCCCCTGCCCCCCCGTGCATGTGTATACATATCCTGCATATGCCCCCACACACACATGCCCAGCAGATACCCCCAAATCAGCTGCCTGATGGGAGGCATGAATGCATGTGCAGTGGAGCTGAGCTGGGGCGACTGCTCACATGCCCACAGAGATGGCTCTGCTTGCCACTTCTTGCACGTGTGCCATAGGTTTGCCATCACAGCTGCAGAGTTTCAAAGGCAGTACTTAAGATAAAGTGAAGTTCATTAATGAGTTGGTGGCTATTTACATTACAGAGAGTATGACAACATTGAGTTCTTTCCACCAACATTCAAATTAAGAATGGAATAAAAAAAAATCTGAATGATAAAATATAAATAAAAGTGAAAAAAGTAAAACTAAAAAATAATAAAAGAAAATCTGGATAAAATATTTTGAAATCAGATGGGGTTTTTTTTAGCCTGTACCTATCTACCTAAGTTTGGAAGCCAGATTCTCTCTCTCTCTCTCTCTCTCTCTCTCTCTCTATCTTTATCTGAGTTTGGAAGCCAGCCAGATTATACATAATACAGAATCTGAAACATAGAAGTCTGGATTTCCCCACCCTACTCACTGAGAAAATGCTGCAGATAGCGCCCCTTAAAAGAGAAGACCTCTAGAAAGCACATACACACGTATATATATGCAAGCAAGCAAACAAGTTCGCTACAATCAGTCCCATAAGGGAGCGTGCTTCGGAATCAGCCTGAATGCAAAATGCATCCAGCCGCCCACACGACAGCCAGCCCTTTGCTGCTGCTGCATAAATCACATCCACACCTATTGGATCGGGCTCTGGAGCAAAAGCCCCTGGGATAGTGACCATCCAGTCACAGTGCCACATGCCCTGGATACACCCCAACCCCCATGCGAAAGTGACAGCCCCGGCCTTTTGTACAGCCGACCACACAAAATGGCGCCAATGCACCACAAAGCAACCTACCCAATAGGCGCAATTCCTGGCCCTTCCTTTCCCCCTCCCCCCTAGCCAAGTCTCCAGAATTCCCCATGCCAGCAAGATCATCTCCCTAGTGGGAAGGGAATGCATCTCCCTGCTAGGCCCCTTGCACAGCCCCCCCCCCCCCCGTGAACCCCGCGGAGCTTAGGATGTGGCTCCCTTTGTCATGCACTGGCTCTTTTACCTGCTGATTTTCTGAGCAAAAGGAAAAGTCCACCCTCACAATCTCATGCCTGCAGCCAGAGCTGGGTTTGGAAAATGCACGGCTGGGGTGAAGGAGCAATCCTCCTTAATAAGCTCCAAACTGTTGCTGCTGCTCCTCCAAGCCCACCTTTGGCTGAAGGCATGCAATTACGAGGGTGGACTTTTTCCAAGGCCGGTCATGGAGGGAAACAGATGAGTGCGCTTTGCCTCCCCAGTCAGAATTATTGCTATCAGTTCATGCAAACTGGCTAAACTGGCTGAATCCCACCTCTGGGCTAAACCTTATAAGAACTGGGAAGAATGCATTTGGAAAACAATTGGCTCAATTTATTAGAAGGACTTTAAACTAAAATTGAGAAGGAAGGGTGATCAGTCCTCAGGAACTTTAGGACTATTGCCAAACATAAACTCCAAGACAAACAATCAAACAATGAGGCAGCAGGTAATGGAAAGAAGAAAAACTCAGATATAAATTAGGAGATGTAGGATGCATACCCAGGGTTAGCCATAAAGGACTTAAATGCCTATACACAAATACTCAAAGTTTGGGGAACAAACAAGGCAAACTTGAAGTACTAGTACCTGAGGGCAAGTATAATTAAATTGCCATTTCAAAACTTTGGGGTGGGGGATGAAATTCATGATTGGAATGTACTGATGGAAGGCTACAAAATGTTTAAAAGAAACAGACCTAAAAAAAAAAAGAGGAAGTTGCATTATACATAAGAAATCACTACATCAGAAATGCCCAAACCAAGAATGGAAGCTTCCTGGAATGCATATGGGTCAATAAAAAAGGAATGGCATTGCCATATATGTATGTTTTGTGTGTGTGTGTGTGTGTGAATACATACACACACACACAGACACACCCTACTTATAAATGAGCTGATTTTAACAGCTTTCAAGATCTCTTCTACATCTTTTCTACGGCTATGCATCTTTCTCACTGCTCTCCATCTCTCGGCTGTCATTAGTAACCGGAGAGGAGGGAATTGGAGGGGAAGAAAGCTGGAGGTGTTACATTCCTGTGCTGTAAATGAGAAGGAGGAGAGGGAGTATAAGTTCCTGTTCTTAAGTTTCTATTTCCTTGCTTTTTCTTTCCTTTGCGAAGTTTTATCAAAATATGTCAAGGTCAACGGACAGAGACCTCATCACCACCTGAAGATGCCCACATGATCATATTCAGAACTTTTAATTGGAAGAGTCATTTGGACTTTTGGGGGTGGGAACAATTCCATCCCTTTGTATATGTGATCTGTGCGCCAAATTCTTTAGATTCAGAATTCTACCTGTAGCTTCCACTTTGAATTTCAGTAAGAGAAAAAACTTTGCTCTAATCATTGGAGTCTGAGTATTTCTTTCTTGGATTTTGAATGGAGCACAGACTGATATTATTCTGAATCTCACCATCAGCCCACCCAGAGAAAATACCAACTTTTCTTCTGAGGGGGTTTCACATCATGTCATCTCCAGCTAGTGAAGAAAACGACCAGGGGGGGGGGGGCAGTCGATGCTGCTACCAGAGGTGCCAGCCACCGATCTGCTAGCCAACCTTACTCTGGAAGAAGTTCCAGCTGAGAGGCCCAGATGGTCGTTGGGTGTTGGATGGAGGGATCCCGAAGACCTCCCCCCTCCTGGAATCACCGTAACCCGAAGACGTGCGAGAGAGCAGCTGTGGCAAGGAAGGGAAGAGAGGGAATGCATGCTGGATCAAGCCAGACAGCTCCTCAATGATGCTTTCGAGAAGCCTCGCATCACTCCAAGGTATGAAGGGGAAGGGGAAGCAGTTTCAGCCCCCTAGTTCAGCCTACACCAGCACAGCAGCCGGCTGCAGCTCCGGGGGCCCCAGCGGGAGGTGTGATCCCTGAAAGATGCAGAGCCCTCAACCTGCCTCCGTTGGAAGTGAAATTTGGGGGAAACCCCAAGGATTTGGGTTTCTTCCTGGCACAAGTTTGGAGCTATATGGAAGAGTATGAGGGAGAATTCACTTCTTTTTTTTTTTTAAAAAAAAGTTTTTATTAATTTTCTACAAACAAACAAGACAGACAAAACATAAAAACATCAACTCTTATATGTACATCCAGTGTGTCAGTTGGTTCATCATTTTTGTGCATTCATTCTGTAGTCTCAATTACAATTATGTTACATAACAACTCATATTGTCAGTCCAAACTTATATATCCTAATATCACTAAAAAAAAGAAGATTTTGACTATATTTTTAATCATTCATGCTTAATGAGCTAACAATACTTTAAACCAGTTTACTCTATAACAAATCATCTAATCATATCAAATCAATCCTAAGAAATCCTTTATAAATATAATATCAAATAGCAAAATAATAGCAAAATAAAGATATTCCTTACTATCTAGCATTCTGAATATTCTATTATCGTATTTTATCATCTAACCATTTATAAAAAAGATCCCAAATTTCGTAAAATTGTTTATCCTCTTGCTCTCTAATTTCAAATGTCAATCTGCTCATCTCAACACATTCCAATATTTTCTTAATAATTTCTTCCTGTAATGGTATTTTCTCATTCTTCCAATTTTTAGCAAATACAATCCTGGCCGCTGTTAATACATTTACAATCAGGTATTTCAAATCTTTACTATATATATCAGGTAAAATTCCCAATAAGAAGATCTCTGGTTTCAAATCTATATGTTTCTTTGTCATTTTTTCCAACCACATGCGAATTATAGTCCAATATTTTCTAGCATCCTCACAAGTCCACCACATATGGTAATACGAGCCGGGTATCTGATGACATTTCCAGCATTTTTCAGATTTGTTCTTAAACATTCTTGCTATTCTTGTCGGAGGAAAGTGCCACCTGTAAAACATCTTATACAAGTTTTCTTTATATGCTGTTGACATTGTCATTTTATAATTTTGAGACCACAATTTCTGCCATTTCTCTAAATCAATCCCATATCCAAAATTCTTCCCCCAAACAATCATAGTTTCTTTGACTTGTTCTTCCTCTAATTTCATTCCCAGTAAATAACCATATAATTTTTTAATCACCTTCTCATCAGTACCCATCAAGATCTTATCTAAATCAGTCTGTTTACCATAAAATCCCTCCGTTTTAGAATCTTCATCATACCTTGAGTGTATTTGTGCATATGAAAACCAATTCATCCTTATACCTTGTTCTTCTAAGTTTTGGATCGATTTAAGTTCACCCTTTTCATCCAAAAGTTCCCCATATCTAACTGTTTGTTCCTTCTTGTAAATTATAGGATAGGAAAATGCTTCAATGGTCGATAACCAGACTGGAATTTTCAAATAACATTGTCTTTTTATCTTCTCCCAATTTAACCACAAAGACTCCCGTACATAATGTCTTCTAAAATAACCCTGTGTTTTAGTTCCCTTATACCATAAAAAAGCATGCCAACCCAACAGCAAGTCATGTCCTTCTAATGTCAACAACCTATGTTTCCTTAATGTTATCCATTCTTTGACCCACATCAAACTTGCAGCTTGATAATACAATTCCCAATTAGGCAGACCAAAACCTCCTCTAATTCTAGCATCTTGCAAAAGCTTTAGCTTTATTCTCGCTTTTTTACCTTGCCATATAAACTTCAACATAATTTTATTTAAATCTTCAAAATAGTCTTTTCCAAGCCTAATTGGTATTGTTTGAAACAAAAATAAAATTCTAGGTAAGATATTCATCTTAATTGTTGAAATTCTCCCTATTAATGGCAATTGCAAGTTTTCCCATTTCTTCAAATCTATAGTTATCTGTTGTTTAAGTTTAATATAATTATTCTCCTTTAATGTGCTACATCTTGTTGTCAAATATATCCCCAAATACTTAACCTTATTTGTAACTTGAATTTTCAAAAGATCTGCCAATTCTTCTCTCTGTCTCAATAACATATTCTTTGTCAAAATCTTTGTTTTATCTTTATTTATTTTCAAACCAGCCACCTCTCCATATGACTCTATCCTTTCCAGTAACTTTGGAGCTGTTTCAATCGGATCTTCCAAAATAAAAGCTAAATCATCAGCAAAAGCTTGTAGCTTAAATTCTTCCTTCTTAATTTTCATTCCTTTTATGCTTTTATCATCCCTAATATTTCTATTCAACACTTCCAAGGTCAACACAAATAGCAAAGGAGATAGGGGGCATCCTTGTCTTGTGCCTTTCCTTATATTAATAAAATCTGTAAATTCCCCCTCCATCATTACCTTTGCTGTCTGTTTATTATATATAGCTTCTATTGCTTGAATAAATTTTTTAGCAAAACCCATCTGCTCCAATAATAATAACATAAATCTCCAGTTCACATTGTCAAATGCTTTTTGAGCATCTAGGAATATCAAAGCCATTTGCTTTTCAGGATGAGCCTCATAATATTCCAAAGTGTCCAAAATTACTCTCATATTGTCTCTAATTTGTCTCTTTGGTAGAAATCCATTTTGATCTGAGTGAATAAAATTATTTAAATATTTTTTAAGTCTTTCTGCTAAGATTGAAGCAAAGATTTTATAGTCTGCATTCAATAAAGAAATAGGTCTATAATTCTTAATTTGCAATGGGTCAGTCTCTTCCTTTGGTATAAGTGTAATATAAGCCTCTGACCATGTTTTAGGTATCATCTTTTTTAACATAACTTCATTCATAACTTCTAACAATGGGATGCTCAATAATTCTTGAAATGTTTTATAAAATTCTACTGGAAGCCCATCTGGGCCCGGAGCTTTCCCATTATTTTGTCTCTTAAATGCTTCATTTAGTTCCATCATTGTTATATTGCTTTCTAGCATTTCTTCAGTCTCTTTAGGTATCTTTGGTAAATTAGCTTCCTGTAAATACTGTTTGACTTTTTCTTCATCAATATTCTCTTGTTTATATAGTTGCCCATAAAAATCTCGAATAATTTCTTTTTTCTCCTTATTCCCATAACAAACTTGGCCTTGTTCATCTATTAACTTCAATATTTTTCTTGATTCCTTCTCTTTTCTCAATTTATATGCTAGCCATCTACCTGGTTTATTTGCATCTTCAAAATAATTCTGTTTAGAGTTTCTAATTTTCTGTGCCAGTTCTTCTTTCTCTATTAATTCCATTTTATGTTTGATTACATCCAGCTTCAATTTAATATCCTTTTTCTGTGGCATTTTCTGTAATTCTTTTTCAAGAGTTTTATACTCATTTTCCAAGGCCTTAGAAGCTTGCCTTTTCCTAATATTCTTTTTTCTTGTATAATCTATTATCAAACCTCTAGCGTATGCCTTCATAGTGTCCCACACATTTTGCATTGAAGTATCTTCTTTTTTATTTTCTCTGAAGAAAAAAGCCAATTCCTTCTCCATCCATTGTGTAAAATCTTTCTCCTTTAAAATAGTATTATTTAATGTCCATCTCGATCTTTTTTTTTGTCCCTTCCATTTAATTGTCATTGGGCTATGATCTGCCCAGGTACTTGTTTCAATGCTTGTTTCTTTAATATTAGATATTAGTTCTGTTGAGATCCAAATCATATCTAATCTGGACCATGATAAATGTCTATTTGAATAAAAAGTATATTGTTTAGCTTTAACGTTTCTTTCTCTCCAAATATCTTTTAAAGTTAATTCATCTGTCATTTTAAAAAAGGACCTTGGAAGAGCCTTTCTATTTTGCTTTGTTGTTGTTGCTATATAGTCCAGTTTATTGTCCACAATTCCATTAAAATCTCCCATCATAATTATATTAACATAGTCCAGTCCAATTATTTTCATGTGCAGCTTTTTATAAAATTCTTCTTGTTTATCATTCGGAGCATAAATTGCAATCAAGAGTATTTTTATATTATTATCCATTATTTCTACCATTAATACTCTTCCATCTTCATCCGAGTAAATCAATTTTGCTGGAATAGCCTCTTTAATGTATAAAACCACACCTCTTTTCTTACATTGAGTCAAAGAGGTAAATATTTTCCCTAATTTTGGTTGTAATAACAATTGTTCATGTTGTTTTTTAATGTGAACTTCTTGTAAACAAATTATATCAAATTTTAATTTCTCTAATTTATGAAAAGTTTTCCTTCTTTTAACAGCTGAATTAAGTCCGTTTATATTCATTGTAATCAGTTTTTTTTCCTCCATGATTATGCTTTATATTTAGGTCTAACAGCTCTCGTGGATCTCACTTCACGCTGTTCTTTGTTATCAATCTGTCCCCCTATTGCTCCTTTCTCTTTTTCAGTCTCCAGTTGTTCATCTTGAAACTCAATTAATGAACCCTCTTTCTCTGCTTCCTCTCTTCTTCCTCCGAAAAATTCTGCATGAAAAAGTTCTGCTTTCTCAATTGAGTCAATTCTATGTCTTTGCTCTTGCCACGTAAACATTAATCCTTCTGGAATCAGCCATCTATAATTCACTTCGTTTTCCAATAGTATTTTGGTCAGAAATCGATATTCTCTTCTCATCTCTCTCACTCTTCTAGGTATTTGTTTTAAAACCACAACCTCTTTACCCTTGTATTTCAGTATTTTCTCTCTTGCTACTTGTAATATTTGCATTTTAATGGATTTTTTGGTAAATCTAATATGGACTTCCCTGGGTAATTTATTTCTCATCGCATATCTTGTATAGACTCGGTATATCTCATCTATTCCATCCATTATCTTTTCCTCTGTAATTTCCAAAACATCTGCCAAAATTTCTATCATTACTGCTGCCAAATTTTCTCCTTTTTCCTCCTCTATATTTTGAAATCTGAGGTAAAATTCTGACCTTTCCATCTCCCACCTCAACATCCCACCTTTTTCTTGTTCAACCGCTGTTAATCTGCTGTCAATATTTCCAATCTTCTTCTCTCTTTGTTTTCCTTCTTCCTCAATTTTTTGGAATCTCTCCTCATACTTAACCATCATTTGTTTAATATTTTCCACTTTTTCATCAGTCTTCTCTATTCTTTGTTCAATATTTTCTGTTCTTTGTTCAATATTTTCTGTTCTTTGTTCAATATTTCCTGTTCTTTGTTCAATGATATCTGATTTTGTCTTGAGTTCTTGGATTCCTTGCATAATCATCTGTAACTGTAAAGTTATTTTTTCTTGTTCCTTATCTTGCTTCAACATTGTCTGAATTAAACGTTGTCCTCCAGCTGGTGGGGAAGCAGAGGTAGAAGCAGAAATGCCAGATGGTATTGGTTTCTTGCTCATTTCAATATTTCCAAGACTTCAAATTCTTCTTAACTTTTAATCCAACTGGTAGAGCAGCCAATTATAATCCAAAATGGAGAACTCCAATGGTAAAAAACACGAAACCAAAGAAGAAACAAAAAAAAAAAGGAAGAAGAAAGATCTTCAGGTTCTTCTAGACCCTAATCCAATTACGAGATAGTCCACCATAAAAAAGGAAAAAATAGAAAGGAACAAACAAACAAATCCAAAAATAATAATATTGATTAAAAGCAAAGAAAAAGGAAAAAGCAAAAAGAGAAAAAAGAAAAACAAAAAACAAGAAGTTCCTTCAGATTCTTCACACCTCAATCCAATTAAAAAATCTCAATAATCCAAAAAAAAAAAAAAATCAACCACAACAACAAAATAATCCAAAAAGATAAATATGAAAAGCAAAAAAGTCCCAATAGAAAAGAAAAGAAAAATAAAGAAGAAAAAAGAAAAAACTCTGAGGCTTTCCCTTTAAAGTAAAAGGCAAAAATAAAAATATTACTAAAATTAAGATTTAGAAAAAGGCTAGCGAATGGGGTATATATAAGAAGACACACTGCACTTTGTTATTTATCCAAGGCTCTTGTTATGACTCTCTTCTCCAGCAGCTTCAAAGCCAAACCTCAAGTGTTGATAACAGTCCAGGAAAGCACCTGCAATAATATTTTACTGTGCTCTCCCTCTATCTTATCAGGTTAAAAGTCCTTGAGATGAGGTCTTTTTGCAATTCTCTCCAATTCAAATAAAGATACTTTCAAGCCTCTAGTTGGCAGTGTTACAAAGTTTCTTAATGCTCTTTCTCCCCCCCCCCCGCCAGAGAAAAGGAATAATATATACAGAAAAAAAAGGAAAAAATAGCCAAAGGGAACCTCTATCCTAAAGAAAGTTAAAAAATTAAAGGGAGCATAAAAATATATATAAAAGAAAATTCAATCCGGTTATCTACAAAGTCACAGTAAAATCTTTCCCAAAAAGTATAAAGAAAAAAAAAAAAAAGCCAAGCCTCAATTTGACATCACTTTAAAAAACACCGCTCAAAACAATTTCAGTCAAAAAAAAAAACTCACAGCTTTCTTCTTTATATCGAATGAACTTTCCAACCTTAGCGAATTTACAGCACAAAAAAGTTTTTCTCACCCAGCCGACACACTTCACTTCAATCACTTTCCTTCCGGAGCTGTCCCGACTTCAGCAGCTATGGAGGCTGCCTCTCCGCCGCCAGCAAAAGGGCTTCTTCCGGATCTAACCAGAGATTTTGCGATATCTCTGGGATCCTGGAACAATGCCCTTCACGATCACCGTCTCTACGGGACGGTTTAGGTCCGTTAGGACCGACCAGGGGCGAAAATATCGGCTGCGATCTCAGAGCCCTGAGATCGCAGCTGTATCGCCGGAACGAAGCTCCGCCTTCCTGGGAGAATTCACTTCTGAAGCAGCCAAGGTGAGATGTGTTACCAGGGCCCTGGAGGGAATAGCGGCAGAGTGGATGGTGACTTTGTATAATGATAACTCCCCCCAACTGCGGAATCTCAATGTTTTCATGACTGCATTGAGGAGAAGGTTTGAGGACCCTCTAGCAGAGAGGAAGGCTAGGATCAGAATGAAAACCATAAATCAAGGGGGGAGGTCAGTTGCTGACTACACCCAAGAGTTTAGACAGCTGGCATGCCACATACGAGGCTGGTCCCAGGGAGCCCTGATAGAAGCCTACAAAGATGGCTTAAATGAAGATATATACCATATGTGTATCTCCAGAAGGGATCCATATGATCTGCAACTGTGGTACTTGCTAGCAGAAGAAGTGGAAATAGATCTGACCCGAAGCAGACACAGAGGAGGCTCTGCATGGAACAAACGACCCCCCCCCACGTCTCCGAGAGGCCCCAAAGCCTCGGAAGGAAGGAGTGATGGCAAGACCCAAATCCACAGCCTGTTTTCGATGCGGGAAGGAGGGCCACCAGATTGCGGATTGCAGGGTCAAGCTGGATCCAAAGGGAGCGCAGAGGGCAGGGAGGAAGCCTGAAAACCCCCCAGCCAAGCCTCGCGAAAGTGTGTTAAAGACGGGGGAGGTTGTAGAGGTTGCCCCTCTGGCAGGAGAGGAGCTGGGACCTCCAACCTTCCTTGAAGAGGAAGACGACATCCTGGTAAGTCCTAACAAGGGCCCCATGACCATCCCAATAAAATTAAGGGTGCTCACTTCAGGGACTGAAGGAGAGATGTAAGCCTTACTAGACTCTGGGTGCACGAGGTGCATAATCAGCATGAAAGTAGTTAAGGAGATGGGCATCAGACTGAGAACTTTAGAAACGCCCATATCCTTTTGCCAACTGGATGGATCAGTGTCGGGAGGTTGCCCTGTATGTTTTATAACGGAACCCCTAGAGATGATCATGGAAAACCATAGCGAGATTCTGTGCTTTATTGTGGCCCCTGGAATGGAGCATCCATTAATATTGGGACTGCCCTGGCTCCGAAAGTGGAATCCCCATGTGAATTGGAGGAAAGGGTGGTTATGGATTTGTACCAATCAGTGGCCGGAAGGGGAGGAGCGGTCCCATCCGAAGCTTCAGAACCCGGTTGAGTCAGCCTCCACAGGTGCCGAGAGTTTGGAGGGAGAGGAGAAAATTCCGAAAGAATACTGGGACTTAAGAGAGGTGTTTAGCGAAAAGGCTTCTGATGAGCTCCCCCCTCATCGGTCAACAGATTGTAGCATTGAAATTCTACCTGGGGTGACACTCCCGAAACCAAAACTATGTTCAATGACGCCACGGGAATTGGAGGAGTTGAGATCGTTTATCAATAAAAATTTGAAATGTGGTTTCATCCAACCCGCTAGACCTTGGGTGGCGGCCCCAGTGTTGTTCTGTGAAAAGAAAGATGGCTTCAAATGCTTGATAGTGGACTACCGAAATTTAAACGCGATTTCTGTGGAAAACGTGTACCCCCTCTCCTTGATGAAGGACATGTTAGCTCACCTCGCCAAAGGGAAGACTTTCACGGAGCTGGACCTGAGAATTAAAGAAGGAGATGAGTGGAAAACTGCATTTAACTGCCCAATGGGTTGTTTCCAGTTCAATGTTCTCCCTTTTGGCCTACAGGGGGCTCCAGCCGTTTTCATGCAAATGATCAATCAGGTGCTCCATGAACAAGGGGGTTTTGGTTTACCTTGATGACATCCTTATCTACACATAGACTAGAGATGAACATGTGAAACTGGTACGCTCAGTGCTACACAAACTGCGAGCTGCCAAATTGTATGCTAAGCTGTCCAAATGTGAATTCCATCAAGAGAAAATTGACTACATAGGATATTGCATTTCATAGGAGTGCATCGAAATGGACCCAGGGAAGGTGCGAGCTGTATTGGACTGGGCCCCGCCGAGGACCCGAAAGCAGCTTCAAAGCTTCTTAGGATTTGCCAACTTTTACCAGCAATTCATCCTGTCCTTCACTAAAATAGCAATGCCTATCACCAATCTCTGATGGGACAAAGGGGGGGATGAAACCAAAGCCCAGCCAACCATTGGAGTGGTCCATGGAATGCCAAGCTGCCTTTGAAAAGCTAAAGCGACTGTTCACTGCAGAATCAGTACTGAAACACCCGGACATGGATGCCCCTTTCCTGATCCAAGCCGATGCGAGTGATGTGGCTGTTGGGGCGGTCTTACTTCAACTGAATGAGAAGGGAATACTACAACCTTGCGCATACACCTCCTGTAAGTTGACTGAGACTGAGAGGAGATGGGCCATCTGGGAAAAGGAAGCTTTTGCAGTTCGTTGGGCTCTACTATCCTGGAGACATTTCTTGGAAGGAGCGAAACACCCATTTGAGGTATGGACTGATCATAAGAATTTGGAGGCCTTAAAGACACCTCGAAGATTATCTCCTAAGCAAGTTAGGTGGGCCCAATATTTCAAACAATTCAATTTCTCCTTGAAGTACATCCAGGGAGGAAAATTTTTTATGGCAGATGCTTTGTCTAGAATGCCTCAATATAAGAGTGTTCGTCAAGAAGTGATAAGACCAATCGTATCAACCACACAGCTGGCCACCCCGGTGGTCACCAGAGTGCAGAAGAAGAAGCAAGAAGCGGAACTGTCCAATGAATTGACGCAGCGATTTAAGGAAGCGTTGAAAACAGATGAGTGGTTCCTGGTGAATGCGAATAACTGCACCATTAGAGATGGCTTGGCCTGGGTAGGAGCGAAATTGTAAGTACCAGAGACATTGAGAAGCCAAGTGTTACAACAGACCCATGATTCCAAGGCGACTGGTCACTTTGGTTTTGTGAAGACCTTACACCTGGTTAAGCGACAATTCTGGTGGCCTTCATTGAAAAAGGACATTGAGACTTATGTAGCTAGCTGTCCAGTTTGCGCCTCAGCCAAAAGACCTCCTGGTAAAGCACCAGGTCTGTTACAGAATGTAGCCAGGCCAACTGCTCCTTGGAAGGAAATCTCCATGGATTTTATAGTAGACCTACCCGAGAGCACTGGACACACGGTTATCTGGGTGGTAACCAATTTGTTTTCCAAGCAGGCACATTTCATACCTTGCTCCAAGATTCCCTCGGCGAAATCGTTGGCTAAACTCTTCATCATACATATCTATAGACTGCATGGTGTCCCTGAGCATATAGTTTCTGATCGAGGAGTCCAATTCACCTCAAACTTTTGGAGGGAATTTTTGAAATTAATAGGCTCCATTAATTTTTGAAATTAATTAAGCTCTGCCCACCATCCCCAAACTAATGGGGCCTGTGAGAGAACTAACGCAGTGTTAGAGCAATACCTCAGGTGTTACATAAACTATCAGCAGGACAACTGGGCTGATCTGCTGCCTTTTGCGGAGGTGGCATACAACAATTCTGTCCACAGTAGTACTGGCTTTACCCCGTTCAAAGTGGCCACGGGGCAAGATTTTGTACCCATACCTGAGCTTCCTCATGAAAGACCCAACGTCCAGTTGTTGGACAAATGGATATCTCAACTCCAACTCAATTGGCCAGTCACCCGTAAAGCATTGGATGATGCACATCAGTCTCATAAGAAATTTGCAGACAGAAAGAGAACTCTACAGAAGTCTTATCAAGTGGACGACAAAGTTTTTCTCTCGACCAAATATTTACAGACCACCCAAAAGTCGAAGAAATTGGGCCCTAAGTATGTGGGTCCTTTCCCAATTGAACGGATTGTGAACTCTGTGACAGTTCAATTGACACTGCCAAAAGCTCTTCATTAAATTCATCCAGTTTTCCATGTTAGTTTGTTGAAACCCGAGCATATCTCTACACTGAGACTGACCCAGACTGATCCCCCATACCATTGCTGATTGAGGGTGAACGTTTCGAAATTAAAGAGATTTTAGACTCTCAGAAATGGAGGGGTTGTCTCTAATATCTCGTAGCTTGGAAACATTTTCCTTCATCCCAAGCCGAGTGGTGAATGAGAAAGATATTAGGGCTCCTGAACTGGCCAAAGACTTTCATATAAAGTATCCTGATAAACCATAGAAATGTATGCAATTGTTAACATGTACTTTATGTTATTTTCTCTTACAGGGACAAATGTCCTTTTTCTAGGGGGTCCGAATGTCAGCCTTCAAGATCTCTTCTACATCTTTTCTATGGCTATGCATCTTTCTCACTGCTCTCCATCTCTCGGCTGTCATTAGTAATGGGGGGAGGGGGGAATTGGAGGGGAAGAAAGCTAGAGGTGTTACATTCCTGTGCTGTAAATGAGAAGGAGAAGGGGGGTATAAATTTTTGTTCTTAACTTTCTATTTCCTTGCCTAGCTTTTTCTTTCCTTTGCGCAGCTGCGAAGTTTTATCAAAATATGTCAAGGTCAACGGACAGAGGCCTCATCACCACCTGAAGATGCCCACATGATCATATTCAGAACTTTTAATTGGAAGAGTCTTTTGGACTTTGGGGGGTGGGAATAACTCCATCCCTTTGTATATGCGATCTGCGCGCCAAATTCTTTAGATTCAGAATTCTACCTGTAGCTTCCACTTTGAATTTCAGTAAAAGAAAAAACTTTGCTCTAATCATTGGAGTCTTGAGTATTTCTTTCTTGGATTCTGAATGGAGCACAGACTGACATTTAGAGTTTGGAAAGGATTCCATGGATGATAATTTTAAAGGGAAAAACAACTCAATGAAACCCTGAAAAATATGATTATAAAAAATCAGGTCCAGATCAATATTACTGGAAAAATAAACAAGAAATCCAAGAAAAAACCAGTATATTTACACAAAGAACTCTTTGATAAACTGGAAAATAAAAAGGATACGTACAAAAAATGGAAAGAGGGGCACATAATTAAGGCAGAATAGCAACAAATAGAACATAATAAGGTAATAATGGGCAGTAGAGAGGAAATAGAGTTATTTACTTCATTCTTTGCATCTATTTTCATGAAAAAAGATAATAAAGTCCAACCTTCCAAAAATAAAGACCTAAAATCCAGGCTAGAAATACAAATTAAAATAAGCAAGAAAACAGTAAGAGAACGCCTGTCCTCTCTAGAAAAGTTCAAATCATCAGGACATGACAGGTTGTATCATAGAGTTCTGTAGGTTGTGGCAGGTGTGATCTCGAAACCATTGAATAATATATTTCAAACATCTTGGAGCACCAGGGAAATATCAGACGACTGAAAAAACTGATGTGGTTCCCATATTTTTTATTTTTTTTAAAAAAACAACAGATTCAGGAAACTACAGACCAATCAATCTGACATCAATACCTGGAAAGATCTTGGAAAAAATAATCAAGCAGCAGATCTGCAAATACCTATAAGCAAGCAAATTTATAACCTGAAACCAACATGTGATTGTCAAAAACAGATGATGCCAAATAAATCTAATGTAATTTTTTGACAAAGTAACTATACAATGGATCAGCGAAATGCAGTGAATATATTTGAATTTCAGAAAAGCATTTGACAATTTACTTCTTGGTAAGCTAAAAAATGTGGGTTTTACAGCATCACCATCAGATAAATTTATAACTCTCTGACATACTGCATTCAATGGAACTGCACTTGAATGGAACTACATCTATAGGGAGGGTAGTAAGCAGTAGTGTACCCCCAAGGTTCTCTTTTAGCACCACTACTCTTCAATATTTTCTCCAATATTTTAATAAACAATTCAGATGAGGTAATAGAAGGAGAATCAATCAGATTTGTAGATGACATTAAACAGGCAGAGATAGCCAGCACCCCAAAAGATAGGCTAAAAATTTAGATGGAATTTGACAAACTTGAACAGTGGGCCCTACCTAACAAAATGAAATTCAAAGTAGAGAAAAGTAAGATTTTACACTTGAGGCAATAAAAACCAAATATACAGGTAAGATTAGGTGAAACATGTCTCAATAACAGTAGCTATGAGAGGGATCTTGGAGTCCTAGTGGACAGTCACTTAAATATGAGCCAGCAGTGTGTGGCAGCTGTCAAAAAAGCCAATGCAATCCTAGGTTGCACTAACAAGGGATATAATCAATATCACGTGAAGTACTATGACCACTTTATAAAGTCTTAGTAATACTGCATCCACTTTTGGTCACCATGTCAAAAATAAAAGATGTTCAGACTCTGGAAAGAGTGCAGAAAAGAGCAACAAGGTGAATAGAGGGTTGGATGCTAAAATAAATAAAGAACAGTTGCAGGAATTGGGTATGTCTACTCTATAGGTAATCCTCAAGTTACGAATGTAATGGAGCCTGCCAATTACACTGGTAACTGAAGAATTCATTAGAGTGAATCATGTAAAATGAATATGAAACTTCCCTGCTTTCCCCTCACAGCCCTCAGAAGCTTTCAGTCTTGGCACTCAAAATGTTTGCAAGCCGACGGGATACTTTGATTCAGTGAAATCGTACTGCTTCAAAGCATCCCATTGGCTTGCAAATGTTTTGCATGGAGAATGGAAGTTTCTGGAGGCCGTGATCTCATGGCCTGAAGTCCTGTGAGATCATGGTGCCCAGAAGTTTCCAGTCTTCACTTAGAATGTTTGCAAGAGGAATCGGATCTTCGCAAGGTAAGGGAGTCTGGCATGGCAGGATGGGAGGAGGGAGGCAATTGTGGGGAGTGGGGGGGATCATAGGCAGGGTGAATGTTGCAGTGCCTCTGCGATCATTTGTAAGGGTGAATGCAGGTGTGGGATTCTAGCAGTTCTGTCCACTTCTGTAGAACCGATCGTTCTGAAGAACAGCAGGCAGAGAGCATACATAGAACCGGTTCTATGTCTGCTGCTGTTTTGGCCCACCTGCCCTCCCAGGCTCTTACCTGACCTTTATTTCCTGATTTTTCAACTGCAGCTGCTTTGCGTGACACAGCTGAGGTTGAAAAAGTAGGCAAAAAGGGCCTTTCCAACTGCTGCGCACTTGCATGCAGTGCTGCTCAGCTGTCTGGGCAGCTCAGCAGGTCGTAAATTACACTCATGCAACTCGTGCATGCATGCGTGACGCAGAGCAACAGAACCTGTAGTTTTACCGGTCGGATCCCATCCCTGGGTGAATGACTGCCATGGTGCTGCAACATTTGTAATTTCAGGACTGTGTTGTAAATACTCAGCTGTTATTGTGTAACTTTGAATAGTCATTGTGAACTGTTGTAACACAAGGATTACTTGTAGTAAAAAGAAAGACTAGGAATGACATGATAGCAATGTTCCAATATTTGAGAGGTGCCACAAATAAGAGGAGATCAACCTATTCTGCAAAGCCGCAAAAGGCAGGACAAGAAACAATGGACGGAACCTAATCAACGAGAAAAGGAACTTAGAACTAAGGAGAAATTTTCTAACAGTGAGAACAATTAACCAGTGAAACAACTTGCCTTCAGAGGCTTCATCACTGGAGGTTTTTAAGAAGAGACTGGTCAACTACTTGTCCGGAATGGTATAGGATCTCCTGTTTGAGCAGGAGATTGGAATAGAAGGCTTCCAAAGTCCCTTCCAACTCTATTATTTTGTTATATTGTTAAAACTCCTGCTTTTGAACTTGCTCTATATTCTGTACATTTTCTGAATTTGATCCACAAAAGAGTTACTCTGTTCATCGATTACCACTGCATGCCTATGAGTGGTATATGAGATTATCATCATGCTGAAACTGGTCTCAGCATGGTGAAAAAGTGATGTTGGGCTATATCATGTCTCTGGATTTGGGATAGGGAGGCAGGTTGAAGAATCTTGCGAAGACAACTATGCCTGTTAGTACACACTCTTGTCGCCTGATGAAAATGTCATTAGTAGATATGATGTTTCTTATTTAGCATTCTAATATTATATTAAAAAGAATCTTAAGTCTCAAAACAGGAAAGAGGCTAATAGCAATAGCAGTTAGCTTTATATACTGCTTTATAGCGCTTTACAGCCCTCTCTAAGCGGTTTACAGAGTCAGCATATTGCCCCCAACAATTTGGGTCCTCATCTTACCCACCTCAGAAGGATGGAAGGCTGAGTCAATTTTGAGCCTGGTGGGATTTGAACTGACAAATTGTAGGCAGTTGGCTGCAGCAGAAGAAGCTTGCAGTACTGTACTCTAATCACTGTGCCACAGAGGCTCCGAACTAACATAGTTAGGGTGGCTCTTTTCTTAAATACATGGTGGTTCAAGATGTATGATCAAAAATGTACTATAGACCAATGGAAAAGTATTGGTATGCAAATCATCATATTTCACAAGATATCAAAGTAGTTATTTTTATTTTTTCTATTTCAGTATTCCAGAAAATGGTTTAAGATACCTAAGGAGGGGGTGTCAAATTCAATTTCATTGAGGGAGCATCAGGGTTGTTTGACCTTTAGGGACTGGGTGGGGGTAGCCTGAGTGGGTGTGGCCAGCTCAACATCATTAGTGTAGGGGGCACCTGTGGTGGCATGGGTGGAGCTGGAAGGATCCATTATACATTGGCAAGACCAAGGAGAGAACCAGACCCATAGGAGCCTTGCCATCTGCTGGTGGCCAAGTGCTAAAGCAGGACTTCCCCCCCTCCCCCCTTCCTTTCTTTTCTTTCCCTCTTCATTCTCCTTTCTTCTTCCTTCCTTCCTTTCCTCTTTTTTCCTTCCTTGCTCTCTTCCCATCATCCCAATTTTTTCTCTGTCTTTCCTTTTTCCCCTTCTCCTTTCCTGTCCCTTCTTACATGCCCCAATGCAAAAGGGGAAACATTTCTCCTTTTGTTTTACTGTTAGTTTTGCTATCCCTCTGCCAGCAAAATTGGAGCCTGTGGGGGCTGTGTGCGGACCCCCAGGCCCAGGTTTCAGTCTTAATGGCCTCCTGAAACTCTCTGCCAGTGAAAATGGAGCCCACAGCCTTCCCCAGCCCCAGTTTTCACTGGCAGAGGGCTACAGAAGGCTGTCCAGGCTGAAAACAGGGCCTCCTGCAGCTCTATTTTCGCAGGTCAGTCTTTTGCCTTTTTCATGACTGTCCTGTGGGCTAGAATTAAGCACCCCATGGCCAGATCTGGCCTGCAGGCCTTGAAGTTTGACACCCCTGCCTTAAGGTATCTTAACACGTATCTTACCTTTTAAGGTATCATCTTGAGCAGGGCTGGACCACCTAATATCATCTTCAGATTAAAATTAAAAATTAAGTTCTGCTATTTTTTGATAACTTAAGCAAAAAAAAAAAAAAAACACCCTGAGAATGAGAGACAATATCACAAATCACAAGGTAGAGAGGAAAAAACTACCCTGAATTCCAGACCTTTTGCTGCTTTAATGAGACCCCCTAGACTACATTGCCTAGACAGAGCTATTATACTGGACTGGGTGAGCAATAGTTCCAAGAAGGTTAGTCTCAAAAAGACAACATAAGATCTTTTCAGTAGAGAAGGGAGAATGTGGCTATTGGGAGTGGAGTGTGTGTATTCTGTACCTGTGGGTTTATCAGCTTTGGTCTTGGATGAGGTTGCACTACCCCAGACAGATCTAGTGCATAATCTAGGAGTTATCCTGGATTCATTGCTCTTGCTTGAAAAGGAGGGAGCAGTTATGTCTAGAAGTGCTTTTGCTTAACTTTACATTGTGCGCTAGTTATGACCGTTCCTGGAGGTTCTTCGCTTGGTCATTCACAACCTGGTCATATCTTGTTTGAACTATTGCAATGTGCTGTACATGGGGCTATCCTTGAAATGGATCTGTATTAGCTGGTACCAGAATATGACCCACACAAGCAATCTTGGGTGTTCCCAAGTACATGTAACACCTCCGCTGTGTGACTGCATTGTGTGCCAGTTTGCTTCCAGGACCAATTCAAGGTTTTGGTTATGACCTTTAAATCACTACATGGCATGGAGCAGATGACCTGTGGAACTGTCTTTGCCCCATTACATTGGCCCATCCCACTCAGTCAGACGGGAAGGGTATGTTATGGACCCCATCAGTTAAAGAATTTCATCTGGTGGGATTTGAAAAGAAAGGGTTCTCTGCTGTCTTCATCCTTTATAATGTCTCCTCACAGAGACAAGGTGGGCTCCCACTCTCCTGGCCTTTCAGGAGAGCCTGAAGAGCTGGCTTTGCCATATTGCTCTGCCATATTGTTTAATTGCTCCTCACATCTTTTTCACTTTTAATGTCTTTGCTGCCTAATATTCAGATGCAGTTTTTATGTTTTTATATTTTATTTGTACGCTGCCTAATTTTCTCCCTGAGGGAGATGGATAGTTTCTAAATTTGATAATAAAGTAATAAAGTAACATAAAACAAAACAAAAACAAACAAATCTATCACTTCCAAAAGAATTAATATTTGGAACCAGAAAGGATAAGAGAAATTAAGGGAAAAAAAAAAACCTGTCTGGCTGAATCAATTTTATGGTGCATGCCAATGCTTTCTGATGCATCCATTTAATATGCAATCATTATTTTGTAAATAAATCATTTACATCTACCATACTCATGCATTATTCTATCACTGGATTTCGCCCCCCGCCCACCCAAACCAATCTACCTATATTAGAACCATGAAAAATTGGAATGGATACAAAATATTTTGGAAAACTGCTTTTGGCCTACTATACTCAAAGATGTCTAAGTGACAATTGTTGGTGCAATCCAACTTGGCGGTTTTATACAAGTCTCCAATGGAACCCAGAATTCTGCGAAGGTAGTAGGCCATTTTCTTAGGCAATACACTGTGGATGAAAAAAGAGAAGAGCTTCACAAACTTTTATTATTACTTCTATAAGCAATCTAATCCTTTCAATTGGATGCCACAGTTTAGAACAGGCAGAGGGGTGGAGGGAGAGGGATGGCTGCCTGCTATCCAAAATGGGGTGTACCCCCCCCCCTTGTTTTCACCCTCCATGGCCTCCTGCAGCACTCTGCTATCTGAAAAACAGGATGCACAGCCCATTTTCTGGCCTGTTTTCAGCCCAGTTTTCAACTGGCTGAGTGCTGTAGGAGACCATGGAGCGTGAAAATGAGGTGCGGGGGGGTGGGGGGGATACACGCGGCCCATTTTAGCTGCTAGAGGCACTGCAGGCCACTCCTTTGATATTTCCAGGCCAGCCCCACATGCTGGATTTAAGCAACCCAGGCCTTGAGTTTGACACCTCTGGTTAAGAACAATCTTTCCCATTATGTTGGGAATTGTAACTTAAGAAGGCAGAAGTTTAGGGAAATTGACTTTAAGGTTTTCCAGATAGTCTATTTGAAGAAAACTTTCATTCCCTCTGTACTCCCCCCTTCAATACTTTACATACTTTACGACAGATTTCTAGTTTGTGGTGAGGGAAACTTTTGGTTTGGCTAAATTATTACTTGCTAGACATCATGGGAAGCCTCATTTGCCAATGTCATCAGGTTCCAGACTTTCAGACTCCAAGATGAAATAGAAAGATCTCTGTGTCCAAGTGGCTCAGAACTGGGTTGAAGTCATAAGGAGTTAAGATTCAGATAATAAATAATGGTGGTAATTGCTTCCCAGAATATCTACCTGATTACTGGTCTGATATTGATATTGATGGCTAAGATATTGATGGCCCACCTAGGAAGGTGAGGCTCTCTCTCCTGGAGCACTATCACTCTATAAAGCCACCGCCTGCACCAGAAATCACCTTCAAAGCTGCCACCTGCACCAGAAACCGTGAGTAAACTGGAGCCCCACCCAAAAGTAAAAATAAAAAACGCTGGATTCCGAAGCCCTGCGGAGCTCCTGCCAGCAGGAGCGCTTAATTCCAAAAATGTAAACTGTTGTGTACTAAAAATGGACTGCTCGAAATCCCTGCGCCTTGATTGGCTAAGGCGCAGGGATTTCTAATTGGCCAGGCGAGCCGCGCCGATTGGCCCGATTGAAGTCTCCCGCGATTGGCTGAAACCATAAGCGGGAGACTTGAATCGCTGCCATTGGCCGCGGCCGCCGCGGCAAAAGAGTATAAAAGCCGGAGGCTTTTTCTCTTTTGCGGTTCGGTTCACGTCTTCAATAAAAAGAGCTGTTACTGATAGTCACTGCCTCAGAGCCTTCCTTTCGGACACGACACTGGCGACGAGGATGGGATCTCGCCCCTGAACCGAACCCCGTGTCCACAGACGAACTCGCGACAACGAAATGGCAAAAATAGCACCGCCCGCCCCCTTCAACCCCGCCGCCGAGGACTGGGAGTCCTACTCAGACAGATTCCGGATGTATTTAGAGTGTGCCGGCATGAAGGACGCCCCGGGCCCGCTAAAACGCGCCGTGTTCCTGACGCATTGTGGACCAGAGGTTTTCCAGATGGCCAAGGCATTGGCCAAACCGGCAGACGCGACTGCCATGGATTGGGACGTCCTCGAACCCATACTAAAGCGCCATTATGCTCCCGAGGTCCCCATCCTAATTCGGCGGAACGAATTCTACCGGAGATGTCAAAAACCGGACGAGAAACTGAGCGACTTTGTCGCTGAATTAAGGCGCCTAGGCGGGCTCTGTGAGTTTGAGGGATTGAACAGTCTCATAAGAGACCGTTTCGTACTAGGACTTTGGGATCCGACACTCCAGAGCCGACTTATGGCCAAAGGCGACATCAGCCTCGCCGATGCCATCACCGCAGCCGCGGCCGCAGAAGCAACCCGCACGTCAGCAGACACCATGCGGAGAACCGAGACAAAAGGCGCAAACAACAACAACCCCGCAAGGTCGGCCGATGCAAGAATCGAAGCGGCCGCACACTACGGCGGTTACCAGTCAGCCTCCAGCATTTCAGACGATGAGGAGGACACACACCGCATGCAGGCGGGTCGCGGAAACCAGCGAAGCCAAAACAGTCGCAGGTCGAGGACCAACTGCGCAGGGTGCGGCGGCGACCACCCCAGGTCCGAATGCCGTTTCTTTGACGCGGTCTGCAGGCATTGTGACCGAAGGGGCCACATCGCCCGAGTTTGCCGCCAAAAGAAGACACGCAGCCCGCCAAAATGGGAGCAGCAGGATAGAAGGAGAGAGAGCCCGCCAAGAACCAGAGAGCGCCAGCCAGCAGGCAGATGGGACCAGAAGCAAAGATCCCAGAGAAGCGGCGACGGTCGGCGGAAAGAAGAAACCCACCAGACGGTGACAATCGGCCATGCCATCTCCGACGGCGCCAGAAAAATATACGTTGAAGTCTACGTCGAAGGTCGGCCTTGCAAGATGGAAGTGGACTCCGGGTCCTACCTTTCCATGATTGCATGGCGCGAAATAAAAAAACTAGTGCCCACCCTGCAGAAGGAAAATGTACCCGCCCAGAGAATCATCATAAGGGACTATCAGGGCAATCGCGTGCCAGTAGTGGGCACCAAAAACTTTAGCGTAACCTACAAAGGCCGAACCGAACAGCTTCCACTCACGATAGTCGATCGTGACCGCCCGAGCTTGCTTGGCCTGCAATGGTTCGCCCCACTGAACATCGCATTGACAGGTGTCAACCAAGTCTCCATGGAAGCCTGGGAACAGCGGTTAGTCCAGGAGTTCCAGGAGGTCTTCGATGGAGGATTGGGCAAGTATAAGGGGCCCCCTATTTCCTTTGACTTAGACCCATGGGTTTCCCCAAAGCGACTTAAATCTAGGAGGGTACCCTTTGCGTTAAAACCAAAAATTGACGAACAAATCAACAAACTCGTCAAGCAAGGGGTATTAACACCTATAGATCACGCCAGATGGGAGACCCCTATAGTGACCCCAGTAAAGCCAGACGGGTCCGTGAGGATTTGCGGGGACTACAAGGCCACCCTAAATAGCGCACTACAGCAAAGCGCCTACCCAGTGCCCATAGTGCAACACTTACTGCACTCATTGGGAGGGGGAAAAATTTTTGCCAAGCTTGACCTCGCCCAGGCATACCAGCAACTGCCTGTGGACGAAGAAACGGCAGAAGCCCAAACAATTGTGACACACCGGGGGGCCTTCAAGTGCAACAGACTCCAATTCGGAGTCAGCGTGGCACCAGGCATTTTTCAAAGTCTAATGGAACGTTTGCTACAGGGCATAAAGGGGGTGGTGCCCTATTTCGATGACGTGTTAATCGCGGCGCCAAACGAAGCCGAATTAGAGAACCGTTTAAGACAAGTCTTGACAAAATTTAAAGAGACAGGACTTAAGGTCAAACGCGAAAAATGCCAACTGTGTACGCAGCAAATAGAATTTCTGGGTTACCTCCTAGACAGACAGGGCATCCACCCTACAGCTAAAAAGGTTAAAGCCGTCAAGGAAGCCCCCACCCCGAGGTCCAAAACAGAACTACAAGCATTCCTAGGGTTACTAAATTTTTATAATGTCTTCCTACCTCAGAAGGCAACGGTGGCGGAGCCCTTGCATAGACTCCTAGACAAGAGGGCAGCATGGACTTGGGGGAAACGAGAACAGGCCGCCTTTCAGGGAACCAAAGACCTCCTCACCTCCGACGCCGTTCTAATACAGTTCAGTGAGACTTTACCCCTAGCTGTCACTTGCGACGCATCGCCCTACGGCGTCGGCGCTGTCCTCAGCCATACCCTCCCAGACCAGAGAGAAGCGCCTATTGCATTTTTTTCCAGAACGCTAACAAAACCGGAACGGAACTATAGCCAGCTGGACAAAGAAGCTTTGGCTATAGTTGCCGCCGTCAAGCGCTTCCATGAGTACTTGTACGGCCGCCCATTCAAGATAGTCACCGACCATAAGCCACTGCTGGGCATCCTCGCTGGGGATCGGGCCACACCAAACATCTTGTCACCGCGCATGACTAGGTGGTCTGAATTCCTGGCGGCCTACAACTACGAACTGTTCCACAAGCCAGGAAAGAAAATTTCACACGCGGACGCTTTGAGCCGCTCGCCCTTGCCGGACTCGGAACCTGACCCCGCTCCTACAACTAACACCCTGAGCATAGAAAGCCTGCCCATAACCGCATCCGATATTGCCAGGGAAACCAGTAGGGACAGACAATTGGCGAAAGTCTTGCATTGGTTAGAGAAAGGTTGGCCGGAAAAGGACATTGACGAGACTTTTAAGAAATTCCGGCAGCGCCAGACTGAACTGTCTCTGTTAAGGGGTTGCATCCTGTGGGGAGATCGGGTGGTAATTCCGTGCAAATTACAAAGCAGAGTTTTGGAAATGTTACATGAGGGGCATCCTGGCATCGTCAGGACAAAAGCCCTGGCCAGGAGTTACGCTTGGTGGCCAGGGATGGATAAGCAAATTGAAACGTGGGTTGCAAGGTGCCACCGGTGCCAGGAAACCAGGTCCAGCCCACCCGCAGCACCCACCAGGGACTGGGAAATACCACGGGGACCCTGGTCCAGAATCCATTTAGATTTTGCTGGCCCCACAAATGGACACACTTTTTTGATCACAGTAGATGCATACTCGAACTGGTTAGAGGTGGCTGACATGAAATCCACCACCACGGAGGCTGTCATTAAAGAACTTTGTAAACTATTCTCGACACATGGCCTCCCAGACGTAGTTGTCTCAGACAACGGGCCCCAATTCACCTCACTCGAATTTGAACGCTTCCTGGCTGAGAAAGGTATCCGCCACGCGTTGACAGCACCGGCGCATCCGGCGGCGAACGGTAGGGCGGAACGGATGGTCCAATTTACAAAAAAGACCCTCCGGAAAATGGACCACGGGGAGATCAACGAAAAAATTAATAAACTGCTTTTCATACAACACATCACACCTAACACCACAACAAACAAAAGCCCTGCAGAGCTCCTGATGGGCAGAAAGCTGCGGTCACCACTCGATCGTCTACACCCCACATATAACCCGGAGCGACCCCCGGACTCAAGCTCCAGGTACCGGACTTTTCAACCAGGCGACTGGGTTTACGCTAAAAATATGACAGGGGAACCCCTATGGATCCCAGCCGTCATAACACAAACCACAGGCCCACGGTCATACCGGCTCCAAACCGTCGATGGGCGAGCCTGGAAGCGACACATTGACCAACTCCGGTCACGGGCAATAACTAACCTCAACCCCCAAGACACGAACCAAGGGGGGAGGGAAGACCCGACAACAGACACGCAGAAAAAAAGTAAAGACTCACCAGATCGCTGCCTCCGCGAATCCCATCCGGAGAGGAGCCGTCCAGCCAACTCTACCGACTCGGAAAAGCCAAGCGGGAGCGGCAAAATCCGTGACTCAACCGACCCGGTAGGCCCAGGCGGGAGCCACGGCGAGAGCACCGGCCCGACCATCCAGCCGGTACCCACAGAGCCAGAAGCAGCCAAAAAGATGACCGCTCCGGCCGAGCTACAACAGAAGAATGAGCTGCGCAGGTCAACTAGGACCCGACGTAGCCCCGCCTACCTGCGTGATTACACCACGTGAAAGACCCTACCAAGAGGGGAGGGGTGTTGTGTACTAAAAATGGACTGCTCGAAATCCCTGCGCCTTGATTGGCTAAGGCGCAGGGATTTCTAATTGGCCAGGCGAGCCGCGCCGATTGGCCCGATTGAAGTCTCCCGCGATTGGCTGAAACCATAAGCGGGAGACTTGAATCGCTGCCATTGGCCGCGGCCGCCGCGGCAAAAGAGTATAAAAGCCGGAGGCTTTTTCTCTTTTGCGGTTCGGTTCACGTCTTCAATAAAAAGAGCTGTTACTGATAGTCACTGCCTCAGAGCCTTCCTTTCGGACACGACATAAACCAGAGCCCCCTGCCACAAAAAACATTGAATTCCGGAGCCCTCCCCAGAAAAGCAGAGCTCCTTTCCTAGATCCCTATTAACCACACCGGTGGAACTCAAGCGAGCTGGAGCCAGTGGAGCGCAAACAACGCACCTTCATTTAAATCCCACACACAGCTAATCGGAGAATCTTCCGCGCCAGACAACGTGTCTCATTTCAAATCCCCCAGACAGTTTCCCCGGAGCCACAGCGGATAGCTGGCAGGGACAAACAACGAGGGAGGAGAGAGAGGCCAAGACTTGAGGAGAAACGGATAGAGATAAGAACCTGGACGAGCTGTAATTTATGAGTCGGACAACAGAGAGATTGATTCTGAGCCATTCAATGAGCTGTGACTGGTGGACAGTGTGATTTTAAGCTGCAGAGAAAGAGACGGAACTGACAGCGGGTGTGATTCTGAATGGCTGTGAATTATGGAGAACTGAAGTCCATTTAAATCACCAAAAATCAATCAATTTGAAGCCATTTCAAACAAAAAGAAAGCACATGCCTTCCACCTCTACCTCCTGGGTAAAGACTCCCTGAGCGGAGATTTCCTATCAGCTATAAAGTCCTTCTCAGAGTCCTTCCCACTCTGTGGTTCAGATCTCAGCAGCAATTAACCCTTTACTTCCTGACTCTCATTACCTCAAAACTTATAACTTTTCTACTGCATTATCTATATCAATGATTAGACAGTCAAATTCTATAGAATAATTAATTTATCAATGATTTAATTGATTTATTGTTTCGATTGATTAGTGTGATTAGAGTGTTTAATGCAAATAGTGTAATTACTGATTAATGTAAAAGATCAGGATTCACGTAATTTAATTGATTAGTAAAATTAGTGATTTAGTGAATTTAATGGACCAGTGTGATTAGCAAAATTAATTGATTAGGCTGATTGTTGCTTAGCAAAATTATTTGACTAGAGAGATTATTGTAATTGATTAATTGGTATGATATTGGCTATATTGATTACCCAAAATTGTTTCATTAAGCAATTTAATCAATGTACTATCTCAACAAACCTAACATGCCAGAAAAAAAATCAAATGCCAAACCACAACCTAAAGAGAAAGAAATCCCCACCAATGAACCACAAAACTCCTGCACATGCCTTACATGCTATGAAATTCTAAAGGATAATGAAAATTCCACCAAATGTTCTCTATGTGACAACTACGCTCACTATGGCTGCTTGGGATTACCCAAGCAAATGATTCAATTCCTAGAATCATCCAACCATGCATTTAAATATTTCTGCCAATCATGCAGACCCAAACTGGACAAATATATCGCCTTGTTTGAAAAAGTTGATAACATAGGAACACAAATAACATATCTTGACACCATAGTAACATCCCTGGACACTTTAAAAGAAATATTAACTAACCTTGAAAAAAAAGACACAACACAATACCCGAACATCCAATAGCTACTAACCACATCTCTACCCAACAACAGCAACCCAGCCCACAAAAAACATAAATCCAATAAATAATAATATCCCAATCCTCATCAGAGAAGCTGTCAAGTGTGAACAAAAGAATCCAAATGCCATCTTATTTGGTCTAGAGGACATCAATGACAATCATCACAATTGTCCACAACATCATCAGTGACTATCAAGCATCAACCATCTCCCCTGATGAAATACTTGACATTTCCCGCATCGGCCCAGAATTCAAAAACAGAGATGGCTTGGTAGCCCCATGCTTCTGCAGGATCATTTGCAAAAATGAATCAAGCAAACATAAATTCATTTATACTGTAAATTAACTCACCAAAAGCAACACCAACCATAAGAATCTCTGTTCTCTCCCTTGACCTAACCATTCAGTAACATGTCTGCTCCTGTGAACTCCGCACAGAACTCAAAAAACATCTAGACAATGGAGAGAAGGACCTGTACATCGACTACTATGCTGACTGTATCAAAAGTAAGTCACATAACCCCAACTCAGCATCCAACCCTACTTCAAACAATCAACCAATCCCCAAGATTAGGCATGCATGCCCCTAACTACCTTAATTCAAACTACAACTGGCCTTAAATGCAAGTTACTCAATGCAGGAAGCCTTGTGAAAAAAATACCTGAATTTCTTCTCTTACTAAATATGGCTAAATTCAACATCATATTTGTCTGTGAAACATGGCTCAATGCATCTCTCCCTGACTCCATTACCACAGTAAGAGACTATCATGTTTACCGATCAGATCATGAAATCCATAGAGGAGGTGTTGTTATCTTCTATAAAAAGTCCTTACATCTAAAAAACATCCAAGTTACCCAGAAGCTTGCTCTTCCTGAGATCATCATCTATGAACTGTCCTTAAATATCATATTTTGATTCTTACTATGTTGCAGAGCCCCTGATTATGATGTCAAACATGTAAACAAGCTAAATTCACTACTAATATGGGCAACATCCTGCCCACACGCTTTTATCTTTCTTGGTGACTTCAATCTACCTCATATTAACTGGACCCTAAACGAATGTAAAACTGAACCTATACATTCTATAATGCTGTAACAAATCTGGGACTGGAACAACTAGTAACCAATAATACTAGACTTAACAACTGCCTCGATCTCATCTTCTGCAACAGTTTGAATTCAATTTACTGAATAAAAATTAAAGAACCCTTTTCCAACAGTGACCACAACATGATTGACTTTTGTCTCAACATATGTCCACACAAAAATCAACACAATGACGTGATCCCCCAATTATAACTTCAAAAAAGGCAACTATGATCTTATAGACAATGATCTCTCATCCCTTGATTAGCAATTTCTATTCACTGGATGCAATACTGTTGAAGACTTTTACAACATATTTTACTTGAAGTCAAAAGAGTCATCAAACTATATGTACCAATAACAACTCCCCAAACCAGAAAAAAACAGATTATCCATAACAATAAGGAAATTTAAATCCAAAAAGACATCACTTTGGTGGAAAAACAAATCTGGTCACGTTGCCAACTTCAAAAGCCGATACAAAACTTTATGCCACCAGATAAAGACTGAATGCACCAATTATCACATTAAACAAGAGGAAAACCTACACACAAATACTGGGCATGATCCATTGCTGTTTACAAATACTGAGCCAAAGAATGTGTTAAAGAGGTTGGCTTTAATGGTGTTGTCTTTGCAGTCTTTACCATTAGGTCCTTTCAGGGATGGGATGGACTTTGAGTCTTTTAGTTTGTTGAGCTTTCTACAATTTTGTAAACAACAAACTAAAAGACTCAAGGTCCATCCCATCCCTGAAAGGACCTAATGGTAAAGACTGCAAAGACAACACCATTAAAGCCAACCTCTTTAACACATTCTTTGGCTCAGTATTTGTAAACAGCAATGGATCATGCCCAGTATTTCCTAGCCGAACCACAGACAACTACAATGATCTAATATACATATCAATTTTACAGAAGACCAATGTTGAAAAAGCACTACGCAATCTAAAACCATCTCTATCTATTGGACTGGACGGAATATGTGCCTACTTCTTTAAAAAGCTATCTACTGCCATAGCAGAACCTCTAAGCATAATCTTTGAAAAATCTTTCAGGACCAGGAAGAACTCTGGTGGTACAAACTTTGATTAATGGCATTACATTTTTACTGGTAGTAATCTATGCCCCAAATGGTGATCAAGGTAAATTTTTCAAACATCTCCACCCAAAAATAATAGATTTCGAAAAAGGCAATATTTGTCTGATTGGCGATTTTAACTCTATTGCTGACTACCAGAAGGATCATAGTAACATGAGTAAGAATAAAAAAGGAAAAAGAGAATTTTCAAAGCCATGTAAGGATATGATAAATGAACTGAATCTGGTAGATATCTGGAGAAAACTAAACCCAAAAAAAGAACAGTTTACTTATTACTCTAACCCACACAAAATTTGGACAAGAATAGATATGGCTTGGATAAATGGTGAATTAATTAATGAAATCAAAGATAGCGAAATCTTACCAAACGACTGGGCTGACCACAACCCAATTCAAATAACCTGGAGAGGTAGAATAAAACTAAAGAAAAGATGGACTCTTAACACTCAATAAAAGAAGAAGAATATACTAAAAAAGTGAAAGAAGAACTGAACTTCTTCTTAAAGGAAAATAATAATGAACTAACTTCGAAACAAAATATAGGGGACACAATGAAGGCATTTATAAGAGGAACAACAATCTCTTACAATGCTATGAGAAATAAAAGAAAGTATGCCCAACAAAGTAACCTACAACAAGAAATTAAGAATTTAGAAATCCAGCTACAAAAGAACCCCAAAAATCAAAGAATACAGAATCAGTTAATAACAACTAAACACAAGCTAAATTTACTGGAACAAGAAAAATTGGAGATTAGTCTGAAAATGACTAAACAAATTTATTTTGAGTATGCAAACAAGCCAGGGAGATGGTTAGCCCACAAACTTAAGAAAGCGAAAGAAAAAAGATTGATACACCAATTAATGGACGAGAGGGGCAATTTGCAAGAGGAGATAGAGAAGAAAAAAGAGATCACTTTTAAATACTTTGGGAAATTATACAAAAAGGAAGAAATCTGTGAGGACAAAATAATGAAATACCTAGAGGAAGCGAATGATAAAGCAATTGGAGAGGAAGAGATAGAAATATTAAACAAAAATGTAACATGGTCTGAACTGAAGTCAGCAATAGAGAAGCAAAGTAAAAATAAAGTGCCAGGACCGGACGGGATACCTGTAGAACTTTACAAAACAATCATAGAACAAATTGGACCATTGATGCTGGAAGTATTCAATGAGGTACTCCTAGCAGCCAAGATGCCGGACTCGTGGAGGGGAGCCTTAATTTCGCTGATCCCGAAGGAGGACCTAGACCATAGACTTATTAATAATTATAGACCAATCTCGCTCCTGAATGCAGATTACAAACTATTCTCTTCTGTAATAGCCAACAGACTAAAACAGGTTTTAAACACACATATCTATGAAGATCAAAATGGATTTCTCCCATTTCAACAAATTAAGAATAAGAACAGTGATAGACATTTCAGAATTCTATGAAGCCCATCCAGAAAAACAATTTGCATTTATGTTTTTGGATGCTGAAAAAGCATTCGACAATTTAAATTGGTATTTTTTAATTCAAAAAATATACAATATGAACCTCGGCACTAGAATCGAAAATGTCATCACTACAATTTACCATACCCAACAGGCAAATATTCTAATAAATGGGGAACAAACTGGCCCGATAAAAATAGAAAAAGGGGTAAGACAGGGTTGCCCTCTCTCTCCTCTGCTTTTCATATTCACCCTAGAATCTCTTTTGACATATATTAGGCAAAATTCGAGAATTAGAGGACTGAGGATCAAATCAGAAGAATATAAAGTACAAGCCTTCGCTGATGATTTGGTTTTTTTTCTGGAGGAGCCCATAGAAAAGGGACATAACTTATTAGAAGAACTAGAACGATTTGGAGAAGTCGCAGGATTTAAAATTAATAGGGGAAAAACGAAATTAATGTCTAAAAATTTAACAGGAGATCAGAATAAAGAACTAGAGACAATAATGGGAATACAGGTGACAAAAAAAAATTAAATACTTAGGAATTTGGCTAACTCCACAAAGCAAATCATTAAAAGAAAACAATTATGACAAACTTCTCCAACAATCCAAGAAAGATTTAGATTCCTGGAGTAAATTACAACTTTCCTTATTGGGCAGGATTGCTCTGATTAAGATGAATATTCTGCCAAAATTTCTATATTTATTCCAAACAATTCCAATCAAATTAAATATTTTTTTTTTTATGGAATTAAACAAGATAACGCTGAAATTTATTTGGCAGGGGAAAAAAGCTAGGATTAATGTAAAAGCCCCACAAGATCTGAAAAGCAGAGGAGGGTTAGCCCTGCCAAACTGGGAAATATATTATAAGGCAGCCACCCTACTTTGGATAAAGGATTGGGTGAATTTAAGCAACAAAAGAACACTAATATTAGAAGGCCATGATATGCAGAAAGGATGGCATGCCTTTCTGTGGGAAACTGGGAAACTCAGGCAATCATATTTCCATAGGCATCTTATTAGGGACTCTCTATTCACCAATTGGAAAAAAGTACGTAAAGAACTCTATCTAAAAATACCGATTTGGCTATCTCCAATGGAAGCGATAATACACCCTAATAATTTGGATATAACTAAAATGATTAAGTACGAAAATTTATTATATCCACAAGGAAAACTGAAAACATGACAAGAATTACAAGAGTGAGGATTCATAATTGATCAGTGGGTGTACCTTCAAATTCATAGTAGATACAAACAAGATATTAAGGAATTTGGAATCTACAATAAATTACAGACTTTAGACAAAATTCTATTAGGACCGAGCAAAAAAAATATATCTAAATTTTACAAACATTTATTAGAAACTAAACTAGAACAAGAAATTGTCAAAGGAAATATGATTGCATGGAACAGAAACATGGGACGGAGCATTACCCTAGCAGAATGGGAAAGGATCTGGAACAGGAACATTAAGATCACGAAATCAGCAGCTTATAAAGAAAATGCATATAAAATGTTTTATAGATGGCACCTGCCCCCTTCGAGATTGGCGAAGATGCACCCCAACACGAGCCCCAATTGTTGGAAATGTCAAAGCATAGAAGGTACCTTCTTCCATATGTCGTGGTCATGCAAGGAAACCCAGAAATACTGGCAAAAAATTAGGTGCTGGTTAGAGGAAATAACCAAGGAACAAATTGAGTACAAACCAGAGTCCTTCTTTCTAGGAATTTTTGATAAACAAATACCCAAAAAATTGAAGTTTATTATAATTCATATCTTAACCGCAGCCAGACTGGCATTTGCCCAGTGCTGGAAATTACCTTCCATCCTCATTGAACATATGGTTATTCAGAAAAATTTACAATGCGCCAAAATGGACAAACTAACCCAAGCATTAAAAAATAAAGAATCCTCAACCCATTACAACAGTTGGAATCCTTGGTATAATTGGCTAAACCAAAGATAGATCACCTCTAGGAAAATTAAGGCCGAGGGCCTCCGAAGCAGAGATAAAGAAAAGCATTGCCGACGATATTTTTGAAGAAGAAAGGATCTTACAGACAGTCACAAAAATATGGTTTTATTTTAACTGTTTTCCCTACTCTACCCTCCCCTCCCTTACTCTTCCCTTATTCCTCTCTTAAGCTTTCTTCTCTTTCCCTCTTGGCCTATGCTAAGGCCTGTTTGCCTTTTTGTTGTACATAACTTGTAGTTGTGTTGTTCTTTTAAAGGTAAAACTAATAAAGTCTTTTTCTAAAAAAAGAAAAAGAAAAATCTTTCAGGACCAGCTCCTTGCCAAACCTATGGTCACTAGCCACGGTCATCTCCATCTTCAAAAAGGGAGAACCCAGCCTAGTTGATAATCACAGACCAATCTCTTTATGCTGAGTCACCTGTAAAGTCATGGAATCAATTATTAACCAATCCATCATCCTCCACTTACAAACAAACAACCTACTTTCTAATAAACAATTTGGTTTTAGGAAAAACTATCATGTAATCTGCAACTCTTACACTGCAAAAACATATGGACTACACAACTCGATCAGGACAAAACAATAGACGCAACCTACATAGACTTCTGTAAAGCCTTTGATTCAGTGGTACACAACAAACTACTCCTAAAACTAAAATCTTACAGTATCTCTGGACACCTGCATAACTGGATAGAAGCATTCCTGTCAAACAGACAACAAATTTTCAAAATTGGGAGCGTCCTATCAAATTCTGTTCCTGTCAACAGTGGTGTCCCCCAAGGCAGCGTTCTAGGACCAACTCTTTTCATACTCTACATAAATGACCTCTGTGATCATATCAAGAGCAACTGTTTTCTCTTTGCTGATGATGTAAAGCTATTCAACACCACAGACAATACTGCTACCTTTCAAAAAGACCTCGACTACGTATCAGAATGGTCAAACAAATGGCAATTTCAAATCTCAACAAATAAATGCTCTGTCCTACATAATGGCAAAAAAAATCAGAAAATAAAATACAGGCTGAATAGTCAAGACCTTGTTGATGATCCAAACTCTGTCAAGGATCTTGGAGTACTCATCTCAAATGACCTAAGTGCTAGAGGCCACTGTAACTACATAGCCAAAAAGGTGTTAAGAGTTGTTAACCTAATCTTACGTAGCTTTTTCTCTGGTAATATTACACTAATAACTAGGGCATAGAAAGCATTTGCTGGACCAATACTCGAATACAGCTCATCAGTCTGGAATCCACATTATGTATCTGATATTAGCACAGTTGAGAAAGTCCAGAGATATTTCACAAGAAATATCCACTCCTCTACTCATTGCAGAATACCTTATGCCACCAGACTCGAAATTCTAGACATAGAAAACCTAGAACTACGCCGCCTTCGGTCTGATCTAAGTATTGTATATAAAATCATACATTGCAATATCCTACCAGTCAATGAATACTTCAGCTTCAACCATAACAACACTAGAGCAAACAAAAGATACAAACTCAAGGTTCATTGCACCAAACTCGATTGCAGGAAATATGACTTCAGCAGCAGAGTGGTCAATGTCTGGAATACTCTTCCTGACTCTGTGGATTTTTTTCCCCAAACCCCAAAAAACTTTAGCCTTAGACTGTCTACTATTGACCTCACCCCTTTCCTAAGAGGTCTGTAGGGGGCATGCATAAGCACACCAACATGCCTACCATCCCTGTCCTATTATTTCTTTTATATTTTTATATTTTTCTTATATGTACCCATGTATTCATAACTATGTTTTTACTTATACCTATTATCTTATAAGCAATTGACAAATAACAAACAAATAAATAAATAAAGCATAAAAGTGGGATACCACATGGAATGTATCTTTATATTTTTTATTAGAAATGTAGACATGGGAGATTTGAAGTTTATAGCTTACTGGGAATTACTTTAAGATTATTATATAATTATAGATGAGAAAAATGAAGGAGTGAGTGATATTAAGAGGGTTCTATTGTTACTAATATGCTAATGACTATCTAAATGATATTAGGAAAACAGAGAATATGTTGACTTGGGCAAAAATCTGGTATTAATTATGTTTAAAAAATGTGAATTAGGGGTTTCTGGTTTGAGCCTCCGGCGACAGACCGAAGCCTCGTCTCTGTGAGGGTTTGATCCATGCTCGCACTGGAACGCCCCAAGCTGGCTGGTTTCGGGGCTAAGCCACCCCGTAGAGATGGTGAAGAGGGGGTAGACTGCCTGCAAGGGCGGTGAACTGGGGTCCGTTGTCGGAGACCAAAACGTCTGGAAGCCCGTGCATTGCGAATAGCCTATTCAATTTTCGGATGACGGATTCGGTTGTAGTATACTTCATTTCGTGGATCTCGAGCCAGTTGGAATAGGCATCCACTGTTAGGAGGAATGTATGTCCTTTAGTAGGTCCCGCAAAATCAACGTGGATGCTGGACCACGGCCCCCGGGGATTTCCTATTGTGTTAGAGTTGCTCTAGGTGGGGCACTGCTGACTTCTTGGCACTTTAAACAAGTCTTTACCCAAGCTTCGATCTGTTTGTCGATGCCCGGCCACCACGCGTAGCTTTGTCCGAGCGTTTTCATACGCACGATGCCGGGGTGACTGTCATGCAATGTTTTCAATACTGCTCATTGTAACCACTCTGGGACGACGACTCTATCTCCCCAATAGCATGCAGCCTTTTTGCGAAAAAAGTTCTGTTTTCCAGTTTCTGAAAGGGGTGAAGTCATCATTGGTTTGTTCTATTGGCCATCCTCGTTTGACCCAGCTAAGAACTCACGCCAAGACAGGACCTCGTTTTGTTTCGATTGCAATGTCTCTGGCTGTAAGCGGTGGTGAATGTAGTGTTTCAATCTGGAGTGTCATCAGGGGTCATCGACGGTTTCCGGAATTGGGGCATGGCTCAATGCATCAGCGTGGGGAATGGCTTTCCTCGGGCAGTGTTGTAATTTATAGTTGTACGCAGCTAAAAACTCCGACCAGCGAGTCATTCTAGGTGACAATATATAGGGGGTTGGCTTGTCTCCTGCTATAATCCCTAGCAAAACTCGTCCATACACATATTCATGAAACCGTTTCACAGCAGATACAACAGGAAGAGCCTCTTTGTCAATCTGGCTATAGTTACATTCAGCCTTTGATAGGGTCCTTGAAAAATAGGCAATAGGGGCCTCACTACCATTTGGTAACACATGACTCAAAATGGCTCCTACTCCAAACGGTGATGCATCACATGTAATTGTTAAAGGCAGAGTCTCATTATACTGCATTAAAACAGCATTTGAGATTAGTAAGTTTTTCACTTGTCAGAATGCGTGTTCTGCGCGGTGTCCCCAGACCCAGGTTGCTTTTTTGTCGAGAAGTCTATGTAGGGGCTGAGCTACAGTCGCCTTCTGGAGCAAGAAGATGTTGTAAAAGTTAATGAGCCCCAGGAAAGCTTGGAGATCAGTCCTATTTCTGGGTCTTGGGGCATTTTTGATTGCCCTTAGTTTGCTATTAGTGGGGTGAATGCCTTGTTTATCGATTAGGTACCCCAGGAACTCTACTTTATCTATACACAGTTGACATTTATTTTTTTTAACCTTAAGGCCAGAGTCTTTAAATTTCTGGAGAACCATTTTAAGATGCTTTCTAGTATTTCTCTATTCGGGGCAGCAATTAAAACATCATCAAAGTATGGCACGACCCCCTTGATCCCTTGCAAGAGTCTCTCCATCAGACTTTGAAAAATCCCTGGGGCTACGCTCACTCCGAATTGGAGTCGGTTGCATTTAAAGGCGCCTCGGTGCGTGATGATCGTCTGTGCCTCTGTGGATTTTTTATCTACAGGCAGTTGTTGGTATGCCTGTGCTAAATCCAATTTAGCGAAGACTTTTCCACCCCCCAGGGAATGAGAAGGTGTTGTACCACCGGCACCAGGTAAGCGTTCTGTTGAAGGGCGTGATTAAGGGTGGCCCGGTAGTCCCCACAAATCCTTAACTATCCATCCAGTTTGATGGGTTTACAATTGGGGTTTCCCAACGAGCGTGGTCAGTTGGTTCTAAAACACCCTGGGCTATTAATTTATCGAGCTGCTCATCAATTAATTTATCGAGCTGCTCATCAATTTTTGGTTTAAGGGCAAAAGGTACCCGATGAGGCTTAAGGCAGATGGGGGCTACTTCAGGGTTAAGGTTAAATGATATCGAGGTCCCCTTGTACTCACCTAGTTTGTCTGCAAAGACATCCTGGAATTCCTGGACGATGGCCTCCTCCCAGTCGTCGCTTCTGGTTTGGTGAATGCTGGCTACCTCGATCCCAAGTGTGGTGAACCATTGAAGGCCTAACAAGCTAGGCCGGTCACGGTCGACGACAGTCAGTGGTAATGACGCAGTACGATTTTTGAATGATACTTGGACTTGGCTGGATCCAACGACTGGAATTCAGTTCCCCTGATAATCTTTGAGTATGATTCTTTGGGCTCTGAGGTCTTGACGCCGGATGGCAGGGATTAATTGTTTAAGACTCTTCCAGGAAACCATCAAGAGGGACGATCCTGAATCGACTTCCATCACGCAAGGCTGGTTTTCGATGGCGACCTTCACTCGGATCTTCTTTGCATCTAGCGATGAGGCGTGATCGATTGTAATGGTTTGGTGTGCCTCTTCTCATATCGTTGAAATGGCCAGCGTTTTATTTCTGTAGGAGTGGTTGTTCCATTGGTGGTTCAAATGTTCCCGACTCATAGGGTGATTCCCTGTGGTCTGGCGGTAGTTGTTTCCCCTCTGAAGTGGGCTGGATCCTTGCTTGCTTCTACAGACCTTCCCGATGTGGCCTCTTTTCCCACAGAAATGGCAGAGCGCGTCGAGGAATTTGCAGTTGCGGGTGGTTTGCCCCACAACCCGTGCATTGGTGCGGTAGTCTTTGATTCCGCTGGTGGCGTTGGTCACGTTCAGACCGGAGCCAGTTGACCTCTTCCTCATCACTTTCTGATGGCGATTCGAGGTCCTCGTGGTGGGTCGCTGTTGTGTGCCTCTCTAGGCGAGGTGAGGTATCGTTGGCGAGTTGACGGAGGGTGCGTTAGTGCAGCACATTCAGGTGGCCGACTTCCTGGTTGCTTCTGCTGCAGTAGCGTCCTTGATGACATCAGCAAGGTTGATGTCCCCTTTGACCATGATCTCTGTGTCGTGTGGTCTTCTAATCCCAGAATTATTTGGTCTCTCAGAGCTTCTTCGAGGTCTGTAAACCCACAGAGGCCTCCCAGGTTCCAGAGATCTGCGATGAAATCTGCAACACTCTCTCTTTTCCGCTGGTCCCTCTGGTAATATTCATATCTTCAGACAAGCGTTGGTATGGCGGGTGCATAGTGGGCCCATAGAAGGGGCGCGAGGACATCCCAGTCCATGGTTTTCACCTCAGCCGGTTTCGCTAGTGCCTTGGCCATCTTAAAGATGGCAGGCCCACAATGGGTCAGGAACACTGCTCCCTTTTTTACCGTAGTGGCATCCTTCAAGTTGTTGATCTCCAGAAACATCTGGAAGTGGTCTATGTATGAGTCCCAGTCTTCTTCTGCCAGGTCAAATGGAGCGGGTGGTATGGCGCCGCTGGACATGGTTTCCATTGTCGATGCGCCTTCAGCCACGTGCTCTGTTTGATGCTCTGCAGTGTTCAGTCAGCTCTGATGTCTCCGCATCCCACCCTCGTCGCCAGTGTTAAATTCTGCGCATGGGTGCAAGGAATGGAGATGAGGCAGTGAACAGTGAACTTCAACTCTTTATTAATCATCCTGAACAGAGCAAAAACCCTAGGGCAGCAGCAGCCCTTTTATAGGGCAGGCTGCTGACCTATTAACCAATGAGAAACATGGAAGTGTTAAACCCTTGAATTAATGAGAGTGGCTCGTTAACAGCCAATCAGATTCCCTAGAACGGACCAATCCGATATCGCTATTATTGGCCAATCAGAAATGCAGGATTAGAACCCTGCTTTTTCTTTTTCTTAAGGTTTGTTAAAACTTTATTTGAGCGCTTTTATTAGTATTATTTATTATTAATATTAATAAATACTTCCCATATGGAAACATCTGCTCTACCATTTTCAGAAATGTTGAGAGGGAGGAGAGGAGTAAGATTTTGTCTGTTTCATTTTGTCCTTGGGAAATACAGATAAAAAGGTCCAAAGTACTTACAGAGTTTTCAACTTCAAGGAAATTTTGAGCAAATTCTGTAACATGTCTGGAGTTATTTCTGTAGAACTAAGGTCCCTGAAAAAAAACGGACATGCAGACTTTTCCAAAGATAGGGAGAGAAGATAATTTGCAGAACAGAGTCTGGGAGAATACATTCATGATATTGAATGGGAAACTTCATCTCATTGGTTATCCCTTTATAACTGGGTTTACAACATAGTTAATGTAAATTAAAGATCAAGCATCTATAGTCATAGAATAGATAAAAATAGGTTATTTTAAATCTTACTTTAATCTTTTGTGGCTTAGCATAATCTATATTTCCAGTCTGTTTGTTTTCAGTCAGTGCACCGAACAAACACAATGCATATTCAGTAGCCATTTTTCATACTCAACTACCAATTTAAGTGTTATGAACTCAAGTTTATCTAGATTGTTAGATTTTATATTCAAAAATAGCTATTACTATTTCCACTTCCCTGAGCTCTTTGGGGAAAGGGACACAAATAACAATATGGTAATTTAAAAGTAATAAAATGATTTGATCAGCTGCTGTAAGGAGGTAGGAGAGGGACTGCTGTTACTAAATGATACTGTATACAACTCTTCATAATGTAAAGCTGGAATGGAAGCTGAGTTTCAAATGCCATGATATCAGACCTTCACATGTGAAGCAATGCTTACACATAGAGATTTTTCTTGCTATTAAATAATTACAGCTAGAAGTGGGATTCTACCAGTTCGCACCTATTCTCTAGAACCGGTTGTTAACATTCTAAGCAGTTCAGAGGATCGGTTGTTGGAAGAAATTACTGGCCTACTCCTGTAAGGAAGGCAGGAAGGAAGCATTCTGGTGTTGCTTACAGAAACTGCCTCTCCATTAACCCTTATTACATTCTTTGCAGGACTAGACTTCCTGTCTCAGGAATATCTCTGGATTTTTTTCCCCTCCTTTGCTGGTACTTTGCTTGTGTGGAGTGACCATTCAAAGTTACAATGGCACTGAAAAAAGTGACTTATGACCCTTTTTCACACTTACGACTGTTGCAGCATCCTCACAGTCATAAGAGGCCAGGTGAGGAGATGGGTGCCTCGATGTGGGTGATATTGAGTTGGCCACGCTCAGCCAATAACATGAGCACCAAGCCATATCCACCCAGTCACATGACCACCAAGCCACACCTACCACCTAAGCCACGCCCACAGAACCAGTTGTTAAAAAATTTGAATCCCATCCCTGATTACAGCCTATCACTGAGATTGTTGGCATTGGTTTCCATAGGAGTGTCAGGGACCTCTGTGTAGAGGTTAAGGGCTGACATGGGCATTGGGAGACCCAAGCTCCAGTCTCCACTTAACTGTCCAAACTCCCTGGGTGATTTTGGATCACTCTCTCATTCCCAGTAACCCTACCTCACAAGGCTTTTGTTATGAGGAAATAAATAGATCTTGTGATAAGTTCACACCAAATAAAAATATTAACTATTAATTTTGAAGAAGACTTGAGCTTTAATACTTGGTCTAATAATTATCTTTATAAATCAATTTGCCTAACGTCTTCCACTGGATACAAAATTAATTGGGATAATGTAACAGAATTAAAGCAAGTTCATGTAGTTCCATGGGTGCATTCATAAATACCGGCCTAGGCATGAGATCCAGGATTAAAAATCTATCATTAATGTAATTAAATGCTGCCAATTACAAAAACAATATATACAGTGTTTCCTTACTGATTTTCCTCTTTTCTACATACCTGCATAATGCATGCCTATTTTGTTTTCTCCTCACAAAAATAACTCTGTAAAGTGATGTATTTACTGAACAGTTATAATCTAGATTTCTTGTGAATATTTTTCCTGATCTGGACAACTGATAGCTAAAAATTAATGACTAGTTCATGGTTATGCTATGAATAAGAAAATCTGGACTTTGATTTTTCTGATCCTAATTGAGGGCCACACTGATTTTCATATATAATAGCCCAAGACAATGGAATCAGGAAAAAATGCTGAATACTTGTTCTAGAGTAAACAAACTCTTAATAAAGCCAAGAGCAGCTTCACACATACAGGAATTCCAGCGAGGGCAATTTATAGAAGTAGGAATCCTCAATCTCTCTCAGTGGATTATGGTTGAGAATCCTGAAAGACAAAAGAGCTGGTTATCAGCCTGGCAAAATTGAGAGTAGCAGAATAAAACAGGGAGAATTTGGGTAGTTGTAAGCAACAAATTATATTTTCTTTTGGTCTTTGATCTTAAATATTATTATTAATTATTAATCCTTCTAGTAAGAAGTAATAAGCAAAAGAAATTATAGACAGGAGATCTGAGAAAAGAAATATAAATGCAGTATATATTAATATATTTACTTTATCTCTCTGCATCTTCCTATCTTGCCAAGCATCCTTGTTTTCATCACATCCTTACCCATCCTATATCTTTCCTTTATTATTTTTCACTTCTCTCTTTTGAGACTCTCATCAACTCCATCCAGTCATGTTTTCCTTTTCTCCCAGTCCTCTTTCTTCATGTATTTTGCTTTGAATTTCAATTCTCATTCAGTCTAAACCATTTCTACATAAGCTATTTCTTACATACTGGTTAATTACTTTTGTGTTTAATCCATATTTGTTCATCATCAATTCCTTATGGGTCCTATGATTTCTTTTAAAGAAACAATATACTTCTTAAGTAACCCATTTCCACTGCATTCTACTTTTCATATTTGTCTGGCATACTTAGTTCTCACTTTCAGACAAAAAAACCTGGCATGCTCTTATACACAGCAACATTCACTGAGTCTTCAAGACTAAAAAGCTTTCATGGATCTTTCCTCCTCCTTTAGAGTTATCCAAGTTAATATTTGCTGCTTTTTATGGTAAAGAATTTATTTGGTTTATTTGGCACCAGATGAAATGCTACATTTCAAGTCTCCTAAATCTATTCCTGCTTATGCATTTGTTCATTTTCCCTTTCTGTTTTTCTATTTAATTGAAGAACAGGTTTCTATTACCACCAAATTTATTCAAAAGTTTTTTTTTAAATCAGCCTCTCATTTCTGAGCAATCTCCTTTGAGGTCAATATGATTGTGTGTATGTTAAATGTAAAATAATGTGGCCAATTGTTATGTCTCACCTGTGCCAACAAGGTGAGACGTCCAAATTTCCAAATGAATATAAACAACCAGACAAGTCCAGTAATGACAGGGTTAAATTCCTTGGGCCGGGAAAGTTCTTGGCAGTCTCACACAAGCTGTCTGCCAAGTCCGATAATAAAGCAAGAACATAAATCACAAGCTATCGCCACACACAGAATCTTTCGAAGCTTCTCTCACAAATTAACACATTGTCCCGAAAAAGTTCTCAGAGCAAACACACCCACTTTTATTCTCTGTGGGGCATGTCAGTCCCTTATCTCAGTCTCTGATTCATCCTTTCTTTCTACGTTGCAACTTACACTTTTGCCTGCGCTGTTGCCTCGCATCAAGCCAGCATTTCTCAGCTTGATCCTCAGTCAGAGGCTCTGATACACTCTCCTGATTATCTGCCGACACCTGAGGCACAATCAGGGAGGAAGATCCTGCCGAGGAGGAAAGTCCTGGGGAGGAAGGCAATTCAAAATTCTAACAAAGCAGGCTCAAATCTCAGAGCCAAATCTTCCCCTTCCTTACCGTCCAAGTCTTCATCCTCTAGCAAAGCAGGCTCAAACCTCCGAGCCAAATCCTCCTCTTCCTCATTGTCCAAGTCCTCGACCTCTGACAAAGCAGGCTCAAACTCCAAGCCACAACACCAATGTTCTCTACTTGTTCCATAGGATCTTATGCTAGTCTCAGCTTTTTTGCCGAATTCCAGGCAGGAAGGGAAACAAAGGTCTCAAGGTAATTGTTAGGGATAACATTGTTTTACCCTAACTGGTTTAGGTAAATAATAATATGTAATCATAGTTTTGTATGTTAAAGTGTCTGCAACTTTAACTGTGGGATAGTAATTAAGGGAGTGGTTGTGAAAGCACTTTAAAAGAAGCAAGGCTGCAGCTTGCTCTCTCTCTGGCTTTGATGATCCCTGATTACTGCAAGGACACAAGACTGCATTGCTCGAACGGGAGAGAAAACAAAGGACAGACTTGTAAGTGAACTGACAAAGGATATTTCTACACGGACTTTGCTAACTGAATATCCCTGAATGGACTGACTAAATGATACATGACTATTGGACTGTTATTTTGACTATGCTATGAACTCATAATGGAATAAACTATATTTTTGATAGCACAAGCGTATCTGTTATTTTTACTGTATGTTAATAAACATACAAGCTTAGCTCACTCATTTATCTGTGTGCCTATCTGACTAACGCTGCACATTCTGTTTAGCTTGTCTCCCTAACCCTGGTTGGGGAAACCAGGCTTAACACTGGTTATGGGCCCAGCACGCTTCCGCTGCGAAGTCAGTTTAACTAGGATAAAACAGATTTATGTAAAAGTGAGAGTTTGTGTTGTTATACATTACAGTAAACAGACAGCTGTGTTTTATTAATTATAGTTTTATATCCATATAAGAAAACATGGCACAAGTCAATCAACAAAGTTTGTCCCTTATATCCAAGTTGGATGGAACAAACTATGTATCATGGTCTATGAAATGTAGTCTGCTTCTACGAAGAGAAGGTTTGTGGAATATAATTGAAAATCCACCAAACATAGAAGAATGGGATCCAGAGGATGAGGAAGATAAATTAAAGATAGAAGAATTTATGCATAAAAATCAACAAGCTATTTGCATTATTGCTTTCACCTTAACTGATCAGCAACTTGTTTATATCCACGGAGAGAAAACAGCTGTTGGGTGTTGGCAGAAGCTGAAGAGGATTTATGTTCGAGATAATGTTGGTGCTCACATAAATCTAACACGGAAACTTTTCAGTACACATCTCCATAAGAATGGTGATATGCTGAGTCATTTAAAAACTATGCAAAGCATTTTTCAAGAACTGCACGAGAAAGAGCTTATTTTCTCTGAACTACACCAAGTCTACATAATTCTATCTTCCCTTGATGAAAGCTATGATAACTACGTAACTTCCCTTGAAATATTGCCAAAGGAAAGTTTAACTTTAACTGATATAACTGGCAGATTGATTGAAGAGGCCAGAAGAAGACTTGAAAGAGATGAGTTAAGGAGACAGCAACCTCAAAAAGAAGATAATGAATCTCCTACTGCATACGCAATTAAAAAGTGCTTTAATTGTGGAGGAAGAGGACATTTGGCAAGATTTTGTAAAAAGGCAAAACGCCAGAACGCTGGCCAGAATACAAAAAGTCATCAAAAGAAAAAGAAAAATTTAGAGTTAGCCATGTATACTAACGGAGCTGTAAAAAATAATTTATGGGTGGTTGATAGTGGAGCATCACATTGTATAACAAATGATAACAAACATTTTATTAAAATGTCCAAGAGTACACAGCAGATATCGTTAGCCAATGGCTGGAAACTGAAAGCTAAAGGTCAAGGTATAGCATATTGTTCTTTTATAAAAGAGAATGTAAAAATGTTATATGTACCACAACTTAAGTTTAATTTAATTTCAGTAAGAATTTTGGTAAAACTAGGATATGTAGTTACATTTAGGGGAGATAACTGCATAATTGAGAAAGAAAATAAGAAAATTACTGCATCTTTAAGAGGTGAATTATATGTGTTAAATGATAATGGTTTAAAGGTGGCTAACACAGTTTATGAAAATAAGAAACCCCATGATGAATGTATTCACTTGTTACATCGAAAGCTAGGGCATTTAAATTTTAAAATGCTTAAGAAAACTGTTGAATTATCTAAGGGAATAAGTTTGAAACCTTGTAATAAGTATTTGCAATGTTCTATTTGCAATCAAAGCAAAGCCAGGGTCACACGGGCTAATAGAGTTGATGGATTTACTACCAAAGAACCTTTAGAGGTAGTATTTGCAGATTTAATAGGTCCTAAAAAACCAAGTGTAGGAGGAGCTCATTACATACTAAGTATAATGGACCACTATTCTAGATATGGGTTTTGCTATTTAATGAAAAGCAAAACTGAAACGTATCAAAATCTCTTTAATTGGATAAAATTTGCAGAAAGGAAAACTAAAAAGAAATTAGTAACTCTTATAACAGATAATGGTACAGAATTTACAAATAATAAATTCCAGAACAGACTAAGAATGTTAGGTATTCAACATAAAATGTCTGCACCATATAGGCCACAACATAATGCCTTTATAGAGAGAAGAGGCCAAACATTACAATCAATGGCACGAACTATGATGTCTGATTCAGGATTACCTGACAATTTATGGGGAGAAGCAATAATGTGTGGTAATCATATATTAAATAATGTTGTTAATTCAACAACAGGTGAATTACCATTCACACTGTGGCATGGTACAAAACCTGATTTAAGTTACATGCACACATTTGGAGCACCAGCATGGGTGCATATCCCTACACAACTTAGACACAAAGGACAACATAGAGCTAAAAGATTATATTTTGTAGGATATACATCTAATCATAGATCTTATAGATTCTGGGAACCAGGTACATCTAGAGTTTACACCAGTGCTAGTGCTAAATTCCTAGAACATGTAGGATGGAATAGATTAGAGCAAGATTTAAATAATGAAGTAATTATTGAACCCTTCAAAAGGCAGAAAGATCAGATTAGTTATAAGAAGAATCCAATTAAAGAAGAAGTCCACGAAGAGCAAATAGGACCAGAACAAGAGGAAACAGTTAATCAGGAAGAGTTAGATAATCAAGAAGAGTTAATAAAGGAAAATCCACCTGTAAGTCCTGTAATACCTAGACGTACTACACGTGTAACTAGACCACCTGATAGGTATCAAGCAAGTATAGTTTACCAAGTAACTAAAGTTCAAACTAGTGTAGATGAACTTAGGATGTATCCTGCTAAGGATCAGGAGAATTGGCAAAAGGCAATGGAAAAAGAGCTAAATTCATTAAAGGTAATGAAAGTTTATGAAGATGCTAAATTACCTCCAGGAGAAAAATCAATTGGGTGCAAATGGATATTTAAAGTAAAAACTGGAAATGATGGGACTGTTACCCATAAAGCTAGGTTAGTAGCTCAAGGATTTAATCAAACTGCATCTGATTATGATGAAGTTTTTGCACCAAGTCTTAAAGCAACATCTTTAAGAGCAGCATTAGTGTGGGCAGCTAAGAAAAACTATGTCATTAACCATTTAGATGTAGAAACTGCTTATCTACATGCACCATTGCAGCACACTATATATTTAAGAAAACCAATAGGTATAAAAGACAATAAAGTAAATAGTAATGATTGTTGGAAACTCAAAAAGAGTCTTTACGGGTTGAAACAATCTGGGTTTGAGTGGAACCAATATATTGTGAAAGAGTTAAACAATATAGGTTTTAAATCTGGTTTAGCAGATCCATGTGTATTTAAAAGAGAAAATAATGGAACAGTGTCATTATTGTTATTATTTACAGATGATATTGCTTTGATAACTAAGACTAATAATGAAGCTAATGAGATTATATCATTATTAGCCAAAAAGATAAAATTAAAGCATTTAGGTGAAATTAAAAAGTATCTAGGATTGACAATTAACAAAACAAAAATTGGTTTTAAGATATCTCAAGAAGATAAAATTTGCCAATTAATTAAAACGTTTAAAATGGAACTTTGTAAACCGGCAAAGACTCCAATGAGTCAGGAAGTTTGCCAAACTGATGATCAAAGTCCCAAATTTGATAAGTCCATATATCAATCTTTGATTGGCAGCTTATCATATCTTAGCAATTGGTCTAGGCCAGATATAGCTTATAGTGTAAATCAGCTGGCTCATTTTAATTCAGATCCACAACAATGTCATTGGCAATCATTAAAGAGAATTTTAAGATATCTTAAAGGAACAATGAACCATGCATTGTATATAGAACCAAAGGGTGATTTGAGTCTTAGTGCCTATGCAGATGCAAGTTTTGCAACTGATATAAACACTAGAAAATCAACATCTGGGATGGCTATATTATTTGGTAAGACACTAATAGGATGGAGGTCAATCAGACAACAGCATATTAGCTTGTCCACGATGGAAGCGGAATTTTCATGTCTGTCATTATTATGCACTGATTTGATTTTGTACAAACAGTTATTATTAGACATGGGTATAACTGTTAAAGATTCCATTATTGTGTACGGGGATAACCAAGCAGCTATAAAATTAGCTACTAGTATTGCTGTAAAAACTAGATCAAAGCATACTGATTTAAGATACTTAAATGTTAGAGAATCTGTAAAGAATGGGCTAATTAAATTGGAATACTGCATGACGGAAGAAAACATTGCAGACCAATTTACAAAAGCTCAAGGAGTAACTAAGTTTAAAGAAAGTTGTAACAAATATGATTTAAAGATGTAAATAGTTATATTTATTATTATTTCCTAAAAGGGGAGAATGTTAGGGATAACATTGTTTTACCCTAACTGGTTTAGGTAAATAATAATATGTAATCATAGTTTTGTATGTTAAAGTGTCTGCAACTTTAACTGTGGGATAGTAATTAAGGGAGTGGTTGTGAAAGCACTTTAAAAGAAGCAAGGCTGCAGCTTGCTCTCTCTCTGGCTTTGATGATCCCTGATTACTGCAAGGACACAAGACTGCATTGCTCGAACGGGAGAGAAAACAAAGGACAGACTTGTAAATGAACTGACAAAGGATATTTCTACACGGACTTTGCTAACTGAATATCCCTGAATGGACTGACTAAATGATACATGACTATTGGACTGTTATTTTGACTATGCTATGAACTCATAATGGAATAAACTATATTTTTGATAGCACAAGCGTATCTGTTATTTTTACTGTATGTTAATAAACATACAAGCTTAGCTCACTCATTTATCTGTGTGCCTATCTGACTAACGCTGCACATTCTGTTTAGCTTGTCTCCCTAACCCTGGTTGGGGAAACCAGGCTTAACAGTAATGATCAAATGAGTCTTTATTTGTCCATACAATGTTCCAGATTCAGGTAACAACAAGTAACCAAAAGGAATTAAAGTAAACTCTGGCGCACCTCGCAGCCAGAGCTGTATTTATACACCAGTTAACAACTTAATGAATTTGCGCACCATCCGGTGAGTGCTACTGGATCACATCCAGTTACCATGTAACCACCCTAAACACCGTGCTTTTTATCCATTAATTATTTACCCCTATTTACTATACTTGTACAAATATCATATTCCAACATCGTATTTATGCTTATGAAGTGACCCTCCACCCCCTTGAGATCGTTAGTTCAACAGGCAGCATCCAAATCATTGTCTACAACCGCCCGCAGGCTTTAACAGTTCAGCGTGTGACATCAGCAAGGCTCATTATCTCTGTGGAACAGTCAAAACCCTAGGTTGGGTGGTTAACAGCACTTCCTCCCTCAATAGCATAGTCTGACATGGCATAACGTCTGGTGTCACAGCTCCAGCATGCCCTGGAGACATGACAGGCAGCCCCTCTTACCAGGACACTGCCTGCAACATAGGAAAAACATTATTATTAATTACAGTCATGGCAGTTACTCTGATTGCAATATGGGCCCAGGTTTATTGGGGTATGTATTATGGAAACGACGCTCTAAACGAACTGCACATACATTTGATGCCTTCACCCAGGATGCTTCTGATAAAGGGTAGCCCTTCTAACATACTAAATATTGGATACTATTCCTTCTTTTTCAAGAGTCGATAATCCCAACTATCTCAATGTAATCTGTATCATGTTGATAACCCTTTTTTATTTCAGGTACTTCAACCTGGGAGTCAATGGATTTTAATAAACTGACATGAAACAATGGGTGTATACGGCCCAACAATGATGGTAATTTTAACTCTACTGCGACAGGATTGATTATTTTTGTTATCGGGAATGGACCCAGATATCTGGGCCCTAATTTCTTACTGTTTAATTTCAACTTAATATATTTTGTTGACAGGTATACTCTATTTCTAACATGGAAAGGTTTATGATCCTGCCATTTCTTGTCTGCATATACTTTATAATTGCTGTTTTATCCAGGGCTTTTCTCACATGTATCCAAATAGCTTGTACTCGTTGTGCCCGCTATTGGACACTGATTGGGTCATTGGGATAGCTATTCAAATCTGGTAATGATCTAAACTCCATGCCATTAGCTACGTAGAATGGATTATATTCTGTACTACAGTGTATTGCGTTATTATACGGGACTTCTGCAAACGGTAACAGCTCCACCCATTCTTGTTGTTGATAGGATACGTAAGATCTTAAATATCTCTCCACCATGTCATTTGCTTTTTCTGCAGTGCAGTTCATGCTTGGATGATAGATTGAACTTAATCCCTGAGATGATCCCAACAAACAGAGGAATGCTCTCCAGAATTGAGCAGTAAACTGTACTCCTCTATCAGAAATCACTCATCAAGGGATTCCATGTAATCTATACACATGTTGTATGAACATATTGGCTAGAGATTTAGCAGATGGCAACCCTTTACAAGGCACGAAATGTGCCTGTTTCGAGAATAGGTTGATGATTGTCCATATAACAGTATATCCATTACTGGTTGGTAGTTCCACTATAAAATCCATGGCAATATCCTGCCATGGATGTTGAGGTTTAGACACTGTTCGTAACAATCCTAGTGGCTTTCCCAGTCTTGGTTTTGACATTGCACAGACATGACAATTTTTTATATATTGTTCTATTTCGGACCTCATTTTCGGCCACCAAAATTGGCGTTGAACTAAATATAAGGTTTTTAAAAACCCGAAATGCCCAGCTTGTTTGTCATTGTGACATTTTTCCAAAATGTAATTCCTACATTTTTTTCGGTACATAAATCCTGTTTCCTTTCCAAGCCAAATTATCTCTATAGGAAACTGAGTCAGCATTACTGGTAAGCCATGTATCTGTCCAAGTTGCCTCTCGCAACATATCCTTTATTTCCTTTAACCATGTAGCCTGTCCCGTATTCCTGGTTGTGATTTCTGGGATCAGAGGCTGAACAATCACATCTCGAGGTTCGTTGTATTGCAGTAGTCAGGACAGAGCACTCGCCATAAAATTTCGACCGCCTGGTACATAGCGCAGTTGGAAATTAAACCACTTAAAGTCCATAGTCCACCTAACCTGTTTGGGAGATAAATGGTGGGGCGTTTGTAAAGCCTCCAAATTCTTGTGATCTGTCCAGACTTCAAAAACTTCTTTGGTGCCCTCAAATAAATGTCTCCATGTATTTAATGCCCATTTCACCGCAAATGCTTCCTTTTCCCAAATTGTCTATCCTCTCTCTGTTGAGGTGAATTTCTGGGACATATAAGCACAAGGTGAACAGTCCTTGTTCATTTATTTGCAAAAGGACAGTGCCAACAGCCACATTACTAGCATCAGCTTGAACCACATATTTTTTCATGGGGTCAGGATGTTTTAGAATCGGTGCCTAGGAAAACAATGCCTTCAAATTGTCAAACGCTTGTTGACATATGGTGGACCACTCCAGTTTTCGACCGGGGGTTGGCTTTGTTTTTTGATTCTTTGTTTTTAGTAATTCGGTTAATGGTAACACAATATTAGTAAACTGTGGTACAAATTGCCTATAAAAGTTTGCGAAACCAAGGAAACTTTGCAATTGTTTACAGGTTTGTGGGGTTTCCCATTCAAAAACAGCGGTGACTTTATTGGGATCCATTTCCAAACCATCATAGAAAATTCTATATCCTAGATAGTCCAATTTACTGCAGCAAAATTCACATTTTGACAATTTCACATACAATTTAGTGTCTAACAATTTTCTCAATACACTTCGTACTAATTTTACATGTTCATCCAAGGTCTGTGTGTAAATTAGGATGTAATCTAAATACGCTAGCAATCCACAATATAAATGTTCATGCAGCACCTCATTAATCAACTGCATGAATACTGCGGGGGCACCTTGCAATCCAAAAGGCATCACCTTAAATTGAAAATTACCAAGGAGACAATTGAAGGTAGTTTTCCACTCGTCTCCTTGTTTAATACATATCCTTCATGCAAATCCAACTTCGTGAAGATTTTTCTGGTGGTCAACGTGGCCAATAAGTCACTGATCAAAGACAAAGGATATACATTATCTACGCATACAGCGTTCAGCCCTCTAAATCAACACACAAATGCAAGGTTTCATCCTTCTCCCTAAACAATACTGGAGCAGCTATATGCGATCGTCCAGGCTGTATGAAGCGACAGTGGGGGAGTAGGTGTTTGCATTCCTCCTCACTTAACATGTTTGCAAGATCCAGATACTCAACCGGGTATGGGAGTTTTTGATGTTCACCTATGGTAGTTGCTAATTCCTTTCGTGAATTCTGCATGAACTCCCCTGGATTTGCCTGAGGGGGATCCCATCCTACCACCAGTCGTAAATGATGACAACCACCCTCCCAACATATAACGGGCTCCCACCTATCCAACCACACAAGGCCTAGTATTAGTGCCTTGCGCATATGCGGGACAACAATAAATCATAGCTGTTCCCAATGAGCTCCAATTTTAAGTTTAATAGGAGTAGTCATCGTCGTAGCTGGGGACCCTCCAAGCAGGGACCCATCTACCTATTCGAAACTCATTGGTGTGGACAATTGTTCCACCTGTTCATCCTCTACTCGTTAGCTAATAAGACACCTGGTACATCCCGTGTCTATCAGGGCCCCATATCTACCCCTAACTCCCATATTTCCACCATCCAATATCACTAGTATCATGAAAGGGTGAACTGGGGCACTCACCATCATATTATCATGGCTTTCCTCACCTCTATCATCCAACCCTGAAACTGCTCTGGGTTGACTACGTTCATCTGATTGACGGTGTCTTTTTTTTTTTTTAAACAAGTTTTATTTTCAAAACACACAATACATAAATACACATAAACACAAAACATAAAAGCATAAAAAATCTCTTTTCTGAAAGTTGCTTAGTCCTGGGTTAAAACTCTTGGTACAGACACAAATTCAAATTCATATTCATTTTACATACCATTTCATATCAACATTTTCAATTTTCTATATAACTTCTCTCCTTTAAATTTTCTCAATTTTATTTTATTTTATTTATTTCCTCTCAATTCATATCATAATATTTATTATTCTTTGTCTGTTCTATTGCAGCCAACCATTTATTTTTCTTCTTTAAAAAAAAGAAGAAGAAATACTTCTCCTGTACACTATATGGAGTATGATGCCTTTATCTCTTTCCCCTATATTTATAATACTTAATATAAAACACATAACATACATTGGGATTCTGTCTGGTACATTTTAAAATTATACTATATTATCAAAAATAATACAAATCTATTCATTAATATTAATATTCATTCATATCTTAAACATTTAACTCATTGCTTTTCAATTAAATCACATACTCTTATGGGAAATTATCCCCCCCCCCACATCACATATTATAGCTCAATATTTCATTAAAATGTTCCTCCTTCTACTTCAAATCTCATTTCACAAAGATTTTGCTAGTATACCATATTCTAATAATTAATATTAACAATCATTTATATCTTAAACATTTTATCCATTTCAATTAAATATCATGCCTTTGTGTGGGAACACTTATGCTTTCCAAAAGTTATTACCCCCCCCCCCACATTACAATCTTAAATCATGTTTTATTACAGTATTCCCTTTTCTTAACCAAAAATTTCACTAATTTATGTTAAATATTTTATCATATTTTAAGTTACGTATTATTTCTAATTTTCTATGATTACTTCTAAATACAAGTATAAAAATGCAGTCTTATGTACCTTTCTAGAATCCCTTTAACAATAAAATTTATCCATTATCTCTAAAAAATTTTTTGCTTCTTAACATCTTGCTCCCTACCATTAGGACTTCTCATCCTTTCCTTTCTCTCTTGCTTCTTCTTCTCCTTGTCCTCTTTAACCCCTTGTCTCTCCACCTCCCTTTTATTCTGCTTTCCCCCTTTCTGTTGTTTCTTAACACAATGTCCCTTTTTCACCTTATTCTTCTTTTTTTGGGCTGTTTTTCCAGATCTCAAAGACCTTTTTTCCTTTTTCTCTTTCTTTTTCCCTTCTCCAGTCAAAGTCATTTGTTCATCAAAGATGGCTTCTTCTTCTTCTTCGTCCCCATCATCCTCATTCTGCTTCACATAAGTATAAACCACCATTTCTAAGTATTGAAAAATAGTGCCAAGACCATCTTCCCCTCCTTGTTTTTCTCTTTCATATTTTTGATATATAAGTTTCAATTCATCCATAGATGATGCCATTTTGTAGAGAAAAAGTTTCCCCAAACAACCACCCAGATGATTTAATCAGAAATAATTTCCAAAGGTTCCAAAATCACCAAAACAATCCAAACAGACTGTTTCTTTTAGATACCTTCTTCTTCTTCACTTTCTCTTTCTGGGGTTAAAGTAGTCACAAATCCTTTTCAAATATATATTTTTGGAAGTTTTTAAACTCTTTGCAATTCTAGGCAATCTTCTCCTTATTTTCAAATTTTGCTCTTATTTTTTCCACTCTCCCTTCCCACTCACAGCCAAAAGGTTTTTTCTTTCTTTCTTTTTTTCCCGCTGTCACTTTAGGAAGGAAAGTAGAACAAGGAAAAAAACTTTCCCTTTTAGAGTATTCGCAGCTTATAACTCTCACAAGGAACAATATATACTTAGCAGCCTTCCAGGTTCTAGGTCACTTTCTCCCATCTTGTCCCGATAGAAGCAACTTTCACTTTTCTTCTGGCTTTCTCCCTCCTGCACCTGCTTACCCAGCTGCAGCTTTCTTCGTGGCGTCCATTGCTGACCACCGTTCTTCTGCCTCGGGAAAAGGGGGTTTAGCCGGCTGGGGAGGGGGTTTGTGGCACCCCCAAACCCCTTGCCGGATCCCCCTTGTCTTCAGCTGCCTCTACGGGATAGCTATATCCCCCAGATCCAAATGGATCGGGGAAACCTTGGCGGAGAACGCAGCAGGGATTGCATGGTTGCGAATCCCTGCTGCCACCAAAAGCTTGCAAACCGGAAGTCCAGATTGACAGTGTCTTGATGGTGATGCTTCTCTCTTCATTTTCTGAACCAGTCCTTGTGATCTTTCGATACTACTTCCTTGTTTCCTAAAACCAAATTTTGTCACTGCTCCCAGAGGTATCTTTGCTGTTTGTTTCATACCTTCGTTGGCAAGTTCGGGGCATTCTAATACCCTATGCCCTACTAGATTACATCTGAAACACTGCATAGCTGGGCGACCCCTGCCACTCAGTGGACCATCTCCTGGTCTGCTCCGACCTCCCATGACATTGAGATCTGTTTTAGGTACCTTTCGGAAGGAATCAGGTTTGGTTCTGAACTCCTTTAGCCCGACATCTAGTTCAACCATTGTTCTGTACCATTCTGTCAAACATTGAGGGACTCCTCTATATAGACAAACCTGTCTTAAACCACGATCTAAGCTGGCACGGAATTCTCGGACCAACAGACATTCAGGCCAAGACCTTAACTTCCCAGCCAAATGTCGGAAATCCCATACATATTCAGTTGCCGGTCTCCCATCTTGCCTCAGCGCCATTATAGCTTCCTCAGTTTGGTGGATGCAGGATCTATCTTCAAGATGATTACAGAGTGAATTCAGAAACAGACTGACATCTATCAATTCTCATGCTCGTTCACTATGTAATTCTGCAACCCAGTCTGCGGCATCCTCTGTTAAAACTCCCGTAAAAGCCACCACTATGGACCACTGGGATGGATAGCAAGATGCATATAATTCCAGGGCATTAACCACTTGGCTTAGGAACAGTGTGATATGGTCTGGGTTACCATCAAATGTAGTTTGCAAGGGTGGTGGTCGCCACACCATATGTTGTGGCCACTGTCCAGACATTCCCTGATGACCCCCAAGAACCCTCCTGTTGCCTATGTCGAGGTGGTGACTCCCTTCGAGCAAAACTAGAGGACATCGGCCTTGTCCCCCCATCCTGGGTTCTGATTGCCCGGCAACATCAGCCAATGATGCATCGAATCCAGGTGTCAAGTCACTTCCAGTCCTCTTACTATTACGTTCTCTCCCCTCCCTAGGGATAGAGCTGAAATATGAAATATCATCAGTACGAGCTCCTGATCCCTCCCATGTTCCTTTTGGGCTGGAATCCTGTATACTCAGATCTCCATACTTTATTCTTAATAGTTCTATAGTACTGGCTCCCAAACTGGAGGTGGAGGTACTCCAGGCTGTTGTGTTGCAGGCGGACACACGAGGCAGACACGGATCTAAAGGCTAACACTGCTTTATTTGAAGCATAACAGGTTACCGCGGCTGCCCGGCAGCAGCTGATGCCATTTGACGGCTCCTTTTATAGCCGGCTGTCAAACGGCATCAACCAATGGGAACAGTTGGTGCTCCCGCCAGGAATGCAGACCAGATTGAAGACTGCAGTTAGTCAGGGACACCACACCCCTTTCCCCTAACTAAGAGCATGTGCGGCCCTGCCTTCTGGGGATTCATGGTACAGAAAAGGAAGTTGAATTAGCTGCTGTTTTGCGCACCTGGCCTGAGAGGGAGACCCTGATAATCTTGGTGAGTAACCATGCCTTGGTGACCTTCAGCATGTGGTGGAGTAGGGGTCCCAGAACCCCAAGGGCTGTGGGCCAGTACTGGACAGTTGCTCGTTTGGAACTGAGCAGCAGAAATGGCAGGCACGCCTCGTTTGGGCAAGCAGGGTGCGAGTTCAGCTGTGGCTTGCATGAAGGGAGATGCATACAGCACTCGGCCATATGGAACCCGTCTCCTCTTCCTCCCCCTCCCATAAAGGCAGAAGGCGGGGGACCGCTGAGCTAGGGAGTTGACTACGAAGGTCAAGTCCTAAGGGCCAAAAGAGGAGCAGGCACGTCGTGCTCCCTCGGCCCCCTTAGGACAGGACAATCCAACCTCCCACCTACCCAGCTTTTCACCCTCCTGGGAGAGTACCGCCGCTGCCAAGGAATGCAAGCCCAGGTGGGAAGGACCCTGAAGGTGGGTGCACGGAAGGACCCTAATGGTGGGTGCACACCTCCTTATTCAGCACCTGACACCCACCAACCCCTACATACAGGACCCCTTCCCCCAGAGTCACTTGGAAGGGGGGGCAGAGAGACCCCTTCCCCCAGAGTCACTTGGAAGGGGGGGCAGAGGCCCCTTCTCCCAGAGTCACTTGAAAAGGGGGGCAGAGAGGCCCCTTCCCCCAGAGTCACTTGGAAGGGGGGGCAGAGAGACCCTCCCCCCAGAGTCACTTGGAAAAAAGGGGAGGGCAGAGAGACCCCCTTCCCCCAGAGTTACTTGTCTGGAATGGTAGACCGGGTACGGCGGGGAAACCTCAGTGCAGCTGAGTAGACCTGGTAGAGCAGGGAAACCCTTGGCCCGGCTGAGTAGACCTGGTAGAGCAGGGAACCTTTGCCGTGGCTGAGTAGACCTGGTAGAGCAGGAAATCTTTGGCGTGGCTGAGTAGACCGGCTGCAAGTAGATCAGCTGCGGTAGACCGGCTGCCAGTAGATCAGCTGCGGTAGACTGGCTACAAGTAGATCGGCTGCGGGTAGACCGGCTGTGGGTAGATCGGCTGTGGGTAGACCAGCTGCGAGTAGACCGGCTGCGAGTAGATCAGCTGCGGGTAGACCGGTTGTGGGTAGATCGGCTGCAGGTAGACCAGCTGCGAGTAGACCGGCTGCGAGTAGATCGGCTGCGGGTAGGCCTGCTGTGGGTAGATTGGCTGTGGGTAGATCAGCCGCGGTAGACCGGCTGTGTCCCAGCTTTCAGAAACGCCTGTCAGAGACATTTGCTCCTCAGCTAGGGAGGCTTTTGGACCTCTGCGCTCTCGGTAGCGCCGGCGGGGGTGCCTTTCGGGCGACGTCTGTTTCCTCAGCTTTGGAGGCTTTAGACTTTTGCGCTCTCAGGAGCGCCAGCGGGGGATGCCTTTCTCCTCAATCAGGGAGGCTTCGATCTTTGCGCCCTCAAAAGGGTGCCCTTAGTAGCACCAGCAGGGGGTGCCTTTCTCCTCAATCAGGGAGGCTTTTTTAACTTGGCGCGCGCAGAGATTGTCTGCGGCTCTTGACATTCAGCTCTTAGCAGCTTCGGCTCTTTTAATCAGTGACTTGCTCAGGTTGCTTTAGTCTGGTTGCCTCTCGTTGTGAATCCCACCCTCGTCACCAGTGTTGTGTTGCAGGCGGACACACGAGGCAGACACGGATCTAAAGGCTAACACTACTTTATTTGAAGCATAACAGGTTACCGCGGCTGCCTGGCTGGGCTGGCAGCCGGCTGGCGGCAGCAGCTGATGCCATTTGACAGCTCCTTTTATAGCCGGCTGTCAAACGGCATCAACCAATGGGAACAGTTGGTGCTCCCGCCAGGAATGCGGACCAGATTGAAGACTGCAGTTGGTCAGGGACACCACACAGGCATCCTCAACTATTTTCCTTTCTCTCCACTTCTCAAACACTCCAGTATTGAGAGGTGCAAAAGCAGGGGTTTTTCCGCGAATGCCTCATCTCCCACACTCCTCCTAGAACTCCAAATCACTCCTACAATCTCCCCTCGTCTTACGTAGTTTAGATCTAGTAACTCTTTGTACATCTTTGGGAATATCCCCAGTATGACTAGCAGATGGTGTGTCTCCACTTATAAACCCCTCTGTAGACTCACGCACTCCGTCATTCAGCAGATAAATCTTTTCCTCATCCACCTCCGATGCAAGTGGCAAAACTAAATCCACATTTATGCCTTCTGCCATCGCTTCCCAATGTAGCACACCAAACAGTTCACGGGGATTGGGGGGGGATGACAGGTGCACAAGAGGATTTGAAGAGAGCTGACTTTCTTCTCAGCTGTTTTGCCAAATTCCAGGCAGGAAGGGAAACAAAGGTCTCAAGGTAATGATCAAATGAGTCTTTATTTGTCCACACAATGTTCCGGATTCAGGTAACAACAAATAACCAAGAGGAATTAAAGTCAACTCTGGCGCATCTCACAACCAGAGTTGTATTTATACACCAGTTAACAACTTAATGACTTTATCCACGATCTGGTGAGTGCTACTGGATCACATCTGGTCACCATGTAACACTCTAAACACCGTGCTTTTTATCCATTAATTATTTACCCCTATTTACTATACTTGTACAAATATCATATTCCAACATTGTATTTACGCCTATGAAGTGACCCTCCACCCCTCTTGAGATCGTTAGTTCAACAGGCAGCATCCAAATCACTTTTCTACAACTGCCCACAGGCTGTAACAGCTCAGCGTGTGACGACAGCAAGGTTCGTTATCTCCGTGGAACAGTCGAAGCCCCAGGTTGGGTGGTTAACAGCACTTCCCCCCTCAACAGCATAGTCTGACATGGCACAACGCATGGTGTCATGGCTCCAGCATGCCCTGGAGACATGACAGCTAGATTGTGGGCATTTTTAAAGATTAAAAACTGGCTAGTCTTTTCCCTGATGGATTCCAAGACTAATAAAAATAAGGTAGGGTGTCTAGAAATTTACTTTTTTTATCATGACCTGACCATGAATATCCAGTACTATATATGAAAGTCTAACAATTAAAATTTCTTTGTGTGACTTCCTTATTTCACCATCTTACTGTCGCCTCAACATTTTCATCAGGTAAGTGATAATATATCTCTAGATTTAATTTATATTTGTAGCCATATCCATAATGATTCTTTTGAGAAATCTGGTCTTTCTAGCACAGGGGTATCAATCTCAAGGCCCACTGGGCAGATCTGGCCAGTGAGTACTTAGATCTGGCCCATGGGGCCATCCTGGAAACAGTGGACTGGCCTGCGATGCAGTGGTGGAATTCAAATTTTTTTACTACTGATTCTGTGGGCGTGGCTTGGTGGACATGGCAGGGGAAATATACTGTAAAATCTCCAGTCAGAGGTGGATTTGCTGGTTTTCCGACTACTCAAAATTTCCGCCACCGGTTCTCCAGAACTGGTCAGAACCTGCTTAATACCACCTCTGCTGCCATGCCTCTGCCAGTGAAAACAGGCTCCTGAACTCCGTTTTTCACTGGGACAGCCTCTTGCAGCCCTCTGCCAGTAAAAACAGAGCCCTGGAGGACTGTGCTCGGGCCACCACTGGTGCCCCTGACACAAGTGACATCAAGCTGGCCATGCCCACCCTGACCCCCCAAGTTAAAACACAACCCCGATGCAGCCCTCAATGAAATCAAGCTTGACACTCTTGTTCTAGCATATCGGATTATGCTGTTCTTGATACAAAGAACAGCAGAATTTCCAGTCCCATTTTTGTTCTTTATATAAAGATCAGATCCAGAAATTAGCATATCTATTGTATTTCTCCATTGTACACAATAAATATATGTCCTCATTCCAAAACCCAACACAATATTTTAATCCTCCCACTTTTGACTTAGAGGACTCTAGTACTGGTACAGAAACACTTATATTGTCAGGATTCTGGCAGTTACCCCAATTAAATCATGTCTTGAGCCAAACTTCTCACACACACACACAAACACACACACACACATATTCATAGATTTTCCCAGGTACAGGTATGCAGGCCTTGGTGTGTTTGATCTTTTCCCGTGTAAGATTGAGAGTATCTTGGTGATGTTTCAATGAGGTCCCACTCGCCATCTTCAGGCTGGTACTTTCAGCTTTGTGCTCGCAAGCACGAAGCCAAAAGCACCAGCCTGAAGATGGAGAGTGGGACTTCGCCGAAACATCGTCAAGATACTCTTAATCTTACATGGGAAAAGACCCAAACACACCTAGACCTGCATATGTATGTTTGTATGTAAATAGATAGATAGATAGATAGATAGATAGATAGATAGATAGATAGATAGATAGATAGATAGATAGATAGATGCCATATATACTCAATGTTCTTTTTGATGTGAGCCCTTTTCACAATCTTTTTGTCTCGCTCCATCACCTAACAATTATGGTATCCATTAGACAAATTTAATATTAACCCATCTGTGTTTCTATTTATCAAATCTCTCACATCCACCACGTGACTTTATCACTTAGGAGTTAAATCCTTCCTAAAGAATCCATTGCTTACTTAGCCTTAAAATTTTCCTATTCTTTAAGATCCTTGTTCTTCCAACAACAAAACTATCTTCCTGGCAGTGGGATAAAGACAACCCACTATCTATAAGTTATTCTTATAGTTTTTCTTCATAAGACGAATATGTACTCCTACTTAAATTCTTATTTGGTCTTCTCCCAAATGATCCTCTTCCACCAAAGGCTATTTCTCAAATTTTACAGGCTAAATAATAAATTTAATACTAACTAAAGTTGAGAGATTATTGTTTTCATGGAATATTTTCCAATTACTTCCATATTTTTGAGAATGAGGTTTCTATTAATATAGGTTTAAATTTGTGAAAGTTTCTACTACAGCACTTATCTTTTTGTCAAAAATCAAGGTTAAAAAGTGATATGGAGGCATGTTTCCTTCCCTTCCTTCTTTAGGGATGAGTTGTATGAACACTGTGAAAAAAAGGGGTTTCTGAGAAAATCCATAGTATCTCAGAGGGCTCCCTTAAAATTCCATCACTTGTATTTTGGTGGCTTGCCTTAAGGACATATTTTAGAAATAATGAATTGAAGGATCATTGTGTGCTAATAGTGCTATAAATCTCCACTTATCTGTTGTACATTTGCATAGTTAAGAAGGAATTTATCACAAAATGCTAGTTATTACTTACTCCAAGGAAGCAGTGTGGAATACTTATAGGCAGAACTAGTGTTATTGGAAAAGTGAGGTGTAAAGTCATAACAATATAAAAAAAATATCCCAGAGATGACAGATAGGTTTGGAGATCAGGATATCTGGCTTGGAGATCAACTTAGGCAGTGGTGGCTGTCCCTACTCAGAGGCTTCAAAACAATAGTGTTTGGGATGAAATCCATCAAACAAGCCTGTTAATCTCCTTCAAGCATTAGCGGAGACTTTGTATCCCATTGTTAGAAACCATCTGCCTCACCCACTATCTGAAAGAGTTTCACTTTTACTTACACCTTGGATAGAAACAGCATCCCATGCCAGGCCTGAAAGCTTCCCTGCATTATCCGCAAAATATAGTTGCCACTGAGATTGCTGGAAAGGAAATTAAAGCAAGAGAGCTATGTAGATATCTTCCAACTATATAAAATAAACAACACATAAAACAAGGCAGAACAAAAGGAACTTTTTTTCCTTCCTTATTGAATGGTGATGTGAGAATTGCGCTACAGCCATATATGAGGATTATTTCTTCCTTTTTTCAATGAAGTACTATCACTTTGATATTCTAAACAACCATTCCAAGCTTCCACCAATTATTGTGCCAATTCTTCAGTCCAGAAGTTCCAATGCATATTTGGGATTGGAGTGTTATTAATGGGCTAACATTATTTAATAGGAATTGAGAGCTTATTATTCAAAGGGCAATATAGTTTGCGTGTTTGACTCTAGAGATTCCAAGTTCGCAGTAAGTCCTGTAACTCCACAAAAACACTGTAGTGTTTTCCCACTTATGAAAACTCAGCTCTGGCATCCACAATCAAGCCTAGAACTGAATCTTGATCCACTTAGATCCCAGATTTCAGTCCAAATTCATTCAGGGTACTTCTTAGAACATGCAGAACATGCAAAGTGTCACCTGTCCTACCTGGGACTATAGATCAAGTCCTCTAAGGAGAAAGCTGCTTCTTTCAACCTTGAGTTCAAGCTCTCCTTCCCCATTTAAAAAATAAATAGTTGTGAGACAACCAACCTTTCAGTAATAAGTCATTGATACTTACACAACTGGGAGAATTAACAGCATTCAATTTCAGTTTGCCTCCTTCCCCAATTTCCATCATAGTTTAAGCTTTTTTTGTTTGTTTGTTTCTTGTTTAGTGACTTACATAGATTCCAGAAATGGAAGATGTTCAAATGCATTTGCCTCAATGGTCTGGATTTGATTATATGAGACATCCCTGTTTAAAAAAGCACACACAGCTGAAACAAAATGTCCAATTCTATCTTCATCTCTCACAGTTTCTTTATGTGTTTTTCATATATTTGATAGCCTGCAATATTAGTTTTAATAAAAGATAACAAATCAATGTGTGGTACATTGAAGAGATTGGTACAGCACTTCACACACACCAATTTTTTTGTGCCATTGTTTTTCCATCCATTCCCTTATAACTTAATTCATATTTGCAGTAGTATTAATTATGACAATAAGTAGAACGTTCAACAATGGGAATTATAGCCCCAACATACATACAGCCAGTTTGGTCTAGCAGTTAAGGCATCATGGAAACCAGGAAACTATGAATTCTAGTTCCACCTTAGTCATGAAATCTGGCTGGGTGATATAGGACCAGTCTCGCCTTTTCTTTTTCTCTCAGCCCAATTCACTCACCTTTGTTGTTGTGGGAAAAATAGGAGGAAGGAGTATAGTATGTATTTTCTACCTTGAGTTTTTAATAAATGTGGAGAATACAGTAAACAACCTATTTAGAGGGCACCGGCTCAAGGAAGGTTACCTTACAATTTTGCAGATATGTCTCCCACACTGCTGCCTTTAAGGAAAGGCTAAAGATGATAGCATTTCCTGAGGACTTTTGTGGACTGATGGCACATATTTTGTTTTATTTGCAGTCTTTTTATATTTTTGTATCTTGGTAGTCACCAAAACTCTTGTGAATGCATAAAACTTTGTTACCCAAGCAAATAAGATATATTTTAAATATGTACATATGAAACATTCCTTATATCCAGAATCAACAAGAGAGATCTGTCACTGAAGTTCTAAATAATAAATTGATAACTTTTTATGAGCGTTTGCAAACTATTTATCATGTTGATTAAAATTTGAGAGTGCTATTAAAATTTGCCATAACAGCTGAACTATCATTTAGCTATTCTATTCACTAGTGTAAATAAACAAATCCAGAAAATAGGTTAGTTTACTATATTTACATCACCAACTGCCTGACTCAATATGATTTTCAAAGCTATACAAAACTTACACAAAAATACAAAATAGCATATAAAACTGAAACAAGATACAGTAAAAGAAACATACATTGATTGGGATTGAAATTCAATGTGTTGTATCCTACTAAATAGGAATTCTGCTAATAGGAACTTTGGTCATCATGACCCAAAACTTGGCGAGAGGGCCAAGTTTAACTTATTTTCTAAAAACTTTTCTAAAAGCCTAAGGGCCAAAATATATGGGACAAGGTGACATTGTTTTTGACAAAGGACTTAAAATGTGTCCTTCCTGTCGGAACATGTAGGATGGGAAGAGCAGATATTTTGTGAGAAGGTAGTATTACAAATAACCCAGATCTACCTAATGCAAGATTTGATGGATGATAACACAAAGAATTGAATCTGGAATACTAGAGGGACCCAGAACATTTCAAAGAACGTAACTATTGCAAGGGCACAACAAGCAATATTCATAATTACCCATGTCATGTATTCTGAATTGAAGCTTCTGGATGTTCTTAAAGGGAGCTCTATGTAGAGGGCATTTCAATAATTCAATTGCATAGTCATTAAGAAGTGAATGACCATGAGGAGGTCCCCCTGATCCAGAAATGGGTGCAATTGATACACAAGATGAAACTGTGCAAAGGCTGCATCCAGTCACATCTGACATCTGGTCTTCTAGCAAATTGTGCACTGAATCCAAATAAAACAGCCATGTCCAAGTTAGAGATTAAATATCTCTACTTCCAGGACTTGTGGGCCCAAAACCTTTAGTTTCTCGGTCTTGGTGGTTTTGAGCCAAACCTATTCTTCACCATCCAGACCCCCCTCCCATGCCCCAGTTTCTAGACTTGGCATAGAACCTTGACAGCTTTATTCAGGTGGACAGAAAACGAGAAATATGATTAAGTATCATCAGCAGATAAATGGTGACAATTTGCCTTAATGATCTTAAAATAGAAATCAACATAGAATGAGGTGTATGACAATACAATACAATATCACTTATCCTTTTCTCAGCCTGACTGGGCAAAAGATGGAATAAAAATCAATGATGCATATTTAAATAACTTAAGATTTGCAGATGATGAAGTTCTCTTCTCACAAAACCCAGAAGGGATACAAAGAGCCGCACAAAGCAGGAGAACCATTTGACTTAAAAATAAACCTGAAAAGAGCCAGGTTATGTTTAATAAATTAACCAAAGCAAGGGAAAAAAGTATATCTGGAGAAGAACTAGACTTAATAGGCCACTACATATACCTTGGTAAACCGATCTCAATGGAAAATGATACAATAAAGGAAATTGAATGACGTGTTAAATATGTTGGCAGGCATTCTGCAAGCTAAGCATAAATTTCAAAAACAACCTTCCCTTATGCCTGAAGAGAAGTTTTTGATCATTGTGTACTACCTGTTCTAACATAGGCCAGTGAAACATGGACACTAACCTCACAATCGATACAAAAGCTACAAGTGGCACAAAGAGCCATGGAAAGATACATGCTCAGCATTACAAGACAAGACAGAAAGACCTGCACATGGATTAGAGAATAAAAGAAAGTATACTATATCATCAAGAGAGTAAAATAATTGAAATGAAAATGGGCTGGTCACATAATAAACAGAACTGGTGGCAGATGGACCAAGGCAGTCATAGAATGAATCCCACTTGATAAAAAGCACCCATGAAAGAGCCGTAAAACAAGATGAGTTGACAATATCAGCAAATATTGTGGGCCCAATTGACAAAAGAAAGCTCATGACTGTATTGGTTGGAAACACGCAGAAGAGGCCTTCATCCTGCAGTGGTTTGACAATGATGATGATGATCATCAGAAGTATCTATTCTAGTATTTAGTATCTATCATAAGCAGAAGTATCTTCATCTTCTGGAGGTTCTCAGTCACCCCTCAAATTACTGTGGCTGCACATAGTCTGCATAAGTGTGATCCAAACTAAAATGACCATTACTGTGTTATTTCATGTATTAGAATCTCAGTGACAATCCCCTTCCATCTGAAACTCAAGTGGGACCATTATGGACCAGGAGTGGACTTTTTAAATAAATTTAGCATTCCTGCAGAAAGTATGCACTGCAGGAAATTTAGGATTAACAGAAAGTGATCTGTCCATGACAAGGGATTGACGGTACTGTGTCCAATGGCAGCTAATGTTTCTATTATCCTGAAACAAAGGCCATGTCCATGATGTGCTTCTCCTGTGGTTTGATTTAGTAATAGAGAGTAAGGTGCATTGTTGTATGGCAACTATGAATTCCCAGGAGACCTCTGGTCCATGGATGACAGGATGAAGTCCCTCAGAATCATAAAATTGGGGAACTCCATTGCCAGGCTAATATGGCATCACAGGGGCAAGGAGTTTCCTATATGTAGTGAGTTTGGTAGTAGCAATCTCTCCTCCTCCTCCTCCTCCTCCTCCTCCTGCTCCTCCTCCTGCTCCTCCTCCTGCTCCTCCTCCTCCTCCTCCTCCTCCTCCTCCATCATCTAGATCAAACTTTAAACTGCCAGAATGAAGCCAACTTCTTGGCTTTGCTGTTGTTGTTCCAAATATAAGTCATTATCGGTACATGCTTCTAGTAGTAGACAACATACCAGCAGATGGCCCAGGTTCTATGTCACTCCAAATTCACATAGCATGTTGTTATCTGCTAAGAGCTTCCACTTGAGCATATTGGTTTTACATTTAGGAAACTCTCAACCCATTCGGGGACCTCAAGTAGTATAAGGGAGATTAGGTCCTTCAGCTATATCTTCCTTTAATATTATTCCTTGCTTGATGGTTTCCTTCTTCGATCTTTTAATTCGATTTTGTTCTTGTATACCCTCAAGAATATTTGTTCTGGCCATAAAGCTATTTCTAGATCTGAGTCAGCTGGCTTGGGGCATATACCTGTTCAGAAGATGTTGAAGATCATTCTCTTGCTTAGTTCACTTAGTTCTCTGGCATCTGCTACTATTTCTCTCCTGATCTTAAGTAGGGCAATGCCATCAAGAGAATATATTTTCTCAATTAGTATAGGTTTGAAACAACCTATTACTAAATGTATTGCTTCATTGATCTAATCTCTAAGTAACCTAACAAATAGGGATTCATATCCAGCTATCTAAGGGGCAACACTTATTCACAACTTCCTCCCAAAACAGCAGTTCTGCTAACAGCCTTGGTGCTACATTCCTTCTTTATGCTCAGCCAATTCTCAGTAATACACAGCAAATTGGTTAAATCCAAAATTAGGATTTGGGCTTTATTACAAACTTACCCAATATTCCAAAACTCCAGTATGCCCCTGGATGTCAGAAATTTGATCATTAGGAATTTCACGCATTTTAAAAGTGGGATAGCCCCTTGGAAGATAACAAGTAAGGCACTGCTAGAAACAGTAACTTACAGATGTATGAGTAAAAACAAGCCATCTGGAGATGTATTGTCCAGCCTGCTCAAGCTATTGTTCTTGAGAATCCTAAAGAGATGGGGAAAAATTAGAACAACATACTGACAAAAAAAATCACAGCCTTTCACTGTGATTGAAGATAGAAACCATGCTAACTGTTTCACTAGTCCACCTGTAGTAGTGACACACTTGTGATGCATAATCATCAAGGATCTAGTGGGCAGGAAGCATTCTTCCTTTGCATTCAGCTACCTCAAGGATGATCTAAGCCCAGGACACAGTAAAGAAGTGGACGGGAATGCATATTTCTTCTACATAAGTTACATAGGATGAACATGAGAGTATACTCACAAGTACTGAGTAAAAGGATAGGGCCACCACACCCATTTGTCAATGGAAGAAATTGCGTTTTCAGTGAAATCCCTGAAGGGGAAAAATTTATATAGGAGAATATAATTTAAATGGATACTGCCAGGTGAGAATATCTTGAAATAAAACACCACATTTTATCTCTAATACATTAAATAGAGTGTAAGTAAACATCACATTAATCTGATATACTAAATGGAGATAATATCTCGAGAGACAACTCAATCCACCACAGAATTTTTTCAAGCCCAGCCACAGATATTTAAAGAAAAGCAGGGAAGGAGCTTCAGGTGTATTTCCCCTTATCCACGTTCCCATCTTTGGTATTCACAAAAATAGAGAACTTGTAGCAGCTCTAAGTTTCACATACAACAGTGAGAGATGCTGACAGTTACAGTCACCTCTGGAAAGTCACAAGTTGCCTAGAAGTAGATTATAAAATGAAATATTAGGAAGAAACTGATGCTATAGTATTTCTTGACTTGGCTCTACATTGGTGGAAAGAGGTGCCTTGACAATTTCTGTTAAAAACTGAGCCAAGCATTAAACTAAACTGAAATCTGTGAACATAAAGATTCTTCTAAGATCATATATACACAATGCTTGCTGTTTGTCTATATTCTTATCAAAATACAGCAAATTATATTGAAACTATAACTTCATCTTCTTTATCACCACACATATTTTCCCAGTTTCTAGATACATCAATAAAAATTGGAAGACTGTTAGCTTTCATGCCTTCATGGGAGCCTAGATCTCAGAAGTTTGTGATTTCTAGGCCAGACCCATAAACTTTATACTACATTGCTTTTTTTTATGTAATAAAAATAGATGAAGTTCTAGTTTTATTATTTTGTCACCTCTCTCTAATATGTATTGATATCACCTATTGAGTCTACGTGGATGATTTTTATATAAATATATGTGCATATGTTTCTTGCAATTTGATATTTTTATTTTTTTTGTTGTTTAATAATCAGTACTTTCTTTTTAAAAAAAACTGTCTTGGGCTTTTCTAACAAACTTCTTTCTTGATCTGATATCTAATCTTTGAATATGTTAATTAATTCAAAGGTCTGTTTTACGCCCATCTGCCTGTAGTATGCAGAATAAATAGTGACTTCAGATCGAGCTAGAGTTTATTTTCAGGGGAGGTCATATTTTTGGAGAAACATGGCACATGCACAAAATCCAAATTGAAACATGAAAAAAAAATGCTCATCTGATTTCACAACAGTCAAATCCTAAGCCATAGTTTTTTCACTAAACTGGCTACCAAAACAAAAGGAGTCTCAATGTGTTAAAGCATTATAAATAAGCCCTATACTTTTCAGGAGACATACAACTTTCCACCTTAATGCTTATTCTATATAAGCATTATATCTTCTCGCTTGTTACCAAAAATTCTCCCCTTTAATAGCAATAGCAGCAATAGCACTTATATACAGCTTCACTTTGCTTTACAGCCCTCTCTAAAGCAGTTTACAGAGTCAGCATATTGCCCCCAACAATCTGGGTCCTCATTTTACCCACCTCGGAAGGATGGAAGGCTGAGTCAACCTTGAGCCTGGTGGGATTCAATCTGCCAAATTGCAGGCAGCTGGCTGCAGCAGAAGAAGCTTGCAGTACTGCACTCTAACTACTGTGCCACCAAGGCTCTTCAAAAGTGTCCTTTTCCTCCCACATTTGGGAGAATGGAGTTGCTTCCAAGTCCTAAATACTCACAGCATGACAAACTTATATTCATGATCAATTGGATTAGGGACATGGTAGAGGCAAGGAGAGTTAGTCCTGCTACAGTTAAGGATTTCTAAGGTACAACGGCATAGATTGGGACACAGCTCTGTGGCTGTGTTTGACCTCTTAAGAAGCATTAGTAGAATCCAAATGAATACAAGGTGGGTAGCAGAGACAGCAATATATCCCATGCTTCACATTTGACTCCAGTAAAGAAGGCTTGGAATATGGCAGCCAACAGTGGAAGTTACCAAGCAAACAGTTACCCTGTTACCAAGCAACCATATCTACATGTCATTCCACATAGAGGCTACAGGAGAAGGCCACCACAGAGTTCTACTTGGTTATGACATCATTTTACCATGATTCTTGACATCATAGAATTGCCAGGTCTGTGCTGTCCAGACAGTATATAGTAATGGGAATTGAGATAGTTAAGTTAGAATTGGGAGCTGCCCCCTTAAGGGAATGCCTCATGATAAATGTAGTTAATGCATCCTGGGAAATATAGTTCATGTCATGTGGTCACATCTGTAATCCTGATTGGCCACTGAATTGACCTTTGGTTGGGTTGGGGGAGGTTCCTTCACTCTTGCCTGGACCCCAGCAGCGTGCTGGTATCTCACCCTCTCTGCTCCTTCATTATGGGATGAAAGATCACTATTCTTTTACACTATGAAGATGACTATGCAAAGATTTGGACATTAAGATGAATCTCAACATAATTGTGTGTTATACCTTGAGGATTCCTTGTGATTCCAATAAAGGAACTTTGTATGGAAGCCTTTGTAGAGTTGCCTGTCTGTCTTTAAATTCAGCCAGCCAATTAGAAGACAGAACAAGGTCCATGGCAACAAATAGGTAGTGGTCTCTTTTATAGTTAATGAGTTGATTTCATGAGATCACTCAAATATTTGTGCTTAATTTTTTGGGTCAGAGTCACAGTGGTGAATGCCATATATTTCAATGGGAAAATCAGACTAAAATTTGGCTATCATTGTCCAGCTACTAAAACATATCACTGTAAACTACCTAAAGCTAAAAAAAAGGGGGAGGAGGGAGATAAGCAATGGAGAGAGGAAGGTAGGAGGACTTAGATTTATATACCATCCCATTGTTCTTTACAACACTCTGGATGGTTTACAATGTCAACATATTGCCTCCAGGCCTGAGGAAAGGGGGCCGATACATTGTTCCGAGGCCCATGGAGCTCAAAGGGGGCCCATGAAGGGGAAACTTTTAAAAAATGTTTACAAAACCAAATATTTAAAAAGAAAAACAGCGGGACAGTGTATCAATCTGGACATGCCCGGGCAGGGGTGGGGGTGGTGCGTGTGGCTCGCAACAAAACACTCCAAAGCTGGATCAAATCAACTCACCAGAGGGTGATCATTGCTGCTGCTGCTGCTGCGCTGGAAGGACACACCTTCCTTGCTTGCTGTTTGCCCTCCAATGAATTGATTTGATCCAGCTTTGGAGTTGTTTGCTGTGAGCCACCCCCACCATCCCCCACCCCTCCACCCTAGTCGGGGCATGTCCAAGTTGACACACTGTCCTGCTATTTTTCTTTTTAAAAATTTGGTTTTGTAAAAAAAAATTAAAAAGTTTTCCCCTTCGATGGCAAGGAAGGAAAGCATGTCCTTCCCGCGCAGCAGCAGCAGCAATGTTTGCTCCCTCCCCATTCTCTTCTCCCCTTTCCCCCAGTTCTTGAAGAATGAACTTCGACTTCTCACCCTGTCGAAATCCTTCACGCCAAAAGGGAGGAGGCGCCACTTAGTCAGAGAATCTGTGCACGCCAGTACGCCAAAGGGTAACTGACAAGAGGTGGCTTTAAAACACAAGAGCATCAACCGAGGAGGAGAGGGAGTGGACGAGGGAAGTGTCACTTTTCTTTCATTCATATAGACTAGAGTGAATCATTCTTCTCCCAGTCGAAAAAGAAAAAATCTACTTGTGGACTGCGCAGATTCCAACACTGCTTCTCCATACTTCATCCTCACCCTCCCTGCTTCCCAATCTGCTTCACTGCCCTGGCACCCTCCCCTTTTTTAAATGAGCCTCTCACAGGGTGTAGGGGGGAGAGGAAGGGGAGATCCTCATGGTTGTGTTAACTTAATGTGTAGGTGAGGGGGCCCATATTAGCCTTGTTCCAGCACTTATTAATCTTCTTGGTGGCCCTGATTGCCCCTAACAATCTAGGTCCTTACTTTACTGACCTCGGAATGATAGAAGGCTGAGTCAACCTTGAACCTGTCAGGATCAAACTCTGGACCGTGGACAGAGTTAGCCTTCAATTGTGCATGTAAGATAATCATTCTTAGAAGAAAAAGCAGATAACTGTTCAAATAAATCTCTGTGCTACATCCAGGTGTCTTCCTTCCCCCAAAATTCATTTATTAAATTTCTGTCACATTGCAAGCAGCCCAAATCCTGTGGGCTTACATGAGTACTATCTATAGGGAAATTTATAGTAGTTATGGTAAATCTAAAATCCTAAAATCAACCATGAGAATGTTAAAAATAACAACTCAGGGAAAAAAAAAAAAGCAGCAACAGCAAAAAAAATTATCCCCAAATAAGTTAAAATTCTTTCCAGAACAGCTTGATCTTTAACAACTGTCTGTGTATAATCCGGGACATCAACCTGATTACCACGACTTTAAAAAGAAAACCCATTAAACTGAAAAGCAATTCCCTCCTGGCTTCACATTTGGTGGTTTGGTCTGTCAAAGAAGTGGCGGCTCCAGTCCATTCACACCATCCAAGAGACAGTGGTGGTGGTTTGGGCAAGGAAAGAGGTGGCAGTGGCAGACCATTCATGCCAACAAAGAGGTGGTGGCAGCAGACTGTTTGCACCGGCAAAGACAAAGGAAGGGTCACCAAGCAGGCAGAGAGCTGGGCTGTGTGTGAGGCAGAGGAGAATGGTGAGAAAGGCTCAGCAGGGAGCAGGGCCATGTGGGAAACTGGGGTGAAGGCAGGCAAGTGAGCTGGCTGTGGGGGCCACATGGTTGAGGCAAGTGAACAAACGAGGGAGCCAGAGAGCAGCAGCAGCTATGCCAAGGCGGGGAAGGTGAGATAAGGAGTGTCTGGGACTTCTTGGAGGGGTGGGGCGGTGTTAAGTACTTGGACATGGGTTGGAGTAAATGGAGACAGCCTCTGAATGTGAACTTTCAGCTCTTTATTGCATAGTGACTTCTCTAAACAACAACAGTGAACTCTGCCTTATATAGGCAACCCTTGTGAGAATTGTCCAATAGCGAGCTATGAACGCTAGCTCTTTTAACCAATAATAATCCTCTGTTAAGGGCCAATCGGATTCTTAAGAACTAACCAATCCGATCTGGCCACCTAACAGCCAATCAGAAGTGCAGGGCCAGAACCCTGCACTTTACCTCAAGCTCATACTTTATTAACTATGGTACATACACAACACCCCTTCCCCCTGGCTTCTTGATTACGGTGTAGTTATATAGTTCTTTAAATAGGACGGTTGTCTTTTAAGTCTTTCGGATTTTCATTGGACTGGTTGATTGCAATCCTGTTGAGATAGATTGTTGTTTGGCAGGGGATCTGCTTCTTGCTCAGGTGCAATTTCTTGCGGTGCAAACAATTCTCCTTCCTGCTCCATTTCCTGAGTCTCACTTAATTCATCGCTCCCTTCGAGCAGGTTCCCTGGAATGTCATCTTCTTCTGTACCTCCCCCCCCTCGGTTTGGTCATGGGGGAGTTGTTGACTGGCCGTTGTGAGTCGTGACCGTAATTGGTCGATATGCCATTTCCACAGTCTATTGTCACAGCATTTCACTAGGTAGGATTTGGGGCCAGTCACTCGCACTACCATTGCCTCTATCCATAACGGATCGCCTGATAAGTTTCGTGTGTAAACGTGGTCTCCAACCTGGAAGGTGCAATAGCGACCACTGGATCCTATTGGATTTTCCGGTTCGTAAGCAGGGTGCAACTGGTCGAGGTGGGAACGGAGTCTTTGTCCCATCAGTAGTTCTGCGGGAGTTTTGCCGGTAACGCGATGTGGAGTTATGTGTTGCAAAAAGAGAATTTGGTTGACCTTGTCATCGATATTGTCATAGTCCATTTTTTGCAAAGTCTTTTTAACAAATTGGACCATGCGTTCCGCTCGGCCATTGGTCACAGGATGCGCAGGCCAGGTGAGCGCATGGCGGATGCCACAGTCAGCGAGGTATTGCTCGAACATTAGTGCCGTAAACTGTGGCCCGTTATCGGACACCAGGACGTCAGGCAATCTGTGGGTTGCAAAGAGTCTATTTCGGATCTTGATCACTGCCTCGGAAGTTGTAGCCGTCATACGATGAATTTCTAACCAATTGGAATATGCGTCGACTGTCAGCAGGAAGGTATATCCTTTGGTTGGCCCCGCGAAATCCAGGTGGATTCTGGACCAGGGTCCACGTGGCGTCTCCCATTCAGAAGGCATGGCTTTTGGTGGGGTGTTGCTGGCTTGTTGGCAATTGGTACACGCTTTGACCCACTGCTCGATTTGCCGGTCCATGCCCAGCTACCATGCGTAGCTTCGTGCAAGCGCTTTCATCCGCACGATGCCAGGGTGGCCCTCGTGCAGGATTTGTAGCAGCATCTTCTGGAGTCGTTCTGGGACAATGACTCTATCGCCCCAGATAATACAGCCTTTTTGGGAAAAAAGTTCAGTCTGTCTCGATTTGAATGGCGCGAAGTCATCTGGTACTTGGTCCAATGGCCATCCGCATTCTACCCAGCCTAGGACTCGAGCTAAGGTGTGGTCTCATTTGGTTTCTCTCGCGATGTCTCAGGCGGTCATAGGTGGCGAGTTGAGTGTTTTGATCTGCAACGTGGTTGCCGTTGGTGCTGGATCGTCGAGACTCTCTGGGAGTGGTACTCGGCTTAATGCGTCGGCGTGGGGAATGGCTTTCCCCGGGCGATATTGCAGGCGATAATTATAAGCAGCTAGGAATTCTGACCATCAGGTCATTCTAGGGGATAATATGTAGGGGGTTGGCTTGTGCCCGGCTATTATCCCTAGCAACGGTTTGTGGTCAGTTATAATGGTAAATGTCCTTCCATACACATATTCATGAAATTTCTTTACAGCTGAAACGATTGCGAGAGCTTCTTTATCAATTTGTCCATAGTTCCGCTCTGCTTGTGAAAGAGTCTTCGAAAAGTAAGCAACAGGGGCTTCATTCCCATTAGGCAGTACATGACTCAAAATGGCACCCACCCTGAAGGGTGATGCATCACAGGTTATAACTAATGGTAAAGTCTCGTTATACTGCATAAGTACAGAGTCAAATGTGAGCAGTTTTTTAACATTCCGGAACGCTTGTTCTTCCCAGTAACCCCATACCCATAATGCTTTTTTATCTAATAACCGGTGTAACGGTTCAGCAACAGTCGCCTTGTGCGGTAAAAATACATTATAGAAATTAATGAGGCCTAAGAACGCCTGGAGATCAGCCTTGTTTCGTGGCCTGGGAGCGTTTTTTATAGCCTTTAATTTACTTTCGGTAGGATGAATGCCCTGGCTATCAATCCAATACCCTAGAAACTCAACACTGTCAGTATATAAGTGACATTTATTTTTTTTTACCTTAAGTCCTGCCTCTTGGAATTTTTTAAGAACACATTTCAAACAATCCTGCAAGATTTTTTTGGTAGGGGCTGCAATTAATACGTCATCGAAATACGGAACCACGCCCTTGATTCCCTGTAACAACCTTTCCATGAAGCTTTGGAATATCCCCGGGGCTACACTAACCCCAAATTGCAATCGGGTACATTTAAAGGCACCTCTGTGCATTACAATTGTTTGGGCTTGGGCCGTCTTTTCATCCACTGGTAGTTGTTGATAAGCTTGAGCTAAATCTAATTTAGCGAAAACCTTTCCGCCCCCCAAGGAATGGAGGAGGTGCTGCACCACCGGAACTGGATACGCATTCTGCTGTAGGGCATGGTTTAAAGTGGCCCGGTAGTCCCTACAAATTTGGATTGACCCGTCTGGCTTAATGGGTGTTACAATAGGGGTTTCCCATGGAGAGTGATCGATGGGCTTCAACACCCCTTGAGCAATTAGCTTGTCGAGTTGTTCGTTGATCTTTGCTTTAAGAGCAAATGGAACTCGACGGGGCTTCAAACGAATAGGGGCTACTTTTTGATCTAGACTAAATGAGATTGGGGTCCCCTTATACTCGCCTAAACGGTCCGTGAAGATGTCGCTGAACTCAGAAATAAGGTCTTCCTCCCACTCACAACCACCGACTCGGTTCATGCCGGCCACTTCGATGCCGAGTGGCGCAAACCATTGGAGGCCTAATAGACTAGGCCTATCTCTATCGATGATCGTTAGAGATAAGTACGCTGTATGCTTTTTGAAGGAGACTCGGACTCGGCAGGACCCGACCACGGGGATTCAATTTCCTTGGTAGTCCTTGAGGATGAGGCATTGAAATTGGAGGTCTTGGCATTGGATTGTGGGGATAAGTTGCTTGAGTGTCTTCCAAGACACCATCGAGAGGGATGATCCCGAGTCGACCTCCATGTGGCAAGGCTGGTTCTCGACGGCTACCGTGACTCGAATTTTCTTAGTTTTCTCAGTTTTTCCAAAGGCGTGACCTATAGTGATAGTATGGTGAGCCTCTTCTTTTTGCAAAGCTCAATTTCTGTAGGAGTGGTTTGCTGGCTCTTGCCTTACAGGACGGTTTCCTGTCGATTGGCGATAGTTGGCCCCTCTTGAAGCCTGGCTGGGTCCTGGTAAGCTGCGGCAGACCCGGCTGATGTGGCCTCGTTTCCCGCACTCATGGCAGAGTGCGTCGTGGAATTTGCATTCGGCCCTGGCATGGTTTGCTCCACAGCCAGCACAAGGGCGTAAGGTCTTAGGGCGAGGGTCCTGGTCGGACCACAGTCAATGGACCCCTTCTTCGTTGCTTTCTGACGACGAAGAGAGGTCCTCGTGGTGCATTGTTGCGAGCTGCCCTTCTGAGTTGGGTAAGATTTCGCCGGTCGGTGGTATTGCTGGAGTGCGGCTTCGCCATAATTGTGCAGCCAACTTTTTCGTCGCCTCTGCAGCTGTGGCCTCGGCGATGGCATCAGCAAGGCTGATGTCGCCTTTCGCCATCAGCTTGCTTTGCACGCCTAGTGCATCTAATCCCAGAATTACTCGATCTCTTAGTGCTTCTTCTAAATCGGTGAACCCGCAGAGGCCCCCTAAATTTTGGAGGTCCACCACGAAATCGGCCACACTCTCTCCCTTTCGTTGGTTTCTCTGATAAAACTCGTGGCGTCTCACGAGTGTAGGCACGGTTGGCGCATAATGGTCTCTCAGGATAGGTTCGAGGTTGTCCCAGCTCATGGCTTTCACTTCTCGAGGTTTGGCAAGTGCTTTAGCCATCTTAAATACAGCTGGGCCACAATGCATCAGGAACAATGCCCGCTTCTTTGCTGGTGTGGTGTCCTTCAAATTATTCATCTCGAGAAACATTTGGAAGCGATTCATGTAGGATTCCCAATCCTCTTGGTTTGGATCGAACGGAGCGGGTGGTACGATGCCACCGGACACGTTCCGTTGTTGGCGTCGTCTTATCACGTGCTCAGTATTGCTTCCTGGCTTCTTCGGTTCAGACGTCTCCACATCGCATCCTCGTCGCCAGTGTTAAGTACTTGGACATGGGTCGGAGTAAATGGAGACAGCCTCTGAATGTGAACTTTCAGCTCTTTATTGCATAGTGACTTCTCTAAACAACAACAGTGAACTCTGCCTTATATAGGCAACCCTTGTGAGAATTGTCCAATAGCGAGCTATGAACGCTAGCTCTTTTAACCAATAATAATCCTCTGTTAAGGGCCAATCGGATTCTTAAGAACTAACCAATCCGATCTGGCTGCCTAACAGCCAACCAGAAGTGCAGGGCCAGAACCCTGCACTTTACCTCAAGCTCATACTTTATTAACTATGGTACATACACAACAGGCAGGACCAGCCAATTGTGGGATTAGATGGTTCTATCAAATGTCCTAACAAGTAAATGATTGCTGGTGGTTTCAGGAAGATTAAATTATCACATGCTTACATTTTTGCCATGTCTGCTGTTGATACACATGCCCCCCACCCCGAATCTACCTTTGTGGAAAAAGAAGAGCCAGCACAAAAATCCATAACCAATACATGAAGTATTGTAAAAACTAAATTTGGAGAATTAAAGAAGGTTAAGAGAATGACAGATTAGAAAAACTGATTACATTTAGCAAAGCAGGACTAAAGCGAAGGCAGGCAAGGCAAGGATCAGATTCCTGGTACGGTACGTCTCTAAAAAAGCTGCCAGTTGTCATCGGGACAAATCAAGGCAACGAGTATTTGTCTCTCCTGTCATCAAGAGTAAAAGCCAACTGCCTGGCACCACGCTAAGTAACTAACAAAGCACTATCCCGATTGTGATCTTTTTCCCTCATTAAAATTCCCCTGTATCTCAGGACAGAGGGAAAACAATCTTGAACCCAGCAATGTTTCTTTCCTACCACTTACTGTGCCTTTTAACCTTTTTTTCCCACACCTTCCTATAATTTTCCTCTTTCTCTGATTGTGTTCTTTCAATGCCATTTCACTTTCTTTCCCCAAGAATCTCCTACCAATTCCTTCCTCCAGCTGGTGGGGGGACTTGGTGAGAGATGTGGGGAGGGATCTCACCAGCTCTATGATGCAACCACAATGAAACTCAATGGGGAAACCAGTAAGTGCTGCATTCCCTGCCAACTGGTGGGGCAGCAGCACAGTGTCTCCCAAGTGGAGGGGGGCCCCCGAACCACAGTGGTAAGAAGCAGGCAGAAGCTAGCAGTGAGCGCCCCACTATTCCAGGAGGGAAGGCAGGCACCACGCCATCTGAATCAGCCATCCAGGTGGAGGCAGGCACTGTGGCAGATGGGATGGAGCCAGGAGGGATGTGCGAGCTGAACATTTGAAGCCACTTCCCCGGAGTTTGCAAGCAGGTTTGGCAGGGCCATTTAGCAGGGAGGGAAACCCCAGCCCATTTGGTTCACTTCGGCTTGGGGTGGAACACAGAAGGTGGAGGAAATCCATGCCTCTCAGCCCTCAAAGACTCCTTTGCATCCCAGAATGTGATCTTGTGCACTCTCTCTCTAGCTTCCTCTCCCTTTTCTTTTTCCCCTCCCTCCTTCCTTCCTTCCTTCCTTCCTTCCTTCCTTCCTTCCTTCCTTCCTTCCTTCCTTCCTTCCTTCCTTCCTTCCTTCCTTCCTTCCTTCCTTCCTTCCTTCTTCTTCTCTCCCTCCCTCCCTCCCTCCCTCTCTCTCTGATTCTGATTCTCTGGCATCTCATTTTTTGTTGGGGCTTGACAGGGGCTTCTTCTGATTCTTGTTGGTATGCACAGTACCAACAAGAACCACCCGTGAGAAGAAGCACCCGTGAGACCCAGAAAGAAATGAGGCAAGTACAGGGGTGCTTGCTCCCGTTCTGGAATATGGAGTGAGTCTCCATCCCCCTCCCCCATTGCCCTTACCTTCTCAGGCCAGGCGATGAGTGACTGGGTGTGGAGGGCAAGGAGTGGGGCCAGCCAGTGGTGGGATCACTCAACAGGGAGCCACAACAAAGGGATGAAAGAGCCGCATGCAACACCTGGCTTAGAGTGAACTAGACCTCTAGCTGCTTGTCATAGCTGCTTGTCTCCCACTCTGAGATTGGGAATAGCAGCTTCAAGATTGAATAGTAACACCTTTTGCCTCTTCCTTTTTCCAGATCCATCAAACATACAAAAAAATGCTATTTCATACAACATATAGTGTTGTGAATCAATAAATACTTAATAAAGATTATTAAGAGCTTAAAGCAAAGTGCAGGGTTCTGGCCCTGCACTTCTGATTGGCTGATATTAACGACATTGGATTGGTCTGTTCAGGAGAATCTGATTGGCTATTAACGAGCCTCTCCCATTGGTTAATGGAGCTAGCACTCCCTGTATTTTCATTGGTTAAATAAGTTAAGAGTTACCTATATAAAGGGGCCCATCATGGCCATTGAGCTGAGCTGTTTCACATGTAAATAAAGAGTTTGAAGTTCACTGTTTCACTGGCTCGTCTCCATCCTTGCACCCATGCAAAGAACATAACACTGGCGACGAGGATGGGATGTGGAGACGTCAGAGCTTACTGAACAATGAAGAACCATAACCGAGCACATGGCTGAACGCACCAACGGCAGAACCATGTCCGGCAGCGTCATACCACCTGCTCCATTCAACCCGGCACAAGAAGACTGGGACTCATATATGGATCGCTTCCAGATGTTTCTGGAAACCAACAATTTGAAGGATGCCACTACCGGAAAGAAACGAGTGGTATACCTAACTCATTGTGGGCCAACCATATTCAAGATGGCCAAGGCACTAGCAAAACCGGCAGAAGTAAAGTCTATGGACTGGGACGTCCTTGAACCACTGCTGAGGGCTCACTACGCACCGACCGTGCCAACGTTTGTGAGAAGGCATGAATTTTATCAGAGAAGTCAGCAGATGGGTGAAAGTGTTCCTGATTTCATCGTGGATCTCCAGAATCTGGGAGGCCTATGCGAGTTTACTGACTTAGAAGAAGCCCTAAGAGACCAAATCATTCTGGGATTAGATGCACCAGGCACTCAGAGTAAACTAATGGCGAAAGGTGATGTTAGCTTTAAAGATGCCATAGCTGAAGCTACTGCAGCAGAAGCAACCAGGAAGTCAGCTGCCCAAATGCGCCACACCCATGCACCAGTTCGCCAACGAGCCTGCGACATTTCACCTCAGTCAGAGGGACAGCTAGATACAGCCCACCACGAGGATCTCGAATCGTCATCAGAAAGTGACAAGAAAGAGGTCCATCGACTTTGGTCCAAACGGGACCAATGCCAGAAATTGCAGTACCAATGTACTGGGTGTGGAGCAAGCCACCCCCGGTCAGAATGCAAATTCCTCGACACGCTCTGCCATGTGTGCAGGAAAAGAGGCCATATAGGACGGGTCTGTAGAAGCAAGCCAGGACCTAGCCAGCCCTCAAGGGGGGCTAACTATCGCCAACCAACTGGAAGTCGTCCCATGAAACGAGAACCCGTGAACCACCAATGGAACAACCACTCCTACAGAAACAAAACCCTAAACCACCCAATGAAGCGAGAAGAGGCTCACCAAATGATCATGATTGGTCATGCCTTATCTCTTGACACCAAAAAGATCCGAGTGAAAGTGGCCATCAAAAACCAGCCCTGCCTGATGGAAGTCGATTCAGGATCGTCCCTCTCGATGGTTTCCTGGAAAACCCTCAAGCAGCTCATCCCCACTATCCGTAGGCAAGACCTTCGATTCCAAAGGCTCATACTCTAGGACTATCAAGGAAATTGAATCCCGGTCATTGGATCCAGCCGAGTACGGGTATCGTTTAAGAACCGTACACCATTTCTACCCCTGACTGTAATCAACAAGGATCGGCCTAGTTTGTTAGGCCTCCAATGGTTCGCTCCACTTGGAATTGAAGTAGCCGGCATTCACCGAACCTGCAGCAGCGATTGGGAAGAAGACCTCGTCCACGAATTCCAGGACGTCTTCGCAAAAAAATTAGGCGAGTACAAGGGGACCCCGATATTGTTTAACCTCAATCCCAAAATAGTTCCCATCCACCTTAAGCTTCATCGAGTTCCATTTGCCCTTAAACCAAAGATTGACAAGCAGCTTGATAAATTAATAGCCCAGAGTGTGTTAGAACCAACCGATCACTCTCCCTGGGAAACCCCAATCGTAACACCCATCAAGCCGGATGGATCGGTAAGAATTTGTGGGGACTACCGAGCCACCCTGAACCACGCCCTTCAACAAAACGCTTACCCGGTACCAGTGGTGCAACACCTCCTCCATTCCCTGGGGGGCGGAAAAGTCTTCAGTAAACTAGACTTAGCCCAGGCATACCAACAACTGCCTGTTGACAAAAAAACGGCAGAGGTCCAAACAATCGTTATGCACAGAGGTGCATTTAAATGTAACCGACTCCAGTTCGGAGTGAGCGTAGCCCTGGGAATCTTTCAAAGCTTGATGGAAAGACTATTACAAGGGATAAAAGGTGTTGTCCCATATTTTGATAATGTGTTAATCGCAGCCCCAACTCAGAAAATACTAAAGGAACACCTGAGGTTGGTTCTCCAGAGATTTAAAGACTCAGGTCTCAAAGTTAAAAAAAACAAGTGTTATTTATGTACGGATCGTGTAGAATTTTTGGGATATTTAATTGATAGTCAAGGCATTCACCCCACCGAAAACAAACTCAGGGCAATCAAGAACGCTCCAAAACCCCGGAACAAGGCCGACCTCCAGGCTTTTCTGGGCCTTATCAATTTTTATAACGTTTTCCTGCCTCACAAAGCAACCATAGCTGAACCCCTACATCGTTTATTGGACAAAAAAGCAACCTGGGTATGGGGACACAGAGAAGAACAGGCGTTTCGACATGTAAAAAATTTATTGACTTCTGATGCTATCCTGATGCAGTATAACGAGACTTTGCCTTTAATGATCACGTGTGATGCATCCCCATTCGGAGTAGGCGCCATTTTAAGCCACTTTTTGCCAAACGGTAATGAAGCCCCTGTTGCCTATTTTTCAAAGACGTTATCAAAAACGGAACGTAACTACAGTCAAATTGATAAGGAGGCCCTTGCTATAGTATCCGCGGTTAAGAGATTTCATGAATATGTGTATGGCCGAGCCTTTACCATAGTGACTGACCACAAACCTTTGCTGAGAATAATAGTGGGAGATAGGCCAACACCGTATATATTATCTCCCAGAATGACCCGCTGGTCAGAATTCTTGGCAGCATACAATTACAAGTTGCAACATCGCCCAGGGAAGGCCATTCCCCACGCCAACGCATTGAGCTGTGCACCTCTTCCAGAGATCATTTATGACCCTGCTCCGATGGTTACAACACTGCAGATCGAGACACTTCGAACGTCGCCATTAACGGCCTGAGATATCGCGATGGAAACAAAACGCGACCCCATTTTAGCATGAGTCCTCAGTTGGGTTGAACGGGGATGGCCGTTGGACCAAATACCTGACGACTACGCCCCATTCAAAAATCGGCAAACGGAACTATTTTCTCAAAAGAGCTGCATTATCTGGGGTGATAGAGTTATCATCCCAGAGCGGTTGTGACCAGAGATACTAAGGACCTTGCATGATGGCCTCCCCGGCATCATGTGTATGAAAGCCCTCGCACGAAGCTACGCGTGGTGGCCGGGTATTGACAAGCAGATAGAGACATGGATAAAAGCCTGTCACAAATGCCAGGAAGTAAGCAACGACCCGCCGAAAGTGACCCCAACTGAATGGGAACCACCGAGGGTATTCATCTGGACTTTGCAGGTCCTACCAAGGGACACACATTCTTATTAACGGTGGATGCCTACTCGAACTGGCTTGAAATCCATGAAATGAGGAATACAACGACCAAATCAGTCATTAGGAAACTAGACAGACTCTTTGTGACACACGGATTACCAGACATTCTAGTATCCGACAATGGGCCTCAATTTACTGTGCTGTCCTTCGAACAGTACCTGGCAGACCGCGGTTTTCGACATGCGCTAACTTTGCCGGTGCATCCTGCGGCCAACGGAAGGGCCGAGCGCATGGTACAATTCGTCAAGAAAACCTTGCATAAAATGGACTATGGCGATATAGAAGACAAGATTAACCGGATACTCCTTTTGCAACATATCACTCTGCACAGCGTCACCAATAAAACATCCACTGAGTTGTTAATGGGACGGAAGCTCCGCTCCCACCTCGACCGTCTACATCCATCATATGAACCTGAAAAACCACACGGTTCCAGCGGGAAATGTCGCAATTTCCAGGTAGGCGATTTGGTTTTTGCTAGGAACTTTTCGGGCAATCCGTTGTGGGTCGAGGCAACTATAGTACAAGTAACCGGCCCTAGATCGTTCCGCGTGAAATGTCGCGACAATAGAATATGGAAGCACCATATTGATCAGCTGCATTCAAGGCTACAGTCGGGGATCTCCGAGCTCCCTGATTTCCAAACCGAGGAGGGAGGAGATAGTGAGGAAGCTGAATGGCAGAAAGTTTAAGCGGTAGTAATGACAGCTCAGAGGCAGCACGTGATGGATCCGGAATGGGGGTGGCCTCGCCTCAAAGAGATGCCGAGAGCAGTAGCGACGACAAAAATTCAAATGCGGAACGGGAGGCACCCTCTTCACCAGATAACGTCCTACCCCAACAAGACTGTAGCCAAATACCGGGAGGACAACAAAAATCTAATAGACAATCAAAACAACCTGCCTACCTCAAAGACTATGTGACCGCACCCCTTAAACGGAACCCGGGGGGAAGGGGTGTTGTGAATCAATGAATACTTAATAAAGATTATTAAGAGCTTGAAGCAAAGTGCAGGGTTTTGGCCCTGCACTTTTGATTGGCCGATAATAGCGACATCGGATTGGTCCATTCAGGAGAATCTGATTGGCTATTAATGAGCCTCTCCCATTGGTTAATAGAGCTAGCGCTCCCTCTGTTTTCATTGGTTAAATAAGTTAAGAGTTATCTATATAAAGGGGCCCATCGTGGCCATTGAGCTGAGCTGTTTCACATGTAAATAGTTTGAAGTTCACTGTTTCACTGGCTCGTCTCCATCCTTGCACCCATGCAAAGAACATAACATATAGTATGAATTCCAAAATACTCTGAAATGTGCACAACAAATTCTGCAAAAGATAGTGACGACTACTGTACTTCATGATACATTCATGATCTGTTATCAAATGCACCTATTACCTGCAGTACTGAAGCAGCGTGTCTGCCTTTCTGTTTCTATGAAGAAAAGGGAAGGGGAGAGGAGAAGAGAGCTGAGTTTATTTAGCCAAGTGTGATTAGATATACAAGGAATTTGTCTCTGAGGCAGAAGCTCTGCAAAACAACAGTAATCAGTCATAATTTTAATACCAATAAGAGGGGGGTAATACAAAATAATAGCATAATATTACAACCATACTAATTATGTAAGTGTACATAGACATTAGATAGCACTCTGAGAATTAGGTGTTCAGCAGAATGTTGGCACAAGGGGAAAAAATTGTCCCTGTGCCTAGTTGTTTTGACATGCAATGATCTATAATGCCAGCCCATGAGGAGGGGTTGAAACAGTTTATGTCCAGGATGTGAGGAGTCTGTAGATATTTTCTCAGCCTTCCTTCTGACCTGTGCAAAATATAGTCTATATAGGTTGGTTGCAATTCTTCATTCTTCAGTCCTAACTATCCACTGGAGACTCTACCTGTCCTGTTTGGTTGCTGTACCAAACTGGACATTCTAGAAATACAAATGACAGACTCAGTAATTCCTCTATAGAACTATATCAACAATTTGAGGGATAGTTTGAACTTCTTGAGTTGACACAAGAAGAGCATTATTTGTTGTGGCTTTTTAATGATGGTTCTAATACTTTATATCTATTTCAAGTCCTGGGAGATTATATAACCCCAAAACTTGAAGGATTCTATTGCTGATGCCATACTATTAACTAGTGTTGGACATGGTAGAATAGAAGAGTTCTTCCATAAAGCCAACAATCAATTGAAAGGAATGCTCTCCACTGAAAATATGAATACCACTCCCAATATGCAGATGATACAATCTACATTATTGATGATACAGGAAACAATGATTAAACTGCAAGAAAACATATCAAAAAATCATGGCGAAATAAAATCTGAAATGGGAGAGATGAAATCAGAAATATATAAATTGGATGACAGGATGGGCCTCAATTCAAGCAGTGATTTAGAAAAATGAGGAAAGAATAAAAACAATTGGAAATAGAATGGAACAAACTGAGAAAAAAACTAGAAATGGTGGATCAGAAGATGACAGGACAAAACAAAGAATTGGAAGAATCTCTCATTCTTCTCAAAATGGACTGAGCCTCATTCTTTCTAAGGTTCCAGAATATAACAGAGACAAAGGAGGAGGACCTGCAGATACTGATGGCAGAATTGATTGCAGAGGCCCTCCAGAAGGACAGACAAGAAATTATCAATGAAATATATGATGTTTATAAAGTATATACACAAGCTATGCCTGATGCCACAAACTCCCCACAGAAGTGCCTATAAGATTTGCACACAGAAAAGGGATATTATATACAAAATCACAAGAGAGAAACCGATGACATACAAAAGGAAAGAAATAATTGTACTGAAGCAAATCCCTAGAAGATTATGCAAGCAGTGGAAGCAGGGATGGTATTCTACCAGTTAGTACCTATTCGCTAGAACCAGTTGTTAACATTCAAAGCACTTCAGAGAACCGGTTGTTAGAAGAAATTACTGGCCTAATCCTGTAAGGAAGGCAGGAAGGAAACATTCTGGTGTTGCTTATAGAAACTGCCTCTCTGCTAATCCTTATTACATTCTTGGCAGGAGTAGACTTCCTGTCTCAGGAACTTCTCTGGAGTTTTTTTCCCCTTCTTTGCTGGTACTTTGCTTGTGTGGGGTGACCATTCAAAGTTACAATGGCACTGAAAAAAGTGACTTATGACCATTTTTCACACTTATGACTGTTGCAGCATCCCCACAATCATGAGAGGCCAGGTGAGGAGATGTGTGCCTCAATGTGAGTGATATTGAGTTAGCCATGCCCAGCCAATAACATGACCACCAAGCCACGTCCACCAACTAATCCATGCCCACAGAACCGGTTGTTTAAAAATTTGAATCCCACCCTTGAGCGGAAGGACTATTGGTTTCTAGCAACCCAATTAAATAAGAAGAATATCTTGTTCAAATATCCCATCCAAATCTTAATTCATGGCCCTTTAGTTCAAGCAACCTCTTGTTCTGGAGGTTCATCCATTCTTTTAAACAAGGCAAACAGCACGCATCAAAGTACAGTTTCAAGTCTGCTAGGCTGTCTGTTTCCTGAGCATCTTGCAGTATCTTAAATCTAATTCTTAGTTTTTTCCCTTGCCATATAAACTTAGAAATATCCTATCCAATCCATTGTTTAAATGGATTATCATTTGCAAGTATTGATAACCTCTGGAATTAAAAAATATAGCATCTTTGGTAAAATATTCATCTTAATTACAGAGATTGTACCCAATAGTGATAGGTGCAGTTTCTCCCATCTTTGTATGTCTGACTTAATATATCTCGAAAGAGGGACATAATTATTTTGAAACAGTGTTATGTTTGTATTTGTCAACATAACCCCTAAGTACTTCACCTTTTCTTCAACTCTAAAATCGACTTTGTGGTCAATATATCACTGCCCTGAGAAGACATATTTTTAATTGTTGTTTTCTGGTTTGTTTATTTTAAATCCTGTCAAAGCCCCAAACTCATTTCACAAATCTTTCCAAGAAAAGTGCAAGGACTTCTCCAGGCAGTCTCCAGGGGTCAACGCTGACTCAAAGGTGCCAAACTTCAAACTTTCATCTTCAATTAGACTTATTGTCTTGAGGTTCCATGCCCCCTGGCTCTGCTGCCCCCTTGAAAAGGTTGCTTTGCCCAACAATAGAAATAACCCCAGGTACTCAGACAAGGATTTGCCAATCTTTCCCAACAGTTGCCACCAAATCAGATTACTAGGATTTTCGATCTGCAGCTTTCCATTTCTACCTCAACTGAAATGGTCTCTCTCCTGATATCTCTCAGATATCTGCAGACATGGTTCTTAGACACCTACTGAATAACTCGCCAAATTCCCAAAACCTTTACTATGTAAATATTGCCTTTCCCCCTTCCTTTTTAATATGCTTTATTAATTATAAGTGTAGTTCATAATTTTTCAGTCATCTTTATTTTCATTGTCTACCACTTAAGAGTATAAAAATAACAAGATGGCTTCACTTTGTGGCTTCTGCTATAAATACAAGGAAATGCAAATACAGTGGTCTTTCCAACTTTTCTCCAGATGCAAGAATGTTTGTTGAACTATAGTTTTTTTTAATCATACTATAAACCCAGATAGCAAGATAGACACCGTGCATTAGCATGTAACTTTAGATCAATAGCTCTATTTTTAAAAGAAGAACAGCAAGCACCTCAGGAACAAATAAGGTTCTATTAGGAGTTCATTGGAGTTTTTGATGCCATTGACCTTTCTGTTATTGTGGACAGGCTATACAAATTGTATACTGGAGGTGAGGCTTGAACTAGTTACATTTACATTTGAAAGGCTAGTTTCAAATAGTGGTAGTTGTTAGATAGGGAGTCAATGGACACTCAGAGAGGTGAAAACAACCATTTATTGAAGATCCAGAAAACAAGAGGAAGAGCCATCACCAGTTTCCTGCTTTTAAATTGGGAACTGTCTGATGTTTCAGCCATTGATGTTCCTTTAATTTCCTGCTGTTGAAATTCACCAATGAGTGGAGTCTTACATCAAACTCCACTCCTTACTTCTCCCCTCTTGGATGGGCATTAGCCAATCATTTTGAGTGTAGTGAATGTAGTCACGCAGGTAAGTGGGGCTTCAGTGGGTGCACCTGACCTGTGCAGTTCATTTGTTTCAGTGGTGGTGACCTGGACAGTCAAGTTTGCTGCCTCTCTGGAGTCAGCCCATGGAAGTACCTTGAAGTTTCCCTGAGGTGTATTTGGTTCCACTGGGACGGATTCGTCCAAGGTTCTCCACTGGATTCCTGGTTCCTCAGGTGAGTGACAGTGTAGGGAGTTTGGGGGCTTCCTTAATGGCTTTAATTTTGTTGTTGGTTGGGTGAATACCTGACCCATCAATTAAAAAATCCCAAAATTCAACTTGGGGTACTGCTATCTGCCCTCTTTCTTTTTTTATTTTAAGCAAAACTTCCTGAAAATGGTGCAGGACTATCCGTAGCCAGTGAATTAGATGTTGTTTGTTGCTTGTGGATAAGAGGACATCATCAAAATAAGGCACCATCCCTGGAATGCCATGTAGTAGACGTTCTATTAAATTGGAATAGTCCAGGTGCCACAATCACTCTGAACTGCAATCCATGGCATTTAAATGCACCCCTTTGGATCACAGTTGTTTGTGCCTCTGCTGTGGCTTCATCCACTGGCAGATGCTGATAGGCTTTTGCTAAATCAAGTTTTGCAAAAGTTTTGCCTTTCCTCAAAGAATGCAAAAGATGTTGCATTACTGGCATGGCATAGGTGCTCTGTTGCAATGCCTTATTTAATGTACATTTATAATCTGCGCAGATACAGATGGAGCCATCTGGTTTGATTGGTGTCACAATAGGTGTCTCCCACCTAGCATGGCTGACTGGCTCCAAAATTTCCTGGGCTTGTCTAATTGCTCATCAATTTTGGGCCACAGAGCAAAAGAAACCCTTTGTGACAGGGCAACTTGGTGGTCTAGATTGAAACAGATAGGGGTCCCCATGTACTTGCCTAGGCTTTCTTCGAAAATGTCTCTGAATTCGGTTTGCAGCTTCTCGTCTTCTTGGGTGGTGTTGATGCCAATCATTCCTAATCCCAGGGTGTTGAACCATTCTATACCAAGTAGGCTGGGTAGATCTCTGTCTACTATGATCAGTGATAATAACCCTGTAAATTCCTTAAATTGGATTTGGAAGAAACGTCACCCTATCATTGGGATGCAGTTTTCTCAGTAGTCTTTTAAGAGTGTCTTTTGCATCTTCAGCTGTTGTCTGGTGATACCTTGGGCCACCTTTCTGATGGTTGACCAGGACATCATGGATATATATGATCCTGTGTCCACTTCCATGTTGCATGGGCTTCCTTCAATTAGCACGATATGGAATTTCTTTGATTTGTAAATGTCAGAATGCCCCACTACTGTATGATGGGTCTCCCTAGCTTCTGTGGGTCAGTCTTCTTTCCACTTGTATTTTGAAAATGGTGACTTCCAGAACCCCATCTGTGGGCCAAGAGGTTGTGTGGGGATAAAGATGGTCTCTGGCAATGATAGATTGGCTGGCTCACTCTACAAGCCTCAGCTATGTGTCCCCTGCATTTGCAATGCTGGCAAATGGTGCCTTTACTTACATGCTGACCTGGGATGATTTCCCCCACACCCGACACTCTAAGGAGGTCTCTGCCCTGCTCCCGACTATCCCACCTTCATTGCCAGTGTTAGATAGAGGGCAGGGTGGGATTCTACTGGTTCAAATCAGTTCAGGTGAACCGGATGTTAAATTTTCACCAAATCAGTATTTGAACCAACTGATTGGCCCTGCCCACCGATCTTGCCGCTCCAGGAGTCTTCACACAACCCATTTTTGATGAAGGGTTCACATGGAGGCTCTGGGAAGGAGGAAAATGGGACTTCTGGAAGTCCAGAAATGGGCCTGTTTCTGGCTTTTGAAGGGCTCCCAGAGCCCAGGGGAGGCCATTTTTGCCCTCCCAGAGGCCCAAGGGAAGCCTCCAAATCCCTGGGAAGGCAAAAAACGGCCCTACCAGAAGTACTGGAAGTCACAAAATGGGCCTGTTTCCAGCTTCCGGAGAGTGTCCAGAGCCCGGGGAAGCCATTTTTGCCCTCCCAGAGGCCCAAGGGAAGTCTCTGGACCTTTGGGAAGGCAAAAATGGCGCTTCTGGAAGTTCTGGTAGGCCACGCCCATCCAGCAACTGGGCAGCAAACTGGTTGCTGAGGTTTTTGAATCCCACCTGATAGGGGATTGATGGAAGAGACAGGATGCTCAGAGAGGCTAAAACTGTTTATTGAAGATCTGGAAAACAAGAGGAAGAGCCACTGCCTGTTCCCTGCTTTTAAGCCAGGAGCTATCCAGCATTTCAGCCATTGATGGTGCTTTAATTTCCCGCCGTTGAAATTCACCAATGAGTGGAATCTTATGTCAGACTCCACTCCTTACTGAATATTCAACAGTAGTAGCAGAGTCCCATTAAGGATTCCCTTCTTTTTTCCATGCTAACTTCAATAGTTCAATCAATCCCTGGATAAGAGCAGTCCAAATACCACAAAGGGCAAGCAACTTTGAGTTAATATTTTTTCTCAACTAACATAAAGAATGATGTTGTAATTGATAGAATAAAATGATTAGGAAATTTGAAAGGAACCATAGTTAACTTGAATACTGGTGTGCATATGTGTTCAAACTATTCATCCAGTTCTGAATGGGGCTTCCTGATCCAATGTTGCCCCTTAAAATTTGAGCAGTCTCTCTGACAAGAAATAAACATTATTCACCATTTTTGGCTGATAAGCTAGTTGTCACTTTTCCTTCAGATGACAACCTGTCTACCCTTCGTCCTGTTGTGGCCATCTTCCTCAGTGCATTGTTTTCAAACAGTCCTGAAATTTCAGTAGGCCAAATAATGCTGCAAGGTTTTTGGAGACTGAGAAATTTTCCATGCTACTCCAATGATTTATTAGCAGCACAGGATGTTTCTGGGCTCAACATCTAGTGCTCTTTTGACTTGGGACCAAGATTTTAGAAGGAGTTTATACTCTCATCTCTCTCTGTTTGAACCATGAAAGCTTTTTCAAGGTCGTTTTATTTTATTTTTTTGCTCCTGACAAGTGAAGTGAGGAAAACAGAATGTTTTCCCTGCAAAGGAGAGCAGTCTTATACAGCTAATTTTGTTGTTTTGCCATCAAGTGAATATTTTTTTATTCCTCAGACTTTTTAATAGCTGTTACATTTTCATTTTGTATTGTAAGTGCTGTGAATTCTTAATCACACTGTGAGTTTTATTTTGTTCCCTGCTATTTTGTGTGTGTGTGTGTGTGTTACAGTTTATAGTCATAATTTTAGTTATAGATGTAAAAACCTGATACAGTATTCTGCATTTGGGAACCTGAAAATATTATTGAAGATTTAATAGAGATGCAATAAATAAATACATACAGACGAGGGTAATCCTGCTGCTACACAAATATCATGTGAATGTTCTATACATTTGTAAAACATCATTCTGGCACCAAGAAACCTATAGATTTTATAATTGGTTGCCACTAAGGCCATGAGTAATAAGAACCTTAGCTCAACCCAATTGCAGTTGCTCCAGATGGGAGAATAGCTATTCTGAAATGTTTTTAAGCCTCGGGATAAGGATAACAATAAAAAGGTGCCTGGAAAAATGTATTTAAGAATAAAATATATAGTGATAAGCAGTGCTCTAGATAAATAGGATTAATCTTCTTCTTCTTCTTCTTCCTCGTCCTCATCTCCCTCTTCTGAACTTCTGTAGATATAAACAGATTAAAAGATGATATTACAATGTGCTTATAAAACTACATATTCTTCTAATAAGTCTGTTCAACTTTTGTGAAGCTATTATTATTATAATAGATCCAGTATCCTTATTCTCAGGTGCTTATAAAGTAATATCCATATATTGAGGTGCCATTATTTTTCTGAGAAGAGCAAGAATTTCAGAAGTGTTTTAGAGCTTTTATTTCAAAAACACTCTCATAGCCAGCCGCTCTAAGAGAAAAGGCTTTGGTAACCACCCATAAAATCTTCCCACAATAGCTACTTTGGGTCTGGAAGCATCATTTTCTATCTATGGTAAGGATAGGAAAAGGAAGAAGTAAAGCCCTAGGTTTGAATAGAATTAATTAATAAATGTTAAATAGATGTTATAAGCCACCTGGAATTACCTACATGTGAGTTAGGCAATTATATACATTTGTTTAATAAATAAATGAAATGCATGACTATTTCTATGTCCCTGTAAACAAGCATCTATGCTAAATAAAATATTTCAATAGGAGGAACACAATGGGTGCAACAACAACAACAACAACAAATCAGGATGCCGCTTATTCCTAGTAAACCAGTGTTTGGGAGGATTCTTACTGTGGCATTCAAATGTAAATGTACTTAGGAGTAAAACACACTATATTCTCTGGGGTTCGTCTGTGAATTGGTTATACAGATCAGGATGCATATTCTTGTATCAAAACCTGAATTGTAACAGGCAGAACATAATATTATCTTTCCTATTGAGACATTTTAATGGGTCCTTTAAGTTTCTGTTTGTTTTCACTTCCTATCCTTTCTCAACAATCCTGGAATCTTTTTCTGTAGTTTGCCAACTCAGCCTCTTCCTGCACCTCGCAGTACTTTCTGACCTGAGTAGTACAGCTAATTACTGATATACAGTATTACAAGCTAACTCTGCCCATAGCCAAAAGTTATACCCTGACTGACACACGGTTGACTCATCCTTTTCTCTTTCCAAGGTTGGCATTGCCGCCATATTGTTAGGGGCAATATTCTGACACTATAAACAGCTCAGAGAATGCTGTAAAGCATTGTGGAGTTGTATACAAGTCCAAGTGCTATTGCTGTTGCTTATTCTGTTGCAAGATACTAGCTTCTTTGACAGAAAATGACTGATTTCTAAATCTGCATTTCCAGATTCTATTAAACCAAGGTAACATGAAAACATCATTATATATTTTAACATACATTGGAAAATATCATCCCCCAAACTAAATATATTAAGAAAACCTGGAAAATCAGGTATTCATGTGAAAATTCTTATATTCTCTCTATGAATTGCAATGTTGCTAGGCTAGATTTTTCAAAAAGGACATATATTTTCTTTGAGAAGATCTAGATCTGACAACCATAGGAAAATCACCCAAAACAACTGTAGCTTGAAGCCAATTTTTCATATCCATTAAACATACCTTTGCTTTCTATGTCCCTTCTAGCAAAGAAGGCACACAAAATAAAATCTTCTAGGAAAAAAAAACTCCATTCCTTCTTTATATTTTACATTTTTAGAGAGGAATGGTAGCTTTATTGTTTGAAATCTTTTATTTTAGATTTCATGCTATTTTAATTATATAATGCTCTAGTAGAGGGCTTTATTAATTTACCAAGCATTTCATTTCTAAAAAGAGTCGTTTGTCCATAAGTTACTGCAGGTTTTCTGACTATTCTTCAAAGAATAAATATAGGATCCAATATAAATATAAATACAAATGCAAAAGCAAAATTGAAAAAGCTTCCAATCTGTTAGCATCAGATAGATATAAAAATGATAGGAAATTACATCCACATGTATGCAACAGAAACATACAATGAATATACACTGAAAGGAGATCTACACCCTTTTGTAATAGGTGTTCAGTACTCCAGAACTGGAAAAGGTAAAAAGTTTTTGCTCTTTTCTATTTTTCTCCTTCCTTTTCCTATTTTCTACCAAAACTTTTTCTTTGTACTGTTGAACAATGAAATAAAATGAGATTGCGAGATGTTTTGCATATTAAATATCCTATAAAAGTGCATTTTCAAATGCATTCTGAACCATTCAAAAATTCTTAAAGAGAAACACTCCTGACTTGCACACTGAAGCTACTTACGTTTTCTTTGAAGTACCTTCAGTTCCTTCTCCTTCTGTTTCTGAACCCCTGGTTTTTTAAAAAAATTAAAAGCCGAATTTAAGTATTGTTCTGGCAGCAGTTGAATATTTTATTTTCACCTAGTCAGCTTAGCCTAGTTATTTATTTGTTTATTTGTTTGATTTAATTGCCACCCATCTTCTTCCTAAGCAACCCTAGGAGGCTTATGGGGTAAAAGTTAAATATTTCTGATACCAGTGGTTATAATCAAATACAAAGTTAATAAATAAAAGATAACCAAAAGATAAAAGATGGGGAGGGATGGAGGAGGATGTACAGTGGGAGAGATGTGGGATTGCCTCTTAATTCAGCAGCCACCTCCAGTGTGATGCGCTTTTGTTGGGGCCCCAAGCCATCTGGCAGAGTCAAGTCTTCAGCTCTGACCTTAATGAAGGTCGGAAGGATGGGAGCCAATCTCACCCCAAGGGTAAGTGTCCCAGAGGGCAGGAGTCCTTCTCCTGAATCCCGGCAGCCGCTGTTCCTCTAGTAACCTGGACTTATGCCATGCAGGGCTTTAAGGGTAATAACCAACTCTTTGAATTGCACCCAGAATCAAACCAGCCACCAGGGCAGCTCTCAGAGCAGTGATGTAACATGGGCCACTCTAGGTATCTCAAGAACTACCCATGTTGCAGAAGTTCTCTGCATCAGTTATCACTTGTAAGCTTGCTTTTTGCTTTTTGAGTTCCTCATGCACCAGAACTACCATTTTGGTCCTTTCCTTCCAAATACTATTGCTTATGACTTGCTTTTCTTTCTCTCCAAATTCAGTCATGAGGATTTTATTTTATTAATAAGAGGTGATCTTTCGTCTCACATTGTGGTCTCATCTGTTGCGCCTAGAGGGCAGCCAACCCCATATTTAAGCCTTCTTATCTAAGTCCCGTCAGGTTGGATCAGAGTTTGCAGGTAAATGAATTTATGGCAGAAGAGGCCAATCCTCTTTTGTGCCAAGCATCAAAAGCATTGTGCAAGGCACTTCTCCATCCCTGCAAACAAATCAGTTTTGTAGTAACATTAACTCCATTTACTTACAGCTAAAGAGAGTAAGAAGATTTCATAAAATCTTCCTTAATGTGCACCAAAATAAATTAAACCTCCCTAAGAGGAGGCACTCTCTGCTACTCAGATTCGGGCACTTTTCTGCACTCAGCTAGAAACTCTCTTTTGGGTTTGAGGAGTGGGGCAATCAGGAAAGAATGCTGCTTTTTGCCCTTTAGTTTCAACCAATGAGTGCTAGAACTAGGAGGCACGCTCTGCTTCCTAGTTCTGCTCCCCCCCCCCCCATTTGAATTTTTAGTTCAGAATGCTCTTAGAATCTGAAATGTGTTCAGCTACTAAAAATGGGATGCTTTATTGTTCCAGATTGTTTCATACTATTACAGTACAGGAGGTGTTAGGGCATTAACATTCTGCATGCAATATATTTTATATTTAGTTTATATATGCGAAAGTTGTTAGGTGTGTAGAGTTGTTAATTTTAATAATGATGAAACTGCAATAGTAACAATATAAATTAGATGTTATTTTAAACAAATGCACTACTTAGAAATAACTTGGAGGAAAAAAGTTCCAAATTGAAGAAGAGCCCTTGACAAATTGTACTACTTACTCAGTTTTTGGACTGGTTTCACTAGTGCCTGTCTCTTTTTCAGTCCTGACAAACAACAGAATAGAAGTTAAAAAGAACTCTGCTACAACCTAGATTGCATCCTTCCCAGGAAATATTTTGATGGAAAAAAGTTATAAGTTAAAGAACAATCCTTGAGAGACTATACTACTCACCCAGTTGTTGGTGAGGTTTCCGTAGTGGCTGTCTCTTTTTCAGACCTGACAAAGAACAGAAAGATATTTTAACAGAACAGAAGAACTTTGCTACAACTGAGATTACATCCTTCCTAGTGATACATTGTCCTGGGAAGAATAATGGCTCATTTCTTTTCAAACTTCTTAAAATGCAAGAAAGTTTTAGAGTGGTTTTTCTCAACCTCAGGAACTTTAGATGTTAATATTAAGCATGGTTGGCTAGGTTATTTTTGGGAGATGACATCCACATATCTTAAAACAGGGGTTGGCTGCTAGTGGTTTGCACCAGTTTGGGCAAACCGGTAGCTAATTTTATCATTTTTAATGACTGGTTCAGTGCACTGGCAAATCCCACCCCTGGCTGGCCCCGCCCACCCCTCCCCGCCCAGGAATCTCCATGAGACCCTTTTTGGATGTCAGGTAAGTGCAGGGCCCACGTGGAGGCTTGGGGAGGCTCCGGAAGGCTGGAAATGTGCCCATTTCAGGCCTCCAGAAGGCCTTCAGAGCCCAGGTAGGCCTCCCTTCTCTCTTGGAGGCTCAAGGAAAGCCTCTAGAGTCCAGGGAGGGCAAAAATGCTCCCCCATGGTGCAGAAGGCCAACTAGGCCACACCTACCAGGGCCACACCCACCCAGCAACCAGGCAGAGAACTGGTTTTGAAGCCCACCCCATCTTAAAAGCTCTGTGATTGAGCAAAATGCTATAGATAAATTGTCCTCTGGAACATGGCTACCGTGACCTTCAATCTATTGGAGTTTTTTTTTTCTCCTGGGGAAATTAAACCTAATATCACTCCATCCCAGTCTGCTTGCCTATAGATAGGGCTAGGAATTTCGAGTGGCATCTCTTAGTATAGCAGCTATGAAAAACAATTAGTTTATATAAATATGATTAAGAAATTCAATAGGAGCAGCACTTAGACTTATATACTATTTCACGGTGCTTTACAGTTCTTTCTCAGTGGTTTACAGAGTCAGTAAATTGTCCCCAATAATCTGAGTCCTCATTTTACTGGCACTGGAAGGATGGAAGGTTGAGTCAATCTTGAGACGTCAGGATTGAACTCCTGGCAGTGAGCAGTGAGTTAGCCTGCAATACCACATTCTAACCACTGCGTCCCCACGGCTTTCATAAACTGAATGAAACTATGGGTGGGTGAATCTATGGGTGGATCTATCTTCAAGTAAAAGAATACTATCCCACACATATAACTCTACAGATACTCACAGTTTCTTTGAACTGCCCTTTTTAACAGGCTCTGGAGCAGGAGCGGGAGCAGGAGGTGGTGGTGGAGGTGGAGCTGGAGGTGGAGCTGGAGGTGGAGCTAGAGGCAGAGTTAGAGCTGGAGGTTCAGTTGCCACTGGTGGTGGTGGCACTATTTCCCTAGGAAGATAACGCACAAACAGATATTAATCCAAGTTTAAAGAGGTCAATAAAGATCAAAGTGGTGATCTTTTGTTTCCTTATGTGAATCCAGCATTTCAGAATTTCTCTAAATGTGCCAACAATTGTGTAGTTGCTCATAAGAACCCTAAGATGGTTTTGCTGCAAAACCCAGGGCCTCACCTTCCTTGAATATGAAGTCTAGCTTCTCCAAAACATCTAAGCAGATTCTTCGACCTTTTTTCAAGCCTTTGATTTTTATATACATTCATTTATTTTATGTTTCTCATTCTGCTTCAGCTTGTTGATTCATAATTCATAGTATGACTTTTAAAGGTTAACTGGGTTGAACTGTTGGACCATGTGTGGGGAGACCCATATTCAAATCTCCAGAAATGTCATGGAGTCCTTTGAATGATTTGGCGCAGTCACTTCCTGAGATAAATCTAGCTCACAGGTTTGTTGCTGTTGGGATAAAATGAATGGGGAGACTCCTATTGAGTCCACAGGCAAAGAAATGGTAAAATATATATATCCAACAAATAAGAACATAAACAAATACGTCTCTAACTTTGGTACTAGAAGTGGATTAGCTTTCTGGGAACACATTTGCTTCATGTCTCTTCTATTCCTCAAGAAACTGTTAACAATCCTACAGGACAGCAATAGAAGAACAAACTCATTTTAGCCAATGCAAAATTTGTTTTTGGTCATTGAACAAAATAGGACTTCATCCCAACATAAAGGACTTCTATTGCAGTTCTTTTAGAGCCTTAAAGCTTGTACTATTTAAAGGCACATTTTAAAGGCACAGTTGTTTAATTGGTTATGAATCCAAGAGGCATTCCTGCTTTTAAGTTAACCAGTTTTGAAGGATTTACATAAAGATTTTTGGTGGATGTATTTATTTAACAATCACTGTTTGTGTGCATGTCTTCATATCAATGTTGACTGCTGGCAAATGTCTGGATTGTCCCTACAGTTTTCTTGGGAAGATATCAGAAGGGATTTGCCATTGCTTCCTTCCTAGGGCTGGGAGAGTGGCTGACCCAAAGTCACCCTCCTGGCTTAATGCCCAAAGGTAGGTCTAGATCTCATCATCTGTTAGTTTTTAGCCTGGTACCTAAACTACTGCAACAACTGGGTCTTCATCAATTATAGCTGTTTCTAAAATGTTAATTGAATTATATCTCCACACTTGGATTGCTAAAATAAGAGGAAAATGTAGTTATATTGAAAAATAAAATACATTATTGCAGAGGATATTTCCTATAATACATAGTCTAAAATATAAATATATATATTTAAATACATTGAAAATTTGAAAAAAATTAATGAAATACCATAAGTATTCTTCCAATGTTTTGAACTCTGCTCAGTTACACAATTGTGCTGGAAACATTTATTGGAAACAGCACTCTAAAAATTTCTATATTTCAACAAAAACACAGAAGAATTGTGGTGCTCTAAATTTTAAACAGGAAATAACATTAGTAATAGTTTTGTGGTTTATGTAGTAACTCACATTACTTCCACAGGAAGAGGCCCAGGGATTTCTGGAAGTCTGATAAATAAATAAGAGCAGAAATTATAGGTTTATTGTGCAACGATAAGATGTAAGGGTTGGGGTTTTGTTTTTTTTTGCAATTTGTATGGTTTGTTATTCACATACAAGTCTTGTATGTGAAACAAATCTATTTTCAAAACAATATTACATACATTGGCTCTGCAGTGGTGTAACCCCATATTTAGAGAAAACAGCTATAGCCAAAAAAGATAATTGGTAACCCGAGCAAAATACAGAAGCAGTATATGAAGATAAATCCAAACCTTGTAGTCAGCAAGGGCAACATCTCCAACTACACACATTCTTCATTCTTGCAGATACATTATGGTTTTTTTTCAATGGAAGAAGAAAGTAAGCATTTTTGTGGAATGCCACACATTTACCTCTGTAAGAAATATTTGTATGGCTGTCCATCTTAAACAAAATTCTGGGTAGTGATAACAATAAAATTGATAACTATTAAACCATAAAATGAAAACACAAACCAGATTCCTCAATCATCCCCTTAGGATAATTCACCACCAGATATTCTTTTTCCATCCCTGCACCTGGGTTTGCTGAATCTTTTGAGAGGAGAAGGTTCCATAAGGTAGGAACAGCCCCAGAAAAAGGCACTCCTCCAAACTCCCACTAGATGGCAAGACTTCAGGCAAAGGACCTGGAGTGTACCTACCCTATCAGATCTGGTAGGAAGGACAGACACTGTCAGGGAGATGGGATCCTGCAAATATCCTGATTCCTGCCATGTAGGGATTTAAAGATGACAACCAGGACCTTGAATTACACCCAGAAGAAAACTGGGAGCCAACAGGTCATATAATAGAGGTATAAGATTGGCAAACCTAGAACTGCATGTGTCACTGCTTTTGGGGCCAGATGGAGCTTCTGAGTTGCCTTCAAGGGCAGTTGAAGTGATCTTCAAGGACAGCTCCGTGAAAAACGCATTGCAGTGATCTCAGTTTGGGCAAATCCAAACTTGTTCCAAGAATTTTACAATGAAAGATATAAGTGTCAGGTAGGGATGATTCCCTCTCTATTTTTATTTTGGTCATGCCACACAGGAGAATTCATTGGAGAATGTAATTACATTTGGAAGAGTTAGCAGTAAAAGGAAGCCAGGCTGTAAATGAACATGGTGGCTTAAATGATGATGATTAAATTCATCATCATCATCATGCTTTGTGAATTTCTTTCTTGTAATATGTGCCAAAGGGAAAAAAAGAAAAATACCTTGCGTTGTCACGACTGAATATCTCGTCCTCTTCTGAGGATTCTTCAACATGAAATGCATCACTGCTACGTTTTTTCCATATTTTATCAAGAGAGTGATAAATATCTTTAAGCCAAGGAGACTTTTCAATAGAAATTGCTGAAGTCTAAGTGTGAGAAAAGGATGTGAAAAAATGATAATAAAACTTAAGTCTGAGATTTTAATTTTCATGTTGCATTATCATTTTATTTATATTTCAGATTCAAATTTCAAATTATAGAATGGAGGTTCTTCCTGGAGGAATATTGTGGCTAGCAAATTAGAGAAAACTTGTGGACTCCTAATTATGTCATGAGTTTTAGCTCCCTCTTCATCTATGATAGAGAATTCTGGAATGTATTTTGTACTTCTGCTAATCAATGTTAATGATCAGTAGTAGTTAGCTGCAGCTAAAAAAAAATCCTGCAGTATTAACATTCCTAAACTTTGCAAGTGATGTTATGTTAATACATGTTATTTAATTTGGGTTTAATTATGGTGTGTGAAATAATTGTATGCCTTAATGTTGTATGAAAATAAGGCTTTTATCAATTCACCTGGTCCATACAACTCTGGTTAAGTGAATTGTCACTATTATTCATATGGGATCTTTGCAAAAGATCAATCTTGCTTCATGCATGCTATCTCCCATTTTAATGAGTTTGACAGAGCTGGAAAAGATGCTTGGAAAATCTTGAAAAGCCATGTTTATTCATATTTGGTATATTTAATAAGTCACAAGTGGTTGTAGCAAAACTTTTCTCCTAAAAGATGCATTAGCAATAATTTTAAATACACAAAAATACCTAAAATTGTAAGATGCAATTTATACATTTGACTCAATACATTCTCACATTCAGGTTTTCCCTTCGTTTTGTGAATCCAGCCATTGGGATTTATTCCATAAACAATTTTCTGGTCATCCACAGTTTGACACAATGTGGGAACTATGTCATAAAAGTCTTCAAATAGTTCAAAATATTGTGTTATTCCTAAATACTATAGCATATATTTCAACATTTCAAATTGTCAGTCATCTAGAAATCACAGGTATAGGACAGGCTGAGCTCCTGGACATTGGCTATTACAATTGCCTTCTTCACAGAGAAGCTAGTTCTGAATTACTTCTACATGAGCAGAAAATAAGGGTGCCTCCTGTTCCTGAGGACAACTGATTGGCTTGCAGGTTCTAGAAGAAATGCTAAGAAGCGAGGGAAATTGGAAGATTCAGGAGGAACAGCTGAGAAGCTGCCTCTTTATCCACAGTATGGAGTGATTACCCTGCCTGGCTTAAATGATTTTAAACTCAGTGAATGACTTTAAAACAGGAACAGCTACTTTTAGGGAGAGTACAACAGCTTGCTATGGACTTCGGTTACCAAGTAAAAGTCAACCTATGTTAAACACTGCACCCAATCCTGAAGTTTATTTACTCAGAAGAAAGGCCCATTTAGTTTAATATACTTCCAAAATGAGAGGGTTATATTTTTATTTATTTATTTAAACAAATTTAAATAATCATCCAACACATAAAAGTGATTTTGGGTAGCTTACAAAATTTTAAAAAATCTGGGGAAGAAGGCAGAGCCTCTTCACTGACAGACCGTAAATCGCGACTCTCTGCAGCTATGGTCCATGCTCTTTCATTGGAGAGCCCCGATCATTACAATTAAGGACTGAAGCTGCCTTGGAGGGGCGGCAGGGTAAAGGGAAGCTGCAAGCCAGGTTGAGGGGAGCTGCATGTCTCCCCCGGGCTTGGTCTTTTTCCCCCTGAAGACGACTGCAGCGGTGCTTTAAAATGGCCACCGCAAAGAGGACTCAGCTGGATTAAGATTTGTGCAGGAGGGAAAAAAGGGGTGGATAACATCTGAACTGAGACAACTGGGAAATACAACTAAATAAAAGCAATTTAAGGTATTAAGGTAATATGGAATTTTTAAGAAAAGAAAAGTGAGCGGCGAAATTACAAAGGAACAGGGAAAAAAAAATATTTTTGACAGCTAAGTGAGGCTTCGAACTGGGAAAGGAAGAAGCTGGAACTAAAGATTTAACTAAATTGGACTAAAATATTTTGGGAATAAAAAGGCATAAAATAAAGCTGGACTTAAGATTGTCAAAAAATAATAATAATAAAGTTTAAAAATTGGAGACTGAACTGTGCTGGAATATTGAGGTTCGAAAAACCCTAAATAAAAAAATAGGGGGAAAAGGTGAAGACTTTGTACAATGGAGAGTGCCACCTTTTGACAAAAACTTGAGCTCAAACAAAATGGAAAGCATCCTGTTTCTGAATGAACGTGTGGATATAACATTAAAGAAATATTGAAACAAAGTAAGAATCTTAGAAACTGAAAGCAGAACCAGAATAAAGGAAAAAGCAAGGAAAGACTGACTGTGGGATTGATTGATGTTTTTGGTGTAGACCCTGGGCTGGAATAACTGAGAACTTTAGAAAATTGAAAGAAGAAAGAAGGAAAATAAAAGTGTTCTTTTTTTGTGTGTGGACTTTAACGATCATAAAATATAAGAGTGTGTAATGATGATATCTCTTCGAGAATTAAAAATGGAACTTAAAAATATGAGAGAATTATTACAGGAAAGAGGCGAATAACTTTGTGTTCGAAAAAATGGAAATGACGATTGAAGAACAAGAAGAAAGAGCTTCAGAGGAGGAGGAGTTGACTCATGGAGAAGAGATTTTAAGTAGACAATTAACACAAAGAAGACTCCAAAGAAGTAGGGAAAGAAGGAAGGTTAAAAAGTTGAGATTTAAGAAGGCAATCAAAGGGAATACCTGTGAAGTAGGGAAAGGCAGAAAGACCCAGCAGAAAAGGGGAAAGGAAGATATTAAGAAAGAGAAGGATATAAACTGGAATGAGAAAAGATTTGGGGAAAAGAGGGGGAGGAGAAGCAGTAAGAAACAGGTGCATGAAATAAAGAAATAGTAAAATGTTGAAAAGAAATTGTTTTTTCAGAGATAATGGTCGATGAATTAAAAAGGGGATTCTGCAGGGTGACAGAATAATAAGAATATTTCTGCAATTAAAAATATTCAGAAAATTGGGTAATATTGATACTGATAACTCTTAATAAAAAATAAGGGGGGAAAATATGCTGCGGAATCCAAATGAAAAGATGTAATGATTATTATTTTAACTTCTTAAAAATAATGGTTTATTGGGCATCAAGATGAGGGAATAAAGGTATATTTTAATCATTGAGGTGTCACACTCAAAGCAGTAAAAATGGGGAAACCTATACTTTTTTTTTTTTTCAGTATTAATTTGTATTAATCTAGAATTTATAAAAAGAATGTGTAATGAAAAGGGAATATTACAGACTAAAGAACCAACTAAATTAATAAGTTAACATAGACTATTAAGAGCAAGGAGAGACATTGGTAACATTATTATTATTATTATTATTATTATTATTATTATTATTAATAATAATAATAATAATAATAATAATAGGCAAACTCATATTGTTTATCTTTATTTTTAAAATAAATATTAAAGGATTATATTTGAAATAATTGAAATGAAACAAAAAGATGTTTCGATTGAGATTAATGAAAGGGGCTAGAATTAATGTGTTTGTTTCTCTCCTTACTGAAAATTTGGAATGGAAAAGGTAATAATAGAATTAAGTATGCATATATAAATGTATAATTGCTGCCATATTTGTATGTAAAGGTGATGACCCGGAAATATGTTTTCAACTAAAAAGAGATTTTTGTTTTTAATGTGAAAAACTAAATAAAATTTGTTAAAAAAAATTAAAAATCTACCATTCAGTCACACTATATTATTTTTTTTAAACAAATTTTATTAATTTTACAAAAAAAAATACACAATCCAGGCATAACAACTTGAAAAATCTTTTCTAAAAAAAAAATAATAATTAAAGAAAGCCAATAGAACATATAAAATAACTCCAAATTGTAATATCAATATTTACATTATCTATTTAACTTCATATCTTATCCAGACTTCTCCTTTTATCCAAATTATATTTCTTGCTTATTAAAATTTTATTGCCTTTCATAAACATACAAAACACAAAATATAAACAAAATTAAAACATCTTTTCTGAAGGCTGCCTGATCCCGGGTTGAAACTCTTCACACAGACACAAATTCAAACATCATATTCACTTTGTATATCCTTCCATATCTTATTATCATTTTCTTTTTCTTTTTTTAAAAACCAATTTTATCAATTTTACAAAAACAGTGCACAAACAATCAAGGCTTATAAATTCTTTTCTAAAAAAAAAAAAAGAAGAAAACCAATAGAACATAATGATTCCAAATTATAATATCAATATTTACTTTATCTATTTAACTTCATATCTTATCCCAGCTTCTCCTTTTCATCCAAATTATTTCTTGTTAATTAAAATTTTATTGCCTTTTATCAATATACAAAAAAAAAAAACATAACAAAACCTTTATATATCCTTCCATATCTTATTACCATTTTCAATAACATTCTTTGTCTGTTCTATTTCCAACTATCCATTCATCTTTTTTCTTTTACTATACTTCTCCTATACACGAATTGGAGTGACGCCTTTAACTCATTAACCTAACTTAAAAGTACTTCATATAACACTTAATTTATTTTGGGATTCTGTTTAGTAGATTCTAAAATTACACAGTAAATTTTATACTCTAAATACACATATAAAAACATAATCTTATATACTTTCCAGAATCCCCCTTTTATCCTTAATTCGATTCACCCATTGTCTCTAAATAAACTTTTTTTCTTTAGATCTTGCTTCCCACCATTGAGGCTTCTCCTCCCCCCCTTTCTCTCTTGCTTATTCTTCTCCTTGCCCTTTTTACCCCTTTGTCTCTCCTCCTCCCTTTTCTTACTCCCTTTCCTTTGCTTTCTAACCTTGCATCCACCTTTCCTCTCATTTTTCTCTTTTTTGGTTGTTTTTTCAATCTTGAAATCCCCTTTTTCTTATCCTCTTTCTCCTCCTCCCCGGAAAAAACCCACTGTTCATCAAAGATGGCTTCTTCTTCCTCTTCTTCTTTGTCCCAGTCATTCTGCTGCATAATCAATTTTTCATAAGCACCTAACGCCATTTCTAAAAATTGAAATTAAGTGCCCAAAGTATCTTTTCCATCTTGTTCTTCCTTTTTATATTTTTGATATTCAGTTTTTAGTTCATCCACAAGCGATGCCATCCTGAAAAGAGAAACTTTCCCCAAAACAACCATCCAAGTATTTTTAATCAAAAATAATTCAAAAAAAGTTCCAAAAGTTTATATTTTTCTTCTTTCTTCTATTTCTTTTTCTGGGGTCAAAGAGGTCCAATTACCTTGTATCTTTCTTTGAGATTCTAGGCAATCTCTTCCCTTTTCCACTTCTGCTCCAATTTTTTTTCCTCTCCCTTTCCACTTGCAACATCAATTTTTAAATGATCAGAAATCCATACCTCTAATAAGGGTTTTCCAATTTCTTAAATTTTTAAGTCCAATGTCCAAGAACTCTTTTGTCCCTTAACTTCAACTTTCAGAATAGTTCACCTTCAGTGCCCAAACAAATTTCAAATCTTCATCTGCTGTTTCCATGGGGTGGGAGAGTGAAGAAAAAAAAAGTTCCCTTTAACAGCTTCTCCGCCGCTTTCAATCTTCTTAGGGATACAATGTATCCTCCAGCAATTCAGACAGCTCAATTCCAACGAATTTAGAAGATGTTGATTGACCCGGCTCAGCCAGCACTTTCACTTTTCTTGCTTCCTCCAGCACAATCTTACCCGGTTGCTGGCTTCTTCGTGGCAGCCATTGCTGACCGCCGCTCCACCACCTTGGGAAAAAGGGGTTTTTCTGGACGAGGAGGGGGTCTGCGGCACCCCCAATCCCCTGTCCGGCTCCCCTCTCTCTTCGGCTGTCCCTACAGGGCAGCCATATCCCCCTGACCCATTTGGATCGGGGGTACCTTGGCGGCAAGCACAGCAGGAATCACGAATGGTCATGAATTCCTACTGCCACCGAAGCCACGCAGAACCGGAAAACCAGTCACACTATATTATTATTATTATTGTTGTTGTTGTTGGTATTATTCACAAAAAACAACAGTGTACACAGGAAACGAGATAACTATGCTAGGTTTCGTATCTCAAATCACTAGTCGAACACTTCCCAAGTGTTTAGGACTGTGTGATGTATCGCAGGATTATGCGAGTGGATCCCAGTAGATTGGCCTTCTTCTTCTTCTTCTTCTTCTTCTTCTTCTTCTTCTTCTTCTTCTTCTTCTTCTTCTTCTTCTTCTTCTTCTTCTTCTTCTTCTTCTTCTTCTTCTTCTTCTTCTTCTTCTTCTCCTCCTCCTCCTTCTCCTTCTCCTTCTTCTCCTCCTTCTCCTTCTCCTTCTCCTTCTTCCATCATGATCATTATTTTAAATTCAGGCTTGCCTAAGCCACATAATACTTATGGGAATGTGTTTTTCAGATCCAATAAGAAAATTGAATATAGCCAGATCACCAGTCATTGCTTTTGCCTTTACATACCTGGTTTTCAGGTATATCTTTCTTCTGTCTATCCAGAAACGTCCTTAAAGAAACAATTAAAGAGAAAAATAGTGAGATCTCAGACTGGATAAAGCCCTGTTGACAATGTTTAAACCAAATATGGCTTACATTTCTGTTATGAACTAATAAAAACGCTTAAATAAAGTTTATCAAAGCTTAAATAAAAAGCAGGGTTCTAATCCTGCACTTCTGATTGGTTGATAATAGCGATATCAGATTGGTCCCTTCTGGAGAATCTGATTGGCTGTTAATGAGCTACTCTTATTGGTTCAAGGGTTTAATATTTCCATGTTCTCATTGGTTAATAGGTCAGCAGCCTACCCTATAAAAGGGCTGCTGCTGCCTCAAGTTTTTGCTCTGTTCACGATGATTAATAAAGAGTTGAAGTTCACAGTTCATTGCCTCGTCTCCGTTCCTTGCACCCATGCACAGAACATAACACTGGCGACGAGGATGGGATGCAGATACATCAGAGCTGACTGAACACTACAGAGCACCAAACAGAGCACATGGCTGAAGGCACATCGACAACGGAACCATGTCCGGAGACGCCATACCACCCGCTCCATTTGACCCAGCACAAGAAGACTGGGACTCATACATAGACTGCTTCCAGATGTTTCTGGAGACCAACAACTTGAAGGATGCCACTACGAGGAAAAAGCGAGCAGTGTTCCTGACCCATTGCGGGCCTGCCATCTTTAAGATGGCCAAGGCACTAGCGAAACCGGCTGAGGTGAAAACCATGGACTGGGACATCCTCGCACCCCTTCTATGTTCCCACTATGCACCCACCGTACCAACGCTTGTCCGAAGACATGAATTTTACCAGAGGGACCAGCGGAAGGGAGAGAGCGTTGCAGATTTCATCATGGATCTCTGGAACCTGGGAGGCCTCTGTGAGTTTGCAGACCTCGAAGAAGCTCTGAGAGACCGAATAGTTCTGGGATTAGATGACCAGATGGTACAGAGCAAGATCATGGCAAAAAGGGACATTAACCTTGATGATGTCATCAAGGATGCTACTGCAGCAGAAGCAACCAGGAAGTCAGCCGCCTGAATGTGCCGCACCAATACACCGCTCCGTCAACTTGCTAGCGATACCTCACCTTGCCTCGAGAGACACACAACAGCCACCCACCACGAGGACCTTGAATCGCCATCAGAAAGTGATGAGGAGGAGGTCAACCGGTTCCGGTCTGAACGTGATCAACGCTACCAGCAAAATCAAAGACTACTGCACCAATGCGTGGGTTGTGGGGCAAATCACCCACGATCAGACTGCAAATTCCTCGATGCACTCTGCCATTTCTGTGGGAAAAGAGGCCACATCGGAAAGTTCTGTAGAAGCAAGCAAGGACCCAGTCCACTTCAGAGCGGGAACAACTACCGCCAGACCACAGGGAATCGCCCTGTGAGTCGGGAACATTTGAACCGCCAATGGAACCACCACTCCTACAGAAACAAAACACCGGCCATTTTATCGAGAAGAGAAGAGAAGAGGCACACCAAACCATTACAATCAGTCATGCCTCATCGCTAGACGCAAAGAAGATCCGAGTGAAGGTCGCCATCGAAAACCAGCCTTGTGTGATGGAAGTCGATTCAGGATCGTCCCTCTCGATGGTTTCCTGGAAGACTCTTAAACAATTAATCCCTGCCATCCGGCATCAAGACCTCAGAGCTCAAAGAAGCATACTCAAGGATTATCAGGGCAACCGAATTCCGGTCGTTGGATCCAGCCAAGTCCAAGTATCATTCAAAAATCGTACTGCGTCATTGCCACTGACCGTCGTTGACTGTGACCAGCCTAGCTTGTTGGGCCTTCAATGGTTCACCACACTTGGGATCGAGGTAGCCAGCATTCACCAAACCAGAAGCGACAACTGGGAAGAGGCCATCGTCCAGAAATTCCAGGACATATTCACAGATGGACTCAGTGAGTACAAGGGGACCCCGATATCATTTAACCTTAACCCTGAAGTAGCCCCCATCCGCCTTTAGCCTCGTCGGGTACCTTTTGCCCTTAAACCAAAAATTGACGAGCAGCTCGATAAGTTAATAGCCAAGGGTGTTTTAGAACCAACTGACCACGCTCGTTGGGAAACCCCAATTGTAAACCCATCAAACCGGATGGATCGTTAAGGATTTGTGGGGGCTACCGGGCTACCCTTAATCACACTCTTCAACAGAACGCTTACCCGGTACTGGTGGTACAACACCTTCTCCATTCCCTGGGGGGCGGAAAAGTCTTCACTAAATTGGATTTAGCACAGGCCTACCAACAACTGCCTGTAGATAAAACAACCGCAGAGGCACAGACGATCGTTATGCACCGAGGCGCCTTTAAGTGCAACCGACTCCAATTTGGAGTGAGCGTAGCCCCAGGGATTTTTCAAAGTCTGATGGAGAGACTCTTGCAAGGGATCAAAAGGGTCGTGCCATACTTTGATGACGTTTTAATTGCTGCCCCGAATAGAGAAATACTAGAAAAGCGGCTTAAATTGGTTCTCCAGAAATTTAAAGACTCTGGCCTTAAGGTTAAATAAAATAAATGTCAACTGTGTACAGACAAAGTAGAGTTCCTGGGGTACCTAATCGATAAACAGGGCATCCACCCCACTAACAGCAAACTGAGAGCAATCAAAAACGCCCCAAGACCCAGAAATAGAACTGATCTCCAAGCTTTCCTGGGGCTCATTAACTTTTACAACATATTCTTGCCCCGGAAAGCAACCGTAGTTGAGCCCCTACATAGACTTCTCGACAAAAAAGCAACCTGGGTCTGGGGACACCGCGAGGAGCATGCATTCCGACAAGTGAAAAACTTACTAACCTCAGATGCTGTTTTAATGCAGTATAATGAGACTCTGCCTTTAACAATTACATGTGACGCATCACCGTTTGGATTAGGAGCCATTTTGAGTCATGTATTACCAAATGGTAGTGAGGCCCCTATTGCCTATTTTTCAAGGACCTTGTCAAAGGCTGAACGTAATTATAGCCAGATCGACAAAGAGGTTCTTGCTGTTATATCTGCTGTGAAACGGTTTCATGAATATGTGTATGGACGAGATTTTACTATTGTTACCGACCACAAACCGTTGTTAGGGATTATAGCGGGAGACAAGCCAACCCCCTATATATTGTCACCTAGAATGACTCGCTGGTCGGAGTTTTTAACTGCGTACAACTATAAATTACAACACCGCCCGGGGAAAGCCATTCCCCATGCTGATACATTGAGCCGTGCCCCACTTCCGGAAACCATCGACGACCCAGCTCCAACCCTTACGACACTCCAGATTGAAATGCTACATTCACCACCGCTAACAGCCAGAGACATTGCAATTGAAACAAAACGAGATCCTGTCTTATCGCGAGTTCTTAGCTGGGTCGAAAGAGGATGGCCAATAGAACAAACCTCTGACGATTTCACCCCTTTCAAAAACTGGCAAACAGAACTGTTTTCGCAAAAAGGCTGCATCCTATGCGGAGATAGAGTCATCATCCCAGAGCGGTTACAACAAGCAGTATTGAAAACATTGCATGACGGTCACCCCGGCATCGTGCGTATGAAAGCGCTCGCACGAAGCTACGCGTGTTGGCCGGGCATCGACAAGCAAATTGAAGCCTGGGTAAAGACTTGCTTAAAGTGCTAAGAAGTCAGCAGTGCCCCACCTAGAGCAACTCCAACAGAATGGGAAACCCCCCGGGGACCGTGGTCCCGCATTCACATTGATTTTGCGGGACCTACTAAAGGACATACGTTCCTCCTAACAGTGCATGCCTATTCCAACTGGCTCGAGATCCACGAAATGAAAAATACTACAACGGAGTCCGTCATCCGAAAATTGAACAGGCTATTCGCAACGCACGGACTGCCAGATGTCCTGGTCTCCGGACAACGGACCCCAGTTCACTGCCCTGGCGTTTGAACAATACTTAGCGGATCGGGGCATCCACCATGCGCTAACTTCGCCAGTGCACCCTGCGGCTAACGGCAGGACCGAGCGAATGGTACAATTTGTTAAAAAAACTCTCCATAAAATGGACTATGGGGACATTGATGAAAAAATAAACAGAATACTCCTACTCCAACACATAACTCCGCACAGCATCACCAACAAGATGCCAGCTGAACTATTGATGGGACGCAAGCTCCGTTCCCACCTCGACGGGCTTCACCCTTCCTACGTGCCAGAGAAACCCTGCGGATCCAGCGGGAAATGCCGCGAGTTCAAGGTAGGCGACTTAATTTTCGCTAAAAACCTCTTCGGCGAACCATTATGGATCGAAGCAACTGTAATTGAAACCACCGGGCCCAGATTGTACCGTGTGCAAACCTGCGACAGAAAAATATGGAAACGCCATATAGATCAGCTTCGCTCTAGGCTACAACCCAGTTCCCGCGACTCCTGGGACTCCCAAATTGAGGGGGGAGGGGATGTCGAAGAAACCGAATTCGAGATGGTGGAGAGCAGAAGCGAAGGAAGTCAGCGATCAGGAGCGATTAATGAAGAAGAATCAGGGAGGGGTATGTCCTCACCACAGAGGAATACTTCAATGGAGACTAGCCCGCTAAGATCGGAGGACAACAACAACGACAGAATTAGCAGCACCAAGTCGTCCAGTGAGAATGAGGAACCACCGGTACCAGATATGTCCAAAAATGTCCCACCGAAGCTGGACTGCAGATGGGAACCAGTGGGACAGCGCAAATCTAATAGACAGTTAAAACAACCCACATATCTTAGAGATTACATCACCGCACCCCTCAAATGGAACCCAGGGGGAAGGGGTGTTATGAACTAATAAAAACGCTTAAATAAAGTTTATCAAAGCTTAAAGAAAAAGCAGGGTTCTAATCCTGCACTTCTGATTGGCCGATAATAGCGATATCGGATTGGTCCTTTCTGGAGTATCTGATTGGCTATTAACAAGCCACTCTCATTGGCTCAAGGGTTTAATACTTCCATGTTCTCATTGGTTAATAGGTCAGCAGCCTGCCCTATAAAAGGGCTGCTGCTGCCCCAGGTTTTTGCTCTGTTCACGATGATTAATAAAGAGTTGAAGTTCACTGTTCACTGCCTCGTCTCTGTTCCTTGCACCCATGCACAGAATATAACAATTTCTGTACTGGAGGAATTCACAAACTCTTATCATTTAAATGAAAGGTGTATTTATTTCCGTTTCTCAAAATGGACTCAAAAGGCCTTTTCAGTCACAAGACTCTTCTGTGCATTTACAAACAGTGTGCAAAGCAGAAGAAGCCTTAATAATACCTCTTATGCTGAAACACACACCTGCAATTGTCTCCAGAGTTTTAAGAGTGCAGGTTGCAGGTAACCATGTAGCTATTTAAGATTTTATTTATTTTTTGGCTTCATTAGCATGCGTGTCACACTGGAAATCTGAATATTAATGTTTCTTCAGCACTGAAAATAATTCAAAATTGCCAAGAGGAGAGGGGGAAAAAAGGATATGAGGCCAGTTGAGGAATGTAACAGGAAGCCAATGCTAAACATATAAATTCAGCCAGCAAAAAATGAGATTATTTGGTGATGTTTTCAGTGTTTACAACTTTTAGATGCGGCATCTTGTAAATTAAAATTTGCTTTTTAAGAGTGAAACTTATAAGTGCATTGCCACTTAATATTGAGGCTGTTCCTCATAAACAGGATTTTCACAGTATAGAATTACAAAAACTAAGTGTCTCCAGGCAAGAGTTACCGTTTTACAGGAGGCATTCCATCTGTCCCTTTGGAAGTTTGATGAGAACGGATCTGTTTTATCAAAAAAGAGAGGTGTGATTGTGAGGGATAAATGTAAAGATTTTTCACAGTGAGGAAAAAGAATCAATGACTGACACAGAGAACAATGTTTTTCCCCCCTCTGCTTCTCAGTAAGAAACTTTTCTTTTTTCTCTATCTTCTGCTTATAAAAAGGTGTGGGGTCTCCAACATGGTCATGGTAAACCTCATAAGAAGGTCTTATGGACCAAATCAAGCCTACCAGCCAGAGGTTCCCTCTCAGAATTTAAGATGGAATGAATCCAAACTTAATATACCCATTTTGTCATGATTTGTCCGCTTCACTAAAAAATTTTTAAAAATCAGTCCCACCCTTTTTTTGAGGTTGAATATATTATATTAAATCCTGGGTGCAGTAATGTGGTTTCTGAGTTACAGTGTTCAAGGAAATGCTAGGGATTCACTAAAGCAGTATATAAATTGAGAGTTTGGAGAAATTTATCTTTTCATTACTGGACTTTGAGATATAGTGGGTTAATAAATTAATATAAGGATCTCTAGAAAAATATTTTAGCTTACCTCAATCAAGCAAATTATTAAAATAACAACCACCATCACTGTTGTCACTGAAACAGCCAATCGCCAATTGATGCTACTCCCATATTGTCGAATTCCCTGCTTTGGTATCTGCAAGGTTAAACAAAGAGAAGTAAAGTGGAAGGTGGGCCTTCACGTATTTGAATGTAAAAGCTCTTTTCCCCAGAAAAAAAGTATATTCAGGCCAACCTACCCTTTAAAAGGAACAACAGCTTTATCAATCCTGTTTTCTTAAAATCATCATATCTGAGATTTCTGGTTTAATTCTGATGAACCTTATTCTGTTTTTCTTTGTTTTCATGTTTCAGTTACTTTACCTTTGTGCTATACTCCACTCTCCCCAAATGCTGATCAGAGTTTGTAAAACCTTACATATATACACACGGCCACTTATCCTTGTATATAGGGATGGGAACCAGGCAAAGAAGTAGTCTTGGCACATGCACATTACTATAAACTACCTAACAAGGCTTTTACTCAAAAAAAGTAATTGTCTTTACAGAAATGAATGCGCAATTAATTCACACCAACTTAACCTCTTGGAATAAAAAAGAATCTAGGTAACCAAATCTTGTAACATTTTGATAGTGCACCTGTTTGGATTATTTATCTAGGTTGCTTTTACCTCGTCAGAAGGTTTCTTTATTTTTCTGGAGCTTGCTGTAGTTATATTGGTTTCATTTTTAGTCAAGAACAAGTAGGATTTCAACAAATCAGAAGCTTCCTTCATGTTTTTTCTCTTATTGAAGAGTTTCATTCCAAGACCCATTCTAGAGATGAGAAAAGCACAAGAATTTTGGGTAGCCAGTTCTCTGCAGTTCACTTTTATGATACGGATCAAGTGGGCAATCAGGTTCCTCATAGGTACATTAAGAATCAGGTGTGCCAACTGTTTTTGAACCTTAGCTTCAAAGGCCTCTCCCTGAAGAAAATAGTTATCAGTGCTTGACAAAACATCAGTAATCAGGGGAGCAAAGGTGGTTTCTTCCTGGTACTCCCAATCTGCTTCATCGGACAATGTTTTATCAGGCAACAGTTCATTCAATGTTTCAGACTCCTCAGTAGGTATTCTGGAGTTGCTTCCTCCAATTATTAAGTGTCTGAAAAGGTTTTCTTTTGATTCCTGTTCCTTCTCAAGTTCCTTCTCCAAAAGTTCATTTTCAATTTGTTCATTTTGACTATTATTCTCCTCCGCTTGCTCACTAATAATGTGTTCTCCATGGTTGGGGCTTGCTGATCTCGTGCCAGATTTAAGAATAAAGACCAGTTTACCAGGCTGTTCCTTACTACCATCATGCACTACAACAGAAGATGTCAAAGGAGGCAGCTGAGTTGGAAGATGTAAAATGGAGCGCTTCTGTAAGGAGTGAACGGATGCTTGAGCAAGCCTCTTAAGGGAAGAAACCCGCTGAGCATCTAGTAGTGCTACAGGCTTCCCTGTTTTTTCCCTTTCATTTCTCCCAACCTCAAGATCTTCCTGTATTTTTCTTTGGTGCCACTTTAACCTTTCTGTTGGCGCTTCCTTTTGAATGTCCAACTCGTAGGTTTTCAACCTGTTTCCTTGTATTTCTTCTTTGAGGGTCACCTTTGTCCACCTCTCAACCTTGAGAGCTGCTGAAGTTTCTGTAGACCCTTCCTTTTGAATCTCCAATTCATGAGTTTTCAATCGGTTTCTTTGTATGTTTTCATTGAGGGTCATTTTTGTCCACCTCTCAATCTTCAGAGCTTCTGAAATATCTGTAGCTACTTTCTTTTAAATCTCCAACTCATGACTTTTCACTTTGTGTCTTCTTATTTTTTCTTCAAGTGTCATCTTTGGCCATTGATTATTCTTCAGTGCTTCTGAAATTTCTGTCGACCCTTCCTTTTGAAACTCTAACTTATGAGTTCTCTCTTTCTTTCCTGTTTTTTTTTCTTTGAGAGTCACCTTTGGCCACCTCTTAACCTTCTCTTCTTCTGAAATTCCGGCAAGTGCTTCCTTTTCACTCTCCAACTCTCCTTGAAGTTTTCTTATGTTTTCTGCAAATTGTCGCCTTTTTGTTACAAATCTGAGAAATAAATTTTCTTCTGTTTGCTTTTTTCCAAGCTTATGATCTTCTTGTACTATTTTGTGATGGCTCTTTAACCATTCTAGAAGGCTTTTAGATCTCATGCCAATGTCACCAGAGTGTTCTGAAATTTCTGTGGCTACTTCCTCTTGGATCTCTAACTCATGAGTTTTCTTTTGTTTTTCTGTTATTTTTGCTTTGGGTGTGACTTGTTGCCACGTCTTAACTTTCAGAGTTACTTGTCGTCTTGCAGCCTTCCACCGTTGTTGAATCATTGTGTGTGAAGTAGGTTTCACTTGCTTTCCTTGTAGCGTTCCTATGTTTTCTGCAAATTGTCGCCTTTTTGTTACAAATCTAAGAAAGAAATCTTCTTCTGTTTGCTTTTTTCCAAGCTCATGATCTTCTTGTATCATTTTTTGATGGCTCTTTAACCTTTCCAGAGAACTCAGGCTTTTGTCATCAGATGATTCTGAAATGTCTGGAGCTACTTCCTCTTGGATCTCTAACTCATGAGTTTTCTTTTGTTTTTCTGTTATTTTTGCTTTGGGTGTGACTTGTTGCCACGTCTTAACTTTCAGAGTTACTTGTCGTCTTGCAGCCTTCCACCGTTGTTGAATCATTGTGTGTGAAGTAGGTTTCACTTGCTTTCCTTGTAGCGTTCCTATGTTTTCTGCAAATTGTCGCCTTTTTGTTACAAATCTAAGAAAGAAATCTTCTTCTGTTTGCTTTTTTCCAAGCTCATGATCTTCTTGTATCATTTTTTGATGGCTCTTTAACCTTTCCAGAGAATTCAGGCTTTTGTCATCAGATGATTCTGAAATGTCTGGGGCTGCTTCCTCTTGGATCTCTAACTCATGAGTTTTCTTTTGTTTTTCTGTTATTTTTGCTTTGGGTGTGACTTGTTGCCACGTCTTAACTTTCAGAGTTACTTGTCGTCTTGCAGCCTTCCACCGTTGTTGAATCATTGTGTGTGAAGTAGGTTTCACTTGCTTTCCTTGTAGCGTTCCTATGTTTTCTGCAAATTGTCGCCTTTTTGTTACAAATCTAAGAAAGAAATCTTCTTCTGTTTGCTTTTTTCCAAGCTCATGATCTTCTTGTATCATTTTTTGATGGCTCTTTAACCTTTCCAGAGAACTCAGGCTTTTGTCATCAGATGATTCTGAAATGTCTGGGGCTGCTTCCTCTTGGATCTCTAACTCATGAGTTTTCTTTTGTTTTTCTGTTATTTTTGCTTTGGGTGTGACTTGTTGCCACGTCTTAACTTTCAGAGTTACTTGTCGTCTTGCAGCCTTCCACCGTTGTTGAATCATTGTGTGTGAAGTAGGTTTCACTTGCTTTCCTTGTAGCGTTCCTATGTTTTCTGCAAATTGTCGCCTTTTTGTTACAAATCTAAGAAAGAAATCTTCTTCTGTTTGCTTTTTTCCAAGCTCATGATCTTCTTGTATCATTTTTTGATGGCTCTTTAACCTTTCCAGAGAACTCAGGCTTTTGTCATCAGATGATTCTGAAATGTCTGGAGCTACTTCCTCTTGGATCTCTAACTCATGAGTTTTCTTTTGTTTTTCTGTTATTTTTGCTTTGGGTGTGACTTGTTGCCACGTCTTAACTTTCAGAGTTACTTGTCGTCTTGCAGCCTTCCACCGTTGTTGAATCATTGTGTGTGAAGTAGGTTTCATTTGCTTTCCTTGTAGCGTTCCTATGTTTTCTGCAAATTGTCGCCTTTTTGTTACAAATCTAAGAAAGAAATCTTCTTCTGTTTGCTTTTTTCCAAGCTCATGATCTTCTTGTATCATTTTTTGATGGCTCTTTAACCTTTCCAGAGAATTCAGGCTTTTGTCATCAGATGATTCTGAAATGTCTGGGGCTGCTTCCTCTTGGATCTCTAACTCATGAGTTTTCTTTTGTTTTTCTGTTATTTTTGCTTTGGGTGTGACTTGTTGCCACGTCTTAACTTTCAGAGTTACTTGTCGTCTTGCAGCCTTCCACCGTTGTTGAATCATTGTGTGTGAAGTAGGTTTCACTTGCTTTCCTTGTAGCGTTCCTATGTTTTCTGCAAATTGTCGCCTTTTTGTTACAAATCTAAGAAAGAAATCTTCTTCTGTTTGCTTTTTTCCAAGCTCATGATCTTCTTGTATCATTTTTTGATGGCTCTTTAACCTTTCCAGAGAACTCAGGCTTTTGTCATCAGATGATTCTGAAATGTCTGGGGCTGCTTCCTCTTGGATCTCTAACTCATGAGTTTTCTTTTGTTTTTCTGTTATTTTTGCTTTGGGTGTGACTTGTTGCCACGTCTTAACTTTCAGAGTTACTTGTCGTCTTGCAGCCTTCCACCGTTGTTGAATCATTGTGTGTGAAGTAGGTTTCACTTGCTTTCCTTGTAGCGTTCCTATGTTTTCTGCAAATTGTCGCCTTTTTGTTACAAATCTAAGAAAGAAATCTTCTTCTGTTTGCTTTTTTCCAAGCTCATGATCTTCTTGTATCATTTTTTGATGGCTCTTTAACCTTTCCAGAGAACTCAGGCTTTTGTCATCAGATGATTCTGAAATGTCTGGGGCTGCTTCCTCTTGGATCTCTAACTCATGAGTTTTCTTTTTGTTTTTTGCAATTTTTGTTTTGGTAGCCAGAGGCATATGTCGCTCTGCAAGCTTCTGCCATTTTTCAGTCATTGTATGTGGATTATGTTTTATTTGATCTTCTGCAAATTTTCCTGTGGCTTCTGCTAATCCTACCCTCTTTGTTGGTAACCTAACAGCTAAATCTTTTTTTCTTGGATTTTTTTGAAGCCAATGATCTCTCTTTAACCCTTGGTTCTTTAACCCTTGTAAATAGCTTTTAGGCCTCAGGCTTATGTCACTAGAAACTTCCAAAATTTCTGTAGTTAAATCCTTTTGGACTTCCAACTCTTGAGTCTCTTCATTTTTGGTTATTTTTGCTTTGGGTGCCACTTGCAGGACATTGGATGATTTGTATAGTTTTTTCAGCAGATTTTCATGAGATCCCATTTCATCCAAATATTCATGAGGATTTGATTGAGTTAATCTACTCCATAATTTTAAAATTGATAATTTAAGAAATTCAATGGAATTACCAATTGTCTCCGGAATATACACATTGTCATAATTGGGAGAATTGGTATTCCTTCTACAATTAATATTTGAGGCTGGGCATAGAAGTATGAATCCGTCCAACCTTTCAAAATACACCAATAGAATTCCAAGCAGGAAAATTTGGGTCGCAGAGGGGGCAACACGTCTCATGATGCCCATATCCTCTTGCTCATTTTACCCAAGTGAAGGATGCCTTGGAATATTGCAGCCAACAATTGAAGTGATTCTATGCAGTTACCAGGCAACCCCAGGATATTCCATATGAAGGCTGCAGGATAATGCCACTGCTGTGACATCATTTTACCATGATTCCTGACATCATAGAATTCCCAGGACCATGACAATAGTATAGGTAGTGGCCTTGTTTATAGATAATGAGTTGATTTTAAGAGCTCACTCGGAGATTTGTAATTAATATTTTTGAGTCAGAATCATAGTAGGGAATACCATCTGTTTTCACTGGAAAATCAGATTGTAGGGCCTGGCTATCATTCTCCAGCTACTAAAACAAATTATTGCAGATTACTTCTAGCTAGAAAAATGCAGTTGAGGAAGGAAAGTAGTAGGACTTTAACTTATATACAAACACACACACACACACACACACCCAGTGTTTCACAGCACTCCTCTGGGCAGTTTACAATGTCAGCATATTTCCCCTAACAGTCTGGGTTCTCATTCTACCAACCTTGAAAGGATGGAAGGCTGAGGCAACCTTGAGCCCTTCATGACTGAATTCCAGCTGGGGGCAGAGTTAGTCTGGGATATTGCACGTAAGATAATCATCTGCAGAAGAAAGAACGGATAAATGATAAACAGAAATTCCTGTGCAACATCCAGCTGTCTTCCTTCACCCAAAATATATTTATTGTATTTGTGTCACATTGCAAACAACCAAATCCTTGGAGTTTATATTATGAATACCATCTGTGGGACAATTTACAATACTCATGATAAATCTAAAACATAAAATCAACCTTGAGAATATTAAAAATGACAACTCAGGAAAAGGGGAAAAACAGTAACAGCAAAAGTGACCCCAAGGTAATTTAAATGTCTGAGTACAATCTGAAACATCAGCCTGATTTCCAAAGGAAGACTCCCCCCCCCCCCCCAAAAAAAAATCCCAGTTAAACTAAAAAGCAACCACATGTATCACATTTGGGGATGATAAACACTAGGGATATTTGTGGGGAGGAGGGGACATGATGATGGTATGTACATTTAAGTGCCATGGTAAACAGAAACAACTTTTTATCAAATGTCCTAATTAGTAAATTATTGTTGGTGGCTTTTGCATGATTAAATCAACACATGCTTATCATTTGGCTATAACTGTTAATAAACTTACCCTCCCTTTTGAAGAAAAGGAAGAGCTAGCACAAGGACTCAACTTAATGACTAATTTAAATTACTTGCCTGCATAAAGATTGACTCCATTTAAACACTGACTGATCTATATCTATATCCCCTGACAATTCTTGTATAGATAAACTTCTCTCTCACACACAAACCCAAGCATACAGACCTTAGCACTCCCATACAATTCTTTCTTAGTCCTGACAAGAAAAGGAGGACAACAGGGTAGGATGGGGAGCTGGACAAGAGAAAGGCGAGAGGGAAAAAATTGGAGAAGGGAAAGGAAAAAGTAACTGGAAAGGGAGAAAAGATGCTAAAAAGAGGGAATTTCAGCCCAATTGACTTTACCAAGCCTTTTCAACAGCAGTATTTGCCAATATTTGCATCTCATGCTCCTTCATTTCTATTCAATAGTTTTCACTATTATTAGCAGCCCTTTCCCTCAATTTGCAGTGATCTGGGGGTGGGGGAAACATTGAATATTTATGGTAGAAAGCTATTATCTATTTTACTGAGAATATTTGCTATCTATGAAAAAAATATATGGGGCCAATTATATTTCGATTTTTTATTAGTAAGTCACTTATTAGAAAAATATAAAAATAATACTGTTTTTTCAATCATCATTAATTATAAATAGGCAATTAGTCTTTTTTGGGAAAAATACTATCTTCTATTGGTAGCTTGCATTTGGTAGGTTCATCACCCAAATGCTCTAAAAACAAGGAGAATCCATTTCCAGACTCCTTTCTAGATCAGCAAGAAGGAAAGAAGGATTATTCTTTGTCAATAATCTGCTATTCTCTGTCCATATTAAAATCGCATAAGATCTCCTTTTCTCCTAGGGGGTCTAGCTGTGAAATGACAATTCAGTTGCCTAGGAAGAGAGAGAAGAAACATCTTGATAATTTATTTTACAAAGGCTGAATTCTTCAATTCTAACAGATTTTTTAATACAATAAATAGCCATTATTACGATAACTCACCTGTAAGTCCCCTTTTCCTTCTTCCGGGCAGAATTAACCGCCATGATAGGAAAGACAAAAGACCCAGGAAAGAGCAAATGTAGGGCAATCATGAACACTCAAAACCTATCAAGCAGGCTCAGCTCAGCTCCAGAAACCTCAACATGTTAACAAGTTACTAATTTTCTCAGAAAGTAAAGCTCCTTGTCTCATAAAAGCAGCTGGACTTCACATAAAATGTTCCTGCATGCTGCAAGCATCAACATTTTAAAAAATGCTAGGACATGTTGTTATCATAACTACACAACTGAAAAGAACTATCACACTTACACTTACACACACTTTCTCTCACAAAGCAGATACAGCTGGAAAAATCTAAAAATATAGCTTTAATTAATTTATAAGCACATGACATTTCACACAAAAAGAACTTCCATACACACAATGACAATCTCACAAAGCAGCTGCTTTCTAAAAATGGAAAAGCAGCTAAAATTTCCTAAATTTTATATGACTATTTCCTAAAAAAAAAAAACATACTGTTTTTTTCAGGGGACTTCAAACTTGACAGCTTCCTCCAATCAGCTCATGAATTCTGGGAGTTGAAGTCCACAAGTCTTAAACTTGCCAAGTTTGAAGACCCTTGTTTTAAATCATGAGGAAAAAAAGCCACTTACTTACCCAATTGAAGAAAGCAGGCAGGCAGAATCAGTTGCTCGCCGATGAGCTGGATGCAGAGACAGGCAGCACAAGCAAGGCAGGAGGCGAGTCACAAGCAGCTGTTTGGGAATTGGGGGAAGGTGTCTGAAGAGGTAGGTGCTTGCTGGGAGCTGGGTGGGGAGGGAGATGGGTTAATTTAGCTAGGCTGGCCTCTAGGCCCGGGCTGGCCAGGAAGGAGCTCTGGAGTTTTTTAGAAGCCCGGGGGCAGCCGCAAGGGGTAGTGGCTGCCCCACAAATGATCCTGGGCGGCTAGGGTTACTATGCAAGGCCGAGGCCTGTAGGCCCTGGCCAGCAAGGACCTCCAGAGGCTAGCAAGTCAGTGCTTACCTGGTCCTGTAGGCAAGAAGAGGCAGGTCCATTGGGGCACAGGCACTGCGGAAGTGGTCAAGAAGAGTAGACTCAAGTAAGTTAGCTTAGGCAGGCAAGCCACAGAACTGACCAGCACATGCAAGCGATAAGGCTGGCACCATGTGGCGAAGCCTTTTAATAGGGTTGGGCTTGGAATAGGCGAGGCAAGCACTGAATGTGTGGGTGAAGCAAGCGAGCGGTGAGCATGCAGGTAGGGCAAGCGAGTGGCAAGGAGGTGGCTGGGTGAGACAAGCAAGTGAACGGTGACCACCGAGTGACCGGTTTGGGGGTGTGGCCAACCAGAAGTCACTACCAGTTCAGCGACCTATGCCAAATTGTTGGTACCAATTCTCCTGAACCGGTGAGAACCGGTTGAATACCACCTCTGATAGAGACCAATTACTATTGATTTTATACCATTAAATTCAATTTCTACCTTTTGCTAATTTGCCATAATCATCTAGAAAAGTAACTTGGGTTTAAATTGAGGTTTTATAAATAAAACCACTCCATTAATCTTTTCTGACCCAGCAGATGTAAATTCCTCCTGCAACCTTTTATTTATTAAATATTTCTCATCTTTCTTCCTAATATGTGTTTCTTGAAGGCAAATTATGTTAAGTTTGAGCATGGGCGAGAAAGAATGGAGACAAGCTTCTGAACGGTGAACTTCAGCTCTTTATTTACATCATGACTTGCTTGCTTGAATAGCAGTAAAACCCACCTTATATAGGCAAACCTTGTAACGTTTAACCAATAACGAGCTAGGAACGTTAGCTCTTAAACCAATAAGACATATCTGTTAAGGGCCAATCGGATTCCCCAGAACAGGCCAATCCGGTCCGGCCGCTTAACAGCCAATTAGAAGTGCAGGGCCAGAACCCTGCACTTAACTCCAAGCTTATACTTTATTAGTTATATTGCATACACAACACCCCTTCCCACTGGCTTCTTAATTCAGGGCGCAGTTACATAGTCCTTTAAATAGGACGGTTGTCTTTTTAGTCTCTTTGACTTTCGTTGTATCGGGTGGTTGCAGTCCTGCTGAGGTAGATCGTTGTTTGGTAGTGGGGCTGCCTCCAGTTCAGAGTTCACTTCTGCGTCGTTGCCCCCATTTTCTGCAATTTCTTGAGGTGCAAACGTTTCTCCCTCCGGCTCCGCAGCCTGGGTTTCTGTTAAATCGTCGTTCCCTTCGAACGGGTTTCCTAGGGCTTCATCTTCTTCCGTACCTCCCCCCCCTCAGTTTGGTCATAGGGGAGTTGCGGACTGGCTGCTTCAAGCCGCGACCGTAATTGGTCGATATGCCGTTTCCAGAGTTTATTGTCACAGCATTGCACAAGGTAGGATCTGGGGCCGGTTACACGTTCTACTGTTGCTTCCACCCACAACGGGTCGCCCGACAGGTTTTTTGCATAAACCAGGTCTCCTACCTGGAAGGTGCGACAACGGCCGCTGGATCCTAGTGGTTTCTCCGGTTCATAAGCAGGGTGCAACCGGTTGAGGTGGGAGCGGAGCTTTCGTCCCATTAGCAGTTCAGCGGGAGTTTTGTTGGTGACGCTATGTGGGGTGATGTGTTGCAAGAAGAGGATTTGATTGACCTTGTCGTCAATGTTATCGTAGTTTACCTTTTGCAAGATTTTCTTTACAAATTGGACCATGCGTTCTGCTTTGCCATTGGTCGCAGGGTGCACAGGCGAGGTGAGCGCATGATGGATGCCGCGGTCAGCGAGGTACTGCTCGAACATTAGTGCAGTAAATTGTGGGCCGTTATCGGATACCAGGACGTCTGGTAATCCGTGGGTTGCAAAGAGTCTGTTTAAAATCTTGATGACTGCCTCGGAGGTTGTAGTAGTCATGCGATGAATCTTGAGCCAATTCGAGTAGGCATCGACGGTAAGCAGGAAGGTGTGGCCCTTGGTTGGCCCCGCAAAGTCCAGATGAATTCGGGACCAGGGTCCACGTGGTGTCTCCCATTCAGTAGGAATGGCTTTTGGAGGGGCGTTGCTAACTTCTTGGCATTTGGGACAAGCTTTAACCCACTGTTCGATTTGCTTGTCAATGCCTGGCCACCATGCGTAGCTTCGTGCTAGGGCTTTCATTCGCACGATGCCGGGGTGGCCATCGTGCAAGGTTCTCAGCAGCGCTTTTCGGAGCCATTCTGGGATAACGACTCTATCGCCCCAGATGACACAGCCTTTCTGGGAGAAGAGCTCGGTCTGTCGAGACTTGAATGGTGTGAAGTCATCAGACAATTGGTGCAATGGCCATCCGCGCTCTACCCAGCCTAGGACTCGTGCTAGGGTGTGGTCGCGTTTGGTTTCTCTTGCGATGTCTCAAGCGGTCAGTGGCAGCAAGTTGAGTGCCTCAATTTGCAACGTGGTTACCGTTGGTGCCGGATCGTCGAGAGTTTCTGGAAGCGGTGCTCGGTTCAATGTGTCGGCGTGGGGAATGGCTTTCCCCAGGCGGTATGGCAGCCGATAGTTATAAGCAGCTAAGAATTCTGACCATCGGGTCATCCTAGGGGATAATATGTAGGGAGTCGGCTTATCTCCGGCTATTATCCCTAGCAACGGTTTGTGGTCAGTCACAATAGTAAAAGCCCTGCCATACACGTATTCGTGAAATCTTTTCACAGCTGAGACGATTGCAAGGGCTTCTTTATCGATTTGTCCATAGTTCTGCTCCGTTTTTGAAAGAGTCTTTGGAAAATATGCAACAGGGGCTTAGTTCCTGTTAGGCAGTATGTGGCTCAAAATGGCGCCCATCCCGAAAGGCGATGCATCACAGGTTATAACTAACGGCAAAGTCTCGTTATACTGCATGAGTACAGAATCAGAAGTGAGCAGTTTTTTAACATTTCTGAACGCCTGTTCTTTACGGTAACCCCATAACCAAATTGCCCTTTTATCTAACAATCGGTGTAACGGTTCAGCGACAGTTGCTTTGTGCAGCAAAAATACATTATAGAAATTGATGAGGCCTAGGAACGCCTGGAGATCGGCCTTGTTTCGTGGCCTGGGAGCGTTTTTGATCGCTTTTAATTTACCTTCGGTAGGGTGAATGCCCTGGCTATCAATCAGGTACCCTAAAAACTCAACACTGTCAGTACACAATTTACATTTATTTTTTTTAACCTTAAGACTGGCTTCTTGGAATTTTCTTAGGACTAATTTTAACCGGTCCTGTAAGATTTTTTTGGTTGGGGCTGCAATTAATACATCGTCAAAATAGGGGACCACGCCCTTAATTCCTTGCAATAACCTTTCTATAAGGCTCTGAAAGATCCCCGGGGCTACACTAACTCCGAATTGTAGCTGGGTACATTTAAAGGCACCTCGGTGCGTCACAATAGTTTGGGCCTGTGCCGTTTTTTCATCTACTGGTAATTGTTGATATGCCTGAGCTAAATCCAATTTAGCGAAAACTTTCCCGCCCCCCAGGGAATGGAGGAGGTGCTGCACCAGCGGAACTGGATATGCGTTCTGCTGGAGGGCGTGGTTCAAGGTGGCCCAGTAGTCCCCACAAATTCGGATTGACCCGTCTGGCTTAATGGGTGTTACAATAGGGGTTTCCCACGGAGAGTGATCAATGGGCTCCAACACCCCCTGAGCTTTCAGTTTGTCAAGTTGTTTGTCAATTTTCGCCTTTAAGGCAAACGGGACTCGACGGGTCTTCAAGAGAATGGGAGCTACCTTGCGATCTAGGCTGAATGAGATCAGGGTCCCCTTATACTCACCTAAGCTGTCCGCGAAGACGTCCCTGAACTCAGAGATAAGGTCTTCCTCCCAGTCACAGCCACCGACTCGGTTTACGCCAGCCACTTCAATGTCGAGTGGCACGAACCATTGGAGGCCCAGTAGGCTAGGCCTATCGCTATCGATGACTGTCAAAGGTAAGTACGCTGTGTGCTTCTTGAAGGAGACTCGGACTCGGCAGGACCCGACGAAGGGGATTCGATTCCCCTGGTAGTCCTTGAGGATGAGGCGTTGGAACCGGAGATCTTGACGTTGAATTGTGGGGATGAGTTGCTTGAGTGTCCTCCACAACACCATCGAGAGAAACGATCCTGAGTTGACCTCCATGTGGCACGGCTGGTTTTCGATGGCTACTGTTACTCGGATTTTCTTAGTGTCCAAGGTTGAGGCGTGACCGATAGTGATAGTATGGTGAGCCTCTTCTCTCTGCAAAGCTCAATTTCTGTAGGAGTGGTTTACTGGCGCTCGCCTTACAGGACGGTTTCCTGTTGATTGGCGATAGTTGGTCCCTTTTGAGGCCTGGCTGGGTCCTGGCAAGTTGCGGCAGACCCATCCGATGTGGCCTCGTTTCCCGCACTCATGGCAGAGTGCATCGCGGAACTTGCATTCGGACCTGGCATGGTTGGCTCCACATCCAGCGCAAGGGTGTACAGGCTTCAGGTAGTGGTCTCGGTTGGACCGCAGTCGATGGACCCCTTCTTCGTCGCTATCTGACGATGAAGAGAGGTCCTCGTGGTGCATTGTCATGAGCTGCCCCTCTGCACTAGGTGAGATTTCACTGGCTGGTGGTGGTACCGGAGTGCGGTTTCGGCGTAGTTGTGCAGCCGACTTCTTGGTCGGCAAGGCTGATGTTGCCTTTTGCCATCAGCTTGCTTTGGATGCCTGGAGCATCTAATCCAAGGACTATGCGATCTCTTAGTGCTTCTTCTAGATCGGTGAATCTGCAGAGGCCTCCCAAATTTCGGAGGTCTGCTATGAAGTCGGCCATGCTTTCTCCTTTTCGCTGGCTTCTTTGATAATACTCATGGCGTCTCACGAGTGTAGGCACGGTAGGAGCGTAGTGGGCTTGCAGGATAGGTTCGAGGTCGTCCCAATCCATGGCCTTCACTTCTCGGGGTTTGGCTAGTGCTTTAGCCATCTTAAATACAGTTGGACCGCAATGCGTTAGGAACACCGCCCGTTTCTTTCCTGGTGTGGCGTCCTTTAAGTTGTTCGTCTCAAGGAACATTTAGAAGTGATCCATGTAGGACTCCCAGTCCTCTTGTGTTGGATCGAACGGAGTGGGTGGTACGATGCCGCCAGACATGGTTCCGTTGTTGGCACCATCTGTCACGTGCTCGGTGTTGCTTCTTGGTTCCGTTGGTTCAGATGTCTCCATATCCCATCCTCGTCGCCAGTGTTAAGTTTGAGCATGGGCGAGAAAGAATGGAGACAAGCTTCTGAACGGTGAACTTCAGCTCTTTATTTACATCATGACTTGCTTGCTTGAACACCAGTAAAACCCGCCTTATATAGGCAAACCTTGTAACGTTTAACCAATAACGAGCTAGGAACGTTAGCTCTTAAACCAATAAGACATTTCTGTTAAGGGCCAATCGGATTCCCCAGAACGGGCCAATCCTGTCCGGCCGCTTAACAGCCAATTAGAAGTGCAGGGCCAGAACCCTGCACTTAACTCCAAGCTCATACTTTATTAGTTATATTGCATACACAACAAATTATATCAGCATTAAGTTTTCTCAAATAGTGAAATTTTTTTTATGCTTGGATGGGATATTAGCACCATTAATATTCTATATAATATATTTACTTTCCATCTTTGGGTGAAATAACATATTCCTGTATAGAGATCTCAGCTGTTTCTTCTTCTGCAATGTCAACTTTTTGGGATTGGTCCACCTCCAAAGTCTTATCCATCTCTAACTGGCTCTGAAATTAATTTGTGTCTAGACAGGAAATCTTTGGCTTTATCTATAGAATTCAAATGAAATTTTTGATCATGATACCATTTCCTCAAGCTTGTCCAAACGAAAGGGAATTCTTCTCTTCTGCAAAATATCAGTAAGAAATTAGTAAGCTTTCCTTTTTCTCTGGATTCTTACAGGAATTTCCTTTAAACAATTATGCTTACATTTTTCATTCTTAGTTTGGATGTATAGTGACAATCCAGAACACAGTCCCTCATTATTTTTCCTAAAAAGTGTGCTAAGACATCTGTTGTTGTTTTCTCATGGCAGCTAATCTCAAGTTTACTCTATATATGTTGTCAATTACAAAATCAAGAAACTTCATCACAGTTAGCCAACTGTGCCAAGGCTTTAATCATTCTTAGCCTAATATCCTCTCCAGAGCATCCAGGGATTGCTCTAAATCTTAACTGCAGCTCCTTAGCTTGAGCTTCTAAGAGAGCTCTCTCATCAAATTCAGCTTCAAAAAGAGTGTCTTGCTTCTCCAATTTATGCTCCAAAAGATCCACTCTGTCCTTCACCTGTTTAATATCTCCTGTCAAACCTTCCTTTGCCCGTGTATCAATTTTTAATTCAAGTTGTTCCCATTGCCTGCGTTTTGGCTGTGTATTCACTATTTGCCCCAAAAAGCTCTAAAAGATTTTATATTTCCTTGTATCTTCTCAGCTCTCTTCCAGATTGCCATAATTAATAGCACTAAATTCTAAGGTTTAAATAATGCCACTTCCAAAGTTAAAAAGAAAATCTCAGTTCTACAGTCTTTTGTTCCCTCGTGTGGACATGGAACACCACTGCAGTAGAGGAAACCTGCTCTTTATCTCTTTGCCTACTGCTAAACCAATAAAAAGTAATAGAACTGAAACTGTTTTCCCCCCTCCTTCTAACTAAAACAAAATGCCAATCAAAAGCTTTCAGCAGAATTTGTTAAAGGCAAACTATCTTCCAAAGATTTAAGTCCAAAGATTTCAGAGATAGTTTTTACAGTGTTTTCCAGGTTCTTTAATTTGGCTCGGATATTTCAACCCTCACTCATTCACCATTTTAACATATCCCAAAACTTCAGAAGTGACCATAAACCACAAAAAGGAAGAGCAGGCTGCAACCAAAAAATCCTCATTTAAAGAAGAAATGAAGGTAAATATGCAAAGCTAATGTCTAGGAAGCAGAGGCAGACTTTATTGTTCATTTGAAACGGCTGGTTCTTCCACAGTGAACTTGTTTCTTGGTTGCCCATCCCCCAGCCAGAGACTCACTGGATCATTTCTTCCTCTTCCAGAAGCTTTCTGAGAGCACCCAGCTGTCCAGTTGAAGGAAAAGGATTGATTTCCAGAACTTTTCCCAGGAAGATTTCTTCTGTCTTAGATAGTTTTCTAAGGCCAATAATTGGGGGGAGTCTGTAGCAATTTGAGAAATTGCTGCAGCCAAGTCTGCCTGTTAGATGGGTGCGGATGAGGAAGGAGCAGGACTCAGGAATGCGAGAAACTCTTTATTTACAAACTAGATTCAAAAGCAAACAAACGTGGTCAGCACCGGTTTTTTATAGTTGCCGCTGTCTGACACTTCAGCCACTGATGGGAACTCAATCTTCCTGCCAGAGGCTGAACCAATAAGTGGAGTCTTACATCAGACTCTACTTTGCATATAACATAGGCTCATGTAAATGTGGTGTCATGCATATTTAACACTGCCAACTTCTGCTGGAAGTGGTTTCACAAATTTCTATAGACAATACATTTTTGCTTTCACTCAAATTGCTGTATCACTTACTAATTTGTTAAAAACTAAAGGGAAGGAAAAACCTAAGCCTGGAGCTCCCCCTCCAAGTAATTCCAGGTGCCTTTTGAAAAACTTAAGAGACTACTTGCTGCTCAGCCAATTCTGAAACACTCAGACCCCAAAAGCCTTTTGTCATCCAGGCAGACAAAAGTGACATAGTGATCAGAGTGGTTCTTCTCCAGAAAGACCCAAAGCATGATTAGAGTTCCAAAAAGCTGTCCGAGACTGAACATAGATGGGTGGTTTGGGAGAAAGAAGCTTATGCAGTGAAATGAGCATTACTAATGTGGGCAACACTTCTTACAAGAGGGCAAGAGGCTTTCAAAGTGTGGTTTTCATCACTGAAAACCCCTTAAAAACACCTCCCCCAAATAGGTGAGATGGATGCAATACTTTAAGTGTTTTAACTTTATGCTGAAGCACCTACTTGGATGGGGAAAAGCACCCTATTCAGAATGCCCCAATATAACAGTAAGAAAGAGAAAGTAGCGGATAGCTTCATCCCCTCTAACCAAACAGCAGCACCAGCCATGACCAGAGCACAGAGCAAAGCACAACCCAATTTGACCAACAACTTCACCCCGGCAATGAAAATAACCCTGGTCCAAGACAAGTGGTTTGTAAGCCACAAGAAGGATGTCTCTCTACACAACAGATTCACATGGGCTGATAGTAAGCACAACGGATTCACATGGGCTGATAGTATGTACCTGCAAGCCAAAGGTTCCTGATTTTGAAAAGGAACCATGACTCTAAAATTGCAAGATATTTTGGTTTTGTAAAGAACCTGCACCTAGTTAGATGTCAGTTTTGGTGGCCAGGTATGAAGAAAGACATGGAGGATATATGGCTAGTTGCCCCATGTGCACCTCAGCAAAAGGACTTTTGGGGAAGCCATAGAGACTATTGCAACGTTGCCAGCTCCTCGGCACCCTGAAAGATATCTCTATGGATTTTATTTTTTAATTACCAGCAAGCTCAGGGAACACTGTAATTTGGGTTACCACCAATCTATTTTCAAAGCAAGAACATTTGTGGCACGCTCCAAGATCCTATCCACACAAGTCCTTTCAAAACTGTTGTAAAACACCTCTATTGCTTGCATGGAGCTCCCGAGATGATTACCTCCAATCAAGAAGTGTAATTCACCTCCCAATTCTGGCAAGAGTTACTAGGGACCACCCAGAATCTTAGCTCCTCCCTCCTCCCACCTAATAAAACTACGTCCTTCTCAACAAGTGGAGTCAAGGATTGTTTCTACTTAGAGGGTTATGTGTTTTGCAGCTCTGACATTAGGCACGTATTTATCTAGTGACTTACCAAAACAGAATCTCAGTGGTTAACATGAGGAAATTTTCTTAGCGTACAAGGCTATCATTACTTTGTATAGTTAAAAGACCCAGGGATCTATTGAAAAGAAGGAAATGAACATCCAATAATCTTTTCTATTGTCCTCATCACTTTCTGAAGAACCTTCCTATCCAAAACTGTAATACTTCCAAACCACACAGTAATACAATATGACAAGATGCTTTCAATTGTCCCCCTATAGAAAGTGGTAAGGATACGGGAAAGAGGATGTGCTTTTCCTTTCCAAAAAATTCAGGTACTTCTATGCCTGCTTTACCAGTGTCTCAGTGTTGAGTGACCAAGCTAACCTGCTTGTCAGCTGCACACTCAGAAATTTAATACTAACCATCTCCATAGTTGAACCTTTTGTACACAGAGTTTTATGGCTTCGCCTGTCTTTTCTGAAATTGACAATGATCTCTTTTGCTTTTCCCACATCTAAAACCAGGCTATTTTTATTACACCAGTTGACCAAGCCTTTTACCTCTTCCTGGTAAGCCACCTCATTATCTTCCTGGATAAAGTCCATACTGTTGTATCGTTTACATACTTCATAACATGGCTTGAAGCAAACCTTGCACTACAGTCATGGTCAACAGGATGAACAACAGCAGACTTAGGACACAGCCAAGATACATCTAAAGATACAGCTTTATTTTCTTTATTTACATCTTTATTATTTTCATAGTACATATATCTGTAGCAGAGGTTTTGCAACCACTACATATTCCCATTTGGAATACTACATTTTATTTATAGGGCATGACATTGTAGCTAATTTGTTGATTTCTAACATTCACCCATTAAATGTGATTAAATTCACATAAATCCTAGAGAATACGTAGAACTGGGATCAATATTCTGCTACCAACAGAAGGCAGCAATGGCTGCCATTAAGGCAGACTTTGAATAATGGGACAAGTAAAAAGGAATCCTGTTTGATTAAGGGACAGGCAGGATAATACAATTAAGGAACAATCTCTCTCCTTTTTTGTTTTTCTTAAGCCAGTGGTTCCCAACCTTTTTTTCACCCTGAACCCCTAAAGAAATTTCACTTGAACCTCGCACCCCCTGAAATAAATAATAAATAAAAATGCCAACATATAGCCAATATCCTATTATTTACCTGGACTTTTCTCGCACCCCCTGGAATATCGTCTCGCACCCCAGGTTGGGAATCCCTGTCTTAAGCTGATACAAACTGCTGAGAAACTCTTCTTGTGTAAATGCTTTAAAAAATAAAACATTTACAATACTGTACTACTATGCTTAATGTATGCATATACATACTCTCTCTCTCTCTCTCTCTCCCCCTCTCTCTCTCTCTCTCCCTCCAGCAGAATTTATTGGGACATTTTTGCTGGCATACCTAGCTATCAGATTTCCTCCCTGTTCAACTTTTAGGCAACAAATCATCTCCTGGGAAACATATCCTTTCCTCTGGAACACTACTTCCTCTCTGTGCATGGAAATTCTGCTCTTTTTGACTAGATAATGGAGGAGAGAAGGGGAAGATGCAAACTCTAATTTGGGCTGTGAATCAGAATGTAATGCATGCCACATTCTACAGTAGAGCTCTTTAAAGATGAAAAAAGTGGGATTGGCAAATGAAAAAATGAAGCTTACATTCCAAGATTATCTATAGAGTTGAGAATTAGAAAAATTGTGAAGTTGACAATAAATCCTGAGAACAGATTAGTATATCACATTTGATCTTTCTTTTTGTTTGAAAGAAACTATATTGGTGGTGTATAATTAAGACTTAATTGGACTTTCAGCCACTTCTAGCAAACATCTTTTTTCAGCCTGCTCAAATTATTTAAATAAAAAAATTGAATCATATTTAAGACATTGCAGTTTTGTGTCCTTAAAATGTGCTGTAATCTCAACTATTATTCCATGCCATTCATTTTACACTCACACATGTTGGAAAGAATCCTAATCCCAAAGTTGATGTCTATTAATATTATTATTTTTAAAGAAGTCAGTCAGAGACCCTTACCTAGTTGTTAAGGTCTAAGGACAAGTACAAATTTTAACTTTCACTGCTAGCATCTTCAAGAAAGACATATAAAGAAGATTGGAAATTGCTAAAGATGAGTATTTTCCAACCATTTCAAACTGGATTTAAGAAGCACTAATCACTAATCTCAGGCTTTGCATATTTTACTTTCCATGATCATATCCACTTTCTGCATGTGAGTAGAATTTGACAATGGGCATTAATTTCAGCCAATTGGAAATTTCAGTTTTGACTGAAAAAAACAAGCATATTTCTAGTTCTTATGGCTGAAAAAGAAGAATACAAGTAAATGAATTCTCAGAAGCCAAATACTGTACATACAAACATACATACATATATTGCTAGGGATTCAGTTAAAGGCTGTCATGCCCAATGACATCTCTCCAGCATTAGCAGAATTTGTAAAATATTCAGCCTTCTGAAAAAATTGCATAATTGATCAGAGCAATAACTAAATAACAGTTATTCTTGGCACATCTTTTAGCACTTGGGGCTTAAGAGATTCTGGTGAAATTCTACAGAAACTATCTGTTTTTATTCAAGCTTGAACATGATTATAGTGAATTAAAAACTTCCTTCTTTCCCCCTTTTCTTCTAGCATTGCTTAATCATTCTTCTAATAAAGAGCTGATTATGATTTGGTACTTAGAATAATCAAAATTGATTCTGGAGCATTCTATGGAACATATGAACTAACATGAAACTAGGATGTTTTTTCACAAGATGAGAAGATAATTCACATTTACCTCATCAGAAAAGAAGGAGGGAGAACACTTTGCACATTGGGGTAAATTTTAAAAACAAGCAAACAAACAGAAACCAGACAGGGTTCTGTTTTCAATGTTTAAGTGTGGTATGAAGTACCTAAAATCTGGCAAAAGAACCTTGTTTGAGTACTAAAATAGAGGATGCCAAAATGATTTTGTGAAAAAGGTCATTTGGAACCATACACCAACATTTGTTGTCTATATGTGTATTCATTATACAGATGACTCTTTTACATTACGTTTGGCATTTTCACTTTTTTTAGTTTTTCCAGAGTCATCTCCCTTCTTGCCATTATTGTCCTTCTCTTTCATTGCATCAGAATCCTTTTTAATCTTGGGGCTGCTTATTGGTTCAAGTCCAAGAGATGGAGCTGTTTCTGGGGACTTTTCCACTTCTACTTGTGAGCCATACATTGCATTCATTTTGTCCACAATCATTCCTTCTTTCTCTGGTGCGTCTTCTTTCGGTGTGTCCATATCTTGACTCTGCCTATACAGATATGAGGCCTGTTTCACTGATCGTTTTAACAGATATCTACGGAATGCTCTTTGGATTTTGATGGCACAGACTTCCTCCTGTTTTCGTTTTAGTGTTGTGGTAATGGGCTCATAAGATACTTTGGAGGGGTTTGCAGCCATAAATTTCTCCTCCATTGATTCCTTCAGGGAATCCATTTCTCCAGAATCTCCTAAAACTTCTTTTGTCAAGGCAAAGAGAATGTCCAAGCAATGTATTTTATCTCCAGGAACCATAGGCAAGTCCATAGTGATCAGTTTGATTTTATTTGGTTTAGCAATTCGCAGAGGCTCTTGAAGGGTATCCACAAAATCAGAAAGTGTGTCGTAAGCAATAAATTGTGTGGCATCAGGGTCAAACTTCTCCCATGTTTCATAGAACATTTCAAAGTCATCTTCACAGAGAGGCTCACTGCTCTCCTCTGTGGCTACATTAAAATTCTCTAAAATGATGGCAATGTACATATTAACCACAATCAAGAAAGAAACGATGATATAACTGCAAAAAAAGCAGATGCCCATAGAAGGGTTGCCACAATCACCTTTCACATGACTACCAGGGTTCTCCAGATGAGGATCACAATCTGGCGGAACGCTGTTTAAGATGGGGTTCAGTAAGCCATCCCAACCAGCTGATGTGGTGATCTCAAAAAGACAGATGATGCTGTTACCAAACGTCTCAAAGTTGAAAATGTCATCAATGCCAGATTCTTTCTTTACATAAGCAAAGTTTGACATTCCAAAAATGGAATAAATGAACATAACCAGAAATAGAAGGAGGCCAATGTTGAATAGTGCTGGCAGAGACATCATCAGGGCAAAGAGCAGAGTTCGGATGCCTTTTGCTCCTCTGATCAATCGAAGAACACGCCCAATTCTGGCCAATCGGATGACCCTGAAGAGAGTGGGGGATACAAAGTATTTTTCGATAATATCCGCGAGGACAAGTCCTGAAAGACAGGAAAACATTTTTCTCAGAATATCACAAAATACTACGCCAATTTTCAAAAATTGTTATTAATAATTCATTGTAACCACAGAAACATACAAAATTTCCCCCTAATATCAAATTCAACTATTGAGGGCCTATCAGTCTGAAACAAAACAGGTCACCTAAAAGTAAGAGTGGCTTCTAAATATTTGTGAAATATTTTAGATGCAGAAAGGATACGAAAATGGACAGAAAATATAAAGGAAAATGACATGAAATCGTATTAAATTATTATATAGCAAACACATATTAAAACAGATTGAAGAGTATTTAGACGCAATTTATAAAACTGACTCAACAACAAAAGGAAACTTTTAATGAGCCAATTATTAAGAAGGAAACAAAAATATAACTGAAAAATGGAAATAGAAAACTCTCCAGGACTAAACAGATTTTTTTGAAGTGCACGACAAGAACTTCCAGAAAATTCTGATTTAAATCATTCTTAGGAAATGAATGAAATTCGACAATCTTTGTTCCTGGAACAAAGCTTTAATTTCTTTGATTTATAAAGAGGGAAATTACTTAAGTTTTCTTTAGTTATATAGAGTTTTATGTCTTGAGTTATACTGACTTCTTTTAGCAGTAATTGCAAAGAGAGGAAATGGCCTTTAACAGGCTGGATTTGTCTTGAAGAGATATTAAAGAGATAATATCAGATGTATTTTGAATGTTATTGGTAATTAACCCAGAAAGTTAAGAAAATGGCCATGATATTTTTAGATGTAAAGAAACATTTGTAACTTGGAACAACAATTTATGTTCATGACTATGAAAAAAGGTGAATTGTGACAAGAATTTTCTTACATAGATATAGAATATTTATAAAGAAGAAACAATCAAGATAATAAATATATTAAAAGTGGTTCCTCCTTCCTAACAACCACTCACTCAGTAATTGTTCAAATTTACAATTGTGTTGAACAAGGGGAACTTATGATGGGTCTTTGTACTTTCAATCGTTGCATCCCATTGCACCAAGAACTGAGCCCTGCAGTCACGAGCTCATGATCCGGATTCTTGGTAACTGGCTTGCAATCATTATATTGAAGCACCCACAGTCAAATGATCATGTAATTGCGACCTTCACTGCTGGCTTCTTACAAGCAAAGTGCTGGGGAAGCCAGCAGGGAGTCACACTTAATGACATTATGGGATTTGCTTAATGATGGTACTTGGAAATGCCATTGCTAAGGGGTGCAATCACTTGTCATTGTGGTTTATGTCCATATTGCTTGGCAAGGGAAATTCTGGTCCCAATTAGTGTTGCTAAGTGAGGACTGCCCATGTTATCACAAAAACTGACAACATAAAATAAGAAAATAAATTCTCAGGATTTAAATTATCAAAGCAAAAACAAAATTAGAAATATGTGCAGTTGATGTTGCATTATAGTTATATTAAATGGGTGAGTGTGGCTGAGTCAGCACAGAACAATCACACAAGGTAATTGGATTTGGGGACAACTCAGTACTTCACCAGTTCCTCAACTCCCAGAACTGCTGGCAGCCAAGCATGCACACCCTAACACACACAAAAACTCCATTCTGCATTTGGGGACTTTTATCCACATCCATGCTGGGAAATTGCCAATTGTGTCCGGACTTGGAGAGAAGGATCTCACCTTTAGTATGTTGGGTGTGCATATATGTGCACACATGCACCCTGTTTGAAGTTTGGGGACTTTTCTAAAATGTTGCCCTTCCCCACCTTGATTAGCAAGCTGCAGGCTCCCCTTTGGAACACAAATTTTCAATTCTGCAAATGCAGACACTTGGGGATGTCATTGTTCATTTTTCTCTTTAGTCTTCCTTTTGCAGTACCTTCCTTTGCAAACTTCCTCCAGACTTTAAGTGTCCTGTAATGGCTCTCAGCTACTCCCTGCTGGTCCACGATCTGCCTCTTACTGCAACCTGTGGTGCCAGAATGAGGCAAATCCCAAGCTTGGAATAAACTGTGTGTGCGTGCGCATGCATACATGTGAGCACCCAGCATGCCAAAGGTGCAATTGGCAGCTTCCCAGCACAAATGCATACAAAAGTCCTCAAACTCAGAATGGAGAGGCAAAGAGCTGGTGGGACACTGAGTTGTCCCCATATCTTGTTAGGATTCTAGCAATCACTCTAATTAAATCATGATTCTCAAGCCAAACTTCAAAAATCATCAAAGGATTCAATAGAGGCAACATACTGGCACTGTCCTACCTACAGCCACGTCTGGCAAATGTAATTTACAGTCACCTGGGACCAGTTTCTCCCTTCCCCCCTGGGTGTCTCATAAACCAGATTCTCCAATTGAGCACGTTCACAGACAGGGTGTCATCATTCATGTTCTCCAGTTATATATATTCGCAGGCTTACAATATTTTAAAGATTAGAGTTGGAATGTATTTTCGCTTTCAACTGCTCTTCCAGATTTCCTTTCTCTCCCCTCCCCACTTTTTAAATGGCAACTACTGAAATAGGCGTAGGAATGTTTTAAGAGTTCACAGTTTCAATTTGTTCTATGCCAACGCAGCCTTGCCCACCCATCTGCACCCACCCATCTATATCTACCGTACTTGGCCATGCCCACTTGTCCCTGCCTACCCATCTGCACCAACTTCGCAGTGCTGAGTCAGCAGTACCGAGCCAGCCACGTCCACTCTTCTGTGCCCACCAGGCCATATCCACCCATCTATATCAATCTAACCACTGTGATTGTCCCATTCCTCTTTCTCCATGCCTGTGACCTATCAGTTGGGCTATTTCTGAAATCAGATCTAGCCTCCTTCTGGAATACTAATAAATCTGTGTTAAAAAAAAAAACCTGACTAAAGTTTAAGCCTGTTGAAGATGGTCATGGAATGAAGCAGGACACAATGCTGAAGAGATTAGCCAGTGCTGCCAGAGAGTGATGGTGCTGATAGCAAAAGTTCAAAGAGTTCTATAAAAGTGGCAGAATTAGCAATATACAGTGGCCAGAATCAATCTATCTATATCTATCTATCCTCTATCTGCAAAGATGAGGTCAGGAAAACTAAGGCCCAGAATGAACTAAGACTTTCAATAAATGTTACAATATATAATAAAAAAAAGATTCTTTCGACATGTAGAAAACAAGAAAAACTCAAGGAAATGATTGGTTCACTATTGGGAGAAGATGGCAAGAAGATAACAGGCAGCAGGGAGAAAGCAGAATTGCTTAATTCATTCTTTGCTTCTGTCTTTACAAAAGGAAGAAATGTTCAACCAAACACAAACAGTACCATAAAAGGCAGATTAGGAATACAAATCAAAATAGGCAAGAAAATGATAAGGCAACATCTATCTACTTGAGTGTAAATTCGAATCATTAGGAGCAGATGAACAGTATTATATTCCAGGGTTCTGAAGAAGCTGGCAGATGTGATCTCAGAAACAATGAACCATATCTTTCAAAAATCTTGGAGCATTGGAGAATTACTGAAAAGGAGCAAATGTAGTTCCAATCTTTCAAAAAGAAATAAAATGAACCCACTCAGAAAACTACAGATCTATCAATCCAACATCAATACTAGGGATGCTCCAGGAAAAAAATAAGCAGTGGATCTGCTAACATTTAAAAACAAGCAAAGCTATTATTAGAAGCCATTGTGGGTTTGTTCAAAACAGGCCATGTCAGACAAACCTTATAGCATTATTTGACAAAGTGATCAAATTAGTGGACCAGTGAAATGAGGTGCACATAGTATATTTGGACTTCTCTAAGGCATTTGATAAAATGGATCATAGCCTACCTCTTGGTAAGATAGAAAAATATGGAATAGTGTAACCACCAGATGGATAGGTAACTGGCTGATCAACCATGCTCATTGTGTAGTTTTTAATGGAACTATTTCTACATGGAAGGAAGGTAGCAGTGGGGTATCTCAAAGTTCTGTCTCAGGCCGAATACTCTTCAACATGATTAAATGAATGGATAGAGCAGGAATTCATAAATTTGCAGATAACACCAAGCTTGGGGGAATTGCCAACAACATGCCAACTTTAGAAGATAGGTTCAAGATCCAGAATGATCTTGAGCCTTGAACACTGGGCCCTATCCAAAAATGTTATTCAGTGATGAGAAAAATAAGTTTTACATTTAGGCAAGAAAAACCAAATGCATAAGTGTAGAATAGGTGGTACCTAAACAGCAGTGACTGCAAAAAGGATCTCAGAGACCTGGTGGAAAACCAATTAAATATGAGCCAGCAATGTGCAATGGCAGTCAAAAAAAGGCCAATGCAATTTTAAGTTGTATTCACAGAGAAATAGTATAAAGATCATGTGAAGTGTTTGTACCTTTTGTACCGCAATGCTAAGACCACACTTTGAATAACTGTGCCCAATTTTGGTCTCCACAATATAAAAAAGATGTTGAGACTGTAGAAAGAGTACAGAGATCAATAAAGAAGATAAATTTCCTGTCAGTGAGAACAATGAATCAATGGAATGGCTTGCCTCCAGAAGTGGTGACTGCTCTATCACTGGAAGTTTTAAGAAGAGATTGGATGACTCTTTGTCAAGAATAGTATAGGATATCCCGCTTAAGTCGGAGGTTGGACAAGAAGACTTCCAAGATCCCTTCCCACTTGGTGATTCTGGTTTAAACTAGAATTGCTAAAGATAATTTTAAGTGGTATGCATTGGGCATGAGATGAAGGCAACAATATGAAGACATGGCAAGAAAAAATGATTACTTGGTCAAATTTGTCATTTATTTAAGAACAGATAAGGAATAGCTCCCAGAGTAATGCATAGACATGGTAAATAGCAGGATATAAAAAGAATGATCCAAAACATTCCTTTTTAAAGGACAGAAGCAGAATGTAGATTGAATTGTAGACCTCATTTATAGTCATGAAGTTTTCTAGTTTCATAATCAGAAATGTGGATTGCCTATGAACAGCAAAAAAATTTCACTGTTATTCTTTTAATAATTGGGGAGATTTGGAGGTGTCTAGATAAGAAATCAAATGGATTATCTCCCAGAGGATGGATGAAGTAGGAGAAGGAATGGAAAACTCCTCTGCCAAGTAATGAAGGCAACAGATAAACTGCAGGAATATCTTATCACAACCTCCAACCATCGATAGTATATTCAAGCTCTGAAAGTGGGAATACATTTTAGCAATAATGATTACAATTTTTATTTGGTACGATTTGTTAGCTCAATTTCAATTTCCTTTGTACATGGGCATATGATGCCATTAAATATAAATCCATTTTATCATTTTTTTCAGCCTTTATATTTTCTTCATTTTAGGTACTTTTAAAAATATTTTAAACTGTTTATTCATGCATATCTTCATGTCTGGTATTGTTTTGAAAAAGGCTTTGATTACATTATTATTTATATGCACAGATCTGCTCCAGGAGTTGGGTTTGAGTATGTTGGTTACATGATAGCTTTTAGCTAATTGTAGTTATCCTAAACCACCTTTATTCCTGTCTTACTATTTCCATTGTACACACTATTGATTGAAATATTTTAGAAACAAATCAGTTATGCTTTTTTTCTTACCTACAATGGAGAAAATGACCACAACAAAATCAAAGATGTTCCAGCCATTAGTGAAAAAGTAGTGCCTCAGGGCAATCATCTTGAGAAAGCATTCAGATGTAAAGATGACAATGAAGATCAAATTGATTTGAGAAAGGATGTTTATCTTGGTTTGGCTTTGGTCATCTGTTTCCACCATCATTGTTACCATGTTAAGACAAATTAGGATCATGATGACTATATCAAAAGCTTGCTGAGTCACAAAGTCAAAGATCATCCCTTGATACTTGTTCTTCAATAATTGGTAGATATGCATGCGCGTATGACAGAAAGACAGGAAGGGTACAAGGCACACAGACAATGACAAACATGGAAACGAAAGAAAGGGAAGAGAAATGTAGAAAAACTCAAAGAAAAAATTGAAGCGGTGAAGCACTAAATCTAAATCATCCAGAATGCCACCCAAAAGTGAAATTTTCCAATTTTTACTGCCTTGAAGCTACTTGGAAGACACAAAAAGTAGCAAACATTACTTTTTAAAAGAAAAAATAAGTCTCTTGACTCTGAATTATTTTTTTAAAACATTCCTAATGTTTTGAGCTCTAGAATCATGTCATCATTATTTCTAAAATACCTGATTCCTGTGACTTGTGAGATTTCCTAAGAGAGGGATGGGTGACTTAGTCCATTTAGTGGACTTCAGAACTTTCTGAGATAATGCTGTTGAACTTTATATGAGAAAATGGCTAATATTGGGCTGTGATACTTCTTGTAATATCTAATTCATCCTATTTCACCCTTAATATTCCCTAACTTCTATAAAATAAACTGAAATATTTTAATCTCATTATTTGTGGTGATATCACTATCCTCTAAGATCTGAGCCATGGAGCCTTGGAGATAATGATCTAAGGAATTACCTGGAATCACTTATAATATCTGTTTGCCTCTGTAGGAACCATTAATATACAGTACTCAATTTCACAACTGCTATAAAGGCATCTATAATGCGTCTATAAAAATCATTGCAGTATATATCATGGGCAGATAAAAGTCAGATGCTAGTATTAGAAAACAGTAGGAAATGGAGAACTTAGAATCCCGGAAAAAGAAACTTGGATGCAAAAGAAAGAAGGACATAGAAAAAGTTGGTAGAAAATGATAGTGATCAATTAAGGGTATATGAAAACTTGTTAGGAACCTGACCTCATTTTTTATTTCTTACCTTCTGAAAGATAGATTTCATAGCAGTTGACATACTTTTAAAAGGTTATGTATTGACAGATGTAATCTTTATTTTTATGATCCCCACAGTCTTGTACAGTAAATTCTAAAATTTACCAGACTAATGGGAGAACAAGATTTTGTTTGTTAAAGCAAAATCTCCATTAAATCCAAATGGGATGTTACGCATCTGCAGAAACACATTGTATGAGAGCTTTTGCCAGTTGTGTCCAAAATCTGACCTGCCAGTGTCCATTAAATCAAAGATTGATTGTGCTCCTTTATTTCCTATAGAAATTTTGACTTAAATTAAGAAATGACTGACTTTTGCAAACTAACTTAGTTTTGCATGCAACTCTTATTCTGTTTGTTTCTTTATAGTTAAGAAAGGTCACTAAACTGTGGAAATAATATAATGTTATCATTTAGTGAGGCAAAATTAATATTCTGACTAGTTAGATTAGCTTTTGAATCTAAATACAAGGAGGTGAGGAGGTCTGAGAAAAATTTCCCATGGACACTGACCATAGACCTGTATTTTGAGAATGGCATACCTGGGGCCTTGGGATGGGCTTCACTGGTTTTTTTGAACCTAATTTCTTCATGGCGTTGTAGTATTTCTTTTGTTCCTCTGTCATGAAGATATCTTTGCCTCCAAAGTAAAAAAAAAGAATCACCCTTATTAGATATGGTGTGAAATCATGTAGTATCATCATCATCACCATCATCACCTTATTATTATTATAGTTATTATTATTATTTTATTAATTATTATTATTTAATATTTAATCCCCAATTCGATTCACTATCTGGGACTGGTAAAAAACTTAACGTTCAAGTCCTTACCAAGGACCTAAGAGTTGTTAAGGTAATGTCTGAATATATAGGCAGTTCTGAGTAAAGTGGTTTTTTGCAATGTCAGAATATTCAGATCTGGTAATTTCAAAATTTCCATGTACCTTGGCAGCTCTTTGGGTATTGCTCCAAGCGCTCCTGTTACTATTGGTACAATTGATTTCTTTCTCCAGAATCCTCAACTTCAATTTGCAAATCACGGTATTTTGTTATTTTTTTCTAATTGTTTTTCTTCAATTTGTGCATCATCTGATATTGCAATATCACTTTTTTTTTCTTTTCTACCATTGGAAGTTAAAACCCACCCCTCTCCTAGAAAAATGAAATATTTTAGGATATATTTAAAAGGCAGATTATTTTCCCTAAAAGAGCAGTAGAAACTCAGCCCTTCCACCTTTGTTAACGGGCCATTAAGGCCTGGGCCAGTCTATTCTACATAACAAAGATCTATCTCCTTCAGGCAGAGCCATTTAATTGCCCTTCATTGCATCACCCACCAAGTTTCAACCGACAACCTACAAAGCTAGCTATGACCTCTGACAGCAACCAATCTGGATACTCTTCCTGTGCTCCAGGAAGTTCAACGCCAGAGAGGGTATAAAACCCAGGGACTCTCAGCATATCTTTCCTTTTCTTCACAAGAGCTCCAAGGCATGTGATCCTGTCCACCATTAAACCATCTTTCCAAACAGTCTCCATGTTTCCAATGTCTTTTCCCCCACTTGGAACTGAACCCAGAAGGATATTTCTTCTAATGCCGCAATAGTGATACCAAGTGTGTTGTGGGCCAGATGTCTGTCTGTTTAGATTCAAAAATCTCACAGGACTTTGATTTGTTCATTTTCAAAAACTGTCAATTTGGTGTTCCCAGTAATTTTTGCTGCATTTGAACCCAAACTTCTGTCAAGGCTTCCAATGAATGATTTTGGCAACTTGATCATGATGTTGTGGATAATCAGTGAGATTTTGCTGCAGCCACTGTTGGTGGCTACAGTAAAAGTGACCCAGTGTTTCATCTTTCTCACTGCATAAGCAGCATTCACAGGTTGAATTTCTGCTTTAATGAATTTGGTCTGCAAGACTTGCTCTTGGGCAGCCAAATGAAATATTCAGTGTTTTTCTTCAGCACTCCTGAATTCAACAAGCTCCATGTTAGCTTTGTATCTACCTTTCCTTCAATGTTCTTCAGTTATTGATTGTGCAAAGGTTTCTTTACCAGTTAGAAACTTGATGCTCTATTGTTTCCTTTTGATATTCTGCTTTCAATCTCATTGTTTTGTTCATCTTCAGCAGAAGCAGAGGCTCTTGCTTTTTTAAAAGTAATAGTCATTTAAGCTACGTTTTCCTTTTCCACAATTTTTTTGTAAGAGTCCTCTTGCAATACAATTGATCAATATTTTTGGGTGCAAAGCATGGTGCATTATCATTAGTTTCCTTGTCTTTCAATCCAAGGTATCAAGTTCTAGCTGACTCCAATCAATTATTCCAATTGAGTATCACATTACAGGCACTGCCCAGGTGTTAATTGTCTTTATGACATTTCCTCCACTCAGCTTTGATCTCAAGATTTTCCAGATTTGCTTTATGTATTTTGTTAAAATAGCTTCCTTGACTTGGTGTGCAACAGGCCAGAAGCTTCCAAAACTCCTAAGCAGTGGTGGGATTCAAATAATTAAACAACCAGTTCACCCAGGGTCAGGTTGGCTGTCATGGGAGGCATGGCCCAACCTGACCTTGACCGAACCTGTTGTTAAATTACACACACATACACACATACACACACACACACACACCACTATCAAAGTGGATCTGGGTGCTGTGCTGTGCTGCACTGCAATAGAAAAATGGACAACAGAGCAGCTGGCATGCGGGAAGGAGGAGGAGCAGGGAGAAGAAAGAGGGAAAGTGGTCTCCTCCATACCTCATGCTGGTTACTCCATTGCCCATTTCTCCACTGCAGCACAGCACCTAAGATCCACGAGGGGCGGGTGGAGGTAATTTAACAACTTGTTTGCCAAAACCTGTGTGAAACGGCTGAATCCCACCACTGCTCCTAAGTGCTTGTATCTCGCTTCTGGTGTTACTTCTTTTATCAACTCTTCATTGTCAAGTTTGAATCCATCATCTTCAACAATATTTCCTGCCTTAACAGCAATCGTTGCCCCTTTCTCAGTGCTAAACTGCTGCATAGCTTACCTGATTGGTTTGAGTTTATGTTTCTGTTGGAATAATAGTCTGGACAGCTTTATTCATGTTCTTCAATAATTTAGCCAAACTTCTCTTCCTAATTTGGCTTTAGCTGTTGGTTCAAGATCTAATCCAGCTCATGCTTCTTGTTCGTTATCCGATTCTCTGATTTCCTTCCTTTTCTCCACTACTTGTTGCTCCAATTCTAAATTATCTCTATTATCAGTTACTTCAACAAAATACACAAAGTGAGTCTTGGAAAATCTTGAGCAGAGCTGCTCTGCTTGCAATCTCATTAGTGAAGAGCATGTGTTCCAAAATGTCATGCCTCTAGTCCATAAGACCTTGTTCACTGATGTCCACATCAAGCTGATTCTCCTTTCAAATCTTGAACATGCAATTTTTAAATTCATATTTTGTGGGCTCAGATCGATAATAAGCTTCCACAATTGAATAATTTTCTTCCTTTGTCTGAAGAAAAGGAAGATTTTCTATGTGTTTTTTTTCACTCATTTTCCAGTTGCCTGTCAACTCTAAGCCTGCCAGAGGGAGTTGAGTGATGTATCATATTTTTTTTGCGAAACACCCAGAAGTCATAGTATTCAATGCAAGTTTTGTTAATTCAGGCAACATTTGATCCAGCAGAGAATTCACTTGATGTGTTTTCACCATAGTTAAATGGCTCTTCAACAGAACAGGGAAGCCCCTACACCACTACAAGGTAAAGCTCCTTGGGAGGGGGGGTATTATGATTATTATTCCCCCAGTGAGGCACTACCTTGATGTGATTGTGGGGCCTGTGTGCTCTGAAGAAGATGAGAATTGTGTCAGAAATTCAGCCCCACCTGATGGGTCTCATCCGAGGAGTCAGACAAAGATTGTCTTTCCCATAAAAAAAATATGGTAAGACAAAAATTTCAGACAGCCAAACTGGCTTGGATGTCACCTGGGTTAACAAGGTCCACACTAGATGTTAGAGTTCCTGGATATCTGATGAAAACTGGACTACATCAGTTAGGACTGTGGTTGAGCAACCAGGGCTAGCAGCTGTGGAACTCTTCTGGGAGCAAAAAGGGTGGCTTCCCTCAGGCCCAGAAGGCCCCAAAACGAAGCACAGGGTAGGTGCTGCGAGCCCCCCAGGCTGAGTTTTCTGCCTTCCTTAGCCCTAGGGAAACCTACTGGGAGCAAAATTGTCCCCCCAGGAGATTTCCCTGAGGCCCAGAAGGCCCCAAAATGAAGTATGGGAGGGGTGTTGCGCCCCCCCCCCCAAGCTAAGTTTTCTGCTTTCCTGAGCCCTAGGGAAGTCTGGGAGCAAAAACGCCTCCCCCACAGGAGGCTTGCCTGAGGCTCAGAAGGCCCAAAAAATGGGGGGGAGTGTTTGCTGCAAAAAAGCCACGCCCACCTAGTCACATGGCCATGCCCTCTAGCTACACCCTCTAGCAATACCCACAGAACCGATAGTAAATTTTTTTGAATCCCACTACTGGACTGGACTCAAGCAGAACTAAAAGCAATGGATAGGCAAACCAGAAAAATAATGACAATGAATCATGCCCTTGATCCTTTGATAGACTCTATCTACCAAGGAAATAGGTGGAAGTGGAATGTTGCAAATATATCAGATGGCTAAAGAAGAAAACCGAGCTTTGGGGCAGTATCTGAAGGACAATGAAGAAGATGCACTGAATTTAGTATGCTAAGAAGGCTTACTGACTACTGGAGAGACCAAACTGGCCTACAAGAAAGACAAAATTAAGAATAGAACGAAGGCATGGGAAGATAAAGCACTACAAGGCCAATACATTAAAAAGAATAGCAGGGAAAGCAGATAATAACAAAACCTGATAATGGCTAGAGCAAGAAAGTTGAAAATAGAGGCCAAGAGAGTAATGGATCAAGCCATAAGGACAAATGCATACAAAGTCAGAATTGAGAAGACAGGAATAGACAACTGGTAAGCTGCTGCAAGAAGATTGCACAGATTGACTGTTACAAGCAACAGCAGACAAAGTAGCAACAATGGTGCATTGGAAGATCTGCAAGAAATGTCATTGCCTGCAAGCAAGAACTAGTGGGATTATAAAATAGAGAAAGTCATAGAAAATGAAAAAAATAAATTGCTCTGGGACTTTCGAATTTAAACAAACAGGCACCTGCCACATAATACCTCAGACTTAGCAACTATCAATAAGAAAGACAAAAAAAGGCTGGATGGTGGATGTGGCAGTGCCTGGAGACAGCACAATCGAAAAGAAAGAACTTAGGAAGATAACAAAATACAAAGACCTACAAATAGAAATAGAACGACTGTGGCAAAGTCAAGCAAGGGCAGTACCATTAGTAATAGGTGCCTAGGGAGCAATCCCAAGATTACCTGGAGCACTATTTGAACACTATTGGCATTGACAAATTCACCATTGGTCAATTGCAAAAGATAGCTTTACTTGAAACAGCTTCCATCCTGCTACAATATTTGTAACACCATAAAACTACCTATACTAGGTCCTTGGTGAGGACTTGATAGCTAGACAAAAATGCCAAACCAATTTGAACATCTGGCTGACTGTGCAATGAATATTTCTAATAATATTCAAGTTAATGTCAGAGACGAAGTCCCAAAGCATGCTACTAGTGGTAATATGTATTTGTCTATCTCCTCCCAAATTTGTTGGAATGCTTTAATAAAAAGTTTTTAAAATGTGTATTTACAGGGGAATCCAAAAGTATTTTTTTTCAAGAGGCAACTGGACTTTCTAATTTTTCTTTGATGTTTGCAGAGGAAGTTTCTCTTCACTGTAAGTTAGATTTGCTTCTCAAGAAGGAATGAGCTCTCATTCAGTTTAACTCTCCATTCTGCATATGTTCATTTATTATTATGCTGCATGTTCTACAACACGGCTCTGGCTTTCAGGACGCATTCTTGGGCTCTGGGAACGCAAGGTGGGCTTCAATCTGATCCCTGAAACTTAGCTATAATTCAGTTATTCAGTCTGCAGTTACAGGCACACAGATTATTCACAGCAATCTGTGAATCAGTTCAGAGTAATGCTTATAAGATTATCCCATGCTTCTGCCATGGTCAGCTCCAATATATGTAATTTAAATACTTGGAAAGTAGATAACAATCTTTATCGAAAAACAGAACCAACATTTGTCATAACGTTCCAGAATTGGCATCTGCCATGGACAACTTGAGCCACTAGAAGTCTGCACTATACCCTTTTTTTCGTATGAAGAACAGCCAAAAGGAAAATGGTCTAGCTACACTGAATAGTTGCAGGGAGCATGCAATTTGGGTAATTCGTTTTTCTTTTCTGCTGGTAAAAACTTCTCCAGAACTACTTATTTGAAAGCGAGCATATGCCTTTCGAACAAAAAACAAACTAATTAAAGATACTTATCTTTTTCTTTTGCTGGTTGAAATTGTCAATGATTACACCAATAAAGAGATTGAGAGTGAAGAATGCCCCAAAGATAATAAATATGACAAAATAGATATACATGTAGAGATTCACTTCATACTGAGGCTGTTCCTCTTGCTGGAAAAGCAAAGGAAGAAATGAACCCTTTGTTAATTCCCCCGTGAAAGTTTCAGAAGAGGAAAAGCAACACTGTCTTTTCAAATTACCTCACGGGAGTCAACAGCTGCATACATGATGTCCATCCAGCCCTTGAAAGTGGCCTACAAGGAAGAATAATGCAGGACATATTCATTTTGATTGAGAATAGAGGACTCTGAATTTGTAAAAACATATATAAATTCATAGCCCAGAGCAGGCACCTCAGGTTAGAAGTTACATCTTTCATTCTCATTTTCTAAACTTTTTAGGAAAAAATAATAAAAAATAGAATCGCCTTGTGAAAAACAATAAGAAAGGATGAGGACCGCCATGTTTATTTAATCATACAACTGGCTTTGTTAAATGGTGAGAGAAAGGAGATGATATCTTATTAGAGTGTTCCTTTTAATGAAAATTAGAATCACCTACTAATATATATTAATTGAACAGGTCTAAAAAGAACAAATATGTTTGTTCTGAATAATTTGGCTTAGTTTGTAAAGAACAAATGGAGAAGAGGAAACATATTAGAATAGTATATGCTTACATCAGCAGGTAATTTCTTCCTAAAAACAAATGAAAGTAGAAACTCATCTCCATTGGATTGAAATTATCTTTCCTGTACAGTGTAACTGGCTGGAACTCATTTCTGAATGTGAACCCTTCGTGGTAGTGATTGATAGGACAGGACTGGGGGGAATATATGATCCAAAGTGTTTTGAATACTGGTAGTTTCAATGAGGGTAAAGAGTAAACACCATCACTTCTATTTCCCCCCAAGCAATATAGAACTCCAGTATGTAGAAATAAAAACATATTTTGAAGGCTGGGTTTTCTCCTGATCGCACAAGCAGAGAAAGTTTAGTTTGGTTCAAGAGAAATTAGGGGAAGATAGTTTAGACCAGGAGAAAATGTGGGAAATTTATAGGAAAAAATACAAAATAAGGAGAGATAGTCACAGAGATCACCAAAATTAATCTTAAAGCTTCCTTACACTGATCGTACCAAACAATTGGTGATTGTTAGATCAGGAGTGTCATACTCAAGGAGGTGGTCTGATTTAGCCCATGGGGCCATCTTGGGGTTGTGTCACTTCGACCAGACTATCCAATCCCAGGAGGTGCACGCACACACAGGAGGTGGGTGCATGCGTGTGTGCTGGGATAGGGCAAGCTAGGCCTGTGTGCGCATGTGCCCACCGCCTCCTTTGTGCATGCGTATCTGCTGGATAGGCCAAAATGACAAGCATGTCCACTAGGATCAGGTGGGCTGGATCAAAGAGACACGGGCCAGCCCCTTACCATTTCCAGGATGACCATGCTTACCGAACTTTCAGGTGTTTGCCTAGAGGGGGAGGTGACTAGCAGCAGGGGCTCCACAGCTGGCCCTGCAGGAAGCTTCAGCCAGGCCCATTCTATCACAGCAGGCACGCAGGTGTCAGCGGCCGCATGAGCGTACAGGCCTGGCCCATGCCATCCCGCAGGCACACAGGAAGCTGCCAGGAAGGCGGGGTGGGACCTGCGCATGCAAGCACTTGGTGATTTCTGCACACAGATGCGCACGCCAACTTACGTGCACACATGTGCACACAGACTCCTCCCCCTGCCACCAGCCCACATAGGACAACTAGAATGCTGATCCACCCTGCAAAGAAATCAAGTTTGACACCCCTGTCCTAGATAATTCTACAGACCAGTCTGCTGATAAAAATAAGGCATTCTCATCAAATCAGTCAAGCTGAAAGTTAGTAGGGACACTATTAATTTGGAATGCAGGGCTGATTGAGATTACAGCATATCAAAACATAGAAAACTCTCTCAGACAAAAGTGATCTTATAGTGAACTGGTGAACTGTTTTTTCAAAACCCAAAAGACAAAGAATTGAATCGGGCTAATCAAAGCAGTATTTTAATGTTTGGGTGCGGAAAAGGGACATTAGAAAATCTACTAAAATGAATGCCATTGCAATAAAAAGCTTTCGTCCCCTCTCTCTGCACATCCAGATCTACTTGTTCTTTTTCCTCTGGAGTGTCTTTCTTAGGCCCAGGCATTCTAAACCCTGGACTGAACTAAGAACGGGTCACAATAATCTGGGTTGAAACTATGTTTTTCTTCCTGGAAGAAATCATCTTTTTGGCTAAGGTTAAATAGGTCAAAGAGCAGTTTTTGCCAATGCTTTAGTTGGCAGGTTTCATGTGAGCCTCTATATAAGAAAGACAGGTTTCAGCTAAAACAGAACATTTCCTAAGGGAAAGCATGCTTACTTACCACTTGCAAAAGGGAGAGATAGCCTAAGCCCACATTGTCAAAATTGACTTTGACATTGACCCAACGGACATCAGTGGCATTTTCAACATTGATAAGATCGATGCAGTCACTTTTGTTGTTTACATGTTCAATTTCAAAGAGTTCACCTGTGGTGGTATTGACACAACGATAGTACTTCCCTGCAAAGAGGTTCACCCCCATAATGCTGAAGATGAGCCAGAAGATCAGGCATACCAAGAGGACGTTCATAATGGAGGGGATGGCCCCCAAAAGAGCATTTACAACCACCTAGTATCAAGAGAAAGAATCTACTCAGGATTTAATAAAAGAAAATCAACTTCAAAGCTTTTTACAAATTCAGAATATGGCCTGTTCAAAAGGGTTTTTTTGGTTTATGTTCTGGATTAGCTTGGAGAAGAGAATTCAAATTAAATTTATACTAGTGCAGAAATGACAGTAAGATAGAACATTGACTGTAGACACTTCATAATTATTGGCAATCTGTGGGTTCACTTGCTATAGATAATTCTGAGATACCAGTAGTCTGTATCCATATATAAAGCAAGAATCAACAGAACTTCCTAAAGGATCGTATCCATAATATATAAATAATTGCACAACATTTTATAATCTAATTTAAAATAATGTAGTAACGGGAGACAGGAGGAAGAAATGCAGCCAGGGCAACAGTCAGACAAGAATTATGTTAGCCACAGAAAGAATAAGGGTGGAGGAAGCATTTCAGGATGGACCCTTTGTCCTTTGGAAAGCAAAGGCAAGGGAGGGGACAGACCTGACTCTTCACCCAGACCACTTGCCATGTTTTTTAATTTATATGGGGTTGGGTTTTTGGGGGGAGGGGTAACTTTGTTTAGTGTCTCGAGCTATTTAGAGTCATTGATAGTTGGGCATCATCATCACTATTACCACACCTCTTCCTCCTCCTCCTCCTCCTCATAATCCTCCTCATAATCATATTTCCCTGGAGTGAATGTCTCCAATTTTCATCTCCATCTGTTTATAATAATCTTGGGTTGTGATCGTCTCTCAGAACAAAATGGAACCATTCCTTATCTATTACTATAACTTCATTCAAAGAAAGCAAAATGTAAATACAGCAGAGAGAGAAAAAATGGTAACCTATATGACCCTTCAAAATACTGTAAATGCTTTCAAGACAGGCTTGGGCTTTATTGCTATTTTTTATAGGAATTATATTCTGGCTTTCTGAAATTCCCACTGCATAGAAGGAAAGTGGAGAAATAAAATCATGGATCGTCACACCGCACTTACTCTCATGCCTTCAAATCTGGATAAAGCCCGAAGTGGTCTCAATGCTCGGAGTGTCCTCAGGGATTTGATAGCTCCTAGTTCGGAATAGCCTAACCAGTTTGCTGTTAAACTAATTAGAGAGACCTGATTAAAAAGAAAAATGAAATGGTTAGTAGTAACAAATGATAGAATTACAGAAGGAATATAGTTCCATATCTTGCACATAGGAGCATCTGGTCACAGTTCTTGAAGCCCCTGAGCTGTATGCTGCTTTAATATAACCATGATACAAACATGTCCTGATAATATATATTTTCTGCCATTTTCCCATTATGTTGCCTTTATCTTGTGCCCAGCTCATAACAGAAACAATTATCTTTAGCTGTACCAGTGTTAAACTATTGCATTGCTTTAAGCAGACAACATCCAGTGTTATAAGACTATGTACAGTTTGCCATCCATTACACGGATGAATGGAGAGTCAGTAATCAGGAGGAGATTCTTTCAGAATTCCAAGAATGCTTAGAAGCTGGTTCAGATTCATCCATACATATCACCTCCCTTCCAGCTTAGCTTTGTCTGCAATTTTTCTGTTGTCTCCTTTAATAGCTGGGGGGGGGGGGGGGGCAGTATTGAACCAGTCTTTCAGTTCTGTGAACAAAAAAGCTATATATTTTTAGCATTCTATTGGTTATTCTGTTCCACCAAATGGTGACTTGCAATAAAACCCAGGCCATTTCTGCTGAAGTCCAATGATTAGTGGAAGATTTCCTACCAGCTGATAAGATCCTAAAGGTGGCAAAGCCAGTAGAATTAAATAAGTGATTGGCTGTTGATATGCTGAAAACCATAAACAAAACAACAGCATTCAGCAACTGTTCAGAACAGATTCAATTGAGGGAGATATGGATCATCAATAGAAACATCAAATTACAAGGTAGCATAGTTTTCTGCCAATGGTGAGTCAATGGCATTTTAATTTGGCTAAGGGGGAAAGAATCTGGTTCCTGAATTCATGTCAAGTTAAATATTTACCAGAAGGAAACTGGTTTCTCATATTTTGAGGGCTAAAATTTGAAACAGAAGCTAACAAAATGATCACATGATTGATCAAATTTAATGCAAGACCAAAGGAATCTTTGGGAATCTTTCTCGGGACTGCTTACTTCCAGAAAGCTGCAACTTACATCAACAATGAGGAAGTCCAGCCAGCACCAAGCATTGGTGAAGTAGACCTTGAACCCATAGGCTACCCATTTGAGCAGCATCTCAATAACAAAAACATATGTGAAGACCTTATCAGCATACTCCAAGATGGTGCGAATAGTATGTCTGCGTTCTATGTAGATATCTTCAAAAGCCTGAAAGGGGAATTAAGGCAGAGCAGTGTATGAGACCTCTTGACAATAGATAAAAGTAGCAAAAGCAGCTACAGCATGACTGGCCTTTATTCTTCTGGGCATAACTTTGTATTAATGAACAAGAGTTGTAATAAATATACACAAGGATTTGGCCATTGTAAAGATTGGTGTGTAAATATGTAGAACATAGCTGGGAATCCCATTTTTTAAGTTTAATACTTAAGTTTGCAATGAATGTTTCGAAAGTGAATGAGTAGAAACCCAACATGGACCTGAGATGACAGAAGGAAGACTATGGGGATACATTCAGTTATGTCTACTAAGTATGTGCTTTGAGACTTGTTGTTCCACAATGTTATGTTCACTTTCCTACATCATTATTTAGATTGCTGGTGGTGGGATTTCAAGGTTTCAGCAGAAAACATCAGTATTAAAAGCTTAACACTAAATTTTGATCTAAATAATATTTTAACCATATCATTGCCCTGAGTTTTTTTATGTACATTGTGCTGTCCAGACAGTTTATAGGTAATGGGAATTGAGATAGTTAGTTAGGAATTGAGAGCTGTCCCCTTAAGGGAATTCATCATGGTAAATGTAGTTAAGGCATCCTGGGAAATGTAGTCCATGTCATGTGGTCACATCTGTAATCCCGATTGATCACTGAATTGACCCTTGGTGGGTTCGGGGAGGTTCCTTCATTCTTGCCTGGATCCAGCAGCATGCTGCTGCCTCACCCACTTGCTCCACCATTATCGGAATGAAAGGAAAACTATCATTTTACTGTTCTGGACCTTACAACCATTAGCTGATTATAAAGCAGACAGATAACTCCACAAAGCATCCATACAAAGTCTTTTATTGGTTCATCAGGCATCCTTTTACACCAGAAAGTCAGCTATGCAAACAGTTGGACATTGAGATGAATCTTGACATAACTATGAGTTATCTTGAGGATGCCTGATGAAACAATAAAAAGACTTTGTATGGATGCTTTGTGGAGTTATCTGTCTGCTTAATAATCAGCTAATGGTTGTAAGGTCCAGAACACTCAAGTGTAATGTAGAGAATAATCTGCTCTTGTTTTCATGCACTGCATCATTGTATAGCTATTTTAATTCTTGTAAGCTATTTTAAATGATGGCACTTCACTAGAAAAAATAGTTTATTTATTCTGGGAACATAGAGGCACTGGACTTATCCGGGGAAGCACCAAACCTGGAGTGAGACTGGCCAATATAAATAACTGAGAAATCAATCTTAACTCTATTTGTAGCTTGAGTTGAGAGAGCAATGACTAGACTGCACTGAAACTGCCTTTCTGGAAGAGACTGAATCACCAATATGATCATAAACATAATCTGCTGAATCCAACTGACTTGAGTTATTATTCCTCAAATTGAATACATAAGGGTACCTAAGAAATCTAACAAACTAGGAAGATTAGCATATATTCTTAGAAGCATATTACAAGAGCAATTTAAGATCTATCTCATTCTAACTTGTATTATTGTAGGGGAAAATGTACTGCAAAGGACAAACACTCACCAGGGCGCCACTGCTGAGGAGAATCATGAAGATAATGAAAGTCTCAAACCAATTGTGTTCCACAATTGTGAAACATGTTTTCCGAAGATTCCACCACTTTGCTCCCTTTTCTGTTTTGATATCAACATAAAGGCAAGGACACCTTTGAATACAGGCTGCAAAGGAAGAAAGAGTGAGTCAGTTAACACTTTCAGCTTCTCTACCTTGTTTTAAAACTATGCTATGAACTTGAAATGTTCATTCACTGCAAATTACACAGACATTTTGTTATTTCCTCATATGCTCTTAATGCTGACCACACAATTTGGGACCCCCTTATCATAGCAAAAAAGGAAATAATATAGTAGAGTAGGATAGGGTAGAATACTTTATTGCCAAGTGCGACACACGAGGAATTTGTCTCCAGTGCAGAAGCATATACAAACAACAAAGTAATATAATCCTAAAGTACCAATAGGAGAAGATAGTTGGAAAGATGAGGATAATGATAATTATCCTTAATACATAATGGATTATGTATTAATTATATATTTATATATAAATTAAATTATATAAAATTATGTTTAGCATTATGTACATGTTGGAGCACTCTTTTTCTTATGTGCTGGAAAAGAATACTTGAAAATCAGAGAAGAGTCACCTTGCTACAAGACAAACAAATTTTAAATAAATAAATAGGAATAATAGGGATGGACATGACCTCAGTGTTCCTCTGTTCAACCCTCTGTTCATGTTAGTCGGGGTCTATGGCTGTTTTCACCCTCCCGGGGGCTCGAGGAAAGCCTCCAGAGCCTGGAGAGGCAAAAATGTACCACCATCCCCTGCCGTGGTGCAGAAGGCTGACTAGGCCACGCCCACCTTGGCCATGCCCACCCAGCAACCGGGCAGAGAACCAGTTGCTGAAATTTTGGAAGCCCACCCCTGTGCATAGGAGATGTACCACTTGGTTTTCTTTGGTTTCCTGACTTGATAGATCTACGTCCTCTTTATCTGTACTTCCCACAGTTAAGACAAATTGTGATAAAAAACAACAACCCCTAAATGTAGAATCCTGGTTTCCTGGTTTGTTGGTCTATCTTACTGGTGTGAAATTCGTCATGCTGCCATCAAATGACATGTCACACTGTTTTTTTCTGTTCGCAGAGCTGAGGTGGGCATGGCCTGTGCGTGATGCATCTGGCCCACAGGCCTCTAGTTTGACATCTCTGGTCTACCTAAACATAAGCTAGGCAAATGTCCCTTTTATTTATAGATATGCACACCATTCCTTTGGACTTATCGAGAAAGATATCCTTATCTGACCATCCTGCTAAGATGACAAGCAAGAGTAGCATAGGAACATAAATCATAAAATTATGAAAAACCACAGTGATAACCCATGTCTTGTCTTATCCTGCATTCTGTTTCTAAGAAGACTGGGTAGTCACTTGTCTGAAATGGCACAGGAGCAGGGGTTGGACTAGAAGACCCCCAAGGTCCCTTCAAGTTGTATTTTGATTGTTTGATAGAGAACTTGATATCTATGAGAAGGTCACCCCACTTTGTCTCCCCAGTGACTGGATGGCTGAATGTTTAACCATTGTTATTAACAAATATAGATAAATAAACCTGTCTTACATGAAGTTGGCTGGCCCTTTTAATGCTGCTTGTTTGCTACATTTTATATTATAGGATTTCATTGTTAATTATTTACTACTATATATATACACCTAACACACCTAACATACTATATATATACACCTAACACACCTAAACAGCGCACACCCCAAAATCAAGTTCACCATGGAAACAGAAACAAACAAACAACTACCATTCCTAGATGTACTAATCTACAAAAAAACAGATGGCACACTAGGACACACCATATACCAGAAGAAAACACACACCAACCGCTACCTCAACGCCCAATCCCACCACCACGCAGCACAGATAAACTCCGTGGCTAAAACACTAATTACTAGAACCAAACGCCTGGCAGACAAGACACACATTAAGACTGAACTATGCACCCTGACTAAAATATTGACAGCCAACGGCTTCCACAAAAGCAAAATCACCAACTTGATCCACAAAAACACACTGAGACATAATAGAGACCCAGAAGATGAACAGACCCATGGAACAGCTGTCCTGCCCTACATAAGAGGCACTACAGACAAAATTAGTAAGATACTATACAGACACCACATCAAGACTGCCTTCAAAACAGATAGAAAAGTAGCAGCCATCCTCAGAAACCCCAAAGACAAAATTGACCTGGAAAACCAAGGCATATACGAAGTCCCCTGTGCATCATGCCCGGCCACATACATTGGACAGACCAATAGAAGAATAAGCACCCGCCTGGATGAACACAAAAATGCAGTAAAAAAGCTGGAACACACTTCCTCACTAGTCCAACACATGGAAGCCACAGGTCATAGCATCAACTTCAATGGCACCAAAACCCTAGCCACTATAGAAAATCCCAGCCACAGAATCATCAGATAAGCCATAGAGATTGAAAAAAGACCAGAAAGCATGAGCAGAAGAGATGATTCCACCAGGCTGTCAATCATTTGGAAGCCTGCACTCACAAACAAAAAAAATCTCCACACCACAAGCCAGACAAACACCTGGGCACAAACAGATCCCCCCGATACCTCCAGCTCAAACACACCCCAACCAGGCACCCAGATGAAACCCAGCTTCCTAACTAATGATAGCCGTCCAAGCTGCACTAAAGGCCAAGCTGCACTAAAGGCCTCCAATAAAGTAACACAATGTTGCTAGCCAATCAAGATACAAAAAGAGCCCCCCCCCCAAAAAAAAAAACAGACAGAAGATATTAGAAGCAGAACACAGCAAACTCCAAGACCAATAAACACAGACCAAGACTCTCAACCAATCAGGAGAAAGAAAAAACCATTCTGGCACAGCAATAGGCTGCCCCAAATTTAAATCTGAAACCACTGTAAAAGTCTGACTCACAGACAAACACCATACAGAAGCCTGATGATGGCAGATGAGATTCTGCTGAAACGTTGCTACAACTTTAAAAGCACCACTACTATGACGTGGGAAAATACCCAAACAAAGCTGAATGCCAGACATATATATATATATATATATATATATACACCATTTGCAGAAACATTCCCAAAAATAAGACCCTTGATATTTATAGATAGACAGATATAGATATAGATATAAAACCTGGTCTTATTTTCGTGGGATGTCTTAAAACTGGAATGTTCCTGCAAATGGGAGGTGAGAACAAATCCACCCTTTCCTTTCAAATTTTTGGTGCTTCCCTGCTTTCCATTTGCCAGCACATTTTTTGTTCTGGTGGGGCGCCATGTTGGCTCCACATACAAGATGACTTGTTCTGTGCACACTTGTACACAAGATGACTTGTTCTGTGCACACTTGGACATGTCCACCTGACACTACTCACCCTGCCATGCCCACATGGTTGCATCCATCTTGTCCTGCCCATCCAACTGCCCCAATTCAGTTGCCCCAAGTCAGCCACCTTGATCTGACTACACCTAATCCTCCATGTCAACCTGGCCACATTCACTCAGCTACGCTAACCTTTCTGAAATGAGTGGTGCCATTCCTATCAGTAGATCAATAGATCCTATACTGTTCAGACAAATGGCTATCTAGTCTCTTCTTGAAAAACTCCAGTGATGGAGCACCCACAACTTCCAGAAGTAAGGTATTCCAATGATTAATTGTTCTCACTTTCAGTAAATTTCTCATTCGTTCTAGGTTGGATCTCTGATAATCTTCCATCCATTGTTTCTTATCCTGCCCTTATATTTTGAAGAATAAGTTCACTCTTTCTCTTCTCTGTTGCAACTTCTCAAGTATTGGAAGATTGCTATCATATCATCCCCAGTCCCTCTCTTCATTAAATTACACACTAGTTCCTTCAATCATTCATCATATGATTTAGCCTCCAGATCACTTATTATCTTTGTTGCTTTTCTCTATACTCTTTCTAGAATCTCAATATCTTTTTGTATCATGGTGACCAGCATTCACAGTGTGGACTTAACAGTGCAGTATAAAGCAGACTATCACTTTCTGTGGCCTTGAAATTATCACTCTGTTGATGCAACCTAGAATTGCATTAGCTTTTTTGGCAGCTACAGCACACTGCTGGTTCATATAAATGGTGGTCTACCTGGGCACATAAACATCTCTCCCAATTGCTAAGAACCACCTATTGTATAACTGTCATTTTTTTCTTGTCTAAGTGTAGGTCCTCACTTTTGTCACAACTCAATTGCATTTTGTTGAATAGGGCCCAGTGTTCATGGTCCTTCTGAGTCTTGAATCTATATCTAAAGTGTTAGCTATTCCCCTCCAACTTGGTGTCATCTGCAAATTTGATGAGTGGAGCTTTCTTTCTGACCATGATACCTTCAGTGAAGCATTCCTCTGGATCATCATTCTCCATATTTTCTTCACCTTCTGCTTTCTCTTCCAAAGGATCAGGTGGTTTGTAATCCACAGTGCTGCATATGGATGAATCTGTTCCATCTGACAGTGGCTTCTGAGGACAGCAAGAAAATAGCAGATTAAATCTTTGATTCATTTCAGGAAGCAAGAGTAAATTTGTCCAAAGTGTTCACTCTAAATTTAAGAATGGTTATGCTGAATAGTTTGTGTTAGAAGATTAATGAAAAGATAATTCAGCATATCCTGAATATCTGAGGTGGTGTTTGTGTGTATAAAATGGACGCAGTCGTAATTAACATCAAGTTTCATATGAAATTGTAACAATGATCTATCTGAGAGGAGGCCACTCACTGAATTTTATCCAGGATCTAGTGGCTTACATAGCCACTTCTGAAGGCAATAGATTATCATGCAGATTAGACTGGAAATTATTTCATGTTTTTATCATCCTTAGGGCACAGAATTGGGCCATGTTTCTAACTCAGAGGAAGTAAGCATTAAAGAGAAAGGCTGTCAATTTCTTCTACGGATGTTAATAAAAGAAGTGTAATTATTTATTCTTATTCATTTCAGTAAATAGTTCATTATTAGAATTAAAGAACATGATTTTCCAATTAAGATATGGAAAAATCTAGAAACAAACTCTACCTGAGTTTCAATACTTGTGACAGATTGAAGAAATAGAACACTCTGTCTTGTGATTGTCCAGACATATGCTTTGTTCTTATATTTTGACAAAGGTAGAAAAAGTGTTGCTTTGAACTGAGAAAAGTGTTCAGTTAAAGAGATAAGCAATTGCACTTGCATAAAAGCTTTCATAGGGAGAAGGGATGCATAAATGGGGCTAATATGCTGGCTGGAAGTTTGTTTGGTGTTAAATTTGGATAGCTGGTGAAACAGAAGGAATGTTTAACTCTTAAAGTTTTGTTTATGATAAAGTGACTACAGAAGCATCCCTGAATTTGGGAAGACCACTGAGGAACAAAGGTAGGGAATATTGTGGCCTGGAATATGTCTACTTGGCCCAGCTGGTCCAGAGCAGACATGTCAAACACGCGGTCTCTGGGCCAGATCCAGCCCACAATAGGCCATAGAGTTGGCCCCTGCCACCCCCAGACCCAGTCGGCCGTGATGACCAGACCACACCCACCCTGGCACCCAAAGAGCACATACAAACTCCTGATGCAGCCCACAAAGGGATCGAGTTTGACACCCCTGGTCTAAAGCTAAGCAGCAATAATAGTTTGTGAGGTTGTCAACAGTGTTGGGAGAGATCCAACCCACTGCTTTAGCAAGAAACTCTCTACCATTCTAGACAAGTGGTTATCCAGTTTCTTCTTAAAAGCATCCAATGATGGAGCACTACAACTTCCACTGATTAATTGTTCTCACTGTTAGTAAATTTCTCCTTAGTTCAATATTGCTTCTCTTTTTGATTAGTTTCCATCCATTGTTTTTTGTCTTCTTTATAGAATCCCCTCAATATTGGAACACTGCTATCATGTCATTCCTAATCCTTCTTTTCACTAGACTAAATATACCCGATTATTCTTGCAACCTTCTTACAGCTTTGCCATCATTTGGATAAAACACTTTGGCTTCTCTGCCAGTGGGTCAACCTCTTCTGGAGCTCTGGAGATCTTCAAAAAGTAAGTAATTCATGGGGAATGGGGTGGGGAGAAGTAAGTGGAATCCTGTATGCTAGCAAAACAGGCTCAGTCTATGGGGACCTGGCAGGACAGGATGGGGAATGGGAAGCAATTGTGGGGACCCCAGGGGACTATGAGGTATCTTAGTGGATTGGGGGAGGCCTTGGATGGCCACTCCAGCACTAGGCCCCACATGCTCCTCCCCATTCTGAGATACCTCATGTGCATTTAATGACCTGCACATTTGATTAATAAATGCATTGAGGAAAGCAGGGAGTGATCGTGTTCATTTAATATGATTCAATCAAACAAATCCTTGGTTATTAATGTAATTGGCTCTATTACATTCATAACTCAAGGATTATCTGTATAATGAGATTGAATGAGGGTCTCAGGGAAGTCCTGCCTTAGCACTTGGCCGCCAGAGGTGCCCCCCGCAACATGAGTCCTGTGTCACACCTACCATGAACCATGCCCACCCCAGCCATGCCCCCTGGGCATGCCCCACCCCTGGCCCTCTAAGGTCAAACACAATCCTGATGCGGCCTTCAATGAAATCAAGTGATACCCCTGATCTACAACATTAGATCATATGCTGTTTATATTCTACCCTGATGATTGGATAATGACTGGAGCCCATTTTGACTTGGTGAGGTTTTCTTTGTTATACTAACTGCACCCTTATCTGTTACAAGAGGATGTAGCAACATGCTTCACCATTACACTATTACAACATACTTTGCCTGGACTATTTCTAAAACTATTTGGAAATTATAATTAATTCAGGCATGGTGGCCCATTCTTAACTGGTCCTTGGCATTGGAGGAATATTACACTTACATTGTGAGACAGGCACAGATTACCAGTTCTGTTCCAAATACAATTTTAAATGCACATGTTAACTTATACTGTAAAAGTCTTATATGGCTTGAGGCTTGCATAGGAAAGAAGGAAGGAAGGAAGGAAGGAAGGAAGGAAGGAAGGAAGGAAGGAAGGAAGGAAGGAAGGAAGGAAGGAAGGAAGGAAGGAAGGAAGGAAGGAAGGAGGGAGGGAAGGAAGGAAGGGAGATGGGAGTGAGAAGGAGGGAGGCAGGGAAGGAATGTTTGTCAAGCACAAATAAGACTACAACAGTGTGATGACGTGTTCATTACAATGTGGTTGCTTAGTAATGTTTGCAGATTTCTGCTACATTTATATCTGTTTTTAATTAATTTTTAGTCTCTATGAAATTATGTATTTACTGAACCTGGCATTTTCAGTTTACAATAAATGCAGTTCTCAGGACAAATAATGTGGTAGAATGTTAGGAAAAGTGCCACTTTAATTACAGAGCTTCAACTCTATAATTGATACTAATGTTTAAGTCTACATGTTTTAAGGGGAGAAGGATATATGCGGGATAAACTATAAATAATTGCATATATTTCTTATTTGAGGAAAAATTGTTGTATACCTAGAATGTGCCATTAGGTGTCACTTTAATATACATAAACATTACTGTATATAGGAAATCTTCCCCTATCAGCTGAATTACTGCTTCTTTAAAAGCTTTTAGCTTCTCCTTGGAACTGCTCGGATTGTCCAGAGGATGGGTGGAGCTTCAGTCTCTGCTTATTGTAGGCTGAGCTTGATTTCTGAGGAACGCTCCTCCCTCCATCACATGGCTTGCCATCTCGTTCCCCAGTTTATGCTCAGCCTTCGGGCAGAGTAGGCTGTGTGTTGGCGTGCTCTTGGCCGTTGCTGGATTCCCCTCATTCACCCCTTTTTCTACCTGTTCAGGTTGTATACAACCCTTATTCCTTTCTATCTCCTTAGCCCTGTGCAGCTGGTTCCTTCGTTGGCTTGGTTTCCTGGGAGGGTTTCCCCCCCCCCCCGGGGTTGCCAGGGGGTAGGCTCAAAACGTTGCGCTGCCTCCCCCACCCTTTTTTCTCAGCTTTTCTGCCATGTAAAAATTGTTTAAAAGGCTCCGTTTCATTCCATTTCTGTGGGCTTCCCTGATTGTTACTGGGATCCTCCTGGCCTTGCCAGGTTAATCTCCACAAGAACTGTTAGTGGCGTCCGCCATTTTGAAGCTCGCTTCGTGGCCGGGCGCCATTTTGGAGCGCATTTCTACGTCTTACTGAGTGCCTACTCAAACAGCAGGTCCGTTAGGCCTGCTGAGGTTTAAAAAAAAAAAAAATTGTTTTTGCAGTTGGAGGTTTTTTTCTCCTCCTCCCCCTGTTGGCTCTCACCGCAACCAGCTGTAGCGGCTGCGGTTATTTCCACCACTCCCACCCGGTTGTTGCCTGGGTCGGCAGTTGGTTTAGGCCCGCTTTTGCCCTTAAGGCCCTTGATCTGAGACCTTGCAAGGTTGTTTCTTCAAGTTCTTCCTAGGCCTTGACTTCAAAAAAAAAAAAAAAAGGAGAAAATAACAGAGTGGGGGGGGGGAATAATCTTCGGAGCAAAAGGGGGTAAAGGGTGTCAGTGTATAAAGGAACTCCCAGGGCTCCCGGCCTTCGTTGTAGGTCGACCCCTAGGCGCGCCAACCGCCTCAGATTTGCACCCCCAATTATCGGGAATGGCAGAGAGCAATCCCTCAAAGGGGCCTTCCTTGAAGGCCAAGGCAAAGACCCACCACCTGCACAGTCAGGCTAAGGAGCCCACCAAAGCCTCTCAAAAGGACGCTTTAAGACGTCACAGGGCTTTAGAAAGAGAAATTGACAGACGTGCTAGACAGACAGGCTCAGTGCCTCCAGCACCTGCCACTCCTTCCACCTCCACCCTCCCTCCCCCTCGTGTGGCTTTTTCCTCCCTATCCAGGCACAGCTCGCCCTCTCAAGGGCATCAAGCCCCGGGCACACCAACCAGGCGAACTCCTGAGGCCACCTTCACGCCCACGGCCGCTGGCCTGCGCCAAGAGGAACCTCTCATTCAGGCGGTTCCGGAGCAGTTCAGAGTCTGGATGGAGATGGCCATTCGACAGGGAATTGCAGAAGGGATGCAGCAGATGACCAGACCGGGGTTGCCTCTGCAGGCCACCGAATCTGTAAGATCATTCTCTCTTATGCCTCCCCAAGGGGAGGTTTGCCCTTCAGTCAGGGAGGACGAGGAGGAAGTGGAAGGGGACCTAGACTTAGATAGGGAGGAGGAGGAACAATATGACCTGGGGTCCTTACCATACGACGAGTCTCTTCCGGACTCTGACCCATCAGAGGCAGAAATGTCCGAGGACGAAGGTCTCTCTCCGGACCAGCCCACCTTTGTAGGGCTCTTTAAGCCCCAGCTTTTTAAATCCCTCCTCTACAAGGCTAGGAACATCTCGGGCCTAACAGCCCAGACCCCCTCTGATCCCATTCCTGTAGTTTTGGAGGAACAGGAGGACTCCATGTTCAAACAACTGGTAGTGGAGGCCAAGGTCATCTCTACCCCCCCCCCCATATTCCTGGATCTAGTGTCCAAGCAACTGTCCTCTTCAGTTGCTCCCCCGGCCCCCTCGGCCAACGATAAAAGGTTCTTCAACCTCGACCCGGAGCTCTCAACCTTGCTGAGTACCCTGGAGGTTGATGAGCCTGTCGTAGGTCTATCCTCTTCCTCCGCCCTCAGTGACCCTTTAGAGGCCCTCAAACCAGAGGACAAGCGGTCAGAGCTCGCATTAAGGCGAGCTCACCAGTCGGATGCATGGGCAATCAGGTCGGCTACGGCCGCTTCTTTTTTTATCAGATCTTCCATTCACTGGCTTTGCCAGCTTAAGCAACATGTCCCAGCCTCCAATATCCGCGCCCATCAACACATCGCCAAAATAACGGCTGCTGCTGAGTTTTCAGCTGATGCCACTTTTCACTCTGTAAAATTCTCCTCCCGCGCCATTTCCTCTCATGTCTCGGCCCGCCGCCTGCTCTGGCTAAAACCCTGGCAGGCGGATCTTAAGCACAAGGTCAAACTAGCTTCTGCACCCATAGCCGGAAATAAGTTGTTCGGTATGTCCTTGGACCCTCTCCTAGTCGAGGGAAGGAACAAAAAGAAATTCCTCCCTTCTCTTTCCCGCAAGTCTGATTCCAGACCTCTGCAGCCCTTTCGGAGGGCTTCCTTTCATCCCTATCACCAACCCTTTCCTCCCAGATACCAAGGGTCCTCCTCCTTTGGTTTGAGTCAGTCCCAGGACAGGTCCGACCCCTCCAACAGGCACAGAAGAGGCGGAAACTTCAGGAGGCCCTTTCGTGACTCTGGCAGCAGGCCCTTCCGCGGCTCCAAATAAGCCTCCTGACATTATTCCCGTTGGTGGGTGACTTAAAGCCTTCGCCTGTCAATGGGATTCATCCACTTCAGACGCTTGGGTCAGGGATACAGTCAGGTTTGGCCTTGCCCTCAAGTTTCTCTCCCCCCCCCCAATTTTTACATTTCATGTCCCCGCTCCAACAACCCTTCCAAACGTAACCTCATGGAGGAGGCAATTCGACACCTACTGGATATTCAGGCTATCCAGCCTGTTCCTCCATCCCAAAGGGGACAGGGGTTTTATTCACGTTTATTCGTGGTGCCCAAACACTCGGGGGGATGGAGGGCTATTTTGGACTTAAAGCGTTTAAACCGTCACTTAGTGTACCGTAGATTCAAAATGAACACACTTCAATCCATCCTTTTGGGAGTTCGGCAGGGAGACTGGTTGTCTTCTATAGACCTCTCCGAGGCATATTTACACATCCCAATTCGACCCTCCCACTCTAAATTTCTCCGTTTCAGCTACAATAACCTACACTTTCAGTACGTGGCCCTTCCATTCGGGTTAGCCTCGGCCCCCAGGACCTTCACCAAGGTTCTGGCTGCTCTGGCTGCCCACCTCAGATCCATCCTGGTACGGCTCCACTGTTACCTGGATGATATTCTCATCCTCTCCCCTTCCAGGGAACAGGCTATCAGGGATATCCATACTACCTTCACCTCCCTCCAGGAACACGGGTTCCTCATAAATTGGAAGAAAAGCCAACTGGCCCCCACCACTAGACTACCCCACCTAGGGACCATAATTGATACAGTCATGGGGAGAGTGTTCATCTCCCCAGAAAGGATACTCAACATCCAACAATCAGTCAGGTTCATCAGACGACAAAGGAAGGTCTCTCCCTTTGATCTATCTAAGTTATTAGGTAAAATGATCTCTTGTATTCCCGTTATTCCCTGGGCCTGTTTCCACTCCAGATCCCTCCAGTGGTTCCTGCTTCCATATCAAAGAGCTGGGACAAGCAACTCAAGGAGCAAGGTCAAGGTCTCGCCAAGGGTTCTCACCTCCCTCCTCTGGTGGAGCAAGGCGTCGATCAACAAGGGCTACCTCCTCAAGGAGCCTCCAAGACTTATTGTCACCACAGACGCCAGTCTGTCAGGATGGGGCACCCACCTTCTCTCCCTTACAGCTCAGGGCAGATGGTCACCGTCAGAGAGGCTGCACAACATAAACTGGTTAGAGCTTCACGCCATCCACCTGGCCCTCCGCAGCTTCCTACATCATATTCAGGGCAGCCACGTCTTCATTCTCACCAACAACATAACAGCAAAGGCACATGTCAACAAACAGGGGGGCACTCAGTCATCAAGTCTAATGAGGGAGACCGAGCGCCTCTGTCGGTGGGCAGAGTCTCATCTCCTTTCACTCAGGGCAGACCACATTTCAGGCACCCTCAACACCAGGGCAGATTGGTTGAGCAGGGCCACCATAGACCAGGCGGAATGGCGCCTCCACCCAGACCTGTTCAGGGAGGCGACAACAATATTTGGCCTGCCAGTGGTAGACCTGTTTGCCTACCCCAGCAATACCCAACTTCCACGGTTCATCTCCAGATTCCCGTCCCTCGGGGCAGAGAACCACAACGCCCTCTTATGCCCGTGGCCCTCGGGTTTTCTTTACGCCTTCCCCCCTCTGGCTCTGGTGCCAAGAGTACTCCAGAAGGTCCTTCAAGAAAGGGCGGAATTGCTTCTGGTAGCTCCTTATTGGCCCCGTCGCTCCTGGTTTGCGGACCTCCGCAGCCTGTCAGTAGCTCCACCTTGGAGGATCCCAGCAGACAGGATCTCTCTATCTCAAGGCCCCCTCCTTCACCCAGACCCCCAATGGCTACAGCTAGCCATCTGGAGGTTGAGCGGGAGCGTCTAAAAAGGGAAAATTTCTCCACGGAGGTCATCAACATCATTTTAGCAGCCAGGTGTCCTTCTACCAGAAGGATTTACAACGCCACTTGGAACAATTTCCGCAAATGGTGTGCCAATCTCCACATTGATCCATCAAACCCATTGGTAGCAAAAGTCCTCGATTTTCTTCAGGAGGGTCTCGGTAAAGGTCTCTCCCCCAACACTCTAAGGCGTCAGGTAGCTGCCCTATCCACCGTAATTTCCTGCGAGGGCGCTAATTCCCTCTCTCACCATCCCTGCATTCAGGCATTTCTAAAAGGCACCTCAAACTTACGACCTCCGTCCCTTCACCGATACCCAACATGGGATCTCAACAAGGTCTTGACCTCCCTCACCAAACCTCCCTTTGAACCCCTTAGAGAAGTTTCCCTCCAATTTCTATCCTAGAAAGGTAGTTTTCCTTGTGGCGATTACTTCGGCCCGAAGGATTTCAGAGATCGCTGCTCTGTCAGTCAGGAAAGACCTGTGCGTCTTCCACTCTGACCGAGTAGTACTTAGACTTGATCCTTCCTTTCTACCAAAAATTAATTCTATTTTCCACAGGGCTCAGGAACTTATCCTCCCCAATTTTTGCCCCAGGCCAACTCATGAAAGGGAACAGCTTTGGCACACCTTAGATGTTAGGCGGGCCTTGCGGATTTATATTAAACGTACTCAGTCATTCCGCAAATCCAAGGCCCTGTTCATTTCCTTTCAACCAAAGTCACAGGGGCTCAAGGTTCCCTCTACTACAATAGGCCGCTGGATAAGGGCAGCCATTTCTAGGGCATACCAGGCTCAGGCACTCTCAGTGCCCAGGGGTATCACGGCTCACTCTACCAGGAGTGCTGCGACATCAGCTGCCTGGGCTACACAGGCCCCTATATTCGACATTTGCCGGGCCGCAACTTGGTCCTCCCTGTCGCCTTTTATTAGGCATTACAGGATTGATAAGTATGCCGCGGCGGAGGCGTCTTTCGGTAGAAGGGTCCTCCAGAGGGTGCTCGGGGATCCCGAGGACTCGTCAAACCAGACGGTGTCCCTCCCGTAGGACAAGCCCCAACTTTGGTATGTCCCATCCTCTGGACAATCCGAGCAGTTCCAAGGAGAATGGCCGTTGGCTCTTACCTGACACACCGTTTCTCTTGGACTGGGAGGATTGTCCAGCCCCTCCCTTTTCCTTTCACCGTCTGGGGGAGGGTTTCTCGTTTCGGCCAAGGCACCTTAAGTCTAGCAAAAGGGACAGCACTAATGCCTGTGTCTTTCTTCTCTTCTTCGCATAAACTGGGGAACGAGATGGCAAGCCACGTGATGGAGGGAGGAGCGTTCCTCAGAAATCAAACTCAGCCTACAATAAGCAGAGACTGAAGCTCCACCCATCCTCTGGACAATCCTCCCAGTCCAAGAGAAACGGTGTGTCAGGTAAGAACCAACGCCCATTCTCTTTATATTTAGGAAGTTTGTTCTCCTGCTCCTGAGCCTTGACATTAGGAGAGAGACTACCAAACTGAGCTTTATTTCTGACTTCGGAGAATACTGAGGCTTCAGAATATGCTGGAGTCTCATCTCTGGCAGTCCTATTTCCTAAATTTCAAGCATTGACTTGTGCAGAAAACTGATCGTAGTTTTCTAATAGCCCAGGGGAAAGCAGTCTATAAATGTTCATGATTTTGTTTTATTTATCATCATTTATTGTGAACAATGATATTGAAAACAGGTACACATGTTAAACACAAAGCAGCATCCTCAACTTGGTATCTCCTACAATTCCCATCATTTCTATCCAGAAGTTGGGAGGGCATTTCTATCTGACAGCTGACTTATAGTTTACAAGTACTGAAAAGGATTCTTCTGTACAAAGTCTAATTTTAATTGCTGACATCCAAAACTCACAACATTCAGCAATACCAATATTATGGTTGTCCTGAGTCCTTTTGAGTGACCAGGCCTAAAACCTACTGCAAATTTTGATGGCTTACAGGCATTTTAAGAAATAAAACCTTTAGGCACCTATTTAATTAATTTTGAATCCTAGCATTGTCAACCTTTTTTGAAGTATGGTACTACCAAAGCCCCGAAAACATTGACATTTCCCAATTCAGCATCACCAATAAGCCCAGTTGAGAATAGCAACATGTTGACCAAATCCCAAAGGTGCTTTTTTCAACAGACAACTGGACTTTCTGGTTTTTCTTTGAAGATATTCAAAGAATGTCCCAAATATGGATTTTGTTGTCTTCAAAAGAGTGGCCTGTGTCTTTTAAATGCAGATGGATTGCTGAATCTAATCCTGATGTGTTTGTTCTCCTATGTTGTGTCATGCATTTATGAAGTGGCTGTTTCGTTTCCCCAATGTATAGATCTGGCACGTAGCTCACTGCATTATACTGCATATACCACGTTGCTCAATTTTTATCTGGGTGTTTTATTCTTGGGGTGGACAAGCTTCTGCCTTAGTGTATTCTTGGGTTTAAAGTGTGCACGTATGTTATGTTGGCTGAAGATCCTCCTGAGCTTTTCCAATACACCTACAACATATGGAATGACAATGCAAACTGCATGATCACCAAACCGGTTGTTATACTGGTGGAATTCCACCCCTGTGTTTATCTACTTTGACACTCTGTTTCTCATAGAAGTCAGCCAGATACCCTTGGAAATTTTGCAAGCACAGATGTGAGAGGGAATTATTAGTATTTTATGGGAATCTATAGCTAAAGAGAAGGGGACAAGGTGGCTCAGTGGCTAAGATGCTGAGCTTGTCGATCTGAAAAGTCAGCAGTTTGGCGGTTCAAATTCCTAGCACCGCATAATGGACTGAGCTCCCATTACTTGTCCCAGATTCTGCCAACCTAGCAGTTTGAAAGCATGTAAAAATGCAAATAGAAAAATAGGGACTACTTTGGTGGGAAAGTAACAGCCTTCTGTGTACCTTTGGCGTTTAGTCATGCCGGCCACATAACCATGGAGATGTCTTTGGACAGTGCTGGCTCTTCGGCTTTGTAACGGAGATGAGCACCGCCCCCTAGAGCCGGAAACAACTAGCACGTATGTATGAGAGGAACCTTTACCTATAGCTAAAGAGTTCTCAATCACATTGGCATTGGAAATGCATTTAATCTCTGGTTGTAAGAGTTTGCTTTCTGAATAGCTATCTCACATTTTCCAATGCAGTTCTATATTGATGTAGGAGAAGAACAGACAAAGCTAGGGGAGTGAGTTAAGTGTGTCATTAACTTAGAGCCACTGCATTTCCCACAAGCATTCCAAGTCCAACCTTTCCTGAACTCCAGTGGCCCTTATTTACACCAATTTAATACTGAACTTTAGTAGATCTGATTCTTATATATAGGTTTGAATAAATCTAGGTTGCAACCTTACAAATGATCCTGATTCATTATGCTTGACAATTAGCTGCCCAAATAAAGCTATAAGCTATAGAAGACCCTGTTAGGGATAACATTGTTTACCCTAACTGGTTTAGGTAAAATAATAAATATGTAATCATAGTTTGTTAGTTAAAGTGTCTGCAACTTTAAATATGGGAATGTAATTAAGGGAGTGGTTGTGAAAGCACTTTAAAAGAAGCAAGACGACAGCTTGCTCTCTCTGGCTTTGATGATCCCTAATTACTGCATGGACTCAACACTGATTTACTCGAACGGGAGAGAGACAAAGGACTGATTTGTAAGTGAACTGACATAGGATATTCTACACGGACTTTGCTAACTGAATATCCTTGAATGGACTGACTAAATGATACATGACTAATGGACTGTTATTTTGACTATGCTATAAATGGAATAAACTATATTTTTGAAAGCACAAGCGTATCTTATTTTTACTGTATGTTAACAAACATACAAACATATCTCACTCATTTATCTGTGTGCCTATCTGACTAACGCTGCACATTCTGTTTAGCTTGTCTCCTTAACCCTGCTTGGGGAACACAGGCTTAACACTGGTTATGGGCCCAGAGGCTGCAAAGTCAGTTTAACTAGGATAAAACAGATTTATGTAAAAGTGAGAGTTTGTGTTGTTATACATTACAGTAAACAAACAGCTGTGTTTTATTAATTATAGTTTTATATCCATATAAGAAAACATGGCACAAGTCAATCTATAAAGTTTGTCCCTTATATCCAAGTTGGATGGAATAAACTATGTATCATGGTCTATGAAATGTAGTCTACTTCTACGAAGAGAAGGTCTGTGGAACATAATCCACAGACGTAGAGGAATGGGATCCAGAGGATGATGAAGATAGACTAAAAATAGAAGAATTTATGCATAAAAATCAACAAGCTATTTGCATAATTGGATTAACATTAACTGACCAACAACTTGTTCATATCCATGGAGAACAAACAGCTGTTGGGTGTTGGCAGAAACTGAAGAGGATTTATGTCCGAGATAACGTTGGTGCTCACATAAATCTTACACGGAAGCTTTTCAGGACGCATCTCCAGACGAATGGTGATATGCTGAGTCATTTGAAAACTATGCAAAGCATTTTTCAAGAACTGCACGAGAAAGAGCTTATTTTCTCTGAACTACACCAAGTCTACATAATTCTATCTTCACTTGATGAAAGTTATGACAACTACGTCACTTCCCTTGAAATTTTGCCTAAGGAAATTTAACTTTAACTGATATAACTGGCAGATTGATTGAAGAGGCCAGAAGAAGACTTGAAAGAAATGAGTTAAGGAGGGAGCAACCTCAAAAAGAAGATAATGTATCTCCTACTGCATACGCAATTAAAAAGAGTTTTAATTGTGGAGGAAGAGGACATTTGGCAAGATTTTGTAAAAAAGCAAAGCGCCAGAACGCTGGCCAGAATACTAAAAGTCATCAAAAGATAAAGAAAAATTTAGAGTTAGCCATGTATACTAACGGAGCTGTAAAAAATAATTTATGGGTGGTTGACAGTGCAGCATCCTACTGTATAACAAATGATAACAAAAAATTTATTAAAATGTCCAAGCAGATATCGTTAGCCAATGGCTGGAAACTGAAAGCTAAAGGTCAAGGTATAGCATATTGTTCTTTCATAAAAGAGAATGTAAAAATGTTATATGTACCACAACTTAAGTTTAATTTAATTTCAGTAAGAATTTTGGTTAAACTAGGATATGTAGTTACTTTTAAAGGAGATAACTGCATAATTGAGAAAGAAGATAAGAAAATTACTGCATTTTTAAGAGGTGAATTATATGTGTTAAATGATAATGGTTTAGAAGTGGCTAACATGGTTTATGATAATAAGAAACCTCATGATGAATGTATTCACTTGTTACACCGATGGCTAGGGCATTTAAATTTTAAAATGCTTAAGAAAACTGTTGAATTATCTAAAGGAATAAATTTGAAACCTTGTAATAAGTATTTGCAATGTAATGCCTGAAATCAAAGCAAGAGCAAGGTCAAACCAGCTAATAGATTTGAAGGATTTACTACCAAAGAGCCTTTAGAAGTAGTATTTGCTGATTTAATAGGTCCGAAAAAACCAAGTGTAGGAGGAGCTCGATGTATATTAAGTATAATGGACTACTATTCTAGATATGGGTTCTGCTATTTAATGAAGAGCAAAACTGAAACGTATCTAAATCTCTTTAATTGGATAAAATTTGCAGAAAGGAAAACTAAAAAGAAATTAGTAACTCTTATAACAGATAATGGTGCGGAATTTACAAATAATAAATTCCAGAATAGACTTAGAATGTTAGGTATTCAACATAAAAAGTCTGCACCATATAGGCCACAACATAATGCCTTTATAGAGAGACAAGGCCAAACACTACAATCAATGGCACATACTATGTTGTCTGATTCAGGATTACCTGACAATTTATGGGGAGAAGCAATAATGTGTGGTAATCATATATTAAATAATGTTAATTCAACAACAGGTGAATTACCATTCACAATGTGGCATGGTACAAAACCTGATTTAAGTTACATGCACACATTTGGAGCACCAGCATGGGTGCATATCCCTACACAACTTAGACAAAAAGAACAGCATAGAGCTAAAAGATTATTTTTTGTAGGATATAAATCTAATCATAGATCTTATAGATTCTGGGAACCACATACATCTAGAGTTTACACCAGTGCTAGTGCTAAATTCCTAGAACATGTAGGATGAAATAGATTAGAACAAGATTTAAATAACGAAGTAATTACTGAACCCTACAAAAGGCAGAAAGAACAGAATTGTTATAAGAAGAATCCAATTAAAGAAGAAGTCCATGAAGAGCAAATAGGACCAGAACAAGAGGAAACAGTTGATCAGGAAGAGTTAGATAATCAAGAAGAGTTAATTAATGAAAGTCCACCTGTAAGTCCTGTAATACCTAGACGTACTACATGTGTAACTAGACCACCTGATATACCTAGCAAGTATAGTTTGCCAAGTAACTAAAGTTCCAATTAGTATAGATGAACTTAAGATGTATCCTGCTAAGGATCAGGAGAATTGGCAAAAGGCAATGGAAAAAGAACTAAATTCATTAAAGGTAATGAAAGTATATGAAGATGCTAAATTATCTCCAGGAGAAAAATCCATTGGGTGCAAATGGATATTTAAAGCAAAAACTGGAAATGATGGGACTGTTACCCATAAAGCTAGGTTGGTAGCTCAAGGATTTAATCAAACTGCATCTGATTACGATAAAGTTTTTGCACCAAGCCTTAAAGCAACATCTTTAAGAGCAGCATTAGTGTGGGCAACTAAGAAAAACTATATCATTAACCATTTAGCTGTAGAAACTGCTTACCTTCATGCACCATTGCAGAACACTATATATTTGAAAAAGCCAATTGTTATAAAAGAAAATAAAGTAAATTGTAATGATTGTTGGAAACTCAAAAAGAGTCTTTATGGGTTGAAACAATCTGGCTTTGAGTGGAACCAATATATTGTGAAAGAGTTAAGCAATATAGGTTTTAAATCTGGTTTAGCAGATCCATGTGTGTTTAAAAGAGAAAATAATGGAACGGTGTCATTATTGTTATTATTTACAGATGATATTGCTTTGATAACTAAGACTAATAATGAAGCTAATGAGATTATATCATTATTAGCCAAAAAGATAAAATTAAAGTATTTAGGTGAAATTAAAAAGTATCTAGGATTGACAATTAACAAAACAAAAAATGGATTTAAGATATCTCAAGAAGATAAAATTTTCCAATTAATTAAAACGTATAAAATGGAACTTTGTAAACTGGCAAAGACTCCAATGAGTCAGGAAGTTTGCCAAACTAATGATCAAAGTCCCAAATTTGATAAGTCTATGTATAAATCTTTGATTGGTAGCTTATAATATATAAGCAATTGGTCTAGGCCAGATATAGCTTATAGTGTTAATCAGCTGGCACGTTTTAATTCGGATCCACATCAATGTCATTGGCAATCATTAAAGAGAATTTTAAGATATCTTAAAGGAACAATGAACCATGCATTGTATATAGAACCAAAGGGTGATTTGAGTCTTAGTGCCTATGCAGATGCAAGTTTTGCAACTGACATAAACATTAGAAAATCAACATCTGGGATGGCTATATTATTTGGTAAGACACTAATAGGGTGGAGGTCAATCAGACAACAGCATATCAGCTTGTCCACAATGGAAGCGGAATTTTCATGTCTATCATTATTATGCACTGACTTAATTTTGTACAAACAGTTATTATTAGACATGGGTATAACTTTTAAAGATTCCATTATTGTGTACGAGGACAACTAGGCAGCTATAAAGTTAGCTACTAGTATTGCTGTAAAAACTAGATCAAAGCATACTGATTTAAGATACTTAAATGTTAGAGAATCTGTAAAGAATGGGCTAATTAAATTGGAATACTGCATGACAGAAGAAAACATTGCAGACCAATTTACAAAAGCTCAAGGAGTAATCAAATTTAAAGAGAGTTGTAACAAATATGATTTAAAGATGTAAATAGTTATATTTATTATTATTTCCTAAAAGGGGAGAATGTTAGGGATAACATTGTTTACCCTAACTGGTTTAGGTAAAATAATAAATATGTAATCATAGTTTGTTAGTTAAAGTGTCTGCAACTTTAAATATGGGAATGTAATTAAGGGAGTGGTTGTGAAAGCATTTTAAAAGAAGCAAGACGACAGCTTGCTCTCTCTGGCTTTGATGATCCCTAATTACTGCATGGACTCAAGACTGCTTTACTCGAATGGGAGAGAGACAAAGGACTGATTTGTAAGTGAACTGACATAGGATATTCTACACGGACTTTGCTAACTGAATATCCTTGAATGGACTGACTAAATGATACATGACTAATGGACTGTTATTTTGACTATGCTATAAATGGAATAAACTATATTTTTGATAGCACAAGCGTATCTGTTATTTTTACTGTATGTTAACAAACATACAAACATATCTCACTCATTTATCTGTGTGCCTATCTGATTAACGCTGCACATTCTGTTTAGCTTGTCTCCTTAACCCTGGTTGGGGAACCCAGGCTTAACAGATCCTCACATGACTGTCTGTGATATGAAATAGTTTTTATATTTAGTTCAGAATTTGCTACACTTGAAGCTCCTGGAATCATCCTGGCTAAAATGATTTGCATCCTACTGATCTTACAAACATTAATTCACTTAATGTTTTTGCAAACAAAATCAGTCTGCATAAGTTCTCCTTTCTTATTACCGCTTGGGAAAACAGGTCGTGGAACAATGCGAAGCATCTGAATATTCAAAATTCTGCTCATCATTCTTGCTATTCTGCTACAAGAACAGTTATCATTTAGTCAGAGAAAGAAAGAGGAGTGCATATGATAGAAGAAGGTGCCAGGTTATGGAAATGTATGTATATGCAGAAATGTTTCTATATGTAGAAAGTTGTTTTCCTTATCACAAATTGACTGTAGCTATCCCAATTTTCAGCGTCTTTCTGTTTGAGGAGTTAAATGCAGATTTCCCATTCCCTGAAAGGCACTAGAGAAAAACAATGCTGAGAAAGAGATTCATCTCATCAGCTTCTGAAATATTGTACATCTACTTGCAAAATAGTTTGATAATTGTGGTTTTACTGTTAATATAAAACTGTACTGACAGCATGTATGGAAGTACCTAAGTCTACATATTTCTGTACTTCAAAGACATTTCTGGAGGATAATAAAATAAAAGCTTGTCTCGGGAATGATGATGCAGATTCATGAATATGCATAAGTTTAAATTATAAATGACTGGTAAGAGTGAAAAACAGAGAAGACTATGAGTTAAAGAAACTTGCTGAATCTGTTTTAATGGGATCCAGTATTAAGATCACAATGAGGATTTCTGACCATGTGATTATAAGCCTTGGATGGCGGGCTCCTCAATCAAGAGCTTCTAGTATTTTAAGACTGAATTGATGCCCTAGGAAAAAATATGAGGTGACTGTGGCTGGAATCTACAACATTTTTTTTTGTTACTGCTGCCAATTTCTCTCTGTTTGGATGGTCATTGATTACACCATCTGGATTCTCATCATCAAAGTTATGCCACACTATGCTTCTTCACTGCTTTTATATTTCTTCCAGGATTCTACCTCTTTTTTAAGCTATAATCTTCCCAATAAGCATCCTTTTTTCAATTCCACAGTTCAGTTATTTTATCTTTGGATGTTTGTTTATGCTTTGGATCCAAATTCTCTGAATAGTGTTGTTTCCATTATCTTGATGTTAATCTATTCTGCAGATAACAGTAGACACAAAGGCTTGCTGCCATAGCCTGACATCCAAGAAACATGATTTTTTTTCATTCCTGTCAGAAAATAATTCTTTTTCTTTACCACTTCCATTTGCCTCAAGGATACATGTTATTGCCTTAATACGTTATTCATTCTTCTTAGCTCTCTCATTATGTGATTGTCTCCTTATTTGCAGAGTGGTGAGATTCTTGCAATATACTTTTTAATTTTTCCAACATTTGATTTGTCTCATTGGTTGGGTAAGTAAATGTGCATCTGGGAAAAGTCATCATTAAATATTATCATTAGTTATCTGTTCCTTCCACTGATTTTAGTCTTCATGACAAGATAAAGATGACTCTTCTCTAGGAGGTACCATGTCTCTCTTTTTTATGGTAAAGAAAAGTATACAACATATATAAAAAGCCTTTTCACAACTTGCCTATTTTGATTCCAAATGTTCATTCGTGCACTCCATTTGTATAGCCTGAGGGTCGGCAACTTGCAGCTCTTTGGACTCTCTCCTGCGGCTCCCTGTCAGATGATCCTACCACTGGCTGGCCCCACTCCTCACCTTCCCCTCACAGTGACTCCTTGCCTGAGAAGGTAAGGGTGATAGCGGTGGATGGAGTCTCATTCTGAATTCCAGGGTGGGAGCAAAGCACCCTTCTACTTGCCTCTTCTTTCAGCCTTCCTTGGTGCTGCGCACACCTCAGGGAGACGTGACTTACTCTCAACCCTGAGGCACTGGCTGGGCTGGCTGCAGCCGATGCTCTGCATCATAATGGGATCCAGGAGGAAGAGGAGATGCCGTTTCCTCCATTATGAAGCATGCTAAGTTTAAGCGAGTAGCCCACGGAGGCGGAGAGAGCAGCGGCATCAGTGTCTCGGGGCGGAGAGAAAGACATGCATATCCCCATATTTCTCTAGCTGCCTCCATGGCCTTATCACTGCTCTTGCAGCACCTTGCGCAGCACACGTAAATTTAGTGCACTTTACAATGGGGGAAATGATGTCCCCTTCTCCCCCTGGAGCCCGTTACAATGCGGAGCATCAGGTGCAGCTGGCCTGGCCAGTGTCTCAGGGCAGTAATGGGATCCTACCTGTTCCGCTACCATTTTGGTGATCATGTGGGTGCACATACCTAATGCGCGCATACAACTTTCCATACACTGGTTGAGCCCTGCAAGTGCCAATCAGCTGAGAGATTAAAGGAAAAGTGCATGAGTGGGTAGGAAGGCCAATCCTGTGCTTTTCTCTTCTTTCTCCCCTCAGCTGATCATCGCAGGCTTATTTTTTACTACCTTTTACTTATTTTTTACTACATTTTACTACAATGTTTGCTACCGGTTCGGATGAACTGGGTTGAACTGGTAGCATACTACACTGTCTCAGTGTTGAGAACAAGTCACGCATCTTCCCAAAGTGTGTGCAGCACCAACAAGAGGGGAAGAATAGGCAAGTAGAGGGGCGCTTCGCTCTCAGCCTGGAATATGGAGCAAGTCTGCTGTCGCCCTTCTCTTCTCAGGGCAGGTGAGGAATGAGTGGGAGGGGAGGTTGAAGGATGGGGCCAGCCAGTGGTAGATTCAGCCGACAGGAAGACACAGCAGGGGGACAAAAGAACTTCATTTATCTGGGAACCTGAAATGACAAAATCAAAACCTAACCCTTGCCTGTTTTTGGAAATGGTTCAAGTGGGAACACACATATACATGAGAGAAAGAGAGAGAGAAATCAGAGGGAGGGAGAGAGAGATAAAGAGAGAGGGAGGGGAGATGAGAGGGAGGGAGGGAGAAAGAGATGAGAGAGAAAAAGAGAGGGAGAAAGAAAGATGAGAGAGAGGGAGAAAGATGAGAGAGGGGGAGAGAGAGAGAGAGAAAGGGAGAAAAAGAGAGATGGAGAGAGAGAGATAGAAAGATGAGAGAGGGAGAAAGTGAGATGTGTGAGAGAGAAAGAGAGAGATGAGAAAAAGAGAGAGAGATGAAAGAAGGAAAGAGGGAGACATGTGAGGGGGTGGGAGAGAGACCTGTTTCCTAGAGAAAAGAAAATACTAGAAACCACAAAACCTGGGTAGTCATGGGCTGGGGGGGGTCATGTAACTGGGTGGGAGTGAGTAACATCAAATTGGCCATGCCCACTCAGGTTTTGTGTTTCCCCGTGTTTTCTGTGGGAAACGGGTCCAAATGGCTCTTTGAATGTTTAAGGTTGCACACCCCTGTTATAGACCACTCTCATTGAAAGTCCATTTCATAACAAGCATATTTCTATTCACAATAGTGCTCTCTCTCTCTCTTGCTCTCTCTCTCTCTTTCTCCCTCTCCCTCCCTCTCTCTTTCTCTCTGAATATTAGGAGCCTCTTTCAGTGCATATTTTATTGCTATCCAATTAATCTTTTACACTGAAACCTGAAAAGCATCCGTAATATGTATCTACTGCTATGGCAACCTGAGGATGTCACTGCCCAAAAGCCCAGTACAGTTTCCTTTGGCCCCTTGCCTTGCTTTCCATGAATGCAGTATTAAGAAGAGTAGCTAGAGCCTCACCCATTACCAATTTGTTGACTCTATGTGTGGAGTAATGGTAACAGTGGAATGTATTATGCCCTTGTTCCCGAGAGAGAGAAAAGTCAGGGAGAAAAGGAGGAAGTTCTAAACATTATGACTTTCAACCAAAGCTGGCAAGTGTCTATCTTAGTATACCATATAGTGGGCATAAAACAACAGTGAAGCAGACTGGAAGCTGTCAGCTGTCTGTTAAAAAAAAAAAAAAAACTAGGAAAATATAATAATTAGAAAAAAGAGATGATGAAAGAAAGTGGTTGGAGGGGTGCTCTTGATAGGAATTTTGGAATTATTGAAGAGTTTATGGAATTGTGCGATGGCAAAAAAATGAGAAGGCGGAGCTGGATTAAGGAAGTTTGGGAGAGAAAGAAAGAGAGAAGCAGACAAAAAGTAAACATGACAATAGTGGGAAAGAAAAAGGAAGTAATAAATTGTCAGGAAGAAATAAGAACATCTAAGCTGGGGTGGCACAGAAATATATTGACTCAGTGGTAGTTAAAAAGTAATTGACCAGATTGTCACAGAGAGCACCATCATTAAGAAAGCACCAACACCCAGGATCAGGGTAATCTGGTTGAAACTCAGATTGAAGAAGGACTTCCTGGAGTGAGGACAGGAGAGAAAGATTCCTACCTTCTTTTTTTAATTATTTACTTATTTATATATAAACATTTTGAATAAGTGTATTGTCCGGGCATACCATTTTACAAAAGAAAAGAAGAAGAAAAAGAAACAGCAACATATGCTAATAACAATAGTAGTAGGACAACAGAATGATTTAACCATATTTACAATTATGTTAGCTTAATTGTAATCCTATTGATTATATTAGCATACTTATGGTTATAAATAAAGTTCATGTTTAATTTATACACAGCAATATTCTTTTTTCACCTAATTTCTACCTCTTATCTCTAACTGATAAAATCTATTCCACATTAAATGATACTCTGTATCTCCTTTTATTTTCAATGTCAATCTATCCATCTCTGCACAATCCAATATTTTCTGAATTATATTTTCATCTAATGGGATGTTCTCATTTTTCTAGCATTGTGTAAATATAATTCTGGCTACTGTCAATAAATGTAAAATTAAATATATAGTCTCTTTATCATCACTTTCTGGCATTATACCTAACAAAAATATTTCTGGTTTCAAATCTATATGCTATTTGATCATCTTTTCCAACCATGTGTGTATTTTTGTCCAGTGTTTTCTTGCTCTCATACATGTCCACCACATATGATAATAAGTACCCGGGATCTGTTTACACTTCCAACATTTGGCGGACATGTTGTTAAATATTTTTGCTAATCTTGCTAGTGGCAAGTGCCACCTATAAAACATTTTATATAGATTTCCCTTATATGCAGTAGCCAGTTTGTCAATTTGTAGTTTCTGTCTCAAAATTTTTGCCCTTTATCTAGTTCTATAGTATAGCCAAAGTTTTTTGCCCACATTATTATTGTTTCTTTAACTTTTTCATCTTCCATTTTGAAACTTAATAAATAATTATATATTTTTATCAGTTTTTCATCTGTCCCTAATAACATCTTATCAAGTGTTGTTGGTTCTTTATAAAAAAAAAAAACAACCCATGTTTTTGCATCTTTCTCGTATCTCGATTGTATTTGCAAGTGTGGCCACTAAGCTAAGTCAACCCTTTGATTTTGTAATTACTGTCTAGTTTTAAGTTCTCCATTTTCATTTAGAATATCCAATTAATAAGATTTGGTTGTATCAATGCTTCCATTGTAGAAAGCCAGACTGGTATTTTCCTATAATTTTGTAATTTGATTTTTTCCCATACCAAGATTAAACCATTCCTTACATAATGTCTTTGAAAATATCTATGTACTGTACTCCTTCTATACCACAGGAAAGCATGCCATCCTAATTGAAGATCATGTCCCACTAGTAATAATCTTCTATCCTTCAAATTTATCCATTCTTTTACCCATGTAAGTACAGGTACCTGATAGTATAGCTCCCAATCCGGTAGCCCAACACCCCTTCCCTTGCCTTTAGACTCCTGTAACATTTTCAAATTTATTCTTGCTTTTTTTCCCCTTGTCAGATATAGTTCAAAATTGTTAATTTAATTCTTCAAAATACTTTTTCTCTAGTTTTATTGGTATTGTTTGAAATAAGAAAAGTAACTTCGGTAATATATTCATTTTTATAGTAGATATTCTCCTTATCATTTTTTTTATTAAGAAATTTTTATTTTTTTACGACAGACATAAACAAACAAAATATAAAAAACATGAAACCATCTTTCAGTTATATACATATAGTGTGTCAGTTGGTTATAATCTTTTTTGCTATCCTTTTTTTTGCCATTACTCACAAGTCATATTAAATCTCACATTGTCAATCTAACATGATCATTGATAGTTGTAAATTCTTCCATTTCTCCAAATCCAACTTAATTTGTTGCATTAATTTTATGTATTTATTTCTGCTAGAGTTTGGAGGACAGAAAGAAAGACTTTTGCTGCTTTCCTTGTGTGCAGCCAAGAGCAGAAGAAGAAAGAAGTGGAAAGAAGCATCCTGGTGGCCAGGCGAGGCACGTGAGATGAGTGGGGCAAGTTCCCCCCCTCTCATCTTTCCCCTCTCCCCTCACTACCTCGTGTTGTTCGCAATGCAAGCAACACAAGCCTTGTATTCCTGTGGGCCATGTGGGCAGCACAGCCTTGAGTTCCCACGCAGTCTGGATTAATTGCTTTGGGGGGGGGGTGACATTTTTCTGTGGACCACCCAAATTTTCTCAGTGGGTCCTCAGCCCACTGGTGTAGAAGATGGACCACCCAAATTTTCTCAGTGGGTCCCCAGCCCACTGGTGTAGAAGATGGACCACCCAAATTTTCTCAGTGGGTCCCCAGCCCACTGGTGTAGAAGATGGACCACCCAAATTTTCTCAGTGGGTCCCCAGACCACTGGTGTAGAAGATGGACCACCCAAATTTTCTCAGTGGGTCCCCAGACCACTGGTGTAGAAGATGCCTTCTTCCCTGTTTTGGTTAAATTTGAGGTGCTTGACATCTCAACAGCTAAGCTTCTTTCTCTTCTTTCCTCTATTTGTAAGCTAGCAACAGGTACATCCAACTAACCCTACTAATAGCCAAGAGCAAACCAACCAAAAGCTACCCTCCAGTGGCAACCTAATACTTCAATATCCCATGTATCAGATAAGAAAAGGGGAAAAAACACATTACAAATCCAATGCCCTCCAATTCAAGTTCAATCAGTTTTCAATATCTCAGTATTTCAGTGTCAGAATCAATTAAGTTAACAATCCACAAGGCCCACTGTAACCCTAGTCTTTGATTTTTCAATATTCCTATAGTTCACCGGAGCAATCCACACTAGCCATATTTTATAAGAAGAGAATTAGAAAGTAAAAAAGGGAAAATATTCATCCTTAAGAATGTCTTTTATGCTGGCTTATCTTCTATCAATTAATATTTATAATCTACAAGGCCCACTGATAGCAGTCCTCAGCCCTTAATACTCTAATGTTCCAAAATGTCAAGCTAAACCCAAGGTCTTCTTCCCACATTCTCAAAATAAATATCTTGTCTTTCCACTTTTTCTGTCCGTCCGCCAAAAGTATTTATAATGCACAGAAATTCAGAAGCAGTTCTTTTCTGTAACTGCCATCTATCTTACTTTTCCCACAATTATTTCCAAACTAAAATTAATCTTTAGTCTATTTCTAGACTAAAGGTGCAGCAGTCCTCTAGACTAAAGGTGCAGCAGTCCTCAAAACAAAGTATTTTCAATCTCTTGTTTAGCTTAAGTTCCAAAATATTTCTTTTATATATTATCTTTGGCCAATAGGTGGCATCCTTACTTTCTTTTCCTTTTCCATTATGAGTTTAGAAGTCAAAGAAGAGGGGTGGAAATGCCTTTCACTTAATATAGCCAAAAACAAAGGAAAAATAGTTCAGTAGAGGTACTTATTATCTTTATCCATGTCTTAGATTGCACTTATCTTGTTAAAATACTCAGTCCAGTCAGTCTTTCTCTTCCTGTTTTAAAAATAGTTATAGTTTAGTTCTTTCAATTCCAGTGGATGTGTAATCAGCTCAAAACTTTCACTTGCTGCTTTCCATTGGAGGGGGGAAAACAATTCCCTCCCTCCTTATCTCCAGAGTCTCCCTTCTTTTCAAAAATATTTTTGATTAATTTAGCTTAATTCTGGGTAGAAATTAGGCAACCCTTACCCAGATAAAGTAGATTGTTTCCTTTTCTACTTCCCACTTTCATCAGCCTTGTAAGAGTGTACCGAGAAAACAGGAAAAAACTAAAGGAATGGATATTGGTATGAAATTGCAAAAATGTAATGGAATGTGTGCTAGTTATTTTATTTTATTTTTTGTTTTAAATATGATTTTACATTGTGTAAGTCGCCATGGGTGAATAGGCGGCAATATAAATTAAATAAATAAATAAATAGAAAACTAGTTTGTTTGGATAGGTGCAGATTAAAAGCAGAAAGAAGACGTGGGAAGAAAGGAGGTCTAGGATATCAGAATATAGAGATAGCTCTGTTGACTACATATCAGAATGATCAATTTGAAAATCTGATGGAATTATAAAAACGATCTGGCAACAAATCCACGTATTTATCTTGTTCCAACATCTACATGAAGATCTAGAAGGACACAAATGAGGTTTGAGGTACCTTCATATACTTTTCCTCTAATGTGGCATATGCTATAATCTTGCCAGCAATACCCCTCTGGATTCTACATGGGACATATGAGACAAATCTTACATAAAATAATTGATTAATACAAATTTGAAATCAGGACTCAAAACAACAACAAAATAGTAACAACAGATTTCAGATTTTTAGAACACTAAGACTATTTGGAAAAATGGACTTCACTAAACAGCATAGAGATGGTTTTGGAAAAGTGGACATCATTTACAACACCATTGGGTGATAAATTCCTAAACTCACAAACATTAAAAGATTTCAGCAATATCAGAGGGTCTCAACAAACACAATGGATTTTTAACAAAGTACAATTGTTAATTGATAAGTTAGGAATAGCAATAGCACTTGGACTTATAGTTGAAACTCGAAAAATTAGAATATTGTGCAAAAGTTCATTTATTTCAGTAATGCAACTTAAAAGGTGAAACTAATATATGAGATAGACTCATTACATGCAAAGCAAGATAGTTCAAGCCGTGATTTGTCATAATTGTGATGACAGCTCACAAAAACCCCAAATCCACAATCTCAGAAAATTAGAATATTACATGCAATCAATAAAACAAGGATTGTACATAGAACAATATCGGATTTCTGAAAAGTATAAGCATGCATATGTACTCAGTACTTGGTTTGGGCCCCTTGGGCAGCAATTACTGCCTCAATGCAGTGTGGCATGGAAGTTATCAGCCTGTGGCACTGCTGAAGTGTTATGGAAGACCAGGATGCTTCAATAGCGGCCTTCAGCTCTTCTGCATTGTTCAGTCTCATGTCTCTCATCCTTCTCTTGGCAATGCCCCATAGATTCTTTATGGGGTTCAGGGCAGGCAAGTTTGCTGGCCAATCAACCACAGTAATCCCACAGTCATTGAACCAGGATTTGGTGCTTTTGGCAGTGTGGGCAGGTATCAAGTCCTGCTGGAAAATGAAGTCAGCATCCCCATAAAGTTCGTCTGCGGAAGGAAGCATGACGTGCTCCAAAATCTCCTGGTAGACGGCTGCATTGACCCTGGACTTAATGAAGCACAGTAGACCAACACCAGCAGATGACATGGCTCCCCAAATCAACACAAACTGTGGAAACTTCACACTGGACTTCAAGCATCCTGCAGTCTGTGCCTCTCCATTCTTTCTCCAGACTCTGAGTCCTTGGTTTCCAAATGAGATGAAAAAGTTGCTCTCATCAGAAAAGAGGACTTTGGACCACTGAGCAACAGACCAGTTCTGTTTTCCTTTACCCAGGTAAGACGCTTCTGACATTGTTTGTTGTTCAGGAGTGGCTTGACAAGAGGAATTTGACATTTGAAGCCCATGTCCAGGATCCGTCTGTGTGTGGTGGCTCTTGATGCACTGACTCCAGCCTCAGTCCACTCCTTGTGAAAGTCCCCAACACTTTTGAATGGCCTTTTCCTGATAATCCTCTCCAGGCTGCGGTCATCCCTGCTGCTTTTTTATTTTATTTTTATTTATTTATTTATTTTTGTCAATTGCTTACAAGATAATAGATACTAAGTAAAAACATAGTTATGAATACATGGGTACATATAAGAAAAATAAAAATAAAAGAAACAATAGGACAGGGATTGTAGGCACGTTGGTGCACTTATGCACGCCCCCTACAGACCTCTTAGGAAAGGGGTGAGGTCAATAGTAGACAGTCTAAGGTTAAAGTTTTTGGGGTTTGGGGAAAAAAAAACCACAGTCAGGTCGAGTATTCCAGACATTGACCACTCTTGCTGAAATCGTATTTCCTGCAATCAAGTTTGGTGCAATTAATCTTGAGTTTGTATCTATTGTTTGCTCTTGTGTTGTTATGGTTGAAGCTGAAGTATTCATTGACTGGTAGGACATTGCAATGTATGATTTTATATCCTATTCTTAGATCTGACTGAAGGCGGTGTAGTTCTAGGTTTTTTTGCTCTAGAATTTCAAGTGTGGTGGCATAAGGTATTCTGCAATGAGTAGAGGAGTGGATAACTCTTCTTGTGAAATATTTCTGGATTTTCTCAACTGTGTTAGTATCAGATATACATAATGTGGGTTCCAGACTGATGAGCTGTATTCGAGTATTGGTCTAGCAAATGTTTTGTATGCTCTAGTTATTAGTGTAATATTACCAGAGAAAAAGCTACGTAAGATTAGGTTAACAACTCTTAATGCCTTTTTGGCTATGTAGTTACAGTGGGCTCTAGCACTTAGGTCATTAAAGATGAGTACTCCAAGATCCTTGACAGAGTTTGGATCATCAACAAGGTCTTGACTATTCAGCCTGTATTTTATTTTCTGACTTTTTTTGCCATTATGTAGGACAGAGAATTTATTTGTTGAGATTTGAAGTTGCCATTTGTTTGACCATTCTGATACATAATCAAGGTCTTTTTGAAGAGTAGCAGTATTGTCTGTGGTATTGAATAGCTGTATATCATCAGTGAAGAGAATGAGTTGCTCCTAATGTGATCACAGAGGTCATTTATGTAGAGTATGAAGAGAGTTGGTCCTAGAACACTGCCTTGGGGGACACCATTATTGACAGGTACAGAAATTGATAGGGCGCTCCCAATTTTGACCATTTGTTGTCTGTTTGACAGGAATGCTTCTATCCAGTTATGCAGGTGTCCAGAGATACTGTAAGATTTTAATTTTAGGAGAAGTTTGTCATGTACCACTGAATGAAAGGCTTTACAGAAGTCTGTGTAGATTGCATCTATTGCTTTGCCCTGATTGAGTTGGGTAGTCCATATGTTTTTGTAGTGTAAGGGTTGCAGATTACAGGATAGTTTTTTTCTGAAACCAAAATGTTTATTAGAGAGTAGGTTGTTTGTCTCTAAGTGGAAGATAATGGATTGGTTAATAATTGATTCTATGACTTTACAGGTAACGCAGCATAAAGAGATTGGTCTGTAATTTTCAACTAGGCTGGGGTCTCCCTTTTTGAAGATGGGGATGACCATGGCTTGAGATCATAGGTTTGGCAAGGAGCTGGTCCTGAAAGATTTTTCAAAGATTATGCTTAGAGGTTAGGCTATGGCAGTGGATAGCTTTTTTAAGAAGTAGGCACATATTCCGTCCGGTCCAATAGATAGAAATGATTTTAAATTGCCTAGTGCTTTTTCAACATTGTGTTCTGTAAAATCGATATGTATTAGATCATTGCAATTGTCTGTAGTTCAACTAGGAAATATTGGGCATGATCCATTGCTGTTTACAAATACTGAGCCAAAGAATGTGTTAAAGAGGTTGACTTTAATGGTGTCATCGTTGCAGTCTTTACCATTAGGTCCTATCAGGAGTGGGATGGACCTTGAGTCTTTTAGTTTGTTGTTTACAAAATTGTAAAAAGTGTGGGTGGAATTGGTGTGTAGAAGGTTTTCCTCTTGTTTAATATATTAATTGGTGCATTCAGTCTTAATCTGGTTGCATAAATTTTTGTATTGACTTTTGAAGTTGGCAACGTGACCAGATTTGTTTTTCTGCCAAAGTAATTTCTTTTTGGTATTGAAGCTTCCTTATTGTAATGGGTAATTTGTTTTTTCTAGTTTTGGGAATTTTTAATGGTACATACAGTTTGATGACTCTTTTGACTTCAAGTAAAAATATGTTTTAATGGTCTTCTACAGTATTGCATCCAGAGAATAGAAATTGCCAATCAAGGAATGAGAGATCGTTGTTTATAAGATCATAGCTGCCTTTTTTGAAGTTACAATTGGGGATTCCATCATTGTGATGATTTTTGTGTGGACGTATGTTGAGACAAAAGTCAATCATGTTATGGTCACTGTTGGAAAAGGGTTCTTTAATTTGTATTCCATAAATTGAATTCAAACTACTGCAGAAGATGAGATCGAGGCAGTTGTTAAATCTAGTGTTGTTGGTTACTAGTTGTTCTAGTCCCAGATTTGTTACTGCATTGTAGGTTACATGTGTGGGATCAGTTGTACATTCGTTAAGGTCCAGTTAATATGAGGTAGATTGAAGTCACCAAGAAAGATAAAAGCATGTGGGCAGGATGCTGCCCATGTTAGTAGTGTATTTAGCTTGTTTGCATTTTTGATGTCATAATCAGGGGCTCTGTAACATAGTAAGAACCGAAATGTGATATTTAAGGACAGTTCACAGACGATGGTCTCAGGAATAACAAGCTCCTGGGTAACTTGGATGTTTTTTAGATGTAGGGACTTTTTATAGATGATAGCAACACCATCTCCTCTACGGATTTCACGATCTGATTGGTAAACATGATAGTCTCTCACTGTGGTAATGGAGTCAGGGACAGATGCATTGAGCCATGTTTCACTGACAAATATAATGTCGAATTTAGCCATATTTAGTAAGAGGATAAATTCAGGTATTTTATTTACAAGATTTCTTGCATTGAGTAACTTGCATTTAAGGTCAGTTGTGGTTGGAACAGAGGTAGTTAGAGATTAGTTTTGAGTGCCTTGTTTTGAGTCGTGTTGGATTGGATGGGGTGGTTTTGGATGTGGAGTTGTGGGTTGTGTGACTTTCTTTTGATGCAATCAGCTCTGTAGTCAATATATAGGTCCTTTTCTCCATTGTCTAGATGGTTTCTGAGTTCTACGCGTAGTTCATGGGAGCGGATTCTTTGCAGTATGGATAAGTCTGGTCTTGCATGAAGTTTTTTGTGATTGGGATTGGTTTTTGCAATGGCATTTATTGGATGAATGAATATGCGTTTGCTGGACTCATTTTTGCATACAACTCTACAAAATCTTGGGACCACAGAGCCGTCATTGTATTTGCAACAACGGCCATCTCTGGTTATTTCAATGATATCTTCAAGAGAGATATTTGTTGTATTTGAATTGCTTATGATATCACGAACTTTGGTGGTGATTCATTGGTGTCTTCGAGACAAAATAAGATGGCATTTGGACGTTTCTGTTCACATTCCATTGTGTATCTGATGATACACGGAGATATTATTTGTGGAATTTTTTGAAGGGATTGTATTGGTTTGTGGCTGTGGTTTGGTGGTTATTTTTGGTTGTAGTTGTGATTGTAGTTGAGGTAGTGGTTGTGGTTGTTGTGGGATTTGATTTTGAGCTGATAGGTACTCACTTATCTGTGCTGTATTTTTTTTTCAAGAGAGATTAGGCTTGCTTATATAGTTGTTTCAAAATGTGTTGCTAAGCATTCTTTTATTGAGTGAATGAGTGATTCTATGCTTTCAACTCTGTCTGTTTGTTTAGCTTAGGAGAACATGATGGACATAGATAAAAGAATGTATCTGAATTTTTAACCATATCAGCTAGGCTTTTGTTTGTGTTTAAGCAGGCAGGGTGGGCTAGATTTTCGCATAAGTGGCATTTGATGTAAATTTCGCTTTCATTGATGGTTTCAAGACATCTGAAGCATGTGCAGGAGTTTAGGAGGTCATTGATAGAGATATTTTTCTTTTGGTTTGGTTTGGAGTTTTTGGCTGGCATGGTCAATAGCAATAGAACAGTAATCAATTACAATAGCTAGTTAATGTGATAGGTGGACAGTTACTTAAAGAATGTTGGTAATTAATAAATGTTAATTGATATAGAGGACAAATCAAAAGTAAGGTTACTAATTACTAAAATCAATAAATCAATTGGTTATTCAAATCACTCTAATCAAATAATTTTGCTAAGCAACAAACAGCCTAATTTATTACAATGATTACTAAACACACTGGTCAATTAAATTCACTAAATCACTGATTTTACCAATCAGATATTCAGTAATTATACTATATGCACTAAGCACTCAATCATACTAATCAATAAAAACAATAAATAAATTAATCATTTGATAAAAATTCATTATTTTAAAGAAATCGATTTTTTGAGATAATGAAAGTAATGAAGTAATATTGAGAGTTAGTTCGTAAAGGATTATGGCTTGGCTTTGCTTAGCTGTTGCTGATATCTGAGAATAGGTTTATAACCCCTAATAAACTGGCAGGAGATCTCTTTTCCTGGGCTGTTTGAAAACAATCAGTGAACAAGGGTTTACACTCTCTTTCTTGTTTTGTAGATTGAGTTTTTGAGGTAATAAAGATGCAAAGATGCTGAAGGGAGATCTCTGGCCCCTTCTTCTGCAGAGAAAAACAGAACAATTCACTGGGAGGCAACAGGAAACTTTTTGTTTTGTTTTCCCTTGATAAATGAGATTTCTGGCCCCCTCCGAGTTAATTTAAATACACTTTCAAAGTTTGTTGCTTTTAAGAAAAAGAGGCATATAGATAGTCTTGCACTAGCAATTTGAACAGTTTATATTTTTAATATGTAGACTCAGATTTGTATTGAGCATTCACTCCTGGCTTCAATATACTTTTGTTTCTAACACAGGAAATAAAATTGCTTTCAATCTTCACAGGAGTTCAGTTATAACAATACTTCCCTACTTATTGAAAGTCCAAAGTTACTGTTCTTTTAAAGAGGGAGACCAGATTAGCAAATTAGTGAAGAGGGAAGAAGGAAGGAGGGGCAGCAGGGGGGCAGCAGTCTGCTACACAACATGGCTGCAAACATCTGAAGACCGAACCACAGCTCACGGTGCTCATCTCCCTGCAAGGATGGGATGAATTTCACCGTCTCACCGCCCTGCAAGGATGATCGTAGAGCCCCCAGTACTGGCGAGCCCCACCCCTTACCTTCTAGTAAGGATGGGTCAAATCACAGATTGTTGAGTGCTTTTGAATAGAGAGCTTTTGAATTTAGTGCTTACCGAGGAATGAGTTCTTTTCTGGCGTGCTGGTCAAGGATGGGAAGAATCAGAGATCTCTGAGTACTTTTGAATTGAGCGTTTGCTAAGGAATCAAAAAAGGTGCTTGTGCAACTTTTTCTTCCACACTTTTCCCTTCCACATAACTTTCTATTAATGTGCTTTGATACAGCACTTTGGGAACATCCAACTTCTTTTCCAATTACCTTTTGAGGCTTTCCCTCCTTATGGAGGGTGTCAATGATGGTTTTCTGCACAACTGTCAGGTCAGCATGATTGTGATTTCTACTGAACCAGACTGAGAAACCATTTAAAGGCTCAGGAACCCTTTGCAGGTATTATGGCTTAATTAGCAGATTAGAGTGGGACACTTTGAGCCTAGAATATTGAACCTTTTCAGAATATTCTAATTTTCTGAGATTGTGGATTTGGGGTTTTCATGAGTTGTAAGCCATAATCATATCAATTATGACACATAACGGCTTGAACTATCTTGCTTTGCATGTGATGAATCTATCTCATATATTAGGTTCACCTTTTAAGTTGCATTACTGAAATAAGTGAACTTTTGCATGAAAATTTAATTTTTCGAGTTTCAACTTGTATATACTACTTTATAGTGCTTTACAGCCCTCTCTAAGAAGTTTACAGAGTCAGCATATTGCCCCCAACAATTTGGGTCCTCATTTTACCCACCTCGGAAGGATGGAAGGCTTAGTCAATCTTGAGCCTGGCGGGATTTGATCTGCCAAATTGCAGAAGGAGTAGCTTGTAGTACTGCACTCTAACCACTGCGCCACCTAGGCTCCTTGCAAGATACTTGCAATTATTTATTTGTTCATTCATTTGTTCATCCATTCATTAAATTTATATAGTTGCTTATCTAATATGCTTGACTCTAAATAGTTTACAATTTAAAATTATGTCTATTTCATATTTAATCTGCATATTAATAACTGGCCTATCTTCCTCTCCCTTCTCCCCTCCTGCCTCACCCCTATTTAAATCTTACTTCATTCTAGCAACTCCATTCATTTGGTGAAGTGAGATGCAAATCATGAAAAGGCAGGTTATGACTTCTACTAAAATGTGTTAATTTTTAAAAAGGTATTACTACACTCCTTTCAATGGCCACTTCAGGTTTTTCCTCAACAGCCTGGTGGCAGTCCCAATAAGTGCCTGATTCAGCTCTGCAATACAGAATGACAGAACAGAAGCCTAGTAACGCTGATGAAAAAGATTGGAATGTGCTTGGTTGAAGATGGCCATGAGCTCAGGTGCTCAGGCTACAGCAGGATGATAAAAGTTGGCAAAACATTCTTATTTTGCCACTCTTATTGTATTGTAAATGGTGTACTGACCATTTATTTAGGCCAGGGATGTGAAATTCAAGATTCACAGACTGGATCCAGCCTGTGGGATGCTTAAATCCAGCCCCAGGGGCCGACCTGGATATACCAAGGGGCCAATATATCAATTGGCAGTGCTTCTGCTTACTAAAATTGGCCACCTACTGCCCCCCTACACTCATTTTCACTCTCCATGGCCTCCTGCAACACTCTGCCAGCCAAAACTAGGCTGAAAACAGGGTGAAAAACAGGCTAAAAACAGGCCGAAAAACAGGCTGAAAAACAGGCTGAAAAATGCCCCCGAAATAATTGAAAAACAGTCTGGAAATGGGCCATGTGAACAGTTTTTGGCCAGCAGAGTGCTGCAGGAGGCCATGGAGGGTGAAAATGAGATGCAAGGGGGCCACACAGAGACCCCCCCCCATGCCCTGTTTTGGCTGGCAAGGTGCTGCAGTAAGGCAGGACATAAAATATATATTGATTTTAGAGAAATTGTCGTGTCCGTCAGTAAGGAGACCAGGAGGCGGTGACTAGGTTTCAGCTCTTTATTGGTCCCCGGAACCGATCTGGCTCCAAGGGAAAAAACAGTGGCTTTTTATTCTCAAGCTGCGGCGGCCACGGCCAATGGCACCGCTTTGAATTTCCTGTGATTCGTATCCACCAATTGCAGGAGATTCTTAACGGGCCAATCAGCGCGGCTCGCTAACTCAATCAGATCACCCCGCACTTTGACCAATCAAAGCACGGGGTTTCAAAAATGCTAATGAATGTACAGAACACCTCTCCCCTCTTGGTTTGGTCCTATGTAACATAGTCCCGTAGGTAGGCGGGGCTCCGTACTTGCCTACTGGACCTGCGCAGGTCAGTCGTGGGTTGGCTCCCGGCTGGTTCAGTCGGGTTCTCTGTGTCTATCGGACTCGTCGGTGGAACCACCTGGTATGCCTTGCCGGGCCGCTCGTCGCAGCTCCCTCCCGGTCTACCCGGGCTTGTTGAGCTGCGGTTTTCGCTGCTCCCGCCTGGTCTTTCTGGGCTGGTCGAGCTGGCCTGGCTGCTTCTTCCTGGTGAGGTTCCGAGCTGGCTGCTTGCTGGTGAGTATGGCTGGTTCCTTTCTTCTGGGGTTTGGTTCCAGGGGTATTCCCTCCCCTCTTGGTTTGTGTTAAGGGGGTTGGTTATGTCTGGTTGCGTGTCGGTTGTGTTTCTTGTGGCTGTCCTCGATCTTAATTGATCGATGTGGCGTTTCCATGCTCGTCCATCGGTTGTTTGTAGCCGGTATGAGCGGGGACCTGTCAGTTGGGTTATGGTTGCTGGTACCCTTAGTGGGTCTCCGGTTAGGTTCTTTGCGTAGACGGCATCGCCTGGTGCAAAGGATTGGTGCTTGCTGGAGGAGTTTGGGGGTTTTTCCGGGTTTTATGTGGGGTGCAGTCTATCGAGTGGGGACCTTATTTTCCTCCCCATTAGTAGCTCTGCCGGGCTTTTGTTCGTTGTCGTGTTCGGGGTTATGTGTTGTATGAAAAGCATTTTATTTATTTTGTCTTGGATCTCCCCATGGTCTATTTTCTGGATGGTTTTTTTTCATGAATTGAACCATCCGTTACGCCCTTCCGTTCGCCACCGGATGCACTGGGGCTGTCAGTGCATGTCGTATGCCCCGTTCCGCTAGGAATTTTTCAAATTCTAGCGAGGTGAATTGGGGCCCGTTGTCTGACACGATGACATCTGGGAGGCCGTGTGTTGCAAAGAGTTTGCAAAGTTCCTTGGTCACGTCCTCTGTGGTGGTGGTTTTCATGTTGCTTACCTCCAACCAGTTGGAGTAAGCGTCTACAGTTATTAGGAATGTATGTCCCTTTGTGGGCCCAGCGAAGTCTATGTGGATCCTAGACCAAGGTCCCCTGGGGGTTTCCCATTCTGGGATCGGTGCCGTGGGCGGGCTTGGTCTGGTTTCTTGGCAGCATTGACACCTTGCCACCCAAGCCTCGATTTGTTTATCCATCCCTGGCCACCAAGCGTAACTCCTGGCCAGGGCTTTTGTTCTAACTATGCCCGGGTGCCCCTCGTGTAACAACTCCAGTACCTTGCCTTGCAGTTTTCCAGGATGACCACCCTATCCCGCCACAATACACCCCCTTTTTGTAGTGAGAGTTCTGTTTGCTGGTTCCGGAATGTTTTGAATGTCTCGTCGTTGTCCTTTTCCGGCCACCCTTTCTCTACCCAATGTAACACCTGCGCCAGACGTTTGTCTTTATTAGTTTCTCGGACAATGTCTGACGCGGTTATGGGTAGATCGGGCAGAGTCTCTATGCTGAGGGTGGTCATCGTGGGTGCTGGGTCGGTGTCTAGCTCGGGTAGCAGTGAGCGGCTCAAAGCGTCTGCATGTGTGATCATCTTACCGGATCAGTGTGTGAGCGGTAGCTGTAGGCGGCAAGGAATTCGGACTACCTTGTCATTCTAGGAGATAGAATGTTCGGGGTGGCCCTGTCCCCTGCGAGGATTCCCAGCAGCGGCTTGTGGTCGGTGATAATGGTGAACATCCAGCCGTAGAGGTACTCGTGGAACCTCTTCACTGCCACGATGATAGCCAGGGCCTCCTTGTCCAGCTGACTATAGTTTCTCTCTGGTTTGGTGAGGGTCCTTGAAAAGAACGCGATGGGTGCTTCTTTTCCATCGGGGAGAGTGTGGCTGAGGACGGCGCCGATGCCAAAAGGTGATGCATCGCATGTGACAGCTAGTGGTAGGGTCTCGTTGTATTGGATGAGGACGGCATCCGAAGTGAGCAGGTCCTTGGTTTTCCTGAAGGCGGCTTCCTCGCATTTACCCCAAGTCCAGGTAGCCGCCTTGTCCAACAGCCTATGCAAAGGCTCCGCCGCAGTCGCCTTTTGGGGCAGGAAAACATTGTAAAAATTAAGCAGTCCCAGAAATACCTGCAGTTCCGTTTTAGTTCTGGGTGTGGGGGCCTCTTTAATGGCTTTAATTTTGGTTTCGGTTGGGTAGATGCCGTGCCGGTCTAGGAGGTACCCCAGGAATTCGACCCGCTCTGTGTAAAGTTGGCACTTTTCCCTCTTCACCTTTAGCCCGGTTTCCTTGAATTTGGTTAGCACCTCCCTTAGTCGACCCTCTAGTTCTGGCTGGTTGGCTGCCGATACCAGCACATCGTCGAAATAGGGCACCACCCCCTTGATGCCTTGTAAGAGTCTCTCCATGAGGCTCTGGAAAATTCCAGGCGCCACGCTGACTTCGAACTGGAGTCCGTTACATTGGAAAGCTTCCCGGTGGGTGACTATGGTTTGCGCCTCCATGGTTTCTTCGTCGACCGGCAGCTGCTGGTATGCTTGGGCCAGGTCGAGTTTCGCAAAAACCTTGCCTCCCCCCAGTGAGTGTAGAAGATGCTGCACTACTGGGACGGGGTAGGCACTTTGTTGCAAGGCACAGTTTAGGGTGGCCTTATAGTCCCCGCAGATTCTCACCGACCCATCAGACTTGACTGGGGTGACTATTGGGGTCTCCCACCGGGCATGGTTAATTGGTTGTAGGACCCCTTGCTTGACGAGCTTGTCAATTTGCTCATCAATTTTTGGCCTGAGTGCGAAAGGTACCCGCCTTGGTTTTAGGTGTCTTGGGGGAACGTTCGGGTCTAGGCTGAAAGAGATAGGGGGCCCTCGGTACTTGCCTAGGGTGCCGTTGAACACTTCCTGGAAGTCCCGTGCCAGTTGCTCCCAATCGGTCTCAGCGATGTGATTGATGCCCGTGACTTCGATGCCGAGCGGTGCGAACCATTGCAGTCCTAAAAGGCAGGGTCGGTCTCGGTCCACAATTGTTAGGGGAAGCTTTGCAGTGCATCCCTTAAATGTTACTCTGAATTGTCCGGTTCCGACTCCCGGGATGCGGTTTCCCTGGTAGTCTTTAATGATTAGTCTCTGGTTCTCCAGTCCCTTCTTTTGGATGGTAGGCACCAAGCGTTTGATTTCTTGCCAGGCGACCATGGAGAGGTAGGACCCGGAGTCCACCTCCATCTTACATGGCTCACCTTCGATGCCTACCTCCACATAGAATTTTTGGGCGTCGGTGGTTGATGCGTGGCCGATGATGACCGTCTGGTGGGTTTCCTCCTTCCGCCGAGTCTTGCCACCTCGTCGGGCTCACCCGCTCCAGTCCCAATGGCTGTCGGTTGGGCAATCTCTGGTTCTGGGGGGTGTGCTGTCCCGTCTCCACTCGCTGTGGTCCCGCCATCTGGGGCTGTAGGCTTTCTTTAATCGGCATACGCTGGCGATGTGACCCTTTTTGTCACAGTGCCGGCAGACTGCGTTGAAGAACCGGCATTCGGATCTAGGGTGGTCGCCTCCGCAACCGGCACACGCGGTCCCTGACTTACGACCCTGCCAACTGCGCTGGTCGCGTCCTGCCTGGAGCCGGTGGATTTCCTCCTCCTCGTCCGAAGTGTCGGAGGCGGAGTGGAATTCGCCATGGTGGGTGGTAGTTTCGCGGTGACTTGCTTCCGGTTGGGCCTCGGTCACCCGTCCAGGGTTGTTGTTCGCGGTGCGGTCCCCGGCGTCCGGTCTCCGCATGCGGTTTGCTGACTGCCTGGTGGCCTCAGCTGCGGTGGCTTCAGCGATGGCATCGGCGAGGGCGATGTCGCATTTGGCCATCAGCCGACTCTGTAGGACTGGGTCCCGAAGCCCGAGCATGACTCGGTCCCGTAGGGCCTCGTCCATGTCGGAGAACCCGCATAGTCCTCCTAGGTTCCGCAGCTCCACAACAAAGTCACTGAGGCTTTCGCCCGACCTCTGGTCCCGCCGATAAAACTCGTGCCGTCTGATGAGGGTGGGCACGGCGGGAGCGTAGTGTTTTCGGAGTAAAGGTTCGAGGTCAGCCCAGTCCATCCCGGTGACGTCAGCGGGTTTCGCTAGGGCTTTTGCCATCTTGAACACTGCGGGCCCGCAGTGTGTCAGGAAGACGGCTTGTTTCTTCGGCCCGGTGGCATCCTTCATGTCGCTGCATTCGAGGAACATGCGGAATCTGTCCGTGTAGGATTCCCAGTCCTTGCTAGCGGGGTTGAAGGGCGCAGGCGGAGCGATGCTGGCCATCTCGTCGGTCTTGCTTCCGTTGGACACGTGCTTGCTGGGGTTCAGAATCAGGATCCCACCTTCATCGCCAGTGTCATGTCCGTTGGTAAGGAGACCAGGAGGCGGTGACTAGGTTTCAGCTCTTTATTGGTCCCTGGAACCGATCTGGCTCCAAGGGAAAAAACAGTGGCTTTTTATTCTCAAGCCGCAGCGGCTACGGCCAATGGCACCACTTTGAATCTCCCGCGATTCGTATCCACCAATCGCGGGAGATTCTTAGCGGGCCAATCAGCACGGCTCGCTAAACCAATCAGATCGCCCCGCGCTTTGGCCAATCAAAGCGCGGGGTTTCAAGAATGCTAATGAATGTACAGAACAGAAATAATGATACAAGTTTTATAGTTAGTGAAATATGTGGTATTAGCAAGAGAAAAAACAAGGAAGTGTGAAAAGCCAAACCACAAGGATCATCTATCAGTCACAAAGTCATATTTGCCAAGATACCTTGTCTCGCTTGTAACAAAACCACAAGCTAGGGAGTTTAGCAAGATGGGTTTGTGACATGCAGCCATCCTAGCCTAGCAATAGGGGAGGGGGAAAGCTGTGTTTCAAGAAACCAATGAATGACTGACAAGCTATATTTCCGTGTTTTACCCCTTCTGAAGAAGTACAGAGGCATGTGCTGTTCTATAAGAAATTTGTTCAGAAGTGACTCTCACTAAAATACACTGAACCTGTTTGCACAAATAAAACTAACGTATTTTTGGATTCCAAGGTCTGAGTCTCGTAATTTCCTGTAACAGCAGGAGGCATCCGTCCTCCTCCCCCCTGCCCCCCTGCCCCCAGCCCACAGAGAACTACAATGCTGATCCCTCAAAGAAATCCACCCCTGATTGACACCCTTGATTTAGGCTGATTTTTTACCTTTTAAGAATGAGATGTCAAACTTCAAATGGCATTGCTGCTGTTGCAACTATTATCCTTGCCAACAGACTATGCTGGGGAGGGAAAGGGGAGATAGAATGAAGCTCCAGATATCAAGATGCCAGCCACGGGAACCAAGGACATTTGGGCAGGGGTTTACCATCGCTGAAAAAAGACTTTCTCACAATAATATATTGGACAATGTGACCTGGTCTAATAGGGGGAAGAGAGATCTTGAACTTTAACCATATGGGATTGTACGGGAAATAGCTTGCTTTAAATTGGGTTCATCAGTTGGAACATTTACAAGCAAAATCAACATTACATTATTTCTATCTCTTTTAGTCTTAATAATCCCTTGCTTTCTTTAACATGATACATTACATCTATTCTTTAGTTGCTATTGTACAATAACTTCCTTTTATCTGCATTTTTGCACTATTTTTTAAAAATGTTTTTCTCACCCAAACTTCTTTCTAATTACACCAAAGATCCCTTATCATACTTCCTATATGGTAACTTCATAAACATATGTGGTTATTTCAAACAGTTCCACATCTTTTTTTTTCTTTTATCATCTATTTATTGTATCAGTGAATTAATTATTCCACCTTTTACTTAGGGTATTCAACTTTCATTTTAGATTTTTGTCACTTCTTTCCATTTTTTTCCCATGTCTATTTTCCCCTACGATCCTCCTCTGACATTAGATGAAAAAAAGATGCATTATCTTAGTCTTTCTAGTAGAATTACCTGTTCCCCTAGTCATGTTCCTTCAAAATGCTGCAGCCCCTGCAATTAACATAATTCCAAGAATTTGTTTGTTTTCACAACTAGATGCTAATAACCAATTTATAGTTTTTTTTTAAATAGTCACATACTTTAATCTCTTCATTCATAATTAAAGCTTCACCTTCATTTCCACCATGTATCTATCAACCCCATTCTTCAATGTCTATCCGTCTTCATTCAGATTCACCTTTCTCTTATCTTTACACACAAAACGTACCAATTTTTCTTCCATTCATGTTCTTTCCTATATTTCTCTTATGTTGCCGATTTACTTTGTATCATCATTAAATGGGCTCTTTTATATTGACTTTTTTCTGCACATCATATTATTTAATCAGAACATTCACATAACAGATTTTACTAGGAGAAAAAAAAAGTACATTAAGTTACTTTAACAACTCCACATTATGTTCAGCATTTCCCACTAAGATCAAGGGCACAATACAAATGAGATTTTGGCCCATTTTGAACAATATATTTCAACTGCAACCAAACATTAATTTCTCAACTAGTTCCCTTGTAAAGTTTCCTTGTAAGACATCATACTGTTGCATATAAACCACCAACTAGGAGGTCCCAACGATGTGATTATGTACCATCTAGTCATTTTTGAGTCCTGGTCAGGGGTGGGCAGCTGGGAGTTCACAAGGGTTTGGGAGAGCCCTTAGCTAAGATTCTGTGTAGTTCAGAGAATCCCTAAATCCCAATCCTGGGTGGCGCTGCCTACCCTGCCCCTCCCCTCCCAGGAGTCCTCACACAGCCTTTTCTGGATACAGATAAGTGCAGGGTGTTAGGAATAACATTGTTTTACCCTAACTGGTTTAGGTAAATAATAATATGTAATCATAGTTTGTAAGTTAAAGTGTCTGCAACTTTAACTGTGGGACAGTAATTAAGGGAGTGGTTGTGAAAGTACTTTAAAAGAAGCAAGGCTGCAGCTTGCTATCTCTCTGGCTTTGATGGGTCCTGATTACTGCAAGGACACAAGACTGCATTGCTCGAACGGGAGAGAAAACAAAGGACAGACTTGTAAGTGAATTGACATAGGATATTCAAACGGACTTTGCTAACTGAATATCCCTGAATGGACTGACATGACTATTGGACTGTTATTTTGACTATGCTATGAACTCATAATGGAATAAACTATATATTTGATAGCACAAGCGTATCTGTTATTTTTACTGTATGTTAATAAACATACAAGCTTAGCTCACTCATTTATCTGTGTGCCTATCTGACTAAGCTGCACATTCTGTTTAGCTTGTCTCCCTAACCCTGGTTGGGGAAACCAGGCTTAACACTGGTTATGGGCCCAGAGGCTGCAAAGTCAGTTTAACTAGGATAAAACAGATTTATGTAAAAGTGAGAGTTTGTATTGTTATACATTACAGTAACAGACAGCTGTGTTTTATTAATTATATTTTTATATCCATATAAGAAAACATGGCACAAGTCAATCAACAAAGTTTGTCCCTTATATCCAAGTTGGATGGAACAAACTATGTATCATGGTCTATGAAATGTAGTCTGCTTCTACGAAGAGAAGGTTTGTGGAACATAATTGAAAATCCACCAAACGTAGAAGAATGGGATCCAGAGGATAAGGAAGATAAATTAAAGATAGAAGAATTTATGCATAAAAATGAACAAGCAATTTGCATTATTGGGTTAACCTTAACTGATAACCAGCTTGTTTATATCCACGGAGAAAAATTAGCTGTTGGGTGTTGGCAGAAGCTGAAAAGGATTTATGTTCGAGATAATGTTGGTGCTCACATAAATCTAACACGGAAACTTTTCAGTACACATCTCCGTAAGAATGGTGATATGCTGAGTCATTTGAAAACTATGCAAAGCATTTTTCAAGAACTGCACGAGAAAGAGCTTATTTTCTCTGATCTACACCAAGTCTATATAATTCTATCTTCCCTCGATGAAACCTATGACAATTACGTAACTTCACTTGAAATATTGCCAAAGGAAAGCCTAACTTTAACTGATATAACTGGCAGATTGATTGAAGAAGCCAGAAGAAGGCTTGAAAGAGACGAATTAAGGAGGCAGCAACATCAAAAAGAAGATAATGAAACTCCTACTGCATATGCAATTAAAAAGTGTTTTAATTGTGGAGGAAGAGGACATTTGGCAAGATTTTGTAAAAAGACAAAGAGCCAGAACGCTGGCCAGAATACAAAAAGTCATCAAAAGATAAAGAAAAATTTAGAGTTAGCCATGTATACTAAAGGAGCTGTAAAAAATAATTTATGGGTGGTTGACAGTGGAGCATCACATTGTATAACTAATGATAAGAAAAATTTTATTAAAATGTCCAAGAGTACACAGCAGATATCGTTAGCCAATGGCTGGAAACTGAAAGCTAAAGGTCAAGGTATAGCATATTGTTCTTTTATAAAAGAGAATGTAAAAATGTTATATGTACCACAACTTAAGTTTAATTTAATTTCAGTAAGAATTTTGGTTAAACTAGGATATGTAGTTACATTTAGAGGAGATAACTGCATAATTGAGAAAGAAGATAAGAAAATTACTGCATCTTTAAGAGGTGAATTATATGTGTTAAATGATGATGGTTTAAAAGTGGCTAACACAGTTTATGAAAATAAGAAACCTCATGATGAATGTATTCACTTGTTACATCGAAGGCTAGGGCATTTAAATTTTAAAATGCTTAAGAAAACTGTTGAATTATCTAAGGGAATAAGTTTGAAACCTTGTAATAAGTATTTGCAATGTTCTATTTGTAATCAAAGCAAAGCAAGGGTAATACCGGCTAATAGAGTTGATGGATTTACTACCAAAGAACCTTTAGAGGTAGTATTTGCAGATTTAATAGGTCCTAAAAAACCAAGTGTAGGAGGAGCTCGTTACATACTAAGTATAATGGACCACTATTCTAGATATGGGTTTTGCTATTTAATGAAGAGCAAAACTGAAACATATCAAAATCTCTTTAATTGGATTAAATTTGCAGAAAGGAAAACTAAAAAGAAATTAGTAACTCTTATAACAGATAATGGTACAGAATTTACAAATAATAAAGTGCAGAACAGACTAAGAATGTTAGGTATTCAACATAAAATGTCTGCACCATATAGGCCACAATATAATGCCTTTATAGAGAGAAGAGGCCAAACATTACAATCAATGGCACAAACTATGATGTCTGATTCAGGATTACCTGACAATTTGTGGGGAGAAGCAATAATGTGTGGTAATCATATATTAAATAATGTTGTTAATTCAACAACAGGTGAATTACCATTCACACTGTGGCATGGTACAAAACCTGATTTAAGTTACATGCACACATTTGGAGCACCAGCATGGGTGCATATCCCTACACAAATTAGACACAAAGGACAGCATAGAGCTAAAAGATTATATTTTGTGGGATATACATCTAATCATAGATCTTATAGATTCTGGGAACCAGGTACATCTAGAGTTTACACTAGTGCTAGTGCAAAATTCCTAGAACATGTAGGATGGAATAGATTAGAGCAAGATTTAAATAATGAAGTAATTGTTTAACCCTACAAAAGGCAGAAAGATCAAACTAGTTATAAGAAGAGTCCAATTAAAGAAGAAGTCCACGAAGAGCAAATAGGACCAGAACAAGAGGAAACAGTTGATCAGGAAGAGTTAGATAATCAAGAAGAGTTAATAAATGAAAGTCCACCTGTAAGTCCTGTAATACCTAGACGTACTACACGTGTAACTAGACCACCTGATAGGTATCAAGCAAGTATAGTTTGCCAAGTAACTAAAGTTCCAACTAGTGTAGATGAACTTAGGATGTATCCTGCTAAGGATCAGGAGAATTGGCAAAAGGCAATGGAAAAGGAACTAAATTCATTAAAGGTAATGAAAGTTTATGAAGATGCTAAATTACCTCCAGGAGAAAAATCCATTGGGTGCAAATGGATATTTAAAGTAAAAACTGGAAATGATGGGACTGTTACCCATAAGGCTAGGTTAGTAGCTCAAGGATTTAATCAAACTGCATCTGATTATGATGAAGTTTTTGCACCAAGTCTTAAAGCAACATCTTTAAGAGCAGCATTAGTGTGGGCAGCTAAGAAAAACTATGTCATTAACCATTTAGATGTAGAAACTGCTTATCTACATGCACCATTGCAGCACAATATATATTTAAGAAAACCAGTAGGTATAAAAGACAATAAAGTAAATAGTAATGATTGTTGGAAACTCAAAAAGAGTCTTTACGGGTTGAAACAATCTGGGTTTGAGTGGAACCAATATATTGTGAAAGAGTTAAACAATATAGGTTTTAAATCTGGTTTAGCAGATCCATGTGTGTTTAAAAGAGAAAATAATGGAACGGTGTCATTATTGTTATTATTTACAGATGATATTGCTTTGATAACTAAGACTAATAATGAAGCTAATGAGATTATATCATTATTAGCCAAAAAGATAAAATTAAAGCATTTAGGTGAAATTAAAAAGTATCTAGGATTGACAATTAACAAAACAAAAAATGGTTTTAAGATATCTCAAGAAGATAAAATTTGCCAATTAATTAAAAAGTTTAAAATGGAACTTTGTAAACCGGCAAAGACTCCAATGATTCAGGAAGTTTGCCAAACTAATGATCAAAGTCCCAAATTTGATAAGTCCATATATCAATCTTTGATTGGTAGCTTATCATATATAAGCAATTGGTCTAGGCCAGATATAGCTTATAGTGTAAATCAGCTGGCACGTTTTAATTCAGATCCACATCAATGTCATTGGCAATCATTGAAGAGAATTTTAAGATATCTTAAAGGAACAATGAACCATGCATTGTATATAGAACCAAAGGGTGATTTGAGTCTTAGTGCCTATGCAGATGCAAGTTTTGCAACTGATATAAACACTAAAAAATCAACATCTGGGATGGCTATATTATTTGGTAAGACACTAATAGGGTGGAGGTCAATCAGACAACAGCATATCAGCTTGTCCACGATGGAAGCGGAATTTTCATGTCTGTCATTATTATGCACTGACTTGATTTTGTACAAACAGTTATTATTAGACATGGGTATAACTGTTAAAGATTCCATTATTGTGTACGAGGATAACCAGGCAGCTATAAAATTAGCTACTAGTATTGCTGTAAAAACTAGATCAAAGCATACTGATTTAAGATACTTAAATGTTAGAGAATCTGTAAAGAATGGACTAATTAAATTGGAATACTGCATGACAGAAGAAAACATTGCAGACCAATTTACAAAAGCTCAAGGAGTAATTAAGTTTAAAGAGAGTTGTAACAAATATGATTTAAAGATATAAATAGTTTTATTATTATTATTTTCCTAAAAGGGGAGAATGTTAGGGATAACATTGTTTTACCCTAACTGGTTTAGGTAAATAATAATATGTAATCATAGTTTGTAAGTTAAAGTGTCTGCAACTTTAACTGTGGGACAGTAATTAAGGGAGTGGTTGTGAAAGTACTTTAAAAGAAGCAAGGCTGCAGCTTGCTATCTCTCTGGCTTTGATGGGTCCTGATTACTGCAAGGACACAAGACTTCATTGCTCGAACGGGAGAGAAAACAAAGGACAGACTTGTAAGTGAATTGACATAGGATATTCAAACGGACTTTGCTAACTGAATATCCCTGAATGGACTGACATGACTATTGGACTGTTATTTTGACTATGCTATGAACTCATAATGGAATAAACTATATATTTGATAGCACAAGCGTATCTGTTATTTTTACTGTATGTTAATAAACATACAAGCTTAGCTCACTCATTTATCTGTGTGCCTATCTGACTAAGCTGCACATTCTGTTTAGCTTGTCTCCCTAACCCTGGTTGGGGAAACCAGGCTTAACACTGGGCATATGTGGAGGCTCAGGGAGGGTAAAAAATGGGCCTCCTGGAAATTCAGGAAGGCCAGAAATGGGCCCATTTCCAGCTTCCACAGAGCCTCTGGAGCCCAGGGAGGCTATTTTCGCCTTCCCGGAGGCTCAAGAAAGGCCTCTGGAGTCCCGGAAGGGCAAAAATGCCGCCCCCCCGCTGTGATGCAGGAGGCTGACTAGGCCATACCCACCATAGCAACTGGCAGAGAGCCCATTGCTAAAATTTTTGAAACCCACCCCTGGTCCTAGTGACTACCTAAATAGATTTTTCTCCATGGAGGCAGTATACTGATATACAAAGGTAATAATCATCACATGATGCATTTGAAAAACAACAGATTTTTTTTTTAAAGACTTGCAAGAACAGTTATGTAAAAAAGAATGACATTATGAAAAAAGTATTGTATGTTTGGAAATGTTGCCATTATGTCGCTTGACATAATCTCCTTTATTTTTTCTCTCAAGTACTAGTCATTCAATTTTAATTCTATCCAGTTTCACTCTCTCAATAAAATTACATACCTCATGAACAGTAATTGTTCTAGAATCCTCTTCATTGCATAATGCAATTGGTAATGATAAACAACCTACCTTTTGGACAAACATTTTTGAGAATTGTCTCATCAAAAGATCCTGAATGTGAATCTGTTTCAAAAAAGTCCAACCAGTGAATCTCTGCACTAACCTCTTTAGGAATAAACTCACCTTGATGTCATCAGCAGTTTCTTCACCTGTATCAGTTTCATCATAAAGATCAGACTCCTCAGATGCTATGGGCACATTTATGGTCAGGCTGGGATTATTAATGAAGTTCATTTGGCTCAGTTCATCAATGAGTTGTTCTTTTTTTACTATTCCATCCATGTATTCTGGCTTGAAATCCTGGCCTGTGTCCAAATCATTGAGAGTGTCCATGTGGTTGAGAACAAAGTTTTCCTTTTTATTGTCATCTGGTTCTTCAGATGATAGCTCTGTTTTCTCTTTCAGTTCTCTGTGAAGCAGCAGGAGGACATGTTTTTTTACAAAATCAGTCCCTCGAGTGATTCTGCCAATTGCAATTTGCAAATTGTTCATCTCACTATCATCATCAGATCCTGCCAGACTATCGGCACTGAAGGAGCTAAGCAGCAAAGCTAAAAACAAGTTGAGTACCTAAAAGGACAAAAGCAAATATCACTTAAAAATGATTCAGAATGCTTTCTGAAGCATTTATCCCCAGTGCTGAAATGGGGACTTTATCCTCAGTGCTGATGTGACCATAAGACAACAGGAGGAAATAACCAGGGATAAGTTTGCCAGCCTATTCACAAGGTTTAAAAAAAATAAAGATAATAGGAAATAATGTATGAAAATATCTTATGTTGCCAAATAATCCATGTTCTTATTTAAGAAAATCCAAATTTTATAAAAATCATGTAAAATAAGTATATACCATATTACAAACAGTTCGTTTTGTTTGCAATTTTTCCTGCAATTTTAATAGGATGCTATTCTTTGCATATAAGCACAAAGTCTGACCCTTATTTTATTGATCAATTTGTCAACCAGGAACCTTGTGGTGGCTTGATTATATTAAAACATTGAAACATATCCAGGCCTTGAGTCATAACCTATTTGTATTACACTATTACATCCTCTATGGCCTACTTTCTGATAATTGTGAAGAATATACCAATGAAATATATAAATTATGGATAAGGTATATTTAAAATAAATAAAATAACCCCCTTCCTAATGATCTGCTTCTTAGATACTGTCCAGGGGAAGATGGAAAGAAAACTTTAGCAAATGTCTCCCCGAGTTAAAACCCCTTAAAGAAATCAATATTTTCTTCTGTTGTATATAATAAGAATATAAAATCTAATTTGATTTACTCTTACTTGATTCAAGATTATTATATTCAAAAAAGCAAAAATAATATTAAAATATTTGTTCATTTTTGAAAAAAAAATGATGAAAAAGCATTTGCTCAGTTTGGCAAACAATATTATGAGATAACGCAATGTAATGATTGTTAAATCACAATGACACACAACATCTATACATGTGAAAGACTTATTATTTGCACTATTTTGCATGTTGGAATTGGTCATCTGGAGAGAAACCTGTGATGGCTTATGTGTTCCAAATATTTTTAGAATAGTGGCAACCCTGATGATCTGGGAGAGGCCATAGAAGAAAATAGAGAAAGTTCTTCTCCCATGAAATAAATCTGATGAGCAATAAGCAGTGTTGGACTTCAAGATTTAGTGACTGTGGTATAGACAACACCAGCAACAGTTCATACTAGGAAAAAAGGAAGGTCTTCATATAACAATATATCATTAATTTAATGATATATATCATATAACAATATATCATTAATTTAAAAGAATTATTTCCAAAAATTGAGTGATAGCCATGATCATATATGGGTTCATAATAGGATTAGACAAATTTCTGGTGATTCAGGCTAGCCATGACAGATAAGCAGATCCTCCAATATTCATAAACAATATTCCATGAATATCGATGCTTAAGCACAAACAGCCCTTAAGAGGATACTGCATGATCTACTTTGAGATTTCTTATAGTCATCCGTCTGGCTCCTGATGGAAACAAGATGCTGAATCAATTTGCTTCAGTAAAAAAAAGTTCTTTTGAATTTGGGATCTTGCGTTTGGTCTGACATGTTTGGCTGAAAGGAAAATCGTGTGCATTCTCACAATGTTCTTATCATAAAACCCTTAGGACTGGTATGCCAATACAGTAACATCAGCAAAAAAAGTGGAATGTGTTTGCTGTGAAAAGCCTGCTTCCTGCCTACTCACAGCTGTTGATGTTTGTGCTTCAATCCTGCCAGAAATACATTTGAGAAGGGATTTTGCTGATATCCAAGGTCATGGCTATTTACTCATGTCTTATGCCTCATGACTTAACTAGGACTTTTATATAAACTCCTTTGGTTTCTTTTAAGCTCTTGGAGGCTTCTTTTAATTGCTACTTATAGCTGGAAATCACTAATAACTGAAACATTTACTCAAGTTAGAAGTTTTCACTTAATAAATCTCATAAATCATCATATAGCTATTGAAACTTGCATAGGTAGAAAAAGGATACCTAGCGTAAGAGACTCCAAAAATAAACTAAGTTTCTTAGGTCAAACTACATTCTTAACATGAAAAATTCTTGGCTTCAGATGAGAGATAAGAGAATGGAGATTGGAAGTCACATATATACAAATGGGAGTATTTAATGTTGTGGAGAGGCTTTCTCTTTGTTAACTTTTTCCCCTAAATTGTATTTCCATTTGCTTAGTTTCATTTTAAAATAAATCAACCATATTTGAATCTAGCAATAAATGGTGGGGAGAGGAAACTCTTGGCAGAAAAAGAATCTGAACCTAGCAATTGGTGGGATGTTGGTCAGCAACATTGATACTGATTACTTGCACTTCTAGCATTAACACTAGGGGGATTCTAGAGTATATTTTCTTTTTCTTCAGGGTTTCTCCAACCTAACCTGGATGGAAGAGGATTTATTATTAAATATATGCATATCACAAATTTTTTTTCCAGATAAATGCTTCTCTTCACAAATTGAGTTCATATGGTATACTGCAGCTGAATCTATCACTTTGGGAATTTGTGTTGAGTAATCTTCATTCCTTTTCACAGTCTTCCCAGGAATTGTTTCATGTTCAGCAAAGGATGAGACTGATATACATTAATGAGAAAAACCTTTATCAACAGCAACTATTGGCCAATATCCAGAACAGAAGATTCAAGCAGATTTTTTTTGCTGCAAAATCATGATTTGTACAAAAAATATTTTTAGGGGAAGAGCTTTTATGTTTACCTCTGAAATATTTGTTTCTATATTTGCCTATGTGTATAGAATAGATTCCTCCATTGGTATCCACCCGTCTCTTTCATTTTTTGAGATACTTTGTATTAAAACTAAATAGAAAGCTATTATGCTACAAAGCAAAGCATCATCCTTGATCAGCTTCTCTTACATTACTGCTGCTAGGCTGCATCTATACCCTGCAAGCATTGCTAGAAACCAAAAGCAAGGTTCCTGCAATAAAACTGTTTGCTTAGAATTGTATCCACTGGTGTATTAAAGGTCAAAACCATGCTCATGATAAAGAGACTGGGAATGGGGCATTGTTGCCAATACCCAGGTAAGCAGAGACCTCAAGACAAATAATCAAGCAAAAGACAAAAATCCAATCAATAACTATCAAGGAAAAATACAAAACCACTAACAATGGTAGGGCAAGCCATATATAAACAGAGAGTAGACCCTATACACTGATGATATTACCTAACTGGGTAATAAAACATCTGCAAGCAAATAACCATGCTCAAAGAGCACCCAAAACACCTTTCCTTACACACTTTAAATTCTGCTTGTAGAACTGGATGCAAATTGTTTTTGATTGTAAGGAACTGCAAGTAGATTGAAAATCTGGCAAAAATCACATCTTTCTTTTGCAAACTGAGAGGCAATTCAGGATTTTAAATATATATTTGCTTTCCTGCTTCCAATAAGATGGGAAGACCAAGAGGCAAACTAGTGGAATTTTTAAAATTCTTTGCAAATTTAATACTTCTGATTTAAAGTCAGAAGTATCAGTTAGAGATGCAGCAGTGGGAATTAATGGGATATACAAATAATATCAAAAATAGCTTCATATTTGAAACATATATTCAATACAAAATTGAAGTTGGAAACCATCCATGGATAATAATAATACTGGGCTTGTATCACATCCAAAGTGTAGGTTTCTCTTAACACAAAACTTTACTATGATTCATATTACACTGTTTATTATAACTACTATTGCAAATTTGCTTCATTTTAAAATTCTCAATACAATGCAGTATACTTTAACATGTATCATGAATCTAATATTAGAGCCAATTTAGCAAAGTGGTTAAGGCATCAGGCTAGAAACTGGGAGACTTTGAGTTCTAGTTCTGCCATACACCTGAAGTTAGCAGTTAGATCTTGGGCCACTCACTTTCTCTAAGACCTAGGGAGGAGGCAAAGACAAACCAGTTTTGAAATCTTGCCAAGAAAACTATAGAAACATATCAAGAGAGTTGCCAGGAGTTGGAATTGATTCACACATGAAGTGTACCTGCACGGGTGTATACCACACATACATACACATCTCTACATAGTCTGCACTTCAGGTCTTGTCTAGTGTGGTAGATTCCTGCTTCTATGGATCTGGTGTTTAGTGTCTATTCTTGTGCTGCTATGATGAGTGTCTGTGCTGTCGCAGAATTTCCCAATGTCAGCTACCTCAGCTACCGTTTTTGTCATGTTTTGCCATGATACTTCCCCTACTTGATCTTTCTCTCATAACTGTTGCTGCCTTAGATACTCCCTCAGTAGCTCATCTTTGGATGCCATCTTACTGATGAACTCCTGGATGCTCTGAGTTTTACCCATGCAAGTGGCTTTGATACTTACTAAACCCTAAATTGTGAGGAGTTTCTGGGTCTTTACATTGGCAGCTCCCTTCTCCTTCTTTGGCCAGTTCACTATACTGACAGGGTATCTGATGACTGGCAAAGCATACATGTTGATCTGATTCTTCCCATTGAGCTAGCTTTTCAGGACCTGTCTGTCCCTTCAGTGGTATTGGAAGTTGCTATTATCCTTACCTCCTCAAAGTGGTTCCCATATGAATGTGGGATACATGTAATGGTCTATATGTCTACTGTGTGACACCCCTTCCCCCGGTAGTTCCACCCCATCATTCTTAACTATTTTCCCTCTCTTGACCACCATCTGACTACAATTCTCTAGTCTGAATGACATCCCAATGTCCTAACTGTGGATCACTGTCAGATGGATCAGTGAGTTGATGTCTTATTCATTCTTCTCATACAACTTGCTGTCATCCATGTAAAGGAGAGGGCATTTCAATTTGTATCCATCTCCATTTTTTGTGATTATTTGGCTGAGGGGGTTCAAGGCTATACAGAACAGGATATCACTTTGGTATATGTTGCAATTGATGGCCACTTGTGTCAACTATCTTGAAGTGAATTCTAGTGTTTTTCCACAGTCCCGTTGACTTCTTGAGGAAGGTTCTTAATGTTCTATTGATTTTGTATAGTATCAGTTCTTCACAGACCATGTGTGTGTAACATTGAGTCATAGATTGTAGTCAATCCAAACTATGCTCAAATTGGTCTGTTTAGACCTTAAGTCTAGGGTGACTGCTCTATCTATGAGCAATTTATGTTTTGAACCTCTGGTGTAGTTCCTGATGCTATGCTCATGTACATGGCCCTTTAGCTTGACAGCTCTGATGCCTGATAGGACTTTCCATGTTGTGAGAAGGTAATTATTGGCTGGTAGTTGGATGGTGTTAATCTTTCATGATCAATACTGTCCTTCCTTGGGATAGCCAGTTTGGAAGGGGGGGGGGGGCTGCTACTAATATCTGGTTCATCTGTGCTGTTAAAAGTTCATGCATTGTTGTTAGTTTCTTTAACCAGTACATGTGGACCATGTCTGTGTCAGGTACTGTCTAGCTCTTCATGTTGTTAACCTGCTGTTGGATAGTCATCACTACTGTAGTGATGACCAGTCCCTATTCTGGGATATTGCTCTCAATTCCTGCAGCCATTTTGCACTGATGTTATATGTCTTCTCTTTCTCCCCTATGTCCTACCAGCACTGTTTAGTTTACGCTGTTGGTGGTTCTGCTGCTGCACCACACTGTGGTTGGGAGTACAACTTTGATGGTTCTTTGGAGGGCATTTATCATCTTGATCTCTGCTTCTCTACTGTATCTCCTTAGCCTGTAGCCAGTACTACCCATATCTCCTTTTATTATTTTTCAATTGTTGCTGTTTGTGGCTGAAAAAAAGATCCGATCAATTTGCAGTCTCTTGAAGTTTCCATAAAGGAGAGCATAACAAAGAAATCCAATATGAAGTAACTAATTTTCAGCAGCATTATTATGTCTTTCCTAAAATAGGACAATAAGGACATATTTTCAACATATTAAGGCACACCTTTCTGCCTTTAAATAATATTCAAAGTCTTTTACCACAACACACACACACACACACACACACACACACACACAGAGGATTGAACTCCCTATAAGTAACATTAGTAAGTATGTCACATACCTCTGTGACTTTCATAAACCTAAATTAAAAGTAAAAGAAATGTTCATCATCTATGCTCCATTGTATTTTCTCAATGTTATATTACTGTACTCACCACTAAATTCCCGATGACCATGACCATTAGAAAGACAATGAGACACATGGGCTGTCCAGCCACTTCCATGCAATCCCACATGGTCTCAATCCATTCTCCACAGAGGATGCGGAAGACAATAAGAAAGGCGTGAAAGAAGTCATGCATGTGCCAGCGTGGCAGCGTGCAGTCACTGGAAATTTTACAGACACACTCTTTGTAGCTCTTCCCAAATAGCTGCATGCCCACGACAGCAAAGATGAAAACTATGATGGCCAGGACTAGAGTGAGGTTTCCCAAGGCACCTACTGAGTTCCCAATGATCTTGATTAGCATATTGAGAGTTGGCCAAGATTTGGCAAGCTTGAAAACTCTCATCTGAAAAAGGAAGATGGATCATGATTAATTTATGGAATTGTGCTTTTAGCCAAAGTAATACAGGCATCTTAGTTCATTAAAGTTACATATTTTGAAATCACAAACTTCTGCTTCCATTTTAGACTTGAGTTGTTCCACTCGTAACAGCTTTTTGCTATTTTTTTCTTGTTTCATTATATTCATAACACAGAAGGTCCATTTGTTTGTTGCATGTAATCATTACAGACATCCTAGATGGCTTTCCATGGGGAAGCATTCCTCCCCAAATCACTGCATCTTAAAAAGGCTCACTGAGAAAAAACTGGAAGCTATATTTGTTAAAATGGCAGCAAAAATTGCAGTGATATAAACTATGAATTACTATGAAGAAAGGAAAGCTAGAAGAACATGATGCACATTTCTTTGTGCTGTTCATTTGTTTTACATGCATGGTGCATGTATGCATCTATGCACATGAACATTCTGCTAGCTCCATAAGGGTTAGAAATTGTTTTCTGTTGAACAAAACATAATCAGAAATTTAGAAGACTAAATCTGTATGGCACTATTAGAATATATTATGTCAGCAGTTCTCAAATATTTTGATCCCAGCACTCCTCCATATACATATTTAAAAATGATTGAGAGTTTTGGTTTGCGTGTTGTATGTGCTGATATTTACTGTATTAGAATTTAGAACTGATAATATTTATTTGTTTGTTTGTTTATTTGATTTTGTGGACTCCCTGAAAGGTTGTGGCAGGGGTCCCCAGACCATACTTGGGGAACTGTTGTGAAGCCATTATTACCGTAATGGCAGATGCTTTGCTATTTCCAGCAGTATGCCAATAATAGCAATCATGCAGCTAGTGTAATGCAAGCCAAGGGACTATCATCAGGCAAGCATTTCCCAGTTTTCACATTAACAATTTAATCTGTAATTCTCTGTACTACTTCCCAATTTGCAGCAAACATCATAACCCTATCTAATCTAGTATGGGGAGGGGGAAAAAAGTTTTATTTTACTTTATCATCAATCAAATTTATATAGTTACCCATCTCACTAAAAATGAATTTGACAGTGAACAAGAATCAGCGGGAACAATAAATAAAAACAACAAAAATATACAATTTATAAAAACCTTATTAATAAATATCACAAGTGAAAATACAAATAATAGGAAAGGAAGGATAAAAATGGCCACCTCAATAATGGAAACCATTTGAGCAGGTAACTAGTCACCTGAGAACCCAGGCCCCACAACATGCCCAATACCTGAGAGCTTTTCAGAATACCCAAAGGGGTAGAGAGAAGAATATTCCATAAAGTGGTTGTCAGAGAAGAGGAGGTGCCTTTCCTAGGACCCATCAAATGAAGGTCCTTGGCTGATGGTACCCATAGCATGCATACTTTGCCAAATATAGTAAATGTGGCTGATGTAAGTAGAAGAAGTGGTCTTTCAGATTATCTGATCCCATGCCAAGAAGGGCTTTTGCTCTCAGTGGTGTGGTATCAAATAATGAAGCTGCAGAAAACTTCCATAAGGTCACCTACCAGACGGAAGGATCGTAGTACAGACAGACCTTGAACATTGGCAAGACCAAGCTCTACTAAGCTGAGAGTAACAATAATGCTGTCAAAGATGTTCCATCCTTGCTGGAAGTATTCATAAGGATCTAGAGCAATCAATTTAAGCACCATCTCAGCTGTGAATATCCCTGTGAATACCTGCAGAAAAAGGGAATATATAAAGTCGACATGAAAATGGGAAGAAAGAAGGAATTTATTTACTTTAAAAGCATGCCAGTGAAAAATAGTAAATTCAAAAGATAGTCCTGAATCATCTTCTATACACTACAACTAACAACAGCAGACAGTTCATATTTTTTCAGTGGACAACAAGCAACATTTTGATAGTTTTCCAGGAAGGGAGCTACTAGAGAACACTGCAGAGGTTTTCCCTCCCCTCCCCCCAAAATTATTCATCAAGATACCATGTATAAGTATAACCCCAATCTCCCTCTGAATCCCATCAGGGTCCATTTGGTGCCTGGGTTGGATTCATTAAAGACATCCTAGCATCTTGCTACAGGTGTCAGCTTCCCAAATAGATCAAATAAGAAACTTGACAAGATTGTAATTCTGTTTTATTGTAGGCTACATTAATATAATCTTGCAAACTGAAAATACATATCTTCCACAATCTCTTTTTACCATCTGATAAGATAGATGGTTCCTTTCTAAGTTTCTTTCTTTCTTTCTTTTCTTTTCTTTTCTTCTTCTTCTTTTTTTTTTTTTTGCTGTTATTCAGTTCTGGGTGCCCTTCACCTTTTATTTGGTTCTTCTCTAGTTAGCATCTCTTGCCCTTGCTTCCCAAGATCATTTTCATGTACCATTACAGCAGGGGATAGGCACGTAAAACTCCAAGACTAATACAGTACAAAGTGGTCAGTCTAGGATAAGAGGGCTATGGCTGCCATGGTGATCATGAACTCCTGAGACACTTTTGTTTCCATGCCCAAATAAGACAGCTTGAAGTTTCCCAAGTTTGTAAGTGTGGACAACTCCACCAACAACCTAACTAAGGCATTCAGCTCAGGGTAGGAAGATATTTACACTGCCGTGAGGTTGACACAGTTACAACTATCCCATCTCATCCTTAGAATCCAACTCCAGAATATAGGGAATTGCATCTGGTTATCTGCAGAGAGTCTCTTGGAAAACTAAAGCCATCCTCTCGCCCCTGTCCTTAGATAGTGGCTCATTTTACACCCAAAATCTGAGTAGCCACATTTTCTAGAGAGGCACTTCCCCTATGTCCACCAGCTCTCAACAAAACCTAGTAAGGTCTCTTGTCCACAAACAAGGCAGGTAGTCAACCAGGAATCAAGTAGCAGTAGCAGCAGACCTAAGGCCCAATGACCTGGCAAATTGTCCAGGCAGGTGAAACACCAAATCAGTACTAAAAAAACACACATTTTTAACCTAACCACTTTGAATACTGGCATGAATTGGTTTCCTTAAAGTACTGTACACCTGTTTTTGTCTGAATATGGGGGAAAGTTGTACACCAGTGTTTCTCAAACTTGGCAATTTTAAAATACAATTGGGCTCTGACCATAGAAGGAAAAAACTGAGAAAATAGTGCTGCATGTATGTAATTAATATAATAAAAGTTCTTATTCCCTGTCACAGAAATAACACTCACTGTCAACCAATTGATTATGATCAAAATAAAGACAAGACAAAACACTTTTTAGTAAGATATCTATGCAATTTGCTATTCATTCTCAAACAATATGAAAATGATCAATAGTAAGGCTGACAAACAAGCAAGCATCATGGAAGATACAGATGTACTAATTGTTTTAGGTACCAAGATATATATACCAGAAATATCTGATTGGTTACTGTTGTAAACAGGGGCACCACCTGCTTGTTCCATTATTGTGGTATTAGTGGTCATTTCTTTCTTTCAAGCACCTCAGCGTTGTCACACTATCAAATCAAAGAATGAAGAACAGTTCTCCTACCAGATTGCCCACATTCAATACATTGTTGAACTCTTCGGTCATTGGATAGTGTTCCATGGCCATGAAGACAGTATTGAGGACGATGCAGATGGTGATCCCCAAATCAACAAAAGGGTCCATGACAATGAGCTTAACAATGTGTTTTAGCTTCACCCAAAGAGGGCAACAGTCCCATATTAACACAATGTGGGCAAATTTATACCACCATGGCGGGCACTTCTGGTGTGCCTCTTCCAGTTCTAAAAACAAAAATAAAAAAGGATATCTACAACAAAATCATTTCCACTAGAGATATAAATCATGAATTATTGAGAGTGCTAACTTTAGCCAACTAATCAATGAGATTGATTGATGGATGGATGGATGGGTTGTTCCTCAAACTCACATTTAAAACAGTATAGGATTACAACTTCTGTACTGTAATCTCCACCCATTCTTGAGGCGAAAATTATTGGAGTTTGCTTATCGAATTTGCTGTAATGAAATTTTTTAACCTCCTCATTATGTTGATCTGAGGTTGTTGGATTGTTGCAAAAAAAAAAAAAAACCAATAGAACTACAACAATTTTATATTTTAATATTGTACTATCATGTGTGGATACCGTATGATATATAAGAGGGACACATTCTTCTATTATAGAATGTTATTGTAAAAGGCACAAGACTTATGGCAGAGGTCTATTCTCTTTCACAATTCTTTCATCAGCATGTCAAATGTTTCTGAAACTACTTTTTCATTGCTTACTGAAAAAAACTAGCAGTTTGTCCATTTCTAAGATTTCTAAGCTAAACATTATAGTCTTTTTTAAATAATCTAGTAAACTTATCTCTAATTCTTATACTATATTTCAGAACAATCTACAATACACTAAACATGAAAATATTATAAAAATAGCTGTTTTTAATTCAAAAGTAATCTAGTTTCTACCTAGTCAAGGCATTTACCTTCAAGAGTACTGGAGACCACACTGACTGCACTCCCTACTCGCTTCTCCAAACCCTTCCCCTCAACACCATCCACATACAAATGGTTTTGATCAGATTTCTCATGTTCTTCCCTTGGATTTGACTGTAATAAAAAATGAGATCCAGAATTAAAAAAAAAAACAGTGACAAAAATGTAAATTTTTGAATAAAAAAGCCTCTATGGCCATTAGCATTAGAATCTGAAGTGACAATTGAATTAGAGGTGTAATGATGAAAGAATTCAAGCTGTTTGCTATGATATGACTCTAGTTAAAGGAAAGGTTAGGGCTAGGGAAATGATAGGATTCAGGTGGTTTGCACCAGTTCAGTAAAACCGGTACCTAATTTTTTGTTGAGTCCTGCAAATTGGTTAGACGTATTCCAGAAAATCTGTGTTTTCCAGAACACATCTGGTTTTAATTTCAACTTCCTTCCAGGTGGGGGAAAAAAAACCCTCCCCAAAAGTTCAAGAGAGGAGTGACGGAAACCTTTGATCACATCACTCAGGCAAAAACTGTCTCGGGCAGCAGGGACGGGACCTACACATAAGACAACAGCCCTCGGCCAAAGCACAAGTGGAGCACAAGAGTATCGTGGAGGGTCCTGAAGCAAGAAGGTGTCTTGCCTGCAACACCCATGCCAGCTTCCTCTTCCCAGCCAGAGCTGGAATGCCACCACGTTTAAGTGCCGGTAGATGCCAGCTTTCTCTTCGGCGGGCCTGGGCAGCTTCTGGAGAGAGATAGGACTGTTTCAGCACCTGATGTCCTACTTTCCCCAAGAATTTCTTTGCCTATCTGATTTCCAGCTCTGCCATGTTTCTCTGTTGCATTTCTCGCCATTGTGTGCAGGGAAACAAAAGTTTATGGGACTAAAAAAAAAAGTTCAGTCAATCAATTGCAACTTCTCACAAAATAAATCTTGTGAAGTTGGAATTGATTGGTTGAATTTTTTTTTTAGTCCTGCGAACTTGTTTCCCTGCACATGACGGCAAGAAATGCAACAGAGAAATGTGACAGAGCTGGAAATCAGGTAGGCAAAGAAATTATTTGGGGATACAAGAGCATCTGAGGGATGGTGGGTGGGGCAAGCTCCATAGTGCAGCGCTGCATTAGAGAAATAGAAAATGGAGCAGGCAGCGCAAGGGAAGGAGGCTGCTTTTCCTCTTTCTTCTCCCTGCTCCTCCTTCTTCCCCCATGCCAGCCACTCCGTTTCCCATTTCTCCACTGCAGCACAGCACCCAGGATCCACTTTGATAGTGGGGAGATAATTTAACAACCGGTTCGCCCAGGGTTATTGTGGGAGAATCGTCCTGCATTTACGTCAGAGTTCAAAGACAGGAATAGGCTACACCTCCCATGACGGCCAACCTGACACTGGGCAAACCAATTGTTAAATTATTTGAATCCCACCACTGGGCTAGAGTAAGGATTAGGGTTAGAGTTCAAAAGTAACTATAACCAAGGAAGTCACTTTATACCAGCAAAAAAATATTGTTGATACTCCTTGAACTCTTTAAGAATTTCACTGTCCAGGTTTGCTAAGGAGTAAGCCATATCAAGTAACTACATCTTCAGTTAGTTAATTATTGATTTTTAAATTTATTATTGCTATATTTTCAGTGACAAAGGCAAAGAGACTTTCTGCCTCAAGCACCAAAACAATTCAGCTGTCTGAAAAAATGAAACCAGATTTGGATGGGGTAACATTTCCTGCTCTGACTCAGACTTAGCAGAAAAGCTATCTTTACTACAAACTTTACTCCCCTATAACATCCTTCTGTTTTCACAACTATGTTTGTTAATCAGTGTTTCTTGCTGATTTCTAGTTACACTGGTATAGAAGTACAGAAAATAAAAAAATCCTGTTTGCTGGATTCACACATTAGACAATTGGCTAACCCTATTTGGATTATATAATTTTCTCTAGCATCAGGGTACAGATGACTGGAAGATGTTCCATGCAGAAATATGAGGGGAGGAGAGGGGGCAGGTCGAATGGGCCAAGATTTTAGTCCTTTCAAACACATGTGAAAGTCTGTAATTGTGAGAAACTGTCTTTCTTTTGGGTTTAGCAATGCGGGCTGTCTCTAATTCAGATCACAGCCTTCATTTTTAGTCCAGCAATGTCATAAACATGCTACCTGGATTTTTTGTGAAAGCCATGAAGTTGGCACTTACAGTCCATAGTTAATCTATTCTAGAATTATCACTTGTATCAATACAATTCTAATGAGGATTTCTAGAACTATTGAATAGGTAGCAAGCATTATGTTTTTATCTTTGGTTCCTGGTCCATGGAGAACATACCTCACGTACTGTAGCTGATCTTTCCAACACCAAACGTGGGATGACTCGACCATTGCAATCTTTTGGTTCCTCTTGATCACTCTGAGCCTTTTCATCTAATTCTCCTTTTTTCTTTTTTTCTACTATAATGCTTTCTGCAGAACTGTAATTTGCTGCTTGAAGCTACAAAAAACAAAAAAACAGATTTAGCATAAGAAAACCAGGAAAGGGCTGTTGATATGACTGAAATGGTGATTTGCTAACTTTTCCCTTGAATTTTGAATTTCCCTTGAATTTTGAAATCAAATGGTATGTATTTATGTTACTTATGATACCTTTTTCAATTCTTCTACTATTTGGTGCCTTTCAGTTATGCTGCTCAGCAATTTCCATTTGTCCCTAGCCAACAGGATAGCCAAGTCATTAAGACTGATGGAAGTAGTGATCCCACAAATCTCAAGGATACAAGACAGGGAAGTAGAAATGTCTGTTTCTATGAAAATTATTGTTGGAGAAGATGAGCTGGAGTAACAAATATGATGCTAGAAATTCATACACTATAGCATTCTAAAGTATTCAAAGAATTGTGTAATTATCAACTCAGTAATATTTATAAAGCATTGTAGCATATATTATTATTATTTTAAATTATTTGATTTCTAATGATAAAACAAGATATTTATGTTTACTGTAAATTTGCTTGCCAATATGCATTCCAACAAGTTGAGATAATTTGCCATTTAATAGTTATCTATATACTAATTTACCACAGAGCAATTTTCCACTGTTCAAGTGCAATCTGTTGGTGCCTTAAATAGCATCAAATAATAAATAATTTATTAAACTTGTAAATTGCGTAAATCTCAGTGGCTCACAATAATAAAAAAAATACAATAAAATCAATAAAAAATAAAAGATTGCAAGCATGACAAGCAAGATAGAATATCAGTACGCGGTCTCATTCTCCCTCACCAAAGGGCTGGATAATGACTCATGTCTTCACCACCCTTCAACAACAACAGCAAAATCAGGTGATCCAGATCTTGTGGGGGAAATCTTGTTCTAGTGGGGCAGAGCTACTATAGTGAATGCCCACTTTCAAGGCCCCTATAGATGAAATTGTTCAAAAGAACCTAGATATGCCAAACCAACAGATCAAATCAGACAGGGAGACATTATGGGAGATAAGCAGACTCTCAAATAATGGGACCCTATTATTCACACCACCTCATTTGGACCAGTTGAACTTTCTGGATGGTCTTCAAGGATAGTGCATGTAGAGTGAGGTGACCACTGCATGAGTGATTGGCTGATAGGCCTTCCACCTAGGAAAGGGTACAACTGGCAAACCAAATAAAGTGGTTCAAAGGCCTTCTATGCTCTAAGGTAATCATGGAAAACCCATGACACACATTATCAAAGCTGATGTGCCAGCCTTCACCAGCACCTGACAATAACTATTATTGAAAGCACAACCTATTCTTATGCAGTTTTCAGAGACCATGCAAGAATGGGGAGTGCTTTTCTGTGTCCTCTGGACCCTCTGGAAATTAATAAGAAAGCTGTGCCCTTGCATAATCTCCAGAGTCTCTGAAAATCATGCAAAAATGGGATATACTTTCATGAGGTTTTGGAGACTACAAAAGCTATGGAAGAGCATTTTCCAAAGCTGCTCAAGAATGAAGGCCTCATGCAATATGGAGCTGTCTTGGACAGGTTTTGGGGGCCTGTTAACAGAAATTGCCTGAAGATAAGCAGCAGCGTATGACACATCCTGGGAATCACACACATGATCCTGGGAATCACACACATGATGTTTTTTTAAATTAATAAATAGGTAAATAATTGTTTCTCTTTTGTTATGGGAAGAGTGACATGCCAGCAGTCATTCAATGTATGATGATGTTGATATATTGATTGTTTGAGCTGAGATTGTAGTGCTTTGTTGTCATGGATATCAGAGAATGGCTGGTAGTCCATGATTATTGGTATCAGCAACTCAGTTGTTAAGCATAGCAGTTGCAATTAAAATCATGACTGAGTTTATCTTCAGCTTCCTTTTGCTTTATGACTTTTGTGAAGATTGTAAATGCAAGGACTGGTCATCATTGTTGTAATTGTGAACAGTTGGTATGCAAGACAGTTGCTAAATGAGGATTACCAGCACTCCATTCTGTGTTCTTTAGAATGTTACATTGAATATTTATGCAGGAAATTTGTTAAAGGAATAAAGATGTTACCTATAAATGTTCTATTTAAGAAACTCCAGGAAGCCAGTCCTGTTGGCAATCCTGTCAGTAAATTTGGCAAAGAGTCTGAGAAGCTGTGTTTCAGGAATAAAATAGTAAGCAAATTGCTGGCTCACAGTTGATGTTTAAAACACTAAGGCAGCAACAGTGAGAAGAGGGAGTGTGCAATCATGTGTGTGTGTGTCTGTGTGTGTGATATAAAGATCAATTTCTCAAAGACTTTGTACTAAAATAATAATAATTAATGTCAAAAACTGGCATGATAAAGTAGCAACAATTGTGCATTGGAATATCTGCAAGAAATGCCATTTTCTTACAAGCAAGAATAGGTGGGACTACAAAATAGTCGAAGTAACAGAAAATGAAGACGCTAAAGTGCTCTGGGACTTTAGAATTCAGACAAGCAAGCATCTACCACATAACATCCAAGATTTAACAACTATTAATAAGAAAGACAAAAAAAGTCTGAAAATGAATATGGCAGTACCTAGAATTGTATAGAAAGCAATAGAAATAGCACTTAGATTTATGTAACACTCCATAGTGCTTTCTAATCTTATCTGAGTTTAGAGAGTCAGGATATTGTCCCCCAACAACCTGGGGCCTCATTTTACCAACCTCAGTAGTTTTCCCACGTCGTTATAGTTGTGCTTTTGGAGTTAGGGCGGCGTTTCAGCGGAGTCTCATCTGCCATCATCAGGCTTCTGTATTCTGTTTGTCTGATGAACACAATGCAGACGCCTGATGATGGCAGATGAGATTCTGCTGAAACGTTGCTACAACTTTAAAAGCACCACTATTATGACGTGGGAAAATACCTGAACAAAGCTGAATGCCAGACATATATACATATATACATACATATATACATATACATATACATATACATATACATATGCATATACATATACATATACATATACATATACATATACATATACATATACATATACATATACATATACATATACATATACATATACATATACATATATATATATATATATATATATATATATATATATTCATAGATTTTCACGGGTACAGTTATGTAGGTTTAGGTGTGTTCGGCTCTTTTCCAGTGTAAGATTAAGACTATCTTGATGATGTTTCGGCGAGGTCCCACTCACTATCCTCAGGCTGGTGCTCTTGCCAGCTGTCGCATCCCCTGACCCCAAAACCAAACAAGCTGACACATGCCAAGAACACAGACCCAGACTCCAAACCCGAAGCCAGACTAAAACCCAGAATGCTACATCACAGCCACCCGCTCAGGATATCACATCAGAAAACTCAGGAAATTACACCACAAGAACTCAAGAAGTTGCAACACAGCAAATGACCCAGGATATCACAACACAAGATCAAGGATACCACAGCAATAAGTCTCACAAGGTCATCATACAACCCATTACCCAAGCCGTTATTACACAGGAGGCAAATGAAAAAGAGATCAAAACACAAATGACCCAAGAGATTACAACCCAGGACCCAGGATACCACAACAAAAGAACTCGCAAGCCCATCACACAATCCATTACCCAAGCAGTTAAAACACCAGAGGCTAATGGAAAAAAGATCACTACAAAACAAACAACCCAGGAGATTACAGCACAAGATCCAGGATATCTCCACAACAAAACACACAAGGCCATCACACAGCCCATTATACCAACATCAATTCCATCAACCAATCAAGAGGCAGAAGCACAGCCAACCAGCCTAGCACACCAACCCCCACCACCAGTATTTATAGAGAGATGACAGTTCCGATCACACACTGTTTGCACTGGCATGAAGCTAAAGCACCAGCCTGAGGATGGCGAGCGGGACCTTGCCGAAACATCTCCAAGATACTCTTAATCTTACACGGGAAAAGACCCGAACACACCTAGACCTACACACACACACATACACACACACGAATATATATCCCCCTCCCCCTCTATCTCCCCCTTCTCTCTGCATCTGTGTATGTGTGTGTGTATGTGACTATGACTGTGTGTGTGTCTCTGTATCTCTCTCTGTGTGTGTCTGTATTTCTCTCTCTCTCTCTCTCTTTCTCTGTGTTTCTTCTCTCTCTCTTGGAAAGCTAAGGCTGGGCCTGTTAGGTCTGGAGCATGGGTGCGAATAATGGAGACGAGTCGGTAGAAACAGTGAACTTCAAACTCTTTATTTACATGGTGTGACAGCTCAAACTGGATGGCTGCTATAGCCTTCCTTATATAGGCAACTTATTAACTATTCAACCAATAGCAATCCAGGAGCACTAGCTCCGTTAACCAATGAGAATGGCCTGTTAATGGCCAATCAGATTCTCCTGAACGGACCAATCCGATCTTGCCATTAACAGCCAATCAGAAGTGCAGGGCCAGAACCCTGCACTTGACTTCAAGCTCAAGATAACTTTATTTAACATTTATTCATTCACAACACCCCTTCCCCCCGGTTTCTGCTTACGGGGCGCGGTCACGTAGTCCTTGAGGTAGGATGGCTGTTTTATTAGTCTTTTTGATTTTCACTGTGCGCCCGGCATTAGGCTGCACTCTTGTTGAGGTAGGGCGTTGTTTGGCGAAAAGGGTGCTTCAGAGTTCGCGTTTCCGTTGTCACCAATATCTTCGGCAACTCCCTTAGGTGAACTCACTCCCATCCCTGGTTTCTGTTCCGCTATCGTTCCCTTCAAAAAGGTTTTCCTCTAGTTGAAATTCCTCTTCTTCTGTATCTCCCCCCCCCCTCAGTTTGGTTATAAAGGAGTTCGAAATTGCCTGACTGCAGCCTTGATCGTAGTTGATCGATATGGCGCTTCCAAAGTCTATCGTCAGGGCACTGTACAAGGTATGATCTTGGGCCGGTTACACGGACTACCATCGCTTCTACCCACAGTGAATCGCCCGATAAGTTTTTAGCGAATACTAAATCGCCTACCTGGAAGGTACGGCATCGGCCGCTGGATTTGAGTGGTTTTTCCAGTTCGTAGGCTGGGTGTAACCGTTCGAGGTGGGAGCGGAACTTCCGTCCCATTAGCAGCTCGGCGCGAGTTTTGTTGGTGATGCTGTGAGGTGTGATGTGCTGTAGAAAAAGGATTCGGTTGATTTTCTCATCGATGTTGTCGTAGTCTACATTTTGTAGCGTTTTCTTGACAAATTGTACCATGCGCTCAGCCCTACCATTGGCCGCAGGGTGCGCAGGCGAAGTGAGTGCATGTCGGATACCGCGGTCATCCAGGTACTGCTCAAAGGACAGCGCGGTAAATTGGGGCCCGTTGTCAGATACCAGAACGTCTGGTAATCCGTGGATTGCAAACAGTCTTTCTAGTCTTTTGATGACCGCTTCGGTGGTCGTGTTCCTCATTCGGTGGATTTCAAGCCAATTCGAGTAGGTGTCTACAGTTAACAAGAAGGTGTGGCCTTTGGTCGGCCCAGCAAAATCTAGATGGATACGGGACCAGGGTCCCCACAGTGTCTCCCATTCGGTTGGGATTGCCTTTGGTGGAGCATTGCTTACTTCTTGGCATCTCTGGCAAGTTTTGACCCACGATTCGATTTGTCTGTCGATGCCTGGCCACCACGCATAGCTTCGTGCAAGGGCCTTCATGTGCACGATGCCAGGATGGCCATCGTGCAAGGTTCTTAGTAGTGCCTGTTGGAGTTGTTCTGGGATAATGACTCTATCGCCCCAGATGATGCAGCCCTTTTGAGAAAACAACTCTGTTTGACGACTTTTGAATGGTGCGAAGTCGTCTGGTACTTGGTCCAATGGCCATCCGCGTTCTACCCACGTGAGGACTCGTGCTAAGGTGGGGTCGTGTTTTGTTTCTCTCCCGATATCACGGGCAGTTAATGGCGTACGAAGTGTCTCGATCTGCAACGTTGTCATCGTTGGCACATGATCATTGATGATCTCTGGAAGCGGTGCGCGGTTCAACACGTCGGCGTGGGGAATAGCTTTACCGGGGCAGTATTGTAGCTGATAATTATAAGCAGCTAAGAATTCTGACCAACTGGTCATCCTGGGAGATAGTATATAGGGGGTCGGCTTATCCCCAGCGATTATCCCCAGCAAAGGTTTGTGGTCAGTCACTATAGTAAAAGCTCAGCCGTACACGTACTCATGAAATCTTTTAACAGCCGATACAATTGCCAGGGCTTCTTTATCAATCTGGCTATAATTTCGCTCAGTTTTCGAGAGTGTTTTTGAAAAATAAGCAACAGGGGCTTCGCTACCATTAGGCAATACATGGCTCAAAATGGCGCCCACTCCGAAGGGCGATGCATCACATGTGATATTTAACAGTAAGGTTTCATTGTACTGCATTAGTACAGCGTCAGAAGTCAGTAGTTTTTTTACATTATGGAACGCCAGCTCTTCTCTATGACTCCATACCCAATTTGCTTTTTTGTCCAGTAGGCGATGTAAAGGTTCAGCAACAGTCGCCTTGTGCGGCAAGAATACGTTATAGAAGTTGATGAGGCCTAGAAATGCCTGGAGGTCGGCCTTATTCCGGGGTCTGGGAGCGTTTTTGATTGCTCTCAATTTGCTATCTGTAGGGTGAATACCCTGACTGTCAATTAAGTACCCTAAAAATTCAACACGATCTGTACACAGCTTGCACTTATTTTTCTTCACCTTAAGGCCTGCTTCTTGGAATTTTTGGAGAACCAGTCTTAAACGATCCCGTAAAATTTTTGGAGTGGGGGCAGCAATTAACACATCGTCAAAGTAGGGGACAATGCCTTCACCTTAAGGCCTGCTTCTTGGAATTTTTGGAGAACCAGTCTTAAACGATCCCGTAAAATTTTTGGAGTGGGGGCAGCAATTAACACATCGTCAAAGTAGGGGACAATGCCTTTGATACCCTGCAAGAGTCTCTCCATCAGGCTCTGAAAGATCCCCGGGGCTACACTGACTCCGAATTGGAACCACGTACATTTAAAGGCACCCCGGTGCGTTACAATTGTCTGTGCCTGTGCCATTTTTTCATCAACCGGCAGTTGCTGATAAGCCTGAGCTAAGTCTAGTTTAGCGAAGACTTTTCCGCCCCCCAGGGAATGGAGGAGGTGTTGCACCACCGGCACTGGATATGGATTTTGTTGCAGGGCGTGGTTCAGGATGGCTCGGTAGTCCCCACAAATTCTAATTGAGCCGTCCGGCTTAATTGGTGTCACAATTGGGGTTTCCCAGGGAGAGTGATTGGTTGGCTTTAAGGAGTCCCTGGGCTATCAACTTATCAAGCTGTTCGTCGATTTTCGGCTTTAGTGCGAACGGAACTCGACGAGGCTTAAGGAGGATGGGAGCTATTTTTGGATTAAGGCTAAAGGATATCGGGGTCCCCTTGTACTCGCCTAGCTTTTCCGCGAAGACGTCCTTGAATTCGTGGGCGAGGTCCTCCTCCCAGTCATTGCCGCCGATTCAGTTAATGCCTGCCACTTCAATGCTGAATGGTGCAAATCATTGTAGGCCTAACAGGCTAGGCCAGTCCTTGTCGATCACTGTCAGGGGTAAGTACGCTGTGCGGTTCTTGAACGAAACCCGGACTTGACTGGATCCTACGAGTGGAATCCGGTTCCCCTGCTAATCTTTTAGCACGAGCCTTTGGAATTGAAGGTCTTGGTGCCGGATAGTAGGGATGAGTTGCTTGAGGGTCTTCCAGGGGACCATTGAAAGGGACGATCCTGAGTCGACTTCCATTTGGCAAGGCTGATTTTCAATGGCCACTTTAACTCGAATTTTCTTGGCATCCAATCAAGAGGTGTGACCGATAGTGATTGTTTGGTGAGCCTCTTCTCACCTCGTTAGGTGATTCATGGGTCGGTTTCTGTAGGAGTGGTTTGCTGGTTCTCGCCTTACAGGACGGTTTCCTGTCGATTGGCAAAAATTGGCCCCCTTCGAGGTCTGGCTGGGTCCTAGGAGACTTCTGCAGACCTGTCCGATATGGCCTCATTTACCGCATTCGTGGCAGAGCGGAATTTGCAATCGGAGCGGTAATGGTTGGCCCCGCAGCCAGCGCACGGTTGCTGGGACTTCGGGTAATGGTCCCGATCAGACCGCAGTCGATGGACCTCTTCTTCATCGCTGTCTGACGATGAAGAGAGGTCCTCATGGTGGGCCGTCGGAAGCTGTCCTTCAGTCTTAGGTGAAAGTTCGCAGCCGGTTGGTGTGTCGGAGTGTGATTTCGGCGTAGCTGGGCAGCTGACTTCTTGGTTGCTTCCGCTGCCATAGCCTCAGCGATGGCATTGGCAAGGCTAATGTTGCCCTTAGCCATTATTTTGCTCTGCACGTTTAACGCATCTAATCCTAGAACTACTTGGTCTCTCAAAGCCTCTTCTAGGTCAGCGAAATCACAGAGGCCTCCCAAGTTTCAGAGGTCCGCAATGAAATCCGCAACACTTTCTCCTTTCCGCTGGTTTCTTTGGTAGAACTCGTGCTGTCTTACGAGCGTTGGAACGGTCGGTGCATAGTGGGCCCTTAGTAGTGGTTCAAGGACGTCCCAGTCCATGGCCTTCACTTCAGCCGGTTTTGCTAGCACCTTGGCCATCTTGAATACGGTCGGCCCGCAATGCGTCAGGAATACCGCCCGTTTCTTCCCGGTTGTGGCATCCTTCAGATTATTCGTTTCCAAGAACATTTGGAAACGGTCCATGTAGGACTCCCAGTCCTCTTGCGCTGGGTCGAACAGAGTGGGTGGTACTACGCCGCCGGACATGGTTCCACCGTTGTGCGTTTCAGCCACGTGCTCGGTTGTCTTCTTCGTTGTTTAATCAGTTCTGATGTCTCCACATCCCACCCTCGTCACCAGTGTTAGGTCTGGAGCATGGGTGCGAATAATGGAGACGAGCCGGTGAAACAGTGAACTTCAACTCTTTATTTACATAGTGTGACAGCTCAAACTGGATGGCTGCTATAGCCTTCCTTATATAGGCAACTTATTAACTATTCAACCAATAGCAATCCAGGAGCGCTAGCTCCGTTAACCAATGAGAATGGCCTGTTAATGGCCAATCATATTCTCCTGAACGGACCAATCCGATCCTGCCATTAACAGCCAATCAGAAGTGCAGGGCCAGAACCCTGCACTTGACTTCAAGCTCAAGATAACTTTATTTAACATTTATTCATTCACAACAGGGCCAACCCGGCAAGCTCTCCTTGAGGCTCTTCACTATCCCTTTTCTTTCTTCTTGGCAATTTTTTGGAAATCCAGGCTGGCTGAGGAATGACTGCGAACCACTGTGGAGGGTTCTCCAAAGATGATTTTCCTCCTTCTCCCACTCCTTTTCCTCTCGTGATTCCATGGCTGGTTGTGGTAGGGCTGCGAGGACATGCACAAGTGGGGAGACCCTCCTCAAACAAGCAGCCGGGATGGGCATGCTAAGTTCAGCAGGGCCAGCCCCCTTTCCCCACTACCCCAACCTTCTTAAAGTCACAGCTGGGCACTGAGGGTCCATCCCCCTTTCTGTTGTCCCTCTTCTTGGATCCCATTCCCATCCTGCCAGCCCTTGTGTTAGCATCAGTTGCAACCAGGTCAGGCCAGTGTCTCAGAGCAGAGAGCAGGTTGCAAGTCTCCCCAAGCGACTGAGGCACACCCAGTACCAACAAGAGCCAGAAGAAGCACCAGCAAGAGATGAGGTGCCAGAGAATCAGCCCCAGCTGCTTCGCCGCCATCACTCTTACATTCTCAGGCCAGGCGAGGAATAACTGGGAGGGGAGGGTTTCGGGGCATAGCCAGCCAGTGGTGGGATCACCCAACAGATAGCCACAATAGGGGGATGAAAGAGCTGCCTGCAACTCTGGAGCCACGAGTTGCTGATACTCAGTCTGCTATTGCTATAATAACTCAAAATAATCAGCAAGCCAAATAATAATGTAAAAAGATAATTAAGAATTCCAGTAGCGCTGACTTTTCTTTTTAAAATTAATCAATCCACAGTATATCAAATAATAGTTCAATAAAACTACACACACACACACAAGAATTTGTTCAAGCCAACAGAAGTGATTAAATTACTTTTAAAAATGGAATATTCAACTAATAATTGGTTGGATTACAATTTGGTTAGAAATACCAGTAAACCCTATGGAATCCTTGGAATTCTTGAGCAAGTGAGTGTGGGATTGGCTGCCTGTTTATATACAGTAGCTTGGCCTTCCAGGTTTAGCGGGATGATCCCTCTCAGGGATCTACATAAGGCTAAAGAGAAGTTCTTCAAACTTGTCTCTGATCCTAAAGCCTAAGCTGATCCAGAGTTAGTGCAAACCTTTTGTATAGAAGTGTCCTCTCCCTGACATCCAAAACGAAGTCAAACTATCAAGGTTGTCTTGAATCCTTGTGGAAGAAGAACTATATATACTTAAACCTTCTAGAAATGGATAAATTAAAATAAATAGACACAAAGAAAAAAAAACTGACCAGTCTTTGTTGCTCCTCCTGATGCTTTTTCAGCTGTTCCACCATCTTCTGGAACTCTTCTTCTTTTTCTTTTTCTTCCTGTAAGGTGGCATCATTCTGTTCTGCGTAGGCCATTGCCACCACAGCCAGGATTAAATTGATGAGATAGAAAGAGCCCAAGAATATGATCACAACAAAAAAAATCATGTATGTTTTCCCAGCTGCTCGCAAAGTCTAGAGAAAAAGAAGAATTTCATCTTCCTTGATACCTGGAAATCCAGAATTCTATTCTCATATATAGTCGTTCTAGTTAGTAATTAGCCTAAGCAATGTATGGTACTTTGAAGATATTCAAAGTCTATGTGCTATACTTTACATGTTGCTTGGCATTTGAAATATAATTCTCAGACTTAGGATCGAACTAAATAAAGTGATAGTTGGTGGTCATTATGGAAAAGAAGCAGAGTAAAACAGACTTTGAATTGACTCCACTGGATCCTTATATTCTTCTCTGTCAGTGGAACTCCTACCTCTTCATCTTTTTGTAAAACAATCAAAGGAGAGGAATCTGGACTGATGCTGGGTTCTTGCACCCTGTTTTCTTTACCTGGATCCCATTATTTCTCATATTAAGGAAAATTAAGAGGAATCCACATATAAGTTCATGGGGGAGAAATTTTAACTGGAAAAATAGCACTGGAGGAAGAAATCTTTCCACCCTTCTACCTGCATGCATCCCATATTTGTTTGGAAAAAAATAAAATTCAGCATATCTGAACCAATGTCTTCAGTCTCTTCTCTAGTTGGGGTTGATTCTATCTGGTGCAATAAAGACAATCCCAGCACATGATTAAAAACTTTCATAAACACTGGCAAAAATGCAGGGGAATAAATAAAAGGGAAAAATTTAAAAGTAACATTATATAAACTTACCAATTGGAAGAGATTTTCCCAATAGTCCTGGGTCATGAGGCGAAAGAGTGAAAGAAACGCCCAGCTGAAGGTGTCATAGCTTGTATAGCCATAATTTGGATTTCGGCCAGCTTTCATGCAGAGAAATCCTTCTGGACATTGTCTACAGTGGATTTTACAAAAATTCCAATATAACATTGTATTATAAGAGAAACAATTTCTTCCTAAATCTAAGGCATAATCTAGATACTTACCATAACCACTATTGTCCCAAGTTATAGGTTAGACATATTATTATATATTTCTGCCTTCTGATATTGTACAATGACCTGACAATTATCATATTGTATGTAGCTTTTCCTGGCAATTAATTTCTTTTGTTTGAAATTATTTTTACAATATGTTCTTTCAGTTTTATGGATTCTTGGGAAACCAGGAATTCCATGTATATGTGTGTGTGTGTATGTGTGTGTATGTATATGTATTTATGGTATTCAGCTTTCTTCGGGTATTTTCCCACGTCATTGTAGTTGTGCTTTTAAAGATGTAGCAACGTTTCAGCAGAATCTCATCTGCCATCATCAGGCTTCTGTATAGTGTTCATCTGTGAGTCAGACTTTCACAGCCTGTTTTAAATTTGGTGCTAGCCTACTGCTGTGCCAGAATGATTTTTTCTTCATCCTGATTGGATGGGAGTCTTGATCTGTATTTATTGGTCTTGGAGTTTGCTGTGTTCTGCTTGATTGGTGTTTCTAATATCTTCTGTCTTTTTTGTAGCTTTTTTTTTTTTGTCTTGATTGGCTGGCAACATTGTGTTTCCTGTATTGGAGGTTTTTAGTGCGGCTTGGCTCCAAGTAAATGGACGGCTATCATTTATTAGGAAGCTAGGTTTCATCTGGGTGCCTGGTTGGGGTGTGTTTGAGCTGGAGGTACCGGGGGGAGGGGGGTCTGTTTGTGCCCAGGTGTTTGCCTGGCTTGTGGTGTGGAGATTTTTTTGTTTGTGAGTGCAGGCTTCCAAATAATTGACAGTCCGATGGAGTCATCTCTACTATTCATGCTTTCAGGTCTGTAAAAGTCTGACTTACAGATGAACACTATACAGAAGCCTGAGGATGGCAGATGAGATTCTGCCGAAACGTTGCTACAACTTTAAAAGCACAACTATTATGACCTGGGAAAATACCCGAACTAAGCTGAATGCCATACATGTAAGTACCCACGAAAACTTAAGAAAACATATATATATATATATAGCATTCAGCTTAGTTGCTACAACTTTAAAAGCACAACTATTATGACCTGGGAAAATACCCGAACTAAGCTGAATGCCATACATGTAAGTACCCACGAAAACTTAAGAAAACATATATATATATGGCATTCAGCTTTGTTTGAGTATTTTCCTACGTCATAGTAGTGGTGCTTTTAAAGTTGTAGCAACTAAGCTGAAAATACCCGAACAAAGCTGAATGCCATACATGTAAGTACCCGCGAAAACTTAAGAAAACAAATATATATATATATATATATATATGTATATGTATATGTATATGTATATGTATATGTATATGTATATGTATATGTATATGTATATATATACATACATACATATACATATACATACACACACGCATACATATATACATACACACAGAAATTAGAAAGTTACTAGGAGCAATTATCATTAGTACTAGTTTTTATTCCACCTTTTTATATATAACTCAGGGCAGTGAACATTCCTAATGCTCCTGCCTTCTCTTTTCCTCAGAGAAACAATCCTATAAGGAAAGTTGGGCTGAGAGAGAATGACTGGCCCAGAGTTACTCATCTGACTTTCACGCCTAAGTGAGGCTTTGAACTTACATTCTCCTGATTTCTAGGCCAGTACCTTTTCACTGCACCAAACTGTATCTAATATTCTTTTCTCAGGCATGAAGTCCCCTCCTCACTCCAAAAAAGATTCAACCATTGAGAGAGACCTCACTTACCCAGCATCAGAGCTGTTCCCACAGAGCAAAGCATCAAGTGCACCATCAAGGAAATAGAAATTGTCTTCGTGAGCAAACAAAAAATAAAATAACATTTTAAATAGCAAGAATGAGAATTGACTTTTGTGCAATTTCAACTTCATTTAAAAATGGTCAAAAGAATACCAAAGAAATTATGAATTAGTGGAAGAGCCAGACTTGTAAGCAGGAAGTAAAACAGCTGCACAGATGCTAGGAGTATGGATTAATCAAATTGAACTATAGCCATGACACTGAAAAATGGGAGTATATATTTATTTTGGCCTTGAGGTTAAACATATAGGTACAGTACTGTATTATCACAAATGAATCCCCTCCCCATAGCTGCTTTTAACTTAAAGTAAAATAAACTTTCATTCAAAATTATAATCAAGCATCTCTTGGGTTTCTTAGCTGCACCTACAGTAAAATACTTAATGGGAATCTCTGTGATATAGTATCCATCATATTTCCTGCCTCCCATAATCATGAAAGTCACTGAGTAAATTAACTTTTTGTTAATCTGTTTCATTCTTTTAAAATGGAGATTGATTTTGTTCTGTCCCCTCATTTGCATTCTTGAGATCCCCGCGCTTTGATTGGCCAAAGCGCGGGGCACTCTGATTGGCTAGGCGAGCCGCGCCGATTGGCTCACTGAGAATCTCCCGCGATTGGTCCATTCGGATCGCGGGAGATTCAAAGCGGTGCCATTGGCAGCGGCCGCCACGGCTTGGAAATAAAAAGCCACAAAGTTTGCCTTTAGCCCCAGTTCGGTTCCTGTACCCAATAAAGAGCTAATGCACAAGTCACCGACTCCTGGCATCATTTCCGACGGACACGACACTGGCGACGAGGGTGGGATTCTGATCCTGAACCGAAGCACGTGTCCGACGGAAGCCAGACGAAACTCCACGATGGCAAACATCGCGCCTCCCGCACCCTTCAACTCTGCCAGCGAGGACTGGGAATCGTACTCAGACAGATTCCGCATGTTCCTCGAATGCAGCGACCTGAAGGACGCCACTGGCCTGAAGAAGCGAGCCATATTCCTGACCCACTGCGGGCCCGCAGTGTTTAAAATGGCCAAAGCGCTTGCCAAACCCGCCGATGTGACCACGATGGACTGGGACGACCTCGAGCCAATACTCCGGCGACACTACACTCCAGCCGTGCCCATCCTCATCCGACGACATGAGTTCTACCGTCGGGACCAACAGTCGGGTGAGAGCTTCAGCGACTTTGTCGCAGAACTACAGCACCTAGGGGGGCTGTGCGAATTCGCCAACATGGACGAAGCCCTGCGAGACCGAATCGTGCTCGGCCTTTGGGACCCCATCCTCCAGAGTCGGCTGATGGCCAAGGGCAACATTGCCCTCGCCGATACCCTCGCCGAAGCCACAGCAGCCGAAGCTACCCGAAAATCCACCGACCGCATGCGCAGACCAAACGCCGGGGACCGCAGCGGGAACAACCACCCTGCAAGGTCGGCCGAGGCCCAACCCGAGACGAACACCCACCAGGGCGACGTCCACTCAGCATCGGGCACTTCCGACGAGGAGGAGGAAATCCACTGTCTCCAGGCAGGCCGCGACCCACGGAACCGGCGGGGTCGTAAGTCGAGGACCACCTGTGCCGGTTGCGGAGGCGACCACCCCAGGTCCGAATGCCGGTTCTTCGATTCAATCTGCCGGCATTGCGACAAGAAGGGACACATCGCCCGCATCTGCCATCTCAAAAAGAACCGCAGCCCTACACGATGGGACCAGAGTGAACAGAGATGAGAGAGCACACCACCCCGGACCAGAGATTGCCCCGCTGACAACCGATGGGACTGGAACGGATGATCCCTATGAGGCGGCGAGACCCGGCGAAGAGAGGAGACCCATCAGACGGTCACCATCGGCCACGCCACAACCAACAACACCCGGAAGGTCTATGTGGAGGTAGGCATCGAAGGCGAGCCATGTAAAATGGAGGTGGACTCCAGGTCCTACCTCTCCATGGTAGCATGGCAAGAAATAAAACGCTTGGTGCCTATCATCCAGAGAAAAGGCCTAGACAACCAGAGACTAATCGTGAAAGACTACCAGGGAAACCGCATCCCTGTAGTCGGAACTGGACAGTTCAAGGTAACCTACAAAGGGCACACCGAAAGACTTCCCTTGACCATCGTCGATCGTGACCACCCAAGCCTACTGGGACTCCAATGGTTCACACCACTTGGCATCGCAGTCACGGGCATCGACCACATCGCCGACGACAACTGGGAGCAACAACTAGTCCGGGAATTCCAAGAGGTGTTCGACGGAAACCTAGGCAAGTACCGAGGGCCCCCTATATCATTCAGCCTAGACCCAAACGTCCCCCCAAAACGCCTAAAACCAAGGCGGGTACCATTCGCGCTTAAACCAAAGATTGATGAGCAAATTGACAAGCTCGTCAAGCAAGGGGTCCTACAACCCATAGACCACGCCCGGTGGGAGACCCCCATAGTCACCCCGATTAAGTCTGATGGGTCAGTGAGAATCTGTGGGGACTATAAGGCCACCCTAAATGGCGCCTTGCAGCAAAGCGCTTACCCCGTCCCAGTAGTGCAACACCTACTGCATTCCCTGGGAGGGGGCAAGGTTTTCGCTAAACTCAACCTCGCCCAGGCATACCAACAATTGCCGGTCGACGAGGAAACGGCAGAAGCGCAAACCATAGTCACCCACCGGGGAGCCTTTAAATGCAACCGACTCCAATTCAGAGTCAGCGTGGCGCCGGGAATATTCCAAAGATAATGGAAAGGCTGTTACAAGGCATCAAGGGGGTGGTACCCTACTTCGACGATGTCTTAGTGTCGGCAACCAACCAGGCTGAACTAGAGAGTCGCCTAAGGGAGGTCCTAACCAAGTTCAAAGAGACCGGGCTCAAAGTAAATAGGGAAAAATGCCAATTATACACGGAGCAGGTTGAATTCCTAGGATATCTCCTAGACCACCACGGCATTCACCCCACCAGCAAAATGATCAAAGCCATCAAAGAAGCCCCCACACCCAAGTCAAAGACAGAACTGCAGGCGTTTCTGGGGCTGCTTAACTTTTATAATGTCTTCCTGCCCCAAAAGGCGACAGCGGCGGAGCCTTTGCATAGGCTCTTGGACAAGGCGGCGACCTGGACGTGGGGGAAACGTGAGGAAACCGCCTTCAAGAAAACAAAGGACCTACTCACTTCGATGCCGTCCTCATTCAGTACAACGAGACCCTACCACTAGCCGTCACATGCGACGCATCACCCCTCGGCATCAGCGCTGTCCTCAGCCACACCCTCCCTGATGGAAAAGAAGCACCCATCGCGTTCTTTTCAAGGACCCTCACCAAACCGGAGCGGAACTACAGCCAGCTGGACAAAGAGACTCTGGCTATCGTCGCCACAGTAAAAAGGTTTCACGAGTACCTCTACGGCCGGACATTTACCATCATCACCGACCACAAACCGCTGCTGGGAATCTTTGCAGGGAACAGGGCCACCCCGAACATTCTGTCTCCCCGAATGACAAGGTGGTCTGAGTTCCTGGCTGCCTACAACTACGGACTCACACACAGACCAGGTAAGACTATCTCCCATGCGGACGCCTTAAGCCGCTCACCGTTATCAGAACCTGACACTGACCCAGCACCCACGATGACCACCCTCAGTATAGAGACTCTACCCAACCTACCCATAACCGCGTCAGACATTGCCCGAGAAACTAATAAAGACAAATGTCTGGCACGGGTGTTGCATTGGGTAGAAAAAGGGTGGCCGGAAAGGGACAATGATGAGTCCGTCAGGACATTCCGGAACCGGCAAACGGAACTCTCGTTACTAAAAGGGTGCATACTATGGGGGGATAGGGTGGTCATCCTGGAAAAACTACAAGGGAAAGTTTTGGAACTGTTACACGAGGGGCACCCGGGCATCGTTAGGACAAAAGCCCTGGCCAGAAGTTACGCTTGGTGGCCAGGGATGGACAAACAGATCGAGGCCTGGGTAGCAAGGTGTCAACGATGCCAGGAAACTAGGCCAAGCCCACCCGCAGCACCCATCCTAGAGTGGGAAACCCCCAGGGGACCTTGGTCTAGGATCCACATAGATTTCGCCGGGCCCACAAAAGGACACATTTTCTAAATAACGGTAGACGCTTACTCCAACTGGCTGGAGGTAAGCAACATGAGAACAACCACCATGGAGGCCGTGACCAAAGAACTCGGCAAACTTTTTGCAACACACGGCCTCCCAGACGTCCTCGTTTCCGACAACGGGCCCCAATTCACCTTGCTAGAATTCGAAAAATTCCTAGCGGAGAGGGGCATACGACACGCGCTGACAGCCCCGGCGCATCCGGTGGCGAATGGTAGGGCGGAACGGATGGTTCAATTCACAAAGAAAACCATCCGGAAAATAGACCACGGGGAGATCAAGGACAAAATAAATAAATTACTTTTTATCCAACACATAACCCCAAATACCACAACAAATAAAAGCCCAGCCGAACTGCTAATGGGGAGGAAAATAAGGTCCCCACTTGATAGATTACACCCCACGTACAACCCAGAGAAACCCCCAGACTCAACCAGCAAACACCGAACTTTCGCACCAGGAGACACCGTCTACGCGAAAAATCTAACGGGAGACCCATTATGGGTACCGGCCATCATAACACAGCTAACAGGCCCACACTCGTACCGGCTACAAACAACCGATGGACGAGCATGAAAACGCCACATCGACCAGTTAAGATCGAGGACGACCACCCAAGAGACCACCAACGCGCAACCAAGCAAAACCAACCCCCACAACACAAACCAAGAGGGGAGGGAATACCCAAGGAACCAAAACCGAGAAGGAATAAACCAGCCATACTCACCTGAAAGCAGCCAGCACGAAACCTCGCCAGGAAGAGACAGCCAGGCCAGCTCAACCAACCCGGGAAGACCAAGCGGGAGCAGCGAAATCCGCGGCTCAACCAACCCGGAAAGCCCAGGAGGGAGCTGTGGAGAGCGGCCCGGCCAGACAGACCAGGCGGTTCCCATGACGGAGTCCAGAGAAACAGAGACCCCGACCGAACCAGCCGAGCTCCAACCTACGACTGACCTGCGCAGGTCCAGTAGGCAGAGACGGAGCCCCGCCTACCTACGGGACTACGCAACGTAAGGACTGAACCAAGAGGGGAGGGGTGTTCTGTCCCCTCATTTGCATTCTTGAGATCCCCGCGCTTTGATTGGCCAAAGCGCGGGGCACTCTGATTGGCTAGGCGAGCCGCGCCGATTGGCTCACTGAGAATCTCTCGCAATTGGTCCATTCGGATCGCGGGAGATTCAAAGTGGTGCCATTGGCCGCGGCCGCCGCGGCTTGGAAATAAAAAGCCGCTAAGTTTGCCTTTAGCCCCAGTTCGGTTCCTGTACCCAATAAAGAGCTAATGCACCGACTCCTGGCATCATTTCCGACGGACAAGACAGATTTGGCCGTAGTAATCTAACTGCCTTGGAGAAAGATCAGAAATGGAATGCAAAAGAATTGAGTAAAATAAAAAATGAAAATCCAAAGTAATTTAGTGACTACTTTGTTCAAAAACAAAGAAAAAGTTCATATATTAGAAAATTGGAAATATATATATTTGTGAGTACATAGAAAAGGAGAAGGAAAAACAATAATTAGTCTTAAGAGAATACTTTCACTTGATTTTTGTGGATTTAGGGATTGGTGAAAATAATTTCCATTAAAATTCTGATGTTTCACACAGAGGGCAATTAGATTGCCAATTTGGATGCTAACACTGAAAAGATGGGGTGGGAATGAAATATTAAAGAACAGATCTCCCATTCCAAAGCTGGCATTAAAAGTAAAGCATATAGGGATAACATAGGTATGTTTTACTGTCTATATTTGCAAACAAATTAAGTTTGTATTTAATAATTAGGGATATTTCAGGATTTTGTTAAGTCCATATTCTTTAGAAAATGTATCTAATTCATACTTAAGATTAAATGCATATTAGAAATTTTTGAGATGGTAAAGCTAACAAATTCACAAACCTTTCTTACAGGTCATCAAGAAGTGATTTATAAAAACAGTATGATCAATTTCAATTAATACCTGTAAATTGTACTACAGACTTCCACAATTACATTATATTAATTAAAACTGTTTAAAATTGTCTCAGGAGGTATTAATTGAAATTGATCATACTGTATTATCATCCTAATGGCAATATCCATATAGTCATTTTGGTCAAATCTTATATCGAAGAGTATCAGAAAGGATTATGATTAGACCCACCTATAAATTTTATTTATAAATAAATAAATAACTTTTAACAACTTCATAACTCTTAATAACTTGTGTTGAAATATTGTCCTTGTTTCACAAATATTGCAAATTTGTTCAGCACAGGAAATTATTTAATTTTTGTTGTCAGCTGCCAAATTTGCCCTCGTAAAACACTAGCGAAACAAATTATATTAATATATTTTAGCAGTAGCTAAATTATTAGCTAATTATTCAGATTTTATTTAGTTGTTTCTCCTGATTACTTTTTAGAGCAGTTAAATAAATCTTTAAATGTGTACTCATATATATGTCTATGTGCATTTCTTCTCTCTCTCTCTCTCTCTCTCACACACACACACACAGCTTTTATTTTTCTCCCCCCTCTCTTTTCCTCACTATTTTGGTTTTTCATTTTATTTTTGATAACTGAATTTATTTCAATTTTTAATTCATTAAAATTGTACAGTTCTTGAATGGTAATAGTCTTACCTTCATTGTGAATGTACTCATCCCAGTCAAAGGTATCATTCCCAGTGAGGGTAAAATTGTCATTCAGAGTGCTATTGTCAAACGGATCCCTCCATAAAACATCCTGCAGGGAGTCATTGGTGAAGGATGGGCCTAAGGCATCCTGCAGGGTGTCATTGGGAAAAGGTGGCCATCGAACACACTTGTGTCGCAGGTTCCCCATGAAGAGTTGCAGGCCAATGAGGGCAAAGACCGCCAAACAGAACACAGTGAGGATCATCACATCAGCAAGCTTCTTCACAGACTGGATCAAAGCTCCCACAATTGTTTTTAGACCTTTTACAGGGAGAAGTCAGAAAAGAGAAAGAACAGAAATGTTCATTTGTTTAGGCCAGAGGTCTCCAAACTTGGCAACTTTAAGACTTGTGGACTTCAACTCCCAGAGTTCTATGCTGGCTGGAGAATTCTGGGAGTTGAAGTCCTCAAAGTCCCTGGTTTTAGGCAATAAAATGGATCTTCTTCCAATTTCTTTTTTCTTTTTTAAATATTTTATGAATTATATTTGTTAGCAGGAATATTTCAAGAAAAAATATTTTGAAAAGAATTGAAAGGCTAGTTACCTAAACTATATCAAGTCATTTTTGCTGTGCTTTAAATTAATTTAATTATAGTAATTACAGATGATGATTATATAGAATTTGCCTTCAGTACCATAATTATATTTATTTTTTAAAAGGCAGCCAAAATTCTTCTTTTTACTACAATATTAATTACAGATTTCCGGGTCCAATAAAGAGGCACGTCTACCTCACTTTTCTACTAGCCTAGTTGATTTGTATAGAAAAGCAAAATCCCTAAAACAATCTTTAGCTTTGTCATCCCCATGATATACCTGGAATGACAGTGATAGTTTTTAGCGCTCGAAGAACACGGAATGTCCGTAGAGCAGAGACATTGCCCAAATCTACGAACTCTGTGACATAACTAGAAGAAAAGGGGCAGAAAACTGTTAATATAAAGACAATTTACAGAAGAAATATCAACAAGCTAGAGAGATAGAACTGGAGACAGAAAGGAGAAAATACATATTTTACATAGAAAATATTATTTGTAATTGCTGTCATTAAAATTAGGCTAACATACTTTAATAAGTCTAATAAATTTGTTTCTATTAGATTCAGTTGGGTATATGTCAGAATGTATAAAATTTTAAAAAGTTAGGAAAAGCTCTATATTAATCATTTGTTTTGAAGAAATCATATAGACCTTTATTTATAGATATGTATTCAACAAATGTAGAACAATTCAAGGATGCATTCTTGCTTACTATAGTTATACCTTAAGTGTAACTAAACATGTGAATATCTCTTGAAACATTTATTTACTGTTTACTGATACAAGTGCATATTTTGGTAATTTAACATTATATAATTGTCTTAATTAGGCAAAATCCAACCTATCTGAATTTTCATTGCATAAAAGTTTTTGAAATATTTTATGTGTTTATGTATATACTGGATTGGCATATTTTATTTAAATTTAAATAACTTTGGACTTTATAGGTAGGGTGTCCATTTTACAATTGCCTGTGGAAAATGTGGATTTAATTTTATACATTCTTGGGGCATTTGTTTTAGGTTTGGTCACTGGTTGGTATAAATAATTTTAGGATTCACCTATTCTTTAGGTTCAACTTGAAAATTACTATTTGTTCAATCACACACTACTATTTGGCTCTGCTGAAATCCTTTTTGGATCCTTGTATATTTAGGGCCAATACCTGAAAATCGGATAGCTCGCTATCTAACAGGATTAATATACCATCTATCCATCCTTGTGTGAGCAGAAATTTAAGATGTGCTGGTCCCATTCACTTAATGTTACATAGCAAACTAGGTATGGAAATATATAGAGAAAATATCAGGCTCATGATAATGAAACGTATGCAAGAAAACAACTCAGAGAGCGCCAAGGATGCCTCATTTCAACCCTGACTACAAATATTCTTTTTTATTTATATAAGGTTATATGTATAATTTTATCTTTTATATGTTAGAAAGAAATGATAATTCAATCAATTTGTTTTTTACATCAATAGCACCCTCATCTTGACAGTCATAGGCAGTAAATTAAGGGGAAGCTGAAGAAGTGGTAGTTGACATGACAACAGAAAGGAGACAATGCCACCTGCTGCCATCCTCTGATATATCTATTTACTTCCCTCCATCCATCCCAAATTAAATAAACTGCTATAAAGTTTATTTTATGCATGTTCTGCAGGGCCAATCTGATTGCAGACATGACCTAAACAGTGACTATGATTTAAACTATATTAAAAAAATATTCTGAGCTAATTTAGCTAGGGACCAGGCAGGTCACGCAGGGACCAACCATCATTATTTATCAGATTGGGTTGCAATGTATAAGTATAATGGAAGGGGTCAAATTGCTAAGTTTTCTCAATTGGTTTTGTTATTTTAGTGTATATTTATTATTCACTGAGTTTTCCTTCAGCTTAATAAGCTCTCAAAAATTTCATTTTTAATTAAAAACTATAAGGGAACAAACAAGTTTTACAAGCAAAACAATGTAAAATCAGGGAGTATTTTAAAAAATGGCATGAACTCAGCTAAATAAATGTATCTTAGCCAGTCATCTAGACAGCAACATCCCTTTAATTCATCTAGACAGCAACATCCCTTTAATTCTGTTTGGACTCAGGGAAACAGGATATATTTCCTTGAAAAAATACACTTTGGGGATGAGTTAAGAGGTATGGTTTCATGGATTGCTATATCCATACAATATCACAGTGAATTATTTTTTCCATGCTGACCCCCATTCAATTTCCCATGACTGATTTTCATAAAACACTTGCAGAATGCAACATACGCCATGACGATGACACTGAAATCCAGCCAATTCCAAGGATCTCGCAAGAATGTAAAGCTGTCAATACAGAATCCCCGAGCAAGTACCTTGATCGTAGCCTCAAAAGTATAAATGCCAGTAAAGGTATATCTGTGAACATGCAAGCGTTGATTTTTTTTGTAAGTGACATTAAAAAAACTCTAGCTTTTACAGTCTATTTTAATAAATGCAGCAAAAATAAGATAAAATTACAAATAATTTACAGCAGAAGAAAATTGGTTGATATTTATTTCCCAGAAGTAATTCCACTTCACAGTTAAAATTTCACTTTCAAAAGCCTTCTAACTTGCAGCTATTCAACTATCAATTCAACTAAATAATTTCTATTAAAAATTGAGAAATTAGGACTTCATGACTTTCCACTATACCTTTTCTGCAAACTGTAGAGACAGCTGAAATTTAGGGGTGATTTTTTTCAAATTTGTTAAGATTGAAACAATCAACCAAATAGATACCTTAGGCTTTCTTCATACACTTACTTTGATTAACTATCCACCCCAAAAAAGGCCTATAAAGGGCCAAAAATGTTTATCCTACCTCCACTGCTAATGTCATCATATTTTTCCCAAAGTGTATCAGAAACCAGTTGTACAAAAACTGAGTAGTTAATGCTATGTGTGTACACTCTCCTTTGCAACACTTGGTAGTTTAATGATATTGATGATATATTTTAAAATAGTTATAAGGTGATGAACTAATAGATATAATAATAGAAAATTGGAGAGCCACTTGAAGCATTGAAAAAGTAGCAAATCTAATGCTGAAATCTGCATTCAATTTGATAGCACACGTGTTTCACCAAGAAAGTTTTGCTTATCATTAAAAGTGCTCTGTGAGCCTTTGCAAAAGATTGTATCTGCCTCTTTTCCAAGAAAGTGGTCCTCTTTCCAATATTCTGTCCAGATTCATCTTTCATAAAGATACAAAGATATTCTAGGTTTGGAAAAGAAATCTATTTTCCCTCATGCAAACTGAATTCAGATACTGGATATCTGAAATGTGGGAGGATGTTGGTAAAAGTTAAAGTGATTAGAATTCAGATCACATGAGTCTCACTTTCTCTTTTGAATTCTTGCCCTTCTGGATTAGTTTTCTTCATCATCCATTCTAAGCAGTAAGGACCAGACATAAAATCATTAAAGATGGAAGGGAAAAAAGGAGAATACTTACTCCACATCTTTGGCCCATACTGGAGGGTCACTCAGAGTCATGAAGACACAGTTGGCTAAGATGGTTATCATGATAAACATACTGAACAATTTGAAAACAAAGTCAAGGAAATGCCTCAGACCTCTACTGAAAATACCCCTTCCCCACAAAATACTTATTTTTTAAGAACTACATTCTTTGAGGACAGTGGTAGCACTTTCAGTCAGAGTCCAAAAAGTCACAGTTCAATGAATTAAACTAAAGCTATAAACAAAGCTTTGGGCTTGTGTTTGTTTGTTTTTTTTTAAAATGTACATTCCTGATAGCAAACAGCTTTTCAAAAGTTGTTTAGAAATGTAGCTCAGGACTATATTTAATTTAAAAAAATCTTGAGCTTGCTATTTAAATGCTCCCTCTTGCTTTTTCTAGTAGCTGCCCATAGCAGAACCCCAAAATACATCTGTCCTTTGTAATGTTATGGAGGATGGTGGGGATAGCGGTTAAGTTATTAGTAAAAGATAATTACCTTGAAAAATGTGAGACAACAGGGTTGGGGGAAACTGATGTAGGAATATGAGATGGAAATGGTGGCAAATTAAAGAAAAAGAAATAACCTAACCAATTTATTGGGTTTTGGATATCAGAAATTATGATTGTTATAGCACTTCTGCACACCATATTGGTATACTGGTACTGGTATTGGTATACTGGTATTCAGTGTTAAATAAGAAAAGGATATGATAAAATTAATTTTAAAAGAAATCCTTGTCATTTGTAGACATAAAGTGTATTGACAGCCTGTTCTATATAAAGGTAGATGTCAGAGGGAGGGTCAGGACTGGAGCTCATATAGATGTACACACAGACAGCACTTAAACCAGGGGTGGGAACTATGGCCCTTTTATGATTTGTAGACTTCAATTCCCAGAATTCTTGAGGCAGCCATGGTGGTTGGAGTTGAAGTCCAAAAGTCATAAAAGTGTGATAGTTCCCCACTTCTGACTTAAACAAATGAGGGAATTTATTCTAACCATTAAGATATCTATACAGATATAATAACATGAGCTAAATATACAAGTCAAAATATATTTATGAAATGTAGTAGGTATATTAAATGTGTGGGGAGGGAGTGTGCATGCCTGTGCATAGGTATTCATACTTCTTAATTCTCAATTCTTTCTTACTTTGGCTTGTGCTGTATTTTGCCTTCTTTTTTATTTATTTTTTATCTCAATGGCTGATAATGGAATGTCTGTGGGTTCTTCTGGATGTCATACTACTAAACAAAACCTTTAAACCTTTAACTCAGTTTTATTGTCCAATATTTAAAACTTCTTATCTCTTGGTCTCTTCATGTATTCACAAATTGCTCCAATATGTTCTTCCTGGTTTTCCCTCTTGAATCATTGGGCTTGCAAGCTATACTTCACTTGTTTACTACATGAAATCTTATTCAGCAGCATGTTCTGCAACATCTAATATAACACTATCCTCCCCCCCCTCCCCACACACACACCTTCCTCTGCTTTTCTTTTTGATATACAGGCCATATATATATCATTGTATGGGTACCTTAAAGCATTCCCCTCCTTTTTGCCTACATGCATGTTGAGTTAGAATCTAAAAAAACCGTAACCTTGGCAACTGGTTTCCTTCAATTAGGTACTTGAACCTGCCCTAGCAGGTTCCTATCTAAACAGGTGTTGATGAACTATGACTTCCAACAAATCTAGCCAGCTTTGTCAGTAGTAAAGGTTGGCCACAGATATCCTATATTTTACTGACCAGAAGCCCCCAAAACCTCCACCCAACGTGGAACCACTCCATATCCAGCTCAAGCATTCTGATGGATATGAATGTATAAGCACTTTGATTGCACCATTCCGGATAGGATGGAATGGATCCAACATATAGAGAGCCGGAGTGGCACTGAACCGGAATATGGTTTTTCCTTTGTTGAGGATGATGTATGTCTGAAGAAAAAAAAGAAAAACATAAATCAAATGACAAAGTGACATTATCTTTACTATAAAGCCACTGTAGATAAAAATTTTACTGATTTAACTCAGAAGAACAATCATAATAAATAATTATTGCTCTTAATTGTATAATACCAAATCATTTGTAACTAGAAAAAAATGATTTAGAGGGCTGTGAAGGTTCTTGCTGGTTATGCAGATGGTCAGCTAATTTTCTTGTTAAATGATGACACAAAATATTGACATTGACTCTAGCACAATATTATTTTCACTCATCTTTTCTACCCAGTCAAATTTTATAAGAGATCACCAAGCATATGACAACAGTGGACATTATACATTCAGAAAAATTAAAATCGCAATGATAGTTTTGTGACAAAATGTCTTTAATAAGCTGCAATGGAAACATAGTTCTGAAATTATGTATATTACAAATGGAATACTCTCATTATCTATACAAATTGGTTTTATGTGCTGATGATATCTCTTGTCGATAATAATGTATATTGTGTATGAACATCTATTAATAGAGTTCAACATTTTGGTAATGTCCTAGACTGAGGTTTAACATTACTAAATGCATTCACTAGATTGAAGATGGTGGGATGTCTAAGAAATAATAGTTAGATGTGGTATAATTTTATCTAATAAGCAGCCATGAATAATTAGCAGTAATATTAGCAGAATATTGAATAGTAAAATACAGAAAAATACTGATATGATCAAAGCATGCCACCAATAAATGCCACAATTTTTAGTCATTGTAAATGGAAATATATAGTCTAAGACATGTCGTAGCAGTGACACATTAGAATAGAAAGTAAGAAATAGGTTCGTACACCCAAATGATATAAAAATACAGGCTACTATGTAAAACGATGGATTGACAGCAACGTCAAAGAGGGCAATAAGCATTGGTCCCATTTTGAAATAGAAATATTTGAAGTAAAGTGGCATAGAAATATCAGTAACAAATAAACTTATCATTGGTGACAATATAAAAAAATAGTAGTGACATGGTAAGTTATCAGATTATTTAATTAATTTATAAACTTCCTTAAAAGTTCAAATGTGTAATGTTTCTATGGAAATTTGCATTCAATTGTTTTTCTTGTTTGAATTCTTTGAAATACTTGAAAATAATTAACTCAAATATACTTTTTTCATTTGTAGATATAAACATATCATTCTGAAAAATATCTCAATAAATGTAGATATAGATAGCTAAAATTGCATTGAATTTAAAGGGGGAAAGTAGAATTGTAGAACTGTGGAACTGGAAGGAACTAAAGGAGTGTTTTGTCTAACCTTCTGTACTATGGAGGAAAACCAAACTTCTTCTCAAGAAATGGCTATCCTGATTCTCTAGTGAGAAAAAAAAAAACTATAATTATCATAGCTAGACATTTCCCCTATTTTATCTGCAGTGTGTTCTTATATTTAAGTGAAATCTAAGTATCTGCAACTTGCACTTGTTATTTCTGGGCCTAGTTACTGTGGCAATAGAAAATTGCTCCTAACTTTTTTCCCTTTGGCAATCGTCCTTCAATTTTCTTTATATCAAAATAAATAACTTTTACTTTCTTTATACTATTCTCTAGTCCTTATATCAATTACCTATATCTATTACCTTCCTCTGAACTTGTTTGACCTATCAATAAATATCCTTCTGGGAATATGATTCTTAGAATCACATGCAATGGTCCTACTGTGGTATAATCAATACATAGAACAAGAAATAAGGACTTCGTATCCCTTTAATACTTTTTCCGATGCAGGTCTATCAGCTGGCCTATGTTTAGCTTTTCCCCAATGTTCACACCCACGTCCTTATCTAATATAGTGCTTTTCCAATATATACTGTCTGTGCTCTGTTTTTTTCTCCCTTTTCCTGTTGAAGAACACCTTGTTTCTTTCAGTTCAGTCTTGAATCTATTCAGATTAGATTGCAATCTTGTTTTAGCCAGACCTTCCAATTTTATTAATCTGCAAATCTCATAAGAAGATCTCATAAGAAGCATGAACTGCTTCTTATGAGATTTGCAGAAGAGTACTACTCTTGAATGAGAGAAACATGTAGAGCTATTAACACTGTTACTATAAAAATGTTATTAAAACAAATTACTTAAACATCAATACCCTTATCTATAAATATATTTTTATTTTTATCAGATTGAAAAGAACTTGTAAATAAATTCTTTATGAATACAACAAATCTTTATACATAGGAGCTGTGATAGCATAGCGGTTAGAAGTATGCATATTGCCAGGCTAACTCTGCCCACTGCCAGGAGTTCAATCCTGACAGACTCAAGGTTGACTCGGCCTTTCATCCTTCTGAGGTCGGTAAAATGAGGACCCAGATTGTTGGGAGTAATATGCTGATTCTGTAAACTGCTTAGAGAGAGCTGTAAAGCATTATGAAGTGGTACATAAATTTATTGTTATTGCTATTTCCTATATTTAGTCGTAATTACCATATAATTATGTAGATTTTTAGTTATTTATTTATTAGTTACGTTTATATGTTATCCATCTCATGATTCAAAGCAGTTTTGGCCCTTCCTGGCTTTCAGCTTTATTAAAGGACATATATTTTGAATTCAGTATCTTTGTGGAACATTTAAAAAGAAACACTACCATATGGGCATAGGTAATATTTTATTATGTGATAGTAGCAGCTTGGCTCCATTTATAGCCATAATCTCTATTGCTTTATTAAAAACTGCAAGACACAACCGGAAGCCATTGGGATGAAAGTATAGTTTCACTCTTAAATCATATAATAAATTTTCATTCTAGATAATCTCAGTCTGAAATAAAGGTAAATCCTTTGTTTTTAATTTTGAATACTGAACAAGTACAGTGTTACATCATTTAAATCAGTTGATTACCAAATCAAGTTTTGTAATCATTTGAGTCATTACAAGAAGGATCTTAATCACAAAAAAAGGTGAACATAGCAATTGAAATATTTCTTGATTTTGGAATCTGGTCTGGGTTTTCCCAGAGTTTTAAGTTCCTGTCAGTTTTCTTAACGATCTTAAAAGATTACTTTGACCACCCCACAGGTCATTTTTTTTCATTGCCATTGTAATTTCAAACAGTGACTAAACCAATGGTTCTAATTCAAAGACTACCTGTAATGAAAAGGCTGGTTAGAATTATGCTGTGGTGAAAGTTTCAGAAGCTTTAGCTGGTGCAGTGTGGCAGCAAGGAAGGTAGGCACTGCATTAACTCTTGCAAGATTCTGTTACTATATCTTTATAATAAAAGTGACATTGGACTGTATAGCTTTGGTGTCTTAGTCTATTCCATCCTAAAGAACTGACCTCTAATTTATCAAGCAGTAAAAAGAGACAGTGGGAAATTTGTATTTTCAGACTTTCAAGATTCTGTTAATGCAACTTTACAATAAAGTAGAATTAATTCCTTGCTTTAATACTATTTCCTATCTGGTCTATTTGGGAGGCTGACAGAGAAAAGCTTTCATAATATCACTTCATATTATTATTATTATTATTTTATACACAAAATGACAATGGACACACAGCAAACGAGCTGGGTTTCACATCACAAATCACTAGTCAAACACTTCCCAAGCATTTAGGACTGCATGATGTATTGGTAGATTATGTGAACAGATCCCAGTAAGGTGGCCTTCTGCAGCTGACCCATGGTGATTTTGTCAGTGCCAATTGTCTTTAAGTGCTTGCCTAGGCACAGTACCCAGTGTGCCGAGTACCACTGGACCCTCTTGCACTGGTTTATGCCAGAGTCTCTGCATCTATTATTATTATTATTACTATTATTATTATTAGTAGTAGTAGTAGTAGTAATAGTAGTAGTAGTAGTAATATTGATCATCACACAGTCAGCCAGATGTTCAGATTGGGTTTGGCATTTTTGTCTACCTACCAAGGACCTGGGATAGTGCGATGTGGATGTTTTTATTTATTTGTTTGTTTGTTTGTTTGTTTTGTCAATTGCTTACAAGATAATAGGTATAAGTATAAACATGAGTAAGAATACAGGAAATAGGTACAAATAAATGGGGACAAAAGGACAGGGACGGTAGGCACGATGGTGCACTTATGCACATTGCTTATTTGATAGTATTACATATCATCGCAGGATGGAACTGTTCCAAGTAAAGCCGCCTTCTGCAATTATTATTATTATTATTGAATGCTGTCTTTCCTTTTAACATTTCCTACTTACTTTCTGATCGCTGTAAAATGTATCCAAGTCTTCTAGAGGAACTCCAATGAGTTCTGGAGGAGGGTCCCCATAAATGAGTGGGAGGCCTTTTCCTTGTTCCAAGTCACTGCGGGGCTTTGGCAGCTTTTCTTCATCAAGAACCTCCTCGTGTGGGTTCTTCAATTTCTCAGCTTCCCGTTCTGCAATCCGTTTCTCTATAGCCTTAAGGGACTCACGGGTAAAAGGGCGTAGGCAGTCCGGACCTGGGATGTAGGGTGAGGCTGCCATCTTTGCATTCTGCTCCTGGAACAATTTTATGCAGAGTCACAAAACAATGGAGGGAAGGCTAATGAGAAAAAAGAGAAATAGATGAATTTTGGACTGGACTTAATTACACATCATTAGCAAACTTACTTATTTGATAGCGTTGGATGCATTCAGTTACAGGTAACTCTTAAAAAGCTTTCTTTTTGGAGTTTTAAATTTCCAATGTGCATGCAGAAAAATTTCAGTTTATAAAATGGAATACAATCTTTAATTTTTCCTCATGTAAAAAGCCTTTTTGCCAATAGACAGTAAGCACGATATTCTACTACAATGCTCTCCTTGCTGTACTATTTTTAAATAACAACAACAACAACAACAACAACAATAATAATAATAATAATAATAATAATAATAATAATAATAACCACCTTTATTGTCACAACAAAATTTATTCTGCTCCTGCTGATGGTATCTGTAACAAAAATACAATACAACAAAAATAATATAGAAAATAGTCCTTATACAAGTAATTAGGGAGAAACCAGTCATATGTTTCCATGTATGTATGGAGTGATTATAGTTGTATTTAGGAATCTGACAGCCCGTGGATAAAAACTGTTTTAAAACCTGTTTGTCTGGCTGGCTATATTTCTGTGTCTTCCCCCTGATGGTAAATGTTAAGTTCTGCGCATGGGTGCAAGGAGCGGAGACGAGGCAGTGAACAGTGAACTTCAACTCTTTATTAATCATACTGAACAGAGCAATCATCTAGGGAAGCAGCAGCCCTTTTATAGGGTTGGCTGCTGTCCTATTAGCCAATGAGAAACATGGAAGTGTTAAACCCTTGAACCAATGAGAGTTGGCCCGTTAACAGCCAATCAGATTTCCCAGAAAGGACCAATCCGATGTCGCTATTATCGGCCAATCAGAAGTGCAGGATTAGAACCCTGCTTTTTACTTAAGATTGTTAAAACTTTATTAAACGCCTTTATTAGTTCATAACACCCCTTCCCCCTAGGTTCTGTTTGAGGGGTGCGGTGACGTAATCCCATAGATATGCAGGTTGTTTCAACTGTCTATTAGATTTGCGCTGTCCCACCGGTTCCTGTCTGTAGTCCGGTTTCGGTGGAACGTGTGGTGGACTCCCATGGAAAGAATGAGACACAGAGGCTGGTGTACTCGGGATGGGAGTCTAGAGCAAATTCTAGTGCCCCCTTTTATTGAGAATTTCGTACATAGTAAGCATACACATTGTGGATTACAATAATTAGATATAGCACACAAAACTGTTTACAATTGTCTGAGCTGCTTAATTGTTTCTGGTGTTTGTTTTTAATTTCCTTGCTTATCTCAGTGACCCTTAGGCAGACATGTATGTATAAGGTCTTAGACTAATCATTACCCAATACTGAAGTCAAAGTTTTATTCCCACATTTCCCCTGTTTTAGTTTTTTGATGATCGCAGATGCCTCGGTAGCTTTTCGCCATCTGCAACAACAGTTCTCCTTCCGTAGGCTTCACCCGACACATTCCTAAAAGTCCAGGGAGACATTGGATACAACAGCATACACAAAGAGAAAGTATAAAAAGCAATATCACTCCAACAATTAGGTGACGAATCCATGAACCATCTGGCAACCAGGACCAAAGTGCAGACCACACGTCCAGTCCCTCATCCTCCGATTGTAATGGATTCTCACTCAGGGTTTGTTCCATATGCTGTATAGTAGCTGTAATGTTTGGAGAATAATCAGAGATATAAATGCAACAATGTGTATGAATCACAGCGCAAATTCCCCCTTGTGCAGCCAAAATAGTGTCCACCGCATATCTGCTTTGCAGGACAAAGTCAAGGATTTTTCCTTGTTCTTCTTCAAGCAGCTTTAGCGTTTTAATGGTGTCTTTAAACATAGTAACTGTCCAATTGTTTAAACGATGCAAATCTCTATAGTTCATCATGACTCCTAAAGGAGGAATAACTCCCCTTGATATCTGTGTCCAGTAGTCATGATTCAAAACAGAGTTTACTTCCGTTGCTGAACGTGCATTGCGGATATGAGCAGTCCCCAAAGATTTTAAAATGACATGAGATGGGATTACTTTCCCAAAGGTGCAGACTCCTTTCCATCGTGCTAGCATGCGATCATAGGCCATCCGTCCACACAGCAACCATAGATTTGCTCCCAGGAGATGACCAACCATATTTGGTTCAGCATAGATTAATCGTAAAAAAGATTCCATTAACATAGCCAAATAAGTGGGCGGTGGTGCGTATTTCCCATTTGCACATTTGGGCAGCTGGTTTTCTATCATGATGGGACAACATGTGGAAGGGATAATAGGACACCCATTTTCATTGATCAAAGATATGATATCAAATTTAGAAATATTATGTACAAAGTAAGTGAGATTTTTAGTTTTCATGTCATCCGGATAAACCTGACTTCCATTGCTAATAACAATTGTTTTGTTACAAAATGGATATGTTCCCAAGTAAGTCATATTCTCCACTGTCTCATTGTGAGTCCAGCAGATACCCGCCACCTCTTGGATTTGGCTTCCAAGATGCAATGTATTTATGTTACTTTTAGTCCAACTGTTAGACCACATCCCTGAACAACCATAGCATTGTCCCTTATACCAGTCACCTTCAGCCAAAGGTACTGCAACCATTGGAAGCCCTGATGTTTTGTGAGTTGGCATGTGCATACATACCCAACAATCAGTTTTATTATGAAGGTTTGCTAGCTTCCCCATGTCCTGGATCAATGTGTTTCTTTTCCATTCCCCCAAATCCATCCCCTTGCCCCTTTGGCTGATGATAAGGACGCACACAGCGAGCAGGAACCCAAACAACTGTCCCCTCATCTTTAACAGCAGCATATCAGCAGGACAGGTCCTTTCCACGTTGGATCTGGTAGTCTCTTATACCGAACTTTTGGTCTTGGCGTACCTGCAGAAGGAGAGGAAGCAAAATGCCTACACCCCCCCTCAGGGGCACGGCACTGGGCTTTAAAATGGCCAGGCTTTCCACAATTAAAACAATTCCCTGTAGGTTTCATCCCTTTTTGCAATGCCATAGCCAAAGTCTCCATGTTGTAAGCCTGAGAACCCACCACTGCACATGCTTTTAACAGATCAGCCAGAGTAACCTCACCTCTAGCCACCCAGGGCTGAAAGATACGCTTGCAGTCAGCGTTTGCATTTTCAACTGCCAATTTCAGCAAAAGTTCTTTTGCAGCTTCCTCATTAGAGATTTGCCTGGTAATAGCCAATTGTAGCCTTTCCACAAAATCATTATAAGACTCAGATGCTGTTTGCTTAATTTGAGAAAAAGACCGTGCTGGGGTTCCCACATCCTGAATGCGGGACAATGCCCCAAGGACAGCTGCCATAACCACTGGAAATACGTGATCAGGCAAATTAGCAGCTTGATCTGCAGTGGATTCAAACAAGCCTGCCCCATAGATTTGATCTGGTGTATACAGCCCCCCTGAATTCCTTCCCCTAGTGACAGCCTCCCTTTGGTATTCTGAGTCAAAGACCACATACTGAGTAGAGTTCAATATCATTCTCATTAAATCTTTCCAGTCACTAGGAATCATGCGTGAGGTAGCCAAACTTGTCAGAAGCCCCTTTGTAAAAGGACTTTGAATACCATAATCTTTCACTGCTTTTTTAATTTCCCTAAGAATTGCTAAAGGAATCGGAACCCATTCAGTCTGCAGATTGCCTTGAGCATCCACTTGCCTATTGACTGGAAATAAATTCATCTGGGTAATCTCATCAGACTCTAACTTCCCCTCATTGAAAGCCTGTTGCATCATGGCTTGAACTTTTCCCATTTTTGATTGGATTTTATCATCCACTGGAGTAGGCGTTGTTGGAAATGATAAAGCACACTCCAGTTTTGGAGAAGGCGGGTGCAATACAATTCCTTTATAAGGAAGAGGTTCTACTAAAGTTTTTAAAAGAGGTTGTTGCTGGGTCTCTAAAGCAGTCATAACAATCTTCCAAAATATCAAAATTTCAGCTGTTGCTCGTGGCTCTTCATGAAGGATATTTCCAATTCTCCTCCATGTGTCTAACTTTAAAGAGCCTTTCTCTGGATACCAGGGACATTGCCACCAGATCTCTTGCAGCAGCTCTCTCACATTATCTTTTGAAAGAACTATTTGCTCCCCCCCAGAGGGTTTAAAGATAAAGTTGTTTGTCCTTGCTAACTCCTGCAACTCACTAACATGCCGTTCCTGTGGTTGAGAGAGTTTTCCCCCCATGCTCCCTGAATAATCCTATTGTCCAGCAATAGTTAAGTATGTACTTTACCTATTCCAGGCGAGGAAACACGGAGGTCCGGACACGTACCACCTGCAGTGGATCACGTCGGGGTCACCACTTGTGGTGCACTCCCATGGAAAGAATGAGACACAGAGGCTGGTGTACTCGGGATGGGAGTCTAGAGCAAATTCTAGTGCCCCCTTTTATTGAGAAATTCGTACATAGTAAGCATACACATTGTGGATTACAATAATTAGATATAGCACACAAAACTGTTTACAATTGTCTGAGCTGCTTAATTGTTTCTGGTGTTTGTTTTTAATTTCCTTGCTTATCTCAGTCACCCTTAGGCAGACATGTATGTATAAGGTCTTAGACTAATCATTACCCAATACTGAAGTCAAAGTTTTATTCCCACAGAACGTTTTTTGATTTATCTGATACAGGCGGTTCCGTATCCTCACAGGACGACTCGGTGCCGCTAATTCTGTCATTGTTGTCCTCCGGTCTCTGCGGGCTCGCCTCCATTGAGGTATTCCTCTGTGGCAAGGTAACCCCCCTTCCTGATGTAACGTGCTGGCCTGCTGACTTTCTTCGATTTCATCATCCAGTATCTCGAATTCAGTTCCCTCGACATCCCCTCCCCCCTCAGTTTGAGAGTCACAGGAGTCGCGGGAACTGGGTAGCAGCCTAGAGCAAAGCTGATCTATATGGCGTTTCCATATCTTTCTGTCCAATGTTTGAACGCGGTACGATCTGGGCCCGGTGGTTTGGGTTACGGTTGCTTCGACCAATATTGGTTCACCGGAAAGGTTTTTAGCAAAGACTAAGTCACCTACCTTGAACTCACGGCATTTTCCGTTAGATCCACAGGGTTTCTCTGGTGCATAGGATGGGTGGAGACGGTCGAGGTGGGAATAGAGCTTGCGTCCCATCAACAGTTCAGCTGGAGTCTTGTTGGTGACGCTGTGCGGGGTGATGTGTTGGAGTAGGAGTATTCTGTTTAGTTTGTCGTCAATGTCCCCATAGTTTTTTAACAAATTGGACCATGCGCTCGGCCCTGCCATTGGCCGCAGGGTGTGCCGGCAAGGTTAGCACATGGCGGATACCCCGGTCCGCTAAGTATTGTTCAAACGCCAGGGCAATGAACTGGGGTCTGTTGTCGGAGACTAGAACATCTGGCAGTCCATGTGTTGCGAATAGTTTATTTAATTTGAGGATGACTGAATCGGTTGTAGTAGTCCTCATCTTGTGGATTTCAAGCCAGTTGGAATAGACATCCACTGTTAGGAGGAACGTATGTCCCTAAGTAGGTCCCGCAAAGTCAATGTGGATGCGGGACCATGGCCCCCGGGGGGTTTCCCACTCCGTTGGAGTTGCTCTAGCTGGGGCACTGCTGACTTCTTGGCATTTTAGACAAGTCTTCACCCAGGCTTCGATTTGCTTATCGATGCCCAGCCACCACACGTAGCTTCATGTGAGCGCTTTCATACGCACGATGCCGGGGTGACCGTCATGCAATGCTTTCAAAACTGCTCATTGTAACCGCTCTGGGGGGACGACTCTGTCTCCCCATAGGATGCAGCCTTTCTGTGAGAAAAGTTCTGTTTGCCAGTTTCTGAAAGGGGTGAAGTCGTCAGGAGTTTTCTTCTACTGGCCATCCTCGTTCGATCCAGCTGAGAACTTGCGCCAGGACAGGATCTCGTTTCGTTTCGATAGCGATGTCTCTGGCTGTTAGCGGCGGTGAATATAGTGTTTCAATCTGGAGTGTCGTGAGGGTTGGAGCTGGGTCGTCGACGGTTTTCGGAAGTGGAGCATGGCTCAATGCATCAGCGTGGGGAATGGCTTTCCCCGGGCGATGTTGCAATTTATAATTGTACGCAGCTGAGAACTCCGACCAACGAGTCATTCTAGGTGACAATATATAGGGGGTTGGCTTGTCTCCCACTATAATCCCCAGCAAAAGGTTTGTGATCGGTAATAATAGTAAAAGCTCGTCCATACACATATTCATTAAACCGTTTCACAGCAGATACAACAGCAAGAGCCTCTTTGTTAATTTGGCTATAGTTATGTTCAATCCTCGATAAGGTCCTTGAAAAATAGGCAATAGGGGCCTCACTACCATTTGGTAACACATGACTCAAAATGGCTCCTACTCCAAACGGTGATGCATCACATGTAATGGTTAAAGGCAAAGTCTCGTTATACTGCATTAAAACAGCATCGAAGGTTAGTAAGTTTTTCACTTGTCGGAATGTGTGCTCCTCTCGGTGTCCCCAGACCCAAGTGGCTTTTTTGTCGAGAAGTCTATGTAGGGGCTCAGCTATGGTTGCCTTCTGGGGCAAGAAGATGTTGTAAAAGTTAATGAGCCCCAGGAAAGCTTGGAGGTCTGTTCTGTTCTTGGGTCTTGGGGCGTTTTTGATCGCTTTTAATTTGCTATTAGTGGGGTGAATGCCTTGCTTATCGATTAGGTACCCCAGGAACTCTACTTTCTCTGAACACAGTTGACATTTATTTTTTTTAACCTTTAGGCCGGAGTCTTTAAATTTCTGGAGAACCATTTTAAGACACCTCTCTAGTACTTCTTTATTCGGGGCCACAATTAGAACGTCGTCAAAATATGGCACGACCCCCTTGATCCCTTGCAAAAGTCTCTCCATCAGACTTTGAAAAATCCCTGGGGCCACGCTCACTCCGAATTGGAGTTGGTTGCATTTAAAAGCGCCCCGGTGCTTTTAAACAATCGTCTGTGCTTCCGCGGATTTTTTATCTACAGGCAGTTGTTGGTACGCCTGCACTAAATCCAATTTAGCGAAGACTTTTCCGCCCCCCCAGGGAATGGAGAAGGTGTTGAACCACCAGCACCGGGTAAGCGTTCTGTTGAAGGGCGTGATTAAGGGTGGCCCGGTAGTCCCCACAAATTTTTAATGATCCATCCGGTTTGATGGATGTTACGATTGTTATACAGTATGTAAGGATATTTTCTATCATAGATTGATAGAAAGAGGTCATCAGCCATTATTCCACCTGATTTTTCCACAGGACTCTAAGAAAATAAAGTTGAGCCTTCCTAACCACCAGAGACATGTTGTATTTCCAGGTGAGGTCTTGACTAATAAGCACTCCCAAGAATTTAAAAAAGCAAAACCTTTCTATATAGCCCCCCTTAATATACAGTGTGGCAAGTTCCTCTCCATGATTCCGGAAATCCAGCACCATCTGTCTTGCTAGATTTTAAATGTAAGTTGTTTTTTAAATACCATGTGGATAACTTCTAGACTTTTTCCCTATATGCTGATTTGTCCCCTCCAGTTATAAGACCCAGCACCGTTGTATCATTTTATAGAGTGCACCAAAGAAAATAAACTCTAAGAACCTCTATCTATAAACCAAAGTAGTACAATATGTTAGACTTTTATTATTTCACTTCTATGTGTATTTTAACTGAACCTATCCACACAGCCAACAGTGTGAGTTTGGCATTTCTCACTGTCCTTCATTTTAAAGCAGGGGTGTCAAACTCAAGGCCCACAGGCTGGATCCAGGTGCTTAGATCTGGCCCGCGTGCCATTCTGGAAATAACAAAGGACCAGCCTGGGGTGCCTTTGTCAGTGAAGCTCCATTTTTGCTGGCAGAGGGCTGCAGGAGGCCATCATGGCCAAAACCAGAGTCCAGGCAGACCACATGCAGCCTCCACAGGCTCCATTTTCACTGGCAGAGGGTTACAGGAGGCCATCATGGCTGAAAATGGACATGTGACACTGAGAAGACCATGCCCCTTAATATGGTTTCAGGCATGGGTGAAATGAATGGAGACAGTCTTAGTTCGTGAACTTTCAGCTCTTTATTACACAGTGACTTAAAAACTTTAATAACAACAACTCTGCCTTATATAGGAAACCTTAATGCGAAATAACCAATAGGGAGCTGTAAGACGCTAGCTCCAGAACCAATAAGAGTCCTTCGTTAAGGGCCAATCGGATTCTCTGAACTCAACCAATCCGATCGAGCCGCTTAACAACCAATCAGAAGTGCAGGGCCAGAACCCTGCACTTTACCCCAAGCTCGCTTCTATTTTAACTATTTACATACATAACACCCCTGGCCATGCTCACCATAGCTACCTACCCACCCCTCAGCCACACCCACCCACCAGTCCCCTGAGGTCAAACATAACCCTGATGCAACTCTCAATCTAATTGAGTATGATACCCCTGTTTTAAAGCATCAGTCTTTCCTGATCTAGTGGGGGGGGGAATAAAAGAAGGAGATTTTGGCAGGAATGAGGAGGGGGGGAGAGTGAGGGGAGGAAAGAGGGATTTTTGAGTGGGGAAAGCCAGAAGATAATAATAGAAGGGATGCCTGGGGAAAAAGAGGCCTGGGAGATAGGAAAAGAGGCTGGGGGAGAAAATGGAGAAACAGGCCTGGGGAAAGGAAGCGGAAGTGAAGGGAATAGGGAGGATAAGAGGGGCTTCTGTGGGGCAAGCAGAGGAATCCACAAAGGAACAGGGGCCCTTATGGGGGTAATGCTACACTAGCACTCCCACGGTTCCCACTGGATATTCTTACAAAGAATGCTATTGAATAAACTATAAACTGTAGATTTGATATTTCTGTGAATGGCAGCAAATATTTTAAAAAATAATTTCTTCTATAGAAATTGCACCCATACTACATATTTTAAATGTCTCCAATTTTTTCTAGGAGACTTTGAGTATGCTCCTAGCTGCTATTGTGTTGAGGATGAATGGATTCACAAAACCTGAAAGGCAATTTTATTCTACCCTCAACTCAAAGTAATTTAATGATATACAGAATACTGTCCCTAATCTGCAAATTAAATCCAGTGAAAGACATATGAATGTAAGGGGGAAAACAAGATGGGTTGGTCCTAATTCCTGAATAAAATGCTATAAAAATAATAAGCTTTTTAAAGTGCTTGCAAGTATTCAGTGTATTAGTTTGAATCTTTATTCAAATAATAATGTTAGATGGCTGCAGTCACTACTCCTATAGATATCAAAGTAGAAATGAGGCAGAGATAACCAAGTTTTAGCTAAGCTTATTCATACCATAGGCCTAATTTTATGTCCCCTCCAGTACTCATGCAAAGTATGTACTATGGACAGGAAACAAGTAACTGTGCCTTTTGTCTGTGGGGGGGGGGGGAAACAGGCAAAATATATTATGTAGAAAGAGAAAGTCTTTTCATCATGCAATTTAAAAATCAGAGTAACAACAGTGACCTATCACATAAGAAAATTGTCTGGATGTGAAGTCAATAAAGGCCATAAAGCTTTTTAAAGATGTAAACAACAGCATATTTGTGAATATTGTGTTGTATTGATGCTAAATTTATGGACCTGTCCTATCTAGGGCAGTTTGTAAGAGAGACGGGGCCTCCAGTAGCAGAGGGAATTCTCCCTCCTTTAGACATGACAAAGTAAACTCTATGGGGGAGGGGAGGGATAGTATGTATCTTGCCTTCTCTAGGCAGTCAGCCTTGGAGAAAGTGTTGCACTTCTCCAGCTGTTGTGAGCCATCATAGGTAGTGTTGGGTTTCAGCAACAAGATGACTCAGGCTATTCCTCCTAAGGAAGAGGAGGAAAGGAAAGAAGCAGAAGGAGCCATATACAAGAAAAACAAGGCTAGGCTCACTACCCTGCCACTTGACAGCCCCACCTGCGGTCCATTTCCTAGGCTTCTTTCCCTCTCTCTCCCTTTTACTCACATCCTGTTCTACCCAGCTGCCTGTGGTCTTTCCATATAATGTGAAGCCTGCCTCTGTTCACAAACCACAGCTATTGCATGCCATTAGCTAGTCATGTCCTTTCAAATCTTCCTTTGCTAAAAAGAACATATTCATTTTTTTTTTTTTTTTTAAAGTAGAGGATAAATAACTCCCAAGCAAATAGATGCCATGAATATTGAACAATATTGTATAAATGAAGGCTCAAGGAGACCTACCAAGTTATGGGTAGGGTCGTAGCTGCAGGGGTCCAGTGCAATTGGAAACCAGAATAAGTATCTGTGAAAGTTTCCATGCTGCAGAGATTCAGACTGAAAGAAAGACCATCCCTAGTCAAAAGGATATCAATGCAGTGACTTCAATGTTTGTAACACAGGAAGAGGATTTAAGCCCTTATTGCCACACAAACATTCAGCTTTGGTCATAGGTAACTAAGATTTGCAACACAAGAGCCCTGCAGCTATTTCAGAAACAAAAAAAGACAATTATTTGCCTATACTAAAGGAAGAATTTACCTTTAAAGATTTCACACCACAATTGCTTTCAAAACATAAATTTGCTGTCTCATTTTATATCATTCAGTGCACAATCGATAATAACCATGATATCCAGATCCTTGTGGTGTAAATTCTCTAACCTTTTTAATCTTTTATACATGCTAGCAATTTGTTTTTTCACATCTATATTATGTGGTTCCTCCTTATTTGCAAGGCCATTGATTACACTGTCAATTTCATCTCAACAGATACAAAAATACATACTCAAAAGGAAGAAATAAATACAATTTATCGCACTAGCTCACACACCTTTTGATCAGGTCTTTTTCAAGTACAAAGAGGTAGGTTTTCCTTTCTTTTTTACTTATGAATGTTAGACCTGCTTTCCCCAAGCTGGTAATATCTCCCCATGGAATAGAATAAAATACACAACATCCAGAGTTTATTTATTTATTCATTTATTTTTATTTTACTTATTTTATTTGTCAAACTTGTATTAGAGAACATGTATAAATATAAACAAGATTATGAATACATGAAATTGATATGAATGAAAAGGAACATTAGAACAGGGATGGTAGGCATGTTGGCACACCCCTTACAGACCTCTTAGGAAAGGGGTAAGGTCAACAGTAGACAGTCTAAGGTCAAAGTTTTTGGGGTTTGGGGAAGAAACCACAGAATCAGGTAGTCTATTCTAGACATTGACCACTCTGATGCTGAAGTCATATTTTCTGCAATTGAGTTTGGTACGGTTTACCTTGAGTTTGTATCTATTATGTGCTTGTGTATTGTTGTGGTTGAAGCTGAAGTAGTCATTGATGGGTAGGACATTGCAATAGATTATTTTATGTACTATGCTTAGGTCAGACCAAAGCCTTCCTGTCTAGAGGTGGTTGCCGAACTTCTGTTAACAGTTTCTATATAAGCCTGGATCTTTCTGATCTTCTAAAGCAGGAATGTCAAACTCAAGGCCCACAGGCCAGATCCAGCCCATGGGATGCTTAATTCAGGCCTGAGGGGACAGTCATGGAAAAGATGAAGGACTAACCCATGGTACCTCTGTCAGCGAAAATGGAGCTGCAGGTGGCCCTGTTTTCAGCCTGGACAGCCTCCTGCACCCTCTGTCAGCAAAAATGGAGGCCAGGGCAGGCCCTGGACTCTGTTTTCTCTGGCAGAGAGTTTCAGGAGGCTGTCAGGCCAAAAACAGGGCCTGCGGTTGGTTTCAGGAGGCTGTCCAGACCGAAAATGGGGCCGGGGGGGTTGTACACAGCCCCCCTGGCTCAATTTTTGTTGGCAGAGGGCTAGCTAGATAAAATAAAAGGAAAACAAAATAAAAGGATAAATGTTTCCTTTTTTGCACTGGAGCCTGCAAAAAGGGACAGGAAAAGAGCAGCAGATGGCAAGACTCCTATGGAGGACAAGAATCTGGCACTCTCCTTGGTCTCACCAGTGGACAATGGATCCTCCCAGCCCCACCTATGTCACCACAGGTGCCGCAACACCAGTGATTTAAGCTGGCCACGCCCACCCCGGCCATGCCCATCCCACCCCCTAAGGTCAAACACAACCCTGATGTGGCCCTCAATGAAATTGAGTTTGACACTCCTGTTCTAAAGTAAGATGGGTTATAAATAGAGTTGGCCCTCATTTATTGTGGCTCTCAACATCAGGAATTCTCTCTTTAAGGAGGTTTGTTACTACTTTGGCATGGTGCAAATATTTTTACGAGAAAAACTTTTCTGGTATTTAATTTGTATGGGGATGGGATTCAAAAATCCCAGCAACCGGTTCGCTGCCCAGTTGCTGGGTGGGCAAGGCATGGTGGGCGTGGCCTACCAGAATTTCCAGGAGGGACATTTTTCACCTTCCCAAGGGTCCAGCAGCTTCCCTCGGGCCTCTGGGAGGGGGAAAACGGACTCTCTCAGGCTCTGGAAGCCGGAAACAGGCCTGTTTCTGGACTTCCAGAGCCCTGTTTTCCCTGTCCCAGAGCCTCTGCACAGACCCTGCACTTGCCAGCATTGAAAATGGCCTGCATGGAGACTCCTGGAGGGGCAGTGCGGGTTGAGCTGGGCCAGCCAGTTGGTTCAAATACCAGTTCACTGAACCAGATGCAAATTTAACACCCAGTTCATCTAGACTGAACTGGTCCAAACCAGTAGAATCCTACCCCTGAATTTGTAGCTATATTTTAATTTATTTTGTACAATTTTTGTGCTGTACGGTCATTTACATTCTTGTAAATGCCGCGCTGTGATGGGTCAAAGCACGCAGGGATCCGATTGGTCGAGCGAGCTGCTCTGATTGGCCCGCTGCGGATCTCCTGCGATTGGTGGAAACTAATCGCGGGAGATTCAAAGCGGTGCCATTGGCTGCAGCCGCCGTGGCTTGGGAATAAAAAGCCGCTGTTCTTCCCCCAGAACCCGAGCCGTTCTCGGGACCAATAAATGAGCTGAACCAAGTCACTGAGTCCTGGTCTCCTTGCCGCGCCGGACATAACACTGGCGACGAAGGTGGGATTCCAAGGCTAATCCCCCACCAACACGTGTCCGGAGGAAGCAAGATTGATGAGGTGGCCAGCATCGCACCGCCCGCGCCCTTTAATCCCGCTACCAAGGACTGGGAATCATACACAGACAGATTCCTCATGTTCCTCGAATATAGCAACATGAAGGATGCCGCCGGGCCGAAGAAAAGAGCTGTCTTCCTGACACACTGCGGGCCCGCAGTGTTCAAGATGGCGAAAGCTCTAGCGAAACCCATGGATGTTAAGGAGATGGACTGGACTGACCTCAAACTATTGCTCCAGAACCACTTTGCCCCTGCCATGCCCACCCTCATCAGGCAGCACGATTTCTTCTGGCGGGATCAGAGATCAGGTGAGAGCATCAGCGATTTTGTGGCTGAGCTACGAAGCCTAGGGGGCATGTGCGGGTTCTCGGACATGGATGAGGCCTTACGGGACCGCATCGTACTCGGACCCCGAGACCTGGTCCTACAGAGCCGACTGATGGCCAAAGGCGACATCACCCTCGCCGACGCCATCGCTGAAGCCACCGCAGCCGAGGCAACCCGGAAATCAGCGAACCGCATGCAGAGACCAGACATCGGAGACTGCACTGCAACCGCCGACCCAGGACGGGCGACCGAGGCCCAACCGGAAGCAAGTCACCACGAGACCACCACCCATCATGGCGAATTCCACTCTACCTCCGACACCACGGACGAGGAGGAGGAGATCCACCAGCTCCAGACGGGACGTGACCAGCGAAATCGGTGGAGTCATAAGTCGGGGACTGCATGTGCCGGGTGTGGAGGTGACCACCCTCGAGCAGAGTGCCGTTTCTTCGATGCAGTCTGCCGGCACTGCGACAAAAAGGGTCACATCGCCTGAGTCTGCCGATTGAGGAAGGCCTACAGCCCCAGACGGTGGGACCACAGCAAGCGGAGATGTGACAGCACACCCCCCAGAGCCAGAGATCGCCAAGCCGACAGCCGATGGGACCGGAGCGGACAGAACCGACGAGGTGGCGAAACCCGGCGGAAGGAGGAAACCCACCAGATGGTCATCATCGGCCATGCATCAACCACCGACACCCGAAAGGTCTACGTGGAGGTAGGCATCGAAGGCGAGCCATGCAAAATGGAGGTGGACTCCGGGTCCTACCTCTCCATAGTCGCCTGGCAAGAAATCAAACGCTTGGTGCCTACCATCCACAAGAAGGGACTGGAGAACAAGAAACTAATAATCAAGGACTACCAGGGAAACCGCATCCCGATAGTCAGAACCAGACAATTCAAGGTAACATTCAAGGGCCGCACTGCAAAGCTTCGCCTGACAATCGTGGACCGAGACCGACCCAGCCGTTTGGGACTACAATGGTTTGCACCGCTCGGCATCGAGGTCATGGGCATCAACCACACCGCCGAGACCAATTGGGAACAGCAACTGGCATGGGACTTCCAGGAAGTGTTCGATGGCACCCTAGGCAAGTACCGAGGGCCCCCCATCTCCTTCAGCCTACACCCCAACATTCCCCTGATACGCCTAAAACCAAGGCGGGTACCCATTGCACTCAGGCCAAAAATAGACGAGCAAATTGACAAGCTCGTCAAGCAAGGGGTCCTACAACGCATTGACCACACCCGGTGGGAGACCCCAATAGTCACCCCAGTCAAGCCCGATGGGTCGGTAAGAATCTGAGGGGACTATAAGGCCACCCTAAATTGCATCTTACAACAAAGCGCCTACCTCGTCCCAGTAGTGCAGCACCTTCTACACTCACTGGGGGGAGGCAAGGTTTTTGCGAAGCTCGACCTGGTGCAAGCATACCAGCAGCTGCCAGTCGACGCAGAAATCGCTGAGGTGCAAACCATAGTCACCCACTGGGGAGTGTTTTGCTGTAACCGACTCCAGTTTGGAGTCAGCGTGGCGCCTGGAATTTTCCAGAGCCTCATGGAGAGGCTTTTGCAAGGAATTAAGGGGGTGGTGCCCTACTTCGATGACGTGCTGATGTCGGCAACCAACCAGCTAGAACTAGAGGGTCGTCTAAGGGAGGTGCTAATGAAATTCAAGGAAACCGGGCTAAAAGTGAAGAGAGAGAAATGCCAGCTTTACACAGAGCGCGTCAAGTTCCTAGGATACCTCCTAGACCGGCACGGCATCCATCCAACCGCAAACAAAATCAGAGCCATTAAGGAGGCCCCCACACCCAGGAATAAAACGGAACTGCAGGCATTTCTGGGACTGCTTAATTTTTACAATGTTTTCCTGCCCCAAAAGGCGACCGCGGCGGAGCCTTTGCATAGACTTTTGGACAAGGCGTCCACCTGGACTTGGGGGTAACACGAGGAAGCCACCTTCAGGAAAACCAAGGACCTGCTCACCTCGGATGCCATCCTCATCCAATACAATGAGACCCTACCACTTGCCGTCACATGCGACGCCTCACCTTTCGGCGTCAGCGCCATCCTCAGTCACACACTCCCGGATGGAAGAGAAGCATCCATCGCTTTCTTCTTGAGAACACTCACCAAACCAGAAAGGAACTATAGCCAGCTGGACAAGGAGGCCCTGGCCATCATCGCAGCAGTGAAGAGGTTCCACGAGTACCTCTACGGCCGCACGTTCACCATTATCACAGACCACAAGCCGCTGCTGGGCATCCTGGCAGGTAACCGGGCCACCTCGAACATCCTATCTCCCAGAATGACAAGGTGGTCCAAATTCCTTGCCACCTACAGCTACCGTCTCACACACCAACCCGGTAAGACTATCACCCATGCAGACGCCTTGAGCCGCTCGCCGTTACCCGACCTAGACACCGACCCAGCGCCCACGACGAGCACCCTCAGCATAGAGACTCTGCCCGATCTACCCATAACCGCATCAGACATTGCCCGAGAAACTAATAAAGACAAATGTCTGGCGCGGGTGTTACATTGGGTGGAAAAAGGGTGGCCGGAAAAAGACGACGACGAAGCATTCAAGACATTCCGGAACTGGCAAACAGAACTCTCGCTACAAAAAGGGTGTGCACTTTGGGGGGATACAGTTGTTATTCCAGAAAAGCTACAAGGGAAGGTATTGGGGTTGTTACACGAGGGGCACCCGGAAGGTATTGGGGTTGTTACACGAAAGTCCTGGCCAGAAGTTCCTCTTGGTGGCCAGGGATGGACAAGCAAATCAAGGCCTGGGTGGCAAGATGTGAACGCTGCCAAGAAACCAGACCGAGCCCTCCTGCGGCACCGATCCTGGAAGGGGAAACCCCCAGGGGACCATGGTCCAGGATCCACAAAGATTTTGCCGGGCCCACTAAGGGACATACATTCCTTATAACGGTCGATGCTTACTCCAACTGGTTGGAGGTAAGCAACATGAAAACCACCACCACAGAGGCCGTGACCAAGGAGCTTAGCAAGCTACTCGCAACCCACGGCCTCCCAGATGTCATCGTGTCGGATAACGGGCCCCAATTCACCTCACTAGAATTTGAAAAATTCCTAACGGAACGGGGCATACGACATGCATTGACAGCTCTGGCGCATCCGGCGGCGAATGGAAGGGCAGAACGGATGGTTCAATTTACAAAAAAAACCATTCAAAAAATCGAACACGGGGAAATCCAAGAAAAAATAAATAAAATGCTCTTCATACAACATATAACCCCGAACACAACAATGAACAAAAGCCCGTCAGAGCTACTAATGGGGAGGAAAATAAGGTCCCCACTCGACAGGCTGCACCCCATATACAACCCGGAGAAACCCCCAAACTCCTCTAGCAAGCACCGGTCCTTTGCACCAGGCGACGCCGTCTACGCAAAGAACCGAACTGGAGACCCACTAATGGTACCAGCAACATAACCCAACTGACAGGCCCCCGCTCATACCGGCTGCAAACAACCGACAGATGAGCCTGGAAATGCCACATCGATCAACTAAGATCAAGAACTATCACAGGAAACGCAACCAACATGCAATGAAACACAGTCAACCCCCCTAATACAAGCCAAGAGGGGAGGGAATACCCCGGGAACCAAAACCCAATAGAAAGAAACCAGCAACACTTACCGACTGACAGCCAGCTCGAAGCCTCACCAGGAAGAAGCAGCCAGGCCAGCTCAACCAGCCCAGAAAGACTAGGCGGGAGGAGCGGAAACCGCAGCTCAACCAGCCCGGGTAAACCGGGAGAGAGCTGCGACAAGAGGCCCGGCAACACCTTCCAGGCGGTTCCATCGACGAGGCTGAGAGCAACAGAGAACCCGACCAAACCAGCCGGGAGCCAAACAACAACTAACCTGCGCAGGTCCAGTAGGCAAGTACGGAGCCCCGCCTACTTACAGGACTACGTCACGTAGGACCGAACCAAGAGGGGAGGGGTGTTCTGTACGGTCATTTACATTTTTGTAAATGCCGTGCTGTGATTTGTCAAAGCGCGCAGGGATCCGATTGGTCGAGTGAGCCGCTCTGATTGGCCCACTGCAGATCTCCCGTGATTGGTGGAAACTAATTGCGGGAGATTCAAAGCGGTGCCATTGGCTGCGGCCACCGCGCCTTGGGAATAAAAAGCCGCTGTTTTTCTCCCAGAACCCGAGCCGTTCTCGGGACCAATAAATGAGCTGAACCAAGTCACTGAGTCCTGGTCTCCTTGCCGCGCCGGACACAACAATTTTCATGTGTTTTTTTTAAAAAAAAAACATTTATATGGCTTTCATTTTCTAAGTTGATTATATATTTGAAACTAAATATTTTGGATCCTAGCTTTTCTTTAAAATATCAATAACCTAACTTTGTTCTGTTCAGATTTTTTAAAATATAGACTAAATAGACAAAAGTATACGTTAAATATTTTGGATATTTGAACCTAAAGTGCAACACAGCAGCCACTGTACATTAGTGTCATACCCCTGTCAGAATCTGATTCAGAGGGAGAGGCCAAACAGCTGACAGGGAGTGGGAGTGTGGCTCCATTGGCTGTGGAAGAAACTGGGGAAGGGCACAGTCCAGCTGGGCAGAGCAGGGGAGAGGGAATTCAGAGGAAGACCCAGGCCTACTCCCTCTTCATCCTAGGGCATGTAGGGAGGAACGGAGAGGGAGCAACATGAGTTGTGTGTCTTATGGGGGAGGATAGGGCCTGATTCCCTTCATTAGCTGCAGCTGGGAACTCAGTATTTAGAAAGGGAAGCTGCGTGCAGTAAGTTGTTGAGACCAAATCGTGAATTTACCTGGTATCATCATGGCTTTTCTGTGTTCCTGGCACCTTCCCAACTTTGTGAGTGTTGCCTTGCTTTCAAGTCTGAAAGTCTTTCTCCTGCTCTGTCAAGTTAATTACTGCAGCTTTATTTGTTTGGATTTTTAGTTGCAGTCTGTATGTAACTTGCTTTGGATTGAATTTTCTACAGTTAAAGGCTGTTCCTGGGAGAGTTTTTCTCCAGCCGAAGGTAACCTGGACATTGGGGGCAAAACTGGAGATAATAAAGGGACTTTTCTTGCTTATTTGATGTGTTGCCTTTGTGCCACGCCCTGGGTCATCACAATTAGTTTCAGGAGATCTAGATAGAAACATTTTATATTTACGCTAGAAGGAAATTTCCCACAGGCATCATTTTGAAACTGAATCTTCTCCTTTAGGAAACTGAATATGTGCAAACATTATTTGAGACCAGATGTGGCATTCAGCAGGTTCTGACCAGTTCTGGAGACCCGGTAGCAGAAATTTTGAGTAGTTTGGACAACCAGCAAATACCATCTCTGACTGGAGATTTTACTGTATCCTTCCCCTGCCACGCCCACCAAGCCACACCAACAGAACCGGTAGTAAAAAAAAATGAATCCCACCACTGTGTGAGACCATAATAATTCAGCCCATGGTTCTTGGAAGAACAGCAGATACTTTCTCCCTATTTCAGCCTGTATTAAATATGTATTTTCAGCTATGGTGGGATTCAAATTTTATTTTTACTAACGGTTCTGTGGGCGTGGCTAGGTGGGCATGGCAGGGGAAGGATATTATAAAATCTCCAGTCAGCGGTGGTATTTGCTGGTTCTCCGGACTACTCAAAATTTCTGCTACCGGTTCTCCAGAACTGGTCAGAACCTGCTGAATGCCACCTCTGATTTTCAGCCTGTATTATGTATTTTAGCCTCTATTATATTCACAGTAGAAAAACTGGTGTATATGTTTTGTTCTTCTAAATATTGTTGTTACAAGCCAAATGGTTAAAATGTCATGTTATATTAAATTCATGATTTAATCTTTTCCCAATCTCAGTTTGTGACATAGAATTTACTCCTCCTCTCTGATTCAGAGCTTGAGAAACTGACAAGTATCTGATTTTTCTTCTTCTTCATGTCTAGTTCACACTTTAAGCTGCCAGAACAAAGCCACCTTCTTGGCCAAAAATAAGTCATCAGTGCAAGAAAAAGAAGTAAAAGAAGGTAACTAAAGAAGGTTAAATCCACAAAATTAAGGATGCTTAATTAAGAAGCAGATACTGTTAATGAATGTTTGCACTGGAACAGGCATTTAACAAAGCCGGGATTTCTTCATCTATTTCTGTATCTTGGTATCTGGCAATAGTTGTCATACCAGCAGATGGGCCAGGGTATGCGTCTTTCAAACAGCATGTTGTTGCCTTCAATTGAACTTATTGGTTTTACACTTAGGCACTCCAATCTATTCAAGATCCTCCAAGTAGTGTAACAGAGGTCAAATCCTTCAGCTATGTCTGTTTTGATATACATTCTTAACATAACATATACTTTCAATCACTAAGTTTTGGGCAGTTTTGAAAATAAAAGGAATAACCAAGTTTAAATTGTCTTTCTGAAACTGTTATTTGCTAATTAATCAGGAATTATTCATCTAATAGAAAGAAATAAAAGGCATTTCAGCTATAAGTAGATAGCTACTAATAAGTATTGCTGCTTCCCAAGCTGAAATTCTGAAAATCTTTTAGATAGATCTTAATCATGGGATGGACATTGAAAAATAGCATAGCAATATACTGTTACATAAAATCATTACAAATAGTCCTCAGCTTACAGCCATTTCTTTAGCAACTGTAATAAGTTATAATAGCACTTAAACAGTGAATTACAACCAGTCTTCACACTTATGACATCACAGCATCCACAGAGGTACATGATAAAAATTTGTGTGACTCACCTAACAACTGCAGCAATTTATTTGATAATTATGGCAAAAAAGGTCATAAAACCAGTGGTCATAAGCTGAAGACTACCTGTATTGAATTCTGTTTCTAGCTATTGGAAAAAAAGGAGTATGGAACAGATTGGAGAACAACCACTGTTGGCTTTAATCAAGCAATCTTGGAAATATCTTTCACTATGAACATTATATGAGCTTCTTGTGTACCATGTAAATACAGTATAACCAGGTCGCACATCTGGGAACAATCAGAGTGGTCAGTAAGGAAATCAGTAAGGAAGAAGGCAGGTTTCCAAATGTTTAACTTCAAGTATTGGATTGAAAGGCAACTCTAAAAAAGCAGACTTCCACCAAACCTAAAATGGTCCCTGTAACCCAAGGTGGGTTGGCTGTGTCGATTTCCTGCTATGGTTCTGATGGCAGATGCTAAACTTCCTGCTCTGAAACCTGCACAAAGAATGTTCCTTTACTTTCTGAGATTATTATGAGGCCTTGAAGGAAGCTGACTTAACTCCTAACGGATGAGAATCTTATACTTAGAGCTGAAACAAGAGCCAGTATTAAAATACCCTTCCGGAATACAGTTTAAAAAGTAACACCAGGGCATAACCTGACTGATCTTGCAAGCTTCTCATTGCAGAAGAAATTGTACTGAGATAATAAATACATGATTAAAAAAAAAAAGTTAACTCCACAGTACCAAGGATGCTTAATTAAGAAGCAGATATTGTTAATGAATGTTTGGATTGGAGCAGGCATTTAAGAAAGCCATAATTTCTGTATCTTATTCATTTTCTGTTCTACTTTTCCAAACATCTTTGCAAAGTATGTAAACGATTAGTGCAAATAATCAGAAATAAAATTTCCTGGAAATTACCAGTAATTTAGAAACAGAAAGTTCTGATAATTAATACAGTAGCTACCTGCATAGCCCACACTTCTGCTAAGGAAGACAGTCTGTTCACAACTACCAATGTAACACTGAGCATTATAGTGGGTGATACAATAAGAAGATAAAGACTTTTGTATTTAAAGATGTATCTCATAGAGAGATACACTGTGAGCAGATTGTGTGTGAAGGTCAACTTTGTAAAAATTATGCACAAATCTTGCCCCATCTCAATTTTTCTCCAGGATAGGCCAATGCAGTTTGATTTTCACTATAGAGATGGACAGGGACATCCATGAAGTGTGCGTGTATGTGTGTAAAAATAGTGCTATTTGTTAAAAAGAGATTGCCACCATCTTTTTGATTTATTCTTTTTACTGTCCTCATGAAAAGGACTAAAACTTCCAACTGCCTCCAATTTCCTTGAATCCACTGAAATAGTTTATTTTCCCCTTACAAGTGTTTTCTGGTAAGTTCTGAGAATTCATTTGTATCAGTAAAAATCAAATTGCCATATATATATATTTTTTTTTTACTCTAGCAGGTGATCAAATGTGAAAGTAGGAAAGCTTTCAGTCCCCCTTCTTTCTCCACTGTTTTTCACAGAACAGAAGATAAGTTTAAGATACAGAAGGATCTTGACAGACTTGAATACTAAGGACTATCTAACAAAATGAAATTCATTGGTGAAAAACATAAGATTCTACATTTAGTCAAGAAAAGCTAAATACGTAGGTATAGAATAGGTAGTACTTGGTTCAAAAGTAATCCTAGTGGGCAATCACTTAAATATGAGCCAGAAGTATGTTGCAGCTGACAAAAAAGCCAGCACAGTCCTAGGCTGCATTAACAGAGGGATAGAATCAAGATCATGTAAAATGTTAATGTCACTTTACAATGCCTTGCTAAGACAATGCTTGGAATACTGCACCCAGTTTTGGTTCCCACGATGTAAAAAAAAAATGTTGAGACTCTAGAAAGAATGCAGACAAGACCAACAAAGGTAATTAGAGGACTGGAGGATAAAACATAAAGAACTGTTGCAGGAATTGGGTCTGTCTAGTTTAATGAAAAGGAGGCCTAGGTGTGTCATCATAGCAGTGTTCTGATATCTCAGGGGCTGACATAAAGAATAAGGGATCAACCTATTTTCCAAAGCACTAGAAGGCAAGACAAGAAGCAATGAATGGAAGCTAAGCAGAGAAGCAACCTGACAGAACAATTAATCAGTGGAACAACTTGCCTCCAGAAATTGTAAATGCTCCAACACTGAAGATTTTGAAGAAGAGATTGGACAACAATTTGACTGAAATGGTATAGGGTTTCTTGCCTTAGCAGGGGGTTGGACTTGAAGACCTCCAACGTCCCTACCAACTCTGTTATTCTGTTATTGTTATAAGAAGTGAAGAAGAAGTAAATCTGTTGTCAGCTCTCAGCAGTGATCACTCTCTGGGAATAAATGACTTACAACAAAGGGTCTTTTCACATACTTTTCAGAATCCAGTCATACAATCAGGTCTTCATAGCCTTACAAAAGGCCAACAGGTTCAAGATCATCCTGTTCCCTGAAGAGAAAATATTCCAGAGGGCAGAGGCTATGGCAGAGAAGGGATTCTGATTCTATCTCCTGATTCCCACCAGCCAAAATGGTGCCCAACCTGAAGGACTGAATTGGATGGGTAAAACAATTGGGAAAAGATAGTCCCTTAGGTACCCAATCCCACTTAATGAAGGGACAATCAGCATCTTGAATTGCACCAGAGTCACACTGGCAATCAATGCTTCTCACATAGCAGTGATGTTACATGTATTGAGTATCCAACACCCTTTATTATTTTGGTGCAGCTGCATTCTGCACCAGTTGAAGCTTCTGGATGCTCTTCAAAAGAAGCCCCATGTAGTATGTGTTGCAATAATCCAGACAAGAGATCAAAATAGCATGAGTGACTATGAACAAACCTTCTTGAGCCAGGGATAGTGCAACTGGTGCACAAATCTAAGGTGTGCAAAGGGCCTCCCCATCATGGCTGCCTCCTACTCTTCTAGTAGAAGCTGTGAATCAAAGAGGACTCCCAGATTCTATACCAGGTCCATCCTGGACAACACCTCCCCATCTAGAACTAAAGGTGGAAAAACCTTGTCACTGGAAAGCCCAAATACCCAAAACTCCCTGTCTTGTTTGAATTGAGTCAAAGCCATTGCACTCCTCCAGACCCTTACAGCATCTAGGCATTGGACAGGATAGCCACAACATCATTTAGATAGCTCAGAATAGAGATAAAAAGTTAGTTATCATTAGCATATCACTACCTCACCCAATTGTCAGATAATTTCTCCCAGCGACCTCATGTAGATATTAAATAGGAAATGAGAAAGAATTGAGCCATGAGCTACAATTCGCTTCATCAAAATGCATGGAGTATTTAAAGTAATATAAGCTTTAGTCTAATTTGTTGGTTTGAGAAAGGGCTTTGGACTGCTCCAGATTTTTGACTGCCTTAGCTATACATAACTTTCCCCAATGCTTTATTCATCTTCTGTTCAATTGCATCAGGTTTTGGGGAACTACCTGGACAAGTCCCTGCAGTTTTCTTGGCAAGATATTTTAAAAGTTATTTGCCTTTGCCTCCTTCCTAGGGCTGAGAAAGAATTAACAATCCAAGATCACCAAGTTGGCTTCATGCCTAAAGGAGGGCTAGAACTCAGAGTGTCTTGGTTTCTTGATTACCCCAAACTGGCTTTTTAATCTCCTACAATGATAGCAGATGATAATTTGAAATCATCTCAGGGATTGTAATGTTTTCATATTGATAAAATGGCATTTTTCTAGATAAGTAGCACTTCTTATCAGTAAATCAGGTTGGTGAGATCCACTTCATAACATCATAGATCAGCCTTATTTAGTGAATGTCTAGTTTAGCAACCGTTTACAGTTATGACAGTGATGAAAAAATAACTTTGCAACCAATCCTTGCATTTATGACTTTTACAGATCTGTAAAGCAAAGGAAAGCTGAAATAAGATCTTAAGCACAATTGTGGATTCATTTAGCAACCAACTTGTCAATCCCAATTGTGGCCACTAAACAAAAACTATCTATAATCTATTCTAATTCACAATCATATTTGTAGTCCCATACTCAAATATTCAAATATAAAATAGAATATAGATTTATGTTTGCTTTTAGACACAGACCTTTCTGCAAGATTTATTAAAACAGATTTATTTTTTCCAGTTACTGATATGAGTAATTAATCCAGGGGTCCTCACACTGTAACCCCTGGGCCAGATACGCAATGTACCCAGCCTGCGCAGTGGTGGGATTTAGTCCTGCCCCCACTCCACCCCTCGCCCTTGTCACTCCTCAAATGACTGGCTTTTCCTGGATGACGGGGGCCTGGGAAGGAGGTGCCTCGCTAACCACATGGCTGCGCTGCCCGCATCACCCCTTCTCCAGCCACTGGCCTTATCTTCCAGCCACACTTCTGCTCATTTCAGCTACCCTTCTGTGCACTTCTGCCCGCAAAGGGAAGGCCGAAGACCATGGGTGGGTAGGGAAGGTGTTCTGTCCCCTCATTTGAATTTTTGAGATCCCCGCGCTTTGATTGGCAAAAGCGCGGGGCGATCGGATTGGCTAGGTGAGCCGCGCCGATTGGCTCGCTGAGAATCTCCTGCGATTGGTCAATTCGAATCGCGGGAGATTCAAAGCGGTGCCATTGACCGCAGCCGCCGCGGCTTGGAAATAAAAAGCCGCAAAGTTTTCCTTTAGCCGCAGTTCGGTTCCTGACTAAATAAAAGAGCTTGATACTAAGTCACCGACTCCTGGCTTCCTTCCACGCAGACTTAACACTGGCGACGAAGGTGGGATCCCTTTCCTGAACCGAAGCACGTGTCCGACGGAAGCCAGCCAACCGACGAGATGGCCAGCATCGCGCCACCAACCCCCTTCAACCCCGCTACCGAGGACTGGGAATCTTACACGGACAGATTCCACATGTTCCTCGAATGCAACGATCTGAAGGATGCCACGGAACCGAAGAAACGAGCCATGTTCCTAACACACTGTGGGCCCGCAGTGTTTAAGATGGCAAAAGTGCTAGCCAAGCCCGCCGATGTTACCACGATGGATTGGGCGGACCTCGAACCATTGCTCCGGAAACACTACGCTCCAGCCGTGCCCATCCTCATCCGACGACACGAATTTTATCGGTGGGACCAGTGGTCGGGCGAGAGTCTCAGTGATTTCGTTGCAGAGCTGCGGCGCCTGGGAGGACTATGCGAGTTCTCCAACATGAACGAGGCCCTTCGGGACCGAATCATGCTCGGCCTTTGGGACCCCGTTCTCCAAAGTCGGTTGATGGCTAAGGGCAACATCGCTCTCGCCGACGCCATCTCCGAAGCCACGGCCGCCGAAGCAACCCGGCAATCAGCAGACCACATGTGGAGACCGAACGCCAGGGACCGCACTGCAAACAACAACCCTGCAAGGTCGACCGAGGCCCAACCTGAAACTACCACCCACCAGGGCGAACTCCACTCCACCTCGGGCACATCAGACGAGGAGGAAGACATCCACCGTCTCCAGGCAGGCTGCGACCAGCGCAGCTGGCGGAGTCGTAAGTCGAGGACCGCGTGTGCCGGTTGCGGAGGCGACCACCCCAGATCCAAATGCCGGTTCTTCGACTCCGTTTGCCGGCACTGCGACAAGAAGGGCCACATCGCATGCGTTTGCCGCCACAAGAAAACCCACAGCCCCAGGCGATGGGACCCGAGTGAGCGGAGACAAGAGAGCACACCTCCCAGGACCAGAGACCGGCCAACAGACAACCGCTGGGAGTGAAATGGACGAGCCCAATGAGGCAGCGAGACCAGGCGGTTCCCACGACGGAGTCCAGAGAAACAGAGACCCCGACCAAACCAGCCAGGATCCAACCTACGACTGACCTGTGCAGGTCCAGTAGGCAGAGACAGAGCCCCGCCTACCTACGGGACTACGCGACGTAAGGACTGAACCAAGAGGGGAGGGGTGTTCTGTTCCCTCATTTGAATTCTTGAGATCCCCGCGCTTTGATTGGCCAAAGCGCGGGGCGATCGGATTGGCTAGGCGAGCTGTGCCGATTGGCTCGCTGAGAATCTCCCACGATTGGTCAATTCGAATCGCGGGAGATTCAAAGCGGTGTCATTGGCCGCGGCCGCTGCGGCTTGGAAATAAAAAGCCGCAAAGTTTTCCTTTAGCCCCAGTTCGGTTCCTGACTAAATAAAAGAGCTTGATACTAAGTCACCGACTCCTGGCTTCCTTCCACGCGGACTTAACAGAAGGGGTGGCTGGCAGAGGGGTGATGCCATCAGCAGAGCCACATGCTCCCGGGCTGGCAGGTGGGGGGGGCAGCAGTTGCAGCCGGCTGGCAGATGGGTGATGCCGGCAGCCCAACCACATACTCCCAGGCTGGCAGGTGGGTGGGGGAGCAGCTGCAGAGAGTCCGTGTGGAGATGAGGGCTGGGGGAGGGGGTTGAGCACTGTCAGGGTTATCTTCTAGCTCCCATGGGGTTTGCAAAGCTCTGCTCACCATAGCTGCCCACGAAGGTAAGACTGACAGTAGGGGAGGGAGACATGCTCTGCACCCATTGCGCAAAGCTGAAGGTCACAGGTGGGTGGGGAAGGTCACCTGGTGGAGCGGTGATCCCAGCAGCACAGCCTTATCCCTGGGAGGCACTTGCAGGTCCTGCTGCTGCTACTGCTGCTTTAAAAGTGACTCTCAGCAGTGCCATGAAGCCTCTGCCTGGGACAGAAGGAGAAGGCACCATAGGGGCCTATAGAGGGGAGAAGGGAGGGGAGGGCCCAGCATTTCTCAGCAGTGATTACTTCTCTGCTATAGTGATCCCTATTTTTTGCAGCACTGTATTTATTGGTATTTGACTAATAGCAATTTTGAATCCCTAGGGAACAATTATGTTACTGTGAAACTCAAAGACAATATGATCATTTGGTCAGACAAGTGAGAAAAGACAAAATATTAAAAATGAAAAATGGATTGACAACTCAGAAAAATGCTTTATTGAAGCAGAAGCAGCTAAATATTTCATCACTGCGAGCAAGTTTTCAGCTAATAGCGTGCACTGGCACACCATTTGTAAAGGGAAAATTTGTTAAAGAAGGCCTTCTTTCCGTTGCCAAAGAGATGTGTCCAGAGAAGACTGATTTATTTAGTACAGAGAATCTTTCAGGACCTACAATTAAATGAAGGGTTAAAGAAATGGGGGACAATTTGCACCAGCATTTGCAAACTCTTCCAAAAAAAAAAAAACCTTTGCTATTTTCCATGGGCACTCAACGAAACCAATGATGTTTGTGATTCTGCACAACTTCTAATTTTCATTCATGGGACAAATGGTTCTTTTGAAGTCGCAGAGGAGCTTGCTGCACTGAAAAGGGTTAAAGAAACATAGAGAGTATCTATGAAAAGGTTCGCCAAACTATGAATGATTTGGAGCTGGACTGGGCTAAACTAGCCAGTGTGAAACTAATGGTGCTCCTAGCATGGTGGGGGTTGTATGAAAGAAGTGGTTACACACATTAACAAAGAGATGGACAAACACAAGCACTCGCATCCAATAGCCATACACTGCCTCATCCACCAACAAGTGCTGTGTTGTAAATCACTGAAGTGGGACTCTGTCACGAAAGTTGTGGTGTCTTGTGTTAACTTCATTAGGGCATATGCACTAAACCACAGACAGTGTCAGGAATTTCTGAGCTAAATGTTGCCTGTGAAGATATTTTGTACCAGGTAGAAGTCCATTGGCTGAATCAAGGGAAAGTTTTGAAATGGTTTTATGACTTACTGCCACAGGTTTCTGCTTTTCTGATTTCAAAAAACAAAGTACCAGAGCTCAAAGATGAAGAATGGAAACAACACCTTGCCTTTCTGACAGATGTAACTGTTAAGTCCTGAGCATGGGCGCAAGGAATGGAGACGAGACACCGAACAGTGACTTCAAGTCTTTATTGTGAAATAAGAACAGAGCAAATACTTGGGCAGCAGCAGCTCTTTTATAAAGCTGGCTGCTGTCAAAACAACCAACGAAAAAAAAAAAAAAGTTTACCACTTTCACAAGCGTCCAATCAGAGGGCCCATTAACAGTCAATCAGACTGGCCAGAAATGACCAATCACGACTTGCTATTTGCGGGCCAATGAGGAGTGCAGGATTATGAGCCTGCTGCAAAGTAAAGCTATTTAGGGTTGTTACTGCTGCGTTGGCTTAGTCCATAACACCCCTCCCCCCTAGGTTCCGTCTGAGGGGTGGGGTAACGTATTCTCGTAAATAGGCAGGTCGCTTCACCTGTCTGCTTGACCTGCACTGTTCCACCGGTTTCTGTCCTGGCTCTGGTTCCGGTGGGCTGCTGGCTGGGCCGGCTGGTGAAAACGGTCCCACTGTTCCTTTGACTGGCTCTGGGCTGCTTTCCCTGCTTATGCCAGTGCTGTCTTCCGGGTTCCCTGGATCTGTTTCCATTGCAGTGCTGTCACGCGGCAAGGCCACTCCCTGGCTCGGTTCTCCTTCTGATGGTGAGTGTCCCCTGGTTGGTTGTGTAGACTGTTGGGTTTCGATTATTATTTCTTTTTCGGCCTCCTCGATGTTCCTTTCCCCCTCCCCCCAGTTAGAGATTCAGGGGCTGAGATAGGATTAGGTCCTAGTCTGGAACGGAGTTGGTCTATGTGGCACTTCCACATCTTACCATCTGCAGTTTGTAGGCAATATGACCGGGGTCCCGTAAGTTGCATTATGGTAGCGGGGACCCACAATGGGTCACCCAAGAAGTTTTTCGCAAACATGGGGTCACCTTCCTTGAATGCCCAACACTTGCTGCTGGATCCTGGGGGTTGTTCAGGCATGTAGTTTGGGTGGAGGCGATCGAGATGCGAGTGAAGTTTCCGGTCCATCAGGAGTTCAGCTGGGGTTCTGTTCGTGGTACTGTTTGGGGTTATGTGCTGGAGGAGAAGCATCCAGTTTATTTTGTCATCAATGTCACCGTGGTCCATTTTGTGCAAGGTCTTTTTTACAAATTGAACCATTCGCTCAGCCCTACCATTGGCCTCAGGGTGAACTGGCGATGTTAAGGCATGGTGGATGCCCCGATCTGCCAGGTACTGTTCGAATGGCAGGGCAGTGAATTGGGGGCCATTATCGGAGACCAGGACATCCGGCAATCCGTGGGTAGCGAATAGCTTATTCAGTTTTTTAGTGACCGCCTCTGTGGTGGTGCTTTTCATCTTGTGGACCTCGAGCCAGTTTGAATAGGCATCCACTGTTAGCAAGAAAGTGGCTCCTCTTGTGGGTCCCGCAAAATCGATGTGGATACGGGACCAAGGGCCTCGAGGCGTTTCCCACTGAGTTGGGGAAGTTTTTGGAGGAGTAGAACGAGTCTCCTGGCATTTGCTGCACTTTGCTACCCAGGTCTCTATCTGTTTGTCTAGCCCAGGCCACCATGCGTAACTTCTGGCCAATGCCTTCATCCGCACGATGCCTGGATGTCCATCGTGCAACATTTTTAATATCTTATGTTGCAATTTTTCTGGGATTACAACTCTGTCTCCCCACAAGATGCAGGCTCTTTTGGGAGAATAGTTCTGTCTGTTGATTCCTGAATGGCTTGAGAGTGTCATTGGGTGCGCTGACCGGCCAACCCCGTTCCACCCAGCTGAGGATTCATGCCAAAACAGGGTCCTTTTTTGTTTCTGAGGTGATGTCTCGAGCGGTTAGCGGCGGTGATTTGAGGGTTTCCATTTGCAATATGGCTAAGGTTGGAGCTGGGTCCTCTATGATGTCTGGTAGTAGAGAGCGGCTCAAAGCGTCAGCGTGGGGAATGGTTTTCCCCGGGCGGTGTTGCAATCAGTAATCGTAGGCAGCTAAAAATTCTGACCAATGTGTCATTCTTGGTGATAAGATATGGGGAGTTGGTTTGTTTCCCACCAAAATACCAAGTAGCGGCTTGTGGTCTGTAATTATGGCAAAGGGTATCCCATACACATATTCATGGAAACGTTTAATTGCGGATACAATAGCGAGAGCCTCTTTATCAAATTGACTATAGTTCCTTTCGGTCTTAGACAAGATTCTCGAAAAGAACGCAATAGGTGCCTCATTCCCATTTGGTAGGACATGGTTTAAAATGGCTCCCACTCCGAATGGTGAGGTGTCACAGGTAACCGTCAAGGGTAGAGTCTCGTTGTATTGCATCAATACAGTATCGGAGGTTAAGAGGTCTTTTACTTGTTGGAAGTAAAAGACCTCCATGCCGTCCCCTGACCCAGGAAGCCTTTTTGTCGAGAAGTCTATGTAGGGGCTCAGCTACGGTCGCCTTCTGGGGCAAGAAGATGTTATAAAAGTTAATGAGTCCCAGGAAGGCTTGGAGGTCTGTCTTATTCCTAGGTCTCAGGGCATTTTTGATTGCGGTTAGTTTTTTTTTGGTGGGGTGGATACCCTGTCTGTCGAGAAGGTATCCCAGGAACTCCACTCTCTCCGTACAAAGTTGACACTTGTCCCTTTTTACTTTCAGACCAGCATCTTTAAATTTCTGTAGAACTTTTCTGAGTCATTGTACTAATAACTCTTTAGTGGGGGCAGCTATTAGGACGTCGTCAAAATAAGGCATGACACCTTTTATGCCTTGTAATAGTCTCTCCATCAAACTTTGGAAAATGCCAGGCACCACACTTACTCCGAATTGGATTCTATTGCACTTGAAGGCGCCTCTATGTGTAAGTATTGTCTGGGCTTCTGCAGTTGTCGCGTCTACAGGTAGTTGCTGGTACGCCTGAGCTAAGTCCAATTTCGCAAATATTTTTCCGCCACCCAGGGAATGAAGAAGGTGTTGGACCACCGGTACTGGGTAAGCGCTCTGTTGAAGAGCATGATTTAGGGTGGCCCGGTAATCCCCACAAATTCTTAACCAACCATCTGGCTTCATGGGCGTTATTATTGGAGTTTCCCAGCGGGCATGGTCAATCGTTTCCAACACGCCCTGGGCTATCAGTTTATCTAGCTGCTCGTCGATCTTCAGCTTGAGGGCAAAAGGCACCCAATGAGGCTTAAGCCGAATGGGAGATACATTGGGGCTGAGATTAAATGATATAGGGGTCCCCTTGTACTTGCCTAATGTTCCTGTGAACACGTCCTGGAATTCCTGGATGAGGGCCCCTTCCCAGTCGTCGCTTCTGGTTTGGTGTATGCCGGCTAGTTCAATCCCGAGTGGGGGGAACCACTGTAACCCTAACAAACTGAGCCAGTCACGATCAATGACAGTCAGGGCAAGCGTCGCGGTGCGGTCCTTGAAGGATACTTGGACGTGGCTGGAACTGACAACTGGAATTCTGTTTCCCTGGTAGTCTTTTAGGATGATTCGTTGAGTGCTGAGGTCCTGGCGGCAGATGGCATGGATCAGCTGTTTGAGGGTTTTCCAGGATACCATTGATAGGGATGATCCCGAATCGACTTCCATCACGCACGGTCAATTCTCAATAGTAACCCTTACACAGATTTTTCTTGCATTGAACGATGAAGCGTGGCCAATAATAATGGTTTGGTGGGCCTCTTCTCATCTCGTTGAAGAGGCAGCTGCTCGATTTCTGTAGTAGTAGTGGTTGTTCCACTGGTGGTTCAGGCGGTCCCAATTCTCAGGTGGTTTGCCCCGCAACCAGCACATTGGTGCAGACATCTCTGGTTCCTTTGCTCTCGTTCCGAGTAGAGCCGGTTGACCTCCTCTTCCTCACTGTCTGAGGATGACTAGAGGTCTTCGTGGTGGGCGGTAATAGTGTGCTTCTCAGTGGCAAGCGGGCTATCGTTAGCGAGTTGGTGAAGCGGTGCGTTCGCTTGGCACATTCGAGCGGCTGACTTCCTGGTTGCTTCTGTGGCAGTAGCGTCGGTGATGACATCTGCAAGGCTGATGTCTCCTTTCACCATGAGTTTACTCTGCACAGCTGGTGCATCTAATCCCAGAACTATGCGGTCTCTCAGGGCTTCCTCGAGGTTTGCAAAACCACAAAGGCCTCCTAGGTTCTGGAGGTCAGCTACGAAATTCCCAACGCTCTCGTTCTTCCATTGGTCCCTCTGGTAAAACTCGTGTCTTCGTATCAGTGTAGGTACTGCGGGTGCGTAATGGGCCCGAAGGACCGGGGTGAGGTTATCCCAATCCATGGTCTTTACTTCCGCTGGTTTGGCAAGTGCTTTAACCATTTTGAAAATGGCGGGGCCACAATGAGTCAGGAACACCGCTCGTTTCTTGCCAGGCGTAGCATCTTTTAAATTGTTGGTCTCTAGGAACATCTGGAAATGATCTATATACGAGTCCCAGTCTTTGGTTGCTGGGTTGAATGGAGCGGGTGGTATGGCGTCGCTGGTCATCTTGCCATTTGTTGCGTGCGCTCTTCAGCCACATGCTCTGTCTTGTTTGATGAGTACTTAGTCAGCTCTATCGTCTCCGCATCCCATCCTCGTCGCCAGTGTTAAGTCCTGAGCATGGGTGCAAGGAACGGAGATGAGACATCGAACGGTAACTTCAACTCTTCATTGTGAAATAAGAACAGAGCAAATACTTGGGCAGCAACAGCTATTTTATAGAGCTGGCTGCTGTCAAATCAATCAATGATTTGAGTTTACCGCTTTCACAAGTGTCCAATCAGAGGGCCCATTAACAGCCAATCAGACTGGCCAAAAATGACCAATCACGACTCGCTATTCGCGGGCCAATGAGGAGTGCAGGATTACGAGCCTGCTGCAAAGTAAAGCTATTTAGGGTTGTTACTGCTGCATTGGCTTAGTCCATAACAGTAACAGAGCTACTCAATCAGTGGTGGGATTCAGCTGGTTCACACTAGTTCAACAAATTGTTAGCTAATTGCTTGTGCAGTTCAGAGAACCGGCTGAAAATAAAGTGCAAGTTTTTTTTTCCTCTCTCCCTTCAGTTAATAGCTCTGGGCAAACAGCCAAGAACCACTTAACAGGCATTTAACAGCTGACACAGGCCTTGAATAAAGTCGATAAACAACAGAAACTACAAGATTAGGGCAGGAAAACATCCAGGAAACACGCAACTAGGGATGGGATTAACCTCTTCCGGTTAGGACAAGATTACAAACATTTTCATTATAAAGGGTACTAAGTAACATTTCTATGATCAGCTGATACTCTCTGGAGTTCCCCAAGACCTTTTATAGCTGCTGCAGTCTTGGTTACTTCTTGTTTCTTCCTGGGGGAAAAGATACAGCAGGGGACAATGACGCAGTTTGATCATACAGGCCATGAATTTAATGCATTTATTGGTCCCGAGTACAGCTCGGGTTCCGGGGGAAAAACTGCGGCTTTTTATTCCCAAGCCGCCACGGCCGCAGCCAATGGCACCACTTTGAATCTCCCACGATTAGTTTCCACCAATTGCGGGAGATCCACAGCGGGCCAATCAGAGTGGCTTGCTTAACCAATCGGATCCCTGCGTGCTTTGACCAATCACAGCGTGGCGTCTACAAGAATGTAAATGACCGTACAGAACACCCCTCCCCTCTTGGTTCAGTCCTACGTGACGTAGTCCTGTAAGTAAGCGGGGCTCCGTACCTGCCTACTGGACTTGCACAGGCCAGTTGTTGTTTGGCTCCCGGTTGATTCAGTCGGGTTCTCTGTTGCTCTCGGCCTCGTCGATGGAACCACCTTGGGTTCTGGTTCCCAGGGTATTCCCTCCCCTCTTGGCTTGTATTAGGGGGGTTGTCTGTGTTTGGTTGCGTGTTGGTTGTGTTTCCTGTGATTGTTCTCGATCTTAGTTGATCGATGTGGCGTTTCCAGGCTCGTCCGTCGGTTGTTTGCAGCCGGTACGAGCGGGGGCCTGTCAGTTGGGTTATGGTTGCTGGTACCCACAGTAGGTCTCCAGTTAGGTTCTTTGCATAGATGGTGCCACCTGGTGCAAAGGACCGGTGCTTGCTAGAGGAGTTGGGGGGTTTCTCCAGGTTGTATGTGGGATGCAGTCTGTCTAGTGGGGACCTTATTTTCCTCCCCATTAGTAGCTCTGATGGGCTTTTTTTCGTTGTTGTGTTCGGGGTTATATGTTGTATGAAGAGCATTTTATTTATTTTTTCTTGGATTTCCCTATATTCAATTTTTGGGATGGTTTTTCTCGTAAATTGAACCATCCGTTCTGCCCTTCCGTTCGCCGCCAGATGCACCGGAGCTGTCAATGCATGTCGTATGCCCTGTTCCGCCGGGAATTTTTCAAATTCTAGCGAGGTGAATTGGGGCCCGTTATCCGACACGATGACATCTGGGAGGCCGTGGGTTGCGAATAGCTTGCTAAGTTCCTTGGTCACGGCCTCTGTGGTGGTGGTTTTCATGTTGCTTACCTCCAACCAGTTGGAGTAAGCATCTACCATTATAAGGAATGTATGTCCCTTAGTGGGCCCGGCAAAATCTATGTTGATCCTGGACCATGGTCCCCTGGGGGTTTCCCATTCCAGGATCGATGCCGTGGGAGGGCTCGGTCTGGTTTCTTGGCAGCGTTCACATCTTGCCACCCAGGCCTCGATTTGCTTGTCCATCCCTGGCCACCAAGCGGAACTTCTGGCCAGGACTTTCGTTCTAACTATGCCTGGGTGCCCCTTGTGTAACAACCCCAATACCTTCCCTTGTAGTTTTTCTGGAATAACAACCCTATCCCTCCACAGTACGCACCCTTTTTCGTAGCGAGAGTTCTGTTTGCCGGTTCCGGAATATCTTGAATGCTTCGTCGTCATCTTTTTCCGGCCACCCTTTTTCTACCCAATGTAACACCCGCGCCAGACGTTTGTCTTTATTAGTTTCTCGGGTACTCTCTGACGCGGTTATGGGTAGATCAGGCAGAGTCTCTATGCTGAGGGTGCTTGTCGTGGGTGCTGGGTCGGTGTCTAGGTCGGGTAATGGCAAGCGGCTCAAAGCGTCTGCGTGGGTGATAGTCTTACCGGGTCAGTGTGTGAGCCAGTAGCTGTAGGCGGCAAGGAATTCGGACCACCTTGTCATTCTGGGAGATAGGATATTTGGGGTGGCCCGGTTCCCTGCCAGGATGCCCAGCAGCGGCTTGTGGTCTGTGATAATGGTGAACGTGCGGCCGTAGAAGTACTCGTGGAACCTCTTCACTGCTGCGACGATGGCTAGGGCCTCCTTGTCCAGCTGGCTATAGTTCCTCTCTGGTTTGGTGAGTGTCCTCGAGAAGAAAGCGATGGGTGCTTCTCTTCCATCCGGGAGTGTGTGGCTGAGGACGGCGCCGACGCCGAAGGGTGAGGCGTTGCATGTGACAGCAAGTGGTAGGGTCTCATTGTATTGGATGAGGACGGCATCCGAGGTGAGCAGGTCCTTGGTTTTCCTGAAGGCTGCTTCCTCGTGTTTCCCCCAAGTCCAGGTAGCCGCCTTGTCCAAAAGCCTATGCAAAGGCTCCGCCGCGGTCACCTTTTGGGGCAGGAAAACATTGTAAAAATTAAGCAGTCCCAGAATTGCCTGCAGTTCCATTTTATTCCTGGGTGTGGGGGCCTCCTTAATGGCTCAGATTTTATTTGCGGTTGGGTGGATGCCGTGCCGGTCTAGGAGGTACCCCAGGAACTCGACCTGCTCTGTGTAAAGCTGGCATTTTATTCTCTTCACTTTTAGCCCGGTTTCCTTGAATTTCGTTAGCACCTCCCTTAGCCGACCCTCTAGTTCTAGCTGGTTGGTTGCCGACACCAGCACGTCGTCAAAGTAGGGCACCACCCCCTTAAGTCCTTGCAAAAGCCTCTCCATGAGGCTCTGGAAAATTCCAGGCACCACGCTGACTCCAAACTGGAGTCGGTTACAGCGAAACGCTCCCCGGTGGGTGACTATGGTTTGCGCCTCAGCGGTTTCTGCGTCGACCGTCAGCTGTTGGTATGCTTGCGCCAGGTCGAGCTTCGCAAAAACCTTGCCTCCACCCAGTGAGTGTAGAAGGTGCTGCACTACTGGGATGCACGCTTTGATGTAAAGCCTTATAGACTATAAGGGTGGCCTTATAGTCCGCGCAGATTCTTACCGACCCATCGGGCTTGACTGGGGTGACTATTGGGGTCTCCCACCGGGCATGGTTAATTGGTTGTAGAACCCCTTGCTTGACGAGCTTGTCAATTTGCTCGTCTATTTTTGGCCTGAGTGCAAAGGGTACCTGCCTTGGTTTTAGGCGTATCAGGGGAATGTTGGGGTCTAGGCTGAAGGAAATGGGGGGCCCTTGGTACTTGCCTAGAGTGCCGTCGAACACTTCCTGGAAGTCCCATGCCAGTTGCTGTTCCCAATCAGTCTCGGCGGTGTGGTTGATGCCCATGACTTCGATGTCGAGCGGTGCGAACGATTGTAGTCCCAAAAGGCTGGGCCGGTCTCAGTCCACAATCATCAGGGGAAGCTTTGCAGTGCGGCCCTTGAATGTTACCTTGAATTGTCCGGTTCCGACTACCAGGATGCGGTTTCCCCGGTAGTCCTTGATTATTAGTCTCTGGTTCTCCAGTCCCTTCTTGTGGATGGTAGGCACCAAGCGTTTGATTTCTTGCCAGGCGAACGTGGAGAGGTAGGACCCGGAGTCCACCTCCATTTTGCATGGCTCGCCTTCGATACCTACCTCCATGTAGACTTTTTGGGCATCGGTGGTTGATGCGTGGCTGATGATGACCATCTGGTGGGTTTCCTCCTTCCGCCGGGTTTTGCCACCTCATCGGTTTCGTCTGCTCTGGTCCCATCGGCTGTCAGCTTGGTGATCTCTGGCTCTTGAGGGTGTGCTGTCCCATCTCCGCTCACTGTGGTCCTGCCGTCTGGGGCTGTAGGCCTTCCTCAATCGGCAGACTCGGGCGATGTGACCCTTTTTGTCTCAGTGCCGGCAGACTGCATCGAAGAAACGGCACTCTGCTCGAGGGTGGTCACCTCCGCATCCGGCACATGCGGTCCCCGACTTACGACCCCATCGATTTCGCTGGTCACGTCCCGTCTGGAGCCGGTGGATCTCCTCCTCCTCCTCCGTGGTGTCGGAGGCAGAGTGGAATTCGCCATGATGGGTGGTGGTCTCGTGGCTTGCTTCCGGATGGGCCCCGGTTGCCCGTTCTGGGTCGGCGGTCACGGTGCGGTCTCCGGTGTCTGGTCTCTGCATGCGGTTCGCTGATTTCCGGATTGCCTCAGCTGCGGTGGCCTCAGCGATGGCGTCGGCGAGGGTGATGTCTCCTTTGGCCATCAGTCGGCTCTGTAGGACTGGGTCTCAGAGTCTGAGTACGACGCGGTCCCGTAAGGCCTCATCCATGTCCGAGAACCTGCACATGCCCCCTAGGCTTCATAGTTCAGCCACAAAATCGCTGATGTTCTCGCCCGCTCTCTGGTCCCGCCGATAGAAATCGTGCCGTCTGATGAAGGTGGGCACAGTGGGGGCATAGTGGTTCCGGAGCAATGGTTCGAGGTCGGCCCAGTCCATCTCCTTGATGTCCGTGGGTTTCGCTAGAGCTTTTGCCATCTTGAACACTGTGGGCCCACAGTGTGTCAGGAAGACGGCTCTTTTCTTCAGCCCGGCGGCGTCCTTCATGTTGCTACGTTTGAGGAACATGAGGAATCTGTCTGTGTATGATTCCCAGTCCTCGGTAGCGGGATTGAAGGGCGCGGGCAGTGCGATGCTGGCCATCTCGTCGGTCTCGCTTCTTCCGGACACGTGTTGGTGGGGAATTAGCCTTGTAATCCCACCTTCGTCGCCAGTGTTATGTCTGGCGCGGCAAGGAGACCAGGACTCAGTGACTTGGTTCAGCTCATTTATTGGTCCCGAGAACGGCTCGGGTTCCGGGGGAAAAACTGCGGCTTTTTATTCCAAAGCCGCAGAAGCCGTGGCCAATGGCACCGCTTTGAATCTCCCGCGATTAGTTTCCACCAATTGCAGGAGATCCGCAGCGGGCCAATTAGAGCGGCTCGCTCGACCAATTGGATCCCTGCACGCTTTGACCAATCACAGCGCAGCGTCTACAAGAATGTAAATGACCGTACAGAACACCCAGGCTTTCAATTAGCTTGAGTGGCTGCTGTTAGCTGTTTCCCTCTCAGCTGGTGCTTTTGTTTTGGGATTTTCACTTTTTTTTTTTTTTAAAGGGGAATGGCTGTTTTAAGTTATCTGCATTGTAGAGCTAGAACAATTTTTACACTTTCAGTTTGAAACAATCTCAACATTTCCAATGGAAAGAGCACATAAAAGAGGCATGAATGACTTTCCTATCTTTCTGTAGTTAACTAAGTTGTGCCAGTTTGATGAAAGGTGGATGTCTCAGCTCTCTTCTCCCTGAGCTCTTCTTTTGCACCCTGGTGCCTCCACTTTTCTGTCCTAATTTAGCTGTTTAGTTATTTCTGTTGCCATTGCCAGTCAGAGTCAGTTACATGGATGTGTTTACCTGATGTTTTCGTACATAGCCTGGGCATGTGAGATGGGTAAGAATTTCACAGACTATGCCATCATTGAAGAATAAACCAAAAAGTAGAGAAAAACAAAGTTGGAAAAAATGAAATAAATGCAGTAGTGTAAGGCATGTGACAAGGCAGTCAGTACCCCTTCTTCTTTTGAAGGACATTATTCTCATAAATGATTGACTGGATTAGAAGTTTAGCCTGTCTTTATTACTTTATAAGGATCTCAAGGGGGAGAACTTATCTAATATTCCTTCCTCCTCTTAATTTCCCCACAACCACAATCTAAGAAGTAGTTTAGGCTAGGAGAGAGGGACTGGTCACTCAGCCATTTTTTCAAGCCTAAAATGGGACTAGAACTTAGAATCTCTTGGTTTCTAGGCCAGCACCTTAACCACGACTTTGTTTAAAAAGGAGGAAGGAATATCAAAATAACTTGTAAGAATTGCACGCGAAAACAGAATTGCAGGAAACAAACTTGTAAGGCTGCAAACATCACAGAGAACAATTTTAGAATAATTTCCCATAGAATGATGCAAAAGACAAGAGAGGTTGTAGCAAATTACAATCTGAGATGGACCTTTTAGTTGGAAAGGAGACTAGAATGAGCAATAATACTTTGCAAGATGCATCAAACCTGAAGTCAAGTTGTTTGTTATTTATTTGTACAAGGTGAACTATCTTTTTATCTGAAAACTACTTGCTCTGCAAGATGAATGGCTGGGAGTGACAAGGAGAGGCCAGGTGAGATGAGGCACCCCTCAACGTGAGTGATGTCGAGTTGGCCATGCCCATCCAGTCACATGACCAGCTGGTCACAACTACCCAGCCTGTCATTAGGGCAGAGAACTGGTTGTTAAATTATTTGAATCCCACCACTTCACTCAACAGTTTCAATGTGCAATTTCAAGAAAAAGGGAAGCTCATCTGTGATATGTGTTCACATGTGAAGGAATTTGAAGTAAAATTGGACCTCCTCATTAAACAAGTGAAGGAGGAAAACGTCTGCACCTCCCTACTACTCAAAACCAACAGTCACATTCCCAAACAAAAAATGTGTGGATTCACTGGAAATGTTGCAAAGGGAGTTTCAAATAAAATTTAAAGAGCTTCATGTACATGAACAGGACATACAGCTTTTCTGGAACCCATATTCTGTTGACATTGAAATTGTTGATCCAATTTACCAAATGGAACTGGCTGAACTACAAAATTGTGACTTTCTGAAAGATGCATTCAAGTCAAGCAGTCTTATTAATTTCTATACATCTCTCCTCTCTGAGATATATTTTAATTTCAGGAACCATGGCCTCAAAATGTTAGCCATCTTTGGCAGCACCTATGTCTGTGAACAGACTTTTTCCCAAATGAAATAGCTGAAAACTCCAATCAGATCCAGACTAACTGATAAATACTTGCATCATTTGTTACAATTGGCAGTACCAAATACGGAACCGGACATTAATATCTCAGAGCCAAAAGCAGGCCCACACTTCCCGCTGAAATACTAGTAAGTTTATGTTAGTTAAAATTTATCTTCATTTTAATTATTGTATTATTATTTCATGTTTTTTTGCACTACAAATAAAAATACATGCAGTGTGCATAGGAATTTGTTCATGTTTTTTTTCAAACTACAGTCTGGGCACCCAACAGCCTGAGGAACCATTATCTCTCCTTAATGCACCATTGGAGGTTGGAGGGGGGGGCTGTTGTGTTGATTCTCACTTTCTTCCGCCCGCTTCCAATGTCTCTCAATGCCCATCTTGGGAGTTTTAGTTACAGTCTTAATTGGTGCAGTTCTCAGTCTGGTTTATTGTGTGGTCATCTGAAACATATGATCAGGAGTTATTTTGAAGGAAATCCTGTTTGTTTTATTCTTTTTTTAATGGCTTGTTTTAAGGAACCTGAAGCTGCTGTTGTAATGAAGTTAGGCAAGTGGCAAGAAAGTTTCCACTCTTTTTCCTTTCTGGGAGGGTCTCTTATTAAATAAATAGATGCCTTGGATTGAGCAAGTACAGCTTAGGAAGGACAAAGGCAAAATGGATTCCTAAATTGGCCATGCCCACCTAGTCACATGACCATCTAGCCACACCCACCCAGTCACATGACCACCTAGCCACGCCCATCCAACCAATCATTAGGCAGATCAAACTATAGTCCACTCCCCCTCAACTGTCTAAGGGACCATGAATTGGGCCCCTGTTTAAAAAGTTTAAGACCCCTGAATTAATATTTTTCTTGGGGTACATATATTATAGTGCAAGGATCCTAATTGGCCAAATCTAACAGATGAAACACCTGGCTGAATCCTAGTCTTAGCAGCTGTATTTTGAAGTGAGGAAGGCTAGGTGTCTAGTAATTAACTCATTTATGAAAGATCTCTATTCTATAGCTGGTAAATTACATCAGACCAGCCTGTTGCTATGCAATTGTCCTTATGACTAAGTACAATTGTTGGATTTCACAGATCTGTGTGTACTCTTCCCCCGTATTTTCCCACTTTAACAGATTTTCTTCTTTACCGGAAAAAAATATATATCAAGAAAAAACAACATATCTGTTCAATGTCTTTTGACTGCAAGTGACAGAAAGAGTAGAACAGAATAACAGAATTGGAAGGGACCTTGGAGGTCTTCTAGTCCAACCCCCTTTACAAGCAAGAAACCCTATACCATTTCAGACAAATGATTGTCCAATTTGTTTTTAAATATCCCCAGTATTGGAACACCCTTAAGTTCTGGAGGCAAGTTGTTCCACTGATTAATTGTTCTAATTCTCAGTAAATGTCTTCTTAGTTCTAGGTTGGTTCTCTCCTCAATTAGTTTCCACCCATTACTTCTTGTCCTGCCTTCAGGTCCTTTGGAGAATAGCTTGACCCCTCTTCTTTGTGTCAGCCCCTTAGATATTGAAGCACTACTATCATATCACCACAGTCTTTTTTTTCATTAAATTAGACATACCCAATTCCTGCATTTACTCTTCATATGTTTTAGTCTCCAGGTCCCTAATCATCTTTGTTGCTTTTTTCTGCACTCTTTCTAGAGTCTCAACATGGTTTTATCATGGTGACAAAAACTGGATGCAGTATTCCAAACATGATCATCAAAGGCATTATAAAGTGGTATTAACAGTTCATGTAATATTGATTCTATATCTTTGTTAATGAAGCCTAGGATTTCATTGGCATTCTTGGCAGCTGCAGCACATTGTTTAATGGAATGTTTGAAAACAACCATATCAGGAGCATAAGCTTCCCCCTCCTGTCGGGACAGAAACTATACCCCTAGTAAGTGTGAGAGTAGAATGAAAAATACAGTGAAGCTGATTCTCACAAAAGTTAAATCATTGGTCCATTTATCCCATTCTTATGTCTATCAAACAACTTTTTAAAAAAAGGTTCACTGTTGTATTGCATGTTATTATTACAATTCATTGAATATATTTTATTGTTACAAAATCAATTTTTAAGTTTGCATCTGCCTCATTCTTACAAATTCTGGAATACTGGGGATGCTGCACATGGCATAAGTCTTCCACTTTGCTCCTCCTTTTGGCAAGCACATAAGCAAAGCAAGAAGATATGTTCAGAATTAATACATTACACTCAAATCAAAAACAAAATTAATTGCTTCCCAAAACGCCCTCTATGTATAAATCCATTTTGAATATTTGTAGCTTTCCAGTTTGTTTGCCTACGCACACAAAAAAGCTGTTGGTCTTGCTTTGTATCATATGGTCTAATTTAGAATTGATGGCTCATATTCTGTTTAAGGTTTCCAAACTTGATACTGGAAATTGTTTTTATCAAGTGCTAAATAGCCAGGGGGAAAAAACTTATGCTGAAAGGCCATCTGTCCAACACAGAGGTCATTCAGATGTCCAGCCCAAATCTGAATAAGAAGACCAAGAAGTTGACCATAACAGCTAGGACCAACACTGTTGTCAAAGAACTTATTCATGCTGAGATGAAATATGCTATATTTCTAGTTAAATTACAATAATTACTTCCATGGTTTGGAATTGATTTTTATATTTCATCAAAAAGAAGATTTATATTAAATATTTCCTCTTTTTTTGTAATGTATAAGTGTTCATATAAACTGTTTTACTCAGTTTTGAAAATTTTCATAAGAAATTAACTGAATGTGACTTGGGATCTCTTCTTAGACAGGAGTCTCAAGGAACAGCAAGAATATGCTTATGTTTAATTTACATCTGGACATTACAACAGTAATGCATAAATCTCTTCTCAATGGCAGCTTCAGAAGTGAAGCACTATAAACACGTCTTTAAAATTTAAAATATAGAGATATCAAAACAATGCATCTCATTTAAATTTGGAGAAATAATAATAATAATAAATTAATGGTTCAGAGAAGCCCTGCTCTGATACTTGTATGAACTGGTTCTCAGCATTTGTAGTGGGAAAGGTATCAACCTGCCTATGTTGTCGCAAACATCTTTTCCTTTCTCAGCTTGCTACAGACTATGGGGAGAGGGAAAGATTTGGAATGCTAGCCCAAACAAAAACAAGAAATCATCACATGGGAGCCAAGGTCCTCTCAACAGATGTTTGGCAAGGACTTGGAGTTGCCATAACAAATTTAACAGATAGTCAGAGTCGGAAGGGACCTTGTAAGTCATCTAGTCCAACCCCCCACCCAAGCGGGAGACCTTACACCATTTCTGACAAATGGCAGTCCAATTTCTTCTTGAAAGTCTCAAGTGATGGTGCTCCCACAACTTCCAAGGGTAAGCTGTTCCATTGGTTGATTGTTCTCACTGTCAGAAAGTTTCTCCTTATTTCCAGGTTAAATCTCTCCTTGTTCAGTTTCCATCCATTATTCCTTGTCTGGCCTACGGGAGCTTTAGAAAATAGCTTGACCGCTTCCTCCCTGTGGCAGCCCCTCAAATATTGGATGACTGCTATCATGTCTCCCCTGGTCCTTCTCTTTACTAGACTAGCCAAGCCCAGTTCCTGCAACTGTTCATGGTATGTTTTAGCCTCCAGTCCCCTAATCATCCTGGTTGCTCTTCTCTGTACACTTTCTAGAGTTTCAATATCTTTTTTATAATGTAGTGAACAAAACTGGATGCAGTACTCTAGGTGTGGTCTTACTAAGGCTTTATAGAGTAGTATTAGTACTTCCCTTGATCTTGATTGTATCCTTCTGTTAATACAATTTAGGATTGCATTAGCTTTTTTGGCTGCTGCTGCACACTGCTGGCTCATATTTAGCGGGTTGTCCACTAACACTCCAAGATCCCTCTCACAGAGCCTGGTTCCACCCAGTCTATCTATATGTGTACTTTTGGTTTTTCTTGCCTAAGTGTAGCACTTTACTTTTCTCTACATTGAATTTCATTTTGTTAGATATGGCCCAGTGTTCTAGTCTGTCAAGATCCATCTGGATCTTGAGCCTATCTTCTTGGGTGTTAGTTATTCCTGCCAGCTTAGTATCATTTGCAAATTTGGTAAGTTCCCCTTCTATTCCCTCATCTAAGTCATTAATGAAGATATTGAAGAGTACTGGGCCTAAGACAGAACCTTGTGGCACCCCACTGCTTACTTCCCTCCATGTAGACTTAGACCCATTAAGGACTATGTTAAGTTCTGTGCATGGGCGCTAAGGAGGAGACGAGCTGGTGAACAGTGAACTTCAAACTCTTTATTTACATGTGTAACAGCTCAGCTCAACGGCCGCAATGGCCCTCTTTATATAGGCAAGCTCTTGAGTATTTAATCAATGAAAACACAGGGAGCGCTAGCTCCGTTAACCAATGGGAGAGGCTCATTAATAGCCAATCAGATTCTCCTGAATGGACCAATCCGATGTTGCTATTATTGGCCAATCAGAAGTGCAGGGCCAAAACCCTGTATTTTACTTCAAGCTCTTAATAATCTTTATTCAAGTACTTTTATTAATTCACAACACCCCTTCCCCCCGGGTTTCGTTTAAGGGGTGCGGTCACGTAGTCTTTGAGGTAGGCAGGTTGTTTTGATTGTCTATTTGATTTACGTTGTTCTCCCGGTATTTGGCTACAGTCTTGTTGGGGAAGGACGTTATCTGGTGAAGAGGGTGCCTCCCGTTCTGTATTCAAATTTTCGTTGCCGCTAATGTTCTCGGCATCTCCTCGAGGCGAGCTCACCCCCATTCCCAATCCTTCTTCACGTGTTGCCTCTGAGTGGTCATTACTTCCGCTTAAGCTTTCTGCCGTTTCAAATTCAGCTTCCTCAGTATCTCCTCCCCCCTCGGTTTGGAAGTCAGGGGACTCGGAGATCCCCGACTGTAGCCTTGAACGCAGCTGATCAATATGGCGCTTCCATATTCTATCATTGCGACATCTCACGCGGTACGATCTAGGGCTGGTTACTTGGACTACAGTTGCCTAGACCCACAATGGATCGCCCAAAAAGTTCCTAGCGAAAACCAAGTTGCCTACCTGGAAGTTACGGCATTTCCCGCTGGAACCGTATGGTTTTTCAGGTTCATATGATGGGTGCAGAAGGTCGAGGTGGGAGCAGAGCTTCCGCCCCATTAATAACTCGGCGGGAGTTTATTGGTGATGCTGTGCGGAGTGATATGCTGCAAAAGGAGTATCCGGTTAATCTTGTCTTCTATATCGCCATAGTCCATTTTATGCAAGGTTTTCTTGACGAATTGTACCATGCGCTCGGCCCTTCTGTTGGCCGCAGGATGCGCCGGCGAAGTCAGCGCATGGCGAATACCATGGTCCGCCAGGTACTGTTCAAAGGACAGCACAGTAAATTGAGGCCCGTTGTCAGATACTAGAACGTCTGGTAATCCATGTGTTGCAAACAGTCTGTCTAGTTACCTGATGACTGATTCGGTTGTTGTATTCCTCATCTCATGGATTTCAAGCCAGTTCGAGTAGGCATGCACCGTTAATAAAAATGTGTGTCCTTTGGTAGGTCCCGCAAAGTCCAGATGAATACGGGACCATGGTCCCCTCGGTGTTTCCCATTCAGTCGGGGTTGCTTTCGGAGGGGTGTTGCTTACTTCCTGGCATTTGTGACAAGCTTTTACCTATGTCTCGATCTGCTTGTCGATACCCGGCCACCACGCGTAGCCGTGCGAGGGCTTTCATGTGCACGATGCCGGGGTGGCCATCGTGCAAGGTTCTTAATATCGCTCGTCGTAACCGCTCTGACACAACAACTCTATCACCCCAGATAATGCAGCCCTTCTGGGAAAATAGTTCCGTGTGTTGATTCTTGAATGGGGGTAGTCATCAGGTATCTGGTCCAATGGCCATCTGCGCTCGACCCAACTGAGGACTCATGCTAAAATGGGGTCGCGTTTCGTTTCCATCGTGATATCTCGGGCTGTTAGTGGCGGTGTTCGAAGTGTCTCAATCTGCAGTGTTGTAACTGTCGGAGCGGGGTCATCAATGGTCTCCGGAAGTGGTGCATGGCTCAATGCGTCGGCGTGGGGAATGGCCTTCCCCGGGCGGTGTTGCAACTTGTAATTATATGCCGCCAAGAATTCTGACCAGCGAGTCATTCTGGGAGATAATATATAAGGTGTTGGCCTATCTCCTGCTATTATTCCCAGCAAAGGTTTGTGGTCAGTCACTATAGTAAAGGCTCGGCCATACAAATATTCATGAAATCTCTTAACAGCAGACACAATAGCAAGGGCCTCTTTATCAATTTGACTGTAATTGCATTCTGCTTTTGATAACGTCTTTGAGAAATAGGCAACAGGGGCTTCACTACCGTTTGGCAAAACGTGGCTCAAACTGGCGCCCACTCCGAATGGTGATGCATCACACGTGATCGTTAAAGGCAAAGTCTCATTATACTGCATCAAAACAACATCAGAAGTCAATAAATTTTTCATATGTCGAAATGCCTGCTCCTCTCTGTTTCCCCATACCCAGGTTGCTTTTTTGTCCAACAAACGATGTAGGGGTTCGGCTACGGTTGCTTTGTGAGGCAGGAAAATGTTATAAAAATTGATAAGGCCTAGAAAAGCCTGGAGGTCAGCCTTATTTTGGGGTTTGGGGGCGTTTTTGATTGCCCTAAGTTTGCTATCGGTGGGGTGAATGCCTTGACTATCAATTAAATATCCTAAAAATTCTACACGATCCGTACATAATTGACACTTGTTTTTTTTTAACTTTGAGACCTGAGTCTTTAAATCTCTGGAGAACCAACCTCAGGCGATCCTTTAGTATTTTCTGAGTTGGGGCAGCGATTAACACATCATCAAAATATGGGACAACGCCTTTTATCCCTTGTAATAGTCTTTCCATCAAACTTTGAAAGATTCCCGGGGCTACGTTTACTCCGAACTGGAGTCGGTTACATTTAAACGCATCTCGGTGCATAACAATTGTTTGGGCCTCTGCCATTTTTTTGTCTACAGGCAGTTGCTGGTATGCCTGGGCTAAGTCTAGTTTAGCGAAGACTTTTCCGCCCCCCAGGGAATGGAGGAGGTGTTGCACCACCGGTACCGGGTAAGCATTTTGTTGAAGGGCATGGTTCAGGGTGGCTCGGTAGTCCCCACAAATTCTTATCGATCCATCCGGCTTGATGGGTGTTACGATTGTGGTTTCCCAGGGAGAGTGATCGGTTGGTTCCAGCACACCCTGGGCTATTAATTTATCAAGCTGCTCGTCAATCTTTGGTTTAAGGGCAAATGGAACTCGACGAGGCTTAAGGCGGATGGGAGCTATTTCGGGATTGAGGTTAAATGATATCGGGGTCCCCTTGTACTCACCTAGTTTTTCTGCAAAGACGTCCTGGAATTCTTGGACGAGGTCCTCTTCCCAGTCGCTGCTGCAGGTTCGGTGAATGCCACCACTTCAATTCCGAGTGGAGCAAACCATTGGAGGCCTAACAAACTAGGTCGATCCCTATCAATTACAGTCAGGGGTAGAAATGCTGTACGGTTCTTAAACGATACCCGGACTCAGCTGGATCCAATGACCGGAATTTGATTTCCTTGATAGTCTTTGAGTATGAGTCTTTGGAATCTTTAAGTCTTTGAGTATAAGTCTTTGCAACCGGACAGTAGGGATGAGCTGCTTGAGGGTCTTCCAGGAAACCATCGAGAGGGACGATCCTGAATCGACTTCCAACAGGCAGGGCTGGTTTTCGATGGCCACTTTAACTCGGATCTTCTTGGCATCAAGAGATGAGGCGTGACCGATCGTGATCATTTGGTGAACTCTTCTCGCTTCATTGGGTGGTTTAGGGTTTTGTTTCTGTAGGAGTGGTTGTTCCATTGGTGGTTCCCGGGTTCTCGCTTTACAGGACAGCTTCCTGTCAGTTGGCGATAGTTAGCCCCCCTCGAGGGCTGGCTGCGTCCTTGCTTGCTTCTACAGACCCGTCCTATATGGCCTCTTTTCCCACACACATGGCAGAGCGCGTCGAGGAATTTGCATTCTGACCAGGGGTGGCTTGCTTCACAACCAGCGCATTGGTACTGCGATCTCTGGCGTTGGTCTCGTTCGGACCAAAGTCGGTGGACCTCTTCTTCATCGTATTCTGATGACGATTCAAGGTCCTCGTGGTGGGCTGTCGTCGGCTGTCCTTCTGACTGAGGTGAAATTTCGCGGGCGAGTTGGTGAAGCGGGGCATTGGTGCGGCGCATTCGGGCAGCCGACTTTTTGGTTGCTTCTGCTGCAGTAGCTTCAGCGATGGCATCTTTAAGGCTAATGTCGCCTTTTGCCATCAGCTTACTCTGTGTGCCTGGAGCATCTAATCCCAGAATTATTTGGTCTCTCAGGGCTTCTTCTAGGTTGGCAAACTTGCATAGGCCTCCCAGATTCCAGAGATCCGCTATGAAGTCAGCAACACTTTCGCCCTTCCGCTGACTTCTCTGATAAAATTTATGCCTTCTAACGAGCGTTGGCAGAGTCGGTGCATAGTGGGCCCTCAGCAGGGGTTCGAGGACGTCCCAGTCCATAGACTTTACTTCTGCTGGTTTCGCTAGTGCCTTGGCCATCTTGAATACGGTCGGCCCGCAATGAGTTAGGAATACTGCCCGTTTCTTTCCGTTAATGGCATACTTCAAATTGTTGGTCTCCAGAAACATCTGGAAATGATCCATATATGAATCCCAGTCTTCTTGTGCCAAGTCGAATGGAACGTGTGGTATGACACTGCCGGACATGGTTCCGCCGTTGGTGCATTTCAGCCACGTGCTCTGTTATAGTTCTTCATCGTTCAGTAAGCTCTGACGTCTCCACATCCCATCCTCATCGCCAGTGTTAAGTTCTGTGCATGGGCGCTAAGGAGGAGACGAACCAGTGAACAGTGAACTTCAAACTCTTTATTTACATGTGTAACAGCTCAGCTCAACAGCCACAATGGTCCCCTTTATATAGGCAAGCTCTTGAGTATTTAACCAATGAAAACACAGGGAGCGCTAGCTCCGTTAACCAATGGGAGAGGCTCATTAATAGCCAATCAGATCCTCTTGAACGGACCAATCCGATGTCACTATTATCGGCCAATCAGAAGTGCAGGGCCAGAACCCTGCACTTTACTTCAAGCTCTTAATAATCTTTATTCAAGTACTTTTATTAATTCACAACAGACTACTCGTTGAGTACAGTTTACCAGCCAGTTGCGAATCCATCTAGTGGTGGTGCTATCTATTCTACTTTTTTCTAGCTTACTAAGAAGTAGGTTGTGGTCTACTTTGTTGAATGCCTTGCTGAAATCACCCTCTATCACTTCTTCTCTGTTTGTAAGAATTAAGTCCAGTATGGCTGTCTCTCCAGTTTCACCCTCTACCTTTTGGACAACAAAGTTGTCAGCTAGGTTGGTTAGGAACTTATTTGATTTCTCGCTTGGTGCAGAATTAGTTTTCCAATTGATATCAGGATAATTGAAGTCTCCCATTACTATTGTTGCATGTTTCCTGCATATGTTTGTCAGTTGACTAGCAAAAAGGACATCTATATTTTCTGCTTGATTGGGTGGCCTATAATATACACTTATGGCCATGTCATTCTTTTTTTCTTTTATATTGACCCATAGGAGGTCAATATAGGAGGTTTTCATCTTTGGTTTCATGTATTTCTGTAGCAATCTAGTGGTCCTTTACGTACAGTGCAACTCCACCTCCTCTTTTATGGGGTCTGTTTTTTTAATAGTTTGTATCCTTCTACCATAGGGGTGGGCAAACTATGGCCCGTGGGCCACATCCGCCCATTGGTCTTTTTAATCCGGCCTGCCGAAGATTGGTCCGCATGTAATCGCGACCACTTTTCAGTTGCTTTCAGACGTGTTGAGAGGACGCAGTTGAGGCAGATGGTGGGTGGCAGAGAGCAAGCAGGGCGCCTGGCAGCCTTGTCAGGCGGAGCAGGAAACGGGAGCAGGAGCCCAGTGGAACGAAGAGAGCTGAAACCTGTTGAGGTCTCGCCACAGTCCCTTCGCGGGGAGAGAAGCTGCCGAGCCGGGAGGAACGCGGGATGCTGCTGGCTCACCTCCCCACCCCTCCATCATGACTGCAGGAGAAGATCCCCTAGCACTGCCCTTGCAGCCGCCACCGATGAAGCCCCAATTGATTTCGCCTGAGCCGCGTTTGATTTGGAAGGGGGCGCGGGAGGCGGCACCAAAGGAGTGCTCTGGGGTTCGGCCAACCGCCCACTGAGCAGCTCCAGGCTTCCCACCGCAGCCGGCAGACCTTGGGGCTGTGCTCTGGAACCCAGCGCCATGGGATGGTGAAGCCGGGCGGTGGGAAGAGGCGCGTCGAAGCTGCAGCGGCCAGCTCAGATCTCTTGGTCCCGGGGAATCCCCCTCCACCGAGGCTCATGCGCCTCAGTGGAGGGGGATTCCCCGGGACCAAGAGATCTGAGCCTGCCGCTGCAACTTCGACGCGCCTCTTCCCGCCGCTCAGCTCAGGCAGAGCCCCGAGCACCACCGGCAGCAAGGAGCACGAGAAGCGCAACGGGCCACGGGAAGAGCTGTGCCCCAAGGAGCAACTGGTGGCCGGAGTGGCCAGGACTGGCAGTGGTGGCGAAGGCCTGACCTGCGCGGGGGGGCCTGGGGTGGTTTTCTCCCAAGCCTGGCTTCGGAGCAGCCCACTGTGCGCTCTTGGGCATCTGGCTCGCTGTGCCCTGGGTGCACCTTTCCCTCACCTCTTAGCCAGCAGCAGCAGCAGCAACAGCAGCAGCTCCGCTGCCACCACCTCCTTCCTCCCCTAACACCTGCTGTTGTGATGCGTATTCCTGTAGACCCGAGCACCAGCAGGCGCTTCACACCTCCCTCCATGCACGGCCTTCCCCTGGGGTAAGATGGGAGAGAAGAACAGTGGTGCCCTCAGCGTGCTGGTGCCGGGACCTCGCAGCTGGACCGAGGCGCTCTCAGTGGTGGACGTCCTGGCTGGGTGGAGCGGGCAGGTCCTGGGAGAGGCGCGCAGATGTTTTCTGCCAAGAGGGCTTCCCAAGCGCCCAGGAGGACTCGCAGTTTAACGGCAAAAGTGGCGGCAGGATGGGCGCTGGGCAGGCGGGGGGAAAGGCAGGCAAAAGCCCCCCCACACACACACACACCTCGGCAAGCGGTTTGCAGGGTTAGCCAGCAGTTTCTCGCAAGAGACTGAAGGCCGGTCTGCTCCCCCCCATTAGACATTGGTTCAAGAGGGAAAGTCAGCCCTGCTACTAATTGGTGGTTCATAATTTATCCATGGGCACCGGAGGAGTTATGTTTTGGGGAGTGGGCATTTATTTATTTTTTATATTATAAGTGGCCAACTTGTGTAAACTGAGGGGGTACATTCATACATACATACATACACACACACACACACACACACAGTTGTTTATTCATAGCGGAAGAATCTGTCTATCTATCTATCTATCTATCTATCTATAATGGCCTTTTATAAAATTGGTTTGGCCCTCGAACGCAGATCTGATTTTCCATGTGGCCCCTGACAGAAATTAATTGCCCACCCCTGTTCTACCAGTATGTTCAGTCATGGATTTCATCCCACCAAGTTTCTGTTATTCCAACTATATCATATTTACTTTCATGTATTTGTAGTTCGAGTTCACTCTGTTTGTTCCCCAGACTTTGTGCATTTGTATATAGGCACTTGAGATCTTGACACTGTTTTTACTGTCTACATAACCTGTGTTGTGCCTGCCTGCCCTTACCATAGAGACATCACAACACCTAATTGGACAATGTGACCTGAATGAAGGAGGGGAGGAAATTCATTCTTTAATTAGATGAAAATGGAGGGAAATAGCCAGAGTTGGTTTTGCTTCATGAGTGCCAAAATGATGTACTCAATAAAGTTATGCATAAAGAGATTGTCTCGACCTGCTGGCTTGGTTGGGTTTATCAGTTGGAACCTTGACATTAACCAATTCTCCCTTTTTAAACTTTCATTATCAGGTAATCTCTTTGGGGTCCTGAGCCCCAGCAGCCAACCCATTCACCTTTGGGAGGACTTTGGGAGGATTCAGGGAAGACCGCTTAGTTGGAACACAAGGAGGACCCAACAGTGAAGTCCAGAGTAAGTTCAATGAAGGAAGTCCTACATCAAGCCCAAGCCAATTTCAGAGCCCAGGTGATGGTAGCCTGCCTGAAAGGCTGAGCAGAGAAGGCTGTGTGACAAGTGCTGCAGGAAGAAGCCATGGCAACTGGGGAACCTTTACCAGGCAGAAGAGGAGAAATTGATGGAGGAGAGCACTAAAGGCCAAGTTCCCATTGATTTCTTCTCAGACTTTGTTCACCTGAGTGCCAAAGTGGAGAGCGGGGAGAGCAGCAGAATGGGATGAGCTCATGGAGTGGAGATACCTGACTGCCTGCCACAGCCCATTGCTGGAGCAGCTGAGGGAGAAGTTTCTCCACCTGGACATGAGTGGAGCTGAATCATGCTGGCCAAAGTTGTGGTCCAACCAGCCCACTCATCCCCCTGTGTCAGAGCCCAAGCCCGGCCATGGCAGCAGGGGCAGCCAGCCTCCTGTGAAGAGCTGCAGCCTCAACCAGCCCTGCTCTGAGGCAAGGCCCTGCAAGACAACACCATCCTATCCAGGTGTGCTGTTGCCTATCCACCTGGGTATGGCTGGTTTCCTGGATATTGGGTGTCTCTGCCTCCTCTAGTGGATCCTTCATGAATAAAGGCCACATTTGACATGAGTCCAGAGAAGATGGCTTTCTTCCTGAACTGGGTGTGGGCACACCTGGGCAGGTACGCCCCAGCCTATCCTGATGAGGTAACAATGGTGAATGCCATCACCGCCAACCTCAAAGAGGGAAATGGCAGTAATGAGTGACGAGTCTCTATGATGAAGAGGTGCTGGAACTGGGAAACATCAATGCTTTCCTGGTGGAGTTTAGAGCCGAGTTTGAGGATTAGATCCAACTCTAAAAAGCTGATTTGGAGATACGAGCCCTCAGGCAATAGAGCCAACTAATGACAGAATACATCCATGAGTTCTGGAGGATCACAGGCAGGGGTAGGAGTCAGCCGATTTGGGCCAATTCAGGTGAACTGGATGTTAATTTTATATCCAGTTCAGTGAACTGGTAGTTCCGACAACCAACTAGCCCCTCCCGCCCCTCCCAGGAGCCCCCATGAGGCCTGTCTGGCTCCCAGGTAAATGTGGGGAGGCTTCCTGAGAGCAAAAACAGGAGCAGGCAGTGCAACGGTGACTCCTGATGCCCCATTTTGGCTGCCAGGAGGCTCCAGGGAGGCTTCCTAGGCTCAAAACTGGGTGCAAGTGTGGTTTGGCTGCCAGGAGACTCCAGGGAGGCCTTCAAGGGAGAAAGGAAGGAAGGAAGGGAAGGGAGAAAGAAAAAGAAAGAAAGAAAGAAAGAAAGAAAGAAAGAAAGAAAGAAAGAAAGAAAGAAAGAAAGAAAGAAAGAAAGAAAGGGAAAGTAAATGAAATAAGAAGGGATGGATGGAGGGATGGATGGTTAGAGGGAGGGAGGGAGAGAGAGAGGAAGGAGAGGAAGGAAGGACCACAAACCCTGGCAGTAGAAGCAGCTTCAGAGGATGCTTTGAAATGGTACAGCAATCCAGGGCTGGAAGAGACCTCAGAAGTCATCTAGTCAAACCTTCTGTCTCCAGCAGGAGACATCTGGGTTATTTTGGTGCCTTACTCAGTCACATGACCACCAAGCCACACCACCCAGTCACATGACCACCAAGCCATACCCACAGAACCAGTTGTTAAAAAATTTGAATCTCCACTCCTGGTCATAGGCAAGCTAAGGCGCTGGCTGGAGCAGCTACTGGTCTACCACTTCAGAGATGGTTTGAATTGGGAGTTGCTCCACACCTGCCTGTCCCAGGAATAGCTGACCAGTTCCATGACTGGTACTGGATGACAACAGTGGTGGCAACATAGGAGAATAAAAGAACCCGAAGCCAAGCTAAAGAGGAGCTAAGAACTGTGCCAGTGCCTGTATCAGCAGCCGCCTCCTCAGGAACCCCAAGGTGCAAAGCTGGCTTGTGCTTCAGATGTGGCAAAAGTGGCAGCCATTCTAGAGTATCAGCTGCAAAGCTTGCTGGGTTTCACAAATTTTTCGTCCTCGTTTGCAAAAGAAGCCCTGCTGATAACACACCTTCTGAAAATGGGGAAGACAGAAACCAAGCCCCAGCCCAACCAACCCCTTCAGCAGACAATGGAGTGCCAGGAAGCCTTTGAGACCCTAAAAAGGTTGTTTGCAGAAGAACTGGTCCTGAAGCCTGAAAAGCCTCTCATGATTCAGGCCAATGCAGGTGATGTGGCTGTGGGGACAGTCCTCTTACAGAGAAACGAAAGGGGCTAACTGCAGCTATGCCCCTACATCTCTTGGAAACTCACAAACACTGAAAGACAGTGGGTACTATTGGAGAAATAAGCATTTGCTGTCCGTTGGGTTCTACTGACCTGGCGACACTTTCTGGAGGGGAGCAAGATGCTGTTGGAGGTAGGGACTGATCACCTTTGCACACCTCATGGATCTCACCCAAACAGGTCAGATGGGTACAGTACTTTAATTAGTTTAACTTCACCTTGAAGTACATCCCTGGGGGAAAAAAATTCTGGCCGACTCCCTCTCACAAATGTCCTAGTACAAAAGCAGTAAAAAGCAAGTGGTCCACACCATTATTCCCCCTCCTCAGCAAGTGGCCCAGGTGGCTACCAGGTGGCAAATGAAGGGACAATCGGCTGAACCTGGTAACAAACTGGCTCAAAAACTTAAAGCCAAATTGTTGACTGACCCTTGGTTCAAAGACCACCAGCAACTTTTGACCATCCAGCAGGGGCTAGCATGGAAGGGCTCTAAATTGTACATCTTCAGTACTTTACAGATTCCAGTTCTACAGAGAAGCCATGACTCCAAGCAAGCTGGACACTTCGGATTCCTGAAAGTGTTGCATTTCATCAAGCAACAATTTTGGTGGCCAAAAATAAAGACATTGAGAGCTACGTCAAGAGCTGTGCGACTTGCATGGCGATGAAAAAGCAACAAGGAAAGCCCCCTGGGTTCCTACAGCCAGTGGCTGAACTAATGCAGCCTTGAGAGGAGATTGTGATAAACTTTATTATGGAACTTCCTGAAAGCAACAGGAACACAGTAATCTGGACAGAAATCAATCTGTTCGCAAAATAAGTGCACTTCAGAGCCTGCCACAGCCTGCCTTCAGCCCACAAGCTCATGAAGCTGTTCCTGAGTCATATCTACTTCCTACATGGAATGCCGAGAAGAATGATATCAGATTGGGGGGGGGTCCTGTTTACAGCAAAATTCTGGAGAGAATTCATTAGATCAATTGGTCCCTCCCAGGGCCTTAGTTCGGCTTTCCATCCAAATACAAATGGTGCAGCAGAATGAGTTAATGTAACAGTGGAGCAGTATTTGAGGTACTATGTCAACTATTGGCAGATTAATTGGACAGAACTCCTGCCATTTGCTGAAGTGGCATACAACAATGTAGTCATAGCAGCATGGGACTCACTCCCTGAACGCTGTGGAGTTTGTCTCAATCTCCAAGTACCCTCAGGAACCCCCTTCCTTGGTTAGTCTGACAGAGTGGGTAGAGATTCTGCAGGGCACTTGGGGAAATGTAAAATGAGTGCTAATTAAAGCAGCAGAGATTCAAAAAAGTCAGGCAGATAAGATGAGGTCCCCTCAGAGACCTTTTCATGTGGGATAGAAGGTTTACCTCTCCACGAAATACTTGAAGCTAAAGCTGCCTTGCAGGAAACTAGGCCCTAAATTTCTGGGACCATTCCCAATAGTGAAAACGTTTAACCCAGTTATGGTGGAACGGAAGCTCCCTCCCCTATTAGGGAAAATTCATCCAATTTTCCACAGTAGTTTGTTGAAACCAGCAGAAAGATCAGAATTAAGGCCAATAGCCTGACTGGATGGAAGGGGAGACTCACAACGAAATTAAATGGATTTTAGACTCCAGATTATATAAGGGAAAGTTGAAAGTTATTTAGTTCAGTGGAAAGGGTACCCCTTGTCAGAAGTCTCGTGGGTAAAAAATAGGGACTTAAGAGAGGTGAAGCTGATCAAAAAATTCCATGTGGAGTATCCCCAAAAATCAAAGGAGGATCTTGTGGGCGGGTGGAGTTGATCAGTCATTAACCTGTGCCTATGCTTAATACTTTCCATGTGCTTTTCTCTTGATAAAGGGGAGCCTCCTGTTAACTTTGAAATGACTTCAGTTGAAGCCATGTTTATTTTTGCATTGTTTCTTAGTTGCCATTCTTGGAGAGAGGAAGGGAGGGAGGGCATTAGAAAGGACTGGAATGTGGTGTCTTAGCCTACTAGACAAAACATCAACCAAACTAGACAAAACATCAACCAGATGCAGCGTGTGAACCAAGATCATGGCAACGAACATCTGTGGAGATTGAGAGGGAGCTACTGTTGGACTGATTGATTAACATGATCCAGGACACCGAAGGAGATGGGAAGTTTCTATTCTTTTTATTGCTCTGAAGCATGGGAATTACTCAGAGCTTCACCTTTCTAAGTGCCGATACAATGTACTCAGTAAAAAGCCTTCACCTTTCTAAGTGCCAATATGATGTACTCAGTAAAAGGTCTTCAAGCCTGAATAGAGTTTCTGAGTCTTGATTCAATTGGGTTCATTGCTCGGAACTATGATATCATGTGCTTATACTTCCCCAAAACTCACCAAGACGTTGGGCAGTGTGGGAGAAGAAAACTTTCACTGTGAGGTGGGCACTGGTGGCAATTTCTCAGAGAAACTAAAGTGCTTTTCCAGGTGTGGACTGACCATAAAAATTTGGAAGCACTGAGAACCCCTCATCAAAAGGTCTCCCCCAAACAAGTCCAATGGGCCCAGCACTTTAATCAATTTGACTTTGGATTGAAATACATCCCAAGGGAGGAATTTCCTAGGCAGATGCTCTATCCTGCATGCCGCAGTGCAAAAGTAACCAAGAAGAAGCTGTAAATGCAATCATCTCCACAAAGCAGGGGGCAGCACAAGCAACCATAAGCAAACAGGCAAGGAAGAAGTGGCCAGATCCCAGTGTGAGCTGACTCAAGAGATGGAAAAGGAATTATAGTCTGATACCTGGTTTGGAGCCCATGGGAGCATTGAGAGAAGGGCTAGCATGGGACAAGTTATATGTTCTCAAAAGCCTACAAGTCCAAGTCCTGAAATGGAGCCATACCATCAAGCAAACTGGCCATTTTGTGTTCTTAAAGACTTTGCATTTGATTAAGAGACAGTTCTGCTGGTCAGGCATGAAGAAAGACATAGAGAGCTGTGTGAAAAGTTGTGCAGTGTGTGCGGCAGTGAAAAAAGACCAGAGAAGAACCCAGGGTTGCTACAACACATGGCAGAGCAAACCCTGCCCCAGAAAGAAATCACAATGGACTTTATATCAAGCTCCCGGATGGGGGAGGGAATGCTATGATTTGGACAGTAATAGATTTATTTTCCAAGCATGGCCACTTCATTGCCTGCTTGAGCTTCCCATCCACCCAGAGACTGGCTATGATGTTTCTTCAACATATTTACCAATTGCACAGGGTTCCGAAGTGGGGGGTCAAATTCACTGCTAAGTTCTGGAAGGAATCTGTAAAACTGATAGCTTAGCTCAGTGTTTCATCTGAGTACAAACAGAGCCTCCGAAAAGTGAATGCCATGATAGAACAATGCCTACATTGCTATGTCAACTATCAGCAATCTAACTAGGCAGACCTCCTGTTGTTTGCTGAGGTTGCGTATAATTATGCAGTCCATAGTAGCATGGGACTCGTCCCTTTTAAAGTAGCTACAGGAGTGGAATTTGTATCTATGCCACAGTACCCAGGGGAGTTCCCTTCTTCAGTAAGCTCGACTGATGGGTTGATTCCTTCCAAAATGCCTGGGGAAATGTAAAGCAAACACTAGCTAAAGTGACCAAAAGTCAAAAAATTCAGGCAGACAAGAAACCCTTCCACATGAAGGGGGGGGGATATATTTGTCTACAAAGTATCTTAAGCTGAAAGTACCTTGCAAAAAACTGGGCCCAAAGTACATAGGATCTTTCCCCATAGTAAAATTCATAAACCCAATCACAGTAGATTTAAAACTACCTCGCCTGTTAGGAAAAGTGCACCCTATATTCCACTGCAGTCTGCTTAAGCCAGTGGTGGGGTATGAACAAAAACTGGCTAAGATTGCCCCAGGTCCAACTATAGTGGGTGAAGGGTGAGAAACACTATGAAGTTAAATGGATTCTGGATTCTAGACTATACAAGAGAAAACTCCAGTAGAAAGGATACTTAATGTTTACCAGATGAGTAAAAGTGCAGAATATGAGGGCAGATAGATTAGTAGGGAAATTTCATGCAAAATATCCCCAGAGGTCAAGGGGCTCTTCCTGGAGACCAATCGCTTCCCCCCGCCCCTGAAATAACTAATATATATGCTTATTGTTTTCCAAGTGCTTCTTACTTTCTAGGGGATGCCCAACTATCAACTGATGAAGGAGGAGAGGAAATAATTCATTCTTTAATTTGGCAAAAACCACAGGAAATAGCTAGAGTTGGTTTTGCTTCATGAGTGCTGAAATAATGTACTCAATAAAGTTATGCTTAAAGAGATCTGATTGTCTCAACTTGCTGGCTTGGTTGGATTCGTCAATCGGGACTTTGACATTGGCTTTAAGGAAACCTTGAGAAGCACTCCAGAACTATAAGAAGAGCTCTTTCTGAACTATAGCACTCAAGCTGAGTTTATACAATCTGTTGAACGTCAAATATTGGTTAGCAACATATAGTTATAGTATATTATAATATGTGATTGACTACTTCCCAATTTTAGAAGTGGCTAGATTCTCATAATTAACATATAAACCACGCTTTAGCTACTTTAGCATATCGTCTGAGTGCAAGATCTGAAGGTCTGATGATATTTATTAGAAAATTAGACAAACGTGCTCTGTTAGGTCATTGTTCAAAATATTTCCTTAGCTAAACTAAGAACTGACATGGCAAGCAAAGCAGCAGTGTGAATAGGAGCGACTTCCAGCTTCCTGTGAGCTTTCACATTTACTTTCCTTGTGGGAAGCTGACAGGGACCATTGGAAATTATGATCACATTGACAACTTTGCGAATTTTCAAACGCACGGGAGTAATGATTCCCAGATTTTGGATGGATTTTTTTTTTAGGATAACACATCTGAGATACAAGTGATTCAAAAATTGTTGCCCTATGAAGCAATAATTGAAGGTTACAAGCAAACAGTAAAGTTTTAGTAGTATATAGATTCTTAGCCTTTCCCTATAGAATAATTCTTAAAGTTCTTTGAAAGGACACAGGAAATATCAGCATGAAGTAGTTAAATGAACAGATTAATATACAAGTACTCCTTGAGTTACAACAGTTTATTTTGTGACTGTTCGAAATTACAATGGCATTGAAAAAAATGACTTATGTTTTTCAAACTTGCATCACCCCCATGGTCACATGATCAAAGTTCCAATGCTTGGAAATGGACTCATATTTATAACAGCTGCAGTATCCAGCGGTCATGATGTAATCACCCTTTGTGACCTTCTGACAAGCCAAGTCAATGGAGAAGCCAGATTCACTTAACAACCTTGGCAAGAAAGATTGTAAAACAAGGCAAAATTCACTTGTCTTGCTTAGCAACATAAATTTTTGGCTTAATTGTGGTCATAAATCAAAGACTTCCTATGTTGTCTGTCCCCCGCTCTGCTTTTCATTCAGGATACCTAAATGAGTCCTAATTAAGAGAAAGATTTTCTGGCAGACTCTAACAAGAGCCAAGTTTAACTGAACAAAATGCATATTTTAAAGTACTTTTGATCTTATGCTGGATATTTTTCTCACCTAATTCCACAGTGGCTTCAGTCCCAGCACTTGTTATTTCAGGAAAATAAGATACAGTTTTATTTAATAAGTCTATCACATAAACAATTATTTTATTTTTTGGATATTCTCTATGGGAAAGTGGTTAGTCATCTAGCACAAAGTTCTCCATCAAGGCAAAGAAGGTATCTACTATTGCTTCCCCTCCCCCTTTGACAGGGTCTGGAGTGGGGGGGTAGTTAAAGAGCAGTTTGCTTTAATATTTCAGCTTCCAATGCAGAATGTTCTCCATTAAGCACTGGAATGAATCAAACCACACCATAACTGGGCACAAAGATCCTTTTTTTTTTAGTGAGACCTCACATGCACCACAACATTTGAATAATGTTCTTGCACTTTTGACCCAGTCATATCAAATCACATACAGGGAATATCAGTAATAGCCAAGCAAGGAATAACATTCACCCAATAAAAGGACAGTTCATTTATTTTCCCTCTTCTCCCAGGATTTCAAATCGATCTTGGCCTCCATCCTAAACTCATCCTTCAAACATATAGTAAACAATACAAAGAAGTATGTTTCTGAACATGGGCCATAGTCTCTTTTGGCCATTATTTGAGCTGCCAGGCAACCTACTGATTTCTGAGACTTCCAGGTCAAGAGGATACCAGATGGCTTGAAATTCTTACTTAATACTTCCACGGATGAAATCCAAATTCAGAACATATCCTACTTTCTAAATGCTGCCTTAGCAAATAGCACTTATACGCCCTTCCATGTAACTCCCTGTGTGGCCTGTGTTTATATTTAGAGTGATAGATGAAGACGCCCAGAGCTGGGGTATTTCTGCTTTTAAAGCCAAGATTCAAGTCATCCTCTGAAGCACGAAGAGTATGGAGTCTTAGCTCTCTGTAAGCCCTAAGCAGCTTCTTTGTCATCTCAGCCATGTTCTTTGCAAATGCAGTTGGTCCACAGGCACCTCTTTTCCCTCCCAAGCTCTCTTCTACTTTCCTGTCTCCCCACCTCTCTCTCCAGGCCCTTCCTTCCCTTTCCACATTGTAACATTGTGACCCGCTATAACCACCGGGGACTTAAAGAAGGAAGGTTTTTTTTTTTTTGCTTTGTTTTTTTTGGGGGGGCGGGGAGGAGCACACACATAGCCGAACATTCCTTCTACCAAAGATGTGATAGCAACAGCCGTAGCAGTAGCAACATATAATTTTCCCTCAGGGTAGCTGAAGCAAAGCATGAATAATTAGCCATGCAAGAAGACATGGAAGTTAAGGAACTCATCCTGTACCAGGGAGAGAAAAGAGCAGAAGACAATTTGTGAGGCTTGAAAGCTGCCAGCCAGCAACTGGGATTTTGTTGCCTACTTACTGTTTGACGATGTGAGCAATATCCCACCAAAGACCCTTTTAGGGTCCAATTTTCTCTCCCTTCTAACTGGCTTCGGGAGTGGGAGCTTGGAGACGAGCTGTGCCTGTTGGCAGAACAGCTGCTGTTGCCTTCAAATGGTCATGGTGAAACCTGAGGCCCTCAGGCTTCTTCAGGTAGCATCCTCCAATCTCTCAGCTTTGGCATTCACTCCTCTGGGCAGCCAGTCAAGTATCAGATAGTTCTGTAACTCGGCTGCTCTACTTTGTAATGTGCTGGATGGTACAGCCTTCCACGAAGGCTCCTAGAAGGAATATGATTCTCTTCCCCTATCAAAAAGAAGGAAATACTTGGGGATGGTGGATTTTGTTCCCCTTTAAAACCAGGCACTTCCTACCTTTTCCCCTCCCACTTGCTCTTTTAAAACTAATGAGGCAATTGAGAAAGGCAGTCTTCTTCGTTCTAGTGGCTCTGATCCTCCTAGCTTCCCCATTATATCTCTTATTGCTATTTAAGTGGTGCCATTTGGCAATAGGGTAGTTACAATTAATTCTGTATTTCTTATAATTTTTCTGCAAAATCCATCCTGATGGGTAAGATATATGACTTTCAGGAGTAAATCCTAGTCAAAGTCAAAGTCAATTCCTTTGCCAGGCTATCGCTCTTATATTTGTATATGGGTAGTTCTTGACTTATAACTACACCTGAGCCCAAAATGTTGCTTTGTCAGTTGTTAAATGAATTTTGCCCCATTTTATGACTTTTTTTTGCCACAGCTGTTAAGTGAACTGCATTTATTAAGTTAGTAATATGGTTGTTAAGTGAATGTGGTTTCCCCATTAGTTTTGCTTGACAGGACACAAAAGATTTTCACATGACTGCAACTGTCATAAATATGAATCATTTGCCAAGCATCTGAATGTAGTTTTTATTTTTATATTTTATTTGTTTCATTTATATAACATATAAAAATTCCATTTCAATCAAACGGTGTGTTGTCTGAGTACAATTGTTTTTAGGCAATCATAATCAAAATGTTTACAGTAGTATTCATCAGAATAATATTAATATTATAATAACAATAATATTTAACATAGCTACTTTAACAAATCTCCACTTTAACATTTATCCTTTTTATATCCCCATATTTCTAACTTTTGTTTTTATTATCTAACCATTGGCAAAATAGATCCCATATCAAGAAATATTCAGTTTTTTCTTATTTGGCCTTAACAGTAAGCGTTAATCTATCTATTTCTGCACATTCTAATATTTTCTTAATTACACTCTCATCTTTTGGGATCTCATTGTTCTTCCATTGTGCAAATCCAATTCTGGCTGTAATTAATACATGTAAAATTAAATATATAGATTTATCATATTTTTTCTGACAGGATGCCCAATAAAAATATTTCTGGTTTCAAATCTATATGCTGCTTTATAATTTTTTCCAATCAAAAATATATTTTCATCCAATATTTTTCAGCTTTTGGGCAATACAAATCAGGTATCTGATTGTACTTCCAACATTTAGCGGATTTATCTTTAAACATTTTTGCCAGTCTTGTTGGTGCAAATTACCATCTATAGAACATTTTAAACAAATTTTCTTTATATGCAGTTGACATAGTCAATTTAACATTTCTATCCCAAAATTTCTGCCATTTATCCACTTCTATTGCATATCCAAAATTTTTAGCCCAAACTATTATTGTCTCCTTTACCTGCTCACTTTCCAGTTTAACACTTAATAAGTAACAATATACTGTATTTTCTTTATCAGTTTTTCATCCGTTACAGTTAATATCTGGTCCAATTCTATCAATTCTTTATTAAAACCATACACTTTAGCATCTTTCTCATATAGATATAGTATCTTTAGTTGTGGCCACCATGCAATGTCCATTCCTTGACTACTAAGTTTTTGCTTAATTTTTAGTTCCCCTTTTTCATTCAGAATATCTTTACATCTTACATTTTTTTCAATATTAATAACATTAGGATGTATCAATGCTTCCATTGTGGAAAGCATCTGAATTTTGATCATATGACTATGGAGATGTTGCAATGGTTGTATGAAAAACACTTACAAGCCACTGTTTTCAGTGCTGCTGTAACTTTGGTTACTAAATGAATTGTTGTAAGTCAAGGACTACCTGTATTTTATTTATTCATAATCATGCTGTTCTTCAATATCTCTTCACTCAACTTTTATTTCCTACCAATAGAACATTTGTTTGTTCACTGTAGCTGAAGCAACTGCAATTTCTCCCTCTCCCCTTCTATTAAAGAATTGAGATACATGTGAACTAGAAACTATTTTAAAAGAAAAGAGGTGTTTCTCAGACAAGGAGGAGGACTCAAGTGGGAAATTAGCCTTGGATCATTTTATGGCTGCAAGAGATCCAGGAATGACACCACCTATAGTAGTGATGGCAGATGGGATTCTGCCGAAACATTGCTACAACTTTAAAAGCACAATTATAATGACGTGGGAAAATACCCGAACAAAGCTGAATGCCGTACATGTAAGTACCCGCGAAAACTTAAGAATAGATAGATAGATAGAAAGATAGATAGATAGATAGATAGATAGATAGATAGATAGATAGATAGATAGATAGACTGTTGTGTATGCAATAAGATTAATAAAGTGTGAGCTGGAGTAAGTGCAGGGTTCTGACCCTGCACTTCTGATTGGCTGTTAAGCGGCCGGACCGGATTGGCCCGTTCCGGGGAATCCGATTGGCCCTTAACAGAGAGTCCTTATTGGTTATAGGAGCTAGCGTTCCTAGCTCATTATTGCTTAAATGTTACAGGGTTTGCCTATATAAGGTGAGTTTTACTGCTGTTGAATTGAAGAAGTCACTATGTAAATAAAGAGCTGAAATTCACCGTTCAGAGGCTTGTCTCCATTCTTTCTCGCCCATTCTCAAAACTTAACACTGGCGACGAGGATGGGATATGGAGATATCTGAACCAACAAAACTTCGAAGAACACTGAGCACGTGACAGACAACGCCAACAACGGAACCATGTCCGGCGGCATCGTACCACCCGCTCTGTTCGATCCAACACAAGAAGACTGGGAGTCTTACATGGATCGTTTCCAAATGTTCCTAGAGACGAACAACTTAAAGGATGCCACAGCCGGGAAGAAACAGGCGGTGTTCCTAACGCATTGTGGTCCAACCGTATTTAAGATGGCTAAAGCACTAGCCAAACCCTGAGAAATGAAGGCCATGGATTGGGACGACCTTGAACCTATCCTGCGAGACCACTACGCCCCGACCGTGCCTACGCTCGTGAGACACCACGAGTTTTATCAAAGAAGCCAGCGAAAGGGAGAAAGTGTGGCCGACTTAATAGCAGACCTCAAAAATTTGGGAGGCCTCCGCGGATTCACCAATCTAGAAGAAGCACTAAGAGATCGCATAATTCTGGGATTAGATGCACCAGGCGTTCAAAGCAAGCTGATGGCGAAAGGCGACATCAGCCTTGCCGATGCCATTGCCGATGCTACTGCAGCAGAAGCAACCAGGAAGTTGGCTGCACAACTACGCCGAACCCGCACTCCGGTACCACCACCGGCCAGTGAAATCTCACCTAGTTCAGAAGGGCAGCTCGCGACAACGCACCACGAGGACCTCTCTTCGTCATCAGACAGCGACGAAGAAGGGGTCCATCAACTGCGGTCCGACCGGGACCCTCGGCCGAAGCCCTTACGCCCTTGCACTGGCTGTGGAGCCAACCATGCCAGGTCCAAATGCAAATTCTGCGACGCACTCTGCCATGAGTGCGGGAAACGAGGCCACATCGGACGGGTCTGCCACAGCTTGCCAGGACCCAGCCAGGCCTCAAAAGGGGCTAACTATCGCCAATCGACAGGAAACCGTCCTGTAAGGCGAGAGCCAGTAAACCACTCCTACAGAAATCGAGCTTTTCAGAGAAAAGAGGCTCACCATACTATCACTATCGGTCATGCCTAAGCCTTGGACACTAAGAAAATCCGAGTCACGGTAACCATCGAGAACCAGCCTTGCCACATGGAGGTCAACTTGGGATCGTCCCTCTCGATGGTGTCTTGGAAGACACTCAAGCAACTCATCCCCACAATTTAACGCCAAGATCTCCGTTTCCAACGCCTCATCCTCAAGGACTACCAGGGGAATCGAATTCCCATCATTGGGTGCTGCAGAGTCCAGGTCTCCTTCAAGAAGCACACAGCGTACTTATCTTTAATGGTCATCAATAGAGATAGACCTAGCCTACTGGGCCTCCAATGGTTCGCGCCACTCGGCATTGAAGTGGCCGGCTCGGCATTGAAGTAAACTGGGTTGGTAGCTGTGACTGGGAGGAAGACCTTACCTATGAGTTCAGGGACATCTTCGTGGACAGCTTAGGCGAGTACAAGGGGACCCCGATCTCATTCAGCTTAGATCCAAAAATAGCTCCCATTCGCCTAAAGCCCCGTCGAGTTCCGTTTGCTTTAAAATCGAAAATCGGCAAACAACTCAACAAACTGATAGCTCAGGGGGTGTTGGAGCCCATCGATCACTCCCCGTGGGAAACCCCTATTGTAACACCCATTAAGCCAGACGGGTCAATCCGAATTTGTGGGAACTACCGGGCCACTTTGAACCACGCCTTGCAGCAGAATGCGTATCCAGTTCCGATGGTGCAGCACCTCCTCCATTCCCTGGGGGGCGGGAAAGTTTTCGCTAAATTGGATTTAGCTCAGGCATATCAGTAATTACCAGTAGATGAAAAAATGGCACAGGCCCAAACTATTGTGAAGCACCGAGGTGCCTTTAAATGTACCCGGCTGCAATTCGGAGTGAATGTAGCCCTGGGGATCTTTCAGAGCCTTATGGAAAGGCTATTGCAAGGAATTAAGGGCGTGGTCCCCTATTTTGACGATGTATTAATTGCAGCCCCTACAAAACAAAACTTACAGGACTGGTTAAAATTAGTCCTAAAAAATTCCAAGAGGCCGGTCTTAAGGTTAAAAAAAAACAAATGTAAATTGTGTACTGACAGTGTTGAGTTTTTAGGGTACCTGATTGATAGCCAGGGCATTCACCCTACCGAAAGTAAATTAAAAGCGATCAAAAACGCTCCCAGGCCACGAAACAAGGCCAATTTCCAGGCGTTCCTAAGCCTCATCAATTTTTATAATGTATTTTTACCGCACAAAGCAACTGTCGCTGAACCGTTACATTGTTAGATAAAAAAGCAAATTGGTTATGGGGTTACCGTGAAGAAAAGGCGTTCCGAAATGTTAAAAAACTGCTCACTTCTAACTCTGTACTCATGCAGTATAACGAGACTTTGCCGTTAGTTATAACCTGTGATGCATCGCCTTTCGGGGTGGGCGCCATTTTGAGCCACGTACTGCCTAATGGGAACGAAGCCTCTGTTGCATATTTTTCAAAGACTCTTTCAAAAACGGAGCAGAACTATGGACAGATTGATAAAGAAGCCCTCGCCATTGTCTCAGCTGTGAAAAGACTTCACAAATATGTGTATGGTAGGGTTTTTACTATTGTGACTGACCACAAACCTTTGTTAAGGATAATAGTCGGGGATAAGCCGACTCCCTACATATTATCCCCTCGGATGACCCGATGGTCAGAATTCTTAGCTGCTTATAACTATCGGCTGCAATACCGCCCGGGAAAGCCATTCCCCATGCCGACGCATTGAGCTGAGCACCGCTTCCAGAGACTCTTGACAATCCGGCACCAACGGTAACCACGTTGCAAATCGAGGCACTCAACTCGCCGCCACTGACCGCTCAAGATATTGTGAGAGAAACCAAACGCGACCACACCCTAGCACGAGTCCTAGGCTGGGTAGAATGCAGATGGCCATTGGACCAGTTATCAGATGACTTCACACCATTCAAGTCTCAACAGATCGAGCTCTTCTCCCAGAAAGGCTGTATCATCTGGGGCGATAAAGTCGTTATCCCAGAATGGCTCCGAAAAGTGCTACTGAGAACTTTGCACGATGGCCACCCCGGCATCGTGCGAATGAAAGCCCTTGCGCGAAGCTACGCATGATGGCAAATTGAACAGTGGGTTAAAGCTTGTCCCAAATGCCAAGAAGTCAGCAACGCCCCACCAAAAGCCATGCCTACTGAATGGGAGACAACACGTGGACCCTGGTCCCGAATTCACCTGGACTTCGCGGGGCCAACCAAAGGCCACACTTTCCTGCTTACCGTCAATGCCTACTCGAATTGGCTCGAAATTCATTGCATGACGACTACGACCTCCGAGGCGGTTATCAAAATTTTAAACAGTCTCTTTGCAACCCACGGATTACCAGACGTCCTGGTATCCGATAACAGCCCACAATTTACTGCACTAGCGTTCGAGCAGTACCTCGCTGACCGCGGCATCTGCCATGCGCTCACCTCGCCTGTGCACCCTGCGACCAATGGCCGAGCAGAACGCATGGTCCAATTTGTGAAGAAAACCTTGCAAAAGGTAGACTACGACAACATTGACGACAAGGTCAATCAAATCCTCTTCTTGCAACACATCACCCCACATAGCGTCACCAACAAAACTCCTACTGAACTGCTAATGGGACAAAAGCTCTGCTCCCATCTCGACCGGTTGCACCCAGCTTATGAACCAGAGAAACCACTAGGATCCAGCGGCCACTGTCGCACCTTCCAGGTAGGAGACCTGGTTTATGCAAAAAACCTATCGGGCGACTTGTTGTGGGTGGAAGCGACAGTAGTATGTGTAACCAGCCCCAGATCCTACCTTGTGCAATGCCTTGACAATAAACTTTGGAAACGGCATATCGACCAATTACGATCGCGGCTTTCAGCGGCCAGTCCGCAAATTCCCCTTGACCAAACTGAGGGGGGGGGGAGGTACAGAAGAAGATGAATTCCTAGGAAACCAGTTTGAAGGAAACAACAGTTTAATAGAAATTGAGGAAGCGGAGCCAGAGGGAGAAACGGTTGCACCTCAGGGAATTGCAGAAAATGTGGGCAATGACATAGAAGTGAATTCTGAACTAGAAACAGCCCCACTGCCAAACAACAATCTACCTCAGCATGATTGCAACCAGCCGATACAACGAAAATCAAAGAGACTAAAAAGACAACCGTCCTACCTAAGGGACTATGAAACTGCGCCCTGAAATAAGAAGCCAGGGGGGAAGGGGTGTTGTATATGCAATAAGATTAATAAAGTGTGAGCTGGAGTAAGTGCAAGGTTCTGACCCTGCACTTCTGATTGTTAAGAATTGGCCCATTCCGGGGAATCCAATTGGCCCTTAACAGAGAATCCTTATTGGTTATAGGAGCTAGCGTTCCTAGCTCATTATTGGTTAAACGTTACAGGGTTTGCCTATATAAGGCGGGTTTTACTGCTGTTGGATTGAAGAAGTCACGATGTAAATAAAGAGCTGAAGTTCACCGTTCAGAAGCTTGTCTCCATTCTTTCTCGCCCATGCTCAAAACTTAACATAGACAGACAGACAGACAGACAGACATGTAGATAGATAAAAATATAGAGAGAGCACATGGTGTACTTGGATTTCAGTAAGGCATTTGACAAAGTATACCGGATTTCAGTAAGCATTTAACAAAGTAGTTCACAGTAGTTCGCAGTAAATAGTGGGGTATCCCAAGGTTCTGTCTTAGGCCCAGTACTCTTCAATATGTTAAATGATTTAGATGAGAAAATAGGTTTTACATTTAGGCAAGAAAAACCAAACGTACAACTGGCTCAATACAATAACTGCATGTATGGATGTAGGAATCCAGGTTAGAGTCAGTAGACAATCACTTAAATATGAACCAACAGTATGTTGAAGCTGCCAAAGAAGCCAATGGACTCCAAGGCTGCATTAACAGAGATATAGAATCGGGTGTGTCTAGTTTAATGTAAAAGGACTAGGAGTGACATGAAAGCAGTGTTCCTATATTTGAGGAGATGCCACAAAGAAGATGGGGATCAACTTATTTTCCAAATACCTGCAGGCAAGAGAATAATTATATTAAACTTAAACAACAGATAGCTACAGACTTGAAGAAATGGGAAAACTTGCAATTGTCATTAATAGGGAGAATTTCAACAATTAAGATGAATATTTTACCCAGAATTCTATTTCTGTTTCAAACAATACCAATTAAGCTTGGAAAAGACTATTTTGAAGATTTAAATAAAATTATGTTGAAGTTTATATGGCAAGGTAAGAAAGCGAGAATAAAGCTAAAGCTTTTGTAAGATGCTAGAATTAGAGGAGGTTTTGGCCTGCTCAATTGGGAATTGTACTATCAAGCTGCAAGTTTGATGTGGGTCAAGGAATGGATAATGTTGTGAATGCATAAGGTTTAATAAAGTTATTTTGAGCTTGGAGTCAAGTGCAGGGTTCTGGCCCTGCACTTCTGATTGGCTGTTAAATGGCAGAATCTGATTGGCCATTAACGGAGCCTTCGTATTGGTTAATGGAGCTAGCGCTCCTGGGTTATTATTGGTTAAATAGCTATTGGGTTGCCTATATAAAGAGGGCCTTAGCTGCCCTTGTTTTTTGAGCAGTCACCATGTAAATAAAGAGTTGAAGTTCACTATTCCAGAGGCTCGTCTCCACTCTTTCTCGCCCATTCTCCAAACATAATACTGGCGACGAGGGTGGGATTTGGAGACGTCAGAGCTGACTGAACTAGGAAGAAACATTGAGCATGTGGCTGACAACGCTACACGACGGAACCATGTCCGGCGTCGTTGTACCACCCGCTCCATTCGATCCAGTGCAAGAGGACTGGGAGTCCTACATGGATCGTTTCCAAATGTTTTTGGAAACTAACAATTTGAAGGATGCCACAGCCGGGAAGAAACGGGCGGTATTCCTAACTCATTGTGGTCCAACCGCACTTAAGATGGCTAAAGCACTAGCCAAACCTGCAGAAGTGAAGGCGATGGACTGGGACGTCCTCGAAACCCTACTGAGAGCTCATTACGCACCGACCGTGCCCACGCTCGTGAGACGGCACGAGTTCTATCAGAGAAACCAGCAAAAAGGTGAAAGCATCGCTGACTTCATAGCCGACCTCCGGAATCTGGGAGGCCTCTGTGGATTCGCCGATTTAGAAGAGGCACTGAGAGATTGAATAGTTCTGGGATTAGATGCACTAGGCGTGCAGAGCAAGCTGATGGCGAAAGGCAACATCAGCCTTGCCGATGCCATCGCCGATGCTACTGCAGCAGAAGCAACCAGGAAGTCGGCTGCACAACTTCGACGCAACCACACTCCAGTCCACCAACCGATAGGCGAAATTTTACCCAAGTCAGAAGGACAGCTTTCAATGGCCCACCACAAGGACCTCTCTTTGTCGTCAGACAGCGACGAAGAAGAGGTCCATCGACTGCGGTCTGACCAGGACCCCTACCCAAAGTTCTCACACCCCTGCGCCGGCTGTGGAGCCAACCATGCCAGGTCCGAATGCAAATCCCATGATGCGCTCTGCCATGAGTGTGGAAAAAGAGGCCACATCGGACGGGTCTGCCGAAGTTTCCAAGTACCTGGCCAAGCCTCAAAAGGGGCTAACTATCGCCAATCGACAGGAAACCGTCGTGTAAGGCGAGAACCAGTAAAACACTCCTACAGAAACCGAGTTTCAAATTGCCCCACGAAGCGAGAAGAGGCTCACCATACTATCACTATTGGTCACGCTTCTGCCTTAGACACCAAGAAAATCCAAATTACTGTGGTCATCGAGAAGCGGCCCTGCCAAATGGAAGTCAACTCGGGATCATCCCTCTCGATGGTGTCCTGGAAGACCCTCAAGCAACTCATTCCCACTATCCAGCGCCAAGACCTCCGTTATCAAAGACTTATCCTTAAGGACTATCAAGGGAATCGAATCCCTGTCATTGGTTCCAGTCGAGTCAGGGTCTCATTCAAGAATCGCACAGCGTATTTACCGCTAACTGTGATCGACAAAAACCGGCCTAGCCTGCTAGGCCTTCAATGGTTTGCGCCACTTGGCATTGAAGTGGCAGGCGTAAACCGGGTCAGCGGAAGTGACTGGGAGGAGGACCTCGTTCAAAAATTCAGGGACGTCTTCGCGGAAAAATTAGACGAGTACAAGGGGACCCCAGTATCGTTCAGCCTAAATCCAAAGATAGCTCCCATCCGCCTTAAGCCACGTCGAGTTCCCTTTGCCTTAAAGCCGAAAATCGACGAACAGCTCGATAAATTGATAACTCAGGGGGTGCTAGAACCTACCGATCACTCTCCCTGGGAAACCCCAATCGTAACACCAATTAAGCCGGATGGGTCAATTCGAATTTGTGGGGACTACCGGGCCACCCTGAATCACGCCCTACAGCAAAATGCTTATCCGGTGCCGGTGGTGCAGCATCTCCTTCATTCCCTGGGGGGCGGAAAAGTCTTCGCTAAATTAGATTTAGCTCAGGCATATCAGCAACTACCTGTTGATGAAAAGACAGCACAGGCACAAACGATAGTGATGCACCGAGGTGCCTTTAAAATGTACCTGGCTCCAATTCGGAGTCAGTGTAGCCCCGGGAATTTTTCAAAGCCTTATGGAGAGGTTACTACAGGGGATTAAAGGCATAGTCCCATACTTTGATGATGTATTAATTGCTGCACCAACAAAGAAAATATTACGAGATCGTTTAAAATTAGTCCTACAAAAATTTCAAAATGCTGGTCTTAAAGTGAAAAAGAACAAGTGTAAATTGTGTACTGATCATGTCGAGTTTTTAAGGTACCTAATTGACAGTCAGGGTATTCACCCTACCGACAGTAAATTGAGAGCAATAAAAAATGCTCCCAGGCCTCGAAACAAGGCCAATCTCCAGGTGTTCCTAGGCCTTATCAACTTCTATAATGTATTTCTACCGCACAAAGCAACTGTCGCTGAGCCATTACATCATTTGCTAGATAAAAAAGCAATTTGGTTATGGGGTCATAAAGAAGAACAAGCATTTCATAATGTTAAAAAACTACTGACTTCTGACACTGTACTCATACAGTACAATGAGACTTTGCCGTTAAATATCACATGTGATGCTTCGCCTTTTGGAGTAGGCGCAATTTTGAGCCATGTACTGCCTAATGGTAACGAAGCCCCTGTTGCATATTTTTCCAAGACACTTTCAAAAACTGAGCGTAATTATAGCCAGATCGATAAAGAAGCCCTCGCAATTGTATTGGCCGTTAAAAGATTTCACGAGTATGTTTATGGCCGGGATTTTACTATCGTGACTGACCACAAACCGTTATTGGGGATAATAGCCGGAGATAAGCCGACGCCTTACATATTATCCCCCAGGATGACTCGCTGGTCAGAATTCTTGGCTGCTTATAATTATTGGCTGCAATACCGCCCGGGGAAAGCCATTCCCCACGCTGATGCATTGAGCCAAGCACCACTACCAGAAACTCTTGCTGATCCCACTCCAATGGTAACCACGTTACAGATTGAAACACTACACGCGCGGCCATTAACCGCCCAAGATATCGCAAGAGAAACCAGACGTGACCCCACCTTAGCGCGAGTCCTGAGCTGGGTAGAATGCGGATGGCCATTGGACCAGCTATCAGATGACTTCACACCATTCAAGACGCGACAAACAGAGTTGTTTTCTCAAAAGGGCTGTGTCATCTGGGGTGATAGAGTCGTTATCCCAGAACGACTCCAAAAAGCAGTACTCAGGACCTTGCACGATGGCCATCCCGGTATCATGCGAATGAAAGCCCTCACGCGAAGCTACGCATGGTGGCCTGGCATCGACAAGCAAATTTAGAATTAGGTTAAAGCTTGTCATAGATGCCAGGAAGTGAGCAATGCCCCACCAAAAGCCATTCCGACCGAGTGGGAAACGCCACGGGGACCCTGGTCCCGTATTCACCTGGACTTTGCAGGGCCGACCAAAGGCCACACATTTCTTCTAACCGTCGATGCCTACTCAAATTGGCTCGAGATTCACCGCATGACAAACACGACCACCAAAGCAGTCATCAAAAAATTGGAAAGACTGTTTGCAACCCACGGACTGCCAGACATCCTGGTATCTGACAATGGGCCCCAATTTACCGCACTGTCCTTCGAGCAGTACCTGGCTGACCACGGCATCTGACATGCGCTCACCTCACTTGCGCATCCTGCCACCAATGGAAGGGCTGAGCGCATGGTTCAATTCGTCAAAAAGACTTTGCAGAAATTAGACTACGATAACATCAATGACAAAATCAACCGAATCCTCTTTCTACAACACATCACACCTCACAGCGTCACCAACAAAACTCCCGCCGAATTGCTGATGGGACGCAGGCTCCACTCCCACCTCGACCGGTTACACCCAGCTTACGAACCGGAAAAACCACTCGGATCCAGCGGTCGATGCCGTACCTTCCAGGTAGGTGATTGGGTATACGCTAAAAACCTATCGGGTGATCCACTGTGGGTAGAAGCGACAGTAATACGTGTAACCGGCCCGAGATCCTACGTTGTAAAATGCCTTGACGATAGAATTTGGAAACACCATATCGATCAATTACGATCACGGCTCCGGTCAGGCATTTCTGAACTCCCTTATGACCAAACTGGGGGGGGGGGAGATACAGAAGAAGACGAATTTCAACTAGAAGAAAACCCGTTCGAAGGGAACAATAGTGGAATAGAGACACAGGAACTGGAACCAGAGATAGGAGTAGGTTCACCTCAGGGAGTTACCGAAAATATTGGTGAGGACGAAAATGTGAACTCTGAACCAGAGGAAACCCCTTCACTAAACAACGATCTACCTTAGCAAGATTGCAGCCAAATGCAAAACGCACAGCGAAAATCAAACAGACTAATAAAGCAACCGTCCTACCTCAAGGACTATGTACCTGCGCCCGGTAAAAAGAAGCCAGGGGGAAGGGGTGTTGTGAATGCATAAGGTTTAATAAAGTTATTTTGAGCTTGGAGTCAAGTGCAGGGTTCTGGCCCTGCACTTCTGATTGGCTGTTAAATGGCAGAATCTGATTGGCCATTAACGGAGCCTTCGTATTGGTTAATGGAGCTAGCGCTCCTGGGTTATTATTGGTTAAATAGTTATTGGGTTGCCTATATAAAGAGGGCCTTAGCTGCCCTTGTTTTTTGAGCAGTCACCATGTAAATAAAGAGTTGAAGTTCACTGTTCCAGAGGCTCGTCTCCATTCTTTCTCGCCCATTCTCCAAACATAACAGATAACATTAAGAAAGACTAGATTGTTGACACTAGAAGGTCATGATTTGCTGTTGGGTTGGCATGCTTTTTTATGGTATAAGGGAACTAAAACACAGGGTTATTTTAGAAGACATTATATACGGGAGTCTTTGTGGTTAAACTGGGAGAAGATAAAAAGACAATGTTATTTGAAAATTCCAATTTGGTTATCGACTATTGAAGCATTTTCCTATCCTATAATTTATAAGAAGGAACAAACAGTTAGATATGGGGAACTCTTGGATGAAAAGGGTGAACTTAAATCGATTCAAAAATTAGAGGAACAAGGTATAAAGATAAATTGGTTTTCATATGCGCAAATACATTCAAGGTATGATGAAGATTCTAAAATGGAGGGATTCTATGATAAACGGACTGATCTAGATAAGATCTTGATGGGTACTGATGAGAAGGTGATTAAAAAATTATATGGTTATTTACTGGGAATTAAATTAGAGGAAGAACAAGTTAAAGAAACTATGATTGTTTGGGAGAAGAATTTGGGATATGGGATTGATTTAGAGAAATGGCAAAAATTGTGGTCTCAAAATTATAAAATGACAATGTCAACAGCATATAAAGAAAATTTGTATAAGATGTTTTACAAAGGTGGCACTTTCCCCCGACAAGAATAGCAAGAATGTTTAAGAACAAATCTGAAAAATGCTGGAAATGTCATCAGATACCTGGCTCATATTACCATATGTGGTGGACCTGTGAGGACGCCAGAAAATATTGGACTAAAATTCTCATGTGGTTGGAAAAAATGACAAAGAAACGTATAGATTTGAAACCAGAGTTTTTTTTATTGGGAATTTTACCAGATACATACAGTAAAGACTTGAAATATCTGATTGTAAATGTATTAACACCGGCTTATGAAATTTGGGATCTTTTTTATCAATGGCTAGATGACAAAATACGATAATAGAATATTTAGAATGTTAGACAGCAAGGAATATCTTTATTTTTTCTTTCGCCTTTGTTATTTGACATTATATTTATAAAGGGTTTTTAGGATAGATTTGGTATGATTATATGATTTGTTATAGAATAAACTATTTAAAGTATTGTTATCTCAAAAAGCATGAATGATTAAAAGTATAGTCAAATGATTTTTTAATAGCGATATTAGGATATATGTTTGGATTGACAATATGAGTTGTTATGTAACATAACTGTAATTGAGACTACAAAATGAATGCACAAAACTGATGAACCAACCGACACACTGCATGTACATAAGAGAGTTGATGTTTTAATGTTTTGTTTGTCTTGTTTGTTTGTAGAAAATCAATAAAATTCTTTAAAAAAAAAAAGAAAGAAAATAGTTTTTCTCTGTGTTTCAGACATGCTTCCCAGCTCCTCAGAATGTGGTGAGCAGAATTCTTCAGATGATCTTGATATTTAAATATGAGGTAAGTAAATGAGTCAGGGGAAATTTCAGTTGGCTTTAATGGAGATTTTCTCCATGATGATCTAATCCTAAGCTGGTCTTTTGACTCTATCAACTGTGCACTCATTGCCACTGTGACTGATTCCATTCATCTTGCTGGAGGTCATACTCTTCTTCTTTTTCCTTCCACTCTTTTCCAACATTGCAGTCTTCTTCAGATAATTATGCAATGTGTCTGAAATGGAATAATTGAACTTGTGTCTCAATTGAGAAATCTGGTTTAATTTGTTCAATGATCCAGAAATTTATCTTCTGGCTGTCCATAGTATTCTCAAAAATCTTCTTCCAATACCAAAGCTCACAAGCATCACTACACTTCCTATTCTTCTTTTTCTTCAAAATCCAATTGCCAGAAGATTTGCTTCTAGTCAGTGACAAATAGGGTTTAGCACTTAGCAATAGCACTTAGACTTATATACCGCTTCACAGTGCTTTACAGCCTTCTCTAAGCGATTTACAGAGTCAGCATATGGCCCCCAACAATCTGGCTCCTCATTTTACCCACCTCAGAAGAATGGAAGGCTGAGTCAACTTGAGCCTGGTGAGATTCGAACTGCCAAATTATAGGCAGCCAGCAAGCAGCAGAAGTAGTCTGCAGTACTGCACTCTAACTACTGCACCGTTGTGGCTCTTATAAGTTTTCAATTAGCAATAATCGCACCTTGGATAAATCTCATTGGCTATGATACTCCACTGTACAACGCAAAGAATGTATGCCTACATTCCATGAAATAAATGAAATTGTGATATCATGCCATACCCAAATATTAAACATACAAGGGAAAACTCTTGTGACTCCTCCATGTTTTTTCAAATAAGGCAAAAGGCAAAGACATTTTTTCAGTTTCTGCTAATTGTTTCTTAGGGGCAAAGTCCTGTTCAGTTTTCTGTCTATGGAGATTCTCAATCCAAAAGGTGTTTTTTCCAAATGACAATTGGACTTTCTTGGGGTTTTTTTCCCCTTTTAAAATATTTCACCTCTCATCCAAGAATCTTCTTCACTTCTCTTGTTTAGCTTTCCGCTACTGTATCCAATCACAGTGCTAACAAAGAGATATGGGCTCACACTACCCTCCTCAGGCATCCCCCAACTTTACCAAATATTGCATTTTTCTTCTTTCCAAATGTATTACCATGTAGTCTAATTTAGTAACAATCACACTTGAAAAACTAAGAAATCAAATGATTGCATCCTAATCAAGCTGGATATCTAAAATGTTGAGTATAAAGATCAGGAACCAGAGTAGTTTAACTGGTTTATCATATAGACATATATTTTAATTTTATTCTTTCCATTATTAAATCAATAGGATATTAGTTTGTATATTTTTGAAAAATAGGGTAATATGTGTTTACTAACTTATTAAGCAGTCAATTTTAAAATCAATTAAATGTCATTTTTGTTTTTGCAAAATATTGGTTTATAATAGTACAAACTATTATTTTTTACTTATTTTGATTTGGTAAATCATGGTTAAACAATCCAGTTTAAGGCAACTAATACGGGACTTCCAGGAAGTGTTTGACGGCACCCTAGGCAAGTACCGAGGGCCCCCCATCTCCTTCAGCCTAGACCCCAACATTCCCCCGAGACGCCTAAAACCAAGGTGGGTACCCTTTGCACTCAGGCCAAAAATAGATGAGCAAATTGACAAGATCATCAAGCAAGGGGTCTGACAACCCATTGACCACGCCTGGTGGGAGACCCCAATAGTCACCCCAGTCAAGCCCGATGGGTCAGTAAGAATCTGCGGGGACTGTAAGGCCACCCTAAATTGCACCTTACAACAAAGCGCCTACCCCATCCCAGTAGTGCAGCACCTTCTACACTCACTGGGGGGAGGCAAGGTTTTTGTGAAACTCGACCTGGCCCAAGCATACCAACAGCTGCCAGTCGACGCAGAAACCGCAGAGGCGCAAACCATAGTCACCCACCGGGAAGCATTCCGATGTAACCGATCAGCGTGGCGCCTGGAATTTTCCAGAGCCTCATGGAGAGGCTTTTGCAAGGAATTAAGGGGGTGGTGCCCTACTTCGACGACGTGCTGGTGTCGGCAACCAACCAGCTAGAACTAGAGGGTCGTCTTAGGGAGGTGCTAACGAAATTCGAGGAAACCGGGCTAAAAGTGAAGAGAGAAAAATGCCAGCTGTACACAGAGCGGGTCGAGTTCCTAGGATACCTCCTAGACCGGCACGGCATCCACCCAACCACAAACAAAATCAGAGCCATTAAGGAGGCCCCCACACCCAGGAATAAAACAGAACTGCAGGCATTTCTGAGACTGCTTAATTTTTACAATGTTTTCCTGCACCACAAGGCGACCGCGGCAGAGCCTTTGCATAGGCTCTTGGAAAAGGCGTCCACCTGGACTTGGGGGAAACGCGAGGAAGCCACCTTCAGAAAAATCAAGGACCTGCTCACTTCGGATGCCATCCTCATCCAATACAATGAGACCCTACCACTCGCCATCACATGCGACACCTCACCCTTCGGTGTCGGTGCCGTCCTCAGCCACACACTCCCAGATGGAAGAGAAGCACCCATCGCTTTCTTCTCGAGGACACTCACCAAACCAGAGAGGAACTATAGCCAGCTGGACAAGGAGGCCCTAGCCATCGTCGCAGCAGTAAAGAGGTTCCACGAGTACCTCCACATGTTCACCATCATCACAGACCACAAGCCGTTGCTGGGCATCCTGGCAGGGAACCGGGCCACCCGAACATCTTATCTCCCAGAATGACAAGGTGGTCCGAATTCCTTGCCGCCTACAGCTACCGGCTCACACACCGACCCGGTAAGACTATCACCCACGCAGACGCTTTGAGCCGCTCGCCATTACCCGATCTAGACACCGACCCAGCACCCACGACGAGCACCCTCAGCATAGAGACTCTGCCCAATCAACCCATAACCGCATCAGACATTGCCCGAGAAACTAATAAAGACAAACGTCTGGCGTGGGTGTTACATTGGGTAGAAAAAGGGTGGCCAGAAAAGGACAACGACGAAGCATTCAAAACATTCCTGAACCAGCAAACAGAACTCTTACTACAAAAAGGGTGTGTACTGTGGGGGAAAGGGGTTGTTATTCCAGAAAAACTACAAGGGAAGGTATTGGGTTTGTTACACGAGGGGCACCCAGGCATAGTTAGAACAAAAGCCCTGGCCAGAAGTTATGCTTGGTGGCCAGGGATGGACAAGCAAATCGAGGCCTGGGTGGCAAGGTGTCAACGCTGCCAAGAAACCAAGCCATTCTGCTTTGCTCTCCTTTCCCAACGCATTCAGGGTGAGGGCCCACAGGCTTACCCCATTGAGCCCCTTGCACCAGAGTGTGCAAGTCAATAAAGTGATCCTGCAGGGCCTTGCCTCGAATGCCGTGGTGGTGGCAGGATTTTTTCTCACCCCTGAATTGTGCTCTGTGGGGGCCCCACCTCCAGCACCCCCTGCTGTCTCTTAGCAACCCCTGCTGGCCTCCTTGCCTCTTAGCATCCCCCTAAGGCATCCCACTGCCCCCCAGGGTGTGGTACCGCCCACTTTGGGAACCACTGGTCTAGCAAATATTTTCTATGCTCTGGTTAGTAGAGTTAGTAGTGATATTACCAGAGAAAAAGCTACACAGGATTAGGTTTACAACTCTTAATGCCTTTTTGGTTATGTAGTTACAGTGGGCTCTAGCATTTAGATCATTTGAGATGAGTACTCCAAGGTCCTCGACAAAGTTTGGATCCTCAACAAGGTCTTGACTATTTAGCTTGTATTTTATTTTCTGATTTTTTTCTGCCAGTATGTAAGACAGAGCATTTATTTGTTGAGACTTGAAGTTGCCATTTGATTGACCATTCTGATACATAGTCAAGGTCTTTTTGAAGGGTAGCAGTATTGTCGGTAGTGTTGAATAGCTTTACATCATCAGTGAAGAGAACACAGTTGCTCTTAATATGATCACAGAGGTCATTTATGTTAGAGTATGAAGAGAGTTGGTCCTAGAACACTGCCTTGGGGGAGACCACTGTTGACAGGTACAGCATTTGATAGGATGCTCCCAATTTTGACCATTTGTTGTCTGTTTGACAGGAATGCTTCTCTCCAGTTATGCAGATGTCCAGAGATACCATAAGATTTTAGTTTTAGGAATAGTTTGTTACGTACCACTGAATCAAAGGCTTTACAGAAGTCTATGTAAATTGAGTCTATTGCTTTGCCCTGATCGAGTTGTGTAGTCCATATGTAAGAGTTGCAGATTACAAGATAGTTTTTTTCTGAAACCAAATTGTTTATTAGAGAGTAGGTTGTTTGTCTCTAAGTGGAGGATAATGGATTGGTTAATAATTGATTCCATGACTTTACAGGTAATGCAGCATAAAGAGATTGGTCTGTAATTTTCAACTAGGCTGAGGTCTCCCTTTTTGAAGATGGGAATGACTGTGGCTAGTGACCATAGGTTTGGCAAGGAGCTGGTCCTGAAAGATTTTGCTTAGAGGTTCAGCTATGGCAGTGCAAAGCATTTTTAAGAAGTAAGCACATATTCCGTCTGGTCCAATAGAAAGAGATGGTTTTAGATTGCGTAGTGCTTTTTCAACATTGGCTTCTGTAAAATCGATATGCATTAGAAATGAAGCTGATAAAAATTCTGTTTCCTCCTTCTTTGAAAAACAATACATTGCATACTTAAATCTATGGTTTCGGTTTCCGGTTCCGCGTGGCTTCGGGGCAGCAGGAATTCGCGACAGCTCGCGATTCCTGCTGTGCTAGCCGTCGAGGTACCCCCGATCCAGATGGGTCAGGGGGATATGGCTGCCCTGTAGGGACAGCTGAAGAGAGAGGGGAGTCGAATAGGGAGGTGGGGGTGTCGCAGACCCCCCTTCTCCGGAAAAACCCCTTTTTCCCAAGGCGGTGGAGCGGCGGTCAGCAATGGCCGCCACGAAGAAGCCAGCAACCGGGTAAGATTGTGCTGGAGGAAGTGTGAAGAGTGAAAGTTTTGTCTGAGCCGGGTCAAGTAACATCTTTTAAACTGCCTGGAACTGAGCTGTTTGAATTGCTGGAGGATACATTGTATCCCTAAGAAGAGCGAAAGCGGCGGAGAAGCTGTTAAAGGGAACTTTTTTTTTTTTCTTTACTCTCCCACCCCAAGGAAACAGCAGAAATATTTGGATATATTGGACATTGAAAGTGAATTGCTTTGAGAGTTGAAGCTAAGAGACAAAAGGATTCTTGGACATTGAAAAATTTAAGAAATTGGAAAACCCTTGTTGGAGGTATGGATTTCTGATTATTTAAAATTGACATTGCAAGTGGGAAGGGAGAGGAAAAAAAAATTGGAACAGAAGCTGAAAAAGGAGGAGATTGCCTAGAATCCCAAAGGAAGACATATGGTAATTGGACCTCTTTGATTAAAAATTAACCCCAGAAAGAGAAAGAGAAGAAGGAAGAAAAGTATTAACTTTTGGAACTTTTTTTTAATTGTTTTTGATTGTCTTTGATTAAAAATACTTGTGGTTGTTTTGGAAAAAGTTTCCCTTTTCATAATGGCATCGTTTGTGGATGAACTAGAGATTGAATATCAAAAATATAAAAAAGAAGATACTTTGGGCACTTTGTTTCAATTCTTAGAAATGGCGTTATGTACTTATGAAAAGTTGATTACGCAGCAGAAGGACTGGGACAAGGAAGAAGAGGAAGAAGAAGCCATCTTTGATGAACAATGGGTCCCTTCCGGAGAGGAGGAGAAAAAGGATAAGAAAAAGGGGATTTTAAGAATTATAAAAACAACCAAAAGAGAGAAAAATGAGCGAAAAGGTGGAGGCAAGGTTAGAAAGCAAAGGAAAAGGAGCAAGAAAAGCGAAGAGAAAAAGCAAAGGGGTAAAAAGGGCAAGGAGAAGAATAAGCAAGAGAGAAAGGGGGGGGGAGGAGAAGCCTTAATGGGGGGAAGCAAGACCTAAAGAAAAAAAGTTTATTTAGAGACAATGGGTGAATTTAATTTAGGATAAAAGAGGGATTCTGGAGGGTACATAAGTTTGTGTTTTTATATGTGTATTTAGAGTATAAAATTCATTATGTAATCTTAGAATCTTTTAAACAGAATCCCAAGAAAAATTGCTATACGAAGTATTTTTAAGTTAGGGTAATGAGTTATAGACGTTACTCCAATTGGTGTATAGGAGAAGTATAGTAAAAGAAAAAAGATGAATGGATAATTGGAAATAGAACAGACAAAGAATGTTGTTGAAAATGGTAATAAGATATGGAAGGATATATATGCTGTTGTTTTTTTGGATTTTGTATATTGATAAAAGGCAATAAAATTTTAATTAATAAGAAATAATTTGGATGAAAAGGAGAAGTGGGGATAAGATATGAAGTTAATACTATATGAAGTATTGATACTATAATTTGGAATTGTTATGCTTTATTGGTCTTTTATTATTATTTTTTCCTAGAAAAGAATTTATAAGCTGTTATGCCTTGATTCTTTGTGCATTGTTTTTATAAAACTGATAAAAATGGTTTTTATATATATATAAAAAAAAGAAAATGATAATAAGATATGGAAGGATATATGGGATGAATATGATGTTTGAATTTGTGTCTGTGTGAAGAGTTTTAACCCGGGAACAGACAACCTTCAGAAAAGATCTTTTAGTTTTGTTTATGTTTTGTGTTTTGTATGTTTGTGTATTGTGTTTTTTGTAAAACTAATAAAATTTGTTTTTTATAAAAAAAAAAAAAAGAATCAATAAAACCTTGGAGGAATGTTAGATGAGAATAATTGTAAACAAGCCAAAAAGAAATGAATATGATGACTATAAAATGGATAAATATAGAAAAGAAATGAAATTGAATAAGAGTAAAGAGAAATAATGAGAAATTTGCTGAAAGATATTTATGTGTCCATATGGAAATGGGATAAATTAGAATTATGTTGTATAAAAATAATGTTTTATTCGACTTGTAAAAATTTATAATGTTAAGAGGTTTTATGTATTTAATGGTTAATGATGTGTTGTTTGTCTTTAAAATTAATAAAATTTGTTCCAAAAAAAAAAAAATCTATGGTTTCAAGGTCTGCTTTGTGGATAGAAAGTGAAGTGTGACCTTCTATTCTTTTTTGCACAGATGGAGGTATATATTTTAACTCCCAGGCCACCTCTCTCTCTTTTGCAGGTTTTAGACCTCATGATGTTTGCATATAAACATTCTTATACTGTTTTTCTCTCCTTTTCTTCTCCAGCAATATGCAACCTTGGCTTTCAGTTACTAAGAAAACCTTGAAAAAATGTTGGCAGATTGCCTTTTCATTTAATAATTACCAATATACTTTGAAATACCATATAGTAATGGTAAGTTGTTCACAGTTGTTCATAGTTGTTCACAGTTCACAGTTACACTTTACAACAATCATTTGGACTTTTTGCAAGTAGCCAATGAGATATGGATAGAAGGAAGAGCAATAGTTTTTAAAAAACCATTATGTGTGGAGAAAGTGGATCCACTAAGTTTGGATCAGAGTACTGTCTGAATCGTGCTTTTTGCATTTCCTTCTCAGTTGGGGAGTAACCACTGAGGAACAGTTGGGGAGGAACACTTTAGGTGTTCCCTGCCTGTTCTCTGTATTCTGACATCTGCATCAATGAAAGTGGTGGAGCAGCCAACTTTATGGTTTGGATACATTGGGGAACAGAAACAGTACCATGTGAAAGTACTGAGACAGAAGGCCTTTTCCAGATGTATCTAACCAGGGCAAAAATATGTCTTGACAATGTCTTCTTCTTGTTGTATTTGCATGCTGCTTGCCTTGATCCCCAGCCCATGACTGAGACAACCTTGCATCTAAACATAGAACAAATATAGATGGCAACCTTTTTCTGCTAAATTCTTATGATATTACCTCTGCCACAATATTTACTCTCTGGTAGAACAAACTGGACATAGCTGCATAACATGTAGTTCCTTCAACATATGGAACAGCCCAAAGAACTACGCTTTACCTGGCATTCTTTGCTGAGTTTTGAAATTGAGGTTATTTCATTTCAGAACATAAGCAGATTCTAAAGTAGCCACTGAGCAGCTGTCCAGCAGATTTGAAAAACTGGCAAGTGGACTTATGTGTAATAAAACAGGAATGGGCACCTGTCCAAACTTACCCTTTTGCCTTCTGCTGAACAACTGTTTAGTGAACACATGGAGTTGGTGTGCTTTGATAGGTGTGTCATGTTGCTTTGACATCCATGCTAAAGCCAGAGATGTGGCTGAGCTGTCTGTCAAAACACCATCTTCCAAACTCATTCCTGTATTATTGTCCTGACTGGTGCGTATTTTATTACTTGCTTTATTACTTGATCAGAAAAGGAGAGTGTACCAAAACTAGAAAGTTTAACCTACACTAATCACTTTCCTTAACCAATTTTTTTTTATAACAAATTTTATTAATTTTACAAAAACAATACACAATCCAGGCATAACAACTTGAAAAATCTTTTCTAAAAAAATAATAATAATTAAAGAAGAGAGCCAATAGAACATACAAAATAATTCCAAATTGTAATATCAATATTTACATTATCTATTTAACTTCATATCTTATCCAGACTTCTCCTTTTATCCAAATTATATTTCTTGCTTATTAAAATTTTATTGCCTTTCATAAACATACAAAACACAGAACATAGAAAAAAAAAAAAAACTAAAATATCTTTTCTGACGGCTGCCTGATCCCAGGTTGAAACTCTTCTCACAGACACAAATTCAAACATTATATTCACTTTATATATCCTTCCATATCTTATTATCATTTTCTTTTCTTTTTTATAAACCAATTTTATTAATTTTACAAAAACAGTGCACAAACAATCAAGGCATAACAGCTTATAAATTCTTTTATAAAAAAAATAGTAATAATTAAAGAAGAAGACCAATAGAACATAATGATTCCCAATTATAATATCAATGTTTACTTTATCTATTTAACTTCATATCTTATCCCAACTTCTCCTTTTCATCCAAATTATTTCTTGTTAATTAAAATTTTATTGCCTTTTATCAACATACAAAACCCAAAAAAACATAACAAAACCTTTATATATCCTTCCATATCTTATTACCATTTTCAATAACATTCTTTGTCTGTTCTATTTCCAACTATCCATTCATCTTTTTTCTTTTACTATACTTCTCCTATACAATAATTGGAGTGACGCCTTTAACTCATTACCCTAACTTAAAAGTACTTCATATAACACTTAATTTATCTTGGGATTCTGTTTAGTAGATTCTAAAATTACACAATACATTTTATACTCTAAATACACATATAAAAACACAATCTTATGTACCTTCCAGAATCCCCCTTTTATCCTTAATTAGATTCACCCATTGTCTCTAAATAGACTTTTTTTCTTTATATCTTGCTTCCCACCATTGAGGCTTCTCCCCCCCCCCTTTCTCTCTTGCTTAATCTTCTCCTCGCCCTTTTTACCCCTTTGTCTCTCCTCCTCCCTTTTCTTACTCCCTTTCCTTTGCTTTCTAACCTTGCATCCACCTTTCCTCTCATTTTTCTCTTTTTTGGTTGTTTTTTCAAACCTTAAAATCCCCTTTTTCTTATCCTCTTTCTCCTCCTCCCCGGAAAAAAACCCATTATTCATCAAAGATGGCTTCTTGTTTCTCTTCTTCTTTGTCCCAGTCATTCTGCTGCGTAATCAACTTTTCATAAGTACATAACGCCATTTCTAAAAATTGAAATAAGGTGCCCAAAGTATCTTTTCCATCTTGTTCTTCCTTTTTATATTTTTGATATTCAGTCTTTAGTTCATCCACAAGCGATGCCATCCTGAAAAGAGAAACTTTCCCCAAAACAACCACCCAAGTATTTTTAATCAAAAATAATTCAAAAAAAGTTCCAAAAGTTAATACTTTTCTTCCTTCTTCTATTTCTCTTTCTGGGGTTACTGTTTAATCAAAGAGGTCCAATTACCATATATCTTTCTTTGAGATTCTAGGCAATCTCCTCCTTTTTCCACTTCTGCTCCAATTTTTTTCCTCTTCCTTCCCACTTGCAACATCAATTTTTAAATGATCAGAAATCCATACCTCTAATAAGGGTTTTCCAATTTCTTAAATTTTTAAGTCCAATGTCCAAGAACTCTTTTGTCCCTTAACTTCAACTTTCAGAATAATTCACCTTCAATACCCAAAGAAATTTCAAATCTTCATCTGCTGTTTCCATGGGGTGGGAGAGTGAAGAAAAAAAAGTTCCCTTTAACAGCTTCTCCGCCGCTTTCGATCTTCTTAGGGATACAATGTATCCTCCAGTAATTCAGACAGCTCAGTTCCAACAAATTTAAAAGATGTTGATTGACCCGGCTCAGCCAGCACTTTCACTTTTCTTACTTCCTCCAGCACAATCTTACCCGGTTGCAGGCTTCTTCGTGGTGGCCATTGCTGACCACCGCTCCACCACCTTGGGAAAAAGGGGTTTTCCCAGATGAGGAGGGGGTCTGCAACACTCCCAATCCCCTGTCCGGCTCCCCTCTCTCTTCGGCTGTCCCTACAGGGCAGCCATATCCCCCTGACCCATTTGGAATCGGGGGTACCTCGGTGGCAAGCGCAGCAGGAATCACGAACAGTCGCGAATTCCTGCTGCCACCGAAGCCTTGTGGAACCGGACTTTCCTTAACCAATTTTTGAGTGTGTGTGCGTCTGCTTTCATCTCTGGGTATCTGTGTATGTGCATCTTTGAGTCATTGTTGATTTCTAGAAACAGACTGGACAAGTCTCTGCAGCTTTCTTGGAAAGATCTTTGAAGACTTTTTTCTTCCTAGGGCTGAGAGAGCATGACTTGCCCAAAATCTGGCCCAATTGATGTCACGTCTAAGGTGGAATTAAAATTTCTTGGTGCCTTAACCATTACATCAAACTGACTCTAAAAATAGAGTTAAATCAAGATTCTACAAGATAAAATGTTTCTTTGGGCTAGGGTTATTTTTTGTGTGTATGTGTGTGTGATTGACTGGAATAATAAGTGAATATTTGTAGCATGGGTGGTAAAATTTGACTGGCCCTAGGTCACCAAGCTGGTCTTGTCCCTAAGATGGGCCTAGAACTTATAGTTTCCCAGCTTCTACTCCACTGCTTCACCACTATGCCATTCTGGCTCTCTCATATGTCTCTAACACTCTGGCTCTCTAACATTCCAAAGTCAGTACATCATCCTTATGTAGTAAGGCAGAACAGAAGCAATGGAGGCCAAATAGGAACTGGCAAATAAGCACAATAACTTTTACAACAGCACCATATACCGAAAGACAGGTGAAAGTCTTTCAATTCACCAATGGAGTAGGATAAAATATTTTATGCTTTGCAAAACAACAGTTGCAGACAGTGACAATAAGTTTCAAATAAAGGTGAATCTTTATTATTTATTCTTAAGACATGGCAGTTGGATGTGTTTTACTATTTTTTTTCTTATAGTAGACACTAGGATTTGCAGAATTTTGTGGAAATTTAAAATATTGGCCCTTATTGTGGTGATGACCAGGATTCCAGGGTCAGGAGACAATCTAAATGAATATTTTCATTTTAGCAAATATTGGTAGGTAGATATGTATGTGGCTTAGCAGGAAACACAAAACAAGAAGGCCTAGCATTCAGCTGTTGCTATTTGCCCAAACCAAAGACCAAGAAGTGTTCCTTGCTCAGTCTTCAGCATGAAACAGGTGCAGTGAAAGTACAAGATATTTCTACAACAATGCCCAGAAGTGGCATTTGAATTAGTCTTTGGGCACATTACAATACATAGACAAGTCTCTGGGAAGACAGCCTATATATATGCATATATATATATATATATGCATATATGCATATATATATATATATATATATATATATATATATATATATATATATATATATATGTATATGTGTATATATATATATATATATATATATATATATATATATATATATATATATATATATATATATACATATATACATATATATATATATATATATATATATATATATATATATATATATACATACACATACACATACACACACACAATCCATGAGCGATAACATTCTGAGTTCTAGGTTCCCACAAGCCAAAGTGCTAGGAGATGGCCAAATCCAAAGTGAGGATGTTATAATGTAAGCTTCTTCTATAGTTGTGCTCTTTGTTGCAATGTTGCCTCACTCTTCTTCACTGATTTGCCATGAAGTCTTAGGAGCCTTGATCTTTGCTACTGTGTGAATGTTAAAAAGAAAAAGAAAAGATTCTGGTTGCCCATTGCACCAAGACTGCAGAGTTTGCATACATTCATCACACTGACTGCAAACAGAGACACACAGTTACATTCACAGCAGTATGTGCACATACTACAAAGGCAGCTACTGTCACCCTTAAGTTATATTGCTCAAATGGGGTTAAAGTCACCACATTTTCTGGATTATGTAAAAACTTGATTTTTCTGAAATTAACAACCTGTGGTGTCATAAGAAAATTACCTTACCTGTTTCAAATTTCAGTTTGCCAACTGCCTGTCCTCACTGGAGCCAAAAGAAATTACACATCCCCAAATCATTTCTCTAGCCGTAATCTTAAGGATAAGGGAGGAAGAAAAGACTTGCAGCAAAAATAGGAAGGTAAGAAAGGTTGCAGTGTACTCCATTTGGTTCTTACCTGCCCAGGAGACTTAGTATACTGTGGTACTCAAATAAAAAGAAGGGGAATAGAAAGAGCAGTTCAGACAAATGGTTGAGAAAGCATGAAATGAAATACATTGCTTTTTTTGTCTGAAAATAACGTTTTCACTATGACCAGCTATTAGCTATGAATGAATGAATGAATGAATGAATCCAGCATTGTGCAACTGAACTTCTGCTTATTGAGTGAGAATTTCTGATCCAATTTCCATTTGCAGAGATGCCTGGCAGCTACTCTCAGATAGGAAAATGATTAATTGTGTCTATTTTGCTGACAGAAATATACTACTAGATACAATTTATTTCTTATGAATTGAAGCTTGTATCATATATTTAAGACAGGATTTGAACTACTGAATTTTAGTCTCCCTTAGGAATATATTCATCATCTTAAGTTATTTGTAAGCAGAATAAAGGTCATTTAATACATAAATATCATTTCATTTTTTGAAAAGAGAGGGCATAATGTCCTCCCTTTTCAAAAAATGAAATGATATTCATGTGGAATACCCTAACAGTGTCAGTCCACTATGCAAGGAAAGGAAAAGGAAAGAAAAAGGAAAGGGAAAGGGAAAGGGAAAGGGAAAGGGAAAGGAAAAGGAAAGGGAAAGAGAAAGGAAAAAATAAGGGGTGGCTATAATTCATTGTGACAAGGGCAAGATGCTCTGTAATGAAATCACATGACTGAACAACAAAAGACTAATCTGCCTATGACTAGAGAATTAGGTAATACATTAGATAGCTTTCCACACAAAAGGGAACTCCTGTTGGAATCAAGCAAGTTGAAAATGTAAAAAATCACTGAAACTTCTTCGTTTTCATGGGGTCCTTAGTCTAATTGTAAAGAATTATTGAATAAAAAGATCATTTATTTTCCCTTATTTCTCCAATCTAATGTATCTAGTCTCCCAAATATAAAGTTGTCCCGTCTCAAAAAACATACAAATACTATCGGTACTTATAAATTTCTTTATACAGAAAATAACTTTAAAAGATCAACTTAAAAAGCAGTTCTTTGAATTTACACCATTTCTTTCCTTTCCTTTGAATTTCCCCTAAAATATGTGTATTATCAAATTTTCCAGCATCTCATTGAGAGGGATTCATATGAATGAAGACTCTAAAGAACTATAGCAGAACACCAAAAAGTATGTGTTATCTTGCACCTGTGAACTCCTCATATCCAAATATTATTTCTAGAAAAGTTTTCACTCATATGAATAGCTACCAGTAATGTTAAATGGTACAGTTAAGATAATATAATGAACATTATAGTCAGGATGAGTAATTTTGATTTGATTCACTTCCTATTTTTTCCACTGTTGTTTGTTGTGTCTTATTTTTGTAATAGAGTTATTTTTCCTGTTTCACTCAATGTGCTTTTTCTCCTAATACATTTAACATGAACACAATTGTTCAACTTACAAGCTATTACAGATTTTTGGAAAAGTGCAGATTTTGATGCATCACTGCATACCATTTTGTATTCCAAGTTGGGAGATGCAAATTTGAAGTGGATAAATTCCATCCCAATCCTATTCCTTGACCGGTCTAAAATTTCATTTTTTATTGTTATCAAATGGAAAGCAACTTATTATATACCTTGCATGCTAATATGCCATTACTTCTCCATTTTATTCTTTCCTTATTAAACAAGGGGAATAAACAAACAAATAAATATCATATTAGGGATCCTGCCAAATGAGAAGTTTGCAGAGAATTTCCTTGCAGAATTGGATTGGAGCATTATCAGATGCTTAGATAAGACCCACATTTTCAGGCAAGATCAATGTTTGCAAATGGTAATTTGCACAAAACTTCACAATTTTCCTCAGGAAACATCTTGGACCAAGCATGGTGATCATAATTAAATCTACAAGAGCTTATATGGGATTATTATCATTATTATTATCATGATTATCATGATTATCATTATTATTATTATTAGAGCAGTTCTGAACCTATATCTATTCATGTTATATGTTGAGGAAATTTTAAGTCATTTCCCAATTTTCTGAGAACTGAGACTCACTTTATTATAACTTTTCACCTGCTCCTGAGAAACTGAAAGGATGAAATTTTCAAAGAATCCTCCCTCTTGTATTACTGTTTAAATTATCAATGTGGACATGCTTCTTCACTGGAAGAAGGCAAACCATTGACAGGACTCACTGAAGGTGGAAATTCTGCTTCGGTGGCACTGATGGCAGAGGATACAGTCCAATGGTAGGATTCAAAGTTTTGTACTACCAGTTTTGTGGGCATGGCTAGGTGGGCGTGGCTAGGTGGGTGTGGCCATGTGACTTGGTGGATGTGGCTTTTTTCCAGCAAATCCCCCCCCCCCGTTTTTGGGGCCTCCTGGACCTCAGGGAAGCTTTCTGGGGGGCATTTTTGTTCCCAGAAGGCTTCCCTGAGGCTCAGGAAGGAAAAAAAAAACTGAGCATGGGGGGCCCTGCAGCACCCCCGATCTCTGTTTTGGGGGCCCCTGGGCCTCAGAAAAGCCTCTTGTGGGGAGCGTTTTTGCTCCCAGAAGGCTTCCCTGGGGTTCAGGAAGGGAAAAAAAATGGAGCCTGGAGGGGGCATGCAGCGCTCCCCCACATGCTCTGTTTTGGGGCCTTCTGGCCCTCACGGAAGCCTCATGGGGGCATTTTTTTCTCCCAGGAAGCTTCCCTGGGGCCCAGGAAGGGAAAAAAATGGAGCCTGGAGGGGGCATGTAGCATTCCCCCACATGCTCTGTTTTGGGGCCTTCTGGCCTCACGGAAGCCTCATGGGGGCATTTTTTCTCCCAGGAAGCTTCCCTGGGGCCCAGGAAGGAAAAAAATGGGGCAGGGGGTTGCTGTGCCCCTCCCTCTTCCATTTTTTGCCTTCTTGGGCCTCAGGGAAGCAGTAAGAGGGGTATCCTGGCACAGTTGATCATAGGAACAGCTGATTGTCAGTGGGGGGAAAGCTTAAGTGACTGAGCAGGGAAGAATGCAGTCAGAAACGTCGGGCATGCACGCAATGTTGCACATGCACAATAAGGGCTGACTGGGTGGGGAGCAGAGGGTCCACCAGGACAGGGGCGTGGCCAGCCAGAAGTTACTACCAGTTCGGCAACCCATGCCAAATCCTTGCTATCGGTTGAATACCAACATTGATCATTACTTCAAATGTAACATTTTGAAAAGGCACAAAAAAGCAGCAAGTTGTAGTTTTAGAAGCTATTCCACGTAGAAGTGTGCCCCAGGCGTGTGTGTGTGTGTGTGTGTGTGTGTGTGTGAACCCTAGCAGAATGCAAGTAGTAGTTGTTTTACAAAATGCTGAGGGTCAAAATAGATGTGACAGTTGAGCAGTTCTTTCTTGGTTTGTAATTATTGTCATTGTTTAAAACTGAAATTAAACAATCTGAATTTAATCCCAGTTTATTGTTTGCAGCTAAATGCATATGTAATTCTTCCCATGTAGAATCTGCTTTCTGGGAACTTTCCTGCAACCTGTCCTTGAGAAAAAAAGCTCTTTGATAAGGCCATTAGCAACTTTTCATGGTGATGGCAGAATAGCCTTCATTTAGGGAGAAAAGTTTAGACTTGAGATGAAATATCATCTGATCCTGTCCTGTGCTAGTATAAGAGATCTATTATGAGCCAAAGGAGACTTCAAATTGTTGGTTTAAAATCTCTACATGAAAAAGACTTAGCACCTTCTGAGATGGGCTGGTTTTAAGTTGAATAGCTGGTCCATGAATTGCACCATCCATTCAGTATGGTGGGCTTTCTCCTACAAAGGGGGAAAAGGCCACAAAATTCTTATAACCCATCTGGTTTTCCTTGTTTCTCAAAAGCTTTAAAATACCTGCCCGCAAAAACCTGCTGTGCTATTGAGTTATGGCCTCCTAGCCATTTTTCCTACTATACTGAAACATTACTAGTATTACTTGGCATTATTAAGAGAATTTACTAAAAGAACTTATCACACACAACACTTAAAAAGAAGAATGACCAGGTACATGTTGTGTGGGAGATAGAATTCTCCACCTCTTTTTTAAAATTTAGCCATTGCTATTAACATTTCTTCTTATGCCATTCTCTGAATTATTTCATGTTTGGTTTAGCATGGGGTTATTTCCCATATATACATCTAATTGCTCTGAAAGACTGAAAATGAATTTTAAAGCTGCTTCCTAGAATACAGACATTTTCTGGTATACCAGAAGGATAGAGAATAAGGATGTTTTTTGGGGGGGAGTAGCCTTTAAAATTACAATTTTATGAAAGATTGGCTTCTGGTTGATTAGTTACTCCACTTCTAAGGATAGTATATTGTGTACCTAAACATAAAAAGTACATAGCTTATATAATGGCTTTTGCAAATCTCCACAAAGAAAAAAATAAATCCATGGATTTCAGTTTTTGGAACTCAGAAGCTGACATAATTCCTCTCCATTCGTGCTGATGAAAAAAAAAAAGTTTAAAACAAAAGAAATAAAATGGGGGGTGAGATGGAATAGATCAACCATAAATAAATCAAAACTGTCCATTCTCACTTTTGGAGAAGGGCTCTGATACACTTACGAAACTTGTGATATTAGCTCCACCCTCAATCCCCGACCAAGAAGCCACTTGTTGCATTTTGTTATGAGCTGTCACTATTCCTAACATTGGTTAGCCCAATACTGGTTTGCAATAGTGCAAACAAAACAGCCATCACATTCAAAACAGAAAATATAACCTTTGGAAGTGGGGGTAGAGGGCAAAGGTAATAAGTCTGGTCTATTTAGAGTGCTACCTTAGCATACTATCATCATGTTTCTGTTATTTTCCCTTTAAACAAGAATTGCATGCTCTTGGTGCAGTCAGCATGAATAGAAAAGCTTATAGCTCAAACTTTTAGGAACAAAAATACGGAAAGGGCTTGGATTTAATTGATGAATACATGTCGTTTCTTCACTCCCAGTAATTTTTAAGCATTAGACATGAATGCACAATTCCCTGATTTGGAATCATAGCAAAATTTTAGCAGAATCCAAACATATCCCAAATATCCACTTTTGTTCAAACTACTTCATAGGAAGGAACAGGCTTGTATGTCTTCCAAATGGCATCTTCCAGAAGCTGAAGAGTGTTGTTATACCCCTGAGTTGCGTGTAGTATTTTGGTGATTCCAACATAGTACATTCCTTGGTGGGATTTGTAAAGTGAGGCACATATGAAGACCTGCACGGGTAGAAGAAATGCTGTTTTGGGGCTCTCTTTTTTCCCAGACAATGTTGGACGGAGAGGAAAAGGTGCATCTGGCAAGAGCCGGAGGTCCTTCATGAAGATCTTTTTCCATACACTGAAGCAGAGCAACGTGGTGCCCCTTCAAAGGAGGGCTTCATCCCTGCCTTTGTCTACCCAGGAATCAATGGAAGACTTGGTAGATTAGGGGTTGATTATTTGCTGGCCAGGAAAAGGAAAAGGAAGAAGGTGCTGTTACCTTCTTTTCCACCCTATGGTGAGAATACTGACCCAGAAGCACAAAGATCAAGCTTTGATTTGGGGCTAAGCCCCTCCAGACCTGTAACACAGAAGCAAGGGGGTTGTTTAAGGTCAAAGTACTAAGAAGAATGAAAGATGGTGCATGGGGGAGGATGGGGGAGAGGATGGGGCTGTTGTGATGATTCCCTAGTATGGTTAAAAGAGCCAGATGAATATTCCTTTCCTTATTCCCTTGTGAGCTCACTCAATCCAGAAGCAAAATCTGGAATTGATGCTGTAGATCAGTGTTGTTGTTTTTAGCCCCGAAGACTTTAACATGCATGGACTTCAACTTTGAGAGTCCCCCAATGAGTATGGTCAACTGATGAATTCTGGAAATTGAAGCCCATTCATCTTAAAGTTCCCAGGGGAGAAATGCACAGCTATAGATTATGAAAAATAGTGTTTCGAAAGTTGCATGTCATCATTGGTTGTTGTCTTCCTCAAAACTGTGCCACTGCTTTATAATAATCCAACCCAACAAAAGCAGTCTTTTATTATGAATACAAATATTGTGAGTGATAGTTAACCTACTGTTTTCCCAGTGTAGGAGCAAAATAGACACTGCATGTTTTATTTTATATTTTGAAAGAACATACCTGGTTCCTCTTCCTACCAGAGATATTAGGCCAGACATATAGCAGCCATTTCAGAACTTTTAAGTTTCTAGAAATTGTAAAGTTGCAAAATTAAACAAACGTAATAGAAATCCAACAAACCTTAAGTCTTTATTTTTAATAAATGAGAACCAGGACCTGTTCTCACATCTTTTCAGTTGAATGCCGATTGCTGAACGACGGCAAGGATCCACATAGGCTGCATTTTGCCCTTGCCTGGATCTTAAGGGTTCTGTATCCATTGCACCAATTTTTAACATTTTGCTGGGATTTAGCCTTGCACCATTTGAAGTGGGGGGGGGGATTAATCAGTATAATTCCTTATCAGATGGTGTGCCTGACTGGTTTTATCTGTGATTTAATTTTTTTTTTTAGCTTTTTCTCATTTTTACATTAAAATCTTCACTGATTAAGTGAAGCTTTGTCAGAAAAAAAATATACCAAATTTGTACCAAGTTACTTGCTCTGTTTATACAGAATTATTAACAAAAACTACTGCATGTTGTAAATAATATAGAAATAATCATTTTTTTCTAACTCAAATTTGCTTCAAAAAGCCAAATATTTCTCAGGATATAAAAAAATCAGCTTATGGTCACTACATTTTTCATTATTATTATTTTAATCCACAGACATTACTAAGTTGATGTTCCACCAGCCAGTGGAACTGGTGATACATTTGGAAATAAAATTGGCTTATTTTAAAAAAACACTTTCTGAAGCTAACATTTAAATATAATTAATACAAAATTATCCAAGTCTTGGTTCCAGATTTTTATTTATTTATTCCATATCTCCCAATATAACTAATATAGTTATAGATCATATAGTGAAAACTTGTTAACTTATGAAAAATTAAAGGAATAATTAGTTTTCAGTCCGTTCCAACACAAAAGTTAAAAAGGTTTATTTAAACTCTGAAAGCCTTAGGTTCTGTATTTCATAGGGCTGTGTTCTTTTAATACCATAATATGTATGTATGTATATATGTATGCATGTATGTATTGTATGTATGGAAAAATTCAAATATGTGCAGTATGACTATTTCTTCTTTTAAAAGAAATATATTTATTTCCTAAAAAATCTATCTTTGATACATGAATACTTTTATTATGTTTAATACATGAATACTTTTATTATATTGTGAAGACTTAGTCCATACTGAAAGGCACTTATTTATTGTATGATACAATCCATGACTAACAAAACTAATTTGGTAATATATCAGTAACACAAAATTTTTAATTATATAAGTATCTAATGTTTAAAACAAGTATATATAGATGACAATCTCTTTTGCATCCCCAATACTCTGGCTCTTTTAAACTTCAAGGAAGAATAACACCATAAAATGGGAACAAATGCCAAGCAAGCAAGCAATCAAATCACATTCAAGAAAGTAATGCATAATACACTGAGAGCAGCAGGAAAGCACAGATGTATGCTGCATAGCATATACTGGGGCAGACTGTTTTCCCCAAGTTTTGAATGAGGCCCTAGAACTTTAGAAAGGGGAATATTTCTAAAGCAAGAAACAAGATTTGCATTTATTAATTAGAATGAGAAAGATATAATCACCCTACATGTAGACACATCAGAATGGTTCTAGTCAATCTTCTAGTGAAGTTTCACTAGATTCAAGTGATGTTTCATCTTCTTAAGTAGGCCTTTATATGCTCTGTTTCCACATGAAGAATATAAACATTTTGGTCCCCACCGCATAAAGATCCCATTGGGTGAACTGCAGCCAGTGAATGTACATAAACCAAAACAAGTAGCCGAAATTGTTAGTGCCATTAAATAGGCCTTTTCTGTTCTACAGAAATCAGACCAAAAGTATGCAAAAGAATCGTTATTGTTATTATTTTAGTAATCATAGAATTATTACACTGATTAATACTTTCACTACTGGCCACTTTTCCATTCAAAACTGCAAATGAATGGCATGTGTTTCACTGGCGGCGGGGAGCCCCTAATTTCTAAATACCACCACATAAACATATATTTTGGAACTTTAAAAAACACAGGAAATGTAAGTAAACATTTGTAAGTCTATGTATGCACTCTAGGAAGGTTCAATTGCATCCATTTCAACTTAGAAGTAGATTCATTCAAATATATCAGATTCCTGGGGGTATTAATTATACCTCAGGACTGCAACAACTGTCTTAGGGTTCCCCTACATGGCAAATTCCTGATGTCATTGAACTATAGATTCCACAGCTGGCTGGGAAATCTAAGAATTAATATTAAACATTCCTGAAGTCTTCAGGTTCTAGAAGGCTGTTTTATAATATAGCTTGATGCTTTATTATTCAGCACTGTTTCTACTCTCTTCTATAATAGAATGAGTGTTTTCCCAATTAAAACATGCCCTATCTTTGGCAATTTAAGTGTATATTATATTGTATACATGGAGAAGTGGAGAGGTCCTTGCAGAGATATGTGGAAATCTTTTGCATCTCAAAATCAACATAATTCACTGCAAATTGTTTCTATTTGAGAAAAAAAATTCCACCGTGAAAATGATATAGTAAAATCCTGTATTCATTTTCCCATAACATGAAATAAAAGATTGTTACTTGGGCCTTAATCTGGAGAAAGATTAATCCCCATCCCTATCACCCAGCAAGCAGTACCAGGGGTTCATCAGATGCCTAGATAGAACACTTGTGGCCATTTACTTATTCACTTAGACATCCCCTCATGATAGCAACTGAGGAAACAGAAAACAAGGCTCATATGGATGGATGCATGGAGAGAGCTGATGGCACAGATGAAATTCTCTCTGCTGAGACAGATCTCCATGAGAGCTCTGGCCCCTTCTGCACCAATGATCACTGCAAGCAGCAAGAGCAGGGAGAAGGCGATGAAGAGGATGGGATGGAGGTGGTAGGTGATGGAGAGATGTGCTCGGGGAAGCTGCTACATGCCCTGCTGAGCTGGGTCGTACCTTCCTCTGCGAATGTTCCTTTGCAAGCCGAAGAGAGAAAAGGAAAGAGAGAGGGGGAGCAGGGGTTAGCGGATAACTTCAGCTGTATATCTTGGCCTGACTGCCTCCAGTCTTCGTGCCACATGCTATGGTTGGTAATGCAAACTAGCCTAACATGCAATTTCTTCTTACCATCCAGGACAACTTTTGTGCAGAGGTCCAATTACCATCATTCTTGGAAAACTCCATTAGATCATGTGGCTCCTGTCAGAACTTAAAGGGAAGCTGGATATATCGCAAAGAAGAGCACCTTCATTTCACTCTCCCCTGCAGCACATTCTCCAAGGCAAGTGAGCCTCACCTTCTTAGTCTGTGTCAGCCTGCATTTCTTCTGGAAACACTACATGTCAGTGTTCTTTGCTTGTATTAAAGAAAGTTTACTTGTAATTGCACACCAAGAATACCACACGTAGATCTAGAGGGAATGTAGAAGAAGCTGCCAGGGAAAAGGGATTTTCTGCAGGGCAGATGTCCTCCATTTTCCTTACCCTTCCATTAAGTTCCCTCTGCTACTTTTTTCGTTCCTTGTATCACCTTTCCCAACAGATGGTAAAAATAAATCAATGACGAAAGAACTCAAATTTTGCAACCAAAACAACATTCCAAATGCCTGGAGCTCATGTGATTCGGGAAGCAAGAAAAGTTGTTTGTGATTCCAGAACTGTTAGACCTCAGAAACCAAAGTGATTATTCTGTCTACAGTTTGAAGGTGCTTTCCTCATCTTCCGTCCTCAAACGTCTCCTTTCTTCCAGCCTCCCAAACAGTGGTGCTGCATAATTTATATCCTTACCTCCACCCCCAGTGCAATAGTGCAAACAGACAAACCCACACAACATACCATATCAGCAATAAACCCTGCAGGACAGCAAGAGATCTTGGGTGGGGGTTCCAAGTGGGATACAATTAACTTTATAGAATGTACCTCAAGCTTTTGTTATGAGCAGAGTACCCAAAGCAGCTTCTCCCACTTCTTATGCATAGATAGATAGATAGATAGATAGATAGATAGATAGATAGATAGATAGATAGATAGATGTAGATGTAGATGTAGATGTAGATGTAGATGTAGATATAGATATAGATATAGATATAGATATAGATATAGATATAGATATAGATATAGATATAGATATAGATATAGATATAGATATAGATATATTAGATAACTCTCTATTGGATTGGATGACTCTCATATTATCTCCTACCAATAAGCTGAGAATAGTGGAAGTGTAGTTTAAGACTGGATTTTACAAAGCTGCTTTGGGGGCTGGAATATATATTTAAGGAGTGTTGTTCCCCACTCCACCTCCATGCCAATGTCCCCATCACCATCGTATCTGATTCGTGCAACCCCAGGTCAGGCACTCCTTCTTTCATGCAATTGTCAATCCATGCAAAACATAACAGGAAGCCTGGTGTGAATCAGAGAGGAACAATAGCTACCCCCAGTCGGTCTGCAAGTCCCTTGATTTCTGTCTTAGCCCTGCTTTTCTTTCCCAATCTGAATTTCTCCTGCCAAACAGTTCTTCCCCTCACTAAGCCAATAGTTTTAACCAAACTGCATGAACTATAAACCAAATGGCACTTTTACCCAAGGCAAAAAAACCAAAAAAACCAAAAACCAATTAAACATACAACAAGAAATAGAAAACATTCTGGCTGAACTTTCATAAACCAGCAACATTAATATTTAGGAAACTAGCGTGCGTTTGTCTGGGGGGCAGGGGCAAGTAATGAGAACACTTTGTAGTCCCCTTCCAGTTATTATTTCTCTTATTATGTTCAAGATGAGAAGAAAGAGGAATTCTGCTTTAACTGTTGGGGGACCAGCAAGATAGCATCTTAAGAGAAGAAGAAACTGTATGACAAAATTACAACAATATCAGCCAATCCTTGCGAGTAGATCACTATAAAATTCTTCCAGTTCAGTTTATTGTTGCTTTCTCCAATTCCATTAGAAAGTATCCTAAAACTTACCATATATTATTTTTATTAGTGGAAAATACTACAATGCAATTTTAATATATCACACTTCTGAACACTTTTGGTCACACTTTTGATCTAATATAACAGGGGTGTCAAACTCGATTTCATTGAGGGCCCTATCAGGACTGTATTTGACCTCAGGGGGCCAGGGGCGTGACTGGGGTGGGTATGGCTATGGTGGGCATGGCCAGCTCGACGTCACTCATTGAGGCCCAGTTTTCGGCCACAACAGCCTCCTGCAGTCCTCTGCCAGCAAATGCCAAGCTGGGGGAGGGGGTGTCCCCACAAGCTCCATTTTCACTGGCAGAGAACTGCAGGAGGCGATTATAGCCAAAAACAGAGCCTGAGAAGGCCACACCTGGCCCTCTTGACCTCCACTTTTTCTGGCAGAGGCACTGTAAGCTGATCTTTGCTGTTTCCAGGTTGGCCTTGTGGGCCAGATCTAAGCACACTGTGGGCCGGATCTGGTCCATAGGCCTTGAGTTTGACATTCCTGCAATATAACATCTTGTGACAATAACTAAAATATACCTCATTTAAGCAAAAACCATTTTTGTATTTTCTCCACTTCTATTCTCAAATACTTTAAATATGGATTTCACCACAAGAGGGGGGTGGCTTTGGTTTGTCTATCAAGCACATTAAATGCCTGGAAATAGAATTAAATATTAGTTTGTGTCTCCATAATACTGTACACCTTCTGTCTCTCTTCACCTTTTTCAGACCTATAGCTCAACTTGTCACATTTTTCTGCAGTAGCCAATTCTTATTTTGCTGAAATGGATTCCGACTATTGACCAACATCTAACTTGCATGATGACCAATATCTCATTTTCATACATCTTCCTTTGCCACCACTCTCTATTCACTGATGGTTCCTTCCAGTGATTCTTAATACCAGCTTCAACTTAAAATGCAGTAAAGATTCAATCCATCATCCAAGTCTGCTCCTTGTTTCCAGTCCCGGCATGTAGTCAGACATAGCTAGCTCAAAATATCCATGCTTTTGCTGTACTGTCATAAGGTTTTGCATCATGGAAACAAGCTTGCAAATACTGTTTTTGTTGCATGGCACCTTTAGTACAGGTAGTCCTTGACTTACAATTATAATTGAGTCTGGAATTTCAGCCAGAAGTCATTGCATTAGTAACTCAAGGCATTATATGACCAGATTTGATTTTTGCTACTCTTTTTGTATTGGTCATTAAGTGAACACTGCAGTCATTAAGTAAATGCGGCTGTCACTAAACAAATCCATTTTCCTCAACTGGCTTTTTTTTTTGCTGGAAACCAGAAGTAAATGCCAGAAACCAGCAAAAAAAATTGTCAGAAATCATGGTGATATGACTGTGGGACGGTGCAAACAATTACAAAGGTGAATTGATTATGATGCACTAAAAACTGCAATCACATGACTGCAGGGATGAGTGCAGCTTTGTAACTTTAAAATGGGTCATAAGTAGCTCTGGGAAAGCCCATTGTAACTTCAAATGGTCATTAAGTGAACAATTGTAAGTCAAGGACTACCTGTGGAATACTTGTATGACTCCACCCTAAAGAGGATCCTCCCCTTCAGCCCAAAACTAAGTTGGGGATGGGTGGGCCACACCTTGGCTCAATTCCCCCAAATAAACGCCACTGCAAAAGGCATCTGTAATACATGCAATAGAGAGGAAGTCCTCAAAGCAATCTAGCCCAAGGGCACAACGATTTGAGAAGCACAATATGTGCATATTGACGCTGCTTACTTAAATCCCCATCCAGTGCCACCAAGAACAATAGCAGCCACTAAGATGGCTCCAGCAATGGAACCAATAATGATGTTGGTACCACTGGGACCTGTGGAGAAAGAGGAGACAAAAATGAATTGTGTTACAATTATGTGTGTTCTTGATATGCATGCACAATGGGCAGAACCTAGCTGTACAACAGGAATATTTAAATAATTACAATAACATATCATATAAAACTTCTGGAAATCAGAAAAAGGGTTTATTTTTAAATAGGAAAAGGAGAATATTAGAATAGATTCCAAGAAGTAAAAAAGGGAGAAAAGAAGGCTATTTCAACAGTAGATTGCCACATCATTCACCTTGCAATATACAGTATATTGAAGTTTCTCCAGTCCTGGAAGATTCTTGCATTCCTCACTCCTTTTCACAGAAAAATCAGGAAATACCAGGACAAATAAAGTGCACACAGGAGTTGATCCAAAATGGAAAATGGCTGAAGGGCTTTCAGCAGGGGTGGGATTCAAAAATTTTAACAACTGGTTCTGTGGGTGTGGCTGAGGTGGTGGGTGTGGCTTGGTGGTCATGTGACTGGGTGGACATGGCTTGGTGTTCATGTTATTGGCTGGGCGTGGTCAACTCAATATCATTCACATCGAGGCATGCATCTCCTCACCTGGCCTCTCATAACTGGGGATGCAGTCGTAAGTGTGGAAAATGGTCATAAGTCACTTTTTTCAGTGCCATTGTAACTTTAAATGGTCACTCCACACAAGCAAAGTACCAGCAAAGGAGGGGGGGAAAACTCCAGAGACATTCCTGAGACAGGAAGTCTAGTCCTGCCAAGAATCTAATAAGGGTTAACAGAGAGGCAGTTTCTGTAAGCAACAGCAGAATGTTTCCTTCCTGCCTTCCTTACAGGATAAGGCCAGTAATTTCTTCTAACAACCAGTTCTCCGAACTGCTTAGAATGTTAACAACCGGTTCTAGTGAATAGGTCCAAACTGGTAGAATCCCACCCCTGGCTTTCAGGTAGAATAAGGTTTCTGCAAGAAACCTTTTTGATTACTTACTTAAGTGACTGTTCTGGGCTGTCTGCAAAGAAGTTATTTCCTACAAACTTACCCTTGTATTTTTCTGTTTCCCCAGTAGGCTTAGGCTCTGGGATAGGATCATAGACACTGCAATCTTTTCCTGTCCAGTCTGAATAGCAGATGCACTGGCCCTCATTGCTGCAGACCTGTAATTAAGCAAGATGCTTTTTGTGTCCTCAAAGCCATTCCAACTATCTTTTTCCAGAAATTTGTTATGTGCTTACTTGAGCTATGTTTTTTTTCCCAGTGGATACCATTACACAATGAATTGACAAAAATGAAGCTTTCAAGAGAAAAGTAGAAATTCCCACAATAATAAGTCTATATTATTTAATAATGCCGAAGAATGCCTGTTCCTCAATGCAATAATCCTTTTTTGTTGGCATCCCATAACACTGTGAGTAGGTCATGTTAACCATATGTAATTATTAAATCATAACCAGCTTTCTCTACGACCCATCATTACTTGCCAGCTTGTACAAGATGGTGGGCTAACAAATTTAATTAATAAATACCCTTCAGGAATATTTAAGAAAGACATGTTCTTATTTTGAATGTTCCTATTTTATCTTTAATATTTAATCAGCAAGGAAATAAAGCCAAGAAAAAAAGTGCAGATGGCACAATATTGGCATTAATATAGATCATGCTTGGCAAGATTGTTGCTAAATGATACATTTCATTCTTTCCTTCTTTCTTTTTTCTCTTTGCAATATATATAATAGAAACAGAAAACACAACTTATTTTATTTAGAATGTTTACCCCATGGTCAAAGCAGATCTGGCCACCCCAGCTGCCTGGGCAGATACTGAAATTAAAGGCAGAGACGGGAAGGCATTTGTGATCAAGACACAACATGTTGGGCCCACAGGGTGTCCCGTCTTCTATGTAGCTCAGATCTGTGCCATCCACCAGTTGCACATGGCCACCCCTGGGTTGGGAAAAAAAGCTCCATTGAGTGAAGGAATATTCCGGTGCTCTTTAAAATATCTTTGTTCATGTTGACAATGGTGAAAAGTTTGAGGAAGAAAGGACAATAGGCACTTCATTTTCATAGCCCCCTTTATTAGATTGCATTACATTATACACCTTAAGGAATCCGTGATTCTGTGCCTTTGGGATTGTGGCTGGCAGGCAGACATTCCCCAAAATTATTCGGAAACTTATTCTATGGTGGGAGGGGATCACTCTGCAGCCCATAACATTCCTATATTCACCTCTCCAATTCTTCAGCAAGTTGGCATGAATGAAGAAGGTGGGTCTTAGAATGCAAGACTTACCGGCAATCAATATATCTCTTCTGGTGATAGAATGTCATTGTTGTGATCTCGCCTAGTAGTTCACCAATACGTGGAGATCCTGTCGCATTGGCACAGAGAAGATATCCACACAATACATCCCTAATTGGAATGGGAGGAGAGAAACATAACATACTTTTAGAAAGACTGGCTTCTGCTTCAACTTATTGGTCGTGGCATTCTAGTGATTTCCCTCTGTGTGGTTTGATTCAGCACACTATGGGAAAGGATATTATGGAAAAAGGAGAAATCTCAGATTACTCACTGCTTGATACAGGGCACCCAGCGGTTTCCCTCATGCCCACAGTTCCCACGCTCAGTGCCTTCAACATTGAGCTTCTCGTAGCAAAACCTTTCAGCTGAAGCTTGATTTTCAGGAAGAAAAGTGAGAAAGAGAGTAACAGCAAGCCAAAGAGCATAATAACCATGGACTTCACATATTAAATACTGAAGAATATTCTATATTTGACAATGAAGAGAATAAATTCTATCACTAGGTCAGTAGTGATGCTGGTGCATGGAGAAGCTCCAGAAGAAACCCAGTTAATTAAACAATTTATTTACTGTACATCTGGAAGTCTTCTACTGACCCAGCTTTTGATGTACAATGTTTGGCCAACTCCAAAAGTACTTAAGATTTTTAAAACACTATTTTAAAGTACATGATTTCCATCCTTAAAATGGGAAATGTGCAAACAATGCCAAGGGGGAAAAAAAAAAGACTGTTCAAGGTTCATTTTGCTATCTAAGATAAAAACATTTTACTTTTTTATTGAGCTTCAAAACTCCCCAAGTCTTTTCGGTTTGAAGGAACGAGTAAAACTTGCTTCAGTAAATAACAGACAATAATATGTTCATGGTGCCAAATCAAGTTCCTATCCTTCTTTCCTAATTTGCACTATGAAGACATCATTTTAGCAACCACCAGAAAAAAGAGGCTGTATTGTCTGGAATCATGAACTAATTCAGGTGGATAAGAAGGCAGATTATCCAGTAATCCCTAAGGATTACCACTGATGTGGATGGTTTTTGTTTTGTCTTTTTTCCCATCCCATCTTTTTCTTTCTGTTCTTCTCTTCTGCTGTTTTTGGGTTCATGGTATGTACCCTCTTCTGTTTAAATCCATTTTCAGCATTTCCAGAGTCTCTAATTGCTATATTTTATTCAATCTGTTATAATCTGAAACCTTCAGATACTGTAGGTTAAAACTAGTTTCTGTCCTCTCCTGATAAATTGTAGGAATTGGTATCCAACTCATCTGGAAGTTATTGGGTTCTGAAAGAAGCCTTATCAAGGCAAGTTGATGTAACTGAAATAAACACATAATCTTCCCCTGCATTTTCCAGTCCTTTCCCTTATATGCATGAGTGTTTTAAATTAGATTACTGCTTCAATAGAAATTCCAGCTTTCTATAAAGCACAACATATGTACATGTTAAATATGGTAAATACACAAATAGTCCGATTCATCTGTTTTCTTGGCTATTGGGTTTAATTTCTGTTTGTAGTTTAAATGTTTGGCAGAAGTTGAAATAAGCAAAGTGAATAATGGTAAATATCTCTGGCGCAAGCAAATAACAGGTCTAGGATCTTGCAAGATTACAGTTCAGTTGGGAATTTCTGTGTTAATTTAGAATAAAACAATAGTGCATAGCAGTGCCAATTTCAATTAGTAGCCCAATTGAGGGACTCAAATTGTTCACTTCAAATTAAGTCCATTGGCATTATATCCACAGCTGTTGCATGGTTATGGAGTTTTTCTTTATTTTTCTTCATTTCTTCTAATGAATTACTTCCATAAGATGCATTAAGCAGTAGGGCCTTTCTCCCTTTATGTAACTGCAATACAAATAAGCTCTGACAACTTTGTTACTGCTTGGTCATCATGACACGGTCTGCATTTGATCCCCAGTTCCTATTTCAGGCAACGTTCAATTTTCCTTAACAGTTTTGGTATTTAAGCTGTACTTTCCATTAAATTGTGATATATTTTTTGGCCACATATACATATGCCATACTTCACCAATCATTCTCTTATGGGCACAACCAGGTGATCTTTAATGTATGGAATCAGTCAAGCTTCTATTGGTCACTTTAGGAGCATGCACATATAACACATGCACACATGCACAAACACACAAAATCCCCATTCATGGATATCATGGCTATTCTAGTTTAGGCAGTTAAATCAGTATCTTTCAGACCACCCTCTTTTCCTATAGCCACTAGGTACGAAAGAACAAAATAGATTTTAACACACTCAAATAAATTATAAGTAGAATTCCACTGTAAGAGAAATTAATGGGAAAAGAAGCACAAAATGAACAGATGTTCCTAAAAAGAGGATGTATTCAAAGAACAACTGCAAACAATTCTAATAGTGTGGAACTCAAGAAAGTGTGTTAGGAAAGCTAAAACTCAGAACATGCTGAGCTGAATGAAGAAGTCTGAGAATAAAAAAAAAAAATGTTTCTTTAGCCATGATAAGAAAAATAATAATCAACAGACCAGTTGCTCATTTGTCTCCATCTTCTCCAGCAAGAAGGCATATTTTGACCCAGAAAATTGTGAAGAATAGAATGAAGAAGGCAGGACCGAGGTATGAGACTGATGAAAACATATTTGGCATTATTTGTTACTTTGCATTAAATCTCCATGACCAGATGAATTGCATCCTAGGATATTAAAGGAACTTGCTGAGGGTCTGGCCAATCCATTACCTTTGAGAAATGTTGGAGTACAGGTGAAGTGTTATATGGTTGGAAAAGAGCATGTTTTGCTCCTTCAAGAAAGAGGGAAAGGATTATATAAACATGAGTAAGAATACAGGAAATAGGTACAAATAAATGGGGATAATAGGACAGGGACGGTAGGCACGATGGTACACTTATGCATGCCCCTTAATATGCAGCAGGCCACCAAAAATGCAGGCCACCAAAAAGAAAAAAGGAAATGCAGTTTTAGGTTGTATTTACTAAAGTAGTTTCCAAGTAATAACAATCAAAGCTCCACTTCATTCTGCCATGTTGACCTACCCACCTTAAATATTGTGTTCAGTTCTGGTTACCACATTTTAAAAAGGCTTCAGATAAACAGAAACAGGTTCATAAAAGCACAAAGAAGATTAAAAGGGGACTAAAATTAACTCCTATGAAGTAAAATTGAAGGAACTATACATGCTTAACCTTGAGAAATGGAGGTGAGCCAGCATAAGATATCTCCTTTCAAATATTTGAAAGTATGTCAGCAGTAAGTGAAAACTTTTTCTCTTTCAGATTGCAGGACATGAAATAATGAATTAAAGTCATGGAAAACCAGATGCTGATTAAATGTTAGGTGGGAAAAAAAACTTAACAGTAAGAAGCAGTTTGATAGTGAAGCCAATTATCCAGAGAGTTCCCATTCATTCCATCTGCTCGTATGAAAGTGAGCCATCTGGTAGAGAAGTTTTAATTTGAATTCCTACCCCAAATAGGGAAGCCTAAGTGGCCCCTCCCCCATTATGATTTTCTAATTCTTTGAAATAATGCAAAATTCATGCCTTTGGTTTCTTCTTTGGCACTGGAAAAATCAGAAGATGAATGCAAGAAAGAACAAAAGCCAAGCATAACTATTCAGAATGAAATTGCCTGGTGTTACTGAAAAGTAGGTCTGGATGAATTTTGAAGACTGGTTTTTTTTCATCCCACGAGCATCTCTTTCTCTAGATTAAATAGTTTGTGGTTTTTGCAAACAATAATGGAAAAACAAACAAAATGCAGGTGTTTGCTATTAATGGGTGATTACAATCAGTCCTAAAAAACGGCAATAGGGCCATCTTCTGTTCCCCTCACTGATTCAAGCAATTAACTATTTCCAGAGAATGCTGCTAACAAAAAAACTTCCAGAACAGAGTTCAAGCAGTCTGCTTAGCAAACTGCTATGCATAAAAGAAGAGAATCAAACTGTATCTCAATCAAGTGATAACAGAATTAATAGGTTTTCTCTAACCAGAGGAAAATTCCATCTCCAGCATGGATATTACCAGATGTCACTCAAATATAAGTGCCATTATATTGTACAGCTAGGTTTGTATTACCACTAGATGGCAGCGAAGAGATTTAAAAAAAAAATTATATGGCATATTGGCTATTTAGATTTTGCACTCATTAGTTATGATGATTCTTTTCTACGAGTGAATAGCTACTTACCTCGCCCCCACAATGCATTGCACTGGCGGTCCCTGGTTTTACAACGGCCTCCATAACACCGGCCCTACACAGCAGAAAATGGGACTTGTTAGAGCAGGGGTCTCCAACCTTGGCCCCTGGAAGCCTGGTGGACTTCAACTCCCAGAATTCCACAGCCAGCTGGCTGTGGAACTCTGGGAGTTGAAGTCCGCCAGGCTTCCAGGAGCCAAGGTTGGAGACCCCTGTGTTAGAGGCTCATGCAAGAACCTCTCAACTTTCATGTTTTAGAGAAGTGTAATACCCAGTTTATGGGATTTGAGAATCCAGATCTGGCTTTACAATTCCACATTAACCTTTAATTATTTGTTTGTTTGTTTGTTTTTTGTTTAAGTAACCATTGAGAAACTTGTTCCTTGTTCAATCTGATTTAATTAGAATTTTCCAAAGATACTCCTTTTACTGGGATTGACAGATTGGTCCAACTGCAATTAACCTTTCCCCTCCTATTTCCTGCAGTTCCAGGAATTCTAGTTATGAAACTGAGATACCAACTATACCTGCTCATTCTCACAAAAGTAGCCATCCTGCTTGTGTACATTAGCTGGACACTACAGAGAGAAAAAATAGAATTATATCAAGAAGGACAAAATATAGATAAATACAACTCAGGAAAACTGGTAACCTAGTATACTCCAGACGTATAGCTAACATTCGATAATCCTCTATCCCTCTATCCCTCCATGGCACATATTTGGGGCATCAGGTCAGGAAGGCTAGAAAAGGTAGGGGCCCATTTTAAAGGAATATGCCTTCAAGACAATTTTATTCATAACATCTCCTTTTTTCGAAAATAAAACTCTGGATGAACTTTTCAATAATAAAGACAACCTGCCATCAGTTGTTGTGCACAGAAACCACCAAAAATATGGGTCTTTGACTAGTAGGTTACAGTGTTATCCCTCACCCTGCCCCCATCTACTCGTAAATCACATTCCTTATAATTCCCCCAACTCACTTGACTGGAGTCCCCGGAACAAGTTTCTGGGACATCACATTCATTCACAGCTTCTCGACAAGTTACACCTCGTGGCTCATACTTCATGGGAGAAAATGGGAGAAAAATAAAAGTGGAGTTTAATACTAAGCTGGCAAAGGAAGAATAAAACAAAGAATATCTCGGGTGAGGGCTTTCTCTAACCTCCTTCTTTTTCCCCCCACTCTCAGTGCAGGAAAAGGGGAGAACCAAATTATCCCTAGTTTTATCCTAATTTCTTCATCTTCCTCTTTGCAACAAAAGAGAAAAGAAAGCATGTCTCAGCACTTAACCAAATCCATCCACAGATTTGTGCTGTAAATATTAAATGTGCACAGGCATAGATACACAGGGATCCATCCATGAGTTTATGACTGTGAAGCTGCAAGAATTAAGTAGGTGAAGATTTGTTCAAGAGGGAGACTGCTAAACCCCTTCATTCCCATGATTTATGTAAAGTATAATGCTTTTGAGCTGTTCAGAAATATTTTGTAGAAAATCATGCATATTTGAGACACCTCAAAATATGTATGCTGACACCCAACTGCACCTTGGCCTGACTTTACAGTTTGTTTTCTGTAGGCAGCATTGACATGCAAGCACAGATGATGCCCTGCTGTGTAACTCCCAAGAAAAATAGTTTTGCTTAAAACTCGTGAGAGACGGGCACAGAATCGAGGGACAGATGTCCCATTCCAATTTGTTTACCTTGCACTCTCGACAACACAACCCATCACTGCACATAGCATCATGCGTAAGGGTACATTTCTTGCAGCAGTTTCCCCCACTTTTGGAACACTCCTTTGAGAAAAGAAAAAGAACTGGTCTAACAATTGATTTGCTTGGGGTTTTAGGTCAAAGTTGGAACAAGAAAAGTACAGCTTCAGGGTTTTTTTTTTTTTAGATCTTAACTAACATTGTTTTAGAGATTTGGGTATTATTTTCAAACACCCTCACCACCCACCATTTGAATACAGTAAAAATATGAAGTTTCCAATATGAAAACTTGAATTTGCAAGTTTTCCTAACATACGTTGCTTTATGTGCAGATTTAATCAATTCTCAAAAAATCTTTTTTTTTCCCTTTTACTAATTGAGATAACTATATTTGTTTATAACATCAATTTCCATAATGTTCGCTTCTAGTTTTTATTAACACTTTCTTTTGGGACATAAATCTCATGAACAGATTATTGTTGTGGCCTGCCAGCTGCCAGCAGAGCTGGTGGCAAGAGTCAGACAATGAGGAGGTTGGGAAGGAACTTGGGCCAGTTCTGGAATCTGGAGAAGGCTCTGACGGATGCTCTGTGTTGGACACAGAGATAGAGCCATCCAATATTTCCCAGCCACCAGAGAGACAACTGCCTTTGGAGACTGATATGAGTGGGGAGGAGGAACAGCTGGGTTCTGTTCCAGATGCACGTATGCGCAGAGCTGTTAGGAGAGGGGAACAACGAAGATCAGGGAGTTGACTTGGGAAGCAAGCACACATGGACGCTGAATGGCCCCTCCCTGGCTGGGGAAATAAATAGAAGGGAAGGGGAGTAGTTGTCAAAGGAGACAACAGTTCATCTTTCTGAAGACTTTTCTCATTGTGTTTTGTGCAACAGAGACTGCTTGCCAGAACTTAATTTGCAGTCTTTCAGCTGGGAGCTCACGGCCTTGTAATTATCACAAGGAACTGCTGCCATTAACTCTTTGAAGGACTATAGCCTGGACTTTTCGGTGGGTAAATGTAATTACTTCATAAGAGGTAAACAAAAATGGGGGAGGGGGGGTTGTGACAAGGAGTCTGTTTTTTGCTCCTGCTAACACTAGGTCTGAACAGATATTTGTTTTTGTCGATTTTGAACAATACCAAAGTAAAACAAATAACAGATAATCAGAGTTGGAAGGGACCTTGTAGGTCATCTATTCCAACCCCCCACCCAAGTGAGAGACCCTACACCATTTCTGACAAATGGCGGTCCAATCAAGTGATGGTGCTCCCACAATTTCCGAGGGCAAGCTGTTCCATTGGTTGATTGTTCTCACTGTCAGAAAGTTTCTCCTTATTTCCAGGTTAAATCTCTCCTTGTTCAGTTTCCATCCATTATTCCTAATTGTCTGGCCTACGGGTGCTTTAGAAAATAGCTTGACCCCTTCCTCTCTGTGGCAGCCCTTCAAATATTGGAAAACTGCTATCAGGTCTCCCCTGGTTCTTCTCTTTACTAGACTAGCCAAGCCCAGTTCCTGCAACCGTTCATTGTATCTTTTAGCTTCCAGTCCTCTAATCATCCTGGTTGCTCTTCTCTGTACTTTTTCTCAACATCTTTTTATTATGTTGTGAACAAAATTGGATGCAGTATTCTAGGTGTGGTCTTACTAAGGCTATAGAGTGGTATTAGTACTTCCCTTGATCTTGATTGTATCCCTCTGTTAATACAACTTAGAATTGCATTAGCTTTTTTGGCTGCTGCTGCACACTGCTGGCTCATATTTAGCTGGTTGTCCACTAACACTCCAAGATCCCTCTCACAGTTACTGCTATTGAGCCTGGTTTCACCCAGTCTATCTATATGTGTACTTTTAGTTTTTCTTGCCTAAGTGTAAGATTTTACTTTTCTCTACATTGAATTTCATTTTGTTAGATATAGCCCAGTGTTCTAGTCTGTCAAGATCCATCTTGAGCCTATCTTCTTGGGTGTTAGCTATTCCTGCCAGCTTAGTATCATCTGCAAATTTGGTAAGTTCCCCTTCTATTCCCTCATCTAAGTCGTTAATGAAGATATTGAAGAGTACTGGGCCTAAAACAGAACCTTGTGACACCCCACTGCTTACTTCCCCCCATGTAGACTTAGACCCATTAAGGACTACTCATTGAGTATGGCTTGCCAGCCAGTTGTGAGTCCATCTAGTGGTGGTGCTATCTGTTCCACTTTTTTCTAGCTTACTAAGAAATAGGTTGTGGTCTACTTTGTCGAATGCCTTGCTGAAATCTAAATTATATGATGTCCACAGTATTTTGCTGGTCTACTAATTTAGTCACTGTGTTGAAGAATGAAATAAGATTGGTTTGGCATGATCTGTTTTTAACAAACCTGTGCTGACTGCTAGTTATTACTTTACTTGTTTCTAGATGTTGGTAGATCTATTTTTTTATTATCTTTTCCAGTATCTTCCCGAGTATTGATGTTAGGCTGATTGGTCTATAGTTTCCTGGGTCTGTTTTTTTTTTCCTCCTTTTTTGAAGATCAGCTCTTTTCCAGTCCTCTGGTAGCTCCCCGGTGTTCCAGGATTTTTGAAATATATTGTGCAGTGGTTCTGAGATGACCTTTGCCAGCTCCTTTAAAACTCTGGGATATAATCCATCAGGCCCCAGTGATTTGTTTTCATCAAGATCAGACAGGTGTTCTCTTACTATTTTTTTGCTTATTTTAACTTTTAATTCTGGTCTGTCTTTTACAGTTATATTTTTGGTGGGTTGAGCTATAGTTTCTTTTTGCACGAAAACGGATGCAAAAAATAAGTAAGCAGTTCTGCTTTCTCTCTGTTGCCTGTTACTTCCTTGCTGTCTTCTCTCTTTAGTGCAGGGGTCCCCAACCACCGGGCCCCGGACTCGTACCAGTCCGTGGATCATTTTGTACCGGGCCGCAAAGAAATAAAAATAAAAAATAAAATAAAAATGGCGGCTTTCTTTGCCTTCGGTGAATGCTGCTGGGATCAGGGATCAAGAACACAAAGGAGAGAAGGGGAAGGAGGAAGCAACCGAAGCCTGTCCTGCTCTCCAGCTCAGCGGCTTCGGTTTCCTCCTGCCTCGTTCCTCTCTCAGTCGCTCTCTCGCTCCTCCACCAGCCCAGAAAGAAACTGCTTCAAAAAAGCCGGCAGGGTGGCTTCCTGTCGGCGCAGCTCCTCCGAAGCGCCCGTTCACCCCCACCCAGCCACCTGTGGTTTAATCCAGTGTTCCGTTCTGCCTGCCTGCCTTCGTTTCTGTTTGTTTCAGAGCAGCTTTGGCTGAGAATAATAACTATTCGCCTCTTTTTCTCAGCCGAAGCTGCTCTGAAACAACCAGAAACGAAGGCAGGCAGGCAGGCAGAACGGAGCACTGGATTGAACCGCAGGCAGCTGTGTGGGTGTGAACGGGCGCTTCGGAGGAGCTGCGCCGACAGGAAGCCACCCTGCCGGCTTCTTTGAAGCAGTTTCTTCCTGGGCTGGTGGAGGAGCAAGAAAGAGGACTGAGAGAGGAACGAGGCAGACACCTGAGGGATGAGGCTGAGGGAGGGAGGGAGACACCTGAGAGATGAGGCTGGGGAAGGCAGGGCCGAGAGGTGGGGCTTCTCAGCCGTCCTGCAGGGACTTGTCCTGAGCTGCGGAGACAGCCGTGGGCCGCCACCGCCCAGCGCTCAGTTTTGAAGGCGCTCCTCAGCCAGGCGTAGTTCCTGAATCTGCAGCTGAAACCTTCCATTTTAAATGTCCCAATAGAAGAAAATATCTGTCGCTCAGGGTTGCAATGAGAAGGCATTGGCACTCCCTGAACTTGGTGGTTTGCTGGCACCAGATATTGCCTAGTCAGGTAATGAAACGTCTGCAAGCAAACCACCAAACTCGGACTCCCCCCCCCCGGTCCTTGAAAAAGTGTTTCTGCGTGAAACTGGTCCCTGGTACAAAAAAAGTTGGGGCCCACTGCTTTAGGGGACCAACTGTTTCCTTGATTTTTTTCTTGTTATTTATATGTTGGAAGAAACTTTTTTTTATATCTTTGACTTTTGTTGCAAGTCTTTGTTCGTTCTGAGCCTTTGCTCAGACAAAAGATGCTGGTTGATTCTATCCAGCATTAATATCAGGGTTGTCCCAACATTTATGGATCTGAAAAAACATTCTGAAGAAAAATAAATTTGTCCTTTAATAAGAACACTGTTGGGGTTCAGATGAAATAATAGATATTCTTCAGCATGCATAAAACAGAACTCAGAATTCGAAGCCTGGTAATAGCATTCCATCTCACACACTAGTAATATTATTTTGAGTCCGATGGCACTTTTTTAGCCTCAGTTGTTGCTTACCGCAAAGGACCCACAGTCACATTCTTCTCCTGCTTCAACAAATCCATTACCACACTCAGGAGGGTCAAGGAGCTGCATTAAGGAGATAGCAGTGAAGGAAATGGAATTATTGGAAGGCTCCATGACATCATCTAATAACATGTTCATCTAAATCAATTGCTGGCACTTGAAAATGGAGATAAACTCTCTTGAAATTTTTCCTTTTTATGTTTCCATTTTGGGAGGGCATAGATTTGAAGAATCAACAATGAAAGTGAAATCAATTTTTTAAAAGTAAACAATAATTTAAAGTAAATTCCTCCATTATTTTACCAATTGTCACCTCATACGGGACCATAATTTAAGCAAATTGAACTCAGAATGACACTATACTGTTAATGATAAAATGATATTCAGAATTATGACATAATAGCAAGACAAAGAAATTTTGGGATTTAATTATCAAATATCCATTGGGAAACAAATTTGCTATATAGTGCTTCATAAATGCCTAAAATTATGATATCTTTCCTAAAGCAGAGCAAAAATTAAGAGAAACTGCTTCTCCTACAATATCTATATATGCTAGATGGTTCTCTTCTGAGAGATGTATCAATTTATTGGCTTATTCAGGGCAAGGTAGGCCCAATACCATTCAAGCAAAGCCATTACACCAATGAGGTTTTAAAAGTTGGGGATCTTGGTCTTTGGAATATAAAACTGTCAAAATTTCACCTGTTTATAGTTATGCTACAACATTGATCTTAATCTACAATCTTGATTATTCTATCTTGACTGAAATAATACAATCTATTTGCATCTAAGGGAACAGCAAAAGATACCAAAATAATGTTAAATTCTAGGGTCTTTAATCAGTCAAGAGAAAGCTCATGCCTTCATTTAGTACTGTAGAAAAAAGATTGCTCTAATTCAAAGAATTTATGGAACAAAAAATTACTGGAGTTATGATTATGTTTGATTATGTTTGGGAAGGAAGAATGTCTATGCCTCTCTCTGGGATGGAAAGAGTTTCCTTATTTCCTAGGGTGGATCACCAAACTGTGTGTAAGCCTGCTTTTAATATCATTTTAAAATCTTAATGCTTTTGGGTGAGACAGGGATCATAGAGATGTGTAGGAAATCCCTTGCTCCTTTTTTTAATATTAAAAAAGGAGCCTTGAATAAGGTTAAGATTACTTGTTAGCTCCAGTCATTTATTCAGTTTATATCACCCAACATAAAGTTCAAAGTTCAAAGCTTTTATTGTCATTTTATATCATATATACATCGAAATAAGCAGCGTGACTAAGAAACTGAAAGTTTTTAATAATAATAATCACAAAACTGCAGATTGGCAAAGTGAAAAAAAACTCCAAATTGCAAATTACTTTCATACTATTGACAAGAAAACTATTATGAAGTGCAACATGAGTTAATTGTTGTCTTTTTTCTAAAAATTGAAACTGATCTTTTCAACAATTCTGTGAGGTCAGTTGAGAGGTAGTACACCTATTAAAGTACCTTAAGAAAAATATGGTCCTACCTTACCTAGATCTCTGGCTGATATTCTGATCACAAAACAAGAATTTGGTTTGACTATAGTTCCAGGAATTGCCAAGTTATAAGAGATGGAAAATGTTGTCTGGAAATAATTTTTATTTACAAATGTGATCAAATGAAAGTGTTTTAATGTTACCTTCAAAGGCTTATTAAAGAGACAGCTTCCTCCTCCTTCAGCCAGAAATTGATTGTATTCATCAACACTGCAGCGTGAAAATTTCCGTGGCAGGTAGTATCTGTATATCAGGAAGACAGCCAATAGAAGATTAAAAGCCAACAAAATGTCAAAAGAGTAAAACGTTTTCCTTGGTCCAGAGACTTCCAGTGAGAAATGGATGTTCCAGAACAGGGGGACAACATTACAGCTGAATTTGGAACTTACTGCTGGATCTGAGCTACTGAAATTTCTCGGAGAAAGAAGAGATTGTGAGATTGCCCATACATATTCCAGTTAGCTGTTACTGTTGTGTAGACAGCAGGAACCAATGTTTCTGTGGTCAAAATAAAAAGTTTTCCTGTGGGAACCAAGATCATCATAACAGGTGGCTGGTGAAGAAGGAGAGGAGCCTGCTATCCATATTCACAGGACAATGTAACTGATGACAATGAGGAGAGTTAAATATTCTTTCATCTGTGGCAGCAACACAGCCAGCTAGTCTTCGTCCACAGCAGTCGAGCCTAGGCCCACAATGGAGCCCCCCTATTAGGAATATAAGTCACCTAACAGGTATTTGGATTAGAAATATATTAACCAAGATAAAAATTTTAGTACTATATCTTTAAGGGAATGCAAGAGCATGCAATTGGGTGTGGTTTCTCAAACAGCCATAAGATGGAGCCAGAAACCTGGGTTGCTTAGTCTGAGTCTCAGAAGAGAGTGTAAGTGTATCTCTGTTTCCTTCCCTTGGAAAGTATTGCCGTTGCTCCATTTCTTCTAATTGACTGATATTACTAGATTTAATGTAAGTCTGATACTGAACTGTTTTTTGACACTGGACTTTGATATTTGGATTATCCCTGGATTGAAAAACTGACTGATTTACCTGTGAATGATTTTGGACTGCTTATCTTGAACTTTGTTTAAACTGTCTGGAAGTAAAAACCTACATTTACTGTACAGTGTATCTGTGTCCTGTGCATGTATTATTCAAACGCTACTCTCAAATACCTCTCCCTGTATGCGCTCATTCACCCAACGGGGAATTACCTCAACAGCCCCCAATCACTGTTGGGCAGCAAGCCCACCCAGCCATGCGCCCCACCCTCAAGGATGGTAAGGTCCTCCACCAAAGGCATATTACCCCTGGAGTTCCGGCTTGGGCACTGCTGAAACCTCGTGCTCTCCATCTCCACCTCCTTGTCTAGTCGCCCCTCCTGCCATGAAGGCCACCTTCAACAGGGACCCGGAAAAACTGGCATTCTTCGTGAATCAGGTGTGACCACCTGATGACCACAAAGAGTGACGGAGCGATGATCTGTGCTGTGACAGCTAACCTAGAGGGGGAGGCAGCTGAATTGGTGATCCAGCTCCATGATGAGGATGCACCAGAGCTGGGGAACATTGACACCATCCTACATGAGCTGAGGAACAAGCTTGAGGACGACTCCCAGACCCTTCAAGCTGAAGCTGAGATCCATGAATTAAAGCAGAGTGGCCAACCTACCAAAGAATCCATGCAAGAGTTCTGCTGAGTGGCTGGGAGTCTGCAATAATGGCAGGAGAGACTACTGGTCTACTTCTTCAAAGAGAGCCTAGACCATGAGCTGCTAAATGCATGGTTTTCCAAGGGGTCCCTGACCAGATCCATGAGGGTTACCAGATAGCAGTAGTGATGGACCTCGAGCTAAAACAATGCAAGTGACGTGGAACCACAGAGCCAAAGCCTAAGACACAACCAGAGAAGTGACAACTGGGGAAGTGATCAATCCCCAGCCTAGCCACAGGCTCTTCCAGAGGAGCTTTGGGACCACCCATCAAATGCTTTTGTTGTGGCCAGCAAGGGCACTGGGCTGCTGAATGCCTTGCCCCAGCTCCCCAACCTAGGGGGAAGCCTCCAAAACCTGCCAAGATGAAGAAGCCCCTTCAGCAGTCGAGAGAGAGGGGAAAATTAGCCCATCAGGCCATTGAGGTCTCTCCCCCCCTCCAGTGAAGGGGAGAGATCTCCAGCAGAAAACATCCAGCACATGGTGCCCTATGGCACAACAATGAGGATGAGGATGACCAGATGGTAAGTGAAGCCATCTGTCCCTTCAGCATCCTCTCAAAAATCACAGCACCAAAAACCAGAGCCCAGGGAGAGGCAAAGACCATAATAGACTTGGGATGCACCTGCTGCCTAAGCTTGCAAACTGACCTAAAGTTAGAATTCAGGGTGAGGGCCCTAACCTGACCCCACCCATCAGATTCGAACAAGGCAACGGATCATTGATGCGGGGGGGGGGCTGCCATACCCCTCATAAAACCAGTGAGACTAGAGATGGGCAGGTCCTAGGAAAACACTGTTTTGCAGTGCTGCCAAAAATAACTGAAGCGGTGATCCTAGACTCTCCTGGCTGGACAAATGGGCTCCTACCATCTGATGGGAAGGGAGGGCAAACAAAGCTAAGGCTAGGAATAGGCCCTCTGCCCCCTCCCATCAGCCCTGAGAAAGGAATTGTCCAACAGCTGGAGCAATAAAGCAAAAGTCATGTCCTAACAGCCCCCAACCAGGAGTTCTCCTGGTTCCCAAGGAATACCAAGACCTCACAGAAGTTTTCAGTGAGACAGAATGTGATGCGCTGACCCACCTCCCACTGACCCACTGACTATGCTAGCGATGCAGCAGTGGCTGCAATCCTTCTCCAGAAAAATGTGGAGGGGAATCATGCGGTTACAACTCCCAAAAACTGACAGACATTGAAAGGAGGTGGGCCGTGTGGGAAAAAGAAGCATAAGTCAATTGGGCTCTGCTAACCTGGTGCCACTTCCTTGAAGGGAACCAAGTGCCATTTGAAGTATGGACAGACCATAAAAACCTGGAGGCACTTAGGACCCCGCAGAAGCTCTCACCAAAGCAGGTCCAATGAGCACAGTACTTCAACCGCTTCAATTTCTCTTTAAAATACATCCAGGGGATGTAGCACATTAAAAGAGAATAATTATATTAAACTTAAACAACAGATAGCTACAGACTTGAAGAAATGGGAAAACTTGCAATTGTCATTAATAGGGAGAATTTCAACAATTAAGATGAATATTTTACCCAGAATCCTATTTCTGTTTCAAACAATACCAATTAGGCTTGGAAAAGACTATTTTGAAGATTTAAATAAAATTATGTTGAAGTTTATATGGCAAGGTAAAAAAGCGAGAATAAAGCTAAAGCTTTTGCAAGAGGCTAGAATTAGAGGAGGTTTTGGCTTGCCCAATTGGGAACTGTACTATCAAGCTGCAAGTTTGATGTGGGTCAAGGAATGGATAACATTAAGAAAGGCTAGATTGTTGACACTAGAAGGTCATGATCTGCTGTTGGGCTGGCATGCTTTTTTATGGTATAAGGGAACTAAAACACAGGATTATTTTAGAAGACATTATATATGAGAGTCTTTGTGGTTAAATTGGGAGAAGATAAAAAGACAATGTTATTTGAAAATTCCAGTTTGGTTATCGACTATTGAAGCATTTTCCTATCCTATAATTTATAAGAAGGAACAAACAGTTAGATATGGTGAACTATTGGATAAAAAGGGTGAACTTAAATCGATTCAAAACTTAGAGGAACAAGGTATAAGGATGAATTGGTTTTCATATGCGCAAATACATTCAAGGTATGATGAAGATTCTAAAACGGAGGGATTCTATGATAAACAGACTGATTCAGATAAGATCTTGATGGGTACTGATGAGAAGGTGATTAAAAAATTATATGGTTATTTACTGGGAATTAAATTAGAGGAAGAACAAGTTAAAGAAACTATGATTGTTTGGGGGAAGAATTTGGGATATGGGATTGATTTAGAGAAATGGCAAAAATTGTGGTCTCAAAATTATAAAATGACAATGTCAACAGCATATAAAGAAAACTTGTATAAGATGTTTTACAGGTGGCACTTTCCCCCGACAAGAATAGCAAGAATGTTTAAGAACAAATCTGAAAAATGCTGGAAATGTCATCAGATACCTGGCTCATATTACCATATGTGGTGGACCTGTGAGGACGCTAAAAAATATTGGACTAAAATGCGCATGTGGTTGGAAAAAATGACAAAGAAACGTACAGATTTGAAACCAGAGTTCTTTCTATTGGGAATTTTACCAGATACATACAATAAAGACTTGAAATATTTGATTGTAAATGTATTAACAGCGGCTAGGATTGTATTTGCTAAAAACTGGATGAATGAGAAAATACCATTACAGGAAGGAATTATTAAGAAAATATTGGAATGTGCTGAGATGAGTAGATTGACATTTGAAATTAGAGAGCAAGAGGATAAACAATTTTATGAAATCTGGGATCTTTTTTATCAATGGCTAGATGATAAAATACAATAATAGAATATTTAGAATGTTAGACAGCAAGGAATATCTTTATTTTTTCTTTTGTCTTTGTTATTTGACATTATATTTATAAAGTGTTTTTAGGATTGATTTGGTATGATTATATGATTTGTTATAGAATAAATTTAGCTTAAAGTATTGTTATCTCATAAAGCATGAATGATTAAAAGTATAGTCAAAAGTGGTTGTTTTTTTAATAGCGATATTAGGATATATAAGTTTGGATCGACAATATGAGTTGTTATGTAACAAAATTGTAATTGAGACTACAAAATGAATGCACAAAACTGATGAACCAACTGACGCGCTGGATGTACATATGAGAGTTGATGTTTTAATGTTTTGTTTGTCTTGTTTGTTTGTAGAAAATCAATAAAATTCTTTTCAAAAAAAAAATACATCCAGGGAAGGGGGGGACTTTTGGCAGATGCTTTATCATGAATGCCACAATATAACAGCAAGCATGAGGAGGTGGTCCACGCTATGATGCCTTTCCCCCCAGCAAGCCAGCCAAGCTACAACCAGGCAACAAGCACAGAGGCAAAAACTTGATGAGGGAGAGGTTTGACTCAACAGTTGAAAACTGAGCTACCCACTGATCCATGGTACCAAGACAACAAGGAGCTACTGACCCTTACAGACGGATTAGCCTGGAAGGGCTCCAAACTGTATGTCCCCACCAAACTGTGTCTCCAAATATTGCAAAGGAGTCATGACAGAAGCACTTGGGCTTCCTGAAGACCTTGCACTTGGGCAAAGGACAGTTTTGGTGGACAAATATGAAAGAGGACATTGAGGTCTATGTCAAGAGCTGTGCTACTTGTGCCATGATGAAAAAATGACCAGGGAAGTCCCCAGGGCTGCTCCAGCAAGTGCCTGGCCCTTTCTGGCCATGGGAAGAAATAACCATGGATTTTATAGTACAGCTTCCTGAGAGTGGGGAACACGGTCATATGGGCAGTGATTGACCTCTTCTCTAAGCAAGCTCATTTTGTAGCCTGCTCCAGTCTCTTGATAGCCCACAACCTGGCCCAAGAGCACCTCATGGGAGAGGGAGGGAGGGAGAAATGATTTAATTTTTCAGGAAGTTCTTTCCGATTAAAGGGGGAGGTCTGACTGTCAACTCTGAAGCGAACCTGGCTGAAGCCATCTTGCCCTGCATCACAATTGCCTGAGAAAGAAGGGGAGTGGGGAAGAAGATAGCCTAGCTTGCAGTCAAAATAAAAAGTTTTCTTGTGGGAACCAGGGTCATTGTAACAGGTAGCTGGTAAAGGAGAGGAGCCTGCCAGCCATATGCAATAAGACAATGTCATTAATGACACTGAGGAGGGGCAAAATATTATTATTCTTTTAATTAGGTGACAACCGCGGGGAAATTTGAGTTGATTTTCACTGGCTATGCCGAAATGATGTACCCAATAAACATGTCCTTAGAGGAATCTACCTGCCTCAGACTTCTGCTTTCAGTGGGTGCATTACTTGGAATGCTAACAATGAATATAAGATATTTAATTTAAAAATATTGACTATTATAGATAAACAGATTGTAAATGATATTGTGGAAGAGGAATAAGTTTTGTTAGATAAAACTAAAACTGATTTAAATGTGGATCTGGAAATGACAAGTTTAGTTTAATTTAATTTAGTTTAGTTTATTGTCATTGCACCTCGTACAATGAAATTAAATACCATCATTATGACTATGAAAATAAATGCAAACACACATCCTTCACATTCCATACATTGAATTTAAAACCCCTAATATTGCATTAATATTGCACTACACAGTAGAATTCAATAGAGTTACAAGAATGATATCGAAGGAGATGAAATACTGAATGTACATGAACATACAAATTCAGTGATAAAGGACAAAGCAAAAATGGGGGAAAATTACTCTTAAGAAAGAGATCTATAAAAGTTTCAACATTTTCTGAGAGGAGACGAAAATGAGGGGAAAAGACATTATTTGAGGGAACTAAAAACTAAAATTGTACAGAATAAGGGAAAGGAACATTGTCATGGGCCAGGATTCAGATTCAGATTCTGACCATGTTGGCCCAGCTTCGTCTTATGGGTTGTTGGCCTAAGAACCTTCAAGCCAGGATTCATCTGAAGAGGTTAAGCAATCATAGGAATCTCCTGATCAGATGGAGCAGTCAGATGATAAGGTATGATCCTCAAACCCCAGTAATCCAAAGCCACTCAATGAGGCTTTTCACTAGGTAAAGGACAAAGCCTGAATAATTGCAGCATATAGCTTTATGTAGCTGCTTTCCCTTTAGTCTTTATTGGAAACAACCATTTGGATTTTTAGCTTAATTGTGATAATAATTCCTGTGTAACTTATTCTTGAACTTTTGACTTTTGGATTGGCTGTCTACAGGACTCAGTACTCTGATTCCTGGAATGGATTTGGATCACCTCTATTGCTTCTTAAACTTCAAAGCAATTTATTGAGGCAAGGTCTCTTTGCACAGACCCTGATTTACAATCTGGTCTATTATTAACTGCTTATCTCCATAGCAACTGCCTGCATGTGTTTGTGTACTAAACAGGACAAATATAAATTAGGTTTATTGATCAAGGGTAAAACAGATGCATTGTCTGAAAATCATTAAATGACTGTTGCTAACTAGGACTGAATAAAGAGGTTTTAAAGTTCTGTTCTCAGATGAGAGATATGGGAAAAATAATTTATTTTGTATTTTAAGTATTTTAAGTAATCTTAATATTAAATATGTGGTCATTTCCTGAACCCAGCCTTAAGCATGAGAACTGGCTCGGTGACTTTGGGTCAGTTATTCTTTCTCAACCCAACTCACCTCACAGGTTGTGGGAAAATATGAGAAAAGAATATTATATGTTTGTCACCTTGAGCTATTTATAAAAATAATAAGAGCAGGATAAAATAAAACTAATGGGTTTTCATGTATTATGATTAGATTATGAGTTTGGCGGATTTCTTTATAGATAAAGCATGAAATAGAAAAAGAAAAGGGGTATTATAAAGTGTGCTTTTGGATTAAATTTAAAATAGATACATTGGTATTCTGGTAACCCTCAATAGACTTTTGCTGATTAGGATCATATCGGAATAATTTCTAGAATTATTTTTACTGTTTTTTAAATATTAAGAATCCTTGGAACATCACAGAGGGTGAATCACCTTCAATCCATAACAAAATATTTTTAAAATACAAAAGATTCAGAAAAAAAAAATCTTTTTGAAGAGATGAAGCGATACCATTCTAGATAAAAGGCTGTCCAATCTCTTCTTTAAAAGCAATGGAGCATCCATAACTTCTAGAAGCAAGCCTTTACACTGATGAATTGCTCTCACTGACAGGAAATGCCCCCTTATTTCTAGATATGATCTCTTCTTGATTAGTTTTCATCCATTGCTTCTTGTCCTGCTTTCAGGTGCTTTGGAAAATAGGTTGACCTCCTATTCTCTCAATCCCTCAAATATCGCAAGACTGCTAGCATGTCATTCTTAGTCCTTCTCTTCAAACCTAGATCTTGCAATCATTCATTGTACATTTAGCTTCCAGTCCCCTAATCATCTTTGTTATTCTTCTCTCCACTTTTTCTAGAGTCTCAACATCTTTTTTTTGCATTGTGTGACTAAAACAGGATATATTATTCCAAGTGTGGTCTTACCAAGACAGTATAAAACTGTACTAACACTTCATGTGATCTTGATTTGCTGATGCAGTCTAAGATTGCTCTGGGGTTTGGGGGCAGCCAAAGCAATGCTGGCTTATATTTCAATGGTTGGACACTAGGAATCCTAGTTTCCTCTTACAGTTAATAACTGTTAAAATGATGGTATGTTAGAAATATTTTTTATACTTGTGACAAGGAAGGGAGCTATTTCTTTATATATATATTTCTTTTTTTCTGCTATAATTACATTTTTTCTTTTCTCTTGCACTTTAATTTTTTTTATTTTTGATCTTAATTTTACAGTTTCAATTACTTTTTATCTGCATGATTGTAATCATTAATAAAAATTATTTTAAAAGTTTTGTAAGCTCAATATGGCTAGATGCAAGATCATTAATATAACTGTACATCTGCATCTTGAATTTGTTTTCAGTTCATGCCAGAGGCTTAAGCTGGGATGTTCTCTGGCCCAGAGAGTCTATTAGTGACACCAATCCCCATTCCTTTCTTTGAGAAAGACAGCAGGGATGGAGGGTAGGGGGAAGGCTGATAGAAAACTGAATTTAAAAACTGACAAGATAACCAGATGTAGTGGATGTCAGATTATTAAAAAAAGAAAATTGAACAGATGTAACTTTCTTTTTCCTACACAAAGTGCTACCTGCTTTCTTCTGAAGCCAGCTAGAGAGGGAAATAGATGAACTTAACAATAATCAATCAAAGAGAGTTTTATGTTTCCAGCAAGATGTAAAGTTAAGATCTAAACAGTTTGGGGGATACTTTAATAAATCCTTGGTTCCTGTTCTCAAATATTAACCCAACACCTTGGCCTTATCCTCACTTCTTCTACAACTTACCCAGTATCTTCCATAATACAACCCAGCCATAAGTCAGGACAGCGACAATCTCCTATAGAGAAAAGGAGCAATAAAAAATAGAGATATCTTCTCAAAGAATTATGGGATATATACATTCTCTATTTCTAGTTCATATTTATTGTGTCCAAATCCCCTATTTCAAATTGTAACCCAGAATCATATATTCCTAAGGCTGAAATAATCAAGTACTATTTATTTTCTTCATCTTCAATAAAACATCCCATTCTAAGATTAAGCCTTACAAAAAGGTTATAGTTAAGATTATACCTTTTTTTCTATAAAATCTGAACTAGATGTTGGAAGATGGCCATGTACATCACCTATATAACATTTCAATTTGCATTTTCTCCCTGAATTTTAATTTCAAGTATTTGTTTGTCTTGCAAACTTTTGTCTCCCCAAACTTCTAAAACCAATTACAAAGGGAGAAAGTAAACATCATAACTCAGTGGTTTCCTTACTGGAAATCTTGTGGAAAAAGTTCCATTTGCAATAATCCTTGCTGCTTGCTGTTGGTTTGTTATCTGCCCAACTTTTAAATTCTTGTCTGGGATTTAGTTTGTTTTAAAAAGGCTAATAAAAAGCCCATTCCAACTTATCAAAGGCTTTTTCTACATGTACACGTATTAGTGCTCTCCTTTTTTAAAGTAATGATGTATTCTAATGAACTTATTTTTAATATATTGCTCTTCTTCATTTTCTCCTTGAGAACGTGACCTTTAGTCTATATGGATTATTTAACAAATACACTTCCTCCAATATCCAGCTAATACTATTAATAGCTTATAATGTTCAGTAAAGAAAATGCTGCAGGTGACTTAATAGTATTTATTAATAGCTAGTCCAATGTAGTTTTAAACTGGAATGAAGAAAAGGGCGGGAAGCAGGTTCAATATGCAGATGAAAGTTACATACCAGACAGATTAGAGAATGTTTCAGGCAATCTCAGAAGGTCCCCAAAAAGGTAAATTATTAATTGATAAGGTACTTATAATCTGTCACATATCACGCACATCTGCAAAACCTGTTAATTAGTTGAAAAAATTTAACTAGGAATCCCAGAAAGATCAACTGCAATCTTTTTGCAGTAATATTTTATTATTTAGCCAGGTTCATCTTATTAACCTCAAAAGAATTGCCTTTGCTTACTCATTCTATCATCACGACCTTAAGAAGCACCCAAAACACTGACAAAGAGGATGTGGAAGAAAAGCTAATTAGATCTGGAGGACTGACAATATAAATCATAGCCATAGTAAACCCAGATTCAAGCTCCAACATCAGTTACACCTTATCCACTCAGAATCTTTTAAAGTAGAGATTTCCAAATTGAAACCAGAATAAAGTAACCCCTGATCTGAAACAAATAATCTCAACTTACACTTAAAAGTTCATGATGCATGAAAAATATTAAACCCAACATAGATAATGGAGTACTAGAGTAGAAACCTAAGAATTACTTTTTCAAGTTTCTTCAGAACAGGAGACAAAACTTGGGAATAGAGTAATTCTTAAATCTATTGGAAAAAAAGTGCCTGTTGGGCTCTAGATCTCTTTGAAATTAGGCCCTTTAGGCAAACCATAATTTCATAATTATTGTTGGACTAAGCCAGTGGTCTCAATCTGTGGTTTGCAGACCCCTAGGGAACCACCATGTTATCAAATGGGGTCTGCAAAGGCTTGAAGAAATGTTATGATTTAAATCTTGAGTGAAGTCTTGTAGATCTGTGGCCACAGAAGACATTGTGGTGAAGAAAAAGTTGAGAACTACTGGTTGAAGCAATTCTCAGGTTCTCATTATGTCTTGAGATTGGGAAAGCACTTGGCTCATCACACAATTACTTACCTGCAGAAGCGCGGTGCTTGTTCCACATCATGCCAATGTTTTGTCCCAAGGTCTGGGCTAATGTTACTGCCATCGCTCCAACAGTACCATACTTTGGGAAGGAGGACAACAGGTTATTGGGTAGCCTGAGTATAGCATGATCAACTATCATAAAAATATTAAATTTTTGAGGGCAGATCTTTCCCAGATTATTCACAAGCACCATGGAAGTTACCTCACTCTGCCCTTTCTCTCTGTGGACATATTCCTCACCCTGCAAAGAACATTGAATTCCTGGCTATGATTGACATATAAAGATACATCAGCTACTTTGTAGAATCATATAAAGAAACAAGAGAAGCACCAACCCAATTGTCTTATAATATAAATTTAGTTGACTGAAGGAAAAAAAGGGGGGAAGGGGGAATCATAAGGGATGTGTGTCAGCAAATGTAGTGGCAAAAACCTCAGGTATTAGTTCAGTTAGAGTATGGAGACAAGCTTTCACAGAAAGTAAAAGATTCTGAAAGGATTTTAAAGGGTAGAAGAGTAGTATCTCATAAGGGAAAGTGATATTCAAAGCTTCAGGAGTTTCAAAATGAGAAAAGAAATCTAAATGAGTTTGAGATTTCTGAATAGACAAATTTAATACGGTTGGAAGAGCATGCAGGTTTTAATTCTGTATCTTTAAATTCCAATCCCAATCATCATAACTCAACTCACCTCATTCACACCTCCGCCTCTAGCAACGGAGCAGATTCCTCCAACATAAGCTGTACCACTGCGGCTGCTTCTAAAAGTGTGCCCTCTGAGAGAGTAAGAAGGAAGATTTACTATACAGGTGAAGAAAAAGCTACATAGCCTTGACCTGCTAATTTTTTTTGTCCTCTTGGCATTTACTTACTAAACCTAGAACAATTAAAACTATCAAAATAGAGCAAGAGTATGGATTGGGCAGGAATTCATTTCTTTGTATCAGCCTGTTATCTTTGTTCCTCACAAAGATAGATGGTAGATGTGTGTTCATTAGTTCTAGTTAACTACAGAAGGGAGAGGAGGTATGTTCATGTATGAATACTCCTAGCAACATTCCAGCACAAAAGCTAGTTCCATTTCAGTCAGAAACTCTGACCTTAGCACTAAGTCCAAATGGACACTGCTTGCCATATTTTATACGCTGATCTACGTTAATTCAAACTTCTTGTTGTTTTGTGGATATCTGATCAAATGAATATGCATTTTAATCATAAGTCATAAGCAATTTTCTGAGATTGTGGATTTGAGGTTTTCATGAGCTCTAAGCCATAATCATCTCAATTATGACACATCACGGCTTGAACAATCTTGCTTTGCATGTATTGAGTCTATCTCATATATTAGGTTCACCTTTTAAGTTGCATTACTGAAATAAATGAACTTTTGCACGATATTCCAATTTTTTGAGTTTCACCTGTATCTGTTTAAAAAGAATCTGGCAAAGTTTTCTTTTTTGCCAATACCTTATTTCTACTATATTAGTTAATACTCTTCACCAGTGACGAATGTCTCTATGTTATTCTAAAGGTCTAAAAGGAATATAAATAGAAGTGAACATATAATAGAAAGCTGTATTGCATTTGCTATAATGCCAGGAGGTATATTATGAGTGCTTACCAGCAAAGCAGTCTTCTGGGCAACTTGTTTAGCAAAAGAAAAGATTCATTACATGCATAGATTTTCTTAACATCCCTTACAAATGTCTCTACTTCAGCCTATTTCTACTATCAGAACTATAATAGCATCTGTGTGGCATAAAAGTGATCACATTCCCATTTAAAACTCACGAGAAGAGATGGGCAGCATCACTGTGTTCAGGAAGAGACTCTTGGCGATACTTCATAAATTCTCTCAGTGTCTCTAGGGAATCTTCATCCGCCTGGATCTTATCCCCTGATGCCCATGTTTCCATGGCAACCAGCACGATTCGAGTGTTCAACTGCTCCTTAAAAATCTGTGACCAAACATAGATTTTCTTTAGGTGGTTACTTTCCCCCTTCCATATATGTGAAATCCTAGTGGTGCAGTGATTAGAATGCAGTACTACAGGCTACTTCTGCTGCCTGCTGGCTGCCTGCAATATGGCAGTTCAAATCCCACCAGGCTCAAGGTTGACTCAGCCTTCCATCCTTCTGAAGTGGGTAAAATGAGGACCCAGATTGTTGCGGGCAATATGCTGACTCTGTAAACCACTCAGAGAGGGCTGTAAAAAGCACTGTGAAGCAGTATGTAAGTTTAAATGCTATTGCTATCCTTTCCATTTTCCAAAGCAGCCATAATTTTCTAAATATACTCTTGAAGTTAAATGATAACTAAAGCAGTTTATTTCCTTCCCACAATTTATTTTCATATCTATTTTAGTGGAATATTATAATATTATAACTGTTGTTTTATTATTGACATACTATTTCTCCCTTGTTTACTAAAACATTGAAAATAAAATGAGGTTGAAGTATTGTTTCATATTTGACAGAAATACTGATAACTCAGCATTTTGGGGAAATAATTCCCTTTAAAATTAAAGAAATTATAAAAGTTGAATTCCTAGCTACAATTTGAGACATTTGTACTAAATTTTACCAATTCATACAATCCTTCAAAGGATACTGAATTAGTTTTGTATGTGTTTGTTATTACAAGGAAATTACATGTTTCTCATTGGAAACAGAGAAAGAAAAAAATCTTGAATAACACTGTTTAAAATTAAATCTGAATATTTAAATTTAAGAAATAAAATTTAATAAAAATATTTTAAATAAATATAAATCTATTCTAGACATCAAAGCATACTCTTACAATTTGTCTACCCATTCTTTCATACAAGGAATCAAAAAAAAATTTCAAACAAAAAGCAATACAATGTGGGGAGGTTTATATGGAGAGAGTCTATATTTGGGAAATTAAATTCAATCTATTATATCTTATAATTGTAATTACTGATTTATGCTATACTATTTTTATTAGTTTATTCTTATTTTTTCCTTTAAAAGCTGGTACATTTTGTAATTTCATAAGTAATTAATATTTTACGGAAGAACTGTAGTCTACAAGGCAATTTAGATCACTTTTAGTTATTTATATCTTACTATTAGTCATTTGTTTACCTACCCTTACTTATTTAATACATACTTTATCTCTCCTACTCTGTACTTCTTTCTTTAAACTGTTTACTGATTTTAAAAAAAGATGAGTAAGTGTAGAATATAAAGATAAGAAAAAAAAACTTTGCTCAATATGTTTGACCAATTAAATTTGCATTTCTTAAGCTAATTATGAGAATTAAAATAGTTGTCCTTTGGCATGTCGTCATCGTCATCGTCATCATCATGCCCTATGCAAAACACATTGGGCAGCAAGTGGTTTTCAATCATTCACAGCATCTTTGGCATCATCCCTAGGGACATTAATAATCTTAAAATCTTCTTTGAGACCAGCCTTGTTTCCACTTTCCTCCAGGAGGTATCCAGCATAATGCAATTTTGGGATGCTAGTCTTTAAGCATATGCATAAGACATTGCCAACAAGCTGCATTCAACCTTCATTCACAGTTCTCAATAGATGTTCTAAATCTAATCTATGTAGTACCTCTACATTAGAAATATGATCACAATATGAGACAGAGATGATTTTTCTCAAACAGTGTTACTGAAAAATATTTAACTGTTTAATCATTCTGATTGTACAGTTCCATGTTTCACAAGTATATATTGGCATGTACTGAATATGAAAACATCTGAGAGAAATATTGTCTAAATTTTCTTGTGGATACTTGAAAGCCAATGTTATGTGTGCTTACACATTTAGCTGCAGAATGTTGTGAAAATGAGATGCTAGGATTTAAGACTACATATACGTGAGACTGATCTAGAACTCAATGTACTGAATCACTTATTTGTACCTGACAGTGGCCTGTAGAAGGGACCCACCATGGAATCCTTTGCATAGGGATAGATTTTCCCTTCTTTCATTCTCAACTTATTTTTGCATGTAATTTTTGGAGAAAACTGCAATGTATTCCACACTCACCACATCAGCAAGATTTACCACAGACTTTGCAAAGTTGCTGGTAAGGCTGACTGAGCGACGCATTTGCTCAAACTGGAAGAAAATAGATATAGGAAAAATTAGTTTCAGGAAACTCATTCCTCATTTGATGAAACCTGAGTCTGAAGGGGTCTTTCGCTTCTCTACCTCTTTGTTCATGAAGTGACTTTCCGCAACTTAAAAAAGCAGCCAAAAGGTCAATTCCACTCTAAAGACATTTTACATTCTTGGAAATGCCTATCTTCTTAGGCATAAACTTTTATCATGTTTGCATAAAAATAAGTCCAGTGATGAAGCTTTTTCTTTCCCATAGCTGATGTGGTTAAAGGCAAGGAATTACTAAAAGCATAGGAGAGGTTCATATATTGTATTAAGTGATCATTTGATTTGTTTAGATTTGGATTAGGAATAGCATGTTGGATTAACCAGTCACACACCATCTACCTTCTCAGTCTTTCACTGTAGATAGCCATGGAGTTTATGCCATGAGACCTGTATTTTGCTTTGGTGAATAGGTTACAAAAATAATAGCGTATTTTTGGTTTTTGAGAAGAGCTATTTTACTATCTTGTACCTCAAAGTGACAAATAGGGAAGGGCGGGGCTGACGTCGTGGTGGCACGACGTGAGATCTTGAAGATCCAAGATTGCCGCCGATATCTTTGTTGCTGGACGGTCCTCCTGGACCTAAACTGTCCCGAAGAGATGGTGAAAGTAAAGAGTACATCCTGTCAATCCCAGGGACACTGCAAAGTCCCTAGTAGATCCAGGAGAAACTCTTTTTGCAGGTGGCAAAGAGGCAGCCATCAAAGCTGCTGAAGCTGGGACAGCTCCAAAATGGGAGGGAACAGAAAGAGAAAGTGTGTCAGTTTGGTGAGAGATTTTTTTTTGACTTTATGATTAGAGAGAACACCCTAAGAAAAAGAAAGAATGTGTAAAATTGAAAACATAAGTGGTTAAGCGGTGATTTTAAACAGGAAGTCAAAATTAGGTTTTTTTTTTTACTGCTGGATTGTTTATGCTTCTTTACTTTGAAACTGGACTGTTTTTTTTAATTCTATTTTTTCTCTTTTTATTTTTTCTCTTCTTGCTTTTGTAATATTTTAGGTTAGAGAATCCTTTTTGGTCTTTTCCCCTAAGTTTTTTTAAATTAATTAATTACTAAATTAAAATACTTTTTTGGTTTTGGAAAAGGAGGGGGAAAGTGAAAGTGAAGGAAAATCTGTAACACTGCCACCCAGAGGCTTAGAAACATTGTTTTTTCTTTTATTTTCCAAGACCAGACAAAGCTGAGAAAGAACTGAGGCTTCTTTTCAAGGACTTTGAGCCTGTTTGATACGATAGAAGGAAGAGCATGGGAGAGTGTTATTAAAGGTGGCTGGAGTCAGGTGTTGAAAGAAAGTTTGGAATTTACAGAAAGAAGATTACAAGACCCTAGAGAAGAGAGTTATAAAATTGTTTTATAAAAGCCTTGGATATTATATTGGTGCAGTATGCTCTTTCTCCTTCTTTTACCTTTTGCTTACGTTGGGCTATTTTCTACTCACTCGCTCCTTGCTAGCTACTTATTTTTGGTAGATACTTGGGATTCTGGCCTTTTGGAATTTATTTTTGCCTTCCTTTTTTTAAGTCTATTTTTTATTATTTTCATTTTTTATTTTTAAAAAGGAAATCCTTTTTCTTCTACCTGTTTTTTCTTATTGCTATTAGTATTATTTTCTCTTTTTTTTTTCAAGGGAGTAGCCTTTTTTCCCTCGCTCATCCTTTTATTTTCTTCTTATATTTTTTTGTACCACTGAGACTTCTTAATTGAATTAAGGTGTTGAAGAACCTGAAGAATTTTATTTTATTTTTTTTATTCTTTATATTTGATAACTTTTCCTTTTTCCCTTTTTTGGTCTTATTTTTTCTTTTTGGGTTTTTCTTGCCAATTAATCAATCTATTGGATTAGGGTGTACAAGAATCTGAAGAAATTTTTCTTTTCCTTTTTTCTTCGCTATTTCTTACTTGGAATTACAATTGCTTACTACACAAGTGGATTAAGGTCTAGAAGAACCTGAAGATTTTGAATTGTTTACAACCTTAAAATTTTTGGTGAAATGAGTAGGAAACTAACGGCGGCTGGTTCTTCAATTCCTACATCTTCCTCTTCACCATCTGGAGGACAACGTTCAATACAGACGATGTTACAACAGGAAAAAGAACAGGAAAAGATGAGCCTACAGATGATTATGCAAGGAATTCAAAACACACCAGCAAGAACAGAGAATATTGAAAAGAGGACAGAGAACATTGAACAAAGAACAGGAAAAAGGTGGAGAACATTCAATAAATGATGATGAAGTATGATGAGAGACTACAAAAAATTGAAGATAAACAAAGAGATAAGAAGATTGGAGAGATGGATGGCAGATTAACTGTGGTTGAACAAGATAAGACTGGGATGCTGAGATGGGAGATTGACAGATCAGAATTTTATCTTAGATTCCAAAACACGGAGGAAGAAAAGGGACAAAACTTGGCAGAGATAATGATAGAAATTTTAAATGAGGCATTGGAAATAACCAAAGAGAAGATGATGGATGGAATAGATGATGTTTTTCGAGTTTTCACAAGATATGCAATGAAAAATAGTTTGCCAAGAGAAGTTCACATTAGATTCACAAAGAAAGCTATTAAAATGCAAATACTACAGGTGGCAAGAGAGAAAACATTGAAATACAAAGATAAGGAGATTGTAGTCCTGAAACAAGTACCCAGAAGAGTGAGAGAGATGAGAAGAGAGTATCGATTCTTGACTAAAATACTACTCAAAAAAGAGGTGAATTATAGATGGCTGATACTAGAAGGCTTAATGTTTACATAGAAGGAATAAAGACACAGAATTGATTCAATTGAGAAAGCAGAATTATTTTATACAGAATACTTCGGAGGGAAAGAGCAGGAGATGGAAAAAGAAATGTCACTAACCGAGTTCCAAGAGGACTGTCAAGCAGCGATTGAAAAAGAAGGTGCTGGACTTCCGGTTTGCCAGGCTTCGGCGGTGGCAGGGATTCGCGATCCTGCACGATCCCTGTTGCGCTAGCCGTCTTAGTGCCTCCGACCCCGACGGGCCTGGAGGCTAAGGCTGCCCTGTACAGGCAGCCAAAGATAGGGGGGATCTGGAGAGGGGTTTGCGGGTGTCGCAGACCCCCTTCCCAGTGGGCAAAACCCCCTTCTCTCAAGGCAGTGGAGCGGCGGTCTATAATGGCTGCCACAAAGAAGCCGGCAACTGGGTAAGACTGCGCAGGAGCAAGAGGGAGAAAGTTTTGAAGAGAAAGGTTTTTTGGCTGACCCAGGACTTTAAGATACATCTAACATCCTGAAAACCATGACTTTTTGAACGGTACTTTGTTTTCAGAGGAGATTTTCTGGCAGCGAATTTGAGGTGCTGAAAGGGAAAGTTTACTCTCCTTCCCTATGGAATCAACAAATGGACATTGAGAAACCTGTCTTTTTATAGAAGGTAAAAATTTGGCTCTTTGTTGTAAGTGAGAAGGAAGAGGACAAAAAAAAATATTAAGATCTTGCTGGAGGAGATGCCTTGAAGATTTTGAGACTAGAAATTAATTGCAACAAGGCTTCAAAATACAGATTGGGCTTTTTTTCTTTTTTCTTTTTATTGATATTACCCCAGGAAGAGAAAGTGAGAACTTTGTGCTCTGTTTGGACTGATTGATGACTCTGGGACTTTGGGGAACTGTTATAACTTTTGAAACATCTTGGTTGTTTTAAAAAGAAGAAGAAGAGGAGGAGGGAAAAAAAGAAAAGGTTTATAATGGCTTTACCTGTTGATGAATTTAGAAAGGAATATGGAAAAATAAGGAAAGAAGGCAAGGATGCTGTGAAAGAAGCCTTTCATTTCTTAGAAATGGCGCTTGCTTTTTGTCAGCAAACACAACAACAGATGGAAGAAGCAGAAGAAGAAAAAGAAGAAGATGATGCCATCTTTAATGAATCCAAAAGTTTAATTAAGAAAGAAAGGAGAAAGAGAGGAAGGAAAATGAAGGACTTAAGACTTAAAAAAAACACCCAAGAAAGAGAAAAATAAGATGCAAAATCAACACAATGTTAGAAAGCAAAAGAAAAAAGGAATACAACAGAGAGGGGAAGCTAAAAAGGCGGAGGTTAGGAGGGGGGGGTTAAAAAGGCCAGGTGGGATAAGAAAGGAAGGGAAAAGGGAGGAAAAAGCCATAAAGGTATGAAACAAGATGGGAAAAAAGGAATTTTTTTTAGGGATAAAGGGTAATGTATAATTTTTTAAAAAGAAGATTCTGCAAGGTACATAAGATGGTATTGTAGTATTTGTATTAGAAATAGAAAATTAGAATGTTATAAGAATTAATAAAAGATTAAAATATTGAAATGTTTAGTAATGATAGACTTTAAAATTTAACAGAATAGTAAAGGGAATGTCTAAAATATTGAGTTTAATTAAAGATTTTAATTGACTATTGTATTGATGTTATAATAAACTTAGCATTGTAGCATTTGTTTTTGAAATAGATAATTGGAATGTTACAAGATTTAACATTTAGATTTATTATCTAAAGTTAGTAGGTAGAATGTACTAAGCAGAATCAGATTAGGTACAAGGCGTTATTTTAAATATTAATTTAGGGGGACGATAGAAAGGCATCATACTTTGATTAGTGATTCCAAGAGAAATCCTTTTTTTTACAATATGGAATGAGATAATTGGATAATTTGGAAAGAATGGACAAAAGATACAAGTATAATGATTTAAATTAAAATGAAATAAATAAAATAGAATTAAGAAGAGTGAAAAGTGGGGAGAAGTTATATAGAAGATATAGAATGGTAAATAAGATAGGTAATGGTATATAAGATGAGCATGAATTTAATTGAAGTCCATATAAAGAGAGGTAATCTGGGGCCAAGCTACTTTCTAAAAAGAAGTTTTATGTTTTTGTGTTTTGTGTGTTTATGTTTGTTTGAGAATTAATAAAGCCTTGGAGGAATGTTGGATGAGAATAATGGTAAACAAGTCAGAGAGAAATGAAGATGGTGACTATAAAATGGATAAATATAGAAAAAATAATAATAATAATGAAATTGAATAAGAGTAAAGAGAAATAATGAGAAATTTGTTAAAAAATATTTATATGTCCATATGGAAGCGGGGTAAAATAGAATTATGTTGTATAAAATAATGTTTTATTTGACTTGTAAAAATTTATAATGGAAAGAGGTTTTATGTACTCAATGGTTAATGATGGTTTGTTTGTCTTTAAAATTAATAAAATTTGTTTCAAAAAAAAGAAAAAGAAGGTGCTTGTTGGTGGAAAGGTGGAAGTCAGAGAACAATGAGAACCAAGATCTACAAGGGCTGCAAAACCTATTTATAAAGTATAACCATGGAAGAGAAAAAACTGATTACAATTAATATAAATGGACTTAACTCAGCTGTTAAAAGAAGGAAAATTTTTCATAAACTAGAGAAATTAAAATTTGATACAATCTGCTTACAAGAAGTACACATTATAAAGCAGCATGAACAAATATTGATACAGCCAAAGCTAGGGAAAATATTTATGCCTTTGACACAATGCAAGAAAAGAGGAGTGGTTTTATATATTAAAGATACTATCCCAGCGAAATTGATTAATACAGATGATGATGGAAGACTCTTAATGTGGAAATAATGGACAATAATATGAAAACACTCCTGATAGCAATCTGTGCTCCAAATGATAATCAAGAAGAATTTTATAGAAAATTACATAGATTTCCGGTCTTCAGTGCTTCGGAGCAGGCAGGAATCCGCAACTGTGTGCAGTTTCTGCCTGTGTTCACTGCCCAAGTGCCCTGAGCCATTTGGCTTTGGGGCTAAGCCACCTCCATAGAAGGTAGCGAAGACGGGGGGGGGTCTGGCAGGGTCGAGAGATATTGCACCTCTCTTCCCTAGCCAGCTAAACCCCCTTTTCCAAAGGCAGCTGAGCGGCGGTCAGCAATGGCTGCCACATAGGAGAGCTCTGCCGGAAAAAGAAAGTGCAGGAGGAGCTGTGAAGAAATGAAAGTGATCTTTGCTGACCGGCACAAAGTAACAGTGAAAGTACCCTGGAACTTAAAACTTACTAAAGAAACATTGTTTCCAGAATGTGTCAAGTGGCAAATGGAAATTAAAGGAAAAGTTTTTTTTCTTTTCACTCTCCTTCCGAACATGACAGCGATAGAATTTTAAGAGAAATTGGAAAACCCGCATTGGAGGTATGGATTTCTGAACATTTAAAGGAAAATCTTTTGGCTGTAAGTGGGAAGGGAGAGGAAAAAAAATTGGAGCAGAATTTGAAAACTAGGAGGAGACTGCCTAGAATTTTAAAGAGCCATTGAATATTAATAAGGCTTCTAAAAGATATATCTTAATTGGAACTTTTTGATCAAACAGCAAACCCAGAAAGAGAAATGGAAGAAAGAAAAAAGTATTAAAAGAAACAGCTTGTTTGGATTGTTTGGTGACTTTGGGACTTCTGAGAATTATCTCTGATTAAAAGCACTTGGGTGGTTGTTTGGAAAAACTTTTTCTCTTTACAATGGCATCACTTGTGGATGGATTGAAACTTGTATACCAAAAATATGAAAAAGAAAAGCAAGAAGGGAAGGATTCTCTTGGCACTCTTTTTCAATTTTTAGAAATGACGGTTTGTACTTATGTAAAGCTGAATGCACAACAGGATGACTGGGACAAAGAAGAAGCCATTTTTGATGAACAAGTGACTTTGGTTGGGGAAGGAAAGGAGAAAGAGAAAAAGGAAAAGAAGACTTTAAGATTTGGAAAAATAACCAAAAAAGAGAAGAATAAGGTGAAAAGGGGATATTATTTTAGAAAACAATAGAAAGAAGGAAAGTAGACTAAAAGGGAGGTGGAGAGACAAGGGGGTAAAGAGGACAAGGAGAAGAATAAGCAAGGGAGAAAGGAAGGGACGAGAAGCCTTAATGGTGGGGAGCAAGATGCAAAGAAACAAAAGTCTTTTAGAGATAATGGGTAAACTTTATTGAAAAAGGGATTCTGGAAAGGTACATAAGATTGTATTTTTACATTTGTACTTAGAAATAATCTTAGAAAATTGGAAACAATATGTAATTTAAAATGTAATAAAATATTTAGTATAATTTAGTGAAATTTTTGTCAAGAAAAGGGGAATACTTTAATGAAACAATGATTTAAGATATGTGATGTGGGGGGGGGAAATAACAATGGAAAGCATAAGTGTTCCCATAAAGGCATGATATTTAACTGAAATGGGTAAAATGTTTAAGATATAAATGATTGTTAATATTAATGATTAGACTATGTTATCCTAGTGAAATTTTTTGTGAAATGAGAGATTTGAAGTAGGAGAAGGGGGAACATTCTAATGAAATAATGATTTATAATATGTGATGTGGGGGGGGGGATAATTATGGAAAGTAGATGCTCCCATAAAAGTATGTGATTTAATTGAAAAGTAATGTGCTAAGTGTTTAAGATATAAATGAATATTAATATTAATGAATAGATTTGTATTGGTATTGATAATATTGTATAATTTTAGACTGTACCAAACAGAATCCCAATGTAAGCTATGTATTTTATATTGTATTATAAATGTAGGGGAAAGAGATAAAGGCATCATACTCCAATTAGTATATAGGAGAAGTTTTTTTCAAAGAAGAAAGATAAATGGATAGCTGGAAATAGAACAGACAAAGAATAATAAATATAATGATTCAAATTAAGATGAGTTAAATAAAATAAAATTAAGAAAATTTAAAAGAGAGGAGAAGCTATATAGAAAATTGAAAATGCTAATAAGATATGGAATGGTATACAAAATGAATATGGATTTGAATTTGTGTCTGTACGAAGAGTTTTAACCCGGGACTAAGCAACTTTCAGAAAAGAGGTTTTTTATGATTCTATGTTTTGTGTTTTTGTGTGTTTATGTTTTGTATGTCTTTGAAATTAATAAAATTTGTTAAAAAAAAAAGAAAATTACATACAAAAATAATTGAACTGGACATTTGTATGATGGGAGATTTTAATGGAATAGTAGATAATAAATTGGACTATACAACACAAAAAACAACAAAGCAAAGTAGAAAGACTCTCTCTAAATCCTTTTCTAAAATGATAGATGAAATAAATTTAAACGATGCATGGAGAGAAAGAAACGCTAAGACCAAACAATACACTTTTTATTCAAACAGACACTCATCATGGTCTAGAATAGAATGATATGGATGTCAACAGAATTGATCGCTAATCTACAAGAAATTGACATAGAAACAAGTACTTGGGCAGACCATAATCCAATGACAATTAAATGGAAAGGACAAAGAAGAAGATCCAGATGGACTTTAAATAATACTATATTAAAGAAAAAGACTTTATACAGAAAATGGAGAAAGAATTGGCTTTTTCTTCAAAGAAAATAAAAAAGAAGATACATCAATGTAGAATTTATAGGATACAATGAAGGCTTACGCTAGAGGCTTGATAATAGACTATACAAGGAAAAGAAATATTATGAAAAGACAAGCCTCTAAGACATTAGAGGATGAATATAAAAGAGTTGAAAAAGAGTTACAGAAATTGCCACAGAAAAAGGACTGTTAAAAATTGATACAATTAAACATAAAATGGAATAGAAAAAGAAGAATTAGAACAGAAAATTGGAGGTGCAAAGCAGAACTATTTCAAAGATGCAAATAAACCAGGTAGATGGTTAGCATATAAATTGAGAAAGGTTTATTTGCATCTTTGAAATAGATGATCAAGGCCAAGCTTGTTATGGAAGTAAAGAGAAGAAAAAAATTATATGAGACTAGTATGGGAAACTGTATGAACAAGAGAATATAGATGATGAAAGAGTTAAACAATACCTGCAGAATGCTAATCTACCCCAGATACCTAAAGAGACTGAAATAATTAGAAATTAACATAACGATGATGAAGTTAACCGAAGCACTTAGAAAGCAAAACAATGGAAGGGCATCAGGTCGATAGACTTCCAGCAGAATTCTATAAGACACTACAAGAATCGTTGAATCTTCCATTGCTAGAAGTTATGAATGAAGTTATGTCAAAGAAGAGGATACCCAAATCATGGTCAGAGGCATATATTACACTTATCCCAAAGGAGGATGCTGACCCACAACAAATTAAGAACTATAGACCTATTTCCCTCTAAAATTCAGACTATAAAATCTTTCCTTCAATATTGGCAGAAAGACTTAAAAGATATTTGAACAACTTTATTCATCCTGATTAAAATGGGTTTCTGCCAAAGAGACAAATTAAAGACAATATCAGAATAATTTTAGATACTTTGGAATATTATGAGGCACATCCCAAAAAACAAATGGCTTTGACATTCTTAGATGCACAGAGGGCCTTTGATAATGTGAACTGGTGATTCATGTTATTACAGTTGGAGCAGATGGCCTTTGGTAAGAAATTTATCCATGCCATAGAAGCTATATATCATAAACAAACAGCAAAGGTAATGATAGAGGGAAAATTGACAGATCCCATTGATATAAGAAAAGGGACAAGAGAAGGCTGCCCATTGTCACCTCTGTTGTTTGTGTTAACTTTGGAAGTGTTAAATAGAAACAGAAGATGAAAATTAAAAAGGAAGAATGTAAATTGCAAGCATTTGCAGATGACCTGGTTTTCATTTTAGAAGATCCATTAGAAACAGCATTAAAACTGATAGAAAGATGCATATGGAAAAGTAGCTGGTTTGAAAATAAACAAAGATAAAATGAAGATTTTGACAAAGAATATATTATTAAGACAAAAGGAAGAATTGGGGAGAAGGCGGAGCTTCGTTTCGGCGATACAGCTGCGATCTCGGGGCTCTGAGATCGCAGCCGATATTTTCGCCCCTGGTTGGTCCCAACGGACCTAAACCGTCCCGTAGAGATGGTGATTGTGAAGGGCACTGTCCCAGGATCCCAGAGATATCGCAAAATCTCTGGTTTAAACTGGGAGAAGCCCTTTTGCTGGAGGCGGAGAGGCAGCCCACATAGCTGCTGAAGTCGGGACAGCTCCGGAAAGAAAGTGGCTGGAGTGAAAGTGTGTCGGCTGGGTGAGAAACTTCTTTTGTGTTGTAAATTTGCTGAGATTTGAAAGGGCATCCTGAATAGAGAAGAAACCTGTGAGATTTTTTTTGACAAAAACTGTATGAGCGGCGTTTTTTAAAGTGACGTCAAATTGAGGCTTGGATTTTTTTTTTTCTCTTTCTTTTACTTTTTTGGGGGGACTTTAGTGTGACTTTGTAGGTAACCGGATTGAATTTTCTTTTACAAATATTTTTATGCTCCTTTTGATTTTTTAATTTTCTTTTAGGATACAGGCTCCCTTTGGCTATTTTTTTCTTTTTTTTTCTGTATAAATTATCCTTTTTTTCTGGTGGGGGAGGGAGAGCATTAAGAAACTTTGTAACACTGCCAACTAGAGGCTTGAAAATATTTTATTTGAATTGGAGAGAATGGAAAGAAGACTCCTTGTCAAGGACATCTTAATGTGATAAGATAGAGGGAGAGCACAGCAAAATATATATATATATATATATATATATATATATATATATATATATATATATATATATATATATATGTTTTCTTAAGTTTTCGCGGGTACTTACATGTCTGGCATTCAGCTTTGTTCGGGTATTTTCCCACGTGGTGCTTTTAAAGTTGTAGCAACATTTCAGATGAGATTCTGCTGAAACGTTGCTACAACTTTAAAAGCACCACGTGGGAAAATACCCGAACAAAGCTGAATGCCAGATATATATATATATATTTACTTGTGGTATTCCTATTCACCAGCCTTTTTGTAAATTTCAATTCTAGTAATATTCTTATTTTTGCTTTTTATTTCAAAGGGAAAGCCTCAGAGTTTTTTTTTTTCTTTTTTCTTTCCTTTTTTCTCCTTATCTTTATTGGGATCCTTTTGCTTTTTCTATTTATGTTTTTGGACCACTCTGTTTTTCTTTTTTGATTATTGAGACTTCTCAACTGGATTAAGGTGTGAAGAACCTGAAGGAATCTCTTCTCTTCTTTTTTCTTTTTGTTCTTTTTTTCTCTTAATCAATATTATTATTTTTGGGGGTTTTTTCTTTCTATTTTTGCATCCCCACCAGCTGGAGGACAACGTTTAATTGAGACAATGTTGAAGCAAGATAAAGAACAAGAAAAAGTAACTTTACAGATGATTATGCAAGGAATTCAAGATCTCAAGATAAAATCGGACACCACTGAACAAAGAATAGAGAACACTGAACAAAGAACGGAGAAGACTGATGAAAAAGTGGAAAATATTAAACAAATGATGGTGAAGTATGAGGAGAGATTCCAAAAAATTGAAGAAGAAGGTAAACAAAGAGAGGAGAAGATTGGAAATATTGACAGTAGATTAACAGTGGTTGAACAAGAAAAAAGTGGGATGTTGAGGTGGGAGATGGAAAGGTCAGAATTTTATCTCAGATTTCAAAATATAGAAGAAGAAAAAGGAGATAATTTAGCCGCGATAATGATAGAAATTTTGGCAGATGCTTTGGAAATTACAGAGGAAAAGATGATGAATGGAGTAGATGAGGTATAGTGAGTGTATACAAGATATGCAATGAGAAATAAATTACCAAAGGAAGTCCATATTAGATTCACCAAAAAATCCATTAAAACACAAATACTACAAGTGGTAAGAGAGAAAACATTGAAATACAAAGATAAAGAGATTGTGGTTTTAAAACAAATACCCAGAAGAGTGAGAGAGATGAGAAGAGAATATCAATTTCTGACCAAAATGCTATTGGAAAACGAAGTGAATTATAGATGGCTTATTCCAGAAGGATTAATGTTTACGTGGTAAGAGCAGAGACATAGAATTGATTCAATTGAGAAAGCAGAACTTTTCCATGCAGAATTTTTTGGAAGAAGAGAAGAGGAGGTAGACAAGGAGGTCTCATTAATTGAGTTTCAAGAGGAACAACTGGAGACTGAAAAAGAGAAAGGAGCAGTAGGTGGACAGGTGGATAGTAAAGAATGGCGTGAAGTGAGATCCACAAGAGCTGTTAGACCTATATATAAAGGATAATCATGGAAGAAAAAAAAACTGATTACAATGAATATAAATGGACTCAATTCAGCTGTTAAAAGAAAAAGAAGGAAAACTTTTCATAAATTAGAGAAATTAAAATCTGATATAATTTGCTTACAAGAAGTTCATATTAAAAAACAATATGAACAATTGTTAGTACAGCCAAAATTAGGGAAAATATTTACTTCTTTGACTCAATGTAAGAAAAGAGGAGTGGTTCTATACATCAAAGAGGCTATCCCAGCAAAACTGATTTATACGGATGAAGACGGAAGAGTATTAATGGTGGAAATAATGGACAATAATATAAAAATACTCTTGATTGCAATTTATGCTCCGAATGATAAACAAGAAGAGTTTTATAAAAAGCTACACATGAAAATAATTGGACTGGACTATGTTAATATAATTATGATGGGAGACTTTAATGGAATTGTGGACAATAAACTGGACTATATAGCAACAACAACAAAGCAAAATAGAAAGACTCTCCCTAAATCTTTTTTTAAAATGACAGACGAATTAACTTTAAAAGATATTTGAAGAGAAAGAAATGTTAAAGCTAAACAATATACTTTTTATTCAAATAGACATTTATCATGGTCCAGATTAGATATGATTTGGATCTCAACATAATTAATATCTAATATTCAAGAACAAATATCGAAACAAGTACTTGGGCAGATCATAGCCCAATGACAATTAAATGGAAGGGACAAAAAAAAAAAGATCGAGATGGACATTAAATAATACTATCTTAAAGGAAAAGGAAAAAGGAAAAAGACTTTACACAACGGATGGAGAAGGAACTGGCTTTTTTCTTTAGAGAAAATAAAAAAGAAGATACTTCAATGCAAAATGTTTGGGATACAATGAAGGCATATGCTAGAGGTTTGATAATAGATTATACAAGAAAAAAAGAATATTAGGAAAAGGCATGCTTTAGAAGCCTTGGAAGATGAGTACAAAAGACTTGAAAAAGAATTACAGAAAGTGCCACAGAAAAAAGATATTAAATTGAAACTAGATGTAATTAAACATAAAATGGAATTAATAGAGAAAGAAAAACTGGCACAGAAAATTAGAAATTCTAAACAGAATTATTTTGAAGTTGCAAATAAACCAGGTAGATGGCTAGCATATAAATTGAGAAAGGAGAAGGAATCAAGAAAAATATTGAAGCTAATAGATGATCAAAGCCAAGTTTGTTATGGTAATAAGGAGAAAAAGGAAATTATTCGAGATTTTTATGTGCAACTATATAAACAAAAGAATATTGATGAGGAAAAAGTCAAACAGTATTTACAGAATGCCAACTGACCGAACATACCTAAAGAGACTGAAGAAATGTTAGAAAGCAATATAACAATGATGGAATTAAATGAAGCACTTAAGAAATAAAATAATGGGAAAGCACCAGGTCCAAATGGGCTTCCGTCAGAATTCTATAAAACATTTCAAGAATCACTGAGCATTCCACTGTTAGAAGTTATGAATGAAGTTATGTCAAAGAAGATGATACCCAAAACATGGACAGAGGCTTATATTACACTTATTCCAAAAGAAGAGGCTGACCCACTGCAAATTAAGAACTATAGACCTATTTCTTTATTGAATGCCGACTATAAAATTTTTGCTTCAATTTTAGCAGAAAGACTTAAAAAATATTTAAATAATTTTATCCACCCAGATCAAAATGGATTTCTGCCAAAGAGACAAATCAGAGACAATATGAGAGTAATCTTGGATACTTTGGAATACTATGAGGCTCATCCTGAAAAGCAAATGGCTTTGATATTCCTAGATGCTCAAAAGGCATTTGACAATGTGAATTGGAGATTTATGTTATTACTATTGGAACAGATGGGTTTTGCCAGAAAATTTATTCAAGCAATAGAAGCCATATACAATAACAGAAAGCAAAGGTAATGATGGAGGGAGAACTTACAGATTTTATTAATATAAGAAAAGGCACAAGACAAGGGTGTCCCCTGTCCCCTTTGCTATTTGTATTGACTTTGGAAGTGTTGAACAGAAATATTAGGGATGATAAAAGCATAAAAGGAATGAAAATTAAAAAGGAAGAATTCAAACAACAAGCTTTCGCTGATGACTTAGCTTTTATTCTGGAAGACCCGCTAGAAACAGCTCCAAAGTTATTGGAAAAGATAGAGACATATGGTGAGATGGCTGGTTTGAAAATAAATAAAGATAAAACAAAGATTTTGACAAAGAACATGCTACTGAGACAAAAAGAAGAACTGGCAGACCTGTTGAAAATCCAAGTTACAAATAAGGTTAAGTATCTGGGGATATATTTGACAGCAAGATGTAGCACATTAAAAGAGAATAATTATATTAAACTCAAACAACAGATAGCTACAGACTTGAAGAAATGGGAAAACTTGCAATTGTCATTAATAGGGTGAATTTCAACAATTAAGATGAATATTTTACCCAGAATTCTATTTCTGTTTCAAACAATACCAATTAGGCTTGGAAAAGACTATTTGAAGATTTAAATAAAATCATGTTGAAGTTTATATGGCAAGGTAAAAAAGCGAAAATAAAGCTAAAGCTTTTGCAAGACGCTAGAATTAGAGGAGGTTTTGGCCTGCCCAATTGGGAATTGTACCATCAAGCTGCAAGTTTGATGTGGGTCAAAGAATGGATAACATTAAGAAAGGCTAGATTGTTGACACTAGAAGGTCATGATTTGCTGTTGGGCTGGCATGCTTTTTTATGGTATAAGGGAACCAAAACACAGGGTTATTTTAGAAGACATTATATATGGGAGTCTTTGTGGTTAAATTGAGAGAAGATAAAAAAACAATGTTATTTGAAAATTCCAGTTTGGTTATCAACTATTGAAGCATTTTCCTATCCTATAATTTATAAGAAGGAACAAACAGTTAGATATGGTGAACTATTGGATAAAAAGGGTGAACTTAAATCGATCCAAAACTTAGAGGAACAAGGTATAAGGATGAATTGGTTTTCATATGCGCAAATACATTCAAGGTATGATGAAGATTTTAAAACGGAGGGATTCTATGATAAGCAGACTGATTTAGATAAGATCTTGATGGGTACTGATGAGAAGGTGATTAAAAAATTATATGGTTATTTACTGGGAATTAAATTAGAGGAAGAACAAGTTAAAGAAACTATGATTGTTTGGGGGAAGAATTTTGGATATGGGATTGATTTAGAGAAATGGCAAAAATTGTGGTCTCAAAATTATAAAATGACAATGTCAACAGCATATAAAGAAAACTTGTATAAGATGTTTTACAGGTGGCACTTTCCCCCGACAAGAATAGCAAGAATATTTAAGAACAAATCTGAAAAATGCTGGAAATGTCATCAGATACCTGGCTCATATTACCATATGTGGTGGACTTGTGAGGACGCCAGAAAATATTGGACTAAAATTCTCATGTGGTTGGAAAAAATGACAAAGAAACACATAGATTTGAAACCAGAGATCTTCTTATTGGGAATTTTACCTGATACATATAGTAAAGATTTGAAATACCTGATTGTAAATGTATTAACAGCGGCTAGGATTGTATTTGCTAAAAATTGGAAGAATGAGAAAATACCATTGCAGGAAGAAATTATTAAGAAAATATTGGAATGTGCTGAGACGAGTAGATTGACACTTGAAATTAGAGAGCAAGAGGATAAACAATTTTATGAAATTTGGGATCTTTTTTATCAATGGCTAGATGATAAAATACGATAATAGAATATTGACACTATATTTTCAAGGGTTTTTAGGGTTGATTTGGTATGATTATATGATTTGTTACAGAATAAACTGTTTAAAGTATTGTTATCTCATAAAGTATGAATGATTAAAAGTATAGTCAAAAATTTCTTTTTTTTAAGTGATATTAGGATATACAAGTTTGGATTGACAATATATTGTCAATCCAAACTTGTATATCCTAATATCACTTAATATCACTTGTTATGTAACATAATTGTAATTGAGACTACAAAATGAATGCACAAAACTGATGAACCAACTGACACACTGGATATACATATGAGAGTTGATATTTTAATGTTTTGTTTGTCTTGTTTGTTTGTAGAAAATTAATAAAATTCTTTTCAAAAAAAAAAAAAAGACAAAAGGAAGAATTGGCGGATGTTTTGAAAATCCAGGTCACAAATATTTGGTTATGGGATTGACTTGGAGAAATGGCAAAAATTGTGGTCTCAAAATTATAAAATGACAATGTCAACAGCATATAAAGAAACTTTGTATAAGATGTTTTACAGGTGGCACTTACTCCCAACAAGAATAGCAAGAATGTTCAATAACAAATCTGGAAAATGTTGGAAATGTCATCAGACACCTGATTCATATTACCATATGTGGTGGACATGCGAGGATGCTAAAAGATATTGGACTAAAATCCACACATAGTTGGAAAAAAATGACAAAAAACACATAGACTCGAAACCAGAGATATTTTTATTGGGAATTTTACCTGAAATATACAGTAGGGAATTGAAATATTTGATTGTAAATGTATTAACTTATACTGAATTATTTGTTTGTTTGTTTGTTTGTTTGTTTGACTGTTGCAGCATTTCACTGTTGCAGCAACTCTGGGAAGCTTACAAAATGTTAAAAAGATAATATTAAAAGACTAAAATTAAGAACAAATAAATGGAGGTTAAAAATTCAAGTGGACCGCAAAAAAGGGGTGGAAATTTTCTCTCTACCCTGTCAGTCATTTGGCATTCCTATCAGGTCCCCCAGCAGTGCCAGGTTTTAAAGCTGTTCTGAAAAGGCCAGAAGAATGGAGGCCCATCTCAACTCTGGCAGGAAAATATTCCAAAGGACAGGGTCAATTTGCCTGTCTGTTCAATGTTGAGAAAGAACCTTTCATTATACATGTTATTTCATCACTGTTATTTGAACAAGATAGGAAGAATAACATCATTTTGCATTTTAAAAATGAAAAGAAAATAATACAATCATAAATTAAAGGCCCCTATCACAATTTTGAATTAATTGTTTATTTCAGAACAATTAACAGGGATTCTTTAGTAACTCTGCAGTGAATGCATAGCACTAAACAAGAATAAGAACTATAACAAAACAAACAAAAAATTTACCAATGGAAGACACAGTAGACTTAGAAAGCTTTGAGCATACTTTATCAATCTACACAGGTCATACAGACAGTATAATTGTTTTGATCCAGCAAGCTCAACTGATGGACAGTTTATCTGAATTGCGAATGGCATTGTGGAAGAGATCCTGACAGAGGATATAGTGACCAATTTAAAAACAAGAAAAGAAAAGAAATCAGATTTAAGACATTGAAAGGAAAAACACTCTGATCATTGTTTGCCAAAATTGCTAAAAGAAACAGGCTTGACAGGCAATTCATTTGCTTCTCTCCAGGAAGAATTTTAAAGGATCTGCAACAGCAGACCTATCCATATTTGTCTTTCTAGGCCATTATCAGTACTCACCAGCTGGTGGTCATTAACAATTATCAATTCAATGAATTTGGTCTCACTGTGGACAGTCCGATGACCTCGGTGAACCTAGGATGGGAAGAAGAAGATACATCTACATCAGTGGTGGAATTCAAATTTTTTTACTACTGATTCTGTGGGTGTGGCTTGTGGGCGTGGTGTGGCCTGAAGGGCGTGACTTGGTGGGTGTGGCAGGGGAAGGATACTGTAAAATCTCCATTACCTCCCCACCCCACTAACCTGCTTTCCAGCTCCGTTCTCCATTCAAACTAATTTATTTATTTTATTTATTAAATTTTTATCTTGCCTTTATTACTTTATAAATAACTCAAGATAATCACTCAACTGGGTTTTCATAGCTAAAACAGGACTAGAACTTACGAGTCTTCTGCTTTCTAGACTAGCACCCTTAAAAATATACAAAAATGTAGGGGAAGAGAAGTGTACCTGCTTTGTGCTATCCATTTAAATGAATAGATAAATTAAGTAAACTGGGCCTAGTTAGACAACTGAAGATTTACAAATTGTTGCAATTATCAGTGCTTAGTTTGAATAGGCATAGTTTACCAGTACCTACAAAACTTCAACACAAATACAACTTCTGTTCTTATGAAACATTTCCTCTTTTTTTGAAAAGCATAAATGGCCACTAATAGATTGCTTAGCATAATATTGTGCTCAGTGGAAGAAAGAGAACAATAGAAATAGCACTTAGACTTATATACCACTTCATAGTGCTTTACAGACCTCTCGAAGCGGTTTAGAGTCAGCCTATTGCCCCCAACAATTTGGGTCCTCATTTTACCCACCTCGGAAGGATGGAAGGCTGAGCCAACCTTGAGCCTGGTGGGATTTGAACTGCCAAATTGTAGGCAGCTGGTTGCAGCAGCAGAAGCTTGCAGTACTGCACTCTAACCACTGCGCCACAGAGGCTCCTCAACAAGGTATCTTCCTATATTTTGAAAAAGTCATGACAGTTCATTGAGTATGGGGGCTCTGAGATTTTTAGATTGATATGTGTGTAAATTATTAATGCTGCTTATGTCTGGCCTATATTGAATGGGAAGCAAATTCCATGAAGATAACAGAATAACAGAGTTGGAAGAGATCTTAGAGGTCTTCTGGTTCAGGAGTCCCCAACCCCCAGGCCACAGCCAACTACCAGGCGGTAGCCTGTTTCAAACCAGGCTGTATATGCGATAGGAAAGCACATATGAAACACCCCACTTGCATGAGCAGTGGGCAAGCACACGCACATGAAGCTCCACTCACATACGAATGGAGCTTTGCATGCAAGCACTTTCCACTTGCATAAGTGAAGTTTAGTATTGCATAAGTGGAGCCCTTAGTCTTGGAGCCTGAATCTGCAGAGAAGGACAAGCCAAAGCTGGATCTTAACGGAGGTTGAGGTGGCGGCCTGGTTTCAGAGGAACACTGGGAGGAGCAGGACAAGGTAGCCCCAGGCCCCTTGGACTTGGGATGACTTGCCAGCAGGGAGAAACGGGAGCAGGACAACTGAGAGAGGGCAGGCAGGGGAGACGAGCGATGGAGCTCAGGCGACAAGCAAGGATTGTCTCCTGCTGATCCCCGAGCAAGGAGAGTGCAGAGGAGGCAGGAACAATGCAGTCCAACCCAATGACTTGGGAGGAGAGCAGCCCGCTCCTCTTCACAAGGCACACTTGAGGAATGAGGCTTAAGTTGCCAAGGTCAAAAGGTTGGGGATTACTGTTCTAGTCCAACCCCCTGCTTAAGCAGAAGACCTTATACCATTCTGGAAAAATGGCTGTCCAATCTCTTCTTAAAAACCTTCAGTGATAGGACACCCACAAGTTCTGGAGGCAAACAGTTGCATTGATTAATTGTTCCAATTGTCAGGAAATTTCTTCTTAATTCTAAGTTGCTTCTTTCCTTGATTAGTTTTCATCCATTGCTTCTTATCTTGCCTTCAGGTGCTTTGGAGAATAGGTTGATCCCTTCTTCTTTGTGGCAGGCACTCAGACATTGGAAGACATACTTTCATCTCATCCCTAGTCCTTCTTTTCACTAGACTAGGCATACCCAATTCCTGTAACTATTCTTCATATGTTTTAGCCTTCAGCTCCCTAATTATCTTTTTTGCTCTTCTCTGTGCTCTTTCCAGAGTTTCAACATTTTCTTTATAGAACAAGAGGTGGAATTAGAATGGTGGGCCTATCTACAAATCCAATCAAGATATGGAAAAGATATGAAAGAATGGGGGATTAATTGACAGGTAACAACATTAGATGAAATACTACTTGGATCAGAGGACAAATTGATAAGAAAAATTTACAGATTTTTACTAGATTATAAATTGGAGGAAGAACAGGTAAAAGAAACAATATTGGCGTGGGCTAAAATTTTTGGGCATGGTATTAATTTGGATAAATGGCAAACTTTATGAGAGTAAATAAAAAATAACATTGGCCATATCATATAAGGAAAACCTATATAAAATGTTTTATAGGTGGTACCTCCCGCCAGCAAAATTGCCCAAAATGTATCAAAATATCACTCAACTGCTGGAAATGTACTCAGGAATACAAATCATATTATCATACGTGGTGGAAATGTAGAAAAAAACAGGAGTTTTGGCAAGGTTCCAGAGGTGGCTAGAGGAGATGGTTGGGCATAAACTGGAAATTTTCTTACTCAGAATTATAACAGAAGGATATAACAAAGAGGTGATTTATTTAATAATACATGTGATCACAGCAGCAAGGTTAGCTTGCTCAAAAGTGGAAAGATAAGAAATTCCCGATGAAAGCGAAGTAATAAAAGGATATGTAGTTGTGCTGAGATGGATAAATTAACTTTGGAAATGAAAAATAAATATGAGACAGAATATTATAAAGTATGGGATAAATTTTATCAATGGTGGGAAAAAAGAAGGATCTAGAATCAAAATAAAGCAGGGTTGGCAGAACGGATTATTAGAAATAGAAAATATTGTATAAATTTATATAAAATATTTATTCTATACCATATCATGTATGACAAACAGGATTGTCAGGACGATCACACCACGTCCAATGTTTTTAACACTTCATTCAATAAAACTTATTTAAAAACAAACATTTTCTTTATATTGTGACAACCAAAACTGGATGTACTAAGTGTGGTCTTACCAAAGCATTATAAACTGGTACTAACACTTCACATGATCTTGATTCTTGATTGCAAAAAAAAAAAAAAAAGATTGCAGAGAAAGGTCTGGACCATCCCAGCATAATAGGTCATGCCAGGAGTTTATGCGTAAAAAAATTGCGCTCTGTTTTTCAGGGGTACAATAAATTCATATTCTTGATCCTCTGCTTTTAAAACTGATTATTAGTGTCGTAGTAAATTTACCTGTCTTCGTCGACGCAGTTTAGGAAGCCCAGGAGGAATGTGGTAGTTCAATGCAGAAAATAAACACCCTGGGATAAAAGAATACATGTTAAATATTGGAGAGGAATATAATATATGGAAAAATAGGTAATCAAATTTTTCAGATATTTAAACTGGGACAAAAGATGTGGTCAGGTAAGAGACAGTAAAATAATCTATATATACTGACTTATAATCTTATGGTACCATTCTGAGACAATTATACTGAAATATCTAGCATAACTACCTGATACCAATTTATGATATGATTTCTTTCAATTCATACCAGTTGTTGTGGTTCGCCGGCAGCCTGTGCAGATGGCAGCGGAATCAGACAATGGGGAAGAATGGAGACCAGTCTGGGAGTCAGACAAGGGCCCTGCATCTGATGCAAAGATGGGGCCAGGACTATCTGGGAGTTTGTGCTGACTCCAGAGTCTCCAGAGTTTGGCAGCAGTGAGGCAGAGGAACAAGGAGAGCCTGTTCCCAGTGTGCGTGTGCACAGAGCTGCTAGAAGGCAAGAGCAGCTAAGACAAAAGGGCGACTCAGGAGTGATTGCCCCTCTCCTAAGGTATAAAGGAAGTGTAAAGGTAGAGGGAGCAAAGCCATTGCAGAAAGCAAACTTGTTCGCTCTGTTCGAATTAAACTTTGAAGCACTGTGTGGACTTTGTACTTTGGTTGGTTTTTTTACAGTTAATTTGGCATTTTAGTTGTTGGCAGCAATTCAAAGGAGATAAAGGTGGGTGTTTATCTTGAGGGGCTGTTTAGGACTCATTACGGGCTGGGAATGAAAATAATTCCCAGTGTTGAAATAAAAGAAGAGTTGTTTGGACTAAGCGTGTGCTTAATTATTGTCTCACAGGAAGCCTTGGTCAGAACACCAAACACCAGTAGAGATGCCCGAGAAAAGAAATCATCTAAATGCTCACCACCTATTGGAAGAAGTATTTTTGCTGTTTTCTATTAAAACTCACTGCTGTTTTCTAAATTTGCTGGCAAATTGAGTGTAGCACTTTTACTGCATCGTCTTTTAAGATTACATTTACATTCCAATTCCAAAGAAAGGCAATGCCAAAGAATGTTCAAACGATCACATCATTGCACTCATTTCACATGCTAATAAAGTTATGTTTAAAATTCTACAAGTTAGGCTCCAGCAATATGTGGATCGAGAATGACCAGAAATACAGGCAGGATTTCAAAGAGGCAGAGGAACTAGAGATCAAATTGCCAACATACGCTAGATCATGAAGAAAGCTAGGAAGTTCCAGAAAAACATATACTTCTGCTTCATTGACTATGCTAAAGCCTTTGAGTGTGTGGATCACAACAAACTGGGGCAAGTTCTTAAAGAGATGGGAGTACCAGGCCATCTTATTTGTTTCTTAAGAAACATATATATATATATATATATGCTGGTCAAGAAGCAACAGTGAGAATTGGAAAAGGAGTCCAGTGAAGCTGTATACTGTCGCCCTGTCTATTTAACCTATAAGCAGAGCACATCATGAGAAAGGCAGGGCTAATGAATCAAAAGTTGGAATTAAGATTGCCAGGATAAATATCAACAACCTCAGATATGCAGATGATACCGTTTTAATGGCAGAAAGTGAAGAGGAACTAAAGAGCCTCTTGATGCGGGTGAAGAAGGAGAGTGCAAAAGTTGGCTTGAAACTCAACATTAAGAAAACTAAGATCATGACATCTGGTCCTCTCAATTCCTGGCAAATAGATGGGGAAGAAATGGATGTAGTGACAGATTTTATTTTCCTGTGCTCCAAGATCACCACAGATGCAGACTGCAGCTAAGAAATTAAAAGAAGACCCTTGCTCCTAGGGAGGAAAGCTGTGGCAAATCTAGACAGCATATTAAAAAGCAACCTGCCTGCCAACAAAAGTGTTAGATTATGGTTTTCCCAGTTGTGATGTATGGCTGTGAAAGTTGGACCATAAGAAAGGCTGAGCGCCAAAGAATTGAAGCCTTTGAACGATGGTGCTGGAGAAGACTCCTGCAAGGTGATCAAACCAGTCAATCCTAGAGGAGATCAACCCTGACTGCTCTTTAGAAGGCCAGATCCTGAAGATGAAACTTAAATACTTTGGCCACCTAATGAGAAAGAAGGACTCACTGGAGAAGAGCCTAATGCTGTGAACGATTGAAGGCAAAAGAAAAAGGGTGAGGTGGCTGGACGGAGTCACTGAAGCAGTAAATCTGAGCTTAAATGAACTCCAGAAGATGATAGAGGACAGGAAGGCCTGGAGGAACGTTGTCCATGGGGTGGCAATGGGTCAGACACAACTTCATAACTAACAACAATATTCAAACTCAGTGCAAAAACACAAGAGATAGTTATTATCTTCCTTTCAGAAAACATGTCTTAAGAATTACAGATCAGTGTCAGAGCTATCTATATCAGGACTTCTGGGTAGCTAAGACCCATAATCATCTAAACCCATCTTTCTTCTTTGGTAAGAAAAAATCTTGACAACAAATAATGGCTATATCTTTTCATGGAGCGTACCCAAAGCAGAGCTTCATTTCAGTTAACAGAAATCTTCTAGAACAGTCTGTTCCTGAAGTTTTCCAAATTCCATAGATAAATCTCTATCACTGGACACTCAAAGACATGACAAACTGAATCTATTTATTGTCAAGATCAAAGCACTCTGGCTATGAAACACTGCCTGGCTGGGTGCTCATTGGTGAAAAGCATTTTCCTAAGAGGTGAGAATAGGTAGGGTTGGGGTTAATGAATTAGATTCTTTGCCCTTTATATATTCTAAGTTTTAAAATAAGGGCATCAATTATTATTTAATTAGATCTACTTTTCAATTTTGCTACATATTTAATTCTAATTTTCCATTTTGCTACATATTTAATTCTAATTTTCCATGACTTTTCATAACTATACACACTGTTCATTTTTAGTGTGTATGTGTCCAGGAATTCCTAACTGTATTTATTTTTCACAAAAATAAATATGTGTAATTTATTCAGATTATGGTAAGAACAGAATTCCAAAAATTTAAAGGAATGCAGAGGTACTCATTTACCCCAATTCCCAATTAATTAAAAGGTACCAAAACCTCTTGATAGAAAGGAATTTTACCTGGTTCTGTGCAACCATGGGTCATGCGAGGTACTGGTGTCTGGTAGATCTGGTGAGGAAGTGGCTCCTGCTGCATGGGATTAAAAAAAGAAAAAAATATTGCCACAAAAAGCATGTATTTACACTGGTATCAGGCAAAACTTCATTCAGTTCAGTTTAATTAAAATATTCATAGTATTGTTATTTACATAAAGTGTTCTATCACTAGAACAAAGTAGACTCGAGACCGGAGTTGAGTTCAGCTCTTTATTTAACTGTCAGTAACTTCAACTAAAGTTCAACCGCGGCAGCCCCTTTTATAATGGCTGCTCGCGGCTCGTAACCAATGGCATTTATTTAAAACTCCCGCTACTTAGGCAGCTAATCAGAATTGTTGTTATCTACCAATCGCTAGGAGGCAGTATCTGTCCAATAGGAATGCAGTATTACAAGTATGCAAAAACAAGTATACAACATCCCTCCCTCTTGGTTTGATCCAACATTACTTGATGTCGTCGCGTAAGTAGGCAGAGCTTTTGTGGGTCCTAGTTGACCTGCACAGTTCAATCTCTGCGTTGACCTTGGTCAGTTCGGACAGGCTCACTGTCTCTCCTGTTCTTCTCTCTGGAACCTCCTGGAAGGGTGAGTCAGCCATGCAACTCCCGCCATGCTTTATTGGTTTGGTTGAGCGGGCGTTGTCGCTCCCTTCTGGCATGCTCGGGCAGGTAGAGTCGGCTCAGCGGCTTCTTCCCTGGTTCTCCTCCAACTCTCTTCTTTCGAATTTGCCAAATATTAAATAGTTTTAATTTCTTTTTGGGTTTTTAGTTTCTGGTTGGTGGTTTGTTAATTGAGGGTTTTCCTTTCCTTTATTATTTAAGGTTTCCCCCCCTCTGGTTTTATTATTATTGTCTATTGGGTTTTGTGGATGTGTTTGCTCCATGTTCCAGGGTGTGTCGGTGTTGCATTCAATGTGTCGAGACCGTAGTTGGTCGATGTGTCTTTTCCACGTTCTGCCATCGGTTGTCTCTAGCCGGTACGATCAGGGGCCTGTGATTTGTGTTATCGTGGCCGGTAACCACAACAGGTCTCCGGTAAGATTTTTCGTGTATACCAGGTCGCCTGGTATGAACATGCGGTGATTACTGGAGGAGTCTGGTGGCTTCTCGGGGTTGTAGGTGGGGTGTAGTCTGTCCAGATATGTGGCAATTTTCTGCCCATTAAAAGTTCAGCTGGGCTCTTGTTTGTTGATGTGCACGGCGTTGAATGTGCACGATGTTGAATGGTGAGCATGGTATTGATTTTGTCTTGCATGTCGCCTCCTTCAAGTTTTTCTAATGCTTCTTTCATGTATCAAACCATGCGTTCCACCCTTCCATTCACCGCCAAATATGTTGTATACCTTGCTCTGTGAGGAATTGTTCGAAATCTAAAGCTGTGAGCTGTGGGCCATTGTCTGATATTAATACATCTGGTAGACCATGAGTGGCGAAGAGTTTCTTAGTTGTTTAGTGACGGCTTCAGTCGTTGTGGAACTCATGATGCTGACCTCTAACCAGTTCGAGTAGGCATCAACAATGATTAAAAATGTATATCCCTTTGTGGGTCCGGTGAAGTCTATGTGGATCCTTGACCAGGGGCCTCTGGGTGTCTCCCATTCAAGGACTAAAGCGGGGGTAGGTCTGGACGACTGGCATTTATTACATGTTCTTACTCAGGTTTTGATGTCGTTGTCTATTCCTGGCCACCAGATGTAGCTTCTGGCCAGGGACTTCATTTTTATCATGCCCGGGTGTCCCTCATGTAACATGTTCGGTACATCTTCTTGTAATTTTCGTGGAACAACCCTATCCCCCCACAAGATGCATCCTTTTTCAATTGACAGCTCAGTTTGGCGGGTTTTGAATAATTTAAAAGTCTTGTTTTTGTCTTTTTCCAGCCAGCCCCTCCCACCCAGTTCAGGAGTCGGGCCATTAGTGCATCTTTTGCGGTTTCCCTTGCAATGTCCAATGGGGTGATGGGCAGGTTCGATATTGTTTCAATTTGCAGGGTGCATGTGGTGGGAGCTGGGTCGTCGTCATGGTCTGGTAGGGGTGAGTGGCTCAATGCACCAGCATGGGGTATGGCTTTTCCTGGCCGATAGACGAGCTTGTAATTGTAGACTGCAAGAATTTCCGACCACCTTGTCATTCGTGGAGACAGGATGTTGGGAGTGGCCCTGTCTCCTGCCAGGATTCCTAGCAGTGGCTTGTGGTCGGTAATCAAAGAAAATGTCCTACCATAAAGATATTCGTGAAAACATTTTACCCCTGAGATAGCAGCCAAGGCTTCTCTATCCGGTTGGCTGTAGTTTCTTTCAGTTTGGACAGGGTTTTGGAATAAAAGGCGATTGGTGCCTCTCTGCCATCAGGTAGTGTGTGGCTAAGTATTGCGCCTACACCGAATGGTGAAACATCGCAGGTGACAGTCAGTGGTAGCGTGTTGCCGTATTGGATTAATACAGATTTGGATGTAATTAAGTCCTTAATTCTTTGGAATGCAGTTTCTTCTTGTCGGCCCCATTTCCAGATGGCTTTTTTATCAAGTAGTCTATGCAGTGGTTCCACTATTATTGCCTTCTGTGGCAAAAAGACATTATAAAAATTAATGAGTCCCAAGAATGCCTGCAAGTCCGTTTTGTTTTTAGGTCTGGGTGCTTCTTTTATCGCTCGTATTTTTTTTTCGATGGGGTGGATTCCTGCTTCATCAATAAGATATCCTAGGAACTCAACCCGATTTGTGGCAAGTTGGCATTTTTCTTTTTTGATCTTGAGTCCTGCTTCTCTAAACTTTTGCAAAACTGCCCTTAGCCGGTCCTTTAGTTGTTTTTTATTTCCAGCAGATATCAATACATGATCAAAATAGGGAACCACCCCTTTTAGTCCATGGAGGAGGCGTTCCATCAGGCTTTGGAAGTCACCACAGATGAACATGGACCCATCTGGTTTCACGGGAGTCACAATTGGGGTTTCCCATCTTGCATGGTCGATTGGCTCTAGCACCCCTTGTGTGATGAGTTTGTTCAGCTGCTCATCGATTTTTGCCTTTTAACACAAAGGGGACGTGCCTGGCCTTTAGCCGGATGGGGGCTATGTTCAGGTTTAGACTAAATGAGATAGGGGTCCCATGGTACTTGCCTAGCGTCCTGTTGAATACGTCTTAGAACTCCTCCATCAGGTCTTTTTCCCAGTCTGTCTCAGTGCTGTTAATTCCTGTCACTTCGATTCCCAGAGGTGCGAACCATTCTAAACCAAGTAGGCTGGGGCAGTCTCAGTCAATGATGGTCAATGGAAGAATTTCAGTGTGTTTCTTGAATTTTACCTTGAAATGCCCCAATCCAATTACCGGAATCTTGTTTCCTTGATAGTCTTTTAACGTCAGGCTTTGCTCTTCAAGTTCTTTTTGTCATATGTCTGGTATCAAGTTTTTTATTGTGTTCCATGATACCATTGACAGAATTGAGCCGGAGTCTACTTCCATTTCGCATGGCTCTCCTTCTATCTTGACATTTATTCGAAACTTCTTAGCATCAGTTGCTCTGGCATTCCCAATAATAATCGTCTGATGTGTTTCTTCCTTCTCATTGAGTCGCTGACTTCTATTTTCCTGGCTCCAACAACTTCCAGTTGGCTTCTCCTTAGTTCTGGGCGGGGGGTGCTGCCTCATCTTTTTGGACTATAGCTCTTTTTGTTTTGGCAGACCCTTGCAATATGCCCTTGTTTTTCGCAGTGTCTGCAGATGGCGTCCAGAAAGCGGCATTCAGAACGCAGGTGATTCCCTCCGCATCTGGCACAGTGAAATTCAGGTTTTCTCCCTCTTCTTTCTCGCTAGTTCCATTCTGACTGGAGTCTGTTTACCTCTTCGTCTTCTTCCTCAGAGTCGGTTGATGACTTGATGTCTTCATGGTGGGTGGTTGCGATAGTATGTTTCTGGGTACTTTCTTGCTTTCTTTTTTCTGCTCTGGCTTGGGCTATTGGCCATATTCATTTGCTTCATTTTTGCCACAGATTTTTTTGCTGCCTCAGCTGCGGTTGCTTCAGCAATGGCTTCATTTATGGTAATGTTGGGTCGATTAAGCAGTTTCCTCTGCAGGGTAGTGTCTCTCAATCCAAGGACTATGCGATCCCCCATGGCTTCATCCATGTTGAGGAATTCGCATGCTCCTCCAATGTCCCTTAGTGCTGCTACGAAGCCCCCAATACTCTTGCCTTCGCATTGATTCCGTTTATAAAATTCATGTCTTTGAATGAGGTTTACACAACTGGCGTGTAATGGGCTCTCAACATTTGATTCAGGTCCGGCCATGCCATTTGTTTGACATCGTTCGGTTTCGCCAATGCCTTCACCATCTTAAAGATGGTCAGACCGCAATGTGTCAGGAATACGGCTCTCTTCCTCTGGTCAGTGATTCCTTGTAGTTCGTTGCTTTCCAGGAACATCAGGAACCTGTCGATATATGATTCCCAGTCTTCTTCGGCTGGGTTGAACGGTGCGTGTGGCGAGTTGTTGCTGGCCATTTCATTGATTTTTCAGCTTCCGTTGCCACATGCTTACGGTCTTTGTTCCTTTGATCCCACCTTCATTGCCAGTGTTCTATCGCCAGAACAAAGTAGACTCGAGACCGGAGTTGAGTTCAGCTCTTTATTTAACTGTCAGTAACTTCAACTAAAGTCGAGCCACGGCAGCCCCTTTTATAGCGGCTGCTCGCGGCTCGCAACCAATGGCATTTATTTAAAACTCCCACTGCTTAGGCGGCCAATCAGAACTGTTGTTATCTACTAATCGCTAGGCGGCAGTATCTGTCCAATAGGAATGCAGTATTACGAGTATGCAAAAACAAGTATACAACATAAAGTCCTTTACTTTTTTACTAAAACCAGGCTGCTTATATCCCTATGTCAGAACTGTGCATTTTCATTCACTAAACTCCCTTTTTGATGAGCCTATAATCTTTTAATTCGGGGTAGAGTCTGGGTGACTGGAAATGAACTTTTTCTTTTTCTTGCATTTTAAGATACAAACATCTGTCACTACCCAGGACTGAACTCTTGGGGTTTTTCCCAAAATGGCAGCGCATTCACACACAGCAGCCCCAAGCTCCCGGTACTATGTGGTGTACGGTACTGTGTGGTACTTGGAATAATGTGTGTATGGATGTGTGTGCACAGTGAAGTGCAAGGGACAAAACTTGCCTACACTCATGCAGAGATATTAAATATCGGGCTCTCAAGTCAATCCAGGATTACCAGCGATTTTCAGCAGTCCCACAATATACTGAACTGCATGGCAAGGCTTCCAGAATCTCCATGGATTGTTGTTGGGTTGGGACAGAGGCAAAAGGAGCAGAAATAAAAGCATGGCTGTAGAACCAATCAGGTGGCTCAGCTTCAAACCCAGTCCCACAGATCACCGCTGCCCAGAATCGTTTTGACCAACGCCAGATCTCTCATCCAGAAAAACGACGAATTAGATCTGCAGATGGCAGCAAACAGGCTTATCCATGAAAGCTGTGTGATGATTGTCACGGAGGCCTGGCTACGTCCTGATGCATACAAAGCGACTAGTGTTTTAACAGCAGCGTAATATATACGTACTGTTCCCCAGGTGTGGAACTGATGACTGTCACATGTAGGCCTTTTTATCTGCCTAGAGAAATCACTGTAATATTATTATAGCTATTTATATTCCACCTGAGGCCAATGTCAGCATGGCGCTTTCTAAGCTATATGGTGTCATCTTGAAGCAGCAGCAAACTCATCCAGAGGGAACACTTGTCATGGCTGGGGACTTTAACCAAGCTTGTCTAAAGACAGTTCTCCCTAAGTTTGTGCAGTATGTGCAGTTACAGAGGGAAGAACACTTTAGACCATATGTACTCTAACTTGAAACAGTCTTACAGAGCAATCCCCCTTCCTCACCTGGCTATATCTGACCATCTTTCTCTGCTGTTATGCCCAAAGTATGTCCTCTCAGGAAAAGAACTGAGCCAGTTATGAAAACTGTTAAAACCTGACCAGAGAGTGCTCTCAGTCAGCTGCAGGACTGTTTTGAAAGTGAATATGCTCCACTGAGTGGAGCATATTCGAACATCTAGAACTGTAGGAATACACTGATGTCGTACTCTCTTACATCAAAGTGTGCACAGACAACGTAACAGTGGACAAGTGCATCAGAATCTATGGGAATTGCAAACCTGGATGACTGCAGAGGTACAGATGCTTCTGAGAGCCTGCAATTCTGTTTTTAAGGCAGGGGACAGTGATAAAGACAAAGAGGCCAGGGCAAACCTTTGAAGAGGCATTAAGATGGCAAAACAAAAATACAAACAAAAGCTGGAGAGCCATCTAGCAGACAACAACCCGAAGCAAGTGTGGCGGAGTTCATTACTCAGAACAATGACAGTGTCTTTGCCTTGCTTCAGAAGATGTATCCAGATGTACACTATCATGTTGTAAGGCCAGCAGCTAAATTGATTTATTTTTGACTCAATTGCTGCCATATCTAGAATTGGTCAAAAGCAAATTTTCCATTTGTACTGATAGAACTCTGAAGAATTTATAGGCATGCCATTTTCCATCAGTGAGAATGTACTTCACCTTGATTCCAAGGTCCTACTCAAACTAAATTGTCCCTGCTTCACACAGACGTTCTCATAGAGTAAAAGCAACATTTTTTTTTTACATCACCAATGCACCATATGAGTGCAACCTGCTGGTGTTGTACTAATTGAATGCCATTTAACCCGAGCCTTCCAGTGGACAACTGGTAGGAAGAACTGATTGGCTCGTGCTGTGTTCAGCATTTTGAGCTCAGTAGAAGTGAAAATTACTGCAAATGAACTTCAAGCTGCTTTTGAGGGATTGGGGAATGGAACCATTGTGTTGTAGAAAGGTCCCAATTTAGCAATTAACCACCTCTTTCTCTGAGCATCTCCTTTTAGCTCTCGTTTCTGAATTTCTCCATATCAGACAGCACTTTTTTTTTAATGCATAGTGCATCTTTTCTTTTTCTTTTTATGTTTCTCTGTGTACAAGAAAGATGGCTACTGCCTTATTTTTTGCAATCTCACTTTTCAGACTTCCTGTCTGTATGGCATAGCTTTCAATTTGCAGGATTCCATCCCTTAGCTAATTTCATACTCCCCACCCCTACACTGGTCTCTACCTGCCATGCTACCCCATTACTTTTATACCACATAACATTTTATTTTTCAGAATCTCGTAGGTCAATTTGCAACAAACTGCATCATACTAGAGCTAACATAACGTTACAACTACCATCGAATATTCTGACATCTCTTCAAGGTCTTAAGTCTTCCTGATCATTGATAAATCTTTTAACACAGATAACAGAGAAAGAATATGAAATATCCACATATAAAGCAGATGTACTACTACAAAGCTCTCTTTGATTGCTCTCTCGTCAAGTTTTCAACTGTCCATGTTGTACATGTGCATTTCCATCCATCAGTCTCTACTTTTTCTAGCTTTATAGGTAGTCCTTGATTTAGAAGCATTATTGAGCCCAAAATTTATGTTGCTAACTGAGACATTTGTTAAGTGAGTTTTGCCATATTTTATGACCTTTCTTGCCACAGTTTTAAAGTGAATCACTATAGTTTTTTCCCCCACTGACTTCTCTTGTCAGGTTACAAAAGGTGACCACATGACCATAGGATATTGCCATCATAAATATGAGTCATTTGCCAAAATTCTGAATTTTGATCATGTGACATTAGGATGCTGCAATAGTTGTAAATGTGAAAAACGATCAGAAGTCACTTTTTTCAGTGATGTAACTTTTAACAGTCATTAAATGAACTGTTATAAGTTGAGGACTATCTGTATTTCTCTTTTGTTCTTTTTTCTTTCTGTATCATGTCATCCAGTTACAATGTTTACTATTAAACTCCCTCCTACATTCCTTATTGGGGAGTGGCTTGAAGCCACCCTACATCAGAGTTCTGATCCTAAAGGTGTCCCAAGATGAATGTTTTATTCCACATGGTACTAATTCTAATATCAGACAAAGGGACTGGATTACTGGCATGCTCTGGATACTGTCGGCTAAGAAGTATTGGCTAATGGGATCCAGAAGATGAGTCTTTTCTACTACGGGGCTCACCCTTTGAGATATCATTCCCCATGAGATTAGACTGGTTCCATCCAGGGGTGGGATTCAACTGGTGTTACTACCAGTTCGATGACTACATTGTATAAAAAAACCTTATGCTGTGCCACTGATAAGCGCTGCGCATGGCTGTGCAGCAATTAAAAAGCCACTTTTTTCCTGCTTTTTCAACCGCAGCTGTGCCACACAAAGCAGCTGAGGTTGAAAAAGCAGAAATAAAGGTCGGGTAAGAGCCCGGGCAGGCGGGTGGTCCAAACAGCAGCAGACACAGAACCGGTTCAGTGTCTGCTGCTCTTCAGAACTACCAGTTCTATAGAGCTGGGCAGAATCAATAGCATCCCACCCCTAGTTCCATCCCTGCTGGCCTTTCATAAGGATATGAAAACTTAGTTTTGTGCTCAAGCCCAGGACCCTAACGCATGTGACAGAGATGATCTCCCAGCTGTATGAGACTCCACCGTTGTCTTATTTTTTTTCATACTTTGTATTTTATTCCAAGCTACCTTGAGTCACATATGTTAGATTGGCAGCTATATAAATTGAATAAATAAATTCAAGCAGGAATGGCTCCATGACAAAAACTCACATTACACAGCAAGATAAATTCAGACCTTTGGAATGTTTTCTAGGAAAAGAATTAAAAGATCAATTAAAAATAATAATTAAAATTCTTAGGTACTAATAATAACCTCCATCATTTTATATTCAATTAGAGCAAAAATATCTAGGTAGTGGTTCACAGTTGGGAAAATAAATGGAAAGGAATGAGCGAATGCACTACTAAAAGTTGGTTGTTATTATATTTTTTGCTTATGTTTTATTAGTACTTTATCTTCTTTCCTTTTTTGTATTTTTATTCTTCTGTTATTCCTCTTTATATTATCTGGTAAAACTTAAATGATTAAAAAAACTTTTACAGGGTATATGTAAAAAGAAACAACAACAAAAACCTTCATAGAAGCCAATCGGGGCTTCATCCTGAACTACCACTGACTGATCCATTTAGAATAATTTCACCTCCATATACAAGAGAAAGGAAACAACTGCTAGCATCACTATCCATGTTCTTGCTTTCATTTTAATGTTCAATTGTGTGTGAAGAACTTTGTGATGTGTTATGAAAGCCACAAAGTTACTAAGCCATCTTTTCTCTCAAAGGACCTGAGAATTAATAGCATGCAGATACAGCATAGGAATAGTCAAAGTGAAAGCAAGCATTCTATCTTTGAGAAATCAAACTATTTACATGTTCCAGATATCTGAAACTTTGCAAAATAAAACATTAGCTTTGCCCCAATTTTAGCTAAACTGGTGAAAAGCCAAAAGAAGCAAGAATCAGTTCTCTCTTAGCCAATATTGTGAGATTTCACAGCTTTGAACTGTTTCTAAACTGCTGAAAAGATTTTCTATAGAAGTGCCATATGCACCAAGGTGTTATGTTTTTCAAGACTGAAGAACATCCTGTTTATGCTTAAAAATCATTTCTTTCTTATTGGTTCACTTATTACAATATTTAAAAGATCCCTAATGTTGAAAATCAGTTTCCTCCTTCTATGTTAAGTTGGAGTTCATGTTTATGTTATCACAATTTCTTTTTTCTCCAATACTTTTTGGGTAAAATTTTATAATGTTCCCCTACCATGTTTTTCATGGAGAAATCTCTGAAATGATTAATTGGAATAAAGCAATAGTAAAATGTATGCAAATTGAGGTAGATGAGAAGTAAGAAGGTAGAGGAAGCAGATTATCTGGGGGGGGGGATATGGAATCTCTTTCCCTTTGCTGCTATAGTAACAACATTCAAAGGAAGCACCTTGGAAAACACCCTGTCATGGCTTTTGCAAAAGAGTGCCTGCTGGAAATATATTAGGTCAAGTTGGGGGTGGGGGGAGAAGCAGATTTAGAAGCTCCCTAAGCTATTTAGCACTATTGAAAATGATCCCAATTTCTTTGGAATCAAATATGATATAGCTCCATATATTGGAGCAGAAATTTTAGAATCTGAATATGATTTTTTTTTCTTTAGCATTTTCTGGAGGATTTGCAACCATTTTTGCCTCCCTATCCCCTAGGGAGAAAGAAAGGCAATTTTGAAATCAATATATCAATTTTAGTATATTGTTGAGAAAAATAAAACACGTGACAATTTCTTGATAAAGGTTGGAGTTAATTAGCCCTGCGTGGATCTGACCTCACAGTTTTAAAGCTGGCATTTTTCTCTTTCTCTTAGTATGACAATAAAGTCTAAACAGAATTGATGTGTATTATTCTGGTATGTCACTATGGCTTAAAAAAACTGTGCACCTTGTAATTGTTACCTTCTATCCTAGGAATAACCTAGTGATGTTAGTTGGTCTGATGGACAATGGTTGCTGATATCCTTCAAGTGGGCTTTCTGGCTCAAGAGAGATTTGAACTCTGGGCCTCTGCAATTCAATGCCAGCAATTTTGCCCAGACACCTCACTTGACACTGACCCTGTATTAGAACAGACTTCCAATATCTACAAAAGTTTACAGGAGGGAGGGAACCAACACGAACTTCCTTTCACCTCTGGGGATGAAACACAAGTGAGGTATCTCCATGGCAGTGATGGAATTACAGCCCAGGCCAGGCTTTCCTTACCGCTTGATATTCAAGTGAATCATGAGGCTTCAGGAGGTACACGTCTTTTCCATCAGAGAAAACACCACTGAAGAAGTGCAAAGAAATATGAAGAGGTTACATAAAACACAAAAGCGGCTATGTTTACATTAGGAGGAAAAAATAAGAAACAATATTCAGGCAGGCATCAGTAATTTCATTCAGGACAAAGTTGCACACTTCTAAACAGTTGCATGCTACGCATTTACATGAAGCAATCATAGCTGACATTCCTTATTCTTACTCAGGGAAATAAAAACAGAACCTAGACCAAGAAACGTTTATATATAAATTACACACTCTTAAGAATTACTAGGAAATATTACTCATAGGCACTAAACTGGCCTTTTCAGTATGATAGAAGGCACAATTGTACCCCCAAACCCACTCAGCACTGGAGAAGCAACTTTAATCTAGTTTCTGATTGATCAGAATTATTATTTTTAAATGTCTATTATCAGAATTATTAATTTTTAAATAATGTCTATCTACAAAGGATCCCAAGTTATCTGACAATATCCAACAGTGAATTTAAAAACACACACACAAACACAGCCACACTGACTTTGCCTTGATGGAAACCAAACTTTCTTTGTCATGGCTTCTTTTCCCAATTCCTTACTTACTGTAGGCCATGGCAAGTAGATAAAGCCACAAAAGAATTTGCTTCTCCACGGAGATTGCCTTGATAGTAACAGTGCTCACTTGTTCCCTAAAAGAAATGTTAAAAAAAAACATGTTTTCTTTTATCTGCTTAAGTTCTTGTAATGCAAATTGATTCATTCTTCAATACAAGAAGCAAAAATAAGCAACCAACTAGCAAGGGACAAATCAAATCTCTCCACCATAGCACTACCATTCAGGTTCTCTATGCTACTTCAGAAGCAAGAATGGAGAATGTAGAAAATAGTGATTGATGTCATCACTCACTCAAAGGATGGGTAGAGTAAAGTACGTGCAGTTGATTTATTGGAGATCAGAGAAATAGAGTATCCAACAGAGCAGGAAGAATGGGGATATTTTGGGGGGAGGGAAATAAAGAAATACTTTTAAACTACAAGTTTAAGGACTTAAAAACTGTTTGAAATGAAGAGCCAAAGCATTATTTAGAAAGTTACAAATGAACTAAGAATCCAGGTAAATTTGAAATATGAATTTGGAATTAATTATAAGAAATCCTTCCCCTAGGAAAATACTTTTGTTTTAATTCTTTTTTTTAAAACATAAGATTTTAAAAATTGGACCATAAATGAACTAGAAGCAAATAAGATTACAATTAAAAGGGAAGAACACTTACATTTGACTTACAAATACAAAATGGAGCAAAATATTTTAATGTTGGACATATTGAAGGATATTTTTAAACAATGGACCCAGAAGTTAGTTTTAACAGTGACTACCTCTATAGATACTTTATTTAAAAGATATTATGGAAAAAGAACACATTTTTATCAGACAATACTGAGACCAATTTTAAAGTGGGTTTAAAAATAAGAATGAAGCAAAATGTTACATGGACATACAAAAAAACCTAGTTGATATGTTCATAATTAAAAGGGATATACAAATAACAAACCAAGAGAGTAAGCCCAGATAAATATTTTATGAAGGTTTGAAAAATTTTATGAGAGGGACAAAGAAAAAATTGAAAAGAAATAAAATTCTAGGACACTATTTGAACTGACTAAACATCAGAAAGTTAGAAATAAATCTAAGAAATATACAGTTAGTTTCTTTTATCAAGGTTAAAACACATATATTGTTACCTCTATAATGACTCATGCACTTTTAATGATTGAAGTTGAAATAGTAATAGCATTTATACTGCTTCATAGTGCTTTACAGCCCTCTAAGTGATTTATATGGTCAGCATATTGCCCCCAACAATCTGGGCCCTCATTTTATTGACATTGGAAGGATGGAGTCAACCTTGAGTCTGGTGAAATTCGAACTGCCAAACTGCAGGCAGTTGGCAGTCGCCAGAAGTAACCTGCAGTACTGCATTCTAACCATTGCACCACCACAGCTCTTAAATGATACAGTTTTAAAGATTGGTTTATAAATAGCAGATGGTATATGGGAAGAAGAGATAATTTATTTAATTTAAAAGAAGATAATAAGTTATTGGGGAGCTGGATGTATGCAGCCTGAATTCAAGACTTGAGTCCTGCAGGATGGTGTGACCTCCCATTACTTGCCCCAGTTCCTGCCCACCTAGCAATTTGAAAGCATGCAAATGTCAGTAGATAAATAGGCACCACTTTAGTGGGAAGGTAACAGCATTTTGTGCACTTCAGTGATAGTCATGCTGGTTATATGAACCACGGAAATGTCTTCAGTTAACACTGGGTTCCTCGGCTAAGAAATGGAGATAAGCACTGCCCCCAAGACTGGGACAGAAGAAACCTTTACCTTTAACAAATTATTAAAATTATTTATGCTTGTAATAAACAAAGAAGGCATTCCTTTCTATATAACTTTTTTTCTTTACTATATTCTTATTTTTTTGTTTTGTTTTCTATTTTTTGTATCTAATTTTTTCCTGTTTTTTAGTTTGTATCTTTGTTACTATAATTTCTAATCAAATTGCTATGAAAATAAGCAATAAACTAAACTTGATGCCTTCCAAATGCAAATGGATGCACTTTGCTGTTGAACAATGCTCCTCCTGCGTATAAGGTAAACAAATTTAATGACTTACATTTTATTACATCAAAGACCTGTGAGCGTTCAGTTGTATTTTTCTGGCATTAGGTTTTCTTTTCTTAATTATTTTTAAAAGATCATACCCTTTGCTTTTTGCATGTTACTACTTTAGGTAGCTCTTTTTTCAGAACTTGCTCTAAAGCATATAGTTAAAACAAAATGGGTATTTAAAAAAATTATCATTATTTGGAATAACATTATTACAGCAGTAGAAATATAAATGTAATATGTGATTTGTCTTTTAGTATGTGCTAAATAAACTTTGAATTAAATTTAATTTGTTTCATTTTGCTATTGTTGTTTTAAATCAACCAATCCAAAACTACTATTGCTCTAATATAAAAAGTAAATAGGCATGAAAAAAATGGCAAAAAAACACCAAGGTAAAGTGGAAGAAGAAATTCAATTTCTTTGTTGTTACACAGTTACACTTACACATCTTTGCATGGCCAAAAAGAGAACAAAATTTTCAGAGCTGCCTAAAATTTGCATATGACAGTTTACAAGCTTAATACAAATTTGGAAACATAATACTTCTCTCATCATAGTGGAAAAACCTATGACCAGATTATCATAATTATCTGCTCAGTCAAGTCTACTGTTGAAAGATCATTTCAGATCCCTTGAATTCCTTTCTTACGTACATGGCCTTTAAAGCAAGGGTCCCCAACCACCGGTCCCTGGACCGGTCCCGGTCCGTGGAACATTTTCTACCGGGCTGCCAGTTTGCTGGGCGCCACCATCTTGTTCCGATGAGAAAGTTTTTTTTAAAGACTCCAATTTTTTTTCTTTCCTTTCTCCCAAAATGAAAATATGAAAAATGAACTGCATAAAGTTCTGCAACAGCAGGCATTCGTTCCCCCCAAAAAGGAACTCACAAATTACAGAACACACAAAAAAAAAGAGAGGTAGGATCAGGATATAGGCAGACGCAAAACTTTATATGCAAAAAATAGCCAATCTGGGCGGTTAGCCCTGAGGGAAGTGTGGGGGGGGGGGCAGGGAATGATAACAGCCGACATGCATTTTTCAAAAGAACCACACAGGCTGCTGAGCCCTGGACAGAAAGAGTGAGGCCGAGTAACATTTTGTTGCTTCCTGATTGACTAATTTCAAGCTCCCAGCTGCACTAATCGGGCAGGGCCGTGTCGCTCACGTGACCTCCAGGTGCGAGATTAAATTCAAACGGTCATGTAGGAGGATATCAGGGAGTCGGTTGCGCCGCTTCTGCGGGAGAATCTTTTCATTGCAAGGCAAGCGGGTGGGTAAGTGCCATGAGGTGGGGGGGGGGTCAGATGGGGTGCCGCTGTTAAAAAAAAACTGAGCGAAAACAAATTTAATTTGGATTTAGTGGAAGGACAAGTTTTCCACTTTCTTGGATGGGTTCTAGTTGAGCAAATGAAGCCAAAAAAGGGGGCTCTTGCTTTGGGGTCGCTCGGCTCGCCTTGCCTTGTCATGTGTGCTGATGCCGGTACCGGGCCGTGGATCATTTTGTGATGCTGGTACCAGGCCACAGCACAAAAAAGTTGGGGGCCACTGCTTTAAAGTATCAAAAATCTGGCCCTCACATCTGTTAAACAAAACATTTTCACATGTTCTCTATGGGTGGACTGCATGACCATCTCATTTGAATGGGAATTGTCTACCCCTGTCCTGCATAATTCAGATCTTGATATTTCAGCTTTTGGGGAGGTAACAAAGAAAGGATTAGCATAGGATGGCTATGTAGAGATGCAAACTACACAGAAGTCAGGCAGAGGACTAAAGTCTTCTGAAATTATGGTGAAAAAGCTGAGAGAAGATTACAGGAACCAAGACACGAGATAACCAGAGAATATGTCAGAATGTATGCAGACAGGCAGACTTTCCACTCTCCAAATATGGATTTCATATGTTCTAGTTTTCTACCATCCAGTAACCTCCAGATGTGTTGGACTATTACTCCCATCATATTTCCCATTACTTAATTTTAATAGAACAATAGTTCAACACTGTTGGAGAGAGACAGGGGGCAGAGCGTTATTTTTCAGGTATGACTTGATGATATTGAATGTACAGCTCAAGAAGCATGACATTTAAAATGTAAAAATCAATGTGGGTAATACTGCACTTGAACAATAACAGCAGCAGTGAAGAACAATAAATGATACTTGAAATGACATTGGCACACCAATACTCAGCTGTACCCTCTGTGCAGAGGCATGCCTGTCTGTTGACCTTCTTTTGCCTGCTTGCATCTTTCTATGAAACAGTTCACAAGTGTCCCTGCACTGCCTGTTGTGTTCAAGGTTGTTGCAGCATGAGTGAGCAAGCCACCACCTCCCTCTCATGACTATTTATAGAAACAGCATGGTTCAGGTTAGCTTAGACAAGAATGGGGGAAGCCATCAAAGCAGGGAAATGATGTGGATGGCCTCAAGGATTAGCTGCAGCTGCTTGGGAGGCTGTGTGTGACCAACCACTTAGCAAGCACTTAGTATTATTGATGCTCTACTTGTGAGGCTTCCTTTTGCAGGGAGAGCAGGGCTATTTCTGGATCATCCATTCATTATTTTTCAGACTCCGCATCTGCAATCTACATCTTTGCTCTGGCAGCTGCAAAGTACAACCAGCACTCCTCCTCCTATCCACAATCTTCCCACTGCCCCACCCAATTAGTTCTTTTATGTTTAACAGATGGGAGAATCAGCTTGAAACAAATGCAGATCAAGATCCTGTAACAATATTCTCTCCCTCTTCCTCCCTCCCTTCCTTTCCCCCTCTCTCCTGATGCAAAGGTACTCTACACATATTTAAATATTAAGTCAAATAGTATAGATATAGATCTTTAGATTTCTTACCATAGTGTGGCTGGCATTTCCATCCTGTCCAAAGTGACGTTCCACATAATTTAAGGACAATAGATGGCTGATGGAAGAAGAAAAAAGATGAAAGTTATATAAACACTTTCATCAATGTTTGAGATAAAATCTGCCTCATAGTCTCCTGTTTTCCTAATCCATTCTGATAAAATTAACAGGATTGAGGACACCAAAACCTTTGTCATTTCTTTTGTGTGATTGATCCTATCCCTGTTTGCCCACTCTCCTTTGCTCAATATAACTAGTCTAAACTACCGTCTAGTTGACAATCATGGCACTTATATGTGTGCATGTCATAAGGAATTTCTTGAATCACTATTGTGACCGGGATCTTATCATTCAAAGTATGAACTACATTGTGAGCTCTCTAGAATGGCACGAACAATCTCTTGCTGTTGGTCTCCAATGATTCCCACACTGCCTTTCTTCTATGATCTCCCACCTTCACTTCTGAATACAGAAGATTCCCTGAGTGAAAAAGTAATGGATTAACTGAGTCAGAAACCAGAATTCAGTGCTTGGCAAATCTAGTTTGAGAAATAGCTTGCCTTTCCTCAATAGTGTAGCATTCCTCAAACTTCCTGGATGCACTATTATCAGCAACTATTAGTCTCTAGCAAATAGTCCTGCATATTTCTTTTCAGTTCTGTGGTCCCAAGCCAATTCCAAGACTGAACATGAACACTGAGTTTTGCTCAGGTCATTTTTCAGGGCATCTGGGCTCCTGGGTAAAAGCAGGCACAGTCCAGAGGTGAAACTCAGTTACCTGACCTGCTCATTTACCACACCATATCTAGTTACAGATTAAGAGTCACCATCAGCAACCTCATCTTACAGTGATCTAGTACCTAACCCTCAACTTAATTTATTTGCAGGATAGAGCAGAAGAACAGATGAACAGAAATGTTTCCAGATGCCTTATTAAATATTAAAAGGCACTCACCTAATCACACCTTTCAAGCGTAGTGTTTCAAACTATATTCATCCCAGATATATATTTACACACAAATTTAGGAGCTAGTATGAAAAAAAAGCCAAATATCTTTACAATATTGCATGGCTCATATAATAATAAATCACTGCATGAAAAATGTCTCTGGTTTCTCACAGCCACACCCTGATTTATATCCTATTTAAACTTGCAATATGTACATAGAAGCTGATATATTGATACATTACATTATGCACATAATCATACTTTCAGAAGTCCCCTGACTCCTTAGATAGTTAGTAAATTTAAACGAATAATAATAAATGTACAAACACTGGGATCTGAGTGGGATTAATTATGACTATAATCACATGCACAAAATGAGCAAATATGATGTCAATCATAGTCAATAATTTGCTTGCCTTGTTTCACATTAGTGCACATGCATCCACACATTAAAAAAAACCTCTGACAAATACTGATGTAATACTGTAAAATAGTTTCAGAGATGGAAGGACTGAAAGTTGATGAAACATAAGCAATAAAACTGTTTTTCATTGACAAGACAGCTCTGAAAGTTATAAATAGCAAGTGTAGTGTCACTAAAGAAGTACAGAGTGATTTTTCTCCCATTATTATGTGGTTATAACATCTCTGAATTCATTAAAAATGAAGGGTAAGACATATGCAGGAGATGCATACTTCTTCTTTGGCACTGAAACGCCTTTTTAGAAATTTCCGTATCTCCTTCCATATCTCAATATTTTAATTAGCACAAGAATTATTAACATATATAAATTAAATTAAATCTTTATTACATAGATCAGCATAATCACTGTATATAGAACATTCTTTGGAACCAGACATCTCCATTTCTTCTTCTTTTTAGCTATATTCAGCTATGTTTCACAATTGTTTAATAAAAGCAGATGGGACAAAGCTAGTATAACTGAAGTGGTCCTTTCCACTCATAATAAGCATTCAGTTTTATAACGCAAACATATGCATACCCACCTACATTAGCGAACAGGAAGACAAACACCCCTTCTTACATATTTGCTGCACATATTTTGGCTTGCCATCAGAAATATAAAACCAGCACATTGTAACTCCTATCCTAATCACAAACACACTGTTACAACCATATGTTAATAAAAAGTATGCACCCACATCCATGCCTATGAATTGCCTACTACTACCTCAGAATTTGCCAATAAAGTAGCCTTAAATTTCAGTTCTAACAACTCCCAGCCAATATGCCCACAAGATATCTGAGAATTAAAAGAGTGTTGGAAATCTATACCACATTGGGAGAGGCTGACATATGTGAGGACTCCCACGTTAAAAATTTCACACCTCCCATATCGCAACCCATCCATATAATTTGGGTCTCTTCTTTTGGAGGGAAGAACATGGTGTATAATCTAAGATAAACCATGGCTTCTTCCATGCACAGTTTTTAAAAACAAATATCTGAACTGAGATAACAGCATTGTTCAATCTCATATTTGCTGTTAATTAACAAATTAAAATTATGATAATTGTGTTATCATCTATTATTGTACTCTGAATGGTCAATATGAGATAAAGTCTAATAATTTGTCATATTTGTAGATAATTACAGACTTTATTTCCTGCCAAAAAAAAGAGATTTATATTTTTCTATTATTTTCTCTGCTTTTATATGTGTAAATTTGTGACTGGTGTCTTGCAGTTGATGAAAGTTTATATTTTAATATATTAATTCCTCTGTAAGGTATCATGGGATAAAATATTCAGAAACTTGCCCAAATGACCATTGTTCCATTGTCTATCGATCTATCTATCTATCTATCTATCTATCTGTCTGTCTGTCTGTCTACCTATTTATCCATCCATCTACCCATCCATTTATCTATCATGTATCTATCTATCATTAAAAGTTTTGCAAAGAACATAAAAACTGACACAAACTGGTAAGAGTAAAAGAAGAAAAAAGAGGAAAAATGCATAGAGAAAATCGAAAGAAGCTTCCAATTTCCTCTGCAATTGATATAAATACAATAACAATATTCTCTTAATCTATGATTCCAAAAAAAGCCAACTTTTTCTATTATCCAGTTTTTTATACTCATCAAAACCAGAAGTCATGGGTGCATTTTTTGTTTCATGCAAAAAGTCTCTTCCAGACAGTCATTAATATAGGTATTTTTTTTTGTATAATCAAAGAGGTTAATTTATTTATTTCTGCTTATTTATTTGCCTGAAGGATCACTTGAATGAAACATATTTTGCATAACATCCACCTCTTTTATGTATACTGAGAGCATTTGTACCAAGACAAATTCCTTGTGTGTCCAATCACCTTGGCCAATAAAGAATTCTATTCTATTCTATTCTATTCTATTCTATTCTATTCTATTCTATTCTATTCTATTCTATTCTATTCTACTCTACTCTATTCTATTTCAGCTTTCTCTTTCTACATTTGGGGAAGGACACATTCACAAGAATCTCTTGCAATTTGCCCCAGAATCTATTACTATATACTTCTCTTGAATTTTGCTATTGGAGCTAAGAATCATTGATGAACTTATCCATCATAAATTGGGCATCACCTATTAATGGACATTAGATATGGCAGCAATAAATTATACACATTTATTTGTATGGTATGAAGACACACCTTCCTTTAACTGTCCTGAATTTGTTATCATTCAAATTTATTTTATAGTCTTAAAATATGCTCAAAGAGAAATCTATTCATTTTTCTGTCAATAATCCTTATTTATTTCTATTTCTTTTCTGGATCTTTAAATTATGAAAAAATTAATCTAAGACTATTGTGATTGAATAACTAGAGAATCAATTCAGTGTAATGTTAGCCTAGAAACCGGGAGACTGTGGATTCTAATCCTGCCTTAGCCATGAAAGCCAGTTGAGTGACTTTGGGCCAGTCAGTCTTTCAGCCCAATTTCCTTTACAGGGTTGCTGTTGTATGGAAAAGAGGAGAAAGGAATATTGATATGTTCGCTGCCTTGAACTGTGTATGAAAAAAGGATGGTATAAAAACATATTTTACATAGGAGGATGGAATAGAATAATAGACCTGGAAGAGACCCTGCTTAGACAAATTTCAGACAAATGGTTCTTGTTGGAGCATTCACAACTTCTGGAGGCAAGTTGTTCCACTGATTAATTGTTCTAATCGAAAGGAAATTTCTCACTCCCTTGATTGGTGTCCATTCATTGCTTCTTGTTCTACCCTCTTTGGAGAATAGCTTGACTCCCTCTTCTTTGTGGCAGTATAGTGCAGTGTTGGTGTGGTGTTGGGGGTTTCCGATTCAATGTGTGAAGGGTGAAGGATGTGTGTTTGTGTTTATTTTCATGTTCATGGTCATGATGTGCACTGAAGATGGTGTTTGATTTAGTTGTATGAGGTACAATGACAATAAAGTAAAATGAAGCCCCTGAGATATCAGAATACTGCTATCACGCCATCCCTAGTCCTTATTTTCATTATGTATACCCAATTTCAGCAACAATTCTTTATATGTTTTAGCCTCCAGTCCCCTAATCATCCTTGTTGCTCTTCTCTGCACTCTTTCTAGACTCTCAGTATCTTTACATTGTGGTGATGAAAACTAGATGCAGTATTCCAAGGGTGGCCTTACCAAGGTATTATAAAGTGGTATCAGTACTTCACGTGATCTTGATTCTATCCTGTTCTTGCAGCCTAGAACTGTGTTGGCTTTTTTTGGCAGCTGCAGCACACTGCTGGCTCATATCTAAATTATTGTTCACAATGACGCTAAGATCCCTGTCACAGTTACTACTATTAAGCAAGGTACTACCTATACTGTACCTGTGCATTCTGTTTTTCTTGCCTAAACGTGGAACCTTAGTTTTTCACTATTGAATTTAATTTTGTTAGATAGCTCCCAATGTTCAATCTGTCAAGATCCTTCTTAGGCCTATCTTCTGGAGTATTGGCTATTCCAATATAGCCAATACTCCAGAATATAGCCAATACTCCAGAAGTATCTGGAGTATCTTAAGCCTATCTTTTGGAGTATTGGCTATTCCTGCCAGCTTGATGTTGTCCATAAATTCAATGAGTTCCCCATCTATCCCCTTGTCCAAATCATTGATGAAAATGTTGAAGAATATTGGGCCCTAAACAGAGACTTGGGGTACTCCACTGCATACTTCCCTCCATACAGATGCAGTTGCATTGAGGACTACATGCTGAATGCAGTTGGTCAGCCAGTTACGAATCCATCTGGTGGTGATGCTGTCTAACCCACATTTTTCTATCTAGTAGTAGGTTGTAGTCTACTTTATCAAATGCCTTACTGAACTCTAAGTCAATAATATTCATAGCATCCTTCTGGTCCACTAATTTTGTCATTTTGTCAATAAGATTTGCAATAAGATTTGTCTGGCATGATCTGTTTTTGACAAACCCATGTTGGCTTCTGGTTATTACTTTGCCTCTAGGTGTTCTCTGATTTGTTGCTTGATTATCTTTTCCAGAATGATAATTCCTTATTTTTGTTTATTCAATTCACATAGCTGAATATCTCACAGATGATTCTTCTTGGCTTACAGAATTAAAAAAAAAAACACAGCAAAATAATAAATAAACAAATATAAATAGACCAGATTAAACTATAAAAATACATAACCTGAAGCACTTACAATAATTGTTTACTATTTCAGTTTGATGAAAATTGCAGACAGTATACCTTTTGTTATCTTATTTGTTACACTGGACATGTGAAATGCTAAATCAGTTTGATAACAATTTACTAAATATGTCACAAAGGCTTGGTTCACACATTATGCTTTAATCCATTATTTATAAATCATAACAGCTGGGACCACCTATATTTCAAACCCAAACCTAACAAATTACTTGGAGTTCAGCATGGTGTATTAACCCAAGTTACTCAGTTTTACATAACAGAATTCCTAAGAGTTTATTTTCTCTGTGATCAGTCCTTAAAAAAAAGATGTTGAAACCATTATGGCAATAACAAGATTTCCTTATGTGACTCTGGGCAGACTATGGCTCTGTCCACTGTAAGTTCTGCTATCACATATAAACATAAAACACACATACACTATCTAACCAGCATTACTTATTGTCCTCTGATAGCAAATTGGTAAGATTTCAGGTATTTTTACAACTCTGGTTTTCAATATTCGTCATCCTTTTATATGAAAGCATTTTATTATATATGTTGAAAATATACACCCAAATATTCTCCACTATACCATAAGAAGCAGTTTATCATAAAGAAGAATTCTAGTTTAGAATTGAGATGACACACAACTTTCCATGGACAAGATTTCTTTCTTTTTTAAATATGGACATCTTTTACTACTTCCTTATTTATTCTTTGTAATTTCTATTTTCTCAAGATTTACAGTTCTATATATAATTTTGCTTAATGTATTTCTTGGCTCCAATTATCAGCAAGGCTCCAAACAATCACTCTTTCCCCTTCCTTTATCACCCAATCAAAAAATGGAATCTTACATTTGAACACAAGAACAATCATTTTGGTAGTAAATACTTACTGGTTCAGTTCAAGATCCAAAGTGAAGGATGAACCAAAGGCAGGGATGAGGAAACTCACTTGGGCCAGATGGATAACCTAAAAAAACAAAAACAAATTAAGGCAGAGCTTTCTTTGAATTTTGCCTTCGTTTGCAGTGATATTAAATAAGCTCTTATCCATTGCATATTAATTGTGAAAAGAGTTGTTCTGCAATACTGTTTATGTAACTAACTGTGTTTCATTACACATATTCCTTCTTAAACTTAACTCTCCTCTCCTTCCATTTCCTTCATAGGCATACAGCGAGAAATTAATTTATTGCAATCATCACATACATAAGACAAAAGACACAGGTGCCTTTATAAAAATACAGAATACCTCATCACTGAATTTGAATTCACAATCACCATACCCAATACATCTGATATTAAAGAGAAGAATATAGAATTAATACTTATTAGGAACTATCTTACTTGCTCAAAATGATTCTGCCTATCCCATGAGGTCAACTCCTTATGCTCCTGTTCTGTTGGGCGATAGGAGGGCAAGAAGCTGGTCTCTATAGGAGTGGCCTCCCTGATGTACAATACTGGCCCACAGAGATAACTGGTCCTGGCTTTGAAAAGGCACTGAAAGTCATTCTCAGCAGGATTTGCTGACTGAGGGTCATTGGGAACCATTTATGATTTTGTTCTGATGTTATTTTAATTGAGGGGTAAGAGCTGTGGTTTGGAGAACATTCCATGCTTAATGTTTTTACTTTGTCAACTGCCCAGAATCTATATGAGGGAGTGATATAAAAACTTTGAAGGGAGAGAGGGAAGGAGGAAGGATCCCACAGGCAGGTTTTCCTCAGATACGCCCTTCATTATGCTTTTTCAGTTCTGTCATACCCCTGTCTGAGGATGAACTAGGAACAAGGAACCACTTGCTCTGGGGTAGTTGCAGTCCCAAGGGTCAATCTTAGGTACCTGTACAGTAGGAAAAATGGTTCATGATGGAGCAAATAAAAATTAACCTTGCCCTGGTTAAGATCACACCTCATCCGAGAGCAAAGATGGCATCAGAGAACAGTCAGAAATTGCACATTGCCCTGGTTAATTAAGGCTCAGGGAGTAGATGTGAGAGTCAGAAAAGCACACAGATCTTCAAACTTCAGGACCCTGGGAAAAAGTCATCCCCACCTGTTTCACTTCTGCAATGGAAAAAATCTGGAGACCTCAAAACCCCAAAGATTAGCCAAAAGCCCCAAGTTTGGTTTCTCAAATGCAAACTTCTGGAACCCCAAGCAAGTTTGGACAAAATAGAAATAGCAGAATAGTGAGAAAAAACATTTCCTTCTTATTAGTTAGATAATAGCACCCCTTCTCTAAAAAAAACCCAGCTTTTAGTGCTGGTGGGCTTGAATTCCATGCTGCTAAATAAGCTTCTGTTAATTCTGACTTATTATTTGCAGGATATTATATTCCAATGCCAAACAGCCCAAATTATTGTCTTGTTTGTTGCTTCTCTGTTTGTTAAGCTATCCCCTTCTGTTTATAGGGATGATCAAGATAGCTTAAAACAAAAAATAAAGTCAAATTATAAAACAGCATAATGAAATAAATCCAATTAAATCAATTCAGTTAAAAACTTGGTAAGACCAGCACTCCTCCCTGAGGAAAGCATTCAACAACTGGGAGCCCAACAGGATACGACTTTTTCTTGAGAATCAGGTATCTAACCATCTTAGATACCTGGGATAAACCAAATGGGATCACCTCCCTAAAGTCTTTTATTAATCTCAGTAATCAGGCAAGTTCTATCCACAATGCAGAAAAAAAATAACCAAACCCTATATTTGACTTAGAGATCAACTCAATGTTTTAGTGGAACCAAGCATAGCTTCTTCAGCTAGTTTTGAATGAGTGTGTTTCTGACTCCAATCTTCAAACAGTACACATCTTTTTGCATGAAAGTTTCATTCAACCATCTTGGCTAATCAATAAGTAGCTAGCTATTCACTACTCCTCAGCCTTCAAATCCTGTTTTTAGAAGCAGCTTGGATAAAAGTCAACTCAAAGCTGCCTATCATATATTAAAAGATGAGAATAGGACTTCATCACCCCCCCATTACCTGGTAAATATTATGGTTTTTTCCCCTTGAATCTTATAAAAATTCATAAATGAATGAAAGTGAGATACAGGTAGTTTCTGTTTAACAAATGCCCTATCCAGTAACTATTTGAAGTCAGGACAGTGCTGAAAAATAACTTTACAACCAGTCCTTGCACTTAAACCATTGCAGTATCCATACACCCAAGATCTGGGCACCTCACAACTGATGGGGCTTACAACCACCGCAGAGCCCCAAGGTCATATGGTTATCACTTGCACATTTCACAGATGGCTTCCAAGAAGCAGAATCAATGGAATAGCCAGCAGGAAAATTGCAAGTTGCACTCACGTGATTTCTTGATTAACAACTGCAGCAATTTGCTTAACTTAATAACCTAATAACCACAGTAAAAGTGAGGTCATAAGGCACTGAAGTTACATGAAGTCTCGTTTAATGACCATGTCACTTAATGACAGATTTTCTGATCCCAAATGTGATTGTTAAGGAGGACTAACTGTATTGGAAAAAGCAGAATGATGTGAGATTTTGGAAATGGACATCTGGCAATTTTTGACTAGAGAAAGAGAAACAGATAGTTTCTGAATTACTATTGGAATTGGGACCAGAATTTCCATTGCTAAGTGATGTGGTCATAAAGCGCAATGTCCATGACTGCATTTGCATAGCAACAGCAATCTCTGCAGTTCTGTTGCTGTAGTTAAATGAGGATCATGTGTCATCAAGTAAGCACTTCCTTACTACTACTTCCTGCCAGCTTCTAAAAGCCAAAGTCCCAGTCCCAGGGGAGTTTCAAGCAGACCAGTAGTTAAGTAAGCAGTGAGATGGGACAGGGTGCACAAGTAGTCCAGTTGGCAAGACACAAGCATAACGAGACTCAAGACTCAAGGTGCAATATGGGAAAGACTTACCAGAGCAACTTGTGATCTTCTCTGTCAGCTCCCCTAGAGAGTTTGTTTGTGGAAAGCTGGCAAGAAAGATCACAAATTGCAATCCATATGACTTCATCACACTGCAACTGTCTTAAATGTGGGGTGGCTTATGATCACATGACTATAGAGATGGAAGGATGGTCAGAACTTCGAGGACCAGACATAAACTCCACTTGTTCAATGCTATTGTAACTTTGAACAGTTGCTGAGCGATTGGCTGTTAACCAAGAACTACCTGTAGATAGATAATGAAGCAATTCCTTCATTAGAATATTTTTATAACAAATACAAATATGGTGATATAATTGGTATAATTAGACTTCTGCCCAACTCTGGATTTTATTAACATTTAAAAATTAAAGGATGGTGAACATAGAAGATGATTTCTGGATACCACAACCAATTTATACACAGGCCTAGTCTAGTCATTCCTTCTCTGGAACTGCAGGAAACTACAGGCACCCAAACATAGCAATCTTTAGGAAAGAGAAAGCTCAATGAATGAAGTTGAACTGAGTTGCTACAGCTGACCACCTGCAAGAACTAATTAAAGCAGGCACAAACCAACACTGGCACAGAGTCAATATTATGATTGTTTTTTTTCCAAAAGTTTTTATTCAAAATGCAGGAGCCATTATGAGTTCTGATGTCAGATCAAAGGATGAATCAGTATTTACTGTATTCTATGCAGTAGCACAACTGAAACCCCCTGGATTATAGGGATAGCTACTTGGCATGTAGATCTTTGCACCACTTTGTAGTCTAGCACTCTGATTTCACTTTTGCTTGAACATTAGTAAGACAAAATATCAATCAATATCTAATGGGCTTATTGGAATGTACTAGAATTGGAAGATCTGCAATGTAATGGCTTAGGGAACTGCACTTTACAAATAAGTACAGTATTTAGAATAGCAGTGTCTAGCCAAAAGAGATGTTTGCTTCCTTTCCAGCTTTTATTTGGCTTTTTTCTTCTTCTTAAGCTTCTTCCAGAGTCTGCATACATCTCAAACTTTTGTGTATATCTTTCCCACAGTTGCCTGAGGATGTTCATGTTCATAAACATAGTTTCACAAGCCTGGTCAGGAAATGGAAACTGGCAGGAATTTGGGCAGAAATAAACAAATGACACTTTTTAACAACACACCTATGTTCCTATTGTACAAGTTTGTACTCAGAAATATAGGAACGTGTGTGACCTGCTGAATTGGATCTGTAATCCATTTAGTCCAGCAGTCTGTTCTCACAGTTGCTAACCAGTGGCTAACCAGCCACCAACCAACTATACAAGGAAGCCCACTAGTCTGCATGTGGATGGTCATTAAGGCTAATAGCCATTGAGCCTCATGAATTCTGTGAATTATTCCAACCTTGTTTGAACCCAGTCAAGATGACAGCCAGCAGTAGTTGTGGCAGTGAATTCCAAAGTTCCAATTATATGCAGTGTAAAAGTTTCACAAAGCTCAATAAAAATGCATGAAATCATAAATTGGAATACCATTTTAAGCTTCTAATGTTCTGTTCTATTTCTCACAAAGTATGGCCTTTCATGTTAGAAGGCAGTTTAAGCTGCTGCATCCTACTTGTTCCCTCTTTCTCTCTCACCTTTTTAAATTAGCATTCGTCTTAAAATGTTGCAGTTTATTTGATGACAGAATGCCAAAAGATCCTTTATTAAACCTGCAAGAATGGATGGAAGTTGACTGCTGCTAGAGGGTCCTCAATAAATGAGTCCTCTCCTTTCTAAAGCCTTCTTTCAGTAGTGATAAATAAAAGCTTGTGGCAAAGAGTTCCATAAGCAAACAATGTATTTTGTGACATGCTGTTTTCCCTTCAGTTGAGAGTGTATTAGCATTGATTGTATGTGTTCTGAAGATTTCTTCAATATTGGGATATGAAATTATATCAGAGAATGCCCATAAACACAACATAAACAGTGTGTTAATGGGAGGGAGGTTTGATAATGGAATGTGAAATCAGATGGATCATCAGCACGATTGGAAAAAATGTAGACAACGGACTAAAAGCTCCTTGGACTGAATCCTGGCTCAAATTTAATCCTGCTAAAATGCTGCTGCAACTTATTGAACTAATACAATTTTTGGCTTTATAATAGCAGAGGAGGAAAGGGCTAAGGCTAAAAATAAGGGCTAAGAAAAAGAAATTTACTCAAACATGGGGCTTAGTTCTGATCTGTGGTTTACTCATTCCTTTTCCTGCAGAAGAGAGGAGAATTGTAGTGTGAAGTGGTGAGAATATTTCAAAGGCTGAAAAACATGATTTTTGAAGAAAACACCATAGAAGGCTCAACAGAAAAGAAGGATAAGACAAGTTCAGTATCTATTGCAAAGAGAAGAAATATATTTAACACTTCCTTTTGATTGGTATTTACAACATATTTAGACAGAGGAAAAAGGTGATTCCAAATTTCAGTTTACATAAGTGACTCCTTTTGCTCACATTGAGTCATGGTGAGGGGCTCATTTAAAAGCTACAGTAGGAGAAAGAACATCAAACCATCTCTCTTTCTTTTTCCCTAAAGAATACAATCAAATAAACAAGTTGGATGGTTAAATATACTGTATTCAATGTTTTCAAAAATATTTGGAGAAAGTCCCTCATGCAAAACTCACGAAAAACCTTGGGATGAGAGTAGATTACCGACTGATATGGCATCCATTGCGGGGTGGGGGAGTATCGAGAATGCTAATAGGGTGATTGCAAAATGCAACCAAGGCACCATTCCCTCACTTTTTATGTGTATCACATATCCCACAGGCATGAGACAAAAATAATGAAATAAAACAGCCCAGGATTTTACTGCTCAGAAAAGAAATAAATAAAGGTAAGCTGGGATCACAAAAGAACTCCAGGGATTGGTATTTAACAGTCCTCTTGTTAATGAATTATTTGTCACTTGATTTCACAAACTGATATGTCATCAACTTTTGGATTGTTCTAGGAAGCTTACAAAATTTTAAATGTTAAAATAGTATACTCAAATAACAAAATAACAAACTCGAGAAGCCCTGAATGAAAACATGAATTCTATTACTCATTTATAAACCAGGTCTGCAAAAAAATACAGTCTTTTTTACTATCTTCTTTCTGCCATCAATTGGTTATCTGAATTTTGCACATGTCCAAATAGCAATTCGTTCCAAAATACTGCAACAGAAAAAGAAATCCCAAACTCTTGTAATATTTTAAAACTTTTTGACAATCATCTGTGGTAAGACACATATGTGACATCCATTTTTCTCATTTATAATAAGCTCCAAAATATCAAATGCTTATCATATCTCACTAGCAAAGAAACCATCAACCACTAGATATGATCTAGAACAGGGGTGTCAAACTCAATTTCATTGAAGGCCACATCAGGGTTGTTTTTGACCTTGGAGAGCCAGAGTAGGCATGGCCAGATCAACGTCACTGGTGTTGGTGGCTCTGCCAGTGAAAACAGGCTCCTGAGCTCCATTTTTGGCTGCGATGGGCTCCTGCAACTCTCTGCCCGGGAAAACGGAGCTTGGGAGAGCCGCACATGGCCCTCACAAGCTCAGTTTTCACTGGCAAAGGCACTGTGGGCCTTCTCTGTTTCTAGGGCAGCCTCATGAGCCAGATATAAGCATCCCATGGGCCGGATCCGGCCCCCAGGCCTTGAGTTTGACACCCCTGAACTAGAATTTTTTATTTCTCTTTGGCACTTTTTAGTGGTTGGCTGGATCTTTTATCCCAGAAATGGCCAGCCTATTTTACACAATGAAAAGATTCTTGAGGTCAATGAAGTAAATAAAAAAAATATGTATAAAAAGATATACAGTGAAGCAATCACATTTGCAAATGATATCAAAATAGTGAAAACTAAATTTAAAAAAAACTTAAAGAGCTCCAAGTGTCTCTATATGATGAATGTGTAACCATGTCATAGTTATGGATCATTGCAAGCAAGTGTATTTATGGTGACACATAAGTATCACTTTATATGTATTATTTGTTAACTGGTAGTAATTAAGTGTTCCTGCATGCTTTGCTAGATTTTTAGAAATGGAATTCTGAACTCTTTACAATACACTACACTGTGATTCATTTGATTCAGAAGTTTAATAGCAATAGCACTTAGACTTATATATCACTTTACAGTACTTTACAGCTCTCTCTAAGCAGTTTACAGAGTCAGTATATTGCCCCCAACAATCTGGATCCTCATTTTACCCACCTTGGAAGGATGGAAGGCTGAGTCAACCTTGAGTTTGGTGAGATTTGAACTGCCAAATTGCAGGCAGCCGGCAGTCAGCAGAAGTAGCCTGCAGTACTACACTGTGACCTCTGCACCACTATGGCTCACTGCGTCACCCATGGCTAATACTGGAGTTATATATGGTCCAGCAGGAATATTAGAAATAAGTTCATCATGCATATCAACATTTTTGAATATACATTATAAACAATATCTTTGGATCCTTGGAAAATAAATGGTGAAGAAATGAACAACCAAGGCAGGGTGAAGAACTGGCAAATACCAGATCATTGTAATTCCTCTTTGGACAAGAAGAGGAGATTTCCCACAAGTGCTCCAGATAGTTGCTTCTCATGAGAAGACAGCAAGACAACAGTCTCTAATGGGTTTAGGGCTCTGGGACAAGGGAATAACCATCTTGTTCAAAACATGTTTGGTGTCTGTAAAAGGAGATTGGTTTTGCATACTCTTTTTCTAAACACTTTCAGGAATTGCTTAATAACCGGTTTTCAGTTATTAGGAATCTTTGGATCAATAAGTCTGAAAACACTAGGTGAGTTTCCTTCAATTCTTAGAGAAAGAAATTTTAATATACAAGTTTAAGGATATTAAAATGCATGTTTAGGGTGGGAAAGAAATAAACACAAAAAGATAATTAGAATTTTGATTTTGAAAACCTATAAATAGACTAAGAGTCCAGCTACATTTGAAATGTGATTTTAGAATTAATTACAATAATCCTTCCCATGTATAAATGCTCTTATTTGAATTATTTAACAAATATATAGGATGATATTTTGAAGATTGGACACTAAAGGGAACTAGAAGGAACTAAAGATTTACTAAAAGAGAATAGTGCAAAAGATTTTAAAATTGGACTTATTGAAGGGTATTTTTGAACAATGGATATACAAATTAATTTTAAGAGTGCCTGCCTCTATAGATCAATTGTGTTTACAAAATGTAATGCAACAGGTTTACTGGACAAGGCTGAAACTGATTGAAAAAGAATTCAAAAATAAAGTGCTACAAGAATGAAATGAAAGAAGATGCTACACAAGACACATAAAAAAACCTGGTTGATGTCTAATAATAAAAAGAGATATACAAATAATAAACTAAGAAAGTGCCCTGGAATATTTCTTGTATTTTAGAAGGAGATGATGTTATTAAAAATTATTTAAACTTGAAGGGGGAATACATGTTTATATATATGTACTGAACATGGCACTTAATTTGCTATATTCATCTCTATTTTGTTTCTGTTTTGATCTTACAACACCGTATCGACAGTAGAGACCTTCAAATTTCTAGGTTCTACTATATCACATGAACTAAAATGGACACCTAACAACAAAAATGTCATCAAAAAAGCACAACAAAGAATGTTCTTTCTGCGCCAACTCAGAAAGCTCAAAGTGCCCAAGGAGCTGCTGATACAGTTGTACAGAGGAATCATTGAGTCTATCATCTGCACCTCTATAACTGTCTGGTTTGGTTCTGCAACCCAACAGGACAGACAGAAACTTCAGAGAGTAATTAGGACTGCAGAAAAAACAATTACTACCAACCTGCCTTCAGTTGAGGACCTCTATACTGCACGAGTCAAAAAGAGGACTGTGAAAATATTTACAGACCCCTTACATCCCGGACATAAACTGTTTCAACTCCTTCCCTCAAAATGACACTATGGAGCACTGAACACCAGAACATCTAGACACAAGAACAGTTTTTCCTGAAATCCATCACTCTGCTAAACAAATAATTCTCTCAACCCTGTTCAACTATTACAAAGTCTGCACTACTATTGCTGTTAATCTTGTCATCACTCCTTATCACTCATCCCCTCCCACTTGTGACTGTATGACTGTAACTTGACTGTTTCCTAGTATGATTTGATTGCTTATTGTACCCTATGACTATCATTAAGTGTCGTACCTTATGTTTTCAACTCTTGATAAATGTATCTTTTCTTTTATGCATACTGAAAGTATTTATATCAAGACAAATTCCTTGTGTGTCCAATCACGCTTGGCCAATAAAGTATTCTATTCTATTACCACAGAAAAAGAACAATGAAATAAAATTACAAACCTTGAAATCTCCACTTCAAAGTGAAACTCACATTTACCTACAGAAATATAACCATTTATTGTAATAAACTATTAAAATAATCTCAGATGGATGGTTCTGGTTTTCACTGACTGATTTAGAATTAAATGGTAGGTCCATATAGTAGTCAATATAATACTATATACAATTCTCTTTTTCCATAACTACATTTATTCTATAATGACTAGTAAACCACAAATTTGTTTCCCTACATTGATGAAATTAGTAGTTTTCTTCAGTTTCCACGTCTTCTGTTTTTGTTTTGTTTTGTTTTTTGTTTTGTTCAGAACATTGAATTACTTCTTAATTCTTCTGGTTCCTATGAAGAAGGCTTTAATTACTGATCTCATTTTATTTCTTTTGTAAGAAATTAATGATCCATGTTCATGCAAAAACAGTACCTGACTAATTAATCAACTGTCCACCAGTATAAAGCCAACCATGTTGATTCAAAGGAATATGCAACAATTTTTTAATTTAAGGCACTACTGATATTGAATCCAATCAGTACTTTTTTCCAAGCTTTACAAAGGATGACATTTTATTGCAGAAATATGGCCTGAAAAAGATCAGAAGGCTACAGATACAACTTTGAAATATAACCATTCTACAATGAAATCATGTGAACTTTCATAAAAATCTCGAATGAAAAAATGTTGGGTAGCAATCCTAGATTTGCTTAACTTTGGAAATGCAAACCTGTCAAAATGTAAAACAAACCAATGCCAGAAAATCAAATTTTATCATAAACAGGGCACTATGCAGAATTAGAATTTTAATATTGTCCTCTGCCCACTTACTTATCCAGACAACAAAAAGATTAGTTCTGGGATAAATAATCCTCTGGAGAAACTTGATAGAACACAAAACAGAAAGGTGGACCTGTAGTTTGAAACACCTATCTACTCTCATTGGCCATATACTACATGTATTGTTATATAGATTGTATGACTCCACCACGTTCAGCCACAGCAGCAGCAATTCACCTTTGCCCTCATCATGGCACAGTGATTATCCAATTCATTATGGGTGAGATCTTTTACCCACCTTCAATTAAATCTAGGTTAACACTTGCATACACCTAGAACAGAGAGTTTAATCAAAACGGTTTGGAAATGAAAAAAGTGTGGAAGGCAAAAGTGGATCAGAAAAAGAAATTAAAGCTGGAACTTTCTTACAGAAACAGTATAGAGACAGCAGGGAGAGAGGTTTCCCAACAACTGCCTCTAACTACATTCTTCTGTCAATTTTTGTCAATTTTCCATCTTTTCAATGATTCTACAAAATCTTCCTGCTCTTAAATGTTTGGGGAAGCTGACTTTTTAAGTTGTATTATTTCACTTCTACTTGTTCTGTTTTAATTTATTTTTGTGAAATGAATGTCTTGGTAGGATGGTAATCTTGAGTATCAATTAAGTATATTTTACTATTATTATTAATATTCATACCATTATTTTATCCCAACAGCTCAAGAAAATGCATTCTCTCCTTCTATTTTCCCGCAGAAAAACCTGTGAAATTGGTGCAAAGCCATATGTCCAGCTTCCTTCGGTCTTTCCAGTTGTAGTCCACTCTTGTCCCAATTAAGACAATAAATAGATCTATTAAGGCAATAATAAATCTTTGTGGTCTTACTTAGTTTGACATTAAGTAATTGCCAAGTTATATGCCCACAAGAACAGATAATATGTAATGACATACTGATCATGTAATTATTACCATAACATTATCTTCAGAAGAAAAAGGCTGTTGTATCTTTGGATGAATTACCGTTCTACCCTGCCTCCTTTAGAGTTATTTTGCATTAAGAGGATCTGAATGTTCAGTTTGTGGCTAATATATGACAATGACTTTGGATAGGGATACTTATTTGGGGGGGGGGGAATACTTCTTGCCATCAGAAAATAATTCCAGAAGAGAGATCTGAAATAGAATGGGAACCTTCTAAAACAGGGGTTCCCCTTCTAAAATAAGGGGCCTGTTGGGACCAAGCTGTACAAGTGGCAAGTGAGTACACAGAGCTCCATTTGTGCAAGCAGTGGCTTGCATTAGAAACCACCCTTCCCTCCCACAAACCCCCACTGCCACTGCTGCTGGTCCATGAAAGGTTGAGGACCACTGTTCTAAAACCTGAATGTTCTTGCTTTTTTACATTGACAGTGTTAGATCCAAATTAAGGTAACTGTTTATTGTAGGTTTTTTCTGCCTTTGTGTCAGTGTTGCTTCCTGGTGATAGGTGTAGTTCCTGCAATTTTCCAAGTGATTTGTCATGGCCTTCTCCCTAGGGCTGAGAAAAGTGACTGGCCTAAAGTTGCCCACCTGGCTTTGTGCTTCAGGAAGGACTAGAATTCTGGTCTCCTAGGTTCTAGCCTGGTGCTTTATCAACTCTCCAAACTGGATCACAAATTAAGCTAGCTAAATATATTTTACAAGAAAATCAATGGCAAGTCTATCACACTGAATTAATTGGAAACTGAACTCAGTACAATGCATTTAATACTAAAGCATGGTAAATGCTATTTTATGTTTTTAAAAGAGGGCCTCAAGTTAATGAAATAAGGGAAACATAATACACTACATTCATGAGTTTGAAGGAAATAACTTTTCCAGTCTGAGACTACCTCTCCAGCAATCTCACAAATGTTTCTTGACTAAGCTTTCATTGCACGATCATCCTGTCTCTTGTATTATAATCCTCCTTTTTTATTTTTACCACAGATAGACTACTTCTACAATATTTTTCTATTAGCAACACATTGAGCAGTCCATCTGGAAGCATTTTAATTTTGCAAGTGGGTCTTTTTGCATAGGGAAGTGAGCCAGTTCTGCATGTCCTGCCAGAAAATCTTCACTGTCCATCTCTAATATCATTCTCTGAAATTAAATTCCCAGATTGCCACCAACTGTTATTTCCTGTCACAACTCCAGGGGATATCACAGTGGTTAGAACCAGAATTAAAATGCAGCAAAGCAAAATAATCTGTGTGACTTTTTCTTCTATTTCTCTCTACTTAAGTAGGTCTTAAGGAAAGCAGAGCCAAAGCCATTCCAGGAAACAAAAATTATCTACATTTTGCAAATGGGTGCTTTTGTATACCCCATAGTTAAGAAACAATCCTACACTCTATCTAACAAAACTATCATCTTGGAATAGCTACCACAGAAGAAGATATGATATAAAAGACACTGAGATCCTAGAATAGCATAGAAATAATATTTTGCAAATATTTTAAATCTAGGAAGTAATTAAAATAGAAAATACGTATTGTGAGATGAAAAATGGCCAGGCATCAATTTCTAAAATGTGTGAATTTGAGTGAGAATTTCTCCTATCCACTTAACTTGGCTGTAATAGTAAGATACAGGCTTAAAAACCAGGAGACTGTGAGTTCTAGGTCTCCCTTAGGCATGAAAGGCAGTTGGATGATTTTGGGGCAGTCATTCTCTCTCAGCCTTCACAAGGTTGTTGTGCAGAAAACAGAAGAAGAACTATTAAATATGTCCAGCTTCTTGAGTTATATACCTCATTATATTATGCTACACTTTATTGCACTTCACAGAAAAACTTTACTCTCCATCAGAAAAAAGATTAGAACTCACTAAAGCTCAGATGATTAGCATTTTAGCAATCAAGCATTTTTAATTAAGGTACGTACATTTTCAGACATAATGCTATTGCACACTTAGTAGTAGAGTACAGTATGGTACAATTATATATGAACTTTAAAAAAAAAAAAAAACCTCTATTGAAATATTCACTTTATATGGTCTACAACCAAACCCCAATATATCTGACATATGCCTATATATATTTTTAAAAGGCTGGATAAACTAATAATAGCAACAACTTTCATTTACCTAGAATATCTAATAAGATAAATTAAAAACAGACCATATCCATTAACATATCCTTACTCTGGGGACAAAGAAGAACTTCTATTTCTTCACTGAACTATGAATGAAAAAAAAACACAATTATCTGTGTCTCCCCTCTGAAATTATTAAGAGTATAGCAACTTTCTGAACCTAGAAGTTGAAGTAGATATTATCTGGAATTTTAAAATTAATTAATTGTTTATTTTTAGACAGAAGAAAAACTGTCAAAAATATCCAATTCTCCCTGCAGCTTCATCCCTAGCCAGTTATGCTTGGCAGGACTTTTAAAACTAAGGCAGCCCTTCAAATAAGCCTTCCCTCAATTGCTTTAAGATCTCTAATTTTATCCATGAAGTTGGCATTCTAAGGTCAGTAGAACAAGAGAAAGATGAAAATGTGAGCGGAATGCACAAGTTTCTCACAAATATTTAACTAGAGATCCTTTATGTTTTGAAACATTTTAAAAATCTCCCACTGTATTACACTGTAAATAGCTATGCAAGTATCCTTACAAAGGTCAGGTATATCTTTCCTGAAGAAACTATCTATGACAGCCATACATGTCCATAACAGGCTCCGTGCATCAGAATATTGATTTGTGCATCATCACATCAACACACAAAAATGAAATGTTCATGATGCAAGAATGTAAGTCACACCATTTGAATCATGGCAACAAAATGCAGGTATCACCATCTTATCTAGGCTCCCAACTTTTTGAATCCAAAAACAGCAGCCATAATTCTCACTGGCTGAGTTTGCATGGTACAATTCATGGCAATTCATAAATTCATGGCAATTTATCAACTTTTTCTTTTTTTCTTAGTATACCCAATATGAGATCCTAGAACATAACACATTGACAACTTGGGTGGGTATGTGTGCAAAGTTAAAATGTGATCAAGCAGGGACCCAGGTTTCTATGTTAACACAGCCTTTGAAAAAGGAACAGAAAGCAGAGACAGCAGAACATGAAAGGGTGAAAGATGAACTGACATCAGGAAGTAAATGACATCTCTATTCAGACTATTTTTCCTAACTTGCTGATTTCCAGATATGAAGCACAATATAATTAGCTAGGTATGATAAGAGTTGTAATCCAACAATGCTAGAAAAGGTAGGGGCGAGAGAGAAGATAAATGTAATTATTACATTAAATTTTCCATTTTTAAAAAAGTTTTCATTTCAGAAGTGAGCATCAAAAGTGGGAGAACAATCTAGAATGACTTAAGACTGCTACACAACATATTATTGCTTTATATAGTAATAGCATTTAGACCTATATATCATTTCACAGTGCTTTACAGCCCTCTCTAAGCAGTTTACAGAGTCAGCGTATTGGCCCCAATAATCTGGGTCCTCATTTTACCCACCTCAGAAGGATGGAATGCTGAGTCAACCCTGAGCCTGGTGAGAGTAGAACTGCCAAATTGCAGACAGCCAGCAGTAGAAATAGCGGGCAGTACTGCACTCTAACCACTGCGCCACCGCAGCTCATGCTACAAATGTTCTGTGACTTTTGTCTACTTTTTCTTTCTATAATCCAGAAATTGGATTTGCACATTAAAAAATGTTTGCTAGCTTTTGGTTCCATGCATTATGCCATCATAGATAATTGGGTGAATTCAGCAAACTATGGTTCGGTTAACTGGATAGTTTATCGGCAAGCACAACTAGCAATCAAGATGGCTGCACTGATATTAAACAATAATTGATCTAATGTCTACATAAATGCTAAATCAAAAACTGCATCTGTTAAGTTTGTTATGGTCCTATATTGCAAAGCTGATCAGCTTTGAGTAAGATTTTGTTCAGTTAACATGCTTCTACATAAATGATGGCCTCATAATATCTGCTTGTAGAATCTTGAAATCCAACTATCTGGAAAGTCAGATTTTAAAAAGGAATATGGATATCTGAGATGTCTTGCAAGTACAATAGTTCTATTTTCTAGCAGTTTTAGCCTTTCATCATTTCTTTTTGTCATGGACACAAATTGAGAACTAATTGTGAAATATTTTACTTTTATATTGTGCTCAGTATGTAACGCTCATCTTTAATTACCAACAGTACTACTTCAAGAAACATTGACAAAGATGAATTTGACTAGTAAAGAAAATAGTAAAGTGGAGGTAGTACTAAACTGCTGTTATTTTCTATATAAAAGCTGAGAGTTGCAATTTTAACTTCCTTAGATATTATACTTTTCTGATGTCTCTCCATGATTGTCATAATTTGAATTCTTTAGATTGGATTCTAGAACAATGTCTATCATCTACCCCAAAAGCTGGAAAAATAATCCCGGATCCCATTATCCATACCATATTACTTTCTTTTGGGGTGATGAAGTTAGCTGCAGTGCACCATCACCTCAAGAGTTAAGTTCACATAACACATTAGACTAGATTAAAACAGATTTGTACATTTGTGCTTCAGCCATGATACTGGCTGAAGACACAGCTTGTTGTGGGAATATAGCAATTGTGGTTTATTTATTTATATCTCATCACAATCTAAACCATACTGGCTTGGGAATTTTGGGAGTTGAAGTCCACACATCTTCAAGTTACCAAGGATGAGAAACACTGATCTAAACAGATACATGGCAGCTTACAAAAAGGAAAAAAAAACACAGAATATATAATAATACAGAAACAAAATACTGAAAAACCTATTGACAACTGTCAAGTGGGCTCATGTTCTAAATGCCCTCTTAAAGGAATTCCATATTCATCTTCTGCAAAGTGGAAAAAGATGGATGGGAAAAATTTATCCACCCAACTAAGAAATTATCGGCTGCTTTTCCAGGCACAATCAAATCAGTTGAGCAAATTATAATAAAGCAGTGCAAGTCTTGCAAGTAAATTTTTGTTAGTTTGGATTTAGAATTTGTGTGCTTTTCAAACCATGACTTATTGTCAGTGATCTCAGTCTATAATTAGGGACCATAGGTAGGCCACGAATATAGTAATTGAAAGTTTTATTATGTTTATTCATTATCATCCATTAGTAGTTCCTGAACAAGAGACTGAAATCATTCTAATAAACTACAGAGATACACATAAGCATCTGCAACTACCATGTTTCTCACAAAATAAGGCCAGGCCTTATTTTTTTTTTTGACCCCTGAAAAAACGGCTAGGCCGTCTTTTCTGGGGTGACGTAATTTCCTCCCCCACCTAGAGTGGCCCATATGCACGTACCTCGCCGCGAGGCCGCTTCTATCGGCCGACGAAAGCTCCCCAAAGGCAGAGTCCCCAGCTGCTTCAGGGCGTGGCATGGCTACCCGTGTCCCCTCGCCTTTAGGCAGTCTCTTTCGGGCGATGGAAGCTCCCCAAATGCAGTCACCAGCCACTTCGATCGGCTGGTAGAAGTGGCCTCGGGACGAGCGCACACACACACACACACACACACACTCCCCTCACCGCAAGGCCGCTTCTATCGGCAGACGAAAGCTCTCTTGAAGGCAGAGTCCCCAGCCATTTCAGGGCGAGGCGTGGCTGCTCATGTCCCCTCGCCTTTAGGCAGTCTCTTTCGGGCGATGGAAGCTCCCCAAATGCAGTCACCAACCATTTCAATCAGCTGGTAGAAGCGGCCTCGCGGCGAGGGGAGTGTGTGTGTGCACTCGCCCCGAGGCCGCTTCTTCCAGCCGATCAAAGTGGCTGGTGACTCTGCCTTCAAGGGAGTTTTCGTCTGCCGAAAGAAGCGGCCTCGCAGCGAGGGGAGTGTGTGTGTGCGCTTGCCCCGAGGCTGCTTCTACCGGCCGATCGAAGTGGCTGGTCACTGCATTTGGGGAGCTTCCATCACCCGAAAGACACTGCCTAAAGGCGAGGGGACACAGGTAGCTCTGCCTCGCCCCGAAGCGGCTGGAGACTCTGCCTTCAGGGAGCTTCTATCAGCTATCAGGGTATTCTAGCCTAGGCTACCTGCAGGGCACTCCTAAAGGCAAGTTTTCTCCCCATCCCCCCCGCCCTTCCCCCACCCATTTCCCTTCACCTTGTGTAGTTCTAATGAACAATGTGAGAAATGGTAGGGAAAAGCATGGTTTAAATAGGCCTAAATTTTGGGGGTGGGACTTAATTTCACCTCATGCCTAGAAATCATGCTGGGCCTTCCTATTGGTGGAGGCCGTATTGTTGGAGAAACATCATATCAGTGACATCAAAATGATAAAATGTGAGTTGCGAGATCATGACACAAGCTTTGGCTTTTGAACTTGCACTCCATACAAATACACAAGGGGTAGAATTTGTGCCACAACATTGCAGTGTATATCACTTGCCCCCTATGATCTTTCATATACATATATACTATCAGTCTCAAGAGATTATCAAGAGTGTGGTAGTTTTGGCAAATTTCTTAAGGGGTTTTAGGTGAAAGCAGCAAAGTATCATGAGACATGGCCATTCAGTCTTTGATTATTTTTTTTATTTCATTTGGACTCCTAGAATGCATTTACCACAGTGCTCAAAGTCAGTAGGTTGCCAGCCCTTGGCATATGCAGTAGTCCTCAGTATTTTTTATGACAATTTAGTGGTCTGCAGAAAGGAAAACCATTTGTTTATGCCATGGAAATCCACATAATAGTACTTTGTTTAATAAGTTATGATTCAATAAATTATAGCTTAGCAATTATTGCTACTGATTCCATAGGAAAGATAAATATAAGTGATGTATTGGGGTGAAAGCATCTTTTGCTTGCTGAACAAGGGTAACTTGTCCAAAGTCCCTTCCCACGGACATATCTAACTCAGAATGCTGGCAAGATTTGGCTTTGGCAACAGGAGGCAGGAGATGTAATGCCAGCTGAGATATTTCACTTCTTGTCCTTGAAAAATGCTTGAATTGTCTAAAATTGATGGCCAAAGTGCTGCATCACTGAATATTGGTATCCAGTTAAAAAGTTAGAAGTAACTCTTGCCACCTAACCATTAAATGCGTATACCATCTGGCTTCAAAGAACAGCTTGGAGTCTGTTCTCTCCCTCCTACAGCCACCCGTGCCTTATTGGTAGGAACCTCAGTACAAAGCTGTAAGAAAAAGAAAACCAGCTTATGAAATTGTGTGTGGGAGAAGCTTCTTGGGATCACTTACAGGGCTTCCTCCTTTTCGGTCGCCTCCTCTGCTGCCACCAATTTCTTTTCTCACTCTTGTGTCCAGGTGATACTTCTGGATCTCTCCCCCAGAGTTGTGTTTCACCAGCCTAGTGGGATATGTGATTTCTGAAATACCCCATCTTTTGCGCCAACTGGAATTTGGGATCCACCTCCGCAAATCACCAGGTTGGGGATCTGCCTTCACAAAACCTCCAAGAAAAAAAAACAGAACAAAATCAACAATGGTTGTCCAAGCTGCAATCAAAGCAAAGAGAAAAGAGTAGCTGGAAGATCAACAAAGGAGTTTAATCTACTTGGAAGTCAAAATCCTTGTGCATAAATTCTGGTACGGAAGGGAAAGAGCTCATTTTGACATCAGGAGAGGGCAAAAATGTGAACATACTCAGATAAGCTGCTCTAGATTGCAGGCTGATCCCCAGAAGATATCTGAGGGCTAAATTCTAACGCATTCTCAATCAAGCTAAGCTAAGCCAAACCTTGGTGTATACTAAAAGAAGTCAATCCTTGGCAAGAACACTTGCACATAGCTAGTATAAAGACAAGTCAACCCATTCCTACAATTGACATCTACTTCCTTTAAATCCTGGATATGCCCCAGGCCACTGGACAACAGTGAAGGTAATGCACTCTGCATGTACTCAAGGACTGTGTTTCCTTTTGTTTGTTACAATAATTTGTTTGACTGGCCTCAGCAGCTAAAATACTTAGGCTGAACCCTGGGTTACTGCATTCCTAAGCATTTCAGTCTTTTTTCCCATTTCCCCAGCTTCTTTTATCCCATTCATTCATGTTTATCAAGAAATCTGTGGGCATGGCTGTTACCCGTATAAGCTTGAATGGCATATGCTAGAGGAATCCTCCTCCCCCTGCCCTATTCCCAGGTAAATCTGACAGGCGATTTCAGCCACTCTCCCCAGCTGTTGCTCCTTTCTCCACCTCAGAAAGGAACTGCAGAAAATGTGTCGATGCAGCAGAAAAGACTGCAGTCCCAGAGCTGATGGAATGTAAAAACGTGTCTATAAAGAGGAGAATGGATTTTAAACAAGGGATATATTTACAAACAGCAAATTGCAGCATCCCCCTCCCCATGTGCCCTATTCCAAAAGGTGAGAAATTAAAGCCATTGCTGGAGGGAGAAAGGAGGCAGTACTGGAATATGGTGCTCCCTGTCACTTTGAGAAATGTATGCAATGTAACTCCCACTGCTTGATTGGTACTCCAATGCCTGTACCTAGCTGCCTATCTCGTACAGTGCTCACTACTCCAAAGCAATACAAAGAGAGACGCGGGGGGGGGGGGGGAGAGAGAAGGGGGGGAAAGTTGGGAGGCCAAAGGAAAGAGTTTTTTTCCTCACCTGAATGACAAAGCAGCAAGCAGCAGAAAACTGTCAACACCCAGTTCTGGAGCGAGCGGCTCATAATGTCTTCATAATTGGAACCAGAGTTGGCACCAGCTGTGTGGCATGCAAGGGAGGCAGATTGCAGTGCCCTTTCTTCGTTTTCTTTTGCTTTGCATTGAAAGTCTAGGATTCTTACTGGTCCTTGCCTTGCTTCTCCTTGCTTTTCCTCTTTGCTCTTCCTTCTGGATTATTTCTGGGAAAGAGAAGGGTGGAAGAAGAGGAGTGGAAGAAAAAGCAGTTCAGGGCAGGCGGTGGAATCTCTTGTAGAGGCAAATCAGAATCAGCGAAGAGTTGGAAACAGGCGGGAGAAAGACAAAAATTTCTTCCTCTTGATTATGCAGTGATGGATAGAAGAGACTAATATGATGTGAGGGAGAACTGTGGAGAATTGCAGGGGGGTGGGAGCAAGGGAGAAAATGGACACGTGAGCTACAAAGATCCCTCCTCCTGCCTTTTTAGCATGGAAGAGCCGTCTCTGGTGCTCGCTTGCTCTCCAGCTCCATACACAGACTTTCTATATGGACAAGCATGAAAGAAGGCAGTAAAACTCACAAAAGGAGAAGGGTATCATATACATATAGATCAGCCTCCTACGTGCACACATAAACTAACTGTTGACAATGTACAAATCACAATAAAATGGACTAATAAATCATAGGCACAATGATCATTTATATAAGGAGCTGCCACTTTTGGAAATTGAACCAGATTCTCGATTTTATTGAAGCTTTGAGTTTAAAATCAAAGATTTTGTCTTCCAAAAGGTTCAGAATGCCTCCCACTGTTACCAGGAGCCTATAAATTATGCTTAATTCCATTCCCTTTACTCAGGTCAGAAGAGTAAGCCTGACCTATTTAGGTGATATGAAATCTTATTTAGAAAATAATTCCAAGCCAGCCAGCAATGTGCAAGCTTGTATAGATATAATTTCTATATAGAAGGCAATACTAAAGCAAATTGATCAGCAAACTTGGTACACCATGAAGATTGTGCCTTGGATACTGTACTATGATGTATTTCCATTGACAAGTTTGAGGCACTATAGGTAGCCCTCAGTTTACGTCTATTTGCTCAGCTATAACTTGGAGGTCAAGTTTTATATGGCCATTTTTTTTCAGTGATACCGTAACTTTGGTTATTTAAAGCTACGGTGTCACTGAAAAAAATGTACGTAAAACTGGTCCTCCAAGTTACAGCTGTAGTAGTATCCCCACAGCCATATGATGACTATCAGGGCATTTGTGTGTCCAGCAGGTAATTACTTGTATGTTGCAAAGAGCCATAGTAATGTGATCATCATTTGTGACCTTCCCCACCAGTTTCTCATCTGCAAATTCAATGTGGAAACTGGTGACGAAGGATGTGATGCAACTCCAGTAATTTGTTCCTGTTTTTTTCTTTTCTAATACAATTCAGTTTTTATAAAACTTGTTTTAGTAGTCAATTGATACAGGCAAATAAACTGTGGCTTGTACCCAAACTGTCCTCCAACCTTTTAATAGGACCCAAGCTATAAAGTAATTGCTGCAATTTGTTCATTGTTTTAAGTATCCTGCCCTACTTTTAATGAATGGCACATTTAGGACCAAGAATTTTGGTCAACTTACAGATGCAAATTTACATCTACAAGACGCAATATTTTGAAATCACTTATTGTCTAAATACCAAAAGGACCTTCTTTTTGTTCTTTATTGCATTATCGGCTTTTTAAGTTCTCTCCATAACCACATCCAGGCCTTTTATCATAAAATGCTAAGTACCCAAACATATTATTGTTTTGATTACTGTAATTAAAATAAAGACCATATATTTTTAAGTCATGACTCTCATGTTTTTTATAACTTTTCTCTCACTTCTGGTTAAAACCAGAATATGGTTGCTTCGACAATAGTCTGGAGTTGTTCTTTTATTAGCACAAATTTTGTAAAGGACACAAACACTGACCATCTGTTACATTATAATGATTTCTGTATTAGCATCCCATTTTAAAAAGCCTTTTAGGATAATTTCCTCCATTTATATGTTGCTGTATTAGCCTGTCTGAAGTGAATCAAGAAGCTATACAGAATGTCCACATCTCCTAGTTTTAATTAGAATATTTTCCCTGTAGTTGTTTTAGATTAGAAACTAGATTTAATTATCTTCCACTATGTAAATTCCTGGTGTTTGGAAAAGAGTGAAAGAGCCTTCAGTTGTTTCCATTCATTAATAGTACTATTGTATTCTTGTTGTTTTTATTATTTATGCTACCAATTTCATTAGAAAAGTAAAATTTGTGGGAGAAACATTTTTACTGTGAAAAACAAAAATGAATAAAAACAGATCGTGGCAATTACTGTGGCATTATTAAACAGTAGCAGACAATATAAATGGAAGCTTCTGATAAAAGTTGCTGAATATTTCCAGAGACTAAAACAGAAGTAACATGCATCTCAAATGGATGCTTTTGCTGTGTACAGAAAAGAATAGTGTGTTATCATTCAGCTGAAAAAGAAAAACATGAGGGGGCAAGAAATTCACCTTGCTACACTCCTTCATTTAACCAAGTTATCATTTTAAAGTGATGTCTGGACCCAGTCATTATATATGGCATGGAATTTCCATGTTAATTTCTCATACAACTGTGAGTCAAAAAGCAATGTGTCCGGCATGCCAAAGCTTCTGTGTTGAAGCAAGTGCAACCTGAGTCTTTGATTGCAGAAGAAGTTCCCAGAATACAAACTGCTAGTTTTGTATGCTTAGGCTGAAAAACAGCTTCTATCCCAGGGCAGTAGCTCTTTTGAATTCTGATGTATAGTGCAGTGTTGGTGTGGTGTCGGGGGTTTCCAGTTCAATGTGTGAAGGGTAAAGGATATGTGTTTGTGTTTATTTTCATGTTCATGGTCATGATGTGCATTGAAGATGGTGTTTGATTTAGTTGTATGAGGTACAATGACAATAAAGTAAAGTGAAGCCCCTGAGATATCAGAATACTGCTATCACGCCATCCCTAGTCCTTATTTTCATTATGTATACCCAATTTCAGCAACAATTCTTTATATGTTTTAGCCTCCAGTCCCCTAATCATCCTTGTTGCTCTTCTCTGCACTCTTTCTAGACTCTCAGTATCTTTACATTGTGGTGATGAAAACTAGATGCAGTATTCCAAGGGTGGCCTTACCAAGGTATTATAAAGTGGTATCAGTACTTCACGTGATCTTGATTCTATCCTTCTGTTCTTGCAGCCTAGAACTGTGTTGGCTTTTTTTGGCAGCTGCAGCACACTGCTGGCTCATATCTAAATTATTGTTCACAATGACGCTAAGATCCCTGTCAGGTGCAATGACAATAAAGTAAACTAAACTAAACTTATGATTCTGTACCTCTCATTTTAAAAAAATGGAGCTTAAAAAAGGAAAAAGAAATATTTTAGGTATTGATAACTGATGTAGTAATACTACAAGAGATGTGTTTTTCGGGGGCGGAGCTAGCGTCGCGACGATACGGCATGAGATCTGAAGGTCTAAGATTGCTGCCGATATCTTTGCTTCTGGACGGTCCAAGTGGATCTAAACCATCCCGAAGAGATGGTGAATGTAAAGAGCGCATCCTGTCGATCCCAGGGATATCGCAAGGTCCCTGGTAGATCTAGGAGAAGCACTTTTTGCCAGCGGCAAAGAGGCAGCCATTAAAGCTGCTGAAGTTGGGACAGCTCTGAAACGAAAGAGAACGAAAGAGAAAGTGTGCCGGTTTGGTGAGAACTTTTCTTTATTTAAAGATTTGAGAGGACACCCTAAGGGAAACAAAGAATCTGTAGGTTTTTTGACAGAAGTGAATAAGCGGTGATTTTAAACAGAAACGTCAAAGTAATATTTTTTTTCTTATTGCTGATGATCCTATATTGCGAAACTGGACTGGTTTTTTTCCTTTTTTTTTATTCTACTCTTTTCTTTCCCCTTTTTGATTTTATAATATATTAAGCCAGAGACTCCCTTCTAGTCTTTTTTTTTTTTTTGTTAAAAAATATTTTCTTCCTTTTTTAACTAATTCTTATTATACTCTGCCGGAAAAGAAGGGGGAAAGTGAAAGCTAAAAAAACTTTGTAACATTGCCAACTAGAGGCTTGAAATACTCTACTTTTCCTTTGACCAGACAAAGCTGAGAAAGAATTGAGACTTTTTTTCAAGGACACAGCCTGTTTGATAAGATAGAGGGAAGAGCATGGGAGAGTATTATTGCAGGTGCTCTTCTGGGTTTCTATCAACAGCTGGAGTCTGGTGTTGAAATCTAGGTGGGGTAAAAGGTGATACGTTTTTGGAGAAGAGAGTTATAATAAGAGCCTTGGATAATTAAACAAAGTGCAGTGTGCTCTTTTAACTTTTTCTAAGTTGTGATATCCCTCCTCACCAGCTTTGTTTTATTTCATTTTATCTTTTTTTTTTTTTTTTTGCAATAGCTATTTGGATCTTTGGCTTTGTTGGAGCATGTCTTTGTTTTTCATTTTTTTTCTTTGGAAGTCCAATCTCTATGCTTGCTTTTTATTTTAAAGGGAAAGCTTTAGTATTAATGTTTCCTATTTTTTAAGGGAATAGCCTTTTTTTCTCCTTTCCTGGTATTTTTGTTTTTTCATCTACCTTTCTGGTTTATTTTTATGCACTCTTTTCTATTTGAGACTTCTCAATTGGATTAAGGTGTTGAAGAACCTGAAGAATTTTTCCTTTTTTTTTTCAAGCCTTTTTCTTCATCTAACCACCGATTGGATAAAGGCAAACAAGAACCTGAAGAAATTTTGTCCTCTCTTTTTTCTTCTTTTTTTTGATCATTACTATTTGCCTTCTTTTTTCTACTATTTTTATTTCGAACTACAATTGGTTATTTCACAATTGGATTAAGGTTTAGAAGAACCTGAAGATTTTGAATTGCTTAAAATGAGTAGGAAACTAACAGGTCCTGGTTCTTCAACTTCTACTTCCTCCTCTCCACCATCTGGAGGACAACATTCAATACAGACAATGTTAAAGCAAGAAAAAGAACAAGAAAAAGTGAATCTGCAGATGATTATGCAAGGAATTCAAAATATTCAAGCAAGATCAGAGAATATTGAAAAGAGAACAGAGAACATTGAACAAAGAACAGAGAACATTGAACAAACAACAGGGAAAACCGATGAAAAAGTGGAGAACATCCAACAAATGATGTTGAAGTATGATGAGAGATTCCAAAAAATTGAAGAAGAAGATAAACAAAGAGACAAGAAGATAGGAGATATTGGTAGTAGATTAACGGTGGTTGAACAAGATAAAAGTGGTATGTTGAGATGGGAGATGGATAGATCAGAATTCTATCTTAGATTCCAAAACGTAGAGGAAGAAAAAGGACAAAACCTAGCTGAGATAATGATAGAAATACTGGCTGAAGCTTTGGAAATAACTCAAGAGAAGATGATGGATGGAATAGATGAGGTTTATCGAGTTTTCACAAGATATGCGATGAGAAATAGCTTACCAAGAGAAGTTCACATTAGATTTACAAAGAAAGCCATTAAAACGCAAATATTGCAAGTGGCAAAAGAGAAAACATTGAAATATAAAGACAAGGAGATTGTGGTCTTGAAACAAATACCCAGAAGAGTGAGAGAGATGAGAAGAGAATTCCGATTCCTTCATAAAATGCTACTTAAAAAAGAGGTGAATTATAAATGGCTGATTCCAGAAGGTTTAATGTTCACATGGCAAGAACAGAGACATAGAATTGACTCAATTGAGAAAGCGGAATTATTTTATACAGAATTTTTTGGAGGAAGAGGCAGAAAAAGAAAGTTCACTAATTGAATTCCAAGAGGACTGCCAAATGGTGACTGAAAAGAGAAGCTGCAGTAGGTGGAAAGGTGGAAGCCAAATAACAACATGAACCAAGATCTACAAGAGCTGCTAAACCTAACTACAAAATATAACCTTGGAAGAGAAAAAATTGATTACAATTGATATAAATGGACTTAACTCAGCCATTAAAAGAAGGACAACCTTTCATAAATTAGAGAAATTAAAATTTGATATAATTTGTCTACAAGAAGTACATATTAAAAAACAATATGAACAATTGTTGATACAGCCAAAACTAGGGAAAATATTTACTTCCTTGACACAATGTAAGAAAAGAGGAGTGGTTTTATGTATTAAAGAGACCATCCCAGCAAAATTGATTTATACCGATGATGACGGAAGAATACTAATGGTGGAAACAATGGACAATAATACGAAAACATTCCTGATTGCAATCTATGCCCCGAATGACAAACAAGATGAATTCTACAAAAAATTACATATGAAAATAATTGAACTGGACTATGCTAATATAGTTATGATGGGAGATTTTAATGGAATTGTAGACAATAAATTGGACTAAACAGCACAGAAAACAATAAAGCAAAACAGAAAGACTCTCCCTAAATCTTTTTTTTAAATGGTAGATGAAATAAACTTAAAAGATACATGGAGAGAAAGAAATGCTAAAACTAAATAATACACCTTCTATTCAAATAGACACTTATCATGCTCCAGAATAGATATGATATGGATGTCAACAGAATTAATAACTAATATTCAAGAAATAAATCCTGAAACAAGTACTTGGGCAGATCACAATCCAATGACAATTTAATGGAAAGGACAAAAAAGAAGATCTAGATGGACGTTAAATAATACTATTTTAAAGAAAAAAGACTTCACACAGTGGATAGGGAAAGAATTGGCTTTTTTCTTTAGAGAAAACAAAAATGAAGATACATCAATTCAGAATGTATGGGATACAATGAAGGCATATGTTAGAGGCTTGATAATAGACTATACAAGGAAAAGAAATACTATGAAAAGATTAGCCTCTAAGGCCTTAGAGGATGAGTATAAAAGACTTGAAAAAAAGCTATAGAAAATGCCATAGAAAAAGGACATCAAGCTAAAAATGGATATAATTAAACATAAAATGGGTCAAATAGAAAAAGAATTGGCACAGAAAATTAGAGGTGCTAAACAGAACTACTTTGAAGATGCAAACAAACCAGGTAGATGGTTAGCATACAAATTGAGAAAGGAGAAAGAATCAAGGAAAATATTGCAATTAACAGATGGCCAAGGCCAAGTTTGCTATGGTAGTAAAGAGAAGAAGGAAATAATTTGAGACTTCTATGGGAAACTATATATGCAAGAGAATATTGATGAGGAAAGAGTTAAACAGTACTTACAGAATGCTAATTTACCTCAGATACCTAAAGAGATTGAAACAATGTTAGAAAGCAATATGATGGAGTTAACTGAAGCACTCGAAGCAAAATAATGGAAAGGCACCAGGTCCAGATGGACTTCCGGCAGAATTTTACAAAACATTACAAGAATCGTTGAATTTTCCATTGCTAGAAGTTATGAATGAAGTTATGTTAAAGAAGAAGATACCTAAATCATGGTCAGAAGCCTATATTACACTTATTCCAAAAGAGGAGACCGATCCATTACAAATTAAGAACTATAGACCTATTTCTCTACTAAATGCAGATTATAAAATCTTTGCTTCAATATTGGCAGAAAGACTTAAAAAACATCTAAATAATTTTATTCATCCTGATCAAAATGGATTTCTGCCAAAGAGACAAATTAAAGATAATATGAGAGTAATCTTGGACACTTTGGAATACTAAGAGGCACATCCTGAAAAACAAATGGCTCTGATATTTCTAGATGCACAGAAAGCATTTGATAATGTGAATTGGCAATTCATGTGATTACTGCTGGAACAGATGGGTTTTGCTAGCAAATTTATTCAAGCAATAGAAGTTATATACCATAAGCAAACGGCAAAGGTAATGATAGAGGGAGAGCTGACAGACTCTATTAACATAAGAAAAGGAACAAGACGAGGGTGCCCACTATCACCTTTGTTGTTTGTGTTAACTTTGGAAGTGCTAAACAGAAATATTAGAGATAAAAAAATATAAAACGAATGAAAATCAAAAAGGAAGAATTTAAGCTGCAAGCATTTGCAGATGATCTGGTTTTCACCTAAGAGATGTGTTTTTCTGAAAAATGTTAGGTGCTTTTTTAATAACATTACTTTTATTACTATAGTCTTCTGTGCATGCACATTTTGTTTTTTTGTGAGTTAGACTGGCTGTGGTAGATACACAAAGCAAGTAGCAATGGACAAAAACTCTAATAATCTCTTCAACACATCAGGTATAGTGATATATATAAACTTAGTTTATAAAAGAGGATATGTTCAGTTACGTTTAAACAAGCTGAAGAAGAAAAACATCATTAATTAAAAAACACATTGATATGCAGACACAGAAATGCTTGTAGGACTTGAAAAGATGGGCAATTGAAATTAGATAATTGCAAAATGTACAAGCAGCTTTTCTACTTCCACTTCCCTCTATTAAAAGGCTCAGACATAATTGTCTTCAGAGGAGGACAGGAGGAAACATAAATGTGCCCTATTCCAACCTGGTTGAAAAAGTGAAAGCGAGCATCCTTGCCATCTTTTACTGCTGTTCACAAACCCTTATGATGGCTTTACCTTCTTAACACTGTTGTAACAAAGGAGAGGGGAAAATATTACTGTAACTACTTTTTCCCCATAATAAATGAACAAGGCAATATTCCCATCAGGACATCCAATTAGGACTGTTGTAACAATCCTAACAGAGGTACCTACATAGATGAATATTCTTGCTTAATTTCTGAAAACACACAAAAATTTCTTTTACACACAAATATATTTGGGGGTCTTTGAATAAATACAGTATGCATTCAAATGATCCCACCCAAAATGGCAGATCACTCCTTCCTGCAACAAAGGTAAAGAAACTCGGGGTTTTACATGAAAACTTCATATACAGATAAAAAAATAGGAAGCCAGAAGTTGATGAGAAAAGTCTAACTAGGGGCCATTTTTCAGGCAATTCTCAACTCTAGTAAAGGAAGTGTCAACCCTGAAGCTGACCTGACAGAAGTTACCTTGGAAGCTTCAGTGTTGCCACACTGCAGCTGAGGGATAGGGAGTGGGGGTTTGTGATAGCTAGGATTTTGTAGCCAAAACAAAATACTTTCCCTTGGGAACCAAGGACATTCTCATACCTGGTCAGAGGAAGGAGGAGTGATGTCACCAAGCAACCAGTCAGTGCTGTGATGGACCATGTGACGAGTGACTGTTTTGAGAAAGTGGCAAACTTTTACTTTTAATTAAGTGAAAACTGTGGGACCCTCAGAGTCAGTTTTCATCAGAACTGTGCCAATATGATATATCCAATAAATCTATTATTTGAGGAACCTACCTGCCTCAGAGTTTTGCTTGCTATGGGTCTATTACTGGGAACCCTGACAAAAAGTCCTTTCTATCTCCAGAAGGTTGCTCTGCTCATTTAAGCTATCCCTGCTCAGATGTCTATCAGAGTACAAAACAGAGATGGATTCATGGTTACTATCTTTCAAGCTAACACAGATCCAGGGCAACGTAGCATCAATTGGACTCTCCGAAGATGGGATGGGATGCACCTGCTAGCATCCAAAGTCGTTCATCTAATTCAGATATGGAATCCTTTGTTTCTGAAGACTAGTTAGTGGGAAAGAAAGGAAAGGCCGGGCCCTGAACCTGGTTGCTGTGGCAACATATTCTGTGCTAATTCAAATATATCTATGCAAGGTGAGCAGCATTTGAGCTCACAATACACCAGTTTCGGGGTACTTGTTTGTCCTCATGGAATCTAGATAGGCTGCTTAATGTACTATCAATGCTAGAAAAGCTGCAAAAATTGTGCATTTTCCATTCCTTACAGGGAGAGATTGCAGCCACCTCCTTCTGGTCTAGCTGTTGCATTGGGTTTTTGAGATAGCTCGTGTCTATAGCAACAGGCTTACAAGACTGACAGTGGAGGACTTTCTGAGGTAACTGTGGGGGAACACAATAAGAGCTGGGGGTGTATGATGGAATTGCAGGCAAATTGGCTAGGAAATAAGTGTCCTGTTGTTTCAACTTTTTGGTCAAAGGGAACAAATTCTTATTAGGCAGGCTTTTATGTGATATCAATGTGTCCTTTTTTCACCAGTCCCTACTGCCCATAAGGGTGCTTGAGTTTGCAAGGTAACATTTGTCGGGAATTTTCCCTCCTGAGGAGAAACATCAAATTTGCATTCACCAGGGGCTTTATGCAAGTGCCTGCAGTCACTCTGCCTTTTTCATGGGTGTCAGAGGCAAATGGTACTAATGTGGTGGTCATCTCTATGGATGTTACTGTCAGGTGAAATAAATTCTGCTCTTTAAGCAAGCAAGGTAGATTCTCCAAGCTAACAAGATGATCTGCTGAACCCTGAAAAAAGTATCTGACTTTCCACTACCTGACCTGAAAATGTTCAGCAGCCTCCATTTCAAATTCAGAAGAAACAACATTGCACACACTGAGAAGAAAAAGAGCTAGATACCAATGTAATGCTTTACACTATCACAATTTTCTGCCTATGTTATTGTGCTGCACTGCAACAAAAATAATAGTTAGCTTCTACACAAATTAGCAAGACTTTCTTTCCACTGGGCTCGAACCAGGCATTACCATGGAATAAACCTAGCAGTTTGGTCACTAGGAATCAGAAACAACAGATAGCAAATAATCAATTGATCAATCACTGAATCAATTATCATATTCCTCTAGTCCTGTTTTACTATTCTTTCCATAAAATCTTGTATTTACAAATACACAAAAAACACAGGAGAGAGAGAGGGAGGGACAGAGAAGAAGGAGGAGAGGGAGGGGGAGAGGAGAGAGGGAAGGAGGGAGGGAGGGAGAGAGAAAGAAGGAGAGAGAGAGACAGAGACAGAGAGAGAAGCTTACACCAAATACGTATACAGAATTTGGGCTTTATTGTGTGGGCATTTTGCATAATCTTGATTTGAAGAATAAGAATCCTTAATTCGCTTTCAAAAGCAGGATAAAATCTGGACATAATTTCTCACTGAAGTTCTACTCTTGTCTATCTCTCTCTTCTGCCTACATGTTTTACTAGTTGTAGCAAAGAAGAAATCTGAAGAAAGCAGGAGGAAACAACATATTCAATAAGCAAAAGGAAGTCAGAAATTATCATTCTTTGAAACAGTATCATTCTTTGATACTCTTCATCTCTACCTGTGAATTATACCTCAGCAATGGAGTGCAGGAAGGCACAAAGTCACTGCTCAGTTGGCAGATGATGCTATCTAAGAAAGAAAGCATAGTGGATAAAATCCAGGAGAAATTCCTGATGTTGCCTACTTTGAAGATGCTGTGAAGACAATGCCATCAGAAAGTTAACAAATGAACAAAATTTGTAGATGGGAAAGACAACAAGAATATTAAATATTAAACCAAAGCGAAAACACTTTGTTCCATTGCATTAGACCTACCACCCAGACAAAGGAAGGAAAATTCTCCTGTGAAAAGGCAGGTAGAAAACCTTGAACGCTTGGAACTTAACTGATAAAGCAAAACAATTGAACAGGCAATATTTTAAAAAGGCAAGAGTTTAATCAAGTTCCATTTAAATTGCATACATGTATGCATTCATTCATTCATTCATTCATTCAATGAATGCAATTTAAACGGCATTCATTCAAAGCATCGCAAAATGGGCTAGGTTTTCAGGTATCATTCTGTTATCAGGATGTCCAGCAGCTCATTCTTTATTTGAGGAATGTAAAGTAAGAAGATACAAAGGAAAGTACCAGATTTTATAATTTCAGAAGCAATAAACATAGAGATAGTCTCCCACTAGTCTCAAAAACATTCAATATAGTTCTACCCCAAGATCTGCACTATTAGGCAAGGGAGCAGTAAAACTCCCTGCCTTGGGAATTAATTTAACATTTGGGTTATGTTTTTTATGTTTTTTTATTTTTATCCAATGTTTTAGTTTAGCTACTGTATTTGACTTATTTTATGATGTAATGTAATTAAATAATTTGCATAGTATTTGCAACATATTACTATATCAGTCAAAAGAGCTGTTAGCAGCAACAATTTTAGCTACATGAAATTCAGTTTTTATGTACCTGGTCCAGGAATGACAGATGTTGTCATAACTTGGCATCTCAATAAAGCCTAGAAATTCGAGATGACAGGGTGCTTTCTTGCCATCTGTAAATCTATGAAATCTTCTCAACAATACTCATAGTTGCCTTTCTGCACTTTGGGCATGATAAAGAAAGATCTTGGTTTACTGGTTTTGGATTCTCTGCGAAGAGATGGAAAGAGTCATGTATAAGAACTTCCATTTTCCCTTACAAAAATCCAAATCTCTACCTTGATTTTGTTCATTACAACTATGAACCAACCTCACAGGTTTTTTTGCGCACAACCTATGATCCTCATCTAGATCCAAAGCTACTTTCTGAACATTAAAATAGGGAGCTCCTCTTATCAAAATTTCTAATTTTTTCCATCGGAGCACATAGTGAAGGGAAAACATTACAGGAATTTGCCAGCCTAGCTTCTAAACCACACATGAAGTTTGGGTTATGTTTATTGTGTTTAAATCTTTCCTAAATAGATTTTATTCCTTCCCCAATTCCAATAAGTATACTTACTTTGAATTAGATTCAAATATGCTACATGTTCTTGATCATGGGAAATATAATCAAGGAAAATTCTTGAACACTTTAAGAAATGGTTGGAATTGCCTAAATAAAGAGGAGAAAAGTAACTGAATGGTGGGGAGAAAATTAGGAACAGCCATTGAGGAAGCATTTCTCCCAGCCATGATGAACTCCATAAATGTTAGACTAACTCCCAGTCAGCATACAAGACTTCCAATTGGAAAAAAGAAATGGCAAGAAACAACAGAGGTCAGTCAAAGAACGCACAATCCTGTTAAAATTCTTGAATGTCTTGTGGTTTACAATATTCTGAAAAAAGTATAGACATTTAGTTTATTCTTCCTTTAAAATAAATTTATGTAGAATAAAAAATGCTGGGAATGGTATTCTTCCAGATGAATAATTAAGTAGCTAAATTATTATATGAAATGTTTAATTTCTAGTGTAGATAGCTAGAACTTAAACATTTCATGTAATAATTTTTATATTTTATTTGGATGGTAATTCCAGATGGTAAGCTAAGAAATTGTTGTTTGAAACTCTACGGATATTTGTACAAGCCAGTTAGTGAGATCAACTAAAATGAAGAAACATTAATATATAGGACACAGTCAACTCAAATTTACTTTTTAGCTAACTTAGCTGAGACAGTAAATGGTTTAAATTAGTTTCTCGCTACAGAATTAACTGGATGAAATCAAAATGCTGGGACTCACTCTAGGCAGTCAAGTGTCTTTATACATGTAGTTTATCTATCTAAATGATTATGACCATTCTGTTCTAGCTGAACATCAATTATGAAAATATATGTTACAGCCAGCTTGTACAGCCAGCTTGCAGAGGTTAGGGTGCTGGCCTACAAATCAGAAGATTGTGAGTTCTAGTCTTGCCTTAAGCATGAAAGATGGCTGAGTAACTTTAGTCTGTCATTCTCTCTCACCCCAACCCCTCTCACAAAGTTCTTCTCATGGAGATAAGGAGGAGAAGATAGGAATATTATATATGTTAACCACCTTGACTTACTTATAAAAGTAATAAAGATGGGATAAAAATTTAATAAAAAACAAATCTTCTGTAATCTCTTTTAAATTACTGTACATAATGCATTATATGTAGGATAGCCTTTGATAAAAGATCAAAAACTATGGTCAAATAAAACTATAGCAATAGAATGACTACCGTATATACTCGAGTATAAGTCGACCCGAATATAAGCCGAGGCACCTAATTTTACCACAAAAAACTGGGAAAACTTATTGACTCGAGTACAAGTCGAGGGGTTTTTTTTCAGCACAAAACAATATCAAATGAATAATCAGATTTCAGAAAAGAAAGAGATAAATGAACAGATAGGTATCTGGTTAACAAAAACAACAGATGGTCAACAAAAACAGCAGATATTTACCTCTCTCTATTGAAAACAGTAAAACTCTTTATTATGCAGAATGTGGAATAAAATATAGTTAACCGATGTGGAATATAATATAGCTAACCAATGTTTCAAAATACCTGATGATTCTTCTTTGAAGTAGCTACAATGAACAAGAAGGTATTGTTAAAAATCAAGTTAGAAGAAACAGACTTGTTTAGGTAGCTCAGGCTGATGAGCAAAATTGTAGGTCTGGTTTAAAGCTCCTCCCCGGGGGAGGGGGGTGCAGAACAGGAAGAGGTGGAGGTCAGAGGGAACTGCTGGAGTTCCTTGGTTTGTGTGTGGGGCCAGTCCCGTTACCGCTTTATTCTGCGTGTGTCTTATATTACAGCAATGCTGCCTGCACATCAGTGGCCAGAGAGGGGAGAAGGGAGGAAAAGCCTGCTTACACAGACTGCAAACCGCCTGGGGAATAATGCAGGAAAGGAAGTGAGCCGGCTCTCTGTCTGAGTGCTCTAACTTCCTGCTCTCTCTCTCTCTTCCTCTCTCTCTCTCACACACACACACATTTCGCACACACACACTGGGGGGGGGGTGGAAGGGAGAAAGAAACAAGGGGAAAAAATCAGGATCTCATTACAAAAGCAACAGAGCGTTTTAGAGGACAATGCTTCTGGGCTGCTATCAATTGCAAAATAACTTGCACACACACACTGGAGGGGGGAGGGTGGAAGGGAGAAAGAAACAAGGGGAAAAAGTCAGGATCTCATTACAAAAGCAACAGCGTTTTAGAGGACTGTCAGCATGGAAAACTGGGGGATTCTACGCAGCTCTCTTTAAAACGGAGAGAAGAGACTGGCGAGAAACCCACCAGACCAGGGGCTGGGTACGGAATTCGAAAGTTGGAAGGGAGTCTGGAAGCGAGGAAAAGGGTTGTCGGGGAGACAGGTGAGAGCCAAATGCCAATGCAATGCTTCTGGGCTGCTATCGATTGCAAAATAACTTGCAAACACACACTGGGGGGGGTGGAAGGGAGAAAGAAACAAGGGGAAAAAGTCAGGATCTCATTACAAAAGCAACAGCGTTTTAGAGGACTGTCAGCATGGAAAACCGGGGGGATTCTACGCAGCTCTTTCATTGCACTGTGGAGTCCATGAAGTGGGGCTTGCCTGCAGGAAAGCGGCTGCCCAGCTCCGGAGCTCCACACCATTTTTTTTTTCAGAGGGAAATCTGACTCGAGTATAAGCCGAGGGCGGTTTTTTCAGCACAAAGAATGGGCTGAAAAACTCGGCTTATACTCGAGTATATACGGTATATGTAACAGGATTTGGATTTTTATTATGATGTTTCACTGACGCTTCACTATTCAGTTATTTCTTCTCTGTTTCAAGGGATTGTTTTTGGCACTAAAGGTCCCTAATCAGTTTCTCCCGAATCATTAAGATCACTTTTAAAAATCTTCCACAAGATATGATATTCTACTATGCTCCTTTTACCTGCTATGGTCTTCAATTTCCACACACTTCCACAATTTCCTCTGCATCACTACAAGAAATAAAAGATAAAGAGTGAAGAGGGAGAAGCCATTTTTGACAACTAATATAAGAAACAACATAGATATCGCTTTTCAGTTTTGATTTGGAACAAGGATTAAAGGAAATCAGAAAATCCAAACTCTACCACTTCTATTTAAAATTAAATAATGAAACTCTCTTAGTCTGGGGATTGTTGCTAAAGCAGCCAATTCTGCAAGAAACAGCTGAGCAAGTTAGTGCAGGTGACCGTTACTAAACATTGTACAACAAGACGATTATTATATTAACACAACAGTCTGCCTCATGAGTAGGCACAGTGCCAGCACTAAGGCAATACAGCATTGTTAGTGAGCGGGACATTATCCAGGACTGGCAGCCACAATAGCATATCTCCAGAGAACAGGAGATGGGCCTCAGCTTTGTTAGGCATATAATGAAAATCCATCAGCAGATTCAGATATTAAGAAACATTTGAACATTTCCCAGAAGAGGTAGCCAGTATAGTAAGGAAAAGCAAGGTAGGCAAAGCCAATGCTAAAATATGCAGTAATAAAAATTCCAGATTCTCACTGGCATTAAGAATGGACTTAAGTTTCAGGTGAATAAACTGTGTTAAGTCTATTCAGAATTAATTCTCACAAAAGGTTCTCCAATCATTTTCCTGCTTGTTGTCACCAAATCTTTTCTTTGGTTATATCACTTAACTGAATTGGTGTTTTTGACTTCATCTATCCACTTTTCTTGCTCTGATGCCAAGGCAAAGGGTGTTTAAGATTTATTGTCACTGTACAGTTATCATTTCATTGCCAGCCAGTCACTGTGACAGGTCAAAATGATCTGGCAAGATTTATATTTTCAGTGAGAAAAAAATAATACAACTGGCAGTGGGGAGGAGCCTGACCATGAATTACAATCTGATTGGATCCAGTTGGCCTATTCCTTAACACTCTCTCTCTCTCTTTCTCCCTCCCTCCCTCCCTCTCAGCAGTTGTGTAGGTTTGTTAGAGAAGAAAAATAAACGTGGCATAGCATTTCAATTTTTCAGCAAATATGGAGAAAGCAGGTGGCTTTTCTTATTCCAGGAGACACAGAACTTTGTTGCCAGAAGGAAAAAAACCTTACAGTGACTGTGATTTTTCACTCTCCCTCTTTCTGTACTTCTCCCAGTCATAGTCCCAACCTCATGCAAGAGTACCAACTTTCCTGACCTCATTTTGGAAGCAATGGTCTTCTGAAGCAGTGTGTTTTCTTTCCATTTCAAAAAGGGGGGGGGGAGCATTGCTGGAGAGTGAGGGAAAGGATTGGTTTTGAATGAAATTGCTTCCTTCTGAAGCCTTTTCTCACTTTTCTCATTTAAGCATAGAGTATATCAAGATGTGGAACCAAGTCATAGTGAGAACTCATAACACTTTCTCTACTCACTTTTTAAAAGTAGGGATCCAGAAGCAAGCGCTTTCTCCTAAACTAAGAAAACATATTAAGATAAGGCAAGATTCTAAACCAGAGCAAGCTTTTAAAAAAATGCAAACTATACATGAAATATGAATGTTTGTTAGGAGCCACTTAGAGTCGAGAGCCAGGCAATATACAATTTAATACATTAATAAATTGTACTACATGGGAATAATGAGGATCATTCCCATGTAGTATATCTTTATGATTCCTTGGGTCAGTCTGGACATAGAGAGCTTATGTGGCAGAAAATGACTACCAATATACTGGTGAAGGTTTTCAAAGATGGCGGCAGTACTGAGCTTCAGGTTCAATGACTTGTCTAAATGACAGATTTTGCCAGCAACTGAGGCTGGCATCTTCAGAAGCAAACAGTCTGCAATGCAAATCCTATGCAATTGAACAGGGACTGATTTGGTTCCTGTCTTTTTAGTCAGTTAGGTCACTAAGTATCTGAATTGTGGCCTATGCTCCTGTGTCTCCAAAGCCATGGAAGAGATGATCATCCAACTTTGTTCTCTCCAAATCAAGTCTAATTTCCATCAGCTATCTTATATATTCTGGAATTTCTTTAAAGTTCTACCTGCTATTTGATCATTTAACATTATGCAATCAGCTGAAAGAAAAATTAAAGGGTTGATTAACTTTTGCTTTCATGATGAGACCTTCCCCCAATTTCTATGATAAGCAAGTACTATTATAGGAGTAATTTTTTTTATGAGGTGAATGGAGGTCACAATAATTTCAACCCTTACATATTCTGATAGGCATTTGTCTGTCACAAGGAAGAATGGCCTATATCAATGTTTCTGAACTTTGACAACTTTAAGATGTGTGGGCAAAATTCCCCAGCCAGCCATGATTGAGTACAACATGTCTCTCTTATTCCGTAAAAAAAGCATCTATATCTTTTAAAAAGGTGTTTTTCAATTCTGCTATATTATTACATAAATCTTCCTCCACTTCTATAATCAGAGCAAGTCCTTCCAGCATTATCTTTTTTTTTTTTTTGCAGAGGCTGTTTCTTGGATAATCTTTGTATGTAGGATAACATTTCTTGAAGAAGAGCATGTCACATTTTTTCCAAAGATAGTTGAGGGAAAAAAGGCAAAACATTTCTACTTAATTCCTTGTCTTTGTAAGGAAAGGGGAGAACTGAAACAAGCTTTAATCATAATTCTGTCAGATTATCAAATTTTCAAGCAACTATACTATGTCTTTACAGTTTCTGTATCCTCGATTAAATGGATTATCTGGACCCCTTTCAGTCAGGATCCAGGCCTGATATTGGTCACGTTTGTTGATGATCTCTGGCAAGAGCAGGATGGGGGCAATGCAACCATCCTTGCTCTTCTTCACCTCTCAGTGGCTCTCGATACCATTGATTATGGTATCATTTTGAGTCAGATGTGGAGATTGGGACTGTGAGGCACAGTTCTGTGCTGGGTTGGCTCCTTTTTCTTTCTCTCATTCCCAAGAAGTGAGAGGTCCAGCCCTCAGCTGCTATTTTGTGGTGTGCTGCAGGGCTTAATACTTTCTCCACTCCTTTTCAACATCTATATGAAACTGCTGCATGAGATCATCATGAGACTGTCACCTCAAGTTGAGGTATCTACAGTATGATGATGACATTTCCGTTTTTGGTGACCCAAGTGATGCTATGGCCACACTCTCCCGGTGCCAGAAGGCTATGCGGGCCTGGATGGGAGACAACAGCTTTGACTGACCCCTGATAAGACTTTGGATACTGGGATCCGGGATTTTGCCATATTTGACTTTGAGTGGCACTGGCCCAGAAAAATCCAGTTTGCAATTTGGGGCTTCTACTGCAGCAATCCCCAACCTTTGTAGCTTAGCAGCCTGGTGAGGGAGTGAGCGGAGGAAGAGAGAAACAAGGCTGTACAAGTGGTGGGCTGGCACACACACACACACACACACACACACACTCATGCATAAGCACACCAGAATGCCTACCATCCCTGTCTTACTGTCCCCATTTATCTGTATGTACTTCCTTTGTTCATGTTTATGTTCATACTTATACTTGTCTTCTTCTACATGTTTGACAAACAAACAAACAAACAAATAAATAAAATATAACCAAATACTTGATTGTTCTGGTCTGCCATCTCCTGGCAAAATTAAAATACTACATTATTTTCACACACAAGAAAAAATTATCTACTTATTGTATATCACAAAGCACACTAAATTCTCCATTCAGATAAACTTGTCTCCTAATCACTTATTTCCCCACCCCCAAAACATTTAGTTTGTTTTTCAATTGAATTGCATAGCATATATGTTACATTAAAGGTAAAAAAAATCTGAAGTGATTTATTTTGGTCTGATTTTTCTATTTCTCTAAACTCGGAATTTTAACAAGGATGGGCAGACTTTTTATATCCATTGTAAAAGTTATTTTCCCCTCACTGTTTCAAAAATATTTTGTTAAGTTTCCAGTTTAGCCTCTACACCTGGGATTTCCTGATAAACTCTCATGGAACTACTAACTGGGTCTACAGTACTTTGCTTATCTTTTTGAAGATCAGCCAAATCAAGGGGCATTTTAAATAATCTATAAAAATGATTAAAACTGAAAAATAAATATGCCAAATTTGAAGATGTTTATCACAAAATAACTATTAAAATTATAAGACACTTAATCCTAACAATATAAAGGAATTTCAGTAAATCAATGCAAAAAGGTTTTTTATGGCATTAAAAACTTAAAATATTAATAATATATTGCATGGAGGAAAATACCTTTTCAAATCTAATTAAAACAAGTATTGAAGTAGCCAGTTATATTTCCAACATAAGACAGTTCTACAAATTTGGCCCATACCTAAAAAGGCTCTGCCACTTTTAAGCAAATTTGATGATACGGTTTCTTATAAGGTAATCATAACTTTGACACCATTCATAGAGATAAAAATGACTTTTAAGTAACTTAATTCTCAATATAACCATTTTCAATTGATCCCAGAAACAAACCAGGAACCAATCTTTCTGATATAAAATTGGAATAATATAATGTAAATATATCCATGATTTTTCATTCTGTACCAATTGAAGTTTACAAACTGCCTTCAAAGGCTATAGATAAAATATTGCAATACAGTAGTTGAATCTGCATATAATCAGAGCCTAACTGAAGCAAGGCTGTTGCCTAAACTGATAGAATTGTGCTACTTGGCTTTATCTAGCAGTTCTCATAAAGAATGCCAAGCACCCCACAAAAAACAAATTTAAGAACTAGGGGTCAAACCAGCAGGTTAATTTTGAAAACATGCCAAAATCTTGTTCTTTCTTTTAAAAATATGTACAAAAAAGAGTAAGCATTTTTTCCAGCCAAAAGTTCAACTGGTTTGAGCAAGAGGCATCCCTGACCCTCTGGGAGTCTTGAAAAAGATTTACTTCCAGCATCTTTCAGCAGAGTAACCATTTCCTTCTTTAGCAAGGGGCATCCCTGACCCTCTAGCTTTGTCTAGCTTTGCAGCTCTGGCTGTAACATAACTCACTTCTTTACTGAGAAAACTTTCTATAACCTATAGTAGATAGAAACAAAAAACCAGAAACCAGATGTAATTGCCATTTAGTTTAGTAGGATGAAATGGAAGTAAATGGACAGTAAATAGGAAGAACATACCCTTAATAATTTATCTGAAGTGATTAATAACAAATAATGTTGCTTCAACTTCTCACACATGCATTTTATATAAAATAGAATTGTGAAAGATAATCTAGTCCAACATACTGCAATGTGCAGGAAAACCAGTTAAAATGTCCTTGAGAGGTGACTGTCTTACCCCTTAAAAACCTCTAGACAGGCAAGCCACAATTACCGTAGATGGATTGTTCCACTATTGTGAGAAAACTGTTCGTTCTATTTAAGAGACTTAAATAGTTGTACTTTGTGCCTTTGTGAAATTGTCTCTCTTCCTGCTTCTGAAGCCACAATAGTTTGAGGAACAAAAACCCAGCTCCTCTTGTGTTTGTTATAAAAAGCCCTATTAAACTGTAAAGAGGCTATGCAGGAATGAACCAATGTGTTTTAACCAGAAAATGAAAAATGCTAACCTTTGGGTACCATGTCATTGAACTGAATTTAAGAGATCGAGACAGAGAGTCCCATTTTCGGCCTGGATGGCCTCCTGAGCAGTGCTCTGCCAGCCAAAACAGGGAGCACTAGGCTACACACGTCTTGTTTTGGTCGGCAGAACACTGCAGGAATCCATCTGGGTTGAAAATGGGCTGCAGAGGGGCTACACACGGCTCCCCCTCACCCCGTTTTGGCTGCAAGAGGCACCATGGGCCGATCCTTTGCTATTTCCAGGCCAGCCCCACGGACCAGATTTAGCTACCCTGTGGCAGGCCTTGAGTTTGATATTCCTGCCCTATACCACTCCAGACAAGTGGCTGTTTGATTATTTTATATGCAAAATTATAGTTTATCTCTTTGAGGATTTTGATGAAGAGGACATGGTTTATTAATATTGGCTTGAGAATCAACTACTCAACTTAGAAACCAAACTTTATTTAGAAGAGAAATAACATATGTACTAAATTTGTAAGTATCAATTTAAAAAGAGTATTGGGTTCTAATATGCAGTTCCCTGTGTGAAGCATTAAAGAATTACTGCTAAAGTGGTACCTCAGTATACTCAATTGTTTCAAAACTCATCGAATTTGGAACTCAATGCATTTTGACAAGAAAATCCCGGGACTCTTAATTTGTTTGATACTCAACATGCAAGCTAGAACCTGTCAATGTTGGTTGCCTCGCGACTCACTGCCCTTTCCACCCAAAACAAAAGGTGACGTGGACTTCTGACTGTGCTTCCAGTGCCATTGGGGATGAGGACTGCAAGCTTCCCAATCCTTCTCCAAGCTTTCCCCATTGGAGGGCTCCAAGAGAAGCCATAGCAACACTGTAGGGGTGATGAAATAAAGGGGGGCAACTTGCAGGTCAAGGAGAGCCGCATCTCTCCTCCCTGACTTAGAAAACCCCTCATCCAAAAATGAGGAACAGCGGCAGTCAACATGGCTACCATGAAGCTGGGAACAGCCAGAATATCTAAGAAAGGGCAGGAGTGACAAAACAGTGAACAGAGATTGTTGCTGAATGCGATGATTCTTTTTTCTTTAAAAATTAACCCAAGAATAAAAAAATCCTAGAGAAAAGGCTCTAAAACTGTAACTGTTTAAGCAGGGGAAGAAAATATTTTAAAAGAGATTTTTGCTGAAAAGTTGAGAGCATCATCTGCTGACAAAAAGAAAAGTGACTCCTAGACGCCTGGAAATTTACAGAGGAGGAAACTTGATGTCATGTTTCTCAGAAAACACAACCCACCCCAATAATAAGCCAATCCTACGTTTTTTGGAGGGCTGTTCCCCTATCCCCAAAATAAGCCTGGGGGATGGGGATGGCCAGCACGAGTGGTGGTGCAGGCACAGGGAGGGGGGCGCAACTGTTCGGCTGCAGAGAGGGGCAAAAGTCACTCTGCACTGAAGCAGAAGCATTTTGAGCCTTCAGTGTATCCCAGGATTGCAACGCTGAAGGTTTGGAACGGAGCCTTCAGCACTGCAATCCTGGGAGATGTTGAAGACTTGGAGTGGAGCCATTTTCATGGGGAGGGGAATTTTCCTGCCTGTTATCCATTCTTCTTGGAGCAGGACCCTTCAAGGGTTGCTTGCTTGTTTGTTTGTTTGTTTGTTTGTTTATTTCTCAAGCAAGTATTAGATAACAGGTATAAGTATAACCATGATTGTGAACACATGAAATGAATACAAATTTTAAAAAAAGAAACATTAGGACAGGGATGGTAGGTACTTTGGTACGCTTATGGACGTCCCCTACAGACTTCTTAGGAAAGGGGTGAGGTCAATAGTAGATAGTCTAAAGTTAAAGTTTTTGGGGTTTGGGGAAGAAACCATAGAGTCAGGTAGAGTATTCCGAGAGATTACCACTCTGTTGCTGAAGTCGTGTTTCCTGCAATCAACTTTGGTGCGATTTAGGCTTCCAGTTTCATGTGGCTTCGGCAGCAGGAATTCGCAACTCTCCATGATTCCTGTTGCGCTCGCCCCCAAGATGCCTCCAATCCAAATGGGTCTGGGGGATATGGCTGCCCTGTAGAGGCAGCCAAAGAGAGAGGGGATCTGGACAAGGGTTTGGGGGTGTCACAGACCCCCTCCCCAGCCAGAAAAACCCCTTTTTCCCAAGGTGGTGGAGCGGCGGTCAGTAATGGCCACCACAAAGAAGCCTGCTGCAGCTGGGTAAGATTTGCGCTGGAGGAAATAGGAGAAGTGAAAGTGCTGGCTGAACTGGGACAATAAGAAACTTTTTATCCTGGAAACTGAATCGCTTGAATTCTTTACAGGATACATTGTTTCCCAAAGAAGTTGGAAAGCTGCAAAGAAAGCTGTTAAGGGAAAGTTTTTTTTTTTCTTCACTCTCCCTCCCCATAGAAACAGCAGATGGAGATCTGGAAAATCTACTTGGGCACTGAAGGTAATCCAATTTGAAATTTAAAGCCAAGGGATAAAGGATTTCTGGACACTGGATTTAAAAACTTAAATTTTTTTCTACTTTTTACAAGGGGAAGGGAAGAGATAAAGATTTATTATAAGATTGTACTGAAGGAGACTGCTTTGAGCCTATAAGAACAGGAATAAAAGACATTAAGACTTCTAGAAGATCATCTTGGAACTGTGTGTTTGAATTCTACTCTAGGAGGTGAAAATATAGAAAGAAGAAAGTGCTAAATGAAACTGTTTGCTTTGATTTGGTTTGCTTTGTGACTTTGAGATCTTTGTGAACTTTGGTTAAAAAAGAGGGGGAGGAACTAAAGACATTAGGGTTGCTTCAAAAAAAGAAAGAAAGGGAAAATAGCATTATCTTTTTAAGGACTACAAATGGAATTTCAAAGACTGAAAGAAGAAGATAAGGACTCTTCTGGATCCATTTTTCACTTTTTAGAAATGGCGATTGCTACCTATCAAGAAATACGACAACAACAGGAAGGCTGGGATGAAGAGAAGAAGCCATCTTTAATGGACAAACACACTTAGTGGAGGAAGAAAAGCGAAAGGGGGAGCAAGGAAAAGGTGAACTTAGAACTTAAAAAAGCAACGAAGAAAAAGAAAAATGAGATGAAAAAGCGATACAATGTCAGAAAGCAACAGAAAAGAGAAATACAACAGAGAGGGAAGACTAAGAGAGTGAAATTTGAGAGATGGGGGGGGTCAAAAAGCTAGAATGGATAAGAAAGAAAGGGGAAAAGGAAAGAAGTCAAAAAGGATTTAAACAAAATGCTAAAAAACGATTTTTTTTCAGAGATAAGGGGTAAGACAATTTTATAATAATGATTCTGCAAAAGTACATAAGAATGTATTGTAGATATTAATATTTGAAACTGAGTTAGAAAATCAGAAAATTATATAATTTAAAAATGTATTAAAGGGAAGCCATGATTTAATTATAGAGTTTAATTTCTTATATTACTTTTATTGTTTAAGAATTAATAATAGAATCTAATTTCCTATGAAATATTGTTCTTATTATATTATAAATTGAATATTCCTTTTTCTTTTTTTTTTAGTTTTATTATTACTGATTAAATTCAATATTATTTGTTTGTTTTATTATTTTGAAATGTAATACTTAGAATGTATGGAGCAGAATCAGTACGGAAAATATGTATTAAGTGTTATTTAGGGGAAAGATAAAAAGTTGTCATACTTCAATCTGGGTTTACAGGAGAAATATTGCATTAGATAGAAAGGATAAGTAGGTGATTGAAAGAAAACGGACCAAAGAGGCAAATAAAATTATTTAATCGAGATGGAATAAATAAAATAGAATCAAAAAAATGACTAGGAGAGAGAAAATATATGGAAAATAGAGAATGTTAAATAAGATATGAGATAGTATATTAGGTGAGTATAAACTGTTAAGCCTGTGTTCCCCAACCAGGGTTAAGAAGACAAGCTAAACAGAATGTGCAGCTTAGTCAGATAGGCACACAGATAAATGAGTGAGATAAGCTTGTATGTTTGTTAACATACAGTAAAAATAACAGATACGCTTGTGCTACCAAAAATATAGTTTATTCCATTTAGAGTTTATAGCATAGTCAAAATAACAGTCCATTAGTCATGTATCATTTTAGTCAGTCAATTCAAGGATATTCAATTAGCAAAGTCCGTGTAGAATATCCAATGTCAGTTCACTTACAATAAATCAGTCCTTTCTCTCTCCCTTTCCAGTAGGAGAAAAACGCAGTCTTGAATCCATCCAGTAATTAGGGATCATAAAGCCAGAGAGAGCAAGCTGACGTTCCTTGCTTCTTTTATGGTGCTTTTTACAACAACTCCCTTAATTACATTCCTACAGTTAAAGTTGCAGACACCTTAACTAATAAACCATGATTACATATTTATTATTTTACCTAAACCAGTTAGGGTAAACAATGTTATCCCTAACATTCTCCCCTTTTAGGAAATAATAATACTATAACTATTTACATCTTTAAATCATATTTGTTACAACTCTCTTTAAACTTAATTACTCCTTGAGCTTTTGTAAATTGGTCTGCAATGTTTTCTTCCGTCATGCAGTATTCCAATTTAATTAGTCCATTCTTTACAGATTCTCTAACATTTAAGTATCTTAAATCAGAATGCTTTGATCTAGTTTTTACAGCAATACTAGTAGCTAACTTTATGGCTGCCTGGTTGTCCTCGTACACAATAATGGAATCTTTAACAGTTACACCCATGTCTAATAATAACTGTTTGTACAAAATTAAGTCAGTGCATAGTAATGACAGACATGAAAATTCCGCTTCCATCGTGGACAAGCTAACATGCTGTTGTCTGATTGACCTCCACCCTATTAGTGTCTTACAAAATAATATAGCCATCCCAGATGTTGATTTTCTAGTATTTATGTCAGTTGCAAAACTTGCATCTGCATAGGCACTAAGACTCAAATCACCCTTTGGTTTTATATACAATGCATGGTTCATTGTTCCTTTAAGATATCTTAAAATTCTCTTTAATGATTGCCAATGACATTGATGTGGATCTGAATTAAAACGTGCCAGCTGATTAATACTATAAGCTATATCAGGCCTTGATCAATTGCTGATATATGATAAGCTACCAATCAAAGATTGATATATGGACTTATCAAATTTGGGACTTTGATCACTAGTTTGGCAAACTTCCTGACTCATTGGAGTCTTTGCCAGTTTACAAAGTTCCATTTTGTACGTTTTAATAAATTGACAAATTTTATCTTCTTGAGATATCTTAAATCCATTTTTTGTTTTGTTAATTGTCAGTCCTAGATACCTTTTAATTTCACCTAAATGCTTTAATTTTATCTTTTTGCTAATAATGATATAATCTCATTAGCTTCATTATTAGTCTTAGTTATCAAAGCAATATCATCTGTAAATAATAACAATAATGACACCGTTCCATTATTTTCTCTTTTAAACACACATGGATCTGCTAAACCAGATTTAAAAACTACCATATATACTCGAGAATAAGCCGAGTTTTTCAGCACATTTTTTGTGCTGAAAAAAACCCCCTCGGCTTATACTCGAGTCAGATTCCCCTCTGAAAAAAAAATGGTGTGGAGCTCCGAAGCTGGGCAGCCGCTTCCCTGCTTCCGTGTTTCCTTTGCAACTTTTAAGCATGGGAGTAATCGGAAGCAGAAAAGTTCTTGCTTGAGGATATATTGTTTTTTCTTTTTTTAACTGTTTTTTTTGGGGGGGAAGACCCACCGCCATGTGAGAATGCTCAGACACGAAATCTATCCAACCGAAAATAAGTGTGTGTGTGTGTGTGGGGATTTTAACAGAGGGAAGATGTAGGGAGAAGGCAAAAGCGACAGAAGATCCTTCAGGGGAAACTGAGGGGGAGACTCACCCTTGGTCCAGATGAGCCCCCTTCCCCTTTCTCTAGGCTGAGAAAACAATGCGAGCCGAGGTTGCTTCGGCTCCACTCAGCTTCATTTCCTCAGCTCCAGCTGTTTTCAGTCCACTCGGGAGGAGGGGGAGGAGGAGGGGAAGGCAGCTCGCGTTGTTTTCTGAGCTCTAGGCTGAGAAAGCAACGCGAGCCGAGGTCGCTCCACTCAGCTTCATTTCCTCAGCTCCAGCTGCTTTCAGTCCACTCAGGAGGAGGGGGAGGCCTTTCTGAGCTCTAGGCTGAGAAAGCAACGCGAGCCGAGGTCGCTCCACTCAGCTTCATTTCCTCAGCTCCAGCTGCTTTCAGTCCACTCGGGAGGAGGGGGAGGAGGAGGTGGTGGTGGCAGCTCGCATTGTTTTCTGATAGTGAGATCATTTCCCAAATTAATTGATTCACTAACCCAAAAGAAGAAGATGCTGATGACAGTGGGAGGCAGGAGTCACTCTCTCCCTTGCAAGAAAAAAGCAAGAGCCGTTCTTATGATCTCTCCCTCTCTCTCTTTTTCCCCGTAATACAGTAAAGCCCTTTCCAGCACGCGCGCGCGATCCCTCCCGCCGCTTTGCACCTTGCAAATGCAAAAACCCTGGGGTTTTGCATTTGCAAGGTGCAAAGGGGCGGGGGCGGATCGCGCGTGCGTGCTGGAAAGGGCTTGACTTTATTGGGGGGGGAGAGAGAGAGAGAGAGATATCATAAGAATGGCTCTTGGTTTTTTCTAGCAAGGGAGAGAGTGACTCCTGCCTACCACTGTCATCATCATCATCTTTTGGGTTAGTGAATCAATCAAACCTTTCATGATAGTGAGATCGTTTCCCAAATTTCCCTTAAATCAGGGAAGAAATCAGAAACAAACCTTTGGGCTGAGAATAAGCCTGTTCCTATGATGCCATTTTTGTTCACTTCAGTGTGAAAAGTGTGAAAAAACACATTTCTTTTTCTTCATCTTCTTGTTCCCTATTTACTGGTCTCTTTTAAAGAGGAAATTGTGAACATCAAACTTATTCTCAACTGTCCTAGTGAAAGTTTTTATTGGCATCGATTTTTATTTTTGAAATTTACCAGTAGCTGCTGCATTTCCCACCCTCGGCTTATACTCGAGTCAATAAGTTTTCCCAGTTTTTTGTGGTTAAATTAGGTGCCTCGGCTTATATTTGGGTCGACTTATACTCGAGTATATACAGTAAATTGTTTAATTCTTTCACAATATATTGGTTCCATTCCTAGCCAGATTGTTTCAATCCATAAAGACTCCTTTTGAGTTTCCAACAATCATTACTATTTACTTTATTGTCTTTTATAATAACTGGCTTGGGTAAATATATAGTGTGCTGCAATGGTGCATGCAGATAAGTAGTTTCTACATCTAAATGGTTAATGATATAGTTTTTCTTAGCTGCCCACACTAAAGCTGCTCTCAAAGATGTTGCCTTAAGACTTGGTGCAAAAACTTCATCGTAATCAGATGCAGTTTGATTAAATCCTTGAGCTACCAACCTAGCTTTATGGGAAACAGTCCCATCATTTCCAGTTTTTACTTTAAATATCCATTTGCACCCAATGGATTTTTCTCCTGGAGGTAATTTGGCATCTTCATATACTTTCATTACCTTTAATGAATTTAGTTCTTTTTCCATTGCCTTTTGCCAATTCTCCTGATCCTAAGCAGTTCATCTTAAGTTCATCTACACTTGTTGGAACTTTAGTTACTTGGCAAACTATACTTGCTTGATACCTATCAGGTGGTCTAGTTACACGTGTAGTACGTCTAGGTATTACAGGACTTACAGGTGGACTTTCATTTATTAACTGTTCTTGATTATCTAACTCTTCCTGATCAACTGTTTCCTCTTGTTCTGGTCCTATTTGCTCTTCGTGGACTTCTTCTTTTATTGGACTCTTCTTATAACTCGTCTGATCTTTTTGCCTTTTGTAGGATTCAATAATTACTTCGTTATTTAAATCTTGCTCTAATCTATTCCATCCTACATGTTCTAGGAATTTAGCACTAGCACTGGTGTAAACTCTAGATGTACCTGGTTCCCAGAATCTATAAGATCTGTGATTAGATTCATATCCTACAAAAAATAATCTTTTAGCTCTATGCTGTCCTTTGTGTCTGAGTTGTGTAGGGATATGCACCCATGCTGGTGCTCCAAATGTGTGCATGTAACTTAAATCAGGTTTTGTACCATGCCACAGTGTGAATGGTAATTCATCTATTGTTGAATTAACAACATTATTTAATATATGATACCACACATTATTGCTTCTTCCCATAAATTGTCAGGTAATCCGGAATCAGACAACATAGTACGTGCCATTGACTGCAGTGTTTGGCCTCGTCTCTCTATAAAGGCATTATGTTGTGGCCTATGTGGTGCAGACTTTTTATGTTGAATACCTAACATCTTAAGTCTATTCTGGAATTTATTATTTGTAAATTCCGTACCATTATCTGTTATAAGAGTTACTAATTTCTTTTTAGTTTTTCTTTCTGCAAATTTTATCCAATTAAAGAGATTTAGATACGTTTCAGTTTTGCTCTTCATTAAATAGCAGAACCCATATCTAGAATAGTGGTCCATTATGTTTAATATGTATCGAGCACCTCCTACACTTGGTTTTTTCGGACCTATTAAATCGGCAAATACTATTTCTAAACGCTCTTTGGTAGTAAATCCATCAACTCTATTTGCCGGTATGACCTTGCTTTTGCTTTGATTATAAGCAAAACATTGCAAATACTTATTACAAGGTTTTAAACTTATTCCTTTAGAAAGTTGAACAGTTTTCTTAAGCATTTTAAAATTTAAATGCCCTAGCCGTCGGTGTAACAAGTGAATACATTCATCATGAGGTTTCTTATTATCATAAACCATGTTAGCCACCTCTAAATCATTATCATTTAATACATATAATTCACCTCTTAAAGATGCAGTAATTTTCTTATCTTCTTTTTCAATTATGCAGTTATCTCCCCTAAATGTAACTACATATCTTAGTTTAACCAAAATTCTAACTGAAATTAAATTAAACTTAAGTTGTGGTATATATAACATTTTTACATTCTCTTTTTTAAAAGAACAATATGCTATACCTTGACCTTTAGCTTTCAGTTTCCAGCCATTGGCTAACGATATCTGCTGTGTACTCTGGGACATTTTAATAAAATTTTTGTTATCATTTGTTATACAGTGGGATGCTCCACTGTCAACCACCCATAAATTATTTTTTACAGCTCCGTTAGTATACATGGCTAACTCTAAATTTTTATTTATCTTTTGATGACTTTTAGTATTCTGGCCAGCATTCTGGCACTTTGCTTTTTTACAAAATCTTGCCAAATGTCCTCTTCCTCCACAATTAAAACACTTTTTAATTGCGTATGCAGTAGGAGATTCATTATCTTCTTTTTGAGGTTGCTCCCTCCTTAACTGATCTCTTTCAAGTCTTCTTCTTGCCTTTTCAATCAATCTACCAGTTATATCAGTTAAAGTTAGACTTTCCTTAGGCAAAATTTCAAGGGAAGTGACGTAGTTATCATAACTTTCATTTAGTGATGATAGAATTATGTAGACTTGGTGTACTTCAGAGAAAATAAGCTCTTTCTTGTGCAGTTCTTGAAAAATGCTTTTTATAGAATTCAAATGACTAAGCATATCACCATTTGTCTGGAGATGCGTCCTGAAAAGCTTCCGTGTTAGATTTATGTGAGCACCAATGTTATCTCGGACATAAATCCTCTTCAGCTTCTGCCAACACCCAACAGTCGTTTGCTCTCCGTGGATATGAACAAGTTGCTGATCAGACAGTGTTAGTCCTATTATGCAAAAAGCTTGTTCATTCTTCTGCATAAAGTCTTTTATCTTTTGTCTATCTTCCTCAACCTCTGGATCCCATTCCTCTATGTTTGGTGGATTTTCAATTATGTTCCACAGACCTTCTCTTGGTAGAAGTAGACTACATTTCATAGACCATGATACATAGCTTGTTCCATCCAACTTGGATATAAGGGACAAACTTTGTAGATTGACTTGTGCCATGTTTTCTTATATGGATATAAAACTATAATTAATAAAACACAGCTGTCTGTTTACTGTAACGTTTAACAACACAAACTCTCACTTTTTACATAAATCTATTTTATCCTAGTTAAACTGACTTTGCAGCCTCTGGGGCCATAACCAGTGTTAAGCCTGGGTTCCCCAACCAGGGTTAAGGCGACAAGCTAAACAGAATGTGCAGCGTTAGTCAGATAGGCACACAGATAAATGAGTGAGATAAGCTTGTATGTTTGTTAACATACAGTAAAAATAACAGATACGCTTGTGCTATCAAAAATATAGTTTATTCCATTTAGAGTTTATAGCATAGTCAAAATAACAGTCCATTAGTCATGTATCATTTTAGTCAGTCAATTCAAGGATATTCAATTAGCAAAGTCCGTGTAGAATATCTAATGTCAGTTCACTTACAATAAATCAGTCCTTTCTCTCTCCCTTTCCAGTAGGAGGAAAACGCAGTCTTGAATCCATCCAGTAATTAGGGATCATAAAGCCAGAGAAAGCAAGCTGACATTCCTTGCTTCTTTTATGGTGCTTTTTACAACCACTCCCTTAATTACATTCCTACAGTTAAAGTTGCAGACACTTTAACTAATAAACCATGATTACATATTTATTATTTTACCTAAACCAGTTAGGGTAAACAATGTTATCCCTAACATAAACTTTGATTGATGTCTGTATAAAAAGAGTTAACCCGGGGTAAGCCACTTTCCAAAAAGAAATTTTATGTATTTATGTTTTGTGTAATGTTTGTTTAAGTTTGATAGGATGTGGAAGAGTACTAATGAAATTATATTCAGTGAGTATATAATTTTAAGGCAGAAGAATTATGATTAAATAGAAGGAAAGGGAGTAAAGTTGATTAGATAAGATAAATATATAGAAATGTGATAAACTGGAATTATCTTCTTCTTAAACAAGATGGTTTATCTGTTTCTTTTAGAAAAAATATTTTATGTTACTACATCCTATGTTTTGTTTGTGTATGTAAAATAAAAACTAATAAAGTTTGTTCAGCCTACACCCCAAAATACAATTCACCATGGAAACAGAAGCTAACAACCAACTTCCCTTCCTAGATGTCTTGGTATACAAAAAATCCAATGGCTCCCTAGGACACACCATCTACCAGAAGAAAACACATACAAACCGCTATCTACACGCATTCTCACACCACCACCCAGCACAGATCAATTCCGTAGCCGAGACACTCATCTCCAGAACAAAATGCTTAGCCGACGAGCAACACCTAGAGACCGAACTACACACTCTCACTGGCGTGCTGACAGCCAATGGATTCCAAAGAAAGATCACCCACCTAATCCAAAAAGAAACCCCAACCAAAATGCAAGACAGAGAACAAGAGAATGGCAAAGCCCTCTTCCCATATATAAAAGGCACTACAGACAAAATCAGCAAGATCCTCCAAAAACACAACATTAAGACAGCATTCTGCACAAACAGAAAGATATCCACCATCCTAAGAAACCCTAAGGACAAAATCAAGTTAGAAAATCAAGGAGTATACGAAATCCCTTGCATTGCCTGCCCCACCACATACATTGGACAAACTAACAGAAGAATAAGTGCACGCATTGAAGAACATAAGAACTCAATCAAAAAAGAAGAACCGACCTCTTCCCTGGTCCAACACCTCAAAGCCACAGGACATGAGATTGACTTTAAAAATACCAGAACTATCGCCAAAACCGAACACTTCAGCAGCAGAATAATCAGAGAAGCCATAGAGATAGAAAAACGCCCACACAGCATGAATAAACGAGATGATACCTCCCGCCTACCAGCCATTTGGAAACCCGCCCTCATAAACAGATGAGTACCTAACATGAAGAATGACACTAGATCCACACCCCTCAGAGCCACACAAGATGCCACCACACTTCCACGTAGAAAGCAGACTCACACCCACACAGAAGATGAGACACGACCACGGACCAGAAGCTGCACTGCAGCTGCATCACTACCCACTTCAAACCCCTGAGCCACACATGAAGCGAACTGACCCCCACCATGAAGATGCAGCACGACCACGAATCTGAAGCCAAACAGCAAGATCACAGTTCACCAGCTCAAATCCCCCAGCAACTAAGACTAACCTGAGCACAACCCAGCCCCCACCCGAACAAAACACGCCTCTAGCCAATCAGAACACAGCCAACCCCCCAACCAATCAGAACACAGCCAAACCCCCAACCAATCAGAACACACCCCCACCCAATCAGAACACAGCCAAGCCCCCACCCAATCAAGTCACACCCCTACTAGCAGTTAAAAGGAAGAAGCAGCTGCAAGCTCACATCACTGAGAAGCACAGATCTGAAGACCAAGCCTGAAGATGATGAACGAGACTTCATCGAAACGTTGCCTAGATACTTCCAATCTTACGCGGGAGAAAACCCGAATAACCAAAGATCCATATATATATATATATATATATATATATATATATATATATATATATATATATATATATATATATATATATATATATGTTTTCTGATGTTCTCGCGGGTATTTGTATGTGGATCTTTGGTTATTTGGGTTTTCTCCTGCGTAAGATTGGAAGTATCTAGGCAACGTTTCGATGAAATCTCATTCGTCATCTTCAGACTTGTGTCTTCGGCTTTGTGCTTCTCGGAGTAATGTGAGTTTGCAGCTGCTTCTTCCTTTTAACTGCTAGTGGGGGTGTGACTTGATTGGGTGGGGGCTTGGCTGTGTTATGATTGGGTGGGGGTGTGTTCTGATTGGTTGGGGGGTTGGCTGTGTTCTGATTGGCTGGGGGGGTGTTCTGTTCGGGTGGGGGCTTGGTTGTGCTCAGGTTAGTCTTAGTTGCTGGAGATTTGAGCTGGTGAGCTGTGATCCTGTTGTTTGGCTTCGCATTCGTGGTCGTGCCACATCTTCATGATGGGCGTTTGTTCGCTTCATGTATGGGTCGGATGGGTTTGAAGAGGATAGTGATGTAGCTGCGGTATGGCTTCTGGTCCATGGTCGTGTCTCATCATCTGTGTAGGTGTGAGTCTGCTTTCTATGTAGAAGTGTGGTAGTCGCATCTTGTGTGGCCCTCGTGGGTGTGGGTTTGGTGTCATTCTTCATGTTAGGTACTTGTTTGTTAATGAGGGCGGGTTTCCAAATGGCTGGTAGGTGGGAGGTATCATCTTGTTTATTCATGCTGTGTAGGCGTTTTTCTATCTCTATGGCTTCTCTGATTATTCTGTTGTTGAAGTGTTCAGTTTTGGCGATAGTTCTGGTATTTTTAAAGTCAATCTCATGTCCTGTGGCTTTGAAGTGTTGGACCAGGGAAGAGGTCGGTTCTTCTTTTTTGATTGAGTTCTTGTGTTCTTCAATGCATGCACTTATTCTTCTGTTGATTTGTCCGATATATGTGGTGGGACAGGCGGTGCATGGGATTTCGTATACTCCTTGGTTTTCTAACTCAATTCTGTCTTTAGCTTTTCTTAGGATGGTGGATATTTTTCTGTTTGTGCATTCTGCACAACCCTGATGCTCTTTAGAAGGCCAGATCAAATACTTTGGCCACCTAATGAGAAAGAAGGACTCACTTAAGAAGAGCGTTATGCTGGGAATGATTGAGAACAACAGAAGGGGACAAGAAAATGAGGTGGCTGGATGGAGTCACTGAAGCAGTAGGCATGAGCTTAAATGGACTCTAGAAGATAGTAAAGGACAGGAAGGCCTAGAGGAACGTTGTTCATGGGTCGAGATGGGTTGGACACGACTTTGCAACAACAACACTGCTATCATGCCCCCCCAGTCCTTTTTTCTCTAGACTAGCCAAATCCAAATCCTGCAACCATTCTTCATGTTTTTATCTCCAGGCCTTTAATCATCTTAGTTGCTCTTCTTTTTCACTTTTTCCAAAGTCTCAAAAAATTTTTTGTAATGTGGGGACCAAAACTGGGTGCAGTATTCTAGGTATGGTCTTACTAAGGCTTCATAAAGCGGTACTAATACTTCATGTGATTTTAATTCTATGCCTCTGTTTATACAACCAACAATTCTATTCGCTTTTTTGACTGCTGTCGCGTACTGCTGACTTGTATTTAAGTGATCATCCACTAGGACTCCAAGGTTCCTCTCACAGTTACTGCTTTTGAGCCAGGTTTCACCTAAGCAAACTTGTACCTTTGGTTTTTCCTGCCCATGTATAAAACTATGCTTTTTATCTCATTAAATTTCATTTGTTGAGTAGAGTCTATTGTTCAAGTCTGTCAAGATCTCTTTGGATCCTGAGCTTATCTTCTGGGGTATTGCCTATTCCTGTCAGTTTAGTGTCATCTGCAGATGTGACAAGTATCCCCTTCTATTCCATCATCTAAGATAGTGAAGAGTATTGGGCCTAAGACAGTATCTTGTGGTACCCCACTGCTTACTTACTTCCATGTAGATGTAGTATCATTAAAGACTATTCTTTAAATACAGTTTGCCAGCCAGTTATAAATCCATCTGATGATAAGACTGTCTATCCCACATTTTTCTAGTTTATCAAAAAGAAGGTTGTGGTTTACTTTGTCAAATGCCTTGTTGAAGTCTAAACATACTATGTTCACAGCATTTTGCTGGTCTACTAATTTGGTCACTTTGTCAACGAATGAAGTAAGATTGGTTTGACATGATCTGTTTTTAACCAAAAAAAAGCAGTTACTAGTTATAATTTTATTTGTTTCTAGATGTCCACAGATCTGTTTTTTTTATTACTTTTTCCTAGGAATTGTTGTTAGGCTGATTGGTCTGTATAAGGAGTAAATAATACTCCATTGTTTCCCCAGATATCTTTGTCCCTGTCTTGCCTTAAAAAGTTAAATTGGAAACTAGCATGCTGTAAAGCAAAACACTAAAATGGCCTTCTCTAATAAGATGCATTCCAGATGGGTTGGATTGCAAGAATCAAAATTTTTAGCCAAGTGATTGGTAATGAATTCTGGAAATTAAAATCCTAAACTACTAAAGTCCTAAATGTAGTTTCAAATGCCATAAACTATTTCCATACATCTTGTTTATGAAAATAATTACCATAATGCATCTGGGAAAAGTGATTAATCATTCACTAAGAAATCCAGTTTAATGAGTTTGCAAAACACACTGAACCATAAAGTAACAAGATACACTAAATTTATACAATACAGTAGACTAAATGAGTTGGGCCATGTTTTGTGGTTCTGCTTCCCACGGAGCTTAAAATATAGCCACTTATTCTGGGCTGCAAATATACAGATGAACACTAAGTGGAAACAAAGAGATATAATAAAAACAAAGAGATATAATAAAATATATTTTGCTATATAATGAACCAGACTTTTACTATATCTAGATCTTTTTTTTTTTTAAACAAATTTTATTAATTTTACAGAAAAACAAAACTAAAAGATCTTTTCTGAAGGTTGTCTGATCCCGGGTTGAAACTCTTCACACAGACACAAATTCAAACATCATATTCACTTTATATATCCTTCCATATCTTATTATCATTTTCTTTTTTATATTATATATATAAACCATTTTTAGCAATTTTATATGAACAATGCACAAGGCATAACAGCTTATAAGTTCTTTTCTAAGAAAAAATAATAAAAGAAGAAAACCAATAGAACATAACAATCCCAAATTATAGTATCAATACTTTGTCTATTTAACTTCATATCTTATCCCAACTTCTCCTTTTCATCCAAATTATTTCTTATTAATTAAAAATTTTTTTTGCCTTTTTTCAATATACAACATCCAAAAAAATAAATAATAAATAACAAAACCTTTATATATCCTTTCATATCTTATTACCATTTTCAATAATATTCTTTGTCTGTTCTATTTCCAACTATCCATTCATCTTTTTTCTTTTATTATACTTCTCCTATACACCAATTGGAGTAACGTCTATAACTCATTACGCTAACTTAAAAGTACTTCATATAACAATTTTTCTTGGGATTCTGTTTAAAAGATTCTAAACTTACACAATGAATTTTATACTCTAAATACACATATAAAAAACACAATCTTATGTACCCTCCAGAATCCCTCTTTTATCCTAAATTAAATTCACCCATTGTCTCTGAATAAACTTTTTTTCTTTAAATCTTGCTTCCCCCCATTGAGGCTTCTCCTCCCCCCCTTTCTCTCTTGCTTCTCCTTGCCCTTTTTACCCCTTTGTCTCTTCTTACTCCCTTTCCTTTGCTTTCTAACCTTGCCTCCACCTTCCCGCTCATTTTTCTCTTCTTTGGTTGTTTTTATAATTCTTAAAATCCCCTTTTTCTTATCCTCTTTCTCCTCCTCCCTGGAAAGAACCCATTGTTCATCAAAGATGGCTTCTTCTTCCTCTTCTTCTTTGTCCCAGTCCTTCTGCTGCATAGTCAACTTTTCATAAGTACATAACGCCATTTCTAAGAATTGAAACAAAGTGCCCAAAGTATCTTCTTTTTTATATTTTTGATATTCAGTCTTTAGTTCATCCACAAGCGATGCCATTATGAAAAAAGAAACTTTTCCCAAAACAACCACAAATATTTTTAATCAAGAATAATTCAAAAAAAAATTCCAAAAATTAATACTTTTCTTCCTTCTTCTCTTTCTCTTTCTGGGGTTAATGTTTAATCAAAGAGGTCCAATTACCATATACCTTTCTTTGGGATTCTAGGCAATCTCCTCCTTTTTCAGCTTCTGCTCCAATTTTTTTTCCTCTCCCTTCCCACTTGCAATATCAATTTTAAATAATCAGAAATCCATACCTCCAACAAGGGTTTTCCAATTTCTTAAGTTTTTCAATGTCCAAAAACCCTTTTGTCCCTTAGCTTCAACTCTCAAAACAATTCACTTTCAATGTCCAATATGTCCAAACATATCTGCTGTTTCCATGGGGTGGGAGAGTGAAGAAAAAAAAAAAAGTTCCCTTTAACAGCTTCTCCGCCGCTTTCGATCTTCTTAGGGATACAATGTATCCTCCAGCAACTCAAACAGCTCAGTTCCAACCAATTTGAAAGATGTTACTTGACCAGGCTCAGACAGCACTTTCACTCTTCTTACTTCCTCCAGCGCAATCTTACCCGGTTGCTGGCTTCTTCGTGGCGGCTATTGCTGACCACCGCTCCACCGCCTTGGGAAAAAGGGGTTTTTCCGGAGGAGGAAGGGGTCTGCGACACCCCCAACCCCCTGTCCGACTCCCCTCTCTCTTCAGCTGTCCCTACAGGGCAGCCATATCCCCCTGACCCATCTGGATCGGGGGTACCTCGGCGGCTAGCACAGCAGGAATTGCGAGCTGTCGCGAATTCTTGCTGCCCCGAAGCCACGCGAAACCGGAAACCCACTATATCTAGATCTTATATGATATTCACGTTTGGGGGAAAAACTTTAATCACTGCATCTCAGTTTCCTTTCTAGTTTAAATTCTGACATGAACTATCAATATATACCTTATGCTCCTCTGATTTGAATGAGGCTGTAATTCTACTGTGCGTTTCAATATCTACATACTCTAGATTCCCTTTAGATGGTAATTCCTATTCAATCTTAGATAGCAAAAATATAAGCAGTCTAATTTGTTTAATACTTGCTAATACTCTACTTGTACAGGATACACCAGTTATAAGAAGCATCAGATTTAAACTCTTTAGAAAAAAGAGGCCCCTGACCTCTTTCTATTGGAGAGGATAAAACTAATGTGTACAACTTCATATGCATTTTGGATACTGATAAGCTCAGAAACCAAAAATAACTTGATAGACTTGAACAATGGGCCCTATCCAACAAAATGAAATTTAATGTGAAGAAAAGCAAGATTTTACATTTAGGGAAGAAAAATAAAGATACAAGTACAGATTAGGGGAAATCTGGCTGAAAAACAGGGAGGGACTTGAAGTCCTAATGGCCAATCATTTAAATATGAGCCAGCAATTGCAGCAACAACCAAAAAAGTTAATACAATCCCTGGTTATATAAACAGGGGCATAGAGTCAAGATCATGTGAAGTATTAATACCTCTTTATAAAACCTTAGTAAGACCACACCTGGAATACTGTATTCGATTTTGGTTATCACATTACAAAAAAGATGTTGAAACTTTGGGGAAAAGTGCAGAAGAGAGCAACTAAGATGATTAAATGCCTGGGGACTGAAACATATGAAGAATGGTTGCGGGAATTGGATATGGCTAGTCTAAAGCAAAGAACAACTAGGGGTGACATGGTAGCAGTGTTCCAGTATTTGCGGGACTGTCACAAAAAGGAGGTGGGGGGGCTTATTTTCCAAAGCACTAAAGCCGACAAAAAATAATGGATGGAAACTAATCAAGGAGAGAAGCAACCTGGAATTAAGGAGAGACTTCTTAAGTGAGAACAATTTAACTAGTGGAACAGCTTGCCTTCACAATTTGTGGGTGCATCATCACTGGAGGTTTTTTAGAAGAGACTGGACAACCACTTGTCTGAAATGCTACAGGATCTCCTGTTTGAGCAGGAGGTTGGACTAGAAAATCTCCAAGTCCCTTCCAACTCTATTCTGTATGTATATGCAATATAGCTGCACAATGGTGACTATGAACTTTGCCAGCCAAATTAGCATTTGAGCTATGGTGAAGCCTCAGAAGATCCATGATTTATTTTTAAGTCCAAGTGTAAAACCTGACAGTAGGTTAAATTGAATTTAAAAAAAAAAAAAACCCTAAGAATGCAACAATAAAAAACTCTTAAGTGAGAAAAAGCAGTAATTCCTACCACTTGTCGCTACTTCTTTTGGAGACAAGATTTTTTGAGACCCAATTACCACTAAATTAAAAGTTTGCATTCATACTACCGCTATTTTCTGTTGAGAATTATCACAATCTCACAAGGCTATTTTTTTTTCCACCGAAGCGTAGATCTCCAATCCTTACACTTTTTCGAACTTCCGCCGCCGGAGCACTGCGCATGTATATTAATTCGCGGCTGCAACTTCGGACGGGTTATGACCTAAGATGGCGGCGCCCTGCGCTTTTGAGCCTTGGCTTGAGAGTCGTCTCGAGGCCCTTGGATTAGATGGAGATGTGTACGGTGGATATATACGAGGCGTATTGCGGGAAGCAGAGTGCGATGCAGAGCGGTTGGAAGGGCTGGCAGGCGCCTTGGCTGCTGGGGAATCGGTGAGAATGACGACAAATTGGTCGTGGACGGCTTCCGTAGCTATTCTTTTCCCCTTCCTCTTTCCCTCCCTCCCTCCCTCCCTTCATATGACACTATCAAAATGGATTTCCTATCTTTTCTAGCTTTGGGGGCATATTTTATTCGTATGTATAAAATGTATCAAAAATGCGCATGAAGAATTCCAGGAACAGCTAGGTATATAGGGGTATTGAACCGAGTGTAGTTTTAATTTTTATCTCTATTTCTTATTCACGCAAAGGATCTCGAGATGACAAGTTATATTGTCAAATCTGGCTTCAAATTTTGTTTATTCCCAGTGTTTACTGAATGGGTTTAAGCAACAGTCTCTTATTAAATATCCTCATTGCTTACATTACAAATAGGAAGTTCTACTCTTCTGTCCTTGATTTTGTTAAGATTGTTCTTAAGTGTTTTGAATTAAGTGGACGGGGAATCCAAATAGAATCCAGAAAGGGTCAATTGACAGGTTTTGTGGTGAACCTAAGCTGCAACAATCAATATTTGTTAGTTTTGTATCACCAGATATCATGAAAATCAAACAGCAAGTGAAAAATCAGAAACAACTACTTGTCATTATCTTCTGCCATTTGTTTAAATATAAGCATGAAGAGAACAACTTTTCAGGCAGCTGGGATGGACACATTTATACAATAAGACACATCAGAATTTTCAAAAGCCAAAGTGTAGAGCAATTAGGACTTTTTGGATGACATTAACTGGATCTAGATGGAGAGGTACAAGTTTTTCTTTGCCCCTAGCTTTGCCTTCCATTGCAAAGATGCCATGTCAAGGGTTAATTCCAGAAATCAATGTATGCAATGTATAAACCTATTTCTAGTTTTATAATTTTTGTTTCATAAAATACAGATTTAAACTTCATTTTACATTGGAAAAAAAGATTGTATTGTATTTTGAAAAGTCTTAATGTAACTTAGTTTATTGTTGCAACCACAGGTCATTCCATATAATGAGCCATAAACTACAGTAGCAGTAAAATAGTTTAGATTGTAACAGTAATAAAAAGTATTAGATTTAAAAAGGGCACAGAAAATAAAGCCAAGATTATCGCTAAGAATGTATGCATTTATTTTTATGGTTAAAGGATAAGAGAACAAAAATAGTAACTTGGCTGCTGACAGTTGGAAACATATCTGCAAGAAAATAATTCAATTTTTTGCAATTGGAACTGTTGAAAGTTATTTATCAATCAACTTTAGAAACCACCCATCTCACTTTAAGAATCTGTTAGTCTTTTTGGTTGCCTCAAACTTTTTGAGTCTCTTAGGTCTCAGGACTACAATTCAAGAATGTTTTCTCTTGCTTTCCACTTAAAAAAAAAAGCCAGTAACACACCAGCTTGTTTTGTGGCGATGCTGCAATCCTGTATCAATGTATTTCCATTGAATAAGTGGGTCTTGCTTTCATAGCCTACTATCTGCTTTTATGCAACTGTTTAAAAATACTTTCTTGTGATTCACAAAATTTTCTTGTTCTGGTAATCTTATATTTATTTTATTTTTCTCCTCTTATAATTCAAATGATTCAGTTTTTATTAGGAAATAGTTTAAATTGGTCCATACTCTAAAATATAATTCTGTTTATGAACTGATTCCTTCGCGAAATGATCAGACTCTGTGATAAAGTTGGCATCAACTATCATTAAGAGCTTCCCAATTAAGACACACTTTCTACCATTGGTAATGTAATAATTACATAATTATAAAAAACTGCATAAATTTGCATGTTAGTGGATTTCAGATTACAGACCATAGAGAATTATATTTTTAATTTAGGTAAGATTTTCTTGATTCAACTGAGTAATTTCTCTGTTCTTTATCAGGATGAAGATGTATTACAAGAAGTTTGTAAAGAAATAATTAAAAAATGGTCAGAGGCACAATATGTTGAAATCAGTGAGAAGAAAGAAGGTATTAAATGACAGTCTTTGTGATGCTCAAGATGTTGCATGAATTGGGATATTTTTGCATGATTTTCACTACAAAAATTACTTTTTATCCCCTTGTATTGTTTTTTCCAATTCTGATTTCATGGCATAGGCTTCTGTATTCAACTGTGCAGTCTCTTATTTTATTTTTACTCTATTTCATTTTATTTTTCATTGTTTTTATTTTTATTAATAGTTTTATCTTGCTGGAATTTTTAATTTATTTCATCTGAGGCTGTAAATAAAGTTGTTATAATTTTGACTTTTTAAACATTGCATTCAAATTGCAGGAAATACTGATTTCTGGAAAGCATCATGTTCATATGCAAGAGAAAAAAAGGCCTTCTTGGTGGACTTGTTATTATTTATTCTTGCTTTCCTCCCCAGATGAGATCCAAGCCATCACGAACATAATTGAAAAGCAAGCACAAATTGTTGTGAAACCTAAAGAGATCTTGAAGGAGGATACACTTCAGAAAGCTGCTCTCCTGGCACAATATGCTGAAGTGACAGATGATGAGGAATATCCTTTCTCTGCTGCAAGTCCTGAAAATGTCTATTCTTTAGCTGACTCTTTCAGTGACTCGGGGCTGAGGTGAATTGTATTCCTTGGTTAACTATTTTTTTGTTATAACCTGCTCTGTGTTATAAATTTAGGGTAGAACATATGGAAGAACTTTAAATATGGGCCAGAGCAAAGATACTCCATGATGATTGGACAGGTATAATTAATAACCAATTAAACCTGTGGTTTAATCAGAAAGAAGATTCTCATTCTACCATCTATTTAACATATGTTATCTTTATGATTATGTCAGAATTAATAAGGGCTGTATACCCATATGACAGGTATTATTGAAGTAAGCAGGAAGTTACTTCAAAATAATTTAAATGACTTCAGCATGGATCAAACACACTCATGTTGGTAAGTTCTTTATTTTAGTCGTGGTAGTTTGATATATGATGTTCTATATTCATAGGAAATCTCTGGTTAATAGATACCAAGAATAAGTGAAGGTTGAAGATACCTATATTGCCAACCTTGATGAAAGAAAAACTACAGGCAAATATTTCAGATTATTTCAGTAGGGGAATGGAAGATTATTTCTGGTCTCTTAATTATTTTTTCATGGTAGGCAATAGTCATGAAGCATCTTACATAGGCATTTAGTACATTTGTTCATATTCCCAATATTTTATTATCCTTAACTCAGTACACTGAAGTAAATGTACATGAAGATTTGGGAGCAGCAGCAATGCCTATTGCTTCTAGCAAATGTATCCTTTGTAGGGTGTCCCTTGAAGCTAAATTTGGTCATTCTTGGAATAATAATAGAGAAGCATATTGTGTCAATAGTATAACATTTTAAAGAGTGTTGAGTCTCCAGAGGAGAATCTTGGGTAAAGAAGAATGAAATTTCAATTATTCTAGGAAAGATTTTCTTACTTACAATATTCCAACTTTTTTCACTATCTTCCTAATGAGTTAATTGATTAGGTGCAGATCATGCAGCAGCAGCTATTTTCTTGATAATTTCTGTTGCATCTTCTACTTTATTAAATGTTTTTATTTTTCTTTATTTCACTTCAGAATAAGCTTAGTAAATTGAGAAATAGTTACATTTTTTCACTGAGAAATGCAAGTCTGAATTGATATTTGAATGCTAAATCTCATTTTCCATAGAACCATGTGGAATTGATTTTTCTTCAGGTTATATTCTGTTTCTATGGCTTAAGGCTGTGTTGCAAGTATGTTTAGACAAAGTCAAAACTTTATATGCTCAAAAGGTTTGTTCTCCTCAACTCTCTGTTAGCTTTGTTCAAAAATACAAACCTGGAAGACGTTATGAATGCTCGTAAGCTGGAGAGAGAACATCTACGGGATGAATCCCAGCGAAAGAAAGAACGGGACAAAGTCCAGCGGGAGAAAGACAAGTTGACTAAGCAAGAACGCAAGGAGAAAGAGAAGAAGAGGACACAAAAAGGCGAGAGGAAACGGTAGCTAATAACAGCTGCTGGACTTTCTTCCCCTCCATTATCTAAAAGATAGCACAGCATGCATGTTCAGAGTGATCAAGCAGATAAGCTTTGAACATTTTTCTTTGTTTTTCCAAAGCAGCAGCATGTACTTGGCAAGGTTTGCAGGGAGAGAGGATGTTTTCTCTCTCATGATAAAAACTTTGATTTAAAATTTTCCATATATAATTTTGCTGTCCAAGAATTTGGCTGAATTGTCACAGCCAAGATCTATAACCAAAGAACTGGTGTCTTTTTGTTTTTCTTGTCATTTTCTGCTCTTAAGTATTTTCACTTCTATAATATTCCGTCTACCCAAAGGATACTTATAAGTGGTAGAATTGTTGAGGAAAAATCCAGTTTGCTACATGGATTTGTCAAGAAGAGGTAAAATGCCATGATGAGTGTATAAGGTTGGATTTAGCATAATGCTGTAAACATCTGACATCAAATGTGAGAGAACATATTCTTTTGTTCAGGATTGGCCTAATAAATGTATACATTACTTCAGCAAAACTGTACTGTGACTACCTTAAGTAACATGCTTGACTTCCTGCTCCATACATTCTTTATAAGCTACCATATTTATCGCGAATGAATACTAAATGAGATCCTTAATGTTTATAAGATACAATGATAATTTTTAGCAAATCTCCGATGACTCTTCCATTTTAAAGGCAAAGTATTTTGGAACAAGAAAAAAATTCCTTTTATAGAAATATTGTACTGTATTTGTAGCAGTGAAGTCCTGGCTTAAGTTCTGCTGTAACGCAGAAGCATGGTCACCTTAATTACATAGTACCTAAAATTATTGCCTTTGCTTTCCTCTTTATTCTAATGGATGCTCCCAAAGCATCTTATTTTATCCTACTACTTATCCTGTTATTGTTTTATAGTGTTAGTATAGCATCAACATTTCAGTACCCAGGATTCTGGCTACTTGATTCCAGACGATACAATGAATACTACCCTTGCAGTCACACTCTTAAATATTTTAGAGTAATTGCTGTACTTTCCTGATTATCACATTTTCCTTGCTAGTACACTAATTGATGAATTATTGAAAATTAAAGGCCAAGAACAGAACATCAAGAAAAGCTATATTAAATCTGCCCCCATTTATTTATTACAATAGGTATTAATTACAACCTTTTGGTGGAAGATCTGACTACTTGATCTTACTTGATTAATACTGTTATTTCAATAGTTCCATGTTCGAGATTTATTAAGGGTATAGCTGTTGTGACATATACTGTTGGGATTGCTGTCATATGTTTTCTTTAAATTTGCAGTGCTAAATAAGTTATATTTTCTTACTATATTTACCAATGCTCATAGGGCACTATTTGTTCTTTATACATAACCTCTCTCATAACTATAATCCAGTTTGTAATTTGTGCCATTAGTGTAATTTGTGCCACTAAATATAATTATATTAATTTTCACATAACTTTCCAAATATCACCTTGGAGTTTTATGTAGTTTCATTGCTCTGAAGCAGCAGTGGAGAAAGAGGCTTTGCAACAATTGGATTCAAAGGATCATGATCATTCTAGCACCTGATGTGAATAAAGTAGAATGGCAATGGAAATTGAAGAGTAGATACAACACTTTATTGGCCAAGTGTGATTGGACACACAAGGAATTTATCTCTAGTGCAACAGCTCTCAATGTACATACAAACAACAAAGTAATATAATCATAAGATACCATTAGGAGAATGTAGTCATTGGGTGTGTGTGTGCTAACTGAACAGGTATTCAATGTGATTTTACTGGCTACACCTACTTTTTCTGTTAAAAAGCTTGTAATTCATATATAAGCTGACAGGTATAGCTAGCTGAGTCAATTTAAAGTGAATTTCTGGGATGATATTGAATGCTGAGTTGAAGTGCAAAAAGGACCTTGCATAGGTCCTTGGGGATTCAAGATATTGTAAAATGTAGTGCAGTGCCGTATTAACAGTATCATCTGCAATCTATTTGCTTGATAGGCAAGCTGCAAGGTCTAGCAATAGTTCTGTGATGGTTTACAGGTGGGTCAGCACTAATCTTTCAAAGGTTTTCATAACTACAGATGTCAGCAATCAATCTGTAGTCACTCAACTCCTTGATGGTGTCTTGGGCCCTGGGGATGATAGAGAATTTAAAGCAAGAAGGAATATATCCCTAATGATTTATTAAAGATGCAGGTGATGATGCGGGTCCAGTTGATTAGTACAAACTTTTAAGAAAAAGTTACTGTCTGCAGTGGTCAAGAGACTAAGGATAAAGATCGAACTATGCTGAAGGGTGTTTAGCGAGGATTAGTTCTATATGATTATGATATTGGAAAGGTTCAACTATTTATTTCCAGGCAACATCAAACAAAAACAATAGTTCTATTACAGGAGTGACTTTGAAATGTATCTAAAAATACGTTAACATTGTCCAATCATTCTCTCAGCCCAACTCACTTCACAGTTTTTGCTATGGTAAAAATAGGAGGGGGAACTGAGTATCAGGTATGTTTACCACCTTAAGTTGTTTATAAAAATAACGGTGGGATATAAGTAAAACATCTATTTTCAAGGAAAAGTTAATTACCCAAATCATTAAATAGGAAATAATCTCTCTTAAAAGCTGTATTGACCTATCCAATAAGAACTAGAAGTTTACATTTTGTGTTACACTATTTCAGAATACTGGCCAGATCAAATCTGTCATGTCAACTGAACAAGTAGTTCTATAGTTCTCCATACAAATGTGCAAACTGGGAAAAGTGCATTGGATCTGATATTATATGCTCATGGTACTTGTCACTCCTTTTCCTGGGCTTCCAGTTCCAGGACTTCGGTTTGTCGAAGGAGCCAATGATAGATACAATGAACACACTATGCTGGGTCCAAATCACTGCTCCCACCTAAACTGAATAGGGTCTACATCTCTAGTTCTCAGCCCCTATTAGAAAGTACAGCTAAAAGCTTGTAAAAATGCTGGAAAAGTGAAACAAGGGAGCCTGAAGTTTTAAATTTATTTATAAAGCCCTATTTGCCAATATCTTGTATCTGAAAGTCAAGGTATAGACACAGGAAAAATACAATTTACTGCAACAAAATCCAGTTTATTAATTAAGAGACTGAAGTCAGTACAATATTTGTTTTCATAACATGAAACATATCAATGTCAAAACTCAACCCATCTTTTGAGTGGCTACTATAGCATAGTGGTATGAATTTGCTGCCATCTGCAGTTTATTCTGGAAGCATGGAATGTCATATCAATGATCAAAATTGTTCCCTATATTTTCTCTTGCAATCTCAATCAATTCCTCTCATCATCTAAAGGCAATTTATGTGGTTTGATTATACTTTTTAGCACACCAGGATTTCTAAACGCTGGAAGAACACAAATATTTAAAATACCTGTGTACCTAGCCAAGGGCAGATTAATAAATTTTATCCAGACATTATACAGTTTATGTTCATGCTATATTGTTAAAACCCAAGATCTCCTGAGCCACATAATAACATGCTAATTTAATAAGTTATTCATATTCAATACAAATATATTAAAAGATATTAAGACAAAAGCAATTGTTCAACAGTGCTAAAGTACGCAGAAGCAAACCAAGAAACAAAATATACATTAAACAATTTTAAACCAAACTGGCTAAAGTGTAATAACCATAAAGAAAGTGCATTTCAGAACTTCTTGATACCCTTCTTAAAGTAAACCAAGGGTATTAAAAATAATACTCATTATTTTAGTTGCAGCACAACTGTAAGGACACAGATCAGATAAATGTAATATTTGTTTACATTTAAATACTTTGAAACAGGCAATGTTTTATTGATATTTAAAATAATTGGTACAAATGATTTCAAAACTTTTTATGTTCCTTTTAAATGCATGGTTGGATAATAACTTTATAATAGCATCACTAATTTGAGAAAAATCGGTTAATTTTGTACTTAAGCTTAGAATAAGGTTTCCAATTCATAAATATATATTCCTTTAAATATTTTCATTTTTAAATTTTTCATACTGGGTGTGTTTAGCTTTGTTTTCTTTATGTTTCCAGATACTCATTGTCTAAATGAAATCTTTTTTCTTTTCACAATCAAAGATTGTTTTACTAGACTGCATACACGATAGTATGTGACAGCAATTCAGCTCATTATTTTGAAGTAACAATGTAATCTAAAAGAACTTTTATTGTACAACCAAACTCTCATTGTGTATACTTACAATGTAGAATGGATTTAAAAGTTTAAAACATACTGATTTATTGAACCTAATACAGTAGTTCAACCTCATGAATATATTGATTCCAACAGCAGTTAACATAGACATTGTGGCTTATGTTATCTGATACTCATCAGTTAGCTGCTGGATTCACATAAGCCAACTTTACTTCCTTGTAGTTACTTTTAATTTGGACAGAATGTTTAAACATGTATATGTATGTATATGTATTTATGTATGTATATGTATATATGTATATGTATGTATATATATATATTTGCCTTTGCTTTTCAGTGCTTTTTTGTATCTCCCCGTTGAATCATAGGATTACCACTCTTCATCTGATCATACAATTTATCTTGAGATGTTACTAGCTCTTGTAAAACTTTTTCCATCTCAGCTGGAACAGATGTATAGGTTGTTTTAGGCAATGTCATCTGAAGAGCACACCACAGTGTAGTACGAGCTTTACGTGTTGCTACGCACATCTCTTTAATAGCCAATGCAAGAGCAAAAACATCTGCAACATAAGAAAAAAATAGAAAATATAAATTCTTGATCAACTGCTCAAAATCATTACTAAGACACAAACCCACACCAATATCTGCTGCTGATTTCAACAATACTGCATTATTTTTATATTATTATGGGAGAAAAATCTTTTATCTGAATCATACAGATCTGGCAAATAATACCTATTCCTATCCAAAAGGAACATAAAGGAATTCCCATTTAAGAAATCCTGATATTGCTAGGGCTTAAAATTATTGTAATGAACAACAGCAAAAAATATTTGTATAGTTTTCCCATCTTTTAATGGAGTATGTTTCTAACTAAAGTGCAGTAACTAATCTGAAGTAGGCAAGAGTGCTTTAAATCTGATATGAGCAGTCTCTTTATATCTGTTGGCATCAACAGTTACCGAGAGCGTGGCCATACCAGATAGCTGGCTGAGGAATTCTGGGAGTTGAAGTCCACAAGTCTTGAAAATGCCAAGTTTGGGGACCCCTGATCTAGAGAAAGGAACAAGAGGTCAGCTATACTGGACTTAATTCTTATTAACAGAATTGAAATTCTATAAGGGGTTCATGTTGTAGGAACGTTTGAGGAGAGTGACCATGTCATTTTGAAATTCAATATAACACAGACACAAGAAATAGAACAAATCAAAGCAGTGTCTTAGAATTTAACAGCTATATTTCAACAAACTTTGAATTTGGAAAGGATTCCATCGATCAAAATCTTAAGGAGAAAACAATTCAAGAAGCTTGAGAAAGTCAGAAAAATGAAATTATCAAAATCCAGTCCAGCATGATACCACTGAAAAAGAAAAATAAGAGATCCAAAAGAAACCTGCATAGTTGCATAAAGGACTTTTTGATAAACTAAACGACAAAAGGACAAGTATAAAAAGTTGAAAAAGGGACCTATAACTAAGGCAGAATACCAGGATAACCTGAAACTGCAAATATAAAGTCAGAAAAGGCTCAGAATGAGCTAAAATTAACAAAAATAAAAATCTTTAAACATGCAAAAAATAAGAAAAATGTCAAGGAAACAATTGGTCCACTAATGGGATAAGGAGGAAATGATCACAACAGAGAGAAAATAGAACTTCATAATTTATTCTTTGTATTTGTCTGCACATAAAAGAAAAAAACAGTCTATTCTACCAAAAGCAGAATCATAAAAGACAGGCTAGGAATCCCAAAGTTGTTTTTTCAAGGGGCAACTAGCCTTTTTTGTTTTTCTTTGAAGGCATTTCGCTTCTCATCCAAGAAGCTTCTTCACCTCTGAAGCTTCTTGGATGAGAAGTGAAACATCTTCAAAGAAAAAAAGTGAAAAACAAGTGAATAAGGAACTTTGGGACAACCCAAATTGAAAATATCCAGAGACACAAAGTCAAAATAGACAAGAAATTGGTAAGAGAACTCCTGTCCATTCTAGACAAAATTCCACCAGGACCAGCATCACTACCAGATGGATATGTAACTGGCTGACAAACTGTACTCAGTAGTGCTTAATGGAACTAGATCTACATAGAGGGAAATATGCAGTGGCATCCCAAGATTCTGTCCTAGGCCTAGTACTCTTCAACATGTCTGTTTTAATTAACAGAAGGATAGGGTTGACATCATAGCAGTTTTCCAGTATTTGAGGGACTGTCATAAAGAAGAGAACATTCTATTCTTCAAAGAGAGATTCAACCCAGAAAATAGTGAGAAATTTCCTGACAATTAGAACAATTATCCAGTGGAACGGCTTGTCTTGTAGGTGTTCCATCCCTAGAAGTTTTTAAGAATGGATTGGATAGCCACTTCTCCAAAACGATACAAGGCCAGAAGTGGTATTCAACAGATTCTGACCAGTTCTGGAGAACTAGTAATGGAAATTTTTAATTGGAGAACCAGCAAATACAACCTCTGATTGGAGATTTTACAGTATCCTTCCCCTGCCATGCCCACCAAGCCACGCCCACAGAACCGGCAGTAAAAAAAAATTGAATCCCACCATTGGAAAAGGCCTCCTATTTGAACTAGATGGCCTCCAAAGCCCCTCCCAATTCTTTTATTTTGTATTACCTCTGTCATCTTGACACCGGGGGCCTCCTTGTCTTTGCCGATGTGAAGCATTGACAATTTCATCCTTTCTGCGGGATTGAACAACATGTATTGCTTCCAAGTGCTTATCAAGAGCAGTACAGATATTAGCATGAAGGGGAGAACTTCGTAGACGTTCCATCTTTCCCAGCAGAGTCACAACCTATGAATATTAACAGTTTAAATTCCATCCTAGTTGACTTATGTCAAGAAAAATTTAGCCCTTTCTCAAAAGTATTGAAAAGAAAAATTATACTGAAGGCCTACTATAAAAGTACAATATGAAATTGCTTTTTAAATCTTTCAAAGAACTACAGTTCTGTGGATCCAAGGTAACTGTAATTTTTCCATTTGCCGGAGTAGCCCCATGCCATTCCAAGATTCTGAATTTAAGAGTTTCAAAATATTTTGTGTTTTTGAAAATTATATTGATAGAACACTATTTCAGCGTTTGTTTTTTTACAATAATTGGATCATGATAAAGTTACTTATACCTGCAGGACCACTTACTCCAGCCAGTATTGGCTCAACCAGTTAAATCTATTAGGAATAATTGTTACAAATTCTTCACTTCTGCAAGGTTGGGGGAGGAACAGACTGAAGTAAGATGGTAGAACAGAAATTGTGGAATAGCTTCCAAGTGATTACCTACTCTCTCAGTGAAAACCAAACTACTTCAGAAGCCTTTGCCCAATTTGATGTTGCCATTTTTTTGCTTTTTTATTGTCTATTTTTATACTATAGCTGTGGTTTTTGGTTAATATACTGTGTTTATTGCTATTGTTTCTACTTATGGCTGTCAGGTTTTTAGGTTCTCTCATGAATGTTCTAAAATAGTTTTTTATTCTATGTCCTCTGCCAAGAAAAATCTTATTTTAGACTATGAAAAATATAGTGTAACTTGTTTCACTTATTTATTTCCTTGAATTGTTCTAATTTTAATAAACTTCTGATTCAGGATATGAAGATATTTGTTGAATTAAAATATGCAAGCAGATACTTCTTCTCATTTTTGAAGGTATTATACTATTTTTATATGGTGGTGCTTCACTTTCCAATTGCTGCATCTATTTTCATCATTAACCCAAGAGCACAAACAGGAGAAAAACCAGTAAGAGGGAGCAGGAATGCCAGCTTGAAGCAAGGAAAATTGATAGAAACTGCATCCAGTCCTCCTTCCTTAAAATTGACAAGACTGAAGATAGAACAAACTGCATCCAACATCGAATGAATTCTATAAAATTCTATAAAATTGTTTTGAGCAGCCATGTATGTCTATTAGGAGGTGGAGGAGCAAAGCAAAGAATTAAATAAAAATGTCACTGCATGTAATAATCAATCTTTCTGTTTGGCAGAAAATTTGCGCCCATTTGGGAAAAGTAACAAAGCTGATAAAATATGAGATTCAAAATTTAAATAACTCACTCTGGCTTGTTCTCGTAACTGATCCACAATTAAACGGTCAACTCTGGATGGATTTGATGTCAGTCTTGGGATAGGAGTGTTATTAGTGCTAGATACCTTCTTCCCAGGGTAATTCTTTGCAAGGGCAGATTCAGTCTGAAAAGCAGAATAACTAATGTCACATTAAAACTAGTTATGATAAGAAAAATTTTCCACACTTCAGGGATGCAAATAGTGATATAAGCTCCAAACAAAATTGCTGGATTCCAACTATTCAGCCTAACTTTCAAAAATTGTGTAAATGTGATATATTCCCTAGAAGAAGTTTGCAATTCAAAATTTCAATCATAATTATGACAATCTTAAAAGAGAATCACTTGTTAAGTTTAATAAAAGAATAGAAAACACTGAAATTTTGATATTGGATAAAACAAGATATCGGGCATGAAGTAAAATTTCTTTCTGGCATGGAGTATCCAAAATACAAAATTATGTAACTTGAAATTATATAATCACATAGGTTGACTCAGCCTTCCATCCTTCTGAGGTCGATAAAATGAGGACCCAGATTGTTGGGGGCAATATGCTGACATTGTAAACCAGAGAGTGTTGTAGAGCACTTTGGAGTGGTATATAGGTCTAATTGTTATAGCTGTTGCTATATCTTCTAGTTTTCCACAGCCAAACTTAAATTAGGAATTTATACAAGGATAGCATTAGGAAGAAAAAAAATTATTGTTATCATTAGTAAATGATAACTTAGTTGAAGCTAAAACAGTGGCTAATCTTAGATAGCTCCTTTTCATCAAATCAGAAGGAACCTTCAGAATAAATGTGACATAAAACTGACATGTGGATAAGAATGGATTTATGGCGAACTGCATCTACTAAAAGCTGCTTTTTAAATAAGCTACTATGAAATAACTTATAATATTTAATGAAAATATATCCAGAAAATTGCCATGCCTATTTCCAATAAGTAGACAAGAAGAAAATATGATTACAGTGACAGCCTTGGGAATAGTACATGAACAAGAAAAAGTTTAGAAAATTTGCTATCATAGGGTTTGCAATTTAGTTTAAATTATCTTTAAACTAATTAGATAGAAAATGGTTAGCAGCTTTCTTATCCAGAGAACTGGGATTAAATGGCACAAAAATGGAATCAGAAAGAGAAAATAAGATATATATTTAATATCATTTTAATGCCTTGTAAACATTGAATTTGTAGTAACATCTGTGAAATGAAAATCATTTAGACAAGAAGATGGGAGAATAATTTAGCTATGTAACAATTAAATAACCAGGGAATGATGTAATTAAAATGTATAAGAATTTAGAAACAGAAAGGACAAAAAGCTTGGAGATTCTTTTGGGTCAAATAAATGGCTGTTTGCCTATACTGAACACAGGTGTTTGGAAGGTATCAGAGGTTGAATGAGAGGTCTTGAGAATACTATTTGTTTGTTTGTTAAATTTATTTGCTGTCTATCTTGCCATTATGATACTTTAGGCCTCTGATGGCGAACCTATGGCATGCGTGCCACAGGTGGCACATAGAGTCATTTGTGCAGGCACACAAATCCCAGGCAAACTTACCTGCACTGCACATGTGCTCACCTCCTGATTGATTTTCAGCCCATTTGAGGCCTTTTTCGGCCTCCCAGAGACTTGAGGAAAGCCTTTGCAGCCTTTGGAGGCTGAAAAATGGACCCGTTTCATCACTTCCGGTATTTCCGGAAATATCAGAAGTGATGAAACGGGCCTGTTTTTTGGCTTCCAAAGGCTGCAGAGGCTACCCTCAAGCCTCTGGGAGGCTGAAAAAGGCCTCAAACAGACTGAAAATTAGCTGGGAAGAGTGCACATGCACAGTGCAGGTAAGGCATGGGGGGAATCACACCTGCGTGCGCAGGGGGCATGGGGCATGCGCATTGCCTTTTGGGTGCTGGCACGTGAGCATGTGAGTGTGCACACAATTTTCGGCACAGGAGCCCAAAAAGGTTAGCCACCACTACTTTAGGGGGCTTACAATAATCTGTGAAATCCCTGATCAAAATACAGCCTGTGCATCACAAGAGGATAAGAAGCAGTTTCATTCAAGAAGCACTTGTGGATGGTATGGATCTGACACCTTGTCAATATTCTCTCTAGAGATTAAAAAAAATGAATGTCTTCTAAGTATTAATGTGTTTTTATGATAGACATAATAGAGACCATATACAGCATACATTGGAATATTTAACTTTAGTTCAAGCCTGCTAATTAATGGATTCTCCAGGTATGACTTTTAGAGACTTAGTTACTATGCATTATACAGATCTCAATCTGGGATCTCCCCTGAGAGATCCTGATGGCCCAGATCCTATTAAAATGTTGTAAAGATTTGAAGACCTAGCTCTTTTTCCAGGTTTTAGAGCAAGCTAGATGAGTAACAGTGGTCTTGATAATGTGATTTTGTTTTGGGATTTATTGTTTAATTGGGACATTATGAGTTTGCACTTCTGTTATATTTTTAAAACTTTGTATGACACCCATTGTTTGAGATGGGCAGCTAAACAAACAGGTATATAAATGAAATACAGAAAACACCCTTGGGGCCCAGGGCAAATCAAAACATAAGTCTTAGAACTCAAAATGATTCTTTTGATAAGAACATCAGAGATTTTTTTTGCCATTACTATGGGAAAGTATCTAATCTCTGATAGATCAAAGGAAGACACGAAGTCCCCAATTGAAGTCCTTATTTGATTGGAGAGTTTATGACTTGAAGCTGCAATAGTAAACTCATTCATGTATTTTACATCCAGAATGGACTCCTCCCTTTGGACCAGAGGCTCTGGAAATACTATCTTAAAATTTAACTGGCAAATTATTCAGTTTTTTGAAAGAGAAGAATTGGAGTCCACATCACATAACATAGAAATATATCTTGATATGAGGTACCAAGGCCAATGTGAGCATCTATCATGACATAAGCTGCAACAGAACATGTTTGTACAGAAGTAAACATATTATGGAGCTTGATCTTCATAATTTGTGTTCTAACTGCAAGAAAGAAATCTAGAAGATTATGTTAATGAAGCCAAAGCTACTGTTTCATGGATTTTCTAGGAATTTAATACATTTGAAAAGAACAGTTGTAGAAGCATCTACTAGGTGCATTTATTTAATATAATATACAGATAATCTTTGACTTATGACAACAATTGGCATCAGAATTTTGAGCCATTAGGCTATATAGTCATTAAGCAATTCAATCATCATTAACTGGACCCAATTTTATGACCATTTTTACCGTGATTGTTAATCAACTCACCATGATTGTTAAGCAAATTACATGAATTACATGGTCATTAAATGAATATGGTTTCACCCATTATTTTATTTGTTGGCCTTTGGCTGGGAAGGCCATAAATCATTACATGACTGCAGGGTGCTTTAACCATTGTATAGATAGTCCTCATGACCTGTCAGTTAGAAATTGTTCATAGTTACATCAAATTCCCAAAAGATAATTATGATCTGGTTCTAAAGTTCCAACAGCTGCCCTCCCCCCAGTCACATGACATTTCAGGTGCCTGGCAACTGGTCCACAATTACCACTATTTGCAGCATCCCACTATCACAATTGCGATTTATGTTTTTGTTAGCATATACTTGATTTTCAGCAAAATCACCGCATAGCGAACAAGTGCCATTATAATTTCAGTAACTAAATGAATTGTTGTGTTAAAGACTACTTGTAGAAGAAGGGTAAATTGACAGTACATATTTGTTCTCTATAATAGATAATCCTCAATGGAAAACAATTTGTTTAGTGACCATTCAAAGTTATAGCAGTACTGAAAAAAATGACTTAAGACCATTTTTCACATTTACGACCATTGCAGCATCCCTACGATCCTATGATTTGGATGCTTGGCAACTTCCATGTATTTTTGACAAGTTGCAGTGTCCCAAGGTCATGTGATCACCTTTTGTGACTTTCTAACAAGCAAAGTCAATAGGGAAGCCAGATTCACTTAACAATCATATTATTAACAACTACAATGATTCACTCAACAATTATAACAAGAAAGATCATAAAATGGAGCAAAACTCACTTAACTGCTTCACTTAGTAAGAGAAATTTTAGGTTTAATTGTTCTAAGTCGAGAACTATCTGTATTGAATTTTTGTTCCCCTATATGGCAGGGGTATCAAACTCAAGGCCCTGGGGCCAGATCCAGCCCATGAGGTGCTTAGATCTGGCCTGTGGGGCTGCTCTGGAAACAGTGGGGCTGCTCTGGAAACAGCCCACGGTGCCTCTTCCAGCGAAATCAGAACTCAGGAGGGCCGCATGTGGACTCCATTTTTGCTGGCAGAGGGCTGCAGGAGGCCATCACGGCTGAAACCGGGTCTCCTGGAGTGGAGCTACACATGACCTCCCCCAGACTCCATTTTTGCTGGCAGGGGGCTAGGAAAACAAATTAAAAACAAAACAAAAGGAGAAATATTTCCCCTTTTGCATTTAAGCATCCAAGAAGGGAACAGGAAAGAGAAAGGGAAAGAGGAAAGACCTTGCCTCCCCCCCACTAAGGTCAAACGCAACCCTGATATGACCCTCAGTAAAATCAAGTTTGATACTCCTGCTCTATGGAATTCCTTTGATGATAGCCTGACTACAGGTATGCTTCAACTTACAACAGTTCCTTTAGTGACCATTCATAGTTACAATGGCACTGAAAAAAGTGACTTACAACAGTTGTTGACACTTATTACCATTGCAGCACCCCCCTGGTGGCATGATTAAAATTCATATGCTTGACAACTGACTCACTGTTATGACAATTGCAGTATCCCTGGATCATGTGATCACCTTTTGCGACATCTGACAAGCAAGATCAATGGAAAATCTAGATTCACTTAACTATTGTATTACTAACTTAATAACTGCAGTGATTCATTTAATAACTGTGGCAACAAAAGTTTTAAATAGGGCAAAAATCATTTTACAAATGTCTCATTTAGCAACTGAAATTTTGGGCTCAATTAAAGTCAAAAGCTACCTTTATTCAATTATTAGATGAAGGCAGTACATGTGTTCTCAAGAGTAATATTTTATTCTTCCATACAAAAATAAGAAGCTACTTTCATTTTATGAGGAAAAGAGATAAATTTGGGAGTACCGCTGTTGGGAAGTCTTACATTTGACTACCCCAAAAAATGAGCCCACTGAATTCATTTAGATTAATACTAGAGAAAACTGTAGCTATTAACAATTATTTTTTTTCATTGTATTATATCTTAAGATTCTGTTTTATTTAGTACAATAGAATATGGATATTTGAAACTTCTTTTTCAGGTAGCAGAAGTAGTTTAAGAAGAAATTTAAGAATACAACGAATATTATTTGTAATAACTATTCTACTATGCATAGGTTTCTTACCTTTTTCCTTTCTTTTTCTAGAGCTCTCCACTGTTCATAACATTCTTCCAATCTAATATGAAGCTCACTGGCTGATCCACTTCGAGTTTTCACGGGTCTTTGAAATCCAAATGTTGGAATGAAGCCGGTGAAAGAATTGTCTCCATACATCATATCATTAAAATATGGGTACAAATGGCTTAAATCCTCATAGGAAAACAAATCATAGGAATCCATCAAAGGAATAACTGATGGTCCAAAAGCATGGCTGGATTTCAAAGGAAATCTATTTGAACTTAGCTGTTGGGCATTTGGGCTATGTCTCAAATCACCCATCATAAAATTATTTGAGAAACAAGAAACTTGGTTGCGATTTACACGGTTACTGACAATATTACTATCTCCGCCTCCTTGTCTATGACTATTTAAGTGGCCTTGAGACTCCAACATATCTTGGTAGGAATTTTGAGACAATCCATCTAAATGTTTTTGGCCTTCCTCAACTTCATAATGTCCAGTTTGTGGTTTAACTTGAAAATTGTGCTTGTTCACATTTTCAATGATCCCATATTGCTGTGAATAGTTATCACAAAAACCGTTTGGTGGCTTAATTATTTTGTCAATAATGGACTCAAAAAGGTTTTCTTCTACTTTACTTAATCCTTCTGTATGACTGGAAGAAGAAACTCTCTCTGTAGCACCACCATCTTTGAAATCAAAATTGGAAAATACTGTAGGTACTTCTTGGCAATATTTCTGAAGTAACAAATTATTATTTAAAGTTGCATTCGCTGATGATAGCTGAGAAAAATCGTAAGAATGATTGGAACCTTTTGAACCTGTAGATAAATTACTCAATTTTATCAAGGTGCTTTGATTCTGAATAGGGACAGAAGAACTGTTTTTAGCTTGTGTATTTATCCATGTTGGCCTCAGGTTTGTGCTTGGTGAAGTAGTTACTGGATTTGTTGCTAAAATATTCAGTGATTTGAAATAATCTGAATTTTCTGAAACATTTGCAAAATCACCACTTCCTGGAACAGCTATATGAGATTTCAGGGTAAAATCCGACTGTAAACCAAAATCAGGAGTAAATGAATTTTCATTCACAAACTGTTTTTCTGATAAGAGTCCTGTGGTCTTTTGAAATGTAAAACTCTGCTGTTCTGAAGATACATCTTCCATTTTCTTTGGGACAACTTGTTTATTTTGAAAAAAAATACTATAATTATCTGTATCTAACATTGGTAACTCAGGTGTTCCACTTGGTAATTTTTTACTCTCTTGGACACCATAATTTATGTTTTTATTTTGTTTTACTTTATTAAGATGAGAATAATCCAGGTATCTATAATAATCAGCACTTTCACCGTACCTATTAAATTGTGAAAGAAACATTTCAGCTTTCTTTTGATGTTCTGAATCATGTCCCTTAGGACCTGTTTTTTCTCTTCCATAAGTGTAAGTATCTGTTCCTGATTCTTTTATTGCTTCTAAAAGATTGGTTTGTGGGATAAAACATGTTTTTGCATATGAATAGTCTTGAAATTGTGATACCATTGCATCCTCATTGGATTGAACATTGTAACAGTTGAGATTATCATTCCTGGAAGGAAACAGCCATTGTTCATCAAGATCTATATTAGTAAGCTCATGATAAAGGTCATCCACCTTCTGCTGCAAAGTTACATTACCAGTATGCAGATACTGTTTTTCAGAAACTGGTAAAGATTCTCCACCATAAAAAGCCTGTTGAGGAATGACTCCATCTATTGCTCTTTTTGTTTCAGACAACACATCAGGATGATCTGTAAATCGAGTACTGCTCACAGGCCATACAGATTTTAAACTGGTGGCACATGCTCTAGAAGAATGAAACATAAATAGTTGTGGCAATTCCTTAATATGTTTTATATTTTATGCTTTTAGTTTTGATGTGTCCTATAATTAATGTACCCAAAGAGCCATTAAAAGCTATTACAATTATAGTCTTAGAACAACATATATCAGTGATAGCAAACCTTTTTGTTGTGGTGTGCCGAAAGTGTGTGCACGGGTGCCGGCACCCACAATGCAATGTGTCTGCCCCCTTGCGCATGCGCGTGCAACACCCCCACCCTACCCCCTTACCCGCACTGTGCATGTGTTCGCCTCCCAGCTGATTTTTGGACCGTTTGAGGCTGTTTTCGCTCTCCTGCAGGCTAGAAGGAAGTCTCTGCAGCTTCAGGAGGCAAAAAAATGGGCCTTCCGGAAATACCAGAAGTGCCCATTTTCACCCTCTGGGAGCCCGTTTTCGCCCTCCTGAAGGCTTGAGGGAAGTCTTTGGACCCTTGGGAGGCTGAACTCAGGCCAGTTTCAGCACTTCCGGTATTTCCAGAAGGCCCATTTTTTGGCCTCCCAAGGCCGCAGAGGCTTCCCTCAAGCCTCTGGGAGGCTGAAAACAGCTTCAAACAGACCATAAATCAACTTGGAGGCACATGCATGCACAGTGTAGGTAAGTTTGGCTGAGGCTCACATGCCCGCACAAATGGTTCTGCATGCCACCTGTATATTAAACATATATATTAAAGCAAAAATAAATATTTAAAAGATAGTATGCTACTAATAAGCGACGTGGTGCCTCAGTGGCTAAGATGCTGAGCTTGTCGATCAGAAAGGTTTCCGGTTTTGCGTGGCTTCGGTGGCAGCAGGAATTTGCAACAGCTTGTGATTCCTGCTGTGCTTGCCACTGAGGTACCCCCGATCCAAACGGGTCAGTGGGATATGGCTGCCCTGTAGGGACAGCCGAAGAGAGAGGGGAGCCGGACAGGAGGTTGGGGGTGCCGCAGACCCCCTCCTCATCTGGAAAAACCCCTTTTTCCCAAGGTGGTGGAGCGGCGGTCAGCAATGGCCGCCACGAAGAAGCCAGCAACCGGGTAAGATTGTGCTGGAGGAAGCAAGAAAAGTGAAAGTGCTGGCTGAGCCGGGTCAATCAACATCTTTCAAATTCGTTGGAACTGAGCTGTCTGAATTGCTGGAGGATACATTGTATCCCCAAGAAGATCAAAAGCGACGGAGAAGCTGTTAAAGGGAACTTTTTTTTTTTTCTTCACTCTCCCACCCCATGGAAACAGCAGATTTGAAATATGTCTGGGCATTGAAGGTGAACTATTCTGAAAGTTGAAGCTAAGGGACAAAAGGGTTCTTGGACATTAAAAAACTTAAGAAATTGGAAAACCCTTATTAGAGGTATGGATTTCTGATTATTTAAAATTGATGTTGCAAGTGGGAAGGGAGAGGAAAAAAAATTGGAGCAGAAGCTGAAAAAGGAGGAGATTGCCTAGAATCCCAAAGAAAGGTATGTGGTAATTGGACCTCTTTGATTAAACATTAACCCCAGAAAGAGAAAGAGAATAAGGAAGAAAAGTATTAATTTTTGGAACTTTTTTTGAATTATTTTTGATTAAAAATACTTGTGGTTGTTTTGGGAAAAGTTTCTCCTTTTATGATGGCATCGCTTGTGGATGAACTAAAGACTGAATATCAAAAATATAAAAAGGAAGATACTTTGGGCACTTTGTTTCAATTTTTAGAAATGGCGTTATGTACTTATGAAAAGTTGACTATGCAGCAGAAGGACTGGGACAAAGAAGAAGAGGAAGAAGAAGCCATCTTTGATGAACAATGGGTTCTTTCCAGGGAGGAGGAGAAAGAGGATAAGAAAAAGGGGATTTTAAGAATTATAAAAACAACCAAAGAAGAGAAAAATGAGCGGGAAGGTGGAGGCAAGGTTAGAAAGCAAAGGAAAGGGAGTAAGAAGAGACAAAGGGGTAAAAAGGGCAAGGAGAAGCAAGAGAGAAAGGGGGGGAGGAGAAGCCTCAATGGGGGGAAGCAAGATTTAAAGAAAAAAAGTTTATTCAGAGACAATGGGTGAATTTAATTTAGGATAAAAGAGGGATTCTGGAGGGTACATAAGATTGTGTTTTTATATGTGTGTTTAGAGTATAAAATTCATTGTGTAATTTTAGAATCTATTAAACAGAATCCCAAGATAAATTAAGTGTTATATGAAGTACTTTTAAGTTAGGGTAATGAGTTAAAGACGTCACTCCAATTAGTGTATAGGAGAAGTATAGTAAAAGAAAAAAAATTAATGGATAGTTGGAAATAGAACAGACAAAGAATGTTATTGAAAATGGTGATAAGATATGGAAGGATATATAAAGGTTTTGTTATGTTTTTTTGGGTTTTGTATATTGATAAAAGGCAAAAAAAATTTAATTAACAAGAAATAATTTGGATGAAAAGGAGAAGCTGGGATAAGATATGAAGTTAAATAGATAAAGTATTGATACTATAATTTGGAATCATTATGTTCTATTGGTTTTCTCCTTTTATTATTTTTTCTTAGAAAAGAATTTATAAGCTGTTATGCCTTGATTCTTTGTGCACTGTTTTTATAAAATTGATAAAATTGGTTTATAAAAAAAAAGAAAAGAAAATGATAATAAGATATGGAAGGATATATAAAGTGAATATGATGTTTGAATTTGTGTCTGTGTGAAGAGTTTCAACCCGGGATCAGACAGCCTTCAGAAAAGATCTTTTAGTTTTGTTTATGTTTTGTGTTTTATATGTTTATGAAAGGCAATAAAATTTTATTAAGCAAGAAATATAATTTGGATAAAAGGAGAAGTCTGGATAAGATATAAAGTTAAATAGATAATGTAAATATTGATATTACAATTTGAAATTATTTTACATGTTCTATTGGCTTTTTTCTTTAATTATTATTAATTTTTCTTTTAGAAAAGACTTTTCAAGTTGTTATGTCTGGATTGTGTATTGTGTTTTCTGTAAAATTAATAAAATTTGTTTAAAAAAAAAGAAAGATCGGCAGTTCGGCGATTCAAAATCCTAGCATTGCGTAATTCCTGTTACTTGTCCCAGCTTCTGCCAACCTAGTAGTTCAAAAGCATGTAAAAAATGCAATTAAAAAACTAGGGACCATTTTGGTGGGAAGATAACCATGTTCCATGCGCCTTTGGTGTCATGCCGGCCACATGACCACTGTGTGACATCTTCAGACAGCGCTGGCTTTTTGGCATTGTAACAGAGATGGGTACTGCCCTCTAGAGCCAGAAAAAACTAGCACATATGTGTGAGGGGAACCTTTACCTTTATGCTGCTAATATGCGGAGGTTGCCAAGTAGCAGGCATGTATCTTATTTAATGAATAAATTCAAGAAGATAGTATTTTGAAATAGATCCAATATATTGTTTAAGACACTTACTAAACAGTTGAAACAGCTGAAAAAATATTTAGAAAATTTTAATTTTCAAGTATTTATATATCAAGGCTTTGCAGAAATTACAACCTTTTACTATTAGAAGTAGATTAAAAGTGGCTATATATGATAAATGCTGCTTATAATAGTAAGCATGAGAAAATGTTGTTCTATTCTAAATACAGTACTAACCCTTCAGTAAAATAGGGCTGTGATTTATCTTGTTCTTCCAAGATGTTAGACACAAGTCCATATAGATCTGTTTCACTGCCATAGTCATTTCTTTCTGTTTGAATCCTGAGGACAAACAAAGTATAGTGAATTGTGGTTTACCATCCAAATTCTATTGTTTGGTCTTTTTAATTGTATAGTCTGTACTTATGATATAATGAATTATCCAGAACTACAACTTATTTCACCAAGTTCCCTCTTACATAGCATAACTAAATTTTCTCTTTATTTTACTCTGCTAGCTTCCTACCAGACAACGGCTGATAAAAACATATTTCCCAACCAAATCATGATCTGAATCACACATAATTTTATATCAATCCACATTTTAATACCATATAATTAAGAACTTCCGTAATTCAAATATATCCAAACTGCTATTGCTAGAGGATTCTATGGGTCAGAAAGGCCAAAACTGCACCTTTATATTAATTCCTTTTTATAAATATAGTTGGTAATGCCAGAATTTTCTGAAAGCAAATTCCAAAATTCAAACCCATATGATTTTATAAAATTCAGAACATCAAAATCATTACTTTTGCTGCCATCATTCCCTAAAGATTTACACCAACTTATTTTGTAATGATAGAAAATGCAAGAGTCTTTTTCTCATCAGTTGACTTATCAGACTTTCTGTCATTTAGATTAATGAAATGATCAATCAAAATACAGTGCAACATAAGGTGACAATGGTGGTAATTCTTAACTTATTATCTTGCTATTAGAATAGGAGAGACATTTGAAAGCTTTGATTTTTACATCCATTATTACTGTATTTCTGTAAAAGAAAGGGTAGATCAAAGGCAAATACGTTTACAGAATGGAAGACGATGACATAACATTATTCTGAGCCTTTTAAGTTTCTCTTTTGCCAGGTTTCTTTTTTCCTCATCGTTCTTTTTAAAAAAAACAATTAATGGCAAAAATAAAAATGATCTGTGCAGAAAGATTGCTGGACATTAGAAACAATTTAGAAAAGCCCTAACATGTTATGTCTTATGCCAGAAAGCAAAACAAATTTCAAAGTTCATTTAATTCTTTAATCATATACCTGCTCTTTACATTAATTTGAGAATTTGGAGGTTGTTTATTATCATCTGCATAAGTGGACCATGGGAGGTAGAAAAGAGAAGAGTCATTGTGATTTAAACATTCAGAGGTTGTTGAAAGTGAAGTACTGTAAGTCTGCCATAAGTCTACATTCTCTTCATTCTGAATTTTAAAGAAGAAAAAGATAATATACAAAGCAATATACAAAACAGTACTTTTCTTAACTTACAACATAAATTTTATAATTAATTTCCAGTATTAAGGTTAAGCAAGTTATAAGGAGGAAAACAACCATCTGGATTTTTTGCCTAATGCTAGGAAGTTAGATGTATGCAAATGAATGAAGCTAGACATTGTTTTCTCAATTCAATGTATTAATTAATTTCAATGCAAAATTGTTTCATGATATTACCAAACCATAACAACAGTTCACATTTCAATACTCAATATTTTACATTTTATAATTTCATGTTTTTAACAAATGACATAACATCAAATTAGTTTGTTTTCAAAATAATTCAAGCATTGGTAGAAAAAAAAAGCAGAATTGCTCTTATATTATATTAACTAATATAAGCAGGAAAGAGAAAGTGAAGTACAATTTCCAGAGCATATACAAAATTAAAAATGTAATTTATTTGGATTTCACTTATCAATAAACCACTGAAAATATAATTCTTTGTAATTTAATCCCTCACAACTAAAATAATTTCTATATCATCATACAATGTAAATCTATCCTCAAGCAAAAAGTAGTAAACTGGATGTCCAAAGTGTCTTAATATAGGAGTAATACATGTATCAAACAATGGAATAAGATGTACAGTACTGCTGCTAGTTAAAAAGGAACACTTTCTGAAGTAATGCCCCAGTGTGATGCAGCTACCTATTATTTTTGTGATTACCTCATATGTAAAACCCTAGGACTATTCTTGAAAATCTAAGCATGTTGACCTGATTTGTATTTTCCTAGATTAGTAAGCTCCAAACTATTTGGAAAGATAAGAACATCAGTCTGCGCTCAAGGATCCACCTAATGCGCTCCCTCGCAATATCAATCTTTTTATATGCCTGCGAAACCTGGACACTCAATGCGGATTTACAAAGAAGAATCCTTGCAACAGAAATGAGATGCTACCGAAAGATCCTTGGCATCCACTACACAGACCATGTGACAAATGAAGAGGTCCTAAATAAAATACAACAGGCAATAGGACCACACGACAACCTTCTTACTGTCGTCAAGAAACGGAAATTGAGATGGTACGGACACGTGTCTCGCTCTACTGGCCTCGCAAAGACCATCATGCAAGGGACGGTAAGAGGAAGCCGCAAACGGGGAAGACAACGAAGGAGATGGGAGGATGATATCCATGATTGGACAGGCTTGAACCTGGCAGCATCCCAGAGAGCAGTGGAGGACGGAGACGGATGGAGAAGCGTGGTGGTTAAATCTTCGCAGGCGCCCCAACGACCTCAAAAGAGGTCACGGGATAGGTGCTAGGTGCTAGATTAGTAAAGAACCAAGGTACAAGCCTCCTTTCAATTGCTACCTTCAGTGGCAACCATTACATTAAACTACCTAAAGGGTATAATCACTCATTATATATGTAACTGTTAAGACCTACTGCCTTTTTTCTCTGGTTTCTCCCAGATCCTTTCCCTGAAGTGTCATGTCATTTAAACTGAAGGGAAAATGTACAATTCACAATACAAAAATTCACTGTATCTGCGAATTTCTCTGGCTATCAAATAGGGTAAAATATTTTAAAGTTTTTAATTAATAAGTTATTAGATAGTCATGCAAATGAAATATTAACATACATTAGTATGTATACAACAATTTCAAGAGAAAAATATCTTATATCAACAAACATCTCTGCTTCCTCACCTCCCAATTTTATACTTATGTACTTCAATGTGCTATTGAGTGCTTCTTTTGTTTTAATCAAAACGAACAAAATGGCAAGGTAGCATTTCCAAGCATAGTATATATTTTCATCTATATCTGCAGGCTCAGCAGATTCTACAAAGGCATCCCATATAACAGTGTCAAACTCGCGGCGTCATGGCAGTGTCATCACATGATGTATCACAACTTTTTTCCCCTTCACTAAACTGGGCATAGGCATGGCCAGCACATAATGCATCCAGCCTGCAAGTTTGACAGCCCTGCCATAGAAAATAATAAAACAAGACAACAGTTTCAACAGACAACAGTATGCTTTTTCTGGAAGTGTATTAACTTGGCCAGTAAAACAAATTAAGTCAAGATGATACAGAATATCTGTATATATACTCTTCTTATATATTTAGCATCTAAGTTGAATATATATTGAGGAATGCTGGGTTTGAAGGTGAGCATGGTTTTAAAACTGGAAGAAGAAACATCAATAATTTGCTAGGATGATGATACTATTCTGACAGCTAAAAAATGCAAATGACCTGCAATATCTAAATCATGAAAGTCAAAGAATATAGTAAAAAAATCAGATTAAGATTATATATAAAGAAAATCAAACTTATGACAGCAAATATAGCTAACAGCCTTAGAATTGGAAAGATTCTTAAGTATTGAATATTCTTTTCATTTCTTTTCTGTTATAATCAGCCTTGAATATCCTCTCACAATGATGGCAAATAAACAAATTCTAATTAGCAATTGAAAAATATTCCCCAGGCAAGCAACTTGGTAGAGTAACAGTAAGTTACTGTCTATACTTACACATGGTCACTCCCCTAGTCACTTCCCATCTTGATTATCGCAATGTGCAATCATCAGCCCTTGAAGAGCATCCAGAAGCTCCAATTGGTGCAAAATGCAGCGGCCCGCATGGTTTTGTGCAGACCTGTGTGTACATGTATCATCTCTCCTGCAGGAGCTGCACTGGTTGCCGATCTGCTTCTGGGTGCAATTCAAAGTGGTGGTTGTCATCTTTAAAGCCCTTCATGATTTGGGATCAAGTTATCTGCAAGACCATCTCTTGCTGGTCACATCTAACCAACCACTAGAGCAGAGAGGCAAGAAATGTTGCAGGTCCCATCCACTAGAGAGATATACCTAGTGGGACCCAGAAGGGCCTTCTCCATGGTAGCTCCCTTTCTCTGGAATATCATTCCCCCAGAGATTAGAATGGCCCCACTCTAACTCTCTTCTGGAAGGTGCTGAAGACCTGGTTCTGTCAGTGGGCCTGGGGAACTAAGAACAACCCTTAGAAACGAGCCCTATACTACTACTAAGAGAAATAGAAGAATATGGAAAGGTGACAGAGTTAAAAATTAACAAAGATAAAACAAAAGTGTTAACAAAAAACTGTACAAAGGAGCAGAGGAACTAGCATGTAAATTAGGTATGCAGGTGGCAAATAAAGTAAAATACCTAGAGATCTGATTGATTGCTAGATGTTCATCGATTAAAAAAGATAACTATGATAAGTTAACAATGCAAATAGTTAAAAGATTTAGATAATTGGGTCAAATTGCAGTTATCACTATTGGGACATATTTTGATAGTAAAAATGAACATTTTGCCAAAGTTATTGTTCTTGTTTCAAACAGTGCCAGTCAAGTAGGAAAAGAATTTTTTTGTAGAATTAAACAAATGTATATCTAAATTTATATGGCAGAGGGAAAAACCTAGAGTGAAATATAAATTATTACAGGATGCCAAGAAAAAAGGAGGATTTGGCCTTCCAGATTTTGAATTATATTATGATGCCACTATAGTAAACTGGCTTAAGGATTAGGTTAAATTAGAAAATAGAAGGTTATTAGTATTATAGGGTTTTGATCTCCAACTTGGCTGGCACGCCTTCATGTGGGATAGAAAATCTAAACAACATTCAGATTTCCAAAGGCACCATGTAAGAAACCTATTGTTTAATACCTGGGGAAAGATTAAAAAAAAACATTACCCAAAGGTTCCATTGTGGATATCTACATTGGAAGCAGATACACATCCAAATGTATTGGATTATGAAAATATTGTTAGGTATAAAGATTTATTATATGACACTGGAGAGTTTAAAAATAGGAAGCAAATACAAATTCAAGGAAAGAAGATAGCATGGTGGCTCTTTGCACAAATACAAACCAATTATAAAACGATAGAGAACAATTTGGCTTTAATATAACTCCACAAGAATTAGATAAAATATGGTTAGGAGAGAAAAAGAAAACAATTAGTAAAACATATAAATCTTTTGGACTACAAATTAAAAGAAGAAACAGCTACAGAATCTATGATAATTTGGGCTAAAAATGTGGGTCATAGTATTGAATTTGATCAGTGGGAACACATTTGGCAAACAAATTACAAATTAACTATGTCAGTCTCGTATAAAGAAAACTTATGTAAAATGGTTCATCACTGGCACCTACCTCCTGCGAGACTGGCTAAGATATTCCCCCATCCAATTTTGGGAAATGTAACTACATACAAGGAACATATTTTCACATGTGGTGGACTTGCCCATGTGCTCAGAAATTTTGGAAATATTAGAAATTGGATTTTAAATATAACAAGACAAAATTTAAAACTTGAACCCGAAACCTTTCTGCTAAGTATGATAGATTCAAACACGGAGAAAAATATCAATATTTAATTTTGCATATCATAACTGTAGCTAGAATAAGCTACGCACAAAACTGGAAACTGTCTTCCATTCCTTCAGAGGATATGGTAATTAAAAAAAATACATGAATGTGCTGAGATGGATAGCCTAACCAAACTGACTGATAGTGACTATTATGAAATATGGAACGTTTGGTATGAGTGGTTAAAGAAAAGATAATATTTGATATTTGGATAAGTTATGGAAATGACAGAAGACGTGCATTTAATAATAAACTATATAGAGAAATTAAAACATAAAAGAACGAAGGAGTTATGGTAACAAGGCAGATCATATCAATGATAAAGAAAAAAAATGTAACCATTGCTCAATATATGCTGTAAAATCTATATATGTGTATGTATATGTATATATGTATGTATGTATATATACATATATGTGTGTGTGTGTATATATATATATATATATATATATATATATATGTATATGTATATATGTATATATATATATATGTATGGCATTCAGCTTAGTTCGGGTATTTTCCCACGTCACAGTAGTTGTGCTTTTAAAGTTGTAGCAACGTTTCAGCCATCATCAGCCTTGATGATTGAGGAAGCCTGATGATGGCAGATTAGATTCTGCTGAAACATTGCTACAACTTTAAAAGCACAACTGCTATGACGTGGGAAAATACCCGAACTAAGCTTTTAAAATTGTAGCAACATTTTGGCAGAATTTCATCTGCCATCATCAGGCTTCTGTATTGTGTTCGTCTGACGAACAACTTTAAAAGCACAGCTACAATGACATGGGAAAATACCCGAACAAAGCTGAATGCCATACATACATACATACATACATACATACATACATACATACATACATATATATATACATACACATACACACACACACACACACACACATATATATATAGTAGATTTTCACGGGTACAGGTATGCAGGTCTTGGCATGTTCGGGTCTTTTCCCATGTAAGATTGAGAGTATCTTGGCGATGTTTCGGTGAGGTCCCACTCGCCATCCTCAGGCTGGTGCTTTCAGCTTCATGCCAGTGCATCTGCTTGCCCTCCCGGAGGCTTGAGGAAAGCCTCTGGAGTCCAGGGAAGACAAACCCCAACTGCCATGGTGCAGGAGGCCGACTAGGCCACGCCCACCCAACAACTGGGCAGAGAACACCTTGCTAAAATTTTTGAAGCCCACCCCTGGTCCCCTGGATCCTGTGATCACTTCATCATGCTAAATGGAAAATAATGTGTCCTTAATACATTTTTGGTGTTATAGCATTGTATTGGAAAGTAGCATATTTCTGTATTATGAAGATGACAGAATAAAGTATTATTTAAAATGTTTATTAATTTTGGTATAAATACCATACTAGTTTGAAAACAATTTAGTCAGGGCCTCAACAAGATAAGCAATCACTTTGTAAGTCCCAACACTTCACTCTGAGTTCCTGGGACAAATAATGCAAAGGTATTTTCCATTCAAATGCAGGAAAAAATTTACAGTTGGAAGTAGTGAAAATTTGAAGGCTTTTTTTTACTCTTTTTATTCATACCTTATAATGAATTATAAGTTCATTATACTGAATTCTCATTTAATTTTCATAGAAGTAGAAAAAGACAGAAGAGCAAAATATAGAATTAAAAAAGAAAATTAAAGAAAATATGTCATTTGATCCATTCTTCCCTCTATCTTCTGAATCTCACAAGAGATTATATAATTCTTTTTTCTGATACAGAAGCATGATAAGGATAGCTGAGTTAACAACTGATAAAGCATACTAAAATATCATCTTGGGGTATGGGCTGCACATCTATTTTCATTGATCAAGAATCATAGGATGCTGAAATTAATCTTTAGCAACAGTACAGTAGAAAATTCAAACTGTTACCTCTGCTTAAGGTTTTGGGATAGGATTTTTAAAAACATTTGTATCTTAAGCCTAACAAAGTCTTGCCTTTTTATTTCTCCTTGAAAATAAATGGAACACTATCTATATTTACACTTTGCTGAAAAAAAGGCATTATTCTGCTATAAAAAACCTGCAAAAACAGGGTGCCAGAGTTATGATTCATCTACCCATACAGTTTGAATGTATTGTTATCACCCCAATACTGAACTCACTCATGAACTATTTCATAATGCATTTTAAATACAAAGTTTATTTTAAAGTCAATATAATAGAACTATATACTATCATACAATGCTTCAATGTGGTACTCCCTAAAATGTTTTTGAAGTAAAATTATCTTTTAAAAAAACTGATTGAACCTGCAGTTTGTAGCAATCATAGAAGGAGCTGCAACCTGTCATGATAACGTTATTGAACACATCCGTCAGTCTTCCACTGGATTCTGTACTATTCAAATAGTGGCTGGCACCTCTGAAAGCTACTTTAGGCTGGTATAAAACAATGGAAGTAGAAAGACAATTAATTCACATCTAAATTGTTTGCTTTACACTTTTTAAAAAATGGGTAAGTACATTTCTATATGCTGACTTTCTGGGAATCAGCCTATTAAAATATTGCTCTCCATATTTTTTTACATTAAAGAATAGTGTACCAAAGATTTGGAAAGAATTGCACAATAGTATCTGCATCTCCAACTTGGATGAATTCTGAGTCAAGATTTCCTAGTTTTAAAAGTCACAGATTTGATTAGTTAGCAAAATGAATAGCTAAAGTCCTTATTTTTATTCAGATACCCATACATAACTGTAAACATAAATTAGCCAAATCAAAGGAAAAAATTAGATTCCTCCACTGAGAATAGTTGGGCAATTTGGAAAAACATGACTGGAAAAACACTTGATTCCTTTTGCTAAATGCACCACGATTATATTGATATGTAATTAATGATTGCATCCCTTTTTCATAGTGGTGTTTACTTATTAAGTTTTGCAACCCCCGACTTTCAATTCCTCAAGTTCCTGTGGTTCCTCTTGCTTTCTAATTTTCCACATCCCATTTATTTTCCTTAGCTACATTTCCAGTATCTTCTTCTGGTCGCCACTCATCTAAATTCTCTAGTTTGTACCCATTCCGTATTTTCCCGCTTGCCCTTCATCATACCGCCCCTTTCAATCCACATATGCCCTTCCACCCCTCTCTTCTCCCGCCTGTCCTTTGCCTGACCCCGTCTGCTTCTGCTTCATACCTCAGCGTATCATTCTATTGTATACCATTCTTCCTCACCCCCGTTCCCCCACCCCCTCACCTCCATCCCTTTCCCTATACAGCTTTAAGAACGCCTCTCACTCCCTTTCTTCAAGGAAACCTGGGGACAAAGAGAGACGTCGTGGAATCCCCGCCATGCCCAAGGAAGCTGAGAGCGTCTCACAGCAGCCGAGGGAAGGGAGAACAACCGTTATCACACCTGACAGACTGAGGGAAGGGAAGGGGTGGGGTAGAGAAGGAAGCGACTTCCCAAGGGATCATCCCCTCCCCCCTCCACACAAACACCCCCCCCTCAAACCTCCCCACAATTGGATGCTGCAGATAAAAAGACGACCAATAAAAAGCGGCATTCCGCCCCCTCCCTTCCCCCCCCCCCAATATCCTTCCTTCCCCCGCATCTTCCTCGGCGGATAGCTACAGGGATAGAAAACTCGGGAATGTCATTGTAGGGCAACTCTTAAGTTTTTTTATCCTTTCTTCTGCTGAGCTCATGCCTGTAAGTGGAGGCTGTTATCGTCAGTGCTCCTCCAGAGAACCAATCAGATAGGTGACCACCACACCGTCTTTGTCCAAATTTGGGCCCCTAATTAACTGCGCTGCTTTTATACTCGGTGGTATTCCTGTTCTTTCTCCCCGCCCACTAATCTTTGTGGGCGGGAACTTATGGCACGCAGTTGGAGGAACTTCCTTCTACCCAATGAGAAGCCGGTAAGTGATATTAATTACCCGGAGATAAGCTAAGGCAGTTGGAATAAGTTGTAACTTTTTTCCTGTCACACAAACTCAAACCGAAACAAAACGCAAAGGCTACAAAGGAATAGAAATCAGATATTAAGATGTTGCATTTAAAACTTGGGGGGGAGGAATTCCTCTCACTCCAGGAATGTTTAATTTCTCTATTTCCCTGAGTGGGGAGGGAATTTTGGAAAGGGGAAGGATCAAGAGGAAGAGAGAATAAACCAAAATTTATAGTGGGAGGTATTGTAGTTTCTTGCTCTCAGCTGATACTAATTATGAACCATGGAAAGCAAATCATAATTAAGAGTTTAGTGGGGTTTCAGTGAGTCTAAAAACGACACAACCTAAGTACAAAGATTGGGTTCAAACGTCTGTGAAAGGTCATCCAGGTCATGGTATGTATGGAGAACAAACCCATCAGGACTAGATTCAGCAGTCCACCTGCATTTAAAAGACACAGGCCATTCTTTTTGAAAACAGCAAAGTCCACATTTTAGACTGAGAGGCAGCTGGTTTGAAAGAGGGGTAAAAGAAGCCATTTACGTTAAAATTGAGCAGCCCTCTCTCAACAGAGGGGGAGGAATATAACATCATCTGTCTGCAATATATAATAACACAGTCCTTTTAACCAAAAGGGCTCCACACCCATTTGCACCACTGAGGTGACCCTGATTTAAACAGATAAACTTCCAAGTGACCTTAATGATTCTCTAAAAGAATGCAAATAACCAGTTGTCTGCAAGAAGTATAAATCCTTCCATTCCCCCACTATCCACTCAGCTGAAGAAGTTTATTTGATGAGAAGTGAAATGTCTTCACAGAAAGATAAAAAAGTTCATTTGCCCCTTTCAAAAAGCACTTCTGGGACATTGGGTTCAAACATTCCATTTTTGTTTGCTTAATCAAAATTTATTAATATTTGGCTATGTTCACACATACTTAGCCATGGTTTGTACACTCAGGGACTAGATTCCTAAAATTAAATGGAAACCTAACACACCTGTAATGTTTGGTAAGTTGTGAAAAGAAGTGTAACTGGGAAATGAAAGGTCCCTACATTAAGTAGAACATTCGTTTTTATGTATTTTGTTTTTGAACTTGGGCAACTGGTTTGTAATCATAATATATGGTTTAATGTGCTATGTGAACCCAGACCTGGCAGCTTTGTCAAGAATTTATAACTGAAGGCTATTAAAATTATGTGCTGGAGATATCTGGGGAAGTGGCAAGTTTGTATAACTGTTAGTATCATCCACTGACCATTTGAATCTTTGCATTTACATCTCTTAACTGTGTACAATAATTTAAAACACCAGAGCTTAAGCTAATGGGCAGTAGGGCTGAATGTGAAAGCAACCATAAATTGTAAGATTCCACACACACCCAAGTATATTTTGAAGTTCCCAATATATGTGCAGAATAAAGGCAAAGATTCATACAGAGTGAACCTTTTACTATGACAAAAATTGAGGCTCAGAAGCAATATATTCAATATAAAAGGTAGCAATAAAGGAAAGTCTTAGATGAAAAGTTAAAATACAGGATTTTCCACTTTATTCTGAAGTAATATTATTTAAATATTCATATTTTCCAGGATTTCAGACAAAACACTTTTTAAGGAAAGTTTGAAAAGTATGGACATCAAAATGGCTATATTTCTGATTTTGCTTAGCATTTACGACAATCCCCAAGTTAGCTAAGTGCTTTCTCCTGATTTGGGGAAAACTCAAAAATTCACATTGTGAATCCAGATGAACCATAGATGGTGCTAGAAGCAAAAATGTATCCTTAGACTTTTCTTTTAATTTTTTGTCCATTTTTTCTCAAGGAGTAGTTCTTCCTTTCATTAGGAGCTGGCGTATTATATCTATTTTGCCATTTATAAAAAAATCTTGTGATGTTCTAAAGCTGGATTTTAAATGAGACTCGATGTTATGTACACAGCTAACTGCCCTAAATCATTTCTTCTGTACAGAATATTGCAGAATATTTTGCCTACAAATGAACAATTAAATTAACCTAAACAGCATACTCATATAACAATAAAATGACTTTATAACAAAAGAAATTGTTAAAATCTGACTTCAAAAAATAAAATATAAATTATAAAATAATATTTTAAAAATAGGAATTTTGATCAGCAATAATTCTGAAGAATACAGTTGAACTTTCTAGATAAGTATTTTCCTTAGGGCCGCAAAAGAGTAGATTGTATCTTTTCCCAATCTTATTACCCCCGCCCCTCAAGTCTACTACATGGAATTATTTTCTGATTTTTGTTTTCCCAACAATTTTGTCCAGAGTACCAGCTTGCTCTGCAAAGTAACTGATTGCATAGGAAGCAACTGATTTAAAACCTAGGATGTGGAGGAATATATTTTATTGGATCAAGCTGAGATTGTTTAGTATATAAGCATGAGTTTGGAAGTAAATTACCATATATTAAAAACATGTATAATAGCAATGATTAATCATTACAGTAATTTCTGTCTTGGCATTTTACTGTCAGCAGCAAATTGTTTTCAAACGTACTTTCTAGCAGACACCTCCCACTGGAATTCAAAAAAGCCAAAGTAATAACACTTCTGAAACCTGGCGAACCACAAGACAGAGTAGAAAGCTACTGCCCCATTGCCCTTCTGAGTTCTTGTTACAAATTTCTGCAGAAACTTATCATAAACAGAATTGGTCCCACAATAGATACATTTCTGCCCATGGAACAAGCCAGCTTTCGTCATAATCACAGTTGTATTGATCAGGTGCTAAGTCTAACAGGATGTATTAAGGCTGGCTTCCAACAAGGCTTAAAAACCATAGCTGTGTTCATTAACCTTACTGTGGCATACGATACTGTGTGGAAGAAGAGTCTGTTTTACAAACTGAGTCACATCATCCCCTGTAAAATCCTCTATTGCCTGGAGGGGGCGGAGCTGGTGTCACAACGATATGGCATGCGATCTTGGAGGTCTGAGATCGCTGCCGATATCTTTGCTCCTATATGGTCCTATCGGATCTAAATGATCCCAAAGAGATGATGAAAGTGAAGAGTGTTGATCCCAGGGATACCATAAAGTCCCTGGTAGATCCAGGAGAAGCTCTTTGCCAGCGGTAAAGAGGCAGCCATTAAAGCTGCTGAAGTTGGGACAGCTTCGAAATGGAAGAGAGCAGAAAGAGAGATTGTGCCGGTTTGGTGAGAACTTTTTTTTACTCTAAGATCTGAAAAGGACACCCTAAGGCAGGGGTCCCCAACCACCGGGCTGCGGACCAGTACCGGTCCATGGAACATTTCCCACTGGGCCGCCGGTTTGCTGGGCGCCGCCATCTTGTTTGACGAGAAAGTGCTTCCGGGTGAGCTTTTCCGGTTGGAAAGTGGTGTTTGGGTCCTGAAGGAATCCTCGCGCCTTAGTTTCATCGAAGGGGGGGCTTCGAACGAAACTAAAGTGTGAGGATTCCTTCAGCACCCAAAGCAAGGCGAGCTGAGCAACCATCCCAAAGCCGTCCCGAAGCGGAGCCCATCGACAAAAGTGGAGTTGAAGGTGGCGGGGAAAAGTGGGGGATGGCTGGCTGGCCGGTCGCTCGGCTCGCCTTGCCTTGTCATGCATGCTGATGCCCGTACCAGGACGCGGATCATTTTGTGATGCCAGTACTGGGCCGTGGCATGAAAAAGGTTGGGGGCCACTGCCCTAAGGAAAAGAAAGAATCTGTAAAAGTTTTGACAGAAGTGATTAAGCAGCAGTTTTAAACAGGAATGTCAAAGTAATGTGTTTTTTTTCCTTCTCATTGCTGGATTTTCTATATACGATCTTGTATTTTGAAACTGGACTGGTTTTTTCGTTCATATCTATTCTTTTCTTCTCCTTTTTGATTTTGTAATATTTTAGGCTAGAGGCTCCCTTTAGTTAATTCATTTTTAAAAAATATCTTTTTTTAAATTACCGTATATACTCAAGTATAAGCCGAGTTTTTCAGCCCATTTTTTGTGCTGAAAAAACCACCCTCGGCTTATACTCGAGTCAGATTCCCCTCTGAAAAAGAAATGACCCACCACCATGTGAGAATGCTCAGACACAAAATCTATCCGACCGAAAATAAGTGTGTGTGTGTGTGGGGGGGATTTTAACAGAGGGAAGATGTAGGGAGAAGGCAAAAGTGACGGAAGATCCTTCAGGGGAAACTGAGGGGGAGACTCACCCTTGGTCCAGATGAGTCCCCTTCCCCTTTCTCTAGGCTGAGAAAACAACGCGAGCCGAGGTTGCTTCGGCTCCACTCAGCTTCGTTTCCTCAGCTCCAGCTGCTTTCAGTCCACTGGGGAGGAGGAGGTGGTGGCGGCGGCTCTCTCCCTTGCAAGAAAAAAGCAAGGCTCTCTCCCTTGCAAGAAAAAAGCAAGAGCCGTTCTTATGATCTCTCCCTCTCTCTCTCTCTCCCCCTAATACAGTCAAGCCCTTTCCAGCATGCGGGATCCGCCCCCGCCGCTTTGCACCTTGCAAATGCAAAAACCCCAGGATTTGCATTTGCAAGGTGCAAAGTGGCGAAGTGAGTGTGTGTGTGTGTGTGTCTGTCTGTCTCTCTGTGTGTGTGTGTGTGTGTGTGTGTGTGTCTCTCTCTCTCTCCCTTCCTCGCACCAGCGTGCCTTCCTTCCACTGCTACGCATTTGGGCTGCTTTGTGCCCCCCTCCCTCCCTGCTGTCTTTTATTTTCTCCTTTCCTTTAGGAGGTGTCCTAAAGGGCTGGAAGAGCGAGGAGGAAAAGTAGCTTCCTCGAGCGTTTCTTGCCGCTCCTCCGGGCAAGAATTATTGGCTGGAAGCGAGGAGTGAGTTGCTCGCTTTCCTAACGAGGGTCTTGGAGCAACAACACCCCCTCCCCCGCCGCACCCCACATCCCCACCCCCGCGCTTCCACCCGAGTTTGGAATAAAAAACGAAGGTGTGAGTGTGAACTTGGTGGGGACTCTCCGCTCGCGAGTTTTTGCGTCACTTTGGGGTAGTGCTCGGTAAAAGGAACTGGGAGGTGGAGAGCTGCTTAGCCAAAAGTCTGCCTGCCCTTCGCTCAGAAACGAGTTTTTGAGTTCTTCTTCCGCAAAAGTGGCAAGTTCTCTGGGGAGGGGTTTAAGGAAAGGAAAAGTAGTCAAAACAATGAGGAGGAGGGAGGAGGAGGACGGGAACTTTAGGTGGCTCCAGAGCTCGAGAATCTGTCCGACCAGAGGAACAGATTGCGTGGGACGAAAGTGTGTCTGTCTGTGTGCGTGGAGGGGGCGGATTGTCGGGGGTGAGTTTCTAAAATGGGCTGACTTCATGTGAGGAAAGGCAAAAAACTCTTGACTTCGGCCAGCGCTTCGGAAAACATCACAGTTGTTCATTTAGTAACCTGGCTGTTAAGTGAATCTGGCTTCCCCCATCAACTTCACTCGTCAGAAGGTCTGAAAAAGTGTTCACAAAATCTGGGGAGAACACCGTACCTGTCACAAATATGAACCAATGGTCAAGCACCCAAATCCTGCTGATGTGATCACAAGGATGCTGCCATGGTCACTTTTTCCAGTGACATAAACATCCTGAGATCCCCGATCCTCTTTCCCCCCCACAACCTCGACCAAGCCACGGTCTCCTCCAATGAATGGGAACGTTCCAGACGCGGTTTTGCCCTCAAGGATCAGGATTAAAACCAGGCAAAATCATGGCAGGAAATGATCGGCCTCCCTCCCTCCCCACCTTCAGCCCCAAACCGCCTGCCCAGGGCTCCTGAAGGGCTTTCGGTATTTCGGATGGCACTTCCACCGAGGGGGTGGGGGAAGCAAGCCCGGACCAGGAGGGCGATCAGGTGGGGCCGGGCAGCCAAGCGTATTGTGGGTGGGAAAGGATGGTTCCCCGGATGATAATGGTGGTGAGAGGAGGAGATCCTGTGGGCTCCCTCCTCAGGAACGGAACGAAAGCCGCGGGGGCCAATCGGAGCAAAAAAAAAAAATAGAGCCGCCGATTGAAAGGGACCCACTTGGGGAGTCCAGACGCGACCACGGGGGCCCAAAGAGAGGCTGTAGCGGTGGGGGTGGGGGGTCTTTGTGCGGTCCTCCGGCTCTGGCGCTTTCCAAAGCAACTCAAAACTTGGTGCGTCCTCGCCTTCCCTTTCTGCCCCTTCCAAAAAGGTCCCACTCCAGGAGTAGCAAGATACAAGACCCTGCTCTCTGTTTCGGAGTGGGGGAGAGCGAAGGCGGGGGGGAGAGTCTTCCTATTCACCCTTCCATGATAAACTTTAAGATCATTACCTTATTTTCCAAACAACCGCTCCCCTCCTGCCGCTTTGCACCTTGCAAATGCAAAAACCCCAGGATTTTGCATTTGCAAGGTGCAAAGTGGCGAAGGCAGATCGCGCGTGCTGGAAAGGGCTTGACTGTATTACGGGGAGAGAGAAAGAGAGGGAGAGATCATAAGAACGGCTCTTGCTTTTTTCTTGCAAGGGAGAGAGTGACTCCTGCCTCCCACTGTCATCATCATCATCTTTTGGGTTAGTGAATCAATTAAACCTTTCATGATAGTGAGATCGTTTCCCAAATTTCCCTTAAATCAGGGAAGAAATCAGAAACAAATCTTTGGACTGAGAATAAGCCTGTTCCTATGATGCCATTTTTGTTCACTGCAGTGTGAAAAGTATGAAAAAACACACTTCTTTTTCTTCATCTTCTTGTTCCCTATTTACTGGTCTCTTTCAAAGAGGAAATTGTGAACATCAAACTTATTCTCAACTGTCCTAGTGAAAGTTTTTATTGGTATCTATTTTTATTTTTGAAATTTACCAGTAGCTGCTGCATTTCCCACCCTCGACTTATACTCGAGTCAATAAGTTTTCCCAGTTTTTTGTGGTTAAATTAGGTGCCTCGGCTTATATTCGGGTCGACTTATACTCGAGTATATACGGTAATTCTCATTATATCCTGCTCAGAAAAGGAGGGGGAAAGTGAGAGCAAAGAAACTTTGTAACACTGCCAACTAGAAGCTTGAAAATATTCCTTTCCCTGTGACCAGACAAAGCTGAGAAAGAAAGAACTGAGGCTCTTTTTCAAGGACATTGCTATTTGATAAGATAGAGGGAAGAGCATGAGAGAATATTATTGCAGGTGCTCTTCTGGGTTTCTATCAACAGTGGAGTCTGGTGTTGAAATGTAGGGGGGAAAAAGGTGATAAGTTTTTGGAGAAGAGAGCTATAAGAGCCTTGGATAATTAAATAAAGTGCAATGTGCCCTTTTTACTTTTCCTAAGTTGTGCTATCCCTCCTCATCAGCTTTATTGTATTTTTTTTAATCTTTTTTTTTGTAATAACTATTTAGGTTTTTGGCTTTGTTTCAGCTTGTCTTTATTTTTCTTTCTTTCTTTTTTTTTTGGAAGTCCAATCTCTAAGTTTGCTTTTTATTTTAAAGGGAAAGCCTTAAAAGCCTTTTTTTTTTTCCTTTCCTGGTATTTTTGTTTTTTCATCTACCTTTTTGGTTTATTCTTATGCACTTTTTTCTATTTGAGACCTTTCAATTGGATTAAGGTGTTGAAGAACCTGAAGAATTTTTCCCTTTTCTTTTTTTTCTTTTTCTTTTTAAGCTTTTTTTCTTTATCCTACTATTGATTGGATTAAGGTATACAAGAACCTAAAGAAATTTTGTCCTCTCTCTTTTTCCCCCCTTTTTTATTATTATTATTGGGCTTCTTTTTTTTACTATTTTTATTTTGAACCATAATTGATTACTTCACAATTGGATTAAGGTTTAGAAGAACCTGAAGATTTTGAATTGCTTAAAATGAGTAGGAAATTTACAGCTCCTGGTTCTTCAACTTCTACTTCTTCCTCTTCACCATCTGGAGGGCAATGTTCAATACAGACAATGTTAAAGCAAGAAAAAGAACAAGAAAAAGTGACTCTGAAGATGATTATGCAAGGAATTTAAAATATTCAAGCAAGATCAGAGAATATTGAAAAGAAAATAGAGAACACTGAACAAAAAACAGACAACATTGAACAAAGAACTGAGAGCATTGAACAAAGAATAGGGAAAACTGATGAAAAAGTGGAGAACATCCAACAAATGATGTTGAAGTATGATGAGAGATTCCAAAAAAATTGAAAAAGAAGATAAAGAGACAAGAAGATTGGAGATATTGTTAATAGATTAATGGTGGTTGAACAAGATAAAAGTGGTATGTTGAGATGGGAGATGGATAGATCAGAATTCTATCTTAGATTCCAAAACGTAGAGGAAGAAAAAGGACAAAACCTAGCTGAGATAATGATAGAAATACTGGCTGAAGCTTTGAAAATAACTCAAGAAAAGATGATGGATGGAATAGATGAGGTTTATTGAGTTTTCACAAGATATGCAATGAGAAATAACTTACCAAGAGAAGTTCACATTAGATTTACAAAGAAAGCCATTAAAACACAAATATTGCAAGTGGCAAAATTGAAAACATTGAAATATAAAGACAAGGAGATTGTGGTCTTGAAACAAATACCCAGAAGAGTGAGAGAGATGAGAAGAGAAGAGAACACCGATTCCTGACTAAAATGCTACTTAAAAAAGAGGTGAATTATAGATGGCTGATTCCAGGAGGTTTAATGTTCACATGGCAAGAACAGAGACAGAGAAGTGACTTAATTGAGAAACCGGAATTATTTTATACAGAATTTTTGGGAAGGAAAGAGGAAGAGGCAGAAAAAGAGATCTCATTAATTGAATTCCAAGAGGACTGCCAAATGGCAACTGAAAAAGAAGAAGGCGCAGTAGGTGGAAAAGTGGAAACCAAAGAACAACGTGAATTAAGATCTACGAGAGCTGTTAAACCTAACTATAAAATATAACCATGGAAGAGAAAAAAATGATTACAATTAATATAAATGGACTTCACTCAGCCATTAAAAGAAGGAAAACCTTTCATAAATTGGAGAAATTAAAATTTGATATAATCTGTCTACAAGAAGTACATATTAAAAAACAATATGAACAATTGTTGGTATAGCCAAAATTAGGGAAAATATTTACTTCCTTGACCCAATGTAAGAAAAGAGGAGTGGTTTTATATATTAAAGAGACCACCCCAGCAAAATTGATCTATACTGATGATGATGGAAGAATACTAATGGTGGAAATAATGGGCAATAATATGAAAACACTCCTGATTGCAATATATGTTCCGAATGACAAATAAGAAGAATTCTAATAAAAATTACACATGAAAATAATTGAACTGGACTATGCTAATATAGTTATGATGGGAGATTTTAATGGAATTGTAGACAACAAATTGGACTATACAGCACAGAAAACAACAAAGCAAAACAGAAAGACTCTCCCTAAATATTTTTTTAAAATGGTAGATGAAATAAACTTAAAAGATACATGGAGAGAAAGAAATGCTAACTAAACAATACACCTTCTATTCAAATAGACACTTATCATGCTCCAGAATAGATATGATATGGATGTCAACAGAATTAATAACTAATATTCAAAAAATAAATATTGAAACAAGTACTTGGGCAGATCACAATCCAATGACAATTTAATGGAAAGGACAAAAAAGAAGATCTAGATGGACATTAAATAATACTATTTTAAAGGAAAAAGACTTCACACAGTGGATAGGGAAAGAATTGGCATTTTTCTTTAGAGAAAACAAAAAAGAAGATACATCAATTCAGAATGTATGGGATACAATGAAGGCATATGTTAGAGGCTTGATAATAGGCTATACAAGGAAAAGGAATACTATGAAAAGGCTAGCTTCTAAGGCCCTAGAAGATGAGCATAAAAGACTTGAAAAAGAGCTACAGAAAATGCCACAGAAAAAGGACATCAAGCTAAAAATGGATATAATTAAACACAAAATGGGTCAAATAGAAAAAGAAGGATTAGCACAGAAAATTAGAGATGCTAAACAGAACTACTTGGAAGACGCAAACAAACCAGGTATACAAATTGAGAAAGTATACAAATTGAGAAAGGAGAAAGAATTAAGGAAAATATTGCAATTAATAGATGACTAAGGCCAAGTTTGCCATGGTACCAAAGAGAAGAAGGAAATCATTTGAGACTTCTATGGGAAATTATATATGCAAGCGAATATTGATGAAGAAAGAGTCAAGCAGTACTTACAGAATGCTAATTTACCTCAGATACCTAAAGAGACTGAAAAAATGTGAGAAAGCAATATAACGATTAAGAAATTAACTAAAGCACTCAAGAAGCAAAATAATGGAAAGGCACCAGGCCCAGATGGACTTCTGGCAGAATTTTATAAAACATTACAAGAATCGTTGAATCTTCCATTGCTAGAAATTATGAATGAAGTTATGTTAAAGAAGAAGATACCTAAATCATGGTCAGAAGCCTATATTACACTTATTCCAAAAGAGGAGGCCGACCCATTACAAATTAAGAACTACAGACCCATTTCTTTACTAAATGCAGATTACAAAATCTTTGCTTCAATATTGGCAGAAAGACTTAAAAATATTTAAATAATTTTATCCATCCTAATCAAAATGGATTTCTGCCAAAGAGACAAATTAAAGACAATATGAGTGTAATCTTGGACACCTTGGAATACTACGAGGCACATCTTGGAAAACAAATGGCTCTGATATTTCTAGATGCACAGAAGGCATTTGATAATGCGAATTGGCAATTCATGTTATTACTGTTGGAATAGATGGGTTTTGCTAGAAAATTTATCCAAGCAATAGAAGCTATATACTATAAGCAAGCGGCAAAGGTAATGATAGAGGGAGAGCTGACAGACTCTATTAACATAAGAAAAGGAACAAGATGAGGATGCCCACTATCACCTTTGTTGTTTGTGCTAACTTTGGAAGTGTTAAACAGAAATATTAGAGATGAAAAGAATATAAAAGGAATGAAAATCAAAAAGAAAGAATTTAAGCTGCAAGCATTTGCGGATGATCTGGTTTTCATTTTAGAAGACCCTTTAGAAACAGCATCAAAATTGATAGAAAAGATAGAGACATATGGAAAGGTGGCTGGTTTGAAAATAAATAAAGATAAGACAAAGATTTTGACAAAGAATATGCTATTAAGACAAAAGGAAGAACTGGCAGACCTATTGAAAATTCAAGTCACGAATAAGATCAAGTACTTGGGGATATATTTGACAGCAAGATGTAGTACATTAAAAGAGAATAATTATATCAAACTTAAACAGCAGATAGCGCTAGATTTGGCGAAATGGGAAAACTTACAACTCTCACTAATAGGGAGAATCTCAACAATCAAGATGAATATGTTACCCAGAATTTTATATTTGTTTCAAACAATTCCAATTAGGCTTGGAAAAGACTATTTTGAAGATTTAAATAAAATTGTGTTGAAATATATATGGCAAGCTAAGAAAGTGAGAATAAAGTTGAAACTTTTGCAAGATGCTAGAATTAAAGGAGGATTTGGTTTGCCTAATTGGGAATTGTACTACCAAACTACAAATCTGATGTGGGTTAAGGCAGGGGTCCCCAACCACCGGTCCCTGGACCGGTACCGGTCCGTGGAACATTTTCTACCGGGCCGCCGGTTTGCTCGGCGGCGCCATCTTGTTTCGATGAGAAAGTTTTTTTTAAAGACTCTAATTTTTATTCTTTCCTTTCTCCCAAAATGAAAATACGAAAAATGAACTGCATAAAGTTCTGCTACAGCAGGCATTCGTTCCCCCCAAAAAGGAACTCACAAATTACAGAACAAAAAAAAAAAAGAGAGGTAGGACCAGGATATAGGCAGACGCAAAACTTTATATGCAAAAAATAGCCAATCTGGGCGGTTAGCCCTGAGGGAAGTGTGGGGGGGGCGGGGAATGGTAACAGCCAGCATGCATTTTTCAAAAGAACCACACAGGCTGCTGAGCCCTGGACAGAAAAAGTGAGCCAAGTAACATTTTGTTGCTTCCTGATTGACTAATTTCAAGCTCCCAGCTGCACTAATCGGGCAGGGCCGTGTCGCTCACGTGACCTCCAGGTGCGAGATTTAATTCAAACGGCTGTGTAGGAGGATATCAGGGAGTCGGTTGTGCCGCTTCTGCAGGAGAATCTTTTCATTGCAAGGCAAGCGGGTGGGTAAGCGTCGTGAGGTGGGGGGCGTGAGATGGGGTGCCACTGTTAAAAAAAAACTGAGCAAAAACAAATTTTATTTGGATTTAGTGGAAGGACAAGTTTTCCACTTTGTTGGATGGGTTCTAGTTGAACAGATGAAGCCGAAAAAGGAGGCTCTTGCTTTGGGGTCACTCGGCTCGCCTTGCCTTGTCATGTGTGCTGATGCCGGTACCGGGCCGCGGATCATTTTGTGATGCCAGTACCAGGCCGTGGCACAAAAAAGGTTGGGGGCCACTGCTATAATATACAAAAAGGAACAAACAGTTAGATATGGTGAAATACTGAATGAAAAGGGTGAACTTAAATCTATGCAAAAACTAGAGGAACAAGGTATAAAGATGAATTGGTTTTCATATGCACAAATACATTCAAGGTATGATAAAGATTCTAAAACAGAAGGTTTCTATGATAAACTGACTGACTTAGATAAGATTTTGACAGGTACTGATGAAAAAGTGATTAAAAAACTGTATGGATATTTATTAGAAATTAAATTAGAAGAAGAACAAGTTAAAGAAACTATGATTGCTCGGGGGAAGAATTTTGGATATGGGATTGATTTAGAGAAATGGCAAAAATTGTGGTCTCAAAATTATAAAATGACAATGTCAACAGCATATAAAGAAAATTTGTATAAGATGTTTTAGAGGTGGCATTTCGCCCTGACAAGAATAGCAAGAATGTTCAAGAATAAATCCAAAAAATGTTGGAAATGTTATCAGACACCTGGCTCATACTACCATATGTGGTGTACTTGTGCGGATGCTAAAAAATACTGGACTAAAATCCACATGTGGTTGGAAAAAATGACTAAAAAACATATAGACTTGAAACCAGATATATTTTTATTGGGAATTTTATCTGAAATATATAGGAAAGACTTGAAATACCTGATTGTAAATCTATTAACAGCGGCTAGGATTGTATTTGCTAAAATCTGGAAAAATGAGAAAATACATCACAGGGGGAAATCATTAAGAAAATATTGGAATGTGCTGAAATGAGTAGATTGACATTTGAAATTAGAGAACAAGAGGATAAACAATTTTATAAAATTTGGGATCTTTTCTATCAATGGTTAGACAACAAAGTATAGTAATGAAATATGTAGACTTTTAGAAAATAATAAATATATAAAGATGTACTTCTTTCTTATTATAACTACAAAATGATTTTAGGATAGATTTGGGATGATAATATGAACTGTTATAAAATAAATTAAGTAAATTATGGTTATCTTGTAAAACATGAATGAATAAAAGTACAGTGAAATGATTGATTAATAATGATACTACGGTATTTAATTTTTGATTGACAATATGAGATTATATGTAATGTAATTGTAATTGAAGACTACAAAATGGAAGTACAAAACAATTTGTAAACCAACTGGCACACTGTATTTACACCTATGGAAGATAGCTTGATGTTTTTATGTTTTGTTTATGTTTGTTTTTAAAAACCAATAAAATTTATTTTTAAAAAATCCTCTATTGCCTGATAAACAACATGCTCAGCAGTAGATCCTTTCAGTTCATTATGGGGACAATGTTAGCAAATTAAGAAAACTCAACAATGGCCCTCCTTAAGGTTCTGTACTGGCACCTAGACTGTTTAATCTTTATATCTCAGATATGCCAGCTACAAGGAGATGTAAATTTGGGTATGCCCTAGTAGCGCAAAATAAAAACTTGGAAGCATTGAACTGACTCATCTCTGAGGACCTGAAGTCACTAGAAAAATTATTTGCTCCCTGGAGACTCATAACCCAGTATCGGCAAAACGGTGACTACCTGTTTCCAACTCAGCAACAATGTCACTCCAAAGGCTTACCCGAAAAACAACTTTCTCTCTTATGATCCTCACCCCAAATACCTCAGAGCAGGGGTGGGATTCAAATTTCTTAACAACCAGTTCTGTGGGCATGGCCTAATTTGTGGGTGTGGCTTGGTGGTCATGTGATGGGTGGGAGTGGCTTGCTGATTGGGCATGGCTATGTGGTCATGTGGCTGGCAACCCAAATTTAAGTGGTCCTCACTTAATGATCAGGTGCTTGCTTAGTGGCCAATTTCTTTGCAAGTGCTTTTTGCCAGTTTCCAAGGCCTGGGGAGGCCCTGGGGAGGCCCAAGCAGATGGCCATGTGGCTGGCAACCCAAATTTAAGTGATCTTCACTTAATGACCAGGTGCTCGCTTAGTGGGTGGGGGCCGGGGCAGTGAAGGGAGGGGTGGGTGGGGGAGAATGTGGAAGGGATTTTCATGTGTGCACTGTAAAAAAAAAACCTGTGTTTTTTTTTAAAAAAAAAAAACATTTTTTTAAACTTTGGAACAGCGGATGGGGCGGAGGCCAGGGCAGCAAAAGGAGGGGCAGGCGGGGGAGAATGCAGAAAGGATTTTTGTGCGTGTGCAGTAATAACTGGTTTTTGGCCCATAGGAGCAGCAGAGGGGGGGGCCAAGCAGGGGTCGGTTTTACCAGTTTTTAGAACTACCGGTGATATTAACAACCAGTTCTATAGAACCAGTGCGAACCGGTAGAAACCCACCCCTGCCTCTGGGTAAGTTTGGATCAGACTCTTTCCTATAAGAAACACTTGGAGAACATGTCTGCTAAAATCAATACTGGGAACAACTTACTGCAGAAACTAAGAGAATCTAGATGGGGAGCCTCAGCCTTTACTTTCAGAATATCAGCACTAGGGTTGGTCTACTCCACAGCTGAATATTGCACCCCCATCTGGCTTAATAGCTGACACTAGCAAGATTGATGCTAGACTAAATGATACAATGAGGATCATAAGCGGTTGCATAAAATCTACTCCTACTTGCTGGCTCTCCATCTTGAGCCACATAGCACCACCAGCCCTTCGAAGACAGGAAGGCTTAGTGAAAGGAGTACAACAAAATTATGAGAAACTCACTTCTTCCTCATTTATCAATTGGCAGGCTTAAATCCAGGAATCCCTTTCTGGCACTCACTCATCAGCTGTCTAACAACTTTGACATCAACTCACAGTGGAAAGCCAAATGGGCTGCTGAATGCCCAGATACAGGCAGTTACATAGATGACCCTACACAAAAGGTGCCAGGTTTTGACCTTCTCGCCAGCATTGGTCAACTCTGAACAGGATCATTTCCCAACATGGCATCTGCCAAGACTCATTGTTTATGTGATGACCCGAAGTCTCTCAAATTAACCCAAAACCCCAAACATATATTAAAATCCGGTAAAGCCTTCAACTTAACTTCACTGTTTTATTAGGCACAGTTTAAAGTCACAAAAGTAAATAATGAGGCAAACAGAAATCCAAAACAAACCGCATTGATGAGAGTTTCGAAACAAGCCAAGATAATTAATTATAAACTCCAGGAAAATAACCGAGAAAAGTCCATGGGAAGAACACCAGCAAAGATAAGCTTCTTTCAAGGTAAACACTAATTGACTTCAGCAATTCTAACTCTGCAGTTGCAAGCTTATATACATAGGTCCCACCTGCAAGCCATGAGGAGGATCATGGTAATCTCCCCTTGAGTAGACCTCGCTTTTCCCTGATCCTCTCCTCCCTGTGTGACCTAGGATAGATAGGGGATGGATCCTCCTCTCACTGCTCAGCTGGCCTCTGCCCTTCCCCAGCCTCCTCCACCACCTCTGGAGCCACACTCCCACTCCCTGTTAGCTGTTCCTCCTCTTCCTCAGAGTCAGACTCCACCAGGGGCATGACAATTTAAGTGGGGTTTTGTCTCTACCCCTCAGTGTGACTGTGGTGTTCCTCAACAAAATATCCATCGTATTGTGTCTGAATGTCCCAATATCTGATTTTTTTCAATATAGATCACCCTGTCCTTGAATGGCTGGGTAGACTGGACATTAACATTTGAACTACTATAAGTCCATATATTTGCCCTATGCTAAATAAACAAATAAACTGTCAATAAATCAAGAAAGTCAGTTTGGAGTGGTGATTTAAGCAACCAGCTAGAAACCACATGACTGTGAGGTCTAGTTCCACCTTGAGTACAAAGCCAGTTGGGAGACCTGGGGTGAATGTCTGAGCTTTAGGGTAGAAGCAGTGGCATACCACTCCTGAAATACCTGCCAAGTAAACACCAGGGACTTATCCAGGCAATCTTGAAGAACTGGATATAATTGAATAGAAAGGGGGGAGGAGGTCACAGTAGGTGGCAATACTTGACTAATTGACCTTAAAAAATTAAGCAAGATCTGCTGATACTGAGATGGGAAACTGGTGGAAAATGCTCTGAATCTCAAACAAAATTTCTTCTCTCTCAATTCCAGTAATGGTAGATGGCCTAATTCTCTTCCCCCTAACTTCTTACTCTCCAGAATTTTCACTTTGCTATTGTTTTATAACTCCAGTCCATTGTTTTACAGAGCTTTCCATCTTCTTCTTTCATCCCCTCTTTCATCTTTACTAGTTTTTTATCCATTATTTTTTTGAAAGCTGTCAGTTTAGTATTAAGTGGTTCAGGCAATGTATTACCTTTCCTCACACATTTTCTGTCACAAAACCTAGTGCTACTTTTGTTTCTGCAAGTTGTTCCAGCAGTCCTCTTCTTGCTGCTTTTCTAGTATTTGTTTATGATACTACTAGCTCGATACCCCTGCTTCGCTACAAAACTATGTGGTTGGGCTTAGTTTTGGGGGAGGAAAATAAGGGAGAGGGAATTCTGCCTCTGCCTACCAGCATCCATCAGTATTCATCTGGCTAGTGTCCTGTCAATGTATGAGAAAGTTGAGGGCTGTTTGGAAAGTGAAACAGGATTTGCTGTGTGAGCAAGAAGGAGACAGCAAGGAGCCCAGGCATGGCTTAACTCAACTGTTCTGTACTAAAGCTGCTTGGTGCTCTGAAACTGAAACTCGTCTCCTCTGCTTGTGTTTTGCATTTGGAACAGATTTCTTTTCAGGTGGGGAGGGGGAGTAGAACTCCTTAGCATCAGAGCATGTTAATAATAATATACAAAATACTAATGCTCTGATAGTCATTTCAAAAAATCATTTCTTAGTGAGCACCTAGAAGTCAAGAGGAACATATGTGCCAAATTTCAAGTTTGTAGGCTTTATGGTTCTGGATATTTTGTGATGCGTGAGTGGTATTTCGCTTTTATATATATAACCTCCAGCTTTTCTCTTTGGCTGGCCATCCATTTGCACACCCTTTGGCATGGCCCATTCGCCAAAATACAGATTGTCTCAGCTTTTGGGCCCATGGGACAGTTTGCCACCAGCCTATCGGCTGAATGCCAATGCTGGCAGCCAGAAACCACAGTGCGATTGATGTAGGGGCTGGGGACTTTGGGGGAGGTGCTGCAGCCAAACAGCCTCAGCCACTTGTTATGAGAAGGAAGTTGAGGGCGTGAAAGTTCCCCAGTATCTGATGCCTCCCTGACACCAAATGGAAAGGGAAGAGTGGGGGTGGGGCATGAATAAGCCAGTTTCATCCATAGAAGTTTTTGTTCATGATGGGTATGCTTGCCTTAGAAGGAGAGAGGGAAGGAGAGAGGGAAGGGAGAAAGAGAGAGAAAGAGAGGGAGAAGGGAGACAAGAAAGAAAAAAAGAAAAGGGAAAGAAAGAAAGAGAAAGAAAGGAAAGAAAGAAAGAAAAAGAAAGAAAGAAAGAAAGAAAGAAAGAAAGAAAGAAAGAAAGAAAGAAAGAAAGAAAGAAAGAAAGAAAGAAAGACAGGGAAGGGAAGGAAGGAAGGAAGGAAGGAAGGAGGGAAGGAGGGAAGGAAGGAAGGGGGAAGGGAAAGTGAATGAGATATGGGTAGATGGATGGATAGAGGGAAGGAGAGAAAAAGGAAGGACCAAAAACCCGTCACTAGACACTGCTTCAGAGGATGCTTTGAAACAGCATAGCAATCCAGGACTGGAAGGGAGGTCATCTAGTCCAACCCCCTGCTCCAGCAGGAGACCTTATATCTTCTGGGTTATTTTGGTGCCTCTAACAGAGAGGAACATTCCCAGAAAGGGGAAGAAGTTTATTAGGACAAAGCTGCCATGCAGAGGAAGGCAGAGATATTTCTCCACTTACGACCATGGTTGAACCCAAAATTTTGGTTGCTAAGCAAGAGAGTTGTGAATTTTGAAGCATTTTAACTCAATCCATCCTCCAACAATGGATGTCCATCACTGTGGATCAGACAGAATTTGAGAACAAAGATGATTGACACACTCATAAGGATAAGAGTACCACTCGACTTCCTGTATGTCCACCACTGAGCCTCGAATCTCTGTTGCTAGATAAGACAGCTGTTCAGTGAGCTTTCACCTACTTATGTCCAGTCTTGCCACCATTGATATGTCAATAATTGCAGCTCTTAAGTAAGTCACATGTTCGTTAAGTGAATCTGGCTTCCCTGTGGACTTCGTTGGTCAGGTCGCAAATAGGGATCCCATAACTCTGGGACACAGACCATCATAAGTATGGGTCAGTTGCCAAGTGTCTGAATTTGGATCACCTGACCATGGCGATGTTGCAATGGTCATTAAGTGTGAAAGGCAGTCATAAGTCCCTTTTTCCAGTGCCATTGTAACTTGAACATCGTTAAATCAGTCACATGGTTGCTAAGTGAGTTCTAATTAATTTAACCCCTATCTGAAACATGGGCATCTGCAATAAATATTCTTGGGCAAGAGTGGAGTTCAGTGAAACATTTGATTGTAATTCCGGTGCAAAGTTTTTTTCTCATTCTCATGTGTGAGAAGCACTGAAAGACAGAAATATGTAGGCCTTTCTTACAAAACAAGTAAGTGGCTGACATTCTGTATATGCTGTATTTCAGTTTCTAGAAAGGATAAGAATTTGGGAACTCGACGTTTACTGCTTTTACCATCCAAATTCCTGTGAACCAAAGTTTCCTCCCCCTTTTCTGTCATAAATTGCAGTTCACTCTAAAGAAACCTGTTAACTCATCACTTTGTCTGACCTGTTTTCTGATCCAGGTCTCAAAAAGAATATGCAACACACTGCTTTCTGTTCTTTTTTTCCATTACAAATGTTTTCCAAATCATTTTCTGTTCCTTCCAGGGGCTATTAGTGTCCCAAACCAGACATCATATATGTCAATAAATTATACTATTCATGCACCATTGAAAACACTGTTACTGCACTGCATGTAAACAATATTGTAACAAAATTGGGAATTCAGGTCAAAAGATGCTATACCTGGCTAAGTGTAAAATAAGAAATTACAGCTCATACTTCTAGTGCAGTGTTTCTCAACTTCAGTAACTTTATGAGGCTGGCTGGGGAATTCTGGAAATTAAAATCCACATATTTAACATTGCAGAGTTTGAAAAATACTCGTTTGAAAATCACCATTTTTGTGGCAGATCTATGAAGATTGAGCATAATCTCTCCACATGTGTTAAGCGAAGCAATGCACCTGCGGAAGTTGGAACTGGATATGTTAATCAAGCTGCATTGTTCTAGTCTAGCCCACTTAATCACTAGCTCCTGGCAATCCAGAATTACAGAAGCCTGTAGATCAAAATGAATAACAGATTCAACCTAATTTATCTGATTGTTAAATCATTAAATAATTGTTTTAAATTGCATTTTTATCTGCATGGGCTTGGTTCCTTCATATTTGTGTGGTATTTTAATTAATAAGGTTCTTGAGAAGGTTTATCATACTTCCAGAACACTTGTTTGTTTTTGGTTTTTTTGAGAACAAATTTTATTAATTTTACAAAACAACACACAAACAAACAAGGCATCATAACATAAAAAATCTTTTCTGAAAGAACCAATAAAACATACAAAATAATTCCAAATTATAATATATATTTACATTATCTGTTCAGCTTCGTATCTTATCCCAACTTCTTCTTTTCATTCTATTATCCAAATTATATTTCTTGCTAATTAAAATTTTATTACTTCCCAAAAACAATACACAGACAAACAAAACATGGAACATAAAAACATAAAACATCTTTTCTGAAAGTTGCTTGATGCCGGGTTAAAACTCTTCACACAGACACAAATTCAAAAATCATATTCACTTTATATATCATTCCATATCTTATTACCATTTTTAATTTTCTATATAGCTTCTTCCCTCTTTTATCTTTCTTAATTTTATTTTATTTATCTCATCTGAGTTCAATTCATAATACTTATCATTCTTTGTCTGTTCTATTTCCAGCTATCCATTTTTTTTCTCTTTAAACAGAACTTCTCCTGTACACTGATTGGAGTATGACACCTTTAACTCTTTCCCCTAGCTTAATAATATTTAATATAACACTTAACTTATATTGGGATTCTGTTTAGTACATTCTAAAATTACACAATGAATTTTATAAGAAAGAAAAAAAAATACAACAATAACCAAAAAAGAAAAGCATATGAACCACAATCAATGCCATTAAGAAACTAATCATACATATTAATACTCATTTATATCTTAAGCATTTTATTCTAAATACACATATAAAAACTGAATCTTATGTACCTTACAGAATCCCTTTTCAATTAAATTTACCCATTGTCTCTAAATAAGTTTTGTTTCTTTAAATCTTGCTTCCCACCATTAAGGCTTCTCCTCCCCTCCTTTCTCTCTTGCTTATTCTTTTCCTTGCCCTTTTTACCCCTTTGTCTCTCCTCCTCCCTTTTCTTCTTCTGCTTTCCCCCTTTCTGTTTTTTTCTAACCTTGTATCCACCTTTCACCTCATTTTTCTCTTTTTTGGTTGTTTTTTCAGGCCTTAAAATCCCCTTTTTCTTTTCCTCTTTCTCCTCCTCCCCCCAAAACACCCATTGTTCATCAAAGGTGGCTTCTTCTTCTTCTTTGTCCCAGTTGTCCTGCTGCACAGTCAATTTTTCATAAGTATACCGCCATGTCTAGAAATTGAAAAAGAGTGCCCAAAGTATCTTTCCCATCTTGTTCTTCTTTTATATATTTTTGGTATTCAATTTTTAGTTCATCCACAAGCAATGCCATCATAAGGAGATTTTTTTTTTTCCAAAACAACCACCCGAGTGTTTTTGATCAAGAATAATTCCCCAAAATTCCAAAGCCACCAAAGAATCCAGATAGACTATTTCTTTTAATATTTTTTTCTTTCTTCCATTTCTCTTTCTGGGATTCCTGTTTAGTCAAAAAGTTCCAATTAAGATGTATCTTTTAGAAGCCGTATTAATATTTAAAGCTCTTTAAAATTCTAGGCAATCTCCTCCTTTTTCAAATTCTGATTCAATTTTTTTCCCTCTCCCTTCCCACTTACAGCAGCAATTTTCCTTTAAATGTTCAGAAATCCATACGTCCAATGCGAGTTTTCCGATTTCTCTTAAGGTTCTATCACTGTCACGTTCAGAAGGAGAGTGAAAAGAAAAAAAATTTTCCTTTCATTCACATTCGCCACTTGACACATTCTGGAAATGATATTTCTTTAGCAGTTTTCAAAGTCCAGGGTACTTTCACTGTTGTTTGTCCCGGTCAGCAAAAATCACTTTCACTTCTTCACAGCTCCTCCTGCACTTTCTTTTTCCGGCTGAGCTCTTCTATGTGGCGGCCATTGCTGACCGCCGCTCAGCTACCTTTGAAGAAGGGGGTTTCGCTGGCTAGGGAAGAGAGATGCGATATCTCTCGACCCTGCCAGACCCCCCCTCTGTCTTCGCCACCTTCTACGGAGGTGGCTTAGCCTCAATGCCAAATGGCTCGGGGCACTCAGGCAGTGAACACAGGCAGTAACCGCACACAGTCGCGGATTCCTGCCTGCTCTGAAGGTCTACAAACTGGAAATCCCCCCTTTAACACTTGTTTGTTTGTTTTAACAACTCTGTAATCCCTTGCATCAAGATGGATTGGGGTGTTGGAAAAAATATCCTGGGTTCAGTTCCAAGTGGGGAAAAAGATACCGGAAACATGAAGGCTGTTTGGAAAGATGGTTTAATGATGGACAGGACCACATAGCTTGGAGTCCAAAGTGAAAAGGATGTCCACATGCTTCAGCATGTTGGGTGAAGGGAAAGAAGGAAAGGGAAGAGATACTGAGAGTCCCTGGGTTTTATTCCCTCTGTTGGGCCCCACCTTAGTGTTTCCTGTTCTTGTTTAAGAAATGTATTGTCAGCGTTCCAGCAAACCTCCATTCTAATCAAGGCTTGTGACAGCGTAGGAGCATCGAATCTCAACATGGCTTCCAAAGCTGACATGTATCTCATTGGCTGTCAGACTCCCAGGGGTGGGTTTTTTAGCTAACTTTGTAGACTTTGTCTGGACCATATGGCTTCACCTAAGTGCTTGCTGATGCAATCTTCCCAGGCCAGGTGGTGAGATGGTAGAGGCCTTTGTTATATAGAATACTCTGGCCCAGACCTTAATGGTCTGCCCATTAACAAAGGTTTGGGAGTGAGCTTCTGCTTCTCTTGAGTTTCTACTTCCCTTTTAGAGGGAATATTCTACCTTTTTAATATTTCCTAGGATATCATTTTTCTAGGAGAGGGGTGGGTGCTAACTTCCTACAGGAGGGACTGGATGGAGCTCATGCAGTTAGTGGCTGGATGTCCTTCCTGAAACCTATACTATTACCCACAACCTATTACCCTTCAAATATGTTCTTCCTAGGTAGGAACTGTAGGAGCTGAAGCTGCTTAATTTTTCCTTAATAGTAGGAATTAATTCTAGCATAGAAGATCTGTTTTGTTTGCGACTAAGCTCTAAGAGTTCTTGTTCAGACTTTATATTCAGAAGTAGTTTCATTCTGCCTAGTGGGAAGACTGATCTTGCAAGCACATCATAAACGAATGTTGAACTTCAAGAATAGTCTTCCCACAAGGCAGACTAATGCTACTTCTGCCACAAACATTTAAATGCCTTAAGCTGGCCTGGGTAGTATGTGTATTCAGGATCATAGGATGGGGAGAGGGACTTATCTGTTTGTTTTTTTTAATGGGCTTCTGGACTTCATTCCAATTCTGGGCAGCATACATCATGAGACAAATTAAATAGAATATTACAGAGACCCAGACTGGATATTACAGAGATCATACAAAACATATCAGGAAAAAAAAAACACCTAAATCACCAAAGCAAACATTTTAGAAGAAGGTTGCAAGTACTGTAATCCAAGGCCTAGAGGGAAAATCAGGTTTTAGGAACACATTTAAACAGCATCAGGATGGGCACCATAGGAATCTTTGGGAAGACATCATGTCCAGGTGTTGTAGTAGAAAAGACACTGTCTAATCAATGGGATCCAAAGAAAGTTGATTTTTCCTGATTGTATAAGATAGGCTGAAATTATGGAGGAAAGATAAGTCTCCCAAGTAACCATATGCTATTAAGGGCTTCATATATGATTGCACCCAGAAGATGATTGGTAATCATTGTAGCTCATGAAACAATAATATTATATGACCATATTATGGTATCCCCTTCACTACCTGTGCTTCTAGATTCTAAACCAGATACAGGTTTCAAGTGGATTTCAAGGATCAACACAAAGAGTTAGTTTATTTATTTATTTGTTTGTTTGTTTGTTTATTTAATTAATTAATTTATATCACCGCCTATTCGGCCAGGGCAACTTGAGGCGGCTCACAGAATGTAAAATCATATTCAAAATAAAAAACAAAAACTAATAAAAAGAATCAAATAAATTAAAGTACAATAGAACAAAATGTGGGGAAAACATAAATAAAAAAATAAATACAAAATCACCCCCAACTGCCCCCCACCCCCACCCCGACACAGCAGATCATCCAAGCCATTTGACAGGCTCCATCCCTCTCTGGGTTCCCCAGGCCCACTGGCAGAACCAGGTCTTCAGTGAGGGGGTCATTCTAATCTCTGGGGGAATCATGTTCATACCACTTAATGTTGCCAAAGTTGAGCTTGAGCCTGTTCCTCCCCACTTGGTCTAGCAGTTTCCAGATACCAAGGACAACACCTGGACAGCATCTTCTAGTTACTCAGCTTTGAGACGTACTGCAGGAGATCATCAGCATAACACTGGTATATGACCTCAAACTAATGGATGATATCACCCAAGTCTCATGTAAATGTTAAATAGGAAGGGTGAGAAGGTCAAGCCCTGAAGAGCATTCTCCATGTCAAGAATTTCTGGCTTGATTTCTATCCCTCTGCCAACAGCAACTCCATTTGACCATTGAAAAGGGACAACCATCACAATATAGTACCATCTATTATTAATCTCCATATGCAGGGATTGAATGATAGCATGATTGATGGCATCAAAAACCTGTTTAATTCTCAATAGTATTCTCAGCTATAAAATAGAAGTATCCACAAAAAGGTCTTTTAGGACAGAAATTATATGTGGAAGTAATGGGCCATCAAACTGTAGTATGTGTACTTTCTTGCAGCTAACTTCAGGCTGCCAGTTTATCAGCACCTCTGCCTTTTGTCCATTGCTATTGACTTCTGTATTTGCAAAGCAATCATATATCAGTTGTGAACTTACTGTGAGTTTGATACCCCCAGAGTGTGAGCATAGAGAAAAATTAAAATAATACCTCCATTGCCTAATAAAGGAAAAAGGAATAACTAAGAAAGAATAAATTATGAAGAGCTATTGGTGGAACAAAGAAAGACTCTCAGTTCATGCTGTGGGCTGGGAAGTAAGGGCAGGGCCCTTGAGACAAGCAGATGAAAGAAAATCCTTCTGGTGTGCCTTTAAAAGGTTTTTCTTGAAATCTCAGTTTCTGAGAAATTCTCAAGTCAGGAAGGCAAAGGGGAAAGGGGATGCCCTTCTTATCAAGAAAGTAAACAGAGCTTGCTTGATTAATGCCTAGCATGTCTGCTTTCTTTTCTTTTTAAAAAAATTTCTGCCAAAATAACTGGCTTGCTTTATTTGTTTGTTCTAAAACATGTGCACCCTGCTTTCAAGCTGGAAAGGTTTGCATTGATAAGTATTTTCCTTAAAATATTTTTGCTTAATTGCTGCTAGACATCACAAATATATGAGAAAAGTGAAGCAAATATAAATTATTTTGATTTTTTATATAATAATATATAATAATATGCATATAATATGACATAATATGCAGGAGAAGGATCAGTCTATCCCTTCCAATCTAAATCTTGCAAAACAGGCCACAAATATTTTTCAACTCTAAGCAATAACAATGTTAGCACTGGTTTTTGAGAATTTGAGTCTATTTCTTTCTTAATGGAGTCTTCGTGTTAAGGGGCAAAATGCTTTTGAGGGGCAGATAGAGGGAATGAAAAACATTGCAAATGCATTCTTGTTATCCTTTTGAGATTTCTAGAGGCATTCAAGTTATGCCATAGATGGAAACGCACAGGTGTGTAATGTAGTTCACTTGGTATGGTACATGAACTTTGCTATAATGCTTTATAAACCATGGCTACTGTTTAATTTGATCTGTGATACTAATCATTTGTAGCTAATATTATAGAACTATTTAATTGAATTATGGTTTAGTATTGTGAATACTGTCAACTGTTGGAGATCAGATGCAAGACAAGACAAAATCCTTGGTCTCACCTAGCACCCTTCAACCTATATTCCAATCAATACTTAGCTCCAGATTGTGTAATTATGTAATTAAGTAGTCGCACAGCTCATTTTAAAATCACATGGATTTCTGTTAATGAATATGAATGAGCATATGCAAAGTGTCTCTAGCTATCACTAATAATAGTTTATTTATTTTAAAAAAATCTTTGGAAGAGGTAAAAAATATTGGGAAGGGCAGTGTCTGAGTCCTTTTTATATACAGTACACAGTATATATGTTTGGCTTATTATAATGTATAACATAACTATTATCATTTATTCAACAACCATGATTAAGAGATACTGTAACTTAGCCACCCAGATTTACCCTGTGGAAAGATGGGTGACCAATAAATTTAATCAAATAAATAATAAACAGCACTGTTTGCAAACCCAAGCATTTTCAATGGGCAGTATATATCATTATGTATTATAGCAGTGTTGGCTAACCTTTTTGGCAGCAAGTGCCCAAAGTGCAAGTGTGTGCATGCCCCACATACACAGCAGAGACCCAAAAACCATCTGGCTGGTGGGAGGTGCACGCATGCATGTGCAGCAGAGCTGAGCTGGGGCGATGGCTCACATGCTCAGAGAGAGGGCTCTGCATGCCACCTCTAGCACGCATGCCATAGTTTCGTCATCACAGTATTATGGTCTTATTTTCACCAGAATGACACTGGAAGAGAGTTCTACAAATAATGCAGCCTAAAGGAATCAGAAAGTTAAGCAGAAGTGTTAACTCTAAGCAAATCTGCATCAAAGACTGTATTTGCTCATGTCCATTCCCTGAGTTACTGAATAGGAAGCCAGGAAGCTGGCAAATCAGCATTCTCTTTCAGGATTTGCAGCAGGTCATAAGCAATGAATTCTAGTAAGGCACAAATCTTCCATGGCCACAAATACAGAAAGAAATATAGAGCTAAAAGTAAATTGTCTCAGTTCTCCAACAATCAACTAGAAATAAAATAAGATAAAATGACAAAAAAAAGTTGTCATAAAAGACAGAATAGGAATACAAATGAAAATAAGCAAGAAAATGGTAAGGGAATGTCTGGCCATTCTAGAAGAGTTCAAATAAATAAGGACATGACAGATTACACCCCAGAGTTCTGCAGACATGATCTATGAACCACCAAACCGTGTTTGTCAAAGATCCTGGAGTACCCAGTAACTATCTGAGAATTGGAAATCGTTGTTGTAGTTTCCATCTTCAAAAAAGATAAGGGGTGGGGGCGTTTGGTGGTGGTGGAACAGATCAAAGAAACTATAGACCGATCAGCCTGATATCAATACCTGGGAAGATTCTGGAAAAAATTATCAAGCAACTGATCTGGGTATATAATCTGTAGATATAATCTCATATACTGTAAAGTGTGAAATGTGTGCACATTACCATATTTCTCAAGAGCTATTGGAGAGCTGGGAAGTCACTAGCAACCAATTCAAGCAGTGAAATGAATGGAGTAATAGTTCTTTTAAATGGCAATGTAGAAATGGTTTGTTGCTACCTTCCTCTAGATTTTTCTTTTAAAATTTCCTAGTTTAACCTAAAATCTTAGTATTCCTTAGATGAATCCGAATCCTGTTTAGTTTGGGGGTCCAAAGCTGGCTAAATGGTGCCACCTGCTGAGACCCTAGTTTTTGGCACAATATAACAATTCTTCCCCAACTGTAACACACAATGCTGCGCCTAGAAAACCTTTTTCTGTTTTTCCTTTCAGTTTCTGACTCTCCTCATTCCACCACATTTGCGCTGTGTACTTCTCAATTGCAACCATCTCTTGACTCAACCATTGCAGCTAGGAGCTGATTTTGTCACTTCTATGCATAAATACCAGAAGTGGGAGGAACTGGGCAGTCTATTGAAACTACAGGAGCAATTCTGATGACGAATCATAATGATTTTGGGGGGTGGGTGGGCCTTATGTCGAAATACCCCAAAAGTCAATGACAAATATTTCATAAATATAAGTGACTGAGACTTTATCTCTGTGTCACACCTAATAATGTTCAAATTAACCAAGCCTTAGACACAAGTATTTGGTGCTATTGGTAATATTTTGTTCTCTTCATTTCTCCTCTCCATTCCCATTTTCCCTTGCAATAATTTTGAACAATTTTCTAGCATTCCAGCCAGCATCTGCCATTCCAGTCAGGCACACTACAAGATGACAGAATAAATCAGAAAGAAAACACATATGTCTATAGTGATATATGCAGACCTGCACAATTACTTAATCCTAAAGTAGGTCATGAATATACAATATTCAATACAACATGACCTCACCCCTTTCCTACGAGGTCTGTAGGGGTCGTGCATAAGCATACCAACGGACCTACTGTCCCTGTCCTATTGTTTCATTTATTTTTCTTATATGTATCCATATCATGTATTCATAGCTATGTTTATACTTATACCTATTATCTTGTAAGCAATTGACAAATAAATAAATAAAACAATATTCAGATTTATAATCAAGACAAATTTATAGGCCAATTAAAACTATAATGCTGAAAAGGGCTCTCTGGAAAAACTAAAGGAGCAAAATGTTTCAATGGAGGAATTCAGAAGGCAATCCTATTATTCTTATTTAAATGTTTTTTAGGAAGAGTAACATTATTTGAATTAAGAAATTAACCAGGAGAATGAATCAACTTTCTTGGAGGTTTCAAGCCACTTTTGAGCAGAAGAATTTCAGTCTTTTTTTAAAAAATAAATAATCTGAAATGCTAACTGAAAATAATCTATAAATGTTCCTTCATTTCTAAAATATACAGTGTCAAGCTCACAAATTGTATTATACAGACTTTTTTCCACTATTGTGCATTCAGGGTTAAGCCTTGGCTGAAATAGAATTCAACGTGTACACGTGTACACTGAAAGCAAGCAAATTATGTTCTGATTCAGGGAATTACAGGTTGTCCCCCGACTTACAGTAGTTCATCTAGTGACTGTTCAAAGTTGCAATGGAACTGAAAAAGTGAACTATGTGTATTTTTCACACTTACAACCTGTTGTGAAGCGGTGGAATAACCTGAGGCAAACACGGAGCGAACTTCAGCTTTTACTTTATTGTAACTGTCATAGATTCAGGCATGGGTAGAATGAATGGAGACAGTCTTAGTTGGTGAACTTTCAACTCTTTATTGCATAGTGACTTCTAACTTGTATAACAACAACTCTGCTTTATATAGGCAATGCTAATGTGAAATAACCAATAGGAGCTTGTGAAACGCTAGCTCCAGTACCAATAAGAGTCCTTCGTTAAGGGCCAATCAGATTCTCAGAACCCGACCAATCCGATCTAGCCGCTTAACACCCAATCAGAAGTGCAGGGCCAGAACCCTGCACTTTACCCCAAGCTTGCCTTTATTCAACTATTTACATACATAACACCCCTTCCCCCTGGCTTCACAATTAGTTTGTGACTATGTAGTCCTTTAAATAGGACGGTTGTCTCTTGGGTCTGTCAGATTTTCTTTGGACTGGCTGCATGCAGTCCCGTTGAGGTAGGCTGTTGTTTTGTAGTGGCTCAGCTTCTCGTTCTGGTGTGATTTCCCTTGGAGCGTACGATTCTTCTTCCTGCTCCATTTCCTGTGTTTCACTTGATTTATCGCTTTCCTGGAACAGGTTTCCTGGCATATCGTCATCTTCTCTTCCTTCCCCCCCCTCAGTTTGGTCGTTGGGAAGTTGTTGGCTAGCAGTTATAAGTCGTGACCGTAATTGGTCAATATGTCTTTTCCATAGTCTCTCATCAATACATTTTACAATATAGGATCTGGGCCCAGTCTCGCGTATTATCGTTGCTTCAATCCAAACTGGGTCGCCCGATAAATTTCTTGCATAAACGGGGTCGCCTACCTTGAAGGTACGGTAGTGTCTGCTGGATCCTGGAGGTTTTTCTGGCTCGTAAGCAGGGTGCAGTCGGTCGAGGCGGGAACGGAGTTTTCTCCCCATGAGAAGTTCAGCGGGAGTTCTGCCGGTTTCGCTGTGCGGAGTGATGTGTTGTAGAAGTAGAATGCGGTTTATTTTTTCGTCAAGATTATCATAGTCCAGCTTTTGTAAAGTCTTTTTTACAAATTGTACCATGCGTTCCGCTCGGCCGTTGGTAGCAGGATGTACCGGCGAGGTGAGCGCATGGCGGATGCCGTTGTCAGCAAGGTACTGTTCAAACATTAGTGCTGTAAACTGTGGTCCGTTATCAGACACCAGGATGTCCGGCAATCCATGAGTTGCAAAGAGTCTATTGAGGACTTTAATGACTGCCTCAGAGGTTGTATTGGCCATTCGATGAATTTCTAACCAATTGGAGTATGCATCGACAGTCAACAGCAATATCTGTCCTTTGATCGGCCCTGCGAAATCCAGGTGGATTCTGGACCAGGGTCCATGTGGCGTCTCCCATTCGGTCGGGGCAGCTTTTGGTGGTGCGTTGCTGGTTTGTTGGCACTTGGTGCAGGCCTTGACCCATTGCTCGATGTGTCGGTCCATGCCTGGCCACCAAGCGTAGCTCCGTGCGAGTGCTTTCATTCGCACAATCCTGGGATGTCCATCGTGCAAGATTTGTAACAGCGTCTTTTGGAGTCGTTCTGGGACGACGACTCTATCGCCCCAGATAACGCAGCCTTTTTGAGAAAAAAGTTCAGTCTGTCTTGTTTTAAATGGTGCGAAGTCATCTGGGATCTGATCCAATGGCCATCCACGCTCTACCCAGCTTAGGACTCGTGCTAGGGTGTGGTCTCGTCTGGTCTCCCTCGCGATATCTCGAGCGGTCATAGAAGGCGAGTTGAGCGTTTCGATTTGTAACGCCGATACTGTTGGTGCCGGATCGTCGAGGGTCTCTGGTAGTGGTGCTCTGCTGAGTGCGTCGGCATGGGGAATGGCTTTCCCTGGTCGATGTAACAATCGATAATTATAAGCAGCTAAAAACTCTGACCATCGAGTCATTCTTGGGGACAATATATAGGGAGTTGGTTTGTCCCCAGCGATTATCCCCAATAAAGGTTTGTGGTCGGTTACAATTGTAAATGTCCTTCCATATACATACTCATGGAATTTTTTTACGGCTGACACAATTGCAAGAGCCTCCTTGTCTATTTGTCCATAGTTACGTTCTGCCTGGGATAGAGTCTTCGAAAAGTATGCAACGGGAGCCTCATTTCCATTAGGTAGCACATGGCTCAAAATAGCGCCCACCCCAAACGGTGAGGCATCACAAGTTATAACCAAGGGTAATGTTTCATTATATTGCATAAGTACAGAATCAGATGTAAGTAAATCTTTTACATTTCTAAACGCTTTTTCTTCTCGGTAACCCCAAACCCACAATGCTTTCTTATCTAATAACCGGTGTAATGGTTCAGCCACAGTCGCCTTATGCGGTAAAAACACATTGTAGAAATTGATAAGGCCTAAAAATGCTTGAAGATCAGTTTTGTTATGAGGTCTGGGAGCATTTCTAATTGCCCTTAATTTACTCTCAGTTGGGTGAATACCCTGACTATCAATGCGATAACCTAGAAATTCAACATTGTCGGTATACAGATGACATTTATCCCTTTTTACTTTCAATCCCGCTTCTTGGAATTTTTTAAACACACATTTTAAACGATTCTGCAGAATTTTTTTACTAGGAGCTGCAATCAATACGTCATCAAAATACGGAACCACGCCCTTGATTCCCTGTAACAATCGTTCCATTAAACTTTGGAATATTCCCGGGGCCACACTTACCCCGAACTGCAATCGGGTACATTTAAAAGCACCTCTGTGCGTTACTATCATTTGAGCTTGGGCTGTTTTATCGTCCACGGGCAATTGTTGATAGGCTTGAGCTAAATCGAGCTTAGCAAAAACCTTTCCACCTTCCAGGGAATGAAGGAGGTGCTGCACCACCGGCACTGGATACACGTTCTGTTGGAGGGCGTGGTTTAGAGTGGCCCGGTAGTCCCCACAGATTCGGATTTACCCATCTGGTTTAATGGGGGTTACAATAGGAGTTTCCCATGGGGAATGATCAATGGGTTGCAGTACCCCTTGTTTAATTAGTTTGTTAAGTTGTTCATCTATCTTGGCCTTAAGGGCGAACGGAACTCGACGGGGCTTTAAACGGATTGGGGCGACCTTAGGGTCGAGGCTGAACAAGATTGGGGTCCCCTTATACTCGCCCAGACGATCTGCGAAGACGTCGCTGAATTCAGACATAAGATCCTCCTCCCACTCGCAATCACTGACTCGGTTCACGCCGGCTAGTTCGATGCCGAGTGGCACAAACCATTGGAGGCCCAACAAACTAGGCCTGTCCCTATCAATGATCGTTAGAGGTAAGTATGCCGTATGCTTTTTAAACGAGACGCGGACTCGACAAGACCCGACCACAGGGATCCGATTCCCTTGGTAATCTTTAAGGATAAGGCATTGCATTCTAAGGTCTTGGCGTTGGATGGTAGGAATGAGCTGCTTTAATGTCTTCCACGACACCATTGAGAGGGACGATCCCGAATCGACCTCCATGTGGCAGGGTTGGTTCTCTATGGCTACTGTAACTCGAATCTTCTTAGCGTCCAGGGCCGAGGCCTGACCTATAGTGATAGTATGGTGAGCCTCTTCTTTCTGCAACGCTCGATATCTGTAGGAGTGGTTTGCTGGGTCTCGCCTTACAGGACGGTTTCCTGCCGATTGGCAAAAGTTGGTTCCCTTTGAGGCCCGGCTTGGTCCCGATAAACTGCGACAGACTCGACCGATGTGGCCTCGTTTCCCGCACTCGTGACAGAGTGTGTCGCGGAATTTGCAGTCTGCCCTGGGATGGTTTGCCCCGCAGCCAGCGCAAGGGCATGAGGTTTTAGGATGAGGGTCCCGGTCGGAACGCAGTCGATGGACCCCTTCTTCATCGCTGTCTGACGACGAAGAGAGGTCCTCGTAGTGCGTTGTTGCCAACTGCCCTTCTGAGCTGGGTGAGATGTCGCCTGTCGGTGGGTTTGTGGGGTTTCGGCTTCGCCGTAGCTGCGCCGCTGACTTTTTTGTTGCCTCAGCGGCGGTGGCTTCAGCGATGGCATCAACAAGGCCGATGTCGCCCTTCGCCATCAGCTTGCTCTGCACGTTTAGTGCATCTAATCCCAGAATTAGGCAGTCTCTCAATGCTTCATCTAAGTCTGCGAACCCGCAGAGGCCTCCCAAGTGCCAGAGGTCTTCCACGAAGTCAGGCACACTCTCTCCTTTTTGTTGGCTTCGTTGATAGAACTCGTGGCGTCTCACGAGTGTGGGTACGGTTGGTGCGTAATGGTCTCTCAGGAGAGGTTCGAGGTCGTCCCAGCTTATTGCTTTCACTTCTCGAGGCTTCGCGAGGGCTTTAGCCATTTTAAAGACAGCTGGGCCGCAGTACGTCAGGAACAGTGCCCGCTTCTTGGCTGGTGTGGCGTCCTTCAGGTTGTTCGTTTCGAGGAACATCTGAAAGCGATCCATGTAGGATTCCCAATCCTCTTGGGATGGATCGTACGGAGCGGGTGGTACGATGCCGCCGGACATGGCTTCCGTTGGTGGCGCCGTTTTTTACACGTGCTCTGTTTTTTCTTCCAAGTCCCTTAAGATCAGATGTCTCCAAATCCCACCTTCGTCGCCAGTGTCATAGATTCAGGCATGGGTAGAATGAATGGAGACAGTCTTAGTTGGTGAACTTTCAACTCTTTATTGCATAGTGACTTCTAACTTGTATAACAACAACTCTGCTTTATATAGGCAATGCTAATGTGAAATAACCAATAGGAGCTTGTGAAACGCTAGCTCCAGTACCAATAAGAGTCCTTCGTTAAGGGCCAATCAGATTCTCAGAACCCGACCAATCCGATCTAGCCGCTTAACACCCAATCAGAAGTGCAGGGCCAGAACCCTGCACTTTACCCCAAGCTTGCCTTTATTCAACTATTTACATACATAACAGTAACAATAAAGGGTTGCCGTGGCTGCTGCGCTAATAAGGCAGCCAGCTAGCGGACAACAGCTGATGCCATTTGACAGCTCCCTTTTGTAGCTGGCTGTCAAACGGCATCAGCCAATAGGAACGGTGGAAACACGGACCAGAGTGAAGGCTTCAGCTTAGTCTTTTCCAAACACCACACTCCTTTCCCCCAGAACAGAGCATGCGTAGTCCTTCAGATAACTTGGGCGCTTGCGCAGGTGGCCGGCTCTTCTAAGTTCTCACGAAGCTGCTGCTGGAAGGAACTTTTCTGCTTGTTGGGCAACTTCTGGTGCCGACAAAGCTGGCGTCTCAACTTCAGGCGTCTCTGAGCGAGGGAAAGATGGTTGTTCAGGTAGGCTTGCGTTCCTGTCAGATTCATGGGAAGTTTCTTCAGGCACTGGCAGTTTCTCTGTCGCAGGAACGTCTTGAGGGCCATCTGCAGACGAACTCCAATGCCTTCTAAATTGATCGATATGGTGGCACCAGATGTGCCCGTCTTGCAGTTGGACCCTGTAAGACTTAGGACCGGTTACTACCACAATCTTCCCAGGCATCCACAAAGTTCCCGCATAGTTCTGGGCATAGACCTGGTCATTCTCAGCGAACTCCCTTGCCTGGCTATGTGACCCTAGGGGCGTGACCAGGGCGTAATGTGGATGGAGTCTGTCTAGGGTGATCCTCAGACGTCTACCCATGAGAAGTTCAGCCAGAGACCTATTAGTGGTGGCACAGGGAGTTGTGTGCTGGGTCAGGAGATACTTAGCGAGCCTAGAGTGCCAATCTATAGGCCCAAACCTTTCCAGGGCTTCCTTAATCGTTCTGACTGTCCTTTCAGCCAGGCCATTACTGGCAGGATGAAAAGGAGCTGTAAGTGCGTGCCTTATTCCTAGGTTGGCTAGGAAGACTTCAAACTCACAGGAAGTAAACTGGGGGCCATTATCAGACATGATGGTGTCAGGGAGGCCATGGGTAGCGAATATCCTTGATAGAGCCTTAGTGACAGCTTCTGAAGTTGTGGTAATCAAGGTCAGCTCTACCCATTTAGAAAAAGAATCAACCATCAGCAGGAATGTATGCCCATGAACGGGGCCAGCCAGATCAATATGCACCCGGGACCAAGGGGCCACGGAATCTTCCCACCTGCCTGGAGTGGATGTGTGGGTGGAGCAGTTCTGGTAGCTTGGCATGGCTGACAAGCATTCACCCAACTTGTAATCTGAGCATCCATGTCTGGCCACCATACATAACTGCGAGCTAGGGCCTTCATCCTGACAATGCCAGGATGGCCCTCATGCAGGACCTTTAAAACTGAGTCTTGCAACTTGGAAGGGATAACTACCCTAGTTCCCCAAAGTAAACAGCCTTGCAAAGAAGATAGTTCTTGCTGGTGAGTTTTGAAAGGCACAAATTCAGGAGGATAAGGAATTGCCGGCCACCCCCTTCCCACCCAGTCAAGAACTTGGACAATTACCTTGTCCCTGGCAGAGTGGACAGCAATATCAAGTGATGGGAAGTTTGAGAGTGTTGATCTGGAAAACAGATCAACATTAGTTGGTGCAGGATCCTCCACAGGAACAGGCAGGGGGCAGCGACTAAGATCATCAGCGTGGCGTAGACTCTTGCTGGTCGATGAACCAGTGTATAGGAATAGGCAGCCAGAAATAAGGTCCAGCTGGTCATCCTTGGAGACAAAATTTGAGGAGTTTGTCTTTCACCTGACAGAAGGCCTAACAGAGGCTTGTGATCCGTAATCAACTTGAAATAGTGTCCATATAGAAACTCATGAAATTTTTTGACAGAAGCAACTGCAGCCAAAGCCTCCTTGTCAATTTGGCTGTAGTTGAATATTGTTCATGGCAGTTAACAGATCTTTCATTCATTTGCTATGCATTTCCCGAATGATAGGAAGTCTTTTTCGTTTTGTTTTCTTTGATGTGGTTTTCAATCTTTTATTTCAGTATTTTTGCTAGATAACTTAGTTCTATACTTTTGAGTTGTTGCACAGGAGGATCTTCATCCTCTATGTTGGTTTCTTCCACTGGCTGGTCAGTTTGTTCAGGTGTTGGAGCAGTTTCTTCAGCTTGTTCATCATTATTTGTTAGCTAATATTTTAGATGTTGCATCTCCACATCTGTGCAAACTTTATTATGGATGATTAAATGTCTTTTATCCATTAATCTTTGTTCTGTTACGTCACTTTCCAGGTGTTTTTCCTTTCACAGTTGCATGGTTCTTTTTTGAAATCCCCTGGCTATTGGTTCTGACTGGTAGTAATATTTGATGATTTCTAGATATTATTTGGTTGTCCAAGTTTTGAGCTTTTGTTCCAGTCACTTTGCAGTTGCACACCCTGCAGTTGCTGGTTGTCTTGCAGTGACAACTGAGCCCTGTAGCCCCTTTTTTAACAGATGTCCAGGAGCAATAGCATCCGACGTGGTTCTTGTTGACCTGAGCAACGACCGATCCGGTATGGAATTTTGTAGATTTCTTCTCATCATTAGTGATGATAAGTGCTTGGATTGGTTCACAGTGGCTAAGCCATTATTGATCCAAAGACGGTAATCCCATAACTGTTGGAAACATACCAGATCAGGAATTAGGGATCAGGAATTATTATCATTATCATTATTATAATTCTCAATTCAATTCACAGAGTGGGACAGGTAAAAACATCACAGTTCAAGTTCTAACCAAGGACCTAATAGCTGTTAAAGTAATGTCTGAGTACGTAGGCAGTTCCAATTAAGGTGATTTTTTTGCAAAGTCAGAATATTCAGATCTAATACATTTCATGTATCTAGGCAACCTTTTGAGTATTGCTCCAAGGGCTCCTATCACTATTGGCACAAACATTGATTTCTTCCTCCATAATCACTCAACTTCAATTTGCTAACCACAAAATTTTGATATTTATTCTATTTTTCTTTTCAATTTGTGCAACCCCTGGTATTGCAATATCAATGAACCAGACTTTTTTCTTTTCCACAATAGTGATGTCAGGTGTGTTGTGGGCCAGATGTCTGTCTGGATCCCACAGGATCTTGACTCGCTCATTTTCAAGGACTTTGTCAATTTGGTTTTCCCAGTAATTTTTTCTGCATTCAAACTCAAACTTCTGCCAAAGCTTCCAATGTATGATTTTGGAAACTAGATCATAATGTAGATAATCAGTCTATGAGATTTGGCTGCAGTCACTAATATGATAATTCCAGTGGTGGGATTCAACCATTGTAACAACCGATTCAGTGATTGTGCACTTCGCACTTGCATGGTGCATTCCACTGCTTAATTGTTCTCACTGTTAGTTCTAGGTTGCTTCTCGATTAGTTTCCATTAATTGTTTCTTGTCCTGCCTTATGGTGCTTTGGAAAATAAGTTGACCCTCTTTGTTATAGCAGTCCCTCAAATATTGGAACATTGCTATTATGTCACCCCTAGTCCTACTTTTCATTAGACTAGATGCAACCGTTCTTCATGTTTTAGCCTCCAGCGTCCTAATAATCTTTGTTACTCATTTCTGCATTCTTTCCAGAGCCTCAACATCTATTTATAATATGGTGACCAAAACTGGATGCAATATTCTAAGTCTTACTAAAAAAAACACAATCAAAGGTGGATTGAAGATCCATACCCTCTTTACTTCCAATAACTTAAGAAGGCTAAAGAGAAGAAAGAATGTGTCATTCAATTGCTGCCGTGTTCGATGGGAAAGAAGCACCCATAGCCTTCTATTCAAAGACTCTGTCAAAGCTGGAGGGGAACTACATCAACTAGACAAAGAGGCATTGGCTGCTGTCACCAGAATAAAATGTTTCACAAATATACCTATGGGAGAACCTTCACACTAATCACAGACCACAAGTCACTCCTGGGCATAATCTCAGGAAACAAAGGAAACAAAGCTACACCTAATATATTACCACCACAAATGACAAGGTGGTCGGAATTCCTGCCTATAACTACAAACTGACCTACCAACTTGGAAAAGACATAAATCATGCTGACACACTTAGCCATTGCCCTCTACCTGACATAGAAGACGATCCAGCACTAACTACACCTACACTACAGATAGAGACATCAGAAAACCTATCTGTGACAGCAGCAGACATTGCTAGGGAAACAGCTAGAGATAAAACTCTGGCACGGATTTTAAGTTGGGTAGGAAAAGGATGGCCAGAAAGTGAGAGCGACGAGACCGCCAACCCTTTCCAGAATAAACAAACAGAACTCTCAATGCTAAAGGGATGCATACTATAGGGGGGTTGGGTGGTCATATCGGACGTTTTAAGGAAACACATACTTGAATTGTTACAAGAGGGACACCTGGGTATTGTAAAAATGAAATCCCTGGCAAGGAATTATGTATGGTGGCCAGGAATGGATAAGGAAATAGGGGACTGGGTGGCAACATGTAAATGCTGCCAGAAATCTAGGCCGACACCCCCCAAAGCACCAAAACACGAATGGGAAACACCAAGGAGACCATGGTCAAGACTACACATTGATTTTGCAGGCCCAACCAAAGGACATACATTTTTAATAGTTGTAGACTCTTACTCCAAATGGGTAGAGGTAAACATCATGCACTCCACCACAACAAAAGCCATCATTAGACAGCTCAGGAAACTTTTTGCAATATATGGCTTGCCAGATCTAATTGTATCTGACAATGGGCCACAATTCACGGCAACAACATATGAGGAGTTTTTAGCACAACATGGGATAAGGCACGCACTGACAGTGCTGGGACACCCAACCACGAATGGATGGGCGGAATGCATGGTATGTTACATGAAGGAAATGTTACAAAAGCTGGGGCCTGGGGACATACAAGAAAAGATAGATAAGCTACTAAGCATTCAGCACGTGACACCCAGTACCACAACAAATAAAAGTGCAGCAGAGTTACTAATGGGGAGGAAACTAAGATCACACCTAGACAGGCTATACCCCACATATAGCCCAGAAAAACCAGCAGACTCCTCCAGTAATTGCCACACATTTCAAACAGGGGACCCAGTATATGCAAAAAATCTCATGGGGGAACCATTGTGGATACCAGCAAAAGTGACCCAGATAATCGGACCCCGTTCATACAGGGTAGACACCGAGGACAGGAGGAGCTGAAAGAGACACATAGACCAGTTCAGAGCTAGAGCCATGAAGGGAAACCTAAACAGACCCATGGAAGAGAGGGGAGACCCCTCAAACAGACAAAACCCGAAGAGAAAGAGAGGAGGAGACCCTCCACGAACAGAACAAACCCTGACAACTACGCAACAACCACTACTAACACTAACCCCAGTCGGGAAATGCAAACACGTACCTGAGGCCAGGGAAGAAGGCAGGTCGGGGAGACAGGAACAGGTCCAGAAGGATAGCGGGAAAACAGCCCCTGGCGGAAGTGGCCAAACCAACTCAACCAGCCAGGAAATTTCTGGTGGGAATGGCATGGCCAATTCAACCTTCCAGGAGCTTCCAAGAAGACGGACAGAAGGAACAACAGATCTGTCCAAACAGTCCAGAGGCCAACCCACAACTGAATTGCGCAGGTCTGGTTGAACCCATAAAAGCCCCGCCTACCTATGTGATTACGTATGGTAGGCGAGGCTCAGATTGGTTGGACTAGACCAGGGGGGGAGGGGTGTTATTTATTAGCATACTTACCTGCGATTGGTCGGTTCATGGCAGTGGGAATTTTGAAGAGCCATCACTGGCCACAGCCACGAGCAGCCCAACTATAACAAGGGCTGCCGCGGTTTCTTTGGAGCTCAGTCCTATGTGGGATATGAGGGAATGACTATACAAGTAAAATTTTATTGGCAAAAGGAAAGAAATAGATCAGGCATCATATCAGAGTATCCAAACTGAAAAGGTAATTAGAAAAAAGCTATTAGTAAATCTAGACATGAAATACACATTATCAAAGAAATAGGGACATAGAGTAAAAGAGCCTTATGCAGGCAAGTTATAAGGGTTGTTTTTTTTTTTAGCCAAAGAGCCCTCCAAAACATCTGTACCAGATATTCAGCAAGTTCTGACCAATTCTGGAGAACCAGTAGCAGAAATTTTGAGTAGTTCAGAGAACCAGCAAATACCACCTCTGATTAAAGATTTTACAGTATCCTTCCTTGCCACGCCCACCAAGCCACACTCACAGAACCTGTAGTAAAAAAAATTGAATCCCACCACTGTTCTGTACTGACCAACAGCATTTATACAGAACTAAAATGTTGCTTATAAAAAGAAGATAGGAGAAACACAAACAATTTCTAGTTAATTAGGTTGACTGGCAAAGATGTTCCACAGCTGAGTTGAGACTGAGGTTCCAACATCTTTGACATAGCAGGTTTTATATCTAGTAGTGATTTCCCCAACAACAAAAATTCAAATTTTGCTATCCAGTTAGCAGCCCCTGGATCATGGGAAATAGAAGTAACAGTGACATGATACCACATAGATAGATCACATTACACTCAAATGCGTATTTTAAAATTCTTGTGCCATATCCATCATCAGACATTGCCAATCATGTTGACGATCCTATTTTTTATCAATAGCCACATGAAAAAGTGCTGTTGAGTTTTATTTAAACCAGTCTCTTAGATTTTGAAGCCATGATGTTTTTCTTCTGCCTGGACTCGTTTGCCTTCAATCTTTCCTTGAAGAATTAAATGAAGTATGCCATATTTTTCTGGGAGTTGCAGCACATGTCCAAAATATTCTAATTTTCACTTTTTTATGGTTTTGATGATTTCCCTTGGCTTTGCCAGGTAGCTTATCATCATCATCATTATCATTATTGGTAAATCTTTAGTGAGATTCACAGCCTTTGGGGCTGGTTGATAGCTCAACAACTTGAGTCCTCACCAAGGACCTAGGAACTGTTCGGATAGCGTTGGAGGGTATAAACTGTTCCATGTAGGGTGGTTTTTTGTAGAATCATGGTGTTCAAGTCTGATAAATTCAGGATTTCCAAATAGCGAGGTAGCCCTTTAGGTATTGCTCTAAGGGCTGCAATTACAATTGGGATAACACACAATTTCTCAAAGTTGCTCAACTTCAATTTGTAAGTCCTGATGCTTTGTGATTTTTTTTTCTTGCTCTGTGTCTACAATTCGTGCATCACCAGGTATTGCAATGCCAATGAACCAAACCTTTTTCTTTCCAACTATTGTTATGTCAGGTGTGTTATGGGCCAAGTGCCTGTCCATCTGAATTCTGAAATCCCACAAGATCTTAACTTTTTCATTCTTCAGAACCTTCTCAACCTGATGTTCCAAGTAGTTGTTACTATACTCCAATCCAAACTTTTGGCATAGTTTCCAGTGAATGATTTTAACAACTCGGTTATGGCGTTCTAAGGAGTCAGTTTGTGAAATTTTGCTGCATCCACTGATTAAATGGTCAACTGTTTCATCTTTCTCGTTACAGAGGTGGCATTTGCTGTTGGTTGTGACTTGCTAAATCTTTGCCTTCATGCAATTTGCGGCTAAGGCTTGTTCTAGAGCAGCCAAAATAAAGCCTTCAGTTTCTTTTTTTTAGTATACCTGATTTTAGCCAATTCCAAGTAAGCTTTTGGTCAGCTTTGCCTTCAATACTTTTCAGGTATTGGCCATGCCTAGCTTTGCTTTTCCAATTTTCAATTCGCTTCTCAATTACTTCTTTTTTGCATTCAGCTTTCTACTTGGTTGTCTTCAAAAGGTCTCCTTCATGTACTTTCTTAATCATTGGCTCTTCACTTTTCTGGATGTAGTCATTCAAGCTGTGTCTTTCTTCTTCTACAGCCTGCTTTACTTGTAGGAGACCTCGACCACCCCCTGCTCTTGGTAAATATAATTGATCAATATCACTTTTAGGATGCAAGGCATGATTCATAGTCATAAGCTTCCTTGTTTTTCTATCCAAATTGTCCAGCTCCATCTGGGTCCAGTCAATTATTCCTGCAGAGTATTGAATTACAAGTATAGCCCAGGTATTTATTACTTTTATGATGTTTCTATCACTCAATTTGGACTTTAAAATCAAATTCTTCTAACATACTTGGCTGAAGTTGATTCCTTGACATTATTATGCATTAAATCAGATGCTTCTAAAATCCCTAAGTACTTGTAGCCTTCTTCTGGTTTCGTTGCCTTTATCATTTCTTCATTGTCAAGTTCTATTCCATCATCTTCTATGACCTTGCCTGCTTTGATTGCCATTGTTGCACATTTGTCAATTCCAAAGTGCATTCCGATGTCCTGGCTAAATTCTTTTGTGCTTTCAATTAGTGAATTCAGTTCAGTTGATGGTACATGGGCAGACCATAATCCAATGACTATTAAATGGAAAGGACAAAAAAGAAGATCTAGATGGACATTAAACAATACTATTTTAAAGGAAAAAGATTTTATACAATGGATGGAAAAAGAATTGGCCTTCTTCAATGAAAACAAAAAAGAAGATACTTCAATACAGAATGTTTGGGATACAATGAAGGCATATGCAAGAGGATTAATAATTGATTATACAAAGAAAAAGAACATTAGGAAGAGGCAAATGATTAAAGTTTTAGAAGATGACCATAAAAAACTGGAAAAAGAATTACAGAAGATGCCACAGAAAAAAGATATCAAACTTAAAATGGACATAAGTAAACATAAAATGGATCAAGCAGAGAAAGAAGAACTGGCACAAAAAATTAGAAGTGCTAAACAGAACTATTTTGAAGATGCAAATAGGCCAGGTAGATGGTTAGCATATAAGTTGAGAAAAGAGAAAGAGTCAAGGAAAATATTACAGTTAATAGATGATCATGGTCAAATTTGTTATGGTAATAAGGAGAAAAAGGCAATCATTCGAGATTTTTATGGACAATTATATAAACAGGAGGATCTTGATGAGAAAAAAATTAAACAGTATTTACAAAATGCTAACCTACCTAAGATACCTGATGAAACTCGGAAAATGTTAGAAAGTGCTATAACAATGATGGAATTAACCGAAGCACTCAACAGACAGAACAATGGAAAAGCACCAGGACCAGATGGTTTCCCGGCAGAATTTTATAAAACATTACAAGAATCATTGAGCATTCCACTGTTAGAAGTCATGAATGAAGTTATGATAAATAAGAAAATACCTGAAACATGGTCAGAAGCTTATATTACACTTATTCCAAAAGAAGGGGTTGACCCATTACAAATTAAGAACTATAGAACTATTTCCTTATTGAATGCAGACTATAAAATCTTTGCTTCAATCTTGGCAGAAAGGCTTAAAAAATATCTAAATAATTTTATTCACTCTGATCAGAATGGATTTTTACCAAAGAGACAGATTAAAGACAATATGAGGGTAATCTTGGACACATTGGAATATTATGAGGCGCACCCGGAAAAACAAATGGCTTTGATATTCTTAGATGCCCAAAAGGCATTTGATAATGTGAACTGGAGATTTATGTTATTACTATTGGAACAGATGGGCTTTGCTAGAAAATTTATTCAAGCAATAGAAACTGTATATTATAAGCAAACGGCAAAAGTAATGATAGATGGAGAATTCACAAACTCTATCAATATTAAAAAAGGTACAAGACAAGGATGCCCATTATCTCCTTTGTTATTTTTATTGACCTTGGAAGTTTTAAATAGAAATATTAGAGAGGATATAAACATAAAAGGAATGAAAGTCAAAAAGGAGGAATTCAAATTGCAAGACTTTGCAGATGACTTGGTCTTTATTTTGGAAGACCCTTTAGAGACAGCTTTAAAACTATTGGAAAAGATAGAGACGTATGGTGAGATGGCTGGTTTAAAAATAAATAAAGACAAAACAAAGATTCTGACAAAGAACATGTTATTAAGACAAAGAGAAGAGCTGGCAGATTTATTGAAAATTCAAGTTACAAACAAAGTTAAATATTTGGGGATATATTTGACGTCAAGATGTACTACACTGAAAGAGAATAACTATATTGAGCTTAAACAGCAGATAGCATCCGACCTGAAAAAATGGGAAAACCTACAATTGTCATTGATAGGTAGAATTTCAACAATCAAGATGAATATTTTACCCAGAATTTTATATTTGTTCCAAACAATACCAATTAGGCTAAGTAAGGATTACATTGAAGAATTAAATAAAATTGTGTTGAAGTATGTATGGCAAGGCAAGAAAGCGAGAATAAAATTAAAACTTTTACAGGATGCTAGAATTAGAGGAGGATTTGGCCTTCCTAATTAGGAGTTGTATTATCAAGCTGCAAACTTAATGTGGGTTAAAGAATGGATAACGTTAAGAAAGACTAGATTGTAGTTTTCCGGTTTTTGCGTGGCTTCAGGGCAGCAGGAATTCGCGACCGCTCACGATTCCTGCTGTGCTAGCCGCCGAAGTACCCCCGATCCAAATGGGTCACGGGGATATGGCTGCCCTGTAGGGACAGCCGAAGAGAGAGGGGAGCTGGACAGGGGGTTCGGGGTGTTGCAGACCCCCTCCTCATCCTGAAAAACCCCTTTTTCCCAAGGCGGTGGAGCGGCGGTCAGCAATGGCCGCCACGAAGAAGTCTGCAACCGGGTAAGATCGTGCTGGAGGAAGCAAGAAAAGTGAAAGTGCTGGCTGAGCCGGGTCAATCAACATCCTTTAAATTCGCTGGAACTGAGCTGTCTGAATTGCTGGAGGATACATTGTATCCCTAAGAAGTTCGAAAGTGGCGGAGAAGCTGTTAAAGGGAACTTTTTTTTTTCTTCACTCTCCCACCCCATGAAAAAAGCAGAAGAAGATTTGAAATTTGTTTGGGCACTGAAGGTGAAATATTCTGAAAGTTGCTTGGACATTGGACTTAAAAATTTAAGAAATTGGAAAACCTTTATTAGAGTTATGGATTTCTGATCATTTAAAAATTGATGTTGCAAGTGGGAAGGGAGCGGAAAAATATTGGAGCAGAAGTGGAAAAAGGAGGAGATTGCCAAGAATACTAAAAAAAGAAATATGGTAATTGGACCTCTTTGATTGAACAGTAACCCCAGAAAGAGAAATAGAAGAAGGAAGAAAAGTATTAACTTTTGGAACTTTCTTTTTGAATTACTTTTGACTAAAAATACTTGGTTGTTTTGGGGAAAGTTTTTCTTTTCAGGATGGCATTGCTTGTGGATGAACTAAAGATTGAATATCAAAAATATAAAAAGGAAGAACAAGATGGAAAAGATACTTTGGGCACTTCATTTCAATTTTTAGAAATGGCGTTATGTACTTATGAAAAGTTGATTACGCAGCAGAATGACTGGGACGAAGAAGAAGAGGAACAAGAAGCTATCTTTGATGAATAATGGGTTTTTTCCGGGGAGGAGGAGAAAGAGGATAAGAAAAAGGGGATTTTAAGGTTTGAAAAAACAACCCAAAAAAAGGAAAATGAGAGGAAAGGTGGATTCAAGGTTAGAAAGGAAAGGAAAGGGAGTAAGAAAAGGGAAGAGGAGAGACAAAGGGGTAAAAAGGGCAAGGAGAAGAATAAGCAAGAGAGAAAGGGGGGGAGGAGAAGCCTCAATGGTGGGAAGCAAGATCTAAAAAAGCTTATTTAGAGACAATGGGTGAATCTAATTAAGGATAAAAGGGGGATTCTGGAAGGGATATAAGATTGTGTTTTTATATGTGTATTTAGAGTATAAAATTTATTGTGTAAATTTAGAATTTATTAAACAGAATCCCAAGATAAATTAACTGTTATATGAAGTACTTTTAAGTTAGGGTAAAGGCGTCACTCCAAATAGTGTATAGGAGAAGTATAGTAAAAGAAAAAAGATGAATGGATAGTTGGAAATAGAACAGACAAAGAATGTTATTGAAAATGGTTATAAGCTGTTATGCTTTGATTGTTTGTGCACTGTTTTTGTAAAATTAATAAAATTGGTTTATAAAAAGAAAAGAAAAGAAAATGATAACAAGATATGGAAGGATATATAAAATGAATATGATGTTTGAATTTGTGTCTGTGTGAAGAGTTTTAACCCGGGATCAGGCAGCCTTCAGAAAAGATGTTTTAGTTTATGTTTTGTGTATTGTGTTTATAAAATTAATAAAATTTGTTTAAAAAAAAAAGAAAGAAAGACTAGATTGTTGACATTAGAAGGTCATGATTTATTATTGGATTGGCATGCTTTTTTATGGTATAAGGGAACTAAATCACAGGGTTATTTTAGAAGGCATTATATATGGGAATCGTTATGGTTGAATTGGGAGAAAATTAAGAAACAATGTTATTTGAAAATTCCAGTTTGGTTATCAACTATTGAAGCTTTTTCGTATCCTATAACTTATAAGAAGGAACAAACAGCTAGATATGGGGAAATATTGGATGAAAAGGGTGAACTTAAAACGATGCAAAATTTAGAAGAACAAGGTATAAAGATGAATTGATTTTCATATGCGCAAATACATGCAAGGTATCTTAAAGATTCTAAAATAGAAGGATTTTATGATAAATTGACTGATTTAGACAGGATTTTGACAGGTACTGATAAAAAAGTGATTAAAAAACTATATAGTTATTTGTTGGAAATAAAATTAGAGAAAGAATAAGTTAAAGAAACAATGATTGCTTGGGGGAAGAATTTTGGATATGAGATTGATTTAGAGAAATGGCAAAAATTGTGGTTACAAAATTATAAAATGACAATGTCAACAGCATATAAAGAAAATTTGTATAAGATGTTTTACAGGTGGCACTTTCCCTTGACAAGAATAGCAAGAATGTTCAAGAATAAATCTGAAAAGTGCTGGAAATGTCATCAGATACCTGGCTCATATTACCATATGTGGTGGACTTGTGAGGAGGCCAGGAAATACTGGACTAGAATTCGCATATGGCTGGAAAAAATGACAAAGAAACACATAGATTTGAAACCAGAGACTTTTTTATTGGGAATCGTACCTGATATACATAATAAAAACTTAAAGTATTTGATTGTAAATGTATTAACAGCGGCTAGGATTGTATTTGCTAAACATTGGAAGAGTGAGAAAATACCATTAGAGAAAGAAATTATTAAGAAAATATTGGAATGTGCTGAAATGAGTAGATTGACATTTGAAATTAGAGAACAAGAAGATAAACAATTTGATGAAGTTTGGGATCTTTTTTTTATCAATGGTTAGATAATACAATATAATAATAGAATATTTAGAAATTTAGGAAATGATGAATATATCATTTTTCTTGGTTTTGATAATTTTTAAGAATATTTTATTAAGATAGATTTGGTATGATTCTATGATTTGTTATAAAATAATTTAATTTAATTATAGTTATTTCGCTTAAGTATGAATTAGTTAAATTATAGTCAAATGATTGTTCAATAATGATATAGGGATATTTTATTGATGATTGATAATATGAGTTATTATGTAATATAATTATTCTGATGACTATGAAATGGATGCACAAAAGGGAGTGGTAAACCAACCGATACACTGTAAATTTATGAAGAATGATATAATTTTTTTTGTTATGTTTTATGTCTTATATGTTTTTTGTCTGTCGTTAAAATCAATAAAATTTTTACTAAAAAAAATAAAAAAAAATTTCAATCCTTTCTTTGCAACTTCATATCCATAGTCCACCTTCTTAAAAATGATTGTCAGCGTCGTCATCATCATCATCATTGTTAGGGATAATATTGTTTACCCTAACTGGTTTAGGTAAAATAATAAATATGTTATCATAGTTTGTTAGTTAAAGTGTCTGCAACTTTAACTGTAGGAATGTAATTAAGGGAGTGGTTGTGAAAGCACCATAAAAGAAGCAAGGAACGTCAGCTTGCTCTCTCTGACTTGATGATCCCTAATTACTGGATGAAGACTGCGTTTTTTCTCCTACTGGAAAGGGAGAGAAAAAGGACTGATTTGTAAGTGAACTGACATTGGATATTCTACACGGACTTTGCTAATTGAATATCCTTGAATGGACTTGAATGAACAATACATGACTAATGGACTGTTATTTTGACTATGCTATAAACTCTAAATGGAATAAACTATATTTTGATAGCACAAGCATATCTGTTATTTTTACTGTATGTTAACAAACACACAAACTTATCTCACTCATTTATCTGTGCGCCTATCTGACTAACGCTGCACATTCTGTTTAGCTTGTCTCCTTAACCCTGGTTGGGGAACCCAGGCTTAACACTGGTTATGGGCCCAGAGGCTGCAAAGTCAGTTTAACTAGGATAAAACAGATTTATGTAAAAGTGAGAGTTTGTGTTGTTATACATTACAGGAAACAGACAGCTGTGTTTTATTAATTATAGTTTTATATCCATATAAAGAAAACATGGCACAAGTTAATCTACAAAGTTTGTCCCTTATATCCAAGCTGGATGGAACAAAATATGTTTCATGGTCTATAAAATGTAGTCTACTTCTACGAAGAGAAGGTCTGTGGAACATAATTGAAAACCCACCAAACGTAGAGGAATGGGATCCAGAGGTTGAGGAAGATAGACAAAAGATAAAAGACTTTATGCAGAAGAATGAACAAGCTTTTTGCATAATAGGACTAACACTGTCTGACCAGCAACTTGTTCATATCCGCGGAGAGCAAACAGCTGTTGGGTGTTGGCAGAAGCTGAAGAGGATTTATGTCCAAGATAACATTGGTGCTCACATAAATCTAACACGGAAGCTTTTCAGGACGCATCTCCAGAAGAATGGTGATATGCTTAGTCATTTGAATTCTATAAAAAGCATTTTTCAAGAACTGCACGAGAAAGAGCTTATTTTCTCTGAACTACACCAAGTCTACATAATTCTATCATCATTAAATGAAAGTTATGATAATTACGTCACTTCCCTTGAAATATTGCCTAAGGAAAGTTTAACTTTAACTGATATCACTGGCAGATTGATTGAAGAGGCAAGAAGAAGACTTGAAAGAGATCAGTTAAAGAGGGAGCAACCTCAAAAAGAAGATAATGAATCTCCTACTGCATACGCAATTAAAAAGTGTTTTAATTGTGGAGGAAGAGGACATTTGCAAGATTTTGTAAAAAAGCAAAGTGCCAGAACGCTGGCCAGAATACAAAAAGTAACCAAAAGAAAAATAAAAATTTAGAGTTAGCCATGTATATTAACGGAGCTGTAAAAAATAATTTATGGGTGGTTGACAGTGGAGCATCCTACTGCATAACAAATGATAACAAAAATTTTATTAAAATGTCCAGAGTACACAGCAGATATCGTTAGCCAATGGCTGGAAATTGAAAGCTAAAGGTCAAGGTATAGCATATTGTTCTTTCATAAAAGAGAATGTAAAAATGTTATATGTACCACAACTTAAATTTAATTTAATTTCAGTTGGAATTTTGGTTAAACTAGGATATGTAGTTACCTTTAAAGGAGATAATTGCATAATTGAGAAAGAAGATAAGAAAATTACTGCATCTTTAAGAGGTGAATTATATGTGTTAAATGATAATGGTTTAGAAGTAGCTAACACGGTTTATGATAATAAGAAACCTCATGATGAATGTATTCACTTGTTACATCGAAGGCTAGGGCATTTAAATTTTAAAATGCTTAAGAAAACTGTTCAATTATCTAAAGGAATAAGTTTGAAACCTTGTAATAAGTATTTGCAATGTTCTATCTGTAATCAAAGCAAAAGCAGGGTCATACCGGCTAATAGAGTTGATGGATTTACTACCAAAGAGCGTTTAGAAGTAGTATTTGCTGATTTAATAGGTCCGAAAAAACCAAGTGTAGGAGGAGCTCGATACATACTATGTATAATGGACCACTATTCTAGATATGGGTTTTGCTATTTAATGAAGAGCAAAACTGAAACGTATCTAAATCTCTTTAATTGGATAAAATTTGCTGAAAGGAAAACTAAAAAGAAATTAGTAACTCTTATAACAGATAATGGTGCGGAATTTACAAATAATAAATTCCAGAATAGACTTAGAATGTTAGGTATTCAACATAAAAAGTCTGCATCATATAGGCCACAACATAATGCCTTTATAGAGAGACGAGGCCAAACACTACAGTCAATGGCACGTACTATGTTGTTTGATTCAGGATTACCTGACAATTTGTGGGGAGAAGCAATAATGTGTGGTAATCATATATTAAATAATGTTGTTAATTCAACAACAGGTGAATTACCATTCACACTGTGGCATGGTACAAAACCTGATTTAAGTTACATGCACACATTTGGAGCACCAGCATGGGTGCATATCCCTTCACAGCTCAGACACAAAGGACAGCATAGAGCTAAAAGATTATTTTTTGTAGGATATGAATCTAATCATAGATCTTATAGATTCTGGGAACCAGGTACATCTAGAGTTTACACCAGTGCTAGAACATGTAGGATGGAATAGATTAGAGCAAGATTTAAATAACGAAGTAATTATTGAACCCTACAAAAGGCAGAAAGATCAGACTAGTTATAAGAAGAGTCCAATTAAAGAAGAAGTCCATGAAGAACAAATAGGACCAGAACAAGAGGAAACAATTGATCAGGAAGAGTTAGATAATCAAGAACAGTTAATAAATGAAAGTCCACCTGTAAGTCCTGTAATACCTAGACGTACTACACGTGTAACTAGACCACCTGATAGGTATCAAGCAAGTATAGTTTGCCAAATAACTAAAGTTCCAACTAGTGTAGATGAACTTAGGATGTATCCTGCTAAGGATCAGGAGAATTGGCAAAAGGCAATGGAAAAAGATCTAAATTCATTAAAGATAATGAAAATATATGAAGATGCTAAATTACCTCCAGGAGAAAAATCCATTGGGTGCAAATGGATATTTAAAATAAAAACTGGAAATGATGGGACTGTTACCCATAAGGCTAGGTTGGTAGCTCAAGGATTTAATCAAACTGCATCTGATTACGATGAAGTTTTTGCACCAAGTCTTAAGGCAACATCTTTGAGAGCAGCATTAGTGTGGGCAGCTAAGAAAAACTATATCATTAACCATTTAGATGTAGAAACTGCTTATTTGCATGCACCATTGCAGCACACTATATATTTGAAAAAGCCAGTTATTATAAAAGACAATAAAGTAAATAGTAATGATTGTTGGAAACTCAAAAACAGTCTTTACGGGTTGAAACAATCTGGCTTTGAGTGAAAGAATTAAACAATGTAGGATTTAAATCTGGTTTAGCAGATCCATGTGTGTTTAAAAGAGAAAATAATGGAACGGTGTCATTATTGTTATTATTTACAGATGATACTGCTTTGATAACTAAGACTAATTATGAAGCTAATGAGATTATATCATTATTAGCCAAAAAGATAAAATTAAAGCATTTAGGTGAAATTAAAAAGTATCTAAGATTGACAATTAACAAAACAAAAAATGGATTTAAGATATCTCAAGAAGATAAAATTTGCCAATTAATTAAAACGTACAAAATGGAACTTTGTAAACCGGCAAAGACTCCAATGAGTTAGGAAGTTTGCCAAACTAATGATCAAAGTCCCAAATTTGATAAGTCAATATATCAATCTTTGATTGGTAGCTTATCATATATAAGCAATTGGTCTAGGCCTGATATAGCTTATAGTGTTAATCAGCTGGCACGTTTTAATTCGGATCCACATCAATGTCATTGGCAATCATTAAAGAGAATCTTAAGATATCTTAAAGGAACAATGAACCATGCATTGTATACAGAACCAAAGGGTGATTTGAGTCTTAGTGCCTATGCAGATGCAAGTTTTGCAACTGACATAAACACTAGAAAATCAACATCTGAGATGGCTATATTATTTGGTAAGACACTAATAGGATGGAGGTCAATCAGACAACAGCATATCAGCTTGTCCACGATGGAAGCGGAATTTTCATGTCTGTCATTACTATGCACTGACTTAATTCTCTACAGACAGTTATTATTAGACATGGGTATAACTGTTAAAGATTCCATTATTGTGTATGAGGACAACCAGACAACCATAAAGTTAGGTATTAATATTGCTGTAAAAACTAGATCAAAGCATACTGATTTAAGATACTTAAATGTTAGAGAATCTATAAAGAATGGGCTAATTAAATTGGAATACTGCATGACAGAAGAAAACATTGCAGACCAATTTACAAAAACTCAAGGAGTACCGTATATACTGGAGTATAAGTCGACCCGAATATAAGCCGAGGCACCTAATTTTACCACAAAAAACTGGGAAAACTTATTGACTCGAGTATAAGCCGAGGGTGGGAAATGCAGCAGCTACTGGTAAATTTCAAAAATAAAAATAGATACCAATAAATACTTTCACTAGGACAGTTGAGAATAAGTTTGATGTTCACAATTTCCTTTTTGAAAGAGACCAATAAATAGGGAACAAGAAGATGAAGAAAAAGAAGTGTGTTTTTTCACACTTTTCACACTGCAGTGAACAAAAATGGCATCATAGGAACAGGCTTATTCTCAGTCCAAAGGTTTGTTTCTGATTTCTTCCCTGATTTAAGGGAAATTTGGGAAACGATCTCACTATCATGAAAGGTTTAATTGATTCACTAACCCAAAAGATGATGATGATGACAGTGGGAGGCAGGAGTCACTCTCTCCCTTGCAAGAAAAAAGCAAGAGCCGTTCTTATGATCTCTCCCTCTCTCTCTCTCTCTCCCCCTAATACAGTCAAGCCCTTTCCAGCACGCGCGATCTGCCTTTGCCACTTTGCACCTTGCAAATGCAAAATCCTGGGGTTTTTGCATTTGCAAGGTGCAAAGCGGCGGGGGCGGATCCCGCGTGCTGGAAAGGGCTTGACTGTATTACGGGGAGAGAGAGAGAGAGAGGGAGAGATCATAAGAAAGGCTCTTGCTTTTTTCTTGCAAGGAAGAGAGTGACTCCTGCCTCCCACTGTTTTTGCATTTGCAAGGTGCAAAGTGGCGAAGGCAGATCGCGCGTGCTGGAAAGGACTTGACTGTATTACAGGGAGAGAGAGAGAGAGGGAGAGATCATAAGAACGGCTCTTGCTTTTTTCTTGCAAGGGAGAGAGTAACTCTTGCCTCCCGCTATTTTTGCATTTGCAAGGTGCAAAGTGGTGAAGGCAGATCGCGCGTGCTGGAAAGGGCTTGACTGTATTACGTGGAGAGAGAGAGAAAGAGGGAGAGATCATAAGAATGGCTCTTGCTTTTTTCTTGCAAGGGAGAGAGTGACTCCTGCCTCCCACTGTTTTTGCATTTGCAAGGTGCAAAGTGGCGAAGGCAGATCGCGCGTGCTGGAAAGGGCTTGAGTGTATTACGGGGAGAGAGAGAGAGATAGAGGGAGAGATCATAAGAACGGCTCTTGCTTTTTTCTTGCAAGGGAGAGAGTAACTGCTGCCTCCCACTGTTTTTGCATTTGCAAGGTGCAAAGTGGCGAAGGCAGATCGTGCATGCTGGAAAGGGCTTGACTGAATTACAGGGAGAGAGAGAGAGAGAGGGAGAGATCATAAGAACGGCTCTTGCTTTTTTCTTGCAAGGGAGAGAGTGACTCCTGCCTCCCACTGTTTTTGCATTTGCAAGATGCAAAGTGGTGAAGGCAGATCGCGCGTGCTGGAAAGGGCTTGACTGTATTACAGGGAGAGAGAGAGGGAGAGATCATGAGAATGGCTCTTGCTTTTTTCTTGCAAGGGAGAGAGTGACTCCTGCCTCCCACTGTTTTTGCATTTGCAAGGTGCAAAGTGGCGAAGGCAGATCGCGCATGCTGGAAAGGGCTTGACTGTATTACGGGGAGAGAGAGAGAGAGAGGGAGAGATCATAAGAATGGCTCTTGCTTTTTTCTTGCAAGGGAGAGAGTGACTCCTGCCTCCCACTGTTTTTGCATTTGCAAGGTGCAAAGTGGCGAAGGCAGATCGCGCATGCTGGAAAGCGCTTGACTGTATTACGGGGAGAGAGAGAGAGAGGGAGAGATCATAAGAATGGCTCTTGCTTTTTTCTTGCAAGGGAGAGAGTGACTCCTGCCTCCCACTGTTTTTGCATTTGCAAGGTGCAAAGTGGCGAAGGCAGATCGCGCGTGCTGGAAAAGGCTTGACTGTATTACGGGGAGAGAGAGAGAGAGAGGGAGAGATCATAAGAACGGCTCTTGCTTTTTTCTTGCAAGGGAGAGAGTGACTCCTGCCTCCCACTGTCATCAACATCTTCTTCTTTTGGGTTAGTGAATCAATTAATTTGGGAAATGATCTCACTATCAGAAAACAACGCGAGCCGCCACTACCACCTCCTCCCCCTCCTCCCGAGTGGACTGAAAGCAGCTGGAGCTGAGGAAACGAAGCTGAGTGGAACCGAAGCAACCTCAGCTCACGTTGTTTTCTCAGCCTAGAGAAAGAGGAAGGGGGCTCATCTGGATCAAGGGTGAGTCTCCCCCTCAGTTTCCCCTGAAGGATCTTCCGTCGCTTTTGCCTTCTCCCTACATCTTCCCTCTGTCAAAATCCCCCCCCCTCCACACACACACACTTATTTTCGGTCGGATAGATTTTGTGTCTGAGCATTCTCACATGGCGGTGGGTCTTCCCCCCCCAAAAAAAAAGCAGTTAAAAAAAGAAAAAACAATATATCCTCAAGCAAGAACTTTTCTGCTTCCGATTACCCCCATGCTTAAAAGTTGCAAAGGAAACACGGAAGCAGGGAAGCGGCTGCCCAGCTTCGGAGCTCCACACCATTTTTTTTTCAGAGGGGAATCTGACTCGAGTATAAGCTGAGGGGGTTTTTTTCAGCACAAAAAATGTGCTGAAAAACTCGGCTTATACTCGAGTATATATGGTAATTAAGTTTAAAGAAAGTTGTAACAAATATAATTTAAAGATGTAAATAGTTATATTATTATATTTACCTAAAAGGAGAGAATGTTAGGGATAACATTGTTTACCCTAACTGGTTTAGGTAAAATAATAAATATGTTATCATAGTTTGTTAGTTAAAGTGTCTGCAACTTTAACTGTAGGAATGTAATTAAGGGAGTGGTTGTGAAACACCATAAAAGAAGCAAGGAACGTCAGCTTGCTCTCTCTGACTTGATGATCCCTAATTACTGGATGAAGACTGCGTTTTTTCTCCTACTGGAAAGGGAGAGAGAAAGGACTGATTTGTAAGTGAACTGACATTGGATATTCTACACGGACTTTGCTAATTGAATATCCTTGAATGGACTGACTAAACGATACATGACTAATGGACTGTTATTTTGACTATGCTATAAACTCTAAATGGAATAAACTATATTTTGATAGCACAAGCATATCTGTTATTTTTACTGTATGTTAACAAACACACAAACTTATCTCACTCATTTATCTGTGTGCCTATCTGACTAATGCTGCACATTCTGTTTAGCTTGTCTCCTTAACCCTGGTTGGGGAACACAGGCTTAACACTCATCATCATCATCATCATCATCATCATCATCATTATTATTATTATTATTGAAATTGCTACTGAGATGGATTTTTTATTTGAGAAGCAAGTACAAGCAAGCCAGTATCAAAGCACTGCTGGAATATATGAACAATTTTATATTAGATGCCAAGAATGGTCCTAAAATGACATTCCAGAATTATCTTTTGCTCCAAAAAATAATTTTAAAGGAAATTATATAGTTACCATTCTAGCTAGTGAACAATTTTACTAATACAGGTAATCCTCGACTTACAACAGTTCCTTTAGTGAGAATTCAAAGTTACAACAGCACAGAAGTGAAAAAAGTGACTTATGGCAGTTTTTCACACTTAATGACTGTTGTGGCATACTCATAATTACATGATCAAAAGTCAGATACTTGGCAACTGACTCATATTTATGACAGTTGCAGTGTCCCAATGTCATGTGATCACTGTTTGCAATCTTCTGACAAGCAAAGTCAGTGGGGAAGCCAGGTTCACTTAACAACCATGTTTCTAACTTAATAACTGCAGTGATTCATGTAACAACTGTGGCAATGAAACTTGTAAAGTGGGGCAAAATTCACTCAACAAACATCTTGCTTAGCAAGAGAATTTTTTAGCTCATTTGTAAGTCAAGGACTACTTGTAGCTAGTGTTTCAAAATATTCCTATTTGCAGCATACATTACTGAAGGCTTCAACATATTGCAGGTAGTCCTCAACTTATGACAGCTATTGAGCCCAAAATTACACTCATAAGTTGTGGCAGTTGTTAAGTAACCACTCCTAATTATATAATCTTTTTGCAATGATCATAAACATCCGTGGCAGTTCAAGTTCAATGAGTCCACTTTCTCCAATGGGTGTTTATTGCTGAAAATTGGAATCAGACAGAAACTGGCAAACCCACTGAAAATCATAGTCACAGGGCTATAGGATGCTGCAAACATAAATGTAAGTCAGTTGCCATGCACCCAAAATGCAAACACATTACCATGGGGTGCAGCTGTCAGAACTTCAAAAAAACGATAACCAGCTCTAGAGAGATTAGAAGTAACTTCAAATGGTCTTTAAGCTAAGACTATATATGTTTTTGTAGGCATTGTGACCTCTATATCTTATTACGGTGTATCTATATATCTTGTACAGTGTTTTTATCATGATAACTTATGAGAAGCAGGGAGCAAACATTATAACAATAGACTTTCTATGGAAATTAAAACTGGCCAGAACAAAAATAATAATCATTGTTAATCATGGGGAAATGGTTGTTAAACTTTATTTTAGGCTGCAGAATTATGAAGCACAGTTTTGATCAAGGATCGTTGAAGTCCTATAATTTCATTGCTTATTACAGAGCACAAGCTAATAGAGATCTTACAGGCTTGTGAAGAACTCTCATCATATATTGGCCAAATTTAGAAAGATTGTTTCATGGACTTTTCTGAAGTAAGGCTTAGCATTATTAAACAGCACATGTATTCTGCAGCCAGAAATATTGTAAGAGATGTGAATGAGCTCATTTTGTTGAGGGAGAGCAGAAGATTGAATATGGCTATAATCTGGAAGAGTTATGCACCAAGTTAAAAAGAACATCATGAAATAACTGTACTATACAAAGAGGAGATGTTGATGGAAGAGGAAGCATTGTGACAAGCAGGACACATTCTAATTCAAAATGACCTTTATCCACAAGGTCTCTGAAGAATGTGCTTAATCTGAGCTGGATCTTTTTCAAGTGACATTCATACAAACCAGACCTGAAAATGGTATGTATCTTGAAATCCCTCCATTATCCACCCTCCCCTTGGAATGCCCCTGGATTTATTTTTTTTATTTTTTATTTATTTTGTATCACTAGCAAACATTACACAGACTTAAAAACTTAGTCCAACATTATAAAGGTTGATGGTACAGATATTGAAATGCTGCATGAGTGGCCCTGATCACTACTCCAAAGTTTCACTGTTTAACCAGCTAAATGTTACCATGGGAAACTATTTCATCACACAGTGACACCACTGGTATTCTTACTGGGCTAAACTTTAGTAGTGATGCATTGGGGACTCAGTATCAGGGTTTCAAGTAACATCCCCCCAATGGAGTCAAAACTCCAAGGCAGGTTTCTTCCTCAAAGCATAAATTTATTGGAGATATCATATTGGCACATCTGGGGGAAGCCCAAATCTAAACTCCCACATTTTCTCCACCCAAAATAAAACCCCAAAGTTCCTTCCCCTGCAACCATATCAGTATCACATGGTCCATTTAGTTCAGCATCCCAACTTCAGCCAACTTCTATTACACTTTTCCAGGTATAGGCTAGATGTCCTTGGCTCCCAGGGGACAGAATGTTGTTATGATTATACATCCCACATTATCTACACCTCCCCCCCTTTTTTCCCACAGCTTGCTGAACCATCAATGTGGCAGCCCTGTAGACTCTCATATAAGATGGCTGCAGGGATGACAGGCTGCCCCCCTCCTTAGCTGATAAGGACCTCCTGAAATGAAATAAAGAATGGGGTTAGTTGTATCATCCCTAATCCTCCCCTCCCCCATGGGGTCCTTTTGATTTATGAGGGAAATTCTCATGGAACTGCTTTACCAATCTGTTTACCATCCCAGCTCTTTACCCAAGTAGCTTCAGACAAGGGATAACCCTTCCAGTGGACTAAATATTGCAAGCAACCCTGGCACAATCTAGAGTCCAATGTTTTCTTAATCTCATAGTGGGTCTCACTCTGTGCTACAATTGGCTTAGGCTCTGCCCTGTCCCTCAGTCTTATATGTGAATCCATGGCTGGCTTTAACAAGCTACTGTGGAACACCGGATATACTTTCCCTAACAGTTGTGGAAGATTAAGTTGTACAGTTACCGAGTTAATTACTTTCACTATAGGGAATGGCCCTAAAAACTTAGGTTCCAGCTTTTTACTAGCTAATTTTAGCTTAAGGTATTTTGTCAATATGTACACACGATCTCCCACTCAAAAGGTAGGCTGGAGAGACCAGCATTTATCTGCTTGTTTTTTGTATGCCTTTACGACAGGGCCCATTTTATATTCTCCCAGCCCATCTTTAGTGATTCCATCTATTCTGTCAAGGTTATGGATGAAGGAGGTTCTCTTGGCATGGGGAAAAACTCCATGCCACAAGTGACCTGAAAAGTGGTCAGTCCAGTGCTACTGTGCACTACATTATTGTAAGCTACCTCCGCAAATGGCAGCAAGTCTGCTCAGTTGTCTTGTTGATAGTCCACATAGCATCTCAGGGATTGCTCTACCATGGCATTCATACATTCTGTGGCCCTGTTTGTACTCAAATGAAAAGCTGAGCTAAGCCCCAGGATCGATGCTATGGATTTCAAGAACTCCTTCCAGAACTTTGCTATGATTTGTACCCCTCAATCTGACATGACTCTGTGAGGTACTCCATGCAGTTAATATATATGCTTTATGAACATCTTACCCAATTTCTTGGCCAATGGCAACCTGGAGCAGGCAATAAAGTGAGCTTGTTTTGAAAACAAGCCAACCACAGTCCAAATAACTGTGTTCCCTCTGCTGTCTAGGAGTTCAATTATGAAGTCCATGGCAATTTCCTGCCATGTCTGGCTGGGGTCTACCACTTGTTGGGGTAACTCCAGGGGTTTCCCCAATCTCATCTTCATGGTTGCACACATAGTGCATCTTTTTGACATACTCCTCCACATCAGTTTTCATTTTTGGTCACCAAAATTGCCTTCTGGTTAAGTGGAGGGTTTTTAGGAACCTAAAGTGACCAGCCAACCAGGAGTTGCACTGGTTGCACAACTGCACTGTAAAACTTGAAGCCTCAAGCTGGCAGGGTTTGGACCCCTTCCAAGCCAATCCCTTCCTTAAAGTTAAGGTGTCCCGGTTGTCAGCAAACCACTGGTCAGTTGGGAGCAAGGACTTTAGAGCTGCTGACATTTGATCTTCTCTGAGGTCACCCTGATGCTTGGCTTGACTTCTGGTGGTGACTTGGGCTGTCTCCTGGGAAGGGGAAATGATTACGTGCATGACTTCTTCCCGGTGACTATCAAATTATAATTTCCTTGACAAGACATCTGCAAGCAGGTTCTCCCTAGTGTTTTTGGACTTGACTTGATTTAGAATGGCCACAGTTTCCCATGGCTAAGTCTTAATTCATCAGGAGGGCTTTAAACTAAAGCTGAGGGGGAAGGATTACCAGTCTTTAGGATCTTTAGAACACAAAACCAATCATAAACCTCAAGAAATCAAACAACGAGGTAGGAAGCAATGAAAAAAAAAAAGGAAAGCTCAAGCATCAAGTGTAGGAAACATGCCTACGGAAGGTCTCAAGTGCTTATATACAAATGAGCAAAGTTTTGGGAACAAAGTCAGACTAGGCATACAAGTTAATATAGGCAAGGAAACAGTAAAATAATATCAGTCTGCCCTAAATTTGTTCAAATCACCAGAGCCTGATTGATTACGTCCAGTGGTGGGATTGAAAATTTTGTACTACCGGTTCTGTGGTTGTGGCTTGGTGGACATGGCCATGTGAGCGTGGCTTTTTTGCAGCCACCCCCAAACCTGTTTTTTGGGCCTTCTGGGCCTCAGAGGAGCCTTTGGGGGGCATTTTTGCTCCCAGAAGATTCCTCTGGGGCTCAGGAAGAAAAAAACAAGGCATGAGAGAGGCACGCAGCACCCCTCCATGCTCTGTCTTGGGACCTTCCTGGCCTCAGAAGAGTATTCATGGGGGGCATTTTTGCTCCCAGAAGATTCCTCTGGGGCTGAGGAAGAAAAAAAAAAGAGCATGGGAGATGTTGTGAATGAATAAATGTTAAATAAAGTTATCTTGAGCTTGAAGTCAAGTGCAGGGTTCTGGCCCTGCACTTCTGATTGGCTGTTAATGGCAAGATCGGATTTGTCCGTTCAGGAGAATCTGATTGGCCATTAACAGGCCATTCCCATTGGTTAATGGAGCTAGTGCTCCTGGATTGCTGTTGGTTGAATAGTTAATAAGTTGCCTATAAACGGAAGGCCCTCCAGTTTGAGCTGTCACACCATGTAAATAAAGAGTTTGAAGTTCACTGTTTCTACCGGCTCGTCTCCGTTATTCGCACCCATGCTCTAGATGTAACACTGGTGATGAGGATGGGATTGGATGACGTCAGAGCCAACTAAAACAATGACGAAGACAACCAAGCACGTGGCTGAAACGCACAATGGCGGAACCATGTCCGGTGGCGTAGTACCACCCGCTCCGTTCGACCCAGCGCAAGAGAACTGGGAGTCCTACATGGACCTTTTCCAAATGTTCTTGGAAACAAATAATCTGAACGATGCCACAACTGGGAAAAAATGGGCGGTATTCCTGATGCACTGCGGGCCAACCGTATTCAAGATGGCCAAGGCACTAGCAAAACTGGCTGAAGTGAAGGCCATGGACTGGGATGTCCTCGAACCGCTACTAAGGGCCCACTATGCACCGACCATTCCAACGCTCGTAAGACGGCACGAGTTCTACCAAAGGAACCAGCGTAAAGGAGAAAGCATTGCCGATTTCGTTGCGGACCTCCGAAATTTGGGAGGCCTCTGAGATTTCGCTGACCTAGAAGAGGCTTTGAGAGACCGAGTAGTTCTAGGATTAGATGCTCTAAACGTGCAGAGCAAAATAATGGCTAAGGGCGACATTAGCCTTGCCGATGCCATCGCTGAGGCTACGGCAGCGGAAGCGACCAAAAAGTCGGCTGCTCAACTATGACGAAACCGCACTCCGACACACCAACCAGCCAGCAAACTTTCACCTAAGTCGGAAGGACAGTTCTCGATGGCCCACCATGAGGACCTCTCTTCGTCATCAGACAGCGACGAAGAAGAGGTCCATCGACTGCGGTCCGATCGGGACCATTACCCGAAGTCCCAACAACCGTGCGCTGGCTGCGGGGCCAACCATTACCGGTCCGAATGCAAATTCCACGATGCACTCTGCCACGAGTGCAGAAAATGAGGCCATATCGGATGGGTCTGCAGAAGCCTCCTCGGACCCAGCCAGACCTCGAAGGGGGCCAATTTTTGCCAACCAACAGGAAACTGTCCTGTAAGGCGAGAACCAGCAAACCTCTCCTACAGAAACCGACCCATGAATCACCTAACGAGGTGAGAAGAAGCTCACCAAACAATCACTATCGGCCATGCCTCTTCATTGGATGCCAAGAAAATTCGAGTTAAAGTGGACATTGAAAATCAGCCTTGCCAAATGGAAGTTGACTCGGGGTCGTCTCTTTCAATGGTCTCCTGGAAGACCCTCAAGCAACTCATCCCTACTATCCGGCACCAAGACTTTCAATTCCAAAGGCTCGTGCTAAAAGACTACCAGGGGAACCGGATTCCAGTCGTAGGATCCAGTCGAGTCCGGGTTTTGTTCAAGAACCGCACAGCATACTTACCCCTGACGGTGATCGACAAGGACCGGCCTAGCCTGTTAGGCCTACAATGGTTCACACCACTTGGCATTGAAGTGGCAGGCATTAACTGAATCGGTGGCAGTGACTGGGAGGAGGACCTTGCCCACGAGTTCAAGGACGTCTTCGCAGAAAAGCTAGGCGAGTACAGGGGGACCCCGATATCCTTTAGCCTTATTCCAAAAATAGCTCCCATCCACCTTAAGCCTCATTGAGTTCCATTTGCCCTAAAGCCGAAAATCGACGAACAGCTTGATAAGTTGATAGTCCAGGGATTGTTAAAGCCAACCAATCACTCCCCATGGGAAACCCCAATCGTGACACCAATTAAGCCGGACGGCTCCATTAGAATTTGTGGGGACTACCGAGCCACCCTGAACCAGGCCCTGCAACAAAATCCATATCCGGTGCCGGTGGTGCAACACCTCCTCCATTCCCTGGGGGGCAGAAAAGTCTTCGCTAAACTAGACTTAGCTCAGGCTTATCAGCAACTGCTGGTTGATGAAAAAACGGCACAGGCACAGACTATCACAACGCACCGAGGTGCCTTTAAGTGTACGCGACTCCAATTCGGAGTCAGTGTAGCCCCGGGGATCTTTCAGAGCCTAATGGAGAAACTTTTGTGGGGGATCAAAGGTGTTGTTCCCTACTTTGACGATGTGCTCATTACTGCCCCCACTCCAAAAATCTTACGGGATCGTTTAAGACTGGTTTTACAAAAATTCCAAGAAGCAGGCCTTAAGGTGAAGAAAAATAAGTGCAAGTTGTGTACAGATCGTGTTGAATTCTTAGGGTACTTAATTGACAGTCAGGATATTCACCCTACCGATAGCAAATTGAGAGCAATAAAAAACGCTCCCAGACCCTGGAACAAGGCCGACCTCCAGGCATTTTTGGGCCTCATCAATTTCTATAACGTATTCTTGCCGCACAAGGCGACTGTTGCTGAACCTTTACATCGATGCTAGATAAAAAAGCCAATTGGGTATGGGGTCATAGAGAAGAGGAGGTGTTCCGTAATGTAAAAAAACTACTGACTTCTGATGCTGTACTAATGCAGTACAATGAAACCTTACCGTTAAATATCACATGTGATGCATCGCCTTTTGGAGTGGCGCCATTTTGAGCCATGTATTGCCTAACGGTAGTGAAGCCCCTGTTGGTTATTTTTCAAAAACACTCTCGAAAACCGAGCGGAATTATAGCCAGATCAATAAAGAAACCCTGGCAATTGTATCGGCTGTTAAAAGATTCCATGAGTACATGTACGGCCGGGCTTTTACAATAGTGACTGACCAAAAACCGTTGCTGGGGATAATTGCTGGGGATAAGCCAACTCCCTACATACTTTCTCCCAGGATGACCCGCTGGTCAGAATTCTTGGCTGCCTACAATTATCAGCTACAATACCGCCCCGGTAAAGCCATTCCCCACGCCAACGCGTTGAGCCATGCACCGCTCCCATTAACCATCAATGATCCTGCACCAATGATGACAACATTACAGATCGAGACTGTTCTGTACATTCATTAGCATTCTTGAAACCCCGCGTTTTGATTGGCCAAAGCGCGGGGTGATCTGATTGGTTTAGCAAGCCATGCTGATTGGCCCGCTAAGAATCTCCCGTGATTGGTGGATACGAATCACGGGAGATTCAAAGTGGTGCCATTGGCTGCGGCCGCCGCGGCTTGAGAATAAAAAGCCGCTGTTTTTCCCTTGGACCCAGATCGGTTCGGGGACCAATAAAGAGCTGAAACCTAGTCACCGCCTCCTGGTCTCCTTACCGATGGACACAACACTGGCAACGAGGATGGGATCCCGATTCTGAACCCCAGCAAGCATGTGTCCGATGGAAGCAAGACCGACAAGATGGCCAGCATCTTCGATGCAGTCTGCCAGCACTGTGACAAAAAGGGTCACATCGCCCGCGTATGCCGATTAAAGAAAGCCTGCAGCCCCAGACGGCAGGACCACAGCGAGCAGAAATGGGACAGCACACCCCCCAGAACCAGAAATCGCCCAGCCGACAGCCATTGGGACCAGAGCAGGCGAGCCCGACGAGGTGGCGAGACCAGGCGGAAGGAGGAAACCCACCAGACGGTCATCATCGGCCACACATCAACCACTGATGCCCGAAAATTCTACGTGGAGGTAGGCATTGAAGGCCAGCCATGCAAGATGGAAGTGGACTACGGGTCCTACCTCTCCATGGTCACCTGGCAAGAAATCAAATGCTTGGTGCCTACCATCCAAAAGAAGGGACTGGATAACCAGAGACTAATCATTAAAGATTACCAGGGAAACTGCATCCCGGTAGTCAGAACCGGATAGTCAGAATTCAGAGTAACATTTAAGGGATGCACTGCAAAGCTTCCCCTAACAATCTTGGACTGAGACCGACCCAGCCTTTTGGGACTGCAATGGTTCGCACCGCTCGGCATCGAAGTCACGGGCATCAACCACATCGCCGAGACCGATTGGGAGCAACAACTGGCACGGGACTTTCAGGAAGTGTTCGACGGCACCCTAGGCAAGTACCAAGGGCCCCCTATCTCTTTCAGCCTAGACCCAAACATTTCCCCAAGATGCCTAAAACCAAGGCAGGTACCTTTCGCACTCAGGCCAAAAATTGACAAGAAAATTGACAAGCTCGTCAAGCAAGGGGTCCTACAACCAATAGACCATGCCCGGTGGGAGACCCCAATAGTCACCCCAGTCAAGCCTGATGGGTCGGTGAGAATCTGCGGGGACTATAAGGCCACCCTAAACTGCGCCTTGCAACAAAGTGCCTACCCCGTCCCAGTCGTGCAGCATCTTCTACACTCACTGGGGGGAGGCAAGGTTTTCGCGAAACTCGACCTGGCCCAAGCATACCAGCAGCTGCCGGTTGACGAAGAAACCGCAGAGGCACAAACCATAGTCACCCACCAGGGAGCTTTCCGATGTAACCGACTCCAGTTCGTAGTCAGCGTGGCACCTGGAATTTTCCAGAGCCTCATGGAGAGATTCTTACAAGGCATCAAGGGGGTGGTGCCCTATTTCGACGATGTGCTGGTATCGGCAGCCAACCAGCCAGAACTAGAGGGTCGACTAAGGGAGGTGCTAACCAAATTCAAGGAAACCGGGTTAAAGGTGAAGAGGGAAAAGTGCCAACTTTACACAGAGCGGGTCGAATTCTTGGGGTACCTCCTAGACAGGCATGGCATCCACCCAACCGAAACCAAAATTAAAGCCATTAAAGAGTCCCCCACACCCAGGACTAAAACGGAACTGCAGGTGTTTCTGGGACTGCTTAATTTTTACAATGTTTTCCTGCCCCAAAAGGCAACCGCAGCGGAGCCTTTGCATAGGCTCTTGGACAAGGCAGCTATCTGGACTTGGGGGAAACGCGAGGAAGCCGCCTTCAGGAAAACCAAGGACCTGCTCACTTCGGATGCCGTCCTCATCCAATACAACGAGACCCTACCACTAGCCATCATATGCGATGCATCACCTTTCGGTGTCGGCACCGTCCTCAGCCACACTCTCCTCGACGGAAAAGAAGCACCCATTGCCTTCTTTTCAAGGACCCTCACCAAACCAGAGAGAAACTACTGTCAGCTGGACAAAGAGGCCCTGGCTATCGTCGCCGCAGTGAAGAGATTCCACGAGTACCTCTATGGCCGGACATTCACCATTATCACAGACCACAAGCCGCTGCTGGGAATCCTCACAGGGAACAGGGCCACCCTGAACATTCTATCTCCTAGAATGACAAGTTGGTCCGAATTCCTTGCCACCTACAGCTACCGGCTCACACACCGACCCGGTAAGACGATCACACATGCAGACGCTTTGAGCCGCTCACTGCTACCCAAGCTAGACACCGACCCAGCACCCACGACGACCACCCTCAGCATAGAGACTCTGACCGATCTACCCATAACCGCGTCAGACATTGCCCGAGAAACTAATAAAGACAAACGTCTGGCACGGGTGTTACATTGGGTAGAGAAAGGGTGGCCGGAAAACGACAACGACGAGACATTCAAAACATTCCGGAACTGGCAAACGGAACTCTCGCTACAAAAAGGGTGTGTATTGTGGGGGGATAGGGTGGTCATCCCGGAAAAACTGCTAGGGAAGGTACTGGAGTTGTTACACGAGGGGCACCCGGGCATAGTTAGAACAAAAGCCCAGGCCAGGAGTTATGCTTTGTGGCCAGGGATGGATAAACAAATCGAAGCTTGGGTGGCAAGGTGTCAACGCTGCCAAGAAACCAGACCAAACCCGCCCACGGCACCGAGCCTAGAATGGGAAACCCCCAGGGGACCTTGGTCTAGGATCCACATAGACTTCACCGGGCCCACAAAGGGACATACATTCCTAATAACCGTAGACGCTTACTCCAACTGGTTGGAGGTAAGCAACATGAAAACCACCACCACAGAGGCCGTGACCAAGGAACTTTGCAAACTCTTCACAACACACGGCCTCCCAGATGTCATCGTGTCGGACAACGTGCTCCAATTCACCTCGCTAGAATTTGAAAAATTCCTAGCGGAACGGGGCATACGACACGCACTGACAGCCCCGGCGCATCCGGTGGCAAATGGAAGGGCGGAACAGATGGTTCAATTAATGAAAAAAACCATCCGGAAAATAGACCACAGGGAGATCCAAGACAAAATAAATAAAATGCTTTTCATACAACACATAACCCTGAACATGACAACAAACAAAAGCCCGGCAGAGCTACTAATGGGGAGGAAAATAAGGTCCCCACTCGATAGACTGCACCCCACATACAACCCGGAAACCCCCCAAAACTCCTCCAGCAAGCACCGATCCTTTGCACCAGGCGATGTCTACGCAAAGAACCTAACCGGAGACCCACTATGGGTACCAGCAACCATAACCCAACTGACAGGTCCCCGCTCGTACCAGCTACAAACAACCAACGGACAAGCATGGAAATGCCATATCGATCAATTAAGATCGAGGACAGCCACAAGAAACACAACCGACACACAACCAGACATAACCTGTTAATCCTGAGTTCCCCAACCAGGGTTAAGGAGACAAGCTAAACAGAATGTGCAGCATTAGTCAGATAGGCACACAGATAAATGAGTGAGCTAAGCTTGTATGTTTGTTAACATACAGTAAAAATAACAGATATGCTTGTGCTATCAAAAATATAGTTTATTCCATTTATAGCATAGTCAAAATAACAGTCCATTAGTCATGTATCATATCAGTCAGTCCATTCAAGGATATTCAGTTAGCAAAGTCCGTGTAGAATATCCTATGTCAGTTCACTTACAAATTAGTCCTTTGTCTCTCTCCCATTCGAGTAACGCAGTCTTGAGTCCATGCAGTAATTAGGGATCATCAAAGCCAGAGAGTGAGCAAGCTGTCGTCTTGCTTCTTTTAAAGTGCTTTCACAACCACTCCCTTAATTACATTCCTATATTTAAAGTTGCAGACACCTTAACTAATAAACCATGATTGCATATTTATTATTTTACCTAAACCAGTTAGGGTAAACAATGTTATCCCTAACATTCTCCCCTTTTAGGTTAAATAATAATATAACTAATAACTGTTTACATCTTTAAATCATATTTGTTACAACTCTCTTTAAACTTAATTACTCCTTGAGCTTTTGTAAATTGGTCTGCAATGTTTTCTTCTGTCATGCAGTATTCCAATTTAATTAGCCCATTCTTTACAGATTCTCTAACATTGAAGTGTTAGAGAATCTGTAAAGAATGGGCTAATTAAATTAGTATGCTTAAATCAGTATGCTTTGATCTAGTTTTTACAGCAATATTAGTAGCTAACTTTATGGCTGTCTGGTTGTCCTCGTACACAATAATGGAATCTATCGTGGACAAGCTGATATGCTGTTGTCTGATTGACCTCCATCCTATTAGTGTCTTACCAAATAATATAGCCATCCCAGATGTTGATTTTCTAGTGTTTATGTCAGTTGCAAAACTTGCATCTGCATAGGCACTAAGACTCAAATCACCCTTTGGTTCTATATACAATGCATGGTTCATTGTTCCTTTAAGATATCTTAAAATTCTCTTTAATGATTGCCAATGACATTGATGTGGATCTGAATTAAAACGTGCCAGCTGATTAACACTATAAGCTATATCTGGCCTAGACAAATTGCTTATATATGATAAGCTACCAATCAAAGATTGATATATGGACTTATCAAATTTGGGACTTTGATCATCAGTTTGGCAAACCTCCTGACTCATTGGAGTCTTTGCCGGTTTACAAAGTTCCATTTTATACGTTTTAATTAATTGACAAATTTTATCTTCTTGAGATATCTTAAATCCATTTTTTGTTTTGTTAATTGTCAATCCTAGATACCTTTTAATTTCACCTAAATGCTTTAATTTTATCTTTTTGGCTAATAATGATATAATCTCATTAGCTTCATTATTAGTCTTAGTTATCAAAGCAATATCATCTGTAAATAATAACAATAATGACACCGTTCCATTATTTTCTCTTTTAAACACACATGGATCTGCTAAACCAGATTTAAATCCTATATTGTTTAACTTTTTCACAATATATTGGTTCCACTCAAAGCCAGATTGTTTCAACCCGTAAAGACTCTTTTTGAGTTTCCAACAATCATTACTATTTACTTTATTGTCTTTTATAATAACTGGCTTTTTCAAATATATAGTGTGCTGCTATGGTCCATGCAAATAAGCAGTTTCTACATCTAAATGGTTAATGACATAGTTTTTCTTAGCTGCCCACACTGAAGCTGCTCTTAAAGATGTTGCTTTAAGACTTGGTGCAAAAACTTCATCGTAATCAGATGCAGTTTGATTAAATCCTTGAGCTAGCAACCTAGCCTTATGGGTAACAGTCCCATCATTTCCAGTTTTTACTTTAAATATCCATTTGCACCCAATGGATTTTTCTCCTGGAGGTAATTTGGCATCTTCATACACTTTCATTACCTTTAATGAATTTAGATCTTTTTCCATTGCCTTTTGCCAATTCTCCTGATCCTTAGAAGGATACATCCTAAGTTCATCTACACTAGTTGGAACTTTAGTTACTTGGCAAACTATACTTGCTTGATACCTATCAGGTGGTCTAGTTACACGTGTAGTACGTCTAGGTATTACAGGACTTACAGGTGGACTTTCATTAACTAACTCTTCTTGATTATCTAACTCTTCCTGATCAACTGTTTCTTCTTGTTCTGGTCCTATTTGCTCTTCGCGGACTTCTTCTTTAATTGGATTCTTCTTATAAGTAGTCTGTTCTTTTTGCCTTTTGTAGGGTTCAATAATTACTTCATTATTTAAATCTTGCTCTAATCTATTCCATCCTACATGTTCTAGAAATTTTGCACTCGCACTGGTGTAAACTCTAGATGTACCTGGTTCCCAGAATCTATAAGATCTATGATTAGATTCATATCCTACAAAAAATAATATTTTAGCTCTATGCTGTCCTTTGTGTCTGAGTTGTGAAGGGATATGCACCCATGCTGGTGCTCCAAATGTGTGCATGTAACTTAAATCAGGTTTTGTACCATGCCACAGTGTGAATGGTAATTCACCTGTTGTTGAATTAACAACATTATTTAATATATGATTACCACACATTATTGCTTCTCCCCATAAATTGTCAAGTAATCCTGAATCAGACATCATAGTTCGTGCCATTGATTGTAGTGTTTGGCCTCATCTCTCTATAAAGGCATTATGTTGTGGCCTATATGGTGCAGACTTTTTATGTTGAATACCTAACATTCTTAGTCTGTTCTGGAATTTATTATTTGTAAATTCTGTACCATTATCTGTTATAAGAGTTACTAATTTCTTTTAAGTTTTCCTTTCAGCAAATTTTATCCAATTAAAGAGATTTAGATACGTTTCAGTTTTGCTTTTCATTAAATAGCAAAACCCATATCTAGAATAGTGGTCCATTATACTTAATATGTATCGAGCTCCTCCTACACTTGGTTTTTTCAGACCTATTAAATCAGCAAATACTACTTCTAAAGGTTCTTTGGTAGTAAATCCATCAACTCTATTAGCCGGTGCGACCTTGCTCTTGCTTTGATTGCAAGCATTACATTGCAAATACTTATTGCAAGGTTTCAAACTTATTCCCTTAGATAATTGAACAGTTTTCTTAAGCATTTTAAAATTTAAATGCCCTAGCCTTCAATGTAACAAGTGAATACATTCATCATGAGGTTTCTTATTATCATAAACCGTGTTAGCCACTTTTAAACCATTATCATTTAACACACATAATTCACCTCTTAAAGATGCAGTAATTTTCTTATCTTCTTTCTCAATTATGCAGTTATCTCCTTTAAAGGTAACTATATATCCTAGTTTAACCAAAATTCTTACTGAAATTAAATTAAACTTAAGTTGTGGTACATATGACATTTTTACATTCTCTTTTATAAAAGAACAATATGCTATACCTTGACCTTTAGCTTTCAGTTTCCAGCCATTAGCTAACGATATCTGCTGTGTACTCTGGGACATTTTAATAAAATTTTTGTTATCATTTGACAGTGGGATGCTCCACTGTCAACCACCCATAAATTATTTTTTACAGCTCCGTTAGTATACATGGCTAACTCTAAATTTTTATTTATCTTTTGATGACTTTTAGTATTCTGGCCAGCATTCTGGCGCTTTGCTTTTTTACAAAATCTTGCCAAATGTCCTCTTCCTCCACAATTAAAACACCTTTTAATTGCGTATGCAGTAGGAGATTCATTATCTTCTTTTTGAGGTTGCTTCCTCCTTAATTCATCTCTTTCAAGTCTTCTTCTGGCCTCTTCAATCAATCTGCCAGTTATATCAGTTAAAGTTGGACTTTCCTTAGGCAAAATTTCAAGGGAAGTTACGTAGTTATCATAACTTTCTTCTAGTGAAGATAGAATTATGTAGACTTGGTGTAGTTCAGAGAAAATAAGCTCTTTCTCGTGCAGTTCTTGAAAAATGCTTTTTATAGAATTCAAATGACTAAGCATATCACCATTCGCCTGGAGATGCGTTCTGAAAAGCTTCCGTGTTAGATTTATGTGAGCACCAACGTTATCTCGGACATAAATCCTCTTCAGCTTCTGCCAACACCCAACAGCCGTTTGCTCTCTGTGGATATGAACAAGTTGCTGGTCAGTTAATGTTAATCCTATTATGCAAATAGCTTGTTCATTTTTATGCATAAATTCTTCTATTTTTAGTCTATCTTCATCATCCTCTGGATCCCATTCCTCTACGTTTGGTGGATTTTCAATTATGTTCCACAGACCTTCTCTTCGTAGAAGTAGACTACATTTCATAGACCATGATACATAGTTTGTTCCATCCAGCTTGGATATAAGGGACAAACTTTGTAAATTGACTTGTGCCATGTTTTCTTATATGGATATAAAACTATAATTAATAAAACACAGCTGTCTGTTTACTGTAACATATAACAACACAAACTCTCACTTTTTACATAAATCTGTTTTATCCTAGTTAAACTGACTTTGCAGCCTCTGGGCCCATAACCAGTGTTAAGCCTGGGTTCCCCAACCAGGGTTAAGGAGACAAGCTAAACAGAATGTGCAGCGTTAGTCAGATTGGCACACAGATAAATGAGTGAGCTAAGCTTGTATGTTTGTTAACATACAGTAAAAATAACAGATACGCTCCCTTAACACAAACCAAGAGGGGAGGGAATACCCAGGGAACCAAAACCCAGAAGAAAGGAACCAGCCATACTCACCAGCAAGCAGCCAGCTCGGAACCTCACCAGGAAGAAGCAGCCAGGCCAGCTCGACCAGCCCAGAAAGACCAGGCGGGAGCGGCGAAAACCACAGCTCAACCAGCCTGGGTAGACCGGGAGGGAGCTGTGACAAGCGGCCCGGCAAAACATACCAGGCAGTTCCACCGACGAGTCCGAGAGACACAGAGAACCCGACTGAACTGGCCGGGAGCCAACTCACGACTGACCTGCGCAGGTGCAGTAGGCAAGTACGGAGCCCCACCTATCTACGGGATTATGTTACGTAGGACCAAACCAAGAGGGGAGGGGTGTTCTGTACATTCATTAGCATTCTTGAAACCCCGCGTTTTGATTGGCCAAAGCGCGGGGCGATCTGATTGGTTTAGCAAGCCGCACTGATTGGCCCGCTATGAATCTCCCGCGATTGGTGGATATGAATTGCGGGAGATTCAAAGCAGTGCCATTGGCCACGGCCGCCGCAGCTTGAGAATAAAAAGCCGCTGTTTTTCCCTTGGACCCAGATCGGTTCCGGGGATCAATAAAGAGCTGAAACCTAGTCACCGCCTCCTGGTCTCCTTACCGACGGACACGACACAGATACTTCATACGCCGCCATTAACTGCCCGTGATATCGCGAGAGAAACAAAACGCGACCCCATCTTAGCATGAGTCCTCACATGGGTGGAACGCGGATGGCCATTGGACCAAGCACCAGACGACTTCGCACCATTCAAAAGTCGTCAAACAGAGTTGTTCTCGCAAAAGGGCTGTATCATCTGGGGCGATAGAGTCATTATCCCAGAACGACTCCAACAGGCATTACTAAGAACCTTGCACGATGGCCACCCTGGCATCGTGCGCATGAAGGGCCTCGCACGTAGCTATGCGTGGTGGCCAGGCATCGACAGACAAATCGAATCGTGGGTCAAAACTTGCCAGAGATGCCAAGAAGTAAGCAACGCTCCACCAAAGGCAACCCCAACCGAATGGGAGACACCGCGGGGACCCTGGTCCCGTATCCATCTAGATTTTGCAGGGCCAACCAAAGGCCACACATTCTTGTTAACTGTCGATGCCTACTGAATTGGCTCGAGATTCACCGAATGAGGAACATGATCACCGAAGTGGTCATCAAAAGACTAGAAAGACTGTTTGCAACCCACGGATTATCAGACGTTCTGGTATCCGACAACGGGCCCCAATTTACCGCGCTGTCTTTTGAACAGTACCTGGCTGACCGCAGTATCCGACATGCGCTCACTTCGCCTGCCCACCCTGTGGCCAACGGTAGGGCTGAGCGCATGGTACAATTTGTCAAGAAACCCGTACAAAAAATAGACTACGACAACATCGACGAGAAAATCAACCGAATCCTTTTCCTGCAGCACATCACACCTCACAGCATCACCAACAAAATTCCCGCCGAGCTGCTAATGGGACGAAAGCTCCGCTCCCACCTCGACCGGTTACACCCAGCCTATGAACCAGAAAAACCACTCGGATCCAGCGGCCGATGCCATACCTTCCAGGTAGGCGATTTAGTATTCGCTAAAATCTTATCAGGTGATCCGCTGTGGGTAGAGGTGACGGTAATCCGCGTAACCGGCCCAAGATCATACCTTGTACAGTGCCCTGACGATAGACTTTGGAAGCGCCATATCGATCAACTACGATCGCGGCTGCAGTCACGCCATTCCGAACTCCCTTATAACAAACTGGGGGGGGGGATATACAGAGGAAGATGAATTTCAACTAGAGGAAAATCTTTTCGAAGGGAACGATAGCAGAACAGAAACACGGAAACAGGAACCAGGGATGGGAGTGAGTTCACCTCAGGGAGTTACCGAAGATATTGGTGACAATGGAAACGCGAACTCTGAACCAGAGGCACCCCTTTCACCAAACAACGATCTACCTCAACAAGAGTGCGGCCAAATGCCAGGTGCACAGTGGAAATCAAAAAGATTAATAAAACAACCGTCCTACCTCAAGGACTATGTGACTGTGCCCCGTAAGCAGAAGCCGGGGGAAAGGGGTGTTGTGAATGAATAAATGTTAAATAAAGTTATCTTGAGCTTGAAGTCAAGTGCAAGGCCCTGCACTTCTGATTGGCTGTTAATGGCACGATCATATTGGTCCGTTCAGGAGAATCTGATTGGCCATTAACAGGCCATTCCCATTGGTTAACGGAGCTAGCGCTCCCGGATTGCTATTGGTTGAATAGTTAATAAGTTGCCTATAAACGGAAGGCTATAGCAGCCCTCCAGTTTGAGCTGTCACACCATGTAAATAAAGAGTTTGAAGTTCACTATTTCTACTGGCTCGTCTCCGTTATTCGCACCCATGCTCCAGACATAACAAGAGAGACATGCAGCACCCCTTCACGCTCCGTTTTGGGACCTTCCTGACCTCAGAAGAGCATCTAGTTTTTGCTCCCAGAAGAATCCTCTGGGGCTCAGGAAGGCAAAAATGGAGGGGGAGTGAGCCCCTCCCTCCATTTTTTGCCTACCTTGGTCTCAGCAAGGGGAATCCCAGTACAGCTGATTGTATGAACAGATGATTGTCGGGAGGGGAAAAAAGAAAGAAATACCTTAAGGCGCAAGCATCAGGCTGGTGGAGCAAATCAGCCAGCGGCAACCAGGTGACCGGGTCAGGGGCGGGGCCAGCCAGAACTTGGTACTGGTTGGGTGACCCACGCCAAATCCTTGCTACCAATTCACCCGATCTGGTGAGAACAGCTGAATACAGCCACTGATTACATCCCAGAGTACTGAAGGAACTGGCAGAAGAGATATCAGAACCACTAAAGCATATATTTCAAAGATTCTGCAGAACTAAAGAAAACAGCCAATGGGATTCCCATCTTTAAGAAAGGGAAGAAAAAACCCCAATCCAGATAATAATAGACCAATCAGACTGACATCAATACCTGGGAAGACTTTGGAAAAGATAATCAAACAACGGATCTGTGAACATCTAGAAGCAATCAAAGCTATTACTAGAAGTCAAAATGGATGATATGGGCCTGTAAATTTGGATTAATTGGTGGTCTGAATCTTCTTTTGGAATTAGTGTTATATATGTCTCATAACATGATTTAGGTAGGTTCGCTGTCGTCAGTGCCTCATTATAAAGTTCTAATAGTTGAATTTCTAATTTGTCTTGAAGTGTCTTATACAACTCCCCCAGGAGACCATCTGGTCCTGCCGTTTTATTATTTTTCTGCATCTGGATTGCCTCTTGCAGTTCTTTTTGCGTTATTTCTCTATTCATCACTTCCTTGCTTTCTTCCGGGATTGTAGCTAGCCCTTTCTTTTTTAAGTACTGTTGAATGTTTTCCTCTGGTACATCCTCCTGCCTATATAATTCCTCAAAATCGTTTTAGAAATGTGTTTTTTCTTTTGATATTGTAGGGTACCATCAGCATCTTTCAATTGTTGGATTGATCTTTTTTCTTTTTCTTTCTTTAGTCTATAGGCTAGCCACCTTCCTGGCTTATTCGCATGTTCAAAATTATTTTGTTTCATCTGTCTCATATCTTGTATACATTCATCCTGCATCAGCATGGTCAGTTTGTGCTTCATCATTATTCTTTCTTCATTTGCTGCTTTATTATTTGGAGGTTTTTGTGGGACTTTTTCTAGTTCCATAAGTGTATCTTTTAATTTGGTTTGTTTTTTTTCTTTTCTTTACATCTACGTGCAGTGTATGAAATTGCTAGACCCCTAATATATGCCTTTGTTGTATCCCATAGGTTCTGGACTGATGTTTGCTGTGTTTTGTTTTCTTTTAAAAAGTACTCAAATTCCTTCTCCATCATCTTAACACATTCCCTTTCTTTTAAGATCTCCTGATTTAACATCCATCTTCTCTTTTTCAGTCCTTTCCATCTTATTTTGATAGGATTGTAGTTGGCCCATATATTCATTTCAATTTCTATTTCTTTTATATTATGCTCAATCTCCACCTTTGTTCACATCATATCCAATTGTGACAGTGATGGGATTCAAATTATTTTACTACTGGTTCTGTGGGCCTGGCTTGGTGGGCATGGCAGGGGAAGGATACTTTAAAATCTCCAGTCAGAGGTGGTGTTTGCTGGCTCTCTGAACTATTCAAAATTTCTACTACTAGTTCTCCAGAACTGGTCAGAACCTGCTGAATACCACCTCTGGTGACCATGATTTATATGGTATAATTTGCAGATTATACTAAACTGGCAGGAATAGCCAACACCTCAGAAGATGGGCTCAAGAGCCAGATGGAACTTGATATATATGTTCACTGGGCTCTACCCAACAAAATGAAATTTAATGTAGAGAAAAACAAGGTCTTACACTAAGGCAAGAGAAATCAAAAGTACAGATACAGACTAGGTGAAACCTGGTTCAACACTAGTAATTACAAGAAGCTTCTTGGAGTCCTAGTGGACAACTATCTCAATATGAGCCAGCTGTGTGTGATAGGCACCACAAATCCTAGGTTGCATTAACAGAGAGATTGAATCAAGATCATACAAAGTACTAGTACCCCTCTATAAAGTCTTGGTAAGACCAAGCATAGAATTCTGCATCGAGTTTTGGTCACCCACAAAAAAAGATGTTGAGACTTTGAAAAGAGTTTAGATAAGAGCAACAAAAATGATTAGGGGCTTAGAAACTAAAACATATAAAGAATGATTGCAGGAATTGAGTATACCTAGTCTAGGAAAAAAAGGATCATGGGTAACATGATAGCAGTCTTTCAAGATTTGAAGGACTGCCCCAAGGAAAAGGGTTTCAACTTGTTTACCAAAGCACTTGTAAGCAGGACAAGAAACTATGGGTGGAAATAATCAAGGAGAGAAGCAACCTAGAACTAAGAAAAGAATTCCTAATAAGAACAGTTAACCTATGGAACAATTGCCTTCTGAAGTTGTGGGTGCCCTATCACTGGATGTTTTTAAGAAGAAACTGCACAGCCATTTATTAGTCCTCCCCAACTCTGTTACTGTTACTTAGTGTTCATTCTTCCTTGCTGGTAAAAAGTTATGGTGAAACAGGCAATGAATATGGTAATACACATGGATTTGATGGCATGGTGTTTGACAATGTGTCGGTAAATTAACATGATGAAACTTCATAATATGGCACACACACAAATTTGAAGAACCTATCTGGATTTGTCTTTTCCATATTTTGAAATGATTTTTAAAGATAGTAGATAACTGCACTTTTAAAAGATTCAGCAATATGACCTAAACCAGATTAGCAGAAGAAGGCTTAGCAGAGGAGACCACGTAGATGCTGAAGACAAGATTGCTCAAGTACTCTGCACAATCAGCTATTTGGGAAGCACTAACAACAATCCTGCAAATTGCTTCTAGCAGTGGTGAGATTCAAAAAATTTTACTTCTGGTTTTGAGGGTGTGGCTTGGTGGGAGTGGCAGGGGAAGGATACTGTAAAAACTCCAGTCAGAGGTGGTATTTGCCGGTTCTCCAAACTGCTCAAAATTTCCGCTACCAGTTCTCCGAACTACTCAAAATTTCCGCTACTGGTTCTCCGAACTACTCAAAATTTCCGCTACCAGTTTTCCGTACTACTCAAAATTTCCTCTACCAGTTCTCCGAACTATTCAAAATTTCCGCTATCGGTTCTCTGAACTACTCAAAATTTCCACTACCGGTTCTCCAAACTACTCAAAATTTCCACTACCAGTTCTACAAACTACTCAAAATTTCCACTACCAGTTCTCCAGAACTGGTCAGAACCTGCTGAATATCACCTCTGGCTTCTAGGTGCTGTCTATCCACAGAATGGAACTGAAAAGAGTTATCTTGCAGCTATAGTGATGGTGGGGTAAGCCCATTTGATAGAAACATGGATTTCCTGTTTCCAATTCCAATTCCAAAACAATTAAAACATCTTGTTTTACAGGAGAATAACTTTTATTATAAAAAGCCAAAGAAGCTCAGCTCTGTAAAGCTACAGCAAAACATTTTAATTAATTCTGTTTCAGTGCAGCCATCAACTTCTTCATCTTAGTCACATAGACAAGCCTTCAGACAAAAATTGTTTTTTTTTTGCTTAATCATATCGGCTTTCTGGATCTGAGTCATGCTAATATCCTAAGACCTCACTGTTTCTAAAAATAACACAAAAAATAAAATTAGGACATTAGAACTAACCTGAAGTATTATTTTTGTAACTTTTTGTACTTAATTGTTTGCTATGTTGCAGAACCTACAATAATAAGATAGCATAATTCCAACTTATACATTCTCCTCCAAAATAAATTGTGTGATTCAAGACTTCTGGTTGATGTTGCAGTGTGATCAGTGCATGGGAGCAGAGCTCCACATCCCCAAGCCAAATCATCTTTGTGGAGGGCCCCCCAGATGGCTAAAGTTACCCTGTAGGGCAGGAGTGGGATTCAAATTTCTTAACAACCAATTCTATGGGTGTGGCCTAATTTGTGGGTGTGGCTTAGTGGTCATGTGACTGGCTGGGCATGGTTTGCTGGCTGGGCATGACTTGTATGTAAATATTATAAATATTTATATAAATATTGATTTTTTTTATTAAAAAAGAGCAACTTTTATCCAAAATCAGGCAAAGTAGGCTGACTGAGTTGCTCACAGAATCACAGATTCACTTAGAGATCTGTGTTTCTGCCATCTACTACCTGATTCTGCACTGAATAGTAGAAGCTTCAGGCTCAGCTCTGCTTTTAGATTAGCTAGAAAGCAAGAAATGGGGTGAGGAGGGAATGGGATTTTGCAGTAACCTTCCCCCAGGAATGAGGAGGAAATTGAGATTTTACAGTACCCTTCCCCTAGAGATGGGTGGGAATAGAGATTTTACAGTATCCTTCTTCTGCCATGCTCACCAAGCCACGCTCACCAAGCAATGCTCACCAAGCCATGCTCACCAAGCCACACCCACAGAACCAGTAGTAAAAAAATTTGAATCCCACCACTGCCTTTATTCAATACATATAAAGTGAATATTAAAGGTTAAGATCAGAATTTGAAAAAGGATGTTACTAGGTATGCTCAAAAGTAAACAGTATTACTATTAGAAGAATGTAGCAAATATTAATAATTGAAAAATGAATGACTAAGTGCTGATACAGTTACATATAACAACATTAGACTAAATAAACTAGACTAATTTAGTAATGTTTTTGTAGTATTATTGATTATGTATCAAAATGATGACACTCAGATACTACATGGTTCACAATATGATATTGATGCATGTTTTTTAAAAATAAAAAAAACTTTACCCAAAAAAATGTGTGATTCAAGAATGCAAACTTTCCTGTATACCCTTTGCTCTGAAACTTCAAAAGTTAATTTCACATCAAACAAATTAGCCTCAATTTGACTTGAAAAATGTCCATGCATCTGCTCAAGTGTGCCAAGATTTGTAGCCAACACCCCCTTTACTAAGAGACAGTTATATTTGCACAATATCTGCTGTGAATGTTTAAAAGTTACTATGAGCAGCCAAGGCTTGTAAATTACCTCCTCTTGCATGATACTCTTTGCTCTTTTACATTTACATTTTATTTGATTTATCAATCACTTACAAGATACAGGTATAAGAATAAATATAGTTTTGAATACATGAGATAGATACTTATAAGAAAAATAAAAGAAACAATAGGACAGGGATGGTAGGCACGATTGGTGCGCTTATGCATGCCCCCTATAGGCCTCTTAGGAAGGGGGTGAGGTCAATAGTAGACAGTCTAAGGTTAAAGTTTTTGGGGTTTGGGGAAGAAAGGTAGAGTCAGGTAGAGTATTCCAAACATTGATCACTCTGTTGCTGAAGTTGTATTTTCTGCAGTCAAGTTTGGTGCGGTTAACCTTGAGTTTGTATCTATTGTGTGCTCCTGTATTTTTATGATTGAAGCTGAAGTATTCATTTGCAAGTAGGACATTGCAATGTATGATTTTATATACTATATTTAGATTGCATCAGAGGCGGCGTAGTTCTAGATTTTCTAGGTCTAGAGTTTCGAGTCTGGTAGCATAAGGTATTCTGCAACGAATAGAGGAGTGGAGAACTCTTCTTGTGAAATATTTTCTGGACTTTCTCAATTGTGTTAACATCAGATACATAATGTGGGTTCCAGACTGATGAGCTGTATTCAAGTATAGGTCTAGTAAATGTTTTGTATGCTCTAGTATGATATTACCAGAGAAGGAGCTACGTAGGATTAAATTAACAACTTTTAATGCCTTTTTGGCTATGTAGTTATAGTGAGCTCTAGCACTTAGATTATTTGAGATGAGTACTCCAAGGTCCTTGACAAAGTTTGGATCCTCAACAAGGTTTTGACTATTTAGCTTGTATTTTATTTTCTGTTTTTTTCTGCCAATATGTAAGACAGAGCATTTATTTGTTGAGATTTGAAGTTGCCATTTGATTGACCGCTCTGATATATAGTCAAGATCTTTTTGGAGGGTAGTAGTATTGTCTGTGGTGTTGAATAGTTTTACATCATCAGTGAAGAGAACACAGTTGCTCTTCATATGATCACAGAGGTCATTTATGTAGAGTATGAAGAGAGTTGGTCCTAAAACACTGCCTTGGAGGACACCACTGTTGACAAGTACAGAATTTGATAGGACGCTCTCAAATTTGACCATTTGTTGTCTGTTTGACAGGAATGCTTCTATCCAGTTATGCAGGTGTCCAGAGATACCATAAGATTTTAGTTTTAGAAGTAGTTTGTCGTGTACGACTGAATCAAAGGCTTTACAGAAGTCTATGTAGATTGCGTCTATTGCTTTGCCCTGATCGAGTTGCGTAGTCCATATGTTTTTGCAGTGTAAGAGTTGCAGATTACAGGATAGTTTTTTTCTGAAACCAAATTGTTTATCAGAGAGTAGGTTGTTTGTCTCTAAGTGGAAGATAACAGATTGCTTAATAATTGATTCCATGACTTTACAGGTGATGCAGCATAAGGAGATTGGTCTGTATTTTCAACTAGGGTCTCCCTTTTTGAAGATGGGGATGACCGTGGCTAGTGACCATAGGTTTGGCAAGGAGCTGGTCCTGAAAGATTTTTCAAAGATCATTCACATCTCTGCAGTCATTGTAAGAATATTTCTCTACTCAGTTGCAGATCTGCAGCTAGATCTTTATTCATAGAAGTTTAGAGTTTTCTTACTAGATTTTATTTTTTTCAGAAAGGCTCAAAATAGTCTATGCTTGTTGTGTTTATTTTTTTCATTGCTTGCTGAAGAAAGAAAAGTGTGTGTGTGTGTGTGTGTGTATGTGTTTTCAGTTCAACTATGTTTGCAAGGTTTCAGAGAAGACAAAAAAGTAAGTTGTATTTTTAAAAGCTCTTTTTCCCTTTGTTTAAATTGTTGGATTTAAAATCAGAAACAGAACTTTATTAGGACTTCAAAAGCGGTCAAAATAGCTTTTGCTTCAAAATATAGATTGTCAGTACAACCCAGACTTACAGAGACAGGAGGTCAATGCAGTCAAATGGAAGGTTATGTTAATCATTAACTTTAGGGTCAACAAGCAGCCTTTCCTGATGGATTAGATGACTCATTGTATCCATCTGGGTTTGTGACCTGGTGATGTCCATACCATATGGGTTCTGATTATTTACTTTGATCATATCACTGATTAAAACTATAGATAGGCTCCCATTGTAAGTAGCATGTAGAAGAATTCCTACTTGTTCTCACATTCAGAGTTCATTCCAGAGAAGCCAGTTGGAGAATAGTCATATCTGCTTAATTCAGAGATCTCCAAACTTGGCAACTTTAAGCCTTGTGAACTTCAACTCCCAGAATCGGAGAGATGTAGAATGCTAACAAGGACAAATAGGAGAAACCATTGACATAAAGCCTGAGTGTGCAGGGTTCTTATTGCTGTCCATGGTGTCCTGTTGTGCCATTATTCCTGTTGCTACATGTGGTTTTTGGCTACATCACAATTTCTGTTGCTGCAGGTGATGTCATATCTTGGCACATCACATCCCAATGGCTGCCTAGAACATCCTGCTGCAGTTAGGTTGTTGTGCAATGTGCATGTCATATTGTTTTCAACTGTCAAATTCTGTATGATGTGCTCTTTTGTATTTGTGTTAGTCTGTTAATCTGTATACTTGTGCATGTCTGCCAGAAAGAGAGGGAGAGAAAGCAGTGCCATGTAGACTGGATATTATATTTGCCCAAAGCAAAATGCCTGTCCATTAGGAGGTGTTCATTCAAATCACTTTAAAGTTGTAGAGTTCTGCTTTTGACTGCAGAGAAAGTTACATGGTTGAATAATTTTGTGCACTCTTGAAGTCTTCTGCTTTATATCTTGCTTTCTATGTGGCAAAAGTATGTCCTTTCTGCAGTTACTGAATTTCTGAATTCCATGAATTTTTATGTCTTTCCTTTCGTTTGCAGATTTATCTTGATTTCCCAATAGCTTATTGGAAAAAATCCACAGTTGATTTCTTTTTGATGGTATTGACCGCTTAAAACTGCAAGGAAAGAGAGTGAGAATGTGGCTTTAAAGGTGAATATGAAAAGTGACCTCCCTTTTTTAATTTAACGAAATCCACTAATCATATTATCTGAAAGTCTTATAAAATTGAAACTGAAAGCAGGTACAGTGGTATTCAGTACTAATTGTTGCTAATTGCTTCTGGGAGGCACGATGAGTACCAAAAATGATGAGTTGTACCTACTTAACAATTTTTTCCCCAAAAGGAATAATGTAAATAATTTTAATGCATTCCGAAACCAAAGACAATGCACTTTTTAAAGTCAATATGTAAAAAGATAGGGTTGTAAATCATTACCTTACATGAAAAATTAACATAAAAATTAATAAATACGTAAATAAAATAAAAACTTTAACTTACCTATATTAATGAGAAAAAACTGCAAAAATATACAGTATGACTTCAGAAGCTGAAATAAGACTGCAAGAGGATATGAAGAGGGCAAAAGCTATCAAATGACTAATGTATCACCTTTTGTTTTGGCTGCAAAGGATAGTAACTGATACCAACAAGGTAACTGATACCAACAAGTTCTAGTTTGCATGTTTGAGTATCGAACAAAAGTCAAGTATTGGGACAAAAAATTTCTCATCAAAATGCATTGAGTACCAAATTAGATGAATTTCAATGCAGTTCTGTACTAAGGTAGCAATCTATTTCTCCATTTTGAACTGCCACATTTTGAGTCTTAGAGTTACATGTATCCAGGGGTAGGATTCACATTTTTTACCAACCGGTTCTGTGGGCATGGCTTAGTTGGTGGGCATGGCTTGGTGGTCATGTGACTGGATGGATGTGGCTTAGTGGTCATGTTATTGGCTGGGCGTGGCCAACTCAATATCACTTACATCGAGGCACACATCCTCGCCTGGCCTCTCATGACTGTGGGGATGCTGCAACAGTTGTAAGTGTGAAAAATGGTCATAAGTCACTTTTTTCAATGCCATTGTAACTTTGAATGGTCACTCCACACAAGCAAAGTACCAGCAAAAGGGGAGGGGGAAAACTCCAGAGTTCCTGAGACAGGAAGTCTAGTCCTGCCAAGAATGTAATAAGGGGTTAATGGAGAGGCAGTTTCTGTAAGCAACACCAGAATGTTTCCTTCCTGCCTTCCTTACAGGATTAGGCCAGTCATATCTTCTAACAACTGGTTCTCCGAACTGCTTTGAATGTTAACAACCAGTTCTAGCGAATAGGTACTAACTGGTAGAATCCCACCCCTCCAAAAATTTTAACATAGCCTCCCTATTAAAACTTGTCACGAAATTGTAAAATTTAATGTGACAGAAAAGATGCATGCATTTAATTCAATCTAAATATTAATTGAATTGAATTGCATTTTCATAGTAACTCAGTCCCTTTTTTATCATCCCACCTATTTGGAGAATAGCCCCAGCAAGGCACTTAAAACCAGATTTGTTCCTTATCCAAAACCATTTTACATTCCTCTTCTTGTGCCACAGCATCTACATACTGCTGTTTGTCAAGTACTTGGACATGTTTCTTGGGACCTATTGAAATCAGTTGTGATATTTTAGGCTGCAGTCCCAAGCACACATATGGAATTTAGTTCAGTTCACTGAAGTGGAACTTAACATTATCCAAGAGAAAATCCCACTGAATATGCTAAATTTTTCATAGGGATTAAAAAAAATACATGAAATATTTATCTGGAATTAAATGGGACTTAATTCCATATAAGTATATTTAGGATTGCAGCCTAAATTATAGTTATTACTGGAATAAAAATAACAAATCTCCTTAAATCTTTATTCTCAAAGAAAATCTTAATTGGACAAGAAGTATACAGTAAAATAACATGCAGTTCGCCTCAGTGAACACTGTAAGAGTTCCTTCTGAGTCAGCATTCACTGATCAACACTTTCACACACCACTATTTCCACTCTTCAATTCCTCACAAAACAATTTAAAATTAACATTTTTTTTCAAATATGTTGACCTCAGAACACCATTAACTCATCAACCCCCAGCTCCATTGTCTGAGTGCAAAAAAAAAAAAGGGTGGATGCAATTATCTTTCACTCTCTACTGCTTCATCCTGCTCTATGCCTGTGGCCTATCAACTAAGCTAGTCTGGATAGGGGCTTAATGCTCTTGTAGAAGAGCTCTCAACCCAAGTCCAAAGCCAAAGCAGTTGAAGATTATAAGCTTGGAGCACCTCTGACTCTGCAACTTGTTGAACACTTTGACATGGCAAATTGCTTCTCTTGCTTTGTCTCCCATTAAAATAGCAAGGGCAGCACAATTTGTTGGTCTCTTTACTAAGACAAAATGGAGATCAGCAGTAAGGACAATTTGTTAGAAGAACACTTTAAATGAAGTAATCCAGCTGCTTCCTAAATCACACTATGATCAACAAGGATTAAATGGGGAAAGAAAAAGAGACTGGTTTTGTTTAGCAATTGGTTGTTATCTTTAAAAGGTCAATTTTTATTTTTTTAAAAAGGCAACTATAAGCAAGATTCAGTTCTTGCCAGAGGGTCTGAGAACAAGACATCCTGGCAAAACACAAATCAAGATGGATTCTACTTTGATAGCAGGCATGTTATTAATTCTGCATGCACTGCTTCTGGAGAGTTTGACCTATATAAAACTTCACATAACTGAAACTCTTTTGTAAGTGTGTTGAGAAGTGATTACGTCTAGGACAAGGGACCCTGGATTTCAGAAATTTGTTGCTTATCCAGATCATTTGACTAATTCTGATAAATTAACGGTGTCGCAACTTTGTTTATAACTCAGTTCAAATTTGATTCAAGAAAATCTTTTTTCCAATCCATGTTGATATGTAAAATAATAACAAAGGATCTGAGAACATCTAGTGTGCTTTCTCTCCCTTATCAAATATTTATGGTTAGCCCAGCCAGGATGCATTTAGCACAGAGTACCAGCCAGCTGTAGATCAAACTGGAAATATGAAGAATTAAACTGCAAACCCCAGAGATAGCCCTGAATGCACCTATTTGCACACATGGGTGAGCAAGCGAATGTGCACACGCCTGCCTGTAGGAAACTCCAGCTCCTTTTGAGCTTTAAGGCTGGGATTAATAAAAGGAAAGGATCTCCCCTCTTTAATAGACTGCAGCTGCATAAACATTCCCAGAATTCATAGCCATCCCCATTGCTGACAGCCTCCTCCCTTCACAACTCTCAGACCAAGGCTAATTCCATCCTCCTCCTCCTGCAAACTCTGGGACAGCTGTTCCGGAACTTCTCTCAAAGCTTGAAAGTCTGGGGAGGTTCACTTTCCATTAGGGCATTGTTTTGCTGAAGGTGAGAGCCCTTGGGAGGAAGAACTGCATGTTGGGAAAGTTAATCTGGCCTGATGCTCGCCAAACCACTGTCTGCGAGACTGCCTTGTTAGAGGAAGGTTTGGAAAGGAAGCATAGCTACTCTTTCAGGTCCTGAAGAATGTTCCCAATTGCTGGCAAGGAAGTTTGCATAAGGTCCCTAACCAGACAGGACAAGTATTTGTGCTGTTCCAGTTCTGGCCTCTTCTATTGGGATAAGGGCAGGAGATGAGGCTACTAGTGTCAGGATGCTGGAGCAATGTATAACATATGGGCACAAGAGCTCTGTCTCTCTTGACGTAAAAAAAAGATCTCCCCCTGAATGACAAGCCTGGAATGGAAAGGAAGGCCACAAATTATCCAGTGTCAACTAAATGTTATCATAATACAGGAAGAGAACTATTAGCAGAAGATTACAAACTAAGCTAAGGTTTAAGTATAATAGAAAATGTTTTGAATGGACCTTCCTTGCCCCTTTGACTCTTTATTAGTTGCATAACAATCTGTAAGATTATAAATAATTTGGTCATTATTTCTAGAGTAACTCTGAGTTAAGTTGAGTTGATCCATTAAGTAATCAAAGATAGATAATTGGGGATGAAATTTAAATCCTTCTGGCAACTGAAGGACAGAAAGATGACTGCAAGTCTTGACACTTTCATTTAAATCCTTCAGCCCCAAGGCCCATGTTGATTTCAGTAGGAATTTTCTTCCACAATTAACATTGCAGCTTTGGAAAGGCTACCTTTGTCATGAATCTAATAGAAAAAGTTGAATAACTTTTCACTGACACTTCAGGCATGATGACCCTTCCCCAATGCCTGGTTTTGAAAAGTATTTCAGCAACAGAAAGACATATAGTTTGCCATGTTTTTTTCCCTGAGAGAAGATCCTCTAACACAGGAGCGGGCAATTAATTTTCCCAAGGACCACATGAGGAACTGGGATGGATGTGGAGGACCAAACCAACAGTCACCGGCTGTTCTCCACTCATCCGTCCACTTGCCTGCAAGGCTACACTTTGACCTTGCTCTCCTGTGACTGCCGGCCAAATAAAGGAGCGCATGATGGTTGCACAGAGCCAGATCCAATTCAGCTTCTTCTCCCATCCCCTGTGTTGCAAATATTTACATTTGATTTTTAATTTCCAATTGACCTCACATGGGCTGGACAGGGACAGCCAAAGGGCCAGATGTGACCCAGGAATCATAAAAATGCCCTGGTCTGCCCAAACAGTATAATTAATTCTTTTTGCATCATGAAACAACACAACTGCTTTAGGCACCAGATTTTATACGTAGTTAGCAACCACTTCATCTATAGCTGATCCAAATAGAAGCTGGATGAAGATGACCATTTACTTATAACATCCTCTTCCTCCTATGTGAGAAAAGTGGCAAGGTGACCAGGCATTTGATATATTGACCAGACAATACAAGAGCACAAACAGATACAAACTCAATATAAACCACTCCAAACTTGATTGCAGACAAGTATGACTTCAGCAACAGAGTGGTCAATGCCTGGAATGCACTACCTAACTCTGTGGTTTCTTCTCCAAACCCCAAAAACTTTAACCTCAAACTATCCACTATTGACCTCGCCCCACTCCTAATAGGGAATGCATAGTGCACAATCATGCCTACTGTCCCTGTCCTTTTGTCCCCATTTAGTCGTACTTATTTCCTGTATTCTTATTCATGTTTATACTTATACCTATTATCTTGTAAGCAATTGACAAATCAAATCAAATAAATAAATAATTTTTTAAAAAAAATTTGAAGACTGTAGTTGCAAAACAACAACAACCCAGTAACATCTGAACACTAGCTAATTAACATCATTCATAAGCTTTCTCTGCCTAATAAATGGACTCAAGTTTATCAACTGAGAACACTTAATCTAATGGGATAGGACAGGGCTGGCTACACAGACTCCACTCAACCTCTGCTGTGAAAAAAAAACTCTGTTAGGATCGTTTAGCATTCTTAGGGCATTTCTGCACAAGGCTCTGATACTATTCCCACATCAATCTCATGCGCCTACCACCTGGTTCTACTCGGGTAGCCAAACTATTTTTCTCCTTGCTTGGCTGTTGTACAGCTCAAATGACAAGAAGCATTGCTGTTTGTAGTCTGGATCCTGGTAGGGATTGGAGGAAAGTCTTTTTTTCAATTGGGTCCCTTTCCCTCATTGCACCTCCCAAAGCTCTCAAGGAGATTTCACAGGCCATCTCCTATGGGAAATGGATCATAATCTTTTCAGGCAGTTTCATAATCCTCATTTTAAAAATAGCCTAGCCTGGTTTTTCCTGCTGATATCAACAAGACACATTAAGAATTTGCCTCTACCAGCTTCCCAGCACCAGTGAGTCAACACTGCCTCCACTCACTGTAACCAAATTGAGGGGTTAATGCACTTTTCTCCAGTGAGATGCTAAAAGCTGCCAGCCTAATTTTGCCTGTCCAAATTCTGCCAGCTAGGTGAAAAGGCCAGCAAGTGTCATTGTCTTGACAGTCTAATGAAAGCAAGTTAATGTGCATCACTTGGTCAATTTCCTTCTGACAATTCTTAATGTGGGATGGGGTTAGAAAGAAGGTGAGTTTTGACACTAGGAGTCTCCAAACTTGGCAACTTTAAGACTTGCAGACTTAAACTCCCAGAATTCCTCAACTGGCCATGGTGATAGCTGTCTGTCAAACTCTGATCTTCTAGATAAGTTGGCAGAACTCTCCACAAACGATGCCTCTTACTTGCTCACACTGACTTCTGCATCTTTCTCTTACTTGATCACACTATTTCCTGCATCCACTCTAGCTTTATCCTTCACTCTATTGCTTTATTTGTCTGCCTTGTTTGTCTTGATTGATCTTCATATTTATTCTAATGCTTGCCTTATTTACTATCACTTGTTCATCTATCTCACTTTTTTCTCTGTCTCATGTACACTTTGTTGCTCGCTTGTGCATGCTCTTGATTCTCATGCTCCCTCACTGTCTCACTTGCCTACACACATGTATTGTCTTTCTCACTCCAACTAAAAGCAGCTGATCAGGGTTGTTGACAGGTTTTGGCAAGTGGATTTCCCACTTCAGTTCTATCACCCAAACTGTCTCAGAACATTTTTTTCTCTCTGTCTCTAAAAGTATTTATCAATCTTGTGTGAGAATACTAGACATGTATAGTTAAGGAGACCATGTAATGCCCTACTGGTGACTTTGCAAAGTGCTGGGTCAGGCATCATTTGGGCAAATATTTAATGCCTTATCGCCCTTGCTATGCAAACCAAACCAAAAACCCATAAAGGGAAATCCCTAGAAAGGGAAAGGAATGCCTGCAGCAACTGAAAACAGCCACTAGGAGTGGGCAGATCCAAGTCTATGCCTGATCATCCTTACAGTTGTTGCTGAAGTGCATGTGATGAGACTATTGGGAAAAATGGGAAATGACACTAATTTGAAATTAGACAAATACAAAATAAAACTAAGTGTCATAAGTCAGGAGGGAGGCTGCTGATGAAATAATTTATATTGGTCCTTTAGATCAGTGTTTCTCAACTTCAGAACTTTAAGGATGTGTAGATTTCATCATGCTGGCTGGACAACACTGAGGCATGAAGTCCAAGCATACTAAAGCAAACAAGTCTAATGAATTAAAAATAAAAAGGAAAAAGTTGGTGGGGTCGGAAAACACTGAACTAGGAGATGCTCATAATATCCTTTGCTTATTCTCGATTTCTGGGTTGAGCCCTCCTCGCTGACAGACTGTAGATCGCAACTGCCCATGGCCATGGTCTGTGCTCTTTCGTCGGAGAGCCCTGAACATTGCGATTAGCAGCTAAAGCTGCCTTGGAGGGGCGGTGGAGTAAGGGGAAGCCGCAAGCCAGGTTGAGGAGAGCCGCATCTCCCCTCCTGGGCTTGGTCTTTTTCCCCCTGAAGATAACTGAAGCGGTGGTCCAAAATGGCCACCCCGAAGAGGAGGACTCAGCTGGACTAAGATTTGTGCAGGAGGGAAGAAAGAGGTGGATAACCTCTGAACAATTGGATGAACAAAAAGTACCCCAGGATTAAGGTAACACTGAAATTTTAAGAAAAGAAAAGTGAGCGGCGGAAATACAAAGGGAAAAAAAAAATAAGAAAATAATTTTGACAGCTAAGCAGGGCTTTGAACTGGGAAAGGAAAAAGCTGGAACTAAAGACTTAATTAAATTAGACTAAAATATTTCGGCAATAAACAGGCATAAAATAAAGCTGGACTTAAGATTGACAAAAAATAATAATAATAAAATTTACAAATTGGAGACTGGATTGTGCTGGAATATTGAGGTTCGAAAAAGCCTAAATAAAAAAAATAAGGGAAAAAAGTGAGGACTTTGTATAACGGAGAGTGCCATCTTCTGACAAAACTTGAATTCAAACAAAAGGGAAAGCATCCTGTTTCTGTATGAACTTGTGTTGATATAATGTTAAAGAAATATTGAAATGAAGTATCTTAGAAAGTGAAATCTGAACCAGAATAAAGAAAGAAGCAAGGAAAGACTGATTGTGGGATTGATTGACATTTTTGGTATAGACCCTGGGCTGGAACAACTGAGAACTTTAGAAAATTGGAAGAAGAAAGAAGGAAAGTAAAAGTGTTTTTTGTCGACTTTAACGATGATAAAATATAAGAGTGTGTAATGATGATATCTCTTCGCGAATTAAAAATGGAACTTAAAAATATGGGAGAATTATGACAGGAAAGAGGCGAATCACTTTGCTCTGTGTTAGAAGAAATGGAAATGGCGATTGAAGAACAAGAAGAAAGAACTTTAGAGGAGGAGGAGTCGATTCAAGGAGAAGCCATCTTAAATAGACAATTAACACAAAGAACATTACAAAGTTGAGGGGAAAGAAGGAAGGTTAACAAGTTGAGATTTAAGAAGGTAAACAAAAAAAGGAATACCTGTGAAATTAGGAGAGGTAGAAAGATGCAACAGAAAAGGCGAAAGGAAGATATCAAGAAACAGAGGGATTTAAATCGGAATGAGAAAAGATATGGGAAAAAGAGGGAGAGGAGAGGCAGTAAGAAACAGATGCATGAAATCAAGAACTATGGAAATTGTAAAATGATGAAAAGAAATTGTTTTTTTAAGAGATAATGGTTGATGAATTAAAAAGAGGATTCTGCAGGGTGACAAGGGGTAACAAGAATATATTTGCAATTAAAAAAATACTTAGAAAATAGGGTAATATAGATTATCAAAGGAGGGATAGATATTGATAACTTTTATTAGATGAATATATATGTTTATTTTTATTTTCAAAAGAAAAGTTGTTTACTGAAGAAATGTAATAATTGAAATGGATGTGAAGATGTTTAAAAATGAGGTTAATATCAGTGACCAGAAATTGAATAGTCAATTTTTTCTCTTTTACTTCCCTTGAAATTAGAAATAAAATTAAGGGGGGAAAATATGTTGTGGAATCCAAATGAAAAGATGTAATGATTATTATTGTAACTACTTAAAAATAATGGTTTATTGGGAACTAAGATGAGGGAATAAAGGTATATTTTTACCACTGAGGTATCATACTCAAAGCAGTAAAAGGGGGGAAACCTATATTTGTTTCTTTTTTATGTGTATTAAAACTTGTATTAACCTAGAATCTATAGAAAGAATATGTGATGGAAAGCAAATATGACAGATTAAAGAACCACTTAAATTAATAAGCTAATACAGACTATTAAAAGGAAGGAGAGACATTGGTAACTTTTTTTAATTAGGCAAATATATAACGTTACTTTTATTTTTAAAATAAATATTAAAGGATTATATTTGAAATAGGATTATATTTGACTAGGATTAATTTGCTTGTTTCTCTCCTTTCGGAAAGTTTGAAATGGAAATGGTAATAGTAGAATTAAGTAAGCACATATGAATGTATAACGATTGTCATATTTGTATGTAAAAGTGATGACCCGGAAATATGTTGTCCACTAAAAAGAGCTTTTTGTTTTTATGTGAAAAATTGAATAAAATTTGTTTTAAAAAAATAATATCCTTTGCTTATTCTCAATGTTCCAAAGTTAGCAGAAATAAAGATAGTCAAATTGTAAACTTTAACATTTACTTGTTTGTTTTTATTTAGTTTTTGGGCCACCTAACTCCACAATGACTCAGGACATATAACAGTGAAAAGGAATATAATGCCATAATAAGGAGGAAAAAACCCAGGAAAAAATATGCCAAAACCCAAAGGGACTCTACCACTTTCAACCCCAAAGTCTATGAGAACAACCAAGCTTTTAAGTATGTAAGTTTAAAAACTTTGTAAAAAGTCAGTAAGGTGAGAACAGTTGGGCCTCTGAAGTTGGTCATTCCATTAATCAAGAGCCATCACTGAGAAGGCACACTTCTTGGGTTCTGCAAAATAATCTAGTTTAATCAATGGAACTCAGAGCACGTCCAGTCTAACTGGCTTCATGGGATGGGGAAAACATATAGAGGTTGCATTCCCTAAAGTAGTTATGTTTTACAGAAGGATTTTATAGATAATAAACCACACCTTGTGTTGTGTCCATCGGAATGATGCCAGGAGTCGGTGACTTGTGCATTAGCTCTTTATTGGGTACAGGAAAACCGAACTAGCGCAACGGAAAATTTTCCAGCTTTTTATTCTCTAGCCGTGGTGGCTGCAGCCAATGGCATCGCTTTGAATCTCCCGCGATTCGAATGGACCAATCGCGGGAGATTCTTAGCGAGCCAATCGGCGCGGCTCGCCTGACCAATCAGATTGCCCCGCGCTTTGACCAATCAAAGCGTGGGGATTTCAAGAATGCAAAGTAAGATACAGAACACCCCTCCCCTCTTGGTTCAGTCCTTACGTCGCATAGTCCCGTAGGTAGGCGGGGCTGCGTCTTTGCCTACTGGACCTGCGCAGGTCAGTCGTCGGCTGGATCCCGGCCGGTTCGGTCGGGTTACCTGTTCCTCCTGCTTCCGTCGTGGGGACCGCCTGATCTGTCCTGCCGGGCCGCTCTTCGCAGCTCCCTCCTGGGCTACCCGGGTTGGTTGAGCTGCGGTTTTCACCGCTCCCGCTCGGTCTTTCCGGGATGGTTGAGCTGGCTTGGCTTTCCCTTGTCGGTGAGGGTTTGTGCTGGTTGCTTGCAGGTGAGTATCGCTGGTTACCTTCTTCTGTGTTTTGGTTTCCGGGGTATTCCCTCCCCTCTTGGTTTGCATTGAGGGGGCTGGTTGCGTTTGGTTGTCTATCTTGTGTGGCCGTCCTCGATCTTAACTGATCGATGTGGCGTTTCCACGCTCGTCCGTCGGTTGTTTGCAGCCGGTACGAGTGTGGGTCTGTTATTTGTGTTATTGTTGCTGGCACCCACATTGGATCCCTGGCTAGGTTTTTCATGTAGACCGCGTCGCCTGGTGTGAAGGTTCGGTGTCTGCTGGAAGAGTCTGGGGGTTTCTCTGGGTTGTACGTGGGGTGTAGTCTATCAAGTGGGGACCTTATTTTCCTCCCCATTAGTAGTTCCGCCGGGCTCTTGTTTGTTGTGGTGTTTGGGGTTATGTGCTGTGTGAATAGTAATTTATTTATTTTGTCCTGGATCTCCCCGTAGTCAATTTTCCGGATGGTTTTTTTCGTGAATTGAACCATCCGTTCCACCCTTCTGTTCGCCGCCGGGTGCGCCGGGGCTGTCAGTGTGTGCCGTATGCCCCGTTCCACTAGGAATTTTTCGAATTCTAGCGAGGTAAATTGGGGCCCGTTGTCGGACACGAGGATGTCTGGGAGGCCGTGAGTTGTGAAAAGTTTGCAGAGTTCTTTTGTCACGGCCTCCGTGGTGGTTGTTCTCATGTTGCTTACCTCCAGCCAATTGGAGTAAGCGTCTACTGTTATAAGGAAAGTGTGGCCTCTTGTGGGCCCGGCGAAATCTATATGGATTCTAGACCAAGGTCCCCTGGGGGTTTCCCACTCTAGGATGGGTGCTGTGGGTGGGCTTGGCCTGGTTTCCTGGCATCGTTGACACCTTGCTACCCAGGCCTCGATCTGTTTGTCCATCCCTGGCCACCAAGCGTAACTTCTGGCCAGGGCTTTCGTTCTGACGATACCCGGGTGCCCCTCGTGTAACAGTTCCAGTACCTTCCCTTGTAGTTTTTCCGGGATGACCATCCTGTCCCCCCATAGTATACACCCTTTTAGCAATGAAAGTTCCATTTGTCGGTTCTGGAATGTTTTGAAAGTCTCGTCATTTTCTCTTTCCGGCCACCCTTTCTCTACCCAATGCAAGACCCGCGCCAGACGTTTGTCTTTATTAGTTTCTCGGGTAATGTCTGACGCGGTTATGGGTAGGTCGGGTAAAGTCTGTATGCTCAGGGTGGTCGTTGTGGGTGCTGGGTCAGTGTCCGGTTCGGGTAGCGGTGAACGGCTTAAGGCATCCGCATGGGAGATAGTCTTACCGGGTTGATGTGTGAGGCTGTAGTTGTATGCGGCCAGGAATTCGGACCACCTTGTCATTCTGGGAGACAGAATGTTCGGTGTGGCCCTGTTCCCGGCGAGTATTCCCAAAAGCGACTTGTGGTCGGTGACGATGGTGAAGGTCCGGCCATAGAGGTATTCGTGGAACCTCTTCACCGCTGCAACGACAGCCAACGCCTCTTTGTCCAGTTGGCTGTAGTTCCGCTCTGGTTTGCTGAGGGTCCTTGAAAAGAACGCGATGGGTGCTTCCTTTCCGTCGGGAAGAGTGTGGCTGAGGACAGCTCCGATGCCGAAAGGTGATGCGTCGCAAGTGACGGCTAGTGGTAGGGTCTCGTTGTACTGGATGAGGACGGCATCCGAAGTGAGTAGGTCCTTAGTTTTCTTGAAGGCGGCTTCCTCGCGTTTCCCCCAAGTCCAGGTCACCGCCTTATCCAAGAGGCTATGCAAAGGCTCCGCCGCTGTCGCCTTTTGGGGCAGGAAGACATTATAAAAGTTAAGCAGCCCCAGAAACGCCTGCAGTTCTGTCTTTGACTTGGGTGTGGGGGCTTCTTTGATGGCTTTGATCTTTTTGTTGGTGGGGTGAATGCCGTGACGGTCTAGGAAATATCCTAGGAATTCAACCCACTCCGTGTATAATTGGCATTTTTCCCTCTTTACTTTGAGCCCGGTCTCTTTGAACTTGGTTAGCACCTCCCTTAGGTGACTCTCTAGTTCGGCCTGGTTGGTTGCCGACACTAGGACATCGTCGAAGTAGGGTACCACCCCCTTGATGCCTTGTAACAGCCTTTCCATTAGGCTTTGGAATATTCCAGGCGCCACGCTGACTCCGAATTGGAGTCAGTTGCACTTAAAGGCTCCCCAGTGGGTGACTATGGTTTGCGCTTCTGCCGTTTCCTCGTCGACCGGCAATTGTTGGTATGCCTGGGCAAGGTCAAGTTTAGCGAAAACCTTGCCCCCTCCCAGTGAATGTAGTAGGTGTTGCACTACTGGGACGGGGTAAGCGCTTTGCTGCAAGGCACCATTTAGGGTGGCCTTATAGTCCCCACAAATTGTCACCGACCCATCTGGCTTGATTGGGGTGACTATTGGGGTCTCCCACCGGGCGTGGTCTATGGGTTGTAGGACCCCTTGCTTGACGAGCTTGTCAATTTGCTCGTCAATCTTCGGTTTAAGAGCGAATGGTACCTGCCTTGGTTTTAGGCGTTTTGGGGGGATGTTTGGGTCTAGGCTGAATGATATAGGGGGCCCTTGGTACTTGCCTAGGTTTCCGTCGAACACCTCTTGGAAATCCCGGGCTAGTTGTTGCTCCCAGTCTTCGTCGGTGATGTGGTCGATGCCCGTGACTGCGATGCCGAGCGGTGCGGACCATTGGAGTCCCAGTAGGCTTGGGCGGTCACGATTGATGATGGTCAAGGGAAGTCTTTCAGTGTGCCCTTTGTAGATTACCTTGAACTGTCCCGTTCCGACTACAGGGATGTGGTTTCCCTGGTATTCTTTCACGATTAGTCTCTGGTTGTCTAGGCCTTTCCTCTGGATGGTAGGCACCAAGCGTTTTATTTCTTGCCATGCTACCATGGAGAGGTAGGACCCGGAGTCTACCTCCATTTTACATGGCTCGCCTTCGATGCCTACCTCCACATAGACCTTCCGGGCGTCGTTGGTTGTGGCGTGGCCGATGGTGACCGTCTGATGGGTCTACTCTCTTCGCCGGGTCTCGCTGCCTTGTTGGGATCGTCCGTTCCAGTCCCATCGGTTGTCGGGGGGGCGATCTCTGGTCCAGGGTGATGTGCTCTCTCATCTCCATTCGCTCTGTTCCCATCGTGTAGGGCTGCGGTTCTTTTTGAGTCGGCAGACGCGGGCGATGTGCCCCTTCTTGTCGCAATGCCAGCAGATTGAGTCAAAGAACCGGCATTCTGACCTGGGGTGGTTGCCTCCACAACCGGCACAGGTGGTCCTCGACTTACGACCCCGCCGGTTCCGCGGGTCGCGGCCTGCCTGGAGATGGTGGATTTCCTCCTCCTCGTCGGAAGTGCCCGATGCGGAGTGGATGTTGCCCTGGTGGGTGGTCATCTTGGGTTGGGCCTTGGTCAACCTTGCAGGGTGGTTGTTCCCGCTGCGGTCCCCGGCGTTCGATCTGTGCATGCGGTCGGCGGATCGTCGGGTAGCTTCGGCTGCTGTGGCTTCGGTGATGGTATCAGCGAGGGCGATGTTGCCCTTGGCCATCAGCCGACTTTGGAGGATGGGGTCCCAAAGGCCGAGCACGATTCGGTCTCGCAGGGCTTCGTCCATATTGGCGAATTCGCACAGCCCCCTAGGCGTCGTAGTTCTGTGACGAAGTTGCTGAAGCTCTCACCTGACCATTGGTCCCGCCGATAGAACTCATGTCGTCGGATGAGGATGGGCACGGCTGGAGTGTAGTGTCGCTGGAGTATTGGCTCGAGGTCGTCCCAGTCCATCGTGGTCATGTCGGCGGGTTTGGCTAGCGCTTTGGCCATCTTAAACACTGCGGGGCCGCAGTGGGTTAGGAAAACGACTCGCTTCTTCAGGCCGGTGGCGTCCTTCAGGTCGCTGCATTCGAGGAACATGCGGAATCTGTCTGAGTACAATTCCTAGTCCTTGCTGGTGGGGTTGAAGGGTGCGGGTAGCGCGATGTTTGCCATCTTGGAGTTTCGTCTGGCTTCCGTCGGACACGTGCTTTGGTTCAGGATCAGGATCCCACCTTCGTCGCCAGTGTTGTGTCCGTCGGAATGATGCCAGGAGTCGGTGACTTGTGCATTAGCTCTTTATTGGGTACAGGAAAACCGAACTAGCGCAATGGAAAGTTTTCCGGCTTTTTATTCTCTAGGCGCAGTGGCCACGGCCAATGGCATCGCTTTGAATCTCCCGTGATTCGAATGGACCAATCGCGGGAGATTCTTAGCGAGCCAATCGGCGTGGCTCGCCTGACCAATCAGATTGCCCTGCGCTTTGACCAATCAAAGCGCGGGGATTTTAAGAATGCAAAGTAAGATACAGAACACCTTGTATTGCACTTGGAAACCATCTTGGCTCCAAAGCAGCTTTTAGGCACAAATAAACAGGAGTCTAAAACATAGAATTTACTATTGCTACCTATATACAAGAATCTAATGAACTAATGCTCAAAACTAAATTAGATAATGATCAACAGAGTTCAAGAGACATTTGGGTCTCTTATGCCAACACAATGACTCCAAACTCATGATATATTTAATCTTGCTTTCTAGTTTGGCCAGCTCTTCTCCTACAGCATGCACATACCATAACATGCTCTTCATTGACCACACTGCTGTATTCTGGATAATGGAAGCTTCTAAGATGTATTTAAAGACAGGCCCATGTTGAGCACATTACAATAATCAGGCGATCAAAAGGTGAGTGACAGTCTGAAGGGCCTCTGAGATCAAGAACAGGTGCAACTAGTATACCAGGTAAATCTGTGCAAAGATCTCCACCTGCTCTCTGAACAGTAACTGAGAGTTCAAGAGGACTCCAGATTCCATACCAGTCTTCCATGGGGAAGTATAGTCCTACTGAAGATTAAAGATGGAATATCCCCACAATTGGAAGGAGGGCAAATAAGGTCACATCCTCTGGTCAATATTAAGTCTTGCCCATTTGGATCTGCACAGCCTTTAGGCACTGTCCAGGACTTCAACAATGATTGTTCCAGATCGCCAGACAGATGATAACCTCACCCACTGGTTTCACATAAATTTTTAAACAGGAAAGTCAAGCCCTGCAACAACCCACAAGTGAACAGTTATAGGTATGATCTCTTACCCCCTCAATTCCATTTGAAGCTAACTATAGTGAAAGGACAACCACTGCAAAATGGTGCATCTCACTCCCAGCCCCAAGCTGTCCCAGAAGGGTATCATAATTGATGAGCTCCTGGGAAATCAAGCAATGGATGTACCCTCCCCCAGTCCAGCTATGCCATAGATCATTGAGAAGAGTGGCCAAGGTTGTACTGAACTCTGGTCTGAAACCCAAGTAAAATAGGTCTAGATAATCCATTTCCTCCAAGGTTCTCTGGAGCTAGAATCCAACCACCTTCTTTAAAAGAGAACAAAATTGTTCAGGATAGGTTCAGCAGCCAAGTACCAATTCTCCTTCAAAGTTGATGGTATCACAGAGAAGCAGATACCAGCATTACAGACAATTTACAGAATGGAAATGATGCCATCTAAAAATGTCCTAAATCGTTATGTAGTTTGTGATATGTCAAAGTAGCTACTGTACTTTGTAAAACATAATTTTATGAATCAAGTCAGTATAAATAGAAAATCAGTTTGGGCCGGCGGTTAGGGAATCAAGCTAGAAAGCAGGAGACTGTGAATTCAAATCCTGCATTAGCCATGAAAGGTGCCTGGTAACTTTGGGCCAGTCACACTCTCTCAATCCAATTCACCCCAGAGGGTTGTTGTTGTGGAGGAAATAGGAGAAAGGTGTGTTGGATAAGTTCACTGCCTTGGGTTGTTTGTAAAAAATACTATACAATATAGTGCAATATAAAATGATACTGTCAGATAGGTTCAACTTGAATTGAATATCAGTGCCTTGACTCAGCCCTGTAAACAAAATTCTTCTACATTCCAAGTGAGTAGCCTCTTTTATGGCACAAATATCAGTAGATATTGAGGGAGTATTTAGCCTTTCAGAGTATCTTCATTTCAGACTTTATCTTGAGACCTTGGAGGTTATAATAGAGCATGAACAGGATATTTCTTCTCTCTGTATCACATAGTCCAGGCAAGTAACTTGTTAGTTGCAAGCTTTTTCCCAGCATTATGACCAATTGATACTGTTCTACTGCTCACAGCCTTGTTAGATGTATTCAAAAGACATTCCTCTATGGCTCAACATTCCCCATTCCTCAAATATTGCTTCATTTAGCCCAGCTAAACTAACAGCCAACCATTCAGGGAGAACAGAGATTGACCTCCTGCCAGTGCACTCTTCTAATGCTTGGGCTGCTCAGCCCGTCATAAGGGACACATGAGGGGAAGAGAACAGTATGTCAGCAAAAAAACCCTAGACCAATGTAATGTTCTGGAGACATTGCAACAAGGGGAAGCTATAGATCAGGAGGTAGGCATTGGCAGGAGTTTCGGCCAATGGAAAGTTGTTCAGCTCTAAATCCTGCAGAGTTCAAGCATCTCAGGTTGCACATTGGAAGTTTTGCTCTTTGAGATGTGGATAGCTGAACTAGAAAAAAATTGTTTGGGCTATCCAGAGAGGACACTAATGTGGGAACAAAGGCATGTAAGGGTGCCCTGGGAAGGTTGGTAAAGTGCCGTGTGGAAATGAACCCAAAGTGCCCATTGTTCTTGGTCCATTCTGGGACCACAAAAGGCTTAAACAATATCAGAAATCTTACCCTCAGATTACTCCAATCAGAGGATAGGACTCCAGCTTATGTTGAAATATAGGAAGTTACACCAATGAAGTGGCAGCAATACCCTATCATAAACTTTAAAGAGAGAGAAACTTTAAAGGCAATATTAACTGTCGTGTCTTCGGAAATGATGCCAGGAGTCAGTGACTTCAAATCATGCTCTTTTATTCATGTAGGAACCGAACTGGTGCTATAGAAAAAGTTCACGGCTTTTATTCCTTTAGCCGCGGCAGCCGCGGCCAATGGCACCGCTTTGAATCTCCCGCGATTCGAATAGACCAATCGCGGGAGATTCTTAGCGAGCCAATCGGCGCGGCTTGCCTAACCAATCAGAGTGCCCCGCGCTTTGGCCAATCAAAGTGCGGGGATCTCAAGAATGCTAATGAGGGGACAGAACACCCCTCCCCTCTTGGTTTAGCCCTTACATCGCATAGTCCCGTAGGTAGGCGGGGCTCCGTCTTAGCCTACTGGACCTGTGCAGCTCAGTCGTAGGTTGGATCCCGGCTGGTTCGGTCGGGGTCTCTGCTTCTCCGGATGCCATTGTGGGAACCGGCTGGTCGGTCGGGCCGGGCCGCTCTCTGTAGCTCCCTCCTGGGCCTCCCGGGTTGGTTGAGCTGCGGGTGTCGCTGCTCCCGCTCGGTCTCCCCAGGTCAGTCGAGCTGGCCTGGCTGTCTCTTCCTGGCGAGGGATCGTGCTGGCTGCTTTCCGGTAAGTATGGTTGGTTTATTTTTCTTTGGTTTTGGTCCCCTGGGTATTCCCTCCCCCCTTGGTTTCTGTTGTGGGGGTTGGTTTTGCCTGCTTGTGCGTCGGTGGTTTCTTGGGTGGTCGTCCTCGACCTTAATTGGTCGATGTGGCGTTTCCATGCTCGTCCGTCTGTTGTTTGTAGCCGGTACGAGTGTGGGCCTGTTATTTGTGTGATGACGGCCAGTACCATAATGGATCTCCCATCAGGTTTCTTGTGTATACGGGGTCGCCTGGTGCGAAAGTTCGGTGTTTGCTGGTTGAGTCTGGGGGCTTCTCCGGGTTATACGTGGGGTGTAATCTGTCGAGTGGGGACCTTAATTTCCTCCCGATTAATAGTTCGGCTGGGCTCTTATTCGTTGTGGTATTTGGGGTTATGTGTTGGGTGAAGAGTAATTTATTTATTTTTTCCTGGATCTCCCCGTGGTCTATTTTCCGGATGGTTTTCTTAGTGAATTGCACCATCCATTCCGCCCTACCATTCGCCGCCGGGTGCACCGGTGCTGTCAGCGCGTGTCAGATGCCCCTTTCCGCTAGGAATTTTTCGAATTCTAGCGAGGTGAATTGGGGCCCGTTGTCAGAAACGACGATGTCTGGGAGGCCGTGCGTTGCAAAGAGTTTGCCAAGTTCCTTGATCAAAGCTTCCGTGGTTGTTGTTTTCATGTTGCTTACCTCCAGCCAATTGGAGTAAGCGTCTACTGTTATAAGGAAGGTGTGTCCTTTTGTGGGCCCGGCGAAGTCTATGTGGATCCTAGACCAAGGTCCCCTTGGGGTTTCCCACTCTAGGACGGGTGCTGTGGGTGGGCTTGGCCCAGTTTCCTGGCATCGTTGGCACCTTGCTACCCAGGTCTCAATTTGTTTGTCCATCCCTGGCCACCAAGCGTAACTTCTGGCCAGGGCTTTAGTCCTAACGATGCCAGGGTGCCCCTCCTGTAATAGTTCCAGAACCTTCCCTTGTAGTTTTTCTGGAATGACCACCCTATCCCCCCATAGTATGCACCCTTTTAATAACGAGAGTTCCGTTTGGTGGTTTCGGAATGTCTTGACGGACTCGTTGTTGTCCCTTTCCGCCCACCCTTTCTCTACCCAATGCAACACCCGCTCCAGATGTTTGTCTTTATTAGTCTCTCGGGCAATGTCTGACGCGGTTATGGGTAGGTTGGGTAGAGTCTCTATATTGAGGGTGGTCATCGTGGGTGCTGGGTCGGTGTCAGGTTCCGGTAGCGGCGAGCGGCTAAAGGCGTCTGCATGGGAGATCGTCTTACCCGGTCTGTTTATGAGTCCGTAGTTGTAGGCCACCAGGAACTCGGACCACCTTGTCATTCGGGGAGACAGAATGTTCGGGGTGGCCCGGTTCCCTGCAAGGATTCCCAGCAGCGGCTTGTGGTTGGTTATGATGGTGAATGTCCGGCAGTAGAGATACTCATGGAATCTTTTTACTGCGGCAACGATAGCCAGAGCCTCTTTGTCCAGCTGGCTGTAGTTCCACTCCGGTTTGGTGAAGGTCCTTGAAAAGAACGCGATGGGTGCTTCTTTTCCGTCGGGGAGGCTGAGGACAGCGCCGACGCCGAAAGGTGATGTGTCGCATGTGACGGCCAGAGGTAGGGTCTCGTTGTACTGTATAAGGACGGCGTCCGAAGTGAGGAGGTCCTTTGTTCTCTGGAAGGCGGCTTGCTCGCGTTTCCCCCAAGTCCAAGTCGCCGCCTTGTCCAGGAGCCTATGCAAAGGCTCCACCACCGTCGCCTTTTGGGGCAGGAAAACATTGTAAAAGTTAAGTAGCCCCAGGAATGCCTGTAGTTCCGTCTTCGACTTGGGTGTGGGGGCTTCTTTGATGGCCTTGATTTTTTGGTTTGTGGGGGGAATGCCGTGACGGTCTAGGAGATAACCTAGGAATTCAACCTGTTCCGTGAAAATTGGCATTTCTCCCTCTTTACCTTCAGCCCGGTCTCTTTGAATTTGGTTAGGACCTCCCTTAGGCGACCCTCTAGTTCAGCTTGGTTGGTTGCCGACATAAGACGTCGTCAAAGTAAGGTACCACCCCCTTGATGCCTTGTAATAGTCTTTCCATTAAGCTTTGGAATATTCCCGGTGCCACGCTGACTCCGAATTGGAGCCGGTTGCATTTAAATGCTCCCCGGTGGGTGACTATGGTTTGCGCTTCTGCCGTTTCCTCGTCGACTGGCAACTGTTGGTATGCCTGGGCGAGGTCGAGTTTGGCGAAAACCTTGCCCCCTCCCAGTGAATGCAGTAGGTGTTGCACTACTGGGACGGGGTAGGCGCTTTGTTGCAATGCGCCATTTAGGGTGGCCTTATAGTCCCCACAGATCCTCACCGACCCATCGGGCTTGATCGGGGTGACTATGGGGGTCTCCCACCAGGTGTGGTCTATTGGTTGTAGGACCCCTTGCTTGACGAGCTTGTCAATTTGCTCGTCTATCTTGGGTTTAAGCGCGAATGGCACCCGCCTTGGTTTCAGGCATTTTGGGGGGACGTTTGGGTCTAGGCTGCATGATATAAGGGGCCCTCGGTACTTGCCTAGGTTTCCGTCGAAGACCTCTTGGAATTCCCGGGCCAGTTGTTGCTCCCAGCTGTCGTCGATGACGTGGTCGATTCCCGTGACTGTGATGCCGAGCGGGGCGAACCATTGCAGTCCCAGTAGGCTTGGGCGGTCATGATCAACGATTGTCAGGGGAAGCCTTTCGGTGCGCCCTTTGTATGTTACGTTGAACTGTCTGGTTCCGACTACCGGGATGTGGTTTCCCTGGTAGTCCTTTACGATTAGTCTCTGGCTGTCTAGGTCTTTCCTTTGGATAGTAGGCACCAAGCGCTTTATTTCTTGCCATGCTATCATGGAGAGGTAGGACCCGGAGTCCACCTCCATTTTGCATGGCTCGCCCTCGATGCCTACCTCCACGTAGACCTTCCGGGCGTCATTGGTTGTGGCGTGGTCGATGGTGACTGTCTGATGGGTCTCCTCTCTTCGCCGGGTCTCGCCACCTTGTAGGGATCGTCCGTTCCGGTCCCATCTCTTGTCAGAGGGGCGATCTCTGGTCCGGGGTGGTGTGATCTCTCTCCTCCGTTCGCTCTGGTCCCATCGGGGCGGGCTGCGGTTCTTTTTGAGGCGGCAGACGTGGGCGATGTGTCCCTTCTTGTCACAATGCTGGCAGATCGACTCAAAAAACCGGCATTCGGACCTGGGGTGGTCGCCTCCACAACCGGCACAGTTGGTCCTCGACTTACGACCCCGCCGGTTCCGTGGGTTGCGGCCTGCCTGGAGGTGATGAATTTCCTCCTCGTCATCGGAAGTGCCCAATGCCGAGTGGAAATCGCCCTGGTGGGTGGTCGTCTCTGGTTGGGCCTCGGCCGACCTTGCAGGATGGTTGTTCCCGCTGCGGTCCCCAGCGTTCAGTCTGTGCATGCGGTCGGCGGATGTTCGGGTCGCTTCGGCGGCTGCGGCTGCAGTGAGGGTGTCTGCAAGGCTGATGTTGCCCTTGGCCATCAGCTGGCTCTGGAGGACGGGGTCCCACAGGCCGAGCACGATTCGGTCTCGCAGGGCATCGTTCAGGTTGTCGAATTTGCACAGCCCCCCTAGGCGCCGTAGTTCGGCGTCGAAGTCGCTGAAATTCTCACCTGACCATTGGTCCCGACAGTAGAACTCGTTGCGTCAGATCAGGATGGGCACCTCTGGAGCGTAGTGCCGCTGAAGTATTGGCTCGAGGACGTACCAATCCATCGCAGTCGCGTCGGCGGGTTTGGCAAGTCCCTTGGCCATCTTAAATACCTCGGTCCCGCAGTGGGTCAGGAAGACGGCGCGCTTAATGGGGCCGGTGGCGTCCTTCAGGTCGCTGCACTCAAGGAACATGCGGAATCGGTCCGAGTACGATTCCCAGTCCTCGCTGGCGGGGTTGAAGGGTGTGGGGGGTGCGATTTTCGCCATCGTGGAGGTTCGTCTGGCTTCCGTCGGACACGTGGTTCGGTTCAGGATCTGGATCCCACCTTCGTCGCCAGTGTCGTGTCTTCGGAAATGATGCCAGGAGTCGGTGACTTCAAATCATGCTCTTTTATTCATGTAGGAACCGAACTGGCGCTATAGAAAAAGTTCACGGCTTTTATTCCTTTAGCCGCGGTGGCCGCGGTGGCCGCAGCCAATGGCACCACTTTGAATCTCCTGCGATTCGAATAGACCAATCGCGGGAGATTCTTAGCGAGCCAATCAGCGCGGCTCGCCTAACCAATCAGAGTGCCCCGCGCTTTGGCCAATCAAAGCGCGGGGATCTCAAGAATGCTAATGAGGGGACGGAACATTAACAGTGTGATTGTGTGATAACAGGAGTGGCTAATTTAAACATAACCTATGGCACTTTGGTCAGCAAATGTACAATATACAATCTGAAGATAGTAATTCCTTGAATCTATTGAAGGATTGGATCACCCACAACTTTATAGGAAATCCTGAAACAGCACAGCAGTAAATAATGCTAACTTAGCCAGGAGATTATTCTCTTGATTATCAAGATGGGAGGGTAGAAATTTAAGAAAGAGAAATCTGACTTAGAATTAAGGAGAAATTAATCAGTGGAACAGCTTGCCTTCAGAAATTGTGGGTGCTCCGTCACTGGAAGTTTTTAAGAAGAGATTGGGCATTTATTTGTCTGGAATGGTATAGCATTTCCTGTATGAGCAAGAGCAGAACTAGAAGATTCTACTTCTAGTCTCCTTCTAATTCTTTTATTTTATATTCTGTTACTAAGATGCATTGTGTCAAACTCTTTCATTCAACTGTAAACAGGGTTGGGATTCTACCAGTTTGCAGCTATTCACTAGAACTGGTTGTTAACATTCTAAGCAGTTCAGAGAACTGGTTGTTAGAAGAAATTACTGGCCTAATCCTGTAAGGAAGGCAGGAAGGAAACATTCTGGTGTTGCTTACAGAAACTGCCTCTCTGCTAACCCATATTACATTATTGGCAGGACTAGACTTCCTGTCTCAGGAACATCTCTGGAGTCCGTCCCCCCCTTTTGCTGGTACTTTGCTTGTGTGGAGTGACCATTCAAAGTTACAATGGCACTGAAAAAGTGACTTATGACCATTTCCCACACTTACGACTGTTGCAGCATCCCCACAGTCATGAGAGGCCAGAGAAGATGCGTGCCTTGATGTGAGTAATATTGAGTTGGCCACACCCAGCCAATAACATGACTACCAAGCCATGTCCACCCACTCACATGACCACCTAAGCCATGCCCAACACCTAAGCCACACCCACAGAACCGGTTGTTAAAAATTTTGAGTCCCGCCCCTGATCGTAAGACATATACCAATGAGAAATTGATCATGATACTTCAGTGATGAGATTGCACCAAGTCATAACTATGGTAACTACAGGGTAGAAGAATACAATAATGATCACATTGTATTCTCTTTACCACAATTTTCTTTAAGCTATCATACCTCTTGGCTGCTATATTATAACTCCATCATCCATCACTCATCATTTTTAGTCATAGTCAATGCCTCTGGAAAATGCTTAATGATTTTCAAACCATTTTTCTTAGGGAAAAAATGTTTGTATAACTTTTTAAGAAATCTGATCTCCTCTTCCTGCCTCCTGATATTAGGACTTTAAAAAGTAAAAACTAGTGGAAACTTATATACCTACAAGAACGTTTTTCTTAAAAGAAAAAAATATTTACCGTATATACTGGAGTATAAGTCGACCCGAATATAAGCCGAGGCACCTAATTTAACCACAAAAAACTGGGAAAACTTATTGACTCAAGTATAAGCCGAGGGTGGGAAATGCAGCAGCTACTGGTAAATTTCAAAAATAAAAATAGATACTAATAAAATTACATTAATTGAGGCATCAGTAGATAAAATGTTTTTGAATATTTATTTCAAAGAAAAACAGATTAATCAATTTGGGAAACAATCTCACTATCATGAAAGGTTTAATTGATTCACTAACCCAAAAGAAGATGACGATGACAGTGGGAGGCAGGAGTCACTCTCTCCCTTGCAAGAAAAAAGCAAGAGCCGTTCTTATGATCTCTCTCTCTCTCTCTCCCCGTAATACAGTCAAGCCCTTTCCAGCACGCACGATCTGCCGCCGCCGCTTTGCACCCTGCAAATGCAAAATCCCGGGGTTTTTGCATTTGCAAGGTGCAAAGCGGCGGGGCGGATCCCGCGTGCTGGAAAGGACTTGACTGTATTATGGGGAGAGAGAGAGAGAGATCATAAGAACGGCTCTTGCTTTTTTCTTGCAAGGGAGAGAGTGACTCCTGCCTCCCACTGTCATCGACATCTTCTTTTGGGTTAGTGAATCAATTAATTTGGGAAATGATCTCACTATTATGAAAGTCAGTGTTCTCTGCCAGTGGGGCATTTGGAAGAAAATGCCCCGCGGCATATCCACGCGCGTGTAAGGGGAATCAGAAATCCTCGCGTTCAATGCCTAGCACAGCAGAAGAGAAAACGCAGCTGTGAGCAAATACTGGGAAAACCTGATTGATCAGAAGGAAGGAGGCAAAAGAGGGAGGGGTGGTGGTGGACGGAGGTCCCACTGGTATTTGTGAAACACTTGGTCGGCAGCGCTTAAAGTCAACGTCCTCGCTCCCACCTACCCAAAGCCACGAAGTCCCCCAACTACGCAGCCCAGAATCGCCCTCCCCTCGGGGCAGCAACGATGCCCGGTATTTCCCAAGATGAAGCTCCACCGTGCAATGAAAGCGCCCTGGCTCTAGGCTCGCGGGTTCAGAAAACAACGCGAGGTAAGGTCGCTTCGGCTCCGCTCAGCTTCGTTTCCTAGCTGCTTTCAGTCCGTTCGGGAGGAGGGGGAGGAGGGGGTGGTGGCAGCTTGCGTTATTTTCTGAGCTCTAGGCCACCACCTCCTCCCCTTCCTCCCGAACAGACTGAAAGCAGCTAGGAAACAAAGCTGAGCGGAGCCAAAGCGACCTCGCCTCGCGTTGTTTTCTGAACCCGCGAGCCTAGAGCTCAGAAAACAACGCAAGCTGCCGCCACCACCTCCTCCCCCTCCTCCCGAGCGGACTGAAAGCAGTTAGGAAACGAAGCTGAGCGGAGCCGAAGCGACCTCGCCTCGCGTTGTTTTCTGAGCCTAGAGCCAGGGTGCTTTCATTGCACGGTGGAGCTTCTTGTCTCGGGAAATACCGGGCTTCGTTGCTGCCCCCTGAGGGGAGGGCAATTCTGGGCTGTGTGATTGGGGGACTTCGTCGCTTTGGGTGGGTGGGTGGATGGGAGCGAGGATGGACGGAGTCCATGAAGTGGGGCTTGCTTGCAGGAAAGCGGCTGCCCAGCTCCGGAGCTCCACACCATTTTTTTTTTCAGAGAGGAATCTGACTCGAGTATAAGCCGAGGGCGGTTTTTTCAGCACAAAGAATGGGCTGAAAAACTCGGCTTATACTCGAGTATATACGGTACTCAATTCATACTTTGAATATTGTTCAAAGTTGCTGTGCACAAGAGAAAAAGTGAAATGCTCTGAAGTAGGTGTGAAGTGGCCATATGAGCTGTTGAATGACTGTCCAATCTAAGACTAGTTTAAAGATTAAGAATTTTATGATGTGAAATTTAGCAGCATTAAAGATATCAATTATCATTATGTAAACAAGTCACAAAATTATCATGTTCCTCACTGCAGTGAAATTTATATCTATTTAAATTATAATTAATCTGTCAGCTCTAAAAATATGCAAATTTGATGGAAATGAACAATGTAAATAGCAACCCTAGGAGGATAGACTGATAAAGGAACATGAAGTGAATGAAAGTAACAGTGATGACTAAGCACAATCATGGAGAGATGCAAAAATGTTGAAGATCTGAGAATAGATTCAGTGGCTTGATCAAGTGCTCACAGCTTGAGTTATTAGCACTTGGCTCCCTCAGTCCATTTAATGTGAGTAATGCAGCTAGAGAGCAAATTTTTTGTATGGTAACCCTATGCTGATCCATCATTCCGATTCCATTAAAAGTCTTTAAAGTTCATACCCAATGCAACATACACCAAGCAGGAAAGTCATGGCAGTTGAGGATATCAGAAAATTGTCTAGGTAACATTTTGATAAGTAATGGTAGAGAGGCTACACTTAAACATTTTGGGGAAAGTTGCGATCCATTGATGAACTCAATGATACAAAGTAAATGGGACTATTTTTTCTTTCTATTATAAATTACACTGTTTTTAGTGTTGTTTTCTGTTTCAAAATGATGAGAAATAATTGTTACAATTTTCAGCAATAGCAACAAGATATTCTTGAAGCTTCAAATAATAAGATTTGGGAATACAGGTGCCATTGTGGAACTAAGACCATGCTTGATGGAATGAGAAATCAAATTTATGGACTTGCTTCCACTGCCCTGTGTCAAGTAATGCCACTGTAGTGCCTCATCAGATCACCATTATCTTCTATCTGATACAACCAGATTTTTTAGATACTTTTGAAAGGTTGCAGAGATGGGACTAACCTCATGTTTCGGGGAGTGATGATCCACAACACAGGTGCCTATAGCAGAAAAGGCCTGAGTTCTCTCAGCTGCAAATGTTTGGCAGGTGTGACTTGCAACATACTCAGACCTGATGGGAGAGGCAGATGTAATTGAGAAGAAGCAGTCTTTCAAATAAACCAGGCTCATGACATGAACAGTTTTAGAGGTCAAAACCAGCATCTTCAATTAAACCCAGTAGGAAACTGGCAGTCAATGTGGAGCAAAGGTGTAATGTTTTCTGTTGTAGAGGTACACTACTGCATTTGTACCAACTGAAACTTCTAGATATTCTTCAAGGACAGCTTGAAGAATATTGCATGATAGTAGCCAAGCTAGCAACGAGGGGCTATGAGCAGAATCTCCAGTTGCAGGAACAGTTGTAACTGATGCACAACACGAAGCTATGCAAAGGCCTCCTAATCATGATTGCTATCTGCTCTTTAACCAGGAGTTGTAAGCTTAGGAAAACTGCTAAGTTGCACACCAGGTTCATTTGGGGCAGGGCAACCCTATAAGTGCTAAATATAGCATGATCTCAGAACTGGCAGGCCCCCAAACCCAGATCCACTCATTCTTAACAAGGTTCAGTTGAAGCTTGGGGTTCCCCATCTAGATCCCCACAACCTCCAGACACCAGAACAACAGCATCAACAGTATGGTTTAATTTGCCAGGGGAGGCATATATAATCTTCCTAGGATGCTTGGTTCTACCATTTTCCTGGTACTTCTACAGATCTCCACTGCATGCTGCATAGTGCTATAGTTGGGTCTGTGTCAGTTACTGTCACCTTAATACAATATGCCGGGTCTTTCATGATTTAAATGTTTTTCACAAAGCTACACCATAGCCTCTTCCTTCTTCCCTGGAGCTTCTCCTAGCCTTCTCCTATATTCCAATTCTGGGCATTCATCAATCACTCCTTTCTATACATAGAACATAGTTCCTTTCTCCTTCTCCCTTCTCCATCACCTCTCCCTTAATGCTGCTTAAATCATTCGTTCCTTACACTTTATTTTTATTCTTGAACATTCTTCTCTGATCTTCTTGCTGAATTTTTTTCCTTTCTGCTTTCTTGCTTGCTTAACCTTTTCTCAGTCCTATTTCTCATCATTTATTTTGTGCTATTTTTCTTATTTCATTTTCTTGTATATAGTCACCCTCCCCCCCCCATCACATGCAAACACCCCCTTCTGTCCATCTTGAGGCCTCAAACTGTTGGCTCAGTGCATTTCTCAGCATCTGGAGATGTTTGAAGAGAGGAAATAAACCTCCTCCATCCCACATGGGCTTTGTTCTCTATGCTTCTCCCCTCCCTCTTTCTCTTTTCCTCTGTTGTTCTTGTCATAGTTGGCTTGGCACTGAGAGGTACAACAGAAAGCGGGGAAAGTAATTGGTGGAGAGATGGATGCTTGTTAGGTGGAACAAATAATGTTTGGGGGTGGGATAGGAACCCACAAAGAGAAGGAGTGGGACGTTACCTTCTAACTCCTTTCCCCACCTAAATAGCCTACATTAAAATTCCAAAACTGATCTTTAAGGTTTTATTTTCACTATGCCAATTTAAAGTCAGAAAATTTGATGTATTTTCAGGTTTTTCTAAAGTTTTTAATGGGCAAGATGGTTAGAAAGTTGAGGAAAGGGATAATGAAGAATCTGCACATGGTTATAGGCTTCTGAACATAAGCAGAGCTCTATTGGATCAAATCCTTGGCCCATCTAGTCCAGCAGCCAATCCACTGATTGGAACTGAAAGAATCAAAGATTCCTGATCTGGATGTGAGAAACTGATTTTATTTTATTTTTTAAAAAAGAGGACATTTACTGAAATCATAGTATCTGTGCTTTCAGTACAACTTGAGCCAATTTATCCTAATTCAGAGCTGTCAAACTCTCGGCCCACGGGTTGGATTGGTCACATGCTGGCCACATCCACACCTGATTTAGCGAAGGAGGCAAAAGTCCAAATATGAGGGCTATCCACAAAATAGATTACGTTTTGCGATAGAAAAAAAACAAAGTGTAGGAAAAAAAATTATTATATACACTTGAAAGTGACACTTAAATACTACTTTTCAACATATTCACCGAACAAATTGAGGCACTTATCATAGCAGTGAACAAGCTTTGTAATTCCATTGTCATAAAATTCAGCCGCCTGAGATTTGAGCCAGTCAGTCACGCCCGCCCGCAGTTCTGCGTCGTCGTCAAAGCACTGTGTTCCAAGCCAGGTCTTCATCCTTGGAAACAAGTTCTTGGTTTTGGGGGGAAATTTGTATGCCCCCACTCCATAGACTGCAATTTGGTCTCGCTATTCACATGTTTGACCCAAATCTCATCTCCAGTTACGATTCGATCAAGAAATGAATTTCCATCTTTGTCGTAAGAGTACAGAAATGTCAATGATGCGGCCATACGCTGACTCTGTGGTTTTCTGTCAGGATTTTTGGCACCCATCTTGTACAAAATTTGTGGTAGCCTAGCTTTTGTGTAACAATTTCATGCAACAAACTGCGTGAAATTTGTGGAAAACTAAGTGAAAGTTCCGTTACTGTGAAACAGTGATTTTCATGAATCTTGTCATCGACTTTTGCGACCAGTTCATCAGTCACAATGCTCAGATGTCCACTCCGCTGTTCATCATGAATGTTAGTTTGTCCATTTTTAAACTTAATGCATCATTGGCGCACTCCACCTTCAGTGATGATGTTGTCCCCATACACTTCACACAGTTGCCGAAAAACTTCAATCGGTTTATGGTTTTTTGCCCACAAAAGCCTTATCACTGATCACACCTCACATCTCGCAGGATTTTCAATTGCAGCACACATTTCAAATGTTTGCTGTGAAATAACGGGTAGATGCAGACTGAGTGGCGGACACACAGACCAAAGATGGCCGTGCTAGCTCCGCCCCTTCTTGCTACAGACGAAAATGTAATCTATTTTGTGGATAGCCCTCGTACATCACATGATGCTGCCATGATGACGTGAGTTTGCAGCAAGCTTCTTAGGTCACTGTAAAACAGGTGTCATATATTCTGCTCTACTTACATTCCAGATTTAAAAGTTGAGAGGAGGAAAAAAGTCATCTTTCAAACCACAACTTAGACCCATTACAGACCCATGCCCAGCATCCCAAACAATTAATTATTCCAATCATAGGATAGATAACACAGCAACAGTAACCTTGCCTCAGCCAAACAGAGAAAGACCCAATCCACACATGGCAGTGGGAAGATGTCCACATAAAATCACTCTAGCCTTTCCATGCGTACACAATTGGCCAAGCACAATGAAACCACAGTGCCCTCCAGTGCATAAACCATCTGGTTGCAGACAGCAAGAACTAGGATTCTCTGTACATTTCTAAACCTGCATATTGACCGGTTACTCTTTTGTTGCATACTAAACAATATACCACCCCTAAGGTGCTTGCTAACTATCCTAGCACAAAGCTTAGAATTATTGAGACATTGTCAAGTAGCTAGAAAAAGGAGGAACTAGGAAAACCAACAACTGAGGAGCCTAAAATTCTGTGACCAAAGGAATATGACTACTTGTAAAATATTTTTGATCAGGACTAAAGTAGATGTATCAGAATGGGTAAGTTGAAGCAAACATTAGAAGCAACCTGCTGACTTTTTGCTATTTTTGCCAGCAACAATCATTTTAGAGAAGAAGGGAGAAAGTGTTCCATTCATTTACATCTGCCCTCTATACTCAAAAGCCAGTGCTTATAGCAATTATTATGGACACCTGTTGACTCCCAGCTGCTGGCCTAAAGATCCAATAATCTATGTTAGGATCATGTTGGTTACAGTAAGAGCTGGAACTTGTTAATGGACAAATAGTTAGATTTTGCTGACGGGAATTTCAAGATAAATGTCATCCTCTGCAGGCATAGGGGAGAGAGGTAGTCCCTGAGTCAATCAGAAATAACATCACATTATGACTTAGAGCATGTCCAACCCAGGATCCCCACATGCAACCCTGGACACATGGTAATGCAGCCCCATAAGATATAATAACAATATAAAATTAAAGGAAGTTTGTTATATATATATACTTGAACTACATTATATATTTTATATGCCCATCCAAGACCATTCCTCTTCACTCAATGTGGCCCAGGCAAGCCAAAAGATTGAACAACCATGACTTAGAGTGATGTGTCTATTCCTTAAATTGACTCCTGACATACCTCTTGCCTCACAGTCTGATCTTGTTAATAACTGACTCAAAGGGCATTCATTCTTTTCTTTTCTCTGCCAAGGGATTGACTCTTTCAACATGGCAGAAATAACCATTTCATATGTGTTGTGTATGTACCATAGTTAATAAAGTATGAGCTTGAGGTAAAGTGCAGGGTTCTGGCCCTGCACTTCTGATTGGCTGTTAGGCGGCCAGATCGGATTGGTTAGTTCTTAGGAATCCGATTGGCCTTTAACAGAGGATTATCATTGGTTTAAAGAGCTAGCGTTTATAGCTCGCTATTGGACAATTCTCACAAGGGTTGCCTATATAAGGCAGAGTTCACTGTTGTTGTTTTGAGAAGTCACTATGCAATAAAGAGCTGAAAGTTCACATTCAAAGACTGTCTCCATTTACTCCAACCCATGTCCAAGTACGTAACAATATGTACTCTAAAATGCCTTCAGATGCTCTGGAGCCAGAGTGGGTGTTACAGCAGATCCTGTTTCCAAATCAGGACACAAGACCATGAAAGCTTGGAGAATACAGGTTTTTATTTGTACACAAGGTTCAGAGCATTAGAATGGCAAATTCTGAACCCTGGCTCTTCCTGAGACGTCACTTTTATACATTTCATAACCTCAGCCTAGCCCAGGGCATTTCTTATGTTAAACTATACCAAAAAGGAGAAGTACATATCTGTTATTTTCCAGACCCATCCTTATTCACTGAAACATGCTTACTTCCAGTTCCTTAGTTCAGCAATTTTGTGGTTTTGCACAATATTTCTATAAGAAGCAAGGTAAGGGGTCAGGGGATTTCTGGTAAATGCATATTTTGTTTTTGACCTTCCAAATTGCTTCAGGAGAAAGTAGAGAAATTGCTGAACATAAATCCTAGGAAAACATGGTCTTTAGTCCTGTTCACTATCATTGACCAGACACATGGTAAGAAGGGAAGGGATGCCACTTTGTTAAATTATATCTGCAAACTCAACAGTACCATGATAAAGACTTGTCAGAATAGTACCAACAATAGAACCTTTTCTATAAGGAGAGACACAACTATGGGGTTGCAAATAAACTAATCTTCTTATCCCTTGGACAGTGGCAGGACCAACAACAGAGTGGCATGTGATATGTTCCACTTCATTTGATTTAACTGAGTTTGCAAAAGGTTCAAGAGACCATGTGGAATGAATTCCTGCTGGTGATGTCCTAAAAGTGATTTTCTAAAAGGCAACTGGACTTTCTTGGGTTTTTTTTTTTCCTTTAAAACATTTTGCTTCTTATCCAAGAAGCTTCTTCAGTTCCTACTGAATCGGTTAGAAAATCTGTGGAAAACTGAATCATGACCTGGATGATTGAGAATCTCCCTAGTTGATGTGTTCTGACCACACAGCTACATGTACTGTGCAAATCTTTGGACCCTGCATGAATGGAATGAAGATCCCATCTTTTAGCCTAAGGAATGAACTTTTTCCCCTATAATGACAATAGTTTGTTAGATGAATGAAAAGAAAGAATATGTCCAAAGTGAGTGAATCACTCTGAGACATCCCCCCGCCATCTTTTCTAACTGTTTTTCCACTTTTTCAAGTTAATTGGAATATTTGAGTTAATTTTTGGTAGATTCCTTTTTTTTGAATCAAGCCAAGGATTGGTTGTCCAGTGTTTTTGAGAAGATGTACACGATAGGAGGAAATACTTTTAGCCCTTCCAAGTGTTCCTTACTCAAAGGTTGAAACATGTGGTCCCTAGTCAGGCTAAATCTTCTGATCTCCTCCAGTAAGTCCAGCTAGGTTCTTATCCTTCTGCTCTAATTTCATCATGTAATAGTCCATCTCTAGGAAAAGAGAAAGGAAGGTTCTTCTGATCTTCCCAGAAGCCTAGACATATAGAACTTAATCCTGAAATCCAAGAAATAGTTGTGCAACCTGTTAGTCTTATAGGGGAGCTGATTGGAGAGGAGTCATCTGGGCCTCCTGTTTGGATACTTTATAGGCAGGTCTTCCTTGTTCCTTCCTTCTTTTCCCCCCTGAACATTCCCAATTTTTAGACTATAGGGGATAAGTGAAAGCCAGGCTCCTTGAAGATATTGATTGTTCCTTTGCCCAATTAGGAGTAATGCTCCGCATAAGTTGTCCTGAAAGCGGCTCCCAATAATAAATTATCTAATTATCTAAACCCACCTTCCTAATAATTTTTGCTAAAGCATGGTTTAATTTTCACCAATTATACCTTTGTATAACTCGGGGGGGAGGTCAAACTGGTGGTCCGCAGGCTGGATGCAGGCCACGCCCACCCCAGCTCTGTGAATGGGGAAAATGTCACAAAACGTCACATGACGGCAATGTGACACAGCAAGTTTGACACCTGTGGTAAAATTAGACTTACATAGAAGAGGATTTTGGAGGAAACAAAACCTGGATTCCATCTATTCCAATCACTCAGCTTGGAGAGAGTTAATCAGTTTATACCAAGTTGAGTAGCTAAAAAAAATTATTTTAATCAAGCAGCCTATTTCCACAAGTAGGGTTGTGGATGGGGAGTGGGAATATTGTAGGCATATGACACATTTAAGATGATTGATATCTTGTACTGCAATATGGATCCTTGCTTCCCAGGTTGGGAGATGCTGCTGGTGCCTGGACTTTGAATATTGAACCATGAAAGGTTGGAGAATACAGGTTTTTATTTGTACACAAGGTTCAGAGCATTAGAATGGCAAATTCTGAACCCCTGGCTCTTCCTGAGACGTCACTTTTATACATTTCATTACCTCAGCCTAGCCCGGGGCATTTCTTATGTTAAACTATACCAAAAAGGAGAAGTACATATCTGTTATTTTCCAGACCCATCCTTATTCACTGAAACATGCTTACTTCCAGTTCCTTAGTTCAGCAATTTTGTGGTTTTGCACAATATTTCTATAAGAAGCAAGGTAAGGGGTCAGGGGATTTCTGGTAAATGCATATTTTGTTTTGCCGACCTCGAAGAGGCCCTGAGAGACCGAATAGTTCTGGGATTAAATGTGCCAGCTACACAAAGCAAGCTGATGGCGAAAGGTGACATCAGCCTTACAGATGCCATCGCTGATGCTACTGCAGCAGAAGCAACCAGGAAGTCGGCTGCCCGAATGCACCGCATCCACGCCCTGCTCCGCCAACTTGCCGGCGAAATCTCACCTCACCTGGAAGGACAGACAACAACAGTCCACCACGAGGACCTCCAATCGTCATCAGAAAGTGATGAAGAAGAGGTCAACCGGCTCCGGTCTGAACGAGACGAACGCCATCAACATAACCAGAGAGTGCAGTACCAATGCGCTGGTTGTGGGGCAAACCACTCACGATCAGACTGCAAATTCCTCGACACGCTCTGCCATGTGTGCGGGAAAAAAGGTCACATCAGAAGAGTCTGTAGAAGCAAGCAAGGATCCAACCCACCTCAGAGGGAGACCAACTACCACCAGCACACAGGAAGTCGTCCTATGAATCGGGAATACTTAACCCACCAATGGAACAACCACTCCTACAGAAACAAACCACTAGCCCAGTCAACGAAACGAGAAGAGGCACACCAAACCATTACGATTGGTCACGCCTCATCATTAGATGCCAAGAAGATCCGGGTGAAGGTCACCATCGAAAACCAGCCCTGCATGATGGAAGTCGATTCAGGATCGTCCCTCTTGATGGTTTCCTGGAAGACCCTTAAACAATTAATTCCCACCATCCGGCAGCAAGACCTCAGATTCCAAAGAATCATACTTAAGGACTATCAGGGAAATCGAATTCCAGTCGTTGGATCCAGCAAAGTCCGTGTCTCATTTAAAAATCGTATTGCATCCCTACCACTAACCGTTGTCAACAGGGATCGGCCTAGTTTGTTAGGCCTCCAATGGTTCACCCCACTTGGAATTAAAGTAGCCGGCATTCACCGAACCAACAGCGACGACTGGGAAGAGGCCATCATCCAGGAGTTCCAGGACGTCTTTACAGATAAATTAGGAGAATACAAGAGGACCCCGATATCATTTAACCTTAACCCCGAAGTAGCTTCCATCCGCCTTAAGCCTCGTCGAGTTCCATTTGCCCTTAAACCAAAGATTGATGAGCAGCTTGATAAATTAACAGCCCAGGGGGTGTTAGAACCAACCGACCACGCTCCCTGGGAAACCCCAATCGTAACACCCATCAAGCCGGATGGATCGTTAAGAATTTGTGGGGACTACCAAGCCACCCTGAATCATGCCCTTCAGCAGAACGCTTACCTGGTACCGGTGGTACAACACCTTCTCCATTCCCTGGAGGGCGGAAAAGTCTTTGCTAAATTGGATTTGGCACAGGCAAACCAACAACTGCCTGTAGATAAAAAAACGGCAGAGGCACAAACGATCGTTATGCACCAAGGTGCATTTAAGTGCAACTGACTCCAATTTGGAGTTAGTGTGGCCCCAGGAATTTTTCAGAGCTTGATGGAGAGACTACTACAGGGTATAAAAGGGGTTGTACCTTATTTTGATGATGTTTTAATTGCTGCTCCGACTAGAGAAATACTAAGGGAGCGACTGATGTTAGTTCTTTAGAAATTTAAAGACTCTGGCCTTAAAATAAAAAGAAATAAGTGTCAACTGTGTACGGATAAAGTAGAATTTGGGGGGTACTTAATCGATAAACAAGGCATTCACCCCACCGATAGCAAGCTAAGGGCAATCAAAAAAACTCCAAGGCCCAGAAATAAGATGGATCTCCAAGCTTTCCTGGGCCTTATCAATTTTTACAATGTGTTCCTGCTCCACAAAGCGACCATAGCCGAGCCCCTACATCGTCTGTTGGACAAAAAGGCAACCTGGGTCTGGGGACACTGAGAGGAACACGCGTTCCGACAAGTAAAAATCTTATTGACTTCAGACGCTGTTTTGATGCAGTATAATGAGACTTTGCCTTTAACGATTACATGTGATGCATCACCATTCGGAGTGGGTGCCATTTTGAGCCATATGTTACCAAACGGTAGTGAAGCCCCTATTACCTACTTTTCAAAAACGCTATCAAAAGCTGAATGTAACTATAGTCAAATCGATAAAGAGGCTCTTGCTGTCATTTCTGCTGTTAAACGATTTCATGAATATATTTATGGGCGAGTTTTTACTATAGTTACCGACCACAAACCTTTGCTGGGGATTATAGCGGGGCACAAGCCAACCCCTTATATATTATCTCCCAGAATGACTCGCTGGTCGGAATTCTTGACTGCATATAATTATAAGCTGCAACACCACCCGGGGAAAGCCATCCCCCACGTTGACACACTAAGCCGTGCGCCACTTCTGGAAACCATTGACGACCCAGCTCCAACCGTCGCAACGCTCCAGATTGAGACACTTCAATCACCACCACTGACAGCCTGAGATATCACGATCGAAACCAAACGCGATCCCGTTTTGGCACGAATTCTTAGCTGGGTTGGGCGAGGATGGCCATTGGTTCAAATCCCTGACAACTTCAGTCCTTTCAAGAATCGACAGACAGAATTGTTTTCCCAGGAAGGCTACATAATTTGGGGGGATAGAGTCGTCATCCCAGAGCGGCTGCGGCGAGTGGTATTGAAAACCTTGCATGAAGGCCACTCCGGCATTGTGCGCATGAAGGCGCTCGCATGAAGTTACGCGTGGTGGCCGGGTATCGACAAGCAAATCGCGGCCTGGGTAAAGACTTGTTGCAAATGCCAGGAAGTTAGCAATGCCCCACCAAAAGCAACCCCAACAGAGTGGGAAACACCCAGGGGACCATGGTCCCGTATTCATATTAACTTTGTGGGACCTACTAAAGGATACACATTCCTAGTAATGGTGGATACCTACTCAAACTGGCTTGAAATCCATGAAATGAAAAGTACCACAACCGAATCCGTCATCAGGAAATTGGACAGATTATTCGCAACCCATGGACTGCCAGACATTCTGGTATCCGACAACGTCCCCCAGTTTACCGCGCTTTCTTTTGAACAGTACTTGGCGGACTGTGGTATTCGCCATGCGCTAACTTTGCCGGCACATCCTGCGGCCAATGGAAGAGCCGAGCGCATGGTACAATTCGTCAAAAAAACCCTACATAAAATGAACTATCGCGATATCGAAGATAAGATTAACCGGATACTCTTTCTTCAACACATCACTCCGCACAGCGTCACCAACAAGACTCCGGCCGAATTGTTAATAGGATGAAAACTCTGCTCCCACCTTGACCGACTACACCCATCGTACGAACCAGAAAAACCACACGGATCCAGTGGGAAATGCCGCGAATTCCAGATAGGCGACTTGGTCTTCGCTAGAAACTTTTCTGGCGATCCTTTGTGGGTCGAGGCAACTGTAATCCAAGTCACAGGACCCAGGTCGTACCGAGTAAAAAGTCGCGACGGAAGAATATGGAAGCGCCATATTGATCAGCTGCGTTCAAGGCTGCAACCTCGTTTCTGCGACTCTGGTAACTTCCAAACTGAGGGGGGAGGGGATGCCGAGGAGACCGAGTTCGAAACGGCAGAAAGCACGAGTGGAAGAAGTGAGCATTCGGACTTAAGCATAAAGAAGGATCAGAGAGGGTGGTGGACTTGCCTCAAAGAGACACCTCATCAGAGGCAAGCCCAAAAAGGCTAGAGGACAACAAGGACATTAGCGGTACCGAATTTTTAAATGAAGGACCGGAGGCACCCTACTCACCAGGAAACGTCCCGCCCAAACAAGATTATAAAAAAGTACTGGGGGGACAGCGAAAATCTAACAGACAATCTAAACAACCTGCCTACCTCAAAGATTATGTCACCGCAGACAGAACCCGGGGGGAAGGGGTGTTGTGAATTAATAAAAGTGCTTAAATAAAGATTATTAAAACCTTTAGAAAAGTGCAGGGTTCTGGCCCTGCACTTCTGATTGGCCAATAATAGCAACATCTGATTGGTCTGTTCAGGAGAATCTGATTGGCTATTAGCGGGCCTCTTTCATTGGTTAAGGGAACTAACGCTTCCCGTTTCTTATTGGTTGTTTGATCAGCAGCTTGCCTATAAAAAGGGCTATTGCTGCCGTAGTTTTTGCTCTATTCCACAATGTTAAATAAAGAGTTGAAGTTCACTGTTCATTGTCTTGTCTCCACTTCTTGCGCCCATGCGCAGAACTTAACATGCCCTATTTTGACAATGCACCAAAAAAGCAAAATCTCTGAATAACATAGGATTCAAAATGTGTAAATAGGCTGGAGGGTCCCACAATTTGGAACAAAGACCTGTACACTTAGGACAGGACTACTTTCCAGAATTGATATCCAGAAGTGACAATCAACATTGACCATAATGAGTATTTTAGAAAAGTGGGTGGCTCTGGAATTTCTCTTTTGCATTCTACTTTTAATTTAACTATTGCCATTTTTGTGAGCATATGTGTTCTTTACAGTGCAGTAACATGAATCTGCATTACAAAGAATAGAATAGAACAGAACAGAATAGAATAGAATTCTTTATTGATCAAGTGTGATTGGACACACAAGGAATTTGTCTTCAGTACATAAGCTCTCAGCGTACATAAAAGATGTAAGAGATGAATCATGGTCATAGTCTTCATAAATATATTCATCATGAATCATAAGATACAACACTTAGTGATAGTTATAGGATACTAAATAGGCAATCAAAATCATACTAGGAAACTAAATAAAACAATATAAATTGTAAGATACAAGCACAAGGTTATAGTCATAAGCAGAAAAGGAGACAAGTAATAGGAAGGATGAGAAGAATAATAGTAATACTGTTTGACAGTGTTGTGTGAATTAGTTGTTTAGTATCCTCAATGGAAGGCAGGTTGGTAGCAATTGCTTTTTCTGCAGTTCTAATTATCCACTGAAGTCTATGTCTGTCTTGTTTGGTTGCAGAGCCAAACTAGACAGTTATAAAGGTGAAGATGACAGAGTCAATAATTCCTCTGTAGAGCTGTATCAGCAGCTTCTTGGATAGTCTGAGCTTTCTGAGTTGGTGCAGAAATAATATTCTTTGTTGTGCTTTTTGATGACATTTTTATGTTAAATATCAATTTTAAGTCTTGAGATATGATAGAACCTAGAAACTTGAAGGTCTCTACTGCTGATAATGAGTACTGGTTGTCTAGTATTGTAGGAGGTGGTAGTGTAGGAGGGTTTCTCTTAAAATCTATCGTCATTTCTATCTGTGGTTTTGAGTGTGTTTAGTTCAAGATTGTTCTGGTCACATCACAAGGCTAGTTGTTCGATCTCCCATCTGTATGCAGATTCGTCGTTGTCTCGAATGAGACCAATCACTGTTGTATCATCTGCAAACTTAATTACGTGGACTTCTTACACCTAATAGTCTTGAATCATATATGCAAGTGACACTTTTTTTATTTTATTTATTTTGTCAAGCAATTATAAGATAACAGGTGTAAGTATAACATAGTTATGAATACATGAAATGGATACATATAAGAAAAATAAAAAGAAACAATAGGACAGGAACGGTAGGCACGTTGGTGCACTTATGCACGGCCCCTACAGACCTTTTAGGAAAGGGGTGAGGTCAATTGTAGACAATCTAAGGTTAAAGTTTTTGGGATTTGGGGAAGAAACCACAGAGTCAGGTAGAGTATTCCAGACAATGACTGCTCTGTTGCTGAAATCATATTTCTGGAATCCATAAAAGCACTCTAAGATTCATAAAGGAAGAAAGCAGGATATAACAATGAGAGATAGCATCATGAGCAAAACTGTAGAATAAATTGGGCAGATGACATTTAAATGCAAGCTGACCAAATCTCAACAGTTAATTCTCAATATGCTTACTGATTTTTGTCTTCATCTCTCTCACACTCAAATGTACAGAACAAGCGTACAGAATAAATGTAAAATGAGACACATTCTCACATTTGGTTTGCTGAGTTTATCCACTCTTAATGTTGATTTTAAGTTAATTTCCTCTCTCTGTGTATGCTCTCTGGTTTATGGTCATTCTCATATTCAATAAGATTTTCTAAATAACATTACTATTTTAAAAATAGGAAAATTGTTTTAAAAATTTTAAGGTTTGTGCAGAGCAAAATTCATTGACCAAGTTTCTAGAGTGTTCTATAGATTTTGCAGGATTTTGCATATTAATCTTTTCCAAACCTAATTCCTTTCATAGTTTATATCATAACCTTTCTATGGGCAATACCAATAGGCATGAATCATAGTGTAGCTCATTTTCCCCAAAAGTATTGAGCTACTTTCTTGTAAACAAATATATTACTAAATTTGATTATAAAATGATTATCTATTGTTGTATCATAAACATTAATACACATTTCAACTTAAGAAAAAATGCATTTATTATTTATAAATTTACAAAGTCATTTATAGAATTTTCTTGCTGTGATCCATAAAAAACACAATTCAATATACCACAAAATACTTGTCTGTACAATAGGGTTATATCTTATTAGCCATATATTTTGCCTCATTAAATCTTTTATTTTTCTGGCTTTGCATGACACATTAAATCATAAATAACCAAATAAGCTTTGTTCACTCAACACATGGTTAAAATTGGCCTGACTAATTGGTGTGCCCCCCCAAAGCCAGAAATTCACTCTGATGACATATTTTATTTTTATTTTATTTTTATTTGTCAATTGCTTACAAGCTAATAGGTATAAATATAAACATAGTTATGAATACATGGATATATATAAGTAAAATAAAAAAGAAACAATAGGACAGAGATGGTAGGCACTTTGGTGTGCTTATGCACACCCCCTACAGACCTCTTAGGAAAGGGATGAGGTCAATAGTAGACAGTCTAAGGTTAAAGTTTTGGGGGTTTGGGGAAGAAACCACATAAAATGGTTTATGGCAAAAGGAGAACTTTATCAGTGATATTTTGCTTTGCAAGTAAGTGGCTTAAACTGATGCATGCTATATTGAAAATTGCCAACTTTTCAGTTAATAGAAAGGCGCAGGAAAGTATAGCAAAAAATAATGTTGGAGAGTAGTATCCATTCCTCTAGGTTTTTGTACTGTACCACCTGTGATTTACACTTGGGTTTTACCTATTCCATCCATTTAAAAATTGCTTTGAACAGTGTCTCATTATTGATGATCCACCTAGGTGTTTCCCCCTTTGCAGATTTGTTCTGTGCAATTGTGCAAATCAGATTTGAGCAGCTGGGGTGGGAAGAAAGAAAGCTTTAGCAGCCAGTCCTTCCCTAACTTTGAATTATAGTGATATACCCAAGAATTATGCAATCAATCTGTCTGTTTAAATGCAAAGGGTGCTTTTCTTCAAGAGAAACCAATAATTCACTCCTGTCCACAACAAAGAGTGGGTGAAATAGTGGAGTTCATATTCAAGTTCATTTGATAAAGGGGGGGTAGCAGCAATCAGCTGAATATCTCCATTATATCCTTCTTCCACAATTATCCCTCAAAGGTTGCAATTAGCATAAATTAACAAAATAGTCAGGTCAAGGCCAGATGGATTTTACTTTTTCCTACTTTTTTAAACCAAGATTTAGAGTGTTTTCCAGACTGGCATGTTAATTGGGGATTATAGAAGTTGTAATTCAACACAGCAGAAATGCACATTTCCCTTTGCAATGAACTTTTCCAAAGACAAAATAATGTTATTATCTTCTCTCTATTTTTTGGTACCATCTACCGTAGTTTACCTCTACGTTAGGTTAAATATAAGAATCTTGGCAATGGCTCCTCTCCTGCTTAAATTCTATTTTTAGAAAAGGATGCTGGAAGACCTCAGATGATTATTTAACCTCTTAGGATTCAGCTATTAAGATTCTGTTCCTTCTTCTATTTCATATCAATTTTTAAAACAGTTGGGAGATTCAACTAGAGATTTGGTTTGAGGTACCTTCTCCTCCTCCTCCTGCCAACCAATACTTTAACATGGGAAAGGATTGGGGGGGAAAAGCAAATAATAATAATAATAATAATAATAATAATAATAATAATAATAATAATAATAATAATAATAATAACAATAATAATAACAATAACAACAATAACAACAATAATAATAACAAAAATAACAAAAATAATACAGATAAAATGGAAAATCATCATCACTACTGAGTGATGTTTAACTTGTTTCAAATGGAATTAGTCTAAAGAGGAAATGAGCAGTCAACCTTACATTTACCCAGGAATATCATTTGGAATTCTGAGTAGGTAGGTCTATGCCATAGACATTTGGAGTATTGCCTGCCCATACCCATGGCAAACTGAACCATGATTTATTCTGCTTCATTAGTTTCCAAGATTCTCATAACACATCACACCTAAGTACATAGGATGGGTTCTTCCCTGGCAGACTAGTTCAGGGATATCAAACTCACATCATCACTGTGTCGTCGCATCACATATTGCGACTTTTTTGTCATTTGCTAAACCAGGCTTGGCCATGGCCAGCATGTGATGTATCCAGCATGTGGGCAGCGAGTTTGACAGCCCTGGACTAGTTCACGTTCAGTGCATCAGCAATGTTCTCGATTTTAATCTCTCTAAGGATCATGACAAAAGAAACATAACTGTTTTCTTACTGCTGTTGGAACAATTTTGCTCAGGTTTGCTAGAACAGAAGGAAGTTTTAACATCTTCATCCAGTGATCTTGATTAAGCTTGATGAAACAGTAACTTGTTCCCTATCACCCAGCTGTGCAGCGGAGAAAACATGGGTAGAATTCCTTGGGGCTGGCTCCTCAGCTATAAAGGAAACAGATGGGGGCTGAATGGTGTTCAAGAGCTATTGCAGATCACTGTACTCTAACGAATCAGTTTTGTACTGTTGAGATTTGAAGTGCTTTTCATCTGCTTTAGATATTTCCAACTGTACTTACCTGACACATTCTCCTTCTCCTGCTACTGAGAAGTAACGTAAAGGTAAATACTTCCCCTGTCCAGCCATTTCAAACTCTAGAAAGAGGTGCACATCTCTGTTTCCTAGCCAAGGGAGCCAGTGTTGTCTGAAGACATTTCTATGATCTTGTGACCAACAGAGCTATACGCTGAAATTCATGGAATGCTGATGCCTTCTCACTGAATTGGCACTTATTTAGCTACTCACATTTGTGTGCTTTCGAACTGCTAGGGGCAAGAACAAAAGCTTACTCCCTTACACAGTGCTTGAGTCTCGAACCCTGGCTGTTAGCTTTCCAGTTGAAAAGCTCAGCATCTTTAACCATGGAACCATTGCGCCCTCTTACTGAAAAGTAGTAGCTTTTAATTCAACAATATTGATTCAGGATATGACCAGTTTGCAGACCAACCTTAAAATGTGGGTTAATCTTTGAAGGCTTAGACAGTTTGGAAACAACCAGTTTCTGTCATAACCACCTATAGAGACCTAACCAGATTTTTACTTTGCTTGGAGTAAGTAACATAAGTAACACCCTGCAAGCAAGGTGATCCATCAGCTTAGTAAGATAAGTAACCATTAAGATACAAGATAAGTAATCATCTGGGCTTTTCCTAGGAAGGGTATCTTTGTGGCTTTGGAACATTAAAACCTTTTTGTTCACCTAGGGTTTAAATTAATTCCTGTAATATGACCATTTTAAAAATTGATGTTTAAAGAAATAGGTTTTATTTTCTATTGTCCTATTTATTATGTTTTTAAAATGTTTAAGTCTGTTTTTTTTAGCATTTTTTGTCACATCGTGAATTTTATTTGGGGGATAGCATACAAATATTGTTAATAAGTAAACAGTTCCTAAGGATCCAAATAGGAACAGAAATGGATAATTTCAGCTGCTTTATTGGTGTTAAGAAACAACTGGATTTAGAGTGATAGAAGTAAAGAATATAATGGGGAGGAACACTTAGATTCTGGCACTTTGATTGACTTTTCCCTAACTGAGCCAAACTGAGCCATCTGGAAAAACACAGCAGAGGTAATTAATCCACATCAAAGCGGAGAGACTTTACCTAATTCCTCCTGTCTGGCAAATAGCAGGAAGGCCCTCTTTTAAATAAAATAGAATGCTTCTTCCTTCAACTCCAGCCATCAAAATCCTGCTTTCAAGGGGTGTCCCCCCCTCCCATCCCGCTGTCTACCAAACCAAATAAGTAGGGCATTGTTACTTTTGGTATCTTGGAGTATAAGTCAAGTATATGGACTATATACATTTTCCAGTTTAATCTAGTCATTAAGGCACTAGACTAGAAAGCTAGGGTTCTAATCCCTCCTTAGCTGGGTGTTTTTACCTCATAGGGTTGTTGTGAGAAAAATAAGACAAGGAAGATGTGTTTGATATGTTCACCACCTTGAGTCATTTGTAAAAATAATAAAGGCAGAATAAGTAAATAAACTAGGAAAAACATAATATAGGTAATCCTTGGCTTATTACTTTGGTTGGAACATTGTCAAGCAAGGTGGTTGAAAAGTAAGTCACACCTGATTTTATGACATTATTTGCCATGGCTATTGTATGAATCACTGCAGCTGTCAAGTAAATGACATGGTTTTTAAGTGAATCTACTTTTCCCCACTAACTTTACTTAGCTGAAGAGGTCACAAATGGAGATCACATGATCCCAGAACTCTTCAATTGTCCTAAATGTGCCAGATACCAAATGCCCAATTTAAAAAAAAAATATTAAACATAACATATAAAAAACATTGAACATGGTGGAGTCGTTTTGACATAACTTTTTGTCATCATTCTAGTAAAATATAGTAGAACATAAATCTTATATACATTTGCTCATCCTTACTTACATCTTCCAACATTCTTGGTATTATTTATGTCTCATGATCACAGATGTCCTCTTAACAGCTCTTTTCATTTTAAACCTTTCCTTTCTGTCCCCACCAATAGTAAAATCTATTCCAAATTGTATAATATTCTGATTCATCCTTATTTTTCATCTCTAGTGTTAGCCTATCCATTTCAGCACACGTCAGAATTTTATTTATTACTTCATTTCACTAGGAATTTCTTTCCCTTTCTACTTCTGGGCAAATGCCATTCTTGCCACAGTAATGACGTATATTATCAAATATAACTCTTCCTTATTATATTTTTTTGGTATAATTCCCAATTAAAAACATTCTGGTCTATGGTCTATTTTAAATCTCATCATTTCTTCCAGCCATTTCCCAATCCTGTACCAAAACTCATGTGCTTTTTTACAGCTCCACCATGTGTCTTTTTGTTCTTTTCCCATAATATTTGCCATTGGTCTAATTTTATGTTATATCCAAAACCTCTAGCCCATATCACCATCATCTCTTTTACCTGTTCTTCCTCCAATTTATATGCCAATAAAAATTTATAAATTTTCCTTATTAATTTGTCATCTGGCACCAAGAGAATTTTGTCTAGTACTGTTTCTTGACCATTAATCCCCCATTCGTTTTTTTCTTTTCTATTGGATCTGTAAGTATTCCCACCATTCTAAATCTGTCCCTTATTGCTTTAAATCTTTTCTAGATTTTAGTTCTCCAATTTCATTTATAACATCTTTATAGGTAACTATTTCCCCTTGTTTTAACAAATTTGGATGTATTATTGCCTCTAGAACTGATATCCAGTTTGGCATTTTTATATATATTTGATTTTTAATTTTATTCCAAATCTTAAGTAACACTTGCCTAATTCTATGTTGTTGGAAATGATGATGTGTGCCATCCTTGCTGCAGGTCATGGCCTTCCAGTTGTAATATTCTTCTATTTTTTAATATTATCCAGTCTCTAATTCAGAACGATGGTGCTGCTTGATAATAGAGCTCCCATTCTGGTAACCCAAATGCCCAAATTTTGATCACATGACCTGGGGGGATGCTCTGATGGTGGTAAGAGAGTGGACACATTTTAAGTCACATTTTTTAATGCTCGTGTAACCTTAAATGGTTATTAAATGAATCGTTGTAAGTTGAGGCTACTTATAGAGCTGGGAACTGATATAATTGGACGTGTAAAAAAAAAAAAATCAGACCAAGATGAATCACTTCAGAATTTCTTCCACCGTTAATATAACACATAAGCTGCATAATTCAATTGAAAACAAACTGAAATCTTTTAGGGAGGAAAAACAATTCAAAAAATTTCAATGGTTGCATAATGATGCACACCCTTAAACTAATACTTAATTGAAGCACCTTTTGATGTTATGACAGCTTCCAATCTTTTGGAGGAGGAGCCTAATCATCATGGCACATCTTGTCTTGGGAATCTTTGCCTACTCTTCCTTGCAAAAGTGCTCCAAAATCTGTCAGACTGCAAAGGCATCTCCTATGAACAGCCCTCTTCAAGTCACACCACAGAGTTTCACTTAGATTCAGGTCCAGACTCTGGATGGGCCATTTCAAAACTTTGATCTTCTTCTGGTCAAGCCATTCTTTTGTTGATTTAGAGGTATGCTTTGGGTCATTGCCACATTGAAAGGTGAAAATCCTCCTCAATGTTTTAGCAGAGGCCTAAAGATTTTGTGCCATAGTTGATATTTGGAATTGTTCATAATTCCCTCCAACATGTCTAAGCCCCAGTTCCAACTGAAGAAAAGTAGTCCCGAAATATATTGAATATACTGCACATTTATTTATTTATTTATTTATTAGGTATTTATTTATTTATTATGTATTTAATTAGTAATTTATTTATTTTATGTTGCCGCCTATTCACCCATGGCAACTCAAGATGGCTTACACAATATAAAACCATATTTAAAACAAACAAAAAAAAAATACAATAAAAAACAATAAAAACTAACAAAAAATCAAATAAATTAATAAAGTACAATAGAACAAAATCTGAAAAAAATAAAATAAATAAAAAAATCACCCCCCAGCTCCCCCCCTTGCCTCGACAACAACAGATCACACGAACCATTTGATGGGCTCCATCCTGCTCTGGGTTGCCCCACCCGCTGGCAAAACCAGGTCTTCAGTGCCTTTCGAAAGAGTGCTAGAGTGGGGGCCACCACGGAATGATATTCCAGAGAAAGGGAGCCACCACGGAGAAGGCCCTTCTTCTGTGTCCCACCACCTTGAATTGCACCCAGAAGCATATTGGCAACCAATGCACATGTGCACACCCAGGTCTGCACAAAACCATGCGGGCCACTGCATTTTGCACCAACTGGAGCTTCTGGATGCTCTTCAAGGGCAACCCCATATAGAGTGCATTGCAATAATCAAGACGAAAAGTGACCAGGGCATGAGTGATTGTGAATAGGGACCATTAGTCCATGAAAGGGCATAACTGGTGCACAACGCACAGTTATGCAAAGGCCCTTCTGGCCATGACCACCACCTGCTCTTCGAGTCATGAGTCCAGGAAAGCCCTTAGATTATACACAGGGTCTGTTTGGGGTAGTGCCACCCCATCCAAGACCAAAGGTGACAATTCTCCCTGAGCCAATGAACCCCAGACCCAGAGCCACTCAGTCTTGCAAGGGTTTGGTTACAACCCATTGCTCCCCATCCAGCCCCTAACAGCCTCCAGGCACTGCGAGAGGGAGGACACAACAACACTTAACTCACCATGGGGCGAGACATACAACCGAGTATCAACAGCATATTAGTGATACCTCAGTCTATGGTGACGGATGATCTACCCAGTGGCTTCATATAAATGTTGAAGAGGAGCGAAGAGAGTATCGAGTCCTGCAGAACCCCATAAAGCAGCGGGCGAGGGCTGGATCTCTCCCCTCCTATCAACACTGAGTGAGAGTGGCTGCAGAGGAAGGAAGTGAACCAAGACAGCACAAGGCCTCCCACTCCCACCCATCCCGAAGCCACCCCAGGAGAATCCCATGGTCAATAGTATCAAAAGCTGTGAGAGGTCAAGTACAGCAAGGATGGATGCACTACCCCCATCCCATTCCCACCAGAGATCATCCAAAAGTGCAACCAATGCTGTTTCTGTCCCAAATCCAGGGCTGAATCCTGATTGGTAGAGATTGAAATAATCTGTTTCATCCAGAAACCTCTGGAACTGTTGTGTGACCACCTTCTCAACAACCTTCCCCCAAAAGGGAAGATTGGAGACAGGTTGGAAATTATCTAGGTGGAGTCCAGTGATAGCTTCTTAAGAAGAGGGCAGACCACAGCCTCCTTAAAGTGCTGGGGCACCGTCCCCTCCTGGGAAGCTTTCACAAGCCAGGAGGGACATGGGCCTAAAACACAGGTGCTTGCCTGCATAACTCCCTAGGATCCTGTCCAGTTCCTCAGAAGCAACAGGGTCAAACCATTCCCAGATAACAGGGCAAGAACCTGCCTCAGGAGCTTCCACCAGACCAGCAACCATGCCGGCACCTAACTGGGAACGAAGTCAAGCGATTTTGTCTTCCAGAAAATCTGCAAATTCGGCAAAATCCGCACGCCCCTTCAGGTTGACCTCTATCTCCTCCTTCCCTAGGAAGTATTTTAGTGATGCAGAGTGTTATTTTTCAACAAACACACTTTTTGGAATATATAGTATCTAAGAAACATGATCATCTTTCCTGGTTGACATCTATCTTTTGCCTGCTTCAGATGTTTTTCTTGTTTTAACTCCAGTGATAGAAGTGAAGCCAGGATTCTTCTTGGAGTGGAATTTTTTTTTTTTAATTTAGATTGATCAGCCACCCAACTCCATTGGACTGGAATGGATTATAAATATTATAGTAGTGATAACTTTGGCAGAAGCTTTTTCTTTTCTTTTTTTGCAAAGTGATTTTGCCTATTTGCATATTCCATCTTCCATGCATATTATAAGGACCAAAGAATGATATGCTACCTTTATTTCTTTGCTGCTCTGACTGGTTGATTTGATGAAGTGGCTGTAAATTTAGTTCAAATTCATTCTTCTGTTGAGGCTTGGAGATGGAGGTGAAGATGAATTATCCAAGAACCTCCAAGACTTCAAGTAGAGGTGACTTTATGCCATTGTGAGATCCAAGAACGTCCTGTGAGGTAGCATAGAGTTTTCCCTATCACAGTAACATAATAACTATTCTAATGAACCATTAGGATCCTTCAATGTCTGGAGTTCGAAAAGAATCATATGTGTTATCTAGCGATAATGAGGAGGTGGAATTGCTTAAACTATATTTGTTAAAAAATATTTCATTTTTAATAAACAGTTCAAGCAAATGAATACATCTGAAAGTCTAAAAATATGGAAGCATTTAAGCAGTCCTATTAGACCAAACCAAGGATCCATTTAGTGCCACAATATGGGTCACTAAGTGGATTCTTGATAATCAGACACACCAAATGTAGGGATGTCTTTTTGTTTGGGTTTAGTGGAGCTTTTTAGGATCTAAATGTTGTACTGACTAGGGATCATGGGACCTGCAGTCTAATGCAGATGGAAAGCATGGGCCATGAATAGGCCATCTATTATAAGGGGGAGATACATATTCTCCTACGGTAATAATGCCTTGAGACATTCTTCCTAATCCCACATATGCTATGACACTACTCAGCAGTAAATGAAAGGTTATTTTCTCTGTCAGTGGTGAAAGATGTAATGTTTGTACAGTAGTGAGGCTACTTTGGAAGCATTTGGTCATAGCCATTAATTCATCACCAGGGCTATACCCTGAGAAGAAAAAATAGTTTTGCTAGTTTGAGTCAGAAGGCAGCTGCAAGTATAATGCTGGAACTTTCCCAGTATTACTGCAATTCTGCCTCACTTATCAAAACACGGGAACCCTTTGTTCTGCATTTTAAAATACATTTCTTTAGCACCTGCAATATTCATGTGAAGCTTTTAAAAAGTTCTTAACAAGGTGGCAGATCCACCTGAAGCATAGAAGGAGAGGACTAAACGGACATTCAGCCAGAGCTCAAATGCTGGTATGCACACCTGTCATTTCCATCAAGGCCAGACAGAGCAGTTGGGTGAACAATTTTGAGTTGACATTATGCCTGCCTTTATCCTGTATTATGGATTCCTATATTCCAGAGAAAACTAGTCACAGCTTTGCTTCATTCATCTCCTCACAAAATTCTGATCAGCCTTGTTGGATAGGAGTTAGCCAAGCGGGCTTGATGAGATGGACTTCCTGCTTATCCAGACTTTGAAAATGAAAATTCTTACTAACCACTCTTGGGTCCCTATCTGAATTTACAGAAAAATATTGCGGTGTCCCTTAAAGACATATTGAAGCCTCATGAAGCCAGGCTCATGAAGAGCTGATGCTTTATTGAGGAGGTAAAATTCAGGCATGGCAGCTGCTCTGCTCATAGAAGCCTGTCTTGATAGGAGTTGGAACTGAAGCCTGGTTAGGAATCCAGTTGTTCGACAACCCCTCCTTTATGCTATTTCATTAAAAAGCACTGGTTGACTCTTTGCAACTGTGAGTCATTTAAAGAAGGCTTTTTTGTCTGCACGACTGGACAGCCTTCCCGTCTGCCGCAAAGGAATTTCATATTCCATCCCCCTGCCTCTAAATAGCTTTAGGTCTGTAACAGTTTATTGCAGGGAACAAACCCCCACACTCTTGTCTTTTCAATGGGGGCGGGAAGAGGAGAGGAATCCACCCTGCACAGATCAAACCTCTTTGCTCTCATTCCCTGGCAGCTGGGATTCTTAATGTGTTAAGCAGGCCTCTGCTTCACTGGGGGAAAGAAATCTCCATTTCAAAGCCTGTGTGTCAACTTTAAGTGAGAATGCAAAAATGTCCTATGCAACATACTTTGGGGAGGAGGGAAAGATATGAGTCAGAGATGGATTCATTTTTTTAAAAGTTAAATTGATTTAAAAAAACAAAATGCTACCTCTGAAAAGGTAACAAAAGTGTATTTCCCTCCCCCATCCTTCTTAATTAGAACTGCAAACAGAAAAGGGAGCACGGGAGCCAAAAGAGGATGGGGTTGAAGAAGTCGAAGTGACCTGGAAAGAGGGTAAACATAAAGGAGCTGGAGGGAAGGGGCAGGAGAGAGAAAGAAATGAACTTTAGATATTTGTTAAAATACACATATATGTGGAAAAGCAATTGCCTGACATAAGCCATTCTGACATGAGATGGTCTTTCTTTTCCATAGGCTTCTAAAACCAGAAGGATTAAATTAAGAACAAAAGGGGGGGAGATAAACCCATGGCCCCAACATTCCTTGGCAAAGGGAGCCCACTCTCAGCTCTCCTCTGGTCCACGTTGCAATCTTCTGTCCAGAGGACACAGAAGGGGGGAGGGGGTTTACTAAAAGTTTGGGTGTAGTCCCTGCTTGTGTGGGGCAAGCAGCTGAAAGGCTTTTGCCAAAATGGGGACTAATGAGATCCATCTGTTGATGTATTTGCAGGGTTCATAAGACAGGTTTATAGGAAATGCTGAGAGGAAAGAACCATGTAGATATAATCGGATATTTTTAAAAATGGGAAAAAGGATGATAACAGAACTTAGAGCTTGATCCTTTTGCACAGCAACTGATACCATCTAAATTGGGTTTTAATATGAATTTTAATATAAGCTAGGAAAAAAACAAAACAAAACTGGATCTTGATAAATTAATGGGGAGAGAAAAATGCCCCAGTCTAATAACAATAGGAGGGGGGGAAAGTGTGTGTGTGGGGGAGACATTTGTAGTTGAAAGCTTTGGACAAAATGTTGTTCTTGAATTCAGGAGCTCTACTGGAATCTGTGGAAAACACCTCTAATTTACAACCTCTTGCAACCAGATGCTTTGGGGAAAACCCGGTATTATGGCAGAAGGCAAAACACTGTAACTGGAAATAGAGATATTGACATGCTTCATTGCATAGTAGGCAATCCTCAAGTATAAACCATATGCAGTGTTGTTGTTACATTATAAGTTTTTTTTTAGAAATAAAACCAGATAGAATGTGTTCTTTTTTTAATTTTTATTTTGTCATAGGTGGACACATGTTTACAGCATTCCAGAGTCCATCTGGTTCACTTTAGTCACCCTTTGATTTGGAACTTTAAACCACACTTTTCTCTGATGAAGAAAGAAAGAGAGAGAGAGAGTGTGTGTGTGTGTGTGAGTGAGTGAGTGAGTGTACGCGCGCATGCATACAAGCAGCAGTTAAGAAAAATTAGAGGTTTCCATTTCCATCTCATTTTAAAATGCAGGATTCAAAATCAGGAGCCTTTCTTACTTCCTCCCTTCCTCCACTTACCCCTAGTATTATAAATCCCATTTTGCATTATTATTTCCTCAACCAGCCGAATTGTTTCCTTTATGGTCCTTTTGATGGAAAAGGAGTAGGAAATTATTTATTTCTTTTCAAAGTTTTAAAACTTTACACCAAATGACACAAAAAAGCAACTAACACCATTAGCAATACAAAAGCAGTCTTAAGAATGACAATTTACCAAAGGCAGAATGGAGGAGAGGCCATCAGTCTGCCACAGGGGTGTGTGTGGGGGGGGTGGATTTGAAATTTAATGGGAGTTTTTAAAAAAGATTTGTGCAATACCTTTCCTTTTTTCTCTTAACTTCTTCCATGTATCCTTTAGCATCCTGTTCCAACTTTAGACTCGTTGCAAAGAGCAGTTATCATGCTAGAGAAATGGATGGAATTTGCTAGCTAATTTCTAAGTAGGATTGGTGCACTTCAGTAAAGCCTTTTAGAAACTTTAACTCAGAAATGGCACTGTGTTTCTTTGTAAATAATTCTGATTCCAATTCCACCCCAATTCAAATTTATTCAAATATTCTGAAAAATTTAAAGACGTGAACTGTATATTATTTAGAATACTGATCAATCATTTTTAAAATGAAAACATTAAATTTTAAAACAGAAAACATTTCTTCTATCATGACAATTTAGAGAACAATTCTTAATTCTGATTAAAAAATGCTCAGGATCCAATTGTTTAGATTTAATAAAATGATACGGGCTTGCCAAAATTCTCAACATTTTGGAAGTAAAAAAGAAAAAAATTACAGCAGCCATATCTTTTCACAGCTTGCATAACTGATGCAAAACGCATACGTGTGCAATCATCATATGCAAGGACTCAAAAAAGATGAATTTTACATGTTTGTTTCTAATGCCTTTTTCATAAAATATGGTAAGAAGTTAATCTATCTGCAGTGATTTCCATGGAAACCTTAGACTGAGATTGTTCCTTAGTGTTGTCGGAAATCAATTCCAAATCAGAGACATTTGATTAGAAAAAAATGATTTAGATTTAATGCTTTTTCATTGAATATATTGCTTTTTTGCTATTACAGTTGTTTTATTGAATAATAAATTGTTACTTTCTTGTAAGAGACATTTAAGGAAGTTACCCAAACATCTTTAAGAGCTGTAGTAGAAGTTGAGAAAAGTATACATCCTCAAAAGAAGAAAATTGTAGAAGACAGAAATGTAGTTAAATTTTCCTCCTATATTGGGGAAAACTGATAAAATAAGGTTCCTATGCTTCTCAAAAGACAGTATCTTTCAATTGAAATAAATAATTTCCCCTTAAACTTTCTAAAATGCCACCAAGCAGGTTCCAATAGTTGTTGTTTTTTAAAGCTCTTTTTAAAGATTCTTCTCTTCAAGCAAATGTATATTGATTGCGCTGTGAAATATCATTTTTTAGTTACTTTTTAGAAGCTAAATGGATAGCTCACAAAGAAATTGTTTTGGAGATGGCCGGCCGTTTGAAAAATACTCAAACTGAATTTGCAAAGAACAACTCTGTTTAATAAAGAAAATGTCATTTTAAAAAGCTACCTTTTGTACAAAACATCTAGGAAAAAATAGAAACATACAAATGTAACAGAAAGAGAATTCTGTGGCTTAAGGCAAGAAAAACTTTCTTGGAGGTCATAATTCTCTAAAAGAAATAAACATAAGAAAATCTGCACAGCCAAGGCCCAAATTTCAGCAAAGGCGAGAAGGCTCAGCCATCTTCCCCAAACCCACCCCAATTATATTTTCATAGACAAAACATTACTTGCCAAACTTTCAACCTGGAAAGGAAAAAATGAGGTGGAAGAAGTGTTCCTGGAAATATATCAAAAACCGTAGCCTGCAAAAGGGAGTTGATGGAAGATGTTTAAGGTGGGTTGGGTGCTGAGAGTTACAAAACCTGGCTCTTATGAAAAGCTTAGGCAAAAAAAAATAGCCTATTAAGGGCCAACCCAAACAGCACACACTCCTGGCTCAGAAAGAGAAGAAAAGAAAAAAGGGGGAAAAATAAGAGTTCAAAGAAAAGGAGATGAAATTTTATTTTTTTCTATGACCCCTCCATACTTTTTCTGAAAAATAAAGTCCTTGCTGCTGTTCTTTTGTTTTTAAATAGAAATATATAATTAAATTTACAGTTGCTATTTACAATTTTAATTACAAAAAGACACCCTTTAATAGTTAATTAAAAACCTAAAGCAAAGAAGTTTAGAACTTGTTTTAATTAAAATGAGACAGTTTTAAATACTTGGGGTTTTTCTCCTTTGTTTTTCTTTATTCCTCTCCGATTGTCAGAGGAGTTTTCAGCTTTATGTAGTAAAGAAGCCCCACTCCCCAAATTGCAGGGAGTTTTCCAAAGAACATCTCCCCATACATACAAACAGAACCAGCTCGAGGAGGGAAATGCAGGCAGATCTGATATTTTCTTGAAATACTGGAGTTGGAAATCTGCTTCCTCCATTTCTCTTCTCAAACAGTAGTTTCCCCGTGTTTGCTATTAGTTAGCCTGGTATAAAACTTCCTCCAGGAATGAAGGGTTTTCCCAGACCAGATCCAGAAACCTGAAGTGATGCCCACAATCAGCGTCATGAGATACTTGATCATGTAGACAGTGAAGTCAGGGGTCATACGTGGGGTGTATTGAAGTGGACAGGGAATAGCCAAACTCTTACAGTTTTGGCTAATCCAGCTCCGCTCCCAATGCTCACGGAAGGCCTGTTCATAGAAGTAGCAAGCAATAACAATAGTGGCTGGTACTGTATAGAGGACACTGAAGACCCCAATGCGCACCATGAGACGCTCCAGCTTCTCTGTTTTGGTGCCTCCATGCTTCATGATGGTACGGATACGGAAAAGTGACACAAAGCCCGCCAAAAGAAATGAGGTGCCTATGAAGAGGTAGACAAAGAGGGGAGCTAAAACAAAGCCCCGAAGTGGGTCTATGTTATTAAGCCCCACAAAACAGACACCACTGAGGAGATCACCATCAATTTGCCCCATGGCCAAGATGGTGATCGTTTTGACAGCAGGCACAGCCCAGGCTGCCAAGTGAAAGTATTGTGAGTTGGCTTCAATGGCTTCATGTCCCCACTTCATGCCAGCTGCAAGAAACCAAGTGAGGGACAAGATGACCCACCAGATAGAGCTGGCCATGCTGAAGAAGTACAGCATCATGAAAAGTATGGTGCAGCCTTCCTTTTTGGTACCCTGTACCACTGTCCGATAGCCATCATCTTGGAAACGTTCGTTGCACACCACCCGTTCCTCCAATACAAATCCTGCAATATAGGCTACAGATACCATGGTGTAACAGCCAGAGAGGAAGATGATGGGTCGTTCTGGGTAGCGAAAGCGCTGCATGTCCACCAGATAGGTAGTGACAGTGAAGAAAGTAGAGGCACAACACAGAACAGACCAGATGAGAATCCAGATGCGTGCAAAGTGAATCTCCTCTTGATTGAAGAACATGTGTCCATCATTCTTGGTTGGTTCACATGGTGCTGCACAATCTTTCTCTCCAAGAAACTTGTAGTTGAGGTAGCTGGGCACTTTAAGGACTCGTGGGCAGTGGAAAGGATGGTCCAGAGTGGCATAACGTGGTGGCCCAGCAGTACCCTGTCCAGCAATTGGAGTGGCACTTGTAATCAATGCTGGAGAGCCACCTTCCTCTGAATGATTCTGCCCTACACAGATCTGCTCTGCCCCATGGCGGGGAAAGTTCTCACAGCGCAGTCGTTCTGGCCACTGAAAGCCAAATTTGTTCATGAGGGCTTCACAGCCTTGGCGTGCCCTCTCACAAATGGACCGGCAAGGTGGAATGGCTTGCTCCAAGACAGTGCACACAGGAGCATACATAGAGCAGAGGAAGAATTTGAGTTCCGGGGAACACTGGACCTTCACCAGAGGGTAAAACTGGTGGACCTCTAAGCCAGCATCCTCTTGGCTGGTATGTCCCAGCAAATTGGGCATGATCGTCTGGTTGTATGCAATGTCAGTGCACAATGGAATGGAGATAGGCTGGCAGAAGCCATGATCGGGGATAGAAATGCCCTTCTCTCCGTGGAACTGGGCCCAGCAGGATCCCAAGAGCAACGGCAGCAGCAGGCAACCGGCCAAGGACGCGTCGGCAAGGCGCATGGTGGTTTGCTCCCCGTCAGCTCTTACGGATACCCGAGCGCTTTTGTCTCCTGCCCAGGACGAGCTGGGATCTGTCACTTGCTTCGGGGACCCTAGCCCTGGCAAAACTTTTTGGGATCAGGCTCGGAGAGCTGAAGGAGGCAAAACTCCACTCACCCAGCGGGAACTCTTCCTTGCCGCGCGTCTCTCCAAGCGCCTTTCGCTTCCCTTTGTGTCTTCCCTCCCCAATTAGTCTGTTTCAAAGGAGGGCCCCCGAGCTGAGTTAAGCTTCGCCCAGCCTTCTCCTCTTTCTCCTCCCAACTTAATCAATTCCAGGCCGGCCCCTTCTCTCCTTCCCTCCTCCCGCCCGGCCGCTTGCATCTCCATCAAAGAGATGCCTAACCCCCTTCCCAAAATTTATTGTCGTCCAATCAGATTCAAATTCAGGGACCAGCCCTCGTCCCCTCCTTCCTTCCTGGGATTGGTCAGCCACCTCGGGGTGGGGGAGGAATAAAGAGATCACGAACCCGAAAGCCAGATTTGTTCCTGCCCTGGTATCCTTTGGCTGTTTTAAAGGAGAAATAATTTGCCTTGGATTATCATTGTTCACCTCCAGTCATAATTAAATTATTAGTAGGCAGATTACCTTAGTTGTACGGCAAACTCAACTCCCTCCCCCTTCCCAAAATCTAATAAATAACGTGTAAAGGCAGCCATCTCTTCCTTCTGCAAACAATTTCCAATCAAAACACCACCACCCCCAAAAAAAAACCTGCCTGGAACACACGCTAATGTGTTTCACAGGAGGTTTTTTTTTTTTCCCACCCTCCTATTGCCTGCGTTGCTTTTGTTTCTTTAACTAGTGAACTCCCTGGTATTTTGTTTGGGGGAGGCCTCTGTTTAAAACTCACACAATAGATTAGTTGTTATTATCTAGGTAGAAAGATTATTTCTTCTACCGCATATCTTTTCTGGCTGGTATGAGGGAGAGACAGAGGAGAGAACCTTCTGCTTATCATTGCTCTTCAATAAACAAAACTACATGTGTGGCTTAGAGGCTTTTCTATCTGTATTATTTCCTTATAACAACCTGAGGTTTTCAAAATTAGTTCCTTCAGATTAAATAATATTAGCTTTTGTGATGAAAATGGAGGGTGGGTGTGGGTAATCCAGCTCCTGTTTGAAAACATTTGTCCATCCCTGTTTTAAGGCTTATTGTTTCATGGGTTAACATTCCTCACCATCAGGAAAGTTTCTTAGCATTCACCTTGCATCTTCTTTCTTTTAACTTTTACTGTCTTTGTCTTGTTTTGGGTTTCAAACAAAAAATGCCCATCCCATTAACAGCCTTCTAGATATATGGCTCGCTGGTTTTCTGGTTTGCAAACTATGTATGTCTAATTTCTTTCTTCACTTTTCACAGACCATGGGTTTCCATTTCAACTCTTTCTTTTTTGGCAGCTCTTTCCTGAATCAATTCCTGATTCATTTCTGCCCTTTTTAAAGTGCAATGCCCAGAAGTGGACATGGTACTTCAGCTGTGGTCTAACCAAAGCAGACAATGGAACTGTTACCTCCTGTGATTTGAATGCAATACTGCTGCTAATACAGATTATAATTAGTCTGACTGCAGTCAAGTATTTTGACTTAAGTATTTTGACCTGTAGAGTAAAATGCTCCAACACTGTAGAGAGAATCCAAATACCAAATGCCCCTGATGCCAAGTATAAGTGCAACCTAGCTCGGCAGCATTTCAAAAGTTACTTCAAACCAAAAAAAGGAAAAATAAATATATTCTTAACCAGAGCAGTACTACTGATGCTAACTGCCAAAATTAGTTCAAGAAGTAACCCTTGCAATATGGCCTATGACTATGAATAGGGTAGGAATAGTAAGCAAGAAAGAACTGGAAGTGCAACGAGGACTGAAATGGATAGCCCTTAGTGAAGAGAGGGAAAGTTGTGGCTATTTAGGAGCAATGTTAAGCAGAGCAACTTGCAGTTCAACGCTGTGCTAAGACTAACCATCTAACCATAAATCAGTTGAAAACTAACTATGCCATTTGAAATTAACTGCCTGATTTGATAAGCAAAGTGTTTGGCTGATTTCTCAGCAATATTATCTTTCTTCATTTACACATAATCTTTCTGTTGAGTTTGGCTGTTTAAGAAGACTACAGAGATTGGATGAAATGGTTAACTGCTCTGATTCCACCTATTACTGGCGACTGGACTATATACCAATAAAAATATTTTGAATTCAGGGTCAAAATTAGGGGTGCTCTATGAACGTGGTTTTTTCGTTGCAGATGGTACTAGCACTAATGATATTATCCAGTTTGAGGAATGAAAAGTCTTCAAGAAAAAAACTCAAGAGAGCACCAAGGATTCCTCACTGGACTACATCTCAAATATTTGGTGATGAAGCTTAATAATTTTTTTACATACTTGGATATTATTTTCATGTAATTATGGATACCTTAAACCTATTGTGATTACTGGAGACAAGATCAAGAGGACAATCAAGATTAATACTAAGTGTGGAAGATCAATGAGTGCCTGCCCAAACCCAGGTTTTTCTCTGGAACAGAAATAGCACCATATATAACATGTACAAGACTTCCTTATCCTTGCTGCCATTTCTAGTCATGAAAAAAATTAGGACTCAAGGACAGTGGAACTGGTGTTGGAACTACTAGACTCAGAATATATTGAAGTGAATGAGTTGAGTCTCTCAGAAGTGCACAGAAAAGTGACACAATCTATGAATATAAGTGGTAGTGATTATGTATGACATAGCCTATCTGATCAAAACCAAAATATTATAGATAGATAGATAGATAGATAGATAGATAGATAGATAGATAGATAGATAGATAGATAGATCTATAGATCGATCTTTGGTTATTCGGGTTTTCTCCCGCGTAAGATTAGAAGTATCTAGGCAACATTTCGATGAAGTTGATACTAGATACTTCCAATCTTACATGGGAGAAAACCCGAATAACCAAAGATCTACATACAAATACCTGCGAGAACCTCAATACCAACTTCTTTCAACAGGAATGCCTAATGTTCAAATGTAGATCTATGATTTTCAGCATATCATTAGCTGTATGTCCTAGGAAGATGATAGTTTTCCATGCAACCCCAATTTATCTTTTAGAAGAAGAATGTTGTGAAAGCTGCAAACAAAATATGTTCTCAAAAGTATAGGTAATTGAGATATATACAAGCAGCAAGCAGCAACAAAAGCTCAATAGGCCTTATACCATCAGAATTGAGAAATCAATAACTTATTTCTTATAATCTCTTAAAATTTAATTTATGTATTCAGATTCAGAGTATCTGATTGTAAGATGCTGTGGATAGATATCAGTGATGAAGAATTTGAACCCAATTCTTGATTAAATAAAACAGTCTATTGCTTTGCAACGGTTCTTTTACAATCCAGAGCATAGCAGCCTGAAATCTACTCCTAATTGCCACTTATTTAAGACTTGGATCTATGCAGTATTGGTGAGTCAAAAGGGAAAATAATGTGGAAACAGGAAAAAAGTACGTACAATTCCTCAAATGCTGAAAGCACCACAAAACCTTGGAATTAGACAAGTCCTGTACCCATTGATGGCTACTGAATTGAATCTGCCATATAGCTCCTAAATTTATTGCCATGATATAAAAACTGATGGATCAAGTAAAAGGTATTTCTCTTGCTTATCTTTTTTATCTTTTATATGCACCAAAGACAAATTCCTTGTGTGTCCAATCACATTTGGCCAAAAAAGAATTTTATTCTATCCTCCTTGTACTTTTATTTTTAAAGTTGTAATTAGTATATGTCTAACAAAGAACTGCTTCAAAATCTTTATTCCCAGCCAACCTAAATCTCTGCTTTCCCCCTTCTCTGGTTATCAAATTTTCAGAGACTGCCTGGACACATCCCTGAAGTTTTCTTGGCAAAGTTTTTCAGAACTACCTCTTTTCTAAGACTGGCAGAAGGTGACTGGCCCAAAGTTGTCCAGCTGGGTTTGTGCTTAAGACAGAATTAGAACTCACAGTCACCCAATTTCTAGCCAGATGTCTTAACCACTACATCACACTAGCTCTCCTCTGCCTTCTCTTTACCTTCCTATAATCTCTTGTAAATGAGAAAGAAGGAGTTTGGCTCTTTAAAAGAGCCCTTTGAATACAGATGCTGTTCCTCACTTATAATTGCCCCTTTTCTTTAACAAAGAAGGCCCATTACTATTCCTTTCTTTCTCAGGGGCACCTCTATGCAAAGACAGTCTTTCACACACTGGTGTAAAGATTTATTTGGTGTAAAGATTTATTTGGAAAGCACATAATTTAGGCTGGAAAAGAAGGAGGCTGGACATAATTATGCTAAATTTAGGGGCCATTACCAAACAGATCTGAAAGCAACACTGATTGCATTTTAATTACTGATAATGTTATGTTGGAATCTTTCATGCCTGTTGGAGAGATCGGATGAGGATCTGAAAGGCAATCCAATATTATCAGAAGATAAACTATGGGTTGGAAAATATACAATTATGATTCAATTATTAAATAATTATGAAATTATGATTGATTAGATATTAAAATAATGTTTAATACACTAAGTTGTAATTGTATATAGTGAGATGAATACCGGTATATAGTTTTAAACATCTAGCAGTTTTAGTCCACACTTAAGAAACACTTCAATCTTTTTGAAATTTTAAAAAATAAAAAGATAATACATATTTTATTAATTACTCATTATCATGAAGACTGGATTAGATCCAAACTAAAGACATATGGAACTACATCCAGTTGAAATCTAGACAGATTGGTCAAGAAAATTAAGTCCAATTAATTTTCTACGAATAAATAATTTAGTGAGTGTCCTCTTTTGGGAAAAAAAGTGGGGAGACAGATTGACTCCTAATAAAACATGTCAGGATATTTCTACAGGCCTAGATCCTATCCCCAGGGCTATTTTCTTGTATAAGTTCCACTAAAGCAGATAAATCCCACAATCAGTTACTTTAGCCCCTGAAGTAGGATATGCCAAAACTCTTTCTCCTTTCCCATGGCAGTAAAAAATGCAACAGAAATAAATTAATAATTTCAGAACTTTCTAAATCAGCCACTTAGCAGATGCACTATGCCTGCCTTGTTTTATTACAAATGTCTGGTGGAAGCTTTATTTCTGATCAGAATTGGTTTTCATATAACTCCTGTTCCCTTGCTTGCCCTACGGTCTCTTCCACTAGGACCCTAAACTGGGGTAGAATCTGGTATATGTAATAGGATCAGGCTGTAGTCTTTCTTTTTGAGCAACTGACCCTAAGCCTTTCTTCCCTTATCTCTCCCTTGCTCTGCCAACTTAGCCTCTTCCTTTCCCTTCCCCCTCCTGCCATCTTGGCTTACCCTCAACTTCTTATCTTCTTGCAGTTCTTCCCCTGTCATATTTCAAGTCCTGCTCTTACTTCTCGCCTGCCTGACCCAAGGCTTTTATCTGGGCCCATTTTCCCCTGCAACTTGATCATTACCTTCTACTTTGTACTATCTTTCTTTCCTCCCACTTTCCAAGCTTTTTTCCCCCAAACAGCCAGCACCAAACTAGGCTTTTGTCCCTGGTGTAGCTGACCCCAGTAAAGCTGCTTCTGTGTTCTTTGAAACTTTGCTGCCTGTTTTGTTTCAAGCTATTTGTGATTTTTTTTTTTCATTTAAAATAACCCGGGCTGGGGCAACCTGATCCAATTCAAACTAATCATTCTTCAGTTCTACATTCCTAAAGACAAATGAATTGCCATTCATGACCACCATAAAAGGTAGGGATACTTCTGATACAAAATGACCAGGAAATAGGACCAGAATTCTTTAAATGTTCTATATGATGTCAGATTCTCCTCCCCCCACCTCCCACATATACACACACATTTTCTTGCTAGTGATATTTAATACTCGTCCATTATTGCACTGTTTCTTGATTGAGGGGAGGACCCTTTTGTCTTTTTATTGCAAGCATAATAGTGTAACAGCAATGTCTTATTTTGCAAAACTGACCTGATTAAATGCAGCAATAGCTTAATGCTGAATTGTATCTCTGGTTACTACTCTTCACCTCCAGTACATAATAAACCAAGATCAAATTAAGAGCCTGATCTCCAAGCATATAATAGGAATCCAGATGGAGAAATAATATCTTGAACACACTCTTATTGCAATTAATACACTCATGTTCCTGCGTTGCTGCAAACCATAGTTTATTTGACTAGGGTTTATTAAATAAACTGCAGTTGGGTAGTTTCCACTACACTTTGGCTTAGCTTGTTCATAAATCTAGCCATTGTCAGACTAAACATCTCTCCACTATGACCAGGCTACATCTGAATATAAAAGAAGCATGCTGAAACTGCAAGAAATCTCTAACCTAATTATCATGCTATCCCTTCTCCTTAATGAACTGTTTTATTATAAAATATTTTGAAAGGCAAATTCCCAAATAATTGAAGTAAGGTTACATAATAATGTGCCAGAATATAGTGCTTTGTCGAGCAGGTGATGGCCAAACCATGAATTAGCTGTCAAATGCTGGGCTACATCACAAATCAAGAGAGCCCCCGCAAACACAAATTATAATAGTTTTTATACATTATTATACAAAACAAAGTCACATATTCATTAACAAATCATAGGCAACAAGCAATAAAATATTCTCACCCCTGTTGAAGGATGGTCCTTCCAGAAGAGGGGTTCCTTAGAAAAAAAACATTACAGCCCTCAGCCTTTTGTCCCGAACTGATAAAGCTGATAATGAAGTATGCAAAACTTTCTGGCTAATTTATCTGCAACAGGAAAGGGACTTTAGCTGGACTGGTTTGAGTCCCTTGATCAGGCTATCAGATAGCCTTCTAAGAATTATAAGGGTAAGGATGTGAAGCCCAAAAATGAAACATGAGGCCCCAAGAACAGAAACATGAACGTTATTCAACAAAATGGTGTTTTGTTTTTGTTTTTTGTTAAAATTAGTTACATCACTTTTACATAAGGATGGATAGGTTTCAACCATGTTTAATCTACTGTACTTCACTTCCACCAAGTTAGAGACAGGCCAAAACTGACGTACTTTTCAAGCATGCTATGTAGAGACAGCAGTCACTATAGGTTCACACAACATTCCAAGCCTGAGCCAAGCCAGGACAATTAGTAAGGAGTTATCCCAAATGGAGGATAGGCAAGCCCATTTGCTGAGCAGTATGGTTTTCTGTAGAAAGAAAAAGTACTCATAGAAATACAGGGAGTCCTTGATTTACAACTGTTCATGTAGTGACCAAAGTTACAATAGCACTGAAAAAGGTGACTTATGTCCATTTCTCACACTATGATCTTTGTAGCAGCCCCATTTTGATCATTTAAATGCTTGGCAATTGATTCATATTTATGATTGGTGCTCTGTCCCAGGCTCATGGGATCACCTTTTGTGACTTTCTGATAAACAAAGTCAATGGGGAAATTTACTAACTTATCAGCTGCATTGATTCATTTAACAACCGTGGCAAAAAAAGTAGTAAAATGGGCCCAAACTCACTTAACAAATGTCTCACTTAACAACATAAAGTCTGGGCTCAATTGTGGTCATAAGTCAAAAACTACCTTTGAGCATATTGGGGTCTGTAGTATGCTAAAAGAATGTGATCCTTTTGTGCAAGCAATTCTTGTAAATAACTTTCATTTCTGCATTTCATTTAGGCAAAAGAAAAAGAAAAACTATTGTTATTAGAAGAATTGATCTTTTGCAAAACAGAGTTTCAGTTCAGTTCTACTTCTGGAACTGAATCACAGACTGTATGTTGCTTCATGTTGCTGTTTAATGTGAAACTTTCAGGCGTTCTCCATTCTTATTGTGATGAGAAAAAAAAAAGTACTGGCATAATACTGGAACATTCTTGCATTCCATTCCATCCTGAACTGAGGCTTCTTGGCTGAGCATCCTTCTGCAGTGGGCTGGGCTGCCTTTATTCTCCTCTTCTTTTTATCCCTGGGGCAACACCAACCCACAGTTACATACTCAGCTGGGTTCATGAAATACAGAAAATCCTAATCCTAGATTAACAAATCACAATGGCATATTGCCTCTTATGCTATATTATTAGCATGAAGACATTACCTGATTCACACAACATGCTGGAACAATAGCTGACTTCACCTAACACCACAATGCTTCAACTAACTGAATTCATTTTAGACATATTTAATGTTTGTATGTATCTATCCTTGATTGTCTTTAGAAACTATCAAATATCAAAACTAGAAACCAGAATAGTGACTGTCAATCTGGCTTCCTTTTTGTACAAAACTTAGAATGAGTTGTAAAAGGAAAGCAAGCATTGTAACGACTTCTTTCTGATGGAAGTAATCAGATTGCTTTTATGATTTTGCTGAATAGCAAGAGGCCTTATGTTCCCAGTAGTCCTTGTGCCTAGTTAGTGAGAGGAACAAGATTGCTTTCTTTGTTTTCTCAAAGACTTCACTCTGGCAGTGAGATGAAACTCTGCTGCTGCTTCTCTAGTCAGTGAAGGATCCTGAACTGGTTGTCTTCTATTGTCCTTCCTCAGGACCTTACTATGTGTAGTATTTTGGGTTTAATTGCCGATAAAAGCTTCAGAACACTCTATAGAAAGCATATGACTCCTGACTCATTAAAACAGACATGACTCTTTCCAAGAAGGTACATAGCTGCTCCGGGGATATGAGAAACCTGTACAATTAACCAACCATGTCTGTATTTGCATGAATTAGCTAACTAAAATTTCAACCCAAATGCTAGTTTTGTATGACACTGAATCATAATTTAACCACAAGAGGTAAGCTAGTAGAAACTAGAAGATTAAATTGTACTTGACTAGTTTGTGATTTAATCTGTCATGTAAATAATGTCATTTATGTGTCAGGCTAAACTGTTACATGCTTGGTTTGAATTAAGTCTATTATTTGAACTCCAATTATGATTTACAAACTATGACTTATAAAAGGAGTGCAAAAAAGTGATACTTGGGTTCTGCGTGCAGTCTGCAAATATTCCTTTTGCCATCCCCATAACCCACTGAATGGTAAGTCCAAAAGCTCTCTCTCTCTCTCTGTTTGTGCACAGTGGAAAAAGCTCTCCCTCTTTGCGTATATATGGAACTTGATTATGAGCCATGGTGGCACAGTGGTTTAAAGTGTAATACTGCAGACTACTTCTGCTGACTGCAATTTGGCAGTTTGAATCTCACCAGGCTCAAGGTTGACTAAGCCTTCCATCCTTCCGAGGTAGGTAAAATGAGGATCCAAATTGTTGGGGGCAATATGCTGACTCTGTAAACCGCTTAGAGAGGGCTATAAATTTAAGTGCTACTGCTATTGGTATTGCTGTGCTGTTGGGGCACAGAAGAAAAGCAACAGAGAAAACCCAACTAGAAGAAAAATAGGTGGACACATCTCATTGCATAAATACACTGTACTTTATTCATAAGAGGTAAATCATAAGCTATTGTTTACTATCCACAATTGGCTTAAGTCCCAATCAATTAGACATATAAACTCTCATGAAATTCTATTTAAGAGGATGGTCGCCAAAGAAAACTGGTTGTCCTCTACTTCAAGGACAGTTGAGAATCTACCAGTTCTACCTATCCAGAGTGAAGTGCATTCCCAAGTTACCTCGGCAGTTCTTTTTGTTTTCAATTATAGGTAATCCTCGATTTACAACCATTTAATGTTACAATGGGACTGAAAGTGACATTACTTTTTTCACATTTATGACTGGTGCAACATCCCCATGGTCACGTGATCAAATTTTGGATGCTTGGAAATTGGTTCATATTTATGACAATTGCAGTGTTCTGGGATCACACGATCCTATTTGGCAACTTTCTGACAAGCAAAGTCAACGGGAAAGCAAGATTCACATAACAATCGTGTTACTAACTTACTGTAACAATTGCAGTAATTCACTTAACGTGGCAAAAAGGTTGTAAAATGGGGCAAAATTTACTTAACAGATGACTCATTTAGCAACAGAAAATTTTGGGCCCAATTTTGGTCATAAATTGAGAACTACCTATATAGCTGACATTAGATTTTTCGCTTTTAATCTTCAGTGCAAACCTTATCTGGCTTTATATTAGGTTGCTTGAACTTGTGTTTATAAGGTTTTGCTTGCTGACAGATTTACAAAAACACATGGAATATCGAAGCACTTCAGATCAGTTTTCCCCAATCTGATGCCTTAGTTTTCATATGTAAAGGTAGTGGGAATTATAGTCACAGTGGCAGATCCTGTATTTGTGAGATGAGGAATAGGCTTCCTGAACTACCATTTTCAGCAGCTTTGCCAGCATAGCCAATGATAAGAGAGGATGGGAGTTGTAGTTTGGCAAAATCTGAAGAGCCATAGGTTCGGAGAAGACAATATTTTGCACGTACTTTCATCAAGAGGCCATGCCAGATGTTAATATTTTTCTCTTCCGGTTATTAGCAACTTTATTTCTGACTGCGTATGCCATCACTATTCCAAAATTATCCGATCACCGAAATGAACACTGGAGATAGGATTCAGCATTTTGTGACATTCTGCTTTCACGATGAGAAGCTTTCACACATCACCCAGTGGTAAAGAGGCAATTGAAAAGAAAAGAGCAGGGACTGCTAACTCTCAGAAGGAGAAGTGGAGCAAGAGCAGAGCTTCCATGCTACCCAGAGCTCCTTGCCTCTGCCTTGACAAGTGGCAACAAAATAAATAAACAACATAAATAAGAAAGTATGCAAATAAATGCTATTTGCATACTTTACACAAATTGCAAAAGACAGCATTTGGTGGGATAGCATTTCAATTGCCTTGCTGCCTGATATTTATTTATTTCTGGAAGAATAGCAGAAGGAAGCTCTTTGGAAGATTCCAACCATGAGAGAAACTGGTTAGTGGATTTATTTAACTCTACTTCATGTGCTTGGTTAAGATTGCCAGCACTGAGATTTGGTCATAAATAACTTCAAATCATCCTGATGTTTTGAAGTTCTTTGGATAAGTGTTAGTGAAAGGCCCCAGGAAAGAATGACCTGGCCCTGTTTCTTTCCTCCCCTAAACTTTCTCTCTCATTCTCGCTCATGGCTTTTTTCATAGGTCTTCCCACTGCCCCCACTCCTTCTTGCTTGTTTTCTTTCCATCATTCTTCTTTCTTCTTCCTTTTCTACCCATTTTTTCTTTTGGGATGTTCTTCCCCACCCAAGTCTCCCCCTCTCCGCTCCCCTTGTCTCTCTCTCTCTCTCTCTCTCTCCCCCCTCCCCACTTTATTTCCTTTACTCAGCCCTCTCCTTTTCCTGTAACTTAAGCTTTTGTTGAGAGCAGGAGAGGGCCGGTCTGCCTTGAAAAGAGGCCCCTCTCTGCCTTTCAGGGTGTAATTGAAACCATCAGCCGCGCTGTTCCTAGCCTTGGAGGAGGGGGGTATAGGATCCCAGAATCAAAGATCTGGAGCTGGCATTGGGGTGGGGGCATAATTTGACCCTTCAAGACAAACAGTGATTTATGATCCTCTTGCTCACCAGCTAGCAGTCCGCTTTTCCTACCCCAACCTTTGGAAAGCAAGGAAGTATTCTCTCCCCCATTGGTAAAAATGAGGCAAACACACACACACACACACACACACAAAATTCTACTCACACACTATGCAAGAATTCCTAAAGAACATTTCATCCCAGGTGACTGTAAAGAGAACAACTTTTCTGCCTAACACAATAGACAAACTAGGTACTTCACTGCTATCCCTCTCCCTCCCTCCCAATCTATTTCTGCCACTGTTAAATGTTACGAAAATTCAAACAGCAGAATTATTTCTTTGGCTTTGTGACAAAACGTTTTTTTTCTTATTGCTTTCCATCTATAAACTAGAATATTCAACCAGGAATAACTGGAATTTAGCACAGATACATAGTTGTCAAGGTTTCTTTTCCGATTTTCTTTTTTGTTTTTTTAACTTAGGTAAAAAGAAAAACAGCAACAACAACACAGAAAGATGTAATTGTCAGAGTGGCTGGATCCTTCCAAAAAAATACAAACCTACAATTTTTGAGCATAAGCAAATTGTTTTGGGAAATCTGAGTTATGATTCAAAGCTTGGTCTGTTTTGAAATTTTTATGTTTTGTTAGTCATGGTTTGTTTTAACTAAGAAAGGACACAAAATGTCTTTGCAAATGTACAAAATGTTTTGATTAGTAAATTTATCATTTAGTAATTTTATTTGCACCAGATAATCTTGACTCTCAGTGGCTTGTGACTGCAACATAAAATTACAATGAAACATCCACAGTAAGAAAATCCACAACCTCAAATAACTTTAGAACATAAACTCATAACAAATAAAAATGAAAAATAACAGTTACAAAGCACAAATAAAAAATTAAATACCAGAGGCAAGAAAACTCAAAATAAGTTCTGGTCTTCAGATCTTTTTGTGAGCTTGCTTGTCACCAATGCTTTATTTTGTAGGAAGTTAGCACCCACCCTTCCCCTAGAAAAATGAAATATTCTAGGAAATATTAAAAAGGCAGAATATTATACCTCCCTGGATAGAAAAGGAGAAACATGCTCTTGGAAAGCAGCCCCCACCTTTGTTAATAGTTCCAGAAATACTGAGCCATTTTATCTACAAGACAAAAGACATCTTATCTACAACACAAAAGACTTTCAGCTCCAGGGTGATAGGAATTGCCCAAAGCCTCTTCATTACATCACCCAGCAAGATTCAACCAAGCCTGGGACTCAAGTCAACCTACAAAGTTATCCCTGCATGGCCCCATGAGAGTCTAACAACCAATCAGGATACATTTCTTGCACAGGAACATGAAGCAAGTTCAAAGCCCAACAGAGAGTATAAATCTCTCCCTCTCTCAACCATGTGCTCATTTTTTATCCAGGACCTCAAAACCACGTGGTCCTGTCCACCATTAAACCATCCTTCCAAGCAGCCTCCATGTTTCCAGTGTCTTTCCTCCCAATTGCAACTGAAGCCAGATGGACATTTCTTCCAACAACTTCTTATTGTTCTTTGTAACTGTTGTTTTTCATTTTCATTTGTTTTTGATGTTTTATTTGTATTTATCTTCAGTAATTTCTAAAATGTCATTAGTAAAGAAGACAATAAGCTGAAATCCACACATCTCCATGTTGGCAAGGCTCAGGACGACTGTTCTAGGGATAGCGTATAGCTGCTTCTACGGAAAAATACCCACTTCTGGAGTTCACAACCTCACAGAATTGGAGCTTCTCCCCCCCCACCAGGAGGGACTTCTCAGATGAGTAAATTCTAATTGGAGAAGGCAGCCCTGCAGATATCTTTATTATATAGGATTTTATAAGTTCAAACGATCACTTTGAATTGCATCTGAAAACTTACTGGCAGCCAATAGGTATAATATGACTGTCGCACTAGTCAATAGGAAGTGACCTGCTGAATATTATACCAATTATATTTTCCAAGTTGTCTTCAAACCCTTGTAGAGTACCTTGAAGTAATCAAATTGAGTAGTCATAAGGGCATGAGTTACCATAGCCAGGGATGGACTCCATTGGCTTATTAAATGGAACTTGACAAAGGGCATCATCCACAATAGTTATGAACTCAAAAGAACCCCCAGTGATAACTTCCCCAGGGACAGCACTATTACTCCAGCAACACTGGAGCTGATAGTTAATAAATAGCAAATTCAAAAGGGACAAGACTGTCAGTCTCTAGGTGGCCCAAGGTGGCAATATAAAGTTAAATATCATCAGCAAATTGTTGGTATCCTCCCCATCCACTACTGGATTTCCCCTCTCTATGGCTGGATTTCCCCTCTATGATGCTTTATGTCAAAATAGCAAGAGGGAAGTGACCAACAAGGAACTGGGCTAACTTCTTCTCTCCAACTCCTTTCAATACATTAGTTTAACAGCAGCAACACATTTTATTATAGCCATTAAAATGCAATATAGTACAAGTCCTCATATAATCAAATTTTAATTAAATATAACTGGACTGACATGGTTAATAAAATGCCAGCAACTGAATATTTGCTTTCAATATTTGGGGGAGGTGGGATAGAGATACACACAGATCTCCAAATATTCAGTTACTGTCATTTTGTATATATGTATATATAATTATGAACATTGCTTAAGCAGGGTTATCAAAAGATTTCATCATTAACTTATTTTAATTTTGAAAAATTCTTTCTCCTATTATTTGTTAATATATTTACATGTTTTAAGTAATCTTGTAATTGATCCAGAAATCCAATTAGTAAGCAACCTATAATGTAATATATTGAATTAATTCATTCAGTTCAAGTATTATGCATATTATGCAGACTGATAAATATATCCTAAGACCTAGGTTGTGAAGAAGATCCTTTTTCATATGAGCATGCATGCTGAGAGAATTCTAGAAGTTGGAAGTCCATGCATCTTAAAGTTGCAGAGGTTGAAAAACACTTAGAACATGAGGAGATTTTGTTAAGGACAGTTTGGTTATATATACTGTAGGTATTTCCTCATGCATTAAGGGCAATATTTTATCTGTATCATATTCCAAAGCAGAACAACTGGGTTAAATGTTTTCATTTGGTGTGACCTGCAGTTGATCTCATGCACAGTGTGAAATGTTTGCAAGGGACCAGACCACTAGTGGAGAGCAGCTTATCTCTTACACAGTTTGTCCTGATTAATACTGAAATGAACTGAGCTCTCTTGCATACCACTCCACTATGATCACTATTATTTCTTGCCATTTTCTGAGCAAGATGACCTATCACTTCTACCAGTATATTCATGTAGTGTCATAGTGAAATAACCTTCTTTTATTTTGTGCAAGAAACCAGGAGACCATGAGTTCTAGTCCAGGCTTAAGTATGAAGCCAAATGAATGACTTTGAGCCAATAACTCCTTCCCTTTCTAAGAAGATGGCAATTGCCAGAAAAATTCATTGCCAGGAGTCATGAATGATTCAAAAGAGGGAAGGAATTCATCCTTTATGTCTATGAAGTACTTTGGCATGGTCTGTAGATGTGTGAACCCCTCCCCCCAAAATAAATTCTCACATGGAAATATATACCCACCTCTTCTGCTTGTGGAAGTGGGATAGGACATTATGGACATAACTTTTTTACAGCCACAAAAAGTTTCACAGCTACTCATAGTGTTCCTGAGTTCCCCAGGATTATGAAGAAAGTGGAAATATGAGAAAACAGAAGAGGAGAATCAGCAGAAGACATGTGAAATTGGAGAATGGCAGTCAGGAAAACAAACACAAAGAATAACAATCATACAGGGCCCAAGGGTGTAAGGTAATTATAAGTAGGTGATAGGCAATAAATTGAAAAATTTTCTTGGGAGGGCTGTGGAAAAATGTGTTGTGGTTCACCAGCAGCTGAAGGCAGCAGAATTGGACAGTGGGGAAGAACGGAGACCAGTCAGGGAGTCTGGAGAGGATTCGAACGAGGATCCTGCGTCCGATGCAGAGATGGGGCCAAGACCATCTGGGAGTATGATGCTGCCTTCGGAGCCTTCGGAGTCTGGCAATAGCAAGGGAGATGACCCAGAGGAGCGTGTTCTTAGTGCATGTGTGCGGAGAGCCGCTAGAAGTTGAGAGCAGCTGTCCAAAATGGGCGACTCAGGAGTAAGGCTGGGAGATAATTGTCCCTCCCATAAAGGATAAAAATCAGGCCAAGATGACAAAAACTTTGCAGTAAGCAAAGTAGTTCGATCGGTTTTGAGTCATCCTTGAAACTCTTTGTACTTCGGTTATTTTTTCTTATACTTCAGTTGGTTTCTTTTTTAGTTAATTTGACACTTCTGTTTTGGCAGCAATTCACAGAATTGAAAGATATGTGCTTATCTTGGGGGACTGTTTGAGATTAATTCTGGTTGGGAATGAAAACAATTCCCAGTGTTACAAGAAAATAGTTTGTTTGTTTGTTTGTTTTTTAAAAAAACAAATTTATGAATAATTATAGTTCACAAAGCCTGGGTCAGAATAAAATGTGTAAAAATGGGGAGAAGACGGAGCTTCGTTTCGGCGATACAGCTTCAATCTCGGGGCTCCGAGATCGCAGCTAATATTTTCACCCCTGGTCGGTCCCAATGGACCTAAACTGTTCCATAGAGATGGTGACCATGAAGGGCACACTCTCTGGATCCCAGGGACATCGCAAAGTCCCTGGTTTGATCCGGGAGAAGTCCTTTTGCTGGCGGCGGAGAGGTAGCCTCCATAGATGCTGAAGTTGGGACAGCTCCAGAAAGGAAGAGGCTGGAAGTGAAAGTATGTCAGCTGGGTGAGAAAGTCTTTTTTTGTGTGTGTGTAAATTCAATGAGATTTGAAAGGACACTCTGAATATGAGAAGAAACCTGTGAGATTTTTTTTTGATAAATCTGTATGAGCGGCGTATTTTAAAGGGACGTCAAATTGAGGCTTGGGTCCTTTTTTTTCTTTCTATTACTTTTTCTTTGGACTTTAGCGTGATTTTGTAGTTAACCGGACTGAATTTTCCCTTATATATATTTTTATGCTCCTTTTTGATTTTTTAATTTTCTTTTAGGATAAAGGTTCCCTTTGGCTATTTTCTCTTTTTATATATATATATGTAAATACCTTTTCTTTTTCCTTAACTCAAACTAAGTTTTTTCTGGCTGGGGGGGGGGAGTGCATTAAGAAACTTTGTAACACTGCCAACTAGAGGCTTGCAAATATTTTATTTGAATTGGAGAGAACTGTGAAAAGACTCCTTCTCAAGGACATTTCAACTTGATAAGATAGAGGGAAGAGCGCAGCAGAATGTTATTACAGGTGCTTTCCTGGACTCTTATCAAGATTTCAACACTTGAGGCTTGGCTTTGAAGCTTGTGGAGAAGACAGTCATAATAAGAGCCTTGGACAATTAAACAAAGTGCAGTGTTTTCTTTTCTTTTCTTTTTTCAGTTGTGGTACCCCTCCTTACCACAATTTTAATTTTAGTAATATTCTTATTTTTGCTTTTTATTTTAAAGGGAAAGCCTCAGAATTTTTTCTTTATTTTTCTTTTTTTCTTCTTCTTTTTACTGGGATTTTTTTTTTTGCTTTTTCCATCCATGTTTTTGGACCATTCTGCCTTTTCCTTTTTATTATTGAGATTTCTCAATTGGATTAAGATGTGGAAAACCAAAAGGATTTTTTTCTTTTCTTTTTTTCTTTTTGTTCCTCTTCTTCTTAATTATTATTATTATTTTAGGGGTTTTTTTCTTCTTTTTATTTTTCATTTTTTATTGTGGATTACTTCATAATTGGATTAGGGTTTAGAAGAACCTGAAGATTTTTCTTCTTTTCTTTCTTCTTTTTCTTTTTTGCCATCGGGCCTTTTACTATTGGATTTTCCCATTTTGGATTATAATTGGTTACCTTACCAGTTGGATTAAAAGTTAAAAAGAATTTGAAGATTTTGAAGCGTTTAAAATGAGCAGGAAACCCATATCTTCTGGTGTTTCTACTTCTACCTCTGCCTCCCCACCACCTGGAGGACAACGTTTAATTCAGACAATGTTGAAGCAAGATATAGAACAAGAAAAAGTGACTTTACAGATGATTATGCAAGGAATCCAAGATCTCAAGATAAAAACAGATACTATTGAACAAAGAACAGAGAAGACTGATGAAAAAGTAGAAAATATTCAATAAATGATGGTGAAGTATGATGAGAGATTCCAAAAAATTGAGGAAGAAGGTAAACAAAGAGAGGAGAAGATTGGAAATATTGACAGCAGATTAACAGTGGTTGAACAAGATAAAAGTGGGATGTTGAGGTGGGAGATGGAGAGGTCGGAATTCTATCTCAGATTTCAAAATATAGAAGAAGAAAAAGGAGAAAACTTGGCTGCAATAATGATAGAATTGTTGGCAGATGCTTTGGAAATTACAGAGGAAAAGATGATGGATGGAGTAGACGAGGTATACCGAGTTTATACAAGACATGCAATGAGAAATAAATTACCAAGGGAAGTCCATATCAGATTTACCAAAAAATCCATCAAAACACAAATATTGCAAGCTGTAAGAGAGAAGACGTTGAAATACAAAGGCAAAGAGATTGTGGTTTTAAAACAAATACCCAGAAGAGTGAGAGAGATGAGAAGAGAACATCGATTTTTGACCAAAATGTTATTGAAAAAGGAAGTGAATTATAGATGGCTGTTCCCAGAAGGATTAATGTTTATGTGGCAAGAACAGAGACATAGAATTGATTCAATTGAGAAAGAAGAACTTTTCCACGCAGAACTTTTTGGAAGGAGAGGCAGAGAAAGAGGTTTCATTAATTGAGTTTCAAGAGGAACAACTGGAGATTGAAAAAGAGGAAGGCGCAGTAGGTGGACAGGTGGATAGTAAAGAACAGCGTGAAGTAAGATCTATGAGAGCTGTTAGACCTAAATATAAAGCATAATCATGGAAGAAAAAAAGTTGATTACAATGAATATAAATGGACTCAATTCAGCTGTTAAAAGAAGGAAAACCTTTCATTAGAGAAACTAAAATTTGCTATAATTTGTCTGCAAGAAGTACATATTAAAAAACAACATGAACAATTGTTAGTACAGCCAAAATTAGGGAAAATATTTACTTCTTTGACTCAATGTAAGAAAAGAGGAGTGGTTCTATACATTAAAGAGGCCATCCCAGCAAAATTGATTTATACTGATGAAGACGGAAGAGTATTAATGGTGGAAATAATGGTCAACAATATAAAAATACTTTTGATTGCAATTTATGCTCTGAATGATAAACAAGAAGAATTCTATAAAAAAATTACACATGAAAATAACTGGACTGGACTATGTTAATATAATTATGCTGGGAGACTTCAATGGAATTGTGGATAATAAACTAGACTATATAGCAACAACAACAAAACAAAATAGAAAGACTCTCCCTAAAGCTTTTTTTAAAATGACAGACGAATTAACTTTAAAAGACATTTGGAGAGAAAGAAATGTTAAAACTAAACAATACACTTTCTACTCAAATAGACATTTATCATGGTCCAAATTGGATATGATTTGGATCTCAACAGAATTAATATCTAATATTCAAGAAACAAATATTGAAATAAGTACTTGGGCAGATCATAACCTAATGACAATTAAATGGAAGGGACAAAAAAAAAAGATTGAGATGGACATTAAACAATACTATTTTAAAGGAAAAAGATTTTACACAATGGATGGAGAAAGAATTGGCTTTTTTCTTTAGAGAAAATAAAAAAGAAGATATTTCAACACAGAATGTTTGGGATACGATGAAGGCATATGATAGAGGTTTGATAATAGAATATATAAGAAAAAAGAATATTAGGAAAAGGCAAGCCATTAAGGCCTTGGAAGATGAGTATAAGACTTGAAAAAGAATTACAGAAAACGCCACAGAAAAAGAATATTAAATTGAAGTTGGATATAATTAAACATAAAATGGAATTAATAGAGAAAGAAGAATTGGCATAGAAAATTAGAAATTCTAAACAGAATTACTTTGAAGATGCAAATAAACCAGGTAGATGGCTAGCATATAAATTGAGAAAGGAGAAAGAATCAAGAAAAATATTGAAGTTAATAGATGACCAAGGCCAAGTTGTTATGGTAATAAGGAGAAAAAAGAAATTATTCGAGATTTCTATGGGCAATAATATAAACAAGAGAATATTGATGAGGAAAAAGTCAAACAGTATCTACAGAATGCTAATCTACCGAAGATACCTAAAGAGACTGAAGAAATGCTAGAAAGCAATATAACAATGATGGAATTAACTGAAGCACTTAAGAAACAAAATAATGGGAAAGCACCAGGTCCAGATGGGCTTCCGGCAGAATTTTATAAAACATTACAAGAATCATTGAGTATTCCATTGCTAGAAGTTATGAATGAAGTTATGTTAAAGAAGATGATACCCAAAACATGGTCAGAGGCTTATATTACACTTATACCAAAAGAAGAGGCTGATCCACTGCAAATTAAGAACTATAGACCTATCTCTTTATTAAATGCAGACTATAAAATCTTTGCTTCAATTTTAGCAGAAAGACTTAAAAAATACTTAAATAATTTCATTCACCCAGATCAAAATGGATTTCTGCCAAAGAGACAAATTAGAGACAATATGAGAGTAATTTTGGATACTTTGGAATATTATGAGGCACACCCTGAAAAGCAAATGGCTTTGATATTCCTAGATGCTCAAAAGGCATTCGACAATGTGAACTGGAGATTTATGTTATTATTATTGGAACAGATGGGTTTTGCCAGAAAATTTATCCAAGCAATAGAAGCCATATACAATAAGCAGACAGCAAAGGTAATGATGGAGGGAGAACTTACAGACTTTATCAATATAAGAAAAGGTGCAAGACAAGGATGTCCCCTATCTCCTTTGCTATTTGTATTGACTTTGGAAGTGTTGAACAGAAATATTAGAGATGATAAAAGCATAAAAGGAATGAACATTAAAAAGGAAGAATTTAAACTGCAAGCCTTTGCTGATGACTTAGCCTATATTTTGGAAGATCCATTAGAAACAGCTCCAAAGTTATTGGAAAAGATAGAGACATATGGTGAGGTGGCTGGTTTGAAAATAAATAAAGACAAAACAAAGATTTTGACAAAGAACATGCTACTGAGACAGAGAAAAGAACTGGCAGATCTGTTGAAAATCCAAGTTACGAATAAGGTCAAGTATCTGGGGATATATTTGACGGCAAGATGTAGCACATTAAAAGAGAATAACTATATTAAACTTAAACAACAGATAGCTTTAGATTTGAAGAAATGGGAAAACTTACAATTGTCATTAATAGGGAGAATTTCAACAATCAAGATGAATATCTTACCCAGAATTCTATTTCTGTTTCAAACAATACCAATTAGGCTTGGAAAAGGCTATTTTGAAGATTTAAATAAAATTATGCTGAAGTATACATGGCAAGGTAAGAAAGTGAGAATAAAGCTAAAGCTTTTGCAAGATGCTAGAATTAGAGGAGGTTTTGGCCTGCCCAATTGGGAATTGTATTACCAAGCTGCAAATTTGATGTGGGTCAAGGAATGGATAATATTAAGAAAGACTAGATTGTTGACGCTAGAAGGTCATGATTTGCTGTTGGGTTGGCACGCTTTTTTATGGTATAAGGGAACTAAAACACAGGGTTATTTTAGAAGACATTATATACGGGAGTCTTTGTGGTTAAATTGGGAGAAGATAAAAAGACAATGTTATTTGAAAATTCCAGTTTGGTTATCGACTATTGAAGCATTTTCTTATCCTATAATTTATAAGAAGGAACAAACAGTTAGATATGGGGAACTATTGAATGAAAAGGGTGAACTTAAATCGATACAAAATTTAGAGGAACAAGGTATAAAGATGAATTGGTTTTCATATGTGCAAATACATTCAAGGTATGATGAAGATTTTAAAACAGAGGGATTTTATGATAAACAGACTGATCTAGATAAGATCTTGATGGGTACTGATGAGAAGATGATTAAAAAATTATATGGTTATCTACTGGGAATTAAGTTAGAGGAAGAACAAATTAAAGAAACTATGATTGTTTGGGGGAAGAACTTTGGATATAGGATTGATCTAGAGAAATGGCAAAAATTGTGGTCTCAAAATTATAAAATGACAATGTCAACAGCATATAAAGAAAATTTGTATAAGATGTTTTACAGGTGGCACTTTCCCCCGACAAGTATAGCAAGAATGTTTTAGAATAAATCTGAAAAATGCTGGAAATGTCATCAGATACCTGGCTCATATTACCATATGTGGTGGACTTGTGAGAACGCTAGAAAATATTGGACTAAAATTCGCATGTGGTTGGAAAAAATGATAAAGAAACGTATAGATTTGAAACCGGAGTTTTTTCTGTTGGGAATCTTACCAGATATTTACAGTAAAGACTTGAAATATCTGATTGTAAATGTATTAACAGCGGCTAGGATTGTATTTTCTAAAAATTGGAAGAATGAGAAAATACCATCGCAGGAAGAAATTAAGAAAATATTGGAATGTGCTGAGATGAGTAGATTGACATTTGAAATTTGAGAGCAAGAGGATAAACAATGTTATGAAATTTGGGATCTTTTATATCAATGGTTAGATGACAAAATACAATAATAGAATATCTAGAATGTTAGATAGCAAGGAATATCTTTATTTTTTCTTTTTCTTTTGTTATTTGACATTATATCTATAAAGGATTTGTAGGACAGATCTGGTATGATTATAGATTTGTTATAGAATAAACTGTTTAACGTATTGTTATCTCATAAAGCATAAATGATTAAAAGTATAGTCAAATGATTTTTTAATAGCGATATTAGGATATATAAGTTTGGATTGACAATATGAGTTGTTATATAATATAACTGTAGTTGAGACTGCAAAATGAATGCACAAAACTGATGAACCAACCGACACACTGTATGTACATAAGAAAGTTGATGTTTTTATGTCTTGTTTGTTTTTGTTTGTAGAAAATTAATAAAATTGTTTTTAAAAAAAAAAAGAATAAAATGTGTAAAAATGAATAAGTAGAAGGTATCATCAGCTCCAGTGGTCCAACCCTGTCCATCAGCTAAAAATGTCACAGAAATTCACATTTTAGATATAAGAATAATGAATAATGTCAAAAATCATGACAATCCCTTTAATTTATTAATTACATACTAAGCCAGGGTTGGGGGAATTCCTGAAAGCTGTATTCCTAAATTGGAGAAGTGTAGGAAAGAGTTTTTTACAGAGTTGTTTGGGAGAAAGAGGTTTTCGAATTACAGGATCCTGGTAAGTAATAAGGAAGAATTAAAGATAATAATCTGAAATTTACTGAAGTAATATAATTTTCATCCATGTTTTAAAAGTGTGTACTGGGGATAAAAATGGGATGGACTGGAAAGCAAATGGTCCTTTCTATAGAATTTAGTTGACCTTGTTTACGAACCTTTTACGTGAAGGAGAGGAGCTGGGAGCCAAACTGATTTCAGCCTTGGCTTCTCAAGACTGAAATCCACGTGGGGAGATTAAACGTCACATACTTCGTGAAGTATTAGGTCTTTCTTCCAATTGCCTCCAACCTAGTTGTCCAAGCTCACTAAGAACAGCTGAGGGCCCTAATATGACTCAGCATGCAGAGGAAAGCCAAGGAGATAGCAGCCAGAGCAGGGATCCTGCAGCTGTGCTTGTCAGGCTGAGCCTGATTGGAATACTTAAAACATGCAGAAGGGGATTGTGGCATTGGTGCTGTAGTTGTTTTGAAGAAGAATGAGGGGCTGCCACACAGAGGAAGGGGTCAAGCTATTTTCTAAAGCACCCAAAGGCCAGACAAGAAATAATGGATGGAATCTGAACAACGACAGATTTAACCTGGAAATAAGGAGAAACTTTCTGAAAGTGAGAGCAATCAGCCAATGGAACAGCTTGCCCTCGAAAGTTGTGGGAGCGCCATCACTTGAGACTTTGAAGAAGAGATTGGACTGCCATTTGTCAGAAATGGTGTAGGGTCTCCTGCTTGGGCAGGGGGGGTGGACTAGATGACCTATAAGGTCCCTTCCAACTCTGATTATCTGTTAAATCTGAGAAGGATAAACAGCTTGAGGATGGGCAGAGAAAAATAATCAATGGTTTTTTACATTTCCATGCTGATCCCTGAAAAAGTTGCATTTCTCACATGGGATATTTGCATTAAGAAACCATATAGCTGCTGTGCTTGAGGAAGCACTTTGTAAAGGCAAACAAATTTAATAAATAAATTAATAAAAATAAAAAGTAAAAGCATTTCTCGGCCCTTTCCCAGATATGCTCTCTTGGAATAACTGGAGGAATTGCTGCCTTGAAAAACTGGAATCAAGGTTCTAAATCACTAGTATTTTAATATTTTAAAAATTACTCAATATTCCACCATAAATCCAATATCCCAACTGTTTAAAAACACCAATAGAATCAATCATTCACCAAATTTAATCAGTCCCTGTACTATATCTTCAATCTCCATAAATTATAAATTTCAATATATATTTACACATCATTAATAATAATACAGTTAGGTTACCACATCAAAAATGTCTACAGTCTAACCTTAATTTACAGATTACAAATTAGTTTAATTTATTGTCATTGCACCTCTGTAAAATGAAATCAAACACCATTTTCAGTGCACATCATGACTATGAAAACAACTGGTTCACCTCATCTCGGTAGGCAGACTCATCCCCCCTGGAGATAAGTCCCAGCACTGTTGTATCATCTGCAAATTTGGTAATAGTATTACTAGTGTGAATGGGAATACAGTCATGCACATGAAGAGTATAGAGCAGGGGTCTCAAACTCAATTTACCTGGGGGCCACTGGAGGCAGAGTCTGGGTGAGGCTGGGCCGCATAAGGGATTCCACAAAAAACGTTAAAAAATATCCTCAAATGTCATCAATAGTTAATGATTTCTCTAATACATGAACTGTCCTGAACACATGAATGGAACATTGAATGAAGATCATGAATAGTTCCTCAGAACATGGCTTCTCCAGCTTACTCCTTGCTGCCGGAGACTTGACAACGCTTCCTCTCACATATCTGAGCCACATTTGGCTTGAGAGAGGAGGCACTTGAGACCCTCAGTATGGCTTGAAGATGATCATCAGTAAGTCTGGACCTGTACTTGGACTTGTTAAAGTTCAGGGTGGAGAAGAAGCCATGACAAGGAACGGCAGGTGGGGCTTCCTTCAGAGGTCCATTCCCCCTGTGGGCCGCACTAATATTATACTTTCATATCAGGGTGGGGGCCACAGGATATCATCCTGCGGGCCACAATTGGCCCACGGGCCGTGAGTTTGAGACCCCTGGTATAGAGTAAGGGACTTAACATGCAACCCTATGGTGTACTAGTGTTAAGAATAAGGGCTGAAGAGGTATGATTTCCTAATCTGAGCCTCTGTGAGCGGCCAGACAGGAAATCCACAATCCAAAGGCAGATTGAATAAGAAAGTCCAAGGTCCAGAACTTTAGACATTAGTCGATGTGGAAGAAATGTGTTAAATGCAGAACTAAAATCTACAAAAAGCATCCTCACATAGCCCCCCTGCTGTTCTAGATGAATCAGAGCAGCGCGAAGAGTGATAGCTACAGCATCCTCTGTAGATCTATTTCTCCTGTATGCAAACTGGTGTTTATCAAATGTATGTGGAAGACCAGAAATGATGTGCCAGCAGACTAATTTCTCAAAGCACTTCATGATGATACTGGTCTGTAATCATTGAGGTTATTGATAGAGGACTTCTTTGGCAGTGGAACAATGGTGGAAGCCTTCAAACAAGATGGAATAGAGGACTGGGATAAAGACCGATTGAAGATCCCGGTAAAGATTCAAGCCAACTGATTAGCACCGTCTGTAATAACTCGGCCAGAGATACTGTCAGGACCATCAGTCTTTTCTAGGGTCCATAGCCCTCAGAATGTTCCTCACCTCCTGTTCCTCCATAATGAGGTGGGAGCTACAATTGGCTGGTGGTTGTATTTTAGATGTCTCTGATGTCTCCACTTCAAAGCGAGCAAAGAAATGATTCAATTCCTCTGCCAATGAAGCATCCCCTTCAGCAGGGATGACATTGGTCGGTTGATGGTTGGTAATTTGTTGAATCCCTCACCACATCTGCTATAAAAATTATCCTCAATCTTCCACTTATAATCAGTCTTGGCCTTCCAAATACCTTTCTTCAGATTAGCTCTGACAACAAATTTGCTTGTGATTATAGTAAATTCTATTATCTATTTATGTCCTATTGTTTTTCTAATTTATATTTTCTCCTTTTAATTCCTAATACATTAGTATTGAGAGTTATTTTATCTCTATCTATCATCTCTTACTCTTTTTGAGACTTCAACATTTATTGACTTTTTTATATATATATATTTCTCTCTTGAGACCTTATTTCTCTTTCTATCATTTTTATACCAACTAAATATTCCCTCTGGCTTACCCCTTGTCTCCTTTTGCCGCATCATTTGAACACCCATCCATAGTCCTTTCATCATTTCCCCCTTTCCTCCCTTTTCTATTGTAAACTCTAAAGAATTATCTATTTGATTCATACTTATTAATCTTATCCCTTCGATGTCTTCATCTTGTTGCTTTTTTCTGAGTATTATATTCATTCCCACCCTTGCCTTGTTAAGGGTCTTCTACACTCACATCTTTCTTTTTTGGAAAATCCCATGATCTCCTTATGATTTTTTATCACAGTTTCATATAAACTGGTGAGCACTGATAACATTTCTTCATACACTTCTACTGTCCCCTGTTGAGTCATTTTGCAATAAATTAGTATATTAAAAATTACTCCATACACCCTAGAGCTCCAATGTCCCAATATCTGAAAACTCCACAATTACTAAAATTTAGTCAATCCCAGAATCATATCTCCAAGACCCCCAAGTTGATAGTCCTTAAAGGTTGGTTGGTGATTTTCCAATTTGCTTCTTCCCAATTGCCAAATTTTAAAATCTTATTTAGTTTTTCTTCTTTTCTATTTTCTTCTTTCACCTTCCTTTTTTTTTTTTATCTTGTAAGATGTTCTATCAGGTAGCTTAGATAATTCAAATCCAAATTGGCCCCTTGAATTTTCTTCAGTCTTTAAAGTCCACCATTCAATAAGCAGTTTTAATAGAGAGCTATTTATTTGCAGTTCAATTTGTCTTAGATATTTTCAAAATGTTCACTAATGTTTCCAAACATTTAAGTCACCTACCAAAATAGAATCAAGATCAGGTGGCCTTCCAGTTATTGTTTACTTTCTCTTTTATTTATTTGTGTTAAACAATTATCACTTTCACGAAGGTTCCCATGTTGTAATGCTCCTCCAATAGATGGCTCCCCTGCTCCCAATTCCAGTATAAAACAGCATAAAACAACTGATTATCAAACAGATCAAGGTGGGTTAAAAATAAAAATAAAAAGGCAATTTCTCCCAATTATCACTTTTCAAGTAATCTAAGCTTTCTATGTTTTAAAGCTTCCATTAAACATTTATTTCACCTCTGGGTCTTTAATCTTTCTCCCTCTGACCGGCTGCCACTTTCTTGCTATTTGGAGATTATTTTAGAAATTTTTTAACTTGGGTAGATCTCTAGCATAAAAATTGGAAGTTGTCTCACCCAGTTTCAATGCTCTGTCCCCATGTCACTCCAGGACAAATCTTATTGTCCCTGTTGTCACAGCATGTGACTTGCCAAAATGGATGTCATCCCTGCTGCCATTCAGGAGAGCTTTCTTCAGACCTAACGAGAAAATTGTGGGTTTCCTCATGGTCGATGAAACATCTCTCCTTTCTTCACCACCCTTCCAGGGCAGCTAGGATTCCATAGGGTCTCCCAACAGCAGTTGCTGCATGGTTTTCATGGAACTCATTGGAGCCCCGCTATTTTCCAGCCATTTGCGCCGTAACATCAACCTGAAGTCTTCTTTTCCTCCTTATTCTACTGGACAATAAGATCTGCTCTATTAGCATATGATGGAAATATATATTTTCTATATGAATGTATGTATCATGATTTTTTTAGAGTCAAAGAAATGTACCTTTCTGGTGTCAACAGTCAAATTTAATAATCACATCACACAATAATTAATATTTTAAATAATAATAAAAGAATAAAATTGTATTTACTGTACAGTTTGAGATTGCTTATAGATAGAAGTCTATATGTAGGGTAAGCCACAAGGGGTTGAGCCAAGTGAATCTCTTCCTATTATGTAAGGCTGTGTTGCAAGGATGATGAGAACAAAGAGCTGGGTATGATTTTCTCAGTTTAAATTTGGCAGCTTTAAGATGGGTAGATTTCAAATCCCAAAATTTCCTAGCCAGCATGCCAGCTGAATGTTGAGGACAGACTGATATATGATTCCCTCAATCTAACCCAGAGTTTCTCAAATTTGTCAACTTTAAGATGGATTAATTCTAAACTGCCTAATCAGCATGCTAGGGAATGTTGGGGGCCTTAGCATGTTGGCTAGGGAATTCTGGGAGTTGAAGTCCATCCATTTTAAAGTTGCCAAATTTGGAGGGTGGAAACATTGGCTAAACACAAAATAGATTGGATGAAGGCTGGATCTACAAACCTGTGATGAGCAAGTACATGTATTCAGAATCTGCCTGGACCTCATGACAGTATAGTGTGCATGTTTGAGGAATTCAGTTTGCTGAGAACTGCAGTCAGTCAGAATACGCTAGAAATCCAGCCTGCTATAGATTTTGGCAAAGTATGCCCAGCTGCTGGGACAGTCAGAAACTATTTTAACTCTTCTAAGGAACGTGATACTACAAAAGGAGAAGTTTAGAAGAGACTGCAGGTGGGCTTTAGGCTTGTTGAGCCAGTCTGGGCGCTGTTTCCTTTTCCTTCCACATACTACCAGCCCTTCACGTTTGCATGTAATAAAATGCCAAAGGGGACAGCTATTTATAAGGCTGGAGAATCTTCTGGGCTGCTATGACAAATTTTTATCCTGTGTATGAGATTTGGTACATGGAAATAATTAGCTGTACTGTATTCCCCACCCTGAGGGCAGCAACACCAACTAGCTTTCCTATTCTCTACTTCTGCCCTATCTCTACCTTCCTCATTCATCCTGCACCACTTTTCTAGGTAATTTGTTAGACACAAACCTGAGAATAAAGATTTGAAGTTTGGGCTTTGATTATTCAACCCTGGGAGGGAAAAACCACTTTTCTCCTGACCACTACGCTTCTCTCCTCTCTTGAAATCTGTGATGAAGAATAGCACTCACGAATGTGGAGGTAACTGCTTGCTGAGGGAAATTCATGATTTATTAAAACAGGATGCAAGATAGAAATTTAATGGGAGAGATGCCCCAAAACAGGGCATCAAAGAAAGACTGCCAACTTACTGTTTAGAAGGATGTTGAAGTTCAGAAACTTAGGAGAATTGGAGTACTCTGGAAGAAGGCATAGCAATAGCCAGTTTCTCAGATAGGAGCATTCAATGCCATAACTTTGGGATCATCATCTGTATGTACATCATACATACAATTTCACTCTTTGTTAGATTTATACAGTAAACCACTTACGTTGAATGAAACGTACCTAGTAGTCTTACTTCATCTCTCCTTCTTACAATCTCCATAAGTAGATTGAGTTGAGAAACTGTAACTGGCCCAAAGTCATCAAGTCAGCTTTCATGGCTGAGGGTAGACTTGAACCAGTCTCTCTTCATTCCAAGCCTTTATCTGTGCATGACACTTATGGTAGATGAGTTTGAGCTTTAATACCTTTTCCAGCTCTTTTCTTGTTACCATATATCTCAAATGTATTTAAGCCTATGAGCTGTCTGGCAATATCTGCCATTTTTAATTATCTGTAGTTGGGAATAGAATCATACTGAAAGAATGCTAAACTGTAGTTAAGTCATTCCTTGGTCTAACAACACATCCTACAAACCATTCTGAGGCCTGATACATAGTAAATTCTGCTGAGATCAAGCTCCATATTTCTCTAGTGCTGATATAAACTTTGTGAAAATATAAATTATCCAGCACAATATGGAATGGAACAAGGCAGAAGAGAGATTTTTGTGGGTGGGAGAGAATTATCCAAATTTAGGTGGGCTTCCAAATTGCACTACATGAATTGTTTACAGCTAAAGATATTGTGGTTCTTTTGAATCCTGTGGGTGATCTATCCTCGTGTGATTTGCTGCTAAGAGAAAGGATTTATCAGTGCATTATTATAGGTGGATGATTGGTTTTGGTGGTATATTCTGGAAGATGGGGATGGGGCCATTATTGTCACTAGGTAGAGTGTTAGATCGGGTAGATCGGGCTATTGAGACATGAGACCAAAGTGAACAGTTAGCTCTTTATTGGATATACAGTTCTGTCCAAGACCTGCGAGACGCTCGGCTTTATTTAACCGGCCAGCGGCTCGGCGACCAATCAGAACTCAGGATTTGGAGAATGTTAATATAGAACATAGAGGACTTTGTTTTCTTCAAATGTTATAATGGAAGTGCATTAGATCCCAACTAAATTGCATGGATGTTCCAAGAGCATATGCAGAAAGCCAGTTTGCTGTAACCATAAATTTGCTTGGCTCATGAACTTAGAAATAGGTACACATGTAAAGGAAGATTATGTTTTGTAGTTTTATGTTGTATTCTACTGTATTATAATTGTGTTCTATTATAGTTACCTAAAACTAGTTGGGTAACATTTGAATAATCAATAGCCAGTAAAAGCTATTGGATAAACTAAACAAAAAGTGTGACATAAGCTAAAACAATGTCATTTTTATAAACTCGATTTCAATGGGATAACACAATAAACATTGTCTGATGGAGATCACCTTCTTAGCAAAAGCGTACTCCAACTTAGATGGGTCCCGGACTCTGTTGTCTTTTAGAAAAGTCTTTAAAACATGTCTCCTCCAAAGAATTTTGAGTGTAGAATACAAGCCCCCTCCCCACTTTTAATTTGATTTTTTATATAAGGTTTTAACCATTTCTCAAGCCCTGGGGTTATTGTAATTTGCATTGTTTTCCATTTGTTTGTAATCTTCTTAGTGTAAAGGGGCAGGCAAATCCTGAGTCTCTTGAGGATTATATACATTCTAATAAATAGTTATGTATAATCATATTTAGCCAGATTTCAGTATGCTTAACTTTGCTAAAACATGCCCCAGACAAAAGAAATCTATAGGGAAATGAGCTCCATTATTAGAGGAAGTGAGAAAAGGAAGTGAGAAAAGGAAGATTGCTGATGGTTTTTTCCAAAGAGGTGATGCAGTGAAAGTCAATATGCAATTTTAATGGTAGGTAAACTTATTTTGAAAGGGCCTCCTGCCTAGATATCTGCACAATAAAAGAGCTGTTCAGTTATACAGCAATGGGTTAGGTTGTTAAGGGGAAGATATACTCAAAGCACAATTTCTTTACTTTCTTTTTCAGGTCTACATAGCCAGGCTCTCTATCACAGTGTTCACTCTCCAAAACTATACTCTTGATGGGCCTGGAATGTTCCTTCTTGCTCAGGGTTTTAGCATTGATGCCTGGAGAAGGGAAGACTCTTCCTCCTGATATTTTATTCCTGCACATACCCCTTCAGCTTTGCTTTTGTCTCACACAAATCTTTTAATTAAAACCAGCTACAAAAGGCCTAACTAAGTGCTGCCCGCCAAGGAGAAAAAGAGGATCATTGCTATGGAAATCAATGGGAGAGGCTGAACTACCACTACATACTTGGCATCATCAATCCAGCAAAGCTGGGCTGGGGTAGAAAATCACATAATTAAAAAATGTGAAATATCTAATTTATTTCACATTTGTAGTCTGTATCTTACCAACAGCAAGAGTTCTCATAATTCATAAATTGGGCTTGCCCTAATTATAGAAAATAGGGATCCATAAGATATCCTAACCCAACTCAATATTATTTGAATTTAAGAAACTCATTTGAGTTCAGATGTCCTTTGCAGATTTATAGAAGAGGCTTAGGCAACCAGAAGAGGTACTAACCCAATACAGCCTTCCTAATCTTGTGTTCTCTAGCTTTTTTGAAATTACAGCTGCTAGAATTCACCAAGCACCTCTGTGTTTACAGTGTCATGTGTTCACTTCATCCTCTAAGTGGTAATAAAGTCCAAGGCAAGGATAGACATCTGAGTTTGCTTTTCATTCTGCTTAATTTATAAATTGGTGGAACATAAGTGGAGCCAAACAGGATATACATTCCTACAATATAATAGATCTACCACATCACACCAGGTATTCATAAACATGCTGAATAATAAGATGCTTCCAATTTTCAACTATTTTATGCTCCTGTTGGCTGAAGTGGATTTTCTACCCACCTTATTTCATTTAGCAAGAGACAGTGGAACTGAAGGAATGGCCTATGAAAGAAGGGTCAAAGGAGCCAATCTCTTAACAAAGTTACCTATTAGTGCACATGAATCCAGCTCAGTGTTTTAATTTATTCTTTTTGTTTAATTGCACATACAGTTGAAGAAAAGGTGAATTATTCTTCAAGTTGACTATTCAAAATGAACAAGTTCTCCAATCATTTCATACCCATCCAGTTCTACCGGCCAGTATGATTTTATCTATCATGGGTTTAATTAGACTAAATATACACTTTGTTCTTAAAAAGACTCACAGTGCAGATAGTCCATGACTTACAACCATTTGTTTAATGACCATCAGAAAATCACATCATCCCTGCGATCATGTGATCAAAATTCAGGGCTTGGGAACTGGCCTGTACTTACAACAGTTGCCATATTCTGGGTGTCACATGATCACTATTTGCAACCTTCCCAGTGGGCTATTGACAAGCAATGGCAAATGGCAATAGGGGAATCCAAATTTATTAACAAACCATGTGATTTGCCTGACAACAGAGTCTAAATTGGCTCTAAAATAGGTGTGACTTACTTTGCAACTGCATTGCTTAATGACAGAAGTTCCAATCCTAAATGTGGTCATAAGTCAAGGACTATTTGTATAAGGAGGGGAGTAAAATGTGGGAAGGAGGGTTGTACTTGAATGGCATTTCGGAAGGAATTACTCCAAAGAATTCTGAAACCAAGGCAAAAGTTAATTTTGATTTTAATTAAACAGCTTCTCTCCATGTATTTAATATTTTCCCATCATATCAAAAGAACCATGTAGTGGTACAGTACTTTTTGGGGTGGTTTTGGTAAAGCTTAAAGCTTTTGCAGCCTTTGAAATTTTTGATCTACATGGAAACCCTGGAAATGAAAGAAGATAAGCTAAAACAATGAATATTCACATTTTCTAGTTATTAAGATATAATTATTATTACTACTGAACTATAATATTTAAATTGTAAACATACCTATTTTTATTATCTTACTTCAAAATCAAAATTTCTCCAACATTTTGCTTTCATTTTACTGTCTTTTAAGGCTGCAGAATTTGTATTTATAAGAAAATAAGTTATTGACTTTGCATGTTTAAGTCATTGTTAAATATTACTATTGTTGAATGAGCAGCAACAATGCAAATTCTTGTCCTGTTGACATGACAGTGTGAGGGTGACAATTTATTTCCCTCCCATCTTGGAGAATTGCAAGTGGAAACAAGATGATTACAGAGCTCTCACTCAGGCTAACTCATTCACTCCAAACTGTGGCACACAAAATAGTAATCTAGTTAACAAGTGGCTTGCACATGGATTGCTATTTGGAAAGCCTTTCACACTTGAATTATGTCACAAAAACATTGGGAATGCTTTTAGACATGTGTCAAATTTAATGTGCCACCAACTTTTCTGATTGTTGTAACAGACTTAATAGGTGGCTACAGAACAAAGATGACTCCTGAAGCCTTTTGTTATTATGGGGGGGGGGGGGAGAGAGTTGCAGACAGTTTGATTGTATTGTTGTGATTGTTGTTCTTATTAAACAGTAAACCCACCATGAATCCTTAGTTTGGGGGATGGTTCTTTTCAGCTGTTGGCTGAAAAGCATGTCATAGCATGCAGAGATATGGGATAGAGGATTTCCAAGATGTTGAGGCTGTCATTAAAAAATGACATCTCTCTCCTAAAGTTGCATCTTTTTCCTATATTGTAAACTTAGGAGCTCTCCCAGCACCGCATCACCTTATTTCCAAGTCAGGAGATTTTAGCCAGCTGTTAAATGTGCAAAGAACAAAAGGCTGGTGGTAGCCACCAGTACTCACTGATTGATATATATATATAAAATATATAAAATCCTGGGGACACAACTTGGTGGTCCACCTGGGGGCCAGGAGGCTGGTCTCCTTTCCCGGGTAAGTTGAGGGTGAAAGTGAAGAAAAGCTGGTAGTGGCGATGGGAACAAACTTTAGTATTGTTCCTGCACTTCTTCAAAGCTGGCCCATCGGCGCCAGGCGCCCAGTCGAGAGAAGAAGCTGCTTTTAAGCGCACCTTGACCTTGCTGGCAGGGGACGGATCCCTCCACTTGTCCAACACGTCTCCTGCCAGGGAGCGGCATTGAAAGAGCGGAGAGCCAGAGCGCGCTGAGGAAAGGCCCTGAAAAGACAGCTTAGGGCCTCCCGCGGCGAGGAGCGAAGGATTAAGGAGGGGGGCCTTTGTGGAAAGAGGTAGACTGGCAAGTGGGGAGGGAAGCAGGAAGAGTCACGCTAAGGCGGAGGTACAGGCTGGATTTACCTCAGGAATGGTTGCTGTAACTCCTCGCGCTGGGGAGGCCCAGACACACCGTCCTCTGGCGGAATTCTCTTGCAATTACGTAAGGATCACATCTGAGGAAAGGAGAGAGGACCAACACCCAGCTCTTATAAGTCAGGTGATGTGGGGGGGGGGCGACATTAGCGAGTTGCTCCGATACGGAGGAGAGCGGGATAGAAAGCAGCTGGCCTCCCCACTTGGGAGAAAAATATGTGATCCTCTTAACTGTTGGTAGTGTATTCCCTTGCCATCTGGCAAATTGTGGGTTTGCTCAAAACGTTGGTATTCTTCCTTCCTTCCTTCCTAAAGGTTAAGGTAACTTAAACAGTAAAATAGCCACTAAACATAGGATTATCATGAAACAATCAGAAGATGGTTTTGATGGAATTAATGGAGAGAATGCTTGCACTTAATTTGCCAAACTGTTAGAAGAATTTTCTTGTCCAATTTCCTGAGCCAGGTCATGAATAAACACAAATGGTAAAACTGCTGGAAGTATTTTAGTCATTCAACCACATACAATGGTTGAAGGTATCCTGCATTGTTAGGGATCTACCAATAATGACCAGTATACCAGTATATAGTATATGATATATATAATGACCAGTATACCAGTATATAGTATACCAGTATAATACACCCGTATAAGTAGGCTTTGATGTTTAGACTGATGTAGTTCTACCCTGGGCTTTGAGCTTGAGATGCATGTTGAATTTGTGTAAAGATACTCCCAATTTCACATTGTGTGTGTGTGTGTGTGCGCGCGTATGTGTGTACAAGTCAGTGTTGACTACCCACAATTAACTGGATTAATTCACATAGTTTTCATGGCAATATTTGTTCTAAAGTGGCTTTCTATTGCTTTTTTCCTAAGAGCTGAGATAATAATTTACCAAAACCATTCAGCCATGTCTTGCCTAAACCAGGATTAGAAATCAGTGTCAGTTAATTTTTAGCCTGGTGCCTTTAACCTAAACAAGTTGATTTATATGTCCTTCAAATGTTCTAAGTAGAGCAACAAAATTGGTGCAACCATTTTATTTAAAATTTTGTTTAAAATATCTATACAATATGTCTTTAATACCAATTAAAACCAGTCACTGAAGTTTGACTGGAATTGCTTTTTAAAACATTTTGACTATATTACTTTAAAATGAAAAAATATATAGTAAAATTTACATGTATCATACTGTATTCTGTAAATAAAAACAAGGGAACAATAATCTAGGAAAGTGCATAACAATAATAAACAAGATTAACTATCTTTTTACTTTTTAAGTTAACAGTAACATTATAGTTTGGGTCTAGTTGCTAATGCTTGGTTTTAATTGGCACACTGTACCAGAGGGTTTTTTAATACAAATTCAAACATAAAATAGATCTTTTGAACTTAAACCGACTTAACTTAGTTAAAAACTAAAATATATCCTATTGATTATGATGGGTCTATTTTAAATGTGAATAAATGTAGATCCAAATGTATGTACACTGCTCAAAAAAATAAAGGGAACACTTAAACAGCACAATGTAACTCCAAGTCAATCACACTTTTGTGAAATCCAACTGTCTACTTAGGTAGCAACACTGATTGACAATCAATTTCACATGCTATTGTGCAAATGGAAGAGACAACAGGTGGAAAGCATAGGCAGTTAGCAAGACATCCCCAATAAAGGAGTGGTTCTGCAGGTGGTAACCACAGACTACTTCTCAATTCCTATGCTTTCTGGCTGAGGGTTTGGTCACTTTTGAATGCTGGTGGTGCTTTCACTCTAGTGGTAGCATAAGACGGAGTCTACAACCCACACAAGTGGCTCAGGTAGTGCAGCTCATCCAGGATGGCACATCAAAGTGAGCTGTGGCAAGAAAGTTTGCTGTGTCTGTCAGCGTTCTGTCCAGAGCATGGAGGCGCTACCGGGAGACAGGCCAGTACATCAGGAGACGTGGAGGAGGCTGTAGGAGGGCAACAACCCAGGATCAGAACCACTACCTCCGCCTTTGTGCAAGGAGGGGCAGGAGGAGCACTGCCAGAGCCCTGCAAAATGACCTCCAGCAGGCCACAAATGTGCATGTAGCTGCTCAAATGATCAGAAACAGACTCCATGAGAGTGGTATAAGGGCTCGAGGTCCACAGGTGGGGGTCCACAGGTGGGGGTTGTGCTTATAGCCCAACACTGTGCGGGACGTTTGGCATTTGCCAGAGAACACCAAAATTGGCAAATTCGCCACTGGTGGCCTGTGCTCTTCACAGATGAAAGCAAGTTCACACTGAGCACATGTGACAGATGTGACAGGGTCTGGAGATGTAATGGAGAATGTTCTGCTGCCTGCAACATCCTCCAGCATGACCGGTTTGGCAGTGGTTCAGTTATGGTGTGGGGTGGCATTTCTTTAGGGGGCCACACAGCCCTTCATGTGCTTGCCAGAGGTAGCCTGACTGTCATTAGGTACTGAGGTGAGATCCTAAGACCCCTTCTGAGACCATATGCTAGTGCGGTTGGCCCTGAGTTCCTCCTAATGCAAGACAATGCTAGATCTCATGTGGCTGGAGTGTGTCAGTAGTTCCTGCAAGACGAAGGCATTGATGCTATGGACTGGCCCGCCCGTTCCCCAGACCTGAATCCAATTGAGCACATCTGGGATATCATGTCTCGCTCCATCTACCAATGCCACGTTGCACTACAGGCTGTCCAGGAGTTGGGAGATGCTTTAGTCCAGGTGTGGGAGGAGATCCCTCAGGAGACCATCTGCCATCTCATCAGGAGCATGCCCAGGCATTGGAGGGAGGACATAAAGGCACGTGGAGGCCACACACACTACTGAGCCTCATTTTGACTTGTTTTAAGGATATTACATCAAAGTTGGATCAGCCTGTAATGTTTTTTTCCACTTTAATTTTGAGTGTAATTCCAAATCCAGACCTCCATGGGTTGCTAAATTTGATTTTCATTGATAATTTTTGTGTGATTTTGTTGTCAGCACATTCAACTATGTAATGAACAAAGTATTTAATGAGAATATTTCATTCATTCAGATCTAGGATGTCTTATTTTTATGTTCCCTTTATTTTTTTGAGCAGTGTAAAATATTAAAGTATATAATTGGTTATTTGAGGATGTTTTGCTGCTGACGGGTCTGGATTGTGCAACACATGACTCAATGAACCTTTAACTATCATATTTCCTCCTGTCTGTTAGATTTATTTATTTATTTAGTCAATCGATTATAAGATAACAGGTATAAATATAAACATAGTTATGAATACATGAAATGGATACAAATAAGTAAAAGAAAAAGAAACAATAGGATAGGGACGGTAGGTACGTTGGTGCACTTATGCACGCCCCTTACAGACCTCTTAGGAAAGGGGTGAGGTCAATAGTGGACAGTCTAAGGTTAAAGTTTTTGGGGTTTGGGAAAGAAACCACAGAGTCAGGTAGAGTATTCCAAACATTGACCACCCTGTTGCTGAAGTTGTATTTCCTGTAATTAAGTTTGGTGTGGTTTACCTTGAGTTTGTATCTATTGTGTGCTCTTGTATTGTTATGGTTGAAGCTGAAGTATTCATTGACAGGTAGGACATAGCAATATACAGTATAATTTTATATACTATACTTAGATCTGACCGAAGGCGGCGTAGTTCTAGGTTTTCTAAGTCTAGAATTTCAAGTCTAGTGGCATAAGGTATTCTGCAATATGTAGAGGAGTGGAGAACTCTTCTTGTGAAATATTTCTGGACTTTCTCAACTGTGTTAATATCAGATACGTAATGTGGGTTCCAGACTGATGAGCTGTATTCAAGTATTGGTCTAGCAAATGTTTTATATGTTTTAGTTAGTAGTGTGATATTACCAGAGAAAAAACTACACAGGATTAGGTTAGCAACTCTTAATGCCTTTTTGGCTATGTAGTTAGAGTAGGCCCTAGCACTTAAATCATTAGAGATGAGTACTCCAAGGCCCTTGACAAAGTTTGGATCATGAACAAGGTCTTGACTATTCAGCGTGTATTTTATTTTCTGATTTTTTTTTGCCATTATGTAGGACAGAGCATTTATTTGTTCAGATTTGAAGTTGCCATTTGTTTGACCATTCTGATACATAGTCAAGGTCTTTTTGAAAGGTAGCAGTATTGTTGGTGGTGTTGAATAGCTTTACATCATCAGTGAAGAGAACGCAGTTGCTCTTGATATGATCACAGAGGTCATTTATATAGAGTATGAAAAGAATTGGTCCTAGAACATTGCCTTGGGGGACACCACTATTGACAGGCATAGAATTTGATAGGACGCTCCCAATTCTGACCATTTGTTGTCTGTTTGACAGGAATGTTTCCATCCAGTTATGCAGGTGTCCACAGATACCATAAGATTTTAGATCTGAAGCACAGATCATATACTCATATATCTTGGTACTTAACTGCTTTGAAATGCATTGAATTTGGTACTCAATGCATTTTGATGCAAAATTTTTGTCCCGATGTTCATAGGTTGTTTGGTACTCAACACACAATCTAGAACTTGCCAGTATCAGCTGCCTTGTGACTCGCTACGTTATTCCTCATGGGAAAAATTGTTTAGTACTGATCATTTTTGTATTCATTGAATTTCTCAAAATCAATTAACAATGAGTAGTGAAATACTCATAACTAGGTTATAACTAGGTCACTTTGTAAAGGAAAAGGCCTCACATAACTTCCTCCAATCTTGACTGATAGCCAGACAATGGTGGGGAGGCATCAATATATCAAGGTTCTCCTTTTCATTAGTTAGATGGCTAAGAGTGATATGGGTTGGGAATTGTTTGACAACCATGACCTGAGGACACCAACCTTTAGCAGTGGGTCACATAATAGAGTAGTCTGAATTTCCAGAATTTCTACAAGTCCAATTTCTTTTGTTCTAAAAGACTTGTGGCTGTATGACAATTATCCCACAAATTTTTATAGGGCATGACCTATGGAGGAAAGAGATATTGATTCACAGTTGCTTTGGTATAATTTTACACTAATACTGACTCTCCCATGTTATGTTCCCTCCCACATTATTTGTAAAAATCATATACAAGATAAATACTGAATGGGCACAAAATCAAGTTCTTCCAAAATAATCTAGACATCATTAAATTGCACAATCATTAAATTGCACAATTACTTTGGGCCTAACTGTAACAGCAACAGTTGCTTGCCACCAGATTTTTCCCAGGGCAGTTTTCTTTCAGCCTTGTAGCTCTCAATTGGATCCTGCTAGAGACATATGAGACTTGACCCCAGAGTCTTCTGCAATGTCATTGGCCTGCCTGTACTGAGAAATGGCTCATGACAGCCTCCTCCCCCTCCCTCTCCCCTCTCCTCCTCTAATAAAGAGTGATAACCTGGAAGATATTTTTGAAAGGGAGCTAGAGGCCTGGATGGACACTTTGGAGACCTGGCAGCTTAGGAGGATAGGGATAGGAGAAATACTCAATCTGAATGGTGAAAATAGAAATGTTGATGGAGACAAGATCCAAGAGAGGGGTATGGGAGGCAAGCCAAAAAACGAATAAGAATTGAAGTATTAAAATGGTCAAGAGATGATGAATAGAAAGCGAACCTCCAGAAACAAACCGCCAGAAAACGAACCTCAGAAAACATATATATATATATATATATATATATGTACGTATATATATGTATATATGTATGTATATACGTACGTACATACATACATACATACATACATATATACATACATACATACCGTGTTTCTCACATAATAAGGCCGGGCCTTATTTTTTTTTGACCCACCCAAAAAATGGCTAGGACGTCTTTTCGGGGGTGACTTAATTCCCCCCCCTTGCATCCTCGGGTGGGTGGGCAGGCGGCGACAGCTTGGATATTCGGGAGACCTTCGGATTGGGGCCACCGTTGCTTTCCTTTCTCACTTGCTGCTGCAGCGTTAGAGCAACGCCGCGGCGTTTGCCGCAGCCACGTGCGGCCAGTCAGGGCTCTTCCCTGCAACCGGAGCCCTGAGGAGACACTTGCTTCAGGTGCTCCCGTCTTCCCTTTGCTTTCGAAGGTAAAGCGAATTATTTTACAAAGCCTCCCCTGCCTGAGAGGGCAGCCCAACCCCACGTGGGGAGGCTAATTTCCCGGGGGCCTCTTCCATTCTTCCCCGACCTCCCTACGCTGCGTGCCTCTGACGCGCCGGTCCCTTCAGCCCAGCGAGCTCTTCCATCTCAAAGAAAGGCCAGGCGGGTTGCTGCAGACCAGCAGCAGCGGGTCTGAGCCGCTCACAGCGGAAACAACCACCACCCTTAGCCCAATGCGGAGAGAACGAGCGAGGTTAGCGACCGCCAGCCCGGGCGAGATTTGGGAACGAGGGGCAGGAGGAGGCACGCACGCACCTGCAGCTCACTTTCCCAGCTCTTCCCAGCCCTCATGGCTCTGGCGCAGCCCTGGCAGGATGAGTGGAGGGTCCGGCGGGGAGGTGCTCGCTGCCCGCCAGGGCCGCGCCAGAGCCGTGAGGGCTGGGCAGAGCTGGGAAATGAACCGCGGGTGCATGCGTGCCTCCTCCTGCCCCTCCTTTCCAAATCTCGCCCGGGCTGGCGGGTGCTAACCTCGCTCGTTCTCCCCACATCGGGCTAAGGGTTGTGGCTGTTTCCGCTGCGAGCGGCTCAGACCCACTGCTGCTGCTCTGCAGCAGCCTGCCTGGCCTTTCTTTGAGATGGAAGAGCTCGCTGGGCTGAAGGGACCGGCGCGTCAGAGGCACGCAGCGTAGGGAGGTCGGGGAGGAACGGAAGAGGCCCCGGGAAATTAGCCTCCCCACGTGGGGTTGGGCTGCCCTCTCAGGCAGGGGAGGCTTTGTAAAATAATTCACTTTACCTTCGAAAGCAAAGGGAAGACGGGAGCGCCTGAAGCCAAGTGTCTCCTCAGGGCTCCGGTTGCAGGGAAGAGCCCTGACTGGCCGCACGTGGCTGCGCCAAACACCGCAGTGTTTCTCTAACTCCGCGGCAGCGAGGGAAAAGGAGCAGCAAGGGAGAAGGGAAAGCAACGGTGGAAGGTCTCCCGATATGAAGTGCCCCACCAATGCAGGCAGCACCATATCCGGGCATGCAACAAAAGTACTTCCTAACGGCAAGCCTGCTTCCCCCCCCCCCCATTTCGCATGTTTAATATGGGGCTTAATTTGGGGGGAGGGGCTTAATTTGATTTTATGCCAATAAAACATGGTGGGGCTTCCTATTGGTGGAGGCTGTATTGTTGGAGAAACACGGTGTATATATATATATATATATATATGTGTGTGTGTGTGTGTGTGTGTGTGTGTGTATGTGTATGTGTATGTGTATGTGTATGTGTATGTGTATATGTATATGTACATATATTCTTTTTTTCTAATATAGAGGTAGAAAGTTGAATAGAGGTAGAAATAAGAACACATACCTTTATTTGAAGTAATAGTTAGATGGAAATATTGGAGGTTGAAAGATGGTATTATTAGGTATGTTTGAATAATAGGAAGACTGGTACTTGAATGGCGTATTGTGACTTTGAACAACCAATTAATGAAGGACTATGTCTTAATATAAACATGTGAATTAACACTAGGATTAACAATGGTGACTTTATTAGAAATTAGAATAGAGGTAGAAACAAGAAATAGGGGGAATATTAGCAGACATCATTTTTAGATAACAACACGACAAAATAGGAAAACTCTCCCTAAATCCTTTTTCAAAATGAGCAGACATCATTTTTAGATAATAAAATATAAGTAATAATTTGATGGAAAAGATCAGAGGTTGAAAGATGGTATTACCATATATGCTTATAATATCATTGGCATTAAAAAGGAACATTGAAATATTGAATAACTACTCTAAAAATCATGTATATTAATACTAGATTATATCTTAATAGATGCCAGAAAAATACTAAGATTATATAAGTTTGATTAATACAAATATTATAATTATCATTATTGCTGTTTGTATCAAAATGAATTATACCCAGAGGCCACACTGTTCATGTATTGATATTGATGTATACTTAAAAATAAAAATCAAATAAAACGTGGGGAAAAAAGTGATTCAATAATATCTGTGCACAAACTCCATGACTGTTGTTAATAAGCAATTCATTTTTAAAATTAATGATTAAGGCTAAATATGTTCAGAACACATCCAGAAAAGGGAAATATGGGGAAATAATGAAAGAGGAATGCCTATTTTGATAATTTTAGCTCAAATGGAAGGAGTTTCACATGGAGACATGACATCATTTGGCAGGCAGCTCTTTCAGCCAGCCTGTAGAGATGAGAGGGAGCTGAAACACAAGCAAAGAATGGAGAAACAGCACAATAAATTAAGTAGTGTGGGGTGCTGCAGTTTGGTGGTGGAGGCACTGGGAGGTCCCACAGAGGCCCTGCATGAGTGTCTATCCCTTTAAGTTACAGGTGTCAAACACATTTAATGGGTGTTATACATCACATATCACAATGTTGTTGCTTTTGGAGATGGAGTGAGTGTGGCCTGCATGTGTCGCATCTGGCCCTTGGGCCACCAGTTTAACAGATTTGCTTTAAGGGCTAAAAATCCTGCTTGGATTTCAGCAGAAAGCATTTTCAGCCACTGAACAAAACTTCCCAGGGTCTTCCCTGCTCCCCAAAGTACCTCACACTCCTCACCTGGGACTCCATCCATTTAAGGACCAACATGATTGTTTGATGACTGCAACAAGGAATGTCAAGATTGTAGGTTTTGAGCAAAGCAATCATATAAGTCTCGTTTAATAAGTTTCACTCAACAATCCAAGATTCTGGCCTCATCAAATATCTATAATTATAAAATATGTAAACATGTGGCTATTACGTTACTTGCAATATACTTATTTGTTTGTACTATGGTGCAGAAAACATTTTTTTCTCTGCATGTAGCATGTCAGAAATTAGAGAGAACATTGCTTTTATGTTTTGACTATTGACTAAATTGACATGATGCCCAGTGTTATATGAATTCTGCCTGCCAATATAACTACATATCTAAACTATCTCCCCAGCTGCAGTGCCCTGTTTACCAACTTTCCTTGTTAATCTGCAATTCCCATACAGTATGTTGACCAGCGGTGGGATTCAAATAAGTTAACAACCAGTTCTCCACCCTAATGGAGAGGTGTGACTGGGTGGTTATATGACTTGATAGGCGTGATCAACTCAATGTTACTCATGTTGAGGAGCACTTTGCCTTGCCCGGCCTCTCATGACTGTGGGAATGCTACAACAGTCATAAGTATGAAAAATGGTCATAAGTCACTTTTTTCAGTGCCATTGTAACTTTGGTCACTAAATGAACTGTTGTAAGTCAAGGATTACCTACACAAAAATACAAAAAACTTCTTTGCTTGCAAAAAGCTGTCCTAAATACCAATCATTAGATTAGAAATGGGGGAATACACACTGAAACAGTCACAGCCATCGTGGAAACCTAAACCATTCCCTCTGAATCCCTTCCTTTTCATCCCCAATACCTGCAACCCAGAGTTACAAATCAGGCAGGGAGCCAGAGCACTTTGAGGAATTAAATAGTTAAAATGCAACAATAACTATCGGCAGCCAGCTCTAGCTCATAAAGTGAAACCTTTGAGCAAAGAGGTCATTTAAACTCTCGAGAAAGTGGGTGGGCATACTTGGGCTAAGCTAAAGAGACAAATTAACAAAATATATAGGGACCCAGATCCAAGTCTCTGCCCTCCCAAGCTTGTCAGGCTCACAATAAAATTAGTACATGCCACAGATATCTAAATAAACTTCAAGCTTCTGTTAGAAGAAATATCCATCTGGTTCAGTTCCAAGCTGGGAGAAAGACACTGGAAACATGGAGGCTGATTGGAAAGATGGTTTAATGATGAGTTAAACCACATGAGTTTGGTTGAAGTTTGGACACTCTGAGATGATGTAATGAAAGAAGCTTGTGTCCTGAAAGGATGTTGGGCAATTCCTATTGTGTCTTAATGGCTTTCCTGTTGTTTTGGATCTTGAATGAAGGCTAATCCCATTTTGCCTTTGTTCAGACCTTGCTGCAGGGAATTTTTGCCTATGAATAGAACTATCTCTCTCTTTACCTCTTAAGTGCTGATGTTTGCTTAAGGAAGGTGGAACTGCTTTCTCCCTCTAAGAAAACATGTTTCTCCATTTCTCTTCCAGGGAAATATATTCTTCTTTTTCATTTTTCTAGGAGAGGCTTGGTTGCTAACATTCTACAATTGGTACCATGTTACTAAGCTTATTATCATGAGAGAAAACTAAAATGAATTGGAAGGAGGATCCACTTACTATCAGTGAGCAATCATGTATTTTGGCCACTCTGAAGCAATGCAAGAGATTCCTGTCCCAAAGGTGCTTTTTAAAGAAGCAACTGGACTTTCTGGAAACCAAGAGATCCAGTTGTCTCTTGAAAAAAGCATCTTTGGGATAACCATGACCTGGATGATTGAAGAATCCCCATAGACAAGAGACTCCTGTGCTCAGTGAACTGACAAAGAACCCTTTCCAACCCAAAAGAAGCAATCATTAGATCCATTTGCACCACTTAAAAATACCAGCTAGTCTCACTCACCTCATAAGATATTCTAAGGAAATCATCCAGATTTAAGGAAGCATCACATGTCCCCAGAAAGGCAGTAAAAAAAAATCAGACAGAGTGCCAAGTTTGCATCTTGTCTCTCTGCCATTTCTTCTATGGCTATGCCAACTGTTATGTAAGTAGCTCTTAATCCAACCAGTCCCTCCTCCCGAGCCTGGGGATAAAAGTACCAGCAAAGGGGGAAAAAACCTCCAGAGAAGCCACTCAGGCTATAGAAAGTCTGGGCATACTGCCAAGAACCATTAAAACCAGCTGTTACAATGTCACAAGGCTTAACCCAGGGGCAGTTTTGGAAAACACTTAAGCAGGCTAGAAATAGCACACAGATACACCAGAATGCCTCCTTCCTGCCTTCCTGGCAAGATTAACCCTGTAAGGTGGAGAAAACAAAAGGCTGTTGGAAGGATATTTCTTCCAACAGCTGGTTTGCCAAACTGCTCAGAAACTTAACAACTGGTTTGATTGAACCATGCAAGCTGGCTGAATCCCACCACTGATCTTGACTGAGAATATTAGAAATAAGCCAATCCAACTGGAAGACACCAGATTAAGAAAATTCTCATTCTACAGTGTACATGTGTGTGTGTGTGTGTGTGTGTGTGAATCAGTGGCTTCCCAGAGGGCAGGAAGGACAACATGAAGTGAGGAGATGGAGAAAATAGATATGGCCTTTGTGGTGAGCATGCTCTGGTCCCTGTCAATTAAATAGTGACAGTCCTGTCACAGGACTGACCCATTGGTCATCCCAGAGCAGCTCTTCCATCTGGGTGCAGTGCAGACCACCAAATTTTCTTGTGGACCACCAGTGGTCCACAGAACTCCGGTTGGTGATTGCTATTCTTGATGATATCATATACTTTTGTTTGTTCTCTAATCCATATGTAGGTCTTTCTACCTTGTCATGTAATACCGAGCATGTATCTTTCTATGGCTCTTAGCATACATTGATGGAAAACTTTTCAGGCATTGGGTGAAGTTGTTCTTGAAAATTATGCTTAGCTTGCCAAATGCCTGCTAGCTACATTTACATGCCACTCAATTTCCTTTATTGTATCACCTTCCATTGAGATCCATTGGCCAAGATATATGTAGTAGTCTATTACATCTAGTTCTTCTCCAAATATAAAAACTTTTCGTTGGTGAATTTATTAAAAATAACCAGACGTATTTTTAAGCCAAATGGTTCTCCTGCTTTGTGCAGCTCTTGTATGTGTCTTTGTAGCTCTTCTGGGTCTTGTGAGAAGAGAACATCATGCGCAAATCTTAAGTGACTTAAATAGATGCCATTGATTTTTATTCCATCTTTTGCCCAGTCTAGTTTGTGAAATACTTCTTCAAGGCAGGCTGAGAAAAGGATAGATGATAGATTGTATTGCCTTGTCCTACACCTTGTTCTATGTTGATTTCCACTTTAAGATAGTTAAGGCAGATTGTTTTTTCATATATTGATTGAAGTAAGTTTACGTAAGCAGTATTACGCCTTGGTTGAGCAATGCATTAATTATTGCTCGTTGGAATAATGAGTCAAATGCCTTTTCCCACACTGTATAGAGTCAATAAATTTAACAATAAATTGCTCAATAAATTTAACAATAAATTGCTCAATAAATTTAACAATAAATTGCTTATTGTTCCAAATCTTAGGATAAGGTTGTGAAATCTCTGTTTCTCCCATGAGCTGTTCAGAGCATCCAGAAGTGGGAGGTGCTTCAGTCTCTTCTGGAAAGGCTGGGCTTAAAACTCCGGGACGCTCCTCCTCCTCCACGGGACACCTCCTCAGCGTCTCCCAGTTTTAGCTCAGCCTTCGTGGTAAGAGGTTGTGCACTCCCTGACTGGAACGGTTCTTATCTAATTCAGGTTTGCTCTTTAAAACCCTTCACCATCTAATTCGGCTTTTTCAGGCTTTCCCCTCGATTGATTCGGAAAATAAGAATATCAATTAGAATAAAACAATTTTTCCTCCTAGATAGCGGAGCCTGTCACTCCGCAGGCAGCTTGAGGCTACCGCCTCAGGAAACTGCCTTATCTAGCCTTCCGATTGTCTGCCCTGCGATCGGAACGGAACACTCACAGCCGCGGCTTTCTTTGCCTTGCTGTTTCTCCTGACAGCCTCGTTCAGATCGTGAGTTAGAGCAGCAGCAGCAACGGCTCGTCAGACGGCTTAGGCTTAGCACCGGTGATTCTGCTTCCTGCCCTTTTCAATGGCTGCCTCAATTTTGCACCTAATTGCCACAGCCTCCATTTCTCGTTTGTTCCCTTGCTGGGGACCGAGAAAGTCATTGTCACAGCCTCCATTTCTCGCTGGTTTCCCTTGCTGGGGACTGAGACATTAACTTTCCATTGTGCCTTCCCTGGATTTAGCTATTCCTCTGACTAACGTTACACTAACCGGCTGCTCATTAAACAGGCAGTTCTTTGCATTTGCCTTTGGATCTTTTACTCAGATGGAAAGGGTGAGTGACATTTATATTGCGGGATGTTTACTTCTGACAGGCAAGGAGGCACATCAGAGCCTGTAATAACTGATTTCCCTTGCTGGGGTCCAGAGATCTGGAGTCTTTTCTCTCACTTGGAGCACTTGAGGTTTTCCCTTGCTGGGGACCCTTAGATACTATTCACCATTTAGACTGTTATACCTATAGATATTCAAATGTCAATCACAATATTAATAATAATAATTTAAAAAAATTAAAAAATCAAATTTACATTCAGAGGCAGACAATCCATCATACACAATGGAACGTGACAACGCTTTCGCTCCAGGCCAAGTAAGTCTTGAGACAAACCAGTGGGCCCCAAAAAGGTCTCTAAGGCAGCAGATAAGGATGCCCATAGACGGCACCTAGCTTTGGAAAAGCAATTGCAAAAACGAGCCAGGGAAGCAGACAAGATGGCTATGACACAGCAATCTGATCAGAACCCAAACCCATTGATGGGGCCCTTGCTTATCTACCCAGCCCAGACAGGCTGTTTCTGGACAAACCCCCATAGTTACATCTCCTCCATTGAGCGTTGCCCGGCCAATTCCAGAGGCAACCTTCACACCTACGGCTGTCGGCCTAAGACAGGAGGAGGGATTACCTGAGACTATCCCCATCAAAATGAGACAATGGATGGAGATGGTGATTCAAAGGGGCATTGCGGCTGGAGTTCAGCAATCCATCCGGACCAGACACTTCTCGACCGCTTCAGATGCGGGATCCCTGTCAACCCGATCCTTTGCGCATACCCAACAACACCAATCTCAGGTATTCCCCAATATTCCTAACTTATCAGCCCAGGGCTTTTGGGAGGATTTTGAGGACCAGGAGGTTTCCATGGAAGGGGGGTCAATCCATCAGATGGACTTGGGGCTGTCAGAGGCTGACCCACTAGAACGGGGAATGTCAGATGACGAAGGCCTCATTCCAGACCAACCTGCTTTTTCTGGCCTTTTTCTCCCTCACCTCTTTAAATCTTTACTGTTCAAGGCAAAGAACACTGCTAAACTAGGCACATCAGACCCTCATCCATTGCCCACAGGATCTCAGGACGAATCCGAGGACCTAATATTCTCACAACCAACTAATGAGACGGAAACTACCCCTGTCCCTCATATGTTTGCTGAATTAGTACAAAGTCAATCGGCATCAGCAGCATCATACCCAGCCCCAACAAGGTACGATAAACGATATTTCAGTTTGGCACCAGAGTGTGCAAATTTTCTAAAAACACCAGAGGTGGATGAATCCATAGTGGCACTGACCTCTTCTTCCACTTTTCCTAACGAGGCCAAGGAAGCCCTGAGACTGGAAGACGAGAGCAGAGTTAGCACTAAGTAGGGCACACGTTTCTGACGCCTGGGCCATCAGGGCAGCTACAGTTGCGTCCTTTTTTACACGTTCCTCCCTTCGATGGCTTTGCCACCTGAGGGATATATTGCTGGCGTCAAATGTCAGAGGCCACCAGGACATAGCTAAAATTATGGCAGCCGCAGAGTTCTCCACCGATGCCACATTTAATGCAGTCAAATTCTCATCTAGGGCATCTCACGTATCAGCATGGAGACTGCTTTGGCTCAGACATTGGCAGGTGGACACCAAGCATAAATGCAAGCTGACATCAGCCCCAATATCGGGGTATAAATTATTTGGCAGTGTCTTGGAGCCCCTCCTTATAGAGAACAAAAACAAGAAGAAAGTACTTCCCCCTCTTTTTTGTAGGTCTGAAAACAAAATGTTCCAGTCATTTCGAAGGGGTTCCTTTCGACCCTACTATCAGGGCTCCTACGTTCCCAGATTTCAGAGAACATCAGGCTACAGGCCCAGCTTTAGACAGGATAGGCCTGAATCTTCCAATAGAGGTCAGCGGGGAGGCCAAAATAGTAGAAATCCCAGAGGCACTAGAGGCCGATTTTTTCATCACCCCAAGTGAGCTCTTGACATCAGTTCCTATTGGAGGGTGGCTAAAATTGTTTGCCGATCAATGGGACTGCTCCACCTCTGATGCGTGGGTCAAGGACACTATTAGGTTTGGCTTGGCGCTGGAGTTTCAATCCTTCCTCCCAAACTTTTTCATTAGGAACCCTAGGTCCACAGACCCCATTAAGAGGGCGTTGATGCAGGAGGCAATCAATCATCTTCTGCATATTCAGGCCATTAGAGAGGTCCCATCTGAACAGTGGGGTCAAGGCTGTTACTCTCTATTGTTCGTGGTCCCAAAGAGTTCGGGGAGCTGGAGGGCAATTCTGGACCTCAAACATTTGAACAAATCATTGGTTTATTGAAAATTCAAGATGACCACTCTCCAGTCCATTTTGCTTAGCATCAGAGAGAACAATGTCATGACCTCTATAGATCTCACAGAGGCTTATCTACATATACCAATTAGACCTGTTCACTACAGATATCTTAGATTTTGCTATTGTGATCGGCACTATGCCATTCGGCCTGGCGTCGGCCCCTAGGACTTTTACCAAGGTCCTCGCGGCCTTGGCTGCCTCACTCAGGATCAAATCTGTACAATGTTATTTGTATGATATTTTAATTTTATCATCTTCCAGACATCAAGCAAATTTGGATATCAAGATTACTTTAGAGACCCTTCAGGGTCATGGCTTTTCCATAAATTGGGATAAAAGCCATTTGATCCCCTCAACCAGGTTAGTTCATTTAGGGGCAGTGATAGATACCGTGGAGGGCAAGGTCTTTCTCTCTCAGGACAGGTTAAACAGTATTCAGTCTTTGGCCAAAGAGATCAAAGCTTTAAAGAGGGTTTCCCTGGCATTACTGTCTCAACTGTTAGGGAAACTGATTACTTGTATTTCCATTGTGCCTTGGGCTCGATTCCATTCTAGAGAGCTGCAATGGTTCCTGCTACCTTTCCAGCGATCTGGAAGAGCCACTTCCAACGTCCGGATAAAGGTACCAAACAATGTTTTCCTATGAGCTGCTCAGAGCATCCAGTAGTGGGAGGGAGGTGCTTCAGTCTCTGCATTGTTAGGCTGAGCTTGAATTGAGGAACGCTCCTCCTCCTCCACGTGACTCCTCCATAGCGTTTCCCAGTTTTAGCTCAGCCTTGTGCAAAACAGGCAGTGCTTTAACTTGCACCTTGGCTGAACCATGACTTCGATTTAAAAACTCCTAAATTGATTCTCTCTCAGGTTTGATTCGTTTTTTTCTCTCCTTAGCCCCTGCACAATTGTTTATTCTTTCAAATCATCTAACTTGGGGAAGTGCTGTTGCGCCCCCGAGGAGGGCAGCGGGAGGCTCCGTAGTGGCTTCGCGTGACCTTCCCATAGCCGGAAAATTTGCCTCTGCCTCTTTAACAGCTGCTGTGTTCGCTCTCATTTTTTTCTGGTAATCTTCTGTTTCAGCAGCTTGTCTTTTCTCACTGAGAGTCGTATCGCTGCTTCCCCCCCCCCGAAAGCCGTTTACAATTAATCAGGATATTCTCTCCTTTTCTGACCTTCTCCATACTTGGAGAAGGAGTTTCGGTTTTGATTTCACCGAAGGGAAGAGGCCACTGAGTGGTACCAGAGCTATTAATTACTGACGGATGCCATTTTGAATACCAAAAAACATGGCGTAGGCCTTCTTTTCTTAGTTTTACTGCACTGTGGGTGAAATTGACTTGAAATAGCAGGATTCCCCTGGCTCCTCAGAGTCTGTTAACTTCCTTTCTCTGGCTATTTGTATTTGAGATTACTTCTCTTCATTGAATCTTGTTGGCTTAATCCCCACAGCTATCCTCAGCGGCACAACAGCAGGCACCCAGGTCGTGTCCGCCTGTGCAAGTAAGCTGCTGTAGGCCCATTTTCATTTCTACCCGGGCCTCAGGAATGTCAAGATTTGGCTGATTGGTTTACTTCTTTCAAAAATTTGTTGCTAGCATCCTGTGGCTTTTGGAGCAATAGTGCAACAATTATACCAGCTTCATCGTGGTATTATTTGCAATCATATAATTATATCAGCATTAATTTTCAATAATAATACTAATAATTACAATAATATTAACAATAATTGTGATAATCAATAATAATATATTCAGTACAGTATAATATTGTAATTCATTACATTATTATCACTGAGATACGACTCCTTCTATATATGGTTATATATATATTTTTATAGATTCATATAGCCATCAAAAAGAAAAAGAAAAAAAAGGGGGGGACATTAAATACTTATCAGGGCAACCGTCTTGACTCAGATTGGACCCTGGGCGTGCCAACCACCTAATATTGTTTATTCTATCTTTTACTACAATATACAATTTATAATAATGGCAGATGGTAACACCTCTAAAGGCCCTTCATTGAAGGCAAAAGCCAAAACACATCACTTGCGCAAGCAGGCTAAGGAGACCTCCAAAGCCTTAAGGCACCACAAGGCCCTACTAAAAGAAATTGACAAGCGCACCAGGGAAGCCCTCCCGGTGCCTGAGGCATTACCATCCTCCAGTCCATCCACCTCTGCTCAAACCCTCCTCCTCTGGACCCTTCCCTCTCATCCAGGCGCAGCTTGCCCTTGCAAGAACAACTCGCTCAGACTCCCGGAATGCCAGCTAGAAGGGTGCCAGAAACCACCTTCACTCCAACAGCCACTAGCCTCTGTCAAGAGGATTTCCTCATTGAGGAGGTTTCAGAGAGAGTAAGGTCCTGGATGGAGTTGGCCATTCGCCAAGGGATCGCAGCCGGACTCCAGCAATCAACCAGGTCTAGTCATTATCCGGTAGCTCCGAACCTCGAGTCTCAGTCACTGAGATCCCTGCCCAGGTCGGACCAACACCAGGTATACTTGCAGAGGGAGACCCCCTTTCAGGGGCAGGAGGAAGAGAAGGAGGACAAGGGGGGAAATGGGCCAGTTCATGGAGGCAGATGAACTCGAAATGGGGTCTATGCAGGATAGTGAGTCCCTATCAGAGGTAGACCCCTTGGAAGGGGATATGTCTGAGGATGAGGGACTTATCACTGATCAGCCCGCTTTTGTGGGTTTATTCAGACCACACCTATTCAAATCAATGTTATTCAAGGCCCAGAACATCTCAGGCCTAAGTACCCATGCACCAGACGACACCCCTGCGCCCTCAACGGAAGGTCCAGTGGATCTAATCTTTAACCAGCCTGTTGTTGAGGTTGAGATCATACTGGTCCCGCCCATTTTTTTCTGATTTAGTTCAAAAGCAGCTGACCTCTGCAGTGGTTCACCTGGCCCCATTTGGTCACGATAAAAAATTCTTTAATTTAGATGCAGGATTTTCAAAGTTACTGAGTACCCCAGAGATAGATGAGCCCATAGTGGGCTTAGCATCTTCCTCAACTCTGACTGATGCGCTAGAGGCCTTAAAGTCTGAGGAAAAGTAAACCGAGTTAGCCCTGTGCAGGGCACACCAGTCAGACGCATGGGCCATCAGATCGGCTACAGCTGCATCCTTTTTCACAAGGGCATCCATTCGATGGCTTCGCCAACTGAAGCAACACGTCCTGACTAACATCAGGGCGCACCAGGACATTGTGAAGCTTATGGCTGCTGCCAAGTTTTCTGCTGCTGCCACTTAACACTCAGTCAAGTTTTTTTCTCGGGCAATCGCATCACATGTCACTGCCCGCCATTTACTTTGGCTGAGACACTGGCAGGCAGATTTTAAAAATAAAGCAAAGCTTGCCTCTTCCCCCCTTGTGGGGAATAAGCTGTTTGGCCCTTCCCTGGACCTCTTACTTATGGAGACCCGCAGCAAGAAAAAGTTTCTTCCTTCTCTTACACGAAAATCAGAATTCAGGTATCCCCAGCCCTTTCGGAGAGGCTCCTTTCAGCCCTTCTATCAGGCTCCTTTCAGCCCTTCTATCAGATACCCTTCTCTCCCAGGTATCAGAGGCCCCCATCGTACAGGTCAGGTCAACCCCAGGATAGACCTGATTCAGGAGACAGGAGTAGAAGGGGCAGTCAATATAAGAGGCCTTTTCGGGGAACGGGAAGCAGGTCCTTCTGACGACCAAGATAGGTCAAGGGAAACTCTCCCCATTGGTGGATGCCTTAAGTTGTTCGCAAGTCAATGGGACTCCTCTACCTCTGACTCTTGGGTCAGAGACACCGTTAGATTTGGTCTTGCCCTCGAGTTCCATACCACTCCCCCAATTTTTTTTATCTCGTGCCCTCCTTCCAGAGACCTGATCAAGTGTAATCTAATGGATTCTGCTATCCAACATTGTTAGAGATAACATTGTTTACCCTAACTGGTTTAGGTAAAATAATAAATATGTTATCATGGTTTATAAGTTAAAGTGTCTGTAACTTTAAATATAGGAATGTAATTAAGGGAGTGGTTGTGAAAGCACCATAAAAGAAGCAAGGAACATCAACTTGCTCTCTCTGGTTTGATGATCCCTAATTACTGGATTCAAGACTGCGTTTTTTCTCCTACTGGAAAGAGAGATAAAGGACTGATTTATTTGTAAGTGAACTGACATTGGATATTCTACACGGACTTTGCTAACTGAATATCCTTGAATGGACTGACTAAATGATACATGACTAATGGACTGTTATTTTGACTATGCTATAAATTCTAAATGGAATAAACTATCTTTTGATAGCACAAGCGTATCTGTTATTTTTACTGTATGTTAACAAACATACAAGCTTATCTCACTCATTTATCTGTGTGCCTATCTGACTAACGCTGCACATTCTGTTTAGCTTGTCTCTTTAACCCTGGTTGGGGAACCCAGGCTTAACAAACATCTCCTAAACATAAGAGCCATCCAACCAGTTCCAACTGAGCAAAGAGTGCGAGGTTTTTATTCTCATTTCTTTGTGTTCCAAAACTTTCAGGAGGGTGGAGAGCAATCTTGGATTTGAAACGGCTTAACCGATTCCTAATATACCGCAAATTCAAAATGCATACCCTACAATCGATACTGCTGGGCATCAGACAAGGGGAAGTACTTACGTCCATAGACTTGACAGAGGCATATTTGCATATCGCTATTCGGCCTTCCCATTTTAAGTTTCTAAGGTTCTGCTATAACAATCACCACTTTGAATAAGTGGCCCTTCCCTTTGGACTAGCCTCTGCCCCCAGTACCTTTACCAAGATTCTTGCAGCACTTGCTGCCCATCTCAGGAATATTCCCGTTTGTCTTCAGTGTTACCTGGATGACATTTTAATTCTTTCCCCATCTACTTACCAGGCAGCGAGGGACACCCAGGCCACCTTAGCATCTCTCCAAGAGCATGGCTTTCTCATAAATTGGAAAAAGAGTCAGTTATCTCCATCGACTCGAATAACTCATTTGGGCGCAGTTATCGACACATTGGAAGGCAAGGTCTATCTGTCTTCAAATAGACTACTTAGCATCCAAAAATCCGTTAGGGAGATTAGGTGGTCTAGAAGGGTAGCTTTACTAGACCTGTCTAAATTGCTAGGAAAAATGATATCATGCATTTCTATTATTCCCTGGGCTGGTCTATATTCTAGATCCCTCCAGTGGTTCCTGCTTCCATACCAGAGATCCGGCAGAAGCAACTCCAAACGCATGGTCAGAGTACCTCCCAAGGTCCTCATGTCCCTACTCTGGTGGGCCAAGCCGGTCATCAACAAAGGCTGCCTCTTCAAGGAGCCTCAAAGGATCAGTATCACCACAGACACCAGCTTATTCGGATGGGGCGCCCACCTTCAGTTGCTCACATCCCAGGGCAGATGGCCCGCAATAAAACAGTCATGCAGCATAAATTGGCTGGAGCTTCACGCTGTTTTCCTGACCCTTCGCAGCTTCCTCCCCCAGGTACGAGGTCAACACATTCTCATTTTAACAGACAATGTGACAGCCAAAGCTCACATAAACAAGCAGGGGGCCACACAATCCATTCAATTGATGAGAGAAGCCGAGTGCCTGTGTCGCTGAGTGGAGAACAATCTTCTTTCTATTAAGGCAGAGCACATTTTGGGCCTGTCAAACACACAAGCAGATTGGCTAAGCAGGGCCACCATAGACCAGTCAGAGTGGCACCTCCACCCATCTCTGTTCAAGGAAGCAACAAAGATATTTGGACAACTGTTGGTGGACCTATTCGCCTCCCCTCTCAATGCTCAGCTCCCGAGATTCTTCTCGAGATACCCATCCCAAGGGGCGGAGAATTATAACGCGCTCCGCTGCCCATGGCCCAAGGGGCTCTTGTATGCATTCCCCCCTCTACCTCTGGTGCCAGGTTATCCAGAAATTGCTACACGAGAAAGCAGAATTACTCCTAGTGGCACCCTCACTGGCCCAGGAGGCTGTGGTTTGCTGACCTTCGCAGCCTCTCGGTAGCTCCTCCTTGGAGGATTCCACCAGACAAGATCTCACTATCTCAGGGGGCCCTCCTGCACCCGGACCCTCAGTGGTTTCAATTGACCATCTGGAGGTTGAGCGGAGCTGTTTGAAGAACAAAAAACTTTCCAACGAAGTCATTAACACTATTCTAGCTGCCATACGCCCTTCAATTATCCGTATTTACAATGCCACGTGGTCCATTTTCTGCAGATGGTGTAGTAAATTTCAAATCGACCCGACTTCACCTTCTTTTGCACAGATCTTAGAATTTCTGCAGGAGGGACTTGATAAGGGACTATCCCCTAATACACTGAAAAGGCAGGTAGCAGCGCTAACACCAGTTATCTCCTGCCAGGGTTTCAGCTCCCTCTCTCATCACCCTCACGTACGCTCCTTCCTTAGAGGGGCTATCAATCTACGTCCCCCAGCAGTACATCGTTACCCCACCTGGGACCTTAACAAGGTCCTTCTTTCTCTCACCAAGGAACCATTCGAGCCCTTGAGAGAGTCAAGCCTACAATTTTTCTTTTGAAAAGAATTTTATTGATTTTCTACAAACAAACAAGACAAACAAAACATTAAAACATCAACTCTCTTATGTACATACAGTGTGTCGGTTGGTTCATCAGTTTTGTGCATTCATTTTGTAGTCTCAATTACAGTTATGTTACATAACAACTCATATTGTCAATCCAAACTTATATATCCTAATATCGCTATTAAAAAATCATTTGACTATACTTTTAATCATTCATGCTTTCTGAGACAACAATACTTTAAATAGTTTATTCTATAACAAATCATATAATCGTACCAAATCTATCCTAAAAACACTTTATAAATATAATGTCAAATAACAAAGGCGAAAGAAAAAATAAAGATATTTCTTGCTGTTTAACATTCTAAATATCTAAGTATTTTGTCATCTAGCCATTGATAAAAAAGACCCCAAATTTCATAAAATTGTTTATCCGCTTGCTCTCTAATTTCAAATGTCAATCTACTCATCTCAATTATTCCAATATTCCAATATTTTCTTAATAATTTCTTCCTCTGCTGGAATTTTCTCACTCTTCCAATTTTTAGCAAATACAATCCTAGCCGCTGTTAATACATTTACAATCAGATATTTCAAGTCTTTACTGTATGTATCTGGCAAGATTCCCAACAGAAAGAACTCCGGTTTCAAATCTATACGTTTCTTTGTCATTTTTTCCAACCACATGCAAATTTTAGTCCAATATTTTTTAGCGTCCTCACAGGTCCACCACATATGGCAATATGAGCCAGCTATCTGATGACATTTCCAGCATTTTTCAGATTTGTTCTTAAACATTCTTGCTATTCTTGTCAGGGGAAAGTGCCACCTGTAAAACATCTTATACAAATTTTCTTTATATGCTGTTGACATTGTCATTTTATAATTTTGAGACCACAATTTTTGCCATTTCTCTAAATCAATCCCATATCCAAAATTCTTCCCCCAAACAATCATAGTTTCTTTAACTTGTTCTTCCTCTAATTTAATTCCCAGTAAATAACCATATAATTTTTTAATCACCTTCTCATCAGTAGCCATCAAGATCTTATTTAAATCAGTCTGTTTATCATAGAATCCCTCCGTTTTAGAATCTTCATCATACCTTGAATGTATTTGCGCATATGAAAACCAATTCATCTTTATACCTTGTTCCTCTAAGTTTTGGATCGATTTAAGTTCACCCTTTTCATCCAAGAGTTCCCCATATCTAACTGTTTGTTCCTTCTTATAAATTATAGGATAGGAAAATGCTTCAATAGTCGATAACCAAACTGGAATTTTCAAATAACATTGTCTTTTTATCTTCTCCCAGTTTAACCACAAAGACTCCCGTATATAATGTCTTCTAAAATAACCCTGTGTTTTAGTTCCCTTATACCATAAAAAAGCATGCCAACCCAACAGCAAATCATGACCTTCTAGCGTCAACAATCTAGTCTTTCTTAATGTTATCCATTTCTTGACCCACATCAAACTTGCAGGTTGATAGTACAATTCCCAATTGGGCAGGCCAAAACCTCCTTTAATTCTAGCATCTTGCAAAAGATTTAGCTTTATTCCCGCTTTCTTAACTTGCCATATAAACTTCAACATAATTTTATTTAAATTTTCAAAATATCTTTTCTGAGCCTAATTGGTATTGTTTGAAACAGAAATAGAATTCTGGGTAAAATAATCATCTTAATTGTTGAAATTCTGGAGAAGGCGGAGCTTCGTTCCGGTGATACAGCTGCGATCTCGGGGCTCTGAGATCGCAGCTGATATTTTCGCCCCTGGTCGGTCCTAACGGACCTAAATCATCCCGGAGAGACGGTGATCGTGAAGGGCACTGTTCCAGGATCCCAGAGACATCGCAAAATCTCTGGTTAGATTCGGAAGAAGCCCTTTTGCTGGCGGCGGAGAGGCAGCCTCCATAGCTGCTGAAGTCGGGACAGCTCTGGAAAGAAAGTGATTGGATTGAAGTGTGTCGGCTGGGTGAGAAAAACTCTTTAGTGTTGAAAATTCGCTGAGGTTGGAAAGTTCATTCTGAAGAGAGGAGGAAGCTGTGAGATTTTTTTTTTGATTGAAATTGTTTGAGCGGCGTTTTTAAAGTGCTGTCAAATTGAGGCTTGGGTTTTTTTTTTCTCTTTTCTCTATATTCTTTAGGAAAGATTTTATTGTGACTTAGGTAACCGGATTGAATTTTCTTTTATATATACTTTTAGGCTCCCTTTGATTTTTTAATTTTTTTAGGATAGAGGCTTCCTTTGGCTATTTTTTCTTTTCTTTTTTTTTTTTTTTTTGTATATATTATTCCTCTTTTCCGGTTGGGGGGGAGAAAGAGCATTAAGAAACTTTGTAACACTGCCAACTAGAGGCTTGAAAGTATTTTATTTGAACTGGAGAGAATTGCAAAAAGACATCTTCTCAAGGACACTTTAACGTGATAAGATAGAGGGAAAGCACAGCAAAATATTATTGCAGGTGCTTTCCTGGACTGTTATCAACAACACTTGAGATTTGGCCTTGAAGCTGCTGAAGAAGAGAGTCATAACAAGAGCCTTGGATAAATAACAAAGTGCAGTGTGCTCTCTTATATATACCCCACTCGCTAGCCTTTTTTTTTTTTTTAAATTTCAATTCTAGTAATATTCTTATTTTTGCCTTTTATTTTAAAGGGAAAAGCCTCAGAGTTTTTTCTTTTTTTTTCTTTTCTCTTCTTTATTTTTTTTTCTTTTTTGTTGGGACTTTTTTGCTTTTCCTATTTACCACTTTGTTATTGGTTTTTTTTTTTTTTTGGATTATTGAGATTTTTAAGTGGATTAAGGTTTGAAGAATTTGAAGGAACTTTTTGTCTTTTCTCTTTTTGCTTTTTGCTTTTTCTTTTCTTTGCTTTCAATCAATATTATTATTTTTGGATTTGTTTGTTTTTGCTTTTTTATTTTTTCCTTTTTCATGGTGGACTATCTCGTAATTGGATTAGGGTTTAGAAGAACCTGAAGATATTTCTTCTTCCTTTTTTCTTGTTTCTTTTTTGGTTTTGTGTTTTTTACTGTTGGAGTTTTCCATTTTGGATTATAATTGGCTGCTCTAGCAGTTGGATTAAAAGTTAAGAAGAATTTGAAGCTTTGGAAGCATTGAAATGAGCAGGAAACCAATACCATCTGGCATCTCTGCTACTACCTCTGCTTCCCCACCAGCTGGAGGACAACGTTTAATTCAGACAATGTTAAAGCAAGATAAAGAACAAGAAAAAGTAACTTTACAGATGATTATGCAAGGAATACAAGATCTTAAGATAAAATCAGACACCATTGAACAAAGGATAGAGAACATTGAATTGAAAGAATTGAGAAGACGGATGAAAAAGTGGAAAATATTAAACAAATGATGGTCAAGTATGAGGAGAGATTCCAAAAAATTGAGGAAGAAGGAAAACAAAGAGAGAAGAAGATTGGAAATATTGACAGTAGACTAACAGCGGTTGAACAAGAAAAAGGTGGGATGTTGAGGTGGGAGATGGAAAGATCAGAATTTTACCTTAGATTTCAAAATATAGAAGAGGAAAAAGGAGAAAATTTGGCAGCGGTGATGATAGAAATTTTGGCAGATGCTTTGGAAATTAAAGAGGAAAAGATGACGGATGGAATAGATGAGATATATCGAGTTTATACAAGATACGCGATGAGAAATAAGTTACCCAGGGAAGTCCATATCAGATTTACCAAAAAATCTATTAAAACGCATATATTACAAGTAGTAAGAGAGAAAATACTGAAATACAAAGGTAAAGAGGTTGTGGTTTTAAAACAAATACCCAGAAGAGTGAGAGAGATGAGAAGAGAATATCGATTTCTGACCAAAATACTATTGCAAAACGAAGTGAATTATAGATGGCTGATTCCAGAAGGACTAATGTTTAGGTGGCAAGAGCAAAGATATAGAATTGATTCAATTGAGAAAGCAGAACTTTTTCATGCAGAATTTTTCGGAGGAAGAAGAGAGGAAGCAGAGAAAGAGGTTTCATTAATTGAGTTTCAAGATGAACAATTGGAGACTGAAAAAGAGAAAGGAGCAATAGGGGGACAGATTGATAGCAAAGAACAGCGTGAAGTGAGATCCACGAGAGCTGTTAGACCTAAATATAAAGCATAATCATGGAAGAAAAAAAACTGATTACAATGAATATTAATGGGCTTAATTCGGCTGTTAAAAGAAGGAAAACTTTTCATAAATTAGAGAAATTAAAATTTGATATAATTTGTTTACAAGAAGTTCACATTAAAAAACAACATGAACAATTGTTATTGCAGCCAAAATTGGGGAAAATATTTACTTCTTTGACTCAATGTAAGAAAAGAGGAGTGGTTTTATACATCAAAGAGGCTATCCCGGCAAAATTGATTTATACAGATGAAGATGGAAGAGTATTAATGGTAGAAATAATGGACAATAATATAAAAATACTTTTGATTGCAATTTATGCTCCGAACGATAAACAAGAAGAGTTTTATAAAAAGCTACATATGAAAATAATTGGACTGGACTACGTTAATATAATTATGATGGGAGATTTTAATGGAATTGTGGATAATAAATTGGATTATATAGCAACAACAACAAAACAAAATAGAAAGGCTCTCCCAAGGTCTTTTTTTAAAATGACAGATGAATTAACTTTAAAAGATATTTGGAGAGAAAGAAATGTTAAAACTAAACAATATACTTTTTATTCAAATAGACATTTATCATGGTCCAGATTAGATATGGTCTGGATCTCAACAGAATTAATATCTAATATTCAAGAAACAAATATTGAAACAAGTACTTGGGCAGATCATAGCCCAATGACAATTAAATGGAAAGGACAAAAAAGAAGATCGAGATGGACATTAAATAATACTATTTTAAAGGAGAAAGATTTTATACAATGGATGGAGAAGGAATTGGCTTTTTTTTTAAGAGAAAATAAAAAAGAAGATACTTCAACGCAGAATGTGTGGGATACAATGAAGGCATACGCTAGAGGTTTGATAATAGATTATACAAGGAAAAAGAATATTAGGAAAAGGCAAGCTTCCAAGGCCTTGGAAGATGAGTATAAAACTCTTGAAAAAGAATTACAGAAAATGCCACAGAAAAAGGATATTAAATTGAAGTTGGATGTAATTAAACATAAAATGGAATTAATAGAGAAAGAAGAACTGGCACAGAAAATTAGAAACTCTAAACAGAATTATTTTGAAGATGCAAATAAACCAGGTAGATGGCTAGCATATAAATTGAGAAAAGAGAAGGAATCAAGAAAAATATTGAAGTTAATAGACGAACAAGGCCAAGTTTGTTATGGGAATAAGGAGAAAAAAGAAATTATTCGAGATTTTTATGGACAACTATATAAACAAGAGAATATTGATGAGGAAAAAGTCAAACAGTATTTACAGGAAGCTAATTTACCAAAGGTACCTAAAGAGACTGAAGAAATGCTAGAAAGCAATATAACAATGATGGAATTAAATGAAGCATTTAAGAGACAAAATAATGGGAAAGCACCGGGTCCAGATGGGCTTCCAGCAGAATTCTATAAAACATTTCAAGAATCATTGAGTATTCCATTGTTAGAAGTCATGAATGAAGTTATGTTAAAAAAGATAATACCTAAAACATGGTCAGAGGCTTATATTACACTTATACCGAAGGAAGAGGCTGACCCATTGCAAATCAAGAATTATAGACCTATTTCCTTATTGAATGCAGACTATAAAATTTTTGCTTCAATCTTAGCAGAAAGACTTAAAAAATATTTAAATAATTTTATTCACCCAGATCAAAATGGATTTCTGCCAAAGAGACAAATTAGAGACAATATGAGAGTAATCTTGGATACTTTGGAATACTATGAGGCTCATCCTGAAAAACAAATGGCTTTGATATTCCTAGATGCTCAAAAAGCATTTGACAACGTGAACTGGAGATTCATGTTATTATTATTGGAGCAGATGGGTTTTGCTAAAAAATTTATTCAAGCAATAGAAGCCATATATAATAAACAGACAGCAAGGGTAATGATGGAGGGGGAACTTACAGATTTTATTAATATAAGGAAAGGCACAAGACAAGGATGCCCCCTATCTCCTTTGTTATTTGTGTTGACCTTGGAAGTGTTGAATAGAAATATTAGGGATGATAAAAACATAAAAGGTATGAAAATTAAGAAGGAAGAATTTAAGCTACAAGCTTTTGCTGATGATTTAGCTTTTATTTTGGAAGATCCGCTAGAAACAGCTCCAAAGTTATTGGAAAGGATAGAGGCATATGGAGAGGTGGCTGGTTTGAAAATAAATAAAGATAAAACAAAGATCTTGACAAAGAATATGCTATCGAGACAGAGAGAAGAATTGGCAGACCTTTTGAAAATTCAAGTTACAAATAAGGTTAAGTATCTGGGGATATATTTGACAACAAGATGTAGCACATTAAAGGAGAATAATTATATTAGACTTAAACAACAGATAACTGCAGATTTGAAGAAGTGGGAAAACTTGCAATTGTCATTAATAGGGAGAATTTCAACAATTAAGATGAATATTCTACCTAGAATTTTATTTTTGTTTCAAACAATACCAATTAGGCTTGGAAAAGATTATTTTGAAGATTTAAATAAAATTATGTTGAAGTTTATATGGCAAGGTAAAAAAGCGAGAATAAAGTTAAAGCTTCTGCAAGATGCTAGAATTAGAGGAGGTTTTGGCCTGCCTAATTGGGAATTGTATTATCAAGCTGCAAGTTTGATGTGGGTGAAAGAATGGATAACATTAAGGAAACATAGGTTGTTGACATTAGAAGGGCATGACTTGCTGCTGGGCTGGCATGCTTTTTTATGGTATAAGGGAACTAAAACACAGGGTTATTTTAGAAGACATTATGTACGGGAGTCTTTGTGGTTGAATTGGGAGAAGATAAAAAGACAATGTTATTTGAAAATTCCAGTTTGGTTATCGACCATTGAAGCATTTTCCTATCCTATAATTTATAAGAAGGAACAAACAGTTAGATATGGGGAACTTTTAAATGAAAAGGGTGAACTTAAATCGATCCAAAACTTAGAGGAACAAGGTATAAAGATGAATTGGTTTTCATATGCACAAATACATTCAAGGTATGATGAAGATTCTAAAAAGGAGGGATTTTATGATAAACAGACTGATTTAGATAAGATTTTGATGGGTACTGATGAGAAGGTGATTAAAAAACTATATGGTTATTTATTGGGAATTAAATTAGAGGAAGAACAAGTTAAAGAAACTATGATTGTTTGGGGGAAGAATTTTGGATATGGGATTGATTTAGAGAAATGGCAGAAATTGTGGTCTCAAAATTATAAAATGACAATGTCAACAGCATATAAAGAAAACTTGTATAAGATGTTTTACAGGTGGCACTTTCCTCCGACAAGAATAGCAAGAATGTTCAAGAACAAATCTGAAAAATGTTGGAAATGTTAATTGTTGAAATTCTCCCTATTAATGACAATTGCAAGTTTTCCCATTTCCTCAAGTCTGTAGCTATCTGTTGTTTAAGTTTAATATAATTATTCTCTTTTAATGTGCTACATCTTGCTGTCAAATATATCCCCAGATACTTGACCTTATTTGTAACTTGAATTTTCAACAGACCTGCCAGTTTTTCTCTCTGTCTCAGTAGCATGTTCTTTGTCAAAATCTTTGTTTTATCTTTATTTATTTTCAAACCAGCCACCTCACCATATGTCTCTATCTTTTCCAATAACTTTGGAGCTGTTTCCAGTGGATATTCCAGAATAAAAGCTAAGTCATCAGTAAAAGCTTGTAGTTTGAATTCTTCCTTTTTAATGTTCATTCCTTTGATGCTTTTACCATTTCTAATATTTCTATTCAACACTTCCAAAGTCAACACAAATAGCAAAGGAGATAGGGGACATCCTTGTCTTGTGCCTTTTCTTATATTAATAAAGTCTGTAAGTTCTCCCTCCATCATTACCTTTGCTGTCTGTTTATTGTATATGGCTTCTATTGCTTGAATAAATTTTCTGGCAAAACCCATCTGTTCCAATAGTAATAACATAAATCTCCAGTTCACGTTATCAAATACCTTTTGAGCATCTAGGAATATCAAAGCCATTTGCTTTTCAGGATGAGCCTCATAGTATTCCAATGTATCCAAGATTACTCTCATGTTGTCTTTGATTTGTCTCTTTGGCAAAAATCCATTTTGATCTGGGTGAATAAAATTATTTAAGTATTTTTTAAGTCTTTCTGCTAAAATTGAAGCAAAAATTTTATAGTCTGCATTCAATAAAGAAATACCGTATATACTCGAGTATAAGCTGAGTTTTTCAGCACATTTTTTGTGCTGAAAAAATCCCCCTTGGCTTATACTCGAGTCAGATTCCCCTCTGAAAAAAAAATGGTGTGGAGCTCCGAAGCTGGGCAGCCGCTTCCCTGCTTCCGTGTTTCCTTTGCAACTTTTAAGCATGGGGGTAATCGGAAGCAGAAAAGTTCTTGCTTGAGGATATATTGTTTTTTCTTTTTTTAACTGTTTTTAGGGGGGGGAAGACCCACCGCCATGTGAGAATGCTCAGACACGAAATCTATCCAACTGAAAATAAGTGTGTGTGTGTGTGGGGGGGTTTAACAGAGGGAAGATGTAGGGAGAAGGCAAAAGCGACAGAAGATCCTTCAGGGGAAACTGAGCGGGAGACTCACCCTTGATCCAGATGAGCCCCCTTCCTCTTTCTCTAGGCTGAGAAAACAACGTGAGCTGAGGTTGCTTCGGCTCCACTCAGCTTCGTTTCCTCAGCTCCAGCTGCTTTCAGTCCATTCGGGAGGAGGGGGAGGAGGTGGTGGTGGTGGCTCGCGTTGTTTTCTGATAGTGAGATCATTTCCCAAATTAATTGATTCACTAACCCAAAAGAAGAAGATGTTGATTACAGTGGGAGGCAGGAGTCACTCTCTCCCTTGCAAGAAAAAAGCAAGAGCCGTTCTTATGATCTCTCCCTCTCTCTCTCCCCGTAATACAGTCAAGCCCTTTCCAGCACGCGGGATCCGCCCCCACCGCTTTGCACCTTGCAAATGCAAAAACCCCAGGATTTTGCATTTGCAAGGTGCAAAGTGGCGAAGGCAGATCACGCGTGCTGGAAAGGGCTTGACTATATTACGGGGGGAGAGAGAGAGAGAGAGAGAGAGGGAGAGATCATAAGAACGGCTCTTGCTTTTTTCTTGCAAGGGAGAGAGTGACTCCTGCCTCTCACTGTTATCATCATCATCTTTTGGGTTAGTGAATCAATTAAACCTTTCATGATAGTGAGATCGTTTCCCAAATTTTCCTTAAATCAGGGAAAAAATCAGAAACAAACCTTTGGACTGAGAATAAGCCTGTTCCTGTGATGCCATTTTTGTTCACTGCAGTGTGAAAAGTGTGAAAAAACACATTTCTTTTTCTTCATCTTCTTGTTCCCTATTTACTGGTCTCTTTCAAAGAGGAAATTGTGAACATCAAACTTATTCTCAACTGTCCTAGTGAAAGTTTTTATTGGTATCTATTTTTATTTTTGAAATTTACCAGTAGCTGCTGCATTTCCCACCCTCGGCTTATACTCGAGTCAATAAGTTTTCCCAGTTTTTTGTGGTTAAATTAGGTGCCTCGGCTTATATTCGGGTCGACTTATACTCCAGTATATACGGTAGGTCTATAGTTCTTAATTTGCAGTGGGTCAGCCTCTTCTTTTGGAATAAGTGTAATATAAGCCTCTGACCATGTTTTGGGTATCATCTTCTTTGACATAACTTCATTCATAACTTCTAACAATGGGATGCTCAATGATTCTTGAAATGTTTTATAGAATTCTGCCGGAAGCCCATCTAGACCTGGTGTTTTCCCATTATTTTGTTTCTTAAGTGCTTCATTTAATTCCATTATTATTATATTGCTTTCTAGCATTTCTTCAGTCTCTTTAGGTATCTTCGGTAAGTTAGCATTCTGTAGATACTGTTTGACTTTTTGCTCATCAATATTCTCTTATTTATATAGTTGCCCATAGAAATCTCAAATAATTTCCTTTTTCTCCTTATTGCCATAACAAACTTGGCCTTGATCATCTATTAGCTTCAATATTTTTCTTGATTCCTTCTCCTTTCTCAATTTATATGCTAGCCATCTACCTGGTTTATTTGCATCTTCAAAGTAATTCTGTTTAGAATTTCTAATTTTCTGTGCCAATTCTTCTTTCTCTATTAATTCCATTTTATGTTTAATTACATCCAGCTTCAATTTAATATCTTTTTTTCTGTGGCATTTTCTGTAATTCTTTTTCAAGTCTTTTATACTCATCTTCCAAGGCCTGAGAAGCTTGCCTTTTCCTAATATTCTTTTTTCTTGTATAATCTATTATCAGACCTCTAGCATATGCCTTCATTGTATCCCAAACATTCTGCATTGAAGTATCTTCTTTTTTATTTTCTCTAAAGAAAAAAGGCAGTTCCTTCTCCAACCGTTGTATAAAATCTTTTTCCTTTAAGATAGCATTGTTTAATGTCCATCTCGATCTTTTTTTTTTTGTCCCTTCCATTTAATTGTCATTGGGCTCTGATCTGCCCAAGTACTTGTTTCAATATTTGTTTCTTGAATATTAGATATTAAATCTGTTGAGATCCAAATCATATCTAATCTGGACCATGATAAATGTCTATTTGAATAAAAAGTATATTGTTTAGCTTTAACATTTCTTTCTTTCCAAATATCTTTTAAAGTTAATTCGTCTGTCATTTTAAAAAAAGATTTAGGGAGAGTCTTTCTATTTTGCTTTGTTGTTGTTGCTATTTAGTCCAATTTATTGTCCACAATTCCATTAAAGTCTCCCATCATAATTATATTAACATAGTCCAGTCCAATTATTTTCATGTGTAATTTTTTATAAAATTCTTCTTGTTTATCATTCGGAGCATAAATTGCAATCAAGAGTATTTTTATATTATTGTCCATTATTTCCACCATTAATACTCTTCCGTCTTCATCCGTGTAGATCAGTTTTGCTGGGATAGCCTCTTTAATGCATAGAACCACTCCTCTTTTCTTACATTGAGTCAAAGAAGTAAATATATTCCCTAATTTTGGCTGTATTAACAATTGTTCATGTTGTTTTTTAATATGAACTTCTTGTAGACAAATTATATCAAATTTTAATTTCTCTAATTTATGAAAGGTTTTCCTTCTTTTAACAGCTGAATTGAGTCCATTTATATTCATTGTAATCAGTTTTTTTTCTTCCATGATTATGCTTTATATTTAGGTCTAACAGCTCTCGTGGATCTCACTTCACGCTGTTCTTCCACCTGTCCACCTACTGCACCTGTCTCTTTTTCAATCTCCAGTTGTTCCTCTTGAAACTCAATTAATGAGACCTCTTTTTCTGCCTCCTCTTCTCTCCTTCCATAAAATTCTGCATGGAAAAGTTCTCCTTTCTCAGTTGAATCAATTCTATGTCTCTGCTCTTGCCATGTAAACATTAATCCTTCTGGAATCAACCAATTATAATTCACTTCATTTTCCAATAGCATTTTGGTCAGAAATTGATATTCTCTTCTTATCTCTCTCACTCTTCTGGATATTTGTTTTAAAACCACAATCTCTTTGCCTTTATATTTCAATGTCTTCTCTCTTACCACTTGTAGTATTTGTGTTTTAATGGATTTTTTGGTAGCTCTAATATGGACTTCCCTTGGTAATTTATTTCTCATCGCATATCTTGTATAAACTCGATATACCTCATCTACTCCATCCATCATCTTTTCCTCTGTAATTTCCAAAGCATCTGCCAAAATTTCTATCATTATCACAGCCAAAATTTCTCTTTTTTCTTCTTCTATATTTTGAAATCTGAGATAAAATTCTGACCTTTCCATCTCCCACCTCAACATCCCACTTTTATCTTGTTCAACCACTGTTAATCTATTGTCAATATTTCCAATCTTCTCCTCTCTTTGTTTACCTTCTTCCTCAATTTTTTGGAATCTCTCCTCATACTTCACCATCATTTGTTTAATATTTTCCACTTTTTCATCAGTCTTCTCTATTCTTTGTTCAATAGTGTCTGTTTTTATCTTGAGATCTTGGATTCCTTGCATAATCATCTGTAAAGTCACTTTTTCTTGTTCTTTATCTTGCTTCAACATTGTCTGAATTAATCGTTGTCCTCCAGCTGGTGGGGAGGCAGAGGTAGAAGTAGAAACGCCAGATGATATTGGTTTCCTGCTCATTTTAATGCTTCAAAAGTTTCAAATTCTTTTTAGCTTTTAATCCAACTGGTAGAATAGCCAATTATAATCCAAAATGGAAAAATCCAATAGTAAAAAGCCCAAAACCAAAGAAGAAAAAGGAGGAAAAAAAGAAGAAAAATCTTCAGGTTCTTCTAGACCAGGGGTCTCCAACTTTGGCTCCTGGAAGCCTGGCGGACTTCAACTCCCAGAATTCCACAGCCAGCTTTGCTGGCTGTGGAACTCTGGGAGTTGAAATCCGCCAGGCTTCCAGGAGCCAAGGTTGGAGACCCCTGTTCTAGATCCTAATCCAATTACGAACTAGTCCACCATAAAAAATGAAAAATAGAAAGAAAAAAAAAACCCAAAATAATAATATTGATTAAGAAGAAAAAGAACAAAAATAAAGAAAAAGAAGAAGAAATTCCTTCAGGTTCTTCACACCTTAATCCAATTGGGAAGTCTCAATAATCAAAAAGAAAAAACAGAGTGGTCCAACAACATGGATAGAAAAAGCAAAAGGATCCCAGTAAAGATAAGGAGAAAAAAAGAAAAAGAAAAAGCTTTGAGGCTTTCCCTTTGAAATAAAAAGCAAAAATAAGAATACTACTAGAATTAAAATTTACAAAGAGGCTGGTGAGTAGGGGTATCACAAGTAAAAGAAAAGAAAAGAAAGCACACTGCACTTTAGTTGTCCAAGAATCTTATTATGACTCTCTCCTTCACTAGCTTCAAAGCCAAGCCTCAAGTGTTAAAATATTGATAAGAGTCCAGGAGAACACTTGTAATAATATTTTGCTGTGCTCTCCCTCTATCTTATCACATTAAGATGTCCTTGAGAAGGAGTCTTGTTACCATTCTCTCCAATTCAAATAAAATAATTTCAAGCCTCTAGTTGGCAGTGTTACAAAGTTTCTTAATACTCTTCCCCCACCCAGCCAGAAAAAAAAATATTTATAAAAAGAAAAAATAGCCAAAGGGAGCCTCTATCCTAAAAGAAAATTAAAAAATCAAAAGGAGCATAAAAATATATGTAAGAGAAAATTCAGTCTGGTTACCTACAAAGTCACACTAAAGTCCCCCCCCAAAAAAGTAAGAAAAAGAAAAAAAAAATCCAAGCCTCAATTTGACATCACTTTAAAAAACACCGCTCATATTTTTTGTCAAAAAAAAAAAAATCTCACAGGTTTCTTCTCTATTCAGGGTGCCCTTTCAAATCTCAGCGAATTTACAACAAAAAGGAAGTTTCTCACCCAGCCGACACACTTTCACTTCCAACCACTTCCTTTCCGGAGCTGTCCCCAACTTCAGCAGCTATGGAGGCTGCCTCTCTGCCACCAGCAAAAGGACTTCTCCCAGATCAAACCAGGAGTTTTGTGATATCCCTGGGATCCTGGAACTATGCCCTTCACGATCACCATCTCTACAGGACGGTTTAGGTCTGTTGGGACTGACCAGGGCCGAAAATATCGGCTGCGATCTCAGAGCCCCGAGATCGCAGCTGTATCGCTGAAATGAAGCTCCGCCTTCTCCTAGAGAGTCAAACCTACAATTTTTGACATATAAAGTAGTTTTCCTCATAGCCATCACCTCCACTGTCGCATATCGGAAATCGCAGCCTTGTCCGTCAGACAAGACCTCTGCGTTTTTCATGCCGATCAGGTGGTTCTCTGCCCCGATCTCACATTTATGCCCAAAGTCAATTCGGCTTTCCATAGAGCACAGGAGCTCATCCTTCCAAACTTTTGTCCCAGGCCTTCACATGAGAGGGAAAGGCAATGGCACAAGCTCGATGTTAGGCGTGCTTTGAGAATCTACATCAAGCGCACGGAGTCCTTCAGAAAATCAGAAGCCTTATTTGTTTCCTTTCAGCCCAAGACACAGGGTCACAGGGTATCCCCATCCACCATAGGCCGTTGGATAAGAGCAACAATAGCTAGATCATATCAGTCTCAAGCCCTGCAGGTGCCCAGAGGTGCCCACTTCTAGTTGAGTGAGCAATTGCTCACTCAACTAGAAGTGCGGCAACTTCGGCGGCTTGGACTACTCAGACATCAATAACTGAAATATGCCAGGCGGTGACTTGGGCTTCCCCATCACCTTTCATTAGACACTACAAAATTGATGTGTTTGCCTCTGTGGAGGCCTAATTTGGTTGGTTCTGCAACGGGTTCTTAGGGACCCTGAGGAGATTCCAAACCAGACGGAGTCCCTCCTGTAGGACAGGCCAAGCTTTGGTATGTCCCACTACTGAATGCTCTGAGCAGCTCATAGGAGAAGGGGCGTTGGTACTATGCCCATTCTCTTTGAGCTGTGAAGAGTATCCAGCCCCCCCCTTTTTCTGCCATCTGGCGGGCTCTTGTTTCAGCCAATGAACTTTTTTAGGTAGTAAGGATGAGAGCACTTATTCCTCTCGCCTTCGCAAAACTGGGGAATGCTATGGAAGAGTCACGTGGAGGAGGAGGAACGTTCCTCAATTCAAGCTCAGCCTAACAATGTGGAGACTGAAGCACCTCCCTCCCACTACTGGATGCTCTTCGCAGCTCAAAGAGAACGGGCGTATCAGGGAAGTACCCACCCCCCTTCTCCGATCGCTCCGCTGGTGGTTGGAAAAAATGATAAACAAGGGGTGTCCTTTCAAGGAATCACACAGGGCAACGATCACAACCGATGCCAGCCTGGTAGGATGGGGAGCTTACTTCCAATCCCACACTGCACAGGGAAGTTGGACTGTTTCTGAACAATCACAAAGCATCAACCTGTTGGAGCTGCGAGCAGTTCACCTGGCCTTGTGCAGTTTTCTACCCCTTTTCCAATCATGACACATTCTGGTCTTAACAGACAATATCACAACCAAGGCCCACCTAAACAGGCAGGGGGGTACCCACTCCAAACTTCTGATGCTGGAGATGGCCAAGTTGTTCAAATGGGCTGAGGCCAATCTGCTTTTGCTCAAGGCAGAACACATAGCAGGAGCCTTAAACACACAAGCAGATTGGCTCAGCAGGGCCACAATAGATCAGGTAGAGTGGTGCCTACATCTGTCTTTCTTCCAGGAAGCAGTGCAGAGGTTTGGGCAACCAGTGAGCCTCTCCCCTCAATGCCCAATTGCCCTGGTATATTTCAAGGTACCTGACTCAGGGGGCGGAGGCCGTCAATGCCCTCCGATGTCCGTGGCCTGCCGGACTTCTATATGCGTTTCCTCCATTCCCGGTAATACCCAGGTTGATCCAGAAGTTATTGGAGGAACGAGCGGAATTGATATTGGTCGCCCCTTACTGGCCCAGGCAAACATGGTTCGCAGATTTACAGAAGCTATCGAGAGAACAACCTTGGAAAATCCCACCGTCCAAGGTTTCCCTCTCCCAAGGGCCGATACTTCACCCGAACCCACAATGGTTCAGTCTAGCCATATGGAGGTTGAGTGGAGCCATTTAAGGGTCCAACAAATTTCAGAGGATGCTATTGCCACTATTCAAGCATCCAGATGGTCCTCAACAAATCGGATATACGAGGCCATGTGGTCAGCCTTCTGTCGCTGGTGCCAGGGGTCTAAGATCGACCCAACTGCTCCATAAATAGGACAATTATTGGACTTCTTACAGGAGGGGTTGACCAAGGGCCTATCTCCAAATATTTTATGTAGACAGGTGGCAGCTTTAGCCTTGGTGATAACCTGGGGTGACCTCCATTCCATAGCGCACCATCCACATGTACGCAGCTTTCTTAAGGGTGCTGCAAATTTATGACCTCCTGTAATTCACCGCTATCCCCCCTGGGATCCCAACAAGGTGTTAACCGCACTTACAACTGACCCGTTCGAGCCTTTAAGAACCACTAGTCTTAAATTCCTGACATATAAGGTGGTCTTCCTAATTGCAATCACATCAGCTAGAAGAATTTCCGAATTGGCGGCATTGTCAATGAGAAAGGATCTGTGTGTGTTTCATGCGGACAGAGTGATTCTCTGATTAGATCCATCGTTCACTCCTAAAGTAAATTCAGCCTTCCACAGAGCGCAGAAGTTGGTCCTTCCAAATTTTTGTCTGAAACCATCTCATAGACTGGAGCATCAATGGCATCGACTTGACGTTCGAAGGGCGTTAAGCATCTATCTAGACCACACGGCGGCATTTCAGAAATCTGAGGCTCTATTTCTATCTTTCAACCCATCCACTTTAGGGCAAAAGGTGTCATCCACAACCATTGGTAGATGGTTGAGAGCCACCATAGCCAAAAGTTACGAATGCCAGTCCATCACAGTTCCTAAGGGCATTACAGCCCACTCAACAAGGAGTGCGGCAACATCAGCAGCATGGGCCACACGGGCTTCCATAGATGAAATTTGCAGAGCGGCAGCTTGGGCTTCACCATCTCCCTTTGTCAAATATTATAAAATTGATGTCTATGCCTCAGCGGACGCTTCATTTGGCAGAAGAGTTCTGCAGAGGGTGCACAGAGTTTGGGAGTGGATTTCGATCCAGACGGAGTCCCTCCCTAAGGACAGGCCAAGCTTTGGTATGTCCCACTTCTGGATGCTCTGAACAGCTCATGGGAGAAAGGGCGTTGGTACTTACCTGATACGTCTGTTCTCTGTGAGCTGTGAAGAGCATCCAGCCCCAACCATTTCTTTTCCGTCTGGTGGGGTTCCGTTCCAGTGAGGGATCTAGATTAGGTGATGAGTTCTGGAACTTGGCACTCAGTCTTTGCAAAACTGGGGGACGCTAAGGAGGTGTCCCGTGGAGGAGGAGGAGCGTCCCGGAGTTTTAAGCCCAGACTTTCCAGAAGAGACTGAAGCACCTCCCACTTCTGGATGCTCTTCACAGCTCACAGAGAACGGGCGTATCAGGTAAGTACCAACGCCCTTTTTGGTTCTTACTGATACTGAGTTAGTTTTTCATTCAGGGAATGAGGTTGAAGAATCTCCATCCAGAAGGAAATTATAGCTACGTGTCCCCCCACATAGCAATGACTGAAATGGTTATGAATTTTTGTCAGTGCTGTTGTGCAGTGAAACAGAAAAAAGAATCCAATATGTAATTTTTCCCATTCTCATTGCCATGTTATTCTCTTCAACTGGGAGTATTCTTTTTCAACTCAGCCTGGTTAATACTCTGACTCCAACAAGTGGACAAGTCAAGCAAAGACCAGTTTGTTACTCATATTTGTTTATGACAGTGTTTTGCTGCTATGAAATGGAATTGGATCCACAGTGAAGGGGAAATAAAAAAATATAATTAGAATTGTCTTTCTGCTGTCTGGTATCTTCTGGATGCACTGATCTGCAACTCTTAATTTTACTACTTTTACAGATGAAGTTCATATATTTCAGGGAAGGGAAGTAAGTAGTGGGGTACCACAAGGTTCTATCTTAGGCCCAGTACTCTTCAATATCTTCATAAACAATTTAAATGAGGGAATAGAAGGGGAACTTAACAAATTTGTGGATGATACTAAGCTAGCAGGAATAGCTAACACCCTAGATGATAGGCTCAAGATCCACATGGATTTTTACAGACTTGAACACTGGGCACTATCTAACAAAATGAAATGTAATGTAGAGAAATGTAAAGTCTTTAACTTAGGCAAGAAAAACCAAAAATGGACATATTAACTGGGTGAAACCAGGCTTTATAGCAGTAATTGTGAGAAGGATCTTAAAGTCTTAGTGGACAACCAGTTAAATATGAACCAGCAATGTGCAGTGGCAGCCAAAAAAGCCAATGCAATCCTAAATTGCATTAACAGAGGGATACAATCAAGACCAAGTGATGTATTAATACCACTCTATAAAGCCTTAGTAAGACCACCCCTAGAATACGGCATCCAGTTTTGAACACCACACTATAAAAAAAATGTGGAAACTCTAGAAAAAGTGCAGAGAAGAACAATCAGGATAATTAAGAGACTGGAGACTAAAACATATGAAGAATGGTTACAGGAACTGGGCATGGCTATTCTAGTGAAAAGAAGGACCAGAGGAAAAATGATAGCAGTGTTCCAATATTTGAGGGATGCCACAGAGAGGAAGGCATCAAGCTATCTTTCCAAGGCACCTGAAGGCCAGACAAGGAATAACAGATGGAAACTGATCAAGGAGAGATTCAAACTAGAAATAAATTTTCTGACAGAACAATCAACCAACGGAACAGTTTGCCTTCAGATGTTGTAGGAGCTTCATCACTGGAGGCTTTTAAGAAGAGATTGGACTGCCATTTGTCAGAAATAGTGTAGGGTCTCCTCCTTGGGCAGGGGTGGACTAGATGACCTATAAGATCCCTTCTGAATCTGTTAAATCTGTTAAAATTACCAGGACAACATTTTTGTTTCAAAATGTGATGAGTACCAAATTTAGTGAGTTTTAAAACAGGTGAGTATCGGGGTACCACTATACTGGAAAACCCAAACAGCCTGACATTTAGATGGCCCTACTCATTAATGTTAGAAATTTGCTTGGTTTGTGTGCAGCTACCATTGTAATAGCTTATACAGAAAAACAGGGATTAATTGGCCAAAAAAAAAATTACAACACATAAACAACCTTAGTTTACATCTATAAATGCTACGGAAGTCCAAATCAAACAATGCTTAAATCAAACCATCATATTAAACCATCATGTTGTTTGCTCAGTTAAGCCTTGTTAACTTGAACATAGCCAATATGGCATTTTAAGCCATGGTTTCTGGCCTGGAATGTTGCTTAAACATGGTTACTGTATGTGAAAGATCAGATCTGTGCTTCTCAGAACTTCATCTGGTATCTGCAAATCTCAAGAAGCCCACCATTTTATCATACAACTCCATTTTCTGAGACAGTTTGAAAACCAAGTTTATTACTGAATTGGGCACATTTATAATATGGTTAAATGCTGCCCCCTGGTGGTCAATGGTGAAGGAATGAAAAACAAGAATGGGACTAATATATGGGATGGGTTGAAATAAATATTTTGAACTGCAGTGATATTAAATACTACAGTTCAAGGGTTCCAAACTATGTTGTCACAGTGTCATCACGTGATGTATCGTGACTTTTTCCCCCTTCACTAAACTAGGCATGGGCATGACCAGTGCATAAAGCAATTGTTGTCTTAATATAATCTGCAAATCAGGCTATCACATTAAACCACATGTATTTGACCATAGCAGGACATCTGAATGTAAGAATTACGTGCCAAACTTAAGGACAGTTACTATGTTGTATGAGCCCAACCAGTGCTAGGTCACATGTTATCTCTGGTTTATTTAACTGTGGTTGCCTGAATTAACCTAATTAGTAGGTTGTACAACATACTGAACTGTGCACTACCCATATTGTTGGATTTGTAAAATAGTTAACATTTGAGTTTGCATAACTAATTATGATTAATTTTATGTCCTGCAAATCTTGATTTTTGCTTGGTTTATGGTTCGTTTATTGAACCATAACTCAGTACCCTCCTTAAGCATGGTCTATAAACATATTGTGCCACAAACTAGTCTAGTATATTTTGTGAACTTAGCCACTACCTTTCAAAAAGAACTTATTTTTTAAAAAAATTGGGTTTTCACATTGTGCATATCATAAAGGTTCCCCTCGCACATTTATGCTAGTTGTTTCCGGTTCTAGGGGGCAGTGCTCATCTCTGTTACAAAGCCAAAAAGCCAGCATTGTCCGAAGATGTCTCTATGGTCATGTGACTGGTATGACTAAATGCTGAAGGCACACAGAACACTGTTACCTTCCCACCAAGGTGGTCCCTATTTTTCTACTTGCATTTTTACATATCTTTGAACTGCTCGGTTGTTAGAAGCTGGAACAAGTAATGGGAGCTCGCTTCGTTACAAGACTCTAGGGATTCAAACCACCAAACTGCCAACCTTTCTGCTCGACAGGCTCAGCATCTTAGCCACTGAGCCACCACATCCCTTATCATATGACTTGTTTAATTTTGGCATAGTGTAGTGTATGAATTGCGGTTGTAGTTTGTAAACCATTGTTCCTATGTTAGCAGTATGATTTAAGTATGGCTTGTTCATGTAATAGGTAATCCAAGAGTTTATCTTTCTTTCACCAAGGGGGAATTCCTTTGATTTTTGATCAAGCTTCCAGGTAAAATTTGTATGCAACAAAGCTTCAGGCTGGGTCTGAATAATACGTAAGGTAAATTTTGGTTGGTCACACAATAATTTAATTAGGTCAGTTAAGGGGTCATATGCAACACATGGCAAGATGTTGCTCTTAGATACTGTTTGTGGCTTAGTATATTACACAAGTCTACTCCATATGGTTACATACAGCTCAGTATGTAGTCAAACCATGGATTAATTTATTATATGAATGTAACCCCGCTGCTTCTCATTTCACAATTTTTAATAGAAAGGAATTAGACAGTTCTGGATATTCTAATGCCTGAATCCCCACAGGTAGTGATCATGCTCATCATCAGTACAGGTAGTCCTTAACTTACAAAGTTCATTTAGTGACTGAAGTTACAACGGCACTAAAATAAGTGACCATTTTTCACACATTGAAGCATCCCTATGGTCCCATGATCAAATTTTGGATGCCTAGCAAATTGCATATATTTATCACAGTTGCAATTTTAAGAAAAACAACAATAATAGCTAAATGTTGTTTTTGCAGGTATCATACATTTTAGAAAACACCAAGAAATGCTTAAGGCTTAGAATTATAAGAAAAAGGTAGGAAATGTTTGCAGCTCCAAAGTCAGGCTAGCTGATTTGTGCCTACTTTGCTATTCACAGGCTCTTGCAAGAACGTATTTTACAATAAACTGCTAGCTGCTTCACTTAATAACTCTGTCCAATTTCTGACTGATGGGTGTGTTTCTCACACAATGTCCTGGGATTTTGTGATCATCTTTTGCAACCTTCTGACAAGCAAAGTCAATTGGGAAGCCAGACTCAATTAATAACTACGTTACTAACTGGGCAACTGCAACAGTTCACTTAACAACTCTGACAAGAAAGATTGCAAAATGGGATAAAATTCACTTAGCAACAGAAATTTTGGGCTCAATTGTTGTATGTCAAGGACTATCTGTATAAATTAGGGAACACATATGCAGTTGTGCAAAATAGGAACAGTAAGTTCCTGCAGTTAAATAATATACTTAGGAACTTTAAGTAGTGTTTTATGAGATGTTATGACATTCAGTGATTGTGGAGATTGTTGTATACTGATCATTCATTTAGCCAATGCTCTAAAATGCTTAAAAATGATTTATGATTCATCCATTGCAGCATCTCCAGGGTCATGTTATTGCACATGTCAATCAGATCACATTTACAACATTTTCAGCATCCCCGAGTCATGTGTTCATGATTTGCAACCTTCCCAGATGGCTTGAGACAAGAAATGCTGGCAAGGAAGACTATAAATCACAGTTGCATAATGTTTCTCAAAACTGACAAGGCAAAAAAAGGTGTGGTGATGTGATGCTTCACAACCACACCATTTAACAATGAATTTGCAGGTCCCAATTATGGTGGTAAGTCAAGAACTGTGCAGTATGCCTGAATAGTTTACTATACTAGGCCAACAGGTGGCAGCAACATGTCAAGGTATCTTCAACATAGGAAACTGGAGCAAGTTGTTTCTACATCTAGGTCCTATTGAATGTAAGTAATAATTTAGAAACGTATCTCTCCTACAATCCACATTTTTCAAAGTTAGCTCACTGGCATGATAAAATTTGGTGAAAACAAGTGACATAAATTTACATGAGATAATAAGAGATTAAATAAATCATTAGTCCATACTCCATAAGTGTTTTAAATATAACTAGACAACTCGGTGATCTGTTGGATCATTATTTAAGAGAAATATACAGTACTACAGTCTCATTCAGGAGAATGAAGATTAAACTTTAGGCTGACCATATTTTTCATAATATTTTATAAAATATCAACCATAATATTGACCATAATATTTTCAATTATTTCAATGACCATATATTTTTATCCCAATTCTGCACAGTTCCATGATCATCTAAATAGAATTTGAATTGAATTGAATTCTTTATTGGCTGAGTGTTATTAGACACACAAGGAATTTGTCTTCAGTTCAGAGGCTCTCACTGTACATGCAAAGCAACAAAATAATGATGATAATCACAATAATGGTATCAATAAAAGGGGGAAGAAGATAAGGTAAGTAATACAGCCATACTACATGGATAAATAAACATAGACATATAACAAAAATTATAGTGGCAGACAAATTTCAATAAGTCCATATTTACTTAGTTAAACGGACAACAGAATGACCACATGCTTGCAAAAAAAAAAAAAAAATTGGAGTGGGAGCAACTTCTGACTTCCTGCCAGTTTTCCCATTAACTTGGCTTATGGGAAGTTGGCAGGGAATGTCAAATATCATAGTCAAGTGGTTATAAAGATTCTGCAATAGCCTAACTTTGGGAATAAAATTGACCTAAATAGCATGGAAATTTCAATTTCACAGAAGTAATGTGTCTAGTATTTTTAATGTATTCTTTAATTTGGTGGATTTTAGCTTGATTCGTCCGGTTCCGCATGGCTTCGGTGGCAGCAGGAATTCGTGACCGTTTGCGATTCCTGCTGCGCTTGCCGCCGAGGTACCCCCGATCCAAATGGGTCAGGGGGATATGGCTGCCCTGTAGGGACAGCCGAAGAGAGAGGGGAGCCGGACAGGGGGTTGGGGGTGCCGCAGACCCCCTCCTCGTCCGGAAAACCCCTTTTTCCCAAGGTGGTGGAGCGGCAGTCAGCAATGGCTGCCACGAAGAAGCCAGCAACCGGGTAAGATTGTGCTGGAGGAAGCAAGAAAAGTGAAAGTGCTGGCTGAGCCGGGTCAATCAACATCTTTTAAATTCGTTGGAATTGAGCTGTCTGAATTGCTGGAGGATACATTGTATCCCTAAGAAGATTGAAAGCGGCAGAGAAGCTGTTAAAGGGAACTTTTTTTTTCTTCACTCTCCCACCCCATGGAAACAGCAGATGAAGATTTGAAATTTGTTTGGGCACTGAAGGTGAACTATTCTGAAAGTTGAAGTTAAGGGACAAAAGAGTTCTTGGACATTGGACTTAAAAATTTAAGAAATTGGAAAACCCTTATTAGAGGTATGGATTTCTGATCATTTAAAAATTGATGTTGCAAGTGGAAAGGGAGAGGAAAAAAAAATGGAGCAGAAGTAGAAAAAGGAGGAGATTGCCTAGAATCTCAAACAAAGATACAAGGTAATTGGACCTCTTTGATTAAACAGTAACCCCAGAAAAAGAAATAGAAGAAAGAAGAAAAATATAAACTTTTGGAACTTTTTTTGAATTATTTTTGATTAAAAATACTCGGGTGGTTGTTTTGGGGAAAGTTTCTCTTTTCAGGATGGCATCGCTTGTGGAGGAACTAAAGACTGAATATCAAAAATATAAAAAGAAGAACAAGATGGAAAAGATACTTTGGGCACTTTATTTCAATTTTTAGAAATGGCGTTAGGTACTTATGAAAAATTGATTACGCAGAGAATGACTGGGACAAAGAAGAAGAGGAACAAGAAGCCATCTTTGATGAACAATGGGTTTTTTCCAGGAAGAAGGAGAAAGAGGATAAGAAAAAGGGGATTTGAAGATTTGAAGAAACAACCAAAAAAGAGGAAAATGAGAGGAAAGGTGGATGCAAGGTTAGAAAGCAAAGGAAAGGGAGTAAGAAAAGGGAGGAGGAGAGACAAAGGGGTAAAAAGGGCAAGGAGAAGAATAAGCAAGAGAGAAAGGGGGGGAGGAGAAACCTTAATGGTGGGAAGCAAGATCTAAAGAAAAAAAGTTTATTCAGAGACAATGGGTGAATTTAATTAAGGATAAAAGGGGGATTCTGGAAGGTATATAAGATTGTGTTTTTATATGTGTATTTAGAGTATAAAATTTACTGTGTAATTTTTGAATCTACTAAACAGAATCCCAAGATAAATTAAGTGTTATATGAAGTATTTTTAAGTTAGGGTAATGAGTTAAAGGCGTCACTCCAATTAGTGTATAGGAGAAGTATAGTAAAAGAAAAAAGATGAATGGATAGTTGGAAATAGAACAGACAAAGAATGTTATTGAAAATGGTAATAAGATATGGAAGGATATATAAAGGTTTTGTTATGTTTTTTTGTATATTGATAAGAGGCAATAAAATTTTAATTAACAAGAAATAATTTGGATGAAAAGGAGAAGTTGGGATAAGATATGAAGTTAAATAGATAAAGTAAATATTGCTATTATAATTTGGAATCATTATGTTCTATTGGTTTTTCTTCTTTAATTTTTTTTTTTTTTTAGAAAAGAATTTATAAGCTGTTATGCCTTGATTGTTTGTGCACTGTTTTTGTAAAATTGATAAAATTGGTTTATAAAAAAAAAAAAGAAAATGATAATAAGATATGGAAGGATATATAAAGTGAATATGATGTTTGAATTTGTGTCTGTGTGAAGAGTTTCAACTCGGGATCAGGCAGCCTTCAGAAAAGATGTTTTAGTTTTGTTTAAGTTTTGTGTTTTGTATGTTTATGAAAGGCAATAAAATTTTAATAAGCAAGAAATATAATTTGGATAAAAGGAGAAATCTGGATAAGATATGAAGTTAAATAGATAATGTAAATATGGGTATTACAATTTGGAGTTATTTTATATGTTCTATTGGCTTTCTTCTTTAATTATTATTTTTTTTTTAGAAAAGATTTTTCAAGTTGTTATGCCTGGATTGTGTATTGTTTTTTGTAAAATTAATAAAATTTGTTTAAAAAAAAAAAGGAAGCTTGATTCAAAAATTCTTGCGGTAGAATTATCATTTGGGCTAACTTGATGGTGCAAACAGATAAACAATAAAAGTTTTATTACTACTTGGTATACTATATTATTTATACTGGATAATAAAGTAAAATAAAATTATAAATGCTAAAATCAAATCTAAGCAAAAGTGTTTACTTATTGCCAGAAAAAGTAAGAAAATAGGCATGACCACTAGGCAAGACATTCTAAAGGCAGATTGACTGGTTGGTGTTTTATTGAATTAATCCAATTAATTGGATTTATATAATCAATGGTTAGCATTAAAATTGTGCAAGCTTTGAAAATGTACTAAAGTTACTTCAAAAAGGGGGTTTAAGAGAAAAATCTCTTTAAAGCAACTGCATTCCTCCTTTTCGCTTTGAAAACTCTAAAAAGTGCAAGTGTTTTAATAAATATTTATTTTTATTTGTTTATTTATTTGTTTATTTGTTTGTCAAACATGTAGAAGATAACAAGTATAAATATGAACATAAACAAGAACAAAGGAAGTAAATACAGATAAATGGGGACAATAAGTCAGGGATGGTAGGCATGCTTGTGTGCTTATGCACGCCACCTTTAAAGGCCTCTTAAGAATGGGGTAAGGTCCACGGTAGACAGTTTGAGGTTGAAGCTGTGAGGGGTTGAGATTGTAACAGTGGAGTCTGGTAGGGTGTTCCATGTGTTGACCATTCTGTTGCTGAAGTCGTATTTTCTGCAATCGAGTTTGGAGCAGTTTACCTTGAGTTTGTATTGGTTGTTTGCCCGTGTATTATTGTGATTAAAGCTGAAGAAGTCATTGGTGGGCAAGATGTTTTAGGAGACAATTTTGTGAACTATGCTTAGATCGGACCATAGGCGGCTCAGTTCAGATTGTCCAGGCCCAAAATTTAAAGCCTGGAGGCATAGGGAATACTATTGTGAGTGGAGGAATAGAGTACTTTTATTGAGAAATACCTCTGAACCCATTCAATTGTGTTAATGTCCGATATACAGTGCGGGTTACAGGCGGATGAGCTGTGTTTGAGAATTGGTCTGGCAAAGGTTTTGTATGCCCTAGTTTTTGGCAATGCTGTTACAGTGAGCTCTGGGACTTAGATCATTTGAGATCAGTACTCCTAGGTCCTTGACAGAGTGAGGGTCATTTACGAGATCCTTTCCACCTAACTTGTATTTGGTGTTCTGACTTTTTTTGCCAATGTGTAGGACAGAGTATTTGTTAGTTGAAATTAGGAGTTGCCAATTGCGCAACTGTTCTGACACATAGCCAAGGTTGCTTTGCAGGGCAATGGTGTTAAATAACTTTAAGTCATCTGTGAAAAAAATATGACTAATTAAACAGGTCTTTAATGATACTTACAAAAAGTTGCTGCTTTAGAGTAGATGATAAAAGCCTGCATAAAGATGCAATTGTTTTTTAAAAGGGCTGCATCCCTGTTCCTATACATTACAAATCTCCTCCATAAGATGATTCTTCATTCTCTTTGAAGCAGGCCCAATATAAATTAGCAAAGCACCTCAGCCATAAAGACATAATCATAAATAAAGTCATAATTATCTAAACACATAGTCTAAATTTGTAGGATCAAATTAGCTGCACCACTCTTCAGGTGTAATGATTTCCTATATCAGCTTCAGATGACTGATGATAACCAGTTTCAAATGTAGGAACCCCAGAAAGATAACTAGGACAATTATAATTTCCTGCTTTTATCAAGACTGGTCCATTTCAGGAAAGAATTTACAGAAGAGAATATAAACTTACTTTATCAATATGATTGAGGGGGGGAGGGAGATGTAAATGAATAAAAAAGATAGTGTACCTAACCGCTATACTCAACATTTACAATCGAATGTTTTTTCTCCTAATAACTATTTTTAAAAAATCAGTGCATGTTTAATAAACTAAGCATTCAATTTGTCAATCAGCTATGATTTCTATATTCATATTTTTATACTAAGCTCATTAAGTGATTCATATACTGTGTATCAAACCTTTAAGAGCCTACTAATTTCAGCTTGAAAGTAGGCAAATACTGACATGTTTCCGATTGAAGCTTTTAAGTGGTTAATTTTGGTTAAATCATTGTATTAATAAGGCAACTTAATTTTGGTTGAGATAGCTGTTAGGAATAACCATAGTTACCTAACGTTGTTTGGGTAAATAATATATAAACTATGATAGCAAAGTTTAAATGTGTTTTTCACTTTAAACTCTAAATGATATAATTTGGGTGTGGTTGAAAAACTACCATAAGAGGGAGCTAGAGAACCTGGATTGCTACTGGATTGATGATTGATTGTTCTGCGTGTTCCCTGTTGCTAGGTAGAAGGAGAAAAGAGTTTTGAATGCTGCATATCTAATCTACTGTGAGAAGATATTTACTGGACTGATTTATGGATTGACATTGTAAGTTAACTGACTTTTTTTTTGACACTGGATTTTTGCAGTTGAACAATCTCAGGACTGAACTGACTGAACACTATTGAATGATATTTGGACTGTTTGACCCTGCTAAAATCTTAATGGAATAAACTATTCAACTAAGACAGTGTATCCATTTTTACTGAGTGTGTAAACTAAAAAACGCTTTCTCTCATATTCGCCTGACTGCTATGCACATTCTGCTAGGGTATATCCCTACCAATAGCCTCATCAAATCTATCAAATAAGTATTTCAGGGAGAAACTTGCTACCATTCATTCCCGAGTAATTCCTTTCCCTCAAAATCAGAGTGGGGCTTATAAACAGCCTAAAAATTGGGTGGGGTGGCGGGAGGGAAGAAGGAGAGGAGGAGTAGGAGGAAGAAGAGGAAGAAGTAGGTGGCTAGTTTTCCCATGGATAAAAAGCACTTTCCAAGGGTGGGACAGAATGGACCTAGCCCTGTGCTGGAAACCACTGTCATTTGGCACTAAATAATCAGTGCCGGGAATAGATGGGTGATTTTCTCTGAGGAAATGTTTTGCTGTATTTAAAAGGCGAGAAAATTTTGAACCTCCTTCAGGAGATCTCTAGCCTGAAGGAAGTGGGCATGGTAAGGACAAAGGTGCCTGGAATCCGCAGCTACTAAACGGGGCGAGGCTGCTTCGGGTTCTCGGTGCTGAGGAAAGACACTGTGAGCCTCATATACCGAATTAGAGCTGTAGCAGTTACAGCGTGTTGTGTCCGCGAAATGATGCCAGGAGTCGGTGACTTCAAATCATGTTCTTTTATTTAAAGTTGGAACCGAACTGGCGCAAAGGAAAAAGCTCGCGGCTTTTATTCCTTTAGCCGCGGCAGCCGCGGCCAATGGCACCGCTTTGAATCTCCCGCGATTCGAGTGGACCAATCGCGGGAGATTCTTAGCGAGCCAATCGGCGCGGCTCGCCTAGCCAATCAGAGTGCCCCGCGCTTTGGCCAATCAAAGCGCGGGGATCTCAAGAATGCTAATTAGGGACAGAACACCCCTCCCCTCTTGGTTCAGTCCTTACGTCGCATAGTCATGTAGGTAGGCTGGGCTCCGTCTGAGTCTACTGGACCTGCACAGCTCAGTCGTAGGTTGGATCCCGGCCGGTTCGGTCGGGATCTCTGCTGCTCCTGCTGCCGTCGTGGGAATCGGCTGGTCGGTCGGGCCGGGCCGCTCTCCTTAGCTCCCTCCTGGGCCTCCCGGGTTGGTTGAGCTGCGGGTTTTGCCGCTCCCGCTTGGTCTTTCCGGGTCGGTTGAGCTGGCCTGGCTGTCTCTTCCTGGCAAGGGGTCGTGCTGGCTGCTTTCCGGTAAGTATGGCTGGTTTATTCTTCTTTGGTTTTGGTCCCCTGGGTATTCCCTCCCCCCTTGGTTTGTGTTGTGGGGGTTGGTTTCGCCTGTTTGTGCGTCGGTGGTCTCTTGGTTGGCAGTCCTCGACCTTAATTGGTCGATGTGGCGTTTCCACACTCGTCCGTCTGCTGTTTGTAGCCGGTACGAGTGTGGGCCTGTTATTTGTGTGATGACGGCCGGTATCCATAGTGGGTCTCCCGTCAGGTTTCTTGCGTAAACGGGGTCGCCGGGTGCGAAAGTTCGATGTTTGCTGTTTGAGTCTGGGGGCTTCTCCGGGTTATACGTGGGGTGTAACCTGTCGAGTGGGGACCTTAATTTCCTCCCCATTAATAGTTCGGCTGGGCTCTTATTCGTTGTGGTATTTGGGGTTATGTGTTGGGTGAAGAGTAGTTTGTTTATTTTCTCCTGGATCTCCCCGTGGTCTATTTTCCGGATGGTCTTCTTAGTGAATTGCACCATCCGTTCCGCCCTACCGTTCGCCGCCGGGTGCACCGGTGCTGTCAGCACATGGCGGATGCCCCTTTCTGCTAGGAATTTTTCGAATTCCAGCGAGGTGAATTGGGGCCCGTTGTCGGAAACGACAACGTCTGGGAGGCCATGCGTTGCAAAGAGTTTGCAGAGTTCCTTGATCACGGCCTCCGTGGTTGTTGTCTTCATGTTGCTTACCTCCAGCCAGTTGGAGTAAGCGTCTACTGTTATAAGGAAGGTGTGTCCTTTTGTGGGCCCGGCGAAGTCTATGTGGATCCTAGACCAAGGTCCCCTTGGGGTTTCCCACTCTAGGACGGGTGCTGTGGGTGGGCTTGGCCTAGTTTCCTGGCATCGTTGGCACCTTGCTACCCAGGTCTCAATTTGTTTGTCCATTCCTGGCCACCAAGCGTAACTTCTGGCCAGGGCTTTAGTCCTAACGATGCCAGGGTGCCCCTCATGTAGCAGTTCCAGAATCTTCCCTTGTAGCTTTTCTGGAATGACCACCCTATCCCCCCATAGTCTGCACCCTTTTAATAATGAGAGTTCCGTTTGGTGGTTTCAGAATGTTTTGACGGACTCGTCGTTGTCCCTTTCCGGCCACCCTTTCTCTACCCAATGCAACACCCGCGCCAGACGTTTGTCTTTATTAGTCTCTCGGGCAATGTCTGACGCGGTTATGGGCAGGTTGGGTAGAGTCTCTATGCTGAGGGTGGTCGTCGTGGGTGCTGGGTCGGTGTCAGGTTCCGGTAGCGGCGAGCGGCTTAAGGCGTCTGCATGGGAGATCGTCTTACCCGGTCTGTGTATGAGTCCGTAGTTGTAAGCTGCCAGGAACTCGGACCACCTTGTCATTCGGGGAGACAGAATGTTCGGGGTGGCCCGGTCTCCTGCAAGGATTCCCAGCAGCGGCTTGTGGTCGGTTATGATTGTGAATGTCCGGCCGTAGAGATACTCGTGGAATCTTTTTACGGCGGCAACGATAGCCAGAGCCTCTTTGTCCAGCTGGCTATAGTTCCGTTCCGGTTTGGTGAGGGTCCTTGAAAAGAATGCGATGGGCGCTTCTTTTCCGTCGGGGAGGGTATGGCTGAGGACAGCGCCGATGCCGAAGGGTGATGCGTCGCATGTGACGGCCAGAGGTAGAGTCTCGTTGTACTGTATGAGGACGGCGTCCGAAGTGAGGAGGTCCTTTGTTCTTTGGAAGGTGGCTTGCTCGCGTTTCCCCCAAGTCCAGGTCGCCGCCTTGTCCAGGAGCCTATGCAAGGGCTCCGCCACCGTCGCCTTTTGGGGCAGGAAGACATTGTAAAAGTTAAGTAGCCCCAGGAATGCCTGTAGTTCCGTCTTCGACTTGGGTATGGGGGCTTCTTTGATGGCCTTGATTTTTTGGTTTCTGGGGTGAATGCCGTGACGGTCTAGGAGGTATCTTAGGAATTCTACCCGTTCCATGTATAGTTGGCATTTCTCCCTCTTGACTTTGAGCCCGGTCTCTTTAAATTTGGTTAGGACCTCCCTTAGGCGACCCTCTAGTTCGGCTTGGTTGGTTGCCGACACTAGGACGTCGTCGAAGTAAGGTACCACCCCCTTGATGCCTTGCAGTAGTCTTTCCATTAGGCTTTGAAATATTCCCGGTGCCACGCTGACTCCGAATTGGAGTCGGTTGCATTTAAATGCCCCCCGGTGGGTGACTATGGTTTGTGCTTCTGCCGTTTGCTCGTCGACTGGCAACTGTTGGTATGCTTGGGCGAGGTCGAGCTTGGCGAAAACCTTGCCCCCTCCCAGTGAATGCAGTAGGTGTTGCACTACTGGGACGGGGTAGGCGCTTTGTTGTAGCGCGCCATTTAGGGTGGCTTTATAGTCCCCACAGATCCTCACCGACCCATCGGGCTTGATCGGGGTGATTATGGGGGTCTCCCACTGGGCGTGGTCTATTGGCTGTAGGACCCCTTGCTTGACGAGCTTGTCAATTTGCTTGTCTATCTTGGGTTTAAGTGTGAATGGCACCCGCCTTGGTTTCAGGCGTTTTGGGGGGACGTTTGGGTCTAGGTTGAATGCTATAAGGGGCCCTCGGTACTTGCCTAGGTTTCCGTCAAAGACTTCTTGGAATTTCCGGGCCAGTTGCTGCTCCCAGCTGTCGTCGGTGACGTGGTCGACTCCCGTGACTGCGATGCCGAGCGGGGAGAACCATTGCAATCCCAGTAGGCTTGGGCGGTCGCGGTCAACGATTGTCAGGGGAAGCCTTTCGGTGTGCCCTTTATATGTGATGTTGAAGTGTTTGGTTCCGACTACCGGGATGCGGTTTCCTTGGTAGTCCTTTACAATGAGTCTCTGTCTGTCTAGGTTCCTCCTTTGGAGGGTAGGCACCAAGCACTTTATTTCATGCCATGCTATCATGGAGAGGTAGGACCCGGAGTCCATCTCCATTTTGCATGGCTGGCCCTCGATGCCTACCTCCACGTGGACCTTCCGGGCGTCATTGGTTATGGCGTGGCCTATGGTGACCGTCTGATGGGTCTCCTCTCTTCGCCGGTTATCGCCGCCTCACAGGGATCGTCCATTCCGGTCCCATCTGTTGTCCGAGGGGCAATCTCTGGTCCGGGGTGGTGTGCTTTCTCTCCTCCGGTCGCTCTGGTCCCATCGTGCCGGGCTGCAGTTCTTTTTTAGGCGGCAGACACGGGCGATGTGTCCCTTCTTGTCGCAATGCTGGCAGATCGATTCGAAAAACCGGCATTCCGACCTGGGGTGGTTGCCGCCGCAACCGGCACAGTTGGTCCTCGACTTACGACCCTGCCGGTTCTGTGGGTCGCGGCCTGTCTGGAGGCAATGGATGTCCTCCTCATCATCGGAAGTACCCGATGCCGAGTGGAAGTCGCCCTGGTGGGTGGTCGTCTCGGGTTGGGCCTCGGTCGACCTCGCAGGGTTGTTGTTTCTGCTGCGGTCCCCAGTGTTCGGTCTGCGCATGCGGTCGGCGGATGTTCGGGTTGCTTCGGCGGCTGCGGCTGCGGTGAGGGTGTCTGCAAGGCTGATGTTGCCCTTGGCCATCAGCCGGCTCTGGAGGACGGGGTCCCACAAACCGAGCACGATTCTGTCTCGCAGGGCATCGTTCAGGTTGTCGAATTCGCAGAGCCCCCCTAGGCGCCGTAGCTCGGCGACGAAGTCGCTGAAGCTCTCACCCGACCGTTGGTCCCGACGGTAGAATTTGTTGCGTCGGATCAGGATGGGTACCTCTGGAACGTAGTGCCGCCGAAGTATTGGCTCGAGGACGTCCCAGTCCATCGCGGTCGCATCGGCGGGTTTGGCAAGCGCCTTGGCCATCTTGAAGACCTCGGTCCCGCAGTGGGTCAGGAAAACGGTGCGCTTCATGGGCCCGGTGGCGTCCTTTTTTTTTTTTTTTGAAACAAATTTTATTAATTTTAAAGACAAACAACACATCATTAACCATTAAGTACATAAAACCTCTTAACATTATAAATTTTTACAAGTCGAATAAAACATTATTTTTATACAACATAATTCTAATTTATCCCATTTCCATATGGACACATAAATATCTTTCAGCAAATTTCTCATTATTTCTCTTTACTCTTATTCAATTTCATTTCTTTTCTATATTTATCCATTTTATAGTCATCATATTCATTTCTTTCTGGCTTGTTTACAATTATTCTCATCTAACATTCCTCCAAGGTTTTATTGATTCTTTTTTTTTTTTTTATAAAAAACAAATTTTATTAGTTTTACAAAAAACACAATACACAAACATACAAAACACAAAACATAAACAAAACTAAAAGATCTTTTCTGAAGGTTGTCTGTTCCCGGGTTAAAACTCTTCACACAGACACAAATTCAAACATCATATTCATCCCATATATCCTTCCATATCTTATTATCATCTTTTTTATATATATATATAAAAACCATTTTTATCAGTTTTATAAAAACAATGCACAAAGAATCAAGGCATAACAGCTTATAAATTCTTTTCTAGGAAAAAATAATAATAAAAGACCAATAAAGCATAACAATTCCAAATTATAGTATCAATACTTCATATAGTATTTACTTCATATCTTATCCCCACTTCTCCTTTTCATCCAAATTATTTCTTATTAATTAAAATTTTATTGCCTTTTATCAATATACAAAATCCAAAAAAAAAACCAAAAAAACATATATATCCTTCCATATCTTATTACCATTTTCAGCAACATTCTTTGTCTGTTCTATTTCCAATTATCCATTCATCTTTTTTCTTTTACTATACTTTTCCTATACACCAATTGGAGTAACGTCTATAACTCATTACCCTAACTTAAAAATACTTCGTATAGCAATTTTTCTTGGGATTCTGTTTAAAAGATTCTAAGATTACATAATGAATTTTATACTCTAAATACACATATAAAAACACAAACTTATGTACCCTCCAGAATCCCTCTTTTATCCTAAATTAAATTCACCCATTGTCTCTAAATAAACTTTTTTTCTTTAGGTCTTGCTTCCCCCCATTAAGGCTTCTCCTCCCCCCCTTTCTCTCTTGCTTATTCTTCTCCTTGCCCTTTTTACCCCTTTGTTTTTTCTCCTCGCTTTTCTTGCTCCTTTTCCTTTGCTTTCTAACCTTGCCTCCACCTTTTCGCTCATTTTTCTCTCTTTTGGTTGTTTTTATAATTCTTAAAATCCCCTTTTTCTTATCCTTTTTCTCCTCCTCTCCGGAAGGGACCCATTGTTCATCAAAGATGGCTTCTTCTTCCTCTTCTTCCTTGTCCCAGTCCTTCTGCTGCGTAATCAACTTTTCATAAGTACATAACGCCATTTCTAAGAATTGAAACAAAGTGCCCAAAGTATCTTCTTTTTTATATTTTTGATATTCAATCTCTAGTTCATCCACAAACGATGCCATTATGAAAAGGGAAACTTTTTCCAAAACAACCACAAGTATTTTTAATCAAAGACAATCAAAAACAATTTAAAAAAAGTTCCAAAAGTTAATACTTTTCTTCCTTCTTCTCTTTCTCTTTCTGGGGTTAATTTTTAATCAAAGAGGTCCAATTACCATATATCTTCCTTTGGGATTCTAGGCAATCTCCTCCTTTTTCAGCTTCTGCTCCAATTTTTTTTTCCTCTCCCTTCCCATGCAATGTCAATTTTAAATAATCAGAAATCCATACCTCCAACAAGGGTTTTCCAATTTCTTAAATTTTTCAATGTCCAAAAATCCTTTTGTCTCTTAGCTTCAACTCTCAAAGCAATTCACTTTCAATGTCCAATATATCCAAATATTTCTGCTGTTTCCATGGGGTGGGAGAGTAAAGAAAAAAAAAAAAGTTCCCTTTAACAGCTTCTCCGCCGCTTTTCGCTCTTCTTAGGGATACAATGTATCCTCCAGTAATTCAAACAGCTCGGTTCCAGGCAATTTAAAAGATGTTGCTTGACCCGGCTCAGACAAAACTTTCACTCTTCACACTTCCTCCAGCACAATCTTACCCGGTTGCTGGCTTCTTCGTGGCGGCCATTGCTGACCGCCGCTCCACCGCCTTGGGAAAAAGGGTTTTTTCCGGAGAAGGGGGGGGTCTGCGGCACCCCCACCTCCCTATCCGACTCCCCTCTCTCTTCAGCTGTCCCTACAGGGCAGCCATATCCCCCTGACCCATCTGGATCGGGGGTACCTCGACGGCTAGCACAGCAGGAATCGCGAGCTGTCGCGAATTCCTGCTGCCCCGAAGCCACGCGGAACCGGAAAACCCAGGCCCGGTGGCGTCCTTCAGGTCGTTGCACTCGAGGAACATGCGGAATCGGTCGGAGTACGATTCCCAGTCCTCGGCGGGGTTGAAGGGTGCAGGGGGTGCGATTTTCGCCATCGTGGTGGTTCGTCGGGCTTCCGTCGGACACGTGGTTCGGTTCAGGGTCTGGATCCCATCCTCGTCGCCAGTGTTGTGTCCGCGAAATGATGCCAAGAGTCAGTGACTTCAAATCATGCTCTTTTATTTAAAGTTGGAACCGAACTGGCGCAAAGGAAAAAGCTCGCGGCTTTTATTCCTTTAGCCGCGGCGGCCGCGGCCAATGGCACCGCTTTGAATTCCCGTGATTCGAATGGACCAATCGCGGGAGATTCTTAGCGAGCCAATCGGCGCAGCTCGCCTGACCAATCAGAGTGCCCCGCGCTTTGGCCAATCAAAGCGCGGGGATCTCAAGAATGCTAATTAGGGGCAGAACAGCTAACAGAGGGCGAGAAGAGAAGGACCTGGAGATCTCTCAGCGACTCTCTAGGAGTCAGCTTTCTGAATGTCTATTATTGGGGTTCTTGCTCCTTAGAGGAAAAAATGGTAAAACTTAAAACAGGTTTTATTTTCCAAGAGGAGAACCAATAAGCGAAAGGGTCAATATGCAGAATGGCCAATGTAAGAAGAGCACCCTACACGGTTTTTTTTTCTAAATCGTAGTTCAGCCAAAAATTAATTTATGAGTATTAAAACTTTTTTTAAAAAAAGATGTCTATGTCAGACATTATTCGTTCAGTGGGCGTGGTGTTTTGTTTTGCTGATGGTTGTTGACAGACGTTAGGCTAATGTAGCGATCGTACACTCTTCTGAGTTGTCGGATATCGCTTGTTCGAATTTTTATACGTGACATTCCTATTTTTTTTAATAAAAAATCTCCAGTACTTAATTACTCAGGTTGCAGAAATTTACTTAAACTGGAATCTAGTCCAAATCCAGCGTTCACTGGCAAAGAGAACAGAAGCTTAGCCTGAGTTTCCTTTTTCTTTTTTTCCTCATTAGAAGGAACAGGCAGTTCTGTTTTTGCTGCCTTTCCATAGGGAGAAGGTGGGGGCACTGCTGTCCAATCACAGTCTTCAGAAAACCCTAAAAAAAAAAAAAAGCGAAACAGGCTCGGAAGCCGAGTGGTGGCATTAATCTATAGGTGACGCAATCGTACGCTTACGTCAAGTACGTACGGCTCCTCTTCGTCGCAGTCTCCTAAGATAAAGGCGAACCGAACGAAAATGGCGGATAGATTTTCCCGCTTCAACGAGGACAGGGACTTCCAGGTACCGATACCCACGGCGAGAAATGGCGGCTGTATTTGACTATGGCATATGGGATGATTTCTCCTTTCTTCCTTTTGAGGGACAAAGGAAAACAGCGGTGCCCACTCCCGATTCAAAGTGATATGCCATGCAGTTAAAGGCCTCTTCCTTCAGGTTTCCGTCGCCCACTCTGTTCATCTTTGGGGAGCCGTTTGAGGTGTTTTTGCGGGTTTGGGGGGGGAGGGAGGGGGGAGGGGAATCAAGATTCCCCCCCACCCTTTCCAAGTCAGATTTACACCGGAGACACAGCTCCCCAGGGGGACAGTATGGAATCTTCCTCTTTTGAAGTTTGGTTGGGAAGGAGAGGATGCTCTTCCGTTGCATGCTTTAATCCAGTTTCTTAAAGATAGATTCTTTGTTTTTGTTTTTTCCTGTTTCATGCATACATCTGAGTCGAGTATATATTCTGCTTTTATTCCCTTCAGCTGGTGGGGGATAAGAGAAGGAGAGATGTTTTAGCATTACTGACCATATTTTAGCTTCCTTGCCTTCCGCCGAGGATTTAAATATTGTAGATTGATTCGAAATGGCCTCCTTTCCAATATAATGTACACTTTCAGGTAGCATTTCTGGGTAATGAGCGTTTCCAATTGCTTTTAAGGGGCTTCTTGCTGTAGGGTGGTTTCTCCACCAGATCTCAGTTTAATGTAAAAAAAAAGGAGGTATTTTATGATGAAGGGAATGCTTTGGTAATCAGATGGAAGTGGAAATGTTAAAAACGTGTTTAGTATTTTCTCTTCTGTGCTTGGCATGTGGAACAACATACTGTATTAGAGAAAAATAAAGCGCTGATCCCCGTTAATGAGAGTATGGTTTTTTCCATATTGATGATCTTGCATTCTAATGAAAACAATCCTTCACTCAACGTTTTTGTAGTTTTGTAAAATCAAAGCTCTTGCTGCCCAATGCAGATTGAAGTATGGTTATGGGAAAGCAAGGATCAGCTTTTTATGACTTCTTCCTGTGTATGCCATTAATTGGCCTTTCTCCATTTTTTTTGGCTAAAATAAGGTTACATAATTATGTTTCTTATGTCATCCGTTTAGCCTTTTTATGTCAGAGCCTTTAAAATGTAATGGCAATGTGCTTTATTTCAAATGTGAGGGAGGTAATCACTACTATAAGAGCTTTTGAAATTACATATTTACTGAAAATAAGTTTATTTCACTTGAAAAGGAATATGGGCATATACCTCTTTATTACTTAAGTTTTCTTCCCAGCCAGGAAGCAATATTTGCAGGAGAAATTGTGGGCATGCAGTAGCAGTTTAAAATTGTCAAGAAGATTGAAGATTGTATCTATAAACATTTCAATCTTGTAATAGGCAAATAATAGTCATGGTTATACATTGCATAAATCAAAAGCCTTGAGCATTGATAAAAATTATTAGTATCTCTTGAATCTCCTTTTTTGCACAACTGATTCCTTCTGATGTAAACATCTAGATGTAGAATTTATATTATTACGTTCAGATTTCTATTTTTTTAAATGTCAGTGTTTACTAGAATGTATCTTTATTACATTATACTAGCTTTGTGTTTCAAAACACTGGCTATTGAGTAGATAATGGGCATTTTATTTTTTCTGTTCCTTGCATAAAAGTAAAGCTTTTTGCAGTTTCAAAAGAAAGTACTGCATTATGCTGAACCTATCTGTAATAGCAATGGGAATTACAGGATGAATATTGGCTTTTTTTTCTAGATATCTGATGGAGACTGAAATGTGAACTCTAGTTTGCAGCAGAAATAATTCTAGAGTTCTTCCTTCAGCCATAGGGATTTATCTCCGAATTGTTTAGAAAACAAGAAGCCATGTTGATACATGAATCGGAGATAGTTGTACACTCCTTCCATTTCTTTGGGAATATGTTTAATAATGAACACGTTCTGTGGAATAAGAAAAATGTAAACTGCTATCTTAAAAATGCAACAGTTAAACGTCAGTTTTATTGTAAAATCATATCCCAAATGAAACTTGCTCTTGCATATAAAAATGATATAATTTATACAGTTTTAGAGTTATTTCATAAAAGTTTCCCAGCTAACTACTTTTTAAACTTTAACAATTATTCAGTTGATTGTTGGGTTTTTATTCTCCTGAAATTATCATATGGTTTTAATATGGCATATCTAAAAATGTACTGTGTAAATAAATCTTTTAAATAAAGACGTTTATCTTTATTATTTTGATTCTTTTAATGAGATGTAATATGTTAGTAATTGGATCTTATTTTCCTGTTTTACCTTGTATGTGTAATATAATGTGAGCAATAGTAAGAAAATTCTCTTCTAAGAGAGCAAGGATACAATTTCTGATGATGGAAAAAAATAACTGGCCTTATAAAGAGCTTCAAATTAGATCTCCAAAGAACATAAACATAGAACCTGTCTGCAATATCTTAAAGGAGCTGCAGGATCATGTCACAGAGACATGAAAATAATGTAACTTCTATACACATATTATTTGGATAATTAAAGCAATTAATAACTTCACTGAATCAACTGCATAAAATGATTAAACAGCAGTCCTCTATTTCTAAGTGTACTAAGATAATGTACTAAGTTTAATAACCAGATTGTTGTTAAAACATTCGCAGATAAGAGGTTAATTGGTACTGCTGTTTAATAAACTAGTTTCATTAAAGATACTGGAAAGCTATAAACAGCCAAAAACTACCCATAATCCTCAAACTCCACAACACACAAACACACACACATTCTTACAATTTGATATCTTTGATTGTTTGTCCCAATGACTGAAGAGTAGGTCCTTTCTGGAGAAGTAGTTGACCTGTGTATTGTTGACCTGTCTAGTCTCAAGCTCTTTGCATTTGACTGGTTTTTCTAGTTCTCACATAACAGTAATGATGAAAAAAGTTGAAATAGCCAAATTTCTTAATTAACTATATTTTAGATTTTAAATGTTGGAAAATATATAAACCAGGATAGACATTTTAATACTGTCTCTTTAAGGGAATGCTAAAATTGTAATTGGGTGTGGTTCCTCAAACAGCCATAAGATAGAGCCAAAAACTGGGTTGTTCTGTTTCTGTTGTTGCTGAGAAAGTTGTCATTCCTGCATTTCCCTGTTGACTGTTACTGATCATCATTATTCTTGGATTTGATGTAAGGCTGTTACTGAACTGCTTTTGTTACTGGACTTTGTTATTGGATTATCCCTGGACTGAAAACTGACTGCTTTAGCCAACAATGACTTGGACTGTTTGTTGAACTTTGCTTAACCATTTACTGGAAGTAACCGTTTACTATGCAGTGTATCTGTGTGCTGTTTGTGTGTTATTCTTCACCACTCTCACTATATCTCCCTGTGTGCGCTCATTCTCTTAATGGGGAATTACCTCAACACTGGTTACGGGCTCAGGCCATATCTGGCTCAGATAACTGAGAGTTGGTGTGAATGCACAGTACTGTATACAGACAGCTGTTTACTGTTTAATTGTGGGTTACTATCCTGGTAAAGACGACACAAGACCCTTCAACAAGTCTATCACTGATAACCCAGTTGGATGGAACAAACTGTGTTTCCTGGTCTATGAAGTGCAGTCTACTTCTGCGTAAAGAAGGTTTATGGAATGTAGTTCAAGATCCACCAGATGTAAATGCTTGGGATCCAGAAAATGAGGACAATGTCAAGAAGTTAGCTGATTTTAAATGGACCAATGAACGAGCTCTTTGTGTAATTGGACTAACACTGAGTGACCAACAGCTAGTCCATATTTGTGGAGAAGAGTCTGCTGCTAGGTGTTGGGAGAATTTGAAGAGGATTTATGTTCATGACAGTGTAGGTGCACACATACATCTTACATGTAAACTATTTAGAGCATGTCTTCTGAAAGGTGGAGATATGTTAGCTCATTTGAACTTCATGAAAAGAACTTTTCAAGAGCTACATGAAAAAGAACTGATATTTTCAGAGCTGCATCAAGTTTACATCATTCTTTCCTCATTGGATGAAAATTATGATGATTACGTATCTTCACTAGAAGTCCTGACCAAAGATGAACTAACATTGACTGACAATAACCAGAAGGTTGTTAGAAGAAGCAAGAAGACGACTAGATAGGACCAACTGAGAAAGGAACAACCACAAGAAGAGGATTTGTCTTCAACTGCTTATACTGTTAAGAAATGTTTTTCTTGTGGGGCTAAGGGACATATAGCTAAGTTCTGTAAGAAGGGAAAACGACAGAATACTGGTAATCACCAGAAGGCTAAGAAGAATGTTAGTTTAGCTATGTCTAGCAATTCAACTGTAAACCATGATTTGTGGGTAGTTGATAATGGAGCATTGCAGTGCATTACAAAAAATAGAGAGAGGTTTGTAAAGATGTCCACGAGTAAGTAACATGTATCATTGGCAAATGGATGGAAGATGAAAGCGTCTGGTGAAGGTACTGCATCTTATTCTTGTGTAAATGAGCATTTAACTATGTTATATATACCTAAACTGAAATTTAATTTATTATCAGTGAGGGCTTTAGTTAATATTGGTTATGTAGTAACCTTTAGGGGAGATAACTGTAAAATAGAGGGTAAAAGTGTTACTGCTAATTGATTTATATGTGATACATGATGACCAGTTGCAGATGGCTAACTCGGTTTATAACAATATTAAGCCACATGATGAATGTATACATTTACTACATAGATGTCTGGGGCACATTAATTTCAAAATGCTCAAACAAACTGTTGAATTGTCAGAGGGAATAAAATTGAAACCCTGTAGCAAGTATTTAAATGGTAATGCTTGTAGCCAACAGAAGAGTAAGGTTACTCCAGCAAACAGACTTAATGGGTTTAAGACCAAAGAACCTTTAGAAGTTGTTTTTGCTGACATAATTGGTCCTAGGAAACCCAGTTTGGGAGGTGCCTGCTATGTTTTGAGTATAATGGACCATTACTCACGGTGTGGTTTCTGCTATCTCATGAAAAACAAAACAGAAACATTCCAACATTTCTTTAACTGGCTAAGATTTGCTGAGAGAAAAATGAGGAGTAAAGTGATTACTTTTGTTACTGATAATGAGACTGAGTTTATTAACAAGAGATTCCAAACAGTGCTGAAATTGGCTATTGAGCATAAATGTTCTGCACCTTACAGACCACAACATAACTCGTTTGTAGAATGAAGAGGGCAAACATTACAAGCCATGGCTCATGCTATGTTATCTGATTCAGGTTTACCTGAAACACTGTGGGGTGAAGCCATAATGTGTAGTAATCATGTTTTAAACAATATAGTTAACACAGCAACTGGAGAATTGCCATTCACTCGTTGGCATGGCAGAAAACCAAATTTAAGTTACCTACACACATTTGGAGCTCCAGCATGGGTGCATATTCCCTCACAAGTAAGACTGAAAGGGCAACGTAGAGCTAAGAAATTATTTTTTGTAGGTTTCGAAGCCAATCATAGATTGTTTAGATTTTGGAATCCAGGCACAGCTCATGTTTACTGTAGCTCTAGTGCTAAATTTCTTGAGCACGTTGGGTGGCATAAACTGGAACAGGAATCCAGCAATGATATTATTATTGACACCCAAATAGTCCCTAAAGATGAATTAAGTAAACCACAAATAGCCATTAAAGAGGAAGAACAGGCAGAGGAGGAAGTAAGGAGAACAGGCACTGGAGGAGGTAGAAGAACAGGAGCAGGTGGCACAGGAGAGTCCACCAGTTAGCTCTGTATTACCTAGACGTTCAGCCCGAGTAACATGACCTCTGATAGATATCAGGCTAGTGTTGCATGCCAAGTGAGTATAGTTCAAAGTAATTATAATGAACTGAAACTGTATCCTAAGGATCAGGCTGCTTGGCAGGAAGCAATGGATAAGGAACTGGAATCATTAAAAAAGTTGGAGGTATACGAAAATATTAAGTTACCACCAGGTAAACATGCCATAGGATGTAAATGGATTTATAAGCTAAAGACAGGTGTAGATGGGACTGTTATCCATAAAGCCAGGTTAGTAGCACAAGGGTTCAATCAGACAGCAAACGACTATGATGAGGTGTTTGCAGCTAGTCTGAAGGCTACTACATTACGAGCAGCATTAGTGTGGGCAGCTAAGAAGAAATACATTATAAATCTTTTAGATATAGAGACGGCATATTTGCATGCACTGTTGCAACACACTATATATTTAAAGAAAACCTTTAGGTATCAAAAATGACAATACAACTGATTGCTGGAGATTGAAAAAGAGTCTTTATGGCTTGAAGCAATCAGGATATGAGTGGAACCAGTAGTTAAGGAATTAACTAAAATAGGTTTTGTAGCTGGCATGGCTGATCCATGTTTGTTCAAAAGAGACAGTAATGGTGTAATTTCATTGTTGCTATTGTTTACTGATAGCAGCATTAATCACCAAAACTGAACAAGAAGCTAACTTCACTATTAGAAAAGAAATTTAAGATAAAACAGGTGAAATTAAACATTATCTTGGTTTAAAAATAGATAGAACTAGAGGAGGGATACAAAATCTCACAGGCAGATAAAATTAACCAATTACTAAAGAATTTTAAAATGGAACTTTGTAAGCCAACAAAAACACCGATGAGCCAGGAATTTAGCCACAGTGATATTCAAAGTCCTGTTTTTGATAAGAACATTTATCAGTCTTTGATTGGTAGTTTATCTTATCTCAGTAATTGGTCAAGGCCAGATATAACATACAGTGTTAATCAATTAGCAAGATTTAACACTGAGCCAACTGAAAGCAGCACTGGCATGTGTTGTTAACATATCTGAAACAATGCATTATGCATTGTACACTGCTCAAAAAAATAAAAGGAACACTATAAGACATCCTAGATCTGAATGAATGAAATATTCTTATTAAATACTTTGTTCATTACATAGTTGAATGTGCTGACAACAAAATCACACAAAAATTATCAATGGAAATAAAATTTAGCAATCTATGGAGGTCTGGATTTGGAGTTACACTCAAAATTAAAGTGAAAAAAAAAAACTACAGGCTGATCCAACTTTGACGTAATGTCCTTAAAACAAGTCAAAATGAGGGTCAGTAGTGTGTGTGGCCTCCGCATGCCTGTATGACCTCCCTACAATGCCTGGGCATTCTCCTGATGAGGTGGCGGATGGTCTCCTGAGGGATCTCCTCTCACACCTGGACAAAAGCATCCCCCAACTCCTGGACAATCTGTGGTGCAACGTGGCATTGGTGGATGGAGCGAGACATGATGTCCCAGATGTGCTCAATTGGATTCAGGTCTGGGGAACGGACGGGCCAGTCCACAGCATCAATGCCTTCGTCTTGCAGGAACTGCTGACACACTCCAGCCACATGAGGTCTAGCATTGTCGCTCTTTAGGAGGAACCCAGGGCCAACCGCACCAGCATATGGTCTCACAAGGGATCCAAGGATCACATCTCGGTACCTAATGGCAGTCAGGCTACCTCTGACAAGCACATGGAGGGCTGTGCGGCCCCCTAAAGAAATGCCACCCACGCCATCACTTACCCACTGCCAAGCCAGTCATGCCGAAAGATGTGGCAGGCAGCAGAAAGTTCTCCACGGCGTCTCCAGACGCTGTCACGCCTGTCACATGCGCTCAGTGTGAACCTGCTTTCGTCTGTGAAGAGCACAGGGCGCCAGTGGTGAATTTGCCAATCTTTGTGTTCTCTGGCAAATGCCAAACGTCCTGCACAGTGTTGGGCTGTAACACAACCCGCACCTGTGGATGCCGGGCCCTCATACCACCCTCATGGAGTCTGTTTCTGACTGTTTGAGCAGCCACATGCACATTTGTGGCCCGCTGGAGGTCATTTTGCAGGGCTCTGGCAGTGTTCCTCCTCTCCCTCCTTGCATAAAGGCGTAGGTAGCGGTCCTGATTCTGCACCTTGTTGCCCTCCTACGGCCTCCTCCACGTCTCCTGAAGTATTGGCCTGCCTCCTGGTAGTTCCTCCATGCTCTGGGCACTACGCTGACAGACACAGCAAACCTTCTTGCCACAGCTCACATTGATGTGCCATCCTGGATGAGTTGTACTACCTGAGCCACTTGTGTGGGTTGTAGACTCCGTCTCATGCTACCACTAGAGTGAAAGCACCACCAACATTCAAAAGTGACCAAACCATCAGCCAGAAAGCATAGGAACTGAGAAGTGGTCAGTGGTCACCACCTGTAGAACCACTCCTTTATTGGGGATGTCTTGCTAACTGCCTATGCTTTCCACCTGTTGTCTATTCCATTTGCACAACAGCATGTGAAATTGATTGTCAATCAGTGTTGCTACTTAAGTGGACAGTTTGATTTCACAGAAGTGTGATTGACTTGGAATTACATTGTGTTGTTTAAGTGTTCCCTTTATTTTTTTGAGCAAAGTATTTGGAACCTCAAGATGAACTAAGTCTAACTACATATGCCAATGCAAGTTTTGCTACAGACATAAATACATGTAAATCTTCATCGGGTACTGTAGTATTATTAGGAAAGGTGTTGATTGGATGCAGGTCTGTTTGACAGAAACATTTAAGTATATCAACAATGGAGGCTGAATTCTCATGTTTATTATGTACAGATTTAGTTTTTTATAAGCAATTATTGATTGATATGGGAATTGATGTAACAGATTCTAATGTTGTTTATGAAGACAACCAATCAGCAATACAGAGGGCTTCAAATATTGCTGTTAAGACAAGATCAAAACACACAGATTTAAGATATTTAAATGTGAGACAATGTGTGCAAAGTAAGATGATTAAGCTGGAATACGCTATGTCAGAAAATAACATTGCAGAACATTTTACAAAAGCCCAAGGCTCTGTAAAGCATAAGGCTTGCTGTGAGAATTATGGTCTTAGAATGTAAGAATGTATATATTGTCCTACCCAAAGGGGAGAATGTTAGGAATGTAAGTCACCTAACAGTTAGTTGGGTTGGAAAATATATAAACCAGGATAGACATTTTAATACTGTCTCTTTGAGGGAATGCTAAAATTGTAATTGGGTGTGGTTCCTCAAATGGCCATAGGATGGAGCCAGAAACCTGGGTTGTTCTGTTTCTGTTGTTGCTGAGAGAGTTGCCACTCCTGCATTTCCCTATTGAGTGTTACTGATCATCGTTATTCTTGGATTTGATGGAAGGCTGTTACTGAACTGTTTGATGGAAGGCTGTTACTGAACTGTTTTTGATACTGAACTTTGTTATTGGATTATCCCTGGATTGAAAACTGACTGCTTTAACTGTGAATGACTTGGACTGTTTGTTGAACTTTGCTTAATCGTTTACTGGAAGTAAAAACCTACATTTTACTATGCAGTGTATCTGTTTGCTGCTTATATGTTATTCTTCACCACTCTCACTACATCTCCCTGTGTGCGCTCATTCTCCTAACGGAGAATTACCTCAACACTTAGTTTCTATAGAGAAACAGAGCACTTTGCATTATAAAATATGCAAAAATAGTAAGATCCTTCTCTAAGATGCTCAGAAGCTAAATTTTAAAATAGGGGGGATACAGTATAAGAGAAACAAAAATGAATCAGAACAACGGCAAAGATATAAACATGAGAAATATTGCTTACCTATAATATAAATGTAGGAGATAACCATATCCTAATACTGGCAGATGAAGCTACTATATATAAAGAGGAAGCAAACATTACTCTCATAACCCTGATCATGTTACCTAGTTAGGTGATGAAGGACAGTTTGCAGGCAAGCAACCAAGCTCAAAGAGCATCAAAGACTCCACAATTCAGCCCTTGGCTATGTACTGTATATTCTCTTTTACTGAATATAAATGGTGCTTGATATTTGTTACATTATATCCTCTCTATTCAATCAATATAGGTGAAATGTCGACCAAATATGCTGAAAAAGAAAAAAAAAATCAGTGGTATGTATTTCCTTTTTCACATGCTTGTAGCCAGACTGATTTTTGATTTCTTTGTTAGTCTTTCCTATGAAAACAGTATAGTTTAAATACAATAAAACCAAAGATTAAACCCTGTTTTCCAAAGGTAAAAATACAATATCACAATATCTTGTAAATATATGGAACTACACTGCCTTCCTACAGGATTCAAGGTGCTATTTATGAAGCCCTGCATAGAAGAGAAACAGATTATACATGGGATCTGCCTTCATCTCACATGCTACAACAAGAAGCATAAACTCTGGGTCCCTTCTCTGAAACAACATAATCCTGTGTGATCCAGAAAAGCTTGCTTCTTGGTGACAGCACCTGACTTTTGGAAATTTTCCCACCCAATATATTTATGGTTGGTCCTGATCCTACAGACCTTTAGAAAGGCCCGGTTCTTTCTCCAGTTGTGAATGAACAAAGCTCCGGTTTAGTAGGATTCAATTTCTTTTTCAAATTTTATTTATACATTACAAGAAAAAAATGACAACCTAAGATTAATTTTATACTGTTAGTGAAACAATTTTTTTTCAAAATTAAGGGAGGGAAAAGAAAAAAATGGGGGGGGAACCCTCCGATAAACTAAGAAAGAGAAAATGGGGGACAATCTGGCTACAAGCATGTCATTCCAGACGGTAGGCATCCCAGTGGATGCCTACATTCTATCAGCTGATATTACTTCTGGGGAAAAAACTCAAGCATGCCCATCCCATTTTGAACAGGTGGAGCAGATAGTTATTATTGGTAATAAGGACAATAACTTAGTTCTGTGGCATACAAGACTTAATAGGTGATAACCAGCACCTTGAATTGCACCTGGAAGCATATTGGAACTAGTGCAGCTCATAAAATAATTATATTACGTGGGTGTACTAAGTAAGGTGCACCTGTAACTTCCCATGCCACTGCATTTTGAACCAATTGAAGATTCTAAATATTCTTTAGGGGCTGCCCATGTAGAGCACATTATAGAGATATACTTGAGAGGTGACACTCTAATTTAGCCTCCCAATTCAGGAATGATCACAATTGATGCACAAGATCAAGTTATGCAAAGGTCCTCCTCGTCTGCTGGAACTGTTTTTCTAAAAGAATCTCTAGATTGTACTCTGCTTCTGAATTGGAGAGTGCCCCCTTCCTCAAAGTGAACAGAGAAAATCTCCAGTCCAGAGATCATGAGGGTCAAGAACCCATAGACATTCAGCATTGCTAGGGTTTTAGAAACTGGGACAAAATTTTGACAACATTGCTGGATCACCTATGAGCAGCATAACTGAGTATCATCAGGGTTTAGATGATATTGCATCCCATACATATAGATGGCCTCCTCCAACAGTTTCATGTAGATATGAGGAGAGGGGAAAGCCATGAGAAAACACTGCAAAACAGAAGGCTAGGATGGACCATTCCCTGCACACCAATAAGGAGTGGAAGTGTGGAGATGAATGAAAGATAAATTTTGTAACAAATTTCCCAATCCTCTGGGCCAGTCCAGAAACTATAGTCAATGATAATGAACATTATTGAGAGATCAAGAAAAGTCAGGTACCCCCATCGTGCACTTGTCAATAAGCCATCAGCAATCAATACTTTTTCTGTACTGTGTCTCAAAGTCTGAAATCAAAGTGGAAGGATTCTAAAGGACTCATTCTTCTAGGCCCGTGATGATGAACCTATAGCATGCTTGCCAGAGGTGGCACACAGAGCTGTCGCCCCAGCTCAGCTCTACCACACATGTACATGCCCATGCGCCTCCTTTCAACCAGCTGATCTCTGCTGCGCATGTTTGGGGATGGGGTGCATGCGCAGGTGGGGGAGAACACATGCAGGGATGTGGGGTGCAAGTATGGGGACATAAACAGGTATGTGCATGCTTGGAGAGAGTGCAGGGGCATGCATGGGAAGTGGGGCACATGCATGGGGTGCACGCGCATTGCATTTTGGGGGTTTGCCAGCACACATGGTTATCTATCACTTTAGTGATGGCTCAGTGATGGCTAACAAAAGGTTAGCCATCACTGAGATAGGTTATTGAATTGATCCTAGAGTAGTGTTGATAAACCTTTTTGGCACTGAGTGCTGAAACGGGAGCACTTGTGGGAGCACCAGAAACTGGAAGAATAGCTCCCTGGCGTGCATGCGCACTGGCCAGTTGATCTTTGCGTATACATGCATGCCAGAAACTGGAAGACCAGGTTTCCGGTGCTTCCGCATGCATGAAGACCAGCTGACCAGTGCATATGAATACTCCAGAACCCAGAAGATCAACAGGCGATGGCTGGTGTGCTTGGAGAGACGGCTCTGTGTGCCACTTCTGGCACGTGTGCCATAGGTTCGCCATCACAGTTCTAACAGGAGGGGTACAAATCTAAAATACAGATCCTAATAGCTAACAGCTCCAAAGAGTCACTTTATGTCCTCAGAACTAAAAGCATTATCTCCTCCAAGATAACAACACACGATCATGTCTCAGTCACTTCCATAGGATTTGCATAAACTGGAAGCAAATTCAGTATGAATCCAACCAATTTTATCACCAGGTTCCAAAAGCAATCCTCATTTTAACTTTGAAAATGTTTCCCTGATCCTTTCTATTAGATGAGATTAAATCACATTCAACAAAGCTGCTGGTTGTCACTTGGAAGACATTAAGAGGGAAGAAGTACATATATTTTGCCATTCCTATTCACATAAGTTAAGAAAGGCTTATCTGTGTTCAGTGAGATCATACTTTATATTCTTCCAAGCAGTACTATAGGTATCTCTTCTGTAATGTTATCTTCTGGATGTCTTTTATCTTCTGGATGTCCTCTGGGGTCTGCATGCAGAGAATCTACATTGATACAATTTTATCCATTTTATCTTTTCATTCCAAGTGATGACTAAGACCTCACTCAACCTGGGATGAATTGATTGCATAAATTTTGTCCTCCTGTAGTATGCAATTGATTGCATAAATTTTGTCCTCCTGTAGTAAATTCCAGTTTTATTAGGGAATGATTGTGTCCAAGATAAGGAACTGTGATAAAAGGTAGCACTTGCTGTCAGTGTTCTGAAACAAAAAACAATTTTAATGTAGTTAGTTAGGCCCTTAATAAGTTGAATCAGGTGATGGGCATGAACTTCAAAGATGCACTCAGGGAAGGCAAGTTAAAGTCTCCCAACATCATAAGCCAAGGGAAACATCATCAACTTAGACCCAATATCAAGCAGCAAGGGATTGGTATAGCAAGTAATAGTTCTAACATCCCAAAGGTCCAACCTCACAATAGATGCTCTCCTCTTCATCTTTTGCATGTTCAGAAGAATAAAGCAGAATTCCATGCCTATTTAGCAGATTGAATTTTTGAATTTTTTTTCCACGCATGTATCAATGTTTATGCTTGGAAACAAATATATCTTTGTTAAACAATCAATTTCAATATTTTTGAGTCATCTATTAAGTTACATTTTTCTCATTTGCAAGAAATATATCACAAATTTTACTGAACATTTTGTTTGATTTGTTAAATTCTGGCTTATTTTTCCTCTAATTTTTATTAGAGAAGAATGAGTATGTAATCTCACTATTTTCTATAGTTTGTGTTATCTTACAGTAAAATATTACACTATGATTTAACAATGCATGTGGGCTTTTGTACTAGTTAGTAGACAATTAGTAGTAGTCTTTAAATTCAGGTTTCTGATACATAGGCAAATGAAAATATTACTACATGAATTTTTATTAATGTCAGAGGTTTGAAGACATTGATATCAATTTGAATAACTTGGGAAAAATTTATTTAAAAATTGAACTTTATAGCCATAATTCCCAGACTCTGTACTGTAGTACCCTATGCTGCAAACTTGTTGGGGCATTGTTGGATCACAACTACTTGCTCGAGGGAGTTCACCATTTTAGGGCATAATGAAAAATTATTAAGACACTGCAGGCTCTGTGGATCAAGAAAGTTTGGGAACCATTATCTATACTCTCTTCTTTGAAAGATTTATGACCAATCACTTAGCAGACCAGTTGAAATTACAACAGATTGAAAAACAATTTATAATCCAATTCTGGAGTTCCAGTGGCTTCATATTTACTTGTAGTCACATGCCTCATTTAGGATGGTTGGCAAATGGCTCATCTTTATGGCCTATTGCTGTGTTCTGAGATTTATGATTTTTTTTTGCTGGTTCTCTGGCAAAAAAATATGCCAATAGGAATACATTGATTTATCTAACGACTGCTATACCTACTTAACGACCATGGTATTCTCTTAGTGGTTGCTGCAAAAAATGTCATAAAATCAGACCTGTTCATGTGGGGGCCTTAATATAAAACTCATAACTTGCTATGGAAATTCCAGGTTCCATTATGTTTATATGTCAGGAACACCTGTGTGGTATTATGATACATGACAAAATGTGCTAACCCAACTGCTAATAAGTTACTTGTTAGAAGTCTAAAAGATAAAATAGGATAAATTTCTTTTGAGAGTAGGTTTTCTTGGTTAGATCCTAAGGAAACTTCTCTCATGTGACCAGGCAGATTAATATTCATAGTTTATTTTGTACTTGTAATATATCCTTAAACAGGGTTATTGATCGAATGTGTAAATGTAGTAGTATTTACAAATCCTTTAATTGTATAGCCTACTAACCTAAATTCTGTTTTGTTTTGTGAATAAGGACAAAGTAAGATTATTGTGAATATAAATATTGACACCTGTTAAGAGGCAATGACAATTTTCCATGAACATCTAATGATTCAGATTGAGAGATGATAAGCCAGCTGTCGTAGGTGTGGGTCTGCCCACTTGAGAAATGTTTGCCTCTGTACATCTCCATCCATCCATTGAGGTCAGCTAACAGTGGACACATTATATAGTTCTCTTAATCAAAGGCATCAGATCAACTGACAATTTATGTTTAGATTTTCTATTTCAGGAATTTTCCAAAGAGTAAATTGATCCCTGGAAGCACATTCCTATGTTTTTGGTGTCCTTCCCTTCCCCTAGGAACCTGCATAACTTCTTTGAACATTAGTATAAAATTTGCAGGTATTTATAGTTACTGCTTAAATCCAATTCAGTTTGCCAATTGCCACTACATCATCTTCTTCCTAACTTAAACAATAGCTTTTTTCCCGCCTTCAGATATTTTACAGGTTGAGCAGTTTTATGTCAAGTAAGCTTTCTTTTGACTGGAATTTCACAATTTTAATTACTCTCCTTTTGTACTATGATGACACAAAATACATTACTTTAAGTAATGTAACTACTACTCTATGTTATATTCCTTTAAATGATTCTGTTCAGGTTAACTATTTTTCTGCTTAGACTTAAATTTGGGGAGACAGAATACAATATATTTTTGACTATGCAAACCTGAATAACATGAGTATATATACTGCAGATAAAATACCAAGATCATGTTGGATTTCACTAATGTATCTGTATTTGCAGGCATTATGCATAAAAGGTTAAAAGGGATATTCCTTTATTTGAAGTGATGCAGTATCAGGCTTAAATCTGTTCTATTCCTTTGCTAAACAGAATATAATGGTGAATAAGAGAGTCATCTTCTATTTCAGCATTAAATCCTAAACTCATGGCTTACTTTGTACAGTATTTGCAAGATAAGAAATAAAGGCTATATTCTTGCAAACTAAAAATATTATAAAATTTCAATACAGTCTTCTATTGGTGTTTATAAGCTGGACAACACAGCTTATAAAAATTGTGTCATTATACAAATATAGAACTTTGTATAAATAAGGACTAGCCCAGGAAGTTACCAGGAATCAACTCTTGAATGAAGGATTCTACCTTACCCAAATGTCACCAACATGTGCTTTGCACTACTCCATATGCTAAGCAGATATTTGGTCTTACCAGACCACTTAAACCAATCCATTTAAAATGAAATAAAATTTACTAACATTTGAAATAAACATCCATTCCTGAGAGTAAAAGGGGTGAAGGTGAATGAGGTTATTATTATTACTGTTACTACTATTATGGTTGTTGTTTTAATTTTTTATTGAGAATAGTGCACTAGTTAGTAGATTGAATAGTTCAAGCTTGTATTTTAGGAATAGTGCAAGCCTGGTCAATTGATCACTGCCTCTTTTTCCATCATCTATCTGACAAATATCTTTCATCCTCAGTGAAAAGTTTGTGTTGCCTTCATCAGTCTTAATAAAGATTCAATTTCCAGTTACGATCTTTGGGAGAAATTGGCTACTTTTTTAATTGAAGAATGGAGAATTGTCTTCTATTATTACTTGTTTTGATTATGAAATTACATTAAAACAATTTAGAATCAGCCTTCCCCCCCCCCATCTTTTTTTCCTCTGACTCTTGCTTTAAATTGTGGAGCTGTGCTGAGTCACCATTTCTGGGTTGCACTAGCCTTCTGAAGTGGTGGACAGTTGCTGTGGCCAAATAAGTTTTATTTTTGTTTTTCTCTTGCCTCTTTTTCTTTTTCTCTCTCTCTCTGTCAATGACAGTTATTTTTGGTGGTCTCAAAATGGCGGCCAGGGGAGCTAATCAGGAATTATCAGCTCCTCAGCAGAGTAGAGAATGGGCTGTAAGGGGATCAACTAAGCCTAGGTGTCCTGGACTAGAGACAGCAGCTAGAATCAGAGCTAGGGTCCTAGCCCCTAATCTAGGGCAGAGGATATGCAGGCCAGGAGTAGACAGAAAACCCTTGATAAAGAGTTTGATAAGGCATTGAGAGATTCCAGGATGGCTGAAAACAGGGCCATCTCTCCTTTGATCCTACAAGATGGCAGACATCAAGATCCACTGGCAGATATATTTGACTGCCTGGTCTCCTGGTGGCTCAAGTACTCTGGATTTGCAGGGAAATCTCCAAATCAGAGTAGAAACAGCTCATAATGTTTCTGAGCCATCACAAGGATTTTTGATTGCTGCACTAGGAAGCCAAGTCTCCAGCGGAACCAGAGCTGTGCCTGAAGCCATCTTTATAGCGGCTGGGTTGCGGCCTGAGGAGACCCGCATACAAGAGATGCCATCCTTCATGAGTGCCTGGATCTCTCAAACAATTAGACAAGAATTTCAAGCAGAAGTCAACCAGGTGCTCCAGTTGTCTTGTTGGGACGCTAACAGAGGCGTTCCTCAGGGGCATGGCCAAGCTTTTGCAGAGCAGCTGATCTACTACAGAGATCGTTCTGCATCCCCATCGAAAAGAAGCCAGTCTTACGTCCCTGAGAGGGACCTCCTTCCAGAGAGGGACTTTTCGGATGAGGAACCGAAGGTAGCAGGTCCCCTCTCCTTTAAGGACCTTTTCCAGCCAGCTCTCTTCAAGACTGCTGGTTAAGGCTAAGAGCATGGCTCATCTTAAAAAGGACACGGTCAATCAGGATGTTCCCCCAGAGGGAGAGGATCAGGAAGATTATCTATTCACTGAGAAAGCATCAGTGGTGAACGCAGTACCTGTGCCCCAGATGTTTTTGAACATGATTAAAAAGCAGTGAGAATCCCCTGGGGAGTACACTCACCCCAGTGTGTCAGAGTCTCCCTTATTTAATGTGGACAAAGACCTTATGGACATCATTGAAGTCCCAAAGGCAGATGGCCCAGTGGTAGCCCTAGCATCCTAGCATCCCACCTGACATGGAGGACGTTTTAAAGGGGGAGGACTGGAAGGAGGAGATGGCACTCCACAGAACTCCTCAAGCCAATGCCTGGGCCATCAGGGCATCCACGACTATGTCTTTCTTCATACAGACCTCTTTGCGGTGGCTGAGACAGTTGCAGGGCAGAATCCTACCTGAGGACCTCAGGGTGCATCAGGACCTGAATAATATAATAGCCGCAGCTCAATTGACAGCTGATGCCACCCTCACATCAGCCAAATTTTCTTCCAGAGCCATGGCCTCATTGGCACATAGGCTCCTCTGGCTAAGAAATTGGCAGATCGATGCCAGAAACAAATGGAAGCTGGTGTCAGCTCCCTTTAAGGGAGAGAGGCTTTTTGGAGAAGCCCTGGATTCCTTTTTGATGGAGACCAGGGACAAGCGAAAAATCCTGCCCTCCCAGGGGAGGCGCTTTGATTACAGGTCTCTGCCCTGCTACAGAAATCCCTCCTTTAAACAGGGAAGCTGGAGCAGGCTTTCCCCTTCTTCCAAAGATTCTCGTCTCAGGCCGATAGACCGGCCTTTGCCGCCAGAAGGCATCAGAGGCAAGATGGCAGTAGGTCCTTTCTTTGCACAGTTTCCAGAACTGAGAGCAGAAGGGGTCAACGTTCTCCGGTGCAGGTGGCCCCAGCGGCTATTCTTTTTTTTTTTTTTGAAAAGAATTTTATTAATTTTCTACAAACAAACAAGACAAACAAAACATTAAAACATCAACTCTCATATGTACATCCAGTGTGTCGGTTGGTTCATCAGTTTCATTTTGTAGTCTCAATTACAATTATGTTGCATAACAACTCATATTGTCAATCCAAACTTGTATGTCCTAATATCACTAAAAAAAAAAAAAGAAATTTTTGACTATACTTTTAATCATTCATGCTTTATGAGATAACAATACTTTAAACAGTTTATTCTGTAACAAATCATATAATCATACCAAATCAATCCTAAAAACCCTTTATAAATATAGTGTCAATATTCTATTATCGTATTTTATCATCTAGCCATTGATAAAAAAGATCCCAAATTTCATAAAATTGTTTATCCTCTTGCTCTCTAATTTCAAATGTCAATCTACTCATCTCAGCACATTCCAATATTTTCTTAATAATTTCTTCCTGTAATGGTATTTTCTCATTTTTCCAATTTTTAGCAAATACAATCCTAGCCGCTGTTAATACATTTCCAATCAGGTATTTCAAATCTTTACTATATGTATCAGGTAAAATTCCCAATAAGAAGATCTCTGGTTTCAAGTCTATGTGTTTCTTTGTCATTTTTTCCAATCACATGTGAATTTTAGTCAATATTTTCTGGCGTCCTCACAAGTCCATCACATATGGTAATATGAGCCAGGTATCTGATGATATTTCCAGCATTTTTCAGATTTGTTCTTAAACATTCTTGCTATTCTTGTTGGGGGAAAGTGCCACCTGTAAAACATCTTATACAAATTTTCTTTATATGCTGTTGACATTGTCATTTTATAATTTTGAGACCACAATTTTTGTCATTTCTCTAAATCAATCCCATATCCAAAATTCTTCCCCAAACAATCATAGTTTCTTTAACTTGTTCTTCCTCTAATTTAATTCCCAGTAAATAACCATATAATTTTTTAATCACCTTCTCATCGGTACCCATCAAGATCTTATCTAAATCATTCTGTTTATCATAGAATCCCTCCATTTTAAAATCTTCATCATACCTTGAATGTATTTGCGCATATGAAAATCAATTCATCTTTATACCTTGTTACTCTAAGTTTTGGATCGATTTAAGTTCAACCTTTCATCCAACAGCTCCCCATATCTAACTGTTTGTTCCTTCTTATATATTATAGGATAGGAAAATGCTTCAATAGTCGATAACCAAACTGGAATTTTCAAATAACATTGTTTTTTTATCTTCTCCCAGTTTAACCACAAAGACTCCCGTATATAATGTCTTCTAAAATAACCCTGTGTTTTAGTTCCCTTATACCATAAAAAAGCATGCCAGCCCAACAGCAAATCATGCCCTTCTAATGTCAACAATCTATGCTTTCTTAATGTTATCCATTCTTTGACCCACATCAAACTTGCAGCTTGATAATACAATTGCCAATTAGGCAGGCCAAAACCTCCTTTAATTCTAGCGTCTTGCAAAAGCTTTAGCTTTATTCTCGCTTTTTTACCTTGCCATATAAACTTCAACATGATTTTATTTAAATCTTCAAAATAGTCTTTTCCAAGCCTAATTGGTATTGTTTGAAACAGAAATAGAATTCTGGGTAAAATAATCATCTTAATTGTTGAAATTCTCCCTATTAATGACAATTGCAAGTTTTCCCATTTCTTCAAGTCTGTAGCTATCTGTTGTTTGAGTTTAATATAATTCTCTTTTAATGTGCTACATCTTGCTGTCAAATATATCCCCAGATACTTAACCTTATTTGTAACTTGGATTTTCAAAAGGTCTGCCAGTTCTTCTCTTTGTCTCAGTAACATGTTCTTTGCCAAAATCTTTTGTTTTGTCTTTATTTATTTTCAAACCAACCATCTCACCATATGTCTCTATCTTTTCCAATAACTTTGGAGCTGTTTCTAGCGGGTCTTCCAGAATAAAAGCTAAATCATCAGCAAAAGCTTGTAGTTTGAATTCTTCCTTTTTAATTTTCATTCCTTTTATACTTTTATCATCCCTAATATTTCTATTCAACACTTCCAATGTCAACACAAATAGCAAAGGAGATAGGGGACACCCTTGTCTTGTGCCTTTTCTTATATTAATAAAATATGTAAGTTCTCCCTCCATCATTATCTTTGCTGTCTGTTTATTGTATATGGCTTCTATTGCTTGAATAAATTTTCTGGCAAAACCCATCTATTCCAATAGTAATAACATAAATTTCCAGTTCAGGTTGTCAAATGCCTTTTGAGCATCTAGGAATACCAAAGCCATTTGCTTTTCAGGATGAGTCTCATAGTATTCCAAAGTATCCAAGATTAGTCTCATATTGTCTCTAATTTGTCTCTTTGGCAGAAAGCCATTTTGATCTGGGTGGATAAAATTATTTAAATATTTTTTAAGTCTTTCTGCTAAAATTGAAGCAAAAATTTTATAGTCTGCATTCAATAAAGAAATAGGTCTATAGTTCTTAATTTGCAGTGGGTCAGCCTCTTCTTTTGGAATAAGTGTAATATAAGCCTCTGTCCATGTTTTGGGTATCATCTTCTTTGATATAACTTCATTCATAACTTCTAACAGTGGGATGCTCAGTGATTCTTGAAATGTTTTATAGAATTCTGCCAGAAGCCCATCAGGACCTGGTGCTTTCCCATTATTTTGTTTCTTAAGTGCTTCATTTAATTCCATCATTGTTATATTGCTTTCTAACATTTCTTCAGTCTCTTTTGGTATCTTCGGTAAGTTGGCATTCTGTAAATACTGTTTGACTTTTTCCTCATCAATATTGTCTTGTTTATATAGTTGCTCATAAAAATCTCAAATAATTTCCTTTTTCTCCTTATTACCATTACAAACTTGGTCTTGATCATCTATTAGCTTCAATATTTTTCTTGATTCCTTCTCCTTTCTCAATTTATATGCTAGCCATCTACCTGGTTTATTTGCATCTTCAAATAATTCTGTTTAGAATTTCTAATTTTCTGTGCCAGTTCTTCTTTCTCTATTAATTCCATTTTATGTTTAATTACATCCAGCTTCAGTATCTTTTTTCTGTGGCATTTTCTGTAATTCTTTTTCAAGTCTTTTATACTCATCTTCCAAGGCCTTAGAAGCTTGCCTTTTCCTAATATTCTTTTTTCTTGTATAATCTATTATCAAACCTCTAGCATATGCCTTCATTGTATCCCAAACGTTTTGCGTTGAAGTATCTTCTTTTTTATTTTCTCTAAAGAAAAAAAGCAGTTCCTTCTCTATCCGTTGTATAAAGTCTTTCTCCTTTAAGATAGTATTATTTAATGTCCATCTCGGTCTTTTTTTTTGTCCCTTCCATTTAATTGTCATTGGGCTATGATCTGCCCAAATACTTGTTTCGATATTTGTTCCTTGAATATTGGATATTAATTCTGTTGAGATCCAAATCATATCTAATCTGGACCATGATAAATGTCTATTTGAATAAAAAGTATATTGTTTAGCTTTAACATTTCTTTCTCTCCAAATATCTTTTAAAGTTAATTCGTCTGTCATTTTAAAAAAAGATTTAGGGAGAGTCTTTCTATTTTGTTTTGTTGTTGTTGCTATATAGTCCAGTTTATTGTCCACAATTCCATTAAAGTCTCCCATCATAATTATATTAACATAGTCCAGTCCAATTATTTTCATGTGTAGTTTTTTATAAAACTCTTCTTGTTTATCATTCGGAGCATAAATTGCAATCAAGAGTATTTTTATATTATTGTCCATTATTTCTACCATTAATACTCTTCCGTCTTCATCCGTGTATATCAGTTTTGCTGGGATAGCCTCTTTAATGTATAGAACCACTCCTCTTTTCTTACATTGAGTCAAAGAAGTAAATATTTTCCCTAATTTTGGCTGTACTAATAATTGTTCATGTTTTTTAATATGAACTTCTTGTAAGCAAATTATATCAAATTTTAATTTCTCTAATTTATGAAAAGTTTTCCTTCTTTTAACAGCTGAATTGAGTCCATTTATATTCATTGTAATCAGTTTTTTTTCTTCCATGATTATCCTTTATATATAGGTCTAACAGCTCTTGTGGATCTCACTTCATGCCGTTCTTTACTATCCACCTGTCCACCTACTGCTCCTTTCTCTTTTTCAGTCTCCAGTTGTTCCTCTTGAAACTCAATTAATGAGACCTCCTTCTCTACCTCCTCTTCTCTTCTTCCCAAAAATTTTGCATGGAAAAGTTCTGCTTTCTCAATTGAATCAATTCTATGTCTCTGCTCTTGCCACGTAAACATTAATCCTTCTGGAATCAGCCATCTATAATTCACTTCGTTTTCCAATAGCATTTTGGTCAGAAATCGATATTCTCTTCTCATCTCTCTCACTCTTCTGGGTATTTGTTTTAAAACCACAATGTCTTTATCTTTGTATTTCAATGTTTTCTCTCTTACCACTTCTAGTATTTGTGTTTTAATGGATTTTTTGGTGAATCTAATATGGACTTCCTTTGGTAATTTATTTCTCATCGCATATCTTGTATACACTCGATATACCTCATCTACTCCATCCATCATTTTTTCCTCTGTAATTTCCAAAGCATCTGCCAAAATTTCTTTCATTATCGCGGCCAAATTTTCTCCTTTTTCTTCTTCTATATTTTGAAATCTGAGATAAAATTCTGACCTTTCCATCTCCCACCTCAACATCCCACTTTTTTCTTGTTCAACCACTGTTAATCTATTGTCAATATTTCCAATCTTCTCCTCCCTTTGTTTACCTTCTTCTTCAATTTTATGGAATCTCTCCTCATACTTCACCATCATTTGTTTAATATTTTCCACTTTTTCATCAGTCTTCTCCATTCTTTGTTCAATGTTCTTTATTCTTTGTTCAGTGGTGTCCAATTTTATCTTGAGATCTTGAATTCCTTGCATAATCATCTGTAAAGTTATTTTTTCTTGTTCTTTATCTTGCATAATCATCTGTAAAGTTACTTTTTCTTGTTCTTTATCTTGCTTCAACATTGTCTGAATTAAACGTTATCCTCCAGCTGGTGGGGATGCAGAGGTAGAAGTAGAAAAGCCAGATGATATTGGTTTCCCGCTCATTTTAATGCTTCCAAATCTTCAAATTCTTTTTAACTTTTAATCCAACTGGTAGAATAGTCAATTATAATCCAAAATGGAAAAGTCCAATAGTAAAAGGCCCAAAACCAAAGAAAAAAGAGGAAAAAAGGAAGAAGAAAAGATCTTCAGGTTCTTCTAGACCCTAATCCAATTACGAAGTAGTCCCCCATAAAAAATAAAAAATAGAAAGAAAAAAACCCCAAAATAATAATATTGATTAAGAGAAAAAAAGAACAAAAAGAAAAAAGAAAAGAAGAGATTCCTTCATGTTCTTCACACCTTAATCCAATTGAGGTCTCAATAATCAAAAAAGAAAAACAGAGTGGTCCAAAAACATAAATAGAAAAAGCAAAAGAATCCCAATAAAGATAAGGAGAAAAAAGGAAAAATAAAGAAAAAAAAACTCTGAGGCTTTCCCTTTGAAATAAAAAGCAAAAATAAGAATATTACTAGAATTGAAATTTGCAAAAAGGCTGGTGAATAGGAATATCACAAGTAAAATATAGATAGATAGATAGATAGATAGATATAAGAAAGCACACTGCACTTTATTTAGTTATCCAAGGCTCTTATTATGACTCTCTTCTCCAGCAGCTTCAAAGCCAAGCCTCAAGTGTTGAAATATTGATAAGAGTCCAGGAAAACACCTGTAATTATATTTTGCTGTGCTGTCCCTCTATCTTATCACATTAAGATGTCCTTGAGAAGGAGTCTTCTTACCATTCTCTCCAATTCAAATAAAATATTTTCAAGCCTCTAGTTGGCAGTGTTACAAAGTTTCTTAATGCTCTTCCCCCCCCCAGCCAGAAAAAAAGGATAATTTATACAGAAAAAAAGAGAAAAAAATAGCCAAAGGGAGCCTCTATCCTAAAAGAAAATTAAAAAATCAAAAGGAGCATAAAAATATATGTAAAAAAAATTCAATCCGGTTACCTACAAAGTCACACTAAAGACCCAAAAAAAAGAAAAAGAAAAAAAAAATCCAAGCCTCAATTTGACATCACTTTAAAAAACGCCGCTCATACAGTTTTTGTCAAAAAAAAATCTCACAGGTTTCTTCTCTATTCAGGATGCCCTTTCAAATCTCAGCGAATTTACAACACCCAGCTGACACACTTTCACTCCAGCTACTTTCTTTCCGGAGCTGTCCCGACTTCAGCAGCTATGGGGGCTGCCTCTCCGCCACCAGCAAAAGGGCTTCTCCCGGATCAAACCAGAGATTTTGCGATATCTCTGGGATCCTGGGACAGTGCCCTTCACAATCACCATCTCTACGGGACGGTTTAGGTCCATTGGGACTGACCAGGGGCGAAAATATCAGCTGCGATCTCAGAGCCCCGAGATCGCAGCTGTATCGCCGAAACGAAGCTCCGCCTTCTCCGGCCGCAGCGGTTATTGTATGCCTTCCCCCCTCCCCCTGATTCCGGGGACTATCAGAAAGGTATTGATAGAGAGGGCGGAGGTTCTGTTGGTAGCCCCTTACTGGCCCAGGCATCCATGGTTTGCTGACTTGGTGAGCCTGTCAGTCACCAGACCCTGGAGAATTCCCCTGCACAAGATATCTCTCAGCCAGGGCCCAGTTGAGTACCCAGATCCAGCCTGGTTCCAGTTGATCATCTGGTGCTTGAGCAGGGGATCCTGATACTAGATGTAACAGCATCTGCCCAACAGGGGAAGGTGTTGAGTGTTTGTAACTTTCTTTTTATGCTGTCCTTTTCATCAACCTGTTTCAGGATCTTTAATAACATCTTTAATAATAGTCCTAGAAATTAAAAATAGGATATTGTTTTTCTTAGCTATGTGATCAACTGTAATATTTGAAAATTTGTGTATTTTGCTGAACTTACTTTAACATCATCAATGTAGTATTGTATTGCACAATTTTATATAATATCTATATCAATACATTTTAATTTCTTTTGTATATTTCCTTTGTGAAAGCATTGTGGTCTCTATTTACAGTTTGTCCTTCAAGGGAGAATATTAAGCAAATACCTATAATTGATGGTAGAAAAGAATGAAAGTCTAGGTAGTCTAGAAGTCTAGATTTTTTTTTGTTATAGAAGTAGAACTAATTGATGAAGGGCAAAATAGATTGTAAAGAGAAAGTATATGAATGGGACCAAGGACTTGGACAATTTGAAAAAGAAGCATTGGTTTGTGGAGATTCTGAAAAGGAAATAATTTGATTGCTTAATTACTTAGATGTGCAAAAAAAGGATTGAAAGAAACTTAAACTGCTTCAGTTCCTTCCCTTGACCTATGTCTCCCTCCAGGTTACCAGGCTTATGAAAAGAGAGTGAAAAGAGGAATGTATTAAATTTACTAATGTGCTCAATTTAAATTTTTCTGGATCTATTCAACTGACCCACTTTTTTCTCATTTTGGGAAAAATCTCTGACAAGGTTTTCTGCCCAGTCTATCCTCAGAGACAAAGGCTTCTTAATAACAAATGTCATCTTTCTAGAACTTTAGTTTCCTTCCTTCAGGGAAGCTACCTGTGGACTTTTCTCCACCCAGGAACCAATAACAAATACAGTCACACAACATTCTTTTTTTTTTAACAGCCATTCCAATAGACTATCTCTCTTCTCATTTCTCTCTTTTTAATTTTGAATCAGATGGCCAGCATATCCCCCAGCAACTGAGGAGATGAATACCCCCCCCCCCCGGCTCTAGTCCCCAACACCAACTGGTATATACCAGGCTACACCAATGTCTAGCTGTTTAACAGCTGTCTCTACATCTCTCCACAATAGTAATAGCTAGGAGCCAGGTCAGCTCATTAGCCCTTACAACAGTGTAGCCCCCTTTAATGGCCACAATTGAGCTGCTTCTCTTTTTTTCTCCTCCATTTGCTGACTCATACTAGCACATCAGCAAGTCACTAAAAACCATATTGCAATCCATACTGTACACAGAAAGTTAACTTGCTAAACTTCACTGAGAAAAATTGGAGAAAAATAGCTATTAGATTTTTTCAGTAGTAAGACATTCTCAGTGTATAAAATTAGCATAAATAAATAGCATTTATTTTAGAAATTGGATTTATAAACTGGAAATAAAGTAAATGGAATTGTTTATTGTAGTATTTATTAATTATATATTAAGTTACATAGTTTTTACCCTGGTCCATCTATGTTTGGAATGCATTCAGTTGAGCATTTAAAGGCAGGATAGTAGTTGCACTAAAGCTTGCCTGTATTTGAGATCTAGAAGTGTTGGAGGCAAGCATCATGTCAAAAGGCTGCAAAAATTAGTTGGGCAGTGAACCTTTCTGGTAGCTGTGATGCTATGGGTTTATTAAGCTTTAAAAATCATCATTGGGGCACACAAGACTGGTTGGTGGGCTGATGTTGCCTGTGGACCATATGTTATTCAAGGCTAGCATGATACAGAGAGCAAATTATTTTTTGTAGTTTGTGTTTTCTGTTACATGTAATATTGAGCTCTGTAATGTGACCAGATAATCAAAAAATACATTCTGTACTGCAAGAAATCTTTTTGTTAAAATTTAATCTTAAATTGCACCCATATTGTATATTTTGATAGATTGTTGTACAGCTATTACCGTATAGACAATGTGAAATCACAGCTACCAGTTTTTCTAACTGTTTAGTTTCAGATACATCAAGTTTATTCCAAGAAACTAGGATTTTAAAGATTTTTTTAAATCTTTAAAAGTGCCATATTCTACTTCCATTAGTATTGCCACATCAATTATCCATACTTTCTTCTTTTCAACCACAGTTTAAATCTGGTGTGTTTATTATAAGCCAAAACTTTATCAATTTTTATTTGATAATCTTCCAACATTTTAATTTGCTCCTTTTGAACTACACCATCTCTATTCAGCCAGAATATATGCTACCGGTAGCAAGTAATCTTAACAAATAGTAATTTGAGACCCATGTAGCCATAACCATTAATACTATTTTGTGAGTACAGAAATGGTCATCCAGAGGAAAAAGTCAAACAGTATCTACAGAATGTTAACCTACCGAAGATATCTAAAGAGACTGAAGAAATGCTTGAAAGCAATATAACAATGATGGAATTAACTGAAGCACTTAACAAAATAATGGGAAAGCACCAGTCCAGATGGGCTTCCGGCAGAATTCTATAAAACATTTCAAGAATCACTGAGCATTCCATTGCTAGAAGTTATGAATGAAGCTATGTCAAAGAAGATGATACCCAAAACATGGTCAGAAGCTTATATTACACTTATTCCAAAAGAAGAGGCTGATCCACTGCAAATCAAGAACTATAGACCTATTTCTTTATTGAATGCAGACTTTAAAATTTTTGCTTCAATTTTAACAGAAAGACTTAAAAAATATTTAAATAATTTTATTCACCCAGATCAAAATGGATTTCTGCCAAAGAGACAAATTAGAGACAATATGAGAGTAATCTTGGACACTTTGGAATATTATGGGGCTCATCCTGAAAAGCAAATGGCTTTGATATTCCTAGATGCTCAAAAGGCATTTGACAACGTGAATTGGAGATTTATGTTATTACTATTGGAACAGATGGGTTTTGCTAGAAAATGTATCCAAGCAATAGAAGCCATATACAATAAACAGACAGCAAAGGTAATGAAGGAGGGAGAACTTACAGACTTTATCAATATAAGAAAAGGCACAAGACAAGGATGTCCCTTATCCTCTTTGCTATTTGTATTGACTTTGGAAGTGTTGAATAGAAATATTAGGGATGATAAAAGCATAAAAGGAATGAACATTAAAAAGGAAGAATTCAAACTACAAGCCTTTGCTGATGACTTAGCCTTTATTTTGGAAGACCCATTAGAAACAGCTCCAAAGTTATGGGAAAAGATAGAGATATATGGTGAGGTGGCTAGTTTGAAAATAAATAAAGACAAAACAAAAGATTTTGACAAAGAACATGCTACTGAGACAAAGAGAAGAACTGGCAGACCTGTTGAAAATCCAAGTTATGAATAAGGTCAAGTATCTGGGGATACACTTGACAGCAAGATGTAGCAAATTAAAAGAGAATAATTATATTAAACTTAAACAACAGATAGCTACAGACTTGAAGAAATGGGAAAACTTGCAATTGTCATTAATAGGGAGAATTTCAACAATTAAGATGAATATTTTACCTTGAATCCTGTTTCTGTTTCAAACAATACCAATTAGGCTTGGAAAAGACTATTTTGAAGATCTAAATAAAATTATGTTGAAGTTTATATGGCAAGGTAAGAAAGCGAGAATAAAGCTAAAGCTTTTGCAAGATGCTAGAATTAGAGGAGGTTTTGGCCTGCCCAATTGGGAATTGTACTATCAAGCTGCAAGTTTGATGTGGGTCAAGGAATGGATAACATTAAGAAAGACTAGATTGTTGACGCTAGAAGATCATGATTTGCTGTTGGATTGGCATGCTTTTTTATGGTATAAGGGAACTAAAACACAGGGTTATTTTAGAAGACATTATATACGGGAGTCTTTGTGGTTAAACTGGGAGAAGATAAAAAGACAATGTAATTTGAAAATTCCAGTTTGGTTATCGACTATTGAAGCATTTTCCTATCCTATAATTTATAAGAAGGAACAAACAGTTAGATATGGGGAGCTGTTGGATGAAAAGGGTGAACTTAAATCTATACAAAATTTAGAGGAACAAGGTATAAAGATGAATTGGTTTTCATATGCGCAAATACATTCAAGGTATGATGAAGATTCTAAAACAGAAGGATTTTATGATAAACAGACTGATCTAGATAAGATCTTGATGGGTACTGATGATTAAAAAATCATCAGTATTTAATTTACTGGTGATTAAAAAATTATATGGTTATTTACTGGGAATTAAATTAGAGGAAGAATAAGTTAAAGAAACTATGATTGTTTGGGGAAGAATTTTGGATATGGGATTGATTTAGAGAAATGGCAAAAATTGTGGTCTCAAAATTATAAAATGACAATGTCAACAGCATATAAAGAAAATTTGTATAAGATGTTTTATAGGTGGCATTTTCCCCCGACAAGAATAGCAAGAATGTTTAAGAACAAATCTGAAAAATGCTGGAAATGTCATCAGATACCTGGCTCATATTACCATATGTGGTGGACCTGTGAGGACGCTAAAAAATATTGGACTAAAATTCGCATGTGGTTGGAAAAAATGACAAAGAAACGTATAGATTTGAAACCGGAGTTTTTTCTCTTGGGAATCTTACCAGATACATACAGTAAAGACTTGAAATATCTGATTGTAAATGTATTAACAGCGGCTAGGATTGTATTTGCTAAAAACTGGAAGAATGAGAAAATACCATTACAGGAAGAAATTATTAAGAAAATATTGGAATGTGCTGAGATGAGTAGATTGACATTTGAAATTAGAGAGCAAGAGGATAAACAATTTTATGAAATTTGGGATCTTTTTTATCAATGGCTAGATGACAAAATACGATAATAGAATATTTAGAATGTTAGATAGCAAGGAATATCTTTATTTTTTCTTTCGTTTTTGTTATTTGATATTATATTTATAAAGTGTTTCTAGGATAGATTTGGTATGATTATATGATTTGTTATAGAATAAACTGTTTAAAGTATTGTTATCTCATAAAGCATGAATGATTAAAAGTATAGTCAAATGTTCTTTTTAATAGCAATATTAGGATATATAAGTTTGGATTGACAATGAGTTGTTATGTAGCATAACTGTAATTGTGACTACGAAATTAATGCACAAAACTGATGAACCAACCGACACACTGTATGTACATAAGAGAGTTGATATTTTATGTTTTGTTTGTCTTGTTTGTTTGTAGAAAATCAATAAAATTGTTTTTTTTTTTTTAAAAAAAAAGTGCTCATCCACACTGTGCTGAGAGTCCAGGATGGGTTAGACTCCTCCCTATTATGTCATAGAGCTGAGTCGTATATATAAAGCTAGCCTCTATCCAGATCCCCAGCTTTGATTCAGCTCCTTTGTCTCAATTGAGCTTGGAAGCAACTGATGATTGTTGCGAGAGCACAGCAGAAGAGCAAGTAGAGGTTTCCTTTTTTTCTCAAAATCCTCTGGCACAGCTCTCAAGGCTCCGATTGAGCTGTGCTAGCTGAAGAGCGGGGATCTGCTCTCCAGCAGAGTCGGGCTGCCTTCAGTTGGCGCTGCCTTCAGGAGGCTGCAGACAAGGGAAGAGCTTAGAAACCTCTGACGCAGCCTCCTGAGCGAGTTCGGGCTGCTGCAAGACACAGCACTCCTAGCGACGCCCTTCAGCTATTTTTTAAGAGGCAGCCATTCGTCACTGGAGTCACCTCACGTAGTTCACCACACCTAAATAGCTACAGAGGCTCTAGAAGCATTTCCCAGAGAGCCTCTACACGTGCGGGAAGCCATTTTTTATCAGCGGCCCTTACACACGTGGCGAGTGGCCATTTTTAATTAGCCCGGGCCCTGCAATATTCTTGAAAGAACCTTTCTATGGTCGTTTGAGAGGGTGGATCCACTTTTAGGAGATACATATTGAGGGTTGCTTCCAGGACCTCTTGTGTCTTAAGTTATCATCATGGAACCAAGCAGAGAAGCTGAAGGTTCGGGCCTAGAGGAACAGGGTCCTCAGGGCCAGAAGAAAAGGAGGGAGAAACAACAACGCCAATCAGCGCAAAGAGAGGTGGCTGCAAAAATCAGAGCCAAGGCCCTCGCTTCAAAGAAAACATCTCAGGCTGAATTAAAGGCTGAAAAGAGGAGGCAAACTACTCTTGAGAGGCAATTGCTAAAATCCTAGACCAAATGAGAGGTCGCTTGTAGCAGGCTTCCCTTCCAGGGGAAGCACAGTTGGCCAGGGTGTGGGACCCAGGGAAGGGTAGGCCCATTCTAGTTCCTTCTTTTATACCCAAGCCTGGTCTCCTATGAGAGCAGAGGAGGAAGCCCCCCCCCCCCAGGATCTTAGCAGATCTGGGACCAATTTTCAACAGGCTATTGTGGTTCCACCTCCCAGCCAGTCCTCTCAGGGTAGCCATAGGCATAGGCCCCCATTGCTGCAGGCATGCACCCTGCTGAAGCCCCCTCGGACAGTGATATTTCATTGGTATACAGCCAGTAAGCATGGGTTTACTGGCAGAGGGTTTCCAACAGCTCCCTCGTCCTTGGGGGGTTGGTTTCCCAATCCCTAGGGGCTCTTCTCTGTCATAATACCCCAGATATCAGGAGGTTAGTGGGCCATCTACTCAATCTGACTGGGGAGACACTGGAGATAGAAATTACTCATGCCCTTCAGAGCGCAGTCCCTCCTCAGGGTCAGAGGAAGAAGAGGGCGAGATCAGATATGTCAGAGGCAGAAATTTTTCTTCAGGACCAACCTCCTTCAATGACGGTCTTTAAGCCCACTCTATTTAAACCTCTCTTACAAAAGGCATTGGTCACTGCCCAATTGACCCTTGAGTAAGTGGCCCCTGAACCCCAGAGGGATTCTTCTGCCCAAGGGGATTCTCTTTTTTCAAAGCCCGTGATCCAAACAGAGGTTCTCCCCTCTCTGTTGTTTCTAGACCTAGTCAAAGAGCAATGTACCTCTCTGGCTGCTGAGCCTAGACCTTCATCTCACGATGGATGCTTCTATAACATGGGACTGTCCTAGTGGTTCCTTCAGTGGATGCTCCAGTAGTGGCCTCCTTTTCCTCCTCCAGCACCCCCACTGAGCCAGAGGACATGCTCAAGGCCGAAGACAAAAGATCAGAACAAACACTCAAACTCAACCATCAGGCATTGGCTTGGGCCATTCGAGTCTCACCAGCAGTGTCCTTTTTTACTAGAGCCTCGCTCTGCTGGCTACATCAATTACAGGAGCGCCTTCCTCCATCTGATTTTAGATCTCACCAAGATCTGAACAAAATCATTGCAGCAGCTGAACTTACGGTGAATGCCACACTGAATTTAGCCAAGTTCGTCTCTAGAGCCATGGCCTCCTTGGTTACAGCAAGACAATTCCTATGGCTCCAGAATTGGCAGTCTGACTCCCGCTGTAAGTGAAAGTGGCATCGGCTTTCTTGTGCTGGAGAGAAGTTCTTTGGTGAGGTCCTGGACCCATACCTGGTTGAGACCAGGGACAAGAGAAAAGTTCTCTCTTCGAGGGGAAAGAGGGTGGATTATCGCCCCACTCTGTCCTTCTGTCCTTCCTCTTTCTGGGCTGAGTCCTCCTCTCGCTTCTCCCATAATCAGAGGACATTCTCTCAATGACTGGAACAGTGACCTGAGGCGACTGACATACAGCAACATCAAAATACTGGTAAATGACTCTTTCGAGGAGGGGGGGCTGTGCCTTCTGATGCTCCAAGTGAACGCCTGTTCTCTGCCCCATCAGGGGTCGACTGGCCTTCTTTGTCTCCAGATGGGAGGAGTCCACATCAGATGCCTGGGTACTCAGGACAATTAGATCAGGTCTGCAGCTGGAATACCTCTTGCCTCCCCCAGAGCATTTTGTGACCTGCCCCATTTCTCAGGATAGTGCCAAACAGGTCCTGGTGGAATTGGCCATTCAACACCTTAATAACATTAGTCCATTCAACCGGTTCCTGCAGACCAACAGAGGCTTGGGTTTTATTCCAGGCTCTTTGTGATCCCAAAGGCATCTGGGGGATGGTGAACCATTCTCAAAGTTTTTGAACAGGTTCATCCCATACAGGTGTTTTAAGATGCAGACTTTGCATTCCATCCTAGAGAGCGTTCGAGAGGGCGACCTGTCTTCCATAGACCTTACGGAGGCCTATCTCCATATTCCTATCTGACGCCATCACCGCAAGTTTCTTCATTTTTGTTATCAGCACAAGCATTTCAGGTACTGGGCCTTCTTGGGCTGTCATTGGCTCCCAGAGTCTTCACCAAAGTGCTGGCGGCATTGGTGGCTACCCTTCGAGCAGTTCCTGTGAGGCTTCAGTGTTCCCTAGATGACATTTTGATCCTGTATACATCACTCCGCTCCGCTCTACAAGACCTTCGTTTGATGATGTAGCTTCTGCAGGACCATGGTTTTTCTATCAAGGTGAAGAAAAGCCACCTCAACCCACGACCAGACTCCTCCATTTGGGCACTGTCATCGATTCGTCCCTTTGCGAGGTTTTCCTCTCCCTGGATCGTGGGGACAGCCTGAATGAGATGATCTTCCAAACAGTTCCCTTAGCTCATCTTTCCAGAGTGCTAGGGAAAATGATCCCCTGCATTGGTATCGTCCCATGGGCAAGACTCCATTCTTGGACTCTCCAATAGTTCCTGCTCTCTTATCAACGAGCGGGTATCAGCCACTCTTCCTCCAGAGTGCAGATTCTACACTCTTTCTGTTGGTGGCAGTCTTCTGCATTTTAAAGAGGACATCCGTTCAAGGAAGCCAGAGAGATTACTTCTCACCATGGATGCCAGCCTGCAGGGCTGGGGGGCCATCCTGGGGAGCAAGATGGCTCGGGGTGTTTGTCCCTGGCAGAAGGATCTTACCCAATAAACTGGTTGGAATGCAGGGCAATCTTCCTGGCCCTCAAACTCTTCTATACCAGAGTGACGGGGTCACATGCTGGACAATGTGGCCGCAAAGGCATACATCAATCGCCAAGAGGGAATGAGGTCCAGGGCCTTGATGAGGGAAGCCGAACACCTAGGGCGTTGGGCAGAGAGACACCTTTTGTCCATCAAGCTGGCCCCGTTTCCAGGGTCGACAACTCTCAGGCCAACTAGCTGAGTCGAAGTGCTGTCGACCATTCAGAGTGGAGTCTCCACTCTTCTCTGCTCAGGGATCTGTCCATCAGGTTCGGCACTCCCTCAGTAGACCTGTTCTCCTCTCACCTGAACGCTCAGGTGAGCAGATTCTTCACCAGATTTCCTTCTCAGGGAGCAGAAGGGACCAATGCACTTCAGAGCAGATGGCCCCCAGGTCTCCTCTATGCCTTTCCCCCTCTTCCACTCATTCCAGCGGTCATTCGGAAAATTTTGGAGGAGAAGGCAGAGCTTATTCTCCTGGTGCCTCATTGGCCCCAGAGGCCCTGGTTTGCAGATCTGATGAACTTGTTGATTGCTCAACCTTGGAGAATCTTGGATCACAGGATCTCACTCCATCAGGGAAACCTGCTACCCCTGGACCCGCCATGGTTTCACTTGACCATGTGGCGCTTGAGTGGCAATGTCTGAGAGACTCTAACCTTCCTGATAGGGTCATCTTCACCATTCAGGCCTCCCGTAAATCCTCTACAATACGCATTTACGATGCCACCTGGAAGGTTTTCTGGACTTAGTGTCAGAAGGAAAACTGTGTGTCCACCTCAGCATCTGTAGCTGATGTGTTCTTCCTTCATATGGATAAGAGGCTCTTGCCCAACACTTTCAGCCACCAAGTGGCAGCCCTATCATCCGTTATCCACTGGGATCATTTTTTCATCTTTGTCCCACCATCCCTCTGCGCGTAGGTTCCTAAAAGGCGCCACTAATATCCATCCATCAGTGGTCCACAGATATCCCACCTGGGAGCTTCCCAAGGTGCTGCAGGCTTTAACAGAGTCTCCTTTCAAACCCCTTAGATCGGTGCCACATTTTGGAAAACCGAGGCCTTGTTTTTGTCTTTCTCCCACAATTTGATGGGCTGTAAGGCCTCCCCTCCTACCTTAAGCAGATGGATCAGATCATGTATTGTCAAAGCCTACCAGACTATGTGCCTTCCGGTGTCTACCAGACTTACAGAACACTCCACGAGGAGTGCAACTACTTTGGCCACCTGGACTACCCAGGCTTCGCTAAAGATCTGTAGAGCAGCTACTTGGGCATTTCTGTCACCCTTCATTAGGCATTACTGTCTTGATTCCTTCGCTTCAGCGGATGTGACCTTTGGACTAAGAGTACTTCAGAGGGTTGTCCCTGAAACGGAGTAACAGACCAGACATGGGCCCTCCCGTGGACATCTTGGCTTTAGTATGTCCCATCCTGGACTCTCAGCGCAGCCAGCCCCACCTTGGTTATGTCCGGTGTAGGCAGGGTGCTGAGTTATTTCTAACATGTTTGTTTATTGCTTCCTTAGACATTCCGAGTCAAGTATCTTCGCCTAAAGCTGGGGATCTGGCTAGAGGCTAGCTTTTTATATATAGCAGATTCAAGTCTATGACATAATAGGGAGGAGTTTAACCTATCCTGGACTCTCTTGCAGCGTACATAGAAAGGGCATTCTCAGATAATTATACCAATGCCCATTTTGGATTATGAACAAGATATTCTTAGCCTGGTATATGAATCTTCTAATTGTAACTTACATCTCAGTAACAAACTACAGTTTATGAATTTGCCTTCATTATCATCAGAAGTATGTCTGGCATGATAATACACTGTCACTAGCAGAACTCTCACTGAGCATCAGAAGCCTCTCCTGTCAAAGTGTTTGCAGCATTACTACTATTGTGAGACAACCCAGGAGCAAAACACAGGATACAGATGCCTTATCTTTTAACAGTGGTTTATATACAAGACACATACATACACGTGTTACACATAGATACATGTGTTAGGCACATACCAGGCAATCAATCAATTTTCAACTCTTCATGGAGAATGACAATGGAGATAGAACACAAGGAGAGAGATCCTCTCTCATGGCCTCTCTTACATAGACAGCTTCTTAAAATGGCAATAACTCTGCTGACCCATCCTCAGTCTTAAAGCGGCAATAACCCTGCTGACTCATCCTCATTGTATCAGCAGCCTTACAGCAGCTGATTAGCTATTAAATCTTCAATACCTTAACACATCCCCCACAACAAGGGAATATTCATGGAGGGAATTATTATTACTATTTTATCCTGCTTTTTATGTATAACTCAAGTTGGTAAACATAACTAATACTCCTGCCTCTTGTTTTCTCCACAAGAACCCTTTAAGATCGGTTGAGCTGAGAGTGCCTAGCCCAGATCACCCAGTCTGATTTCATGCTTAAAGAAGGACTAAAACTCATAGCCTTGTAGTTTTTAGGCCAGCATCTTAATCACTACCCCAAACTAGTTTTGTATTTTGTAAGAAATGTGCAGAATTGAAATATTTAATTTAAACATGTTATATTTTTAATCATGTAACATGAAAATTACTGTAATATTTTAAAGTGAATTAATACTTATATAGTTATTATCGAATCCCTGAAAATTGTCCACACACAGTATGGCTACTGTGACATTATACCTAGGGTTTACTTTGAAGCCTGTAGTTTTGAATGTAGCTTTCTGAGGCTACAAGCATAGAGGGGTTGGAGGAGGGTGAGCGGATGTGGGAGCAATTTGGAAATGTCCTTGCTGGTTTCCCATCTGACTTTCAACATGGAGATTTGCAGGTGGCAGTTGTGTAATTGTAGGATGTTTGACAAGCAGTCATAAGCGCAAATAGGCTATCAAGCACACAGACCATAATTATGTGATTGTGAAGGTGCTGGATTGTCCGGAAATCCAATGTAATAACCACAGTTCATTCAGTGCCATCTTAACTTTGAACAATTGTTGAATGAATCAAGGAAACTCAATCTAGAAAAAGAAAAGCCAATCCAGAGAATAAACAGGAGACATTTTGGCTATTGGATGAGGAAGTGGAAAATGATATCTGGCAACTTCAGTAATGACAGGCAAGAACCAAAAACCCTCTTAGAAGATAAAGTTTTGCACTTAAATCTGAGCCAGGCCATAAATGAGCATACTGGATAAGTGCTTGAAATGTGAATGGTTTATTCAATAGGGTAACATGTGGTGCAGTTCTTAAAGGCCACAGGAAAAAGAACTTAGGGCAGTAATAGTTATAAAAAAGTTGTCTAGTTGTTTGAAGAGTATGTGGACGTGTTGGTTGGGGTTTTTGTTTCAGGAGATGTGCAAATTTTGGTGGGGAGGAAATGCCACTTTTCTTTCCCTGCAGGGTGATAACCTTTATTCCTTTGTCTAAGTGTTTGGTATGTCTGGAGTTGAGCGACAGAAAATGTTTTGTGTATTCTGAGAAATTTCAACATCTTGCAGATTTTTTTCTTTCTTGCGATTAAGAAATCCTGCATTTACCTAGTTCTTAAAGTACTTTGTCAGTTTCAGATGACATGTCTTCAACAATATGTTTCTTTGTAATATTGTTACAAATATCACTGAAGGGTTAGGGGAGAAGGATAGCATTTCACCCCTTTTCTGTTTTTATATTCCCACACCCCGATCTGTGGATCTTGGCTTCATGCTCAGCAACAAACTTGCATAGAGCACAGTTTGGAGCCTAACCTAGAGCTTTGTTCCATAATTTTATTTACCGTATATACTCGAGTATAAGTCGACCCGAATATAAGCCGAGGCACCCAATTTAACCACAAAAAACTGGGAAAACTTATTGACTCGAGTATAAGTCGAGGGTGGGAAATGCAGCAGCTACTGGTAAATTTCAAAAATAAAAATAGATGCCAATAAAAACTTTCACTAGGACAGTTGAGAATAAGTTTGATGTTCACAATTTCCTCTTTGAAAGAGACCAGTAAATAGGGAACAAGAAGATGAAGAAAAAGAAGTGTGTTTTTTCACACTTTTCACACTGAAGTGAACAAAAATGGCATCATAGGAACAAGCTTATTCTCAGCCCAAAGGTTTGTTTCTGATTTCTTCCCTGATTTAAGGGAAATTTGGGAAACGATCTCACTATCATGAAAGGTTTGATTGATTCACTAACCCAAAAGATGATGATGATGACAGCGGTAGGCAGGAGTCACTCTCTCCCTTGCAAGAAAAAACCAAGAGCCGTTCTTATGATATCTCTCTCTCTCTCTCTCTCTCTCCCCCTCCTCCCGAGTGGACTGAAAGCAGCTGGAGCTGAGGAAATGAAACTGAGTAGAGCGACCTCGGCTCGCATTGCTTTCTCAGCCTAGAGCTCAGAAAAGCCTCCCCCTCCTCCCCCCCCTCCCCCTCCTCCCGAGTGAACTGAAAGCAGCTGGAGCTGAGGAAATGAAGCTGAGTGGAGCGACCTAGGCTCGCGTTGCTTTTTCAGCCTAGAGCTCAGAAAAGCCTCCCCCTCCCATGCTTAAAAGTTGCAAAGGAAACACAGAAGCAGGGAAGCGGCTGCCCAGCTTCGGAGCTCCACACCATTTTTTTTTCAGAGGGGAATCTGACTCGAGTATCAGCCGAGGGGGTTTTTTTCAGCACAAAAAATGTGCTGAAAAACTCGACTTATACTCGAGTATATACGGTATGTAAGGAATAATATTAGATGCATACAACATTCCCAATATGTCCAAGAAATTCTGGAAGGAGGCAAAGAATTATGTGCCACTTCAACCTATAAAATCTTTAAAAACTTAAAAGGGCAAAGTAAGCTCAAGTCTAAAGACCTGTTTCGGTAAGCCGCTGCAACTGGGAAAGTTAATTTAATTCTGACCAGCCAGGGACCAGTATCTGGAGTATTGTGTAAAGTTGTCATTCAAATTTTGGTGTCTCCAGTCATTGCCAAAAAAAAAAATCCACTGCATAGTTGCTGGGATCAAATGTCCCATATATTGAAAAGAATGTGAATTAACAAAAGGTTGGATCATTTGCCACATTATCAGATAAATGACAATTTCAGATCTGCAGAAATAAGAATATAGTCAACAGATTTACCTGGTCTATTGATTACAAAGAGAGAGAAACTAGTGGTGAGATAAAATGAATAAGGCAAAAGATTGCAATTTACTGGCTGGACTTTGTTCCCTAAGGAGAATGATGCAATATCTTCTTTAGAGCAATGCTGAGGAGAAGAAGACATTAAACAAGCTACAGTAGTGTGAATTCTCTACATTGTTTCAAGGTCAAAAGCTTACTTTTTTTTTCTGAAAGCATTCCAAATCTTCCAGAAAGCTGACACCTGCCATAAAGCTCAGATATATTTGCTTTCCACTATGAAAATTTTACTGTCAGAGAATCACATACTGATTGAAAATGATTCTAATTAGGAATTTTAAATAATTTGTTTCTAGGGAAAAAGCTTAAATTCAAAATGTGCATTGGTATATTAGACTTCTTAGCATTATTCACTGAGTCAGAGATGCTAAATCAAACATTCAAAAATTTGCAGTAGCTAACCGGGTAAGATTGCGCTGGAGGAAGTAAGGAGTGAAAGTGCTGTCTGAGCCGGGTCAAGTAACATCTTGCAAATTGGCTGGAACTGAGCTGTCTGAATTGCTGGAGGATACATTGTATCCCTAAGAAGATCGAAAGCCGCGGAGAAGCTTTTAAAGGGAACTTTTTTTTTTTTCTTCACTCTCCCACCCCATGGAAACAGCAGATATGTTTGGATATACTGGACATTGAAAGTGAATTGTTTTGAGAGTTGAAGCTAAGGGACAAAAGGGTTTTTGGACATTGAAAAACTTAAGAAATTGGAAAACCCTTGTTGGAGGTATGGATTTCTGATTATTTAAAATTGATATTGCAAGTGGGAAGGGAGAGGAAAAAAAATTGGAGCAGAAGCTGAAAAAGGAGGAGATTGCCTAGAATCCCAAAGAAAGGTATATGGTAATTGGACCTCTTTGATCAAACATTAACCCCAGAAAGAGAAAGAGAAGAAGGAAGAAAAGTATTAATTTTTGGAATTTTTTTTTTTTTTGAATTATTCTTGATTAAAAATATTTGTGGTTGTTTTGGAAAAAGTTTCTTTTTTCATGATGGCATCGCTTGTGGATGAACTAAAGACTGAATATCAAAAATATAAAAAAGAAGATACTTTGGGCAGTTTGTTTCAATTCTTAGAAATGGCGTTATGTACTTATGAAAAGTTGACTATGCAGCAGAAGGACTGGGACAAAGAAGAAGAAGAAGCCATCTTTGATGAACAATGGGTTCTTTCCGGGGAGGAGGAGAAAAAGGATAAGAAAAAGGGGATTTTAAGAATTATAAAAACAACCAAAGAAGAGAAAAATGAGCGGAAAGGTGGAGGCAAGGTTAGAAAGCAAAGGAAAGGGAGTAAGAAAAGGGAGGAGGAAAGACAAAGGGGTAAAAAGGGCAAGGAGAAGAATAAGCAAGAGAGAAAGGGGGGGAGGAGAAGCCTCAATGGGGGGAAGCAAGATCTAAAGAAAAAAAGTTTATTCAGAGACAATGGGTGAATTTAATTTAGGATAAAAGAGGGATTCTGGAGGGTACATAAGATTGTGTTTTTTATATGTGTATTTAGAGTATAAAATTTATTGTGTAATTTTAGAATCTTTTAAACAGAATCCCAAGAAAAATTGTTATATGAAGTACTTTTAAGTTAGGGTAATGAGTTAAAGGTGTCACTCCAGTTAGTGTATAGGAGAAGTATAGTAAAAGAAAAAGATGAATGGATAGTTCAGACAAAGAATGTTATTGAAAATGGAAATAAGATTTGGAAGGATATATAAAAGTTTTTTGTTTTTTTTTTGTATATTGATAAAAGGCAATAACATTTTAATCAATAAGAAATAATTTGGATGAAAAGGAGAAGCTGGAATAAGATATGAAGTTAAATAGATAAAGTATTGGTTTGTTCTTTAATTATTATTATTTTTTTAGGAAAGAATTTATAAGCTGTTATGCCTTGATTGTTTATGCACTGTTTTTGTAAAACTGATAAAATTGGTTTATATACATAAAAAAGAAAATGATAATAAGATATGGAAGGATATATAAAGTGAATATGATGTTTGAATTTGTGTCTGTGTGAAGAGTTTCAACCCGGGATCAGGCAGCCTTCAGAAAAGATGTTTTAGTTTTGTTTATGTTTTGTGTTTTGTATGTTTATGAAAGGCAATAAAATTTTAATAAGCAAGAAATATAATTTGGATAAAAGGAGAAGTTTGGATAAGATATGAAGTTAAATAGATAATGTAAATATTGATATTACAATTTGGAGTTATGTTCTATTGGCTTTCTTCTTTAATTATTATTATTATTATTTTTAGAAAAGATTCTTCAAGTTGTTATGCCTGGATTGTGTATTGTTTTTTTTTGTAAAATTAATAAAATTTGTTTAAAAAAAAAAAATTTGCAGTAGCTGAAAATGCTGTGGCATTTTAGGCAACATTTGTTTTTATTTATTTAATCATTAACATTTGTATTGCCACCCATTTCACATAGTGCCTCTGGTCAGTGTACCTAGTAATAATCAAGAATGTATAAAAACATGAAAACAAAAAAGCAAAACGGGAGCCACAGTAGTTAGAATGCAGAACTGCAGGCTACTTCTGCTGCCTGCTGGCTGCCTGCAATTTGGCAGTTCAGATTTCACCAGGCTCAGGGTTGACTTAGCCTTCCCTATTTCTGAGATGGGTAAAATGAGGAGCCAGATTGTTGGGGGCAATATGCTGACTTTATAAACCAGGAATATTAAACTTAAGGCCTGGGGGCTAGATCCGGCCTGCAGGGTACTTAGATCTGGCCTGCAGGGCTGCCATAGAAACAGTGAAGGGCTGGTCTGTGGTGCCTCTGCCAGCTCTGTTTTCACTGGCAGAGGGTTGCAGGAGGCCATTGCAGCTGAAAACGGAGCTCAGGAGCCAGTTTTTGCTAGCAGGGCATTAGGCCGCAACAGGTGCACCCAATATGAGTGAACATCCTGGCCATGCCCTTCCTGGCCACACCTACCTAGGCCCTCAGAGGTCAAACACAACCCTGATGCAGCCCTCAAAGAAATCAAGTTCGAGATCCCTGCTGTAAACTACTTAGAGAGGGCTGTAAAGCACTGTGAAACAGTAATTCTGTGCATATATGCTATTGCTATTCCATCAATTGTCATACAATTACATTACATCCATCTAACAGCTTCTATCTACTACGTGATCCCCAAGTTAATTGACAAGCCCATGTTTTAAGGGTCTTCTGAAAGGCCAACATTTGGGGAAGTGATACTTCTCATGCTGGAGACTTTGGCAGAAAAGGTTTCTTCTTAGGTTCTAACCAATGGCATTCCCTAGCAGGTGGGACCCACAAGATACCTCTCTTTCTGGGCCTGATGGGATGGATAATTATAATTGGGGAAAGCTTTAAATCATGCATCTTATGTGTAGCATCAGAAATTTCTGGGTTTCACAACTCCTCTCTCTGATCTCTGGGACAGATGGGAAGCCAGATCTTCAGATCCTTCCAGAAGGCCACCTGACCTTGGGGAGAATGATTTTCCCTAAGCTGGATGTAGCAGCAGATATTAAACAATTAAGAATTAAATTTAACATTTTACAAGATATAAAAGAAAGTGGAACTGGGTATGCCAAATCTGAACATATATTGTCAAGTCATCCATATGATCTGGAATACAGACTGGATTTTAGCACCATATAAGCTACATTGCCTCTTTCAAAAAAGCAGAACTTAGGAGGAGTCTACATAAATATGAAAAGTACAGAAAATCATTCTATAAAAATATAGTATGGACTTATTTTTTCTGTCCAATGTTAAATATATATTTTCATGAAGAAATGTTTGCTAAAATCAATCATTAACAACAAAAATGGAATCATTCAAACATTTTTCTCGGAATTTCAGCAGTGTGATTGTGGTTTCAGTATCTCCAAATGAGCAATAACCTAGAAGGAATTACAAAGACGAGGTGAGAAACTCAAATTCAGTTTGATTGAATTTCAAATACTGATAACACATAGTGCAAAACATCTAGAGTATATACATATTGTTGCTGAAATATGATGTAGACTGAGCAAATTAAAGGTCACATGATTAAATTGATATAGAACTTAAACAGGACAATTAATATGCAATAATGGAAGACATGTTTCCCCCAAAACAAATGATATAATTACTTACTGTATATATACATTAATCTACCTGATTTTTACTCAAGGAATCTGATAATTCTTTGAGTAAGGCAGATCAGGGAATAGATAGTGCAAGGAGTAGTGAACTCTCATTCTTATCTATATAATCCTAAAATTTTTATGACCTTTCTGAGTGAAGTGGCGCATCTGAGTGCAACAATTTTGAATTTAATTTTTGTACCTTAAATGGGCTAATTTACAAAATGTGCCCCAAATCCAGATACATGACTCCTGAGGGAATAAAAGTTGGAGAAATAATGCTTCAATGCTATTGGCTGTTGCTGTAAACAAGTTTTTCGATAGTTTCCTTGTTTTGCAATCGCTCATTCCCTCCTGTACCCAACCGCAGCCTCTTACATGCCTACTGGGTAGGGTAGGGTAGGTAGGTTCCTAATGCTGCCCACCAGATTCTTGCAAAGAAGCAGCAGGAAGTCAGAAGTCGTTTTGATTCCATTAGTTTTTTGCCTCCCCTTGATTGCTATGTTCCTCTTGTTTAGATAAAGAAATAGTTCTGATATTATAACCCAACAGAGCATGGGATTTTAGTAAGATATAATAATAGAAAATTGAAAACCTCCCTCTTATACCAAACAGAAACTGGATGGGATTGTTTTGAGTTTCTTACTTCTTTGTCTTTCCCAAGAATGTACTGTTGTTTATTTAATATTAATTGCATTCCTTCTTCAATATCATCTCCATATTTTATACTACAACTGTTAAAAATACAAATTATAAAATTTAAAAATAATAGCAAGATAATTAAAAACAAGAAAAACAGGAAAGATAGTAGTGGTAGAAATAAATCTTAATGAAGGATGTGAGTTTTTGACAGTTTACAATATACTGAGTGAGTGGGAAACCAAATGTACTTCTTAAAGAATGTGTTACATTGCCTGGAGCTGATCAGGTTAGAGGAGCTGCTGGTGGGGGAGGGATTGAAAGCATTAGGATCTGATCTAGTTAATTGGGCATAGCAGGAGAATCTTGTCTCTGAGATTGTCAGAATATAGGATTTTATATTTAGGATTTTAAAGGTCACCTGTTAGAGCAAGATTTTGATTGAAAGAATCCTTACTTAGCTAACTATAGAGGCAATGAATCAGAATTCTATCTGAACATCCAGATAGAACATCCCTTGTACCCAAGGCAAAGATACCGTGTTCTATATAGATAAAGTCTGCATTTAGGCAAATTTTTAGCAGCCTCAATTCTGCAAATATTACTTGTAAGTACGGTTGTCACTTTTGCAATAATTCTTAAAGAGGTGCTAATTTTAGTAGGCACAGGACAACAATAAAAATGTAACCTTAGAGGCGGGGGGAAAGCAGCTGAAAATCTCAGGGTGTACATGAATGTAAAATAAAAGTAGTGATCCTGACTTTTGTTTTTGGCCAGCAAGAGTTTAAAAAAACGGAAGCAAAAATTGTGGATTTTAATTCTTTGCAATTATTCTCTCTTTTTTACACACACACACACACACACACACACACACACACACACACAATTGGTTTTTAAAACAAACATAAACAAAACATAAAAACATCAAATCATCTTCCATATATGTACATACAGTGTGCCGGTTGGTTTACAAATTGTTTTGTGCTTCCATTTCATAGTGTTCAATTAGGATTACATTGTATATAATCTCGTATTTTCAATCAATATATTAAATACATTAATATCATTATTAATCATTTGACTATACTTTTATTCATTCATATTTTCCAAAATGATCATATTTTACTTAATTTGTTTTATAACAGTTCGTATCATCGTCCTTGATCTATCCTAGAATCATTTTGTAGATATAATTAGAAAAGAATACATCTTTATAAATGTATTATTTTCTAAAAGTCCACATGTTTCATTACTATATTTTATTGTCTAACCATTGATAGAATAGATGCCAAATTTTATAAAATCGTTTATCATCTTGTTCTCTAATTTCAAATGTCAATCTACTCATTTCAGCACAGTCCATAATTTTCTTAATGATTTCCTCCTGTGATAGTATTTTCTCATTTTTCCAGTTTTTAGCAAATACAATCCTAGCCGCTGTTAATACATTTACAATCAGGTATTTCAAGTCTTTATTATATATTTCAGGTAAAATTCCCAATAAAAATATTTCTGGTTTGAAATCTATATGCTTTTTTGTCATTTTTTCCAACCACGTGTGGATTTTAGTCCAGTATTTTTTAGCATCTGCACAAGTCCACCACATATGGTAATATGAGCCAGGTATCTGATGACATTTCCAACATTTTTCGGATTTATTCTTGAACATTCTTGCTATTGTCGGGGGAAGTGCCACCTGTAAAACATCTTATACAAATTTTCTTTATATGCTGTTGACATTATCATTTTATAATTTTGAGACCACAATTTTTGCCATTTCTCAAGATTAATCCCATATCCAAAATTCTTCCCCCAAGCAATCATAGTTTCTTTAACTTGTTCCTCTTCTAATTTAATTTCTAATAAATATCCATACAATTTTTTAATCACCTTTTCATCAGTACCTGTCAAGATCTTATCTATCAGTCAGTTTATCATAGAAACCTTCTGTTTTAGAATCTTTATCATACCTTGAATGTATTTGCGCATATGAAAACCAATTCATCTTTATACCTTGTTCCTCTAATTTTTGTATAGATTTGAGTTCACCCTTTTCATTCAATATTTCACCTTATCTAACTGTTTGTTCCTTTTTATATATTATAGGATAAGAAAATGCTTTAATAATTGATAGCCAGACTGGAATTTTCAAATAACATTGTCTTTTAATCTTCTCCCAATTTAACCACAGAGACTCCCGTATATAATGTCTTCTAAAGTACCCCTGTGTTTTAGTTCCTTTATACCATAAAAAAGCATGCCACCCCAACAACAGGTCATGTCCTTCTAATGTCAACAATCTAGTATTTCTTAATGTTATCCATTCCTTAACCCACATCAAATTTGTAGCTTGGTAATACAACTCCCAATTAGGCAAACCAAATCCTCCTCTTATTCTAGCATCTTGCAAAAGTTTTAACTTTATTCTCTCTTACCTTGCCATATATATTTCAACACAATTTTATTTAAATCTTCAAAGTAGTCTTTTCCAAGCCTAATTGGAATTGTTTGAAACAAATATAAAATTCTGAGTAATATATTCATCTTGACTGTTGATATTCTCCCTATTAATGACAGTTGTTATGTTTCCCATTTTGCCAAATCTAGCGCTATCTGCTGTTTAAGTTTAATATAATTATTCTTTTTTAGTGTACTGCATCTTGCTGTCAAGTATATCCTCAAGTACTCGATCTTATTTGTGACCTGAATTTTCAATAGGTCTGCCAATTCTTCCTTTTGTCTTGATAGCATATTCTTTGTCAAGATCTTTGTCTTATTTTTATTTATTTTCAAACCAGCCACCTTTCCATATGTCTTTATCTTTTCTTATCAATTTTAATGCTGTTTCTAGTGGGTCTTCTAAGATAAAAACCAGATCATCTGCAAATGCTTGCAACTTAAATTCTTCCTTTTTAATTTTCATCCCTTTTATATTCTTTTCATCTCTAATATTTCTATTTAGCACTTCCAAAGTTAACACAAACAACAGAGGTGATAGTGGGCACCCTTGTCTTTTTCCTTATCTTATATCGATAGATTCCGTCAGTTCTCCCTCTATCATTACCTTTGCCGTCTGCTTATGATATATAGCTTCTATTGCTTGAATAAATTTTCTAGCAAATCCCATCTGTTCCAGCAGTAATAACATGAATCGCCAATTCACATTATCAAATGCCTTCTGTGCATCTAGAAATATCAAAGCCATTTGTTTTTCAAGATGTGCCTTGTAGTATTCCAAAGTGTCCAAGATTACTCTCATATTGTCTTTGATTTGTCTCTTTGGCAGAAATCCATTTTGGTCAGGATGAATAAAATTATTTAAATATTTTTTAAGTCTTTCTGCCAATATTGAAGAAAAGATTTTATGATCTGTGTTTAGTAGGGAGATAGGTCTATAGTTCTTGATTTGTAATGGATCGGTCTCCTCTTTTGGAACAAGTGTGATATAAGCTTCTGAGCGTGATTTAGGTATCCTCTTCTTTAACATAACTTCATTCATAACTTCTAGCAATGGAAAATTCAATGATTCTTGTAATGTTTTGTAAAATTCTGCCGGAAGTCCATCTGGGCCTGGTACTTTTCCATTATTTTGTTTCTTAAGTGCTTCAGTTAACTCCATCATCCTTATATTGCTTTCTAACATTGTTTCAATCTCTTTAGGTATCTGGGGTAAATTGCATTCTGTAAATACTGTTTAACTCTTTCCTCATCAATATTCTCTAGTGTGTATAGTTTCCCATAATAATCTCGAATAATTTCCTTCTTCTCTTTACTACCATAGCAAACTTGGCCTTGGTCATCTATTAATTGCAATATTTTCCTTGATTCTTTCTCCTTTCTCAATTTATATGCTAACCATCTACCTGGTTTATTATTTGCATCTTCAAAATAGTTCTGTTTGGCTCTAATTTTTGGTGCTAATTCTTTTTCTATTAGACCCATTTTATGTTTGGTTATATCCAAACGGAATTATTGGAAAATGGAATTATTCTCTTTAATATAATCTAGTTTTCAAAATTGTGAATATTAATAGACTCAAAATCAAAATATTTGAGGTTAAAGATACATGGAAAAATCCAAAAATTATTATTCTAAGTTATATTTGCCTTTTGTGGAAATTTATTTGTGGCAGCATAAATGCTTATGGTCATACTATGCTATTGTGATATTTATCAAATCTATTTTAATAACTGCTTAATGTGCTTGCTTTATATGAGATTTGCAGAAAAATATGAGAACTGAATTGCTGTGAAATTGTGATGTCTTCATCTAACATTCAGTTAACTGTTGCTCTGCAGAGCAACGACTATACTTGGATGACTTGGTAGGTCAGTAAATAATCTCAAGATATTTAAAGTCTAGTAAAATATGCCATGCAATTGTTGCATTATGTGGATACTGGAAACTAGATTAGAATTCTATGTCTTTTAAGACACAATAAATTGATAGTGTGAGCTTATTACAAAACCTATAATATAATTAACAGATGAAATAGGCTGAGAAACTATAGGTAGTAATTGTTAGTTAGCATTTTAACAGTAACTCAAGCACAGTTTTTGATGTCACAATGAGGAACTAATATGTGATACTTCTCTTGCAGGGTAATCATTTTGATCAGTATGAAGAAGGCCACCTAGAGATTGAGCAGGCGTCATTAGACAAGCCTATAGAATCGGTAAGATCTAATTTTTTATTGTCAAGCCCCTGACAAAGCTAGGAAGTGTTCACATGTTGTTTGTCTTAAAAGCAGCCACGTTCATATTAGAATAGATAGATACTAGTATATTTGCATTACATTAATGTAAAAAATAAGATACATCATTAAGTGTTGTTCTCTTAAAAAGTGTTTAAAACACATTAATAAATCAAAAGCCTAGCAGATAACAAAATAACTACTTTAATTTTCAGATTTATGAACATTGAGAAGTCATATATTTAGTTTGGCCCAGGGAAGGAGAATACAGAATAAAAACAGAAACACTAGCATAAATAAGTGGCAATTACAAAATAATATTATTGTCATAGTTTTTTTGTATTTTAAAAGATTTACTAAAGACAAGCTTCAGACAAGGAAGAATGAAATCTTGTTTGCTTCTCTACTTTTTTTTTCTTTTATGCATCTTTCATTTTTGAATTTTTACCTCATATCACACTTCTGTGTTGCTTTCTTCTTCTGAAATAAAATAGTTATAGTTTCTACTGCATAAATACTATTTGAAGTTCAGCAGTTTAAAGGATTTGGATGAGACAAAATAAAAACAAAGTAACCTCCCCCCCCCCAATATTTTCCGAACTGAAATAAAGAATGTCCAATCCATTAATCATTTTGCTCTTGTCCATCCCTTTAGATTTTTGGATGTACAGTATTTTATAGCTTAGGAGTCCCCAAGCATCCTAATTTTGTCATCACCTGTTACTTCCAGAACAAATTTGCATTGGCAACCTCCTGTTTACAGTTAGTAGGAAAGTCTGATGTTAAGCAACATGATTGTAAATTTAAAAAAGGTCACATGACCATGTGTGTTCTAGCAGTCCTGGATGCCATCATTAAATGATAACCTCATGTCACTGTACCATATGACTTCCTGATGGCTTCCCATTGACTTTGCTTGTCAGAAATTGACAAGGAAATCACGATCATATGACGATGATGACAAAGCTCCAATGGCTATGCATATGAGACTAGTCATGACCACTACTTATTCAGTCCTGTCATAAGTTCAAACAATTGCTAGACTAACTGTTGAACAAGGACCACCTGTATTACTTTACTCCCTCTCGTGACAAATTGTAATTGTCCTTTGAATTTTGCACTATGAGTAAATACATGGCCGGATCAGTTCTTAGCATAATCTGTAAGTAAATTCCACAATAAAAAACTAAGAAGTAAGTAATAAAGGCAATTCCATGAGATCCTGGGATCTTTCTTAGGCATCTTGGAATCCATGAAGCCCTAAGAATATTTTGCCTCATTTTTTATTATTTCAAAGATAGATTATGTAAAACTGTAGAGTTTTACTGTAGGGAAAAGAACAAGGCCAGGTGGACTTTTGTTGAGTCTAGTACAGGTAATCCTCAACTTACAACAATTCATTTAGTGACTTTACGAAGTTACAACGCTACTGAAAACAGTGATCATTATGACAATTTTTCACACTTATGACCATTGCCATAGTTCCATAGTTACAGGTTCAAAATTCAGAAACTTGGCAACTATTGCATATTTATGAGGGTTGCAAGGTCCCAGTGTCATCTGGTCACCTTTTGCAACTTTCTGACAAGCAAAGTCAATGGGGAAGCCAGATTCATGTAACAACTGTGTTACTAACTACAGTGATTCACTTAACAAGTGTGGCAAGAAAAGTCATAAATGGGGCAAAATTCACTTAATAGCTGTGTTGCTTAGCAACAGACATTTTGGACACAACTGTGATCATAAGTCGAGGACTGCCTATATTGGAATAGCAAAGTAACCTAGCCACCATTATTAGCAGTGGTTGCTTTCCTCAACTTTTCTGGTCAATTATTTTTCAAACCACAGTATTTATTCCTTACCCCATACTAAGTCAATTCCTACCATATCCCAATGTAGCCTCTCTGGTCATATTTTCTTTGGATCATTAATGCATATAGCCCTCAGCTATGAAGAATTTAAGGCAGCTCAGTTAAAATTTTATCTAAAGGCTACTATTATTTCACTGCATTCATGAATGCTTAAAAATCTACAGTATTAAGAAGCTATATATTCTATATAAATTTTTAATCTGTGTATATATCTATACATACACAGATTAAAATATATACACAGATTATCCTGTTTAATAGATTGATGTTTGTGTGTGTGTATTTGTGTGCGTGTTGAGATGTTCACAGAAATTTACACAACTTGGGGTGTTCGACATTTTTTCTTTCACAGCAGTTGGTCCATATTAGCTAAGCAGCCATGACCTGGTTTGTATTTGCATGGTCTGCATTTTTAATTTCTTTTCTAGGTTTCCTTTCTTCCTTCCTCCTTCTCCACCCCTCTTCCCATTTCTTATTCTGTTTTTCTGTCCAACAAACACTGCATTCAGTATCTATTCATTGTGCTGGCATGATGCTGGAATTAGGCATGATAGTCATTGGTTACACATGAAATAATGCTGCAGAGAGGGTGGGAAGGATGGTGGTAATGCAGCTGCATTTGATTCTGTTGAATAATTCAGCTTTGTTTGCATGCCTCAGCACACACATCAATTGAAATGCAAAGCCAGTTTCCCTCTGTAAATGTCATGAAATAGTTAGTATTGGAGCAATATTGTATGGCCTATTGGAGATTTTATTACAAGGTAAATGCCTCTGTGATATTGCTGATCATCCTAAAAGAAATATAATAGGAAAGCCCAGTGCTATTTCATTGCAGTGCATCAGTGCATCAAGATACATTGCAACATTCAAAGGATCATAAGTGCCCAAATATTTGATTCTGATACACAGATCTGCATAATGAATTAAATCTATAATCTTAAAAATCAACTTTCCCAAAAGTCTAAAAACATGCTTTCAGTTCACACTCTTTCTCAGGAGTAGATTCTAGAATCTGAAAGTGCTGCTAAAGTGTTCTGTGGTATGTATTTTCTTAACCTTATGCAAATGATTATTTTTGCTTTTGGTATTTTTTTAAATTGTGGAATTGGATGAATTAATTATTGTTTAAATTTCATTGATTTTAGTGGAAACTAGATATGAATTTATAGAACTCAGATTTGAGTCAACCTATTTTCAGTCATCACAATTTATCGCAAAAATAGGTTGTTCACATTTGGTGTAGGTTTTTGGAATTCAGTGTCTGTTTCTGATTTTTAGAAACTTAAAGCTGGTGTGATCTCAATCAAAACTTCTTTTGATTATTAAAGTAGATAATTATTGTTAACAAAGTTTCTTGAAAAGTATTTTTTTTGGCTATACTAATACATTGTGTTAAAGCAAAACTTTTGCTTTATTCTGATACAAATAAAGCCTACTATGTCTTGTAAGCAAAAGTTATGGGATATGTTAATTCTGCCTTTACAGAAATATTTCAGAAAATTTCAGAGAGGAATTAAAATAAATAAATGAGGATAGAGTTGAGAACTGAAAAGACCAAAACCATTGACTTTTAGATATTAACAAAATAATTAATATTGTTTAATCATTAACAGGAGAAAAATACTTTTCCAGGTTCACCATAATTTAAATCCATCATTCAGAGCAGGGGTGTCAAACTCACGGCCCACATGCCTCACGCATGGCCACATAATGCCATGTATTTGACACCCTTGGTTTAGAAGAATGTCTTGTGACTTGCAATTTCAATGGCTGCCTTTATTTTTCCAGCTCTGATTGTTTTTGCAGGTGAATGTCAGAGTCAGCAGCCAGTTCATAGAGAGGCATGGTTCTTGCAGAAAGCAAGAGGAACCAATTATGGGTTGGTTCTAAGTGAATGACTTTTATTTTTTGTCAACTCTTGTGTTCCTTTTTTTGCCTAGTAATGAAAGTACTGAATATTATGCTACATCACATTATGAGTTTACGTGCTTGTATTATATTTGGTGCGAAAATTAAGATTTTATTTCACAAGCATATTTGCTCAAGTTCAAATAGGAACACAGTAATATTCGTGGTGAAAACATTTTTCTAGTAAATAAAATGCTTTTTTTCAATTGGAACTAAAAATAGTTTTACATAGCACTGAATAATAGCAGGTAAAATCTTCTAAAGTATAAATGGGTTTAACTTGCTGAAAACCACTTGAGACAGTTGAATCTGCCAGCAAAGTCCAAGGAAGAGCACAAATAATTTTAGAAATATCTGGGGAATGGCTTTGCTTGGGAACACAGTTACATTTATAGGTGGCTCTGCAGCATTATCGTTTGAGGTGATCCTGATTTGTATTGCTACAGAACAGAACTGGATGGTAGCTGTAAAAAAATTTATTTGGGAGTCTGCAGATCACTGCATTGATTAAGAATAATACAACTGAAATTAGTATTCATTATTTAGTAATAAAAATAGAAAACTGAACTTACTGTTGCACTACTTTGCTATAGACACAAGTAAGTTTATGTTTTAGGCCCATCTCCTTTGTGACACTATTATATTGAGAGAATTTATTGCTTAATATTGAGAAAAGAAATTAAGTCAGTAACTAAGTAATTGAAGAGATTTCAGATTATCAATCTTTTAATCCAAAAATCCCAGTTATTTCAAGGATGGAATGAATCCCTTTAAGTTGGAACATTTTTTAAAACCAGGTTTTATAGAATTAGTTTTATCTTCATTTTTTTTCTTATTTTTAGTAACTTATCTTATAAGATTTTAAGTGACAAGGTTAAATCTAATGATACTACTTTGCTAATAGATATAATAATATTCAACCCTTATGGACACCAGTTTACCATCTACCCCTGTGAACAGCAAATCTATTCCTCGCATTTACCAGAACTGAAGGTTTAAGAGAATATTGATAGCTATGCGAGGCAAAGAAAAACTGAACAGCCAGTTGTGTCCATTTTTTGGGTTATTGATGCAGTGCGGTATACCCTTAGGCTTTCTTAAAAATTGATGATTACAAATATAGATAGCATTCAGGAAATAGGAAAAGAAACGTTCCAATCCCTGTATTATTCTGAGTGACGGAAGCAAAATGAAGATTATTTATTATACAACCCTGTAGTTCTAGCATTTACTTTTGGCTCAAAAGTAACCTGTTTGAAGGCTGCTTAATGATGAAGTATTATACTTTGGGGTAGGTTGATTTCCTTGTAAAATCCTCTTTTAACAAGGCTAAGGGGTGGGACTGAACTTGAATTCTTGTCTGATATCTCTGCCAATTTCAGTTCTATTAGAGAAGAAATATGGAGAAAATGTTTTATATCTTTCCATATTAAAAATATGAGCTATTTGCTTCAAGCTGTCTTTTTTTTATCCTCAGCCATGCAGAGCCTAACTAGATAATATATTTTCCCCACAGGTTAGCTCTTTATCTTGTAATGATTCCTGTTTTAACCATTTATATTGAGAAAGGGCAGCAGTTTCAGAAAATATTTAACAAACAACCCAGTCTTCCCCCCTTTTTTCATCTGCATCAATTTATTGTGCTTCATATTAGCAAGGATATTTTAACATTTTATTGAGACCAATAGTTTAGTTTTATATTTTCTCTTTCTTGCTCTACCCTTGTCATATATTATTGATGTTTATGACCATCGAATATTGTACACAGGATGGTCAAAATGATTTCTTAGCTAGTCCCTTTGTGGAATGCAAAAAGAAGAATATTGTAGTAATTTGGGGGATTTAGTTTTTGTCATATTGCACATCTACACTGATCTGTGGACTCCACTGAATCCAAAATGGTATCTGTATGGGACTGCCAATTTGATATTTAGCAGCAGCCTGTATATTGCCAAGCACTCTAAATATTGTGCTTTCTACAGATGCTGAATGATGTAGCACTACTCTTGGGCTTTTTCTCTCTTGCCTTCATTGTGTCATGCAGTAAGCTCTAAGTTTTTATTTGGGGCTTTTATTCTTTTTTTCCCCTTCTACTTTGCATGGAAGCACCCTTTATAGCAAGCTGTTCCTGCTTTTAAATTCTTCGATGCACAGTCAGCATCCCTTTTGGAGCCACTCAGAAGGTGATAGTAACAGTATTCTATTGTATGAAACAAAAACATTTCTAAGCTAATTTAATTGAACGTTGTATTCATAAGCCTTTATATCTCTCTAAGCTCCTCAAATATATAACAGTTTAATGGGAGACAGTTAATTACTGAAGATATCTATTGAAGTATCCTTATCTATTACTTTTTTTAAAGAAATGTTTTTATTTGAGTGTTTTAGCCACTGAAGAACAATGTGAAATCTGAAAATGTACACATCTCCATAAATCATAGGAGTTTTATAGGCTAGAAACTTCTACTTGTATGTTGAAGTATACACATACACAGTCTTGAGTGGCTTTGCAAGTGTGGTGCTAATGTGTACAATCATCCTCAGTTTTATTCTCTTTCCCTATGTTCAGTTTTAATGTATGTTTCTCTTCCTGCTCCTCCTCTTTCACAATGTCAGTCACAATGCTGTTAAAACTCCCAGCTAGTCTTGTGTTTATTTTATGCGTTCATTCTTTTTAAAAACATTATTCGCAAGCAGTGAATAAAAACAAGACAAATACATTAAAAACAACAAATTACCACTAGTTGGTTGGACAGTTTCTTACTTTGTGTTACATTTAACTGTTCTTTTGACAGCCCAGTTTTTAAAGCCAGGTTCGTATGGAAATGCTTTCACTCCACCTGCACTGCTTTTGGAAATAGCATAATGGCTTCATGTGTCTGTTACTTTTTAGTGCATTCATCACACAACATGTTTAGCACAATGTCTCATCTGAGCAATAATTGTTTCCTTTTGCAGGAATGGAAGTACAACACAGTTCTTTTTGTCAGAACTTCTTATTAGCCTGATACTAACACTATTCAGTTAATAACTATCCAAAATGGCTGCATTTTTCTATATTTAGAAAAGTCGGTATTTAAAACGATTTAGAAAAAATTTAAACTGAAAATATCAGCCAAAGAGACAATTTCTCAATCTAATTCAAACACTAGAAATCAATAAAACAAACACTAAGCATGAAGAATAGAAGCAAAAAACAATAAATGTCAGTGAACATGGGGGAGGGGAGATAAGTAACCCGGGAGGGGAGTGAAGGGAGGTTTGAGGAGCTTCTTATTTTTTCATAATATGGTCCCACTATTATTTTCAGTACCTCTAGTTACTAGTAGTCCTAAAGGAAAACTGATATGTATTTATTTAAAAATAGGTCCCACTGATTTGATTCATTGCTAGGTAGATATGTGTAGAATTACAACATAAATACACATATACATAGATCTATGTATGTGTGTATCAACTATTACCTGTATGTGCCTGCATGCACGCACGCGCACACACACACACACACACACGAAGTTGCTGTCCTGGCTTATCCAGTCATTTTATACTGTGTTTGGTAGATTTGTTTGAGATTTTTAAGAAAACAAGATTTCACTAGCTTTATCCTCTGAGAGCTTGGGGATTTTATAACTGCATTATAATTGGATTATCATTACATGATAACCAAATTTCAGAGATATTTTTACATATAATTAAAGTGATAATTATACAATTGTCTTAATAATAAGAGTCTCATATTGTCCATGTCTGACCTACCTAATGAGTGATAGAAGTTATAGATCAACAGATATAGAGGCCTCCTATTTCTACGAGGCTGCCTGAAGGGCTGGATTTAAATTAGGGTTCATCCCTGAAATAGATGAAACAGAATATTGAATTGAAGTAAGTGAATTGAAAGAGCTGTCGTTCTTTTTTAAAACACTTCTGTCTAATAGCATTAAAATCAGGTCCATTGCTGAAATAAGGGAAAGAGATTCTGGAAGAAAACACATGAGAGAGTGTTAAGAAAAAAGGGAGCTAATTTATATTTAATTTCTTCAATTTATATTCCAGGTGAAGAAAAAAAATTTAGGAAGAGCATTTAAGGGACATTCACCAGGAAAAGACTAATTACCATATATGATTCCCTGTAATCTTTTTCCTTCCTGTTAATATTACATAAACATGGGAATCCAGTGTCTTTCTTGAAATTAATTTCATCCTAGCTATGTATATGCTAGTTTCTTGCTTTAGCTTGACGTCAAAAGCTACATGAATTACTACATTCACCTCTTATTAATTTTAGTCCATTTTGATTTTCTTTTAAAAAGATGAGACATTATGCTTGTTGTGTTTTGCCCCTACAAGCACTAATGGTTCCTTGCTGTTTTAACCTGTTGCTAGGCCTGTTCATCCTAACATATTAGTGTTTCTGTTAGTTTACATGTGTAATGCATCATACAGTCTACGCTTGAGTTTATTTTATCTATATATACTTTAATTATTTCTAATTTGTTAATATTTTAAATTTGAACTTTTGTATTTTTACTAACTTTGCTATACTTTTTCAGTTCAATAATGGCTGCATGTTTTAATTTTCATATATATGGGTGTGTGTGTATATATATATATATATGTGTGTGTGTGTGTGTGTGTGTGTGCTGGTATATATGTATATATATGGTTATATATGCATATATGGGTATGTGTGTATGTATGTGTGTGTGTGTGTGTATTTCTGAGGCTCTCGCGGATATTTGTATGTGAATCTTTGGTTATTCGGGTTTTCTCCCATGTAAGATTGGAAGTATCTAGGCAACATTTCGATGAAGTCTCATTCGTCATCTTCAGGCTTGTGTCTTTGGCTTTGTGCTTCTCGGAGTAATGTGAGCTTGCAGCTGCTTCTTTTAACTGCTAGTGGGGGTGTAACTTGATTGGGTGGGGGCTTGGCTGTGTTGTGATTGCGTGGGGTTGTGTTCTCCTTGGTTGGGAGGTTGGCTGTGTTCTGATTGGTTGGGGGATTGGCTGTATTCTGATTGGCTGGGGGGGTGTTCTGTTCAGGTGGGGCTTGGTTGTGCTGAGGTTAGTCTTAGTTGCCAGAGGATTTGAGCTGGTGAGCTGTGATCCTGTTGTTTGGCTTCGCGTTCGTGATCGTGCTACATCTTCATGGTGAGCGTCCATTCGTTTCATGTATGGGTCGGATGGGTTTGAAGAGGGTAGTGATATAGCTGTGGTATGGCTTCTGATCCATTGTCGTATCTCATCATCTGTGTGGGTGTGAGTCTGCTTTCTACATGAAAGTGTGATGGTAGCATCTTGTGTGGCCCTCATGGGTGTGGGTCTGGTGTCATTCTTTATGTTAGGTACTCATTTGTTAATGAGGGCGGGTTTCCAAATGGCTGGTAGCGGGAGGTATCATCTTGTTTATTCATGCTGTGTGGGCGTTTTTCTATCTCTATGGCTTCTCTGATTATTCTGTTGTTGAAGTGTTCAGTTTTGGCAATAGTTCTAGTATTTTTAAAGTCAATCTCATGTCCTGTGGCTTTGAGGTGTTGGACCAGGGAAGAGGTCGGTTCTTCTTTTTTGATTGAGTTCTTGTGTTCTTCAATGCGTGCACTTATTCTTCTGTTGGTTTGTCCGATGTATGTGGTGGGGCAGGCGGTGCATCGGATTTCGTATACTCCTTCATTTTCTAACTCGATTTTGTCTTTAGAGTTTCTTAGGATGGTGGATATTTTTCTGTTTGTGCAGAATGCTGTCTTAATGTTGTGTTTTTGGAGGATCTTGCTGATTTTGTCTGTAGTGCCTTTTATATATGGGAGGAGGGTTTTGCCGTTCTCTTGTCCTCTATCTTGGATTTTGGTTGGGGTTTCTTTTGATTAGATGGGTAATCTTCTTTCTTTGGAATCCATTGGCTGTTAGTACATTAGTGAGAGTGTGTAGTTCAGTTTTTAGGTGTTGTTCGTCGGCTAAGCATTTTGTTCTGGAGATGAGTGTCTCGGCTACAGAATTGATCTGTGCTGGGTGGTGGTGTGAGAGTGCGTGTAGATAGCGGTTTGTATGTGTTTTCTTCTGGTAGATGGTGTGTCCTAGGGAGCCATTAGATTTTTTGTATACTAAGACATCTAGGAAGGGAAGTTGATTGTTAGCTTCTGTTTCCATGGTGAATTGTATTTTGGGGTGTAGGCTGTTGAGATGAAACCAGCCTGACCAAAACCAACCCTGATGATGCTAACAGAATCACTCAAAATCACCAACATCCTCTGCACCAGCAAACCACCCAAAAGCAACTTATCCAAAGAAGAACAAACTGCACTACTTAACCTGAAAGAAGATACCAGCATAATAATCCTACCAGCAGACAAGGGCAACGCGACAGTGGTTATGAACACATCTAACTACCAAACCAAGTTAACCAACCTACTCCAAGAGCCCACATACAAACCCCTAAACACAGACCCCACCATCTACCTAGAAAAAAACCACCAGATCCAAAATAAAAGCCTCCCCCATCAGCGAAGAAATCCAGCAAAGAATCATACCCAGAGAGAAATCATCCGGATGCCCTGAGCTTTATGGTCTCCCCAAGATACACAAAGAAGGAACCCAACAGTCAGCTCCATAGGCTCACCTCTACAAAACCTAGCCAAATTTCTTGCCAAACAACTACAGCCCTATGCAGAATCCATCAACTCACACGTAAGAAACTCATTCCAATTCATTTAGATCATAAAGAAACAATACTTACAGCCCAGCGACCTACTAATGAGCTTCGATGTCATATCCCTCTTCACCCAGGTGCCTATAAAAGAAGCCTTGACAGCCATCCAAAACAAATACAACCCCCCCCAAGCACATCCTACATCTGACCAACCATTGCCTATCCAATACATACTTCACCTACAATGGACAAAAATACAAAAAAAAATAGAAGGAGCACCCATGGGATCACCTCTCTCACCTGTCATCACAAACCTCTACATGGAACACTTTGAAACACAAGCTCTAGAAAATTATGATCACAAACCCAAACTCTGGCTCAGATACGTAGAAGACACCTTCATAATCTGGCCACAAGGGAAAGAAAAACTGAACAACTTCCTCACACATCTCAACAGCCTACACCCCAAAATACAATTCACCATGAAAACAGAAGCTAACAATCAACTTCCCTTCCTAGATGTCTTAGTATACAAAAAATCTAATGGCTCCCTAGGACACACCATCTACCCGAAGAAAACACATACAAACCGCTATCTATACGCACTCTCACACCACCACCCAGCACAGATCAATTCCGTAGCCGAGACACTCATTTCCAGAACAAAATGCTTAGCCAATGAACAACACCTAAAACCCAAACTACACACTCTCCCTAACGTACTAACAGCCAATGGATTCCAAAGAAAGAAGATTACCCACCTAATCAAAAGAAACCCCAACCAAAATCCAAGACAGAGGACAAGAGAACAGCAAAGCCCTCCTCCCATATATAAAAGGGACTACAGACAAAATCAGCAAGATCCTCCAAGAACACAACATTAAAACAGCATTCTGCACAAACAGAAAAATATCCACCATCCTAAGAAACCCTAAAGACAAAATCGAGTTAGAAAACGAAGGAGTATATGAAATCCCATGCACCGCCTGTCCCACCACATACATCGGACAAACTAACAGAAGAATAAGTGCACGCATTGAAGAACACAAGAACTCAATCAAAAAAGAAGAACCAACCTCTTCCCTGGTCCAACACCTCAAAGCCACAGGACATGAGATTGACTTTAAAAATACCAGGACTATCGCCAAAAGCGAACACTTCAACAACAGAATAATCAGAGAAGCCATAGAGATAGAAAAACGCCCACACAGCATGAATAAACAAGATGATACCTCCCGCCTACCAGCCATTTGGAAACCCGCCCTCATTAACAAATGAGTACCTAACATGAAGAATGACACCAGACCCACACCCACAAGGGCCACACAAGATGCTACCACCACACTTCCACGTAGAAAGCAGACTCACACCCACACAGATGATGAGACACGACCACGGGCCAGAAACCGTACCGCAGCTGCATCACTACCTGCTTCAAACCCCTCCGACCCATACATGAAACGAACAGATGCCCACCATGAAGATGTGGCACGAATGCGAAGCCAAACAACAGGATCACAGCTCACCAGCTCAAATCCCCTGGCAACTAAGACTAACCTCAACACAACCAAGCCCCCACCTGAATAGAACACAACTCCACCCAATCACAACACAGCCAACCCCCCACCCAATCAAGTCACACCCCCACTAGCAGTTAAAAGGAAGAAGCAGCTGCAAGCTCACATTACTCCGAGAAGCACAAAGCCGAAGACACAAACCTGAAGATGACGAATGAGATTTCGTCGAAACGTTGCCAATTTACTTCCAATTTTACGTGGGAGAAAACCTGAATAACCAAAGATCCGCATACAAATACCCGCAAAAACCTCAGAATATATATATATTTGTTTTCTTAAGCTTTTGTGGGTACTTACATGTATGGTATTCAGCTTTGTTCGGGTATTTTCCCACATCATTATAGTTGTGCTTTTAAAGTTGTAGCAACATTTTGGCAGAATCTCATCTACCATCATCAGGCTTCTGTATTGTGTTCGTCTGTGAGTCAGACTTTTACAGTTGTTTCAGTTTTAAATTCAGTAGGCTAGCCCCAAATTTAAAACTGAAACAACTGTAAAAGTCTGACTCACAAATGAACACAATACAGAAGCCTGATAATGGCAGATGAGATTCTGTCGAAACGTTGCTACAACTTTAAAAGCACAACTATAATGACGTGGGAAAATACCCGAACAAAGCTGAATAATATATATATATATATATATGTATGTGTGACATATATATATGTATGTATGACATATATATATATATATATACACACATATATATACATATACATACATATATATATATTCAGAAAAAAGAAGAAGGGGGGGTTTTGTTCTTCGGGAAAAGTTTTTTATTTGTTCAGAATTTTCAGACTTGGTGCTTCAAGTCCGTCGTCAGTGAGCAAGCAATTGAAAATGTTATATACACACATACATACACACACACACATACACATATATATATGTTTTCTTAAGTTTTCGCGGGTACTTACATGTATGACATTCAGCTTTGTTCGGGTATTTTCCCACGTCATAATAGTGGTGCTTTTAAAGTTGTAGCAATGTTTCAGCAGAATCTCATCTGCCATCATCAGGCTTCTGTATGGTGTTTGTCTGTGAGTCAGACTTTTACAGTGATTTCAGATTTAAATTTGGGGCAGCCTATTGCTGTCAACCAATCAGGAGGAAGAAAAAACCATTCTGACACAGCAATAGGCTGCCCCAAATTTAAATCTGAAACCACTGTAAAAGTCTGACTCACAGACAAACACCATACAGAAGCCTGATGATGGCAGATGAGATTCTGCTGAAACGTTGCTACAACTTTAAAAGCACCCCTATTATGATGTGGGAAAATACCCGAACAAAGCTGAATGCCAGACATGTAAGTACCCGCGAAAACTTAAGAAAACATATATATATATATACATATATACATATATATACACACACACACTACATATATAGATATTTGAATGTATGTTTTTTTTAATTTGTAAAAAGCCAATCAAATCTAACATGGATTTTGCTCTGATTGTGTTTTGGTTTCTAGTGGTGGGGCAAGTCTGACATTTAACAACTTAATGTGATCTCTTCAAAGTCTTGACACACAAGTAAAAAATAAACTAAACACATTAGGTATTTTGTTTTTTGTTTTGTTTTTTTTTTTTCAAAAATCAAGTGGCACTTTTTAGGTGATGGATATGATTGTATAATTAGATTGATTTAATACTTTTTAAATGTCAATTTCTTTATTTTTCCCCATTGCTTTTTTTCCTGTTATGCACAAAAGTTACCCAGCACACCATCAGAAAGTATGATGATCCTACCTGAACTCTGTTCCTGTGGAATAATCTTACCAGCAGGTGTTCTAGTTTTTTTGTTTTTTTTTATGTAAATATCTTTTCCCTTTTATGGGGCAATTGTTGCCCTTAAGTAGTTCTTATTTCATTTATTTTGCATGCATACATGTAGACAATTACCTTGTTCGCCATGTGTTGACGTGTCATTGTAAAAGAATATATTATTGGAATATTTTTGGTTTGTTTCTCTCTTCTGTCTGTCAGGATAATATTGGACACCGTTTGCTACAGAAGCATGGTTGGAAGCTGGGCCAAGGCTTGGGGAAATCTCTTCAAGGTAAGTAAAAAAAATGTAACCATTAAAATATTCAATATCCTTCAAATCAAATTTCCAGTTTAGATTCTTTCCCTCCCTACTTCCCCTTGTACTTATTAAGTTTTACATTTATCGTTATTACAATCAGTTTCTCTTCTTATATATTAGTCAAGTATGTGGTCTGTATTCTAAATTATATATGTATATCAAGTTTTATTTAAGGGAAATTGAAAGCTGGATATTGCAGCAGGATTATAGTATGGATGGGAAAGCCATGCATCATTCTGTTGTTGACACAAATTGTTTAGTCATTGTGTCACCATGATTTTATCATCACCTTTGGTGAATGAAATATTAGAAAAAAATGCAGTAAATCTTCCTTCCAGAAAATAGTTATTTTTTAACGTAGGGGGTGGTTTCCAATCTTAGACACTTAGATTTTAGGCTAAAATTGAATATTGTCTTCATTGGAGATATAAGACTTGAAACTATCACAGTAATGTTAATCTAAATAGTTTCAAAACCTACAGAAATCTGATTTATACAAATTATTTGTTGCTGTAATTTATTCATTTGAAGTTGCTTCTGAGGGGATAAACATTTTGCTTAGTAGAATATTGACTATAATTAGCATTAACCCAACACAACAAACTTCTGATTTTTTCTTCCTAGTTTGATTCCCATCCTATCTCATATCAGCCCATATAGCCTAGGTATATTTTAGGTATATATATTGAATGCTACTTTTTTTAAGCTGTGGGACACTTCAGGTTTTTTGATAACCAATACAAAGTTAGTGAGTAGCCACAAAGTCATTTAGACAACAGGATAGGTAAAATAACAAGGTCTTTCTGCAAGTAGAATCCAGACATATATTGGAACTTACTATATTGCCTATCCTCTAATACCATGATGGCAAACCTATGGCATGCGTGCCATAGGTGGCACACAGAGCCATTTGTACTGGCACATGAGCTGCAGGCAAACTTACCTCACTGGGCATGCGTGCACCTCACAGCTGATTTTCGGCCAGTTTGAAGCCTTTTTCACCCTCCCAAAGGCTTGAGGAAGGCTTTTGCAGGCCAAAAACTAGCCCTGTTTCGTCACTTCCTGTTTTTCCAAAAATACCGAAAGTGATTAAACGGGGCTAGTTTTTGGCCTGAAGAAGCCTGTAGAAGCCTTCCTCAAGCCTTTGGGAGGCCGAAAAAGGCCTCAAACCAGCCAAAAATCAGCTGTGAGGCACAGTGCAGGTAAGGGGGCAGCATGGATAGATGGGGATTACATGCGTATGCGTAGGGGGCATGCATTGCCTTCTCGGTGTTGGCACTCATGCAAGCGCGCACACAATTTTTGGCACCAAAAAGGTTAGCCACTACTGTTCTAATATGTTTCATTCCTATTATGCTCTAGTGAAGCTTACCCTTAATGAAAGTGGTAAGATTTTTTTGTATTGTATGAATAATCGAGAATAATTAAGTGCTGCTTAGTAAGTTAAGCTATATATATTTGAATAAGAAAGCTCTCCGGTTAATTGATTAAGGTATAGAAGTGGTTTCATATGGTTCCTGTCCTGAATTGGAAAGGCTGTTCTTTTCAAAGAGCAAAATTGATTGCAGAAAATTATAATGAGAACAAACTACATTGTCTGATGTTTATTGTCTGATGTGGAACTGAAAATTAGTTCAATTTAAGATTAAAAACACGCACACACCTGCATCTCCCTGTATGGTATTTCTACTTTCTATGGTATTTCTACTTTATCATGTACTTTTAACATATTCTATATTTACTTAATTTCAATTTAAAGCTAAAATCTTGTGGAAATACTTTAGAGAAGTACTCTGGAATGCATGCAGACATGTTTTTAGTATTTTTTAAAAATTATTAAAACTGTGTCTTCTATGGTTTGCAATGCTTACTTCTGTCATTGCATTTGTATACATGCATATTGCTTTGAATGAATGATTGAATGAATGAATTCTTTATTGGCCAAGTGTGATTAGACGCACAATGAATTGGTCTTGATGCATATGGAGTCAGTGTACATGAAAAGAAAGATACATTCGTCAAGAATCATAAGTTTCAACACTTAGTGATAGTCATAGGGTACAAATAAGCAATCAAATCATACTAGGAAACAGTCAGTAAATCATAAGGATACAAGCAACAAAGTTACAGTCATACAGTCACAAGTGGGAGGAGATGAGTGATAGGAACAATGAGAAGATTAATAGTAATAGTAATACAGACTTGGACAGAGGGAATTATTTGTTCAGCAGAGTGATGGCGTTCGGGGAAAAACTGTTCTTGTGTCTAGTTGTTCTGGTGTGCAGTGTTCTACAACATCATTTTGAGGGCAGGAGTTGAAATAGTTTATGTCCAGGATGTGAGGGGTCTATAAATATTTTCATAGCCCTCTTTTTGACTCATGCAGTATATAGGTCCTTAATGGAAGGCAGTCCATTTTTCTGCAGTCCTAATTATCCTCTGAAGTCTGTGTCTGAGAGAGTTATAGAGGTGCGGATGACATTCTCCTCTGTAGAACTGCATCAGCAACTCCTTGGGCAGTTTGAGTTGGCACAGAAAGAACATTCTTCGTTGTGCTTTTTTGATGACGTTTTTGAAGTTAGGTGTCGATTTTAGGTCTTGAGATATGATAGAACCTAGATATTTGAAGATCTCTACTATTGATACTGTATTGTCTAGTACTGTAAGAGGTGATAGTATGGGAGGGTTTCTCCTCAAGTCTACCACCATTTCTACGGTTTTCAGTGTGTTCAGTTCCAGATTGTTCCAGTCACACCATGAGGCAAGTTGTTCAACCTCCCATCTGTATCATTCATCATTGTCTCAAATGAGACTAATCACTGTTGTATCATCTGCAAACTTCAGTAGTTTAACAGATGGATCGTTTGAGATGCAGTCATATATAGTGAACTTTGTTTCATTATGTGTTACAAAAACAAAACAGCTGTGTATGCTTATACATGCAGTAAGCAGGAACAATTTCTAAAGCAGCCATGTGAATCTGAAAAGTCTATAGTTGCTATTGTGATTTAAAAAGTGCTTCATAGATATCGCAGCAACTATTATCTATTTGCTTTCATTATTTATATGGCCCCAGTGACATGAATCAAAGTATTACAATTAACTGACCTCTTGCATAGGAGCTCTATCTAGAATAGTAGTCGCCAACCAGTGGGCCACGGCCCACTGGTGGTCCACGAGAAAATTTTGGCGGAGAAATGTCACCCCTAGAGCACCCTCCAAAGCAATTTATCTTGGCTGCGAAGGAATACAAGGCTGCGCCGTGCACATGGCCCGCAGGAACCCTCCCCGCCCACTCACTCCTTACCTGACAAACTTGCCTGCTAAGTTGCTATTTTTCCTTTTTTTTCCCCCTGACCATCAGCTGTTCTGCTGTGCCAGGAGATTTAGATTAGCTAGAAAACAGGAAATCATTGGATTTCTTGCTTAATAGCTAATCTTTAGATCTTCGGCTCTGTAGAGCTGAACCTTCCTTAGGACTGAAGCTTCTATTTGTCAGTGCAGAATCAGGTATCCAATGGCAGATAGATAGATCTCTGAATGAATCTGCGATTCTGTGTGCAACTCAGCCTGCCTGCCTGCTTTGCCTGATTTTGGGTAAAAGTTGTTCTTTTTTAATAAAAAATTCAATATTTACATAAATATTTATAATATTTACATGTCATGCCCAGCCAATCACATGACCACCAAGCCACACCCACAAATTATGCCATGCCCACATAATCGATTGTTAAGAAATTTGAATCCTACCCCTACCTCTGTGTGTTTATGTGTGTGTGAGAGAGAGAGAGGGGTTAAATCAGATCTGTCTCCCTCTCCACCCCCCACCCCACCCACCGGGATTTAAAATTATGAGTTTGATGGTCTCTGAGGTCCAAAAGGTTGGTGACCCCTGATCTAGAAGGCTCATTTTAAGATCTAATGAGAATTGGTATATTAAAATCTACCCATTCATATTGTTCATATCACAGAACAGTAACTGAAATGTCTGAAAAGTAAAATAAAGGTATTTTAACTTTTTGTTCTTTAGAGAAAATACTGGATAGCAGAATTTATTTTTTAAAAACAGAACTACTCAATACTTTTGTAAGCATTTAATACAGTCATATCATTCTGTTTTTCATGCTAATTTTTTGCAAAATTCTATTTGTAATCTCTAGTTAATGTTCTCTTCTGCTAAATGATCTTGGTGCTCTAAAAAGGAATTTATATGGTCACCCATCTTAATTTGGTCAAGAAGTGCTTCCTAATAACACTAAATAAATAAATAATAATGCAATGTAATCAAGCTTCCTGGTAAACAAACCATAATAATATTCCTCATTTTCTTTTATGCTGGCTTTCTATGAACTAATAAACTGGCAAGTCTCTTCTTTGATAATGAAAACTATGTATTAAAACATATTTTAACGCTTGGAACAGTAATCATTACATTCATATTTAAAGTACTATTACAATACATTGTGCTATCCATTCACTTCTTATGTCCCTAAATTGGGGAGCGTCTATGGATGTGAAAGCAGGAGATCATGTTGAAACCACATAGGGATTTTTTCATTGAGAAACTGAAGGATCAAAACTAAAAATTTAAGTGGTTTTCTAAGTGGAGGCAGTAGCTCACAGACAGCCATGGCTGATCTCTAGGAATGCAAAGTAGGTAGAACATCTGGAGATTACGGGAAATCTTATGATTGAAGGCCAGGTAGTTGAAAACATTAAATGGGCAAAATGCTTCTATGTTATTGCCAAAAATATGAATTTGTTCAGGAAACAACCAGCAAGAAAGTGTTTTTATTTTACCTTCTTTCTGAAATATCCCATGATGTCATATAAAAAGAAAGGATAATAAATAATTTATAACAATTAATTTGTTTGATAAACTGATTGACAGTAAAACAAGATGGTATAACATGGATCAGGAAAATTTCAGTAAAATGGTTGCAGAAGGGTTAAGACGTGGAAGATTGTAGTATTGCAGCATTGTCAAGATACAGCTTTAACAGTCCCTTATAATATAAGATTGGAAGTCACCTTTTTTCTGTTTTCTGCCTTGCTGTTCTTCATTTGCCTATTGACCCTGGGAATTTCTAAGAAAGCTGCAGTAATTAATCCTGTGGCCTTATATTTAACAAGGAAATAATTATTCTATGAAGAATAATGCTCAGTATTTTTGTTCAAAGTCCTAAATGTTTGGAAGCAAGATGGTTAGGAAGAACTCAGTCACAAAAAAAACCCACTTATGTTGGCTGCTCCCCCAGAACACATGAACAAATGAACCATTTACATTCAATATTTCTTGTTTGTTTTGTGAATAAGTGAGATTTAACTCTTGATAAAAGGGATTGTGGAGTTCAACCCCCTGCTCTCCCAGGAAACCCTATAGCACAGGGGTGTCAAACTCAATTTCATTGAGGTCTGGATCAGCATTATGGTTGCCCTTAAACGGCCAGGTGTGCATGGCTGGGTGGTCAGGTGACTTGGTGGGCATGTCAATTCAACCTGGCCTGCTTGACGTTACTTACATCGAGGGGCATCTGTGATGGGCCAGACAAGGCTGGGAGGGGTGATCCAGGGTGAGTGCCAGAGCCTAGGGTGATCAGCATCGGTGCTTGTGTGCAGCTGGGGAAGGTGCCTGGGGGTTAACAGTGGTTGGGGGCAGTTGAACTGCCCTTCAGTTTTAGCCTGAAGTCCAGGCACAGAGACTATAGCAGTGGGACTATATCAAAATGGGAAGCCCCTGCCCATTGCTGCCTGTCCATTACCCAGTGGTTTCCCATTTTCACATCCCCTCCCTGTTGCAGTTCATGCACTACTGTTTGACCCCACAGGCACTTTCCTCAGCTGCACACAAGCACCAATTCCCTGCAGTTTGTGTAGTACTGTAATGCAAGATCACACAAAATCAGTAGCGCAAGATGTTGCGCAACTGATCTTGCACTATAGTAGTTTAGGCCTCTGTTCTCTGTGAACTGAGGCTTATACCAGGTCCAGCTGAAGAGCATTTGCAAGATGATGAATTTTTGGGGCAGTGAAATTACCCATTGGCTTGAAAATGCCTTTCACACTGTTCCAGTCTCGGCAAGAAGAGCTTTTACAAGCATAGGTTTCAAACAAGACAATTTCACTGTCCCATAGTCTCATCAGCTTACAAATGCTTTTCATGTTATCCCAATCTTTCTCTGCACTCAGGAAGAGATGAGGGCAGAAAGAGAGATTGGCAGTGCTACTGCTGACCACGGCTTTCCCACATGCGTGTAGGGCAGTCCCAGTGAAAGGAGCTGCAAGGCCAGGTTAGCGAGTGGGGCATGGAGGTGCTAATGTAGGAGTGCGTGTGCCGCTGATCTACAACTTGGTGCAGAACATGGTCAGCCTTAGATCTGACTCGTGTGGCTGCCCTAGAACCAGCAAGAGACCACCCCGTCGCGTCGGCCCCACCCTCTGGGCATGCACATAGGAGACAATGAGCACTGGCGTCAGGGCTCAGAATGCAATCAACCTGCGAGGCAAGATGGTCCCTATTGTGCACTTGCCTAGAAATACAATTTTATTTTTTTACCATTTGTTAAATAGGGACCAATATTCAAGTCTGTCAAGATCCTTCTGTATCTTAAGCTTGCCTTCTGAGATGTTGGCTATTCCTGCCAACTTGGTGTTATCTGCAAATTTGTTATCTGAGAGTTCTTTGTGCAGCCATGCTGGTTTCTTTTGAGAGCTGTTTCTTCTTCATTGGAATTGTGCTAGACTGGGCTTTTATAATCTCATTTTTCAAAATTTTCCAAGCTTCTTGGATTGCTTTTCCCTTGAGGATTCTCATTCATAGAATCTTTCCCAAGCTCTCTTTAAGTATATTGAAATCAGCTGTCTTAAATCCAAGACTCTAGTTTGATTTTGTTCTATTGCTTTGTTTGCAAAATGTTGAATTCCAATATTGCATGTTCACCCTCCCCCAAGGGTCTTGTAACATCAACACTTTCTATCATTTCATCTCGGTTAGTGAGAATTAAGTCCAATAAGCCTGACCGCCTAATTCCCTTCTCTACTTTTTTGGAGGCTGTTTATTCCTCATATTTAGTGCAATTTATGAAATTACATTTTAGAGAGTACAAATAGACTGCATACCATACATTAGGATAACTAATATATTTTGTGTCACCAGAATGATGAAGTCAACTGGAAGAATTCTTCGAGTGAAAAGCAGGGTCAAAAAGAATTCCTCTTCAAGAGTAAAGTTCCTTCCATTTTTGGTTATACCTTCTTAAAAAGAACAATAATTTGTGGTCAGCTTCCACTTCTGTAGAAGAACATAAATAAGTCAAGATCACAGGAAAATCTCACAAGAAGATATTTACCCTGACTTTGTTACAGTCATGAAGCACTGAGAGTAGATTGTATATAGAATACTGCAGTAGAATCATAAAGACATTTGAGGAGTGTGGATTGCTGTATCTGCCAGCATGCTGTCTTACAGTACCAATATGTAGAAAAAGGAGGCAGTCCCATTCACCTATTAACAGAGAAATAGAAGATTCACCAAGCACAGAAGTATAGCTGGACAGTCTTTATAGTGATCTTCCAAACATTACAGATAAGCGCTGTTTCTCACACAGCATTAAGAATGTGAGGTGGTTTCTCCTGATTGACTTGGATTCAATGCTTAATTCTGCTACTGCTACTCTCAGAAATGCAGTGAGGAGAAGGATCAACCACAGTTACATATATATGGAGGGGAAGGAGAACCATTATGGGAAATGCAAATGTGTAAACATCTGTTTGATCTCCAGTTATTTTGTCCCTGAGGGGAAAGGTAAAATAGCTTGTGGACATGCTTATCTGAGAAACAGAAAACATCACTGCTTTCTCTTTCTATGAACATACAAAATCTCTAGTTTTGAGCTGAAAAGTTGGACAGCTAGGAAATATTCATAATGCACACATTTAGAAGACAACATTGAAGTTAAAAAGTTCAATAACTAATTCATGTTACCCATTCTCTACATCTCCTTCTTCCTCCTATCTCTCCTTTTAATCAAACAAGAACAGATGGAGGAGACAAGAAAGAAATTCAAAAACACGAGGAAGGATAGATGTGGGAAGGATGTCAACCATCACCAGCAGCAGCTCACTCAGGATTTGTCAGAAGTATTTAGGTTCCATAGTTTAACAGCAGTCTCAAGCTCAATTCTCTTGCCAAATGAAATGGAAGTATGTGAAAATGGTGAATATTCTAAAGATGAAGCTTGCCTATCCAATATATTGTCATGAATTCACCTCAGAAAAGATTATGAGGAAATTTATTGGCTTCAGCAAATTTATCAAAAGCCTATCTCCGTGTTTCTATAAGCCCAGTCAAGATTTATTACCTTTGCTTACAATGTTCAAAATCAATGGGATTTCCCTTTGACTGGATTCAATCCATCTATATGCCTTTACTTCCACCTAGTTTAGTCACTATATCTGATGAAATGACCTGCAACTCACAAAACTTAAGCCTTTAATTTTTAGGAAAGAAGCTACCAGATTCCTGATTCTTATACCATCATATACAAACGGTGTCTACAAAGTTGTGGGTTGTTGTTATTTTGAAAAACAAAACAAAAAGGCAAATCCACATCTATCCTTGGATTCACATCTGTATTGTCTCATTAATGTTATATTGAACAGGTTGAGATGCTCTGCCTATTGGGGCTTTCTTCATTCTGGTGGTAACCTTGGTATATTTGTCAGAACAAGTATATCAGTAGTATCAAGTATATTTTTGTGCCAAAAATATTTTATCATTAAAATTTAAAATTTTAACTTACATGCCCTTTTACAGTTTGTAATTTATCTGCATTATCTGCTGCTCAGTGTAATTTTTTATTTTTTTATTTTGCCTTAAAATAGCAAAAAGCACTGCTTTATGGCATTTTTCTAAAATATATTTTAGAATATTTTTTGTGTTTGTTTTAAATGGATAATAATTTTATGTATGACAGTTTCTATGTGTCCCTTGTAATATGTTTCTAATTCTCCAAAATGCTAGTTCCTTTATGTATATCATTCAGCAAGCACATTCTGCTTCTTTAAATCCCCATTCGTGTAAAAGAAATAGGAAAACTTCAGAGGAACTGACAAGTGCCAGCACTGACTCAAAAGAAGACCTCTTCTCTTCCTCCTTTTGTTTCTGTAACTTGTCTTTCAGATATTTGCAAATCTTAAAACAGGTATATAAATATAGCCTGGAATTCTGCCTTTTAAATAATATTATGTAGTAGAGATACTTCTCCTGAAGCTTGGAAGCAGGGACATAACAACTTTTGTACACTGTGCTTTTTAAGCTGGCTTTGATGATTATTAGTTTAGTTCCTCTACTTCCTTCTCTTGGTGGCTATTACAAAGGACTTCTTGCTGTGTTAAAATTGCCCTCTATATTCAGTAAGACAAAACATGCATATTTGAAGCTATGGATAACATTAGGATTTTTATAAAAGATAATGAAAATGGATATTATATTTGTCACATATACTCCATGCCAATGACAGTTTCAATTGGGCGTATAAACTTGCGTTGTTTGTGCTGAAAGCTTTTCTTGGTTTCTGATTATACAATTTGTCAACACAGCTTGAAATCTTGGCAAGATTAGCATTAAAAATAAGTTTATCTATTTGAATAGTTAGAGCTATATATGCAATGTCATGTGCACATTAATCCAATTTCTGTAAATCACAGGCCAAGCTGCACCCACCCCAAAGCTGGAGGAAGTGGGCCTTTCCACAGGAAGTGGGCCTTTGAGCCCTGGGCACCAGTTTTGGCAGTACCCTACTATTGCCGAGCCACCCCACCACTTAGTAGGCACCTCCATGGGGCTGAAGTGTCCTCATCCGTGCATGGGCACCTCATAGAGCAATGAAGACTTGCTGGGTGAAGTTTCAACCGTTGCCCCCTTCATCTCCACCTCTAGGCTTGTTGGTGAAAGTCTCCATGGAAGAGACCCGGTGGGCAGGATCTGTGACTGGGTAGGCCTGCCTCACAGGGAGGGAGCACCAGAGGGCAGGATCTATGCAGCTCCAGAGGCGTGGTATGCAGAGCCCGGAGCTCCCATTGGGAAATGCAGAACGGAGGAGGGAGGAGAGCATGCAGCCCCTCCAAAGCCCACTCCCTCTCCTTTGGCCAGGCCAAGCATGGCCACTTCAGCTGCAGCCTTGGAGTTCTCCACCCACCTTGTCCTCTCCCCAAGCAAGCGGCTGCCGCTGCTGCCGAGTACAGAGCAAATAGGAGAGTGTGAGGATTGCGAGACAGCAGCTGGAGGAAAGAGCCAGCCAACCAGGTGGAAGGCTGGTGTGGGGGCAGCAAGGAGGGGGAGACTGTGGGGTTGCCACCTCCTGGGGGAGCGAGCCACTGACAGCATCAATGACTATGTTGCCCTGATCCATAAGGAAGAGGAGATTGGCAGCCGAGGGATGACCAATGGATGAGGCAATGCTGGCCCGCCATGTTCTGTGAGCATGCAGGCATGCTGGGATGGGGTGGGCCGGACCTTTGCGTACGTTCCCCCACTGCCTCCTGTGCACACATGTGCCCGCCGGAATGGCATGAGCTGGGGCAAAGTGATGTGGGCCATCCCCTTATAATTTTTCCAGGACAGCCATGCAGACCAGATGTGGCCTGTGGGCCTTGTGTTTGACACCCCTGGGTTAAACCATTTTTCTTTATTCTTTTTACTTCTGTGAAAATTAATGGGTAACTTAATATAAAATTATGTGTCACCTTTCAGCATTGCTTGAATTAATTATTTGGCAAGTTTAAATTTACTCATATTGAATTAATATCTCTAAGGCTTCCTAGAAAAAAATGTGGATTGCCTAACACCTCCATATATATAGTTCTGATTGAACAAATATAAGATCGCAGAAGGAATGGAAATATTGACTACTCATCTCTTGCATCTTTGATATTTTAGAATTGGCCAGATGCTGTTACATTTACATTTTAAAAATAGGCTAGAGGAGGACACAATGTTTTAGAACACATAACATATGTGGAAATGAATACGTAAAAGCCCTTAGGTTTCTGTAATGTCTAGGAGACCTTTAATTTGGCCAAATCATTTTTTTATATTATCATGGAAAGTTACAATTAGCAAGTGTTGTGTTGAGAGATTTCAATAGCATGATTATTGGATTGCAAAACAGGAATGTTTCATATTATATCTTAATAGTGGGAAATACGTGGGTATTTGAGAGTTCTGCAGAGTGTTTCTTTCCTCTTCTGCACCCTTTCTTGTATACAAGTGACTATGCAACTGTTGTTTCTTAAAACAACAGTCTGCTTTTCTTTAATACTGTGCATTATGTATAGTGATTTAAAGTTCTTGTTTGGTCTTGATTGAAGAAAAGTAATGATGTACATTTTGCGTGTGAATTCAGATAACCAGATCAATTTATATGGTAGCTTATAATAATAATATCTCATGGAAAAGATGGAAATTCAAAAAGTCCATATTAAACTGAAATGTGAGCGTTGCAAATCTTGCATTTAGTCTGTGGGCTAATATTTTTTTCCTTTTAAAAGCACCCACACAGTAATGTTCCCTGCCTGCCTTCCCTTATCACATATATCCTAAGTATATTATTAATTCCTTTACTTTAAACAAGTGCAATGAGCTGCAGCAAAAATTAATGTTAAAGAGGAAAATTTTCCTTCTCTCCCCTCCTTCACTCCATGGCACTTTTAATATATAATTCTGAAGGATTCCCCAGATGTATTTTTTTCGAGAGTTCTTCGTAGAAAGGTAGTACATTAGTTTTTTGTTTTTCTAATCTTAAATTGACATCCATAATTTACACAATTGTTAGCTTTTTTGTTTGGTTTACAGATCAGTAATGATAGCCTAGCAGACATCGATATATGGATAGTGTATTCCATTTTGCTAGTATTTGCTAACAACATAAATAGAATTGTAGACTAAATTGTAAGTAGAGACTGAGGCAATAGAAAATTAAATTTCTTTTGTTAAGGGTATTTTTATAATCAGAAAAAAAATTCTAGAAAGTTAGCACCTACCCCTCACCTAGAAGAATATTTTGGGAAATATTAAAAAGGCAGAATATTATAGTTCCCTAAAGGAGAAATGGAGCAACTTGTTCCTGAAGAAAGAAAGTAGTCTCCAAGTCTTTCTTAATAACCCCAGCAAATATTTTGGTGCCCATTAAGAAAGATTGTGCCAGCCTATTCAAAAACCAAACTGAGGAGGCCACCTTTTAGAAATGCAGATTTGGTATCTTTTCAAGGTAGGTTATTTTGAAACAAAGGCAGAATGGTAGGATTAGAAGCAGCCATCACTCAAGATCCAACATAGGACAAAGCCATTAAGCCATAATAGGAATTATTGTATCACTCTCAGAGCAGTACAAATTTAAACCAAACTTAGCTCAGACAACACCTAGGATTTGTACTTTGCCTATAGAGCCAGCCTTGACTCCTACAAAAACTCTATATGGCCTCATGGGAGTCTGACAACAGCTAATAGAAGACATGTTCTTACACAGGAACAGGAAGTTCAAATGGAAAACGCTGTTCATCATTAAACCTTCTTTCCAATCAGCCTCCATGTTTCCAGTGTCTTTCTCCCAGCTTGAAACTGAACCAGATGGTTATTTCTTCCCACACATCCAAATAATTTAAGTGCTACTTCGGATACATTCTGATACTAATTCTGATGCTTTCCTAAATACTATTTTAAAGATAGTTTTAAAATTCATTTGATGCTTTTTATTCTGTTGATACACTGCTTGATTCTCTAATAATTCATTGCATTTAAGTTTCTTACATATAAAAATTTCTTTTATAAATTACTGTAAATTGTTAATGAGCACTGAATGGAGTTTAAAGATTAATAGACAGCAATAAAATCAATCTGCAGAATCACTCCAAAACTTACTTTAAAATAGATTTGTAGCATCAAATGTCCTTTTATTTGTGAGTCTTGCCTCTTTTTTTAAGGCTGTACTCTCAGAAAAATCTTCATTATCTCATGAGGTCCATCTCCCCCATCAGAAAACCATTCAAAATGGATTGCAAATTGATAATCTAATTTGTAAATTATATTAGAAAACAGTTTTGTCTGATTTTTAGTTTAGTTGGAGACCAAGGCTGCTTTGATGGGCAATTTATACTAGAATGGAAACTGAAATTAAGCTCTGTATCCTTGTTCTGTTAGATTTTCTGGTAGCTTTTGGTACTATCTGTCAACTTCATTGGGTAGTTGAAGAGTTTACACTGACGAACGATGGTACTCACAATTCAAGAATGTAGTAATCAGGGTTTATTTCTTCAGTCACACTCACAATAATTACCAAAAAACAACACTGGAACAATTCCAAGTAAAGATAACTGCCTCTCAGCGTTTAATATAGCTGCCGGACAACCCCCATCCCTTCAAACTACATCCGCCATTCTTCCCCCAGGCTTCCACCCTACAACTACTTATGCCTAAACAATCCCATCCTTACACCACCCCACACTGTGTCTTTAATCTAACACCAAAAATGTTACAGTCACTATCTGTCCAGACAACCACCCTTTTCTCTTTGTATAAACAGTTGTAGGCTGTCAAAATGGAACTGCCAAACAGCTGAGTGTCTTCCACACAGCTCTGCGCAGCTATTACATAAATCATAGTTTCTTTTCAGTTGGGACAGGCACTTTCTATTCCAACCAAGTTCTCAACAGTATAGATCGGCTAACACGGCGGAGCGTTGGGGTGGCATGCCACACAGGTAAATTGTTGGACTTGGGGATTAGGGTTGGTAAGAGAGCAAGAGATGAAATTGCATTCATATACTAGCCATAGAAAATTATTGCCTTATTCCATTCTAATAGTTATATGAAGTCAGTAGGAAAAGTTATTCCACAAAGTGCAGAGTCATTGGTTTGAGTATCAAGAAAACAAAACTCAGTTACAGGTAATCCTCCAAATATGATCAGGATCATATCCCATCCCAGCTCTCCATAACACAATTGTGGAACAAATAAAATGTTAAAAAGTTATGTTTATGTAGTTACTTACCAAACACATCTAAATTATATTAAAGTAAGTAAAATACCTTTACAAACCCTAAGGCATGTCACAACTTTTGAGTGCCCCTCATATTTGGAAATTGAAAGTTGAAAAATTTGACACACTCTAAGAAGATTGTTAAGTGCAGCACAGGATTCCTCAGGGATGGTTATGCTGCTTTACCAGGTTGCACAGCACTGCAGGAAGTTGCAGAACGCTTCTGCAGCACTGTGCAAAATCCTTTTAAGGCAGCAAAATGAGGCGGTTTGTCCATGGATGCGATTCTAGAATTGTGCCATACAGCCAAGCAACAAAGTAACCAATTCTGGTGCTATGGAATGGTTCAAAGCTCTTCCAAAGGTACGTGAGGAGGATATTAAGCCCTGGTGGAGTAGGAAAATGGTTTAAGGCCACAGAGAGCTATTGGAGAAAGGAAATGCTTGCAGGGACCTGATGTGGGGGTTGGGGAGATAGTTATGGCCAGTGGTGGGTTTCAGCCAATTTGCACGACTTCAGGAGAACCAGTTATTAACTTTCTAAGCAGTTTGGTGAACTGATGGTTGGAAGAAATAATTAGGGCAGAGAACCAGCTGTTAAATTACTTGAGTCACACCACTGGTTAAGGCACTGCAACAACAATAACTTGGGTGCCTGGTAGCTTTCCGGAGGGGAGTCTGCCATAACTTCAAATGACTGTTAAGCAACTGATTGTAAGTCAAGGACTATTCGTACATAAAAAGGATGTAGAAATCTTTTAGCTTTGGAGCAAAACAAAGACAAACTTTAGTTAAGATTGAAATTGTTTTAATTAATCTAGGAATGGGTTTTCAGCCTTTTAAAGACATTATAACACTGTTTTCAAAATATTTTTGGATGTGGGTTTCTTACTTGTATAATCAAATTGCAATTATAACATTTATACAAATTAACTTAATAGGTTTTTATCCTAGACAGGCAAGGAACCTCTGGCTATTGTTGAGTATAATTTTTTCACACTCAGATTAACATACTAAAATTTCTACATAGCCACTGTCTTTGAAATATATTTGCATCTACTGCTAGAAGAGAAGGCTACTCCTATGGTAATAATGCTAGGACAATATTTGATCAGATACTGCTCATTTTCAAGGATTGGTTACTTCTTTCAAAGTCTGAAATGGTTTCATGTAAAAATACTCCAAATGGCTTTTCGCATCAAATGAGATGAGAAATTATATTATAAAATACAGCTAAATTGGTGTGTGGGTGTGTGTGGATGTGCACGTGCACATGCTAGAAGTATAACAAAAATGTATTCCCTTGCTTGAGTTGCCATTGCTCAATGTCACCTCTGTCTTGTTTTTAATTGCTTTCCATTTTATTCTCTATTAGTCTTTTTTTTTTTTTACATTCTGTTACTACATGGAAACCTCGTGTCTCTTGACCAAAAATGGCATGAATGTTTTAATGCAAATAAATAATATTAGTATAATTCATTTCAGAATAATTTTGTATAGCCTGTAACTATGACTCTTAATATTTTATATGTTGAATGGTAAAGACAATATTAATAATAAGAGAATGGGATAAAGGGTATACAAAGTCTAGAATAAATGTATTAAGTTGTAGTTCTACTTATATTTCTTAGTTTTTGTAATATTCAATAACAGAAACTTTGTTATTTTTTTAAAGTCTGTTAACTAGAATTATAGTAATAGATTCATTTAGAATAGTTACTTATTACTTTTGCCATGAGCTGTTTTCTGGATTTAAAAAAACATCTGCCATTATAGCCATTATGTTTGACATAGCTGGAGTAAGGATGTTGGCAAAAGGGATGAGAATAATTATTCCCTCCCTCTGTACCACTTGCCCAATATTCAAGTACTTATCTCTTGGCCATTTTAAAATGCAGACCTGTAAAACATTGGAAGATTGAATTTTATTCATATTACTGGACCCTTTGGTCAATTTCTTGAAGTAGTGAATATATTTTAGAGTTGAATTATTATTGGTTTAGGTGAGGGCTCTTAGAAAAAAACACTATTGTGCGCTAGCAGTTGGGTTCTGTTGTATTTTCTCATCAACTTACTAATTTTTAAGTCACTCAGTTAAGCCACATTGGGGAGACAGGTGGCATATAAATTTCATACATACATGCATGCATGCATGCAAAAGAGCATTAATTTTCCTCGAATGTGGTTCAATGTTTGCTTTCAACGATTTAATGCTTACTATGTGGATGAGATTATCAGAAGTTTGGGGAATATTCCAAAAAAGGCTATTTCTTAGCACTTGTTACACTGCAAAACAGCCATCCATGTCCCCCCAACTAATTTAATCTGAAAAATTATGAGTGCCGTATTTATTAAAACTCTTAGCATGAATTTTCAGTATCAGTTATATGCTGAATGCATCTTGGAAATAGTGTTATGCCACATACACCATTTCCAGAAAAAAAGCGGCATAGGATGGGTAGAAATCCTAGTGACAGTCTGATTTCTCCCCCTCCCCTATATCCCCTGCCCACCCGCCCACTGCATAGGGCCTATTTTCTGCCCCTTGACAGTTTCTGCCTAACAAATGGTGTTTCTTTTTTACAGCATAATGATCCGGGACTTGTTGTGGTGATGGTAAACTTAGTGGTAATTTTAAATTTTCAGACTGAATTTACTTCTTTTTGTCATCAGAGCACCAAATATGTTAGGCTTACTTTTCTCTGTTGTAGCCTTCATCTTTTCTGCTTGGTCTTTTCGTTTCCCTTTTTTTCCTTTCCATTTCTTCATGCACTCTTTTGTGTCTGATCCTTGTTCATTAAGGGTTTAATGCTCAAAAAGGATGTTTGTGTTAGAACTGCCAAAAATTTGTGAAGATTCACTTCAAATACCAAATCTCTAATACTGTCCAAACTTGATCTCCCCCCACCTTTCCCAAGCACATACTGATTGTTAGTAGTTACTATAACAATTCAGTAGATAATTGAAATTGAAAACATTGACTGCATTAGGAAGCAAACGTACTAATGTATAATTCATATTATAAAGGAGTCTGTCATGTTCATTTGGACAGAACAAATGTCACTCCTGTAGATAAGTAAAAATTAAAAAAAATATATATATAATTTAAAATACAGTATTATGAATGTGGTTCTTTTGCTCAAAACTGCAGTCATCGTTTTGTATACAATTGGGCATAAATCCCCTTCGTCCCCTACCCTTCTTACTGAAAATGTGTATATATCTATCTCTCTCTCTATATATATATATATCTAAATAAAAATTGTACTTAAAAATGGTTTTTCACAGATGGCTAGTGTTTACAAATTTGATTACCCAACCCAGGTTTCTAAATTTGAGATACAGCAGAAATTTCTCTCTTTAAGAGTTGTTCAACCTGGAAAATGTTGAAATGTATTCCCAAATTAAATTTACATTGAGGATTGGTTTGCTTCTATTTTAATGGCACATCAAGGGCAAAACTTTATTTAAACCTCATGTTAAATATTGTGAGGACTTACAAGTTCCTGTGTTAAAATTAAGAAACCAAAACAAAGCTAATAAGTCCTCTGACAGTAGTGAGACATGAACTCGGATTTCCCAAGTACAGTCTTGTCAGTTGGGCTACTCTTAATTGTCAAAAAATTAACTCAATTTTTTAAAGAAATGCAAATACTGAAGTATTCAAAAATATTATCTGTTATGCCATACGAAGTCCAGTTTCCTTATTTCAGCACGATTCAAGCTTGGACATCTTTTGACCAAGGGTATAATCTGTGTTTTTGAATGAAAGGAATATTGTTAACACCAATCCCCCCCAAGTTTGATAATGAGGGAAGTAAACATTTTGTTTTTTCACTCAAGGTATGCACCAGATAAGGTAAGTAATTCCTTTTTACCAGTGCCCTTACATCACAACTCACAGCGCATGTTGTGATGTAAAAATAAACACCCCAAAGGCTGTGATAGTCAAAGTGCTCGTCTGCCCCATTTCGCTTTGTTTGGCTGGTTATGAGTGAATTAAAATACATATGGAATCTTCAGCATAGTTTGATTAGTTCAAAGTCAGTTTTCTTCGCAACTAGTCCTTTTCACAGCTTATAAGGAAAGGATATGGCAGAATCCAAAGAGCCCATTTTTAATACCAAGGTTAATCTTCCAAAACTCTTCTAAATGGGAGTTCGTGGACATTGGTAATCTGTGTCCTATGATCTGAAATAATGCATCTTTCCCATTCCTCAAATTTTTTGATCTTCTAATGTAAAGATCATTAATTTTAGTATTAACTTGATGAAATATTTGGGACAAAACTAGAGGCAACAAAGAGAAAACAAGGCTAGGTCTGGCAATCAAGATATATAGATTTATGATTGTAAGCTGTGAGAATGGCTTGTGTTTGGTTCTCTGTAGCTTTCTGGTCTCTGCACTCCAAAGGCAAGATCTCTAACCAACCCCAAACCAATGTGTACAAAGCGACTTACCAGAGGATAATCATTCTGTCCTATTCACTCAACTGATAGATTTGATTCCCTTACAGGTAGAACGGATCCCATCCCTATCGTTGTCAAATATGATGTCATGGGCATGGGTCGGATGGAAATGGAGGTAAGTAGCTCCTGCAACATACACTTTGTATCAGGCAAGATAAAGAACTGTACATATGTTTTAAAATTATGAAACATTGTATCCATCCAACCCCAAGAATTATGAGTGTTATAATCGAATGCACATAGAGGGCATCATTGGGGAATGATTTTTTGGTCAAGGAAATAAATATGCTTCAATTAGTGTGTGTTTTTTGCCAAAACAAGTTTGCTCAGCTCATTACTATCAAGACACATTCAGAAATAATATATGTAACTTAATGCCTGAAGAATGCAGCAGGTTTTATTAATTAGATACACTGGAACAGTATTTTCTGTTTTTCAGACATGGAACCAGATATCCTACCATAAGGTCAGAAAAGAGTTCTCCTGATTCCCACACAAAGAATCTCTGTCTTTAGCTAACCATCAGAGATTTGGCACAGTCTGTAATAGATACACATTTTAAATAATCTACTAAATTACTTGTAACATAAATCATCTGAAAATTGAAGCTCCTATATCCATAGTTAATGGTAGAGCTTTTTAAATAGACTACAAAACATTTGGAAGAACATTTCATGAAGGAGATGGAGGGTCTCTGAACTACAGCTCAAAAGATTGTGTTCTTTGTAAAGGTTGATATCACCTTGCAAAGACAACTTCATGCGATCTCAATGCAGGTAGTCTTTGACTTACAACAGTTTGTTTATGCAAAGTTACAATAGCATTGAAAAACTCACATGAACATTTTTCACACTTACCACCATTGCAGAATCCTCATGATCATGTGATGAAAATTCAGATGCTTAGAGCTAGTTCATATTTATGATGGTTGCAGAGACTGGGGGTCATTTGATCAATTTTGGGACCTTCTGACGAGCAAAGTCAATGGAAAAGCCAGATTCAATTAACAATGGTATAACTAACTTAATAACAATGATTCACTTAACAGCTGTGGCAGGAAAGATTGTAAAATGGGACTACACTCACTTAACATAAATTTTGGACTCAATTCTGGTTGTGAGTTGAGGGCTACCTGCATGTTTGTATATGTGCAGGAAGCACCCCAAAAAACTCACAATGAGCTAGATAGCTGTTGAAATGACTACAGAAGGTCTTTGAAAGGCCATGGAACTTTGACCCTTCATCTCCTCTCTGAATAATTTGTACAGCCCTATTTTTTAAAATACAGCAAAATGATTAAGGAGGGTACAAGAAGTTTATCAAATTACAATTTGTTCATAGAAGGCAAGGTTGTTTCTTAAAACATAAATTGATTGAAGTTGTTGGTAAACTTTGAAAAAGGTTGGTCAGAATTCAGTGGTGATGGTGGTTTTGCAATCTACTCCTACCTGTTCTTTCTGTTGTTGCACAGGCCTTGAAAATATATTTCAATATGAGAGAAAGGATTTTTTTTCATCTAGTCATAAGAAAGAAAAAATAGACTATAGTTTTAATTGGCATGTACTTTGCACAATTTTTCTTTGGGGCGGGGAAGTAGATTTCTATTACAAAAAAGTCAGTCCTTTTTTGGGATTCCAGTATAGATCAGATTTTCTTGAAATAAAATGTCTCCTCTAGAGATTTTCAGCATGAGATTAGTACATTGCACTTTTTTATTTAGCTTGCAGACGAAGTAGACTGTTTGAGATAATAAGATTGTTACTATATTAATATTTCCTGCTCACTGAATTTAAAGCCCAATGAGTATGACTACTTGATTTGTGTCTGCTTTGATAGCTTGATTATGCTGAAGATGCCACAGAAAGGAGGCGGGTCTTGGAAGTGGAAAAGGAAGATACTGAAGAACTCAGGCAAAAATATAAGGTACTTTCTGCTGAACTAGTTAAAGTATCATGGAGAATTTTCCATTGCATGGTAGTATATCCTTGTCTAAAACATTTCAGTATAGAATAATTTAATATTTGTAAGATACAGACTTTATAAGCTAGGGATGCCTAAGAAAGATTTTGTGATATGATTAGATACCTGTAACACCACCATCTAATGTAGAAATAGGCAAATTTGCAACATGGGATGTAACATTTAAATTTTGTTTGGTTGATAACGTTGTGACATTATCAGAAGGATGGATATAATTTCTTGAAGGGGGTTGCCGTAGTTTTTCAGCTTTATGTATGTTAAGGTCTAATAGAAATCATTTACACATTTTATCATTGATGTCTTCCTTCCCAAAGAGTTTTAAATTGTATCTTTGGTAGTCTGATGCCAGATTTTGAAAACATGATTTCTGGGGGGAAATTACGTTCTTTTATGTAGTAAGCAAAAAAGAAAGAAATCAAATTATCCTTTGTTTTTATACATCTTCTTTGGGACATTTTTTGTACTCTCTAGCAAATCTCAAGTGACATTCATTTGAATCTTCTAAGAAGCATTTTATCTAGTTACTTTCTTCTCCATCTTCATCTGAACAAGTCTCATTGCTAATAAAAATCTACTATATTTTCCTCTTTCCAAGTGCTTACTTTATTGATGACCTATTATAGGTTATAAGTACTCAGAACTAGTATCAAATAATTTTAAGTGTTTAATGTTTGTTATCTCAGCAGTGAGTTAAATAGACTGGCAACTGGGAATTACACTTAATATTTTTGTGTAAATAGTAATCTTTAGTGGGTGAGATCAATAAAGTAAAGTGAGAGATCAAACCATACTGTTCTATAAGCCTTGTACTAGGAGGCTAAATGATGTAATGAAAGCTTTCCATTGACAGTTTTGTTTGATGCTAGTTTCTTCTGAGGGTTTAAGGCTTATTCCTTTTGCTATTGCAGGATTATGTGGACAAAGAAAAGGCAATTGCCAAGGCTCTTGAAGACCTTCGAGCCAATTTTTACTGTGAGCTATGTGATAAGCAGTATCAGAAACACCAGGAGTTTGACAACCACATAAACTCTTACGACCATGCTCACAAACAGGTAAAAAGCAGATTTTTTTCCCTTACATTGTGCTGTGTGAATCTCAGTTTCTGACACTGTGATAACTTCCTTCAATCTGCTTAAGGTTTGCCTTCTTCCTTTAACACTCCCATTTCTAGCAACTACATCTTGATGTTTCTTGATTTTATAAGATTCCTTTTATACCTTAACCAAAATGTCAAGGGAAGCTCAGCAAGTCAAAGCAGCATCTATTTAGTTTTTTTTCTTTACAAGGATGTTCTTTTGTTGACTAGGAAATTGAAATTGGGTTCCTGACTTTTGTTTTTGGATGTTTTTTCAGAATTACCCCAGAGGATAGAGTGCTAGAACCTCAAATGCTGATTACTTGTAGCCTGATGTTTAGGGATAATTTCAGAGCAGGTTAGAATTGCTGAGGTAGTTTATGCTTTAGTCCCAATCTGAAATATGCACTGGGTTACCCATAAAAAAAAATCCAAAAGTTGCAGTTGGTGCCAGCAAAATTTAAGAATGTAAAGTCTGTTCTGATTGCATTTTCTTTTTACAATATTTTTTTTTTATTTTTATATTTTAAAAAACATCTCTTTAGGTGAACAATGTGATTCCAGGTTTTTACATTTCAATACAAACATGACCATGATTACATATTCAGCTTTCATATCCAATTTCATATCATATTATTACTTATTCAATTTTTCTTTAAATATTCTCATGCATTTATATTCATTACACTCATTTTATCCAATTTCATTTCATATTGTAGCTTATTATATTTTTCTTTAAATATTCTCATGCCTTATTTTACAATATTATCTAAATTCTTATTCAGTTTCTATACTCATTACATACATTTTCTTATATCTGTCATATTTGCAAATTTTATCACATACTATTATTCCATTCATTGTTCATTAAAATTCATCCTAATTCTTATTATCCTAGTTACCCCTTTCATTGTCAGTTCAAGCTTGCCACCTCTTTACCTTATATATTTTCCCCATTTTACTCCCTTTAATTCATTATAAAAGTTTATAATAATATAGTCATTTTTTAATTACCACATTCTACATTAGTGACAATGATATCTTAACTACTGTATAGCATATACGTGTGTATGTGTGTGTGCGTATACACACACACACACACACATACACACACACACTAGATTCTACATGGTATTCCCTTTTCTCTATTACATTCTAAATTATATATTTATTCCAAAGACATTTACATGACAAATTTATTTTTCCCATTTTAATCTATTCAAATAATAATAATCTGATAATAGTCTTTCCATTTCAATGTTCATACTCCATTTTTACTTTATTCATCACATTAAATATTAATATTCTTATAATAAATTCATATTTCCATTTCTAATTCCGTTAAATTTATATCTAATTTAACAATAATTCTTAATAAAATGTCAATTCCAGTCTTTTCCATTTTTATATCTATATCTTTAAATACCACAATACATTTCCATGCAGAATCCCTTTTCTTAATAATCTACCCATCATCTCTCACCCTGCTGACTATATAATTTCTTGTCATTTTAGCTTGCTTTCCATTTTCTATCATTTTTGGTCTTTTCTTAATTTCCCCTTTTTTCCCTGTTATTTCCTTCAGTTTCTTACTCCAATTATTTATTTTATCCCCCTCTTTTGATCTTTCCTCTGTAATTCCCTCTTCTGTTGTTTCCTCTTCTTTTGTTTAATCTTCCAAACAATCCCCTCTTTGTTTATCACATCAGATCTTAATTTTTTAATTTTAACTCCTTGTTTATCCTGTTTTAATGTTCATTGTTCCACTTGTTATTTAAAGCTGATTTCTTCTTTGCTCAACCCCTCTCCCTCTGGCTCTCTTTGTTCTTCTTTGATTTGTGTCACCCTTTCTAATTTTTCTAGTATAGTACTTCACATTTCTGAGCAGGGAGAGGGGGAGGGAGAAGGGGGTGCTCTCTGATTCTTTTCCTTACAGTAAGTTATTTCCTATATCACTCCTGTTGTAGTACCTTGCTTGTTTGATATATAAATCTTAGTAGCTGAAATGTGGCCTTTTCCAACTTCAGTCTGATTTTTTTTGTAAACACTTTTACAAGCTTGCAATTCTTGCAAGCAAGCAAGGTTGTTTTCAGGCAAGAATACAATGTTATATTGTAGCAGGTCAGGATCACAGAATCATGTTCTTAAGGTATTTCCAATGGAAAAGTATTTATTGTTGTTCTTTTCTTGGCTCTCAGGTAAGTAAATTGTCTACTTTTTACTTAGAATGTTTACTGGAATGTTGATAGGGGCTTCCTTTGCTGAACTTTCCTACTAGTTTCCTTTTAATTCTCTTTTTACTGGCTTCTCGAAACTTTCAGTTTTCTCACAGATTCATATCTGTTATGGATTCATTAGTTTTTCTTCAACTATTTTTTGCTTTGCTTTGCTTTGTTTCCCTTTACAAAAATGTATGCTAGTTAATTTCTACAGAAGGTCTGCTTCCTGACCTCTGTTTACCTCAGTCTCTTTTGTATTACCATAAGTTCCAAGGTGGAAAAATCGAGAGAAAACACTGGTTTTTGTTCTTGAGAGCTGAACAGTTGAGCAACATGAAAACATTTCCCTGATCTTATTGTGGCAATAGATTTGTTTTTTGTTTTTTTTTTTGGGGGGGGGGGATTTTACAATTCTTTATCTGTGTGTGTTAGAAAGTAGGAATATTTAGTGAAAATCACAATGCTTATCAGAAGAATGTCTATATACATTTGCATTTAAAACACTGGCATTTCTAATATGATCTATTTTCAATTGTTTTAAATGAGTTCTACAAGCCAGAAAATGCCCTTAATTTTGCCCATATGCCTCTTTCTGGAATATATTCAGAATCCACTGAGGTACATCGTGTAAAAGAAGCTCATCAGAAGAAGTAAATGAAACACAATAAAACTTAGAAAGAGTCCCTTCCAACACAGATCTAATGTATTCTGAGTTCATCATATTTGTGCATATTTTAGCCTTCTGAAGAGCCACAAAACCCTGACTCTTCCTCCAAACATTAGGCTAGGATTTTGGTGGGGGTGATCTGCAAAGATGTTTAATTTGATGCCCAGGGGAAGATACATTTTTAAATTAGATTTTATGGATAAGGTGATTGGAAATCATTGTATGAGATACACAGCCTATATCCTATAAGTTCTATAGATTAAATATGACTTGTTTGTACTCTGAAACATTGAAGGATATATCACATATTCACCTTCAAATATCATTTTAAGTTTGACTTTTAATCTCATTCCCTACAAAACCAAGTTATTTGAATGTACTCTTTCTTGAGGACATGCCTCTTTCCCCATTTCTAGAACAAAAAAATTCAGGAAATATATTTTAGGGACTTAATAGTTAATTCCTGTTTCTTCCCTTGCTTTTCCAAAATGAAGTATAGGTTTTTAAAGAAAATTCAAAATTCTATTATTTCCATAGAACTTCCATTTTTTTCAATATCAGAAAATCCCACAGGCAAAATGTGTTTCTTTTTTGCTAGTTAGAATGTCCTCAACCATCACTACTCATCAATTTAATAGACTGGAGGTTGTGGGGATGCTCCTGCATTTTTGGCCCAAAAGAGGACTAATGTAAATGTATTATACCTCAAAATAGCTTAGTATATTTATTGTGCATATTATATTGCACATTCTTTCCATAAGATAGGGGGGAAGGGCTAAATACCCCACCATTCCAGTGACCTCACAATGTACATAAAAGTGATTCATTTGTAATTTAAATATTTGTAAACAATTGGGGGAAACCTAATGCCATGTCAACACATCTAAAATCGTAATATATTACTTGAATTTTCTAGCATGATATGTTTGTGACATTATTTTTAAGTGGTAGGTGGGTGGGGTTCTTTGTGAGATGGATAATTAGAAAGAGGGAGAACTTCTTTACCTGCAATTTCCTAGATTCTTGCCAGAGTTGGAAAAGAGAAGTTGCCAGAACAGTTGTGCACATAATGTAGCCAAGGGATTGTAAGATAGGGCTTCAAAAAATAAAAAAATATATCCTATCCTCAATAAATGATCACAATTTGTTTCTTGATTCAGAAGTAAAATGGTTACTAAGTGAACATGAAAGAATGGAGGGAGAAAGAGAGAGAGAAAAATGCTACAAAGATCACTGGTTGTTCTTATTTAGCTAAAATTCTCTTGAGCAGCAAACATTCACTCTGGCATGCATTGTTGTCAGATGCACAACATTTGTCTATAAGTGCATGCATTCGTCAAAAAATGATGTTTTGGAAAAATGAAAAATGAAGAAATACTGCAAGACAAAGAGATAATTAAGAAGATACTAGATTGTGCAGAAATGGATAGACTTATATTTAAAATTAAACAGAAAGAAGACATAGAATATTATCAAACATAGAACTTATTTTACCAGTGGTTGGAAAAAAGGGGTGGAGAGTAAGAATGGGATTGGTATAGCTATGCAAATTAAATACCCAGACAACACAAAGCTTATTAAGCACTAAGAATTGTAATTAATAGAAAATTAATACATTTTATTTTAAAAATAATGTTTTAATCATTAGCCTCGTATTTGCTAATGGTCATTGAGTGTGGTAGCTGCTAACAAGCTATATTGTCCATATCTCTTAACTGTTGGGTAATGATGGTTGTTTTCAACTGAAACATGATACCCTTGTCCTATAGCTATCATACATAACAATATAACAGATTTCACTGCTATACAGCAATTCTCTTCATACTTACAGCTACTTGGAATTTTGATTCATATTAGTCAATGAAAACAAAAGGAGTAATTGAAGATATGTACACAGATAAAAGAGTGCCCTCTTATTTTGGAATGATTTCACATTCTTTTTTAAAAATGTCAATCTTCTATTAGTATAAAGTAGATGTGAATAGATTCTAATGTTATCTGACAGAACAAAAAAAATTCTGGCATTTTACCATTAGTTACTATGAAGTAGAGAAATACACTAAGGCGGGGCCATCAAACTTGCAGGCCAGATGCATCAAGTACTTGCCACACCCACACCCCGTTTAGCAAAGGGGAAAGTTGCAATACATCATGTGACAATGCTGTGACAATGCAAATTTGACACCTCTGCACTAAGGCAAGTGTGACACTTATAGTACATTGGATGACATTGTTGTGTTTTTTTACACAGTAGTAATGTGTAATAGGACAGGAATGAGAAATTATTAAATACCTGATCACTAAGTAATCATTTTAACTGTATTTTAATTATATTTATATGTACATTATATTAAATATAGTGTTGGTTTGGGCTCACCAATTACTTTTGAAATGCATTCTCTAGTATACCACTCAAAAGTCAAATGTGACCCTTGGTCCCGATAAAGTTGTACATCATTGAAATGGGTCATCACCAAAACTGAGTTTTTTTCTAATCTTTAGGGATGGGGAACTACTGAGGCTAAGTCAGCCTATCAATCTGATAACTTACCAGTCTTTGAGTGAATCTTTATCATTTCCAGAATTATTATTTTATCTTTTCTTATTCTCTTTGGATAAGATAGTGTCCCGATTATATATTTTCACACTAAAACTGGAAGAAATACTTATACATGTGCTTCTATGGAATCAATAGTGTCATGAGTTCTATTTGATTCAGTCCAACTCTTTCACTGTTGCAGTTGAAGACTAAAGGATTTGTTTTCCCTGCAGTCATCCAGCACATATCCTATCTAGTGGAGAAAGCCCATTGTATATAAAACTCTTTGATCCATGCAGAAAAGTAAAAAGAGTGATGGTTTTCCTTATTCTGCATAGATAAATCCATGGATGACAAGTTTAACTGAGGTTAATTGGGTGATTATATGTGAACCTTCAGCCACATTTGGTTATTTATATCTAAGTGTGAAAATTGGTGGAAATAAAATTCAATATATGGAGACCTTAAGTTAAGGATAAAAGTAGTAGTAGCAGCATCCAGTAATAGTCCAAAGAATCAAGAGGTAATGTTTACCAATACATATGTAAGGCATCCAGAAAGTATCCATGATATCAATCACTCAGAGACATTTCTCTCCAATTGATTTATTTAGAAACAGATTTGGCATGTCAAAGGCAATTTCCCAAGTGAAATTATTTTTTCACATTACACAGAATCCACCTTCTCTCTTCCCTTCTCTCCTCCCACTTCTACACTTCATAAATCACAAGAACCAATTAACTGCCACTGGAATTTCTTAATACGACATACAGAATAACCTTGAACTTTTCAACTCCTCCAAAACTCTTTAAAAATGTGGCAGCTGATTTTTAAAGCTGACAGGCATCCCCCCTTGAAAACTCCTCCTAATGGAAGAAAGGGAAAAAAACAGATACAGGGGTTAACACAATTTCCTTAACCCCCTCTCCCCCACCACGAGGACCTTTTGGTTTGTGGGGAAATCCTCATGGAATTGGTTAACCAATTGATCAGCATGAACATCCCAACTCTTTACCCAACTAGCATCCGAGAGAGAGTATCCTTTCCATAAGACCAAATATTGCAATCGGCCATGGTGTAATCGAGAATTTTTTGAATTTCATAATGGGCAATGGTTTAGGGGGAGCAATTGGCGGTGGTCTTATCATTGATGTAGCAGCTGGTTTTAGTAAACTACAACAGAATACTGGATGAATTTTCCCCAATATTTGAGGAAGTCTTAATCGGCAGTGACCGGATTGATTATTTTTGATATTTGGAATGGACCCAAGAATTTTGGACCCAGCTTCTTACTGGGCAGTTTCAACCTAAGATACCTAAGATACTTGGTCGACAAATATACAGTACTTTGTCCCCTACTTTATAGGGCAGTTGAAGGGATCCATGTTTATCCGCCTGTTTTTTATATTTTTTTGCAGCTTTGGTCAAAGCTTTTTTTGTATTTTCCCATCCTTTCTTTAATGAGTTCATCCATTCTGTTAGGGACATGGATGAGGGAGGTTGTCTTGATAACTCTGGCATTGGGACAAAATCCATTCCAGTGTTGATTTGGAATGGAGTTAATCTCATGCTGCTATGTACTGCATTATTGTAAGCAACTCAGCCCAATTTTCTTCTTGATAATTTACATAACATCTAATGTATTGTTCAATCATGGCGTTAGTCCTCTCTGCTGCTACATTACAAGCAGGATGGAAAGCTGAGGATAACCCTTAAGAGAATTTAAGAAATTCCCTCCAAAATTTTGCATTAAATTGTACCCCTCTGCCTGATATTATTCTATGAGGTACTCCATGTAATCAATAGATATGTTTCACGAACAGCTTAGCAAGTTTTTTCACAGATGGAAGTCCTTTGCAGGCTATAAAATGGGCCTGTTTAGAGAATCAGTCAATTATAGTCCAAATGATCATATTCCCTTCACTCTTAGGTAATTCAACAATAAAGTACATTGTAATCTCTTCCCATTGGGTTGGTTCAGCAATTTGTTGCAGGAGGCCAGGGGGTTTTCCAGTTTGGTGTTTCATTGTGGCACAGATTGAGCAACTTTTTACATAGTCCTCGACATCAGATTTCATTTTTGGCCACCAGAACTGTCTTTTCAGTAAATGTAGTCACTTGGCCTGCCGATTGAGCTTCTGAAATTAAGGCTTGTACTATTTTCTCGGTGGCTGTCAAATTGAGGTTTTCTGGACAGAGTGTCTGCCAGTATGTTTTTCCCTCTGGGGATCTATTTAATGTTAAAGTTAAATCGCTTGAAATATTGGGCCCAGCAGACTTGTTTGGGCGATAATCTCCTAGGAATCTTTAGAGCCTCGAGATTCTTATGATCAGTTCATATCTCAAAGGTCTCTGGCGCCCCTTCTAGAAAATGCCTCCAAATCAACAAAGCCCATCGTATGGCGAATGCTTCTTTCTCCCAGACCGCCCACCTTCGCTCTGTGTCTGTCAGCTTTTTAGACACATAATCGCAAGGCATCAGTCGGCCTTGAGAGTCCTTTTGCAGCAAAACAGCTGCCACCGCTGCATCACTTGCATTCATTTGGACAATAAAAGGCTTGGTCGCATCTGGGTGCTGGAGGATGGGCTCAGCTGTGAAGAGGTGTTTTAAGGCCTCGAAAGCTTTCTGACAGTCTATAGTCCAAGCCAGGGGTTGACTTGGTGGGAGACGGGACCGTTTTTAATAACTCTGTCAACGGGAGGGCAACTTCAGCAAAGGACAGAATGAATTGTCTATAGAAGTTGGCAAACCCCAAGAAACTTTAAAGTTGTTTTCAGGTTCTGGGGAGTTGCCAGTCCAGCACTGCTTTCACCTTTTTGGGGTCCATTTCAATCCCCAGGTTGGATATTCAGTAGCCTAAGTAGTCCAACGACTCTTTGCGGAATTCGCATTTTGAGAGTTTCATATATAATTTGGCAGCTAGAAGTTTTTCTAGAACTTGTCGGACCAATTGAACATGTTCTTCCATGGTTTCGCTGAAGATAAGGATGTCATCCAAGTACATGAAGACCCTTTGGTAAAGGTGCGGGTGTAACACCTCATTGATGAGCTGCATAAACTCTGCAGAAGCCCCCTGAAGTCCGAAAGGCATGACTTTGAATTGGAAGCTACCCAGAGGGCAGTTAAAAGCAGTTTTCCACTCATCTCCTTCTTTGATGCGAACCCGGTAGTAAGCTTCCCTGAGATCTAGCTTGGTGAATATCTTGCCCTTCGACAGGTGGTACAATAAGTCCTTCATAAGGGGGAGAGGATAGATGATTTTGATGCATACAGTATTCATACCTCTAATATCAACATGCAATATCAACCCGCCATCTTTCTTTTCCTTGAACAGCACGGGGGCAGCTAGTCTTGACTTGGCAGGCTCAATAAAACCTCATTCCAAATTGCTGTCCATGTATTTCCTTAATTCAGTCATTTCAGCAAGCATCATGGAATACATCTTTGGTTTTGTTAATTTCGCCCCGAGCTCCAATTCTATGGCGCAATCAGTGGCTCGATGGGGAGATAAGACATTGCACTCTTCTTCACTGAATGCTTCAGCCAAGTCTTTGTATTGGTCGGGTACCTGGGGGTTATCTGGGAGAAGGTGGGATGCCATGGATGCTGGCTCAGGCTCTGGGTTCAAGCTGACCGGTGGCTTTGTAGTGGGTGGAAGAGGGGGCAGTGGACCCGGTCCAATGAGGATTTTTCTGAATCCATCCTCCCATTTGATCATCAGGGCCCATTTTTCTAGCCAAGCAAGTCCCAGTATGATTGATTCTGACATCTTGGGGGCCACTATGAAGCGTATGAGTTCGCGATGGGGCCCTAATTCCATCTTGATCAATTCAGTCATCTGAGTGGCTGACACCCCCCCCCATTAAAGTTCCATCCACTTGCTCAAATCTGATTGGGCGTTTTAGCGGGTTAGCTTTATGCCCAATTGTTCAATGATGGGGAGTCCGATAAGACATCTAGAATACCCAGTATCAATAACAGCTTCTAACTCCCCAGGCTCCCCCATGTTTGGTACCACTAACTTGACCTTGACTGTAAAAGGTATGATGGGATCACTCACCATTGGGTTGTCTTCACGAGTTGGGTTCTCGGGGATGTGGTGGCGGTCTGGTGGTCCATTGCTCCCATCTGCGCAGAGGGGGCTTTGCCAGCTGTGTTTGGTGAACCTGCCCCTGGCCAGAGGTCTTTCTTGATTCTTCCAACCTCTAATAGCTGGATTTAACTTCAACTGCAGAGCTTGTGGTACAGGAGCAGGGGCCAGACAGTCTGCCGCTCTATGGCTGGTTTGGCCACATCGGTAACATTTCAGCACCCTGGTAGGTTGGGTACGAGCAGGTTTGGCTGATCCGGTCGGTGGTCTCCTAGCCACAATTCTCTTAGGCAGGGCTGCTGGAAGGGGTTTCCTGTGTGGGTTGATGCTGCAATCTAAGCTGAGGGATGCGACATACCATGATTGTAAGGTCTCTGGGATTCCCCTAATTTCACAGGCCTTCTTTACTTCTGGATCAATGGCATTTTTAAATAGTGTAAAGTCATTCTTTCAGGCCAATCCATGAGGTGGCTTGTGGCCCTTCTAAAGTTCCAAATAAATTCTGACAAGGGTCACTTGCTTTGCCTCATTTCCGTTAACTTCTCTTCATTCTCTGCTACCCTGTCTGGATTTTCAAATCTGAGTCTTAATTGAAAAAATCTGTTTAGATTGCGTAATTCGGGGGCTTTTCGTTGTGTAGTTGGGCCACCCAATCTGAAGCATCCCTTTCATTCATCCCATTTGTTACGGCCATAACCAAATCACACTCTGTAGTGTATTGATCTCCAAATTGTTCTATATGAAATCGGATTCAAGTGAGGAAGTAATGTTCATGGTGGCCATCGAATACGGCCTTAAAGGGTATTTGGTCCGGCCTCAGTCATGGTTGTGGAGGTGGCACAGGCTTCTCTTCACTGGAATGAAAGGAACTGGCCTGGTGGCGTATGTAGGCTGGGTAGGCCCCCCGTATCCTGGCTGGGTGGTGCCTCTCTGGAATAGAAGTCCTTGTGGCCTCGCTGCCTGTTGGGGCTACATTTGTGGTGGCCAGGAGGAAGATCGGTGTGGCCTGATTCCCTGATCGGGTGGAGGGGAAGTGGCTGCTGTCATCTGGGCAACCCCCCTTCAGATCAGGGTTGGGTTAGTGCTGGCTGCTGTTGGCATTGAATCCACCCCTGGCCTGGATCAAATCCCCACCCTGGAGGGATACTCTGCAAGGGGAAAAATTCCCTCTGGAAAATGAGGGGATTGCCTCAGAGGCTGCAACATACCTCTGTCAGTTGATGCGTCTTTCTGGCTTCCTCCAATTGGCATCTGTATAGTCTCCTCCCTCCAATCAGACAGAATAGCAATCTGCGTAGGGCTCAAGAAAGATTTCTCTTCAACCAGCTGGGTTATCTCTGGGTTATAACAGTTGAAACGCTTTGGTATAGCTCCCAAACCTCTTTCCTCTACTGTCATTCTGAAAGCATCCATCATCATCTCCAAACAAAGGCTTGCAGATTCAATTAATGTTCCAGAGGAAGGGCCCCCATACTCTCCCCCCTGCATATCTCCAACTTCGGCTGATTGTTGATAATTCTCCATTTCAGGAAAAAGAACTTTGGGGTAGCCAAGCCCCTTAAAAAAATAAAAGTTTGATTTGGGAAATAAATGTTAAGGCATCCAGAAAGTATCCATGATATCAATCACTCTGAGACATTTCTCTCCAATTGATTTATTTGCAAACATCTGGCATGTCAAAGGCAATTTCCCAAGTGAAATTATTTTCGCGCGTTACACAGAATCCACCTTCTCTCCTCCCTTCTCTCCTCCCACTTCTACACTTCATAAATCACGAGGACCAATTAACTGCCACTGGAATTTCTTAATACGACATACAGAATAACCTTGAACTTTTCAACTCCACCAACTCTCTTTAAAAAAAATGTGACAGCTGAATTTTAAAGCTGACATGTTCTTCCTTTAGAAGAACCTTGCACAGAATGAGTACCAGATGATGAAACGGGGTTTTCTTGGACTGGAATTGTGATTTCGGTGCAAAATAGAGGGTTTAGAACTAAGAATGCTCACATTCTTAGTGACAGTAGCTGTCTCTTTAATGCACAGAAAAGGATTTCAGTAACTAAAAACAATCTAAGTTTACCACTTATAACAAGCTCCTTTAAAACCATTTCATGATATCCAGTATAAAATACAACCATATAATCATGCCAAGCCTCCCAGATGTGCATAACTCACAGTGCTCTTCATTTCCCCGTTTGTTAAAGTACCACACAAAAGACGTTTTCATGACCCATCATTAAAACCAGAGTATAATTTTCTTTAATAGCTGTGCATTTGGGGCTTACCAAGGCCTTTATTGCTGCACAGTTTGCCAGTTTGGTTATTGTCTTGATCCTTTACATGAAATTTGAGTTTCCTATATCAATATGTATGTCTGTTTTAATTTGAGCATAGTAAACTATCCACTTGGAACATTTATACATTACAGAATTAAGATAAGAGAGTTCTGCAGCTTTTTCTAATTAAATTTTATGCATTTATTTGATTTATATATTGTCTTTCAAACAAAAATGCCCATATATTTCATATAGCTCTTAGAGTAAAAGAGCGAAGCTTTCTTCAGAATTCCTATTATAAATTCCTATTACAAATATAGTTTTGTATATATCTACTTACATGTCTGGCATTCAGCTTTGTTCGGGTATTTTCCCACGTCATAATAGGGGTGCTTTTAAAGTTGTAGCAACGTTTCAGCAGAATCTCATCTGCCATCATCAGGCTTCTGTATGCTGTTTGTCTATGAGTCAAACTTTTACAGTGGTTTCAGATTTAAATTTGGGGCAGCCTATTGCTGTGTCAGAAAGGTTTTTTCTTCCTCCTGATTGGTTGAGAGTCTTGGTCTGTGTTTATTGGTCTTGGAGTTTGCTGTGTTCTGCTACTAATATCTTCTGTCTTTTTTTGGGGGGGGGCTCTTTTTGTATCTTGATTGGCTGGCAACATTGTGTTACTTTATTGGAGGCCTTTAGTGCAGCTTGGCTTCGGGTAAATGGACGGTTATCATTAGTTAGGAAGCTGGGTTTCATCTGGGTGCCTGGTTGGGGTGTGTTTGAGCTGGAGGTATCAGGGGGGATCTGTTTGTGCCCAGGTGTTTGCCTGGCTTGTGGTGTGGAGATTTTTTTGTTTGTGAGTGCAGGCTTCCAAATGATTGACAGCCTGGTGGAATCATCTCTTCTGTTCATGCTTTCTGGTCTTTTTTCAATCTCTATGGCTTCTCTGATGATTCGGTGGCTGGGATTTTCTATGGTGGCTAGGGTTTTGGTGCCATTGAAGTTGATGTTATGACCTGTGGCTTCCATGTGTTGGACGAGTGAGGAAGTGTGTTCCAGCTTTTTGACTGCATTTTTGTGTTCATCCAGGCGGGTGCTTATTCTTCTATTGGTCTGTCCAATGTATGTGGCCGGGCATGATGCACAGGGGACTTCATATATGCCTTGGTTTTCCAGGTCAATTTTGTCTTTGGGGTTCCTGAGGATGGCTGCTATTTTTCTGTCTGTTTTGAAGGCAGTCTTGATGTGGTGTCTGTATAGAATCTTACTAATTTTGTCTGTAGTGCCTCTTATGTAGGGCAGGACAGCTGTTCCATAGGTCTGTTCATCTTCTGGGTCTCTATTATGTTTCAGTGTGTTTTTGTGGATCAAGTTGGTGATTTTGCTTTTGTGGAAGCCGTTGGCTATCAATATTTTAGTCAGGGTGCATAGTTCAGTCTTAATGTGTGTCGTGTCTGCCAGGCGTTTGGTTCTAGTAATTAGTGTTTTGGCCACGGAGTTTATCTGTGCTGGGTGGTGGTGGGATTGGGCATTGAGGTAGCGGTTGGTGTGTGTTTTCTTCTGGTATATGGTATGTCCTAGTGTGTCATCTGTTTTCTTGTAGATTAGTACATCTAGGAATGGTAGTTGTTTGTTTGTTTCTGTTTCCATGGTGAACTTGATTTTGGGGTGTGCGCTGTTTAGGTGTGTTGGGAAGTTGTTTAGGTTTTCTTGTCCATGGGGCCAAATCACGAATGTGTCATCGATATATCTTAGCCATAGTTTGGGTTTGAGTATGGCATTAGCCAGGGCTCTGGATTCGAATTCTTCCATGAACAGGTTTGCAAACCAGACATATATATATATATATATATATATATATATATATATATATATATATATATATTATCAGAAGAAAAGGAGATTGCTCTTCGGGAAAAAGTTTTTATTTTTGTTCAGAATTTTCGGATTTGTTATCTCAAGTCCGTCTTCAGTGAACAGTTAGTTGGAGATGTGTCAGGGAAGGAGCTTTGGTCGTTGTTTCTGTCGTTGGTGTCAGCGTTCTATAGATTGGCAGCGCGGGCATCAATCGCGTGATTGGCTTGTTAGTTGTTTTGGGTGCGAGCTGGGTTGTTTTTTGATGTTGTTCATCCAATTATCACGTAAACTTTGATAGTTGGGGTCAATGTCTTTGTGGCGATTAATGCAATTGGTGCCAGTATGCCATGCTTCAATAATTTCGCATTTTTATTGAAGCATGGCATACTGGCACCAATTGCATTAATCGCCACAAAGACATTGACCCCAACTATCAAAGTTTACGTGATAATTGGATGAACAACATCAAAAAACAACCCAGCTCGCACCCAAAACAACTAACAAGCCAATCACGCGATTGATGCCCGCGCTGCCAATCTATAGAACGCTGACACCAACGACAGAAACAACGACCAAAGCTCCTTCCCTGACACATCTCCAACTAACTGTTCACTGAAGACGGACTTGAGATAACAAATCCGAAAATTCTGAACAAAAATAAAAACTTTTTCCCGAAGAGCAATCTCCTTTTCTTCTGATCTTATATCTCGGGATGCAAACCTTCACAATTATACGATATATATATCCACCCAGCTTTGTCTTTTCAAATGACCTCTAAATTACCCTTCCAAAAGTCTCTTATAACATTCCTAAGAAATGTGTTTATTAATTATATTACAAGAAAATAGCCTCTTTTTTCCAGCTTTACACAGTTTAAATATAAAATTACTGCTTACCACAATAAAACAGCATTCCTCTTCCAAATTAATCTTGTTTTTTCTTGTTTTTGTTCTTGCATACTGAATCCAGTTTCTGATATTTGATTACGATCCAAGTTGGACTCCCATTTCCATCCTTCCCTGATCAACATGACCAAATTTGCTGGGAATGTTGTGAATTATGGATAAACCATCTGGAGTAATAATACTGCAACAGGCTACATAGAAATGAGTATATAGGCATGCTGAACCTTTACATTCATAAATGATACATTTTGTGCATGCTTTTGCGATTTCCTCCTTGCATTGAAATGTAATACATTTACATACCGTATATACTTGAGTATAAGCCGAGTTTTTCAGCCCATTTTTTGTGCTGAAAAACCCGCCCTCGGCTTATACTCGAGTCAGCCGCTACGGCACCATGCCTGGCCTGCGCTGGCGTGGCTGCAACCGATTGCGCCTCCAGGGCAGCATCGCCGCCGCGGCTATCTACCCACTGAGGGCCGCACAGGCGACCCCAAGCGGCCTCTCCTTCCCCATTAACGGGTGCCCGGGGCCCCCGCGAGCTCCTGTGTTGCGCGCTTCCAGCTTCGCCAAGAAACCGCCAGGCTCAGGCAGCCTCCCCCACCCCCTAGCCTAGCAGCGAAGAGCTGCTCCGGGGGCAGTGAGACAAAGTGCCTGGCTGCGCCGTGGCGGGAACCCCCCGGAGCAGCTCTTTGCTGCTAGGGGAGGGGGCGGGGGAGGCTGCCTGAGCCTGGCGACCCCAAGCGGCCTCTCCTTCCCCATTAATGGGCGCCCGGGGCCCCCACGAGCTCCTGCGTTGCGCGCTTCCAGCTTCGCCAAGAAACCGCCAGGCTCAGGCAGCCTCCCCCACCCCCTAGCCTAGCAGCAAAGAGCTGCTCCGGGGGCAGCGAGACAAAGTGCTTGGCTGCGCCGTGGCGGGAGCCCCCCAGAGCAGCTCTTCGCTACTAGGGGAGGGGGCGGGGGAGGCTGCTTGGGCCTGGCGGCCCCAAGCGGCCTCTCCTTCCCATTAACGGGCGCCCGGGGCCCCTGCAAGCTCCTGCGTTGCGCGCTTCCAGCTTCACCAACAAACGGAGCTGCAAATCTGGTAATCGCTTGCGGAGCCTCGGCACGAACCCCCTTTCCCCGCATTCCCCCCCCCGTACTCCTCTGGCGGCAGCAGGCGGAGAAAGCCCCGCTTCCCCCTGGCTTTGATGGCACGCGTGAGTTGGCTTCCCACTCTTTTTTTTTTAACTCTCCTCCTCCTCCTCCTCCTCTCCTCTCCCCTTGTTGTCTGGTCTTCCCTAAGGAAACTCAAGGGCTCACATTTCCAGGTGTTTCTTCCTGTCTTTCTCCCTGTCAATGATCTTTTCTTCCCTTCCCTTCTCTCAGCCCCATCCTCCTTCACCTTTGTCACCACAATCCTGAACAGATGAAGTTTGTGCTTCTCAAGAAAGGTTGGATGTTCCTTTTGAGGAGGGAACCTAGCGTGACATCTGTATGTTGACCTACTACTGAGCCATGGCATGTGTGCACATGCAATGGAGGCATGAGGGAGAGCTATGAAAGAGATGGTGGCTCTCCAAAACAGGATGTACATGCAGCACATACACATACTTTTTTCTTGCAAGGGAGAGGGTGACTCTGTTTGGACATACAGATGATGAGGAGGAATCCAGTTTTGAAGGATTTTAACTCTTGTGTTTTAGCTTGGTTGCTGATTGAGCTAAGGTTTTTGTACTTTTAAAGTTATTGTTGATACCATATTGGTTTTGTTGGCTCTCTTTTCCACTTACAGAGCTAGTTTACTGTTTTTCTTTGAAATAAATATTCAAAAACATTTAACCTACTGATGCCTCAATTCATGTAATTTTATTGGTATCTATTTTTATTTTTGAAATTTACCAGTAGCTGCTGCATTTCCCACCCTCGACTTATACTCGAGTCAATAAGTTTTCCCAGTTTTTTGTGGTAAAATTGGGTGCCTCGACTTATATTCGGGTCGACTTATACTCGAGTATATACGGTATATCATAATGTGATAATGAAAACAGAGATTGTGAAGGCTAAATCATTAAAGTGTTTGGAAATTAGGGTGATTAGTCAATCATTTTTTCATAAGTTATGATTTTTGCTTTATAATCTCTTTTTCTCCTGGGGTCATTGAAACTATATCCACCAACTATATCCAGTTATATCTGATGTATTTTAAATAATATTTTGCTTTTCTCTCCATAATTTATATCATTATTTTCTTCCACCTATTTTGTACAGAGATTAAAAGATCTCAAGCAAAGAGAATTTGCTCGCAATGTTTCGTCAAGATCCCGGAAAGATGAGAGAAAGCAGGAGAAAGCCCTTCGCCGTCTACATGAGCTGGCTGAACAGAGGAAACAACTAGAATGGTGAATTATGACCTACTACAAGGATGCAGAATATTTAAAGCTAGAGTCGGGCGAGGGTGTTTAAATGGAGCTTTTGGCCATTTTGTTCCTTAAAAATACTCAAGCTGCCTGCCATGGTTCCTGGTCCCTGATGTGATATTTGAGCTGATAGAATTTGCACAGTGTTGGTAAAAAAAAAAAAAAAGTTTTATTTCAACATGCAGGTTTGACTGACTTGTAATTAAATATGCAATTATTTCAAGCCATACACTAGAGATAGAATGGAGTGCTGCTTAAATCTTTGTAGACCAAAATTTTAATCTGCCATTTCCTCAAAACAGAAATGTCCACCTCCTCTCTCCTACTTATCTGGGATGATTTTTTTTTAAAAAAGTGCAGGTTCTGATATGAGTACAAAAATGAGCTGAAATGATTATTAATGGAATTATTAACGCCAATAGTTCTGGTATTTTATATGGAAAAAGACCTAAGCCAAAAACAAGTGGGCTATCTATTCATACCAAGTTCCTTGTATATATCCAAACTGTGTGAACTTTGTTCTCAGTCATTTTGAGGTTTTTTTCCCTTGATTTTGAAGTCTCGAGTTGTATACATTTAATTTTAAATCTTATACTGAGTTAATTCACTTTCTGACAAGTGCATGCTGTAGAACAGAGTGATGTTTCCATATTGCTTGTAAGAGTAACTTGTTAAACAGATTCTGCAAGGAAAGGGAAATTTCAAAACAATAGTTACTGAATATATTCATTGTTTGCAGAGCAATTGTATAAAAGCAAAAAGATTGCAAATGCATAAAGTTTTGAGTGTAACACTAAGGTGAAAATATTAGTAATCATGTATTTTATTCTTGTGGTCTGCTTTTTCTCCCTCCCTATCTTCCAGTGCTCCAGGAAGTGGCCCGATGTTTAGAACCACTACTGTGGCAGTAGATGAAGAAGGAGGAGAGGATGATGTGGATTCAACATTTCCTGGTAGTTGCTCCTCCTCCTCACCAGCTTCTGGGCAAGCTAGCAACATGACCATGGATAAAAGTATAACTTACAGCAGTGGGCAAATCAGTAGTAGTCCTGGACTTGCTCAAGTTCCTGCCCAGATATCACAAGCTGTTGGTCTGGGAATTAACAAGACAGGTGTGTCTTTCTCATTTGCGAAAAAAGCCCCTGTAAAGCTAGAATCAATTGCTTCAGTATTCAAAGACCATGTGGATGAATCCAGTTCTCCTGATGATGAAGTTAAAAGTGATGAAAAAACCCATTCAGATTCTGGAACTTTGGGAAAAATTGGAGAAATTGAAGGAACAAACAGCTCTGACAGCAAGGGAGAAGAAGATGAGCAATCACAGGAGAAAGATGCTACATTATCAAAGCTAAGAAAAATGAAACGGGATGATGGACCAATGGCAGTAGAACCAGAATATTATCACTATATTCCCCCTGCACATTGTAAAGTGAAGCCCAACTTTCAGTTTTTGCTGTTTATGAAGGCAACGGATCAGGTAGAAGCAGAAGCAGCAAGCAAAAAAATAGCTTGTGAAAGGAAACAAAACAATTCCCCTAAACTCAAAGTGGCAAAAAGTGATGAGAAGGAGACAGCAGCAGAATGTGTGACCCCTCAGAAGGAGCAGAGTCCTGCCAACCAAATCAACAAAATGGAAGATAAGGACATTTTGAGGGAAACAGGCAAGCAAGAAGAAAAACAACTTAAGGGAAACAATTCTCTAGATTCAGATGACATTAAAGAGATTCCCCAGGCTCCAGGAACTAGTAAAGAAACCACAGAAGGGCCTAAACATTTAACAGGGCCTTTCTTCCCTGTTCTGAGTAAGGATGAGAGCACCACCCTCCAGTGGCCTTCAGAACTGCTGATTTTCACCAGAGCAGAACCCTCTGTGTCATATAGCTGCAATCCCTTATATTTTGACTTTAAGCGGTCTCGTAACAAAGATGCTAAAATGAAAGGAACGGAAAAACAGAAAGGTTCAATAAACCTTTCAAAGGAGAAAATGCAGGCTGCTGAAGATAGTGATGCAAGCAAAAGCAAAGAGAAGGATATACTAGCTGGCACTTCAACTGCAGTGCCAGAAAGCAAGACCTTGGTAATGTGTGGCAAGCAGGAAGTCAGCCCTGTAAGAACTGGCAAAAGTGAAAATCTGGAAGAGAGCAGTAGAGGCAATCTTGCTAGTCGCAAAGACAAAATGGGAAAATCTCACAAACACAAAAAAAAGAAGAAGCACAAAAAATCCACCAAACGTAAACACAGGCGCAAATGTGAGGCAGAGGAGAAAAGCAGAGAAGGGGATTTAGCAGAAGATAAATCCAAGAAGCAGAAGAAACACAAGCACAAAAAGAACAAATCATCTTTTCTCACTGAGGCTGAACGGATACAAAAGACTGAGGATACTGGCTATTCTAAAAAAAGAAAGTGGTGTGTACAAGACTCTCAAAGAAAGTCTCTTTCTGTTGAAGAAAGCAATAAGAAAGAGGATGGTGATACTTCTTCCCAAGATCATGGCAACAAAAAAACCAAGGGGGACTTGCAGCAGTCCTTGTTTGCAAGCAAAAAGCGACCTTCAACCTCCACTTCAGTTTACCCCAGTCATCGAGGCCAACAGAGCAGTGGTGGCTATGAGAGTGATGGAGATTCCTCCTGCCACAAGCACTTCAGGCAGAAATCAGCATCACAGTATAGTGATGATTATTACTCTGGCAGTGACTGTTCACGAAGCCACTCACGGTCAGGACATAGACACTCCTCAAGAAGATCATCTCAGAGATCCTATTCATCAACTTCATATGCTTCCTCAGACAATAGTCGGTACAGTCGGCACCATAGCTACTCAGAAGACAGCTATAGTGATTACAGTGACCGATCACAAAGTCGTACTAAGCACTCCCATGACTCAGAGGATGATTCAGATTATACCAGTTCCAAGCGCAGGTCAAAGAGGCGCAAGTACTCTTCTTCAGAAGATGACTACAGCTTAAGCAGAAGCAGGTCCCGGAGCAGGAGCGGAAGTCGAACTCACACCAGAGGGAGATCAAGGACTAGAAGTCGAGGAAGGACACGCAGCAGTAGCTGTAGCCACAATCGAAGCAAGCGGCGGAGCAGGACCCGAACAGTACATAATTGGAAACGGAGTAGAAGTTACAGCCGAGAACGTAGTCGGAGCACAAGAAGCCTTTCACAAAGATCTCTCTCACGGAAAGGGTCCCGTGGTCATGAAAGCCCTGGGGAGAGAAGATCTGGCCGGCGTGATTTCATCCGGTCAAAGATATATCGCTCACAGTCCCCTCATTATTTTAAAGTCAGACAAGGTGAAGGGTTTGCAAGAAAGGATGAAGTCAGAGGAGAAGAAGCTATAGGAGCCTCCAGTCTCTCTCAAAATATCGGCAGCTCTAACTTTGGGAACATCTGTAACCCTGAGGAGAAAAATTCTGCCACAGCGAAACTCCTTCTGGAAAAAATCCAGTGTAGAAAAGTAGAAAAGAAATCTAGCAGCAATGATGATTCCATTACAGGATCTCACAAGGTAGGAATTAAACTGAAAGATCCACCACAAGGCTACTTTGGCCCAAAGCTTCCTCCCTCATTAGGCAATAAGCCCGTTCTTCCATTAATTGGAAAACTTCCTGCAGTTAGGAAACCAAGCACTAAGCAGTGTGAGGAATCTGGTTTAGAAAGAGGAGAAGAATTGGATCTATCGGAGCTGGATGAAACAACCCATGAGAGTGGAGACCTTGTTTCAGCAAATCAACCTCAAGTGGAGGAAACCTTGGTGACTGGAATAGAGGACAATGTTTCAGCTGATCAAAACCCAGAAGTAGCCACAAAGCTAGTTCCTATTCCTCTTGAGGCCCCAGTACTCCCAGAGCAGTATGGCTCTGGTGACCTGGTTGTGCCACATAATTTCCTCCCTGATCCCAATGAAAATGAAGCTTTAGAGTCTCTTGATAGTGGAAACCAACCTGTCCCTATAGAAGGAAGGATGGTACCTTTAGTCCCAGATGTTGAGCATTTTCCTAGCTATGTAGCACAAAGTGGGGAGCCCAGCATCAGTGGGGAGCCTGAAGGCACTGAAGACTCTTCCTTGGCACCTCTAGAGAGCCAGCCCATCACTTTCACACCAGAAGAGATGGAGAAATATAGCAAGCTTCAGCAAGCAGCTCAGCAGCATATTCAACAACAGTTTCTTGCCAAGCAGGTCAAGACCTTTCCAGCCTCAGCTGCTCTAGCTCCTGCCACAGCCCCTGCCTTACAGCCCATTCATATCCAACAACCTGCGGCAGCTGCAGCCACCTCCATTACAACTGTTCAGCATGCCATCCTGCAGCATCATGCAGCAGCAGCAGCTGCAGCCATAGGAATCCACCCTCACCCACATCCCCAGCCTCTTGCTCAAGTACATCACATTCCCCAGCCCCATTTGACACCTATCTCATTATCCCACTTAACTCATTCAATCATCCCAGGGCACCCTGCTACATTCCTGGCCAGCCACCCCATCCATATCATCCCTGCTTCTGCCATCCACCCAGGTCCTTTCACTTTTCATCCTGTCCACCATGCTGCCCTCTACCCAACTCTCTTAGCTCCCCGACCAGCAACTGCTGCTGCCACAGCATTACATCTCCATCCCCTTCTGCACCCCATTTTCTCAGGGCAGGATTTGCAGCATCCTCCTAGTCACGGCACATGAAGTGAAAAAGATGTGGCCTCTTTTGGGGAGAACATAGGGGCATATATCTCTGTGTGCATTGATTGGTGTTTTGTACAGACTGTCTGAAGGCCATGACTGACACCACCTGAGAATAGTGAAATGGGAGAACTGGGTGTGGAAAGGGGAAGTGAATGTAACATATCCATGGAAAGGGGGAAAATGTTGCTGAAGTTCTGTTTGTCAGTATTTTCAGGATCCTCTGCACCAGAGCGGTGACTTACTCACATCTATATGAATGTGAAGTTCTTCAGCAGATAGGCCTCTCTTAATTGCTGATTCTTGTGTTTTTAAATCATTTCCTCTCCACCCTGAAGTTTTGAGTGAATAATATCTAAATTATTTGCCTTTATTTGCTATTTATTTGAGTTCACTTTAAGGCTTAAAACTTTAAGCAAAAGAGTCAAAAAATAGTCTACATCCAACCCATTCCTCTATTCCTCTCTACCCAATCAAGAACCATTTTCAACAACCTGCTGATTACTACAAACAGCAAGCTTTCTTCTCAAGCAAGATTGGCCCTGCTTTCTTCCCTGTGCCACTGCCACAAGGGGAAGGAACAGAAAGTAATTCCTTTATCAGTCTTTGAAGCAATATGTTGTACTGGAATCCTGGGAACATCCAGAATATGACTTGTATTCTGTCCTCTGTAATATTTGATGGTTGCTTATTAACTTATAATTTTTTTTTCAGAAAAAAAGGTTTTTAAAAATTGCACTGAACTCTGTACATGTCAATGCTGCTTTTTGTAGCTCTTCTGACAAATGTTCCATAATGATAGTATACTGCAATAACATTTTTATAGCTTGCTCTTTGAGTGGTACTTGTTCAGGTTGTTTGGATTATCTATAAATTTTAATGTAGTTGGAAAGAAAGTTTGCAACAAAGTTTCACGGTTCATTGTGGCAAAGGCATAAGAAGAATTTAAGCATGTCTATTCAAGCTCAGTTTTGTTTTCTTGGATGCCAAGAAAACAAAGGAAAACATCGGAATTATTTTCTACTAGAGAAAATGTGACAAGATTTGGAATAAAATAAGAGCAAGGATATGAACCTTTTTATACCATAGCTAATGAATTCCAGTGACTTATCTTGGAACATCTGTGAAGCCTGTGTGATACTTTGATCTTTGCTGCATCTTCTTGTAAAGAGCCAGGCTGCTATTTGGAGAGAAGTAGTCCATTGGATGGGTAAAAAAAAAAAAAGTCCAAATGACTTTCCAATCAGAAGAAAAGGTGTGTCCCACAGAAAAATCTCAGAAATCTAATAACTTGGGGGGGGGGATTTAAGTTTGCAGCAACGAAGTTTCTATATAGAGGTGTGTGACTGTATGTGTGTGCTTTTGTGTGTGTATCTATGCACACACACTTGTGTTTATGTAAGGCTATTGTTTAAACGTGTGCCTTTACTGTATATGCTTTAGAAAGATTCTGAGTGGTGTGTTTTTATTTGGATTTCTTCCAAATGAAGTGATAGATTACCTGATTTCACAGCTGTCCCTTTTAATGGAGAGAATGTCTGCCTTAAAAGAGAGATAATAATTTTGTTACATTTAATTCTTCTACTTATTTTCTTCAACTCTGGTGGGGGGAAAAGAAGGCAAGAAAAGAAAGTGAGCTTTCTGTGCAGCCATGGCTATTTATAACATAACTGTCCAACTATTGCTAATGTTTATCATGGAAAATGGCCTCCATTCCAAAACTTCCAATATAACCACTGTTCTTTGCTTCTCTGAATATTTCAAGCTCCAGGCTTTTTTTCCTTTGCTAAAAAAAAGCACTGGGAATACAGCTCTTCTGACCAAGGAACTCTGTATCTAATTGCTTAGATAACTGAGGTAGCAAAACAGTATTTCTGTAATTACTGAATGCTTCATTTCCCTGAGATTATGATCCAAGATCCAGCATTCCAGTGGGGCACAAGACGACTTCTGCAAGAACTGTTCCAACAAAGAACACACTCTTATTTCAGTGTCACGCGTGTGTGTGTGTGTGTGTGTGTGTGTGTGTGTGTGTGTATATATATATATATATATATATATATATATATATATATATATATATATATATATATATATATATATATATAATACATACATATACACACACATATATATAGCATACATGCTATAAAAATGAGGAAAATAAACTTTATAATAACTAGTAGTGTGGGGCAAAGTGTATGTTCTTGTTTCCAAAGAAGCAGAATCAAGTTGCTAGTTCTTGTATTGTCAAAACCCACTTTTTAAATAGGTCTGAGCAGAAAGAAGTCCTATAAACCTGGCTCAGTACATTACATATGGTTTATCTAATCATGTGTAATCTGCATATTGCATGTGCAATAATGTTCATTCTGATATTTTGAAGCATGTAAGATACAACTTATAAAAATACTTGGGTATAAAATACCATTCACACTGATATTTCAATATACTGACGATTCAAACATTACTTTTAAAAAATCATGGATAAACTTGGAAAAGAAGATTACAATAGAAGGCTTTTGTTTACCATCTCTTGCACTTTCAATCTAGAGAAAACACTCAGGTCTACCCAAAGAATTAGTAACTTAAGGCAATTTAAAAAATGACTTTCTGTTCCCCTGCAGAAAAAATCAAATACTTTATTAATTAGCTCAGGAGGAGAGAGTGGAATTGGAGAGTGTGTGAAGAAGCTGCTACAATTGTCATTCAGCCTCCAATATCTGTCAGGAAGGGCAACTCCTAATACCATATGTTACCTATACTGTATGTTACCTCCTCCTAATCCACTTAATTGTTTTTGGCATGAGGACATATTTCTAGGCAGAATACTGAGCTGTAACCAGCCATTTTTACTTTTCAAGAAAAGTTATAGCTTCCATCTGGGTGTTATTCTTGAAATAAAAATGCTTTTAATTTGCTTTGAAGCATAGTAGCCTCCAATTTTTTGATGTTTCTTAATGTTAAAAAGTAGGTGGAATTTGACAAGCCCCAAGAAAATGTGTATATCCCCAGCTGCTATTACCACAATGAACTCATAAATGGTTATGAGTATCCAGAAGGGATTATGACTATACTGCTTTGTAGAAAATACTCCATGCAGCAGCATATTCGTAGGCCTGCATCATCAGACTTGGATCAATGAATATCAACAAGCAGTCAACCTGAGCCTATTAAAAAATTTCAGGCCCATCACCAGCATTAAGAATAAAATAATTATAGCACTGACACCTGGGCTAATGCTAATATAAAGGAAAAAAAATTGTGGGTTGTCAAGATTTGAAAACAGTAGAGGAATTTCATTTCCAATAATACTTTTTAAACGGAAGCCCCTAGTCGGTATATGGCTTTTTGATAAGGCCTATGCTGGTTTCTCCATGCATAGTGGAGTAATTGCACTAAGTTGATAACAAGGCCCGGTCATGTATGCAGAGCAGAAACAGTTCCCATCCCAATAGATAAGGCTACAAAGTCAATTCTACAATTCTTTTGTCCTGCAAACTTTATTGAGCCATAGTTTCAGATGGGAGAGAATCATTTTGTATGTTTAAAAGAACTGTTGTCAGTTAATACAGATTTTGAAAATTGATGTTCAAATTAAAAGTCCTATCTCAGAACTCTTGATGTTCTTTTCAAGTCCTGTGTTGTACAGCAAAAACCTTAATGTTTGAAAACTACACAGCCTAGACTGTTTGGTCCTTATTCATAATGGCTGTCATAGTAATACCAGATCTTTTACTCTATTTACTTTATTAGCTGATTAAAGGCTTAATATATATTGCAAATCTGATTTAAAAATACACTTCCTTATTTTCATCACATTTGCTTTTAACTAAAGGCTATTTGTAGTCATTTGAATTGGCACTCTTCAACTTGAGGCAATGTACTCTTAAATTTGATGCCACATGCAGTCTTTCTATGTGATACACTCTTACTATATAAGATTGCATCATAAGCAAGTACTAACAAGATTTCATTGTTTTAAAAATGTTACTTAAAAACAGTATTTATATAGTATTTTTTAAATATTACAAGTAATACAGATAATTAAAATACCTCTTATATTCAACAGAAACCCGAGGCTGATCATAAACTCATTTCTTGAACCCAGTTGACAGTTTAAAAAGCAATGCAAAATAAATACAGGATGGTACATGTATTGTTCTTGTCAATAAATATGCCTTGGGACTCTACTGATGTTCTGTTGAAGACACATTATTGTTATTCTGGGTATTTTTTCCCTAAAGTACATCACATTATTTGGTGTTAACCTTCTGCCTAACTAGATTTGTAATTTGAAATTCCTGTAGGTAGACTTCAAATATTTAAAAAGTTTGTAATGACTAGAAAGTTTTAACCTTTAATAGTGATATATATCTATAGTGTTAATCTCAGGAAATAGATTCCTGACTTACATATGATTTTTACACACACCATTTTGTTTTACATCCCTTATGTTCAATCAATTTGGAACAGCTTATAAATTCTACAAACAATTTTCTACAGGGCTTCCTGAAGGTTGATAACAGTTCATGCTCTTTCCTTAGGAAGGAAATGGATAGAGGCTGGCTGATGATTTTTTAAAAAGTAGCTCTCTTAATGAATCACTCATAATTTGTAATATGAATTATATATCATGGGAATCTTGGGGAGAAAAGTATTCTATAAGGAGGACACTTGTTTAATCTTAGCATCTTACATAAGGATCTATCAGAAACTCAACATCTGCTATTTATGGGATGGGGAGGTGGCTGTGGGGGAGGGCAAGTTTATAACATCTCAGCAAAAAAAAAAAAATTCCACCAAACAACCTGCTCAAGAGTCACCATGTATTAAGAGTTAGGAAATACATCACAAGAGCTTTGTAAATTCACAGGAAATCATTCCACAAAACATACTAACAATCTTTCTAATGATTTTTTAATTCTTTTTGAGTGGAAACCAGAGAAGAGGCGTTCACAATGGAAATGATGTTACCTAAGACACTTAAGTTGTCTCTGTTGAACTTCCCCAACTCTTCTGCAATCCTCTGAAAAGCAGCAGTAAAAAAAGTAAAGTGGGGATTTGATTTATATATGCTTGGTTAAGTATCATTAGCACAAACTTAAAGATGGTAGAATAGAGCCTTCTATCTAATCCACCACCATCATCCCAAGTTGCCCATTTTTTGTTCATCTGTCTTCAGACACCATCTAGTTCTGCCTCAATTTCCTCTGGATCAGTTAAATCAGTTCCTCCTGAAATAAACAGCTTATCAGCCAATGCTGCTTACAATTCATTTTGAATTATTATAATTCATCTTTTTCATTACCTAAATTTCCTGGCCAGAATATTAACAAATCTCCCCCCATCCTGTTCTCCCACGAGCTGTTCAGAGCATCCAGCAGTGGGAGGTGCTTCAGTCTTTGCATGTAAAGGCTGGGCTTATTTTCTGGAACGGGACTTCTCCCCAGCGTTCCTCAGTTTTGGCTCAGCCTCGTGGAAGAGAGGCAGTGCTTTTTGTTTTTCCTTGGCCAAAACAGGAGAATTATTTGTATTTCAGGTTTGGAGATAGCCAATTTGTCCTTAAGGCTCTGTTAGCCTCTAAATAACGATCTACTGATATCCTTTTCCACCTGGCTGTTGGAGATCGCAATATTGGGAAGCGCTGCTCGCACCGCAAAGCAGAGGGAGGCTTCGGCATCGTTCCGCGTTCCCCCAACCACTAGCCCTACCCTTGCCATAGCGATAGCCATGCCATTTACAAACTGGCATGGCATTTTTTTCACTCGAAAGCTGAGTCATATCACTTTTTCCCCCTACAAATGCCATCTTGGGTTGAAGGGCATAAACACCAGGTTCTTTCTCACCCCTCCACATTGTTTAACCATAATGAGAAGCTGTCTGGGGAAAATCCTTCATATGGCGGGAGATTGCTGCTGGTAGCGCGTGCCTAATTTAACAGCCGGACGCCACTGTGCTTAAGGCGGATCGCATGGCCGCACTGGGTGAGAATCATCAGGCTGTGTGAGGTAGTTTCCCGAGTAGAGGTTTCTCTTCAAGAACCCTAGGGAATTATTGCACCCTCGTTTTTAATCCATATTCAAGAACATCTTTTACATAAGTTGGTTGGCTTAACCCTCACAATCCTACCTACCCAGTGGCGCAACAGTGAGCACCAAGGCCTGTCCGGCTGTGCATGGAAGCTGTTGAAGGCCTGTGACTCTTATTCTGGCCTGTTAGGCATTCTCAATTGGGCTGATTTGGATATCCAATAAATTTAGCTGTTATATTGAAAATATAAATATATATATATACAGTGATTATCATATAATAATAATAATAATAATAATAATAATAATAATAATAATACAACTATATTGGTAGTAATATAATAATTTATTATTGAGATATGACTCACTACAAATAGATAAGGGCACATGGAAGGCGCACAGGACCTCTCAAGTTTCTTCACCCCCCAGTCCAGGACTATTTCCTCCCACCCTCCTCCTCCCCTAGATCTTTCCCTCTCATCCAGGCACAGCTTGGCTCCCCAGAGTCAACATGCCCAGTTAACTGGAATATCAACCATGGGAAGGGGCCCTTAAGCTACATTCATACCAATGGCTGTCGGCCTTCATCAGGATGACATTCTTCCAGATGAAGTTCCAGAGAGGATGAAGGCATGAATGGAGCTGGCTATACACCAGGGAATTGTAGCAGGACTGCAACACACAGTTCTGATCAGGAAACATCCTGTACCTGCTGATTATGATTCACAATCATTACAGTCGTTGGCCAGGTTGGAGCAACACTATACCCAGGTACAATTTCAGAGGGATATGCCCCTCCAGGGGCTGCAGGAAAAGGAGGAGGAGGAGGCGGAAGGGGTGGAACAAATTGATCAAATGGAACATATTGAATCAGGGTCTGTACATGACAGCGACCCGGCCCTGTTAGAGGCGGACCCCTTAGAAAGGGATATGTCTGAGGATGAGGCCTTGTTCCTGATCAACCTGCATTTACAGGCTTATTCCACCCACTAAATCACTATTCAATCACTATTGTTCAACGCCAAAAACACAGCGCACCTGGACAAGTTGGCTCCTTCTACCACACCAACTCCTTCACAAGAGGAGTCAGAAGAATTAATTTTCAACCAACCGGTAGTCGAGGCAGATGTGATTCCAGTTCCTCACATGTTTTTGGACCTAGTGCAGCAGTGTATCCTGCCCCCATGGGCATCTGCAACAGTGTATCCTGCCCCCATGGGATATGATAGAAAATATTTCAATTTGGCCCCTGATTTCTCTAAATTGTTGAATACTCCTGAGGTAGATGAATCAATAATGGGATTGGTGTCCTCGTCTTCCATTCCCAGTAAAGTGCTGGAGGTGTTAAAGCCGGAGGAAAAGCGGGCTGAGTTGGCTCTATACAGGGCCCATCAGTTTGATGCATGGGCCATAAGAGCAGCCAGGACCGCTTTCTTCTTTACTCGATCTTCTCTCAGATGGCTCTGTCACTAATTCCAACATTAGAGTGCATCAGGACATTAGTAAACTTATCGCAGCCGCGGAATTCTCTGCTGGTGCAACATTCCATGCAGTTAAGTTTTCATCTAGGGCCATTACTTCCCATGTTACAGCACGACACTTACTATGGTTAAAACATTGGCAAGCTGACATAAAGCATAAGTGTTTGGCTCTGCTCTTGATCCACTGCTAATTGAGACCAGAAGCAAAAAGAAGATAATCCCTTCTCTTTTTCAAAAGTCAGATTCTAGAAACACTCAGTCCTTTCAGAGGGGGTCCTTTCATCCCTTCTATCAAGGACCATATTCAGCTAGATATCAGAGATCCCCAACATTCAGACCAGGGCAGCAGTCAGAGAGGTCCGACTTCAGATTCAGAAACAGAAGGGTTGGGCAATCCAAGACACCCTTTCGAGGGGCAGGAAACAGGTCATTCCGGCACCCAAAATAACTATTGACTCGGCTCCCATTGGCAGATGCCTTAAATTATTCACGGACCAATGGGACTCTTCATCTGATTCCTGGGTCAGAGAGACAATCAGATTTGGCCTAGCTCTAGAGTTCCAATCCACACACACCCCAGACTTCATGTTGTGGCTTCTTTCCAGAAATCCAGTTAAATGGAATCTTATGGAAACAGCTATCCAACATCTACTGGAAATATGAGCCATTCAACCAGTAGCTACCAACCAACAAGGGTGAGGTTTCTACTCACATCTCTTCGTTGTTTCGAAAAGTTTGGGGAGGGTGGAAAGTAATTTTAGACTTGAAATGGCTTAACCATTTCTTGGCATATCGCAAGTTTAAAATGAACACCCTGCAATCTGTCTTACTCGGCATCAGAAAGGGTGATGTCCTTATGTCAATAGATTTGACAGAGGCATATTTACATATTTCAATGTAAACAGTAAATTTTTGCAATTCTATTATAATAACCACCACTTTGAATATGTTGCCTTTCCCTTTGGGCTAGCTTCTGCCCCAGGACCTTTACAAAGGTCCTCGCAGCACTGGCTGCTCCCTCAGAGGTATCCCTGTACGACTCCAGTGTTACCTTGATGACATATTAATTTTGTCATCTTCCACTCATTCAAGCAGTTATAGATACTCAGACCACATTACAATCACTAGAACAACATGGGTTCTAAATTAATTAGGCAGAGTCATTTAACACCATCAACTCAATTGATCCACCTGGGGTCAATCATAGATATGGTGGAAGGCAAAGTTTTCCTGTCGCCAGATAGACAAAACAACATACAATTCGTTAATGAGATCAGAACCCATAAGAGGGTGTCCTTAGCTGAGCTATCAAAATTGTTAGGCAAAATGATCTCATGCATATCTATTATCCCCTGGGCCCATCTCCACACTAGATACCTTCAGTGGTTCCTGCTTCCGTACCAGCGATCTGGATGAAGCAACTCCAAACACAAAGTCTCAGAACCATCAAAGGTCCTCATATCTCTCCACTGGTGGGCCAGACCAGTCATCAACAGAGGTTGCCTTTTCAAAGAACCCCACAGACTTACCATCACAACAGATGCCAGACTTTCTGGATGGGGAGCTCACTATCAGTCACTCACAGCCCAAGGCCGCTGGTCCTCATGCAGCATAAACTGGCTGGAGCTCAGGAAAGTACATCTGGCTCTTCGCAGCTTCCTTCCACAGGCATGCAATCAACATATATTGATCTTGACCGACAACATAACAGCAAAAGGCCACATAAACAAGCAAGGGGGCATGCAGTGGAAACAACTCATGCGGGAAGCGGAATGAATGTGTCATTGGGTGAAGAACAACCTGCTCTCCATCAGAGCAGAGCACATATTGGGTCTGTCAAACACCCAGGCAGACTGGTTAAGCAGTGGCGCCTGCACCCGACCCTGTTTCAAGAGACAGTCTGGAGATTCGGGCAGCCAGTGATAGATTTGTTCACTTCCCCTCTCAACTCTCAGCTCCCAAGATTCATTTCCAGGTACCCTTCACAAGGAACAGAAAACATCAATGCATTCCTTTGCCATTGGCCCCCGGCCTTCTGTGCACATTCCCATCACTTCCAGTGATCGTCAGGGTCATCCAGAAGCTGCTGGGAGAGAGGGCAGAGCTATTGCTAGTAGCACCGTACTGGCCCAGACAGCTGTGGTTCGCAGACCTTCGCAGTCTGTCTTCATCAGAACCATGGAGAATTCTGCTGGACAAGATTTGGCTAACCCAGGGACCCCTTCAACATCCAGACCCCCAATGGATGTACCTAGCCATCTGGAGGTTGAGTGGAGATGTCTGAAGAATGAGCAGTTATCTAACAAAGTCATAGCCACCATCCAAGCTGCCAGGTACCCCTCAACAAGTCGCATTTATAATGCCATGTAGTCCAGTTTCTGCAAATGGTGTACTAAGTCTCACATTGATCCCACCTCTCCATCAGTGGCTCAAATCCTAGAGTTTTTACAAGAAAGGCTTGACAAGGGTCTATCACCAAATATGTTGAAAAGACAGGTGGTGGCTTTGGCGTCAGTTGCCATGTGAAGGTCTACCATCTCTTTCTCATCACCCACACATACGGAGTTTTCTTCGAGGAACCACAAATTTACATCCACCAGTGGTTCACTGTTATCCAACTTAACAAGGTCCTTGTTGCACTCACGAAGTGTCCCTTCGAACCCTTGAAATCTTTGAGTCTCCAGTTTCTGACATACAAGGTAGTTTTTCTAGTAGAGATAACTTCTGCTCGTTGTATTTCAGAACTGGCAGCTTTGTCAATCAGATATGATTTTTGTGTCTTCAATTCAGACAGGGTGATCCTTCGTCCAGATCAACTAGGAAACCAGTCCTCCTTAGGCACTAAGATACAAAATTGGGTTACCTTAAGCCAGTTATTTTCTCAGCCTGGGAAGAAGGCATTGGCAAAATTCTTGCCAAGAAAACTGCAGGGACTTGTTCAGGCAGTCATTAGGAATCAGGGCTGACTTGAAATATCTGCCGCCTCTCCATCCCAATATCTCACAGGATACTTCAGCAGTTATCTATTTTAACAGGTCCCCATCCAACCCATTCAATGTATGAAAACCCCCAAAAATGGCCATTGGGGGGGAGGGGTGTTAATAATGCTTCTTTGCAACAGTTCTTATCCTAATAAAAGCTTGCTTCAGCTTGTTTCAAGGGCAAGCACTCCATCATTCTCATGTGTTATTGTTAATATTCCCCAGTTCCTGCTGTGAAACTTCTGCAGGATGTCTGATAAATTGATATCTTTCATTCATGATGGCTTTGTGGGGAGGAAGCAGTTTAGGAAATGTGTCATGGTTGTGGTTATTAGGAGTATGATAGAATTAGTGTTATAGCATGAACAACATAGTACCTGGAAAGAAAGAATATGAAGAAGATGGTTAAAGGCCACAGGTCCTTGGATTTGCTTGTCATGGTCTGGCCCTTCCTGATGAGATTTCTATTCCTTTGCCAAAGAGGATGGACCCTCAATTTGCATGCAGATGCCCCCACTGTGTATTCTGGCCCTACCGGAAGCTATTTTGGATTTGCCTTGGACTTCTTCCAGGACAGTAAAGGAAGGTAGGACCATATTGATCAGAGAATAGTAGACTCTGGCATTTGTTAACATAACAGGAATTGGGGAATACAAGGAATCAGTTTCTTGGGACAGGTCAGCACAATTTATTTTTTATAAATACTAGAGCTATATTCCCAAGCAGAGAACTTTAATGATATTATGTTTTGTGAAATCTTGAATATGGGTTTAAAATCTAGCAATTTTTTAAAAAGATTATTAAAATAATTTACACAAATTTCAAGACAATACTGATCTAATGAATCTGGAAAAATTCATTAAAGCTGGACATTTGCCCCCCAAAAAAGGACCTCAATAATTCCGTGGGAATGCAACATAATTATCTCTTCCTAAATCTCAACTTCCAATAACTATATATAATTTGTTTCTTTTAAAGTTACTTTTCCAGATCAAAAATTTCATTTGGAAGAATGAAAAGCAAATGATTATTTATTCTTAAAGTAGTAACCGAGTAAAGTTTATTACAACATGCCAAAGTAAAAAAAGAATAGAAAAGAAATGTGTATTGTTAATATACAGATAGTATTTGACTTAAACCATTGACTTAGCAACCAAAGTTAAAACAAACACTGAAAATAAATAATCAGTCCTCACATAACCATTGCAGCAATTGGTATGCATTTAAGAAAATTGCAACAAACTGGGATCTCATGATTGCTGCTTGCTTCTGACAAGCAAGGTCAACGGGGAAGCAGGATTTGCTTAATGACATCATGATTCACTTAATAACTGCAGTGATTCATTTAACAACCATGGCAAAAAGAACATAAAATTGGAAATGACTCACTTAACTGCCTTGCTTAAGAATGAAAATTTTGATCTCAAATGTGATTGTAAATTCAGGACTACTGGTAGTACAATTACACACTGAAAAGGAATACCAAGTGCTGCTACCATGGCCATAGCCCCTACTTCAGGATATTTTTAACTGTTCCACAGAACCCCAAGATTTCATGAGATCTTGATAAGAGTCCATGAGAGATTAAGGGAGAGAAAAGAAAAAAATAGCTGGTTTTTTTCATCACTAGAATGGAAATTGGAGGATGGTGGTGTTAAATTAACAAATTCCATGGAACAAGTTTGAAAATACCTGATCTAATTCATCAACAAAGCCAAGGTATAAATTTTAACTGTAACAACCTATAATACTATATTATGGCTTAGTGTTCTCTGTTAACATCTCCTTTGCTGGCTCATAGATCTGTTAGCCAAAATACATCTCCTAATGTTATTACAATCTATAGGGTTATTTAGATATATTAGATTTGGAAATTATAGGGGCACTATAGCTGGCGCTTGCCAAGTTTGGAGAGGCCAAGGTAGCTTTTCAATCCTCTGCCAGTTCCTTCTTTCTAGCATTATTCAAAGATTGAAGGTGGCTCTTGACTTGAGTTTAATCAATGGGCAAGAGGAGCCCACTCAACTTAATTATCAGACAGATCCTTTGGTGCATATACATTGTTTCCTAGAATTGACTGGGAAGTTCATTCCTGTTACCTGTTCCAAAAAGCTGATCTTTATGTTACGCTTTTTATGATTATGCCCATGCAACCTACTTTCTGATCAGTAGACACCAAGCAACTCCAGTCAGCACAGCCTAAAGCAGGACTTGCTGATAAATATAGATTTGTAATATCTGATAAATCTGAATCTATCATTTATACAGACATACAACTTAAGAATTGTGTGAGGTGTCCACTCTTCAAAATATTATTAAAGGTAGAAGAGAACCCTTTCTGCTTGGACTCTTCAGTAGACATTTTTTTTGTTTAATTTAGATTTTCTGTTTAATTTAAACTGCTCCCTGCATTACACATGCAATGCATACGCCTCTTGTTCTCCCCACTTATCTAGAGCAGAAAAAGATTATCCATATTTGCCCATCATCATTTATGATTTGTTTTTATGATTCAGCTGACTTTCCTAGAGGAAAGAGAGAAAGCAAAAATAAAAAATGATTAGATCTAACTGAAATAGAAGAAACCCAAATAATCAAGTCCTTGGAAATTCAGGATAGATGAATCATATGATCAGTATCATATGACCACACTTATCTAAACATGCTGACAACATTGCTAGGATAATTGTAACTAACTAGGTGGCATAGCAAAGTTCACCTTTTTCAGTTTTTACATTGTTCTAAAAGATGAATATAGGAATTGTTCTTAAGATCCTCCTGCATGTTTCTTGCAAAATGATTCATGCAGTACAACCATGGCTCATTCTTATTCTAAAAATTACAACAGATTTAGTTCTGAAACTAAAGAAACATTAATCTAACAGTACAATTCAAAACATTTGACTTTGCAGTTTACATATTTTTGTCACACAGAATACAATGTAATTATTTTTAGGGAAGGCATTTATTCATGCAATGATACTAAAAATGAAATAATCAAAAAGCATAGCTTTAGTCTTGTGACATCATGTCTTGAAACAAATATCACAAAACAAAATAAATAACAGTATGAAAGATTGAACTATAATGTTTCCAACTTTTCAAAGGCAAGACTACTTGGTGAAAGATATATTTCTAATGAAATGGAACTTCATACTCTATTGTACACATGGTGCCCTTTGAAAATTCTTGATTTTTTAGGAGGATTTTTACTAGATAGATCTTCAAACAGAGAATATCCCTTTGTGAAACTAAAGATAAGACTGCATTTCCACAATGAGTTAGCTCGTAATATAACTTGTTGCCTACTATAGAATGATACAAGAATCTATTGAGAATGTAGCCACTGCATTTTGTAAATCCTATTGAGGAAACCTGCCAGTTGTATTTTATTCAATAAATCATATCCAATACAGGAGTCAAGTGACATTCATTGCACTTCTTCTACCACAATTACTGCAGTCCAAAAATACCTTCCAACTACTCTATTAAATATTGGTGGTACAAAGGCTGAAAATTGGAAACACATGAGAACTGTAACCATAATGTTTTAATATTAATCATGACCCAGGCTAAATCCTAATGGGAGAGTAGAAATGAAAAATCTATTTTTATTCCTTTGTATGGCAAGATTCTGCATTCTTTGGACACTTACTCCATCTACTGGCCTCCTAAAACTTCCTTGTCCCTGATCATCACAGGGCCATTCCTTGGTATAAAATGCAAACAATGCCAATGAGTGTCTGCAGAGCCTAGATCAACCTTTTTGGCACCAGGGATTGGTTTCATGGGAGACATTTTTCCCTGGATTGGGGAAGGGAGTTTCACTTGTTCACCTGCTGCTCATCTCCAGCTCTGCAGCCTGGTCCTTAACAGGCCACAGACCAGAACTGGTCTCAGGATTGGGGACCGCTGGTCTAGATGATCCATTGTACATCACCCATCATTCTGTGCAATTCACAGAACCAAATAACCTGAGTCTAGTTTGGAACCTATAAGGAGACAGATGCAGGAGACAGATGGGAAGCACTGATTTTAATGCTATTGTCTGTGTGGTAAAAACCTACACACTTTAGTTTAAAAGGAGAGCCATATCTACCAAATTCTTATTTCAACTCATCTTGCATGCGTTATAACTTCAGGTCCGAATACATCTTAACAACAGAATCTTTTAAATGAATCATATACATCCTCAATTAGTTGTTGTTTTTTCCTTCAGGAAAAGTCATTGCAAACTTAGCAAAAGTTCAATGTAGTATAATATCCAAAATATAATAGAATCCCTCCAGATGTCACAAAAATCCATTCAGATTTTTGGTCCTCTCACAACAGAGGGTCTTTTCTATCTAGATACAACCACCTATTTTTTTCTTCTCTAGCATGAATGTAGTCGTGGGGGCCCCTCGGGCCAACACATCGCAGCCTGGTGTGATAGAAGCAGGTGCTGTGTATTTGTGCCCTTGGAAGCCTAATGGTGGTACCTGCGTCCCTATTGAATTTGATACTGAAGGTGAGTAGATTCCCATAATCTGGTCATAAAGCTGTTATGAGCAATTGCTACTATCATCAAAAAATGAGAAGGTGGAGGAGGAAACTATTTGAAAGCTTTTCAGAGTAGCTAACTGATATGAGGAATGAATGAAAACCATCCTATCTTTTTGTACTCATGTGGCCTTTGCTCTAATTTAAAAAAAAATATGTCCAAATGTTCAATTCACCTGTAGCTTCACTATCTTTATGTCTAGAGGGAGCAAGTAAGAAAGTACATTGGGGAAAGACAAGAGAGAAGGAGGTAATGGAGTCAGGATAGGGAAGTTGCAGAAGAAACTAGAGAAAAGGCAGAGTCCTACTCATTTGTCACTAGTATTGATTATGCCAAGTGCCAGCATTCTGATCTGTAACAGATTAGGACAGGGGTCTCCAATCTTGGCAACTTTAAGCCCGGCAGACTTAAACTCCCAGCTCTCAATTCTGGAAGTTGAAGTCTGCCAGGTGTAAAGTTGCCAAGGTTGGAGATCCTTGGCTTTAGGAAATGTAATTTTAGATACAGTAGTATAAGACCATAGATCCATAGCTCAGGAGTTATTTGGGGGCAGGCTAATGTTAACTGCATTTATCTTCTTTAATTGTTTGTATTTTGTCCATGCCACTATTGTTACCCAGGTGATCAAGTGAGAAAACTTGGTGTCATTACTGTGAAAACCTTCAAGTCTAAACAGTGGTTTGGAGCATCTGTAAACACCTGGAAACAAAGTATTATGGTGGGTGCTGGTTTCTGATTCTCTCCAAGAAACTCCAAAGTTGATGAAATACTATGTAGCATAAGCCAAACATTTAGCCAAATGATTTCAGATTTAATTTTGACAGGCCACTTTATAAATATTGCCCCTCAGTTATTATAGCTCAATTTAAAGAAATACAGCCATTTTTTAAAAATGAGGTGCCTTATAAGGGCCAAAAATTCAATTAAAAATAAAAATAAGTTGCTAATAACAAATTATAATAAGATTCTCACAGAGACATTTGAGAGTTTGATAAAGAACCAAGAATTGTTCATTGGCATTGCTTTACTTCTTTAGTAATTACTTTGAAACATTAAATTCAGGCTGTATTTATATAATTTTGCGCATCTCTGGTTCATTTTCAAGAGGCATGCTGAGAGAAATTCTCCAGTGAAGTTTTATATGAATGCTGTTGGCTCCGCATACTAGTTGTGACCCACATTCATTTGTGCATTCCTAGTTTTCTATCAGAGGTGAGAAATTATTTGCCTTTGATCTTCAGAAAGACAGGCAAGGTGTGGTCCTCTGGATGTTTTTGAATTCCAAATGCTCCAGCCAACAATGAGAGATGACAGGAGCTGAAGTGAAAATCTGGAGCGATATTTACCACAGCAAAGCTCCCTAATATTAAAGAAGAATGAAGGGAAAGAACATTAAATAAACAGTTTTGTTTAACTTCCTTGATTGCTACAGGAAATCATACATAATCTAGCTTTTAGAATATGAGGTCCATATAGCTCTGGGTGTGCAAGTAATAGAATCTTACACATTCTTCTATTCCTCTATTACAAATGATGGTTCTTTTCATGAATACCAAATGACAAGTCTCATTTTGGCTTGACAAAATGCTCAGTTGTTAGCTTGACCCTTTTTCTGATTTAGTTGAAAATATTTTGTTTGGCCACATTTATTCCACAACAGCGCTCATTGTGTCTCACTGATTGTTAGTGCTACAACATCCCTTGCCTTCTTTCAAACTGTCAGGCCTGTGCCCCATTGCAACACTGGAATGCTATGGACAATAAGGAAGAGGCCACCAAAACTCCAGTGGGCAGCTGTTTCTTGGCCACAGGAGACCGTCAGAATTTCTCTGAATACTCTCCATGCCGCCAGATCCATATGCACTCTGTTTACAAATCAGGGTTAAGTGGTAAGTATTGCATGCATATGGTGAGGAAAAGAGGAAGGTGGGCTATCTAAAGGAAGATGCCATGCCTAAAACCTTCCCTGGCCTGTTGGGACTATAGCCAATCAACAGATTATGAAGATGCCTAAAGGAAACTTGGCTTTTTGGTCCCCAAATTACTTCATGACTGGTTATGCAAATTGACCCAGTAGTGCTGTGCTATCTAAATAAATAATTCACAAATGGGCTGTTTGATCACATAAGTCTTTTTAGAGAGACTGATGGTTATTGTATAAACATATATACTCATGGACAAAATTAGAATTTTAAGTCCCAAAATACATCTCCTCCAAATTGGGTTTGGATTACCCAGGGAGGAGCTTGTCTGTGAGTATATATGGTAAGTTTTTCTCTCAGCATTTTAAAAGTACATAGGTATTATGTACAGTAGATACAATACCCAGTATTTGCAGATAAACTCATCTCCTGAGAAGCAGACTCTCCAAATGTTAATCAAAATAGCATGAAAAATCACTATCCTCAGAAAATGCATTTCTCATAATATTTTAGTTTTAAAACTTACAATTTATTTTTGGTGTGTATTTTTTGAGCGAAATACAATAGTGGTAAGCCTTGCTTTGAAGACTATGGCTCTTATTTGTTGATGTGCAGAGGTGCTTACAACTATGGCCACTCAAACGTGAGAGGAAAAATGCATTCTGCACATGTCAAGTGGCACCTTTACATGCTTGAGAATTGCATCCTGATCTTCAGAATAGGAAAGTCCCACTTGGGTTGGGAAAGCAAGGGAAAAATCCCAGGAGGGGGAGACATATTATTTAAGACCAAGTGGGAATAGAATCTTGAGGCAGGAGAAATAAATATTTCTCTCGGTGGTATCATCCACAATTGGGACAGCAAAACTGTGATAGCAGCAGGCTTTGTTCTTTCCCCCAAATGACTGAATAGTGCTACCTCATTGTAAAGAGGCCCAGCTCATAAATAAAACAAATTTTGAGTTATATCATTTTTAGTATGTTTTTACTAAAAGGACGACTTGGGAAAGGGGAGATCTTCCTGTTAAGTTGAAGTATGTGGCGAAAGGAAGGAGGGGAGGGAGGAAAATATTTCAGTTGAATGAGATAATATTTTTGAATATATACCATATTCCTTCAGAAAATCACTAATTAAACAACATAAAATGTCATCACTAAGTCCTTTGATTCCCTTTGAATAATAAAAAAATTGTCAATTATGTTTGTCAAAAGCAAAGCAAGACTAAAGAATAGCTAAATAATATAGAAGATAGAAGTAAAATGTTTATTTATTTATTTATTAAAACATGCATTAAATGATTATGCGGACATCACAATACAGGTAGCCTTTGTCTTACAACCATAACTGAATCCAGAATTTCTGTTGCTAAGCAAGAGAGTTATTGAGTTTTACCCCATTTTATGAGGCAACTTTCTTGCCATAGCTGTTAAGTGAATCACTGCAGTTCCTAAATTAGTAACATGGTTGTTAGGTGAATCTGCTTCTGCAGTGACTTTGCTTGTCAGAAATTCATTAAAAAGTGATCAAATGACCACAGGACATTGCAATCATCATTAATACATGCTGATTGCCAAGCATCCAAATTTTGTTCACATGAAAAATGTTTATGTGATGGTGTAAAAGTGGTATGCATGAAAAAAGGTCATGTCAATTTTTTCAATGTTGTTGCAACTTTGAACAGTCATCAAATTTATAATAATAATAATAATAATAATAATAATAATAATAATAATAATAAATTATTGTAAGTTGAAGACTTACTACAAAATAGGGATTTATCCAGGACAATACTGTCCTTTGCATGTTTTGACCAGCTGCCATGAAGACTACAATTCTGCCCACAGAAATGGCCTATCTGTTATAGGAAGATTATCAATGTTTACTGAGATTATCAAAAGATCCCACAATATATAAATGAAGCAGGGTTATGGTTAAGGCCCTAAGATAACTAGAACACTAAAATTCTGAGGAGAAAAAAAATTAAATCTGTCCTTAGTGATTGATGTACCAATTGCTTAGGCTGCCAACAGAATGGGTAAGCTTGAAAAATGGGTTAGGGAAGAGCTTCAGGATCCCTCCTTAGGAAGACCCCTTAGGGTAGCTTTCTAATGTCACATGATTTTTGAACTTCTCATCTGTTTATTTCATCAGGAAGTGACAAGCGTTACTGTGAAATTGGATTCAGCCTCACCATCTCTCCGGTGAGCTTTGCAGGGGAAAAATGCAATGGTCCTGAGACAACCAATCTGTAAACTCCAAGTGGCTGATTAGCATGGTTACCTCTAGAAAACACTCCAGGAGAAAATACTGATGGAATTGTCTATAACTTTGTACAAATGTTTCTTGTGCTTCTGGTAATCTGGGGAGGCAAGACAATGATCCAGCTGATTGTAAAGTAAAAACGCTCTTATATGTATGCCAGCCTCTTGAAGACGTTGATAGGGCAATAACAAATGAACATTGATTTTCCTAGCAATGAGATGTGTGTCCTTTGGTCTTCTTGGTGGTTGAGGAAATGGTAATTGGGAACATGTGTGCCATTACACAAACAATATAACTTAGTTGGTGTTGTGGTTAGCTGGCAGCAGGTGCAGATGGCTGAGGAGAGTGAGGACTCTGATGAGGGGCCAGGACCATCAGGGAGTGGACTGCTGCCTTCAGAGATTGTGGGGGCTGGCAGCAGTGATAGGAGGTTCCCGAGCAGCCTGTGCCAAGTACGCATGTGTGCAGGATTGATCGTAGGAGAGAGCAATTAGAGCAGCACAGGTGACTCAGGAGTAAGGCTGCAAGGTAATGGCAAGGTAATCCTCAAGAGGATAAAAGCCAAGTTTGGAAAAGCGTTCTTGGCAGACAGCAAAGAAGCTCTAAAGCTCAACTTATGGACATCTTAGTTCGTATTTGGGGAATCTTGTAAATTAGTTCTTATCTCTGACTTTTTGGCATCATTGACAAACAACTTGGCAAGGCTCTTTCCCATCAAAGCTAATTAGTGGAAAGTAGCCTTCAGAATAGAATTTGTTATTAAACCTTAAAAGGTGGGGGCTCCTGACTCCCCTGGTTGGGTCAGAACAGTTCCTATAAGTATGTAATTACATCATTTGACAATGGCATCATGATTCTTGAATCATTTTGGTACTATTATTGCTTGTTACGGATATCTGTGTCCCACAAGGATATGTAACTCAACAATATGTATCTACAGTGTTCAATGGCTTTTAGCGTTGGCTGCCATATGACTCAGTGGTCATGTGAACAAGCCAGACAAGGGGAGATTCTACAATACTAGTTTTGTTATCATTACCAGATTCAAAGTGGTTCTGAAGAAAGCTATCTCTAAAGAGACAACATAGCAGGTATTTCTCCAGTGCCACCAAATACGTACCCACTAAAAGCTGAAAACACTGGTGGTGGACATGAATCTTTCTTGCAAAGACCTAAACAGGCAGGCAGAAAGAAACAACATATAAAGGCAAGGTTGACTCACTGTGGTAACATATGTTTTGTTGTTGTATAAACCATGATAGTTCTTGCATTCAGGAATGAAGCAAACGTATGTGTCCCCGGATAATGTTACAGGATCCAATCTGGGGCGGGCAGTCACTGGGACTACAGATTTAATAAATCTCTAGTCCTCTAGACTGTCCCAACATGCATCTTGTTTTTACACTCAGGCATTATGCCATGGTTTATATGCAAAATTCAGGAAGATAATCAGCAAAAACTGATTGTGAAATAGACCTAACATATATTCTGAATTCTTAGATATTTCTAAAAGCTGACTTGGACTTTACTTTTTCCTACTATTTTTCCTACTTTTGTTGTCTTCTTCCCACAGTCTGGGTGGCCGATGCTTGGTGCACCAGGTGGATATTATTTCACAGGTAAATGTATCAACTGTTACAAACACCAAGAAATCTGTTGTCCTCAAAATACTATGTCCTGTTCTTGTCAATCATTTTAATCATTTATTGCAGATCTTGAGAAGTTGCCAAAAAGAGTAATAAAGATAGATAATGAATTGAAGCAGCACTCTCTGTGAGGAAAAGTTGTACCATAGCTTAAGGGGAAAAATAAATATTAATACAATATACAGTGTGATGTTTTATTTTCTCAGCCTCACAATCTTACTGTAGACATAAAGCTAAACCTATTAAATTAGAAAATGGGAAGGACAGACAGAAAGAAGAACTGCTTCGTGCTTTATCAGAGAGGAGCTGAGCAGATATCTGATTTGGACAGCATTCATGCATGATGATACCATAGTAACTATATTATTATTATCAGCCCAGTATCAGATTCGCTTAATGACCACATGATTCATTGGGGAAAAAAGGTTATAAAACTAAACTCACTTAACAATTGCCTCACTTAGTAATGGGAATTTTGCTCTCAACTGTAGTCATAAGTTGAAGACTATCGATTACTTAGTTTCTGGAGGAAGATGGCTCTAATTGTACTTTCCCATTAAATACAATTACTAAATTATGGGGGATGAGTGGCTAAGGCACTTGTCGATCAGAAAGATTGGCAGTTTGGCAGTTCGAATCCCTAACATCGTGTAACAGAGTGAATTCCCATTACTTGTCCCAGCTTCTAACAACCGAGCAGTTCAAAGGTATGTAAAAATGAAAGTAGAAAAATAGGGACCACTTTGGTGGGAAGGTAACAACATTCCATGCACCTTCGGTGTTTTGTCATGCTGGCCACATGACCACAGAGATGTCTTCAGATAGTGCTGGCTTTTCAGCTTTGTAATGGAGATGAGCACCACCCCTAGTGCCAGAAACAACTAGCATGTATATGTAAGGGGAACCTTTACCTTACCTTTACTTACCTTTACTTAGACCCATTGTACTAATTGTGTTTGTGAATATTTGCAGGTATCTTATGGCTATCGTGGGAATAAAATGCTAGCCTAAAATGCTTTTGTTCAGATCCATCACGGTATAAGAGCCATGGTGGCACAGTGGTTAGAAAGCAGTAGTGCAGGATAACTCACTGCTCACTCCAGGTGTCTATGGAGATTCTTTGTTATCCATGTCATGGTTGTCCCAAAGGTGCTTTTTCAAGAGGCAACTGGACTTTCTAAAGAAGCTTCTTGGATGAGAAATGAAACGTCTTCAAAAAAAACAACCAGAAAGTCCAGTTGCCTGTTGAAAAAGCATCTTTGGAATGCTCAACCCAGGAGTTCAATTCTGGGAAGCTCAAGGTTGACTCTATCCTTCTGAGGTCGGTAAAATGGAGACCCAGATTTTTTGTGGAAATATGCAGACTCTGGTAAACCACTTAGAGAGGATTGTGAAGTGGTATAAAGTCTAAGTCCTATTGGTATTGATGTAATGAGATCAGAAACAGGGAAGGAAATATATATGGCTGGGAATTTCTGGGAGTTGAAGTCCATGCATTTTAAAGCTGCTAAGGTTGAAAAATACTCATGTAGATGTTCTGGACCTGCAGTCTCCCATATAGCAGCTTGTCCAATTAAGAGTGCTGCTGCCATTATAGAGAAGTGTCTCTTGTCTTCTTTTAGGTTTGTTCTATTCAGTTGCCCTGTCAGAGGTTGAAGCAAAATATCCTCGTTCATCTTCTACTTTGCTGTGGTACGTGAACTCAGAACTGGTAACAGAAGATTATAGACTGAAGAAATATGAGGATGGATACCGGGGTGAGTGGCATTCTTTTCCTTCAGCAGACTCTGGGTGCATACAGAAGGTTAAGGTGGCATGTACTGGAGGAGGTTAGGAGTTGGCCCCAAAGTCCTTAGCAAATGTTCCTGTTCTTTTGAGGTACCTCTTTTTTCTTTGTGCTTGGTGGCCAAACCATGAATTGGTTCAGTCAAATGCTGGATTTGTTTTTCTCTGGTGCAATGTAGCCAATTATCACACTATGCAGGAAATTGCAACCTGTTTGTTCTGTACAGCACAAGGAAGTGCGCTTTTAGGACTATATCATAGGTCAAGAGAGCCCCCAATACACAAATTATAATAATTTTTATAAACTTTTGGAAAACAAATGCACATGCTCATTAGCAAACCATGGGCAGCAAACAACAAAATATGGTGGAGGATGATCCTCCCAGAAGATGGGTTCCTTAGTAAAACATTACAGCCCTCAGTGTTTTGTCCCTAACTGATAAGACTGATTATGAGGTATGCAAAACTTTCTAGCTAATTTATCTGCAACAGGAAACAGACTTTAGCCAGGATTTGAATTCAAAAATCCCAACAACCAGCTCGCTGCCCAGTTGCTGGTAGGCATGGCCATGGTGGGCATGGCCTACTGGAACTTCCGGTTTCCGGCTTTCAGTGGGCCTCCAGAGCCCAGGGGAGGCTGTTTTCGCCTTCTCAAGGGTCCGGAGGCCGCCTCTAGGAGGATGAAAATGGCCTCCCTCAGGCTCTGGAGGCCCACCAGAAGCTGGAAACAGGCCCATTTCGTGACCTCGGATACTTCCGGGAGGGCTATTTTTTGCCCTTCCAAGGGTCCAGAAGCCTGGGCCTCTGGGAGGGTGGAAACAGCCTTCCCCAGGCTCTGGAGGCCCACCGGAAGCTGGAAACAGGCCCATTTCTGGACTTCCGAAAGGCCCGTTTGCCCCTGAGCCTCCACTTGGACCCTGCACTTACGTGCATTGCATGGAGACTCCTGGGAGGGACAGTGGCAGGTGGGCGGGGACAGCCGGTCATTGAAATAACTTTAACTTTAACATCCGGTTTGCTTAAACCAGTCTGACCCCGTAGAATCCCACCCCTGACTTTAGCCCTGAACCAAACTGCTGCTTTGAGTTACTTGATCAAGCTATCAGGTAGCTTCTCATCTTACTCCTATCAGGTAAGAGTGTGAGGCCCAAGAATGAGAGCCCCCAAAGATAGAAACGTGAAAGGTTTTCAACAAAATGGGGTTTCTCTGGCTAAAACTAGCTATACCAATTCTTGCTTGTGCTGATATGCCAAAAGTGAACCATCAACCATCTTTCATACTAAAATTGGCCCTTGAGCTAATTTTAAACCAGGAGTGTCTATATAGAGGAAGGGTTAAAAAAAAAGTCAAGATGATAAGCATGAGTGCCACTGAAGGCCTGCAGAGGCATTTACCCAAAAGGGTAGCCTAGTCAATTGATTGCCGCGGACGTTTCTGTTCAGATGGCTTCTACCAGGGACCAATTCAACTATGTGCCAAATCCGTCTCCTTGCAGCACCCTGGCTGGCTGAAAAAAGAGAAAAAGAGTCAAAATGAGGGAGCAAAAGAGAGAGATGCCTGGCCTTCCTTGTGGTAACAACTGTTGTTAAATGAGCTTAAATTTTTAGTAAACAGCAATTACTGTTCCTTCTCAAAATAATGTCTTATACCCTGCTTTTCTTAGGCCTAGCTTTTCAACTATTACTCGCTCCTGAGAAATTATCTCTCTTTAGTTTCATAAATGTTACATATGCTGGCTGCATGTTATTTTCAGCTTCTGGAACACCTTGCCCCTCCCCACACCCTTGATATGAGGTTGGCCCCCAACCCTCCTATCTTTTCATAAGGGCCTAAAGATGTGGCTTTGCCAGTCAGTTTGGGACACCAGTGAGGGAAAAGCATAATGGAGGTGTTTGATTCAGTAATAACAGATCCTACCTCTCTCCCCCCATCCTCCGCTCTGCCCCCCCTCCCCCATGTGGTTTTGGTTTTAACTTTTTATGTTTTAGCTTAAATGTAACTGTAAGCTGCCCAGAGTTACCCTATGGTAAGATGGGCAGCTGATAAATTTTATCAATAAACAAATAAGGATCTTTATAGACCACTCTCCCCACTTTGTGGCATAGTCCAGGGAAGTTTAGTATGAAAGCTAAAATGCTCTAGATGGAGAATTCTATGCTCAAGTTCACATTGTTTTTTTTAAAAATAAATTTTATTAATGAACAACAAAAAGAAAAACATTTAAAAACAATGAATGTGGTGTATACATCCCAACATACCTATTTGTCTTACATCCTCATATAATACATATAACAAAAAATACAAATTTACATGTATACATAAATATTAATCATCGGTAATACATTTACTCCCTTCTTTTTTTATCAGTGATAAAACTTCTCCCAAATTTTATAGTAATCTGATTCAGTGTTATCTTTTAATTCTTGGGTTACTCTATCCATTTCAGCGCATGTCCAAATTTTTCTATTTCCATCTCGTCTTTCCATCTTTGGGCCATGGCTAATCTCACAGCAGTGGTAACATGGACTGTTAAGTATATTATCTCTATTATATTTTCCCACACTGATTCCCAATAGAAAAATTTCAAGTGTAAATTCTATTTTAATTTTACACATCTCTTCTAACCAATTTCTAACTTTGAGCTTTTTCACATTTCCACCATACATGGTAGTATGTTCCAATTTCTTTGTTGCATTTCCAACATTTAGGGGATAATTTCGGACACATTCTTGCCAATTTTGGTGGTGGAATGATGCCACCAAGGTTATTTTTCTATTCCTGTCCCATAAAATTTACCAATCATCCAAATTTATGACATATCCAAAAACTTTCATCCAGGCCAACATTGTTTCTTTCACCTTTTCCTCTTTCAGTTTGCATTCTAATAATACTTTGTAAGTTTTTAAAATCAATTTCTTTTTTTTTTTGAAACAAATTTTTATTAATTTTAAAGATAAAACAACACATCATTAACCATTAAATACATAAACACATAAAACCTCTTAATATTGTAAATCCTTACAAGTCAAACAAAACAATATTTTTATACAACATAATTCCAATTTATCCCATCCCCATATGGACACGCAAATATCTTTCATCAAGTTTCTCATTATTTCTCTTTACTCCAATTCAATTTCATTTCTCTTCCATATTTATCCATTTTATAATCATCATATTCTTTTCTTTCTGACTTGTTTAAATTATTCTCATCTAACATTCCTCCAAGGTTTTATTGATTCTTTTTTCCTTTTTTTTTATAAAAAACAAATTTTGTTAGTTTTATCATAAGCATAATACACAAACATACAAACACAAAACATAGACAAAACTACAAGATCTTTTCTGAAGGTTGTCTGTTCCCGGGTTAAAAACTCTTTACACAGACACAAATTCAAACATCATATTCAACCTAAGTCTCCTTCTATATCTTATTATCATTTTCTTTTTTATATATATATATAAAAACCATTTTTATCAGTTTTCTAAAATCAATACACACAAAATCAAGGCATAACAGCTTATAAATTCTTTTCTAAAAAAAAATAATAATGATAGACCAATAAAACATAACATTTCCAGATTATAATATCAATATTTCATATAATATTAACTTCATATCTTATCCCTACTTCTCTTTTCCATCCAAATTATTTATCAATTAAAATTTTATTGCCTTTTATCAATATACAAAATCAAAAAAAAAAAGCATATATATCCTTCCATTATTACCATTTTCAACAACATTCTTTGTCTGTTCTATTTCCAAACATCCATTCATCTTTTTTCTTTTACTATACTTCTCCTGTAAACCAATTGGAGTTGCATCTATAACACATTACCTAACTTAAAAATACTACATATAAATCTTTCTTGGGATTCTGTTTAAAAAATTCTTAAAATTACATAATAAATTTTTTATTCTAAATATACATACATATAAAAACACACTCTTAAATACCCTCCAGAATCCCTCTTTTAGTCTAAATTAAATTCACCCATTGTCTCTAAATAAACTTTTTTTCTTTAAATCTTGCTTCCCCCCATTAAGGCTTCTCCTCCCCCCTTTTCTCTCTTGCTTATTCTTCTCCTTGCCCTTTCTACCCCTTTGCTTTTTCCCTTCGCTTTTCTTGCTCCTTTTCTTTTGTTTTCTAACCTTGCCTCCATCTCTTCGCTCAATTTTCTCTCTTTTGGTTGTTTTTATAATTCTTAAAAACCCCTTTTTCTTATCCTTTTTCTCCTCCTCTCCGGAAGGAACCCATTGTTCATCAAAGATGGCTTCTTTTTCCTCTTCTTCCTTGTCCCAGTCCTTCTGCTGCATCAACTTTTCTAAGGAACATAACGCCATTTCTAAGAATTGGAACAAAGCGCCCAAAGTATCTTCTTTTTTATATTTTTGATATTCAATCTCTAGTTCATCCACAGAGAATGCCATTATGAAAAGGGAAACTTTTTCCAAAACAACCACAAGTATTTTTAATCCAAGACAATCAAAAGCAATTAAAAAAAGGAAAAAAAGAAAAAAGTTCCAAAAGTTAATACTTTTCTTCCTTCTTCTCTTTCTCTTTCCAAATTAATTTTTGATCAAAGAGGTCCAATTACCATATATCTTCTTTTGGGATCCACCAAGACGTTCTAGACAGTCTCCTCCTTTTTCAGTTTCTGCTCCAATTTTTCTTTCTCCCTTCCCACTTGCAATAACAATTTTAAATAATCAAAAATCCATACCTCCAGCAGAGATTTTCCAATTTCTTAAATTTTTCAATGTCCAAAAATCCCTTTGTCTCTTAGCTTAGCTTTCAAAGCAATCCACTTTCAGTGTCTAATACATCCAAATATTTCTGCTTTTTCCGTGGGATGAGAGAGTAAAAAAAAAAAAAAAAAGTTCCCTTTAACAGCTTCTCCGCCGCTTTCGATCTTCTTAGGGATACAATGTATCCTCCAGCAACAAGCAGCTCAATTCCAGGCAATTTAAAAGTTGTTACTTGACCCGGCTCAGACAGAACTTTCACTTTTCACACTTCCTCCAGCACAGTTCTTACCCGGTTGCTGGCTTCTTCGTGGCGGCCATTGCTGACCGCCGCTCCACCACCTTGGGAAAAAGGGGTTTTCCCGGAGAAGGGGGGGGTCTGCGATGCCCCCACCTCCCTAACCGGCTCCCCTCTATCTTCAGCTGTCCCTACAGGGCAGCCATAACCCCCTGACCCATCTGGATCGGGGGTACCTCGGCAGCTAGCCAGCAGGAATCGCGAGCTGTCGCGAATTCCTGCTGCTCCGAAGCCACGCAAACCGGAAGTCCTCTGTTCCTAGTAACATTTTATCTAATTCTGTTTTCTATCTACTAATACCCCATTCTTTCATATCTTTACTATATCTCGGCTGTAATTGTAAATTACACCATTCTATCTCAAATCCCAAATCTTTCAACTCCTGTCTTGTTTTTAAATCACCTTTCTCATCTGATATGTCTTCATATGTAATGACCTGGCCCAGTGGTGGTATTCAAAAACTTTTACTAACAGTGTAGCTTGGTGGATGTGACCATGTGACTGGGTGGTGTGGCATTTTTTGCAGCCCCCACCCATTTTGGGGAACTTCTTAGCCACAGAGGAACCTCTGAGGAGGCGTTTTTGATCCCCTAAGGCTCCTCTGGGGCTCAGGAAGAAAATGAATAGAGCATGGGAGGGGCATGCAGCACCCCTCCAAGCTCCATTTTGGGAGCTTCCTAGTCTCAGAGAAGCCTCTGGGGGGTGTTTTTCCTCTCCTAAGTCTCCTCTCGGGCTCTGGAAAGCAAAAAATGGAGGGGGGGCTGAGCTCCTCCCTCCATTTTTTGCCTTCCTTGGCCTCAGCAAGGGGAATCCCGGCACAGCTGATCTTATCTACAGCTGATTAGCGGGAGGGAAAAAAAGAAATACCTTCGGTGAATGTCAGGCAGGCTGGTGGGGTGAGTGAGCATCGGGTGGGAGGGCAACCAGGTGGGGGTGTGGCCAGCCAGAACTTACTACTGGTTCGGAGAACAACACTAAATTCTTGCTACCGGTTCGCCCGATCTGTTGCGAACCGTCTGAATACCGCCATTGACCTGGCCACAATAAATGTGGGTACATTAATGCTTCTAATGTAGATGAATTAGATGTTTGTCCTGTCACAAAAAGGCATGCCACCCTGCCTGTAAGTTATATCCTTCTGATATTAATATTCTTTTATTTTTAACATTTATCCAATCTTTAACCCAGATCAGAGTTGCCGCTCTGTGATATATTTCCCAATCCAATAGGCCAAATCCTCCTCTTTCAGTAGCATCCTGCAACAATTTCAGTCTAATTCTGGGCTTTTTTCCCTGCCATATAAATTTTGATACTACCTTATCCAATTGATCAAATAATTTTTTCTCTAATTTTGCTGGAGTGTTTTGGAATTAAAACAATAATTATGATAATACGTTCATTTTTATAGACGCAATTCTCCCCATAAAGGAAAGTCTTAAGTTGCTCCATTTCCTAAAATCTTCAGTTATTTTTTTTAATGTGGAGTATAATTATCCTCTTTGAGGGTTATACATTTTTCCAAAATTACAATTCCCAAATATTTAATTTTATTTGTCATCTGGATGTTCATTATCCTCGTTAAATTTTCCTTTTGTGCATTTGTCATATTTTTTGTAAGTATTTTAGTTTTTTCCTTGTTAATTTTTAGCCCCACAACTTCTCCAAATTCCTCTAATTGCTTTAACAATTTTGGTCCAGAATATTGCAGATCTTCTAAAATAAAAACCAAATCATCAGCAAAGGCTTGTAATTTATATTCTTCTTTCTTTATTTTTAGCTCTTTTACTTCCGGTTCTTTCCTAATTATTCTTGTTACCTCTAATGTCAAAATAAATAATAATGGTGATAATGGACATCCCTGTCTTGTTCCTTTTTGTATTTCAAATTTATTTGTTGTGTGATCATTTATCAATATCCTAGCTTCTTGTTTGTGATATATTGCTAATACCACATTTAGGAAGTTTTGCTCAAAATCCAGACACTTAATTTGTTGCAGAACGAAACTCCATTTTACATTATCAAAGGCCTTTTTAGCATCCAAGAATAATAGTGCTACCTGTTCTCCACTACGAACTTCATAATACTTTATGATGTCTAAAATTGTCCTGATATTATTCCTCAGATGCCTATGTGGAAGGAAGCCATTTTGATCTGTTTGTATAAATTTGTTTAATATTTTCTTGAATCTTTTGACTATTATAGTTACGAAAATTTTATAGTCCACATTTAATAGAGATATTGGCCTGTAGTTTCCTATCTTTGTTTGGTCATTTTTTTCTTTTGGAATGATCTTGCCTTATCCATGACTTCATTAAATAATTTGAGTAATCTGTCGCCTAATATTTCTTGTTGGGAGGGAGGAACTGCATCTGGGCCAGCCACCTTATTGTTTTTTTGTTATTTATTGCCCAAGTCATTTCTTCAGGATTTATTCTTCTATTCAATAAGCTTTTTTCTTCTTCAGATAGTCTCAGAAGGTTCGCCTTCTTTAAACAGTTTATCATTTTTTCTTCTGTTACATATTCTTCTTCTTTATACAGATCCTCAAAAAATTTCTGAACTATATTCCTTTTCATTTCTTCTTGATAATATATTTCTCCCTGTTCGTTTTGTAATTTAGTAATCCATCTTTTTTCCACTTGTTTCTTCAATTTTCAGGCTAGCCATCTTCCTGGTTTATTGGTGTTCTCAAATACATTTTGTTTTATTCTTTTCAGTTTTTGGACTAGGTCTTCTTTTTCCAGCAAATTTATTTCATGTTTTATTAAATCCATTTGCATTTTTATCTCTTTCTGTTTTGGTTCTTCTTGCAGCTTCATCTCCAAGTTTCTATATTCCATTTCTAATGCTTTCATTGTAGCTTCTTATTCTTGTTTTTGCCATGTAATTTATCACCACCCCTCTCATAAATGCTTTAGCCGTGTCCCAGGTGTTTTGTAAGGATGTGTCTTCTTTTTTGTTCTCCTTAAAGAAAAGTTTCATTTCCTTTTCCAGTTTAATTTTAAATTCCTCCTCTTTTAGGATCGCTCTTTGTAAATTCCATCTTGGTATCTTGGATCACCCTTTCCAACTAAACTTGATATAGCTATGATCTGCCCACAAGCTTGGTTCAATTTCTATTTCAGTTGTTTCTGAGATAAGCTCCTTTGGCATCCATACCATATCCAGTCTTGACCAAGACTGGTGTCTATTAGAATAAAACGTAAATTGTTTCTTACTTGGATGGTGTTCTCTCCATGCATCATAAATCTTAGCCTCTTTTGCCAATCATTAAAAAATTTTGGTAATACCTTTTTCCTTATTATTTTCTTATTTTCAGTCTATTGTTTTATCTATAATTTCATTAAAATCACCTAAGATACAAATCTCTTCATAATGTACTTCCTTAATATTATTATATACTTTTTGAAAGAAGTGTTCTTGTGGACCATTTGGAGCATAAATTTCTATCAAAATAATCTTTTTATTCTCTAACTCTATCTTTACCATCAGTATCCTACCATCGTTATCTTTAAAAATTTATTTAGTCGAGATCCAATCTTTTATGTATAACACCACTCCTCTTTTCTTTTGTTTATCTAATGACATAAACGTTCACATTGTTGATGTATGCTCTTGTTTGGATAAATGCATGTTGTAGGTGAGAGGTAATTTGGTTAAGGCATCAGCTAAAAATCAAGAAGCCTTGAGATTCTAATCCTGTGTTGGGCATAAAGCAAGTTGAGTAATCTTGGGATAGTTACCTTCTCTCAGCTCCAGGAAGGAGGCAATGACAAGCCACTTATGAAAAACCTAGCCAAGAAAATTGCAGGGATTAGTCCAGGCAGTCTCCAATAATTTGACACAACAGAATCAAAGAAAAAAATGTTATAGGTTATGCCTTAAGCCAGTGGTCCCCATTTTTCAAGCTTAGCGGACTGGCAGGGACCAGGGTAGGAGATGGTTTGTGTGAGTGGCAAGCACGTACGGGAATGTGTGCAACTCCATATGTGCAAGCAGCGGATGCCTGTGCCCGTCATTCACACAAATGGAGCTGCATGCATGAGCATGAGTACCTGCCACTTGTGCAAATGGAGATGTGCATGCATGCTCACCTGCCACTAATGCAGCTTGGTTCCAAATGAGCAGCAGCCTGATCGTGGGCCATGACCTAGGGGTTGGGCCCCTGCTTTAAGCAAAAGACAGTTCTCAGCTGGAGCAGTTGAAGTTGTGGTTCTGTCCTGTTAAAATTGTGGAACATGGAGCCTAGATGTTTTCAGACAAAAGCTATGTAGAAACACCTATTGAGGTGCACAGAATAAAAATTATGTGATACCTAGATGGTCAAACCTGTCCAAAATGACTTACAATGCTTGCTGATAGGAGCACTGTCATCTTGCTCAATTCTCTAGGGATTATTTTGGTTGCCTTGCCCTAATTTTGTGAAGTGTCTTCTCCGGTAACATTGAACTGCAAACCAGGGCATACAAAACCTTTGCCAGACCAATTCTCGAATACCCTCATCTGCCTGGAATCCACACTGTATAATGGACATTAATTGAACAAGTCCAGAGGTATTTCACGAGAAAAGTATTCCACTCTTCGGCTCACAATAGAATAACTTATGCCACCAGGCTTGATATTTTGCACCTAGACAACTTAGAACTATGCCGCCTACGGTCTGACCTAAGCTTAGTACACAAAATTGTCTGCTACAAAGTCCTACCTGTCAATAACTACTTCAGCTTCAACTACAATAATACAAGGACAAACAATAGATACAAACTCAAAGTAAACCACTCCAAATTTGACTGCAGAAAATACGACTTCAGCAATAGAATGGTCAATGCCTGGAACTCACTACCTGACTGTTGTCCTCAAACCCCCAAAACTTTAACCTTAAATTGTCTACTGTGGACCTCACTCCATTCCTAAGAGGGGGCATGCATAAGTGCACCAGCATGCCTACCATCCCTGTTCTACTGTTTCCATTTATTCATACTCATTTATTGTGTATATACTTATACCAGTTTATACTTATATGTTTATATGTTATGTTCATACTTAGACTTGTTTGACAAACTAAACTAAATAAAATAAATAGGACTCAGGAAACAGGTGCTTCATGTCCAAGTGAGTTGTCAACAAATTGCCCAATCCTTCCTTCCATGTAGGTTACTCTGTAGCTTTGGGGGAGTTTAATGAAGACTCAACATCACCAGGTAAAAGAAGTTTATTTTTCCTCTGGAATGGAGTAGGTTGGGATCAACAGAGCTAGGAAGAGAACTGCTTCCTGGCTAGTTTGTCGTTTAGTGAAGTTTATGATCTTTTAGGTAGGAATTTAAAATGAATGTTTTAATGTTCACATCAATTGCTTCAAAAACAGTCAAGAACACCTGGGGTTTCAGGAATATCTGTTTAATATCTGATTAAGATGTTTAAGCCTCTCTAATCTTAGTACTCCCTACCCAAAATTCAGGAATTTAGTAGGCACCAGGATTCAGCCTGAATATGAATGCCTAGCTCATGGATGACTTAGCTTGCCAAACATTTTACAACTATTGAGATACTCTTCTGTTTGCAGAATATGTAGTGGGCATTCCTAACATGAGACTGACACAAGGAGCGGTAAGTACAAGACAGAAGCAGGAGAACTATGAAGAAAGGGTGGTGTACCTATTTTGTCTCTTCCAGAGAAAAAAGTGCAAACCAAGCAAAAACAGTTTATTTACTGTATATAAAGGACTACTCAGCCTTTTTTGAAGCCCCCTTAGGCTCAGTTTACATACTCTGAATCTGGACTTGATATTGTTGTCCCAAAGGTGCTTTTGCAAGAGGCAACTGGACTGTCTGTTTTTTCTTTGAAGATGTTTCGCTTCTCATCCAAGAAGCTTCTTCAGCTCTGACTGAATGGTGGGGAATGGAAGGATTTATACTCCTTGCAGACAGCTGGACATTTGAATTCTGATGACACAGATAAATCCCCAGGTGACCTTAATGTCGCTAAAAGAATGCAAATGACCAGGTGTCTGCCAGGAATATAAATCCTTCTATTCCCCACCATCCAGTCAGAGCTGAAGAAGCTTCTTGGATGAGAAGCGAAACATCTTCAAAGAAAAAACAGACAGTCCAGTTGCCTCTTGAAAAAGCACCTTTGGGACAACCTGATCTGGATAACTAAGAATCTCCACAGACCCAGTATCAAGTCTATATTGGGTTGCATGCCTGAACAATGACACAGATTATGGTTTTCTTCCACATATGGAGAGAAGCATTTTATATATGTTCCTATTGCATTTATTCTAGGATTGAACGATGGTTTTTTTTTTTTTTTTTACCTCCACTGTATTGAAAACAAATCTGGATTCATAAGAAACAGTGACAGTCACATAGCAAACATTCCCACTTGTTTTGGGCCAGTGAGCATGTTAGGAACTTTTCTCAGGGGATTTGTTCAGAATGGCTGTCACAGAGGATACTTGTCTATTTGGAATATAGGTTTTTTGAGTCACCAATGCCTTCTTGATCTGGAATTCTATCTGTTTTTCTTCTTACCTCTGGGGGGTACATGCAACCTTTTTGATGGTCAGGCTAGATAACATCTTGGACTCCAGTTCCCATCTGCCAAGCCAGCATGACCAATGGGCAAAGATATGGAAATTTTAGCCAAGCAATATCAGGTTTTCATACCCTTGGATATGAAAATACTATATATTCTGGTTTCCTGAAAAACAAATACTGGTAGCTGGATCTCTTTAGGAGAACAGAGCTTTAATCTATTTGATTCTTTGCCCCCATTTCTTATCTTAGGTGGAAATTCTTACCAGAACCTATAAATTCCATATTCTCTGGACTATCTCCAGTGAGCAGGTAATATATATATATATATTTCACTCACATGGTTTTCTTTGCTTCTTCTGATCCATCAATAATGTTCTAGTAGTTCCTTCTAGATATGTTTGAAATGCATGCTAGCTGGGAATTCTTGCTTTTGTAATCCTACCTGAAAAGCAAGAGGCTTGGGAGGATTTCCTTATACTCTTTTCCCAGTTGGGCAGAGTGGTTAAGCATTATTCTGCTAGTTCCATGAGGTGTTTAGCTGGTTGGTACTTATTTTTGATGATTTCAAGAGTTTCTTTTATCGGGACTTGAGTGAATAGTGAAACCACATTGAAACTTACAAGCAGATCTTCTTGTTCCACATGTAGATCTTTGATCATTTCCAAGAAATGTTATGAGTTTTGTACATGTGAAGCTGCTGTTTCAGCATGGGGCTGTAGCTGTTTTGCTAAGTGTTTAGCAAACTTACCTCAATGCCCAATCCCACCAACACCCAGCACAGATAAACTCTGTGGCTAAAACACTAATCGCCAGAACCAAACGCCTGGCAGGCAAGACACACATAAAGACTGAATAAAGTACTGACGCCAACGGCTTCCACAAAAGCAAAATCACCAGCTTGATCCACAAAAACACACTGAGACATAATGGAGACCTAGAAGATGAACAGACCTATGGAACAGCTGTCCTGCCACTATAGGAAACCCCAGCCACAGAATTATCAGGGAAACCATAGAGATTGAAAAAAGACCTGAAAGCATGAAAGCAAGAGATGATTCCACCAGACTGTCAATTATTTGGAAGCCTGCACTCACAAACAAAAAAATCTCCACACCACAAGCCAGGCAAACACCTGGGCACAAACAGATCCCCCCTGATACCTCCAGCTCAAACACACCCCAACCAGGCACCAGATGAAACCTAGCTTCCTAATAAATGATAGCTATCCATTTACTCGGAGCCAAGCTGCACTAAAAGCCTCCAATACAGGAACACAATGTTGCCAGCCAATCAAGACAAAAAGCCACCAAACAGACAGAAGATATTAGAAACACCAATCAAGCAGAACACAGCAAACTCCAAGACTAATAAACACAGACCAAGATTCCCAACCAATCAGGATGAAGAAAAAACCATTCTGGCACAGCAGTAGGCTAGACCCAAATTTAAAACTGAAACAACTGTAAAAGTCTGACTCACAGACGAATTCAATACAGAAGCCTGATGATGGCAGATGTTGGAGGATTAAAAATGAGATATATTAAGAAGTTATTTCAGCAACTTCAGGGGGGATACCTTAAAATATATATGTTTTAAAATATACAGTTGATTATTAAATGTTAATATGTTTAAAGTTGGGGAATGAATTATTAAATTAGATAGATTGAAGGGATATACCATGTAGATCCTAAATATATTGGTTTTTATTTTTATTCTTTCTAGATTGTTGATTATATAATTGGTCTAGGGAAACTTTAGGATAATAATGATGTGTAATGTTGAATAAAATAGGTGGTAAGATGAAAATGGAAATAATAGGGGATAAAGAACTGGGAATCTATATGTGGATGAAATGATATTGATATTGAATTAATACATTGAAATATGAAACAGAAATTTATTTAAAGATGAGTGAAATGAGTGAAATGACAATGATATGAGATGATATTATATAAGATTGGTGGAAATTAAAGTATGATTATGTACAAGTGTCATAATCTGGAAACACATTGCCCACGTAAAGAGATGTGTAAAAATTAAAAACTTTTTGGGAAAAAAAAAGGTTGACTCTGTTAAGTCCTGGGCATGGGTGCAAGAACGGAGATGAGACATCGGTCTGTGATTTCAACTCTTTATTTAACAAGAACGACGGAGCACCAAACCTGGGCAGCAGTAGCTCTTTTATAGAGCTTGCTGCTGTCAAACAACCAATGAACTGAGTCTATCGCTTCCACAAGCGTCCAATCAGGGGTTTCCAATCAGACTGGCCAAACCTGACTAATCACGACTCACTATTCACGGGCCAATGAGATTTGCAGGATTACAAGCCTGTTTTAAAACGAAGCTGTTTCGGTTGTATCGCTGCTATGTTTAATCCATAACACCCCTTCCCCCTTGGTTCTATCTGAGAAGTGGGGTGACGTATTCTCGCAGATAGGCAGGCCGCTTCACCTGTCTGCTCGACCTGCGCTGTTCCACTGGCTTCCGTTCTGGTTCTGGTTCTGGTTCTGGCTCCGGTGGGCTGTCCGCCGGGCTGGATAGTGAAGACTGTAGTTCTGGGTTGCCCTCGTCGGCGCTGCCTTCCGGGTTCCCTGGATCCGCTTCCATCACGGTGTTGTCACGTGGTGAGGCCACTCCCTGATCTGGTTCTCCCACAGATGGTGAGTATCCCCTGGGCTGTTGGGTTTCGATTTCTTCTTCGTCCTCCTCCATGTTCCTTCCCCCCCCAGCTGGAGGTTCCGGTGCTAATCGGGAACGGAGTTGGTCTATGTGGCGTTTCCACATCTTACCGTCTGCCGTTTGTAGACGATATGATCGGGGTCCTGTAAGTTGCGTTATGGTAACGGGGACCCACAATGGGTCGCCCGAGAAGTTTTTCGCAAACACGAGGTCATCTTCCTGGAATGCCCCACACTTACTGCTGGATCCCGGGGGCTGTTCTGGCGTGTAGTTTGGGTGGAGGCGATCAAGATGCGAGCGAAGTTTCCAGCCCATCAGGAGTTCTGCTGGGGTTTTGTTCGTGGTGCTGTTTGGGGTTATGTGTTGAATAAAAAGCATTCGGTTTATTTTCTTGTCAATGTCACCATGGTCCATTTTATGCAGGGTCTGTTTTACAAATTGAACCATTCACTCAGCCCTACCAGGGTGAGCTGGTGAAGTTAAAGCATGGCGGATGCCCTGATCGGCAAGGTATTGTTCGAATGGCAGAGCAGTGAATTGGGGGCCATTATCTGAGATGAGAACATCAGGAAGTCCGTGGGTAGCGAATAATTTATTCAGTTTTTTAGTGACTGCGTCTGTGGTGGTGCTTTCCATTTTTTGGACTTCAAGCCACTTTGAATAGGCATCCACCGTTAAGAGGAAAGTGTGTCCTCTTGTGGGTCCCGCAAAATCGATGTGGATACAGGACCACGGACCTCGAGGCGTTTCCCACTGAGTTGGGGGAGTCTTTGGAGGAGTGGGGCGAGTCTTCTGGCATTTACTGCATTTTGCTACCCAAGTTTCTATTTGTCTATCTAAACCAGGCCACCATGCATAACTCCTGGCCAATGCCTTCATCCGCACGATGCCTGGATGTCCCTCGTGCAGCATTTTCAATACCCTATATTGTAGCTTCTCCGGGACTATGACTCTGTCTCCGCATACTATGCAACCCTTCTGGGAGAACAGTTCCGTTTGACGATTTTTAAATGGCTTAAATGTGTCATCAGTTTCACTGATCGGCCAACCGCGTTCTACCCAGCTGAGGACTCGTGCCAAAATAGGGTCCTTTTTTGTCTCTAAAGCTATGTCTCAAGCGGTTAATGGTGGCGATTTGAGGGTTTCTATTTGTAGTACGGTTATGGTTGGAGCAGGGTCCTCTATAATGTCTGGTAGTGGCGAGTGGCTCAAAGCGTCAGCGTGGAGAATGGTTTTCCCCGGGCGATGTTGCAATCGGTAATCGTAGGCGGCTAAAAATTCTGACCAACATGTCATTCTTGGTGATAATATATGGGGAGTTTGTTTGTTTCCCGCCAAAATACCAAGTAATGGCTTGTGGTCTGTAATTATGGTCAAGGGTCTCCCATATACATATTCATTGAAATGTTTAATTGTGGATACAATAGCGAGGGCCTCTTTATCAAGTTGACTATAGTTCCTTTCGGTTTTAGACAAAGTTCTCGAAAAGAACACAAGGGGTGCCTCATTTCCATTTGGGAGGGTGTGGCTTAGGATGGCTCCTACTCCAAATGGTGAGGCATCACAGGTGACCATCAAAGGGAAAGTTTCGTTGTACTGTATTAATATGGCATCGGAGGTTAAAAGGTCTTTTGTCTCTTTGAACGCTATCTCTTCACGCTGTCCCCAAATCCAAGGAGCCTTTTTATCAAGGAGTCTATGTAGGGGTTCGGCTACGGTTGCCAACTTATTCCTAGGTCTCGGGGCTTTTTTTATTGCGGTTAGTTTTTTTTCGGTGGGGTGAATTCCCTGTCTGTCGAGAAGGTATCCCAGGAACTCCACTCTCTCCGTACAAAGTTGGCACTTGTCTCGTTTTACTTTAAGACCCGCGTCTTTGAATTTCTGCAGGACTTTTCTGAGCCATTGTACTAATAATTCTTTAGTGGGGGCAACTATTAGGATGTCGTCAAAATAAGGCACGACATCTTTTATGCCTTGTAATAGTCTCTCCATTAAACTTTGGAAAATGCCCGGCACCATGCTTACTCCGAATTGGAGTCTATTGCACTTAAAAGCGCCTTTATGTGTAACTATTGTCTGGGCTTCTGCAGTTGCTGCGTCCACAGGGAGTTGCTGGTACGCCTGAGCTAAGTCCAGTTTCGCAAATATTTTTCCGCCACCCAGGGAATGAAGAAGGTGTTGAACCACCGGTACTGGATAAGTGCTCTGTTGAAGAGCATTATTTAGGGTGGCCCAATAGTCCCCTCAAATTCTTAACGAACCATCTAGCTTCATGGGTGTTACTATCGGGGTTTCCCAATGGGCGTGGTCAATCGGTTCCAACATGCCCTGGGCTATCAGTTTATCTAGCTGCTCGTCGGTTTTAGATTTTAAGGCAAAAGGTACTCGAAGGGGTTCAAGCCGAATGGGAGCTACATCGGGGCTGAAATTAAACGATATAGGGGTCCCCTTGTACTTGCCTAATGTTCCTGTGAACACGTCCTGGAATTCCTGGATGAGATTCTCTTCCCAGTCGTCATTTCTGGTATGGTGTATGCCGGCTAGTTCAATTCTGAGTGGGGCGAACCACTGTAGCCCTAACAAGCTGGGTCGGTCACGATCAACAACAGTTAGGGGAAGTGTTGCTGTGCGGTCCTTGAATGATACTTGGACGTTGCTGGAACCGATAACTGGAATTCTGTTTCCCTGATAGTCTTTCAGGATGACTCGCTGCGTGCTGAGATCCTGGCGGGAAACGGCAGGGATCAGTTGTTTGAGGGTTTTCCAGGATACCATCAACAGGGACGATCCTGAGTCAACTTCCATCACACATGGTCGATTCTCAATAATAACCTTCATGCATATCTTCTTTGCATTGAGCGATGAAGCTTGGCCGATGATAATGGTTTGGTGGGCCTCTTCTCGTCTCGTTGAAGAGGCAGGTGCTCGATTTCTGTAGTAGTAGTGGTTGTTCCATTGGTGGTTCAGACGGTCTCGGTTCTCAGGATGTTTGCCTATCTCCCGGCGGAGGTTAATCTCCTTTCGGCTGGGACTGGATTCTTGTCTGCTTCTGCAGACCTTAGCGATATGGCCTTTTTTCCCGCAGTTACAGCAGAGCGCGTCAAGGAATTTGATCATGGGTGGTTTGCCCCGCAACCCGCACATTGGCGAGGACGTCGCTGGTTCCTTTGCTCTCATTCCGAGAGGAGCCGGTTGACCTCCTCTTCATCATTATTTGAGGATGACTCGTGGTCTTCGTGGTGGGTAGTGGTAGCGTGTTTCTCAGCGGTGAGTGGGACTTCGTCGTCGAGTTGGCAAAGCAGTGCGTTTGCTCGGTGCATTTGAGCAGCTGACTTCCTGGTTGCTTCTGCTGCAGTAGTGTCGGCGATGGCATCTGTAAGGCTGATGTCACCTTTTGCCATCAGCTTACTCTGCACGTGTGGTGCATTTAATCCCAGAACTATTCGGTCTCTCGGGGCTTCCTCTAAGTTTGCAAAACCACAAAGGCCTCCTAAGTTCCGGAGGTCAGCTACGAAATTACCAATGCTCTCATCCTTCCATTGGTCCCTCTGGTAAAACTTGTGTTTTATCAGTGTAGGTACTGCGGGTGCGTAATGGGCCCTGAGGATTGGAGGAGAGGGTGTCCCAGTCCATAGTCTTCACTTCCGCCAGTTTTGCTAACGCTTTAGCCATCTTGAAAACGGCGGGGCCGCAATGAGTCAGGAATACTGCTCGTTTCTTGCCAGACGTTGCATCTTTTAAGTTGTTGGTCTCCAGGAACATCTGAAAACGGTCTATATATGAGTCCCAGTCTTTGGTTGCTGGGTCGAATGGAGCGGGTGGTATAGCGCTGCTAGACATCTTGCCGTCTGTTGCGTGTGCTCTTTCGCCACGTGCTCTGTCTTTGTCCGATCTGTTCTAGGTAGTTCTATCGTCTCCGTATCCCATCCTCATCGCCAGTGTTAAGTCCTGGGCATGGGCACAAGAACGGAGACGAGACATTGGTCTGTGACTTCAACTCTTTATTTAACAAGAAGAACAGAGCACCAAACCTGGGCAGCAGTAGCTCTTTTATAGAGCTTGCTACTGTCAAACAACCAATGAACTGAGTCTATCACTTCCACAAGCATCCAATCCGGGGTTTCCATTAACAGCCAATCAGACTGGCCAAACCTGACCAATCACGACTCACTATTCATGAGATTTGCAGGATTACAAGCCTGTTTTAAAACGAAGCTGTTTCGGTTGTATTGCTGCTATGTTTAATCCATAACAGACTCAACCTTCCATCTTTCCCTTACAGTAAAATGAGGACCCGGATTATTGGGAACAATATGCTAACACCGTAAACCGCTTAGAGAGGACTGGAAAGCACTGAGAAGTGATATATAAGTCTATATAATAGCTATTGCTATTTTTAATATTGCTTAAATATTGCACTATGGCTGGTTCATTGTAAATTTAGCTCTTTTCATAAAGCCTAAGAATACAAATAGGATTCCTGGATAAGTAAACCTGAGTCCTTATTCATCATTGCTCTAAAACTTTTCAGGTCACTGGGCTTAGCAGAATTGAAAATTAGCCAGTGCTTCCCAACGTAAAGTAATTCTCATGTGGCCATTTCTTTGGTGGGAAGGCAAGCTCTCGTTATATCAAATGCATAAGTTCCCAGGATGGTTTTAACTTCACTTCTTTCCTTTTACAGGTGGCATCATATTTTGGGCATACAGTTGCAGTTGCTGATATCAATGGAGATGGGTAAGGCCAAAGGAGGAGTCAAAGTAGTCCAAATTTAAATTGGATCTGATGCAAATTGGAGGGGGGTTTTAAATGGCTTTTAAACCCACCAAACTTTGGTCTGAAATTAGAAACTTTGTCATCCTGCATTTTGAAGGCTTAATACAAAGACTGTTGTAAAAGCAGGGACTCAATGAGTAGATTCAAAAACATCAGTGTGCTAAAGCTAGATGCTAGAATGGAAATCCAGAGATTATAGATAAGGGGGTCTTAGACAAGTCCATAAAGTATTAATGCTTTGGTGAATATGGGCTTAGCTTAGCTAACAAGGGTTGTTGCTGTTTGAAAACACCACTCTTTATTTTTTTCTCATTTTTATTATTTTTTAAATTTTACCCAAAGAGTTAGTTGCATAGTCTTAGATGCTGATTTTATTATTTCTACTTATAAATAAACACTAAAAGACACCTACTGTCAAATCCTATCGCTGTCTAAAAAGGGTAGATAAGACCATATAGTCCCAAGTTTATCATTCAACCCATGAGTACAAGAAGAGAAATGGCAAGAGTGTGACATTTTCCAGGAAACATTGCTTCATCCCAATTTTATCCAAGTCCTTGAAGAGTTACAGTCCTAACATTAGCCTGGTCTGATGCCCTCCAAACATCTCATTCCTTCCACCAACTCTCTTAAACAGCCAGAATAGAACATCTGGACAGCCATAATAGAAATTTTATTCAAATGCTTCAAAAGAGGGCCAAGTAGAATTCAACATTAAATGCTAGGCTATATTAAGTCTGCCAGTTTATGGTTTAATGTAATGAGAAGAAAAGAGAAAGTTTATTTTTTTAAAAGTTAGAATTTGTAAACACAATAAGAGTGTATTTTAAAAAAATGAAAGATAAGAAAAAGAAAGAAAAAACAAAAGTGGATAAAGATAATTTTCTAGATTGTAACAGCAATTAAGTTCTGTTCTGTGTGGACCATGTGTTTAGTTTATCATCTTAAAAGACAAAGGCAAGAGAGTAGCTATCCAATGCACTTTTTCTTCTTTTTCTTCACTTTTTCTTCTTGATTAGCTGTTAGCAGCAGATGAATTACCATCATAGAGTTTCCTGTCCCCATTTCTAATTCAAACCACCTCTGTTGCTTGCCCTTGTTTCCAGTCAGTGCCCTTATTTCCTGTCTCCCAATATTTCTCAGTGCCACAAGCACACCATTTGATATAGCCAAAAAGATGTCTGCTATGGATAGAAACAAAAGGGCCTAAATTTTTGAAATTCTCTCTCTCTTTTTAACTTACATATTTGGTAGCTAAATAATTCTGGACATTGATCTTAATGGTTCATGTGGCAAGAAGTAGTTATTTCCATTATCACAGACTCCCAAAGGATCCACAATTCCATTATGAACAATTGCTTCTACTCCTGCTGAACTAGAAAAACAACCTACCGAATGTGTTTGTTCTGATTACAAAGAAACTTTTGAGAATGTGATATGTTTTGGTTTCAAGAGCATTTAAATCATAAAATCCTCTTGATTGCATGAATAAAATAGAATTTACTTCAGGGGCCCTGAAGCTACATTCAAATTCTTAACAGCCACCATAACTTAGCCAACTGCTCCTGTTTTCTCTGTGTCCTGGTATGCTAATACAAACTAGTGAGCCCTTTGCCACTGCCTCCTTCATCTACACCTCTCTGAGTGAACAGTTGGAGGAGCACTGAATGCAGGTCTTTGTAATTTATCCCTAAAGTGCAGCTACAAATGCTAAGTTAACTCAAAAGTTTACATGCTGAAATTACCTATCAATTGACTTGCTTCCCACAAATTTTCTTCTAGGATTTCTTTTTGCATCCAAAGAGATTCAGTGCCCATTTTGGAAATCTGCTGCCCTCTGTTGTCAGATTGTTGAAATTTTGGCAAAGGGAATCCTGATAGCACCAATAAAAAGACATTATGCAGCAACAATTCTGCCCCTTTTACATGCATGCATGCATGCATACATACATATGGAATACACGAATAAATACTCTTAAACACCCTCATACCATTACCAACTTTTTCCATTCATGGCCATATCCAATACATTAGAAGTGGATTGTAATAGTGCCTATTATATTTTTTCACTCAAATGTACATGCCATGCTGTGTGATTCTGCAATAATTAATAAAAAAAATAAAGCACAAGTGCAAAAGAGTGGCAGAACTGCAATCTAATCACTTTACAGTATTGTAATATGATTTTGTTTAGCTTTGCTTGTCCATAAGCTATCATAATGGTTTTGATTAGACTGAATCAAAAGATTTATTCAAGCTCTTTGAAATCCATTACGTTCATGATTAACCCTGAACCCAACAATGTTACAATCATTTATTTTTCATCTTTGATATTGTAAAATATTAGTCATTTGGACACAATTTTCTTTGAATATACTTTAATAATAGTTTTTAAAATTTCATCTGCTATGAAATTAAAGATCAATTAAAGTCATAAAAATAGTGAATCATTTTATAACCTCCGGCAGTGCTATATCTTATATCTCTTATCATCCTCTACTCCAGGTAACTGATACAATTTATAGTACAACACTATATATCATATCCCATTGATTTATGTTGCCTTAATATATTCATAGAGAGTCAGTTTCTTATAGTGATTAAAGGCACTGAATTAGAAATTAAGGAGTGTGTATTTTCACAATGATTTAGGCACAAAGGCAGGTGGTTAGCCTTGGGCTAGCCATGCTCTCCAGGCCTAGAAAGAAGACAATGGGAAACCCTTCCTGAAAATGTTGCTAAGAAAGTCGCAAGGCTTGTTAATTTTCAGCAGTCAAGACTAGCTCTAAAGTACACAGGCATACATACAAACACTACTCCTAAACACAGAAGAAACATACTTCTTTATCATCTTGTATAGGAAGTATTAATTTAATTTAAAATGGAAACAGAAGTTGCCTAAATTGAAAAGGGTAATGTAAGGATCGCTTGTATCCTTATGATTTATATTGACTGTTTCCTAGTATGATTTGATTGCTTATTGTACCCTATGACTATCATTGTGTCGTACCTTATGATTCTCGACTCTTGATGAATGTATATTTTCTTTTATGTATACTGAGAATATTTACACCAAGATAAATTCCTTGTGTGTCCAATCACACTTGACCAATAAAGTATTCTATTCTATACTATTCTATTGAGGTGACAGGCAGAAGCATCTGTAAGAAGACGCCTGCCATTGATCCTCCTGCTTACTCTTTACTGACTATAAAACAACATTATTATGCCAGCAGAGCTGTCAAACTCCCAGCCTGTGGGCTGGATGTATCATGTGCTGGCCACGTCCACTCCCGATTTAGCGAAGGGGGGGGAAGTCCTGATATGTCACATGACACTGCCGTGACAACCTGAGTTTGACACCACCATCTTACAGGTATTGATTATTGCCACAATCTCCTTCAAAGCAAGATACCCTACCCTGATCTCAAAACAAATCCGTCTTTTCAGAGAAGAGGAAGGGGAAGGTATGTGGGTTCTCATTGTAATCCAGGCAGAAATGCTAGAAAAGAATCATTGCCTGGATTTCAGGACTACCCACCTAAGAGAATGAGTCCAGTCCTGGGAAATGGTCTAAAAAAGAAACAACAGAACACGCATTAGTGGAGAAACAACAATCTGCTTGCAGCTTCTCTTACAAATCTAAAGCACATATTTATTCTTGGTCCTGTTCTCCTATACTCCTTTACATAGATGCAGCTTCTAGTAATTAGTGCTACACTTCTTAAGTATGTTTCAGTGGTATGTGGGGTCTGTGAATTGTTTATTTCTTTTTCTTTTTTTTTTGAAGGAATTCAAATGATCTCTCAGTGGTGGTGGTGGAAGGAACCTGCTACAGTATGTAGGAAGGCCTGCTGGAGCAACCATAAGGCCTGCCTGAACCAATATGCTGATTCCTATTATGATTAGGCAGATGCCTCTTGAAAAGCCCATAGTTAGTCTTCTACAAATCCACTGTAACTTAAGGTCTCAGTGTTAGGCAGGTTACTCTTAGCGTTGTTATTTGTATTTGCTTTGGCTGAGCTGGAGATTGTGCCATGTATAACCTCTTACATATTGTTTTTCTGTGTCTCAGGAAAGATGACATTTTAGTGGGTGCCCCTCTTTTCATGGAGCGCCACTCAGATGGAAAACTGTATGAAGTGGGAAGAGTTTACGTATACCTACAACGGAGGAGCCCACAGCCTTACAGAACTCCTTGGCAGAAGTTGACTGGCACAGATATCTATGGTCGTTTTGGCATGGCTATTGCTTCTTTGGGTGATATAGATCAGGATGGCTACATTGGTAAGAAGGCGTGGATAAGAAATAGGGAGGGAAGCAATCTGAAAAATCCCGGTGTATCTCTGCTCAGCTACCTCCTACTGTTGAAAGAGAGATCAGTATTTCATCACACAATCCAGGTTTCATTGTGGCTGAGTCTAGATTTAATCTAGTTTTAAATATTTAAATAGTGCCCAGGGTTACCTTGAAGTAAGATGAGCAGCCTATAAATTTTATACACAAACAAACAAACAAATAAACATTGGTCCCTGGTCTTAGAATAGATGGTAATAAGCAAGCATTTGAGGTTGTAAAGAAGATGCATTCTTCATTACAGTGAACCTGCTGTCAATACTGATATCTTTTTTAAAAGATCCACCTGAAAGTAACCTTAGTCATCTGCAGTATCTTTTCACCAACCTATTAATATCCATATCTATTGATCTCTTGAAACCTAAATTTGGAGGATACACAAAGAGTCATCAGTTTAATCTTCTATCTTCCTAATGCTTGAAGTTGATCATGTCGTCACCCGTCTGCACCTGTCCATGGCACAAACATTCATTTATTCTTACAAATAATACTAATACAAAATGCAAAAGCCTTTCCTGGCAATGTGGTGGTGGTTGTTGCTTTGCCATATCCTTATGATTTTGCTTTCATCTAGTCCTTCCTAGTCCTTAGATGAGGCAGACTTAAGGCATCATTCACTGGGCTGGGGTTAAAATAATGTTTTCTCCTTAAATTAGAGTGTCCAATGACAGCTACAACTGTGTAAAACTTGCTGAGCTTTGCCACTTCTGAAGTAAACTCAATTGGCGGGTGAGATCAGAACACACCTCTCTAACACACCTGTGGCTATTCTGCTGCTTAAAGGGTTAGACACACTAGATGTACTAATGAAATATCAGAATTGTGCAATGCCGTCAGCTGTTCAGATGGCTGTTCTATAAATGCTTTAACTTTATATTCTTTGCTGGCTTAGTGCAAAGCTCCTCTTTGCTTCCTGAAAACAATGAGGAATCTTAAAATTGGGGTAACTGCTGGAATCCTGACAGCCAGTATTAATTGCCTGCAATGAAAAGAAACAAAAAGAAAAGAAGGAAAGGAAAGTCCTGAGTAAAATAAGATTAGGCTACCTTTGTGACACCAATCTGTTATTGGTTTCACTTTATTTAATTTAGGCTATGATAAAAAGGAATGTATGAAAAGGGGCATGTGCAAAATCAAGACAGCACCATTTGTCAATCAGGCAAGCCAGAGGTAATGGGGCAGGATAGGGGGTGGCAATGGGAGTAGCCAGTTTCCTGCTACAGTGGTGTTTTTTTTTCCTGCTAAAGATTGAAGGACAGCAGTTTAATTCAGCATTTGGAAATACCCTTGTAATGCTTTTCACCATGCTCCCTTTCTTTTGGTTTTTTTCACCTTGTGTTTCTCATCATGGAAAATATTTGCCATTATATTTTGTTTCCATAGACATAGCCATAGGAGCACCCTTTGCGGGCCAAGATGGAGGTGGCCAGGTTTACATCTATCGTGGGCACAGTGAAGGTCTGAGTGCATCTCCAAGCCAAATCCTCAAGAATCCCTTTTCTGAGTCTGCTGGTTTTGGTTTTACCATCCGTGGAGCCTCTGACATTGATCTTAATGGCTACCCTGGTAATACAACGTTTTGTTATGTCATGTGCTTAGCCTAATCTATAAAAGCCATGGTGGCACAGTGGTTAGAATGCAGTATTACAGGTTAATTCTGCTGACTTGCAACTACCAGGGGTCTGGCAGTTCAAATCTCACGAGGTTCAAGGTTGACTCAGCCTTCCATCCTCCTGAGGTCAGTAAAATGAGGACCCAGATTGTTGGGGAAAATATACTAACACTGTAAACCACTTTGAAGCAAAGTAGAACAACACTAATCCTGTAAGGAAGGCAGGAAGGAAATATTCTGGTGTTGCTTACAGAAACTGCCTCTCCGTTAACCCTTATTACAGAACTTCTCTGGAGTTTCCCCCCCCCTCCTTTGCTGGTACTTTGCTTGTGTGGATTGACCATTCAAAGTGACTTATAATCATTTTTCACACTTATGACTATTGCAGCATCCCCACAGTCATGAAAGGCCAGGCGAGGAGATGCGTGCCTCGATGTTGAGTTGGCCATGCCCAGCCAATCACATTACCTCCAAGCCACACCCACCAACTAAGCCACAACCACAGAACCAATTGTTAAAAAAATTGAATCCCACCCCTGACTACTACTACTACTACTACTACTATTACTACTACTACCATCCCTTTTATTCATTAAAATGTATGATGTTCCAAGTAGCACAGTTTTTTGCAGTTCTGCTGGTGTTTATTGCAGGAAGTTGCAATTTCTTAATGTATTTTATAAAATTCTTTGACATGGTACCAAGTGCCGCGATGCCAAAGGGTATCACTATTACATGTTTCATCCATAATCACATACCCATAAATAATAATTATAAACTTTTATTCATTAAAATGAAACTTGATCAACTGAACATTTAAAAATGTTTAACAACAACAACAACAATAATAGTAGTAGTAATAATAATCTCTTGTATTCATTAAACTTGAAAATCAACTGAACATTTAAAAATGTATTACAAATATAATTGACTGGTGCTAATGATTGGTATGGGTGCTTTTTACAAGGAAAACTTAGATTGACTGCTATTCCTTTCAATGGGATGGGTAGCGCTGGGGCCTCAGAATGATGATTGGTGGAATGCTGCATCCTTAATCCCTCCTGTTTTTTATCTTGTTCTTCACACACAGATGTGATAGTTGGTGCTTTCAGAACCAACAAGGTAGCTGTCTACAGGTGAGTGAATATGGCCAAGATCTTCGGATCTCATAATTTGAAATGTAGCTACCTGTCAGTGTTTTTTTCCCTAAAATTTGTGGCATCATCTTTCTTTTCCAAGAACTGCCATACGTTCTCTCAAGAGTTTCCACTCTTTAGGGAAACATACTGGACACTTGCTGAAAGAGTTGCAAAGAATTTGTACCAATTGGTTTAGTGTAGGGATTAGAAAATGGCAAAGTGTCATTTTGACATAAGTTTTATTCTATATTCCTTTTCTCTTATGAATGGAAAGGAAGATGTGAATGATAATCTCTTCCTCCTTTTTATTTTTTATTTTTACTTAATAAATGCCTGTGAATTTATACATGAAGATGAAATTGTATAGAAAGAAAAAGAAACCAAGGAACTATTGAAAAGGCAAACAGGTGCCTTAAAAGTCTTATTTAATATTGATTGTTTTACTTAATCAAATTTAAAAATATAGAACTGTTTACAATATAGGGTTTTATTATATTCTATTGATTGGGGTGGGTGGGTGTTGTAATTATGAATAAACTAAAATTTTGCCATAGAAAACTCTAAATTAAATTATAAATAGGGTAGTTTCCTAGCAAAAACTTATGGTTATGGTGTTCGTTTTTTACTTTGCAAATAGAATTGTTGAGTTTCCACTTTGATAAGTTTGGTGATTGTGGAGAGAAATCTCATTGAGCAAACAAATAGTTCTAAGCCATAGTGATCTATCACTTGACTGTCTTGGAAAATGTCTTAGCATTTTTTTCATCTTGAGCTCAAATCGCAATCATTTCTTTTTGACTAAAATCAAGTCTATAAAAACTATTATCTTTTGGTAGTGAAAAGTGACCTTATGTCTAAGGATTAAAACTAGTTAGAGGCCACTCAAATCTATTATACTGCATTAAAGTTTTACATATAACTTAGTGTCAAACTTCACAAAAGCATATGCTGGCATTCCCCAACCTGAAGGATTTTCAGATACAGTGGAAATTCTACAATTCTTGTCTCCACTCACACTGGGAAAAGTTGATAGATACCCAAGCACAGAGGAAAAGGAAAGAGAACCTGCAGTCAAAGTAGCTCCACTCAGAGCAAGGTCTGAGTGATGTGATGCTACTCTTGACTCAAGAACTTCTTTCTTTAATGCAGTGTCTTCTAATGGGTTGATCTACTGCTCCCATCAGTTGCAGAAAAACACTACAGAAGGACATGAAATCAGAGAAGGCTGGCCCAGTGTATGGATACTGTTGGATTTGCTAATGAAAGGCAGAAAATTTTATTGTAGATAAATTTTACCCATGACTAGAAATTTTGGCAAAGTCCTTTGTCTCATCCACCAATGATGAGTAAGAGGATTTCTGGTATTCCTGCAGATTCTTTAGTCACCATTTATCCCACTGCATATGCACCTATAACAAGACTACATGTTTGTCTTTCTTAGAGCTCAGCCAATGATTATACTCAAAGCCCACCTTTCCATACCTGATGTGCTTGATTCAGAAATGAAAACCTGTCCAGGAGCACAGGCCAGCTGGTAAGTGGAGTGGGAAGGGCATGTTCAGGTTAAATTCCCACTCTATACATGCGCAAGACACTTTGCCCTCAAATAAGTTCATGAAATAAATAATTTATTTAAACGTGTAATAAGACTTGCAACTGTACAGGTGGGATTTAGAAAAGCAAGTTCTATGGTTAGTTACTTGTTAGTTGTGTATGCTCTGTTTGATCTGTGAAAGGAACCTCGTTGTCTCCTTCCTTGTCAATACAGCTTCAACATCCAGATGTGCGTAGGAATGTCAGGAAAGAAGATTCCATTAGAAATTGGTGAGTGTTGAATCAGTAATTTGGAGGAACAGAGACTATTGTGGTCATGATCAATATGAATCCTGAGGTTTGAGGGTTCTCCCAGGTGAAAGATTTTTCAGAAACTTGGAATCAGTAACCTTCAGAAATATTTATAAAGCTTAGCAACTGAAAGTATGTGGATGTCAAGTCCCAGAACTCCCCAGCCCGCCAGGATGATTGGGGATTTCTGGGAGTTGAAGCCCACATATCTTAAAGTTGTCAAGATTGAGAAAAACTACTATACAGATAGTATTACACACAACACAATTTTTCTTATTGCGCAGAGTCTCTGATGAGACAGGATTGTGCTGGTTAAACAATATATAATTAGTTTGGGAATGAGAGCTGTCCCCTTAAGTTCATGTCATGTGGTCACATCTGTACTCCTGATTGGTCATTGAATTGAGCTCTGGTTGGGTTGGGGGAGTTTTGTTCATTCTTACCTGAACCCAGCAATGTGTCTCCCCTTGTTGTATCATTATGGGATGAAGATAACTATCTTTTTACACTATGAATACAACAATGCAAATATTGGACATTAGATGAATCTCAACATAACTGTGAGTTATACCTTGAGGATGCCTGATATAATCTAATAAAGAAACTTTATATGGAAGCCTTTGTAGTGTTTAACTATATGTCTCTATATTCAGCCAGAAAATTAGAGGCAAGATAGTGAAAAGATATGTTTTTTGATTCCTTCTTAAATCAGTAGCAAGAAATTTGAATTGTATCTTAGAAGAGAGAAGAGGAACTGTTAAGCAAATAAAAGATTGCACCCATGCTGTTTCCTTGTCTCTCCTTATAAGCCCTCCAGTTTGGTACTAACAAAGTTATTGTCTTCAAATCTTTTACAAACTGCAGTCGAAAGAGTCTAAGTAATCTTTTCTTGTGTCCTAAAACAAAGAAACTGCATTATTCCCTATCTCTGGAGCTGCTAAAATGAAGGTTTGATTCCTCCCTGGTCGTGCCATAGAGGAAACAGGCAATAAAAAGAGGCCCCTCCTTCCTTTGAGTAAATGACTTGGTTGGCTGTCTTAAAACAAAGAGAAGAAGAAAAAAAAGTTAGTTAAAGATGGCTTCTTCTTTGTCCCAATCTTCTTGTTGTGCAGTCTTTTCTTGTAGTTTCTTTAGGTACAGATCATCATTTCTAAAAATTGAAAAACGGAGCCAAGAGAGGCCTTCCCTTCTTGTGCCTCTTCTTTATATTTTTTTAATTCCATTTTCAGTTCATCCACAAGTGATGCCATTGTAGATTTTTTTTTAAACAATCACCCAATTGTTTTTAGTCATTCAAATATAATTTCCAGAAGTCCCAAAGTCACCAAGCAATCCAAATACATACAAACTGTTTCTTTTAACACTTTCATCTTTTTTTCACTTTCTCTTCCTGGGGTTACTATTTAGTTACAAAGTTCCAGTTAAAATGTATCTTTTAGAAGTCTCATTAAGATTTAGCTTTAGATTCTTTTGAATTCCAGGCAGACTCCTCCTTCCAAATCCTGCCCTTATTATTTTCCTCTCCCTTCCCACTTATAGCAAAAAAAAAAAAAGATTTTTTAGTGTTAAGAAATCTTTATTGTCCCCTTGGCATTTAATTATATTTCCAGTTTAATTACCTATTGGTGCCAAAGCGGATTTTCCCGATTTCTCATTCAGCTCTTTTCATTGTCAACATAAGGAAGGAGAGTGAAAAAAAAAACTTTCCCTTTTCACTTTCATTCGCTGCTTCCGAGTCTTCTTTGGAAGCGATGTATCTTTTATAAAATTTAAATTCCAGGATACCTTAGTTGTTGCTTCTTGTCCTGGTCAATCAAAACTTTCACTTCTTAACTTCCTCCTGCACTTTCTTTTCTGGCTGAGTGCTTCTTTGAGGTGGCCATTTCTGACGGCCACTCTTACCGCCTTCGGGAAAGGGAATTTGGCCAGCTGAGGAGGAGAGGTGTGGCTCCCCTCAACCCTGCTGGTGCTCCCCCATCTTCACCACCTCTACGGGATGGCTTAGTCCCGAAGCCAGCTGGCTGGGGGCACTCCAGCAGCGAGCCCAGGCAGAAACCGTGCATGATCTCGGATTCCTGCCTGCTGCTGAAGCCCTGCAAACCGGAACTTTATCTGGGGAAGAAAGGGGAAAGGGGGGAAACAGAATGGAGAATATAAGACTTAAAAAAACAGCCAAAAAAGGGAAAAATAATGTGAAAAGTGGATATAATGTTGGAAAGCAACAGAAAAGGGGAATACAGAAGAGAGAAATGGAGGTGGAGAGACAAAGGGGTAAAAAGGGGAGAGAGAAGAAAGGGAAGAAGGAAGGCAAGAGAAGTTACAAAGGTTTGGAGCAAGATGTAAAGAAACAGGACTTATTCAGAGATAATGGGTGAAAATTTAACTGAAAAAGGGATTCTGTAAAGGTACATAAGATTGTATTGTTATATTTGTATTAGAAATAAAGTTAAAAAATTGGAAACAACGTATGATTAAAAAGTGGGATAAAATAGTCAGTGTAATTCAGTGAACAAAATAAATGAAATGAAATAAATGAGAGAATTGAATTAGGAAGGAATGGGAACATTTTAATTACTCAATGTTTTATAAAATATAAGTGAAGTGGGGGGGAAATAATTATGGAAAATTGATAAGTGTTCCCATAGAAGTATGATGTTTATTTGAAAAGTAATGTGTAAAATGTTTAAGATTTAAATGAATATTAATATTAATGATACAATTGAATTGGTATGGATTGTTGTTTTAATTATATTATATATTCATATTTTTTTCTTTTTTTAAAATACAGTTTGTAGTTTTAGAATGTACCAAGCAGAATCCGAATGGAAGTTATGTATTATATTAAGTGTTATAATTTTAGGGGAAAGATATAAAGGCGTCATACTCCAATCAGTGTACAGGAGAAATTTTGCTTAATGAGAAAAGATAATAGACAGCTGAAACAGGACAGACAAAGAATATAAGTATAATGATCTGAATTGAGATGAAATAAATAAAATAAAATTAAGAAAGTTAAAAGAGGGGAGAAGTTATATTGAAAATGTAGAATGGTAATAAGATATGGAATGGTATATAAAAATGAGCATGAACTTGAATTTGTGTCTGTACAAAGAGATGTAACCCGGGATCATGCTGCTTTCAAAAAAGATGTTTTATGTTTTTATGTTTTGTTTGTTTATGTTTGTCTTTAAAAATCAATAAACTTATCAAAAAAAGAAAAGAAGAAAAAAGTTAGATGCCTTAAAGATTCCTTAGCTGGCAGGAGTTGAGTTTAATTGCAGGATATCTTCATGAAGATGAGCCATCTCCATAGAAATGAGGCACAAATACCTTTAGCCACTCTGCATGTAAACCCCTCTAAAGAGGGAATCTACATCTGTAAGGAGGCGACAACATGCTTGGAAGATAGGTAACCAAATGCAGCTTGTTGTTTTAACTTTGTTTGCAAAACTGGAGAGACATTCCCCTTTACTGGAATTTAGAGGCAATCTCAAATTTAAGGACACCAGCCTATATTCCTCAACAAAGGAAAATTGTCTGATCACAGTTTGCTCCAAACATTAGTTTAAATCACAGCTTCCTTTGGTGACTACTCTTCAAAGCATAACTGCCTGAAATCAAGCTACTCATTGCATCACCACCTCTAGTGGGCAACAAGTGTACTGCACCAGTGTCTTCCAGAGCTTGTAACGCACCCCAGTGGCCAACCAGCGTACTGCAAGGTGAGAATCTCTCGTCGCACCAAACTGCAAAGTGAGAATCTCTCGTGTCTATACATAAAACGAGGGTCGCGATCTCACCCATAAAGAATATGGGCAAAAACCCATTGGAGACAACCCAATATAACTCCCAAGAAAAAAGAAGGTCCAGATTTGTCCATTCCACAAGTCTCTACACCCGCTGAACAGGTGCAAGGTATTTGCACAGGAACCCCTACACCAAAGGAAAGCTTTGATAGGGGAGTACAAACTCTGCTTCAAGTGTTGCAAGTCTACAGAACACATGGCCGAAAACTGCACAGCTAAGGTGCGACGTTACTTATGCAACAGCAACGAGCACCAAGCCGCTCTGCATCCAGACTGTGAGCCACTACAGCAAGCAACTCCTAACCCTCCCTTGACCAAGGAGTCTCAGCGTGCTACCAACTGGAGCCGGTGGCAAGTGTCAACTGTACAGCAGTGTGCAGTAACACACTATCCCCTCGCTCATGTCATCAGACCTGTTTAGCCAACATCTACTCCGATGGACGCCCAGAAGAAGCCATGAAGATGTATGTAAAACTGTGGTCCTCAGAGCAATTGCTTGCTGGCCAAGTCCGCATTCTTCAACCTTTTTGATGTCCAAAAGAAAGAAGTGCACTTCACGATATCGACGTGCACTGCACCACAATGCACGACGGGGAGGAAAGCTACTGCTGAACTCGAAGATTGAACCTCAAGTTTTGCATGCTTTGTATCTACCTCATTGCATTGTTTGATGCTATGTTATTATCTAATGTTTACTTTAGTTGATAGTTAGTTGGTAGTGGAATTTGTAATTCCAGATGGGGAATTTGCTGATTAAACAGTGTATAGTTAATTAGAGATAAGATAAGGATTAACTAGATTCAGTAGTCCCATAAGCAATATTTGTAGAAAGTTAAGAACTAATTTTCTTTAGACAATTAACAAATGTGTATAGCTATTCCTGATTGCCACAGGCTTCTTTTTATGCCAAATGTTTTTCTATGACCAGAGCAATTTTGGTATTTAGTTTTTAATATGTGCATAAAAACATGGTTATTTATTAACATACCAGCATGCTTAGAACTTCAGAAAGAAGAAAATCAGAATGAAACTGTTTAACTCAGAAATGAAATTAAAAAGAAAGCAATTGAAATTAAGAAGTGAGTTATTAAATTGTGTTTTCCACCCATCCACCAAGGAGTACTTTCTACATTTATTTATTTAGATATGAAAACTATTAGATATGATTCTATTTTGGCATTAATGGTTGTAGTAAATGGGGGGAGGATCTTAATCTAGTGCCCCGCAGAATGTTGGATCATTTCCCATTAATCCTGATCCAGCACAGTATTGCTGTCAGATAGCACTTCTGGACAGTACTCAAGTTAGAGGGTGGTCTTAAATTGCTATGTGAGTGTACAGTTCTTTCTGTTACACATTCCTAAATCTTCTGAATACTCACATAGTCATAATGAACAAAATAAGTATGGACTATTTGAACACTTCAGATGTTTGAGCCAAATCCTTGTCTTGAACAACAAGACAAGAGTTTGATATTCTAGTTATCAATATGTATAATGTAGATTGTGATTTGTCTATTAATCTTCATCACTCTCATGTTGTTCTCTGCCTGTTTCCTGCGTCTGCTAGAACTAATTACAGAGCTACAGCTGGACCATATGAAGCAAAAATTTGGGAGACGGATTCTCTTGCAACAAACCAACCAACCAAGCCAGTTATTCCAAATGAAATTGTCCAAAAAAATTCCTCTGACTTGTAAGAATGTGACGGCTTACTTACGAGTAAGTATTTCGGGCATCAAAAGCGTGTCTTTGTTTCTGTGTGCATGTGTTTGGAATATGGGCTAGGCTTGAGCAGTAGTTGATTACTTTCCTGGCTTGGAATAAAATGTTTTATGCTATTGTTATATTAATCTCCCAACATCTTCAGAAGAGGAGAGCAACTTCCAGATGTGAATGATTTACAAATCCCAGGAGCCACAGCCAGCAAGCATGACTAATGGCAAGGGATTTTGAGAGTCATAGTTCAATAAAAACTGGACAGTTTCTATTCTTTCTTTTCTGGGAAACGTGGTTGGTATTTTCACTTTTGGCAAAGCTCCTGCATATTTTTCACTGCATAAATAAAAAATAATTTCATTATGGCTATTATGCTAGCTTACTATAATGCAGAGGTTAACCATTCCATTGTGATGTTGAGAGTGTGAGGAAATTTGAGATTGGGAGAGTGTTTCCTGATCAGACTTTGCTCATAGAATTATAGAGATGAGAAACAGTATTATGGATACCAGAGTTACCACCTTTTTGTTTTGGCAGGGCTTTTGTGTCTCTCAGTTTGACAAGTACTACTTAATTCTTTTGTGTCTCTAGAAATTTCTCTTTGAAGAGATGAGAATTTGTGGCTTCTAGAAAATTAAAAGTTCCCCATTTCTTTGTTAAAGTTATAAACCTTCCAGAAAGATGTAATTTGAGCACACATTTTCCAATTGGATGTCCTCCAGATTTGTCAAATTACAGCTCCAAATTTACCAGGTGAAGGTGATGGAGTTGTAGTACCACATACCTGAAAGGCACCCAGCTGGGAAAAACTTAACCCATGGGATCTGTAAACTGCTTTTTACATAAACTTCTTCCCAGGATCAAGCTGATTTCAAAGACAAACTGAGTGCCATTGTTGTGAGTCTCTACTTCAGTTTGGTATCCTTCTCCAGAGCTGGAATCCTGCAACCTATTCTGTCTGGCCAATTGATGGTCCAGGAACAGGTGAGACTTCTTTCTTCTTCAACTCAAAGCAAAGTGCACTGGGAACTGTCACATTCTGCTTATAAGTTTGGTTTATAATTTAATATTGTGGTTATTATTTTGAGATGTGGTTTGCTTGTTGTTCTTGCTTCTCAGTTCCTATGCTTGTCTGAATGCTTGCTGAGCATAGGATTTATCTCTAAAATAAGTGTTTTCAAAGAGGTGGCTTTGGTGAACATAGCCTATGCATGCCCAAGAACAAATCTGAGTAGATAGAACATTCTTCTTCAGAACTACACTGCTCAAAAAAATAAAGGGAACACTTAAACAACACAATGTAACTCCAAGTCAATCACACTTCTGTGAAATCTAACTGTCCACTTAGGTAGCAACACTACCTAAGTAATGTTGAAGTAGAAAAGTAGAAATTAACAATCAATTTCACATGCTGTTGTGCAAATGGAATAGACAACAGGTGAAAAGCAGAGGCAGTTAGCAAGACATCCCCAATAAAGGAGTGGTTCTGCAGGTGGTGACCACAGACCACTTCTCAGTTTCTATGCTTTCTGGCTGACAGTTTGGTCACTTTTGAATGCTGGCAGTGCTTTTACTCTAGTGGTAGCATGAAATGGAGTCTACAACCCACACAAGTGGCTCAGGTAGTACAGCTCATCCAGGATGACACATCAATGTGAGCTGTGGCAAAAAGGTTTGCTATGTCTATCAGCGTAGTGTCCAGAGCATGGAGGCGCTACCAGGAGACAGGCCAGTACACCAGGAGACATGGAGGAGGCCTTAGGAGGGCAACAACCCAGCATCAGGACCGCTATCTCTGCCTTTGTGCAAGGAGGGACAGGAGGAGCACTGCCAGAGTCCTACAAAATGACCTCCAGCGGGTCACAAATGTGCATGTGGCTGCTCAAACGGTCAGAAACGGACTCCATGAGGGTGGTATGAGGGCCTGGTGTCCACAGGTGGGGGTTGTGCTTGCAGCCCAACACCATGCAGGACTTTGGCATTTGCCAGAGAACACCAAGATTGGCAAATTCGCCACTGGTGGCCTATGCTTTTCACAGACGAAAGCAGGTTCACACTGAACACATGTGACAGACGTGACAGGGTCTGGAGATGCCGTGGAGAACATTCTGCTGCCTGCAACATCCTCCAGCATGACCAGTTTGGCAGTGGTTCATTAATGGTGTGGGTTGGCATTTCTTTAGGGGACCGCACAGCTCTCCATGTGCTCGCTAGAGGTAGCCTGACTGCCATTAGATACCGAGATGAGATCCTCAGACCCCTAGTGAGATCATATGCTGGTGCGGTTGGTTCCTCCTAATGTGGCTGGAGTGTGTCAGCAGTTCCTGCAAGACGAAGGCATTGATGCTATGGACTGGCCCGCCTGTTCCCCAGACCTGAATCCAATTGAGCACATCTGGAACATCATGTCTTGCTCCATCCACCAATGCCACGTTGCACTACAGGCTGTCCAGGAGTTGGGAGATGCTTTAGTCCAGGTGTGGGAGGAGATCCCTCAGGAGACCATCCGCCACCTCATCAGGAGCATGCCCAGGCATTGTAAGAAGGTCATACAGGCATGTGGAGGCCACACACACTACTGAGCCTCATTTTGACTTGTTTTAAGGACATTACATCAAAATTGGATCAGCCTGTAGTGTTTTTTTCCAGTTTAATTTTGAGTATAATTCCAAATCCAGACCTCCGTGGGTTGCTAAATTTGATTTCCATTGATAATTTTTGTGTGATTTTGTTGTCAGCACATTCAACTATGTAATGAACAAAGTATTTAATAAGAATATTTCATTCATTCTGATCTAGGATGTCTTATTTTTGTGTTCCCTTTATTTTTTTTGAGCAGTGTATATCCCACAAATTACAAATTGTAGATCACAGACAATGCTACACTTTTGAGTCTTGAGGTGCCATGAGACGTTTGTTGCTTCTTACTAACATAAATAAAACTGAATCATTTCGCTAGTTCCTGTTCACAGAGAGATTGAAACAGTCCTTTCTGGACTTGGAGACCAGCTTTTAATTAGAGATTATGTCTATTACGTGAAAAAGAAATAGGTTTTGTACATAAAAGGTTTGCAGACTGAGGGCTCTGGTGGATTTAAATGCAACTTCCAGAGTCCTCCAAAAGTTGCCACCAAGTGATATTTTTTAATGTGAAAGAATGGGGGAAATGACCTACTCATATTAATTGTAAAGATAAATATAATGTTAATTCAGTTCAAAAGGAGATAGATCTAAATTAGATCTAGTTTTTGTCTGGTTTTATTTATTTATTTATCATGTAATTATCTTATTTAAGAGATGAGCAATTGCAGTGGTATATAGATAATTAACTGGACTTAGTAAGAGATTCTATGTGCTCTGAATTTTCTACTTCATATCTGGTATCTTCTTATCTCTAGATTGAAGGGATTTTCTTATGTATTTCTTAGCTAGGAATAACACAGAATAGCATGGGTTGTGTATGTAGCAGTTCTTGTTCACCTCCAAATTATATTTGCTATTCATTCAGTGATAGCTGTTTAGATTTCCTCTTATTCACAGACCCGCATCATTCTAGATTGTGGAGAAGACAACATCTGCATTCCAGATCTCAAACTCTCTGCTCGCACGTAAGCACCAGTAGTTTAGATTGGGTTGGCCACAATTGCTGAGGGCTGAGAAAAAAAGCATAGTAATACCCTGAGAATGTTTGTAATTTTTCTGTGCCTTTTATTATTTAGTTTATTAAACATATTTACATGGCTACCAATTTCACAGAAAGCAATTCTGGACAGGCCATCTTTTGTAGGATTTCCATAAATCTCCAATAGTACAACATGTCACCAAATTGCAGAGATGACCTTAGAGCTGTGGTGGCACAGTGGTTAGAGTGCAGCACTGCAAGCTACTTCTGCTAATCAGCGGCTACCAGCAGTTTTGCAGTTTGGGTCTCACTGGTTCAAAGTTGACTCAGTCTTCCATCCTTCTGAGTTAGGTAAAATGAGGACTCAGATTGTTGGAGGCAATATGCTGATTCTATAAACTGCTTAGAGAGGCCTGTAAAGCACTGTGAAGGAGTATATAAGTCTAAATGCTATTGCTATAGTTTATGAAAAGGACAAAGTTCCTTCTAAATTTTTATTATGGTCCTTAAGAATAATTTTATTGGTCTATTTTTAAAATTATATATAATATAAAATGAACAATTCACCCCAAGCAATGAAAATGAAATCACAACAAAAGAAAACATAGAAACAAGAAACCATATTTGTAATTACAAATATACTCCAAGTTCATCTGAAGTCTTTAAAAGGAGGCACTAAGCTTTCATGTTCATCAAACCTGTCCAATATTTTTTTCTTTTTTTTTTAATAACAAATTTTATTAATTTTACAAAAACAATACACAAATAATCCAGGCATAACAACTTGAAAAATCTTTTCTAAAAAAAATAATAATAATTAAAGAAGAAAGCCAATAGAACATACAAAATAATTCCATTTGTAATATCAATATTTACATTATCTATTTAACTTCATATCTTATCCAGACTTCTTCTTTTATCCAAATTATATTTCTTGCTTATTAAAATTTTATTGCCTTTCATAAACATACAAAACACAGAACATAGAAAAAAACAAAAACAAAACTAAAACATCTTTTCTGAAGGCTGCCTGATCCCGGGTTGAAACTCTTCACACAGACACAAATTCAAACATCATATTCACTTTATATATCCTTCCATATCTTATTATCATTTTCAATATCATTCTTTGTCTGTTCTATTTCCAGGGCAGTGAATTGGGGGCCATTATCGGAGACCAGGACATCTGGCAATCCGTGGGTAGCGAATAGCTTATTCAGCTTTTTAGTGACTGCCTCTGTGATGGTGCTTTTCATCTTGTGGACTTCGAGCCAGTTTGAATAGGCATCCACTGTTAGGAGAAAAGTGTGCCCTCTTGTGGGTCCCGCAAAATCGATGTGGATACGGGACCAAGGACCTCGAGGCGTTTCCCACTGGGTTGGGGGGGGTTTGGAGGAGTAGAGCAAGTCTCCTGGCATTTGCTGCACTTTGCTACCCAGGTCTCTATCTGTTTGTCTAACCCAGGCCACCATGCATAACTCCTGGCCAATGCCTTCATCCGCACGATGCCTGGATGTCCATCGTGCAACATTTTCAATACCCTATATTGCAATTTCTCCGGGATTATGACTCTGTCTCCCCACACTATGCAGCCTTTCTGGGAGAATAGCTCTGTTTGACAATTCCTAAATGGCTTGAACATGTCATTGGTTGTGCTGACCGGCCAACCCTGTTTTACCCAGCTGAGGACTCATGCCAAAACAGGGTCCTTTTTTGTTTCTAAGGCGATGTCTCGAGCGGTCATCGGCAGCGATTTGAGGGTTTCGATTTGCAATACGGCTAAGGTTGGAGCAGGGTCTGGTAGTTGAGAGCAGCTCAAAGCATCAGCATGGGGAATGGTTTTGTAATCGGTACATGGGCGGTGTTGTAATCGGTAATCGTAGGCAGCTAAAAATTCTGACCAACGTGTCATTCTTGGTGATAAGATATGGGGAGTTGGTTTTTTCCCCACCAAAATACCAAGTAGCGGCTTGTGGTCTGTAATTATGGTAAAGGGTTTCCCATACACATATTCATGGAAACGTTTAATTGCGGATACAATAGCGAGAGCCTCTTTATCAAGTTGACTATAGTTCCTTTCAGTTTTAGACAAAGTTCTCGAAAAGAACGCAATAGGTGCCTCATTCCCATTTGGTAGGACATGGCTTAAAATGGCTCCCACTCCAAATGGTGAGGCATCACAGGTAACCGTCAAGGGTAGAGTCTCGTTGTATTGCATTAATACAGCATCGGAGGTTGTCTTTTACCTCTTGGAATGCCCTCTCTTCACGCCGTCCCCAGACCCAGGAAGCCTTTTTGTCGAGAAGTCTATGTAGGGGCTCGGCTACGGTCGCCTTCTGGGGCAAGAAAATGTTATAAAAGTTAATGAGTCTCAGGAAGGCTTGGAGGTCTGTCTTATTCCTAGGTCTCAGGGCGTTTTTGATTGCGGTTAGTTTTTTTTCGGTGGGGTGGATTCCCTGTCTGTCGAGAAGGTATCCCAGGAACTCTACTCTCTTCGTACAAAGTTGACACTTGTCCCTTTTTACCTTCAGACCAGCGTCTTTAAATTTCTGTAGAACTTTTCTGAGTCGTTGTACTAATAATTCTTTAGTGGGGGCAGCTATTAGGACATTGTCAAAATAAGGCACATCTTTTATGCCTTGTAATAGTCTCTCCATCAAACTTTGGAAAATGCTAGGCGCCATGCTTACTCTGAATTGGAGTCTATTGCACTTGAAGGTGCCTCTATGTGTAACTATTGTCTGGGCTTCTGCAGTTGTCACGTCTACAGGTAGTTGCTGGTACGCCTGAGCTAAGTCCAATTTTGCAAATATTTTTCCGCCACCCAGGGAATGAAGAAGGTGTTGAACCACTGACACTGGGTAAGTGTTCTGTTGAAGAGCATTATTTAGGGTGGCCCGGTAATCCCCACAAATTCTTAACGAACCATCTGGCTTCATGGGCGTTACTATTGGAGTTTCCCAGTGGGCATGGTCAATCAGTTCCAATATGCCCTGGGCTATCAGTTTATCTAGCTGCTCGTCGATCTTCAGCTTTAAGGCAAAAGGTACCTGACGAGGCTTAAGCCGAATGGGAGCTACATTGGGCCTGAGATTAAACGATATAGGGATCCCCTTGTACTTGCCTAATGTTCCTGTGAACACATCCTGGAATTCCTGTATGAGAGCCTCTTCCCAGTCGTCACTTCTAGTTTGGTGTATGCCGGCTAGTTCAATCCTGAGTGGGGTGAACCACTGTAATCCTAACAAACTGGGTCAGTCACGATCGACGACAGTCAGGGGAAGCGACGCGGTGCAGTCCTTGAAGGATACTTGGATGTGGCTGGAACCAACAACTGGAATTCTGTTTCCCTGGTAGTCTTTCAGGATGATTCGTTGCGTGCTGAGGTCCTGGCGGTAGATGACAGGGATCAGCTGTTTGAGGGTTTTCCAGGATACCATCGATAGGGATGATCCCGAATCGACTTCCATCACGCACGGTCGATTCTCAATAGTAACCCTTACGCGGATCTTTCTTGCATCAAACGATGAAGCGTGGCTGATAATAATGGTTTGGTGGGCCTCTTCTCGTCTCGTTGAAGAGGCAGGTGCTCGATTTCTGTAGTAGTAGTGGTTGTTCCATTGGTGGTTCAGACAGTCCTGGTTCTCAGGAGGTTTGCCTGTCTCCCAACAGAGGTGGTTTTCCCTTCAGCTGGGACTGGACTCTCACTTGCTTCTGCAGACTTTTGCGATGTGGCCTCTTTTTCTGCAAGTACAGCAGAGTGCGTCGAGGAATTTGCAGTCCGATCACGGGTGGTTTGCCCCGCAACCAGCACATTGGCGCGGACGTCTCTGGTTCCTTTACTCTCGTTCCGAGCGGAGCCGGTTGACCTCCTCTTCCTCACTGTCTGAGGATGACTCGAGGTCTTCATGGTGGGTGGTGGTAGCATGCTTCTCAGCGGCGAGTGGGCTATCGTTAGCGAGTTGGCGAAGCAGTGCGTTCGCTTGGCGCATTTGAGTGGTTGACTTCCTGGTTGCTTCTGCGGCAGTAGCGTCGGCGATGACATCTGTAAGGCTGATGTCGCCTTTCGCCATCAGTTTACTCTGCACGTACGGTGCATTTAATCCCAGAACTATGCGGTCTCTTAGGACTTCCTCTAAGTTTGCAAAACCACAAAGGCCTCCTAGGTTCCGGAGATCGGCTATGAAATTTCCAACATTCTTGTCCTTCCGTTGGTCCCTCTGGTAAAATTCGTGTCTTCATATCAGTGTAAGTACTGCAGGTGCGTAATGGGCCCAGCGGATTGGGGCGAGGGTACCCCAATCCATGGTCTTCACTTCTGCCGGTTTTGCCAGTGCTTTAGCCATTTTAAAAACGGTGGGGCTGCAATGAGTCAGGAACACCGCTCGTTTCTTGCCAGGCGTAGCATCTTTTAAATTGTGGGTCTCCAGGAATATCTGGAAGCAATCTATATATGAGTCCCACTCTTCGGTTGCTGGGTCGAATGGAGCGAGTGGCATGGCGCTGCTGGTCATCTTGCCGTTTGTTGCATGCGCTCTTCAGCCATGTGCTCTGTCTTGTTCGATGTGTACTTAGTCAGCTCTATCGTCTCCACATCCCATCCTCATCGCCAGTGTTAAGTCCTGGGCATGGGCACAAGGAACGGAGACGAGACATCGAACGGTGACTTCAACTCTTTATTGTAAAATAAGAACAGAGCAAATACTTGGGCAGCAGCAGCTCTTTTATAGAGCTGGCTGCTGTCAAAACAACCAATGATTTGAGTTTACCGCTTTCACAAGCGTCCAATCAGGGCCCCCCGTTAACAGCCAATCAGACTGGCCAAAAACCAGTCACGACTCGCTATTCATGGGCCAATGAGAAGTGCAGGATTACAAGCCTGCTGTAAAGTAAAGCTGTTTAGGGTTGTATCGCTGCGTTGGCTTAATCCATAACAGTCCTAATTTAAAATTACTTCATATAACACTTAATTTATCTTGGGTTTCTGTTTAGTACATTCTAAAATTACACAATTAATTTTATAAAGAAGGTAAAAACTCAGCAATAACTAAATAAAATCCTATATAAGCACTATCCATATCATTAAAAAAAAAACTAATCGTATATATTAATACTCATTTATATCTTAAGCATTTTACTCTAGATACACATATAAAGACACAATCTTATGTACCTTCCAGTATCCCATTTTTTTTCAATTAGATTCACCCATTGTCTCTAAATAAGCTTTTTTCTTTAAATCTTGCTTCCCACCATTAAGGTTTCTCCTCCCCCCCTTTCTCTCTTGCTTATTCTTCTCCTTGCCCTTTTTACCCCTTTGTCTCTCCTCCTCCCTTTTCTTACTCCCTTTCCGTTGTTTTCTAAACTTGCATCCACCTTTCATCTCATTTTTCTCTTTTTTGGTTGTTTTTTCAAACCTTAAAATCCCCTTTTTCTTATCCTCTTTCTCCTCCTCCCCAGAAAAGACCCATTGTTCATCGAAGATGGCTTCTTCTTCCTCTTCTTTGTCCCAGTCGTCCTGCTGCGTAGTCAACTTTTCATAAGTGCACAACGCCATTTCTAAAAATTGAAATAAAGTGCCCAAAGTATCTTTTCCATCTTGTTCTTCCTTTTTATATTTTTGATATTCAGTTTTTAATTCATCCACAAGCGATGCCATCATAAAAAGAGAAACTTTTCCCAAAACAACCACCCAAGTATTTTTAATCAAGAATAATTTAAAAAAGATTCCAAAAGTTAATACTTTTTTTTCCTTCTTCTACTTCTCTTTCTGGGGTTACTGTTTAATCAAAGAGGTACAATTACAATATATCTTTCTTTAGAATTCTAGGCAATCTCCTCCTTTTTCAACTTCTGCTCCAATTTTTTTCCTCTCCCTTCCCACTTACAACAACAATTTTTAAATGATCAGAAATCCATACCTCCAATAAGGGTTTTCCGATTTCTTAAATTATTAAGTCCAATGTCCAAAGAATCTTTTGTCCCTTGGCTTTAACTTTCAAAATAATTCACCTTCAGTGCCCAAATAAATTTCAAATCTTCATCTGCTGTTTCTATGGGGTGGGAGAGTGAAGAAAAAAAAAAGTTTCTTCCCTTTAACAGCTTTCTTCGCCGCTTTCCGATCTTCTTAGGGATACAATGTATCCTCCAGCAATTCAAACAATTCAGTTCCAGAGAGTTTGAGAGATGTTGATTGACCCGGCTCAGCCAGCACTTTCACTTTTCCTGCTTCCTCCAGCACAATCTTACCCGGTTGCAGGCTTCTTCATGGCGGCCATTACTGACCGCTGCTCCACCACCTCAGGAAAAATGGGTTTTTCCGGACGAGGAGGGGGTCTGCGACACCCCGAACCCCCTGTCCAGCTCCCCTCTCTCTTCGGCTGCCTCTACAGGGCAGCCATATCCCCCCAATCCATTTGGATCGGGGACACCTCGGCGGCAAGCGCAGCAGGAATCGCGGACGGTCGTGAATTCCTGCTGCCACCAAAGCCACGCGGAACATAGAAACAAGAAACCATATTTGTAATTACAAATATACTCCAAGTTCATCTGAAGTCTTTAAAAGGAGGCACTAAGCTTTCATGTTCATCAAAGCTGTCCAATGTTTTTTTTTTCAAAGGAAGAAATAATGTGACATTTTTCCAGTTGACAATATATATAATTTTCTCAAGAATTGCTAAATCACACATTGCTGGAATCCAATCCATGACATCTGGGGTTATAGAATTTTTTCATCTCATAAGTATTATGATATCTTAAATATAGTATTTTTCCTTCTGCTAATTCCTTTTTGCTATTCCTAGTGCACAAAAAAATCATCTTTATTTGGAACATCCTACAATATGTTTAATACAATATGAGTATCTTTAAAAACCAACATTTTTCCAATCTGTAATCATATTGTATAACATTATTCCAAAAGAAATATAATAATCATAACATTAAGGTGCCCTCAAATGTTTTGTGATACCAGAAATTTGTCAGTGAATATGATACTTATAGTTTCAATTAACACTGTTAAGACACTGCAAGTAAAATATGTTCTGATGATTGAGTTGACTGAAAGCTCAGATTTACCAAATATTTCTATATATATTCATCAGTGTCCATGTAATTCTTAATAATTTGGATGAGACAATCAGATCTTTAGTACAATGTAGACATGTAAAAAAATGTTGCTGAATTTTGCATTTTCCTTTTCCTTCAGACAATTCAAGAATCATGTGCCATTCATTTTCTTAAATGAATAAATGAGTGGGAAGGAGATATATGTCCTTTCTAATCAAAAAAATGTTTTAGCTTCCACCCAGTCTTCCAGTTGACCTTGCTGCACATTCAAACCTCAATCCACAATTTTGCCCTGCCAATTGTAATATTCTAATTCCTAATGCAAAAGCATAATAAAACCATTATACGGTATTCTTTCCTTTTTATGTTGTTATGTCTCAGGAATGAAACTTTCCTGCTTATTGGGGCTGAGAATGTGGTTCTCATCCAGATTACAGCAACAAATGCTGGAGAAGGAGCCTATGAAACTGAGTTAATAGTGGAGCTGCCATTTGGGGCTTACTTCCAAAGAGCTAACAGCAGTGCTCAGGTTGGTCAGATACGATTGTTGAATTTTAGCTTCCAGTGTCAGTTACTACTTGGCATTTTGGCTAAAGTTGCTATGAACTGTAATTCAGGATTATCTGAAGGCCAATTTACCCACCATGGATAAAAGGTTTTGTCACTGTGGCTAAATTTTGACCAAAAATGCAGTCTTATAATCTTTTATGCCTCTTACGGAATTAAGCCAAGAAAAATAAAAGTGTGTTTTAAACATTATTTCCTGAAAATATTTACATTTTCTTGCTTCTTGTGATCACAGGTCAACTCTGAGTTGGCTGCAAGCTCAGATTTACCAAGTTTGATCATTCTGTTGGTCATCCCCTTGCCTCTGAGTGATGATTAAGAAATAGAAAATATAATTAAATAAAAATAAATAAATTTGGATATGTTTAATTATATGCAGTACATTTGGTTGTGAGAGTCTAAAATCAATTGTTGTATACTAAAGAACTGTGGCTTATAACAGTGCTCAGATTGTGGGTATGACCATACTCTGCAAGAGCAGTTATACTGCTATTGTTGCAAATATCCTAATTCAAAGCCATCTAGGATTTTTTGCAGCTGGAAACAACATTTAAATGTATAATCTACTTTTCTGAGATTTAACAATCTTTCTTTGACTTTGATTTGTTTTGTGCTAAAATGGGTGAGAAAATCTGCTACCAAACACAACAAACTTAGTTTTGCTTCAAAGGGGGCTCTGATGACCTAGAAACCACCTTTCCAGTTGAGTAGAATAGTATGAAAATCCTTCCATTCATTTTGTCATACTGCTGATTCAGTCTTTCAAGGCTAAATATACTTGAACATACTCCATCCCTTTTGCCTGCAGAAACTGAGCTGTAATTTCCGCAAGGAGAATGAAACCAAATTGGTGGCTTGTGAAGTGGGCAACCCAATGAAATCTCACACAGAGGTAGGGGATTAATTTCTAAAATGGATTTGTTTTCAAGTTTGCTCTGAAGTCTGAAAAAGTAGCAAAAATCTAGAAAGGAATGAAAAATGTTTTTCTCCATATAATACACAAAATTATACTACATTTCCTTAAACTTGGTAAATAGAGGTATGTAAACAAAATCAATTATTTTTCCACCAATGCATGACACTTTTATTTTTTTCATATAAACAGAACAGAATTGTTACTAATATATTTTGATTAACACATAAAAAGGCAGTTACTAAATTGTATGTGTTTTAGTAAGCAGAATTATTGTCACAGATCTTATCTGATTCATATTATACCACAAATAAATCCATAGTCTAGTGTCTACTGGAAGATAGATAAGTTATTGAGAAATTGTAGCACAAAGCAAACAAAAAAAGTTGTTTTTTTCTTACCCCATCTGTCTTAAACTCTCCTTTGATTTTAATGTGATCATTCTCACTTTTCTTTATTATTTACAGATCAAATTGGATTTGGAACTAAGTATCAGCCAGTTAGAAGATGCCAATAGTAGCATTGTCTTTGTGCTGCAACTCAAGAGGTAACTCTCAGCCATACCTCACTGGTTTAATCTCTGAAAACAATTTCTATTTTTAATCTGGAGCTTCTCAAATAAACTACAACTTCTGGATTCTAAGCCATTATCATCCAACACATTTCCACGAAAATTGTAATCCTGGCAGATTTGGTGGTGCTAAATTGGAACTGCTATTGTGCTAGCATCCTTTAGCACTCTCCAACCAAAAGGCAGAGTGTAATCTTTTTGTATCTATTTTTTTTTAAATTAAAATACAATAATACAAAAATAATGCACAAAACAAATAAGACATAGAAAAAAAGTGCATTAAAAATACATGAACCCATATACACAGATTATCCTCCCTATCTAAATACTGATATTCCTCCCTCAGGATAGCTGCTGAATGATAAAGGAATTTTTCTTTTTCCTGTTGACAATATATTGATTTTGCCTGTTGACAATATACTGTACTTTTTCCTGTTGACAATGTACTGATTTTGCTGCCAAAGTTGACTATTTGGCAATACTGCTCCCCGGATTTGAATGGGAGCATTTAGGAATGGCCCAAGATGGCTTTTGGACAGCCATGAACCCTTGTGGGAAAAGAGTCTTAAAGATTGCAGTTCCCTGTGGCAGGGGTTCCACTGTTGAAGCAATCAGGAAGTCAGTGGTCATCCATCTTTGCTCTCAGCAGTTCTTTTTCTTAAGTTTAGCTGAGTTTTAATTTTGTTTTTTGAAGCTTCTATTTCATTTCACTGTTTATTTTTAAAAGTTGACTAAGTGGTTGAATGCTGATCTATTTTAATTCCCTGCTGGACTTTATCTGGTTTTTTTTTCCTTTTTACCATTGAGTTATGTTGTTTTAAATAATTTTTGCTTTTCCATAAAAAAATCAAATCAAAAATCAAAAATCATGTTTCTGGGTAATGAAACTATTTTCATTTAATTTGTATCTATATTGAACACTCATCTCAGATATTTTGCATTTTATTAATTTGCAAAAAGTTTGGAGCTTTTTTAAAAAAAAATCATTTAATTTTGGATTGAAATTCAAAAGGTCTGCCAGTTCTTCTCTTTGTCTCAGTAACATGTTCTTTGTCAAAATCTTTGTTTTATCTTTATTTATTTTCAAACCAGCCATCTCACCATATGTCTCTATCTTTTCCAATAACTTTGGAGCTGTTTCTAGCGGGTCTTCCAGAATAAAAGCTAAGTCATCAGCAAAAGCTTGTAGTTTGAATTCTTCCTTTTTAATTTTCATTCCTTTTATGCTTTTATCATCCCTAATATTTCTGTTCAACACTTCCAAAGTCAACACAAATAGCAAAGGGGATAGGGGACACCCTTGTCTTGTGCCTTTTCTTATATTAATAAAGTCTGTAAGTTCTCCCTCCATCATTACCTTTGCTGTCTGTTTATTGTATATGGCTTCTATTGCTTGAATAAATTTTCTGGCAAAACCCATCTGTTCCAATAGTAATAACATAAATCTCCAGTTCACGTTGTCAAATGCCTTTTGAGCATCTAGGAATATCAAAGCCATTTGCTTTTCAGGATGTGCCTCATAGTTTTCCAAAGTATCCAAGTTTACTCTCATATTGTCTCTGATTTGTCTCTTTGGCAGAAATCCATTTTGATCCGGGTGGATAAAATTATTTAAATATTTTTTAAGTCTTTCTGCTAAAATTGAAGCAAAAATTTTATAGTCTGCATTCAATAAAGAAATAGGTCTATAGTTCTTAATTTGCAGTGGGTCAGCCTCTTCTTTTGGAATAAGTGTAATATAAGCCTCTGACCATGTTTTGGGTATCATCTTCTTTGACATAACTTCATTCATAACTTCTAACAGTGGGATGCTCAATGATTCTTGAAGTGTTTTATAGAATTCTGCCCATCTGGACCTGGTGCTTGCCCATTATTTTGTTTCTTAAGTGCTTCATTTAATTCCATCATTGTTATATTGCTTTCTAGCATTTCTTCAGTCTCTTTAGTATCTTCGGTAAGTTGGCATTCTGTAAATACTGTTTGACTTTTTCCTCATCAATATTCTCTTGTTTATATAGTTGCCCATAAAAATGTCGAATAATTTCCTTTTTCTCCTTATTACCATAACAAACTTGGCCTTGGTCATCTATTAGCTTCAATATTTTTCTTGATTCCTTCTTCTTTCTCAATTTATATGCTAGCCATCTACCTGGTTTATTTGCATCTTCAAAGTAATTCTGTTCAGAATTTCTAATTTTCTGTGCCAGTTCTTCTTTCTCTATTAATTCCATTTTATGTTTAATTACATCCAGTTTCAATTTAATATCTTTTTTTTATGGCATTTTCTGTAATTCTTTTTCAAGTCTTTTATACTCATCTTCCAAGGCCTTAGAAGCTTGCCTTTTCCTAATATTCTTTTTTCTTGTATAATCTATTATCAAACCTCTAGCATATGCCTTCATTGTATCCCAAACATTTTGCGTTGAAGTATCTTCTTTTTTATTTTCTCTAAAGAAAAAAGGCAGTTCCTTCTCCATCCGTTGTATAAAATCTTTTTCCTTTAAGATAGTATTATTTAATGTCCATCTCGATCTTTTTTTTTTGTCCCTTCCATTCAATTGTCATTGGGCTATGATCTGCCCAAATACTTGTTTCAATATTTGTTTCTTGAATATTGGACATTAATTCTGTTGATACCCAAATCATATCTAATCTGGACCATGATAAATGTCTATTTGAATAAAAAGTATATTGTTTAGCTTTAACATTTCTTTCTCTCCAAATATCTTTTAAAGTTAATTCGTCTGTCATTTTAAAAAAAGATTTAGGGAGAGTCTTTCTATTTTACTTTGTTGTTGTTGCTATATAGTGTATAGAACCACTCCTCTTTTCTTACATTGAGTCAAAGAAGTAAATATTTTCCCTAATTTTGGCTGTACTAATAATTGTTCATGTTTTTTTAATATGAACTTCTTGTAAGCAAATTATATTGAATTTTAATTTCTCTAATTTATGAAAAGTTTTCCTTCTTTTAACAGCTGAATTGAGTCCATTTATATTCATTGTAATCAGTTTTTTTTCTTCCATGATTATGCTTTATATTTAGGTCTAACAGCTCTTGTGGATCTCACTTCACGCTGTTCTTTACTATCCACCTGTCCATCTACTGCTCCTTTCTCTTTTTCAGTCTCCAGTTGTTCCTCTTGAAACTCAGTTAATGAGACCTCCTTCTCTGCCTCCTCTTCTCTTCTTCCAAAAAATTCTGCATGGAAAAGTTCTGCTTTCTCAATTGAATCAATTCTATGTCTCTGCTCTTGCCACGTAAACATTAATCCTTCTGGAATCAGCCATCTATAATTCACTTCATTTTCCAATAGCATTTTGGTCAGAAATCGATATTCTCTTCTCATCTCTCTCACTCTTCTGGGTATTTGTTTTAAAACCACAATCTCTTTATCTTTGTATTTCAATGTTTTCTCTCTTACCACTTGTAGTATTTGTGTTTTAATGGATTTTTTGGTGAATCTAATATGGACTTCCTTTGGTAATTTATTTCTCATTGCATATCTTGTATACACTCGATATACCTCATCTACTCCATCCATCATCTTTTCCTCTGTAATTTCCAAAGCATCTGCCAAAATTTCTATCATTATCGCAGCCAAATTTTCTCCTTTTTCTTCTTCTATATTTTGAAATCTGAGATATTCTGACCTTTCCATCTCCCACCTCAACATCCCACTTTTTTCTTGTTCAACCACTGTTAATCTACTGTCAATATTTCCAATCTTCTCCTCTCTTTGTTTCCCTTCTTCCTCAATTTTTTGGAATCTCTCCTCATACTTGACCATCATTTGTTTAATATTTTCCACTTTTTCATCAGTCTTCTCCGTTCTTTGTTCAATGTTCTCTATTCTTTGTTCAATGGTGTCTGATTTTTTCTTGAGATCTTGAATTCCTTGCATAATCATCTGTAAAGTTACTTTTTCTTGTTCTTTATCTTGCTTCAACATTGTATGAATTAAACGTTGTCCTCCAGCTGGTGGGGATGCAGAGGTAGAAGTAGAAACGCCGGATGATATTGGTTTCCTGCTCATTTCAATGCTTCCAAATCTTCAAATTCTTTTTAACTTTTAATCCAACTAGTAGAATAGCCAATTATAATCCAAAATGGAAAAATCCAATAGTAAAAGGTTCAAAACCAAAGGAAAAAAAGGAAAAAAAGAAGAAGAAAAGATCTTCAGGTTCTTCTAGACCCTAATCCAATTACGAAGTAGTAAAAAATAAAAATTAGAAAGAAAAAAAACCCCAAAAATAATAATATTGATTAAGAGAAAAAAAGAACAAAAAGAAAAAGAAAAGAGGAGATTCCTTCAGGTTCTTCACACCTTAATCCAATTGAGAAGTTTCAATAATCAAAAAAGAAAAACAGAGTGGTCCAAAAACATGAATAGAAAAAGCAAAAGAATCCCAATAAAGATAAGGAGAAAAAAGGAAAAAATAAAGAAAAAAAAACTCTGAGGCTTTCCCTTTGAAATAAAAAGCAAAAATAAGAATATTACTAGAATTGAAATTTGCAAAAAGGCTGGTGAATAGGAATATCACAAGTAAAATATAGATAGATAGATAGATATAAGAAAGCACACTGCACTTTATTTAGTTATCCAAGGCTCTTATTATGACTCTCTTCTCCAGCAGCTTCAAAGCCAAGCCTCAAGTGTTGAAATATTGATAAGAGTCCAGGAAAACACCTGTAATAATATTTTGCTATGCTCTCCTTCTATCTTATCACATTAAAATGTCCTTGAGAAGGAGTCTTCTTACCATTCTCTCCAATTCAAATAAAATATTTTCAAGCCTCTAGTTGGCAGTGTTACAAAGTTTCTTAATGCTCTTCCCCCCCCAGCCAGAAAAAAAGGATAATTTATACAAAAAAAAAAAAAGAAAAGAAAAAAATAGCCAAAGGGAGCCTCTATCCTAAAAGAAAATTAAAAAATCAAAAGGAGCATAAAAATATATGTAAAAGAAAATTCAATCCGGTTACCTACAGTCACACTAAAGTCCCCCCAAAAAAAGTAAAAGAAAGAGAAAAAAAGATCCAAGCCTCAATTTGACGTCACTTTAAAAAGCGCCACTCATACAGTTTTTGTCAAAAAAAATCTCACAGGTTTCTTCTCTATTCAGGATGCCCTTTCAAATCTCAGCGAATTTACAACACAAAAGAAGTTTCTCACCCAACCGACACACTTTCACTCCAGCCACTTTCTTACCAGAGCTGTCCCGACTTCAGCAGCTATGGAGGCTGCCTCTCCGCCGCCAGCAAAAGGGCTTCTCCTGGATCAAACCAGAGATTTTGCGATATCTCTGGGATCCTGGGACAGTGCTCTTCACAGTCACCGTCTCTACGGGACGGTTTAGGTCTGTTGGGACCGACCAGGGGCGAAAATATCGGCTGCGATCTCAGAGCCCCGAGATCGCAGCTGTATCGCCGAAACGAAGCTCCGCCTTCTCCCACTTCAGGCTACTTCTGCTGACTGCTGGCTGCCTGCACTTTGGCAGTTTGAATCTCACTAGGTTCAAGGTTGACTCAGCCTTCCATCCTTCCGAGGTTGGTAAAATGAGGACCCAGATTGTTGGGGGCAATATGCTGACTCTGTAAACTGCTTATAGAAGATTGTAAAGCAATGTGAAGCAGTATATCAATCTAAATGCTGTTGCTATTTTTTTTTTCACTCTGAAGAATATTTCTTCAACATTTTCTTTTTCTTCTGTTCTCTTATCTATTGTTGCTAAGTTACACAGAGCAACAATGGATCAAATTGCAGACAGGCATATATGGCTGGCAGCTGAAAAAAGACTGTTTGATAATGTACAATCCCTAGTTGAAAGTTTTAAGATGTTTGATGAAATGGTAATGGTTATGAAATATATTTAGATGCAAATAACTTTAGACAAATCAGATTCACAAAAAGAATTTTATTTAAAAGTGGCAGATTCTGTGAGGAAGATTGAAAGAAATATGGATCTTACAGATTTTTAACTGAGTGGATTGCACATGTCTTCTTGAAGTTTAAGCCTGCATTCCTTTACAACAGCAGAAAACTGATGGAGTTTATAATTTATGAACTGAATTTATAATGTTTAAATGGAAAACAATTTCATTTGGACTCTTTGGGAAGATAAATTAACTTTGGAAAATAACTTTATTATATTTAACTAGACAACAATTGTTAACAGGTGGTATTAAAAACAAATATAGATATTTGATCCAGGATAAATAAGTGTTAACTGTGGGATATTTAGGATAAATAAGAATCTATCCTAAACTTTGGGGAGTTCCGGTTTGCAAGGCTTCGGTGGCGGCAGGAATCTGCGATTGTGCGCGGTTCCTGCCGCACTCACCGCTGGAGTGCCCCCAATCCAGCTGGATTTGAGGGCTAATAGTTACCCCGTAGAGGTAACTGAAGACAGGGGAGATCCAGCAGGGGTCTAGGGGAATCTCAATCCCCCCCTCCTCAGCTGGCTTAACTCCCTTTTCCAAAAGCGGTGGAGCGGCGGTCAGCAATGGCCGCCACAAAGAAGCTTTCATCCGGACAAGAATGTGCAGGAGGAAGCTGAGAAAGTGAAAGTTTTTGGCTGAACCTAGATAACAAGTAACATTTAAATACCCTGGAATTTTAATTTTATTAAAGATACATTGTTCCCAACGAAGATTGGAAAAAGCGGTGGATGAAAGTTAAAAGGGAAAGTTTTTTTTTTCACTCTCCTTCCTTACGGTGATAGCAGATGGAAATCAGAAAAACCCGTTTTGGCACCAGCAGGTAATTAAATTTGAAAATTAAAGCCACGGGGACATTAAAGATTTCTGAACATTGGAATTAAATTTTTTTTTATTTTTTTTTGCTATAAGTGGGAAGGGAGAGGAAAAGAATTAATATTAAGATTTTGCTGGAGAAGGCTGCTTGGAACTTATAAGATCAGAGTTAAATTGTAACAAGACTTCTAAAAGATATACTTTGGAACTTTGCAATTGAACTGTACCCCAAGAAGAGAAAGTATGAAAAGAAGAAAGTGCTAAATGAAACAGTTTGTGTCTATTTGGATTGCTTTGTGACTTTGGGACCTTTGGAAATTATTATTTGAAAGACTAAAAACATTTAGGTTGTTTAAATTTTTTTCACAATGGCATTATTTGTTGATGAACTGAAAATGGAATTTAAAAAGCTAAAAGACAAGGAACAAGAAGGGCTCTTCTGGATCTGTTTTTCATTTCTTAGAAATGGCGATTTCTACCTATCAGAAATTACAAGAACAAGAAGGTTGGGATGAAGAAGAAGAAGCCATCTTTAATGAACAAACAACTTTAGCTGGGGAAGAAAAGGGAAAGAGGGGAAAGAGAATGGAGAATTTAAGACTTAAAAAAACAACCAAAAAAGGGAAAAATAAGGTGAAAAATTGATACAATGTCAGAAAGCAACAGAAAAGAGGAATACAGAAGAGGGTGGAGATTAAGAGGGTGGAGATCAAGAGATGGGGGGGTAAAAAGGCTAGATTGGAGGAGAAAGGAAGGGGAAAAGGGAAGAGAAGTTACAAAGGTTTGAAACAAGATGTAAAGAAACAGGATTTATTCAAAGATAATGGGTAAAAATATAATTAAAAAAGAGATTCTGCAAAAGTACATAAGACTTTATTGTTGTATTTGTATTTGAAATAATGTTAGAAAAATGGAAGATTATATGATTATAAAATGAGATAAAATATTAAAAGGAATGTGTAAAATGCTTAAGATTTAATGATAGAGTTTAATTTGCTATGGATCATTGTTTTAATTATATTTTTAACTTATTATTTTCCTATTTTAAAATATAGTACATAGCTTTAGAATGTACTAAGCAGAATCAAAATGAAAATTATATATTATTTTAAGTGTTAAATTTAGGGGAAAGATATAAAGGCAATCAATGAGTACAGGAGAAATTTTGTGCTAATGAGAAAAGATAATAGATAAGTGAAATAGAACAGATAAAAGATACAAATAAATTATTTAAATTGAGATGAAATAAATAAATAGAATTAAGAGAGTGAAAAGAGGGGAGAAGCTATATAGAAAATGTAGAATGGTAAATAAGATATGAAATGGTATATAAAGTGAGCATGAATTTGCTTTATGTCTGTACAAAAAGATGTAACCCGGGACTAAGCTGCTTTCCAAAAAGAAATTTTATGTTTTCATGTTTTGTGTTTTGTTTGTGTATGGTTGTTTATTGAAAATTAATAAAAAATTTATTAAAAAAAAGACTCTATCCTAAACTTTGGTAAACTTTCTACGAGCTGATTACAATAATAGTTTGTTAACAGAGGTTTTTAAAATTTTAATCTTGCTTTTTTATTATTGTTCTTCCTGTTAACTATTTTGTCATTAATATAATAGATACTGTGTTTCCCCGAAAATAAGCCAGGTCTTATATTTTTGGGCTACCAAAAAAAGTTCCAGGTCTTATTTTCAGGGAGGTCTTATTTGTTTTCCCCATGTACCGGGAGGCGGGGGGCAAGTTGCCCCTTCTTCCTTTCACCTCCTTTCCTAATGGTCTTAAGCAACTTGCTCCATGGAAAACTGATTTGGGGGTGCCACTCAGGGAGCCGCCTTCAAGAAGCATGGTTGCTTTTGGTTGTTGTTATTCACTTAACTATATTACCAATCATTACAGCCTTTGGCATCTGCCTCACCTGCAGAGGCTCTGTAGCCACCTCACTTCTATCCAGCCCAGTCTACCACCAAGCCCTGATTGAAACCTCCAAAAACCTCCTGAGCGCCATCAGCCTGCCAGGGCCCCTTCGTGAGTGCTGCCAGTGGAACCATGCTGCCTGTGCCCCCTTGCCCACCACTTCCAGCACAAGAGACAGCCCTTCTCTTTCCCGGTCACCTCATGGAGGCTTGGCCCCATAATCATGGCCTGCGGATCAGCTGAGTCAGTAAGGACCGGGAGCTACCTCTCATTCTGTCTCTCTGTGGAGGCTTCTTAGTGCAATGTTCTGCTGAGCAAACCTCCACCTCGCCTGGCAGACAGTTGTCTGTGAAAGCTGAGATGGACAGCTAGAGGAGGGGCGGAGAACTGAATGAGAAAACACGGACCTTTCTCAATACAAAGCTTCATGGAAAGCAAATCAAACCATGATGGAGGGGGGATTTTCCTGTGAGTACGGTGTTAAAAGTTAACATTTCAGAAATGCTATCAGTACCTGTGGAGGTCTCCTGATGCAACACTCTGCTGCTGCTTTAGAGCATGCCTTCGCCTTCCCTGCAAACTATTGCAAGTTGGAGGCTTTGCTTTGCTCCGATCAGCAGAAAAGTCCCCCCTCCCATTTTCCTGCCAATCGTTCTATCCTTGGGAAGCTCTGCACAGACCCACATCCCAAAAATGCTCCCTCTGAAACCTTCAGCCTTGCAATCCTGCTCAGGGAAGGCAGAGGGTTGCTTGCACTGAGAGGCCTCCACAGAGAGACAAAATGAGAGGCAACTCCCAGCCCTTGCTGGCTCAGCTGATCTGCAGGCCATGATAACAGAGCCAAGCATCCATGAGGTGACCATGGAAGGGAAGGACTGCTTCCTGTGCTGGCCATGTCCCCTTCACTAGGGCTTATTTTTGGGGTAGGGATTATATTACACCCATCCCCAAAAATCAGGCTAGGGCTTATTTGGGGTAGGTCATGTTTTGAGGGAAACATGGTAGATGACAGGTTAATAATCTGCAAATAGAGTTATTTATGGAGCCTGTTTCTCAAGGGATGGGAAACTAATATCCTTGTAATATATTTATCAGTATTCAGCTGGGAGGGGGGGAATATGTGTACATGAGTTAGTATTTTAATGCCCTTTTTTCAATGTCTTGTTTGTTCCCCTATCCATCCACTCACCCACCATTTTCTGTAGATAGCTTTCCTATCACAATACTTTTCCATCCCTTATTCAAATTGATTTGAATGTTCCAATACTGTAAAGAAATCTTGGGGATGCCTCAAAGGTGAGAACCGTTCTGACATCTTCATCATAACCTCAAATTTCTTCTGCAGTAAGAATACCTTGAACCCTAACAGCAATATAAAACGATTGCAGATGCCACTCAAGGTTGATGCACAGGTAGAGCTGTTTGGGTGAGTATAAGCTATTTTGCTTAACCTCTTCCTTTAGAATACTACTTTTTTGTGAGTGCAGATTATTTCTTTAATCAGTTGGACTGATAAGAGGGATTTTTAATTCATGTATTTTGTGCTTTTTGTTCCCAGAATCTCTATACCAGCTGCAACTGTGGTCTCATGGACTCTTGAGCACTTTAAGAACAAGAGCAATGAAGTTTATGAATATGGACCAAAAATAGAGCATATCTATCGGGTATCAAGAAAGATACATAAATTGGAAATACGGAAGTTTTAGCCCAATACTGATACTTTTCCCTATTACAGATCTCTTTTTTCTTTCTCCATGTCTCCCATGACCATTTTCCAGTTACATAATGCAGGCCCTAGCACAGTATCTGGAGCTGATCTGCATGTGCATTTCCCCAGTCATTTCTGGAAAGGCTTCTTCCTTTACATCACAAGAGTGAGCACAGAAGGCAACATAATCTGTTCATCTACAAATGAGACCAACCCACCAAAGGTAGGACTATCTGGAGGGATAACAGGAAACAAAAACTTATTACACAATGTTAGAACATCTAATTTGCATTCACGAATTAATCCATGGAACATTCAGGATAAGGATTCAAAAAGTTGTTAATGGAAAGACATCTGTCATCAAGAGCTCATCAAGAGTACAGTGGATTAGTTATAGTGTGTTTAATTTAATGAGATTGACCTATGGCATAACCTGCTTGCTATCAGGAATATTTAATGCTGCAATGGAAGAAATTGAGAGGTTCTGGGGAAATTACCAACATTCAGTATCTACAAATGGCTCTTCTCTTGACAGTCTGCAAATTTTGTCTTCAAAAGTTCCAGATGATTGCATACATGTATGCAACCAGAATTTGAGTTAGAGAATGAAGAAAAGGGAAAACACAGAGGCTGTGATGATCATACTATAGCCTTGCTTGATTTGTTATAATTTTGGAAAGATTTTTAAAATTTATTCTATGTATTTATTTTAGGTATTTAAAGCTGCTCAGGAAAGTTAAGATATTATGCTTCCTCATGCAGGACCACTGATTATCTGAAACACTTGCTAAAATTTGCATCAAAATTATCATTTATGGTATCACTTTTTATCCTGAGGGCATATTGGATTTTGACTGAGTGTGTTGTATCAACCCAATCACTGTGATAAGCAATATGTTGTGATTTAGCATATTATATGTACAGTACATTGAACAATGCATTAGTAAGGAAAGCTAGCTATTTTTCTATTATAATATTTTTTTCTATTATAATATATTTTTCTATCATGTTTTCAATTTCAAATTTTCAAATTCAGCATGGGAGAGTACTATGCGACAAAGAACTTGTCTCCTTAATAATAAACATATTATTATCTGTCCACTGAGGAAGTCCTTAACATTTTATTTGTCATAAAAGCAGACATACAGGAAGCAAGGAGAGAGAAGTAAATCATAATTGAATGCCTTTTTTTTTCATCATACCTAAAAATCCAGGACCCCACAATTGCTCCCAGCAATCTGACTATCCCTTCATGGGATTGGCATGAGAGGCGTGATATCAACTTTTCAACATTTAAGGAACCTATTGAGGTGGTAAGTCTTTGCCAGGGAAATGCTTAGAGACTGCATCAGGGTTATTTAAATTTCACAGGGTAATCCAAAGCATTTGACACTGGACTTGAGTCCCATTTCTTCGCTCTTCATAAACGTGATTTATGAGATCATAAATGAGATACTTACTCCCCCAGTCTGTGTCCTGCAATGTTGATCTGAAAGTAAATGACATAAGTATTCTATATATTACAATTCCATAAATATTAAGCGTAACCACATACTATTTCAATTTGAAATATTAAGGTGGGAAGTTGTTCTTAAAACAGATGTGGGATCTGTGAGGCTTCCCACCTCTCCTTGGTTACTTAAACTTGCATATTCTGTGATGCAAAAGCTATCTCAACTCTAATCCACATCTACTTCCCCATCTATAATTTTTCCTAAGAAAAAAATTTTTTTACCACTGAAATCCAAAATATTACTACATGGTAGATGTTCACACTTCTGCTGCGAAAGGGAGTGTTCAATTTACTAATGCAATTATTTCTCACCATGACTTCTCCTCCTCTATGCTGTCCTGTTTCTATATGAAAGCAAAACATAGAACGGATTCATCATCTGCAACCATCTTTTTCTCTCCTGTCCTCCATGGAGTTTCCAGTGTCCCAGTTTTCCTGATTTAGAATCATTTTTTAGTTTCCTGATTTTCCTGATTCATAATTTTCTTCTGCTGTTGTTATGCTGTTCAGAGAAGATTTGAATTGCAAGTTTACAGTCACTTACGCACAATGCCTGTGAAAATCTCTGTAGCATTGCTTTCTTTCTTTTACAGCACATCTTTCCTATAGTAGGGAGTACTATAGATAGGGAGTGTGTAAAGGGATTTTTGATTTCTATTCAGTCATGACCTAAAGGAAAAAGTGGGACAGAATTGTATGATGCATGTCAGAAAGGGAAACTACTTCAGTTACATGAATCACACCTCCCCTCCCCTCTTGGTTATTTTAACTTATCTTGCAGATGCCCTTGCTTTTTATTTTCCACCACTGTGATGTGGGGTTGCAAGAGCCAATTGTGATTATTGGTTGTTATGTTACTGTACTTTTCACAGACACACACCCAAAAAAAGTCCATCGCAATGACTTTTGATCCACAGTAATAGAAAATATCAGCTCTCCCTCAGTCAGCTGTTCATGTCTGGAAGGGCTGTTGCTTGCCTTGGCTTGGTTTAGTTCTGCTTCTGTGGCTTGATGTCATTTCATGATTCCTTCCTTCCTTCCTTCACTCCCTCCCTATACTGGCTCTTCTGCCAGTACAGCAAAGATTCTCTTGTAGGGGAACACAGAAGACTTTTTCTTTTCTTTTCTGCAACCTCTCCTTCCTATCACAAGTTTATATTTTCTATTATTATGGATGATAAGTCATTGCAAGGACCTTTTTTCCTGAAAAGAAAAGATGGAAAAAGCAGCAGGAACGAAAGGGAAATTTACAAGATGAGAATGTCTGGATTTTCTGAAAATCATAGGAGTTGGGCATGGTGATAAACATCTGTCTGCAAGACAGGCTGACACAACCAGAATTCTGTCATGTTCTATAGCACCCAGCTTGGATGATACACTTAAGAGTATAGACTGCATTCTTGATCAGATATATATCCTACATTTGATCATACTTTCAAAAAACTTCAGTTGATTTTAAAACATTTAATCCTTTCTGTCTTCAGAATTGTAGCAGCCAGCTGTGTGCTGTTATTTACTGCCAAGTGGGAACCCTGGAGAGAGACCATGGAGCTATGGTGACTATTCAATCAGTACTGTGGCTGCCCAGTTTCCAGGAGGTAAGAAATTATATTTTAATAGTCCAATTTATATCCCTCCTTGAAAGATCTGATCTGCTAAATCAAAGCCTTGCTAAGAAAGATGAAGTATCCCACTATCTTATCAAGGGACAATAGGTATATTGCATTATACCTATATACATACAGTTTACTCAGTGTGTTGTCAGAATGTTGAAACATCGTGGCATCCAAGAGGATAAGTACTTGTCTCAGGGGACTGGCAATAAAGCATTCAGTGCAGGATCAACACAAAAAGAAGAGACAGCAGGGTAAATGGAGAAACAATGGGATGGTTTGAGTTTTACACGTATCCTATTAGGAGGCCATGGGAACTAGAGAGCTGTGCCCAAGGTTTTAAGAAAAAATCGGCCCGAGGAGCAATCTGAAGTTAAAAAAAAGCAGGCAGATCCAAGCATAAGAGGTAACAAATGAGAAAGAGTGGCGTTGTCGCATGAATAAACAGAAGCCCTTTGAATATTGAAGGCTGTGGCGCTGAAAGAATACAATCATAGGAGAGGATGTAGTTGGTGGGTGAACGTAGAGGGTTGTAAGTGCAATATATCACTGTGATTAAAGGACTGAAGTAAAAATAAATTAGACAGAACTCCCAATCAAGGTATTCCATAACTGATCTTGAGTCATGCAGTCTAACCTATCATATAGGATTGTTGTTTTTATATCACACTAGAGCTATACCCATGTTTTGCTACGAAGCTATGTGATCGGGCTTAGTTTTGGGGGAGGAAAATAAGGGGAAAAATGTGCCTCTGCCTACCAGCATCCATCAGTATTCATCTGGGTAACATCCTGTCAGTGTGTGAGTTGAGGGCTGTTTGGAAACTGAAACAGTATTTGTTGTGTGAGCAAGGAGACAGCAAGGTGCCTGGGTGTGGCTTAGCTCAATTGTTCTGTTGGTTGCTGGTTCCTGCTGTGAAACTAAAACTGAAACTCCTCTCCTCTGCTTGTGTTTTGCATTTGGAACATTTTGGGTGGGGAGGAAGAGTAGAACGCCTTAGTGTCAGAGCGTGTTAATAATAATATACAAAATACTAATGCTCTAAGGGTCATTTCCAAAAACCCTTTGTTAGTGAGCACCTAGAAGCCAAGAAAAATATGTGCCAAATTTCAAGTCTGTAGGCTTTACAGTTCTGGAGATTTTGTGATGATGCATGAGTGGTGTTTCGCTTTTATATATATAGATTAGGCTACTGCATTCAGTGTGTTAGATCTTAGAGCAAGTGATAAGCCAGTAGATATTCCGGGAAGCAGCAAATGTTTAACCTCTTTCTGCCTTCTCCCACTCCATATATTAATGAAGCACACACATGTTACTTCCTTCTTACACAGCAGTTTCCAAAGCAACTTCATATCCAATCTCGGGCCCAGTTTATTGCCACAGGGATGCCTTACAACATTCAGCCAGAGGCTCTACCCAGTGGAGCTGCCCTGGTAAGTCCACACTGCAATATTTCAGAATTAGCAGCACTATTAGCAAATGTGAAGCTTTCCATCAATATCAATAAATGTTCAACAGGCTTTGAATTTTGGCTTTGAAAAGCAAACCTTTTTTTTAATCACAGAATTTATTAATTTAATAAATTCAGGGCTAAATATTAACCTGTCTGGTATGGCCCTTTTCTTTCTCTCCCCCTCTTCCTCTATAATCTATATATTGTAACTTGAATGCTGAAAATGCTAGAGGTGGACTGAAAGTTAGTAGAATATTTTTCTGAAATATTTCCATTTTAGAAATCTAGAGCACTATCTTATTCATTCCTGGATAGTTCTGGAAAGTTGCTGACCCCTGGAGAATTAAATAATATTGTGCTCATATGGATGACTATATTATGGTTACTAACCTGAGGTTATCAGTGGTCTTTTATTCACATGTACAGCCCTTTGTCCTTCTGTTAATGATCTCAAGCCATGAAGGTTCTGATTAATCTGTTTCCCACTTAATCTTAATTGGGCAAGTATATTTCCAAAACCTGAGGATTTGATATATGAAGAACACCTTTATTCTGAAGTTTCAGTTATCTTGTTGAAGACTTCCTGGCCTTACAAAGGGGAAGCAAATGGATTATTTGTAGAGGCAAAATGATATTTCATCTTCCTAATACAAGATATGATTGGCAGAGTAATAACAATTTAGCAAAATCTTCCCTCCAAAACATACGTGCAGTTCCGTCTTTTAGCAGATTTGCAGGTATGGGTTGGGAATGACAATCACTATTTTATTATTTCTTCTAGGCTACAAAATCTCTGCCAATTTGCACTAAAGTATCAACCTGTTAATTCATCTGGTTTTCTTTCTCCTATCTCTTTCCTGCTGCTCACAGGCTAAAACACTGGTGGAATGGGTGAACCCTGATGCTGAGAGAGACATCCCTATATGGTGGATTGTAACAGCTGTGTTGGTGGGACTTCTCCTCCTTGCAGTCTCCATTATTGTTCTTTGGAAGGTACATGAAACCCTGGGCAGGGAAGCCTGACTCTAAAGCCCAGGATGCAAACATCCAAAGCTATTCCTCCTCATGTTTGTAGCTGTCCTTGAGTGAGCAAGCCAGGGTCTGCATCTACAGGGTAGCCAGGGATACATCATGTAATTCGGAGAACATAGCTGATGAAATTTCTTATCTCTGCTAGTTGCATAAGTTTATCTGTAAGCAACAGAAAATAAAAAGCAATGTAAAGTTAAGGAGGGTAACAAACGATCCTGTCCTAGGATTATCCCCTCTGACTGCCCATTCCAATCTAGTTTTGGAATAGAAACGGCCTTGATGGATCTGAACAAAGGATTGAACAGACGACTTTCCTTTTGTTCCTTAAAATAAATAAATAGTTGAAAGTTATGAGATTGCTAAGATAGTTAGTATTTGAAAGGCACCCTAGCTTTGTTTCTGGGCTCTTCAGTTAATATGCTAAATAAACATACAGCTTTGTATGGTGTATTTTAGCCATCTAAGAAATATCCACCTGTGAGAAATTTCTTCTTGCCTAAAGAGACTTGTTTCTTACTCACTCTATTTTCTCCACTATCATTTCTTCCACAGACAGGTTTTTTCAAGAGAAACCGACCACCCACCGAAGATGAAGAACAGCTAACTCATGATCCTGGAGTTCAGTCAGGTGGAGAGGGGCAATAGGGCATTCTATTCCTCCCATATCTAATCTCATTATTGAATTCCTTTCCTGTTCATATTCTCAACAGACAATTTGTAAAGAATATAATTTATTCACTTCCTAGATGGGCAAGTCATATTGTCATCAGTTCCTCAATTTCAAAAATCAGGTCCTGACTGCAAAGCTTTCTTATAACCTCATCCAAGTGCGGTTACCAAGTGCAGATTCAAAAACTCACCTATTTATAATAATGAAAAACAGGTAATGGAAGATGTTATACAAATTCAATACTTTAAAGCAGGGGTCTCCAACCTTGGCAACTTTAAGACCTGTGGACTTCAACTCGCAGAATTCTGAGAGTTGAAAGTCCACAAGTCTTAAAGTTGCTAACATTGGAGACCCCTGCTTTCAAGTACAGGTGTCATGTGACGTTTCGCAATATTTTTCTCCTTCGTGCAGCTGAGATGGGCATTGCCTGCATATGATGCATATGGCCCACAGGGCCACCAGTTTGACACCTCTACTTTAAAGAATCCTTTACAAACTTAAATGTAAACATTGTGTTTATTAAGGGAGAGTATTAAAAAACTGCCTGATGTATTAAATGCATATGAAAATTATCCATATTCCATCAACATTCTTGCAGCTAAGAAAATTCTAATTTTCTTTTAAATAATTATATTTTTCTGTGGTGTACTTTGTTCCTTTTTGTATCATTTGCCTTTATTATATCACTCTGTCCCAGACTGCAAAATTCCTTAATAATTAAGGTATGAACACTCTTGTAAAAAATGCGTGGGCTGATCTGACTATTAACCATTCTTAACTATTAACCATTCTTTTTTTTTTTGAAATTTTTTTTATTAATTTTCTACAAACAAACAAGACAAACAAAACATAAAAACATCAACTCTTATATGTACATCCAGTGTGTCAGTTGGTTCATCATTTTTGTGCATTCATTCTGTAGTCTCAATTACAATTATGTTACATAACAACTCATATTGTCAATCCAAACTTATATATCCTAATATCACTAAAAAAAAGAAGTTTTTGACTATATTTTTAATCATTCATGCTTAATGAGCTAACAATACTTGAAACCAGTTTACTCTATAACAAATCATCTAGTCATATCAAATCAATCCTAAAAAAACCCTTTATAAATATAATAGCAAATAGCAAAATAATAGCAAAATAAAGATATTCCTTACTATCTAGCATTCTAAATATTCTATTGTCGTATTTTATCATCTAGCCATTTATAAAAAAGATCCCAAATTTCGTAAAATTGTTTATCCTCTTGCTCTCTAATTTCAAATGTCAATCTGCTCATCTCAGCACATTCCAATATTTTCTTAATAATTTCTTCCTGTAATGGTATTTTCTCATTCTTCCAATTTTTAGCAAATACAATCCTGGCCGCTGTTAATACATTTACAATCAGGTATTTCAAATCTTTACTATATATATCAGGTAAAATTCCCAATAAGAAGATCTCTGGTTTCAAATCTATATGTTTCTTTGTCATTTTTTCCAACCACATGCGAATTATAGTCCAATATTTTCTAGCATCCTCACAAGTCCACCACATATGGTAATACGAGCCGGGTATCTGATGACATTTCCAGCATTTTTCAGATTTGTTCTTAAACATTCTTGCTATTCTTGTCGGAGGAAAGTGCCACCTGTAAAACATCTTATACAAGTTTTCTTTATATGCTGTTGACATTGTCATTTTATAATTTTGAGACCACAATTTCTGCCATTTCTCTAAATCAATCCCATATCCAAAATTCTTCCCCCAAACAATCATAGTTTCTTTGACTTGTTCTTCCTCTAATTTCATTCCCAATAAATAACCATATAGTTTTTTAATCACCTTCTCATCAGTACCCATCAAGATCTTATCTAAATCAGTCTGTTTATCATAAAATCCCTCCGTTTTAGAATCTTCATCATACCTTGAATGTATTTGTGCATATGAAAACCAATTCATCCTTATACCTTGTTCCTCTAAGTTTTGGATCGATTTAAGTTCACCCTTTTCATCCAAAAGTTCCCCATATCTAACTGTTTGTTCCTTCTTGTAGATTATAGGATAGGAAAATGCTTCAATGGTCGATAACCAAACTGGAATTTTCAAATAACATTGTCTTTTTATCTTCTCCCAATTCAACCACAAAGACTCCCGTACATAATGTCTTCTAAAATAACCCTGTGTTTTAGTTCCCTTATACCATAAAAAAGCATGCCAACCCAACAGCAAGTCATGCCCTTCTAATGTCAACAACCTATGTTTCCTTAATGTTATCCATTCTTTGACCCACATCAAACTTGCAGCTTGATAATACAATTCCCAATTAGGCAGACCAAAACCTCCTCTAATTCTAGCATCTTGCAAAAGCTTTAGCTTTATTCTCGCTTTTTTACCTTGCCATATAAACTTCAACATAATTTTATTTAAATCTTCAAAATAGTCTTTTCCAAGCCTAATTGGTATTGTTTGAAACAAAAATAAAATTCTAGGTAAGATATTCATCTTAATTGTTGAAATTCTCCCTATTAATGACAATTGCAAGTTTTCCCACTTCTTCAAATCTGTAGTTATCTGTTGTTTAAGTTTAATATAATTATTCTCCTTTAATGTGCTACATCTTGTTGTCAAATATATCCCCAAATACTTAACCTTATTTGTAACTTGAATTTTCAAAAGATCTGCCAATTCTTCTCTCTGTCTCAATAGCATATTCTTTGTCAAAATCTTTGTTTTGTCTTTATTTATTTTCAAACCAGCCACCTCTATCCTTTCCAGTAACTTTGGAGCTGCTTCTAGCGGATCTTCCAAAATAAAAGCTAAGTCATCAGCAAAAGCTTGTAGCTTAAATTCTTCCTTCTTAATTTTCATTCCTTTTATGCTTTTATCATCCCTAATATTTCTATTCAACACTTCCAAGGTCAACACAAATAGCAAAGGAGATAGGGGGCATCCTTGTCTTGTTCCTTTCCTTATATTAATAAAATCTGTAAGTTCCCCCTCCATCATTACCCTTGCTGTCTGTTTATTATATATAGCTTCTATTGCTTGAATAAATTTTTTAGCGAAACCCATCTGCTCCAATAATAATAACATAAATCTCCAGTTCACGTTGTCAAATGCTTTTTGAGCATCTAGGAATATCAAAGCCATTTGCTTTTCAGGATGAGCCTCATAGTATTCCAAAGTGTCCAAGATTACTCTCATATTGTCTCTAATTTGTCTCTTTGGCAGAAATCCATTTTGATCTGAGTGAATAAAATTATTTAAATATTTTTTTAGTCTTTCTGCTAAGATTGAAGCAAAGATTTTATAGTCTGCATTCAATAAAGAAATAGGTCTATAATTCTTAATTTCCAATGGGTCAGTCTCTTCCTTTGGTATGAGTGTAATATAAGCCTCTGACCATGTTTTAGGTATCATCTTTTTTTACATAACTTCATTCATAACTTCTAACAATGGGATGCTCAATAATTCTTGAAATGTTTTATAAAATTCTACTGGAAGCCCATCTGGACCCGGAGCTTTCCCATTATTTTGTCTCTTAAATGCTTCATTCAGTTCCATCATTGTTATATTGCTTTCTAGCATTTCTTCAGTCTCTTTAGGTATCTTTGGTAAATTAGCTTCCTGTAAATACTGTTTGACTTTTTCTTCATCAATATTCTCTTGTTTATATAATTGCCCATAAAAATCTCGAATAATTTCTTTTTTCTCCTTATTCCCATAACAAACTTGGCCTTGTTCATCTATTAACTTCAATATTTTTCTTGATTCCTTCTCTTTTCTCAATTTATATGCTAGCCATCTACCTGGTTTATTTGCATCTTCAAAATAATTCTGTTTAAAGTTTCTAATTTTCTGTGCCAATTCTTCTTTCTCTATTAATTCCATTTTATGTTTGATTACATCCAGCTTCAATTTAATATCCTTTTTCTGTGGCATTTTCTGTAATTCTTTTTCAAGAATTTTATACTCATCTTCCAAGGCCTTAGAAGCTTGCCTTTTCCTAATATTCTTTTTTTTTGTATAATCTATTATCAAACCTCTAGCGTATGCCTTCATTGTATCCCACACATTTTGCGTTGAAGTATCTTCTTTTTTATTTTCTCTGAAGAAAAAAGCCAATTCCTTCTCCATCCATTGTGTAAAATCTTTCTCCTTTAAAATAGTATTATTTAATGTCCATCTCGATCTTTTTTTTTGTCCCTTCCATTTAATTGTCATTGGGCTATGATCTGCCCAAGTACTTGTTTCAATATTTGTTTCTTTAATATTAGATATTAGTTCTGTTGAGATCCAAATCATATCTAATCTGGACCATGATAAATGTCTATTTGAATAAAAAGTATATTGTTTAGCTTTAACATTTCTTTCTCTCCAAATATCTTTTAAAGTTAATTCATCTGTCATTTTAAAAAAGGACCTTGGGAGAGCCTTTCTATTTTGCTTTGTTGTTGTTGCTATATAGTCCAGTTTATTGCCCACAATTCCATTAAAATCTCCCATCATAATTATATTAACATAGTCCAGTCCAATTATTTTCATGTGTAGCTTTTTATAAAACTCTTCTTGTTTATCATTTGGAGCATAAATTGCAATCAAGAGTATTTTTATATTACTGTCCATTATTTCTACCATTAATACTCTTCCATCTTCATCCGTGTAAATCAATTTTGCTGGAATAGCCTCTTTAATGTATAAAACCACACCTCTTTTCTTACATTGAGTCAAAGAGGTAAATATTTTCCCCAATTTTGGCTGTAATAACAATTGTTCATGTTGTTTTTTAATGTGAACTTCTTGTAAACAAATTATATCAAATTTTAATTTCTCTAATTTATGAAAAGTTTTCCTTCTTTTAACAGCTGAATTAAGTCCATTTATATTCATTGTAATCAGTTTTTTTTCCTCCATGATTATGCTTTATATTTAGGTCTAACAGCTCTCGTGGATCTCACTTCACGCTGTTCTTTATTATCCATCTGTCCCCCTGCTGCTCCTTTCTCTTTTTCAGTCTCCAGTTGTTCATCTTGAAACTCAATTGATAAAGCCTCTTTCTCTGCTTCCTCTCTTCTTCCTCCAAAAAATTCTGCATGGAAAAGTTCTGCTTTCTCAATTGAATCAATTCTATATCTCTGCTCTTGCCACCCAAACACTAGTCCTTCTGGAATCAGCCATCTATAATTCACTTCGTTTTCCAATAATATTTTGGTCAGAAATCGATATTCTCTTCTCATCTCTCTCACTCTTCTGGGTATTTGTTTTAAAACCACAACCTCTTTACCCTTGTATTTCAGTGTTTTCTCTCTTACTACTTGTAATATTTGCGTTTTAATGGATTTTTTGGTAAATCTAATATGGACTTCCTTGGGTAATTTATTTCTCATCGCATATCTTGTGTAGACTCGATATATCTCATCTATTCCATCCATCATCTTTTCCTCTGTAATTTCCAAAGCATCTGCCAAAATTTCTATCATTACCGCTGCCAAATTTTCTCCTTTTTCCTCTTCTATATTTTGAAATCCGAGGTAAAATTCTGACCTTTCCATCTCCCACCTCAACATCCCACCTTTTTCTTGTTCAACTGCTGTTAGTCTGCTGTCAATATTTCCAATCTTCTCCTCTCTTTGTTTCCCTTCTTCCTCAATTTTTTGGAATCTCTCCTCATACTTGACCATCATTTGTTTAATATTTTCCACTTTTTCATCAGTCTTCTCTGTTCTTTGTTCAATATTTTCTATTCTTTGTTCAATGGTTTCTGATTTTGTCTTAAGATCTTGGATTCCTTGCATAATCATCTGTAAAGTTACTTTTTCTTGTTCCTTATCTTGCTTCAACATTGTCTGAATTAAACGTTGTCCTCCAGCTGGTGGGGAAGCAGAGGTAGAAGCAGAAATGCCAGATGGTATTGGTTTCCTGCTCATTTCAATGTTTCCAAAACTTCAAATTCTTCTTGACTTTTAATCCAACTGGTAGAGCAGCCAATTATAATCCAAAATGGAGAACTCCAATAGTAAAAAACACGACACCAAAGAGGAAACAGGAAAAAAGGAAGAAGAAAGATCTTCAGGTTCTTCTAGACCCTAATCCAATTACGAGATAGTCCACCATAAAAAAGAAAAAAAATAGAAAGGAAAAAACAAACAAATCCAAAAATAATAATATTGATTAAGAGCAAAAGAAAAAAGAAAAAGCAAAAAGAGAAAAAAACAAAAACAAAAAGTTCCTTCAGATTCTTCACACCTTAATCCAATTAAAAAGTCTCAATAATCCAAAAGAAAAAAGAAAAAAAAAAACAACAACAACCACAACAACAAAGTAGTCCAAAAACATAAATATGAAAAGCAAAAAAGTCCCAATAAAAAAGAAAAGAAAAATAAAGAAGAAAAAAGAAAAAATTCTGAGGCTTTCCCTTTAAAATAAAAGGCAAAAATAAAAATATTACTAAAATTAAAATTTAGAAAAAGGCTAGCGAATGGGGTATATATAAGAAAACACACTGCACTTTGTTATTTATCCAAGGCTCTTGTTATGACTCTCTTCTCCAGCAGCTTCAAAGCCAAACCTCAAGTGTTATTGATAACAGTCCAGGAAAGCACCTGCAATAATATTTTGCTGTGCTCTCCCTCTATCTTATCACGTTAAAAAGTCCTTGAGATGAGGTCTTTTTGCAATTCTCTCCAATTCACATAAAGATACTTTCAAGCCTCTAGTTGGCAGTGTTACAAAGTTTCTTAATGCTCTTTCTCCCCCCCCCCGCCAGAAAAAAGGAATAATATATACAGAAAAAAAAGAAAAAATAGCCAAAGGGAGCCTCTATCCTAAAGAAAGTTAAAAAATCAAAGGGAGCATAAAATCAAAGGGAGCATAAAAATATATATAAGAGAAAATTCAATCCGGTTACCTACAAAGTCACAGTAAAATCTTTCCCAAAAAGTATAAAGAAAAGAAAAAAAAAAACCCAAGCCTCAATTTGACATCACTTTAAAAAACGCCGCTCAAAACAATTTCAGTCAAAAAAAAAATCTCACAGCTTTCTTCTTTATATCGGATGAACTTTCCAACCTCAGCGAATTTACAGCACAAAAGAGTTTTTCTCACCCAGCCGACACACTTCACTCCAATCACTTTCTTTCCGGAGCTGTCCCGACTTCAGCAGCTATGGAGGCTGCCTCTCCGCCGCCAGCAAAAGGGCTTCTTCCGGATCAAACCAGAGATTTTGCGATATCTCTGGGATCCTGGAACAATGCCCTTCACGATCACCGTCTCTACGGGACGGTTTAGGTCCGTTAGGACCGACCAGGGGCGAAAATATCGGCTACGATCTCAGAGCCCCGAGATCGCAGCTGTATCGCCGGAACGAAGCTCCGCCTTCTTCAACTATTAACCATTCTTAATTCACAACCAATCAGTTCCTAGGTATAATTCCTTCCCAATATTTTTAAAAAGGAGTAAACATTAAGACTTTTTGCATTAACAATATTGGCTTCTTTGACTCTTTGTGGTCCGTGGAGACGTCAGGTGGTGTTGATGCTCAGGGTTGACTTCTGGGATTACAAACATCACCCCAGCAATGTCTAGTCCAATAGAGATTAAAGTCATTTTGGGTCTGTTCCAAAGCTGAAGATGTAGACAAGAGAAGGCTGCTGAATTTTTCCCCTCAGGAGTCTTGTTTCCCTGAGGACTGCTGAACTCAACAACTGGTTACACAAAGCATGAAACACGTCCTTCTGATTTATAAAATATATTGCTGTTCAATCAACATAAGCTACATTTAGATTCTTTAAAGATGTATTTTGCTACTGTAACACAACAGCCATAATGTTTTGAAAGAAAAAACAACTACAAGTGATATAGAGACCCCTTCAAGAGTTATGATTTGTTGCCTTCTGTCAGTACCATGTAGTTCTTTGTGCAGCAATTGGGAGCTATTAGTTTGTGACTAAAGCTTATTTTCTTCATCCCAATTAGTTAATTGAAACTGGAACATTTCTTTTGAAGGGAAAGTATATGCAAATTAGCAGTGATCTCTCTCTTTCTCTCTCTCTCTCTCCTCCCCCCCCCCATTTCCCCCCTTTCTTTTTTTTCTGGGGGATTTTTGAAAGCACATTTCTTGTTATTCAGATCATGTAAGAGGCAAGCCACGTGACTGCTGAAATTTGTTAATATTCAAGACCCCAGCACTTTGAAATGGAAAGAAGGGGGTTAGGGAGAATGCATATTGTTGCTGTCCAAAGCCACCTGGAGCTGAACTTGTTCTTCAGAAGCACAAAGTTGTTCAGAAGATAGATAGTTTGAAGAATGCCTGAAAAAGAGAAAGATTTTTTACTTTCTAACAAAACCTTTGATACAGCAGTTTCTCACTTAAGAACCTTCAGCTGGCTGCACAGAAAAACAGGGACATGGTTTCAGCAATTAGCAGTTTTTAAAGGGAAAGCAGCTTTGGGAGAAGTGCCTGAAAAAAAGCAGTAATGTAGATCCGATAACTCTTTCCTTTCCACTTTCATTTCCTCTATAAATGCTCTTTGCCCATGTTCCTGAGACATACTAGCAAGAGAAACAGATTTTGGGATGCTGCAGGAATAAAAGTAACTCTGTTGGCGGCTATGGTGGTATAGAAACTCATCCAACCACAATAGGCAAGAGAAAACAATCTGTTCATTCAGAAAAGGCTTTTTATTTAAAACATGCCTGCTGGGATACAGATTATGTACAATGCATAATTGAATTCAAGGTTGGGAAGTGTTCCGCCCCTCTTAGTACTCTGTGTTCGGGAACTTTCCTTATCCCAAGGCATCCTGAAAGCTTTCAAAAGCCTTTAGGGAATCAGGGAGCATCTCAAAGATATGTTGCACACTCAGTAAGCTACAAGTCTGGATTAAAAATGATAACATCTGGATGAGTGTTTTTCAAGCTGTCAGCTTTAAGGATCTATGGAGTTCAATTCCCTGGCATGCTGGCTGGGGAATTCTGGGAGTTGAAGTCTACACATCTAATGTTCCATTTTTGAAAAACAGTGATTTCAATAAGATGATTTCAATAGATTTGCTCCAAAAACTGTATGATTAAATATGGGTCCAACCCATTATATTAAAAGTGTCTCATCAAGTGTAAACCCTTAATGAGAATACAGTGGCAAAAAGCAGCAGGAAGATGATTGGCAGGACAACGATCGAGATGATGTAATTTAACCCCTTTTTTCCATAGTGCCAACAATCTTCTTTCTAGTTATTTTTACTAAGGAGAGATAAATTATTCTCTCTAACCCAGGTGGTCTTGTTCCCAATCATCTCTTCATGTAGTTTTTAAAACAAGAATCCAGATTAGTGTAAAGCATATTTCAATTCAATTAATTTGCTAGCTCTCCATCCTCATACTATCTTTGCCTCTTCAGAATTTCATTTTAAAAAAAGTTTATTGTAAACCCCCTGTTCCACAATTGGGCAGTTTATAAACGTACAAATAATTTTAATATAATTGTATTTAAAGTTTTTAAAACAAAAATAAAAACTACTACAAATTAATATGGAGTAAGAAAAAAAAGAAATCAAAGACAGAGCTAAAAGTGCAAGGAAGGAAGAAAAAGAAAAATAGAAAAAAAGGGGTAAAGAAGTAGCATTTTCCTTACAGCACAATTATAAATTCAGTAGTAACTCAGACATCTCCTTAATTTACAGAAATATAAAAAGAAGAGGTGCAACATAATCATATTTGTGAGATACTTTGGTCACATAATCAGTAAAAGTAATTTTCGCCTTCCTACAGAGTTGATTTCTTGCTCTGATCTCTCTTATTGGGCTGACATCCCATCACAAGTCATCGGTGAGAGCAACCCATATGATTTCAATCCTGTGCCCAACCTGAATCCTGACTGTCAAATAAACCCAGTGTTCTTTGTAACTGTTGTCCTACAAAGGAAAAAAACAAGAAAGTCCAGTTGTCTCCAGAAAAAGCATCTTTGGGATAGCCATGACCTGGATGACTGAGAATTTCTTTTGCTGTCCTACTACCTTCTCTATCATCTTCTACAGGGCTGATAGAGATAGGGCAGCAGTTGTCTACAGATGTTAGATTCAATGAGACCCTTGTTTAAAGGTTGCTGGTTTGACATCTCCTCCTCTTGCAAGTATGTGTTGACTGCAGCTTGAATCCAACTTCTTGTTCCCTTTCTGGACAAGGCTATGGGAAAGATTCCAAGGCAGGTTCAGATTGGTGAGGAACCAGACAGGCCTTAATCAAGCTCATGCCCTCCCTGGGAGCATCTGAAACCAACCAACTACTGCTTCACCCCAAAACCATGCAGGATGGCCCAGAAGGGCAAACACACTACATCAGACTAGAATGATCTACTACGTAATTTCCCATAAGCAAAAGGTTATTCATTGCTCATTGTTTCAGGAAGATGCCTGTTCGCTTCTGTGGCTCCTCTCCCTCCCAATTCGCTCACCATTAGTCTGAAAAAAACTTAATTGGAACAGCATCCATGTTTTGCACATGCTCAGAGACACATTTTTGGAGCGTTGCTGATAGGAGATGCGTCTCCTTACGTACCTCAGGACCCCAGGTCGGTATTGATCACAGTTTCTAGGTGAGGTAAGGCAAGGGCGGAGCGTTGGAGAAGAAGTAGGCGGTAGCCGCGGCTGTGAGGCGATAGCGGTGCTCGTTCGCCCAGTAGGTGGAGCCGTTCAAGCTCCCCCAATCTTCTTGCTGGACAGGAGGGGCTGCCGGACTGGGGCAGCATCGCAGCGCCTCCTTTGCTGTCGCCGGCGCATAACCGGATCCTGCAGAGCCAGCTCGGTTGCTGCCGTGGTTCTCTGGACGCGCCATGGCCGGGTAGCAGGAGCCGGTGGGGGCGGCCAGAATGCTGCGGGCGCCGGCTGTGGCGATGCGCTTCGCCATCTTCTTATCGCTGCTCGTCGGCCCCGGCTGGTCAGCTCTGGGCAAGACGCAGCCGGGGGAGCCTCCCAGCCCGCAGGGTGAGTGGCTGCGAGACTGGCGGGGCGCGTCTGGGTGAGGGAGCTTGCGGGGTTGTCGAGGCCCCGCTCGTTCTCGCGGCTGGGGTGGGTGGGGCAGCTCGGAGGGATGGGCGCAGTGCCTTAAAATGCCTCGGATGGAGCGAGTCTGGAGTCTGAAATTGTGGCCTCCCTGCCCCTTCGAGCTTTCGATCAAGGTGAGTCGTGCCGTGGGGGGGGGGGCGGGGGGGAGCAAGATCTACGTGCTTTTATTTTTGCCCGTCTTTGAGCCTTCCGACTTTCTCTGCAAGAACTCAGATGGGGAAGATCGGAAGAGGTTGTGTAGCAAAACGAAGGAGATGCGACGCACGAAAGGAGGGAGGAAGAAAAATGGATAGGTCTACGCGTTGTCTTTTTTTTTTTTTAATCACCCGGTATCGCGCCTTTCCTGATACTGGAAGCCGCATTGTCTTCTCCCCTTGGAGGGCGCCCCTCCCGGACAAAGAAAGTCAAAATGGGGCAGGAATCAACCAGCTGCTTACCAGGGGTCTGATTGGGCACCCTTGCATGGCTGCAACTTGCACCTCCCAGGCATGGAGTGAGAGGGGAGACGGGGAAGAGGAGGACTGTCTATTAAGGGGAGGGTAAATCTCCGATATTGATATTATCTCTCAGCCAGGGCAGCAATTCCCCTGCCCATCTCTTCCCCATCTCTCATAACCTCCTTTTCTCCTCCCCCCACTTTACTCGTCCATCTCCTTACATGGCAATCTTGCTTCCCCCTACCCACACAGCCATATCTAGGGTCTTTTCCTCCAAGGTCTTTTCCACCTACTTCCTTCTCCAGGGCTTTGTCTGCCTTTTTGTCCTTTTCTCTAACGGATGTGCCCCTTTTCTTATCCAGCCTTCTTCCTCTTAGATTCCTACTTGGTCCACACCCATTCTTTCTCTATAAATCCTCCCTGACCTCTGTTGCTGTACCTGTTGACGCTCCAGCATTCTCTTTGTTTATCTTCTGTAGTTTTTATAAATCTACACACATTATTGTGTTAACTCTACGCGTGAGCTTTATTGTCTGAAATAAATATGACATCTGATTTGTGGCATTCAAATACAGTAGGTTGAACTTTCGGTTTAATTTAAATTTTACTTATTTATCTTACATTGTATCTTTCCATATCCACCTTCCTATCTCTCTTTTAGTTTTGTTTCCTCTGTCCCCTCCTATTTGATAGCCACTTGTATTTCTCCAAGTGGCACAATAACTTAATTCCGGGTCATTCTTGATGTACATCCAGCAAGGGAATCTCACTTCGAATATGGCATGTGTCCCTGAGTATCTGTGACCATTTATGGCATAGGACCCAAAGGGATGCATCCTCTTGTGCTGTTGAGGAATGGCAGCAATGGAAGTCTTTGGAGGAGTGTCACCGAATGAGTGAAAATCAGAAGAGTCTGGCTGAACCATACGCTGTTTTTATGTAATTACATCTCGTTTAATTTCAGTGGCCTTCCATGTCCTTGTTGTTTATGTCTTGGGTTCACATGGCAGAACAGAGACAGAAATGCTGTTTATTCTGGCTGGTGAACTGCATATTTTTATATATGGATGACTGAAATAAAGAAACCTTTATGTGTGCTTGCTGGAGGATGAGTGGGTAGATGCAGCAACTCTTTCTATTATGCGATGCAAGTAAGTCATTAATTCATTTTTATCTCAACAAGGGGATAATAAATTCTATTATTTTTTGAAATCTACATGTTACCTAAACTGCCATTGCATTTTGGAAGAACTTGTTTGATTCCCTTATCTGCAGGTTGCTGTGCACCTGCTGCTTCTGAGAGCCACACCAACCTATTCATATATCAGCAACATTTAGAGGTGGATGATTGGCAGTAAGCCACTGGCTCTCCAGCCTGTTCTTGCATTCTATGTTTTCATAGGAAGAATAAAGGAAAAAAAATACTATCTTGACAAACATGGTACAAGTCTAGTTTTAAAAAGGAAGCCTTACCTGTGCCTCTTTATATCAAATGGGAGATATGCTCATTCAGGTTTTCTTTGTTTAAAGAACAGAACAAGGAATACTCCATTACTCTGTATCAGGGCCAGTTCCTGTTCTCATTTTATATTTGGGAAGACATATGGTTTAATGTGTCTTATCTTTAGATTATATTAAGTTAAAATGTATTTGTCATTTACAGTCAAAACTATTCACAATTCAGAAAAAGTAGAAACAATGCTTATTCACCAATATACTTAGACATTAGTTATGGCTTTCTGTAAATGTCTCTTAGGCTATAAAATATGCAAAATAAAATAGTTGAATATTTTAATGTCTCAGTTGTTTTTACTGTGCTATGTTTAAAAAATACTTAGATACTTTAGTATGAGTTTAACATACTGATTTAACTGTCATGCTATTAAAATCTCTTGTCTCTACATTAGCAGCAGCCCCGGGCAATGTTTCCTTAGTTGACTGCCATATTGCCTTAGTCAATACATTGCTCTGGAAGTCTCCATTCCAAATTAAACTGTTCGAAATTTCTATAGTTGTCCCTTTGCTTTTGTTCTACAAACGTACAACACAGTTACTTGGGAGGTACCCTCATTATGGATATCCTGCTCCTTATAATCCTTATGATTGCAGTTTATCACCTTATTTGGTTCAAAAGGGAATCCTTTTAAATGCACTTAGATATTCTTTGCTTTTTTATTATTGACCAGAACTTGATCCTGATAGCGTATTGCAAACAGATTTCAAAGATAAGCTTTCAAAGACATGATAGGTGTTTAATGAAAGAATGTAGCCCAATACTTATCTATTTATTAAATTTATATGCTGCCCATCTCACTATCCAGTAAGATTATTAGTATATATTTATCATTAATGCTCTACACAATGTTGCTTTTCATTAAAAAATCTGTGCATTATAAATCTCTTGCAATTTTAAATGATAGTAGTAGTATTCCACATTCTTCCATAATTCAAGTATCTGTAAGATTGTAGGCATGCTACACTTAACATCAAAGTGCTCTTTCATCCCAGTAAAGCATGCAATGTAGAAAAGTAATTGTAAAGAACATACAGCATCTTAGCTAATGAGTTGGAAAGAGACTACCTCACTTGACAAATATTACTTTGGCTGCCACCATCTCTTACTAATGGTTTACTCTAGTGCTAATTTGTGTCCAGCATATGCCCCTAAAGCCTCTTCTGAGTGCTAGATCTTATAAGTAACTATTAACCTTCATTCCCTTACTTTTGACATTCATAGCTCTGGAAATGCAAACATCAGTGACATGAACTGTAAGTGAATTTCCTGATAGGTCTTCACTTAGCGTCTATTTTATTGTTAATATTTTTATTTATTACATTCAGTATTTTTTTTGAAATCCAAGATTAAAACACTTTGGATAATATTTAGGCTTAGATCTGTGTAGATACATCAGACACCTCAAACAAATACCTCATTTACATTTATAGCTTCTGATGAGAATCTGGCATTTTCTTTTTACTACCGTGTTTTCCCAACATTACGACCTACACCAAAAGTAAGTCCTAGCTTGATTTTACTTGTGTGGCCAATATAAGCCCTACCCACCCCCAAATAACTCTAATTAAGACCCTGTCTACTCCATGGTGCACAGATAAAAATTAAGCTAGCCCTACTACTTACTTCGGACAGTTGCAGCCAGGCCTCACACACCTTGGCCCATTTCTTCTGCAGCCAGCAAGACTTTCCTGAAGGCCTCTAGCCGATAACAGAGCTTTTGATTGGGTACAGAGGCCTTCAGGAAAGCCTTGCTAGCTGAAGAAGTTCCTGAAGGTTTCTGACAGCAAAAAGGAGGCTGGTGGGGGCAACACACATAAGTGAGGTGAGTTAGTGGACAACTTCCCCACTGAAAATAAGATCTGGTGCCTTTTTAGGTGGCAAAAAAATATAAGGTAGGATCTTATTTGGGGGGAAAACCAAGCACATCTAATTTCCATTGCAGAAGGGCTAGAAAATTGAAGGGAATCTAGCTAGCATATACATTTTATTATTGGGCAGTTTACTAATGAGATAATTATGAAGTGGAAATCAATGTCAGTCAAGATTGAAGGTGGAGTTGAAGTCACTTGAACATAAGAAACTAGTCAATATTTAGCAAAATCCTTTGAGTCCAATATAGACTTGGTCAGATGCAGTCTGCATAGGTGCCTCCATAATGGGTAATATTGCCTCAAAGACAGTGATATAGTGTCCCTTAGGATTCAGTCATGTACCACCTGATAAAGTGAGCTGCAACTCATGAAAGCTTATGACTTTTAATACCATTTGTTAGTTGGAAGAGGTGCTACCACAGTCCTGTTTCGTGTGTCCTAGACTAACACAGGTCTCTTACAACAGCCAATCACTAATAGGTATTATGAACCAATGTAGACAAACATTGAGCACCACCATAGTACACCAATAAATCAAATCTGAGTATCCTGAGATATGTTGATACAATATTTGAGATATATCAAAATATTGCGTGGTAGAACTTCTGCTACCTGGAGGAAGGGATCCCAGTTTTTAAAGGCAATGATTAGTTATAAAGAACAGCTTGTAGGCTTACGGAAAAGATAGCAAACACACAGTATGACAGATCTAATAGTAAATTGAAAACTTTTCAACTTTCATGGCGGTGATTTCATGGTAGCCGCTGCTGAAGTGTTTTCATGTGGCATTCAGATCTTGGCTGCTGCTGACCATCTCTGTGTACAGTCTCTTGTCCTCTTTGTTCGCCATGTGTGAAGGCTATTCATTCTACTGAAGCTTTGGCCCCTCTGGAGCCTGTAAAAGCAGATTAGGCCATTGGAATTTTGCTGATTGCTGGAGCAAGATGAACATCTGGGAATCATCTGAATCCAATAATATTCCTCAACAGCAGAAGTCTGCCAGCTATATTGTTAAAGGGTGGGGCTATAGGATTTGCTAACATTTTTCTTCCCATTACAACTGTCACATTTTGAGACACCATTTATTCTCACACAAAGAAATAGCAGAAAATGACAGCTAATTTAACTACTTTTTTTCTTAAGGTACTCTGGAAATAGCTATTTGAATAATGCCTCTGTTCTCTTTTATTAACATTAAAGTGGTTGCTACACAACTTTTTCTTGTGGTTCTCTGTGTCATCACTCCTACTGTGAGTGACATGTTTTGTCTGTTTTGCATCCTATCCAAAAATTAAGATACTCTTTAGGCATACCAAATAATGGAGGGGAAGGAATGGGTGGGGAGGGGGAAGGAAAATGGAGAGGAAGGAGGGGAGGAAAACAAAGGAAGATTTTGAGATCAGCCACTTGATGAAATTAGTGTGACTCTGTTAATAAATATGTCCCTGCTGATTTAAGGCTTATTAGCAAGCTATGGTAGAATCACAGTTGGAAGAGGTCATTCAGGCCATCAAGGCTAATACTTCACTCAGGTGCAAAACTCCAAATTAAACCATCTGACAGATTATAGTCTAGTTGCTAATTGAACATAGTCAAAGAAGAATCTACCATCTTTCAATGCACTTGGTTTCATGGTTGGACTGCTTTCAATGTTACAATTTTTTTCCTAACACTTTATCAAAATCTGTCTTCCTGTATCTGTAATCTATTCCTGTATTCCACAAAAGATCGAGTCTTTTGTGTGAGATTCTTTCATGTACAGACCCTTCACATCCCGGACATAAATTGTTTCAACTCCTTCCCTCAAAACAATGCTATAGAGCACTGTACACCAGAACAACTAGACACAAGAACAGTTTTTCCCCAAAAGCCATCACTCTGCTAAACAAATAATTCACTCAACACTGTTCAACTATTTACAAAGTGTACGCTACTATTACTGTTAATCTTCTCACCACTCCTTATCACCCATCTCCTCCCACTTGACTGCTTTCTAGTATGATTTAATTGTTGATTGTACCCTATTTCTATCATTAAGTGTTGTATGTTATGATTCTTGATTCTTAACGAATGTATCTTTTCTTTAGGTATACTGAGAGTATTTACACTAAGACAAATTCCTTGTGTGTCCAATCACACTTGGCCAATAAAGCTATTCTATTCTATTCTATTCTATTCTATATGTTACCTATATATTTATACCTCTATAGCTCATTCAGTCCTTATTCATAGGTCTTAATTTCTTGCCCTCTTCATTGTCCTTCAGTAAAAATGTTTCACTTTATTTGGATCCTTATTACAGTGTAATGCCTAGAAATATGCCTATTATTTGGGTTGGGGTCTAACTATGCCAGGGGTCTTCAAACTTGACAGCTTTAAGACTTGTGGACTTCAACTCCCAGAATTCTTCATCCAGTTAGCTCAGGAATTCTGGGAATTGAAGTCCACAAGTCTTAAACTTGCCAAGTTTGAAGACTCTTGAACTATCTAATCTATCTAATGCCATCTAATCTAACAGAGTGGAATAATCATTGAAGACATCCTTAAACTATTTTATTAATCTGTGCCATGAGATATTTTGATAAATGCTTCACTGATATTGAATTATATCATATCCACATTTCTGCAATTTTTAAAGGAAATTTTCCATAGCTTTTATAAAATAATGGGATAAAATTGATTTGTTCTTGACATTTTGTTTGTGACTTCTTATAATTTATACTTTGATTTAAAGGTGCTTGCAAATTAATCTGTTTTTGATCGACTTTCCATAAAACATTGTCATACTGAGTAATAGGTTGGAGTTTATTTTTCTTCTTTCTGTAGATAGAACCAATAGTTTTCTTCAGTTATATGGTCCTTCTCCAGGATTTCTAAAAGATAAATATGAAAAGATTTTAGTCAGGCCATCAGCTGGTTCTTTTATTTCTCTAGGATTGTAATGGTATGTAGGAATGACATTGGTTTGAGAGAATGAGATGCTGCTAGGGAACAAACAGGAGAGGGAAGAGCCCCCAGTTGCTTAACAATCAGAGAAAGAAACTTAGGGAGGATCTGCCTGTGTTGATCTGTCTGTAATAAGAGATGGTGGGAATTTCACATTGTCAGACTTGGAAAATTCTGTTATTTTAGCTTTACAATAAAATATAATTAATTCCTCTGCTCATGTTTTCTGACTGGTTTACCTGGGGGAACTGACAAGGGTGCAGTTCATCTGATTTGAGAGATTTAAACTCAAAAGAGTTTTCTCTAAAATTTCTATCAATTTCCACTTTCAAATTTTCCTTTTAAGCCCATTCTTCACAATTACTTGGGATACTTACATAGTTTTTATTGGAGAGTATCTTGTTTTCCTCACTGATTAAAGATCCTATAGTGATCTTTGCTTTCTCTCTCTCTCTCTTTGAGCACATCTGAAAAAGTTGGTTTTGAGGGATTTTTTAAAAATTAGTCTTTACATCCTAAGATTTAACTTTCCTGATACTGGCTCTGCAGTACTGGACTATCTGCCTGTATTCCTTTTCCTGTGTAACGAGATTCTTGTTTTATTTCCTTCATATAGTCTTTTTCTTTTCAGATCTTCAACCAGCATTTGGGAGTCACATTCTTCTATACTCCCTTCTTCTCAGGGAATTGCTTACTGTTGAGCTCATCTACTTTGAATCCATTTCCCCATTAGAATCTCCTGGCATGGGAATAGGCAGTGGGAATAAGAAGAACTTCTGACACCTTGCCCACTTCCTTGTGGGAAACTGACAGAGAGCGTCAGAAATCCATCCTCCCTTCCTCCCTCCTCTGCCAGTTCCCAATACCTGCCACTTCTTCACCATAGTCGCTTCTAAAGTGTGAAAAACCACAAGGGTATCAGCTTCTGTTATGAGAAAAGGAAAAAGTACCTCCACATTGGATCAGAAAATCCTTTAATTGGCCTCAACTATATGATGGGAATGAGAAGATACGCACGTGTCCTTCAAAAATGGGTAGCCAGGTATCCTGAAATCAAAATTAAGGGACTATATAGTTCTGTCTTAAATACTCCTTGTTGATTAATAGCAGGAACTGTATTCTCTCGTGCACTTCATAGTTAATTGGAGTGCAGTGCTATTTTTTCTTCTAGTTATGGATGCCTCCTTTCTATTGTCTTTTCCTTCTTGACTTTATCCGATATTCTGCCTATTCTTGTCCTTGACAAGTGCCAGAATTGCAAGCTTCACTGCTGTCATGTAATAAGTGGTTCGGCACTGATTGGGGGGAATACTCTTTAGGGCTTACTAACTGGCAGCAAGACGGAAGGTTTTAGAGAGTGCCTGCAGCTGTCCCAGGGGGATTCCAACAGACTGCCTGCCTGCCATGCCTTTTCCCATAGCACAACTTGTTTGGACCACAGTTGGCAAGAACAATGCATAGAAAGAAAGAAAAAAAGAGTTGGGTGTTGCCTCTAATGAACAACATGTAGATTGTATAGAATGTCATGACAAGACAAGAAGTGTTCAGAATATGCCACACAAATATGTTATGTCTCACTGGTTCTACCTTAATTAGTCCCATCTAATTGGAATTATACCAAAGGTATATTGTCTTCACGCTTGCGTACCAAAAAATGTCTGTGATTCAGAGGAAAAAATTAGAAATGGTGTAACAAGCTCTAATGAACTATCAGGGTCAGCTAAAGCATAGCATATTGAAGATTTCAAACAAATAAAAGATATAATATTTTAGAGATGAAAATGGAATTTTGCAGGTGTAGTTTGTTGGGTTAAAACTTTTTCATTATTTTATGGCTTTCAAGCGGAACCTTTCTCTAAAACAAATTTTATTAAAAGGCGTAAGCTTTCAGGAGGTGCAGCTCACTTCATCAGATTCATTAAATGACTAAATTAAAGGAGGATTTGAATTGGGATAAGGAGGCTAGGGAAAGGGGGAAGAAAGAGAGAGGAAGACAGGTTGGTTATGCAGATGCAAATCGTGTGTGATACAAATTGCAAATGATAACATCAGTTAGCAATTGTAATGCATTGAAGACATCTCATTGTTGAGATGTTCTTATATTGCTTGGAACCTTTTGATGTGAGTTCAACAATTTATTCCTTAATTTTATATGATATGGGATTTGTTCTATCAATGGTTGGATAAAAGGACAAGGTAATGTAATAGACTAGGTAATTTTGTAATAGTTTAATAGATCAATATAAAATATAATACAGACATATATAACCATTGGATGAAAGTACAATATAAATTTCATAGTAAAATTTGGAATATCTTGTATAAAATGATGGAATAAATAGTTTAGTCATGGATGATTAATAACTGATAAATATATAACATAAATATATGTTAGTTTGACAATGTGATAATTTATATAAACCACAAGCAATGACTATGAAAGGATAGCACAAAAGATTTATAACCAACTGACACACTGTATGTATATAAAATGGAAGATGGTTTTATGTTTTTATGTTTTATTTTGTATATGTTTGTCTTAAAAAATAAAAACTTTATAAAAAAAACAATTTATTCCTTAATGGTACTTTTAAAACCTGACTTAAAAAGAAAGTGAGCTAATTTTACAGAATTTACATCACCATTAACACAGTTTAAAATGCAATGTCACATGACCACATTTAGCAAAGGCAATCTTAAAAGTGCAGTTGTTAAGCAAGGGCCTCGCCTAACTGACATGAGAAGAAACAGAAGGCAAGCGGAGTATTGAGCATCCCAGTGGGTAGAGAATGGAGACAGGTGATGCAGAGCACAGGCAGGCAATATGGAATATGGGTGGACATGGGTAGATACTAGGAGTGTGGGCAACTGGGTGGGTGGTTGCCACAGATAGGTGCTATAAAGAATGGGCAGGAGTTGTGGGTAGGAAGGGCAAGTGGGTACTGTAGCAGGCTCTATACAAAGCATGGTCAGTCAGTCAAAAAACTGGTTAAAGCAACCTGCAACCTGCTGGCTTCCCCACTTACTGCTTGTGGGAAGTGGACAGGGAAGGTCGCAAATAATGATCATGTGACTATCAGATATTGTAATTATTGTAATTGTGAGCCAACTTCTTAGTACCCAAATTACGATAAAGTGACTATCGGGATGCTGCGATAGCCCCAACTTCAAGGATCAATCACCTTCTTGTTCCAGCACTATTGTAACTTGAATACTGGTAGTTTTTGAACAAGTAGTTTTAACCTACAGACTCCTTCTACCAACTTTAAGACTGGTTATTGCCTGTCAGATTTTTATCCCCAGTCATTCATAATGTCAAGGTATAGAATCCTGTTAATTTGCTAAATCTGTTTCTAGTATCTTCATTCAGATTCTTCAGTTCTTTTAGAGGAAAAGTCTGATTGTTAACTGATTCAGGATTGTCATATAGGCCTGCCCAAAGGACAATTCTAGAGCGGAGGAAAGTGACTGTGTCATTTGGAGATCATATATGGCCTGCAATGCAGTGAAGTTAGGGTAGGGATATGAGAGTAAAAAGAAGCAAGGTCATTTTGAAGCATTGGACAGGAAGCAAGGGAAACAGCTTAGAGGTAATAGAGAAGGAATGCTGGGGTGGGGATGAGCTGAATTCTTGTGTTTATGGGATATGATGCTGGTGACTGAAATTAGAGAGAATGCTATTTTTGATCCAAAGATATGAAAGATAAGAATTATTGCTATTGTAGTAACGCCCTTTTTAATTCTGTCGATACTTAATGATACTTACAGATAGTTTAATTCTGTTGATACTTTTGAATATTTTTTGAAAAAAATAGAAATGTTCAAAAATGCTTATTTCAGGGAGAAAAACTCCCTGAGTTTGTTCTTTGGGGAATCACTACCTACTTTCAGCTCTCTTGGAAACTTTCTAAAGGTGCTTTCAAATGAGTTTTATATTTATCCAAATCTTCTTTATTAAAGAAGTCATAGTAATATCTATCTATTCCTTGCTTATATATTATTTCATATTTTCTTTCGATTCTTCCATTTTTCATTTATAGGAAGAAAAATCATATAAATAAAGAAAGTTAAAAGTATCTGAATAAACTCTTTTGATAGTGTTAGAGTTGTCTATAATGAACATTTGAGAGTATAGCAACGTATTTGCATGGACTGACTTGGTCTTTTTATTAATAATTTTGGAAAGCACTCTGAAACTCAATACTAACCAGAAGCCATACTTTCTAAGGTTTTTTTTTCTTAATCCTAAAACAAGATTTTTTAAATTCTTGTGATAAAAATTAATTACATGCTTATTTAACATCATTATTAAGAATTATGATCTGTCATTAATTGTATATATGCCCAGCTTTAATATATTACTAACTTATTGTGTCTTACTATATCTCATAGTTAGCATTTCATATTTTCCATTGGCATTTCTTAATATAAACTTTGATTCAAAATAAGCTATCTGCTCTATACCACTGTATTTAATTCTTTTTTTTTCTTTTCATAGGAACATAATATATACAGATTGGAAGATATCTTGAAGCTCATCTAATTCAGTCTTCTGCCCATTGCAGAAATCTACTATTACAGCATTCTCAATAGCTGGCTGTCCAGCCTTAACTTAAATATTTTCAGTAAAGAAAAGTTCACCATCTCCCAAAATACTTTATTACTGAATAATGTTATTCCTAATGCTCAGTTGGAAACTTCTTTATAATTTAGACCTTTTATTTATTTTTTATTCTGTATTCTGGAACAATACTGAGCAATCTTTCCATCTACATTAAAGTTTTTTAGATACTTGAAAATAAGTATGTCTTCCTGCAGTTCTTTTTTTAGTAAAACATTTTGGATGTCTTCAACCATTTGCCATAAGATTTTTTTCTCCAACCCATTTATCACCTTGATTGCTCTCCTTCTAGTTTATCAATGTATTTCCTAAAATCTGATGTATGGATATAATATACTGAGCAATTTAGCCAATGTGGAATAGAGAGGAACAATGATTTCTCTTGATTGACACTATATTTCTGTAGATGCAGTTTATTATTGAATTTAGTTTTGAGGTTTTGTTTATTTGTTTGCAGTTACATCAAACTGCTGGTTCTTGTTTATTTATTTTATTTTTTGAATTTATATTGCCACCTATTCACCCATAGCAACTCGAGGTGGCTTACAGAATGTAAACCCGTATTTAAAATAAAATTTAAAAAAACTAAAAATAAATTTAAAAAATCACCCCCCAACTCTCACCCCCTGCCCTGACGACAGCAGATCACATCAGCCATTTGAATGGCTCCATTCTGCTCTGGGTTCCCCAGGCCCGCTGACAGAACCAAGTCTTCAATGCCTTCAGTGGAAGAGTATTAGAGAGGGGGCCATTCTAATCTCTGGGGAACAATGTTAATAAAGATCATGGAGTTTGTGTACTCAAAACACAGCAGATGTTAATTAAACTTTTTTTGAGGGGAGTGGAGGCTCTGGCATATCTGTAGTTGGGCATGATCCAGAGTAGGTTTATTGCAAGACCAGGATTCGATGGCCAAGTTGCGATATTTCATGATTTTTTTCCAGTTCTTTTTCTTCAACTGTGGCATCTCCTGGTATAGCAATGTCAATAAATTATATGCTTCGGATTTTGACAACTGTGATATCTGGCGTGTTGTGTTCCAAATGACAATCTGTCTGTATTCAAAAGTCCCACAAGATCTTCACCTTCTCATTTTTGACTATTATCATCATCATCACCATCTTTTTTATTCATTAAACATGAAACTCAGTCAACTGAACATTTAAAATGTATCACAAATGCCGGTGATTGGTGCTAATGGTTGATATGGGTTGCTGCCAGCATCCTAGGTATCAACCAAGTATCTTCTTAAAATATATGATGTTCCAAATAGCACAGTTTTAGCAGTTCCATTGATCCTAGGTATCAACCAAATAGCTTCTTAAAATATACGATGTTCTGAATAGCACAGTTTTTAGCAGTTCCGCTGGTGTTATTGCATGAAGCTGTAAAATTCTTCGACATGGTACCAAGTGCCCCAATGACAATGGGTATCGCTGTTACATGTTTCATCCATAATCATACAGTTTTGATGGCCAGGTCGTGATATTTCATGATCTTTTCCAGTTTTTTTTTTCTTCGACTCTGGCATCTCCTGGTACATCAATATCAATAAATTGTATTCTTTGGCCTTCAACAACCATAATATCTGGCATGTTGTGTTCCAAATGACAATCCGTCTATTCGAAAGTCCCACAAGATCTTCACCATCTCATTTTCGACAACTTTTTCCACTTTATGTTCCCATGACTTTTTGTATACAGGTAGGGTATATTTTTTAAATAATGACCAGTGGATTAATTTAGCAACTTGATCATATCTAGCTTTGTAGTCAATTTGCACAATTTTATTGCACCCACATATTAAGTGTGAAACAGTTTCAATTTGATCATTGCAAAGTCAGCACTTTGGATTGTCAGTGGATTTTTGTATCTTTGCTTTCATGGCATTAGTTTGTAGTGCTTGTTCTTGAGCAGCAAGTATTAAACCTTCCATTTCTTTCTTGATGGTTCCTCTCTTAAGCCATGCCCATGTCAAGTTGTTATCAACTTTTTTCTTCAATATTTTTCAAGTGCTATCCAATCTACTTGAAAACCAGGTGCTTTGGTTTTCCATCCATTTAATATGTCATCCAGCTGTTTTTCCTTACATTCTGCCTTTGTTTCTGTTGTTTTTATAATGTTCGTTATAATGTTTTCACAGCCTGCAGCAATTTTTCTGTACTTTGGTTCACATAATCATTCAAACTTCATTTTTCCTTTTCTACAATTTGATGGATTTACAATAGTCCCCTGCCCCCTATTCTTGGCAAGTACATACAACCTGTCGATGTCACTTCATGGATGTAAAGCATGATACATATTCAAAAGTTTATGTGTTTTTCCAATCCAGATTTTCCAGTTTAGCCACAGTCCAGCTGATTATTCCAGCTGGGTAGTGGAACTGCCCATGTATTAATGGCTTTAATTATGTTTCCAGCATTCAGCTTTGATTTTAATATTTTGCGGACCCTCCTGATGTATTCCTTTTGCATTGACTCTTTGACTTTTCCATTCAAGATGTTATCTGCTTCCTATATGCCTAGGTATTTGTAACCGTCATCCTTTGCTAATGCTTTCACGATGCTTCCATTTATTATAATGATTATGATTATGATTATTATCTCTTTTATTCATTAAACATGAAACTCAGTCAACTGAATATTTAAAAATGTATCACAAATATTACTGCACTGATATGTGTTGCTGCCAGCATCCTAGGTGGTGGTGGTATTATTATTATTATTATTATTATTATTATTTAATTTTGTGTGCATGGGTTTGATGTAGAGTATACATACATATGTTCAACTGCACATCTTAGAAAGAAGATAGATGGGAATTAGGCAACAGTCTCTTCCCCTTGGGATTTTTTCTCTCTTCTTATCTTTCCTTTTCTCTAAGAGGAATATTTTAAGCATGGTTTTATTTTGTTTTTTAAAATCTGCAGGAAGGGAACGGAATCTTATACTGGTAAGGACTGATTAGTGAATCTTAAAAGATTCCATTTCAGGGGATCATGTAGAAAGATTTCAGTATTCCTTTCACAGGTTTACAGAATTATTGTATCCAGGATGCAAAACTATTGTATCCAGGATGCTAGGTGGAAGCAAACAGTAGAGGAAAATGCTGCTATCTAGGACTGCTATCTGCTGCTGTCTAGGACCTGTCTGTATTTTATGGCTAATCTTAATTAGAAAGTCTTGAGGAAATTACAGCATTGAACATTCTGGAAAGATTTCTTTTTTCTTTTTCTTTGTAACTATATATTGGAGAAGGGAAAGCTCTACCTTTTTATCTCCTCTACCCATTATGAATACAAAATAATTAAGTGTGAAAGAGTAAATAAAATTATGCAGTTATGGCTAAGGAAACAGTTGTTCTACACCATGGTTACTCCAGGGCCTGCTGAAAGATGTGACTTAGGCCTTGTTCTTGGATGCAGTTCCCATGGCAACAAATTCCACTAATAAAGAAGAGATTATTCACATCTACAGTAGTAGGATACACAAAAATGCTTATGTTGCTATCTAAATCTAAGTGTATATTGAAGAGCGGCAAATACTTTATTGTTCAAATGAGGCGGTTGCCATAGCGTAGCCTCAGAAATGGTGGAGGTTGGACTGGCACAAGCATTTCAACTGTGGGAAGTCGCCAGGTGTTTGGGGTAGGGGCACAGAACAGATTCAGAGCAGAAATGCTGACACAACTTATTACTTGGTGCTGTGCATGATGTACACTGCAGTTCTTAACAAAGATCATCTTGAAACTTGCCAAGGTCTCAAGAGATATAGTCAGCCAAGACACCCTGCCTATGCCTTATTCCAGTGTTTTACAAGAGATTAAAAGTTTTATTTATGTGCCAGTCTATATCTTGGCTCCATCTGATGATCCTTGAGATTTTCATAGTATGCAAAAAATTAAAACATTCAAAGTACATTAAAATATCAAAAACAAATCATAGAGTATTACCCTAAAAATAACAAAAATAGAAAGTGAAAAAGAAACGACATAGTGAATGAACATCATTGGAACACTATCTTGAAAAACTCAATGTTTAATAACTTTGAGGTTCCATGAATCAGGATATGTAAAATTACCTCTGAGCAATTTTCTTTCTCTTTCCTTGCTTATGCACAGAAATCTTGCCAAACTAAAACTACCTGCATCATTAAAGATATACTCTGATAACTGCTAAGGAGGAACTTTCTGAGCTATCTTTCTACCAACCATACTATTGAAACTTCACTTTCTCTTGACCATCTGGAATGCAGCCTCTCCTGGAAGCCAGACTACATTCTATTACAACAACCTGCTAAAATCTTTCAAGCTTGGTCTCTGCAGGGAGTCCATTTGACAGCACTGTCATTGCCCTGAGAAATAGTATCTTCTAGCTTCAGTTTATTTTTCTTTTTTTTGAACAAATTTTATTAATTTTTTTTTAAAAGACATCAACTAGCAAACAAAACATAGGATGTAGTAACATAAAATATCTTTTTCTAGAAAACATAGAATATCTTATTTAATGAGCAAGATAATTCCAACTTATCCCATTTCTATACAGGCACAATTTAATATATATATTTATCTTATCTGTTCAACTTCATATCCTTTCCCAACTTCTCTTTACTGCTCCCTTTCATTCTGTTTAATTGTATTTCTTTTATCTTAAATTATGTATATTCATTATATATAATTTCATTGGTTCTCTTCCAACATACTTTCAAACATAAACAAACATTACACAAAACATAAATACATAAAACTTCTTTTTGGGAAGTGGCTTACCCTGGGTTAAATCTTTTTGTACAGACATAAATCAAATTCGTGCTCATTTAATATACTATTTCATATCTTATTTAACATTCTATATTTTCTATATATTTTCTCTCTTATATTCATTTTTTAATTCTATTTTATTTATTTCATCTCAATTCAAATAATTATACTTGCATCTTTTGTCCGTTCTCTTTCAATCATCTATTTTTCCTTCCTTTCTAATACAATATTTTCTCTGTAACCACTGGTTGAAGTATGACAACTTTTTATCTTTACCCTAAATTTTACACTTAAAATAATACGTACTTTCCATACTGATTCTGCTTCGTACATTCTAAGTACTACATTTCAAAACAATAAGACAAACACATAATATTAAATTTAGTAAGTAATAGTAAGACCAAAAAAAGGAATATTGAGTTTATAATATAATAAAAGCAATATTTCATAGTAAATTAAACTCTGTTATCAAATCTTAAACATTTTCAAGCTTCTCTTTAATGCATTATTAATTCATGTAATATTTTAATTTTCTAATTCAATTTCAAATACTAATATCTACCATACAATCTTATATACTTTTGCAGAATCATTTTTATAAAATTATATCTTACCCCTTATCTCTAAAAAACCTTGTTTTTTGGCATCTTGTTTAAAGCTTTTATGACTTCTCTTTCCTTTTTCCCTTCCTTTCTTATCAATTCTGGCTTTTTGACCCCCCCATCTCTCAAGTTTCACTCTCTTAATCTTCCCTCTCTGTTGTATTTCTCTTTTCTGTTGCTTTCTGACATTGTATCGATTTTTCATCTTAATTTTCTTTTCCTTGGTTGCTTTTTTAAGTCCTGAATTCACCATTTCTTCACCCCCCTTATGTTTTTCTTCCTCCACTAAAAGTATCTGTCCATTAAAGATGGCTTCTTCTTCTTCTTGGTCCCAGTCTTCCTGTCGCTGTTGTATTTCATGATAGGTAGAAATCGCCATTTCTAAAAAGTGGAAAATAGATCCAGAAGAGCCCATGCCTTCCTGTTCGTCTTCTTTCAATTTTTGAAATTCCATTTGTAGATCTTCAAAAGATAATGCCATTTTTTCCCTTTTTTTTTGAAACAACCCAAATATCTTTAATCTTTCAAGAAATAGTTCACAAAGATCCCAAAGTCACAAAGCAAACCAAATCAAAACAAACAGTTCCATTTAGCATTTTCTTCTTTCTATATTTTCTCTTCCTAGGGTAGAATTCAAATAACACAGTTGCAAAGTAATCTTCTAGAAGTCCATAATATCTTTTATTTTTGATCTTATAAGCTCAAAGCAGTCTCCTTCAATACAGTCTTAAAATAAATCTTTACCTCTTCCCTTCCACTTATAACAAATAAAAATTTTTTTAAGTTTTTAATTCCAATGTCCAGAAATCCTTTATCCCCTTGGCTTTAAATTTCAAGTTTACCTTCTATGCCCAAGCAGGTTTTCCAGATTTCCAACTGCTGTTTCTGTGGGAAGGGAGAGTAAAAGAAAGTAACTTTCCCTTTCAGCTTTTTATTTCTGCCGCTTTTACGATGTTCCTTGGGAGACAATGTATCCTTTGAACGTTTCAGTTTTCAGCGTATTTAGAGGTTTCTTGTAGTCCCGGTTTAGCTAAAACTTTCACCTTCACCTGCTTTCTCCAACACAAATCTTACTCGGCTGCAGGCTCCACCACCTTGGGAAAAAGGGGTTTTGCCAGCTGAGGAGGGAGTTTGCGATACCTCCAAACCCAAATCCGGATCCCCTCTCTCTTCGGCTGCCTCTACAGGGCAGCCCTATCCTCCGGATCCATTCGGATCGGAGGAACCTCGGCGGCGGGCGCAGCAGGAATAGTGGAGGATCGCGAATTCCTGCTGCCGCCGGAGCCTTGCAAACTGGAAGCCCCTTCTAGCTTCAGTGTCTGTTAGCTCCTAGAAGTATGGGACCAAAAGAAATTTCTCCTCAATACTTCACCAGGGCAGAAGAAGGCAGTGGGTGGGGCTGCACAATGGAATTCTACAACCCTGGCAGTTGGTTTCACCTGCAGTGACCCATAGCATTTGCTCACATTGGTAATGGGTTTATTTTCAACCTAAATCAAAACAATAAATCATTTTCAAGTGTTAAAGCTGCTGTCTTAAAGTAAAATCTAGATATAGAAGTAGAAGGTTGAAGTAGATTTTTCTTTCACCCTGATTGTGATAATTGGAAATGGCCATGCTTCCATTTTGAATGCATTTTACGGACTACCCCCAGCTTGGTATTTTCCAAATACTATTCCCGCCATCTCTTGCCAGCATTGACTGTCTTGTCTGGAAATTATAGTTCAATATTTCTGGAGGGTACCAGATTTTGGGGAAGCTGGTGAACATAATTTATCCTTCCCTTATTCTATTAAATAAATAGCCTAAATAAATCCACTATTCCCCTAGCTGCCTCTTATTGCCGAAACCATTTTGCAAGGCAGCTGTTTGACTTCATTACTCTCTCTTTAAAAAATGGTTTATGGTTTTAATCCAATTTTTCAATGTCATGAAAAATTCATTTGAAAATAAATGTAAATAGTGTGTATGTGTGTGTGTATTGGTCCTCTTCATTTTACTATATTCAGCCCTTCCTGTCACAAAATGTAGACCTAGGATAGACAACCTGTAGCTTTCCAAGTGTTATTGAATTGTATCTCCCATCTCTCATAATTAAGTAGTTTGACAAAGCTACCAGGAGTTGTAGTTCGCCAACATCTGTAAGAATACTTATTTATTACCCATTATTGAAGCCATCTGGGGGATTTATTTTATTTGTTATTTTGAAAATGGACATTGTTCACTGATAACATTAAATTGTTCTCTCTCTCTCTCTCTCTCTCTCTCTCTCTCTCTCTCTCTCTCTCTCTCTCTCCCTCCCTCCCTCCCTCCCTCTCTCTCTCTCTCTCTCTCGTGTTACAGAATTGCACTTTTTATCTGGATCGTGCTCATAGACATTTTGGGTCTATTCTGATTGGGAGATGATGAGAACTCTAAAATCATCATATTAGGAAAGATGTGTAGATGTTAGATATATAACACTACAAAAAAACCACATGCCTCTTGTATTCTGACATTATCTACCTTTCTTACAAGACTGCTTGATCAAAAGGTTTTGAAGGATAATTATATCTGATTGTGTAGCAGTTATTGTCTCTGATCCCCCTTGATCCAGTAACTTATTTTGAACTAGAGTCTTGTCCCCAGAGAGCTGAAATTCGTAGCCAATTGTAGATGAATCCCTGTCTGCATCTTTCCACTTGCGCACAGGATGGGAATAATATTTGAGGTAACCACCCTGGAATGTGATCTTTGTCGCATGTGACCAATCATCATTTTTCAGTTATAGAATGAAATGATGTGAACCAGCCGTACTTGATGTATAGAAAGTGACAAGAGATTCAGTGAAACAAAACACTTTCTAGGGAAACAGAATAATTGAGAACTTTATTTTCAGTTATGATGTCTTCTTACTAGTTCTGCTTAAGGTATTTGTTTGTTTTATATCTAAAGTAGTTTTCCGTTACATAAGTTATTGATTATGTTAAGAGCATGGAAAGTGAGTAGCCTTAAAAAATCTACTGTTTTTTTATTTGTGATCACTCTTTCCCATCTTAAGGTTGCAGAGGAATTTATTTACTAAACTTAAACTTCTCTTTTAACATGGGTGCTCTAAAAATGGTACTCAGAATTGGAGTCAGAAGGAAGTCCATTCTAACTATAAATTGCTTGTTTATGATACTGACAATGTATAACTCAAATCCTAACTTTTTATGATGTTCCAAAAGAATTAAAATGTATAAATGTCAAGCACAAAATGCTGAAAGAAAAGCAGTTTCAGTGAAGGAACCAAGAGATTGTATTGTCTGAGAAACTATATCCTATTTGGTCCCAGAAACAATAGAAATATTGTTGTCCAACACTAGAGAAGCAGATGATGTATTATATTCCTATTGAGTAACCAAATAGGAAGGAACTTAAAAAACCAGATGAAATGCTGTAGGTAGAAAGGAAGTAGAATATAAAAGCTTTAGAAATGGAATGGAAGTTGATTGTCCCGTATTAACTGCATGTTCGCTATATCTCTAACACAATTGGATTTGGCAATACAATTACCCAGGATGATCAGAAAGAATAATCAAAATGCATAAATATTCAAATCATGGAGTAGTAGGACGAAGATTTGTATCCTAACATGCACTTTTCTGTGCTATCTCTCTCTCTCTCTCTCTCTTTCTTCCAGAAGTAGTGATCAAAGTCCAAGTCTACGAAAATGGCGATTTATCCCCACTTTCCCAGGCAGCTGTGGAAGTGTATGGCAACCAAACATCTTTGGCTTCAGGCACCACTGACCAAGAGGGTATCAGTATGCTCCCCATCAGTTATCGCCTGGGCACCTGGGTACTTGTTATGGCCTCCAAGCATGGCTTTGTTACAAACTCTGTTCCTTGGCGTGTCAACAAACTACCACGTGAGTGTTGGTAATATTGGTTGAAAGTACCTGGTGATTGGGAAATTGGTTGAAAGACTTGGGTGTGGAGGCACCTCATGTTGGATAACAAAAGTTACATTTTTTTATCAAGATACTTTGCAGTGTTGCAAGAAAATCCAAACATTATGAAATCTAGCAAATATATGAAAGTAGCATATATATGTGTCTTCAATAAAATAAGAGTACTTAATATTTTTCAGATATTTTAAGCAGTCCTTTCTTGAAGACAATGGCATCATCCCAGAACCTTGGCCAGTTCAATAGTACAAAGTTAGATTCCACTGAGTTACATGAATTTCATATCAACGTGTATGTTTGTGTCTTCAAAAAGCTGCATGAGAAGTGTCTTAATATAAGAAAAAGGAGCTTATTTAGATGTTGCCAAACTTAATCTAGTCTGCATTCTGCTTCTCATAATGACCAATTGGATATTGGTCGTCAATTATTGATGCAGACGTAAATGGCATAGACCTAGATTGGGATTGCTGTTGACTTAGTATTTATTGAAAGGCTGCTTGCAAAGAATCAGAAGATTGAAATAGATAGTGGTTTGTCTAAATATCAATAGTTATTTATGAGTAGGGAAGAGGAGAAAGAAAGTGGACTCAATAGTAAAACAGGTTTGAAAGCACAAACAACACTCCTAAATACATCACAGCTAATACAGTTTGAAGCATAATGTTCCAATATTAGAAGAGACAGATCTCATATGGCTTTTAAGTGTCGCATTGATACCTTTTTCAAGCTGTTTTTGAGTAAGACTTTATTAGGAAATACATCTGTGGGGTGGAGGCTTGAAAGACTACCCAAGATTCGATCTTGATCCAAGGAAAACAGTTTTATTGAAGCATTTCTGCAGAAATGGGTTCCTACCTTGGCAGATGGGAGGAACCCAGAGCAAAATTTGCATTCTATTTTATACCCTAACCTACCGCCCCATCCTATGATGGCTTGGTTTACAATCTACCTATTGAATTACAGTATACATGCATCACCTAATATGGCATATCGGGAAGTTAGATGCTTCCCAACACGTACACACTTTCTCAGCACAACATGTAATTGTTTCAACGTTTCAACTTTCCCTTGCACAGTAGAAAAGTATCAACTTGCAGTTTGAGGTTTGAGTCACAGTTACACAATACACAATTGATTTTATTCGTGTTCTCCTCTTATAATTCCCCCCTTTTCTTCTTACACTCTTGACTCAAACTCAAGCAACAGATCCCTAGCCTCTTTCAGAGCCATTTCCCTTAAAGACATCATTAGAGTTTCTTCCTCCTGCTTCTCAAATCTTGAACCTACAGCTTTCCCCAATCTTCCACACATTACTATTACACCAGGGAGACACTGAACACAACAACACAACATCACACAGCATATAATAATTAATATAATTCCCATGATTGTAGATCTCAACCAAGCAGTGCTGGGAAGCCAAGACCATAATGCCCCCCACAGCTCTGGTAATGAGGAATCACCTCCTTGTAATAATGGATTAGAATGAATGCGTTCCTCCATCATTTGCACTGTTTTTGTAATATTGGGTTGGAAATCATGGATATATACACAGCAATGCGAATGGATCAAAGCACACACACACCCTTTTGCAGCTAATACGATGTCTAATACATATCTATTTTGCAAAGCACTTTTCTAACTTCAGAAAGTTCCGTGTTAAGCATTTTGATTGTCTTGATAGAATCATTAAACATAGCTACTGTAAAGTTATTCAGGATATGTAAATCTCTATAATTCATGGCTACTCCCAACGGTGGCAGCACTCCCCGGGCTATCTGTGTTTTCAACCTTCCCCCCCCAGTGTTAGCCCTGAATTGATTTCTCTTTTGTTCCGAATCCGTCCCTGGGGGGTAAGATAGTCAATTTATATATTACTGGTATTACATATCCCATGGTACAAATCCCACTCCAATAGGGTGGCATTTCTCTATATGCATATTTCCCACACAACACCCACCTAAAATTTTCCATGGCATATGTTTGATTCGAAGTCTGAGTCCAATTGATTATATCTTCAAAATACATACATATATGGCATTGGTCCTGATTAAAATAACTCAATTTCTGATGTGTTAGAATAACAGTGGTTACTACAAGATGAAGGCATATCAAAAGTTTTGTTGCATTTTTCCCAATCACCCAAATCCACTCCTTTGGATACATTTCTCCTGAAACACGCACATGCTCTTTCTCTCAAATGGACAAATACCTTCCTGGTTATGTTTCTTTCCATAGGAGCCTTCTCAATTCCATTTCCCTTTGGTTTCAAATCCTGTTGACTTAGTGGGATTGCATGCAAGGTTAAACCCTCCCCTGTCTTTCCTGGCATGTGCATGCACGTCCAGCAGTTAATTATGTTCAATGCTTATGACACCTTCTTCAAATTCTTCATATATATATTGTCATCCCATAAATCTGTCCCCAAGTCTCCAGCTGGCCCAATATATTGAGTCTGTCCTCCTGATGCAATCATCAGTACTATCGTCAAGGTTGTTAGCTCAGTCCAGGGTCCAATCTTCTTCATCTTTTTAAGGTGAGCTTCAGCGGCTGACCGTCCACTGGAACTGCCCTCCACGTAGAGTTTGGATCTGGTGCCTTCTTGACTCTGCTGTAATGCGTCCAGCCTCCTTCCCGAGTGCAAACTGCAGATTCAGTTGTCAACAGCACCTGGTATGGGCCTTCCCAGCTAGGTTGCAGCTTCTCACTTCTCCAAGTCTTTATTAGGATCCAATCTCCAACTTCGTAGGGGTGTTAGCTTCCTGCAAGTGGTGGTCGTTGTGCCAACAATCCCTGTTTATGAAGAGAAAACAAAGACCTGGACAGTGTCTCCAAAAATTTTCTCAGAAACAAATCTTTGAATTCAGGTATAGGATTTCCCAGTCTGACCAGGTAGGGTCACTCCATTAACATTTCAAAGGGGGAGACCCCTGTGTCTTTCCTTGGGCATGTTCTAATTCTAAGGAGTGCCAGGGGCGAATTCTTTGTCCATTTTCCAACTGGAGCTTGGTCAGATGTTTCTTCAACTCTCCATTAGCTCTCTCCACCTGGCCACTGGACTCTGGATGCCAAGGAGTATGTAAGTCCCATTTCACCCCAATCGCAGCCATCACTGACTGCAAAATCTTTTGTGTAAAGTGTGTTCCTCTATCCGAATCAATTGCTTCCATCATGCCATATCTGGGGATAATTTGTTCTAACAGGATCTTGGTTACCATGGGGGCTGTTGTCCTTCTGGTGGGATATGCCTCTACCCATCCTGTCAATTGATCTTTAACCACCAATAAGTACTTCCATCCCCCCTTTTCTGGTAGCTCTGTGAAATCGATCTGAGTCCTTTGAAACGGCCAACTAACCAAAGGCCTTCTCCCCATTTCTTTCTTCCTTGCTGCCTTTTTGTTTACCTTAAGGCAGATCAAGCACTTCCAGCAAATGCTCTGAGCTAATGTCCACATTTTGGGGCTCCAGAAATGTGGTTTTACAGCCATCACCAATGCTTCCGTTCCCCAGTGTCCCCCTGCATGTACTTTTTCTAGAATTCCCCTCATTACATCCCTGGGAACAACTTTCACCCCTTCTGATGTTCTCCACCCATTCTCTGTTAGTGTGCACCCTTCTCTCTCCAATTCATCTTTCTCTTTCCCTTCTGGCTTCCAATCCTCATTCTCTTCTACTTCCAACAAAGGAATTGATACCATTACCAGTTCCACCTCTCCTGCCACTTCCTTTGCCCACTTGTCTGCCCATCTTTTCCAACTACCTCTGGGGTGTTCCCTTTCCGATGAGCATTCACATGCACTATTGACACTTGATTTGGTAGTTGCAGGGCCTCCAAAACCTGTTCCACAAGCTGTAATTGTTCAACTTGTTTCCCATCAGCCCTGATAAAACCCCTCTCCTGCCAGATCTTACCAAAGGTATGGACCACACCCCAGGCGTATTTGGAATCAGTCCAAATTGTCACATCAATTCCTTCAGTCAATTCCAAGGCTCTCTTCAAAGCAAACAACTCGCACTTTTGTGCAGACCATGAAGAAGGAAGGGAGCCTTTTTCTATGACCTCCCATTCTCCTGTCATGACTGCAAATCCTGACTTCCTTTTTCCTTCCTCAACCCTGCTTGATCCATCCACGAACCATCTCTCCCCATCTTTCAAAGGAGTTTCTTCCAGATCCTCCCTCACCTTTGTCATCTAATCTACTTGCAACAAACAATCATGGTCTTCAGCCTCCCATTCCTGCCTTCTTCCTTCTAAAAATTCGGCTGGGTTCATATTCCTATCTGTCCCAATCACTACATCAGGGCTGATTCTCAAAATGGTCTCATATTTGAGAATTCGTCCTTCTGTCATCCACGTTGTTGCCAACTGACTTAGCACAGAAGTAACCTGATGAGGAGAATGCACCACCAGGGCCTCTCCAAAGGTTAATTTCTTGCTCTCTACTACCAACATAGCTGTAGCCGCCACAGCCTGCACACAGATTGGCCACCCCCTTATTACCGGCTCCAGAGTTTTGCTCAGAAAGGCGATGGGCTGGTACTGCCCCCCCTTTTCTGTGCCAACACTCCTAGTGCCATTCCCTAGGCTGCTGACACATACAGATGAAATGGGAGCTTCAAGTTGGGCAAAGCTAAAACCAGTGTGGATGACAGTGCCTTCTTTAAATCATCTCCCTCTAACCATTCTATACTCTCTCCTTTCCCTACCAACTTCCTGTGCAGGAATTGGGCTAACACAGTGTATTGGTCTACCCAAGCTCTGCAATATCCCAGCAATCTGAGGGCTTTCCTGACTTCTGTCTTATTTCTGGGAGGAGCCAAGCTCATGATCTCTTTCACCCTCTCAAGATCCAGCGACCTCACCCCCTGCTGAATATAATGCCCCAAATATTTCACCTTCCTTTCCACAAATTGGATCTTTTCCCTTGAAACTGTCAATCCTTGCTCCTTCAGCCAATTTAACAAAGCCACAGATGCTGCTCTGACCTCTTTCTCCCCAGTCAGCAACAAATCATCCACATACTGAATCAACGTGATCCCTTTCCCTTTTTCAAAAGACACTAGCTTCTCTTCCAAAGCCTGTCCAAACAACAAAGGGCTTTCAATATATCCCTGGGGAAGTACTATCCACTTTAGTTGCTGTTTTCTTCCACTTTCAGGATCTTCCCATTCAAATGCAAACAGGTCCCTACTTCCTTCCTCAAGGGGGCACGCCCAGAAAGCTTCTTTCAGATCTATCACAGTAAACCATTTATCTTTAGGAGGGATTCTCCCAAGATAGTATAGGGGTCGGGAACCACCGGAAATCTGGGAACCACTATGCTATTGATCCTCCTCAAGTCCAAAACCAATCTATGTTTCCCACCCTTCTTCAATACAGCAAGCATTGGAGAATTAAAAGGTGACATAGTAGGCTCCAACATGCCCTGTTTCAACAATCTATCAATCACAGGCTTCAACCCCTCTCTCCCCCTTCTACTCATTGGATATTGTGATGTCCACAGCTTTGTCACCCCAGGCTGCACTTGAATCTTGATTTGCCAAATATTCATTCGCCCTACCTTCTCTTCTCCTGCCCAAACCTCATCCGAAATTGCTCTCTCATCTTCCACAGTCATCTTCCACATGCTTACTCCTTTCCCGGTATCCCACAGCTGGATACCAAACACAGGCAACAGATCTCTTCCTAGCAAATTCACTCCAGAATCAGGAATATACAACACTTCAGCCTCAGTCACCACTTCATTCATTTCCAGTCTGATTTGTTCAAATACACTCATGTCCTGTGATTTTCCACTCACCCCCACTACTTTTATCACTTTCCTTGACCTATGTGCGCCCACTATCGGGTCACACACAGAAGTCCGGCTTGCGCCAGTGTCTATCAGGAATAGCCACTCCTGATGGTTAGAACCCACTGAAATGTTTACCAATGGCTCCTCGCAGGTCCTCTTAAAGGAGCCGGAACAGCCCTAATCATCATACAATGCATAACTCTTCTCCCTTTGGTTGGTAGGACACTCACGCGCAAAGTGTCCTTCCTTCCTACACCTGAAGTAGCTTCTATCCATTCCAGGCTGTCTCATTCCCATCCCTCTGAAACTTCCTCTGAAACCTCCTTGCATTCCCCCTCGCCTTCTCTCACCCTGGCCTCCCACTGCTCCCCTCACACAATCCACGCTTTTCATTCTTTTACCAAGTTTGTAATAACAACTAACCAGGAGTTCATCTGCAGGGGAGATAAAAATGATGTAAATGCTAGGTGCAATTAAGTGATCTAAACCCTGTTCCTTTTACATGTGTGATGAATGTAATTCACATTAAAAAGGTGGTTCCTCTGATTGCCTTATTGTTTGATTTATTATGGACACCCCTGAAAGTAACCCATATTGCGGGAGAACAGTAGTAGCTGTTGAGAAAACTCGAATCTTTTTTAAAAATTTAATTTAAATTAAAGTCAATCTACTTATTAAGCTGAAATCAAGAGTGGCAACTTCAGTGGATGGATTTGAGAATATTTAAATGGTTTATTTCTTTTATACTTTATTGAAGAAATTTTTAACAAAGTAAAAACCATAATAGAAAATTAAAACAGTAACTGAAAATAGCAAATAGTAAAGAAAGAAAATAGAAATTTTATTTTAAAAAATAAGAAAAGAAAAATGAAAGGTTGACAGAATTTGCAGAGGTGGCAAAATTAATTTGGTTAGAGAAAGACTGACAACTACATTTATCAGTGATTGAAAGTCTATTATGGACTTTTTGTTGAAAAATTAGAAACATGAATGTGTGATTTGTGGGTTAATGCTTATGAAAAGAAAATTGTGTTATAATTATACTATTTATTTAGAGACAAAACACATTTATAACAGTTGTCAAAAAGCACAGAAGCTGTTTCCTTATAATCCTTTCTTTCGGTCTTTTTCCTTTTCGTTTTCTTTTTATTTTCTTTCTAATTCACTATTCTTTCTTATTCTTTTCGATTCCTTTCTAATACCGGTATTTGTATTGTTTTATCTTGTTAAAAATTTATTCAGTAAATTATGCTTACACAGTATCCTTGTACTTAAGTTTGTATTTATATCTTTACTATAAAATGTGTATAGAAACACTGATGTCTATATTTATATTGCTGATTTCCTCCTACTATACTTCCTGCCTAGAATCTGAAACTATTGACAATAACCATTTAAAAGCCACCTATGACTTCTGCTTCCAAATCCTAAAATGGATCAATAAAGTGATCTTATTATCAGGGACATAGTGTCCTTCTAATGCATACTAGCCTCTGGTATGAGCATTTTGTTCAAATGGAAGGTTTGCCAAATAACTGTAAACCCAAATGACAGAATTGGCTAATTGTAATAAATTATTACAGCTTTGGTGCTTGCAAGTAATTTTCTTTTATGATCATAAAACATTTTATATAATTTATTTGATTTCCATGGTGGTCTATCTCAAGTGAAGAGAGCATAAATTATGAAAATTAATAACAAATTAAAAAATAACCAAACAGTTAAAACACTGAAGCAGTTGTAATAGTTAACCATGAACTGGATGGAAATATGGTTTCCTCTGATCCCTTGTTGAACTCATGATCTTTAGAATTGATCATCAAGTAGAATCTCTGCTTTGTATATGGATTTTTAGGTATAGAAGAAATAACACAATAGTTAGGGTCATAACTGATCAAATTTGGGAGTGTGTGTATTGTAAATTGAATAGAGTTTTTAATCAACTATGCTGTACTAGAATTCATAATAATTTTGTGACTAACTTGTTTTATACAGGATGAGTTCTATCATCAGGTAGAGAAAGTTGCTGCTGCTGCCTCAAGCAGCAAATATAAAATTCTGAAGGTTGAAGGCAAGATGAAGACCATCTTAAACTTATCTGGTAGAAATAGATATACATAAATACATATGTGTATTTTTTTAAAAGTAAAATAAGGATCCATAGCAAGGTTAATGGACTGTAATAAAAAATATAAAGTATTCCTTGTATTTATTATTTAAGATCTTATGCACAAAATAATTTTATAATTTAGTGGCGTAGCTTTAAGTATTTAACTTTTAGCATTTTAGTGCTTGTATTTTATGGCTCTTATTATTAATTTTATTATGTTGTTTTGGTCAGTAATTTGAACTGAACTGAGTCACCATGGAGAAAGTGATTCAGTCAACTCCTCTATTCCGTTCCTATATCTGTGCTATACTCCCTTTGATCATAGAGAAAGATGGGGGGGGGGTTGTAAAAAAAGAAAAAACAATTTCAAGAAGCTGCCTAGAAGCCATTGTACAGGACCAAACTAGGTTGTACAAGTGAAGTTGTTGGCTTGAGATCAGGAATCCATAACTAATACAGAATAGTTGGGGCTTTTTTGGGGACTGATCCTAACTTAGAATGACCATGTTATTGAGTTCATGACATATTAATCCACACAAAAATTAATCAAGATTAAAAGCAACCAATCTTAGCATTGTTTTGTGAATTTCAAATCTGTTATACAATAAAGTCATTGAAGACCTTTTTGTATTTAATTTGTATTGTTATAATAAAGGAAAAATAAAAATAGTATGATTTATAATTATATTTGAATATACAAAGAAAAATATTTTCATTATAAAACAAAAGAAAACCTCCATCAGTGGATATATTCTGCAACTAAAATCAGAAAAAAATGTTAAAATAATGTGCATTGAATAATAGTTTTCTGTTGCAATTTTACAAAATATGTATAGCACTGTTCTAATAGTACTGTTCCAATGGAACAGTAATAGTACTGTTCCAATGGAAAAAAGTTGGACTACTTATAGATTGTGAGCCACATATAGTTAACTGAAGTACTTGTTGTGGTCCTTGGAACTCTTTATCATCTTGTTTAAATTCTTTCCTCAATGATAGGTCGGTACAATATCTATTATCTAGGATTTAAGACTATAGGTAGTCCTTGATTTAAGACCAAGTTGAGCACAAAATTTCCATTGCTAAGCAAGAGCTGTTAAGTGTGTTTCAGCCCATTTTACGGCCTTTCTTACCATAGTTGTTAAGTGAATCACTGCAGTTGTTAAAATAGTAACACACTGTTAAATGAATCTGGATTCCCCATTGACTTTGCTTGTGAGATGGTCACAAAAGGTAATCACATGACGCCAGGACAATGCAATCATCAGAAATCATGCAAGTTGCTAAATGTCCAAACTTTGACCATGGGGATACTGCGGTGGTCAGAAATGTGAAGAATTTTCATAAAATCACGTTGTTTTAGTGCCATTGTATCTTCAAACGGTCACTAAAGAAATGGTTGTAAATCGAGGACTACCTGTAGATGAAGGAGACCAGGCAACCTAGACCAGGGTGTGGGGATGAAGTGGTCATGATCCTTGGACTTCTAGGTCATTAAATAGTCATAGCATCTAATAGTCTGCCAGTATTAACTCCTTGCTGCAGCATTTGGGTGGCTGGGATTGTGTAGGAATATTGTTATAGTATCATATATACTCAAACGTAATCCCTTCTTGAGCTAGCTAATCTGATCTGATGTCGGTTTGCCCTCGGCTCCTTGTTAGTGAATTTCAGTGTCCACTTTGTCCAATCAGGAGCATCTTAGGATGTTATGTCTTTCATGAAGATCACATCCTAGTTGGCATCTGTCCCATGCATGTAGCCATACTGGATTTAGCTATTTGTATGGAGGTGATACTGCAGAGTGAATGTGACATAGCTTTTTTTGGTTTTTATCAGGGACTGATTAGTCTCAAATTGGTGGCTGGTACAAACATGTGAAGATATGAGAAACCGACTAAAAGAATTTAACCCTGATTCTTGGGAATTAAAAATGGAGGAATTCTTGAGACAGGTCAAACTGACCTAGAAGTAGAGTCCATTTAAATTCTTAAATAGAGATGACTATATTTCTTTGTGGATTTGTTAATTATGGATAAATTTAATCAGTTCCATCTAAGGTTGAATGATATACTGATCTAATTTCAGCAATCATCAATCTTGCAATTATGAATTATTTTCAATTTGTAGAACATGAAAGTTATTAATGTAATGAAAGAAGTACTGGTCCAATAATTATCAGTGCCTCCTTTAACATTGCATTAAAGGTATTTTGTAAGACCCGAAAGTTCTGTGTGATCATAAGGTAGTCTAAAACATTCATTTTCTGGAAAAGATAATTGGGAAAATGATGGCTCTGCAGATCCAGATATGTCAAGATGATTCTCATTATCTAAATCCACTTAAATTAGACTTTTAATTATATTGAAATTACAATTTTGCTATATTTGAATCTCTCAGAAACTTAATACTCATCTTGGTATCTTATAGACTATGTAATTGGATTGGGCATTGGAGGCAGTCTTTCATTGTGATTCCGGTCTTTATGTTGGAAGAATGCTGAAAGGTTCAGTCTTTAATATTTGGGATTTGATTAATTGAAAGGGGAAATATCTCAGATGCAATTGAAGATGCAGGTTTGCATGGAAAGCAGATACTCTTCTGTAGAGATAAAATTGAATATAATTGGAATTGAGGTTGCACTGATAGCCATTGTTTATGTTACTTCTATCTGTATTGTATGGATAATGCTGCAGGAATCCTCATTTACCACAAATGAACTGTGAAATTGTTTACTCCTAGTTGGTTTATTCCAATAATTAAAAGTTGACATCTACCTTATACAAAGGTGAATTGAAACTCCTGACATTGCTTTTTTTTTTTTTTTAGAAACCAAGATCAAATTCTTTGGCTTCTTAACTCTTTTCCATGAAAATACGGATCACATATTTTAACAAAATAGCAAGGTCAAGGGTGAGGTCCTAAGTGACCGCAGTGGTGAAATTTGACAGAAAGAATGTCAGGTTTCCAAGTAATGAAATCCATTTAAAAAGAAAAGAGCAAAGTCCATCTTCCAAGACAATTTCTTTTATTTAGGAAAGCATCAAATTGGCAAAGTCCATGGTAATTCTGGATCTGACACAACCCGGAATTACCCCACAATATTAAAAGTTAGAAACAACCCCCTAAAAGTCACATTCTCCAATAAAAGTAATTCAACGCCGCTTGATGTCATAAATCTCCGCCTTAAGGGGCTCAAGCATGGACAGCTTGTCTCCCACGGGAAGAAGAATCACCTAGCCTAAACAACTCTCTTTATCTCCACTCTTCCCTACTTAGGAATGTGGCAAGCCTGAAACCCTTCCCCCCATGATTACCACAGAAGAAGTGAGAAAAAGAATATATACTAAGCCTAACTAAAATGGCTACACATATGTCAATTTTGGGCTTGACAAAGAAAACTATTAGAAATTAGGGTTTACTTGTAAGGTAACCCATTTCTTCTGCTCCTTTCCTAATTCAAGTTTCATTTTTGTCTTCTTTGCTTCAGCTCTATTCATGGATAGTATATCAGCATTGAGATTAAAGTTAAGTTAAGCCAAAGTTATTTCACTTTCTTTGTGATTTTTAGCATGTTACGGAATCATCCAATCATCATTGTGGTCATGTAACACTAAGGAGAATAGGTTTTAAACCATTCATAGTGGCAGAGTGAGACCAGAAAAAAATCGGTAAGACATGATTGAGGAAATTGTCTGAATCAGATTTTTAAAACTCATTTGCAAATTGTGATTGAAATCCAGGCTGACTCATTATAGGATTGCTCTATTTGAGTAGAATATTCAGAACCTATTGTAGATTTAATGAATATTCCTACTTTCTCACTGTATTTCTATTAAGCTTTCCCTTTATCATCAGATTACTGGATCAGTAAATAATTTTCAATGAGATCTGTAAATAATTTATTAGTCTGAGAAAATTTATTTAAGGAAAGAGAAAAAAAAACTTTCCTACTCTGATAAATACTAATAAAGGAGATGAATAAACATAATCCTTCAGTTAGCTTTCAAATCAAACCTTGTTTTAAAAGGTGTCTTATTTAAATATTTTGTAATTAGTAATATGATGTGGATAGCAAATCAAAACTGGGAATGATCAGAGCTGGTAGATATCATCCTGATTTCACTGGAAGTAAAATTAATATTTACTGTGATATTTGAACCAATGAATTGTGCTTTGCATTTAGAACAGGGCAGCTATATTGTTTGACAACATTGTCAGAATGAGAGTTACAAAGAGCGATAGAAGCTGAGGTACTTTTCATATATGTACAGTGCGCTTAAAAAGTGGGAGGGGGTATCACTTTGTTCTTTAGCTTATGGCATCGTTGACTTTCCTTTTCTCCCTGAATGTCCCTGATCTGGAATTATTGCTCCTAAGGATTGTAGTCAAAGAAAAGGAAAGGCAGTTGTAGCAGCTTGAAGCCACAAATTATATTTTGTAATCCACTGTTTGCATAGTGAGAATTCAGTTGACCCACTGCAAAAAATTAAAACCACAATCCAGAAAAGCATGTACACTCCTCCATATTTTTGATCAGATTTTCTTTTTGCCATCTGCCCCAAGGAGAAATCTCTTATTCATACTATGCCACAAAAGATAGGTTGTGTATTAGTATTAGCCTCTATCTCCTTCAAAGGAAAAAGGAGTTTTATATTAATTCAGGTTTTTTTTCCCTTGCAGTCTATGCTTCTGTAAGTCTCTATCTGCTTCCAGAGCGTCCTGCAACACTTATCCTTTATGATGACTTGATACAAATCCTTGTTGGTTCTCCAGGTAGGTCCCAAGATCCATTATGTCCAAAAAAAAAAGTAGGGCATTCAGTCACTGCACTGGATTCCACCTAGTTGAAATACTGTTTTCTAGATTCAGGGAAAATAGATTCTGCCAATGACTACATAATAAGCTACTACAATTCCTGTACCCTATTATTAAAAGCAAAGGTTCTCAATCAATAGAAAACACAATTGCTGGGATGTGAAAGATGTGATTCTGAGCCCCAGAATAGGTCACTGAAGCTTTAAGCAAGTTTTTAATAATGTTATATTTATGTTAAGAACTTGCTGCACAATAGAAAATATGATGGGATCCAGGCTCTTCATTTCTACAAGCTCTACATAGCAACTTAATACCAACTTGTACAAAAAAAGTCAGCTCATGTGCTTTTGCAGAGAATTTGGGGGTAGAAATATTTAAGATGTGAGTTATTTATTCTGGGTTAAGTAATGGGAGGAACGAATGGGCCTTTGAGCAAATGAGTTGAAACCTTTTCCATTTTTCAATAAGTCGTTATAGAGACAGGAGCCCCTATGATGAGAGTATTGATAAGTTGGGGGAGTGTGATAAAATAAGGGATGGTGTGTGTTTTCAGAATTTCCATTTAAATTAATACCAATAAAAGATAACTGCATTTGATTTTTCTTGAACATATTCATTGGCCTCCAGCATTTCTAGCAATGTGGCATGTAGCAAAGCTCTGGTCTGTAGAAGTAAATGTGTTAGTAAATCCATTCATTCATTGTTGTGTCTTCTGACACTACTTTGAAATAAAATTTCTGACAATATATCTCCTGAATTTTGAAACAAAGAACAAAATGAACACATACAAAACAAAAAAAGAATTTATCAATATACAGAGTCCATCTTCAACAATTAATTTGTGTGTGTAAGGGTTTTGTATAGTTGCTGCTTATAAAGAACAAATAATGATCAGAAATAAATGTGATGGTTGTTTTGAAAATGGTACAATATATGCAAAAGTTAGTTTGTTTAAGCTGTATGTTTCAATTAATCACAAAATTAACAGATTTGCATTAACTATCCATCATGCAAAGGTAAATATTATTCTTTCTGCAAATTTGAATGCATGTTTACTATTTATGTGCAGTTACAATTTAAAAAAAAAAAACAATGTTAGTTGGAGAAATTTAGATATCCTTTCAGTCAACTCTTTTATACCTGTTGGCAAAAGTAACAGCTTCCAAATGTTTTCTACACCCCCATTCTTTTGAAATTTTTGCCTATTCTTTCTTGCAGAACTCTTGTAGCTCAGAAATATTTTTAGATCTCCTTACAAATATCGCACGTGTAAGATTCCTGCAAAGATTTTCCATAATATTCAGATCCAATAACTATGAAGATTATCACAAAACCTTTATTTTTCTTTTCTGCATGTGCTTCACAGTTTGATTGTCTAATTTGAATCATTGATTTAATAACATTTCTCCACCTGGACCATGAAACGTTAACTTATAAGATAGTTGATTTTAGTCTATCCACATAACCTATGCTGTGACACAATCTCAAAATATTAATGTCTACGCTTAATAAAGGTATTCAATTATTTAAATGTTTTTTTTTCTGTGTTGTTACAGTTGAACAGTTTTTGTTCCCAAACCACTTCAAGTCTAAGCAATTCAGGCTTAACAAGGTTTTCTTTGTATGCTTTATATGATGATTTTGAGGATGAGGTCAGAGAATAGTTTTCTTTCTATTATGTGGATCATGTTGCATAAGATTATTTTAATGTGGACTTGTGGACAACTACTTCAGTTAAACTATTCAGCAAGTCATTTACAGTGATCTGCAGGTTCTGTTTATAAATTTGGGAGCAGTTCTAGTAGAAGTTTCTCTTGGTCTTTTGGATTTCCTACAGTAATTTCTGGTCTTCTGAAATTTCCTTCAGTTCCTTCAATAATTTCAATTTCTTACAGTTGAAATTGTTAGCAGGAAGTATATAGATATTGTTTTAGTTTGTAAGACTGATTTATCTCTCTGTTGGCTTGGCCTTTGAAAGGCCCCTATAGTTGTTATTAAAAAGTAGATAGAACAATAGTGACAACCTTAAAGGTTGGAAGAATCACATATTTATTAATTTGTGAAACTGCCTCTGTCTAATTGTAGATCTAATGAGACAATAACTTTTATGGATTTTATTTTATTTACGGGGTAAATTACAATGGATCAATTGGAAGAGTACTGAAACTTCGGCATCTGCTATATTCAGTTTTCTTATTTTGAATATGTAAACAATTGCACATAAACTTTTGTTCCAATTTGCAGAAAAATGTAGTGTTTAACTTCATTTCATGTCCAGGTAGTTCTCAACTTACAACCATGTTAAGTGACCATTCATAGTTACAATGGCACTGAAAACAAGATGACTTATGACTTATTGCAGTATACCCGTGGTCACGTGATCAGAATTTGGACACTTGGCAACTGGCTCGTATTTATGATGGTTGCAGTGTCCCAGGGCCATGTGATCATCTTTTGTGACCAAGTAAAAATGCATTTCACTTAACAACGTGTTATAACAACTCAGTGATTCAGTTAACAGTGGTGACAAGAAAGATCATAAAATGGGGCAAAACCACTTAACAACTGTCTTGCTTTGCAACAGAAATGTTGGGCACCATTATGGTCATAAATCAAGGAGGTTGTATCATTTTTTGAACACTTAGTGGTTCATTGAAACATGCAGCTTAATCATACTCTCATATAAAGTCCCCATATTTCACAAATTATGCAAAAATAAACAAGCTCATCCTTTGTATTAAATTGTGACTTTAAATTTGATTTTAAATTTCAATTGAAAAGTGATACTAATTTCTTGCCTGATCCTGACAATTATTGATTTTATTTATGGAGAAGATATAATTTATTTGTCATTTCAGGAAATCATAGTATCACAAAGTTTGAGAACCTCTGCAGTTTTTTATGCTGGGCTCATTTATATATATACAAATAAAATACATATAGTCATATTTAATTAAATTATCTAGGAATCTGGAGAAGGATAGTAGACAATTAATATACCTTTGTTGTATATAATTGACACATTTAAAGCAGGAAAAGTAAAAACAATACTTTATTTGGCCAAGTGTGATTAAACACATAATAGATTTGTTTCTTATGGAGAAGCTCTCAGTGTACATGCAACAGAATGATAATCATCATAATAATACCAATAGAAGGGGGAAGTAAAGATGATAACACGAAGGATAAATAATAATTCTACAGCCATACTACATGGGTAAATATAGATAGACATTAGACAGCATTGTGGGAATTAGGTGTTCAACAGAATGATGGCCTGAGTGGGGGAAATGTCTCTATGTCTAATTGTTCGGGCCTGCAATGCCTGAGGGGATCCTGAAACAGGATGTCAGAGGTCTGCAGATACGTTCTCAGTCCTCCTTCTGACCTGAGCGAGATACAGATCTTCTATGGGAGGCAGGGTGGTTGTAATTATTATTTCTGCTATCTTAACTATCCACTGGAGTCTGTACTTTTTCTGTTTGGTTTCTGTACCAAATCAAACAATTCTAGAAATACAAATGACAGACTCACTAATTCTCTGTAAAACTTTATCAACAGCTCCTGGAGCAGTCTGAGCTTCCTGAGTTGACACAGGAAGAGCATTCTTTGTTTTGCCTTTTTAATGATGTTTCTAATGTTAAGTGTCCATTTCAAGTACTAGGAGATTATAGAACCCAAAAATTTGAAGGACTCTGGTGTTAATGCTATGATGGTATAATATTATTAGCAATAGCACTTAGACTTATATACTTTACAGCCCTCTCTAAGTGGTTTACAGAGTCAGCATATTCCCCCCAATAATTTGGGTCCTCATTTTACCCACCTCGGAAGGATGGAAGGCTGAGTCAACCTTGAGCCTGGTGGGATTTGAACTGCCAAATTGTAGGCAGCTGGCTGCAGAAGTAGCTTGCAGTACTGCATTCTAACCACTGCGCCACAGAGACTCCTTATGGTAAGAGATGGTATACCTCATATTATGGTAAGAGATGGTAAAATAGAAGGGCACCTTTTGAAATCCACTCTCATTTCCACAGAGTAAAGAGTATTCAGCTCTAGGTTGTTATGCCTGCACCACAAGGTGAATTATTCAATCTTCCAACTATATGCAGACTCGTCACCATCTTGAATAAGGCCAATGACCATAGTATCATCTGCAAATTTCAGTACTTTAATAGAGAGTTCTCTTGAGATACAGTCATTGGTATATATCGAAAAAATAGCAATGGAATGAGCCCTCAGCCTTGAGGGGCACTTGTGGTCATTGCCCAGATACTAGATACAATTTTCTCTAGCCTCACCTGTTGCTTCCTATCTGTTAAAAACTGATTATCCACCTACAACTATGAGCAGGTACAGAAAGCTGGATCAATTTAGAATAGAAAATTTCTGGAATGATGTCCCAAAGATGCTTCTAGAGCTCTGGAGAAGCTTCTTGGATGAGAAGTGAAATGTCTTCAAAGAAAAACAATAAAGTCTAGTTGCTTCTTGAAAAAGCACTTTTGGGATAATCATGACTTGGATGACTGGTAATCTCTATATAAAACTTCTGGAATGATGGTATTAAATGCTAAGCTGAAGTCCAGAAAAAGGCCCTGTACATAGGACTTTGGAAATTCAAGATGCTGCAGAATGTAGTGTAATTACTTCTTGACAGCATCTCTGCTGACCTATTTGCTTGGTAGATAGTCCTCAGCTTACAACACTTCATTTAATGACCATTCAAAGCTACAATAGCACCAAAAAGGTGCTGTTTTTCACACTTACAGCATTGCTGTATCCCCAGCAATTGTGCAATCCCCAGCAATTTATGTGATCAAAATTCAGACATTTGGCAACTGATTCATGTTTATAATGGTTGCAGGGTATATTGATGATGGCTGCAATGCCCCGGGGCCACATGATTAACTTTTGCAATCTTATGACAAGCAAAATCAAAGAGCAAATCAGATCCACTCAACAATTGTTTTAATAACTGTGGCAAGGAAGGTCGTAAAATCGGACAAAATTCATTTAACACATATTTAATTAGCAACAGAAAATTTGAGTTCAGTTGTGGTTATAATTCAAGGACTGCCTGTACAAGGGGTCTATCAGTGGATCTGTGATACCTTTCAGCTGTCATCTATATTATCATGATATTACCACCTTTTTTGTCATCTTTGCCATTAAAGCATATCGAACTATTCAAAGCCTTTCCTGTTTTCCAGGACCTTTCTACTACCTGCCTGGCTGCAACCAATAAGAAAACTATCAAATCTTTATGTTTCAAAGTGTTATTTAGATTATTTTAAAAAACTTAGGTCAACTTAGGATCTAATATTAGGTCATTATCTACAAATTACAAATTTAGTTTTAAAAGCTGGAGAATTTTTTATCATATACAAATTTAGTTCAAAAAAGCCGAACAATTTTATACAACTATCTTATAGATAACCTATTTCTTTATGTTTTCTCCAACACATAGGGATTATACTAGAATTTGAATTTATTGAAAGCTGCATCCTGTAGTTAATGACCAAACATTTATGGATACTTTCTTGAGTTATTTCATTGCAAATTTTGTGCACAGCACCAAAAACTAAGGATTCTATGGTCTTTTATGAATACTGCCCAGTTAGACCAGAAGATTTAAGTATTGATCATTGCAGGAGCTAAGAGCCAGCCATGGGCACAGTTCCAGCGCAAATCTGCTCGCCTGTCCCGCAGTTCCACCTACAGCCAGCTTTCAGCCACTTTGACTGCCGCCAGTGGTGGGCCAGACATGAGAGGGTTCCCGTCCTTCATCGGGGCTGAAAGTAATGGCAGTGGTAAGGGGACATCATGGAATGTGGGATAGGGAGGGGTGGAGCATTAAAGCTACCCATTATATTACAGCTTGTCTGTGACGCCAGATTTGGAGATATGAAATATATATTTAACTAGTTTATTGTTGTATTGAGGATGAGAGGAGAAGATATGTCTGTTACTAATATCAACCTCACTCTGTTGAAGTCTTCTTCACTTTCATATCCTTTATATCTAAGTTTGGGATGTTCGGCTACAGAGTTCCAACTGAGCAGGTAGTTACACTGCCATCCTCTGTCCTTAAATAGGAAGATTCCCCATTACCATCTGGAATATGGAACAGAACATTAAATCCCCTTTATTCTGGAATAAGTTTTTAAATAAATTGTAACCTATAACCAGCCTCAAATGGGGTATAAGAAACAAAGTAAAGTATGAAAGAATAATGTAATTGCTATGAATTACATGAGGTTGAAACCCAGCATTCAGCAATCTGAAAAAAATCTGAGTGAGCACATATCCACCAAGCTAACACAATAAATTAAGTAACTCTCATGAAATTAACTAAATGTTATCTTCCAACCTTGCCAGCATTCTGTAGTTTGGACTTCAATCTTTAGCCCAGTCACATGACATTTGTTTTCTTAAGTGCCCAATTCCTGCAAGGCCTCCAAGCCCAGAAAGAAAATTTCCCTCCCTCTGAATTCCATCCCCTTCCCATTTTTTGTAGAGAGTAGGTCTGTATTTTAATAATACATGATTATAATTAAAAATCCTTTTAATCTACTACAACTCATACGCTACTCTACACACAGTGTCTTTTGGATTTTGTCTCTTGAACATGCATATCCAATGTATAAGTAGCTGTGGGGCCTCGGGGGATGTGAGAGTCATTATTTCTTAATTCTCTTTGTACAGCTAGTAATACATGGTTGGAGTTGGTGCCTATTGTTGCAGTCAGTGTTCACCTCTTCACTGCAAATAGCACAGAAGTCCAACTTTCTGGCTCAGTCCATCTCTCCATCCCACTGCCACTGAACACCGCTGCTGTAGCAAGTACCAGTGTGCCAGCCTGGCGCTTTGACCTCAAAAGCGGTGAGTGGTGGAATGCTTATGAATCAAATTTTTAATAGTTTTATCATTATTCTGTTGAATAATTACAAACGTATGAAGCAAGGAACAATACTGCTTGGATAAACAGAGGCTTTGGCAGGAAGCACACTGCGTGATTAATGGGATCCAAACATCCTCTCCTTCACCCATAGAAGCAAGTTTTCTGCAGGATCATAAATTTTTTAAATGTACCTGGAAAAACATTACGAAATTGTGCTGGCAAGCAAGAACCATGCCTCCAAGAGCTAAATCTGATGTGGAAGCATTTTGTAACCAGAAAGAAGATGAGGTTGAAATTGATGGAAATGTTCTACTTTAATAGTGTAGAGGAATAGGCTCCTGGTGCAGATCTTATATATTACAAGCCTGTAGTAATGAAGGTGGGAGTCACTTCTTCATGTATTTTCTTTTTCTTTGTACTTTTTATTCTTTTTTTTCTATTCTTTTTTTTAAAGTTTAGTTTATATTGTACCCCAGCCTTCCAATTTAGAATTAATATGGGTATATATGTTTTATTTCTATAATAAATCTAAGCTCATTTTCTTTATTTACCCCTATGCTAGCAAAATGTTGCCTGTTCAATACCTGACAGCATTGTTTGGTATAGGGGTAGGCAGAAGGTTTCCTAGCCTCTTTCAGGTTAGGGGTTTGGTTAGGATTAATACTAAAGTGCTGAAGGTATTAAATGAAATGATGGTTAGAATTAATATTGAAGTTATTAAGTGAAATGATGACATTAGAATTTCACATAGAGGAGATATTTCGAGAGCCATATTATGTTTTTGCCTATTCCCTATCCCAGTGTTGTGTTTTTTGTCCATATGAAAACACACTAGATGTGGCACAACAAAGATACCGATTACAATATGAATAATTTTGATTGGGAGGAGTTGGGGGTTAGTGCTGGTGAGCAGTTCTCTTTCTTTCAGGTTATTCAGATGGCCTTTTAAATTACTTCAGATTCAGTCATATACTCTTTCCTTAGGGCTGTGGATCCGAAATGGAACTGGACTCATCCGCAAGGAGGGAAATCAGCTTTACTGGACATTTGTATCTCCACAATTGGGCTACTGGGCAGCCGCTATGCTGTCTCCTGTATCAGGTAAAATTGCCAAAGTCTCTGAGAAGTAACCTTATCTGAGTGCACACAAGGTGTTTGTTTGTTTGTTTTGCATAATTGGTATCATGATATGAGGAAGATTAACTTGTTAGATCAATTATCAGTTAGGAGAATGGCCCTTTGCACAGTTACCACAGAGATCCTTTGCAAAAGTAATATTGCCTTTAAATTAAATAATTGAGGGATAATTTGATTTCTGAAAATTAAATCTATCTGAGATAGATTTCTGTAACTTTATCGCATTTTCTTCAGGAAATCATGCTAAATCCAGAGAGAATCTTACCTCCTGTTGCAATAGAGTGCCAAAAACTTGATACTGGTGGGGGATTGTTTTGGGGTGTGGCATTTTTTGGATTATAATTTCATTCAGACTCTCAGTTTGCGTGAAATGTTTTTGTTCTAACTTTGGGACACATGCCCTGTCTGGTTCATAAGTGCATGAAATATCATGATAAAAGGATTGGGAGTTTAGCACACAACACGATGTTTATTCTCCCCCATCCACCCATCCCAATCTTTTCTCCAAACAAATTTTCCAGAGGAAGATCTTATTCTCTAAATCCTTTGATGCTTTTTGTTATTTGTTAACTAAACTGCATTTAAAAAAAAAAAAGAATGAAATTCTAAGCCATCCAGAGAATATAATTTAAAGGGATTTATATATAGATTCTCCTAATAGATAGCAAATACTGTTTCCAAGTCAAGTGAAAAAGGGCCCCATACTATATAATCATAAAAGCTGCTTCTTTGCAGGGCTGGCAACTTCAGCAGCAGGAATTAAAGATATTGCTACGTACCATACTATCTTTCTACTTACTATCTTGGGTGCCCTGGCATTGCTGGTCCTCATTTTGCTCTGCCTGCTTATCTACTATTGCAGGTAAGTGCCACTCTTTCTTTCATTTCTCCTGCTCCATTGTTTGTTTCTAACTTGAGCCCATTTCTAAAACCATTTTTCATAGTCCTACTAAGCATCAGTACTTTAACAAAGGCTTACTTGTGGCAAATTATTTCATTTGAATATTGTTGTATTCACCTTATTTGAATTATTGCAGTAATTGGTCCTGAATCCATGAGATTATATGCATCTCCTGTTTCCACCTAAACTCAGAAGTTACAACTACCCATCATTAGTAAAATCAGCATCATGTAATGTTTACTTCTGGGAGTTTCAGAGAGGGCATTTTGAAACCAACACACTCCTGCATGCAATCAGCTGGTAAAGAGCGGTAGGCATGGCAGCTGAGCTGAGGGTTGCAGGATTCCTTTGGAATTTGGACAGCTGTTCCAAACACTTTAACACTAGTCATTGGACAATGTCAGGCAGTCTTTGTGGCTGATTAGTAATGGATCGGCTTCTTTCCTGTCCTCATCTCCAAGATCCATTTTTTTCAACCTTGGCCTTTCTTGCCATATTTTAGTTAAGTTAAAAGGTTTTAAACTTTTTCAGGCCACAGAACTCCTGTACATACCGTGTTTCTCATATAATAAGGCCGGGTCTTATTTTTTTTTTGAGCCCTGAAAAAAATGGCTAGGCCATTTTTTTTTTTCGGGGGTGACTTAATTCCCCCCCCCCCTTGCATCTTCAGGCAACACCTTGGATGTTGACCTCGGCGTTGGTGTGGGGCACTTCGTATTGGGGTCAACGCACTATATCTGGATGTGCAACAAAAGTACTTCCTAACGGCAAGCCCCCCCCACTATTCCCCCCATTTTGCATGTTTTAATATAGGCCTTAATTTGGGGGGGAGGGGCTTAATTTCATTTCATGCCTATAAAACATGTGGGACTTCCTATTGGGGGAGGCCGTATTGTTGGAGAAACAGGGTACTATAAATATGTATATGTCTGTATAACATATAATAAAGAGGACAGCGCCTCTAAGTGTACAAAAGTGCCTTTTCCTCAGTCTTGAAAGAAACATTTGCAATTCAGCTTGAAAAAGGGGAAGAGTAATATAGGTCAATAGCTTAAGCTTCCAAGGAAATTTGAACCCAGAATGCTTCATTAGAAAGTAAGGGTTATCCATGATCACTATTGCATCTCAAATCCTCAAAGCCAACAAAGTATTTTATTTCCAGAAGTCCGGAAACACGTGCTGGAATTAATAAGCTGCACAAGTGTGTGTTTCTAGCAAGTAGAGTATTTTTTCTATATTTCATAAACTTAGAGCCTTGAAAGGAACTCAATTCAAGGTCTGGAAGTATACTCACCTTCCTTTTATCACCCAACATACTTCTTTGGGATTCAAAGCCAGATTTATTCAAACTGATCTCCTTAGAGCAGGGGTCCCCAAACTTGGCAACTTTAAGACTTGTGGACTTCAACTTGCAGAATTCTCCAGCTAGCATAGCTGGCTGGAAAATTCTGGGAGTTGCAGTCCACAAGTCTTAAAGTTGCCAAGTTTGGAGACCTCTGCCTTAGAGAGTCACAAGTGTCACAGATAGAGGGCTTGATACATTTTCATGCAATTCAGCTAAGTTAGACCTGAACATTGACCTGGACACAGAAATGAACACACAGAGATGATCCATTTAAATTAAATCAGGTGGCTGTTTAAAAGTGTTTAAAATGGCACTACTTTTAGAAGAACTGAAAATGGAACTTAAAAATTACAAAGAAGATGCACAAGAAGGGAGAGGTTCTTTTGGCTTCGTATTTCAATTATTAGAAATGAAGATCTTGAACTATGAGAGACAACAAGAAATGCCTGCAGAACAAGAAGATTGGGACAAAGAAGAAGCCATCTTTAATGAACAAGTAATTTTATGTGGGGGGAAAAAAGGAAAAGGGGGAAAGAGAATGAAAAGTTTAAGATTTGAAAAAACAACCAAGAAAAGGAAGAATAGTTTGAAAAATAAGTATAATATTAGAAAGCAACAAAAGAGGGGAATACAGAAGAGAGAATTAAAAGTAGAGAGACAAGGGGGTAAAAAGGGGAGGGAGAAGAAGAGAGGGAAGAAGGAAAGGAAAAGAAGATAAAGGACAGAAACAAGATATGGAAAAACAGGGCCTATTGAGAGATACTGGGTGAAAATAAGTGTTCCCAAGGAAGTATCATATTTAATTGATAAGAAATGTTAAAGATGTTAAGATTTTTATGAATATTAATGATAGAACTGAATTGGAATGGAATGAGTGTTTTAATTACATATATTTATAATCACTTTTTAAGAATATACTGTGTATTTTAAGAATGTACCAAGCAGAATTCAATTGGAAGTTATGTATTATACTGAATGTTATAACCTCAAGGTATATATTGAAACTTAAATAAGAGTTGAATGGATAAAATTAAAAGATATAAAGGTGTCATACTCCAATTAGTAACAACAGGATAAATTTTGTTTAATGAGAAAAGAAAATATGAAATTGAAACAGGACAGACAAAAGTATAAATATAATGATTTGAATTGAGATGAGATAATTTAAATAAAATTGAGAAAATTAAGAGAGAAGAAAAACTATGTAGAAAATGTAAAACAGTAATAAGATATGGAATAGAACACAAGAATGGGCATGAAATTGAGTCTGTATGAAGTGTAACCCGAGACCATGCTATTTTCAAAAAAAGATGTTTTATTTGTACTATGGGGTTTTTTTTTGTGAAAACCCAAATAAAATTTTCAAAAAAAAATAGTAATTCCAATGATTGATCACCCAGAACTTCTGGGGACAAGCAGGTGCACTGGTTGATTGTCCTCACTGTCAGAAAGTTTCTCCTTAATTTTAGTTTGCTTCTCTCTTTGTTCAGTTTCCATCCATTGCTTCTTGTTTGCCTCCTGGCACTTTGGAAAATACATCCCCCTCCTTTCTTTGTGGCAGCCCCTTAAAAGCCTGTTGCCTTTATCACACTCTTGAGTAAAGCATGTGAGCCATTTCCTCCTTTCAGTGGTCCATGAAAGTACATCTATAGTATGCAGATAATAAAGTCAAAACAGGTGAACAACATTTTTACGGAACTATAGATAAGTTGAGGCTGGGTGACAAGGAATGGCTGGGAGATGCCAGGTGAGGCACCCCTTGATGTGAGTGACATTGAGTTGGCCATGCCCACCCAGTCACATGACCACCAAGCATGCCCTCCCAGTCACATGACTGCTAAGCCACACCCACCCAGTCACATGACCACCAAGCCACGCCCACCAAATAAGCCACAACCACAGAACTGGTAATAAAAAAATTTGAATTCCACCACTGCTCTGGACCCTTGGGAGGGCGAAAACTGCCTCCCCAGGCTCTGGAGGCCCACCAGAAGTCGGAAACAGGAAGTTCTGGTAGGCCACTCCCATCCAGCAACCGGGCAGCAAACCAGTTGCTGGGGCTTTTGAATCTCACCCCTGGGTACAGTTGTAAATCCATTTCTTGCAGCACTGTCATGATATGGAAAGGTCGCTGAATGAATATTGTTGAATTATATGTTACAGATGTTAAGGTCTATCTGCAAGTCTGAAAACACAAATTTCCCCATTATCTCCTTTACAGCCTAAGGGGTCAGGGAGAATCTCTTCTGAATTTCATTCTTCCCCTATTATGCAGCTATTGGTTATACCCACTTTCTCTTATCGGACAATTCCCTAGGCAGCATCTTTCCATTCTGTTTCTGAAGATCATTACATATATCTTATTGAGACCTTTCCAGAGGAATATCTCTCGACAACTCTCTTTTGTGCAGAGATATTCCAGTTGAAGTTAATAAGATGGGAACTTTCAGGCATCATAGAAGAGCTTTTCTGTGCAGAGTATGTGATATGTCAGAACTTGAATTATGATACCATTCTATCTTTACAGATCTTTGTAACCATTTTCTTTCTTTACTTCTTCCTCCCTTAGGAGACTATGTCTCAAGCCACGTCAACAACATAGAAAGCTTCAGCTTTCTGGGGCTCTGGATGCATCCAAAAAAGATCAAGCTACATCAATGTCACAGATTAATCTTATTTGTACCAGCCATATGGAGACAGCTTCATCCAATGGGGACATAGATGTGCATACACCCATCCTCAAATCAGCCTTCTCCTCTTCCAGGGAGTTTGAGAGCTCCCGTGAGGAATTCTTCAAGCAAATGCCAAACCAGAAAATGCGTCATGCCAGCAAGGCCTCCACAGTAGACACACTGAGCCAGCGAGGTGGTCCCAAGGATGACTATCCCCGAATGGTGGAGGGCTATTCGTTGAAAGCAGCCCGGTCCATGGATACCCCTGGCACACTAGAACCCCCTCTCTTGGAAGATTACAAGCGTAACTATTCACATCAGCGTGTAGAAGACAAGTGCAATGAGACACAGCGCAAGCAAACACGGAATGATAGCAAGCCTTATTTGCAGGAGCCCCCATCACCACCACCTCTCCCAGCTCCTTTTGACCACTATATGACCCATAAAGTGGATGCCAAACCTCCTGATTTCATGATGTCACAGTCTGTAGACCACCTGGCCCGACCCACCTCTCTGAGTCAACCTGGACAGCTAATCTTCTGTGGTTCTATTGACCATATGAAAGATACAGTGTACCGAAATGTCATGCCAACCCTCGTAATTCCTGCCCACTATATGCGCCTGGCTCCAACAGAACAGACTGCTGCGGGCTCTGAAAATCAACCAGATATGGACCCAGCTGCTATGGGACTCCCTCATCAATTTGGTCCCCAGGAACAACAAAGACAGCAGCAGCTCCTCCAACAGCAGCTTCAACATCCACAATTCCAACTACAGCAACATCAAGTGGAAGACCCAGAGGGGAAGGGTTGGGGACCGCACACACAATCTGTCAGTGGTTCAGTCACCATACCTGTGTTGTTGAATGAGTCCACTATGGCCCAACTGAATGGGGAGCTACAGGCACTGACTGAGAAGAAGTTGCTGGAACTGGGTGTAAAGCCACATCCACGAGCCTGGTTTGTATCTCTGGATGGACGTTCCTCTCAAGTCCGTCATTCTTACATTGATCTCCAGGGCCCTGAGAGGAATCGCAGCAATGATGCCAGTCTAGACTCAGGGGTGGATGTCAATGAAGCCAAGCCCACCAAGCGCCTGAAAGAGGAGCGCATGGGTCCAACATACTCTAAACTGGTCTTTGCCGATGCTGACACAGAACAAAGCAGCAGCGAGAGCCGTACTGCAATTTGTTCCCCCGAGGATAACTCACTCACCCCTCTGCTGGATGAAAACACTGACCACCGTGCTGCTACAATTCCACGACATGGGCGCAGCCGTGGCAACAGCTCTCGCAGTAGCAACAGCAATAGCGAACTGCGCCGTGATTCAATGACCAGCCCAGAGGATGACAGCAATGAACCTTCTGAAGGAACTGATGACCAGGGAGACAAGAAGAGTCCATGGCAAAAACGTGAGGAACGACCTCTCATGGTGTTCAATGTGAAGTAGCCAGAAGGAGGAAGAAAGTTCACCCTCCTTGCATACTTTGGGTGGGGTAGGATAAGGCACCAGAACCATGGAGATCAGTATTTGCCTTTGAGTCTTGTTTGGCTTCCTATTCTCTCCATCTCATCAAGTGTTCAGCCGAACTGAAGCCCTTATTTTTTGACAGAAGAGATGAATGAACAGAGCAAGAAATAGCTGCATTAATGGGGTTTTTTTTTTCCCTCAGCCACTAAAGCCACTGTCTTGTTCAAGGCAGATTAAGAAGTGCCACAGCAAACTACCTAAGAAAATTTGGCCTCTTTCTGTTTCCACCAACCACTGTGAACCAAGCAATCTGGGGCACAAGAATTACAAAGGATATAATGACAGCAAAGGAAGTTTCACTGTTCTGTGACTCTTGTCAATCTGTGGAGAGGATACTGCTGTCCTATGTGGTTCCAATTCCTAGAATCCCTTATTTCCCATCCAGTTTGGTATAATCGGAACTAGTGCTGTCCCCTTGCCCTGATACTCTGGGAACAGAGGTGCAGTGGAAAGGCATGACTCAACTCTACAACCCTTTTGCCCTCAGGGCTTTGTACAGTTCTTTTTTAAAATTAAGTCCTGTGGATTTTCCAAGCCAAAATCTTGGAGGAGGTGAGTGCCCAGGGCTCTAGGTTGATGTCCATCTGTGCCTATCATCCTTTTATGATCCAATGACTTGGATTACAGTACAGGGCCCAGATAAAGGGGGGTGGGTGGGTGGGGAAATTTGGGCATTAGTGTGGGTAATATACATATGTGTGTGCATGCGTGTATGTCAGTGGTGGGTGGGAGTCTGAGCTGTATGTGTGGATAGATGTGTCTGACCTCGCTGCCAAATGAACTCCCTATTGGAGTCATCTCTGTGCCCCCCCCCCTTTCCCCCTTGTGCCTGCAACTCCTCCATCTCCTCCAAGTGCCTTCTGGTCCCAATGTCTCCCTTCCTCCACCCAACCAGGCAACTGTGAATGAAGCCTTGATATCTGTAGAGGCGTACAGGCGTACCATCTGTTCATAGCTGCTCAGATCTTCCTTTCTGTATAATCCCTTTTTTTTTCCTGCAGTGAGTCCTTGGCAGGGGATTAAGAAGGGGGATTGCTGAAAGAAAAACCAACTGACACACTCTGCTTGTAAACGTAGGGGCCAATTTGCTAAGCCATCAGCACAGACTTAGGGAACTGAGCCAACCAGCAACACAGTTGTGATGATTGGGCGATCCTAAAGAGTAACAGAACCAGGTCATAACTTGGTCTTCAAGTAACAATAGACACGATGCAATCCCAAGTAAGGCATTTGTGGAGATCTTGGAGCCCATTGTAGCACATGATTTCATCTAAAGAAAGGAATAGGGGAATTATTAGCCACTGAATTTTTGGTCAAATTGGAAGATAATTAATAGGGTTCAGCACATTGTGACTGCAAATAAGAAGGTGGAATCTAAGAGCATTTTTAGCATTTTGCTTTTATCAATCAGTCTCACATCCTTTTGTAATAGCAGAAGGCAGCAAAGACTGAAATAATTTGGGGGAATATTTTATTTCACTCTTTCCTTTATACCGAGACTTGAAGACCTTAAAATAGAGGTGGGAATTCTTTCTTTTGAGGACAACATTCTTTAAAAATAAACTGGGAGGTTTAATAAACTGTCACAGGTTAGTGACAGCTAGGCCAGAGCTGAAAGTGGGTAGGATTTTCTCCTGTCCTTTTCTCTTCCTTTCAAACCCACGCCCATCATCCCCAGGCCTGCAAATTGCTAAAGAAAGGACACATTCCTCATTAGAGGTCTAAATTGGTTACCTAGAGCACATCTTGCCCTACTGTTGATATATTTGTCCGCATTTCCTGGTTTTCTTATTTTTTTCTAATTGTCATTTCTCTCACTCTGCTAGAAGGGCACTTCTTTCTTTGCCAAGATCTGGATAGTCTGACTTTATTCATTTAAACTTGGGTTGAGATTTTCAGAATAGAACATAACTTATACAGTGTGAGAGGAGCACTTACTATATGCTCAGAAACATTGTTTTTTTTTATTTGCTTGCTCAATGGGTAAGCCTTATTATTGAAAAAAAATGGTTCTGGGGCTGAGCCCTATTTGTATAAAGACTATTTTTTCCATTATAATTCAAATTATTATTTTTTTCAGTTCAGTAATTGCATTGGGATGATTTTCTTTTAATTATTTGAGTAATTTCCATATTTTGCCTTCTTCCATAGCATTACATTGAATCATTTTTGTTTATAGGATTTTTTTCCTGAAAGACCATCATTAGAACCACTAATTGTGGAACTCCCCAGTACCTGATGTGATTAATGCAAGATTAATACATGTCAAAGTGCTTCAGAAATAATCCAATTACTTATATGAAATCTTGGCCTAAAATTACAGAAATGTTCATGTCTGATTAATTTTGCAACCTATTCATTTGAGAACTATTAATGTTCAGTAAATCAGTTATAACCTTTTTCCAATCGCAGGTGACACTGCAAGAATTGGCTGACCATTCTCTCAAAACATTTTATGTCTTTCTATATTTCATTAATACTAAATGATAGATACTATTTGAGTAGTGCAAGAGAATTCTGTATTGTAAGCTGACTACCCAGCCAATCACTAATCTCTCTCAAGAAAGATGTGCCTAACATTGTTTTAATATGTGTGATCTGATAATTATAGCTCTCTACAAAGAGAGTAGAATTTTAGTCAAAAGTTTTTCAAAGACAATTTTTAAAAAGTTAAGGAAGTATTAATCTTTCCGTCATCCCACACAATCAAAACCCCAGAACCAGAAATGTTTTACTTCCAATCAATGCAAAATGCTGCTTTCTATAATTTTATAGCTGAAGAAAAACCTTGCATCCAGGAGCTAAGACATACATGTGTCTTTAACTGTTTTATATATCTTCTACTTTCTCCAGTGACCTTAAACTGCCAAACATTTGAGGTTTTTTTTTAATGATCTGAAGAAAAAATAGTTGGACAAACTTGGCAAAACGGAGGACGCAGTGGCTACTGTTGGTGAATCTTCCTATTTGTTCTTTAGAATGGTATTAATATATAAATCTTCTGAATTTATCACAGCAACATTGCACAGTGGTGATTTTATCTCCTAAGAGGATTTATTTTTCTTCTAAGCTTTGGTGTCCCTGTGAAACAAGAAGGGTTACTTTTTTCAAAAGAAAGATCTCACACAAAAGAAGAAAATACTGATTTATTGGTAGCTTATTCATTTATACTGTCTCTTTTTAAAGCTATCACTAATTTAAGACCTGGAAGACAAGTGCAAGGGACAATATTAGGGGGGGAATTCATTCCTGAATTAGTTACTGTTAGGGAAAGGAATAAAGTAACTACAGCTGTCCTAGTATTCTGCCCTCCTCCCCTTCGCATACACAGAATAGACTGAATAGACATAATATGATAATCGTAACATTTATACATGGAAGCAGTGAACAGTATTCAGTGTGGAAAGGACATATGTTTGCCTGCACAAGCAGCAGCAGTCTTCAAAGTGAACAATGCAGTCTCAGTCACTGCTATGTGAGTGGGATGGAGAGGACTAAAGTTAGATTGCCTGCTTTAGAGTCTGACTATTTTAAACTGCTTAAAAATACAGCAATTTCAAACATTTTGTAGTGAATAAAATTTGGTGGGGGAAGGGGGCAAAAGGAGCTGTATGAAAGTTGGGAATAATGTGGAACAATGTGAATAAGGATAAAATATTTTTAAAGATCTTGGCTAGTCTATGTAGTCATTGGACTGCAAAAAAATCAGACAGTCCAAAACTGAAATAAGTGAGATAAGAGAAAATCTAGGTTTGGCTATTATCTAGTATTTGACTGGATTTGTATAACTTAAAGCTTTAGCTATTATTTGATTCATAACAAGAAGCATTTCTGTTCCGATCCACAGGTTTAACTGCTTTAAAATGTTAGAATGTGAGCACTTATACAGGTAATCTTCGATTTACAACCACAATGGAATCCAAAATTTATGTTGCTAAGCAAGACATTTGTTAAGTGAATTTTGTCTCATGATATTTCTTGTTAAGTGAATCAATGCAGATTTTAGTGACACAATTTTTAGGTGAATCAGGCTTCTCCATTAACTTTCTTGTCAGAAAGTCACAAAAGGTGATCACATGACCCAGGGATGCTACAATCATCATAAATGAGTCAGTTGCCAAGGGTCTAAATTTTGATCACTGATTTTGGGGATGCTGCAACAGCCGTTAAGTGTGAAATTCAATCATAACTCACTTTTTTCAGTGCCGTAATTTTGAGCTGTCACTAAATGAACTGTTGTAAGTTAAGGACTACTATACATTGTGGCTATCATCTTTATGGAATAAAACCAGAGAGCCATGAAAGCAATTCTGGCACATAAGGCACCTAATTGCCTTATTGCATTTTGATGCCAACACTATTTGAACTGTCCAGAGGCTTTTGATTAGCCTAGAGAATACAAATTTCAGTAATAGAATGGGAACCAAAATTAGCTGAGAAGTACCAGTGTGTGGAAAAACAGAGGCTTACAGAAGTACTGTATATATTTAAAAACACTAAAAAGGATTCACAAACTCTCCTCCCCCACATCCAGCATGTCTGTAAATAAAATAAACAGATTCCCTCCATGTGACTTCTGGTGATTTTAAGGCAGCTGTTTATACAGTTCTCAAACCTGTATAGGGCAGAATAGAAGAATGGATAAGGAAAGGCTGCTGGCCTACAGGTAAATTCGAATGTATTTCAAGGTTCACTATTTCTTCTATTTATCAGAAACAAGAGGTAATGGTTGCTGTTTATAGAAAATAAATCTTTAGGATGGCAATACAGAAAATAATTAGGTCTTTAAATAAAACCTGTCTGATAAAAGTAGCTTCATATTGGGCTAGTTCGTAACTGAGTTCCCTATTCTTTTAACATTCCAGTCTTCTCCCTTTTGCATTTGGTGATGATAGAAACCTATGAGTGATGTATTTTAAAGTTTATTGAATATTGAAGCAGGAAAAGGAACACAAAGTAATGTACATTGCATGTTAATGATGTCCTGCACTCTATGACGATAAATAAGTTTCTTTCAGATCAGATATTGTTCCAGTAATGCCGTGAGCTTTTCTTGCCAGCCATACAAATGTGATTTCCCCAGTCTTTTTAAAACATTTGGGGATGGAGTTTAATCCATAGCCCTAATATCCCTTAAAGATCTCCCAAATCATGTTATTAGAAATGATTTCTCACTATATGGCTCTGTGAGGATGCTGCTGCAAAAACAGTGCAGCAGTATTGTTCTCAAGTTGGGAATAGCCTATAATATTTTGATGCTTGAAAATATTCCCCAAGCCTATTGTCCTCTCAATACATGTAGGTAAGCATTTTAATAATTTGCATGACAAATTTGGAAAATGGAGATCACCAAGTTCCTTCAGTAGTTCATATGGTTAACTTTCTCCAACTTTTACAGATGTTTTACAAATGTGTTGAACTATTAGCTGAGGATATGGAAATAGTGATTCAACACATCCCAAAAATATAAGGTTAAGGAAGATTATGATATATCATCTCACACTTTTGGTAACACAACCAGTGCAAAGTCTCACTTTTATTTAAAGAAGAAAATCCTCCTTAATATCTTGACTATGGTTAATTTCCAGAAATAAAGGTATTCATCAAAGGTATTGAAGATCATCTTTGGAGGACATAAATACCATTAGTACAATTAATTACAACACACCTGTCAAAACATCCATTTTTAAATTACCAAGGGTAAGACCATGTCATTTTAGTATAATAGCAAAAATAAAAACAATTTTATTCTATAAAAAAGAATATCTTGTAATTTTACTTGTGTATTTCTGTCCTAGAACTCCAGCAATAATTTATACCTTAACGAGATTTTTGGATAGACTCTCAGCAAAGAATCAAATTAGGATAGCTCTATAATATTATTCATGATTCATCTATTACGAAGAATGGTAAAGTTTATATATTTGCACTGGCAAAACTGTTTTCATCTTAAAAATCTACACCAAAAAGAATTAGTATATTAACTATACTAGTTAACATTTCAACTCTTCAAATCTTAATAGCACGACAACCATTATTTGCCTTTACTAAGCATTCTGCGAGATGCCCAGTACACATAATTTGTTGTATTAATTGCATTTTAAGATCAGATATTTTTAAGGGATCTGTCACTGGTTTGCAAAACAGGATATTCAAGTTTGTTATTTAAAAATACCTGTTTCCTCTATATGTTTCCACTTTTAATAAGACATTTTCTGATCTATACCAGCTTAGATTACAAAAATGGAGGGACAAACAAAATATTTCTCCAGTTAAAAAAGAAAAAATCCTTTCCATATAGAAAGCTATTGGAATATCATGGGGGGAGGGGAATTACCTATGAACACAGGTACCATGTGCTATATATATTCCTGGTTGCTCTAAGAATTAAAAAGGACTCAGATAGGCAATGTCTACTATTCTCAACCAAGACACTGTTAAGCTATGGAATTTTGTAATTATTGAATTGCAGGATAAAACTTAGGAGAAAAATCCCACTATTCTGAATGCTGGAATACTGGAAACTGAACTCTCTTGCAATTCATAATTACATGGTCATATATTAATTTAAAAACATGATTTCAAATATCCTACTTGAGCTGCTGGCCTTTGCCGCACACAACTGCAGTTTTGGAAGTGGTATGTTATAAACAAAACTTAACTGTTCTGGAATTACCGGAAATTAACACGACAAATAAGCAAGTGGTAAGTGGAGATAGTAATAAGAAACAAAACATTAAAGGCAAAAGTGTAGGACAAAAGTGTAGGATAGAGAAAAGTATTTCTCAATCTCAGCAACTTTAAAACGTGTAGACTTGGACTCCCAGAACTCTCCAGCCACTCCCTCATAAAGCAAAATCTTCCCTTCCGAAGCAGGCAGTGTAGCATTCATGAATATAAACAAGTTCTTTGCCCACATCTCTTGCTGAGATATAAAATATAATGTAACTCAAGAGACATATAAAGATGGGGCACGCCTGACCATGTCGCATTAAGTAAGACTGAAACTATTGTGAGATGTAAGACCCGAATTATTTAATACTGTTGGAAGAAATGTTCTGGGTTCAGTTCCAAGTGGGGAAAAAGATACTGGAAATATGGAGGCTGTTTGGAAGTAGGTTTAATGGTGGACAGGACCACATGGCTTGGAGCTCCAAAGTGAAAAGGATGATCACATGCTTTAAAATGTTGAGTGAAGGAAAAGAAGCTGCCAAGATGTGGAGAGACCCTGATGTACTGTTGGGCCCCACCTTAGTGTTTCCTGTTCCTGAGCAAGAAATGTATCCCATTGGCTGTACCAGGGACTGCTGTCTTAGCTAACTTTGTAGGCTTTGGCTTCACCTGACTTCCAGGCTTGGTTGAGCCTTGCTGGATGATGATGTAATGAAAGGGCTTTGGGCAATTCCTATAGCTCTACCTGGATATCTTTGTTACGTAAAATATTCTGGCCCAGGTTTTAATGGCCCACCCATTAACAAAGGTGGCAGTGAGTTTCTGCTTCTTGAGTTTCTACTCTGTAGGGGAAATATTCTGCCTTTTTAAATATTTCCTAGGACATTTCAATTTTCTAGGAGAGGGGTAGGTGCTAACTTCCTACAATACTCACAATACAGAGACAAGTCAGGTTCATAATTCAAAAGTTTACTAAAGAAAATAAGCGTTTGCAAACAGGCCTTCAAGTCCATTCCAAAGTGGATTGGGTACAAGAAGAGCAAGATGTAATGGTCAAACAATACATTTTATACACTGTCTACACAATGCACTCCATGCCTAAGACGCCCTCCCCACTCCCCTTATTATCTCTTAAATCATAAGTCTTAAGTCAGGTGAAGGGTCGGCTTGACCGTTTCTTCCTAGGCACCGGATATCTTATCTTGTTTACTTGTAGCTTCTGTTCCTGTTTTCTAAGAAGCCTGCAACTATCCAGCACGTTTTGTTTAACTGAACATATTTTGTGGTTAGGAAACAGCAACAAAGACAACACAGTTTAATAATGCACTTAATATTTCTAATTCTATTATAAAAGAGTAACAGTATTTTATTTCCTTCATTATTGAAATAGCAGGGAAATACTTCCACATGCCTTGTGAAATCTAGAGCCCAGGGCCCTTCCTCCCCTCCTACTTTCTTTGCAGAAATATTTACTGCTTTTGTCTAAGTGCCCGAAAGGATGAATGCCCCTGCCCTGTCTTGGAAAGCGGCCAATAAAATCACCACCCTCACATGCCTGGAACGAGGACTCTTAATACCGTTGTACACCCTTTAAAAGAGACGCTCTTTTTGAATACCACTTCCGGGCTGCACCCCGGCAGCCGCACGATCAACATAAGAAGTTCCGGTTCTTGAATCGATTCCCCACCCCCAGCCCGGGTAAGTCCTTCGTCCCACCTTGTCACATGTTCCCGAAATCCTATTTGAATCTCGGGAGTCTTGGCCAATATGATCTCGTGGTAGTTTTGCATTTACGTTCGGGTGAGGAGGCAGGATTTGGGAGAAAGCCCACCAATCCAAAACAAAGAGCTGCGGTGTTTCCCTTTCTCTTCCACGCCCTCCTGGAGAAAAAAAGAGCCAATCCCAACAGAGTAGGGAAGAGCGAGAGGGTCAAACCTAATTAGAGGGGCGTGGCTTGGCTTGAGTCTTACTTTGCTCGCTTACTTTACGAGTTAAGCAGCTGCTGCTACTGCAGGTTTACTAGCCCCAACATCGAGATCGCCGGTACTGAAGGTGAGTTTTCTGGCGCAGCGTTTTGGCGACGTGAAAAGGCTCCATCGTCCTTTCTGTAGATTGCTCCGTTAGCCTGTGTCCGGATGCTTCGGCCTGCATGATATTGTGGGGGGGAACCAAAGTTGGGGGGGATCACTCCCAGTTTTGGGGGGTTGGTTCTGTGGGGGACAAAATGGAGGAGTGGGGGGAATCTGATGGGGCTCTTACCTTTCCATGCTCGCCTTCGTTCAGCCTCGCCTCCCTCTCTTTCTCCCTCACCCCCCGGAGTTGACAGGAGGATGGGGGGGGGGCAGGAATAACCCTCTGTCATCTCTTTGCGGGATATCCTTAGAGGCAGGATTTAGCTTTTGCAGATGTCGACACAGCCATCCTGTTAACTCCTCCTTGAATTACCAGACTGCCGAATATAACCTATTAAAACAATCCTCGTGAAGAGTTAAGTGTGTGTGATGGGAACCGCCATGTCCCAGTCTTCTGTCCAATGGGATTTCCCCCTTAGTGCTTTTAAGAAATGCTTTTCCGAACGATATAATCAAGCACCTTGTTTGGGTTCGATTATGATGATGTCAAGCAATTTGTTGGGTTTGGATGGCTCTCAGGTGTGAGATGCACATGTATATCGTTGGATATATTCAGACTTAACAGTATTTGGAAATGTTGTGGTTCTTTCATATACAGCTCTACTTGCAAATTGCTACATGAAACATTTACAGTTTTCTATAAGTAAATAATTCACAGGTTCTTCTGATGTTGATATTGCTGACCCTTGATGAACAGACAACTAGCCATCTCCCTGACTTCTCCATTCACCAAAACATGCTGGAAAAGGGTTTGAGGAGAGGGATGACAAGGAAAAAAAAACCCTTGTAAGGCATGTTGTAAGAGGGGATACTAGCACGCCTCAACAACCCCCAGAGGTTTTAGAATAATAAATGGAGTTCCTGGATTTTCAAATGAATTTCTGCCTTGTTCTTTTTCTTTACAGTCACCTGATGCCTGCTGAGAATTGTGTGTCTGGCTGGGAAGAAGCAATTGATTTAGTTGTCCCAGAGCACACATTTCTCTCCATTTCTTGCTGGAGTTATCTTGCAGAAGTACACTTCAGTGCTTCAGATAGTCAAACCTATGTTTCATATCAGATGGCTGCTAGGTTTGGAACAGGCTCCTGTTCGGCTCTTGTCATATCTTTTGTTTTCAGGTTGGAGTTAAGAACTGCATAAGTGAAGAAGGGAAACTCATTGCTCAAATTCATCTGATTTTCAGTGAATCTGTAATGGAATGTGTGGATGACTTTGGGGAAAAGATGCTGCCTAGGAAAGAATTGGACAAAAGAGGCAGGAGACCCAGTGGTTTAGTGGGGTCAGAGAAAGAAACATAGGAAGGACCCACCCTAATGGATTAAGCAGTTAAATGTAGTGACAGGAAATCTGTACTTTCAAATTTGCAAGTTTCTGTTAATGTAGCCTTATAATAAAATATTTATTTCATCTAATGTTTCCTGGAGGACTGACAAAATCCTATCTTCATCATTTTCCTTTTCTCGGCCTTGCTAAAATCTTATGCAACATGCTATTGAGTAATTTCTCTTGCAGCAATTATTTTTCAGTACAAGATCTCAGATCTTTTATTTATAACCACAAGCTGTATATATAAAAATTTGACAGCTGCATAGGTTCACAAGCTGTTACATTTCATTTGGCAAACTCTCTGGGCCTCTTCAGTGCCTTGAGAAGCAAAAGGGCTTACTTCTGAACAACTTCAGCTCTGAGATTGAGGGAGTGAAAAAAAGGAAGTTTTCTTATTGTTGGAACAGACAAAATGGTTACTCAATCTGTATGGGTTATCTGAGGAGGCTATCTGAGGCTATGAATTTTGTGTGCATATGTGATTGAGATTGGAGAATATGCACAGTGTTGTTTGAGGAACTGTGTGTAAGCATCTAAAGCAGAGCTGTCAAACTTGTGCCCACACCCAGTTTAGCGAAGAGGGGGGGAAATCATGCTTATTTATTTATTTATTTATTTTGTCAAACAATTATTAGATAACAGGTATAAGTATAAACATGGTTATAAATACATTAAATGGATATAAATAAGAAAAAGAACAATAGGACAGGGATGGTAGGCACATTTTGGTGCGCTTATGCACGTCCCCTATGATGCCTTGAGTTTGACACCCTTGTTTAAAGCGCCTATATGAGAATGAGGGGAGTACTTGCTTTTAGAAGTTTTCAACTCCCTACTTGAGGTCAATTTATTTTTTGGTCAAATGATTCTCCACTGAAGTGGTATCTGCTCTGGAGCACCATTGGCTTTGGGATGAGAGCTTGTGGGAAGTGTTGTGAACATAGGATCTGGAATAATTATATGCATATGCATTTTAACTAATCACCTTGGAATTCATTCGCAAGTATCAAATGGTGCAAGAGAATATTGAAAGAAAAAGAAGGAACTGGTAACCAGTTTCACCCTTGTCACAAGCAGCTGTTTCTGAATTGTCACGTTGTGCATGCACAGCATTCTCCTTGCTTCAGTTTTCTGCGACATTCTCATAATATGTGGCTGGTTATTATTCTCTGGGGCAACTCATAAGCTGTAATATACTATATTATGAAGCACATTAAAAATATTGAGTAGTACAACTTGACTTGCTTAATTAATGTTAAAGACAAGTTGGGTTGGATCATTTTTCCAGATCAGAGTGTACAATGCAATCTGGTGTATATATCAACCTGGATATTGGGTATTTTTTGCAAATAGCTAAATAACTAAAATTTGTGAGTTTCTGTAGCAGAGCTTTAGTTGGTCCTTTTCTAAGTGACTTCTGCATCAATTGAAAATGCTTAGATTTATAACTTGTAAAGAAAGTAATTTTATAGTTGTAATAATTTTAATTCTTCTGTTGTAATCAAGAACTTTCTTGACAATTGAGCAGTAAACTAGCTTCAGTTAAATCAGAGGGGAACAGAAAAACTTTGAATTTGTGGTCTTGGATACAGCCCACTTTGGGGTGTCAGAAGTAGGATGCTGTTCAAGTATTAAACCTAGATAGCTAGGATAGCAGTTGGTGTTATTTGTTTCCTAAGATACATAATATCTATTCATTTAAATGGCACTCTGAAATATTTTAATTTCTTAAACTCTTCATAAAATACAAGAAGTTCTGGATGTAACAATAATTTCAGAATGTTAATTATTGGGTCTTGGGTACTCTTCCAGTTTGCAGGATCCTGGAATACTTATATAAGGCTTTGTAGGGAAAGTTAGTGGTGGGATTAAGATGTCCCAGTCTTCTCCAATCTCACATCTTTAGTTGTCATTTATGGATTACAACTCTCTTGTGCTGGAAGGGGATAGTTAGAATTATGGCCTCTTACATGATGGGAACATACAATTGGACGTGACTGGGTATGGTTATAGAATCAGTTATGGACTTTCATGGGGTATTTATCCATTTCTAGGGAGATATGGTTGAAAGAGAGTGAGTGAACAAGAGTGCACCTAGACATGTGTGTGTACATGCACGTACACAAAGATGTGCAATGCTTTGAATTGTTGCATTTGTATGTATAAGAACCAGTTTTGAATGAACCCAGAACATTATATAGTATGAAAAATTGAGCCCTTATAAATTATATTAAATATAATTTTAATATATTTTTTCTGATTTTTTCTAAACACTTTGTTTGACTCATAAACATTACATGAATAATGTAAAAGCTGAAACATTTTCTCTGAAAAAAAACAACACATTGGCCTTACTGTTGATATACCCTTTTATATCTCCTGTTATCAGGTTTTCCTAGGCTTTACAACAAAAGCTCATCCATGTGATCTTCCCCTCCTGCTTTTAATGACTGTCACATGATGTTCTCTTAGTTAATGAGTCACTAAATAGCTTATAAGACAGAATTCTGCACTTATAAAGGTCAGCAGCAGTTCTTCATTTATGAGGAAGGACTTCACAGGGATGTGAAGTGCCTCATTTCTTTATTATTCTCCTATCTAGGTTCATGCTAGGATGTGGGTGCACTTCATAGTCTTCCTGGTATTGAGCACAACAGCCTCTTCTTTACAATGCCCTGATGGGCAGAAATGTGAAGGATCTTCAATATGTTGCAAGCTCCCTGAAGGAGATAAGTACACCTGTTGTGGTCAGCCTCAGGTAGGAGTTTTTGTTATGTTACTCTTCTGCTAAGGATGGGGCAGAAAATAGTTTCCTAAAAAGATAGAAGCATTTCCATTAGCAAAGTTTGAATAAAACAACATAAGGCAAAAATGCCAATAGAAAAGATTATATGTAGGTCAAGTGATATATATGCTCTCTCTGAGAACACCAAGGACTTCATTAAAAAAAGTCTGAATATTGCTGTTTTATTATCTAGCTTTGTTACAGCTTCTGTGGAGCTGACAATTCCTAAAAGAATATGCTATATTAGACCTTGCAATTTGCATAGTATCTTGGGGGATGGGATCAAAGTTGCCTGTTTTCTTCTTGTCTCATCTTTTTCATTTACAGTTCACAGGAGCATCCCTCCGCATGTTGCCCCCAGAGAGCAGGAATGAGGTATCTGGTGTTGTGTGTCCCGATGCTAGCACATGTCCAGTGACACACTCCTGCCAGCTCAGCCTGAATTCCACCTTTGCCTGCTGTCCTTGGGAGGAGGTGAGCTTTGGATCTCAAAATGAGATAAGGACTGGCAAGCCTCAGAACACCTTAATAGAACGAGTTGAACTGATTTACCTCTTACCTCCTGAGTTCTGTCTGCATGCCAGCCCTACTTTGCTCCGCACTGAACCCCAGTATAACAGATTAAATGAACAGCTTTTAACTTCCAGTGGCCTTCCTATGTAGAAGATTATAATTACTATTCTTTATAGTTATTGTATCCGGTGATCCCGCTACCTGGGAACATTGGATTTAAAATTCCTAACATCTGGAGGTTTATTAGATCAGAGAAGCTAAGATAAATATTCTAATACAAGGCTATCCAAGAATCCTGGTTCCTCAAATATCATTCAATTATATTGGGGAGGATAGGTAATAACAATACATTTTCATTTCTAGAGCACCATATATTTCCCATATCTTTCCTGCTTGGATTTGGTTCCTAGGTGGAAGTTAAATAGAAATGAAAAACTATGAGGTTGAAATATTTTAGAATTGTATAGATAACTGATATATTTGGAAGCTTTTATTTTCACTTCCCAGAATTCCCTTGGCATATGGCCATATTAATTGAAATTCTGGGAACTATAGTTCCAACACATTTAGAAGGTACCAGGTATGAAGAGAAAGAAATATGTTGACTAAAAAGAACCAATGGGAAGAGAAAGAGGACTGTAGTTCTAGAATCTGAAAGCAAACTACTTGCAAACCTACCGTGTTTCTCCAACAATACGGCCTCCACCAATAGGAAGGCCCAGCATGTTTTATTGGCATAAAATCAAATTAAGCCCCTCCCCCCATATTAAGGCCCATATTAAACATGGGAAATGGGGGGGCCTTGCCGTTAGGAAGTACTTTTGTTGCATACCCGGATATGGTGCTGCCTGCGTTGGTGGGGCACTTCATATCAGGAGACCTTTCGCCACGGTTGCTTTCCCTTCTCCCTTGCTGCCGTGGCATTTAGAGCAACGCTGCGGCGTTTGGCGCAGCCATGCGCAGCCAGCCAGGGCTCCTCCCTGCAACCGGAGCCCTGCGGAGACACTTGGCTTCAGGCGCTCCTGTCACCGCCTTCCCTTTGCCTTCGAAGGTAAAGCCAATTATTTTAAAAACGACACCCTACTACAACAAAGCCTCCCCTGCCCAAGAGGGTAGCCCAACCCCACGTGGTGAGGCGAATCTCCCGGGGTCGCAGCACAGGATTGGCCCACCCTGGGAGAAGCACCTAGCCGCCATCCCTACCTGGCGCTGGGCAGAGCGCGAAGAGCTTCACCTGGGGCGCCCAGCACAACTGACAGGTGGGCCCTCCTTCCCAGTGGCAGAGCTCTCACAAGGCAGTGAGTGTCTCCCTGCTGGGCCCTCATCCCACCAGGACCGCGCCGGAGCTATGCGGGCTCGGCAGAGCTGGGAAAGCGAGCCACGGGTGCGCACCTGCCTGCTAAGCAAAAGAGCCAGGCCGACCCAAGCTTGACTTCCTTCCCAAGTCCCTCCAGCTCGAACCCGAAGGGGCCATCAGGAGAGGCCACCCGAGGCAGTGATAGCGCCCACTCATCTGTGGACAGGGAGGCAAGGCGATGGCCTGCACCGCGTTCTCCAAGGTGAGTTCCGCCAAGTCAGCACCTCTACCTGATGCCCGTTCTGCTGCAGGCTTTACCTTCGAAGGCAAAGGGAAGGCGGCAACAGGAGCACCTGAAGCCGAGTGTCTCTGCCGGGCTCCGGTTGCAGGGAGGAGCCCTGGCTGGCTGCATGTGGCTGCGCCAAACACCGCGGCGTTGCTCTAAGCGTCATGGCAGAAAGGGAGAAGAGAAAGCAACGGTGCCGGAAGGTGTCTCGATATGAAGTGCCCCACCAACACCAAGCTGTTGCCACCTGCCCACCCGAGGATGGGGGAAATTAAGTCACCCCCGAAAAGACAGCCTAGCCGTTTTTCTGGGAGTCAAAAAAAAAAAAGGCCTGGCCTTATTTTGTGAGAAACACGGTAGTCAAAAGCTATAAATTATTACCAAAGGCAGAGGGAAAAAAAATCTTCTGATCACATATGCAGTGGCTTCATTTTCTTCTCTATCCTTACTACAGCAAACCAAATTAGCACACATATCCTTTTTTTCTCTCTAGCTTAGTTCACAATCATATTTGATAAGTGTCACATCTGTTAGAGAAATTAAACTTCAGGGCTTGTAACACTCCGGTTTTCAGATTTTCTGCTGTATTTCCAGATCTTTCCAGATCTTCTGCTGTATTTGCTATTCTGAATACTTTGGGGCCTTTGCCTTTCTTTTATCTCACCTCCAGGCCATTTCTTGTGTTGATGGACACCATTGCTGTCCCCTTGGCACCCACTGCAGCACTGATGGAAGAGTCTGCATAGAAAATGAAGGTATTTGGAGACAAAGTGGGACAAATTAGAGTCATAGAAACAGTAACAATACTTCAGTAACAAAAATAATCTCCCAATTCAAGGAACTCAATTCAGTGCTTCCGTAGAGGGATGTATTTGTTTCACCAGGGTAAGCAAATAAAGTAGGCTAAATCTGCTTTTTTAGACAAAAGGATTTAGTATAAGCTTTTTTATGAGTTGGGACATAAGCCATATTGCAACCTCCAGAGCCTTAGAGATGTGATCTCCAGAATTATTGCCAGTTATAATAAATGTTATCAGTGGATGAATGATTAAACAGAATGATGTTTGCAGAATAATCCTACTAAGTAGATTTAATTTTAATATAAGTTAAGTTAGATTTAAGGCCTAGTTTAGCCAGTATATTGACTCTTCATGTGTTTATTCCACCAGGAAGTTTATTTTAAGTTGGTTTTGATTTGAAAAGAGAACCTTGTCTTGTCAGAGGAGCATCATGGTGTAGACAAATCAAGTGCCTGTTTTATGCAGAAGAAAGACTTCAAACTTAAGATGTCACTTCTAAGTTCTACTTATTTTGCATTCCAGATTCAACCTCTGCTGTTATAGTCGAGGCTGTGCAATGCCCAGATAGCGAATGGGAATGCCCAGATGGCTCCACCTGTTGCTTGATGGCTGATGAATCCTGGGGATGTTGTCCAATGCCAGAGGTACGGAACTTAGATATGGGCAAGTGAAGATATTTTCATGAAGACAGAGGTAAAAACTGACTCTTTGATTTTTTTTTTTTAAATGAAGTCACTGAATTTCACTCTCTTGTCTATCAGTCCAGAGATTCTTTGGGGTCAGAAACTATTTGAGGCAAATAATTGTTTGTGGAGCAAGCAACTCCAAATGATTTGCATCACTCTTGATTACCCAGAATTATATTTAGTATTTTGTGAAGGCTAAATTTCAGTGGAACATTCTGTTTCATTTGAATCTTTTAGCCTATAAACTAATAAGGCTGAAAGTGGCAGGTAATCAGTGACCGAATTCCAGTAACATGAATTTTTGGTGCTTTCGTAGGATTGAGTATAGGGAGAATGGTGATGTTCCTCCTGTCAAGCATATGCCCCCCCACCCAAAAAACACATCCCAGTCACTCCCTACCATCAAGTTACTGTAAACTGGCCTCCCACACCCTCATCTCCCAAGATCCATGGTCTCTTAAAACTTGCACACCTTTGTACTGCATCATAAAACATCTAATTGTGAAGTCTTCATAATTCTGCCTTTGCTGAATTGTCAACAATATTTTAAACAGATTCTCAGTTGCATAGTACATTTGCATTTTTAACAAGCAGAGGGAGCACTGAATCACATTCTTGCATCACAATTTCTGCTCGCCCAGAGTTCTGAGCAGCTTGTCTCTGAGTCAAACCAAAGGAAATATTTTCATATAGCTGTGCAACTGTAGAGACTAGGTGTTTTTTTAAAAAAATGTGAAGTAAGATTTCTATCAGCTTTCCCATTACATTACCAAATAGGGACAACTGTAAAACAACACAGAAGATCAAATAAAATGGTATGTAACAGTATCTGTTTTTTTCCAGGAAAATGACTTCTATACCTAGCCTGCCACATTACAGGCTTCCTCTTGCTTCTTGGAAAAGTCCACATTTAAAAAAGCTTTGTTTAATGAATCTGTTGTTGGCCTATAAGTTCATATTTGCTTAAAATATGAAAGAAACAATCACAAAGCAAGTTGCAGTGTGAAATTACTGAAGCAAACAAGTACTCTTCATATTCAATATTGCATTCCACATAAAGTACATTGGTGTTTTGCGTTAATATTCCAGTGTGCTGTTTTGATTAATAAAACTTTTAAGAGGTGTGTTGGTACAGAGCTGTTCATTAAGCACTATGGGAAAAGATAATGGTGGGGAATGATGGTGCACTCATCCCCTTCTTTTCCCCAGGCATCCTGCTGTGCAGACAAGATTCACTGCTGTCCCCATGGCACAACTTGTGATCTAGTTGAGGCACGATGCCTTGAAACTTTTGGGGAACAGCCTCTTTCAAAGAAGTTTCCAGCAAAGAAACGGACCCCGGTGTTAAGTATGGAGTAAAGAAATAGAACTAGGTTTATTGTAATTTTTTTGTTGTTCATGGTGAGATTTGTACTTTAATTCAGTGGTCCCTAACCTTTCTGGAGTTAGGAATTGGTTTTGGAAGAAAAAATGTCTTCCACAGATCGCTAAGGAGGGAATGGTTTCATGTGCAACCTAGATCCTGCACATGCACACATGAAGCTTCACTTGCTCCCCCACTGTTTGCACAGCCCAGTTCCTAACACACCATGGACTGAGACCGGTCTGCAGCCCAGGAGTTGGGGACCCCTGCTTTAATCCATTATTAAGGCTAGGTGGAGTGTGCTGGGTGATGCTTTCTCTTCAGCATCCTATGCTCACCAAAGATGATAGCAATCCATTACACTGTCTATCTTTCCCACAGAGGCTTTTTATTTCACCTCTTGAGGAGATAATCTTTTCTCATTTTACAGATTTGACTCAAAAAAAAATCTGTCCTGGTAATCACTCTTCCTGTCCAGATGCTGCCACTTGCTGCCTGCTCCCAACTGGCCAGTATGGTTGTTGCCCTTTACAAAACGTAAGTACAGGGTAGGATTACCCAACTATCTAAAACTGGTGTCCAGTTTTAGAAGAAATTTTCTATTTGTGTCAATTTGCAGTGCTGGGGTGGTGTTAAAAAAAAAAAAAGCAAGATGATAGATGTTAAATTAAGTGCAACCCTAACCCCTTTTGTAAGTGTGCTTACAAAAGGGAACAGGGATTGCACCACAATGCCCTCTCTGGTGACATGCAATTATACCAGGCTGCAGCACTAGAATAGATTTGGAGCAAATGGCTAAGAGTGCCTGCATTGTTCGATCAGGACATCTTTCCCTGCTTATGGTGGGAGTGATATTGGGGACTTCCATGTCCTTAACTCCATCCACAACCTACTACATCACTGAACTTTTCTTTGAGAAAAATAGAATGGCCTGTTAGCTAGGTAATTTTGCTTGATGCCAATTGCCTTCCAGAGCGCTTCCTTGGGATTGGGATTGGGAAGGAATGAAATTCATCAGAAGGTAGTCCTTTGACTAAGGGATATTTGATATCATGACTCCCTTAAAGGTTTTTTTCCTTGTTTATTCTCCCACATCTTTTGCTGATATCTTAAATGAATTACTGTAGTGTGCCATGAATTACTTGTTTCATGGCTATTAGGATAAGTTGTGTTGCTTCATTAGAATGACTTTTAGTTGGTGATCTAGTTGTCTCTTTTGGTTCTATCTCTGCATATTTGGTTCTATCTTCTTTGCATATTGCATTTTATGTTTACTATATTTTGATTGTTTCAAATTATTTGCTGTGGTGGTTTGCAATATTTTTATGCATCAGGATCCAAGCAATTAAATTTAGGGGTCATTTTTCAAGTTTTTTGTAGTCTTCTCCACTACACTCTTTGTTCTTATATGAAAATAATTAGCAACATACAATTTATTTTTGCTAACTGCAAATCTATTGACTTCACCTGAGCTATTAAGATTAGTCTAGCTCCTTCAGTCTAAGATGCAGACTCCAGATAAACTTGTTCACCATGAGGAGACCTAAGTTGTTAGCCTACTAATTAGATAAGCCACACTGTCCTTAACTAAAGAATGATCATGGGGTGTTCGGCTCAGGTGGGAGCCTTTTTGCCTCTCCTTTGTCCAAGCTTGGTAGGTGCAGGAGTTCCTTATTGTATCTGAAGTTTGTGCTCTCAGCTTTTCCTTTTCTTTTCACACTAGGCGGTGTGCTGCAGTGACCACCTTCACTGCTGTCCACAGGGCACCCAGTGTGACCTGAAGCAATCCAAATGCACCATGACACCCAAGGAATCATGGCCCATCACCCACCTTAGTGCAGGCTTCCACACAGGTGAGATGATTAAGTGTTGTGACAGGTCAGTGGCCGAAAGGAAGTGTCCTATGTAAAATCAGGGTGCCAGAAGAAGCTTCATGTGGTTAGAGAGAAGAACCAATTTTTAAAAGAGGATTGAATGCTAGCCTTTTGGGAAGAAAAGGCATGAGCTTTTTGGACTAAGGAGAAAGGCAGCCTAAGGCACCGAGAAGAAAGAAGGGTAGAGTTTATTTTTCTCTTTTGTTTAAAATAAAAATATTTCCCATATGTTTTGGATGCTGGACTAATTGTTATTTTAAATGATCATTGATTGGATAGTGAGTAGGGATTTTCGCCAGTTTAGTGCTCAAAGCAGCTGCTTCATTTCACTCTGTGGTGGTAAGGTTGCCCTCATGGTCCATTTGGGAAGCCACTGAGGGAAATAAGAAGCTGAACTAGATGGCTGGTGAATCTAATTCAGAAAGCAGGTTTTTTTATGGCATGATTCTTCCTCCACAGGTGCAGAAAACTGTAAAATGTGGCATGAGGGGCAGAATCTAGTTTCTGACAAAATATGTATACTTTCTTCCAGAGGAAGTTAATAGCTTTAAAGGTTGCAAAAGTTTCCTGTTCTGAGCAGTGTTTGTAGAAATACTGGAAACCAGAAGCATTGTTCACTAAGACTTAATGTGCAAGAGACTAGGATGCCTATGACTTGCCCAATTTCTTGTTTCTGTTCTACACTTCCTAGCAGAAGGAGAATAATTTTTTCATCAGTGTTAAAGAAATCAGATTAAGCATATTGGAGAAACTTTATAGTACTTTGTTTCACATTCTGTAGAAAATCTAGTTAACTGATAAACTCATTGCTACAAACTGATTATGAGTGCAGATGCATATGATGGTGTTAAGACTTCACCTCACATTTTCTTTTCCCAAATTGAGCATTTAGGATACTTCCCTCCATAGATTCCAGAAGTAATCGTAATTGTTGGTGACCTTCCTTCTCCTTTCCATATGCATATATTCTAGATGTTGTGATGGAATTGCTAGCTGTCATTCATAGAACCCAAAGGTTCTTGGTTGACAATTTTGGAAGTTAAAATATAGCCAATCTGAAAGGTACCAAATTGGGGAAAGCAGGTTTATCAGTTGCTTAAGAGAGGAGACAGTGTATGGAGAAGTCTTCTCATTCTTCTAACAACTTTTTTCTCATCTTGCAGCTCACGATATACAGTGTGATTCAGAATTTACATGCCCAGATGGAAATACTTGCTGCAAGACAACCTCAGGTTCTTGGGGGTGCTGCCCACTGGAAGAGGTAAGAGCAACTATGTTTGTCAGAAAACATGATTAACCCAGAATCTGGGAAGGGGGGGCATACATGGGGTGGTTGAAGGTTTTTGGTCTTAGAGGAACTGAACATATTGGCAATATCAGCACAACTAGCCAAATGGGTATTCAGTGATAAAACAGCTTCCTACCTCCTTTTTGGGCAAAGAATTCCATGATGGTCTGATTGTAATTTATGTCTTTCTCAGGCTGTATGCTGCCCAGATAAAATCCATTGTTGTCCAAAGGGTTATCAGTGCGACTTGTCAGAAGGCTCCTGTCTGAAAGATGGCCAAAGCATTCCTTTGGTGCTAAAAAAAGATACAAGCTCCACAACAGCCTCAGAAATAGACTCAAGCTCTACAGCATCTTCCATAGGTCAAATGGTACAGTGTGATCCCTACACAGCTTGCCACGATGGCCAGACTTGTTGTCGTCTTGCAACAGGTGCTTGGGGATGCTGCCCGTTGACACAAGTGAGAAGAGACCCAAGCTTATTTAATGCTACTGTGGGGAACAAAGGAAATGTGAAATTGCTTTATTTCCTTTCAGGAGCTTCCTAGCATTTGCATAGTTATGCAAATAGATGCAAGAAAGGAAAGGATGGAATTGAGCCTAGTGAGGAACAAAAGGGAACTAATCTTGGTAAATGCTGGTTCCCAAGGTTCTGTTTGGTTCCACTGCTAATTCAGTCCACCTCTCATTTCTCACTTAGATTGCTCATAGCTGGGACACTTTGAGATGTGCACAAAATTATAATTCTTTCTTAAATTATATGCATCTCAGTTGCTAGGCTTTCCAGGATGTTCCTGTGTTAAAAGTTGGAGGGGCAAGGTCTTGGAAAGGAGAAGGGGTTTATTTTTATTTAGTCACAGAATCTGTATTGTTCGTTTCTGCAGAACTGCAGCAGAGTTGTTGACTCCAATACTGTCCAGTTATGGTTTTACAATGGCTCACCAGTTTTTTTCATATTCAAGAGCAACACTTTTAAAACCTAGCGTTTGGAAACCAAAGGTTTCTGAGGTTATGCAAGTAAAATCAGTAGTGGGGCATATTTCAGTCCTTTTTTTGATGTGGTTTGAGATCTGGAGGCAGAAGAAGGACTAATACAAAAGTAAATTCACCAATTTGAGGCCTTTTTTAAAAATAGAAAAGAAATTCTAACACTGGCAATTTGATATAGCGGCTTCATAGGAGGCCAAATCAGGAGTTTCACATGGGCTGCAGGTTCTTCAGTCTTCATTTTATAGGAACGGCGCTAGGAAAAAAGAGTCTGTCTTAACTTGCACTTTTGCATATTCTTCGGCTTCTTGCAGTTGGAGAGCAAGAAATGGGGTATCATCAGTTTGAGCCTCCAGTCAGAAGTGGTTTTCAAATGAAGTGGAGGGATTTTGGTTTGTCTACTTTACTTCAGGGTAGGAATTCCTTCTGATCTAGTATGCCACTGATGACTTTCAGCCGTATATGTGGCCTTCCTCTTTCCTGCCAGGCCACTTGCTGTCAGGATCAGATTCACTGCTGCCCCAGTGGTTACAACTGTGATTCATCATCAGGCACTTGCCTAAAAGATGGAGATCGTATGCCTTGGGTGGAGAAGACGACAGCGATTGTTGGCAACCTCCCTTCCAGCAGGGATGTGAAGTGTGATGACCAGTATAGCTGTCCAGATGGACAAACATGCTGCCTGCGTTCAGGAGCCTGGGCATGCTGCCCCCTCTTTCAGGTAAATTGAGGATTTCAAGGCAGGGTAGGCGATTTTCCTTCTTGGATAGATGGTTGATTTAATCAGTCACCCATGGAGTCTCATAGGAAGAGTGTATTTGCATACATTACTTTTGGGGTATTTGGGACAGCCTGACAACAGGCCATTCTACTGGAAAATCTGCCTTGAGTGGCCGAAGTGAAAGCCTTTTATTGGTGAATTAGTCAATGAGCTCAGCTTTCCCCAACCTGATACCCTCCATGTGTTTTGCAAGGTAACTTTCAGTCCCCACGTCTAAAGCCATCAGAGCTTGCTGATGGAATGGGATTTTGATAGTTGATCTTAGGAGCCCATCCCAAATCCCATTCCCAATATGGTACAAGAAATAACTTTTACCGTGAGAACAATGAAGTGATATATGTTATACATGTAGGAAGGCTGGTACATTTAATAACCATAGTTGGGAATGTCAACTCTGCCTCTAAGGAATGCAGTTGCTAAGTGAAACATCACATGACCTTGAAAGGCATACGTTACTTGCCGTGTGTTCAGTAAACAAGTCACCAGAGATTTTATGCAAGGCACTGCATGTTTGCGATGTGCAATTTTACTGCCAGCTTCTCCATTGGCTCTGCTTGTCAGAAGCCTGTTGTGCAATGCACAAATAGCAATCACATGGCTGTGGGATGCAACAGTGGTAAATATGAGGACTAGCCATAAAGTTACTTTCTCAGTGCTGTCGTAACTTCAAAGAGATCTACTTGTAGTATTTTTCTTTCATAGAACAATTTCAACAATGGTGTTTAGATTTTTAGATCCCCATAGGTATTTCTTTCCCATTGGCAGTTTGTTGAGACCAAGTACACTGTTGTCCTCATGGTTACACCTGTGACGTAGAACACAGTTTGTGCATCAAAAGTGGGGGCTCTTCCCAGGGGATCTTGGTGACTCCCATTCTGGCAAGGCAGGAGACAGTGATAAAATGTGATAACTTCAGCAGCTGCAAAGATAAGGAGACCTGCTGTAAAATGGCCTCTGGCAACTGGGACTGTTGTCCTTTTCCAAAAATAAGCAGGCTTCAGAAAGCTTGTGATGTGGAAAAGCATGATTAATGCAAGACCAGAACCTTGTGATGATCAATTAAAAGTATAAATATGGAAGATAGAAGCTGCTACTATATACTGGCAGGGGTCAATCTTTCCAGCCCTGGGTAGTCACACACATTTATAGATTCTCCCAGTTAACTTTAGCAGCGTTGCTGGAGGAAAAAATATAACACCACCCTTTCTCACAGTAGCCATGCTGCTGCCTTTAATAACAAGTACCCTCTGGACTTCCAGTTTGCCAGGCTTTGGTGGCGGCAGGGATTCACGATTCAGTGCGATCCCTGTCGCGCTAGCTGTCTTGGTGCTTCCGATCCTGATGGGTCTGGAGGATAAGGCTGCCACGTAGAGGCAGCTGAAGACAGGGGGGATCCGGATAGGGGTTTGGGGGTGTCGCAGACCCCCTCCCCACCCAGCAAAACCCCTTTTTCTCAAGGCAGTGGAGCGGCGGTCCGCAATGGCCGCCACAAAGAAGCCGGCAACTGGATAAGAATGTGCAGGAGGAAGAAGGAGAAAGTTTGGAAAGTTTTAAAGTGAAAGTTCTTTGGCTGCCGGGACTTTAAGATATATCTAATATCCTGAAAACTACGGTTTTTTTAATGATACATTGTTTCCAAAGCGGCGAACAATGCTGAAAGGGAAAGTTTATTCTCCTTCCCTACGGAATTAACAAATGGACATTAAAAAATCTGCTTCTCTAAAGAAGGTAACATTTAAAGCTCTTTGTTATAAGTGGGAAGGGAGTTGACTAAAAAAAAACCTGTATTAAGATTTTGTTGGAGGAGATGCCTTGAAGACTTTGAGACTAGAAGCTAACTGCAATAAGGCTTTAAAATACAGACTGGGTTCTTTATTTCTTTCCTAACTGATATTACCCCAGGAAGAGAAAGTGTAAAGGGAAGAACTTTCTGTTGTGTTTGGATGTTTGATGACTTTGGGACTTTGGGGAACTTTTTTTTAAGTTTTGAAACATCTTGGTTGTCTTAAGAAGAAGAAGGGGGGGGGGGAATAAGAAAGGTTTACAATGGCTTTATCTATTGATGAACTAAGAAAGGAATATGGAAAAACAAAGAAAAAGGACTCCTTGGGAGATATCTTTCACTTTTTAGAAATGGCGCTTGCTACTTATTAGCAAATACAACAACAAATGGAGGAAACAGAAGAAGAAGAAGAAGGAGCCATCTTTAATGAATTAAATAATTTGATTAAGAAAGAGAAGAGAAAGAGAGGAAGGAAAATGAAGGATTTAAGACCTAAAAAAAACATCCAAAAAAGAGAAAAATGAGATGCAAAACCAATATAATGCCAGAAAGCAAAAGAAAAGAGGAATACAACAGAGAGGAGAAACTAAAAAGGCGGAGGTTAGGAGAGGGAGCGGTGAAAAGATTAGGTGGGACAAGAAAGGAAGGGAAAAGGGGGAAAAAAGCCACAAAGATATAAAACAAGATGGGAAAAAGAAATTTTTCTTTAGGGACAAAGGGTAATGTATAATTCATAAAAAACAAAGAGGATTTGCAAAAGTACATAAGATAGTATTGTAGTATTTGTATTAGAAATAGAAAATTAGAATATTAAAGGGAATATTTAAAATATAGAGTTTATTGGCTATGTTAATGTTATAAATGCATTGTAGCATTTGTTTTTGAAGTAGACAATTGGAATATTACAAGATTTAATAAATCAAAATATAAGGTTTAAGATTTAATGATAGATCTTAACATTTAATATTATTGAGAATGTGTAAAATGTTTAAGATTTAATGATAGAGCTTAATGTGTTATTCTCTTAATGTTATCATAACTTTTTTTTTATTTTTCTTCTTTTTTAATACTTTTAGTTGAAAATGTATTATTTAAAATATACTAAAAAAGTAGAATGGTAATTATGTACTTAATTATTTTATAGATTTATTATTCTCTTTTTTTTTCTTTTCTTTTCTTAACATTTAATAGGTAGAATGTACTAAGCAGAATCAGATTGGGAACTAGATATTATGCTAAATGTTAACTTAGGGAATAGAAAGACATCATACTTCGATCAGTGATTTCAGGAGAAATCCTTTTTATATATATATATTTTGTTCGGGTATTTTCCCACGTCATAGTAGTGGTGCTTTTAAAGTTGTAGCAACGTTTCAGCAGAATCTCATCTGCCATCATCAGGCTTCTGTATGGTGTTCGTCTGTGAGTGAGCTTCTATACAGAAGCCTGATGATGGCAGATGAGATTCTGCTGAAACGTTGCTACAACTTTAAAAGCACCACTACTATGACATGGGAAAATACCTGAACAAAGCTGAATGCCATACATGTAAGTACCCGCGAAAACTTAAGAATGAATGAATAAAAGAGAATGTGATAAATGGATAATTGGAAAAGAATGGACAAAAGATACAAAGATAATGATAAGTAAGATGAAATAAATAAATTAGAATTAAGAAGAGTGAAAAGCGGGGAGAAGTTATATAGAAGATATAGAATGGTTAATAAGATAAGTAATGATGTATAAGATGAGCATGAAATTTGCTAAAAGATATTTATCTGTCTATAAAGAAATGGGATAAATTAGAATTATGCTGTATATAATTATGCAATCAGTCTGGGCAATGCAAAATGTGAAGAAGGCTCCTAAGCAGTTTTTCAGGGTCCAAAAACTGTGGCAAGAAATAAAAGGTGCCCATCTATGTCTGAGAAGAGTTGTGTCGTACTTAGTTGGGAATGATGGAGTATCTTTGCCATCACGTTCAAAATCCATTAATTTGGGGAAAGCTGGAAGAGTCAGTAGATAAGAATCAGGATAACTATTATAAATCATCTACTAAATTTATCTCGGCTTCTAAAAACAAGATGAAAACAAACTAAAGTATTTGCTAATGCAGGCATTGATGCTGTTCCTTTCACAAACCTTATGCCCCGTCCCTTTTTCTTTGCATATATTTAGCTAATCTTTTATGGCAATTTAAGAATGCAGGAAAACAGTTTGTAAAGTGTATATTAAATAATTTGAATCTTTGTTGAGAATGATACCTGGAATCAAGGCCAACTCACCAGATTAGGACTAATACCATTTTGGCTGTTTCCTTAAACAAACCTTTAAAAAAAGTGCAGCACCACTGAGTAATCTGACATAAGCCCTTTTTATGGCACCTTTGGATTCTGCTTAACTTGGCTTTCTTTCAACTTTCTGTCTTCCTGCAGGTGGTCTGCAGCTCAGACCACTTGCATTGCTGCCCAAATGGCTCTATTTTTGATCCAGCCATAGGCAACTGTGAAGAATCAACACATTCTCTGCCTTGGGCACCCAAACTGCATGCCAAGATATTGCAAAAGGATGGCATTCTCTGCAATGGCAGTGCCAGCTGCAAGGAAGGGCAGACCTGCTGCTGGAGACTCTGGTCCTGTTGCTAGCTGCCCAATGTGATTTCCCATTTCTTTCCTGTTCAGGTGCCATCTTTTGTGATACTATGCCTGCTCCCACAAAAACCTACAAAATTATAGCACCTGTTAATCAGGGTAAACTGTATGTTATTATCCCACTGTTTAAAATATATAATAAGGCATTGAACATACTTAATTCTCCTGCCTTTTGTTTTCTCCACAACCTGTGATGGCCCAATCATCCAATCAGCATTCATGCCTAAGGGAGGCTTAGCATTCATGTTTCTTAGCATCTTAACATTACGACAGCATCAAGAACAAAGAAAGAAGCAGAACCTTGACAAGAAAGAGAACAAAGAGTTGTTTACACAATTAGAATTGGGTTTCTGCAGAGTGCAGTCATATCTGCCTAGGGTGGGTCCATGAAGACATTGGGGAGTGGTTTCTACAAAAGCCAAAATGATAGCCATAAGTAAAAAAGGGGTGGGGTTTTAGTCATGTGATCATAGTCACTATCTGGGCTTTTTTGATCCCAGAAACACTGGGAAAAGGCTAGCTGTGCACCACAGTTTCTTTTTCTAGGCACGGAGAGGTATGAGGTGTTGAAGTTTCAATCCTTTGCAGGCTTGAAAGTTAATAAAAAGAAATTCCATTATTTGCATTGGACTCCCAAAGAGCTTCCATACTTACTTCCATACTTGCCATTAATTTAATCCACTGCAGTCCTAAAGATGCCCTTTCACATTCCTGTTGTGAATTAAGCCTGGAGGCCAGGCTAAGGCTTTCCTTGTTAGCAGAACAAGCACTTACATGTGGAGATTCATAGAGTGTCTCCTTGAGAGAAGTGTCATCTATGAGCCGTTCAGAGCTTTCAGTTACTCTATATTTTTCTATCTGATTCATATCTTAATTCAGACATTTTAAATTTAGCAAGGAAATGGGAAAAAGAAGGAATAAAGGGGTGTTTCTGTCTTTTGGATAAAGGTTTCTTTGAAGCAAAACAGAGCTGTTATAAAATTGTTTTATTTAGTTCCCTTAAAATGTTCCACCATAAAGGTGTATTTTTACCTCAAACCAAGCAAATACCTCCTCTTGCTTTCTGCAGGCCACTTGCTGTGAGGATCACCAACATTGCTGCCCCTTTGGATATACCTGCAATGTGGCAGCCCAGTCTTGTGAGAAACAGCACCGGCCAGGCCTTGCTGATGCTGCAGGGGACCTGCTGACTTCATTGCAAAATGCTGTCTCCAATCAGGATGTCTTGTGTGGTGAACAGCACTACTGCCATGTGGGCCAGACCTGCTGCAAGGCCAAGAGCGGTAGCTGGGCCTGCTGCCCATATGAAAAGGTTAGTGCCCAGACATACAGACTCAGTTGTGGTGAATAACGGTGAAGAAAGGCCATGGGTGGGTGGGCAGACAGGAAGGCTCTCCCCAAATCAATAAAGCAGTGTAAGAACATCAATATTTTACTAAAATGTTGTCTTTGTCATTGTACCAAAAAAAAGGCAGCCTTGCTGGGAATAAAGACTCAAATTCCATCATAAATTTTCTATGCTAATTTTTGAGTCCTCAGAACTTTCTCACGTGCATTGATAAAACCAATAAGGCAAGTAAAGTTAAGTATGATTATATAATTTTTTTCCCAAAATGCATTTTTAAGTTTGGTAACAGATAGACCACTGAAAGAAACCATAATTCTTCAAAAGTTGGAGAACTTGGTGTTACTGTAAATAATGTAAGCCCCTGCATTACATATAAATTGTATTGTAAATTCATAATTTAAAGCTATTTCTTTCTTTAATTACTAAATATTTTTCCAGGTCATCCTTCCTTAGCTTGTAGATTTATTGAGAATCATGTAAGGATTTTGAGCAACTTTCTTATGTCTTAATTAAGGATTGCTGTCCTTCATTATCTCCTCTTCTATTTCATAGGGAACCTGCTGTCATGACAGGCGCCACTGCTGTCCTTCTGGCTTCTATTGTTCCCTGTTTGGATATCACTGCTACAGAAAGCCTTTCCGTTGGGACACTGGCAGCATCTCCCCACATTCTATTGATGCCCATGTTCTGCTCTGAAGTGCCTTTTTGGGTGGATTTGTTTGTGGCCTTGAATTAGAGTGAACTGTTTCAGGAGTGATATAAGAAGGTGAATGAACCAGGGCCATTTTTGCCAAATTGCTATTCAGATCCTAAAGGATGTCTTCTATTCTACACTTGTCACCACTATGGGCCAAATAGGCCATCAACATTTATATTAAGTCAACCCTTTTACTTCTACATTCTTCCTTCCCATCCATGATTCACTGTCCTGTCCAAAGTCATGAGGGCTATGACCTAGAATCTGAAAAAGCTGCCATCCTGAGCTTTTGCTCTGAAAATTTCATGGGTGCAATGATTTTCTTTGCCTCTGTCATTCCTTAACCTTGAAAGAGAGGGGGAGTTCCAATGCATTTTCCAAAAAACAAAACAAAAAAACATTTAAGATTGGCAGATGATTTCGCCCCTTCCAGCCTTGTCCCACTTCACCCTATCCTCTTCCCACTTGGCCTAGTGTATTACTCTGGATGGCATCACCTGATTTCTGAAGAGCAAAAGTGTCTTTTTCTGAAAGTGTTTGCAAAGTAAAGAGATGCTAATTGTCTAAATGAACCACTACAGGTGTCGAGTCACTTTTGTTTAAAGAAGGGCTGCTCAGCCCACCCTTTCATGAGGTATGATAGCATTTTTAATTAAGATTTCACTCTTCATGCATAACCCTAATACTAACCCTGCTTTTTAGAAAGGCTTAGCTCTTCTGCAAGGAGATGCAAGCTTGCTTCTGAGACAAGTAATATGCATCGCTTTGTTTCAGTGAATATGTGGATTTTGGCACCTGAGCAGTTGGTAGGGAAGATGGTTGTCTTTGATTGTCTCAGTGTGTTCTGTCCTGTGATTCCCCCATGCAGACTGAGCACATTTGATGCTGCTGCTTTCTTTTTTTAATAGAACTTCAACTTAAAGTGACAGATGTTTTCTGTTACCAGACCTTTGATGCTATGTTGTATGGAAAAATCAAATAAAATTTGATCAAAGTAATGGTGCAATTTTATATGCTTAATTTTACTTGTTAACACATTTACAGAAATTTACGTGACATTATTTTCACATGGTTTCTCGCTCATGGGTTAGGTTAATGGACATTTTAAAAATATTTTGGCTTTTTTCTCTTGACTTTGGGAGCAGGGGAAAGAATTCAATCTTTCTTTTACACGGTACCTTTTGGGATCTAAGTCTGGTCCTTCCTTATAGGGATAGGTATCCTACAAAACTGTTGATTCCTCCTCGGAGTGCAAGGGACAGATTGCAATATAATAGTAGTATATCCTAAAAGTACACAAGGAGATTGTATATTTGATTATCAATAGCAGGGGTGTCAAACTCGATTTCATTGAGGGCCGCATCAGGGTTGTTCGATCTTCAGGGGGATGGCCAGCTCAACATCACTCATGGCGGCACCTGTACTGGCCAAGTGCTAAGACAGGACTTCCCTCACACCCTCCTTTCTCATTATCTTTCTTCATTCCTTCCTTCTTCATTCTCCTTCCTTCCCCTGCCCTCGTGGTCCATTTGGGAAGCCTTCCTTCCCCTCTTCTTTTTTCTTCCTTGCTTTTTTCCCATCTTTCCTTTTTTTTGTCTTTGGCCTTCCTCTTTCCACTTCTCCTTTCCTGTCCCTTCTTGGATGCTAAAATGCTTTCCAAAAGCATGAAAACCGTGATTTTATTATTTGGGCATGGAGGGTTGAACTGGCATGTGACTCAACCCACCCACTTTGCTTGTTTAAAAAGGATCCCAGATAATTAAAATTCTGTTATCAGCTACTGTCTTATCCAAGCAAAAAAGAAGTAACATCTCCTACATTTGAAAGGCAATACTAGGATCTGCAGTCATGCAGACAGCTAGTTATGCATTTTATTACCGTATGATCTTTCATGTCCCAAAACCCTGCCATCCATCTTCAGTGCAAGAAGAAACATGCATACACATAAAATTATGGGTGCAACTGTTAGTAGACTTCTTGTATCCAACATAGGCTGCATTTTATTCAAGACAAACTTCAGAATAAAGTTCATGAAGTCTTTCCTTTTATAGCACCATCCAAACATTTGACTATTAACTTTGTTACTTATTTAATTTCAATTCAAGCAGATGAATAAAGGTTCCAGAAAATATTCACTTGGTAAATTTTTTCAGCTTCTCACTGAATGTCATTTTATATTGAAATCGTCCTTGAAAAGCTAAGTATTTCCTGCTGGCATTCATAAATTCACAGTATTTCTACATCCTGCATCCAAAGTATCTTTGTTAAAAATTGCAAAATTTGGTACAGTATTTTTCTGGTGTGAGGAGGTGAATGGCAAAGCAATGCTATATGTTTAAAACAACTTTTTTATAAGCTTACTCATCCATCAAATATTCTCTTTTAGGGAAACTTTATATAGCTATTATGCTACTTCTTGAAGAAGCTAGGTACTCTTCAAGTATTGGCCCAACTATTCACTATTTTTACATTGTCTTGTGTATTTAAAGATAAAAGACAGCAAACATTTCTTTTTAACAATGCTGAAATTCTACAAAACAAGCAGAATTGGAGGCTCTCCAAATATATTGGATTATAAATTGTATCAGTAACATTCAGCATGATTAATGATCAGGATTAAAGCAGTACTGTCTTAGAAAGGGAAGTACAAATTATCTAGCCTTCCCTTTCTAAGCCTTGGGGTTATTTAATTGTAAACACAGGTTTTCCATTTCTGACTCATATATTGTAAACTCAGACTTGCTTCAAGAAAGGTAGTCTATAAATTTTTAGAATTGAAAAAAAGTGAAAATGTCAAAACTTCTCCAAAGGCCTCTTAAATTCTAGGGAGAAAAAAAATCATAAAATAGTTTCACTTCAGTGCAGTTTCTTGTCAGAATTCAGGGAGGAAAATGAAGCAGTTCTAATAATCAATGTACACAAATACTGTATGTACTTTTCTCTGTCCTTGCCAATAAGATGTCACCAAAGACAAACATTGCGTTCTATAATTATAAACACAAGCTGAATATTAAATCTTGCCTGGTTTCCAGAAAAACTGAACATGCAGGTAGCCCCCAAATTTGGAGTGATAAGAAAAGCAGCTGGGGAGATATTTACATCATTTAATTAAAATGATCTCTACTAAAAACACTGAAGTAATCTTAAAAACAACATTTCCTGAAATAATTTTTGGAATACAGATTTTTCAATAGTAGAAGCAGCACAACTGTTCTTATTCAAAACTCGTATTTCTCAATGCAATTTGTCAAGTTTTAGAACAGCAGAACTGAGCACATTGATATGCATTTGTATCTAGGCCTTTTAAAATAAAAAACAAAAAACTTGGGATTCTGCTAAATGAGACAGGCTTTGTGTACTGTGGATGGAATAGTTAGGGAGATGTATCCTGTATAATTTGAACATAATACAAAAAAATGCAATTTTGGAAGAACCCGTCCTTCCTCACCAAATTGCCTATCCTGCTTGTTAAGTATCTCCAGTATCTATTTCAAGCATCTCCATTTGCTACCAAAAATGGGTTGAATGCATCTAAGTTTGGACACAATCCCATTTTCCACTTAAACAGCTATTAGATTTCTGCAAAGCCAGTTTATTCAGTGATTGTATCATGGCAGTAGGAAAAATGACAAGCACTTGAGATAGTGTCCTTGTTATCCATTGCTTTTAATTCAGACTTTACTATATTTTGAATGAAGTAAAATATACAAAGCCTTTTTTTTAATGAGCACGTATTGCTTTAAATCCAAACTCTTATTATTTGCCAAATTTTACAAATGTTATCAACTCAGCATCATAACAGATAAAACCACAGCAATTCAAATACATCCAATCTATGAACCAAATAATGGGCAAGCTCCAAAAGCTGGTAGCTAACTGTTTTGTCTTCTTAATAGGAAAGAAGTAAGATTTCCAGTTTGCTGTATGGAGCTGAAACTCTCCTTCAAAGGATCTATGTATTTAATTAGAACAGCCTGCAGTTTCACAAGACTAGAATATACGCTCCCAAGTAGCTTCCTGCTGCTTTTTGCATACAATCCATAAATAGTAGGACAGGAATTTAAAAGATCAAGAAGAAAGATTGACGTTGGGCACTGCTAAAATAAACAGATTTGTTAAAGTACAAATTTTTCCATCACTTCAAATTCATAATCCCTCACTTCTTCTCACAATAAAGAATTTCCTGAAGAATCATGTTGTACATCACATGCCTTTAAAATAACATTTCCCACTTCAAAATAAAGGCAAGTATTTTAATTCTGTTAATACAATATTTCCCTTAAATCAAGATGTTTTTTCCCCACCATTTGAATAACAGGTTCAATGTGGGAATAAACTTTGACTTCAGTATTGGGTAATGATTAGTCTAAGACCTTATACATACATGTCTGCCTAAGAGTCACTGAGATAAGCAAAGAAATTAAAAACAAACACCAGAAACAATTAAGCAGCTCAGACAATGGTAAACAATTCTGTGTACTATGTCTAATTATTGTAAGCCACAACGTGAATGCTTACTATGTACGAAATTCTCAATAAAAGGGAGCACTAGAATTTGCTCTAGACTCCCATCCCGTGTACACTAGCCTCTGTGTCTCATTCTTTCCATGGGAGACCACCACAAGTGGACCCCGACATGATCCACTGCAGGTGGTACGTGTCCGGACCTCCGTGTTTCCTTACCTGGAATAGGTAAAGTACGTACTTAACTATTGCTGGACAATAGGATTTTTACAGAGAACATGGGGGGAAAACTCTCTCAGCCACAGGAACGGTATGTTAGTGAGCTGCTGAAGTTAGTCAGGACAAACTTCTTTATCTTTAAACCCTCTCGGGGGGAGCAAATAGTTATTTCAAAAGATAATGTGAGTGAGCTGCTGCAAGAGATCTGGCAGCAATGTCCCTGGTATCCAGAGAAAGGCTCTTTAAAGTTAGACACATGGAGGAGAATTGGAACTATCCTTCATGAAGAGCCACGGGTTACAGCTGAAATTTTGATATATTGGAAGGTTGTTATGACTGCTTTAGAGACCCAGCAACAACCTCTTTTAAAAACTTTAGTAGAACCCCCTCCTTATAAAGGAATTGTATTGCACCCACCTTCCCCAAAACTGGAGTGTGCTTTATCATTTCCACAGCCTATGCCTGTGGATGAGAAAATCCAACCAAAAATGGGAAAAGTTCAAGCCATGATGCATCAGGCTTTCAATGAGGGGAAATTAGAGTCTGATGAGATTACCCAGATGAATTTGTTTCCAGTCAATAGGCAAGTGGATGCTCAAGGCAATCTGCAGACCGAATGGGTTCCGATTCCTTTAGCAGTTCTTAGGGAAATTTAAAAAGCAGTAAAAGATTGTGGTATTCAAAGTCCTTTTACAAAGGGGCTTCTGACAAGTTTGGCTACCTCATGCATGATTCCTAGTGACTGGAAAGATTTAATGAGAATGATATTGAGCTCTACTCAGTATGTGGTCTTTGACTCAGAATACCAAAGGGAAGCTGTCACTAGGGGAAGGAATTCGGGGGGGAGGCTGTATATGCCAGACCAAATCTATGGGGCAGGCTTGTTTGAATCCACTGCTGATCAAGCTGCTAATTTGCCTGATCACGTATTTCCAGTGATTATGGCAGCTGTCCTTGGGGCGTTGTCCCGCATTCAGGATGTGGGAACCCCAGCACGGTCTTTTTCTCAAATTAAGCAAACAGCATCTGAGTCTTATAATGATTTTGTGGAAAGGCTACAATTGGCTATTACCAGGCAAATCTCTAATGAGGAAGTTGCAAAAGAACTTTTGCTGAAATTGGCAGTTGAAAATGCAAACGCTGACTGCAAGCGTATCTTACAACCTTTGGTGGCTAGAGGTGGTTACTCTGGCTGATCTGTTAAAGGCATGTGCAGTGGTGGGTTCTCAGGCTTACAATATGGAGACTTTGGTTATGGCATTGCAAAAAGGGATGAAACCTACAGGGAATTGTTTTAATTGTGGAAAGCCTGGCCATTTTAAAGCCCAGTGCCGTGCCCCTGGGGGGAGGATGGCATTTAACAAAAACAAAATTAAGGACGTCCATCCAAAATCAGTCTGTCCAAAATGCAAAAAAGGGTTTCATTGGGCAAATCAATGTCGCTCTGATCAGAACCAAAATCCGGAAAACTAAATTTGGGGCGTGCAGCTAGCCCCACTCCCAAGGCTGTCACAAAAGCATCGCCTGCAATTACTGGGAGTGCAGGTTTGGGTTTAAAAATGTTGAACTCAATTAATGTGACCTTTCCTAATCAAGTGTATATTGAGGACACTCATTTGCATGGGCCACTGCCAGAAAAAATAGTGGGATTAGTACTTCCCATGTCTTCTGCATCAGAAAAAGGGTTTTTTGTTATTCCATGAATTATTGACCAAGATGATAAAGGGGTTAATAAGATACAATTGTACACTGATACTCTGCATCATTAATGGCCGGTGACTCTATTGCCCAGTTATAATTGCTTCCATACATCCCTATAAATCCTTTAATTGGGATCCCATGGGCGCTTGAAGACTCTCCAGCTGTTTGTGGAGTGGGTGGTATGCAGTTTGCAAGAAGTAGTGTACATTGGTTGAAGGCATTGCATAGAGAAACTGGTGAGACTGCAAGGATTCAACCTCTTGTGTTGCCCCTGCATATAAACTTGTGGGGTAGAGATTTGCTGTCACAATTTCACACAAAAATTGTTATTGGATAATGGAAAAATTACAATTGTTAACCTCTCAGCCAGTCTGGATTGACCAATGGCCACTTCCAAAAGAAAAGCTTACAGCTTTACATCAATTGGTAGGACACATTGAACCAACTTCTAGTCCATATAACACTCCGGTATTTGTTATTAAAATGGAAAATGGAGATTTTTGCATGATCTGAGAACCATTAACTCCATCCTTCAACCAATGGGAGTGTTACAATGTGGTTTGCCTAACCCTAACCTGATCCCACGTAATTGGGATCTAGTTGTAGTAGATTTACGGGATTGCTTCTTTTCTATCCCTTTGCATGCAAATGACAAGAAATTATTTGCCTTTACCGTACCTGAGTTGAATAACAATGCACCTTCCTTTCGTTACCAATGGAAGGTTTTACCACAGGGAATGCTAAACAGTCCAACGATGTGCTAGTCATATGTTCGAATGGCTCTGGCTCCGTTCAGAACCTCTCATCCTGGATGGAAGGTTTACCACTACATGGATGATATTTTAATTGCAGCTCCCGGCCCACCGGGAACAGTTAAGGCAGCGTTACCTTGCCTTAAAGAGATATTATTATAATTTGGACTTCAAATTGCCCCAGAAAAAAATTCAAAGTCAAACGCCATATGTCTACTTAGGGCATAAGGTCCTTGCAACCTATGCTCATCCGGTCATTCCGGAAATGAAAATTGAGGAAAAGATTTCTCTAGTAAAATTACAACAAATACTAGGAACAATTAACTGGGTTAGACCCTATCTGGGGTTAACTACAGCAGTACTCCAGCTCTTGTTCTTGGCCCTAAAGGGCTCTGTGAGACCGAATTCTGCTATAACCTTATCAGCAGAACAAAGGAAGGTACTGACACGTTAATGCGGCTTTAACGCAGCATTGGGTTGATCGATGCATTCCTGATACTCCGTTTGCTTTGGCAATTTTACAAACTCCAGCCTTGCCTACTGCAGCTTTATTTCAATTACATGAAGTGCAGGTTTATATCATTGAATGGTTGCATTTGCAAAATACTCCCCAAAAAACAATTTCTACTATGGCTATGCTTTATAGTGAGTTAATCATCAAAGGCCGAAATCGCAGTATGCATTTATATGGCATAGATCTAGTTCAGCTATTTTTACCTATCTCCCTCACTCTGTGGGAAATTTGGTATAGTCAATCCATTGAATTGCAAATTGCTCTTGAAAATTGGCCAGGGAAGATTTCTTGCCACACCCCCAGTGACCCTCGTTTCCAGTTGCTTCGAAACGTATTTGTAAATTTTAATTCAGTTATTGCTAAGCAGCTAGTTGGGGGAGTGACCGTTTATGCGGACAGTGGTAAGACCTACGGCGCTTGTGCATGGAGACAGGAAGGGGTATGGAAAACAAAGATTACCCCTCCTCAGCAATCAGCACAAAGGGCTGAATTAGCTGCTGCTATTTTGGCCTTACAGGAATTTGCACAAGAACCGCTAAATCTTATTGTGGATTCTCTTTACGTTTATCAATTGATAAACATTGAATTTGCTTATCTTTCTCCATCTGTTGATGCTAATCTTATGAGTTTGTTTCTAGCTCTGCAAAACTGTCTTCATTCTCGCACACATTCTCTACATATCGCACACATTTGCAGCCACCAGCCACTTCCTGGGGAGCTGCAGGAAGGGAATGACATGGCTGACGCAGCGGCCTCGGCCATGTCCTGTCTCTCGCTTTCTTCTGTTACTCCATGGGACTCACATAGCTATTTTCATCAAAATGCCAAAGCTCTTTGTAAACGATTTGGTCTCACTGCTGCAGAAGCTGCAGCTATTATTCAACAATGTCCTAGTTGCAGTGCTCAATCCACTGCTCTTACTCAAGGAGTAAATCCTCGGGGGACATCTGCTTGTCAACTATGGCAGATGGATGTCACACAACACGCTCCCTTTAAACCATGGCACCATCTGCATGTCACCGTTGATACCTATTCAGGATTTATTATGGCAACACCTCAACGAGGAGAGGCTACAAAACATGTAGTCAACCATTGCCTCTGTACCTTCACATATGTGGGGCCACCAATGGAGATCAAAACCGATAATGGGCCCTGCTTACATTAGCACCGCCTTTGCAGAATTTTGTCATTGGTGGTCAATTATACATAAATTTGGCATTCCCTACAATTCCACTGGTCAGGCCATTGTGGAACGAGCTCATCAGACGCTAAAACAAGCACTCCTTCACACAAAAACAAAAACGGGGGAAGTGGATGGATATGGCTTGCCTTACATACAAAACATTCTTAATATTACCTTATACATTTTAAATTTTTTAAACATGACAGGATCTCCCGCTGCTACGGCAGCCAGTAGGCATTTTGCTTCCTCCCCTTCTGCAGGTACGCCAAGACCGAAAGTTCGGTATAAGAGACTACCAGATCCAACGTGGAAAGGACCTATCCCGCTGATAACTTGGGGCCAAGGATATGCTGCTGTTGAAGATGAGGGGACAGTTGTTTGGGTTCCTGCTCGCTGTGTGCGTCCTTATCATCAGCCAAAGGGGCAAGGGGATGGATTTGGGGGAATGGAAAAGAAACACGTTGATCCAGGACATGGGGAAGCTAGCAAACCATAATAAAACTGATTGTTGGGTATGTATACACATGCCAACTCACAAAACATCAGGGCTTCCAATGGTTGCAGTACCTCTGGCCGAAGGTGACTGGTATAAGGGACAATGCTATGGTTGTTCAGGGATGTGGTCTAACAGTTGGACTACAAGTAACATAAATACATTGCATCTTGGAAGCCGAATCCAAGAGGCGGCGGGTATCTGCTGGACTCACGAGACAGTAGAGAATATGACTTACTTGGGAACATATCCATTTTGTAACAAAACAATTATTATTGGCAATGGAAGTTGGGTATATCCGGATGACATGAAAACTAAAAATCTCACTTACTTTGTATATAATATTTCTAAATTTGATATCATATCTTTGATCAATGAAAATGGGTGTCCAATTATCCCTGCTAGAAAACCAGCTGCCCAAATGTGCAAATGGGAAATACGCACCACCGCCCACTTATTTGGCTATGTTAATGGAATCTTTTGCACAATTAATCTATGCTGAACCAAATATGGTTGGCCATCTCCTGGGAGCAAATCTATGGTTGCTGTGTGGACGGATGGCTATGATCGCATGCCAGCACGATGGAAAGGAGTCTGCACCTTTGGGAAAGTAATCCCATCTCATGTCATTTTAAAATCTTTGGGGACTGCTCATATCCGCAATGCGCGTTCCGCAACAGAAGTAAACTCTGTTTTGAATCATGACTACTGGACACAGATATCAAGGGGAGTTATTCCTCCTTTAGGAGTCATGATGAACTATAGAGATTTGCATCGTTTAAACAATTGGACAGTTACTATGTTTAAAGACACCATTAAAACTCTAAAGCTGCTTGAAGAAGAGCAAGGAAAAATCCTTGACTTTGTCCTGCAAACCAGATATGCGGTGGACACTATTTTGGCTGCGCAAGGGGGAGTTTGTGCTGTGATTCATACACATTGTTGCATGTATATCTGATTATTCTCCAAACATTATAGCTACTATACAGCATATGGAACAAACCCTGAGTGAGAATCTATTACAATCGGAGGACAAGGGACTGGACGTGTGGTCTGCACTTTGGTCCTGGTTGCCAGATGGTTCATGGATTCGTCACCTAATTGTTGGAGTGATATTGCTTTTTATACTTTCTCTTTGTGTATGCTGTTGTATCCAATGTCTCCCTGGACTTTTAGGAATGTGTCGGGTGAAGCCTATGGAAGGAGAACTGCTGTTGCAGATGGCGAAAAGCTACTGAGGCATCCGCGATCATCAAAAAACTAAAACAGGTTCAATGTGGGAATAAACTTTGACTTCAGTATTGGGTAATGATTAGTCTAAGACCTTATACATACATGTCTGTCTAATGATCACTGAGATAAGCAAGGAAATTAAAAAAAAACACCAGGAACAATTAAGCAGCTCAGACAATGGTAAACAATTGTGTACTATATCTAATTATTGTAATCCACAATGCGAATGCTTACTATGTACGGAATTCTCAATAAAAGGGAGCACTAGAATTTGCTCTAGACTCCCATCCCGAGTACACCAGCCTCTGTGTCTCATTCTTTCCATGGGAGACCACCACAGTTCAAGTTTCAGGAAAGCAGGCCTTTCTTTGTCTTAACACTAATTTAACTAGCCTAATTTTTTTCTAAACTTTAAATTGTTTCCAAGATCAAGAGGTGATGAAGTCATCCCTAAACAGGAGATAGGCATTCTGGACTATAATTCCAACCAACATGTCAGTAATATGGGGGTGCAGTATGAATTATCTGAATTCTGGAAGATACCCAACTGCTTTTCCTACTTTGCACTATCAAATATGTTTTAAATCATCAGGTACATGAAGTTTCATTTTCACAGTGGTTGAACTATTTACCTTTTTTATTCAGAAAACATTTTCAATTCCAGGCACTTTTTTCTCAGAAGACTCATAAACTGAATACAAGGTTATATGCTAGAAGCAGTCAGTTTGAAATTCATTTTTGTCCATTCATAATCAAGGATATTCACTACAGGAAAAAAAAAATGACTACATCAGAAGACATATTTCACCTAATGTTTAATTTATTTGGCTGGAATCTGTTCATGACAGTCATTCAGAATTATCTGCTCCATAATTCAAACCTCTCTGAAATTCAAAGTAAATATCTCTATGAAATATGAGGAGAAAATGCTTTAGAAAAATGTTGAAAATTCCTATTTGATTCCTTTTAATACAAAATGCATAACTGAGATATCCAATATACAAATACAAAATGTGCATAATAAAAGGTACCATAATATTGTACATACAGTATAAACTTTTTTAACAAAAATAATTTAAAAAATCCCTGGGACATCTGCAGATCTGGAGAAACATGAATACATGTTTTGGAAATATCAGAATGTGAGCATAACCTTTTCTCTTCTGTTCTTTTGAACAGTACCCTTTAGCAGCACAAAACATCTCTGAACTTTAGCAAGGCCAATTATTTTTTACTGGAAATTATTTCGCACCCAATTTGCTAGATATGCTACAAGAAAAAGGTAGCATTCCCTCTCAAGTGAACAGCATCAAATCCAAACAGAAGTTTTTCCATCCCCTGATTTACTACTGCCACTGCTTTTGTTTGAGCTGCCTCGGGGCTTCTTCTCCTTGGAACAGGATGGATTATTCTGATTATTATATGCATGGATGGCAAGATCTAAGCGTTCCTGAGCTACTTTGATTTCTCGCTGGATGTTCCCCAGTTCAGTGGGAATGTTCTCCTCATTGCTGCCATATTGTTGTTCTTGGGCAATATTGGCTTTATTTTGCTTATGTGCTATTTTGGCATTAGACAACTCTGTGTACTGTATTTGGTCAGGTTTCATTGCAATATTGTACCCTGGAGGAGCTGATGGAGTATTCCAAATAAAAGGATAATGATAAGTTCCTGAATCTTCTAGCTCCTTCCGCTTGTTATTCAATGTGTCCCGAATGGTGCCAAATCCCAAGTGAAGCATTTCCCAGATATTCAGAAGTAAACAGAGAATACTCACACCATACATGATGAGCAGAAATATGGTTTTTTCTGTGGGTCTTGAAATGAAACAGTCAATAAAATGGGGACATGGATTTCTGCTACAAAGGAATGCTGGACTGACTTCAAATCCGTAGAGTAAGTACTGACCTATCAGGAAGCCAATTTCAAACATGGTCCTACTCAGCAGTTGAAAGATGTAAATCTTCATAAGCCCATCTTCTCGGATTTGCCTCCTACCATCATGTTTTATTTTTGCGAGGGATGGATTTTGCTTGTTCTCTCGTTCACTCTCTACCTCAATCTCTGGATACATCATTGGATCTTCCTCATTATCGTCTTCTGCTTCTTCTAGACCTCGGTGTTGTTTCCAACGCATTAGAAGAGGTTTGCTTCGTAACTTCCGTTCCGTTTCACCATGTTGCACTATCCGAGCTATTTTGTGAGCAGCATAGCCTAAGTACATTACTGAGGGAGTAGAGACTAGGATGATTTGAAATACCCAAAACCTCACATGAGAGAGGGGGGCAAAAGCATCATAGCACACATTTTCACAACCTGGCTGTTCTGTATTGCAAACAAATTTGCTTTGTTCGTCATAATAGATGGATTCCCCTCCCACAGCAGTGAGAACAATGCGGAATACAATCAGTACAGTCAGCCAGATCTTCCCCACAAATGTGGAATGATTGTGGATCTCCTCAAGTAGACGGGTCAAGAAACTCCAACTCATCGTGGTCAAAGATATTTACCTAAGAACAACAAGGGAAGGGTACAGAGTAGTTTTAAAATATATTCTTTTCAACAAAGGAAAAATATGCCAACATTGAATTTGAACAATACATGATTTTACAATGTTCTAAATATTGCTCTATTGAATCCTGAAATAAATGAGAAAATACATTTAAAAATGATTCCATTTAATATTTATTAACATTTTATATTGACATGATTTATTTCTACTTTTATTTGTTAATTTAAACTAGACCAAGCCTAAGTCAGAACATATTATGAATGTTCTGTCCTATCAAAAGCCCCAAATTCAGTCATGTGACTGTGGAGACGGATGATAGCTGTTAAAACTTCAAATCCAGGTTGCAAGTATCCTTTTTGAGATCCTTTGTAACTTCAAGCAGTTGCTAAGTCACTGGTTAAGTTGAGGACTATCTGTAATATCCAGTTTCCAACAAAGGCCAGACAATCTAATAGAAAATTTTAAAATATGTTTCCACTGTTCAATTTTCCTGAAGAAAATATACATTCTGAAGTTCTATGTAAACTTTATATTTTATCTGAAGAATACTTTATTTCATTTCATTATCTAATTCAGGCTTCCTAAACTTTTTGCCATCATGCCTCCTTACATTAATTTTAATGTACGCACTTCTCCTAAAAATCCAGACATAATGTAGAATGTACAACTGAACCCACACATGCAACCTTCTACAATTCAGTAACAAATCTGGGACTAGAACAACTAGTAACCAACAACACTAGACTTAACAACTGCCTCGATCTCATCTTCTGCAATAGTTTGAATTCAATTTATGGAATACAAATCAAGGAACCCTTTTCCAACAGTGACCACAACATGATTAACTTTTGTCTCAACATACGCCCACACAAAAATCATCACAATGACGAAATCCCCAATTGTAACTTCAAAAAAGGCAACTACGATCTTATAAACAACAATCTCTCATTCCTTGATTGGCAATTTCTATTCTCTGGATGCAATACTGTAGAAGACCATTACAACATATTTTTACTTGAAGTCCAAAGAATAATCAAACTATATGTACCATTAACAACTCCCAAAACCAGAAAAAAACAAATTACCCATAACAATAAGGAAGCTTCAATCCAAGAAGAAATCACTTTGTCAGAAAAACAAATCTGGTCACGTTGCCAACTTCAAAAGCCGATACAAAAATTTATGCTACCAGATAAAAACTAAATGCATCAATTATCACATTAAACAAAAAGAAAACCTTCTACGCACCAATTCTACCTGTACTTTCTACAATTTTGTAAACAATGAACTAAAAGACTCAAGGTCCATCCCACCCCTGAAAGGACCTAATGGTAAAGACTGCAACGATGACACCATTAAAGCCAATCTCTTTAACACATTCTTTGGCTCAGTATTTGTAAACAGCAATGGATCATGCCCAATATTTCCTAGTCGAACCACAGACAACTACAATGATCTAATACATATTGATTTTACAGTAGACAATGTTGAAAAAGCACTAGGCAATTTAAAACTATTTCTATCTATTGGACCAGACGGAATATATGCCTACTTCTTAAAAAAGCTATCCACTGCCATAGCCGAACCTCTAAGCATAATCTTTGAAAAATCTTTCAGGACCAGCTCCTTGCCAAAACTATGGTCACAAGCCACAGTCATCCCCATCTTCAAAAAGGGAGACCCCAGCCTAGTTGAAAATTACAGATCAATTTCTTTATGCTGCGTCACCTGTAAAGTCATGGAATCAATTATTAACCAACCCATCATCCTCCATTTAGAAACAAACTACCTACTCTCTAATAAACAATTTGGTTTCAGGGAAAAACTATCATGTAATCTGCCTTTGATTCAGTGGTACATGACAAACTACTTCTAAAACTAAAATCTTACGGTATCTCTGGACACCTACATAACTGGATAGAAGCATTCCTGTCAAACAGACAACAAATGGTCAAAATTGGGCGCGTCCTATCAAATTCTGTACCTGTCAACAGTGGTGTCCCCCAAAGCAGTATTCTAGGACCAACTCTTTTCATACTCTATATAAATGACCTCTGTGATCATATCAAGAGCAACTGTGTTCTCTTCACTGATGATGTAAAGCTATTCAACAGCACAGACAATACTGCTATCCTTCAAAAAGACCTGGACTATGTATCAGAATGGTCAAACAAATGGCAACTTCAAATCTCAACAAATAAATGCTCTGTCCTACATATTGGCAAAAAAAAATCAGAAAAATAAAATACAGGCTGAATAGTCAAGACCTTGTTGATGATCCAAACTCTGTCAAGGAACTTGGAGTACTCATCTCTAATGATCTAAGTGCTAGAGCCCAATGTAACTACATCACAAAAAAGGCGTTAAAGAGTTGTTAACCTAATCTTACGTAGCTTTTTCTCTGGTAATATTATACTAATAACTAGAGCATACAAAACATTTGCTAGACCAATACTCGAATACAGCTCAACAGTCTGGAACTCACATTACGTATCTGATATTAACACAGTTGAGAAGGTCTAGAAATATTTCACAAAAAGAGTTCTCCACTCCTCTACTCATTGCAGAATACCTTATGCCACCAGACTTGAAATTCTAAACCTAGAAAACCTAGAACTACGCCGCCTTCGGTCCAATCTAAGTACAGTATACAATCATACATTGCAATGTCTTACATGTCAATGAATACTTCAGCTTCAACCATAACAACACAAGAGCAAACAATAGATACAAATTCAAGGTTAATCGCACCAAACATGATTGCAGGAAATACGACTTCAGCAACAGAATGGTCAATGTTCGGAATACTCTACCTGACTGTGGTTTCTTCCCCAAACCCCAAAAACTTTAAACTGTCTACTATTGACCTCACCCCTTTCCTAAGAGGTCTCTATGGGGTGTGCATAAGCGCACCAACATGCTTACCGTCCCTGTCCTATTGTTTCTTTTATTTATTTTTCTTATATGTATCCATGTATTCATAACTGTTTTTACTTATACCTTTTATCTTGTAAGGAATTGACAAAAAATAAATAAAATAAATAAAATAAAAACAAATGAACAATGAAAAGAATAGTCAAACTTTGAGGAAAAGGGGTTTATTATAACAATATGCAACTTAAAGGTTCTTCACATATCCTCTGGATTCTGCACCTTGCCAAGGGAGGCAACTCACACCTTTAGAAAACTTGATCTAATTATGGCCGCCACGAAGATGCCAGCAACCGGGTAAGAACTGTGCTGGAGGAAGTGTGAAAAGTGAAAGTTCTGTCTGAGCCGGGTCAAGTAACAACTTTTAAATTGCCTGGAATTGAGCTGCTTGTTGCTGGAGGATACATTGTATCCCTAAGAAGAGCGAAAAGCGGCGGAGAAGCTGTTAAAGGGAACTTTTTTTTATTTTTTTTTATTCTCCCACCCCATGGAAAAAGCAGAAATATTTGGATATTAGACATTGAAAGTGGATTGCTTTGAAAGCTAAGCTAAGAGACAAAGGGATTTTTGGACATTGAAAAATTTAAGAAATTGGAAAATTTTTGCTGGAGGTATGGATTTTTGATTATTTAAAATTGTTATTGCAAGTGGGAAGGGAGAAAAAAAAAAATTGGAGCAGAAACTGAAAAAGGAGGAGACTGTCTAGAATGTCTTGGTGGATCCCAAAAGAAGATATATGGTAATTGGACCTCTTTGATTAAAAATTAATTTAGAAAGAGAAAGAGAAGAAGGAAGAAAAGTATTAACTTTTGGAACTTTTTTCTTTTTTTTAATTGCTTTTGATTGTCCTGGATTAAAAATACTTGTGGTTGTTTTGGAAAAAGTTTTCCCTTTTCATAATGGCATTGTCTGTGGATGAACTAGAGATTGACTATCAAAAATATAAAAAAGAAGATACTTTGGGCGCTTTGTTCCAATTCTTAGAAATGGCGTTATGTTCTGTTGAAAAGTTGATTATGCAGCAGAAGGACTGGGACAAGGAAGAAGAGGAAGAAGAAGCCATCTTTGATGAACAATGGGTTCCTTCCGGAGAGGAGGAGAAAAAGGATAAGAAAAAGGGGTTTTTAAGAATTATAAAAACAACCAAAAGAGAGAAAAATGAGCGAAAAGATGGAGGCAAGGTTAGAAAGCAAAGGAAAAGGAGCAAGAAAAGCGAAGAGAAAAAGCAAAGGGGTAGAAAGGGCAAGGAGAAGAATAAGCAAGAGAGAAAAGGGGGGAGGAGAAGCCTTAATGGGGGGAAGCAAGATTTAAAAAAAAAAAGTTTATTTAGAGACAATGGGTGAATTTAATTTAGATTAAAAGAGGGATTCTGGAGGGTATATAAGAGTGTGTTTTTATATGTATATTTAGAATAAAAAATTTATTATGTAATTTTAGAATCTTTTAAACAGAATCCCAAGAAAGATTTATATGTAGTATTTTTAAGTTAGGTAATGAGTTATAGATGTAACTCCAATTGTTGTACAGGAGAAGTATAGTAAAAGAAAAAAGATGAATGGATGTTTGGAAATAGAACAGACAAAGAATGTTGTTGAAAATGGTAATAATGGAAGGATATATATGCTTTTCTTTTGATTTTGTATATTGATAAAAGGCAATAAAATTTTAATTGATAAATAATTTGGATGGAAAAGAGAAGTAGGGACAAGATATGAAGTTAATATTATAATGAAATATTAATATTATAATCTTGAAATGTTATGTTTTATTGGTCTATCATTATTATTATTTTTTAGAAAAGAATTTATAAGCTGTTATGCCTTGATTTTGTGTGCATTGTTTTTAGAAAACTGATAAAAATGGTTTTTATATACATATATATAAAAAAAAATGATAATAAGATATGGAAGGAGATTTAGGTTGAATATGATGTTTGAATTTGTGTCTGTGTAAAGAGTTTTAACCCGGGAACAGACAACCTTCAGAAAAGATCTTTTAGTTTTGTCTATGTTTTATGTTTTGTGTTTGTATGTTTGTGTATTATGCTTATGATAAAACTAACAAAATTTGTTTTTTATTAAAAAAAAAAAAGGAAAAAAGAATCAATAAAACCTTGGAGGAATGTTAGATGAGAATAATTTAAACAAGCCAGAAAGAAAAGAATATGATGACTATAAAATGGATAAATATGGAAGAGAAATGAAATTGAATAGGAGTAAAGAGAAATAATGAGAAATTTGATGAAAGATATTTGTGTGTCCATATGGGGATGGGATAAATTGGAATTATGCTGTATAAAAATATTGTTTTGTTTGACTTGTAAGGACTTACAATATTAAGAGGTTTTATGTGTTTATGTATTTACTGATTAATGATTTGTTGTTTTATCTTTAAAATTAATAAAAATTTGTTTCAAAAAAAAAAGAAAACTTGATCTAATTGATGCATTTCTTGAAGGAAGCACATATTCTAACTGAACTGCATTCTAACAGTTTAAGGCCATGAATTTGTAGTTACAATCCTACTTCCAAATCAATTATGAAGTACTTACAGGAAAGGAAAATAAGAGTTTTGAAATATCTTTATAATCCCAGACTTGACTGTTATTGACAATCTGTGAAGAGATTGGGATCCACACAAAAGAGCAAAAGGGAGCAAGTGGGCATTGCAACATTAACTCTATCCCTTTTATATGTGCACTGCTTATGCAAATACATAAGAAGTGGAGTTTGTGTCATGAGGTCACAACACATTTTATCATGAGTATTGCTGGCTGAGATATAGAGAGAGCTCATACATGTAAATCATGCAAGGAGACCTAGGAATAATTTTGAGCTAGAATTCTACAAGGAAAGGTTGAGGAAAAAAAATCCAAAAGCAAAAATAGAAAAACTCTTAGCTAGTTACAGAAAACGTTGGGCAATGTTTATTACAAAGTAGAGACTGAAATATGTTCATTTTTTTTACACCTGCTCTGTTGACTATTTTCTTATTTTGAACTATAGAAAATTATACAAAAATAGTTAAGTATGCATGCAAATTTTCCAAGATCTCAATGCCACAACTTTTGCAGTCAGCTCTGTAACATATGACCTTCAAGATTACTTTTCTAGTCATTTTACTTCATTTTCTAAATAAAAGGGTTATTCAGCTCTTGCAAGCTTGTCTCATGTGACTTGTTATAAAGAAAAGTTGCATTTTAAAAAAAGCTGTGGATTTAAAAATGACTGGTTTTCAGTTTTCAATAGAACTTTTGTTCTGCCGGCCTGCTTTGGTATTTTAACAAGCCCTGGCTGATCTCTTCCAGACCCATCTAAAGGCAAATCTAGGTATTGGAATATAAGGAAAATAAAAAGGGAGAAGAGAAGCAATTATATATTCACAAGCAATTTTCTTCTCTTTCCTCTTTCTATAAATCTATCCATAGTTAGAAAAAAAGAAAAATGTATGCATCCCATATCAGGAATTCAAAGTGTTTTTATGATTTTTTTAATGTTATGATTTGTAGAACAAATTCTAGAAAGAGGGCTGCAATTTTTTTAATGACACTAACATTTGAAAAGCATCTCAGAGGCCTGTTCCTCAAAAATAAACTAATGCTACATATTTTTTCTTCAACTTATTAAATTCTGGATATTGAAAAGGCTGATTTTATTAAACACATTTAAAAATACCAGGTTTCCCCCATCGTTTGCTTATCAGGTTGCTACTTGGGATTTTCATTTGTGGCTAGATTTATTATAAAAGAATTGTAGGAAGAACGTGTTGGATATATTCATCACCTTGAGTTATCTGTAAAAATAAGTTTATTTATATAAACAAACAGATAGATAGGCAGACTGACAAACAGACACAACTTCAGGACATTGTTTAAATCCCCCACTAAGGCTTTGGGGAAAGAACAATCAACCAATGGAACAGCTTGCCCTTGTATTGGATTTGAGAGGATTGCTTGCTTGCTGAATTTGAATTGGTTTGGTTTCCTTCTTCTTGTGAAACTACAGCCAAAGAGTTCCAATTATGCTCAGAACTATTGAGAAGAGCCATGATATTAAACAAAGCAGCATGTTTTCATCTAGAATTAAATGGACATGACAGCAGCAGAGGCAACATACAGAATGAAACATATCCTGCAGGAAGTCATGTACCAAGGGCTCTAAATGAGTCTAGACTATTCTGAAAATCTGGTTCAGCAGCTAACCACTATCCTTGACATGTCTAGCCTTGTAACTATGCAGAAAATATTTAATCATCCCAAAATCATGTTATTAGCAAATCTGTTGATACCCACTATTACATCATTTGAAGCATTTAGTAATCTAAAAAGAACATAGACAAATAAAACCCGTTTCCTTCAAGGCATGTATGGGTAAGCTTGTCTGCCCTTTGGGAGTTTTATGCATTTAATGTGAAATAGCCATACATGTCTAATTCAGTTTTATGGAATATCCACATGAAATCAGCAGCAGCAGTGGCATATTTATGTGCTTAGTGTTTCACTCACTTTTTCTCAGATTTCAGCAGTTTGGTTGGAAAACCAAATATAATAACACAATCTTCAAAAAGTATGGATGAATATTAGAACTATCTCCCCAAATGTAGTTTTGTATTTCAGGGTTATGCTGAACAACTACACTTATTCCCATTTGGCATATTAAAAATTATTTCCTGAATAGAGGCATATGTTGTTATGTGTTTTTTGATATGTGAAAACTAAATGCCTTTTATATACAAAAGCATTAAATGAAAGATAATTAATGCATTTTCTCCCAACATTTGAAAATTATTTTTTACTTAAAAACATACCAAATGCATATAGTCCTCAAGTTGTGGTGGTAATTAGGACCAGAATTTCTTTTACTAAGTGATCTGGTTGTAATGTGCAATATTTCATTGCTGCATCCTTAGCTAACAGCAATCCTGGTCACCTTGGTTAACCAAATATCACCAGTCACCACTTCCAGTTTAATCCCTTCCACTTCCACATCTCAATAAGATAAGCATAATCCTCTTCCTTTCTCTAGCTTTTGGATCACCTTGAACTCTTCACCTCTGCCAGCCTTGCCACCCTGCATTCCACTCACCCTATCAGCCCTGGCAGTGTGAGAGGAGCACAAGGTAACTCTCTGACAAGACCAGTAGTAGAGTACAGGCTGGCAAACCCAGCAGAACCATCAGGATGATAGGAGTGACTTTCCACAGACTGGCTGGCCCAATGAAAAGATGAGGGTTGAGGTGCAGGCCAAGGGATGGTGGTAGCTATCTGGCCTCTGGCCTTCCCTACTTCAGCCCTAGTACTGATGTCAACGGATACCCGTGTAAAGTGGCTAAAAGGGCAGAGATAAGCGACAGTTGAAGCATCCCTGTGGTTTAAGTGTGGACGGGCTGCCATATTCCTGAATGTTGATTAATGACCGCCATTCTGGGGGAGTAACATTCATTCAGCACAAATATTTTTTGCTGAATGAATAGTTGTATATAACTGAAAGACTACTTACGTACATCATACTCGTTGGAACAGGAAAACTTTTTGTTTTTTAAAAAAAGCCATAATGTAAATTAAGAGAGTTTAAAAAAATGGATTTGTTCAAATAATATTACCCACTTTCCTCATAGATAAATGCTGTATTATATATACAAAAAAAATACTATGTAAAATATGTTCACAGTAAGACATAAATTATCTTTAATCAATGAGAGATTTCAAAAATACTTCCCAGAAAAATAGTTATTCATGGCAGCATTTGCCTTGTTTGAACCAGCCTTCATTCATTGGTATGTCTGCCTTGCACATCAGCAAGTAGAAAATTAAACAATACAGTAGGGTTCAAAATTATCAGAAAAGGAATACCTCCTAATTTAGTCTTTATCTTCAATTGAGTCAGTTTGGTGTAGTGGTTAAGACCGGGATAGTAGGAGTTCTAGTTCCTTGGACCCAAAGCCTGTTGGGCCAGCTGCTTTCTTTCAGCCCTAGCAAGGTAGCAATGGCAAATGACTTCTGAAAAATCTTCCCAAGAAAACTTCGGGGGTTCAGGCAGTTTTCGAGAATCAGACACAATGAAAGAAATTTTTTTTTCCAATCACCAATATTTGAGTAGTAGGGTGATCGTTATTCTTTTACAAGAAAATTCCTTGGACTTAAAATTACATTGCATACAGCTGGATCAATGCATCAATATCCTTTCAATGAAGAGGAAAGTATATTTTTATCTGTAATGGAAATGATTAAGTAAAAATAAAGTTGTTTTCACAATACAAATCGTTCTTTTCAACAAGGCAAACCATTTAGGGGATAATGAAAGGCGAGAGATGTTAGTGGTTAAGTTAAATATACATGCTGAAATAAAGCCCTCAAGCTCTGTATTACAGGAGATGTTGTTACTGATTATTGCAACTCACAAAGCTTTCCTGACTTGCTCCCAAGATGCCATAGGCAGGGGGGTGGGAAATCGTGCTTCCCAGCTGTACCAAGGAATTCACACCTCAGTCAAAATGAAACACATCCTAGCCAGCTGAAGTCAAGGCCATCTCCATAGAGACCTGCAACAGCTGGAGGGAGTGACTTCTATGACCTGCGAAATTGCTTCGCTGGGGAATGTGACTGGTGACACACCTTGGGAGGAGAGGGTAACAGGGTCAGAGGCAAGGCATGAACTGGGTGAAGTCAGAGTTGGTTTCATTTAGTTCGTGCAGACATGGCGCTCCTAATAAATGACTGCGTTTTTCTTGCCCAATGGCTTGAGGTTCCTGATTTTATTAGGGCATTGGTCAGAACTCTGACATGCAAGGATTACGGAAAGCCTAGACAAGGGAAAGCTATTGACAATTTGGGAAGTTTGAAAGAAAAAATAATTTATGGCAGTTTAATGATTTAAAAGATTTCCATGGACTACAAACACTGAACACAAGCAGTCTGTAATTTCTGAAAAATTATGCCATATTAAAAACATTCAGATAGATGATAGACAGACAGAGAGATATAAATTTGTCATGCATGTTTCCGTTTACTAAAAATATTAGAAACTGAACAATAAATTAGCTATATGTGAATACGGCTACCTGTCCACTAAAACATACTTATATCTGAAATGATTGGCCCTATTTCCAAAGACTGCCCTTTTATTATACCGAATATCAACTTTATTCATCCTCTTATTATTCATCTTCTGAGAAAAAAAGAAAGACAGTAGGTGTCCTTCTGCTTATAATAAATCTTAAGATGCTCATTATAAACAGTTCACATCATAAACTGAAGATATCCATTAACACCCTAATAAAAGGTCCAACTTTTTGGATCATATGTAACCTAATGTAACCAACCATGTAGACAAGTCTTATGCTCCTCTACAATTTTGCCAAGAAAACCAATTTAGGATCATCAATATACTTCAGCATAATCAGAATGACTATGTCTTATGCAATCATCCACGGACCAGTACAGGCCTTATTGTTAAGACATATCCAAGTGCTGATGGCAGTTCAAATCATGAATTTTTGATGGCCAATATTAAAGTCAAACTATGCACCAACAAAAAGGCAGCACCTCCAAATATTTTTGATGTTACCAAAATTCCTGTATACATATACAATTGAGATGAAAAATAGACCGCGCACTGCTGAGAAGACGCCTGATGGTAGGAGACGCCTGATGGTAGGACATTCAATTGATCATTGTTCGAACTGCATCCTACAAGAAGCCAGGGAAAAATTACAAGTGGCACTGAGATGAAACCATAAAAATATCTGAGCAAAAGAAGCTGCCAAAGCAGCAGGCCAATGGGAAGAACCAAGAAGATGGAATGCTACTTTCCAAAGAGTAGCAAAGAAAATGAAGTTTATTGGGATGAGCGATGTAAACAGCTTGAAGTGGATTACATGAAAGCTCATGCCAGGAATGCATTTATACAAGTCAAAAAGATCCGAGCACTATTTACAGGGCATCCTCGACGTACAACCACAACTGAGCCCAAAATTATGTTGCTAAGTGAAACTTTTGAAAAGTGGGTTTTGTCCCATTTTACAACTTTTCTTGCCACAGTTGTTAAGTGAATCATTGCAGTTGTTAAGTTAGTAACATGGTTGTTAAGTGAATCTGGCTTCCCTCATGGACTTTGCTTATCAGAAGGTTGCAAAAGGAGATCACATGACCTTGGGACACTGAAACCATCATAAATATGAATCAGCTACAAACATCCGAATTTTGATCACATGACCATGGGGAAGCTGCAACGGTCATAAGTGTGAAAAACGGTAATGAAGTCACTTTTTTCAGTGCTGTTGTAACTTTGAGCGGTCACTAAACAAACTGTTATAAGTCAAGGACTACCTTACATTAAAAACAAAGAAGGGAAAGAACTGACCAACCATCAAGCCATCAAAAACAGATGGCAAGAATATCAAAACATCTTGTATATATGCTTAATCGATTACAAGACAGTTTTCGATTGTGTTGATCATAAGAAGGTATAGTGAGCCCTATAAGATTTGGAGCTACCAGCACATCTGGCTAGGTTGGTACAATCATTGTACACAAATTAGGAAGCCATTGTCTAACCCTAACCCTAACTATTGTATCTCCTGATGAACCATATAAAGACCAAATAATCTGCCGGCTTTGGGAAATAAAAAAGAATAGACTTTGCAGCGGTGACAGATTACTGACAGAACACTGAATACTACTTGGACTTTTTAAAATAAGGCAAGGTGGTTCATCAGGAAGAACTGGAGATACAAAAATAAATTATGATGCTACTCCAAAGCTTTCATGACATGATGATGGGGAATTTCAGGAAGATAAAGGATTTATTACATGAGATAACTAGAAAGACTAAAAATGTGCAACAAAGAACAATGAAGCAAGATAATAAAACCCAGAAAACAAGGCTGTAAAACAACTTGTAAGCTTACAGGACGAGATAGGACAACACAACAAATAGAACAAGGAGAAAAGAAGGAGGAGATGATAAAGTTGGGTGAAAAAAAGTTGGGAAAATATATATTAGGAGCAAGAAAAATGGAAACGAACAAATTGAAATATATTTTTGGAAAAAAGACGAGGAGGAGGAGGAGGAAGAGGAAGAGGAAGAGGAGGAGGAGGAGGAGGAGGAGGAGGAGAAGAAGAAGAAGAAGAAGAAGAAGAAGAAGAAGAAGAAGAAGAAGAAGAAGAAGAAGAAGAAGAAGAAGAAGAAGAAGAAGAAGAAGAAGAAGTTCTTTATTGTCATTGTACAAGTACAACGAAACTGTGGATGCACCCCAGCAACTGTTTGTAACACAATAAAACCAAAGCACTTAAACATGAAGATAAGAAAGATAGAGTACCCACGTCTCCATTTGCAATTAGAAAACAATATCTAAGAATGTACACAAAATATACATCCAACACTGATTGTGACGCTTTACTGAGTATAATACACAAGAGATGGATTGTTCTGTAATATGTTATTATACATCTGAATGGGGTATTGAGATTTCACATCTTTTCACATCTTAATAAGGTAGTGACTGTGTTTATTTGCGGCTCAGATGGCCCAGGAAAATAAACTATTTGTTAGTCTAGTGGTGTGGGATTTTATTGACCTAAAGCGCTGTCCAGACGTCAGAAATGGCCACTGCTGCCGAAAAAAAGGGGCGTCAAGGGTAAGTGGATCGGGAGAAGGCGAGTTAAGAAAGACGCTGCCTCCCTCCCCCAGCCCGGGCCACACGGGCTCTCAGGTTCATCTCCACCCAAATTCCAATCAGAAAGGGAAAAAAGCCAGTCCACCAGCAAGTTTAAAAATTAAATAATAAGCAAAAAAACATGAACTGGAAAAAAGGCGTGAAATAATGAAAGTGCTAAACTGGCAAACCGGCTAGCTGTCAAACCTGATCTAAGCCTCTCTGAGAAAAAAAGCTTAATCCAGGGGGTGAAAATTCTTCTACAATCCTAACTATTTAGAGCTTTAAGGGGTGGTCTGAACATGCTGAGATTGAGTGAAGAACTGGGGACCGTTACCAGGGGTGTGTCCTCAGTTTTTCAACTCAGTCTGCAGAGCTAGAAGACTAGAGACTACCCATCCTGGACTCTCCCTTCGGTTCAGTGGAGAAGAGACCAATCACGGTTGTGTCGTCTGCAAACTTTATGATGGTGTTTGTTGCATGGCTTGGTGAGCAGTCAAAGGCGTACAAGGCATATAGCAGGGGGCTCAAGACACAACCCTGGGGGAACCAGTACTGAGTGTAATAGTGGAAGAAAGATGGGGGCCAAGTCTAACAGACTGTGGTTTGTTTGTCAAAAAGATATGACTTATGCGTGTACTGGCAGCAAAAAACAGTAGGGATAGAAATGATCGTTGGGTTGAATATGAAAAATGTAGAACCCAAGGGAAGAGTATGGGAGGCAAGTCGAAAAGAGAACAATGAAACTTTTAAGAGGATGAGAGATGATGGGTAGGAAGAATTCTTAAAAAACACGATTGGCTCTACTAAAAATTACAATAGATTGAAAAATTAGAAATAGGAAGAATTGTTATACATATTTTTACATACCATATTTAAAGTGAATGTTAAAGGTTAAGATTAGATTTTGAAAAAGGATGCTATCAGGTATGTTCAAAAATAATGGTACTACTATTAGAAGGATGTAGCAAATGTTGAATAATTGAAAAATGAAGGATTATGCGCTGATACAGATATGTATAACATTAGATTACATAAGTCTGATTAACGTTGTAATTTTCATTCATATCAATATTACTTTTGTATCAAAATGAATGACACGCAGATGCCACACTGTCCATGAAATGACATTGATGTATGTTTAAAAAAAAACTTTATCTGAAATAAAAAGATCTGGAGCTACCAGCACATCTGGCCACGTTGGTGCAATCATTGTACACAAATTAGGAAGCCATTGTGTGAACACCCTATGGCAGGGGTCTTCAAACTTGACAGCTTTAAGACTTGTGGCCTTCAACTCCCAGAATTCCTCCTCCAGTCATGTTACCTCAGGAGTTCTGGGAGTTGAAGTCCACATATCTTAAACTTGTCAAGTTTAAAGATCTATGAAGATACCAATTGGTTTAAGATAGAAAAAGAAGCACATCAAGATTGTATTCTCTCACCTTTCTTATTCAACCTGTATGTCACAGTGATCATGAGGAAACTATATCTTGAAGAATCCAAAATCAAGGTAAAGATAGGAAGAAGAAACATGAACAATCTTCAATATGCTCACGATACAACTCAGAAACAAAAGAAGGCTTGGAACGTTTGATTAAGAAAAATCAAAGAAAAAAATGACAATTTTGGTCAAAATGGTCAAGCTTGTGATCACTGCAAGAAAGGAAACCTCAAAATAGACACTGATGGTGAAGTGTTCGAATGTATGGAAAAATTCACTTTCCTAGGATCACAGATTGCTCAAAACAGTGAGTGCAGCCCAGAAATAAAACATCAGATTGCACTGGATCTCACAATAATGATAAACATGAGCTGAAAATGGAAATACAAAAACATCAGCCTGGCAACCAAATGCAGGTTAATCTACTCTGTTGTTTCGCTATATCTCTCTGTGGTTGTGAAAGTTGAGCCTTAAAAAAGCAAGCAAGAAAGAAAAATTGACTCATTTGAGCTGTGTGCTGGAGAAGAATTCTGCATATTCCTTGGAAAGCAAATACATGACTAAAAAGCACAATCACAAAATGGCTTATTTTGGCCATGTCATGTCAAGGAATTCACTGGAGAAAGCAAATACATTTAGAAGAATTGGTGGTAAAAGAAAATCAGGCTCCAAGGTACACGGTAGCTGGATGCCATCAAAGCTGACACCAGAGCATAGAACTACTCAAAGTGGTGCAAGTTCGGAAGATGTGGAGAGACCTGGCCCATAGAATTGCCAAGAGTCAGACACGACTGAATAGGAAACATGATCAACATTCTCTCCTGCTCAAGAAATAGGTGGCAGTTGTGCCTAGGACAGGTTTATATAGTGCACCAACTGCAGCCATTTCTGCATCATGCAAGCTGTTTAGTCACTCATGCCTTAGACATCTCCAGTTGAACTACTGCAACACCCTCTACATGGGGTTGCCTAGAAGCTTCAGTTGCTACAGAATGTAGCAGCGTGGGCAGTTATGTGAGCTCCTAGGAGAAAGTAGTATTGGCTGCCAGTCTGCTTCCAGGTCCAATTCCAGATGCTGGTTTTAATATTTAAAGCCCTTCATGACATGAATTCAGGCTATCTGAGGGACCGCTTTTCCCTGTTTACATCAGTCCATCCCAGCAGATCTTACAGATTTTCTCTACTGTGGGGCCTGCCTTAAGGAATATTCTTCTCCCCAAAATTAGATTGGTATCATTCCTTTTGAATATTCCAAATTATCAAAAAACAAGACCTCAAGTTCCGGCTTTGCAGCTAGGCTTGGGGCCCTCTTAGAATCACAGACTTATCTATTTGAGGGGGCCATTATTATTTTCTTCAACTATGAGATGTCCAGTTTTTAAAGATATTTATTATTATGGTATTTTATATTTGTATTGTATTTTTTTTATTCTCACTTTTTATATATTGTTATGTACCAGTCAAAGGGGCCTGGAGTGAGATGGATGGCTACATAAATTTAATAGAGAGACAGAGACAAAGGTTTTATGGTTTGTTTGTTTGTTTTTGTGTTCTCATATTGGAAAGTTGCCTTTATGTAACAATTCTGCTGACAGCTACAGGTTATGAATTCTATGTAAGGAAGTTAAGTGGGCAGACAGATTCCATCCCTCAACATGCATAAATCAAGTCTGTTCCCCCAGAGCTATTATAGCATGCATTGTTGGTAGAAAGCAGAAGTCACTATTTTTTTTTTGAAGCAAATTTTTATTAATTTTAAAGATAAAACAACACATCATTAACCATTAAATACATAAATACATAAAACCTCTTAACATTATAGATCCTTACAAATCGAATAAAACATTATTTTTATACAACATAATTCCAATTTATCCCATCTCCATATGGACACACAAATATCTTTCAGCAAATTTCTCATTATTTCTCTTTACTCCTATTCAATTTCATTTCTCTTCCATATTTATCCATTTTATAGTCATCATATTCATTTCTTTCTGGCTTGTTTAAATTATTCTCATCTAACATTCCTCCAAGGTTTTATTGATTCTTTTTTCCTTTTTTTTATAAAAAACAAATTTTGTTAATTTTACCAAAAACACAACACACAAACATACAAAACACAAAACATAAACAAAACTAAAAGATCTTTTCTGAAGGTTGTCTGTTCCCGGGTTAAAACTCTTCACACAGACACAAATTCAAACATCATATTCATCCCATATATCCTTCCATATCTTATTATCATTTTCTTTTTTATATATATATATAAAAACCATTTTTATCAGTTTTATAAAAACAATGCACAAAGAGTCAAGGCCTAACAGCTTATAAATTCTTTTCTAGGAAAAAATAATAATAAAAGACCAATAAGGCATAACATTTCCAAATTATAATATCAATACTTCATATAGTATTAACTTCATATCTTATCCCTACTTCTCCTTTCCATCCAAATTATTTCTTATTAATTAAAATTTTATTGCCTTTTATCAATATACAAAATCCAAAAAAAAGCATATATATCCTTCCATATCTTATTACCATTTTCAACAACATTCTTTGTCTGTTCTATTTCCAATTATCCATTCATCTTTTTTTTTTTTCTTTTACTATACTTCTCCTGTACACCAATTGGAGTAAACATCTATAACTCATTACCCTAACTTAAAAATACTACGTATAGCAATTTTTCTTGGGATTCTGTTTAAAAGATTCTAAGATTACATAATAAATTTTATATTCTAAATACACATATCACAAACCTATGTACCCTCCAGAATCCCTCTTTTAATCTAAATTAAATTCACCCATTGTCTCTAAATAAACTTTTTTTCTTTAGGTCTTGCTTCCCCCCGTTAAGGCTTCTCCTCCCCCCCTTTCTCTCTTGCTTATTCTTCTCCTTGCCCTTTTTACCCCTTTGCTTTTTCTCTTCGCTTTTGCTCCTTTTCCTTTGCTTTCTAACCTTGCCTCCACCTTTTCGCTCATTTTTCTCTCTTTTGGTTGTTTTTATAATTCTTAAAATCCCCTTTTTCTTATCCTTTTTCTCCTCCTCTCCGGAAGGGACCCATTGTTCATCAAAGATGGCTTCTTCTTCCTCTTCTTCCTTGTCCCAGTCCTTCTGCTGCGTAATCAACCTTTCACAAGTACATAACGCCATTTCTAAGAATTGAAACAAAGCGCCCAAAGTATCTTCTTTTTTATATTTTTGATATTCAATCTCTAGTTCATCCACAAACGATGCCATTATGAAAAGGGAAACTTTTTCCAAAACAACCACAAGTATTTTTAATCAAAGACAATCAAAAGCAATTAAAAAAAAAAAAGTTCCAAAAGTTAATACTTTTCTTCCTTCTTCTCTTTCTCTTTCTGGGGTTAATTTTTAATCAAAGAGGTCCAATTACCATATATCTTCCTTTGGGATTCTAGGCAATCTCCTCCTTTTTCAGTTTCTGCTCCAATTTTTTTTTCTCCCTTCCCACTTGCAATGTCAATTTTAAATAATCAGAAATCCATACCTCCAACAAGGGTTTTCCAATTTCTTAAATTTTTCAATGTCCAAAAATCCTTTTGTCTCTTAGCTTCAACTTTCAAAGCAATCCACTTTCAATGTCCAATATATCCAAATATTTCTGCTGTTTCCATGGGGTGGGAGAGTAAAGAAAAAAAAAGTTCCCTTTAACAGCTTCTCCGCCACTTTTCGCTCTTCTTAGGGATACAATGTATCCTCCAGCAATTCAAACAGCTCAATTCCAGGCAATTTAAAAGATGTTACTTGACCCGGCTCAGACAGAACTTTCACTCTTCACACGTCCTCCAGCACAATCTTACCCGGTTGCTGGCTTCTTCGTGGCGGCCATTGCTGACCGCCGCTCCACCGCCTTGGGAAAAAGGGGTTTTTCCGGAGAAGGGGGGGTCTGCGACACCCCCACCTCCCTATCTGACTCCCCTCTCTCTTCAGCTGTCCCTACAGGGCAGCCATATCCCCCTGACCCATCTGGATCGGGGGTACCTCGACGGCTAGCACAGCAGGAATCGCGAGCTGTCGCGAATTCCTGCTGCCCCGAAGCCACGCGAAACCGGAAACCAAAGCAGAAGTCACTATTGAATGGGCGTTGGTTCTTACCTGATATGCCTCTTCTCGTTGAACTGCGTAGAGCATCCAGAGAGTGGGAGGTGCTCCAGTCTCATGTCATACAGGCTAAGCTATAATTGGAGGAACGCCCTCCTCCTGCATGTGACTCCTGCAGGCGTTCCCCCAGTTTTACGAAGACAAGAGGACAGTAACAATCCTCCAACAGAACTGGAAAAAAATAACTTGCAACAACTATAAACAGTATCACTGGCCGAAACAGAATGCCCTACCAGACAGAATAAAAAGGGTGGGGGGCTGGATGCTCTACGCAGTTCAACGAGAAGAGGCGTATCAGGTAAGAACCAGCGCCCATTCTCCGTCAAACTGCTGCGAGCATCCAGAGAGTGAGACATACCAAAGCATATTGTCCTACGGGCGGGATTCCGTCTGGGCCGGAATTTCCTCTGATACTCTCGCCACCTGTTGAAGAACTCGCCTACCGAAGGAGGCCTCAGCGGAGGCATAAGTATCAATTTTATAGTGTCGGATAAATGGGGATGGAGAGGCCCAAGTAGCCGCCCTACAAATGTCATGAATGGAGGCTTGCGTAGCCCAAGCTACTGAAGTAGCCGCACTCCTGGTAGAGTGGGCAGTCACCCCACTAGGAACCGGTAAGGCTTGAGCCAGATAGGCCTTAGGAATGGTAGCTCTAATCCAGCTACCCACAGTAGACGGGGAGACTTTGCATCCCATTGTCTTTGGCTGAAAGGAGAGGAAAAGAGACTCAGACTTTCTGATAGGCTGAGTTCGATGGATATATATCCGGAGCGCTCTGCGCACATCGAGAGTGTGCCATTGTCGTTCCTTCTCCCGCACGGGCTTTGGACAAAAATTAGGCAGGACCAATTCCTGTGCTCTGTGAAAAGCCGAATTGATTTTAGGCATAAAGACAGGATCAGGCCGTAAAATCACTCGATCAGGATGGAAAATGCACAGGTCCCTTCTGACGGATAGAGCTACAATTTCAGATATCCTTCTAGCTGAAGTTATTGCTATGAGGAAGACCACTTTAAGGGTGAGATACTGAAGGGACGTTACCCTGAGAGGCTCAAAGGGAGATTTGGTCAGCGCCGTAAGGACTTTATTAAGGTCCCAAGTGGGGTATCTGTGAACCATTGGGGGGTGCAAGTTAGAAGCCCCCTTAAGAAAGGCTCTGATACGAGGATGGTGGGATAGTGGCGTAGACGAGTCACCGGAAACCACCGTTGAAAGGGCCGAAACCTGTCTTCTCAGAGTGTTAGGGGAAAGACCCCTGTCTAGGTCATCTTGCAGAAAAGCCAGAACCTGCGCAACGGAAGGAGAGAGCGAGTCGATAGATTGACGACACCATTTGGAAAAGCAGTCCCAGGTTGCATTGTAAATGCGAATGGTGGAAGGACGCCTTGCTGCCATGATGGTAGTAATGACCTGGGTCGATAGACCCTCCGATCTTAGCTTTTCCCGCTCAACCTCCAGATGGCCAACTGAAGCCACTGCGGATCCGGATGGAGGAGAGGGCCCTGGGACAGGGAGATCTTGTCCCGTGGAATCCTCCATGGTGGGGACACCGACAGATCGCGAAAGTCTGCAAACCACGGTCTCCTGGGCCAGTACAGAGCCACTAGGAGAATTTCTGCCCTCTCCAGAACCAATTTCCAAATCACCCTTGGGATCAAGGGAAGAGGGGGAAAGGCATACAGAAGACCGGGAGGCCAAGGGCAACGCAGGGCATCGTAATTCTCCGCTCCGTTGGTGGGGTAGCGAGAGAAAAATCTTGGTGTCTGGGCATTGTGCGGAGAAGCGAGCAGGTCTACCAGAGGCAGGCCGAAGATCTTTGCTGCCTGCTTGAACAGAAGAGGATGAAGGCGCCATTCCGCTTGGTCCAATGCGGCTCTGCTGAGCCAATCTGCTCGAACATTGGAGACTCCCGAAATGTGTTCCGCTCTGATGGATAAAAGGTGTGTTTCTGACCATCGACATAACCGCTCTGCCTCTCGCATGAGACGAAGAGAATGAGTGCCCCCTTGACGATTGATATGCGCCTTGGTTGTTGTGTTGTTGGTTAGAACCAGTATGTGATTCCTTTGTACCCGAGGGAGGAAGGCCTTCAGGGCCAAGTACACCGTGTGGAGCTCCAGCCAATTGATGCTGCAACGTTGCTTGGCGGCCGACCATACGCCCTGAGCTGAAAGGGAGTGCAGATGGGCTCCCCATCCGGAGAGACTTGCATCTGTAGTGAGCGTGACTCTTGGAGGTTCCTTGAACAGATGGCCCCTGTTGATAGAAGGTCTTGTCCACCATAGGAGAGAAGTGAGGACTCTTGGAGGGACCTTTACCACGAAGTTGGAGTTGCTCTGACCTGAGTGTTGATATGGCAGAAGGAACCACTGCAACGATCTAGAATGCAAACGTGCCCAAGGAATAATAGATATACAGGAAACAAGTTTCCCTAGTAGCTTGGATAAATCAAGTAAAGAGGCTTTACCAGACCGCCTAATGGTCTTGATAGAAGCTCATATGCTATCGAATCTATCCTGAGAAAGGAAAACCTTCTCCATCACCGAATCAATGACAGCTCCTAAATGGGCAATACTAATGACAGCTCCTAAATGGGTGGAAGGGACAAGTTGACTCTTTTCCCAGTTAACAAGGAAGCTGTGCGCTTGCAGCACCGAAAGGGTGGTGGCAGTGTCACGTGTAGCTTGAGTTTGGCTGGGTGAAACAATCAAAATGTCATCAAGGTAACAATGAAGCCAGATTGGAAAATGCCTGAGGTGAGCTGCTAGAGCTGCTAGTACTTTAGTAAATGTCCTTGGGGCTGAAACAAGACCAAAGGGAAGGGCCACATACTGAAAATGCTGATTATTGTAACAAAATCTCAAGTATTTTGAATGCAAGGGAAGGATAGGGATATGAAGATAAGCCTCGGATAGGTCTACTGAAGTCATCCAGTCTCCCTCTCTGACGCTCTGCAAAATGTATTGAAGGGTATGCATTTTAAATTTATGTCGGACAATACACCGATTGAGCCTCTTCAAATCCAAAATGGGTCTCCAGCCTCCAGAATGTTTAGGGACTAAAAACAGGAGGGAATAGAACCCCTCACCCCGCTGTGAGGCAGGTACGGGCTGGATTGCCCTAGTATCTGTGAGATGTTTGATGGCTGATGACATGAGCTCCTGCTTGGTCGGGTCCCTGGAGAGGGGAGAAACCATAAAGTGATCCGGTGGTGAAGAATGAAACTGGAGAGAAAGACCAAATTTAACGGTGTCTCTGACCCAAATATCCGAAGTGGATGTTTCCCACTGGTGAGCAAAGTGCCTAAGGCGCCCGCCAATGAGATAGGAGGCGGGAGATCTATCCGGGTCTCCGGGATGCCTTATTTCCCAGACCTCGGAAGGGCCTCCTATAGCTTCCTCCCCTCCTGCCTCTATCACCTGAGTCGCTTCTGTCTTGGTAGGCCGGTCGAAAGGACGACGAGGCCTGATATCTAGGGGAGAAAGCATGTTGGCCGAAGGGACAAAAGGAGCCCCTCCGAAATGGCTGGGATCCTCTGGCTTCAGGTTTACGAAAAAGGGAGGGTAGAAACTTCTTATTACGCGCCTCCATTAATAACGGGTCTAAGGCAGGGCCGAAAAGCTTCCCTCCCGAGATGGGAGCTGAGGCTAGCTTGGATTTATTTCTGACATCCGCGTGCCATTGACGGAGCCAGAGCAGCCGACGGGAAGCAATGTGTGAGGAAATGGCCCGGGCTGAGAACTTCACGGAGTGAAAGGTGGCATCGGCCGCAAATTCGGCCGCGGCCGTGAGCTTGGCGATGTCCTGCAGGGCTCTGGTGTTGGAAGCGGGGACATGCTGCTTTAGTTGTTTAAGCCACCTTATGGAAGAGTGGGTAAAAAAGGAGGCAGCTGTGGCCGACTTTATGGCCCAGGCATCTGACTGATGCGCCCGGAGCGCCAATTCCATACGCTTATCCTCCGGTTTAAGCGCCTCCAGGGCGTCAGTGGGATTGGAAGAAGAAAAAGCCAATCTAATAATAGGGTCGTCTACCTCTAGAGTAGCCAGCAAGGCTGAAAACTCCGGATCGAGGTTAAACAGCCTCTTATCTTGGTTAGAAGGGGCAGGAGAGGGGCCTGTCGATGCCAGCTGTCTTGCTACAAGATCGGAGAATATTGGGGGGATAGGAATTACCTCGGTCTCAACAATCGGATGAGTGAATATGGAATCTTCTTGACCCCCCTGTGGGAGCTGGAGGCGGCTCAGAAGCAGATGGAGAAAGAAGACCTGAAATATTTTTTGCTTTAAATAATAAAGATTTAAACAACTGAGGTTTGAACAGGCCCACCATAGCCAGTTGCTCAGGGGAAATGCCTTCGTCTTCAGACATTTCCTCCTCCATAGGGTCTAGTGTAAATAGGGGTTCCGAATAATGAAGTGACCCTTTAACAGAACCATCTTCCTCTTCTACGAACTGAAAGTCCCCTTCCTCCTCTACCAGGGCTTCCACACCCTCCAGACATGGAACTTCAAATTGGAGAGGTACCTGTCCCTGCTGGGAAGTCGACCCGGCGACTGGTCTAGTAGGCGCGGTTGTAATTCCGGGTGCCAATTCCTGAGGCTCTGACCTTGAGAGTTGCTGCATGCCTTCAGCGATCCCTTGACGGATGGCAAGCTGCATCCACTCCTTGATATTGTCTGGGATAACAGAAGAAACCGGGTCCTGGCGTAGGCCCGCTGCGGTTGGTGTAAAGGTGGTCTAGGGGACGTGAGGAGAATGGAAGCTCCGTGTTGAGCTACACCTGGAGGGGGAAGATTGTCCGGGCGGGGGAGAATGCAAAAAAGGAGGGGGGGAGCCGGGGCTACAGCAGGCGAGTCCCTCGAACGTTTGCTAAATTCTTTTTCCAGAGCCTTATGACGCCTCATGGCATCTTTTTGAGAGGCACTGGAAGAATCCTTGTCCTTTGCACGCAAATAGTGGGTCTTGGACTTGGCCTTTAAGGAAGGCCCACTCGGATTTCCCTCTGCCATGATACTAAGAATATCAGAGAGGCGGTTGGTGCACCAAGGAGTTCGGCCTTTCGCTCTAGCCGGTTTTCCTGAAGTTGGGCCACGTCCCCCTTTTGGAAAGGAAAGGGGGGAAAAATCCCTTAACTATCTGCCTACTATGATCAAAGCAATCTTCTATTGTAGTATTTAAAATATATTATTATTTATTTATTTATTATTATTATTTATTTATTTATTTTAAATAAAAGGGGGCGGAACTCGAAGGTAATTAAATTGAGGAAAAACTCAATAAGTAATCAGCTAAATAACAGGGGGAAACCAAATCCAACACTGAGGCCAGAGAAAAGAAAAATAACCCCTATATATATATAAAATCAGATATGCAGAAACAAAAAGGGAGGGATTGAGCAGACCTCCTAAGGCAACCTCCCAGCAAACTTGGAAGGTACGTGCCTGTGTCCCTGGATGAGTTGCGGGCAAACAAAACAGGACCAACTAGGAACAGGAAGGTAGCGGTGAATAATGGGGCCCGGAGCCACAGTATCACCAGTAAATCAGGCTCCATGCGCCCTTTCACGCTGTGGGCCTACCAGAACCACGCAACTTTTTAAAAGAGCAGGCGAAATGGCACCGACCACGAGGCATGCCTAAAATGGCCGCCCGTAATGGCGCTACTAGGCCAGGGACGCACCAGCTCTTAAACGAGAAAAAAACAAGGAAGAGCTGGGAGAAGAAGCAGAGCTTCCTCTAAGTGCGTTGGTTGGGGGGAAGACACAACGAAAAAGGAGAAGCTAAATGAAGGGCCGCTTCTGGGAGCACAACTTAAAGGCTGGCAGAGGCAGAGGAAGGGGGGGGCAAAAGGCTCCGACTCCCCCTAACTCCCCCCAAACGGAGAAAAAACTCGCGTAACAAAAAATTTGGGACCACACCAGAGGCAAGGGACAAGGATTAAAGCAAATTCAAACCTGATACCAAAAAACACTAAAAGACAGTCTGCAATGGCCGAGATACGGAGAAATTAGTTGCCTGTCGAAGGCTGAGCTAAAACTGGGGGAACGCCTGCAGGAGTCACGTGCAGGAGGAGGGCGTTCCTCCAATTATAGCTCAGCCTGTATGACACGAGACTGGAGCACCTCCCACTCTCTGGATGGTCACAGCAGTTCGACGGAGAATTAACACTTCCAAACTGCTATCTTTTTTGCCTTTTCCTTCAAAATATGCTTGATACCACTCTGCATTCCTCACACATGACCACTCTTCCATGAGTTCTCTCTTGCCAGCAGGAGAATAAAAGCATAGCACTGCAGAAGAAGTAGCACCTAAATCCTTCAGCTTCTCTATCTGTGTAAACAGCAAGAAAAGCAGATTACCAGCTTTCTGGCAGATTCCTTAAAACTTTCAGACACTAGTAGCTTCTTTCACTTTATTTATTGTTTGTTAATATTTCATACTTGTTAACTGTCCAGATTTACAAGGCTCTGTAAGTTGGAAGACTTATCTGCAGCTATATTTTATTTTAAAAAGTGATTCCATATAATTCAAATAAGCAGGTTTTTAAACTAAAAGGCACATTTTAAGAATCGAGTTCTCATTTTTGAAAAAGTAATCTCTGCATTTAAAAATCTTCAGCACATTTTTCTCCCTTTCTTATAACTTTTGTGTTCTTTATTAACTCAAATCAATGCTTCATTATAAAATCGTTTAAACTTATTTAAACATGTTTAAATCCATTAGGTAGGAAGCAGCAGCTAAAGGAGTAGATTATCAATGATGAATTATTATTTTATTTGCTTATATCCAAACAGATATGGATATTGGCTGATATGGATATGAGCAATAATCCATGAGTAAAGGTTTATACATTGTGTTGCATTTTCCTTATGTTAGTATTTTGAAGCATCTGTTTGGATATAAGCAAAAACAGTTTTGCTGCCTTATGATTCCATAGGGAAATGTCTCTTGGATTAATTCACCCGATTCAAATTTAAACTTGCAAGCATACAAAAAACTCCACCATTTTATTTATAGCTCAAAAAGAAGCTCAATTCATAATACAACTTCAGTCTACAACCCATTTAATTAATTGTATTGTTAATTCACATGTCTGGTAGGCAGGAATGAGCATCTTCTATTTGATAAATTGAGAATATATGAAGAAATCCCCTTTCCTTTCCTTTCCTTAATGATGAGTGCACATTCACAAGTCAGACTTCAGAGTAGGTCTTTAGAATATTATTTTGCTTTTATTATTTATATTTATTTTTTATTATGAGAAACAATAAACTGTTCTTGAAATCCACCACATTAATTCCAGGGACTTTTCTTTCTTTATAGACATTACTGCAAAATAATCATCAGTAGTCAAGGACTCCCAAAATATTTAAAATTTTGTGTTAACAGTGCGCCTCAATCATTATCACAAATGTATGTTTGAAACCATTTAAAAACCTGCTCCTTAAAAAGTTTAAAATTAAATTATATTATATCATTAGATCTTGGTAAACCAGAACTGTCAAATACAAATATTTGAAAATCAAGTCTGGATTTTAAAATAAGTCATGAAAAAAATTAAACTGTGAAAGCAGAGCTATGTTTTAAATCATAGCAAGATTACATTGCTGGTTAGTATTTTAATTATTTACAGGTTTTTAAACTTTGCAAAAGTAGGAAAAAAACACCATCACGTCACAGTTGAGCCATCATTATGGGAATTCAATACGTATTTTTTATTCATGATTGGGAAGAGGGTGGTTTTAAAAAGGAAGTTATACCCTGGAATAATGGGCCATTCATAGGACAAGAGTAACAAGTACCACATTCTAGCCTTTTGTGACGCATGTGAAAAGACAGAGCTCTCAATGTAGCTCAATTTTATTTGACATCTCCAGCCTGCATGGGGAGAGGCAGGGCATAGGGCAATGACAACTTTAGCACCACTTATAAAGCATTCTTGTCCTTTTCCCCAAAGATTATGAGCAATATTCTTAGAATTTATGAGGGCTTTTTGTTCAAATCTATTTATCCACTTTATTTTCATGCAACAGCCCTAGGATTCAATATTATTAATGAATATACTGAAAATGTAGATCAGGGATTCAGGCTAATCAAGCAGCAGCTACTCTAAGATCATTTGTGAAATTGTGGCTGCGGAAAGATTTAAAGGTTTAAACCAAACAGAATCCAAGATTCACAAAACTGCTTGAAACCAACATGGTCACTTGAAGGATAAAGGGAACTATCAGCTAAATAAGACTTGAGCCCAAACCAAGAAAAGTTTATAAAATACCTCAGGTAGTTCTCACCCACACATACACACACAAAATTCACATGAAGATGAAAGAGGAAGGGGAGCACATTCAGATTTACAAGTATCTGTTACTATACTTCCTTTAACAAGAGTAGCTTTATATGGTATCTGTTTCTTAGTTGGTCTATTTTATAGGTCTGAGAAATCCTGAATTCAGGTTTCTCCTTTGACAAATAAGTGTGGTATAATTTTTATCCATCCATACACAGCATTACTGGCTGAGGAAAGTAGATTTTGTTGCGAGGACAGGGAAGAGGAAGGTTTTTACATGAGCTTGCTGTTTTCATAATAGCTCTTAATTTTTTTAAAAAATGAGCACTTTCTCTTAGCCCCCACCCTATTCATATCCAGAAGCTAACACTGTTCTGAATTTACTTCTAACACATAGGATCCAGCAACAGCCAAGGCTCAGGTTATTCTTTGCTGGATCAAATCAACAACACACTAAAATTAGTGCTAACCAGCTGGTCATAGGAAACACAAGCAAAACACAATGGTGGTTTCCATTCTTGGTTGTTAAGCCCTTGTATATACTACTTATTTCTACTAGATCTATTCTCCACATACTTATTTTGTAAGACTTATGTGGAAGTCCGATAATTTCTACATATCATTATATTTTGCATGACAATGACTTCTGATGGTTACTATCTTTCAAGATTCAAATGCTATTTTTATAGATATGTGTAATAAGCTATAAGGAATAATTGAAGACACATTATATGTTCAACAGTTGTTTCATATTTTTAACAGTATATTTCTCTGATAGCATTGTAAGAATTAGTGGAATGAAATAGCCATCCACAATAATAATTATGTTATTGGGTCCAACCATATAGGCATTATGATAATAATGTAAGAGAAAATAGGATTTAAAACCTTTGTTATTCTTATACATTTCATAAACAGCTGAATATAATTTGTTTCTTGGGTTCATTTACATGTTTTTTCCCTTGTAATCTATCCAATTGTACCATTTATCCCATATCCTGCAGTAATCTGTATCCTCCTTCCCATTAATTTTGAGTGTGAGCCTCTCCAATTGGGCACACTCATACGTTTTTTGAATAGCAACATGTATCGGTGGTACATTTGGTTTCTTCCAATATTGTGCTAATGAAATCCCTGCCGCTGTTAATAAGTGGACTGTCAGATACCTTACTTTAGAGCAGGGGTCTCCAACCTTGGCTCCTGGAAGCCTGGCGGACTTCAACTCCCAGAATTCCACAGCCAGCTTTGCTGGCTGTGGAACTCTGGGAGTTGAAGTCCGCCAGGCTTCCAGGAGCCAAGGTTGGAGACCCCTGCTTTAGAGGTATAATCCCCTTTGATCATTCCCAACAGGAACAGTTCCAGTTTCCTCTCCAGCCCACACTCTATGATTTCTTCTATCCATGTTTTTATTTTTAACTAATATTTCTTTGTCTCAGGGCAAGTCCATCATAAATGAAAATAGGTACCAAATTTCTCTTTGCATTTCCAACAGCAAATTATATTCAGCTGTCTATATGAAATGTATAAGAATAACAAAGGTTTTAAATCCTATTTTCTCTTAAATTATTATCATAATGCCTATATGGTTGGGCCCAATAACATAATTATTATTGTGGGTGACTATTTCATTCCACTAATTCTTACAATGATATCAGAGAAATATATTGTCAGAAATATATTGGCCAATCTAGAGGGTGCCAGATGCCATCTATACATCATTTTATACAGATTCTCCTTATGTGTTACTGATTTAGTTAATACGAGATTTTTTGCCAAATTTCTTCCCAGTCATCCAGATCTATACTATAACCAAAATTTTTTCCCAAGCTAATGTAGGTCCTTTCACAATTCTCTCAGCCATTTCATGTTCTAATATTTATACAGAGATCAACCTTTTCTCACAACTTGACAGTATTTTGTCTAAATGCATATGTTACCTCAATTCCATGTTCCTTTACGTCTTTATTATATCTCAATTTTACTTGAAAATATGACCAATTATCAATGACTATCCCTTGTGCTTCTAGTTCCTGTATCGTTTTAATTCTTCCTTCTTTATCTAATATTTGATGGTACTTAAGTTTTTTACTGATATCCATCATGTTTAAGTAGAACATTGCCTCCATTGTTGAAAACCACCTCAGAATTTTAGTATAATGATTTCTTCTAATATCAGCCCAAATTTTAATTAAAAACTTTTGGAGTACATGTCTAGTAAAATATAGATTGTTTTTGCTATTCGGGTCCCACAAAAATGTGTGCCAATCTAACTGTAAGTTGTGAACCTCCAATTTTAAAATTCTACTGTTCCTCAGATTGATTAAATCTTTTATCCACACTTATAATAGATCTCCCAGACAGGGAGTCCAAATCCACCTCTGCTTTTGTTATCTTGTAAATAAAAAAAATTTATTCTCGTTTTTTTTCTTGCTAAAATACATTTCATCACAATTTTATCTAATTCTTTTTAAAAAGTTTATCCAATAGTATCGGGATTGTTTGAAACAAATATAGTATTTTAGGTAAAACATTCATTTTGATTGTTGCTATTCTGCCTAATAATGAAATTTGCATCTTGTTCCAATTTTCCAAATCCTTTTCTATCTGTTTCAGTAATTTGGCATAGTTTAATGTTCTAGCTCTTAACCATATGCTTAAATATTTGATCTTATTTACAATTTGTAGTCCCATCTTTTCATCCAATTTTTTTTGTTTACTATTTGTTAAATTTTTAACTAGCATTTTAGTTTTTTCCTTATTAATTTTTAATCCTGCTAATTTACTGAATTTATCTATTTCATTTAGTAAAGCTGGTCCTGAGTCTTCTATAACAAAAACCATATCATCTGCGAAAGCCTGTAATTTATACTCTTGACTTTTAATGTTAGTTCCTTTAATTTCTTTATTTGATCTAATTCTATCCAACAAAGTTTCTAAAATTGTTATGAAAAGCAGAGGTGAAAGAGGGCATCCCTGTCTGACACCTTCCTTATCTTTAATGATGTAGTAATCTCTCCATTTAACAATACATTAGCCTTTTGTGTGGCATAAATTGCATTTAACATTTTTACAAAATTACCTCCAAAGTCCATCAAGTTAATCTGCTTCTTCATAAAGACCCAATTTAAGTTGTCGAAAGCCTTTTGAGCATCCAGGAAGACCAAGGCCACTTGGCTTCCTGGATGTTTTTCATAATATTCTAATATGCCTATTATTATTCTTGTATTATATCTAGTATGCCTCATGGGAAGAAAACCATTTTGATGCAAATGGATTTTGTTACTAAGTACTTTCTTTAACCTTTCCGCCATCACCGCCATAAAAATTTTATAATCTGAATTTAAAAGGGATATTGGTCTATAATTCTTTATTTGCTTGGCATCTGCACCCTCTTTTGGAATCAATGCTATGTAAGCTTCCTTCTATGAATCTGGAATTTTAGCTTCCAGTAATACCTCATTGCAGACCTCTAACAGCATATTCTCTAATATGACGGCTATCTCTATATATAATTCATTTGGTAGCCCATCTGGACCTGGCGTTTTGTTTCTTTTTTGTTTTTGAATCGCTGCCTTTAGTTCATCTAAGGTTATTTCTTTATTAAGCAGCTCTTTTCTATCCTCTGATATTTCATACAGGATTCCTTCTTTCAAATATTCTTCTATTTTATTTAAATCAACTTCCTCTTGTTTATAAAGATCCTCGAACTACTCTTACAATTTCCTTTTTTTTCTCCAGATCCGTCTCTATTATTCCATTTTTATCCTCTAGTTGATATATCATTCTTTTCTTTTCTTAATTTATATGCCAGCCACCTACCAGATTTATTTGCATGTTCAAAATAATTTTGTTTTGTATATAGTAATTTTTTAATTAATTTCTCTTGTCTAAAATATTCATTTCTAATTTGCTTGTCCCCCGGGGTTTCCATTTGCTTATTTTCCATTTTCTCTATTCTTTTTGTTGGAGCTTTCCGTTTTCCCTCTCTTTCTTTATTCCCCTTAAATATGCCTTCATTGTATTCCATAGATTCTGCAATGAGGTATCCTGTTTTTTATTAAATTTAAAGAAACTGGTCAGTTCTTCCCTAACTTTTTGAATATATTCTTCCTTCAATAATTGTGAATTGAGTGTCCATCTATCTTTTTTATAGAGACTATTTTTCCAGATTATCTGTACCGGGTTATGATCTGCCTACGTATTGGCCAAAATCTTTATATCCTGGATCTCCTTACACAACTCACTATTTACCCAGGCCATATCTATCCTAGACCATGATTTGTGTGGGCTGGAGTGGAAAGCGAACTGTGATATTCCTGGGTTCCTCTTCCTCCACACATCCACTAATTTTAATTCTTCAACCATTTTTAAAAATTTCTTAGGCAATGTATTCCGTTTCTTATGTTGTCTTTGTTCACAGGCATAATCTTGGCTATTGTTTGTTATTGCATTATAATCTCCTATAATACAAATTCTTGAGTTGCCAAATTATATTAATTTCTCAAATAAAGCTTTGTAAAATTCACTTTGATTTTTATTGGGAGCATATATCCCCACTAATAATGTCTTTTTATTTTGTATTACCACCTCTACCATTACTATTCTTCCCAATTCATTTTTATAAATCAATTTTGAGGCTATGTCCTCTTTTATATATAGTACCAACCCTCTTTTTTTCTCTTCCGCCAATGCAGAATACATTTTCCTCAGTTTTTTTATTTAGTAAATATCCTTGATCACGTATCTTAATATGAACCTCTTGAATACAGATTATATCAGCTCTTTGTTTTTCTAACTTAAAAAAATTCTTTTTCTCTTAACTGGATTATTTAACCCATTAATATTTATAGATATTAAATTCACTCCTTTATCCATTTCCCTTCTTACTTCTATCCCTCAGTATTTTTACTCGTTGTTTGACTTCTAGTCCTCACTCCTCTTTCTTCTCTTTCAAGTATCTCTTCACCTCTTTCTGCAAAGCAAAACTGCAACTTCAGCTTTATCTGTATTTTCAATGCATCTGAGCTCCATAAAAATCCCACAGGCATTCTTAGAAAAGGATGGGAGGCTGCAACCCAGTAAAAGAAAGGCCAATTTCCCCTCCTTCTCCTACCAGGCAAGATAAATCAGGGCAATGTAGAGGTATCTGGGGGAGCTAAGAGTACAATGCAATATTTTGAAGGGCAAATTCAGTTATTTTTATATTTGTGCATTTCTTTTTGCATACTAATTGGTTATTTGTTTATGCGTGAAACACTTCATAGCAATCATTACATATTCTCCAAGTTCCAAATATGTTCAGTAACCCCCAAAAGTTGAAAAACATTGATTCATAATGATTTGACATCATTATGACACAATGTATCTGAGTAAAATAGGAAGGGAGATTAATGAGCTATAAGGCTCATCAGCAATTTGTATTCAAAGAAAGTGATTTGGAATCCATGGGGCTGTTCATATAACATCTGTCAACATTCCTTAAAGAACCTGTCACTTTTTTGAGCTTTCACATATTCCTCTCATGAAAAACATTTGAGTTAAGGAAGTGTGACAAGTGTCTATACATGTAGTGAACTTTCTCCCCTATAAATCCTGGCTGCTGCACAATTCTAATAAACACTTTTCCTCCTATACAATACTTTAATTCAGAGACATTATAAGAGATCAAGTCTCTCAACTTTCTTAATTTATCTTACAAACTAAGCCTAGACATAGTCCATTTATTTAATTTCAATAATTTCAATAATTGAAATTATTTAATTTCAAATCCAGATTTAATTACAAAAAAAAAATCATTATTTGCTAAAATTAAACATTGATTCATATTACCAGGAAACAACAAGCTATAAAAAACTGGATTATGGTATAGCCATATCTGTAACGTGGTCTAAGGACACTGATTCTTTCAAGTCCATTACTGATCCCATAAAATTTACCATACTATCAGAAAAGTGACTCTAAATTTAGATTCTTCCCCTTTAAGGTTTAAGTAGAAAATAAACTTCTTCTTTTATTATTTCCTGAATAAAGTCTATTTTAAGGTTGCACTGTCCAAAGAAAAATTGGAGTCCTTTATCAGGGAAATTAATAATTATAAATGTATGTACTGTAATCCATTTGCCAGATGACATTCAACAAGTTTTAAATTCAGAAATTTAAAAACATTTTAGAAATGTTAATAACCAGGCAGTTGACTTATAAAAGCAAAATAAAATACAAAATTCCTCATGCAAATAAGGAAATAATAGGGATCAGCATAAAAAATACATAGGTGTACAACTAGAAGACTATCAGTACTTTACTTTTCTACTAATAAATGTATTCACAAACTATTTTATGTTATGTATGGAGTAGTTATCTATCTATTTAATATAGCAAAGTTCAACTGGGCCCCAAATCTATCTAGAATATAGGACAAACAATGGGTTCAAATCTTAAACAATCATGCCTTACACTCAGTATTCTTAAATATCTTCATAAATAATTGAGATGAAGGGATAGAAGAACTCATCAATTTTGCACACAATACCAAACCAGAGACAATAGCCAACATTCCAGAAGAGAGGCTTAAGATATAAAAGGATCTGAACAGATTTGAATACTGGACCCTATCTAATAAAATGAAATTAAATGGTGAGAAAAGTAAGGTTTTACCCAAAGGCAAGGAAAACCAAATGCACATATGTACCATGGGTGAAACCTGGGTCAATAGTAGAAACTGTAAAAGGGATCTAGGAGTCCTAGTGGACAACTATTTAAATATAAGCCAGCAGTGTGCTGCAATCAGCACACAAAGCTAGCAGAGTCCTAGGCTACATTAATAGAGGGATAGAATCAAGATCCTGTGAAGTATTAGTACCCCTTTGTAAGGCCATGGTAAGACCACACTTGGAATATTGCATCCAGTTTTGGTCGCAATCTAAAAACAATGCTAAGATTCTAGAAAGACTGCATAAAAGAGTACAAAGTTGATTAGAGGACTGGAGGCTAAAACATATGAAGAATGGTTGCATGAATTGGCTGTGACTAATCTAATGAAAAGAAGGACTAAGGTAACATGATAGCAGTGTTCCAATACTTGAGGGGATGCCACAAAGGAGAGGGAATCAATCTATTCTCCAAAGCAGCTGAAGGCAAGACAAGAAGCAATGGATGGAAACTAATCAGGGAGAGAACCAATCTAAAAATAAGGGGAAATTTCTTGACAGTTAAAACAATTAATCAGTGGAACAACTTGCCTGGCTGAGCAGGGAGCTGGACTAAAAGACCTCCAAAGGACCTTCCAACTCTATTATTCTATTATTATTTTACTACATCCCACCAAATTGTAACGTTGTTTCATTTTTACTTACCATAATTATGAGAATTCAGTAACTGTAGTTCATAATTCATAATTAGTGAACTTTCTAAACCAATAAAATAGTATTTGTTAAATAAACTATGGTCCAATAAATCATGCTTTAGGTTAATATATGAATCTACCATACAATACATAACCTAAACCAGAAAGTGTGCTCCTAAAAGTTTGGTCTATAACTTACAGCATGGATTAATTGGTATAGCAGCAGAGTCCCAGGAGCAACCCACTCACCCCCCTATCAAACAGCATCTGCCTTAGGGGATAAACATTGACTAGTGCTTTAGAAAAAAGATATATTTTTTTTCAACATAGCAAGGGCAGGATTTGTGACCCTGTACTATATATATTGTTTTATATTATTTCTCAATTTGAAGGGTGATTTTTACCTTATCATTAGCTATGGTATGATTGTTTTTCAGGTTTGTATTGCAAACCTTGGATTTGTTGGCAATTGAAGCAGCTAATTAAACCTTAAACAAATAAATATTTGCACATAGGTAACATACATTTAGACGTTCACTTGTGAAAGCCTGGGTTAGGGAAATACCTTAATTTTTAGGCATTGTTCTAAACATTAAATTCCTTGCACCCTAAATTCAAATGCATAGCCCATCACTGGTTGCTTTAAAGGTATTTCCTGTGGTTCTTAGATTCCAAAAAAATGATGTGAAAATTGCTATTAGAGTGTACTTTTCCTCCAATTCTTCCTTTTTTAAGAGATAAAAGATGGATACTTCAACTCTGATTTTTTTCTTTGATTCAGAATTACAAGCAAACTTGCAAAAATCTGTTTAAAAAAATAACAACAAAGGAAGGAATAAGATTAGATGTAACACTGCATCTGTGTAAGAGTTAGGGAAACAAAGAAATATTTTGGAAAAAAGTCCAGCTTTGGTTTCAACTGAAGTTTGAATCCTAAACTTATACACTAGCAATATAAAACATTAATAATTTAACAGATATTAGTGCTTCTTTTTTTTCAAGCACTTTGACTTTAAACATATTATTCATTTTTTTAAAATAACTTTTTTAAAATCTGAAAGTAGCTAATTAAAAAGCCCAGTTAAATGTGTTTTTTTTAAAAAATTAAGACATTAAAAAGTCTTTAATCCAGTGTAAGCCACCTTGTGTCCAATGATTTTGGTGAGGTACAACTCACTGTAATAAATAATAAATACATTCAGAGAATTAAAATGGTAAAATACATTTATTTTTTCTGAGATTTAATTTGACACTTTTTTTGAATATCCAAAAATCAGGAATGTTCTGCTGTATTAGTCATCTGTTCAATAACTGCTGTTTCTTCAATTATTGATATGCCTTCCACAAACTCTTTGATTTAATAAATATTTTTCAAACAGTGAATTTAAATCATAAAAGTTAATTGTACAATTTTGTACTATTTCAAAACAAGAAACTAAAGATATGCCAACCAATATATTCCTCATATTAAGCATACATCACATATATTTTAATGTTATTTTAAAAGAAACCAGAATTAGCTTGAAATATTTACACTGCACCTAATTATTATTTTTTCCTTTAAAGAAACATTCAAATACTTACAGTCTGTAGCTACTTACAGTCTCCAGCAGTTTCCAGAAGGATAGGAGAAGAAACTCAGCCCCAAGAAGTCATCAAGAAATATATGATAAAAAATGACCCACAAAACAAGATGCTTAACATAGGGATGTTGCCTGAGGTAAACATTCTTGAGAAGGCCAAATGCTTTCTGGGCTCATCAAAATACAAGTTTTGATAGCAACTGAGATATGTTCTTAGCCGGCTATTGTTTGAGACAACACAGCACATCCCTTTGCTCCTCCCCTTATTACAGTGCATCTCAATCATTCGCCAGGGGGACATTAAGTTCTGTTTTCACAGTGGTTTTTGAGTAATAACAATATGAATGTGCAGTCCAATCACTTTGCAGATGTAGACTTGCACCCTCCTAAAGCCTACAGGTCAAACTGATTATTTCATTAAAATAGTTTGGGTCATATAACATTTTGTTCATGTTTTCCCCCTTCCATTCTTCTCTACAATTAAAAGAAATTAAAGGAAAGACAGGAGAGTCACAATGGTAGACATTAAGAGAGAAATTCCACTGAAATAGTTTTTTAATCTCAAGCATTTTTTGTTAAGTTTCACTGAATGAAATGACAATTATTTCCAATCAGGTTAGATAAAGATCAAAATTAAGCATCTTTGTTTTAGCCACAAAACTTTCTTAAAACATTTTACAAAATTAATGTATAATACAGTGAAATAATTATGAATATCACTTCTAATTTCAGATTTAATAATATAGAGACAGGTTAACAGAACCGAGACTTGATCTCCTCTGTAAAATTAAAACAAGATGTGTCATGCAATTGAGAAATTGATTATCATTCTCTTAGTAGCTATGATTCCCTCAAACAGTAAATAACTACATCTGAATTGAACTGATTTTTTTAAAACTACAAGTATGTATTTCTTTGCTAAAGATTTACAAAACTTACTAATTCAGGAATAGAACCATTCCTCAGAGTTATGCCATTCCAGTGCAGCAGTTTCTGGAATAAACCTTCCAATCGAACAGGCTGTGTTTGTGTATGTTTTTTGGAACACAGAATGTGTGTCCCAAACACAGCACTCTGACCTAAACAGGAATGTCCAAGACACAGCTCCCTGACCAAAGCACAATTCAATTTACGTCAGGAAACTGCAGATCTATATCTTGAAATAGCATGATGAGAAGGGGAAGGGAGGGAGATGAGTTCTCCAAAACATTTCATTTGCAAATCTGTAAATTTTACAATCCCTATTTGGTACTAAAAATTGTGAAATAATTCCATTTGTAAATTAAAATTAATTTGTACAATTTATAAATTAATTGCATTGTTATGGCATATAGTTTTTAAAAATTAAATCTACATCTTTTTCTGAGTACTGATGAATAACTCCTGATCTTACATTGAATAAGAAGGCATTTTTATAGAAAAATATTCCAGACTAGTGAATAAATCATGATTTAAATCATTAAATGAATCTTTCTTAGTGGTTTAAATCATGACTTACAATTATTTGTCAGTCAGTGCAATACAATGGTTGGATGTAGAAACAGGAATACCTGTCAACTGTGAGCCATGGAAACTCACTTGGTAACTTTGAGAGTTATTATTTCTCAGCTTAATCTACCTGCCAGGGCTGCTACAAGAAAAAGTGGTAAAAAGGCTAGATATGCAACCTTGAATTCCTAAGAAAAAATATGAGACATAGATCTAATAAATAAATTAATAATAATCAAATCTAGCTTGGTTCCTATTATAGATGTTTGACCATGATATGCTAATAACTGAGCATAGCACTTGATAAAAGTAGTTACCAATTTGCACTTGTTCTGGGGTGTTACAGGTTATAGTCTACTTTACCATGGAGATTCATATGGGTTAATCACTCTTTTTTACCTCAATCAATTGCACAAGACTGTATTGTAGGGAAAAATGAGGCTGGTACATTATGATTTGCATTCATGTTGAACAACAAAAGGATGCATATAGTAACAGCATATAATTTTAGCAGTGAATCAGATCACTTTGAAAATGCAACATGTATTAAAATATTAATTAAAATGTATTATTTAATTAATGAATTAATTAAAAATAAACAGTTTATATTTTCAGTATCATCTGCAAGATGGGTGTGTCAAAATTTGAAAATGGCAGATGGAGTATTATACATGTATTGATTTTGCATACAGGATCAAAAGAAGTGAGCTTGCAATGATGGTTTGCGATCTTGCTAATGTTGACCAATCCTAATGACTAATCCTAATGTTGACCAATATTCTGCAAATGACATGAGGCTGCTACTTTATTATTGAATCCCATGTTTGCATTGATCTGAAAAAGTAAAAAGATGTATGAAAAAAGCAATATTTATCTATGAACAATTATAAAGAAAAATATCAGTTTCACGTTTTTGTACAAATTTCAATATAACCTTAAGATTTTAAATAGAGGACATGTATAAAAGGGCAATCGAAATGGCCAAACACTGCAGTATGTGTAAAATAAAAATGTTGCATGATGATGGAAAGGGGCTGTCAAAATATTTTTCCACTCTTTTTTATCATGCAAGAAAATGGAAGCTAAAGGATCAGAAACTTAAGACCGAATAAAAGAACTTACTTCTTCACACAACATGTAACTAAACTATGGAATCCAGTATCAACAAATATAACTATGGCTACCAGCTTGAGAAAAGTAGCCATATTCAAAAAGGATAAAACTATCAGTATTATAAAACCCATATTAAAAACATTATTTAGCATACCAATTGCAGGGAATAAAACTCTTTATACCCTACTATGGGGGTTCCCAAAAGCATTTCTTTGGCCAGTGTTGAAAACAATATAAACAGATATCATGTTCACTGGCACAAAACTGTTAACTTTTTTCTTGGTTATATTATTCTGCAAAGTGGCATGTATAAAAGGGCAGAAGTAATAATTATAATATTAATTAGCATCATTGGAGTAATGTATTTGCACCTATATAAAAAAAGATTGCCCTTGGTTTTATTCAGAAAAGGCTGGTTCATTATACAATACTGCTTAACTTGCCCCTCCAAATGCAACAGAAGTACCAACAGAAAAAGAATGCTCTATCTAAAAACCAAATAATAGTCTGCACAAATTAAAACTTATAAACAGGTTCCTAAGTGTATTAGGAATAAAGTCATAGCTGGGTGAAATTATTCATAAAAGTTTATAGATAAAATCAGATTTCTACATTTTGAAGCAGCACAACTCATTACTAAAGCTATGAGGAAAGAAATTAGTGAGCTAGTTGGACTCTGGTTCCACATAAGCCTAGATGCCTGCAGAGAAAAGGTGGCCAAAACTTTTTTAAAAACTTGGATCTTGGATTTAAAAGGATTCATTTCTTCTCTGACTTCTCCACTTCCTTTCCACTTAAAATACTGTGTTAGGACTGCCAGGAATCACCCCGCCTTTCTATCTTCTATTCTGTCTTCCTCGTGAGTAGAAACTTCATCCCACTCTTCTCTTCTCCCTCCCTCTATAACAACACCCCCTCTCAGTTGTCCTTTTCTGCTCTTGATTTTGTTTTATTATTTGTAACATTATTAGTATTATCATGTGTTGGGGCACTTGTAGGCCCAAAGGCGGAATATAATCCAGATAGCAAAAAGCCCTTTTCTTACTTTTGCCCTTCCTTTATTTTAAAAACGGAACCTCGTTGGGTTTTTTTTTTTTAAGTTTTGACTACTTAAGTAATAATTCCTTCTAGCATCGCCTCTGTCCCATGACATTTTGTTTAATCTGACTCTGAGAGATTGTATGGAACGAAATTCTGCTATCCCGCCTTTTGCCTCTGCTTCGCCATTTCCCGGCCTTTCCATAAGTACTTTAAAATGAGCGCTCCCACCCCTCAATGAAACTTCAAAATGTCTCAGCTATTTCTGTTTATCTTTAAGAGCGAAAGCAAGAATTCCTCCCCCCTCCTCCTTCTCAGGCGTCAAAATTTGGGGTCTCCATTCCTTAAGTCTCCCCGTCCCACAAAGACTCAGTTGAAATCTCTAGCCTCCCTTATTCCCACGTGGCATCTTTCCCCCCCCCCCAAAAAAAAAAAAAAACACCAAACCCTATCTTCTCGCCGTCTCTCCTACTTCCTCTCTACTCTTTGCCTCTGGACTCACTCGCCTGTCTCAGGCCATGTCATCGTGCGCGGATGGTGGACTCCTCGCCAGATCCTGAGAGAACGAACCGGCCACCCCCACAACGCCCCGCTTTTTGAAACTTCTCTGGTGCACTAGACACAAAGAGCAGGTCCGGATACGGTCTCCGAGGCTTCCTTCCCTCCCTCCCCCGTCTCCATTCCCAATGAATATCAACGAAAAACACATCTAAATCTTTTGCAAAAGAACCCCTAACAAGCACAAAAGTGAGGTGACACTTTGGTTCCTGATAATGCACTTAACAATATGAAATGCTGTTCAGCCTTGTTTGCAGAACTGTTTAGCGTGCCTTTGGGGGGGGGGGTTGCAAAGGTTGCAGAAAAATAATGCAAAGTGCAATTGGTTATTGATTTTTTTTGTCATTTTTACTTTTGCAAACACACATCCAGAAAATAATTTTTCTTTGTGTTTGTGTGATCTCAATAAATGATATTTATCTGATATTCATTCACCAGCCTGCCAAACTGGAAAATTTTAACTCCTTTTCTCATAACATCATCTCCTGAGGCTATCCAAAGAGTCACAGTTTTCCCGCTCCTCCTTCTAGTTTGTCAGTGTTGTTTTGTTAATGAAGCATTCAAAACCCAGGCCAATCTTTTTCTTTCCAAGGCTATAAGCAAATCAATGCCTCCACTTTCAGAGATTTGCCACAGTATGGTGATTCATATAGATTTTGAGATAGCTTGTCTCAACCCATATGATGTCTAGATTTTCCAGCCAGTTCATCTTTGCTAACAATATGTATTTATCAGGTTTGTATTTTGATAGCTGAAGCAAAACCAATAGTACCTCTCACAGTCTCCACATAATTTTGTTTCCTTGTATCAGCTTAAACAAGCCATACTGATATCATGTTATGTTAAAATATGTTTTAGCGGGCATGTTGGTTTAATTTGTTATAACAATCCTACCATTGTGGTTTGTACATCATTAATTGTGACTTTAGTCACTGTATGCCTCAGACCAATTGGCACTTAGGCAATAAAGTATAACGAATTAAGTATAGCTTAGTGCAATGTGTGATTTCAGCCATAAATCTCTCTATAGGACTGCATGTGCCCCTTGAAAAACCTTAGATTCTACAGTAGTGACTCAAAGATTTTTATTTCTTTATTTTATTTATTTATTTTGTCAAAAGCTTACAATACAATAGAAATAAGAATAAACACATTTTTAAATATAAGAAATAGGAACTAATAATTGGGGACAATAGGACAGGGACGGTAGGCATGATTGTGTACTTATGTATGTGCCTTACAGACCTCTTAGGAATGGGATGAGGTCAATAGAGGTTAGTTTGAGGGTAAAGTGGACGTTTGAGCAGGTGACAATGGCATCAGGTAGTGGGTTCTAGACACTGACCACTCTGTTGCTGAAATCGTACTTCCTGTAATCAAGTTTGGAGTGGTTTACATTTACATCTGTTGTGTGCTCTTGTGTTGTTGAGGTTCAAGCTGAAATATTCATTAACTGGTAAGACATTGTAACATGATTTTATGTACCATGCTTAAGTCCAATCTTAGGCGGCGTAGTTCAAGGTTGTCTAAGCCTAGGATCTCAAGTCTGGTGATGTAGGCTATTCTATTGCGAACAGAGGAAGGTAGTACTCTTCTGGTAAAATACTTCTGGACTCGCTCAATTGTATTTATGTCTGATATACAGTGTGGATTCCAGACAGCAGAGCTGAATTCCAGTATTGGTGTAAGATCTGGTCAGAACTAATCCTTTCACCCACCACCCCACTTTATCATCCAGCCAGAAGTGATGAAGTTTCCTGGATTAGAGGCAAAATGTATTCTTCTTCCACAAGGGGGAAATTTTTTTATTTTGGTGTTATCATACAATTTTAGTGATGATTATTTTAAGATAATGTTTTTTATGTGTTATAGTTTGCTCTACAAGCACAATACAACACATACATATATATGCATACATATAGTACATATATATATTGAGGTGGTGCCATTGTGTTGATTTTTGGCTAGTGCTGGGACTAGTCTTGCCAACAAAATCATCTTTGCCATTTCCTGCTTTACTTAAATACTTAATACATTTCTCTGTACCAAAGTAAAAGGAGAAACAGATTCAAAACTGGCACCAGTTTGAATGTGGAGTGATTGCTAGAGAATTGAATTCTGAAAGGCAAGCCTCGTATCCAAACTTAGACACAGTCATGAAATTTTGTGTGACTGCCAGGCAGTCACTCTCTTTCCTCACCTACCTCAAAAGAATAAAATTGCTCTGAATATTATTCAAGTTGCCTTGGGTTTTTGGAAGAAAGAGAGAATTGAAATTATATGCAGCTTTTCAGCATGCCAAGTATTAATAACTAATCGTTCTTTGCAGTAAAATGCAGCTAATTTTTCACTTGTTTGCTTTGTGCATAATATGAAGGAAAGTTGAAAGAAGCCTTTAATCAAAGTAGTGTGGTAGTAAGTAACTTGCAATAAATTGCAGTTTCTGCTGAGCCTGAGTACAAATTAAAACCTGTATTCTATATATCCTTAGAAAAACATTAATTGACTGATAGGTTTCAAAACTCAGAGCTGAGCCCTGACATAAATCAAACTCTGCTCACAATTTCTAAGACACGGAATAACTAAGCCATCTATTAACTGCACTATGGCCACCCTCCTGGCAGCAATGATCAGAGAAACTGAAACAAAATTTTTCTTTTTTTACCCCTTTCTCCCTCAGCAGGCTGTCCCCTAAGAAGTCTATATTTAGCACAGCTGCCTAGTTTGTGGCAAATGCTCTGGGCAACTCTCAGATATGTTGCTCTGCTTTGCTCAAGCAAGCAAGCCTGTCTCATTAGGGATCACTCATAACTACAAAGTGGTCAAAGGGCTGGCCCAGAGTCAGCAGCTGCTAGCCAAAATTAGGACTTAAACCATGAGTGGATAGCTGGGGCAGAGAGGGCAAAGAGTGGAGCATTTCATGAAATGCACTCTGCACATAATGACTTCACATTCAACTTTCAACATGCTGTAGGGAATCCTAGGTTTAAAAATAGGTCTTTGAAACTTTAAATATTGAGCCAAATAAGCTGAAATACCAAGGCTCCATGATTGGATTCATGCATGACAGAAAATCAGGCTCCTTCCATTAAGCCACTTCCAAACTGTGTGAACTTCAAGTCCCTAAATCCTTGACATTAGCTATTTGGGGATGCTCTCTTCACTAAACTATAATAATGTTTTTTTTAGTTTGGCTTTGAAAGCTGTTATGAATGCAACCATTAGTAAACCATGGCTTAACATAAACTTATTTTTTTAAAAATAAATTGAAGATCTAATATATGAATGTATATAATATGTTGGAATAGATAATGAGCCTTGAGCATTATTGGCAACCTCTTATATTGCCATTCACAGTGACAGACAATGAAGATAGCTCCAGGATATACTGCAGTGAAGACTCCATTCACTAAAGAAAAGTGAGCAGAAATCTGTAAGCACTTGCAGAAAGCTGTTTTCCTATCTGACAAAGGGTTATAATGAATCTTCTTCCAGTTGTAGCTGGCACGTTACAAAAACATAAGTTTCTTGTTTTATTGTTTGGGGAAGAACCATAACTGTAACAGCCAAAGCTCTTCCCCTAATGATTTGAGCTAGCATATAGATAATAAAGGCAGCATGCTTTTGTGAATGGAAAGTCCAGCTGTTCTATATTAACATTCTCCAAATCCTGAACTCTGATTGGTCCGCACAGACCGCAACCTGATTGGCTGACTAAACTACTGTGATTGGTGCACTAAGAATCTACCGCAATTGGCCGAGCCGATTGCGGGAGATTCAAAGTGCTGTCATTGGCTGCCGAGTCACCGGCCGGCTCCATAAGAAAAGCTGCGCGGCTTGCAGGTCCTGTATACTACAAGAAAGAGCTGACTGTTCACTTTGGTCTCGCGTCTCTGTGGGAACCGATCTACCCGATCTAACACTGGCGATGAAGGTGGGATCGTGAGACAAGAGACCAACAAGCACGTGGCAAACGGCACGAAACGACCAGCAAGATGGCCAGCAGCACCTCGCCACCCGCATCCTTCAACCCGGCCACCGAGGATTGGGAATCCTACACCGACTGGTTCCAGATGTTCCTGGAGTGCAGCAATTGTAAGGATGCCAACAGACAGAGAAAATGAGCTGTGTTCTTGACACACTGCGGGCCCAGTGTTCAAGATGGCCAAAGTGTTGGTAAAGCCAGCCGACGTAAAAGAAATGGACTGGGCCAACCTCAAGCCCATCCTACGAAACCATTACGCCCCTTCCATGCCCACCCTCATCCGAAGGCACGAGTTCTACCAGTGGGACCAACGCGAGGCAAAACCATCAGTGACTTCGTCTCAGCTGAGGGATCTCGGAGGCCTGTGAAGATTCACCGACTTGGACGAGGCCCTGCAGGACCGAGTCGTTCTCGGACTCAGAGACCCTGTTCTGCAGAACAGATTAATGGCCAAGGGTGACATCTCCCTCGCCGACACCCTCACGGAAGCAACTGCAGCCGAAGCCACCTGCAAATCAGCGGCCCGGATGAGGCAGGCGAATGCGGCAGACCGACTGACAGCCATCGAGACAGCCCCAACCCCAGAAAGACACACGGAGACCAGCCACCAGGCGATCACCACCCACCATGGCGACATCGATTCCCGCTCCGACACCGATGATGAGGAGGAAGAGATCCATCAGCTCCAGGCGGAATGCGATCAGCGGGACCGGAGGGGACGTAAATCGGGGTTCCATTGTGCCGGTTGCGGCGGCGATCACCCCCGCTCCGAATGCCTTTTGCTCGATGCCATCTGCCAGCATTGTGAGAAGCAGGGGCATATTGCTAAGGTATGCCAAAACAAGCAGAACTACAGTCCCCAGCGACGAGGCCACAGCCCCCAGCGATGAGATAGCACCCCCCCCAGGAACCAAGACCGCCAAGCCGAGAGCCGTGGAGCCACGATGGCCAGAACCGACGACTCAGCAAGGCGCAGCAGAGAGAGGAAACCCACCAGACGGTCATCATCGGCCATTCCTCAACCATCGACACCCAGAAGGTACACGTGGAGGTAGGCATCGAGGACCAGCCATGCGAAATGGAGGTGGATTATGGATCCTACCTCTCTATGGTTTCCTGGCACACAATTAAACGCCTGGTGCCTATCATCCTCCACCGTGAACTGGACGACCAAAAGCTGACCCTGAAAGACTACCAGGGAAACCACATCCCTGTAGTCGGCATCGGACATTTTAAAATCTCCTTCAAAGACCACACTGAGGTACTACCACTCAAGATCATAGACAAAGACCGTCCCAACCTACTTGGACTGCAGTGGTTCTCCCCGCTGGGAATCGAGGTGACGGGCATTCACCACACCGACGAGAAAGACTGAGAAGTGGCACTCATGAGGGACTTCCAAGAGGTCTTCGATGACAGCTAGGCAACTACCAGGGGCTCCCAATCTCATTCAACCTTAACCCAAACGTTGCCCCAATCCGCCTTAAACCGCGGCGAGTGCCATTTGTGCTCAAGCCCAAAATCAATGAGTAGCTAGACAAGCTCATTGCACAAGGAGTCTTAGAGCCAATTGACCATGCCCGCTGGGAAACACCCATAGTCACCCCCATCAAACCGGATGGCTTCATAAGAATCTGTGGTGGCTATAAGGCCACTCTCAACCATGCTCTGCAGCAAAGTGCCTATCCTGTCCCAGTAATACAGCACCTTCTGCACTCACTGGGGGGAGGCTGGGTCTTCACAAAGCTTGACCTGGTGCAAGCCTACCAGCAACTGCCGGTCAATGCCGAAACAGCCGAGGCGCAAATGATTGTTACACACTGGGGGGCTTTCTGATGCAACCAACTCCAATTCGGAGTCAGCATCGTATGAGGAGTCTTCCAGAGCCTCATGGAAAGACTTCTCCAGGGAATAAAAGGAGTGGTGCCCTACTTTGATGACGTGCTGGTGGCAGCTGCCAACAAAGAGCAATTGGAAACCCGCCTAAGGGTGGTACTGCAGAAATTCAAAGACTCTGGCCTTAAAGTTAAAAAAGGGAAGTGCCAACTCTACACCAAGAGGGTTGAATTCTTGGGGTACCTTCTAGACTGACACGGAATCCACCCCACCGGGAAAAAACTTAGAGCCATCAAGGAAGCCCCCACACCAAAGAATAAGGTGGAACTGCAAGGGTTTTTGGGACTCATTAACTTTTATAATGTTTTCCTACCCCAAAAGGTGACCGCGGCGGAACCTTTGCATAGGCTGTTGGATAAAACAGCCACCTGGACTTGGGGGAAGTGGGAGGAAAATGCATTTCAACAGACCAAAAACCCTTCTAATGTCAGACGCAGTCCTGATCCAGTATAACGAGACCCTGCCACTGACAGTAACATGTGACATGTCACCCTTTGGCATCGGGGCGATCCTCAGCCACACGTTACCGGACGGAAAGGAAGCACCCATCGCTTTTTTCTCGAGAACGCTGTCCAAGCCGGAGAGGAATTACAGCCAGCTGGACAAGGAGGCCCTAGCAATCATCTCTGGAGTGAAAAGGTTCCACGAGTATCTCTACGGTAGGACCTTTTCAATCATTACAGATCACAAACCTCTACTAGGGATACTGGCAGGGTACAGGGCCACCCTGAACATCCTGTCACCCAGGATGACAAGGTAACCCAAGTTCCTTGCCGCCTACAACTACGAGATGACACACCAGCCCGGCAAGGACATTTCGCACGCAGATGCACTGAGCCGATCCCCCCTACCAGACCTGGAGGATGACCCAGCACCCACAACAACAACCCTGCAAATAGAGACTCTACCCAGCCCACTCCTGACCGCGCCAGACATTGCCCAGGAAACAAATAAAGACAAACGGCTGGCGCAGGTCTTGAGCTGGGTAGAGAGAGGATGGGGGGAAAGCGACGGCAACGAACAATTCAAAGCCTTCAGGAGCCAGCAAACCAAACTGTTCACACAGAAGGGGTGCATACTTTGGGGAGACCGGGTGGTTATACCGGAGACTTTCCAAAAAAGTGTACTAGCAATGCTGCATGAGGGGCACCTGGGCATTGTTAAGATGAAAGCCCTGGCCAGGAGCTACGCTTGGTGGCCAGGGATGGACAAACAAATCGAAACGTGGGTAGCCGGTTGCACAAGGTGCCAGGAGACGAGGTCCACCCCCTGCCGCACCAGCCCTGGAATGGGAAACCCCCAGAAACTCCTGGTCACGAATCCACATAGACTTCACCCAGGCCCACCAAGGGACACACATTTCTCATCACCATGGATGCTTACTCCAACTGGTTGGAAGTAAGCACCATGAAAACAACAACAACAGAAGCTGTCATAAATAAACGGAACAAACTTTTCGCGACACGGGTTGCCAGATGTGCTAGTGTCGGACAACGGCCCACAGTTTATGGCACTAGCATTTGAAAAATGCCTGGCCGAACGGGGAATAAGGCACACGTTAACCTTGCCAGCTCACCCGGTGGCGAACGGGAGGGCGGAGCGCATGGTTCAATACACAAAAAAAAATCCAAAAAATAGAAATCGGCAAAATACAAGAGAAAATAAATAAAATGCTATTCATACAGCACATTACACCCAATACAACCACGAACAAAAGCCCAGCAAAACTACTAATGGGCAGAAAATTAAGGTCCCTGCTAGACCGGCTGCACCCCACATACAACCCAGAAAAAACCCCAGACTCCAGTAGACATCGAACATTTAACATCGGAAATACAGTCTACACGAAAAACTTCACAGGAGACCCACTCTGGGTACCGGCACAAATAACCCAGGTAACAGCCCCCGATCGTACCGACTGCAAACCACCGACGGGAGGAGCTGAAGCGGCACATCGACTAGCTAGGGTCAAGACTAACCGCGGACAGCCCGGATACCCCGCAAACAACTACTAAAGAAACCATAGGGGGGAGGGAAACCACAACAACCAAGCAAGGGGAAGATATAAGGCCTAAAACGCAGACAAAACACTCCCAAACACAAGCAGAACACCCCCCAACCGGAACAAGCCAACCCCAAACAATAAACCAACCATACTCACTGGTAGCCCTTGAACCATTGCAGACAGGAACTTCACCTGGAAGGAGCAGCTAAGCCAGTTCAACCAGCCCAGAGAGACCGGGCGGGAACAGCGAAGCCGACAACTCAACCGACCTGGGTAGACCGGGTGGGAGTTGCAGCCATAGGCCCAGCTCACCATTCCAGACGGTTACATCAGAGAGGTTGAGAGCGATGAGAAGCCCGTCTGAACCGGTCGATGGCCAAACACACACTGAGCCACGCAAGTCAACTAGACAGGTACGAAGCCCCGCCTACCTGCACAACTACATCACCACTCTCCGTTGGGCGAAACCAAGAGGGGAGGGGTGTTCTATATTAACATTCTCCAAATTCTGAACTCTGATTGGTCTGCACAGACCGCAACCTGATTGGCTGACTAAACTACTGTGATTGGTGCACTAAGAATCTACCGCAATTGGCCGAGCCGATTGCGGGAGATTCAAAGTGCTGTCATTGGCCGCCGAGCCACCGGCCGGCTCTATAAGAAAAGCCGTGCAGCTTGCAGGTCCTGTACAGAACTGTATACTACAATAAAGAGCTGACTGTTCACTTTGGTCTCGCGTCTCTGTGGGAACCGATCTACCTGATCTAACACCAGAATATCCACCAGTGTTGTTTTCTTCCTATTGCATGGCATTTTGGCTTGCAGGGAGGCTGAAACTCTCTTCTGGCATCACATAAACATTTTTAACCACATTCACCATCCAATATGTAAAGGTCAATCCTCAGGAAGGAATATTTTATAGTCATGCAGTTCTTCATGATATGGAGAAAAAGAAAAGAAAGGGAAATCAAGAGAACAGTTTAGAGACAAAATAATAGCATAATTTTAGAGGCAGGAGATAATTTTTTTTGATGATTACAATATAATTCAGCTACTGTACTAGTGGAGCAGTTATGTACTAAATGCTTATTGCAGATTTAAGTTTGATAAGCTTTTCAAAACAAGTCATAGTTCTGTATATGGATAAAACAAGAACTACAATAGTCAAGGTCAGTGATAATATCTGAAAAATATATTATCAATAATATTTGCCATCTAAGAAGATTATTTTGGAATTTAAAGAATATGAAAATAGAAAATATATTTATTACACATTTACAATACCTCTAAATGTCATTCTCCCATTGGGATTTATAAGTAGATATTAATCACTGCAAATTTGACTTAAATTTTTCCTACTTTTTTCAACCCAAAGCCCTCCATACCTGTTCAACATTCTCTTCTAATTCTTAGTTATGCTGGCTAAAGATTATGGGAAGTGGAATCAAACTTATGTGAAGTCCACCAATTTGGAAAGTCACATCTAATAATATATTAATATTTGAAATATTGCCAAAATAGATAAATTAAACCAATAAATATGAAAATCTGGCAGACCTTGATATACCTAGTTTGGGATATGGTTATCATAGAAAAATATAGGAAAATATTATCTGATTAGATTAAATATTTTTTTGGTTTGGGACAACTACTTGGTGGCTGCATTCATATAATTTACTAGCCCATAATATAGTTTACAGTACTTATTTGTGGCTTAATTATTGAATAAATTGTAAAGTATGATGAAAGAAGTTTCTGATGAGGTAGTAGATTCTGAGGCAAAAAAAAATCAGATGGAGTAAAAAGAATATTGTTTAAAACTGAATGGAAATGTTTTCTTTATTTCATTGTTAATATTGTATAGGGGTTGTTGTTTTTTTGCTATAGCTATATTTATTTCAAAATCTATTTAAAATAAACAGACCATATACAGATATACATGCATTCATACACTAGACAGTTTTTAATTTTGTTTTCCTTCCTCTGTATTATCTAAAATTGAGACATTTCTCAAAGGATGCAAAAGTTGCATGGAACAGCAAAATAAAAACTTGTGAGATACTTGGATTGAGGAAAACTGGGAGTTGTGATATGGCATATCTGAAATGCATCAGGTGCAGGTTAGTTATCCTATTTAATAAAGGAAGGATAACACACCAAAAATTAAGGACCAGTAGTAATTAAGGACCAGTTTCAAATTCTGATATAGTCATAGAGTCTACTGACAGATCCCAGGAAGTCATTATCATTCAAAATAATCTATGTGGTAGGACTAATCTGAGAATACTGTGAAATTGGATGTTACCCACCCATTCCTTGCACTGAGCTCCTCGGACAGAGTAATAATTACATAGTGACACACCTGAAACTGAAATGCCACTGAAGATATGCAAATGTTATGGCATGACATTGTGATTCTAGAGGCTGCAAAAACAAGGCTGTCACAGGAATGGTGGAATATAAATTTAACAACAATAGTGTTTTCTGCCACTGCACATAGCCTGCCTAGAATATGTTGCCATCTTATTGCTCTATCTTTTCTTCTTTATGAAAGCATCAGTAGTTTTAAGAATCCCTTCGCCCTGTAGTTTGAATTCCTTTGTGTGCTTATATGTGTGAAAAAAGGTGCAAAGAGAAAATTTAACTGCCACATACCTACACTAATAAGTCATACACACCCATTCAATTGTATATCCCAAACGGAAGGAAGGAAGAACACCCAGCGGTCAAATTGTCCCCCTGAGTATAGCTTGAATAGAGAAAGCACGGGGTTCAAGCCTTCCTTCCTGGATCTTTAGGCCAGGAAAGGAAAGGGACAAGCTAGCTTAATAAACAATGGAAGCCACAATGGTATCCAAACCCTTTCCACAGGGCGTAGAGATAGGAAATAAGGAATTCTCGTTGTGCATCCTTGCCTGGCAACTTTCTGATCAGAGGCAAAGGAAAAGCAGATCATCCAGACCCAGTAACTCCCTCGTCCTTTCCCACCCAGCTGCCAAATATTGTATTAATCTGGGATTCTTTTGTACATGGTCTGAGGTCAAACTTTTTGCCCCAAATGCCTTTTTTTCATATCTCATCTCCCTCCTCATTTGGGATTTGATACCTGAATTCACACATCATGATGAAGGATCCATTTAATCTAGGCTTGTCCTGAGTACCTCAACCTTCCCATTTGGTTGTCTTACTCTCATAATCAAAAGTAAATTAAACAGAACTTAGTCGCACAGAGAGTAAGGAAGATGCCTTGACAGAGACATGCGGGAACTACCAGTACTATTTAAGCAAAAAGAGCTGAAGAATTTTTAAAATCCAGAACTGATAATAATAAAATCCAGAAGAGATAATATTTGGAAGTGACTCAGGCAGATGCCTCCCTAATTCACTGAATTTAAGAAAAAAAAGAAGGAGGTGCAGCACAGTCAAATTTGCAAGAATCTTTTATTATAGCCAATCTAAATAAAAAAAACATTTTTTAGCCTTTCTGTTGACTTGATTTCTTAGCCTACTTCTTAAAAAAGCTATCCACTGCCGTAGCTGATCCTCTAAGCATGATCTTTGAAAAATCCTTCAGTTTAGCCCCTTGCCAACTTATAGTCACTAGCTACGGTCATCCCCATCTTCAAAAAGGGAGACCCCAGCCTAGTTGAAAATTAGACCAATCTCTTTATTCTGTGTCACCTGTAAAGTCATGGAATCAATTATTAATCAACCATTATCCTCCACTTAGAGACAAACAACCTTCTCTCTAATAAACAATTTGGTTTCAGAAAAAAACTATCCTCTAATCTGCAACTCTTACACTGCAAAAACATATGGACTACACAACTCGATCAGGGCAAAGCAATAGACTTGTTTTATATAGACTTCTGTAAAGCCTTTGATTCAGTGGTATGCAACAAACTACCCCTAAAACTAAAATCTTATGGTATCTCTGGACACCTGCATAACTGGATAGAAGCATTCCTCTCAAACAGACAACAAATGGTCAAAATTGGGAGCATCTTATCAAATTCTGTACCTGTCAACAGTGGTGTCCCCCAGGTCAGTGTTCTAGGACCAAACTCTCTTCATACTATATGTTGTAGAGTGGCGGAATATCCTGAGGCAAAACTCAGAGCGAACTTCAGCTGTCACTTTATTGAAACAAGAAAGGGTTGCCGTAGTTGCTGCGCTAACAAGGCAGCCAGCTGGCGGACAACAGCTGATGCCGTTTGACAGCTCCTTTTATAGCCGGCTGTCAAACGACATCAGCCAATAGGAACGGTCCATGTTCCCGCTGGAAACACAGACCGGAGTGAAGACTTCGGCTTAGTCCATTGCGAATGCTACACTCCTTTCCCCCAGAACGGAGCATGCATAATCTTTGAGATAGCTTGGGCGCTTGCGCAGGCGGCCACATCGTCTAAGTTCTGGTGAAGCTGCTGCTGGAAGGAACTTCTCTGCTTGCTGGGCAACTTCTGGTGTCGACGAAGCTGGCGTCTCGGCTTCAGGCATCTCTGGGCGAGGGACTGATAACATTTCAAGTAGGCTTGCATTCTTGTCGGGTCTGAGGGAAGTTTCTGTGGGCACCAGCAGTTTCTCAGTTGCAGGAACGTCTTGAGGACCATCTGCAACTGCACTCCAATGCCTTCCAAGCTGGTCGATATGGTGGCGCCAGATGCACCTGTCTTGCAGTAGGACCCTGTAAGACTTAGGACCAGTTACTGCCACAATTTGCCCCAGTATCCACAAAGGGTATCCTGCATAGTTCCGGGCATAGACCTTGTCATTCTCAGTGAACTCCCTTGCCTGGCTTTTGGACCCTAGGGATGTGACTGGGGCATAATGCGGATGGAGTCTGTCTAGAGTGGTCCTCAGATGTCTACCCATGAGGAGTTCAGCTGGAGACTTATTAGTGGTGGCACAGGGGGTTGTATGTTGGGTCAGGAGGTACTTAGTGAGCCTAGAGTGCCAATCTATAGGCCCAAACCTTGCCAGGGCCTCCTTAACTGATCTGACTGCCCTTTCAGCCAGGCCATTACTGGCAGGATGAAAGGGAGCTGTAAGTGCGTGCCTTATTCCTAGGTTGGCTAGGAAGACCTCAAACTCACAGGAAGTAAACTGGGGGCCGTTATCAGACACAACGGGTAGTGAATATTCTAGATAGAGCCTTAGTGACAGCTTCTGAAGTTCTGGTGGTCATCAAGGTCAGTTTCACCCATTTAGAAAAAGCATCCACTATGACCAGGAATGTACGCCCATGAATGGGGCCAGCCAGATCAATATGCACCCGGGACCAAGGGGCCACAGAATCTTCCCACCTGTCTGGAGTGGATGTGGGTGGAGCAGGTCTGGTAGCCTGGCATGGCTGACATGCATTCACCCAACTTGTAATCTGAGTATCCATGCCTGACCACTATACATAACTGCGAGCCAGGGCCTTCATCCTGACAATGCCAGGATGGCTCTCATGCAGGATCTTTAAAACTGAGTTTTGCAGCTTGGAAGGGATAACTACCCTAGTTCCCCAAAGTAAACAGCCTTGTAAAGAAGATAGTTTTTGCTGGTGAGTTTTGAAAGGCACGAATTCGGGGGCATAAGGAATTGCTGGCCATCCCCTTCCCACCCAGTCAAGGACTTCGGCAATTACCTTGTCCCTGGAAGAGTGGGCAGTGATATCAAGGGCAGTGATGGGGAGTTTGAGATCGTTGATCTGGAAAACAGCATTAGTTGGTGCAGGATCTTCCATAGGAACAGGCAGTGGGCAGCGACTAAGAGCGTCAGCGTGGCATAGACTCTTGTCAGGACGATGAGCCAGTGTATAGGAATAGGCAGCCAGAAATAATGTCCACCTGGTCATTCTTGGAGACAAAATCTGAGGAGTTTCTCTTTCGCCTGACAGAAGGCCTAACAGAGGCTTGTGATCCATGATCAACTCGAAATAGTGTCCATATAGAAACTCATGGAATTTTTTGACAGAAGCAACTGCAAAGCCTCCTTGTCAATTTGGCTGTAATTGGGCTCGGCTGGGGAAAAGGTTCTGGAGAAAAAGGCAATGGGTGCCTCAGAACCATTAGGCGGTCTATGACTTAAAACAGCACCTATGCCAAAAGGAGAAGCATCTGCAGCTAGAACTAAAGGCAATTGTTCATTAAATTGTATCAGGACAGCACTGGATGTAAGTAATGATTTGACAGCATGGAAGGCATGGACTTCCCTAGGTCCCCAGTGCCAGGGAGATTGCTTGTCCAAGAGTCTGTGCAGATGGAAGCTTTGTGAGGCAATGGAAGCTTTGTGAGGCAACAATGAAGCATAAAAGTTAAGAAGTCCTAAAAAGGCCTGGAGCTCAGTTTTGTTAGTTGGCGTGCGTGCCTCATGAATAGCCCTTACTTTGGATTCGATTGGGTGAATACCAGAGGCGTCAATTCTGTATCCCAAAAATTCTACCTGTGGGGTGGCAATAGTGCACTTGTCTTTTTTAAGCTTAAGGCCATGCTCTCTGAAACGATCGAGGACTCCTGACTCTTTGCAGTAACTGAGGCTTGTCAGGAGGAGATAGTAAAATGTCATCAAAGTACGGAACTACACCCGGTAATCCTTGGAGAAGTCTTTCCATTAAGACTTTCCATTAAGACTGGGGCTACACTTATGTCAAATTGGAGGCACCTACATTTGAAAGTGCCCCTGTGCGTTACAATAGTTAGCAGTTCAGGGGCTGTGTCATCAACAGAGAACTGTTGATAGACCTGTGACATGTCTAATTTAGCGAAAATGGTTCCTGGCTCAAAAGAATGTAAAAGGTGTTGGATAACAGGGACTGGATAAGCACTGATTAGTAAATATTTGTTCAATGAAGTCTTGTAATCAGCGCAGATTCTCACGCTCCCGTCTTTCAGTCTGATTTTAATGAACATTTGGCCTTAATAGGCATTTTGCCCTATAGTCTTCCTTAAATAAAGATTTCTCTGTACCAACAATGTTATAAAAACAGCCCAAAGTAAATTTCAGAATGTTAGGATATTTTCACACCAGTTAGATAAGTCAGTTTGGTATAGCAGTTAATGCAATAGGCTAGAAACTGGGAGACTTTAGGCCAAACATTTTCAGCCCTGGGAAGAAGCAACAGTAAACCATTTCTGAAAAGCCAAACCAAGAAAACTGTGGGGACTTGTCTAGCAGTTGCCAAGAGTCAAGTTTGACTTGAATACACACATGCACGCGCACACACACACACACACACAAAGCTAAAACTATTTTAGATAAGATAAGTCATTCTGACTCAGAAAATCTGAAACCAGGAAATTACAAAACAATAGAAATATCTAGCTCAAAAGAAGTATGACACAAAAATTCAGAAGATGTTACTTTCCTCATTGTTGCATTCCTAGCCCAGGAAATGTTCACATATGGGTGTGATACACATACTATGATTTGTTTAATTTGGTTTAGAGGGTAATTGACCATCTAGTTATTGTGTTTTATAATTTATTGTTATGGTTGGATTAAATATTATATCTCTATTTAATTATAATTAGAATGAACCATGGCTTAACATCATGTATAAACCCAGCCACTGAACTTAATTAAATTGATCAAAGTTGAGGTTGACAGTGTTGGTGAGGTTTTCTTTTCTACCTTAAACCATTCATCAGCATTGGGATCATTGGCAGCAGATGTATCAGAGATTTTTTTTTAAAAAAGGCTTGCAATTATCTATGGGATTTATTACCACAAGATGTTAGGGGAGTAATTCATGGAAAGATCCTGTGATGCAAAAAGATCCATTTGATTTAAGGTCAAGCTAGAGTTCCATTGACAGGGTGGGACTATACTTTCAGTCCCATTGTCTCCTATTGTGAGAAATATGATGGGAAACAGAGTCAGGAAACCTGGGAATCGCAGCAAGAGATTGGGGAGTTTCTACTAAGATCCTGTCCAGCAACAGGAGGCAGAATAAATGATTACAAGAATAATTTCCTGTCCCTCTCTCAGCAACAGTTAATGCCCCAAAAGAGGGGTGCTTGAGCTCCAGTTTTGACTAGGTAGGAAGGATATTGCTGAATTTATTTATTTATTCATCCATCATTATTCAATTTATAAAACTGTCCAATTCAAATTCACAACTTTGGGTGGTTAACAATAATTTAAAACACCATAAAGAATTTCACAATGAAAATAACACACACATAATCAGCAACTGGAATAAAATAAAACAATTAGCAATCAATCCACATAGCCTTTGCAAGGTCTCTGCTCCAGATTCCCAAGCCCGATGGCAAAACTATATTTTTAAGGCATTACAAAAAGGCCAACAGGATTATTACCAATCTAATCTCATGGGAGGAAGGGAGGTGATATCCTTAAGGGTGGGTGTCCCAAAAGTGATTTTTTTCAAGGGGCAACTGGACTTTCTGTATTTTCTTTGAAGACGTTTTGCTTCTCATCCAAGAACATAGACATTAAGGGTAGGTACCACAACAGAAAAGATTATTTTCCTGGGCCCTTCCAAAAAGCACTCATTAACAAATTGTACCTGCCACACACAATAGGATGGGTAGCATAATTATGATGATGACTTTTATAGGCCACTGCCAACATCTTGAATTGAACACTGGAGCATACAGACAAGCAATGTAGCTTGTGGAGCAGAGACTCAGGTGCTGATTGATGAATGTGTGCCTAAACTGCCTGCACCACTGCATTCTGCATCAATCACAGTTTCAAAGTACTGTTCATGGGCAATCCTATGTAAAGCACATTACAGTAGCCCATTTGGGAGGAGATAAGGCATGAATGGTCCAGCAATGAGTGAAATTAGTACATAACAAATTTTCCAAACTCCACTTGGACATGGCTGCCAGCTCTGAATAGGAGCCATGAGTCCAGGAGGACTCTCCCCCCATCCCACCACAAATTGCATACTGGTTCTATCTGTGGTAGTAAACCTCATGCAGAATTAACAATGGAAAATTCCCAGACTCAGGGTATCATAAGACACTCAGTTTTGCTAGGATTGGGTTGAAATCTGATGTTCCCCATCCAAATCCTAGACACTGAGTCTGCAGACATGAAAACACAACCTCCATGGTATCACTTGGGCAGCCAAGGGGGAGATGTAAAGTAGCGTGTCATCAGCCTGATACTTCAGCCTGTGTCCCCAGATGATCTCACCCAGTGCCTTCATGTGGAAGTTTAGCAAGTATAGAGAGAATATTGAGCCTGAGGAATCTGCAGAGCAGGAGTTGAACTCCCCCTTCCCACCTCCCATGAACACTGACTAGAACTTGCTCTGGAGAAAGGAACATGTGGCTATCAGATGTAATCTCTGTACAACACAGACATTTGCTTATGCCACTGGCTGCCTTAGCAACTGGAGTTCCTATTGTCTTATCTGACACGTTTGAGACCCATCCCATATAATTTTGTGTGGAGTAGGTCGCTAGATCTTTCTCCAACTCATGTAACTCACTTTTTGCCCAGGGGCCTTGTTAACCCTGGTGATGACCAATCCAGTATGTGATTCTTTTTTCTGTTGTCTCATCGTGGTAAATGGGTTTGTCTTAATCTCTTAGTCCAGCTCCTTAGTTGAGACCTTCTGGCTTAGGAGAGCTTTCTGATATACTTTCTGGTAATATATTTTTAGCATAGCTCTTAACATTAACAGAACACATATTTAATTTTCATTCTGGATCAAGCCAGGTGTGCTGTGTTTGAAAGCACTTTAAATTCCTGAATGAAAGGAAGGATATTAAATATAATATATGTAATGTGATGATGTAAACCATCCAGAGTTGACTTGCAGCAGGATAGATGGCAAATAAATGTAATCTATCAATCAATACATACAATATATGATTAAACACATTTTTATTTATTGAGGCTTGCCAGATACTTAACTTGTTGGATCACCAGCATCTATAAACCAAATTTATCCTGCTGATTTTATTAGAAAAATAAAAGGAATATTGTGCAGCAAGCTCTGCCCCTTTGGGGAATCCACACAAGCTTGCAATGAACGTAGGAAAGATGCACGACTTGTGTTGTGACATTATGATATTGTATGCATCATTCTGACTTCACCCTTACCTCCCCTACAGGCATGCAAAAAACATGGGCATTGCATTAGGACATCATGCCTGCCATCTTGCATATTTTGCTCTTCTATCTGCCTTGCCCATCATATTAAGTATGTCATATTAAAAGAGACAATATATAGTTTTGTGGATTTGATCGTTTCCCTCCTACGGCATTATATTAACTGCCAAACTCACAACCGGTTTTGTTTTCGTTTTGGCTTCTGCTTTTCAGACTATAATTTCTTTGGAAATATAGTGAAATCAAACAAAAATAATTAGAGAAGGAGAAGAAATATTTTCCTTGCCTAGAAAAGATGGTTGAATGCGGCACATATTTGTTTATCATATTAAATTGCTGCGCACATAGATGCTGCGGCTAATCGCTCCTTCTTTCAGTGCATGGTGTGTATGATTCTGTGTGTGTTTTGGATCTTTTCCTTGATTGAATCCTATGGGGCAAGGAGCATCTATCGTCGGCAAGCCTTGTTACAAATTGGACTGAAATATGAAAAGGCTATTATGGATGATTTTATACATTCTCATAACATACCGAAGGAGGCAGCTAGGCCCCTGGGGGAGCCATGGATCACTATCCCTGTAGGAAGGAGGAAGAGGTGGAGAGAGAGGAAGTGGAAGAGAGGATGCCATGCTGGGTGTTCTGTCCCCTCATTTGCATTCTTGAGATCCCTGCGCTTTGATTGGCCAAAGCGCGGGGCACTCTGATTGGCTAGGCGAGCCACGCCGATTGGCCGGCTGAGAATCTCCCGCGATTGGTCCATTCGAATCGCGGGAGATTCAAAGCGGTGCTATTGGCCGCGGCTGCCGCGGCTTGGAAATAAAAAGCCACGAAGTTTGCCTTTAGCCCAGTTCGGTTCCTGTACCCAATAAAGAGCTAATGCACAAGTCACCGACTCCTGGCATCATTTCCGACGGACCCAACACTGGCGACGAAGGTGGGATTCTGATCCTGAACCGAAGCACGTGTCCGACGGAAGCCAGACGAAACTCCAAGATGGCAAACATCGCGCCACCTGCACCCTTCAACCCCGCCAGCGAGGACTGGGAATCGTACTCAGACAGATTCCGCATGTTCCTCGAATGCAGCGACCTCAAGGATGCCACCAGCCCGAAGAAGCGAGCCGTATTCCTAACCCACTGCAGGCCCACAGTGTTTAAGATGGCCAAAGTGCTAGCCAAACCCGCCGACGTGACCACGATGGACTGGGACGACCTCGAGCCAATACTCCGGCGACACTACGCTCCAGCCGTGCCCATCCTCATCCGACAACACGAGTTCCACCGTCAGGACCAACGGTCGGGTGAGAGCTTCAGCGACTTCGTCGCAGAACTATGGCACCTAGGGGGGCTGTGCGAATTCGCCAACATGGACGAAGCCCTGCGAGACCGAATTGTGCTTGGCCTTTGGGACCCCGTCCTCCAGAGTTGGCTGATGGCCAAGGGCAACATCGCCCTCGCCGATACCATCACCGAAGCCACAGCAGCCGAAGCTACCCAAAAATCCGCCGACTGCATGCGCAGACCGAACGCCGGGGACCGCAGCGGGAACAACCACCCTGCAAGGTCGACCGAGGCCCAACCCAAGATGACCACCCACCAGGGCAACGTCCACTCCGCATCAGGAATTTCCGACGAGGAGGAGGAAATCCGCCATCTCCAGGCAGGCCGCGACCCGCGGAACCGGCGGGGTCATAAGTCGAGGACTACCTGTGCCGGTTGCGGAGGTGACCACCCCAGGTCCAAATGCCGGTTCTTCGATTCAATCTGCCGGCATTACGACAAGAAGGGACACATCGCCCGCGTCTGCTGTCTCAAAAAGAACCGCAGCCCTACACGATGGGACCAGAGTGAATGGAGACGAGAGAGCACACCACCCCGGACCAGAGATCGCCCCGCTGACAACCGATGGGACTGGAACAGATGATCCCAATGAGGCAGCGAGACCCGGCGAAGAGAGGAGACCCATCAGACGGTCACCATCGGCCACGCCACAACCAACGATGCCCGGAAAGTCTACGTGGAGGTAGGCATTGAAGGCGAGCCATGTAAAATGGAGGTGGACTCCAGGTCCTACCTCTCCATGGTAGCATGGCAAGAAATAAAACGCTTGGTGCCTACCATCCAGAGGAAAGGCCTAGACAACCAGAGACTAATCGTGAAAGACTACCAGGGAAACTGCATCCCTGTAGTCGGAACCGGACAGTTCAAGGTAACCTACAAAGGGCACACTGAAAGACTTCCCTTGACCATTGTCGATCGTGACCGCCCAAGCCTACTGGGACTCCAATGGTTCGCACCGCTCGGCATCGCAGTCACGGGCATCGACCACATCGCTGACAACAACTGGGAGCAACAACTAGCCTGGGAATTCCAAGAGGTGTTCGACGGAAACCTAGGCAAGTACCGAGGGCCCCCTATATCATTCAGCCTAGACCCAAACATCCCCCCAAAACGCCTAAAACCAAGGCGGGTACCATTTGCGCTTAAACCGAAGATTGACGAGCAAATTGACAAGCTCGTCAAGCAAGGGGTCCTACAACCCATAGACCACGCCTGGTGGGCGACCCCCATAGTCACCCCGATTAAGCCTGATGGGTCGGTGAGAATCTGTGGGGACTATACGGCCACCCTAAATGGCGCCTTGCAGCAAAGTGCTTACCCCGTCCCAGTAGCGCAACACCTACTACATTCACTGGGAGGGGGCAAGGTGTTCGCTAAACTTGACCTCGCCCAGGCATACCAACAATTGCCGGTCGACGAGGAAACGGCAGAAGCACAAACCATAGTCACCCACCGGGGAGCCTTTAAATGCAACCGACTCCAATTCGGAGTCAGCGTGGCACCTGGAATATTCCGAAGCCTAATGGAAAGGCTGTTACAAGACATCAAGGGGGTGGTACCCTACTTCGATGATGTCTTAGTGTCGGCAACCAACCAGGCCGAACTAGAGAATCGCCTAAAGGAGATCCTAACCAAGTTCAAAGAGACCGGGCTCAAAGTAAAGAGGGAAAAATGCCAATTATACACAGAGCGGGTTGAATTCCTAGGATATCTCCTAGACTGTCACGGCATTCACCCCACCAACAAAAAGATCAAAGCCATCAAAGAAGCCCCCATACCCAATTCAAAGACAGAACTGCAGGCGTTTCTGGGGCTGCTTAACTTTTATAATGTCTTCCTGCCCCAAAAGGCGACAGCGACGGAACCTTTGCATAGGCTCTTGGACAAGGCGGCGACCTGGACTTGGGGGAAACGTGAGGAAGCCGCCTTCAAGAAAACAAAGGACCTACTCACTTCGGATGCCGTCCTCATCCAGTACAACGAGACCCTACCACTAGCCATCACATGCGACGCATCGCCCTTCGGCGTCAGCGCTATCCTCAGCCACACTCTCCCCGACAGAAAAGAAGCACCCATCGCATTCTTTTCAGGGACCCTCACCAAACCGGAGCGGAACTACAGCCAGCTGGACAAAGAGGCTTTGGCTATCGTCGCCGCAGTAAAAAGGTTTCACGAGTACCTCTACGGCCGGACATTTACCATCATCACTGACCACAAACTGCTGCTGGGAATCCTTGCAGGGAACAGGGCCACCCCGAACATTCTGTCTCCCCGAATGACAAGGTGGTCCGAGTTCCTGGCTGCCTACAACTACGGACTCACACACAGACCGGGTAAGACTATCTCCCATGCGGACGCCTTAAGCTGCTCACCGTTACCGGAACCTGACACTGACCCAGCACCCACGACGACCACCCTCAGTATAGAGACTCTACCCAACCTACCCATAACTGCATCAGACATTGCCCAAGAAACTAATAAAGACAAATGTCTGGCGCGGGTTTTGCATTGGGTAGAGAAAGGATGGCCGGAAAGGGACAACGACGAGTCTGTCAGGACATTCCGGAACTGGAAAACGGAACTCTCGTTACTAAAAGGGTGCATACTATGGGGGGATAGGGTGGTCATCCCGGAAAAACTACAAGGGAAGGTTTTGGAACTGTTACACGAGGGGCACCCGGGTATCGTTAGGACAAAAGCCCTGGCCAGAAGTTACGCTTGGTGGCCAGGGATGGACAAACAGATCGAGGCCTGGGTAGCAAGGTGTCAACGATGCCAGGAAACTAGGCCAAGCCCACCCGCAGCACCCATCCTAGAGTGGGAAACCCCCAGGGGACCATGGTCCAGAATCCACATAGATTTCGCCGGGCCCACAAAAGGACACACTTTCTTAATAACCGTAGACGCATACTCCAACTGGCTGGAGGTAAGCAACATGAGAACAACCAACACGGAGGCCGTGACCAAAGAACTCGGCAAACTTTGCAACACACGGCCTCCCAGACGTCCTCATTTCCAACAATGGGCCCCAATTCGAAAAATTCCTAGCGGAGAGGGGCATACGACACGCGCTGACAGCCCCGGCGCCTCCGGCGGTGAATGGTAGGGCGGAACAGATGGTTCAATTCACAAAGAAAACCATCCAGAAAATAGACCACGGGGAGATCCAGGACAAAATAAATAAATTACTTTTCATCCAACACATAACCCCAAATACCACAACAAATAAAAGCCCAGCCGAACTGCTAATGGGGAGGAAAATAAGGTCCCCACTTGATAGATTACACCCCACGTACAACCCAGAGAAACCCCCAGACTCAACCAGCAAACACCGAACCTTCGCACCAGGCGACGCCGTCTACGCGAAAAACCTAACGGGAGACCCATTATGGGTACCGGCCGTCATAACACAACTAACAGGCCCACACTCGTACCGGCTACAAAGAACCGACGGACGAGCGTGGAAACGCCACATCGACCAGTTAAGATCGAGGACGACCACCCAAGAGACCACCAATGCGCAACCAAGCAAAACCAACCCCCACAACACAAACCAAGAGGGGAGGGAATACCCAGGGAACCAAAACCGAGAAGGAATAAACCAGCCATACTCACCTGAAAGCAGCCAGCACGAAACCTCGCCAGGAAGAGACAGCCAGGCCAGCTTAACCAACCCGGGAAGACCGAGCGGGAGCGGCAGAACCCGCAGCTCAACCGACCCGGGTAGCCCAGGAGGGAGCTGCGGAGAGCGGCCTGGCCAGACAGACCAGGCAGTCCCCACGACGGAGTCAGGAGGAACAGAGACCCCGACTGAACCGGCCGGGATCCAACCTACGACTGACCTGCGCAGGTCCAGTAGGCAGAGATGGAGCCCCGCCTACCTACGGGACTACGCAACGTAAGGACTGAACCAAGAGGGGAGGGGTGTTCTGTCCCCTCATTTGCATTCTAGAGATCCCTGCACTTTGATTGGCCAAAGCGCGGGGCACTCTGATTGGCTAGGCGAGCTGCGCCAATTGGCCCGCTGAGAATCTCCCGCGATTGGTCCATTCGAATCGCGGGAGATTCAAAGTGGTGTCATTGGCCGCGGCCGCCGCGGCTTGGAAATAAAAAGCCACGAACTTTGCCTTTAGCCCAGTTCGGTTCCTGTACCCAATAAAGAGCTAATGCACAAGTCACCGACTCCTAGCATCATTTCCGACGGACCCAACACTGGGGGTTTCTTTAGGCTGACTAAGTTTCCACACAAGCCTTCAATTCCAAGTATATTTCTTTCCAATGCAAGACCTCTGACTAACAAAATGGATGAATTAAGGGTACAGATTGCAAATACTAAATTCATCAAGAACTGCTATGTTTTGCTAATCACAGAAACTTGGCTTCATTCACTCATTCCAGATGCAGCTGTTGAGCTGGCAGGCTACATAGCTCACCAGCAGGACAGGAGCAGAGATTCTGGCAAGATCAAAGGGGGAGGTTTTTAGCCTTTATGTGAACAAAAGGTGTTTCAATACAAAGACTGTAGGCAGCTACTGCTCCATGGATCTGGAGTATATGACAAATGTGGACCCATATATCTTCCACAGGAATTCAGCATGGTTTTGATTACTGCAGTCTATATCCCACCTGATAGTACTACCATAGCTTTGGGATTCTTGTATAACATTGTTAGTAATCAGAATAAGTATCCTGATGCTCTGCATATCATAGTGGGAGATTTAGCTGATTGAAAAAAATTGCTCCCTAAATTCTATCAGCATGTTAAGTGTGCTACTAGAGGAGCAAACATATTGGACAAAGTATCCACCAACATCAAACATGGCTATAAGGTTATACAATTACCACATTTGGGATAATTAGACCATATGTCACTGCTTTTAGCACCAGCTTACATCCCTCTTAGGAGACTGGCTCTGCCTATAATAAAGACTGTTGTGTATGTACCATAGTTAATAAAGTATGAGCTTGAGGTAAAGTGCAGGGTTCTGGCCCTGCACTTCTGATTGGCTGTTAGGCGGCCAGATCGGATTGGTTAGTTCTTAGGAATCCGATTGGCCCTTAACAGAGGATTATTATTGGTTTAAAGAGCTAGCGTTCATAGCTCGCTATTGGACAATTCTCACAAAGGTTGCCTATATAAGGCAGAGTTCACTGTTATTGTTTTGAGAAGTCACTGCAATAAAGAGCTGAAAGTTCACATTCAGAGGCTGTCTCCATTTACTCCGACCCATGTCAAAGTACTTAACAAAGACAGTGAAATCTTGGCCAGAAGATGCTTCCCAGCAACTTCAGGATTGTTTTGAGAACACAAATTGGGACATATTTTACCACCCTGACCTAGAGGTGCACACTGCAACTGTTCTATGCTATATCAAACACTGCACAGATACTATCACTAAGGATAAACGTATTAGGATCTATCCCAATCAGAAACCCTGGATGACCAAGGAAGTCCAGTGTCTCTTGCATGACAGGACCAAGGCCTTTAGGTCTGGTGATGGGGCAGTGTTGCCAGAGCTAATCTAAAGAAAGTATTCAGAAGGCCAAGATGGAAGATTGAGGATAATTTTTATAGCAATAACATGAGGCAGGTGTGGCGAGGGATTCAACAAATTATAAACCATCAACTGACCAATGTCATCCCTGCTGAGGGGGATGCTTCATTGGCAGAGGAACTGAACCATTTGTTTGCTCGCTTTGAAGTGGAGACATCAGAGACAGACAAAAAAGACAATTACCAGTCAATTGTAGCCCCCACTCATTGTGGAGGAACAGGAGGTGAAAAGCATTCTGAGGGCTGTGGACCCTAAAAAGGCTGCTGGTCCTGACAGTATCTCTGGCCGAATGCTTAAAGACTGTGCTGGAGTCTTTACCAGGATCTTCAATCGGTCTTTATCCCAGTCCACTATTCCATCTTGTTTGAAGGCTTCCACCATTGTTCCACTACCAAAAAAGTTCCCTATCAATAACCTCAATGATTACAAACCAGTGGCACTCACTCCTATCATCATGAAGTGTTTGGGAAATTGGTCTGCTGGCACATCATTTGTCGTCTTCCTCATACATTTGATAAACACCAGTTTGCATACAGAAAAAATACATCTACAGAAGAAGAGCCATCACTCTTCACACTGCTCTGACTCATCTAGAACAGTGGGAGGGCTATGTGAGGATGCTTTTTGTGGATTTTAGTTCTGCATTTAGCACAATTCTTCCATATAGACTAGAGTCTAAACTTCTGGACTTTAGGCTTTCTAATTCAATATACCTTTGGATTATGAATTTCCTGTCTGGCCGCTCACAGAGGGTCAGATTAGGTAATCATACCTCTTCAGCCCTTATTCTTAACACTGGTACACCATAGGGTTGCGTGTTGAGTCCCTTACTCTATACTCTTTATGTGCATGACTGCATTCCCAATCACGCTAGTAATACTATTGCTAAATTTGCAAATGATACAACAGTGGTGGGACTTATCTCGGGGGGGGGGGGATGAGTCTGCCTACCGAGATGAGGTGAACCGATTGCTTTCATGGTGTGGAGACAACAACTTGGTCCTCAACACCAACAAGACCAAGGAGCTTATAGTGGATTATAGAAGGAACAGATCAGACATCCAGCCCTTGCTTATCAATGGAGACCGAGTAGAGCAAGTGGCCAGTTTTAAGTTTCTGGGTGTTACCCTAAAAGAGGGCCTGACCTGGGGTGCCCACATTGCAGCCCTGATCAAAAGGGCCAGCAGAGATTATAATACCAGAGCTTCTCAGAAAACAACAACTGAATGAAAAACTGCTGGTGACCTTCTACCGCTGCACCATAGAGAGTATTTTAACTTACTGTACCTCTGTATAGTTTGCCAATTGCACAGTGGCAGATAGGACAGCACTCCAGAGGGTTAATATCATTGCCCAGAAGATCATTGGTTGCCCTCTCCCCTCTCTGGAAGAACTTTATAGCTCCCACTGCCTTAGGAAAGTTCAAAACATTCTTAAAGATCCATCTCATCCTGGGGACCCTTTTTTTGAACTATTACCATCTGGCAGACTGTACAGAATAATAAAAACAAAGACAAATAGGCTGAAAAACAGCTTCTATCTTAGGGCAGTAGCTCTTTTGAATTCTGCTGTATAGTGCAGTGTTGGTGTGATGTCAGGAGTTTTCAATTCAATGTGTGGGGTGTTCTGTACGGTCATTTACATTCTTGACACCCTGCGTTTTGATTGGCCAAAGCGCAGGGTAATCCGATTGGTCTAGCGAGCCGCGCTGATTGGCCCGCTGAGAATCTCCCTCAATTGGTGGAAATGAATCGCGGGAGATTCAAAGTGGTGCCATTGGCCGCGGCTTGAGAATAAAAAGCCGCTGTTTTTCCCTCGGAGCCAGACCAGTTCCGGGGACCAATAAAAGAGCTGAACTAAGTCACTGACTCCGGGTCTCCTTGCCGCAATGGACACGACACTGGCGACGAGGATGGGATCCCGAGGCTAACCCCATCAAGCACGTGTCCGAAGGAAGCAAGACCGATGAGATGGCCAGCATCGCTCCGCCTGTACCCTTTAATCCTGCTAGCGAGGACTGGGAATCATACACGGACAGATTCCTCATGTTCCTCGAATGCAGCAACATGAAGGACGCCACCGGGCCAAAGAAATGAGCCGTCTTCCTGACACACTGTGGGTCCACAGTGTTCAAGATGGCAAAAGCCCTAGCGAAACCCGCTGACGTCAAGAAGATGTACTGGGATGACCTCGAACCATTGCTCCGCAACCACTATGCCCCCGCCGTGCCCACCCTCATCAGGCGGCATGACTTCTACTGGAGGGACCAGAGACTGGCTGAAAGCATCAGCGATTTTGTGGCGGAGCTGTGGAACCTAGGGGGCATGTGCGGGTTCTCCGACATGGACGAGGCCCTATGGGACCACGTCGTGCTCGGATTTCGGGACCCAGCTCTACAGAGTCAGCTGATGGCCAAAGGTGACATCGCCCTCGCCGACGACATCGCTGAAGCCACCGCAGCCAAGGCCACCCGGAAATCGGTGAACTGCATGCAGAGAACAGACACCGGAGACCGCACCGTGACTGCTGACCCAGGACGGGCGACCGAGGCCCAACCGGAAGCAAGTCACCATGAGACCACCACCCACCATGGTGAACTCCACTCCGCCTCCGACACCACAGACGAGGAGGAGGAGATCCACTGGCTCCAGACGGGACGGGACCAGCGAAATCGGTGGGGTCGTAAGTCGGGGACCTCATATGACGGGTGCGGAGGTGACCACCCTCGAGCCGAGTGCCGTTTCTTCGATGCAGTCTGCCGGCACTGCAACAAAAAGGGTCACATCACCCGAGTCTGTCAATTGAGGAAGGCCTACAGCCCCAGACGGCGGGACCACAGCAAGCGGAGACGGGACAGCACACCCCCCAGAGCCAGAGATCGCCAAGCTGACAGCCGATGGGACCGGAGCGGGCGGAACCGATGAGGTGGCGAAACCCAGCGGAAGGAGGAAGCCCACCAGACGGTCATCATCGGCCATGCATCAACCACCGACGCCTGAAAAGTCTACGTGGAGGTAGGCATCAAAGGCAAGCCATGCAAAATCGAGGTGGACTCCGGGTCCTACCTCTCCATGATTGCCTGGCGAGAGATCAAACGCTTGGTGCCTACCATCCACAAGAAGGGACTGTAGAACCAGTGACATTTAAGGGCCACACTGCAAAGCTTCCCCTGACGATCGTGGACCAAGACCGACCCAGCCTCTTGGGGCTGCAATGGTTCGCACCACTCGGCATCGAAGTCACGGGCATCAACCACATCACTGAGAACGATTGGGAACAGCAACTGGCATGGGACTTCCAGGAAGTGTTCGATGGCACCCTAGGCCAGTACCGAGGGCCCCCGATCTCCTTCAGCCTAGACCCCAACATTCACCCGAGACGCCTAAAACCAAGGCGGATACCCTTTGCACTCAGGCCAAAAATAGACGAGCAAATTGACAAGCAAGGGGTCCTACAACCCATTGACCACACCCAGTGGGAGACCCCAATAGTCACCCCAGTCAAGCCCGATGGGTCGGTAAGAATCTGTGGGGACTATTTGGCCAACCTAAATTGCACCTTACAACAAAGCGCCTACCCCGTCCCAGTAGTGCAGCACCTTCTACACTCACTGGGGGGAGGCAAGGTTTTTGGGAAACTCGACCTGGCCCAAGCATACCAACGCAGAAACCGCGGAGGCGCAAACCATAGTCACCCACCGGGGAGCGTTCCGATGTAACTGACTCCAGTTTGGAGTCAGCGTGATGCCTGGAATTTTCCAGAGCCTCATGGAGAGGCTTTTGCAAGGAATTAAGGGGGTGGTGCCCTACTTTGACGACGTGCTGGTGTCGGCAACCAACCAGCTAGAACTAGAGGGTCAGCTAAGGGAGGTGCTAATGAAATTCAAGGAAACTGGACTAAAAGTGAAGAGAGAAAAATGCCAGCTGTACACAGAGCGGGTCGAGTTCCTGGGGTACCTCCTAGACCGGCACGGCATCCACCCAACCGCAAACAAAATCAGAGCCATTAAGGAGGCCCCCACACCCAGGAAATAAAACGGAGCTGCAGGCATTTCTGGGACTGCTTACTTTTTACAATGTTTTCCTGCCCCACAAGGCGACCGTGGCGGAGCTTTTACATAGGCTCTTGGACAAGGCAGCCACCTGGACTTGGGGGAAATGCAAGGAAGCCACCTTCAGGAAAACCAAGGACCTGCTCACTTCGGAGGCCGTCCACATCCAATACAATGAGACCCTACCACTCGCTGTCACATGTGACGCCTCACCCTTCGGCATTGGCACCGTCCTCAGCCACACACTCCCAGATAGAAGAGAAGCACCCATCGCTTTCTTCTCGAGGACACTCACCAAACCAGAAAGGAACTATAGCCAGCTGGACAAGGAGGCCCTAGCCATCGTCGCAGCAGTGAAGAGTTTCCACGAGTATCTCTATGGCTGCACGTTCACCATCATCACAGACCACAAGCCGCTGCTGGGCATCCTGGCAGGGAACCGGGCCACCCCGAACATCTTATCTCCCAGAATGACAAGGCGGTCCAAATTCCTTGCCGCCTACAGCTACTGGCTCACACACTGACCCAGTAAGACTATCACCCACGCAGACGCTTTGAGCCGCTCGCCATTACCCGACCTAGACACACCGACCCAGCACCCACGACAAGCACCCTCAGCATAGAGATTCTGCCCGATCTACCCATAACCGCGTCAGACATTGCCCGAGAAACTAATAAAGACAAACATCTGGCGCGGGTGTTACATTGGGTAGAAAAAGGGTGGCCGGAAAAGGACAATGACGAAGCATTCAAAACATTCCGGAACTGGCAAACGGAACTCTTGCTACAAAAAGGGTGTGTACTGTGGGGGGAAAGGGTTGTTATTCCGGAAAAACTACAAGGGAAGGTATTGGGTTTGTTACACGAGGGGCACCCAGGCATAATTAGAACAAAAGCCCTGGCCAGAAGTTACTCTTGTGGCCAGGGATGGACAAGCAAATCGAGGCCTGGGTGGCAAGGTGTCAATGCTGCCAAGAAACCAGACCAAGCCCTCCCGCGGCACCGATCCTGGAATGGGAAACCCCCAGGGGACCTTGGTCTAGGATCCACATAGATTTTGCCGGGCCCACCAAGGGACACACATTCCTAATAACCGTAGATGCTTACTCCAACTGGTTGGAGGTAAGCAACATGAAAACCACCACCACAGAAGCCGTGACCAAGGAACTTAGTAAACTATTCGCAACCCACGGCCTCCCGGATGTCATTGTGTCGGACAACGGACCCCAATTCACCTCGCTAGAATTTGAAAAATTCCTAGCGGAACGGGGCATACGACAGGCACTGACAGCTCTGGCACATCCGGCGGCGAACGGAAGGGTGGTACGGATGGTTCAATTCACGAAAAAAACCATCCAGAAAATCGAACACGGGGAAATCCAAGAAAAAATAAATAAAATGCTTTTTATACAACATATAACCCCAAACACGACAACAAACAAAAGCCCGGCAGAGCTGCTAATGGGGAGAAAATTAAGGTCCCCACTCGACAGACTGCACCCCACATACAACCCGGAAACCCCCCAAACTTCTCCAGCAAGCACTGGTCCTTTGCGCCAGGCGACGCCGTCTATGCAAAAAACCTAACCAGAGACCCACTGTGGGTACCAGCAACCATAACCCAACTTACAGGTCCCCGCTCGTACCGGTTGCAAACAACCAACGGAAGAGCGTGGAAATGCCACATCGACCAAATAAGATTGAGAACGGCCATAAGAAACACAACCAACATGCAACCAGACACAGACGAACCCCTTAACACAAGCCAAGAGGGGAGGGAATACCCCGAGAACCAAAACCCAAGAGAAATAAACCAGCCATACTCACCGGCAAGCAGCCAGCCCGAAACTTCACCAGGGAGAAGCAGCCAGGCCAGCTCGACCAGCCCGGAAAGACCAGGCGGGAGCAGTGAGAACCGCAGCTCAACCAGCCCGGGTAGACCGGGAGGGAGCTGTGACAAGCGGCCCGGCAGGGCCTTCCAGACAGTTCCAACGACGAGACCAAGAGAAACAGAGAACCCGACCGAACCGGCCGGGAGCCAACCAACAACTGACCTGCGCAGGTCCAGTAGGCAAGTACGGAGCCCCACCTACTTATGGGACTACGTCATGTAGGACCAAACCAAGAGGGGAGGGGTGTTCTGTACGGTCATTTACATTCTTGAAACCCCGTGTTTTGATTGGCCAAAGCGCGGGGTAATCCAATTGGTCTAGTGAGCCGCGCTGATTGGCCCGCTGAGAATCTCCCACGATTGGTGGAAACGAATCGCGGGAGATTCAAAATGGTGCCATTGGCCGCCGCGGCTTGAGAATAAAAAGGCGCTGTTTTTCCCTCGGAGCCAGACCGGTTCTGGGGACCAATAAAAGAGCTGAAACTAAGTCACTGACTCCGGGTCTCCTTGCCACGATAGACACGACATGGAGGATGAAGAATGTGTGTTTGTGTTTTATTTTCAATGTGCACTGAAGATGGTGTTTGATTTCATTGTATGAGGTGCAATGACAATAAAGTAAACTAAAAGAAACTATGACAAATTCAAATGAGAAAAAAGTTTTTATAAATATTAGAGCCTATAAATTCTGCCATAAAAAGATAGAGGCAAGTGCCAACAACACTGAATATACATAGAATAAAAATAACAAATCCTATAAATATCTAGAGCCTGTTTAGATATCAAAAAGGAAGAACATCTCAGTTTTGGCACTGAAAGGAGATAATAGTGAAATTGTTTCAGCTAAAATAGTTTGTTTATCTGAACATTTGATCTGTTAATTTTGATAGATTTTCTTTCTTGATTTGAAGATGATGATGATGATAAGTTTTATTATTTTGAGTGTTTTGAGTTTTTTTTATTATAGTAGGAATGCATTGATTTGCAGGGCCACAATTGAAGGGATGCCTGGGGACAAAAAAGTGAAGATGCTGGTGGTAGTTCAACCTCTGCCATTTTTTTGTATGTGTACATTACATGACCATAATGCACAAATAAGAAAAGCGACAGGGTTTAATTGTATGGTCATGACTGCAATTCTGAAGTTTTTTACTTCTCCTTTCCAGAGGACATAGTTGCTGTTCTATTAGCCCCAAAGATAAAAACTGGATTTAAAATGTTTAATCCATGAAATAAAAACAAGGTATACATTGTCAGGAAAATATAAAATAAAGTAGCATGATCAGAATGATAAGACAATAAGCAAAGAAGTTTTCCCAAAACTGATCATTCAAAATATTGGCTCTTAAGTATGTATTAAAATTCCTATAGTGTTTTCTATGCTTTATGGTTTTACTTAAAATGTTCTGAAATGGTTAATATTGAATGTACAATTAAAAACAGGGTTGTGATTGTTAGCTTGATATATGATGATAGAAAACATATGTTTTTACTTCGGTAACTAAAGAAATTCCTTTATAGCTAAGGCTGTGCTCTGCGCCCTGCTCAGCATAATGTAGCCTTGACAACCATATATTTAACTTTGTTTTTTAACTTTCCATGACTCAGAAGGCATGTATTTCAGTTTTCCCAGGGTACACCATTCCAGATGTCAGGAATTAGTAAGTGGAACATAAGAATATAACTCTCACAAACTACATGCAGCTGCAATGTGGTTGGTTTAATTTTAATTTAGTATGATTAGCCATTGTGGTTTGTAAATCATGGCTCAGTGTGTTACAAATCTAGCTAATCAATAACCCATGGTTACAGAAATTATAGGTAAATCATCACATGTGTGAAGCCAGCTAGTAAACTATGAAAACAAAAGCTATAGTTTAATTGAATTGGGTTCAGGAGGTGTTTTATGCAATATTCTTAATTATGTTGCAAAGGTACTTTTTCAAGAGGCACTGAGCTGAAAAAACTTCTTGGATGAGAAGTGAAATGTCTTCAAAGAAAAAGAAGGAAGTCCAGTTGCATCTTGAAAAAGCACCTTTGGGACAACCATGACCTGGATAACAGAGAATCTCCATAGACATTCTCAACTATGTTACTTAGTTAACAGAAAATATGTTGCTGCTATTATAACCTCATCCTGTGAACCTTTCCCACCATCACAGGTGATACAGCTGAGATTCAGTATGTTGACTGAATCTAGAGAGCCTGTCATTTCCATCTATTGTTATGTAGAATCGGAAATCAATAACTAATCTTGATTTCAAATTCTATTTACAACTAAGTAGAAATGGCAGATGTTCTAGTTTAAGCAGCATGTTACATCTCAGGTAAACCATCTATAAGTGTAAAAAATCATACAGGGCAGAATGAATACTGATGCATACCTGTTAATTAACTGCTTGGATTGAGTATGTTTTGTGACATCGATTAAAGCTATTCATTAGTGATGAAATGAATAAGTTCATTACTTTATGGATTTCTGCTGTGATTTCAGATCAAGATGTATTTAGAATTGGACAGTAGGGAAATTGTTTGTTTACTTGTATAATAACTTGTATTCCCTTGGGCTGCACATAGCTTTATCTGAAGTGCGTTCAGTATTTAAAATGAAAAGCTAGAGAAATAGTTTTATTTATGGTAGTAAAACAGATAAACTCAATCCCGAGAGTTCAATATTTTGCATTTCATATTTTCTAGATCATGAAGTCAGCAGACAAAAGGCAATGCAATGAAGAAAAAGAAAACCCTATTTTAATAGGATGTAGGAGTAAAGTGAAACCAATGAAAAGTATGTCAATGTTAATCTTTAAAAAGTTCTGATGATAAATAATTTGTATAAAGCCTATACCATTAATTTATGCAAGGACTAAATTATTATGTTTGAGAAAAATCAAGTAATTCCTCTTCCTCCATTTTCCTTTTTGTTCTTTTTCAACAAAATCAGCATTCAGAGAGAAATGTTTTAAGAGAAGTATGATGGGAGTTACATGTTACCTTTTTCTAGCACTTATGTCCTCTGCTCTTAAGTGCTCCCCCAAGTTATTTCAAGGTATTACAAAGGATTCTAGATAAGCAAAAGCATATTTAGAACCTTGTAGAGTTCTGGAGCAACTAGAGAATTACATTAGGGCTATTGGTGGGAATGGAGAACATAAAGCCATCTTCTTTGCCACTATTCATTGCAAGAAATGGGATACCAGGAACATGTTCCTTACAATTATATGACATTGGCTGTTATATACCATTCTTTTGAATGGAAAATTGTGCTCCACTTTTCAATTGAATCACTGATGATATATTTGCACACACCACCATTGAAAATTTTCCACTTGACATTGTTTCTACATCCATCAGACCTGGAATTTGAAAAAGGTCCACTGTTTTCAATTACATTCCTTCCATCACAGGCCTGGAGAGTGGATATGAGCAGCTGCTTGCTCCAACTGAGGCCTTTGCTATAAACATCCTGTGTGTGAAATGCACTACAACATATATCTAATGGGAAGATAGAAAATTATAAAGGAAAGAAGGGAGTCAGCCAGGCAGAGGAAAAGAGAAACAGGCAGATAAGAGGCACGTCCTGTTTTTCCATTGAAATATTATTTTTAATTCTGATTTTGAAGTCTGATTTTCTGTTACATCTATGATTTTGTTAAGATAGATTATATTAAGCAATTATTTAAAATCTTGTTATGTTAATTTTCTATCATAATGGTTGAATGTAAGGCTCATACCTATGATTTGCCCAAATAATCAATTTTCTGTTAATAGTTCACATCTAACTCTGAGTTCACTAAGAGATCACCTACTTTGTGTCGATAGCAAATCAATCATTAGCTATCATTTGCTACAATATATTGTAAGAATATAGTCAGTCCCTTATCAGAAGAAATTAAAGAACCAGACAGATGAAATGACCATTTCCAGGAGATAAAATAATGTTAATGTTTCAGAATGTTAATCTTTTCAGCTGTCATCAAACAGAGCATTAAATAATCGGTTCAAGTTGATTTGTAAAATCAACTTAAAATGGACTTAAATATAGTACCAGAAGAACAATATCTTTGTCACCAAAAGCTCAGGGAAACAATTAGGTTTCTTCCCTCTTCAGTGATAACTTTCTTTACTTTGAAGTAAAATACGTGGAAATACTTTTCTTTAAAACTTCTCATTTATCCTATTTTTGATTATACAGTCTTTTCAATTCAGAAAGACTTTCTTACCTGCATTTGAGGTAATTCCTGAAGAGATATTGACTGATATCAAATTGGTGTTAGCTCTTAGTGACCATGTAGAAATAAGTTTATTTCAGAATGACCTTTCCTCAGCTACTTAATTCCTAATAAAACATAATATAGTACTGCTACCTTCTTCTGCAAGATGGAAGGCGTTTCTTACAAAAAAAACATCCAAGCCTGGCTACATTTTCCAAAATCTGTATCAAATCTGACAAAAGCACTTGAAAAAATGTGTTATGGTCCAAGACTGAACATTTTGGCCATAATTCCAAAAAATACATTTGGTACAAAAACAACACTGTGCATCATCAAAAGTACACCATAACCACAATGAAGCATGGTGGTGGCAGCAGCATTATGCTTTGGGACTTCAGCTGGAACTGGGGCTTTAGTCAAGGTGATAATCAACAGTTTCAAATATCAGTCAGTTTTGGTACAAAACCCTCTGCTACAATGCTGGAGATAAAGAGGAATTTCACCTTTCAACATAATAACAACCCAAAGCCAATGGTGGTATTCGACTGGTTCTGCCCGGTTCTGGAGAGCCGGCTGGTAGTGGCGATGAGCAGTGGAGACCGAAACGGTTCTCTGCGCTACTCTGTGTTCAGCCCACCCACCCACCTGGTTTCCCATACTCACTTTTATCAGCAGAATTCGAAATGCAGCTGCTTTGTGCGGCACAGAATAGCACCGCGCGGCAGCTGCTGCAGCGACCACCATCGTGCAGGCTTGCAGGAGGCAAGTTAGAACGCCTCTGCACCTGCGCAAAGTGTGTGTTTGGCATGTGCATGCACGCAAAGTGTGTGCATATGCACAAAGCATGACTACCAAGCCACACCCACCGAACCAGTGGCAACTTTATTTGAATACCAACACTGCCCAAAGCATACCTCTAAATCAACAAAAGAATTATTTTACAGAGAAAGATCTAAGTTTTGGAATAGCTCACCCAGAACCTGAACTTGAATACAATTGAAAATTTGTGAGGTGACCAGAAGAGGGCTGTACACAGAATAACAGAATTGGGAGGGACCTTGGAAATCTTCTCATGCAACCACGTATTCCAGTAGGAGACCCTATACCAGGGGGTCAAACTCTATTTTATTAAGGGCCACATCAGAGTTATGTTTGACCTCGGAGGGCTGGGGTGGGCACAGCCATGGTGGACATGACATGGGTCTCATGCTGGGGGAAACTGTGGTGGCCAAGTGCTAATACAGGACTCCTCTGATACCCTCCCATTATCATCTCCTTCCTTCCTTCCTTCCTTCCTTCCTTCCTTCCTTCCTTCCTTCCTTCCTTCCTTCCTTCCTTCCTTCCTTCCTTCCCTCTTCCTTCTCCTTCCTTCTTCCTTTCCCTCTTTCCTTATTTTTCTTTGTCTTTCCTCTTTTTCTTTCTCCTTTTCTGTCCCTTCTTGCATGCTCAAATGCAAAAGGGAAAAATTTCTTTCTCTCTTTTAAAAAAATTTGTTTTGATAGTCCTCTGCCAGTAAAAATGGGGCCCAGGAGAGCAACTGTTTTTTACTGGCAGAGGACTGCAGGAGGCTATTGCAACCAGCCAAAAACAGGGTGCAGGGGGATGCATGCAATCTTTTGAGCTCCATTTTTGCAGGCAGAGACATCGCGGGCCAGTCCTTTGCAACCACGTACTCCCTATGGGCTGGATCTAAGAGGCCTTGTATTTGACACCCCTGCCCTATACCAATTGGACAAATTGTTGTCCAATCTCTTCTTAAAAACATCCAGTGCTGGGAAGGTGGAGCTTCATCTCGGCGATACAGCTGCAATCTCGGGGCTCCAAGATCGCAGCTGATATTTTCGCCCCTGGTCGGTCCCAACGGACTTAAACCGTCCCGTAGAGATGGTGACTGTGAAGGGCACACTCTGTGGATCCCCGGGACATCGCAAAGTCCCTGGTTTGATCTGGGAGAAGTCCTTTTGCTGGCGGCGGAGAGGCAGCTTCCATAGCTGCTGAAGTCGGGACAGCTCCAGAAAGGAAGAGGCTGAAAGTGAAAGTGTGTCGGCTGGGTGAGAAATTTCTTTCTTTTTTGTTAACTCGCTGAGATTTGAAAGGACACTCTGAATATGAGAAGAAACCTGTGAGATTTTTTTTTTTTTTTTTACAAAACTGTATGAGTGGCGTGTTTTAAAGGGACGTCAAATTGAGGCTTGGCATTTTTTTTCTTTCTCTTACTTTTTTTTTTTTTTTTGACTTTAGCATGATTTTGTAGTTAACCGGACTGAATTTTCTCTTATATATATTTTTATGCTCCTTTTTGTTTTTTTATTTTTTATTTTTTTGGATAGGGGCTCCCTTTGGCTACTTTCTCTTTTTATATATATATATATATGTAAATACCTTTTCTTTTTTCTTAACTTAAACTAAGTTTTTCTGGCTGGGGGGGAAAGTGTATTAAGAAACTTTGTAACACTGCCAACTAGAGGCTTGAAAATATTTTATTTGAATTGGAGAGAGCTGTGAAAAGACTCCTTCTCAAGGACATTTCAATTTGATAAGATAGAGGGAAGAGCGCAGCAGAATATTATTACAGGTGCTTTCCTGGACTCTTATCAACACTTCAACACTTGACGCTTGGCTTTGAAGCTTGTGGAAAAGAGAGTCATAATAAGAGCCTTGGACAACTAAACAAAGTGCAGTGTGTTTTCTTATTTTTTTTCAGTTGTGGTACCCCTCCTTACCAGCCTCTCTGTAAATTTTAATTTTAGTAATATTCTTATTTTTGCTTTTTATTTTAAAGGGAAAGCCTCAGAATTTTTTCTTTTTTTTCTTTTCCTTCTCTTTACTGGAATTTTTTGCTTTTTCCATCCATGTTTTTGGACCATTCTGCCTTTTTCTTTTTATTATTGAGATTTCCCAATTGGATTAAAGTATGAAGAACCTGAAGGAATTTTTTCTTTTTTTCCTTATTTTTGTTCTTTTTCTTTTTAATTATTATTATTATTATTGGGCTTTTTTTCTTCTTTTTATTTTTCATTTTTTATTGTGGACTACTTCATAATTGGATTAGGGTCTAGAAGAACCTGAAGATTTTCCTTCTTCTCTTTCTCCTTTTTCTTTTTTGCCATTGGGCTTTTTACTATTGGATTTTTCCATTTTGGATTATAATTGGCTATTCTACCAGTTGGATTAAAAGTTAAAAAGAATTTGAAGATCTTGAAGCGTCTAAAATGAGCAGGAAACCCATATCTTCTGGCGTTTCTACTTTTACTTCTGCCTCCCCACCAGCTGGAGGACAATGTTTAATTCGGATAATGTTGAAGCAAGACAAAGAACAAGAAAAAGTGACTTTACAGATGATTATGCAAGGAATCCAAGATCTCAAGATAAAAACAGATACTATTGAACAAAGAACAGAGAAGACTGATGAAAAAGTGGAAAATATTCAACAAATGATGGTGAAGTATGATGAGAGATTCCAAAAAATTGAGGAAGAAGGTAAACAAAGAGAGGAGAAGATTGGAAATATTGACAGCAGACTAACAGTGGTTGAACAAGATAAAAGTGGGATGTTGAGGTGGGAGATGGAGAGGTCAGAATTCTATCTCAGATTTGAAAATATAGAAGAAGAAAAAGGACAAAACTTGGCTGCGATAATGATAGAATTGTTGGTGGATGCTTTGGAAATTACAGAGGAAAAGATGATGGATGGAGTAGACGAGGTATACCGAATTTATACAAGATATGTGATGAGAACTAATTTACCAAGGGAAGTTCATATCAGATTTACCAAAAAATCCATTAAAACACAAATATTACAAACTGTAAGAGAGAAGATGTTGAAATACAAAGACAAAGAGATTGTGGTTTTAAAACAAATACCCAGAAGAGTGAGAGAAATGAGAAGAGAATATTGATTCCTGACTAAAATGCTATTGAAAAAGGAAGTGAAGTATAGATGGCTGATCCCAGAAGGATTAATGTTTATGTGGCAAGAACAGAGACATAGAATTGATTCAATTGAGAAAGCAGAACTTTTCCATGCTGAATTTTTTGGAAGGGGAGAAGAAGAGGCAGAGAAAGATGTTTCATTAATTGAGTTTCAAGAGGAGACTGAAAAAGAGGAAGGCGCAGTAGGTGGACAGGTAAAGAACAGCATGAAGTAAGATCCATGAGAGCTGTTAGACCTAAATATAAAGCATAATCATGGAAGAAAAAAAATTGATTACAATGAATATAAATGGACTCAATTCAGCTGTTAAAAGAAGGAAACCCTTTCATAAATTAGAGAAATTAAAATTTGATATAATTTGTCTGCAAGAAGTACATATTAAAAAACAACATGAACAATTGTTAGTACAGCCAAAATTAGGGAAAATATTTACTTCTTTGACTCAATGTAAGAAAAGAGGAGTGATTCTATACATTAAAGAGGCCATCCCAGCAAAATTGATTTATACTGATGAAGAAGGAAGAGTATTAATGTGGAAATAATGGACAATAATATAAAAATACTTTTGATTGCAATTTATGCTCCGAATGATAAACAAGAAGAATTCTATAAAAAATAACATATGAAAATAACTGGATTGGACTATGTTAATATAATTATGATGGGAGACTTTAATGGAATTGTGGACAATAAACTGGAATATATAGCAACAACAACACAGCAAAATAGAAAGACTCTTCCTAAATCTTTTTTTTAAAATGACAGACAAATTAACCTTAAAAGACATTTGGAGAGAAATAAATGTTAAAACTAAACAATACACTTTCTATTCAAATAGACATTTATCATGGTCCAGATTGGATATGATTTAGATCTCAACAGAATTAATATTTAATATTCAAGAAACAAATATTGAAATAAGTACTTGGGCAGATCATAGCCCAATGACAATTAAATGGAAGGGACAAAAAAAAAAAGATCGAGATGGACATTAAACAATACTATCTTAAAGGAAAAAGATTTTACACAATGGATGGAGAAAGAATTGGCTTTCTTCTTTAGAGAAAATAAAAAAGAAGATACTTCAACACAGAATGTTTGGAATACAATGAAGGCATATGCTAGAGGTTTGATAATAGAATATATAAGAAAAAAGAATATTAGGAAAAGGCAAGCCACTAAGGCCTTGGAAGATGAGTATAAAAGATTTGAAAAAGAATTACAGAAAACGCCACAGAAAAAGGATATTAAATTGAAGTTGGATATAACTAAACATAAAATGGAATTAATAGAGAAAGAAGAATTGGCACAGAAAATTAGAAATGCTAAACAGAATTATTTTGAAGATGCAAATAAACCAGGTAGATGGCTAGCATATAAATTGAGAAAGGAGAAAGAATCAAGAAAAATATTGAAGCTAATAGATGACCAAGGCCAAGTTTGTTATGGTAATAAGGAGAAAAAAGAAATTATTCTAGACTTCTATGGGCAACTATATAAACAAGAGAATATTGATGAGGAAAAAGTCAAACAGTATCTACAGAATGCTAATCTACCGAAGATACCTAAAGAGACTGAAGAAATGCTAAAAAGTAATATAACAATGATGGAATTAACTGAAGCACTTAAGAAACAAAATAATGGGAAAGCACCAGGTCCAGATGGGCTTCTGGCAGAATTTTATAAAACATTAAAAGAATCATTGAGTTTTCCATTGCTAGAAGTTATGAATGAAGCTATGTCAAAGAAGATGATACCCAAAAACATGGTCAGAGGGTTATATTACACTTATTCCAAAAGAAGAGGCTGATCCACTGCAAATTAAGAACGATAGACCTATTTGCTTATTAAATGCAGACTATAAAATCTTTGCTTCAATTTTAGCAGAAAGACTTAAAAAATACTTAAATAATTTTATTCACCCAGATCAAAATGGATTTCTGCCAAAGAGACAAATTAGAGACAATATGAGAGTAATCCTGGATACTTTGGAATACTATGAGGCACACCCTGAAAAGCAAATGGCTTTGATATTCCTAGATGCTCAAAAGGCATTTGACAATGTGAACTGGAGATTTATGTTATTACTATTGGAACAGATGGGTTTTGCCAGAAAATTTATTCAAGCAATAGAAGCCATAAACAATAAACAGACAGCAAAGGTAATGATGGAGGGAGAACTTACAAACTTTATTAATATAAGAAAAGGCACAAGACAAGGATGTCCCCTATCTCCTTTGCTATTTGTATTGACTTTGGAAGTGTTGAATAGAAATATTAGAGATGATAAAAGCATAAAAGGAATGAAAATTAAAAAGGAAGAATTTAAACTGCAAGCCTTTACTGATGACTTAGCCTTTATTTTGGAAGATTCGTTAGAAACAGCTCTAAAGTTATTGGAAAGGATAGAGATATATGGTGAGGTGGCTGGTTTGAAAATAAATAAAGACAAAAAAAAGATTTTGACAAAGAATATGCTACTGAGGCAGAGAGAAGAACTGGCAGACCTGTTGAAAATCCAAGTTACGAATAAGGTTAAGTATCTGGGGATACACTTGACAGCAAGTTGTAGCACATTAAAAGAGAATAATTATATTAAACTTAAACACAGATTGCTTTAGATTTGAAGAAATGGGAAAACTTACAATTGACATTAATAGGGAGAATTTCAACAATCAAGATGAATATTTTACCCAGAATTCTATTTCTGTTTCAAACAATACCAATTAGGCTTGGAAAAGATTTTGAAGATTTAAATAAAATTATGCTGAAGTATATATGGCAAGGTAAGAAAGCGAGAATAAAGCTAAAGCTTTTGCAAGATGCTAGAATTAGAGGAGGTTTTGGCCTGCCCAATTGGGAATTGTACTACCAAGCTGCAAATTATTATTATTATTTTTTTAGTAAAAGTTTTATTGATTTTAACAACAAACAAAAACACATAAAACATAAAACATAAGACATAACATAAAAACATCACCCTCCTTCATAAATTTACAGACAGTGCATCGGTTGGTTTGCCACTCTTTTTTGTGCATCTATTTCATAGTCATCATAATAATTATGTTACATAATAACTCATATTATCAATCAACAATTATGTATCCTAATATCATTATTAAACAATCTTGACTATAATTTTACTAATTCATACTTAAGCGAGATAACTATAATTAAGTTAATTTATTTTATAACAAATCATAAAATCATACCAAGTCTATTTTAATAAAATTTTATAAGCATATTATCAAAACATAAAAAATGTATATTCATTATTTCCTAAGTTTCTAAATATTCTATTATTATATTGTATTATCTAATCATTGATAAAAAAGGTCCCAAACTTCATAAAATTGTTTATCTTCTTGTTCTCTAATTTCAAATGTCAATTTACTCATTTCAGCACAATCCAATATTTTCTTAATAATTTCTTCCTCTGATGGTATTTTTTCACTCTTCCAATTTTTAGTAAATACAATCCTAGCCGCTGTTAATACATTTACAATCAAATACTTTAAGTTTTTATTATATGTATCAGGTAAGATTCCCAATAAAAAAATCTCTGGTTTCAAATCTATACGTTTCTTTATCATTTTTTCCAACCATATGCGAATTCTAGTCCAGTATTTCCTGGCTTCCTCACAAGTCCACCACATATGGTAATATGAGCCAGGTATCTGATGACATTTCCAGCACTTTTCAGATTTGTTCTTGAACATTCTTGCTATTCTCGTTGGGGAAAAGTGCCACCTATAAAACATCTTATACAAATTTTATTTATATGCTGTTGACATTGTCATTTTATAATTTTGAGACCACAATTTTTGCCATTTCTCTAAATCAATCCCATATCCAAAATTCTTCCCCCAAGCAATCATTGTTTCTTTAACCTGTTCTTCCTCTAATTTAATTTCCAGCAAATAACTGTATAATTTTTTTGATCACTTTTTCATCAGTACCTGTCAAAATCCTATCTAAGTCAGTCAATTTATCCTAAAATCCTTCTGTTTTAGAATCTTTAAGATACCTTGAATGTATTTGCACATATGAAAATGAATTCATCTTTATACCTTGTTCTTCTAAATTTTGCATCATTTTAAGTTCACCCTTTTCATCCAGTATTTCCCCATATCTAACTGTTTGTTTCTTCTTATATGTTATAGGATAAGAAAAAGCTTCAATAGTTAATAACCAAACTGGGATTTTCAAATAACATTGTTTCTTAATTTTCTCCCAATTCAACCATAACGATTCCCGTATGTAATGCCTTCTAAAATAGCCCTGTGATTTAGTTCCCTTATACCATAGAAAAGCATGCCAACCCAATAATAAATCATGTCCTTCTAATGTCAACAATCTAGTCTTTCTTAACGTTATCCATTCTTTGGCCCACATTAAGTTTGCAGCTTGGTAATACAATTCCCAATTAGGAAGGCCAAATCCTCCTCTAATTCTAGCATCTTGCAAGAGTTTTAATTTTATTCTCGCTTTCTTACCTTGCTATATATACTTCAACACAATTTTATTTAATTCTTCAAAGTATTCTTTACCTAGCCTAATTGGTATTGTTTGGAACAAATATAAAATTCTGGGTAAAATGTTCATCTTGATTGTTGAAATTCTACCTATCAATGACAATTGTAAGTTTTCCCATTTTTTAAAATCAGTTGCTATCTGCTGTTTAAGTTTAATATAATTATTCTCTTTCAATGTAATACATCTTGACGTCAAATATATCCCCAAATATTTAACTTTGTTCATAACTTGAATTTTCAATAGGTCTGCCAACTCTTCTCTTTGTCTTAATAGCATGTTCTTTGTCAGAATCTTTGTTTTGTCTTTATTTATTTTCAAGCCAGCCATCTCACCGTACATCTCTATCTTTTCCAATAATTTTAAGGCTGTCTCTAGATAAATAAAATAAAAACAAAGTCATCCACAAAAGCTTGCAATTTAAATTCCTCCTTTTTAACTTTCATTCCTTTTATATTTATGTCCTCTCTAATATTTCTATTTAAAACTTCCAAGGTCAATACAAATAACAAGGGAGATAATGGGCATCCTTGTCTTGTACCTTTTCTTATATTAATAGAGTCTGTAAATTCTCCCTCTATCATTACTTTTGCCGTTTGCTTATAATATATGGCTTCTATTGCTTGGATGAATTTTCTAGCAAAGCCCATCTGTTCCAATAATAATAGCATAAATCTCCAATTCACATTATCAAATGCCTTTCGGGCATCTAAGAATATCAAAGCCATTTGTTTTTCAGGATGAGCCTCATAATATTCCAATGTGTCCAGGCTTACCCTCATATTGTCTTTAATTTGTCTCTTTGGTAAAAATCCATTCTGATCAGGGTGAATAAAGTTGTTTAAGTATTTTTTAAGCCTTTCTGCCAAAATTGAAGCAAAGATTTTATAGTCTGCATTCAATAAAGAAATAGGTCTATAGTTCTTAATTTGTAATGGATTGACCCCTTCTTTTGGGATAAGTGTAATATAAGCTTCTGACCATGTTTTAGGTATTTTCTTACTTAACATAACTTCATTCATGACTTCTAGCAGTAAAGTGCTCAATGGTTCTTGTAATGTTTTATAAAATTCTGCCTGGAGGCCATCTGTACCTGGTGCTTTTCCATTATTCTGTCTATTGAGTGCTTCGGTTAATTCCATCATTGTTATAGTGCTATCTAACATTTTTCCAGTTTCATCAGGTATCTTAGGTAGGTTAGCATTTTGTAAATACTGTTTAATTTTTTCCTCATCAAGATCCTCCTGTTTATTTAATTGTCTATAAAAGTCTCGAATGATTGCCTTTTTCTCCTTATTACCATAGCAGACTTGACCTTGATCATCTATTAACTGTAATATTTTCCTTGATTCTTTCTCTTTTCTCAGTTTATATGCTAACCATCTACCTGACCTGTTTGCATCTTCAAAATAGTTCTGTTTAGCACTTCTAATTTTTTGTGCCAGTTCTTCTTTCTCCACTTGATCTATTTTATGTTTGATTGTGTCCATTTTAAGTTTAAGATCTTTTTTCTGTGGCATTTTCTGTAATTCTTTTTCCAGTTTTTTATGGTCATCTTCTAGAGTTTTAATCGTTTGCCTTTTCCTAATGTTCTTTTTCTTTGTATAGTCTATTATTAATCCTCTTGCATATGCCTTCATTGTATCCCAAACATTCTGTATTGAAGTATCTTCTTTTTTGTTTTCATTAAAGAAGAAGGCCAATTCTTTTTCCATCCATTGTGTAAAGTCTTTTTCCTTTAAAATAGTATTATTTAATGTCCATCTAGATCTTCTTTTTTGTCCTTTCCATTTGATTGTCATTGGATTATGGTCTGCCCATGTACTTGTTTCAATATTTATTTCTTGAAGATTAGATATTAGTTCTGTTGAGATCCAAATCATATCCATTCTGGACCATGATAAATGTCTATTTGAATAAAAAGTATACTGTTGAGTTTTAGCATTTTTTTCTCTCCATATATCTTTTAGGTTTAATTCATCTATCATTAAAAAAAAAGATTTGGGGAGAGTCTTTCTATTTTGTCTTGATGATGTCGCTGTATAATCCAGTTTATTATCTACAATTCCATTGAGATCTCCCATCATAACTATGTTAGAATAGTCCAATCCCATTGTTTGCCTATGTAATTTTTTGTAGAATTCTTCTTGTTTATCATTCGGGGCATAAATTGCAACCAGAAGTGTTTTTGTATTATTATCCGCTATTTCAACCATTAATACTCTTCCATCTTCATCAGTATAAATCAATTTTGCTGGAATGATTTCTTTGATGTATAAAACCACTCCTCTTTTCTTGCAGTGAGTCAGAGAGGTAAATATTTTCCCTAATTTTGATCGTGCCAGTAATTGTTCATGTTGTTTTTTAATGCTGTCGTTGTATAATCCAGTTTATTATCTACAATTCCATTGAGATCTCCCATCATAACTATGTTAGAATAGTAAGCAAATTATATCAAATTTTAGCTTCTCTAATTAATGAAAAAAATTTCTTCTTTTGGAAGCTGAATTCAGTCCATTTATATTCATAGAAATCAGTTTTTTTTCCTCCATTATTATGTTTTATATTTAGGTCTAACAGCTCTCGTGGATCTTACTTCACGTTGTTCTTTGATCTCCACTTGTCCACCTACTGCACCTTCTTCTTTTCCCATTCCCATTTGGTCATTTTGAAGTTCAGTTGAGATGGTCTCTTTTTCTATCTCTATTTCTTTTTTTTCGAAAAATTCATTGTAAAATATTTCTGCTTTCTCAATTGAATCAATTCTGTGTGTCTGTTCTTGCCATGTAAACATTAATCCTTCTGGAATCAGCCATCTGTAATTCACCTCTTTTTTCAATAGCATTTTAGTCAGGAATCGATATTCTCTTCTCATCTCTCTCATTTTTCTGGGTACTTGTTTTAAGACCACAATCTCTTTGTCTTTATATTTCAACACCTTCTCTGTTGCCACTTGTAATATTTGAGTTTTAATAGTTTTTTTAGTAAATCTGACATGGAGCTCTCTTGGTAGTTGATTCCTCACCGCATATCTCGTGAAGACTCGATATATCTCATCTACTCCATCCATCATCTTTTCCTCTCTTATTTCCAAAGCTCCAGCCAAGATTTCAGTCATTACTTCAGCCAAATTTTGTCCTTTTTCTTCCTCGATATTTTGGAATCTGAGATAAAATTCTGACCTGTCCATCTCCCATTTCAACATTCCACCTTTATCTTGTTCAACCATTGTTAATCTGCTATCAATATTTCCAATTGTCTCATCTCTTTGCTTGTCTTTCTCTTCCATTTTTTGGATTCTCTCATCATGTTTCACCATCATTTGTTGAATATTTTCAAATTTTTCATCAATCTTCCCAATTCTTTGGTCAATACTCTCCATTCTTTGTTCAATGCTCCTTTTAAGTTCTTGAATTCCTTGCATAACCGTCATTAAATCCACTTGTGCTTTATCTTGCTTCGCCATTGTTGGAAGTCATCCTCCAGTTGATGGGGAGGCAGGAGCAGAAGTTGATGCCCAAAGGTAAAATTTCTTGCTCATTTCAGTAGCTCAGAGTCTTCCAGCTCTTTTAATCCAATTAGTAAGGTAATCAATTATAATCCAATTAGGAAAAAGGAAAACACAAAAAAAGCCAGTAAAAAGTAAAAAGCCCAAAATTTAAAAAGGGAAATTCTTCAGGTTCTTCAAGACCTTAATCCTATTATGAAATGATCAATTATGATTCAAAAATAAAAATTAAAAATAAAGAATAAAAAAACAAACAAAATAAAGCCCAGTAATATTAAAAAATAATAAGCAGAAAAAAAGATAAGGTTCTTCAGGTTCTTCCCACCTTAATCCAATTAAAAGATCTCAAAAAATTAAAAAATAGCCATAAAAATAAGTCAAAAAAGTAGAGGTAGAGCGGCAAAAATCCCAATAGAAAAATAAAGAGAAAAAAATATTCTGAAGCTTCCCCTTCAAAAAAATAAAAATAAAATAAAATAAAAAATAAATCTACCAATATTACGAAGTACTGTGGGGTTGAAGAGGAGGGATAAAACAGCTACTAGAAGATAAAAAAAAACAACAACGCACATTGCCTTTTATTTATCCAAGGCTCTTATTTGACTTCTCCACAAATTTCAAAGCCAAGCTTCAAATGTTCAATTGATAATAGATGTCCCAAAGAGCACCTGTGTAAACATTCTCCAGTGCTCTTCCCTCTATCTTATCGTTCCAGTGACCTTGAGAGAATTTTTTTTCACAGTTCTCAACTTCAAGTAAAGTATTTTCAGCCTCTAGTTGGCAGTGTTACAAAGTTTCTTAAATCCACTCCCCCTTCTTTCCCCCCTAAAAAAGCCTATTATATATATATATCCCTGTTAGTACAGCCTAGAATTATGTTGGCTGTTTTGGCAGCTGCAGTATTTAAGTGATTTTCCACTAAAACTCCAAAATTCCTCTCACAGTTAGTACAATTGAGACAGGTATCACTTATTCTATATCTGTGCATTTGGTTTTTCTTGCTTAAATGTAGAACTTTACTTTTCTCACCATTAATTTTCATTTTGTTAGATGCAGCCTAGTGTTCAAGTCTGTCAAGACCTTTCTATATCTTGACCGTATTTTCTGGAGTTTTGGCTATTTCTGCCAGCTTGGTTTCATCTGTAAATTATTCCTTCTATCTCTTCATCTAAATAATTGATGAAGATACTCAAGAGTACTGGCATAAGACAGAGCCATGGAGTACCCACTGCTGCATACTTCTCTCCATGTAGATGCAGTTCCATTGATGATTTACTCATTGAGTGTGGATGGTCAGCCAGTTACAAATCCATTTAGTGGTAATGTCTAACCCACATTTTTTTTTAATCTTATCAAATAGTAGACTGTGGTCTGTTTTATCAAATGCCTTACTGAAGTCCAAATAAAGTATATCCACAGCATTTTGCCTGTCCACTAATTTTGTCACTTTGTCAAAGAATGCAATAATATTTTTCTGGCAGGATCTGTTTTTGACAAACCTATGTTGGCATTATGACTTTGCCTTTAGGTGTTGGCAGATTTGCTGTTTATCTTTTCCAGAATCATTCCAGGTATTTATATCAGTCTGATAGGTCTGTAGTTTCCTGAATCGATTCCCCCCGCCTTTTAAGATGAGAACTGTATCAGCTCTTTTCCATTCATCTAATAGTTTCCAGGTGCTCCAGGATGTTTGAAAGATATGGTTCAGTGGTTCTGAGATCACATCTGCAAATTCTTTCAGAACTTGGGGGATAATCCATCTGGTCCAGGTGATTTGAACACATCTAGTGTGAATAGGTGTTCTCTTACCATTTTCTTGCTTATTTTGCATTCCTAACATGCTCTTTATAGTATTTTTTTAAATAGGTTGCACAGATATTTTTTTCTTTTGTGTAAAGACAGATGCCAAAAATGAGTTAAGCAGTTCTGCTTTCTCCCTGCTGCTCATAATCTTCTTGCCATTTTCCCCCATGAATGGACACTTGTTACCTTGATGTGATGTCCACACAGTTTGGCAGATTTGGATCATTTTTGCAAGGAAGAATGGGCAAAGATTCTCAAGGCAAGATGTGCCATGCTGATAGGCTTCTACCCCAAAAGACTAACTGCTGCCATTAACTCAAAAGTGCTTCAACAAAGTATTAGTTTAAGGATATGCATCTTTATACAACCACATTTGTTCCCTAAAAAAGATTTCATTTTTTCAACCGAATCGTATAGCTTATATATTAAATTAAATTAAAGGTGGGAAGAATTTTTAAGTGATTTAACTTGGTCTGATATTTTTTCAACTAAAAAATCTGGCATTTTAAAATGGATGTATAGACTTTCTATATCCACTGTAAAGAGGCAAGAACAAAAACATACCATATATGTGTGTAACATACACACATGTAACAGGTTTATTTGATAAGGCACTTTTAATTTTAAAAAGCGGAAAGTTAATGTGTTGTAAAACAAAACAGAAGCTTGTGGTATAGTTTTTATTTGCAAAAGTACTAGACTCACAACGATCTGAGGCATTTTCAGGTTGGGTGCCTATCTTCCCAGAAGAAAAGGAAAATAAGATGACAAAGAATACCTATGAATGAAAAAATTATGGAGTGGTGGCATCTTTAATAGTTTGCCTTAAAAATTATGCAAACATGGGAGAATTGTCAAAGCAACCACAGAAAGAACAAAGCCCAGGGTGTTTTTGTGGCTAGAGCAGGCATGGAATACTGAGAACAAAGAGGCTCCTAAGTGTTGTGAATTAATAAAAGTGCTTGAATAAAGATTGTTGAAACCTTAAAGTAAAGTGCAGGGTTCTGGCCCTGCACTTCTGATTGGCCGATAATAGCGATATCGGATTGGTCCGTTCAGGAGAATCTGATTGGCTATTAACGAGCCTTTCTCATTGGTTAAAAGAGTTAATGTTCCTATGTTTTCATTGGCTAAATACCCAAGAGCTTGCCTATATAAAGGGGGCTGTTGTGGCCGTTTTCAGATCTGCTGCACCATGTTAAATAAAGAGTTGAAGTTCACTGTTCATTGACTCATCTCCACTTCTTGCGCCACGCACAGAACTTAACGTGGCGACGAGAATGGGATGTGGAGATGTCAGAGCTGACTGAACACTACAGAGCGATAACTGAGCACGTGGCTGAAACGCACCAACGATGGAACCATGTCCAGCAGCGTCATACCACCTGCTCCATTCGACCCAGCACAAGAAGACTGGGACTCATTTATGGATTGCTTCCAGATGTTTCTGGAAACCAACAATTTGAAGAATGCCACTACCAGAAAGAAATGGGCGGTATTCCTAACTCATTGCGGACCAACCATATTCAAGATGGCCAAGGCACTAGCGAAACTGGCAGAAGTGAAGTCCATGGACTGGGACGTCCTCGAACCCCTGCTAAGGGCCCACTAGGCACCGACTGTACCAACACTCGTTAGAAGGCATGAAGTTTACCAGAGAGATCAGCGGAAGGGCGAAAGTGTTGCTGATTGCATAGCTGATCTCTGGAATCTGGGAGGCCTATGCGGGTTTGCCGACCTCGAAGAAGCCCTGAGAGACCAAATAGTTCTGGGATTAGATGCACCAGGCGTGCAGAGTAAGCTGATGGCGAAATGCGACATTAGCTTTACTGATGCCATCGCTGATGCTACTGCAGTAGAAGCAACCAGGAAGTCATCTGCCCAAATGCGCCGCACCCACGCCCCACTTCGCCAACTTACCAGCGAAGTTTCACCTCACTTAGAAGAACAGGCAATGAGAGCCCACCACGAGGACCTCGAATCATCATTGGAAAGCGATGAAGAAGAGGTCAACCGGCTCCGGTCTGAACGAGACTAACGCCAGAGATCGCAGTACCAATGCGCTGGTTGTGGGGCAAACCACCCCCGATCAGACTGCAAATTCCTCGATGCGTTCTGCCATGTGTGTGGGAAAATCGGATGGGTCTGTAGAAGGAAACAAGGACCCAGCCAGCCACCGAGGGGGGCTAACTATCACCAATCCACAGGAAGCCGTCCTGTAAAGTGAGAACCCTTGAACCACCAATGGAACAACCACTCCTACAGAAACAAACCCCTAAACCACTCAACGAAGCGAGAAGAGGCGCACCAAACTATTACGATTGGTCACGCCTCATCACTGGACGCCAAGAAGATCCGGGTGAAGGTGGCCATTGAAAACCAGCCTTGTATGATGGAAGTCAATTCAGGATCGTCCCTCTTGATGGTTTTCTGGAAGACCCTCAAGCAACTCATCCCTACTGTCCGGCGACAAGACCTCCGATTCCAAAGAATCATACTCAAAGATTATCAGGGAAATCGAATTCCAGTCGTTGGATCCAGCCAAGTCCGTGCCTCATTTAAAAATCATACCGCATCTCTACCCTTGACTGTAGTCGACAGGGATCGGCCTAGCTTGTTAGGCCTCCAATGGTTCACTCCACTTGGAATTGAAGTAGCTGGCATTCACCGAACCAGCAGCAATGACTGGGAGGAGGCTCTCGTCCAGGAATTCCAGGATGTCTTTGCAGATAAACTAGGCGAGTACAAGGGGACCCCGATATCATTTAACCTCAACCCCGAAATAGCTCCCATCCGCCTTAAGCCTCGTCGAGTTCCATTTGCCCTTAAACCAAAGATTGACGAGCAGCTTGATAAATTAATAGCCCAGGGGGTGTTAGAACCAATCGACCATTCTCCCTGGGAAACCCCGATTGTGACACCCATCAAGCCGGATGGATTGTTAAGAATTTGTGGGGACTACCGAACCACCTTGAATCACGCCCTGCAGCAAAACGCTTACCTGGTACCGGTGGTGCAACACCTTCTCCATTCCCTGGGGGGTGGAAAAGTCTTCGCTAAACTAGATCTAGTCCAGGCATACCAACAACTGCCTGTAGACAAAAAAATGGCAGAGGCCCAAACGATCGTTACGCACCGAGGTGCGTTTAAATGTAACCGACTCCAATTCGGAGTAAGCGTGGCCCCAGGAATCTTTCAGTTTGATGGAAAGACTATTACAAGGGATAAAAGGCATTGTCCCCTATTTTGATGACATTTTAATTGCTGCTCCGACTCAAGAAATACTAAGGGAGCGCCTGGGGTTGGTTCTTCAGAGATTTAAAGACTCGGGTCTCAAAGTTAAAAAAAACAAGTGTCAACTATGTACGGATCGAGTAGAATTTTTAGGATATTTAATAGGTAAACAAGGCATTCACCCCACTGATAGCAAACTTAGGGCAATCAAAAACGCCCCAAAACCCCGCAACAAAGCTGATCTCCAAGCTTTCCTAGGCCTAATCAATTTTTATAACGTCTTTCTGCCTCACAAAGCAACCGTAGCGGAACCCCTACATCGTTTATTGGACAAAAAAGCACCCTGGGTTTGGGGGCACCGAGAGGAACATGATTTCGACAAGTAAAAAACCTATTGACCTCCGATGCTGTTTTGATGCAGTATAATGAGACTTTGCCTTTAACGGTTACATGTGATGCATCACCATTCGGAGTGGGCGCCATTTTGAGCCACGTTTTACCAAACGGAAGTGAAGCCCCTGTTGCCTATTTTTCAAAAACGCTATCAAAAACAGAATGCAATTAGTCAAATCGATAAGGAAGCTCTTGCTATTGTATCTGATGTTAAACGATTTCATGAATATATTTATGGGCGAGCTTTCACTATAATAACTGACCACAAACCTTTACTGGGAATAATAGCAGGAGATAAACCAACCCCTTATATATTATCTCCCAGCATGACTCGCTGGTCAGAATTCTTGGCTGCCTATAATTATAAGTTGCAACACCGCCTGGGGAAAGCCATTCCCCATGCAGATGCATTGAGCCATGCACCACTTCCAGAAACCGTTGACGACCCTGCTCCAACCGTCACAACACTGCAGATCGAGACACTCCAAAAACCACCGTTGACAGCTCGCGATATCGCGATTGAAACTAAACACGATCCCATTTTAGCACGTGTCCTCAGCTGGGTAGAGCGTGGATGGCCATTGGACCAAATCCCTGACAACTACGTTCTCTTCAAAAGTCGACAGACGGAACTTTTTCCCCAGAAAGGCTGTATCATTTGGGGCGATAGAGTCGTTGTCCCAGAGCGGTTACAGCGAGTGGTATTGAGAACCTTGCACAATGGCCACCCCGGCATCGTGCGCATGAAAGCACTCGCACGAAGCTATGTGTGGTGGCTGGGCATAGACAAGCAGATCGAAGCCTGGGTAAAGACTTGTCACAAATGCCAAGAAGTCAGCAATGCCCCACCAAAAGCAACCCCAACAGAATGGGAAACACCCAGGGGACCATGGTCCCATATTCATCTGGACTTTGCGGGACCTACGAATGGACACACATTTTTATTAACAGTGGATGCCTACTCGAACTGGCTCGAAATCCATGAGATGAAAAATACAACAACTGAATCAGTCATCAGGAAATTGGACAGATTATTTGCAACACACGGACTACCGGATGTTCTGGTATCTGACAACGGGCCCCAATTTACCGTGCTTTCTTTTGAACAGTATTTGGCAGACCGCAGTATTCGCCATGCGCTAACTTCACCGGCGCATCCTGTAGCCAATGGAAGGGCCGAGCGCATGGTACAATTCGTCAAAAGAACTCTACATAAAATGGACTATGGCGATATTGAAGACAAGATTAACCGGATACTCACATCACTCCACACAGCGTCACCAACAAAACTCCCGCTGAGTTATTGATGGGACAAAAACTCCGCTCCCACCTCAACCGACTACACCCATCGTACGAACCAGAAAAACCACACGGATCCAGCGGGAAATGCCGTAATTTCCAGTTAGGCAACTTAGTTTTCGCGAGAAACTTTTATGGCAACCCATTGTGGGTCGAGGCAACTGTAATCCAAGTAATTGGACCCAGATTGTACCGAGTGAAATGTTGCGACAATAGAATATGGAAGCGCCATATTGATCAGCTGTGTTCAAGGCTGCAGTCTGGGGTCTGTGATTCTGGTGATTTCCAAACTGAGGGGGGAGGAGACACCGGGGAGGCTAAGTTTGAAACGGCGGAAAGCATAAGCGGAAGAAATGACTGCTCAGACACAACATGTGAAGAAGGATCGGGGACAGGAGTAAACTCACCTCAAAAGGATACCGAGGACATTAATGGTAACGAAAGTTTAGATACAGAACCAGAGGCACCCTGTTCACCAGATAACGTCCTACCCCAACAAGACTCTAGACAAATACCGGGAGGACAACGTAAATCAAATAGACAATCAAAACAACCTGCCTACCTCAAAGACTACATTACCGCACCCCTTAAACGGAACCCAGGGGAAGGGGTGTTGTGAATTAATAAAAGTGCTTGAATAAAGATTGTTGAAACCTTAAAGTAAAGTGCAGGGTTCTGGCCCTGCACTTCTGATTGGCCGATAATAGCGATATCGGATTGGTCCGTTCAGGAGAATCTGATTGGCTATTAACAAGCCTTTCTCATTGGTTAAAAGAGCTAACGTTCCTGTGTTTTCATTGGCTAAATACCCAAGAGCTTGCCTATATAAAGGGGGCTGTTGTGGCTGTTTTCAGATCTGTTGCACCATGTTAAATAAAGAGTTGAAGTTCACTGTTCATCGACTTGTCTCCACTTCTTGCGCCATGCACAGAACTTAACACTAAGCATGTTTATGATAGGTAGAAAAGGGGTAGAAAATATGATGAGCGATGAAGTGTTAGCTAGAAATGTAGCTTTATATATTCAGAACTCTGCATAGCTTTCCCCAACCTTATGTCCTCCAGTTGGTATGAATTAAAAGGTTCATCACCTCCAGCCTCTATGGCCAATGGTTAGCTGTTGGTGGATTCCAGACTTCTTGAAGCCCCGCCAGGTTGCAGAAAGCTCTATGCTGAGGTGGAAGATCTATGGCCTTCCAGTTGTTGTTCAATTGCAAGTTCACACCAACTTGGCCAATAGTGACCTCAGAAATTGCAATTAATCAAAATCACCAGAAGTATAGATTTCTCACCTCAAATTCTTCAACATTTCAACATATGCTGCCTTAGGATACATACTGTCACTGAGCTATATCTTCTCTTTAAAAGAATATTGTGTCCAATTCTGTCTCACACAACCACTTAATAGAAATAATAATAATAGATGACAGCTTGTCATCTCCATTTTTTTCTTATGGGCCTCCCAAAATAAGCTGCAGCAGCAACAATCCATACCAAAACATAGCTGAATGGAATTTAAAACTATATGACATAAGAGCCCAGCCTTTTCTTATCTGATAATTGTACACAGCCTTTTTCTGTGCATATGGGTGATAACCTGTGAACAGAAAAATTACAATCTAGGAGATCTGTGTTAACACTAGATGGTCCTCTCTTACCATGTAGTAATGACTAATGCCTTGACAACTAATGCCATGACACTTGATAAGTCAGTAGGCATATAAGGAAAGAAGCCAAAATATGTCAGAAGCATCACAATTAAAATAAGTAACACTATACCTTATTTTACTATAAAATATAAAATACGAGATTAAAGTATATACAAGTAGATTTTGCTCAGATTTTGCTCAGAAACTAGTAACACTGTAGTCTGTCATACTGTCATGAATTCCTGAAGTGTACACTGATCAGGAGTTGTTGTCTACATGTCATCAGAATCGCAAAGGGCAGAAGCCATCAGGTAGCCTCATTTGTTCAGAGTGTCTCTGGATTTTTGCTGTACCCATGCATATGTTACTCAACTACCCTACTTCCATACCTTCCAGCTTTCACCCAGATGCCAGCTCCTCTGTTGGGTTTATCTAGGATTGGTTCTTGGTTCATTCTGCTCTCAAATTCTTTGAAGTCTTCCATTGACCTAAGGAAGTTTTTCCCGAATTTTAATCTCTGGTGAGTTTGTTATAGGCCACAAAGAGATGGATCATCTGCCTAGATACAGATTATCCAGAAGCATCTGAAGTGTAAAGAGCTGCTAATTTCAACCAAAATATGTTATCTTGAGAACTAAATTTACAGATTAAGGTATATTACCACATGTAGTCCTAGCTGTATAGCAAAACTATGTACTGGTTCCCAGTAATCTAGACAATTTACTCAAAATGTGAAATCTAAAGCAGCCCCTTACTACTGGATATTCTAGATTCAACTCCCCTAATTCCCAGACACCAGACAATGTGGCTTTAGGCATAATTGGATTAATGCAGCTGTATGGCATCAGATTGGAGAAGATGGGTTTAAGACTTAAAGTCAGAAATGTCCCTTCCTTTGCAATTTAAATACTACTCAGACCATAGAAATCAACTAATCCAACTCAGCTTTTTTCTTGTTTAAAGAAGTGTGTGCTTTAAAGAACTTTTAAAGTGTGTGCTTTAGAGAAAAACAGGAGCCAAGTTTGATTTTTACAAGACTAATTTTATCAAAGGCTGCTGCAGTTAGTTTGAGTACTATGTGAAGATGATATAGTGATTAAAATATAGAACCTGGTTCCTAAGCCCAGAATTTTTTTTGAAAAGAAGTAGGGAAAAAAGCACGAGTGTGGTCAAATAATTAATTGCCCCATGTGGTTAATTGCAATAACAGTATCTGCTGATTGCTGGAAACAATATTGTATTTTTTCTAATCCATTTCCCAATTCCCTTTGCTGTAATAATACAGTATTCTTCCTCTCACTGATGGAGTTCATAGCCTATGTAGAGATCAAAAATAGTGGGGGTTATGGCTGGCAATGATTTGTCTTTTTACCCTCAATGGCTCTGAAATTTCTAATGGCAATTCTAACAAAACTGAACAATCCTGCTTTGCTTTCTAGAAAAAAAATGCTTCTATTCTTCATTAATATAGCTTGTGTTTCCTTAAAATCCCATATTCCAGTGTTTTTTTTCCTTAGAAACGTGTTACTGAAAAGTATACTATATTCATTTAGAAAAGAGCTACAAAGGAGCATCCCTACAAGATAGTCTTTCCGAAAGCCATTTTGATCTCCGTTTGGTATGCTGCATATATGAAAATAACCCTCCCTTTCTTTAAACACGCCAAGAGTCTAGAATTCTATTATATCAAGTTGTCAGCATCTTGTTGTTTGAAAAAGACCACTTCCGCAATTCGTAATAAAACATATTCAAAACCTTACTTCCTCCTGTTAACATTGCAAGTCATAACAGTTGTTAACCAAGGTGACTAGATGATTACCTTGCTTAACAACCCCCACCCCTGCTCTCTCCAATGTGGTCATTAAGCAAGTTAAGTGAAACACAGGGCGCCTGAATGATGGAGATTCTGGGAGACTTAGTGCAGGGCCAGGGCCATCTCTCTCTATCCTTTTAAGGCCTCCCTATCCTATGCTCCATTTCCCACTCCCTGGACTTTTGCATCAGGAATGAAATGATGAATTTATTTATAGATAAAAGACAAGATAGGAGAACTCTTCTCCCCACCCCCAATAATACACTTATTTTTGGAAAATATCCAGGCTCACATTGGAAAAGCAGGCTGCTCTCCTGCTCCTCAGCGTCCCTGGGTTGTGTGGCTCTGTCTCAGAAGTGGGTGCCATTTTTGAAGCAGCAACAATGAATTGTGTCCATTCTGAAAAATGGTGCCCACTTCTGGGACAAAGCCACATGGCCTGGAATGTTCTCTACTTTTCCTATCTTGTCTTTTATTTATAAATAAATTCATCATTTCATTCCTGATGTCAGCAAAAGTCCATTGTTACTGTCATGGGCCGGTCAGAGGCCAGGTTCCAGGAAGAGATGGAGATGGGACCGATAGAGGAAGATGGCACAGCCTCTCTGGTCCCAGAGGAGCAGGATGAGGCAGCTCCTGGCCCCTTGGAAGGGTTGTCAGAGAGGGTGCAGGATTGAAAGGACTGAGTGGCAAGTGCGGGAGAGACAGAAAAGACAGGCAGCAGAGCAGAGAATGGAGAGGAGGCAGGATCAGCACAGGTCAACCTGGTGACTCAGGACGCCCGGCTCGTCACCAGGCTCACCTGGGGAATAGGATTTAAGGAGATGCTGCAAGGAGGGGTGTTTATCAGGAACAAGCATTGCATGCTTCCAGCCACACCTGCGATTAACATCTTGCTACCTTGCTTTGCTTCAACTTGCCTTATCTTGGCCTAGCCTGGCTGTGTACCACTTTGCTCCAGGTTTTTGCTCCAGCCCCAGTGAATTTTCTGAATCACAAGGACACCTCTGTGATCAGGCTTTCTGTATCACTTCTTCTCCCAGGACTATGCTGCTTCTCTGGATGATAGATTAGATGTTGCCCGGCTGCTATGTACTGGTATTTTATTCTTCCATGTCTAGATATAACTTTAGACTGCCAGAATGAAGCTACTGTCTTGGGGTTGTCATTCGCCAAAAATAAGTCATCATCAATGTTTCTGGTAATAGCCAACATACCAGATGGGCAGGGCTCTGCATCTTTCCACATTCACACATTTAGCAGATGTTATCTGCTAAAAGCCTCCACTTCACCATATTGTCTCACATATAAGCACCTATTCAGAGTCCTCCAAGTAGTATAAGCCAGGTCATATCCTTCAGCTATATCCTCTTTTAATGTTTTTTCTTGCTTAACAATCTCCTTCTTCCAACTTTTAATTCAGTTTTGTTCTTGTGCACCTTCAAGAATGTTTGGCCTTACCATAAACTGTTCCTAGATCTGAGCTGGCTGTCTTGGGGCACATGTTCATTCAGAGGGTGTTGAGAATCATTCTCTTGCTTAGTTCTCTTGGAGTCTGCTGCTATCTCTCTTAATCTTAGGTGAGGCAATGCCAGCGAGAGGGTATATTTTCTCAAATTTTTAATATTGTGTACACTGTGTGTTTTGTTTTATTATAAGCCATGTAGGATCAATAAATGGGTGGTTAAATAAATAAGGAAACTTTTTACTGGATAATTATTGCTAAATGAAGGATATAGAAAGAAGGAATAGAGCCATAGCAGCAGACCAACTATATATTTATACCTATATGGCTCAATCCTTGTCATCTCTGATTAAAATTACATCTTAGGAAAGAACAGTAGATAATGGCCATTCCAGATCCTAAACATTTAATGCTGCAATTCTAAATAATTATGGAACCCAATTCAATAAAATAGTTTTGCTTTGAGTTTTTGGGCTCTGCCATCTTCTTCACAGATGGGAAAAAAACTAGCAAAATTCAACAATAGAGGAAACATTTTGAAGTGGGCTTTCAGCATAATTTTGAATGGTACTGGTGGAAGGAGATTTTTTTATTCCCACATACAGAAATGAAATCAAGAATTAGACCCAAACAGGTGTATTTCAAGACATAAAAATATTTATTCTCTTTATGCTATTCTACATTGAAACCTAAATCAGATGTCCAAAGTAAAACTTGAATGAATGAAGATAGCAAGAAAGATGGGACTTTATACATTTGTATCTCCTGTTAACTTTAACAGGACAGTAAATATTCTCTTAAGGAACTGCTGCTAGTTCTTCATCTTTCCCAATCTAAACAGTATTTGGCAGTAAAGAATCACTGTGTTGCCTACTGTGAGCAAACTGGATTATTAATTCATAATTCAGTTGGAATGGAAGAGATTAAAATTTCCCTCAATCTTTCAAACAGCTTGGTATTGTTTTAGACAAAGATAAATTAACAATGGGTTACATTTTTTTCCTAAAAAAATGAACACAATTGAATAGGCTTGAAATTATGCTTTTCCAATGTAGAAAGTTGAGGACAAGAGCACAGCCCAGTTCTCTAAGAGAAGGGACGAAGCTTTATTGAAGAATGAAGTAGGATGATCGCCAAAGTGGTTTGTTTACAACAAAGCTGAGATCTGCTCTTATAAAATTGGTATGTCAAAAATCTATCTTGACAATGGGATAGTAGCAGCAAGAATGAAACAGCCTTGCTGGAACGTGACAGAGGAGGAGGAGAAGGAATTGAGCCAAATCCAGCATAATCACATGGGATAGTTCAGTACCACATCCTGTTTGGCCAATTCCAGCAACATAGGGTCATCGAAAAACTTGCTGATGCTCACATCCTCACTTAGACCCTAGAGGAGAAATAATGAATGGTGATCATTAGATTTGGGGGGGAGGGAGGAGGCAACAGTTTGAATTCCATTTCAGTGAAAGAACTACAGAAGTCAAGAGATAAATTGGCTTCTCATCTTACCTTCCTGCGTCTAGTTTTGATCATAAATTCTCTGGCTAGGTGTGGGGCTGGCTGTGGCTCAAGAGGTCTGATCACGATGCTCTTGTCCAGGGGATCACCTGGCACAATCTGTAATGTCAGGCACATTTAGTAAATGTTTAGCTGAACTTCCAAATCAGTCATAAAGAATAAAATGTTCAAAATCTTCATGTTGGAATATTAATAAAATAATTTAATGTTTAACATATACTTCTACAGAATGACTACACCGACATACTTATACGTGTATGTGTGTGGCACTAAATGTTATTTTAAAGGATTCTAAAAGGATCATATCCCCATCTCGAAATCACAGATCTATTTTTAAAACATATTTGATGGATCAAACTATCTAAAATTTATAGATCTCTCATACTGTTGTAAAAATGTTTATAAATCTTTCTTCTGTCATAATTGTAGTTAAATATGGCAACCATGAAACAGGCTTGTAAAAAGCTTACTATTCAAATTCAAAAGGAAACCCAATATTGACTTCTTTAATGGCTTAAGCAATGTTAAAGAAAAAAAGTAAAAAAGGCTGAATGAAAATCCCAATGATGAGGGAGACAAAAATTTCAGGGTATCCAACAGGAATCTGTGCTTCTACCTTAGTAAAATTTCTGCCCTTCCCCCATACCAAAAATAGAACTTATATAAAATAAATATATCAGTAACATAGAGTTCAGAACATGCCATTTGGCCTCTTTCTCTGCAAAAGCATGTAGATAATTCATCAATTAATGTACAATGTTTTACAGGGTCTCTTACATAAACCCATGGCATTTCTTTAAAGAATTCTGCCTAGCAGGCTGGGAGTTTGAATAAAAAATTGAGAATTTTGGATTTTCAACTTTTTCTCATCCATCTGCTTACAATGTTTCCATACCACTTACTTGCCAGTGGTGAAAGACAGAGAGCGAGAATGCTTGTCCCTGGGTATGTGTCCTGAGGTCTGTCTCAAATCCAAAAGAGTCAATAGCTGGAATAAAGGCTTTGATAGTATACAGAGGGGATCCTGGGATTGGTGCATCTTGAGTTACATGGCCTCTGCATAAATACAAAAAAGAAACCAAACTCTTTTGATTCATATTCTCAACTGAGAGGTTATATGTTTGCCTCAGTGTGGCATAAGAAAACAAACAAGTTTTATTATACAGAAAAATCGGTGGGGTATCAAAACATACCAAGGGTGGGGGTGGGAGGAGAATAGAACAGATCAAGTTCTATTTCTGAAAAGGAAAAAGGAAGGATGTAAACATGTATTTTGGCGAAGACAACAGCTCACTGCAAAATGTATAAACAAGGCATGATGGAGATAAATTTCCCATCTGTCTTCAGAAAATATACCAAGTTAGAACCAACATTACAAAAAAACAAAATAAAAAACTAGCAACTGCTACTTTTTGATAAGAGGCAGAAACTACTGATGTTCTAATGCTTGTCTATATTATTGACATACAAAATATCTACATTTCCAGGTTGTCCCAAGCATTTCATCTTTCCTATTGCCTGATGCAAGCTCCATGATAATGTATGGTGTTGCAAAATTATATAATAGAATTCATGATCAGGAAGATGTTGCTCCAAAATGATGCTAACCATTTTCTTTTTTCCTGAGGAAAATATCTCCCTTCTTTGTAATAATTTTTTGGAATAGTTATTTTTGCATGGTTTTTTGTTTTGGTTGGGGATTTTAGATTCATTTTTAATGAACTGATATTTTGCTGTTTTACTGTCTAGTATAATTTTATACAAGAATAATTTTAACGGCTCTAGCTTTATCTTGATTTTATCCATTTCATCTCTAACCAGGATTGTTTGCTTAATATATGTTCTTATTGCTTTGATTTTTTTATCATTTTGGTTTTTACTATAGTACCAGTTTAACTATATCCTGACTGGTTTTGTATATTTATCTCTCTTTATTGTGTGATTTAAAAAAAAATTGTATGCTCTATGCTGGTTTTTGCAATAAATAGTTTCAAGTTTCAATATCAACAATGTGTAATTTTTAGGGCAGTGAGAGATTTGTGAACAAACATTTTTAAAAAGAACTGTGTATTCCTGGACATGACTGTATCCTGAGATTAAAAACAGACAAACAAAACCAACCAACCAACCAACCAGAGCAATTGCCAACAAGCCCATTTTTCATTACTTCTCTTTTTTTTTTCCAGTGCAAAAATATAGTTTGGTCCTAAAGCAGAAGTGAGAAGTCAGCCTGGCTGATATCATAGATGTTTGATAGAACCCTTCCTTACCCTTACATGAGAAGGGACAATCCCTCCCTCCTTTCAATTCTTCACCTTTTTTAAGAAAATAAGGCAAAGCGCTTGCTACATTATGAACAATCTGTATTTTAAATTCCAAGAAACTATGTACCAAGTTTAAGAAACGTGTCACCAGAGGGTATTTTAATCAATATTATTTTAAACTTTAAGATATTTGAAGTTGCCACTTACCTACGCCTGGCCAAGACAGTGTACACTGCAGAGACACAGTCAGCAGGAGCCTGTACCTCCACAAAATAATACGGCTCCATTAACCGTGGTGTGGCCTAAGGAAAACATCATGCAAGAGAGTTTAGCTGGAGATAAATGCTCTCCCAAAAAACTCATCAGTAGTAAATGGGAATATATTTCCCATTTCCTTTCCCATTTATTTTAAGGGAAAAACCTAAATAGTTACTATTGACTACAGCATTTTAAACAAATAATTAACTATTGGCACCTTGGCTTTTTTCCCCCCCTAAGCTTGATTTGAAAAATGAAATTGTAGTAAACATACTATAGCTGAAGTGGTTCTACCACATAATTCCTGTTCTTCTAGTATATTTTCAAAAACTGAGAATTAACCATCCACTAAATTTCTCTAGAAAATTAAATAATGTGTAGAACTCTAGTTAAGGGGAGTTAAGTTAAACAATCTTTACTTTCAAATTATGGTTAAGGCTCTTCACTATGACTGTCAGGTCATACTCTAGGTCTGAATGAAGGGTTAAGACTAACTAAAATATAGCTTAGTATGTCTTCCATATCAAGCCCATTAGGCCAGATTAGTGTTTTTTCTATGTTAGCAATTTCTTACCATAAGGAAGGCAGAATATACCACCCGGCGGGCTGTTGGAATGATCTGTCCACCTCCCCGATGTAATGGTTCCTGAGCAATAACAGCATCCAAGATCTTAAATTTCACATTACGGATCACTAGCAAAAAAAGGGAGCATGGCATAGTAAGTAAGGACAGGTTTGTTCATAGGATTAAAAATGAAGTTTTAATTTAGGAGGCTGGAAGAGTAAACAAATATTCTTTCTTCACATAAAAATAACTTATAGACATGAGTTATTCTCAATGTACTTATATCCCAAAATGTACATGTTTTATGTACTGGGCTCCAATGGTCCCTGAAACATTCATACGTTGGCTCACAACCACAATTGGAACCAGAATTTGTTAAGTGGTTGTGGTCATATGCTGAGTTGGACCCAATTTTACAACAAATTTTACAACAGTCACTAACCAAATAACTGCAATCATTAAGCAAATCTAGCTTCCTCAATGGACAGTTTGAAAAAGTTTGCAAATCATTATTATATGATCACAGGATGCTGCAACTTGTTGCAAGTGTGACTCATTTGCCTAGCATCCCAATTGCACTCACATAACTATGGGGGTAGTATGATGATAGTAAGTGTGAGTGCAGATCATAAATCATTTTTTCTTTTCACTTTGAACCGTTGTTAAATGAATGGTTTTAGGTTAAGAATTATCTGTAGGCTCTTTCAATTGCTTGAACTAACTTCTGACTCTGAATAACAAGAACGTAAAGTAATGGATGCTAATGGAGCATTCTGGCAATATTATATAATGCATAGTTTCTAAAACTTTGATTCATCTGAAAAACGGTAGTAGTGTTAAAATAAATTTTTTTTTTTTTTAAACAAGTTCCCTGAAAAATTCTTTCCTGGAAAAATATTGTTAACCCAAAGGTGCATTTTCAAGAGGCAGTTGGACTTTATTGTTTTAAACATTTAGCTTCTCATTCAAGAAGCTTCTTCAGCTCTGACTGGATGGTGGGGAATGGAAGGATTTATACTCCTTGCAAAGAGCTGGTCGTTTACATGCTTTTCGAGAGTTGTTGAAGCCACTTGGAGGATTATCTGTGTTGTCAGGGTCACCTGAGGGTGTGGAGCCTTCTTGGAATTATTGAAAGGACTGTGTTGTAGAGTGGAGATAGAAGATGTTGTATCCCTCTCCTTCTGTTGACAGAGGGCTGTTCAATTTTGACATTGTTAAGTAAATGAGTAATATATGTTATTAAGTAGAAAATCACAGTTGCACAGAGTGTGAAGAGAATGAGAACTTTCTGAAGGGTGGTAATGGGTTCTCTTCTCTCATCAAGACTACTGTAATTTCTGGTGCATTAGGATGTGTCATTTTATGAGCTGAAAATATATTGTCAGCACAACGGGCTTGAGAACATTGAGAACAGATTTGGCCGTCTTTAACATTTACTTACATTCATCACACAGGGGCCCTTCTCTAGTCCCCCATTGGAAGCCTTGCACAATACTGTCCTTCACAGAACCTAAGAGGGTTTTGTCAACCTGTACAAAAGAAGCAGCAATGTTATCAGATGGGGGAAATCAGCCTCTATATATTAAGCTACAATGTGATATGCTAATTAATGTACTTCATGAATTACATTATGTGTTCCAGGTAATAAGGAATTGTTCAACAAGCTATGATGAAATGAAATTATGACCCACAGCAATATGCAAATTCTATCTCTGTGTGTATAGCACTAATTGGAGAAATACAGCCCCAAAAGTAAGTATTACAGTACTATATTTCAGAGCTGGAACAAAGTGGTTCCAAGATCTAAAGCTCCAGATTTCTTTCTTTTTCATGATACTCTGCGTTACTAGAAGCATAGACCATCAATTTTTCTACATTTATTCATTGTGATATCAAGTAAAATAGTGGCTTCAGAAAGTGAATGTTTTCAACCCCAAACCAAAAGAACTTGAGAGATGAAAGATCAATATAGCTCACATTTTGCTTGTTTAACTCTGTTATCATAATTTCTATTCCATATTTCAGAGATATTTGGACTATATAATGTTTTGATTCATTTCCAAAATTTTGCATTGCAATGTCTGGTAAATCATAGTACATAACTTTTTAAAACAACCACTTCTTTTCTCAAAATTATGTAGCAATAATAGTATGATCCAAGAGAAAGCAGCAGCTATTTTAATGAGTTTGCTGGTGAGTACTACGTTTATACTCCTACACGTAAGCACCTTTTTTAAATTGAAAAGGATCTGTTTCCTGAATATTGTATAGCTCAATTAAATATTCCTAGATAGGAAGATCCATTTGGGATGCTTATCTACCTTGACACCCAAAGTGGTAAAAGAGGAAGAACAAAAAAGAAGATTATTTATCGCAAGCGCAAAACCATCTACTGTAAATAGCTTCTGCACAATCCTTACCTCTGAAGGTAAGGTATCATCCACCAAGATGTTTGGTCCAGTAGCATCTGGTCCAAAGGCCCAGATAGAACGAGCAGCCAACAAATCCCAGTCATATTTTGTCTGGAAAAACTCACCCAGCTTTTTCCTAAAAGGAGATATATAAATATTGAAGAGCAGAAGGGAGAGAACTCAAAGTTCAGACAGCTTATCATTTTTCTCTGACAGTAAACTACACCATGTTTTTTTCTGACAGATATTTGTCAATTCCTTCTTATACTTTTTCAAAGGGAGACTTTTTCTTAGCAACCTGGCATAACTTCTAAACCTCTTAAAGGATGAATATGTTTTCTATAGTAATGGCTTATCAAGTAATTGGTTAACCAACTGCACATTTTTGAAAGAATTAAGGTGGCCTTGACACACCAAGCAAACTGCAATGGCAGGATAACATATTTTCTTTTACAATATTTTTTTTTAAATGGCTCAATTTATTCCCAGAAGTGTACTCACAACTCAAATGATAAAGCTGGACCACTGAGCCAGAATTAAAGAAATTGTTTACTTCATGAATTCTTCCATCTTGGTAGCTCTCTAGAAGATTCATACCTGTTCCATGTTATTTGCACAACTTCATTCTCAATGTCTTCAGCCAGACCCTTTTCTAGAGGCTCAGCAATCATTGTAATCTTGTTTCTGAACAAAAATACAAATGTTATTTAGCTGACAAAGTAAGACAAACGACAGACGGAATATTTTCTAAAATGAAGGCACTGATGTTTCAAATGTCAATACGGAACTTCTTTACTCAGAATTATTCTTCTATTTGAAATTATTATAATAAGAAAGAATCTGAATTAATTTTTATTCAGTTCTTGGAACCTGCAGGTGAACTGGCGCTCTTTATCTGGTTGAAGTCTTTTAGAGTTTAAAAAAGCAGCCTGCATGCCTCAGGCGACACACATACCTTGAGCTAATTTAAAAACTCTCTGGAAACAATCACTCTAAACTATAATCCCAATTTAGTGAGCATACAACACTGGATGAAAATAAAAAAAAGACACCACATACTTGGTATAATCGACTACAAGAATGTGGCTTTCAACAGATTATCTGCAAACCAATGTAGTCCTCATTCTTTCTGAAAACAACTGAAGGAGCCAAATAACAACTATAATTTGGATATTTTTGATGAGGGAAGATTTAAACTGGTGTTTATAGTTCAATGTGTAGAAAGGACTTCAAAAATACTTTTTCTAAAGCAGTTATTTCCCAATTCATTTGAGAGATTTTAACAAAAGGAAACATAAATAAGTAAATAATTAAGTAAGTAAATAGCTTCCTGAATTTTTCTACATCATTTTGAGTAGACAACATAGCAAACACTAATCTTCATCATATCACATCATGACTCATTTTTAAGATTCTCTTCAAATATCTTACTTCTTATTGGGTGTCTCAGCAAAACACTTCAGGGAAGATGTTTCCACAACTGTCTCACAGAATGTGACCACAGGATCAGCTACCTTTAAAAAACAAATAATGAGAAGGGTAGAGGGCCAATAATCTAATTTCCCCCAACTCATTTTAAATGGGGAAACCCAGGAAAAACCACCTACTGAAATCACCATATTTTTGCTGCAGGTGCATTATTAATACCTTGATATCAATCTCTGAATACATTTTCCGAAGATCATGCATTACACAGTCAAGATAGAGCTCTCCTGTTCCCAAGATCACATGTTCCCCAGATTCTTCTACCTGGATAAGGCACAGATAGAACATAAAACCGAATAAAATAAATAGATTAACAGCTTTATCTAGCTATAGCAACAGAAGCAAGATATGGAGATTAAATTAGATATTCCCAGTTTTGGCATTGTTCAGATGCATGGACTAAATTATTTAAATTCTCAACAGCATCATGCTGAATGGGGAATTTGGGGAACTGAAGTTCCTATATTTATAGGACATGCAAATTAGGGAGGGCCTAGATAGACAGCTAAGTTTTTCAATAGCAACATACATTTGGATTATGGTTGCTAGATAAAAGAAATATCTTAGTCATTATATATTTCCATGGTGGAAATCCTGACAACAGCCCAGAATCTTGTACTATGAAATGGCTATTAGTAACTGATCATATGAATTAAAAAAAAAAGACTTAAAACATAGAAACATGTCAAATATTAAATGCCCATTAGTAAATTTCAGATAACAAGTTGCTATTGCTGCACACAAAGCATGATTTAGCATTCTGACTTTCAGTATGAGTGTGTCCAGTGGAAACGTACCAAAAGCAAAAAAGCTAAAATGCCCCAAGACCTTTCTTTGCCACAGGCTTCCCATTTAAACTTCTTATTGAAGCATACTCCAAAACTAAGTAAATTTAACTATTATCAAAATTACTTCTCCAATTATTAACATTTCATCATTGGACAGGAATTTAAATCTCAGGATAGACAGTTCTCACTCAATGATAACTGGGACCATAATTTCTTCATGGCTTAGGAATAGCCTGTTGTTTTTTTCAAGAGAAAATTGTGAATTGCTAAATAAGGGCCTCATATGCAACTTGTGATTTACTATTTTCTGCCAGCTTCCCAAAAGCAAGTAAATGGGAAAGTTGATGGGAAGTTACAAGTATTAGATGACTCACAAGCAGGTCAAGAGAGTGGATGAGTCCTAGGGAGTGAGATGTGGGATACTCGGCAAGTGCATGCAAGCTGGAGAAGGAATGCTGAGTCATTGCACAAATGTGTGTGGACTGGGCTAGGGAGGGGCTGCTGTAGCAAAAGTACATTATGGAGTACAAGTTCCATGGGACCACACATTTTGTAAGGGCTCCATGGGAGAAAAAGCAGCGGAGCAACTTGCAACTTTCCTTTCAGCTTCCCCATTCATTCACTTTGCTTGTGGGAAGCCTCCAAATGATTATCAGGTGACTATGGAATGCTGCAACCATTGTGTGAGCTGGTTGCCAAGCCCATAGATTGGAGCACATGACCACAGGGGTAGCGCAATGGCTAGAACTTCTTTCTGAACTGAACACACACCTTGGTGGTAAGAGAGGGATAGCTCTTATTGACTTTCCGCAGGCCATCCAACATTTTGGGCAGCTCCGATGGATTTACAGGCTCTACAGCTATTTTGATCACAGATGTAGTATTGAACTTCAAGGGACGGAATATCTGAGCCTGAATAAAACAGGTAATTATTATAATTAATCACATTTGCATTCCTCCAAAGATCCTTGATGTTGACCTCCCTCCCACAAATTCTCTAAAAACATTGTGCATTTTTTCTTAATGTAAGAACATGGAAACTCGGGCCTTCAAATAACATGACACTATACCCACTACTATTCCATGGACATATTTAGAGGCCAAGCCTTCCCACTGTGTCCTAGGATATAGGAAAGCACTAGAGGAGATTATCTTATAAGGCCACCTATTTCATACAGTGATCTTCACATCACAACAGCCTATAAAAATATCAAAATAAAAACAGAGCAATTCCTTCCCACAAGGTACCAGATTTCCCAATTTAATCCCATCCTAAAACATTTGAGATGACAGCCCAGTGTTTACAACATTCCAGAAGACTGAAAAATAGAGGACCCTTGAATTTCAGGTGGGAGATTTCACAGGGCCAGGGTGGTTACAAGCAGTTCAAAGTTTTAGGGAGGTTGTTCCAAAAACCTAACTAAGGTTTGATTCAAATGAATAGAATAGTTGAAAGGGACCTTGGAGGTCTTCTAGTCCAACCCCCTGCTTAGGCAGGAAAGCCTACACCACTTCAGACAAATGGTTATCCAACATCTTCTTAAAAACTCCCAGTGTTGAATGCCTCCTGCCACTGAACCTTCTTTGTGCATGAAGGTAATAGTTTCCAATACAAATATGACTGAATAGAAAATGATGTTGATCAAAATCCAATTTTTTTCAGTCATTAGAAAATTTGTACAGGTGAAACTCAAAAAATTAGAACATCGTGCAAAAGTTCATTTATTTCAGTAATGCAACTTAAATGTGTCATAATTGTGATGATTATGGCTTACAGCTCATGAAAACCCCAAATCCACAATCTCAGAAAATTAAAATATTACATACAATCAATAAAACAAGGATTGTATATAGAACAATATCGGACCTCTGAAAAGTATAAGCATGCATATGTACTCAGTACGTATTGGTTTGGGCCCCTTTTGCAGCAATACTGCCTCAATGCAGTGTGGCATGGAAGCTATCAGCCTGTGGCACTGCTGAGGTGTTATGGAAGAGCAGGATGCTTCAATAGTGGCCTTCAGCTCTTCTGCATTGTTCGGTCTCATGTCTCTCAACTTTCTCTTGGCAATGCCCCATAGATTGTCTATGGGGTTCAGGTCAGGCGAGTTTGCTGGCCAATTAAGCACAGTAATCTCACGATCATTGAACCAGGTTTTGGTCTTTTGGCAGTGTGGGCAGATGCCAAGTCCTGCTGGAAAATGAAGTCAGCATCCCCATAAAGCTCGTCTGTGGAAGGAAGCATGAAGTGCTCCAAAATCTCCTGGTAGACAGCTACGTTTACCCTGGACTTAATGAAGCACAGTGGACCAATACACCAGCAGATGACATGGCTCCCCCAATCAACACAGACTGTGGAAACTTCACACTGGACTTCAGGTATCTTGCAGTGTGTGCCTCTCCATTCTTCCTCCAGACTCTGGGTCCTTGGTTTCCAAATGAGATGCAAAAGTTGCTCTCATCAGACAAGAGGACTTTGGATCACTGAGCAACAGACCAGGTCTGTTTTTCTTTAGCTTGGATAAGATGCTTCTGATGTTATTTGTTGTTCAGGGACGGCTTAACAAGAGGAATACAACATTTGAAGCCCATATCCAGGATCCATCTCTTGATGAACTGACTCCAGTCTCAGTCCACTCCTTGTGAAAGTCCCCAACACTTTTGAATGGCCTTTTCCTGACAATCCTTTCCAGGCTGCGGTCATCCCTGCTGCTTGTGCACCTTTTTCTTCCACACTTTTCCCTTCCACATAACTTTCTATTAATGTGCTTTGATATAGCACTTTGGGAACATCCAACTTCTTTTGCAATTACCTTTTGAGGCTTTCCCTCCTTATGGAGGTGTAAATGATGGTTTTCTGCACAACTGTCAGGTCAGCAGTCTTTCCCATGATTTTGCTTCCTACTGAACCAGACTGAGAGACCATTTAAAGGCTCAGAAACCCTTTGCAGGTGTTATGGCTTAATTAGCTGATTAGAGTGGGACACTTTGAATACTGAACCTTTTCACAATATTCTAATTTTCTGAGATTATGGATTTGGGGTTTTCATGAGCTGTAATCCATAATCATCTTAATTATGACAAATCACAGCTTGAACTATCTTGCTTTGCATGTAATGAGTCTATCTCATATATTAGGTTCACCTTTTAAGTTGCATTACTGAAATAAATGAACTTTTGCACTAATTTTTCGAGTTTCACCTGTAGAACAGGCTGGAATTAGAAACTAAGCTTTTTGGTATCAGAACACATTTAATCAGTATGCCTGACCAAGCTTATTCAGCAAGCTTATTATTAATTTTGAAGCCTGTAGCAGTAAAATCAATTATTTATTTGCAGCTAAAATAGCAGACTGCTGTGTAGTTATAAAAATGGTAACTGAGAGATAGATAAGGTTCCTGCCAGAAGGAGTCCTGAGATCTAGCAGCTACAAAAATTTCCAGGATAGCATGAATATAAACAATGAGGAGAAACCATTAATCTGCTAAGACAAAATGCTTGATTCTAGACTGGCGGTCACAGAATGTGAAATTGATTCATCATAATGAGATAGTCAAAGTTTTTAATTCTGAGTAGAGTAAAGACTTGGAAGAGCAATTACAAACTAACGTTCCTAGAGCTGAAGATAAATGCAGTACCATAGACCCCTTAACAAACCTAAGAACTTGGCTAAGGAGCCAAGACTACAAACTACAGGCTTGGAAAAATCTGGGAAAAAATTTCTTCCCTCATTGCTTCAACATTTCTAGAACAGTTCCTTGAGAGATTTCATCTCATGGTTCAGTCTTCCATTTAAAATACTGTAGGTTTTTTTTTTAACCTATGCTCTCTATAAACAGCTTTTCCAAAACTTTGATACCAGAATGAAAGGTAGTAAACATTGCAGTCAATTAGAGCTGAAGGAAATTGGAAATGACCATGGAGCTAATAAAAAATATTAGGGAGTGTTAATTTACTACTTCAAAAGACAGAAAAACACACTATATTTTATTCCGGTTATATCTGAACCAGATAACCAAATTATTTACAAATACTTTGGTTTGCTTAATATACAAAATGCACACCAAAGTTGATAGTTTGTTACATTCAGCTAAAAATAGTCAGGATGAAGGGACAGGCATATGAATATCAGGAACACTATTTTTCTTACTATCTATGAGAACAACTTTATATTAACTTTGATACCTCTTCATTGCCCCTGGGCTCCGTGACAGTGGCTGTCTTCACGATAGGCTGGTCCACTCCCTCAATAAGCACCCAGTTACCAGCTGGCACTCTATTGACTTCTATATGGTACCTGAAAGAAGACATTGGTTAATGCATTTCCAGTATTCATTAATTCATGGTTAAATGGATATAAGCTTTTTTTAACCCGAAATTCCAAACTCTCTTAAAAGGGCTAAAGAGATCATTATACAAATTATGTGACTTAAAAAACCCTGCATGTGAAATATTTAAAAAATAGATTGTCTAATAGAAGTATCATTGATAACAGTATCATTCTTGGTCCTCCCACATCAGGCCCCCAGAACATTCAGGAAAAAGCTGGTGAACATCCCTTATTATTCAAGAGGGAAAAAACCCTGAATATAATAAGTATTACTGAAGAGAATCTAAAGCTATGTTGGTATAGGTCAGGTAACACCCTGAAAAATATAACCAAACTTTCATTCAAAGCAATTTTCTCCTTTTAAGAAGAGAAAAGATTCAATTGACTGAAAGAAAGAACAGTCTTAAGAAGGATGTTCAGCAATAGGCCCGGATTAATCAAATACATTATAAACTCACTCAAATCATCAATCACCATTAGAAAGCTTGATATAATTATCTATCATCCATCTATCCATCAATACATACATACATCTCCATCCATCCATCTAATCATCCCCCATCTCATCTAAGTGACTGTGGGCAGTTTACTAGTGCATAGTAAAAATATAATAATTCTAATGTGGGATACAAATAAATAAGGGGAAAAAACATTTCTAAGAATAATCTACCTTGCTACAGAGATCCAAAGACGTCCCACAGTGCAAATCTGTGAATCTTCTTCATCTTCTAGAGTGTAGTTTTCTCCAAGGACCTTGACAGGTTGCTCTGCATGGATAGTCCCACTTAATACCCTGCCAAATGCATGGAATTGGACTCCATCGTCTGTACTATACATTTTCGTGGTATGGCACATAAGTGGACCCTTTCAAAAGAATTTTTATTTTTGATAAAAGCCACCTTTAAATTTCTTTAAATATTATCATCACAATAATAATTATACAAATCTTAAAACCAGCAGTCATAGTGACATTCTGGTTTACTGAATCCCAAGGCAGCATCTGATAAATTTTGAATGGCCAATGCTCATTATTAAGGCTGCTATCACTTTAACAGTGTACTTATCTTATGGGATTGCAGTATTCTGATTTGAAGGAACCATCATAGGATTTATGAAAGAAGTCTAAAAATCCTGTAAGTCTGGTGGGAATGCCCCAGTAATACACAAAATGAGACATACATTGAAGTTGGGATTATGCTTTGTTTTTCAAATATAAATATATTTGTGTCTTGCAACAGTTGTACTTTTCTTCAGGGTGGATTCTAAAAAGAACCGTTGGGCATATGCCTGTTGCAGATGGTTAGCTTTCATCATTCCTAGCAAAGCATAGTCTCATTCATTCTTCAACTGCCTGTATATCCTGATTCTCTTTATTCATCACTAGAAAAAGCATGTGACTAAAATTTGCTGCCCTACATAGTTTTTACATAGACTCCATATTTCTGAGAGAAATAACATGCTAGACCTGAAGCTAAGGCATTTAAAATGTACTGCCTTAAGTCAGCCATCTCTGGTCCTTTATTCCTCTGATCCATCAGCAAAAGGATGAGGTAGAAAATACTGTCTGATAATTTTCAGCACTTACAAAGCTTAAAACAATTTTTGCACACATCTCTTGAAAAACTGATTTCCAAATTGTACGTGCAGCACACATACAGTTAAACATACTATACTTTAAAGAGCAATGAATTAAAGGATATTTTGTCAGTGAGATTCAGCAATGCAAATCTAACCGCAAATATTTTACATAATTTGCAATGGAATAAAAAACTGCTAAAGTGAAGCAACTTACATATTTGTTTGAGAAAGGCAATGACCCAGTTTAATATCTGCTTCCCTTTTCTTGTGTTATTTCTACATTTTTTCTTTTTTATAGTAATAATAACATATAGTAAAATACCATTAAATAAATAAAATGCTACTGAAGCACAACTGCACAAACCAGACTGATGCCAAATACAAACAAAGGAAGAGTAAATAAAACTCTTACATCAGGATCACATTCACTCATGGCCTCTCCTAGGTCAGAGTCAACACCGCCTGTGTAAGTATGCTCAATCTTGGTCTTTGCCCCTATTTTGGGGGAGGGGATGTGTTGCACACACATATCCACAAAACCTACAACAAAGGTAAATGAAAAAGCAACACATCTTCGTTTAGGAAAGACAGAGATGGAAGTTTCTGCCTCTTTCTAATTTTCCATTGCATTATAGTCTCTTTCATGTCCAGAATACCTGCTACTTTTAATTGTATTATTTTCTTTTAAGCAGTAGCATCTGTTCTAGAACAGCAACCTAATCCTTTTCTTTATTTAGGCTGAAATTATATTGTAGAAACATGGTAGGTATTTAAGAAAGATGTTTAGGAAGAGCTGGAATGTAAGTATAAAGTTCTAAAATTATCTAAGATATATATAACTGAGGATACATCTTATTTCATGCCAGTACGTTCCCTGTATGATTTTCCAGTAAAATTTATCTTCAGATTCTTTGATTAGAAAAAACCTTCCTTACAGTGAATACTTTTATCCTTTCCCAATGATGAAATACTATTTTGTACAGCTGAGTGAATTTTTGGCATCTGACAATCTTTCCAAAGTAAAACTAAATTGTTTGTGTTCACCTGGGCATTGTCTCTTGTGAATGATTTTAAAATTAAAATATTTTATCTGCTGTAGTGTTGCATTTTAATAAATCATAAATATCATAAAAATTCTAAACAGAAGAAATAAATCAATATTCATATTTAAAGAAATCAAAAATTAAGGTAGCCCACTAAAATAGAAATGCAGAGAATTCAATATATACAAGAGAAATAACACTGCAGCAATATACTGTATGAACAGAATTTCAACTTTAAAGAAACAATGGAATAATTTTTCACTGCACTCCATGTTAGGTTAATCACTCTTTAGTGATTAGAATTTTAGCACTTGTATGGTTGCTTTTAATGTTCTAATTTGTGTGTTATTTTTAGTCTTTTAAAATATTTTGAAAACCATTGTATACTGAAAAGAGCCTAATAAATCTCCTAATATATAAACAAACATAAGCAAAATATAAGCATAATGTTATTACTATGAAGCCCACCCTAATAACAATTCTTTTAATCTATAAAGGGTACGGTAATGAGCAGGGAACACATCTGACACATCCAGGATAATACACTTAAATTTTATAATACTTTAATGCTGCCATTTTTTTTAAAAAAAGAAGTTCAGGTTTATGTAGTCAAATTCATATTATCCTAATAACTCCTGAGATTAGGCTGAGGGAAAGTGGTTGGTCCAAATGCATTTAATGAGCTAAAAACATTGTGTACCATCAGGGATAGGCTTACATCCAAACAAGTTGCCCTTCTTTCCCCAGAAAAAATAAAGTAGCTTACTTAGGAACATCTTTGCAGTAAAACAAGTCTTGTTTCATTTCTCTTTATCCTGTTACTTTGAGCTTTCATTCATAGAATTTTATGTTAGATTGTCTCAAATCAAGGATGCTCTCTGTCAATTACTACACAGTGCTACACATGTTTAGCTATCCTTAGTTTGAGAAGATTTAGGTAGTTAGGAAAAGTATAATTATTTTTACCCGTGAATTCTCCAAAAAATTTCTTGCACACAAGCCTCAGGAGGGGGCGGATGTTTAATTTCAACTCTTCCTTGGTCAGGTGGATTCCCAATTCATCCAAAGTTCGAGGCAAGGTGGTATCTACATCTCCAACTACCTGTACAAAATGGATGTAGGACAATAAATGAAAGATGCAAGTAGTGAAGATTATATTCATTGGAAGTGACTATGTGATTTACACTGACAAGTACAATCCACACAATACAATGCTTCCCCCCTTCCTATTTCTGTCACTTTGCTTTCTAAGCTAAGGACCAATAAACAATTATAGACTGAAGGGATTCTGTTTTTTCAGCAAACCTATTAATTTAGAGATGATAATTTATAAATAGTCCTCTAAGCTGTACCTGGTTACACCACTTAATGTTTTGATAATTCCTTTTTAATTCATAAGTAAAGCCCAAGCAAATAAACCCTGGACAAATTTTGAAAAACTGGCATTGAACCTCCCAGATTTGTTTGCTACATTGTAGGTTGTCTTGTCTGCTATTATAGAACAATTAACTGTTTGCTCTGTTAAAAAGCTTTGCATATCTCTTTCTGAACTGTTTTAATTCACCAAGTTTATCTCTCACCATAGGAAGCAATATTAGTTTTTGAATTAAGGAAGAAAAACATTTTATTTTCTGAAGTTTATGCAAACAGATGTCAGATAAAGAATCCCAGAACTCAAAGAGATTTTGGAAGTCTACTCTCTAGATATAAACAGACAACTGCTGACAGATGGCTGTCATATTGTTGCTTAAATACATGTAGCAAAGTAAAGTATATAACTGCTTGAGGCAAATACCCCAAATGTTTTATTCTTGGAAATGAAGGACAAGTTTTTTTTCTGCTCATCTTTCTTCTTGAAATGACATGACTCTCATATTGTAAAAATAGCTTACATTTAAAATATTCCTAAAGAAAAACATGAATACTTTTGCAGAGTTAAAAACATACCTGGGCCAGTATTTTATAAAGAGGCTCAAGAATAAATTCCACAAAGCTTCGCTGGGAACTACTTGTTGGGGCTTTTTTAGTGAATTTTCTCCTAGAACATACAAAAGTATACATAACTGAACATGTAAGACACTTAAAAATCCTATTCCAGTGTTGCACCAAGATCCTTAATAAACATTGTAGCTGTGTATCAAAGTAACCGGAAAACAAAACTCAAAAATGTTCCCATTTTATTTCCCCAACCATACCAATCAGAGTAATAGTTACAATTTCATTCCCATCCCTCATGCATTGCTCTTGAACATCAGATGAGTGAAATTGGAGATTAGATGCCAGGTGGAATGCAACCACAGCTATCAAAATATCTCCTGAAATGACTCAGCTTCTGAAAAACTGAGAAAGCAATTTGATTTGTTTGTGAAAATAATAAGAAATGCATTTATTCATATATATACCTCAATAACTGTCTGGTTTGCCACAGTAACCAAACAGGACAGGTACAGACATCAATGGATAGTTATGACTGCAGAAAAAACAATTGCAACCAGCCTGAATACTATTAAGGATCTGTATACTGCATGAACCAGAAAGAGGGTTGAGAAAATATCTACAGACCCCTCACATCTTTGACCTATTTCAACTTCTCCTCTCAGGATGCCACTAGAGCATTGCATGCCAATTTTTTTGGCAATTTTTCACTCTGCTGAACATTTAATTCCCAAAGCACTGTCTCATTTATCATCTTCTCTCATCTTTCCCATTATCTCCTCTTATTGGTTTCTTGTGATTTATTGTTTTGTAACTTATGATTAATAACTGTAACTATGATTATGACCTATGACTTTATGTCTATAGGTACACTGTAAATGTATGCATCAGAGATAAATTCCTTGTGTCCGTTCACATTTGGCCAATAAAGAATTCAATTCAGTTTTATTCTATTCTATTCATATTCCACCCCAATTCTGCATGGATTACATTCACAGAAGAGAAAATCCCTTGCTCCCCTCTCACAGACCAAGATATCCATTCACCCTATTTACTTGCCATGTCAGTAAAAATACAACAAACTATCTCTTGCCAATTGTTTCTACCTTTTGGTGTTGTACCAATATGCCTAGGAACATTCTAGCCATATCTTAAAGCAACTGGAAAGCAAAACTCAACAATGCCCCCATTTTATTCTCCAATTCAATCTATCAGGAGAAATACACTCAATCATGTCCACTAAGGAGTGTTGATCCAGAAAAGAGCCTTTTTGCTATGGCACCCAGCCTCTGGAGTATCATCCTACACCCGCCCCCCAACTGTTCTTGTCCCTATTGGCCTTGAAGATGTGGTTTTGCACTCAAGTCTGGGGCCACAGCTTTGTAAACAGAACCCATTTCTTGGTTGTGTTGATCAATTTATTTTTTAAAAAAAATCTGAGCTTCTGTGTTTTATCTTTTGTTATATATGTTTTTTATTTTTTTATTTTTAATATTGTTGATTGGGGACATATAAATCTAATAAAATCAATAGATAATAAAATAGTTTCTCCTTACGTCTTGGGGTTGAAATAGATATCTCCCCACAATCGCTTAGCAAACTCCTGGTAATTGATGTCTCCTGCAACAAGCAGAAAGAATTCAAATCTCATTTCAATTCTAACAATCTACCAATTTCCAGTAGTTTTTTCTATGTTCCACTCTAATGTAATGAGAAAATGAAGCAGAACTTAACAAGGAGCTGCAATGAAAATGGAAGTGCTGTTGCTTGAGGAGGAAAATTCTGAGGACATTATAGGATCTAAATTCTTCTTTAATATCTATCTTGAAATTTCCCCCACAGTAAGCAATTGGGCAATATACAAAAAGTTGCAACCCTTCATGATGCATGTTACACAAGACCATATTTTGCTCTTCTGATCTTAATGAAGGAAGCAACCTGGGATTAGAAGCCTGTGTGCTGTCTGTATTTTAAAACATCCCATTCAAATCCTTTTTATTAGTGGCCCTTCTCTGCCCATCACAACTTGAGATACAGTATTACTAACTGAGGCTGAATATAGCACACATGTGTTATAACTCCAAATATAAGGCTGTTTACTGATCAGAAGTGGCAGACTGTGAAAATTGGGTGTGTTGTCTGGATGGCAAGTGACCAATCCTTCAAGACCACTGAGACCATTTGCAACCACTCAGGTGATCCTGATGACAGATAAACCTCCAGGTGACCGTAACAATTTGCCAAAAAGATGCAAATAATCAGCTGTCTGCAAGGAGTATAAATCCTTCCATTCCCTACCAACCATCAGAGCTAAAAAAGCTTCTTGGATGAGAAGCAAAATGTTTTTTTTTAAAAAAAAACACCAGGAAATCCAGTTGCTTCTGAAAAAAAGCACCTTTGGAACAACCATGACCTGAATGACTGAGAATCTCCACAGACATAAGAAAAAAATAGAGAAGAATGTGACAATGCAAGGAACCAATATATATAGCTGCAGAAGATCAGAAGGGCACAAGAGCTTGTATTTATATGTGCACATATCATGTAAATATATATCATGAATGTGTAATGGATAAATTTCTTACAAGAATACTTAAATGAGCTTATGGCAGAGGCAAGATATAAGTTCTTATTCAATAATAATTATTTAACTCTTAGGTGTTCTTACATGGGATGAATAGAGTTAAGGGAAGAAAAGATAAACAATAAAGAAAATCATAGACAAAGGAAAATACTTCAAAAGTCAATTGGGAAATTTTAATATTCTATTATCTTGTAATCACTTGAACTCCAGTTTGAAAGATCTCCTAAATCCTTGCTCAGCAGCTTTTGGAACATTTTATTTTAAAAGATGGATAGATGGACAGCTAGTTAAAAGATTCTGAACAAAATCAAGATCCCCTACTAAATTTTAGTAGAGAGAGATGAACCTCTGAGAACACATTGCTCACTAAGTGATGAACAGAATATCAACACCATTTCTCAGGGAGCATCACTGTGAAGAACGTAGGCCACAAACTTTAAAATCTACATATGCTAAACTTTATGACTATGAAAAAGTATACAAGGATCATTTATTAATTTAAGTGAAGTTTTCCTTAGGAATTATGATTGAAACAACAGGCAAACCAGATTCCTATTTCTGCTACTTTCATCAGCTCTATTATCTATTAAAATTTGATGTTTAAGGAAGTCTGATATTCTGAATTGATAGCTGTATTAAATGTTGAGGCAGTGGAATTCAAGTGTATCTATTATACAGCTCTATTATCTATTATCAGTGGAATGCTTCTACTGCTGGCAGTGTCATGTAACATTTGCAATTGGTAAATCTAAATACATATAGAAATCTATACATCAGCACTAAAAAAATAAAATGTAACAAACTAACATTTGCATGAAGAACATCTGGATTTTGCAATTGGATTAGCCTTTTAGATAAGAGGATGTATTAACATAGTTGACACTGTTATTTTATCCAATACTTACCATACATGTCAGCGTATATCTTGGCAAAGGAACCGAGTGTGAAACAAATGCTATACTGAGAGCTGGCAAAACAAACATTGCCCAAAAGAGGTGAAAGGATCAGGTTCTCATCTGTGGAATACATGCTGAAAACAAGAAAATATAGTATTAAACAACTTTATCAAGAGAAACAGTAAGTTCACAAGATAAATATGAATCCACTAAAGCTTTGTTTTGAATTAATATCAAATTGCTAACTAAAATTTTTATTCAATGAATTTGAGATGTAAGAGAATTTTATAGCAATAAGAAATGAGCATAAGATAAATTACATTCTAGATGTAAGTTCAAGATCATTTTGTCAAAAAAACTCCCAAATATTTTAAAATAGAATCTTCCTAAATTCAACATTTAAAAAATTTGATGTTTAAGGAAGTCTGATATTCTGAATTGATAGCTGTATTAAATGTTGAGGCAGTGGAATTCAAGTGTATCTATTATAAGCAGTCTCATTTTTATACCTGATTAAGCCGTTGACTTCATCTACTATGTGCCGCAACTTATAATAGGCATCAGTAGGTGGCAGCTTCAGTTCTAATATCAGTCGGTCAATTTTGTTAATACACACTGTCACTGCCAATCTTTCCTGTACTGCATGCTTGATTAACCGCTCAGTGTTTAGCATGACCTAAAGGAAGACATAATTGATAAGGGCATCAGGTAGGGCTTGAAGAATAAAACAGTGAACCCTATCTGGTGGAGGAGCAGCTTACAAAACAAGTATGCTCAACTATAAGCTTTGCCTGATTGATCTATGCATATATCAATCTAATATAAATATTAAAATAAAAATGTTTATTGCAAAAGTGCCTTTTCACAAAATAAATCTCTATATCACATAAAACGTCAACTAGGTGTTAATTGTAGTGCTCATTTTATAGTACTGACACCCGCAGCCTATGCAAACATAGAGAAAAAAGTCAGAAAGGATGCCATTACAAAAAAAAAAAAAAACCCACCTAAAAAAGCTATTTGCATAACCTTTTCTATTTCTGCACTGGGCAATCTTTACCATTGGGTAAAACCTCATGCTTAACAGATTGAGCCATCAATTCAAATGACTCAAAAGGAAGAGGAGAAAGACACATGTAGTCTGTAGTCTTTCCTTTAAATTGTGATAATGAAGATAGTAGAAACCATATTGAGGCTCCAATGCCAGATTGCTTAAAAAATTCCATGTAAAATTTAATAACGTAAATGTTTCCAGCCTTTCTTGCATCAGGGCTCTCTTAGTGTCTTAGTCATTTTTTCATAGTGCCTTAGGTCAAAATTGTGAACTACTACATGTCAAGCTGAAAGTTTACAATCCTGTGGCATCTTATGAGTTCACTGCAGTGCCCAGTGCACTGTGATACAGTTTGGGAACTGTGAACGTAACATATTTCTTTACCTGATCTGAATAGATATTTGAAACAATAATTTTCCTTCTCTTTTTAATTTTGTATTTAGGCTGGAAACATAATTGGTAATCCTTCTTTCAGAATTTGTGGGGGGATCGCTATTCTTCCTTTCTGTCTAGACAATATGTGTACAGGTAGTCCTCAACTTACAACAGTTAATTTACAACATCAAAGTTCAAAGTTACAACATCACTGAAAACAGTCTTATGACCACTTTTCATATCTACAACCATTGTAGCATTCCCATGGTCATGTGATCAGTGATCAAAATTCAGATGCTTGACATCTGACTCATACTTATTACAATGCCCCAGGGTCATGTGATCATGTTTCTGACCTTCTGACAAGCAAAATCAATGAGAAAGCCAGATTCGTTTAACTAAACATATTACTAACTTAACAACTGCAGCAAAAAAGATAATAAAATTGGGGCAAAACTCACTTAACAAATGACTTACTTAGCAACAAAAACAATGGGCTCAATTGAGGTTGTAAGTTGAAGACTCCCTGTACTTGTTTATCTGCAATACTGAGTCTTTTTCCAGTGGGAAAAAAAACAGCCTAAGAGAACACACACACTCACCCCCTCAGCTGCATCAATAAAAAGTACCACACCATCAGAAATACGAAGACCTGCTGTGACCTCATCAGAGAAGTTTACATGACCTTTAAGAATTAAAAAAACAAAAAACACAAATAAAAAATGACAAATCAGTATATTTTTCGCCTTAGGAATTAAGATTAATTAGAACATGAGAAATCAGTCTATTGTGCTTCAAGGATTTGAACATTACAAGTCAAAGGCATTTTTTACATCCAATGGGGCAATAGAGAATATTGCCGATATCAAAATATTCTTAAAAAGTATTTGCTGATTTTCAGTGTCCGGATTTCTTGTTTCCATGAATCAGTAAATCTTGAAAAGGACTCGGCTTGAACTTGTAGAAAGAAAATTTGTAGCTCTGTGATAGAATACCTGCAGACTTTATATAATATGTGTAAAATATAGAATATAACCAATAATATCCCTAAGTTGGCTTAGGGAAAAAGAAACTAGCCTTAAAAAATGCCACTATTTTAAGGAATCAATCCTTAAAATTAATGCAAGCCGCAAAGTATTAGCACCATTTTCTTTATGCTGGCCCAAAAGCCTGAAAAATTATCATTGTACAATCATGTGAAATCCAAACATTTGTTCTAAATCAATTTTAAAAGATGTTAAAATTTTAACATCTATATGAAGCTACTAAGTGACATCATCCAATAGTCTGTTGAAGTATCATCAATATGTTGATGGCATCCAATTTTATAGTGCCACCAAGCGGTATGGGAGACTATCAACGTCCTGTCCCAGTGCTTGGAGTCTTAAAGGATCTGGAGGGGACTAAAAGTTGAACTTTAATTAGATGGATTTACTAGTTTATATAAAGAGGTTCTCTCTCAATGCCAATATATCTCTGGATGGGTAGGCATTACCCTAGCCTAGAAATATCAAGTCCATTTGAGGAGGATTGGCAGGAGATGGAGTCAAAAGAAGAATCAACTTAGAATCTCTATATAGCAACTATTATACCTTATCTAACATCAAGATAGTACTAATGTTAGTTGAGTAGTCTTCTGTATAGACATGGCTAATAATAAATTACTTTTAATACAGAAGTTTAATTGGAACTTCACATTTGGTCCTGATCTTTTGTTCCTGACATTCATCATTTGGTGGGCCTCCTGGACTTATTACCTATACTAGGACAGCCACTGGAGACCATAGTTATGGAGCCCTTTACCTGGCTTTGGATAGTGCAAAAGCAATGAACTCATTTGAGGATCTAGTCATTACTATCTGATTGAAGTACTGCAATGTGCATTACGTGGGACTGCCCTTGGAAAAAAAATTGGAATCTGCAACTGGTTCAGAAGGCAACGGTCTGCATTCTTATAAATACCTGACACTGGCACTTTGTAACACAAATTCTGCAACTGATTATGTTTCTGAGTGTAAATTAATATGCTGATATTGCCCTATAAAGACATTTAAGGCATGCCCTAGCTCTGTATAACTACAGGACTGCATTCTCCCAATTGTATCGGCCAAGCCTATCATATATTGCAGGAAACAGTGAAGAATGCCAATACTAACAACACTACTTTTTTATAACAGCAATTTTTGTAATTGCTTTGGTCTGGCCTCCTACTAGATATCGATCTCACCTTCTTCTTAATATCAATTTTAGAAAACAATTAAAAATCAAATTATTTCAGAAAGCATTTTCACAATCTTGTCAATTTAATTTCTTGAGCTACTTATAACACTGTACTCATTTGTTTATTGTAATTTATGTGTTTTCTATACAGATGTCAATTGTCATTTCACTGTATTCACTATAGCCCATTAAGATTTGTTTGAACATGGGAAGGCGGAGCTTCGTTTCGGCGATACAGCTGCGATCTTGGGGCTCTGAGATCGCAGCCGATATTTTCGCCCCTGGTCGGTCCCAACGGACCTAAACTGTCCCGTAGAGACGGGGATTGTGAAGGGGCACTGTCCCAGGATCCCAGAGATATTGCAAAATCTCTGGTTTGATCCGGGAGAAGCCCTTTTGCTGGCGATGGAGAGGCAGCCTCCATAGCTGCTGAAGTCGGGACAGCTCCGGAAAGAAAATGGCTGGAAAGAAAGTGTGTCGGCTGGGTGAGAAACTTCTTTTGTGTTGTAAATTCGCTGAGATTTGAAAGGGCATCCTGAAGCCTGTGAGATTTTTTTTTTTAACAAAAACTGTATGAGTGGCGTTTTTAAAGTGATGTCAAATTGAGGCTTGGATTTTTTTTTCTTTTTCTTACTTTTTTTGGGGGGAGGGGGACTTTAGTGTGACTTTGTAGGTAACCGGATTGAATTTTCTCTTATATATATTTTTATGCTCCTTTTGATTTTTTTAATTTTCTTTTAGGATAGAGGCTCCCTTTGGCTATTTTTCTTTTTTGTATAAATTATTCCTTTTTTCTGGCTGGGGGAGAAGAGCATTAAGAAACTTTGCAACACTGCCAACTAGAGGCTTGAAAATATTTTATTTGAATTGGAGAGAACTGTAAGAAGACTCCTTCTCAAGGACATTTTAATGTGATAAGATAGAGGGAGAGCACAGCAAAATATTATTACAGGTGTTTTCCTGGACTCTTATCAATATTTCAACACTTGAGGCTTGGCTTTGAAGCTGCTGGAGAAGAGAGTCATAATAAGAGCCTTGGACAACTAAACTATATATATATTTACTTGTGATATCCCTACTCACCAGCCTTTTTGTAAATTTCAATTCTAGTAATATTCTTATTTTTGCTTTTTATTTTAAAGGGAAAGCCTCAGTTTTTTCTTTATTTTTCTTTTTTTCTCCTTATTCTCATTGGGATTTCTTTGCTCTTCCTATCCATGTTTTTGGACCACTCTGTTTTTCTTTTTTGATTATTGAGACTTCTCAACTGGATTAAGGTGTGAAGAAACTGAAGGAATTTCTTTTTTTTCTTTTTTGCTCTTCATCAATATTATTATTTTTGGGTTTTTTTTTTTCCTTTCTATTTTTCCTTTTTTATGGTGGACTACTTCGTAATTGGATTAGGGTCTAGAAGAACCTGAAGATTTTTCTTCTTCCTTTTTTCCTTTTTCTTCTTTGGTTTTGGGCCTTTTACTATTGGATTTTTCCATTTTGGATTATAATTGGTTATTCTACCAGTTGGATTAAAAGTTAAAAAGAATTTGAAGATTTGGAAGCATTAAAATGAGCAGGAAACCAATACCATCTGGCATTTCTACTTCTACCTCTGCCTCCCCACCAGCTGGAGGACAACGTTTAATTTAGACAATGTTGAAGCAAGATAAAGAACAAGAAAAAGTAACTTTATAGATGATTATGCAAGGAATCCAAGATCTCAAGATAAAATCAGACACCACTGAACACAGAATAGAGAATACTGATGAAAAAGTGGAAAATATTAAACAAATGATGGGGAAGTATGAGGAGAGATTCCAAAAAATTGAGGAAGAAGGAGAACAAAGAGAAGAGAAGATTGGAAATATTGACAGTAGATTAACAGTGATTGAACAAGAAAAAAGTGGGATGTTGAGGTGAGGAAAACAGAGAGGAGAAGATTGGAAATATTGACAGTAGATTAACAGTGATTGAACAAGAAAAAAGTGGGATGTTGAGGTGGGAGATGGAAAGGTCAGAATTTTATCTCAGATTTCAAAGTATAGAAGAGGAAAAAGGAGAAAATTTGGCTGCGATAATGATAGAAATTTTGGCAGATGCTTTGGAAACTACAGAGGAAAAGATGATGGATGGAGGTTTATCGAGTTTATACAAGATATGCGATGAGAAATAAATTACCAAAGGAAGTCCATATTAGATTTACCAAAAAATCCATTAAAACACAAATATTACAAGTGGTAAGAGAGAAAACATTGAAATACAAAGGCAAAGAGATTGTGGTTTTAAAACAAATATCCAGAAGAGTGAGAGAGATGAGAAGAGAATATCGATTTCTGACCAAAATGCTACTGGAAAACGAAGTGAATTATAGATGGCTGAATCCAGAAGGATTAATGTTTACGTGGCAAGAGCAGAGACATAGAATTGATTCAATTGAGAAAGCAGAACTTTTCCATGCAGAATTTTTTGGAAGAAGAGAAGAGGAGGCAGAGAAAGAGGTCTCATTAATTGAGTTTCAAAAGGAACAACTGGAGACTGAAAAAGAGAAAGGAGCTGTAGGTGGACAGGTGGATAGTAAAGAACGGCGTGAAGTCAGATCCATGAGAGCTGTTAGACCTAAATATAAAGCATAATCATGGAAGAAAAAAAACTGATTACAATGAATATAAATGGACTCAATTCAGCTGTTAAAAGAAGGAAAACTTTTCATAAATTAGAGAAATTAAAATTCGATATAATTTGTCTACAAGAAGTTCATATTAAAAAACAACATGAACAATTGTTAGTACAGCCAAAATTGGGGAAAATATTTACTTCTTTGACTCAATGTAAGAAAAGAGGAGTGGTTCTATACATTAAAGAGGCTATCCCAGCAAAACTGATCTACACAGATGAAGACGGAAGAGTATTAATGGTGGAAATAATGGACAATAATATAAAAATACTCTTGATTGCAATTTATGCTCCGAATGATAAACAAGAAGAGTTTTATAAAAAGCTACACATGAAAATAATTGGACTGGACTATGTTAAAAAATTATGATGGGAGACTTTAATGGAATTGTGGACAATAAATTGGACTATATAGCAACAACAACAAAGCAAAATAGAAAGGCTCTCCCTAAATCTTTTTTTAAAATGACAGACGAACTAACTTTAAAAGATATTTGGAGAGAAAGAAATCTTAAAGCTAAACAATAGCTTAAATAACTTTTTATTCAAATAGACATTTATCATGGGCCAGATTAGATATGATTTGGATCTCAACAGAATTAATATCCAATATTCAAGAAACAAATATCGAAACAAGTATTTGGGCAGATCATAGCCCAATGACAATTAAATGGAAGGGACAAAAAAAAAAAGATTGAGATGGACATTAAATAATACTATCTTAAAGGAGAAAGATTTTATACAACGGATGGAGAAGGAACTGGCTTTTTCTTTAGAGAAAATAAAAAAGAAGATACTTCAACGCAAAACGTTTGGGATACAATGAAGGCATATGCTAGAGGTTTGATAATAGATTATACAAGAAAAAAGAATATTAGGAAAAGGCAAGCTTCTAAGGCCTTGGAAGATGAGTATAAAAGACTTGAAAAAGAATTACAGAAAATGCCACAGAAAAAAGATATTAAATTGAAGCTGGATGTAATTAAACATAAAATGGAATTAATAGAGAAAGAAGAATTGGCACAGAAAATTAGAAATTCTAAACAGAATTACTTTGAAGATGGCTAGCATATAAATTGAGAAAGGAGAAGGAATCAAGAAAAATATTGAAGCTAATAGATGACCAAGGCCAAGTTTGTTATGGTAAAAAGGAGAAAAAGGAAATTATTCGAGATTTTTATGGGCAATAAACAAGAGAATATTGATGAGGAAAAAGTCAAACAGTATTTATAGAATGCTAATTTACCGAAGATACTTAAAGAGACTGAAGAAATGCTAGAAAGCAATATAACAATGATGGAATTAAATGAAGCATTTAAGAAACAAAATAATGGAAAAGCATCAGATCCAGATGGGCTTCCGGCAGAATTCTATAAAACATTTCAAGAATCATTGAGCATCCCACTGTTAGAAGTTATGAATGAAGTTATGTCAAAGAAGATGATACCCAAAACATGGTCAGAGGCTTATATCACACTTATTCCAAAAGAAGAGGCTGACCCACTGCAAATTAAGAACTATAGACCTATTTCCTTATTGAATGCAGACTATAAAATCTTTGCTTCAATCTTAGCAGAAAGACTTAAAAAATATTTAAATAATTTTATTCACCCAGATCAAAATGGATTTCTGCCAAAGAGACAAATTAGAGACAATATGAGAGTAATCTTGGATACTTTGGAATACTATGAGGCTCATCCTGAAAAGCAAATGGCTTTGATATTCCTAGATGCTCAAAAGGCATTTGACAACGTGAACTGGAGATTTATGTTATTACTGTTGGAACAGATGGGTTTTGCCAAAAAAATTATTCAAGCAATAGAAGCCATATACAATAAACAGACAGCAAAGGTAATGATGGAGGGGGAACTTACAGATTTTATTAATATAAGAAAAGGCACAGGACAAGGGTGTCCCCTATCTCCTTTGCTATTTGTATTGACTTTGGAAGTGTTGAATAGAAATATTAGGGATGATAAAAGCATAAAAGGAATGAAAATTAAGAAGGAAGAATTTAAACTACAAGCTTTTGCTGATGATTTAGCTTTTATTCTGGAAGACCCGTTAGAAACAGCTCCAAGTTTATTAGAAAAGATAGAGACATATGGTGAGATGGCTGGTTTGAAAATAAATAAAGATAAAACAAAGATTTTAACAAAGAACATGCTACTGAGAGGAAAGAGAAGAACTGGCAGACCTTTTGAAAACCCAAGTTACAAATAAGATTAAGTATCTGGGGATATATTTGACAGCAAGATGTAGCACATTAAAAGAGAATAATTATATTAAACTCAAACAACAGATAGCTACAGATTTGAAGAAGTGGGAAAACTTGCAATTGTCATTAATAGGGAGAATTTCAACAATCAAGATGAATATTTTACCCAGAATTCTATTTCTGTTCCAAACAATACCAATTAGGCTTGGAAAAGACTATTTTGAAGATTTAAATAAAATCATGTTGAAGTTTATATGGCAAGGTAAAAAAGCGAGAATAAAGCTAAAGCTTTTGCAAGACGCTAGAATTAGAGGAGGTTTTGGCCTGCCCAATTGGGAATTGTATTATCAAGCTGCAAGTTTGATGTGGGTCAAAGAATGGATAACATTAAGAAAGCATAGATTGTTGACATTAGAAGGGCATGATTTGCTGTTGGGCTGGCATGCTTTTTTATGGTATAAGGGAACTAAAACACAGGGTTACTTTAGAAGACATTATATACGGGGAGTCTTTGTGGTTAAACTGGGAGAAGATAAAAAGACAATGTTATTTGAAAATTCCAGTTTGGTTATTGACTATTGAAGCTTTTTCCTATCCTATAATTTATAAGAAGGAACAAACAGTTAGATATGGGGAACTATTGGATGAAAAGGGTGAACTTAAATCGATCCAAAACTTAGAGGAACAAGGTATAAGGATGAATTGGTTTTCATATGCGCAAATACATTCAAGGTATGATGAAGATTTTAAAACGGAGGGATTCTATGATAAACAGACTGATTTAGATAAGATCTTGATGGGTACTGATGAGAAGGTGATTAAAAATTATATGGTTATTTACTGGGAATGAAATTAGAGGAAGAACAAGTTAAAGAAACTATGATTGTTTGGGGGAAGAATTTTGGATATGGGATTGATTTAGAGAAATGGCAAAAATTGTGGTCTCAAAATTATAAAATGACAATGTCAACAGCATATAAAGAAAACTTGTATAAGATGTTTTACAGGTGGCACTTTCCCCCAACAAGAATAGCAAGAATGTTTAAGAACAAATCTGAAAAATGCTGGAAATGTCATCAGATACCTGGCTCGTATTACCATATGTGGTAGACTTGTGAGGACACTAGAAAATATTGGACTAAAATTCGCATGTGGTTGGAAAAAATGACAAAGAAACACATAGACTTGAAACCAGAGATCTTCTTATTGGGAATTTTACCTGATACATATAGTAAAGATTTGAAATACCTGATTGTAAATGTATTAATAGTGGCTAGGATTGTATTTGCTAAAAATTGGAAGAATGAGAAAATACCATTACAGGAAGAAATTATTAAGAAAATATTGGAATGTGCTGAGATGAGTAGATTGACATTTGAAATTAGAGAGCAAGAAGATAAACAATTTTATGAAATTTGGGATCTTTTTTATCAATGACTAGATGATAAAATACGGTAATAGAATATTTAGAATGTTAGACAGTAAGGAATATCTTTATTTTATTTTACTTGGCTTTGTTATTTGACACTATATCTATAAAGGGTTTTTAGGATTGATTTGGTATGATTATATGATTTGTTACAGAAGAAACTGTTTAAAGTATTGTTATCTCATAAAGCATGAATGATTAAAAGTATAGTCAAAAATTTCTTTTTTTTTAGTGATATTAGGATATATAAGTTTGGATTGACAATATGAGTTGTTATGTAAAATAATTGTAATTGAGACTACAAAATGAATGCACAAAACTGATGAACCGACACACTGGATGTACATATGAGAGTTGATGTTTTAATGTTTTGTTTGTCTTGTTTATTTGTAGAAAATTAATAAAATTCTTTAAAAAAAAAAAAAAGACTTGTTTGAACATGGCTGATAGGAAACCAGTAATTAATTAAATAAATACAGAACTTCAAGAGATGCAGATGTCAAGAACTGCATGTCATTAAGTATAAAAATTGAGGTTGTCGTATGCCTTATACAAAGTACCATTTTAAGGTTCTCTTTTTAAATATAGTAGGGTAAAAACTTATTAGGCCAAATTTATGCTGTTTTCTCGGTCTCAATGATTCAGCTTACCAGGTGTATCCATGATATTGAAGAGAAATGATTTGCCCTTGGTGTCAGGGAGGACAATGGTCACTGGTGTGCTTTTAATCCCAACACCCCTCTGAAATAAAAACAAGATCATGATAGGGGTGAAAATAATTCTTTAATCTGAAATTGAGGATCACAAATTTGCAGATGATAGAAGGAACCAGCACAATTCTATACATTTTTAGGAATACGGCACTGGACATAAAATTAGATATCTGTTGTATAATATCTGACAACATGAAAACCCTTGAGCACCAAGGTAGATAATATTATGAGAACTTGGAACCTTTCTTTTATATTTTGCATTAGAGATAAGAATGACAACAAAACTCTCAGAATTGCCTTATATTTAACCATTCCAGGTCAGATCAGGTTCCCCTTTCCTAAGAAAAACCAACTTAAAAATAAAGAAAAGAACAATCAAAATAATGTTGAATTATAGCATCTTCCTTCCTGGAAAAGCTAAACATTTGAAATTTTTAAATTTAAGGAAAAAAAGAAAGCAGAAGAGGAAAACATGTATACATGGAAAGAGAGAAAAGGAAGATGTTTACTGTAGAACTCATTATCAGGAGGTTCTGTTGAGATAAATGGAACTGCTTCCTTATGCAATATTTACATTAAAAAAATATTAAATGTGGATTGGGATGGGGAACTTGAAGAATTCAAGATATTGCTGAAGCAAAATTTCCAACAGCCTTTGTTTGCATAGCTATACCAGCTAGGATTATTGGGAATTATATTCTAATAACAACTGAAGACCTACTTGTTCCCTATTCCATAAATTAAGTTTTAAGATTTAACAGCAGTTAGGGTTTTTTTTAAAGTTACAGAGATTACCCAATAGATCATTACAAAAGAAATTCTGAATAAAACTGACATCCTGTCTGAGATAACAGGCTCTTTTTTTATATATGCCAGAATTGAAATAAAACTTACTGTTGTCTGGGTATATAGTTTTTAATACCTCAAAACATAGTAGGAATATAATGAAACAGTTAAAGACACTATGCAAGATGAAAAGAATCGTGGATACAAAACTCCCAAAAGGCCATAATCAGTATGTATACCTAAATATACTTACCTCTTGCTCAGTGAATAGAATGTCTGTATAGCAAAGCTGAGAAAAAACAGAAATCGCATCATGAGACTAGATTAACTGAGGCAGAATAATTTCATCCAGACATCTAAGTAGTAATGAATATTGCTTCCATTTGTTTTTCCAATCTATCTTTAATAAGCCACATAAGTCTCAGCTACCTCTGTTGTTATTTTTTTATTATTATTCTTTAGATTTAGAATAGAATAGAATGAGTTGGAAGGTATCTTGGAGGTCTTTTAGTCCAGAGGTCTCCAAATGGCAGGCCGCAGGCTACTAGTGATCCGCAAGAAAATTCTGGTGATCCATGAGAAATTTTTTGCATTTCTTATATCAGGGCTCTTCAAACTACACTCCCTGGGCCTGATATGGTCCATGGAAGTAATTAATTTGGCCTGAGTGTGAACACGAGGCTGTGCCGCCCGCATCATCCCACCCACCTGCTAGCTTCCACACTTGGGCCAAGTGCAAACCTTATCTTGAGTAGAGTGGTGCAAGCCATGCGAGCTGGAACTGGAAGATAAGAACAGCGGGGGAGAGAAATCCGCCCAGACTCGCATTATTCAGCCCAACAGTTGCCTGGGGTTTGGGGGGGGGATCAGCTGCCTTTCGGGCCTGCCTCTTGGCTTCTACGAAGTTTTCTTGCCTCTCAAGAAGTGCTCACTAAAGCGGTGCGGGAAACTTCTCCCTAGATTTGCCATGCATTGCAGCTAAATCAGCTCCCTTCAAATTCACCTCTTGAAGAGCACTCACTAAAGTGGTATGGGAAACTTTGGCTGGGCTCCTCGAGAAACAAGATTGACTCCGGATGCTTCCCGGATACTGGAGAGAAGCAGCCTGAGTCACTTTTGCCTCTCGAGGAACCTGGCCAATGTTTCCCGCATCGCTTTAGCAAGCACTCGAGAGGCAAGTTTGAAAGGGGCTGATTTAGCTGCAATGCACAGCAAAGCCAGGGAGAAGTTTATGATTTTGTTATAATTAAATAAGCATTTATAATTTTGTTATATTAAATAGGTGCATTTTGTATTAATAAAATGGAAGTTCACATCATTATTTTACAAATGTATTTATCTTTTTTTTTTTAAAAAATCATATTGATGGTCTGTGGGATTTAAAATTATGAATTTGGAGTCCTTGAGATCCAAAAGATTGGGGACCTCTGTTCTAGTCCAACCCCCTGCTTTTCCTCCAAGAGCTTGAAACAGTTTATATGCGGCTCATGTTTTATCTCATTCTAACAGTCTTCTAAACCTCTGCTGTATGAGAGAGAAGGGACCAAAATGACAATTGAATTTCAAGGCAGAGGATAAACCTGAACTTGTGAGTCCTGGCACAAAAATCCAAAGAAAACTATCTGGATTATAATGGATTATGTAATTGGAAGACTAACCACTTTTATATGCTTATAGTACCATATATCTACTTCCCATTAAAAAATGAAACAGCATTATGGAACTTACATCCTGGTCGTATCGCTTCCTGATCTCAGGATGTGTCTGTTCGATCAGGCAATCCACAAAACAAGTCTAAAGGCATTAGAAAAGAAAAAAGAAATAATGCACAAATTAGTTAAGATACACAGTCTAAGAAATATAAAGATGTGGTTCTTTTAACTCTTTTTACAATTAGAAAAAAGATAGCTCATGTTCCGAGATAAGAACTAAATAACATGGGAGTGGGGGGTGTTAGAAAAGTCAAGTTGTTATTGGGACTATCATTTTCAACTTTCTGTCTGTTTCTCTCATTCACACACACACATACTGTTTTCCATATATTTCAGAGGTATATTATACATTAAAACCTATTAAAATCTCTTCAGATTTTTCTATTTAAACATACTGTGTATGGTACTAATGTTAAATCCCAGAATTATCAGAGATAGAAGGAGGTATTCAGACCATCAAATTCAACAGCAGAAGAGGCCAGTTTGAAGTATCTTTATTGGTCCATCTGACTAATAAAAAGGAGCTTTTTCTTAGTATATAATTCCTGTTTTTACAAAAAAAAATGTTCATAATATTCAAAATGTTTTGAAAAGCACCATTAAATATTTATTACATTATTCAAAAACATATTCAGTTCAAATTAATTTAAAACTTGAGACACCAGATTTAACTCTATGATTAATAAAGTTTAGAATAATTTCACAGATTCTTTATTATCACATTTATTCATTTATTAAATAAACAAGCCATCCCTCTGAATTTTAATTGATGCTCGCCTTGCCATGGTGTAGGTGTCCACAAAGTGTAACATTCCGGATCAGTTCTGAGTTGTCCATCAAATCTGCAAGAAAACTACAAGAAAGAGATCAAAGAGAGGAAAAAGCTGTTAGTGATGATCACTGCCAAGGAAAATTTCCTTGCAGATGCATTGGTCTCCCACTTTATCCTTGCCAGAAATGGATATCATTACAGCCTTATCAGTTTTTGAGAATCTATACTTTGCAGTTATGTTTGAATAGCTTAAATGAATCTCCCAATACCAGAGTGATAAGGATATATTTTACCAAAATCTCTTCACAAAGTGGAAAAGTTATCTTATTAAAATGTACACAAGAAGATTATTGACTTATTGAACTGAGATGGGAAGAGAACAAGATGAGCAGCTGCATATTTTCTATATTGATATAAATTAAAGTTCAGTGAAATTTATTTGTCTCTAATATTTTTAACTTATAATTCACGTTGATAACATTCTGCATTTCCTCATCTTTCACATTACTGTCCTCTTGCTGTGAACACAAAGAATAGGGAAAAAAATTACTGTAGTGCTGATTGTAACTTCTGCAGCTAAGTTCTGAGATAAATAGGAAAGAATTACTGTATTTTTCGGACTACAAGATGCATTCCCCCCCCCAAAAAAAGTGGGTGGAAATGTCTGTGTGTCTTATAGAGCAAATACGTAGCTGTTTTTGGCTTTCCAAACCCTCTGTGGGTCCCATTTTTGCCTTCCCCGGTGTCCAGAAGCACTCAGCAAGCCAAAAATGGGCCTGGAGGCCTCCACGGGTCCTGGGGCCATGATTGCCTTGCAGAGTGTTTCTAGATGCCAGGAAGGGCAAAAATGGGACCCACAGAGAGCTTGGGAGGCCAAAAACAGGCCCGTTTTTGGCCTACAGAGTGCTTCTGGACATGTGGAGGCAAAAAACTATTTTTTTCCTCCTCTAAACTTCGGTGCGTCTTATGATCCGGTGCATCTCATAGTCCGAAAAATATGGTAGTTTATGACAAAGAACTGCTGAGTGGTAAAGGAAAATGAGTATAATACATTTTCATTTACCACTCAGCAATTCTTTGTCATAATCTACCTATGGGCTGACCATAATCCCATTCAAATTAAATGGAAAGGAAAGAAAAAAATTGGAAGATGGATATTTAACAATACCATATTAAGAGATAAAGAATATATTGAAATGATAAAGAAAGAATTGAACGTATTTTTTAAAATAAACAAAAGAGGACATATCTCCCTACAGAATCTTTGGGATACGACAAAAGCCTATGTGAGAGGTCTAACTATTGCTTATAATATTAAAAAGAAACAAAGAAAAAAGTCAGCAACAAAACATATGGAGGGACAAACTGAAAGATTTGGAAACAAGTAGACAAAAGGACCTGAACAATTCAAACATTAAGAAATAGATCTGGTAAAACATAAGATAAATCTAAATGTACAGGAAGATCTGGCCCGAAAAACTAAATTAGCAAAACAAAATTATTTTGAAAATACAAATAAGCCGGGGAGGTGGTTAGCCTATAAAATTAAAAAAGAACAAAAAAAGAGAACGATCGTAGTTCTCCAAGATCAGGAAGGGAAATTATGCACGCAGACCCAAGAAAAGAAAGAAATTGCTAAGGAGTCTTTTATGAAATTGTACAAATAGGAAGAAATACCAGAAGAATCTATTGATCGATATTTGAATGAACTTACCTGAAGTTACTGAAGAGAAACAAAATTTGAATAATAAAATATCTATAGAAGAAATTAAGAAAGCAATCGGAACACAAGAAACAAATAAGACCCCTGGCCCAGATGGAATTCCTTCGAAATTCTATAAGGAATTCCAAGAAACAATAGAGGAGATATTGGTGGACTTATACAATGAAGCCTTGGAGAATGCTAACATGCCTAAATCATGGATAGAAGCATATATTACCCTTATTTAAAAAGAACAATCAGACCCACAAAAAATTCAAAACTATAGACCGATATCACTTTTAAATGTAGATTACAAAATAATGGCCACAATATTGGTGGAAAGATTAAAAAGAGTATTAAGTAGAATTATCCACACTGATCAGAATGGCTTCTTCCCCCATAGGCAAATAAAAACAAATACAAGAACCATTATGGATATATTAGAATATTATGAAGTATACTTAACCAAGACAATGGCATTGATATTTTTAGACGCCCAGAAGGCATTTGACAACCTGAATTGGAACTTTCTTATTAAACAACTGATGGGCATGAAATTTGGTGAAAATTTTATAGGATTCATTAAGACAATTTATAACATGCAAACCGCAAAAATATTAATAAATGGGGAAAATACAGGTACCATAAAGATAAATAAAGGAGTAAGACAAGGCTATCCCCTAGCTCCTCTACTGTATATATTGGCAGAAGAGACTCTTTTAGTACAAATTAGGCAAAACCAAGAGATTACAGGACTAAAAATTAAAAAAGAGGAATATAAACTCCAGGCATTCGCCGATGATATAGCATTTGTATTAGAAGAACCCTTAGAAGCGAGCCCTATACTACTAAGAGAAATAGAAGAATACAGAAAGGTGGCAGGGTTAAAAATTAACAAAGAAAAAACAAAAGTGTTAACAAAAAACTTTACAAAGGAGCAGAAGGAAGAACTAGCAAATAAATTAGGTACGCAGGCAGTAAATAAAGTAAAATACCCAGGGATCTGGTTAACTGCTAGATGTTCGTAACCATGATAAGTTAATAACACAAATAGTTAAAGATTTAGATAATTGGGTCAAATTGCAGTTATTGCTATTGGGACATATTTCAATAGTAAAAATGAATATTTTGCCAAAATTGTTGTTCTTGTTTCAAATAGTGCCAGTCAAGTAGGAAAAGAATTTTTTTGTAGAATTAAACAAACGTATATCTAAATTTATATGGCAGAGGAAATATATATGGAAATTTATATGGCAGAGTGAAATATAAATTATTACAGGATGCCAAGAAAAAAGGAGGATTTGGCCTTCCAGATTTTGAATTATATTATGATGCCACTATAGTAAACTGGCTTAAGGATTGGGTTAAATTATAATATAGAAGGTTATTAGTATTAGAGGGTTTTGATCTCCAACTTGGCTGGCACGCCTTCATGTAGGATGGAAAATCTAAACAACATTCATATTTCCAAAGGCACCATGCAAGAAACCTATTGTTTAATATCTGGGGAAAGATTAAAAAAAAAACACACTACCCAAAGGTTTCATTGTGGCTATCTACATTGGAAGCAGTTACACATTCAAATGTATTGGATTATGAAAATATTGTTAGGTATAAAGATTTATTATATGACACTGGAGAGCTTAAATATAGGAACCAAATACAAATTCAAAGAAAGGAGATAGCATGGTGGCTCTTTGCACAAATACAAACCCATTGTAAAAAAGATAGAGAACAATTTGGCTTTAATATGACTCCACAAGAATTAAATAAAATATGGCTAGGAGAGGAAAAGAAACAATTAGTAAAACATATAAATATATTTTGGACTACAAATTAAAAGAAAAAACAATTACAGAATTTATGATAATTTGGGCTAAAAACGTGGGTTAGATAAGTGAGAACACATTTGGCAAACAAACTGCAAATTAACTATGACAGTCTCGTATAAAGAAAACTTATATAAAATGGTCCATCACTGGCACCTACTTCCTGCGAGACTGGTTAAGATATTCCCCCACCCAATTGTTGGAAATGTAACTACGCACAAGTAACATATTTTCACACGTGGTGGACTTGCCCATGTGCTCAGAAATTTTGGAGAAATATTAGAAATTGGATTTTAAATATAACAAAACAGAATTTAAAACTTGAACCTGAAAACTTTCTGCTAAGTATGATAGATTCAAACACAGAGAAAAAATGTCAATATTTAATTTTGCATATCATAACTGCTAGAGTAACCTATGCTCAAAACTGGAAACTGTCTTCCATTCCTTCAGAGGATATGGTAATTAAAAAAAAAAAGCATGAATGCGGAGCCTCCTCGCTGACGGACGGTAGATCGCAACTCTCTGCAACTATCGTTCGTGCTCTTTCGTTGGAGAGCCCCAATTATCCTGATTAGGGGCTGAAACTGCCTTGGAGGGGCAGCGGAGTAAGAGGAAGCAGCAAGCCTGTCTGTGGGGAGTTGCATCTCCCCTCCTTGGGCTTGGTTTTTTTTCCTCCCGAAGACGACTGTAGCGATGGTCTAAAATGGCCATCCCGAAGAGGATGACTCAGCTTGACTAAGATTTGTGCAGGAGGGAAGAAAGAGGTGGATAACATCTGAACTGGGACAACTGGGCAGTATAACCAAATAAAAGTACCTCGGGATTAAGGTAATATGGAATTTTTAAGAAAAGAAAAGTGAGCTGCAAAATTACAAAGGGACAGAGAAAAAAAAAAAAGGAAAATATTTTTGACAGCTAAATGGGGCTTCGAACCGGGAAAGGAAGAAGCTGGAATTAAAGATTTAATGAAATTGGACGAAAATAATTTGGGAATAATCAAGTATAAAATTAAAGCTGGACTTAATATTGCCAAAGGATAATAATAATAAAGTTTATAAATTGGAGACTGGATTGTCTTGGAATATTGAGGTTCGAAAAACCTTAAATAAAAATATAGGGGGAAAAAAGTGAAGACTTCGTATAATGGAGAGTGTCACCTTTTGATAAAAAGTTAGTTCAGATAAAAAGGAAACCATTTTGTTTTTGAATGAACTGGTATAAAATTACAGAAATATTGAAACAAAGTAAGAATTTTAGAAAGTGAAAGCAGAACCAGAATAAAGGAAAAAGCAAGGAAGGAAAGACTGTTTGTGGGACTGACTGATGTTTTTGGTATGAACCCTGAACTGGAATAGCTGAGAACTTAAAAAAATTGAAAGAAGAAAGAAGGAAAGTAAAAGTGATTTTTTTTTTTGTGTGGACTTTGAGGATTATAAAATATAAGAATGATGATATCTCTTTGGGACTTAAAAATGGAACTTAAAAATATGAGAGAATTACTACAGGAAAGAGGCGAATCACTTTGCTCTGTGCTAGAAAAAATGGAAATGGCGACTGAAGAACAAGAAGAAAGATTCTCAGAAGAGCAGGAATTGACTCAAGGAGAAGACATTTTGAATGGACAATTAACACAAAGAACATTACAAAGAAGTGGGGAAAGAAGGAAGGTTAAAAAGTTGAATTTTAAGAAAGCAATTAAAAGAGGGAATAATTGTGAAGTTAGAAAAGGCAGGAAGATTCAGCAGAAAAGGGAAAGGGAAGATATTAAGAAGGAGATAAATTGGAATGAGAAAAGTCATGGGGAAAAAAGAGGGAGGAGAAACAGTAAGATTAGTAAAATGTTGAAAGGAAATTGTTTATTTACAATTAAAAGAAGGAATACTTGTGAAGTCAGGAAATGTAGAAAGAATGAGAAAAGACATGGGGAAGAGACCGGGAGGAGACTCGGGTTCGCTCCCTGGACAATGCACCGGAGAAGCAGTAAGAAACAGGCATGTGACAGAAAGAACCACAGAACTAGTAAAATGTTGAAAAGAAATTGCCTTTTCAGAGATAATGGTTGATGAATTAAAAGGGGGATTCTGCAGAGTGACAAGGGGTAATAAGAATATTTCTGCAATTAAAAATATTTAGAAAATAGGGTAATATAGATATTGATAACTCTTATTAAAGGGGGGGAAATATGCTGTGGAATCCAATTGAGAAGATGTAATGACTAATGGTTTATTGGGAATTAAGATGAGGGAATAAAGGTATATTCTAATCATTAAGGTGTCACACTCAAAATAGTAAAAGAGGGGAAACTTATACTTGTTCTTTTTTCTTTTTGTGTGGATGTGTTAAGATCTGTATCAATTTAGAACTTATTAAATGTGTGTAATTGAAAGGGAATGTGACAGACTAAAGAACCAGCTAAATTAATAAGTTTAATATAGATTATTAAAAGCAAGGAGAGACATTGGTAAATTCATTATTACCACTATTAGGCAAATATATATTGTTTATTTGTATTTTTAAAATAAATACTAAGGATTATATTTGAAATAATTGAAATTAAATTAAATGTTTAGATTGGGATTAATGAAAGAATTTAGAATTAAACCTTATTAGTATTTATTAGGTAAATACATATTGTTTATGTTTAAAAACAAATACTAAAGGATTAATTTGAAATAATTGAAATGAAACAAAATTGATTGAAATTAAGGAAAGAGGCTAGAATTAATGTGTTTGTTTCTCTCCCTACTGAAAATTTGGAATGAAAAAGGTAATAATAGAATTAACTATGCATATATCATTGTATAATTTCTGTCATATTTGTATGTAAAGATGATGATCCGGAAATATGTTGTCCACCAAAAAGAGATTGTTTTTAATGTGAAAACTGAATAAAGTTTGTTAAAAAAAAAAAAAGAATGAATGCGCTGAGGTGGATAGCCTAACCAAACAGTTCAAAAATAAACAAGATAGTGACTACTATGAAATATGGAGCATTTGGTATGAGTGGTTAAAGAAAAGGTAATATTTGATATTTGGATAAGTTATGGAAATGACAGAAGACATGACTGCAAGGGTGATTACATAAAATAGATTCAGGGTTTGATGCTTAGAAGAGTAGTGCAGAAACACAAATGTTATCATATGAGCTAAGGCATCTTTAATCAAACTTGTACATTTCATATAAGTTGGACTACATATTTCAGGCCATAATACAAATTAAGATGAATACTTAACAACTAAAAGTTTTAGCGGCTGATTTGTGAAGAAGTTATGAAAGAAAAGAACAGAGAAGCAAAAACAGTAAAAAAGTTTGGAGGGAAAAGAAGAGAAAAAACCAATAAATCCAAAGTTCTACTCACTCCATTTCATATACAGTAACTGGCAATGTTTGCTCCATCAGGGAAAATTTCTTGGTCTTCACTGGTTTAATAATAGGTTCTGTAGGAAAAGAAAGCATTGAAATAATAATGTCTTTAACAGGAAAACAAGGCATTTCTAAATCAGTGATCAATGGAAACAGATTTAAAAATACATGTCACAAATCTTAAACTGAATTCTATGGATTTCTAATTTATGCATGACAAGTAAAAAGAGATTTATTTATTTTTGTTTAAAAAGAGGCTGGGAATATTTCCCAAGTATCAAACAGTGAATGTAACTAATACCATATGAGACAGAACAATATACTAGTCTTAGTTCTCACTGATGTATAACATCTGGCCTAAAATACCGCATGGCAAATCAGTGTCTAAAAGAATAAATACAAAACAGATCTCCTCATAAGGGTTAATACAATATCCATTCTCCATGATATCTAGTTTTATATATGGTAGTTTCATATACTTTTTTAGTCCAGGAAAATTTATCTAGCAGCTCCATTTAGATCTCTTTAGCATCAATAGATTTTTTAAATTATATTTTTCTTTTAAAAAACTCAGTGTATTTTAACATTCCTTGAAGAAACAAAAGTTCTTTTATATCAGTTGTTTCTTTTTAAAATTGAAATTGAGCTATTTTTGAGATATGAAGATACAGATACAGTAAATGAAATATACAGTAAATGAAATATATCAGTGGCAATTAGGCAGTTCCTATCAATAGATTTAACATTTAACAGAATCGAATGATTAGACCTATCTTATTTTCTAGCCCTGAAAGATGGTATGCACTAAATATCTGATAATACGCTCTACAAATATTTTCTGGTACTGTATTGTAGATAGCTTTCAAATAGGAAAGTATCTTTATTTACCAGATATGCTGTAATCTATCTTTTCTATCCTGATTACTTTCTGATCATGTTAATACAGTTTTCCCCACACTTAACTTTAAGATACGTGGACTTCAACTCCCAGAATTCCCTCAGCCAACCATGTTAATTGGAACAGTCTTTCTCAACCTTTTGACAATGGGATATGAAACGTTACAACTGTGAGAACCATTCTGGGGTAGTGGCTAAAGTGCTGAGCTAGAAACCAAGAGACTATATGTTGTCACAGGCATGAAGCCATTGGTGACTTTGCACTAATCACTCTTTTTTAGCTGAACAAAATTCATTGGAAAAATAGTAAGTAGCAGCATTAGGCATATATGCTATCTTGACCTGATCAAAAATAAAACTTATAAATAAGTAAAATATTATTATTCCCAGGCAAGCCAATTGGATTTACAGCAACTCTACAGTAATTCAATAAAATGAAGCTAAGGTTTCGATAATAGTATAGCTGTTGCAAGCTGTGCAACAGAGTCCTGCCATTTAAATTTCTCACCTGTAAGAGGCTGTGTGTCTTCTTCCTGCACTATAGTTTCTACTTCAGGACCATATACTTCCTCAGCTGTTGGATAATATTTTTTATCCTCATGCAACACTACATCCATCCCAGGGTGGTCTTCATCATGGTCTCCCATATCATCGTCGTCGTCATCATCATCAGGCTGAAACCAAAATAAATTGTTCTCAGCCAACTATTAGTAATAGAGTTCTGCTTACAGAATTTAGGGCTGATATCTATATTCAGTTATAACTTGCAAACATATGTGCACATTGGATAGTTTGTAAAATGCTGCCAAACAAGGAAGTACTTTCTCAGCAGTATGTAGCAGCCTCTCTTAAAATTAAGGCTCACACTGCTTTCAAGAGCAATATTAACATCTTAATTTTTAATCTGTTCATTATAGAAACTGAATTACAGAAGCATGTAAAAAACTAAAGAATGAGTTTAAGCATGAATATTGTTTGTAGCAGAAGCATGAAATCAGTACCTCATCAAGATCTTTTGATTCACGACCCATTTCATCATCATCATCATCAGAATCAAGCTCTGGACCAATATAATTTCCAAATTCATCATACAGGTCTGTATCCATGTTGTTGGGTCTTGAATATAAAAATAAATAATTAAAATAGAGCTAGTTTGCATTCTAAAAATATCACTTTAATATTTGATTGCTTTGCTAGTTATTTAATGTGGTTTACTCTTGCTTGCAAGATTCATATTGGGATACTTTTCAATGTATTATCTTAACACCTTAGTTTTATTACAAACTTAATACTTTATCAGCATTTAATATTACTCTAAATAGCTTATTCCTTGTTTTTAATTTCACATTTTATTTTCAGTTTCACAGCTATGAGCTACCAATTCATTAGTTTTCTGCCAGTATTAATCCAAGAGCTGTTTTTTATTCATCAACCTTCCACGATTCTCCCTAGTTTTAATTATCAGGTATAACTTCTCCAACTCCTTTTTCGCCACAGTTGTCTTCATTTCACAGCACTCACCTTATCTAGAATAAGAACAATTATTCTTACAAAATTAATTGTTCTAATTCAACAGCAACTTTTTCAGAATTGCCAGTCAAACTTCCAGTTTTAGAATATGATAGCTTTCTGTTACAAGTTAAAAAAAAGAAAAAGCAACAAAAACAGTACCTTATCAGAAATGCACTTTGTAATTGTAGCTTTATTTCCCACAAACCTAGTCTATCTGAATGCAAGCATATGTTTTTACTGTTGAGTGCTTTTTGCTTCACAGGAAGATTATGTATATACTAGCTCTATTCCCGTGCTTCACTATGAAACTATGTGGATGGGCTTAGTTTTGGGGGAGGAAAATAAGGGAGAAAAAATTCTGCCTCTGCCTACTAGCATCCATTGGTATTCATCTGGTCCTGTCAGTGTGTGAGAGCTGAGGGCTGTTTGGAAAGTGAAACAGTATTTATTGTGTGAGCAAGGAGATAGCAAGGAGTCTGGGCATGGCTTAGCTCAACTGTTCTGTACTAAAGCTGCTTGCTGCTGCGAAACTAAAACTGAAACTCCTCTCCTCTGCTTGCATTTGGAACAGATTTCTTTTCAGGTGGGGAGGGGAGTAGAATTCCTTAGCATCAGACCTTGTTAATAATAATATATGAAATACTAATGCTCTGATGGTCATTTCGAAAAATCCTTTCTTAGTGAGCACCTAGAAATCAAGAGGAACACACGTGCCAATTTCAAGTTTGTAAGCTTTACAGTTCTGGAGATTTTGTGATGATGCGTGAGTGGTATTTCGCTTATATATAGATTAATTTCTTTCATACTGCAATTAATGAAAACAAGCATGTATATGTTTCAATAAAATATTGTAAAAGATGTGTAGACACTTATTCTCTACAATTTGAAAGCGCAAAATCTTTTTAAAATGCCTAAATCTATCTTCCCATTAGCTTCCAAGGGTAGGGTTCTCCCAAATATCTACCCGTTGCCATATCCGTTCATTCGAATTCCAGCACGGTCTGTATAAAGCGTGCATTTTAAGTCTACTGAGAGATATTATGCAATCTAACGGCTGTTTATTTGGTTTTAAAAATAAGCATTTAAAAAAAAATATCGTAAGGCTTTATAAGAAAAAGCAACGCACGCGTCCACTTTACCTTTTTTTGTTCTTCTTCTGAAGAAGCGCGCGTTGCTCGAGACGTTTCGCTTGCCGGCGCACGACGCGACGGTGGCAAGAAAAGTCCCTTCAATTTCCTCCGGATAAAGTTGTCCATTTAGCGGCCTGATTAATTTTCCACATTTTTGCCCTCTGTTTGATGCTGGAGAGTGAGAGAGATTTAGAGATGCGATTTCCATTCTTTTCAGGCCGTTTCAGCAAAATTTGAAATTTTTCATAAGCATTGATTGTGATCAGGCGTTTATTATAGACTGCCCCGATCGCTATAGATCCACCTCGCCATCTCGTTTCCATAATTGCTTTGGAAACCGAACCGACGCTTGCTTGCTTTTGAAAGTGGAGGCTTAGGTGGGGGAAAAAAATCGAACTACGTTCCCACAAACATAGAAAAATATTTCATTCCTTCTATTTGGTAACGGTCAGGTTGGCGAGATAAATCGAGAACAGTATTTGGGGTAGTGGGTATATGCATGGGATAGTAAAATAAAACATAAATCTGTAGAATCCGTCGCCACTGAATGTGGAGTGGCCAAAAGATTATTAATTCGGGCTGACGTGTTTACTGTTTTATGGGAAAGTTTCTGATTATGTTCTTGCTTACTTAGTATTTTATAGTGAAGTACTTAGAGTGCCTTCAATAGCAAATTCCTTATATGTCAGAATCTACTTGCAAGGATGTAGTGGTTGAATTGACTCTTAAAATTATATCTTTCAGTCTATTTTTACTAATTTTGCTGAATAAATTCATGAAACATGGAATAACGAGGATGGAGTTGTATTACATACATTAGACCAAAGGTCTCCAAACTTGGCAACTTTAAGACTTGTGGACTTCAACTCCCAGTTGAAGGGAGTTGAAGCCCACAAGTCTTAAAATTGCCAAGTTTGGCGACCGCTGTATTAGAGAAAATAAAATGCAATCACTGCAACATTTTATTTCATTTATTTTCACATCACCATGTTGGAGAATGATTCTTTTCACAGTTAGAAAAACAGTACCAATACAACAACAAAAACCCCAGAATGGAGCCAGTTTTTAAAATCTGAACAGCCAGCAGGCATCAGAAGAATTTCATGCTAAACAATGAAGAGGATTGTTCAGTATTGATTTAGCACATGATCCCTTTATAGCTTATTCACCGAATATTGATTTAATTACATGATTGACTTGGATGGCTGACTCCAGATACTGGAGTTTATGGTTATGATCTAAAAATGAAGTACCAATAGCTCAGGGCAAGGGTTTTGTTCTGTTTACTGCTATATTTGTAAATAAAATGAGTATTACAAAGTTTTTGGTACTCTATACTAATGAAAACTGAAATATTTTAACATTTGGGAAAATTGGACAAAATGTGTGTTTGGGATAGTCATAAGAAGCTGATCATTTTTTATTATACAATTTTTTGAGAGAAAAACCTAGTTTTTCAAATTAAATAATGTATTGGTTATCTGTGCTGTTTTTAGTTCCCAAAGTGAAAGGCATGATAGATTTCCATGCTTTGGAGAAAGAGCTGGAAGAAGCTATTGCCACAGATGAGAAATACCAGAGAGAAAATGAGGCTAAATTTCGAGCGGTACATCAGAAAGTATCATCTTATGAAGAATTCAGGTTTCTTGATTTTCAGATTCCTTTATTAATTTGATGCAGAATGTGAATAAAAATATTTATTTATCCATGACGGCAATTTCCTTTGAATTTAGCACACTTATTAAACAAATAATAATGAAATAAATAATACATATAAGTTTTGTAAGTCTAGTTATTTTTAAAATCGGAACTTTTCTTTATTTTCGTACTGTGATTTTTGAGTTGCCTTCCCAACTGTTCTATTGGTGCAGAAAAATGTTTTCATTTATTTTATAGTAGCCTATTTGGTCTGTTAACACTGGAAAATTATAATTGTCTCATAATATTAGTTCTTTAATGTTTATTTCATTGCATGTAGAACATTGAATGATATATTTACACACTGAATAACAACTTAAATGTTATTCACAGAATGTAAACATTAGAAAGCAATCTAGGAGACTTTCTTGTCCAGTACTTTTATTTTGTGCAGGATATGTGCTACAACACTAGAAAAATATTCATTTCTGTGATATAGTGCAGCTTTCATTATCCTCAATTTTAACTTCTGCATTTCTAAGAGAAGGGAGCCAAATAACTTTAACAATTAAATCATTCTTCCTCCTATTATTTTGCAAAATATATCAGGAAAGAAGCAACAACTGGAGCACATAACACAGAGGCTAAAATTACTAGTTAAAATTGAAACAGAGGTGTCCTCTCTAATGCATTTTTTTTCTTACATGTTGCAATATCTATTGTATATTGCATATTATATATTGTAAGTCATCCAAAGTTTTATATGGTAGAGTGGCCTTTCCCATAAACTTAAGAGGCCAGGCAAGATGCATGATATAACTTTCCTATAATTTAAATAATTGGATGAAATGAGATTTTAGTCGCTTTAAATCAAGTTGCTGTTGCTAAAATGGTTATCTGAAATGTCTCCAAAATCTTCCTCCATTCTGTCTGCAGAGATATTGTTCTAGCCTCCCATTTGAAACCTCTGGAGAAAAAGGACAAAATGGGAAGCGGCAGAAATGTGTTGTGGAACTCCTGTGCAGTTAATGCAAAACACAAACAAGAGAGTAAGATAGACTTGCCTCAGGTAAGAGTAATTCTGTCTACGAGCCGAAATATTTCTCCAAATATTTTTTTTAATTAAATCTGTTTTAATTTTTAATTTTATCTAGGAACTAAAACTAGAAGATTGTTTTTTTCCAATATTTGAATAAATCTAACAATGCTATGGAATTATTACTATCCTATTTTATCCTATCCTGTACTGTCCTATCCTAACCATCCTATTCATTTTTCTAGTTTTTATTGTTTTGTTGAAGGATTATACCCAAAAATACACACTGAGAGCATATCTTTTTTAAGAGAGTGTATTCTGATTTTCTATTTTTTGATCTCTTCTGATTGCTCATCATTAATTAATATATTGTGGGATTTTTGTTTTTAAAAATCTGTTTCTAGCAGCCCTGTTTAAATTTCACTTTCCATAAAACATTAATTGATATTTTAAAAATGAAAAAGTTATTAATTGTTCAGTTGGAAAGTACAGTAGGTGGTGGAACTATGTCATTTTTTTAAAATTATGTAGGAATTAGAACACCTACCTGAGACTTCTGCAGAGTTCTACAGAGATTGGCGCAGATGTATGAAAAACAATCAGGATCGCTATCTCCTCCTCCTCCAACTTGGATCCCAAAACTTGGGCCGGATCTTCCAAACAGATCTTGCTTTTGGCCTCTTAGGTGAATTTCTAGTGGTGCTGAACCAAAATGCTTGCGTCAAACACTACAATTTTATCTTGGATATCTTGGAGAATTTATCAGGCACAAAACGTTTTGGACTAAACATTGAACTCCTTAGTGAGGCAGAGAAAGAAAATTGCAGGCAGTTATTTGAAAAATTGCAAAAAATGGAAAGTGGCCTTGGCAATTTTTCTGAAATCCAACAGATTCCAAATGAAGATGGTACAGATGCTACTCAAATCTATTGTCAAGCAGGTAAAGGAATTGAAAAAAAAGTGTTAAAACTGATGAACCTTTACCAAATCTCCTTGGTCAATTCTTGAGTATATACTAATGACTAAGAATGGAAACATTGTAATTTAAAGAAAGTCTAGAGTATCTATAAGCCTTTTTAAGTATTTATTAGAAAAATAAGAGAATATGAAAAATAGATATATAATCAGAGAGTGCTCACCTCTTGCTTTTTGTCTCTCTTTGTCATTAAAATGTTTTTTGTCGTTAAAATGTATGAACTTAAACCATTATCCGTTTAAAATTATGCATTATTTGTTTTTTGAGTACTTTTGTCATACTTCTTACTACACATCTTTCTTGATCTTCTGTTTTAGTTAAATGCTTAGTCCTTGAAGTATCAAAGGGACCTTTGACAACTCAGATGTGGGCATTTTTGAGCATATTTATATAGAGATTTTTTTACTAATTGGTAAGCATAGCAAGCCACTCAGCTGAAACAGAGACATGAACTTTTAATTCAGATTGAAGAACCTAAAAGCAAGTATTAACTATAAATATGCTTTTATTAAGATATTTTGAGAGAATGTGTTTTATTCTTTCACAGTATCAGTGACAGGGTATGATAGATTGATTGTCGATTTCTAGGTGCTCACCATAGCAATAATCCAATTAACAGCTAAGAAGCAAGCTTTTGAGTAGCCGCAATATTCTGACATATTCTGTTATAGCAAAAATAGTATTGTATTTCCAGGCTATTATTAACTTGATACTATATTAATTGGGATTTCAACTAGCTTAGTCTTGATAGAGAAAATTTTTAAAAACTGTGTTATTCCCAGCAAAGCAATAAAGAAATTTAAGGAAGTTGTTTTGGATCATGGTATTAGATGGTATCAGATGGAACTGTCTTATACCTACAACCTATACAGTACTTTCTAATTAATCTTTATCCTATGTATGCTCTTTCATCCTTCTCATCAGAGGTGCCATATATACCAGAGAGGCCATAGCAAGTTGAGAGTGCTTATATTTTTATTCATCTTCATTACTTTATTAAATATTAATATGCAGACTCTGTATTCTCAAGAAATTTGCTTTTAGTAAGGGTCAATTTGTTTGGTTTTGTATCATCTTGGGCACTGGAGTTTTTTTTTCCTCCTTTGCTGGTACTTTGCTTGAGTGGAGTGACCGTTCAAAGTTACAATGGCACTGAAAAAAGTGACTTATGACCATTTTTCACACTTACGACGGTTGCAGCATCCCCACAATCATGAGAGGCCAGGCAAGGAGATGCATGCCTCGATGTGAGTGATATTGAGTTGGCCACTCTCAGCCAATAACATGACCACCAAGCCATGTCCACCAACTATGACCAAGCCATGACCACCAAGCCATGCCCACAGAACCGGTTGTTAAAAAAATTGAATCCCACCCCTGCTTCTAACCCAAAAAGGTTAGCCACCACTGCTATAGTAGTAAAAAATCACAAATAATAGGAGGTAGATTGCTGGGAGGAAATAATCGCTATTTGAGTCTTCTTCCCAAAAAAATATTTCAGATGTTACATTAAATCTTGGTGAAATGAAATAGTTAATGAAACAATTGATGGGTTGAGCAGTATGAGACTATTATGCAATTCTATCAGATGATAAGTTCTGGGAAACTTGCAGGAGAAAGTGCACGCTTATATTAGCTTCTCTCTCTCTCTCTCTCTCTCTCTCTCTCTCTCAATCATAGGCTGATAGGCTAGGAATAAGATGAATGTTTGTCATGAATAGCTGGCAAACACAAAAACCAAGCAGGTTGCCAGGTCTGTTTATACTATAGTTAAGTAGATGCAAATGGGAAAATGCTTTTTGTTTTTCAAATTCATTTGAATTTAAAGAAGCATCAAATTCACTGAAGAATTACATAACTGATTTTTTTCTGTTAGGATGACAGGAAATAACACTGTCACATTGCAGTAATTATGCTACAGAAATGGCAGTACAGTCTGAAAATCTCTTAACATTGGAAGAGTATGATGCTAGGTTTTCTGATTATGAGGCAGCTTCATTTATACAATCAGTCATAAAGGTCTGCAAGATTTGTCCATATCAGAACTTAGTTGGCATTCTAGAACTCACAGAAGTAATTCCAGAGTCTGTCTTTCTTATGAACAGATAATATACACACATGATACACATCGTTAAAATGTAAACTCCTATAGAACATGAAAACTATTGGACAATATATGGACAGCTATCAAATGATGCCAGCGGGGTGGGCTGTGATAGCTACAGTCCTTAGCATTGCTGATGTTCTTCATGCCTTTGCTATTATGGAAAAAGAAGATGTGTTCAAGAAGAATCCTTGCCCAGCTTTCTTGATGTTTGAGAATGCTGCTTATTTGGCTGATATGAGTTTTGAATTGCCCTGTAAGTGTAAGCCAGAAGAAATAACTACTGTAGTTTGGTACTTTCAAAAAAGCATGGGCAATCAGCAAACTAAGGTTTTGACAGATTTTGATGGCACTTTGATAGTAGATTCACGCCACATCAAGGTAGGCAGTGACATGCTTCGTCGTTTTAGCATTAGGATGTTCAGTCTCATTGTCTTCCGGATTCAAGTGGAAGATTCAGGGCATTATATTTGTGGTACAAAGAAAGGGGATTTCTTCTATGGTTATGATATAGATGTACAGCCTTCAAGGAGAATAGCTGTTGCCTTTGCAGATGAAGGACAGCATCCACAGAATGACTTCCATGAAACAAATTTCACAGTCTTCACCATTTTCTGGGACTGGACTAAATGCAACCGCTGTGGTGTCAGAGGTGAGCAACGGAGAATTGGGCTTTGCTATGTAAACAGTTCTTCTCTGTTCAAACGGTACCATACCACTTTAGAAGAGGTGGCATCTTGTGGCTCAAAGTCAGTCCCAAAGAATTTCTTTTATGGTATTCAGATGAGAAAGCCTGAGATTGTAATACGAAGTTGCATGGTATCTTGTAAGGGGGAGATACTTTCAAATGAAGGAGAAGCACCCATTTCAAACCTTATCTCAAAGCTTGGAGAAAAACCTTGGGTTTCCAACATCCCTATCCAATTCCACAAGCAGTCACTTGGCAGAGGATTGATCATTACTTGCCCTGGTGCTAGGCCAGAGCATGCTGTTGCCTGGGATAAAGATTCAACCCGATTATATCTCAGTAGATTTCTCACTGGGGTTAACAAGACCATGAGGGTCTTCATTGACCATGGAAATCACCTCCACATTCGGTTTACCCAGATGAATGACAAAGGTATTTATTACTGCTGGCGAGAAGGAGAAATAGTTGCTGGATTCCGGCTATCTGTAATATATGAAAGTCGCCACAGACGAAGCTTTGATGATCCTGAAAGTCAGTATGCTATTAAAGCTATTATCACAAGCTATGTGCTCATCACTATCTTCTTTACTGTCATTCACATTGTTCGCTGTTGCCTCTATGTGTTTAAATGTACAGCTATGGAATAGCATCTCAAGAAAATGACCATAATGGCCTAATAAGTGATGATGATTATTTGTCTCACAAGTTATTTGATAATTAATTGATCAACTGTTTCTTTATCAATTAAATATTTCAGTTTAAGAACAGTTGTAGAACTCTCACTGAAGATAAATTTCAGCTCTCTTAAATATGAGAGCTAATATACAATGAGTAAGCAACTGTTAACAGAAGGCAAGGACAGTAATCTGTTTTCATTAAATATAGCAATATGAAAGGTTTTTTTACTGTAGAATTCTCTGCCTTAATAATACCCCAATTGGTAAATCAATTTAAAATCTCTATGTATTGTGAATAATCCAGAAAAATAGTTAACTGAGTATTGTCAGTCTGAGATTCCTGTTGCTGAAGTAGTAACAGTTTCAAATATAGTTGGAACAATATACAGGTAGTGCAAATCTGTAGCAGTCACACCTAGAGCAATTACTCTGTTGACAATTGAAAGTAGATGAGTAATTAATTTCTTACCCAGTTTGTAAGCCACTATGAATTTTTTGGGGAGAATATCAGATAAAGAAACAGAATAAGCAGTAAAAAACTGAAGGAGAAGCCATTTTTGATGTAATCTTTAATTGTAAAAGAAATATGATAATAAACAAATTTGCAATTTTAAACAATTACATTGCTATAGCCTCATATTTTTAATTTCTGTTAAGCATTTACATATAGTCTTCTGTAAAACTATAATTAGAAGTTTATGTGGTACTATAAATATGTAAGCATGTTTATGTGGATAGCTTACAAAGCAGAGCATAAAACTTACGAAGTATTTTAGCATAGTATTCTAAAAGGAATATATCCAAAATATTAAATAGCCATAAAGTTTAATCATGTTTATGATCCACATTGCTAGTGATAGTATAGCTAGTTTTACTGGAAAATAGGCAAGTTGTGTGTAACTCTTTGTGTTGGAAAACAGTGGGTTCCACCCAGGGGTGGGATCCGACAGGGTTAACTACCAGTTTGGTCCTTTACGAGATTCGGTGATTTACAATGTGCTTCCCTGTCGGCTTTTTTAATTGTAGCTGTGCCTTTCATTAAGCAGGCTGATGTTTTAAAATGATGCTTGAACATATGGCTGATATAATGGTTGGGAAAACCCAGTCATTCTTCAAAATCCTTTCCCCCTCAAATTGTGTTCATTTAGCTAAAAAAATAAGAACTGCCTCAATGCTTCTTATAGGCATGCTCTGTGAAATTCTTCATTTTTTCCTTGTCAGCACACCTTGGGAAATCCTAACTTCTGTTACTGGCTTCTATCTTTTCTGCTCTGCAACTGAATTCTGCTTTGCTTAGGGAAGCTGGAAATTGTTATTCAGTAACCTTCAAAGTGCCATAGGTTGCCTAACTCTAATTCAGAGCAATTGCTTCAATACTTGAAATCAGTATCAATTTCCCTGTCGGCTTTTTTAATTGTAGCTGTGCCTTGCATAGCAGCTGAAGTTGAAAAAAAATCAGGAAATAAAGGTCAGGTAAGAGCCCGGGTGGGTGGGTGGGCAAAAGCATCAACGGACATAGAACTGGTTCTATGTCTGCTGTTCTTCAGAGCTACCGGTTCTACAGAGGTGGACAGAACTAATAGAAACCCACCCCTGGTTCCACCAAATTCCCTAGTTTTATTTTTAAAAGAAAAATAAAAGTTTTGCCATTTCATCCATAGTCACAGCTACTAATTTAAAGGAGGAAAAGAAGAGGGTAAGCTTAAACATCATTCAGTATTCTTTTCCAAGTACCATTAAAAACAACAACAGCAAGTCATGTAATCTATGCATAATTGCATGCAATCCAGGGAGTCAAAAGTGAAAAATGCAATCAGCAGCATTTGTATAACAACAATAGATAAGTGAAAGTGTTCATACGGCCATCTAAACCGGTCATATAAGAAATGTCCCTAGATTTATATATAATTTCATTAAGCAGGCTGATGTTTTAAAATGATGCTTGAACATATGGCTGATATAATCGTTGGGAAAACCCAGTCATTCTTCAAAATCCTTTCCCCCTCAAATTGTGTTCATTTAGCTAAAAAAATAAGAATTGCCTCAATCCTTCTTATAGGCATGCTCTGTGAAATTCTTCATTTTTTCCTTGTCAGCACACCTTGGGAAATCCTAACTTCTGTTACTGGCTTCTATCTTTTCTGCTCTGCAACTGAATTCTGCTTTGCTTAGGGAAGCTGGAAATTGTTATTCAGTAACCTTCAAAGTGCCATAGGTTGCCTAACTCTAATTCAGAGCAATTGCTTCAATACTTGAAATCAGTATCAATTTTTATTTTTATTTATTATTTCTTTCTTCACTGACTTGGTTAAACCAAATGAAATTCTATCAAGTATTTTCCTGCCAAACCTCTAATCTTACAGGCATCTTGTCACTGCCCCTCATTAACACCTGACCTTCCCTCCTCTCTTTCTCTCTTCTGCCACTTCGCCTTTTCATGTTTTTCCCATCACTTCTCCTTGTCATCCACTGCACACCATCCATCTATAGCCAAATGGCTGACAGCACTCAGAAGAGTGCAACTGTGTCCTCTTTTTACTTGGATCCTAATACATACAATTTGCTTAATATAAATCACAGGATTATCAATTTGGAAGGTGCTAAAAGCTATAAGAAATTAGCATTCAGTGAAGTTTTAATGCTTTAATGAGATACAGTTACAAGTTCTTAGTTTGGTCAGTATCAGCCTACTCTACAGCATAAGATTGCTTGGATAAAATAATGGTAAGGTTAGGGTCATCTAATATCTTAATTCTTTAAAAGAAACATGGGTTATCAATTGGAACAGTGGGAAGGCAATTCCATTTTACATTTACTATCAGCAGACATCTGGATTTAAATCCACAATAAGATTCACAGGAATGAATCTTCTCCTGGCACATACCTCCAAAGATCAGAGAAGCAAGCAATTAAGAACTAAGACTAAGAACAGAAACGCAACTCATTCCATTTCCCTGGCAATTTTAAAATTAACTTGAGTGGAGGGAAATCGAGGAACGATTAAAATACAGGAAAATGGTGATCTTTGAAATAATAGGTACAGTATTTTTTTTATCTAGAAATTTTATATTATTGTCTTATCTGAGCCCAAACTGTTTTTTGGGAGGCGGGGTATTTTCTTTGTATAAGATCAGACGTCTTTTGAGCTGCACGTAGCCATATATTTCCCCTCCCCCTTTTTTTCCTTAAATTTTTTAAAGTCATGATCTATGATTTGAACAATCCTATATTTTTGTAGGATTTTCACTGATTTTTGCATGGGATTTCTTAAAACTGAAATGGTATTTTTATATTTTTCCTTTCTCCTTTTTAAAAAAATTAAAGATGTATTTTATTTGTCTCTTGTGAGCTTTGTCTATCAATAAAGAAAAGGAAGAAAGGCTTAGCCCTTAACAGCATGCCTTAGTGCTACAGATACATTTCAATTCCCCCCCCCCATTTTTCCTCTTACTTTTCCACTACCAAGCACTACTCCAAAGAGGGAGGTTGAGATAAGATGTGTTGACTAATAGGCCTTCTACGAGAAAGAATTTTAGATCTCTACATGCTTTCTGTATATGTCCAATCATTTCCATACATAAGTAAAACATGTAACACATTTGTCTAATTTGGAAAACTGCTATCCATCATAACCAGTAAAGCAGCACCCAGGATAATAGAAGGCACACATGCTATAGGAAACAAATTTCAGCCACTATCTAGGTTTTACTGGAATATTCCCCAAACGACATGCCAATCAAAGGTGAGCAAAATGAATTGCTATGAAGGGAAAACTAGGTACAAGATTAATGGATGTATATAACTAAAATATTATTAATCGATTATTCATGTGTGATAATTTTAAAAGAGAAAAGGGCTTCTGTTGCAAGTTGCCTTCTGCTCTTGGATGAATGGCAACATGTAATTATAACAAATAAATAAATCCTATATTATCTGAAGTAGGCAAACCACAAATGGAGTTATTATTTTTAAATAAAACCTGCCTCTTGCTGACCAGAGTTCCTTCTTGCAGAGGTACAGGAAACCCTTTGGGGATCTTTGCATATTTTCCCTAGGAAAGAAGCTATGCCTTTAAACTTAAACTTCCCCATGAATTATTTTCATAGTAAATTCACAGTAGAATATTTTGTCCCAAAATTTCAGTCTGTTATCATCAGAAAATGGGTCTAATCCCAACACAAAGCCCTCCTTTAGGTCAATGATTTTCATATATAAACATAACCAGCACGTTTTAGCAAAATGCAGGTAATCCTTGACTTACGATCACAATGGAGCCCAAAATTTCTGTTGCTAAGTGACACATTATGTGAATTTTGCCCCATTTTACAATGTTTTTTGCCCCATTTGTTAAGTGAACCATGGCAATTCTTAAATTAATAACACAGGCGTTAAGTGAATCTGGCTTTCCCCTTGTTGGTCAGAAGGTCACAAAAGGGGCTCATACTGCAACAGTCATAAATGTGAGTCAGTTGCTAACCGTCTGAATTTTGATCACATTATTATGGGGATACTGTAATGGTTGTTAATGTGAAAAACAGTCATAACTCACTTTTTTCAGTGCTGTTGTAACTTTGAATAGTCACTTAAGTGAATTGCTGTAAGTTGAGGACTACCTATATACCCAGGTCTAAATACAGTCCCTAAATACTATTTGGGACACTGAAAAGTAACTGCAACAGAAATATTGAAGATAAAAATAAACTCAAAAAAACCATTATATTCAGCTGAAGCACCAGCTACTGAGTTATTTGGTTATTTTCTGGCATGGTAATTAAATTTGCATATTTCTTATTTCAATGGTTGCTGCAGATTCAAAACTGCCAAGGTTGAAGACTGGAAGGATGCAGAACTCTCTTAGCATCCTAAGCTAGAAAAATTCTTCCAATACTGGTTTTTACTTCATGCCACTTCCTTCTGTTCTTGGGTGGACTCCTTGATCACCTACAATGTTTGGAGAGAATGTGAAAGTTATATCAATTAATGTTAATTGTGACATTTCTCTTTTGTCAGACATATGCTTCATTTTGTATTCCCTTTAAAAAAAATCAAAATAGTTCTCTACCAATTCTACATTAAATAGAATTTAAAATATAGAATCTTTGATCTTGGAGATCTTTTAATCCAACTCCTTGTGCAAGGCTCCTTTATTCCACCCCAGACAAATGGCTGCGCAGTCTCCATCAGCAGTAGAACATCCGCAACTTTGGGAGGTAAGTTGCTCTATTGAGTAATTTTTCTCACTCTCAGGAAGTTTCTCCTTAGTTCTAGGTTGAATCTCGCACTGACTAGCTTCCACCCAATTCTCCCTATCCTGCCCTCAGATGCTTAGAGAATAAACGGACAGCCCTTCAAACATTTAGGTTTTTTCACCCATTTTTATATTAATACTAAAAATAAAGCAATTAATTCAGCTCTTGTTACTGCAATAAGACATCATGTATTAATTTAGCTAATGGTTTGTAATATACATGCCAGTAGGAGCATGTAGTATTTGTCACCTAGTAATAACAATGACATGTACCACATGCAAAATGAAAAATTTAGCTAAGAAAGATTTTAACCAACTGTAGTTTGTTTTATAAGCACAAGAGGGCACTTGAGATTCTACTCAACTGCACTTAAGAAAAAAGACTAATAAGATAGAGAAATCTCCCTTAGCTTATTTACATTGTTGTGTTTCTTTGGCTTTTTAAAAAGTAAATGTGAATCTTGATGGACAAGATCTCATCATTACCATTTACTTGGGTAAGAATCTGCCTTCAGTCTGCCTTCAGCTCTTGGGGGATTTTTTGTTTATTTTTTTGTTTGCTATTGAATGAAAGACAAATTTGTAAAGCCTATTAAAGAGGAAATTTGGCTTTAGCTGAAAGACCTAGTAAATTTCTTTTCCATAAGCTTCAAATTCAAACGCTTTCTTCTATACTTCAGGTATATTTTTAAACAAGCACAGAAAGATCCTTCTTTCACTCTCAGAACAGTATCATAGGCTTTTCCACCACACAAGGGCTACCCTTATGAAGATAGTTCATTACCACTATTATTGCCTTCCAGCAATTGGAATATGAATATATTCAGTTCCTGCTCTCCTGGAAACGCTGCAAAGACCAATTTCAATATTTCCTTGATTTGCTGGGTGAACTGTTTCATGGCTCCTCAAGTTTTCCCAAAAAAGGTACAGTGATGTCTTGCTGCTCTTATCCCATCCTTGTTTTCTAGATATTCTGTGAGGCAGTTTTGTAATGGCCTCCAATGAACATTTTTTGTTTATTGCAATTTTAAGGAGAAGTGTTTCACCACACAGTGGTAATACAGTGCCACTTATGATTGTCAGGCTAAGCAAATGCAGGAAAAGGACATGTCTAGTTAGACCTGAGGTATTGATAGAAGAGAATATATATAGTTCAGGGTGTGGGGTGCTTAATGTTCTCTGAACTTGGTAATTTTCTTGCAGATGTTTCATTACCAAACTAGGCAATATTATCAGACTAATGATGTTGTCTAGTTTGGTAATGAAATGTTTGTAAGAAAACAACCAAGCTCAACAAGTATCCCTACCTAAAGCATAAGACATAAGGCAAAGCAACTTCCTGAAAAGAATAATTATAGAAATCTATTGGCATATAATGCTTGCACTGTAACTGGTACTGTATTGTCCAGCCTTCACATGGGGTTAGTATGCCAGTTAATCAATATCCAGAGCATTCCACTCACAAAGTTTGTTATAGTGAGAAAGTAAATCAATGTCTTGCTCCATAACCAAATCACAGCATAGACAGTCTTTCCACTAGGTATTATAATTCTGTTGACCTTAGAGGTGGTTTATTCTCCCCCAAGAGACTATTCTAGTCTCCTTGGCCACCAGAAGATCAGCTGCTGTATCAATGTTCTCAGCTTTTTGAGATGATTGGAAATGAAGATTTCAAATTTCACTTGAGCTACTGCAGAATGGAAAGTCCCCAGGAGGACTGTGGAAAAATTTTTTAAACTATAAATAGGAAACTCTTTTTGAGTGAGCCACCAGATTAAAATGAATTTGATTTATCTTGTAAAGGTGATTGAAATACTGTAATATACATGAAGCCCACTCCTAAAGTTGATGATGATAATTCTAGTAGGTATGGTTTATGCATGCTGATCCAAAATGATCAGACTTAGCAGGAAAGGCAGAAAAGTTGATTCATACTCTATCATTGCTGCTCATCATATTTTGTGTTGTGTAAATTAAGGAATAATTAACTTTCCCAAATAGCTGAGCATCACTCTATAGTGAAAAAGCTCAAACATTCAAAAGGACAATTGGTTTGCATAGTTCCTTTTCTATTCACTTTCAGAAATTGCTTATTAACTACTTTTCAGTCTGAAAACACTGGGTGAGTCTCCCTTCAATCCTTAATGAAAGAAAATTTTAGCTACAGTTTTAAGAACAATTATTTTTAAAAATAAATATCAAAAAGCTAATTAAAACTTTGATTTTAGAAAGTTTTAGATGGTTAAATTTCCAGGTAATTTGAAATACATTTTAGGAATTAATTATAAAGAATTCTTCCTGTGGGAAAAGTTGATCTGTTGTAATTTTTTCTATGACATAAAAGAGATAATCATTTTTTTTTAAATGGACACTAGAGGGAACTAAAGATTTTAATTAAAAAATAAAGCTGAATAGCAGCTACAGAATGATGTAAAATATTATAAAACTGAAAATACTGAAGCATATTTTTAACAAATGGAATCTGAAGTTAATATCAACTATGTCAGTAGTGATGTTTACTTCTATGGATAGACTGTGTCTAAAAGATGTTTTGGAACAAATGGCAGAAGAGGAACAAGTTTTATCCAATAAGACAGACTGAATTGGCAATAAGAGAGAGATCTGAAAATGGATCTACAAATTACAAGCTGTAAGTGTTATGTTCTGCGCATGGGCGCAAGAAGTGGAGATGAGACGATGAACAGTGAACTTCAACTCTTTATTTAACATTGTGGAACAGAGCAAAAACTACGGCAGCAATAGCCCTTTTTATAGGCAAGCTGCTGATCAAATAACCAATAAGAAACGGGAAGCGTTAGTTCCCTTAACCAATGAAAGAGGCCCGCTAATAGCCAATCAGATTCTCCTGAACGGACCAATCAGATGTCGCTATTATCAGCCAATCAGAAGTGCAGGGCCAGAACCCTGCACTTTTCTAAAGGTTTTAATAATCTTTATTTAAGCACTTTTATTAATTCACAACACCCCTTCCCCCCGGGTTCCGTTTAAGGGGTGTGGTGACGTAATCTTTGAGGTAGGCAGGTTGTTTAGATTGTCTATTAGATTTTCACTGTCCCCCAGCTCACCCTGCGGCCAATGGTAGGGCTGAGCGAATGGTTCAATTTGTAAAAAAGACTTTGCGCAAAATGGACCACGGCGACATTGATGACAAAATAAACTGGATGCTTCTCCTCCAGCACATAACCTCAAACAGTACCACGAACAGAACCCCAGCTGAACTCCTGATGGGCCAGAAACTTCGCTCGCATCTCGATCGCCTCCAACCAAACTACACGCCTGAACAACCCCCAGGATCCAGCAGCAAGTGTCGGGCATTCCAGGAAAATGACCCCGTGTTTGCGAAAAACTTCTCGGGCGACCCATTGTGGATCCCCACTACCATAACGCAACTTACGGGACCCCAATCCTATCTACTTGTTTATAATCTTGTTTGGGCAGAACGTTTTCTGGTGAGTAGGGTGCCTCCAGTCCTTCATTTAAAAACTCAATGCCACTAATGTCCTCGTTGTCCTCTAGCCTTTGTCGGTTTGCCTCTGACGAGGTGTCTCTTTGAGGCAAGTCCACCACCCTCTCTGATCCTTCTTTATGCATTAAGTCCGAATGCTCACTTCTTCCACTCGTGCTTTCTGCCGTTTCGAACTCGATCTCCTCTGCATCTCCTCCCCCCTCAGTTTGGAAGTTACCAGAATCGCAGAAACCAGGTTGCAGCCTTGAACACAGCTGATCAATATGGAGCTTCCATATTCTTCCGTTGCGACTTTTTACTCGGTACGACCTGGGTCCTGTGACTTGGATTACAGTTGCCTCGATCCACAAAGGATCGCCAGAAAAGTTTCTAGCGAAGACTAAGTCGCCTATCTGGAATTCGCAGCATTTCCCACTGGATCTGTGTGGTTTTTCTGGTTCGTACGATGGATGTAGTCGGTCAAGCGGAGTTTTCATCCCATTAACAATTCAGCTGGAGTCTTGTTGGTGACGCTGTGCGAGTGATGTGTTGAAGAAAGAGTATCCGGTTAATCTTATCTTTGATATCGCCATAGTCCATTTTATGTAGGGTCTTTTTGACGAATTATACCATGCGCTTGGCTCTTCCATTGGCCGCAGGATGCGCCGGCAAAGTTAGTGCTTGGCGAATACCACGGTCTGCCAAATACTGTTCAAAAGAAAGCGCGATAAACCGGGGGCCATTGTCGGATAACAGAACGTCTGGCAGTCCATGGGTTGCAAATAATCTGTCCAATTTCCTGATGACGGATTCGGTTGTGGTACTTTTCATTTCATGGATTTCAAGCCAGTTTGAGTAGGCATCCACCATTACTAGGAATGTGTGTCCTTTAGTAGGTCCCGCAAAGTCAATATGAATATGGGACCATGGTCCCCTGGGTGTTTCCCACTCTGTTGGGGTTGCTTTCGGTGGGGCATTGCTAACTTCCTGGCATTTGCAACAAGTCTTTACCCAGGCCTCAATTTGCTTGTTGATACCCGGCCACCACACGTAGCTTCGTGCAAGCGCCTTCATGCGCACGATGCCAGGGTGGCCTTCATGCAAGGTTTTCAATTCCGCTCGTTGCAGCCGCTCTGGGACGACGACTCTATCCCCCCAAATGATGCAGCCTTTCTGGGAAAACTGTTCCGTGTGTCGATTCTTGAAAGGACTGAAGTTGTCAGGGATTTGATCCAATGGCCATCCTCGCTCGACCCAGCTAAGAACTCATGCCAAAATGGGATCGCGTTTGGTTTCGATCGTGATATCTCGAGCTGTCAGTGGTGGTGATTGAAGTGTCTCAATCTGGAGCGTTGTGACGGTTGGAGCTGGGTCGTTAATGGTTTCCGGAAGTGGTGCATGGCTTAGTGCGTCAGCATGGGGGATGGCTTTCCCCGGGCGGTGTTGCAGCTTATAATTATATGCAGCCAAGAATTCCGACCAGCGAGTCATTCTGGGAGATAATATATAAGAGGTTGGCTTATCCCCTGCTATAATCCCCAGCAAAGGTTTGTGGTCGGTAACTATAGTAAAAACTCGCCCATAAATATATTCATGAAATCGTTTAACAGCAGAAATGACAGCAAGAGCCTCTTTATCGATTTGACTATAGTTACGTTCAGCTTTTGATGGTGTTTTTGAAAAGTAGGTAATAGGGGCTTCACTACTGCTTGGTAACACATGGCTCAAAATGGCACCCACTCCGAATGGTGATGCATCACATGTAATCGTTAAAGGCAAAGTCTCATTATACTGCATCAAAACAGCATCTGAAGTCAATAAGTTTTTTACTTGTCGGAACGCGTGTTCCTCTCGGTGTCCCCACACCCAGGTTGCCTTTTTGTCCAACAGACGATGTAGGGGCTCGGTTACGGTCGCTTTGTGGGGCAGGAAAACGTTGTAAAAATTGATAAGGCCCAGGAAAGCTTGGAGATCAGTCTTATTTCTGGGCCTTGGGGCGTTTTTGATTGCCCTTAGCTTGCTATCGGTGGGGTGAATGCCTTGTTTATCGATTAAGTATCCCAAAAATTCTACTTTATCCGTACCCAGTTGACACTTATTTTTTTTTACTTTAAGGCCAGAGTCTTCAAATTTCTGGAGAACTAACCTCAGGCGCTCCCTTAGTGTTTCTCTAGTCGGAGCAGCAATTAAAATGTCATCAAAATAAGGTACAACCCCTTTTATACCCTGTAGTAGTCTCTCTATCAAGCTCTGAAAGATTCCTGGGGCCACGCCAACTCCGAATTGGAGTCGGTTGCACTTAAATGTACCTCAGTGCGTAACGATCGTTTGTGCCTCTGCCGTTTTTTTATCTACAGGCAGTTGTTGGTATGCCCGTGCTAAATCCAATTTAGCGAAGATTTTTCCGCCCCCCAGGGAATGGAGAAGGTGTTGTACCACCAGTACCGGGTAAGCGTTCTGCTGAAGGGCGTGATTCAGGGTGGCTCGGTAGTCCCCACAAATTCTTAACGATCCATCCGGCTTGATGGGTGTTACGATTGGGGTTTCCCAGGAAGCGTGGTCGGTTGGTTCTAACACACCCTGGGCTATTAATTTATCAAGCTGCTCGTCAATCTTTAGTTTAAGGGCAAATGGAACTCGACGAGGCTTAAGGCAGATAGGAGCTACTTCGGGGTTAAGGTTAAATGATATCGGGGTCCCCTTGTACTCGCCTAATTTATCTGTAAAGACGTCCTGGAACTCCTGGACGATGGCCTCTTCTCAGTCGTCGCTGTTGGTTCGGTGAATGCCGGCTACTTCAATTCCAAGTGGGGCGAACCATTGGAGGCCTAACAAACTAGGCCGATCCCTGTCGACTAAGGTTAGTGGTAGGGATGCAGTACGATTTTTAAATGAGACATGGACTTTGCTGGATCCAACGACTGGAATTCAATTTCCCTGATAGTCCTTAAGTATGATTCTTTGGAATCTGAGGTCTTGCCACCGGACGGTGGGAATTAATTATTTAAGGGTCTTCCAGGAAACCATTGAGAGGGACGATCCTGAATCGACTTCCATCATGCAGGGCTGGTTTTCAATGGCGACCTTCACCCAGATCTTCTTGGGGTCTAATGATGAGGCGTGACCAGTCGTAATGGTTTGGTGTGCCTCTTCTCATTTCATTGACTGGGCTGGTGGTTTGTTTCTTAGGAGTGGTTGTTCCATTGGTGGGTTAAGTATTCCCAATTCATAGGACGACTTCCTGTGGGCTGGCGGTAGATGGTCCCCCTCTGAGGTGGGCCGGATCCTTGCTTGCTTCTACAGACTCTTCCGATGTGACCTCTTTTCCTGCACACATGGCAGAGCGCGTCGAGGAATTTGCAGTCTGATCGTGGGTGGTTTGCCCCACAACCAGCGCATTGGTACTGCACTCTCTGGTTACGTTGATGGCGTTGGTCTCGTTCAGACCGGAGCCGGTTGACCTCTTCATCACTTTCTGATGACGATTGGAGGTCCTCATGGTGGGCTGTCGTTGCCTGTCCTTCCAGGTGAGGTGAGATTTCACCGGCAAGTTGGCAGAGCGGGGCGTGGGTACGGCGCATTCGTGCAGCGGACTTCCTGGTTGCTTCTGCTGCAGTAGTGTCAGCGATGGCATCTGCAAGGCTAATGTCGCCTTTCACCATCAGCTTACTTTGTGTAGCTAGCGCATCTAATCCCAGAACTATTTGGTCTCTCAGGGCTTCTTCGAGGTCGGCGAACCCGCAGAGGCCTCCTAAATTCCGGAGATCCGCAATGAAATCTGCAACGCTTTCTCCCTTCCGCTGGTCTCTCTGATAAAATTCATGTCTTCGAACAAGCGTTGGTATGGTTGGTGCATAGTGGGCCCGTAGAAGGGGTTTGAGGACGTCCCAGTCCATGGACTTCACCTCAGCCGGTTTGGCTAGTGCCTTGGCCATCTTAAACACGGTCGGCCCGCAGTGAGTTAGGAATACTGCTCGCTTCTTTCTGGTAGTGGCATCCTTCAAGTTGTTGGTCTCCAGAAACATCTGGAATCGATCCATATATGAGTCCCACTCTTCTTGTGCCGGGTCGAATGGAGCAGGTGGTATGACGCTGCTAGACATGGTTCAGCCGTTGGTGCGTCTTCAGCCACGTGCTCTGCTTAACGCTCTGTACTGCTCAGTCAGCTCTGACGTCTCCAAATCCCATCCTCGTCACCATTGTTATGTTCTGCGCATGGACGCAAGAAGTGGAGAGGAGACGATGAACAGTGAACTTCAACTCTTTATTTAACATTGTGGAACAGAGCAAAAACTACGGTAGCAATAGCCCTTTTTATAGGCAAGTTGCTGATCAAATAACCAATAAGAAACGGGAAGCATTAGTTCCCTTAACCAATGAAAGAGGCCCGCTAATAGCCAATCAGATTCTCCTGAACGGATCAATCAGATGTCGCTATTATCAGCCAATCAGAAGTGCAGGGCCAGAACCCTGCACTTTTCTAAAGATTTTAATAATCTTTATTTAAGCACTTTTATTAATTCACAACAATAAGAATGACATGGGGAAAGATGGTTGCAAAAAAAGAAACCGATTGGTGCTTTAAAAATCAGAAGGGAATTTCAAGTAACAAATCAAGAAAGCGATTGATGATCCTTTTTATATGAGATTGGTTAAAGCTTGGATGAGAACAGGTAAAAAAAGAAAAAGAAATTTATATCTACATTACTTAAACGGACTAAAAATTAAGATTGTTAGAAGTAAAAGAAAGGAGTATGAAGTCAGTTTATTTATCAAGGATAAAATAGATATGTTGTCATTTCTGGCAACATTTAAAGATACAAGAACTGAAATAACACTTTCTGGTCTGTTTATAAATAGGAGTTGGGACATCGCATGAGATGAAGAAATCATGGATTGTAAATTAAAAAGGGATGAAAATTATCAAAATTGTTTATATTTGTTGTGATGAGTATCCTTTGCATTTTTCTTTCTACTTTTAATTAATTTTTACTACTGCAATTATAATCTTTAATAAAATCATTTTAAAAAGTAATTACATAATTATTTTTCTATTCTCTCCTAATTTCATTCTTCATACTCATCACCTATATTGCCATACTTTAGTTCTAGAAAAAATAACATTATTTTTTTAATTGTGCACACTCCTATTTATAACATAGGAATCTTACCAATATTTTCATTGTGGTAAATTGGAGATACAGCAAGAAAACAACTGTATCAGAATACTCTTAAATATTTTAAAAACAAGGAATCTCAGTACAGAAGGAAATGGGAACTGGCTAAAAATATTAATATCTTTTAAAGCTGAACAATAAGACTGTCGTTGCATTAATGCACAATGATATTATTTGTTATCATTTCAAGAAGGTTGTGGGAATTAGTTGTTGTTGCCCTGAGAAAGAGATAAAGATTTTTAAGAACTCTGCTGAGTGATCTCAAAGTTGTTCTGTATATGACATAATTTCCATGCCCTTTCCCCCTCTTTTCTTAATGCAATACTACGCTTATCAGTTTTGAGCTATATTGATCCCTTAATGCTGGCTATTTAAAAATTTGGCTCAACAAGTTAGGAAAATAAACATTAGTTTGTCTTACTGGCACTTTCCAAAAAAGCTTGAAAGCTAAAAAGAATAACGTCATTTACGTATTGATGACAGAAAAAGATGAAAGAAAGAAACATCACAGAGTAATAATCTGTAAATTAAGAATTCCTTAGCTGAAAGGGAATGAAAAATAATTAGGGAGATTCTGAGCAGATATGCTCATGGATGCTTCAGATGTTTGAAAACAACAGGTCAAACTAGATTTTTCATTAAACATTTAATCAGATGAACTCTATGATAAAAAAAGGAAGGCTTTGAATTCATAGGTAGCTATTGCCTACCTCTCCATCTATAGCTTCCACTGTTCTGATCACAATGCTCCTCTTCAGACGAGCCTCAGAAACTGACTTTGTGTCGAGGCTGGTTTCTGGTAAACAGGGAAAGAACAATGGGGTCACTGCCACTGAGCATAACTTTGACTTGGGAGCCATTGGTGATCTGTAGTGAGGTTTGAGGCATGAAACCATAAGAGAAGTAATGACAAAGAAAATGCTGATTTTCTTAGAGGGGTGAGATGGGGAGGGGGGAAAGCAAATCTGAGGAAAAAAACTTATCTTTCACTCTCTAATATTGTTTCATAGAATTTCTAGCATGAAAACATGGAAGAAACTTTGCTAAATAGTGCTGCAAATAGGCTAAACAGAACTAACGTTGTTGGAGATAACTAATCCATAATGACATTTTTAATGTTAGAAGACATTAAAAATCATTTAAGGGTATAAGATAGATCTAGTTTTTAGATTGGAATATTTTAAATAGTCTCTCCTAAATTAGACTACAAAAATGTAGTAATTTAGAAAGATATATAAAAATCAACACAAGAATAAGTAGCATCTAACATGGTAATGCTTCTGAAAATCAGTTACTTAAGACCCTCTTTCATGGAGTTGATTATCAAGGGTAAGAATTTTTAAATTGCTGGCTTGGGAGTCAGAAGCAGTGAATTATCAAGTGTTGCCTATGCCGAGATAGGGAGCAAATAAATTTAAATAAACAAATAAATAAATGCAGTCTACTTTGTCCTAAGCTGGCTGAATGTCAGGACCTATAGTGTTTCTGTGCTGGATTGCAACAAAAGGCCTTGGGATGATCCAGCATTCCAGTATCACTGAACTTGTTCACATCTGTGAAGAGGAGATGGGAAATTGCCATTGAAGAATTGCCATTCCCTATAGATGCAAGAGCAAGGGAAAGAATACTCTGGATTCAGTTACTGACTTGAATAAGGAATGATTTAAAAAAAAAAAAATCAATAAAAATCTCAATGTTTGGGAAATTTCTTCATAATTATTAGACTTAGGCAGGAAATGTCTATATAAAAAATGAAACAAGTTTGTTTTGATCCTTCTTATACTTACTGTATTCTTTTTAATATTTCCAGAGGTTTACCGTTTTATTTTATAATCTGAGAAATGTGGTTACTGAAAGGAATGCAATTAATAATAAACATAATAATTATACTTCCATAAAAAGCACTTTGCCATGGTTCCTTGTCCCAGAGAAAATCAGCAACTTAAAACCCTCTTTCTGTAGCCCACTGGTCAGAAAATAGGAAAACAAAGCATTTAGTTCTTCAGAAAAAAAAAAAAAGTACTAATTCATGCAGAGGGACCATATACTGTTTTTTTGACCTGGAAAGAGAATTAATATCTCACCTCGGATCTGAAGGTTTGAAAAAGTCTGTACTGGGATAGTAATCCTGCAGAAATAAACACGGAAAAATGTTGGTTTGGGAATTATGTACTAATCTTTTCATTTTTCCCTTCTTTCCCAGTCTCTGTCCAGTTAATCAGTTAATTTCAGATTGTGTTTTAGACAAGGTATAAGCTCAAAAAACACTACTGAAAAAAAAAATCCTTACAATCTGACAAAGTTGTTGCTCAAATTGATATAAAATAGCAAAACAACCTTTTTTTTTTTTTTTTCCAGATCCCAGGATAACTGTCAGGAGCTTTGCACACACATTCCCGAATGAAATGAAGAATTTTAGCATGGTGAATTTGGAATTTGGAATTTATATGATACACTGTAGTTCAATGGAATAAGGGCATGTTTTGTTTCAAACCTGATTATATTGGATCACTTTTAAAAATATTAAAGAGTGGGTCTGACGAACAGCAAGTCAACCCAGAGGTATATATTTTATCTCTTTCATGATGTTCCATAATATTCTTCCCAACTTTGGAAGGAAACCTGATCTCCACAAATACAATGAGCCAGAAGAACTCTGAAGGGAGAGAATAGATTATAATTTTAAATTGTAGATGCAAATTAGTAACTATTTATCTGACTATATATCATCCATCCATTAACCTACCCACCTGCAAACAGAACACAGATTAAAATTATTGGTAGGCTCAACTTAGTTAATTGGCAGTTAATTAGCAGGTTGGCTACCAGTTGGTAGTCCAGTTCTTCTCAAGCTACCTTCTAAGGTTGTAAGGCTAGGCAACTTGTACTGAGAAGGGTCCTTACAATACTATGATCCACTAGAAAAAGGGTCCCCAACTCCTGGTGTGTGAGCTGGCACTAGCGTGCAGCATGCCAAAAACCAGGCCGCAGAAACAAACAAAGCACCATCTGAGGGATGCAGGCAGCATGCGAAACCACTCCTGTCTGTGGAAAAATCTCTCTCCATGGAATCAGTCCCTGGTGCCCCCAAAGTTGGGGGCTGCTGCACTAGAAGTTAACCTCTTGACCCTATCCGGTCCTCCAGGGTTTGATGCAGGTTCTGTCATGAGTACAGGAATCATATTTTCTTGGGGGGGAAATAAAGGACAAACCTGAAAGAGGAGTAAATTGGAAAGAGGTTCATAAAGATTAAAAATGTTTGTATCTTTCTTTTACGAAGGAAAATTCAAGAGCAAAACCCAGAAAGTAATTAAATTACATCTATATAAAGTACAGCTTTCTGAAATAAAGGACTGTCCCTAATAATAAAGACGTGTGCTCACTGTAATTATGGGAGCTACTATTCCTTGACTCACTGCCTTTCACCTGCCTCTTCTAGGAAAATACCATACAGGATGGAGAATAGTTGGCGGTCAGGTCTGTTTGGTGGGTCACCATCATTGGGGCTCTTTAATAGGTCTTAATTGGTGTCCTAGTTAACTTTTACACAGCTGATGAAGAATAACCCAGGTCTGTCTGCTTTTCTCTTCTGGCTGTATTTCTTTCTGGCTTTGACATTGCCTTTCTTTCATAGTATCAGTTGTTGCAATTTCAGGCAAGCTCAGCCAGATGAGTTTTCCTCTGACTCTGCAGATTTTCAGCTTATTCATTCTAAGGACAATGTCTGGCTCTTTCCAGGGTCTGGTGGCTTTTCCAGGTACTTTGGCCAGTTCCAAGAACATGGAAAATATTTATTTGATCTCTTGACTGCACTTTAAATTATTTCTTTCAGCTTGCTGATACCATAATTTGCTGGGATTGTTTTAAAAAAAATGGATGAAAGAGACCTACCCAGCACTCCTTTTTTACATGTTACATAGCCTGTGCTTCTCTAGATGCTCAACCAACTCCTTCTTTGACAGTTCCTCGCTTGAGGGAATTGCAAGAACTTAACGTAAGGAGAAAATTTGAAATATGATTCCAATGTAATATGGTACAATTTATTCTGTAACTTCAGGATATTAATAGCTCACTCTGCTTTATATCTAGAGCAAAGCTAATTTACAAATGAAGACTGCAGTTTTCTGAATGGACAAGGCTGACCGCTGACAGGATTCTCAGCAATTTAACTGACAAAGTTGTTGTGCAACAGGCTCAGCACAAGAAATGGGTCTGCATTTTACCTGCCCTCTTCTCCCTCCAAGAGTTTGCGGTAAGTAGCAATCTCAATATCCAATGCCAGCTTGACATTGAGGAGTTCTTGATATTCCTGGAGATGACGAGCCATTTCCTCTTTTAAGTTCCGACTGTCTTCTTCCAACCGAATCACTGTGTCATGATAGTTGGTAGTCTCAAGAGCATAGCGGTCTTCCATTTCTCTCAATTGTCTCTCCAAAGATTCGTTCTGCAAGGAAGAAAATGAAAAGTTAGGAAACTTAGGTAAGGCAACAAGGCAATGATCAACCACTACTATGAATAGACCTATGGATAGGTCACTACGAGGAAACTCTAAGTGATATCAGTGTTGACTGCACTATGGTCCCTACAAGTAACCAACTCCCAGAATTACCCAACCAACTTGACCACTGTTGAGAATTCTGGGAATTGAAGTCCATGCATCTTAAAGTTGCAAATGTGTAGAAACACTGGTCTAAAATGAATAGAATGAGAAAAACAAACTCAATTTCATATATTTAGATTTTTTTCTAATGAAGACACATACTTTTTCAGTATCTCTGTACTAATAAAAATATTAAAATACAAAAAAAAACACAGAAAAGGACAATTCCTGGAATACAAAGAAAGTAAAAGCTACATGATGTTTATTGAGAAAGAAGGAATCAATAGCAATTGGTTGCTCTCAAGCACAACTGATGGAAGGGCTTTTGAGGTTCCATATTACCTTCTAATGCCATTATGTAGAATGGCCACTGATGGAGCAGTTTGAGAGGTGAAACAAATATATGAATTCAGTTAGTGGAGAAATGTTCTGTTTTACTTCATAATCTGAAGTAACTGAGGAGAAAGTTATTAATTGCCCTCACTCTGCTATTCCAGAAAGTATGAGTCAGGACCAGCCAACTTCCTGATACACAGATGTTTTCAACTTGTTGGCTTTTCCTATCATCAGCTCCACTTACCGATCCTTTAAGAGATTCCAGATCACAAGTGAGGGCTTGCAGTTGCCGGCGGTACTCATTAGCTTCCTGCTTGGCTAGACGCAATGCCTCAATGTTTCGTGCTGCGGCATCACTCAAATCTGCAAACTACCAGATACAAGTCAGTTGCTTTCAAAAGTTGCAACAATGTTATCTGGCCTATCCAAACCTTCATCATCTCAGTTCCTGAAGAGGACCATTTAATTATACCTGGATCTGTGCCATTAAGAGAGTCTTTAGCTTCCCTATCAATGGAAACAGCAAATCTGAATTCAAATGGGCAGGGGAGAATAAAATCAGAGGCTGGCAATTTCCATATAGCAGGTAATACAAAACAGTAAATCTCTGTTCTTTATTGACTGGGTTTCAAATTATTATTATTTTTAAACAACTTTTCAAATAATAATAATGAAAGAAATGACAACAACAGATAAAGCTGGAGGAGAACAAAAGAATCTTTGATTTTAGCCACATATCGCTGTCCTTATTTTGAATCAAAGTAAATATGATTCATCTTCCCCTCAAAGCAGTTTCATTCATATAGCAAAGAAATGAAATACAACCTGCCTAAAGCCTGTTAAATAGGCAGCACTCTTTTTAAAAAAATAACATTGATAGCCTGAATTTCTGACACTGAAGAGAAACTTGTTGCTGCCCATCCTACTCCACTCAATGTCCTACATCTCGATTAGCCCTGTCATCCTTTTTTAATATCATAAATGCTGCCCAATGATATTGGAACAGAAGCCCTTAGTTATGCTACATTACTGAGCTGATAGTCCTTCTTACTCCTGTCCATTATATTGTGGCTATACCTTTGACTTGTACCATTCTTCAGTCTCTTGCATATTGTTTGTGGCCATAGACTCATACTGGATGCGGATCTCACGCAGAGCAGATGTCAGATCAGGCTTTGTCATGTCCATCTCAATGTGAACCTGTTGCTGCTGCAAATATTCCCGCAGCTCCCGCAGTTCCTGAAAAAGAAACGGAAAAGTTTTTAAACCAATAAAAAGACTTGGGCAGGGTTGGGTTTTCCCAAAATGGAATGAAGCCACCCCACAGAATGTAGACACACAAATTCACACAATTGGAATAGAAAGAATAACATGGTTCTTGTATATGCTCTTTATTTGGTATAGAAGGGTAGCTGCATCACCTACTTTCATTTATAACAAACTTTCTATACATTCAGAAAGCAGAACCTTTCCAGCAATGGCACTTGATTTTCTAGAAACCTTTTTCTCTCTTCCCCCAAATATATAATAGTGCTTCGGTTCACGAACAGTTTCACAGGTTTTACCATTTTGCTTGTATGAAAGTGGTCTCTCAAAGTGAGTGGTAACATCTGATTGTTCCTTCCAAAACACTACAAATTCGGGCAGATCTATGACCTTTGAAATTTATCTTTGACTGATTGTGATTACCTATTGCCAGCTTTTAGCACAAGGCTGTCTTTTTCCTTTTTAAACAACCACCCAGTCAATTTTACTTCAGACTACAACAATTAAAAAAAAGAGAAGTCCTCTTAAAAGATTGAATTCAAGAGTTCCCAGAGTATGAGGTTTTCAGAGAGTAATCATTAAAAGTAATAATTAATTCTTGGGCAGAATTTACAGAGGAATTGTTCCAGGTATGCCTGCAATGTCAGCATTAGTTTCCGCCAATTCATATCTACTGTTCTATTGCATTTATGTTTACTCATTGTTTTACATTTATATCCCACACTTCTCATATGATAGTCTTCCTAGATGGATTTTCCCAACAGTTCTATCAGATAGGCTGATAATGTCTAAAGTTTCTTGGTGACCCACCTCACTACACTACACAAGTATGAGATACATTATTCATAAATAAAGAGGAACAATCAATTGCTAGAAAATTCTAATGCTTGTGTGACAAATAATACTGTGTTTGAGTGTTTGTGTGTGTATGTTTGTTGCTGATTTAGTACTAACTTTTGTCAAGCAAAGTAGATCAGAACTCTCCTTCCTGTGGAGAAAAGGGTACAACTTTATCCAACTTTAATCTACCTAGGGATACCAAAATGGAGCATTTCTTACTTCTTAGCCACCTCTCTCCCCTTTTTCAAGTTACTCACTCTTTAATCAGAGTACTATAAGATTTCATAAAAATTTGTATCAGCAAAACCAATCCTAATCTATCTAGTAAAGACTATTGGTTGTGACTCTATCGGTATTGTTTTAATGGAATTATAGAATACATATTGATTTTATACTGGAAGTGTTTTTAAAATTTTGCTGTTCTTTAACTGATAATTTTAATTGTGGCTGAACCATGCCCTGGAGTGTTGGTGGTATTATAATTGTTGTTATAGTTATTTTTAACCCTTTCTAAATATTTGCATAATTCCTATAAAAATGACTTGATTTTATCTGCTTGTTTAGGCTCCTCAGATAGCTTTCTGCTAGTGGTATATTAGAGTATGTGATGAAAACATTATTGCTTGAAACAATCATAATAAAAGAAGTTAGAAGAAAAAATAGATTTTTTGAAGGAAATAACTTTAGGAGGTAGGCTTGACATTTCTTGTATCTTCCATAAGTGAGGCTAATACTTTTAGCTTTTAACTAAGAAATAGAGATGAGTCTCTTAATACTCTCCATCATATCGGAGAGTCACAAAGTGCAGTGATTCCTGTTCTGAGAGTCCAAATGACTTTTTTTTCACCTCAGAAACTTCATAGACACTTCTGGCTTAAAGGCTACTAATTAGCTACAGCTTACAGCTCATAAGCAAGCAGAGAAACATAAATTGGCAGTTACTTGGAAGCTTTTTTTTTTGTTTTTTTTAAAAAGAGTGAATAAAGTTTCTCTTGAGTTGATTTTAACTCCCAATGATTATATGGAGGCACCCATGCAGTAGCCAACAGTATATAGGGGTGTTTTTCAATTTCACAATATAATTTCAGGCTGGGCCTTGCATCTAAAAACTAATCAGGTTCAAGCCCATTTAGCATTCTAAAGTTCAGCCCAAGCTGCATTTTTGAGCTGTTTTTCCCCCCAGCTCAAATATAAATAAATTAAGTACAGTCTGTGGGTAAAAGAAACATGCCCATTTCCAATTATCGGTCTGCTGACTAGATTAAATTAGGGGTGTAAAATTTGAGAAACTGGGGTTGCATGCAGCTTTCCAAAGTGTTGGTTTTTAATTTATCCCCATACTATAATTCAAATGGAATTGAATATTATGAAATATATGAATGGAGGATAATATTTTTTTCTTAGCTCCATGTAATATTCTTTGGTGTCTGCCCATCACACATTGCACAACAAGACTGTGGAGCTCATCCCATTAAAAATTATGTACCTCAAAACTAAATAATCTCCTCAGAATGCTTCTAGTCCAGAGGTGTTGAATATAAAGGATTCTAAATAAAAGGGAGCAAGATATTTTGCAAAAAATCCTTTCTAAGATTTTTGTGAATTAACTGAAGATGATGAAAGGCTCTTGACCAGAACAATAAGAAGACTGATAATTTGGATTGTTCATTCTTCCTCCTAAATCCACAGATTAAGATATCTTTATAAAAACAGCACAATATAATAATTTTTAGTTTCTAGGAAGGTTGAGACTAACAATTAGGGTGCCACGCTGGAACTATGAAGACTGTTTATTGGAAGATAAACTATGAATGTTACTGATTTCTGTAATGTAACATTCCAATGATTCCATTCCCATTCTAAAAGAAGTTAAACCTACTGCATTCTGGAATTCTTTTTGGTAGAGAATTGGAGTGGGAGATAACATTGAACATAACGGTGCAACAAAAGAAAAAAAAAAGAATTTAATTACTATTTCCAAAAGTAAAATAATCAGTTAATGAATCTTATGACAAGCTCTTTCCAAACAACAAAACTAAGCGTCATTATATTTTGTATGGCACTATTCCCAATCTCTTCCTGTCCAGATGTAGGGGATTATAGGTTCCACAATTTCTACCCAACATGAGTCTTGAATGTGCTGGCCAGACATACACATTTTCAGGATATCAGGATATGGGAAGCTGTAATTGAAAACTGATCTAGTTCACACATTTGTGGATTAATGTCTAGTAATCAGGATTCAAACATGCTAAAACAAAACCAAACAATTATGGCGTTGTGTAATGTATAAACCCAGCCTGATTGTAGATATTAAAGAAAAACAAACATTGTCTAGCAAGGCAAAGAACCTGAGTCTTCAATTTCCCTTCTATACTCAGTTTAAAAAAAAAAACCCAGAATGGCAATGGTGGACTATTGTACCTCATCATGGATTTTCTTTAAGAATATAATCTCTTCCTGCAATGATTCAATTTTGCGTTCCAGATCAATCCGGGCTAAAGCAGCATCATCAACATCCTGTAGGGACAGAGAAACTGGGATATGAGAGGGAAAACCATCCCCATTCAATTTCTTTTAGCACCACAATAATACAGGTAATCTGTTTAGTGACTGCCTCATTTAGCAATCCTTTGCAGTTACGATTGTTACTTCTGGTTGCAACAATTACTTGCAGATATACCTTGTGACCTATCCTTGCATTTGTGATTGTTGCAAGTTTGTATAGCAAGGGAAAACTCAAGTAAGATTGTAAGCAGAGTTCTGATTTTACTAGCAACTACTTTGCTTCACAATTGAGTTGTTGGTCCCAATAGTTAGTGCTAAATGAGGATTAACTGTACAGATAGCTCTTAAATTATGAGAACAATTGAGGCCAAGATTCCTGTTGCTAAGCAAGGCATTAATGAATCAGGCATAGTTTTACAAACTTTTTTCCATGGTTGTTAAGTGAATCACTACAGTTGTTTAGGGAATCATGTGGTCATTAAGTGACTCCAGCTTCCTCCATTGACTGTTTTTGGAAACTGGCTGGAAATGATTCAAATAACAATCCCAGACCACTGATACCATCATAAATAGATGTCAATTTTCATCATATGACCATGGGAATGTTGCAATGGTCATTATGAGTAATTCACTCATTCAGTGCCATTGTAACTTTAAATAGTCACTAAATAAATCATTGTAAGTTGAGGATAACCTATATATGCTAGTTAGGGAGGAAAAGCCAAGCCTTAGCACTGGGCTGTATTAGACCCTGTTTTAATTAATCCATTGATGAGGAGATGTATTGAGCAGATCAAGAGGCTGACTCAATGCTGCCATTTTTGCCCATTGTTCAATAGCAATTCATTATAGTAATCATATAAAACACATTTATTTTAAAAAGTGTAGCATTATTTAAAATAGAAGGATACAAACAGTATAGGAACAGTTAAAACAACAAGCATTGATAAATGATGTTTGAATGCAATTATAACCACCCCATATGTATTTCCTAAATAATTGTATTAATAAGACATTTTTGGATCCTTTTATTGATAAACAATACCTTATTAAACTTCAGAAGTATAGACAGCACAAAAGGTAGTTTGGGGATTGATCCTCTATTGAGGAATGTCACTTTTCATAAGTTCAGAGAAGATATATTTATGATGTGAATGTGAAATATGCCATTATTTCTCTTGGGAAATCTAATGTGTGCAACAAAGCTCTCTCCAGAAAGGCACTTTGTTCCATCTGATCTCCTGTGGGGGAAGTGAGGGGGAAGACTGCTATTGCGCATGACCCATTCATAAAAATTCTGTTTTGTGTATAGGATATTTTTTCCTTGATTGCAAATCTAACCTAGTAATAAAATATATTCTCCTATTCTCGCACCATCCACTAATTCTCAGTGGGAACTGGAGCTGATTAATTAAGGATAATTAGGAAATATGGTAGCAACTGAATAAGAAGAAATTCATTAACTACTTAAAAAGAAAGGAATAAAATAGTATGTTATAGATTTGTTTACAAGCAAAACTGCACAAAATTGGTTTGGGAAAAAAGAAAATAATGTAGAAATGCAATACACCATTTAGGTCAGAGCTGCATTTGCTATGGCCTTATTTCAGAATGGCTTGAATCTCTTTTAAGGTCTCTTAAATGCAACAGAAGAAAAAGACTGGGACAGGTTACCAGGTTGTTACCAGTTTTACTATGTAGTTATCACATGTGTTCATTTGATTTATTAGACTTGACACCAGGCCTGGTCATAAATATTTCATATACCCATCCCCATATTTCAAAACTGCTTTCAGTAATGACCCAGGTAGGTAAGTAAGCTGGTTTACAGAATTGCATGAAACCTCTTACAGTATTGTCAAAATATCTGTCTATTGCAGAACACCTGCACCTGCCTGTTCTACTTGCCTTTCCAACTTCATGGATTTTTGTCCATTGTTTTCCCAGCATTGAAAGCTGGAGACTTTTGTTTGGCCTGAGAATTGCTGGATATCTTGGAAATTATAGTAGGTGCAATCATTGGTGCAATCTAAAATTATATCTGCCTTTTTTGCCGTTATATCTCACTACTACTTTACATTCAATTTATTGTTGCATTCCCTTCTAAGTTCTTTTTCGCATGTATCCATATTAATGCACACATATCTGTGCATTTGATTTTATTTCCTAAGTGAAAATTTTGCATTTCATTTGGTTAAATTTCATTTGTTTCAGCCCATTTTTCTAACTTAAAGCAATGATTTTGAGTTTTATTTCTATCTTTTAGTGATTGCTATCTTACATAATTGTGGATCATCTGCAGATGTTATACATGGTTTTTTTACCTTCATCTAAGACTTTAAAGAAGCTTTTGAATAGTACAGAACCCCCAAAAGAGAGACGGTTGGTATACAGTGATACTTAAGTCACCAGACTAGAAACTGGGAGACTGAATTCTAGTGCCACCTGGGTGATCTTGGGAAAGTCACTTTCTCTCAACCTAGGAAGGAAGCTATAGCAAACCAATTCGAAAATCTTGTCAAGAAACTTGCAGGACTTGCCCAGACAGGGTCACTAGGAGTCAATACTGATTGAAGGAATCAAAGAGAAACAGAGACAACTAATAAACTAATTTATTCAATGCTCTTGTCAAATTGATAATGATTTCTGATAATTATACAGTATTATTTTCAAGATTCTTTCCAAATGGTCAAGAATCTTCTAGGGTATCAGTGCCAGATTGATAGGTCTGTAATTTGTTGCAGCATCCTTTCCCCTTTTTTGAAGACTGTGATATTATTTGCTGTCTCCAGATGCTCAACATTTTGCTGATTCTTAACAATTTCTCAAAGATTAAAAAGTATTCAGCCAGACTATCAACAAGTTGTTTCTTGAGTAGCTAGGTATAGTTCATCTAGCTCTGGAGATTTAAAGTCATTTAAAGTAAATAAGTATTCATTGATTATCTTTTTATCAATTTCAGGTTTTGGTCCTGTCCCTTCAACCTGCTCTTCTCAACTTCCTGGTGGAATACACTCTTATTTTTGTTGGAGAAGATTGAAATTAAATAGGAATTGAATAGGCCTGTCTTTTTTTTTTCGTAGCATTTTGGTCCTCTTCATTGACCAATTGATAATATGATGCTTTTCTTCTCCTTTTTATTTTGAACATGTTTAAAGAAATCATTTTTGTTATTTTTTTTAGCATCCTTCACTAACTAAAGCAGTTCATAATATTAATCTCAGGCTACTTATTTCTATTATTCTTTTGTGATGTGACTCTTTTTCTGTTATTTGGGTACATTTTTTTACAGATTTTTCAGTAAAGTTTTTATTTAGTTGCATTAGCCCTTTCTGCTGTCCTCTTTTTTCCTTCTTAACTGCAATTGTTTGAAAATGTGCTTTTACTATCTCCTTCTTTAGGAATTAGGCAACTAATATACTGGTGTTTTTCTTAAAGAGTGGGGAGGCAGGTAGGTTATGAATTCTCTTCCTTAAAGTGATCCATCTACTGGGACCAAGAAGTGGGACCATCTTTTTTGTGGTAGCTCTTTCCCTGTGGAACATCATCGCCTTGGAGAAAGGATTGGCCCCCACCTTGATACTCCTTTGAAAAGCCCTGAAAGTATGATTTTGCCTGTGGGCTTGGGTAGCCCAAGGAGATACAGAGCCTATCAAATTGTTTATTTGATTATTGACCAGAGGGTGGGAGAATTTATTGGGTTTAGATTTCGAGTTCTACTTCTGTAAGTCACCTGGTGTTACCATGAGTGATTTGGACATTATACAAATTTTATAAATGAATAATTAATAAATACCTCATTCTCTTTTTCTCATTAGCTTCTGCTATGGGGTTCTGCTTATAATTGTTCTAAATTTATTCTATTCTGATTTTTGAACTCCAAAATACATCTTTATCTATCATTACCACATGACTCCATTACGACTATAGTCTGACACATTTCTCCCAAAATTTCCTACTACTTTTACCTCGTTAACTTCAGAACTATCAAACAGAGCAAGGCACCATTTGTGGTAGGGTATCCTATCTCTGTTTTTCTAGAACTCAGATCTGATCTAATCTGTTTGTTTGTTTGTTTGTTTTATATGGCGTAGCAAAGTGCAAAGTAGTATATTTTTATCTAATCAGCTAGTTTATATTGTTAAATATGTATGGACATATACAGTGTATGTCGGAATGATGTCTCTAGTTCAGGAAGTGAATGATAAAAGTTGTAAATATGCACTTGTTTTGATCTCATTTGAGAACAAGTAATATTCAGGAGGTTAAAAAGGCCTTCTTTATGACTCTCCATATAACATGAGTAATCATATTAATCATATGTAATTTTACCCATGTAAACATAATTATAAAAATATACATGTGATTTCTAATTTTTATCTTGGACCCATCCATTACACTTTAAAGCATACCTCTTGGGGTCCATTTCATGTGTTGCTCCTTGTTCAGAAAAAGTGATACACTCCTGATTGATATTATCTATTAAAACAGCCAGAATAAAGTAGATGAAGTCCAGAATAAACAGCAGCTGTCTGAATAGGCCAGAGGACAATGAATGCTTGTTACTAAACCCCTGAATATGTATTTCTTACTTCATTTAAAGTTCATCAGGAAAAAATGAACACACTCAATGGGCTGCTGCTATTAACATGCAAGTAACCTAATTTCAAGATTTGAATAGTTCCCTGTGCAAAAGGTGTCCTCAGAGTGTCATGATGGCTATATTACGGCAAACACAACCATATGATGGAAATCTCACCCTTTTTGTATGTGTTGCAATGCACATAAAAAAGAGCAGGACTTTGATCACCACCATCTTGACTTTTTTGACTCCCTACTAGTAAATACCGCTGAAGTGAAATACAACAAAAGGACCACCATCTCAAATCAGGCAACAATTGTGAGGAATTCTTGTATTTCCTTTTCATTGTTCCAAGACAGGACTTGTCATTTTGCCACCTTACCTGTCGGTAGGAAGACAAATTGCTTTCAGCTTCAAGGCGCAGATTAATCTCATCCTGTAATCTTAAATGAGAGTGAGAGAGAGAAAGGTGGAAAAGTAAAGTGAGTTTATTGAATGATCAGTACTCTTCCACTAGAGGCAATACTCAAGGACAAACATAAAGTTCAATGCCTCCACTCAAACCTTTGCAAATTCCCTGCAGTTCATACACACTTTTCCTCCAGACTTCTGCATGCAGTAAAGGTTTCAAATAATAATAATTATAATAACTTATTTTTATTAGGAATACACGGAAGGCCCAGCAGGAGTTGCAAGGAGGGAAATCAACTTTTCCTCTTCCATCAGCCATTGTGAGGAAGGAAACTTGGAGAAGACTCTAGGTTTCTGTACTTTGTGTGGCTGTGTGATCTGGGAATCTGACAAATATAGTGAGATTAACATTTTCCACCTTTCACTCTCTTAATGTCAGGACTTTTAACTGATTTTAATACTTGGTTCTTAAGAGAGACATATGCAATTTCCAGAGGAGAAAATGATGTGAAATGTTTTTATTTTTATATTTTTTCAGAGCTATCTATTCTCTTTTCTTGCTATCTATTATCTATAGCTTCTGGTCAGCAAGAAACCTACATGTACAGGTCTTTAGAGTGTGTATGAATAGCCATAATATTGAGGAGCAAGGTGCTATAAAATCATACAGAGAGCCAATTTGGTCTGATGGTTAAAACATTAGGCTAGAAACCAGGAGACTGTGAGTTCAAATCCTGCCTTAGCCATGAAACCACCTGATGGATCTTGGGCTCTCTCTCAGCTCAACTTACCTCACAGGGCTGTTGTTATGGAGAAAACAGGAGGAGGAAAATGTGATGGATATCTTTGCTGCATTGAGTTTTTTAATAAAATAATAAAGGCAGGATACAAGTAAATTAATAAAAATTCTATTCTGGGCAAGTCTTCAGCTTAAATCCAAACAAACTATAGCTTGTAGGATGCTATAGCTGTCTTCCTACTGGTCTGCTTCAGGTGGAACTGTTTGTGCTGTTGCTGTGTACACAGGATGGTTGACTAGAAGCCCTCCTCTATCCCAAAAGGCTGAAAACTGGCAATGTAGTTTACTGCCATTTGGAGGTACAAAATATATACAAATTGTTATGGAAACCATTATATTAGGAAGCTTCCCCCCGCCCCCAATTCTATGAATATATTTTCCTTGCTCCCTTTCATACTGGTCATAGTCCCATCCATTTCATATCATAGTCTCCCTCAAAGGAGGGTTCTTCTTACCATTCTTCCAAGAATGATAAGTCCAGCCCAGCATCTAAAAACTGTCTGATATATTCTACAATCAGGGATCTTTTAAAAAAGGCAGTCATTCTGCTGCCTGGCCCAGAGGACAAGGTTTAGACTCTCCCCTGTTCAATGTGCAATTTATAGATCTTCACTCGGTCCTGGTGAAGCTTGGGCATTCTACATTCCATTGTAGTTGATTAAATATTATGCAGCAAAGTAGCTGAAGTTATTTATGAAAGATAGAAATCTTTTGTCATGTCAGCCAACTGAGGAAAATGCTTCTTTCTGTCTAGTATGGGGCCAGCACTCTCTTGATTTTGAGAATTGTAAGCTTTGCTCTTACTAGAACACTTATAATGCTCTTGTTTTAAAAAATAGTTTGACTTTCAAGGGAGGACAGTAGCTCTACTGAATTGGAGATGGAACAACAGAACTGAGTACTGCCCTGCAGTCCCTCCAAAAGTTGACAATGACTTGTAATTTCAATTGTGACTAGAGGAAGAAATTTTGTTAAGCATTTGGAATAAATACAAATTAACTAAATGAAATGAGTTACATTTAAATTAAAGGAAATTTATTTTTTATACTGGCTCTGCTGGCTTGAACATGCTATAGTATGGTGTAAAGTTGTTTGTTTAGTTATTTATTTTATGTTTGTTTATTTGTTTAATTTCTATGGCCACCCATCTCAGTCAATGACTGGGAAAAAACCAGTAAAACCAGTAAAGAACATTATAAACATCCAATTCAAGATACGCAAGAGCAAGATATTTGTCCTGTTGGCAATATAGCCAGGAAATGGGACCCTTGACACATTCAGCACCTCAGGGTTGGGAACATGGACTTTTAGGGCCTTACAAAAGACTAACAAGGTTGGGACCACTTTGATTTCAGAAGTGGAGGATGTTCCACAAAGCAGGGACTATTACAGAAAAAGCTCTCCTTCTAGTCCACACTAGCCAATATATACAAATTATATATAAAAGTAGAGATTCTCAGTTTTCTAGGTCATAGTTGTCCCAAAGGTGCTTTTTCAGGAGGCAACTGGACTTTTTTGTTTTTTCTTTGAAGATGTTTCACTTCTCATCCAAGAAAAGTGGGTCAAATCAGTGGTGTGGGAGTAGGAATGGATTTCCAGAGAAAAAAATTGCAGACTACAGGAAGTAGGAGCACTATTCAGGTGACCCTGAGGACACATAAACCTCCAAGTTCTTCAAGGACACTTTAAAAGGATGCAGATTACTAGCTGTCTGCAAGGAATATAAATTCTTTCACTTCCCACTATCCTGTCAGGGCTGAAGAAGCTTCTTGGATGAGAAGTGAAACGTCTTCAAAGAAAAAACAAAAAAGCACCTTTGGGACAAATTAAGTATATATAAAGTATATATTTACTTGGGTTTCCTATCTACTTGAAGAATCCCAGGAATAAATGAACAATTATAATTCAGAAATAAGAAAAGCAGATAATTAGAAGCTATCTATGAAATGAATTACCTACCTCCAAGTTTTTTACCTTCTGGAAAGTCTTTACATTTAAATCACACTCAGTTTTTTAAGTTATGCTGATTCAGATTTCACTATCAGATTGTATTACTGGGGAAAATGTTTCTCCCAAACCTCTGCTGCTCCTGGTACTGCAGGAGAAGATCAGAATGATTTGGAAGCTATCACTAAGATAAGTCTACCATTATTTTCTTGCTGAAGAAACAATTGATTTCAATCACATGTTGTGAAATTCTGTGTTCTATGGAGTATTTTTCCTTTGTGGAATTTCTAGGTTCTGCTGAAATTGCAGTTCTCACAATTCTAGGCTACTGAGCTAACTGGAATTTCTAGGAGTTGCTGTCTTAATATCTGAAGGGCCCTAGTTTGGAGAAAGCTGCTAAGGCCAATTCCATAGCCAAACGGAATGTGGCAAGGTGGTGCAAATATATCCCTAAAATTATTTAACTAATTGGATTGATTGGAAAATTGGTTTCAAATACAGAAGATACAGATCTTGACTAAATCATCTCTAACGATCACTTTGGAAATCCTAGACTCAGACCATTTTAAAACTTAGCATCACCCAGCTTCCATCTATACTACTATACTGTGTTTTAAAGCTCTGCCCCCGCCTCATGAAAACGGGAAAGTCTTTCTTACTTTTGCCGGAGATTGTTGAGATCCTCCAGCAAGTTGTCTCTCTCAATTTCCAGCCGGTTTTTAGAATTGGAGAGTTGGTCTACTTGGTGACGTAGCTCCCTCATTTCTTCCTGGTAAATGTCGGCCAACTTATTGGGCTCCTTGTCTCGAAGTTGATTGAGCTCAGCAACAAGAACTTTGTTCTGTTGCTCCAGGAAGCGAACTTTTTCAATGTAGCTGGCAAAACGGTCATTCAGTTCCATCATTTCCACCTTTTCATTGGTGCGGATCTCTTTAAATTCACTGTTGAGAGCATCCGCCAAAGAAAAATCCACCTTGTCAGAGGAGAATTTGGGGCCAGTATGGAAACTGAGCCTGGCTGTCTTCAGCTTAGTGACAGAGAACTGGGTAGTGGGAGATGGAGGAAAGTATCTGCGGCCTGGCAAGAATCTCAAGGCATGGTGGGCAGAAGTGGTTTGTGAGCCAAAGCGCCTTCCGTAGGATGAGAGTCTATGTCCTTCCATGGTCAAAATGTTTTAGCAGGCTCTGCAAACTCAGAGTTTTCTGTATGTGTGCTGCACAGGGTTTTATGCAGAAGGATTAACCACCCCTGCCTGATCATACGCCTGTAAAAGGCTGGAAGAGGGGGGAGGAATGGGTTGCCTGCCAGGCCCCAACATATTTCATATTTACAATGCCAAGTGCCCTGTGCCCTGGCAAAGAGAGAAAAGAAAGACATTAGGCAAGAGTTTTGAGCATTCTTGATCAAAAGGAGAGAGAAAGCACATGGATGACTTTGCCTGCCTATGATGGCCACCATCTCCTTGCAACTCACGTGTTAAGGCAATATGATGCTATCAAGAGTTAGATCCCCTTGCACCTCCCCCCATTGCAACCATTAACCATCTCAGTTACCTCAGTCTAAGAGAGGGAGGGAGTAAGAAAGGATGTGAGACTGAGAAATATAGCAAATTTTAGCAATTATTTTTGGAATGTGAATAGCACTATCATTCTCAGCAACCTACCCCATTTTCTTTAAGTATCCAAATGCTAGGAGTCTGGTTCATTTCATAAACAGATAGCTGAAAAACTAATTAAATCAGATTTAAATTAAATTTTAAACTTCTGGTTGACTTTCAGTTCCAGCAGATCTTTGAAGACAGGGACAAAACTGATCCCCCATAAGTTTAGATTATTATTTTTTTCAATACAAGTAGGAGATATACCTGGTACCATTAAAAGGGACTAACAAGAATGGGCATATAGTCAGTTATCTTTGTTTTATAAAGTGACACCAGACTAGACCTTGCTTGGAAAATACTTCTATATATGCACTTAGCCTTCCCAAACTTTTCTCAGGTTTTGAATGATAAATCCCACCTTGAAGAAAGTTGCTATTACTCAAGACTAATTCATTCTAATATCACACATGTCTGACCTGAGAGAGTGCTTCTATATGTCAAAATCTTTCTCTTGTTTGAACAAGATTAAGAACTAAATAAGGATAAATTATACTTTAAATAACCAGTTTACTTTTCTAAGAATAAAAAAAGGAGAAAATGGCAAAAAGAACCACCAAGAATGAGTCACATCATTGTTGGCATTAACTGGATTCTTAGTTTCCGGTCCTGTTGGGATAAGTGGGTGAACTGCAGACATAAGATTGGTTGCTCTCAAATAATAAATGATTTTGCCAATTACAATGCATATTCGTTTACGGTATTGGTCAGATCTTTCCCGTCTCACTATTATATAGTACCATTTTAATTGCAAATAGGCCTTGATGCTCCCAATTGTCTGGGAATTACCATGGTTGGGAAAGACTGAGCCAACTGCTAGTCTGCCTACTTCACCCCTAGTCTGCAGCTGTCTCATCTTATTCCCATTCTTGCTTAACTACCAGTCTGCCCCCCGTCGCAATTTTGTGAACAGTCCTGGCTGACCAGGCCCTGCGTCCCTCTGGAGCCAGAAGCAGACAGTCCCACAAAGGGCCTTACTAATAGACCTGAGGCCACAGCATGAGCTCTTTTCTTGGAACAGAAGCAGCTCTGTACTCTATGCCCTGTCCTAAACTTTCCAGTTTCATGCTCATCATTATAAGATTGATACCAGCTTCCCAGCCTGACTGCCATTGTCTGGAAAACTGAGAATTGCTGAAAGAACACAGTGTCCCAAGGGAAGAAATTGACAAAAACAAAGAAATCAAAGCTAATGTGGTGTGAGATGGGAGGAGAAGCATAGTTGAAAACCTCTGTCAAAGAGAACTTTGAGAAACTATAGATGGCACAAGTGGTACATGGTTAAAGAATTTCATGCCAGCAAAAGCTTCCAAAGATCCTTTTTAGATCATGCATTGCTCCAGGGGTAATGCTTTTATTTATGCTGAAAGTCAAATTCTGCCTTCTACTTTACCAACTCTATACCACTCTAAATATCTACTGTTTAAAGCAGGGATGGGGAATTATGGTCCCTTTATGACCTGTGGACTTCAATGCCCAGAATTTTGGGAGTCACAGTCCAAAGGCCAAAAGGGGCCATAGTTCCTCACTCTTGGTCTAAAGTCACGTGATATAGGAATTGCAAGCCCAAATTATTGTGTAATGGGCTTCAGTAGGCAAGAAGCAGACCAGCATAGCTACATTGACTCAAAACTGGAATGAAGGAACAGCAGGCAAATGCCTGCAATCCATACTCTAGGCCTACAGGGCCTCAACCAATCATAGCACTTGAAAAAGCCCACCCAAACACAAATGCTCCAAGCCTCCCTCTAAAACAGCCGGAGTCAACAACCAGGGTTAACCAAAGCCAGCCTCACTCCAGCAGGGCTCAATGCAACTACATACACTCAATACCTAACACAAACCATCTGTATCTGTTCATCTGAGATTTTTTTTATAGAATATCTTTGTATCTTGTCTACAGAGGATGCTTTGGTCCTTGGAAAGTTAATTCTGGCCACACCAAGAGCCTTGGAGTTGTTGATTCCTCCACCAAAGTAGATAGTCTGAAGTAGATAGTCTGAGGTAGTGTCACTTCTGCCAATTGGCTTGGGACAGGATTTATCTTTTTATTACATGCTTTTATCCATGACTTGGTGATACCACTCCAAGAGATTTTTCATGTGAAAGCCTAAATGTGTTTATCCAATGGTAAAAATCAAATGAACAGACAGAACAAAAATAACAATGGAGGATGAGGAAGACTTTTGGCTTTGGGGGAAGGGGGTTACTATATTTCCAAATGTATCCAGGTCTGTCACAGAAAGAATATATAGGAAGCTTATGCTTTGACCTAGTCTATGTTCATTCTCAGGCTTTTGAGTGCTGCTCCAGCAAGGTGCAACAGGGGATGGACCTCCAGAACCTAGAGTAACCAGAAGCTTATTGACTTGTGTCCTATTTGCCTGAATGCTATCCTTGATTTCAGTTAACAAACCATTTAGCTAATGTTTCTCTCAGGCATTGCCCACTTCTTCCCCTACTTACCAAAAACTAAGCAAGAAACATAAGGCAGAGAATTTTGATTTTATTAATGTATTCTGAAGTAGGATAGGAACTGCTTTATACAGTGTTATAAAACCGAGAGTGAACAAGTTTATTCTTCAATATGTTGGACTATAACTCTGGGAAGTCTCAACTTGCATGTGGTTGATTTAAAGCTGGGGTGCAAATTCCAAGTTATAATCTCAACCTGCTAAACCAAATCTGAGCTACTGTCATTTGTGGCTGGTGATAAAGAAATCTTACAGTTGCTGGAGCAAGCAATGAACATGTGGAGAAAACACAGCTTAAAAAATGACTTTATTGCCTGATAGTTTGCATTTTAAAAAATTATTAAAGGGGGCATCTGAGTTGCATTAGCTTCCCTCACCATCTTAATTTCCATGAATGCTTGTGCCCCAAAAGAGATCCATAAACTTTCATTCAAAATAAAAATAATGCATTGTGAACCAAAACTTGGTTTGGAGAGATCCAGAAAAAATACTGCATTGGAGTTAAGCAAATGGCAAATAGATTCTCATAAACTGGAGCATTATCAGCCTTAATATGAATAAAGATCCGCAATCTTTCACATTGCTAGTACACTCTACATGCCCCTCAAATTCCAAATGGGAGACCACCAACCTGAAGGATTGGGGACCACTGAGTAAATGATATTCATGCTCATGATCAACAATTTGAACACCACTCAACAGAGTTTAAACAGTCGAGATCTGAAATTTCAATACAGTGCTCAACTTATAACCACAATTGAGTCTCAAATTTCTGTGGCTAAGCTAAACAGTTGTTAAGTGAGCATTGCCCCATTTTACGATGTTTCTTGCCACAGTTGTTAAGTTTATCACCACAGTTATTCAGTTAGTAATCGTGTTGTTAAGAGAATCTGGCTTCCCTGTTGACTGACTTGTCAAATGGCTGCAAAGTGGAATTACATAACCTTGGGACACTGCAACAGTCATAAATATGAATCAGTTGCCAAGTGTCTGAATTTTGATTAAGTGACCGTGGAGATGCTACATTTGTAATTGTGGAAAACGGTTATAAGTCACCTTTTTCAGTACTGTTGTAACTTCAAACAGTCACTAAACAAAATGTTGTAAGTGAAGGACTATCTGTACTAACTGCCATACTACAATACTGTATATGTTGCGTTGACTTACAGTATTCATAGTCTCCATGCCTTTGCACTTATAATCTTGCTGCCACATATTTATTGATGCCCTTATAACACCTTATCCTACATCATGATTGTCCTGTTCATCGATACCCAGCTACACCCAAGTACCATAATTTGCTATTTGGAAGAATTTTACAACCATGTAACTATAAAACAGGTTGTGGCTCTTTTTGTCCCTGGCTTTTCTCCAAACTTAATTCCTTCTCTGTGCAACCCCTGCCCTGCCCCGAAAATGAAGGTCAAAGCAGTTGCTTGCCAGCTCCAGAGTCTTTTAAGCATGTCCCCTATTGGAACAGAAAGAAAAGATTGTTGTTTGGCTGTTGGGCAAGACTTGGATGCTGTGAATAGGATGGCAGGGGAGGAAGAAATTGCCTGTGCATAGCAATTAAATCTTCTTTATCCCACATGATGGGGGACCTGGCATGTCTCTGAGGAACTACCTATAAAACTCAGCCAGACATTTCAGCCCTGCAAAGTTCTGGGAAACAACACAGCTTCAGCAACAGAGGAGATGGACTACTCTTAGGGTCATTGAAGACCCTTTGTAGCTTTTTTTTAAAAATGAGATTTATTTTAGTAAACGTATCAGATATAGCAATACACTTTAAGCTGATATCTCCATTTAGTTGTAGTTGGGCTTGTTATATTTTGCACCGTGTATTTATCCTGTCTTGCATTTAATCGGTAAACAGAGGCATCCAGAGAGGATGGTGAAAAAGGTTGAAATGGAAAATGTGTTTGTGCAGTTGAAACTCTGTCTTTTTTTTTTTTTTTTTTAAATCATATTACATGTGAAAAAGAGGTGGGGTTTTAATCATAGAGCTGCAACTGCTGTCATGAACTGTTTTGATCCTCACCCTATGATGAATCTGCAAGATAGCTGATTAAATAGTAAGGGTTGGGTCCTTTACATCCTCCATCCTGAAGCTAAGCACAGGCTCCCTCAGGGCTGTGTGCTCAGCCCCTACATGTACTCGATATATACACATGACTGCATATCCTCTGATCCATCCAACATCATATAATAAAGTTCACAGACAATAAAACGGTGGTGGGTCTTATAACTGGAAGGGACAAATCAGCATTCAGGGAAGAAGTCTAGAAGTTATCCACATGGTCTTTAAAAAACAGTTTACACTTAAAATCTAGCAAGACAGATGGTGCTGGGTTTCTGGAATCACGGAGAGGAACTTGCCCACTGTATATTAAGGGGGACTATATAGAAAGGTTTTCCTCTTTTAAATTCTTGGGAGTGCTTATTAGTCAAGACCTCACCTGGAAATACCACACGTCTCTGGTGGTTAGGAAGGCTCAACAGAGACTTCATTTCCTTAGAGTCCTGTGGAAAAATTAGGTGGAATAATGGCTGATGACCTCTTTCTATCAATCTATGATAGAAAATATCCTTACATACTGTATAACAGTATGGTACGCTTGTTCAACAGCTGCGGGCAGGAAGGCACTACAGAGAGTGATAAATTCTTCATGGGAAACCATTGTCCCCTAACACCACTCGCCAGGTCTCGTTGTTTCAGCAGAGTGAGGAAGATACTTAGAGGCGATTCACATCCTGGTCAGTGTCTTTTCTCACTTTTACCATCAGGTGGAAGACACAGAAATATAGCCAGCCAGACAAACAGGTTTTAAAACAGCTTTTATCCACGGGCTGTCAGATTCCTAAATACAACTAAAATCACTCCATGCATACATGGAAACATATGACTGGTTTCTCCCTAATTACTTGTACAAGGACCATTTTCTATATTATTTATGTTGTATTGTATTTTTGTTATGGAAAGCACTAGCAGGAGCAAAATCAATTTCATTGTACAATGACAATAAAGGTTGTTGTTATTATTATACACAAAAAACTACATTATACACAGCAAATAAGATAACTATGCTCAGTTTCGTATCACAGATCACTAGTCGAACACTTCCCAAGCATTTAGGACTGCGTGATGTATCAGCGGATTATACAAACAGATCCCAGTATGATGGCCTTCTGCAGCTGACCAATGGTGATTTTGCCAGCGCCAATTGTTTTTAAGTGCTTGTCTTTCGGCACAGCATCCAATGTGCCGAGTACCATTGGAACCACCTGCACTGGTTTATGCCAGAGTCTCGATTCTGCTGTCACTAGGTATGGCAATGTCAATGCTCCACACTTTTTTCTTCTCCACAATTGTGATATTCGGGGTAATGTATTCCAAAACTTTGTCAGTCTATATTCGGAAGTCCCACAGTAGTTTTGCATGCTCATTTTCAACCACTTTCTCAGGCTTATGATCCCACCAGTCAGTGGTGGGATTCAAATTGTTCTGTACGCTCATTTGCATTCTCGAAACCCCGCGTTTTGATTGGTCAAAGTGCGGGGTGATCTGATTGGGTTAGCGAGCCATGCTGATTGGCCCGCTGAGAATCTCCCTGATTGGTGGATACGAATCGCGGGAGATTCAAAGTGGTGTCATTGGCCGCGGCCGCCGCGGCTTGAGAATAAAAAGCGGCTGTTTTTCCCTTGGAACCAGATCGGTTCTGGGGGCTAAATAAAGAGCTGAAACCATAGTCACTGCCTCCTGGTCTCCTTGCCGAATGGACATGACACAAATAATCTCTGCCCTAATTATTTCTTCCAACAACCAGTTCACCAAACTGCTCAGAACATTAACAACTGGTTCTCCTGTTGCGAACTGGTGCGAACTGGCTGAATCCCACCACTGCCACCAGTTCTTTACTACAGGCAGATGGTAGCTGTGACACAAGTTCCAGTGGACCATCTGTGCGACTGTGTTGTGACGTTGTAGTCAGTCTGAGCGATTGTCTTGCAACAGCTCAGTATGTGGTTTCATCTGTTTCTTTGCAGAGCTTGCATTTGGGGTCATCAGCAGATTTTTCTGTTCTGGCTTTAATTGCATTTGTTCTGATGGTTGTTCTTAGGCTGCAAGAATCAACATTATGGAGACCAGACCCCTAAAAAAATTCCAGGTGCTTATATAAATTGGTGCTTATATAAATGCCAATAAGCATATTCAGTAATTTTACCAGATATGATCTAAACTTTCAGTCAATCCGTGATTTGGTGCATTCAAGTGTCTCCTGTAGAATTCTGAACCAGATACAGCTGATTGGTTTTATATATACATATACATATATACTTGTTTTCTTAAGTTTTCGCGGGTACTTACATGTATGACATTCAGCTTTGTTCGGGTATTTTCCCACGTCATAGTAGTGGTGCTTTTAAAGTTGTAGCAACGTTTCAGCAGAATCTCATCTGCCATCATCAGGCTTCTGTATAGTGTTCATCACAGAAGCCTGATGATGGCAGATGAGATTCTGCTGAAACGTTGCCACAACTTTAAAAGCACCACTACTATGACGTGGGAAAATACCCGAACAAAGCTGAATGCCATACATATATACATACGTACATACATACATACATATATATACATACATACACACTCACTCTCTCTCTCACACACACACATATAAAACACAGAGAGATAATTCATGTCAGTAACCATGGTAATAACGCATTAAGCATCTGATTACTGTGAAAATGGCACTGTTTCCAAGGAAGAATTTCAGCTATTATTCAAATGCTTTACAGTATATCTCTGCAATGACTTTACAGAAACCTACATTATGCCTATTCAACAATATTTTTGGATGGCCCTAGATCTGTCACTCTGGGGATTCTATTACTGTACCGATGTATCTCAAAAAGAGCATAGATCAGTTGTATAGTAATATTTATAGTTCTAGAATACTACTATGTTGTAATTATAATATATTTTTGGCAATTTTCTGGAAGTGCAATTGATTTATTCATGTTTTTTAGACCTCACCTTCATTATTTTTATAAGTACTGGTAACTCAAGGTGGTGAACATATCTAACATTTCTTTCTCCTCCCATTTTCCCCACAACAGTAACCTTGTGAGGCAAGTTGGGCTGAGAGAGAGTGGATAGTCCAAAATCACCCAGCCAGTTTTTTATTTAAGGCAGGGCTAATTTCAAGCTTGGTGCCTTAAGCACTACATCAAAGTAACTAATCAATGCAATAGATCCATTGGCATACTACCAAGTGGTATGATTTCCCATGCATAAGATTTTTTTATTGTATACATAGAAAAATTGGTCACTATCAAATTTAGTTAAAAATTTCCTGTGCTGTGCTGAAGCCTGATCTATTATTTTCTGCTGAATATAGGTGCAGGATTACTGGTAAACTGATTTCTGTTTGACCCATTCATAATGCTTTTGAACTGCCTTTTAAAAGTTAATGTTCCTCAAAAGGATGCTTTTCTCTCATGTTACTTCTATGACATTTTCTTTCAATGTTTATATAATTAAAACAAGAAAGTAAGGAATTAATAAAAGCCCACTCCTGTAGGAAGTGATATTAAGTGACAATTTAGAAATGCAGATACCTTTGGGGAAATTAGGAAGCAATTGATTTTATTTATTGGCTTATTACTTGCATTTATGTCCCATTATGTCCCAAGCTAATTGTAAGACAGATATATAATTTTATAACAAGCTTGAAAGCCTTTATAATAAGAATGAAAGATAAATGAGAGCAATAATAATGAGTGGAAGAGTGACTTCCATGATTTTTGTTATGGTGGTAAACCTGTGGCCCTCCAGGTATGGCTGATTTAGAATGTAGAGTACTTTATTTGGCCAAGTGTGATGAGAAACAGGGACTTGTCTCTGGTGCAGAAGTTCTCAATGTATATGTAAAACAACAAAGCTCTCAAGGTATATAGGATTAGGTGTTCAACTGTCTCTGTGTCTAGTTGTTTTGGCAATGCTCTATAAGCAGCATCCTGAGGGGTGGATTGAAACAGTTTATGTCCAGGATGTGAGGAGTCCATAGACATTTTCTCAACCCTCCTTCTGACTCACACAGCATACAGGTCTTCTATAGATTATTATTTATTAGCTTTTTGACAATAGGTTGCAATTGGTTTTTCTGTAGTTCTAACTATCCTTTAGAGTCTATAACTATCTTATCCTATTTACTTGCTTTATCAAACCAGAGAGTTATTGAAGTACAGGTGACACACTCAATAATTCCTCTGTATAACTATATCAATAACTCTTGGGGCAGTTTAAACTTCCTAAGTTGATGCAGGAAGAACATTCTTTGTTGTGCCCTTTTAATGATGATTCTAATGCTAAGTGTCCATTTTTTCAAATTTCAAAAAAACCTAAAGGTTTTTGAAGGTCTATTGCTGATATTGTCCAGTCAAATATAGTAAGTAGTACTAGTAGGTAGAGTGGTAGAGTAGAAGGGCTCTTCCTAAAATCCACTCTCATCTCTACAGTTTCAAGCACGTTTAGCTCCATATTATTCTGACTGCACTACAGGGTGAATTGTTCAAGTTCCCATCAAAATGCATGCTCATAACTATCTTGAATGAGACCAATAACTATTATATCATCTGCAAACTTCAGTATTTAAGAGAGGGATCCTTAGAAATGCAATCATTGGTGTACAAAGAGAAGAGCAATGGAGAAAGCACATAGTCCTGGGGGATGCCTGTGCTAATTGACCAAATGCTTGATGTGATTTTCCCTAGCTTCATCTGTTGTTCATCTGTCAAACAGCTAATAATCCACCTATAAGTATGGACAGGTAACAGGCTGAGTCAATTTGGAGTGAAGCATTTCTAGAATCAATGCCAAGCTGAAGTCTATGAAAAGGGTTAGGGTAGAGTATTTGAAGCAAGAAGGGGCATTGTTCATCTCCCGTGTTTTTTAAAGATGTAGGTGAAGTTTTCAGCATAGGTTTTCAAGCTAGAAGGCATTACTTTCTCTGGCTGGTGCTTTTCCTATCTTTTTTCTATGAAATAGGCCTTGCACATCCTTTTCTAGGATGGGGGTGCTGGTGGTGGCAGAGGGTTGGACATAAGTGTAGTGTCATCTGCCTATTGATTATTCCTTTTGTTAAGTCCTGAGCATGGGCGCAAGGAACGGAGACGAGACATCGAACGGTGACTTCAACTCTTTATTGTGAAATAAGAACAGAGCAAATACTTGGGCAGCAGCAGCTCTTTTATAGAGCTGGCTGCTGTAAAAACAACCAATGATTTGAGTTTACCGCTTTCACAAGCATCCAATCAGAAGGGCCCATTAACAGCCAATCAGACTGGCCAGAAACGACCAATCACGACTCGCTATTCGCGGGCCAATGAGGAGTGCAGGATTACAAGCCTGCTGCAAAGTAAAGCTATTTAGGGTTGTTACTGCTGCGTTGGCTTAGTCCATAACACCTTTCAATAAGGAAGGGAGGTCTGCTGTGGCCAAGGATGTTCTTCAGGTTTCCCCACACATTTGCTGTTACAATAGCTGAGAATGAATTCTTCAGTTTTTTTGGAGTAGCTTCTCTTTGCTACCTTAATCTACTTTGTTGATACTTTCCTGGCCCTTTTTTTTTTTCCAGAAGTTTCTCTGCTGCCTGAGTGGATTGAATTCTGATATTAGATAACATTCCTGCTGGTCTCTGACTAGAAAATGATAATAAAGTTATTATATATGTTATGAGCTGTGCATTCACCTTGTCTTTATAACAAAGAGTGAGCCAAAGCTCATACATTGATTTAAAATAACCAGTTGCATGCTTGATTGTAACATCAAGCTAGTCACATCATTTTATTGTATTTAATGATGAAACAACAGGGACTTGTTTTCATTTTGGCAGTCTCACTGTTACCAAGGAAGCCACTCTGGGACCAATTAACAAGAGCTTATAAGTAGAGAAAAGCAGCCACTGAGAATAACTCTCACTCACAGTGACCTGCAGCTGAATTTGAACTGTTGACCTCAAATCTACTTAAACCAGGATTGGGAGAAATGAATAGGGCAAAGTGGATTTTGGAAAGATTTTGAGAGAAATTCCATTGTAATATTGTTGTTGTGGGTAAGGTGACCATCAGCCAAACCACTTGGAGTCCATGACTTATGCCACCTTTCATTGTTTAATAGCCAGAGAGCCTGGGGAACATTACGACATCAAAATCAGCTGAAGGGAATCAGAGACTCTAATGAGTCTACAGAGCAAACACAAGAGTTTCTTTATTCCCAGTCAAAGTGATGTGTGTGTAATGGGGGGGGGGGGCATTTTTGTCTTTCCCTCTTGAACTACAGAATTGGTGGGAGACCAGGGAAGTTGCCTGAAAAATAGGTGAAGTTCTAGAAACTGATGGTTGAGATGCTAAATATCCAAGACATAGATTTGGAAAACAAGGACAAGAAAAGGACAATAATATCCCAAAAGAACAACTAACTAGCTTATAAGTAGTTTAATAAGATCAATTAAATAGAAATGCATTTTACTCTTGCCAGTACCTCAACACAAAGGCTTCTTTGAACTGCTAAAGGCACTAAAGTAAGAGAATTACAACTAGAAAATAAAAAATGAACTATTCATTGCTTAGTTTGCTTTTTCTTTCTCAATGACAAATATACTGCAGGGCCATAATAGCCTAAACAGAGCAAGAGAAAGAAAAAAAAAGAATAATTATCACATGGATCCAATTCTCAGCTTTAGCTGATTCAGTCTGTACTATTGGGTGCTTGCAGCAGGTTTTTTTTTTAAAAAAAATACTTTGAAACTCAACTAAATACTGGAAGTAAACGATTGAAAGGGGATGGGGCTCTGCCTGTTAGATAATAAAGGTCTTAAAACTGAACAGAATGGGATCAGATTTGATGCAGAGGAATAAGCCAACAAAAGGACAACATAGGCTGGAACCTATGTTCCATATGAGGTTGTGAAAAAGAAAATCCTAAAAATTTCTCTCTTTGCATCCCAGTGGAAGAAGCAGTTGAAACAGAGACTCCAAATATTGGCAGGAACTCTATTCAGGGCACTCCATATTTTAAGAGACCCACAGGAGGAAACCTTGTGCAGCCAGACTCACCCTGTCCAGTTGTATGCATATATATCATGCAGTACAAGGTGAGAAAAGAAACACTTTTCCATACCCAAAGGGTATTTTGTTTCTCCTTTATGGAAAAGAAAATACAGGTGGGTTGCTTATGAAAAAGGGGTTGGAAATAAATCCAGAAGCCATGTTTTAAATGCTTTCCTACTTCATTTTTTAATGGATATAGACTTGCATCGCCTGTGCAATATCTGTTTAGAACCACAAGTTTTGTGACATATTCTAACACATCCTAACACACAATTGCTAAGCTAATCTCTTCATGATTTGTTGTACCTGAAATTTTAAGGATACACATGTTGGGAGTTAAGATCCAACCTAATACATGAGTTATTCAGTGAATTGGGGTGTTGAATGGAGTTTGCTCAATTATGGCATGGCTCTCACAGGGAACCTAACCACTGATCAACCAGAATGCTCCTTAGTCTCTCTCTGCCCAGCAGGCTGTTTAGTTTTGCTTAGTTTTGCCTTTGTTCTTTTTTACTGATTGATAAATATAACAACCAAAGATATGATGAGGTACAACCAGAAAAGAATTACAGAGTAGTGATTAAATGAGTGACATTCGAAGCTAAAAATATATCCATAAAGTATTAACACAGAAATACAGAGGCTCAGTTCTTTAATATGTTATTAAATCCAGCCATCTATTGCTTCATTTCTCAGTTTTGATGAAATATGTTGTTTCAATAATTACAGGCTTCTGTATTGAGTTCGTCTGTGAGTCAGACTTTTAGACGAACACTATATAGAAGCCTGATGATGGCAGATGAGATTCTGCCAAAATGTTGCTATAACTTTTAAAGCACAACTATAATGACATGGGAAAATAGGGCACCTTGAAATATTGAATATAGTTAACAAATGGATATACTATCATTAATCCCATTCAGATATTCATGCTATAAGCAACATGATTATGTCTTTTTTTCCAAATTAAATATTGCATTGGAAATGAAATGAAAAAATGATAGAAGAGAACACACCAAAGTATTTGTTTTATAATAAAGGTTTCAGTCTTACGTTACTTTATATTAAAATTTCCTTTGTGTTGTTATATGGTGTATGTATGTGTGAAGATGGATGGATATTTCTTTTTTTTTTTTGTAAAAGTTTTATTGATTTTAACAACAGACAAAAAACATATAAGACATAACACATGACACACAAAAAAACAAAAAAATAAAAAAAAAATTTAAACATTCTTCATAAATTTACAGTGTATCGGTTGGTTTACCACTCCCTTTTGTGCATCCATTTCATAGTCATCAGAATAATTATATTACATAATAACTCACATTATCAATCATCAATAAAATATCCCAATATCATTATTAAACAATCATTTGACTATAATTTTACTAATTCATACTTAAGCGAGATAACTATAATTAGGTTAAATTATTTTATGACAAATCATGAAATCATATCAAATCTATCATAATAAAATATTCTTAAGAATTATCAAAACCAAGAAAAATTATATATTCATTATTTCCTAAATTTCTAAATATTCTATTATCATATTGTATTATCTAACCATTGATAAAAAAAGATCCCAAACTTCATAAAATTGTTTATCTTCTTGTTCTCTAATTTCAAATGTCAATCTACTCATTTCAGCACATTCTGATATTTTCTGAATAATTTCTTCCTCTATTGGTATTTTCTCACTCTTCCAATGTTTAGCAAATACAATCCTAGCTGCTGTTAATACATTTACAATCAAATATTTTAAATTTTTATTATATATATCAGGTACGATTCCCAATAAAAAAATCTCTGGTTTCAAATCTATGTGTTTCTTTATCAATTTTTCCAGCCATATGCGAATTCTAGTCCAATATTTCCTGGCCTCCTCACAAGTCCACCACATATGGTAATATGAGCCAGGTATCTGATGACATTTCCAGCACTTTTCAGATTTATTCTTGAACATTCTTACTATTCTTGTCGGGGGAAAGTGCCACCTGTAAAACATCTTATACAAATTTTCTTTATATGCTGTTGACATTGTCATTTTATAATTTTGTGACCACAGTTTTTGCCATTTCTCTAAATCAATCCCATATCCAAAATTCTTCCCCCAAGCAATCATTGTTTCTTTAACTTGTTCTTCCTCTAATTTAATTTCCAACAAATAACTATATAATTTTTAATCACTTTTTCATCAGTACCTGTCAAAATCCTATCTAAGTCAGTCAATTTATCATAAAATCCTTCTGTTTTAGAATCTTTAAGATACCTTGCATGTATTTGCGCATATGAAAACCAATTCATCTTTATACCTTGTTCTTCTAAATTTTGCATCATTTTAAGTTCACCCTTTTCATCCAATATTTCCTCATATCTAACTGTTTGTTCCTTCTTATAAGTTATAGGATACGAAAAAGCTTCAATAGTTGATAACCAAACTGGAATTTTCAAATAACATTGTTTCTTAATATTCTCCCAATTCAACCATTACGATTCCCATATATAACACCTTCTGAAATAACCCTGTGATTTAGTTCCCTTATACCATAAAAAAGCATGCCAACCCAATAATAAATCATGACCTTCTAATGTCAACAATCTAGTCTTTCTTAACGTTATCCATTCTTTAACCCACATTAAGTTTGCAGCTTGATAATACAACTCCCAATTAGGAAGACCAAATCCTCCTCTAATTCTAGCATCCTGTAAAAGTTTTAATTTTATTCTCGCTTTCTTGCCTTGCCATATATACTTCAACACAATTTTATTTAGTTCTTTGAAGTAATCCTTACTTAACCTAATTGGTATTGTTTGAAACAAATATAAAATTCTGGGTAAAATATTCATCTTGATTGTTGAAATTCTACCTATCAATGATAATTGTAGGTTTTCCCATTTTTTCCGGTCGGATGCTATCTGCTGTTTAAGCTTAATATAATTATTCTCTTTCAATGTAGTACACCTTGACATCAAATATATCCCCAAATATTTAACTTTATTCGTAACTTGAATTTTCAATAAATCTGCCAGCTCTTCTCTTTGAAGATGGATGGATATTTCTTTAAATATGTTAATCAATTCTTATCTTTTTTTCTGGGCAGCTGGGAACATTTTCAAACAAAGCATTGGGATGCCATTCTCCATCAACTATATTTTGTAAGAAAACTTATGGGATCCATTTTTGGAAATAAAGAAGATGCCAGAGGCTGGCATTTTTAAATTATTCTTTTTTAAATATTGTAATATTATTAACCAAAAAATTCAGGCAGGGCGTGAACCCTAGAAGGCATCAAGGGAAGATTCTGTGGGTGTGCCCAGGGGCTGCACAGCTGAGAAGAGCAGCTGGCCTTCCATGCTTTCACTAGCAACACACAGGGAGAAATTATTAAAGGAGGGCAGTGCAAAGGTAAAGCTCAGCAAGGTTTTTGTAATGTAACAAGCTGCCCAGGGAATTTATTCTGAGGCTCCAGACTGCAAAGCAGTGTGCTTACTGGATTTCATCATGACAAAAAAAAAGGGGGGGGGGCTGGAGGGAGGAGAACTGACTATGTATAAAAGTTGCACCAATATACAAGACACACATTTGGAAGTCATCATCAGAAAGAGAGAGAGAGAAAACAACAACTTAATTGCAATGTGAATCACGGGAAGGAAAAAAAAAAAACCTTCAGTGAGTATAATAGGAGCCTACTTATCTTTATTCCTGCTTTTTTCTCCTTCATGCATAGTAGGTGTTAATGAGCAATTTCAGAGCTTCTGCTGTCTTCCATCTTACAGTTCTTGAGTGGGCAACATTATTGATAGAGGATATCTTTACACAGGGAGTGTCTTTTGGGAAGTAGAAAAATGTTCATTGTAAGAACATAGAATAATAGAAACTGAGGAGAAGGAACATAGAATAATAGAAATATTTAAAACTTCCCAGTGATAGAACACCTGCAAGTTTGGAGGTGGACTGTTCTACTGATTAATTGTTCTTACTTTCAGGAAATTTCTCCTTAGTTTTAGGTTGGATCTCTCTTTAATGATCTTCTACTTGTTACCTCTTGTGCTGGCAATAAAGAAATAAATAAAAATAAAATAGCGAAAACAAAGAAACAAATAAAGCTTTCAATTGTCCTGAGTGCCTTAGTAACTCCCTTCCAGATGAGTGCAAAATACACAAGTCTGCCCTAAAATACACAGAAAATATAGAAGGACCAGTCAGATATTTTATTGCTGTAGCATTTGAGGAATGAGAGATGTGTACTTCCAACTCTTTAAACAAGAAATTGCAAGACATCTAAAGCAGAGGCAGTGAGGACATCCCAATTGTTTGTTGGAATAAGAGAACTGAAAAGGATAGGACCAGGACTTGTGATGGGAACTGAAGTTATGGTTACCAAGTAGCTACAATCGTCTTGCAGTTTTTCCTAGCCCAACTCTCCAGAAGACTTGGTATTCAGTCTCCAGGCAGCATGGCAAGTACATCTGATTTGGGAATGGTTTTTCTCAATAATTGTCAGCTGTAATTGTAAGTGTACCTGCAGTGATTAGACATATACAAGAGAAATATCATATGGATAGAAAATTTCGTATTTTGAAAGAGCAGCAACAATACAAGGCAGACAAAGACTTAGAAATATACTTCTGTATAATAATTACTTAAATATTGATCAGTTTATTTATTTCTGACTAGTTGGCCAGATGTATTAGACTAAAGCCAATGGAAAGGAACTATGGAAAAAATAGAATAGGCTGGGTTTTGGAATGACACTAGATGGCAGCTATGAATTGCAGTGCTGAACATTTTACCTGCTTGGGCTCAAAGGGAAAGTGCCTGATTGCAAATCAAATATTTTATTCAAAATATGAAAAACAAAAACAAAAATGTAGTAAAAAGAATGATAGGAAACAGCTTATGTATCTGAAAAATAATATGAATTAATATAAATACTTCTAATTTTATGAGGGGGAGTTGTTTAAAAGCTTGGTACAATGCCATTCTGTTTAAAAACAGTCAAGGTCATACAGGTAGTCCTTGGCTTAAAATAATTCATTTACCAACTGTTTTGAAGTTAAAACAGCACTAAAAAAAGTGACTTATGACTAATCCTTGAACTTATATGATCATTGCAATGTCTCCACAGTCATGTAAATTAAAATTCAGGCAGTTGGCAAACAGCATGTATTTATGACCATCATAGCATCCTGGGGTCATGTGATTTTCATTTGCAACTTTCCCAGCAAGCCTCTGACAAAATCAACTAGAGAAGCCAGATTTGCTTAATAATAGTGCAATTCACTTAACAGCTGCACTGATTTGTTCAACAATTATATCCAAAAGGGTTGTAAAATTGAATATGACTCACTCAACAACACAGTTGTTGAACATAACTCACTCACTACACAGCTTAGTAATGAAAATCCTGGTCTTGAGTATCATTGTAAGACAAGAATTACCTGTAAACAATAAAAATTATATAGCACCTTTCTATTGCATGACTTGAAGAAAGATGGGATTTATTATTCCCTTACTATATTGTACTGCTGGCATATGCTGAAGCAAAGGCCACACTGTTCTTTTAATGGAATGGGGAACAAATCCAACACTTTACAGCTGCTTTCAGTCAATGTAAGTTTTAAAAAATCTCATCAAGGGAGAGGTGGTGTTGATTTAGGGGTTTGGAGCAGATTTATTTATTTATTTACTTTGGTATGGAGATACGAAGTAGCACTAGTTCATTTAAGTTAGCTACTACTTAAAAGGTACATAGAACCTGTTAGATCTGGGAGAGTGGGCGCAAGGAACGGAGATGAGGCATCGAATAGTGACTCCAACTCTTTATTAGTGACTTCAGAACAGAGCGAAAAGCTAGCGCAGCAGCAGCTCCTTTTATAGAGCTGGCTGCTGTCACAACACCCAATGATTTGAGTTTGCCGCGCTGAGAGCATCCAATCAGCAGCGACCCGCTATCAGCCAATCCAATCAGCCAAAACTGACCAATCATGATCCGCTGTCAACGAGCCAATCAGAAGTGCAGGCTATGAACCTGTCGTGGAAAGAAAACTACTAGAATCGCAAGCTAACGAGTTTGCTTAGCTCTAATAGAACCTTAACACATTTTTTAAAAATAAACATTCCCAGCATTATCTCAACTTAGCAAATGAACAGAATTCTCCAGATGAACCCTCAGATGCAGCCTGGGATGCCTTAAAAGGTGCATATATTATTTTTGGCTAACAATCTAATTCTACAATCAATCAAACTGTGCAACATTTCCTCCAAATTTTGAAAAGCATATTTCATTTAAAAAAATTTTTTCCTATAAGCTCAAGGGTGGCATGCCTGATAGCTGGGGCAGGGGGGGGGGAATGACCCTCTGTGCTATTCCTTGATGCTTAAGTATGGGCTTATTCATTTCCTTAATGATCAATCAGAGTGGCCTCAACTTCTTAGCCCAGGGGCAGCTTTTGAAACCAAAGCCTACCTATTATCAATTCCCCATTCAAACATTAAGAGAATGCTATGGATCTTTTCCCAAAATGATTGCCTTAGTGGTCCCCTGGTCAAGTACAAAACAGTCATTTACCAAAAGATGAAGTGCGTGAGATGCTTTCTTTTTCTCCTCTCCAGTATCTCTGCTGCTTCTCGTTTATCTTCATCTTTTTTACTGGGCAGTGATCACATTTCCAAACAAACCCTTCCTGTGAACTGCAGTCATCCATAACTTTCTAAAAATACCTCTGGAGCTTATGTGGGGCCTAGAGACATTCTTGGTAAAAATAGATGATACTAGAACAGGCACATCGCTTTACAGCATGCCAACTTTCAATGTATTTATTTTAAAAAACACTGGGAAAGAAATGCAGTCAGGTGAAGTAGGTATCCTTGGTAAGTGTTGAAGAAAGGATCTCTGACACATTGGTCTGTCTCTCTGCCATATCTTCCAAATTAAGCAATTAAAATTACAGGAACAAGTGGATCAAATCAGTTCACTCTGATTTCTCTGTCACTCCCTCCCTCTTTTGCATCTGCGTGGCCAAACCTATCACTTCTCAGTGTTCAAGGTTGAGCATCAATGTTGTATGAACTTTTCCTTCAACTACCTAGGGAGTATATTTCTTTCCTCAACAATTCACCTCTTGACTCACAGGAAATTAGAGTGGGAGGACAGCAATAGGGTTTATAATGAAGGGGGAGCAGTATTATCAAAGACTAGGCCATGTTCCCTCCTGTGACCCTCATTGATTCTACTGCTAACCTATTGGCAAATTGAATATTTAAGAATTTATTTCTTTTTTTTTTTAATAAAGTTTTATTTGGGTTTTCACACATACAAAATACAAGTAAAACATCTTTTTTGAAAATAGCATGGTCCCAGTTGAACTTCTTTATACAGACAAAAAACTCAATTTCATGCTCCTTTTTGTATTCTATTCCACATCTTATACTATTTTACATTTCCTATATAGTTTTTCCCCTCTTTTAATTTTCTCAATTTTATTTTGATTATCTCATCTCAATTCAAATCATTATGTTTATACTTTTGTCTGTTCTGTTTCAATTTCATATTATCTTTTCTCATTAAACAAATTTTCTCCTGTAGTTACTAATTGGAGTATGACACCTTTATATCTTTTAATTACATCCATTCAATTCTTATTTAAACTTCAATATATACCTTAAGTTTATGACCTTCAATATAATACATAATACATAACTTCCAATCGAATTCTGCTTGGTACATTCTTATAATGCACACTATATTCTTTAAAAAGAAAAAAAAGAAAGAAAGATTGCAAATATATGTAATTATATACCCTCATTCCATTCCAGTTTGAGCTTCTTCAGACAGATCGAAACCTCATCTCTGCAAGGCTTCGATCCATGCTCGCCACTGGAGCGCCCCGAGCCAGCTGGTTTCGGGGCTAAGCCACCCAGTAGAGGTGGTGAAGGGGGGGAGGCTGCCAGCAGGGTTGAGGAGAGCTGCATCTGTCCTCCCCAGCTGGCCATTACTCCCTTTCCTGAAGGCAGTTGCAGCGGTGGTCAGAAATGGCCACCACAAAGAAGAACTCAACCAGAAAAGAATGTGCAGGAGGAAGATAAGAAGAAAAAGTTTTGGTTGACCGGGTCAAACAGCAAAAGCAACAAATAAGGTACCCTGAAATTGAAACTTTTAAAAAACAATAACATTGTTCCCTAAGAAGATTTTTAAGCTGTGAAGGAGAGAGAAAAGGGAAAAGATTTGGTTTTCTTCTTTTCCTATACTGACAGCTAAGAGACTTAAGCAAAAAATTGGAAAAAAATCTACTTTGACATCAATAGGCATTTAATGCTGAAAATCAAAAGTCAAAGGGATAATAAAGATTTCTGGATAATTAAAAGCTTTTGAAAACAGGAAAGGATGGAAAAAGAATAAAAGGGTAGGATCTGGAAGGGAGGAGACTGCCTGGAATTAAAAAATAACTTACAGCAAAATCTCAACAAGACTTCCAAAAGATACATTCTAACTGAAATATCGCAACAAAAACCCCAGGAAGAGAAAGTCAAAAAAGAAATGAGAAGATATAACTTGGGACTACCTGGATTACTTGATGATTTCTGGATTCTTGGTTATTGTTTTGAATGACTAAAATTGGGTGGTTGTTTAAGACTGTTTAAAATGGCTCCACTTTTAGAAGAACTGAAAATGGAACTTAAAAAGTACAAAGAAGATGCACAAGAAGGGAGAGGTTATTTTGGCTTCGTATTTCAATTTTTTAGAAATGGAGATTTGGAATTATGAGAAGCAACAAGAAATGCCTGCAGAACAAGAAGATTGTGACAAAGACGAAGCCATCTTTAATGAACAAGTAATCTTAGGTGGGGGGAAAAAAGGAAAGGGAAGAAAGAGAATGGAAAGTTTAAGATTGGGAAAAACAACTCCCCCCAAAAATAGAGTGAAAAACAAGTATAAAATCAGAAAGCAACATAAGAGGGAAATGCAGAAGAGAGAATTAGAACTAGAGAGACAAGGGGGTAAAAAGGGGAGGGAGAAGATGAGAGGGAAGAAAGCAAAGAAAAGAAGTTATAAAGGACAGAAGCAAAATATAGAGGAACAGAAATAATGGGTGAAAACTTAATGGAAAAAGGGATTCTGCAAAGGTACATAAGATAGTATGGTTATATATGAGAAGCAGAAATAATTTTAGAAAATATGAAAATGTATGATTAAGAATTTATTTCTGTTTGACATCTGAAGTAGGAACTATAATAGAATATAGTCTGGATTCCCAGATGGGAGGGAGTGCATTCCAAAGGAGTAAGAAACACCTCAGTTCAGATCAGAGGTGGTATTCAGCAGTTTCTGATCAGTTCTGGAGAACCAGTAGTGGAAATTTTGAGTAGTTTGGAGAACCGGCAAATATCACCTCTGACTGGAGATTTTACAGTACCCTTCCCTGCCACGCCCACCAAGCCACGCCCACCAAGCCACGCCCACAGAACTGGTAGTAAAAAAATTTCAATCCCACCACTGGTTCAGATGTTTGTGGGAGAGAAATGATGAAGGCAGTTCTTCCCTAATAGTTCCCAAAGTACAGTATATGCTTACAGGGATGGTAGTCTGCTTTGGTTTGGCAAGATTCTCTGTATAGGTGAGAAACAATAAAGAATCAAGTTGCATCAAGTTGAAGCCCCAACATATCAGAAAGGCACCAAAGTAAAAAAAGGTTGAGATACCCACATTTACCCATGTCTATCAATTTCTCCTTATTGCCAATACATATTGGATAACTGAGAAACCTTTAAAATGTCAAAATAAACAACATATTTCTCATTGATTATAGAAAGGCTTTTGGTTGTGTTAATATATCAAGCTATGGAATTTGCTTAGAAAAACATGATTCCTGGAACATCTGATTATCTTCATGAAAAATTTATATAAAGGTCAGGAAATGACAGTATGGACAGAATTTGGCAAAACAGACTAGCTTTGTAGCATGTGCCAGAACAGATTAGATTATTGATATTTCTTCCTCCAGTTCTAACAGTCCTCTTCTTCCAGTTCTGTTTCCCTAATATATATTCAGCATATGGGTTGAATAAATAAAAATAGGGTATATAGCTTGCTCACTTCCTTGTCATTCTAGAAATAAAATAATGGGAAGGGTTGGGTTGGGGTGGAGTAAATGGAACAGAATAGATTCATTGGCCAAGTGTGATTAGCCACCCAAAGAATTTGTTTCAGATGCAGAAGGTCTCAGTGTATATACAAACAATAAAATAATATAACACTAATATATCAATAAGAGAAGATGATAGAAAAGATGAGAAAGATAGTAGTAATACAGCCATGCTACATGGGACTCTGGGTTTGGTATTGCAACCAACAGAACAGGTACAGATTTCAACAGATAGTTAGCACTGCAGAAAAAACAATTGTAACCAGACTGCCTTCCACTGAGGACCTGTATAGTGCAAGAATCAAAAAAAGGGTTGAAAAAAATATTTACAGACCTCTCACATTCTGGACACAAACTGTTTCAACTCCTTCCCTCAGGATGCTCTCTATAGGTCATTGCCTGCCAAAACAACTAGACACGTTTCTCTCTCTCCCACCCCCATGCCATCACTCTGAACATCTAATTCCCATAGTCTTATGTCCAAGGATATTTACCCATGTAGCATGAAATGTTCTGAAGGAGCAAATGTATGAACCTGGTCCAAGAGGGGTGTACACTTTTCATGAGTCAAGGATTGCAAGTCTTTGAATTGTCTGTTTGGAAACCCATTGCAAAATGATAACAAAAGATTGTTAAAATGTGGGAGTAAAAATTGCATTAATTAAATATTAATATTATGCAACAATTCTTCAGTCTTGTATTTCCTCAAGAAGCTCATATGCCAAGGGACAGTGAATAAATCCATGTTTTTATCCTCATAACAACCTTGCAAGGCTGATTAGACTGAGAGCTGGCAAATAGGAAGCTTCACGCCTGAGTGGAGATTCAAACCAGATTTCTCCTTTTCATCCAAATGTTTTTTAAATACATACTACTGATTTACAGGAAGAGTTAAAAACTGTAACCAAGTGAAATTAACGGATCTTCATTTTATCAGAGTAACTGGTTTAATCGTTGCATTTTACTAAAAAACAAGTCATCCCAGAGTATTAACAAGGTCTCATGTCATGTCTTTTTGTTCTATCATAAAGAACCATAGTATTTAATTGCATATTTGCTGCATCTTGAAAGAGTGAGAGCAGACAAGCGGAGAAGAGGATCGAACCATGGCAGGCATCTTGTTGTATTGCTTCAGCAGGCTTATTATTTCTAAGGTGATGGCTTTGCACCTGAGGAATAAAAGGCCCACAACTGAATAATAGGGTATTTGGAGTGACCAGCAAAAAAAATCAGTGAAAACTGCCCATTTGTTTTTGCTTTATCTCTTCAACAAAAGACAGGATCAAAACAGGCATGTCATTTGCAAATACTGCACCCTAATAATAAAATCAATACTTTCTTATTTCAGCTGAGAGCTGTCCTTTCCCCATGACTCCTAATGAGGGGCGCAATCTCAAAGGCAGTTGGAATTTTAATTATAACCTTTTTTGCACAATGAGGCAAAGTGGTGCCCCATCTGCAAACCAGATTTCTTTCTAAGACAATTCTTCCTTAATCTAGGTCAGGAAATATAGTAGGAGCATATGTGTGGGTGGGGGTAATACTCTCCCTAGAGGGAGACTGTTCAGATACTGCTTTTTTTTTTTTTTTTTACCAATCTTAAGACTAGCAAAGATGGATGATGGGCTGTCAGAAGAGATTGCATCATGAACCAGTACCCCTGAGAATTAGACTACTTAATGGACAACCAGCAGATTTTAAAATATAGAGCTTGGGCAGCAGGGATGGGGGACTTTCTTTCACAGCTTTTTTTAAAAACAAATCTGTGCACCACCAAAAAATGCTGGTAAGCTCAAAGGCCTAACTTAACATAATCTTTTTTTCATAAATAAATCACAAATTGGAAGGACTGAAGTATCCTGCAAAGACTGACTATTGGAAGCTTTTGTACATGTATGTATGTTGCAGTTAGCATTTTTTTTCAACAATCCTTGCCAGCTTTCATGTTTTCTTTTGTTGGCCTCTTTATTCTTAACTTTTTAGTAGGAAAAAGCCAGCAATCTTTATCCGCTACCCACCTCAAAAAAGGCTCCACACCTTTCCAGGTTCTGAATTTGGTAAATTCTAGAGCCTCAGCATACTTTTAAACAAGTCATGATCTATTCTCTAATTCTAAGCAAGAAAAACAACAATAATCCATAACAATTATTTAAACATACTTGATAATGCTAGGACTAACTTCTGGGAAAACAAAGGAAGGAATTTGAAATTATGAGCCATGATAGCGCAGTGGTTAGAATGCAGTACTGCAGGCTTCTTCTGCTGACTGCCGATTGCCAAGTCCCACCAGCTCAAGGCTGACTCAGCCTTCCCTCCTCCTGTGAGGTCGGTAAAATGAGGACCCAGATTGTTGGGGGCAATATGCTGACACTGTAAACTGCTTAGACAGGGCTGTACAGCACTTTGAAGTGATATATATAAGGCTAAGTGCTATTGCTATTACTATGTTCTAAAATAATACCATTACTTATTGATCAAGTTAGCCTTGTTTTCTGTTTGTGACAGAAAAAAGTATCGGCTGGAGTATCTGGATTATAAACCATGAAGAGTCAATTGTTCTGCAGTTGCAGTTGCAACATCTCCAAGGGCTCTTGGTGGGGTAGCTCAAAAAGTGAAGATGGTGGCCATGATTGCATGATAGTTGTTCCATAATCTTTATACATGAATCATGAGACATTAAAAGGAGCAGAGCTTGTCATGAAGCTGCCATGTTGAGTGTTCTGACTCCTTTCTATGGGTACCCCTGAACATTTCTATAACCCTCCCCCTTTCACATTTTTTTCTCCCTAGGACAGGGGTAGGGAAACTTGGCTGTTCTATCACTTATGGACTTCACTCCCAGAATGTATTGTCCTACATTTGTATATTAAACAGTCCCATTCAAGTCAAAAATTGATTTCCCCCACAACTGAAAAACCAGTAGGCCAGGGATGGGGAACCTTTTATGGCTCACTCAGGAATTCTGGGAGTTGAAGTCTATAAGTGATACCGTATTTCTCATATAATAAGGCTGGGTCTTTTTTTTTTTTTTTGAGTCCCGAAAAAATGGCTAGGCCGTCTTTTTGGGGGTGACTTAATTCCACCCCCCTTGCATCTTCGGGCAGGTGGGTGGCAACAACTTGAATGTTAACCTCGGTGTTGGTGGGGCACTTCGTATCGGGATCAATGCAGGCAGCACCATATCCGGGTGTGCAACAAAAGTTCTTCCCAATAGCAAGCCCCCCCGCCATTTCCCCATTTCACATGTTTTAATCTAGGCCTTAATTTGGGGGGGAGGGGCTTAATTTCATTTCATGCCTATAAAACATGCTGGGACTTCCTATTGGGGGAGGCCGTATTGTTGGAGAAACAGGGTAGAAGAGCCAAGTTTCCCTACCCGTGCCCTAGGATATTCATATAGACAGTCAAATTTTAGCTTCCCTCTCATGAAATGAGCGAGCTCTCATGATTTGTCCCAGCTTCTGCCAACTTAGCAATTTGAAAGCATGTAGAAATGCAAGTAGAAAAATTGGGACCACTTTGGTGGGAAGGTAACAGCGTTCCATTTGCGTTCAGCATTTAGTCATGCCAGCCACATGACCACGGAGACGTCTTCAGAGAGCACTGGCTCTTTGGCTTTGAAATGGAGATGAGCACCGCCCCCTAGAGTTGGGAACGACTAGCACATATGTGCGAGGAGAACTGTTACCTTTACTGAAATAAGAGCATTTTATTTGGTCAGCAGATTCATAATACACTATGAGTTTTCTAAAATAGTAAAAAAAAAATATCGCATTTTGTAGCATAAATGCACCTTTAATAATGCATCATTTTCTAGCAGATTGAATTTTCTTGGTATTGGAAAATGAAATTTTAGGGAGTCTTTAATTCATACCTGCATTATTTCCCAATTTTGGTAAGATATCAATTGCACATCTCTATGTTTTTTGATGGCAAGCTAAATGTGGCAATGCCTTATATTCCCCTGCCCTCCGATATTTTACTATAAATGAAAAGCTGGGAAATGAAATGGTGTAGGAAAGACTACTTAACCCTTCACCTCTGCATTTCTTTTTTCTTATAGAAATACTACATACATGTAGAGTCTAAGCATGATGGGGAGAGATGAGGCAAATGGGTGTTTCATGAAAAAGGGATTAAATTGCCTTGCAGATCAGCTGCATCATAGTTTGTTTCAGAGCTCATAAATTTGTCAAATGGTACTTGATACAAATTGCTGATCCTTGCCTGTACCCCATTCCATATACAGTCTTGTGCATAAAGGATTCCGCTTTACTCAACTATACATTGCTGACTATTGTATAACGTTTTTTAACTATTGCTTTTCAAAATAGTAATATCCAGATAGGATTTTGTTGTTGTTGTTCTAATGGACCAATAAGACAGTAAACTGATAGATCAATTCAATTTAAAGCTATTGTTCTATCTACTCAATTGCTCCAATCTGCCCAATTCAAAAGATGCCTTCTGCTAAAATTTACTTATGGGCTACTTGGTTTTTTTGTAAATCTTTTTTATATGATTAATGAGGCAAAGTTTTATTTTTCTCACAAGATTGGATTATTCTTTTTCCAGTTGCAACATTCCCCAAGAAAAAAATATTCAGAAAGATCTCAGATGTTTGAAAAGCAGATGATTTAGAAACTTCTTTCTGTTCTTATAGAATTGTAATCAATTGCTCCAATTGCACATATTTTAGAGCTGAATGGAATGCAAAACTTGTTGGTTGCTTTGAATCTCATTTCAATCTGCAGTTAATATAAAAAAACATCATTCTGAATAAAAATTCATCAGAAGATAAACAGCACTTGTTAGGATCCACATGTATTGTTTTCCAACTTTCTGCTTGTTAATTATTGCCAATTCCCATGCTTTCTGCTGCAAGATATGCTACCTGAAACATGTTGGGCCATCAATCTCTCAGTTGTATTACTTTTTCAATAATATATGCAATGAGACCTATTTTTGATTCACAAGATTTATCTGGCTTGTAAAATCTTGTTTCTGTCATCAGTACCTGAAAACACCTTGTACTAAAAGCTTGTTGACAAAAGGCATGAACTGAGCCAAAGTTTTTTCAATGCTTCTGGATTTGACTGAGTTTCAAGTATCAAGTTTAATCTGGGAGTACATTCAACTACTTGCAGAATACCCAAACGATTCTGTGAGTGGATGGATAAAAGTATCCATCCAGTTAATTAGTATGTCTGAACTTGTTGTAACTATGTATCATTGCAACTATGTATCATTCATGTGTTTACAACTATGTATCATTCATGTGTAATCATTAACTTCTGTCTCTTCAGTGACCTTTGCAAGGCACGTACAAGGGACAAGGAGCTAGACGGTTGTTAATAAGCTTATCCACATTGTAAATGATCTGTCTGGTATGCAGCTTTGTAAACATACACATCCTGATGGAATTATCCTGTTTGACTTGAGCTTTGATTAAATCATTTTCTTGTAAAAAAGCACAATAAAAGAGCGTGTGCCAAGACATTCGGGGCGCGCTCATCCCGAGGAACTTCGCCTCCTGTCGTTTCTCTTTCCTTCGCTCCCTATCATGAGCCGCCCATCTGATGCGGGATAGCAGATACCGCATTCTGGTGACCCCGACGTGATTCCCTAAGGGGGATACGTTGCAATGCGCCCATATCTTATCAGCTCAATGGGAGCTGTGCATCGCCAGGCCTGAAGCGAATTGCACATCATCGGATCTGAAACACGGTCTCGACTTTCCTAAGTATGGGTGGAAACTTTTCTCAACAACAGACGCAGCATCTGAAGGAATTGAAGGAGTTAGTCGCTTCTTCTTCTAAATATTCTGCTAATTTAAAGGGCTCGCCTGTAAAAATGAAACCTATTGCTACATTATTGGCTTATGTGTGGCAACATTGTCCCAATTATTCAGAGGAAGGGTCCTTAAAAATTTCCACTTGGCAAAAAATTGGTGAACATCTCCATAGTCCTCCTCATGCACCTATTGGCATTTTGGTCACTTGGAGGAAAATTATGGAGGCTTTAAAAGTCCATTATAAAATAGAAGCAGGGAGTGTGTTTGAATCTCCCCCGCCAAGTTATGATAACTTTTCAATTTGCTCTAACTCAGGCAGAAGCTGCTGCCATTATTCAACAATGCCCCACATGTAGTAAGCAAGGACATTCCATTCCCATAGGAGTAAATCCTAGAGGATTAAAAGCTTGTGAAATTTGGCAAATGGATGTAACTCAGTATCCACCTTTTGCCCCTTGGAAATATTTGCACGTTTCCATAGATACATATTCAGGGTTTATTCTGGCCACCCCTCAAAGGGGAGAAACTGTAAAACATGTCATCAATCATTCAATTCGTACCTTTGCCTCGCTGGGACGTCCAAAAGAAATCAAAACTGACAATGGACCTGCCTATACAAGTTCTGCGTTCCAGGACTTCTGTAACAGATGGGATGTAACCCACAAGTTTGGGATTCCCTACAACAGCCAGGGGCAGGCTATTGTGGAACAAGCGAACTTATCTCTGAAACGTGCTCTTGATCGATATTCGTTGCGGGAAAACCCCCCGAACCTCCCAGCATTGCAAAATTCTCTTAATATTTGTCTTTACAATTTAAACTTTCTTAATCTGACTGGCATTCCTCCCACTTCTGCTGTTTCACGTCATTTTTCCTCCCCCTCCCCCCTGCCTAACAGACCTCTGGTATATTATCACAGATTGCCAGATCCTGCCTGGCAGGGTCCCGCTGAGCTTCTCACTTGGGGACGAGGCTACGCTGCGATTTTACTACCAGACAAAACCACTTGCTGGATCCCTGGTAGGGCGGTTAGACCCTATCATGGGAATTCCTCCACTACATCTGTATCTTAAAACTCTTCCTGATATTCTTGCCTATATCTTCTTTGCAATTTCTACCTTACTTCAACAAAACCTATGCTTCCTGTCAAAAGACTATTCGTGTTAAAACCATTTCATTAACAGAAGGCTATTATACTTGTTCCATGTGGGTACGTCATGAAAATGCTACCCGTAGTTTTCACTCTGTCACTTCTGTTTTGTTTAAAGAACACTCTACCACTCGTTCTTTTGTTCCTTCTTTACTCTTCCTATGGAAAGGAACCTTAAAATCTTTTCCTCTATTCAATCTAAACATAGGGGGACCTAGATGTCCTTCTATTGTATTATGGGTTCCCCCACCCCAACTAACATCCTTGATGAATTATCAAATTAATCTTTATTGTCATTATTGTAATTATTATCCTTTTTCTACTAATTGCATTCCCTCCTCATCTCGTAAATGTTCTACAACTAACTTGTCCATAGCCCTCTCTCCTACTTGTGATGCTTTTATATACCCGAACTCTGATCCTGTCAACAAACGACGCTTCAAAAGAACTGTCCATGACGATCCGCAGAAGCCTCATAGAAGATATAATATTGCTTGGACTATAACTGACTTTCAAGGAGTTCGTTTAAGTTCTACAACCAATTTTTCTTGCATAGAAGACTTCTACCCACCACTTCAATTCGATTTGGCAGACGCACTCACACAACCAGGGGATATTCTACAATCTACACCACTTCAGGAGGAACTTTAACATCACGCCTGAAAGGAATGTATTTTATCCCTGGCAATAATTTTGTTTGGACTTGTTCCACCGGTCTCACGGCATGTGTCCAAGGGGATGAAATTGTTAAATCCAAATCATTTTGCATTCAAGTATGGCTTGTACCAAAAATTGATGTGTATAACTCTGATGATTTTATATCCCTACAGGTACCCATGGAACACCCCCTCTTGCAAAATCATAGAGGCTTAGATCTGTTATTTTTTAAAACAAGGGGGATTGTGTGCTGCGCTTAAAGAATGTTGTTTTTATGCCGATAGCAGGGGGGTCGTGTTGGATTCTATGAAAGAATTAGAAAAACGCTTGAAAGATAGAGAAAAAGAAAGGTTAAACATGTATAATTGATATCAAGGCTTGTTTTCTATTTCCCCATGGCTTACAACCTTTTTAACTGCATTGGCAGGATCATTAATAATCATTATATTGATATGTATTATAGGACCTTGTTGTTTTAATAGAATATTGCAATTTTTTTAAAAAATCAATTATCCTCCATAACTGCTGATGTTAATGTGCTATTGCAAGCTCATGTTATATCCTCAACACCAGACGAAAAAATGTCATTGCTGAGTTACCGCTCCTTGGACAATCCTGACGCTGACGGGTCGCACTCTTGCCTAGATGACGGGGACGGTGAACATTCCATAAAAATGGTTCCTGTCTTCTCGGACAAGGAAGAAGACTCGTCATAAATAATAAAAACAGAGATGTAACTATGTATCATTGCAACTATGTATCATTCATGTGTTTGCAACTATGTATCATTCATGTGTAATCATTAACTTCTGTCTCTTCAGTGACCTTTGCAAGGCACGTACAAGGACAAGGAGCTAGACGGTTGTTGATAAGCTTATCCACATTGTAGATGATCTGTCTGGTATGCAGCTTTGTAAACATGCACATCCTGATGGAATTATCCTGTTTGACTTGAGCTTTGATTAAATCATTTTCTTGTAAAAAAGCACAATAAAAGAGCATGTGCCAAGACATTCGGGGCGCGCTCATCCCGAGGAACTTCACCTCCTGTCGTTTCTCTCTCCTTCGCTCCCTATCATGAGCCGCCCATCTGATGCGGGATAGCAGATACCGCATAAACTGTATATATTTTTTTATTCTATTCATTTCAAAGAACTAGTCCAGAAAAACAAAAAAATTGTTGTCCATAAACAAAATATACAGTTGAAAATATTAATATAGGTTGGTGCAGCATTAATATGTAGAGAATCAGAAGAACAAGTAGAATAAGTTGATATTTGAACACAATGAAGGCCTGAACATCTTTTATTTTCTCTGGCAGATTAAAGCTGTTATCAATCAATAGCTCTCTGCAATCAAGAGGAATGTTCCTTTTTTCCCAAGCTGATAATTTGCATTTCAGCTGTTCTCCAGTATTTACATCAAAGCTGATAAACTCAATAAAGCTTTGTTTAATGTTAAATGTACCAGAATATTTGTTATGAAGTACAAATTAGAATATCAATATATTCTTAATGGAGAATATCAGGAGTAAAGCCACACGTGAAACAATAAATGGTCTTCCTTGTCTGCTAGGATGGCCTTCTATACCATATTTGGTGCATAGTTCAATAAACTCATTCTTACTCTTCATGAAATAATGAACCTAATCCTTGCCTTAGTTTCCCCTCTGATTGTGTTTGGCCAGTTGATCACAAGCTATGTTGTCACAGTAAGCTATTAAGCACTCCAATATAACATCCTATACTTTTTTCCCAATATTTCTCACCATCTTGTGGCTTCTGTTAGTATTTATTTTTGATTCATATTGTTTCACTAATAATGAACAGTGCAGTTCCTATTATGTTCTATGCTATTTTAATTTTGTAACATATTGAGTTGTTTTTGTTTCCCTTCAGAAAATAGCTAACATGACTGATACAGACTCTTGGTAAAAATCCTGCACTGAAATTCAAGAAATGTTATGATCTGTATTTGGTAAATCTTTTGACAGTTTGATAACAGTAATGTTATCTATCTAATCATATTTAAAGAATATTTAACTGAGCCACATGATGTACGCAGTAGTATCTCAAATGATCAGAATCGGTTTTCTTCATTGTAGACATAAACTTTCTTTCAAATTAATTCCATTTTGCTTTATTCATCTGCCTTTGTTGCCTGGGTCAGTTTGCAAAAAGATCTGATTTGATTACAAAATGGGAACACTGATTACTGTCCTTTAGCTTCTTCTATTTTATCTCCTTACAACCTTAGTTACTTGATTTGTATTTAATAAGAAGAGAGTGAGAAGGAGAAAAATTCTGTGAGAATTCTGTCACTGTCTCAGGGAGCACTATCGCTTGTAACATAACCCTTGTGAAGTATTCCATGTTCTTTGTTCTTCTCTTTTCTGCATGCACACAAGGGACTTTTAGGGAAGCATAAAGCATGGTTCTCAATTAGCCCCAGCTCTAACTCTAAAATAACTGCACTGACACATATGTTAAAAAGGGGCTTGGCTGATCAGCTCATTCATTCTAACTAATTCACAGTGTCACCTGTGCCTTTAATGGACTCCAGCAAATTTTACACGGAAAGTTTTTTAGATAGGAAATATCCACATTTATTTTAAACAATAACTGAATATAATCTGTCTTCCCTCCTGAAAATAGGGCTGTCATCTGGGCTGGGGCTCCAGTTTCGAGCCATGAAAGAGTTTCTTTTTTTACTACCTGCCCTTCCATACTTGGATTCTAGTGCAAAAGGAAGACAAATAACAAGGTTAACAGAATGGATTTTTAATTTTTTTTTTGTATGGCATACAATATCAGGGATATCCACAGTACAATGTTACAGAGTGGTCCTGGCACTTAGTTCGTTCAGTTCATTCTTTTACAAACTTATTCTCATTGTACCATGGGGGAGGTATTATTAATAATAAAAACTAATCAGAGAATCTGAATAAATGAAGAATCATTCACTTTGGTGTAAAATCATTAATTTTGGTCCAGAATGAGCTAGTTTTGAAAACTGTGCTCTTTTTATCCAACAGATACATGCTGAGCACCTTATTATTATTACAATGGAAGATACTGTATAATATTGAACCAAACTTTACACTTTAGGTTTGCTGTTGTTTCCTAATAATTTATGGCAACTCAGCTGTCTTCTGTTAATTCAATGTACACCTGCTATTAAAAAGGTAGATGTGGATATACAGATTCAGATACAATTAAATAAAAATAGAGGAAGCTGAAGAGATAAGATGTCAGAGTGTTCAAGTAGAAGCTTGAAAGAAACTTCATGGAGTGAGCCTACAATAGAATGCTGGTTCCTAGGAATGAACAAATCTCTAGCGCCATTTCCATGCAGGGATGCCAGATGGACGTCCTGGGCAGAGGGGGGGAAATATTAAGTTCATGGGTAAAACTGTAAATTATAATAACTAGGGATTATTCTCTCTACTTCTGTTCCAGCAATGACAACTACCATTTTAAAGCACTTACTCCTTTAACAAATAACAAAACAACCTCACATAAAACTAGAATGTTTCTTGAACTAGAGAAGGGGCCAACTAATAAGTACTCAACACAGTATATGCATAAATATTCAATTCATAAGATATTGTTGGCCCTATTATTGAGATTCCTGTATGTGCTTAAAAACTGATGTAACAGCCAAGTACTAGATTAAAAATGTATACAGCCTGAAGAGTATTGAAGCTGAAAGAAGGGGGGGCGGGGAAGAGAGAAGCTTGGCTTGAGAAAATATGAGAAATTGCAGAAACAGTTTATTACACCCATGATGTGGATTTTATTATCATTTTAACAATAGTTTCTATGCTTTTGCAAATACGAATGCACAGAAAATATAAATCAGCTCCAGTGCTTCCACAACACTCATTTGAGAATAGAACAAGAGCCCTTTAAAATAAGAAACTTTTTCATTAATTCCATTTTCTCTTATTTTCCACTACCAATTGAAATTCCATCCCAAAACCACTGAAATTATAATATGGGAGATTACGCCCATTAACTTCCTAAAGCAAATTTACCTGGTGCATTCACAACCTGTGAAGACTTTACAGAACGATCCTGGAGCCTACCAATGCGGCTGCTTGGCAAATCAGAGGTAGAACTGGAAAGAGAGAGAATATAGTTTTTATTATAGCCATATTTTGGAAGCTAGGGATGATGGAAGTTGAAGCTCAATATAACTGAGAGCACCCAAAAATATTCTATAACTTCCCTAGCTTTTTGACATAGTTCCCAATCCAACAACCAAATAATTTGCCTACTCTTACACACATTTAGAATATATGTAATCAATTTTTGTACAGCTTCCCATGCCAAGAATCTATTAGAATGGACTATACATTCCATGTACCCTTAAGCAAAAGACTAAAAAACAGATACAGGTAATCCTCAACTTACAACCACAACTGAGCCCCAAATTTACACTACTAAGCAAGACAATGGTCCTTTTTACAACTTTTCTTGCCCCAGCTGTTAAGTGAATCACTGCAATTGTTAGGCTAGTGACATGATTGTTAAGTGAATCTGGCTTCCCCATTAACTTTCCTTATTCAAAAAAGTGATCTTATGATGACCCCCAGACACTGCAACAGTAATAAATATCAGTTGCCAAGTGTCTGAATTTTGATCATGTGACCATGTGGATTCTGCAACCATCATAAGTATGAAAAATGGTCATCAGTCACTGTTTTCAGTGCTATTGAAACTTCAAACGGTCAGCAAACAACAACTCTAATTTGAAGACTACCTGTAAACAGATGTTATTTTATGTGATACCCCCAGAGACAAAGTTTTATATTACTTTTTAACCACATGAAACATGCAAAGAATGAGGTTGTAGACTGAAATGAAGTATATAACTTCAGATTGGTGCAAAAAGTGATGTCATTTCTGGCACCCATGGAAAACTGATTCCCGTAAGCTTAACAAAAAAGCAGCTGCTATCTCCTCAATAATAAACAAGGAATCACCTGCCCCCAAGACTAATCATAGTCCATTCTATTCTTTGTAAACATCAACCTAGAGAGCATGTTTGTTGCAGTGGTTAAAGCATATAAGACTAATCCTGGCACACAATCAACTGAGTGACCTTGGACTAGTCACCCTTTCAGTCTAAGCCTTGGAAAGCTGCCAATGGCAAACCACTTCTGAAAAACCTGAAAACTGCAGGCACTAGTCAGCACTGACTCAAAGGCACCCTTGCCCTGCCACCAAAAGTTACCCAGGTAATTTCCACATAAACAAAACTTATCTCAAAAGTTGAGAATGCCTTTACATTGTGGTATGTCTCCTCTTCTGTAATGATGCTTTGGAAGCCAGCAAAGTTGCTCTTGGGATAGAGGAGCCTTTCATAGTAAACACAGGCATGGAGGCCCTGAAATAAATCCACAAAAGAAGGTAATCACACAGGTGGATTTGGTGACTGTCTATTAAAGAAATCTGTTTCCCAGACAGCGTAGTATAATAATAAGATTTCATCAGAAAGTGAAAACCTATTCAAGTCAAATTTTTATTCAATTATAGACCAGAAAATAAAACACAAGAGTCACAATTAATTAAGATAACAGGACAAATATAGGATTTTTTTGCTGGTATATGACAGCATAAAGGTTTGATTTGATGTGCAAACCACATTTTTTTAAAGAAACTGGAATATGCTAAGGACATAATTTCAGGAAACTGACAAGGATGAAGCTTATTTTAGGTGAAAAGAATTGAAAACGTATCTCAACTATACTCAAATGTACCAAAATATTATAAAAGATGCTTTCCCAAAAAAACTAGTAGCATTTAAACAATACTCTATTTTTATTGGGATTAGTTTTTGAATCTATGCATTATACATAAGATTATATTCATACATTTATTTATTATATTATACAATGGAAAAGATTTTTAAAAATAGCTACATAATTTTTCAGGCTGAGATGCTTTACTGAGAGCACTAGAATCTAAATCAGCATTTACATACATGCCAGGTTATATATTCTATCTTTCGAAGATTTTACAGAGTCATGCCACAAAACCTATGTGGAAAACCAATGGGAACCCGTGTTGTTCATGTAGAAGTTAAAGTACCTCACAAACTTACTGATCTCTATGGCAAATTATACTCTTTAACCCCTAGGCAAACTATTCAACAGTTGGGAAGAAGTTGGCTGGAAGTGTCAGTGTTATCCATAATCTTTTATCTTTCAACAGCTTTAGGTGAGGTAAGATCACAATTTACAAAGTAAAGGTGCAGCTATGTTAGTCTGGCATGGGTCCAGAATAATAGGATGTCTGGAACCAGCCCCATCCAAATTTGGTTACAGCCATACTAACTGCATATTAGTTTCCAAACCAGTTTATCATTGCAAAACAACAAAATGAAACAAAACCCATAAATCTTGCCTCTTCTTGTCTGGATACAGAACAAGGCAAATATTATTTGTAGATTTCATACAATATAGAGATTCCCATTTACTCACTTTGTTCACCCCTTCAACAGATCCGAAGAAAACAATGTGGATGAGGAAATGACTAATATAGTTGGACTACAAGTGAAAGTTGGACCATAAGGAAGGCTGAGCACCAAAGAATTGAGGCCTTTGAACTATGGTATTGGAGAAGACTCCTGCGAATCCCTTGGACTGGAAGGCGATCAAACCAGTTTCAATCCTAGAAGGGATCAACCCTGACTGCTCTTTAGAAGGCCAGATCTTGAAGATGAAACTCAAATACTTTGGCCACCTAATGAGAAGGAGGGACTCACTGGAGAAGAGCCAAATGCTGGGAAAGATTGAGGGCAATAGAAGAAGGGGATGGTCAAGAATGAGATGGCTGGATGGAGTCACTGAAGCAGTTGGAGTGAGCTTAAATGGACTCTGGGGATGGTAGAGGACAGGAAGGCCTGGAAGAACATTGTCCATGCGGTTGCGATGGATCAGACACAACTTCGTGACTAACAACATACTAGCCTGCATCTGAATATTATTCAGGATATCACACTTGTCATCTGAGTTTTTGCTCAATGTACTATCACCATAAAATTTAGCAAATGTTGCTGAAAATCAGTTATAACTTCTTGGTGGAATTCTCTGAATTCCACAAAAGCCATTTGTTTGAGACCACAGTTGGACAACATACTGCCCATCCCTATTAGAGGCCACTGGAATCCAAGAACTACTGGGTTAAATCCCTGCAAATAAGATAATTGGAAACAGTTGCCTTTCTGAAGGTCCTACCTAGGTATAAGTGGCACACCCTGATGATTGGAGACATGCTGGACACTTTCCCAAGCAGGGCATTCCACAGTATTGATCTTCAACACTGGAGGACTGGATTTCTCAAAGAGGTCAAAAGTTATGTTTAAGTTTTGTGGAGGAGAGCAATTCTGAATGGTTGAGGGAGCCAGGGGCATGCAACTCTTAGTAACTGTTGATGGGCAATATAATGGAGTATGATAATCAACTGGTCTGGAATATTTTGTTTTCACTCCAAGAGGGGTGCTGGTACAGCCTACTTGGGCAAAATCAGACCATTCCTTCAGAGAATTCACTTTCTGGGATGAAAGACAAGCCTTCCGACGGCGCTTTGCACGCTCCTTTTGGCTAGATGAAATGCTTCTTTCAGACTGCAATGCCTTCCTCCTCTTCTTTGTTGAGTAGTGAGGGGTCTTCGAGACAGCATGTGGAATCAGCTCAGCATCTGGTTCAGCAGGCTGAATTCCAGGATTAACCTTAGGACTGGCATGCTTGGTTTCAGTAAGATTGGTAGGGAGAATAGCTATGATAGAAAAACAAATAGTAATTAACAAATATTAATTAGTCTGCACTTTCAACATTCACCCTTCTCTGAACTTTACCCAAAGAATCATCATGATTCATCAATTGTTGCACATCCGGTTCTTCATCATGCTCATCCAAAACTGAAAGTTTCAGGGCTCCATGGGACTCTTCATGAAGCATGGAAATCAGCTCTTCAAACTGTGCTATCATTTCAGGAGTAAGTAGATTGGTGACTTTCAACCGACTGTATTGTCTTTTAGCTACCAGCAGAGTAGCTATTACAAGCCTGCAATAAAACAGTTCTATGAGATTGGCAATAGTTGAGAACTAGTTAAAGTGTAAATAAATGCATACAAGGGAATGGACTGGGATGGTCTCAGTTTCCTTTCAATCCCTGGAAAAAGGCAAGGTATGGGAAATAAAAAAAATATCTGCAATGTTTCTTTGATTCCAATAATGTGCTAGGTATGTACAAAAAGTGCTAGGTAAAAAAAAAAAGGTTCATCCCTTGTTTTGAATTGAAATATACCAACTCACCTCTTTAACTGTTGTTTGTCCATGCTCTGCAACTGAGTTTCCATTTTTTCCTGATGTTTAATTGGATTTGAAAACTTTGGGCAACAGCACTCAAATTTTCTTCCTGAATCCTGAATTTATCAAGAAAAAGTGTTACAAGATTGCAGGATCTATACTATAATTATAAATTATAAAACTGTAATTTACAAGTTCTCAGACATCAATTGGCTGAGCTGCTATGATGTCAGAGTGCCTATTAAACCCTGAAGAGGAAAAAAAAAAAAGCCCACTAGATGATTAATCAGATATTCATAAATCCATTTGCTATTTTAAAAAATGACACATTGGCAAAAGAAAAAAAAATCAAGTAGCATACTTTCTTTCTTATCTGACTGGCAATTTAGAAAAGGTTAAAAAATATTGCAAAACTTATTTTTTTAACCGTCTCCAAAACACATTTCGCATTAAGAACCACAATCTTCTTTTAAGATTTCTGATGGCTGCAGAGAACTTAGAAAAAGGAAGAAGGCTGATTTCATTTGCACCCATGAAGAAAACAACAAATATTTGCCAATTTTATCTTTCTTTCATGTTAACATGAGAAATGCCTTTGATGCCAAAGAGGTTTGCCTTATGGTAAGCACACATAGAAAGGAGCTTGGAATATTTGTGGATCAATGGTGCTGAAAAACACTGTAATATAGGTTTTATGAAGAAAATAAGTCAACTTCACTGGGAACAGATATATCCTTATGAAAGGGGAGAAAGAAAAGAAAAGAAGAAATAGTTCTGGCAAGGAAAAGCCTAAGATGTATTTTGCTGATACCATGGTTATGTTATGGGGATATTAAAAATTTAATTAAAATATTGGATCACAAAATGGGCTGATTTTTCTTTAATAGCATACCATTGTTTTTATTAATATCATGTGCTATATATAAATAAATCAAATAAATAAACATAATAGCTAGGTTCATTCAACCACTAAGATGGTGGCTGGGTTTCTCCATGACACCAAATACAAAAGCCAAAGGGTTATATAGTCTAGTCTAACTTAAAGGGAAGTAGAAGTTTTTGTTGTTGAGAACACATTATCCTGTTTATAATGACCGCTAGGCAAGATTAAAATTAGAAGTGGAAACAACCAGCTTTTTCTTTCCTTTTTTGCCATTTCTCTCTCAATAGAAGAAACTGGGGAAAAAAATAAGCTCGGGGAAACATAAGCTAAGGAAGACCAAATCTTCCTGTGATGAATCCTACTTCTTTCCACTAAACAAAATGGCTACCTACAGGTCTATTATTTGTACTACAGTAATTTTAATACAGTATTGTAATACAGTAATTTTATTTTATCCCTTAAATACTATGTAGTGCAATCTATTTGCAGAGGCAGATTTGTGAAACAAGGACTTTAGCAACTGCACTCAGCTGAAACAATTGATAAGCCAATTTAACCTGAAAAAAGCCTTCACTATAATAAATGCTATATTCTATACTCAATTAATGCCCTCCTATTGACACTCACTGTTTCTTCTTTCTTGAGAAATGCAGAAACCTAATCAAACTCAGCATTTCAGATTTTCCTTCCATGTGAATTAATGTGAGTTCTCATCTCTTCAGGGTGAGGAAGTAAGGAGCAATTACTGTTGGGTGTTAGTTTAGAAATATTCATGGGATTCATTTAGAATCCCGTTTAGAAATATTCATGGGATTCACTAGGCACACTTAAATCTGCTTGAAATAAAAATGTAATGCTAAGTAACTCTCTCAAAAACTTTGAGATAAATTATCTATGTGCTGGACTCTGACTTAGCCTCCTCTCATAGTTCTTACGCTCTTACCTCCTTTGTGAGGCTTTTTCTAGAACAATTTTGTTTCAAAAGTTGGGAAGGTCCCATTTCTGTGCAATCATCCTTTTGCAACACTCCATAATCCAAAGTAGTCTCTTTTGACCTATGTCAAAAGCAAGGATGAAAAATTATTTAATATTAACTTCAACAGAATCAAAAACATGCCAATCCAATTTGCTCAATCCCCTCTTTAAGGCACAAATTTGTTCAGTTGATGGTTTGCTAATGAAATACAACCCCAAATTTATTAACGAAGTGTGAAATAACACAGATATTTATGTTGGGAAGGTGAGTGTCCCTCAACCTATTAAATAAGGTTCAAGTACTATCCTATTATAACAGTTTATTGCTTAATATTTCTACAGAAATACAGTTTTCAAAGCACTTCCAATCTTCACAAAGCACTGAAAACATATCTACAGGGATAGTCAAAATTATTACCTCCATATTGCAAATCGGGGAGAATCTAAGAGGCAATGGCATGCCAAAAATGTCTGGAACATAATATGCTAGAAAAAAAAATGCATAGTAGGAAAAAAAAATCTTCCTTCTCATTTTCAATTTATGCTTAATATCTATTATCTCCTTCTATTCCCACCTTGGATGATATTAAGTATTTATTTGTACTTCTTTCTTTATGCCAAAGGATCAGGAAGTTAATTACTGAAAGCATGAACAATATTTCTCAAAGTAGATTTCACAATACTTAAAATCATTGAGGTTTTTTTTTTAATCGCTTTTATTGCTATGATTGGAATGTAAGGCTTTGTCCCTGAATAGGAATAGGATATTTGTTTCTTTTTAAGTGAAGTAAAAATAAAAGATAAAGTGTTTGACATTCCAGTTTGGAATTCAGAAGATAAATATATAAGATATTGACTCACACAGAAGTGATCATATTTACTGACACATTGCCCACCTATTACCTTTTCTCCCCTTAAAGCAGGGGTCACCAACTTTTGGGCTGCAACCTACTACTGGACTTTGAGCCTTTTGGAACTGGGCCTTGGAAATGATAGGTGAGCATCTATGCACACATCCCTGCTTGCACAAGCAGTGGGTGAGTGTGTACACAAGTGCACTTGCTCACTGCTTGCATAAAACCCACCCCCACCCCCACCCCCGCCAGTTTGCAAAACTGGAAAGGTTGGGGAACTCTGCCTTAGAGGTAGTGGACCACCTGAAGAGCTCCATCTGCTCAGAAGTACAAGGAGCCAAAACAGGGAAGGACTTAAGTTCTGGCATTTTTTCTTCATAAGCTTGGAGCCTCCCTCTTAAGTCTGCCACCTGAAAGGGACAAAATGGTATGCTTATTTTGGGCGAAGCAGGAGTTATCTAAGACAAATTAGAGTATCCACATTACAAACATGTTGTCCTAACTGAAATAATCCTGTGTGATAAAGGTTGATGAATAAAGTTTGTTCTCATGTCTTCTCTCCTTAAGCTAAACCAGTTGGGAGTTGCAAGTAGCTGGTAGGTAATTCAGGCATTAACTTGGATATCAGCAACAAGAATCAAATATTCTATCAAACCGGACAGCCTTGTGCTGATATTTACTACAGCATACTTAAAACACTACATTAACAGAAAGATTGCATCTTTACCTTGTATTGCCAACATGTCTCATAATGAGCAGAATTCTCTACCCTGAAAAGTCTTTTTCAAAAGTACAGCATACTTATTACAGTATGCTCTACGCTGCTATTCGCCAAAGGATTTGGCAATAGGAATCTTTCTCAGCCCAGTCTGGAGATGCTAGATATGGACTACCAAGTGACATTTTTCCAAAGAGTCAATAGCCCCAAAATTTCTGATGGATCAATCAACAGCTAAAGTTGTCTTAAATGTGCATTAGGTCAGACAAACCTTTCATTGACTTCTCACCTCAATAAAAATCTTTTGGGCTTGAGACATAATATCAGAGCTCCTTACCTCTGCCTTTAGTTGCTCACAAACATCTGCATATTTGCTGCTAGAATGGTTCAGGCTTACCACATTAGGTTTAATCTGTATACCAGGGCAAAGAATAGAAAGCAAAAATGTTATTAGGAGGACTGCAAGAAGGCTTAGACAGAGGGATTAATACTGCATCACAAACTGGAACGACCAGCCTACATTTTCAATAAAGTAGAAAATGTTGTAGAACAGCAGTGATTTATAAATATATCAGCAAGCCAAAATATGCCAGGCTTAAGTCACTCATTGCCCATGCTGCCAAAGTTGATCTAATGAATTTCAGCATATTGGAGAAAGAAATAGAACCTATTAAATATAACAACCTATAAAAATAAATAAAATTAATTAAATTTGTGAAAAATATATCCAAGAAAATGGAAGATTGCCAAATGCCCGTGAACAGAATTTGTCTCACTTTTGGTACAAAAAGAATATTAAAAATTTACATCATTCAATATTTACAAATTTTATTCAAATACAAAATTTGAGATTCTGAAGTCTGAAACAGCATAAATTTCTATCAATCCCTCACAAAGTGTTTCCCTGAAAATACAGCCTATCCCAAAAATAAGCCCTAGAGAAGGGGGTAGCTGTGGCCAGCACAGGAGGCAGCCCAACTGTGTGAGCCCTCAAAAACATAGGCAGTGATCCCTGAGGTGTGGCAGTTCCTTCACTTCCCCATTCACCTTACTGAGCCTCAGCCCTGCAGATTATCTGAGCCAGCAAGAGCCAGGAGCTGCCTCTCGTTCTGCCTCTCCAGGCGCCTGGAGGTGTTTCCATTACACTCTTGGCAACCCTGGCTCTGCCTGTAGTGCCAGGCAACCTTGCAGTCAAGGACCCCTCCCTTCTGCAGGTCACCTTATGACTCTGGAGCAGGTAGTGACCACTGTTTACGCTCTGTCAGGCCTGGAACTTGGGTCTTGCTCAGGCTGGTGCTGAGGCAGAAACCATACAGCTCATTGGGATTGCCTGCTCCCCTCCACCTCTGCCTGGCTGTACCTGCTGCTGCTGGCCTTGTGAAGGTTCTTCACCATCCTGGCTGCCCTGGTCGTGGCCGCCCTATGGCTTTGGTGGGCAGGAGCTCCAGGGTGGCGCTGTGGCAGGATGGGGGAGGGATGAGGAAATCGCCCCTTCCTCCTCCATCCATCTGCTGCTGCCTGGTGCTGGGCAATATTTGGGGCACAAAGGAGAATGGGACGATCTCTCTTCCCTCCTCCATCTGTCTGTTCTGCTATAGGATTGCCACAGAGCTCCTGCTCACCAAAGCAGTAGCTCACCCAACCCATTTTCTGCTAGCCTGAAGATATGCAGTTAGACCGAATAGGTTTGCTTTGTTCTCGAATAAATCATTCCCAAAGAATGGAGAATCGGTGGGAAGATCCCCATCACCACTTGTAGATCACTTTCTCAGTTTTCCTTACTCTGCCTGCCCATTGTGCAGACACTTCCGAACTTTCTCTCCCACATCTCTAGCAAAATCAAACATGTTGATCGAGGTGGCTAACAAGAATCGAGGAGTGCCCGCAATTCTGCCTCCCTGCTTCACCCTACTCACCTAAACCAGATCCCCCACCCTCTCTGCTCATTAGCCCACCAACCCTGCACACCTGCACATCCCAAAAATGCTCCCTCCCCCATTTTCCTGCTGATCCTCCTTTCCCTGGGGATGATTTATACGAGAACAAAGTAAACCCATTCGGTTTAACGGCATATGTACATGCTGATGGAAAGTGGGTTGGGTGAGCTACTGCTTCGGTGGGCAGGAGCTCTGTGGCAGCCCTGCAGCAGGACAGATGGAGGGGGGAGGAGAGATTGCTCCCTCCTCCTTTCCACCCCAAAAGTTGCCCTACACCAGACAAGAGCCGCCCAGTAGGGCTGCTGAAAGTAGCACAGCCAAGAGGGGAAGAACCCTGCGAGGCCAGCAGTAGCAGATGCAGCACACTCAGCAGACAGGCAGAGACATGGGGGTGGGGGGGTGGGGAGAGGTGATCCCGACGTGTCGCACGGCCTTGTGCCTAATCATAACAGCAGTCTGACCAAGACCCAAGCTCCAGTGTCCTAGCAGCATCAGGGCTAGCAGGCAGGGAGGCCAGAGTGCGCTGAGATTGACCTCTTGCAGCCGCAGGCAAGTAGATGTTGGGATGGATGGTTAGGAACGAACCCACTCCCATTGGCCTCTGCACTCACTGCCCACTGTAGATGAAAAAAATAAGACATCCCTGAAAATAAGGCCTCGTGCTTATTTTCAAGCCAAAACATGGGTCTTATTTTCTGGGAAACACAGTATATATTCTATAAACATGATATACAACACTGAAAAGATCGTTGAAGCAGATGACTCCATTCAGTAATTTTCATTGGGAGAAAAAAAGAAGTGACTTAGAACCATCTGTACAATTCTGTACAATTCTGTACAATTACAGAAAATATAGGAACAAATCTAGGCTCCAAATGTCATTAGTGTCATATCCATAAAACACAGATTTTTAGCCTGAATACAAATTACTATAATACCATCAGAAAAAAATGTAATAGTTTTTATATGGTGAGAAAAGATTAAAAGGGGAAAAAAAGGGGAAAAATCATTTTAAAGTTCCATGTAGTATCAATATAATTAATTAAATATTTAAGGTTAACATTAAATCTAGACTGTACCTGAAACATTATTTACTCTCAGGTTTAGAACACAAATGTTTTTTCAAAAATGTGTAACAGAACTAATGTCTAGAGCACATTCCTTGATATCACAGGTAAATTATCATAAAAAAATTAAAATATTTAAAAAACTATTACAAATCAACTGATTTAAGAAATGCGTTGCTTGTTTGTCCCAGACATTCCAATAGAACATCTTCCCTGCTATTTTCAGATTTCAGCTCTTCCAAATTTTATTTTTTTCCATGTGATTCTGGATCAAAACTTGCTTACTAGTTAAGAACTAAATATGTTGAGCAGCATTCAGGGCTGGAAATGAAATCTCTGTTTATGTATCCTAAAATTTGTTAAGATTTTGATCTCTTCACAGGCCACAAAATGATAATAGCCAGAAAAGTTCTCACCCAGTGTATAGATGTCAATAGCCCAATTATAAAATTGGAAAATTTATAGGTTAAAGAGACAGTAAATTAAATTTGCCCAGTATATTTGAATGATTTTGGTCTAACATATTTTTTCCTTCTTTTGTCTATCTGTGTAAAACAACTGATAGCAATTATCCCTGGAATTCCTCTTAAAATATAAATTAATCCTAATGTAATATTTATTTTAATTACTTTAATTTTACTCCAACAATTTACTGGAAGTTTTTGCCATCAGGTTACATCTAATGAAATTGCATTTATATACTTAGTTCAATATATTCTGATAAATTACTAGTAAAATATAAATTTAAGTATTTTATGGAAAATATAGATAATAAATTCTAAGTCCTTCTAGTAGAAGCTTTAACCCTCATGCTTTAGAATAAAGCTTTAAATATATAGGAAATCCCCAGTGGAATTTCTGATTTCTCAAACAGAATTATAGGTAGTACTTGACTTACAACTACAACTGACTCCAAAATTTCTATTGTTAAGTAAGACATCTAAGTGAGTTTTGCCACATTTTACAATCTTTCTTGCCATAGTTGTTAAATGAATCACTGCAGTAGATAATTTAGTAACCTAGTTGTTAAGTGAATCTGGCTTCTCCGTTGACTTTGCTTGTAAAAAGATTGCAAAAGATGCAACACATGATCTTGGGGTACAGCAATGGTCATAAATATAAACAAGTTGCCACAAAGCACATGATCACAGGGATGCTACCAAGTTTGTAACTGTTAAAAATAGTCATGTCACTTTTTTCAATGCCATTGTAACTTAGAATGGTCACTAAATGAATGGTCATAATTCGAGGACTCCCTGTACTGGAGGCTACAGAGAGGAAATGCTTTAAACATATTCCTAAGAGTTATTTCAAGCTAGAATTGTAGAATTATGGGAAATATTAACTACTATTTCCTGAGATCCCTAAATTGAAGATTTACATTACTCTGAGCTTTTCAAGAATTCATAGCAGATACACTGAACGACATAATAAAATGGGTAAGAGATTCATCCAGAGGCAAAAGTAAAAAAAATAATTATCAAGCAAAGTATTAAGCTACAAACACAACTTTTGGCACCTACTGAAAGTTTGATTTCTTTAGCCCGGTTTGCATATTTGAGGGTGTTGTATGTGTCCTCATAGGAAAGTACGGAGGGGCTAATAGCTGCAATCATGATGGTCCAACAGTTTCCACCAATAGAATCCTTTAGGAGGCGTGTTAGCTTGCTGTCCCGGTATGGAATGTGGGTTTTTTTACTCTGTGTATCAACGAAATTAATGGAGGATTTAGACATTATATAAGGAAACTGTTTCATATAATTCTTCTGCCTTTACAAATAATATTCCTCCATATAGTCCTATTGCGTCTAAGGCCAATGAGTACATGAATTGTTTATCTGAAATATACACTGTTCTCTTTATTTTAGATTATTTATTTATTAGATTTTAATCCTGCCTTTATTATTGGTGGTGAACAAACAATACTTTTGAGTTGGGCTGAGAAAGTGATAGGCCCAGAGTCATCCAACCAACTTTCATGTCTAAGTCAGGATTAAAACTCATAATCTCCCTGGTTCTAGAAGAGCATTTTAACCACTACACTAACCTGGTTCTTCCATGCCATTATAATATTATAGTATCATCTGCCATTCTGGAGGAGAAAAATCCTTCCCAGGTTTGAAGCTTAAGATTCTTGTCCTATCTTTATCAATTTATAAGACAAGAAACTATCAAGGATTACAGATGTTAGTTTAGCAACATTATTTCATAAAAGTGGATTATATCCATCCCCTCAAAGAATATAGCTGTTGCACATTTATTCATATATTCCGGGAATGTGAATCTAATAATGGAAATATTGGAAGGGTATCTATATTGAGGAAATATGGCAAGGAGAGGTGCTTTTTCAATGCATCTTGCTGTCAGACATGATTGCAGAACATAGTTAAAAAGTCAAAATGATTGCTTTAATGTTGTGATTAAAGCTCCACTGTTCCACTATCCCATTCCTCTCCATCTTATAGCTGGCTAAATGAGGCCATAATAAAAGTTTGATTTGATTTGATAGAGAATAATTAGGTGTAAATTTAGAATCAAGAATATAGAGCAATGGAGTCTCTATACTATAAATGCTGTCTAGACAAAATAGCAGCAGATGAGGAGAAAGAGATAATTTACCTTGGCATCTGCCAGGACATTAATAACATTGATAAGAGCCAGTAAGGATCGATTGATGTTGGCACCCTCACGGAGTCGTTCTCCGTTAGTGTTAGCAGCAGAGGCACGTTCAGAGCCAGCCAAATCAACCAGGCTCATTTTTGCCATTAGCTGATCCTGATGCATGCCGACTACAAGGTTTTGTTGCTTCACGCAGATCTGCAAAAAATGACAAGAGTTTGGTATAGATACCAGAGTGCTGGGTTTCTAAGGAGCGGACAAATCTCAAGAGAAGCCTTCTGTTCAAATTGGACTAAATCACTATTTGAATGCACTGCTACAACACCTTTCCTCATTTTTGCTCTGATTTATCTTTCTTCTTCCCTTCTATGAATGTGAGGGGCGATCTCACCGTGACATCTGTCACCCCATTGATCGCCAGAGTTGATTTGGCTGATCTGGCTGACTAGGCAGAATTTTTGTTCTGATTTGTCTTTCCTCTTTGCTTCACTCTTATATATTTTGTACTATTCAGTTCTGTAGAACTTGAAAAATAATTATCTATATAATGGACCTGTTCATTCCTAGTAATAAAACTATTGCCTGACTGTGGGTTTTATGGTTTTTCTAGATTTGCTATTTTCCATTCAGGGGCCACTCCAATATATCAGACTCCCACAGAAAACATTAGGTAGATGACAAGTATTTCCCATATTTCTGTACTTTAAAGCTAGTCTTTTTGGATAGAGGAAGTGGATCACCCAAGTCTCAATTTCTAAAAAATATATGCCTCTGCTTCAGCAGAAAGGCAAGGCATTATAAAAAATTCAGAGGTGCTCTATCATTTTCAAGCACAACCAATCAATGTAATTACCTTTGTCATTAGCTGAAAGGAAAGTGGATATTCACTATCCTACCTTTGGCTAATCAAATATTGAGTCCCATAAAATAAGTAAAGGGTATACATAACCCCCCCCCTTTCAATAGAAAAAGGAGTAGAAGTACATGATTAAAAATCCATTTTATCCAGCACTCTACTTCCAATAATAGCCAGTCTGATGCCTCAAAGAATTCATAGGCTGGGAGATCCTACGGTAATGTTCTTGAAGAAGAAAATGTGACTGATGGGTTAATAATACTAATGAAGATTTTTCCCTAATTACAATGTCTCATAAGAAGCTATTAAGCATTTCTGATGAATCCTGCTATACGTACCTGGAAGATTGCATGAGATCGTGAAGAAGTGGCATTAATGTCTGTGGGGTGCTGTGTACGGTTCAGATTTCCTTGCTTCAGCATTTCTAGAACCTGCATAGCAGATTTTGGCTAAAAGGATGAAGGGCAAGAAAGATTTGCTAAGACACTCTTTGCAGCTATACCCTTTACAAAGAGATAAATAGTTACAGCCACAGAAGGATATATATGTTTTTGGAAGTAGCCCAGAGACTTCCTTACATGACAAATATTCAAACTAGTTCTGATTACATTTTGTTGTGTGCAATACAGCAAGATGTATATTGCTGCAATTTGTCATTTGAAAGAATAAAGTATAAGAAGCATCAAAATCTTAATTCATAGGAAGACCTAATAGCTTAGCCAATGAGAGCTGAAGAAAAATCAAATCTGCAGCAACTGGATTATTGAGTTTATTATTCAGCACCAAATTTCACATGTAAAAAATTACAACACTTTCTGGCTGACTCGCTCTGGTCAGCCATGTGAAAATTAACATTAAGTCCAACCAAACTCCTTCACTTTTCTCTGCCAATTCCTATTCAGAAACTTCTTCTTCAAACTTTTGCTTGTTTCCCTCCTCCTTTCAGCTTTACTTATCTACTTCTTTACTTCCATCTAATTCTGTCTGGCCCTTTTTTCATGACCATTCCTTAACAACAATGTGGAGTAAAGCTCTCTGAGCAAGCAACAAATCACTGTGGTCTGAATAGCAATTTATACAGGGCTGAAACTATATCAACATTATATGAATACTTGAGGATGACTATTCACCCATGAAATGCATGTCATTCTTGAAGTTCATACAGTATAAATATCACACTCACCTTATGAACTGAAAGACCTTGCACCAAGACACCTTTCTCTGGATCTTCCCAAATAGCTAGTGGACCCTTTGGTTCCAAAAGGTCATAAATCTGCTCATTATATACCTAGAAGCAAAAGTCAGGAGTCAATCTGTTTTTTTTTTTAAAGACGAAAACTGACTTTTTGGATATTCAGATTTTCAGCAGAAGCCAAGGGCACATTCTTTTCCAAATCCAAAAAAACTAGAAACTTGGCCATTATTATTCCAGCCAATTGTGCTTTTTAAATCCATGAAAAATAAATTAGGTGATTAGTGTTTGGGGAATCTAGATAGTTGATATGAGCACTGAGGAAAATTCAGACAGGCACCTAAAAATCTAAAACTGATTACTTACTGAGTAAAAAGTACAATACAATATTAATGCAATATCAGAGGTTTTCAATTCAATATATAGAATGTGAAGGATGTGTGTTTATGTTTATTTTCATAGACATAATGTAGATTGAAGATGGTATTTAATTTCGTTGTATGAGGTGCAATGACAATAAAGTAAACTAAAACTAAACAACATCCCCAAATGACTATATTCTAACAAATTTTTGTTTATATATTGACACTGTAAACCTAGAAGTGAGTAATTTCAATGGGCATTCTATATAATGGAATTCTATTCTATATTTTATCTAATAGCATAGCAACTAAATTTATTTTTATTTTTCCAAACTTTTCCTTAAATAGATGATGAACCCTAATAGGCTTTGACTAAAAATGGTTGCTTCCGATTTTAGCATGTGTATAAAATGCAATCTTTCAATTGGATTTACTCATGGATTTGCTTAGGATTGTAGCTATAACTGTGCAGAGATGCAAAAGCACGTCAGACTCTGAATTAAGAGCACAAACAAAAAGGACCAGTTTTTAAACCACCATCTCCCTCTTCTTTGAGCAATCTCTACAAAAACCTATATAGTTGTCATTTAGTATAGAACAGCACAAAAAAATAGTTAATTAATCTAATCAATGTTTAGATGATTAGAAAGGGATCACCAGATAACCAGACAGCTACATTTAACTATATAAATTTATGTACTTCAAAAAATTTCACTTGTCAAACCACTTCTTCAAAAATGGCTACCCTTTGCATTGATAGAAGGATTTGTATTCATTTAAGATGATGACTCCTACTTTCCACCAATTATTCCTACATATTTTGGCTTTTCATACTATATACCATATTATTCCAGATGGTCTCTCAGCTCTCACTTTTGTTGGGCAAGGCAGAGTAAATCATTCTACATAAACATAAGGTCTTTTTATGTGATCCTGTGATGATAGATTGTTTATCTGTGTTTATCTTCATAAGTATGATTTGTAGGTATACAAAAATTAAATAAAAAGTTTCATCATCCCAAATACATACAATTAAATAATGTTAAATGAATGATTCTGATAACTCTCCTAAATAAAAGTTAAATGGCAGAAAAGACAACTGAAATATTTTCCTGCACATTATTATATTGCATGAACTCAGAAGGAAAAAAACAGATTCTGAAGAATTGGCAGCATATTCAGGGCCACCATGCTATTCTAACACCTTATCCTCCAGTCTTCAAATAAAAATAAAATAATTGTGCACTCTCCTGTTTCCACCAGTATTTCAGATACAACACTGTATCTAATGCAGTATTCATCTACCCATTGATCATTTCCCCAATAAAAGCAACACTTTTGATCAAAACCCACATTGAATAAATGATTATGTGCACATATATGCCACTGGTGCATATCTAGACTTGTTAAACTAGAATACCAGTTTATAGACGGCATGAATACTTCCAGAAAATGTAACAAAATAGAACAACGTTTCTCTGGAAGAAGTTTCTAGAAATGAACAATACCTCTTGATAGGAGATGAACACCTCACAGAATTTCTGTTCCTTTTTAATCTCTATTTTTTTATATAGCTCCTTCATGGTGAGGTACATGATACCAGGTTCCTTCTCTGATCCCAGCATGGTATATGTTTTACCAGCTCCTGTTGCACCATATGCAAATACTGAAAAAGAAGGAAGACAATCATTCAGAAACATTTCCCAAATATAACCCATATTATCCTAAGATGCTTCAGAATCAAGAGGCTAAAACCACCCAGGCCCTGAGACCAAAATACCTGAAAGAGCACATATGCATTCCCCTTTCAGTCTATTTTCAGCAAACTTTATTTTTCACCCAAGTTAATTAGGTTTCCGCTACAAACTCAATCACCAAGAATCTGGATTTTAGATCCTAATTTTGATTATGTGCCGTCAAGTAATTTTCAACTCCTAGCAATCACAGAAGTTTTGACAATATTGCTGAACAAACTTTCAAGAGCAGAAGTAATCAACTTTAAGAACCAAAACAAGAAAGATCCATGAGTTATGGTACCTAAAATTAATTCTTCTTACATAAATGTGCAATGGATTGTAACTATGTTTTTAAATTAATTTTTTTAACAATTGTGTTTTATTCCTAAGGAAACATCTGCTATATTGTGTAACAAATGTACACATTCTCAGCATCTACCTGGAGATGGAAGAAATAAAGCATAATTGTGCTTATGACCTTTTGGCTAGCATTTCTTCTAATTAAGTACAAGGGACCCTCCAAAACATCATAAGTAAACCAAAATACCCAGTAGCCCCAGAAGAAAAAAACAGGAGTCATTTATAATCTACAGTGTAAGGACTGTAACAGCCACTACTAATATGTAAAACCAATAGGTAGAAGACTACATCCATGAATATCAACTAGCAGTCAGAAGACATGATGAAAACTCCTTAATATCACAACACATGGACAGACTCAACAAGTTTCATCTGAGAAACTGTGAGTTTCCTAGATCAAGCCAAGTTCAAAAATACCAAATAATTCCTGGAGACCTGGTACTTGGACAAATCAGTTATCAATAGGCACATAGAGATAAACATCTATATGCTACTCAAAAAAGACAATCAAAAAGACCAAGAGAAAACAAAAAGACCAAAACACATCCTCATCAGCAATCAATATCCATATGACTCAAATTAATACCAATCAAGTAAACAATAACCCAATCAAGCAATTATTAGCACAGACAAACAAGATACCGTATATACTCGAGTATAAGTCGACCCGAATATAAGCCGAGGCACCCAATTTAACCACAAAAAACTGGGAAAACTTATTGACTCGAGTATAAGTCGAGGGTGGGAAATGCAGCAGCTACTGGTAAATTTCAAAAATAAAAATAGATGCCAATAAAAACTTTCACTAGGACAGTTGAGAATAAGTTTGATGTTCACAATTTCCTCTTTGAAAGAGACCAGTAAATAGGGAACAAGAAGATGAAGAAAAAGAAGTGTGTTTTTTCACACTTTTCACACTGCAGTGAACAAAAATGGCATCATAGGAACAAGCTTATTCTCAGCCCAAAGGTTTGTTTCTGATTTCTTCCCTGATTTAAGGGAAATTTGGGAAACGATCTCACTATCATGAAAGGTTTGATTGATTCACTAACGCAAAAGATGATGATGATGACAGTGGAAGGCAGGAGTCACTCTCTCCCTTGCAAGAAAAAACCAAGAGCCGTTCTTATGATATCTCTCTCTCTCTTTCTCCCCCTCCTCCCGAGTGGACTGAAAGCAGCTGGAGCTGAGGAAATGAAACTGAGTGGAGCGACCTCGGCTCGCGTTGCTTTTTCAGCCTAGAGCTCAGAAAAGCCTCCCCCTCCCATGCTTAAAAGTTGCAAAGGAAACACGGAAGCAGGGAAGCGGCTGCCCAGCTTCGGAGCTCCACACCATTTTTTTTTCAGAGGGGAATCTGACTCGAGTATAAGCCGAGGGGTTTTTTTTCAGCACAAAAAATGTGCTGAAAAACTCGGCTTATACTCGAGTATATACGATAACAATAACAGCCTAATCAAGGAATCACCAAGAACACTCCCACTGACAGGGCAAGCCACTAAAATAAGAGCAAACCCTACTACTTTCTAGCATTGATGTTATCTAGTTATCTGCAAGAAAACCATCAAGCTCAGAGAACACTAAGGATCCCAAGTATTACAAATATTCTTTTCTAATGTACAAGGGGTTAATTACAAGAGTTACAAAAAATACCTTTGCTCAGTATTGAAAAGAGGCTTGAAATAGAACTGGCTATATTTTCAATATTAAACTGAAACCAACTGACATTATTTTTTTACTAGATTTATATCTTACCTGTGTTAGATTAAAATCTCCATCATTTATAGGCTGCCAGGCCAAAGTTATCAGAGTGACACAATCTGATATGATTAATGGAAGCTTAAAATTTAGTTCAATGAGTATTAGTAGAAAATTGTTTCCTTTTTCTTATTTTTTATGTTAGGCAACATGCTATTTTTTTGTTGTGCTGCTGTCATACTGTGAGGTCAGGAAAATAGATTCCTTACCAGAGCAATTGTGGCCACTTAGCACACCATTCAGAATCTTTTTAGTTGTGTTCTCAAAGACTTCTGCTTGGGTAGCCATTTCTCCAAACACCCGATCAAAAATAAACTTCATATTCTTGCCTTTCTTCTGGGAAACAGACTCATGACTTTGGAAGCCCAGCAGGCTTGATTCTTCAGGGTCAAATACTAACATGCTGTCACTGAGCACCTGCACTGTGCTTTGGCGGTTTCCTTCTTGTTCTCGTGGAGTCTGTGGCCGCACTCGGACCACTACTGTTACATTGCCTTCTTCAGCTGGTATGAGCACCATTATTAGAGAATGCTGTGTCAGGGACAAAATGGGAACATGTTGATATCAGATTGATACCTTTCTTAAACCTGAGAAACTATGAAGAGTTCTTGAAAGGTCTCTCCAACTGGATAGTACAACACAAAGCTATACTAGATAGATAGATAGATAGATAGATAGATAGATAGATAGATAGATAGATAGATAGATAGATAGATAGATAGACGCCTGCCACTTATTCAGGAATGAGTGCAATTCCATTTCAAAATACAGAATGAGTAAATAATATCCAGCCACATAGGTTTTCTCAGAATTCTTTCCAAAGTCTCAACAACCTTCTTGAAGTTCAATGCCCAAGAGAAAGGACAATAAATTTGCTTGCTTTAATGCTACTAAGGCAACAAATTTACAACTCAGCTCAGTCACAAGGGATTAAGAGCAAAAGACATTCATTGATTGATTGTAGTGGCTAATCAATGCATTCATTTGTTGCAAGACTATAACTGTGGGTTTTAATAAGAACTGTCTTCTCTGAAAAGAGCAATCACTTCTGATGACTTTGTAGTAAGGCGTTTCTTCACATTCACCTTAAAGATTCAGGTCATGTACATCAAGCTATTTCCTAGTAATCCTAATTCCCGTCACTTTACCCCTTTTTAATTTAAGGGACAGATTGGAATAATTAGGTCAGAAACAAAAGCTTAGGAAAATAGCATCATGTAATGAAAAATTATAATTCCAACAATTTTTAAACAAGCTATGTAAGAAAAAGAATGTAGAGATGCCATATTGCTTTTTCATCCTAGTGTGCTTCAGTATCAAGAAAGTGATACAAGTACAAAGAAAAAAGAAAGAAAAAAAGAATGATGCTGCCCCAAGGTAATTTCCTAACTTGCTTGTAACATTTTATAAAAAATACAAAGGCTCAGAAAAAAAGCAAAATGAAAAATGAGTATACAGTAGTCAGATTTTTGTTAATTGTGGAGTTTCGAATGCCCCAACATTTTGCCTTCCAGATTGTTGGCCTAATGGAAAAGTCTATCTAACACCTTTTTTCAAATTAACTTTGAACTTGCAGACAACCCGACCAAAAATAAATAGCATTTGGTTATATGTGATCAAAGTCGTTTTCGACCTTCTAGCGATCCCAGTTTTTCTCTATGAGCATCCGTAAACGTTAAGTTCTACTAAAAAGCATACAATCGCTTTATTTCATAAGTAGATCCGACAGATTTTGAGCACTTGAAACATGATGTTCAGCTATTATTAATTACAACAATATTAACCAAACCTATTTCCGAGTAAACTTCTTCAAGTCTGTGTCTGTCCGAACAGCCACCCCGCTTTTTCCATACTACAACAGCTAGTTTCATTACCGACTCGGGTTCTCAACAAGAACGGAGATTACTGTGTTCAGAAGGCAATCCGTGAACTGTTTCCGCGGCCGACGAGATCTGGAAATGGTAACTGAATTCTAGGCCGTCATTGAACTTCTTCACCAGATCTTGCCATCTTCGATCTCACGGCTGTTGGAAAAGGAAGGATTATCACAAGATCCAACGAACTCTGAGAACAGCGTCTTCTACCAATGCCCTTTTAGAAGGGAGCAGATTCACAAGGAGGCTCAATCGCTCCTTCGCCAGGCAAATTGGCCACTATCCCATTTTCAGGAAAACACCGCTCGGTCCTCCCGCCCCCGCCCCCAACCGCTTAGTGGAAACACTTCAGTTTTTTTTTTTTCCCACCTCCAGTTTAAATTGCCTGTCACCGCCTACTTATTCGCTTTCGATTGGTCGGCTCGGCTTTCAAGTGAGCTTCAGGTGTCTTATAATTGGTCGCTCAGCTTCATCTGAATTGCGCTATGCATTCTGGGTAGGATCGTTTTGAGGGGAAAAAAGTGAACCCGGCGTAGAAATTAATCATTTATCCGCAGCAGTCCAAGAAGTAACCTTGTAAATATTCTTGAACTTCTGAGTTGATCTCTTAAAGGAGGAACTGAAATTTTGTCTCTTCCTCAAAGGTACGGATTTGAGACGAAATTAACACTTTCTATAACATTTCTTATTATAGTCAGAACCGGTTTTGCATAGTTGCTGTATGTTTCACGTAGGTTGGAGTTCATAGGATATTTTACAAAAATAATTAATGATTCCTACCTTGTGGTCCTACGCCATCAACCACACTGTTTTCATTCCAGCAGTCAACTAAAATAGAGTTGTATTACTGATGTTCGCTGAAAGATTATTCTCAGCCATATGTCTGCTATACAACAAATGAACAGATCACGTTTGTTGTGCTATAACTCTCTAGTAAAATTGAATATAAACAATGAATTGTATTTGTCATTTAGCGTAAGGGATTTGTAAAAACATAAATCCATTTTATTTAAGGCAATCCTTTAAATTGCAGAATGTGCAGCATCTTCTGACTGATGGTTTCAAAAGAACACCTAGGATTCCACCAAGTTAATTTGCATAATAAACATAGGCATTACTGTTGCTATACTGTTACATACATGCCAGATTCTGAGATCCAAATATTAAGTTTTAATATTGCTCTACTCTATGCCTTGCAGCCTGTCATTTATGACTTACCTTACTTTTCTTAGCAATATTCAAGCACTCAGCATTTGCAAAAGTGTAAATGAAAAATGTTTGCCTTCAGCACTTTTGTATGATTAATCACTTTGCTAATAAAGGAGAATATCTGTAGTTTAGGATTGAAATGAGGGGTCCTCAATGTTCTCTGAGCTTGGTTGTGTTCCTGTTTGTTTGCTATCAGGACTAGCTCTGATGATGTTAGCTAGTTTCAGTAATGAAATATCTACAAGAAAACAACCAAGCTCAGAAGCACCAAGGACCCCCTCCCCCAATAATCCTTTTGCATCTTTTTTCTATAGAAAGATGGTATTTAAGTAGAAACGATATTGATACTAAAAAGTTGCAACTAGCATAGTGTGTACCTTTTGAGGATAAAAAAAAATAGATTTTGGCTCAAAGATAGAAATTTCAGAACTGGGCCCAAATCTCTTTAATCCCTTCAGAATTAAACATTAAATTATGAATTAATATTTAAATAAACTTCTGCATTAATTGAGTAGCATAGAAATAAGTTAATCATACTTTTCTCCAAGATCAGCAAAAGGATCATGTTAAGCAATTCAGACATTACTACAGGTAGATAAATTCCACTTCAAAGTATGTATTACAGCCCAATTGGATAGATCAGTTTTGAGCTTATTACAAACTGGTATAGCAAATTAATTATCCTATGATATAGTAAGTATAGAAAAATACAGAAAGTTATTGCTGATTCAGATCTTCCATTGGATTATAGGATCATTGTAAAAATTGTGCAGGATAAGGTTTCTGAAGACAGAATTCATTACATACATGTTATAATATTATTATTGCTGATTTGCATAGACATAAGAAGCTCAAGATAATGTATCCCCAGAATTCTTCAGAGCAGAAATAATTAGAGAAATAAATAATTATTATTCCTGAAAGGAATAATAGTTATAGTTACTGCAAGGCTGCTGAACTGGTTAAAAGGAGTGCCTCCATTTAACAGCTGTTAATAATAAGCTCAGTGGCACTTATGCCCTTTCAACTCAACAAAGAACGAAGAATTATCAGTGTCTGATGTTTTTCTTCTATTCCATTCTGAAATAAAGAACTCTCATTAGTAGACAAATTCCTGTGCAAAGATGTGGTTGGTCAGCTGTCCTTCTTTTGATCTTCCACAGACTAGCCTCTAGCCTCTAGTGTCTAGTGTTCTCTTTGTCCAGAGAATTGTTCGGTTAAAAAAAGCAATCTGTCAGATCGTGTTAAATATCAACAATCTTGCAAAACAGAAAGGAATGAGACATTTTTGTGCCCTGGATTATAAATTCCAGTACTGCTCATAAGTGACCGATTGAGAAATGGAAGAACAGAAACTAAGGACAAAATTAAGAGAAAGCCAGGGAGAGACTTTATTCAAAGCAAAGGCAACTGCAAGTTTGCCAGGCCAAATCAAGGACTGTCTTTTTCTCCATCAACATCTCTTAGTGGTTATTCCTAGCCTACATCTCCCACAGAACCATGTGTGGTGTCAGAACTTCTTGTTCCCTGCTTCCCTCAGATTGAAGGAATGCAAGAGGAAGCGATTGACCTCTGTCAACTCTTTTCTGAAAGTGCTATACTTCATTATCAATCTATATCTACGTGCAGGCAATTTTAGGTTAAATTTTAGACTGCATCAGAAAGTTTGAAGTTTTGAGTCATACAGAAAAAATTCATCATGAAGATTTATGCTCTGCAGTCACACCAGATCCAATTGTTATTCCTCCTTTAGGATTGGTTCTACAGCTTCAAGCAATGAGAAACTCCTATATAACAACATATATTATAGTTATTCCGATAGCTTTTGACAAATGTGGGTAAAAATATCAGTGACATGAAAAAAAAAATTAAGAACTATTTTTTCAACTTTTTGGGGCAATTGAAAGGAGATTTCTAAAATGAAAATTAGGATGAAGATTATAACATCTGGTGCATGTTGGCAGTGTAATACTTCTCCAGTTTCTCTTACATATTTGATACATAATTGTCAAGCAAAATTCTTTGGCCTCTACAATTGAAGCAGTTTAGCTAATGTCAGCCAGGTATCTCATACATATTTCTATCAATTTCTGTGAAATAAAACAGACATGGTTGGCTTCACCAACATCAACACCAACAGATTCATTGCTTTAATGTGTCTACACTAATAGATATCCTAATTTAGAATATTTATTTTTTATTTAAATGACTTATATAGCCACCTATGGTGATCCTGACTATTTTAGAGAACAATAGAAATATAAAGGACATAACAGAATAGTTTTGTAGCTGTAGATATTTATTTTGTGATTCTAGTTAAGTGTACAATGGCTTGAACAAAGGTACATTAATTAAATATTTAATAGTGGCATCCTAAATGTTATTAAACATTTACATTGATTATTTTTGATCACAGAAAGTCCTGAACTTGATACAGCTTGGATAAAGTTAGTTTACATAATGTATATTTCAATTCTGACTTTTTTATAGAATAATGGTTAGAGGTACTATTTTCAAATAGATGCAGATATATTACTCCTAGTCTAAGGCTATATTACATATTACACAGAGATCTAAAATTGGATTTGGATATTTAAAATACTAAATGTAATTGTTAGGGCATAAATTCAGAATGGGCCTATATTGAGGAAGGAGCTTATATACTATATTTTCTCTCTCTAAATTGCCTCGTCCATAGAATCTTACCGTATATACTCGAGTATAGGTCGACCCGAATATAAGCCGAGGCACCCAATTTTACCACAAAAAGCTGGGAAAACTTATTGACTCGAGTATAAGTCGAGGGTGGGAAATGCAGCAGCTACTGGTAAATTTCAAAAATAAAAATAGATACCAATAAAATTACATTAATTGAGGCATCAGTAGGTTAAATGTTTTTGAATATTTATTTCAAAGAAAAACAGTAAACTAGCTCTGTAAGTGGAAAAGAGAGCCAACAAAACCAATATGGTATCAACAATAACTTTAAAAGTACAAAAACCTTAGCTCAATCAGCAACCAAGCTAAAACACAAGAGTTAAAATCCTTCAAAACTGGATTCCTCCTCATCATGTGTATGTCCGAACAGAGTCACTCTCTCCCTTGCAAGAAAAAAGCATGTGTATGTGCTGCATGTACATCCTGTTTTGGAGAGCCACCATCTCTTTCACAGCTCTCCCTCATGCCTCCATTGCATGTGCACACATGCCATGGCTCAGTAGTAGGTCAACATACAGATGTCACACTAGGTTCTCTCCTCAAAAGGAACATCCAACCTTTCTTGAGAAGTACAAACTTCATCTGTTCAGGATTGTGGTGACAAAGGTGAAGGAGGATGGGGCTGAGAGAAGGGAAGGGAAGAAAAGATCATTGACAGGGAGAAAGACAGGGAGAAACACCTGGAAGTGTGAGCCCTCGAGTTTCCTTAGGGAAGACCAGACAACAAGGGGAGAGGAGAGGAGAGGAGGAGGAGGAAGAGGAGAGTTAAAAAAAAAGAGTGGGAAGCCAACTCACGCGTGCCATCAAAGGGGGTTGCTGTGGTATCCAGGACTGAGAAAGACGGGAGCCAAGACGGGGCCCTTCGCTTCCTCTCCCTGAGACAGGCCAGGGGAAGCAGGGCTTTCTCCGCCTGCTGCTGCCAGAGGGGTGCGGGGGGGAGTGCGGGGAAAGGGGGTTCGTGCTGAGGCTCCGCAAGCCACCGCCGCCTCCTCCAGACAAGCGCCCTGACGGGAGGCGATCGCAGCCACGACGGCAGAGACCGCAAGGTCAGACAGAGACAAGGGGTGCCCCCGAAGAGCTCCGACTGCAGCGAAGGCGAGCGGCCACTGCTTCCCCAGTGCGCGGTGGCGGGGCAACTCCTGGCGCAGAAAGCCGAGAGGAGGATGCCCGGGCTGCTGCCGCCCATGGATCCTAACTGGAAAGACCCCATCAGAGGAATCAGAGGGTTCTGCCTGCCCTCGTAAAGAGGCGATTACCAGATTTGCAGCTCCGAAAGTCTTTGACGGGAACATGGCTGCCCGGGGCAGCGTTGAGGACTGAACAGGAGAGCCGCAAATGCCGCGCTCCCCAGGAGAGGGCGGACCTCTTCCACTCGGCAGCTCCTGCCACGGCGTAGCCAGGCACTTTGTCTCGCTGCCCCCGGAGCGCATGCGCTCTTCGCCGCTAGGGTAGGGGGCGGAGGAGGCTGCCTGAGCCTGGCGGTTTGTTGGCAAAGCTGGAAGTGCGCAACGCAGGAGCTCGCGGGGCCCCCGGGCGCCCGTTAATGGGGAAGGAGAGCCCGCTTGGGATCGCCTGTGTGGCCCTCAGCGGGTAGACAGCTGCGGCGGCGATGCTGCCCTGGAGGCGCGATCGGTTGCAGCCACGCCAGCGCAGGCCAGGCATGGTGCCGTAACGGCTGTTGGAGGAACTGCGCCGAGGCGGAGGAGGAAGGAAAGCGGGCGCGGATGGGCAAAGCAAGCAGGGACCCCCTTCTCCAGCCCCGCTTGGGGTGAAGATTAATCGCACGGGCAGCAGGTCAGAGGGGAATCTGACTCGAGTATAAGCTGAGCACAAAAAATGGGCTGAAAAACTCGGCTTATACTCGAGTATATACGGTATATTGTTAAGATGAAAAGACACAGAAATCATCTATATATGTTTTCCCTTATTGGGCCAGAAATGCTCTCAGTAGAAGCAATTTGGATCAGAAAAATGATGTAAAAGAAAAGATTAAAAACATTATTTCCCATTCCTCTAACTGCCATCTGAACTGAGATTGTCTTATGGCTGTATATACCATTAGGATGGGGGGGGGGGGAGAAAGGAAATTCGGCCATTGTTTTTTCAGGATCTTATAGCATCACATATTTTGTTGCCCTTGAGACAAACTAAACATATGATAGGAGAAGGATGAGGAACCTCTGACCTTCTGAATTTTAGAATTCCATGCTGTTGACCAAGCTACAACTGTACAACTGAGTAATGGAAATTCCTCAAATTAGCAACTTTGAGCAATTGCTTTGAAAACCACAAAGATCATTGCTTTGGTGAGCACTATTTCACCAAACTTAAGCTTCTTCATTCTCCACACCTCAATGAAGAAAATGAGAAAGAGAAGGTGCAAGTGTCACTTGATCTGGTCTAACTGGAGATCTAACAGAAGCTGTCTAAGATTTAGTCTGCAACACATCAAGAGTCTGAATTGTGACAGAATGGAGACAGATACTCCCAAGCTGCTTCCAAAACTGACTTAACAAATTCCAATTGAATTGCACTGGTTTCACAATAGAGTGAGGTTGATGCTCAGTCTAAACTGATTATTTGTCTGTTTATTATATTTCTTAACCATCCACCTACCTCGGAAATTAATTATGGCCAGTATAAAGCCAAATTGGTCATTTTCCTGTATTTTCCCTTTCCCCTCAATGTAGGGGAGTCATACTTTACTGGCTGTTCCTTACGTAGGTAGGTAATAGACTTATCACTGTCTGCTTTTTCTCTTCAGTGTTGTTCCCTCCTCAGTAGTTCCATTTGCTTTTCTTCATCACCACCCCTTCCCACATTCTTTTTCTTTGACTCCAACACATATTTTTTCTTCTTTTTTATTATATCATTATTGCTTCAGTGATCAAAAAAAAAGAAATAGGTTGTTTTATTCTGGGCCTATAGAAATTGTAGCAATAATGGTTCACCTTTGAGAAGCAAAAAACTAGCATTTGTTTAAATATTGTACCAAAATACCTAAATTGTCACTTAAGGATCTTTTTCCTTTTTCTTTCTTAGAAGCATTGAAGAATAGTGGGCATAGAATAGGAAAGAAAGAGAAATATGTTTCTCCTTAGAGCTTCTCGGAGCATCCAGAGTGTGGGTGGTGCTTCTGTCTCTGCTATTGTAGGCTGAGCTAAATTCCTGAGGAACGCTCCTCCTTCCATCACGTGACTCCATCCCAGCGTTCCCCAGTTTATGCTCAGCCGCTCGCAGAGTAGGCAGTGTTTTCAAGTGCTCTTGGCCGTTTTCAGCAAGCCTTACTTTGACTTCATTCTCAGGTTGTATCTGTTCATTTTCTTCCCTTAGCCCCGTGCAGTGGTTGCGCAATTTGTAATTTGCATTCCCCTGGGAAGCCCTCTCGGGCCCAGGGGATTTCAAGGGGAAGGATAGCTTACGTTACAAGCTACCCCCCTCATCCTTCCTCATTGCCTTCTGACGTTGTTTTTTTTTGCCGCTTTAATAGACGCTCCGTTTCGCTCCATCCCCCCCCCCCACCGCACGCTGCGTTTTTCCTTAGTGCAAAGCCTCTTTTGCCTCCTTCCTTCCTGGGTTCCTTTTGGGGACCTTGAATTGTTCGGGACTGTTTCCCTCGTCGCTGCTTAAGGGCCCTGTAAGGCCATGCAGCAGGTGGTCGCCATTTTAAGCGCCATCTTGTGGCCGGGCGCCATTTTGAATCTTATCTCCGATCTGCAGCGTGCGGTTTTAAAGCAGCAGGACCCATAGGCCTGCTTGGACATATTTACTCAGGAAATCCTTCTGTGGCGTTAGAGGCTTGTTTTCCTGCCTCCGTATTGTTGGCTTCACCCGCAGCAAGCTGTAGCTGGTGCGGTCTACCTCCCACCACTCCCGCCCAGTATTTGTCTGGGAAGGCAGTTGGATCTAGGCCTAGGGGCTCCTTCGCCTTAAGGCCTCTGGCGTGTCTAGGTTGTTTGGATCTCTGTTTTCAAATACAAAAAAAAAAAAAAGGAATAAGAGAGGCAAGATCAACAGACCAGAAGAAACTAAAAGAGAGAGAATTATTCATATATATTTATATACAATAAAACTATTAAAAATAAATAAATAAATAAAATAATTGAAGCGGGGGGTATAACAGGGAGCAGGAGCAAATTAACCTAGGGCATAAAATATTCTCTCAGGGATCCCGGCCTTGTTGTAGGTCGACCCCTAGGTGCGCCAACTGCCTCCGATTGATATTTATCTTCCTCAATTATATATAAAAATGGCAGAAGGCAATCTCTCCACTGGCCCTTCTCTGAAGGCCAAATCAAAAATTCATCATCTGCGCAGGTAGGCAGGCTAAGGATTCCAAAGCCTTCCAGAGGGACACATTAAAGCACCTCAAGGCCCTGGAAAAAGAAATTGATAAATGCACTTGGCAGGCAGGCATGGTGCCTCCCATTCTTCCTCCTTCTATTTCCTATCCAGGCACAGCTCGCCTTCTCAAGGCCACCAGGCTCCTGGACCACACACCAGACAAACACCAGAGGCCACCTTCACGTCCTCAGCTACTGGCCTACACCAAGGGGAACCTCTCATTCAGGAGGTTCTGGAGCAACTAAGATCCTGGAGGGAGTTGGCTATCTGCAGTAGAATCGTGGAAGGTCTCCAACAGGCAACCAGGCCTGGTCTACAACCGCTGGTCACCCAATCTGTAAGATCATTCCCTTTCAGTTCTGAGCCGACCCAGGATCAGGTACCCTTCAGAGGGAGATTTTCTCCTCCACAAGGGGGGACGAGGAGGCGGCGATAGGGGACTTAGATTAATACCAGGAGGAGGAGCAGGAGCAGTATTTTCTTGGGGTCCTTACACTATAACGAACCCTCTTCCGACATAGAACCATCAGAGGCAGAGGTGTCAGAGGACATGGGTCTCACCCCCGACCAGCCCTCCTTTGTACAGTTTTGCAGGCCCCATCTAATCAAATCCCTCCTGCTCTAAACCTAGCTTCCCTTGGTTCTAACAAGTCAGAACCCAGCTAACCCCTCTCCTATCGCTCTGGCAGATCCTGGAGCAGTTCAGTTGGTCTAGAGGTGGAGTGACTGCCTCACAACCAGGAGGCCGTGAGTTTGATCCTAGGTAAAGGCTAGTTTTTTGGAATAGAGTCTCCTGTTTGTGCAGGGGATTGGCCTAGATGATCCGGGGTTCTCCCAATTCTGTTATTCTACAAAAAGAATAGAAAATCTTAGGTGCCTAATATAATTATCTTATACCCATTGAGCACCCCGGCGGTGGATGAACCTATTGGAGCCGGGCCTCTTCTTCCACCCTCAGCGACTCCCTAGAAGCCCTGAGGCCAGATGAGAATCGATCGGAGCTGGCCTACGCTGAGCTCATCAGTCAGTAGCATCGGCAATCAGTTCGGCCATGGCCGCTTCCTTCTTCATCAGGTCATCTATTCACTGACCAGCCAGCTCAAACAACATGTCCCAGCCTCTTCCCGTGCCATTCCCTCCCATGTCTCTGTACCCAGTCTGCTCTGGCCAAAACATTAGCAGGCAGATCTCTAGAATAAAGTGAAATTAGCCTCCGCTCCCCTCGCGGGAAATAAACTGTTCGGATCATCCCTCATCCGCAGTCAGAGTCCAGATCCATGCAGCCCCTTCGGAGAGCTCCCTTTCATCCCCTCTTCCAATCCTCTCTCTTTCCCAGGTACCAAAGGGTCCCCTCCCTTTGGCTCGGGACAGCCTCAGGACAGGTCCTTCTCCTCTGATAGACTCAGAAGAGGCGGTAACTTCAAGAGGCCTCTTCTTGGCTCAGGCAACAAGCTCTTCTGGCGCTCCAGATAAACCACTAGACTTAATTCCCATCGGCAGGCACCTGGAAGCCTTCGCCCTAGTGGGACTCCTCCTCTTCCGATGCCTGGGCTATGGACTCCTTCAGGCTTGGTCTGCCCTCGAGTTCTAAACTGCCCCCCCCCCCCGAGTTTTTCAGGGCATGTCTCCTCTCCAAGAACCTCTCCAAGCGCAGCCTCGGGACTCAGCAATTCAGCCCCTGCTCTACAGAGCAGGGCCAGTTTGTTCTAGTGGTTAAGGTACCAGGCTAGAAAACAGGAGACCCTAAGTTCAAGTCCCACCTGAGCCATGAATGCCTACTGAGTGACTTGGGTCCAGCCACTGCTAGCCCGTTCCTTTATTTCCCAGAGGACAGGGATTCTACTCTCACTTATTCGTGGTTCCCAAACTCTCTGGGAGTCGGAGAGCGATTCTGGTTTATAGCGGCTTAACCGCCATCTCGTATATTGCAAATTCAAAATGAGCATGTTGCAACCCATCCCCCCTAGGGATGGGGCATAGAGACTGGTTGTCTTCCATTGCCTTTCGCAGGCATTCTTACACATCCCGATCCGGCCTCCTCATTCCAAATTCCTGTGCCTCTGCTACATAACCTCCACTTTCATTCGTGACGCCCCCCCTTTCGGGCTGGCCTTTGCCCCCAGAACCCTTCCCAAGGTCTTGGCTGCTGTAGCTTCCCTCCTCAGATCCCTCCCGGGGCTCCACTCTGTTACTTGGATGTCTCCCTCATCCTTTCCCCTTGCAGGGTACACACAGTGAAGGACCCTCAAAGCTCTCTACCATTATCCAGGAACACTGGGTCCTCATCAATTTAAAAAAAAAAAACCCGATTATCTCCCTCCTCCGGGATAACCCTCCGGGGGATGCTAATAGAACCTGTGAAGGGGAGGGTGTTCTCTCTCCGGAGAGATTCCTTAGCTTCCACAATCGGTCAGACCCGACAGATGCCTTGAAAGGTTTTCCCTTTAGAGCTCCCGGTTTAGTAGGTTAAGGATATCCTGTATTTCCATTATTCCCTGGGCCCGAAGGTCAAGGTTTAACCAAGGGTGCTCTTCTCCCCTCTCTGGTGGAGCAGAGTGTCTATCAATAAGGGCTGTCCCCTCAAGGAGCCTCCTAGACTCTCCATTCCACAGACGCCAGTCTGTCCAGATGGGGTGCCCTCCTTCAGTCCCTTTCAGCTCAGGGCGGAGGGTCAGCAACAGAGAAGCTGTGCAACACAATCTGGCTGGAGCTTAGCACAGTCCCTTGGCTCTCCGCTGTTGCCTCCCCAGGTACGCGGCCGCCACGTCCTCTTCCTCACTGGCAAAATCATGGCCATCTCACATCAACAAACAGGAGGGTACTCAGTCATCCCGCCTAATGAGGGAGGCTGAGCACCTCTGTCAGTGGGCAGAGTCTATCCTCCTGTCTCTCAGGGCAGTCCTCATCTCGGGCTTCTCCAACACCTGAGCAGATTGGTCGTGCAGGGCCACCATAGATCAGTCGGAGAGGCTTCTCCTCCAGCTCTATTCAGGGAGGCAATACGCATATCGGTCTGCCAGTAGTAGACCCGTTGGCCTCCCTCTTCCATACCCAACGTCCAAAGTTAGTTTCAAGATTCCCATCCCAACTGGCGGAGATCCATTACGCCCTTCGGTGTCCGTGGCCACCGGGTCTCCTCCATGCCTTCCCCCCTCTGGCGCTGGTGCCTTAGTCCTTCAAGAGGTACTTCACGAGAAAGTGGATCTGTTCCTCTTAGCTCCTTATTGGCCCAGTCCCTTGGTTCACGTTCTTCGCAGTTTAATCGTAGCTCCTCCCTGGAGGATCCCAGCAGACAGAATCTCTCTGGTTCCAGGTCCCCTCCTCCACCCGATCCCCCAATGGCTTCAATTAGCTGTGTGGAGGTTGAGCGGGAATGCTTGAAGAGGGAAATCCTTTCCAGCAAGGTCTTTTATACCTTCTTAGCAGCCAGGCTATCTTCAATCAGTAAGGGAGCCAGTTTGGTTTACTGGTTAATCCCTTGAGCTAGAAAGCAGAGGCTGTGAGTTCAATCCCGCCTCGTCCATGAAAGCCATCTGGGTGACTTCGAGAAAGGGTGTGTCAAACTTCTGGTTTTCACAATGGTCTCTTCCAGTGCTCCAGGGTTTCACTTTCTCCAGGAGGATTTCAGCAAGGGGCTATCCCCCTGTTAAGCCTGGGTTCCCCAACCAGGGTTAGGGAGACAAGCTAAACAGAATGTGCAGCGTTAGTCAGATAGGCACACAGATCAATGAGTGAGCTAAGCTTGTATGTTTATTAACATACAGTAAAAATAACAGATACACTTGTGCTATCAAAAATATAGTTTATTCCATTATGAGTTCATAGCATAGTCAAAATAACAGTCCAATAGTCATGTATCATTTAGTCAGTCCATTCAAGGATATTCAGTTAGCAAAGTCTGTGCAGAATATCCTATGTCAGTTCACTTACAAATCAGTCCTTTGTTTCTCTCCCGTTCGAGCAATACAGTCTTGATTCCAAGCAGTAATCAGGGATCATCAAAGCCAGAGAGAGAGCAAGCTGTCGTCTTGCTTCTTTTAAAGTGCTTTCACAACCACTCCCCTAATTACATTCCCATATTTAAAGTTGCAGACACTTTAACTTATAAACTATGATTACATATTTATTATTTTACCTAAACCAGTTAGGGTAAACTATGTTATCCCTAACATTCTCCCCTTTTAGGAAATAATAATAAATATAACTATTTACATCTTTAAATCATATTTGTTACAACTCTCTTTAAACTTAATTACTCCTTGAGCTTTTGTAAATTGGTCTGCAATGTTTTCTTCTGTAATGCAGTATTCCAATTTAATTAGCCCATTCTTTACAGATTCTCTAACATTTAAGTATCTTAAATCAGTATGCTTTGATCTAGTTTTTACAGCAATACTAGTAGCTAACTCTATGGCTGCTTGATTGTCCTCGTGCACAATAATGGAATCTTTAACAGTTACACCCATGTCTAATAATAACTGCTTGTACAGAATTAAGTCAGTGCATAGTAATGACAGACATGAAAATTCCGCTTCCATCGTGGACAAGCTGATATGCTGTTGTCTGATTGACCTCCATCCTATTAGTGTCTTACCAAATAATATAGCCATCCCAGATGTTGATTTTCTTGTGTTTATATCAGTTGCAAAACTTGCATCTGCATAGGCACTAAGACTCAAATCACCCTTTGGTTCTATATACAATGCATGGTTCATTGTTCCTTTAAGATATCTTAAAATTCTCTTTAATGATTGCCAATGACATTGATGTGGATCTGAATTAAAACGTACCAGCTGATTAACACTATAAGCTATATCAGGCCTAGACCAATTGCTTATATATGATAAGCTGCCAATCAAAGATTGATATATGGACTTATCAAATTTGGGACTTTGATCATTAGTTTGGCAAACTTCCTGACTCATTGGAGTCTTTGCCGGTTTACAAAGTTCCATTTTAAACATTTTAATGAATTGGCAAATTTTATCTTCTTGAGATATCTTAAAACCATTTTTTGTTTTGTTAATTGTCAATCCTAGATACTTTTTAATTTCACCTAAATGCTTTAATTTTATCTTTTTGGCTAATAATGATATAATCTCATTAGCTTCATTATTAGTCTTAGTTATCAAAGCAATATCATCTGTAAATAATAACAATAATGGCACCGTTCCATTATTTTCTCTTTTAAACACACATGGATCTGCTAAACCAGATTTAAAACCTATATTGTTTAACTCTTTCACAAAATATTGGTTCCACTCAAAACCAGATTGTTTCAATCCGTAAAGACTCTTTTTGAGTTTCTAACAATCATTACTATTTACTTTATTGTCTTTTATACCTACTGGTTTTCTCAAATATATAGTGTGCTGCAATGGTGCATGCAAATAGGCAGTTTCTACATCTAAATGGTTAATGACATAGTTTTTCTTAGCTGCCCACACTAAAGCTGCTCTCAAAGATGTTGCTTAAAGACTTGGTGCAAAAACTTCATCGTAATCAGATGCAGTTTGATTAAATCCTTGAGCTACTAACCTAGCCTTATGGGTAACAGTCCCATCATTTCCAGTTTTTACTTTAAATATCCATTTGCACCCAATGGATTTTTCTCCTGGAGGTAATTTAGCATCTTCATATACTTTCATTACCTTTAATGAATTTAGTTCTTTTTCCATTGCCTTTTGCCAATTCTCCTGATCCTTAGTAGGATACATCCTAAGTTCATCTACACTAGTTGGAACTTTAGTTACTTGGCAAACTATACTTGCTTGATACCTCTCAGGTGGTCTAGTTACACGTGTAGTACGTCTAGGTATTACAGGACTTACAGGTGGACTTTCATTTATTAACTCTTCTTGATTATCTAACTCTTCCTGATCAACTGTTTCCTCTTGTTCTGGTCCTATTTGCTCTTCGTGGACTTCTTCTTTAATTGGAATCTTCTTATAACTATTCTGTTCTTTTTGCCTTTTGTAGGGTTCAATAATTACTTCGTTATTTAAATCTTGCTCTAATCTATTCCATCCTACATGTTCTAGGAATTTAGCACTAGCACTGATGTAAACTCTAGATGTACCTGGTTCCCAGAATCTATAAGATCTATGATTAGATTTATATCCTACAAAAAATAATCTTTTAGCTCTATGTTGTCCTTTGTGTCTGAGTTGTGAAGGGATATGCACCCATGCTGGTGCTCCAAATGTGTGCATGTAACTTAAATCAGGTTTTGTACCATGCCACACTGTGAATGGTAATTCACCTGTTGTTGAATTAACAACATTATTTAATATATGATTACCACACATTATTGCTTCTCCCCACAAATTGTCAGGTAATCCTGAATCAGACATCATAGTTCGTGCCATTGATTGTAATGTTTGGCCTCTTCTCTCTATAAAGGCATTATGTTGTGGCCTATATGGTGCAGACATTTTATGTTGAATACCTAACATTCTTAGTCTGTTCTGGAATTTATTATTTGTAAATTCGGTACCATTATCTGTTATAAGAGTTACTAATTTCTTTCTAGTTTTCCTTTCAGCAAATTTTATCCAATTAAAGAGATTTAGATACGTTTCAGTTTTGCTCTTCATTAAATAGCAAAACCCATATCTAGAATAGTGGTCCATTATACTTAGTATGTATCGAGCACCTCCTACACTTAGTTTTTCGGACCTATTAAATCAGCAAAAAACTACCTCTAAAGGTTCTTTGGTAGTAAATCCATCAACTCTATTAGCTGGTGTGACCCTGCTTTTGCTTTGATTGCAAATAGAACATTGCAAATACTTATTACAAGGTTTTAAACTTATTCCCTTAGATAATTCAACAGTTTTCTTAAGCATTTTAAAATTTAAATGTCCTAGCCTTCGATGTAACAAGTGAATATATTCATCATGGGGTTTCTTATTTTCAAAAACCGTGTTAGCCACCTTTAAACCATCATCATTTAACACATATAATTCACCTCTTAAAGATGCAGTAATTCTCTTATCTTCTTTTTCAATTATGCAGTTATCTCCTTTAAAGGTAACTACATATCCTAGTTTAACCAAAATTCTAACTGAAATTAAATTAAACTTAAGTTGTGGTACATACAACATTTTTACATTCTCTTTTATAAAAGAACAATATGCTATACCTTGACCTTTAGCTTTCAGTTTCCAGCCATTGGCTAACGATATCTGCTGTGTACTCTTGGACATTTTAATAAATTTTTTGTTATCATTTGTTATACAGTGGGATGCTCCACTGTCAACCACCAATAAATTATTTTTTACAGCTCCGTTACTATACATGGCTAACTCTAAATTTTTCTTTTTCTTTTGATGACTTTTAGTATTCTGGCCAGCGTTCTGGCATTTTGCTTTTTTACAAAATCTTGCCAAATGTCCTCTTCCTCCACAATTAAAACACTTTTTAATTGCGTATGCTGTAGGAGATTCATTATCTTCTTTTTGAGGTTGCTGCCTCCTTAAATCGTCTCTTTCAAGCCTTCTTCTGGCCTCTTCAATCAATCTGCCAGTTATATCAGTTAAAGTTAGGCTTTCCTTTGGCAAAATTTCAAGGGAAGTTACGTAGTTATCATAACTTTCATCAAGGGAAGATAGAATTATATAGACTTGGTGTTGTTCAGAGAAAATAAGCTCTTTCTTGTGCAGTTCTTGAAAAATGCTTTGCATAGTTTTCAAATGACTCAGCATATCATCATTCATCTGGAGATGCGTACTGAAAAGCTTCCGTGTTAGATTTATGTGAGCACCAACGTTATCTCGGACATAAATCCTCTTCAGCTTCTGCCAACACCCAACAGCCGTTTTCTCTCCGTGGATATAAACAAGCTGTTGGTCAGTTAAGCTTAAAGCAATTATGCAAATAGCGTGTTCATTTTTATGCATAAATTCTTCTATCTTTAGTCTATCTTCATTATCCTCTGGATCCCATTCTTCTACGTTTGGTGGATTTTCAATTATGTTCCACAAACCTTCTCTTTGTAGAAGCAGACTACATTTCATAGACCATGATACATAGTTTGTTCCATCCAGCTTGGATATAAGGGACAAACTTTGTAGATTGACTTGTGCCATGTTTTCTTATATGGATATAAAACTATAATTAATAAAACACAGCTGTCTGTTTACTGTAATGTATAACAACACAAACTCTCACTTTTTACATAAATCTGTTTTATCCTAGTTAAACTGACTTTGCAGCCTCTGGGCCCATAACCAGTATTAAGCCTGGGTTCCCCAACCAGGGTTAGGGAGACAAGCTAAACAGAATGTGCAGCGTTAGTCAGATAGGCACACAGATAAATGAGTGAGCTAAGCTTGTATGTTTATTAACATACAGTAAAAATAACAGATACACTTGTGCTATCAAAAATATAGTTTATTCCATTATGAGTTCATAGCATGTCAAAATAACAGTCCAATAGTCATGTATCATTTAGTCAGTCCATTCAAGGATATTCAGTTAGCAAAGTCTGTGCAGAATATCCTATGTCAGTTCACTTACAAATCAGTCCTTTGTTTCTCTCCCGTTCGAGCAATGCAGTCTTGATTCCAAGCAGTAATCAGGGATCATCAAAGCCAGAGAGAGAGCAAGCTGTCGTCTTGCTTCTTTTAAAGTGCTTTCACAACCACTCCCCAATTACATTCCCATATTTAAAGTTGCAGACACTTTAACTTATAAACTATGATTACATATTTATTATTTTACCTAAACCAGTTAGGGTAAACAACGTTATCCCTAACACCCCCAATACACCAAGATGTCAGGTAGCAGCCTTATCCACAGGCATCGGCTTAAAGAGGCTAGTTCCCTCTCTCACCAACCCAGTATTCGTGCCTTCCTGAAAGGGACCACAAACTTACGTCCTCCGGCCCTCCACCGGTACCCATCCTGGGACCTCAATAGGGTTCTTACTTCCCTCGCACAACCCACTCTCTGCTCCCCTCAGAGAGGTCTCTCTTCAGTCCTATAATTCAAAGTAATTTTCCTTTGGTAAGTTCACTTCAGCGATCTCTTCAGTGTCTAGGATATCAGAGAGCGTTGCGCTCTCAGTTAGAAAAGACCTTTGCGTATTCCATCCTTACACGGTGGTCCTAAGGCTTGTCCCTTCCTCTTGCCCAAGATTAGTGGCTTTTCTCACAGGACTCTGAACCTTACCCTCCCCCTTTTTTTTGGCTTCGGTCCAACTCACGAAAGGGAGAGACTATGACACACCCAGGAAGGCCTTCGCCAAGGCGTACCAGGATCAGGCCCCCCAGGTACTCAGGGGCTTCATGGCTCACTCCACTAGGAGTGCAGCAATTCAGCTGTCCGGTTTTCCCAGGACCCAATACTCGACATCTGCCGGACAGCTGCATGGGTCTCTATGTCACCCTTCAGCCATTACAAGATCGACAGGTAAGCCTCAGCTGAGGTTTCTTGCAGTTGAAGGGTTCATCAGAGGGTTCTCAGGGAACCCGAGGGGACCCAGACTAGACGGCACCCCTCCCGTAGGACAGGCCCAGCTTTGGTATGTCCCACACTCTGGATGCTCCGAGCAGCTCTAAGGAGAATGGGCGTTGGTCCTTACCTGACACGCCGTTTCTCTTCGAGCTGCGAGGAGCATCCAGCCCCTCCCTTTTCCTTCACCGTCTGGTGGGGTCTTGTTTGCGGCCAAGGAACCTAGTATAGTAAGATGAGAGCACGATTTAATATTTTCTCTTGCCTTCGCATAAACTGGGGAACGCTGGGATGGAGTCACGTGATGGAAGGAGGAGCGTTCCTCAGGAATTTAGCTCAGCCTACAATAGCAGAGACGGAAGCACCACCCACTCTCTGGATGCTCCTCGCAGCTCGAAGAGAAACGGCGTGTCAGATAAGGACCAACGCCCATTCTCCTAGCCTGGGCAGAAACAGAAAGGGTCCTACTGAGAGATGTCAGAGTAGAAGGGATATGTACTGGCAGAATATGTGGGAAAACAATAGTGGCCATAAGACTACCAAATTCCAAGGTCTCTATGGACCATCACTGGATGAACTGGAAGAGGAAAAATGGAAGCTGCTGACCAGTCACTGTAGGTTAGTTATAATGACCAGACAATAGGGAGGGATCCCAGTTGTTCTAGTCAATCAGAATTGGAATGTTGCTAGATTTGAATGAAATGCAATGGATCAAGCTTATAGAAGGATTTAAGATGGCTCAGGATGGGAGCCAGCTTCTAAATACAGGCATGACTGCATTCGCAGTGAGCTGAGAATAAATCGAGGACAATATTGTCTGTTTCTGCATTTGAGAAATGGGTGGAGTGGTCTGTGCTGTTGATAATTGAACAATGTGGATCTGAGCTAAGAATGCTGCCCAAAGACATTAAATCCTTTTTTGCTTTGTCCGTGCCTGTTGCAAAACTTTAAAAGCCTGTGGCCCTTTTTGGAGGCACAAAAGCATGGGAGTGTCATTTTCAGAGTATGAACTATCAGTTAATGGCAGGACTACTCACTCAAGCTGGCTGAGATAGCAAAAATGAGTGCTGAAGGCTTGACTTGGGGTGCTTTGTCTTCTTCAGGACTTAGCTGTGTTTTTGACATTGGGATGTGACAGTGCCTGTTACAAAACAGCTGCAGGAAACTACTGTTTATTAAAAGGCCTTTTCCTTCTTTCTCTGAAGGTTTTTCCTATTTCATAGCTGAATTTCAATTGTTAAACTTCTATGGCAGTTCTTAAAAGCAGGGAAATGAAAATATCAGTACAAGCCACAAATAACAGATCAACACATTCAAAAAGAGGGGAAATGGAAAATCCCAATCATACATAACACTCCATTCTCCCAAGACATTTAAGTAGTAAGTCTGGGCTCTGTCGCCGGGGGGAGGGGGGGAGGAGGTTTTTCTGGATGGATTGGCAGTGTGTCCCACTATGCTAACAGTGTCTTCCATTTGAAATGTATAAAGTGTTCTCCAATCCAAGCCCACTGTAAAGGCCAAGAACCAAAAGCAAAGAAAGCATGAATTTTGAAGTGATGCATCGAATATTAGAATCTGGAGAGACCACACAGCTCAAGTGCGGCATATTATACTGGTATGATTGCTGTTCTGCTCATGTGAGTCAGCCATTGGATTGAGTAAAAGAGGAAAGAGAAGCTCAGTGTTGGTTTTGAAGGACAAGTATGCTGTCACAAGGTCAGATGAGCTGCCCTGACTGCTAGCCAGTTCAGCTTTGAGAAGGTGACTTAGGAGGAAACCTGACTAGTACAGCTTTATATATATGCTGTGGAAGTATCTGCTGCAAATAATGTCACTGTATCTAATAAAAAGCATATGCAGTAAGCTTCCACTATCCTGATCTTCTGTATCAATTGCCTTTGTAAATCGATGTACACATAGGCCTCAACTTACAACAATCCACTTAATGACTATTCAAAGTTACAGTAGCACTGAAAAAAGTGACATGACCATTTTTCACACTTATGACCATGCAGCATCCCCAGGGTCATGTGATTTATACTTGGATGCTTGTCAACTGACTCACATTTATGATGGTTGCAGTCATGTGATCATCTTTTGGAACTTTCTGACAAGCAAAGTCAATGGGGAAACTAGATTCACTTAACAACCATATTACTAATTTAACAACTGCAGTGATTCACTTAAGTGTGACAAGAAAGGTCGTAAAAATGGGGCAAAACTCATTTAATATGTCCTTTGCAGATGAAATGTTAATGTCCATGTGACAGTGGAATTACAAATCTAAGTTTTAAATTATATTGGCTATTGTATCAGTAGCTCTGACCAATGTCCTTCCTGAGGACACAGTACATGGGAGAAGAAGGCACATTCGGGGGCGGGGGGGGGGGGGGAGAGAGACACAAGCACTGATCTGCAGCACAGAATGGAGACTGCAGGCATTCCAGAACAGGCAAGCAGGTCAGCAACAACTACAATCTCTGGAGGAAGGAAGAAGGAATGTTGTGATAATGGCAGCCATAGGCACTTGATGTTGCTGCTCCCAAACTGCTTCCCTAACTGCATATTCAGCAAGGCTCTTGGAGGGTACTGATGGGGGGGGGGGGAGGCAGTGAGTATTGATAAGAGGACAGAGTTTGCTATGACACATACTGTGTCCTTCTTTAATTTGCAAACTGTTGCCAGCCTATAAACAAAATTCATTTGCAAATCCATTCGGCTTTTCTGTATGAAATAGAGTGGGTGGGTTTCCTCTGAGGTGTGCAGTGCTTCTATTTGAGTCTAAAAAAGATGCTTTAAAGGACACATGGACCAGTCTACAACTTTTTCTAGCAGTTTTACCTTTCCTTGGGATTGTGTGGTGGTGCATCCCTAATATTTTTCTTTATTTCAGGTTGCAAAATATCCTTGTTTGCTTATCCATTACTTGTTTACCCTTCTCATCCTACATTTCTCCTATTCTCAATTTGTAGAATATTATTTGAATCAGTAGAGCAGTCTTCCCCCCACCCGCTTGTCATGAAGCCAAATGTGCATTGATGCTAAGAAGAGCTGTACAAAGAGGTTAAATGAATAGATTTTGATGACCTGGTTTATTGAAACAGCAGAAAAGTGACATTAACTTGGCAAACTGATAGGGAAAGTACACATTTATTTAGTCTGAAGAACAAAAAGAAGTTAATTAGTTGTCTAACCTACCAGAAATAAATAGCATTTAGATTTGGATATGCCCCCTAGTGTTCTACAGCACTTTCTGGACAGTTTACATTGTAAGCATTATTTGCATGTTGCCCCAACAATCCTGGATACTTTATGCCCATACCTGTGACCTAAGACTTATTCCTATGGTCTTTCCTTGGAAGTTAAAAGGCCTTTGATTTGCCTCTCTTTTTAGCATATCAATGGCTCCATCGGGGAGGCAGGAATCCTCTCAGGATAAGGGAAGATGCCAGATCCCCTCATAATAATTTATATGTAGGAGCAATCTTCCTTTACAGATTTCACACGCACCTCAGGATCAAAACCCAGGGCAGGAGCATCTCAATCTGCACATCTAAACAGGAAGGCAATTACCTATGACAGTCATATACTAGAACCAGCAACTACACAAACCATGCCCTCGCTCAAGCCCACACCAAGAACCAGTCCCACCTATGAAAAAAAAAGTCTCTGGACCATATTTTCTCTGTAGCCTGCCTCCAAGAACAAACTTTTTGTTTTGGGGAATAAATGAATCTCCTCCTCTCATGGTATATCTGAATTTCATTTTTATTTGTTCTGGTGTAACCTCAGCTTGAATTGGCACCCCAAATCATTTTTCTAACAATTCTAATGCTTTAAGCTTTGAAATATTGGTATGTTGTGATTGAATGAATGAGAGAAAGAGTGAGAATTCTACCTTTGGTGCTCTCTTCCTTTGCTAATCAGGCCTTCTGCTATCCAAGGCAAAATCAGATGTTCATATATAAGTCTCTTCTGACAGAAGGAGGCAAGTTGTGGAAGAAGTGAGAAGGGAAAACTTTTCTAGTTCTTGAAAATAGTTGTACTGTGGCCAAATAGCATCAATTTGACAAGCCCCTAGCAACACTAAGAACTTTGGTGACAACAAAGGGCTTAACACAAGATGAACTGCTGAACAGTTAAATGCAGGAAGTATTTCCACAAGTTATCCACAAGTAGAAAAAGAAGGAGAGAACTGTTCCTCATCCTCAAGATTTAAATTAATTCATTAATTCACAACAAGAACAATTTATTGTGTTTATTTCTACTGAAAAGCTGAATTAGTTATTTAGAAAACATATGTTGTGTTTTAACTCTGTTATAAATTCCTACTTTTGTTTCCCTGACAGGTTTCCCAGGAGCTTTTGAATGTTACTGAAGTATTGAACTGTTTGAGCAAATCTCCGTGATAAAGTAAGAGTTATGATAGCTACATAAACTCCACCAGCTTCTTAGGTCTCTGACTCCTGATTCTTCTGTAGTCCTCGTACCCTCAGTTTTCAAGGCATTTTGTTTCATTTTGTTTCCATGCTAGCAACTGTATTTTCTTGATAAGGGGTTTCTCTCATCCAGGCTAATATTTCATGTGCAATACAGCAGCTATACAATTTCTCAACATCCTTCTGCAGACATCCCTCTCTTTAGGATTGGAAATCTGTGGATATTCTGTGGCACCAAAGCTGCTAAAAATATTTTTAAAGCAAAAGATGACAATGATAGTACCATTACTTCCTTCCTAGAAACTATGCGGCAGGGAGGGAGAGAAATATTGATGCTTGTCTTCTAATCTGCCTGAGTAAGGATATATTTTCTTCTCTACAATACTCCACCCACTCCCTCAATTAAGCTAAAAATTGCCCTCAGATCCAGCTTAGTCCAAAGGTTAAAATTGCAGAAGATTTGACTGGAGCAAATCCACTAATTAATTGTCAGTTTTTCATTGCATTTTGCAGCTAATGCTGCAATTTCTGTTATGGCACTTGAGCTCTTCCAATTCAAGCCAGGAAGTTTCATTTTGAGGATGTGCTGCTTTCTTTCTTTTTCTCTTCTACATTCTTGAAAAAAGAAAGCTAATTAAGGCATACACTTCAAAAATGGATATTTGCTGCTAAGCAATTACTGCCTCAAACAATTATTCAAACAGTAATAAAGTATAGGATGGAAAGGGCAGAACAGACATTCCCAAACAGGAGGTTCAAATAAAGGTTGGTTTGTACTCCAGGCATAATCTAATCCTGTTTTCTTTAGGAGTGCTTTCAATAAGCCTAAAGCGATCAGGCCAAGAACTTTCAGAAGTCATTGACTTGAGATTCATAGAGGCAAATAGCACAGCCAACTCTTGGAAACAATTCTATTCTCTATGCAAAGTTTCAAGCACAATCTCTAGCACATTTATCCAAGGAACCAGGTAGCCTAGCAATTTAAATATAGTTAATTCTTATTTTAATGGACTAATATTGGAAGGGACCTGGTATTTGTTAAAATAGAATATCCCTTTAATCCCAGTGGACTTTATGCATATGTAAAATAATAATAGATATCATACACATGCATAATTATAATTACAATGTAAACCTTTTATTTTGGTTTTCTTTTTGTTTATTAAGAGGAACATATAGAATATTTTTCTTTTTTCTTTTTGCCTTTTTCTTTTTTACATCTACCATTGCAAATGACTGGATTAAGGTATACTAGTGCCTGAAGAGTTTCTTTTTCCTTTTTTTCTTTGGAGTGGCAACTGTTTGCCTTCGTTTTGTTTTTTTTCCTTTTTCCTCTTTTTTTTTCTTTTTTCTTTTCTCTCTCTCTTTATTTACAGATAAGCATTACAAGATGAGTAGAAAGACAACAGCCCCAGCTTCTTTGATACCAACTCCCTCACCATCTGGAGGACAACCATTTATACAGGCAATATTACAATAGGAAAAAGAGAAAGAGAAGGAAGTGACATTACAGATGATCATGCAAGGAATTCAGAAAATTGAGCAAAAAATTGAAAAGACAGATGAAAAAGTGGAAAATATTCAACAGATGATGATAAAATATGAAGACAGATTCAAAAAAAATTGAAGAAGATATACAAAGAGATAAGAAAATTGGAGATATTGATACTCGTTTGAGTGATATCGAAAAGGGCAGGGGTGAATCATTAGAATGGGAAATAGACAAATCAGAATTTTACTTAAGATTTCAAAATATAGAAGAAGGGAAAGGTGAAAACCTTGCTGAAATAATGGCAGAAATATTGGCAAAAGCACTGGAAATAACTAAAGAAAAGATGATGGATGGGATGGATGAAGTGTTTCGTGTCTACACAAGATATGCAACGAGGAATAGACTGCCAAGAGAAATTCACATCAGATTTACTAAGAAGATTATTAAGACACAGATACTCCAGGTGGCGAGAGAAAACACTAAAATATAAAAATAAAGAAATTGTGATGCTGAAACAGATATCAAGAAGAGTAAGAGAGATGAGAAGAGAAGAGAATATTTATTCTTGACTAAAGAGCTACTTAAAAGAGGAGTAAACTACAGATGGTTGATGACAAAAGGCCTTTTGTTCACTTGGCAGGAACAAAGACACAGAATTGATACAGTTGGAAAAGTTGAGCTATTCTCCTTAGAATACTTTAGAGAAAAGGAGGAAGAAGAAAGAAGGGAAGAGTCACTAATTGAATTCCAAGAGGAGTATATAGCAGTAATTGAAAAAGAAAAAGAAGAAGGTGGTGAACCCAGAGAACAAGAATTGAGATTTACTAGAGCAATAAAACCCTCTTATAAAGCTTAATATGGATGAAAGAAAACTGATTACAATTAACATAAATGGACTTAATTCAGCTATTAAAAGAAGGAAAGTATTTCACAAATTAGATAAATTAAAATTTGATATAATCTGCTTATAAGAGGTACATATTAAAAAAGCAACATGAATATATTCTAAAACAAGGAAAATTAGGGAAATTATTTACATCACTGGCACAATCGAAAAAAGAGGTGTAGCATTATATATTAAAGAAACAATTTTGGCAGAACTAATTTATACAGATGATGATGGAAGGATTTTGATGGTGGAGATAATGGATAATGGCATTAAAACACTTTTAATTGCAATTTATGCCCCGAATGATAAACAAGAAGAATTCTATAGGAAACCACATATAAAAATAATTGATTTGGATTATGTTAATATCTTTATGATGGGTGATTTTAATGGAATAATTAATGGTCCAGTTGGACTATAAAACACAGGAAACAACAAAGAAAATTAGAAAGATACTACCAAAATCCTTCCTTCAAATAACAGAAGAATTTAATTTAAAAGATGTATGGAGAGAGAGAAATGTGGAAAGTAAGCAATATACTTTCTATTCAAATAGACACACATTCTGGTCTAGAATAGATATGATATGGATGTCAGCAGAATTATTGACTAATGTACGACAGATTGAAATAAAAACAAGCACATGGGCAGATCATAATCCAGAATCAGTTATTTGGAAAGGGTACAAGAGGACATCTAGATGGACTCTAAATAATATGATTCTGAAAGAAAAAGACTTTAAACAGAAAACAGAGAAAGAACTTGTTTTCTTCTTCAAAGAAAATAGAAAAGAGGATACATCTTTATAGAATCTCTGGGACATAATGAAGGCCTACACAAGAGGTTTGATAATAGATTATACTTGGAGAAGAAACAGAAAACAGAAAAAGACATTTAAGACATTAGAGGATGACTATAAAAGACTGAAAAAGACTTACAGAAGTCCCCACCAAAAAAACCCATTAAAAATAAAATGGATATAACTAAACATAAAATGGGACTAATGGAAAAAGAGGAATTAGCACAAAAAATTAAAAGTGCAAAACAGAATTACTTTGAAGATGCAAATAAATCAGGCAAATGGCTAGCTTATAAACAGAGAAAAGAAAGAGAAGCAAGAAGAATTAGCCAATTGATAAATAAAGGAGGACAGGTTTGTTATGGAAATGAGGACAAGAAAAAAATTATACAAGATTACTATGGAAAACTATACTTTCAAGAGAATATTCAAGAAGAAAAAAATCAAGCAATATCTTCAGAAAGCGAACTTACCTCAGATACCCCAAAATATTGAAACAAGGAAGGAAGTATAACAATGATGGAACTAACAGAAGCCTTAAAAAAACAGAATGCTGGGAAAGCTCCAGGTCCAGATGGGTTGTCAGCGGAATTCTATAAGACTTTTCAGGAAATATTGAATTTTCATCTTCTAGAAGTTATGAATGAAGTTATGTTAAAGAAAAGAATACCAAAAAGATGGTCAGAAGTGTACATTTCACTTATACCAAAGGAAGGTACAGACCTGCAGCAAGCTAAAAATTATAGACCTGTATCTTTATTGAACTCAGACTATAAAATCTTTGCTTCAATTTTGGCAGAAAGATTAAAAAGATACTTAAATAATTTTATTCATACTGATCAAAATGGATTTCTGCCAAAGAGACAAATCAAAGACATCATTTTGGATACTTTGGAATATTATGAAGCACACCTTGAGAAGCAAATGGCCTTGATGTTTCTAGATGCTCAAAAAGTCTTTGACAAGTCTTTGTGAGTTGGCGATTTATTTTACTGCAACTGATACAAATGGGCTTTGGTAAGAAATTTATCCAAGCCATTGAAACAATATATCATGAACAAACTGCAAAGGTTATGGTGAATGGAGAATTAATAGAATCCATAGATATAAGAAAAGGGACAAGGCAAGGCTGTCCATTATCGCCTCTGCTGTTTGTGTTAACATTGGAAGTGTTGAACAGGAATATCAGAAAAGAAAAAGAAATAAAAGGAATGAAAATTAAAAAAGGAGTAGTATAAATTGCAAGCTTTTGCAGATGACCTGGTATTTATATTAGAAGACCCAATGGAAACAACACCCAAATTAATACAAAAATTGGAGGATATGGAAAAGTAGGAGGTTTGAGAATAAATAAAGACAAAACAAAGATATTAACAAGACAAAAGAAAGAGTTGGATGAAACTTTAAAAATACAGGTCACGAACAAGATTAAATACTTAGGAATTTATAATACACCAAGATGCAGTACCCTGAAGGAAGATAACTATGTTAAACTCAAACAGCAGATTGCGACAGACTTGATGAAATGGGAAATATTGCAACTATCATTGATTGAGAGAATATCCACAATTAAGATGAATATATTGCCTAGAGCAGTGGCCCCCAACCTTTTTTGTGCTGTGGCCCAATACCAGCATCACAAAATCATCCGCGGCCCAGTATCGGCATCAGCACGCATGGCAAGGTGAGCTGAGCAACCGGCCAGCCAGCCGTCCCCCGCTTCTCCCCGCCACCTTCAACTCCTCCTTTGTATCTGTGTCGATGGGCTTCGCAATGGCTTCAGGATGGTCACTCAGCTCGCCTTGCCATGCGTGCTGAAAGAATCCTCGCGCCTTAGTTTTGTTCGAAGCCTCCCCCCCCTCGATGAAGCTAAGGCGCGAGGATTCTTTCAACACCCAAACACCGCTTTCTACCCAGAAAAGCTCACCGGAAGCACTTTTTCATCAAAACAAGATGGCGGTGCCCAGCAAACTGGTGGCTCGCTAGAAATTGTTCCACGGATCGGTACCGGTCCGGGGACCGGTGGTTGGGGACCCCTAGTCTAGAGTTTTATATTTATTCCAGAGAATTCCTGTTCGATTAGGGAAAGAGTTTTTGAAGATTTAAATAGAATTGTGTTGAAATATATTTGGCAGGGTAAAAAAGCAAGAATAAAATTAAAGCTGTTATAAGATGGAAAAATAAGAAGAATTGCCTTGCCCAATTGGGAGCTGTATTACCAAGCGACAAGTTTGATGTGGGTAAAGGAATGGATAACACTAAGGAACAGTAGATTATTAGAAGGTCATGACTTGCTGCTGGGATGGCATGCCTTTCTCTGGTATAAGGGAATTAAAACACAGGAGTATTTTAGAAGACATTATATTCGTGAGGCACTGTTTTTGAGTTGGGAGAAGATTAAAAGACAATATTATTTAAAAATTCCATGATGGATATCTACCATTGAAACTTTTTCTTATCCAATAATATATAATAAGGAACAAACAGATATGGGGAGTTATTGAATGAAAAGGGTGAATTTAAATCTATGGAAACGTTGCAAGTACAAGGTGTAAAAATGAATTGGTTTTCTTATTTGCAAATACAATCTAGGTTTGATAAAGACTCCAAGGCAGAAGGTATTTATGATAAGTTGACTGACTTAGATAAAATTTTGATGGGTACTGAGGAAAAGGTAATTAAAAACTTTATGGACATCTATTAGAATTTAAATTGAAAGAGGAGCAAGTTAAAGAAACGATGATTGCCTGGGGGAAAATTTTGGATATGGGATTGATTTGGAAAAATGGCAAAAATTGTGGTCTCAAAATTATAAAATGACGGTGTCAACTGCATGTAAAGAAAATTTGTATAAGATGTTTTACAGGTGGCACCTACCCCCAACGAGACTTGCGAGAATGTTTAAGAATAAATTGGATAAATGCTGGAAACGTCATCAGATACCTGGTTCATATTACCATATGTGATGGACATGTTCAGATGCAAAGAAATATTGGACTAAAATCCACACATGGTTGGAAAAAAATGATAAAACAACATATAGACTTTAAACCAGAGATCTTTTTATTGGGAGTCATACTGGACATATACAATAAAGAACTGAAATATTTGATTGTAAATGTTTTAACAGCGGCTAGAATTGTATTTGAGAAGAACTGGAAAAATGACAAAATACCTATGCAGGAGGAAGTTGTCAAAAAAATTATGAACTGTGCTGAAATGAGTAAACTGACATTTGAAATTAGAGAACAAGAAGATAAACAATTTTATATGATATGGGATTTGTTTTATCAATGGTTGGATAAAAAGGCATGGTAATATAATAGACTAGATAATTTTGTGACAGAAATCTAATAGATTGATATAAAACATAATATAGATATATATAACCACTGGTTGAAAGTTTAACATAAATTTTAAGATAAAATTTGGAACATCTCATATAAAATGATGGAATAAATAGTTTAGTCATGGATGAATAATAACTGATAAATAATAAGCATATGTTAGTTTGACAATGTGAAGACTGATATAAATTGTGAATAAATGACTACAAAAGTATAGCACAAAAGAAAAGTAACCAACTGACACACTGTGTGTATATAAAATGGAAGAGGATTTTATGTTTTTATGTTTTTGTATATGTTTGTGTTTAAAAATTAATAAAACCTTTATTTAAAAAAAAAAGATACGGCTATTATTTTCACACCTCCCCTATTCATCCTACAATCTAAACTACTTCCAGATCTCTTAATGTGCAATGGCAACTGTTTACTGCAGTCATTTCATGGGTCATCCCCATTAGTTCAAGTCCTTGAACCTTGAGATGGGTAGCAAATAATTTTGATAAATAACTAAAGTTACCTGACCATGTTTTATGTCCAATTCATGTCCTCCACCCCTCTAAATGAGCTGCTATGTATGTCAGGAGGCACTGTGGTTTCAAGTTATTTTTTTGTGTTTGTGAACATCTTAAGCTTTCATTTCCTTTTCTTTCTTGTCAGTGAAACTGAGGAAGTCAAACTGTTTGGTTGTAACAGTTGTGTTAATGCCTGCTTAAGGCTGTCTCATTTTTGACTGTCAACAAAGAAATGGAGGCATTGATTTAGCAAAAAAAAATCTTTAAAAGATTATATAGAAATGAATATTCCATAGCAGTTTTTGTTTTCCTAAGATTTTGGGTGGAAATTCTGACACGCCTGTCCCTACATCCTTCTGGTATTGTCTTAGTCACTCTCCTGAGCAGTCTAGTTATTGTGATGATGCATGCAGGTGTATTATTCACAGAAACACATTGCTATTTTTATCATAACATTTTTATACCTAAAATCCAGATTGCTCTCCACATTTTTCCTGTTCAGAATAAATGGCAAATGTTAGTATATGTATAGGGATGTCAACAGTGGCCAATTTGGTCCAAATATTCTTTATCCTTTATAAAATTTTGCAAGCTACGGATATCTGACATTTGGTTTTTAATGAAAAGAAGCCTGGCTTGTATAACAATGTAGAGTCTGTGAAGGGGAAAAGAACTGCACAAAACAATAATCAACCTTCTAGAAAACAGCCTCTGAATCTTTGTTGTGTGAAGACAATTCCTTTGCACGTTAATCTGCTTTAGCTGACCTCTTGAATCCTCTGATTAAAGTTGCTATTGCAAATAACAACTTCTTTCCATTAACACACATTCCATCTTTTAGGATTAAGAGGGGAATAAACTGCTGAGGAAAGGATGGAGCCATTCAATTTTTCATTCTCATAAAAACTAGCAGCTTAGTTAAGGAGGGAAACACTAGACATGGCATTCTGTCCATTATGGATAATATGTCTGTCCATTATGGGTAGTGCCACATGGGACACCATCACATCTGTTTCCCCCAACTAAGAATACCAGTTTGAGCAAGTGTGATGAAGATTTCTGGAAACCCTAGAGTTAAAAAATTGGTTTGAGTGAACTATCATGGTTGTGGTTGTTCATAGTCTCTAACAGAATCCACTCAAGTTCTCATGGAATCTAATTTGAAAAAACTCTGCCATAAACCAAAGGAAGATAAGAAATGAACAGGCAAGGGACAAAAAAGCAGTTCAAAAGATCCATCTGAAGAAATAGGAAAGCCACATTTATGCTGGTAAGACAGAAAGGAAAAGTGATAAGAAGTAAGTTATCTGGTACAGAGGTTATATATATATATATATACACAGATGATGCATGCATATATATTAAATATATAATGGGAAAAGGAATTCTGGACACTTAGTTCTACATTCTGTGAAACCTGTATGCAGAAAACTGTGCACTCAAAGCAGCTCTATAGGTTTTGAAACTTAGATCCCAGCTCTGAATGATATCAGTGCAAAAGATTTAGTGTCTGCTTTGTGCACAAAGCCAGTCATTGCATTCTGCTTCTCTCCCCCAGAAGTATGCAAAATCCTTGACCTTTGGTCCTTGTTCCTTCATCCCTGTAGAAGAGTTCTTGAAGCCTTGTGTTCAAGCACAGTTGGTCTGGTCTCCACTTGGGGAGAGTGGCTGGCAGCTGTAAACAGGGCCTGACAGATGTCAAAAGGCAGCCTGTCCAATTAGGTTATCATTGAACATTTGCTATTGTCAGATAAATTGCTGTCCCTTTCCTCAGCCATGTCAACCAATATCACTTCAATGAAAGAGTTAGTGCAAGTAATCTTCACTTGCACTTTTGTAGATTTGCAGAGGCATATCTGTTGGAGCAATTTTAAATATAAATATATTAAAGACCTGCAACCCAATATATGTTAAGTTCTTTAAAAAGGTGTGGGTAAACTATGGCCATCTAAAGATGCTAAGGGTCAATTATTTTCATTTATAGCAAGCCATAGGCCTTGAAGGAACTATTCAGAAGCTGTTACAAAAATAAAAAAGACAGAAATATTCACTGAGTCTTCTTCCTGACTTCCTAGGGTATAAGAAAGAGAGGGTGAGACAGAATAAAACTTGCAAGATTCTGTTCCCTATATCAATAAACTTCTAGTCTTCTATGGAATCTTTTCTGATCTGGATAATCTCAAAGAGCTGATATCAGGTTGGTTATGCTGTTTGAGGATAAGAGAAGTTCTTCAACAAACCTCAAGACTATCATGTTGGGGAAGGACATTGTTCTACACATGTCACAAGAAGAGGAGATTCACCTGTTATGGTTCTATGGTTTACAGTTTTGATTTCTGACACTCAAGGAAATGAAGATTCAACACTGCCATTTGGACAATTAGTTCTCATTAGGTAAACCAGACAACTCATGACCTGTTGGGTCATTGTTTCAGAGATATTTCGCTACCTAAAACTCATGTACCTAACTCTACTTCACTCACTACCTTTCAAACATCCATGCACCATTCCTAATTCATGGAATGCCTCTTACACATGCCTGTGCACCTTTTCAAACTTGCACAGTGCATCTCATACATCCTATCTACATCCCTGACTCATGTGTTTCACACAAATCCTTACACTTTTTTGCATCCATCCCAACCTGCAGTATGCACCTTTCATGCACCCTCTCTGAATCTCCATTCTGGCAGCAGCCATTCACTTGCCTGCTAGTCTGGGATTTCTGACTTCTTTATGGGAAGGTGATAGAGAGAACTGGAAATGACAATCACGGGACCATGGCAGTGCAAGTGTGTGGCAATGCTGAAACAATCACAACTTTGCCAAATTTCAATCTCACAGGAATGATGGGTCCCAGATTTTGGATGCATTTTTAAGTTATCCCATTTTTGGTTCAAAAATTGTTGCCCTACAATGCACTGTTTTGCCCAATTTATGATTAGAAACAGGCAAATAGACATAAGAGTTTTAGTTCAGTGGTATATAGCCGGAAAAAATTCTTCTAGTCAATTTTGGAGCTTACAATCTTAATAGGACAGTATGGATTTCAATTATTGAATAGTTAGCACATCCTGAAATAGCATTTTCACCCTTTTCTGTTCTGACAAGGGTTTTATACCTTTATTCTCAAGCACAGAGGAAGGATTTCCCATTGGTGCATCAAGCTTATTGACTGAAACTCTTCTCTCAGTTTTCATCAAATACTTTAAAAGTCATTCAGAACTCCCGGTAGCAATAAACTTAATTATATGCCATGGAAGAAGAAATGGTTTGATCCTTATTTTTTTATCTATTAGTGTCAGTGACTGGTGATGAGTTTCTTTTCCTCAAAGAGAATAGAATGCACTTATTTTTTTCCTAAGTCATTCTGTCCTCATTATTTGTTATTTTATCTCAAAGATGTAGGAATGTCTCTTTTCTTCCCTTTTTGATTGATATATTATTATTTTAGAAAGATTAACACTGATTCCTCCTTCTCAGCATTTAGCCCGGAGCTGCCTTTCTCCAGGTTTTTCCCTACTTGCATTTAACTATAGTATAAATATGCCCTGGCAGCATTTTTTTTCCCTTCCCACTATGTCTGCATTGTATTGAATCTCTAACCCAAGAGTATAACAGCTTTAAATCAAGTTTAGTTGTAGTTGGTATTTTCTCCTCTAACACCATCCAAGGGCAACATTAAGGTGTCTATACTCTGGTGGACTTTGCCGCTCATTAGTCAGGTGACTTTATTGACTGTGAAGAAGGCAATGCAGGCAAGATAAGTTGAGTAATGGGAATAGCACAGTTTACGTCAGTGTATACTCTGTTTACTCATTAGTTGCATATGCACAACAATATCAACACATTAACTGAATCATAATTTTATTAAACACAGTTTTCAAAGATCCTATGATATATTGAACTACAAATGAGCTACTAAGCATGAGATTGACTACTTCAGTAGGACTTGCAAATATATTTATTTTTAATTTAAAAAATAAAATTCTGGTCAAGCTGTTGCACTTTAAAGCTAACTGTGTTGTCCTCCAAGCTGTTTCCAAACCCATTTGGGGACAATCTTATTATACACAGCTAGAGAACATGTGCAAAAGGAAAACTTTAACAGAGAATTTTAAGGTGTATTTTGTTTTAATTAGAGATTTTCTTCTCTGTTTTCTCTGACTTAATTTCTCTGCTTATTATACAGTTGAAACAAGTAAAGACAAGGGATCTGTCCATGTGGTTTATTTAACATCTCCATTATTAATAAAATATCTCTAGGTGATGCTACAAGCAGTTATGTTCTCCATCCAAAATTGAATGGGCTCTCGTTACTTATTTTCTCTCTCTTTTTTCATATAGCAAAATAGCACTTCTCACAATAAGAAATAACATTTAAAAATATTATGAGAAAAATGCAGTAATTTAAATATACTAATTTAAATATGCAGAATAGAAGCTGCCCAATTAAAAGAGTGATTCATCAGTGATGGATTATGTTCAAGAAAAAGCAAGTAGGTTCTAATATATGCTATAAGAAAACTTTACTGACTAGAATATGCCAATTTTTGAAGTATCTTCAGTAGGATTGGCCAATAATATACACATTAATAAATGTCTTCTGAAGCCACAGCTTTAATTTTACATCTAGCTAATTATTAAAAAACAGTATCTCATTAATGCCAAGTGCCCTTAATGCAGCAGAAACTGCTATTCATAGGCTGTTTGATAATATAGCAGTTTTTCATGGTGAATATTTGACACAGGTCCTGTTCACATGACATACTTAATTGGGTCATGGGCGTGGGGGCAGATGAATGTGGTGCCAATAGGAAAATGGAGCCAGCTAATTAATCTGATAGGACAGAGAGGGGAAAAAGCCCCAGGTTTGTTTGGATTAGGGCTAAAATAATTATTTGGGGCACAATGCAAATAACTTATGAAGGATTAACTGCTCTCCCTATAGAATTACAAAAATGGGACATCTCTAGACATTCTGACGATATAGCCATTTTGCTTTTCACCTTCCCATGGTAGGGGAAGCAGAAAAGGGCAGGCATGCCCTCCATTCATCGTGATACCAATTCTGATCCATTATCATAACTCTCCCTCTCCCTCTCTCTGAAAATCTCCCAATTGGCTCAGAGTATTAGAAAATAGCCAAGGGACAATTGATTCAATTATTCAAACTTGTCAGCATATAGAAATTTGTGATTGGTGAAGGGATTGGATCAGCTTTGCCATACAAACACTTTATGATAATCAAAAATTGTTCTATAAGACCATGGAATCTGGTTTATCAGATTAATTATAAAATTATAATTCAAACAATTTTTATAAATTTATGCAATTTAATTTCTGTGTCATAGAATTTGGAAAATATTTTATTCTTGGGTCTTTTTCATGCTATAAATTTCCATTTTTGGTACTCACATGCATTATATTGCCCTAGAATTTATACTAGTGATTTTTTTATGATTTGGTCAGTGTTCATTTAGTAATTTGTTTGATTTCACTAGTCCAACCATCAAGAAAGATCCAGCAATAATTAGGTCAAACATTTTGTTGAATTTGACAAGACAGCCAACTAGTAAGTGACAACGGTGTGTTAGGTATATGACACATATCTCAAGTGACTTCTGTCAGGTCCTTTGTGTAAAGGAAAAGTCAGTAGTTCAGTCAAATAATTTTAAAAGACTGATCAAACAGATTTATCCTATTTTTCACAAGACAATTAATGTACCAACTAAGTTGGTGACCCAAATCAAATATCCTTATTATGATTGTGGCTCCAAGTAATTGAAGAATACAATTTAAAGAATATAGGTCCCCATTTCCATTTCTCCAGAAGGGACCTGGCACACCATTGGCTCTTTTTCTTGGCCAGTATTCACAAGACTTCATAATATCACTAGTCCTTTATCCATTGGAGAGACTGATAGGGGTAAGTATGGCTTGGGTACTATAGACAATTTTGAAAGGGTGTTTGATATTGCCACACTGTGATACAATAGTGAATTCTATAGTGGAGCTTATTCAGCCATTGACAAGGATGGGGTTAGTTTAACTCTATGCAAAACTGGGCTTGTTTTGAATTATGGTTAACTGTCCCATGATTATTTTACTGGCATTTGGCCTAGTGGTTAAGTCATCAGAAACTCCTAATTAGAAACTAGGAGATTCTGAGTTCTAGTTCTGGCTTAGGCATATAAGCCCCCTGGGTGAGTTTGGAAATGAGGAAAGCCAATTTTGCAAACAGAAGGCCTTTCTGTAGCAAATTATTATTATTATTTCTATTTCCAAATGGCAAGACAAACACATGCAACATGAACTGAAAGCATGATGAAGGAGAACCAACCATTTATTTTATGTTTCTGTTGCATGGAGTGGATTTTGGTTACTCTGGAACTGGTAGTAACTCAGCTAAAGAGCAGGAGGGGTGGTGGATGTCACCAATGGAAGGAGATAATAATTGTCATCTCATCTGGTCAAATGAAAGAGCATGAATTGTCCCCTGAAAACCTCTACAAATAATATTGTGAGAATAGTAGAAATGAGTGATGAGGAAAGTATTGGCTTTAAACAGCTTTGAGCAGCAGGCTGAAGAATAAAAACAGTGATAACATGGAATTGCCCTTAGATGCATAGATGGCAGACCTGCATAATTTGTGATCTACTAAACCTGATGAGGTATATCAATCATATCTTATGGCCAAACAGATTATAAGCAACACCCTTTTTTGCCACCTCAGCAGCAAAACCAGGAAGTGTATCTGGGCTCTCAGTGATGTTTTGGTTTATTTAAAATACACTTTTTGCTACTGTTTAGGATATAAATAGTTCTAAGGCATGTTAACAAGAAAAATCTAAGAATCACAAGAAAACAGTGCTTGAAAGTAGAAAAAAACGTGTTATTTTTCCCCAAAGCAGTGGGGTGGTTTTGATCCTATGCGTCAGTAGAAATAGCAGAAGAAAGGATTGGAAAACAGGCTCACATATTCTTTTCACAAACTTCCCTTTCTTTATCACTATTAAAAATATGAAGTATTAAGATCACATGATCTTTATATTAAAAAAATCAGGGACGAAGCCACACATTTTTTTTTTCAGCAACTGAGGGTCACAGTGGCCCAGTCTAAAATTTTGGGGAAATGTTTTGTATATTGTGAAAACAGGCAAGGATTCATTTTCAGATTATCAGTTTAAATGATTGAAGACCATGCAATTCTTTATGCATCATATTTCTTTCTTTTTTTCCCAGTAAAAAACTGGCAGGAAATTATACGTTCAATGTTGCTCAATTTACTGCCCAATTGCAATGGCATGATCTAAGAATTGTCAGGGACCCATAAAAAGTACTTAAAAGTGAATGAAAAATTGATATACTGACAAATAGGACTGACTTTTTGGTCAAAAATGGTTGGAAGAAAATCTATGAGGATTTTCTTATCTCAGTTTCTCTGCATTGGTGAGGGGGGAAAAAACCCACTTGAAATGTTTTTTAATTTACCAAATTTGTCAGGGCCAATAATTGAGAATTAAAAAAAACACAATAGATAATCCAATATTTTTATTCCAAGTTTGCTCTGTCTGTATTACTTCATTTGATAAAGATTTTTAGGAAATAGAATGTCTCACATCCCAACACACATTAGTAATCTCTCTATACACACTGTTATTGGACCTGGTGAAGCTTTTCAGATTTTCAGGTTAAGCACATCATCTTATGGAAATACAATTTCTGAATTTTGATGTATACAGTATTTCCAGTGAATGAGGACAATTCAAACTAGAAAACTCTGCTGGCTTTCTGTTAGTGTTTAATTATTGTGTAGGGAGATGTCGTATGTATTTATGAATATTTCAACATCTGCATATTTTCATTTTCAATCTATGTATAACAATATGTTGGAATACTTTGTGCACAATTGAAATAGTTTGGTCTCCATCTTGTTCTTCTCCATGTTGGACCATCTGCCGATGTTAGATAAAAAAAATTGTGGAAGTTATAATCCAAATATCTCTAAACATTAGGCTCTGAAAAACTAAAAAAACCTGTGCAACTGAATGCCCACATTTTATGCTCAGGTTCTTTTACCCATGTAGTAAACAATGCAGGATCTCATTACCAAGAAATTTTCTTATATAACAGCTAAACTCCAAACTGCTCTGAAGAGATCATTATCCTGTGCAGCCAATACATTGTGCACAATGAATTTATAGTGTGTGTGAGAAAAAGTAAAACTACTTTAGGCCTAACCATTCTCAAAAAACAAGCTGTATTGGTGGGAAAAGGTCTGATAAGTTTCACCTTGTTGATTAATTTTTTCATATTTTAAATAAGAAATAAGTTGTGATCAGAAAGATTAGCAAGAGCCAACATAATAAATTATATGTAAAAGAGAAATATCTGATATGAGTCTGAAAATTACAAATACAACCCTGTGTCATTCTTCTGATCTTTCCAATCTTAATGGCCAGAGACTTGATGAGGACCCAGAAGCATCCTGTTCTCCCTAGACCCATCCATTCTGAAAAGAAAGAAATCACAGTCACCTGGGAAGCAACCCAGTGGAGAAGAGATAGAGACTCCAAAGGAAGAGTTCAGCTTGAATTAAGCTGGTTGTTTTTCTTTCCTTTTTCTCTCTCTCTTCCTTTGGTAAGAAAAATCAGCTTCCCCATCTCATCCTCTAAAAACTCAACAAAGATATGTTAAAATATTAAATTACAAAGAAACAATTGAGATCATACCTCATTCTAAGAACACTCAGAAGTTGAAGAGAGGGACAATACAATTATATAGTATTCCTATAGTAGACCTGCTGGATAATATGCACATATACTGTATGTGTAAACCTGCATGTACACACATACAGAAAGGCATGTGCATGAGATCCTGGATACTTAATAGGATTATTGACTTAACCTGATTGAATCTGGGTTTTTTTGGGGGGTGGTAGTGGTGGTTGGAGCAGGATTAACTTTCACCAGGCTTCTCCATTTGTATTAGAAAACTTGCATAATTTCACCACCAGCATCACAGATTGTGTTGGGAAAGCAAGATTGTGACTCCACTCGCTCAGTTTTACATGACCAATAATTACATGACCAACAACAAGCAGATCCACCTGGGACTACCCTCACGGAGGGACAGAAATCCAAGGTTAATATTTTATATGCATTTGAAACTTGGTAAAAAACAAAACAATGCACAGTATTTTTAAATTTCACTAATCCCCTCTTCTAGTAATGATATTATGAGGGCATTCACACAATATGGTAAAGAACCCTAAGAGGTTTCTAGGACCATGTATGCTACTATTTTACTCCAGTGCCACAATATTCTTCAACTATGTTGAGTAGATTAATTTAGTGACTCATCCAAGTTCAGAACAATCGCCATTTCTGGTTGGTTTCACATTCTGGTTTGTGCTACCCAGAAATGGTAGTTGCTTTAAGTTCAGATAAGATGTTTAGCCTTAAGAAAGCCCTGGACATGGTTAAAAAGGTATATAGAAATATATTTTGGGAGGATCAGATGGCAATACACATAGCCCCTTCACTGAATAGACTAAGCCTCCCTAACCTCTTACATATAGAATCTACTCCCAATATAATAGCATGCAGCATGTCTCGATATGTCATATAGGGTGGAAATGAAAATGCTTTCAAGGGCAATGGGATGATCAATTCTCCAGACTACATCTCAAATCTCACCCTGGCTCCTTGGCTCTCTTTCTCTTCATCCTCCATATTAACACTGCTTGAAAGTCTTAATGATTCATGATACAGTGGAAGGTAAAATAAATGGGGATGGTGACTGAATCATCAGTCAGCCATTCCATACACACTAGAGGAAAAAACAAAGTGACCCAACTCTGCTTTCATATAACCCATGGAGGGAGACTGGCTGTATGCAAAGACATTAGTATTAATAGATTCAGCAGCCAAATTTGCCACATGGAGAAATCCAGGGGGCTGGGAGTCAGTAGGCTTCTTTCCAACCTCAGTCTGAGTAGATTATGAAACCTGAAAAGGTACTGTATTTGTTGTTGTTGCCTCCGTGGGCTTTGCCTCCATCAAGCTTAATGAAAACTTCATCCCCAGCATCCAGGTGTAGGATAACACTGTTGCTAGCATAGTCGTAGTTTTGATCAGCATCCTGTGCAATGGCACTGGCCCGCACCTAGGAGAGGAAAAGTCCATGGGAAGGTTGGGGGGAAAGCAGAGGAATAGAGGGAAAGTTGGGGGAAGAGGTGACACAGAGGGGGAGAGACAAGAAGCAAAAGGTGAAATAGTAGCAGCAGTGAAAGTTCTCAAAGCCAATATGCAAGAAAGGACAGGATATAGAAACAATGAAGAAGGACTATCTCTGTTGCATTTTCCTATTTAATTTTTGGCTTCCTAATTCCCTTTAATAAGGGGAAAATCAAAACAGAGCAACCCTTCACTGCAAATGACCAGCTAGATGTCTATTTGGAGAAATGAAAGGGCTAAATTTCACCAGAGGGGAAAGTTATGTAACAATTACACTAATTGTAAATATGCGCTTGGTTGCTATTTAGTATGCCCCCCAAATTTGGGGGCTTCTAGGCAAATGAAGTATATGGATGAGACCTTTACTAGGGCTGATGGGTCTCCTATCCCAATTAGAGCCATGCCCACTGGAGAACCTCATTGCTCCAGTCATCCTTCAGTTTGGGAGAAGGGGGCCAGTGTGCTGTTGCTCTTATTACCACAACTCGCCCTGGAGGAAAAATAGAGGATCTGCAGAAAGGAAGAGGTTACGTTAACTTCTTGATTCTGAAGAATCCCAAACCTTGGAGACATCTCTTCATTGGCTGCATACGGGGAAGAGCTGGCTCAGTTTGTAAGAGCTTCCATTAAGCTTTATGGGGAAAAAATAGAACTGCATATATTTGGAAGCACTATTCCAACCAGGAACCTGGGGTGATCAGAAGTGGGATTCAGGTCTTGAAGGCATTCTTTTGCATTTGCATATTTTTAAACACCATCCAATTCCATAAAAGAAAAAGAAAGGCATTTCCCTTGAGGAAAAGGTAAAAATATGAGCAAAATTAGACTTTTATTCCGACAATGATCATTTTAGCTTTGAGTAGTATGGAATTTAATGCACTAGTTTATTTAGCAATCTGGCTATGCCTCAAAAACAGGATGGTCTGACCTTCATCTAGGGGTCACCTAAATAGGTATTTGTAGGCAAGTACATGTATGTTTATGAAAATCAGTGATGGGATTAATTTTTTTTTCTGCCGGTTCTGTGATTGTGGCTTGGTGGGCGTGGCATGGCTTGGTGGACGTGGCTTAGTGAGCATGGCTTATTGGGCATGGCAAAATCCCCATTCCCTCCCCACCCCACTAACATGCTTCCAGCTCCATTCTCCTGTGCAGTGCAACAAAAGGACTCAGTAGATGGAGGCGGGGCCAGCCAGAAGTGGTATTTGCCAGTTCTCCAAACTACTCAAAATTTCGACAACTGGTTCTCCAGAACTGGTCAGAACCTGCTGAATACCACCTCTGATGCAAATATATGTATCATAATATATGGGGATCAGGCATCCTTAAAATATACAGACCTTCCTCTCTCTACACCAGGAGTTCTCAAACTATGGATACTGTTCTGTCCCCTCATTTGGATTCTTGAGATCCCCGCGCTTTGATTGGCCAAAGCGCAGGGCGATCGGATTGGCTAGGCGAGCCGCGCCGATTGGCTCGCTGAGAATCTCCCGTGATTGGTCAATTCGAATCGCGGGAGATTCAAAGCGGTGTCATTGGTTGCGGCCGCCGCGGCTTGGAAATAAAAAGCCGCAAAGTTTTCCTTTAGCCCCAGTTCGGTTCCTGACTAAATAAAAGAGCTTGATACACAATCACTGACTCCTGGCTTCCTTCCACGCGGACTTAACACTGGCGACGAGGGTGGGATTCCTTTCCTGAACCGAAGCACGTGTCCGACGGAACCAGCCAACCGACGAGATGGCCAGCATCGCGCCACCAACCCCCTTCAACCCCGCTAGCGAGGACTGGGAATCTTACACGGACAGATTCCACATGTTCCTCAAATGCAACGATCTGAAGGATGCCACGGGACCGAAGAAATGAGCCATCTTCCTAACACACTGCAGGCCCACAGTATTTAAGATGGCAAAGGCGCTAGCTAAGCCCGCTGACGTTACCGCAGTGGATTGGGCGGACCTTGAGCCATTGCTCCGGAGACACTACGCTCCAGCCGTGCCCATCCTCATCCGACGACATGAATTTTATCGGCGGGACCAGCAGTCAGGCGAGAGTTTCAGTGATTTCGTTGCAGAGCTGCGGCGCCTGGGAGGACTATGCGAGTTCTCCAACATGAACGAGGCCCTTCGGGACCGAATCGTGCTCGGCCTTTGGGACCCCATTCTCCAAAGTCGGTTGATGGCTAAGGGCAACATCACTCTCGCCGACGCCATCTCTGAAGCCGCGGCCGCCGAAGCAACCCGACAATCAGCAGACCGCATGCGGAGACCGAACGCCGGGGACCGCACCGAAAACAACAACCCTGCAAGGTCGACCGAAGCCCAACCTGCAACTACCATCCACCAGGGCGAACTCCACTCCACCTCGGGCACGTCGGACGAGGAGGAAGACATCCACCATCTCCAGGCAGGCCGCGACCAGTGCAGCCGGCGGAGTCGTAAGTCAAGGACCGGGTGTGCCGGTTGCAGAGGCGACCACCCCAGATCCGAATGCCAGTTCTTCGACTCCGTTTGCCGGCACTGTGACAAGAAGGGCCACATCGCACGCGTCTGCCGCCTCAAGAAGACCCACAGCCCCAGACGATGGGACCTGAGCGAGCGGAGACGAGAGAGCACACCCCCCAGGACCAGAGACCGGCCAACAGACAACCGCTGGGAGCGAAACGGACAAGCCCAACGAGGTGGCGAGACCAGGCGGAGAGAAGAGACACATCAGACGGTCACTATCGGCCACGCCACAACCACAGACGCCAGAAAGGTCTATGTGGAGGTAGGCATTGAAGGCAAACCCTGTAAAATGGAGGTGGACTCCGGGTCCTACCTCTCAATGGTAGCCTGGCAAGAAATTAAATGCTTGGTGCCTACCATCCAGAGAAGGCAACTAGAAAACCAGAGACTAATCCTCAAGGACTACCAGGGAAACCGCATCCCTGTAGTCGGAACAGGACAGTTTACAATGACCTACAAGGGACACGCCGAAAGACTTCCCTTAACCATCGTCGATCGAGACCGACCTAGCCTACTGGGACTTCAATGGTTTGCACCGCTAGGCATTGCAGTCACAGGCATCGACCACATCGCCGAAGCCGACTGGGAGCAGCAACTGGCCCGGGACTTCCAAGAAGTGTTCGACGGCACCCTAGGCAAGTACCGAGGGCCCCCTATATCCTTCAGCCTAGACCCAAACGTTCCCCCAAAATGCCTAAAACCAAGGCGGGTACCGTTCGCACTCAAACCGAAAATTGACGAGCAAATTGACAAGCTCATCAAGCAAGGGGTCTTACAACCCATAGACCACGCCCGGTGGGAGACCCCCATAGTCACCCCAATTAAGCCTGATGGGTCAGTGAGAATCTGCGGGGACTATAAGGCCACCCTAAATGGCGTCTTGCAGCAAAGCGCTAACCCCGTCCCAGTAGTGCAGCATCTCCTACACTCACTGGGAGGGGGCAAAGTTTTCGCGAAACTCGACCTGGCCCAAGCATATCAGCAACTGCCGGTCGACGAGGAAACTGCAGAGGTGCAAACCATAGTCACCCACCGGAGAGCCTTTAGATGCAACCGCCTCCAATTTGGAGTCAGCGTGGTGCCTGGAATTTTCCAGAGCCTCATGGAAAGACTCTTACAGGGCATCAAGGGGGTGGTCCCATACTTCGATGATGTACTGGTATCGGCAACCAACCAGGCCAAACTAGAGACTCGCCTAAGGGAGGTGCTAACAAGGTTCAAAGAAACCGGGCTTAAAGTGAAGAGGGAAAAATGCCAGCTGTACACAGAGCGGGTCGAATTCCTAGGATACCTCCTAGACTGACATGGCATTCACCCCACCAACAAGAAAATTAAAGCCATCAAGGAAGCCCCCACACCCAAGTCAAAAACAGAACTGCAGGCGTTTCTGGGGCTACTTAACTTTTATAATGTCTTCCTGCCCCAAAAGGCGACCGTGGCGGAGCCTTTGCATAGGCTTTTGGACAAGGCGGATACCTGGATTTGGGGAAACGTGAGGAAGCCGTCTTCAGGAAAACCAAGGACCTGCTCACTTCGGATGCCGTCCTCATCCAGTAGAATGAGACCCTACCACTAGCCATCACATGTGACGCATCACCCTTCGGCGTCGGCGCTGTCCTCAGCCACACTCTCCCCGATGGAAAGGAAGCGTTTTTTTCAAGGACCCTCACCAAACCGGAGCGGAACTACAGCCAGCTGGACAAAGAGGCTTTGGCTATCGTCGCCGCAGTAAAAAGGTTTCACGAGTACCTCCACGGCCGGACGTTTACCATCATCACCGACCACAAACCACTGCTGGGAATCCTTGCAGGGAACAGGGCCACCCCGAACATTCTGTCTCCCCGAATGACAAGGTGGTCCGAGTTCCTGGCTGCCTACAACTATGGACTCACACACCGACCTGGTAAGACTATCTCCCATGCGGACGCCTTAAGCTGCTCACCGTTACCAGAACCAGACACTGACCCAGCACCCACGACGACCACCCTCAGCATAGAGACTCTACCCAACCTACCCATAACCGCGTCAGACATTGCCCGAGAAACTAATAAAGACAAACGTCTGGCGCGGGTTTTGCATTGGGTAGAGAAAGGGTGGCCGGAAAAGGACAACGACGAGTCCCTCAGGACATTCCGGAACCGGCAAACGGAACTCTCGTTACTAAAAGGGTGTATACTATGGGGGGATAGGGTGGTCATCCCGGAAAAACTACAAGGGAAGGTTTTGGAACTGTTACACGAAGGGCACCCGGGCATCATTAGGACAAAAGCCCTGGCCAGAAGTTACGCTTGGTGGCCAGGGATGGACAAACAGATCGAGGCCTGGGTAGCAAGGTGTCAACGATGCCAGGAAACTAGGCCAAGCCCACCCGCAGCACCCATCCTAGAGTGGGAAACCCCCAGGGGACCGTGGTCTAGGATCCACATAGATTTCACCGGGCCCACAAAAGGACACACTTTCTTAATAACCGTAGACGCATACTCCAACTGGCTGGAGGTAAGCAACATGAGAACAACCACCACGGAGGCTGTGACCAAAGAACTCTGCAAACTTTTCGCAACACACGGTCTCCCGGACGTCCTCGTCTCTGACAACGGGCCCCAATTCACCTCGCTAGAATTCGAAAAATTCCTAGCGGAAAGGGGCATACGACACGCCCTGACAGCCCCGGCGCATCCGGCGGTGAATGGTAGGGCAGAACGGATGGTTCAATTCACCAAAAAAAACCCATCCAGAAAATAGACCATGGGGAGATCCAGGACAAAATAAATAAATTACTTTTCATACAGCACATAACCCCGAACACCACAACAAATAAAAGCCCAGCCGAACTGCTAATGGGGAGGAAAATAAGGTCCCCACTTGATAGATTACACCCCACTTACAACCCAGAGAAACCCCCAGACTCCACCAGCAAACACCGAACCTTCGCACCAGGCGACGCCGTCTACGCGAAGAACCTAACCGGAGACCCATTATGGGTACCAGCAATCATAACACAACTAACAGGCCCACACTCGTACCGGCTACAAAGAACCGATGGACGAGCGTGGAAACGCCACATCAATCAGTTAAGATTGAGGATGACCACACAAGACACCACCGACATGCAACCAAGCAAAACCAACCCCCTCAACACAAACCAAGAGGGGAGGGGATACCCAGGGAACCAAAACCCAGAAAAAATAAACCAGCCATACTCACCTGAAAGCAGCCAGCACGAAACCTCACCAGGAAGAAACAGCCAGGCCAGCTCAACCAACCCGGGAAGACCGAGCGGGAGCGGCGAAACCCGCAGCTCAACCAACCCGGGTAGCCCAGGAGGGAACTGCAGAGAGCGGCCCGGCCAGACAGACCAGGCGGTTCCCATGATGGAGTCCGGAGAAACAGAGACTCCGACCGAACCGGCCGGGATCCAACCTACGACTGACCTGCGCAGGTCCAGTAGGCAAAGACGGAGCCCCGCCTACCTACGGGACTACGCGACGTAAGGACTGAACTAAGAGGGGAGAGGTGTTCTGTTCCCTCATTTGAATTCTTGAGATCCCCGCGCTTTGATTGGCCAAAGCGCGGGGTGATCGGATTGGCTAGGCGAGCCGCGCCGATTGGCTCGCTGAGAATCTCCCGCAATTGGTCAATTCGAATCGTGGGAGATTCAAAGTGGTGCCATTGGCCGCGGCCGCCGCGGCTTGGAAATAAAAAGCCGCAAAGTTTTCCTTTAGCTTCAGTTCGGTTCCTGACAAAATAAAAGAGCTTGATACACAATCACTGACTCCTGGCTTCCTTCCACGCGGACTTAACAGATACAGCCTGCTGAATCCATTAATCCAGCCCATGCGTGACCACAAGGCTGCCCCATCCATATAACCTTGCCACCCACTGGCTCCCACCCTTCCGCTGAGTGCAGGACTTACCTCTGCGAGCTGGAACTGGAAGGTAAGGCAGAGAGCTACTGGAGACAGGGGAGGCCAAAAGCAACCCCATTTTTGCCTGGCAGAGTGCTTTTGGGAGCCAGGAAGGCCAAAAATGGGATGTGCGGAGACCCTAGGAGGCCAAAAATGGGCCCATTTCTGGCCAGTAGAATGCTTCTGGAGACCAGGAAAGCCAAAAATGGGATGTGCGGAGGCCCAGGAGGCCAAAAACAGGTTGATTTTTCACTTCTTGGGCCTCCGCACATCCCATTTTTGGCCTTCCTGGTCCCCAAAAACACTGCCGGGCAAAAATGGGCCTGTTTTTGGCCTCCCAAGGTCTTCCCATACCCCATCAACAGTTGATTTCTGGTCGGTAAAATTCTTCTGGAGGCTAGTAAGGCAAAAAATGGGACGTGCGGTGGTCCCAGCAGGCCAAAAATGGGTCCGTTTTTGGCTGGCAGAGTGGTACTGGAGGTGGAGGGAGGTCAAAAATGGGCCCATTTTGGGCCAGCAGAAGGCATCTGAGGCTGGGAAAGTAAAAAACCAGATGTGCGCAGGCCCCGAGAAGTCAAAAATGGGCCCATTTTTGGCCAGGAGAGAGGTATTGGGGGCTTCGGAGATCCCCACCACTGCTTGGCTGCCCATCCTCCCGCTTGGCACTTGGTAGTTGTAGGGTAGCAGCTGGCAAGGCTGCCTGCCCCTGAAGAGACCATCTCTATCCCTGGAGAGGCATCCTGCCTGCCAGACATGCGGAGCCCCTGCCAGAGCCTGTTGCATGCATTCAGCACATATGGAGGAATCTCTGGGGTGGCGAGCAAGATTGCAAAAGTGGATTGAGAGTACTATGATGCAAACGGAATGGAATGGAAATAGGAGAGAACGTAATGGGAATGGGAATGGAAAGGAATGGAATTCAGCGAGGTATCACTGTCAGGATTGAAGGGGATACTGCAGAAGATGCTCCAGGAGCCAGTCTCATCTCTGTACCCATCAAGCATTCCATGTCCTGGTTTCTCTTTTCTCCACCGCCATGTGCTCTTCAACTTTAGTTGTACTTGAAATCTTAATTTCTCCAGAGGAGCTCAAATAGTGGAAAGGAGATAGAGAGGGAGGGAAGGAAAGAGAGAGACAAGAGGGAGATAGGGAAGGAGAGTCTTGTTGATTGTAAGCTCCTTGGGGCTGAGAAGAATTGCTGCAAAACTGAGTTTTCTGAAGTAGACCACTAGACTCCTAAACAACTTAAAAACAATCTAGTAAAAAGAATCAGCTAAAAGAGCAACATGCAAACAAAAGCAAATAAAACACCCCCAGGAGCAAAACAAATTAAAGTTTAATTTGTGTGTATTGTTCAATGGACTGCTAAATTGGCTATGCCCTCCCAGTCACATGACCACCCACCCAGTCTGGCCTCCAACAGTCTGAGGGACCATGAATTGACCCCCTGTTTAAAAAGTTTGAGGACCCTTGCTCTACACCTTTATTAGTTTCCCTGGGGGGGGGGGAATGAAACAAATATATCAGGAAATTTAGCTCACTAAAAATAGTATATACTATAATACATTTATAAGGAATATGATTTATAAACTTAGGAAAAGGTGTTTCTAATAAGGTTATAAACATTTGGAGTCACTAATGGGCAGTGAAGAGATATACAAAATGCTAATTCTTTGCTGCCATCTCGTGGTCATCCAGTTTTTTTTCACCCCAGATCCATAAATGAATTGTGTTCTTGAACTTTTTATTCTATGCATTAGGGATTCAAATGTATACTTGACACAGTATTTATTATGGTTCCCAGTGACCAAAGAAGTTGTTGTGAATGAATAAATGTTTAATAAAGTTATCTAGAGCTTGAAGTCAAGTGCAGGGTTCTGGCCCTGCACTTCTGATTGGCTGTTAAATGGCGAGATCAGATTGGTCCGTTCAGGAGAAGCTAATTGGCCATTAGCAGACCGTTCTCATTGGTTAACGGAGCTAGCGCTCCCAGGTTGCTATTGATTGAATAGTTAATAAGTTGCCTATATAAGGAAGGCTATAGCAGCCATCCAGTTTGAGCTGTTACACCATGTAAATAAAGAGTTGAAGTTCACTGTTTCACCGGCTCGTCTCCATTCTTCGCACCCATGCTCCACACCTAACACGGGCAACGAGGGTGGGATGTGGAGACGTCAGAGCTGACTAAAACAATGAAGAAGACAACTGAGCACGTGGCTGAAACGCACAACGGCGGAACCATGTCCGGCGGCATACTACCACCTATTCCGTTCGACCCAGCGCAGGAAGACTGGGTGTCCTACATGGATCGTTTCCAAATGTTCTTGGAAATCAATAATCTGAAGGATGTCACAACCGGGAAGAAACGGGCGGTATTCCTAATGCATTGCGGGCCGACCGTATTCAAGATGGCCAAGACACTAGCAAAACCAGCTGAAGTGAAGGCTATGGACTGGGACATCCTCGAACCCCTACTAAGGGCCCACTATGCACCGACCGTACCAACGCTCGTAAGACAGCACGAGTTCTACCAAAGAAACCAATGGAAAGGAGAGAGCGTTGCCGATTTCGTTGTGGACCTCCGAAACTTGGGAGGCCTCTGCGATTTCGCCGACCTGGAAGAGGCTTTGAGAGACTGAGTAGTTCTGGGATTAGATGCGCTAAACGTGCAGAGCAAAATAATGGCAAAAGGCGACATTAGCCTTGCTGATGCCATCGCTGATGAGACTGCAGCAGAGGCAACCAAGAAGTCGGCTGCCCAACTGCGCCGAAACCGCACTCCGACACACCAACCAGCCTGCGACATTTCACCTAAGTCAGAAGGACAGCTTCCGACGGCCCACCATGAGGACCTCTCTTCGTCGTCAGACAGCGACGAAGAAGAGGTCCATCGACTGCGGTCCGATCGGAACCATTACCTGAAGTCCCAACAACCATGCGCTGGCTGCGGGGCCAACCATTACCGGTCCGAATGCAAATTCCACAATGCGCTCTGCCATGAGTGCGGGAAACGAGGCCATATCGGATGGCTCTGTAGAAGTCTCCTAGGACCCAGCCAGACCTCGAAGGGGGCCAACTATCGCCAATCGACAGGAAACCGTCCTGTAAGGCAAGAACCAGTAAACCACTCCTACAGAAACTGACCCATGAATCGCCTAACGAGGCGAGAAGAGGCTCACCAAACTATCACTATCGGTCACGCCTCTTCCTTGGATGCCAAGAAAATCCGAATTAAAGTGGCCATCGAAAATCAGCCCTGCCAAATGGAAGTCAACTCAGGATCGTCTCTCTCGATGGTTTCCTGGAAGACCCTCAAGCAACTCATCCCTACTATCCAGCGCCAAGACCTTCATTTCCAAAGACTCATACTTAAAGACTATCAAGGGAACCGGATTCCAATCATGGGATCCAGTCGAGTCCGAGTTTCATTCAAAAACCGCACAGCGTACTTACCCCTGACTGTGATCGACAAGGACCGGCCTAGCCTGTTAGGCCTCCAATGGTTCGCACCACTCAGCATTGAAGTGGCAGGCATTAACCGAATCGGCGGCAGTGACTGGGAGGAGGACCTCATCCATGAATTCAAGGACGTCTTCACGGGAAAGCTAGGTGAGTACAAGGGGACCCCGATATCCTTTAGCCTTAATCCAAAAATAGCTCCCATCCGCCTTAAGCCTCGTCGAGTTCCGTTCGCACTAAAGCCGAAAATCGACGAACAGCTTGATAAGTTAATAGCCTAGGGAGTGTTAGAGCCAACCAATCACTCTCCCTGGGAGACCCCAATCATGACACCCATTAAGCCGGATGGTTCGATTAGAATTTGTGGGGACTACTGAGCCACCCTGAGCCACACCCTGCAGCAAAATCCATATCTGATGCCGGTGGTGCAACACCTCCTCCATTCCCTGGGGAGCGGAAAAGTCTTCGCTAAACTAGACTTAGCTCAGGCTTATCAGCAACTGCCGGTTGATGAAAAAACGGCACAGGCACAGACAATCGTAACGCACCGAGATGCATTTAAATGTTTGCGACTCCAATTCAGAGTGAGTGTAGCCCCAGGGATCTTTCAGAGCCTAATGGAAAGACTTTTACAAGGGATTAAAGGCATTGTCCCCTACTTTGACGATGTGTTAATTGCTGCCCCTACTTCAAAAATTTTACGGGATCGTTTAAGACTGGTTCTCCAAAAATTCCAAGATGCAGACCTTAAGGTGAAGAAAAATAAGTGTAAGCTGTGCACAGATCGTGTCGAATTTTTAGGGTACTTAATTGACAGTCAGGGTATTCACCCTACAGATAGCAAATTGAGAGCAATCAAAAATGTTCCCAGACCCTAGAATAAGGCCGACCTCCAGGCATTTCTCGGCCTCATCAATTTTTATAACGTATTCTTACCGCACAAGGCGACTGTCGCTGAACCTTTACATCGTCTACTGGACAAAAAAGCAATTTGGGTATGGGGTCATAGAGAAGAGCAGGCGTTCCATAATGTAAAAAAACTACTGACTTCTGACGCTGTACTAATGCAGTACAATGAAACCTTACCGTTAAATATCACGTGTGATGCACCGCCTTTCGGAGTGGGCGTCATTTTGAGCCACGTATTACCTAACGGTAGCGAAGCCCCTGTTGCCTATTTTTCAAAGATGCTCTCGAAAACTGAGCGAAATTACAGCCAGATTGATAAAGAAGCCCTTGCAATTGTGTCGGCTGTCAAAAGATTTCATGAGTACGTGTACGGCCAGGCTTTTACTATAGTGACTGACCACAAACCTTTGCTGGGAATAATAGCTGGGGATAAGCCAACCCCCTATATATTATCTCCCAGGATGACTCGCTGGTCAGAATTCTTGGCTGCTTCTAATTATCAGCTGCAATACCGCCCTGGGAAAGCTATTCCCCACGCCGACGTGTTGAGCCGTGCACCACTTCCAGAGACTATCAACAACCCCGCACCAACAATGACAACGTTGCAGATCAAGACACTCCATACACCGCCATTAACTGCCCGTGATATCATGAGAGAGACCAAACGTGACCCCACCTTAGCACGAGTCCTCACGTGGGTGGAACGTGGATGGCCATTGGACCAAATATCAGACGACTTCGCACCATTCAAAAATAGACAAACAGAGTTGTTTTCTCAAAAGGGCTGCATCATCTGGGGCGATAGAGTCGTTATTCCAGAACGACTCCAACAGGCACTACTAAGAATCTTGCACGATGGCCACCCCGGCATCGTGCGCATGAAGCCCCTCACACGAAGCTACGCATGGTGGCAGGCATCAACAAACAAATTGAGTCATGGGTCAAAACTTGTCATAGATGCCAGGAAGTAAGCAACGCTCCACCAAAGGCAATCCCAACCGAATGGGAGACACCGCGGGGACCCTGGTCCCGTATCTATCTGGATTTTGCTGGGCTGACAAAAGGCCACACCTTCTTGTTAACCGTAGACGCCTACTTGAACTGGCTCGAAATCCACTGAATGAGGAACACGACAACCGAAGCGGTCATCAAAAAACTAGAAAGACTGTTTGCAACCCACGGATTACCAGACGTTCTGGTATCCGACAACGGGCCCCAATTTACCGCGCTGTCCTTTGAGCAGTACCTGGCGGACTGCGGTATTCGACATGTGCTCACTTTGCCTGCTCATCCTGCGGCCAACAGTAGGGCCGAGCGCATGGTCCAATTCGTCAAGAAAATGCTACAGAAAGTGGACTACGACAACATCAAAGAGAAGATAAACCGAATCCTCTTTTTACAGCATATCACTCTCATAGTGTCACCAATAAAACTCCCACCGAGCTGCTAATGGGACGAAAGCTTCGCTCCCACCTTGACCGGTTACACCCAGCGTACGAACCGGAGAAACCACTCGGATCCAGCGGCTGATGCCGTACCTTCCAGCTAGGCGATTTGGTGTTCGCTAAAAACTTATCAGGCGATCCGCTGTGGGTAGAAGCGACTGTGGTCTGTGTAACTGGCCAGAGATCATACCTTGTACAATGCCCTGACAATAGACTTTGGAAGCGCCATATCGATCAACTACGATCAAGGCTGCAGTCAGGCAATTCTGAGCTCCCTAATAATCAAACTGAGGGGGGGGGAGATACAGAGGAAGATGAATTTCAACTAGCAGAAAACCTTTTTGAAGGAAACGATAGCGGAACAGAAACGCGAGAACAGGAACCAGGGATGAGAGTGAGTTCACCTCAGGGTGATACCAAAGATGTTGGTGACAACAAAAATGCGACTCTGAATCAGAGGCACCCCTTTCGCCAAACAACGCCCTACCTCAACAAGAGTGCAGCCAAATACCGGGTGCACAGCGAAAATCAAAAAGACTAACAAAACAACTGTCCTACCTCAAGGACTACGTGACCACACCCCATAAGCGGAACCCGGGGGTAAGGGGTGTTGTGAATGAATAAATGTTTAATAAAGTTATCTAGAGCTTGAAGTCAAGTGCAGGGTTCTGGCCCTGCACTTCTGATTGGCTGTTAAATTGCGAGATCAGATTGGTCCGTTCAGGAGAAGCTGATTGGCCATTAGCAGACCGTTCTCATTGGTTAACGGAGCTAGCGCTCCCAGGTTGCTATTGGTTGAATAGTTAATAAGTTGCCTATATAAGGAAGGCTATAGTAGCCATCCAGTTTGAGCTGTCACACCATGTAAATAAAGAGTTGAAGTTCACTGTTTCACCGGCTCATCTCCATTCTTCGCACCCATACTCCACACCTAACAGAAGTTATGTCCTAACTTCTGTGCCACTACAACTCCATCTTTACAAATAGTCAGGGAAGATATTACAGTTGTCATTTCAACAAAATCAGAGCATCATATCTGTTCTTATAAGACTATTGATTTTGATCTAGCTTTTTAAGTGGTACTAAAAATGAAATAGTAGATTTGAAAACCTAAACCCTATGCATAAGAATAGACAAGTCCCCAATTAAACACAGTGCCTTTGAACACTATTGATGCAATTCCTTGCCTCTCTGCAGCTAGTTCAATTCAAGCATGCCAAAAAAGCTGCTAGAATGGCATCTTTGCCTTGATGATCTTATAGGACTGAAACTCTGGGGCTGTATTTACCTGACACATTGATGTACAATTGGGCCAATCCCATTCTATCTTCATGGGTCACACAAACCCAGCCTCTGGAATTGGCTGTTTCTTTAGGCGGTTGTATGGGATAAAAAAATATGTGTGAAATTGTGTTGTTTTGTGAGATCATAGTCTGGGGTTTCTTTTTTTGTTTTATATTTTTCTACCTCATATTTCCCCTTCCTCATATTTCCTCATTTGATCCTTAGAGAGCAAGGATAACAGAAGAAACAAATATCTCTCAGAGTTTTTATATCATGCTTTTAAATATTTCCCAGAGGCTCCTTGAGTATTCAGAATGAGCATTTCCCATCTCCTCAAAAAGATCCAAAAGCGATCATTTTATTTTCACGACAAGCAACTGGGGGATTGCCTTTTACTCCACTGATCATCTTGTTAGTCAGGCATAATTCAAGCTCTCCACATTGGTTCCCATCCCTGACTTATAACCAAGACAGACAGGATTCAACACATACACACACACACACACACCTATGTCCAAATACAAAGAAGCAGCTATAGAAAGGCATTCATTTTTTCACAGATCTTATTGTAATTACAATTGAATATAAATCTGTTTTATGGCTGAAGTGGGAATATTTTCCATTTTTAATGCAATTTAATACAATACCCTTTTAATTACAACCAGAAACATGAAGGAACTAGAAAATTTACCATGCACTCCTTATAAAATTACAAAGTTGGATATATTAGGAAAGATGTAAGATCCCTTTAATATCCATTGTGTCAGGAGACTCATTAGCCACAAGAACTAAGGGGATAAGATCACAGAGGTTAAAAACAACAGAACATCCATTGCTGACATTTGTGGTTTCTATGAAACCATTAAAATATTATTTCTTTCTTCTGTCTCCAAGAGAGGAGATAATTATGTCAGTGATTGTACTGCAGGCTATGATTGTACTGCAGGCTGTGGGACATGCTTAGAATTTATAGCATCTATCCAAATTTTCAAAGCTTAACATTTAACTTTTCACAAACTAACAAAATTGTAGTCCCATGAATAGAGGATCAAACTTTAAAATTGTTTGTTTTTAGAAACAGACAAACAAACTTTCATAGATGGGTTTCAAATTTTCAATATGGCCATATGAGCCAATTATTTTTGTTATATTCTCCTTAAATTATCTTTCCAGCATGAATATGTAATTGTAGTAAAATGAGAGTCACACAAAATTTTTACCAGATATCTGTATTTGAACCAAAAAGTTACCTTTCACTTTGGTAAATTAAGTTAAACTCCATTTTTAAAATGGATCTTTTTAGCCCAAAACTATGAGTCTTAGCTGAGGAAATTCCATAATAATGCAAATCCAGAGCATTCAAGTATCTATAAGGATATTGCTTACAATGTTGTTGTGATGGATGACGTATACTAAGCATTATTATTATGTGTAAAAAACACAATAGTTAACTCTGTGACTTCTCTTGCACAGCTTGCAGGTTTCAGTGGAGCAGAAAAATAAAGATGCTATAATAGATAGGAAGCTTATCTGAATGTCCACCACTGAATACATTCAGCATGCAACAATGCCAACAGCAGCATGCTTATGAATATTTTGTTGAGATAATTTGTATCACCTTGATAATATGCCACAATGGGTAATGACCAAGAAATGGAAAGATCCAGGCTCAAATAAATCTACCTTTAGCTGCTGATTCCCACTAGCTGACATTGGGACAGTCATTCTATCTCAGTCTAACATAACTTTCCAAGTTGATGTGTGGAGTGGAAGGAAGGAACACTCATATACTTTGCCTTGTACTTATAACTGGAAAGTAAGACCCATATCTAGCAAATAAATAAATAATTGGATGAGCCATGGTGGCACAGTGCTTAGAATTCAGTATTGTAGGCTCACTCACTGCTCACTACCAGGAGTTCAATCCTGACTGGCTCAAAGTTGACTCAGCCTTCCATCCTTCTGAGGTTGGTAAAATGAGGACCCAGATTTTGGGGGGCAATATGCTGACACTGTAAACCACTTAGAAAAGGCTGTAAAACTCTATGAAGCAGCACATAAGTCTAGCATTACCAAAAGAGTTCATTTAAATCCATTTACTGTGCACAGAACACTGTTTTGGATGACAACACCATTATTCATCATGTCCTCATACAGCAGAGTTGAAATGAATAAAATGGGTATGAACTGTTTTAGGCTTTGCTATAAAAAGCAAAGAAACTACTTTTATAGGAATTTGATTCTAGGGCCTGATAGGAAAAGAAATAAGGATGATCTGGTACAAAGGAAGATAGGGGCTCCTCCTGAAGCCTGAAAGAAATCATGGAATTGGAATTCTTCTAAAAGGAGGGAGAGGCTATTCTATGGGGTAGAAAGGAAGAAACAAAACTTTGTGATTGAGAAAAACGAATACAATATTTTCTATTCCACTGACTATAAGGGCAAGCCAGCTGTCAAGTTTTTGAAATGCGGTCTTATGACCATGGGTGGGGTTCAGAGGTGGTATTCAGCAGGTTCTGACCAGTTCTGGAGAACCGGTAACAGAAATTTTGAGTTGTTCAGAGAACCGGCAAATACCACCTCTGATTGGAGATTTTACAGTATCCTTCCCCTGCCACGCCCACCAAGCCACGCCCATGGAACTGGTAGTAAAAAAAATTGAATCCCACCACTGATGGGGTTGCTTCCATCAGATCTCCAAAGCTAGGTTGTAAGTACTTTTTCTGGGGTGTGTGTGTGTGTGTGTGTGTCCATTTATCTTTGAAAAGTTGTTAAGCAACCAGTTGTTAAGTGAGGACTACCTATAAAGCTGTGTAAAGTTATAGAGGGGCAGAGGGGAAGAATTGGGTTATGTGAATTTGTATTGTGCTTCTACCAGATCATGCATTCTCTATGAGAGTTGCTTAAGTCTCAAGGAATTCCTATTGAGTTTCCTATATGTAAATAATATAATAATAATACTATTCAAGTAATTTCCCTCTATAATGTTTTTATTGTTGTTTTGTTTCCTTCATCCCACCCCAGAGTCTAGTTATTCTATGTTACAATTTACATTTAAAATGAAATTACAGATTTAAAATAAAATTACAAAGTTAACTTCTCTATAATGGACGAGCAAAAGAACTACTAGGTTGCTGAGTCTTTAATAAGATCTGCAGCTTTCATCTCTTCTGCTATTGCTTCCAACCAGAATGTTAATAAACAGTCTCTTAATTTTATCTTCATTGTTCAATTCCCATTGCCTGTGAAAATCACTTTATTTCCTATTTTTTCTTCACTATTTTTCCTTGTGATTTTTGAAAAGCTATAATTTCACCATTAAAAAAAGTGAATGAATAAGTGAACCCATAATTAAGCCCCCTTTTGGCAGGAAAAAGAAATAATTACTTAAAAATGAAGTTTAGAGAAAATTAATCAGCAATTCTACTGCTTAGGTAAAATATTTATTCCAAACTTTTTAATGCAGTTATAATCAAACAATTTCTTACAGGCTATACATTGCTATTTGTATAGAACCAAAAGTATAGATGTAAACCTTCTACTGTATTAAAATAACACTGCCATAACATGATAACAATCTGAAATCCAAGCTGAACCACTAGCTTGATGATATATCTTAATATTTGGCTTCTTCATTATAAATGTTTTATATCTATATAAGAAAATTAGAGCCTCAATTCTTCTTCAGTGTTATGAATATCAAGGCCCATTCCAATCTAACAAACATTTTCTCCACATCAAGGAGAATAATAGCCATTTCTTGTTTTTTTCTGATTTATTAACAGCTTTCAAAATATATCTGATTTTGTCTCTCATATAACTCATTGGAACAAACCTTGTCTGATCAGGATACATAAGATCAATTAAAAAGCCGTTCAATCTTTTTGCAAGCATAGCTATAAAAAGATTATAATCTATATTCAATAAAGAGCTAAGTCTCTATGATTCTGGATAAGTTGGATAATTCCCCTCTTTGTATATCAAAGAGGTAAAAAGCCTGTTGCCATAAGGAAGGAAGTACTTTAAGCTATAATTCCCCTCTTTGTATATCAAAGAGGTAAAAAGCCTGTTGCCGTAAGGAAGGAAATACTTTAAGCCATATTCCATTCATTACCAGGGTTAAGAGCTTCATCAAGATTTCTTTTATAATATATTGCACAAAAGCCACCTGGCCCTAGAGATATATTCAACTTCAAATTTGATATTGCTTATTTTGTTTTATCTTCTTTTTGTTGATCTATAAATTACATGATCTGTGTTATATTTAAGTATTTCTCAATTTTCTCCAGACTTGGTATCTCTTTGTATAATTTGGAGAGGAGACATACCTTCTTCAAATCCAAATTAAAGTAGCATTTTTTTTTTCTCTGCAGTTAATATGCCAAAATTTATCTGGTTCATTACTTTTTTCAAAATATTTGACAACCTTTATCTCCCCATACATTTTCCATTAAGTCTGGTTGATTATGAACACTTTAATATTTTGTTCTAAATCCAATTTCAGGTTTTGCCTGGGCCCTGATTCTCCTAGTTTCAATTTATTCATCAATGTATCTGTTTGTTTTGTTTTGTTTTAAATGGGTTTCTTTTTATTTGATGCCAGAAAAACAAACTTTGTCATAAACACTTTACTAGATTCTGCATAAAGATACATCACTCATTAGTTTGGAAGAGGCTCTGAATATGAGTAAAACAAGTTTTTATATGCAGTATCCTCTTGTACTAATAATAATCTACAATATCTTAGCTATAATAAAATTATAATGATAAATTTCAAGCTGAAAGTTCCTATATGTAATCTTACAGCCATCATTATTTTGATCTGTTTAAATAAGAGCTGCAATTTTTAAGTCTATATATTGAACTAGCTCAATACCCGTGCTTCATTATGAAACTATGTGGTCTGGCTTAGTTTTGGGGGAGGAAAATAAGAGAGGGGGGAATTCTGCCTCTGCCAACTTAGCATCCATCGATATTCATCTGGCTAGCATCCTGTCAGTGTCTGAGGCTGTTTGGAAACTGAAACAGTATTTGCAGTATGAACAAGGAGACAGCAAGGAGCCTAGGTGTGGCTTAGCTCAACTGTTCTGTACTAAAGCTTTTTGATGCTCTGAAACTAAAACTGAAACTGACGTTTGTAGGCTTTACTGTTCTGAAGATTTTGTGATGATGCGTGAGTGGTATTTCGCTTTTATATATATATAGATTGATTGACAATGAACTAACCATTGAACAAATGAAGATTTTTTGAGAAAGTTCTGTGAATGGAAGAATATCTTCTTCTTCTAAAGGATACTCATGTTTCCAGTCATCTGAAAAAGAAAATTATGTCATACAAATAATCCTCAATCTAAGACTACAATTGAGCCCAAAATTTATGTTGCTAAGCAAGACAGTTGCTAAATGAGATTTACCCCATTTTACGACCTTTCTTGCCATGATTGTTAAGTGAAACACTAAAGTTGTCAAGTTAGTAACATGGTTGTTAAGTAAATCCAAATCTTGATCATGTGACCATGGGAATGCTACCATGTTCATAAATGTGAAAAGCACCCACAAGTCACTTTTTTCAGTGCTGTTGTAACTTCGCAGTCACTAAATGATTGGTTATAAGGCGACAACCATCTGTATTGTGCTCTTTGTCTTAAAGTATGAAAATATGATGAATACATACTATGGTAAACTTCTTCCATGTACTATGCATGAATGACCAACTGCTTGCTGACCTATCAACCCAAACTGAGACTCCAGACCCAGACAGATGGAGCCATGCATGGGGGCAAGGATTTGCTGCTGTTGCAGAAGCGTTCTCACAGGTATGCCTCCCTCTATGATTTTCTACTCTTGACAGGGATTATTATTTTTTTTTTTGGGTGAGGAATGGCTGACAGGAGGACCATGGTAATGGTTTTGTTAAGGTAAAGATGACATCCACGATCTCGAAAGATAACCTTTTATTAACTATCGAACATTTACTCTAACTCTTAATGGTTAACTGGTTGCCGCAGTAGCTGCGGAATGTGCAGAGCGATTGACAGAAATGAGCAACTGCTAATGCGGTCTGACAGCTCCCTTTATATGGTTCGCTGTCAGACAGCTCAGCCAATGGGAACGCATTCAGTTCTCACTCAGCTCTGCTGATCATAACACTCCTCCCACCAGCTAGGTGCATGCATAGTCATTGAGATAGGGCGTTGTCTTGTCCGGCTGGACCTTTGCAAATCGGCTTGCCTGGCTGGTGAAGAATGATCGCTTGCAGGACCTTCAGTCGTCGTTGATGGGGGCAAGGGGGGACCGTCCTCTGGAACTGACTCAGGATCAGGTGGAGGAACTTTGGAATGTAGGTCAACTTCTTGTGGTGGTTTGCTGACAGTTGCTTTGCGCCTCGGCGTGTCAGCCTCTCCGAGATCGTGTTGTTGTGCACTGGTCAACTCACTATCTGCTGGGTCCTCTGGGGTCTCTGCCCAATGCCCTCTTACATGGTCTACATGTTGGTGCCATATTCGACTGTCCGACAAACCTATTTATATGATTTAGGCCCAGTGACTGCTACAATTTTCCCTGGCAGCCATAATGGATTGCCCACAAAATTCCAGGCGTAAACTAAATCCCTGACTCGGAAAACCCTAATTCCACTGAAGGAGTCTAATGGAACAGTTGGGGCATAACTGGGGTGGAGCCTGTCCATATGGTTCCTCAACCTCCACCCCATTAACAACTCTGCTGGGGAATGATTGGTAACTGTGCTAGGGGTAACATGTTGCATTAGCAGATATGCCAGACCTCGCCCTCTAACTGCCCCAGCACTTCCTTGGCGGCCCTTACAGCCCTCTCTGCTTGACCATTAGAAGCTGGGTGATATGGTGTGATGAGCGTATGTCTGATGCCCTGGCATGCCAGGAACAACTCAAAATTTGCCGTGGTAAATTGTGGACCGTTGTCCGACACTAGGATGTCAGGGAATCCATGGGTTGCAAAATGGCAATCTAATGCTTTAATAACCATATCTGATGTGGTGGAATACATGAGGGTCAGCTCTACTCACTTAGAATAGGAGTCCACAAGGACAAGGAAGGTGCGGCCTTGGAATGGCCCAGCAAGATCGATGTGGACCCTAGCCCATGGAGCCTTAGCAGACTCCCATTCACCAGAGCTAGCAGCTGGAGGGGCAGCTCTAGTGGCTTGGATGCCTGACAAGTCCTATCCCGTGTGGTGATGTCATCATCTATGCCAGGCCACCAAACATAGCTCCGGGCAAAAGCCTTCATGCAGGCCATTCCTGGATGGCCCCCATGCAAATTGGTTAGTATTCTAGGTCTCAGGTGGCTGGGAACTACTGCCCTGCAGTAGGCAGCCCTGCAGGGTGGACAATTCATGCTGCTTTGCTCTGAAAGGCAGAAATGGGGCATCTAAAGGACCTTCCGGCCCCTCCCTCCTCACCCAATCCAATACTTGTAAGAGAATAAGATCTTTAGATGAGGCTTTAGCAATGTCCACAGCCATGACAGGTAATTGATGATTGTCAATCAATAGTATTGATGAGGCAAGAGTGGGGTCTTTGATTTTGTCTGATAAGGGGCAACAGCTTAAAGCGTCCACATGTCCAAGGTGTTTGCCCACCCTGTATGACAGAGTGTACGAATAGGCAGCCAGGAATATTGTCCAGCGGGTCATCCGAGGGGACAAAACAGGGGGGCTTTGATGATCACTGGGCAGGATACCAAGGAGAGGTTTGTGGTCCATCACTAACTGGAAATGGTGGCCATAGAGGAACTCGTGGAACTGTTTAACTGATGCAACAACTTCTAAAGCCTCCTTATCAATTTGGGAATAATTTCTTTCTGTCGCTGACATAGTCCTTGAAAAGTGAGCTATCGGTGCTTTCACCCCATTTGGCAATATATGAGCTAGGACAGAGCCTATACCAAAAGGAGATGCATCACAGCATAGAATTAAGGGTAACTGGCTATCAAATTGCATCAAAATGCTGTCAGATGAAAGAAATGATTTGACAGCATCAAAAGAGTCCTGTTGTGTTTGTCCCCATGTCCATTGAGCTTGGGCATCCAATAATCTGTGCAGCGGTTCTGCAATAGAAGCCTTGTGAGGAATGAGGCATAGAAATGTAGGAGATCTAAAAAGGCCTGTAGTTCCTTTTTGTTGTTAGGAACTGGTGCATCCTTAATGGCTTTAACCTTAGATTCTGTAGGTGAATCCCTTGAGCATTGATGTGGTAGTCTAGAAAATCTACTTGGGAGACACCAAATTTGCATTTGTCTCTTTTTAATTTGAGGCCAGAGGTCTGGAAGCAAGTTAGGACTTATCTAATGCATGCCGGAAGGTCTTGCTTGTTTTGTGCAGCGATGATGATGTCATCAAAATATGGTATAACACCAGGAAAACCTTGTAGCAAATGCTCCATAAGGCATTGGAATATGCCAGGAGCCACAGATACCCCAAACTGCAAGCGTTTATACTTGAACGTTCCCCTGTGCATCACAATGGTTTGGGCCATAGCAGTTGTTTCATCGACAGAGAGCTGTTGGTATGGTAAGCTTGGGCCATGTCAAGCTTAGCAAATATGGTGCCCTTTTCCATTGAATGGAGGAGATGTTGAATTATAGGCACAGGGTATGCGCTAGTGTGCAAGGCCCTATTCAATGTGCTCTTATAGTCTGTGCATAATTTGATAGAGCTGTCATGTTTAATCGGGGTTACTATAGGGGTTTCCCATAGTGCATAATCCACAGGCTCCAGAATTCCTTGGGATATCAATTTATCAATTTCTTTATCAACTTTTGGTTTCAATGCAAAAGGAACACGTCGGGCTCCAACCTGTTGGTGTTATGGCTGGGTTCAATGCAAAAGAAATTGGGGAGCCTACATAATGGCCTAACTTGTCACTGAATACGTCTTTAAACTCAGCTAATAATGACTCAAAGTCTTGGTTTCGAGTGCAATGTATGCCAGTCATTTTAAGACCTAAAGTGTCAAACCAGTCTAATCCCAGCAAACTAGGCAAAGTGCCTTCTACAATAGTAAGGGGTAAATGCCCCTTGAACTCTTGAAAATCAATTGCAAACTTGCCTGTTCCTGTGACTGGTAAGTTCTGCCCTTGATAGTCCTTGAGAGACAGATTGCAAGGTTGAAGTTGCTTCTTGGAAATGGTCGGAATCAGTCTCTTGAGGGTGCTCCAGGAAAGTATAGACAGAGATGAACCGGTATCAATCTTCATTGGACACTCTTAAATGGTCTTAAATGATTACCCCCGCAACTCAAGCAAATTACCTGCACTGTAGGAAACTGTTGAGGTTTGTTTCCAGTTCCAGCTTCTTTGCTGTTGCAGTTGCTGGTGATTGGTGAGGCGATTAACATCTTCACCATAGTCCAAAAACTCAGAGAGATTGGACATCTCTGCAGCTTGAGCCTCTTCTATGGTCATTTTTAACATGAGGTCACCCTTTGCCAACAGACGTCTTTGGAGTTTGAGGTCTCTCACTCCACAAACCAGCTGATCAAGCAGCATGTCATCAAGTTCTTTGAAACCACATTGTAACGCTGCCATTCGGAGCGCAACCATATACATACTAATGGTCTCCCCTTCTGCTTGTGCTCGCCTAAAGGCATGTCGCCTAACAATTTGGGTAGGGTTGGGGGCATAATGGTTACTAAAGATTTCCTGGAGGGCTTCCCAGGAAACCTTTCATAGATTGTGGTGCCAATAAAGCGGTGGCAGTGTCGAAGACAGCTGTCCCACAGAAACTTAGAAAATAAGCTTTTTTTTCCTGTGATTTGAAATGTCCGCCAAGCCAGCAGCATATAAAAAACACTCGAATCTATTAATGTAAGAATACCACATCTCCGTTGTAGGATGGAAACATGGGAACAATGGAGGGGAAGACATCTCGTCAGCCTACTGAGGTAATTGCACAGTGTCCGTCGAATTCTTCAGGGATCTTGTACACCTTTATCACATCGATCCCATCCTCATCACTAGTTTTGTGAAGGTAAAGACAACGTCCACGATCTCGAAAGATAACCTTTTATTAACTATCTAACATTTACTATAACTCTTAATGGTTAACGGGTTGCCGCGGTAGCTGCAGAATGTGCAGAGCGGCTGACAGGAATGAGCAACTGCTGACGCAGTCTGACAGCTCCCTTTATATGGTTTGCTGTCAGGCAGCTCAGCCAATGGGAACGAACTTCAGTTCCCGCTCATCTCTGCCGATCATAACAAATGGTAAGGACAATGTTTAGCTGATTGGTTTCAGCTAGTGATGGGGCAGTCTGTTTGGTGATAATCTCAATTTGAGGAGTCTAGGGATCTTTGATGTCAGAGCTGTCAATACTTCAGTGTAGTGTTTTATAATGCTTTTTGCTTTGTGAAATTGTTGGCATTTCAGCATGACATTTCTTGCAGACTCCCTCCTTTTTGTGGGTTTTTCATCAAGGACTTTCCAAGTCTCCAATATTTGTGTGTGACAGTGGCCAAATGAAGGTGGTGTCAACAGGTTATTGATATTTCTGCTGGTTATGGAAGCTTTCTTGCCCTTTTCTGCTGGTTTGGAAAGAACATTTGTGGTTATGGGCTGACTGTTGTGCAGATTGTACTGATCCCTTCTGTGGATGAGAGCTGGAGGGGAAGAACAGTAAATATGGTTGTAACTTGAGAGGGAGCCCTGGGTAGGTCATTAAGAACACTTGCTGGGGTGTATTGAGTGTTTTATTAAGAGAGTGAGAAGGTGGTTGTAGATACCCCCTTTTGATGGCACTGAGAGCTAAAGCTGAAGTGGCTCTGGGGACTTCCCAAGAGGGATGATACTGAGAATAGGAACAGATCTCCAATTTTTGGACCTGGTAGTAGGTGGGAGTAGGAGATATTAGGCCTCAGGAGGAACCAGGGTAAGTCTAAACATAATATTGACAAGCTTTTGTACATATGGTGGGAGGCTGGGACACAGTTGGGAATGTGAGCCCAATTCTTACACCAATTTCATATTCCAACTCTTGGAGCAGAACCACTGTGCCTGGTCGGCATCCTTCAGAGGCCCTGGCTTCTAGCTGCTGCTACTAAATGCCAGGATAGTATTTAATAAGGCCTCTTTCACTAGTAATTTAATTACAGATGAGAGAACTGACGTATATTATTGAAACCTAGCTGGAATAAAAAGGGGTCCCCTTTTGGAAATGTGCAGTTTGGTTTCAGGTTTGGGATCAGTAGAGGACTGGGGGAAAGGTTGGTAGTGGCAATTGTCATTTGAGAGAAGGTAAAGGTTTTCAGTGATGCTGTTCCATAGGTGAGAAAGTGAGACCCTGTTCATCAAATTTGGCTCTAGGGATCAGTTGGAATCTTTGCTCCCTGTTGCATAGCAACTCCTGCCTGATGTTGCTGCTGATGTTCCCCAAACTTATGGTTCTGTGGGGACTTCAATTTGCCTTCACTAGGGACAGAATTTGAGGCAGCCTATCCCAAGTTACCCAGGATCTGACATAGGACAGTGGCCATGCAGCAAGTGTGATTTTTCTGTTGGAGCATATAGTTATTGATCTGGTATTGGGAGAACTTATAGTATTCTCCTTGTCACGATCAGATCATAGTCTGATTATCATATGATTATCTGGTGCCATTATCTGCAGCAAGGACGCAGGACCTATTAGATCAGCCCACTCCTGATAACTGATGGATTCCAATGAGTTTAAAAGGAAGCTGAGGGAAGTTCCTGTTGATCTACTGCATAGTCCATCTGAAGTTTTGGTGGCCATTTGGAATAGGAGGATTGCGAGGTTTGGATCAGGTTACACCGATGTAACCTCTCCTGTCTCATGGATTTTGTCATTCTTCATGGTTCACAAATGAATTTCAGGGAGAGAAAACAAGAAAAAAATATCTAGAGTGCTGCTGGTACACATTAAGGGATAAACTTGACTGAATATACAGGTTAGAACTGCTATTAAGGCCCACCTTGTGGCAGTAAGAGTGGCAAAGTAGCAATACTTCTCCACCATTATTGCATCCAAAGATAGCCACTTCACAGTCTTGTTTCAGGTGACTTGAGTCCTCTTGGGTAGGGAGTTGCTCAGAGATTTTCTTATAGAGACATGTGGAGGATTCTGCTTAGCATTTCAGACAAAATCTACATTCATTCTTATCTGGATGCTGGTCTTGTTGCAGGTGTTAAGTAGGTGCTGATGCAGATTCTTGCCCTGCTATCTGGGATTGGTTGGGCCTGAAGAGATGAACATGATTCCTAAGACTGGGAGCTCAGTTATATCTTTAGATCAAGCGTGGGCAAACTTTTTGGCTCGGGGGCCGCATTGACTTTTAAAATTTGACAGACGGGCCGGGTCATCACGCGATTTTTTGGGAATCGCCCCCCCTTCTCCTCCTTCCCCTCCCCTCGGAGGCCCCCTGAGTCAGGAGTTGCTACCGCCGGCGCGGCTCCGCGCGGCTCCAGTCCTGCGTTGCTTCGGGAAGGGAAAGGCAAAAAGGAAGAGCCGCGGCAGTGCTTTGCAACGGCAGCAGTGGCACCAGAGGCTCAGGCTCAGCGGCTCCTGGTTTTGCCTTTTCCTTCCCAAGGCAATGCAGGACTGGAGCCACGTGGAGCTGCGCCGACGGTAGCAACTCCTGACAGCCACAGCCGGACACCTGAGTGGAGCTCGGGCGGAACTGCCTGTTGCTGCTGCCGGAGCACTGCCGAGTCGCCTCCTCCAAGCAGCCTGCCCACCCGCCAGGCTTCCCCTCCGCTGCGTGGCTCGGGGCCAGGCACGAGCGCCTGCAAATTAAAATGAAGCCAAAAGTTGCTGGGAAGTTGCTCAGGTTTCCGGGGCTTCCAGGCTTAAACTTTGCACAGGCGTCTTCCCGCCAAGGAGTGGGAAGGGTTCCGGCGGGCAGGCGGGCTGCTTGGAGAGGTGACCTGGCGGTGCTCCGGATTTCCCCTCCGCCGCGCGGCTCGGGGCCAGGCGTGAACGCCCGCGAGGAAAAAGGAAGCCGCAAGTTGCTGGGAAGTTGCTCAGGTGCTAGGAGCAGGCTTTTAAAGTGCCGCCCAAGCAGGACCGCCGAGCTGGGAAATGGGGCACCAAGGCTGGGCAAGGCTCCACCAGCAGTGGCCTAGCTTTAGGTGGCTCTAAGCAGCCCGCTCCAAGCAGCCCGCCCCCCCGCCGGGCGGAACCCTTCCCGCTCCTCAGCCAGAAGATGCTCCCGCCTGCAAACTTTGCCTTTGCAAAGTTTAAGCCTGGAAGCCCCGGAAAAAAAAGGGGGATCGGTGGGGACTCACCTTCGGAGAGGTTGCACTCGAAGGTGATTTTGAACTCCTTTCCTACCCCGAGAGCGCTCTGCACTGTTTTGCAGCTTTGGGGGCCACGCGGCGCAGGGCAATACGCCACGCCCAGTGATTTTTTTTCAGGGGCGGGCCGGATTGGACAGACCAATGGGCCAGATGTGGCCCGTGGGCCGTAGTTTGCCCACCCCTGCTTTAGATTCATGTCCCACCTGACTGCTTAAAGCTGCCTAGGAGGTGTTATGTAGGTGAGATCTAATGGTGATGAATTCCTCCTTAAATGAGGGTGTAGTTCCTCTGTTACTTAAGTATTTATTGGTTCACTGGATTATTGTAATTGTAATTGTAATAATCATTTTAATTTTTGCCCAGTATCTCACTTTCCCTTTTACGGGAAGGTGATCCAACAGCAGCTTCAGAGAGCTCTGGATGAAGCATATTATCTAGAACGCTTTCAATAAGGCCTGGGAATGGGATTGAAATGGCATTGGTCACACTTTTAGACGGTGACTGGTAGGAGCAGACTCACAACTCCTGGAGTGGGAGTGTCTGTTCAATCACTTGTGTTCTGGTCACTTCCTGGATAGATACAGCAACACACCCTACCTTGAAGTGTATTCAGGAACTTCAGCTCATGCAAAATATGGTGGTGTGGGCAGCTATCTTTTCCCTTAAAGCATCATGCATGACATCAATGCTTTGGGAGCTGCATTGGTTACCAGTTTGTTTCTGAGTGCAACTCAAGATATTTTTACCTTTAAAGCTTTTAAAACCTTTTTACCTTTAAAGCCATTTATGGTGCCTGGGGTTGGGTTTTTGAGGGATTACCTCTCCTCAGTTACATCTACCCATCCTACTAGGTCCAGCAAAAGAGGTATGCTGCAGGTCCTGCCTGTTAAGGAGCTTCATTTGACAGGACCCAGGAGGCAGGGCTTTTCTGCTATTGCACTCATCATATAGAACATCTTCTTGCAGTGAGACTGGCACCATCTTGATTTTCTGAAGTCTCTTAAAACATGGTTGTGTCAACAGACTTGGAGGTCTCAAGGCAGTGGTCATTGTCATAGAATAATAGTGAATTGACGAAATGGCTTTATTATTTATAACAGTATCTCTCTGTATCTCTCTCAGTCATTAGTAACTTTGATTGTGTTTTAGTTCAATTTTAATTGTCAGTTTTTATTATCTTTTTTTAAATATGCACCACCAGGAGTCACAAATCTGTGAGATGGGCGGCTATATAAATGTAATATATAAATCAATAAATAATGCTTCTTGAATTTCTAGTGATTCATCTTTAACTTGAGATATTCTTTAAGTAAATATTCTATTTCTCTTTTAAAACAAGCTTTTTAAAAAAATTCTATTATTCCTTTACACTGCACAATTTTATTTTTATCATTTACAGATTGGCTTCCATCTTATTCATCTTTACATTCTGTGTTTTGAGAATAATTCATGCATACCTGTGATATGTTTATCATGCCATCTTAGCTTAATCATTAATTTATTATATTTTTCATTAAAATCAATATTTATAGAATTAGTTTAGCTTCTAGGTCGTGTTCCTTTTCTATCAATTTAATTATATTATCTTCCAATTTTTAAATTTTCAACTCATGTTTTTGTCAAAATGGACTCAGTTCACATATAACTACAATGATCATATATGCTTTGTTATAAAAGACAGTCCTTTATTGTATTAAGAAAACTGTTGTCTAGATTAATTTAATTCAATTATTTATTTCTTAGTTTTGCTCTTGAATTTTCCTTTAAAAAGCAAAGTTATAAATATAAACATGTTTTTAATTCTAATTAACTTTTCAACATTGTCCCTTTTTCATTTTTTTTCTTTACTTTTTACAAGGCAGTGTGGCTTTATAAAGGCTACATAACATATATCCTTCAGACATAATGCAGAACAGTTTCAGAGCACTGATTGGTGGATCCCCAGTTTCCATTCCTTTCCGACCCAGTGTCCCTTGTGGTGGTAGAAAAAAACTACCAATCACTGCCCAGATTAGGGTATGTGGCAAAGAACGATTGGGGGATTTGTGGTGCTCCTTTCAGCAGAATCTCATCTGCCATCATCAGGCTTCTGTATGGTGTTTGTCTATGAGTCAAACTTTTACAGTGGTTTCAGATTTAAATTTGGGGCAGCCTATTGCTGTGTCAGAATGGTTTTTTCTTCCTCCTGATTGGTTGAGAGTCTTGGTCTGTGTTTATTGGTCTTGGAGTGTGCTGTGTTCTGCTACTAATATCTTCTGTCTGTTTTTTTTTGGGGGGGGGGGCTCTTTTTGTATCTTGATTGGCTGGCAACATTGTGTTACTTTATTGGAGGCCTTTAGTGCAGCTTGGCTTCGGGTAAATGGACGGCTATCATTAGTTAGGAAGCTGGGTTTCATCTGGGTGCCTGGTTGGGGTGTGTTTGAGCTGGAGGTATCAGGGGGGATCTGTTTGTGCCCAGGTGTTTGCCTGGCTTGTGGTGTGGAGATTTTTTTGTTTGTGAGTGCAGGCTTCCAAATGATTGACAGCCTGGTGGAATCATCTCTTCTGTTCATGCTTTCTGGTCTTTTTTCAATCTCTATGGCTTCTCTGATGATTCTGTGGCTGGGATTTTCTATGGTGGCTAGGGTTTTGGTGCCATTGAAGTTGATGTTATGACCTGTGGCTTCCATGTGTTGGACAAGTGAGGAAGTGTGTTCCAGCTTTTTGACTGCATTTTTGTGTTCATCCAGGCGGGTGCTTATTCTTCTATTGGTCTGTCCAATGTATGTGGCCGGGCATGATGCACAGGGGACTTCATATATGCCTTGGTTTTCCAGGTCAATTTTGTCTTTGGGGTTCCTGAGGATGGCTGCTATTTTTCTGTCTATTTTGAAGGCAGTCTTGATGTGGTGTCTGTATAGAAACTTACTAATTTTGTCTGTAGTGCCTCTTATGTAGGGCAGGACAGCTGTTCCATGGGTCTGTTCATCTTCTGGGTCTCTATTATGTCTCAGTGTGCTTTTATGGATCAAGTTGGTGATTTTGCTTTTGTGGAAGCCGTTGGCTGTCAATATTTTAGTCAGGGTGCATAGTTCAGTCTTAAAGGCCTCCAATAAAGTAACACAATGTTGCCAGCCAATCAAGATACAAAAAGAGCCCCCCCCCAAAAAAACAGACAGAAGATATTAGTAGCAGAACACAGCACACTCCAAGACCAATAAACACAGACCAAGACTCTCAACCAATCAGGAGGAAGAAAAAACCATTCTGACACAGTAATAGGCTTCCCCAAATTTAAATCTGAAACCACTGTAAAAGTCTGACTCAAGACAAACACCATACAGAAGCCTGATGATGGCAGATGAGATTCTGCTGAAACGTTGCTACAACTTTAAAAGCACCACGTGGGAAAATACCCGAACAAAGCTGAATGCCAGACATGTAAGTACCCGCGAAAACTTAAGAAAACAAATATATATATATATATATATATATATATATATATATATATATATATATATATATATATAACCACTGGTTGAAAGTATAACACAAATTTTAAGATAAAACTTGGAACATCTTGTATAAAATGATGGAATAAATAGTTTAGTCATGGATGATTAATAACTGATAAATATACAAGCATATGTTAGTTCGACAATGTGAAGACTGATATAAGTTGTGAGTAAATGACTACAAAAGGATAGCATAAAAGATATGTAACCAACTGACACACTGTATGTATGTAAAATGGAAGATGGTTTTATGTTTTTATGTTTTGTATGTGTATGTTTGTTTTTAAAAATTAAAAAAAAAAGAATATTGCCGTGGGAGGGGGGGAGTGTTTTTGTGACAAAAACAAAAACTTATTTTCTCCTTTCCTTTACTTCAACTGTAATTTTCAAATTACTTCTGTTTCTTCTTTTGTGCAGAGAACAGTCTTTGAAAGATTACTGATATGAGTCTCTACAAGCTATTCATACATTTCCACAGCAAACTAGTCAAACTTGGCATTTACTTCCTAATCCATTACCCCTCTCTTCTTCTGCATATTTACTCAGAGATAGTAATTAATACAGTGAAGCTTGCTCATGCAAGGAGTAAGTACCTACAAAACCAATCTAAATCAATAGAAAGCTTTCTCTAGGAGTCCCTTTATATGAAGCATAAATCTCAAACTCCTATAGATTTATAGATTTATAAAGAGGATTATTTATCAATGTTTTTAAAGTATCCATTCTATTTTGGTATCAAATCTGAAGCACTGCAAGATCCTATTCATTGCTGTGCTAAGTGTCCAGTAAAATTGTTAGATTTAATTCGTCTGCCAACTCAGAGTGAAGTGGGTCATAATTATAACAGAAATCACTGGCCTAAATGAGCAAAACAATTTGGACAAAGCCAGTTTGTCTGACTAAACAATTGGGGAAAGTATACACAGTAATCTGCAAAAGAAGGAATAAAAGTAGATGTTTTTTCCTTATATTGTTTTCATTTGCTAATGTGGGACAAGTATGTCCTATCATTGTCTGTCTGTTTGTCTGTCTGTCTTTGCTAGTTTTATGCCTCTTTATCTTTTACTAATAGTTACTGTGTCAGCCTCAGCTTTCTCCTCCATCCTACTTCTTAGATTTAAGGTGGATCGGTTCAACAGAGACGCGAGACCATTTAAGTGAGTTCAGCTCTTTATTAGGTCTTGGTAATCATCTCAGACTGCGAGGCTTGCGGCTTGGCAGCCAATGGCAGCACTTTGAATCTCCCGCGATTGGCACAGCCAATCGCGGTAGATTCCTAGCACTCCAATCACGGCCGACCCTTTAACCAATCAGGTCTTCGCTGGTCCGGACCAATCGGTTGTGAGGGTTTCGGAGTATGCTAATATCATACACCCCTCCCCTCTTGGTTTCGTCTGGCGGTGCGTAGTGATGTAGTAACGTAGGTAGGTGGGGCTTCTCGCTTGCCTACTTGACCTGCGCGGTTCAGTTCTGGTGTGGTCGTCGACTGGTTCGGATGCCTCCTCTGTCGCTCCAGTTCCTTGGGATGGGACCACATGGAATGTTGAGCTGGGCCTTTCTTGGTAGCTCCCTCCCGGTCTTCCTGGGCTGGTTGAGCTGCCGCTTCTGATCCCACTAGGTTTTTCCTGGCCGGGTGAGCTGGTTTGGCTGCTCCTTCCAGGTGAAGATCCTGGGGTTTCGTGCTCCACTGGTCCTGCGTCTACAGGTGAGTAGCATCGGTTTATTGGTTTATTTATTCTAGGTGGGGGGTGTTCTGCCTGCATTATTTGGTTCCCTTCAGTTCTTTCTCTATCGCTTGCCGATTCCCCCCCTTCTAGTTTCTTGTTCGGGTGTCTGGCTGGTGGTGACGGCTATTGTTGACCTAAGTTGGTTTATGTGTCATTTCCAGTTTTTCCCGTCACTTGTTTCCAATCGGTATGATAGGGGTCCGGTTATCTGGGTGATTGTTGCTGGCACCCAGAGTGGTTCTCCTGTGAGATTTTTGGCGTATACTAGGTCCCCTATGTTAAATGTTCTGTGTTTGCTGGAGAAGCCTGGGGGTTTGTCTGGGTTATATGTTGGGTGCATTCTGTCTAGTAGTTTCCTGCCTATCATTAGTTCCGCCGGGCTTTTATTTGTGGTTGCGCTAGGTGTAATGTGTTGAATGAGGAGCATTTTATTGATTTTGTCCTGTATATTGGCTGTTTCTATTTTCTGGATGGCTTTCTTGGTGTATTGGACCATGCGTTCCGCCCACCCGTTCGCCGCCGGATTTGCCGGTGCGGTTAATGCATGGTGTATCCCTTGGCCTGCCAGAAATTGTTCAAATGCTAGTGCAGTGAACTGGGACCCATTGTCCGACACTATTACGTCTGGCAGGCTGTGCGTAGCGAAAAGTTTGCTCAGTTTCCTTATCACTGCCTCCGTCGTGGTTGACTTCATGGTGCTTACCTCCAACCAGTTGGAGTAAGCATCTACTGTGATAAGGTACATATGTCCCTTGGTTGGCCCGGCGAAGTCTATATGGATCCTAGACCACGGACCTCTTGGTTTCTCCCATTCTTGGGTTGGGGCAGCAGGCAGATTGGATCTGGACTCTTGGCATTGGTTACATTTGGCAACCCACGTTTCGATCTGTTTATCCATTCCTGGCCACCATGCGTAGCTTCTGGCCAGGCTTTTCATCTTAACCATCCCCGGGTGCCCCTCATGCAACATTCCCAATACCTTCTCCTGTAATTTTTCCAGAATTACCACTCTGTCCCCCCAAAGTATGCAGCCCTTTTCGGTAAACAGTTCAGTTTGTCTGTTCTGAAAGGGTCTGAATAGTTCGTCTATGTCCCCTTCCGGCCACCCTTTTCCCACCCAGCTCAAGACTCGTGCCAGCTGCTTGTCTTTATTTGTTTCTCTGGCAATGTCTGGCGCGGTCACGAGTGGGTTGGATATTGTCTCTATTTGGAGTACCTCTGTTGTGGGTGCCGGGTCGTCTTCCCGGTCCGGTAAGGGTGACCGGCTCAGGGCGTTGCATGGGCGATGTCCTTTCTGGGTCGGTGTATCAGCTGGTAATTGTATGCTGCTAGGAATTCGGACCACCTCGTCATTTTTGGCGATAGAATGTTCGGTATGGCCCTTTTTCCCGCCAGGATTCCTAGCAGTGACTTGTGATCCGTGATGATTGTAAAAGTCCTACCGTAAAGGTATTTGTGAAATTTCTTGATGCCAGCGACGACTGCTAGGGCCTCTTTGTCGAGCTGGCTGTAGTTCCGCTCTGGCTTTGAAAATGTCCTTGATGAGAAAGCGATGGGTACTTCCCTCCTGTCTGGTAGCTGGTGGCTGAGGATGGCGCCGATCCCAAATGGCGTCGCAAGTTACCGTCAATGGCAGGGTCTCGTTGTACTGGATTAGTACCACGTCGGATGTTAGCAGGTTCTTTGTGTTGTTGAAAGCGCTCTCCTCCCGTGCTCCCCAGGTCCAGGTGGCTGTTTTATCTAACAGCCTATGTAGCGGTCGCCTTTTGAGGTAGGAAGACATTGTAAAAGTTTAACAATCCCAAGAAAGCCTGTAATTCCATTTTGTTTTTTGGTCGCGGTGCTTCCCTTATGGCTCTCAGTTTCTTTTCTGTGGGGTGAATCCCTTGTTTGTCTAGGAGGTACCCCAGAAATTCAACCCTTTCAGCCCATAACTGGCACTTCCCTTTCTTGACTTTAAGTCCCGAGTCTCTGAATTTCTGCAGTATCTCCCTCAACCTGGCTTCTAGTTGTTTCTCATTTTTCGCGGCCACCAAGACGTCATCAAAGTAGGGCACAATCCCTTCTATTCCCTGGAGGAATCTTTCCATAAGGCTTTGGAAGACCCCAGGTGCCACGCTGACTCCAAATTGGAGCCGGTTGCAGCGGAAAGCCCCTCAGTGCATTAGGATGGTTTGGGCTTCTGCTGTTGTGGCGTTGACCGGCAGTTGCTGGTAGGCTTGTGCCAGGTCGAGCTTTGCGAAGATCCGGCCTCCCCCCAGTGAGTGCAGAAGATGCTGGACTACTGGGAAGGGGTATGCGCTTTGTTGGAGCGCATGGTTTAGGGTGGCTTTGTAGTCACCTCAAATCCTCACTGACCCATCTGGCTTGATGGGGGTAACAATTGAGGTCTCCCACCGGGCATGATCGATTGGTTCCAGCACCCCTTGGGCGATGAGCTTATCGAGTTGCTCATCGATCTTGGGCTTGAGTGCAAAGGGCACTCGCCTGGGCTTAAGGCGGATTGGCGCGATGCTCGGGTCTATGTTAAATGAGATAGGGGATCCCCAGTACTTGCTAAACAGTCATCGAAGACTTCCCGGAAGTCCCACACGAGCGCCGCTTCCCAGTCTGCCTCTCCGATGTGGTGTATGCCGGTTACCTCGATGCCCAGGGGTGCGAACCACTGCAGTCCCAACAGTCTCGGCCGATCTCGGTCGATGATCGTCAGGGGTAGCACTTCTGTGTGGCCCTTGAAGATGACTTTAAAGTGGCCTCTGCCGACTACAGGAGTTCGGTTCCCCTGATAGTCTTTGAGGGTTAGTGTTTGGTCTTCCAGTTTTTGGCGGCAGATGGTGGGGACCAGGCGCTTGAGTGTGCGCCAGGAGACCATTGAGAGGAAGGACCCTGAGTCCACCTCCATGTTGCATCGCTGGTCTTCTATCCCGACCATCACATATACCTTCCTGGCGTCACTGGTGGAGGAATGGCTGATGATGACGGTCTGGTGTGTTTCCTCTCTCTGTCTCGTCTCCTGGAGTCGCCTGTTCCGACCTTCTCGGCTCCAGCGGTTCCCCGTCTGGCGATCACGGTTCCTGGTGGGAGTGCTTTCTCTCCATCGGGGGCTGGCGTCTCATCGTCGCGGGCTGTAGTGCTTTTTATTCCGGCACACTTTGGCGATGTGCCCCCGTTTCTCGCAATGCCTGCAAATGGTGTCGAGAAAACAACAGTCCACTCAGGGGTGATCGCCGCTGCAGCCGGCACATTGGAACCTCGACTTACGACCTCGTGGTTCCCGCCGCTCCCGCGCTGATTGGAGGTGGTGGTTCTCCTCCTCCTCGTCTTCAGTTTCCGAGAAGGAGTCGATGTCGCCATGGTGTGTGGTTGTGTGGTCTGTCACTGGTTGCCTCTTGGGGGTCGACGTTGCCTCTCCGGCCATCGCTCGTAGATGATGTTCGATTGTCACATCTGAGCCGCGGATTTCTTGGCCGCTTCTGCTGCAGCGGCTTCGGTGAGGGCATCAGCGAGGGAGATGTCTCCCTTTGCCATGATGTGGCTCTGGAGGACGGGGTCTCGGAGTCCCAGGACGCCGCGGTCTTACAGGGCCTCGTCCAGGTCGGCGAACTCGCACGGGCCACCCAGGTCCCGTAGTACCGCTATGAAGTTGCCCAGCCCCTCGCCTTCGCGTTGATCCCGCCTGTAGAAGTCGTGCCGCTGGATGAGGATGGGCACGACGGGGGCGTAGTGGCTTCGCAGCAGGGGCTCGAGATCATCCCACTCCATCGCCTTGACGTCCACCGGTTTGGCTAAGGCTTTGGCCATCTTGAATACTGTGGGCCTGCAGTGCGTGAGGAACATGGCTCGTTTCTTGTGGCCGTTGGCATCCTTGAGGTTGCTACTCTCGAGGAACATTTGGAACCTATCGGTATAGGATTCCCAGTCCTCAGTAGCAGGGTTGAAGGGAGTGGGTGGTGAGTTGATTCCGGCCATTCTGCTTGTTCCTGCGTGCCACCTCGCCATGTGCTGGATGGTCTCCTTGTCTCATGATCCCACCTTTGTCGCCAGTGTTAGATTTAAGGTGGATCGGTTTGACAGAGACGCGAGACCATTTAAGTGAGTTCAGCTCTTTATTAGGTATTGGTAATCGTCTCAGACTGCGAGCCGTGGCAGCCCTTCATATAGGGCTGGCTTGAGCCTCAGCAGCCAATGGCAGCACTTTGAATCTCCCGCAATGGGCACAGCCAATCACGGTAGATTCCTAGTGCTCCAATCACGGCTGACCCTTCAACCAATCAGGTCTTCGCTGGTCCGGACCAATCGGTTGCGAGGGCTTCGGAGTATGCTAATATCGTACACTACTGTTTCTGCTGAAGATCATTTTGATAGATATCTGACCTGTATCTTTCTTCTTCCCACAAATTATGTTTTGTGTATGTGTGTGTTTGCATGTGTATATATCGTCCATGGTATCTGCCTTTGCCATCTCTTAAATTATTCTGTTTTCTAGGCTTCTAATAGCACCTTCATCTGCAAACAGGTCAGGTGATTATGTTTCTCAGCACTCTCTGTTCTGACTGTACATTTCTACAAATGAAATTGAAAGAGAAAGTTTTTTTCTACAAATGTAAGAGAAGACAATTTTGTGATATTGATTTGTACTCCACTGGGGTGGAAACAATGGGCTTCATTGTTTAAATTGCTAGAATGTTTTTGGTTTTGGAACTACCTTTTAAAATTTGCTTTTATTTCAAGATGAAGATAGATCGCAAAATGTGATCTATCTTCACACACACACACACACACACACAGAGGAGAGTGTGGATGAAAATGTGATCGATCTGCCTGTCTGCCTGTCTATAAAGATAGATAGCATTTTGCAATCTATCTTCATTTTGACATAAAAGCAAATTTTATTTTCTTTTATTTCCAAATGTCTGTCTGTCTGTCTGTCTGTCTCTCTCTCTCTCTCTATATATATATATATATACATACCCAGACACATTTTGAAATAAATAAGCATATATATATATAATAAATATATTATATATATATATATATATAATAAATAGGCATATATATATATATATATATATGCTTTTATAAACAGGATTAGACCAAGTAAAGACTGTAAACTAGATGGAATTTTAAAAAACAGATTAAAGCAACTGCAAAACACTTTCTTAAGTATTTATATCTTTTTTGAGATTCTGCAGCTTCCTCTTTAACTGCTGGGCATCAGTTGCACAGTTGTGACTGTCATCTTTACTTTTTTTACTCTTTCACGGAGGTTCTGTATGTGTGTGTGTGTGTTTAGATGTAGATGAGAAATGGCTATGGAAAAAGAATGGATGGCATGAATAATAGAAGTTTAAGCACTTCTCAATAGCTACTATTTCCCTGCAAATATGTGTTATAAGGAATGACTGGAAATTCTGTATTAGTCTTTATTCATATATTATCACAGAGTAGGCGTATCCTGCAGCATAGAAGATATGTCAGCAGAAAGGTGCCTCATTAAATGGATTTAAAGGACATAGCCTCTGGACATTGCCTTCATCTCATCCCCAATCCATAATGGAGATAAATCTAAGCCTTCTTGTTTTAAAGTAGTGCTTTTCCTCATCTCCTAATATAAGACTTATTATTAGAACAAACCATTTTGATATAATGGACAGTTTCCAGGCTGATAAGAACTCAAGAATACTGTCAAATGTCACCTGAAAACTCCTAAATTATCAGTAGAAAAATCCAACAATTTGCTGATTCATGGCAAAAGGATAAAAAGCAAGGTGAGAAAGATTCTGTCCTAATGGATGTTGAAGATATACGGCTATATTATGGGAAATATATCACTTGCAGGAATGTTTTTAATCTAATTGCTTCCTTAAGAAAGTCTTGCTGAAGAAATAGATCTCTTTCCACATCTGTGACAGACATGAAAAACTACCTCTCCATTTCCCCCCCATCTATCTGTAAAAGTCTCTGAAACTGGTAAGTCACAGCTGTGAGATGGATAGCCATATGAATACATATATACATATATATAATCACTAGATTTTCCACCCTCAGCTGGTGACCTTTGGCAAGAGGGAAATCAGAGGCAACACTGATTGTTTTCTTTGCTGTATTAAAACCAGAAGGACAGCACCATTCTCTTGCTACAATAAGGGGAGCATAAAGGACACCTGAATAAGGAAAACACTCCAACTTCTTTGGGAAGAAGAGCCAGAATTAGTTTCCTTTGCCTCTCTGCTGCCTCCTTGTGTTCATCCAGATTTTGCAGTCCAGAAGTAGTAGCCTTGTCACAGGGTAGTACTGTACTGAGTAAGTCCTATGATGAGACAGAACGCAAGATGCCACCAAATGCTGAAAATTTTGTTTTAGTTACACCATTGTTGTTATTATAGCATTGCCAAATTGTTTCTTCCTGATTAATTCGACTAATTGATGAAGGGGGAAAGAATTAAAAGAGAACAAGGAATACAGGTAGTCCTCAACTTATCACTGGTTACTTAATGAGCATTCAAAGTTATGAAAGACTAAAAAAAAATTACATATGACCCATCCTGAAAATTTTGACTGCTGCAGCATACTTTCAGTCACATGTTTGCATTTTGGGCATTTGCTAACTGCAAATGCATTTACAACCAGTTGCAACATCACATGATCGTGTTTTGTGATTCCCCCACCCCCATTTTCCAGCAAGAAACATCCATTGGATAAGCTGGATGTAGACTTATGACCACGATGTCAACTCATGAAACATGCCTGACCTGCTTTGATTGGAAACCTGACACATGATTTGATGATGTAATTTACTTAACAATTGGAGCGACTAATTTATAAGAGCCATTGTAAAAAAAATGGTTGTAAAATTTAGTCTGCTCACATGGTGATTCAATTTATGCCCACAAGAATTTATGACCAAAATTCCAGGTCCAATTGTATCATAAGTTGTGGACCTGTATTTGATATAGAGGTTAAGGCATCAGAAGAGAAACTAGATGTATTACTTTAGGATGGTAGCAACAGTAAACTATTTATGAAAGGGAGGGAGGGAGAGAATGGAGATACAAGCCTAATTCAGAGTTCTTGCTTTATGTCTGAATAATCTTAGGAGTACCTTAAACTTCAAAATCCTCTTTAATTTAAAAAAAGGTCACCATGCACCTGCAGAAGCACTGGAGCTTTTTCATCACTAGCATTTTTCAAAATAATTAGCTGTGTAATCATGGAAAAAAAATGGAAGGTGGAGTATGCATTAAGTTAAACAGTCCTTTTTAGGCATCTCCAACTCCCCTTTCCAACATGGCATTTTTTTTGCTTAACTTTTTTACTGCTTGCAGAAAAATCAAGAACAGTTGTGTTTTTTTTGCAGAAAGTAAGGGATCTTATGAATGCAAGCAGCAGGATTCAATCCTATATTATTTAGTAAATTTTAATTGACAGGTATGTGAAAAAGAACTCATCTGATTTTTCTGCTCCCATGCCAAACATCTTCAGAAGGCTTTTAGATCAGTATTTCTCAACCTTGGCAACATTGAAATGTCTGAATTACCAGAATTCCTCAGCCAATTGAAGTTTAAACATGTTAAAGTTGCCAAGTTTGAAAAACACTTTTAAATATTATGCAACTTGCTGTGAAACGATGGGGATCCTCTTTGCTATCCTGTCCAGAGGTGGTATTCAGCAGGTTCTGACCAGTTCTGGAGAACTGGTGGTGGAAATTTTGAATTGTTGGGAACTGGCAAAAACTACCTTTGACTGGAGATTTTACAGTATCCTTCCCCTGCCATGCCCAACAAGCCATGCCCACAGAACCAGTAGTAAAAAAAAAATTTGAATCCCACCACCCACAAAAATATTGGGGGGGGGGTTAGTAATGTGTGCGTGTATTAATCTGCCTTCCCTCATATTTTTGCATTTCACTGGATGACAATTTCAGGGGAAAGGAGTCCTTTTCTACTTTTCTTAGCAAGTGTGAGAAAAGACACAGCTGGATTTGATCCTGCTACTTCTTCTAAATCTGCATATGACACATTCTCTGTTACTGCCCTCCTCCCAGCCTTCCGGGTGTAACTCTTGAGCACAGCTGCTTCTGAGTCAAAGATAGTGTGCTTCTCTTGCAGACTTATCTTCAGCTTTAGCCTCCTGGTGGGTGTTAGACAACAAGAAAGTAAGTGTCTTCATCACTCAGGAGCTGAGCCTCCTGTGATCAATTTATATCTCAAGAGCTCACTTAATTAGGGCTTTGTGTTTTCCGTTGAGGCTGACTTATTCGGAAATAAGCAGTCCTAATGCAAGGGAAAATCGTTATCTGTTCCAATTGGCAACACATGCCCCCAGTTGGTACAGTCATTCCTCTTGCCCTTAAACCTACTCACTGTGTGTGGGATAGAAGGATACTGGCCTGATACGCTGCTGCAATGTAATACTATTCTCCATTCATGAGAGAGCTGCAGTAATAGAGTGGAACACAAATATCTTCCATATGGAAATTCCTAGACTCCATTTAAAGTAGGTTTCTTCAATATGATGTTCTTAGGCATTGACTGTTCTTCCTGTCACCTGCCATCAATGTGCCTAAATTTCATGCCATCTAAGACTTTTGGGGACTTTTACTTTTAACATATGAATGTTAGCCCACTGTGATGTAGTTAAATCAGGCATAATTGCCAGTGTCATAAGTTAACATATATTAAATATAGACATCCTTAATCAAGCATTTGCTGACTCCATTAATGTGATTTTTTTGATGGTATTACGGAAAGGATTGTTCATTATTTTTTCAATTTCCTATCTTAGCCATCAGTTCTGATATGCTCACTTGGTCCTCAATTAAAGAATTAACTGTGCTTAACTTCCAAGGGTAACTAAGGAAAACATTTATAGATGATAACACGAATACTTCTGCTTTCTCCCTGCCATCATCTGCTATGTGCACTTGCTATTTCAGACTTCAGCCAACACACATAGATTTGTGCCACAAAATCACTACAGCTCCCTGACCATTTCAGAGAAACTTGTACAAGTCCTTCCCACTTTTACAGCAGTAGCCTTTGGATATATCCAGCTTCCATCTGATGACTGCCATAAGGCCAGTCCATCCATTGATGACTGCCATTTCATCCTTGAAATTCTGAGCATGACCAAACTTCCCAGTATACTAAAAAAGGCCTAAGCACTTTCTTTCTATCTGCACCAATTTTCAGTACTCAAATAGTAGGGAAATCAACTTTAGCAGAACATAGAGAAAGGCTGAATCTGAGCAGGAACATACAGTTGTCCTGGGTTGTAGTTTTCACCTTTATTTTGATTTTATGCCCTAGCCTTGGCTCTTTCTTGTATGCTGATGAGGGCATCAGAGATAGAAATGAGGAAAAGGCTCTCACACACAGCATAAATAAACAGAGCTGAAAGAGTGCAAGAAATCAAGAGCCAGGAAGGGAGAAAAACTACAGATAGAAGTCTGAAGTGCATGCATATTGATTTAAAAGTTAGAGCTGTCCTGATTAAAATTAACCAAGCCTTGGGTTGAATAAAATTGTCCTTGAATACTGACAGAGAACTTAAGCAAAGGGGTTCCAGACAGCAGTGCAGCAGTTTTATTTTCCACCCTAGTCATGCATCTCTCCTTCACTGCCAGTCTTTCTACAATTTGCTTGTTAAACACCAATGGCAGCAAAAGCCATTTTGGCATTGTCACTAGGGCCATTTATCTCCTCTCGTTAAGGAGCTGCCTTGTCACAGTACATGAGCCCGTTATGACATTATCTGTTAACTAGTGAAGATAAATTGATGTTCCCAGAGATGCCAAGAAGATTATGAAGTGCTGGAATAAGACTAAACTCCTCGGCTGGGCTCTTCGTGGTGCTGGCGGGTTTGGGGCTGGTCTGGATGGGGCATTGCATGCGGGGGCCAAGCCGGGAGCGCAGTTTCTCTCCCGTGGAGGGGCACGCCATAGAAATGAAATTAAAATTCAATAAATTACATAAATAACTCTTCACAGTGTTTCAGATTAATAAAGGTTCTGTCAAACACATGAAGTATAGAGCAGCGGTTGGTTTTAATTTTTTTTACTACCGGTTCTGTGGGCGTGGTGGGTGAGGCAGGGTTAGGATACTGCAAAATCTCCAGTCAGAGGTGGTATTTGCCAGTTCTCCGGACTACTCAAAATGTCCGCTACCAGTTCTCCAGAACTGGTCAGAACCTGCTGAATACCACCTCTGGTATAGAGTATGAAGTATATATCCAATATTGTTTTTCTTTTTAAAAATTTGGTTTTATAATTTTTTTTTAAATTGCCCTTCATGGGCCCCTTTGAGTTCCATGGGCCCCAGAACAATGTACTAGCTGCATCCCCCTCTCCTCAGGCCTAAATGTTCCAGAAACAGTCTTCTGATGCTGTTTTTTTCTTTCAGGCAAGGTGTATATGTCAGGGAAATAGGACTGCCAGTATGAGTGTGGAACCCAAAGCAGAGTAGATTCTGGAGCCAAATTTGCCTGCTGACCTAGGAACAGATAGTCCATTCATTCTATGCCATAAGCTTGCCAGCCTCATTTTAGCCTCGTATGTTTTGCCCCTAGTATGAGGCAAAACTAACCCCTGTGGTGACTTTGCAACATATTGTGCAAACAGAGAATGAAGTATAGTATGCTTTTAACTTCTTGAAGCCAACCAAGATGTGTTTTTTTTAATTGGGCAGCTTAGAAATTGGATAAATAAACCAATCATGAATAAGCATGTCATAAGAACACAGCTAAAAGCCTCCAAATCCTATGAGAGATTTTCAAAACGGGCTTGAAATTTCAATGCAGATTAAGATCAGGTTGTATTTAGATATACAGAACCGGAAGTTCTTTTTTTTCTGCAGGTTGATGCCTGACAAATTCAGTTTCTACAAATGCTCATACCAAATCATATTTTTTCAAATGTGAATCTTAAAATGTGCCAAACTTCATAATTCCCTGGCTATTGTCCATGGGCATCTAAATACATTTACCTTTTGAAGTATATTTTTGAAAAATCTTACTGATTATGCAGAAATGGGCAACATAGAATTTTAGTAAAATCATGCAAAAACATTGTGGACTAAAAGGAAGCATATTCCGCTTCCTCTTCGTCCATTCATTTTTCCTTCATTTATTTATCTTACAATTGAGTCCTCCCTCATACTTTCAATAATCAAATCACTACAATGTACTTCTGTTGCATTGTATTAATCACTTATTTTTCCATTCAATCTGCATTTATTCAGCACCCAGGAGTTAATGAATTTATCTCTTCTTCAATTATAAATACTTCTTAAGTAACCATTGTTGTGACTTTCAACTTGTGTGCTTCTCTTGACATACTAACTCTCATTTAGCTATATGAGGGCAAATGCATTGGTATTTCTGCAACAGTCAACATACCATACATTTCTGCTAAGATTTGCACATCTTATCCATTTTCCCATTTTAATAAACATTTCAGCAAGTTACACAATCATCTATATTATGTACTCAAATATTTTTTTATAATTCATAGGCTTCATTCACCAAGAAATGTATACATGCATTCACATCCTATCTTTAACATTACCAGTAAATATATAATAAATTAAGTAAATCACCAGTGGGTTGTCATACATCCTTGTCTTATTTCCTGCTTAATGCTGATCCATTCACCAAGCATTTAGCTTATTTTCATGTATGTTTTAGTATATTCCACTCATACTACATTCAGCAAGCAATATTTAACTTCGTGTTCATTCAAAAATTTTATAATAATTCGAGCATTATATCTCATGTGCTTTCCCTAAAGCAACATACACATTATAAAATTTCTTATGTGAATACATTTCTCAATGACCTGCTAAATAGGAAAAATCTGATTTGTCCATTGCTGCCCAGCACAAAGCTATAAAACATTCCCCAAATCTTGCACATTGTCATATCTTTTGTTCTTTTAGTGAGAATTTTTCCAAAGAGTTCCTCATACATTAATTTCCCAATAGTTTTGGGTACACTGACTTCCCATTTTCTTAGAGCCCAAGTTAGTGAACATCTCAACTATAAATTACCTATCATTAGGCAGGGTGCTTATTAATCCTCAGAATAATGATATGCATCACACACAGACTAAAAAGAAGATGCATTATTGTAGATATAGAAATAATTATAATAACTAAAATAGCGTATTTGAAAGTTAGAAAATGGTACAATGGTACAACTAAGTATTTTATCCATCTAATATCAGATGCTAATTGTTAATTTCATATCCCTTGCTGTCGCTTCTCAGACTTCTTATTTTTTAAACTGGATGTGAATCTGTGAATCTTTCTATTTCATGGCATCTTAAAATAGAGATTTGTCTTCTGTAAAATCCTCACATTTCAACTTAGCACCTAGCAGAGGAATAGATTTTTTACTACTGAAATTTGAAGGCAAATAACTGCTTCCCCCTTCTCCCCTTTATTTACTGAAATAATTGGTGTAGTGAAAACGATGACTGACTCTGGGAAATTTTTGAGAGAAGCCCAAATATTATATATTAGTGATATCATCCTCTCAACCTCTCTACAGTCTTCAGAGATTATGTACATATTATAGAGAGAAGTTATGGGATGAATTAAGTGTCCAGCTTGCAATGTAATACACTGTTTTTCACACTCGTGTGTTTTAGCTATTCATACCACATCTAGGAGGCTGCAAAAATGTGCACAACTAATAAATGTCTACTAAGACATAGAGAAAGCTCCTAACTCTTTGTGCTTACAGCCATCCAGATTTATATAGCCTACTTAGGGTAGTTCTTTCAAGGCAAGATTTTGTAAACAAAAAGTGGTAATGTCAAATGACAGATCCTATGTGTGCAATAAAAGTGCATGCTTTGTTATTTGTTTGAAAAGGCTCCTGTTTCTAAGAAAAAAAAATTCCCAACACATTTTAGCATATAAAACTGTATTGTCCCTTGATGTATAGTTACACTGGAGACTATAATACTTGCCGGCTGGGTTCATCCTAATGCTTATAGTCAGATCAGCAAGAGACCTAAGGATTCATTTTGTACAATGTGATAAACATGATTACTGTTAATTTGGATTTTTTTTTTTAATGCGTGTAATTTAATACATTGCACAAATCTAACTAATTTGGATAGTTGTTATGGTTTAGTTTATTGGTTTTATTTGGTACCATAGCTTTTCCTCAAAGGGAATTATTTTGCAATAATTAAAGTGGCAGTCTTTCATACACCTTTTATTAATCTGGCAGGAGCGCATGTTACTTTCTGGTTCTTCTCATAACACTGAATAGACTCCATCTCCATGCAAAGATCCTTAAAATATCTGTGAGTAATGCAGAATCCACTATGAGTAATTCAGAAATATGCCTGAGAGGCAAATTGCTACAGAAGACTTAACCAAACAAATCAAGCTAAATGCCTTTTAAGGAAAGCATTATCTGCTATAAGGCCTGCAGCCAAAAACTTTCCATCAAGGATTTCTTTTAATTAGGTATAAATTGGTATGACTGCACAATATCCGCTGCTGATTTTTTTTCCAAATGACACAACATTACACTGGTAATTCACGTCACAAATTTTCATTTGTTTAATATTATCCTTCCAAGCCCCAACTTTTTCATCTCCCATTCTTCCTCAATCCAGATCAATAATTACTGTATCAAGATTGATAGGGAGTCTACACCAGAGGTGGGATTCTACCTGTTCACACCTACTCTCTAGAACAGGTTGTTAACATTCTAAACAGTTCCGGAACCGGTTGTTAGAAGAAATTACTGGCCTAATCCTGTAAGGAAGGCAGGAAGGAAACATTTTGGTGTTGCTTACAGAAACTGCCTCTCCCTTAACCCTTATTACATTTTTGGCAGAACTAGGCTTCCTGTCTCTGGAACTTCTCTGGAGTTTTTTTCCACTCCTTTGCTGGTATTTTGCTTGTGTGGAATGACCATTCAAAGTTACAATGGCACTGAAAAAAGTGATTTATGACCATTTTTCACACTTACAACTGTTGCAGCATCCCTGCAGTCACAAGAGACCAGGCGAGGGGATGCGTGCCTCGATGTGAGTGATATTGAGTTGGCCATGCCCACCCAGTCACATGATCACCAAGCCATGCCCACCACCTAAGCCACACCCACAGAACTGGTTGTTACAAATTTGAATCCTACCCCTGGTCTACACTATTTGCAGATTTATTCTAACATTAAAACACTATGGTCATAGTCATGTCTGTAGAAAACCTTTAGCCAATCAATGTTCACTCCTTTTCCCTTGAAGCTGGCCAATCAACAAATCAATGTTTGTTCATTTTCCTTTCAAAATAATCAGTAACTGGATGTCTCAGGTTTTACCAGGTCTATTCAACAACCAAATTCTGCTTCCTACCTTTACCAAAAATTAAAAAATAAATTCTCCACCCCTTTGTTTCTGTATTTTAGGAATTTTCTCTGGACAGTTTTGGGTAAATCTGTTGTTCCCACCCCTCAAAAAAACAAAAAACAAAAAACAAAAAAAAAACCCTTCCCAGAGACATTTGTGATTGTAAACTATATAAACCAATACATTGAATATCCTCAAAAGCTTCCCAGTTGCTATGGCACCAGGCCACCATTGTTTCCAAACCTTTGTAATTTCTAATATGGGCATGCCAGCAATGTTATACCTGGGTATCTTTCTGAGCAGTTATGACTAGGACAGCATGTTGCCATGCTAGATGATAGGAAGAGAAGGAAGGAAAGATCCCTGCATATATTCGGGAAACTCCACTGGCTGTTGAATCCTGAATTCCTAGGGTGGAAAGACAGAACTCCATGCCACTCTCTTTGCAAACTGCTCTTTGAATGCTGTTGTTGTTTTCATACATCATTCATGTGGCATAGAAATAATTCAGATTCTGATCTCACAATCACACACCCATCTGCTTTTTCTCTGTGGATGATGTAACTGGTTCCCTGAATGAGACTTCCTGGTGCTTGTAGCTCTCACCCTTTGGTGTAATGGATGAGAAGGATAACAGTGGCTGAGAGGTAAGTTATTTTTCTCAAGAGACCAGAATAGCTCTGATCACCAGAGATTGCAATTACCTGGGATGTTGGTGCTCCTGAAGTGCCACCGCTGATTTATGATCCTAACGATCTACCATCTTTTATCCATGGTGAACAAGGGCAGCGAGGCCCGCTGATTATGAAAAATGAGAGGTTACTCTTCTGAGCCTTTGTCAATGACAGTTTAGAAGTGCAGGTGAGCAGATACTACAACTCACCAAATCGCTCACTCCCCCTTGGGGTTCGTTCTCATCCTAATTTAGCATATTTTACTTTCCAATAATTCGTAAGGAAACTGAAAGGTTAAGTACTTTTCTCCAAAGTTTTCAGATCAGTCATTTTCAATCTGATGCCTTCCAGGCATGTTGACTACACAAAACTCTTCATCTCCAGCTAGCATAATTGTGGAAGGCTGACCTAGATAATCATTGCAACAGTTGTGGAAAAAAAACACCCGTATCTGAAGATCTACTGAAGGAAAGAAGTCAAATGCCTTGGTAAACTGACCATAACTAAACTATAGCGTAGTATACACTCTGATGTATTTTTAATTGGTTATAGCATTCTCCTTCCCATGCTTCTTTCTCATTTTCTGCGGCATTCTTGGCAAAACCTGCAATGTGCTATTTCAAATTTTATTTTTCTAACTATACTGAAAAGATGAATAGAGAGTTGAAAAACCTATTGTATTAAAAAGAGAGGGAGAAAAACTGAACAGTTTACGAGGAATGGTTTGCATTTTGAATTTGAATGATGGCCCAATCTAATTAGAAGGTCGTCCCCTGACAATGTTGAACTCTCTCGATCTCTTTGACATTTATCATCCATACAGATCTGGAGACCCAGGCTGAAAAGGCTGATTTAGGTAAGCAATGCAATCCATGAAGATCTGGCATTGTCTGATTACAATATTGCTTGATGAGGACTTTGGGATTGTAGAAAGTTAGCACCTACCCCTCTCCTAGAAGAATGAAATATTCTAGGACATTTTTAAAAAGGCAGAATATTATACCTCCCTGGATGAGAAAAGGAGAAACGCATTTTTATTTTATTTATTTATTTATTTATTTATTAGATTTGTCAATTGTTTACAAGATAATAAGTATAAGTGTATACATAGTTATGAATACATGAAATGGGTACATATAAGAAAAATAAAAGAAAAATAAAAGAAACAATAGGACAGGGACGGTAAGCACATTGGTGCACTTATGCACGCCCCCTACAGACCTCTTAGAAAAGGGGTGAGGTCAATAGTAGACAGTCTAAGGTTAAAGTTTTGGGGGTTTGGGGAAGAAACTACAGAGTCGGGTAGAGTATTCCAGACATTGACCACTCTGTTGCTGAAGTCGTATTTCCTGCAATCAAGTTTGGTGTGGTTAACCTTGAGTTTGTATCTATTGTGTGCTCTTGTGTTGTTATGGTTTAAGCTGAAGTATCCATTGACAGGTAGGACATTGCAATGTATGATTTTATATACCATACTTAAATCAGACTGAAGATGGCGTAATTCAAGGTTTTCTAGTTCTAGAATTTCAAGTCTGGTGGCATAAGGTATTCTACAACGAGTAGAGGAGTGGAGAACTCTTCTTGTGAAATATTTCTGGACTTTCTCAATTGTGCTAATATCAGATACGTAATGTGGGTTCCAGATTGATGAGCTGTATTCGAGTATTTGTCTAGCAAATGTTTTGTATGCTCTAGTTAGTAGTGTGATATTACCCGAGAAAAAGCTACGTAGGATTAGGTTAACAACTCTTAATGCCTTTTTGGCTATGTAGTTGCCGTGGGCTCTAGCACTTAGATCATTAGAGGTGAGTATTCCAAGGTCCTTTACAGAGCTTGGACCATCAACAAGGTCTTGATTATTCAGCTTGTATTTTATTTTCTGATTTTTTTTGTCAATATGTAAGACAGAGCATTTATTTGTTGAGATTTGAAGTTGCCATTTGTTTGACCATTCTGATACATAGTCAAGATCTTTTTGAAGGGTAGCAGTATTGTCTGTGGTATTGAACAGCTTTACATCATCAGCGGAAAGAATGCAGTTGCTCTTAATATGATCACAGAGGTCATTTATGTAGAGTATGAAAAGAGTTGGTACTAGAACACTGCCTTGAGGGACATCACTATTGACAGGTACAGAATTTGATAGGACACTCCCAATTTTGACCATTTGTTGTCTTTTTGCCAGGAATGCTTCTATCCAGTTATGCAGTTGTCCAGAGATACCATAGGATTTTATTTTTAGGAGTAGTTTGTCATGTACCACTGAATCAAAGGCTTTACAGAAGTCTATGTAGATTGCGTCTATTGCTTTGCCCTGATCGAGTTGTGTTGTCCATATGTTTTTGCAGTGTAAGAGTTGCAGATTACAGGATAGTTTTTTTCTGAAACCAAATTGTTTATTGGAGAGTAGGTTGTTTGTCCCTAAGTGGAGGATGATGGATTGGTTAATAATTGATTCCATTCTTAGAAAGCAGCCCCCACCTTTGTTAATAGCCCAAGAAAGAATGGGCCATCCTATCTACAAGACAAAAGGCCTCCAGCTCCAAGGTGATAGGATTAGCTCTCACTCAAGATCCAAACCAGGACAAAGCCATAAAGTCATAATAGGAATTACTCAATACGGTTTCAGAGCACAAACCTCTTCATTAATCATGACCCAGCAAGATTAAACCAAGCCTGGGACACAGACAGCCTACGAGGTTTTCTGGACCCCTGCATAGCCCCCTGGGAGTCTGACAGTCACTAGGATATATTCTTGCAAGGCCCAAGAAAGGGTATAAATATATCTCAATCTCCACTCCATGTGTTCAGCTACACCAGGACCATGTGCTTAATGGTTCTGTTCCATTAAACCATCCTTCCAAGCAGGCTCGATGTTTCAAATGTCTTTCTCCCCATTTGGAATTAAACCCAGATGGATGGTTCTTCCAATGGGTACAAAGGATAGGCTGCTCCCTGAATGTCTCTATACTACAGCTCCAGCATGCTTTCTATAAAACAGTCACTTAGCAGTCTGTCCCACCATTCCACCTCCACTTTTTCAGAGGAGGAGGGGCATTTCTAATCTTTTGCAAGCAACTAATCAGATAATATCCTGCTGTTTTTACAAGCGAAAACAGCAACAGTCAGGAAAGGACAAGAAGGAACAACTGCCCACAAATCAGTATCTGGATGGAGAGCATAGGTAGTGGTTTAACCCCCGTGTTTGGAAGGCTTGCCCTTCAGATAATTCTGGATTTGGAAGACACAACTGGCTTTGCCAAAATGGAAACTGCTGAGTTTCAAACTGAAGTGAACCAGTTTTGCCTTTGCTTTTAGTACCTTTAAATAACAAGAGAATTTGTTTGGCAACCTTGCTTCAGCGTGGAATGTGAGGTGGAGACCCTGCTGAGTGTGTTACAGAGAACAGGGGGAAGAAGGCATCTTTCAAGAAGTATAAATAAATTCCTAAAATTGAGAAATTAACTAGTTCATTCCTTTTCCAGAATGCAAGTTTTAGATTTGTATTTTAAAAAGTAAGTAGAATATTTGATTTGAGGCTCAGAGAGCAAACTTAGTGCTTTTATTATTCAGGCAAGTATCTGATTTCGATATAGCAGCCAAAGTAGGGTTGTAGTTTTGCTATTCTTTTTCCCATTAAGACCATCTTTACTTTAATCTTGAGCAGAAATGTAAGATGTGCATCACATTTCCATTGTAAGGAGGGCTATAATGGTTGAAATGCTGACCTATATCACTGGTTACAGGGTGGGATGGGAAATATGCTGGAAGAATATCAAGCAGAAAGAGTTGAAAAAGCCATTCAGAGTCTGACTATCATGACTAGCTCAGACCAATCATTCTCAGAAGAAGAGATGAAAACAACAGAGAAAAAATCCATTGAACTTAAGAAGGATTATCCTCAGGTCTCAGAATCAAACTTGGGACAACCAATTTATCTATTTGCGTCCTGCCTTTAATTATTTTAATAAATGACTCAAGATGGTCAGCCTATCCAATACAACTTCCTCCTATTGTCTCCCAATAACAATCCTGTAAAATGGGCTGAGAGAGAGTGACTGGTCCAAGGTAACCTAGCTGGCTTTCATGGCTAAGGCAGGACTAGAACAGAGGTGGTATTCAGCAGGTTCTGACCAGTTCTGGAGAACCGGTAGCAGACATTTTGAGTAGTTCGGAGGACCGGCAAATACCACCTATGACTGGCCCCGCCTCCATCTGTTCTCTGCCTCCCGAGTCCCGGCTGATTAGCTAGTTCTTCTTTTGTTGCCCTGCACAGGAGAACAGAGCTGGAAAGCAGGTTAGTGGGGTGGGGAGTGTTAAGTTCTGGGCATGGGCGCAAAGGAGGAGACGAGCCGGTGAACAGTGAACTTCAAACTCTTTATTTACATGTGAAAACAGCTCAGCTCAATGGCCGCAATGGGCCCCTTTATATAGGCAAACTCTTAACTATTTAACCAATGAAACACGGGGAGCGCTAGCTCCATTAACCAATGGGAGAGGCTCGTTAATAGCCAATCAGATTCTCCTGAACGGACTAATCCGATGTCGCTATTATCGGCCAATCAGAAGTGCAGGGCCAGAACCCTGCACTTTGCTTCAAGCTCTTAATAATCTTTATTCAAGTATTTTATTGATTCACAACACCCCTTCCCCCCGGGTTCCATTTAAGGGGTGCAGTCACGTAGTCTTTGAGGTAGGCAGGTTGTTTTGATTGTTTATTTGATTTGCGTTGTTCTCCCGGTATTTGGCTACAGTCTTGTTGGGGTAGGATGTTATCTGGTGAAGAGTGGCCTCCCGTTCCGTATTCGAATTTTTGTTGCCGCTAATGCTCTCGGCATCTCCTTGAGGTGAGATCACCCCCATTCCTGATCCTTCATGTGTTGCCTCTGAACGGTCATTACTTCCGCTTAAACTTTCTGCCGCTTCAAATTCAGCTTCCTCAGTATCTCCTCCCCCCTCGGTTTGGAAATCAGGGGGCTCGGAGATCCCTGACTGTAGCCTTGAACACAGCTGATCAATATGGCACTTCCATATTCTATCGTCGCAACATTTCACGCGGTACGATCTAGGGCCGGTTACTTGGACTACAGTTGCCTCGACTCACAACGGATCGCCCGAAAAGTTCCTAGCAAAAACCAAGTCGCCTACCTGGAAGTTACGGCATTTCTCGCTGGAACCGTGTGGTTTTTCAGGTTCATATGATGGATGCAGACGGTCGAGGTGGGAGCGGAGCTTCCGCCCCATTAACAACTCGGCGGGATTTTTATTGGTGACGCTGTGCTGAGTGATATGCTGCAAAAGGAGTATCCGGTTAATCTTGTCTTCTATATCGCCATAGTCCATTTTATGCAAGGTTTTCTTGACGAATTGTACCGTGCGCTCGGCCCTACCAATGGCTGCAGGATGCACCGGTGAAGTTAGCGCATGGCGAATACTGCGGTCCACCAGGTACTGTTCGAAGGACAGCGCAGTAAATTGGGGCCCGTTGTCGAATACTAGAACGTCTGGTAATCCGTGTGTCGCAAAGAGTCTGTCTAGTTTCCTGATGACTGATTCAGTTGTTGCATTCCTCATTTCATGGATTTCAAGCCAGTTCGAGTAGGCATCCACCGTTAATAAAAATGTATGTCCCTTGGTAGGTCCCGCAAAGTCCAGATGAATACGGGACCAGGGTCCTCTCGGTGTTTCCCAGTCAGTCAGGGTTGCTTCCGGAGGGGCGTTGCTTACTTCCTGGCACTTGTGACAAGCTTTTACCCATGTCTCGATCTGCTTGTCAATACCCGGCCACCAAGCATAGCTTCGTGTGAGGGCTTTCATGCGCACGATGCCGGGGTGGCCATCATGCAAGGTCCTTAGTATCGCTGATCGTAACCGCTCTGGGACGACAACTCTATCACCACAGATAATGCAGCCCTTCTGGGAAAATAGTTCCGTTTGTCGATTCTTAAATGGGGCGTAGTCATCAGATATCTGGTCCAACGGCCACCCCCGCTCGACCCAACTGAGGACTTGTGCTAAAATGGGGTCACGTTTCATTTCCATCACGATATCTCAGGCTGTTAATGGCGGCGTTCGAAGTGTCTTGATCTGCAGTGTTGTAACTGTCTAGTTTAGCGAAGACTTTTCCACCCCAGGGAATGGAGGAGGTGTTGCACCACCGTTACCGGATAAGCGTTTTGTTGAAGGGTGTGGTTCAGGGTGGCTTGGTAGTCCCCACAAATTCTTATCGATCCATCCGGCTTGATGGGTGTTACGATTGGGGTTTCCCAGGGAGAGTGATTGGTTGGTTCTAACACACCCTGGGCTATTAATTTATCAAGCTGCTCGTCAATCTTTGGTTTAAGGGCAAATGGAACTCGACGAGGCTTAAGGCGGATGGGAGCTATTTCGGGATTGAGGTTAAATGATATCAGGGTCCCCTTGTACTCGCCTAATTTTTCTGCAAAGACGTCCTGGAATTCGTGGACGAGGTCTTCTTCCTAGTCGCTGCTGCAGGTTCGGTGAATGCAGGCTACTTTAATTCCGAGTGGAGCGAACCATTGGAGGCCTAACAAACTAGGCCGATCCCTATCGATTACAGTCAGGGGTAGGAATGCTGTACGGTTCTTAAATGATACCTGGACTCGGCTGGATCCAACGACCAGGATTCGATTTCCTTGATAGTCCCTGAGTATGAGTCTTTGGAATCTGAGGTCTTGCCACCGGATAGTAGGGATGAGCTGCTTGAGGGTCTTCCAGAAAACTATCGAGAGAGACAATCCTGAATCGACTTCCATCAGGCAAGGCTGGTTTTCGATGGCCACTTTCACTTGGATCTTTTTGGCGTCAAGAGATGAGGCGTGACCGATCATGATCGTTTAGTGAGCCTCTTCTCACTTTATTGGGTGGTTTAGGGTTTTGTTTCTGTAGGAGTGGTTGTTCCATTGGTGGTTCACGGGTTCTCGCTTCACAGGACGACTTCCCGTCGGTTGGCGATAGTTAGCTTCCCTCGAGGGCTGGCTGGGTCCTTGCTTGCTTCTACAGACCCATCCAATATGGCCTCTTTTCCTGCACACATGGCAGAGCGCGTCGAGGAATTTGCATTCTGACCAGGGGTGGCTTGCTCCACACCCGGCACATTGGTACTGCGATTTCTGGTGTTGGTCTCGTTCAGACCGAAGTCGATGGACCTCTTCTTCATCGCTTTCTGATGACAATTCGAGGTCCTCGTGGTGGGCTGTTTCTAGCTGACCTTCTGACTGAGGTGAAATGTCGCAGGCGCGTTGGCGAAGCGGGGCGTGGGTGTGGCACATTTGGGCAGCCGACTTCCTGGTTGCTTCTGCTGCAGTAGCTTCAACTATGGCATCTTTTAGGCTAATGTCGCCCTTCACCATTAGTTTACTCTGAGTGCCTGGTGCATCTAATCCTAGAACTGTTCGGTCTCTTAGGGCTTCTTCTAGGTCGGCAAACTCGCATAGGCATTCCAGATTCCGGAGATCCGCTATGAAATCAGCAACACTTTCGCCCTTCCGCTGGCTTCTCTGGTAAAATTCATGCCTTCTAATGAGCGTTGGCACAGTCGGTGCATAGTGAGCCCTCAGCAGGGGTTCGAGGACATCTCAGTCCATAGACTTTACTTCTGCCGGTTTTGCTAGTGCCTTGGCCATCTTGAATATGGTCAGCCCGCAATGAGTTAGGAATACCGCTCATTTCTTTCCAGTAGTGGCATCCTTCAAATTGTTGGTCTCCAGAAACATCTGGAAGCGATCCATATATGAGTCCCAGTCTTCTTGTGCCCGGTCAAATGGAGCGGGTAGTATGATGCCGCCGGACATGGTTCCACCGTTGGTGCGTTTTAGCCACGTGCTCGGTTATAGTTCTTCGTCGTTCAGTAAGCTCTGACGTCTCCACATCCCATCCTCATTGCCAGTGTTAAGTTCTGGGCATGGGCGCAAAGGAGGAGACGAGCTGGTGAACAGTGAACTTCAAACTCTTTGTTTACATGTGAAAACAGCTCAGCTCAATGGCCACGATGGGCCCCTTTATAAAGGCAAACTCTTAACTATTTAACCAATGAAACACGGGGAGCGCTAGCTCCATTAACCAATGGGAGAGGCTCATTAATAGCCAATCAGATTCTCCTGAACGGACCAATCCGATGTCGCTATTATCGGCCAATCAGAAGTGCAGGGCCAGAACCCTGCACTTTGCTTCAAGCTCTTAATAATCTTTATTCAAGTATTTTATTGATTCACAACAGGGAGGGAATGGGATTTTGCAGTAACTTTCCCCCAGGAGTGGGATGGGAATGGAGATTTTACAGTATCCTTCCCCTGCCATGCCCACCAAGCCATGCCCACTAAGCCATGCCACGTCCATCAAGCCACGCCAACAGAACCGGTAGTAAAAATTGAATCCCACCACTGGAATCATGGTCTGCCCCTTTCTAGCCTGGTGCCTTTTATCACTTAGACCATGTCCTGTAAGCTCAAATTCTTGTTCCTGAAGATACTCTGCAATCTCTAAGCAACTAAAACAAAGAACCAAGAACTAAAAGAAGAAGACTGAGTGACTTGAGGGTAAAATAGGAGGAGGAAGGAATATCATGAATTTCTCTGAGTAGCCCTTGTTCCTGAAGAGTTATTGAACACTGAGTGAGTTTGACAAAATTATTTGCTGTTTTTGCATAAAATCTTTGGACAAAAGACTAGAGACAATCTCAGTGACTTCTTTGCTTCCTGGGTGCCTTTGATCAAACTTTCTTAGCAGCATGATTTTATTCTGTATTTTCTTTCTTTCCTTGTATTGTTTAGCCTTTATTATTTCTGAAACTTCTGCTGTTTATTTTGGCTATTTTTCTCTGCTACAGATGCCGCTTGTCCTGATCTTGGCTGGTAGATCATGTTTCTGTGCATGTGTATCTTTTGGACAGGAGGAACTGACAGAGATCAATAGGGCTATCAGTTGAACAGTAGTTAACTGAGTTAAATGGGGTCAACTGGAGAAACAGCTGGAGTTATTTTAACTGACAATAAAAATGCTACATAAAACAAGTGAAATATATAATGCTCAATAACTACTGTACGTGTTGCATAGTAGGAAGGAATTAGTGTGAAAGGGGAAACCAAAATATTTTTTTAAAAAACAACGACCTACAAACAATGTGAGAACTCTCACTAGCCAATACCTATCCACCAGATTTTTTCTGGTTGCAAAAAAAGAAGTGCAATTAATTAAACAAATTAAATAAACATGGCTATCTTACAAAGGCCCTTCTGTTCTTCAGATCCAGCTGCTGGTCAGTTCCAAGAGGAGTATCAAACGGGTGGGTAGAAATTTCTCAGGATTTTCACCATGAGCATCCTGTTTGAAAATCCTCTTTTTAAGGCACAGTTCCTTGAGAGGACAAAATCCTGTACTATAGATCGTCCTCAACTTAGAGCAGTTTATCCAGTGACTATTCAAAGTTACAATATCACTGAAACAAGTGGCTTATAACCATTTTTCACACTTATGACCATTGCAACATCCCTATAGTTATGTGATCAAAATCCAGACCCTTGGCAACTGACTCATATTTAACGACGGTTGCAATGTCCCAGGGTCATGTGATCACCTTTTACGACCTTCTGACAAGCAAAGTCAGATTCGCTTAACAACCATATGATTAACATAATGACTGTAGTAACTCACTTAAGAACTGTGGCAAGAAAGGTTGTAAAATGAGGCAAAAGTTACTTATTGCCTCACTTAGCAGCAGAAATTTTGGGATCAAATGTAGAGGACTATAAGTTGAGGACTATTCATAATTGCATCAACTAGCACAGAACATGCTTTTTAAACAGCTGAATGTGCTAGGCGTCACTTTCTGTCTCCTGCACTGTACAGTATTATTTGAAATAACTAATTTTCAAGACACATAACTCCTTGACTTTGCTAGGAAAACACTCCCCATGAAATGTAACAAGTATTATGCTGCATGGTTCTTCTAAAACTCGATATCATTTTGAGTTCTTTAGATAGAGACATTCTGCACATACTCAAAAGCACTTAGTCCAAGAATTAAAAATGATCTAATCTCTTCTGGAGAAAATGGGGAAAAATAATGTTGAAGGAGCTGGGGGGGGGGGGGGCGCACACACACACACACACACACTGCAAATGGGAGAAGTGTCGTGTTATTAGAAAATAGGCTTCAGGAAGGAAATCTTTTTCTTTAACCATAGAGTTCTATAAACTAACAATAACAATTTGTACCTCAATTTTGAATACTGCAGTGCAACATTCTTGGAAGTCTTGTTGCAAAAACTAGAATAGGGAAAGAACCAAACAGCTCTTCCCCTGCAAATGGGATAAACATAGCACTCTCTTCCCCATTTGCTGAGGGGCTATATTAAATTCAGCCCTGCCCAACCCATTAATGGTTGTGCAGAAGTGGGGATTTTAGCACCTCTGGCTTATGGTTGAGAATCATTTCAAGCAGCTTTAATTGGCGACATTTGATAACATTCAGGTTTTTACTCTAATTGATCACAAAATCATAGGTCCAAAAGTAAGAAGCCTACACTGGCTTGTGCCAGCTTCCTCCTGCACCCCAATTATCCAGGATGTTGTTTGATTTGGGGTTTGCACAGTTTGGCAGCAATGTGGAGGGAGGGGGTAGAGGAAGGAAGAAGACAATTTAAGTCTGGTTTGTTCAACAATTGCTGCACTTTTCACTTAATTCTAAGATCTGTAAGAGGTTTTGAGATGAAACAGTTATATTAAGCTCTGTGCAGCTTTTGACTCCAATATGATAAAAATGCATAGTAGAAATTCTAATTTTTCCACAGGAGCTTATCTCGCTGCTCCACTCCCACCTCAGTTTTAGCCATTTACTTTCATTATTTGCATCTCCTGACTTCTCTTTGAATAGTATCTCCACCAATTTCTCTAATCTCAGCAACCATCCCTAATTCACAGGTCATATTTATAGATGGAAAAATATGGTTTTTACTCTTGTATTGTTCCTGACATTCTGATAATTTTTAAATGAAGGAAAGTGGCAGGATTAGGTGAACATTCAGAAACCAGAAGAATGAAGTATTTCAACCTCAAAGCTTGTTGCCACAATGCAATAAACCTGGGTATTTATATTCAATACAATTATAATTGTAGCAAATACCTAACATATAGTTTTCTTAATCCTGCCCTAATGGATAAATTATCTAAATTCACATGTAGTAACATTTTAAACTGTAAATCCATGACTTACAAATCATATTGTCTAGCTTCTCTCAACATACTAACCACAAGCAAGAACACTACATTGTGATGTAACTGTGCCCCAGTTAACAAGTGTAAAATTCATTCACCACACTAAATTATAAAGTGGTTTGTTTGTTTTGGTTTAGCATGATCTATACCAGGGTGTCAAACTCAATTTCATTGAGGACCCCATCAAGGTTTTGTTTGACTTGGGGTGGGCGTGGCCAGCTCAACATCACTCGTGTTGGGGGCGCTTGTGATGGCCAAATGCTAAGGCAGGACTTCCCTCAGACCCTTCCTCCCTCTCATTATAATCTCCTTCCTTCCTTCCTTCCTTCCTTCCTTCCTTCCTTCCTTCCTTCCTTCCTTCCTTCCTTCCTTCCTTCCTTATTCATTCTCCTTTCTTTTTGCTCCTCTTCTTTTCTTTTTTTCCTTTCTTGCTTTCTTCCCATCTTTCCTTTTTTTTCTTTTGCCTTCCTCTTTCCCCTTCTTTCCTGTCCCTTTTTGGATGCTCAAATACAAAAGGAGGAAACATTTCTCCTTTTGTTTTGTTTTTAGTTTGTTTTGCTAGCCCTCTGCCAGTGAAAATGGAGCCTGGGAGGCTATGTACGACCCCTCCAGGGACCCATTTTTTGCTGCGACAGCCTCCTACATCCCTCTGCCAGTGAAATTTTGGCTACAATGGCCTCCTGCAGGAGGCTGTCATGGCTGAAAATGGGGCCTGGGGAGAGGGATGCGCACAGCGCTCCCAAGCTCCATTTTCACTGGCAGGCGCACTACAGGTTGGTCCTTCCCTGTTTCCATGGCAGTATAGTGGGCCAGATTTAAGTACCCTGCAGGCCAGATCCGCCTACAAGTCTTGAGTTTGACACCCCGATCTATGTATATTATGGATTATTTTGTAAAACAAATCTGATTTGACCAGATACATTGAATTATGCCATCATTTATGTTATTGCAGTTTGCTGAATATCTCAGTAGTCTGGAATATATATAAGGATCCTCCATAAACCTTCATAAAGCTGGGATCCATGTAACATGCTAAATCAAAAGTACATCAGAAATATTATAGGCTAATGCATATTGTGGGTTTAAAACAGATTAAATGCTCATATAGAAGAATAAAGTTTGGAATAAGCCCATTAATTGACCCAAAACATGACGTCCTACTTTTCATTATGCATCATAAGAGATAGATATAACCTCCTATAGAGGACAGTTCAGAAATTGATAAACGTGAAGACAGCATAAGCCCCAAAGTGACATTTTCAAGGAGTATTAAGCTGCAGTGAATGTGTCATTTCTCAAATACAGAGATAGGCATTGTTACCTGCTAATATCAGCAGAGCAAGCTGCTTTTAAAGGAAACTCTGCTTTTAAAGGAAACCTGGGTATTTATATTCAATACAATTATAATTGTAACAAATACCTAACAATTATAAATTATAATTGTTAACCTACAATTATAAATTTATATTCAATACAATTATAATGGAGAGCTGCATTCAAAAGCTGAGAATCCTGCTTGATAACTCTGTAAGCATTTATACCTAGACATGATAGAACTGGGTCTTGAGGCTATAAAGTACTTAACATAGTAATCAGTGTCTCTCCTCTCCTTCCTACCATCAAACCTTGACACCTTCTGTGAAGTCAGCTAATATTGTTATCCTTACATTTTGGATTGATGGAAAAGAGGCATGATTTGCCCACAGCCATTTTGGTTTATATCTGATATGTCACACTCAGAGCAGTTAACAAAGAGCCATTAGCTATTCTTGGTCCAGAAGTGGAGAATTAAGAGACAGTCACGTTTTAGATGGCAAAGTGTTGCATGCTATACGCAACAATGCTTCACTTTTTATCTTCTGGGATACATTCCTGAGTTGAGCTTTGCAAAAATGCAAACAGACAAGGGGAAACTAGGAGAAAAAGTAAGAAAAAATATATTTGCTGATTGGGAAATTATTAAATATTTAAAGTCACAGTGCCTGCTGCCCTTTCAGACTTTTCAGACCTGCAAAATGAATTGGAGAATCATATTTTCTTACTTAATAACTTTGCTTTTCCTCTCCTTCTCTCTCCATCTTATCTGTAACACTGAAGAAAATTTCAAGTGTGACATTCAAGGTATGACAAGCGCATCCCCATTAAAAACTGACAATCAAAGCTTTAAAAATCACATGCTATTTCTTTTCTTGGACTTTACATTTCTGAAGGGTGTTGGTGTGGGCCTTGGGAACATGACTGTTGTATAGAGAAATCCAGATATAGCAAATATGGAGAGTAGTCTTAGAATAACGTTTATTGAAATGCAATAAAGATATTCAGATATTTCTCAGAAGCAAAATATGATTAAAAAGCTAGGAATAGTGACCAAAGAATCTACTTCCAGAAAGCTTCCTTTTTAATCTTTCTATTCTTGTTTCTCATAATTTTGCTGACCTTCACTGACCTTCACTTATCTAGCTCTAGAGATTCAGGATGTTCTAAACTCAGTGTATGCATATAAAACACCCGCTAAAAGTAATGAATAAAAATGCTATTTGGACATAGGGTGGGCATGCATATATATAAACTCAAAACTAAAGTCTTCCAATAGCCACTTGTTTATTGTATTTGGAACTTCTTTCCAGAACATCTACTTCAATCTCTAGATCATTGTTTCTTAACCATGGCAGTCTTAAACTATGTAGACTTCAACTCCCAGAATTCTGAGTATTTGTCATAAAAGCTGAGATGATTGGGAGCTGAAATATAGACAATAATATAGACTAAGGCATTGTTTTTCCACACTGTATAATTATTACACTTGTGCAAATAGGCCAGTCTGGGAAAAGCCAACCCCATAAACAAAGAGAAATTTGATAAAGTTGTTTATCTATTTTACTCGTTAATTATTTTTTCTGCAGAATCCTCAGGATTCCCTTGGAAATGTGTCAGTGGTATTTCAAAGAAAAGAACATTAATTGGGAGACCAACTTCCATATAAAGAGTTCCATGCTCTCTGATAGTGTTAGCAATAGTCGTTTTTTTTCCAGCAACAGATAAGAAAATAATTGGCCATAATTGCAGGATGTAGAAGGATGAAGCAGAGAGATTTTGAAAATGTTGGCTGCTGAAACCGTTTTCATTCAGCTGTGGATATCTTCCATAGCCGGCATCCATCTCTTCCTACTGTGATATTTTTTTTATGCCAAATGAGCAATTTCTGAAGCTTTCTTCTCCCATCAAGTACCACAATAGAAGATTTTACTAGCACATAAAATTAAATAATATTTACAATAGTTTACGAATATGTTAGTGTTGAGGCCATCTCTTTTAAATAGGAGGAATTTCTCTTGAAACTCCTAAATAATAAGACTTCAAGACTTCTACAAAATAAATAAACCTTTTAGACTGGTCATTTCAAATTCGGTACACCTTATGTCATCAGAAGAGGCCACTTACTGAAAATTTGATTCAATTCTACAGAGAAAACATTATCAGCAGCTACCTTTTTGGTTTGTTTGTTTTAATCAATCCATAAACATACCAAACACAAAAACACCTTTCATCTATTTGTCTGAAAATTGGCAGAGTTCATAACTGTCCTAAAGGGCTAGCATTCCCACAAACTTCATCTAATTTGAAGAAGTTACCCATTTGTTGATTTCAAATCTATCAAACACAGATGTTTTGATTTCTTTACTGAAATTTGGATTCAGGTCCTAAATACTCTTCTAATCAGTTCAGGGTAAATTGTTTCCTGAACTGAGATCTAAATAGAATCTTGTGGTTGATGGACACTTCCAATCTTTGTAGAATTTGTACAGTAGGCTGTTGTAAAATTGGCCAAAATGTGCTTTACATGGCATAAGATTAATCATGAAGACAAATGCAATTTATATTGTGTAAAAATAGTAACCCAGTTCTTTCACTTCTATGTCTATTTATTGGAGGAGCTGAGTGTGCATAAGAAGCAGAAATTCAGTAGATATCCTTTTGTTCCATTACTACACTTCCATATCAGATAAGGTGGCACCTGTCAAATTTCTGCTTCTCAAGCAACTGTTCAGGGCAGAGACATTCTTCAATGAACTGGTGACAATTCTGGGAAATCTAAGAAATCAGGAAATCTTCCAGGAGAGGAAACACTTGCCTGACAATATATTATACACATGCTAATATGCCCAGAGAAGCCATTTATTGCTCCTATAAGAGTCTGCGCTAGTCTGGAATGTTAGGTCTGTCTAACATTAGAGAGAGTGAGACAGAAAAGGATATTGGGAGAAGGTGGTGAAATGTTTGAGGATTAAATCATATGTGTTAGATGACTTATCCTCCATCAACTAAATTAATGGAGAGCACATTTTCCTATCATCAGTTATGCTACCAAATTCAACTATCACAGCAGTCATGATATGGGAAAGCATCCTTGCCTTTCACCTCAAGTCATGTATTTTGAGCCACTGTTGCATTTAAGACAACAATCCTACAACAACAAGAAACAGACTACAATAGTTAATATTGTAGGGATGGGGATGCTGATGCATGTCAAATAAAACAATGAGAAATCTTTGTGGTATTTTCTTCAGATTAAAATATTTTGTAAAGCATTTTAACCAGAGTTCTTTTTAAGCAGAGAATGATCTGGTCAGAGAACTCATAAACCATCAAAAGAGAGATAGAGAAACTGTACTCGAAGCTCCTTCAAGCTTTACTTGAAAGAGTCCAGAGTTCATTGGAGTTGGATGGCTATTACTAATTTGAATAAATAAATAAATGAAAAAGCAAAAGCACACACAGAAGAAAATGATGAGGAAGTCAAGCCATTAGGGAAAACCCAGGCAATTGAAGAATCTCCCCCTCACCTGCCTTTCAAAATTTGCTTTATCCTTTTATTAATCAAAATTAGAAGCTTGCCCATCTCACGCACAGCATGACTCTAGATAGTGTACAATTAAAAACATAAAAAAACCCATATAAATATTATAACCACTAGCAGGCAGTTAAAACAAGAACAAAATAATAAATAAAAATTTGAAAGACTTGAGTAGCAAGTATTTCCTATTGGCAGGAGAAATATGCAGTTATTTTTAAAGAAAGATTCTCCCCACACTGAATATTACACCTTGGGGCTCTACCTTCAGAACATTGTCTTTTAAAGTATAAACATATCTGGGAATAATAAAATTTATAGTCTCCAGTCTTAGATTTCTTCCCATGAACATTTGAGAATTAATGAGTTTGCAGCAAAGTTTTTAAGACAGTATATAAGGATGCACGTGTGTGTGTGTGTGTTGTTCCATATTTAAGCTCATGCTAATCGCTTAGTTGTTGATTAAAAATTGGATTTCTTTGTAGGACATAGTATCAGAGCAGTTACAAGTGGATTTAATTACCTTTTCAACAAATATTTATGGGTGAGCAGGAGATTGAAGTCATGACAACAAGTCTTCTGGTACCCTAAAGACTAACAAATACATTGCGTTGCTTGCTTTTCTTCATGTTGGAAATAGAATTTATTCGTCTCTTTTGTGCCATAAGATTTTTATACCTTTGGATTGAAAAAACCTAATAGTATTTGCAAATTGAAACTCAAGTTTGAGATTGTGAGGATAGCATTATAGCTATGTGTCAACTCATAAAGAACCCTGACACTATGGAGATTTCTGTTTGATTAATTAATAAAAACTACATACACAGGTGAGATCTTTGCAAGCAATAGTATCCTAGTATCCATGTTAAGCAGTTGTGAAGGATTACCAAGGAGAGAGAAAGAGAGAAAGATGTTAGTTGGATTACAACAAGAAAAGCCATTTTGCAGAGGCTGGACTTAATTATGAAATTCAATTAGAGAGCATCAAGAACTCATTGTTAGTCTCCCTCTGGCGCTAGCAATATTAACTTGTACTAGCACAAAGGGATGATTTGGTGAGAAAAAAAAGAGATTTCTGAGGTGCTCAACAGGGTGATTGAAGAGGCAGTTAATTTCCTTTTTTGAAAGGCTATTTCCCAGCATTCAGGACTTACTTTAAACAACAGCAACATCTCTCTGTGTGTGTGTGTGTGTGTGTGTGTGTGTGTGTGTGTGCATACGCGCATATGCATTAAAACTGAAATGCAACATATTTTGAGAATCAGAAAAAGAGATATTTAAATGAGCAAATTAAAGCTACTTCAATTTCAGTGTATTTGACTTGCACTGAAGGTTTTCTTACTCCAAGGGTGTTAGGGAGTAAGCTCCATTGAATTTATAAGGCTTGCGACAAAGTATGCATAAATCAAATCATGAAGTAAGAATAATGTCAGGTTGCCTACCAGAGAGATGTGGGTAAGAGATGGGAAGGGGGTACTAGAATGGGGAGAGGGAGAGTGTTAGTTAGCCCTGATCATTTTTTTTCTCATCCCAACAGGCAGAATAAAGAGCAGGGATATAAATGATGGGAGGCATTACTTTATTAGATTTTAATGTTCCTTGGATGCATTAAGATGGAAATTATGAATTTATCTCTCTGTGTGGAGTGCTTAGATCTTTAAAAAAAATGGTTGAGGAGTTTTGCACCTAAGCTTCTATTTAAAAAGTTACAAGCTTCTACTTTCCTTTAGCTTTTATCTCTCTATGCTTCTATAAGAGAAATATTTTGTGGTTTGGTTATTGAATCGTTTCCAGAAGGAGGAGGGAAATCCATGGCATATGTGCCACTGGTACTCCTCTTGGACAACTATGCTATTATGGAAGAAGGGATTCTCCCCACAGATTTTCAATTACCCAGCGAGGTACGCCTTTAGGTCTTTTACAAATTATCTCCCGCAGAATTCTATACAGTGTATCCTTGCGCAGAAGTAGTTTCTCTCCGTTCGGCGAGGTGTTAGTAACGGCCCGGAGAGTACCGCAGTCCCACTTTCGCGGGACAAGGCGCCACCTTCGCCAACTGCACACACGCGCGGACTAAAGTTACTATATGCACTTTGGGGAGGCGGCATCCCAGAATCACCAAATGGTTCGGGGAAGACCTCCTTACCTCCAGTATAAGATATCTTTCAAAAACATCGCTTCCGCGGAAGTTCCCCTCTCCCGCCTTTCCCCATCCCGAGGGATCGACAAATGCGCCCAGGAAGCCAAGAGAACGGCCGGCCAAGAGAGCCAAGCGGAGTCGCCCGCCTACCTGCCCGTTTTTGCACAGATCTGCCCACATGCTGGTCCCGTCGCCGCCGCGCATCAGGACGTGGTAGGTGAAGAAATAGGTGCCCGGGATGTTGCAGGTGAACTTGCCCGTGGCGGCATCATAGTTGTTTCCCAAGTTGGTTACGACGTCGTCGAACTTGAGTATCTCGTAGCCCTCGTGAGGGTTCTTGAGGCCGGCGTAAAAGGCCACGCGAGGCACCATGGTGTAGGTGGCCGCACTGATGGCCCCCGTGCTCAGTCCCGGCCCGGGCAGGCCAGGCGGACCGGTTTTCCCAGGATCTCCTCTCTCTCCCGGGGGACCCCGCGGGCCCGGGGGGCCCGGCTCTCCTGGGGACCCCGGCGGGCCCGGCTTGCCCGGCCGCCCCGGCTTGCCCTGGGGCCCCTGGACGAGGGTGGATGGCGCGGGCAGTCCGTTGTGGTCGCTATTTGTACTACTGAGGCTTTCGGAGCCCTCGCTCCGGATGCTGCTGGCGCTGGTCGTGGTGCTGGTCTTGCCCAGGTAGGGGTCGCAGACCATACGGCAGGTGCCCAGCATCTCGTAGTGTCCGTCGATGCCTACGGAACTCACCAGCACCGGAATGAGGATCACCAGGATCAAGATCATCACCACGCCGATGGCCCCGGCGACCAAAGTTTTCCGGCCAATACTCAGCCGCTGAAGGGGCTGGGCGCGTTGCCTCCCCGTGGTGGAAATGGTGACGGACGGACGGGACAAGCTGGCAGGAGAATAAAAGCGGCGGGTGGGGAGGGCAGAGAGGGTAAACTTCAGGAAAGGACGAAGAAAGATCTCCCGGTTGGGGAAGAGGATGTGGAGGGGTGTTCTTGTGCCGTGTGCGTGTGCGTGTGTGTGTGTGTGTGTGTGTGTGTGTGTGTGTGTGTCCGTGGGGGGTTGGAGGGGACACCGCCGTCCCCTCGTTGGCTGGAATATCGCCCTTAAGACTGCTGCTCTTTGATGGCCTTTTTATAACAGCTGCAAGTACGATCCCAGGTTTGATATGGAAATGTGGGCTGGGTGAGGGTGAGAATAAAAGAAAAATTAAAGAAAAGAGGAAAGATAAACCGAGTGAACCCAGAGGCAGGCAGAGAAGTGAGAGAAGAGAGAGCTGGCAGGTTCTTTACTGCATACATCTTAGTAAGATGCCTTCATTGATTTGATTTCCCTTTTCCTTCCCCTCCTTACTCAATTTTCTTCCACCTCCTTTGGGGAGGGGGAAGAGAACAATCTATTGCAAGGGAAAAGTGGTGCTTGGGGCAAAGAAGAAAAATAAGAATGGAGCCACTGAAGTCCTCCCCCCCTCTTTAACCAGATAGCTAAACCAGCCCTCATCCAAAAGAACTAAAATATTGTTTTAAATGTTATTATTAAGTTTGATTTCCCAAGGATCTTGTGAACCATGTCAGGGAATTCATTTTGTTCTTGTTCCCATTTGCACTTGTCCTGATAATACTTGTTCCTTTCTCTACTCATGAAATTGCCCTGAACCCATGAGGGATTAATTTAAGAATACCAACAACTCAGTGTTTTCCCTATTTTTTTTTCCTGATACTGCTGTACAGGATGTGTATTCAATAAAATATTCTATATTTTACCAGGCAAACTCAGGAGACCAATGACAGGTGGAATCAGAAGTCTGTCTTGGGAGCCACATGTTGCTCTTCTACTCTGGTCACCAGACAGCCTCCATCAGGCATTTATTTCCCACCTTTGCTCTCCTTGCTAGCAGTAGGTTGTCTGAATTCATTGTGCTCCTCTCACATTTATGTTTTTTGTGTTAGCTTTTCTTCAGGTTTCCAACAAGAGGAAGGAGGGCAGAACTGCACTATTTCAGGTGGCCAAGAAGAGGGGATAGCTTATTTGCCACTTGGCTTGAATCCTTTTCTATCAATTTCACTCCTGCTTCCCCTAAAGTAAAAAAAAAAAAAAAAAAAAAGGTGACTGCTGACAGCTAGCATTTGTCAGACTGTCTACTCTCTAAGACCCTGAAAATTAGAAGCCCAATCATGGTGGAGTCTGCTTCCTTCCGAGTTCCACTCTGGAGTCTCTCCCTCCCCCCTTCTTATTTTATATCATTTTAACTTAGAAGATGCCCAAATGGACTTAAGGTTTTAGCAAATAAAACCAACCTAGAAATGACTGGTAAACACCTGAACTCAGACCCTCCTCTTCGATGCTACAGTGTGCTGATTGGTGTACATTTCCTCCATTGATTGGTGACATGCTGACAGGGAATAGTAGCAAAATCAGTGATAAAACCAATCACCTGCCTGTCACGAGTGGCATACTCATTAAACATTCTGTAATTATTTGTAATAGATCCAGAAGAGGCAAGATAAGGACTAGCAAAGGTGACAAGTGTTAATTTGGTATTGTGTTGTGCCAGCTCAAAGTTGGGTGGACAACACTAGCTCAACAGTAGGGAAAAGCTTTTCTGTCTAACAGTCCTGGAGAGTCCTGTTAAAAGAGGGATGGAAATAAAAATAAAAAAGAGCCTGGAATTTATCTATTGAAGTTGTATATTTCCTCATACCCCATCTTTCTTGATTTTGAGAATTATTGAACATTCAGTGGTTTTATAATTTAATCATTTAGCTTTTCATTCTTCCCATTTTGTTTTATGTTTAGGAATATCAAATAAGTAACAATTGTTGGTATGCAAAATGCACTATAATAAAACCTGTACATATATACTATGTTATTTGAGTGTTTGTGTTTATATACATGCGCGCATATTAAACAGCACAATAAAGATCAGAACCCTGTATGATTATATTAAGCTCAAACATTTGGAATATGAATGACATAAATAGTAAAAATGAATGAATGAATGAACTGGGGGATTTAAAATTAACCAGTCTACAAGAAGCAAAGTTAAAAAGCGAGTGAAAAGTATATTTACATGTAAAGAAGTAGGAGGAGCACCATTGTGTATTGGCTAAACCAATCTCAAAAGAGAAGTTCAGAAAAAGTAAAAAACAAACAATATTTGGCTGCTTTCAGAATAATGACAAAGTAGAGATGGAAAACTGTGGAGAAAGCTAAATATGTTAAAGCAAGATTCCTTTGGATAAGGCAATAATTAAGGTGGTCTGATGTATATATCACTCACTAGGATATAAATGTTTGTGGGACAGCATCTTCTGAAGGGTTATCTCATCTGAATTTTATTTCAAATCAAAAAGTGTAACAGAAGAAGACGACCAAAGTGTCCATTGACACTTAATCTTTGGACAGCTGATTGAACATGCATATTAGTAATTTGGTTAGACTTGTCTTCTGTAGTAATGCATCTTGGAGTTGTGGTGGCACAATGGTTAGAATGCAGTATTGCAGGCTGACTCTGCTCATAATCTGGAGTTTGATCCTGACCAGTTCAAGGTTGACTTAATCTTCCATCTTTCTGAGATTGGTAAAATCAGGACCCAGATTGTTGGGGCAATATGCTGATTCAATAAACTGCTTAGAATGGACTGTAAAAGGGCTTCCAGTTTGAGCTTCTTCAGCGACAGACCGAAATCCGCAATTGTGCATGGTTTTGATCTATGCTCACTGCTGGAGCGCCCCGAGCCGGCTGGTTTCAGGGCTAAGCCACCGCATAGAGGTGGTGAAGAGTGGGGAGACTGCCAGCAGGGTCGAAGAGAGTCACATCTCTCCTCCCCAGCTGGCCATTACTCCCTTTCCCAAAGGCGGTTGCAATGGTGGTCAGAAATGACCACCTGAAAGAAGAACTTAACTGGAAAAGTATGTGCAAGAGGAAGATAAGAAGAGAAAGTTTTGGCTGACTGGGTCGAACTGAAAAAGCAACAATATAAGGTACCCTGGAATTTGAATTATAAAGAATAACATTGCTCCCAAAGAAGACTTTGAAGCAGCTAATGAGAAAGGGAAGGGAAAGGATTTGGTTTTTTTCTTTTCTTTCCTATATTGACAACTAAGAGATTTAAGCAAGAAATTGGCAAAAATCCACTTTGACATTAACAGATATTTAAGATGAAAATAAAATGTCAAAGGGATAATAAAGATTTCTGGATTCTCAAAAACTTTTAAAAGAAGGGAAAAAAAACAAAAGGGTGGGATCTGGAAAAATGGAGGAGACCACCTGGAAGTGAAAGGAATTAACAGTGAAACTTTATCAAGATTCCTAAAAGATACATTTTAACTGAAACTTTGTAACAAGATAAGAGAACCCCAGGAAGAGAAAGTGGAAAAAAGAATCAAGAAGAAACAGCTTTGGATTATTTGGATTACTTGATGATTTTTGGATTTTTGGATCTAAAGGACTGAAATTAATTGGGTGGTTGTTTAAAGGTTTTTAAAATGGTATCACTCTTGGAAGAATTGAGAATGAAACTTAAAAAACAGAAAGAAGATGCACAAGAAGGAAGAGGTTCTTTTGGCTTCGTATTTCAATTTTTAGAAATGAAGATCCTGAACTATGAGAAACAACAAGAAATGTCTGTAGAACAAGAAGGGCGGGACAAAGAAGAAGCCATTTTCAATGACCAAGTATTTCTATGCAGGGAAAAGAAAGGAAAGGGGGGAAAGAGAGTGAAAAATTTAAGATTTGAAAAAACAACCCCCAAAAAGAATAGTTTGAAAAATAATTACAATATTAGGAAAAAACAGAAGAGAGAATTAAAGAAGAGAGAATCAGAATTAGAGAGAGAAGGGGTCAAAAAGGGAAGGGAGAAGAAGAGGGGGAAGAGGGAAGGGAAAAGAAATTATAAAGGACAGAAACAGGACATAGAGAAACAGGGAAAATGTACAAAGATTAAGGGTATAAGCCTATTTAGAAGACACAGAGATAATGGGTGAAAATTTAATTGAAAGGGGGATTCTGCAAGGGTACATAAGATAGTATTGTTATATTAGAAATAGAAATGAACTTTGAAATATGAAACAAGTGTGATTAAAATGATAGATAAAACACTCATTGTAATGTAATCGAATGTTTAATAAATAAATGAAATAAAGAGAATGAGAGAATGGAATGAGGAAAGGAGGGGAACATTTTAATTATCATTAATGTGTTATAAAAATTTAAGTGAAGAGGAATATGAAAGAAATATGAAAAAATTATGGAAATATTATAAGTGTTCCTAGAAGTATGATACCCTATTGAAAAGCAATGTTAAAGATGTTAAAGATTATAACTAACATTAATGATAGAGCTGAATTGGAATAGGATAAGTATTTTATTTATTATTGTTTTATATATATACAGTACTTTTTCTTTAAGAACTTGGTACATATTTTAAGAATGTACCAAGCAGATTTGACTGGAAGTTATGTGTTATATTGAATGTTATAATTGTAAAGGCATGCATTGAAGTTTAAATAAGAGTTGAAAGGATAAAAATTAAAAGATGTAAAGGTGTCATACTCCAATCAGTAACTACAGGGGAAAATTTTGTTTATTGAGAAAAGAAAATATGAAATTGAAACAGGACAGACAAAAGTATAAATATAATGATTAGAAAGATATTGAAACTTAGAAAAAGATATATCTAATTGAATTTAGAAAGGAATGAGATAATTAAAAGTAAGATTGAGAAAACTAAGGGAAGAGAAAAATTATTGAGAAAATGTTAAAATAGTAATAAGATATGGAATAGAAACCAAAGATGAATATGAAATTGAATTTGTATCTGTATGGAGAAGTGGTAACCCGGGACCATGTTATTCTCAAAAAAAAGAATTTTTACTTGTATTATGTTTTGTGAAAACCCAAATAAAATTGTTATTAAAAAAAAGAAAGGACTGTAAAGTGATATATAAGTCTAAGTGCTATTGCTATTGTCTTTCTATTATATTATAATAAATTTATTCATAAATTTGCATCTACATGTTTGCATATGCAAATTGTATACAAACTAGAATATTTTTTCCTTTCTTTGGTATAAAAAGAACCACTCAAAAGACAGCAGTTTTAAGGGATATCTGTGTCCAAATCATAACTCACAATTACAGAAACACAAAATGTTTTTTACACCAAACAGCTACTTGGTTTCTATTTGAACAAAACATGTCTGTTTGGTATGAATACAGGTAGTCCTTGACAATTAGGGCCAAAGTTTCTGCTGCAAAGCAAGATAGTTGTTAAATGAACTTTCCTTTACTTTATGACCTTTCTTGCCACAATTGTTAAATGATCACTGCAGTTATAAAGTTAGTATGGTTAATTCATGTTAAGTGAATCTCGCTTCCGATTGACTTTGCTTGCTAGAAGGGTACAAAAGGAATTCACATGATCCCTGGACACTGCAACCATGATAAATACATGCCTGTTGCTAAGCATCTGAATTTTGATCATGTAACCATGGAGATACTGCAATGGTAATAAGTGTGAAGAACAGTGATAAATCACTTTTTTCAATGCTGTTCTAATTTCAAATGGTCACTAAATGAATAGATGTAAGTCAAGGACTACCTGTATGGTACACATTGGTAGATTGTGTTGTGGTAGCTACAAACCAACCTACAGTTCTGAATATTAATTTTGGTGGGGAAGAGTGAGAAAAGTCCAAGAACATAGGACAAAAACTTCAAACAGTAACAACAATTCTGACTTTTTATTTCCTGCTGACCTATGCCCAACCAGAATGATTCAGCAGAACTTCTAATATATATATATTTGTTCTGAGATTCAAAAAAAATATTTTCTGATTTGTTCGTACACGTATTCAGTTTCTAAGAGCAATTTCTGTCGCATTGAGTATTGAATATAAACGTAAATTAATATCAAAATGCTAGTATTCACATAGTATTAAATGTAAGCATGTTTCTAGAATTAGAAACTATAGCTTCACAGACATTCCCTGCAATTCATTGTTATTTTTCCCTTAGTCACTTCTATTGCTTTCTAAAGACACAAGATATAGCTTAGAAACTGTTATTTTACTTACACTTACATATGAGTAAATCCTGCTGGATTCAATGAGCTTTAATTCTGAGTATGCATACATAAGATTATAGCATGCAGCCTATTTTCCTATATTTTCCGCTATTTATTTTTGTGCCTCTGCATCTAAATTAAGTTTCCCCCACAATGTTACTTTCCCACTGCAAACTAGAGTTGTGATTTTCTAAGGGATCCTTATTAGTAAGGAAATATATTTATTCCAACCAATTCTGCACCAGCTTTCAAGAGTTTCCTTCCTTCCATTGGCTCGGTCTGCCCCAGATGGATTTTCTGTGCTTCGATGGACTGGAAAATAACACCTTCAAACTTCTCTATAGAGAAGCAAAGGTGCTTTAATTACCAGCCATCTTATTGCTGTGGCTGCTGCTTGCCATAACTTTTCAAGAGATGAGGATAATATAAGATTTTCCTGCTTCAGTCTTTTTCCCTGCTTTCCCCAATAATTAAAAGTTAAAAAGTGCATTTGCTAGACATCACAGCTATAAGAATACTACCAAGTAGATTCTTGGTACTGCAGCAAAAATCAGGGGTTTATAGACTGTGCATTCCAGGATGGGGAAAAGCTCTGTAAATGCTGAATTACCAGTCCTAATTTTGCACCTTTGCAAAGGAAATCTGTTTTAAAGGTTAAAATCAGCATTTTGTCTTTGGGATTAATTAGCCAACAAAGGCAATTATATAACTTACATTCTCTGAATCAGCTGAAATATCTATGTTGTCTCCAAAGGCAGCCTCATATACAACCTATGATCATGGTCCATTGTGTGACTATAACATTATTTGTGTTATGGATAATAATGGTCAGGATTCAGCACTGAAGAGGCCAAACACAACATGTAAACTCCAGCTTTGGAAGGTGCTTTTAGAAAACAAGCATGATTCCTCCTGCTATCTATCCAGTGTCAAATAATTAATAAGTCTCATTCAGAAGTTTTAGGCAAGTCTTGGGAAAATCTTACAAGTCTAATCAGTGATCAGCAGCCCTTCCAAAGATATTTACTTTTGCTCAAATATTAACAGCAATTAATAAGAAAACTCTGCACCCAAGTAGACTACAAGGACCAACCTATTTCACTGAGCCTTCCCCAACCTGACATCCTCAAGTGGAGGAAACCCTATAACATGATTGTCCAATCTCTTTAGTGTTGTGGATGCTCCAATACTAGAAGTTTTTAAGAAGAGATTGGACAACAATTTGTCTGAATGGTATAGAGTTGAGCAGGGGGTTAGACTAAAAGACCTGCAAAGTCCCTTCCAACTATGTTATTCTGTTATTCTGTTCTGTTATTCTGCTAAGACAGGGGTCCCCAACCACCGGTCCCCGAACCGGTACTGGTCCATGGATCATTTCTTACCAGGCCGCAAAGCTTGGGCGCCGCCATCTTGTTTCGACAGCGCTTCCGGGTTTTCGGTTGCTTCCAGGTTTTTGGTTGGAAAGTGCTTCTGGTTTTTCAGTTGGAAAGAGCGTTTGGGTGCTCGCTCCTTAGTTTCATCGAAGGGGGTGCGGCTTCGAACAAAGAGCCGTCTTGATGGCAGTGGAGTCTCACGTTACTCAGGTACCGGTCCATGGAAGAATAAATAATTGTGAAACCGGTCCCTGGTTTGAAAAAGGTTGGGAATCACTGTGCTAAGATATATTAGGACTCCAACTCCCAGAATTCCTAGCCATAATGCCAATTTAGGAAGGCTGGTGTATGTCTGTGTATATCTCTGTGCATCTGTATGTGGTATATGTCTGTGGATAAATCTGGGCTGAAAGAGAATAGAAGGCTATATTTCAGTTATTTCATGGTTACATAATTGGCATCTATTCTACTATGTTATTCTATTTTCCTCTCCATTCCAAAATTACACTGTTTTCTTCAGAATAACCCAATTGTATCAATGCATGTAATTAGAAAATGAGTTAGGAAGTATGAAGTAACGAACAAAAGAAAACAAAAACAAAAATAAATATTTAGAATCGATGGGAATGTGTTACATATTTTGACATTTTCATTAAAAACAAAACAAAAAACCAGCATATCAAAATAAAATCCAAAATAGGACCTCCACATCATTCTGCTTGTTCTGACCTAGGCTTCCTTATAAGGCATAGGACGCAATCTTAATCCCAGCAAAACCTCTTTTATTTCCACAGCCATGAATTATGTTCATTCACAAGGCTTCACATACAGTCTTTCAGGGAAATGTTGATAAACACCTACCTTATCACACTTGGAATGCAGTCAGCGAACTAATTGCCAGATGCAAGGCAAACCAAACTTGACACAGAGTCAAACAGGATTTTTCAAAGCTTGTATTCTGAGGAAAAGAACTAATTGCTTCCTGCAAAAGCTCATGTCCCTATGTCCTATGGGAGGGGCCAAACATCTCTGAGGTATGGCCTTACTCCTGAATCAACCCTGCTTTCTCAATTGTTCTTGTTTTCTGCTAGGTCTACGCATGCGCAGGCTGGGAACTGGTTCCATAAACTCCCCTATATCACTGCTGACTGAGTCTGAAGGCAGCTGCTGACTCCCAGCCTGGCCTGGCCCCATCTCTGCCCCTGATACAGTGCCCTCCTTCAGATCTTCCGCAGCCTCCAGACCTGGCCCTGGTTCCTCCTCAACCTCCTTGCTACTGTCCGACTCTGCTGCCAGCTCCGTCAGCTGCCAGTGGGCCACAACACTGCTTCATAAATGAATCTTTCCTCCCTCCAATTGCCCCTCTCCCCACCTCATTTTCCTCTTCAATCTACTTAGCTGACATTTTCATCATGGTGTCAATAGATAAATCGGTACTTTCACAATGATATTGCACATAAATTTCACAAACCATTAACAACTTTAATTTTGACTAAGTATGGGAGCAAGAATCTTTTCCTCTGGAGTATTTAATGCTGTCTTCAGAGTATTTTACTCCATGGAAGCTTGAAACTGCCACAGCTGGAACCTAGAGCCATATGTGTCACTGGAATAAGTTTGTTGGAAGAAAAGTCCACCTGGGTTCAGTTCCAAGTGGGAAGAAAGACACTGGAAACATGGAAACTGCTTGGAAAGATGGTTTAATGGTGGACAGGACCACATTGAGATCCTGGGCAAAAAAAAAAAAAAAGCACAGGGGTGAGAGAGGTAGAGAGATTTATTGGCTTGGAACTTGCTTCCTATTCCAGTGGCAAGAAATGTATTCTGATTGGTTGTCAGACTCCCATGGGGCCATGCTGGGGTAACTTAGTAGCAAGGGTGGGATTCTATCGGTATGGACTGGTTCTTTTTTTTTTTTTTTTGGTAAAAGTTTTATTGATTTTAACAACAGACAAAAAACATATAAGACATAAAACATGACATAAAAAAAATAAAAAATAAAAAAATTATAACATTCTTCATAAATTTACAGTGTATCGGTTGGTTTACCACTCCCTTTTGTGCATCCATTTCATAGTCATCAGAATAATTATATTACATAATAACTCACATTATCAATCATCAATAAAATATCCCAATATCATTATTGAACAATCATTTGACTATAATTTTACTAATTCATACTTAAGAGAGATAACTATAATTAACTTAAATTATTTTATGACAAATCATGAAATCATACCAAATCTATCTTAATAAAATATTCTTAAAAATTATCAAAACCAAGAAAAATTATATATTCATTATTTCCTAAATTTCTAAATATTCTATTATCATAATGTATTATCTAACCATTGATAAAAAAAGATCCCAAACTTCATAAAATTGTTTATCTTCTTGTTCTCTAATTTCAAATGTCAATCTACTCATTTCAGCACATTCCAATATTTTCTTAATAATTTCTTCCTCTAATGGTATTTTCTCACTCTTCCAATGTTTAGCAAATACAATCCTAGCTGCTGTTAATACATTTACAATCAAATACTTTAAATTTTTATTATATATATCAGGTACGATTCCCAATAAAAAAATCTCTGGTTTCAAATCTATGTGTTTCTTTATCAATTTTTCCAGCCATATGCGAATTCTAGTCCAATATTTCCTGGCCTCCTCACAAGTCCACCACATATGGTAATATGAGCCAGGTATCTGATGACATTTCCAGCACTTTTCAGATTTATTCTTGAACATTCTTGCTATTCTTGTCGGGGGAAAATGCCACCTGTAAAACATCTTATACAAATTTTCTTTATAATGCTGTTGACATTGTCATTTTATAATTTTGTGACCACAATTTTTGCCATTTCTCTAAATCAATCCCATATCCAAAATTCTTCCCCCAAGCAATCATTGTTTCTTTAACTTGTTCTTCCTCTAATTTAATTTCCAACAAATAACTATATAGTTTTTTAATCACTTTTTCATCAGTACCTGTCAAAATGCTATCTAAGTCAGTCAATTTATCATAAAATCCTTCTGTTTTAGAATCTTTAAGAAACCTTGCATGTATTTGTGCATATGAAAACCAATTCATCTTTATACCTTGTTCTTCTAAACTTTGCATCATTTTAAGTTCACCCTTTTCATCCAATATTTCCCCATATCTAACTGTTCCTTCTTATAAGTTATAGGATACGAAAAAGCTTCAATAGTTGATAACCAAACTGGAATTTTCAAATAACATTGTTTCTTAGTTTTCTCCCAATTCAACCATAACGATTCCCGTATATAATGCCTTCTAAAATAACCCTGTGATTTAGTTCCCTTATACCATAAAAAAGCATGCCAACCCAATAATAAATCATGACCTTCTAATGTCAACAATCTAGTCTTTCTTAACGTTATCCATTCTTTAACCCACATTAAATTTGCAGCTTGATAATAACTTGATAACTCCGAATTAGGAAGGCCAAATCCTCCTCTAATTCTAGCATCCTATAAAAGTTTTAATTTTATTCTCGCTTTCTTGCCTTGCCATATATACTTCAACACAATTTTATTTAGTTCTTCGAAGAAATCCTTGCTTAACCTAATTGGTATTGTTTGAAACAAATATAAAATTCTGGGTAAAATATTCTTCTTGATTGTTGAAATTCTACTTATCAATGACAATTGTAGGTTTTCCCATTTTTTCAGGTCGGATGCTATTTGCTGTTTAAGCTTAATATAATTATTCTCTTTCAATGTAGTACATCTTGACGTCAAATATATCCCCAAATATTTAACTTTGTTCACAACTTGAATTTTCAATAAATCTGCCAGCTCTTCTCTTTGTCTTAATAACATGTTCTTTGTTAGAATCTTTGTTTTGTCTTTATTTATTTTTAAACCAGCCATCTCACCATACTCTCTATCTTTTCCAAGAGTTTTAGAGCTGTCTCTAAAGGGTCTTCCAAAATAAAGACCAAATCATCCGCAAAGGCTTGCAATTTGAATTCCTCCTTTTTGACTTTCATTCCTTTTATGTTTATAATCCTCTCTAATATTTCTATTTAAAACTTCCAAGGTCAATACAAATAACAAAGGAGATAATGGGCATCCTTGTCTTGTACCTTTTTTAATATTAATAGAGACTGTGAATTCTCCATCTATCATTACTTTTGCCGTTTGCTTATAATATACGGCTTCTATTGCTTGGATAAATTTTCTAGCAAAGCCCATTTGTTCCAATAGTAATAACATAAATCTCCAGTTCACATTATCAAATGCCTTTTGGGCATCGAAAAATATCAAAGCCATTTGTTTTTCCGGGTGCGCCTCATAATATTCCAATATGTCCAGGATTACCCTCATATTGTCTTTAATCTGTCTCTTTGGTAAAAATCCATTCTGATCAGAGTGAATAAAGTTATTTAGGTATTTTTTAAGCCTTTCTGCCAAGATTGAAGCAAAGATTTTATAGTCTGCATTCAATAAAGAAATAGGTCTATAGTTCTTAATTTGTAATGGGTCAATCCCTTCTTTTGGAATAAGTGTAATATAAGCTTCTGAGCATGTTTCAGGTATTTTCTTATTTATCATAACTTCATTCATGACTTCTAACAGTAGAATGCTCAACGATTCTTGTAATGTTTTATAAAATTCTGCTGGGAAACCATCTGGTCCTGGTGCTTTTCCATTGTTCTGTCTGTTAAGTGCTTCGGTTAATTCCATCATTGTTATAGCACTTTCTCACATTTTCAGAGTTTCATCACGTATCTTAGGTAGGTTAGCGTTTTGTAAATACTGTTTAATTTTTCCTTCATCAAGATCCTCCTGTTTATATAATTGTCCATAAAAATCTCGAATGATTGCCTTTTTCTCCTTATTGCCATAACAAATTTGACCATGATCATCTATTAACTGTAATATTTTCCTTGACTCTTTCTCTTTTCTCAACTTATATGCTAACCATCTACCTGGCCTATTTGCATCTTCGAAATAGTTCTGTTTGGCACTTCTAATTTTTTGTGCCAGTTCTTCTTTCTCTGCTTGATCCATTTTATGTTTAATTATGTCCATTTTAAGTTTGATATCTTTTTTTCTGTGGCATCTTCTGTAATTCTTTTTTCAGTTTTTTATGGTCATCTTCTAGAGCTTTAATCATTTGCCTCTTCCTAATGTTCTTTTTCTTTGTATAGTCAATTATTAATCCTCTTGCATATGCCTTCATTGTATCCCAAACATTCTGTATTGAAGTATCTTCTTTTTTATTTTCATTGAAGAAGGCCAATTCTTTTTCCATCCATTGTATAAAATCTTTTCCCTTTAAAATAGTATTGTTTAATGTCCATCTAGATCTTCTTTTTTGTCCTTTCCATTTGATTGTCACTGGATTATGGTCTGCCCATGTACTTGTTTCAGTATTTATTTCTTGAATATTAGATAATAATTCTGTTGATGTCCAAATCATATCTATTCTGGACCACGATAAATGCCTGTTTGAATAAAAAGTATATTGTTGAGTTTTAGCATTTCTTTCTCTCCATATATCTTTTAAATTTAATTCATCTATCATTTTAAAAAAGGATTTAGGGAGAGTTTTCCTATTTTGTCATGTTGTTTTTACTGTATAGTCCAGTTTATTGTCTACAATTCCATTAAAGTCCCCCATCATAAGTATGTTAGCATAGTCCAGTTCAATTATTTTCATATGTAATTTTTTATGAAATTCTTCTTGTTTATCATTTGGGGCATAAATTGCAACCAAGAGAGTTTTTATATTATTATCCACTATTTCAACTATTAATACTCTTCCGTCTTCATCAGTATGAATCAATTTAGCTGGAGTGGTTTCTTTGACATACAAAACCACTCCTCTTTTCTTACAATGAGTCAGGGAAGTAAATATTTTCCCTAAATTTGGTCGTATCAATAATTGTTCATGTTGTTTTTTAATGTGTACTTCTTGTAAACAAATTATATCAAATTTTAGCTTCTCTAATTTACAAAAAGTTTTCCTTCTTTTGATAGCTGAGTTCAGTCCATTTATATTCATGGAAATCAATTTTTTCTCCCCCATGGTTATGCTTTATATTTAGGTCTAACAGCTCTCGTGGATCTTATTTCACGTTGTTCTTTGATCTCCATTTGTCCACCTAATGCGCCTTCTTCTTTTTCCATCTCCATTTGATCCTCTTCAAATTCAGTTAAAATCTTTTCTTTTTCTGTCTCCATTTCTCTTCTTTCGAAAAATTCCTTGTAAAACATTTCTGCTTTCGCAATTGAATCAATTCTGTGTCTCTGTTCTTGCCATGTAAACATTAATCCTTCTGGAATCAGCCATCTATAGTTCATCTCTTTTTTCAATAGCATTTTAGTCAAAAATCGATACTCTCTTCTAATCTCTCTCACTTTTCTAGGTACTTGTTTTAAGACCAGAATCTCTTTGCCTTTATATTTCAACCCCTTCTCTCTTACCACTTGTAATATTTGGTTTTTAATAGTTTTTTTAGTGAATCTAACATGGACCTCTCTTGGTAATTGGTTCCTCATCGCATATCTTGTGAAGACTCGATATATCTCATCTACTCCATCCATCATCTTTTCCTCTGTTATTTCCAAGACTCTAGCCAGAATTTCAATCATTACTGCCGCCAAGTTTTGTCCTTTTTCTTCCTCAATATTTTGGAATCTAAGATAAAATTCTGACCTGTCCATCTCCCACTTCAAGCTTGGGGGTCGCATAACTATGGACTGGTTCTATAGAACAATCTTAACCAGTTGTTACAATTCTGCGCAGTTCAGAGAACTGGCAAATCATGTCACTGGCTGGCCCCTCCCCACCCAGTCACTCCTTACCTGGCATGCATGCTATCCAACTTGCCTGCGTTGTGCCTTCACCTAATTTTTGGTAAGTTGCTATTTTTCCTTTTTTATCCCGACAATCAGCTGTTCGAACTATTAGCTGTGCCAGTGATTTAGATTAGCTGGAAAGCAGGAAATTGCTGTTGTACTGCTTTGCCTTCACCCAGGAGGCTTCTCAGGGGTGGTATTCAGGGATTTGAGGGAGAGAAGTGGCCTGAGAGCAGAGCTGAATCTTTCTTAGGACTGAAGCTTCGATTTTTCAGTGCAAACTCAGGCAGCAGATTGCAGAAAGGTAGATTGTGATTGCAGAAAGGTAGACTGTGAATGAATCTGTGATTTTGCAAGCAACTCAATCTGCCTGCCTGCTTTGCCTGATTCTGGGTAAAAATTGCTCTTTTTTTATAAAAAAATCAATATTTACATAAATATTTACAATATTTACATACAAGCCACATCCAGCCAGTCATGTGACCACCAAGCCATGCCCAGTCAGCAAGCCATGACCACCCAGTCACATCACCACCAAGCCACACCCACAAATTAGGCAACGCCCACAGAACAGTTTGTTAAGAAATTTAAATCCCACCTCTGCTTTGTAGGTTGTCTTGAGTCCCAAGCTTGGTTGAATTTTGCTTGGTTGAATTTTGCTTGGTTGAATTTTGCCATATGGTGAGATTAGAAGGCTAATCCTATCATGTCCTGAGGGCCATGTCTTACTCCCATCACCCTGGAGCTGAAGGGAGAGGCAGGGAGCTGCAGGAAGCTGATTTGTCTTTAAAAACATGTTTCTCCTTTTCTCATCCAGAAAATATAATATTCTACCTTTTTAATATTTCCTAGAATATTTTATTCTTCTTGGAGAGGGGTGGGTGCTAACTTTCTACAAGTTGCATTCCATGACATACAAGTAGACAACTGCTGAACAATGCTAAATACAACAAAAACTTACGGAGAGTGGTACAAGCATTAATATAAAAGAGCAGGTCCCAGCTAGAGCAGAGAAGGGATAGTTATTGCCTTTACACTCAGGACAATAGGATGAGAGCCAAGATAGTCAACCAGGGGTAAAATAACAGCACTGGGCTATGAAGAATGATGCAGGCAACATTTAGTATGTAACTAAATAGCTGGAATCATCATGTAAGCTTGAAAAGCTTCTTTTTGTTTCTGCTTCATTTTAACCAGAGGTGGTATTCAGCACGTTCTGACCAATTCTGGAGAATCGGTAGCGGAAATTTTGAGTAGTTTGGAGAAACGGCAAATACCACCTCTGACTGGCCCTGCCCCCATCTATTCTCTGCCTCCCAAGTCCCAGCTGATCGGCTGGGTCTTCTTTTGTTGCCCTGCACAGGAGAACGGAGCTGGAAAGCAGGTTAATAGGGTGGGGAGGAAATGGGATTTTACAGTATCCTTCCCCTGCCATGCCCACCAAACCACGCCTACCAAGCCACATCCACAGAACCGGTAGTAAAATTTTTGAATCACATCTCTGATTTTAACCTTTAATTGCTTTGGCTTCCAGCTTTTGGGACAAGCTGTCTCCACATGCACATGTATGTTCCTATGCACATATTCATGAGCACAAATGAAACAGGAGCAGAACTGTATGTATCTCTTTATTCAAGACACAGAAATACTCTCCAAGAATCAATGCTTTGGTGTGTGAGAGATACTAAATCAAACATAAAACCTGCCCATTTTCTTTTGCAATGAGCCAATTTCAGGGAACAATGTAAGGGCTTCATTTTAATATGTTTTAAGAGAAAATGACAGAAAATTGGGGATGTAATTTGTCATGGACTCCTCCTCCTCCACTGCCTCCATCCATTGAATCTTGCAAAAAGATGTGTACATAAATAATAAAACAGCCAATTTAACGTTTGAAGCTACTGGAGGTCAAAGGGAGAAAGAGGAGAAATTAGCTTTACAAATTGACTACAAGGGGCACATTTAGAAGCATTTTGCCCTTAGTACCATATGCTAGTGGGAAACATTAATTTACAATATCCAACTCTATACATTACCAATGCTTTTTCAGCTAGGTACTTGGAACTCTCTGATTCCCTGTAGTATTGTAAGAAGTAATGTAATGCTAACCAATATGTAGTGTAATGCTAACCAATCTGAGTCCCATACTTCAGTTCCTTATATTTTAATTAAGAAGGGGAGAAATGACTAAATTTCCAGTTGGTGGGAAGAAACAACCAATATTTCAAATAAAGGCTTTGTTCTTTATTATTGTTCCATCATGTAGACAGACAAAACTAAACAAGCTTTCCCATAATTTCTGTTGGGTTTATAACATTTTTCTGCTTGGATTAGAGCTAGCTGCAAATAGCAGTTAATGAAGAACTAGCATTCATAAATACTTGGAGAAAAAGTGATGCATGTGGAGATTACCCAGCTTTTATCACCACTTAATATCTGCCCAATTTGCCATAAGGTTACCACATGCATGTATGGAATGGCTTGGGCAACCAAGGCAATGTTATAGTCTATGTGATTCAGAATGGTCCAGAAGCTGACTAAATCAGAGTGTACTACATTGTTTAAGGTACAGCACAACTATTAAATCAGATTATTGCATACATTGGTTCTTCCTCCAAAACAATGGTGGGATTCAAAAAATTTTTACTACTGGTTCTGTGGGTATGGTTTGGTGGGCATGGCAGGGGAAGGATACTGTAAAATCCCCATTCCCTCCCCATTCCTGGGGGAAGGTTATTGCAAAATCCCATTCCCTCCCCACCCCACTAACCTGCTTTCCAGCTCTGATCTCCTGTGCAGTGCAACAAAAGAAGACTCCGCCAATCAGCTGGGACTCGGGAGGCAGAGAATAGATGGGGGAGGGGCCAGTCAGAGGTGGGATTTGCCAGTTCTCCACGTTACACAAAATTTCCACTACTGACCAGAACTGGATAGAACCTGCTGAATACCACTGCTGAATCTGCTCCAAAGCAGGGTTCCAGAACAATGTGATGAACCTCCCCTTGGAAGATACAGAGTCTAGAAGAAATGTGAAAAACTCTGTAATAATTAAACAATAAATTTCCCAAAGCTTCATTGCATTGTTCTCATTTTGGTGCTTGGTTTTTTAGGGAAAGTGAGATAACACTAAAGGGAGGTGTGATAGCAAAAATTTTAGGAACTGTTGTTCTAAGATAACAGACAAGTATATCTATCTGACATTCTATGGAAGATCCATTTAAAGGAGCAATACCAATGACTCAAAAGTTTTCTGCTTACCTTCTTTAAATGTCTATAACATGAAATATTAACAATCTCCAACATAATAGATTTTAGGGCAAATTTATATTTCTCTGTGTTCATGAAATTGAAGTTATGGCCTGATCTTTTTTAAACTATCAGGAGGAGATGAAATACAGAGCCAGTATTTGTTACAGTGCATACATGGAAAAGTGGGTAGGTCTACAATTATGTTGATTTTGAGACTTTCTATTAGAAAGTGTTTGATTTCAGAAAAAGAGGCATTGATTTTTATGACAGATGTCTGGTGAACTCTGGAAACAGGTAATGACCCAGGCACTTAATAGACTTTTCTTAGTGCATTCATTCACAAGTTACTTTTGTCTAGGTAAAGAAACTAGCTAAATGTAAAAACAAACTTTATGAATTAAAAAAGGGAGAAAGTCAATTTTACAATTTATTGTGATAACAGCAGCAATATAATCCTATTTTATGGCATCATTGCATTTGCCCTGTGCCACCTGGATGTATTTTAAATTGAGTAAAGGACATTTTAAGTGCTATATTGATATATTTCACTTTGTAAAGCCTGAAAACATGAACTTTTTAATTTGAAGCCAGCAGACCTGCCATAGATATTTAACCTTTGCCCTTTAGTTTTAATTTGGAATCAAGAGTAAAAGCATTAGTCAAATGATTTTAAGGACTTCAAAAGAGACGTGAATTATGATAAAGAGAAGAGATGGATGCATTATGCAGCATACTCTGGTTCAGAAAATTGCAGTTGGGGTTCATTCTAATTAGAAATTATAATAACTAGGCTGAAGTTAAAAAAAATCAAAGTAGCAGGAGGCTGTGCTCTGAAGAAGGGGTGGAGACAAAGAGTTTGGAGAGCTTTTTCTTCAGGACATGGGTATTCATAATAGGATTTGGGTCTCATGAAAGCTTTAACAGAGCATATCATTGGACTGATCAATACATTCCTCTTTTCTCTTTCTAATGGGTCAGGCTAAGGCCATTTTCTTTCGGATTCTTTATGTTCAATGAAGAAGGAATTAGATTTTTTGAAACATGAAGATTCTATAATGAATGAACCTGAACTCAAAAGGTACGTGAATCAGGGAAAACTAACTGAACAATTTTTGCTTTGGAAGTTTATTTGGGCTTGAGTTGAGAAGGATTGCCTGATGATATGCTGGTATCTTTTCACAGAATCCATAGATAAGGTTGCCAACAGTTACCGACCCAGCTGATAAAACTGTTCTGTCAAGCAGTAAGAACCTACACACCAATTCTATTAAGTTTGCTATAGTACAATTTGCAAGCTAGTGGTTCCTCAGACTTTATTCCTTAGAGCCTTCGTGCTTTGATACCACTCACTAATTTTGCCTTGCAGGGCAGTGTTTCTAAACTCAAAAACTAGTAATCAGAAATAAAAATGTAAATGGTGAGGACATTTATCCCACCTTTGTAATGCCATACACTAATCTCCTAAGCCCTCATGGATGGTTAGGTCTTAGAACACTCCTCTTTTGGCAGATTTATACCATTCTAGAAGTGTCCCCATCATTATTTTTTTTGTCCTCCCATATTGCAAGCCAGTGTTCTTTCCAGCTACCCAGTAGGAAAGTGCAAGGGAAAACTAGCGTCTATTCTGTCTTCCTCCTTGTTTTTCCTGTCTGCCTTTGCTTTTTGAAGCAAGGGCTAGGGGTTATTCAAAAACTAAACTGCAGCTCTGCAAAATTATTCAGAAGAACTGGGAAGAAAAGAGGGTGGCAATGTAGCTATATTCCAAGAGCCTGAGATAAAGTGGAAATATCCATCAACGAGAAACTCCCTGTCCCATATCTCCAGTGAAACTACAGCAAAATTATCTTCACAGCCTTTTCTCTGAGGCAAGAATTGAATTGGTGACTAATCAACTCAGCTTCCCAGTAGCTGAGTGTAAGCCAGACAATATTATGGGAACGTAGGAATGCACCGCTGATTGCCAAATATAGGAGAGACCTTGTTTTGCCACAAGCAGATGCAGAAATGTTATGCATGCATACCCAATAACATACTACAAATGGACTAGCTTTATCATTTAGGCGAAAACAGCAAAGGTCTCAGAAGGCAGATATCATGAGGCAAAGTATAATAGCAGAGAACTGGAGAAGAATCTGTATCTTCCCCCTGGATAGAACTCTCTAGATGGCCTGTTACCTCAGGTGTGGTAGAAGATGTCATCCTTTCACTTCTAGGCAGGGAAATTACTTGAAACAACTTTGGCTTTGTGGGGAAGTAGCATTATTTATAGCATATACAGGGACAGCCATTTTTTAAAATGAAACCACATATGTAAGTCTTGAGTTGGATGGTTGCTGTACTACAAATGATGGTAGGAACCTAGGCTATTGGACCAGGACAGAATATTGCTTTCTTCTTCTAAATCAGTGTTTCTCAACCTTAGTAATTTTAAGATGAGTAAACTGAAAAATATTGTCGTGTCCTCGAAAATGATGCCAGGAGTCGGTGACTTCAAATCATGCTCTTTTATTAAAGTAGGAACCGAACTGGCGCTTTGCACAAGGTTCGCGGCTTTTATTCTTTCAGCCGCGGCCAATGGCACCGCTTTGAATCTCCCGCGATTCGAATTGACCAATCGCGGGAGATTCTTAGCGAGCCAATCGGCGCGGCTCGCCTGACCAATCAGAGTGCCCCGCGCTTTGGCCAATCAAAGCGCGGGGATCTCAAGAATGCTAATTAAGGGACAGAACACCCCTCCACTCTTGGTTTAGTCCTTACGTCGTGTAGTCACGTAGGTAGGCGGGGCTCCGTCTGAGCCTACTGGACCTGCGCAGCTCAGTCGTAGGTTGGATCCCGGCCGGTTCGGTCGGGATCTCTGTTGCTCCTGATGCCGTCATGGGAACCGGCTGGTTGGTCGGGCCGGGCCGCTCTCCGTAGCTCCCTCCTGGGCCTCCCGGGTTGGTTGAGCTGCGGGTTTCGCCGCTCCCGCTCGGTCTCCCCGGGTCGGTCGAGCTGGCCTGGCTGTCTCTTTCTGGCGAGGGGTCGTGCTGGCTGCTTTCCGGTAAGTATGGCTGGTTTATTCTTCTTTGGTTTTGGTCCCCTGGGTATTCCCTCCCCCTTTGGTTTGTGTTGTGGGGGTCGGTTTCGCCTGTTTGTGCATCGATGGTCTCTTGGTTGGTAGTCCTCGACCTTAATTGGTCGATGTGGCGTTTCCAGGCTCGTCCGTCTGCTGTTTGTAGCCGGTACGAGTGTGGGCCTGTTATTTGTGTGATGACGGCCGAAACCCATAGTGGGTCTCCCGTCAGGTTTCTTGCGTATACGGGGTCGCCTGGTGCGAAAGTTCGGTGTTTGCTGTTTGAGTCTGGGGGCTTCTCCGGGTTATACGTGGGGTGTAACCTGTCGAGTGGGGACCTTAATTTCCTCCCCATTAATAGTTCGGCTGGGCTGTTATTCATTGTGCTATTTGGGGTTATGTGTTGGGTGAAGAGTAGTTTGTTTATTTTCTCCTGGATCTCCCCGTGGTCTATTTTCCGGATGGTTTTCTTAGTGAATTGCACTATCCGTTCCGCCCTACTGTTCGCTGCCGGGTGCGCCGGTGCTGTCAGCGCGTGGCGGATGCCCCTTTCCACTAGGAATTTTTCGAATTCCAGCGAGGTGAATTGGGGCCCGTTGTCGGAAACGACGACGTCTGGGAGGCCGTGCGTTGCAAAGAGTTTGCAGAGTTCCTTGATCACGGCCTCCGTGGTTGTTGTTTTCATGTTGCTTACCTCCAGCCAGTTGGAGTAAGCGTCTACTGTTATAAGGAAGGTGTGTCCTTTTGTGGGCCCGGCGAAGTCTATATGGATCCTAGACCAAGGTCCCCTTGGGGTTTCCCACTCTAGGATGGGTGCTGTGGGTGGGCTTGGCCTAGTTCCCTGGCATCGTTGGCACCTTGCTACCCAGGTCTCAATTTGTTTGTCCATCCCTGGCCACCAAGCGTAACTTCTGGCCAGGGCTTTAGTCCTAACGATGCCAGGGTGCCCCTCGTGTAGTAGTTCCAGAACCTTCCCTTGTAGTTTTTCTGGAATGACCACCCTATCCCCCCATAGTATGCACCCTTTTAATAACGAGAGTTCCGTTTGGCGGTTTCGGAAGGTTTTGACGGACTCGTCGTTGTCTCTTTCCGGCCACCCTTTCTCTACCCAATGCAACACCCGCGCCAGACGTTTGTCTTTATTAGTCTCTCGGGCAATGTCTGACGCAGTTATGGGCAGGTTGGGTAGAGTCTCTATGCTGAGGGTGGTCGTCATGGGTGCTGGGTCGGTGTCAGGTTCCGGTAGCGGCGAGCGGCTTAAGGCGTCTGCATGGGAGATCGTCTTACCCGGTCTGTGTATGAGTCCGTAGTTGTAGGCTGCCAGGAACTCGGACCACCTTGTCATTCGGGGAGACAGAATGTTCGGGGTGGCCCGGTTTCCTGCAAGGATTCCCAGCAGCGGCTTGTGGTCGGTTATGATGGTGAATGTCCGGCCGTAGAGGTACTCGTGGAATCTTTTTACGGCGGCAACGATAGCCAGAGCCTCTTTGTCCAGCTGGCTATAGTTCTGCTCCGGTTTGGTGAGGGTACTTGAAAAGAATGCGATGGGTGCTTCTTTTCCGTCGGGGAGGGTATGGCTGAGGACAGCGCCGACGCTGAAGGGTGATGCATCGCATGTGATGGCCAGAGGTAGGGTCTCGTTATACTATATAAGGACGGTGTCCGAAGTGAGGAGGTCCTTTGTTCTTTGGAAGGCGGCTTGCTCGCGTTTCCCCCAAGTCCAAGTCGCCGCCTTGTCCAGGAGCCTATGCAAGGGCTCCGCCACTGTCGCCTTTTGGGGCAGGAAAACATTGTAAAAGTTAAGTAGCCCCAGGAATGCCTGTAGTTCCGTCTTCGACTTGGGTGTGGGGGCTTCTTTGATGGCCTTGATTTTTGGTTTGTGGGGTAAATGCCGTGACGGTCTAGGAGGTATCCTAGGATTTCAACCCGTTGCATGTATAATTGGCATTTCTCCCTCTTTACTTTGAGCCCGGTCTCTTTGAATTTGGTTAGGACCTCCCTTAGGCGACCCTCTAGTTCGGCTTGGTTGGTTGCCGATACTAGGACGTCGTCGAAGTAAGGTACCACCCCCTTGATGCCTTGCAATAGTCTTTCCATTAGGCTTTGGAATATTCCCGGTGCCACGCTGACTCCGAATTGGAGTCGGTTGCATTTAAATGCTCCCCGGTGGGTGACTAAGGTTTGCGCTTCTGCCGTTTGCTCGTCGACTGGCAACTGGTATGCCTGGGCGAGGTCGAGCTTGGCGAAAACCTTGCTCCCTCCCAGTGAGTGCAGTAGGTGTTGCACTACTGGGACGGGGTAAGCGCTTTGTTGCAGCGCGCCATTTAGGGTGGCCTTATAGTCCCCACAGATCCTCACCGACCCATCGGGCTTGATCGGGGTGACTATGGGGGTCTCCCACTGGGCGTGGTCTATTGGTTGTAGAACCCCTTGCTTGACGAGCTTGTCAATTTGCTCGTCTATCTTGGGTTTAAGTGCGAATGGCACCCGCCTTGGTTTCAGGCGTTTTGGGGGGACGTTTGGGTCTAGGCTGAATGATATAAGGGGCCCTCGGTACTTGCCTAGCTTTCCGTTGAAGACCTCTTGGAATTCCCGGGCCAGTTGTTGCTCCCAGCTGTCGTCGGTGACGTGGTCGACTCCCGTGACTGCGATGCCGAGCGGGGCGAACCATTGCAGTAGGCTTGGGCAGTTGCGGTCGACGATTGTCAGGGGAAGCCTTTCGGTGTGCCCTTTATATGTGATGTTGAAGTGTTTGGTTCCGACTACCAGGATGCGGTTTCCTTGGTAGTCCTTTACGATGAGTCTCTGGCTGTCTAGGTTCCTCCTTTGGATGGTAGGCACCAAGCGCTTTATTTCATGCCATGCTATCATGGAGAGGTAGGACCCGGAGTCCACCTCCATTTTGCATGGCTGGCCCTCGATGCCTACCTCCACGTGGACCTTCCGGGCGTCATTGGTTATGGCGTGGCCGATGGTGACCGTCTGGTGGGTCTCCTCTCTTCGCCGGTTATCGCCGCCTCGTAGGGATTGTCCGTTCCAGTCCCATCTGTTGTCCGAGGGGCGATTTCTGGTCCGGGGTGGTGTGCTCTCTCTCCTCTGGTCACTCTGGTCCCATCGGGCCGGGCTGTGGTTCTTTTTAAGGCGGCAGACACGGGCGATGTGTCCCTTCTTGTCACAATGCCGGCAGATTGACTCGAAAACCCAGCATTCGGACCTGGGGTGGTCACCTCCGCAACCGGCACAGTTGGTCCTCAACTTACGACCCCGCTGGTTCCGTGGGTCGTGGCCTGTCTGGAGGCGATGAATGTCCTCCTCCTCATCGGAAGTGCCCGATGCCGAGTGGAAATCGCCCTGGTGGGTGATCGTCTCGGGTTGGGCCTCGGCCGACCTTGCAGGGTTGTTGTTCCCGCTGCGGTCCCAAGCGTTCAGTCTGCGCATGCGGTTGGCAGATGTTCGGGTTGCTTCGGCAGCTGCGGCTGCAGTGAGGGTGTCTGCTAGGCTGATGTTGCCCTTGGCCATCAGCCGGCTCTGGAGGACGGGGTCCCACACGCCGAGCACGATTCTGTCTCGCAGGGCGTCGTTCAGGTTGTTGAATTCGCAGAGCCCCCCTTTGCGTCGTAGTTCGGCGACGAAGTCGCTGAAACTCTCACTCGACCGTTGGTCCCGACGGTAGAACTCGTTGCGTCGGATCAGGATGGGTACCTCTGGAGCGTAGTGCCGCCGAAGTATTGACTCGAGGATGTCCCAGTCCATCACGGTCGCATCGGCGGGTTTGGCAAGCGCCTTGGCCATCTTGAATACCTCGGTCCCGCAGTGGGTCAGGAAGACGGCGTGCTTCATGGGGCCGGTGGCGTCCTTCAGATCGCTGCACTCGAGGAACATGCGGAATCGGTCAGAGTATGATTCTCAGTCCTCGGTGGCGGGGTTGAAGGGTGCAGGGGATGCGATTTTCGCCATCGTGGTGGTTCGTCTGGCTTCCATCGGACACGTGGTTCGGTTCAGGGTCTGGATCCCACCCTCGTCGCCAGTGTCGTGTCCTCGAAAATGATGCCAGGAGTTGGTGACTTCAAATCATGCTCTTTTATTAAAGTAGGAACCGAACTGGCGCTTTGCACAAGGTTCGCGGCTTTGATTCTTTTAGCCGCGGCGGCCGCGGCCAATGGCACCACTTTGAATCTCCCGCGATTCGAATTGACCAATCACGGGAGATTCTTAGCGAACTAATCAGCGCGGCTCGCCTGACCAATCAGAGTGCCCCGCGCTTTGGCCAATCAAAGCGCGGGGATCTCAAGAATGCTAATTAAGGGACAGAACAAATATGTTTCAGCTGTCCATAAAAAGTTCTCTTTAAAGTTCTCTGTATAAACATTAGTGTCCACGTAGGAGCAAATCTCATTCTCCAAGTCATCCCAAGGAAATGTTCCAGTGATTCATAATCTGCATGGAGTTCAACAGCTGAAGATCACAAATCTTGAAACTGTCAAGGTTGAGAAACACTGCTGTAAATAATGACACTAAAGATAAAAACAGAGAAGAGGACAAGCAATTGCTAGACCATCTCCAGGTAAAACAGAATTTTAGTCAAGAATATCTGGAAAATTCAAGTTTGTAATAGCAGATGAAATTACATAAATGCATATATATTTTTCCAGCCAAGGGCCTCCAGATACAATTGGGAGTTAGACTTCCATAATTTTAAATTTCCACGAACCAATAAAGCAAAAAACAAAAAGATATTCAGTTTAATAATATTTTCTAAGAAACAAACAAGACCCTAGATTAGGATGAGCTGTGTCATTTATGTTTGTTAACAGGTGATAAAGTGATGATCACATGCTGTGCATTTTTCAGGGGGTGGGGAGAAGCCATTCTCACCCCCCAGTAAGTAGCAAGAAATAACAAAGCTATTTTTGCTAGAAAATATATGAGAGCAAAAGCTAGTACAATTGAAGAGAAATGAATCATAGACAAGGGCATTGGAGAGGATAAGGGAATTAAGAAGAGTATGAGAGAGACGTAAGTCTATTGTTTATAACAAAAGAATAGAAAATAAGCAAAATAGGATGCAAACAAATACTCTGAAAGTTAGAAAGAATATTGGAACAGGAAGTATTTTAACTGGTTACCATCCTGCTACATGTTTTTTTTTTTTTTAAAAAAAAAACTCTGCTGAAAGTATTTCCATAAGAACAGAACTGCTTTGCATGGTATTCCTGCTATATTGACCATCTAGAAGTGATACAAGTTTAACTGGCATAGCAGCCAGAAGACTAAAGGTGGTTTGTTACTGTGATGATCCAGGGTGTGGCACAAAGGCAATACAGTCAGATAATCAGTAGGAATTCCTTTATTAGCTCCAACTTTGCCTCCAATGTCCTCGTTACCTTCTGGGCTGGAGAAAAACTCACCCAGGAACAGCCTTTGGCTGCAGAGAATCAAGTCTAAAACGTGGTCAACAAAAACTGTAACTATAAGTCCAATCAAGGCAAGATGAGGTAATTAGTCCGGCAGGGCAAGAGAAGGAATTCCAGATGTGAAGGAGCAGCAGTAATTCAACATGGTTGGGAGAATGCCAGGAATGCAGATAACCAACGTCAACACAAGATAAACTCATGTTTGTTCCCAGCAGATGCCACACTCAGCTTGCATCTATTTTAAACTCTCATTTTCAGGTGTGGTTAATGAAGGGAATCAGGGCCCTTTCCTCCCCCATAAGCCATGCAACACACATTGCTCTCTTTTCTGTTCCTCCCTGTGTGCCCTAGGATGAAGAAGGGGGCTGGGCCTTCCTCCAAATTCCCTCTCCCTTGCTCTACCTCTCCCCTGCTCTGCCCAGTCGGATTATGCTCTTCCCCAGTTTCCTCCATAGCCAATGGAGCCACACTCCCACTCCCTGTCAGCTGTTTGTCTTCCTCCTCAGATTCAGACTCTGACAGGGTCATGACAGATACTGACTGATAATTAGCCAGATTTAATCAGGCAATGGTTGTTGTTGGATAGGGAAACAGTGAGAGGCTACTTTAGATCTGTGCAAATTGTTAATAGTCAAATTGTAGGATTGGCTAGTCTGGAAAGACATATTAAGAAAAAACTTAAGAATAGCCTCTGTATAGAAGAATAGAAAATTTAGGCCAAGCACAGGCTACTCATTTTTTTAAAGATAATGTCCCCCAAACTGGTGATGCACTAAGATTATTACTATTCCAATTTGCGATTCCAACACATTTAGAATAACAGAGTTGGAAGGGACCTTGGAGGTCTTCTAGTCCAGACCCCTGCTTGGGCAGGAAACCCTACATCACTTCAGACAAATGGTTATCCAATATCTTTTAAAAAACTTCCAGTGTTGGAACTTCTCCTTAGTTCTAAGTTGCTTATCTCCTTGATTAATTTCCACCTGCTTTGTATTGTTCATTAGCATTCTTGTAGATAACCGTTCTGATTGGCTAAGACGCATGGCTACCCAATTGGCTGAGCAAGCGGCATGGATTGGCCCGTTGCGAATCCCCCGCGATTGGAGGAAACTGATCGCGGGAGATTCAAAGTGGTGTCATGGGCCACGGCTTGGCCGGGAAGTTCTATATAAGCCGCCGCATACCCTAGCCGAGTCCAGTCGATCTCGGGACCAATAAAGAGCTGAAAATTAGTCACTGACTCCCGAGCTTTCTTCCGGCGCCTACACAACACCACCAATTGCTTCTTGTCTTGCCTTCAGGTGCTTTGGAGAATAGCTTGACTCTCCTTTCTTTGTGGCAACCCCTGAGATATTGGAACATTGCTATCATGTCTCCCCTAGTCCTTCTTTTCATTGGACTAGACATACCCAGTTCTTGCAACCTTCTTCATATGTTTCAGCCTCCAGTCCTCTAATAATCTTTGTTGCTTTTCTCTGCACTTTTTCTAAAGTCTCAACATCTTTTTTACATCAGGGTGACCAAAACTGAATGCAGTGTTCTAAGTGTGGCTTTACCAAGGCATTATAAAGTGGTATTAACATTTCACATGATCTTGATTCTATCCCTCTGTTTATGCAGGCTACTCATAGAACTGTATTGGCTTTTTGGCAGCTGCTGCACACTGCTAGCTCTAAGTTTTAAATGGTTGTTCACTAGGACTCCTCTGTGAGATTCCTCTCACAGTTACTTGCTCACAGTTGAGCAAGGAACCACATATATTGTATCTTTAAAGGGCAGGTGGTAGAGAAGGCCTGGATAGTAATGAAAATCTTCTTGATTGCAAATAAAACAGAAATTAGGAAAATATGTTGGTCCAGCATACATGCTTCTTCATTCACTTGCAGAGGAGCTAAGGTCTTGCAAGAAATTTGCCATCTACTGATTGCTCAGAACATCAACAAGGAGCCCGTCCAAGAAGCTGCCATCCCTCTGAACAAAGGAAATGTGTAATGTCAGCAGTAGCTCATTTAAAAATCTCTTTCTTCAAATTACTATTTTATAAGGTCAGTTCAAGGAGAAGATGAGCTTTATATGTATATTTTAAACTTATTATAGATTAGATGAACAAGATGAACTCTCAGTTTCTGGCTCCTTGATGGGAGATGGAGAGGAACAGTATAATAATCTACAGTATGGAATATTGAACCCAAGTGTCCATGGCAGTAACCATATTAAAAATTATGTTGTTTAATCTCAGATAATCATACAAAGGTATTCAGAGAGTCATCTGTTAGGACAGTAATGGAAATTAAGTACCCCAAAGCAATGGCATTTAAGTAATTGTTTGAGCACATCCAATGAAGGAGAATCTACCACTTCTCAATGCCATTATTCCATGTCTCCCAACTATTTTACTAGCTTGCCAATCATTAGATTATGGGGTATTTTGTCCAAATTCATTGCTGAAATCAAGGTATATTATATTTATAGCATTCCCATGATCTATTACAGAAGTTATTTGATAAAAATAACATAAGATTAGGTAATATTTGTTTTTGATAAATCTATGTTAATAATAATCACATTACTTTTAAAGTCCTTACAAATCAACTTCTTCATTATCTGTTGCAATTTTTTTCAAATATGAATGTCAGACCATAGATAAACAGAAAAAAGTTATGGAAGATTATTTTGACATATGATAACTATAAAGAGATTATTATATGCATGGAGATGGAAAGATTCAGTACTACCTGCTATGGAGGAATATTGGTAAAGATGACAGATTTGCTGAAATTGAAACATTGACTTTTTTGATTAGAGAAAATACATTACCCACATTTACCAGTGACTGAAAACTTCTTATAGACTTTTTGCATAAAAATGAAAACTGTCGTGTCCATCGGACATGATGCCAGGAGTCGGTGACTTGTGCATTAGCTCTTTATTGGGTACAGGAACCGAACTGGATCTAAAGGCAAACTTCGCGGCTTTTTATTTCCAAGCCGCGGCGGCCACGGCCAATGGCACCGCTTTGAATCTCCCGCGATCCAAATGGACCAATTGCGGGAGATTCTCAGCGAGCCAATCAGTGCGGCTCGCCTAGCCAATCAGAGTGCCCCGCGCTTTGGCCAATCAAAGCGCAGGGATCTCAAGAATGCAAATGAGGGGACATAACACCCCTCCCCTCTTGGTTCAGTCCTTACGTTGCGTAGTCCCGTAGGTAGGCGGGGCTCCGTCTCTGCCTACTGGACCTGCGCAGGTCAGTTGTAGGTTGGATCCCGGCCGGTTCGGTCGGGGTCTCCGTTTCTCTGGACTCCGTCGTGGGAACCGCCTGGTCTGTCTGGCCGGGCCACTCTCCGCAGCTCCCTCCTGGGCTTCCCGGGTTGGTTGAGCCGCGGGTTTCGCCACTCCCGCTCGGTCTTCCCGGGTTGGTTGAGCTGGCCTGGCTGTCTCTTCCTGGCGAGGTTTCGTGCTGGCTGCTTTCAGGTGAATATGGCTGGTTTATTCCTTCTCGGTTTTGGTTCCCTGGGTATTCCCTCCCCTCTTGGTTTGTGTTGTGGGGGTTGGTTTTGCTTGGTTGCGCGTTGGTGGTCTCTTGGGTGGTCGTCCTCAATCTTAACTGGTCGATGTGGCGCTTCCACGCTCGTCCGTCGGTTGTTTGTAGCCGGTACGAGTGTGGGCCTGTTATTTGTGTGATGACGGCCGGTATCCATAATGGGTCTCCCGTTAGGTTTTTCGCGTAGACGGCGTCGCCTGGTGCGAAAGTTCGGTGTTTGCTGGTTGAGTCTGGGGGTTTCTCTGGGTTGTACGTGGGGTGTAATCTATCAAGTGGGGACCTTACTTTCCTTCCCATTAGCAGATCGGCTGGGCTTTTATTCGTTGTGGTATTTGGGGTTATGTGTTGGATAAAAAGTAATTTGTTTATTTTGTCCTGGATCTCCCCGTGGTCTATTTTCTGGATGGTTTTCTTTGTGAATTGAACCATCCGTTCCGCCCCACCATTCGCTGCCGGATGCGCCGGGGCTGTCAGTGCGTGTCGTATGCCCCTCTCCGCTAGGAATTTTTTGAATTCTAGCGAGGTGAATTGGGGCCCGTTGTTGGAAACGAGGACGTCTGGGAGGCCGTGTGTTGCAAAAAGTTTGCCGAGTTCTTTGGTCACGGCCTCCATGGTAGTTGTTCTCATGTTGCTTACCTCCAGCCAGTTGGAGTAAGCGTCTACGGTTATTAAGAAAGTGTGTCCTTTTGTGGGCCCGGCGAAGTCTATGTGGATCCTAGACCAAGGTCCCCTGGGGGTTTCCCACTCTAGGATGGGTGCTGCGGGTGGGCTTGGCCTAGTTTCCTGGCATCGTTGACATCTTGCTACCCAGGCCTCGATCGGTTTGTCCATCCCTGGCCACCAAGCGTAACTTCTGGCCAGGGCTTTTGTCCTAACGATGCCTGGGTGCCCCTCATGTAACAGTTCCAAAATCTTCCCTTGTAGTTTTTCGGGGATGACCACCCTATCCCCCCATAGTATGCACCCTTTTAGTAACGAGAGTTCCATTTGCCGGTTCTGGAATGTCCTGACGGACTCGTCGTTGTCCCTTTCCGGCCACCCTTTTTCTACCCAATGCAACACCTGCGCCAGACGTTTGTCTTTATTTGTTTCTCGGGCAATGTCTGACGCAGTTATGGGTAGGTTGGGTAGAGTCTCTATACTGAGGGTGGTCGTCGTGGGTGCTGGGTCAGTGTCAGGTTCCGGTAACGGTGAGCGGCTTAAGGCGTCCGCATGGGAGATCGTCTTACCCGGTCTGTGTGTGAGTCCGTAGTTGTCGGCGGCCAGGAACTCGGACCACCTTGTCATTCGGGGAGACAGAATGTTCGGGGTGGCCCTGTTCCCTGCAAGGATTCCCAGCAGCGGTTTGTGGTCGGTGATGATGGTAAATGTCCGGCCGTAGAGGTACTCATGAAACCTTTTTACTGCAGCGACGATAGCCAGAGCCTCTTTGTCCAGCTGGCTGTAGTTCCGCTCCGGTTTGGTGAGGGTCCTTGAAAAGAACGCGATGGGTGCTTCTTTTCCATCGGGGAGAGTGTGGCTGAGGACAGCGCCGACGCCGAAGGGTGATGCGTCGCATGTGACGGCTAGTGGTAGGGTCTTGTTGTACTGGATGAGGACGGCATCCGAAGTGAGTAGGTCCTTTGTTTTCTTGAAGGCGGCTTCCTCACGTTTCCCCCAAGTCCAGGTCGCCGCCTTGTCCAAGAGCCTATGCAAAGGCTCCGCCGCTGTCGCCTTTTGGGGCAGGAAGACATTATAAAAGTTAAGCAGCCCCAGAAACGCCTGCAGTTCTGTCTTTGACTTGGGTGTGGGGGCTTCTTTGATGGCTCTGATCTTTTTGCTGGTGGGGTGAATGCCGTGGCGGTCTAGGAGATATCCTAGGAATTCAACCCGCTCTGTGTATAATTGGCATTTTTCCCTCTTTACTTTGAGCCCGGTCTCTTTGAACTTGGTTAGGACCTCCCTTTGGCGACTCTCTAGTTCGGCCTGGTTGGTTGCCGACACTAGGACGTTGTCGAAGTAGGGTACCACCCCCTTGATGCCTTGTAACAGTCTTTCCATTAGGCTTTGGAATATTCCAGGTGCCACGCTGACTCCGAATTGGAGTCAGTTGCATTTAAAGGCTCCCCGGTGGGTGACTATGGTTTGCACCTCTGCTGTTTCCTCATCGACTGGCAATTGTTGGTATGCCTGGGCGAGGTCGAGTTTAGCGAAAACCTTGCCCCCTCCCAGGGAATGCAGTAGGTGTTGCACTACTGGGACGGGGTAAGTGCTTTGCTGCAAGGCGCCATTTAGGGTAGCCTTATAGTCCCCACAGATTCTCACTGACCCATCAGGCTTAATCGGGGTCACAATGGGAGTCTCCCACCGGGCGTGATCTATGGGTTGCAGGACCCCTTGCTTGACGAGCTTGTCAATTTGCTCGTCAATCTTCGGTTTAAGCGCGAATGGTACCTGCCTTGGTTTTAGGCGTTTTGGGGGGACGTTTGGGTCTAGGCTGAATGATATAGGGGGCCCTAGGTTTCCATCGAACACCTCTTGGAATTCCTGGGCTAGTTGTTTCTCCCAGTTGTCGTCAGCGATGTGTTCAACGCCCGTGACTGTGATGCCGAGCGGTGCGAACCATTGGAGTCCCAGTAGGCTTGGGCAGTCACGATCGATGATGGTCAAGGGAAGTCTTTTGGTGTGTCCTTTATAGGTTACCTTGAACTGTCCGGTTCCGACTACAGGGATGCGGTTTCCCTGGTAGTCTTTCACGATTAGTCTCTGGTTGTCTAGGGCTTTTCTCTGGATGGTAGGCACCAAGCGTTTTATTTCTTGCCATGCTACCATGGAGAGGTAGGACCCGGCGTCCACCTCCATTTTACATGGCTTGCCTTCGATGCCTACCTCCACGTAGACCTTCCGGGCATCGTTGGTTGTGGCGTGGCCGATGGTGACCGTCTGATGGGTCTCCTCTCTTCGCCGGGTCTCGCCACCTCGTAGGGATCATCCGTTCCGGTCCCATCTGTTGTCAGCGGGGCGATCTCTGGTCCGGGGTGGTGTGCTTTCTCGTCTCCATTCACTCTGGTCCCATCGTGTAGGGCTGCGGTTCTTTTTGAGACGGCAGACGCGGGCAATGTGTCCCTTCTTGTCGCAATGCCGGCAGATTGAATTGAAGAACCGGCATTCAGACCTGGGGTGAACGCCTCCGCAACCGGCACAGGTGGTCCTCGACTTACGACCCCGCCGGTTCCGTGGGTCGCGGCCTGCCTGGAGATGGTGGATTTCCTCCTCCTCGTCGGAAGTGCCCGATGCTGAGTGGACGTCACCCTGGTAGGTGGTCATCTCGGGTTGGGCCTCGGTCGACCTTGCAGGGTGGTTGCTCCCGCTGCGGTCCCCGGCGTTTAGTCTGCACATGCGGTTGGCGGACTTTCGGGTAGCTTCGGCTGCTGTGGCTTCGGCGAGGGTATCGACGAGGGTGATGTTGCCCTTGGCCATCAGCCGACTCTGGAGGACGGGGTCCCAAAGGCCGAGCACAATTCGGTCTCGCAGGGCTTCGTCCATGTTGTCGAATTCGCACAGCCCCCCTAGGTGCTGTAGTTCTGCGACGAAGTCGCTGAAACTCTCACCCGACTGTTGGTCCCGACGGTAGAACTCGTGTCGTTGGATGAGGATGGGCATGGCTGGAGCGTAGTGTCGCCGGAGTATTGGCTCGAGATCGTCCCAGTCTATCGTGGTCACGTCGGCGGGTTTGGCAAGCGCTTTGGCCATCTTAAACACTGCTGCCCCGCAGTGGGTCAGGAATACGGCTTGCTTCTTCGGGCTGGTGGTGTCCTTCAGGTCGCTGCACTCAAGGAACATGCGGAATATGTCTGAGTACGATTCCCAGTCCTCGCTGGCGGGGTTGAAGGGTGCGGGAGGCGTGATGTTTTCCATCGTGGAGTTTCGTCTGGCTTCCGTCGGACACGTGCTTCGGTTCAGGATCAGGATCCCACCTTCATCACCAGTGTCGTGTCCGTCGGAAATGATGCCAGGAGTCGGTGACTTGTGCATTAGCTCTTTATTGGGTACAGGAACCGAACTGGATCTAAAGGCAAACTTCGCGGCTTTTTATTTCCAAGCCGCGGCGGCCGCGGCCAATGGCACCGCTTTGAATTTCCCGCGATCCAAATGGACCAATTGCGGGAGATTCTCAGCGAGCAAATCAGTGCGGCTTGCCTAGCCAATCAGAGTGCCCCGCGCTTTGGCCAATCAAAGCGCGGGGATCTCAAGAATGCAAATGAGGGGACAGAACAAAAACATTTCATAAATTGATGTTTTATAGTTCTGATTATTAGATAGGATAGTTACAGAATAACCTGATGTAACTTTAGAGAGCTTAAAATATATTTGTACTTAAAAATGTGAAGAATAGACATTTCATGTCTTTCATTTTTTGTTTCCTTATACTTTTTGCTTTTTCTTTGATTTCTTTTTCCTTATCTTTTATTAATTCTATGTATTAGTTTTTATCTTCATGTTTATCTTTAGTTTTAATAAAAATTATATATTTAGAAAATATTGTTAGACTGGACTACAGTTTGCTGAATCTTGCTTTCTCTCTCTCTTTTTTGAAAATAGGAACAATATTTGTTTTCCTCTAGTTCTTAGTCATTTCACATGTTCCTTAGGATTTTTAAAAAAACATAATGCATAAAGGTTTAGTCTGACATCAGATAGTTCTTTTGGAAATATAGGGTACAATTAATGTAATCTTGGAGATTTAAATTAATTTCCCTCTTATTCCAATATCATTGAAGAGTAGGCTTTAAGTGTATATAATCTATTTGGTTTTATCACTCATTACCTTGGAGAGAAGTCATATGGTTAATACTACTGGAAAAAGGTAGCTGGGCAAGATAGTGGTTGCAATAGAAATAGCAAATTTTATGCCAGAATAGGTTTCTGCATAATTCTCATAGGTGAACAGAGAGCACCTCAGCTCAGCTGTAAAGAAAAGTCTTCAGTGTCCTTCAAATCAGCTACATATCAAACCTGATAGATTTCTAACTGGGGCAATTGGAGCAACATCAAACCATTTTAGATTGCTTCCTGGGCTGCGTTCTCTTCCTTTGTAGACCTTTTGTCTTTAAAGTTGAGAAACAGGCAAATTGGCACTGCTCACCAAGTTCCCTCGAGACAAAAGTGGTTATTTTGACTTCATTGAAAAAGAGGATGAAAAATTATCCAGACTTTCATAAATCTGCATATACTACTGGTAAATAGACAAGTAGGCAGATAGATAGCCAGATGAATAAATATATATAATCAGACAAACAGGCAGTCATTGGCAATCTGTGAACATGATTGTTTGCTAATAGATGTTTTGCTATCTAACTAGATAACATCATCAGTGTGATAGATTCAAATTTAAAAATTGTCTCAAATTGCAGAACACAAGATTAAGATTTAAATTATGGAAGGATAGGTTTTGATTGAAATCTTAGGAAAAAAACTCCCACTCAGTAAAAATAGTTGACAATTACCAAGAGCTTCCTTTTAAGCATGTATTTTAGCAGAGGCTAAACAACTATCTATTGAGGATGCTTAATCTGGATTCCTTGTTTGTCTTAGACTTAAATAACCCTCTCCCACTTTGATTCTGTGATTTTCTATTGCACAAGGAGAAATACAATATATCTGGGTACAATGGGAATGGAGAAGTCAAAACTATGTGCTTATATTGATAAATGTTGATGAGCAATTGAAAGACAATTCAAAATATTCATTTTTATGGAGAAAACAACTTTCTCTTGAATTTTGATGGAAAGAAAAAAATGGTTTGGAAATCATAGAGTTAGAAATCATTACCAAATCACTTTATTCTCTTATAATATTTTGATTCATCTACTCTCTCTCTCTCCTCCCTCTCTCACATCTTTCTGTCTGTCTTTCATCTATTTATCAGTACTATAGAATGAAGATATCTTCATATTATGGTTCTTAATAACAAGAAAGATATGTGCCTGTGAACTGGATAAATGTGCAAGTCAGAGTGGATTGTATCAGATTAAATGAGATCTAATTTTCTAGGATCTAAGCTTGATTATCATGTTCCTAAAAATCTTTAGCAAATGTCTATTGTGCAACCAATTAGAAAACAAGTCAAATTTATATAAAACAAACTCCAAAATGTATGACTCAGAATGTTGGGAAAATATTTTCATTTGTTAGTCTAGTCTGGGTTTTTTTTCTTTGTTGTATTCATGAGACAGATTCCAATATCAATCAGTTATTAACAGCTTATCCTCTCATATATTATGCAAATGACCATATTCAGGCAATAAAAGAGATACTATAGGAGAGGATGCCTGGAATAAGACATTGTGTTGTACATGACTAATAAGCACTTATTATTTGAAAACCATTCTTTAAAAATTCACAGAAAAAATCTCTTTGATATCATCATTAATGCAACCGTTTTCAGAAATATACCCTACAGCAACCATTTGTGATGTCCTTTGAGTCACATGGCAGTTCCTCCTCCCTTTTTCTATCCCAAACTCTGAATCTTGTCATCGCCTGTTTATCCTCATATCACTGGGGAGCCCAGGAGGAAGGAGAAAAAACAGGGAAGGGGGAAACAGCTGGAGGGACAGCAGCAAAGGGAAAGGGTGGAAAAGTCCAAATCTGATTAAATCTTATCACTTAAAAGTGCTGGCCATTAGAATATGACTGGGTCTTTGTGCAGAATTTCTTTCTCAGCATCTGGCTGTTTGTGAGAAAGTCTTGACAATCCTTAGTTTTATTTTATTTTGATTTATTTATTTTGATTTGTCAATCGCTTACAATATAATAGGTATAAGTTTATACATAGTTATGAATACATGAAATGGGTACATATAAGAAAAATAAAAGAAACAATAGGACAGGGATGGTAGGTACATTGGTGCTGTTAGGAATAACAAGGTTACCTAATGTAGTTTGGGTAAAATAATATATATAAACTATGATAGTGAATTGAAGTGTGTGTCACTTTAAACTGCAAAGCATGTAATTGTGGGTGCGGTTGTAAAACCGCCATAAAAGGGAGCAAGAGAACTTGATTGCTTACTGTATTACTGTATTGCTTGCTGACAATGATGGATTGATGGTTTGTTAACTGCGTGTTTCCCTGCTGCTGTTGCTGAAGGAAGAAAAGAGGTTTGACTTCTTTATATCTCCACTGAGAGAAGATATATTATTGGACTGATATATGTAAGTTTACTGACCTCTTTTTCGACACTGGAATTTGCAACTGAATAATCCCCAGACGGACTGAACTAGTGAATGATATATGGACTGTTTTGACTATGCTAAAACTCTTACTGGAATAAACTATTTAACTAGCACAGTGTATCTGTTTTTACTGAGTGTAAGCTACAAAAACATTTATCTCACATATTTGCCTGCCTGACTGCCTGACTGCCGTGCAGATTTTGCTAGGGTATATCCCTACCAGGTGCACTTATGCACGCTCCCTACAGACCTCTTAGGAAAGGGGTGAGGTCAATAATAGACAGTCTAAGGTTAAAGTTTTTGGGGTTTGGGGAAAAAAACCACAGAGTCGGGTAGAATATTCCAGACATTGACCACTCTGTTGCTGAAGTCGTATTTCCTGCAATCAAGTTTGGTGCGATTAACCTTGAGTTTGTATCTATTGTTTTCTCTAGTGTTGTTATGGTTGAAGCTGAAGTATTCATTGACAGGTAGAACATTGCAATGTATGATTTTATATACTATACTTAGATTGGACCAAAGGCGGCGTAGTTCTAGGTTTTCTAAGTCCAGTATTTCAAGTCTGGTGGCATAAGGTATTCTGCAACGAGTAAAGGAGTGGAGAACTCTTCTTGTGAAATATTTCTGGACTTTCTCAACTATATTAATATCAGATACATAATGTGGGTTCCAGACTGATGAATTGTATTCGAGTATTGGTCTAGCAAATGTTCTGTATGCTCTAGTTATTAGTGTAATATTATGTAAGATTAGGTTAACAACTCTTAGTTGTCCTGACAAACTATACATTCAAAAGCATACTGGAAGTCTGGAAAAGTAACTGTTGGAAACTGAATTTTGGTGCTCATTTCCTACAAAATCTCAAAAAGATACAGGTTGCCATGAAGAAAGCCAGGGGTTATGTAGGAGGAGAAGAACTACTGTAGCAGAAGCACCAATAATACCGGTAGAAATTCAGATCTATGGTGAGCTCTGCTATGATGCAAAAATCTTAGTAGGGACTTGATCTCTCTCTTATGTGATATCAATGCCCTTTTGCAAGGAACAGTTATGAACGAAACCAAGAGCAATGGGATTCTATCAGATCTGATTCTGTCAGAATTTACAGAGAGACACATGTTGCTGTTGGCTATCTGTCCCTTACTGCATTTTTTGGATGTTAATGTTACATAGTCTGAGCTGCTCCCCCCCCCCCCCAAATTGGGGTTTGATTGGGATATATTCCCTGCATCATAATGTTTTAAAATATGTTAACAATAGTTTTGCCCTGTACACCTAAAAAGCTAAACCTTGAGTGTTATGGTTTGGTTAGTTTTTGCTTCCAGCATAATTATGGATTCTAAGGACTTTGACCTGCTCTAAATCAAACTATAATCAAGGGTCTGATGCTTAAAATTCAGGAGTTAATTCTGTTATTTTCTTATATGTTTTGCGATAACAATATGACATATGGAGTTAACGCGTACGGAGGGAGTAGTGTGATTTAGTGGTGGCCAAAAGCCACAAAATGGTTAAAGCAAAACTGGACCCTTTTGGGAAAAGAAAGCTTGGTCTGACCTCCAGCCAATAGTTGCCTACAGTGGTGAAGGCTGAGCATTCCATTGTCTGCCATATCAACTGCCATTGATAAGAAATGACAGGTACCCAAAGGGAAATGAAGCACTAGAAAGAAATGAAGAAAAATGTATCCTGTCAAGACCTCTGAGGAATTGTGGCTTTGTTTAGAGGAACATTAATACATTTTTCAGCAGTATTTTGTACTCACCAGCTCTGTACATCCTGCTTTTCTTTCTTTTTCCAAAACAGAATGGGGATTTAATAAGTGCAGAAAGAGCAGAAGGGAGAAGAACTTGGGAGGGAGAGGTGGCACAATGTGAGTCTATCCTACATTGGCAAGAAATATTTCTGGAAATTCCATCTGCTAAGTTCTGCGCATGGGTGCAAGGAATGGAGACGAGGCAGTGAATAGTGAACTTCAACTCTTTATTAATCATTCTGAACAGAGCAAAAAACCTAGGGCAGCAGCAGCCCTTTTATAGGTCAGGCTGCTGACCTATTAGCCAATGAGAAACATGGAAGTGTTAAACCCTTGAATCAATGAGAGTGGCTCGTTAACAGCCAATCAGATTCTCCAGAACGGACCAATCCGATATCGCTATTATCGGCCAATCAGAAGTGCAGGATTAGAACCCTGCTTTTTCTTTAAGGTTTGTTAAAACTTTATTTAAGCGCTTTTATTAGTTCATAACACCATCCATTTTAAAAGCAGTTGTTTTTGCTGCAATTATATTTCAGCAGAAAAGAGAAAGAGTAGGCACTATCTTGGTTCTTTTTTATAAAGTCCTATTATGAAGAAGAGAGCCAGACTGTATAATGATTAAGGCACCAGGTTAGAAACTGGAAGGCTACAAGTTCTAGACTTTAGGAACAAAGCCAACTGAATGACCTTGAGCCAGTCACTTTCGCTCAGCCCTAGGAAGGAGACAATGGCAAACTACATCTGAAATTTTGCCAAGAAATTGCAGGGACTACTCCAAATGGTTGCCTTAACACTGACCTGAAAATATTCACATGTGTGAAGTTCTTTTAATTTTGGGAAAATACAGAATGGTTTATTTCATAGAAATAGCAACTTTCCTTTCCATTTGCTAAGCTGCCATTATGATAGCCAGTTTGGTCTAACCAAAGTTAAGGTCCTGGACTAATAGAGAGCTTAACTATTAGATCTGCCTTAGACACTGGGTTAGTCATTTTCTCTCAACACTAGGAAAACTGGCAAAGTATTTCTGAAAATGTTGCCTTCTGAAAACTGAATAACAGTCCTTGGCACCTGAAAACAAAGAGAAAAAGATTGATTGATGATGTGCCATTAAATGATTTTTGACTCCTAATGGCTACATAGATATTCACCATTAGGAGCTGCCCATAGCTTGTTTTTTTCAAGTCTTCTAATGGTGCATTTATTACTACTGTAACTGAAATCCTCCATCTTCTTCTAGCCATCCTCCTCTTCTCTTTCCTCTTCCACTGTTCCAGGCATTAGGGAAGAGTGGAAAGAAGGGGAGGAGAATGTCATTATATTATTATTGTTGTTGTATAAAATAAATGAACCATTCCTCTAGTAGTTGATACCTTTCAAGAGATGCAATGTTAAATATGCCTGCAAGAAAATGCAGTGATCAAAGAAAGCTTGTTAAATAGTTTCGATATGCATTTTAAAAACTTGCTTAGTTTTTGCAAACTAAACATACATACCCATCCTGGCAAGTGTTCTGGTAGAGCTAATCTCTCTGCATTATGAAGACTTCTGACAAATTTTGACAAATGCTTTTACCATAAAAGTACTGCTTCTGATAAGGAAGGTAGTGACAGTTTGTTTTCCTTCTCTTTCTTTTTGTTCGTATCCAATGATCCTTGCATATGTAAGTACCATGTGATTCTCTTTTGGGATAAGTGACATGAAGAGTGCAGTAAAGAGTAAAGAGTAAGCCTATGCAATAAGGAAAAAAAATGAGGTTAAACCTAATTTCTAACAACAAACTATCTTTCTATATCTTCTAATTCTGGCAAGCCATCTTGGCTGCTACCACATACATCCATAGCTTGATACAATGTCTTTCTTTAATTTCTTACTTTTCTCTTTTTGAGGATTTTATCAGCTTCAATCAGGATCTTCCCATTCTTCTCAGTCTATTCACTTGTTTTGTTGTTTCACAACTAAAACCCAATTCATTTTTATCTCTGTAACCAAATCACAGTGTATCTTTTCCATATTAGTCACTCACATTGGTATTCAATCCACATTCATTCAGCACCCATTCATTCTTGAATTGATCTCTTATCACACAACTTTCTTAAGTAACCATTCTTGCTGCATTCTACTTTTTGTGTTTCTTCTCACATATTCATTTCTAACTTCTAGAAAACAAAGCGGGCGGGGGCTCTTATATATGCAGCTATTTTGTCATTCAGTCCTAGCCACAGACTAAATGTTACTCATCATCTTTCCAACAGAATTTAATCTTTTTAAATGTCTCCATCCATTTTCAAAATATTCCAGCAAGCTACAAAATGTGATCTACTTGTTCTGTTTTTCTCCATGTTTGTATAAGTTGGCAGTTGGCCACATTGTTTCTATTATCAATTACAACTACTTTAGTCTTGTAGATTAATTGTCAAGTTCATACAAATGCTGCATCATGCAATTTAGCTAAGATTTTTTACAAATCACAAGCTTTCCCAGCTCCAACCAACATTTATTACTTTTAGTTATATTTTCCTTGTGTAACTACCTTGATCTTTGACATATTAATTTTCAGAGCCATGTTCTTTATTGCATCATACATAACATTTTATATTCACTGAAAACCATTTGAGTGCTCATCTAATAGCATAGCATCACCTCTATATGTAAATACATAAAAATACGTATATTTTCAGATCTTTAATCAATAAAGTTCTAACAGCATGGCAATAATTGTTAATACTTATTTATCTATCCTTCAATAGTCAGGCAAAGATATGTTTTTACATGCACCAAGCAAGTGGCACCACTCCAAAGGAAAGCACCACCATATTTTAACATTTCTCCAGTTCCACAATCTACACCTGCAGCCTTATAATTTTCCAAAATTTCCAAGGCATGTATTACTTCCTGTTCTTCAATATTGTTTTTGATATTAACCCTTTTAGCATTTGTTTCAGTTCCATTCTTATTATTCCTGTATATGAGCTTCAGATGAACCCAATCAAGCCAGACCAAATGGCTCTGTTTTTTTTGGACTTCCTGATTCCAGGGACCTTCTATTTTTGTCTCTCTATGGAGTAGCACTTCTCCGGGTAGACCCAGTGCCCCAGATAGACCCAGTGGATTTGTAGATCCTGCTGGAGGAGCAAGTAGCTGTTGTGTATGTACCATAGTTAATAAAGTATGAGCTTGAGGTAAAGTGCAGGGTTCTGGCCCTGCACTTCTGATTGGCTGTTAGACGGCCAGATCGGATTGGTTAGTTCTTAGGAATCCGATTGGCCCTTAACAGAGAATTCTAATTGGTTAAAAGAGCTAGCGTTCATAGCTCGTTATTGGACAATTCTGACAAGGGTTGCCTATATAAGGCAGCGTTAACTGTTGTTGTTTTGAGAAGTCACTATGCAAATAAAGAGCTGAAAGTTCACTATTCAGAGGCTGTCTCCATTTACTCTGACCCATGTTCAGTACTTAACACTGGCGACGAGGATGGGATATGGAGACGTCTGAACTGAAGAAGCCAGGAAGCAATACCGAGCACGTGATAGACAACGCCAACAACAGAAACATGTCCGGTGGCATCGTACCACCCGCTCCGTTCGATCCGAACCAAGAGGATTGGGAATCCTACATGGATCGCTTCCAAATGTTTCTTGAAATGAATAACTTGAAGGATGCCACACCAGCAAAGAAAAGGCGCTTTTCCTGATGCATTGCAGCCCAGCCGTATTTAAGATGGCTAAAGCACTTGCCAAACCTCGAGAAGTGAAGGCCATGAGCTGGGACGACCTCGAACCCATCCTGAGAGACCATTACGCGCCAACCGTGCCTACGCTTGTGAGACGCTACGAGTTTTATCAGAGGAACCAACGAAAAGGGGAAAGTGTGGCCGATTTCATGGCAGACATCCGAAATTTAGAGGGCCTCTGCAGGTTCGCCGATTTAGAAGAGGCACTAAGAGATTGAATAGTTCTGGGACTAGATGTACTAGGCCTGCAAAGCAAGCTGATGGCGAAAGGCGACATCAGCCTTGCCGACACCATTGCCGAAGCCACGGCAACAGAGGCGACAAAAAAATCAGCTGCACAACTACGGCGAAGCCGCACTCCGGTACCACCACTGACAAGCGACCTTTTATCCAAGCCTGAAGGGCAGCTATCAACAATGCACCACGAGGACCTCCCTTCGTCGTCAGACAGTGACGAAGAAGGGGTCCATCGACTGCAGTCTGACCGGGACCCTCGCCCGAAGCCCTTACGCCCTTGCGCTGACTGTGGAGCCAACCATGCCAGGGCTGAATGCAAATTCCGCGACGCACTCTGCCATGAGTGCGGGAAACGAGGCCACATCGGCCGGGTCTGCCGCAGTTTACCAGGACTCAGCCAGGCCTCAAAAAGGGCCAACTATCGCCAATCGACAGGAAACTGTCCTGTAAGGCGAGAGCCAGTAAACCACTCCTACAGAAATCGAGCTTTGCAAAGAGAAGAGGCTCACCATACCATCACTATCGGTCACGCCTCAGCTTTGGACACTAAGAAAATCCGGGTCATGGTAGCCATCGAGAACCAGCCGTGCCACATGGAGGTCGACTCGGGATCGTCCCTCTCAATGGTATCTTGGAAAACACTCAAGCAACTCATCCCCACAATTCAACGCCAAGACCTCCAATTTCAACGCCTCATCCTCAAGGACTACCAAGGAAATCGAATCCCCATTGTCGGGCCCTGCCGAGTCCGAGTCTCCTTCAAGAAGCATACAGCGTACTTACTTCTAACAGTCATCGATAGAGATAGGCCTAGCCTACTAAGCCTCCAATGGTTCGCGCCACTCGGCATTGAAGTGGCCGGCGTGAACCGAGTCGGTGGTTGTGAGTGGGAGGAAGACCTTATCTCTGAGTTCAGCAACGTCTTCGCGGACAGCTTAGGTGAGTATAAGGGGACCCCGATCTCATTCAGTCTAGATCCAAAAGTAGCTCCCATTCGCTTGAAGCCCCGTCGAGTTCCGTTCGCTCTTAAAGCAAAAATCGATGAACAACTCGACAAGTTAATTGCTCAAGGGGTGTTGAAGCCCATCGATCACTCTCCATGGGAAACCCCTATTGTAACACCCATTAAGCCAGATGGGTCAATCCGAATTTGTGGGGACTACCGGGCCACTTTGAACCACGCCCTACAGCAGAATGCGTATCCAGTTCCAGTGGTGTAGCACCTCCTCCATTCCTTGATGGGCGGTAAGGTTTTCGCTAAATTAGATTTAGCCCAAGCTTATCAGCAATTACCAGTGGATGAAAAAACGGCTCAAATCCAAACAATTGTAACGCACAGGGGAGCCTTTAAATGTACCCAATTGCAATTCGGAGTTAGTGTAGCCCCGGAGATCTTCCAGAGCCTTATGGAAAGATTATTACAAGGAATCAAGGGCGTGGTCCCTTATTTTGATGTATTAATTGCAGCCCCTACCCAAAAAATCTTACGGGACCGTTTGAAATGCGTTCTAAAAAAATTCCAAGAGGCTGGACTTAAGGTGAAAAAAAATAAATGTCAATTGTATACTGACAATGTTGAGTTTCTAGGGTACCGGATTGATAGCCAGGGCATTCATCCTACCGAGGTAAATTAAAAGCGATCAAAAATGCTCCCAGGCCATGCAACAAGGCCGATCTCCAGGCGTTCTTAGGCCTCATTAATTTCTATAATGTATTTTTACCGCACAAGGCAACTGTCGCTGAATCGTTACACCGATTATTAGATAAGAAAGCATTGTGGGTATGGGGTTACCGGGAAGAGCAAGTGTTCCGGAATGTTAAAAAACTTCTCACATCTGACTCTGTACTTATGCAGTATAACGAGACTTTGCCGTTAGTTATAACCTGCGATGCATCGCCTTTCGGGGTGGGTGCCATTTTGAGCCATGTACTGCCTAATGGGAACGAAGCCCCTGTTGCATACTTTTCGAAGACCCTTTCACAAGCAGAGCGGAACTATGGACAAATTGATAAAGAAGCCCTCGCAATCATTTCAGCTGTAAAAAAATTTCATGAATATGTGTATGGAAGGACATTTACCATTATAACTGACCACAAACCGTTGCTAGGGATAATAGCCGGGGACAAGCCAATCCCCTACATATTATCCCCTAGAATGACCCGATGGTCAGAATTCCTAGCTGCTTATAATTATCGCCTGCAATATCACCTGGGGAAAGCCATTCCCCACGCTGACGCATAAAGCCGAGCACCGCTTCCAGAGACTCTCAACGATCCGGCACCAGCGGCAACCACATTGCAGATCGAAACACTCAACTCGCCGCCTATGACCGCCTGAGACATCGCGAGAGAAACCAAATGAGACCACACCCTAGCTCGAGTCCTAGGCTGGGTAGAACGTGGATGGCCATTGGACCAAGTACCAGATGACTTCGCACCATTCAAATCTCGACAGACTTAACTTTTTTCCCAAAAAGGCTGTATCATCTGGGGCAATAGAGTCGTTATCCCAGAGCGACTCCGGAAGACGCTGCTGCGAATTCTGCACGAGGGCCACCCTGGCATCGTGCGAATGAAGGCGCTTGCACGAAGCTACGCATGGTGGCTGGGCATGGACCAGCAAATCAAGTAGTGGGTTAAAGTGTTTTCCAATTGCCAACAAGTCAGCAACACCCCACCAAAAGCCATGCCTACTGAATGGGAGATGCCACGTGGACCCTAGTCCAGAATCCACCTGGATTTCGCGGGGCCAACCAAGGGCTATACCTTCCTGCTGACAGTCGACGCATACTCCAATTGGTTAGAAATTCATCGTATGACAGCTACGACCTCCAAGGCGGTGATCAAAATTCTAAACAGACTCTTTGCAACCCATGGATTGCCAGATGTCCTGGTGTCCAATAACGGGCCACAGTTTACAGCACTAATGTTTGAGCAGTACCTCGCTGACCGCGGCATCCGCCATGCGCTCACCTCGCCTGCGCACCCTGCGACCAATGGCCGAGCTGAACGCATGGTCCAATTTGTTAAAAAGACTTTGCAAAAAGTGGACTATGACAATATCGATGACAAGGTCAACCAAATTCTCTTTTTGCAACACATAACTCCACATAGCGTCACCAGCAGAACTCCCACCGAACTATTGATGGGAAGAAGACTCCACTCCCACCTCGACCGGTTGCAACCTGCTTACGAACTGGAAAAACCAATAGGATTCAATGGCCGCTGTCGCACCTTCCAGGTAGGAGACCTCGTTTACGCACGAAACTTATCGGGCGACCCGTTATGGATAGAGGCAACAGTAGTACGAGTAACCAGCCTTAAATCCTACATAGTGAAATGCTGTGACAATAAACTGTGGAAACGGCACATCGACCAATTACGGTCATGACTCACAACGGCCAGTCAACAACTCCCCCATGACCAAACCGAGGGGGGGGGGAGGTACGGAAGAAGATGAAGTTCCAGGGAATCTGCTCGAAGGGAGCGACGAACTAAGTAATACTCAGGAAATGGAGCAGGAAGGAGAAACGTTTGCACCGCAAGAAATGGCAGCTGAGCAAGAAGCAGAACCACTGCCAAACAACAATCTACCTCAACAGGGGTTTCCGGTTTTGCGTGGCTTCGGGGCAGCAGGAATTCGCGACTGCTCGCGATTCCTGCTGTGCTAGCTGCCGAGGTACCCCCGATCCAGATGGGTCAGGGGGATATGGCTGCCCTGTAGGGACAGCTGAAGAGAGAGGGGAGTTGGACAGGGGGTTGGGGGTGTTGTAGACCCCCTCCTCCTCTGGAAAACCCCCTTTTTCCCAAGGCGGTGGAGCGGCGGTCAGCAATGGCCGCCACGAAGAAGCCAGCAACCGGGTAAGATTGTGCTGGAGGAAGTAAGAAGAGTGAAAGTGCTGTCTGAGCCGGGTCAAGTAACATCTTTCAAATTTGTTGGAACTGAGCTGTTTGAGTTGCTGGAGGATACATTGTATCCCTAAGAAGATTGAAAGCGGCGGAGAAGCTGTTAAAGGGAACTTTTTTTTTTTTTCTTCACTCTCCCACCCCATGGAAAAAGCAGATATGTTTGGACATATTGGACATTGAAAGTGAATTATTCTGAAAGTTGAAGCTAAGGGACAAAAGGGTTTCTGGACATTGAAAAACTTAAGAATTGGAAAACCCTTATTAGAGGTATGGATTTCTGATTATTTAAAGTTGATATTGCAAGTGGGAAGGGAGAGAAAAAAAAAATTGGAGCAGAAGCTGAAAAAGGAGGAGATTGCCTAGAATCCCAAAGAAAGGTATATGGTAATTGGACCTCTTTGATTAAACATTAACCCCAGAAAGAGAAAGAGAAGAAGGAAGAAAAGTATTAATTTTTGGAATTTTTTTTTGAATTATTTTTGATTAAAAATATTTGTGGTTGTTTTGGAAAAAGTTTCTTTTTTCATGATGGCATCGCTTGTGGATGAACTAAAGACTGAATATCAAAAATATAAAAAGGAAGATACTTTGGGCGCTTTGTTTCAATTCTTAGAAATGGCGTTATGTACTTATGAAAAGTTGACTACGCAGCAGAAGGACTGGGACAAAGAAGAAGAGGAAGAAGAAGCCATCTTTGATGAACAATGGGTTCTTTCCGGGGAGGAGGAGAAAAAGGATAAGAAAAGGGGGATTTTAAGAATTATAAAAACAACCAAAGAAGAGAAAAATGAGCGGAAAGGTGGAGGCAATGTTAGAAAGCAAAGGAAAGGGAGTAAGAAAAGGGAGGAGGAAAGACAAAGGGGTAAAAAGGGCAAGGAGAAGAATAAACAAGAGAGAAAGGGGGGGAGGAGAAGCCTCAATGGGGGGAAGCAAGATCTAAAGAAAAAAAGTTTATTCAGAGACAATGGGTGAATTTAATTTAGGATAAAAGAGGGATTCTGGAGGGTACATAAGATTGTGTTTTTTATATGTGTATTTAGAGTATAAAATTCATTGTGTAATTTTAGAATCTATTAAACAGAATCCCAAGAAAAATTGTTATATGAAGTACTTTTAAGTTAGGGTAATGAGTTATAGACGTTACTCCAATTGGTGTATAGGAGAAGTATAATAAAAGAAAAAAGATGAATGGATAGTTGGAAATAGAACAGACAAAGAATATTATTGAAAATGGCAATAAGATATGAAAGGATATATAAAGGTTTTGTTATGTTTTTTTTTGGATTTTGTATATTGAAAAAAGGCAAAAAAAATTTAATTAATAAGAAATAATTTGGATGAAAAGGAGAAGTTGGGATAAGATATGAAGTTAAATAGATAACGTATTGATACTATAATTTGGAATTGTTATGTTCTATTGGTTTTCTTCTTTTATTATTTTTTCTTAGAAAAGAACTTATAAGCTGTTATGCCTTGTGCATTGTTTATATAAAACTGATAAAAATGGTTTACATATATATATAAAAAAAGAAAATGATAATAAGAAGGATATATAAAGTGAATATGATGTTTGAATTTGTGTCTGTGTGAAGAGTTTCAACCCGGGATCAGACAACCTTCAGAAAAGATCTTTTAGTTTTGTTTGTTTTACTGTGTTTTCTGTAAAATTAATAAAATTTGTTTAAAAAAAAAAACAATCTACCTCAACAGGACTGCAACCAACCAATCCAACGAAAATCTGAAAGAGTTAAAAGACAACCATCCTATCTAAGGGACTATATAACTACACCATAATTAAGAAGCCAGGGGGAAGGGGTGTTGTGTATGTACCATAGTTAATAAAGTATGAGCTTGAGGTAAAGTGCAGGGTTCTGGCCCTGCACTTCTGATTGGCTGTTAGGCGGCCAGATTGGATTGGTTAGTTCTTAGGAATCCGATTGGCCCTTAACAGAGAATTCTTATTGGTTAAAAGAGCTAGTGTTGTACAATTCTTACAAGGTTGCTTATATAAGGCAGTTCACTGTTGTTGTTTTGAGAAGTCACTATGCAAATAAAGAGCTGAAAGTTCACTATTCAGAGGCTGTCTCCATTTACTCCGACCCATGTTCAGTACTTAACAGTAGCAGTCATGGCTAGAAGGAACTTTGTGCAATTTGGTTGTATATCACTTGCACCTATTCCTGGAACGGGGGCCCTGCTCACTGTCACTCATCTTCTTATGACCTCTAGTTTGCACTATGCAAAATATTCTAAATGGGCTGCCCTCGAAGACTATTTGGAAACTTCACCGGTTGCAAGGTGTAGCAATGTGGACAGTTGATGGTATTGATTACTTGGTTCATGTGACACCACTGCTCCATGAACTGCATTGACTTCCAGTATGCTTCTGTGTGCAATTTAAGGTGCTGCTTTTTCACCTTTAAAGCCCTTCATGATTTGGGACTGTGTTAATTATAGGACTGTCTCTAGTGAATGAACTCTACTCATCCTTTCCAGTCAGGCAGAGGTGCATGCTCTGGTATCTTTGGCCAAGAGCTGATAGGGCTCACAAGGAGAGCCTTTTTTGCAGTGGCATCTCTATTTTGAAAGCCCACTTTTACTCCAATATTCTCATATTACTTTATGCAAATTTTAGTCTCTAATCCATGGATTATTTTAGCAACCAGTACCTGCTGAAATCCCCTCAAGATGGTATGCTGAGATTCCGTGAGCATATTGACACATGGCCTATTTTTAAACCCAAATTATTAGAAAAAATATTTTGTTTGCATTTGGATTTTTTTTATATGAATATATTTCAACCCCAACCTTCATGCATACATTATTTATCTGAGAGCAGACCTAGAGATTTCAAAAGCATTCCTAGGCATTTTTATAAGAGAAATCAGAGGTTAATATTTTAATCCTTGGCATGCTGCAATGCTTCACTGGATTCAGGTGGAGTTACTGTTAGGTAAACATGCTGAAGAATAAGGAAAACATTCAAAGGAAGGGCAGATTCAGCTGCCAGAAATAATAGTTGCAAGATCACAGTCTTAAGTACAGATGGATTAATGATACTGAACACCTATTCTACATATTTTAAAGTTAGGGCTACATATTTGGGCTAAGAAACAGGTGACCTCTAGATAAGAGGTCCCCAACTGATGGGCTGTGGACTGCTACTGGGCCTGGAAAGTTCCATTTATTGAAACTTTCATTTAAGGATTTAGGTTGCATGTATGAAATCATTCCACCACCACCACCATGCTGGCTACTTGGGGATCCCAGTTCTAGATGGCAGCAAAAAGATTGCTAGCTCTTCTTAAATCAACCATGAAGGCCTTGAAAAGAAATATTCAGATGCTGTGATGTGTCTGTACCTATAAAGATCAGAATAGCTCAGGCAATGATATTCTCTGGAAGGAGAAGGATCAACAACTAGGTGGATGGACTCAGTTACAATGACTATGAGGGCACCGTTCTGCACTTTTGACCTTCCTGCCTACATTTCCTCCACTATTTTTATTTATTTATTTTATTTTGTCAAGCGATTATAAGATAACAGGTATAAGTATAAACATAGTTATGAATACATGAAATGGATACATATAAGAAAAATAAAAAGAAACAATAGGACAGGGATGGTAGGCACGTTGGTGCGCTTATGCACGCCCTCTACAGACCTCTTAGGAAAGGGGTGAGGTCAAAAGTACACAGTCCAAGGTTAAAGTTTTTAGGGTTTGGGGAAGAAACCACAGAGTCAGGTAGAGTATTCCAAACATTGACCACTCTGTTGCTGAAGTTGTATTTCCTGCAATCAAGTTTGGTGTGGTTTACCTTGAGTTTGTATCTATTGTTTGCTCTAGTATTGTTATGGTTGAAGCTGAAGTATTCATTGACAGGTAGGACATTGCAATGTATGATTTTATACACTATACTTAAATCGGACCAAAGGCGGCGTAGTTCTAGATTTTCTGGATCTAGAATTTCGAGTCTGGTGGCATAAGGTATTCTGCAATGAGTAAAGGAGTGGAGAACTCTTCTTGTGAAATATTTCTGGACTTTCTCAAATGTATTAGTATCAGATATGTAATGCGGGTTCCAGACTGATGAGCTGTATTCAAGTATTGGTCTAGCAAATGTTTTGCATACTCTAGGTAGTAGTGTGATATTACCAGAGAAAAAGCTACACAGGATCAGGTTAACAACTCTTAATGCCTTTTTGGCTATGTAGTTACAGTGGGCTCTAGCACTTAGATCATTAGAGATGAGTACTCCAAGGTCCTTGACAGAGTTAGGATCCTCAACAAGGTCAGCTTGTATTTTATTTTCTGATATTTTTTTTGCCAATATGTAAGACAGAGCATTTATTTGTTGAGATTTGAAGTTGCCATTTGTTTGACCACTCTGATACATAGTCGAGGTCTTTCTGAAGGGTCTTTTTAAATCACATCATCTGATTTATTTCTTTTTAAAATAGAATTTATATTACATTGTTTTTATGCTGGTCTTTGGCTTTAGAGCTACTCTGGTCCTGGAGCTGCAGTAGGGGGTTATATAGAAGCTCTCAGAATAATATATATGTGACTTATACCATTATAAGAGCAGATAGATAGCACTTTCAACAACTCCACTGAGTGCCAGGACCTGGATAGTTCCTAAAGCTAACACAATCTTTATAGTTGTCCAAAGTACATGAGTTCAATATAACTAAAATTATCATACAGGATTACACTGGGTAAAAATAGAGAAATCCCCTACCCCCTACAAAGAGGGGAGGTGGAAGTTATGTAAAACCCTGCACAAGGGAATATGACATACTATAATATCTGTATCTCTCGGCTCTGAGAGATGGTAGATAGACTGTACATACCATTCTGAAAATAGAGGCAATTGAACAATGGAAGTCCAATAGATAACTGGGTACTGGTACTAAGAGTAATCAATTGATTAATTTTGCTACTGTCATTATCAGGCAAAGTTTTTTAACTCATGCATGACTGGGTCTTTTTAGGCTAAATCTAAACTGAATTAATTAACCCATTTTTGGTATTCCATAACACACTACAGCCACACATACCTGCCCTAATTATGTGCACAATGAGAACTAGGCCATAGTTGTAATGGAAATATTGACTGATTTCCTAAGGTAGGCTTTTTCAGATGTTTTGCACTAACATCATTTATAACTGCTAGTCAAAATTGCTCATATCAAAATCGTTTATTGATTAGTTTAATTATTTGGGAGTACATTTTCATATAAAATATTTTCCTCAGGAAGCTTCCAGTTTCATCAGGGGATGGAAGTATGAAGGACTTTTTAAAGGAATGTTGGCTAAAAAAGAACCTTAGTTGTTGAGTAAAAGGATAGGAATCACATGACCACAAGGACATTGTAACAGCTTTAAGGAGTGGATGAACATATCATTTGTTTGAACAGTTTCTGAACAAGAGGTCATTAAATGAGAACCACCTGAAGATCCAAATCTTCTACTGATGGGATCTTAAAACTCCCTAGTTTTGGTCATGTGGCTCAAGAAGCAAATCTGGTAGTATAATAATGTTGGTAGCATTTTCAGTGATGTCCCCAGAGATTTTTGCATCAAACTATTATTTCTCCCTTACAGGGAGAAGTTTATATCATTATGCTGGTTCCTCTTCCTAGGAGTTCAACAATACTAGCAATTATTTTGTTGGTTTGTTCTAATTTATATGAAATGGTGGACCATACATGCTGCTACTTTAAAAGGAAAAAGAAAAATTGAGAGAATGTTCAAGATTACTATATCTCTGAATTAAAAAAAACATACTTAAGAAATTGTATGGATTTACACTCTCTGCTTCATTAGATCATAGGATATTTAAAACTGACATTGAAGTAGAAATTCCAAATTCAAAACCTTTCCTGCAGAAAACCTTCCCCCATTCCCTTAGGCATAAAATGTTATCAAGCTACTGATGTATTTTGGGCAGCAAAGAGGGCACTGACTCCAAGGATTAAATAGAGCTGTGAGAATTTAGAAGCCATTTTTTTTCACTCTGCCTCTTAGAAGAATTAGCCTTGTCCAGCTCCAGATGTTTTACAAGGGGCAAAGAAGGAGGCCAGGTACCCTCAAAAGGGCAAAAACATTCCACTTACTCAAAATCCTTGCAGCAATGTATTGAATCTTCTTTTCCTCATCATCTCTGCAAGGTCTTTGATAGGCTTCCTCATTTCTTCTCAATTCAGCGGGTTAGAAGAACAAATTGGAGCTCAAACATAATATCCCACTGGTATATGTAGAATCTTCTAATTAATTCATCTTGGTGAGAACCTCAGAGACTCATTTAGGTCCATTTTGGCAAGGAGAACATTTAATCATTTCTCAAAGCATTGATTTTCAAATCAATTTCTTTGTCTGTTTCCCGGTGCAGCGTAGCCTCCATGACCTCCTTAGTTTTCTCACATTGCTTATGTAAAGTACTTCAAAATTAATTTGTGTAAGAAATCAATTAGTCATTTATGACCTGCAGTTTTACTTACTGTAGCAACAGATAAAGATACTACCCTGGGCCAAAAAAGGAGAAAAAGTTTTGGAATAGACAGGGAATTATTCTTATTTAATTTATCTTAACTACAGCTTTCTTCCTTTCTTTTTTTTTTTTATTAAGGATTTTTTTTTAAAACCCATCTGCTCCATTTCTCTCACTGTTGTAAAACATTGTGTTTAGGGATAGAAATTTCACTTTTGGAAAAGGCCTCGTGGGTTTCTTTGAGACTTTGATAAGTTTTCTATGTAACCTTCCCCCCTCCCATAGTGAAGGGGGTGTGGTGGAGCTAATCAGAATTAATTGGGCTGCTGAGAAAGAACTGTCATGCTCTCTCCCAAGTGCACAAAGAAAGAGAGAGAGAGAGAGAGAGGGAGGGATAGGGAGAGGTGGGGGGGAAGAGAAATGTGCACTGAGGAGAACTTAAGATTGCTCATTAAAAGCCAAAACTCTACTCAATAAATTGAAAGTCACCTGAGAAATATCAAATTTAAAATTCAGATTTTGCACTCCTAATTTTCTGAATCAATTTATAGGTTCAAAATGACAGGTTACCAATTATGACCCTTTCCTATGTTATTCCCCAATTTATTAAATGTCTACCCTAATAGTACCTATATTCATTTAAAATGGCTCAATGTTCTGCTTCTATTTGGAAGATGGATAGATTGATAGTGACATTAGACATGTCATCTCTAAAAGGACTCGCAGACTGCAACATATTTAAACAATTTAGATGTATTTCAGTACCATTCATGGTGATCAGAAGATACTAAGTGTTAAAATTATATTCCAATAAAATATGAAAGAGCTTCTCAGCTAATTTTTGCTCTGAGCAAAGGATAATCCTTTTGGGACATTAGTCTATAATCACGAGCCCACCTTTGAAAAACTTCTGTTTTACTGATTAACAGTTTCACTTTTTGAAACAGGTTACAATGTGGGGCCACAAATCTTGGCCAGAATATTTAGGCCTACAACTTGCACTATATGCAGAAACAAATCCATAGCTAGATTCCTTATCAGAGCGGCATGCACAGCAAAACTTGCTATATGTCTGGTCACAACATTTCGGGGACTGACATTTCTGAACATTGATATGAGTATATTCCACTCAACTTGCAAGTTATGGGAGCATAAATTTGTGTGAACAGATCTATCTTTTCCAAGAAAAGGAACAACATACCCATTACTAAAATCTATTCCTTGTCACTACTGTCTATTAAATACCCTTGCAGTCATCCCAATTTGTAAAGAGAAATAAAACATACTCCAAAGCAGTGGGCACGTTTGGTCAGCTGTTCTCATCTATCCATCCCCAGATCCAACAATATGGCTAACTTGCATGGGCCCCACACACACATGGTAATTTCCCATTTCAGCAGTACATCGTAGTCCCTAGGATCTGATGAAAAAGAGCTAGAGCTAACTTTAACCTAGTACTTAGTTAAGATTAGATTGCCAACCTCCTTCTACGCAGAACTAAAGCTCCTATAAAATGGGTTGGAAATTTATCCATGGCTGGAGCAAGCTCATTCTAGTGAGAAGAATGTAAAATAACAATTGCTTTTATTTTTTCCATTATAGTTATTCATTTATTTTAGTTTTTATGCTGTGTTTACTGTTAGATCTGAGGTTGATCAGTTCGAAGGAGACGCGAGACAATCTTAGTGAGTTCAGCTCTTTATTTAGAATCAGAACAGTCTGGAGAATGCGAGCCGCGGCAGCCCTTCATATAGGGCTGGCTAGCGGCTCTGTGGACAATGGCAGCGCTTTGAATCTCTCGCGATTGACACAGCCAATCGTGGTAGATTCCTAGCGCTCCAATCACGGCCGAGGCTTCAACCAATCAGGTCGCTGTCCGTTCAGACCAATCATCTGTGAGAGTTTGGAGTATGCTAATACAGCACACCCTTCCCCTCTTGGTTTCGCCTCTGTTGGTGCATTGTGATGTAATCACGCAGGTAGGCGGGGCTTCGTACCTGCCTAGTTGACCTGCGCGGTTCAGTTCTAGTGTGGTCTTCAACCGGTTTGGAGGGTTTTTCTGTCGCTCCGGTTTCTGGGGATGGAACCGCCTGGAATGGTGAGCCAGGCCTTTCTTGGTAGCTCCCTCCCAGTCTACCCGGGCTGGTTGAGCTGCTGTTCCTGATGTTCCCACCGGATCTTTCCGGGCTGGTTGAACTGGCTTGGCTGCTCCCTCTGGGTGAAGATTCTGGTGTTTCATGTTCTGTTAGTCTTGTGTTTGCTGGTGAGTAGTGCTGGTTTATTTGTGGCTTATTTGTTCTGGGTGGGGGGTGTTCTGTTTGTGCTAGGGGGTTCCCTTCGATTCTGTTTCCTTGCCCTCCCTTCTAGTTTCTTGCTCGGGTGTGTGGTTTGTGGCGGCTATTCTTGATCTTAGTTGGTTGATGTGCCGCTTCCAGTTTTTCCTATCACTTGTCTCCAGTTGGTACGATAAGGGCCCGGTTATTTGTGTGATTGTTGCTGGTACCCAGAGTGGTTCCCCTGACAGTTTTTTCGCGTATACTGCATCCCCTATGTTAAATTGTCTGTGTTTGCTGAAAGACCCAGGGATGTGTCAGGGTTGTATATGGGATGCATTCTATCTCGCGTTGACCGTAGTTTTCTGCCCATCATTAGTTCTGCCGGGCTTCTATTTGTGGTTGTGCTAGGTGTGATATGTTGAATGAGAAGCATTTTATTTATTTTGTCTTGTATGTTGGCTGCTTCTATTTTCTGTATGGCTTTTTTTGTGTATTGGACCATGCGTTCCGCTTGCCCTTTCGCTGCCGGGTTTACTGGTGCGGTTAGCACATGGCATATGCCCTCGCCTGCCAGAAATTGTTCAAATGCTAGTGTGGTGAACTGGGGCCTGTTGTCCGACACTATCACATCTGGCAGGCCATGTGTGGCAAAAAGTTTGCTCAGTTTCTTTATTACCGCCTCCGTTGTGGTTGACTTCATGGTGCTTACCTCCAGCCAGTTGGAGTAAGCATCTACTGTGATGAGATACATGTGCCCCTTGGTTGGTCCTGCAAAATCTATGTGAATCTGAGACCACGGTCCTCTTGGCGTTTCCCACTCATGGGTTGGGGCGGCGGGAGGTCTGGATTCTTGGCATTGTCTGCATTTGGCTACCCAGGTTTCAATCTGTTTATCCATCCCTGGCCACCATGCATAGCTTCTGGCCAAGCTTTTCATCTTAACCATCCCTGGGTGTCCCTCATGCAGCATCCCCAACACCCTTTCTTGTAATGTTTCCGGGATTACCACTCTGTCCCCCCAGATTATACAGCCCTTCTAGGTAAAAAGTTCAGTTTGTTTGTTTCGGAAGGGTCTGAATAGTTTGTCCCTGTCCCCTTCCGGCCATCCTTTTCCAACCCAGCTCAGGACTCGCGCCAGCCGCTTGTCTTTATTTGTTTCTCTGGCAATGTCTGGCGTGGTCACTAGTGGGTTGGATATTGTCTCTATTTGAAGTACCTTTGTCGTGGATGCCGGGTCGTCTTCCAGGTCAGGCAGGGGTGAGCGGTTCAGGGTGTCTGCGTGGGCGATGTCTTTCCCCAGTCGGTGTACCAGCTGGTAATTGTATGCTGCTAGGAATTCGCACCACCTTGTCATTCTTGGTGAAAGAATGTTTGGTGTGGCCTTATTGCCTGCTAGGATTCCTAGCAGCAGCTTGTGGTCTGTGCTAATTGTAAAAGTCCTACTGTAAAGGTATTCGTGAAATTTCTTGATGCCGGCGACGACTGCTAGGGCATTTTTGTCGAGTTGACTGTAGTTCCTTTCCGGTTTTGAGAGTGTCCTTGATGAGAAGGCGATGGGTGCTTCCTTCCCATCCAGTAGCTGGTAGCTGAGAATGGCGCCGATCCCGAAGGGCGATGCGTCGCATGTTACCGTTAATGGCAGGGTCTCGTTGTACTGGATTAGTACCGCATCAGATGTCAGCAAGTTCTTTGTGTTGTGGAAGGCGCTCTCTTCCCATGCTCCCCAGGTCCAGGTGGCTGTTTTATCTAACAGCCTATGCAACGGTTCTGCCACGGTTGCCTTTTGAGGTAGGAAGACATTGTAAAAGTTTAATGGTCCCAAGAAAGCCTGTAGCTCGGTTTTGTTTTTGGGCCGTGGTGCTTCTCTTATGGCTCTCAGTTTCTTTTCTGTGGGGTGGATTCCTTGTTTATCTAGGAGGTACTCTAGAAATTCGACCCTCTCTGCTCACAGTTGGCATTTCCCTTTCTTGGCTTTGACCCCGAGTCTCTGAATTTCTTCAGTACCTTCCTCAACCGGGCTTCTAGTTGTTTTTCATTTTTCATGGCCACCAAAACATCGTCAAAATAGGGCACCACCCCCTCTATGCCCTGGAGGAGTCTTTCCATTAGGCTTTGGAAGACCCCGGGTGCCATGCTGACTCCAAATTGGAGCCGGTTGCAACGGAAAGACCCCCGGTGCGTTATGATGGTCTGGGCTTCGGCAGTTGTGGTGTTGACTGGCAGTTGCTGGTAGGCTTGCGCCAGGTCGAGCTTCGTGAAAATCCGGCCTCCCCCCAGTGAGTGCAGAAGGTGCTGCACTACTGGGACGGGGTATGCGCTTTGTTGGAGCATGTGGTTTAGGGTGGCCTTATAGTCCCCACAGATTCTCCGGACCCATCTGGCTTGATGGGGGTGACTATGGGGGTCTCCCACCGGGCGTGATCCAGTACCCCTTGCGCGATGAGCTTATCTAGCTGCTCATCAATCTTAGGCTTGAGTGCAAATGGCACTCGCCTGGGCTTAAGGCAGATTGGTCCAATGCTTGGGTCTATATTGAAGGAGATAGGGAACCCCCGGTACTTGCCTAGGCTGTCATCGAAGACTTCCTGGAAGTCCTTCATGAGCGCCGCTTCCCAGTCCGCCTCTTCAATGTGGTGGATGCCGGTTACTTCAATGCTTAAGGGTGCAAGCCACTGCAGCCCCAATAGGCTCGGTCGATCCCAGTCGACGATTGTCAGGGGTAGCACTTTGGTGTGGCCCTTGAAGGTGATTTTAAAGTGGCCTCTGCCGACTACAGGGATGCGGTTTCCTTGGTACACTGAGAATTTGAGTACACTGAGAATTTGAGAATCAGTGTTTGGTCTTCTAGTTCGTGGCGGCGAATGGTGGGTGCCAGGCGCTTGATGGTGCACCATGAGACCATGGAGAGGAAGGACCTGGAGTCCACCTCCATGTCGCATGGCTGGTCTTCTATCTCCACCGTTATGTATACCTTTATGGCGTCGCTTGTGGAGGAATGGCAATGATGATGGTCTGGTGTGTTTCCTCCCTTTGTCTTGCCTCGTTGAGCCGCCTGTTCTGACCCTCTTGGCTCCAGAGGCTCTCCATCTGGTGGTCTCAGTGTCTGGTGGGGGTATTCTCTCGCCGTCGGGGGCTTCATCTTGTCGTCGCGGGCTGTAGTGTCTTTTTTTCCTGCATACCTTAGCGATGTGCCCCCGTTTCTCGCACTGCTGGCAAATTGCATCAAGGAAACAGCAGTCTGAACAGGGGTGATTGCCTCCGCAGCTGGCGCACTGGAACGTCGACTTACGACCTCAGGGTTCCCGTCGTCCTCGTGCTGCTTGCAGGCGGTGGATCTCTTCCTCCTCGTCCTCGGTTTCCGAGAAGGAGTCGATGTCACCATGGTGTGTGGTTGTGTCTCGATGGTCGGTCTCGGATCGCTTCTCTGGGTTTGAAATCATTTCGCCGGTTGCTGGTCGTGGCGTGATACTCGATTGCCACATTCGAGCCGCTGATTTCTTGGCTGCTTCAGCCACGGTTGCCTTGGTGAGGGCATCGGCGAGCAAGATGTCACCCTTCGCCATGATGCAGTTCTGGAGAACGGGGTCTCGGAGTCCCAGGATGACGCAGTCTCACAGGTCCTCGTCCAGGTCGGCGAACTCACACAGGCCACCCAAGTCTTGCAGCACCGCCATGAAATCGCCGAGCCCCTCGCCCTTGCATTGATCCCGCCTGTGGAAATCATGCCGCTGGATAAGGATGGGCATGACAGGGGTGTAGTGGTTTCACAACAGGGGCTCGAGTTTGCCCCATTCCATGGTCTTGACGTCCTCTGGTTTGGCCAAGGCTTTGGCTATCTTAAACACTGCGGGCCCGCAGTGCATGAGAAATACGGCTCGTTTCTTGTGGCCGTTGGCATCTTTAAGGTTGCTACTCTCGAGGAACATCTGGAACCTATTGGTATAGGATTCCCAGTCCTCGGTAGCGGGGTTGAAGGGTGCAGGTGGTGAGTTGATGCCGGCCATGCTGCTTGCTGCTGCGTGCCTCCTCACCACGTGCTGGGTAGTCTCCTTGTCTCAAGATCCCACCTTTGTCACCAGTGTTAGATCTGAGGTGGATCAGTTCGAAGGAGACGCGAGACCATCTTAGTGAGTTCAGCTCTTTATTTAGAATCAGAACAGTCTGGAAAATGCGAGCTGCGGCAGCATTTCATATAGGGCTGGCTAGCAGCTCTGCGGCCAATGGCAGCGCTTTGAATCTCCCGCAATCGGCACAGCCAATTGCGGTAGATTCCTAGCGCTCCAATCACGGCCGAGGCTTTGACCAATCGGGTCGCTGTCCATCCGGACCAATCAGCTGTGAGGGTTTGGAGTATGCTAATACAGCACATTTACTATAAATAAATCAAAATGGCAAACATATCAATATTCCTTTCACATCATCATTTCCCACAACAGCAATCCTGGGTTGTGTTGAGAGAGATGAATGGTTAAAAGCTTTCTTGGTTTCCTGATTTTAAGTCTGGTGTCTTGACTACTAGATCAAGTCTATTAGAAGTCGCCTAGGTGCTCCCCACCAATTATTGGTGAAGATAATATAGTTGTTGTTATATAACTGTTAAAACAAAATTGTTTTAAAATTGTAAAGATTGTGTTCTATCTTAATAAGGTGGATTCTTTAGACTTTATCACATTGATCATGTAAAGTACTTGGGCATAGATTTTACATAGAGGATTTACAATCTGAAATTCATGCAGATGAAACAAAGGAATAAGAAAGTGGTTTTCCTCCTATTCTTTCATTATACATTAAATCCAAAGAAAACTAGTTCAGTTCAGAGGTGGTATTCAGCAGGTTCTAACCAGTTCTGGAGAACCGGTAGCAGAAATTTTGAGTAGTTTGGAGAACCAGCAAATACTACCTCTGACTGGAGATTTTACAGTCTCCTTCCCCTGCCACAGCCACCAAGCCATGCCCACAGAACCGATAGTAAAAAATTTTGAATACCTCCTCTGGTTCAGTTCCATAACACCTTCTGAAATGATACAAACATCAAGAGCTCTTCTATACATGTACATTTCTCCACTCTCAAATTGATTGCCCTCATATAAAGAGGATTGAAAACATGCTTCTTAAATCAGGGTCAAAAAAGCCCAGATGCTATCCTTCACTACCCAATCAAAGCCATGCCTCCTTTTTAGTCCATCATGCATATGCAAAGCATGTAAAAAAAGAAGGTGTTATGTTTGGAGCATGGGCGAGAAAGAATGGAGACGAGCCTGCGGAACGGTGAACTTCAACTCTTTATTTATATGGTGTGACAGCTCAAACTGGATGGCCGCCATAGCCTTCCTTATATAGGCAACCCAATAACTATTTAACCAATAACAATCCAGGAGCGCTAGTTCCGTTAACCAATACGAATGCCCCGTTAATGGCCAATCAGATTCCCCTGAACAGGCCAATCCAATCCTGCCATTAACAGCCAATCAGAAGTGCAGGGCCAGAACCCTGCACTTGACTCCAAGCTCAAGATAACTTTATTAAACCTTTATGCATTCACAACACCCCTTCCCCCTGGCTTTTGTTACAGGGCGCAGTTACATAGTCCTTAAGGTAGGATGGTTGCTTTATTAGTCTGCTTGATTTTTGCTGCGCGTTTTACACTTGGCTGCAATCTCACTGAGGTAGATCGTTGTTTGGCGAAGGGGTTGCCTCTGGTTCAGAGTTCGCGTTTCCGTTGTCACCAATATCTCCGGCAACTCTCTGAAGTGAACCTACTCCCATCTCTGGTTCCAGTTCCTGTGTCTCGATTCGGCTATCGTTCCCTTCAAACGGGTTTTTCTCTAGTTGGATTTCGTCTTCTTCTGTATTTTCCCCCCCCCTCAGTTTGGTCATAAGGGAGTTCAGAAATGCCCAACCGGAGCCGTGATCGTAATTGATCGATATGGCGATTCCATAGTCTATCGTCAAGGCATTGTACAAGGTAGGATCTTGGGCCGGTTACACAGATTACTGTCGCCTCTACCCACAGCGGATCACCCGATAGGTTTTTAGTGTACACCAAATCACCTACCTGGAAGGTACGGCATCGGCCGCTGGATCCGAGTGGTTTTTCCGGTTCATAAGCTGGGTGTAACCGGTTGAGGTGGGAGCGGAGCTTTCGTCCCATTAGCAGTTTGGTGGGAGTTTTGTTGGTGATGCAGTGAGGTGTGATGTGTTGTAGAAAAAGGATTCAGTTGATTTTGTCGTCGATGTTATCGTAGTCTAATTTCTGCAAAGTTTTCTTAACAAACTGGACCATGTGCTCAGCCCTGCCATTGGTCGCAGGGTGCACAGGCGAGGTGAGTGCATGTCAGATGCCGTGATCAGCCAGGTACTGCTTGAAAGATAGCGCGGTAAATTTTGGGCCCGTTGTCAGATACCAGAACGTCTGGTAATCCGTGGGTTGCAAACAGTCTTTCCAATCTTTCGATGACCGCTTTGGTGGTCGTGTTCGTCATGCAGTGAATCTCGAGCCAATTCGAGTAGGCGTCGACGGTTAGAAGAAAGGTGTGGCCTTTGGTCGGCCCAGCAAAGTCCAGGTGAATATGGGACCAGGGTCCCCGCGGTGTCTCCCATTCGGTTGGGATTGCTTTTGGTGGGGCGTTGCTCACTTCCTGGCATCTATGACAAGCTTTAACCCAATTCTCAATTTGCTTGTCGATGCCCGGCCACCATGCATAGCTTCGTGCGAGGGCTTTCATTTGCACGATACCGGGGTGGCCATCGTGCAAGTTTCTCAGTACTGCTTGTTGGAGTCGTTCTGGGATAACGACTCTATCACCCCAGATGATACAGCCCTTTTGAGAGAACAACTCTGTTTGTCGAGTCTTGAATGGTGCGAAGTCATCTGATAACTGGTCCAATGGCCCTCCGCGTTCTACCCAGCTTAGAACTCGCGCTAAGGTGGGGTCTCGTCTGGTTTCTCTCGTGATATCTTGGGCGGTTAATGGCAGTGCGTGGTGTGTCTCAATCTGTAACGTGGTTACCGTTGGTGCGGGGTCATCGAGAGTCTCTGGAGCGGTGCTCGACTCAATGCATCAGCATGGGGAATGGCTTTCTCCGGGCGGTATTGCAGCTGATAATTATAAGCAGCCAAGAATTCTGACCAGCGAGTCATCCTGGGGGATAATATGTAGGGAGTCGGCTTATCTCCGGCTATTATCCCCAAAAACGGTTTGTGGTCAGTCACGATAGTAAAAGCCCGGCCATACACGTACTCGTGAAATCTTTTAACAGCAGATAAAATTGCGAGGGCTTCTTTATCGATTTGGCTATAATTTCGCTAAGTTTTTGAAAGCGTCTTTGAAAAATATGCAACAGGGGCTTCGTTACCATGGCTCAAAATGGCTCCCACTCCGAAGGCGAAGCATCACATGTGATATTTAGCAGCAAAGTCTCATTGTACTGCATGAGTACAGCGTCAGAAGTCAGTAGCTTTTTTACATTACGGAATGCCTGTTCTTCTTTATAACCCCATAACCAAATTGCTTTTTTGTCTAGTAAATGATGTAATGGTTCAGCGACAGTTGCTTTATGTGGTAGAAATATGTTATAAAAGTTGATAAGGCCTAGGAACGCCTGGAGATCGGCCTTATTCCGAGGTCTGGGAGTGTTTTTTATTGCTCTCAATTTACTGTCGGTAGGGTGAATACCCTGACTGTCAATTAGATACCCTAAACACTCAACATGATCTGTACACAGTTTACACTTATTCTTTTTCACTTTAAGACTGGCGTCTTGGAATTTCTGTAGAACTAGTTTTAAACGATCCCGTAAGATTTTTTTTGTAGGTGCAGCAATTAATACATTGTCAAAGTAGGGGACTACGCCTTTAATCCCTTGTACTAGCCTCTCCATAAGGCTCTGAAAAATTCCCGGGGCTACACTGACTCCGAATTGGAGCCGGGTACATTTAAAGGCACCTCGGTGCGTCACAATCGTTTGTGCCTGTGCCGTCTTTTCATCAACAGGTAGTTGCTAATATGCCTGAGCTAAGTCTAGTTTAGCGAAGACTTTTCCGCCCCCCAGGGAATGGAGGAGGTGCTGCACCACCGGCACCGGATATGCATTTTGCTGTAGGGTGTGGTTCAGGGTGGCGCGATAGTCCCCACAAATTCAAATTGAACTATCCGACTTAATTGGTGTTACAATTGGGGTCTCCCAGGTAGAGTGATCGGTTGGCTCTAGCACCCCCTGAGCTATTAATTTATCGAGCTGTTTGTCGATTTTCGGCTTTAAGGCAAACGGAACTCGACGGGGCTTAAGGTGAATGGGAGCTATCTTTGGATTAAGGCTGAATGATATTGGGGTCCCCTTGTACTCACCTAATTTTTCCACGAAGACGTCCCTGAATTCATGGATGAGGTCCTCCTCCCAGTCACTGCCTCTGACTCGGTTTATGCCTGCCACTTCAATGCCAAGTGGCGTGAACCATTGGAGGCCTAGCAGGCTAGGCCGATCTTTGTCGATCACAGTTAGCGGTAAGTACGCTGTGCGATTCTTGAATGAGACCCAGACTCGGTTGGATCCAACGACAGGGATTCGATTCCCTTGATAGTCCTTAAGAATAAGTCTTTGGGAATGGAAGTCTTGACGCTGGATAGTGGGGATGATTTGCTTGAGGGTCTTCCAGGAAACCATCGAGAGAGACGATCCCGAGTCGACTTTCATTTGGCAAGGCTGATTTTCGATGGCCACTGTAATTCGGATTTTCTTGGCATCCAAGGCAGAGGCGTGACTGATAATGATCGTCTGGTGAGCCTCTTCTCGCTTCGTGGGGCGATTCAAAACTCGGTTTCTGTAGGAGTGGTTTATAGGTTCTCACCTTACAGGACGGTTTCCTGTCGATTGGCGATAGTTAGCCCCTTTTGAGGCCTGGCCGGGTCTTTGGAAACTTCGGCAGACCCGTCCGATGTGGCCTCTCTTCCCGCATTCATGGCAAAGCGCGTCGCGGAATTTGCATTCGGACCTGGCATGGTTGGCTCCACAGCTGGCGCATGGGTGTAGGGACTTCAGGTAGGGATCCCGGTCGGACCACAGTCGATGGACCTCTTCTTCGTCGCTGTCTGACGACGAAGAGAGGTCCTCATGGTGGGCCATTAATAGCTGTCCTCATGGTGGTCCTCGTGGTGGGACTTGGGTAAAATGTAGCCTGTCAGTTGGTGTACCGGAGTGCGGTTGCGGCATAATTGGGCAGCCGACTTCCTGGATGCTTCTGCTGCAGTAGCATCAGCAATGGCATCGGCAAGGCTGATGTTGCCTTTCGCCATCAACTTGCTCTGCACACCTGGTGCATCTAATCCCAGAACTATTCGATCTCTCAACACCTCTTCCAAATCGGCGAATCTGCAGAGGCCTCCCAGATTTCGGAGGTCTGCTATGAAGTCGGCGACGCTTTCTCCTTTTCACTGGTTTCTTTGATAGAACTTGTGCCGTCTCATGAGTGTGGGCACGGTCGGTGCATAATGAGCTCTTAGTAGAGGTTCGAGGACGTCCCAGTCCATCGGCTTTACTTCTGCAGGTTTGGCTAGTGCTTTATCCATCTTAAATACGGTTGGTCCGCAATGCGTTAGGAATATCGCCCGTTTCTTCCCGGTTGTGGCATCCTTTAAATTGTTAGTTTCCAAAAACATTTGGAAACTATCCATGTAGGACTCCCAATCCTCTTGCACTGGGTCGAACGGAGCGGGTGGTACGACGACGCCGGACATGGTTCCGTCGTGTTGCGTTGTCAGTCACATGCTCGTTGTTTCTTCTTAGTTCATTCAGCTCCAACGTCTCCACATTCCATCCTCGTCGCCAGTGTTATGTTTGGAGCATGGGCGAGAAAGAATGGAGACGAGCCTGTGGAACGGTGAACTTCAACTCTTTATTTACATGGTGTGACAGCTCAACTGGATGGCCGCTATAACCTTCCTTATAGAGGCAACCCAATAACTATTTAATCAATAACAATCCAGGAGCGCTAGCTCCGTTAACCAATACGAATGCCCCGTTAATGGCCAATCAGATTCCCCTGAACGGGCCAATCCGATCCTGCCATTAACAGCCAATCAGAAGTGCAGGGCCAGAACCCTGCACTTGACTCCAAGCTCAAGATAACTTTATTAAACCTTTATGCATTCACAACAGAAGGCAGGACTGCAACTGCACAGTTGCAACAGACATCTTGACTTTTTTAACTCTTCCTGGATTCCCCTGCTTTGGAAGAGGTTAAAATGTATGGAAAAATTGAAAACAAATTCCTACATTTTTATTTCATAATAAATTCTGTTGTATTTATTAATTGTCAACTTTAAATAACTACTGAGGGTGTGTGGGTGTGTGGTAGGGAGGGCATTTTTTTTTATCCACAGATATAAGAAGACAAGTGATGTTTCGTGCCCAAACTTAGTTCCTCATAGTTTATTCCCAGCTCTGAAATGACTGTTTGATGAGCAGCCCTGCCTATATACCCTGTTATAAGGCACATACACCAATTCTTTCTCACCCATGTGCATGCAGAAAAGGTCTTGACCATATTAGTCTCAAACATGCTGTTGTTCCATTTGACAGGCCCAGTGGCAGTGCTAAGAGCTGTCAGTGGAATAAAAAATAATAGCTAAGTTTTGACTCCCTTCCTTTCTCTCACTAGGATCTCTTTTTAAGATCATTATTCTTCAGTCTCCTTTCTCTTTTAATGAGCTCCCAAAATTATCCTTCACTGAGGCTGTAGGCTAAATGAGTCATCTTCTCTCTCCTTCTGACCAATTGCTGGCAAATCCCAACACATCAAAAATGAGATGGCAGGATTCTGACATCTGAATGAGGTATTTACAGCCTACCCAAGATGGCACTGAAGGTGGAAAGGAAATGTGTTGGTAGGCACAACGTTTTAGAAAGGATTCCCTCCTACGATGATGATGATTATTAATGTTGTTGTATTTTTCCAAGCAAAATCAGGAACTTGTTCATTTAAAATCTGATTTCCAAAACCTAACATATTGACTATTTTAAAGACGCAGGGAAAAAAGTCCAAGTTCTCCATAAAGGATGCCAATTTCTATTTTAATGTTATTATATTATAGAATGCCATCTGCCTTCCTTTTAGGGACTTCAGATGTAATTCTGAGATTTCAGGCTCATCATAAACCCTTAGCTCCCTCAAGATGATTTCCCAGACAGCCACGTTTGCCAAAATGCAAAAAAGCACATTGGGAACTGTGACTCCACCACTGCTTCAAAATGCATTTTTCCATTATGTCTATTAACTTGATGATCTTCACCATATTTTAATCAGTAATATAAGCTGGATGGGAGGGAATGAAATTAGAAGGACACTGGTCCTTGGTGCAAAAAAAAAAAAAAAAAGGCATTTGATACATAGGGAAAATATAAGTTGCCAGCAATTGTCTAAAATAATGTTGAATGATGTCATGTCTTACTCCTAAACTCAGTTGTCCAGAAAGCCTTGCACCACTGAATTTCTCCCAGCTCTTATGCCTAAAGCATAACAATTAGGTTAGCAATATTTATAAAGCCATTACCTGTTGCTAGAGTACATGTTTTTAATGCAGAAACATCCAGATTAATTCCTCCAATAAATGATCTCCATTTATTGATTTAGGTTCCAGGGCTGTGGAATAAGCCACTGTAACCATAACATATATATTGAGTTCTGGTTGTTGTGGTTGCAGTTGTTCTCAGTTTGTAATCTCTCTCTTTTCCCTTAGGAGAAGTATCCTATATTCCTATGATATCAGACTTCCCAGCCAAAAGTGCTGCCATTAATTCTGGACTAACTGGGTTACAAGGGTCAGGATTGGGAATTTACAATCTTATTCCATTTTTTACATTTAGACTTAAATTAATGTTTACATAGCAGGTTCACAACAATCTTATGAGTTAAGAGACAGTGACAGTGTGAAAGTCTTCTTCAGTCCAGTTCTTAGCTTCTTCACTGCAATGGGCTTTATAATCGCCTGGTATCAAGAATAGCACCACCTTTGTTTTGTTTTTGCCTTTGAAAATTGTCCCTGCAGTTTTCTTGCAGTTTCATGATTTCAAAAGTGGTTTGCCGTTGTCTCCTTCTTGGGCCGAGAAAGAGAGATTGGTCCAAAGTTGCATAGCTGGTTTTGTGATTAGGGTATCTCTAGTCTGATGTTTTCACCTTTATATCAAACTGATTTCAAGCACTACTCCATCTAGTGATATCTAGCACTATTCTACTCTCCCATAAAAACTATGATCTTTTAAGGTCTAATGTCCAAATAAGACATTATGCTCTGTGGCTGAAATCTTGCTGAAAGCTCTTATCTGAAGTGTTAAGGTCTTTAACCTTAATCCTAGATTTTAAAGTGTTCCAGTGTTAGATAACGAAGGAGAAAAGTGCCAAGTTTTTAAGTAGTAAGGAACCTAGATTTTAGAGAATATAGAGAATATATGACAACTGGCAAACTGTAATATTTGAATAAAGATATCCTGAAGACAACTTTGCTCCACCCCTGCTGTTGTGAATGTATAAAGTTTTAATAAAGCGTGAGCTTGGAGTAAAGTGCAGGGTTCTGGCCCTGCACTTCTGATTGGTTGTTAAACGGCCGAATCAGATTGGCCCGCTCCGGGGAATCCGATTGGCCCTTAACAGAGAGTTCCTATTGGTTATGAGAGCTAGCGCTCCTCGTTGGTTATTGGTTAATAGTTACGGGGTTTGCCTATATAAGGCGGGTTAAAACTGCTATAGAAGCCAGAAGTCACTATGTAAATAAAGAACTGAAGTTCACTGTTCAGAGGCTTGTCTCCATTCTTTCTCGCCCATGCTCCAAACATAACACCTGCAATGGTTGTTAATGGAAAAACAACATAAGGCCACTCTGCATATGTCTTTATATAATGACCAAAATGAATATATGTAGAATTTATTTACTTTTATATGAAAAAAGATAACACTGCAGAAATTTATCAGTGTTTCATCCTGCAGCATCCAACCAAGAGGCCTCATTTTTATATATAATTAAATAACATTCTTGAGCCAAATAACTAATTATTTGGAATCAATACATGATGCTGCCACCCTCAATCTATTTCCATAGACTCTGTTAAGTGGAAAATCATACAATTTATTTGACAACTCATTCCTCATGATTTCTTCAGTCTCTATGGACATTTCTCTCATACAAAAAAAATATATACCTTAACTATCCAAATTCCCACCACCAAAACATTGATTCTCGTTTTAACATTTCATGACTCTTTTAGATTATTTCTGGGCATTCCTTAATCAGCTCACTCAATAAAAGTAGCAGAGAGAAATTGTCATTCTCTGTAATATAAGCTGGTAGAAATAGACATATCCAAATTAGACTATAAGGTAACTTAGCAGATACAAAGAGATACTCATTTTCTGTGAATTGAGAATGCATTTATATCTCATTTCATGAGACATTTAGTTCAAATTAGTCCCAAAACTAGGCATGAATATTGTTTGTGCTTGAACTGAGTTTTGGAAAGGATAATTTAAAGCAAGTGAAACATATAACCCCCATCCCCTTACCCGTTTTTCCCCCCTTGGTAGCTTTGTGCCATCAAGATGGGTGGCGGCAGTTAGTAACTTTTCCTGAGTTCAAAAGGCTAAGCAAATTTGGGCTTGTTAGTATTTGGGTGGAGAATTACCATCAAGTACATTTTTTAAAGCTTGAGACTGGATCAATTTTTTTTAAAAAAATAAGTCTTGGAAAAGGACATGGGGAAATTATTGGATTCTCGATTGCTTCCAAAACAACAACAACTTGGAGGTATCCTTGAAGCCAATAGGCACCAAGCTTATCTTCAAAAATATTTACTCCCCCTCTCCCTTCACTAACTCATACAACTTTGTATAGCTGATCTGCCAATCTTATTTTTGGCATTTTGGTATGATTACAAAAGCAGTCTTGCGGGTAGCTATGTATCTGGACTGGCAAGGGAGTATGATACCTTCTCTTCCCAGCTTGTCTTGTTACATCAGTTGAATCAGGAAAAAGAAAGCTGCTAGCCTAATGCTGTGGAGCATCAAAGAGGAAAGGGAGGGGAGAAGCATCAGTGTGGTGGCTGGGGAGCATCTGAAAGTCATCATCAAGGTAAGGCAATGACAAGTTTAGGCTTTGTGAGCTGTTGATTTCTAGCATAACTGGAGCATCAGTGCTCTGTTATGGTGTTCATTCCTCAAGTGCCCAGGAAGAAAAACTACAAATGGACTATTTTAGGTCACCAGTGCGCCAGGCAGAATTCAGTTTATTTTGGGTTTGATTATTATGTTTATTGTGTTTTTGTTATCATAACATACTTCCAATAATCTGTTCTAATCCCCCAGAATTTGTTGAAATAAGAAGAAACTATATTTGATATTGGATATCCACAAAGAATAGAATAAATAGAATAGAATAGAATACTTTATTGGCCAAGTGTGATTGGACACACAAGGAATTTGTCTTGGTGTAAAGTCTTGGCATAAAGCTACTTAATATTGTGTTAACAGCGGTCCTTCTACCTTAAACCATGAAGAAAGACAAGGACTTTGCAAGGTTTCAAGGAGCAATATTTTCTGGTTCTGTTTGAAAATACTACAGACCATGGGTATTTCCAACCAAGAACTTTACTCTACAATTGATTTTATTCTTCAAATGTTAAGAGGAGGGATTCCCAGCCATTGTTGTCATTGTTGTCATTTTTCATTTTATTCACTATATTTCCTTGACAAGTTCCCCATGTTTTTGTTTACCAAAGAAAAACTATCACACGGGGAAAGCCAGAAATAACAGAGCAATGGATGATGAATGCCCTAGGAGCAGAGGTGGTATTCAGCAGGTTCTGACCAATTCTGGAGAACCAGTAGCAGAAAGTTTGAATAATTCGGAGAAAGTTTGAATAATTCGGAGAACCGGTGGTAACACTCCCCCATGAGTGGGGAGGGAATGGAGATTTTACAATATGCTTCCCCTACCATGCCCACCAGCCATGCCATGCCCACCAAGCCACGCCCATTGAACTGGTAGTAAAAAATGTTGAATCCCACCACTGCCTAGAAGCCACATGTCTTGACTGTGCGTCTCATAAAATATTCTGAAAATGGAAGGGTCACTTCTTGTGGAAACACCAGCAACTCTCATATTTTGCAAAAGTGCCATTAAAAAAACCTTTGGGGTGAGGACAGACACAATACCTTCCTCACCCCAAGTCAAACCAGCTTGAAAAAGAGTTTGATACTTATGTTCTATACCTCTATCCCACATCTGGTTAATCAGAAGAAGACAGACACAATAACAGGGTATTTAACATGTACACTAAAGGAGATGAAATCCCTCCTTCTCCCTCCTCATAATGCAGTTTTAATCCATATCCATAAAAGAAAACAGAAATGCTTGTTCTCTTTAGCGTCTGATCTTCACAACCAGCTTATCCCAACACATATACTGGCCCTTGATCATTTCTGGAGGACAGGAACAAAAAGATTGTCCTCTACCTGCTGTTCCAATATCGAAAGGGCTGCTGTTCCGGACTAGCAGGCTTGAAAGCCTGCAAAGCAGATTGGTCCGCTAACAGTAGGTCGTGATTGGTTGCTCCAGACTGATCCGATTGGCTACTAAACGGGCTGCCGCGATTGGGCGAACCAAGCGCGGCAAGCTCAAACCACTGTCATTGGCCGTTTAGCCGCAGCCAGCTCTATAAAAGGGGCTGCTGCGGCTAGGAGCATTTGCTCAGATGGAAGTCACAAATAAAGAGCTGTAGTCACTTTCTGAGTCTCGTCTCCATTCTTGGACCCATCCTTCCAGACATAACACTGGCGACAAAGATGGGATTCGGAGACAAAGCTGACTGAGCACTCACCAACGATCAACAGAGCACATGGCTGACAGCACGCAGACGTCGACAGAATGGCCAGCAGCGCTATACCACTCGCCCTGTTCGGTCCAGCCAGTGAAGACTGGGACTCATACATGAACAGGTTTCAAATGTTCCTAGAGTCCAACAATCTGAAGGATGCCACTCCCAGCAAAAAACGAGCAGTTTTCCTGATGCATTGCGGACCTGCAGTTTTTAAAATGGCCAAAGCGCTCGCAAAGCCGGATGAAGTCAAAACGATGGACTGGGATACCCTTGCTCCCATCCTCTGCAACCACTACGCCCCGGCAGTACCGACTCTCATCCGCAGACATGAATTTTACCAAAGGGATCAACGTGAAGGTGAGAGCATCGGGGATTTTGTAGCTGACATAAGGAATTTAGGCAGCCTGTGTGGCTTCGCAAATCTAGAAGAAGCCATGAGGGATCGAGTTGTCCTTGGCCTAAGAGACCCCACGGTCCAAAGCAAAATTATGGCCAAAGAAGACATCTCCCTCGCAGATGCCATAGCTGATGCCACTGCAGCTGAAGCCATCTGCAAATCAGCAGCACGGATGCACCGGACAAATGGGGCCAGCCACCAAACCACCAACAATACAGCAATGCCATCAGAGAAATACACGTCAGCCACTCATCATGAAGATATCGAATCCTCATCAGATAGTGAAGAGGAAGAAGTCCACAGATTCAGGTCAGAGCGAGAACAACGAGACCAGCGGGGTTGTAAATCGAATTTCCAATGCGCCGGATGTGGTGGAAACCACCCACGATCCAAATGCAGATTCCTCGACGCCATCTGTCATTTTTGTGAGAGAAGAGGGTATATTGCCAAAGTATGCCTAAACAAAATAGGATTCAGTCCCAAACAGAAAGAAAACAGTCTCCGACAAACAGAGGGCAACCCCACCACTAATCGGGACTGCCCAAACAACCAGTGGAGCCAGTACAACAGAAACCGGAAATTTACTGGCACACCCAGATGGGAAAAAGCACATCAGACTATCACCATTGGCCACGCTTCATCTTTAGACACCAGAAAAATCCGTGTAGAGGTCAACATTGAAAATTGACCATGCATCATGGAAGTGGACTCCGGGTCTTCCCTATCCATGGTCTCCTGGAAAACCCTGAAGCAGCTGATTCCCAACATCCGCCACCAGGACCTCAGCACTCAGAGGCTTATATTAAAGGACTACCAGGGCAACCGGATTCTGGTTGTTGGTTCCAATCATTTCCAGGTCTCCTTCAAGAACCACACCACAATACTACCTCTCACCGTCATTGACAGAGACCGACCCAGTCTACTGGGTCTACAGTGGTTCACGCCATTAGGAATCGAAATGGCAGGCATCAATCAGACTGTAGACGAAGACTGGGAAGTGGCCCTCGTCCAGGATTTCCAAGAAGTCTTCAGTGAACATCTAGGCAAGTACAAGGGGTCCCCCATCTCATTCAATCTCTGCCCTGATATCGCACCCATTCGTCTAAAGCCACGCCGAGTCCCTTTTGCTCTCAAACCAAAAGTTGATGAGCAACTGGACAAACTAATTGCACAAGGCGTGTTAGAACCCATTGACCACGCCCAATGGGAGACCCCAATTGTAACCCCCATAAAACCTGATGGATCTTTGAGAATTTGTGGGGACTACAAGGCCAACCTCAACCATGCTTTACAGTAGAGCGCCTATCCGGTACCCGTGGTCCAGCACCTCCTTCACTCACTTGGAGGTGGCATAATATTCGCAAAGCTTGACCTGGCCCAAGCTTATCAACAGCTACCAGTAGATGCTGAAACCGCCGAAGCCCAAACCATAGTTACGCACAGAGGTGCGTTCAAATGTAACAGACTCCAGTTTGGAGTAAGCGTAGCACCAGACATTTTCCAAAGTCTGATGGAAAGGTTGTTGCAGGGCATTAAAGGGGTTGTCCCCTACTTTGACAATGTATTAATAGCCGCCCCAACGAGGAATCAGTTAGAACAATGACTGAGAACAGTCCTACAAAAGTTCCAAGATGCTGGCCTCAAGGTAAAGAAGGAAAAGTGCCAGTTATGTACTGAAAGGGTTGAATTTCTTGGTTACCTCCTTGACAAACAAGGAATTCACCCTTCAGAAAAGAAATGGGCTGCCATCAAAAATGCCCCGAGACCACAAAACAAAACAGATCTTCAAGCCTTCCTGGGACTCATTAACTTTTATAACATTTTCCTACCCCAGAAGGCGACCGTTGCTGAACCTCTTCATAGACTCCTTGATAGAAAGGCTTCCTGGATTTGGGGACGACGGGAGGAGCATGCCTTTCAACAAGTAATGGACCTTTTAACTTCAGATGCAATGCTCATCCAATATAATGAAACACTTCCTTTAACTGTGACTTGCGACGCCTCACCTTTCGGAGTAGGAGCCATCCTGAGCCACGTCCTACCAAATGGCACAGAGGCGCCTATTGCATTTTTTTCAAGAACCTTGTCAAAAACAGAAAGGAACTATAGTCACCTAGACAAGGAAGCCCTCACTATCATATCTTCAATCAAAAGGTTCCATGAGTATGTGTATGGGAGATCATTTTCCATCATCACAGATCATAAACCATTACTTGGCATCTTGGCTGGCAACAAACCTACTCCATATGTTCTATCCCCTAGAATGACATGATGGTCGGAATTCCTAGCCACCTACGACTACCAATTGAGGCATCGCCTGGGGAAAACCATTCCCCATGCAGAAGCTTTGACCCGCTCTCCATTGCCAGAACTCTAAGATGACCCAGCTCCCACACTATCAACACTACAAATTGAGACACTTCCCTCACCTCCACTAACAGCTCAAGACATCGCATTGGAAACCAAAAAAGACTCATGCTTGGCACAAGTTCTTAGCTGGGTGGAGAGGGGATGGCCACAAATCGAACCCAACGAAACCTTTAAACCCTTCAAGAACAGACAGACAGAACTCTTCTCACAAAAGGGGTGCGTATTGTGGGAGACCGAGTGGTTATACCAACAAAGCTACAAAAAAAAGTTCTACAATTACTACATGATGGGCACCCGGGCATCGTACGCATGAAAGCGCTGGCGAGGAGCTACACCTGGTGGCCAGGTATGGACAAACAAATTGAAACCTGGGTCGCCACCTGTAGCAAATGCCAAGAGACACACTCGGCCCCACTGAAAGCCTCACCAGCCGAATGGGAAATGCCCAGGGGTCCCTGGTTGCGTATCCATATCGATTTTGCAGGACCTACAAAAGGGCATACCTTCCTAATAACAGTAGACGCATATTCGAACTGGCTCAAGGTTAACAAAATGAAGACTACCACCACAGATGCAGTCATCAAGAAATTGAAGAGACTTTTCGCAACGCACAGCTTACCTGATGTCCTGGTATCCGACAATGACCCTCAATTTACCGCCTTGGATTTTGAACAATACTTAGCAGACCGTGGCATATGACACGCACTGACATCACCGTCTCACCCGGCGGCGAATGGTAGAGCTGAACGAATGGTTCAGTTCACAAAAAGAACTCTACAAAAAATGGAACAAGGCAACATCCACGATAAAGTCACCAGGATGCTCCTTCTCCAGCATATTACACCAAACACCACGATCAATAAAAGCCCAGCTGAGCTTCTGATGGCCAGAAAACTTAGATCGCCTCTAGACCGCCTTCACCCTGCATACACCCCGGAAAAACTCCTGGGCTCCAGCAGTAAACACCGTGCCTTCAAGGTAGGAGACCCTGTATTTGCTAAGAACTTTTCAGGTGACCCTCTGTGGATCCCTGCCAAAATAACTCAAATTACAGGCCTCCGCTCTTACAGGCTGGAAACCACAGATGGGAGAGTGTGGAAACGCCACATCGACCAGCTGCGATCCAGGCTAACCACATCTCCCATCAGTGATCCTAACCACGAAACCAGAGGGGGAAGGGAAACCGGGGGTTCTGAAATTGAACCAACATCTGGCAGAGAAGAAAGAACCCCACAATCACCACATCATAGCCTACAGTACTTATCAGCTGAAGAAGAGCCTTGGCAATTGATCATCTCACCTAGTTGCAGCAACCGAACAGGTCCAGCAAATCCTGAGAACACAAGCTGTAGCAACGAAGGAGGCGTATCAATCAGCCCGAGGTCACCTGAAGGGAGTCACAGCTACGGAACAGTCTCACCGTTCCAGGCGAGCAGCCCGTTGGAACCCGAGACCGAGCAAAGACAATTCGAACAGCGCAAGTCAGGTAGACAGGTGCGAAGACCCACCTACCTGCGAGCCTATGTAACCCCACCCCTTAGATGGAACCTAGAGGGAAGGGGTGTTCCGGACCAGCAGGCTTGAAAGTTTGCAAAGCGGATTGGTCCGCTAACAGCGGGTCATGATTGGTCGCTCCAGACTGATCCAATTGGCTACTAAATGGGCTGCCGCAATTGGGCGAACCAAGTGCGGCAAGTTCAAACCACTGTCATTGGCCCTTTAGCTGCAGCCAGCTCTATAAAAGGGGCTGCTGCGGCTAGGAGCATTTGCTCAGATCGGAAGTCACTAATAAAGAGCTGTAGTCACTTTCTGAGTCTCGTCTCCCTTCTTGGACCCATCCTTCCAGACATAACAGCTGCCACAAAGAAGAAAGGATCAACCTATTCTCCAAAGCACCTGAAGGCAGGATAAGAAGCAATGGATGGAAACTAATCAAAGGGAGAAGCAACTTAGAACTAAGGAGAAATTTCCTAGCAGAATAATTAATCATTGGAACAACTTGCCTCCAGAAATTTTGAATGCTCCAAAACTGGAAGTTTTTTTTTTTTTTTTTGAAACAAATTTTTATTAATTTTAAAGATAAAACAACACATCATTAACCATTAAATACATAAACACATAAAACCTCTTAACATTGTAAATCCTTACAAGTCAAACAAAACATTATTTTTATACAGCATAATTCCAATTTATCCCATCTCCATATGGACACACAAATATCTTTCAGCAAATTTCTCATTATTTCTCTTTACTCCTATTCAATTTCATTTCTCTTCCATATTTATCCATTTTATAGTCATCATATTCTTTTCTTTCTGGCTTGTTTAAATTATTCTCGTCTAACATTCCTCCAAGGTTTTATTGATTCTTTTTTCCTTTTTTTTTTTTTATAAAAAACAAATTTTGTTAGTTTTACCATAAACACAATACACAAACATACAAACACTAAACATAAACAAAACTAAAAGATCTTTTCTGAAGGTTGTCTGTTCCTGGGTTAAAACTCTTTACACAGACACAAATTCAAACATCATATTCAACCCATATCTCCTTCCATATCTTATTATCATTTTCTTTTTTGTATATATATATAAAAACCATTTTTATCAGTTTTATAAAAACAATGCACAAAGAAACAAGGCATAGCAGCTTATAAATTCTTTTCTAAGAAAAAATAATAATAAAAGACCAATAAGGCATAACATTTCCAGATTATAATATCAATATTTCATATAATATTAACTTCATATCTTGTCCCTACTTCTCTTTTCCATCCAAATTATTTATTAATTAAAATTTTATTGCCTTTTATCAATATACAAAATCCAAAAAAAAAAAAAGCATATATATCCTTCCATATCTTATTACCATTTTCAACAACATTCTTTGTCTGTTCTATTTCCAATTATCCATTCATCTTTTTTTTCTTTTACTATACTTCTCCTGTACACCAATTGGAGTAACATCTATAACTCATTACCCTAACTTAGAAATACTACATATAGCAATCTTTCTTGGGATTCTGTTTAAAAGATTCTAAAATTACATAATAAATTTTATATTCTAGATATACATATAAAAACACACTCTTATATACCCTCCAGAATCCCTCTTTTAATCTAAATTAAATTCACCCATTATCTCTAAATAAACTTTTTTTCTTTAGGTCTTGCTTCCCCCCATTAAGGCTTCTCCTCCCCCGCTTTCTCTCTTGCTTATTCTTCTCCTTGCCCTTTCTACCCCTTTGCTTTTTCTCTTCGCTTTTCTTGCTCCTTTTCCTTTGCTTTCTAACCTTGCCTCCATCTTTTCGCTCCTTTTTCTCTCTTTTGGTTGTTTTTATAATTCTTAAAATCCCCTTTTTCTTATCCTTTTTCTCCTCCTCTCCGGAAGGGACCCATTGTTCATCAAAGATGGCTTCTTCTTCCTCTTCTTCCTTGTCCCAGTCCTTCTGCTGCGTAATCAACTTTTCAACAGAACATAACGCCATTTCTAAGAATTGAAACAAAGCGCCCAAAGTATCTTCTTTTTTATATTTTTGATATTCAAAAATATCAAAATATCTCTAGTTCATCCACAGACGATGCCATTATGAAAAGGGAAACTTTTTCCAAAACAACCACAAGTATTTTTAATCAAAGACAATCAAAAGCAATTAAAAAAAAGAAAAAAAGTTCCAAAAGTTAATACTTTTCTTCCTTCTTCTCTTTCTCTTTCTGAATTAATTTTTAATCAAAGAGGTCCAATTACCATATATCTTCTTTTGGGATCCACAAAGACGTTCTAGACAATCTCCTCCTTTTTCATCTTCTGCTCCAATTTTTTTTTCTCCCTTCCCACTTGCAATGACAATTTTAAATAATCAAAAATCCATACCTCCAGCAGAGATTTTCCAATTTCTTAAATTTTTCAATGTCCAGAAATCCCTTTGTCTCTTAGCTTCAGCTTTCAAGGCAATCCACTTTCAATGTCTAATATATCCAAATATTTCTGCTTTTTCCGTGGGGTGGGAGAATAAAAAAAAAAAAAATCCCTTTAACAGCTTCTCCGCCGCTTTTCGCTCTTCTTAGGGATACAATGTATCCTCCAGCAATTCAAGCAGCTCAATTCCAGGCAATTTAAAAGGTGTTACTTGACCCGGCTCAGACAGAACTTTCACTCTTCACACTTCCTCCAGCACAGTTCTTACCCGGTTGCTGGCTTCTTCGTGGCGGCCATTGCTGACCGCCGCTCCACCGCCTTGGGAAAAAGGGGTTTTCCCGGAGAAGGGGGGGTCTGCGATACCCCCACCTCCCTATCTGACTCCCCTCTCTCTTCAGCTGTCCCTACAGGGCAGCCATATCCCCCTGACCCATCTGGATCGGGGGTACCTCGACGGCTAGCACAGCAGGAATCACGAGCTGTCGCGAATTCCTGCTGCCCCGAAGCCACGCAAACCGGAAGTCCCCCAAAACTGGAAGTTCTAAGAAGAGTTTGGACAATCGTTTGTCTGAAATAGTATAGGGTTTCCTGCCTGAGCAGGGGGTTGGAGTAGAAGACCTCCAAGGTCCCTTCCAACTCTGTTATTCTGTAATCTGCCCTCCCCTCCGCGCCACTACTGGAAATGCAATGTCTATCTGTCTTTTGCTGCTATCCAATTTTTTTAAAAAAACCTTGTGCTATCCAGTCCAGTTCATCTGATATATTTCATTTCATTTTGGGCAAACATCTCAATTCCAATGGGGTACTGTGTATTTATAACAGAATTGTCCTCTCTGTGTCTGTCACTGGATGCTATCCCTTTAAAAAAAAAAAAAGGCATGTTCCTCAATGAAAGGTTAAATGTTGGACTTTTCAAAAAAAGAATTTTCAATAATGGGACAATGAAACAAATTGAATATTTATTTATTTATTCCTTACATGAATTATTGAAAATAGTGGACCAGTCTTTGTTTCTTTATAACTTCATGGATGAAACTGTAATTCTGTCTGATAGAAGTTCGTTTAGGGCACAATAAAACAGTGACAAGATGAATCTATTTTTGCTTTGTTGATTTATTTTCAACCAGGTAAACTAACAATAGTTTGACATTTTCTCCTTCTAGCCCAAGTGCTAGTAAAAATGAAAAATGTAATTGGCCTTTTTTTTTTCTTATTTCATTTCACAAATTGAGGAATGGTAAAAAGGAAACCAGAAAACTGGGGCAATGTAAATGGAGTCCAGACAGGTTATTATTCTGGTTAAAATAGAAGAATGAGTGAAATCCAGAAAGTGGCTTCTCAACTAGGCTACATTTGGTGGTGAGACTCATCTTGGGTGGGGGGATGAGTCTACCTACCGAGATGAGGTGGACCAGTTGCTTTCATGGTGTGGAGACAATAACTTGGTCCTCAACACCAATAAGACCAAGGAGGTTATAGTGGACTATAGAAGGAACAGATCAGACATCCAGCCCTTGCTTATCAATGGAGACCATGTGGAGCAAGTGGCCAGTTTTAAGTTTCTGGGTTTTACCATAAAAGAGGACCTGACCTGGGGTGCCCACATTGCAGCCCTGGTCAAAAGGGCCCAGCAGAGATTATACTACCTGAGCTTCTCAGAAAACAACAACTGAATGAAAAACTGCTGGTGACCTTCTACCGCTGCACCATGAGAGTATTTTAACTTACCATACCTCTGTATGGTTTGCCAATTGCACAGTGGCACATAGGAAAGCACTTTAGAGGGTTAATATCATTTCCCAGAAGAACATTGGTTGCCCTCTTCCCTCTTTGGAAGAGCTTTATAGCTCCTGCTGCCTTAAGAAAGTTCAAAACATTCTCAAAGATCCATCTCATCCTGGGAACCCTTTTTTTTAAACTATTACCATCTGGCACACGGTACAGAATAATAAAAACAAGGACAAATAGGCTGAAAAACAGCTTCCATCCCAGGGCAGTAGTTCTTTTAAATTCTACTGTATAGTGTAGTGTTGGGGGTTTTCTGTTCAATGTGTGGAGTGTGAAGGGTGTTTGTGTTTATTTTCATGGTCATGATGTGCACTGAAGATGGTGTTTGATTTTGTTGTCCGAGGTACAATGGCAATAAACTAAACTAAACTAAAGATTTCTAGGCCACAGTGCACAATCTCCCTAAGGCTGCAGCCTCATCCCTCACTTATCCAGAATCCTAATGAGCACAACAGAATTTAATTCCAACTAACAGTGCCTGAGATTGCTCTGCACAAGCAATCTGAATGGGGCAATCTAAGCAGATCAAAGACATATAGCAGCCATTCATCCTCAACAACCCTCTCCAGACTAAGAAAGGGCACTGAATCTCCAAGGTAAATGTCTCTCTCTGTGTGTGTGTGCGCACCTGTACGCACGCACACACATATGCATACAAGCTGCAGAAAGAGTGCTGTTGGTGGGAATAGGAAAGCCTCTAAGATGCACCATGACAGCAGATTCTCTCAAAAGGTTAAGCAAACAGCATTGCCTGCAAAATCATTGTAAAGCAGTGTGGCAGTTATTTACTTTGTATAATTACACAGGAAACTGGGCTGGGCAGGATGGGGAGCCAGAGGTTATATCTGTGGGCAAATCGATGTCTTTTCATCTGAAGGGCAAAGGTAGATTTAACAGTGTAAAGTGCAATGGGAAGGTATAAAAAAAGAAAAGGAACATGGCATTTTTTATACATCTGATTTTGCTTCCAAAAGTATTTCATTCTACGATATGCCATGGACTGCCTCCTGCCCAGGACTGAAAGAAAGCGATTGGCCTAAACTCACCCAGGGAACTTTGTGCCCAAGTTAGGATTAGGTCTTCCAGCTTCTAGTGTCTTTTGTGTTACCTAAATCTATTTATTGGGTGAGCCATATTTCTATCTATCTATATGTTTGTTTGTTTATTTGTTTGTTTGGGTCAGAAGCATCACAATTAAAATGAGACATACTGTTCTGTCCCCTCATTAGCATTCTTGAGATCCCCGCGCTTTGATTGGCCAAAGCGCGGGGCACTCTGATTGGTTAGGCGAGCCGCGCCGATTGGCTCGCTAGGAATCTCCCGCGATTGGTCTATTCGAATCGCGGGAGATTCAAAGCGGTGCCATTGGCCGCGGCCGCCGCAGCTAAGAGAATAAAAGCCGCGAATTTTTCCTATAGCCCCAGTTCGGTTCCCACATCAATAAAAGAGCTTGATATGAAGTCACCGACTCCTGGCATCATTTCTGAAGACACAACACTGGCGACGAAGGTGGGATTCAGATCCTGAACTGAAGCACGTGTCCGATGGAAGCCAGACGAATCTCCACGATGGCGAAAATCGCAACCCCCGCACCTTTCAACCCTGCCAGCGAGGACTGGGAATTGTACTCCGACAGATTCCGCATGTTCCTCGAGTGCAGCGACCTGAAGGACGCCACCGGCCATATGAAGCGAGCCGTCTTCCTGATCCACTGCGGGACCGAGGTATTTAAGATGGCCAAGGCACCGATGCGACCGCCGATGCGACCGCGATGGACTGGGACGTCCTCGAGCCACTACTTCGACTCTGGCACTACGCTCCAGAGGGGCCCATCCTAATCCGACGCAACGAGTTCTACTGTTGGGACCAACGGTCGGGTAAGAGTTTCAGTGACTTCGTCGCCGAACTACCTAGGGGGGCTGTGCAAATTCGACAACCTGAACGACGCCCTGTGAGACCGAATCGTGCTCGGCCTGTGGGAACACGTCCTCCAGAGTCGGCTGATGGCCAAGGGCAACATCAACCTCGCAGATACCCTCACCGAAGCCGCAGCCGCTGAAGCGACCCGAACATCCACCGACTGCATGCGCCGACCGAACGCTGGGGACCGCAGCGGGAACAACCACCCTGCAAGGTCGGCCGAGGCCCAACCCGAGACGATCACCCACCAGGGCGATTTCCACTCGGCATCGGGCACTTCCGACGAGGAGGAGGAGATTCATCGCCTCCAGGCAGGCCGCGACCCACGGAACCAGCGGGGTCGGAAGTTGAGGACCAACTGTGCCGGTTGCGGAGGCGACCACCCCAGGTCCGAATGCCGGTTTTTCGAGTCGATCTGCCAGCATTGTGACAAGAAGGGACACATCGTCCACGTCTGCTGCCTCAAAAAGAACCGCAGCCCGCCACGATGGGACCAGAGCGAACGGAGGTGAGAGAACACACCACCCGGACCAGAGATCGCCCCTCTGACAACAGATGGGACCGGAACAGACGATCCCTACGAGGCGGCGAGACCCGGCGAAGAGAGGAGACCCATCAGACGGTCACCATCGGCCACGCCACAACCAATGACGCCCGGAAGGTCTACGTGGAGGTAGGCATCGAAGGCGAGCCATGCAAAATGGAGGTGGACTCCAGGTCCTACCTCTCCATGATAGCATGGCAAGAAATAAAGCGCTTGGTGCCTACCATCCAAAGGAAAGGCCTAGACAGCCAGAGACTAATCGTAAAAGACTACCAGGGAAACCGCATCCCGGTAGTCGGAACCGGACAGTTCAACGTAACATACAAAGGGCGCACCGAAAGGCTTCCCCTGACAATCGTCGATCGCGACCGCCCAAGCCTACTGGGACTGCGATGGTTCGCCCGCTCGGCATCGCAGTCACGGGAATCGACCACGTCACCGACGACAGCTGGGAGCAACAACTGGCCCAGGAATTCCAAGAGGTCTTCGACGGAAACCTAGGCAAGTACCAAGGGTCCCTTATATCATTCAGCCTAGACCCAAACATCCCCCCAAAACGCCTGAACCAAGGCGGGTGCCATTCGCACTTAAACCCAAGATAGACGAGCAAATTGACAAGCTTGTCAAGCAGCTAGACCACGCCCAGTGGGAGACCCTCATAGTCACCCCGATCAAGCCCGATGGGTCGGTGAGGAACTGTGGGGACTATAAGGCCACCCTAAATGGCACGTTGCAACAAAGCGCCTACCCCGTCCCAGTAGTGCAACACCTACTGCATTCACTGGGAGGGGGCAAGGTTTTCGCCAAACTCGACCTCATCCAGGCATACCAACAGTTGCCAGTCGACGAGGAAACGGCAGAAGCGCAAACCATAGTCACCCACCGAGGAGCATTTAAATGCAACCGACTCCAATTCGGAGTCAGCGTGGCACCGGGAATATTCCAAAGCCTAATGGAAAGACTATTACAAGGCATCAAGGGGGTGGTACCTTACTTCGATGACGTCCTAGTGTCGGCAACCAACCAAGCCGAACTAGAGGGTCACCTAAGGTAGGTCCTAACCAAATTCAAAGAGACCGGGCTCAAGGTGAAGAGGGAGAAATTATACACGGAACGGGTTGAATTCCTAGGATATCTCCTAGACCATCACGGCATTCACCCCACAAACCAAAAAATCAAGGCCATCAAAGAAGCCCCCACACCCAAGTCGAAGACGGAGCTACAGGAATTCCTGGGGCTACTTAACTTTTACAATGTGTTCCTGCCCCAAAAGGCGACGGTGGCGGAGCCTTTGCATAGGCTCCTGGACAAGGCGGTGACCTGGACTTGGGGGAAACGCGAGCAAGCCACCTTCCAGAGAACAAAGGACCTCCTCACTTCGGATGCCGTCCTTATACAATACAATGAGACCCTACCTCTGGCCATCACATGCGACGCATCACCCTTCGGCGTCGGCGCTGTTCTCAGCCATACCCTCTCCGATGGAAAAGAAGCACCCATCACGTTCTTTTCAAGGACCCTCACCAAACCGGAGCGGAACTACAGCCAGCTGGACAAAGAGGCTCTGGCTATCGTCGCCGCAGTAAAAAGATTCCATGAGTATCTCTACGGCCAGACATTTACCATCATAACCGACCACAAGCCGCTGCTGGGAATTCTTGCAGGGAACCGGGCCACCCCGAACATTCTGTCTCCCCGAATGACAAGGTGGTCCTAGTTCCTGGCGGCCTACAACTACGGACTCATACACAGACCGGGTAAGATGATCTCCCATGCAGACGCCTTAAGCCGCTCGCCACTACCGGAACCTGACACCGACCCAGCACCCACGACGACCACCCTCAGTATCGAGACTCTACCCAACCTACCCATAACCGCGTCAGACATTGCCCGAGAGACTAATAAAGACAAACGTCTGGCGCGGGTGTTGCATTGGGTAGAGAAAGGGTGGCCGGAAAGGGACAACGACGAGTCCGTCAAGACATTCCGAAACCGGCAAACGGAACTCTCGTTATTAAAAGGGTGCATACTATGGGGGGATAGGGTGGTCATTCCAGAAAAACTACAAGGGAAGGTTCTGGAACTATTACACGAGGGGCACCCTGGCATCGTTAGGACTAAAGCCCTGGCCAGAAGTTACGCTTGGTGGCCAGGGATGGACAAACAGATTGAGACATGGGTAGCAAGGTGCCAACGATGCCAGGAAACTAGGCCAAGCCCACCCACAGCACCCGTCCTAGAGTGGGAAACCCCAAGGGGACCTTGGTCTAGGATCCACATAGACTTTGCCAGGCCCACAAAAGGACACACCTTCCTAATAACAGTAGACCTTACTCCAACTGGCTGGAGGTAAGCAACATGAGAACAACAACCACGGAGGCCGTGATCAAGGAACTCGGCAAACTCTTTGCAACGCACGGCCTCCCAGATGTCGTCGTTTCCGACAACGGGCCCCAATTCATCTCGCTAGAATTCGAAAAATTCCTAGCGGAAAGGGGCATCCGACACGCACTGACAGCACCGGCGCATCTGGCGGCGAGCAGTAGGGCGGAACGGATGGTGTAATTCACTAAGAAAACCATCCGGAAAATAGACCACTGGGAGATCCAGGATAAAATAAACAAATTACTCTTCACCCAACATATAACCCCAAATACCACAACGAATAAGAGCCCAGCCGAACTATTAATGGGGAGGAAATTAAGGTCCCCACTCGACAGATTACACCCCACGTATAACCCAGAGAAGCCCCCAGACTCAACCAGCAAACACCGAACTTTCACACCAGGAGACCCCGTGTACGCAAAAAAACCTGACGGGAGACCCACTATGGATACTGGCCGTCATCACACAAATAGGCCCACACTCGTACCGGCTACAAACAGCAGACGGACAAGCGTGGAAACGCCACATCGACCAATTAAGGTTGAGGACGACCACCCAAGAGACCACCGACGCACAAGCAGGCAAAACCAACCTTCACAACACAAACCAAGGGGGGAGGGAATATCCAGGGGACCAAAACCAAAGAAGAATAAACCAACCATACTTACTGGAAAGCAGCCAGCATGAAACCTCGCCAGGAAGAGACAGCCAGGCCAGCTCGACCGACCCGGGGAGACCGAGCGGGAGCGGCGAAACCCGCATCTCAACCAACCCGGGAAGCCCAGGAGGGATCTACGGAGAGCGGCCCGGCCCGACCGACCAGCCGGTTCCCACGACGGCATCCGGAGAAGCAGAGACCCCGACCGAACCGGCCGGGATCCAACCTACGACTGAGCTGCACAGGTCCAGTAGGCTAAGATGGAGCCCCGCCTACCTACGGGACTACGCGACATAAGGACTAAACCAAGAGGGGAGGGGTGTTCTGTCCCCTCATTAGCATTCTTGAGATCCCCGCGCTTTGATTGGCCAAAGCGCGGGGCACTCTGATTGGTTAGGCGAGCCGCGCCGATTGGCTCGCTAGGAATCTCCCGCAATTGGTCTATTCAAATAGCGGGAGATTCAAAGTGGTGCCATTGGCCGCGGCCGCAGCGGCGAAGGGAATAAAAGCCGCGAACTTTTCCTATAGCCCCAGTTCGGTTCCCACATCAATAAAAGAGCTTGATATGAAGTCACCGACTCCTGGCATCATTTCCGAAGACACAACACATACTATATAGCATAAAATTTAAAGTGTAAAATACAAAATTAAAATATATACAAGTTAAATAGATCTTGCCCAGAAACTAGCACAGTAAATTGCATTCTGTTGCCGTGCCATGAGGTCCTCAAGTGTCCACTGCTCAAGGCACAAAAGACAGATAGATGTATGTGTTGTTCTCTGCATGTCACCCCAATCAGAAAGAGCAAATGCCACCAGAGAGCTCCATTTATTCATAGTATCTGCGGATCTTGTACCCATGTGCAGTCTACTCAATAATGTCCATGCTTCCCAGAATTTGTCAGACTCTGGGTCTGACGAATCCAAAGAACCTGGTTGTTAACACATTCCGGTGTTCCTTGGGCAATAGTTAATAAGAAGCATCCAAAGGGTAGTGAGGTGTTCATTCTATCTATATGAGAGTAGGAAATCTCACTCATTCAATACTATTCATAGTACAGTTGATGACCCTCTCAAAAAAAATCAGAGATACCTTCAAATGTGTTAGACAACAACTCCCAGAATACTCAGCCAGTAGACCTAACTGGGAACTGTAGTCCAAAATATCTGGAAGTAGGGAAAGACTTAGGAAGAATGTGTGGACAAATATATTTGTGTTATTCACTGCTATAAAATTTGTATACGATCGGGCTAGCTGATAGCTTTATGAAGGTTGAAAAAAATCATAGTCTGTCACAGTGTAATCACTAGCCACAATAAGTACTCCTCTCCTATCTCCATTTATGTTTGAAGGAATTAGGGAGAGTCCCTTCTGAAACATTTGCCACATCCCCATTCCTTCCTTCAGACTCAGTGGCCTGTTATCTGATTCAGCTCCTAGTCTGTAGCTCCTAGTCTAGGGGTGGGATTCAAATTTCTTATCAACTGGTTCTGTGGATGTGGCTTAATTTGTGGTGTGGCTTGGTGGTCATGTGACTGGCTGGGTGTGGCTTGCTGACTGGCATGGCTTGGTCACATGACTGGCTGAGTGTGGCTTGGTGGTCACATGTCTGGGAGGGCATGACCAACTCAATGTCGCTCACACCAAGGGTGGCCCCTCCCCTCCCAGCCATTCCTTGTCACACCTAGCCTCAACATATCTATTGTTCTGTAAAAATGTTGCTCACCTTTTTAAAAAATTTATTATCTACATACTATAGATGTACTTGCATGGGCCACTGAAAGGAGGAAATGGCTCCCATGCTTTACCCAAGAATGTGATAGGCAACAGGCTTTCAAGGGACTGCCACAAAGAAGAGGGGGCAATGTATTTTCCAAAGAAGCAGAAGGAGAAACAAGAAGCAATGGATGGAAACTGAATGAGAGAAGCAACCTAAAACTAAGGAGAAACTTCCTGACAGTCAGAACTGTTATGTATGTAAATAGTTTAAATAAAAGCAAGCTTGGGGTAAAGTGCAGGGTTCTGGCCCTGCACTTCTGATTGGGTGTTAAGCGGCCGGACCGGATTGGTCGGGTTCTGAGAATCTGATTGGCCCTTAATGAAGGACTCTTATTGGTACTGGAGCTAGTGTTTCACAAGCTCCTATTGGTGATTTCACATAAGCATTGCCTATATAAAGCAGAGTTGTTGTTATACAAGTTAGAAGTCACTATGCAATAAAGAGTTGAAAGTTCACCAACTAAGACTGTCTCCATTCATTCTACCCATGCCTGAATCTATGACACTGGCGACGAAGGTGGGATTTGGAGACATCTGATCTTAAGGGACTTGGAAGAAAAAACAGAGCACATGTCAAAACGGCGCCACCAACAGAAGCCATGTCTGGCGGCATCGTACCACCCGCTCCGTACGATCCATCCCAAGAGGATTGGGAATCCTACATGGATCGCTTTCAGATGTTCCTCGAAACGAACAACCTGAAGGACATTTACAATTGTAACCGACCACAAACCTTTATTGGGGATAATCGCTGGGGACAAACCAACTCCCTATATATTGTCCCCAAGAATGACTCGATGGTCAGAGTTTCTAGCTGCTTATAATTATCGATTGTTACATCGACCGGGGAAAGCCATTCCCCATGCCGACACACTCAGCAGAGCACTGCTACCAGAGACCCTCGACGATCTGGCACCAACAGTATCAGTGTTACAAATCGAAACGCTCAACTCGCCTCCTATGACCGCTCGAGATATCGCGAGGGAGACCAGACGAGACCACACCCTAGCACGAGTCCTAGGCTGGGTAGAGCGTGGATGGCCATTGGACCAGGTCCCAGATGACTTCGTGCCATTTAAAACAAGACAGACTGAACTTTTTTCTCAAAAAGTCTGCGTTATCTGGGGCGATAGAGTCGTCGTCCCAGAATGACTCCAAAAGACGCTGTTACAAATCTTGCACGATGGACATCCCAGGATCGTGCGAATGAAGGCACTTGCACGGAGCTACGCTTGGTGGCCAGGCATGGACCAACACATCGAGCAATGGGTCAAGGCCTGCACCAAGTGCCAACAAACCAGCAACGCACCGCCAAAAGCTGCACCGACCGAATGGGAGACGCCATGTGGACCCTGGTCCAGAATCCACCTGGATTTCGCAGGGCCGATCAAAGGACAGACATTGCTGTTGACTGTCGATGCATACTCTAATTGGTTAGAAATTCATCGAATGGCCAATACAACCTCTGAGGCAGTCATTAAAGTCCTCAATAGACTCTGTGCAACTCATGGATTGCCGGACGTCCTGGTGTCTGATAACGGACCACAGTTTACAGCGCTAATGTTTGAACAGTACCTTGCTGACAACGGCATCCGCCATGCGCTCACCTCGCCGGGGCATCCTGCTACCAACGGCCGAGTGGAACGCATGGTACAATTTGTAAAAAAGACTTTACAAAAGCTGGACTATGATAATCTTGATGAAAAAATAAACCGCATTCTACTTCTACAACACATCACTCCGCACAGCGAAACCGGCAGAACTCCCGCTGAACTTCTCATGGGGCGAAAACTCCGTTCCCGCCTCGACCGACTGCACCCTGCTTACGAGCTAGAAAAAACTCCAGGATCCAGCGGACGCTACCGTGCCTTCAAGGTAGGCGACCCCGTTTATGCAAGAAATTTATCGGGCGACCGAGTTTGGATTGAAGCAACGGTAATACGCGAGACTGGGCCCAGATCCTATATTGTCAAATGTATTGATGAGAGACTATGGAAAAGACATATTGACCAATTACGGTCACGACTTATAACTGCTAGCCAACAACTTCCCAATGCCCAAACTGAGGGGGGGGGAAGAGAAGATGACGATATGCCAGGAAACCTGTTCCAGGAAAGCGATGAATCAAGTGAAACCCATGAAATGGAGCAGGAAGAAGAATCGTATGCTCCAAGGGAAATCACACCAGAACGAGAAGCTGAGCCACTACAAAACAACACCCTACCTCAACGGGACTGCACGCAGCCAGTCCAAAGAAAATCTGACAGACCCAAGAGACAACCGTCCTATTTAAAGGACTACATAGTCACAAACTAATTGTGAAGCCAGGGGGAAGGGGTGTTATGTATGTAAATAGTTGAATAAAGGCAAGCTTGGGGTAAAGTGCAGGGTTCTGGCCCTGCACTTCTGATTGGGTGTTAAGCAGCTAGATCGGATTGGTCGGGTTCTGAGAATCTGATTGGCCCTTAACGAAGGACTCTTATTGGTACTGGAGCTAGCGTTTCACAAGCTCCTATTGGTTATTTCACATTAGCATTGCCTATATAAAGCAGAGTTGTTATACAAGTTAGAAGTCACTATGCAATAAAGAGTTGAAAGTTCACCAACTAAGACTGTCTCCATTCATTCTACCCATGCCTGAATCTATGATAAGAACAATTAACCAGTGGAACTGCCTTTCATCCAGAAATTCTGGATGCTCCAACACTGGAGGTTTTTAAGAAACGATTGGACAACCATTTCTCTGAAATGGTATAGGGTCCCCCCCCCCAAGTCCCTTCTAAGTGTTATTCTGTTATTCTGACACCTTTCCCAGGCCCTTCACTCAGACCCAAAATGTGGTTGTGATAGTTGATCAGAGCTCCTCTGTTTTTTATGTGCAGCAACTTTAGCATTTAGGATCAGAGCTAAGTTAGTTGATTTTCTATTAATACATAATACTTAAAAGGGCTCTCCTGTAGGGACCCTGCTTGGTCTAATTCAGAGGTCCCAATCTTTCTGGCACCAGGGACCGGTTTGATGGAAGACAATCTTACCATGGACCTGTGTGTATGTATGAGAGAGGGGGTGGGGGGAGAGAAAAAGTGTAGAGTTTGGGAAAAGAGGCATAGACAGAAATGGTAAATTAAATAGTGGGTGGGCCATGCATGGAGTAAAATAAGTGTGGGATTGATACTTAAAGCCAGCCACCAGATAATTTTGCTCCAGTCCAGGGGAAAATCAGAATAAACCCACAGGGAAGACTTCACTATAGAAAGGGCTTTCTTTTGCTCCAAGAGAAAATCAGAATAAAGAACTGGAAAAGCCATCGCAGGAAGTGGCTTTTTTGTTCTGCTCTAGAAGAAAATTAGAAGACATAAAGAAATCTTCACTGAAAGAGGCTGTCTGCTTTTGCTCCAGAGGAAACCCACAATCAAAGACATGGGGAAGCAGAAAGAGGGTGAATGACCACCACTTGCACTTTACAATGGTTCAGCCTAGCGATTCTCTTCCAGAATAGACTTTCTGCTTCTAAGAAAGTGGGAAGAAAGCGAGGGAGAAGAGACAATTCTAACTGACCCTTCCAGCAAAGCAAACTGAAGATCCAGCATGTTGAGGAAGTGCTGACAAAACAGTTCAAAAGAGAGAAGAAGGAGGAGAGGCAAGGCAAACAGACAGAGAGAGAGAGAGAGTGAGAGAGAGAGAGCAAACTAACTAGGCCAGCAGTTTTGGTGCAAACGAGAGAGGGATTCTCTTGGAGACCCAACACTTAAGGTGACATTCCCACACACACACATACCTTGATGGGATCCCCCTCCAACAAGGCTTTGGGAAAGCACTTGGTTGCAAGTTGGGCAGCTGCATGTTTGTCTTGCAAACTTGGAGAGGTGCAGGAAGGGAACGCAAGCCCAGTTGCGGTGCTGGGAAAAGGAGAGGAGGAAAGTGTGGAAGAAGCAGAAGAAGGAAGAAGACGTAGCAGGAGAAACAGGAAGAAGGAACAGGAAGAGGAGAAAGAGGCAGAAGCAGGCATAGCAGAAAAAGCAGGAGAAAGAAGGAACTCAGGTGTTGCAAGCAGGGGTGGGATTCTATCAGTTTGCACCTATTCGCTAGAACTGGTTGTTAACATTCTAAGTAGTTCGAAGAATCAGTTGTTAGAAGAAATTACTGGCCTAATCCTGTAAGGAAGGCAGGAAGGAAACATTCTGGTGTTGCTTACAGAAACTGTCTCTCCGTTAACCCTTATTACATTCTTGCCAGGACTAGACTTCCTGTCTCAGGAACATCTCTGGAGTTTTCTTTCCCTCTTTTACTGGTATTTCGCTTGTGTGGAATGACCATTCAAAGTTACAATGGCACTGGCTTCTGGTTTCGTGTGGCTTCGGTGGCAGCAGGAATTCACGACTGTCCGCGATTCCTGCTGCGCTTGCCGCCAAGGTGCCCCCGATCCAAATGGGTCAGGGGGATATGGCTGCCCTGTAGAGGCAGCCAAAGAGAGAGGGGATCTGGACAGGGGGTTGGGGTTGTTGCAGACCCCCTCCTCGCCCGGAAAAACCCCTTTTTCCTGAGGTGGTGGAGTGGCGGTCTGTAATGGCCGCCATGAAGAAGCCTGCAGCCGGGTAAGATTGGTGCTGGAGGAAGCAGGGAAAATGAAAGTGCTGGCTAAGCCGGATCAATCAGCAACTTTTTAAACACCCTGGAAACTGAATCGTTTGAATTGCCAGAAAGATACATTGTTCCTAAGAAGATCGGAAAGCAGCGGAAAAAGCCATCAAGAGGAAAAAACTTTTTTTTTTCTTCACTCTCCCACCCCATAGAAACAGCAGATGAAGATTTGGAAAATTTATTTGGGCACTGAAGGTAACTTAATTTGAAAGCTAAAACTAAGGGGTAAAGGATTCCTGGACATTGGATTTAACAACCTAAGAAATCGGAAAACCCTTATTGGAGGTATGGATTTCTGAACATTTAAAAGAAAATTGTTGTTGTAAGTGGGAAGGGAGAGGGAAAAAAATTGGAGCCGAAGTTGAAAAAGGAGGAGACTGCCTAGAACTTTAAAGAAATATATATTGTAATTGGAACTCTTTGATTAAACAGTAACCCCAGAAAGAGAAATAGAAGAAAGAAAAGAAGTATTAAAAGAAATAGTTTATTTGGATGCTTTGGTAACTTTGGAATTTTTTGGAATTATTTTTGATTAAAAATACTTGGGTGGTTGTTTTGGAAACAGTTTTTCTCTTCACGATGGCATTGCTTGTGGATGAACTAAAAATCGAATATAAAAAATATAAAAAAGAAGAACAAGATGGAAAAGATACTTTGGGCACTCTATTTCAATTTCTAGAAATGGCAGTATGCACTTATGAAAAGTTGACTACGCAGCAGGACGATTGGGACAAAGAAGAAGAAGAAGCCATCTTTGAACATGGTTCTTTTTGGGGAGGAGGAGAAAGAGGAAAAGAAAAAGGGGATTTTAAGGTTTGAAAAAACAACCAAAAAAGAGAAAAATGAGATGAAAGGTGGATATAAGATTAGAAAACAACAGAAAGGGAGTAAGCAAAAGAAGAGAAGGGAGGAGGAGAGACAAAGGGGTAAAAAGGGCAAGGAGAAGAATAAGCAAGAGAGAAAGGAGGGGATGAGAAGCCTTAATGGTGGGAAACAAGACTTAAAGAAACAAAGCCTATTTAGAGACAATGGGTACATTTAATTGAAAAAGGGATTCTGGAAGGTCCATAAGATTGTGTTTTTATATGTGTATCTAGAGTAAAATGTTTAAGATATAAATGAGTATCAATATACATGATTAGCTTTTTAATGATATGGATAGGGGTTATATATGCTTTTATTTAGTTATTGTTGTGTTTTTACCCTTCTCATAAAATTTATTGTGTAACTTTAGAATGTACTAAACAGAATCCCAATATAAATTGTTATTTTAAGTAAATTTAAGCTAGGGGAATGAGTGAAAGGCGTCACTCCAATCAGTGTACAGGAGAAGTATATTGAAAGAGAAAAGATGAATGGATAGCTGGAAACAGAACAGACAAAGAATGATAAGTATTATGAACTGAATTGAGATAAGATAAATAAAATAAAATTAAGAAAGATAAAAGGGGGGAGAAGCTATATAGAAAATTGAAAATGGTAATAAGGTATGGAATGATATATAAAGTGAGTAAAAGTGAGTATGATTTTTGAATTTGTGTCTGTGCGAAGAGTTTTAACCCGGGATCAAGCAGCCTTCAGAAAAGATGTTTTATGTTTTTTTTTTAATGTTTTGTATGTATGTGTATTGTTTAAGAAAGGCAATAAAACTTTAATTAGCAAGGAATATAATTTGGATAATAGAATGAAAAGGAGAAGTTGGGATAAGATACGAAGTTGAACAGATAACGTAAATATCGATATTACAATTTGGAACTATTTTGTATGCTCTATTGATTTTCTTAGAAAAGATTTTTTATGTTATTATGCCTTGATTGTTTATGTATTGTTTTTATAAAACTAATAAAATTTGTTTGGAAAAAAAAAGTTACAATGGCACTGAAAAAAGTGACTTATGACCATTTTTCACTCTTACACCTGTTGCAGCATCCCCACAGTCATGAGAGGCCGGCGAAGAGATGCGTGCCTCGATGTGAGTGATATTGAGTTGGCCACGCCCAGACAATAACATGACCACCAAGCCACGTCCACCAACTAAGCCATGCCCACAGAACTGGTTGTTAAAAAATTTGAATCCCACCCCTGGTTGCAAGCCAATTGCAAGCTCAGAGAACCTTTGCACTTTGCATGTGCTGGCCTTATTGTTTGAGGACAGGAACAAACTTTATGAAGCCCTTACATGCTGGCCAGTGGGAGGGAGAGCAGGCTGTCCTCAGGAGAGAGAGGCAAACTAATCAAGGGGTGTGACAGGCAGCACTCCTTCTCCACCCCCTGAAAGCAAAAATAGGCTGTTTTTAGCCTAGAAAGCCTCCCTGGAGCCTCCTGGGAGGGAAAATGAGGTATGGATCATCCCCCTGTGCCCTATTTTTGGTCTAGCAAGCCTCCCTGGAGCCTCAGGAGACCCAAAACAGGGTGTGAGGGTGCAGGGGGTATATGGCACCCTGCATCCTGTTTTTGGCCTTGCAAGTTTCCCTACGCTTACCTGGGAGCCAGAACCAGGCACATGGGTCCCTGGGAGGCACAGGGCAGGGTGGACGGGGCCAGCTGGTCTTCGGAATTATTGGTTCGCTGAACTGGATGTACAATTAATATCCAATTTGCCTGAACCAATCCGAACTGGTAGAATCCCACCTCTGCTCTTATCTTTCCACATACAGAAACAACAACAGAATGGCTGTTGTGAATCAATAAAGTACTTGAATTAAGACTATTAAAAGCTTGAAGTAAAGTGCAGGGTTCTGGCCCTCCACTTCTGATTGGCCGATAATAGCGACATCGGATTGGTCCATTCAGGAGAATCTGATTGGTTATTAACGAGCCTCTTCCATTGGTTAACGGAGCTAGTGCTCCCCGTGTTTCATTGGTTAAATAGTTAAGAGTTTGCCTATATAAAGGGGGCTGTTGCGGCCATTGAGTTTGAGCTGTTTTCACATGTAAATAAAGAGTTTGAAGTTCACTGTTCACCGGCTTGTCTCCTCCCTTGCGCCCATGCACAGAACATAACACTGGCGATGAAGGTGGGATGTGGAGACGTCAGAGCTTACTGAACGACGAAGAACTATAACCGAGCACGTGGCTGAAACGCACCAATGGCAGAATCATGTCCGGCGGCGTCATATCACCTGCTCCATTCGACCTGGCACAAGAAGACTGGGATTCATATATGGATCGTTTCCAGATGTTTCTGGAGACCAACAATCTGAAGGATGCCACTACTGAAAGAAACGGGCGGTATTCCTAACTCATTGCGGGCCGACTGTATTCAAGATGGCCAAGGCACTAGCGAAACCAGCAGAAGTAAAGTCTATGGACTGGGACATCCTCGAACCCCTGTTGAGGGTCCACTATGCACCGACTGTGCCAACGCTCATAAGAAGGCATGAATTTTACCAGAGAAGTCAGCGGAAGGGCGAAAGTGTTGCTGATTTCATAGTGGATCTCCGGAATCTGGGAGGCCTATGCGAGTTTGCCGACCTAGAAGAAGCCCTAAGAGACCGAATAGTTCTGGGATTAGATGCACCAGGCACTCAGAGTAAACTAATGGCGAAAGGCGACATTAGCTTTAAAGATGCCATAGCTGAAGCTACTGCAGCAGAAGCAACCAGGAAGTCGGCTGCCCAAATGTGCCGCACCCACGCCACACTTCAACAACTCGCCCGCGGAATTTCACCTCAGTCAGAAGGTCAGCTGGAAACAGCCCACCACGAGGACCTCAAATCGTCATCAGAAAGCGATGAAGAAAAGGTCCACCAACTTCGGTCCAAACGAGACCAACACCAGAGATCGCAGTACCAATGCGCTGGGTGTGGAGCAAGCCACCCCCGGTCAGAATGCAAATTCCTTGACGCGCTCTGCCATGTGTGCGGAAAAAGAGGCCATAACGGACGAGTCTGTAGAAGCAAGCTAGGACCCAGCCAGCCCTTGAGGGGGCTAATTATCGCCAACCGACGGGAAGTTGTCCCATAAAGTGAGAACCCATGAACCACCAATGGAACAACCGCTCCTACAGAAACAAAACCCTAAACCACCCAACGAAGCGAGAAGAGGCTCACCAAATGATCACGATCGGTCACGCCTCATCTCTTGATGCCAAAAAGATCCGAGTGAAAGTGGCCATTGAAAACCAGCCCTGCCTGATGGAAGTCGATTCAGGATCGTCCCTCTCGATGGTTTCCTGGAAGACCCTCAAGCAGCTCATCCCTACTATCTGGCAGCAAGACCTCAGATTCCAAAGACTCATACTCAAAGACTATCAAGGAAATCGAGTCCCGGTCATTGGATCCAGCCGAGTCCGGGTGTTGTTTAAGAACCGTACAGCATTCCTACCCCTCACTGTAATTGACAGGGATCGGCCTAGTTTGTTAGGCCTCCAATGGTTTGCTCCGCTCGGAATTGAAGTAGCCGGCATTCACCGAACCTGCAGCAGCAATTGGGAAGAGGACCTCGTCCACGAATTCCAGGACATCTTTGCAGAAAAACTAGGCGAGTACAAGGGGACCCCGATATCATTTAACCTCAATCCCGAAATAGCTCCCATCCGCCTTAAGCCTCATCAAGTTCCATTTGCCCTTAAACCAAAGATTGACGAGCGGCTTGATAAATTAATAGCCCAGGGTGTGCTAGAACCAACCGATCACTTTCCCTGGGAAACCCCAATCGTGACACCTATCAAGCCGGATGGATCGATAAGAATTTGTGGGGACTACCAAGCCACCCTGAACCACACCCTTCAACAAAACGCTTACCCGGTACCGGTGGTACAACACCTCCTCCATTCCCTGGGGGGCGGAAAAGTCTTCGCTAAACTAGACTTAGCCCAGGCATACCAGCAACTGCCTGTAGACCAAAAAAATGGCAGAGGCCCAAACGATTGTTACACACCAAGGTGCGTTTAAATGTAACTGACTCCAGTTCGGAGTAAGCGTAGCCCCGGGAATCTTTCAAAGTTTGATGGAAAGACTATTACAAGGGATAAAAGGCGTTGTCCCATATTTTGATGATGTGTTGATCGCTGCCCCGACTTGGAAAATACTAAAGGATCGCCTGAGGTTGGTTCTCCAGAGATTTAAAGACTCAGGTCTCAAAGTTAAAAAAAACAAGTGTCAATTAAGTACGGATCGTGTAGAATTTTTGGGATATTGAATTGATAGTCAAGGCATTCAACCCACCGATAGCAAACTTAGGGTAATCAAAAACGCCCCAAAACCCCGAAATAAGGCCGACCTCCAGGCTTTTCTAGGCCTTATCAATTTTTATAAAGTTTTCCTGCCTCACAAAGCAACCGTAGCCGAACCCCTACATTGTTTATTGGACAAAAAAGCAACCTGGGTATGGGGACACAGAGAGGAGTAGGCGTTTCAACATGTGAAAAATTTATTGACTTCTGATGCTGTTTTGATGCAGTATAACGAGACTTTGCCTTTAACAATCGCGTGTGATGCATCACCATTTGCAGTGGGCGCCATTTTGAGCCACGTTTTGCCAAACGGTAGTGAAGCCCCTGTTGCCTATTTCTCAAAGACGTTATCAAAAGCAGAACGCAATTACAGTCAAATTGATAAAGAGGCCCTTGCTATTGTGTCTGCTGTTAAGAGATTTCATGAATATGTGTACGGCCGAGCCTTTACTATAGTGACTGACCACAAACCTTTGCTGGGAATAATAGCGGGAGATAGGCCAACACCTTATATATTATCTTCCAGAATGACTCGCTGGTCAGAATTCTTGGCGGCATATAATTACAAGTTGCAAGATCACCCGGGGAAGGCCATTCCCCACGCCGACGCATTGAGCCACGCACCACTTCCGGAGACCATTGATGACCCCGCTCCAACAGTTACAACACTGCAGACACTTCGAACACCGCCATTAACAGCCCGAGATATCGCGATGGAAACGAAATGCGACCCCATTTTAGCACGAGTCCTCAGTTGGGTCGAGCACGGATGGCCATTGGACCAGATACCTGACGACTACGTCCCATTCAAGAATTGACAAATGGAACTATTTTCCCAGAAGGGCTGCATTACCTGGGGTGATAGAGTTGTCGTCCTAGAGCGGTTACGACCGGCGATACTAAGGACCTTGCACGATGGCCATCCCAGCATTGTGCGCATGAAAGCTCTCGCACAAAGCTATGCGTGGTGGCCGGGCATCAACAAGCAGATCGAGACATGGGTAAAAGCTTGTCACAAATGCCAGGAAGTAAGCAACGCCCCTCTGAAAGCAACCCCGACTGAATGGGAAACACCGAGGGGACCATGGTCCTGTATTCATCTGGACTTTGCGGGACCTACCAAGGGACACACATTTTTATTAACGGTGGATGCCTACTCGAACTGGCTTGAAATCCATGAGATGAGGAATACAACAACCGAATCAGTCATCAGGAAACTAGACAGACTCTTTGCTACACACGGATTACCAGACGTTCTAGTATCCGACAACGGGCCCCAATTTACCACGCTATCCTTTAAACAGTACTTGGCGGACCACGGAATTCGCCATGCGCTGACTTCACCGGTTCATCCTGCGGCCAATGGAAGGGCCGAGCGCATGGTACAATTTGTCAAGAAAACCTTGCATAAAATGGACTATGGCGATATAGAAGAAAGATTAACCGGATACTCCTTTTGCAGCATATCACTCAGCACAGCGTCGCCAATAAAACTCCCGCTGAGTTATTAATGGGGCGGAAGCTCCGCTCCCACCTCGACCTTCTGCATCCATCATATGAACCTGAAAAACCACACAGTTCCAGCGGGAAATGCCGTAACTTCCAGGTAGGCGACTTGGTTTTCGCTAGGAACTTTTCGGGTGATCCGTTGTGGGTCGAGGCAACTGTAGTCCAAGTAACCGGCCCTAGATCGTACCACATGAGATGTCGCGACGATAGAATATGGAAGCGCCATATTGATCAGCTGCATTCAAGGCTACAGTCGGGGATCTCCGAGTCCCCTGACTTCCAAACCGAGGGGGGAGGAGATACCGAGGAAGCTGAATTTGAAATGGCAGAAAGTTTAAGCGAAAGTAATGACCGCTCAGAGGCAACACGTGAAGGATCGGGAATGGGGGTGAGCTCGCCTCGAGGAGATGCCGAGAACATTAGCGGCAATGAAAATTTGAATACAGAACGGGAGGCACCCTCTTCACCAGATAACGTCCTAACCCAACAAGACTGTAGCCAAATACCGGGAGAACAACGCAAATCAAATAGACAATCAAAACAACCTGCCTACCTCAAAGACTACGTGACCGCACCCCTTAAACGGAACCCAGGGGGAAGGGGTGTTGTGAATCAATAAAGTACTTGAATAAAGACTATTAAGAGCTTGCAGAGTTCTGGCCCTCCACTTCTGATTGGCCGATAATAGATTGGTCCATTCTGGAGAATCTGATTGGCTATTAACGAGCCTCTTCCATTGGTTAACGGAGCTAGCGCTCCCCGTGTTTCATTGGTTAAATAGTTAAGAGTTTGCCTATATAAAGGGGGCCGTTGTGGCCATTGAGTTTGAGCTGTTTTCATATGTAAATAAAGAGTTTGAAGTTCACTGTTCACCGGCTCGTCTCCTCCCTTGCACCCATGCACAGAACATAACAATGGCAACAGTAGAATGGCAGCCTATATTCCCAGTCACTGAAGTCATTTGCTTCATTCATGAGCCACAGAGACGATACTGGAAAAAAAAAGATTGTTGCCTGAGCAATTTTGTATTATGTTTAGTGCAAATCAGGCAAGGCTAAAACGGAATTTTCCATGTTAATTTTGAAATTTAGGGAGCTAGAATAAAGGTTATTTGGTCATAGATTAGATATAGATGATATAGATCAATGATTCTCATACATTTTGATCTTAGGGCCTCTTTACATTCTTAAAAATGACTGGGGACCTCAAACAGCTTTGGCTTTGTGAACTTATTATGTAAGTTGTTTTTTAGCTCAGGGGAAATAAGCTGCTATGCTGCATTGATTGGTTCTTGTAGAAAATAGAAATGAGCCCCAGAATTTTTCATTTCAATTCTAGATACTTAATCTCAAGCACCTACCATCCTTTCATAGATGCTGGCTGCAGTGTACAAACTGGTCCCATAGTTCCTTGGCTATCTACCCACAACCTTGAAGGCTGATTGGCTGGGAGCTCCTTTTAAAGTTCTTGGGATGTCTAGGGATAGCCGTGAGGACCTACACGGGGCCTTCCAAGCTGCTTGGTTGCTGGTATGCCCCCGTTGATACCTTCACAATGTATTTTGATGAGGTTTCCCTAGTGGGAGTGAAATTATCCTAAAATAATTTATTTAAATGTTAAAACTGAGCCATCTCTCTCATGGTTGCAGCTTTTACATTTTGAAATTCAACACCTATTTTAGTTGATGAAAATAGAGCCTTATTTTGCTAACATCATGGTCATTATAATGTGCACATCTATCCTAGGTTTCTTTGCTGGAAATAAATGAAACACAGCAACTTACAAAGGTAGCATGGTGGTATTTTTCCATCATCAAATTAATCAGTGCAATCCTCCCCACTCCTGAAAAATGTGTTCATCTGAAAACTGAAGCTATTGAATTTCTTTCTTTTTTTTGTAGTGAAATTATGGTGAAAGAACTAGACATCTTTCTTAAATCTGTGCTGGTTAATGACTGCAATAAAGTTTTTCATTTCATTGCTTAAACCTCTAACATCACCGCTGGAACAGAAAAAAAAAACCATGCATATAGAGGAATCATTAAAATGTACTGACTCTGCTGGGAGGTTTTTTACAAGAATTGTGAGAGGAGACTATTCACAGCAACACCTTTGAAACAATTTTAAAATCATATTCATCTGCTAACCATCAAGTACCGTATTTTTTTCTGACAGTATTATTGGTGGTGATAATGTTCATTTTGAAAAAAGGAGAGAATGTAAAGTCTGTAGACTTTTTTATTATTTTGACATACATATTTTAGATATGGTATACCTTACCAGGCCTATTGGACTTCTCACATTATTACAACATTTATCATGTTTTATAGCAGGGCTATTGACCACTGAATTCAAAATAGATTGAAATAAATAAATAATTGAAGAATTCTATAGTAGATTGCAAGGTGGTATAGTACTAATAAAGAGTGATTGGAATACAAAACTGGAGGAACCCAGAATTGCAGAAATATTTGAATAATGGAAGAAATGGATTTGACTGAACTTTGCAAAAAGAATTATTTCTTTACCAACACATTTGGAACAAGCAATATCAATACAGACTCTATATATCAGCACTACCATACATCAAAATCAAATAGACTAATCCATAACAAAATACAACTGGAGAGGTACAATCCAGTTTCAACTTGCAAAGCACCCCTGACCTGCTCTTGAGTTGCCATAGGCAAGTGGAATGGGAAAGTGAACTTTGCAGCTGCATCAAGGAGTTAGCATCTCAGTCAAACAAAGTACATTCCAACCAATACGTTGAAGTTGTCTCCATGGAAATCCACAGTGGCTGGCAGGAGTGACTTTTACAAGCCACAAAATTGCTTCATTGGGCTGCGTGACTGATGACACATATTGGGTGGAGGGGGAAACAGAGTCAGAGGCAAAGTGTGAGTTAACTGAGGTCAGAGTTGGCTCCACCTGGTCCTTGCCGACATGAAGCTCCTAATAAATAACTGGATTTCTTTTGAAGCTTGGCTTGAGGCTCATGGTTTAATTAGGGCATCTGTTGGAATTCTGACACCAGTTAGTCACCAGATGCTGACTGTGGAACAGATCATGAATTTTTGGTTCAAACATGCTGGTTAAACTGAAACAATTTTAGAAAATAACTGTGCCTGTAAGTTATAACTTTGAGAATATACAGTAAGAATACAAGATCAGTGCTCAGAAAGATGTAGCAGATTGCACAGGCAAAACTCCTGGGGAGCTATAGGAAGACATTTTGTAAGAAATGTGAAAACCAACATTCAAAAATATTCCAAAAATTTCAAAGAAATAAAGATCTAAGTGGCTTTCATAGTCTGAGTATGAAAGTGATGTATGATTAGCAATAAACCAGCTATTATATAGGAAAACACTAGGTGCAGATGATATCCCACTGAATAGTTTAATCCTGTTGGAGAAGAGGCAGTTAAAGTTCTTAGTGTCAACAAACATGGAAAAAGGTTGTGTGGCTTAGAGACTGAAAATGTTTAGTGTTTATAATATAGTGTGGAAAGAAAATACAAGAAAATATAAAAATTACCAAATCATTTCATTTAATGCTATGTACAAGAAATGTGTTGCTTACAACTTAATCTTGTGAAAAAATCTCTTTAGAAATCTCTTTAGAGAGAGATGCCAGATATATAGATACAATATCAGGTAGATAATGTATGGCAGATAATGGAGAATAGAGGAAATATAAGCAGAGTGTTTATTTTTGCTTCACTGACTACAACAAAGCTTTTGAGCATGTAGTAGATTATGCCAATATGTGGAACATATTAAGGATATCCTAGTTACTTCTGGAAAATCTTTACAATAAATGAGAAAGTACTGTAAGAAATAAATTTGGAAAAACATACTGATTCAGAATAGGAAGGGAGTAAAGCAAGGTTACATATTGTACTTACATCTGTTTAACTTGACAGAGTCTATATTAGAAGAATGAAAGAATTTAGGGAACAGCTGGAATCAAAACTGAAGGTTGAACTGCTAACAATTTGACACATACTTAAAACGGCTCCTTATGAAAGTAAAAAAAGGAAACTGAAAAAAATGGGTTAAGAGACAAAGGGAATGTGAGTGGCAACATGCATGCCTTATGAATTTATAATCAATGAAAAAAAAGTGAGGTGGCAGATGCTTTTATTTTCTTGCTCTTAAGAATAGGGAGAAAATGGATAATGTGCTGAGGCCATAGAGATTAACCCTAAAGGGGAAAAGAATGGCAGAAAAAATCATAAAGGAAAAAGATATTCATGGACAATCAAGAGCAAATAACTAAACCATAGTCTTTTCAGTCAGCAAATAGATTGTGAAAGTTGAACACTGAGAGCAGTGGATCTTTGAATTTTAGGAGATAGTTATCATGGGTTGCAAAAACAAAAAATCCCCAGTAATTCAATCTTGGATCAAATAAAGGTTGGTTGCTCTCTTGAAGCAATGATCAATAAAGAGAAACTCATATACTTGGGCATGTGATGCAAGCATATGATGGAACACAGAACATGATTATGCCTGACAAGGTTGAGAAAACTGAAGATGACAACAGATAAATGAATGAATAGAATCAAAGGAAATACTGGAATATCTCTGAACAAGCAACAGGTTATTATTAAATAACCTCAAGGTGGCAAGCATTAGTGATTACAGTCACAATGATTAGACCTTAATTAGTTGACACCTAATATTTATGGGAGCAAGTTGCAAGGATTTGCTCCAGTGTGGAACAAATAAATTTGTAACCCTTTATGTGAAATACAAAGGGTTATATAAAATGTCATGACTTAGTAACAAGGTAGGAATATAAATTGAAGCTCCATTTGGAAAAATCTGTTCCTAAATGAAGACCATCAGCTGGTCCAATTTGTGAATTTGCTTACAGAATATGGAACATTTCCTGGAATTTATCTATTTAATTTCTTGAAGTGCCTTAGCCATTTTTCAATGAATATGTATAATTGAATTTTATATATATAAACCAATTGAATTTAGGAAAGACGGTTTTATAGAATTCAAAGTCTGTAGACTGTTTTTTTATTATTTTGACATACATATTTTAGATATAGTATACATTACCAGGCCTATTGGACTTCTCACATTATTAAAACATGATGAAATTATGTTCTTTGCAAATTACTAAAGCACATATTTTAATTATTTTTAGCAGTTTATGAGAACTAGGAGTAGGTCTGGCAGGAGATTCAAACTGTTCCCTAATTTTGAGGTTGCCTTTCCCCCAAGATTTTGGCTGGCAATTGGCCTCATTTGAAAGCCTAGAAGCAGAGACCACTTAAAAAAAATTAACTTTAAGGATAGAATATTACAAAATCCGCAGAATGTATTTTTCTTACGGCCAAAACCTTAGGGATGGTTCAGGCAGATTTTACAATAACAAGGTGACCTTGGTTTAAAAGTTGTGATTCTGGGCTTTTTCCCATTGTTAAAAGGGGAGCTGGCACAAAACTAGGCCAGCAAGAAATTAATTGTCCTTTGGCTGAGCCTTATCTTGCCTCTGTTGTCTCCATTATCAGTCAGTTCAGTCACCTGTCTTCCCTCCAAGGTAATAGAAGGAACACAAAGTTGTGTTAGGCTTTGACATGGAGTGAATGACACAACCTGGGATTATAAAAGAAAGCATAAATGACCAACTTAACATCAGTAGAACCAAGAATAACTAACACTTATCTCATTTATGTACTGTGGAGGAGATGACAACAATCTCATGAGAAAACACAACCAGAAATTGTTGGTGCCATGCTTAAATGCAAATAGAAATAGGTCTGTTGGTTTTCTCCCAGCCTCTGAGATTATCCCAAAGTCTAGCTGCCTATTTTCCCACATATTTCAAGCAGCTTCATTTTATTTGGGGAAGGTATATATCTTTTGCTCCTAAATTGAGGTACAGTATGTATCTGAGGATGAGCTCATCTGTGGATAAGTTGACCCTCAACATTTTAAATAAAATATCATGAAGATAAACTGGCCCTTGAAATTTTCATGTTTTAATTTTCATTTAATTGCTTATCCATGAATAGTGCATTTTTATAGTATTTTGATTAAAAGTTTAAATGATAGCTTATTGGTGGATGGGCCTATCCATGAGTAGTGTGCTCTGGAAAGCCAGAGCAATTAACAGAGAGGTGCTGAATCATATAAGACCAGAAACATCATTAGAAGTCAAAATCACAAGACTACATCTGATTTACTTTAGCCATGCCAAATTCATTGGAGAAGTGTGATCAGGGGTGTTCAGACCAGTTCAGACCAGTTCTATAGAACTGGTTGTTACGATTCTGTGCAGTTCGAAGAACCAGCAAATCACTCCACTGGCTGGTCCCTCCCGTCCCTCCCGTCGGATTTCTTGCTTTCTAGCTAATCTAAATTATTGCTGTATTGCTTTGCCTTCACCCAGGAGGCTTCCCTGAGGCCCAGTCAGGGGTGGTATTTAGGGGGTTGGGGGTGGGGGAAAAGTGACCTGAGAGTAGAGCTGAACCTTCCTTAGGACTGAAGCTTCTATTTTTCAGTGCAGACTCAGGCAGCAGATTGCAGAAAGGTAGATCTGTGAATAAATCTGTGATTTTGCAACTAACTCAATCTGTTTTCTCTGATTTTGGGTAAAAGTTGCTCTTTTTTAATAAAAAATTCAATATTTACATAAATATTTACAATATTTACATACAAGCCACGCCCAGCCAGTCGTGTGACCAAGCCACCCCAGTCAGCAAGCCACACCCACCCAGTCACATGACCACCAAGCTACACCCACAAATTAGCCCATGCCCACAGAACCGGTTGTCAAGAAATTTGAATCCCACCCCTGAGTGTGATGTTAGGAATAGTTAGTGGAATAAGAAGAAGGGGCAAGCAAAGAAGATGCTGGCCTGATAATATCAAAGATGATATAAAGATGAACATCCAACAACTGAAAGAGGTTGTGCTTGACTGGGTAGCATAGAGAATAATTGCCTACAAATCGCAAGAGTTGGACATGACTGAATATTTAAAACAACAACATACGAACTAGTATACTTTTTAAAACTGTTTCCATACATACTTGTAGATAAGCCATATCTAATTTTGGGGATGCATTTTGGAACCTAAAATTCTCCACTAGTATACAGTATAAAGCATGTATTCATTGGGATGGGATAGAATAGAATAGAACAGAACAGAATAGAATTCTTTATTGGTGTTGATTGGAATTGGACATGCAAGGAATTTGCAAGCGATATATGAAATTTCTGATACAGTGAAACAGCAGTCGAGTGAATTTTAGGGTGGATGCATATATGTAAATAATTATAGATAAACAGACAATTTCAATGTTCAGCTCATCCTTTATTATTTATCAATTCTTCTAATTGTCAATATCTTACCTCTATAGTACAGATGTGCTCTCTCTCTCTCTCTCTCTCACTCTCTGTCTCTCTTTTTCTTGCTTAAACAATCTCTTCACTCTTCCCAACAAGTTTGAACCTGTTTCTAGTCCGATCAAGAATTATGGGAGTTCAAGTTAAATAATAGCTTATGTTCTAATGCCTAAGAATATTTACATTGAATTCTGTGTAAATACTTATGATAAAATGTATAGGGGAATCTTTCAATTAAAAAAAGTCCTCTATATCTTTGGAAGAAGCTTTATACAGAAATGTATTTATTTTAATTTTATTCTAGAAATTCAGTGCAAACAAGAGCAACAGAGAAATAATCAAACATGTATTTTCATCAAAAATGGATGGTATCAATTTCATTAGACGATCTAAATATATTTGTCCATGATTTTGTATTAGTAAAAAAAAAAAATAGCAAGTTGAAATACACTGTTTTTTAAAAATAAAACAATTTCCCAGTATATTTTTTCTTTGCAGGGCAATGTGTTGTATAACTGTTACTCACCATGTAGTCTTGACAAGGGAGGATATTTTGGTCTTGGTGGCTCTTTTGAGACCTGTGTTTAGTACAGCAGCTATGACACTTTGCATTTCTTTCTGAGTTCTCCACAGTTGTTTTAATTTAAGCACAGCTGTTGGAAGGAAAAGCCAGATTAGTTTGTGTCTAATTTATTTGTATGATGATTGTTGAAAACCGTTCCTATGGTTGCACATCCACCTGAATCAGCCCACAGTACTCACGTTAAGCCTCTGTCTTTTGCTCAGTGGTGTTTGGAGTGACCCCCTCCTCTCCAGTGATCTCCCCCTCCTCACTGTTTTAGGTTCAGATTCAGAAGCTATTACTTCTTCTTTTATTATTATAGAAGGGAACCGACACTGCTAATATTAGCTAGTAAGGTCAGTTGGCTGATGGATTATGAGAAATTAACAATTCAGACCTAGTAATTTGAGTGTAAGGTCCACTGGCTGCTGACAGCTAATAGTTCCTGGGAAATTAATGAGCCAAAGAAGAAGACTCAAGTTTTACTTGTTTGATAATTTAATCTTTCCTTCTTGCAGCAGAGGATGGTTCTGTCAAGACTTTCGTTGTGTCAGAATGTTGGAAGGGACATGAAGCCACAATTCATGGCCACATATGCACATACAATCATATGACAGTAATTGTATGCACAAATGTTGTAGATATAGGACAAAAATCTTACTGATTACTCACTGATTACTTACTGATTACTCAGAGCCCAGGGTGGGAGGAACTGTGAGTAAGTCCAGTCTTTTTACGGATTCTTATTGTTTTTCATCACTGCTGACCCAAATATGTTGTTGCTAAAAGCAGAGACCAAACACTTCTCCTCTACATTAGAATCAAAACTATTAGTTCTTGTCTTTCTTGATTCTCCATCCTCTCAAAAGATGCACATGCATCCTCAATCACTTTCATGACCCACTCTGAAACAGGAAGGTTCACACAGCTCAGGGCCAGATTAAGGCCAACTGATTCCCCAAGCACAGTCAAACATCATGAGAAAACAAACAAACATGGTATCTGGTGATGCCTTCAAACAAAACTTTAAAACTTAGCTATTCGCCATTTTTTAAGCAATGTAAATTAAAGACAAACACAGCTGATTAAGAAGAGTCAGCTAAGTCAAGTGTGGCACTGAAAGAGTTATGGGTAAAATATTCCAGTGTTCCTCTTCCCTTGGTGCCCTAAGCATGAGCTTATTTTGCTTAATGGATAATCCAAGGCTGATTCATTTATATGATAATGTTGGTCCTGCTTTTAACATTAACAAAAATCTAAATCCTGAATGGGTTGGAAATGAAGTGAGGCAGCTCCTCTTGTTACACAGAAATCTGAAGCAACCTGCTTCAGACAGAACTACAGTGTGCAAGTGGAGAGAAAACCATGAAGGGAGATCAGAACTGGCATCTTAGTGACAAAGCAAGTTGACAATCTTGGCCCAAACTGCTCCAGGCTATAAAATGTCTTCAGTTGGACTTGGAGTTAAGCCGGATTGTTGGTTTAACTATTGATGGTGTGCACTATTTCCAGGACACCAAAATCCAGCATAAAGCTTTCCTCAGAGCCAGTGAGCAACTTGAAACAATGAAAAGCACAACTAGTTCTGCATGTTGCTTTTTCTGGCAAAGTTTCCCAAAGGAAAAGATGAAATGGCTCTTTTCCTGATCAGTTGGATTTATTAGGAACTCTATGGAGTTCAATTCAATTTTAGTAGCAACAAGGAGGACTATGAGGAAATCATCCATTCAGGGTTTCACATTAGAACATGCAAATATTACAGAGTTGGATCTTCTTTTCAAATTGCTGCTTTTGCTGGTTATGTTTCTTTTAAGTTGAATTTGTGCCTTGATGTTTTAGATGAATGGCTGTGTTGTGTCCGCGAAATGATGCCAGGAGTCGGTGACTTCAAATCATGCTCTTTTATTAAATTAGGAACCGAACTGGCTCTTCGCAAAAGGTTCGCAGCTTTTATTCTTTCAGCCGCAGCGGCCGCAGCCAATAGCACCGCTTTGAATCTCCCACGATTCGAATGGACCAATCGCGGGAGATTCTTAGCAAGCCAATCGGCGCGGCTCGCCTGACCAATCAGAGTGCCCCGCGCTTTGGCCAATCAAAGCGTGGGGATCTCAAGAATGCTAATTAGGGACAGAACACCCCTCCCCTCTTGGTTCAGTCCTTAGGTCACGTAGTCACGCAGGTAGGCGGGGCTCCGTCTGAGCCTACTGGACCTGCGCAGCTCAATCGTAGGTTGGATCCCGGCCGGTTCGGTCAGGATCTCTGTTGCTCCTGATGCCGTTGTGGGAACCGGCTGGTCGGTCGGGCCGGGCCGCTCTCCGTAGCTCCCTCCTGGGCCTCCTGGGTTGGTTGAGCTGCGGGTTTCGCCACTCCCGCTCGGTCTTTCCGGGCCGGTCGAGCTGGCCTGGCTGTCTCTTCCTGGCGAGGGGTCGTGATGGCTGCTTTCCGGTAAGTGTGGCTGGTTTATTCTTCTTTGGTTTTGGTCCCCTGGGTATTCCCTCCCCCCTTGGTTTGTGTTGTGGGGGTCGGTTTCGCCTGTTTGTGCATCGGTGGTCTCTTGGTTGGCAGTCCTCAACCTTAATTGGTCGATGTGGCATTTCCAGGCTCGTCCGTCTGCTGTTTGTAGCCGGTACGAGTGTGGGCCTGTTATTTGTGTGATGACGGCCGGTATCCATAGTGGGTCTCCTGTCAGGTTTCTTGCATATACGGGGTCGCCTGGTGCGAAAGTTCGGTGTTTGCTGTTTGAGTCTGGGGGCTTCTCCGGGTTATACGTGGGGTGTAACCTGTCGAGTGGGGACCTTAATTTCCTCCCCATTAATAGTTCAGCTGGGCTCTTATTCGTTGTGGTATTTGGGGTTATGTGTTGGGTGAAGAGTAGTTTGTTTATTTTCTCCTGGATCTCCCCATGGTCTATTTTCCGGATGGTTTTCTAAGTGAATTGCACCATCCGTTCCACCCTACCATTTGCCGCCAGGTGCGCCGGTGCTGTCAGCGCGTGGTGGATGCCCCTTTCCGCTAGGAATTTTTCGAATTCCAGCGAGGTGAATTGGGGCCCATTGTCGGAAACGACGACATCTGGGAGGCCGTGCGTTGCAAAGAGTTTGCAGAGTTCCTTGATCACGGCCTCCGTGGTTATGGTCTTCATGTTGCTTACCTCCAGCCAGTTGGAGTAAGCGTCTACTGTTATAAGGAAGGTGTGTCCTTTCGTGGGCCCGGCGAAGTCTATGTGAATCCTAGACCAAGGTCCCCTTGGGGTTTCCCACTCTAGGACGGGTGCTGTGGGTGGGCTTGGCCTAGTTTCCTGGCATCGTTGGCACCTTGCTACCCAGGTCTCAATTTGTTTGTCCATCCCTGGCCACCAAGCGTAACTTCTGGCCAGGGCTTTAGTCCTAACGATGCCAGGGTGCCCCTCGTGTAGCAGTTCCAGAACCTTCCCTTGTAGCTTTTCTGGAATGACCATCCTATTCCCCCCATAGTATGCACCCTTTTAATAACGAGAGTTTCGTTTGGCGGTTTCGGAATGTTTTGATGGACTCGTCGTTGTCCCTTTCCGGCCACCCTTTCTCTACCCAATGCAACACCCGCGCCTGACGTTTGTCTTTATTAGTCTCTCGGGCAATGTCTGACACGGTTATGGGCAGGTTGGGTAGAGTCTCGATACTGAGGGTGGTCGTCGTGGGTGCTGGGTCGGTGTCAGGTTCCGGTAGCGGCGAGCGGCTTAAGGCGTCTCTGCATGGGAGATCGTCTTACCCGGTTTGTGTATGAGTCCATAGTTGTAGGCTGCCAGGAACTCGGACCACCTTGTCGTTCGGGGAGACAGAATGTACGGGATGGCCCGGTTCCCTGCAAGGATTCCCAGCAGTGGCTTGTGGTCGGTTATGATGGTGAATGTCCGGCCATAGAGATACTCGTGGAATCTTTTTACGGCGGCAACGATAGCCAGAGCCTCTTTGTCCAGCTGGCTATAGTTCTGCTCCGGTTTGGTGAGGGTCCTTGAAAAGAACGTGATGGGCGCTTCTTTTCCGTCAGGGAGGGTATGGCTGAGTACAGCGCCGACGCCGAAAGGTGATGCGTTGCATGTGACGGCCAGAGGTAGGGTCTCGTTATACTGTATAAGGACGGCGTCCGAAGTGAGGAGGTCCTTTGTTCTTTGGAAAGTGGCTTGCTCACGTTTCCCCCAAGTCCAGGTCGCCGCCTTGTCCAGGAGCCTATGCAAGGGCTCCGCCACCGTCGCCTTTTGGGGCAGGAAAACATTGTAAAAGTTAAGTAGCCCCAGGAATGCATGTAGTTCCATCTTCGACTTGGGTGTGGGTGCTTCTTTGATGGCCTTGATTTTTTGGTTTGTGGGGTGAATGCCATGACGGTCTAGGAGGTATCCTAGGAATTCTACCCGTTCCATGTATAATTGGCATTTCTCCCTCTTGACTTTGAGCCCGGTCTCTTTGAATTTGGTTAGGACCTCCCTTAGGCGACCCTCTAGTTCGGCTTGGTTGGTTGCCGATACTAGGACGTCGTCGAAGTAAGGTACCACCCCCTTGATGCCTTGCAATAGTCTTTCCATTAGGCTTTGGAATATTCCCGGTGCCACGCTGACTCCGAATTGGAGTCGGTTGCATTTAAATGCTCCCCGGTGGGTGACTATGGTTTGCGCTTCCGCCGTTTGCTCATCGACTGGCAACTGTTGGTATGCCTGGGCGAGGTCGAGCTTGGCGAAAACCTTGCCCCCTCCCAGTGAGTGCAGTAGGTGTTGCACTACTGGGATGGGGTAGGCGCTTTGTTGTAGCGCGCCATTTAGGGTGGCCTTATAGTCCCCACAGATCCTCACCGACCCATCGGGCTTGATTGGGGTGACTATGGGGGTCTCCCACTGGGCGTGGTCTATGGGCTGTAGGACCCCTTGCTTGACGAGCTTGTCAATTTGCTCGTCTATCTTGGGTTTAAGTGCGAATGGCACCCGCCTTGGTTTCAGGCGTTTGGGGGGGACGTTAGGGTCTAGGCTGAATGATATAAGGGGCCCTCGGTACTTGCCTAGGTTTCCATCGAAGACCTCTTGGAATTCCCAGGCCAGTTGCTGCTCCCAGCTGTCGTCGGTGACGTGGTCAACTCCCATGACTGCGATGCCGAGCGGGGCGAACCATTGCAGTCCCAGTAGGCTTGGGCGGTTGCGGTCGACGATTGTCAGGGGAAGCCTTTCGGTGTGCCCTTTATATGTGATGTTGAAGTGTTTGGTTCCGACTACTGGGATGCGGTTTCCCTGGTAGTCCTTTATGATGAGTCTCTGGCTGTCTAGGTTCCTCTTTTGGATGGTAAGCACCAAGCGCTTTATTTCATGCCATGCTATCATGGAGAGGTAGGACCCGGAGTCCACCTCCATTTTGCATGGCTCGCCCTCGATGCCTACCTCCACGTGGACCTTCCGGGCGTCATTGGTTATGGCGTGGCCGATGGTGACCGTCTGATGGATCTCCTCTCTTCGCCGGTTATCGCCGCCTCACAGGGATCGTCCGTTCCAGTCCCATCTGTTGTCCGAGGGGCGATCTCTGGTCCGGGGTGGTGTGTTCTCTCTCCTCCGGTCGCTCTGGTCCCATCGTGCCGGGCTGCGGTTCTTTTTTAGGCGGCAGACACGGGCGATGTGTCCCTCCTTGTCACAATGCCGGCAGATCGATTCGAAAAACCGGCATTCCGACCTGGGGTGGTCGCCGCCGCAACCGGCACAGTTGGTCCTCGACTTATGATCCTGCCAGTTCCGTGGATCGCAACCTGTCTGGAGGCGATGGATGTCCTCCTCGTCATCGGAAGTGCCCGATGCCGAGTGGAAGTCGCCCTGGTGGGTGGTCGTCTCGGGTTGGGCCTCGGCCGACCTCGCAGGGTTGTTGTTTCCACTGCAGTCCCCAGTGTTCGGTCTGCGCATGCAGTCGGCGGATGTTCGGGTTGCTTCGGCGGCTGCGGCTGTGGTGAGGGTGTCTGCTAGGCTGATGTTGCCCTTGGCCATCAGCCGGCTCTGGAGGACGGGGTCCCACAAACCGAGCATGATTCTGTCTCGCAGGGCGTCGTTCAGGTTGTCGAATTCGCAGAGCCCCCCTAGGCGCCGTAGCTCGGTGATGAAGTCGCTGAAGCTCTCACCCGACCGTTGGTCTCGACGGTAAAATTCGTTTCGTCGGATCAGGATGGGTAGCACTGGAGCGTAGTGCTGCCGAAGTATTGGCTCGAGGACGTCCCAGTCCATCGCGGTCGCATCGGTGGGTTTGGCAAGCGCCTTGGCCATCTTGAATACCTCGGTCCCGCAGTGGGTCAGGAAGACGGCGCGCTTCATGGGGCCGATGGCGTCCTTCAGGTCGCTGCACTCAAGGAACATGCGGAATCGGTTGGAGTACGATTCCCAGTGCTCGGTGGCGGGGTTGAAGGGTGCGGGGGGTGCGATTTTCACCATCGTGGTGGTTCGTCTGGCTTCCGTCGGATACGTGGTTCGGTTCAGGGTCTGGATCCCATCCTCGTCGCCAGTGTTGTGTCTGCGAAATGATGCCAGGAGTCGGTGACTTCAAATCATGCTCTTTTATTAAAGTAGGAACCGAACTGGCTCTTCGCAAAAGGTTCGCGGCTTTTATTCTTTCAGCCACGGCGGCCGCAGCCAATGGCACCACTTTGAATCTCCCGCGATTCGAATGGACCAATCGCTGGAGATTCTTAGTGAGCCAATCGGCGCGGCTCACCTGACCAATCAGAGTGCCCCGCGCTTTGGCCAATCAAAGCGCGGGGATCTCAAGAATGCTAATCAGGGACAGAACAGGCTGGATTCTCTGTATCCCTATGTCACAGCAAATTTTCACCTCTCTGGCCCAGATTCACAAACTGGTTAGCCAGTGGTTTTTAACATTGATCTAATGCATTGCCATGCTACTTGTGTGACAAGGCACCCTGGAATTCTGAGCTGATAGCACCTCTTAGGAGACTTTCAAAGTGACACACCAAATGTTGGTTTCAAAATATTGTCTTCTAGAGACAAATAATCCATTGTTTGATACAAATTCCATGGATGAAATTCTTTTATTAGGTCCACTGAAGCTTTCCAAGCTAATTGCAGTTTTTCATGAGAGGTCTCCATCAGACAAGGTTAAAATCCAGGGGAAAAGAAAAGAGGAAAAATGTGACAGAGACAGATGTTTGTGCCATGATTGTACAAGTTGCATTTTGTACATGATTGTACAAGTTGCATTTTTGCATTTTGCATTTGAGATGGAATGAAACAGAATTTCCAGACCTGCAAATCACATCTCATCAGGCACAGAAATAGTGTTAGGTTGCAGTAGGGGATCTCCTAAACCTTGTTGGGAAGAAAATAACAACTATGTAGTCTCAGAAATAATAAGGGGCATTTCTAAATCCCATGCTCTTGAAATAAAGCAGATTGCAAGTCAAATACAGTAACATTTACCCAGAATTTTTATTAAAAACATATCTAAAAGGATTATTATGTGTTACAAATGGTAAAACAAGTCTTGTCACACTTAACATTTCATCCCAAAGCAAACTACAAGTGCTGAAAATGAATGGTTTTGCCATATTTCAAATTAGCAAATGGAACAAAAATAGAATTTCTCTTCTGAATATTGTACCTACTGAGTTTTCAGCTCCCAAAGGGTAAACATTCTATCAGCCTTGATCATTTTGTCTCAATCTTGATTCTTAGACAGTCCCAGATGTTTTGCAAGTCTGGAAATTAGTAACAATGAACTGTTAATGAGAGTGTATACTGTAATGTTACATACTAAGAGAAGTAGAATATTATTTAATTTCTATAAAGAGAGATGCAGTGGCTCAAGCTTATTTTACCCTGACTGAGAAATTTGTAAATATATATAAATATAAATGAAAATATAAAGGTAAATATAGAAAGAAATGAATACACAAATTACTCCTTTTTTAAATATTCCAAGATCCTTTTAAGTTCATATCATCAAAATTCAGCAGTAATCACTCCCAAATCATGGCATTGTGCATTCCCAGTCAAGATTTACCTGGAAATTAAAGAGAAAAAGACATGTCAAGCCTTTGACCAGAAAAGGGAAATGCAAATATTGGGCTTTTAGATATTTAATATCCAATCTCTTTGAGTCATGTCTCTTTGCAAATCCCCTACCTCCGTTTCCTTGACCTCTGAGTAGTGGCTCTTACTTCTATTGTATCAGATTTACTAATCTCAATGGAATTATCCATCTCTGGTTGATATGTCCTAGTATATTTATTTAATACAATTTCAATACTGGCCAGGAAAACAGATTAAGTGGTTTATTGGTCCCTATATTCTGCCATATTCTTCTCTGAATCAGTCTACTCTGATTGAATGGAATTTGCATCAAGATTCCATTTGTATTTACAGACAAGTGACCCTAGACACATATATCAAACTCCTTCTTCCCTACAAATAATATAAAACATCATCCATATTTTATCCCTCACTCACTCATTTTTCTTGTCACATCTGTGCTATGAGATTGGCTAGCCTGAAAATTAGGGTTGGGCACTATGTCCTGCAATGAACTTCATGGTTCAGTAGAGCCTTGAAATTGTTTCTTCAATATGGTAATCTGGAGGTTTGCAATCTATGGTATTTCTGGTGTTACTGAACTTCAGTCCCCAATTATCCCAGTCAGTCTGGTCCAAGATAAGGAGGGAGTTTAACAACCCTGTCATTGCCATAGATTTTTCTGCCTATGTGCTACCTACTATACTCACAGACACCTTCAATCTTTTGTGTGTCTTGTGTGTGTGTGTGTGTGTGTTTGTGTTTTATATGACAAAATTTCTGGACTGCCAGTCTGCCAGAAATGTAGGAGATGATACCTCAAGCAGTGCAGTGATGGTGAAAGTGTTAGCAGATGATTCCCGGTTTGTCATACACAGAACTATGCACTGTTGCATAGAGTTATAACTACCCAGTTTTCTATCTGTAGAAAGAAATCCCAGTTAGTTTACTTTACAGTATCCCCATTTCTCAGTGTCCAGGTGAATTCTTAATTCTGTCGCCATATGGAATAATCCCTCTCAACCTGTCATAAATTTGTGATGGAGGAAGTTTGAGGAGGGTAGGGAGAATGAGGGTGGAAGGATGAAGCAAAAAATTTGCACATTCTAATACAAAATTGAACATTTTAATACAAATTGTAGTGTATTCAAATACAGACTTCTAAGACTACATTCCTATTGGTTAGTTAATGCAGCGTAACGATTGGTTAATAACAACAGTTTTGGATTGGCCGCCTAAGCGGTAGGAAGTTTAAATAAATGCCATTGGTTGCGAGCCGCAAGTAGCCGCTATAAAAAGGACTGCTTCAGCTCGACTTTAGTTGAAGTTACTGGTGACTAATAAAGAGCTGAATTCAACTCTGGTCTTCGAGTCTGCTTGTCCTGGTGATAGAACACAAATAATAAGAACAAATTTGCTGCTTGAGAATAAATGGATGTTACAAGAGAAGCACAATGACTGTACTAATGCAGTCCTGTCAGGAATGACAGATTGGCTTGTGAAGTGGACAGAGATTGATTTTCAGATGTAAATAATTAGGATAAAATGATCTATTATCAAACCAGAGATTAAAAAAAGCATTATAAAGAAATGTCTATTCCATAGGTCCTTGTAGTCTTTGAGAGAATCACTCACAGCCCAAACATCATTGCTGAGACCCAGTACAAACTTGTCACAGGGCATTCTCCTGTTCCTATATATGGATCAAAATCAATGCACTTGTCAGTCAATGAAACAAATCAAAATCTTTGCTTGATGCTGAAGACAAGAATGATTTCTTTAAAGGTAGGTCAGATGAAGAAATCTGCACACATTTTAATGTGAATTTACTCTTTGAACGAACAGTACCTTTTTCATATTGCAGCTTTCAAATAAAGATATGCTGTAGAACAAAATTGTGTGAATATGCATACCAAAATGCACATTAGTGAAACAATATGAAAATGCAGTGCGCCTGGAGAAAGAAACTGTAATAGACAAGATTGCATGAAAAAAAATCAATCTTTCTCATTCAGGCTTCAGGCCCAAGTATAGGACTGAGACAGTATTGATTGTACTTGTGGATGACCCCAGTGGAAGGCTGCTGTTTTCAGCTGCTGCTGTGGAATGCCAGGTCAGCCTTTAATAAAGACTTGATCATCCATGACTTCATTACAGATAGGAGAGTAGAGTCCTAGATGGGTGCATGAGGCAGGGCCCCTGGAAGCTGGATGGCCATAACTACCCTGTATTACTCCTGCCTTTAAGCCATAGCTGATGCCACTCAAAACTCAGTTGGGCATATTACCAAGAGGGAGCCTCCCCCTTCTGCACCAATCTAGGACTCTACTCTCCTATCTGTAATGAAGTCATGGATGATCAAGTCTTTATTAAAGGCTGACCTGGCATTCCACAGCAGCAGCTGAAAATGGGCGTTGGTTCTTACCTGATACGCCTCTTCTCGTTGAACTGCGTAGAGCATCCAGAGAGTGGGAAGGTGCTCCAGTCTCGTGTCATACAGGCTGAGCTATAATTGGAGGAACGCCCTCCTCCTGCACGTGACTCCTGCAGGCGTTCCCCCAGTTTTATGAATACGAGAGGACAGTAACAATCCTCCAACGGAACTGGAAAAAAATAACTTGCAACAACTATAAACAGTATCACTGGCCGAAACAGAATGCCCTACCAGACAGAATAAAAAGGGAAGGGCTGGATGCTCTACGCAGTTCAACGAGAAGAGGCGTATCAGGTAAGAACCAACGCCCATTCTCCGTCGAACTGCTGCGAGCATCCAGAGAGTGGGACATACCAAAGCATATTGTCCTACGGGCGGGATTCCGTTTGGGCCGGAATTTTCTCTGACACTCTTGCCACCTGTTGAAGAACTCGCCTTCCGAAGGAGGCCTCAGCGGAGGCATAAGTGTCAATTTTATAGTGTCGGATAAATGGGGATGGAGAGGCCCAAGTAGCCGGCCTACAAATGTCATGAATGGAGGCTTGCGTAGCCCAAGCTACTGAAGTAGCCGCACTCCTGGTAGAGTGGGCAGTCACGCCACTAGGAACCGGTAAGGCTTGAGCCAGATAGGCCTTAGAAATGGTAGCTCTAATCCAGTGACCTACAGTAGACGGGGAGACTTTGCATCCCATTGTCTTTGGCTGAGAGGAGAGGAAAAGAGACTCAGACTTTCTGATAGGCTGAGTTCGATGGATGTATATCCGGAGCGCTCTGCGCACATCGAGAGTGTGCCATTGTCGTTCCTTCTCCCGCACGGGCTTTGGACAAAAATTAGGCAGGACCAATTCCTGTGCTCTGTGAAAAGCCGAATTGATTTTAGGCATAAAGACAGGATCAGGCCGTAAAATCACTCGATCAGGATGGAAAACGCACAGGTCCCTTCTGACGGATAGAGCTGCAATTTCAGATATCCTTCTAGCTGAAGTTATTGCTACGAGGAAGACCACTTTAAGGGTGAGATACTGAAGGGACGTTTCCCTGAGAGGCTCAAAGGGAGATTTGGTCAGCGCCGTAAGGACTTTATTAAGGTCCCAAGTGGGGTATCTGTGAACCATTGGAGGGCCCAAGTTAGAAGCCCCCTTAAGAAAGGTTCTGATACGAGGTTGGTGGGATAGTGGCGTAGACAAGTCGCCGGAAACCACCATCGAAAGGACCAAAACCTGTCTTCTCAGAGTGTTAGGGGAAAGACCCCTGTCTAGGCCATCTTGCAGAAAAGCCAGAACCTGCGCAACGAAAGGAGAGAGCGGGTCGATAGAAGATTGACGACACCATTTGGAAAAGCAGTCCCAGGTTGAATTGTAAATGTGAGTGGTGGAAGGGCACCTTGCTGCCATGATGGTAGTGATGACCTGGGTCGATAGACCCTCCGATCTTAGCTTTTCCCGCTCAACCTCCAGACGGCCAACTGAAGCCACTGTGGATCTGGATGGAGGAGAGGGCCCTGGGACAGGGAGATCTTGTCCCGTGGAATCCTCCATGGTGGGGACACCGACAGATCGTGAAGGTCTTCGAACTACGGTCTCCTGGGCCAGTACGGAGCCACTAGGAGAATTTCTGCCCTCTTCAGAACCAATTGCCGAATCACCCTTGGGATCAAGGGAAGAGGGGGAAAGGCATACAGAAGACCGGGAGGCCAAGGGCAATGCAGGGCATCGTAATTCTTCGCTCCGTTGGTAGGGTAGCGAGAGAAAAATCTTGGTGTCTGGGCATTGTGCGGAGAAGCGAACAGGTCTACCAGAGGCAGGCTGAAGATCTTTGCTGCCTGCTTGAACAGAAGAGGATGAAGGTGCCATTCCGCTTGGTCCAACGCGGCTCTGCTGAACCAATCTGCTCGAACATTGGAGACTCCCGAAATGTGTTCCGCTCTGATGGATAAAAGGTGTGTTTCTGACCATCAACATAACCGCTCTGCCTCTCGCATGAGATGAAGAGAATGAGTGCCCCCTTGACGATTGATATGCGCCTTGGTTGTGGTGTTGTCGGTTAGAACCAGTATGTGATTCCTTTGTACCTGAGGGAGGAAGGCCTTCAGGGCCAAGTACACCACGTGGAGCTCCAGCCAATTGATGCTGCAACGTTGCTCGGCAGCCGACCATATGCCCTGAGCTGAAAGGGAGTGCAGATGGGCTCCCCATCCGGAGAGACTTGCATCTGTAGTGAGCGTGACTCTTGGAGGTTCCTTGAACAGATGGCCCCTGTTGATAGAAGGTCTTGTCCACCATAGGAGAGAAGTGAGGACTCTTGGAGGGACCTTTACCACGAAGTTGGAGTTGCTCTGACCTGAGCGTTGATACGGCAGAAGGAATCACTGCAACGATCTAGAATGCAAACGTGCCCAAGGAATAATAGATATACAGGAAACAAGTTTCCCTAGTTGCTTGGATAAATCAAGTAAAGAGGCTTTACCAGACTGCCTAATGGTCTTGATAGAAACTCGTATGCTATCGAATCTATCCTGAGAAAGGAAAACCTTCTCCATCACCGAATCAATGACAGCTCCTAAATGGGCAATACGGGTGGAAGGGACAAGTTGACTACTTTTTTCCCAGTTAACAAGGAAGCCATGCGCTTGCAGCACCAAAAGGGTGGTGGCAGTGTCATGTGTAGCTTGAGTTTGGCTGGGTGAAACAATCAAAATGTCATCAAGGTAACAATGAAGCCGGATTGGAAAATGCCTGAGGTGAGCTGCTAGAGCTGCTAGTACTTTAGTAAATGTCCTTGGGGCTGAAACAAGACCAAAGGGAAGGGCCACATGCTGAAAATGCTGATTATTGTAACAAAATCTCAAGTATTTTGAATGCGAGGGGAGGATAGGGATATGGAGATAAGCCTCGGATAAATCTACTGAAGTCATCCAGTCTCCCTCTCTGACGCTCTGCAAAATGGATTGAAGGGTACGCATTTTAAATTTATATCGGACAATACACCGATTGAACCTCTTCAAATCCAAAATGGGTCTCCAGCCTCCAGAATGTTTAGGGACTAAAAAGAGGAGGGAATAGAACCCCTCACTCCGCTGTGAGGCAGGTACGGGCTGGATCGCCCTAATATCTGTGAGATGTTTGATGGCTGATGACATGAGCTCCTGCTTGGTCGGGTCCCTGGAGAGGGGAGAAACCATAAAGTGATCCAGTGGTGAAGAATGAAACTGGAGAGAAAAACCAAATTTAACGGTGTCTCTGACCCAAATATCCGAAGTGGATGTTTCCCACTGGTGAGCAAAGTGCCTAAGGCGCCCGCCAATGGGATAGGAGGCAGGAGATCTATCTGGGTCTCCGGGATGTCTTATTTCCCGGACCTCAGAAGGGCCTCCTGTAGCTTCCTCCCCTCCTGCCTCTATCACCTGAGTCGCTTCTGTCTTGGTAGGCCGGCCGAAAGGACGATGAGGCCTGATATCTAGGGGAGAAGGCATGTTGGCCGAAGGGACGAAAGGAGCCCCTCCGAAATGGCTGGATCCTTTGGCTTCAGGTTTACGAAAAAGGGAGGGTAGAAACTTCTTCTTATTACGCGCCTCCATTAATAATGGGTCTAAGGCAGGGCCGAAAAGCTTCCCTCCTGAGATGGGAGCTGAGGCTAGCTTGGATTTATTTCTGACATCCACGTGCCATTGACGGAGCCAGAGCAGCCGACGGGCAGCAACGTGTGATGAAATGGCCCGGGCCGAGAACTTCAGGGAGTGAAAGGTGGCATCGGCCGCAAATTCGGCCGTGGCCGTGAGCTTGGCGATGTCCTGCAGGGCTCTGGTGTTGGAAGCGGGGACATGCTGCTTTAGTTGTTTAAGCCACCTTATGGAAGAGCGGGTAAAAAAGGAGGCAGCTGTGGCCAACTTTATGGCCCAGGCATCTGACTGATGCACCCGCCGGAGCGCCAATTTCATACGCTTATCCTCCGGTTTAAGCCCCTCCAGGGCGTCAGTGGGATTGGAAGAAGAAGAAGCCAATCTAATAATAGGGTCATCTACCTCTGGAGTAGCCAGCAAGGCTGAAAACTCCGGATCGAGGTTAAACAGCCTCTTATCTTGGTTAGAAGGGGCAGGAGAGGGGCCTGTCGATGCCAGCTGTCTTGCTACGAGATCGGAGAATATCGGGGGGGTAGGAATTACCTCGGTCTCAACGATCGGATGAGTGAATATGGAATCTTCTTGACCCCCCGTGGGAGCTGGAGGCGGCTCAGAAGCAGATGGAGAAAGAAGACCTGAAATATTTTTTGCTTTAAATAATAAAGATTTAAACAACTGAGGTTTGAACAGGCCCACCATAGCCGGTTGCTCAGGGGAAATGCCTTCGTCTTCAGACATTTCCTCCTCCATAGGGTCTAGTGTAAATAGGGGTTCCGAATAATGAAGTGACCCTCTAACAGAACCATCTTCCTCTTCTACAGACTGAAAGTCCCCTTCCTCCTCTACCAGGGCTTCCACATCCTCCAGACATGGAACTTCAAATTGGAGAGGTACCTGTCCCTGCTGGGAAGTCAACCCGGCGATTGGTCTAGTAGGTGTGGTTGTAATTCCGGGTGCCAATTCCTGAGGCTCTGACCTTGAGAGTTGCTGCATGCCTTCAGCGATCCCTTGACGGATGGCGAGCTGCATCCACTCCTTGATATTGTCTGGGATAACAGAAGAAACCGGGTCCTGGCGTAGGCCAGCTGCGGTTGGTGTAAAGGTGGCCTCAGGGGTGCGAGGAGAATGGAGGCTCCGTTGGGGGGAAGATTGTCCGGGCGGGGGAGAATGCAGAAAAGGAGGGGGGGACACAGGGCTACAGCAGGCGAGTCCCTCGAACGTTTGCTAAATTCTTTTTCCAGAGCCTTATGACGCCTCAAGGCATCCTTTTGAGAGGCACTGGAAGAATCCTTGTCCTTTGCACGCAAATAGTGGGTCTTGGACTTGGCCTTTAAGGAAGGCCCACTCAGATTTCCTTCTGCCATGATACTAAGAATATCAGAGAGGCAGTTGGTGCGCCAAGGAGTTCGGCCTTTCGCTCTAGCGGTTTTCCTGAAGTTGGGCCACGTCCCCCTTTTGGAAAGGAGAGGGGAAAAAAATCCCTTAACTATCTGCCTACTATGATCAAAGCAATCTTCTATTGTAGTATTTAAAATATATCATTATCTATTTATTTATTATTATTATTTATTTATTTATTTATTTATTTTAAATAAAAGGGGGCAGAACTCGAAGGTAACTAAATTGAGGAAAAACTCAATAAGTAATTAGCTAAATAACAGGGGGAAACCAAATCCAACGCTGAAGCCAGAGAAAAGAAAAATAACCCCTATATATATATATAAAATCAGATATGCAGAGACAAAAAGGGAAGGGTTGAGCAGGCCTCCTAAGGCAGCCTCCCAGCGAACTTGGAAGGTATGTGCCTGCGTCCCTGGATGAGTTGCGGGCAAACAAAACAGGACCAACTAGGAACAGGAAGGTAGCGGTGAATAACGGGGCCCGGAGCCACAGTATCACCAGTAAATCAGGCTCCACGTGCTCTTTCATGCTGTGGGCCTACCAGAACCACGCAACTTTTTAAAAGAGCAGGCAAAATGGCGCCGACACGAGGCGCGCCTAAAATGGCCACCCGTAATGGTGCTACTAGGCCAGGGACACACCAGCTCTTAAACGAGAAAAAAACAAGAAAGGAAGATCTGGGAGAAGAAGCAGAGCTTCCTCTAAGTGCGTTGGTTGGGGGGAAGACGCAACAAAAAAAGAGAAGCTAAACGAAGGGCTGCTCCTGGGAGCGCAACTTAAAGGCTGGCAGAGGCAGAGGAAGGGGGGATGGGGGGGGCAAAAGGCTCCAACTCCCCCCGAACGGCGAAAAAACTCGTGTAACAAAAACTTTGGGACCGCACCAGAGGCAAGGGACAAGGATTAAAGCAAATTCAAACCTGATACCAAAAAACACTAAAAGAGCAGTCTGCAACGGCCGAGATACAGAGAAATTAGCTGCCTGTCTGTCGAAGGCTGAGCTAAAACTGGGGGAACGCCTGCAGGAGTCACGTGCAGGAGGAGGGCGTTCCTCCAATTATAGCTCAGCCTGTAGGACACGAGACTGGAGCACCTTCCCACTCTCTGGATGCTCTACGCAGTTCAACAAGAAGAGGCGTATCAGGTAAGAACCAACGCCCATTTTCAGCTGCTGCTGTGGAATGCCAGGTCAGCCTTTAATAAAGACTTGATCATCCATGACTTCATTACAGATAGGAGAGTAGAGTCCTAAATGGGTGCAGAAGGGGGAGGCACCCTCTTGGTAATGTGCCCAACTGAGTTTTGAGTGGCATCAGCTATGGCTTAAAGGCAGGAGTAATACAGGGTAGTTATGGCCATCCAGCTTCCAGGGGCTCTGCCTCATAAATAACTGGATATGAGGCCATATTTGCAAAGTTGGGCTCTAGGAATTAGTTGAGATTGTACCGGACTCTTGGTTGTATAAAAACTTCCCTGCCTGAACTGTTGACTATGGTTGGGTTAGCAGTGGAGTTTATTTATTTAAGCACATACATGTAGCCACCCATTTCACAAAGTGATTCTGGACGACATTCAATTCATTTTTACAGACAATTAAAATAGGTAAAAACTGTTAAAGCAAAATTTAAAATTAAAATATTAAAAATTAGATAAAAACAAAATAATTTCCCCAGACTTATGATCTTGAGGGACATCAATCTGACCTTCTTGGGTGTGGTTTTGGACAAATGACATCAAATGCAGTCATGGGCCTGACCCAAGTCATTGAGGGTAAGGTTATCTGACATCTGGCAAAAGAAGGACATGCCCTTCTGTTTGTCTTCATGTCCTCTGTCCAGCAGGGATGATCTTAACATCAAATATTGTCTCGCTTTTTGAGTATTTAGCTCAGTAGCTTTTTTCTGTGCTTTCCAAATAAGTGCTAAACATGAATTAATAAATTTTCCCAGAAACTGAAAAAACTTTAAACAATTACTTTCTGGAGATTTTACCCTCCTAACCCTGTTGCAGCTTGCAACATGAGCCTACTACACAGTCAGCATATTACATTCTTCTCAGTGTGTATTCCCCATTGTACGTCTCACTTGTAATCCCTTCCTCTCCAATGAAGATGAATACAAATATTGAATAAGGTGCTCTCCTTTCTCCATATCCGTCCTATTGTCCTTTGCTTATTCAAATATTTGGTAATCTTAATTAAGGGCCCAGTACATACATCAGATCTGTTTTTTTGTCTCAAGACGGTCGTGGCATCATCTGGTTTTGAAATGATTGCCATCGCTCCCTTGACATGGACAGATCACTTTCTGGTTGGCATGGAGTGGCTGAATGCTTGACCTAGCCATAAAGCTATTCATTTCAGGTGCTTGATTTAATTGGGTTTCAGAGGGACTTTGGGACTGTTTGTGAAGGCCATGTGCTTCGTCTGACTGGAGCCTCGGTTGCTGTTTGGAGTGAGAGGATAGCTACATATTTAACTCTGGTTGTGCCCATGCAGCCATTTGTGCATAGAGCCCTGGTTTCCCCTTAGTTTACATAGGGCACAGATGATGAAATGGCAGAAGATAAAACACTGCAACAACACTGCAACAACAAATCTAATTATTATAGGTAAAGGCTTCTATTAAGGACTACCTTATGGGGAGAGAGGAGGCAAAACATATTTATTTTTCTATTCTTATAAATAGCCAGCCAGTGGTCCTGTTTAGGGCAGCCTGGTGTTTTCTTGGACGGATGGGACCAGAAACTCAACAGAGCCAGAAGAATACTCTGCATATCTGTCAGATAAAGTAGATTCCCAAAGCTTACTATCTGGCAAATCCCGTAGTGATGACGGAGGCATGACCTAGCTTTATTTTACAGGAAGAGTTTGATCTTATTACTTTGGAAAAAAAGCAGACGGGGTCCTTGGGGCTGTGAGCTCAGCCACTGTGTATTAGATTGAAGACCCTCCTGATTAACTCAAGCTTTCAGGAAGAGAACACGTGCTTGGGTTCAGGCAGTGTTCAGTACATCCTTGAGAGAGGTAATATTCCTGCTCACACTTAAGGAGGAGATAGTCTGCCCCCTTCTTAAGAAACTATCATTGGAGCCAACTATATATATTTTATTTCCAACCTTTCCTTTTCAGATAAAGTTGATAATTTCAAATGGAAAATTGTGCAAAAAGCAAATTATCTGGACTATTATCAGTATGGGACTTAGACAACATTATGCTTGTGGATGACCTCTGGCAGAAATGAGATAACTGAGAAATTGCATCCATTCTAATTATCTGTGATCACTCAGTATCTTTTAATACCATTAATCATGATATGCTTCTGAACCACCTCAGGGAACTGGGAATGAGGGCCATGGTGTTTGTTAAGTTCTGCGCATGGGCGCAAGAATAGGAGACGAGACGATGAACAGTGAACTTCAACTCTTTATTTAACATTGTGGAACAGAGCAAAGACTACGGCAGCAATAGCCCTTTTTATAGGCAAGCTGCTGATCAAATAACCAATAAGAAACGGGAAGTGTTAAGTCTGGAGCATGGGTGCAAATGATGGAGACGAGCCGGTAGAAACAGTGAACTTCAAACTCTTTATTTACATATTGTGACAGTTCAACTGGAGGGCTGCTGTAGCCTTCCTTATATAGGCAACTTATTAACTATTCAACCAATAGCAAACCTGGAGCGCTAGCTCCATTAACCAATGGGAATAGCCTGTTAATGGCCAATCAGATGCTCCTGAATGGACCAATCCGATCCTGCCATTAACAGCCAATCAGAAGTGCAGGGCCAGAACCCTGCACTTGACTTCAAGCTCAAGATAACTTTATTGGTATTATTCATTCACAACAGGAAGCGTTAGTTCCCTTAACCAATGAAAGAGGCCCGCTATTAGCCAATCAGATTCTCCTGAACGGACCAATCAGATGTCGCTATTATCGGCCAATCAGAAGTACAGGGCCAGAACCCTGCACTTTTTTAAAGGTTTTAATAATCTTTATTTAAGCATCTTTATTAATTCACAACAGCGTCAATAGCACTTCCTTCCTTTAGACCGGTCTCCAGGCAGTGTTGATTGGGGAAGGGATTTGTCTCATGGCACTTTTTTTCTTTTTGCAGAATCCCCCCACTTTTTGTGGCATCTATCCATGCTCTCTCCAGTCCTCCAGTTATGCTGATGATTACATACATATTTCATATTACATATTTCTATCACGAGCCAATCAAGTAACACTTTCAGGGTTGTTTTTCGGTGTCTGGAGGGTTCAGGTTTTAGGATTACATGGATCCAGCAATTTTCCCCCCTTCAATTTTCAGTGAGGCAGCATACCCCCATGCACACTGGGGCAGTGTAGACTTGGTGCAAAATTTGAGAGTTCTCCTAGGCTTGTGGTTCTTCTTTGAAGAACAGCTATGAGTAGGAGGGCCTTTGGATAAATCCATCTTATCCACCAATTGTACCCTTTCCTGGACCAGGAGGCACTGCTTACGCCTTAAATGAATTGCTGCAACACATATTATTTGGGGCTGCCCTTGAAAACTATTCAGAAACTGCAACTAGTCCAGAATGCTGTAGTGTGAGTAATTATACATATACTTCCATATTCCATTGCTCTATGAGCCATAATGGCTTCAAATGGACTTCTTTTTCAAGGTACTGATGAGGACCAGATTATTCTGGGAGGAAATAAACAGTATTTGTGTTTTTCTCACTCTCCAGAGAAATCCAAATCCTATCCTAGCACAAGAAAAGGCTTAGGGTATGGAAATTAGTTTCAAACCTCATTCTCTGACACCATATCACCTAACATGGAAAAATATCAGGTGAGTGAAGAGGGTAAAAAGGTACACTTTCACATTCCCCCCCATCAATCCTACATGCAGGAGCATCAGGATGTGTAAGAATGTGGAAGATGTCAAAGCATGTAAAAAAGGAAGGGGCTTTGACTATTGGAATTACATCCTGCTGCCTATTCGTGCCAGCCTTCCAGATTGGCTGGGCTTCTGCAAAAGCCTCAACCAAAATACATTTGCAAATTGCAGCTTGGCTTAAATGGGACTGAAGAGAGATACTACCAGCTGCCTGGAAGAAGCTAAGACAACATCAGGATCACATTCCCCCACCCCAACCTTTTCCCCCTTTGCACTGTGGAAGGTAAGACAAACTGTACACATAAAGCAACACATTTTTTTCTTTGATCAGAGTCATTTGCAAAGCCTAACAAATCAATATGCACTTTCCTGTCCATCTGCAGGTGTTGGTGTGAGCTGCATGAGGCTATGGAGGTTTAGTCAGAAAGGCAGCAGGAATCCAACTCAAACCTTTCCTCCCACTGTGAACAAACTCTGAAATATCAGCAGGGAGTAAGCAAGCTGCCCAAATGCTCAAATAAGCTACCCCTCAGGGGAACCAAATTTAAGATCCAGAAAAGAGGAAAGCTCCATTGCCCCAGCCTTCAGACTTTGTGGAGTGCACAGGAGAAGCTCAAGATATGAAAATTAGTCCCAAACGTCATTTGTGCCCCTTTGATTCACTTAGACTTAGGAAGTATTCAGCCTGTGTTCTCCTTATCCCATGCATTTAAAACTGATCAAATATCACAGAGGAAGAATTGAATATCATCATTCAACAGATATATTATTGAACTTTGCAGAAGAAAATTCTAGAGTTTTTGAAAAATGATTTTACTTCTCATTTGAAATATATGTTGCATTCTATAAAATCTTAAATATAGTATTGTTGCAGTCTTTCTTATGATGACTATTAACAGAAGAGCAAAACTAAGAGAATGTATAGCTGACATAGCAGCACCATTAATTAGAATATGAGGATCAGACTTAGCCATCATACTGATGTCTAATAAAGTAAGAGAATGCTACCTCCCAGGCAATGAATAATTTTGTGTAAAGTGGGCAGCCATGGCATGTTTTCTGGAAGCATAGTATAGAAGGATTATGAAATTATGGTTTATAGTTTATGACATGGCACAAAAAAGAAGGGTTCATTTTTTTAGAAAATCACTTACATAAAAAGAGATATTCCAGAGACCAGTTAAACAGTATGCTTTCCCGTTGAATAATCTTATGTGGAAGACTTTGGAGTAAAGAATCTTATCTTGGATTAGGGGGCTTCCTAACTCTCATCACTTCCAATGCTATTGTTCCTTGAGAAATTAAATCTTGACATGGTAAACCTTCAGCTGTTTTCCTTAAAAGTGATTTCCAGCAGCCTACATCTTTGAAAATAAAATAAATTCTAATTAACAGATACGGAGAATTTTTTACCAAGATCTTCTTTAATCAAAGGAAAGGGAAACCAATATTTAATTAAGTAAGAAGCTTGATGATTGATGGAAAATCACTCTTTTTCTGCCAGTTAAGGTCGGTTCCTATTGTGGGAATAATAAACTTTGGCATTGGGCTCACGTAATGATTAATCTAATGCTTTATACATACATGTCTGCCTAAAGGTCACTGAAATAATGCAAGAAAATTAAAAGCAAACACCAGAAACAATTAAGCAGCTCAGACAACTGCAAACAAGTCTGTACTATTTCTAATTATTGTAAATCCACAATGTAACTTGTAATCCACAATGTAATTTTGCTTACTATGTACTAAAATCTCAATAAAAGGAAGCACTGGAATTTATTCTGGGCTCCCATCCCGAGTACACACGCTTGTGTCTCATTCTTTCCATGGGAGACCACCACAAGTGGTGACCCCGACGTGATCCACTGCAGATGGTATGTGTCTGGACCTCTGTGTTTCCTCGCCTGGAATAGGTAAAGTACGTACTTTTTTAAAAAAAAAACAAGTTTTATTAATTTTACAAAGAACACAAACAAAACTAAAAGATCTTTTCTGAAGGTTGTCTGATCCCGGGTTGAAACTCTTCGCACAGACACAAATTCAAACATCATATTCACTTTATATATCCTTCCATATCTTATTATCATTTTCTTTTTTATATTATATATATATACCATTTTTATCAATTTTATATAAACAATGCACAAGGCATAACAGCTTATAAGTTCTTTTCTAAGAAAAAATAATAAAAGAAGAAAACCAATAGAACATAACAATCCCAAATTATAGTATCAATACTTTGTCTATTTAACTTCATATCTTATCCCAACTTCTCCTTTTCATCCAAATTATTTCTTATTAATTAAAAAAATATACAACATCCAAAAAAAAAAAATAACAAAACCTTTATATATCCTTTCATATCTTATTACCATTTTCAATAATATTCTTTGTCTGTTCTATTTCCAACTATCCATTCATCTTTTTTCTTTTATTATACTTCTCCTATACACCAATTGGAGTAACGTCTATAACTCATTACCCTAACTTAAAAGTACTTCATATAACAATTTTTCTTGGGATTCTGTTTAAAAGATTCTAAAATTACACAATGAATTTTATACTCTAAATACACATATAAAAAACACAATCTTATGTACCCTCCAGAATCCCTCTTTTATCCTAAATTAAATTCACCCATTGTCTCTGATTAAACTTTTTTTCTTTATATCTTGCTTCCCCCCATTGAGGCTTCTCCTCCCCCCCTTTCTCTCTTGCTTATTCTTCTCCTTGCCCTTTTTACCCCTTTGTCTTTCCTCCTCCCTTTTCTTACTCCTTTTCCTTTGCTTTCTAACCTTGCCTCCATCTTTCCGCTCATTTTTCTCTTCTTTGGTTGTCTTTATAATTCGATCTTCTTAGGGATACAATGTATCCTCCAGCAATTCAAACAGCTCAGTTCCAACCAATTTTAAAGATGTTACTTGACCCGGCTCAGACAGCACTTTCACTCTTCTTACTTCCTCCAGCGCAATCTTACCCAGTTGCTGGCTTCTTCGTGGCGGCCATTGCTGACCGCCGCTCCACCGCCTTGGGAAAAAGGGGTTTTTCCGGAGGAGGAGGGGGTCTGCGATACCCCCAACCCCCTGTCCGACTCCCCTCTCTCTTCAGCTGTCCCTACAGGGCAGCCATATCCCCCTGACCCATATGGATTGGGGGTACCTCGGCGGCTAGCACAGCAGGAATCACGAGCTGTCGCGAATTCCTGCTGCCCCGAAGCCACGCGAAATCGGAAACCAAGTACGTACTTAACTATTGCTGGACAATAGGATTTTTCAGGGAACATGTGGGAAAAATTTTCTCAGCCACAGGAACATCATGTTAGTGAGCTGCTGAAGTTAGTCAGGACAAATTTCTTAATCTTTAAACCCTCTGGGGGGGGAGCAAATAGTTCTTTCAAAAGGTAAGGTGAAACAGCTGCTGCAAGAGATCTGGCAGCAATGCCCCTGGTACTCAGAGAGAGGCTCTTTAAAGTTAGACATGTGGAGGAGAATTGGAACTATCCTTCATGAAGAGCCACGGGCAACAGCTGAAATTTTGATATATTGGAAGGTTGTTATGACTGCTTTAGAGACCCAGCAACAACCTTTTTTAAAAACTTTAGTAGAACCTCCTCCTTATAGAGGAGTTGTGTTGCACTCTCCAACCCCAAAACTGGAGTATGCTTTCTCACCTCCAACAGCGCCTATGCCTGTGGATGATAAAATCCAACCACAAATGGGAAAAGTTCAAGCAATGATGCATCAGGCTTTCAATGAGGGGAAATTAGAGCCTGATGAGATTCCCCAGATGAATTTGTTTCCAGTTAATAGGCAAGTGGATGCTCAAGGCAATCTGCAGACTGAATGGGTTCCGATTCCATTGGCAGTACTTAGGGAAATTAAGAAAGCAGTTAAAGATTATGGTATTCAAAGTGCCTTTACAAAGGGTCTCTTGACAAGTTTGGCTACCTCACGCATGATTCCTAGTGACTGGAAAGATTTAATGAGAATGATATTGAGCTCTACTCAGTATGTGGTTTTTGATTCAGAATATCAAAGGGAAGCTATCACTAGGGGACGGAATTCGGGGGGGCTGTATACGCCAGACCAAATCTATGGGGCAGGCTTGTTTGAATCCACTGCTGATCAAGCTGCTAATTTGCCTGATCACGTATTTCCCGTGGTTATGGCAGCTGTCCTTGGGACGTTGTCCTGCATCCAGGATGTGGGAACCCCGGCATGGTCTTTTTCTCAAATTAAGCAAACAGCTCTTAGTCTTATAACGATTTTGTGGAAAGGCTACAATTGGCTATTACCTGGCAAATTTCTAATGAAGAAGCCGCAAGGGAACTTTTGCTGAAATTGGCAGTTGAAAATGCAAACGCTGACTGTAAGCGTATCTTACAGCCTTTGGTGGCTAGAGGTGAGGTTACTCTGAATGATCTGTTAAAGGCATGTGCAGTGGTGGGTTCTCAGGCTTACAACATGGAGACTTTGGCTATGGCATTACAAAAAGGGATGAAACCTACAGGGAATTGTTTTAATTGTGGGAAGCCTGGCCATTTTAAAGCCCAGTGCCGTGCCCCTGGGGGGGGGGATGGCGTTTAACAAAAGCAAAAATAAGGATGTCCGCCTGAAGTCGGTCTGTCCGAAATGCAAAAAAGGGTTTCATTGGGCAAATCAATGTCGCTCTGATCAGAACCAAAATTCGGGAAACTAAATTTGGGGTGTGCAGCTAGCCCCGCTCCCAAGGCTGTCACAAAAGCATCACCTGCAATTACTGGGAGTGCAGGTTTGGGTTTAAAAATGTTGAACTCAATTGATGTGACTTTTCTTAATCAAGTGTACATTGAGGATACTCATTTGCATGGGCCACTGCCAGAAAAAACAGTGGGATTGGTACTTTCCAGGTCTTCTGCATCAGAAAAATGTTTTTTGTTATTCCAGGGGTTATTGATCAAAATTATAAAGGTGTTATTAAGGTACAATTGTACACTGATACTCCTGCATCATTAATGGCCGGTGACTCTATTGCCCAGTTATTATTGCTTCCATACATTCCTATGAATCCTTTAATTGGGATCCCACGAACTGGCGGTTTTGGGTCCACTGAAATGGCCAATTTTCCAGTTGCTGCAGAATTGCTAGCGCTGACAAAAAATTTGACTACAGACCAACCTAAAATGACAATTGAAAATCAGGAAAAATCATTTTCTGGCCTTATAGATTCTGGAGCAGATGTCTCTGTGAAACACCAAAAGGAATGGCCAAATGAATGGGCATTTGAGGACTCTCCGGCTGTTCATGGAGTGGGTGGTATGCAGTTTGCAAGAAGTAGTGTACATTGGTTGAAGGCATTGCATAGAGAAACTGGTGAGACTGCAAGGATTCAACCTCTTGTGTTGCCCCTGCATATAAACTTGTGGGGTAGAGATTTACTGTCACAGTTCTGCACAAAAATTGTTATTGGATAATGGAAAAATTACAATTGTTTACCTCTCAGCCAGTTTGTATTGACCAATGGCCACTTCCAAAGGAAAAGCTTACAGCTTTACATCAATTGGTAGCTGAGCAGCTACAATTAAGACACATTGAACCAACTTCTAGTCCCTATAACACTCCGGTGTTTGTTATCAAAAAGAAAAATGGAAAATGGAGATTTTTACATGATTTGAGAGCTGTCAACTCCATCCTTCAACCAATGGGAGCGTTACAATGTGGTTTGCCTAACCCGAACCTGATTCCACGCAATTGGGATCTAGTTGTAGTAGATTTATGGGATTGCTTCTTTTCTATCCCTTTGCATGCAGATGAAAAGCAATTATTTGCCTTTACCGTACCTGAGTTGAATAACAACGCACCTACCTTTCGTTACCAACGGAAGGTTTTGCCACAAGGAATGCTAAACAGTCCAACAATGTGCCAGTCATATGTTTGAGTGGGTGGAAGGTGGAAGGTTTACCATTACATGGATGATATTTTAATTGCAGCTCCCGGCCCACCGGGAACAGTTAAGGCAGTGTTAGCTTGCCTTAAAGAGATATTATTGCAATTTGGACTTCATATTGGCCCAGAAAAAATTCAAAGTCAAACGCCATATGCCTATCTAGAGTATAAGGTCCTTGCAACCTATGCTCATCCGGTCATTCCGGAAATCAAAATTGAGGAAAAGATTTCTCTAGTAAAATTACAACAAATACTAGGAACAATTAACTGGGTTAGACCCTACCTGGGGTTAACTACAGTGGTACTCCAGCCCTTGTTCTTGGCCCTAAAGGGCTCTGCCAGACCGGATTCTGCCATAAACTTATCAGTAGAACAAAGGGAGGTACTAGCACACGTAAATGCAGCTTTAATGCAGCATTGGGTTGATCGATGCATTCCTGATATCCCATTTGCTTTGGCAATTTTACAAACTCCAGCCTTGCCTACTGCAGTTTTATTTCAATTACATGAGGCGCAGGTTTATATCGTTGAATGGTTGCATTTGCAGAATACTCCCAGAAAAACAGTTTCTACTATGGCTATGCTTTATAGTGAGTTAATCATCAAAGGCCGAAATCGCAGTATGCATTTATATGACATAGATATAGTTCAGTTATTTTTACCTATCTCCCTCACTTTGTGGGAAACTTGGTATAGTCAATCCATTGAATTGCAAATTGCTCTTGAAAATTGGCCAGGGAAGATTTCTTGCCATACACCCAGTGACCCTCGTTTCCAGTTGCTTCAAAACGTATCTGTAAATTTTAATTCAGTTATTGCTAAGCAGCCAGTTGAGGGCGTGACCATTTATGTGGATGGTGGTAAGACCTACGGTGCTTGTGCATGGACACAGGAAGGGGTATGGAAAACAAAGATTATCCCTCCTCAGCAATCAGCACAAAGGGCTGAATTAGCTGCTGCTATTTTGGCCTTGCAGGAATTTGCACAAGAACCGCTAAATCTAATTGTGGATTCTCTTTACATTTATCAATTAATACTTAACATTGAATTTGCTTATCTTTCTCCATCTGTTGATGCTAATCTTATGAGTTTGTTTTTAGCCCTGTAAAGCTGTCTTCATTCTAGCACACATTCTTTGCATATCACACATATTTGCAGCCACCAGCCACTTCCCGGGGAGCTGCAGGAAGGGAATGACGTGGCTGATGCAGCTGCATCAGCCATGTCCTATCTTTCGCTTTCCCCTGTTACTCCATGGGGCTCACAAAACTATTTTCATCAAAATGCCAAAGCTCTTTGTAAACAATTCGGTCTCACTGCTGAAGAAGCAGCAGCTATTATCCAGTAATGTCCTAGTTGCAGTGTTCAATCCACTGTTCTTCCTCAAGGAGTAAATCCTCGGGGGACATCTGCTTGCCAGCTATGGCAGATGGTTGTCACACAACACCCTCCTTTCAAACCATGGCACCATCTGCATGTCACCATTGATACCTATTCAGGATTTATTATGGCAACACCTCAATGAGGAGAGGCTACAAAACATGTAGTCAACCATTGTCTTCGTACCTTCAAACATATGGGGCCATCAATGGAGATAAAAACCGACAATGGCCCTGCTTACATCAGCACCACCTTTGCGGAATTTTGCCATCGATGGTCAATTATACATAAATTTGGCATTCCCTACAACTCCACTGGTCAGGCCATTGTGGAACAAGCTCATCAGACACTCAAACAAGCACTCCTTCACATAAAAACAAAAACGGGGGAAGTGGATGGATATGGCTTGCCTTACATACAAAACATTCTTAATATTACATTATATACTTTAAATTTTTTAAACATGACAGGATCTCCCACTGCTATGGCAGCCAGCAGGCATTTTGCTTCCTCCCCTTCTGCAGGTACGCCAAGACCAAAAGTTTAGTATAGGAGAATGCAAGATCCAACGTGGAGAGGACCTGTCCCTCTGATAACTTGGGGCCAAGGATACGCTGCTGTTGAAGATGAGGGGACAGTTGTTTGGATTCCTGCTTGCTGTGTGCGTCCTTATCATCAGCAAAAGGGGCAAGGGGATGGATTTGGGGGAATGGAAAAGAAACACGTTGATCCAGGACATGGGGAAGCTAGCAAACCTTCATAATAAAACTGATTGTTGGATATGTATGCACATGCCAACTCACAAAACATCAGGGCTTCCAATGGTTACAGTACCTCTGTCCGAAGGTGACTAGTATAAGGGACAATGCTATGGTTGTTCAGGAACGTGGTCTAGCAGTTGGACTACAAGTAACATAAATACCTTACACCTTGGAAGCTGGATCCAAGAGGTGGTGGGTATCTGTTGGACCCACAATGAGATGGTAGAGAATATGACTTGCTTGGGGGCATATCCATTTTGCAACAAAACAATTGTTATTAGCAATGGAAGTCGGGTTTATCCGGATGACATGAAAACTAAAAATCTCACTTACTTTGTGCATAACATCACTAAATTTTCTATCACATCTTTGATCAATGAAAATGGGTGCCCATATATTCCTGCTACATGTTGTCCCTCCACGGAGGACAGCAACCAGTTGCCCAAATGAGCAAATGGGAAATACACACCATTGTCCACTTATTTGGCTATGTTAATGGAATCCTTTGCAAAATTAATCTATGCTGAGCCAAATAAGGTTGGTCATCTCCTGGGAGCAAATTTATGGTGTGTGGACGGATGGCCTATGATCACATGCCAGCACGATGGAAAGGAGTCTGCACCTTTGGAAAAGAAATCCCATCTCATTTCATTCAAAAATCTTTGGGGACTGCTCATATCCGCTATGCGTGTTCCGCAACGGAAGTAAACTCTGTTTTGACTCATGACTACTAGACACAGATATCAAGGGGAGTTATTCCTCCTTTAGGAGTCATGATGAACTATAGAGATTTGCATTGTTTAAACAATTGGACAGTTACTATGTTTAAAGACACCATTAAAATGCTAAGGCTGCTTGAAGAAGAGCAAGGCAAAATTAGTAACTTTGTCCTTCAAACCAGATATGCGATAGATACTATTCTGGCTGCACAAGGGGGAGTTTGCGCTGTGATTCATACGCATTGTTGCATGTATATCTCTGATTATTCTCCAAACATTACAGCTACTATACAGCATATGGAACAAACCCTGAAGGAGAATCCATTACAATCGGAGGGTGAGGGACTGGACGTGTGGTCCTGGTTGCCAAATGGTTCATGGATTCATCACCTAATTGTTGATCGTTGTTTGGCAGTGGGGCTGTTTCTGGTTCAGAGTTCACTTCTACATCGTTGCCCACATTCTCTGCAATTCCCTGAGGTGCAACCGTTTCTCCCTCTGGCTCCGCTTCCTGAGTTTCTATCAAACCGTCGTTTCCTTCAAACAGGTTTTCTAGAACTTCATCTTCTTCCGTACCTCCCCCCCCCTCAGTTTGGTCATAGGGGAGTTGCAGACTGGCCACTGGAAGCCGCGATCGTAATTGATCGATATGACGTTTCCAAAGTTTATCATCAAGGCATTGTACAAGGTAGGATCTGGGGCCGGTTACACGCACTACTGTCACTTCCACCCACAACGGGTCGCCCGATAGGTTTTTAGCATATACCAAGTCTCCTACCTGGAAGGTACGACAGCGACCGCTGGATCCTAGTGGTTTCTCTGGTTCGTAAGCTGGTTGCAACCGGTCGAGGTGGGAGCGGAGCTTTCGTCCCATTAGCAGTTCAGCGGGAGTTTTGTTGGTGACACTATGTGGGGTGATGTGTTGCAAGAAGAGGATTTGATTGACCTTGTCGTCAATGTTGTCGTAGTCTACCTTCTGCAAGGTTTTCTTCACAAATTGGACCATGTGTTCTGCTTTGCCATTGGTCTCAGGGTGCGCAGGTGAGGTGAGCGCATGGTGAATGCCGCGGTCAGCGAGGTACTGCTTGAACGCTAGTGCGGTAAATTGAGGGCCGTTATCGGATACCAGGACGTCTGGTAATCCGTGGGTTGCAAAGAATCTGTTTAAGATTTTGATAACCGCCTCGGAGGTCGTAGTCATCATGCGATGGATTTTGAGCCAATTCGAGTAGGCGTCGACGGTAAGCAGGAAGGTGTGGCCTTTGGTTGGCCCTGCGAAGTCCAAGTGAATTTGGAACCAGAATCCATGTGGTGTCTCCCATTCAGTAAGCATGGCTTTTGGTGGGGCGTTGCTGACTTCTTGGCATTTAGGACAAGCTTTAACCCACTGTTTGATTTGCTTGTCAATGCCCAGCCACCATGCGTAGCTTCGCGCAAGGGCTTTCATTTGCACGATGCCAGGGTGGCCATCGTGCAAGGTTCTCAGCAGCGCTTTCTGGAGTCGTTCTGGGATAACGACTCTATCGCCCTAGATGACACAGCCTTTCTGGAAGAAGAGCTTGGTTTGTCGAGTCTTGAATGGTGTGAAGTCATCTGATAACTGGTTCAATGGCCATCCGCGTTCTACCCAGCCTAGGACTTGTGCTAGGGTGTGGTCGCGTTTGGTTTCTCTCACAATATCTCGGGCAGTTAGTGGTGGCGAGTTGAGTGCCTTGATTTGCAACATGGTTACCGTTGGTGCAGGATTGTCGAGAGTCTCTGGAAGCGGTGCTCGGCTCAATGCGTCGGTGTGGGGAATGGCTTTCCCCGGGCGGTATTGCAGCCGATAGTTATAAGCAGCTAAGAATTCTGACCATCGGGTCATCCTTGGGGATAATATGTAGGGAGTCGGCTTATCTCTGGCTATTATCCCCAATAATGGTTTGTGGTCAGTTACAATAGTAAAAGCCCGGCCATACACATATTCGTGGAATCTTTTCACAGCTGAGACAATTGTGAGGGCTTCTTTATCGATTTGTCCATAGTTTCGCTCAGTTTTTGAAAGAGTCTTTGAAAAATATGCAACAGGGGCTTCGTTCCCATTAGGCAGTACATGACTCAAAATGGCGCCCACCCCGAAAGGCGATGCATCACAGGTTATAACTAACGGCAAGGTCTCATTATACTGCATGAGTACAGAGTCAGAAGTGAGCAGTTTTTTAACATTTTGGAACGCCTGTTCTTCACGGTAACCCCATAGCCAATTTGCTTTTTTATCTAACAACCAGTGTAACGGTTCAGAGACCGTTGCTTTGTGCAGCAAAAATACATTATAAAAATTGATGAGGCCTAGGAATGCCTGGAGATCGGCCTTATTTCGTGGCCTGGGAGCATTTTTTATCGCTTTTAGTTTACTTTCGGTCGGGTGAATGCCCTGGCTATCAATCAGGTACCCTAAAAACTCAACACTGTCAGTACACAATTTACATTTGTTTTTTTTAACTTTAAGACCGGCCTCTTGGAATTTTTTTAGGACTAATTTTAACCAGTCCTGTAAGATTTTTTTTGTAGGGGCTGCAATTAATACATCGTCAAAATAGGGGACCATGCCCTTAATTCCTTGCAATAACCTTTCCATAAGGCTCTGAAAAATCCCCGGGGCTACACTAACTCCGAATTGAAGCCGGGTACATTTAAAGGCACCTCGGTGCATTACAATAGTTTGGGCCTGTACCGTTTTTTCATCGACTGGTAATTGCTGATATGCCTGAGCTAAATCTAATTTAGAGAAGACTTTCCCGCCCCCCCCAGGGAATGGAGGAGATGCTGCACCACCGGAACTGGATACACGTTCTGCTGCAGGGCGTGGTTCAAAGTGGCCCAGTAGTCCCCACAAATTCGGAGTGACCCGTCTGGCTTAATGGGTGTTATAATAGGGGTTTCCCAAGGGGAGTGATCGATGGGCTCTAACACCCCCTGAGCTATCAGTTTGTCGAGTTGTTCGTCGATTTTCGATTTTAAGGCAAACGGAACTCGACGGGGCTTTAGGCGAATGGGAGCTGTTTTTGGATCTAGACTGAATGAAATCGGGGTCCCCTTGTACTCGCCTAAGCTGTCCGCGAAGACGTCCCTGAACTCAGAGATAAGGTCTTCCTCCCAGTCACCACCGCTGACTCGGTTTATGCCGACCACTTCAATGCTGAGTGGCGCAAACTATTGGAGGCCCAGTAGGCTAGGCCTATCTCTATCGATGACTGTTAAAGGTAAGTATGCTGTGTGCTTCTTGAAGGAGACTCGGACTCGGCAGGACCCGACGACGGGGATTCGATTCCCTTGGTAGTCCTTGAGGATGAGGTATTGGGAGCGGAGATCTTGGCGTTGAATTGTGGGGATGAGTTGCTTGAGTGTCTTCCAGGACACCATCGAGCGGGACGATCCTGAGTCAACCTCCATGTGGCAAGGTTGGTTCTCGATGATTACCGTGACTCGGATTTTCTTAGTGTCCAAGGCTGAGGCATGACCGATAGTGATAGTATGGTGAGCCTCTTCTCTCTGCAAAGCTCGATTTCTGTAGGAGTGGTTTACTGGCTCTCGCCTTACAGGACAGTTTCCTATCGATTGGCAATAGTTAGCCCCTTTTGAGGCCTGGCTGGGTCCTGGCAAGCTGCGGCAGACCTGTCCGATGTGGCCTCGTTTCCCACACTCATGGCAGAGTGCGTCACGGAATTTGCATTCGGACCTGGCATGGTTGGCTCCACAGCCAGCACAAGGGCGTGAGGGCTTCGGGTGATGGTCCCGGTCGGACCGCCGTCAATGGACCCCTTCTTCGTCACTGTCTGACGACGAAGAGAGGTCCTCGTGGTGCGTTGTCGCAAGCTGCCCTTCTGAACTAGGTGAAATGTCACTGGCCGGTGGTGGTACTGGAGCGCAGTTTCGGCGTAGTTGTGCAGCCGGCTTCCTGGTTGCTTCTGCTGCAGTAGCATCGGCGATGGTGTCGGCAAGGCTGATGTCGCCCTTCGCCATCAGCTTGCTTTGAACGCCTGGTGCATCTAGTCCCAGAACTATGCGATCTCTTAGTGCTTCTTCTAAATCGGTGAATCCGCAGAGGCCTCCCAAATTTCGGAGGTCAGCCATGCTTTCTCCCTTTTGCTGGCTCCTCTGATAAAACTCGTGGCATCTCATGAGCGTAGGCATGGTCGGGGCATAGTGATCTCATAGGAGAGGTTCGAGGTCGTCCCAATCCATCGCCTTCACTTCTCGGGGTTTTGCTAGTGCTTCAGCCGTCTTAAATACGGTTGGACCGCAATGCGTTAGGAACACCGCCTGTTTCTTTCCCGGTGTGGTGTCCTTTAAGTTGTTGGTTTCTAAGAACATTTGGAAGCGATCCATGTAGGACTCCCAGTCCTCCTGTACTGGATCAAATGGAGCGGGTGGTATGATGCCACCGGACATGGTTCCATTGTTGGCGTCGTCTGTCACGTGCCCGGTGTTCTTCGAAGTTTCGTTGGTTCAGATATCTCCATATCCCATCCTCGTCGCCAGTGTTATGTTTTGAGCATGGGAGAGAAAGAATGGAGACAAGCCTCTGAACCGTGAACTTCAGCTCTTTATTTACATAGTGACTTCCTCAATTCAATAGCAGTTAAACCTGCCCTATATAGGCAAACCCTGTAACTTTTAACCAATAACGAGCTAGGAGCGCTAGCTCTTATAACCAATAGGAACTCCCTGTTAAGGGCCAATCTGGTCCGGCCGCTTAACAGCCAATCAGAAGTGCAGGGCCAGAACCCTGCACTTACTCCAAGCTCACACTTTATTAATCTTTATGCATACACAACAGATTGCATCTATCGCTTTGCCCTGATCGAGTTGTGTAGTCCATATGTTTTTGCAGTGTAAGAGTTGCAGATTACATGATTAATTATAATATAATTGCTACCAATCAGCCAAAAAGAGGCAATAAAGTTCTATTCCATTCCACTCTATTCTGTCTCATTAATGTCTCCTTTCCTGTTGGTCATTGTGTGGAATAACTGGCACATCTCTTTCCTTGGTCACTGGTTTCTGCCTCTTAGCTATTTATTTTATGTTTGTATCCTAGGAATCAAACACACCCACATAAAGCTTGACCACTGCTGTGCTTCATGTGCCAAGAAATAAGCATCACATGGCTTCCTTCTATCTGCCTCATGAATAGTGTACTGAAGCATTTGCTCCTATGCACATGTGCAATCAGTATATCACTGATTTGAGGAAATGATTGTTAGTAAAGAAAAAACACCATCCCAATACAGCATTGAATTCCACCCTGCTCATTGACTGGTGGACCGATAAGAGTTTTGCTTGTTGTACCAACTCGTCAAATGCTGGTTGAATCTCCAGAAGTGGACTTCTTCAAAAGGTGCATCGATAGTTCACTTTCCTCAAAGAACTACTCATGGAAATGAAACCTATTTGTGCTTGCTTTCCTAGAATGGGTGAAAGGATTGAAGAAGCAGGTGAGTCCACCAATTAGTAACTGGTATTTTGTAATAGCTCTCCAGCAATTGTGTCAGGCTCTGATATAATTGCTTATCAAATTGGTAATTGTCATCCAAATAGGAGTGTCAAACACAAGGCTCAGGGGTCAGATCTGTCCCACGGGGAATTTAGATCTGGCCCATGGAAACAGCGAAGGAATGGAGCCCAAAAATGGAGCTCAGGAAGTGAGGACTGAAAATGGGGCCCAGGGCCCAGGGCCCAGCCCAGCCAAGCTCCGCTTTTCACTGGCAGAGGGCTGCAGGAGGCCTTAACAGCAAAAAAACAGAGATTGGGAAGCTGTTTTCGCTGGCAAAACGCTTGGGCCACCATAGGCGCCCCTGACCGGAGTGATGTCAAGCTGGCCATGCCCTGGCCCAACCCTGATGCGGCTTCAATGAAACCAAGTTTGACATTTGTAAAATAGAACATCTGGCCAGCATCTTACTTTAATTTTCTAACTTTTATTTGTCACATTTAACATTTGAATATCTCATGCTAGAATGCTTATGGTATGTTTCATTTAACATGAGCTGTGTGTGCAATTCAAAAGTAAAAAAAGAAAAGAAGATATGAATCCTGAATCCTGTTGGTCTACCATAGCCCATAGCCCATAGCCCATAGTTCTTTAGGGAAGAGAAATTTCCTGCTGGCTTCTTCTTCGCCAGAAAAACAGACATCTCTGCTGTCAGTGATGAGAAATTGCATTGACAAGTCATCTTTCCACAGTCTGACACCACTGCTGGAGAGCCATTGCAAAATAAACTGTGGCAGGAAGAAATCCAAGATAATCTGGCATCAAAATATTTATATACCACACTCCTGACCTCTCATTGAATGCATTGGTTTATTAAGAAAAAGTACAGCAAGAAATGTGCTCCAAAGTCAGAGAAGTGGTATTCCTGCAACTGACCCCATTCATCATTCCGCCTTATTGAGGTACTCCAAGTATCCACCTTCCCGTCATGGGGAAGCAAGGAAGTCAATTAATTGCAGAACATAAATCAGGCGGTTAGAATAAGAAGTGTCACTGGTGCAACACGATCGAGAAGGGAAACCCTTCTCCAGGCGGTTATTCAGAAGCTTTGACAATGTGAGCTTCCTAAGTGGACTTTTTATTTATGCCCACAGCCGCTGCTTTTTAAATCATGCTGATTTCCAACAGGAGTGGCCTTTGTTATTGCTGATATACAATAAATTAACAAAAAGAATGTAATTTTTTGCTTGCTGTAAGTGGGTTAAAAAAAAATCTGGGAAACATTTATGACTCCCACCCACTATGGGTTATCCAACAGAGATGTTGCTGGCTATCAGGATATCAAAAAGGAGATTTTTGAAGTGTTTCTGTATGCATCTGGATATTCTTTGGGGATAGGAGAGGGGCAGAAAATAGGGAGATAGGGAGGAAAAGAACATGATTATTTGGCAGGAATCCCAATCAGGAGAATTCCAGGATGCAGCATTTCTTTCCTCATTCCATCTGCATATGTAAACATATGAATGTATAGTCCAACGGACAAAGCTGGTCAAACTAAATCAATTTCAGAGATAAATTAATATTATCTGCTCCTGTTAACCTGCTCTCCCAGTGTTTCTAGCCAGGTTTCAGCACCAAACACTTCAGAATATGCAGCAGGACAACATTTTACTAAAAGCAGCAAACTGGGAACTTTCTTACCAAACCTTTGCTGAATGTATCCAACCCAAATGGAGTCATTTGCAGCAATCACCATGGAAAGCAAGGGAGGAGGCAGCTAAAATATGTTGATCTTAGGTTGTTATGAAGATCCACTTTGGTAAGTCTCTTGTGCTACTAATGATGCAGAAAGTGTCTGGGGATGATTAATGGAGCTGTCAGGCTGTATGGAGAATGGTATGCGCGCTGAGTGACAGGAATTGGTACCCTGAGTTGGAACTTCTTTCATCAGAAGCTGAAAAATAGAAGAGAGATTCAGCAGACCTTGCTGAGAAAATTTGCTAATATTTGCTACAAGTTTGACCTGGCAAAGTTATTAGAGACGAGAACTAGATTATTATTTGAAAAGTAAAAATACACTGTTAGGATGGAAATTTAAACTATCTTGGTTAGTTTTTGAAATTCATTTTTGAATTTTGAAAATGTGTATTGTAAGGTATAGATTTTTCCAATTTGGAATGAGATTTTTTTTCCAATTAAAGACATTTTCACCTCTTATTATTTATTAGTATTGCGGCTTGAGCAGATAATTTATTAATTCTTTCTATACCTTTTGTAATCGTCTATCTTTCATTTGTTCACATACACCCCCCCCCCCCATTCATATACACCATAGTTTTCTAATGTCTAGATGTTTAGAGGAAAATCTTATTATATGAAGAATCTTATCGCATCTTAAAAATCACAGCTTTATTTTAACAAAAAGCATTTGTGGACCCAAATTCAAATTGTCAAATTAGAAAAAAAATGAAATCAAGATAACAATAGCAATAGCACTTAGAATTATATGACACTTCATAGTGCTTTATAGCACTTTCTCTGTGGTTTACAGAGTTAGCATATTGCCCCCAACAATCTGGGTCCTCGTTTTACCAACCTTGGAAAGATGAAAGGCTGAGTCAGGGGTGGGATTCATTTTTTTAACAACTGGTTCTGTGGGCATGGCTTAGTTGGTGGGCATGGCTTGGTGATAAAATGACTGGCTGGGCGTGGCCAACTCAACATCACTGAAATCGAGGCACGCATCCTCTCATCTGGCCTCTCGTGACTGTGGGGATGCTGCAATAGTCATAAGTGTGAAAATGGTTATAAGTCACTTTTTTCAGTGCCATTGTAACTTTAAATGGTCACTCCACACAAGCAAAGTACCAGCAAAGGAAGGGAAAAAAACCTCCAGAGAAGTTCCAGAGACAGTCTAGTCCTGCCAAGAATGTAATAAGAATTAATGGAGAGGCAGTTTCTGTAAGCAACACCAGAATGTTTCCTTCCTGCCTTCCTTATAGGATTAGGCCAGTAATTTCTTTTAACAACCAGTTCTCCAAACTGCTCAAAATGTTAACAACTGGTTCTAACGAATAGGTGCGAACCTGTAGAATCCCACCCCTGGGCTGAATCAACCTCAAGCTCATCAGGATTGAACTCCTAGCTGTGGGCAGAGTTAGCCTGCAATACTCCATTCTAACCACTGTGCCACTAGATCATGAAGGAAATCACAAAATTTAGTCTAATCATGGTTGACAATTTTACTGTTTTGTGCTACACTGCTGTTTCTTTGCTTAGCAAATGCAAATTACAATCAGAGACCATACAATTCCAGCAGAAAAATTCCAACAATCTCTTCACTAGGAAGGAAAAAATCTTTGTTAAAACAAATTTCAGCGGGGAAAAGTAGTTGTGAGCAGGATTGGTAATGTTTGTGAACAGAACCAAAATGGAGAAGATCAAGGACAACGTGGAGAGAAAATACTCTTTTTCTCTTTCTGCACTTGTTTTGTTTTGTTTTGTTTTTGTTTTCATTCTTCCAGTCTCTTTCTCTGACACTCACAGAACAAAAGAGAATGAGGCAGTTGGGTGAAGAACATAAGAAAGTTGGGACTCAGGAGGAAAGGGACAATCTTAGAAGGGAGGCTAGTGGTTTCACTGAAATCCTTACAAGGCCCAGGTGGCAGATGTTTCACATGTTGCTCTAGGGATAGAAAACTCATTGTGTACAATCAAATTAATATATTTATGTTGATTGCGTTAAATCAAACCTTCTAAATATATGAGTTTCCTTGACAGATCAGACACTGCAGAGGCTGACCCAGTCTGTCTCAAATGAAGTACTAGAGTTGCAGAGAGTTTGATATAATTTCTAGAAACTGAATTCATGGACATTCTGCAGTTTAAAAGCTGGATGAGCATCAGATCCACAACATCTAAAATTTCTGCCATCTTTACTATAAAATTGTCTTCAATTCAATGACATATTTTACAGACCTGAAGAGCCCCATTGTCTGCTTCCTTCCAAGTATGTAAAATAACCATTGTACATGTGTAGATAAAGACAAATAAAAAAAAATGTGTGCATTAAAAAATGAAGCTATTATGTTTGAACCTCATTATTTTCCTTGGAGCTGAGAGATTTTATGCAGCTTTGCCCCTCCCTGCCCAACACTGAAGCAGTAAAAATGCTTTAAAATCAGCAAGCAAAAATACAACACCAAAGGAATCCCAAAAGTGTTGTGTTGTTGTTGTTCATGTCACATGTCCTTATTTAACATAAAACCCTAGAAAAGGAATAGGAGATTCTACACTTAAAAACAGGTTTTGGGCTATTAAATGTTGAATATCAGCATAATGGGAATATTATGGGTTACGGGGTTGCATGATCTGGGGAAGCCCAAATGTATCTAAAAGAGTGAGTGGGTGCATATGTAGGAACAATATGATCGATTACATGGGATCTTCACTGGATGGAAGCTGAGTCAAAAAGGTCAAGATGCTTGAAACAGTCTTCCAGCTGAAAACAGACTAGCTCTCCCCCATAGAACATTTTTTTATTAATTTAGTACTCTACTTATATTGAATATGTTGTATTCAATATAGTATTTGGAATTTCATGCTATATGGATTCTAGAGATTTTCAATCAGGTGTGCCTTGGATGCTTTGGTTCTGATTTTTAATAACTTGTAAACTGCCAGGAGTTGTTTTATAGTGGCAATGGAATATAAATATAATAAAATAAATAAATAAAATGATGAATGGGGGCCTTCTCTGGGATAACCCAAGCTTAATTTGAGAATGCAAAACACCAGCTTCAATTTCCCATAATATGCTTCAAGAGATTGAATAATATTACTGTAAATGAAAAAAATGAAATGGCATTCCATCTGAATTGGCAAAAGTGCCTGTAACACAACACTTTGTCTTTTCTTGCCTGTGGCCACACAGCCTTTTCTTGCCTGTGGTCACACAACAATGTGCAATAACAACCTAGGTAACTATTCTTTATCACAATCCCCATCCCACATCCTTCTGTATCCTCTGCCCTTGCTTGCTGCTTTTATTATGTTTACCAAAGTGCCAATCAAAGATAGCAGTCCAATTTCCATTCTCCATTGACACATATTTTTGAGATCAAAGTTAACAATAAGCCTTAGCACACAGTGGTACCTTAAGCACAGATATTGAAGTGGCGTGCATTGATTTGAATTGGGGGAGGAGGGCTGAGAGAACAGGCAAGACTCTAGCTTCTTAACTTGTAATATTATGACACTGCAAACATTTCATTTCTTGAACTGTCACTTGTTTCTGCCCCAATACAAATGAAAAATGATATTGAAATGTCAATTCCAGTTTGTCTTTTTTATCACAAAAAAGATTAAATAAGCATGTAGCTCTGAAATCACTTTTATTTAATCACTTGTGTTTTGGAAGAAAGGAATATATCTGCCCATATGCATGTGAAAGTAATACAAGTATATGTTACAATTTAATAAATAATTTAAAAAATCTTGTACCAAGATAACTAAATGTCTGCCTTAAGAATCATTAGTTTATACCATCTGTGAAGTTTGTGGTTATAGCTGACTCTTTTGTATATAATAGAATCTTGCAGGATTCAGGATTGTCTCCCAAAATTATTGTGAAGTATATGAGAGTAAGAACCTGGCAGCTTTTTGAAATATCTTAAAACAACGTCATTGTTTTAGTTGGCTCTGACATCATCCAATCCCACCTTCGTCGCCAGTGTTAAGTCTGGAGCATGGGTGCAAATAATGGAGACGAGCCGATAGAAACAGTGAACTTCAAACTCTTTATTCACATGGTGTGACAGCTCAGCTCAATGGCTGCTATAGCCTTCCTTATATAGGCAACTTATTAACTATTCAATCAATATCAATCCGTGAGCACTAGCTCCATTAACCAATGAGGATGGCCTGTTAATGGCCAATCAGATGCTCCTGAACGGACCAATCCGATCTTGCCATTAACAGCCAATCAGAAGTGCAGGGCCAGAACCCTGCACTTGACTTCAAGCTCAAGATAACTTTATTTATTATTCATTCACAACACCCCTTTCCTCCGGCTTCTGCTTACGGGGCACGGTCACATAGTCCTTGAGATAGGACGGCTGTTTTATTAGTCTTTTTGATTTTCGCTGTGTGCCTGGCATTTGGCTGCACGCTTGTTGAGGTAGATCGTTGTTTAGCAAAAGGGCTGCCTCTGGTTCAGAGTTCGCGTTTCCGTTGTCACCAATATCTTCGGTAACTCCCTGAGGTGAACTCACTCCCATCCCTGGTTCCTGTTCCTGCGTTTCAGTTCCGCTATTGTTCCCTTCGAAAAGATTTTCCTCTAGTTGAAATTCGTCTTCCTCTGTACCTCCCCCACCCTCAGTTTGGTCATAAGGGAGTTCAGAATTGCAGCCGCGATCGTAGTTGATCTATATGGCGCTTCCAAAGTCTATCGCCAGGGCACTGTGCAAGGTATGATCTTGGGCCGGTTATGTGGATTACGGTCGCTTCTATCCATAGCGGATTGCCCAATAAGTTTTTAGCGAATATTAAATCGCCTACCTGGAAGGTACAGCATTGGCTGCTGGATCCGAGGGGTTTTTCCAGTTCGTAGGCTGGGTGTAAGCGGTCGAGGTGGGAGCGTCCCATTAGCAGCTCGGCGGGAGTTTTGTTGGTGATGCTGTGAGGTGTGATGTGCTGTAGGAAAAGGATTCGGTTGATTTTCTCGTCGATGTTGTCGTAGTCTATTTTTTGTAGTGTTCTCTTGACAAATTGTACCATGCGCTCAGCCCTACCGTTGGCCGCAGGGTGTGCAGGCGAAGTGAGCGCATGTCGGATACCGCGGTCAGCCAGGTACTGTTCAAAAGACAGCGCAGTAAATTGGGGCCCATTGTCGGATACCAGAACATCTGGTAATCCATGGGTTGCAAACAGTCTTTCCAGTCTTTTGATGACCGCTTCGGTGGTCGTGTTCCTCATTCGGTGAATCTCGAGCCAATTCAAGTAGGCATTGATGGTTAACAAGAATGTGTGGCCTTTGGCCAGCGAAATCTAGATGGATACGGGACCAGGGTCCCCACGGCGTCTCCCATTCGGTTGGGGTTGCCTTTGGTGGAGCATTGCTTACTTCTTGGCATCTCTGGCATGTTTTGACCCACAATTCGATTTGTCTGTCTATGCCTGGCCACCACGCATAGCTACGTGTGAGGCCTTTCATGCGCACGATGCCAGGGTGGCCATCGTGCGAGGTTCTTAACAGTGCCTGTTGGAGTTGTTCTGGGATAACGATTCTATCGCCCCAGATGATACAGCCCTTTTGTGAGAACAACTCTGTTTGATGACTTTTGAATGGAGCAAAGTCGTCTGGTACTTGGTCCAATGGCCATCCACGTTCCACCCATGTGAGGACTCGTGCTAAATTGGGGTCATGTTTTGTTTCTCTCGCGATATCACAGGCAGTTAATGGCGGCATATGAAGTGTCTCTATCTGCAATGTTGTCATCGTTGGTGCAGGATCGTTGATGGTTTTTGGGAGCGGTGCATGGCTCAACGCGTCGGCGTGGGGAATGGCTTTACCGGGGTGGTATTGTAGCTGATAATTGTAGGCAGCCAAGAATTCTGACCAGCGGGTCATCCTGGGAGAAAGTATGTGGGGAGTTGGCTTATCCCCAGCGATTATCCCCAGCAACGGTTTGTGGTCAGTTACTATAGTAAAAGCCCGGTCGTACACGTACTCATGGAATCTTTTAACAGCCGATACAATTGCCAGGGCTTCTTTATCGATCTGTCTATAATTTCGCTCAGTTTTCGAGTGTTTTTGAAAAGTAAGCAACAGGGGCTTCACTACCGTTAGGCAATACATGGCTCAAAATGGCACCCACTCCAAAAAGCGATACATCACATGTGATATTCAACGGTAAAGTTTCATTGTACTGCATTAGTACAGCGTCAGAAGTCAGTAGTTTTTTTACATTACGGAATGCCTGCTCCTCTCTGTAACCCCATACCCAAATTGTTTTTTTATCTAGTAAGCGATGTAAAGGTTCAGCAACAGTCGCCTTGTGCGGCAAGAATACGTTATAAAAATTGATGATGTCTAAAAACGCCTGGAGGTCGGCTTTGTTCCGGGGTCTGGAAGCGTTTTTTATTGCTCTCAATTTGCTATTGGTAGGGTAAATACCCTGACTGTCAATCAAGTACCCTGTCAGCCTCAAGATACCTTCCCCTTCCTAACTATCTGCTATTATTTCATTATTTCTCTCGGCTGTCATGGCAACGGTGGGAGGGGGGATTTTATATGGGAAGAGAGCTGGAGGTGTTTGCATTCCTTGCTGGGCTAGCAAGGGGAGGGGGGATTCTTGTCTTTAACTTTCTGTTTCCTGGCTATCTTTTCCTCTTTTGCGCAACTGCGAACTTTTATCAAAATATGTCAAGGTCATTTGACAAGACGTCTCATCACCATCTGAAGATGACCACATGAGCTGTCTCAGAAGTTTTAATTGGAAGAACCATTTGAACTTTGGGGGGTGGGGACAAATCTATTTCTTTGTATATGCATTCTACCCGCCAATTTCTCAGTTTCGGAATTGCTTTGTAGCTACCGCTTTATTTCCCAGTAAAAGGATAACTTTGCTCTACCCATGGAGTCTGAGTATTTCTTTCTTGGGATCTAAAAGGAGCGCAGCCTGACATAATTCCGAAACTCCACACATCAGCCCACCCGGAGAAAACAGCAACTTTTCTTCCGAGGGGGTTTCATCCCATGTCGTCTCCAACCGGCGATGAAGAGGATCAGGGAGCTGTGGGGGGGCAGCCCGTGCCGCTGCCGGAAGGGTCGGTGGCTGACCTGCTGGCTGAATTGACTCTGGAAGAAACCCCAGCCGAGATGCCCAGATGGTCGTTGGGGGTTGGTTGGAGAGACCCTGAAGACCCCCCTCCTCCCAGGATCACTGTAAGACGAAAAGGTGCGAGGGGACGGCTTTGGCAGGAGGGGGAAGAGATGGAAGGCAAGCTGGATGAAGCCAAGAAAATCTCTATGGATGTTCCTGGAGAGACCAGCACAACTCAAAGGTATGAGGGGGAAGAGGGAGCGAGATCAGCCCGGGGGAGCCAAGCTACCTCTACCCCCCTTGCCCAGCTTCCGCCGGCGCAACCGCCCGCTGACGCCCGGGGAGCCCCAGCAATAGGAGTGGCTCCTAGAAGACGCCCCCTGCCCCCCCTAGATGTAAAGTTTGGAGGAAATCCAAGGGAATTGGGATTTTTCCTGATACAAGTTGGGAGTTATATGGCAGAATTTGAGCGGGAGTTCACCTCTGAAGCAGCCAAAGTGAGATGCGTTACCAGAACCCTGGAAGGGATGGCAGCAGATTGGGTGGTGACTTTGTACAATGATAACTCCCCCCAACTACAAACCCTCGATGTTTTCATGACTGCATTGAGGAGAAGGTTTGAGGATCCTCTGGCAGAGAGAAAGGCCAGAATCAGAATGAAGACCCTAGTTCAAGGGGGGAGATCGGTGGCAGACTACACCCAAGAATTCAGGCAGCTGGCACACCACATCCGAGGTTGGTCCCAGGGGGCCCTGGTGGAAGCATATAAAGATGGCTTAAATGAAGATGTATACCACACGTGCATCTCCAGAAGGGATCCACGTGAATTACAGTCATGGTACTTGCTGGCGGAAGAGGTGGACATTGATCTAGCCAGAAACAGACGCAGAGGAGGTCCCGCCTGGAGAAGATCGCTCCCCCCCCCGTCTCCGGGAGACCTCAGGGCCCCAACCGAGAGGGATGGCGGCAGGAGCAAAAACCACGGCATGTTTCCGTTGTGGAAAGGAGGGCCACCGGATGGTGGATTGCCGAGTAAAGGTGAACCCACCGAAAGCGCGGGACCCCGGAAGAAGGCCAAAAACCCCCTCAACCAAACCCCGCGAGACCGGGCTGAAGACAGGAGAGGTTGTAGAGGTCGCCCTTTCGGCGGGAGAGGAGCTGGGACCTCCAACCCCACTCGACGAGAACGAGACAGATTCGGAAGATGACGTCCTGGTAAGTCCTAATCAAGGGCCCATGACCATCCCAATAAAGTTAAGGCAGCCCACCTCAGGGACTAAGGGAGTGATGATGGCCTTACTGGACTCGGGGTGCACGAGGTGTGTAATTAACATGAAAGTGGTTAAGGGGATGGGCATTGGACTGAGAACTCTAAAAACGCCCATATCCTTTTGCCAACTGGATGGGTCGGTGGCGGGAGGTTGCCCCGCACGTTTTGTAACTGAACCCCTAGAGATGACCATGGGAAACCATCATGAGACCCTGTGTTTTATTGTGGCCCCTGGGATGGAACAATCTCTAATATTGGGATTACCATGGCTTCGGAAGTGGAATCCCCATGTAAATTGGAGAGAGGGGTGGATACGCATCCGCACCGATCAGCCACCGGAAGGGGAGGAGCAACCCTATCCGGAAAGGGAGGAGGAATCCCATTCGAAGTCCCAGGCACTCGCCGAGATAGCTTCTGCGGGTACCGAACACGTGGAAGGAGAGGAGAAAATCCCGAAGGAGTATTGGGACTTAAGAGAGGTGTTTAGTGAAGAGGCTTCCGACGAACTCCCCCCCCATCGGTCGACCGATTGTAGCATTGAATTCCTGCCGGGGGTGACGCTCCCGAAACCGAAGATGTATCCGATGACACCGGGGGAGTTGGAGGAATTGAGGGCGTTTATTGACAAAAACTTGGAACGAGGTTTCATCACGCCTGCCAGACCTCGAGTAGCGGCCCCTGTGATGTTCCGCGAGAAGAAAGATGGCTCCAAACGTCTGGTAGTTGATTATAGAAACCTGAACGCAGTATCCGTAGAGAACATGTACCCCCTCCCTCTGATGAAGGACATGTTAGCCCACTTGGCAAAGGGGAAAATTTTCACAAAGCTGGACTTGAGAGAGGCATACTACCGGATCCGGATAAAGGAGGGAGACGAGTGGAAGACTGCGTTCAACTGCCCAATGGGGTGTTTCCAGTTCAATGTTCTCCCTTTTGGCCTACAGGGGGCGCCTGCTGTTTTCATGCAATTGATCAATCAAGTGCTTCACGAACATTTGTACAAAGGTGTTCTAGTATACCTTGATGATATTCTTATCTACACGGAGACAAGAGACGACCACGTGAAGTTGGTACGCTCTGTGTTACACAAGCTGAGGGCCGCCAAACTATACGCCAAATTATCCAAATGTGAGTTCCATCAAGAAAAAATCGACTACTTGGGATATCGTATCTCCCCCGAAGGCATTGAAATGGACCCAGAAAAGGTGCGAGCCGTTTTGGACTGGGCCCCACCGAAGACTCGTAAACAGCTTCAAAGTTTTCTGGGATTTGCAAATTTTTACCGCCAATTCATCCCGTCTTTCGCAAAAATAGCTATGCCCATCACCAACCTCCTAAAAACAAAGGGGGAATTGAAACCAAAGCCCAGTCAACCATTGAATTGGACTATGGAGTGCCAAGCTGCATTTGAAAAACTTAAAAGACTTTTTGCTGCAGAACCAATACTGAAACACCCTGACATGGACGCCCCTTTCGTGATCCAAGCTGATGCAAGCGATGTAGCAGTGGGGGCGGTCTTACTCCAATTGAACGAGAAGGGAACACTACAACCATGCGCTTACACTTCTCGAAAATTCACTGAGACTGAAAGGAGATGGGCCGTTTGGGAGAAAGAAGCATTTGCAGTCCGTTGGGCTTTATTAGCTTGGAAACATTTTCCTCCGTCCCATTCTGAATGGGTAAATGAAAAGGACCTTAGGGCTCCTGAACTTTTAAAGAAATTTCATGCCAAATATCCTGATAAACCATAGAAATGTACATTAATGTTAACATATAACTATTTTATTTTTCTTTCAGGGACTTATGTCCTTCTTCTAGGGGGTCCGAATGTCAGCCTCAAGATACCTTCCCCTTCCTAACTATCTGCTATTATTTCATTATTTCTCTCGGCTGTCATGGCAACGGTGGGAGGGGGGATTTTATATGGGAAGAGAGCTGGAGGTGTTTGCATTCCTTGCTGGGCTAGCAAGGGGAGGGGGGATTCTTGTCTTTAACTTTCTGTTTCCTGGCTATCTTTTCCTCTTTTGCGCAACTGCGAACTTTTATCAAAATATGTCAAGGTCATTTGACAAGACGTCTCATCACCATCTGAAGATGACCACATGAGCTGTCTCAAAAGTTTTAATTGGAAGAACCATTTGAACTTTGGGGGGTGGGGACAAATCTATTTCTTTGTATATGCATTCTACCCGCCAATTTCTCAGTTTCGGAATTGCTTTGTAGCTACCACTTTATTTCCCAGTAAAAGGATAACTTTGCTCTACCCATGGAGTCTGAGTATTTCTTTCTTGGGATCTAAAAGGAGCGCAGCCTGACATACCCTAAGAATTCAACACGATCTGTACACAGCTTGCACTTATTTTTCTTCACTTTCAGGCCTGCTTCTTGGAATTTTTGTAAAACCAGTCTTAAACGATCCCGTAAAATTTTTGGAGTGGGGGCAGCAATGAGCACATCGTCAAAGTAGGGGACAACGCCTTTGATCCCCTGCAAAAATCTCTCTATTAGGCTCTGAAAGATCCCTGGGACTACACTGACTCCGAATTGGAGCCGTGTACACTTAAAGGCACCTCGGTGCATTACGATAGTCTGTGCCTGTGCCATCGTCAACCGGCAGTTGCTGATAAGCCTGAGCTAAGTCTAGTTTAGCGAAGACTTTTCCGCCCCCCCCCCCAGGGAATGGAGGAGGTGTTGTACCACCGGCACCGGATATGGGTTCTGTTGCAGGGCGTGGTTTAGGGTGGCTCGGTAGTCCCCACAAATTCAAATGGAGCCGTCTGGCTTAATTGGTGTCACAATTGGGGTTTCCCATAGGAAGTGATCGGTTGGCTTTAACACTCCCTGGGCTATCAACTTATCAAGCTGTTCATCGATTTTCAGCTTTAGCGCGAAAGGAACTCGACGAGGCTTAAGGTGGATGGGAGCTATTTTTGGATTAAGGCTAAAGGATATCGGGGTCCCCTTGTACTCGCCTAGCTTTTCCTCAAAGACGTCCTTGAACTCGTGGGCGAGGTCCTCCTCCCAGTCACTGTCGCCGATTCAGTTAATGCCTGCCACTTCAATGCTGAGTGGTGCGAACCATTGCAGGTCCAACAGACTAGGCCAGTCCTTGTCGATCACCATCAGGTGTAAGTACGCTATGCAGTTCTTGAACGAAACTCGGACTCGACTGGATCCTACGACTGGAATCTGGTTCCCCTGGTAGTCCTTTAACACAAGCCTTTGGAATTGAAGGTCTTGGCGCCGGATAGTAGGGAAGAGTTGCTTGAGGGTCTTCCACGAGACCATTGAAAGAGACGATCCCGAGTCAACTTCCATTTGGCAAGGCTGGTTTTTAATGTCCACTTTGACTCGAATTTTCTTGGCATCCAGCAAAGGGGCGTGGCCGATAGTGAGTGTTTGGTGAGCCTCTTCTCATCTCGTTAGGCGATTCACGGGTTGGTTTTTATAGGAGTGGTTTGCTGGTTCTCGCCTTACAGGACAGTTTCCTGTCGATTGGCGAAGATTGGTCCCCTTCGAGGTCTGGCTGGGTCCGAGGAGGCTTCTGCAGACCCGTCCGATATGGCCTCATTTCCCGCACTCGTGGCAGAGCACGTCGCGGAATTTGCAATCAGAACGGTAATGGTTGGCCCCGCAGCCAGCGCACGGTTGCTGGGATTTCTGGTAACGGTCTCGATCAGACCACAGTCGATGGACTTCTTCTTCGTCGCTGTCTGACGACGAAGAGAGGTCCTCATAGTGGGCCGTCAAAAGCTGTCCTTCCAACTTAGGTGAAAGTTCGCCAGCTGGTTGGTGTGTCGGAGCGCGATTTTGGCATAGTTGGGCAGCCGATTTCTTGGTCGCCTCTGCTGCCGTAGCCTCAGCGATGGCAAGGCTAATGTCGCCCTTAGCCATTATTTTGCTCTGCACGTTTAGAGCGTCTAATCCTAGAACTACTTGGTCTCTCAAGGCCTCCTCTAGGTCGGCGAAATCGCAGAGGCCTCCCAAGTTTCGGAGGTCCGCAACGAAATCGGCAACGCTTTCTCCTTTATGCTGGTTCCTTTGGTAGAACTCGTGCCATCTTACGAGCGTTGGAACGGTTGGTGCATAGTGGGCCCTTAGTAGCGGTTCGAGGACGTCCCAGTCCATGGCCTTTACTTCAGCCGGTTTCGCCAGCGCTTTGGCCATTTTGAATACGGTCGGCCCACAGTGCGTCAGGAATACCGCCCGTTTCTTCCCAGTTGTGGCATCCTTCAGATTATTCGTTTCCAAAAACATTTGGAAACGGTCCATGTAGGACTCCCAGTCCTCTTGAGCTGGATCGAATGGAGCGGGTGGTACTACGCCACCGGACATGGTTCCGCCGTTGTGCGTTTCAGCCACGTGCTTGGTTGTCTTCGTCGTTATTTTAGTTGGCTCTGATGTCATCCAATCCCACCTTTGTCGCCAGTGTTAAGTCTGGAGCATGGGTGCGAATAATGGAGACGAGCCGGTAGAAACAGTGAACTTCAAACTCTTTATTTACATGGTGTGACAGCTCAGCTCAATGGCTGCTATAGCCTTTCTTATATAGGCAACTTATTAACTATTCAACCAATAGCAATCCGGGAGCGCTAGCTCCATTAACCAATGAGGATGGCCTGTTAATGGCCAATCAGATGCTTCTGAACGGACCAATCCTATCTTGCCATTAACAGCCAATCAGAAGTGCAGGGCCAGAACCCTGCACTTGACTTCAAGCTCAAGATAACTTTATTTATTATTCATTCACAACACATATTATGACCAAGTTGCTCTTTAAAGATGTGTTAACAAGGAATTATGACAGCTGAAACTCAAACTGTAGAACACTGGCTGAAGAATGTGATATCAAACAGTATGGACACAAAATTGGGAAGCCTAATCTCAAAGCAAATAGAACAAAAAGGCAAACCGGTTCTGAGATCTAGATTCTGGCTATAAAATCTTTGAGGAGCTGTTTACACAAGGCCAAAATATTGTAATTTCAGAATGTCAAGAGGAACAGAAAAATCTCTTTTTGTTAAAATGTTCCCTTATTTTAAAATGAATAAATTACACTCTGGTCCTGTTGCATTGCAGTCACGGACTAACCAAAGTGATAAATGCACAAGGACACAAGACCTATTTTTCTCCAACTTTGAAAGCCAGGGGAGAGAGAGGGAAAGTTCCTGGCAGACACTGGCCTGCATGCAAAGAATTAGCAAAGAAGGACTTTTCTTCATTGAAAATCTCGTCAGCTTGGGTGATAGATTGCTGAGCTGATGAAAAACGTGCTTGCAAAGAGAGCATCAGATCAGAACTGGGGGATGAGGGGGGAACTCGTACGCTTTAAGATGCTGATACCTGAGCCCAAAGGAATGCGATAGCCAGGGGATAAAGTGACACTTGTCAAATCAAGGAGTAATTGATCCGAAGTGCCAATTTGCAGCAACTAAATATTTGGTTTGTGTTCTCAGGATGTCTTCAAACAAACTTCAATTAAGGAAGCAAGAGGAGGCAGGAAAAGAAAGGAACCGCTGTTAACATTGCCACGTATTCTTAGATCCAGACACAGCCAATCGATCGGGAAGAGTTTTAAAGAGATGCTCCAGTGTTCCCATTGCTGTCACTCCAGTGAACAAGTGCCCAGTGTTTAGCATTCCAAAGGAGGTTAATCTTTGATTGAGAAACATTCACCCAGTTTCTACGTGCACCCACATCAACTTAATCCCTACAGAGCTTATCAGAGCAACAAAAGTTTCATTTGCATTTTTCAAACTGAATTCTGATCAGGTGCTGATATTGTGAAGGACCATTATTTATTTGTTTTATTTATTTATTTTATTTTGTCAAGCGATTATAAGGTAACAGCTATAAGTATAAACATCGTTATGAATGCATGAAATGGATACATATAAGAAAAATAAAAAGAAACAATAGGACAGGGACGGTAGGCAAGTTGGTGTCCTTTTGTACCCTCCCCCAGACCTCTTAGGAAAGGGATGAGGTCAGTAGTTTACTGTCTAAGATCAATGTTTTTTGGGGTTTGGGGAAGAAATCACAGAGTGGGTAGAGTATTCCAGACATTGACCACTCTGTTGCTGAAGTCGTATTTCCTGCAGTCAAGTTTGGTGCGGTTAACCTTGAGTTTGTATCTATTGTGTGCTCTTGTATTGTTATGGTTGAAGCTGAAGTATTCATTGACAGGTAGGACATTGCAATGTATGATTTTATATACTATACTTAGATCAGACCAAAGGCAGCATAGTTCTAGATTTTCTAGTTCTAGAATTTCGAGTCTGGTGGCATAAGGTATTCTGCAACAAGTAGAGGAGCAGAGAACTCTTCTTGTGAAATATTTCTGGACTTTCTCAACTGTGTTATGCTGTCCCAAGTCTGGTGTTTGTACATCCGCAAGATCAGTGTTTCTCAGCTCTGGCATCTTTAAGATGGTTGGACTTCAATTTCCAGAATTCCTGTGGCAGCCAGAGAGTTTAAGTCCAGACTTCTTAGAGTTGGTAAAGATAGCAAATTCTGTTCTAGATGAATACAGAAACTAGGTTTCAAACCTCCAGGCACACCCAGAAGGATATAAAAAAGTAAAAAGGGCAGCTACACCCATACAATCAAGAGGGTGGGGCTTTGACTTCATTGCTTGAGTTAAAGTGACAGCATTCCTAAACTCATTCCAAATTACTTCGTCACAAACTGTTAGGTTCTCCTTAACTCAACTGTGTATTTTCCTAAGTTCGCAGGTCAAGCATGTATGGACTACAGATGTCCATACTGTTATGTCCGGTGCGGCAAGGAGACCAGGACCCAGTGACTTGGTTCAGCTCATTTATTGGTCCCGAGAACGGCTCGGGTTCCTGGGGAAAAACCGCGGCTTTTTATTCCCCAGCCGCGGCGGCCACGGCCAATGGCACTGCTTTGAATCTCCCGTGATTAGTTTCCACCAATCACGGGAGATCCGCAGCGGGCCAATCAGAGCGGCTTGCTCGACCAATCAGATCCCTGCACGCTTTGACCAATCACAGCGCGGCGTCTACAAGAATGTAAATGACCGTACAGAATACCCCTCCCCTCTTGGTTCGGTCCTACGTGACGTAGTCCCATAAGTAGGCGGGGCTCCGTACTTGCCTACTGGACCTGCACAGGTCAGTTGTTGTTTGGGTCTCAGCCGGTTCGGTCAGGTTCTCTGTTGCTCTCGGCCTCGTCGATGGAACCGCCTGGAAGGTCCTCTTGTCGCAGCTCCCTCCTGGTCTACCCGGGCTGGTTGAGCTGTGGTTTCTGCCGCTCCCACCTAGTCTTTCAGGGCTGGTTGAGCTGGCCTGGCTGCTTCTTCCTGGTGAGGCTTCGAGCTGGCTGTCAGTCAGTAAGTGTTGCTGGTTTCTTTCTATTGGGTTCTGGTTCCCGGGGTATTCCCTCCCCTCTTGGTTTGTATTAGGGGGGTTGTCTGTGTTTGGTTGCGAGTCGGTTGTGTTTCCTGTGATTGTTGTCGATCTTAGTTGATCGATGTGGCGTTTCCAGGCTCGTCCGTCGGTTGTTTTCAGCCGGTACAAGCGGGGGCCTGTCAGTTGGGTTATGGTTGCTGGTACCCATAGTGGGTCTCCGGTTAGGTTCTTTGCGTAGATGGCGTCGCCTGGTGCAAAGGACCGATGCTTGCTAGAGGAGTTAGGGAGTTTCTCCGGGTTGTATGTGGGGTGCAGCCTGTCTAGTGGGGACCTTATTTTCCTCCCCATTAGTAGCTCTGCCGGGATTTTGTTCATTGTTGTGTTCAGGGTTATATGTTGTATGAAGAGCATTTTATTTATTTTTTCTTGGATTTCCCCGTGTTCGATTTTTTGGATGGTTTTTTTTGTAAATTGAACCATCCGTTCCGCCCTTCCATTCGCCACCGGATGTGCCGGAGCTGTCAATGCATGTCGCATGCCCCATTCCGCTAGGAATTTTTCAAATTCTAGCGAGGTGAATTGGGGCCCGTTGTCCGACACGAAGATGTCTGGGAGGCCATGGGTTGCGAATAGCTTGCTAAGTTCCTTGGTCACGGCCTCCGTGGTGGTGGTTTTCATGTTGCTTACCTCCAACCAGTTGGAGTAAGCATCTACCTTTACAAGGAATGTATGTCCCTTAGTGGGCCTGGCAAAATCTATGTGGATCCTGGACCATGGTCCCCTGGGGGTTTCCCATTCCAGGATCGGTGCTGCGGGAGGGCTCGGTCTGGTTTCTTGGCAGCGTTCACATCTTGCCACCCAGGCCTCGATTTGCTTGTCCATCCCTGGCCACCAAGCGTAACTTCTGGCCAGGGCTTTCGTTTTAACTATGCCAGGGTGCCCCTCATGTAACAACCCCAATACCTTCCCTTGTAGCTTTTCCGGAATAACAACTGTATCCCCCAAAAGTACACACCCTTTTTATAGTGAGAGTTCTATTTGCCGGTTCTGGAATGTCTTGAATGCTTCGTCGTCGTCTTTTTCCGGCCACCCTTTTTCTACCCAATGTAACACCCGCGCCAGACGTTTGTCTTTATTAGTTTCTCGGGCAATGTCTGACGCAGTTATGGGTAGATCGGGCAGAGTCTCTATGCTGAGGGTGCTCGTCGTGGGTGCTGGGTCAGTGTCTAGGTCGGGTAACGGCAAGCGGCTCAAGGCGTCTGCGTGGGTGATAGTCTTACCGGGTCGGTGTGTGAGCCAGTAGCTGTAGGCGGCAAGGAATTCGGACCACCTTGTCATTCTGGGAGATAGGATGTTTGGGGTGGCCCGGTTCCCTGCCAGGATGCCCAGCAGTGGCTTGTGGTCTGTGATAATGGTGAACATGCGGCCGTAGAGGTACTCGTGGAACCTCTTTACTGCTGCGATGATGGCCAGGGCCTCCTTGTCCAGCTGGCTATAGTTCCTCTCTGGTTTGGTGAGTGTCTTCAAGAAGATGGGTGCTTCTCTTCCATCTGGGAGTGTGTGGCTGAGGACGGCGCCTTGTCCAAGAGCCTATGCAAAGGCTCCGCTGCGGTCGCCTTTTGGGGCAGGAAAACATTGTAAAAATTAAGCAGTCCCAGAAATGCCTGCAGTTCCGTTTTATTCCTGGGTGTGGAGGCCTCCTTAATGGCTCTGATTTTTTTTGTGGTTGGGTGGATGCCGTGCCGGTCTAGGAGGTATCCTAGGAACTCGACCCGCTCTGTGTAAAGCTAGCATTTCTCTCTCTTCACTTTTAGCCCGGTTTCCTTGAATTTTGTTTGCACTTCCCTTAGACGACCCTCTAGTTCTAGCTGGTTGGTTGCTGACACCAGCACGTCATCGAAGTAGGGCACCACCCCCTTAATTCCTTGCAGAAGCCTCTCCATGAGGCTCTGGAAAATTCCAGGCACCACGCTGACTCCAAACTGGAGTCAGTTACAGTGAAATGCTCCCCGGTGGGTGACTATGGTTTGCGCCTCAGCGGTTTCTGCATTGACCGGCAGCTGTTGGTATGCTTGTGCCAGGTCGAGCTTCGCAAAAACCTTGCCTCCCCCCAGTAAATGTAGAAGGTGCTGCACTACTGGGACAGGGTAGGTGCTTTGTTGTAAGGCGCAATTTAGGGTGGCCTTATAGTCCCCGCAGATTCTTACCGACCCATCGGGCTTGACTGGGGTGACTATTGGGGTCTCCCACTGGGTGTGGTCAATTGGTTGTAGGACCCCTTGCTTGATGAGCTTGTCAATTTGTTCGTCTATTTTTGGCCTGAGTGCAAAGGGTACCTGCCTTGGTTTTAGGCGTATCGGGGGAATGTTGGGGTCTAGGCTGAAGGAGATGGGGGGCCCTCGGTACTTGCCTAGGGTGCCGTCGAACACTTCCTGGAAGCCCTGTGCCAGTTGCTGTTCCCAATCAGTCTCGGCAGTGTGGTTGATGCCCGTGACTTCGATGCCGAGCAGTGCGAACCATTGCAGTCCCAAAAGGCTGGGTCGGTCTCGGTCCACGATTGTCAGGGGAAGCTTTGCAGTGCGGCCCTTGAATGTTACCTTGAATTGTCCAGCTCCGACTATTGGAATGCGGTTTCCCTGGTAGTCCTTGATGATTAGTCTCTGGTTCTCCAGTCCCTTCTTGTGGATGGTAGGCATCAAGCATTTGATTTCTTGCCAGGCGACCATGGAGAGGTAGGACCTGGAGTCCACCTCCATTTTGCATGGCTTGCCTTCGATGCCTACCTCCACGTAGACTTTTCGGGCGTCGGTGGTTGATGTATGGCCGATGATGACCGTCTGGTGGGTTTCCTCCTTCCACCAGGTTTCGCCACCTCGTCGGTTCTGTCCGCTCCGGTCCCATCGGCTGTCGGCTTGGCAATCTCTGGCTCTGGGGGGTGTGCTGTTCCATCTCCGCTCACTGTGGTCCTGCCGTCTGGGGCTGTAGGCCTTCTTCAATCGGCAGACTCGGGTGATGTGACCCTTTTTGTTGCAGTGCCGGCAGACTGCATCAAAGAAAGGGCACTCTGCTCGAGGGTGGTCACCTCCACACCCGGCACATGCAGTCCCTGACTTACAACCCCACCGATTTCGCTGGTCATGTCCCGTCTGGAGTCGGTGGATCTCCTCCTCCTCATCTGTGGTGTCGGAGGCGGAGTGGAATTCGCCATGATGGGTGGTGGTCTCGTGGTGACTTGCTTCTGGGTGGGTCTCAGTTGCCCATCCTGGGTCGGCGGTCATGGTGCGGTCTCCGGTGTCTGGTCTCCGCATGCAGTTCGCCGATTTCTGGGTTGCCTCGGCTGCAGTGGCTTCAGCGATCATGTCGGCAAGGGCGATGTCTCCTTTGACCATCAGTCGGCTCTGTAGGACTGGGTCTCGGAGTCTGAGTACGACGCGGTCCCGTAAGGCCTCATCCATGTCCAAGAACCCGCACATGGCCCCTAGGCTTCGTAGTTCAGCCACAAAATCGACAGCGGGGGCATAGTGGTTCCAGAGCAATGGTTCGAGGTCGGCCCAGTCCATCTCCTTGACGTCCACGGGTTTCGCTAGAGCTTTTGCCATCTTGAACACTGCGGACCCGCAGTGTGTCAGGAAGATGGCTCTTTTCTTTGGCCCGGCGGCGTCCTTCATGTTGCTACATTCGAGGAACATGAGGAATCTGTCTGTGTATGATTCCCAGTCCTCGGTAGCGGGATTGAAGGGCACAGGCGGTGCGATGCTGGCCATCTTGTCGGTCTCGCTTCCTCCGGACACGTGTTGGTGGGGAATTAGCCTTGGAATCCCATCCTCGTCGCCAGTGTTATGTCCGGCGTGGCAAGGAGACCAGGACCAAGTGACTTGGTTCAGCTCATTTATTGGTCCTGAGAACAGCTCGGGTTCCGGGGGAAAAACTGCGGCTTTTTATTCCCCAGCCGCCGTGGCCGCAACCAATGGCACCGCTTTGAATCTCCCATGATTAGTTTCCACCAATCGCGGGAGATCCACAGTGGGCCAATCAGAGCAGCTCGCTCAACTAATCGGATCCCTGCACGCTTTCACCAATCACAGTGCGGCATCTACAAGAATGTAAATGACCTTGAACTTCCGGTTGCGTGGCTTCGGGGCAGCAGGAATTCGCGACAGCTCGCGATTCCTGCTGTGCTAGCCGTCGAGGTACCCCCGATCCAGATGGGTCAGGGGGATACGGCTGCCCTGTAGGGACAGCTGAAGATAGAGGGGAGTCGGAAAGGGAGGTGGGGGCATCGCAGACCCCCCCTTTCTCCGGGAAAACCCCTTTTTCCCAAGGCGGTGGAGCGGCGGTCAGCAATGGCCGCCACGAAGAAGCCAGCAACCGGGTAAGAACTGTGCTGGAGGAAGTGTGAAGAGTGAAAGTACTGTCTGAGCCGGGTCAAGTAACACCTTTTAAATTGCCTGGAATTGAGCTGTTTGTTGCTGGAGGATACATTGTATCCCTAAGAAGAGCGAAAAGCGGCAGAGAAGCTGTTAAAGGGAATTTTTTTTTTTTTTTTTACTCTCCCACCCCACGGAAAAAGCAGAAATATTTGGATATATTAGACATTGAAAGTGGATTGTTTTGAAAGCTAAGATAAGAGACAAAGGGATTTTTGGACATTGAAAAATGTGAGAAATTGGAAAATTTCTGCTGGAGGTATGGATTTTTGATTATTAAAATTCTCATTGCAAGTGGGAAGGGAGAAAAAAAAAAATTGGAGCAGAAGCTGAAAAAGGAGGAGATTGATTAGAACGTCTTTGTGGATCCCAAAAGAAGATATATGGTAATTGGACCTCTTTGATTAAAAATTAATTCAGAAAGAGAAAGAGAAGAAGGAAGAAAAGTATTAACTTTTGGAACTTTTTTTCTTTTTTTAATTGCTTTTGATTGTCTTTGATTAAAAATTCTTGTGGTTGTTTTGGAAAAAGTTTCCCTTTTCATAATGGCATCGTCTGTGGATGAACTAGAGATTGAATATCAAAAATATAAAAAAGAAGATACTTTGGGCGCTTTGTTTCAATTCTTAGAAATGGCGTTATGTTCTTTTGAAAAGTTGATTACGCAGCAGAAGGACTGGGACAAGGAAGAAGAGGAAGAAGAAGCCATCTTTGATGAACAATGGGTCCCTTTTGGAGAGGAGGACAAAAAGGATAAGAAAAAGGGGATTTTAAGAATTATAAAAACAACCAAAAGAGAGAAAAATGAGCGAAAAGATGGAGGCAAGGTTAGAAAGCAAAGGAAAAGGAGCAAGAAAAGCAAAGAGAAAAAACAAAGGGGTAGAAAGGGCAAGGAGAAGAATAAGCAAGAGAGAAAGGGGGGGAGGAGAAGCCTTAATGTGGGGAAGCAAGACCTAAGGAAAAAAAGTTTATTTAGAGATAATGGGTGAATTTAATTTAGATTAAAAGAGGGATTCTGGAGGGTATATAAGAGTGTGTTTTTATATGTATTTTTAGAATATAAAATTTATTATGTAATTTTAGAATTTTTTTTAAACAGAATCCCAAGAAAGATTGCTATATGTAGTATTTCTAAGTTAGGGTAATGAGTTATAGATGTTACTCCAATTGGTGTACAGGAGAAGTATAGTAAAAGAAAAAAAAGATGAATGGATAATTGGAAATAGAACAGACAAAGAATGTTATTGAAAATGGTAATAAGATATGGAAGGATATATATGCTTTTTTTTTTTTTTTTGGATTTTGTGTATTGATAAAAGGCAATAAAATTTTAATTAATAAATAATTTGGATGGAAAAGAGAAGTAGGGACAAGATATGAAGTTAATATTATATGAAATATTGATATTATAATCTGGAAATGTTATGCTTTATTGGTCTATTATTATTATTTTTTCTTAGAAAAGAATTTATAAGCTGCTATGCCTTGATTTTTTGTGCATTGTTTTTATAAAACTGATAAAAATGGTTTTTATATATATATATAAAAAAGAAAATGATAATAAGATTTGGAAGGAGATATGGGTTGAATATGATGTTTGAATTTGTGTCTGTGTAAAGAGTTTTAACCCGGGAACAGACAACCTTCAGAAAAGATCTTTTAGTTTTGTTTATGTTTTGTGTTTGTATGTTTGTGTATTGTGCTTATGGTAAAATTAACAAAATTTGTTTTTTATAAAAAAAAAAAAAAGGAAAGAATCAATAAAACCTTGGAGGAATGCTAGACGAGAATAATTTATACAAGCCAGAAAGAAAAGAATATGATGACTATAAAATGGATAAATATGGAAGAGAAATGAAATTGAATAGGAGTAAAGAGAAAAAATGAGAAACTTGCTGAAAGATGTTTGTGTGTCCATATGGAGATGGGATAAATTGGAATTATGCTGTATAAAAATAATGTTTTGTTTGACTTGTAAGGATTTACAATGTTAAGAGGTTTTATGTGTTTATGTATTTAATGGTTAATGATGTGTTGTTTTATCTTTAAAATTAATAAAAATTTGTTTCAAAAAAAAAAAAAAGAATGTAAATGACCTTACAGAACACATACCTGCTCCAAAGCACTTTCACTTTGCTTTACCATGACAGTGATTTTTTAATCACAAATTTCTACCATCTCATTTAATGTCTGCATGGAAAAAACGAATTCATTTGGTAGAAATGTGCTCCGAATCCTCTGGTACATGAAAAAGGAGAAAAGTATTGTGCACATTGCTGAAATTTGCATTTACTAGAAAAATTACTCCTGAATCTTAATAGCACATCGTTCAAAACTGGGATGGACAAGGTAGAGCAGAAAATGGCATCCTGCCCCCTGAATTATTTTGGCACAGGCATCCAATAAGTTTTGCTTCTTCCATGAAAGTACAAAGTACAGTTATAACATTTTCCTCCCTTTTCACAGATCCAAATCTTCTGCCAGAAACAGCAACTAATTCATGTGAATGCCATGGATATTTCTACAGGAATATTTGCACCACTTTGGGACTAGCTGCAAATCCATCTCTACATAATATTGGGGAGCTGAATTTATTTCAGATTCTACTCTGATTGGAAATGTCAGCAAACCTGTTTCTGGGCAACTTTTTCCTTTAAATTGCAGTTTCTAGTTTCTGCAGCGGTTCTATAGTTTTTTGCCCCCATTTCTCATTACAAATTATTCTTGCCTCTATGAAACAATGTGAGAATATTTGTAGGTGAGGGGCACATTTCTTCAGAGTTTGACTAAAGTCTGACAGTGGAACCAATTATCCAGAAAGATGGTGGGCTTCCTGTTATTGCATGTGTTCATGTGGAAGTTCAACAGCCGTCTGTCTGGGATACTTTAAATTGGATTCCAGCATTGAGTAGGGAATTCAGTGGATGAGCTAAATGGTCCTTCCCAACTTTTTAATTCCAGAGTTAGCTGCTACCTTGCTCAGGTGGAACTTGTCTCTTTATTTTTTGCAATGTTTAGAAGTTACTGGTTAGGTAGTTACAGCTCTCAGAGAAAGTGCACTGCTGCAAAATAGCTGGAATAATATATCCATCAACACAAAACTGGTGTCCCACATAAGCCATAAAGCAAATGTGTAACTAAGTTCATATGTTTCACCAAATAAAAATCAAATATCATCATAGCTTAGTATTGTGTGGTCTTAATTTCTTCCTAATAAAAAGAAATATCTGCTTCTGATCTCTTAATAGCAGCCTCAACATGATAGAAGTTAAAGTTCCAACAGCAATGGTAGATCAAAATATTGTGCAAAAAATCCTCAAATCTATCTTGGGCTACTAAAAGGAAGTCTTGTACAGCCTGAACTATTCAGTTAAGCCAGGTAGTCCCTTATCTGGAAATCAGTTCCTTTACCGAATTGCAATATGTCATGGATCAACTCTGAGAATGCCTTTGAAAGTCCTTGAAGCAACCATCACCAAATCTAAGTTAAATTGCTGCAAGAGAGACAATAGTTTCATTTGCTAACAAGCCAAGCAGAAAATAACAGGGAGGGTAGAACCAAGTAGACAGGCAAACAGTAGCTTTCAAGCAGACTTCTACCCTTTAGCCATGTGATTAAATAGTTCTTAGTTGGATGCTTCAGATGAAAATATTAGGAAAATACTAATATTGAAGAAAATCCTCCAAATGAGACCATTATTCTTACATGTGTCCCCATATACACTTTCCTTAATGCACCTCCCTTTATTGCATTTCATTGATCCTGATATTAACATGGAGAACCTGACTGGTCCTTAATTGATGGAGACAAAGTCTCTTGTCTAATTATAAACAATACTTGTAAAGATGAGAACTTCAAGAATTCTTCAGTCAATTGAACTTCGTGTCACAGTGCTGTAAAATGATTTGGCAATGGGAGGAAAATTGTAGAATATGTGTGCAAGACTGAAAAATCATTATGAAACCTCCATTATTGTTAATCAAAAAGGCATGGGAAAAATGCAGTGGAGGATCATTCCAGAAGCCATTGCATAATTTTCTGGGTGCTATGAAGGAAAAAAAGGGGGAATCTCCTTCTACAGCAAAATCCATGACTAACAATTAAGTTTTCAAAAGTTAGAGAATGAGAAAAATAAGCAAATCCATGATGCATTTTTACCCAATGATCGGGTACCAATTTGGTAGGCTGCATGTTGTTTGCACTTTTGTTAAACAGAGAAAAGTTTCAGTTGATCTGACTGAAGATCTTTTTATTAAAGCTCACTGATTGGGTTCATACACTGCACTAAGCCATGTCTTAGCTTAATCATGTTTCTGAACAAGCTACAATGGTCTTAAACAGGGGTGGGATTCAAATTTTTAACAACCGGTTCTATGGGTGTGGTTTAGGTGGTGGGTGTGGCTTGGTGGTCACGTGACTGGGTGGGCATGGCCAACTCAATCTCACTCACATCGAGGCACTCATCTCCTTGCCTGGACTCTTGTGACTGCAGGGATGCTGCAACAGTTGTAAGTGTGAAAAATGGTCATAAGTCACTTTTTTCAGTGCCATTGTAACTTTGAATGGTCACTCCACACAAGCAAAGTACCAGCAAAGGAGGGGAAAAAAACTCCAGAGAAGTTCCAGAGACAGGAAATCTAGCTCTGCCAAGAATGTAACAAGGGTTAACAGAGAGGCAGTTTCTGTAAGCAACACCAGAATGTTTCCTTCCTGTCTTCCTTACAGGATTAGGCCAGTAATTTCTTCTAACAACCGGTTCTCCAAACTGCTTAGAATGTTAACAACCAGTTCTAGCGAATAGGTGCAAACTGGTAGAATCCCATCCCTGGTCTTAAACATTTTCACCTTGCACCATAATTTGTGTTGCCTGATTTAGGCTTAGAATGTTTTAGCCATTGTGATTTGGAAATTATTATTTCTGCCCTTGCATATTCTACAAAATTAATCATTCATTTAATCAAGAAATCATGACTCAATAAGCTATTCTTAAACATGCCTGAATACAAACAATGTATTTTTTACCAATGATGAGAGCAGGGAATTGTTAAATTCAAAGGAATTTCTTGTAAGTAATTATGCATTTAGATGATAGTCATTCTATACTTTTTCATAATAAGGATGCCTTTATTCAGAGCTAGATGGTTTGTGTTCCTCAAATCCAGATGGTCATTAGAGGGCAACAAAGGGATACAGAAAACAGATTATTTGTTCCAATTTAATGTTATGCAGATTTTTGTAATCCAAATCTGATAGTCCTTATCATACTGAGGAAACCTAATCAGGAGATTTTTTTTTATTACTGGGTTCTTGCTTGCTTGCTTTTGAATATTGTTTTATGACTGAATTTATAATACTCCAGATTGGATGTAGTAGAAAACTACCCTGTGTGCATAATTACAGATTTCCTTTGCAAGCTATCATAGGTTTCAGCGTTTCAAAATCAACCACGATTCCACTGAGAAACAAAAACACCTTAGCAAGATTGTAAATGTTTTTGTCACTTCCAAGGGAGCTTTCATATACCTTCAGCTCTCAGTTTGCTATGTTATTCTCGTACACTCTTTTACAATTTTTTGATGTCAAGCCATTTTTTTTCTAGTGAATCCTGAAATACACTTTTTCTTGACAAAACTATTATGGGAAGAATTGTTGCAATATTACAACTGTTCTGGAGTTCATGATGTGGTACAACTATTATGTCACCATATACCCCAAGATGTAAAAGCAAAATAAAGGAAGCAATGAATCCTAAATTTTCTTGAGAATTTGGTTGTGGAATGACTTAGTAAATTCATTAAACTGACTTTACACAATGTTTTTATATATCTGAAACCTGTTCATCAGGTGCCATACTTCCTATATATATATATTTAAATCCTCTATTCAGTATGTCGCTACTGTACAATAGATGTATATATGTAGTATGTAAATCTCAAAATTGTAGCTCAGTTATTTTAAATGGCCCTGTTTCCTACAAGGATTGTTACAGACATATTTAATAGCAGATTAAACTCAGGAAGAATGAGATCCATTATATTGATAGTAAGTTCTTTATTCTGTTGAGATTAATTGGAAGTGCAGGGAATTTTCCTTTGTAATTGAGATACAATGTTTTGCTGTTTGAAATATTATTAAAAAGAGATGCAGAACTTGAGCCACTGGTCCATATGAGGCTTTTTTTTAGAATAGAATAGAATTCTTTATTGGCCAAGTGTGATTGGACACACAAGGAATTTGTCTTGGTGTAAATACTCTCAGTATACATAAAAGAAAAGATACATTCATTAAGAATCAAGAATCATAACGTACAACACTTAATGATAGTAATAAGGTACAATCAGCAATCAAATCATACTAGGAAACATTCAATATAAATTGTAAGGACACAAGCGAGAAAGTTACAGTCATACAGTGACAAGTGAGAGGGGATGGGTGATAAGGAGTGATGAAAAGATTAACAATAATAGTTTAATAGTTGAACAGGGTTGAGGGAATTATTTGTTTAGCAGAGTGATGGCATTCGGGGAAAAACTGTTTTTCTATCTAGTTGTTCTGTTGTGCAGTGCTCTATAGCATTGTTTTGAGGGAAGGAGTTGAAACAGTTTATGTCCGGGATGTGAGGGGTCTGTAAATATTTTCACAGCCCTCTTTTTGACTCGTGCAGTATACAGGTCCTCGATTAAAGGCAGGTGGGTAGTAATTGCTTTTTCTGCAGTCCTAATTACTCTCTGAAGTCTGTGTCAGTCCTATTGGGTTGCAGAACCAAACCAGATAGTTATAGAGGTGCAGCCTCAATAATTCCTCTGTAGAACTGTATCAGCAGCTCCTTGGGCACTTTGAGCTTTCTGAGTTGGTACAGAAAGAACATTTTCCGAAGGAACTACATTGTGATTTTACTGGATAGAAAGAAAAAAATATATAGTACTAAACTCCTGGAAAGTCAATGCTACCATGAATCTAAAGATTTAGCAGCATACAAATTTAATAAGAGAACTTATATATAAATGAAATTAACTATTTTTGGGGGAGGGTCCTATCCTTTGAATTTGCCTCCTGCGTAACCTATGATTTTTTTTTTCTTTCCTATTATCTACTTTGGGCCTACCTCAGGAAACTACTTCTTATATTGAGACAAGGGTGAAAAGTGGAAATAAACCCTTTGGGTGTCTTAGGAGTGCAGCTCACTGAAAACTCTTTGGTCATGCTTATTGATAAATCTGAAAGCTATAGTTCCAAGATGCCTGGAAAGTATCAGGGTGAGAGAGTTTGAAATAAAGGAAAACCCTGCCCATCCCTAAACTGATCTTCAATTATAGTTCTGTTCAGCAATTGTTACTTTCATTCATTTCCCAGTGAGATGCTGGTGAAGTGGGAACAGCAGCGCCTGCCTTTTCTGTTTTGTATGAAAAGAGCACCATCTTCCTTCCACTATCCTTATCACTTTCTATAGAGAGATGATTGAAAGCATCCTGTTTTATTGTCTTATTGTATGGTTTGGAAGTATTACAATATTACTCATTGGGAAGGGTGTACAGAGAGTGGTGAGGACGACAAAAAAGATTATTGGAAATTCACTTCTTTCTATTCAGGACATGACATTTGAGTGCTTCTTGACCAGGGTTCACAGTAATGTCATGGACACTATGATGTTCATCCATTGTGTTCAAAGAGGACCTTGACATCTAACAGATTATGGGCTGTCCACGGTATGTCTGCAGGTGGCTGGTAAGACCTATATAGGCACGAAATGTTCTGCCATATGTCAGGCAGACATGTGTGGGCACCATTGTTGCAGCATTTGCAGCTCTGGCTTTGTGGAGTGTTTGCTTCTCTTGTGCTGTGGTTGTCCTTGTCTTCAAATATCTGGTAGCCTTGGTGGATCATTGTGCACTATATCAATCAGTCTTGTGCCAGGGCTTCCCAGAAGGTGATGTCAATATCCAGGGACTTGAAGGAGGATTTCCACATGTCTTTGTACTACTTCCTTTGTCCTATACATCCTTTCCAAAGACTGCTTTTCTTTGTTACCTTCTGGGAGGAGGTTTCATGCTATGCGAAGCAGAACAACTAGATTTTGTACCAGCTTTGTACCACATAGTATCAACTTTGTCAATCATCAAGACTCTTTTCCCCTATGTATTCTAAATGTGATTAATGTAAGTTGTGTATGTATGTATGTATGAATTACATACAAAATTACAAAACAGAATTTTGACATGTATTATTTCTTGCAACTCATTGGGTGAATTTTGAAAGAACAATTTGTCAGTCAATACTATGTTTTTTAGAAAAGGGAAAAAGTCATCCAGCTGGCAGGCTATGGCAGAATATCTTCTTCTTGGAGGAATCTGGCTGGGAAATCTTGGGTCTGAACCAAACAATCGCTATGTTATAGGCTGGAGCTCATAAACAGTTACCTTTGTAAGTCTTACCAAGCCATCCAAGTCTAACTATGGTTTACAAAAGCTTAGTTTACTAATATGTGCACAGAGACAATTATATTGATTCCATCATTGTTTTATTAATAGAATGTGAGTTTTATACACATTTTAGGATATGCAAATTATAATATTATTAGTTCATTGAAAAATATATACAGAAATAGGAATGATCCAGCACTACCATCATCAAATGCATGAAAATTAGTGGGTTTTCATTGCATGAAGTCTTTATATATCTGACAATTTTTTGAATTCTTTTCTATAATAGGAGATTCATCTCCTCTGAAACCAGTAAAGCTAGGATTTTATTATCTTCTGTAGTTTTTGTTGTTGTTTAATCTTAGTGTATACACGCTCTGGAATTATCATTTTTTAATAATGAAAATTGTAAAATTCTCAGTTCAAAAATTTAGAAGCTTTTACAGCAATCTGTATGGCATTTCCTAGAATTTATCATTTTATTGAAGCTGGCTGGGAATTCCAAGAATTATAGGGAGATATATCTGAAGAACAATGGATTAGAGAAGATTAAAATATTTCCATGATCCCATTTATTCCATGCATTTCTTCTGTACTTGCTTCTCTCCTTCAGTTCTGTTCTTTATTTCTCATCTTCCTCAATATTTTATGCATTCCAACTTCTCAAACTCTTAGTAATAGAGCTTTTAATCTAAACAGCTGCATTATGAAAGTAGCAATGTAGTCCAGTATATCAGTTGCTGATGGCAAAAGCAAGATTTAAGCCAAGAGAGATAGGTAACAAAGCCAATTAATGTTAAATGACTTAACCTAATTTTTACCCATCATCATTTTCCTTATTTGGTCACTTTTCCAAAGCAAAAATCAAATTAAAGTGCTGATTGTAGAGCCTCTCTGCATTGTTTATCAAGAGAAAATTTATAATGCAGAGAACACAGTGCTTTGCATTTTCTTTTGGGGATCACGGGTTCTACAGATTGGTTATGCTGAAACACAAAACAAAATAATTTTGTTCTTTGAACTGTTAACCAGCTAGAGTGAAACTAGGCTACCACTGCTCTCTGCTGGATATAAAAGGTACTGCCTGTCTGTACTTTCACAAGTTCTATTATTAAAGCCTGTAGCTAAATAGTTGGCTGATTACTTCAAAATAATGGCCTGGAATTCTGTGTGTGCCATACAATACCTTTTAGCTATTGCAGATGGCACAGTGCTGTGGTGATTGTAAAAAATATACAAAATTTCCTTTTTTAGGACAAAGGTTTCATCAGTCTAGTACAAGTCTGATAACTCCCTGGTGTGTTACAATCAAACTAATGTCTTACATAGAAATCCAACACATTTCAGTCCACCTTTAGTATTTGTAAAAATAATTCAAGGAGGTGAACATATCTAACTATTTCCCCTATTTTCCACACAACAACCACCCTGAGTGGTCAGTGGCCATTCTCACCCAGCCAACTTTCATGCCTACGGCAGGACTGGAACTCACAATTTACTGGATTCTAGCCAGAGGTGGTATTCAGCAGGTTATGACCAGTTCTGGAAAACTGGTAGCAGAAATTTTGAGTAGTTTGGAGAACCGGCAAATACTACCTCTGACTGGAGATTTTACAGTATCCTCCCCTGCCACACCTACCAAGCCACGCCCACAGAACCGGTACTAAAAAAATGTGAAACCCACCACTGATTCTAGCCTGGTGCCTTAACCACTTTATTATACTGGCTCTCAGCACATCGGGAAGGTTCCAATGTGAAAATTGTTTGTAGCCTTAGGCACCCTGGGTCTGCATTTTCCAACCCTGCAAACAGCACATATGGGGCAGGGATAGCTAAAAAAACTTAAAACCCTCAATATAGTATATGAAACCCTGCCACGAAAGCTCTCCTTTTGCATGTCACATGTGCATTGCATGTAAAAGAGGATAGGTTTAGCCACCATCTTTTTTATCTCTTTCTTTCAAAGTCAATATTGCCCTTGACTCTGAGTCTTGACTTCTTGTTAGAAGAAATTACTGGCCTAATCCTGTAAGGAAGATAGGAAGAAACATTCTGGTGTTGCTTACAGAAACAGCCTCTCTGTTAACCCTTATTACATTCTTGGCAGGGCTAGATTTCCTGTCTCTGGAACTTCTCTGGAGTTTTTTTCTCCTCCTTTGCTGGTACTTTGCTTGTGTGGAGTGACCATTCAAAGTTACAATGGTACTGAAAAAAGTGACTTATGACCATTTTTCACACTTACAACTGTTGCAGAATCCCCAGTCATGAGAGGCCAGTCGAGGAGATGCATGCCTCGATGTGAGTGATATTGAGTTGGCCACACACAGCCAATAACATGATCACCAAGCTATGTCCACCCAGACACATGCCTACCAAGCCATGCCCACCACAGAAGCCACACTCACAGAACCAGTTGTTAAAAATTTTGAATCCCACCCCTGATTAGAACCATCATTAAAAAAGACACCACAAAGAATGTTCTTCCTGTCAACTCAGGAAGTTCAGACTGTTCCAAGAGTTGTTGATACAGTTTTACAGAATAATTATTGAGTCTATCATTTGTAGTTCTAGAATTGTTTGGTTTGATACAGAAACCAAACAGAACAAGTACAGACTCCAGTGGAGAGTTAAGACTGCAGAAAGAATAATTGCAACCAACCTGCCTCTCACAGAAGATCTGTATATTGTTCAGGTCAGAAGGAGGGCTGAGAACATATTTGCAGACCCCTCACATCCAGGACATAAACTGTTTCAATATCTCCCCTTGGGATGCCGCTATAGGGCATTGAATGCCAAAACAATTAAACAGAGACAAGTTTTTCCCTTTGTGCTATCACTCTGCTGAACACTCATTGCTGCCTTATGTCTAAGGATATTTGCCCATGTAGAAGGGTTGCATTATTATTATCCTTCTCGTCTTCTCTATTACCTTCTCTTATTAATATCATTAATATGATTATTATTACTTTGTTGTTTTGCATGTATACTAAGCTTCTGCATCAAAGACAAATTTCTTGTCTATCTAGGGAGGGCTGTCTGTCCTTTGGCTCCCTTGTGCCTTGGGAAATCCTCCAAACCTATAGTATTCAGGTGTAAGATTTTTGTCCCACCTGTTACCCACCCTTTCCTTAAGCTTTTACTTTGACAGGAATGCAGAAAATCAATAGTACAAGTAGTATTTGCCTGAAGTACACATTTGAAAATGCAGTGTAGTCAAAAGCAGAGATATACCAGTATGAAAGTATATGTATACTGTTAGAGAAAACAGAATTATACTTGGCATCTGCTAACATGGCAAACACAGATTTGTTATATGTGAAAAAAGTGTGACTACATCAACACATTTTCTCTAGCTTAGTATTTTGAGTCTTGTGAGCAGCACTATTAAAACCTCATATTTCTTGGCCCTAAGAGAGTCCAGTTATCTTACAATTTCACATTTGTGGATGCAGCTGTGTGAAATTCCACTTGTATAAAAGATGAATAACTAGAGTGTATAAGAAAATAAGCCAAAATTTATAAATGAATTTACCACATTTATCCCTTTCAAGAATATGAATGAACATTTCTCTCTACTAATATCTACTTTCACAGAATCATATAGTTCTGAAATAAAATTAAGTGACTGCACTTGAATTTATTGAACATACTGACTGCAAGCCATGATTAACTTCCTGATATGTGGACATTACTTATAGTTACGGAACAAGGACCTTCTAATGTTCACACTAGAATGCAAAATTAACCACATTTCAACTTTAGTTTCCTCCACAATTTCTATACATTTCAATTAGACTATTACAAAATAATGAATCTATTAATATGACCTATAATTTCTTTATACATCAGGAACAGTAGCAACTTTACATGAACAACAATTGTATATTAAGATTGTAATGTAACTGAGCAACAATCTGATTGCAACCAGTTATTGGTCATCATGGTTAGTTCCTTCATCATGTATAGGTGCAAGAGTATCTTGGTATGTTTCAGTTACAATTTTTATTAGTTTATTAAAATATAAAATACAGATTTACGAAGAAAAATTAGAATAATGGAAAAAAGAGGAAGAGAAGAGAAAGAGGAAAAAGGTATAAGAAAAAGAAAAGAACTGACTTCCAACTCTTTCTGGTACAGTAGAATAAGATAATAACATATAACCTTAAAGAGTATCTTAGGCACATTCCAAAGCTCTCTGACTATAAGATTATAGGAGTATGTTTCAGCCTGAGTTGTGCTTCAAAAGTGGACTCTGCAGTGTTTCTCTGCATCACCATAATACTTACAGAAAGCTTGTGACTGTCTCAAAACCTTTGCAGACATGCGAAGTAGTCAAGATTCTCTGATTATAGGAAATTTAAAAATATTACATTACCGGTACATTACAGCATTTAATCACATTCCATCATACTCATCCTAGACTGATAGTTATAATGTCAAATAAAAGAACTATATTTGAAGATAAGCTGGCTATGTAACACTGAGTTCAATTAGTCATTTTAATAAAAAGACATTGCACAATATGAAGCAGCATAATGTCTTAAGTGAAAAATCACAGAGTTGACTCCTTATTTCCTTGTAGGGGGTGTTTTGGTTACGTTTACCCCTCACCCACTCCTACAGAAGTAATAATGCATGTTGATTACTTTCTTAAAGGAGCCACAAAAGAAAATGTTTCTAAGAGATGGTTAATAGCAGATCTCATCCAACGATAAGTCTTTTTTTAAAAAATAAAAACTCGCAGTTATTCTCATGCCAAAAACTAATATAAAAACAGTAATTCTTGCTTATTAATGTATTTCCCCAATCACCACCCCGAACCTAGTAGTCCACTTACTAATCCAAGTCCCCACTAAAATTCCTTCTTGTTCAGATAATCAATCTTTTATGCATTAATGCAATGCAATCTAAATTAAAGATCTAGATTTCCTCTGCCTTCTTTGCTAAGGAAAGAACAGACTGTCACACAAACTGCTGCACTAGAAAGTACACGAGGCCTCCCATTCCCACTGTTGCTCCTACAGCCAATAAGCGCACCGTTAGGTACTCCAAGGAGTTCTCCAACTCTGTATGTAATTTTAGGACCTGCTTCTTGGTGGCCTCAGCATCTCCTGAGTTATCAATGACATGGTTAGCCAACTTGACCTTCTGAGCAAGAGGCATCTGAGCAAAAATGCGTGCTTCTGCCTCTGTCTGAGTCAACCCATTCCTGTGCATCAAGCGAGACAGCTGGGCCTGTGGGTCACTAATAGAAAAGAAAACGAATTCGATTAAAATCAAATGTTTTCCAAATTGTAGCTATAATGTTCATTTAGACCAGAATCACTGAGAAGAAAAACTTTCATCTTGTTTCTCCCCTCCCACTGCATGCAAGACAGATGCTTCCCCAATGTTATTAGTACAAAGGAAGCAACAACCCTGATTTAAGTTTCTCACTATTAATTGTAGTAGTGGTGAAAACTTTAACTATGACCCTCCCTCTGTACTCTTCCCAACAGTAACAACTGATTCGCAGAAGAAATTAACCACTACTCCTTGGGCTCGAGCAGCTGGTAATCTTCCAAGAGTTCCCAATATTCTTTATGCTGCCTTCACTTCATCATGACCAAAATCTATTTCACACGTTTCCACGAGGTATAATATGATTGGCTTGATTTTGTTGGTGCGTTGCATTAACTTACCCACGATGCTTTGTTAACAGTGAGTTACAACTTAGCACTTCACACAAACTCAGTAATATAACACGTTTCTTTGACAGATGAAATCTCCTTTATGAAGGCTTCAATGGAATTCTCTGGTATGAAAGAAATTAATCGTGTTCCTTACCCCACCCTCTTTTCCGGAAAGAATCTCCAAATATCATACTTTTATTTCCCCCCCATAACTGAACATTCTTCAGTAGCAAAAGACATAAAATGCTGCAATCAGGAGCACTGAGGGGCAGAAGTTGCTAAGCATGGAACGACAGCAGTGTGTATAACAAGAATACCCGGATGACAGAATTAAGACCTTACCTCCAATACCCATCTCAAGTCTCAAATGTTTTGCTCTTATAATGCACATAAAAGCTAGAATATGTAAGTGCAAAGCAGTGGCTAAGAGAATGCACAACTCGGGAAGCAGGATGTTTCAATTACTTGGTCCTCCTCCACTTCAACGCATCATTCTCTTGCGGTTTGAACCTTCAAAAAGCTCCGCGTATCCATGAGATGATGGACTGGAAAATGAGATATGCTGACTCTCTCCAAACTTAAAGTAATTTTGTCAACATGCTTCCCTGTGCATTTGCCTTACATCCTTATACATCAAGAAGTGGTCTTGCAGAAACAAGTTGAATTACATTAGAGCAGATATGTGCTTTTCCTATGACCATTTGTAGTGCGATGGGGCTTACCCTATCGATACCCATACCAGAACAAAGAACACTATAGAGCCTGTAGGCTCTGATACATAGCAGTAATAGTAATTAGAGGAACAGGAATACAAATTCCTTCCCAACTAGCTACAGAAATACACAAAATGAATCAAATGGCTACAGGAACATATAAATGCATTATGAATAACTGCACACCCAAAAGGCAGTATGCATCTAGTATGCTACATTGAAAGACCCTACCTTTGTAAATAGACTGAGATTCTAATGCCAGATCAGAAAATGATATAGATGAAGGTCATTCAGAAAACTACTGAAATGCAAAGAATTGGGTGAAGAGAGCTCAGGTCATATAGCTTTATTCTAAAAGTTGCAGTTTCGTGGAAGGACCACAAATCACACTAATCCATTTCAATGACCCTTCAACTCCTAAGGACAATTCCATGACCCATAGCCTTTTCAATTCTATCCTGGATTAAATATTCTTTTAATAGTTACATGAAAATGCCCTTTATTCCTACTTCCATTTAAAGAAAACAATAATTACATAGTCCATTCTCTGCGTTTCATTCCATCTAAATCATTAGCATTGAAAGTATTCTGCAGTACTCTCCTTACCAATACACAACAACTGTGTGCTTCATGAATCTGGTCAGCATTTTGCTCTCGAAGAGAAGTGGGATGTCCAGAATCACATATCGATAGCCTGAAATTAAATTAAATTAATCCTTTATTAGAAACAATTTTTCAATAGCAGCAATCTTTTTTTGTATGATGCTGAAAATACATACAAGTAGTCCTCAAGTATGACCATTTGTTCAGCATTACAACATTGCTGAATGACAACCAGTCTGTCAATGTATAGCCATGGCAGCTTCCCTGTGGTCATATAATCACAATTCAGGTGTTTGGCAATAGTTCACAATTACAAGAGTGTCCCACAAACACATGATTGCCATTTCCCTGCCTGCCTTCCATAAGCAAAGTCAATGACTGTCCATAGCTCTTTGCTTCTCTCCCATCCACCTGTATTCCATAGTGCTCTTTGGTCTGCCTGCCTGGACATAATTTAAGTGCCTCATCCCATGTTGTGGTCACATGAGGTCATCACTGAACAATCTGCACAGTCCTCATATGTACAGATCAGGAAGCCAAATGATGGTCAGAAGATACAGAAGCAGACTGGCTCCAGGTTGGCAAAGGAGTGCCACAAAGTTTTGTTCCCTTACTATTCAACCTACCTACCTACCTGCTGAATGTATATATATATGTGGAAGATGGATTAGGAAAAGATGAGAGTGGTTTTAAAATTGGAGAAAGAAGGATCAATAATCTGTCCTATATGGATCACACTAACCTGATAGCCAAAAATGCAAAAGATCTAAAAGCTCTAGTAATAAAAGTCAAGGAGCACATTGAAAAAATGAAACTAAAATTAAATATAAAAGAGACAAAATTAATGACAACAGGCAGAATAACCAGCTCTAGAAATGACAATGAAGAAAGAAAACTGACAGATTGCTTCTCCCTTGCAGGGTTAATCATCAACAATATAGGAATAAGCAGTCATGAAATACACTGCAGACCAACTCCTGACAAATCAGTCATGAAGATTTTAAAATCGTCATTCAAATGCTGTGATGTGTCTATATTCACAAAGATCAGAATCATGCAAGCCATAACATTTCTTTTGACATTATATGGAAACAAAAGTTGAAGAATCAGGTTAGGGAGAATATTATTTTGAACTTTAGTATTGGGGGCAAATCCTGAGAATACTGTGGACAGCCAAGAAATCAAGTAAATGGATCACTGAACAAATCAACCCAGAATTTTTGGGAAAGTTTCTAAGAAAGACGGAGAGTACACATGTACCAAAGAGACATAAAGAACTCAGTCTGATTGGGATCTCTTCTTTCCCTCCTTACTCAATAGAAGGAAAGTGGGAGGTAATGTAGAACTAGATAAAAGAAAACACACTACTGCATACACAGAACTAGAATTGTCCAGACTTTTGAAATCAAGACAGTGGGCTTGTCTGTGATTTAGGCAGTGGCATTCACCTTCATCTTTGCTTGGTTTTTCATTGCATTAGAAACCTGTTAAACAGGGGTTCTGCTTAGCCAAATTTTCACTCAACATCCTGCAACAGCTCTTTCCTCATTGTCTTTGCTCCAAACTTCACCACCGTATTTCCCACCTTAATAGAAGAGATGTGGTTGACTTGAACTTAGTCCTGAACTCCTCCTTCCACAAGATGGAAAAATATGATAACATAAGTAAAGATTCTTTTTTTTTTTTTTTTTGGTAAAAGTTTTATTGATTTTAATGACAGACAAAAAACATATAAGACATAAAACATAACATAAAAAGATCATTCCTCATAAATTTACAGTGTATCGGTTGGTTTACCACTCCCTTTTGTGCATCCATTTCATAGTCATCAAAATAATTATATTACATAATAACTCACATTATCAATCAATAAAATATCCAATATCATTATTTGACTATAATTTTACTAATTCATGCTTAAGCGAGATAACTATAATTAAGTTAAATTATTTTATAACAAATCAGAATCATACCAAATCTATCTTAATAAAATATTCTTAAAAATTATCAAAACCAAGAAAAATTATATATTCATTATTTCCTAAGTTTCTAAATATTCTATTATTATATTGTATTATCTAACCATTGATAAAAAGATCACAAACTTCATAAAATTGTTTATCTTCTTGTTCTCTAATTTCAAATGTCAATCTACTCATTTCAGCACATTCCAATATTTTCTTAATAATTTCTTCCTCTAATGGTATTTTCTCACTCTTCCAATGTTTAGCAAATACAATTCTAGCTGCTGTTAATACATTTACAATCAAATACTTTAAATTTTTATTATATATATCAGGTATGATTCCCAATAAAAAAATCTCTGGTTTCAAATCTATGTGTTTCTTTGTCATTTTTTCCAGCCATATGAGAATTCTAGTCCAATATTTCCTGGCTTCCTCACAAGTCCATCACATATGGTAATATGAGCCAGGTATCTGATGACATTTCCAGCACTTTTCAGATTTATTCTTGAACATTCTTGCTATTCTTGTCGGGGGAAAGTGCCACCTGTAAAACATCTTATACAAATTTTCTTTATAATGCTGTTGACATTGTCATTTTATAATTTTGTGACCACAATTTTTGCCATTTCTCTAAGTCAATTCCAAAATTCTTCCCCCAAGCAATCATTGTTTCTTTAACTTGTTCTTCCTCTAATTTAATTTCCAACAAATAACTATATAGTTTTTTAATCACTTTTTCATCAGTACCTGTCAAAATCCTATCTAAATCAGTCAGTTTATCATAAAATCCTTCTGTTTTAGAATCTTTAAGATACCTTGCATGTATTTGCACATATGAAAACCAATTCATCTTTATACCTTGTTCTTCTAAATTTTGCATCGTTTTAAATTCACCCTTTTCATCCAATATTTCCCCATATCTAACTGTTTGTTCCTTCTTATAAGTTATAGGATACGAAAAAGCTTCAATAGTTGATAACCAAACTGGAATTTTCAAATAACATTGTTTCTTAATTTTCTCCCAATTCAACCATAACTATTCCCGTATATAATGCCTTCTAAAATAACCCTGTGATTTAGTTCCCTTATACCATAAAAAAGCATGCCAACCCAATAATAAATCATGACCTTCTAATGTCAACAATCTAGTCTTTCTTAACGTTATCCATTCTTTAACCCACGTTAAGTTTGCAGCTTGATAATACAACTCCCAATTAGGAAAGCCAAATCCTCCTCTAATTCTAGCATCCTGTAAAAGTTTTAATTTTATTCTCGCTTTCTTGCCTTGCCATATATACTTCAACACAATTTTATTTAATTCTTCGAAGTAATCCTTACTTAACCTAATTGGTATTGTTTGGAACAAATATAAAATTCTGGATAAAATATTCATCTTGATTGTTGAAATTCTACCTATCAATGACAATTGTAGGTTTTCCCATTTTTTCAGGTCGGATGCTATCCGCTGTTTAAGCTTAATATAATTATTCTCTTTCAGTGTAGTACATCTTGGCGTCAAATATATCCCCAAATATTTAACTTTGTTCGTAACTTGAATTTTCAATAAATCTGCCAGCTCTTCTCTTTGTCTTAATAACATGTTCTTTGTCAGAATCTTTGTTTTGTCTTTATTTATTTTTAAACCAGCCATCTCACCATACGTCTCTATCTTTTCCAAGAGTTTTAGAGCTGTCTCTAAAGGGTCTTCCAAAATAAAGACCAAGTCATCCGCAAAGGCTTGCAATTTGAATTCCTCCTTTTTGACTTTCATTCCTTTTATATTTATATCCTCTCTAATATTTCTATTTAAGACTTCCAAGGTCAATACAAATAACAAAGGAGATAATGGGCATCCTTGTCTTGTACCTTTTTTAATATTGATAGAATCTGTGAATTCTCCATCTATCATTACTTTTGCCGTTTGCTTATAATATACGGCTTCTATTGCTTGGATAAATTTTCTAGCAAAGCCCATCTGTTCTAATAATAGTAACATAAATCTCCAGTTCACATTATCAAATGCCTTTTAGGCATCTAAGAATATCAAAGCCATTTGTTTTTCCGGATGCGCCTCATAATATTCCAATATGTCCAGGATTACCCTCATATTGTCTTTAATCTGTCTCTTTGGTAAAAATCCATTCTGATCAGAGTGAACAAAGTTATTTAGGTATTTTTTAAACCTTTCTGCCAAGATTGAAGCAAAGATTTTATCGTCTGCATTCAATAAGGAAATAGGTCTATAGCTCTTAATTTGTAATTGGTCAACCCCTTCTTTTGGAATAAGTGTAATATAAGCTTCTGACCATGTTTCAGGTATTTTCTTATTTATCATAACTTCATTCATGACTTCCAACAGTGGGATGCTCAACGATTCTTGTAATGTTTTATAAAATTCTGCCGGGAAGCCATCTGGTCCTGGTGCTTTTCCATTGTTCTGTCTGTTAAGTGCTTCGGTTAATTCCATCATTGTTATAGCACTTTCTAACATTTTCCGAGTTTCATCAGGTATCTTAGGTAAGTTAGCATTTTGTAAATACTGTTTAATTTTTCCCTCATCAAGATCCTCTTGTTTGTATAGTTGTCCATAAAAATCTCGAATGATTGCCCTTTTCTCCTTATTACCATAACAAATTTGACCCGATAAATGCCTGTTTGAATAAAAAGTATATTGTTGAGTTTTAGCATTTCTTTCTCTCCATATATCTTTTAAATTTAGTTCATCTGTCATTTTGAAAAAGGATTTAGGGAGAGTTTTCCTATTTTGTCGTATTGTTTTTACTGTATAGTCCAGTTTATTGTCTACAATTCCCAGGTTTTTTTCCCCCATAATTATGCTTTATATTTAGGTCTAACAGCTCTCGTGGATCTTATTTCACATTGTTCTTTGATCTCCATTTGTCCACCTATTGCGCCTTCTTCTTTTTCCATCTCCATTTGGTCCTCTTCAAATTCAGTTAAAATCTTTTCTTTTTCTGTCTCCATTTCTCTTCTTTCGAAAAATTCCTTATAAAACATTTCTGCTTTCACAATTGAATCAATTCTGTGTCTCTGTTCTTGCCATGTAAACATTAATCCTTCTGGAATCAGCCATCTATAGTTCACCTCTTTTTTCAATAGCATTTTAGTCAAAAATCGATACTCTCTTCTAATCTCTCTCACTTTTCTAGGTACTTGTTTTAAGACCAAAATCTCTTTGCCTTTATATTTCAACCCCTTCTCTCTTAACACTTGTAATATTTGATTTTTAACAGTTTTTTTAGTGAATCTAACATGGACCTCTCTTGGTAATTGGTTCCTCATCTTGTGAAGACTCGATATATCTCATCTACTCCATCCATCATCTTTTCCTCTGTTATTTCCAAGACTCCAGCCAGAATTTCAATCATTACTACCGCCAAGTTTTGTCCTTTTTCTTCCTCGATATTTTGGAATCTAAGATAAAATTCTGACCTGTCCATCTCCCACTTCAACATCCCACTTTTTTCTTGTTCGACCATTGTTAATCTGTTATCGATATTCCCAATTGTATCATCTCTTTGCTTGTCTTTCTCTTCTATTTTTTGGATTCTCTCATCATGTTTCACCATCATTTGTTGAAAATTTTCAAGTTTCTCATCCATCTTTCCAATTCTTTGATCAATACTCTCCATTCTTTGTTCCATACTCATTTTAAGATCTTGTATTCCTTGCATAACCATCGTTAAGTCCACTTGTGCTTTGTCTTGCTTCACCATTGTTGAGAGTCGTCCTCCAGAAGACGGGGAGACAGGAGCAGAAGTTGAGATGTCCGAAGGTAAAATTTTCTTACTCATTTCAATAACTCAGGGTCTTCCGGGTCTTTTAATCCAATTAGTGAGGTAGCCAATTATAATCCAATTTAAAAAAAGGAAAACACCACAAAAAACGAAAAACAAAACCAGTAGTAAGTAAAAAGCCCAAAATTAGAAGGAAAGAAAAAATTCTTCAGGTTCTTCAAGACCTTAATCCAATTGTAAAATATGCAAATATAATTCAAAAGTAAAAATTAAAAAATGAAGAGAAAAAAAGAAGCAAAATAAAGCCCAATAATATCAAAAAATAATAAGCAAAGAAAAAGGAAAAGAAAAAAAAGAAAAAGAGAGTTCTTCAAATTCTTCCCACCTTAATCCAATTGAAAAATCACAGAAAATGAAAAAAAAACCATAAAAATAAGTCAAAAATAGAAATCAAAAGGCAAACATCCCCATGAAAAAAAGAAAAAAGGCAAAAAAAAAAGAATATTCTGAGGCTTTCCCCTTTAAAAATAAAAAATAAAAATGAGATATAATAAAAAATAAAAAAATAAAAATATCAATATTACAAAATAGTGTGGGGTTAGAGGGGGGGATGAAACAATTAATAAGGAGTTTAAAAAAGGGGGGGGGGACACACACTGCCTTTTATTTATCCAAGGCTCTTATTTGACTTCTCCACAAATTTCAGCCAAGCTTCAAATATTCATTTGATAATAGAAGTTCCAAAGAGCACCTGTATAAACATCCTCCAGTACTCTTCCCTCTATCTTATCATTTCCAGTAGCCTTGAGAAAAGTTTTTCAAACAAAAGTTTTTCAACTTAAAACAGAATATTTTTCAAGCCTCTAGTTGGCAGTGTTACAAAGTTTCTTCAATCCACTCTCCCTTCTTCCCCCCTGAAAAAAGCCTAAAAAGAGAAAAAAAAAGTATGTATGTATATTTATGTATATTAAAAAAAAATATTAAAGGGGGCCTCTATTTTAAAAAATATAAACAGTCAGAAAGGCAAAGAGAAAGCAAGTAAATATAAAAATATAAAAGAAAAGAAACCAGTCTGATTAGCTAGATCGCAATAGAAGTTCAGTAAAGAAAAAAAAAAGTAAAAATAAAAAGCCAAGCCTCACTTTGACATTACTAAGAAAAAAAACGCTGCTAAATCAAATTCTGTCAATAAGTTTACAGATTTCTTCTCATATTAGAGTGTTCTTAAGTCCCAAGCAAAAAAAAAAGATCCTCACCAGCCGATACACTTCTTTCTATCCCGTTCTTCCAGAGCTGTCCCAGCTTCAGCAGCCTAATGGCTGCCTCTCCGCCGTTGGCAAAAGGGCTTCTTCTGGATCGACCAGGGACTTGCGATGTCCCCGGAATCTACAGAACGCGCCCTTTACTGTCACCGTCACTACGAGACGGTTTAGGTCCGTTGGGACCAACCAGGGGTGAAGATATCAGCTGTGATCTCGGAGCCCTGAGATCGCAGCTGTATCGCGGCGACAAAGCTCCACCTTCTCCAACAAAAGTAAAGATTCTTGTTTTCCCTGGTTACTGATTAAACCTCTAATATGTCTGACAATGTAGAGCATAGTTACTCACTAGCTGACACTGTTGTATCTCAGCATCTTTTCATATGGCCAACATATAATGTGCCTTTATATAAGCACCATATCCCCTTTTTGTACAAAGACCCCAAAGCAGCCATTGATAATATTGGTAAGGTAAGATAGTCTTTATTGTCTTTTTTTTTTTTGCTATATGAGCACACTGGATCATATTAAAAATGGAATTCTGTTGCCTGCTCTCAAAATAAGGTATGTATCTACCCATACCCATACCTAAAACACATGTACACATGCTATAAACCGAAAAATATATATACATACATATACATATGCATACATACATGCATACATACACACACAAACACACTGTTCATTTTCAATACATAGTGGAAAGAGGAAACTTGAGAATTCACAAGTTGATACTATATGGAACAACACTGTGGCTGAATTTAGATGGATAGCCTCCTCCCAGAAAGCAATAAGGAAAATAGTCATGAAGAAGATGTGTAGCATCCTATGCAATACTGCAAATCCTGCTTAAGCATTGTTTATATACTATATCCTTGATAGATGGAAGTGAACAGCCAATAATCTTCTCTGCTACCCTTACCATTCTCCTCCTGTCAGGAACAGTAATGCTTCCAAACCAGACAGTAATGCAATATGATAGGATGCTCTCGATCATCCCTCTATAGAAAGTAGTAAGGACAGGGGAAGGAACATGTACATTTCTCATGTGACGTAGAAAATGCAGGCGCTGCTGTACCTGCTTTACCAATGTCTCACTGTTGAGCAACAACGCTAACCTACTCATTAGCTGCACACCCAGAAACGTGATGTTGCTAACTACCTCCACAGGTGAATCATTAATACACAGAGGTATGTGGTTCTGCCTGCCTTTATGTTTAAGACAAGGCTGTTTTTATTACACCAGTTCACCAACCCTCTAACTCCTTGCAGTAAGCACCCTCATTATCATCCTGAATAAGGCCCATCTGCATATTTCACAATATCCTCGGTGGCAAATCTTGCACAACAGTGATGAGTCAACAGGGTGAACAACAGCAGACCTAAGACATAGCCTTGAGGAGAACCTGTGCTCAAGAAAGTGGTGTTAGAAATATTAGTCCCAAAACACACATACTGGGGCCTGTCAAGAATTCAGTTGCACAAAGGAGTATTAAGTGCCGAACTGAAATGGACAAACAGCATTCACACATGAGTATTTCTTTCCTCTAAGTGTGCCAAGTTCAGGTGGAGAACAAAAGAAATAACATCCTCTGTAGAAGGATTTGGACGGTACTGGATTAGACCAGTTTGATGGCTGTAGTTGTCACAGTTATCACAAAGTAAATGGAAAAATATAAAGACACTGCTGAAATCCCAACTGTCAAGCCATTATTTTATCTTAGCAAATTCAAAGACTGCTTTTAGAAGAGCATCAGGAGAATTGGGGTCCTGGAGAAACGTCTGAGCATTTCAGGAAGCATGACACTATGCACAATGCTGCCTAAAGATTCTTTTGTGTGTGCTCTTTAAAATCACATTAAGGGACTAAAAATGCAAAGGGCAAGTATAAAGAACACAGAATCCTCAAGATGTAAGAAGTAAAAAGGTGACTGCAAACAATACATCGCAAAGGAAGCCAGCAAAGTTGCCTTTTCAGCCCTTTCTTCCCTTGCTATAGAATAATAAAATGGACACATGGCCAATAGAGATATTATCGTTTTTGTCAGCAGGAAGGGTGCCCCAAGGATTCTACAAAATAATATCAACTCTCCAGCTGCTTACCCAAGACAAAGTATTTCAAGATCTCTTTTAACATCTCCTTCTGGATCTCAGGATGAGTGATGGAGTTTAGCAGTTGACGTTTTTCTGGTTGGGAAAAAATTATATTTCCTAAAGCTTCACGGTTGATCTCACCACTCCCCAAAAGAATTTCTGGACCGAAGGAATGCACAATACGTCGATATGCCTGGAAGTGTGGCTGTACCACTGGGGAAAGAAAACATTATAGCAGAAAGGCACATCAAATATTCCTTATGGAGTCAGTATTCAGTTGGTCCATATGCTTTACAAAGACTTTCAGCTGGCAATAAGGGAGGCAAGAAAAAACAAAACACTTTAATCCAATGTACAGTCAGTCCTCTTATGTCCTGAATGAGGCTTCATGCTCAGAAACAAACTTCTCTTCCAAATTTTGCATTAGTCCTGTTGCACCTCCAGCAACTATTCACAGATCACAGACCAAATTAAAACACAGAAATTGGACTGATGGGACAGGACAATGATACATCGACATGGCATTTTTTCTTTGCAGAAATACTATATTTATCCAAGACAATATGGCTGCATTCATCTCATTATCAATGATTTGGAACTGAATGATCAGAGATGCATTTCTTGCTCTCAAGGCAGCATCTGAAATATACTTTTCAAAAAGGGTCTAATGCCAGTACATATCATAATATCTTGTGGCAATGAATTCTACATTTAAGACTCATGATATGTAACATTTTTCTTTCGTATATTAGATGTCTCTAATGATTAAAAATACTGTCATAAATCAGTCATATATTCTAGTTTGGGATGGACAAGTGGAAATAACAAAATAAAAACTGAGAATAAAGCCATAGTTCTTCTTTTCAGATGCCTCAACTGTGGTCCACTGAAGTCACATAAAATAAGTTCCCTCATCTACTCCCAACACTCAAAGAAAGGATTCTGAAGGCTAATCTTTATACTAGTAAGGAGTTAAAAGGATGAAACATGCAACATGATTTTCTTCCTCAGACAGTGGTATGTCTTGTGGTAGGATTTAACTGGTAATGATCTTATAAGGGAGAAAGTCTTTTAATAACCCTCTACCTCTACAAGCAATTTTCTATCATAAATTTTCTTCTCTTCCCATGGTCAGTCTCATGTGTGTGTGTATGGGGGGTGGGGAGGGAGGGAGGGAGGAGTATTGGTGTAGAGAAAGAGAGGAAGAGACATATACACACATACGTGGTTAGAAAATCTTCAGATGGAATTTAGTACAAAGGCAAAAATATACCAACTAGCCCCACAGTTTGATGAACACCAGAGGCTGTTAGAAGAGAGAAATATAATATATACATTCGTTCCAAGACATGTGAAATGTCATATTTAAAAGTAAGGAGTATGGAATCATTCCCAATAAAATCTCCATTTGGAATTCTACAGGATTTCTAAAGTGGTTCTATGGAAAATCATACTGATCTGCAAACAAATAACTTTATAGAAAACTCACCTTGACGTGCTATAACATCAGCATCAATAACAGCACAACCCAGTTCCTGCAACAGAGCTACTACTGTACTTTTCCCTGATGCAATGCCACCTGTCAATCCCACCAAAAACATTTTGTCCTGAAAAAGAAATAAATTACTAAACCTGACATAATTTGTACACTTTTTAAAAATGAAACAAAACATGAGTTTAGAGATACTATATATTCATTGTCATTCTTACCTATCTTGACAATTACTCTTCTTACATTTAAATGCACACCTAGAACAAAAAGCAATTTTATAGGCCTTAATTCCAGCTTTTTTTAAAAAAAATACAAATCATTGCCCCCAAACTGCTTTGGAACTTTTAAATCCATGCATGAAATATAGTTTCATTCACTTATCTTCTTTAGGGGCCTCCTTGTCCCTTAAAATTACTTTGGCATCTAGAGAAATCCTCATAATAAGCATCTCAAAATTCCTATCTCTCTTCTTTTTTCCTTTTGTGAACTACAGAATCCATCTGCTTGTAAAGTTTATTAATTCACATTTTAAAAAAATATTTTTCTTTTGCCAAGTTTCATGCAATGTCACCCAACGAGGCATGCACAATTTAGAAAGGTTGTCTATTCCCCCAGCTGTTGACTGCCTTGTAATTTATTTATTTATTTAATTTATTTTTGTCAATTGCTTACAAGATAATAATAATAGAGTAGAAATCACAAACATCTTACCTCCCTCCCCCATAACATTTGTAGTTGTCCCCTCCCCTTCTCCCCTCTCCCCAGAAAAACAAAAGTCTCAGAACTTCTAAATCAGATGCCCATTTGTCTTCTTCAACACCTGTAAGAATTGCAAATATTATTTCCAAATCATTATTGTATCTGTTAAGCACTAAAGTAAATCTGAAGTCTTTCAAGCTAGGTTATAAAACAATTTACAATTAGAGTACCTCAAACAGTTGCAAAATATGTTAATAAGATCCCACTTCGGGAACTTAGTATTTCAAATTTAAGTATTACAATATTATCTTTTGTTTCAAGGTTTGGATTTATTAAATAAATCACGTCTACCCCATCCACCCGTCCTCATTTTAGAGGGCGGTACAGCTTAGCCGAACTTTGCTGATCTTTCTTTTAGGGATTAAATCGGAAAGGTAACCCGAAAAAAGGCAATGCACATTTTTCTCATATTGTCCCCTACAACACAAGCGTGTGCGGGTTTCAGTATCTTTTTTCCGATCCATTACTGGCGTTGCTTGGTTATTTGGTTAATAGGGCAACTTTCCTCAAATGTATTAAAGGTATTCTATGACAGTCCGTTTCACTTGCATCTTAATTTCTACAAAAGAGTGACAGGCTGGGGTTTAAAATCGTTATACCAATCTGACATCCCTTTCATATAAACGGAGAATTAAGGGACTGACTACTACGATTGTTCAAGGAGAGAAACGACTCTTCCTATGTTCAGAATAATCCTGCCCATGCCTCACCAGGATCTGGAACTGGAGACAAAAACTTATTCTCCCATTGTATCACGGCTTCCAGTTCTCGTTCGATGATCTGAATTCTTTCAAACACTTCCCCTATTTCGAAGGTTGCTACGGCTTACTTCTTGGGCTTCACGTACATTTCAGTTTTCTCATTCCTTATTGGCTGAAAGAAACCACGCTGGGAATTCCATCCAATCCCTGCTACCCAAACTGAGCTTGACTTTTCCAGCGTGAAGCCAAGCAAAGAAAAGAAGCGATGAGCGGCCCGGGATGCTGAGATTGATCTATTCTTTCTAATGTCAAAATTGCGTTATGTTTAATAGAAGTTAAGAAACGAATTTTTTATTGAGTCAATAGGAGCACTGCTTGGTTCTTGGTGGAAGTAATTCCTCATCAAATAATAATAGTTAACAATTGACATATTCCAAGTCTTCCCAATTATAATGGCCAATTCTTGAACTAATTATAAAGGCGGGGAAATAGGGGGAGAGTATTTGCCAGCAGTCTTTTAATATTTTCGGAATTCCTAACCTGCATAGTCTATGCATCTCAAAGGACTTGTTGGAAAAGGTTTTCCTTGAGGTCCAAATGTATGATTTCACCTAGGGTGGTTCTGTAGAAGAGTCCAGTACAAAATTTGCCTTGTTATTTGACATATACATATTCAGGGGAAAAGATGCCTTTGGCAATTGACTTGAAACTAAAAAAAACAAAAGCAAAGCCAATGGTTTTCTCATGGGTTGAAAATAGTGTTTGATTTTAACTTTGAGTGGAATGACAATGGCTTAAATCCCTGCTAAGCTATTGAACTCACAATGTCTTGACTTGCCAATCTTATGGGACTAACTGAGATGATAGCATTTGTGAGAGCAACCATGTATAATTCCCTAAGCTCTATGAAGAAAGCTAGTTACAAAAACGTATTCAATTTATTGGCATATTGGGTTTAAAAATAAATGAGAGGTCTGGAAAACTTTCGAAAGCCTTGGAGAATTTCAGTCAGTCTGATGATATATAGCACTGAATTAAAAATGGGTCAAAGATGTGTAATGTGATATAAATCACAATTATATATTCAAAACTCATATTTTGTTTTTATTTGGCAAATTACATATAACATAAAAGTGATTTCAGAAAAGGCACATTTAAGGTAACTTACAAAGTTAACAATTAAGAGTTTTTCTACAAAATGAATAGGCAGTTGTGTCCATCTACAGGTAATTTTTCTTTTGAGTCAAGCTTGGCTCCTGATAACATCTATACAGGTTTCTTGCAATGATATAAGAGTTTCCCTTTCCTTCTTCCAGGATACTGTTTGGGCTTCCTAAGTCTCCCATTTAAATGTTAAAGAAGCTCAACCCTATTTATGGTAGCTTCAGAAAGATCAGCTTGTCTATTTGTGCCACCTATTGAGGTAAAATGTTCATGTATTTGAAATAAATCCATTGTGAACCTTACCTTCTGAGTAAATGTTTAAGATTGTACTATTAGAATGAATCAGATTTATAAGTTATATAAAGACATTGATGTACTCATTTTAACAAATCTTGACTGATTGATTCAGGAAAAATAATTATATACAATTCCCTATCCTAGTTTCCTCAAATTATATCTTATTGATTGATTGATTGATTGATTTGATTTGTCAATCGCTTACAAAAAAAATAGGTATAAGTATAAACATGAGTAAGAATACAGAAAATAGGTACGATTAAATGGGGACAATAGGACAGGGACGGAAGGCACGATGGTATACTTATGCAAGCTTCTTACAGACCTCTTAGGAATGGGGTGAGGTCAATAGTGGATAGTTTGAGGTTAAAGGAGTGGGGATTTGAGGATGTAACTACAGAGTCAGGTAGTGCATTCCAGGCATTGACCACTCTGTTGCTGAAGTCGTACTTTCTGCAATCAAGTTTGGAGCAGTTAACATTGAGTTTGTATCTGCTTGTATCTGCTCTTGTATTGTTGCAGTTGAAGCTGAAGTAGTCATTGTCCGGTAGGACATTGTAGCAGATAATTTTGTGTATTATGTTTAAGTCCAACCGTAGGCGACATAGTTCATTGGTTACAATTTCTTTGTGCAATCTTTTTTCTGATAAATACATGAACTGGGATTTATAGAAATTACAATCCATCACTTTAACATATTTTGTGCATTTGATGTACAGTAAGTTAATAAAGGCTATAGACTGGACTTTTTTCTATTCATATTCATAAAAAATTATGTATATATACTTCATTGTGCAATTCTGATGCCAAGGCTTAGTCGTGATCATGGAGAATGTTGTATAAAACCTAGATTATTTGGGGTGGGTTGGAAATTAAGTCCATGTACTAAAAAATATCAGAATCACTTTTTTTTCCTACAATAATATTGGGAATGAGCCTAGGTATAAAAGCAATTTATAAGATGAAACTAATGTATGCCTTTTCTACAGTTTTAAATAAATTGGGTATAATTGTCAGAACTAATTTTCATCAGAGCCAATTTGCTTGGAAAGTGGCTGTTACTATGATGCTCAGTATAAATCTCACATCTGCCTTCTAGTCTACATTCATTCCTTCTGACTTAATGAACTACCTTGTAGTATGGGACTAAAGATTAAATTCCAAAATAACAGAGGACAAATATATGTATTATAATAAAGCAGATTAATGCAAACATATCTTCAGTTCTGCTGAGTATTTTGAATTTTGTATTTTCCCCCTCTTAATTATTAAGAACATAATAATGCTCCTGGACCAGACCAAAAACCATCTTAATCCAACGTTTTGTTTCTCACAGAGGCCAACATAATGGTCTTGTAGTGCTCTAAAGCATTTGATAAAAACTACCAGTTTCAGGATTAAAATAGAGGGCAAGAGAGTAATAGTTGGACCTACAATTCAAAGAAGTTGATAAAATCTAATGAAACATAATTAAACCCTCAAGTAAATACAACAGAGTACCTAACAAGTAAACAAAATAACCTAGGCAGATAGGTTTAATCTGCCCCTGAAAAAACTGTTCCATATCTAGAATGTTATTTCAAAATTAGAACTCCATTATATGGAAGAAGACTTCCCTCCAGGGTCAATCAGCCCCCATCTGGCTGAATTTTAGAAAAGCAAATTAAGTTGATTCTGTTCTGTTCAGCATTTAGGAACTAAATAATATTTGGGTTTTATTATGTGTTTTTATTGATTTAATATATTCATATACTCATTCATTTTGCCTTTTTAGTTGCATTTTTATTGTAATATTTTTAATATTTTTACTTGATATAAACAGGTCAAAATTTGGAGGTACAATTAAGGAATGGAATGGAATGGAATAGAATTCTTTATTGGCCAGGTGTGATTGGACACACAAGGAATTTATTAATAAGTGTTAATAAGAGTTAAATAAGTATCCCATCTTCCCTGTGATTTAGGGAACCTCTGCTAGCAAGATAGCCGGAGGAGATAAGAGAGAACTAGTTCAGTACTGGGAACCTTTTTTCCACAAAGACTCATGGGTACTTTAATTCCACGCCCTCTATTGCTTTGATGAGGGGTTTGTAAATTACATTGTTGCCTACAAATCCCACGGCCACAGCAGTTGAGCGTCCAATCGAGATTTGGCTTTGGGCACTGCGCAACCGCGTCAGTTGACGAGGCTTCCCTTTACCAAGATGGCGGACGACGGTGAGACAGCGGTGAAGGGGACAGCAAGCGAGGAGAACAATCACCAACATTGCAGCGATTGTGAGAACGATGACGAGCAGAATTACAACCAAAGGCAAGCGGGTGCCGAGTCTCATGGAGCAAAATTCCTCGTAGTGGAGCCGTCGTAGTATTATTGTAGAAGGGAGGGAGGAAAGGGAGAACGTGGGCGAGGCCTAACCCACTTTCCTTTGCGTAGCACTTGATTGGGTGGGGGGGCTAGATATTGTATGCTGAATGGTTGGTTGCTTTGCCTGTTCCCAAAGAAGCACCAATGGCCGCCGACTACAGTTGCCGACAGCAGCATGACTAGAAAAACTCAGCAATTGTCGGCCCTGACGCGTGTCTCAAGACCGTAATGAGACCAAAGCTTAGCTGAGATATTTGGTGATTTGGGCTAAATTAGGGTGTTCATTATGGCCAGGGATGGTGCTTGCTTGCTTTATACGGGGGTGGGGGAGAATCCCATCATCTCAGCTCAGGCTTTATTTACCCATTTAGCTCAGTTTGATATGCTTTGACAATGGCTCCTCAGAGTCTTATACGGATAGGTTTCCCTTCATCTCTTACTCTATGCTTTTAGCTATTCACACTGAGAGTTACCAAGAGATTTGCGTTCAGGTTTGCTTAGATCATGAATTTCCTTCTCTGGCTCAGCTTCAAGGCAAGCCAGTGTGAAAATAAAAGAAAATCAAATCACCATGTCTAAGTATTGGAAAATTAAGATTCTGTTTTAGTAAGGACAGAAACATGTAGTCTCCAATACCAAGTGATTATTTTGATGTAATTCCATGGGCATAGCATGGCTATGGGGCTGTTTATATAGAAGAAGAGGAATTTGTCCATTTCCTTACAATGAAACCTCGAACAGATCCTAGAAAAAAATACTTTCAAAGCTGTGACTGTTAAGAAAAAGGAAATTCAACAAGTTGAGGCAAAGAATATAATATAGGTACAATTAAGTTAGTGGAAAAAATAGTTCAGAGTAAATTATGGATTGGCTGAGGTATACAAAATGTCAAGCTAAAATATATTTGGTGAAATATATATTTGTTGAATCCATCAGGAATTATTAATTTATGTCACAGTGGGTTATATGACCTACTCTATAAACTTTGTGAATTATATAGAAAGTCAAAGGTTGTGATAGGTGGCAACCCAGTATAGAACTGCCTGCTTTGCAGTGTAATATTCTCAGCTAATACATAAACTAGGTCAAACTGACACAAAGTAGCAAGTTTTCATGACATTGATAAGATCCACATTCCTTTTACTATATGTAACATACTCCCTGCAACCAAAGGAAGGTTTCAAATGTATGTCAATGTCCTCCAGTTTGATTTATTGAAGGAAAAGATAATAAATTTATTCAGACATGAAAAGACAATAAATTTATTCAGGCTTTTCTGTGGTTAGCAAATAAGAGCCATACTTTTACACAATAAGAGGTGTTATGTGCAGAATTTCTTTGATAAGCCAACATCTTGAGTGTTTGTGATCTCTTTTTCAGACAAGTAGCCATTCCCATTTCCAAAGATGACACTCGCTACCTGTGCTTCTCACAAAACAAGCTTTTTATTATGTACTTCTATTATTACTGTATAATGTGTGAAAACAAATAGATTTCCCATTATGTTCTTCTGCTTTATATTATAATTTATCTGGAAGAAGCTCCTACATCTTTAACAATTTCATGACTATTTAGAAATCAGGACAGGGGTGTCAAACTCAACGTCTTAACGGTGGTGTCATGTGACGTATCAGGACTTTTCCCCCCTTCGCTAACCAGGGGTGGGAGTGGCCAGTGAGTGGCGCATCCAGCCTTTGGGCTAGGAGTTTGATAGCCCTGAGCTAAGGCATCTATCCTATCTACTCTTATACAGAAATTATACAGAAATGCAGTTATGATAAGAGCTGTATTGTTGAATAGTTGCCTATCAGGGATGGGGGAGGAAGAGGCAAAAAATATTAACTTCAGGCCCATTCACAAAAGAAACCCATGAATGTGTGGTCTATTAAAATTAATCTATTAGAAAATAATATTCTCTCATCACAAAGAGAATCATAGCAGTACATCCTCTGCGGTGGTATGTTTGACACTTTTGATTTGGTTGAGATTACAAAATTCTTTTCAGCTGGCAACTCAGCTTTCAGAATCTGGAGTAAGAATTCAGTCTTGGTGATGTGTGTAATAAAAACTTTCCCTTGTAGAATGTGATTAGGATTTTTGTTTTAAAAAAATGAATATGTAGAAGCACTACATCTACTCTTTATTTATGGCATGTTAAAGGCTAAACTGAAGAGAATAGAGTTTATAGGTGACTTATTTTATCATATGGAATGGCAAAGATTGATTTTAAAAATCTGATTCCATTATGGAATTCAAAGCAGTATTTAATGTTGCACTGATCCAGATGTGCTTAGCTTCAGTACAGCAAATGTATAATGCAATTTTGGCTCAAAGGAGCCAAATTAGCACAAGTACTACAATTCTACTCTTCCTGTTTGGCTGAGTAATCTTGTATTACATATATTCATTTTTTTAAAAGCTTATTATTCCAGCTGTACCTGAAAAGTTGCATAAAGAAACCCAGAAATCAGTAAACCATAGGCAATAATACAACAAAACACAGACCTAGGACAAACGTTTACTTTGCGTTTTCTCCCAATTTATCTCCTTTGTTTTCCCATGCAGCTGGAGTGTGTTCAGATGATGATTTGAGGATACAAGCAGATTCATATTCCAACATTATTTTAATCAGATGTTCTGTTCCCAGATTATACACAAAACCCAATATCTTAATTGGGAATACTGCAGATGTTTCTATGTTATTGATATATGTAAGTGTACCATTGAACAAATTTACAATTGTAGACAGATATTTTACAGGAGTGACTATAATTTAAATTGACATATCATATCTAATCAAAACTGCTTCTGGTCATAACATCTTTTTTTAAAAAACATTCACAATTTGGGGAGGTGCTTTTAACTCTAGCTTGGCTTTCTAGGTGGAATACAACCTTACCTCAACCCCATATTCCAAGGGTTTTTTTTTTACTCTGGGTTTAATCTGAAATTTATCTAGTCCAGGCTGTCAAATGATCCACGGACCGGATGCGTCATGCACTGGCCATGCCCATACCTGGTTTAGCAAAGGGGAAAAAAGTCACGAAACATGTGACAGTATTGTGATGACAAGATTTTGACACCCCTGATCTAGTCCATCTCTATTCCCAGAATTCCTCAGAACAGACATTATTTTGTGTGGTTTATTTTCCATGTGATATGGAAGAGGAATGTTATATTTATAATGTTTTAATTTAAATTTCCTGATAAATCTTGTGGAACTTTATAGTTAATTACTATTTGAGTAAGATGAAGCTTTGTGATATTTCAAAAAGTGGTTAGTGGAGATGGCTAACATACATTTTCTGGAATTTACTTACTAGAGTCAGGCAGTTATCTCTTACATTAGACTTCAGAATAATATTGTACTTTTGAGTATTAAATGTTGAGATTTCAACACAAATCAGAATAAATATTTCTGCCCAGTAATCATAATTCATCTTCTAGTTCAGGGGTCTTTAAACTTGCCAAGTTTGAAGACTCTTGTTCTAGTTGGTCTTGGAAAATATATATTATTTAGAAAATACTATTTACTATTTGGAAAACTAATGAAGTTCTATTTAGATAAATGAAAATTTTAAATGCACACTAGATCAGGGGTCTCTAACCTTGGCAATTTTAAGACTTGTGGACTTAAACTACCAGAATTCCTCAGCAAAGCTGGCTGAGGAATTCTGGAAGTTGAAGTCCACAAGTCTTAAAGTTGCCAAGGTTGGATACTCCTGCACTAGATGATTTGAAACCCACTTTGGTTGCTTTGATATAAATAAATAAGTTCACCCTGCTAGAAGTTGGCTAAATGGCTTTTTAGTCAGACTTGTTATATAGGATTTGGTAATACATTGCAGTTTTCATGCAGGTTGAAGTTGGGGAATTTCCAATCAGACTTTGCTTTTTGCATTTAAGAATTCTCAGGAGTTTTCCAAAACAAATGTATTATATTCACAGCTTTTATGTATAGCTCTAACATAGGGACAGATACAAATCAGCATTTTTTGAAATATTGTATTCCTTAGACAATTTGTCTCTTTTGGCTGCCTTTTATAATTTAGTTTTATGCCAAAGACTATGTAAAAATTAGGTTGGAAAAGATAATTAACAATCTTCACTACTTTCAGACTGAGAACTTCTGTACAGAGCAATATTAAGATTAATCTAGGGCACAGTGCAATCTAAACAAAGAATAGAACTGATTAAAGTAGTATTAGGGGAAACATCAAATAAATGTGACCTTTTTTTCTAAAATAAAATAATGAAAATACTTACTTTTCTCCCCATCCATTGTCACAGTGTTTAGATTATGAGAATGGGGTCATCTTAAATAAAGTTACACTGAACTTTATTAGATGCTCTTGGAATCTTTTCTAGAAGATAATTCCATTAAGAATTTACTTCAAATGAATGATTATGCTGAACCCTAGAGAAGGCTCATTCTCTTTGTACAATTATCCAAGTACAATAAGTAATTTAATCAAGATACTGGCCTGGAATAGTCAGCTCTCAACACAAAAGTTCACCAGAAGACTTTAAACTAGTTATTTCTCTTAACACAGTGTGATTGTTGTGGGGAAAAATTGGAGCACAGTTGAATGTAAAGACATTTTTTGTTTAAAAATCATTAATATAAACTTCCACTGATGCTGGGACAAAAAATTCAATGTATGTTTTAATGAGATAACAATCCAGACTGGAAACCTTTTCTGTATTCATAGTTTTAATTCATTTATTGAAAATGTTAACTAGATAGGTAATTATGTATAAACATTAAAATTATATTAAAATATTGTTTCTTCAGTTACATGTGATTCAGTATTATTCACTCAAGATTAAACATGAAAATATATTGATTTATTGAGTCAGAATATTGAATAATTAATCCATGTGTCCTTGAATAAATAGATTATAGAATATTCTATAATCTATAATAAATAGATTATAGAAAAGTCCAATACTTTGTCAGGTTAGGGTTGACAAGGAAATTAAGTTTTGAAATATTTTAATATTTTTGGAGTAAGTCTTATATATGTGCTTAAAAGTTCACTAACTCCCCCCCCCAAAAAAAATTTCATTTAACTTCCATAAAGCATAAGAAAAATATGACTATATGCATATTCTTTAAAATGTATCCCAAACAATCAATACATTTATAAAACGACCATAAAAAAGAAAACTCTTCTTGTATCTGTTTATAAAAATGGATCCTTTAATAAAGTTATTTATTTGTCCTTTTATTATATTACAAATCATGATATTGTTATTGCAATCATATGTGTGCAGTATTAAAATTATCAATATTCTATTGTTTATATGTTTTGAAGTATTGGAAATAAAACAATTCTATCAATATTAATTACAATTTTGAATTATTACAAGCATGATTATTACAAATATTACAAGCATGAAATTATTTGCATTTTTCATACAAAATGTAGTGTAAATTAAAAATAAAATTGCTGCAGGTATCAACAATAAATTATATTTAAATATCCTCTGGAAAACATGGAGCAACTCTTTCTTCTACTGTTATCAAAATACCAGACAGTAATCTCATTGAGAACAAGTTTAATAGCAGCAGCTGGATTGAAAAACTTCTCACATCGGTATCAGGTGAAATAATTGAAACATTTGCAGAGGAAAAAAATAAACCCGAACTCTTTTGATTAAACTAACAAGATTTACTGAATAGCTTTTCCTTCAGAATTATCTGTGAAGGAAATTTTCCTGTAAAGGAAAATCTGACCAAAAAAACATTCACCATCTTTGTTTCCTACTGAAGGGCTCCTGTGTGAAAATATTCAGTACAATGTATTCATAGCATAAACCAGAGTAATCTCAGCAATAGATTAGGTTTTTGAGCCGAATAAAAAATGCAAGGATATAAGTGACTTGAATTTAAATTCTATATTTTGGTTAGAATGATAAAATCATAGAAATAAATAAGTCCTGCTCAGTGTTTTGGGAGTATTTAGAAAATGTTAAATGATTTCTGCAATGAAGGCCTTATAAGGAGGTTACTATCTTTGTTTCCTTTCAAAGCTTACCACATCTGTGGCAAGTTGTTTTCCAGAGTTTTGCTGCTAAGTCATTCTTCATGTGATTTAATCACAAGAAGCTTTTCATTTTTTATCACAGCTTGGATCGTGCATGTTTTTATTCGGATGATGCAGATTGGTTTTTATGTGCATAAATTCAGTAATTCTGAACATTTAAATGCACTGAAGAGAGAGAGAGCATTCAGAATAGTTAAAATCTTAGGGTTTTTCCCCTTGTCTTTAAGGTTCAGATTAATTTGGTTGAAGCTCCTCTGACCAATTATCAGCATAACAAGCTATTCTTCTCTACCATGTGACTTAACATTGAACTGATACACCTGAAGCGAGGTTGTGCTTCATGAAAATGTTCTATATTAATATGGCTGAGTCAACTTTCAAATGACACAAGTGCCATCCTGCATTCCTTTAATGCAACCTGGTTGGTATAATTCAGTGGTTTCTTTTGAAGAAAGAAAAGTATAGAACTATGAGAATCCAAATAGATACTGAACAACTTTAATGTTCCTGAAATGGAACCATTTCTAGAATATGAGTTAAAGATCAATCCATCTTAATGAAAACAACATTATAAGTAGTGCTTACTTAACCACATTTGAGACTGGCAACTCCATCTAAGCAACGTGGTCATTAAACAAAGTATCACATGATCGCAACAAGCTTACAATCTCACTTGTGCTGTGATCATTAAGTGAATCACCCATGGTCATTAAGCACATTATCGCATGACTGCAGCTTGTAATTTTGCTGATCTGTTCATTGCTTGCTTGTTGGAAACCAGCCATGAATTATGCAAATAGCACTCAAATGGCTGTGGAACATTGCAACAGTGTCTCTACACCTGCTGGTTGCAAAGTGCTCAAATCTTGACTAAGTGGCCTTGGGGATACTGTAATAGTTGGGAATACAAGGACCAGTCATGACGTTACTTTTAACTGAATGATCAACCATTAAGGGAAGAATAATAAAGGTCAACCATTAAGGGAGAAATAATAAAGTATTAATATATTAAGAACTAGTGAACATTATTAATGAGTAAAAAGAGAGTGTATATCTTCATTATGTACACAAAACAATATTTTATTGAAATGTTTATAATTTGTCAAATTTGTAAAGATTTCCCCATCCAGTTATATCTGACTTTAGTGCTCATCTCTGTTTCTCAACTGAGGAGCCAATATTGTCCAAAGGCATTTCCATAGTCATGTGACCAGCATGATTATACACCAAGGTGCATAGAATGCTGTTATCTTCCCACCGAAGTGGTATATGCATTTGCATGCTTTCTAACTGCCATGGCTGGCTGGACTGGGGCAAGCAATTGCAGCTCATCCCATCACATGGCATTTGAGTCTCAAACTTGGGCTGTCAGCTTTCTAGCTGACAAACTCAGCATCTTTAACCGCTGAGCCACTGCAACCGCCATATCAGATTTACATAGCTGCCAGTTTCAAAAGTGACTGAGCAGCATATAATAGTTCCTATATAATTTAAACTGTAGTCTAAAGAAAACTTGTTTACCTCAGTCGATTAAGAAATGATTAACAGCTCATTTTGTGGGCCTTATATTGTTTTCTGTGTGCTAGACATAAGATTAAAAATGCCTTCTATGGGTTTAGAGGTTATTTTCATTTGTTGTATTGTCCAGAGACCCTGGGTTGCATTGTGTTATGTTTGTTTCCTCTATTTTGTGTGATTTCAGTCATTTGGAGTCATTTGTATACCCAGCGGGATATCTTGCTTGGTTTTGTTCTCAGCACATGGCACATGGTATAGTTCTCATTTTATGATTAAATAGTTTTAAAAAGCACTATTTTTTCGGTTTAGGGCTGTTTTTGCTTCATCTTTTTCATCTAGAACAAGAGTCCCCAATCTCTGGTCCAGTGTGTGGCCCATTGGGAACCGGGATACACAATTGGCAAGTGAGCACACAAAGCTTTGTTTGCACATGTGCAGGATTTGGTTGCATGTATGAAACCCTTCCTCCCCTTCCCCTCTGGCCATTGTTGGTTTACGGAACCTGAAAGGTTGGGAACCATGATCTAGAACACTACACTGACACTACACTGCAATTGCATTTCTCTATTTTCTTTAGTTATATTCGGCTTAACTGTGTTTTAATTCTTTATTTAAACACCACCTATGTGTTCAGTGATTGAGTTTATGCAGCAGTAAAACATAATTGGATTATTGTATGTTGATTGCCATATTTGCAGGTGATATTGCATAAAAAAGAAGAAAAAACCCACAGCAACTGTACATTTTTGACAATAGGACATTATGTGAGTTATATGGAATGTGTTTTATTCTTTTCTATGGAATTATGATTAATCTGTGCTACAGAGCTTTATATTTTTATATCATAGCTTAGTTTTCTTTCTTCATTTGATTTCACCACTATATACAACCAAAAGCATGCAGATTCCTTCTCACCATAATATTTTGCCCAGACTTGTTCTGCTATCCCTTTGGGTTTAGGAAAGTTTATTTGCTCAAAGTATTGTAGATGATTAAATGTATATTTGTGAAGTAGAATTTATGCTAGCTTCTACATTTGAGAGGGTATGATTCAACAGACAATATATTAGAGAGTGATGTGGTGCAATGATTTTAAATTTCCAGAAATTCAATTTATATTTCTGTTGGAAAGAACATTTTAATCACCAGTGAAGCAAGCTATTTTGAGAAGTTCTGGATAGTCTACCTTAATGTTTTTGTAGTGGAAGGTAATAGTGGTAATAATGCTCATTTACCTGAAGAATGAACAACATTGCAAATTTCTAAAAAAAAAACAGCAGCTTGTCTCAATTTACAATACAAGTAGTCCTCATGATAACGACAGCAATGGAGTCTGAGGTGAATCGCTTCATTAATAATCCCTTCTTTGCTCTCCCTAGTACATCTGTTAAATCAATGCATGGATCATTAAGTGGAGCATGAGGTGCCTCTGGATTGAAAGAGACCCTGGGAAGTGTAGTGCAGGGACAAACCCAGCTATAGTGGCCCTCACAAGGCCTCCTAAAGCCCACACCTGGAGAAACCCATGATCCCCTTCTAGCCCCTTGGGGTCCCCACTGCACTATAGACATCATCACGGTCTACTCTGTCACAATCTCACACTTATATTTCAAAGATTCTCAGAGGTCAGGATAAGGAGGGAGGTTGCTCTGTTGCTGGGCCACATGGCACAATTAAGGAGAAGAAATCATGGCAGTTTTCATTGCTAGCATTAGTTTCCCCAGTCTTAGCTATGCTAACTTTAGCTAACACGATCAATGCTGAGAGTTGTTGCTGGTGAAAAGAAGAAACCCTGCTGATTTTCTTTTCATTGGTAACCTTAGCTCACGCAGCATTAACTGTGTTAGCATAAAGCTAGCATGGCCCAACAATGGACTGGCCTTCCCTAGGCAACTTTATGAGCACTGGATACCTTCAAAGGTAAGTGAACAGTGACTGGGAGTGGGGAGGAGCATGTGAAATCCGGTGGGATGGCAAAGCAGGCCCAGTAAGGAAGAATGAGGAGAAATTGGTAGATGGGCATGCTGAAGCATCTCTACAGTTGGTTGTAATGGCAAATATACACAGAGGGCTGCAAGTGTCATAACTGAAACGGGATCACGTGTAGCTTTTGGGGAATTGGTTGTAACTTTGAACAGTCATTAAATGACTTGTTCCTTCAAGACTGCCGTTATGCTAGCATAAGTAATGTTAATGGATTAGAAAATTATAGGCCAAAACAACTGGAAGACACCAGATTGGCAACTCCTGTTACGTGCAGCTACAAAGAAGGTTTTCACAGCAGTCATGGCGCCTAATCAGTATCTTATGTCAATTCTGAATTCCAGAATGATAAGGATTGGGTGGAGTACTATTGGTTGATACCAAGTGATTTCCAATGAGGATTCTCAACTTTTAATTATTTCAAAATAACAAAAAAAGCCAATCACTTATTCTACCTAAATGAAGCCATTAAAATTGAAGTCAATTTGAAACGTTTTTGTAGGCCAGTTCCAATTCTGGTTCAGAAAAATAATTTCTGAACTGACCGTTCATGATATTGTGCTTGTCTCCAATTTTGAGGATTTAGTTTTTTTAAAAATATCCTTGCAAAATGCCAGGACAATCTTGTTTGTAAGATTTTTTTTTAAATGTTTCTTTTGAAATATTCAAAAGAACTGACATAAATGTTTCATCAAAGATGTTTAGAACAATGTTAAAGTGGAATCCCTTGGAGACAGATCAACTGAAGTAGATCAATGGTAATATTTGTCTACAATGATTGTTATTCTGCAGTGCTGCAGAAGAACATATATTTGGAAAACAATTCATAATAATTCATAATTTAAAATTGTAGGTCAGGATAAACAAAAGCTTTTATTGGTCATGTTTTCAAACTCTTTTCGTAATCTCCCTGTCCCCTCATGCCACTGAATGTATGTCACATCACCAAAATGTCCCATGTTGCCTTGACAACCAAACTATTATTTAAAGTGAAATCTCCAGCACATAAGGATTGCCACTGTGCAAGATTATTATTTTATTATGTTGATAAATTATTATATGCTATATTGTTATTAATGTAATAATTAAGATTGTTACTATCCAAATAATTGAGTCTTTTATTTTAATGCTAAGCAAAATAATGCTAAGTTCAGTAATAATAATAGTATGTTGACTGTATAGAATTATATTATAAGTTGTTATATTTTGAAGTTTTTTACATTATTGCCATGGCTTCTGACTCAAAAAAATTAATGTAGTATCATTAAGAAAGGAAAATGTGCTACATCAGAGTAACAGCCAAGCAAGTGACATTACTCATGTAAATATTTCATATCATATATTGTGATCAACCTTGTTTATATCTTCACAAAACTGGAATACAGATTACAGTTTTAGTGCACATCAAAGGAAACTTTATTAATTGTATAAACATACAACTTAATTCCATACATTCCAACTTCCTCATGGGAGAAGGAGCTGGTCCAACATTTTCCTTTGGTTATCCCTAGTCTGCTCATGAGACATTGATTATTTTTCCCCATAAACACAATGTCTATGTCACATATTAGCCAGAGATGGAAATGATAGGATTGTGAATGGTAGTATGGTATACATACATGGGTAATTTCAGGATAAACGTGAAGCATTTTGTGGTTGTTTGTGCAGTCTTTCAGACCAATAGAAACTGGCTTTGATTTGAAAGCCAATGAAATGCAGTTAATATTTGCATTAGCATGTTAGAAAGCCAGTTAAGGATATTATAGATAGTATGACAATTGCAAGAATGTATAGATAGCTTAACATTAGGAGAATACTTGCCTAAGGTTATTTTCAAACTAGAATAGCAAATCATGGGATTCACTCTTGAGGTTTTGTTGAGGAGCTGGAGGGAATTTGCTAGGATTTGCAAATGGCCTAAATTTGGGTGGGATATCTATATTTAGAAAAAATAAATAAATTAGAAGAAAGAACTGAAAACAGCAGAGTAGTATTTACTTAGGAATCAGAAATAAAATACATAGGCATGGTAGGAATAAGGGAGTTGGCTTGGCAAGAGAATTAATGAAGATATTAGAATAGTTGATTGCAAACTGATTATGAGTCAACAGTATAAAATGGTTGCAAAAATGCAAATGCAATTTTAGTTTAGTTTATTGTCATTGCACCTCATACAACAAAATCAAACACCATCTTCAGTGTACATCATGACCATGACCATGAAAATAAACACAAACACATATCCTTCACCCTTCACACATTGAACAGAAAACCCCCGACACTGCACCAACACTGCACTATATAGCAGAATTCAAAAGAGCTACTGCCCTGGGATACAAGCTGTTTTTTAGCCCATTTGTCCTTGTTTTTATTATTCTGTACCATCTGCCAGATGGTAATAGTTTAAAAAAAGGGTTCCCAGGATGAGATGGATCTTTAAGAATGTTTTAAACTTTCTTAAGGCAGCGGGAGCTATAAAGCTCTTCCAAAGAGGGGAAAGGGCAACCAATAATCTTCTGGGCAATGATATTAACCCTCTGGAGTGCTTTCCTATCTGCCATTGTGCAATTGGCAAACTATACAGAGATGCAGTAAGTTAAGATACTCTCTATGGTGCAGCAGTAGAAGGTCACCAGCAGTTTTTCATTCAGTTGTTTTCTGAGAAGTCTCAGGTAGTATAATCTCTGCTGGGCCCTTTTGATCAGGGCTGCAATGTCAGCATCCCAGGTCAGGTCCTCTTTTAGGGTAACACTCAGAAACTTAAAACTGGCCACTTGCTCCACTCAGTCTTCATTGATAAGCAAGGGCTGGATGTGTGATCTGTTCCTCCACAATGAGGTGAGGGCTACAATTGGCTGGTGGTTGTATTTTATCTGTCTCTGATGTCTCCACTTCAAATGAGCAAAGAAATGATTCAGTTCCTCTGCCAATGAAGAAGCATCCCCCTCAGCAGGATGACATTGGTTGGTTGATGGTTTGTAATTTGTTGAATTCCCTCACCATACCTGCCTCATGTTATTGCTATAAAAATCCTCAATCTTCCTCTCATAATCAGTCTTGGCCTTCCGAATACCTTTCTTCAGAATAACTCTGGCAACACTGTATCTTGCCCCATCACCAGACCTAAAGGCCTTGGTCCTGTCACTCAAGAGGCGCTGGACTTCCTTGGTCATCCAGGATTTCTGATTGGGATAGATCCTAATACGTTTATCCACAGTGATAGTATCTGTACAGTGTTAATATGGCACACAGAACCGTTGCAGTGTGCAGCTCTAGGTTAGTTTAGTTAACGTACTTAAATTAAATGTCTTGAATCCAAATCACAGAATTAATACTTCCACATTATTCCACATTGACTGAACTCTCTTTTGAGAATTTTATTCTCAGTAGCCCTATATTTATTTATTTATCAGACATATGAGCCACCCATCTCACTCACAGGGATACTTTAGCAAATCACAGGATTCAGACAAACTGAAACATGCTAAGGGCAGGAAGAATGGTCAGAGAATTAGAAAGAATGAAAATTCCAGTTAAGTATTAGGAAAGTATCCCTCTCAATAGGAACAGCTTTACAGTAGAAGCAGTTAGTCAGAAAAGCTAACCAGCTGTGTGTTTTGAATGCTTTAATTTGGATTCATGCAAGGAATTAATTTAGGACTTGGTGACTAAATGGTTCTCTCTAATTCTGATCCTGTGTTTGAAAAGATGCTAGGATAATATCTGGGAGGAAAATATGATACCATCATGGTTTAATTCCTAGCAATGGTTTCTCTGAGCATCTTGAGACTACCCAAAAGTGTGTGGTGAACAACCTAAAAGAAGGAACTCTTGAATCTTCTCCTTTTCTCCTGTAGTCTCAAAATCCTGTTGTTAGCAGTGAATATCTTAGGTTTGTTTCTTATGTTCCCTTTGTTTTTCAGCTCAACAGATGAAAGTGTGTGTAAAAAGAAGAAGAAGAAGCAGAAACGGAAGAAAGAAAAGGGGGAGCAATTTGACCTGGTCCAAGATCAATCTGCAAAGGTAAAATCACTTTTTTGTTAGATTACTATGTTGAATTCTTCCAAACCTTCATATCTACGTATGCTTATACTGGAGCTTAATGCTTATCTTATTTACTTTGTGGTATATGTGCAACTAGAAGTGCTAAGAATCCAAATTGAAGCTGCTTATTTCTTTCAGTTGCAGTAATCCTAATCTGTCTGGTCATGGCCTAACTACCAACAGCTATATAAATTAGCAGCTCTTTCTTTGGGGGGAGGGGTTTCCTTGGGAGATTGTGTGATTGACTATGCAACATTTCTTACTCTTGTTCAAGATAGGTAGAGGTGTAAAGGGAAAACATATGCATTTTATGTAGTCTTTAGAGGAGAAAGGCAGGAATATCTCCCTCAAAAAAGAGAACCGTTTAACTTTTCTCAAAGGACAAATAATGAAGGCTGGTCAGTCTATTAATTTTTCTACATTTGGTTCATACACAGGTGAATTCATTGCCAGCAGAAAGGATGCAGGAGATTCAAAAAGCCATTGAGCTCTTTTCTGTAGGACAAGGGCCTGCTAAGACCATGGAAGAAGCCACTAAACGCAGCTATCAGTTCTGGGATACACAGCCTGTGCCCAAGTTAGGTAGATATGAAAAGAGGGTCTTTTTCTTTTTCCCTTCTTTCTGTTTTAAGGAAAATAAAGCACGTGCAAACTGGACACATAACTCTTGACTTATGACTGGTCACTTAATGACTATTGAAAATTACAGTTGGCCCGAAATGGGTGCTTTATGGCCCATCAAGCACTTTTGGCTAATGTAAAATGTACCATATACAAATATCCCCTTACTGTCCCATGGTTGCACATGACTGCTTGGGAGCTGCCTCACCTTTATGACCAGTTGCAGTGTTATGCAGTCAGATGACCATCATTGGCAACATTTTTTGCCAGGTTTTTTTGCCTTTTTTTGCCATGCCTATTCAGAAGAATGGGTTTATACTAAGGATTGTGGCATTTGCTTAACAACCATGGTGATTCATTTAATGACCACGACAAAAAATGTTGTAAAACATGGGTATCTTGACTTAACTACTATTAACAGCTTAATAAAAAGAAATCCGATCCCAATTGTCATGAATCAAGGACTACCTGTACATTCATGCATTTCATGCCACATTGAGAGACAGAAGAAGACTCAAATTAGAAGCAATACTGATCCAAGGCCAGGAACTGATTAGATATAGACTGAAAACAAGAATAACATGTGAGCTAGTGGGGACAAGGCTGTTCAACCTTGAGCTGTAAATACTCCCTTCTAAGGCTGTCTTGTAGCTATAGTGTCATAGGGATCCAGAAGCATGGATGGTTGGAGCTGCCCAAACAAAAGGTAATAAAGTAGTTTGTGAGTTTAGACATAAAGACTGACTAAGCAAAGCTAGGAATGTTTCTTAGAGAGTGAATTCTCATGTATGGAGGCAGCTTGCTTTCATTCTTGTTTCCCTTCTCTAAGGTGAGGTAGTAAACACTCATGGACCTGTTGAACCAGACAAGGACAACATCCGTCAGGAGCCCTATACTTTGCCTCAGGGCTTTATGTGGGATGCCCTGGACTTGGGGGATCGAGGTGTGGTGAGTAGAGATGAGGAAGAACTAACCATCCTTTAAATTTCTTTTTAAAACAACCGCCTCCCCTCACCACTCTTTCTGCTATTATGATGTTTTTCATCACTTTCTCTAGCATCAGTTTTAGAGTCCTGTTTTTTTAATTGAATTCTCAAGCATTTTATTAATGATCCTATATTCCTTTTTCTTCTTGTCTGCGTTAGACATAAGTGATTGATATAGCTACTTTTGCACTTGCCCTCTTCTTTGGTTTGTTCAACTATACTTCCTGTTCTCTTTCCCAGCCACATTCAGAAATCTTTCTAAAAACAGTTTCTTTTGTAGACTTTGTGGTAGCATCTTTTGCAGAATTGTTTTGCAATTTCATTTTGTAGTGTTTAGCGTGGCTTGCGCTCTTGATTCTGCTGTATATCTCTGGGTTTCTCTTCTTATTCTACTCATTTGTATCACAGTTTAACTCAGAACCTCATGTGTAGAGAATATGAAATACCTCCTTATCTTAGAGCCAATGTTGATTTACACTTTTATAGTTTAAAAACTGGTTCTTTCAGGACTGGTTTAAAATTTTAGGCACAAACTGTGCTGTAAATTCATAGGTTTTATTGCTTCAGTAGAATTGGATTAAAATTATTTGCTAAAATCCATTGACAGAAGTAAAATTTTCTTATAGCCATTTCTACCTCTGCCATAGTGTGTTGGTTGTTTTCCCCACAGTAATTCTCTAATAATCAGCAGGTACCCTGTTTTCTCTTAATAGAGAAAGCTTTGCTTCCTTAAGCAGATTATGCTTTTCCTTTTTACTTTCTTTAGCTGAAGGAACTGTATACTCTCCTGAATGAAAACTATGTGGAAGATGATGACAACATGTTTAGGTTTGATTATTCCCCTGAATTTCTCCTGTGGTGAGTTATAGTTTTTCCTGAATATCTCAGAGATGTCTGTCCATTTTTCTTTCTTCTTGTACAGAAGATAATAAAGACAAACTATTTCCTTTCAACAAATATAACACAGAGGTTCTCTCCAAGTGCTGGGGAGTAGATTCATTGTGTTCATTTTGACATGTTACCTACTCTCTAAAATCTTTTTTGTCAAAAGACTGAAAGCCCCTTTCGCAGGAGCTAGCTTATCTTATCTGCATTAGGCAAATCTATTTTTATCTTCCTGAGTAGTTAGTAAATAGGAGGCACTTCTGCACTTACAGGTTCACAGGCTGAAATGCTGCTTTTGGCATAGTAATTTAGTTCAGTGTGCTAAACATGCATAACGTGAAAGGAAAACATTAAAAAAATAAGGAACAGACAATTTATAGTATTTCAAATAAAGATCTGAAAACCATGATGGGGTCCTGCTTTGGGGGTCCTTGCATACGGTGAATGAGGGGCTGTGTTTCTTTCAGGTAAACATTTAACAAGTCAGTCGTTTCCTTCTTCTGTGTGACAAAAGGGCCCACTAAGAAGAATTGCTCATGTTAATGTATTAACAGGTAGAATAGATTTCCCTTCTATGTTCATTTAAATTGAATTGGTGGGAAAAGACATTTTAAGGTTTAAGTGCCAATAAGATGGTTCTTCTTTAGATAGGGACAGCCTAAGCTTATTATTGTTAGTTCACATAAATTAGAGCTAGTCAGAAAAAAACCCAAAAGTAAGTTTTCTGTATTATTCAAAAAGGTACCTCTTTCAGACAGAGTAATCCCATATTGGCAGCTTTCTTAGGGTCAGTGATTTGTTTTTTAACATACCTACTATGGATATATTAGCTAGGGTTGAATCAAAATAGCTATTGGAATAAGACCATGTGTTAGTACTGCATTTGTTCTCTTATCTGGCAGCCTTGGCATTCAATAATTTGGGATTTTCTCCAACCAAGTGAATGGATTGGTGAAGGAGTAAACAGTTTGTTCTTCTTGTTCCATTTCACTCAATTTTATTATTGTCTATGAAGGAAGAAAAGTACTTTTCTCTGCTGCAATGGACTAGAAAAGCAAGGGTGACTCTTCCATCTTTCTTTTACTAGCCTCTTTGGTTTTCATGTTGGGCCCTTGAGCAAGAGGCTGCCCTACCTGTCATCACTTTGGAAACTGAGTCAGTTTCCCATGAAGAAAAAGTAGTTTCCTATTTGTCTTTTGCAAGTGCCATGCAATTTTAGCCCATAGTTCCTTTTATAGACTTGCTTTTAATTCATGCAGGGAATCCTTATGAATGAAAAGCAGGTGAAACAATTTGTTGACAGGGAAGTTTGTAATGTGTTATTAAATGCTTAAAGGTTTTCTTTCCTATGAGATTTACACTCATAAATTTTCCTTTGTCTCCCTATTGCTGGCATACATGGCTCCATCCTCTGGCCACTGTAAATGCCTTGTGTTGAATGGTGACATACTGCAGGTTCTTGGATCAAAAACATTTTATTTTATAATATTGTGGATTTTCTCCAGGGCTTTGCGTCCTCCGGGCTGGCTTCCCCAATGGCATTGTGGAGTCAGGGTGATACCAAGCAAGAAATTGGTTGGCTTCATCAGTGCTATTCCAGCTGCTATCCACATATATGAAACGTAAGTTAAGTCACACTTCTCTGTTTATGCCCAAAGAGCTGCCATTCCCCAACTGCCTCCCTCTTTTCTTTTCTTCCTTGATGAGAGTTAAATGGAGCTTAGAGTTGAACAAAAAAGTAAACTCACATTGTATTCTTTCAAATTAAGAGCTCTGTGCATTTATGGAGTGATTTTCAGCTTTTTGTTACAGGTATCAATGTGGAATAAATAAGCAAGACTTTGTAGAAGGTTTGAGTCCTTCCATTTAAAAAATCATATAAATGTATGGTGATGTAAACATCCCGAAGTAGAGAATGTAACTCTATGTTGCAGAGCGAAACAGCATATCTTAGGTTCTTAGATGGAGAGGAGAAAAAGTTGTAGCCTTAGCAAATACAGAAATACATCTTTTTTACATTCCTCCAGTTTGCTTTCCAAATTGTAAGAAACAGTAGTGAGTAATAGTTTCTCCTCTTCCATTAAAGGGAAAAGAAGATGGTAGAAATAAACTTCCTTTGTGTGCACAAGAAACTGCGTTCCAAGAGAGTGGCACCCGTTCTGATCCGGGAAATCACCCGACGAGTCCACTTGGAAGGGATTTTTCAGGCAGTGTATACAGCTGGTGTGGTTCTACCAAAGCCCGTTGGGACATGCAGGTAGATATCAATTCCTAAGTTTTCTTTCCTAAGTTTTCTTTTTGTTTCTTAAAATCTCATCTCTTAGATACACCCTTTACTTTAAAAAAGAAAAGAAAATTAATCCTCAAACCAGAAAAGGGAATTATTGAGCAAGAGAAGACACTTTTGAGCTGAAAACTCCTTACATACTGCAAAAAACAGGAGTCACGGAACATTTTTTTTAGGCATAAGTTACTGAAGTAGAACATGGAGGTTCTTGGCCTGGCTGATTAACTAGTTACCTTAGCTTGAGAATAAAGCAGTGTGTATTTGGAAACAGTAGGGCCAGTATTTAAGCCAGTCATTCTCCATAGCTCACAAGTTAATGGGGGTGAGAAGTAAAGATTGCTTTGCAAAATTAAACATCAGTTTTGCATCTGTCTCAGTGAGTTAGACATGAGCATAGAGCCAGTTTGGTCTGGTGATTGAAACATTAGCTAGAAAGCAAGAGATGTGAGTTCAACTCCCGCCTTAGCCATGAAAGCCATCTGGGTGACTTTGGGCTAGTCACTGTCAGCCTCACAGGGTTCTTGTGGAAAAACTAGGCAAAGGAAGGTGATGTTTGGTGCCTTCTGTAATTTGTAAAAGTAATACAGGTGGGATAATATAAGTAAATATTTTTTAAAAAATAAAAATTAGAGGTTCAGACTTAATTTTTCCATTTCTCTGCCAGTATGGACAGACAAATTCATTACGAGAAAGAGAGAAGGGAGGTATCAAGTTTTCTGATACTGTAGATTTTGCAGTGGAGGGGCCCAGATAAATGCTAGAAGTATCACTATTGCTAAGAAAGTAGTTTCACTTTTAAAATCCTGAATGACTGGGAATATGAAGAATATGAGATGTTGGAAGGAAACATGTTTTAGATTGACAGCTGCTCATTGTTCTTGGAAATGGTTGAAAAAAATACATACCTTTTGAATGTAAAACATAGTTCTGATACTGAGCTAAGCCTTGTTGATAGGTTTCAAGATAGACACACACACCCCTTTGAAGAAGAACACCATATGAATGGAATGAGTAACCTGGGATATTGCTTTTTTTTTTTAAAATAGGTATTGGCATCGGTCACTGAATCCACGCAAGCTGATTGAAGTCAAATTTTCCCACCTCAGTAGAAACATGACTATGCAACGCACCATGAAGCTTTATCGGCTTCCCGAGGTGTGTGATTATGGACAGGGATTAAAGAGTTTCTTAAAGAGTTGTTTTTATAACAGAAGCTCAAGAAATGTTCAATTTTGCTGACCCATTTTTCACCTGTTCTCCAAATTTAGTGTCTGAGAGTGTCACTTAGGATTGAAAAACAACAACAATTAAATCTAATGGGAGGGGGAATATTTCAAGAGTTATATTTAAGCTGCAACTTTCAGTGCTGGAAAAGATTTTGTCTTCATGAATTTCAAGTTAGAATAGGCTTGTGTTTGTGTTTTGCTTTGCTACGTTCTGCATTCCACTTCTTTAGTAGTTCCAGAAATTATCTAAAAAAAACATTCCCAAAGTGCAGCAGAGCAAATTGTTGCCTCCTGCCAGCTGACTGGTGGGAGGCATGCACGCATGCACAGCAGAGCTGAGCTGGGGCAATGACGCATATGCCCAAAGAGAAGGCTTTGTGTGCCATCTGTGGCAGGGGTGCCATAGGTTTGCCACCACTGGTCTATAGTGTCAGGATTCCAGCAGTTACCCCATGGGAAACAGTAACTGGAGTATTTTTGAATAAAGCATTATTCATTGTTTTTCCCATTTTATTCATCCTCTTCTATGAGGAAGTAGTTCTCCACATTACCATCAGATGTGTTTAGATAATTTTGGTCACTCCCAGTGCACTGCAGGATCTTCTCAAATATTATTGTTTAGTTCAAGTCTGGATAAAATATTCTGTGCTAGAAAGTCTGATATTTATAGAAGCGTAAGCATTAGCACTTCCTGGGAGCTCTCTTCTATTCCAGAAAATTTGCTTCTAGTTCATGAAGAAAATGGCTGTCAGATATTTTGACAATGCAGAACAAGAAATTGTATAGGGAATTATGTGAAAGTTGTTCCCTCTCATACTAAGACTGGTCATTTTTAGATTTTTTTTTTCACCATATTACATTGGCTAATATTTTGGAATGGGGGGGGGGATTTTTTGTGTTCTTCTGGATCATTAGCTTTGGATGCTAATGATTGCACAACGGTGTGAATTGTGCAACTTAATTCCCATCTTAGCAAGGTATTTAGATTTAAATGTTCTTTAACCTTCTTTGCTTCTAAAATCAAGACATTGTAGGAGCAGTCCCATGTTAATTTACAATATCTGTGAATTCAGTTCTTCTAATTTAGTGTTGCCACCTTGACAGATAGCATACTATTTTTATAGAATTGTCAGGGACTGATTGTTTGCATGCAAAGCTATCATTAAGGAATAGTTTTTCATTGAGATTTTTTGAAATATAGCTTGAAAATGGACAGGAACACGTCCCTTTATCCTCAACCAAAGTTAATATAGAGAGTGTTTCTAAATGAGTGAATTGTATCTCTTTCCAGGCTACTAAGACACCAGGACTAAGGCAAATGGAGCGCAAAGATATCCCTGCTGTGCACAAACTTCTGGCAGAATATTTGAAACAATTCCATTTGTCCCCTATGATGACTGAAGAAGAAGTGGAGCATTGGTTTCTGCCCCAGCTCAACATCATTGACACATTTGTTGTTGAAGTGAGGGCTTTTTTCCTTTTTTATTAGTCCAATCAGCTCACCATTGTTCTGAAATACAGTATATCAGCAGAGTGTTTATGAGTGTGAGAAAGTAAGTGTGTGTGTGTGTGTGTGTGTGTGTTAAGGTCAATTTACATTCTGACTTATATTTTAAATTATTACCTCAGTGCAGAATTTGGACATGCAAAACTGAAGCAGGAATTTCACAGTATGTTCATGGTCTTGTGTAAGTGTGATATAACGCATGGAAAGAGAATTCAATTCTTCTCTTAACTGTTTATTTTAACAACCCTGAAAATGCAAAATAGTCTTCCCTAACCTAATACCCTTCATATGTCTTGTTGGACATCAACTTCCATAATGCCCAGCTAGTATGTCCAATATACAGATCATTATGGGAGTTGAAGGCCAACTGATTTGGATGACAAATATTTGGGGCAGGGAGCTCCAACTATCCAGAAAGTAAATTGTGCTCTGGTGCACTGCTATATCTAAAAAGTTTGGATTTAAAGCAACTTGAGCAGAAACCTGCAGATACCAGGGAAAGAAGTGATGGAATTTTGAGGCGATCAACTACATATTGCCATTAGCTTGATACCCGTGCTTTACTACAAAACTATATGGTTGGGCTTAGTTTTGGGGGAAGAAAATAATGGGGGGTGAGTGGGGGGTGGAATTCTGCCTCTGCCTACCAGCATCCATCAATATTCATCTGGCTAGCATCCTGTCAGTGTGTGAGAAAATTGAGAGCTGTTTGGAAACTGAAACAGTATTTGCTGTGTGAGCAAGGAGATAGCAAGGAGCCTGGGTGTGGCTTAGCTCAACTATTCTGTAGTAAAGCTGCTTGCTTCTGTGAAAGTAAAACTGAAACTCCTCTCTTCTGCTTGTATTTTGCATTTGGAACAGATTTCTTTTCAGGTAGGGAGGGTGAGTAGAACTCCTTAGTATCAGAGCGTGTCAATATATATTATTATAATAATATACGAAGTATTAATACTCAGATGGTCATTTTGAAAAATCCTTTCTTAATGAGCACCTAGAAGCTAAGAGGAACATATGTGCCAAATTTCAAGTTTGTAGGCTTTACGGTTCTGGAAATTTCATGATGATGCATGAGTGGTATTTTGCTTTTATATATAAAGATTTCAGAAATTGAATGCCATTTTTAAAACTCTGCTCCTAGAGAAATGTATTCTATTTATTAAAATCCTGGAGCTTGAGACGGGGGAATGGGAGAGAGAAAAAGAACAGAAAATTCAAAAATTACATATTTACCACCTGCAGTCTGAAGTGGTACATATAGAGCTCTTCTGCCTATTCATTCTGTTTCATATCTAAGCCAGAATAATATACAAAAAGGGCGGAAATGCTATACAAATTTCCTTACTATGCTAAACTGTGGAGAACAGGTATAATAGCTGATGATGGTGCTAACATTACAATTGTTTTCCTCTGATTGAAGATTGAAAAAAATTAATTCTAAAGAATCTAACTGTTTTCACCAGAACACTGATGGGAAGGTGACAGACTTCCTGAGTTTCTATACACTGCCCTCCACCATTATGAATCATCCTACACACAAGAGTTTGAAGGCAGCCTATTCTTTCTACAATGTCCACACCAAAACACCTCTTATTGACCTCATGAATGATGCTCTCATACTGGCCAAATTGGTGAGTTTCTTTCTTGGTTTGCTTCTAAATGATGTAGCATTTAGGGGGAAAGCTGTTAATGCAATCAATTTCTCAGAGAAGAAAAATGCAGAAAGCTCACTACTTGATGTTGTTTTTAAAAGCAACAAGTAGTGAGCCTTCTGCATTTAAAAAAAAAATGAAATTAATTCTACAATTGAGCAAAACGTCTTTTTCTTAATACCATGGAGCTACAAAGTATATACTCACCAAGTTTTCTTTAACTGCCTCTTTTTGCAGAAGGGTTTTGATGTTTTCAATGCCCTGGATCTTATGGAAAACAAGACCTTCCTGGAAAAGCTGAAATTTGGAATTGGTGATGGAAACTTGCAGTATTACTTCTACAATTGGAAATGCCCCAGCATGGGAGCAGAAAAGGTGGGTAAAACCCTGCCTCTTACATGTTAGGTTAGATAAATGACATGAAAAAGGTTGTCCCTACAAAAAGCCTTCCAAATCATTATGCAGATTGAAACACACAAAGGATAGGTAGATCTGCTGCTGGAGAGAAGGGGTAGCAACAGCTGCAATGTAATCCCAAGGAACATAGCTTGTCTACTTACTGCAATCACCTCAGAGGAACAAAGAGCTTAAGGGAGTCTTAAATTCACTGAAAATGGAGTTCCAGAGGAAGATGTTGAAAACCAGCAGTTTTGTGGGAGATCCAAATAAGTGAGTGATTAAAGCGGAGGTAAGAGAAGCACCATCTCAGGTGCTCTCTTGTTGCTGAGAATGTGGTGGTGGGGAAGTGTCTTTGAAAGTAACTGAATGAATGTGGGCAAAAGGTGCAAATGAAAGCAGAGGTGGAAAAGAATTGATGAGGAAACCTGCTGCATCTCCTTCATTGCAAATTTAGATCAGCATATGAGCTGTGTACCCTTTTTATGCTTTGTGCATATAAAAAGTCTTATCAGTTTAAGAACTCTGAGAAAATAGTGGAGTCTGTGTGGATAAGAGATTCTCCATGTCAAATATTCATTAAAGGCAAGAACAGGAGAACAGAGTTAGTGGAATGAATGAACAGAACTGGAAGTATTAAGCATGCTTATCCAGTAGTAAGGCTCATGGATCTTGGGACTTGCTACAGAATAAGCACGCATGGATTTCTTTGTGCTTGCACTGAGTGCAAAAGCCTCCTCCCCCCCCCCCAGGAAGAGGCAGTTTAGTAGTACAGTAGCAGCTTTTATATGTTATGTGGAAGTAACACTCATGGAAATTAGTTATTACAAAGTAAGCTGCTTAAGTTTATGCTTCTGAGTCCAATCCCGCAAACAATTTCTTTCTCTGTATATAAGAGATAAAATGTTATAAGGGGAAATGATTTGTATATTTATGCAGATGAATTAGTGGAAAGCCTTAATTTGCAGGCATTTAATATTTCAATAGGAATAAGAATTTTTTTTAATCCTGCTCCATCCTTTCTTGCTATAGTCTTTAGCTAGTTCATATGTAATATTCGTGTGTGCATAACAGTTTTGCATTGATCTGGATTGATTTGAAATATGGTTGATTTAAGAAAATCCCAACCAGTATAATATGCATGGTTCAATCCAATACTTCTGTGGACCCAGATTATTGAATAATGCTGAGATTCACATGTATAAGTTTGGTTTTCACATAAACACATTTGCTGGGAGGAAAAATCTTTTGCAATTGGCAAAATAAGCAGGATATCTGCTTGTTTTGTTTGTTTGGTTAATAAATATTAAATATTGGAAAAAAAATAACCTTCCTTCCTAAGTTTTGAACTATTATGCGTAAGTGAAATCTGAAAAAAAAATAAAAAATTAAAGGTCAGCACTGATTATCAAACTCCTTTTCAGTATTCAGGAGACAACCTGCTTTGAATATAAAGCAGGATTCACCAGTCAGGTGAGTTGTGCATAGACTTGCTGAGTCAAAAGTACAAAAATACTTGTTAATTCTTCATTTCATCTTGAATATTTTTCATAGGTTGGCTTGGTGCTGCAATAACCAATTTTCTCCGAAGAAGGGCAGGCAGAAACTGAAGGCTGAAGTCCTCATGGTTCAGAGTTCCATGGAAGTGACACAGCCCTGGGGAGGAGCTGGTGACCACTGCATTTGCTATGTGACATGACATTTCTGATGATTGTATCACGTGCCACTGAGCACACCAGTGTATTTCTGCCAGCTCTTGGCCTTTCCCCTCCCTCTTCCCCTCATACAACATGATCAAGGGAATGTAACTGCTGAGAACTAGCTCACAATTTTACAATTGGCATACATTGGAGTTAACGGGTGAATAATTACAAAAATTATATTATATATTCTATATTTTAACAATGATTGCTGTTCATCTGAAGTGGAAAATGGGGTGGTATCATCAGGCAACATAGCTTTTTAATCTTAGAATTATTATTCAAAGCCTAGTGGTTTATTAGGATGATTTTTTTAAAAAAAAAAGACCAAAAATTCGGCTCTTTGGATTTTTGTCAGAAGAGTATATTGCATTCCCTCTTCCCAAAAGAGGTGTATTCCCTCTTTTTATGAAACAAAAATGATTCTGAGCTGCAGTACATAATTGGCCTAGTTAATGGAAGTTTTAAAGCCAGCTTTCAGTTTTTACATAGCACTATGGCCTTTTTAATTCTGATCCCTTGTTAAGACAACTTTCTTTTAAAAACCAAAGGGCTATTTCAATGATGGATGATCTTTACTTTATGGTGGAATGGGGTATGAATCCCAGCTATTGTTCCCTGGATGTGCACTAATAAAACTATAGTATAATGTTTTAACCAAATGTATAGTTTGTGGCTTTTGGTTTATGGAATCTATTCTTGGTTTTGTTGAGGAAATTCTCCAGTTTCTTCCAAGAAATTGTAATGGGGGGATATTTAATATCATGAATTGTAGCTATTCTCTGTCAATTCTGATCTCCGTTTATTTTCTAGCTATGGTATCTAATGCATCAACTATTCTAAACTTTAGTTTTCTGTCTTGCAATCAATTTATATTGTCTAGCTTTAAAAATAACACTATGCCCATTTCCTCTAATGAAAATTGGCTGATAAAATCAGACGCTCTGCTAGTGGATTAAATATATAAAGCAATTTTGCTAGCGTTCACATAAAACTTGCTAGTGTTCACAGAAAACACCAGAGAAGCTAGATTGAAAATGTATTCAATATATTTTATAGGATGTAAGAACTTTGTTGGTGGGATAAATGTTAGTTAGTTATATGGGGTAGTCCTTGAGTTATGAACAAAAATTGAGAGTAAAATTCCCACTGGTAAGCTGACACTTGTTAAGTGAGTTTTGCCCCATTTTATGAACTTTCTTGCCACAAATGTTAAGTGAATCACTGCAGTTGTTAATTAGTAACAGAGTTATTAATTATTCCATCTTGGCAAGGGGGCTCAATTTAACTGCCCAGTTAAAACTTGACCCTTATTTTTTTTGACTGATAGGAGTGAATTTTGAAGCAAACATGCTTTAGGAAGATATACTTCTTTGTCAAAGTCAGCTTTTGGATGTAATTTTAGTTTAGTTCATATTGATGAACTGGGATCTAGATTTTAGTACACTACATTACAGTTCCCAGGCAGCAGGACCAATGATGAGGACTACTGAAATTTATAGTTCATTAACATCTGAAGGGCCTTTCCAGTGTACTATTTCAAACTACCATGCCATAATATAGTATGACAATGAAAAGTTTTTAAAAAAATCTTCCAAAATATGATTATTATGTGACTAGGACGGTTAGTATCATCTCATCTCATTTTCTCAGTGGAAAGCTTGAATCGTGCTATATAAATCAAGGTTAATTTATCTTGCACAGATTAGTTTATTGACATAATGAAATCTCTGTAATTATATTTTTTTTTACTTCAGGGAAAATACAGTGATAGAGGAGCACATATCTATATGACTTTTAGTATGCATCATCTGTGTGGTGGTTAGTAGATAGTGTAATAGACAATATAGCACAAAATGCCTAATTCAAGAGCTTATATACTGCTTTGGAGAAAAAAGGCATTTTGGAAATTTGAAACAAATCTTGTGGAAAAAGATTATATTTCCCCCCAAAACCTGCACATTTCTTGTGTCATTCCTTTCAATTAGTGAAAGACATTTACACTTTTAAAAAATCCTTCTATTTGCATAGTTAGCTTAATTTTCACAATGACAGCAGTATAAATGATAAAACTTCAATATGATCTCTCTGCCTTTGCTCAGTGTCCAAGTTGTCCTTTATATAGTATGGGCAATTCACTGGTAACTTTTTGGGGATGTAATTATTCCCATATATGATATGGGAAAGATAGAAAACTGCTCTTGAAAGCTTTAGTGCTAATATCTGCTTATATTGCAGATGTGCCACTGAATTCAGATTCTGTACACACTTTGGAAGACCAAATTCTGGCATTTTTGTTTGATTATTGTAGTTTTATTTTCATTTCTGTTACAGTTCTGGATGTGAACCATATCAAAGATAACTTTGGAGTCCCGGTCTCTTATGCATGTGATTGTAGCATTTGTTGCATGTGAGAAATGCATAACAACCTTTTTTGTCCCTTCTGTGTTTCATGAGGGAGAGCTTGAGAATTTAATTTTCATCAAAGATCCCAGTTATAGATAGCATCCCATCTTTAAAAATGACACATTTACTGCATAAGCATTAATTTAAAAAGTTTAGCTAGCTGGTATCCTAAAAATAGAAATAATAAGAATAGCAAATCAGTAGTTGTTAGGATAGGCATAAATACAGATAGTCAGAAATAACGTGCTAGTACAATCCCTCTGTATAAGTTCTTGTATGGATAAGGATGCACTTAAGATCTCTCCAATATGCTGAAGTATGACCTGACATCAATCCACTGGACAAAACAGCATCATTCTTAGCATCATTCCATCCACATGCCTGAAAGCTCTTCCACTGTTCACTTCTACTGTTCACTTTTTCAGATCTTGTATTTTAAACCTTCTTCCATCCTGCCTCTACTGAATAATTAAGGTATACCAAGTATAATTGAGTGATTCAATAATTTCATATGCAGTGATTTAGGAGAATGACATTCTCATAAGTTACTATTTGCATTACATGGCCTGGTTCTCCTGCCTCTCATAACATGCAATTAAAAGTGACTTGGGTAAAGAGTAGGAAGTCCACTGAGAGTGAATAAGTATTAATCCATGGTAAGAAGGTTGCCTTCAAAATAATGCTGTTTATTTGAGAAACAAGACAATAAAATTAGACCTTTTATATAAGGGAACAGGTTTTCCTAAAGCATGCTGATTGGCAGGGTTATATAATTTAATTGATGGGTTAGCCTGCAAAAACAACAAGGGTCATTGGTTGTGGCAAATTTCTAATAATTTAATCCTTGACTTCCTCCTTACTATCCAAATATAGAATCTTAAGTGACGTGTAGTTACTTTATTTGTAATAAAATGCCATAGCCATCTCAAATTGATAAATCTTTTCTCTTATTAAATAGTTATAAAGTTATGTTTCTAAAAGACAGAGATCATGCCAGTTGGAAAAAAAATCATCTGTGGAAACATTTTCCCCTTTAAGACTTAGGTTTACTCCTCAATTTCTGTAAGAAAAGTATTACAGGCTTCAGCTATACACCTTGGTCAAAGTGCTGTTGTTGGCTTGGTATAAAGTTTTCAGACAATTTGAATAAATTTTGTGGCCAGAGAATGAGTTTTGACTTACACATTTGCACATGGAAATGTAAGTGGCTTTCTCTGTAAAATATGTTTCAACTATACTTGCATTACAAAGTACTTAGCATTTTTCAAATGTTTTGGAAAATGGGAGAAACATTTTTATTTGTGCACAACCCAAGGAAATCTGAATTTTAGGGAGAAATCTATATTTATGATCTTATCTGCTTTTTAAAAACAGAACAAAAATATTTTGGCTAAATTTGTTTATAGAACCTAGAAGAACATTAAAAAATACAAATTTATCCCAATCAATATTGGCCAAATTTCATACATATTAAAGGAACTGATCCTTCAGAATTCCTCATAGCAATTACAGCTTTATTCTTTTTCTTATTTGGGTGCTCCATGGAACTTGAATATTCTCTAACTAGATCATTTACTAAAATTAAATCTGATTTTACTTATTTAATATATAGATAATTACAAAGTAACAAATTCTAGAAGATTTTTAGGTTCATGGGGTCTTTTTTCCATTGGAGAAGAGAGGGGCAGACAATGAACACATGTCATTGCTTTTGAGAAACTTCTCTGCATAGAAAGACCAGGTCTGGATTTGTAAATTGCATTTAAATAGGCTCCATCAAAAATAAATAAATAAATTCAAAAGTAAACTTTTGTCTAGTGCTAAACATAACAGAACATACAGGATCGACGAAAGCAAACGTCATCAGGTTTCAACTATTTAAATTCATTTCTGAATTTGATTTGATCACTTTGTCATAATCTATTCCACAGGAAAATCTAGAAATGGCCAGGAAAAACTTCTTTTATTAATTTCTATACTTACAACTCACCCTCCTCTGAAAAATCTCAAGAAATATGTATAGTTTACTTCCCCATCCCCATTTGAACTTTGTTTCATAAAGTGACACTGCTACAGTAAAATTTGGATTTGACTCAAGGCCCATCTCATACTGCTTGGGTGGGAGGCCAATTTAGACTAATTTTTGAAAACTGCAGTGATAGGTTTCTGTTTTATATGTTATGTGTAGCTGCTATTCAAATACCCTTCCTTTTGCCCTGTGTTGTCTTTGCATCCTGTATTGTTGTGTCAAGAGATTGAATTTCATGCTGCATGACCAGATATTACCATTGGTTGATCATCTTCCCTCTGTTCCATAAGGTAAGATTATGCCCATTACTTATTTTTACAAATAGTGCAGGAGTAAAATATGGAAACCTGAACCTCACACTTCTGATGGCAGCCCAAAGTACACCCATAAGAAAAATTTGAGCTTGTCTAACAATAGGTCTGGGCCAATTCTATAGCCTAGTTTTTCCTTGCTGTGTCAGGACTGATGCCCCAGATTTTCTACCCCAAGCAAAAAGTGAACCTCTGTCTCCAAACGAGAATACAGATCTAAAGTGCTGTAGTGTACAAGCCTTCCTGTGTTTAGAAGTGGTAATTATACCCTGCAAGAGAGTAAGCAGCTGCTGCTTCATGAGATGAATCTAATTGTAAGTAGGAACATAGGAAGGAAATGGTCATAGTTTGGAAATCTGCCTAGAAAAATCAGAAAGGGGGAGAGGGCAAATTCAAAAGAGAATCTACTGAGCCAAAAGTGAAATAGGAGCAGCAGCCAGGCAAACTTCTTGATGGTGTCTGATATCTTTGCTAAAAATCTGGGTGTGATCTGTGAGAAGAATCATTAAAGAATTTTACTTGAAGCCTCATTGAAAATGTTCATAAGTACCACTAAAATAATTACATACTCTTGTTCCTATGTATGTTGTCATCCAAACTCAGCTGTCAGATTCATTTGACTTCTTTCTGAATGCTTGGGAAATACCTTGCACTCTATTTGTATTGAGGCTGAACAGCCAAAAAATAAGATTAGGTTGTATGATAAAAAACAGCTACTAAATGTTCAGAAGTTCTTTAGTCTATAAAGTATAAATGATGAACCAACTCTTTCAAGAAACTATTGCAAATTAAAAGTAGACTATAAGATATGCTACTTGAAATGCTTTGAAAAAACACATCAAATGAGTTATTACCGTTTTCCTTTATGCCACCTTAATATTTATTGTGAAGCTATCATCCATAGCTTAAGCATGAGTGCATACTATAAATTTTCAATTGACTTATCTTCCATCTAATCCAAGCTGCAGTAAATGGTGAAAAATAAAAAAAACCTCAGTTAAAACTACTCTTGTAAATGCTCTCTTGGAACAAAACCTTACTAAATTATTGTTATAGGCTGCCTTTCCTCTAGTAACTCAAAACTGTGTGTGTGTTGTGTGTGTGTGTGTTCCTCACAAGAACAATATTGTAAAAGATAATATTGAGAGGCAGTGATTAACTTGATGGCTCCCAATAGGAGATGGATAATGTAGGATTGTAATATAAAAATCCTTTGAGATGCAGTGAAACAATATAGCAAAAATAAATTCATCCTTAATGCTCTAGTGATTTTTTTTATAGTTCACAATGAAAAGTTCTAAGAGAAAAATAGCACACCGCTTCAAATCTAATTTCTAAAAGTACATTTCTCCACAAATGAGTCTGAGAATGTGTAGGAATACTAATATTATCCTCATATCAATCTATGTGATGTATCAAAATAAACCTAAAAATAATTATTAGTGTTTGTCCAGAATAAAGACCATATAAATACATATGTTTTGAATAGCAGTTAATACTAATTTGTCAGTTAGTATTTAAATCTCATTAAAATTGTCCTGGAGTATCAGGAAAAGCTAACCAAGTAGATGAAGTGAGGTACAGGATTTTCATATATCTATGATACTTCTGGGCTTGTGATTAAATTCTACAATCTTTTGTCTTAAAAATTCCCATCTCTTGTTCATTATTTGAAACATGATCTTTGAAAGAATCTTTTATGCTACATGTAGTATTTTTGTCCTAAACAAATAAATATCTAGTTTTATGCCCAATCTCCATTTTGGCCTGTCAAAAGTGCATATATATTCCATCAGATTCCAAATCAGTTGGGCTAACTCAAATTCTACAATCCAATTTGTGGGTCACATTTCACTTTCTTAGGTCTTTACTACAAGGGTCACACCACCATCACTCATTAATCTTAGTCACAACTCAATCTATCTCACATCCTTAGATTTCAATGGACCTAGCCCAAGTTTACAAGATATCACAACATCTTTTCATTAGGCTTTTTCTATTGTGACTAACAAAGAAATAATACCGAAAATCCCTATCTGCAAAGTGTATTTTTGCAGGCCACTGCAAACAAGAGAATAAAATGGAATATTTAGTCAGATTAAAATCCTGTCTAGGAAAGCATTCTAAGAGTCTGTAGGTTACCTAGTTTTTAGCTTCAACTACACAAAGAATCTTAAATCATGATCTAATAAAATAGCTTGAATATTCATGCTCTTCTCTCAGCCCGGATCTTCTGGCTGCAACTTTCGTTCTTTGTGGCTCTGACCTCACTTGAGTTAGTAGCAGCTGGCATCCAGAATTAGCACAACTATTCATCCATTCTTGTAAGGACTGATTAGAGCTTCTCAATCCACTTTCACATTTTTCAAATCGAACCTTTATTGTAGCTTTCACATCTTCCTGCATCTAACATGTACAAAAAGGGTAGCTGGAGAAAGGGATGTACCATCCTTGGAAAGCAAATGGATATGCCGGTAACCTGAAGAGAAAGTTACAGGAAGATCTGAGAATGGGTCTACAATGCTCACTAACTAGCATATATTTCTTCTACATGACCTTTTCTGCTATATAAACACATTATTTTATCATCATTCAGCTCATAGCCAGTTCTGAGAATTTAAATCACAGAATAATCTAAATCTGCAATCTGATGTCTCTAAGAGCCACACCAAATGTAGTAATTTGCAAATTCTGCAGCCTCTGATTCTAAAATGTCTGAGAAGTAATTGTTGGAATGGTTTAACACTGAAAATTCCTTTGAAACATCTGTCTTTGTGTCATTATTTAAATTCACTGGAGGAACTTGTTCTACAGGCAAACTTCTATGTAGAGCCCATCAGAACTGGTACTTTCTGGTGGTAGATCTATCCAACAAATAAATCAGGCATGAAACCAACTAATCTAAACTCGTGTAGAATTTCTGCTACTTCTAGGCAAATTACCACTAGACTCTTCTAGAAAGTTCACAACAACCTACTCAAGATTTTTTTTAATACTGGAAGAAAAACACTCACCTTCCCTAATGCTGGGCAGTGGCAATGTAAATTGTCCCACAAAATCATTGGAGGAAGTTGTATCATAATCCTCTACTACAAAGCGCACTAGTGCCAGGTCTGGAACTTGTATCTGAAACATCAATATCTCATTCCAACATGGGTTGAATCCTGCAAAGGGAAAGTCCAAGAAGTAGAATTTCAAAGTCAGAAATAGTATGGAGATCCTTTGTTAAAGTCAGATTCTAGTATAACCTATACTAACTTAAGAATTGCTTTAATCTAGCAAATTTTCAGAAAGTTGTTTTTTTCAGACTTTTGAATTTGACCTTTTTTCTCCACTTTATAGTCTTATTTATAAATTTACAACTTCAAAAACAATTTGTTTTTGACAAAATGTTTGCATTCAACAGATAAAGGGATTTTAATAAATGTACCATAAATACTGCATTGGGTGGATATAAGATGTTGCCTTATCCTGTACCTGGCTAAATATTCACCTGCTATAACCTCCCAATTCAGTTGAAAGGAAAAGGATGAATCAGAAATCTGAAAGATCCACGTAATTTTGTTATCCCAGCACAAATATGCTTATTCCACTTTCTCCTTGTTGGGAGTGTGTCTTCACATTACTACCTATCATAATGTCAATTCACTGAAAATTTGGAGACAGCTTTAGGTCTTCCTGGGTAGAAGAAGTGCTTTGCATATTAGGTTGACACAAGACATTCTGTGAAGATAACCCAGGGTTTTCAGAGCAGGGAGAATAGAAGGAAAGCATGACAAAACCATTTGTATGGATAAGCCAACTCAGCATAAGCCAGCTTCTTATACCAACTTTATGGTTGTTAAGTTGTTTCACCAATTAAGGTTGAAAACAAAAAGCATATTCAGAGGACTTTTTCAGATTAAAAACTAACCTTGGGATTTTTTTCAAACTAGCTTTGTTTCTCCTCTGGGCCAATAGAAGGAGAAGAATATCATGGTCCATCAAATGCTATGCACATCAAATGCTATGCTATGAACTAACTATGCACAATTCATGACTATTCATCATGCTGGGTGGATCCAATACAACCAACAATTCTCTACTTTTGCTTCTCCTTATTGCTTTCATTCCTAGGCTTTGTCTCACCATTATTTAACCGGTATTCAGTTTGTTTCTTGCAGCAGTCTGCAGGAATTCCATGAATCTCAATCCGTACAAAAGGATCAATAATGGAAGAACTCTTCTCTTTATTTAGTTTGGGAAGTTGCTGAGCTGTAATCACCTGAAAGGAGGAAAAAAGTCATAATAATCATTTCTGCATTCTCTTGCAACTCTTAAAAACCAACAAACAATGTACACAAAATTGGCTGAATATATTAATTAGTACGATCCTAAAATCAGAATTAATTTCCATTGATTTGATTTGGTTAGAGTAGCCAAATGCAAACAAACAGAAAAGGAAAGGGCTCCTACACTTATAATTGTTCAGTAGAAAAAAGAATTTTAGCAGAAGGGGCCCTTGCAAAACTACTACCTATCTGCCACAATGCCCTCTTCAATGCAGTTAATGAAAAGTGCAGATGCCTCATCTTCTTTTCAGCCTGTGTTCTTAATCAGGCTATTTGCTCACTGCTATCATCAAATTAAAATTCTGTACCCAGGGATTAATGTCTTCCAAAAAAATAGAGGTCTGCAGTCTCTGAAAATGATGCAAAGCTATTTTCCATAATTTAATATATAAATCTGGGCTGCATGATAATATATCAGAAGCATTGAAGTTCTACACCAACCACAGTAAAACTTATTTAATCCTTTTTTCAGCATTTGAGATTTCAGTGGATATTGATCATACTAGTTTGAAATAACTTTGTAGCTTAAGAGTTAGAAACCTAGGATATTTCAAGTTCTCAGTGTTATTTATTAAAAAAACATTGTTTATCTATTCAGTCTTTTCTGTTTTAGCAAAGTTCTTTCTTCTCTTTGGGGAGAAGAAAAAACTCAGAATTTTAAATATATTTCAATCAAGTTACCTGACAGAGTTATGAGATACAATGAGGGAAGTAAAGATCCACACATGGTGCTTTAAGGTCCTTAAAGGCAGGTCTATATACTAACTCAAAATCATAGTAAAGTAGAGAATAATTGTTATAAGTAAAAGGTGGCATCATATGAGTGATTTCCTCCAAAATTCTATTAACATAGTAAAGATCCTTTACAATAAAAAGATCTTCCGGAAGCCGTTTTATGTTTGGCTTTTTAAAAAAGTCTTTTATGTTAAAGGTATGCATGTTTCCGTTTCTGTAGAACCTGGAAATAGCACATTTAATTATGGTCATGACATTAAAGCCAAGCAATAGGATTTATTAATTAATTTATTAATTTATTAATGTTTCTTGTTAAGTCTACTGTTCCCAATCTACTTTGCATTTATATGCACCTAAATACATATAGCAAACTATTCAAAGAATATCCTACATTCTACTATACCTTGATGGTGAGGACAACAGCGTGCTGGCCACTCCTATGAATGGGAACCTTGGGGTCAAAATTACTGTGGTTATTGCACAAGAAAGCAGGTTTCAGCACATAGCCACAGCGGCCATTTACCAAAAAACGCCCATCATTCAAATCCATCTCAGCACCTGGTGTCTGGAAATTCAATGCCACTGAAATATGAACAGAAAGAAAGATGTTTAAACAGATCATAAAACTGAAATATGATCATGGTGCAGTTTCATAAAACTTTGTATCTACTGGCACATTAAAAAAGCAGCAAGACGGTACAAACTGTGGCAGTGCAAGCAGTCTTTGGGGTCCCTAGGACGGCCCTTATTACACTTCTATGAACTTCACTGGCTACCAGTCTGCTTTCAAGTGCAGTTCAAGGTATTGGTTGTGATCTTTAGAGCAATTAATGACATAGTTCCAGGCTACCTGATGAACCAATAGGACAAGCCCATCCTACTCATGCCAACAGAGAGGGTCTACTTTGGATCACATCAATCACGATCCAGAATAAGAACCTTTTCTGCTGCAGTGCCCACTTTCTGGAACATCTTACCCTTTAAGAGAAAACTTCCACTCACCCTCCTATCTTGCAAGTTCCTGAAGATGTGGCTCTGCTGGTTGACTTGGGCACCAAAGGTGGGAATTCCACAATGGAGGTGGCTGCTGGATTGATGACAGATTTCCCCCTTTCCCCTTGCTCTCTGTTTCCATCCATCCAACATTTTGGTTTTCATATTGATATATTCTTGTTGTGTTCCCTTTTCATTATTTTCTGAGTTCTATTGTCTTACTTCTGTTTACACTCCTTTCATTCATTCTTTTTTATAATTGTAACCCTCCTACAGTAGCCTCATGATGAGATAGGTGGCAAATAATTTTTTCAAAATAAATAAAAAATAATGAGAAATAAAATAGGAGCAGATCTGGGAAGTTTAAAGACAGGATATCTGTGGTACTCCCTTCTATTAATGCATTATTAAACCTGAGACGCACATTTCTCTTCATTTGTGATTATTAATTTGTTCTAAGGAATACATCTTACATTTAATTCAAATTATATCTAAGCTGCTGAAGGAAAAAATTACGGAACAAAACATTTTAATGCTTTGTTTTGCACATTATTTTAAAACCCTGAGGAAAGGTATACAGTTCAATAGCAGAGCATCTACTTAAAATCCAAATGATTTCAGAGTCAGTTTCTTCAACTCTGCGACTTCAAGCTGACAACCATCGCCCATCCTATTCGGCTCAATGGATTGTATTCTTTTTTTGCATAAGGTAACTTCCTCCAGTGAATAAATATAATAAATAACGTGAAAAGATTTATACCAGTGGTGGCTAACCTTTTTGGGCTTCTGTGCCAAAAATTTGTGTGCGCTTGTACACTTGCACTTGCCAGCACCCAGAAGATAATGCGTGCCCGCCCGCGCCTCCTACATATGCAGGCGTAATCCCCATCCATCCACCCCCACCACCCTGTTACCTGCACTGCACCTCATAGCTGATTTTCAGTTGGTTTGAGGCCTTTTTCAGCCTCCCAAAGGCTTGAGGAAGGCTTCTGCAGGTTTCTGTAGGCTTTGCAGGCCGAAAACTAACCCCATTTTGTCACTTCCGATATTTTCAGAAAAACAGGAAGCGATGAAAAGGGGCTAGTTTTCAGTCTGCAAAGCCCGCATGCCCAGTGAAGTAACTTTGCCTGCAGTTCACGTGCCGGCACAATGGCTCTGCGTGCCACCTGTGGCATACATGCATAGGTTCACCATCACGGATCTATACAATGCCAGATGCATCAAGTGATCCATGATATTCTTATTGGTTGTTAGATAATGTGATTCCAGGCTTGGTCTCTGTTAACTCTGCAGCGCTGCTGCCACAGAGCCAAAGGGATTAGTTAACACAAGGAGAACAGATTTCCACAAAAATGGAATTCTGGTCTGCCTTTGTAGTCTGAGTAAACTTCCATTTAGTCACGGACTAAGATCTCTCTGCTCATCCTCAACTTCCTGCTTCTCTCCAAAGCCACTTTCAATTTTCAGGGTAAAACAAGGATGACTATTGGTAGGTTTGAACATTACTGGAAAGTAGCCATCTCTCCTGCTCACATATTGGAGTTGTGGGTAATATTCCTCCAATATATGATTCACTTGTGAAATCAAAGCAAATCCAGCAGAGAGAGCAATTGTGGGAGAGAGAAGGTGACTAGAAGTGAAGTGCACGGCATGGATTACTCCTCTTTGTTCTTACCAATCTGGCAGCCGACATTCCACATCTCCTGAGGGTTGTAGTTGGAGGAGTTCATCTTCAGACCCAATGGGTAGATTCGACTGAGATGCCGGGTGTTGTATCGGACAAAAAAGTTTCCTGCAGAAAGGAAAGAAGCTTCTGGCTTTAGATCAAAAAGAAGGAAAGAGGCAATGGTCCTGCTGCTGATTTCTATGCACCTGACAGTGATGGAGTACTAAAGGTAGACCTCTCTTATCAATGATAATTGGGACCAAATATTTTGTTGCTAACCAACATGGTCATAAGATGAGATGTCACATGACCATGACAACTTATGGCAGTTCCAGCATTCCCAGTTCAGTTGTTAAGCAAATCCCACATGGTTACAACATTCCATGGTCACGTGATCATCATTGGTAACCGGCTGCTGGCTTCCCCAATGACTTTGCTTGTTGGAAGCCAGTAACAACTGTAGCAAATACCAATTTCATAACCACAACACACTGCAACATTGTAACTGAGTGCGGTTGCCAAATGCCCGTATCGAGATCACATGTCCATAGAGACATTGTATCAGCTGCAATTACAAAAACCCATTGCTAGTACCCTTCCTTCAGAATGATCATACAGTTCCAATGATTGCTGTACACAAATTGGTTTTATTGCAGATGACATTCTTTTTTTATTATTATAATTATTTGTAAACCTCGGACTATTATCCATCAAAATAGGTGGAAAATACCCATCCATTTAAGAAATATTAACACTTAACGACGATCTAAGGAATATTAATTCTATATTTGTGCCAAATCCATTACATATCTACACATGCACACCAAAAAATATAGCTCTCCTAACATCTACCACACCAAATCAGATTGATGTGCACAATACTAGTCCCTCTCCCTGAATAACTTCCTCTAAATATGTCCTGATGAGAACTATGAAACCTGCCTTTTCTGTGGCAGTCCCTTGCTCTATGGAACTCTTCCCTTTGAAGTTTGACAGACCTCCACATGTTTAACCTATCATAAAGCCTTAAAGCTGGCTTTTATTCCAAGTGCTGGGATAAAAGCACGTCAGAAGCTTGACCCAGTTCCAAGTTTTTATTTTTCATGGATTTAGTTTTTATAGTTTTAATGTTGCTTTTATGCAACATTTAATTTTTGATTAAGAGCTACCTAGAACTGCTTATATATATGAAGCTACATAAATATTTTTAAATATTTAGTGAAGTTTCAGGTATTGATAGTCACTAAATCTTAACTATTATAATATATAATAAAATAAATTCTTTGTCTCTATGCGGTTCTTCGATTCATATTTACAGAAAATACAATTATCAATTAATGAGGGAGGATTTGGTCTTTCTAACCTGGAACGCCTCATGTTTACCTTTGTCAAGTATTAAATATCAGAAGCCAAAAATTGTTATTATTTTTCAGATGTGAGCAACTTTGGAATATACATATAGTGTAGGACATGGTTGGATGGAATATACTAAAATTCTAGTATCTCTGGAAATAATTACATCAATTAGAAAATGAATTGAATGGAATGTCTAATTAAAGTTCAACTCTTTTCCCCCATGTTAAATTAACTTTATGGAGAAACCCAACCTAGAAAATGGAACAAAAGAGATATGTAAAAATTGGAATTGAAGTGAGGATATTGACCTTGGATCAACTGATGAATTATGTGGGTGGATTTTTGATCATATTGTGGGTTAAGAAATAAATATAATCTACCTGATATAGCCCAATGGGAATATTTACATACAACATTTGCCAACAATGGATCAGCAGTATAGTTTAGATCAGCAGTATTGTCATCTTCTGAAACACCCAAGATAATAGAGCAAATTGCTAAATCCTTTTAAACTAAAAGCAAAACCCTCTACTATTAATTTCTTTCGATATCAGTTATCAAGAAACCATTTCAATATTCATATGCTAAGAAATGTCCGCAATAAGGAATTAGAGATTCCTACATTGCTTAGGCATGGAGTTTTAACTTCCACACCACTAGTGTCAGTGGACCTTAAGCTGTAACTTATACCACAATAAAAAATAATACTTAGACTCCTTTGCATCTGTATATAAATGGACTGCTTAGGCCAGCATTTTACAGAAGATGTAGTAAGGATAATGCTTCTTTAAAACATATATTTCTATAATGTACTTATTAGGTTTTAGGAGGAAACTATGTAAATGTAACTCTGTGACAAAAGCTAACATTTTCAGGCAATAATATTCTTTTGAATAATATACTTAGTACAACTGGACAGTACAAATGGATTCTCCATGCCCTTACTATGAACAAAATACCAATACTGAAGCATCGGAAAATTAAATTTTTACTCAAAAGATTAAGGACCTGATTGCAATTGCCACCTATGAGCAGATTGTGTATATATATATATGTACATACAAAAATGTAAGGAAATATGGGCTCATTGGTACAAAACACAGCAGGTTGTAAAAAGGTTATATAAATGTATTAGAAATTTACATGTATTTCAATAATAACTTCATCTCTTTGTTGTCTTTTACTTCACTTTTTTACTTCACTTTTTGCTTTGTTTTTTGATAATGTATATAAATATATTTTACTGAGGACACTGTGGCTCAGTGGCTAAGATGCTGAGCTTGTCGATCAGAAAGGTTGGCAGTTCAGCAGTTCGAATCCCTACACCATGTAATGGAGTGAATTCCCGTTACTTATCCCAGTTTCTGCCAGCCTAGAAGTTCGAAAGCATGCAGAAAAATAGGGACCGCTTTGATGGGAAGGTAACAGCGTTCCGTACACCTTTGGTGTTTAGTCATGCTGGCCACATGACCACAGAGATGTCTAGGGACAGTGCTGGCTCTTTGGCTTTGTAACGGAGATGAGCACCACTCCCTAGAGCCAGTAATGACTATCACATTTGTGTGAGGGGAACCTTTACCTTTAAATGTTTTCATTTTTGTGTCTTGTTCTTTTTTAATTTCTTTTGTCCTATTTTAAAATTAATCAAAGAATAAATAAAAAAAACAATTTCAAGTAGTTGCTGAATGACTGGATGTTTAATGAGGACTACTTGTTTGCCAAGCCCAACTAGAACTGCCTAGAACACAAGATCATGAATCATAAATGATCATAAATCAATCAGTCTTGTCCTGCTTGACTAGCATATCCATGCTGTGGCAGATATAATGTTTTTGAGCATTGGGGATATCTTATTACAATACTGAAGATTATATTCTGGCACTCCTTTTCAGTCTCTAAAACCTGGCTACCTATAAGTCCAGGCTAGAGATCAAGACCTTTGCAAAAAGTTAACCTACTTCCTACAGCTTTTACAAACAGCCTTCCAACAGAGCTCTCTCTCTCTCTCTCTCTCTCTCTCTCTGTGTGTGTGTGTGTGTGTTACAGAAGATATATATTAGCTATGCTCTTAATTAATACTTTTAAGCCTGGTAACAGATCCTATTACGGTAAGATTTTTTCCCCAAAAAACACATGGTATGATGAACAAGATATAATAGCCTATGACAGTGTACAAAGTCATAATAAGTAATTTCACATTTTGTGCTATATCCAAAACCACATTAAAAGTTAGGCTATGGAGATTGTCAGTCATCCAGATCATAGTTGTCCCTAAAGCAATCACAGTTGTTTGCTTTTTCAAAAGGCAACCAGACTATTTTTGTTTTTTCTTTAACAATGACTTGTTTCTTATTCAAGAAGCAGCTTGGATGAGAAGCAAAGCATCTTCAAGGAAAAACAAAGAAAGCTCTGCTGCCTTTTGAAAAAGCACCTTTGGGGTTAAAAGTTAGTGTTGTGTATGAACAAAACTATCATTCTCACTAGTTTCATCACAATCAACAATGTCCAAGGTTATACTGTACTCTTAAAAGACTCAATTGTACTTTAGCAGCCAACTGAGCCAGACCGAGCCACAAAGCAAGACAGCACATCATAGTGTCCTTAGTATTCAAAAAGAAAAAAGAAAAAACCATCTCCCATACCTGAATCTTTGATCAATTTCCGGGCTTTCCGTTCACTGAATGATGACATCTCTGCAGGTTTCTGGTGGAGTAGGGCAACAGACAGGCTTTGGAATGGAACAGCCCGGCAATATACAACCACATCAGAGAGCTCTCGCGAAATCTGCACTACATCCTTTGCCTGGGGGGCAAGGAAGAGATACCATGTGCAAAAAATTAATTTTAATTTAATTAATTTAAAAGTCCACTTCATGTAACACCTCCTACTTTGCAAACAAATTAAATTTAGGCTTGCAAATAGCTACTAGTTTGCTACTGTTAAGCAGACTAGAATATCCTTCAGTTAACTAGAGGGGTTTTGTAAGTTGAAAGCTTTGTAAGTTGAAAGTTCCTTCTCCCTTCATTAATGCTATTGATGGGTCATATCATGGATTCTGTATGGTAGATGTCTTTCAGGAGTTAGGAAATCTAGCTATAATCATAGCTGGACTTACATAGGTTTGCTTCAGCAGGGGGCCGTATTTAGCCAACCTTTGACAGCTCTCAGAAACTAAGCAGAGTGGCCCCAATATAGTTGGACAGGAGACTAGGAGTCCCAAAAAATCTGAGAAATGAAAACTTTTTGTTCTGTACAGTCATTTACATTCTTGTAAATGCCGCGCTGTGATTGGTCAAAGCGTGCAGTGATCCGATTGGTCAAGCGAGCCGCACTGATTGGCCCGCTGCAAATCTCCTGCGATTGGTGGAAACTAATTGCGGGAGATTCAAAGCGGTGCCATTGGTTGCGGCCGCGGCGGCTTGGAAATAAAAAGCCGCTGTTTTCCCCCCGGAGCCCGAGCCGTTCTCGGGACCAATAAAAGAGCTGAACCAAGTTACTGAGTCCTGGTCTCCTTGCCACGACGGACACAACACTTTTGTAGAACCAGCAAGAAAATTACATGACTGGGGCACTAAAAGTCAGGCCCAACTTGAAACATGGCTGGTAAATCTGGCAGCATTATTAAGTGATAATCATATAAGGATGTATTTACCACAAAAAATGAGCTCTTTGAAGATATACTTCTGGGTTCAACATCAAGCTATCTGTAGTGGTGACACTGTAGCACAGTGGACATGCCCATTTTAGCACAAAGAGTGAAATTCTTGGCTCCTGAACTGATGTTAACTTTCCTTGCCAACAAATCTTCTTGCAGTGGCATGTGATGAGATCATCATGAAAAGCAGTTAAAAGCAATTGTGGATATTATGTTTGTGGATGGGCATAGCACCCTGTGAAAATAGCACTTCTCTTTCCCTGGGATATTTTCTTTCAGCATGGTTATGTTATGAACTTTAGAGAACACCTATCCCTCTATCTTGGAATGGTTTCAAGGAAATAAAGAAAGTTGTTTTCTTCCCTTGTTTTGTCACAATATTTTAATCACCAAGATGAAGAGGATACCCTCAAATCTGGCAACATTTGAGTACCGATAGCTAAGAGACTACATTGCTTGCTTGCTCATTGCACTTACCAGCATGTTGGGATCTCTTCCAAAAAGGAAGGAATACCCACCTGTAAAGGTCTGATTTCCTGAAGAGAAGACATAAACTGAAGAAAGAAGCAGAAACAGAAATTAGAAGATCTCTGTGTGTACAAAATACAGTTGTATTTTCAAAGGAAGAGTTTAAGAAAATATGAACGATTTTGTTAATGATCCAGGATCTTGTTTCTTTCCTACAATGGCCAACCAGATGCTTCTGGAAAACAACTAAAAGGCATTGAAGGCATTACTGTCTCCTCAGGTTTTGTTCCCAGGACATTTTATTAATAGAACTTCAAACTCTGATCTTACTTACATACAGCTATCATAATTTAATAGTTTCTTATTATTATTATATTTATTCTCTATCTACTTGTCTAATAATCCTTTTTGCTCTTTATTCAGTCACACCTTCAGCATTACATTTCAAAAATAAAGTAGGCATTGTATGAAAGAAAGATTGACTTTTGCCAGTGAACAGTCAACTCATTATTGTAAATATACATTATTTTTAAAAAAGTTTACCCATCATTGGTACATATTGTCCCATTACATACATTCTTAGAATCATAGGAACTGATGCATTTTGCTAGCAGTCCCCAATTTGAAACATTTCATGTAAACCTTGCCCCCCAAAAAATTGCTTACTATTTTTGCTATTTTAAGAAAAAAATGACTTTTGAATTACAGCAAACTCCTAAGAATACTTTAAATATCTAAAAGAAAATACACAGAGGCTGTCTAACCTTAGACGAGGATGGTTGTCTTTTGGCTTGCAACTGACCACCCTATTTATATTTTGCTCTGACACTTTTAAAGGAAGCTTCTGACAGCAGAAGACCCCAATTTTCCATTCAGAAGAAATGATGCCCTCATTTGTTGACATAAACTCTTCCACAGCAACAAGAGTGGAATGTCAAAGTTATTGTAATGCTCTGTTAAGAACTCTAGCCTGATTTTTTTCTGGAAATTCCTTTCTAGCCCACCCAATTTTGAGCTTTCCGTTCCTCATCATTCTCTAGCCATAAATCATGCTTGATCTTTATTGGGCTATTTGGGGGGGGGGGCAGGTAGAAGAAGATGTTTACAAATTTGTACTAAAAATATTCAGTATTTTTGTAGCCTCCTTCTTTCAAAATAGCATAAACATAGCAAATGCAGGGAGACAATGATCTTAGAGCTGCAAGCACCGACTTTTTGTTGGTGGTGGTGGGCTTGTTGAGCTTCCCAAAAATGATCACTCTTTACATTATGCTTTTGACACACTTGGCTACATGACAACATCTGGGCTACAAAAATCCAGATAACTGTTGGATGTAAGCAAAGAAGTTGAGATAAGTTTAAAGTTTGCCCCATCTGAGAAATTTGTCTTGGGACCCAGAGAACTCTACTTTCACTGTTTTCAGCAGAGCAACTTCTGCTGCATTCTTGACACTCAATTATATTGGTATGCTGTTACAGAGTGTCCACCTTAGAGGTTTTCCTAACATTCTCTTAATCACCCCTTCAGAAACATGGATCTAAACCTCACCCTCTGGTCTTCTTCCTCCTGTATATCTTCCTCACGATTGGAGATCAAGTAAACTCTTGGATCAGTCTTGTTCTCTGATAGCTTTTTCCCCTTCACTAATATCTTCCCCTTCAATTGCTGTAAGGTTTGGGAAAAAAAATCAATAAACTTAGCTCTACAATAAATCCTTCCTAATAATCTTAATTAGCTGAGTCCAGGGGATTGTAATTTCCTACATCTTAAATCAGCAAAGGTATAGCTCGTGGTGCTCTTATTCTTCACTTTATTTGCCAAAGACTTTTATGAAGTACCAATATGGTATGAAAAATAAAATATTTATTTAGCTATATCCCACTTTTATTAGTTTTACATAACTCAAGGCAGCAAACATATTCAATACAACTTCCTCCTCCTATTTTCTCCACAACAACCAACCTTGTGAGGTTAATTGGGCTAATTGACTCAAAGTCACTCAGCTGAATTCACAGACTCCCATTTTCTAGCCTGGTGCCTTAACCACTAGGCCAAACTATTGTTTATTCATCCCACCATAAAACACTATTTCAAGTGTGATATTGTAAGATGGTCAAAACCATAAAAAAACCATTTTGAGTACAAAAAAAGAACTAAAAAAATATAAAACAAAATTTAAAACTGTGCAATTATTGCAAATGGCAGAAGGTGGTGAAATGCAATTCTTAATCCCTCAAATTTCTGCTAACGGTGATACTGTACAAATACAAATCGGACAACGGCTGCAAAGCAATGTTGTTTTGTTGAATTCATGCTTCTTGCTCTGAAGCCTAGAAAGATTTTATTCAAATCAAATCCCTTCATGATTCTCAGTGTGGTTTGTATAGCCTGTAGATTAGTAGGAAAGACGTTGATCCCCAACCTATGCAATGCTGGCCAATTATATAATGAAAAAAAAATTTTTTTTCATTATATAATTGACTATATTACCTCTGGTGATGGCAGTTGCTTGGACAGATCTCCATCCAGTGGCTGGATCAACAGCATGTCCCCTAGAATGGTTTTCAGGTGATGGGCCATTGTAGACTGCTGTTCCAGGCCACAGTGATTTTCCAGAGAAAGAATCACAGGATAGGAAGAGTGCTGAGGGCATAAAGTAGGATTGTAAGATATCATTTCTCTATAGCAGCCTTTTCAAATATTGTTCATAGCAACTTTTTTTCCCCTGTTAGTTCAGGGACAACTTCTGGATATAGTTTTATATAGATCTGCCATTTTTTTCATGTGGGTAGCAGACCCATGGTTTTAAAAAAACAATATAAAATACAAATAACAGCACATAAACATTTCCTCATTATGTCTCAACAGTGGGAAAACAAAATTACTCAACTATTGAAACTGATACTATCTATAAAATATCGGATGACATATATAGTGTATTTGTATATATAAATCTTGTTGCCAGCTTTGTTAAATTCATGTGATATGCTGGACAATATAGGGGATATTCCAGAAGAATAAATCAATACATTTCCTAGATGGTCCTAAATATTTTATTTGTGTTGAGCTGTGGTGGTAAAGTATAGAATGCAGTATTGCAGGAGTTGCCAAGAGTTCAATCCTGACTGGCTCAAGGTTGACTCAGCCACCAATTCTTCCGGTAAAATGAGGTTGGTAAAACGAGAACCCAGATTGTTAGGGGCAATGTGCTGACTTGTAAACTGCTTAGAAGGTGCTATAGAGTAGAGCACTGTGAGGTGCATATAATTCTAAGTGCTATTGCTATTACGGACCAAAGTAAATATGTTATGATATTTACACAATTAAGAATTGTTGCTCAGATGCCTTTTTGACCCACACATTTAGAACATTTCACAACAATTCTGCTGTTGTGTTGATTTTTAAGGGTCTAAAAAGTTTAGGTGAGGGTACATGAAAAACTCATTCTACCTTATGCAAAATTTATCATTTATCAATCAACAGTTGTACAATTGGGCTAGAAGGAATATATGGTGTTAAATTATTTCAAATACAAGGACTTATTAAGATAGCAAGTGGCAAAGCACCATCTTAGAAATACTGTTCCTATTCTTCATGATTCTAGAATAAAGTTTTACTTTGAAAACATCCTGCCAATTTATCAAAAAACGAGAATGAAAAGAAACTAGAAGCTATGTCTGTTAGATATGTTAAAATGCTTGCAAATTTTCAGCATCTTTTTTTTTAATGCCCCAGATCAATTTGGCATCTCAAAGATCTCGCAAGCTTTCAACCAATCTTTAATATTTTTTAATATCTAATTCTGGGACACTAAACAATACAATGAGTATTGTGAATATTGCATTGCAATATATGAGCAATATAATGCTACTTGATAAGGAGTGCTGGGAAACCTCTATTGAAAATTCTTGTTTCACACAACAAATGATGCTTCTTCTAATAAAATAAAATATCAGGCCATATCATTTATAAATCAATTTTTACTTCAACCATTGCTTTAATCAATAATACTGCATATGAAGAATGATATCATTAAATATGGTGGAATCACTGGCTAAAGGAGAGGGGGCTCTTCTAGGGATAATAAAAAGACATTCCAGCTTAGGATCAGTTAGGAAAGGAAACTTCTAAGATCAGGAAGACAGTTTGTTAAGATTCCTGTAATATGGGTAATCAACAATCAAATATCTACTTGGGCCTATTTACGAATGGTTCTGGCTGTTTGAAGCTGGCAATAAGATTCTAGTAAAAAGGGTCTCAAGTATAAAAATGTTGTGTATTGTAATTAAGTCTACCTTGAAGGCATGGTCCCGGATGCTTTCAATTACATCCCGGAAGAGGATCTTGGAGGTAAGTGTATGGCCATGGTAGATAACGGGCTCTCCATTAGAACCTTCCCAGCAGTCCAGCTCCACGCAACGGCAGCCCTTCATTAATGCCCTGCCAAATGGGGGGGGCAGGGGGAGGATAAAGAAATAGATTTTGCATTTTACAAATGCAACTGGGAATGTATAGAGGTAAAAGATAGTAGAATATATTATTTTCATTCTGAGACTCAAGATGTTCAGTTTTGTATGAGATCAAGATGCTTCTGAAGCAAATCTAGAATATATGAAGTTATATGTGCTGTTGAAATTCAGGAGAGACACCCACATCTAAAATTATATAAATAGATACATGTAAGATGGCCTAGGAAAAGCAATGAGCTATGCTGGGTAACATAATCAAACTAATTAATATAGAAGTTGTAGTGTAATCATTTTATGTAATATTCATAAAATAAAGATTATATTCCAGATCAGACAAATGAGGATTAAGGTCAAGAAATGTAGTCAGACAGAGCAGGTGATGTAAGAGAAATAGTTTACCTTTTGTGTTATACATTATGTGAGCCATTGGATTTTCTATAGCTACTAATATGTAATCTGATTCTCCTGCTGAACTAAATTCAGTATCTTCTCTGGCTGTTACAAGGTGTCAAATGATTGGATCTGATATCAGAACCCCCAGGGAGCTTACACATACTTCCTTCAATTCACAAGAACTGCAAATAATACCTGCTTGATCACATCTGCTCTTCACTACATCCTATTCAAAATGGCCCTAAACTATTCATTTAGTTGAAGGTAATTTTTGAAGGTAACAATTGAAGGCAATTTTTACCATATGAATGGAATAATAAGTTTGTCATTAAGTGTTGTACATTATGATTCTTGATTCTTAATGAATGTACCTTTTCTTTATGTATACTGAGAGTATTTACACCAAGTCAAATTCCTTGGGTATCCAATCACACTTGGCCAATAAAGTATTCTATTCTATTCTATTGTATTCTATTCTATTCTATTCTATTCTAAATAAGTTTACATGCTATCTAATTAATGGAACCACTTGATGCTAGAAATGTGAATAAACAGATGGAAAAATCCCTCCCTAGGTACCAGTCTAATTGTTCCTTTCTGTCATCTTGCCTTGGCCTTGTTCCTCTTGTTCCGTTCAAACTATACTCACTCCTATTGAACAGTTATCTTCTCCTAACCCGTTGCTCACCCAGTTCCCCTTCAGTTTCCATGATAAAACCTCACAACAGGTAGTTACCAATTCTCAGGATATGACAGGATCTTCATCCCCATTTCTACTCCCAAATATTTGATATTCTATTCAACTAGACCTTTGTGGATTTCTGAGAACAATACCAACTCTACCTCCTTCCTTTCTATCAGGTTCTTCAATATGACCCACACAGTCTACAGTTGTTCACAGTTGGGTCATGAAAACTTCTTACCGAACATATGCCTCAGTGCTACTGGCCCCTCCAATCTGATTGTCTGTTAGGTAGGTATTATGGGAGGAAGAGATGAAGTAATGGCATAAAGGCTGGCTCATATCCTGATAAATCCCAGCATGCGCCTGGTTGAGGATGTTTCCCGCTGAGGATAGTAAGTACATTGTGAAACCATCCAGCATCATGAGACTGTGTAGCCTGGCTGTGGAATAGAGACAGTTGGTGAAGCCAGTTTGATTACAATCCATGTAACAGGTTGACCAGATACATTTCATAAGGCACTGTTGTATACATTCCAAATACCTGTATCTCATTCTTTCCCTTTCCCTGCAACGAACAAAATATATAATGTGATGTAACCTCTTTTTTTTCCTCCTCAGTCCACGTTTTGAAGAATAAGGAAAAAGTGAAGGACCAAAAAATCATGGTAAATTCTTGTGAATGAATGAGCACGTCTAACCTTTTCTATTCTCAATGGCTTTTTTACTGTTGTTGTTTTATTTTTAATTTAATCTTTTAAATAATTGGATTGGTTTTGTGATAAGGTACTATGTTTTAATACTGTGCTGAAACCATCAAAGAGTCCACTTTTAAGAAAAGGAAGGTAGCACCATCTCATGGATTTTGTTCTGGAGATAAAGGAAGAAGATAAAATCTATGTTCAGCAGTCCCCATCCATAATAGAGCATCTTCTGAGGAATAAACATCTATTTTTGTTGCTACACAGAGATGATAACTTTCCAAAGACTCAAGGGCAATATTATATTGTTATTTATACGATGCCATCTCCATACAGTAAATTTTTACCGAGCTTTACAGAGAACAGGTTTAAAAAGTTCAGTCTAATAACTGGTATACACCAGTGAGATGAAAGAGAATGAGGAATGAGTGGAACAACAGTAAACAGGAAAATAATCCACAATTATTTTAGTTATGTGCATATAGATGTAGTCAGAACAGTGTCTTAAGAGTCATGGAAAAAGTGGGTTATAAGATAGAACACTAGAAAAGCTGGTAATATTGGGACAATTTGAGAGACAGACATTAGGAGCAGGAAGGAAATAGACTTTCAGAGGCTGAGACAGAGTCTCCAGCGGCTAAGACAGGTACAGGTTGACAACAACGGGTTATAAATAGGAAGGATGTGGAAGGCTTGAAGATAAGATTGAGAAGCTTGCAGAGAAAAAAACCCTGAGGTGAGTGCTGAGACTGAAGATTTGCAGTGTAGTTGGAAGGGTCAGAATATTGGCAAATAAAACATTTTCTCAACAGAACACTAAGTTAATATCAATGCACAAAAGTAAAACACAAAACTGGAAAAAAAATACATTGCATTATGCATTCCTCTGATTCCTCTGAGGAGAGCTTGCTGAATTCTTCACTTGTAAAGGAGGAGGCTGTAAGCATCCTGTGGCCTGTGAATCAGATTCAGTACAAGTGGATGCTGATTCTGCCTTTGAAGACTGCCAATCTCTAAACCATATCACTAGAAAGAGGACTGAGAGCAGATAGCTGTGTGATCCCACAGGAGAAGGGAATATTAACTTGTCCAATCAGGCAAAGCCAAAAAGACTGAGCATCCTCCAGATCACCTCCCCTTGTTGGGAAAAACTCTACTGCTTCCCATCACTTCCTGCCCCATGTTCTGTAACCAGACCTTTGCCTAAACTATTGGAGTGAGCTTTGTGAACTTCTTCGGCTCTTAGCATGCAATTTGTTCTTGCATGATCTAAGTTTTCTATTTTCAGCCGCTTTAAAGCAGCCTTGCACCTCTGACATAGCTTACATGTCTAAAACTCTGCATTGTCTTTTCAACTTTCTTGTTCTCCAATAACCCACTTCTGTTTCTGCCTTAGCTTCCGCTGAAGGTGTTATGAAAGATTAATAAAAGCTTATAAACTTGTAACTGTGGCTTTATATTGGCTTGGGATTTCAGGCTAGCACAGATATCGATGGCAAATAATATTTATTTAGTAATGAAACATCTGCAAGAAAACCACAAAGCTCAGAGAGCATCAATAATGTTATCAGGAAAGTTGGGTATAAAAGGCATATGTCTAAATGATATAAGTTATTTTAGAATAGAATTTCTGTCTCCCAAGCATTTGCTACTATCCTGCACTCTAAATTAAGCTGCTGTTATGGAAAAATCACAGACTTCTTTGTCTAACAAGATAAAGGACTGTATTTTCTGAGCAGAAAAAATGCTTGGATATCTTGATATCCCTTGGGCTGAGGTTCCTAATGATATTCTTGTTGCTAATATAAAAAACACCTCGGTTGAACATATTTGAAGTTTTAATTTTAAAATATATCCACAAGCTGTTGTTTTGTATTTCATTTTATTGGTAGCCTTTGGTTCTAGAGAAAAATGAAGCAGTTTTGCAAGTCCAGTGGCAACCACAGAGGGTCTAGACTCAGAGCAGGGGTCTCCAAACTTGATAGCTTTAAGATTTGTGACTTCAATACCCAAAATCCCTCGTCCAGTCATGTTAGCTCAGGAATTCTGGAAGTTGAAATCCACAAGTCTTAAAGTTACCAAGTTTGAGGAACCCCTGCTCTAGAGTCTAGACCAATGTTTCCCAACCTTAATATCTTTAAGAATTTTGGGAATTAAAATCCAGACATCTTAAAAGTTTCTGAGATTGAAAAACATTGGCTTAAGCAAAGATAATTATGGCTGCTTTAGAGACAAATAAACAACTATTGTTTGTAATGTTTTGAAAGGTAAAGCATCATTCTCTGGTGATAGACTGAAATGTTAAGGTCAAAGGAAAGATGGCAGAGTCCCAGAGAAAGATTCAGACAGAGTCTCACCTATTCACTAGAACCTGTTGTTAACTTTCTAAGCAGTTCAGAAAACCGGTTGTTGGAAGAAATCTCCCTTTATTTTTTTGCACTTTGCAGGGCTAATAAGGAAACATTCTGGTGGTATTGCTTACAGAAACTGTCTCTCCCTTAACACATTACCTTCTTGGCAGTACGCTAGTCTTCCTGTCTCCTTTTTGCTGGTACTTTGTTTGACTCTCTTAAAGGGAAAGGGTTGTTTTAAGCTTTTTACACTGCTGTTAGGTGGAAATATTCCCCTGTTGGAGTTCTTCCAGCCTGGGTGCAATGATTAGCACTTTGAAGAAATAATGAAGAGCTGCCAGAAAGAAGCTTTTAATGACAAGTGTTCTGTATTGTTCATTAGCATTCTTGTAAATAACCGTTCTAATTGGCTAAGACGCACGGCTACCCGATTGGTTGAGCAAGCAGCACGGATTGGCCCGTTGTGAATCCCCCGTGATTGGAGGAAACCGATCGTGGGAGATTCAAAGCGGTGTCATTGGCCGCAGCTTGGCCGGGAAGTTCTATATAAGCCGCTGCATACCCTAGCCAAACCGAGTCGATCTCGGGACCAATAAAGAGCTGAAAAATAGTAACTGACTCCCGAGCCTTCTTCCGGTGCCTACACAACACTGGCGATGAAGGTGGGATCAAGGAACTGATACCCACCGAACACATGGCACCAAGACAAGCGAACCAACGAGATGGCCAGCATCGCGCCGCCCGCACCCTTTAACCAGGCTATTGAAGATTGGGAATCGTACATTGATCAGTTCCTGATGTTCTTGGAGAGTAGCAACCTCAAGGACGCAAATGGGCAGAAAAAAAGGGCCGTCTTCCTGACACACTGCGGGCTCGCAGTGTTTAAGATGGCGAAAGCCCTCGCGAAACCCGAAGATGTAAAGGTGATGGACTGGGCCAACCTCGAGCCTCTGTTGCGAAGTCACTATGCCCCCACTGTGCACACCCTCATTAGACGGCACGATTTTTACTGGCGCGACCAGCGGGAGGGTGAGAGCATCAGCGATTTCGTCGCTGACCTGCAGAATCTAGGGGGCATGTGAGGCTTCACAGATATGGACGAAGCGTTACGAGATCGCGTCGTCCTCGGCCTCAGGGACCCTGTCCTACAAAGCCGGTTGATGGCAAAAGGCGACATCTTCCTCACCGATCCCGCACGGAAGCGACCGCAGCCAAGGCAACCCGGAAATCAGCGGCCCGAATGCGGAGACCAGACGCAGGTGACCGAGCCACAACCGCCGAGACGACCACAGCAGCCGAGACGCAACCAGAAGCAAGCTGGCGAGCAACCACCACCACCCACCATGGTGACCTCGACTCCCCCTCTGACACCACGGATGAGGAGGAAGACATCCACCAGCTCCAAACAGAATGAGATCAACGCGAACGGCGGAGTCGTAAGTCGGGGCTGCAATGCGCCGGGTGCGGGGGTGACCATACTCAATCAGAGTGCCGATTTTTCGACACGATCTGCCGGCAATGCGACAAGAGAGGCCACATCGCCCGAGTCTGCCAACTCAAAAGAACCTACAGCCCCTGACGACAAGACGGCAGCGGCCGGAGACGAGACGGCACTCCCCCCAGAACGAGGGATTGCCAAGCCAAGGGCCGTTGGAACCGGGACAGATGAGGCCAACGGAACGGTGAAAGCCAACAGAGGGAGGAGACCCACCAGACAGTCATCATCGGCCATTCATCTAGGTGGGACGCCCGCAAGGTACACGTGGAAATGGGAATCGAGGGAAAGCCATGCAAGATGGAGGTGGACTCCGGGTCCTACCTTTCCATGGTTGTGTGGCGGGAAATCAAGTGCCTGGCACCCACCATCCACAAAAGGGGCCTGGAAAGCCAGAAGTTAATTCTAAAGGACTACCAAGAGAACCACATTCCCGTAGTCAGAACCGGACATTTTGAAATCACATTCAAGGGGCACACAGCAAGGCTTTCCCTGACTATTGTGGACAGAGACCGACGCAGCCTTTTGGGACTACAGTGGTTCGCGCCGCTCGGGATCGAGGTAACTGGCATCGACCACGTCGCAGAGGTAGACTGGGAGAAACAACTCGCGAGGGACTTCCAGGAAGTGTTCGATGGCACCCTAGGCAAGTACCAAGGGCCCCCTATTTCCTTCAGTATAGACCCCAGTGTTCCCCCGATACGCCTCAAACCGCGATGAGTACCTTTTGCACTCAGACCCAAGATTGATGAGCAGATAGACAAGCTCATCAAGCAGGGAGTCCTAGAGCCAACCGATCACGACCGGTGGGAGACCCCCATAGTTACCCCAGTCAAGCCCGATGGATCGGTGAGAATCTGTGGGGATTATAAGGCCACCCTAAACTGTGCTTTACAACAAAGCGCGTACCCTGTCCCAATAGTGCAGCACCTTCTGCACTCACTGGGGGGAGGCAAGGTTTTTGCAAAGCTCAACCTGGCACAAGCCTACCAACAGTTGCCGGTCGACACGGAAACCGCCGAGGCGCAGACCATAGTAACCCACCCGGGGGCTTTTCGCTGTAAGAGACTCCAGTTCAGAGTCAGCGTGGCACCTGGAATTTTCCAGAGCCTCATGGAGAGGCTCCTCCAAGGGATCAAAGGGGTGGTGCCCTATTTTGATGATGTGCTGGTGTCCGCGGCCAACCAAAAACAACTGGAAGGTCGCCTGAGGGAGGTGCTACAAAAATTCAGAGACACAGGGCTAAAAGTCAAAAAAAAAATGCCAATTGCACACCGAGAGGGTCGAATTCCTAGGGTACCTCCTAGACCAGCACGGAATTCACCCAACAGAAAAAAAAATCAGAGCCATCAAGCAAGCCCCCAGGCTGAGAAATAAAACGGAGCTGCAGGCATTTCTAGGACTGCTGAACTTCTATAATGTCTTCCTGCCCCAGAAAGCGACTGCAGCGGAGCCATTGCATAGACTCCTGGACAAGGCAGCCACCTGGAATTGGGGGAAACGTGAGGAAGCCGCTTTCAACAGAACCAAGGACCTACTCACTTCGGATGCCATCCTCATCCAGTACAACGAGACACTACCATTAGCGGTCAAATGCGACGCATCACCCTTCGGTGTCGGAGCCATCCTCAGCCATACCCTCCCCGACGGAAAAGAAGTACCTATCACTTTCTTTTCAAGAACCCTCTCAAAACCAGAAAGAAATTACAGTCAGCTGGACAAAGAGGCTCTGGCAATCATCGCCGCAGTAAAAAAGTTCCATGAGTACCTCTTTGGAACGACCTTTACCATCATCACCGACCACAAGCCGTTGCTGGGAATCCTGGTGGGAAACAGGGCCACCCCGAACATTCTATCCCAAGAATGACAATTCCTTGCCGCCTACAGCTACCGGCTAACCCACCGACCTGGCAAAACCCACGCAGATGACCTGAGCCGCATGCCGTTGCCCGACCTGGACACCGACCCAGCACCGACAACGTCCACCCTTAGCATGGAGATCCTACTCGATCCATAACCACATCAGACATTGCCTGCGAAACCAATAAAGACAAATGTCTGGCGCGAGTTTTACATTGGATAGAGAAAGAGTGGCCGGAAAAAGACGACGAGAAATTTAAGACATTTCTGAACTGGCAAACAGAACTGTCTTTACAAAAGGGTTGTTTACTATGGGGGGGATAAGGTTGTCATCCCAGAAAAATTACAAAAAAAAGTACTGGAATTATTACATGAGGGGCACCCGGGCATCATCAGGACAAAAGCCTTAGCCAGGAGTTACGCCTGATGGCCAGAGATGGACAGACAAATCGAGGCTTGGGTGGCAGCATGCAGGCCATGCCAAGCATCCAGACCAAGCCCCCCCTCTGCCCCAATCCGAGAATGAGAAACCCCCAGGAGACCATGGTCCAGGATTCATATAGACTTTGCCGGACCTGCGAAGGGATACACCTTCCTCATTATGGTAGATGCTTACTCCAACTGGCTGGAGATAAGCAACATGAGAACTACTACCATGGAGGCCATTACCAAAGAACTCAACAGACTATCCACAACCCACGGCCTCTCAGACGTCATTGTATCAGATAATGGACCCCAATTTACCTCCCTGGAATTCGAAAAATTCCTAGCGGAAAGGGGAATACGACATGCACTGACAGCGCCAGCACATCCGGCAGCAAATGGGAGGGTGGAACGAATGGTCCAATTTACGAAAAAAACAATCCAAAAAATAGAAATCGGGGAAATACAAGAGAAAATAAATAAAATGCTATTCATACAGCACATAACTCCAAACACGACAACCAACAAAAGCCCGGCAAAACTGTTAATGGGAAGAAAATTAAGGTCCCCACTCGACAGACTGCACCCCACATACAACCCAGAAAAACCTCTCAACTCATCAAGTAAACACTGAACATTCACACCGGGCGACGCAGTATACGCCAAAAACCTCACAGGGGGCCCACTCTGGGTACCAGCGACCATAACCCAGGTGACAGATCCCCGCTCGTACCGGCTACAGAAAACCAACGGACGAGCATGGAAAAGACACATCGATCAATTAAGATAGAGAATCAATACAGGAAATACAACTGACACGCAAGCACATACAGAAAAAGAAACCACAGAAGGGAGGGGAAGCCCCAATACCAGCCAAGAGGGGAGGGAAAACCCCGGAAACCAAAATACAAAAAAAGAAACCAAGAATACTTACCAACCAAAGCCGAAACAGATGAAGAACTCGAAGCCTCGCCTGGAAGGAACAGCCAAGCCAGCTCAACCAGCCCGGAGCGGCCAGGCGGGAACAACAAAGCCAGCAGTTCAACCGACCCGGGTAGACCGGGAGAGAACTACGGCAAAAGGCCCGGCTCACCCTTCCAGGCGGTTCCACTGATGAGGCAAGGAGCAACACAGAACCCGACCGAACCGCTCGGAGACCAGACACCAACTAACCTGCGCAGGTCCAGTAGACAAGTGCGGAGCCCTGCCTACTTACGGGACTACGTTACATAGGACCATACCAAGAGGGGAGGGGTGTTCTGTATTGTTCATTAGCATTCTTGTAAATAACCATTCTGATTGGCTAAGACGCATGGCTACCCGATTGGTCGAGCAAGTGGCACGGATTGGCCCATTGCGAATCCCCCGCGATTGGAGGAAACAGATCGCGGGAGATTCAAAGCGGTGTCATTGGCCGCAGCTTGGCCAGGAAGTTCTATATAAGCCGCCGCATACCCTAGCCGAACCGAGGCGATCTTGGCACCAATAAAGAGCTGAAAACTAGTCACTGACTCCCGAGCCTTCTTCTGGCGCCTACACAACAACAAGGAACCAAGATGAGTGATATTCAGCAAAGCTTCTTGGCTAGCTAGAAAGATTGACATTCAAACGTGAGGTTATATACCCTTTCTGAGTTTTGGTCTAAAACTGGTTTTTGGTGAAAATTAATTCTGTGCTTGGTGACGTTTAATCCTCTGTTTATTGATGGGATAATTTTCCCTATTCAGCTTTGTTTGGAAGCAAAAAGGTTAATCTCTGTTCCTAAAAAGAAACTGGATTGAGAAATCTGGCTAGTTCCTGTATCTATTTGTTCTGGTAATTGGTTTAACAAGTAGCAGCTATTGTTCAGTGGTGGGATTCAAAAAAATTTTTTTACCAGTTCTGGGCATGGCAGGGGAAGGATACTGTAAAATCTCCAGTCAGAGGTGGTATTTGACGGTTCTCCGAACTGCTCAAAATTTCTGCTACCGGTTCTCCAGAGCTGGTCAGAACCTGCTGAATACCACATCTGCTACTGTTGTGGTTTAATTATTTGTATTGTGTTTGAATTTTTTTCCTGCCTCATGGTTTATTTTTTTATCTGGGGATGGGGTCTTCCTTCACTGCTTTAGTGATATTTGGCACTGTCCTTTTGGGATGTACTTCCAAGAGCAGAGGTGGGCAACTATGGCCCCTTTATGACTTGTGGACTTCAACTCCCAAAATTCCTGAGCTAGCATGGCTTGCTCAGGAATTCTGGGAGTTGAAGTCCATAATTCATAAAAGGGCCACAGTTGCCCACCCCTGTCCAAGAGGCAAGCTTGGCATTGATTTTTTTACTGCCTTCCTGAGGGCATGTGATCTTTTCTTAAATCTGGATGATTTCCTTGTGAGGTGAGTGAGACCAGCTGGTGTCTTTAAGTGGTGCAAATGGATCTAAGGATTGCTTCTCCTGGGTGTCCTTTTTCTGGAGAGCTAAAGCGTTTCACTTTATGAGTAAGAGTTGGCTGCTGATAGTTATCATTGCATTTTAACTATTTTTACTCCTCAAGGTGGTCAGGCACCCTGCCTGACTTGTAACTCTGGGTTGAAGGTATTGCTGATGAAAAGGAAGGGATTCAGAGGGAATGGTTTAGGTTTCCATGATGGCTGTGACTGTCATTGATTTTCAGTGCGTATTCCCCCATTTCTAATCTAATGATTGGTATTTAGGACAGCTTTTTGCAAGCAAAGAAGCTTTTTGTGTTTTTGTATAGGTAATCCTTGAGTTACAACAGTTCATTTAGTGACCATTCAAAGTTACAATGGCACTGAAAAAAGTGACTTATGACCATTTTTAACACTTATGACGGTTGCAGCATCCCCACAGTCATGAGAGGCCAGGTGAGGAGAAGCTCCCCTTGATGTGAATGATGTCGAGTTGGCCATGCCCACCCAGTCACATGACCATCAAGCCATGCCCACCAACTAAGCCATGCCCACAGAACTGGTTGTTAAAAAATTTGAATCCCACCCCTGCATAAAATGTTTTGTTGTTCTGATTGTAAAAGATTACGGTATGGCCACAACAATAGCCATGGAATGGCTTTGAAAGTTTTTCTCTCCAAATTAGAACCTGAAAAAAAAAAGAAATAGAATACACACACACAACACACACATTTTCCTTGTATGGAAGACAGAATTTGGCTATCTACACAAAGTTCCTATTTAATACAGTGATTACAGTTCTAATTATCCAGTTGTAATATGCTTTGGATCAATTTGAAGAATACAAAACAAAATACTAAAAAGGAATAAAGTAATAATCTCAAGAAAAGATGCCAATGGGAGTTAAATATGAGATTTTGGGCCATCTAAGAAATTGTTTCAGATGACATTTTTACAAGAAGACACTCCTTACCTCTTTCACTCCTTACTAAGTATTACAATCTCTTCTGTACTCTCACTGACTGTATACTGCTGCCAAAACTGAACTTGCTTGATTTATTGTTGTACCAAAATTCCAGAGAAAAGCAATTATGGGAGTAAACCATCCTATAAACTATAAATGTACATAATCTGAGACCTTTAAGCTTTAGGACTGAGTTAAGCAGCTGGGCAAAAGTGACTTCTTTGCTTCTCCATTTCTTCATTTCAAAAGTCCACGTCTAGAATTTTCTAACAGGAAAGAGGAAGTACTAGAGCTAACAGCTACATTTTATATCTGGCTCATCATTCCCCTCATTTGTTTTGTCACCTAAGGTAGCAGCACCTATGTTGGACTAAAAATGAAGAAATAAACAGGTTCAGTGCTGATTAAGTATTTCTGATATGACAACCAGAAAATTCCAGGGCTTTAAACTACACTGGGATGCATTTTTTAAAAAATCTGAAGGTGACAGTGGCAGTAACACAAAGGAAAATCCATATAACTACAACTAGACAAGCTCAGCTCATAGAAGACTCTACTGTTATATTGCTGAGAATAATTTTATTGTTAATTTTATTATCTAATACAATGAATTTAACTTCTAAACAAAATATTAAAGATTGGTTGATCGACGGACTGAATTTATCTAAAAGTGTTTGCATCTATGTGAGCAAGAATGATGTTTAGGCCAGGCTGCTACATCAGCACCAACAATGCAGAAAGTACAAGACAGTCTTGCCATAACTTATTTTGGTTTGCCGGTATGATAAAATATATTAAATACTGTATCAAGTTTCTTTTTAAAATTCTAGGTTACTAATAAAATCTGGAATATTTTACATTTTTAAAAAATTAATTATAACATTTTATCAGATTGTAGAATAAAATACAAAAATACAAAAGCAAATATCAGGACACAGTGGGGAGAGGAAAAGTGAAGAAGAGAAGGGGGGAAGGGAAAAAAAAAGCATTGACTTTTGACTCCCTCTGTTGCAGTAGAACATTGACATCAAACCTGAAGTTTTTGTTTTCCATAATAGTATAAACTCGCCATTTCTATAACAATAAATCAATCTAACCTATAAAACCTAAAATCAAAGTTTCATTTTTTCCACCTCAAGCACAAAGTCCAGAAGCTGTTTCCATGTAGAAACAAAGTACTTATATTCTTTTCTTTAATCAAAACAGTCAATTTAGCCATCTCTGCCAGAAGTATTTTACTAGATCATTCCCTGCATTTGGCCTGCCCTATTTCCTCTCTTTGTTACTTTATATAATACCATATTTTTAAAAAAATCAAAGGAATTCATTTACTAAAACCAAGCAAATCATTTTTTTTCTGCAATACTCCCAATCTTAGTAGTCCCTATACTGCAGAGATCTCCCAACTTGGCAACTTTAAGACTTGTGGACTTCAATTCCCAGAATTCTGGGAGTTTAAACCCACAAGTCTTAAAGTTGCCAAGCTTGGGGACCCCTGCTATACTACATATTTATTACAAGCCTATCAGTATAGGATTGACTACCTCTCCAAAAGTGGGAGCAGGAAGAAAACTTTGTGGCTTGTTCCACAAAAATAATGACCTTCATCAACCTGTGTCAGTTCTTGATTGACACCTTAGCTGGGATACCTAAGAACCCCAGCCTTTCTGGATGTTCTTGCAATATGCTTGTTGGAAAATTTACAATCATATTGTTGAGATACATGTAACACATTCATACCTTTCTCATTGAGCTCATATGTCTGAATGATATGTTGAGCTTGTTGCAAGCTTGCTTCTTCACCCTGATCATGCAAAAAATCCTGTAGTTCCTCAGCCGAAAGCACACAGTCCTCTCCTGAATATTGGTGGAAGATGTCCTCCAGCTCAGGCCGTTTCATTAGTCGTGTACAGAATTCCTCAATCTCAGATTCTTCCAAGCGGTCATTGTTTGATTTGTCACACTCCTAGTGAAAGAGAGGCAAAGGAATAAATAAGCTGCAGTAAAAACTGGATCAGAGGCACCTAATTAGCAACTGAATGTCCAACATGGAAAAAAGCAACTTTCAAACTTCCCCAGCCTGGCAACTTTCAGGTGTATTGATACCATAATCCTCCAATTTCCCAGCTCAGACAGCTGCCAGAAATTCCTAGGATTTTCCAAACTGATATGTTTTAGATACGCTTTAGATACATTGGGAATTGCAGTCCCAATGTATCTAAAGCATAACAGTTTGGGAAAGACTGTGGCTATACTAAGAGCTATCTGCTTTTTCCCCTTTACACCGCAATTACAACAGGTACTTAAAAACAAAGCACACCTATATAACATACACTGTTTAGTCTACAGCAACAAAAAAATACATGAAATTATGAAGAGTATTAAAAACTACTTGGTTCAGAATGAAATATAGTAAGTATTATGGCCTGAGATCCATGTTCTATATTATTTATTATCAAAAGTTGCATTAAAGAAGAACATAAAATTACCAAATGAAGAGACAACACTGATGTCTCTCATCTCTATGAATTGTCTCGAAACTTTTGAACACATTTATGCAGAGCTTTGGAGTTAACAACCTAGCAAGGCTGAAAGGCCTACAATAGCAAGTATAATGGAAGGGAAACTAAGAGAAGAAACAAAGTAGTATTCATCATGTCCTAGGACATGTTTTGAGTGGGAAATACATATTATATACATTTCTTCAGAATATCAAGTCCAAATAACATTGGGAGGTAGATTGATCTATCAAACAATAGTTCAAAATCATCTAGAGAATTTTCATAGCAGATAATGGATTTAAAGCTCAGTCTTTGTCCAATATTTTAACTAGTACAGGAACCATGGAATATACAAAAGCACCTTTAAATATAAAATTACTGCCGAAAAGCACATGAAATAGAACCCAGAAGGCAAGAGAGAGAATAATATGAATACCTTAAAGAGCTGATAGGCATAGATGTCATTCATATCTATGTTTACTATTCGCAACATGTTTTTGATCTCTTTGAAACTCATCTTATTGTCTTTGTTCTTGTCGGCTTCATGTAAGATGCCATGGATCCAGGTAGGGCCTAATGTAAGGACAATGTAAAAAACTGGGAAGCATCTGCCTTAAAATTTAAATTAATTCTCCTTCTGTTTTACATAATTAATTCAAGAAAATTGTGAAGATAAGTCTTAATACAAACTATTAAGAAAAAGGGAAGGAGTGTTGGGGCATATTTTAAATGCAGAAGACAGGGTACAAAGATATTAGCTATCCACAAATATTTGATTGAGCAATTTCTGTCTAATTCTTAGATATATGATTAAAATGTCCTTATCAAATTCAAGTTGTAAGAAAATAAAAATTTCTCGTCATATAACCTCTTTCAGAAAAAAATAAATTGCTGCTTCTAAAGCCAATAAATTATCCTTTGTTAGGTGAGGGTTTTCAAACAGAGAATGGTTACACTTCAGTAATATCACTGCCACATAATTCTTTGCTGGTGCATTTTCGCCTTTGAGGCATAACTCAACTTTTGATTCTGTGGCCATTGCCCTACATTCCCCTGCCATGGAAGATGTCACAAGATAGTAGGGGTAAATACTAATACTATTTGCTTCTTTTGCACATCACCAGTGCACAGCAACCCATGAAACCAAATGTGGCTCCAAATTCCATTATAAATATACCATATGTATTTTTAAAACTCAGAGGTCTAATACCTAACACAAGCCAAGGCATAGATTTTAAAAAAGAGAAAGGAGGGTTTTGTACTGATTCAACAAAAACTTCTTCTCTCTTTTTAAAATCTATGCCTCAGCTTTAAGGGGGAATAATATCTACCCCATTTCTAAGTCTTTGCCGATATAGAAAGAAAGGATATTGCTCAAGTTTTTCTTGCTGGCTCATGGCTTCACATCTGACCATCAGTTTTGTGAGTCCCCTCACCCACTGCTGGGCTTCAGTCCCAGTCTGAGCAGCCAGATCCAGGTTTTTCCGTTTCCCCCTGAAGACTATAGTGAAGCACTGCTCTTCTGCAAAAGAACCACCAAATTTCCGAAGCCCCTCAGATTGGTAACCTTCACGTACACTTTCAACATGGAGGATGGAGACTGAAAGACAAGGCATCAAAGGGAGTCATTCATGGAGAGAGATAAAAATTAAAAATATTCTAAGTGTCTCAACTCACCAAATACCTACCACTTTCAGTGAAAATGTTTTCATTTGCCATAAGAAAGCAGGGAAAGACTATAGTTGCCTTGCACCATGGGATGAACTGTATATTTGATAAATAAACAAATAGTAGAACACAGAACGAGCAGGCAAAAGACTCCAGTTTCAACTCACAATATTTCACCATAGGGCTGGAAAAGCCAGTCTCTGAGACCCTGGAGAATGAGTGTCATTAGTGCCAATTAATCTTTCCTGATCTTATATCTCTCAACCATACTGAATTCCAATTGTCATCATTCCAGATCAGCAGACAGAACGTGGGTCTGAAGTAGATGGAGCATTGTTTGGCTGTGATATAAGGTAGTTTTCTTTATTTCCCAACCAAGAGTCTATCAAAAACTCATTAAAAATTGTCCAGAATGAAGGTTTTATGATGCTTTAGGCTTATACCTGGCTAGGATGGGAATAATAACCTAGCACTCCTAGAAGAGGAAGCAAATCTCAGACCAGGATGTGTTTATTTAGCATTTTAATTGTTCAAACATTTCTCATTTACTATCTCAGCAAGACTTTAAATACCTCTGCAAAAAAGTGATTGGCTCCAACTTAGGAGAGAACTAGAGGCTTGATCAACCAAGGAAATGTACCATCTCCTCTCTGCTAGGATATCTCAAATAATGTTTCTTAAATTTCTTGCTCTCAGAACTCCTTTCCATTTTTAAAAATTATGGCAGACCTTTTGTTTATATAGTTTATACAGGTACTCCTCAACTTACGAGCACAATTAAGCCCAGAATTTCTGTTGTTAAGTGAGACATTTGCCCCATTTTACGACCTTCCTTGTCACAGTTCTTAAGTGAATCACTGCAATTGTTAAATTAGTAACATGGCTTTTAAGTGAATCTGGTTTCTCCATGGACCTTGTCAGAAGGTCGCGAAAGGTGATCACATGAACCTGGGACATTGCAATCATTATAAATATGAATCAGTTGCCAAGCATCTGAATTTTGATCACATGACCATGGAACAGTCATGTGAGAAACAGTTATAAGTCACTTTTTTCAGTGCCATTGTAACTCTGAACAGTCATTTAAAAAACTATTGTAAGTTTGGTTTACCTGTACTGATCCATTTTTGCCATATTAAATATTAAAATTGACAAATTCATATGTTCATTCATATAAAAATAACTGTATTAAGTCAATAAGATATTAACATAATAAACTATTTTTCATGGAAAAATATATATATTTTAACCAATAAACAAAGAATGATGTTGTTTCAAATTTTTGCAAATATCTTCTTGCAAACAGCTGGCAAATAATTATCATTTTAGAAGAATGCTGAGAGGGCCTTGGGGGAATCTCCACAAGTCCTCAGAGCATACTTTAACAAAGACTGCTCTTGAGTTCATCACAGACTGCAAGTTTCCCTTCTGTCAGATATCCACAAGAGGCCCATTTACTCTGGCTTCCTAATGTTGGTTTAGAAGTTCTTATAGTTTGGGAAGTAGAAGGAACGAAGTTTGGAAAAAGATGAAACAAGAAGTGGAAGCTGAAATTCTACCTGTGGAAGCAGGTAGACCTACATTCTTAGTGTCTGCAGATCCTCCCTCCTTCCCCTCCAAGCCAAATGGATCTGTCTTGTGAAATAGTCTTATTCTGAGAGGAAAAATTAATAAGAACTCTTGAAAAATTAAGTAAAAATGTGATGATTTCTGCCACTAAAATTACAGCCCAACATGAAAGGAAAAAAGTGAGAAGGAAAAAAAAAACCCTGCCATCTCTGAAAACAATAACAAAAATGGTGAATGGAATCAGCAACAATCCCACTACTTATCCCTTGCTTCAGATTACTATGATAGGCTTCCAGCCCCAATTCAAGAGCTGTCTGTCAGGCGTTTGTGTGTCTGCCAAGACACACATCAAGACTGAACTATGCACCCTGACTAAAGTACTGACAGCCAACAGCTTCCACAAAAGCAAAATCACCGGCTTGATCCACCAAAACACACTGAGACATAATAGAGACCCAGAAGATGAACAGACCTATGGAACAGCTATCTTGCCCTATATAAGAGGTACTACAGACAAAATTAGTAAGATACTACACAGACATCACATCAAGACTGCCTTCAAAACAAACAGAAAAATAGCAGCCATCCTTAGAAACCCCAAAGATAAAATTGACCTGGAAAACCAAGGCATATATGAAGTCCCCTGTGCATCATGCCCAGCCACATACATTGGACAGACCAATAGAAGAATAAGTACCCGCCTGGATGAACACAAAAATGCAGTCAAAAAGCAGGAACACACTTCCTCACTAGTCCAACACATGGAAGCCACAGGTCATAGCATCAACTTCAATGGCATCAAAACCCTAGCCACTATAGAAAACCCCAGCCACAGAATCATCAGAGAAGCCATAGAGATTGAAAAAAAGACCAGAATACATGAATAGAAGAGATGATTCCACCAGACTGTCAATCATTTGGAAGCCTGCACTCACAAACAAAAAAATCTCCACACCACAAGCCAGGCAAACACCTGGGCACAAACAGATCCCCCCCTGATACTTCCAGCTCAAACACACCCCAACGGGGCACCCAGATGAAACCCAGCTTCCTAACTAAAGATAGCCATCCATTTACCTGGAGCCAAGCTGCACTAAAGGCCTCCAATAAAGTAACACAATGTTGCCAGCCAATCAAGATACAAAAAGAGCCAAAAAACAGACAGAAGATATTAGAAACACCAATCAAGCAGAACACAGCAAACTCCAAGACCAATAAACACAGACCAAGACTCCCAACCAATCAGGATGAAGAAAAAACCATTCTGGCACAGCAATAGGCTGCCCCAAATGTAAATCTGAAACCACTGTAAAAGTCTGACTCACAGATGAACACTATACAGAAGCCTGATGATGGCAGATGACATTCAGCTGAAACTTTAAAAGCACAACTACTATGACGTGGGAAAATACCCGAACTAAGCTGAATGCCATATATATATGTGTGTGTGTGTGTGTGTTTGTGTGTGTGTGTGTGTGTGTGTGTATAGGTCTAGGTGTGCTCGGGTCTTTTCCTGTGTAAGTTTAAGAGTATCTTGGCGACATTTCAGCAAGGTCCCACTCGCCATCCTCAGGCTGGTGCTTTCGGCTTCATGCCAGTGCAAGCAATGCGGCTTTTTGGAGGCTTTTACTCGGAGCCAAGCCGCACTAAAAGCCTCCAATACAGGAAACACAATGTTACCAGCCAGTCAAGACAAAAAAAGCCACAAAATAGACAGAAGATATTAGAAACACCAATCAAGCAGAACACAGCAAACTCCAAGACCAATAAACACAGACCAAGACTCTCAACCACAGACGAACACAATACAGAAGCCTGATGATGGCAGATGAGATTCTGCCGAAACGTTGCTACAACTTTAAAAGCACAACTATAATGACGTGGGAAAATAGCCAAACAAAGCTGAATACCATATATATGTTTGTGTGTGTGTGTGTGTGTGTGTGTGTGTATGTATATATACAGAATCATCAGAGAAGCCAAAGAGATTGAAAAAAGACCAGAAAGCATGAGCAGAAGAGATGATTCCACCAGGCTGTCAATCATTTGGAAGCCTGCACTCACAAACAAAAAAATCTCCACACCACAAGCCAGACAAACACCTGGGCACAAACAGATCCCCCCTGATACCTCCAGCTCAAACACACCCCAACCAGGCACCCAGATGAAACCCAGCTTCCTAACGAATGATAGCCGTCCATTTACCCGAAGCCAAGCTGCGCTAAAGGCCTCCAATAAAGTAACACAATGTTGCCAGCCAATCAAGATACAAAAAGAGCCCCCCCCCAAAAAAAAACAGACAGAAGATATTAGTAGCAGAACACAGCACACTCCAAGACCAATAAACACAGACCAAGACTCTCAACCAATCAGGAGGAAGAAAAAACCATTCTGACACAGCAATAGGCTGCCCCAAATTTAAATCTGAAACCACTGTAAAAGTCTGACTCAAGACAAACACCACACAGAAGCCTGATGATGGCAGATGAGATTCTGCTGAAACGTTGCTAAAACTTTAAAAGCACCACGTGGGAAAATACCCGAACAAAGCTGAATGCCAGACATGTAAGTACCCGCGAAAACTTAAAAAAACATATATATATATATATATATCGTAAAATCGTAAAGGTTTGCATCCCGAGATAGAAGTTCAGAAGAAAGAGAGATTGCTCTTCGGGAAAAGTTTTTTATTTTTGTTCAGAATTTTCAGACTTGGTGTCTCAAGTCCGTCCTCAGTGAACAAGCAGTTGGAAATGTGTTGGGGAAGAAACTTTGGTCGTTATTTTTGTCGTTGAGGTCAGCGTTCTGTAGATTGGCAGCGCGGGTATCGATCGCGTGCTTGGCTTGTCAGTTGTTTGTTTTGGGTGCGAGCTGGGTTGTTTTTTGATGTGTGAGTCATCCAAATTTCGTGTAATCCTTGGTAATTGGGGTCGATGTCTTTGTGGCGATTGATGCAGTTGGGGCCGGTGTGCCATGCTTCGATGAATTCACGAGCATAACGTGTTTTGCCTGTGCCAATCACCTTGGCTGCATCCCAGTTAAAACAATGATTGTGCTCCATGCTGTGTATTGCTATTTGTGATAGGGGGTCTCTTCTTTTAACTGCTAGCGTGTGTTCATGGATTCTTTCGTGGAGTTGTTTTCCAGTTTGGCCAATATATTTCTGGGGACATGTTTTGCATGGTATTTCATATATAACGTTTTTCATTGAGGTGATTGGTAGTTTGTCCTTACCTGATATGAGTGTTTTTCTTAATGAAGTTGTTGGTTTGTGTGCAATATTGATGTTGAATGGTTGTAAATGTCGCGCTATGATTTCTGAAACGCCATGTATATATGGAAGTGAGTACCATTTAGGTGGGTCTCGTGGGTTCTTGTTGTTTGTGTCTGTTTGTTTATGTGGTTTATGTGGTTTGTGGCGCAGGCAGTCCTTGATAAAGCTTTTTGGGTATCCGTTGGTTGTGAAGAGATTGTAGAGGAAGTTTAATTCTTCTTTTCGTGTCTTTTTATCTTGGCAATAAGTGTAAGCACGTTTGAAGAGTGTGGAGATGCAGCTTCGTTTGTGTGTAGTAGGGTGATTGCTTCGGTAGTGAAGTATGATGTCTGCGTTTGTTTTCTTTCTGTATACGCTTGTTTGTAATTTACCTGTTTCAAGAAGTTTCAAGTTGACGTCTAGAAATGATAATTGGGCATTATTCATCTCTTCTCGTGTGAATTGTATGTCTGGGTGTATTGAGTTGATTGCTTTATGTAGTTGTTCTAAATCAGTGCGTTTGACAATGACAAATGTGTCATCAACATATCGAAGCCATAGTTTTGGTTTGAAATTTGCAAAAACGGATTTTTCTAGATCTTGTAACACTATTTCGGCGATGAAACCTGAAATAGGTGAGCCCATTGGTGTGCCTTTCTTCTGGAGATAGAATTTTCCGTTGAATTGGCAGTAGTTGGTTAGGCAAAGTGTAATTAGCTCCATCACTTTATCAGTGGGAATATTGATGGGTTTTTCTTCTAGTTGGTGTTGAATTATATTTTTGGCATGTTCAAGAGGGATCGATGGGAAAAGTGATATAACGTCGAAGGATACCATGCATTCGTCAGGTTCCAATTGTATTTCTTTGATCCGATCAAGAAAAGTGTATGCATTTGTGATGCTGTATTCTGAGTCTGCAATCAGATGTTTAAGATGTTGGAGAAGCCATTTGGCTAAGTTGTATGTGGGGGTTCCGATGAGTGAAATTACCATGCGGAGTGGAACATTTGGTTTATGTATCTTCGGGAGACCGTATGCTCTGGCAATGGAGGGACTGGGTATTAGGATGAATTTGCTATCTTCAGTTGAAAGGAATTTTTCTTTAGAGAGTCGTTTGATAGTTGAAATTATTGTATTATTTTGTTTCTTTGTTGGATCATTTGGTAGTTCTGTGTATGTTGTGCTGTCTTCTAATAATGTAGTTGCTTTGGTGATGTAGTCGTCTCTGTTCATGATGACAGTGGCACCTCCTTTATCTGCAGGAAGGATGACAATAGATTTGTCTCGTCGTAAGGATTGTAATCCAAGATTTTAAAATCCAAGATTTAAATATATATATATATATATATATATATATATATATATATATATATATATATATATATATATATATATATATATATATATATATATATATATGTGTTATTCGGGTTTTCTTTCTTTCTACATGGTTTTTTCTTTCTACATGGAAGTGTGGTGGTGGCATCTTGTGTGGCTCTCAGGGGTGTGGGTCTGGTGCCACACTTCCATGTAGAAAGCAGACTCACACCCACACAGAAGATGAAACACGATCATGGACCAGAAGCCGCACTGCAGCTGCATCACTATCCACTTCAAACCCCTCTGAGCTATACATGAAGCGAACTGACCTCCACCATGAAGATGCAGCACGACCACGAACTCGAAGCCAAACAGCAAGATCACAGCTCACCAGCTCAAACCCTCCAGCAACTAAGACTAACCTGAGCACAATCAAGCCCCCACCTGAACAGAACACGCCTCCAGCCAATCAGAACACAGCCAACCCCCCAACCAATCAGAACACAGCCAAACCCCCAACCAATGAGAACACACCCCCACCCAATCAGAACACAGCCAAGTCACACCCCCACTAGCAGTTAAAAGGAAGAAGCAGCTGCAAGCTCACATTACTCTGAGAAGCACAGAGCTGAAGACCAAGCCTGAAGATGATGAATGAGACTTCATCGAAACGTTGCCTAGATACTTCCAATCTTACGCGGGAGAAAACCCGGATAACCAAAGATCCACATACAAATACCTGCGAGAACCTCAGAAAACATATACCGTATATACTCGAGTATAAGTCGAGTTTTTCAGCCCATTTTTTGTGCTGAAAAAACCGCCCTCGACTTATACTCGAGTCAGATTCCCCTCTGAAAAAAAAATGGTGTGGAGCTCCGAAGCTGGGCAGCCGCTTCCCTGCTTCCGTGTTTCCTTTGCAACTTTTAAGCATGCGAGGGGGAGGCTTTTCTGAGCTCTAGGCTGAAAAAGCAATGGGAGCCGAGGTCGCTCCACTCAGTTTCATTTCCTCAGCTCCAGCTGCTTTCAGTCCACTCGGGAGGAGGGGGAGGGGGAGGAGGAGGGGGAGGCTTTTCTGAGCTTTAGGCTGAAAAAGCAACGCGAGCTGAGGTCGCTCCACTCAGTTTCATTTCCTCAGCTCCAGCTGCTTTCAGTCCACTCGGGAGGAGGGGGAGGGGGAGGGGGAGGCTTTTCTGAGCTTTAGGCTGAAAAAGCAATGCGAGCCGAGGTCGCTCCACTCAGTTTCATTTCCTCAGCTCCAGCTGCTTTCAGTCCACTCAGGAGGAGGGGGAGGAGGAGGGGGAGGCTTTTCTGAGCTTTAGGCTGAAAAAGCAATGCGAGCCGAGGTCGCTCCACTCAGTTTCATTTCCTCAGCTCCAGCTGCTTTCAGTTCACTCAGGAGGAGGGGGAGGAGGAGGGGGAGGCTTTTCTGAGCTTTAGGCTGAAAAAGCAATGTGAGCCGAGGTCGCTCCACTCAGTTTCATTTCCTCAGCTCCAGCTGCTTTCAGTCCACTCGGGAGGAGGGGGAGGGGGAGGGGGAGGCTTTTCTGAGCTTTAGGCTGAAAAAGCAACGCGAGCTGAGGTCGCTCCACTCAGTTTCATTTCCTCAGCTCCAGCTGCTTTCAGTCCACTCGGGAGGAGGGGGAGGGGGAGGGGGAGGCTTTTCTGAGCTTTAGGCTGAAAAAGCAACGCGAGCTGAGGTCGCTCCACTCAGTTTCATTTCCTCAGCTCCAGCTGCTTTCAGTCCACTCGGGAGGAGGGGGAGGGGGAGGGGGAGGCTTTTCTGAGCTTTAGGCTGAGAAAGCAACGCAAGTGGAGGTCGCTCCACTCAGTTTCATTTCCTCAGCTCCAGCTGCTTTCAGTCCACTCGGGAGGAGGGGGAGGAGGGGGGGGGAGAGAGAGAGAGAGATATCATAAGAACGGCTCTTGGTTTTTTCTTGCAAGGGAGAGAGTGACTCCTGCCTACCACTGTCATCATCATCATCTTTTGCGTTAGTGAATCAATCAAACCTTTCATGATAGTGAGATCGTTTCCCAAATTTCCCTTAAATCAGGGAAGAAATCAGAAACAAACCTTTGGGCTGAGAATAAGCTTGTTCCTATGATGCCATTTTTGTTCACTTCAGTGTGAAAAGTGTGAAAAAACACACTTCTTTTTCTTCATCTTCTTGTTCCCTATTTACTGGTCTCTTTCAAAGAGGAAATTGTGAACATCAAACTTATTCTCAACTGTCCTAGTGAAAGTTTTTATTGGCATCTATTTTTATTTTTGAAATTTACCAGTAGCTGCTGCATTTCCCACCCTCGACTTATACTCGAGTCAATAAGTTTTCCCAGTTTTTTGTGGTAAAATTGGGTGCCTCGACTTATATTCGGGTCGACTTATACTCGAGTATATACGGTATATATATATATATATATATATATATATATACGGTATATATATATATATATACGGTATATATATATATATATATACGGTATATATATATATATATATATATATATATATATATATATATATATATATATATATATATATATATATATATATTGATTTGTCTGTTTTAAATGTATATCAAATAAATGTTTTTTCTAGAATTAAAAAAAGAAAGAAAATTAACAACCGGTTCTCTCGAATTGGTGCGAACTGGCTGAATTCCACCACTGCACCACCATCACCTTTCCACTGCAAACCTGCAGGGGTTTTTAAAATTTGTTTTTAATCTTTTGTAATTTTAAATTGTTTTTATAATTGTTTTTATATCTGTATGTTTTATTACATTGTAAGCTTGATCTTTCAGAGTCAATTTGAACCATGAGGTGGGCAGAATATTGATTAATAATTCATTGATTAATTACATGTAATAGCATTTCAGTTTAAGGAAAACCAATCCTAGACATATTGGCCAGTTTGTCCTTCAACACTTCCCACTGTCTAAGAAATGCCTTCACTTCTACCTCACCATGCATGAGAATTAGTTATTATTTCTGAGAATCCTACTTTGGGGGATTTGAATCTCCATGTTTGACATAGCAACATAAAGAAGGAAAAGATACATTCGTAACTTTTGATTAGTACATGTGGGTGCACTCTTATTCTGAATGATGATTCCAGAAAGAGGGTTCTTAGTATTACACATCAAAAAACATTATGCAGTTTTTCAACTGGAAAGAAAATCAGTACAATGGAAGTAATGGAAAACAATGTGAGAATAATAGATGTAAGGCAATCTCAACATTTTATGTAAAGAAAGGGAGAGAGGGTGGGTTTGCATAGCTGCGATGGGATGTCTAACGGATATTAAGAACATGAAGATAAAAGAAGAAAATTGTTATTCGAGGGAGCTGCACTATTATAGAAAACTTGGTTTAGTTCAGGAGAGGAAGAAACATTTGAAACTAATTCCACCTTAATTATATCAGGATAAATTCACCTGGAAAATTGGTCTTATGACTTTTCAACATTTTATTATGTTACCCTATGAGCAATTAAAATCTTTTCAGCAACCCCAGTAGGTTTTGTTTCCAAGTGAGGATCTATAGCTGGAGTCTCTGAAAGACCAGGAATGGCATTGCAGCAGAGATTAGAAGCCAGATGATAAATTCTGGCTGGCCGCTGTTCTTCTGGACAAAGAAGAGATTGTAAGATCACCCACTTCCATCCTGGACTATTGCTCCTCATGAGAAGACTGTATGCCTGGCCTAATCAGTTACCCCAACAAAGATGGATCATAGAGCACCTGATTGTTAGTTATCATATGCTATTTCACCATCACATGCTCAAGCAAGTCTGTATTTCAAAAAAAAAAAAAAAGCCTACATCCCAGCTCTTATATTTAGCAGTCAAGCCACAATTCAACCTATTTAATCTTCCTGCTATTTTCCCTTGCCTCACCCTGTCCTAGTAAAGTATTTATCTTTCAAAATGCATTCTGGCAAGGCAGTGCTACCCCTATCAAGTTTTTTTTTTAAATGTCCAAAGAAAACAAATAAATCTTCCTTCCTACCTCACACCCTGTTCTCAAAGAATCAACCATGAATAACTCATAGCCAGGAGAGTACAAGTATTTCTTGTTTGCGAATGGGAAGAGCTACTTTTACAAATTAACAGACTTAGCTATGAATCAGGAAGTCCTCAGTCACAATTCTTTTTATATATAATTGACCATTGACCACCTATTCCTCTCCTCCTTCTCTCTCCTCCCTTTTTAAAGGAATATTTAAATTGTTTTCAATGTAGGTAAAAAGGTAAGTCAGAAACAAAGAACTAAAATAGAACAAGAATGGATATTATATTATGGATATGACATAAGTCATATCCATTATATAATAGAGCCATTAATAACTCTGACCACATGGAAAAATAGTGGTCCATTTCAGAGTTCATAGATGGAATATGAACACGTATCTTAATCAAAGATTTAAAGTCCTGTATGGCAGAAATTTTGCACTGAATTAAAACAAACATTTAATTCCTTATACATTGTTATATAAATTCTGAATTTTGGATACAGTTAAATATCACCTATAAACCTTATTTAATTACTGCTCAATTAAATGTGGCAATTAGAAATTAAATTGATGCAAATTTTGTCTATCACTACAATTATTTTCCTGAGAAGAGGATCAGAAATAAAAGGTTTTATTATTTAATGAATATTGATATAATTATAAGTATTAAGAAAAATAGTAGACATATTATTTAATAGTGAACTGACAATCTGTCTTTAGAAAAAGAACAATATTGACATATTTAAATGTAATTCTTTCAGTTAAACTTTTTCTTTGAATCTAGTGTAATTGTTTGCTTGTTTTCATTTTCTTCATACAAAGTGGATTACCAGACCCACAACTATTGTATAAAACATCTAAAAACTATAACAATAAAAGGGGGAAATGGTGAGAAATAAAACTCATATGAAATTAACTAAAGTTGAGATGGTTGTTGCTATTGGTTTATGTGGGATCTTGTAAACTAAAATGTGATAGGATTTTTGAAATATTTAACTCTGTATAACAAAGTCTATGTGATATTCTATATTTACTGAAAATAATTAATCTTTTGCAAAAGGATATGAAAGTAATTTTGATCTGCTTTCAAGCTCCATTCTTTCATATTTGATTTAAATAGGAAACTGAAAATGACAATTGGTGCATACAAACAAGAAAATTTGAATGAAAATGATCTGATGACCTCATGACAGTTTTATAGTGGATTACATTAATCCCAGGAAAGACAAAAATCTAGCTGTGATTACTTGTGAGGAAATAACGCTGTCAAAGACAAAGCCGGGTTGTTTTTTTTTTAAAAATGGACAAACCTCTGTTTTTTCTGTCTTGTCACAATTGTAGCCTCCAGTTAGCATCTCAAATAAACAATTACTACAGCGCTATGCTAACATTTTATCCCACAATGGTGAAAAGCTCTGAAGCTGTAAATCAGAAGGATATATAGTATAATTGATCATATTTAGATACATGTGTGTGTGTGTGTGTATTCCTTTTCTCTCTATCACTATACTCCTCTTCCATGAATCACCGTCTTTTCCTATCAACATAAAATTTCCAACTAATTGAGCTTATCAACATTGAACATTAAAGATGGGAAGATGTCTGAGTTTTTAATTCTGGAATAAGCAACAGTAAGATTTCTCTAAGTATTTAGCGCAGAAATGGGCTGCAAATAGTAGATCATAAGAATTTATGTTAAATAGGTAGAATTAACACACTTAGTAAAATTCAGAATATAACACTTGTAAATACTTTGAAACTTACAAATATGTTTGGAGTGGGCCTTTTTAAAACGAGTCTCAAACCAAATAGACATCCCATCTTCAAGAAGCCGGAACAGCCTTTGTTTCTGGGGCTGATAAGTCTTGACTTTCCAGAAACTGGTTCCCTTCAGCATTATCTTAATATCTTCATCATCTGTCAAACCTGGAGAGAAAACAGCAGGGGGAAAGATGAAACAAATTTAGTACTTAATGCACATCTTGAAATAAAAGAGCAAGAGGCATTGCTTTTTACCATGATTTAGAACTTTTTTTTTCTGGGCAAACCTTGGAATTTGTAAAATACCATGTTTCTCCAACAATACACCTCCCCCCCAATAGGAAGACCCAGCATATTTTCTGGCATAAAATGAAATTAAGCCCCTCCCCCCAAATTTAGGTCTACTTTAAAACATGCAAAATTGGGCAGGGGAGGCAGGGCGGGAATTTACCATTAGGAGTGCCCTGCGGACAGCTACGCCTCACCGTCAGCCACTCCTAACACTATGGTGGAGCATGGAGGGCTCCCTTACCCCTCCCTTACCCGGGTCAGCAGGCGGGCATCGTCAGCGTGGATGTCTGGCAGCGTTTCAGCTGCTTCTCAGGCCTCCGTAGCTTTCACTGTTTCTACCGGTGCTGGCACCTCTCTCGCCAGCGCCATCTCCAACAACAGCATCTGAGTCACTCCAGCTTTTCCTCCGTCCCTGTAACAACAGGGAAAAAAAACATTTTGAGGTACTTGGGAGCGTCGCATGCTGCATTTTGGTTTAATCCCAAGTGGCTGGGTGGGCGTGAGAAGAGCCGAGAGAGAATCTCTGCTGCTGCTACCCTTGGTGCTCCAGCCTCAGACTCTGCAAGTTTGCAAAAGTCCCGGTGCGCAGCCCGTTCCTGCATTCCAAACGCTCAGGCCGAGCTGCAGCTGTCCCTCTCTCACCAGCGCCATCTCCAATAACAGCAGCAGCAGCAGCGGGAACCATGGAAACATTTCAGCCACTTCTCGGGTGGGGGAGCCACCTCCATAACTTCCACAGTTCCCACCGCTGCTGCCGCTGTTGTTGGAGATGGCGCTGGTGAGAGAGGGACAGCTGCAGCTCAGCCTGGGCGCTTAGAATGCAGGAACAATTTGCTCACCGGGACTTTTGCAAACTTGCAGAGCCCAAGGCTGGAGCACCAAGGGTAGCAGCAGCAGAGACTCTCGCTCGGCTCTTCTCATGCCCACCCAGCCGCTCGGGATTAAACCAAAACGCAGCGTGCGACGCTCCCAGGTACCTCAAAATCTTTTTTTTCCTATTGTTATGGGGACAGGGGAAAAGTGGGAGTGACTCAGATGCTGTTGTTGGAGACGGCACTGGTGCGCGGGGGGGAGAAATTAATTCACCCCCAAAAACATCCTAACCGTTTTTGGAGGGCTCAAAAAAAGATAAGGCCGGCCTTATTTTGTGAGAAACACGGTATTAGGTGAAATGAACTTTTCACTTATCTACAATCAGTCAACACCATCCAGAAGAATGGAAGAGGCAAGAAAACAACTACAGTTGCCATTTTCCTTTCTCCCCATCGTTTGGTTTTTAAAAGCCTGTATCCTGACATTTTGGAAAAAATAATTTTATGGTAAGGTTTGGAAACTCTTACGATACTTCTTAAGATCCAGTTATCAATGTCTACCCTGCACATTTTCTGATTCTTTGTCACAGTAATATGATTCAGACTCAATTTCCAGAGCAGGCAAATCCAAAAGATCAGAAGAAGACAAAGACAAAAGAGGGGTGATGGTCACGTTTCAGATCCAAAAGATCCTAATCTAAATCTCCTGGCACAGAAGAACAGCTGATGGTCAGGAAAAAAAAGGAAAAATAGCAACTTAGCAGGCAAGTTTGTTGGGTAAGAAGTGAGTGGGCGGGAAGGTTTCCCGCAGGCCATGTGAGTGGCGCAGCCTTGTGTTTCTATACAGCCTGGAGTAATTGCTTTGGGGGGATGCTCTAAGGGTGACATTTCTCTGCAGCCCACCAAAATTATCTCGTGGCCCATGGCAACCGCGGGTTTAGAAGATGATTGGAATATGGAAAACATTGAACCACTGGCAAAATACACATAAGAGAGAAGTACATAGTTCAATATTACTTTTCTTTGTGGTTTAAGCTTTCTAAAAATGAAAGCAAAAAAAGATCAGTATTATACTTGGAATGAGGAAAATAAAAATGGAAATACAAAAAATACAGTAAATGTGTCCACTTATAAGATGCATATGACCAAATATATTCAGATGGACACTTTGACCCATAGGATGCAAAGTTGCTGCACCTTTTATTCTGGAAAAATAGACAAAAACTTTGGTTAATTCCTGTTACCGGTTTCTGGTTGTCCCCCAAAGGGAGAAATAGATGGGATTATACTTAATATTTAATCTTCAGGTAAAAGGCTTAATAGCCAAATTAAAAATTGCTTTTTCTGCCACGTTCACAGATTAAGAAGGCAATTGTGTTGAAGAAGCTTTATATTCCTTACAAGATTATTATCCTCCACTTTCTGTTGGGACCTACATAGTTTCAATGTTTGGATAACAGAAAAAAAAATGAAACAAAGAGATACACTGTATCATTATATATTAAGAAATTCCGACTTCCAGTTCAGGCTTCTTCAGTGACGGACTGAAATCCGCGATCGTGCATGGTTTTGATCCATGCTCGCCGCTGGAGTGCCCTGAGCCACCCGGATTCGGGGCTGAAGCCACCTCATAGAGGTGGTAAAGAAGGGGGAGCCATCAGCAGGGTTGAAGAGAGCTGCATCTCTCCTCCTCAGCTGGCCATTACTCCCTTTCCCAAAGGTGGTTGCAGCGGTGGTCAGAAATGGCCACCTCAAAGAAGAACCCAACCGGACAAGACTGTGCAGGAGGAAGTTTAAAGGAGAAAGTTTGACTGACTGGGTTGAATGGAGAATATCTACCGTATATACTCGAGTATAAGTCGAGTTTTTCAGCACATTTTTTGTGCTGAAAAAAACCCCCTCGGCTTATACTCGAGTCAGATTCCCCTCTGAAAAAAAATGGTGTGGAGCTCCGAAGCTGGACAGCCGCTTCCCTGCTTCCGTGTTTCCTTTGCAACTTTTAAGCATGGGAGTAATCGGAAGCAGAAAAGTTCTTGCTTGAGGATATTTTGTTTTTTCTTTTTTTAACTGTTTTTTTTTGGGGGGGAAGACCCACCGCCATGTGAGAATGCTCAGACACGAAATCTATCCAACCGAAAATAAGTGTGTGTGTGTGGGGGATTTTAACAGAGGGAAGATATAGGGAGAAGGCAAAAGCGACAGAAGATCCTTCAGGGGAAACTGAGGGGGAGACTCACCCTTGGTCCAGATGAGCCCCCTTCCCCTTTCTCTAGTCTGAGAAAACAACGCGAGCCGAGGTTGCTTCGGCTCCACTCAGCTTCATTTCCTCAGCTCCAGCTGCTTTCAGTCTACTCGGGAGGAGGGGGAGGCTTTTCTGAGCTCTAGGCTGAGAAAGCAACGCGAGCCGAGGTCGCTCCACTCAGCTTCATTTCCTCAGCTCCAGCTGCTTTCAGTCCACTCGGGAGGAGGGGGAGGAGGAGGTGGTGGTGGCAGCTCGCGTTGTTTTCTGATAGTGAGATCATTTACCAAATTAATTGATTCACTAACCCAAAAGAAGAAGATGTTGATGACAGTGGGAGGCAGGAGTCACTCTTTCTCTTGCAAGAAAAAAGCAAGAGCCGTTCTTATGATCTCTCCCTCTCTCTCTTTCTCCCCGTAATACAGTAAAGCCCTTTCCAGCATGCGCGCGCGATCCGCCCCCCTGGGGTTTTGCATTTGCAAGGTGCAAAGGGGCGGGGGCGGATCGCGCGCGCGTGCTGGAAAGGGCTTGACTTTATTGGGGGGGAAAGAGAGAGAGAGAGAGAGATATCATAAGAACGGCTCTTGGTTTTTTCTTGCAAGGGAGAGAGTGACTCCTGCCTCCCACTGTCATCGTCATCATCTTTTGGGTTAGTGAATCAATCAAACTTTTCATGATAGTGAGATCGTTTCCCAAATTTCCCTTAAATCAGGGAAGAAATCAGAAACAAACCTTTGGGCTGAGAATAAGCCTGTTCCTATGATGCTATTTTTGTTCACTTCAGTGTGAAAAGTGTGAAAAAACACACTTCTTTTTCTTCATCTTCTTGTTCCCTATTTACTGGTCTCTTTCAAAGAGGAAATTGTGAACATCAAACTTATTCTCAACTGTCCCAGTGAAAGTTTTTATTGGCATCTATTTTTATTTTTGAAATTTACCAGTAGCTGCTGCATTTCCCACCCTCGACTTATACTCGAGTCAATAAGTTTTCCCAGTTTTTTTGTGGTTAAATTAGGTGCCTCGGCTTATATTTGGGTCGACTTATACTCGAGTATATACGGTATTTAAGGTACCTGGAACCTGAATTTTAAAGACTAATACTATTCCTAAAAAAGATCTTAAGCAGCGAAAGAGAAAGGGAAAGGAAACGGAATTGGCTTTTTTTCCTCTAATATTGAGAGTTTTAATTGACTTAGAATGTTAAGAAGAGATTCGAATAAGAAATTGAAACTAATCCACTTTGACATTAATAGGCTATTTCTAGCTGAAAATAAAGTGTCAAAGGGATAAAGATTCTTGGATAATTTAAAATTTTTCTTAAAAAAGAAAAAAAGAAAGCAGAGGAGGGAAAAAGGAAACAAGAAGTTGGAATCTGGAAAACGGAGGAGACCACCTGGAACTTTAAAAAAATCGATAGTGGAATTTTAACAAGGCTTGCAAAATATATATTGTAGCTGAAACTTTGTTACAAGATAACAAAGCCCCGGGAAAGAAAAAGTGAGAAAAGAAGCAAGAAACAGTTTTTGATTATTGGGTGATTCCTGGAATTTCGGATGGTGGATCCTAATGAAACAAAATAAAATCAATTGGGGGTTGTTTAAAATTTTTTAAAATGGAATCACTCCTTGAAGAGTTAAAAATGAGACTTAAAGAACAAAAAGAAGAAGCACATGAGGGAAAAGAATCTTTTGGCTTCATATTTCAATTTTTAGAAATGGAGATTTTGAACTACAAAAGACAACATTTTGAACTATGAAAGAAACGCTGGCAGAACAAGAAGGGCGGGATAAAGAAGAAGCCATCTTTAATGACCAAGCAACTTTAAGCAGAGTAAAAAAGGGAAAGGGGGAAAAGGGAGTTAAAAACTTAAACATTGAAGCAACAACCAAAAAAAAGAGTAATTTGAAAAGCAATCATATTAGAAAGAAGCAGAAGGATCACAAAAGGGAGAATCAGATAGAAAAGGGAATAAAAAAGGGAGGGAGAAGAAGAGAGGGAAGGGGGAAAGGAAAAGAAGCTACAAAAGACAGAAACAAGATATAAAGGTACAGGAAAAGCGTACAAAAATTAAAGGTATAAACCTATTTAAAAGACACAGAGATAATGGTTAAAATTTAACTTAAGGAGAGGATTCTGCAAGGGTGCATGGGATAGTATTGTTATATTAGAAATAGAAAAGGGTTAGAAAATATGTTTAGATGATTAAAGTGATAGAAAAAATTTGAATTTATGTGTAATGGAATATTTGTTTCTAAAGAGAATAAGGCTCTCAATGATTTAAAAAGAAAGTTAAAAATAATTGAAAAGAAACATGGAAGAAACATAGTGTGTATTTTTAAGGGAATGTACCAAGCAGAATTTGATTGAAAATAGGTATGTGTTATAAAATAGAGGTTAAAAATGAATGTTATAACTGTAAAAGTGTAACTTAATTTTTTAAACAAGATTTGAAAAAAGATACAAAAGTGTTACACTCCAGTCTAGTAATTACAGGTGAAAATTTGTTTTATGAGAAAAAGATAATATGAAATTGTAAGCAGGACAGACAAAAAAAATAAAAACATTGATTAGAAAGATTTTAAAAATTAGAAAAAGATATGTAATTGAATTAAGAAAGGCGTGAGATAATTTAAAATAAGACTATAGGAAGTAAAGAAAGGGAAAAGCTATTGAAAAAATTGCGAAAATAGGTATAAGATATGGATTATAATATATAAGATAAATATGTATTGAGTTTATGTCTGTGTGGAGACGTGATAACCCGGGGTCGTGCTGTTCTCAAAAAAAGATATTTTATATGTATTTATATCTTTTGTGAAAACTTAAATAAAACTTTTATAAAAAAGAAAAGAAAAGAAATTCCAAACGCAAGCGGGGCAGGTATTTTTCTATGCCACACCTAGCCTGCCGCTTGTCCAGCAGAATACTTCATAGTGTTTCCTGAAATCTATCAGCAGAAATATTTCTGTTTCTCTTAGTAGATGAGGAAAGTAATAGAAACAGGCATAGAGATAAGATTCATTTGGATATCATTTAAAAAAAAAACCAGAGGAAAAGCATTAAAATTGATGTACAAAAAGTACATGACTGAAATCTGGATTCTTCTCCGGAGAACTGCTGCGAGCATCCAGAGAGTGGGAGGTGCTCCAGTCTTCACTTCTCACAGGCTGAGCTGAAATTGAGGAACGCCCTCCTCCTCCATGTGACTCCTCCATGCGTTCCCCCCATTTTTTAGCTCAGCCTTCGAGAAGACAGGCAGCTTTCTTCGTTCCTTGGCCGTTTCAGGTGTCGTTACAGAGGCCCCTTTTTTCTTGTCTTGCCTTTTGCAAATTGCTTGGCCTCAGCGTTCATTTGGTCTATTTAGAATTAAATTATTGTTTTTGCTGTACCTTCTTGGGTCTATTTGGTTTTCCTTACTTGAACCTGACCCCTTTTTTTGTAGTTAAATGCCAGTGTATATATTCAGGTTTTTTAATTTAGCTTGCTGGAATTTTTTCTGTTTTTTTAATTGCATAAGGTTTAAAAAAAAGAGAGAGAGAAAGGAGATTTTTTTGAATAGATAATACTAGCTCTAGAATAAAATTTCTTCAAAAAGGGGGACGTGACCCAATTTTAGGAAAACCGGTTTACGTTTGTAGGCCGAACTCCTAGGCGTGCCAACCGCCATTTTTCTTCCAATACCATGGCAGAGGCTAATCCTACTGGCTCTTCTCTGAAGGCCAAGTCTAAGACGCACTACCTTCGCAAAAGGGACAAGGATTCTTCCAGTGCTTCTCAAAGAGATGCCTTACGACGTCATAAGGCCCTAGAAAGGGAGTTTAGCAAGCGGGCTAAAGAGTCACACTCTATAACACCTGCCTTTTCCTTCTACCCCCCCCCCCGCCGAGCCAACCCTCTTCCTCTAGGGGCGGTACTTCCACCCGAGGCCTCCAGCCCTCTCATGTACCAGAGGCGGCCTTTACGCCGACCGCTGCAGGCTTACGCTCTGAGGATCCTGCTCCAATCATTGTACCTGAGAACATCAGGGAATGGATGCAGTCTGCCATCCGTCAAGGCATAGCTGAAGGAATGCAGCAGCTCGCTAGACCGGATTCCCGAGGGAGGACTCCCGAGGCTGAGTCTTTATCCGGGAGATCTCCTTCTGCACAGCATGGTCAGGTACCTCCTCACGTGGATGTTCCATTCCCAGAGGGGGAGGATACCCAAGAAGAAGAGGGAGTGGGCCTTGAACCGTTCGGAGAGTACGAAGGTTCTGATAGAGGTTCCTTACAGTATTCGGAACCCTTTCTGGAGGGGGACCTAATGGAGGGAGAAATGTCAGAAGATGAGGGTCTTTCTCCTGAACAACCTGCTGTTGTGGGTCTTTTTAAACCCCATTTATTTAAGTCCTTGCTATTTAAGGCAAAGAACATTTCAGGTCTAGCCTCTCAGCCTCCTTCTGAACCCCCTCCATCGAGTCTAGAAGGTCCTGATGACCTTATGTTCAGACAGCCGACAGTGGCAGCAGACATTATTCCGCCCCCCCCCAATCTTCTCAGATCTGGTTGCAAAGCAGTTCACCTCGGTGGGTCCTTCTCCGGCCCCTTCTAGTCAGGACAAGTGGTTGTTTACCCTGGATTCGGATTTCTCAGCTATGTTAGACACCCAAGAAGTAGATGATCCAATTGTAAGGCTTGCTTCCTCTTCCAATCCTACCGATGCACTAGAGGCACTGAAGCCAGAGGATAAGCAAGCGAAGATGGCGCTCCGGCGGGCTCACACCGCTGATGCCTGGGCTATCCAGTCGGCCACGGCCGCTTCCTTTTTCACCCGATCCTCCATCAGGTGGCTCAGACAGATGAAGCAACACATTTCCCCAGCTGATACCAGAGCCCATCAAGATATTGCAAAGATCACGGCAGCGGCGGAATTTGCAGCCGACGCTACCTTTCATTCAGTTAAGTTCTCATCCCAAGCTATTTCTTCCCATGTTTCTGCCAGACGATTGCTTTGGCTTCGACACTGGCAGGCTGATATTAAAAATAAGTCTAAGTTGGCTTCAGCCCCCATAGTAAAAGGGAAATTATTCGGGCCCGCTCTGGAGCCATTGCTCCTGGAAACCCGACATAAGAAAAAGTTTCTGCCTTCACTTTTTCGGAGGCAGGAAGCCAAGAGTTCCCAGTCCTTTCGGAGGGGCTCCTTTCGTCCCTCCTTCCAGTCATCATTCTCTCCTAGATTTCAGGGCTCCCCCTCATTCCGGCCGTCCTACCAGGACCGGGGCAACTCAGGAGACAGAGGCAAGAGAGGGGGCAGCTACAGAAGGCCCTTCAGGTGTTCCAGGAGTAGAGTGGCCCGCCGGCCCAGGTAGCATTGCAGGTTTTCTTACCACAGGCGGCCGCCTCAGGCATTTGGGAGGAATCCACCTCTGATACTTGGGTTACAAATTCAGTGCGCTTTGGCTTGACCCTGCTGTTTCTCTCTCCTCCCCCCGAACATTTCAGGGTTTCACCCATTTCTAGGAATCCTACTAAACGGGCTCTTATGGCTTCTGCCATCAAACATCTCTCTGATATTAGGGCTATTCAACCTGTACCCCCATCCCAATAGGGAAGGGGTTTCTATTCACTTTTATTCTTGGTGCCTAAACATTCCAGGGGATGGAGACCCATTTTAGATCTTAAGAAGTTAAATCGTTTTATTGTACGCCATAAATTCAAAATGCAGACTCTGCAGTCGATTTTACAGGGCATCAGAGAAGGAGACTGGCTTACGTCAATTGACCTTTCTGAGGCTTATCTCCATATTCCCATTCATTCCTCGTATTCTAAATATCTCAGATTTTGTTATAATAATCAGCATTTCCAGTATGTAGCCCTCCCCTTTGGTCTAGCCTCAGCTCCGAGATCTTTCACTAAGGTGTTGGCGGCTATTGCAGCTCACCTTAGACAAATTCCCATCCGGATCCACTGTTACCTTGGCGATATCCTGGTTGTATCCCCTTCCCGACATCAAGTCGAGAGCGATACTAGCGCTACCCTCTCGGTACTTCAGTCCCACGGATTCTTAGTGAACTGGGAGAAGAGTCAGCTTACCCCCTCCAATAGTATATCCCATCTAGGGGCTGTGATTGACTCTGTTGAAGGAAGGGTCTTTCTCTCTCAGGAGAGACTTATTAGTATCAGCACCACTATCAAGGATATCCGGCGGACCGGAAAAGCATCGTTGCTCAATTTATCCAAACTGCTAGGGAAGCTAGTTTCCTGTATTTCCATTATTCCATGGGCTCGCTTGCATTCCAGATCTTTGCAATGGTTCCTCCTGCCGTATCAGCGTTCAGGAAGGAGCACGTCAAGGTTTATGGTGGGGGTCCCGCCGAGAGTTCTCGCCTCCCTCCTGTGGTGGATGCGACCATCTGTCAACAGAGGTCAGTTATTCCAGGAACCTCGAAGGGTTGTTCTCACGACAGACGCAGGTCTTTCCGGATGGGGGGCCCATCTGCAATCTCTCTCAGCACAGGGAGTTTGGACTCATGCGGAGCGAAGTCGGAGCATCAACTGGTTGGAGCTTCGTGCAGTGTACCTGGCTCTGCAAACATTCCTTCATTGGGTAAGGGGGCGCCATGTCCTGGTCCTAATGGACAATTACTACAACCAAGGCCCACATCAATCGGCAAGGGGGCACCCATTCCCTCCTTCTCATGAGCGAGGCCGAGCGACTGCGTCGATGGGCAAAAGCGCACCTCTTATCCATCAGAGCGGAGCACATCTCCGGGGCCTCCAACGTCCAGGCGGACTGGCTCAGCAGGGCAACACTGGATCAGGCAGAGTGGTGCCTGCGCCCACATCTGTTCGGAGAAGCAGCAGCCAAGTTTGGTCAGCCCCTAGTAGACCTTTTTGCGTCTCCGCTCAATGCGCAAACACTGAGGTTCTTCTCCCATTATCCCTCCAGCGGAGCAGAGAATCACGATGCCTTGCGTTGCCCGTGGCCTCCCGGGCTACTGTGCGCCTTCCCTCCGTTTCCATTGATCCCCAGGGTGATTCGAAAATTGATAGCCGAGAAAGCAGAGATCCTCATGGTGGCACCTTATTGGCGCAGGAGGCCGTGGTTTGCGGACCTCCGCAATCTGTCAGTATCTCCGCCATGGAGGATTCCGTTGGATCAGATTTCGCTGTCGCAAGGCCCGCTGCTCCATCCAGAGCCACAGTGGCTACAGTTGGCTGTTTGGAGGTTGAGCAGGAAAGGATGATTGAGGAAGGCTTATCAGCCCAGGTCATTAACACCATTTTGGCGGTTAGAAGGCCTTCTACTACTCGCATTTATGAGGCTACCTGGAAAAGTTTCTGTAACTGGTGCCACAAATCATTCATCGACCCACGCTCTCCTTCAGTTGCACAGATCCTGGCCTTTTTACAAGATGGCCTAGATGGAGGTTTATCACCTAACACCTTAAGGAGGCAGGTAGCGGCGCTCTCAACGGTGGTTGCTGGCAGTCCTTTCGGTCCCCTTTCCCACCATCCTCAAATCAAGGCTTTTCTTAAAGGGGCTTCTAATTTGCGCCCGTCAGTAGTGCACAGGTACCCGACATGGGACCTTAATAAAGTTCTCCTGGCCTTGACTAGATCTCCTTTTGAGCCTCTCAAGGAGGCGTCACTTCAATTTCTTACATTTAAAACAGTTTTTCTGTTGGCTATTACTTCGGCTTGAAGGATATCTGAAATTGCAGCTCTATCCATGAGAAAATATCTGTGCATTTTTCATTCAGATCGGGTGGTTCTGAGACCAGACCCAGCATTTATGCCGAAGATTAATTCACCGTTCCACAGGGCACAGGAGTTGGTCCTGCCTAATTTTTGTCCGAAGCCTCTGCGTGAGCAAGAGAGGCAGTGGCACACCCTTGATGTTCGAAGGGCTTTGCGTATTTACATTCCTCGTACGCAGTCCATCAGGAAGGCAGAGTCTCTATTTTTGTCATTTCAGCCAAAGACACTAGGCTGTAAAGTTTCTCCGTCCACGGTAGGCAGATGGATTAGGGCTACCATATCCAAGGCCTATTTAGTTCAAGCTATTCCAGTTCCCAGTGGGGTTACCGCTCACTCCACCAGAAGTACAGCTACCTCGGCAGCCTGGGCTACTCAGGCGTCTATTCTTGATATTTGCCGGGCGGCCACCTGGACTTCCCCATCTCCCTTTATAAGACATTATAAGATTGATGTTTACGCCTCAGCTGAAGCATCTTTTGGCAGGCGAGTTTTGCAGCAAGTGGTGAGAGATCCTGGGGAAGTTCCAATCCAGACGGACTCCCACCCGTAGGACACACTTGCTTTGGTATGTCCCACTCTCTTGATTGCTCACAGCAGTTCTACGGAGAATGGGCGTTGGTTCTTACCTGATACGCCTCTTCTCGTGGAACTGCGTAGAACATCCAGCCCCACCCTGTTGGTCTGTCTGTAAAGGGGGAAAACCTGTTTCGGCCAATGATTTCTAATGTTGTAGTTCATGTTGTTTAATACTTAAGAGTAGAGGGTTGTTTTTGTCCTCTTGTCTTCGATAAAACTGGGGGGAACGCATGGAGGAGTCACGTGGAGGAGGAGGGCGTTCCTCAATTTCAGCTCAGCCTGTGAGAAGTGAAGACTGGAGCACCTCCCACTCTCTGGATGCTCTACGCAGTTCCACGAGAAGAGGCGTATCAGGTAAGAACCAACGCCCATTCAAGATAAATATGAAAATTTCTGAAAGAATCTATTATACAGTAACCTTTTTAGAAAGAAAACACTTCTGCATAAAGTATTACATAATTTGGAAATCATTCCATAATAATGTATCTTGGCAAATAACATAGCAAGTAATTTATTTGGAATTTTAAATATTCCATTTATGTTACATATACAAATAAATATGCAATATATGTATATATGGCTCAGGCAAGCAAGTGCAACTATGAAATTTGTAGAAATACAGTACCAATACAGTACCAACTGTACCAATATGATGCACTGCTCTGTATGTGTGTGTGTGTGTATGTACTTCTGATGACCATTTGCTACCTCAAAATGTTCTCATGTTCTATCCCTGAGAGCAATTGATTGTAAACAGACAATTTGTACTACTGGAAAATGAAATTAGAATTAGATTAGATTGCTAGATTAAAGAAGCTTATTGGGATCAAGGTAGGAAAAGGTCAGCCTTTTCTTCTTGGATATTATTTTTATACTTAAAAGCTAACTCACCACAGCCAACTTGCCAAGGCCAGCTCACCATGGGACAATTCACTTGGCCAACTTGTCATAGGACAAGAGTTACATTAATATCAAAGAAACAGTGGAATAGAATCATTAAAGAAATTATGCCAAAGAAAATTAAATCTGAATGACAAAAATTAAAATAATTTTTAACCATTTCAAATAATTAAGTTTAATTGTTGAACTGTCCCACAGCACATTGTCCTGTTGCGAGTTGACAACTGCGAGTTCTTCTGCAGTGAGTTGGCTACGGCAAGTTGGCTGGGTCTACCTAATGGGGATCAGCTAGCTCATCTAGCAGTTGTTTGTGTTGCTTCACCTGAACTAACAATGCCTAAACTGGACACTTCCCTGAAGAATTGGGAGGTGCAGAAGACTCTCCCGCCAACTTTTCAAGCAAGCAAAAGTCCTATAGTTATACTAAGCCAATCCATTGAAATTACCCCCCAAACTAGAATACCAAGATGCAACTGACATTTTGCTTAAACACAAGGGTAGTAACCATCTGTCCTTGTCCTGTTCCTGCAAAGAAGTAGGGAGTTAACTGTAACTCTAACACAGCTAACGGGGAATAGCTCAGAGTGGAATGTAGGGCAAGTTAAAGCATATACACACATTTCTTTCCTTTAACATCTCAATGCTACGTCCTCCTGATAGAAGAACTTTTCTGATGGAAAACCTGCATCACATGTACACACACAGAGAAGTTCAGCCAAAAATGATAACAGCAAGAGCAGCTGAGGAAGAAGTAATTGAAATTGGAAAATTTAGTAAATGGATTTTAGTAAAATGAGAAAGCTGTATATTCCAGCTATGTCTTTACTACCTACTGTATTATGACATTTTTCCCATGAAGAAGAAAATGGAGAATGCCTCTCAGATCAAAGAATAACAGAATTGGAAGGGAGCTTGGAGGTCTTCTAGTCCAACCCTCTACCATTTCAGATAAATAGTTATCCAATCTCTTCTTAAAAACCTCCAATATTGGAGCATTCATAACTTCTGGAGGCAAGTTGTTCCTCCGGTTAATTGTTCTAACTGGAAGGAAATTTCTCCTTAGTTCTAGGTTGCTTCTCTCCTTGATTATTTTCCACCCATTGCTTCTTGTCCTGCCCTCTGGTGCTTTGGAGAATAGCTTGACTCCCTCTTCTTTATGGCAGCCCCTGAGATATTGGAACACTGGTATCATGTCACCCCTAGTTATTTTCATTAAACCAGACATACCCAACTTCTGCAACTATATGATTTAGCCTCCTAATCCTCTTTGTTGCTCTTCTCTGCACTTTTTCTAGAGTCCCAACATATTTTTTTATAATACGGTGATCAAAACTGGATTCAGTATTCTAATCTAACCAAGGCATTTTAAAGTGGTATTAACCTCCGGTGTGATCTTGATTCTAGCCCTCTGTTAATGCAGCATAGAATTACGTTGGCTTTTTTGGCAGCTACAGCACACTACCGCCTCATATTCCCACAGATATCATAGAATAGCCAGGACATATTTTACAGAACAGAATAACATGGAGAAATAAAAGGGACTGAAGAAAGGGGGGGGGGGTTCGGAGAAAATGTCCAGTTTCTAAATCTCTCCCCTACCTCAAATCAGCAAAACAAAGCAAAAAAGAATCATAAATACAGAGGGAAATAGAGGACTACCTAGATCGCTGTTTCTCAAACTCTGAGGCTGAAAAGTATTGATCTTGCTTGTATTTCCTTCTGTTCACAATATCAAGCACGTATACATGTCTTTCAATTCTAAACTTAAAAGAAAAGTCAAAAATGAAGTTGTTTCCTGTACTTTAGGCAGAATAATTTCTGTTCATGGTGAGAAGTGTCCTGCTCCTGGGCTCCACTTAAACGAAGGAAGTTATTGTTATTTATTCCAAGAAGGAACACGGGAGTGGTGTAATTTTTCCAGAGATCATGCAAATCCATGGGGTGTTGGAATGCAATGGGGGGAGGAAGAAAGGTTGAGGATGTTGTTGATAGAAAAATGGGCAAAGATTCCTGTTTGCAATGCAGCTGACTCCTCCTGGAGAGCTTCAGTTGTGTTACCATCAGCATCATTCCAATACAGTAAACACAATGAAAATGGCACCACATACAGTGTTATCGCTTTTCCAGCTGTTCTTAAAAAAGAAAAGCCAATGACTTTTTTCCTAGCTTTTGGCCACAGTTAGAGATTTTAGCCTATATTTTAACAAGGAACAACCACATCATCACTGTTGCTTTAAAGAATATTTCTCCTGGCTCTGATGCTTAACTACAATGCAGAGAGGACTACAAATGTTTTGATTTTGGCCAGATCATTTGTCACTTTCTGTACTTTTCTTTATCCATTGCACAGATCCCATCTGTATTTGTAAGATTTTGTTTATAGCCAGCTGAGTGGCAATAGGTCAAAAGGATGTGTGTAAGACTAACTACAGGATCAGCCATGGCTTTAACAGATGTGTTTAACACAGAATTATCTTTTTAAAGAGCATATTATCCCTTGCAGATTCCAACATTAAAATAAACAAGCAGATATATCTTGTATGAATTCATATATGAATAATAATAAAACAGTGATAAAAGCAGATCAATATTCCACTTCTATACAGAAATGGATTTTATCAGCTTAGAATCTGTTGGGAAGGGAATCACACCACCAAACTTGCATACTTTTTCTTACTATGCAACAACTAGCCTCACTTATCTAGGTTTTTATATGCACAATGTTTGCATTCACTTTCAAACCTTAAGTTATTACAAGGAGAACCTTGCATCTTGTAGTTAGGAAGACTCATGCAGGAGTTGTTGTGTTTTATTTGTCACAGCATTCCATCTCAAGATCCCAAGTGCAATTTTTCTAAACAGGACAATTTTGCAAAAAAATAAGAATAAAAAATAAGTGCTGGGGGCTTATGAATTGTTGGATAATACACCCAGAGAAAAAAGCAATATAGGCAAGAGATGAAAGTCACATACAGTTAAGATATATTAAGCTTTCAAATATCTTTATAATAGTTCTTATCCATTGTACGATTTTAGCATACTCTGAAACCCCCGCAACCGATTGGTCCGTACCAGAGAAGACCTGATTGGTTGAAGGGTCGGCCATGATTGGAGCACTAGGAATCTACCGCGATTGGCTGTGCCGATCGCAGGAGATTCAAAGTGCTGCCATTGGCTGCCAAGCCGCAAGCCAGCCCTATATGAAGAGCTGCCACGGCTCGCTGTCTGAGACAATTACCACTACCAAATAAAAGAGCTGAACTCACTAAATGGTCTCGCGTCTCTGTCGAACCGATCCGCCTCAAACATAACACTGGCGACGAGGATGGGATCGTGAGACAAGGAGACCATCCAGCACGTGGTGAGGCGGCACGCAACAAGCAGAATGGCCGGAATCAACTCACCACCCGCTCCCTTCAACCCCGCTACTGAGGACTGGGAATCTTATACCGATAGGTTCCAAATGTTCCTCGAGAGTAGCCACCTCAAGGACGCCAATGGCCACAAGAAACGAGCCATGTTCCTCATGCACTGCGGGCCCGCAGTCTTCAAGATGGCCAAAGCCTTGGCCAAACCGGTGGACGTCAAGGCGATGGAGTGGGACAATCTCGAGCCCCTGCTGCGAAGCCACTAAGCCCCCATCGTACCCATCCTCATCCAGTGGCATGACTTCTACAGATGGGATCAACGCGAGGGCGAGGGGCTGGGCGACTTCATAGCAGCACTACGGGACCTGGGCGGTCTGTGCGAGTTCGCCGACCTGGACGAGGCCCTGCGAGACCGCGTCGTCCTGGGACTCCGAGACCCCGTCCTCCAGAGCCGCATCATGGCAAAGGGAGACATCTCCCTCGCTGATGCCCTCACCGAAGCCGCTGCAGTGGAAGCGGCCAAGAAATCAGCAGCTCGGATGTGGCAATCAAGCATCATGCCACGAGCGGCAGCCGGAGAGGCAACGTTGACCCCCGAGAGGCGACCAGCGACAGACCACACAACCACACATCATGGTGACATCAACTCCTTCTCGGAAACTGAAGATGAGCAGGAGGAGATCCACCACCTCCAGTCAGCGCAGGAGCGGCGGGAACCACAAGGTCGTAAGTTGAGGAAACAGTGTGCCAGCTGCGGCGGCGATCACCCCCGAGCGGACTGTCGTTTTCTCGATGCCATTTGAGGCATTGCGAGAAACGGGGGCACATCGCCAAAGTGTGCCGGAATAAAAAGCACTACAGCCCACGATGACAAGACGCCAGCCCCGACGGAGAGAAAGCACTCCCACCAGGAACCATGATCGCCAGACAGAGAATCGCTGGAGCCGAGAAGGTCAGAACAGGTGACTCCAGGAGACAAGACAGAGAGAGGAAACACACCAGACCGTCGTCACCGGCCATTCCTCCACCAGCGACACCAAGAAGGTATATGTGACGGTCGGGATAGAAGACCAGCGATGTGACATGGAGGTGGACTCCGGGTCCTTCCTCTCAATGGTCTTCTGGCGCACACTCAAGTGTCTGGTCCCCACCATCCGCGCCAAGAATTGGAAGACCAAACACTAACCCTCAAAGACTATCAGGGGAACCGAATCCTTGTAGTCGGCAGAGGCCAATTTAAAGTCACCTTCAAGGACCACACAGAAGTGCTACCACTGACGATCGTCGACCGAGATCGGCCGAGCCTGTTGGGACTGCAGTGGTTTGCACCCCTGGGCATCAAGGTAACCAGCATAAACCACATCGGAGAGGCAGACTGGCGTTCGTAAGGGACTTCCGGGAAGTCTTCGATGACCGTTTAGGCAAGTACCGGGGGTCCCCTATCTCATTTAACATAGACCTGACCATCGCGCCAATCTGCCTTAAGCCCAGGCGAGTGGCCTTTGCAATCAAGCCCAAGATCGATGAGCAACTCGATAAGCTCATCGTGCAAGGGGTGCTGGAACCGATTAATCATGCCCGGTGGGAGACCCCAATTGTCATCCCCATCAAGCCAGATGGGTCAGTGAGAATTTGTGGTGACAATAAGGCCACCCTAAACCATGCGCTCCAACAAAGCGCATACCCCGTCCCAGTAGTCCAGCATCTTCTGCACTCACTGGGGGGAGGCCGGATCTTCGCAAAACTCGACCTGGCACAAGCCTACCAGCAACTGCCGGTCGACACCACAACAGCAGAAGCCCAAACCATTGTAACGCATCGAGGGGCTTTCCGCTGCAACTGGCTCCAATTTGGAGTCAACATGGTACCCGGGGTCTTCCAAAGCCTTATGGAAAGACTCCTCCAGGGAATAGAAGGGGTTGTGCCCTACTTTGATGACGTCTTGGTGGCCGCGAAAAATGAGAAACAACTAGAAGCCAGGTTGAGGGAGGTACTGCAGAAATTCAGAGACTCGGGACTTAAAGTCAAGAGAGGGAAGTGCCAGCTATGGGCCAAAAGGGTCAAATTTCTGGGGTACCTCCTAGACAAACAAGGGATTCACCCCACAGAAAAGAAACTGAGAGCCATAAGGGAAGCACCGCGACCAAAAAACAAAACGCAATTACAGGCTTTCTTGGGACTGTTAAACTTTTACAATGTCTTCCTACCTCGTGGCAGAACCGCTACATAGGCTGTTAGATAAAACAGCCACCTGGACCTGGGGAGCATGGGAGGAGAGCGCTTTCAACAACACAAAGAACCTGCTAACATCCGACGCGGTACTAATCCAGTACAGCGAGACCCTGCCATTGATGGTAACTTGCAACGCGTCGCCATTTGGAATCGTCGCCATCCTCAGCCACCAGCTACCAGACAGGAGGGAAGCACCCATCGCTTTCTCATCAAGGACACTTTCAAAGCCAGAGCGGAACTACAGCCAGCTCGACAAAGAGGCCCTAGCAGTCGTCGCCGGCGTCAAGAAATTTCACGAATACCTTTACGGTAGGACTTTTAAATCATCATGGATCACAAGCCGCTGCTAGGAATCCTGGCGGGAAACAGGGTCACACCGAACATTCTATTGTCAAGAACGATGAGGTGGTCCGAATTCCTAGCAGCATACAATTACCAGCTGATACACCGACCCAGGAAGGACATCGCCCATGCAGATGTCCTGAGCCGGTCACCCTTACTGGACCGGGAAGACGACCTGGCACCCACAACAGAGGTACTCCAAAGAGACAATAGAGACAATATCCAACCCACTCGTGACCGCACCAGACATTGCCAGAGAAACAAATAGATAAGCGGCTGGCGCGAGTCTTGAGCTGGGTGGGAAAAGGGTGGCCGGAAGGGGACATAGATGAACTATTCAGACCCTTTTGGAACAGACAAACTGAACTCTTTACCGAAAAGGGCTGCATACTTTGGGGGGACAGAGTGGTAATTCCGGAAAAATTACAGGAAAAGGTATTGGGAATGTTGCATGAGGGGCACCCGGGGATGGTTAAGATGAAAAGCCTAGCCAGAAGCTATGCATGGTGGCCAGGAATGGATAAACAGATCGAAACCTGGGTTGCCAAATGTAACCAATGCCAAGAGTCCAGACCCAATCCGCCCGCTGCCCCAACCCAAGAATGGGAAAAACCAAGAGGTCCATGGTCTAGGATCCATATAGACTTCGCCGGGCCAACCAAGAGACATATGTACCTTATCACAGTAGATGCTTACTCCAACTGGTTGGAGGTAAGCACCATGAAGTCAACCACGACGGAAGCGGTGATAAGGAAACTGAGCAAAGTTTTTGCTACGCATGGCCTGCCAGATGTAATAGTGTCGGACAATGGGCCCCAGTTCACCGCACTAGCATTTGAACAATTTCTGGCAGGCCAAGGGATATGCCATGCATTAACTGCACTGGCAAACCCGGCGGCGAACGGGCGGGCGGAATGCATGGTCCAATAAACCAAGAAAGCCATCCAGAAAATAGAAACAGCCAATATACAGGACAAAATCAATAAAATGCTCCTCATGCAACACATTACACCTAGCGCAACCACAAATAAAAGCCCGGCGGAACTAATGATGGGCAGGAAACTACATTCAACATTAGACAGAATGCACCTAACATATAACCCAGACAAACCCCCAGACTCCTCCAGCAAACACAGAACATTTAACATAGGGGACCTAGTATACGCCAAAAATCTCAAAGGAGAACCACTCTGGGTGCCAGCAACAATCACCCAGATAATCGGGCCCCTATCATACCAATTGGAAACAAGCGACGGGAAAAACTGGAAACGGCACATGAACCAACTTAGGTCAAGAATAGCCGTCACCACCAGCCAGACACCCGAACAAGAAACTAGAAGGGGGGGGAATCGGCAAGCGATAGAGAAAGAACTGAAGGGAACCAAATAATGCAGGCAGAACACCCCCCACCTAGAATAAATAAACCAATAAACCGATGCTACTCACCTGTAGACGCAGGACCAGTGGAGCACGAAACCCCAGGATCTTCACCTGGAAGGAGCAGCCAAACCAGCTCACCCGGCCAGGAAAAACCTAGCGGGAGCAGAAGCGGCAGCTCAACTAGCCCAGGCAGACCGGGAGGGAGCTACCAAGAAAGGCCCAGCTCAACGTTCCAGGCGGTTCCATCCCATGGAACTGGAGCAACAGAGGAGGCATCCGAACCGGTCGACGGCCACACCAGAACTGAACCGCGCAGGTCAAGTTGGCAGGTGAGAAGCCCCGCCTACCTACGTGACTACATCACCACGCACCGCCGGACGAAACCAAGAGGGGAGGGGTATACGATATTAGCATACTCCGAAACCCCCGCGATCAATTGGTCCGTACCAGCGAAGACCTGATTGGTTGAAGGGTCAGCCGTGATTGGAGCGCTAGGAATCTACCGCGATTGGCTGTGCCGATCGCGGGAGATTCAAAGTGCTGCCATTGGCTGCCGAGCCGCAAGCCAGCCCTATATGAAGGGCTGCCGTGAGTCGCATTCTGAGACGATTACCACTACCAAATAAAAGAGCTGAACTCACTAAATGGTCTCGCATCTCTGTCGAACCGATCCGCCTCAAACATAACATCCATATTGCACAGTTGAGCAGAGTTACACCAGAAACCACACACACACACACAAAATTTACAAAATCAAGTGTGAAACAAGGGAGGAAAATGACGGATGGAAAGACTTAAACTGCAGGCATTTATCAAACTTTTAGTAATTTAACGAAAAGCAACTGATTGTTCCAAACAAACAGTCCACACAGAAGTAATCTTACAGAATTCAATGAATTGTACCCAAAGTAAATGTTTATAGACCTAAATCCCATAAGCTAAGACTGCTGTGTTATTTTTAGAATTGTACAGACTAGAGAGCATCAGCTGTTTTGGAGCTTTATTTTCCTACAAATTAGATAAAAAGATGAGGGAATCCTGAAAATGCTAATGCCCCAACAAAACCAGAATGGATCAGGTTTTATTCTGGGAACAATTTAATTCATTTCTCATAAACTGTCCCTTGTTGTTTTTTTCTCTGCCATTCCACTCTCTTATCAGACTGGTGTTTTTCTTCAACAAGAAGGGGATGTCCCTTTGCTACCACACAGAAAATAAGTAAGCCGCAATTTCCCTTCTTAAAGCAGCTGACATAAAAGCTTAGAAGCTGGTGGAAACCTAATGGAACCAGGAGAGAAGACCAGAGAGAGGGCAGACCTTTCAGTACCCAAATATGTATGCTGGGGTAGAAGAAATTAAGCATCCTGGCCAAGCATTGGGAATGACTGCAAATGGAGCGTAGGTATTTGTAGAATGTGCTCCAAAAAAGTCAATACTCATTTTTTAAAAAACTAATCACACTGTTGCAGCTGCCATCTTAACTCTTGGGTCCATACCCCGCAGACACTCCTAAAATGGAAAAGGTGGTAGAATCTCCTCATTTTCCTCTTCTCTCCATGGCAAAAAGCAAGAATCTCCTTCTTTCGTCACCCTTTTTTATTGACTTCATTTGAAACACCTGCCTGTTCCTTTCTCCATTACCCAAACTCAAGACTTGCATCATTCAACTACCTCCATTGCCTCTCCTTCACTAGCTCTATTGCCTTTCTTTTATTTTCTTTGTAAAGACTATTTTCTCAATGGATTAATATATTCCTTAATCATCATTATCATTATTTATCAAATTTAGATACCACCTGTCTCCCAATGACTCTAGGCATCTTAGAATTATTAAAACATTTAAGAACAGAACAATAGAAAGCATACACACAAACAAACAATATAAGACAATAATATAAGACAGAGGTACAATGATGCCAAAGAAAATAAACCAAGAACACAAAGAAAAAAATGGTACCCGTCATTCCCTTCAAAGGCCTCTGTGCAAATGACCAGTTTTGTAAGCCTCTTCAAAACCCAAGCAGGATAGGAGCACTATTTGAAGAGGGGGGGGTGTTTTATTTCAGAGGATAGGTCCCGCTATAGAGTAGTCATGTTTAGGATAGGTGGCACTGTTTAATCAATAGAAAGCTGAATGTGCCAGACATGCCAATTTGAACCAGTTGGTTGGATATTATGGGAGACAGTCCTTCAAAAATGACTCCCTGTGCCCTATTTCTTCTTAATCCCAGGCTTTTAAAAAAAAAACACCTCTTCATTCTCTACAACTAGGGGTCCAGGCATCCCTTTCAAAACTCGGTCCATTTAGATGTTGTCAACTCATTAGTGCTCATCTGACATGAGTAATTTTGGGGTTATGGTTCCAGTTGATCTGAGGAACTGAAATTCTATTTAATTCTTGATGGGGTGTTACTCCCCTGGACAGAATTGAAGAACAACGTCCAACTCTTGATTTGCAACTCACGCTTAAGGAGTAGATGACAGGTATAACGAGGAGGGCTTTTGCACAAATTTAATCCTGTACTAATTGCACCCATTTCTGGATCAGAAGACCTTGCTCAAGGTCATTCCTGCCCGAGTCATTTCTTTGAGCTATCCCAATGCATTCTATATGGAATTGTCCCTAAAGACTGCCCAGAAACTGGTCCAGAATGCAATGATGCAAGTAGTTTTGGGATCACCTCTTCCTGGGAACATCTTCCCATCCCATCAGATTGAATAAGATTGGCTTATTCCAGATCCCCTGTGTTAAATGTTGTTGTCTGGCAAGGACCTAGTAAGTAAGTCTTTTCCATAGCTGCACCTACTCAATAGAATAGCATTCCCCCAAATTTGCTTTGTTTCTTCTGAAAGGCTACAAAGATCTGGTGTTTCCTTCAGATACTGTGGCATGAAGGGAGGTAATCCCAGCATTCTGTGTGATTTTTGAAAGGGTATTGTATTGGTAGTGTGCTAAAGTTTTCTGTGTTTTAATTATCTGACTGCTTTGTTTTTCAGCCACTTCGGGTTGTTTCATATAACATAGGTGGCAATATAAAATTGTCAAAAGGTAAAGCAAAGCCAAGTCAGCATTTGTATCCTGACCTGAAATCATAATCTAATGAAATTCCTGCAGAAAATATAGATCATGCATATCAGAATCACAATACTGAAGCTAATCTACAGTAGGATTGCCAGATCTGGGTTGCAAAACTCTGCATGACCATGGGATGACAGCAGAGAAATACAAAATGATACCTCAAATTTGGTAGCCATGAAAATTCGAAAAGCATTTTATTCCTTGCTGGCATGAGGGGAAATTGCAATAAAATGTATATAATGTGTCCCTTAGATTAGCTTTGATATGATAAAACTGCAAATGTATAGCTTACTTTAGTCCAGAATCCAGAGGTAATTCAGTAAGCTAAAAGCTGTCTAGTTTAATGTTGGTTAACATGTACACATGTATTATTAAATATAAAATTATCAAGCACATAGGATAGGGATGAAGAAAAGTCAACATTAATCCTGCAAAAAGTAAATTCCATTTGGTTAACCTTTTAAATGCTTCAAATATAGAAACAAGAAATAGGTCAAGTTGGTTGGAAAAACACTGGTCACTTGCATTTGTCAGGGGATGGATATCATTTATTTATTTATTTATTTTTGTCAATTGCTTACAAGATAATAGGTATAAGTAAAAACATAGTTATGAATACATGGATACATATAAGAAAAATAAAAGAAAAAATAGGACAGGGACGGTAGGCATGTTGGTGCGCTTATGCATCATGGTGGCTTATACATCATGGTGGATTTATTACAACTCTTATGCATATTGGGACTTCCTCCCCCACTCAAAAGGCAATTTTACACAAAGGTAACATTTTAATAGTATAACCTATGTTTTAGGTTTCTTCTTCTTTTCTTAAGAGAATGAGAAGGGAAATACAGTAATTAGGAAGGAAAGAATGGGAGGTAAAAAGAGAAAAAGACTGTTATAGTTTGGAGTTAAGTTGACAGTCTCTTTGGTTTTGGAAATCTGAAGTTAAAAAGTATATGTGCATCAGGGTTTGGCTACGTGCATGTAATCCCTATGTCCTCCTCTGAATTCCATTACACAGTGGCAAAAAATATGTATTATTTTGCTAGAATCTAAGATAAAACATTTAGTAAGGTATAGTTTTGGTGAAAACAAGATGACATATGAGTAGACAAAACATTTAGTAAGGTATAAATAGTTTTGGTGAAAACAAGATGACATATTGCAGAACTGCTTTTGACCTGGAGGGCTGGAAGACTTACATAAGGACACCAAGATTAAATATAGATACAAGGAATTTCTTCTGCAATACTCACTGGCAGTTTCTATGACGCAGTAGTGAAATGACTCAGATGCTGTTGACATATTTCAGAAAAATGTAATGCTACCTTAGCTCTATCTTCCTTTTATTGTGAGATTTACTGAGTTGACGTGGCTGTCTGAGCCCAGGACTAACATCAACACATCATATGAAAAATCACCCGATGTAAAGTGCAAAAGCAGAAGGAGAATATTGCAAAAGAGACAATGGCAAAAGTGATGCAATAAAGCTCTTCCACATTCTTACTCAGGATAAGGAAAATGCATTCTGCAACTGAACAGAGGCATTTTCATTTTATTTAGTTTCATTTTCTAAAGAAAAAAGTGCAAAATCCCTTCACCTGGGAATTCCAATTAAGTATGTAATATTCTGAATGAATTGAATTTGTTAATGCTATGAGTAGCCATATGTTAGCAATGTCCAACTATGTAATTTATCCATGCTTTAGTAGCAAGATTAGTGTTTCTATGAAAAAAATCTGTACCTTCTTATCAATAAAAAGTAGTTTGAGCTATATGAACATTATTTGAATTAAATACAGGGCAAATCATAACAATATAATAGTAGTAATTAAGTGGCCAAGAATTCTGACCAACGAGTCATCCTGGGAGATAATATATAGGGGGTTGGCTTATCCCCAGCTATTATTCCCAACAAAGGTTTGTGGTCAGTCACTATAGTAAAAGCCCGGCCGTACACGTACTCATGAAATCTTTTTTTTTTTTTTTGAAACAAATTTTTATTAATTTTAAAGATAAAACAACACATCATTAACCATTAAATACATAAACACATAAAACCTCTTAACATTGTAAATCCTTACAAGTCAAACAAAACATTATTTTTATACAGCATAATTCCAATTTATCCCATCTCCATATGGACACACAAATATCTTCCAGCAAATTTCTCATTATTTCTCTTTACTCCTATTCAATTTCATTTCTCTTCCATATTTATCCATTTTATAGTCATCATATTCTTTTCTTTCTGGCTTGTTTAAATTATTCTCGTCTAACATTCCTCCAAGGTTTTATTGATTCTTTTTTCCTTTTTTTTTTATAAAAAACAAATTTTGCTAGTTTTACCATAAACACAATACACAAACATACAAACACAAAACATAAACAAAACTAAAAGATCTTTTCTGAAGGTTGTCTGTTCCCGGGTTAAAACTCTTTACACAGACACAAATTCAAACATCATATTCAACCCATATCTCCTTCCATATCTTATTATCATTTTCTTTTTTATATATATATATAAAAACCATTTTTATCAGTTTTATAAGAACAATGCACAAAGAATCAAGGCATAACAGCTTATAAATTCTTTTCTAAGAAAAAATAATAATAAAAGACCAATAAGGCATAACATTTCCAGATTATAATATCAATATTTCATATAATATTAACTTCATATCTTGTCCCTACTTCTCTTTTCCATCCAAATTATTTATTAATTAAAATTTTATTGCCTTTTATCAATATACAAAATCCAAAAAAAAAAAAAAAGCATATATATCCTTCCATATCTTATTACCATTTTCAACAACATTCTTTGTCTGTTTTATTTCCAATTATCCATTCATCTTTTTTTTTTCTTTTACTATACTTCTCCTGTACACCAATTGGAGTAACATCTATAACTCATTACCCTAACTTAGAAATACTACATATTACAATCTTTCTTGGGATTCTGTTTAAAAGATTCTAAAATTACATAATAAATTTTATATTCTAAATACACATATAAAAACACAATCTTATATACCCTCCAGAATCCCTCTTTTAATCTAAATTAAATTCACCCATTGTCTCTAAATAAACTTTTTTTCTTTAGGTCTTGCTTCCCCCCATTAAGGCTTCTCCTCCCCCCCTTTCTCTCTTGCTTATTCTTCTCCTTGCCCTTTCTACCCCTTTGCTTTTTCCCATCGCTTTTCTTACTCCTTTTCCTTTGCTTTCTAACCTTGCCTCCACCTTTTCGCTCATTTTTCTCTCTTTTGGTTGTTTTTATAATTCTTAAAATCCCCTTTTTCTTATCCTTTTTCTCCTCCTCTCCGGAAGGGACCCATTGTTCATCAAAGATGGCTTCTTCTTCCTCTTCTTCCTTGTCCCAGTCCTTCTGCTGCGTAATCAACTTTTCAACAGAACATAACGCCATTTCTAAGAATTGAAACAAAGCGCCCAAAGTATCTTCTTTTTTATATTTTTGATATTCAATCTCTAGTTCATCCACAAACAATGCCATTATAAAAAGGGAAACTTTTTCCAAAACAACCAGAAGTATTTTTAATCAAAGATAATCAAAAGCAATTAAAAAAAAAAAAAATTCCAAAAGTTAATACTTTTCTTCCTTCTTCTCTTTCTCTTTCTGGATTAATTTTTAATCAAAGAGGTCCAATTACCATATATCTTCTTTTGGGATCCACAAAGACGTTCTAGACAATCTCCTCCTTTTTCAGCTTCTGCTCCAATTTTTTTTCTCCCTTCCCACTTGCAATGACAATTTTAAATAATCAAAAATCCATACCTCCAGCAGAGATTTTCCAATTTCTTAAATTTTTCAATGTCCAAAAATCCCTTTGTCTCTTAGCTTCAGCTTTCAAAGCAATCCACTTTCAATGTCTAATATATCCAAATATTTCTGCTTTTTCCGTGGGGTGGGAGAGTAAAAAAAAAAAAGAGTTCCCTTTAACAGCTTCTCCGCCGCTTTTCGCTCTTCTTAGGGATACAATGTATCCTCCAGCAATTCAAGCAGCTCAATTCCAGGCAGTTTAAAAGGTGTTACTTGACCTGGCTCAGACAGAACTTTCACTCTTCACACTTCCTCCAGCACAGTTCTTACCCGGTTGCTGGCTTCTTCATGGCGGCCATTGCTGACCGCCGCTCCACCGCCTTGGGAAAAAGGGGTTTTCCCGGAGAAGGGGGGGGTCTGCGACACCCCCACCTCCCTATCCGACTCCCCTCTCTCTTCAGCTGTCCCTACAGGGCAGCCATATCCCCCTGACCCATCTGGATCGGGGGTACCTCGACGGCTAGCACAGCAGGAATCGCGAGCTGTCGCGAATTCCTGCTGCCCCGAAGCCACGCAAACCGGAAGTCATACTCATGAAATCTTTTGACAGCTGATACAATTGCAAGGGCTTCTTTATCAATCTGGCTATAATTTCGCTCGGTTTTCGAGAGTGTCTTTGAAAAATAAGCAACAGGGGCTTCGCTACCGTTAGGCAATACGTGGCTCAAAATGGCGCCCACTCCGAAAGGCGATGCATCACACATGATATTTAACGGTAAGGTTTCATTGTACTGCATTAGTACAGTGTCAGAAGTCAGTAGCTTTTTTACATTATGGAACACCTGCTCTTCTCTATGACCCCATACCCAATTTGTTTTTTTGTCCAGTAGGCGATGTAAAGGCTCAGCGACAGTCGCCTTGTGCGGTAAGAATACGTTATAAAAATTGATGAGGCCTAGAAACGCCTGGAGGTCGGCCTTATTCCAGGGTTTGGGAGCATTTTTTATTGCTCTCAATTTGCTATCTGTAGGGTGAATACCCTGACTGTCAATTAAGTACCCTAAAAATTCGACACGATCTATACACAGCTTACACTTATTTTTCTTCACCTTAAGGCCTGCGTCTTGGAATTTTTGGAGAACCAGTCTTAGACGATCCCGTAAAATTTTTGGAGCGGGGGCAGCAATTAACACACCGTCAAAGTAGGGGACAATGCCTTTAATCCCTTGTAAGAGTCTTTCCATTAGGCTCTGAAAGATCCCCGGGGCTACACTCACTCCGAATTGGAGCCACGTACATTTAAAGGCACCTCGGTGCGTTACGATTGTCTGTGCCTGTGCCGTTTTTTCATCAACCGGCAGTTGCTGATAAGCCTGAGCTAAGTCTAGTTTAGCGAACACTTTTCCACCCCCCCAGGGAATGGAGGAGGTGTTGCACCACCGGCACCGGATATGGGTTTTGCTGCAGGGCATGGTTCAGGGTGGCTCGGTAGTCCCCACAAATTCTAATTGAGCCATCCGGCTTAATCGGTGTCACGATTGGGGTCTCCCAGAGAGAGTGATCGGTGGGCTTTAACACTCCCTGGGCTATCAACTTATCAAGCTGTTTGTCGATTTTCGGCTTTAGTGCGAACGGAACTCGACAAGGCTTAAGGCGGATGGGAGCTATTTTTGGATTAAGGCTAAAGGATATCGGGGTCCTCTTGTACTCGCCTAACTTTTCCACGAAGACGTCCCTGAATTCATGGGTGAGGTCCTCCTCCCAGTCACTGCCGCCGATTCGGTTAATGCCTGCCACTTCAATGCCAAGTGGTGCAAACCATTGGAGTCCTAACAGGCTAGGCTGGTCCTTGTCGATCACCGTCAGGGGTAAGTACGCTGTGCAGTTTTTGAACGAAACCCGGACTCGACTGGATCCCATGACTGGAATCCGGTTCCCCTGATAATCTTTAAGTACGAGTCTTTGGAATTGAAGGTCTTGGTGCCGGATAGTAGGGATGAGTTGCTTGAAGGTCTTCCAGGAAACCATCGAAAGGGACGATCCCGAGTCGACTTCCATTTGGCAAGGCTGATTTTCGATGGCCACTTTAATTCGGATTTTCTTGGCATCCAATGAAGAGGCATGACCGATAGTGATAGTTTGGTGAGCCTCTTCTCACCTCGTTAAGCGATTCATGGGTCGGTTTCTGTAGGAGTGGTTTGCTGGTTCTCGCCTTACAGGACGGTTTCCTGTCAATTGGCGATAGTTGGCCCCCTTTGAGGTCTGGCTGGGTCCTAGGAGACTTCTGCAGACTCGTCCGATATGGCCTCGTTTCCCGCACTCATGGCAGAGGGCATAGCGGAATTTGCAATTGGACCGGTAATGGTTGGCCCCGCAGCCAGCGCATGGTTGCTGGGACTTCGGGTAATGGTCCCGATCGGACCGCAGTCAATGGACCTCTTCTTCATCACTGTCTGATGACAAAGAGAGGTCCTCATGGTGGGCCGTCGGAAGCTGTCCTTCAGACTTTGGTGAAAGTTCGCAGGCTGGTTGGTGTGTCGGAGTGCGGTTTCGGCACAGTTGGGCAGACAACTTCTTGGTTGCTTCCACTGCCGTTGCATCAGTGATGGCATCGGCAAGGCTAATGTTGCCCTTTGCCATTATCTTGCTCTGCACGTTTAGCGCATCTAATCCCAGAACTACTTGGTTTTTTCAAGACCTCTTCCAGGTTGGCGAAATCGCACAGTCCTCCCAAATTTCGGAGGTCCACAACGAAATCAGCAACGTTCTCTCCTTTCCGCTGGTTTCTTTGGTAGAACTCGTGCCATCTTACGAGCGTTGGTACGGTCAGTGCATAGGGGGCCCTTAGTAGAGGTTCGAGGACGTCCCAGTCCATAGCCTTCACTTCAGCCAGGTTTGCTAGTGCCTTGGCCATCTTGAATACGGTCGGCCCGCAATGCATTAGGAATACCGCCTGTTTCTTCCCGGTTGTGGCATCCTTCAGATTATTTGTTTCCAAGAACATTTGGAAATGATCCATGTAGGACTCCCAGTCTTCCTGCGCTGGGTCGAACGGACCGGGTGGTACTACGTCGCTGGACATGGTTCCGCCGTTGTGCATTTCAGCCACGTGCTCGGTTGTCTTCTTCGTTGTTTTAGTTAGCTCTGACGTCTCCACATCCCACCCTCATCACCAGTGTTAAGTGAGGAGCATGGGTGCGAATAATGGAGACGAGCCGGTGAAAACAGTGAACTTCAAACTCTTTATTTACATGGGGTGACAGCTCAAACTGGATGGCTGCTATAGCCTTCCTTATATAGGCAACTTATTAACAATTCAACCAATAGCAACCTGGGAGCGCTAGCTCCGTTAACCAATGAGAACGGCCTGTTAATGGCCAATCAGATTCTCCTGAATGGACCAATCTGATCTTGCCATTTAACAGCCAATCAGAAGTGCAGGGCCAGAACCCCTGACTTCAAGCTCAAGATAACTTTATTTAACATTTATTCATTCACAACAATTACCACCACTGATTTCCTCCACCGCCTTAGTCCAGTATTTCCACACAAGCTGGTTTTCTATGTAAGTGAGACAGCCTCAGAGCAACTAGTTAGAACATTTACAACCCACTCGGAGGATGAGTGATTACCATGTGACTTTTTTTTGTCAGAGGAGATTGACATCAGCCCAATCATGCAATGCAGAAATTACTACAGAATTTCCTACCTTTGCAATCAAGTTGCTACCAAGAAGTAAGATCAGAAGAATAATTCATAATGAGGTGTAACAAGAGTTGCATATTTGAGACCTATAGGTGTATTTATTTCATGTATTACTTCCTGCACACTATCATCTTTATGAATAAATTGTTTGGTTTAGGAATAATTAGGAAGGCAAAATTTTGTCATTCTCAGTATTTGGCTGGGTCTTCTGCAGTTAACAAGAGAAAAAGAAACATTTTCTTGGGTCTGGAATATCATACCTCCGTAGGTTACTGGCTGAGTCAGATCTGTGAACACACACCTGCACCAAAATCAGCCAACCATCAGACTGTGTGTTATGAATCCAAAAGACAAGTTCTAAAACCAAAAGAAGATGAAAGGACTTTCCAGGGTAAGGGGGAAATCAGAGAGCTTTCTCCTTTTTTAAATGGAAGGTTCTTAAAGTAACAATTCTAACACAAGCCATAATATGAAAAAATACAAGTAGCCCCAAGTTAACAAGTTCTATTCCTAACACTATCTTTACCTCAAATTTGCATAGAGGTCAAAAATCATACTTACAAATGACTACTGATTACTAAAAATGATGGATGACGTTCTCCTTTCTCAAGCTGTCAAACCACTGAAGTTGTGCAATGTTCATCATGAACCACTGAAAACTCCATAAAGAGGCTATATATTAAAAATGCGCAACTTCAGCATTGCATAAAAATATTGCATGACTTTACTGACTCAAAGGAGGACAACTTGGTCTATCATTTTTTAATAACAGGCAGCTTGTTGATAAGTATTGGATGTTTTTAACCCAGGAACTCCCTGCATATATTCTCTGTTTTAATTTCTGAAGAACCAAATATCATATTCCAAAACATTTAAAATCCTGAGCTTCTGAAATGAAAAATATATTCTTGGAATGACTTGCTCTCAGACACAGTCAATGAAAGCAGCACTTCAATACAAATGTAGATTATGGATTGTGGGGCTTCTGGATCAGATTAATAGATTAGAATAACTGGAACAACTTGGTGCACAATCTCAGGGGCACAGAATCCCCACAAAGTTACAGCAAAATTTTGTTTGTGAATTTCTTAAGAACATCTTGAAACAGGACATCACTCTAGATAAAATGAATCTTTGGTTCCTTTTGGTACATTTTTGTTAAATAGGGGATGGTCAAATCTTGGTTGCAAAGCACCCACCAGGGAGAACAAAGTATGTTTTTTGGGAGAATTTCAAAAAAGATGAAGGTTGGTCATTGCCAAATGGGAAGAACAGTTTTGTTATTCTAAGTTTTGTTATTCTAAGCTCTCATCCTTATTGCTTGTTTTGGAATCTGGATGTTTGTTTTTTATAAATTAGAAATACAAAAATTAGTATGATTCCTCTCCTGAACTTGTCCTGCTCAGAGTGACATGGGATACCTGATATATATATACTATTCCTTTTCTCCCTCAAGTAGTGATTAAATTTTCCTAATCTGCTCTATTAAAAATGAAACTTCAGTTTTTCTATTAGACAGGTCAGGGTTTCTTTAGTTCCCTCTAAATAGCCATGGATGAATGAAAGAATTCAAGAACACAAAAGAAAAATAGAATAGGAAACAGATTTATAGATAAATAAAAGAAGAAGAAACTGATCTCCTGAACAATTCTTGGAATTGAAAAGTTTGATCTATAAAACACTTAAGTCAGAAGTAGTCTAAGTTGGCAAAGGTGTATAATTTTCTGAATATATTTAAAAGTTATAGCCTTTTTGTTGGAAAACAAATAATACTTTCTATAACCAAGTTATAGGAAACCCTGAGCTAACAATGATTTTCTTTTAGTTGTTATTCCACTTATTTTTCACAGTTTCCAAGTTATAACTGGACCAAGCAGAATAGAAGTGCACATTAAAAAAAACCCTGAATATTCCACAATACATTTCTTTAAAATGTGCTAGTTTGAGTAAATCATTACAGATTGCACAGTTATGTTAGTTATAAATATCCATGTTATTTTACATTTCAACTATCTTCCAATCATTTTATTTTGCATCTATATTATTATTAAGAAACCAGTTTAACGTCCCAAAGGTGCTTTTTCAAAAGACAACTGGACTTTTTTTCCTTGAAAATATTTCACTTCTCATCAATGAAGTTTCTTCATTTCTGAACTAAAGCTTCTTGGATGAGAAGCAAAATGTATTCAAAGAAAAACAAAGAAAGTCCAGGAAATCTAGGTCATTCTGGATGACTGAGGATCTCCATATAGACAAATCAATTTAACAGCATTGAGTACATACAGTCAGTTCAGAGAAAATACAAATATTCTGGTATTTCTTTCAGTTCTTTTTTACAGCTGGCTATGGATCAGAGCACAGAAATAAACTTTGAAGCATCCTTCTCCCTTTTTAAAATACGGACGAATCTTAACCTTTCAGAGCTGAAAACTCGGACTTTTGTTTATCATCCATATGCTGTTGCCAACTGTCATGTCCCCAATACTGCACATTTTAAAAGGTTCTGCACAATCTTGTATCCATTTGGCTTGAGTTTCAAGACAATTCTAAATCAGATTTGCAAACATGGCACAGCACACATTTGAAAAGAGACAGAGGCGGCTACTGTTTTCTGGTCATAGAGGAACACAATAATACTTTGGGGTTAGTTGTGCCCCTACTTTGGGGTACAATTATCAGTAAAATCACAGAAACATGGAATTTCAGCCATTATTCCTTAAAGAGAAATGCCCAGAATTGGGCATCTATTCAACATGGAATCTGACAAAAGCATAGTAGATTGCAATTAGAATAAGTCATTGTTGCAAAGGCGCCGCTACTCTTATTCCAAAACACATATTCGTTCAAGCTTTTGTTCTCAAACAGATACTCTTGTTAAACAAAAGTGTTCTCTTTGTGACTCAGTTTAGTTATTTTTATTTTCATTTTAATGAAGATGTTAAAGTCTTAATTTGTGACCTCAAAAGTAGAACACTAGTGGCGTCTAAAAAAATAATGTAAGTTTATTTCACATCTAAACGAAATTATTGCATACCTTGCAGAATTTTTAGCACAGTATGAAGGAATATATGCCATTTTTCTCAACTTTTTTTTTGCATAATGAAAGCAACTTCTTAAAAGCCAATTGGAAAGCTGCTCTAGTAAAAAAAAAAAAAAAAAGAGCTTTCTTCTGCAAATAATCTGCTCCATGGTGCCCACATTGGACACAAAAACTGGGTCACCTTCAGAATAGCAGGGCATAATATGTACAGATTCACTTAAGGCCCTTTCCAGATTTATTATTTCCATCCCTAAAATACCAGTAGACTGAAACAACAACATTTAAACAGTCAATATTTAATAATCTTGTCAGGAAGCTATCCTGAAGGGAAATATTGAGCTCTACCTTCTGATAGTCCAACTAAAACGAGATGGCCCAATATTTCACCAAAATGAAAGTTCAGTTTTAAATTATTATAATAAAATCTTGATGATTGCTGACTTAAATTTGATTTTTAAAGCTTATCCTTCTAACAAGCAAAATGGAATTATTTTCTTTTAAGGCATTTGTTAGAAGGCTTGGTTATGACATGGAAGATGTTCGATGTTCATCTAAACTCCAATTATAGAAGTTAGTACATGAAAGTTATCTTATTTATATCAATTATACAATCATCAAGTTAAGGAGATGAAGATATACTTGATCTTTTTTGTGGATGAAATCAAGAGAAGAACTGAATAATCTGAATTTACCTTAATTAATAGTACATGCCACTCTTCTTATATATAATAACCATTTACAATATTGTCATTTGCAGTTTTGGAGAACTCTATCTCATCACATTTGCTTTATCAAATGTGCCCACATTGCTCCATGGTGCCCACATTGGACACAAAAACTGGGTCACCTTCAGAATAGCAGGGCATAATATGTACAGATTCACTTAAGGCCCTTTTCAGATTTATATGCTAACTTGTTAAGGATATGCCAACTTGTTAAGACAAAAAATGAGAAATCAATGTATTGAATGAAATAGCACATATTTCCAGAGGAATGGTTTTGCTGACTTCAGAAATGTTAAAATATTTTTCAGCTTAATTATTAAGCTGATCTCTACCCTGTTTCTCCAACAATATGGCCTCCCCCAATAGGAAGTCCCAGTATGTTTTATAGGCATGAAATAAAATTAAGCCTCTCCCCCCAAATTAAGGCCTATATTAAAACATGCGAAATGGGGGGAATGGGGGGGGCTTGCCATTAGGAAGTACTTTTGTTGCATACCCAGATATGGTGCTGCCTGCGTTGACCCCAATATGAAGTGCCCCACCAACGCTGAGGTCAACATCCAAGCCATCGCCGCCCACCCTCCCGAAGATGCAAGGGGGGGGAATTAAGTCACCCCCGAAAAGACGGCCTAGCCATTTTTTCAGGGCTCAAAAAAAAAAAAAGATCCGACCTTATTATATGAGAAACACAGTAGTTCTATCTTATCTGTAAAAAAATAGGTGAATATGTCACACAGCAGAGGTGGTATTCAGTAGGTTCTGACCAGTTCTGGAGAACTGGTAGCAGAAATTTTGAGTAGTTTGGAGAACCAGCAAATACCACCTCTGACTGGAGATTTTATAGTATCTTTCCCCACCATGCCCACCAAGCCATACCCATAGAACTGGTAGTTAAAAAAAATTGAATCCCACCACTGTCACCCAGGCTATTGCTAGACTATCTTTGTACAAAGACACATGAGTACAAACTGTGCTGGAATTTAACAACCTCAAAAATAATGTGTTTTTTTTAATATATAAATTTTTATTGGTTTTTAAAACAAACATAAACAAACAAAACATAAAAACATCAGGCCGTCTTCCATATATGTACATACAGTGTGCTGACTGGTTTACAAATTGTATTGTGCTTCCATTTCATAGTCTTCAATTACAATTACATTGTATATGATCTCGTATTTTCAATCCAATATTAAATACATTGGTATCATTATTAATCAATCATTTGACAATACTTTTATTCATTCATGCTTTAGGAAATAATCATATTTTACTTAATTTGACAACCTCAAAAATATTGTTAATCCAAATAAATGCCTATGCTTTCTTCTCTCAGGTAATGAAAACTATGTGGTTTGTTTTACCAGCATGGAAGTCTACAGCCAAATATTGCTCAGTTGTCATATTTTCTGTCATACCAGAAACAAAAATACTCACAATTAGACTATAAATAGCTGCTATTGATAATGGTCCAGCTTTCATCCTCTGCTTTGCAGAGTTCCACAGGGCTTTCTTCGCTTCTCTTAAAATATACATGAAGCCACTGAATGAGATCACATGCCACCAAAGGCTAACATTTTGTGGACATCCAGCTGTAGGTCTCAGACCATGACGAGTTAAGTGATGCTGTGAGCTTCTTCTCACAGTGCCTGGAGACCCTTAAGCGCTAGACAGGAAGGTGAAACCGAACCCTGGCAAGACAGAATGGCTTTGGGTTTGGGGGGTTTTGGTCCAGGGGGAATTGCCATCTCTGGTCTTGGATAAGGTGGCACTGCCCCAGGCAGACCCAGTAATCGGGGGAGTTTTCTGGACTCATGACTCATGGACACGAAGGCCTTTACACAATTATGGGTTGTATGCCCTTTCCTACACCGATAATCCTGTTCACAATTACCTATGCCTTACTCACCTCCCAGATGAGGCAGGGTCCTGTCTCCTAAGGTGATCCATGAAGTGGAACCAAGAAGGGCTTTCTCTGGGATGACTCCCTCCCTGTGGAACATCCCTGTAAAGATAAGGCTGGCCGCCATTTTAATACTCATTTACAAAATCCTGAAGACATGGTTCTGCCAACTACGGCTAGGGATTTCAGAGTGATATGCTAAGGAATGGGCAGTTATTGGTTTTTGTATTGGGGTTTTAACTTTGTATGCCACCTGTTAAGTTGGAGAATGGGTGAGAAAGAATGGAGACGAGCCTCTGGAACAGTGAACTTCAACTCTTTATTTACATGGTGACTGCTCCAAAACAAGAGCAGCTAAGGTCCTCTTTATATAGGCAACCCAATATCTATTTAACCAATAATAACCCAGGAGCGCTAGCTCCGTTAACCAATACGAAGGCTCCATTAATGGCCAATCAGATTCTGCCATTTAACAGCCAATCAGAAGTGCAGGGCCAAAACCCTGCACTTGATTCCAAGCTCAAAATAACTTTATTAAAACTTATGCATTCACAACACCACCCAGAGTCACTGAGAGTGAGTTGGGCAACCATATAAATTTTCTTAAGTAAATATGCAAGACCGAATGGAATCAGGAATTGGGAGGAGGCTCCATTTTTGTCTAGACAGCAGGAAACTGCCTCAAGGCCAGCATCAGAAATTTCAGATCTTAGATTATGCAGCCATATATCTTAACCCCTGGTCAATGCTTTCAGACTCTCATCTAGTGCCTGGATGCTGTAGGGGTCTGGAGAGAAAGGAGTTAAGACTTAAATTTAATCTTGACTGGCTTTGTGATTTTTCCAGCACCAGGAACTTTCTTTAGTGCTAAATGGGATTGTATTTCCCCAAATAGAACTAGTACACAACCTGGGGCTTTTGCTAGATTTACAGTTTCTACAATTTATCTGCTGTGCACCCTTTTCTGGACCAGGATTCCTTTCTGTTCTGTCCTCATTAACATACTTGAAATCCCCGCGCTTTGATTGGCCAAAGCGCGGGGCTTTCTAATTGGTCAGGCGAGCTGCGCCGATTGGCTCGTTAAGAATCTCCCGCAATTGGCTCGTTCAGAGCGCGGGAGATTCGAATTGGTGCCATTGGCCGCGGCCACCGCAGCGAAAGGAATAAAAGCCGCGGGCTTTTTTCCTTTCGCCGGTTCGGTTCCAGTTTTTCAAATAAAGAGCATTGCATGAAATCACCGACTCCTGGCGTCATTTCGCGGACACGACACTGGCGACGAAGGTGGGATTCAGACCCTGAACCGAACCCCGTGTCCGACAGAAGCCAGACAAAGCACCGAGATGGCGAAAATCGCACCGCCCGCCCCCTTCAACCCCGCCACCGAAGACTGGGAATCGTTCTCCGACCGATTCCGCATGTACCTCGAGTGCACCGGCATGAAGGACGCCTCGGGCCCGCTAAAACGCGCCGTCTTCCTCACCCACTGCGGGACCGAAGTCTTCCAGATGGCCAAAGCGTTGGCCAAGCCCGCCGACGCAACCGCCATGGACTGGGAAGTCCTTGAACCCATCCTTCGGCGACATTACGCTCCCGAGGTCCCCATCCTGATCCGGCGCAACGAATTCTACCGGCGGGACCAGAGATCGGGTGAGAAATTAAGCGACTTCGTCGCCGAGCTGCGGCGCCTAGGGGGGCTCTGCGAATTTGATAACCTAAACAACATCCTGAGAGACCGAATCGTGCTCGGTCTGTGGGACCCTGCCCTCCAGAGCCGGCTGATGGCTAAGGGCGACATCAGCTTAGCAGACACCCTCACCGCAGCCGCAGCCGCAGAAGCAACCCGAACTTCCGCCGATAGCATGCGCAGACCTGACACGAAGGACCGCGGCGGAAACAACAACCCGGCGAGGTCGACCGAACAAAAAACCGAGACAACTACACACCAGGGCGATTTCCACTCTGCATCCAGCACATCCGAAGACGAAGAAGACATCCATCGACTTCAGACTGGGCGCGACCAACGGAACTGGAGAGGTCGTAAGTCAAGGACCAACTGTGCCGGTTGCGGCGGCGACCACCCCAGGTCGGAATGCCGGTTTTTCGATTCCATCTGCCGGCATTGCGACAAAAAGGGGCACATCGCCCGGGTTTGCCGCCTGAAGAAAAACCGCAGTCCAGCTCGATGGGACCAGAACAACCGGAGAAGGGAGAGCACACCACCCCGGCCCAGAGACCGCCACTTGGACAGCCGATGGGACCGGATCGGACGATCCTCGCGAGGCGGCGACAACCGGCGGAGAGAGGAGACCCACCAGATGGTCACCATCGGCCACGCCATCACCAACGACGTCCGGAAAATCCATGTCGAGGTACGCATCGAGGGCCAGCCGTGCAAAATGGAGGTAGACTCCGGGTCCTACCTCTCCATGATTGCATGGCATGAGATAAAGCGGTTGGTGCCTACCCTCCAAAGGAGAAACGTAGACAGCCAAAGACTCATTGTAAAGGACTACCAGGGAAACCGCATCCCGGTAGTCGGCACCAAAAACTTTAACATAACATATAAGGGGCGCACCGAACGACTCCCCCTAACGATCGTCGACCGCGACCGCCCAAGCCTACTGGGACTGCAATGGTTCGCCCCGCTCGACATCACCCTCACAGGAGTCAACCACGTCACCGACGACGGCTGGGAACAGCGACTAGCCCAGGAGTTCCAAGAGGTCTTCGACGGAAACCTGGGCAAGTACCAAGGGCCCCTTATATCGTTCGACCTAGACCCTAAAGTCCCCCCCAAACGCCTGAAACCTAGGCGGGTGCCATTCGTACTGAAACCCAAAATAGATGAGCAAATTGATAAGCTCGTCAAACAGGGGGTATTGCAGCCCATAGATCACGCCCGGTGGGAGACCCCCATAGTCACCCCAATCAAGCCAGACGGGTCGGTGAGAATCTGTGGGGACTATAAGGCCACCCTAAATGGCGCGCTGCAACAAAGTGCCTACCCCATCCCAAGAGTGCAACACCTACTGCACTCACTGGGAGGGGGCAAGGTTTTCGCCAAGCTCGATCTCGCCCAGGCATACCAACAGTTGCCGGTCGACGAGCAAACGGCAGAAGCTCAGACCATCGTCACCCACCGGGGAGCTTTCAAATGCAACCGACTCCAATTCGGAGTCAGCGTGGCACCGGGCATATTTCAGAGCCTGATGGAGAGGTTATTGCAAGGTATCAAGGGGGTGGTACCTTATTTCGATGACGTTCTAGTGTCGGCGCCCAACCAAGCCGAACTAGAAAGTCGACTAAGAGAGGTCCTAACTAAATTTAAAGAGACGGGACTTAAAGTAAAAAGGGAGAAATGCCAACTGTGCATGGAACGAGTGGAATTCTTGGGCTACCTCCTAGACCGGCACGGCATTCACCCCACAAGCAAAAAAATCAAGGCCATCAAAGAGGCCCCCACCCCTAAATCAAAGACTGAACTACAAGCATTCTTGGGGTTACTGAACTTTTACAATGTTTTCCTACCCCAAAAGGCGACGGCGGCGGAGCCCTTGCATAGGCTCCTGGACAAGGCGGCGACCTGGACTTGGGGGAAATGGGAGCAAGCCGCCTTCCAAAAAACAAAGGACCTCCTCACCTCCGACGCCGTCCTCATACAATTTAACGAAACCCTGCCTCTGGCCGTCACTTGCGACGCATCACCCTTCGGCGTCGGTGCTGTCCTCAGCCATACCCTTCCCGACAGAAAAGAAGCACCCATCGCGTTCTTTTCAAGGACCCTCACCAAACCAGAGCAGAACTATAGCCAACTGGACAAAGAGGCTCTGGCTATAGTTGACGCCATAAAACGGTTCCACGAATATCTCTACGGCCGGCCCTTCACCATTATAACGGATCACAAGCCGTTGCTGGGAATCCTTGCAGGAAACCGGGTCACCCCGAACATTCTGTCTCCCCGAATGACAAGGTGGTCCGAGTTCCTGGCAGCCTACAACTACAAACTCATACACAGACCGGGTAAGACGATCTCACATGCAGACGCATTAAGCCGCTCGCCGCTACCGGAATCCGACTCTGACCCAGCACCCACGACGACCACCCTCAGCATCGAGACTCTACCCAACCTGCCCATAACTGCATCAGACATTGCCCGGGAAACTAATAAAGACAGGCGTCTGGCGCGGGTTTTGCATTGGGTAGAAAAAGGGTGGCCGGAAAGGGACAACGACGAGTCCGTCAAGACGTTTCGAAACCGCCAAACGGAACTCTCGTTATTAAAAGGGTGCATCTTATGGGGCGACAGGGTGGTCATTCCGGACAAACTACAGGGGAAGGTTTTGGAAATGTTGCACGAGGGGCACCCTGGCATCGTAAGAACTAAAGCCCTGGCCAGAAGTTACGCTTGGTGGCCAGGGATGGACAAACAGATAGAGGCCTGGGTAGCTAGGTGCCAGCGATGCCAGGAGACTAGGCCCAGCCCACCCACAGCACCCGTCCTAGAGTGGGAAACCCCGAGGGGACCTTGGTCCAGAATCCATATAGACTTCGCCGGGCCCACAAATGGACACACCTTCCTCATAACAGTTGACGCTTACTCCAACTGGCTGGAGGTAAGCAACATGAAGACAACAACCACGGAGGCCGTGACCAAAGAACTCTGCAAACTCTTTGCAACACACGGCCTCCCAGACGTCGTCGTCTCTGACAACGGGCCCCAGTTTACCTCACTGGAGTTCGAGAAATTCCTGGCGGAAAGGGGCATCCGCCACGCACTAACAGCACCGGCGCACCCGGCGGCGAACGGTAGGGCGGAACGGATGGTTCAATTTACCAAAAAAACCATCCGGAAAATGGACCACGGGGAGATCCAAGAAAAAATCAACAGACTTCTCTTTACACAACACATAACCCCGAACACCACTACCAACAAAAGCCCAGCCGAACTACTAATGGGTAGAAAGCTAAGGTCCCCACTCGACAGGTTACACCCTCCGTATAACCCGGAGCGGCCCCCAGACTCAAGCACAAAACACCGAACGTTCGCACCCGGGGACCCCGTATATGCAAAAAACCTGACGGGAGACCCCCTATGGATCCCAGCCGTCATCACCCAAGCAACAGGCCCACACTCGTACCGGCTACAAACGGCAGATGGACGAGCGTGGAAACGACACATCGACCAACTTAGGTCGAGGACCGCAAACGAACCCACCTCCCAAAACGCAAGCCAAGGGGGGAGGGAATACCCAGGTGACCGATTACAAGAAAAAATAAACCAGCAGTACTTACCAAAACGCAGCCATCACGACCCCTCGCCAGAAACGAACAGCCAAGCCAGCTCGACCGACCCGGAAAGACCGAGCGGGAGCAGCGAAACCCGTAGCTCAACCAACCCGGAAGGCCCAGGAGGGAGCCACGGAGAAAGAACCGGCCCGATCGACCAGCCGGTTCTCACAGAAGCAAGAGCGACCAAAAACCCGACCGAACCGGCCGGGATCCCGCTTACAACTGAGTTGCGCAGGTCAAGTAGGACCAGACGGAGCCCCGCCTACCTACGTGACTACGCAACGTAAGGACTGAACCAAGAGGGGAGGGGTGTTCTGTCCTCATTAACATACTTGAAATCCCCGCGCTTTGATTGGCCAAAGCGCGGGGCTTTCTAATTGGTCAGGCGAGCCGCGCCGATTGGCTCGTTAAGAATCTCCCGCGATTGGCTCGTTCAGAGCGCGGGAGATTCGAAGCGCTGCCATTGGCCGCGGCCGCCGCGGCGAAAGGAATAAAAGCCGCGGGCTTTTTTCCTTTCGCCGGTTCGGTTCCAGTTTTTCAAATAAAGAGCATTGCATGAAATCACCGACTCCTGGCGTCATTTCGCGGACACGACACTTTCCATAGTCACTCTCATTTTAGTCATGTCATGTAGCGTATAGGTAATCCTTGACTTACTACTATTGTTGAGCCCAAACTTTCTGTTGTTAAGTGAGCCATTTTATGACCTTTCTTGCCACAGTTTTGAAGTGAATCATTGCAGTTGTTAAGTTAGTAACATGTTGTTAAGTGAATCTGGCTTCCCACATTGACTTTGCCTGTCAGAAGATTGCAAAAAGTGATCACATGACATTGGGACACTGCGACGGTCCTAAATATGGACTAGTTGCCAAGCATTTGAACTTTGGTCATAGTCATGGGGATGCTGCAAAGATCGAATTGTAAAAAAACAGTCATAAATCACTTTTCTGCAGTGCCACTGAAACTTTGGTCACTAAATGAACTGTTGTAAGTCAAAGACTACCTGTGTTGCAATATCTTCTCTATGGGATTGCCCTTGAAGAGCATTTGGAAGCTACAGCTGATCTAAGTGCCATGTTATAAGCTTCTGTGCAACCACCAAAAACATCTGCAGCATGAGCTGCAGTGTGTACCATTGAATTTCTAGGTGTGCTGGTTGTCACCTGTAAAGCCCTTCATGGCATGAGATCTAGTTATCTAAGGGACAACTTTATTCCCCCACCTTTTTTCTTTTTTTCTTTTTGCCTGTTAGGAAAACAACAAAATAGATTTACAGTAGGTCCTATAGGGGTGCTTGCCTTCTGGGAGAGGACTCTGGAGGTTCAAAATAAATTACATATATTAATTTAATTTGGGCTTTGTGTCAAGATTTAATTTTGTGAATGTCTATATTCTTTTGTAGTATTGATCTATAATAAAAAAACTGATGGCTGAACAACAAAAATGAATTCTTTGCTGACAGGCTATGCCCTCAAAATCGGAAAGATAAAAGTATAATCCCAGTTACCTGATGTTACTTGCAATTTATGAACAAATTGTTTGCAGGCACAAGTGTAGATGGCTCATTACAGTGAAATATAGTAAGTCTTTATTGAAACTGTTATATAAATTTTATATAAATATATCATGCATGAGAAATACACACACACACATATATTATACACACACACACATGTATGTGCATGTGTACATATCTATCATATATATGATACATTATATGTGTGTATATATATATATATCATTATATAGTATGTACATATATCTATATCTATCTATCTCTCTATATCTCAAGTCAGATATATATGTATATATAATATGTGTGTGTGTGTATGTATAACACAACAAACATATATATATGACCATGAGTATACTGCAAGTCGTAAGTGTGAAAAATGGCCATAAATCATTTTTTTTGTGCCATTGTAACTTTGAACAATCACTAAATGAATTGTTGTAAGTTGAAGACTGCCTGTTTAGTGCACTTTCTACCTGTTCATTAAGTGCATTTTTTAAGACAATGTTGATATAAGGAAGCATGAAATTCAGCTTTGTATAACAGTTCCACGGAGACTAATATTTCAAGGCTTGAGATACAACATACATAACTGTATAGCTGCAGTCCTAAAATTAGGATTGGTACAATAACAGATAAAACAAGTTCAGGCTTGTCTATAATGGCAACAATAGCCTTTTAATCCCTTGGGTGTATCAGCAGAAGTTTCCAAATACACACCTACCTTGGTACTCTGTGGACATTTAAACTTATAGAATTATCAAACTTTTAGATCTAACTGGCATAATGGAAGCATTTTAAATGTTTGGATGATATTTAATGTTTGCTGACCCAGTACAAAGAAAGACCAAATATTACCATAAAAGGTATTCCCTGCATACCTTAGGGGTCACAAGCAAAAAAAAAAAAAAGAACTCAGAAAACACAATAGATATGAAATCATTCGGGGAAACATTTTAAAAATCTATAAATGCAGATAATGGAGAAGCAGAGGATGTAACGCTACATTCAAGCCAGAGGTGGTATTCAGCAGGTTCTGACCAGTTCTGGAGAACTAGTAGCGGAAAATTTGAGTAGTTCAGAGAACCGTCAAATACCACTTCTGACTGGAGATTTTACCGTATCCTTCCCCTGCCACGCCCACCAAGCCACGCCGACAGAACCGGTAGTAAAAATTTTTGAATCCCACCACTGATTCAAGCATATAAACAATATGAAACATATATCCAATCTATTTTCTCTTTCCCTGCTTTTTCTTTCTTTTCTCCTCTTAAGAACAGTAGCTTAATTTTAAAAAATGGTTTGTCCTGGGAAATGAAGATCTTTTAAATAACAACTATGCCTCGCCCCAGCTATAGCATAATGAAGAGAGGAAAAGGGTTTTCTCATTTAGTCTAACAGGGTTGCTGGTCCTCAATATTGTTATTGGATGGTATGCACTGCATCTTAACAGAATTTTGTTCAGAGTGATACACCTAGGGTTTTTTCCCCCACAGAGGGAATGAAATTAAAGAAGTTCCCAATTTAAATAGGTAAAAGTGTGTGGAGGGATTATCCTTCTCCTATGTAGCAGGTGGCTTGGTTAATCCAAACATCCTCACTATAGCTTAAAGGATAGCATACAAACAGCAACTCTTCTTCACCCATCTATTGGCTTAGATTATAATTTGCATTACCACCATACAATAGAGCATTTGCTGCTTGTTGTAAACACTTTATTCCTGCACACTTGGAAGGCCAAGTTGCTTTAAACTTTGAAAGAGGTCTATTCTCAAATCTATCTTAAAATTCATAATTATTCGTTGCTTCTGTAACTATAACTATAATACTACTATACATAACTATAATACTGTAACTATAATACTACTTACACTTTTAATAAACATCTCTTACTCTACACATCCTTTGAACTTTAATCAAGACTGAAAAAAAGTTTCTTGTCTAATATCTGTACATCGTAAATTCATTTGCAAGCAGTGCTTTGAATCTTGGAGAAACTGGTTATGCTATTATTTGAATCCCAATCCTGTAATTTCATTAGAAGACCTGATTTCATGTCATTTTCTGTACACCCATATTTTTCCTCAACTTTTTTTTCATGTTTACACTTTGCACAAAACAGAACAAATTGAACAAATATAGGATTTTTTATTGGTAGCATTAAGTGTTTGATATCTGGATACATTCCTAGTATTCACATTATAACTGGACAATATTTCACCAATTCCTGGCTAACTTTGTATACCGTGAACAATTTGCACAGTGAATTTATTATATACACATGATTTATTATAAACCAAAGAGCCATTAGACCAAAAATATTTGTAGAGGACATTTTTTCTATCCAACAAGCACTATTTTAGTGAAAAAAATTTTTTTCAAGTAGAATCCTATTGTCCAATCCTTCGGCTAAAAATTTCTATGAAAAACCTCAACTGCTGCTTGTAAACAAGGATTTTTTAGGAAAATTTTATTTCTTGCTTTAAACAAAAGACTTGGATGCTTTTTATTCATGCAAGTCTTTACCTGTATTTTTCAGCCACTATCCAGTATGTACACAAATGGGCTTTACTTATTCAGAGTCATAAAATTGTGCTGTTAGTGATACATGAGAAAGTTTCTGATATAGTTTCAGGCATGGGTGAAATGAATGGAGACAATCTTAGTTGGTGAACTTTCAGCTCTTTATTACATAGTGACTTGAGAGCTTGAACAACAACAACTCTGCCTTATATAGGTAACCTTAATGTGAAATAACCAATAGCGAGCTGTAAGACGCTAGCTCCGGAACCAATAAGAGTCCTTCGTTAAGGGCCAATCGGATTCTCTGAACCCAACCAATCCGATCGAGCCGCTTAACACCCAATCAGAAGTGCAGGGACAGAACCCTGCACTTTACCCCAAGCTTGCTTTTATTTAAACTATTTACATACATAACACCCCTTCCCCCTGGCTCATCAATTATGGTGTGGTTATATAGTCCTTCAAATAGGACGGTTGTCTTTTGGGTCTATTAGATTTTCTTTGGACTGGCTGTGTGCAGTCCTGTTGAGGTATAATGTTGTTTGGCAGTGGCTCAGCTTCTTGTTCTGGTGTGATTTCCCTTGGAGTGTACGATTCTTCCTCCTGCTCCATTTCCTGAGTTTCACTAGATTCATCGCTCTCTTGGAACAGGTTCCCTGGAATGTCGTCTTCTTCCATTCCTTCCCTCCCCCCTCAGTTTGGTCGTAGGGGAGTTGCTGGCTGGCCGAAAGGAGTCGTGACCGTAATTGGTCAATATGTTGTTTCCACAGTCTTTCATCAATACATCTTACAATATAGGATTTGGGCCCAGTCTCGCGTATTACCGTTGCTTCAATCCAAACTGGGTCGCCCGATAAATTTCTTGCATAAACGGGGTCGCCTACCTTGAAGGTACAGTAGCGTCGGCTAGATTCTGCAGGCTTTTCTGGCTCGTAAGCAGGGTGCAGTCGGTCGAGGCGGGAACGGAGTTTTCGCCCCATGAGAAGTTCTGCGGGAGTTCTTCCGGTTACGCTGTGCGGAGTGATGTGTTGTAGAAGTAGAATGCGGTTTATTTTTTCATCAATATTATCATAGTCCACTTTTTGCAAAGTCTTTTTTTATAAATTGGACCATGCGTTCCGCTCGGCCGTTGGTAGCAGGATGCGCAGGTGAGGTGAGCGCATGGCGGATGCCATTATCAGCAAGGTACTGTTCAAATATCAGCACTGTAAACTGTGGTCTGTTGTCGGACACCAGGATGTCCGGCAATCCATGAGTTGCAAAGAGTCTATTGAGGACTTTAATGACAGCTTCGGAAGTTGTATGGGTCATTCAATGAATTTCCAACCAATTAGAGTATGCATCGACAGTTAATAGTAATGTATGTCCTTTAATCGGCCCTGCGAAATCCAGGTGGATTCTGGACCAGGGCCCGCGTGGCATCTCCCATTCAGTCGGTGCAGCTTTTGGCGGTGCGTTGCTGTTTTGTTGGCACTTGGTGCAGGCCTTGACCCATTGCTCGATGTGTCGGTCCATGCCTGGCCACCAAGCGTAGCTCTGTGCGAGTGCTTTCATCCGCACGATTCCGGGATGTCCTTCGTGCAAAATTTGTAACAGCGAGTTTTGGAGTCGTTCTGGAACGATGACTCTATCGCCCCAGATGACACAGCCTTTTTGCAAAAAAAGTTCAGTCTGTCTTGTTTTAAATGGCGCGAAGTCATCTGGGACCTGGTCCAATGGCCATCCACGTTCTACCCAGCCTAGGACTCGAGCTAGGGTGTGATCTCGTCTGGTCTCTCTCGCGATATCTCGAGCGGTCATAGGAGGCGAGTTGAGCGTCTCGATTTGTAACGCCGATACTGTTGGTGCCGGATCGTCGAGAGTTTCTGGTAGCGGTGCTCTGCTGAGTGCGTCGGCGTGGGGAATGGCTTTCCCCGGGCGATGTAACAATCGATAATTATAAGCAGCTAGGAACTCTGACCATCGAGTCATTCTTGGGGACAATATATAGGGGGTTGGTTTGTCCCCAGCGATTATCCCCAGTAAAAGTTTGTGGTCAGTTACAATGGTAAATGTCCTTCCATATACATACTCATGGATTTTTTTTACGGCTGACACAATTGCAAGAGCTTCCTTATCTATTTGTCCATAGTTACGTTCTGCCTGAGAAAGAGTCTTCGAAAAGTATGCAACGGGGGCCTCGTTTCCATTAGGCAGCACATGGCTCAAAATAGTGCCCACCCCAAACGGTGAGGCATCACAAGTTATAACCAATGGTAATGTTTCATTATATTGCATAAGTACAGAATCAGATGTAAGTAAATCTTTTACATTTCGAAACGCTTTTTCCTCCCGGTAACCCCAAACCCACAATGCTTTCTTATCTAATAACCGGTGTAACGGTTCAGCCACAGTCGCCTTATGTGGTAAAAACACATTATAGAAATTAATAAGGCCTAAAAATGCCTGGAGATCTGTTTTGTTACGGGGTCTGGGAGCATTTTTTATTGCCCTTAATTTACTCTCAGTAGGGTGGATACCCTGACTATCAATGCGATAACCTAGAAATTCAACACTGTCGGTATACAGATGACATTTATCCTTTTTTACTTTCAATCCCGTTTCTTGGAATTTCTTAAGAACACATTTTAAACGATTCTGTAGAATTTTTTTACTAGGAGTTGCAATTAACACGTCATCAAAATACGGAACTACGCCCTTGATTCCCTGCAATAATCGTTCCATTAAACTTTGGAATATTCCCGGGGCTACATTTACCCCGAATTGCAATTGGGTACATTTAAAAGCACCTCTGTGCATTACTATCGTTTGAGCTTGGGCTGTTTTATCGTCCACGGGCAATTGTTGATAGGCTTGAGCTAAATCTAACTTAGCAAAAACCTTTCCGCCTCCCAGGGAATGAAGGAGGTGCTGTACCACCGGCAGTGGATACGCGTTCTGCTGGAGGTGTGGTTTAGAGTGGCCCGGTAGTCCCCACAGATTCGGATTGACCCATCTGGCTTAATGGGGGTTACAATAGGAGTTTCCCATGGAGAATGATCAATGGGTTGCAGTACCCCTTGTTTAATTAGTTTGTCAAGTTGTTCATCTATCTTGGCCTTAAGGGCGAAGGGAACTCGACTGGACTTTAAACGGATCGGGGTGACCTTAGAGTCGAGGCTAAACGAAATTGGGGTCCCCTTATACTCGCCCAGATGATCTGTGAAGACATCGCTGAATTCAGTAATAAGGTCCTCCTCCCACTCGCAATCACCGACTCGGTTCACGCCAGCTACTTCGATGCTGAGTGGCACGAACCATTGGAGGCCCAACAAACTAGGCCTGTCCCTATCGATGATTGTTAGAGGTAAGTATGCTGTATGCTTTTTAAACGAGACGCGGACTCGACAAGACCCAACCACAGGGATCCGATTCCCTTGGTAGTCTTTAAGGATGAGACGTTGCATTCGAAGGTCTTGGCGTTGGATGGTAGGAATGAGTTGCTTTAATGTCTTCCACGACACCATCGAGAGGGATGATCCGGAATCGACCTCCATGTGGCAAGGTTGGTTCTCTATGGCTAATGTGACTTGAATCTTCTTAGCGTCCATAGCTGAGGCGTGACCTATAGTGATAGTATGGTGGGCCTCTTCTTTCTGCAACGCTCGATATCTGTAGGAGTGGTTTGCTGGATCTCGCCTTACAGGACGGTTTCCTGCCGATTGGCGAGAGCTGATTCCCCTTGAGGCCTGACTTGGTCCCGATAAACTGCGACAGACTCGACTGATGTGACCTCGTTTTCTGCACTCATGACAGATCACATCACGGAATTTGCAGTCTGCCCTGGGGTGGTTTGCCCCGCAACCAGCGCAAGGGTGTGAAGGTTTAGAGCGAGGGTCCCGGTCGAACCGCAGTCGATGGACCCCTTCTTCGTCGCTGTCTGATGACGAAGAGAGGTCCTCGTGGTGCGTCGTAACAAGCTGCTCTTCTGACTTGGATAAAAGGTCGCCTGTCTGTGGGGTCGTTGGGTTTCGGCTTCGCCGTAGTTGCGCCGCGGACTTTTTGGTTGCCTCAGCAGCAGTAGCTTCGGCGATGGCATCAGCAAGGTTGATGTCGCCTTTCACCATCAGCTTGCTTTGCATGCCTAGCGCATCTAATCCCAGAATTAAACGGTCTCTCAGTGCTTCATCTAAGTTTGCGAACCCGCAGAGGCCTCCCAAGTGTCGGAGGTCTGCCACGAAGTCAGCCACACTCTCTCCTTTTCTCTGGCTTCTTTGATAGAATTCGTGGCGTCTCACGAGTGTAGGCGTCTCACGAGTGTAGGTTGGCGCGTAATGGTCTCTCAGGAGAGGTTCGAGGTCATCCCAGCTCATTGCTTTAACTTCTCAAGGTTTCGCGAGTGCCTTTGCCATTTTAAAGACAGCCGGGCCGCAGTACGTCAGGAACAGCGCCCGCTTCTTGGCTGGTGTGGCGTCCTTCAGGTTGTTTGTTTCAAGGAACATTTGGAAGCGATCCATGTAGGATTCCCAATCCTCTTGGTTCGGATCGAACGGAGCGGGTGATACGATGCCGCTGGACATGGTTTCCGTTGGTGGCGTCGTCTTGGCACGTGCTCTGTTTTTCTTCCCGGTTCCTTAAGATCAGATGTCTCCAAATCCCACCTTCATCGCCAGAGATATAGTTTCAGGCATGGGTGAAATGAATGGAGACAATCTTAGTTGGTGAACTTTCAGCTCTTTATTACATAGTGACTTGAGAGCTTGAACAACAACAACTCTGACCTTTATGATAGGGTTTTAACAGCTTCTGACCATACCAAAAGTGTTCAGATCTTCTAATGGTTCTGTGTCAGGTTTAAGTGATCTGCCTCCAGTTTGACAAGATCAGATCAGCATTAAATGTATGTTTTGCATTCAAAACATATTGCATCCGTTTCTTTTTTCAGTGACGTCCCTGCTGTTAATAGCTTCCCAAACTTTTTCCTCTATAACCTGAAACCATTTATCACAAACTCCTTTTTACCCAATGTAGGTAAAACATGTAAAGACAATATAAATGATCCTGTTTTGATTGAGTAATGGATTTGTGTGTCTTTAGCACAAAATAACCATTCTTACATAATCTTGTATAATTCATCTAAGTTTGAGAAATACTGGACTAGAAACATTTTGAGTTTTGAATGCTTCAATATTCAGCAATCTTCTCAGAAATCTAGCAGTCTGACAAGAGACTAAGAAGCCACAGATTCTATTTGCTGTGTTGCAAAGTAGACTACTAAAATTTCTTAGAGTCAAGCATTGAAATCTAGCCATTGTATAATTGTTTTTAATATTAAAGAGAAAACCTTCACATGTTCTCATATGAAGACTTGTGGAAAAGAGGAGCACTTGAACATGCACATACAATATGCAACACATTATTTGCAATGTGCAGAACACAAATTTTATCCACTGTTTCTATATTAGGTAGGGAGTGCGCTCCATGGTACAATGGCTACACATTATGGAATATCATCCTTTCATATCCCACCTTTCTAATGATTCCAAGTCATGAAAGAGAAGGATGCAAAACTTCCATTTGTTCAAGGGTCACACCAGATTTTGTGCAGCACACCAGAAAATGGCAGAGCCACATTTGGCAAGTATAAAACTCTAGGCTTCACATTTTGCACTCATGCTATTAGGAAATCTGCACACAAATACTCTTTTGCATGAGGAACACTTTAAGTTACAGATTATATCTTTGTTGTTCTTTCTAACAGTAAAGTGAGGAGTTACATTTGACAAGGCTTGACTAGGCTTGAAATCAGTAAGAAATCAGTAAGGTTTATCTTTGGATGTAAGATGGAGACAGAAGGTTAAAGTGGAAATGTGTAAGTATCCCAGAAATAGGCAATGACAAACCACTTCCTTACTGAGGCCAACAAATTGCATAACATTGTCATAAGTCACCAAGCACTTAGAAACCAGAAGACTCTGAGTTCTAGTCCTGAATTAGGCATGAAAACTAGTTGGATGATTTTGGGCTACTCATTCTCTCTCAGTGAAGTCACTTCACAGGGTTGTTCTTTTGTGGGGAAATAGGAGGAAGAAGGATTATTAGACATATTTGTCAACCTGAGATGACAAAAATAAAAAAGATTAGATTTTTAAATTTCTAAAAAAAAGTTTCAATGGAAAAAAAATTATTTTTATCTTTAAGATAATGGCATGTAAGTATATAGAAAACAAATGGGCTTTTTAAAAATGGAAAATCATTGAATCAGAACACAAGTTGTGCATTCATACTGCTTTTAGCCTTGACAAAGCCCTTGCAACAATCCTGAATAAGTATAAATAAATCAGGATGCTTCATTCTAGGATTTTTTTTTTTTTCAGTGTGATGTAGTTTGGATATAAATTAATATTTCTCTTCTTCCCTTTACAAAGGACATGTTAAGCAGCAGGAGTAGAAGATTCCCTAATACAAGGATGGCAAATATAAAAACATTGCTGAAACCCCAACTCTCATCGGTCCTTACCAGAAGGCCAACAAGATCAACGAGAGTAGAAGTCAGAGACAAGAATGAATCACTTAGGTCAAGTTCATAAGAACTGCAGATACCTTGAAGAAGCTATAATCCAAAAACACCTCTACAAATATAAACAATGTTCCATCCCCTCCCCTTACATCTAATTTTAATTCTTTCCCTCTATAACTGACCATTCATTTACTAATATGGAGAAAACTCTCCATCTCTGTGTTGCAACCACTCGACTCATAATCATGTTGTTGTTCTCTGAAATGTGGGAAATTTACAGCCGATTCAAATGTTGCTCAGTCCCACCCTAGTGAGTAGAGCAGTGTTTCCTAACCTCAGCCATTTTAAAATGGGTAGACTCCAATTTCCCTGCCATGGACTTCCACATGCTGGCTGGAGAAGTCTGGGAGTTGAAAGTCCACCCAATTTAAAGTTGATGCGATTGAGAATTGCTGGAGTAGGAGGAAGGATGCAGAAAGGTGCTGCCAATTCATAAAAACAGAGGCATCCTGTTCCTCTATCTGGAAGCAATTTCTTGAGACACATAAAATTCCGCCAGGTAAAAAGACAAAAACCATCCTCTCTCAATTCTTCCTTAAGCACTCTTCTACCCAGCCTCCCTTAGGCAGAACTGAGCTTACACAACTTATTCTTATGTTGCCTGCCTTATCACAACTAGGTCACCGTAAGCTGATCTCTCCTCAGATTTTCTCATTGCATTAACTTGTCACCATCTATAGTCACACATTAAAGTATATCAAGCTGATTTTCTTAATCATCCTCAACATTTAACAAAGGATTCCTGCAGGCTCCATTCAACACATTTCTGCATACATACCATTATGTATTTATTCCTTAAATCCAATTTTCTACAGAATTATCCCACATAATATAGCAAAATGGTAATATGAAGACCCTATCTGAGTTCATTCAGCATGCTAAATAATGATTAGTAAAACACAATTCCGTAATTATGTAAGCATTGTGATAAAATAAGCAAACCTCATTATTATTTACATGATGACCTAGTTCCCACAGCATGCTATAATGGTTTCTACAGAATCGCAAATTGTCAACCTTCTTTTTGGCTTAGTGTATTGTTTAGCATGAATATGTCTATATCAATAGACTCAAGACAGTGGCACCCATCTCAAATCTCAGTATAGCTACATTATAGAGCAAATCAAAATTTGACATCTGCAGGTCCTGTTATTATTACAACTTTAATGAGTAACACAAAACTGTCCCAAAGGTGCTTTTTCAAGAAGCAGTGGACTTTCTGGTTTTTCTTTGAAGATGCTTCACTTTTCATCCAATAAATTTCTTCAGCTCAGAGCTGAAACTTATTGGATGAGAAGAGAAACATTTTCAAAGAAACACCAGAAAGTCCAGTTGACTTTTGAAAAAAAACTTTTGGAACAACCATGGCCTGGATGACTGAGAATCTCCATAGACATTTAACATAAAACTTGTCCATAAAGTTTGCCATTGCAAAGTTCACTCTGGGATACCTCTGATTATCATTGCTATTTATTAGATTTTTAAAATCTCACCTCTATTATTTTTTACAAATAGCACAAGGTAACAAATGTACCTAATACTCCTTCCCCCACTTATTTCCCCAAACCATCCTGTGAGGTAGGTTGGGCTGACAAAGAGTGCCTGCAGTCATCCACCCAGCTTTCATGCATAAGATGGGATTAGAACTCAGTTTCCTGGTTTCCAGCCTGGTACGTTAATCAGCAGATCAAATTGGCTCCTATGTACAGAAAAAAGCAATTAGAAAAGAAATGTTTTATGGAGTTGGGTTTTTTTTTAGCTTTACAATACCCCCTTTCCCGAGGAAAGTGTTTGGCAGCTCTACTAGCATCAATTAAACAGCAGATAATAAATTAAAGTTTAAACTTTAATATTTTCATTTGATTTTTTGAGTAAATGTAGAATTTAATTTTTTCATCAGCTGAGCTAACAGTTTGCTGTTTATTTTACCATTTTTAGTACTATTATTTGTTAATAGTAATGTTTTAGCATTGTTGTATTGTACTTCAAAGTTCCACTGCTGGCAGCTCATATATGTGGTACACAGACCAAGCCTCCTCCCATGACCTACAACTATTCCAGAGGAGGAGTATTTTGGCCCCCACTCTTCCCTAATTTAGGAAAATGTGAAAATCTTTTTTCTTTTCCATTAAACTTTTAATCTTTAGTTGAAAAGGTTTCTTTTAAAAATAATTTAATTAATTCTAAACTTTATTCTGATATTTTATCATTTGAATTCCTGTAAAATCACCTTGATTGTCAGATAGACCCAAAAGTGGGATATAATTTCAATTAATGGAGTACTGTTCGTGTACATGCATTGGTGTGTGTGTGTGTATAATAGCTGAATATAAACTTGATAAACAAAAGCTTCAGTTAGTGCAGAGTTCTTCCCCGTATAGGAAATAGGACCATGTTGCATTGCTCCGTTCTTTCCCAACCTGTTGCTTCTACAAGTGCTAAAACAGCAATTTTGTTGGTGTTATGTCTGGAAGGATGGATCCAAGAACGGAGACGAGACTCAGAAAGTTACTATAGCTCTTTATTAGTGATTTCCAATCTGAGCAAAAGCTCCTAGCCGCAGCAGCCCCTTTTATAGAGCTGGCTGCGGCTATATGGCCAATGACAGAGGTTTGAGCTTGCCACGCTTGGTTCACCCAATCGCGGCAGTCCGCTTAACAGCCAATCGGATCAGTCTGGAGTGACCAATCACGACCCGCTGTCAGCGGACCAATTCGCTTTGCAGGCTTTCAAGCCTGCTAGTCCAGAACATTCCTCCCCTCTAGGTTCTGTCTAAGGGGTGGGGTTATATAGTCTCGCAGGTAGGCGGGTCTTCGCACCTGTCTACCTGACTTGCGCTGTTCGAATTGTCTGCTCAGTCTCGGGTTCTGATCGGCTGCTTGCCTGGAACGGTGAGATGGTTCCGTAGCTGTGATTTCCTTCAGATGACCTCGGGCTGATTGGCACACCTCCTTCGCTGCCACTGCTTGTGCTCTCAGGATTCGCTGGACCCATTTGGTTGCTGCTACTAGGTGAGACAATTGATTGCCAAGGCTCTTCATCAGCTGGTGAATACTGTAGGCTTTGACGTGGTGGTTGTGGGGTTCTTCCTTCTCTGCCAGATGTTGGCTCAATTTCAGAACCCCCGGTTTCCCTTCCCCCTCTGGTGTCGTGGTTAGGGTCACTGATGGGGGATGTGGTTAGCCTGGATCGCAGTTGGTCGATGTGGCGTTTCCACACTCTCCCATCTGTGGTTTCCAGCCGGTAAGAGCAGGGGCCTGTAATTTGAGTTATTTTGGCAGGGATCCACAGAGGGTCACCTGAAAAGTTCTCAGCAACTACAGGGTCTCCTACCTTGAAGGCACGGTGTTTGCTGCTGGAGCCCAGGGGTTTTTCTGGGGTGTATGCAGGGTGTAGGCGGTCTAGAGGCGATCTGAGTTTTCTGGCCATCAGAAGCTCAGCTGGGCTTTTGTTTGTCGTGGTGTTTGGTGTAATATTCTGGAGAAGGAGCATCCTGGTGACTTTATCGTGGATGTTGCCTTGTTCTATTTTTTGTAGAGTTCTTTTTGTGAACTGAACCATTCGTTCAGCTCTACCATTCACCGCCAGGTGAACCGGCGATGTCAGTGCGTGTCGTATGCCACGGTCTGCTAGGTATTGTTCAAAAGCCAAGGCGATAAATTGAGGACCATTGTCAGATACCAGGACATCAGGTAAGCTGTGCGTTGCGAAAAGTCTGTTCAATTTTTTGATGACTGCATCTGTGGTGGTAGTCTTCATCTTGTTAACCTCGAGCCAGTTCGAATATGCGTCTACTGTTATTAGGAAGGTATGCCCTTTTGTAGGTCCAGCAAAATCGATATGGATACGCGACCAGGGACCCCTGGGCGTTTCCCATTCGGCTGGTGAGGCTTTCGGTGGGGCTGAGTGTGTCTCTTGGCACTTGCTACAGGTGGCGACCCAGGTTTCAATTTGTTTGTCCATACCTGGCCACCAGGCGTAGCTCCTCGCCAGCACTTTCATGCGTACGATGCCTGGGTGCCCATCGTGTAGTAACTGTAGTTTTTTGTAGTTTTTTGTAGTTTTGGTGGTATAACCACTTGGTCTCCCCACAATACGCACCCCTTCTGTGAGAAGAGTTCTGTCTGTCTGTTTTTGAAGGGTTTAAAGATTTCGTTGGGTTCGATTTGTAGCCATCCCCTCTCTACCCAGCTAAGGACTCGTGCCAAGCATGAGTCTTTTTTGGTTTCCAATGCTTGAGCTGTCTGTGGCGGTGTCAGTGGCAATGTCTTGAGCTGTCAGTGGCGGTGAGGGAAGTGTCTCAATTTGTAGTGTTGATAGTGTGGGAGCTGAGTCATCTTGGAGTTCTGGCAATGGAGAGCGGCTCAAAGCATCTGTGTGGGGAATGGTTTTCCCCGGGCGATGCCTCAATTGGTAGTCGTAGGCGGCTAGGAACTCTGACCAACGTGTCATTCTTGGGGATAGAATATGTGGAGTAGGTTTGTCTCCAGCCAAGATTCCAAGTAATGGTTTATGATCTGTGATGATGGAAAATGGTCTTCCATACACATACTCGTGGAACCTTTTGATCGCAGATACAATGGCGAGGGCTTCCTTGTCTAGGTGACTATAGTTCCTTTCTGTTTTTGACAAAGTTCTTGAAAAAAATGCAATAGGCACCTCTGTACCATTAGGTAGGACGTGGCTCAGGATGGCCCCTACTCCAAATGGTGAGGTGTCGCAAGTCACAGTTAAAGGAAGTGTTTCATTATATGGGATGAGCACTGCATCCGAAGTTAAAAGTTTCATATAGTTTCATTGTTAAATTGAAAAATGAAGGTAAAGAATTATTTTACTCAGTTTATAATACAAAATAACTATTCTCTTTTCACTCCTGTCACCCTACTAAGCAACAAAAGATTGCTCATGGTTCTTAAAATATGTTTTATTTATGGCTTATTTTTGACTTAAGATCAAGTTGTTATGCTTCTTTAAGTTCAAGTTTCAAAACCAAAAAAACAGATCAAGTCATCCAGTTCTGTCATTTCCTTCTGATTTTCCTGGAGTCTCAAAAAAAAGGGAAATTAGTATGCCACACGCAAAATAAATAGGGATTTGTATAGGAATAAGTTAGACAGACGGTTTAAATTTAAAAAAAAAAAAACTGTAAACATTTCAAGAGAAAAACAAAATATGTTTATGTCCGCACTTTTACACCATAAATGTACCAGCCCTTAGTCCGCTCGAACTCGGGAGTTACTTGCCTGACTAGGGAAAGCACTCTGCAGCCGCTCAGAGGTGCTCTTCTCTCTAGGCTGACATACTTTGTTCCAGGATCGAGCTCCGGCAAAGATGAAAAGATGCCAGAGCTGAGCCCTAACTTTCATCAGCGCTGCATCTGAACCCAGTAAAATAACCAGGAAAGGTCTCGGAAGGCGCGGTACGCCTTTTCCTTGCTCCGAGGATACCCGGCTCGCCAGGCACTTCACTTACCCAATTTTTTGAACGCGCGGTGCCCCGAGGATTTGGCAGTTCCTCCATGATGATGGGCAGAAAGCTGCTGGTGGTGCTGACAACTTTCCAAGCCGGACTTTTTCCATTTTCCGCAAAACATGGCTGAGCTTTTATTGGCTCCCCTATCCTCCGGTTTGGGGCTGAGGAAGCCCTTTTATTGTTTTGTTGCCCCACTTACGGGGCAGCCCTACCCTCTAAGATTGAAGTGCTGCTTGTCCGGCCTCCTTTGTGACTCGGTGCTGCCGCGCACAGATTGGAGAAGCAGAGCTTGCAGGATTTCTCAAATTACATCTGAGGCGAGAGGTTTAACTCTTTCCAGCCCTTCGGCTGTCTGGCTGGAGGATCTGCGCGCCGACTCACAGCCTTCCTTAGCGGCTGGGAAGCTCGATGGTGCGCGCTCAATATCACCCCAAGGAGTAGCCCTCTCGAATTTGGGGGAAGAAAAAAAAAATTCTGATTGATTTGCGCCTTACTACAAAGTTTGCAATTTTTGCATTATATTTATAAAATTGGGGAGGGAGATTACTCATGATTCCACTTTACCAAACTTTCTTCTTTATGAAACATCCCTTCCATTGATATGGGAAATAAGGCCATAGCACAGGGAGTGTGCTTTAAAAAAATGGCACTGTTTACAAAAAAAAAAAAAAAAAAACAGTTTGCTGAGTAAATTTTTCTTATTTGTTTTTTTTAAATAAATTTTATTGATTTTACAATTAAAACAGAGCAACAACACATACATAAATGTAAGAGAAAAAGAAAAGAAGAAAGGAAGAAGAAAATAGAAAGAAAAAGATAGAAAACAATTAAAAACATTTTCATCTTCAACAGTTTGTGAGACTTCCTTTTTATCCTTATTTGGACAAATTAACCTTGGCATTAAAAAATAAAGACACTTCAACATACAACAAAAGCTGGTACTGCTGGACAAATGGATAGACTAAAGATAGATTTCACAGTAAAAGACAAAAGAGGATAGGATAGAACCATAGTAGTGATATACAGATATATGTAAGGATTAAGTGTGTATATGGCATAAAATAAGGGGAAAAAATTTTTTTTCTTATTTGAGTGACATATTTGAAAAGCTTCATGTACATGGATTGGATTCCCACTACATATTAGACAAGTGTTTTTCAAACACTTTACAGGAAGAAATTAATGAGAAAATATTGGAATGTGATGAGATGAGTAGATTGACATTTGAAATTAGAGAGCAAGAGGATAAACAATTTTATGAAATTTGGGATCTTTTTTATCAATGGCTAAATGATAAAATACGATAATAGAATATTGACACTATATTTATAAAAGGTTTTTAGGATTGATTTGGTATGATTATATTATTTGTTACAGAATAAACTGTTTAAAGTATTGTTATCTTATAAAGCATGAATGATTAAAAGTATAGTCAAAAAATTCTTTTTTTTTTTAGTGATATTAGGATATACAAGTTTGGATTGACAATATGAGTTGTTATGTAACATAATAGTAATTGAGACTACAAAATGAATGCACAAAACTGATGAACCAACCAACACACTGGATGTACATATGAGAGTTGATGTTTTAATGTTTTGTTTGTCTTGTTTGTTTGTAGAAAATTAATAAAATTCTTTTAAAAAAAAAAAGAAAGAAAAGCTTCATGTACATGGATTGGATTCCCACTACATATTAGACAAGTGTTTTTCAAACTTTGTAACTTTTTCCAATTGGGTTTTGAATTTGTAACAAATTACACCAAGGTTGCTTACTTTGTGGCTTGGAATATTGGCTGAATGCAACCAATTAATGTATGACACAATATGTTGGATGATTATGTAAACTACAATAAATCATGGCTTATATATACTAAGCAGCATGAATCCAACAACAGGTATGAGGAAAAGACAAGCAAAAAGAGAACTGTCACAGTTAGCAACCACCTACATGGCAAAAATGAAGACTCCCAAATTAGAAAGACATACCCCTCCACCTAACACACAGACAGGCACACATCCTTCTGAGTCCCTTGAGGAGAAATCCTAACCTACCCATTATTTCACATTTTAAAGGGATAAAAATCCATTTCTTCCAGCACACTCTAAATGAAGATGTTTCACAATTTTTTACTTGTGCAACTTATACAGCTCACATCCAAATGCAATGCAAACACATGAGGGATTCCATTTTTAAAGTTGATTCTAAGTACAGATGTTGAAGTCCACTGGATCCAGCACACATTCAGTCAAATATAAGATTTACATTGGCACATGTATCTTGGCACATTCTATTTTACAAATGGATTTTGTCCATATAGGGAAGCAGCACCATCTTGAGGCCAAATGCATTTATCTCCCAATTTTTATCTATATTTATCTGGCTTTCAGAACAATTTATTATAATAGTCAAGGAAAAACAAAGAATGAGAATTTTGGACATTTAGAAGGATGCAGACAATTAATATAGTTTTCACTGTCAAGTAAGAAATCACAAGACCAAATATCTCAATCAAGAATATCAACAAATCGAGGAAATCATAACCTAAGTTAAAATATATTTTAGGATGGTCAGAAAAAAAATCACAGGAAAACTAAACAAAATTATCCAAAAGAAATAATGTATGAGTTCTAAGAGGGAGGATTGTTATAAGCAAATGTATAATTGTGCTTATAACTGCTATAAATAATATAGAAAGCCAGTTCTTTGTTTTCTTTTTCCTTTTGCTCAACTTATATATATCCTGCCTTTATTATTTTTACAAATAACTCCAGGCAATAAATAACACTTCTTTCTCCTACTATTTTTCCTCACAACAACCCTGTGAGCTGTTGGGTTGAGAGAGAGTGATTGGCCCAAAGTCACTCAGATAGTTTTCATGGCTAAGGTGGCATTTGAACTCACAGTGTTCTGCTGTCTAGCCTGGTAAATGACCACTAGAGCAGACTGGTTCTTTTTGCTTTCTCTTTTTGCTTTCTTAATTTACTTTAGTTTGTATTAGTTTTTAATATTTTTTAAAGATTTAAATACAAGTTATACTTTTAAAATATTCCACAACCCTTTACAAGCAGAATTATAGAATAACAGAAACATTTGTAGGAAAACAGAATTAAGGAGCCAGTTACAATAGAAAAAAAGATATGTAAAATGCAATAAATCAACTGTCATGTAGGAAAGCAGCAGGCACAGATGAAATTCACAAGAAGCATGGGTTAAAAACTCTTATGTCAACAAATATGGAAGAAGATTGTTTATCTGACTGGAAAAGAATCTTATATATATATGAATATAGGTAAGGTATATCAAAAGATTTTTTGTTTTTGTTTTAAATGATATTGAACTCAAGAATGTTCAAAGATCATGAGTCGAATGAGTAAAATAAGTGTTTAGAAGATGGACAGTGAATTTGAACATTTAATGTAATTTATATAATAAATTGTATAGAAGACCTGATTTTTTGGGACACCCTATATACAAGGAGTGTCAAACTCGATTTCATTGAGGGCCACATCAGGGTGTGTTTGACTTGCTGGGATGGACTAGGCGGCATGGCCAACTCTTATGTCGGGGGGACCTGTGGTGGCCCTGGGGGGGGGGAACCCATTGTCTCTAGCAGAGGAAGTCGAAATCAGGGAGAGCTCCAAACTCTTGTCCTCCAGAGAAGGACTTTCCTCTCTCCCTCCTTTCTTTCTCTTCTTTTTCCTTCCCTCTTCATTCTCCTTTGTTCTTCCTTCCCCTCTTTACTTCTTTTTCCTTCCTTGTTCTCTTCCCAACTTTTTGCTCTCCATCCTTGCTGTCTTTCCAACTCTTTTTCTTTGTCTTTCCCTTTCTCCTTTCTTGTCCCTTCTTGAATGCTCAAATGCAAAAAGGGAGATATTTCTCCTTTTGTTTTGCTTTGCTTTTAGTTTGTTTTACTATCCCTCTGCCATGCAGTGAAAACAGAGCCCTGTTTTCAGCCTGGATGGCCTCCTGAAGCCTTTTGCCAGTGAAAAAGGAGTCCGTGCTCCCTCCCAGGCTCCATTTTCACTGGCAGAAGGTAGCAGCAGGTCATCCAGGCCGAAACCTTCCCAAAAAATCCAAGCTCCATTTTCACTGATAGAGGCACCGTCCCCATTTTTCACAGCTGCCTCGGCGGCCAGAATTAAGCAGCCCACAGGCCACATCTAGCCCGCAGGCCTTGAGTTTGACACCCCTGCTATATACATTTATGCCAACACAGGGGTATTTAAGAATATATCAAACTTTGTGTTATTTCTTCACATAATATAAGACATAAATAAGATGCAATTCCAAATGCACAAGACCAGATTTCAGAAAAGTTTGGGAGACAAAAAATAAGGTAGCAAGTATAATATATCTATAGTTAACGAAAGGAGCAAAAGAGAATTTGCTTTTTTTATATTCTTTGACTGTACAGATCATGCCACTGCAACAATAAGAAATATATAACAATATGTGCCAGAACATCTTACAATAGACAATAAGTTAATGAATGGATAAACAGTGTTTCACAATAGGAAAAGAAATGAGACAACAATCCATACAATATTGTCAATATTGTCTCTATATTTAACTAGTATGGTGAATATTGTTAGGGATACACCCTAGCAGAATCTGCACGGCAGGCAGGCAAATATGTGAGATAAAGGTTTTTGTACTTACACTCAGTAAAACAGATACACTGTGCTAGTTAAATAGTTTATTCCAGTAAGAGTTTTAGCATAGTCAAACAGTCCATATATCATTCACTATTTCAGTCCGTCCGGGGATTATTCATTTGCAAAGTCCAGTGTCGAAAAAGAAGTCAGTCAACTTACAAATATCAGTCCAGTAATAAATCTCCTCGCAGTTGAGATATAAAGAAGTCAAACCTCCTTTCTTCCTTCAGCAGCAGGGAACACGCAGTTAACAATCCATCATAGTCAGCAAGCAATTCAGTAAGCCAGTAATACAGTAAGCCAGTAGGTTCTCTTGCTCCCTCTTATGGCGGTTTTACAACCGCACCCAAAATTACATGCTTTGCTGTTTAAAGTGACACACACTTAACTTACAATCATAGTTTATATATATTATTTTTACCCAAACTACGTTAGGTGACCTTGTTATTCCTAACACATATACTGTATTATGTGGCAGAATATGAAGAAATTGTATCAATTTAAAATCAGAAGTCACCCCAGTACACTTTTTTAAAATAAGAATTTTATTGATTTTCAAAGACAATACACAAACAAACAAAACATAAAGCATAAAAACATAAAACATCTTTTCTGAAAGTTGCTTGATCCCGGGTTACAACTCTTCATACAGACACAAATTCAAAAATCATATTCATTTTATATACCATTCCATGTCTTGTTACCATTTTCAATTTTCTATATAGCTTCTCCCCTCTTTTAACTTTCTTAGTTTTATTTTATTTATCTCATCTCAGTTCAAATCATAATACTTATAATTCTTTGTCTGTTCTATTTCCAGCTATCCATTTTTTTTCTCTTTAAACAGAACTTCTCCTGTACACTGATTGGAGTATGACGCCTTTAATTCTTTCCCCTAAATTTATAATACTTAATATAACACATAACTTGTATTGGGATTCTGTTTAGTACATTGTAAAGTTACACAATGTATTTTATAAAAATAAAAAAAAAACAAAGGAAAAAATTTATGGGTATATGATGTAGTTAAAACAACTATCAATGCTAATAAAGAACTAATCATAAATATTAATATTCAATTATATCTTAAACATTTTACACGTTACTTTTCAATTAAATATATTTTTATGGGAACACATACTTTCCATAGTTATTTCCCCCCCCCCCACATCGCATATTTTAAATCATTATATCATTGAAATATTCCCATTTCTCCTACTTCAATTCTAATTTATTTCATTACCTTCTTTTTCTTCACAAAAATTTCACTAAGTTACACTAAATATTCTATCCCATTTTTGGTTACATATTATTTCCAATTTTCTAATATTATTTCTAAATACAAATATCAAAAACACAATCTTATGTACCTTTACAAAATCCCTTTTTCAATTAAATTTACCCATTGTCTCTAAATGAATTTTGTTTCTTTACATCTTGCTTCCCACCATTGAGACTTCTCATCCCTTCCTTTCTCCCTTGCTTATTCTTCTCCTTGCCCTTTTTACCCCTTTGTCTCTCCACCTCCCTTTTCTTCTTCTGCTTTCCCCCTTTCTGTTGTTTTCTAACCTTGTATCCACCTTCCACCTTATTTTTCTCTTTTTTGGTTGTTTTTTCAAGTCTTAAAGTCCCCTTTTTCTTTTTCTTTTCCTCTTTCTCCTTCCCTTCTCCAAATAGAATCACTTGTTCATCGAAGATGGCTTCTTCTTTATCCCAGTCATCCTGCTGTGCAGTCAGTTTTTCATAGGTAGAAACCGCCATTTCTAGAAATTGAAAAAGAGTGTCCGAAGAATCTTTCCCTTCTTGTTCTTCTTTTTTGTATTTTTGATATTCAATTTTCAGTTCATCCACAAGCGATGCCATTGTAAAGAGAAAGTTTTTCCAAAACAACCACCCAAGTGCTTTTAATCAAGAATAATTCCCAAGAGTTCCAAAGTCACCAAACAATCCAAATAAGCTATTTCTTTTAGCACTTTTTTCTTTCTTCCATTTCTCTTTCTGGGGTTACTGTTTAATCACAAAGTTCCAATTAGAATATATCTTTTAAAAGTCTTGTTAATATTGAATAACTCTTCAGACTTCTAGGCAATCTCCTCCTTATTTTCAAATTCTGCTCCATTTTTTTTCCTCTCCCTTCCCACTTACAGCAAAAAAGATTTTTCTTTAAATGTTCAGAAATCCATATCCCTTTAGCATTTAATTACCTCCAATGCAGGTTTTCCAATTTCTCTTAGAGTTCTATCACTGTCACGTTAGGAAGGAGAGTAAAAAGAAAAAAAAACTTTTCCTTTAACTTCCATTCGCCGCTTATCACGCTCTGGAAACGATGTATCTTTAGCAAGTTTCAGGTTCCAGGATACTTTCGCTGTTGCTTTGTCCCGGTCAGCAAAAAACACTTTCACTTCTTCACAGCTCCTCCTGCACTTTCTTTTTCCGGCTGAGCTCTTCTATGTGGCGGCCATTGCTGACCACCGCTCAGCTGCCTTCAGAAAAGGGGGTTTAGCCAGCTAGGGAAGAGAGGTGTGATATCTCTCGACCCTGCCAGATCCCCCCTGTCTTCACCACCTTCTACAGAGGTGGCTTAGCCACGAAGCCGGGTGGCTCGGGGCACTCGGGCAGTGAGCGCAGACAGAAACTGCGTACAGTCGCGGATTCCTATCTGCCTCGAAGCACTGCAAACTGGAAGTCCCCAGTACACTTTTTTATTATGACTGTATCCAATCAACACTTGTTCAACACCCATTCATTTTTTATCTTATTTTTTCATTTATTTTTTAAAAATATATTGACTGGCATTCCCCCCAAAACAGTAGCACATACCCCCTTATTTATTTTTCTAACTATTTATTTGCACTTGATGTGAAATAATAAATTTATATTTCAGTTATTTACCTGTGGAAGTAGCCATAAAATTTTTATTGCTTTCTGAGAAACATTCAAACAGCATCTAATGTGCATGAGTCTTTAGAAAACTGTTGTTTAGGTTGCATGAATATGTTTTTAAATAGCAAAACAAATAAGAGGTTGAAGAGGTCTTGAAGAATTTGTATCATCTGCATTATTTATGGTTCTTCCCCCAATCTTCATTCCAACATCAAACAGTTCCAGATTTAATTTCTGGAACTGTCTGTTTCTTCAACCTACAGATTGAGCAAAAAAGATGATAAAATACTTCTCTATCTAGCTCCCTCAGTGATTCTGAATCAATCTATGTCACCATAAAGTGTTCTCACTGTTGCCTCCTGATAATATACAATGATCTGATACAATGATCTGATGAGTCTGATGATCTGATGAGTCTGATCAAGAGTTGGGATACCAAAATCATGTAAAGCTGGCCATTGTATTCTACACAGTCAAAAGCTTTTCTGTAATAAATAAAGCACATATATTCTTCTGATATTCATAAGCATCTAATATTAGCAATGTGATCGCAAGTGCTGCACTCCTTTCAAAGCCAGCTTATGCTCAGGTAACTCTTGATTGATGATGTTCTGTGGCCTCTGTTAAGAATCTTGCTTGCATGAGAAATCAGCAAGATAATGCAAACCAACTTTAACCCTAACCTCTTATAAGAAAAATCTGTATGAAATGTTCTATAGGTAGCACTTCCCACTAGCAAGATTAGCAAAGATGTTTAAAAACATGTCCAGCAAGTGTTGGAAATGAAATCAGGTACCAGGCACATATTACCACACGTGCTGGACATGTGCAAAAAAAAAAAAAAGATGTGGGCAAAAATACATACATGGTTAGAAAAAATGTTAAAGCAGCATATAGATTATAAGCCAGAAATATTTTTGTTAGATATAGTACCAGATAAGTATAATAAAGGGAATATTTATTTAATATTGCATGTCTTGACAACATCAAGAATTGTATTTGTACAGCACTGGAAAAATGAAGAAACACCTACAGAAGATGTAATTAAAAAAATACTAGCTTGTGCAGAAATGGACAGATTAACATTAAAAAGAAAAGAAAAAGAAGATACATAATATTTTCAAACATGGGATTTCTTTTACCAATGGTTGGATAATAGAGGTAGAAATTAGGAACTGGAAAAGTATTATTATGTAAGCAAAATGATCCAGATATGCTCTTCACAAAGCACTTATGCATGTAAAGAGAAAATGTATAAGTAGTTTTTTTTTAAATAATTTTAACAGAATCTTGCTTGTGTGAGAAATCAGTGCAATCATGTGATAACTGGAAAAGTTTCTGCCATTCCTTTTCTTTACTAATGGGATAATGGGATCTTTTCCAGGTCTGAGGCCCTTGATGTGTAGTCCATATCTCTTGACACAGGGCAATGATAATTGCCAACTGGCATTGGTCTTAATAAGGAGATGGCAGCAGGGGACTTTCTACTCTCACATCCCTCACCACCACCATCACCATTGCCTCCATGGTGAGCTCCAGGCTATTAGGCATTCTGAGCATTCAGCAGTGGGCAGGGTAGGCAGTGCGGAGGAAGTGGCAGGTGGGACTTCCCTTGGGGGAAGTGAAAATGGAAAGACCCCAGCCACCACCTATTCCCCATCCACTCCCTGGCCACCACTACCACCAAACAGTCCAACCTTTAAATGGCCCAGAGATCAGCACAGAAGCAGCAGCAGAGGGGAATGTGAGAATGGGATTTGGGGGGGGGGGGGTAGGAATAATACAATTTTTCACTTTGCACAGTTTGAGCTTCATTTTAGCCACTAGCTGATGGTCAACAAGCAACACCAGGAAGTGTTTTAACTGAATCTTTCCAGTGTTCTTGGAATAAAATATAATCTATCTGATTTCAATATTGTCCATTTGGTGTTGTCCATGTGTGTAAATCACGTTTGTGTTGTATAAATCATGTGTTCGTTATGCTGAGATGATTTTCCTGGCAGTTGCACTAGGTAATCACCAATTTCATTCTGTTTACCTAGCCCAAACTTGCTTACTATTCCTTTAACTTCTCCTTGGTCAATTTATGCATTGAAATCACCCGATAGGTAGATAGGTAGGTAGGTAGGTAGATATAGGTATATTAGATATTACAGATATTATGCTGTCACTGCATGATCTGTGAACACATTTAGCCACTTGTTGCTTAAGCAGAATGAAACTCCTTTTCATCTGATATTGTTTCCAGAAAAATAAACCACACAATTGTGCGATTTGAATTATCCACTGTCTGTTCAGTGTAACCCACTGATACCAAAGATGTTTATATTAGCTCAAATCATTTCTCTTTTTACAATGTTGAGTTTCCCAAGGAACGACTCTAACATTCCATGTTCCAATTTGATATACCTTTGCATAGTGTAACCAATCTCTTTTGTCATGAGCACCATCAGTTGTTAGGTTTCCCAAAGGTTTTCCTCCAACAACTTCATAAAGTACTGACTACTAAAAGCTAACCTTAGTAGCTTGATAGCTATCATCCATCCTGTTGGTTGTCCATATCTGTTGAGTTATTACCATAAAGTGTTCTGGTGAGATTTTTTTTTTGTAGGATAATTCACCATTGCTTTCCCTAACACTCCCCATTTATCCAGGCTTGAGATTGGCATACGGTTGATTAATCATTTGTCTGAGTTAATAAAAGATTAAAAGTCATTTTAAAAACTAAAATATAATCAGTTAAAATATAAAAATGTTTTAAAAAATGGCACTGAGAAGTCCCTGTGGGTTTCTGTTCCATAAATTCTATGTTGTATTTTCAAATCATATCTTTAAAAGTAATAAAATCAGAGCTAATACAGTGGTTTCTGGGCAACAGCTCATACAATATCTCTCTTGACTTTGTACCTCCTTGTCAGTATCCTCATTGATACTCTTGTCCAGTTACTAATAAAGACACTATGCAGTTAAAATTTTTAATATACCTGCCATTGCAAGGTTGCAAACTAGGGATTATGGAAAAAGGATACAGAACACTAGCTCTTCTTTGCCATTTAGTAGTCTTCTGAAATTTTGCAGCCAAGATAAGGTGGTTCCTAAGTTCAATTGCTTCTATTTTATCTGACATAATATACAAATATATTTGCTTGGTATTCAGCATAAATTTATAACAACATATCCAACTTGGTAACACCCCATCATGCTTTTTTTTGCTAAGCAGAAGAAACAACTACCTTTCATTCAAAGGAATAGTAAGATGAATAATGATTCCATGTGATTTTTACACTCTTTTGGCATGACTTTTAAACTTTTCTGATAATTTTTTTCCACTCATATTGACAAGTTCTGAAGAAAATCCGTACACCTTTGTCTTAAAAAGTAATTCACGAGATTGGCAATTATATAGTTTGCCAGAAACATTCAGGAAACCACATCTGCATATGTACATTTCGAATGATCCCAAGAGCTGATTCATTAAATGGAGGGGGGATCTTTCCCAGGAGGAGGCTCTGGCAGGCACATTTTACAGGTAAAGTTATGGAGGTGCGAGACAAAACACCTAGTGAGGCACACAATAAAGAGAGGTCTGCAGCATGAAGACGGGATAATCTGCTTCTGTTGATTGGCCGAGGTGAGAGACGTAACCTCCTCGGCTGTGCAATGATTTGCTGAATCTCGCTTCACCGCGATTCGGACGATTATGGGCGGGACTCAGAAGGTCAAAATTGAAACAACCGCTGTTGCAATGAACAAGTTGATAAAAGCGATGTAGAAGCACAGAGGGAAGTGAGCACAGCACTTTGTGCGACCGAGTACGAGGTAGGGCTGGTGAAGGGATATCCATGTCATAATTGTTGAAAGTAAAAAAGGGGATCATAGTTGAGCAGCGGATTTAGGTTCACCGGACAGACATTAGATGCCGGAGATATAGTTAGTCCGTGCGGTAAGCCGATGTCCTTTCGGCATAAATCTTTGCGGCAGGCCAAGAAAAACGGAAGTAAAGATCCGGGCTTTTACGTTGACCCAGAAACAAAGAAATCATGAGATGCAATTACAAAAAGGGGCTTGCAGGTCTGCCGATGCGCAAGGATCAGGAGAAGGCGGTGGAAATGTTGTGATCCAAGAATTCACATAGGAATACTTAGGTTTTAAAATGCAGAGGCATCACCTAAAATCACCACAGGAGTTTATTGGTACCGTGTGCAAGCTGGCAGAATAGTAAACGTTGCTGAATAAATTGGCATTTGAGAGGAATGGGAATAAGAAATCAGATCCTTGTTTTGGAATGCTTGGGGAGACAACACTTACAGTTGCTACAGATGTTCACCTGAGTTAGGTAAAAAGCATTTCAGTCAGCATTGTACCAGGAGGTTGGGAATGTCTTACAAGGGAAAGATGGAAGAGGATGTCAAAGTTAATACCTGAAGCACTGAAGTATGGGTTGCATTGAGAAAGCAAACAAGGGGATGATCCTCTTAGCTCTGAAAGTAGAAATCATGCAATGTGATTGCAGTGGTTGGCATAGAATATGACTGAATACTCCATTGGCATTGTCTGAGTGAGGAAATGGCATCTCTTGGCATAAATGGAGTAGGTACTCCTAATATAAACATCAAGATTAAATGCAGAAAAATTTATGTGAGACAATGGCCCATAGCTATTTGGCAATGTGATTAAATTAAGTAAGGCAGGCTGTGTCCCATTGCCAGTGGCTGGGGGATGTGAAACTAGCTATCACACACCTTTCCCTTTTGTTTGTGTTTCAGTTGATATTTGGCTGGTCAATTAGAGAAATACAATCTGGGATTTGAAAGGGTTTTGATCTGGTCTGGGAAGCTCTTATCTTTCTTAATGCTGGCTTCCCATATTTAGAGCTTCCACCCTATACTCTATTTTAAATTTCCCATGTCAACGCCTAACATTTGTCACATTGCATTTTGTATAGCAATAGCACTTAGACTTATATACTGCTTCACATTGCTTTCCAGCTCTCTTTAAGAAGTTTACAGAGTCAGCCCTCAACAATCTGGGTCCTCGTGTGATGGGATAAAAAGCTCTCAGAGTGATTTACATGCAATTACATGCAAAAAAGTAATTTTTTTTTAACCTTGACAATGATAGAAAATGTAGATTTCAACTGGCTGGGGAATTTGGTAGTTCAAGTCCATACATCTTAATGTTGCCAAGTTTTGAGAAAAGCTAAAATATTGTGAAACCAGCTATGGTCATCTTCATTCTTTCAGTCTTTGAAAACTTAGGGTAAGCAAGAAACAACAGTCAATCAGTGTTTTAACCAATAGAAGAATGCATGTTTCATTCCTTTAATATTGCACTTGCTCATGAGCAGAACTATCTAGACTAATAGAATAAGAGATTATCTTGTTTATCTGTTTTTGCAAAAAAAAAATCAGAATTCTGGGTACTACAGATAATTCTCAACTTGTAACAGTTCATTTAGTGACTATTCGAAATTACAATGCTGAAAAAAGTGGCTGATTATTTTTCACACTATTGTGATCAAAATTCAGACGGTTGGCAACTGATTCATATTTATGACAGTTGCAGTGTCCCACAGTCATTTCATCACCTTTTTCGACCTTCTGATAAGTCAGTGGGAAGTCAAACTCGCTTATCAGCCATGTTACTAATTTAACTGTGCCAAGAAAGGTCATAAAATGAGGTAAAATTCATTTAACGATTGTCTCACTTTAGCAATAGAAATTTTGGGCTCCATTTTGGTCATAAGTCAAGGACTATTTGGCAGTCAAGATCTAATTGTTTTTGCTTTTGAACTTCAACTGGATGTTATTATGATGATGGTATGACACTAGTTTGCATGCGTGCCTGGGCATGCTTCCCAAAAGCTTTATTTGTAGATTGCAATGTAAAGTCTTGAAACTGAATAGATAGAGTTGCTCTTAAGGCTGATTGGAAAAATGAGCTCTGAGTTCAGGCGAGGCAATAAAGCAAAGTGAAGCTAAAATTCCATGATCAGTGAAACAACTGATTCTCAAAGCCCTGCAGAGCTCCACTTATCCTCACCTAAGCCAGAAGAAAATGTGCCTGGTTGCTTTTGAGTATGGTGTCTGTGTTCAATCAGCAAAAGTGGCACATGGATTCTTAAGAGAAGCTTTCCTTGTCTAAGATCTAGAATTCCTCACAATAAGGTACGCACTTTGGAATTAGGTGTTTCCAGATGTGATTTTTCTGCAACAATCACTTCACGTTGATCACAGAATTTAATGGCGTGGGGACTTTTTTCCTTTAACTTTTCTCATTTACTTTGTGCTTAAAAAAAACCTTTTCTGTAATTGCAGAAAATATGATGAAGGAAAGATAGAATAGCTGCACATGTGTTTTGACTCATAATGTGAGGAATCCACTATCTGGAATCATTGTTAGGAGCAAGAGATTAAATTGCAGCTCAGTCAAAAATTTGGAAGTTAATTTGGCCATATATATCTATGGACTTTTACCTCTACTATATAACTAAGACTTTATGAACTAACTTCTCCAGTTGTCTTATAAATATTATTTGTAAACACATTTTTTCTGTATAAATACCGATTATTCATTTTAACTAACAAAGTTAATTATAATAAACAGGATCTTAGGGCAAGCATAGTTCTGTAACAGGATCTTGCTGTAACTCATATGTCAATGAGAAGGAGAAAAACATTGGAAGAAAAATTCTTCTTTCTACCACTTCACTCATCTAGACCCTTTTCTCCTGAAGTCTGTACTCTCCAAATTTCAAACTTTTAAAAAAAAAAATCTGACTAGGTACCAATGGGGTTGAAGACAGAAGAAACGAATTGCCAGATACAATTTGAAGCAGCTGTCCAGGTCATTCAAGGCTTGCCCAAGAATGGTAAGAATCTCTTTGGGGATCCTCTCAGGTTACTTAGTTCACCTATCCCTCTAAGGGCTGGTACCAAACATAAAACTCATCAGCCACAAAAAATAAGAAGCCAGATTTCTACATTTAGAAAAAAAATTAAACCTGTTATTCTCCCCAGTTTGAGCAGGATGTCTTGATGCAGAATTCTATAGTTTTTCCCATTCTTTACACATAGCACTCAATTTGGCAGAGGCCTACTAGAAGGATTTAAACAATAATGGCGATTGGTTCATATTCAAAAGTCTGCATAGTAACCCGATTTAGCTTAAGTGACTAGGCCGAAAACCATTGGATTTATGTATTTATATATTGAGACCTATTGCCTCCTTATGAAATGCCCTAAAGAAAAAAATTATGTGAGATTCAATTGTTTTATTTCCAGTATTGCACTATAGCTGGAAACAGATTGGTGTCAGGCACAAGCAACCAGAATAACTGATGGAGAGGTCCAAGTAGATATTTTATTATTCATCTGTTACAAAAATCTTGCCAAACCTTTACTTTTCCTTGGGAAATGGGCAGATATAGACCTAATGGGTTTAACGTTAAATGTTACTTCCCCCAAATATACTCTAAATTTGAATGACTTTTAGAGGCACCCCCTCCCATTCAGCTAATGGTTTCATCACAATTGGGAACCTTACAAATGAAATCCTGCCATCAAATAACTCTTTTCATGTAGGATCCTGAACATGTCCTCCGTTTCATCAGGTTCCTATCGCCCTTCATATGAAGAAATGCTACGTTTTTATGGTTACTACAAGCAAGCAACAATGGGTCAATGCCAGATCCCAAGGCCGGGATTTTGGGATCCTATTGGCAGATATAAATGGTAAGAAAGCCAGTGACACATTCTCCCAGTTCCAAATAATATTTGTCTTTTCTGAAGTTTGTTTTGAGCCAAGAGATTTTGTTAGAATCCAGCCTCTGATGCTATTTCAATGCTAGAGCAGGTACAATATCTGCAAACTAATGGACATACATAAGCTTACCCAATTAATATTGTTCAATTACACTGGATACTAATCCAGTACAAAACTGCTACTTTTGATCTATAAACTCCTATAGATTTGGAGAGTGAACACATTAATGTGCTGTTTGTATCAGCCTATAAGCTAGTTGCAGCAAAATGCTTTTGTCCTATTTTGTTTCACATTCTGTAAAGAAATTAGAATTATGACAATAAGAAACAGGGCATTCTTCGCAGCTGTCCCTTTGAAATAGCATTATCTATCTACAGAACAGGACAAAATAGGTGGGGATGACATCACCCCGAAAGTCCCACCTTTGCCATTGACACATATACAAAAAGTGGGACTTAATTCCCAAGGTGCAACTGTCATGTTGCCTATTTTGACACTGCCTCCCTCCCCAACACCACTGACTTTGACTACAGACCAGAAGAGCTACAACGTGGTTTTTTTTGGGGGGGGGTTTCTCTTATCAATTCTATAATTTTGTTATTTTTATCATTGTTATTTGCTGTTTTTTAACTGAGTTGGATTTAGACTTAATTACACTTGATGAAGATCCATTATTAATCTAAATCTAAATGTCTAAATGTCAATGGAGTTACTTCGATTCGAACTGCTTGCTGAGCCAATCCGTTTTTAAAAAATTATATTTGCTTTAAATACTTTGAAATGTTTGAAATGTTCAAACTGGACTGTAAATATTTTAAAGTATTCATGAAATTGAAATAAAGGGAATATGATTCATAGCTTACACAAATTGATGACAGTCATCCCTGTGTGATTATCCCTAGTGCTCACACATAAGAAATCCTTAAGAAAGACCCATTATTAAGAGATTTTGAATTTCAAACTAGTTCATCCTCTGGCCGCTTTTTTAAAAAATGAAGCTCTTTCCCAAGATAAGAGATATTTTGGGGTTTTGGCAGGGACGCCTGGAAAAGCTTGGGAAAGATGACCAAAGAGGAAGCCATGGCTGCTTACATAATGGAAATGAAGAAGGCAGCCCAGAAGGTAAATTGTGCAAAATATTAAGGTCAGTTGGTAGGGTTTTGATGAGGTTGTACTGAGTACATATGCATGCTTATACTTTTCAGAGGTCCGATATTGTTCTATGTACAATCCTTGTTTTATTGATTGCATGTAATATTCTAATTTTCTGAGATTATGGATTTGGGGTTTTCATGAGCTGTAAGCCATAATCATCTCAACGATGACAAATCACAGCTTGAACTATCTTGGTTTGCATGTAATGAGTCTATCTCATATATTAGGTTCACCTTTTAAGTTGCATTACTGAAATAAATGAACTTTTGCACGATATTCTAATTTTTCGAGTTTCACCTGTACTCCTTCACGAGTGTCATTCTGACTTCGCATTCTACTTAGAAAAATCCATTGTTTCTGTTTCCATATTTCAAAGATAAGTATCCTGCCCAATTTAGGGAAATATAACTAATTCTAAAAATATTTAAATGGAAAACAAGCAAGGAGAGAACTTACCAGCTATGAGCTAGAATGCCTTTACTGAGTGCAAGTACTGAGTCTGCTATTCTTCTTTTATGAAAATCAAGAAGGCATTTCAGGAGCCTCCCAAGAGATCAGGTCTTGCTTTCTTTGTTTCAACAATGCCATCACTGCAATTGCTTCCAGATCTCTCATGGGGACCCTGGGAATGGTCTTGTATCATCTGGGATCACTTCTAGACTTTTTGGCAGGTCATCAACACTGTGCCGATGGACGAAGCTTCGGAGGATATGTTTGTATACTTTGAACCCCTCTATGAAGTGATCCATGATATGCCCAGACCCCCTGAATCCTTCTTCAAGAAAAAATCAGGTATGCTTGTGGGTAGCAAAAGCAGATTGAGAGGGAGGCATTTGGGATATTTCGCCAGCAGCTTTGATTAGTGTCAGCCTTGGAATTTGAAAATGGGGAGTTTCATTGGAACACTGACAATTAGATAGCTATCCTCTTTACATTTCAAGATCCACAACCTAACTTAAAAGTCATCTTGCTCCCTCCCTTCTTGCCTCCTTGACTTCTCCTGTGTGAAGTCACTTTGCTGATCTTCTAGGCAATCACAGAGTATTTTCTTCTTGGAAATGTAAGGATCTTGATAGGTACGTTTGGTTATGGAACATTGGTCCTCTGGGCCAGGGAGTTTCAACTAGATGTTGTTTTTTCTTGTGGCCTCCCAAGTCGTAATCTTAGATACTGTGACCTATCTCCCAAATTGTTCAAATAGCTCATCAGTTTGGAGTGGAGCAATTAAAACCTGCTTTGACTTGTTTGGGACTTTGGCACAGGAAGCAGCTCTCAAAAGGTCTACAGAGCAGCTTGGGATCAGTTGACTTAAAAGAAAATTTGGCCTGTACCCAACTCTTAACTTCTTCCAGCAGTGATGAACAAAAGCCACTCTATGTCTGGATTTATAACACACTTTGTAAGTCAGTTAAAGACCTAGCAGATATTCAGTCAAAACATACAATACTACATTTGGTTAGGATTAACTGTGGCCAATATTTTGTAGCTGACCAATAATACAAATTAAGCTTGTTTGGCTTATGATTCAATGCATTATGTGAACCCAGAAAAGTAGTTAGTTTAAAAAAAGTTGGGTTAGGGTTAGGATTAGGGTTAGTTCAAGATAAAATAGGATAAGCAATTCATTGTTCACTGTGCAACACTGCAGACTGGTGTTGGGATAAATTCAGAGGATCCTCAACAAAGGGTTCTCTGCTGTCCACTGGGTCTGGCTGCAGTTTATATACAGCAGTGTAGCAGCAGACAATTAAAAGTTAAGATGAACATTTCCCAAAGTGAAATAACTTTGAAGACATTGTGGATAAAATAAAAGTAGCAGTTTGCATATCTGGCTTCCAAGCACCTGTGAGATGGTGAACTTGACAGGGTGCCAGGACTGTGAAGGTGCCTAGGAGTGATCTTTTTCCATGCTAAGTTTGAATACCATTTGTATTAGCAAAATTTATACAGGAAAATTGTCCAGTCAAATAGACTGCACAGCTTGGCACTATATGCTCTCTGCCTTTGAGTGACATCTGAGCTATTCATAGGAGTACCTCCCTGCTATGGCTCTATTTTGGTCTGTATACATAGACAGCTACTATATTGTTTCTGTTTATATTGTTGATAGCTCAGCAAGTGTCTTTGAGCCATTCACCTTCTCTAACTCAACCCAAATCACAGGATGGTTATGGGGAAAATTGGATGATTACAACTTTGAGTTCCTTGAAGGCAGGATATAAATCAAATAACTAAAATGAAGATTCTCAGAGTTTATCTCAAAGATCTCCCATGAATATAGATCCAGTTTTCCTAAGCCTAATTTCTTTCTTTGGTGGAAATACATGTTTATTAAAAATTCCATTGCAATTTTGCCAAACAATTGAGAAGAGATAATAGAAGCCATATATCCTTTTGGTTTCCTTAAATTACTCAAGGAAGAGTGAAAGTCTTCATTTAGCTCAGTGAATGGTGTTTTCTGGAGTCAAGTCTTTTGTATATATTCTAAAAGCTTTTCTGCTAAAATAAGGCAGCTAGTATGGCATATTGGGTAAAGTGTTAGACTCAACTATAGAAGCCCACAAGGTGATTTTGGCCCTGTCATTCTTTTAGCTAACCTATTTCTTAACTTCATTGTAAGAAGAAAATTAGGAAAAGGCAGTTTCAGGAATGCTAACCTCAGCTTCTGAATGAAAAGTGTGATAGGAGTCAAATAAATATGTCTTTAAGTTAATATTAGTTAATTAGAATATGTCTCAGATAATGGACTTGAGGAGAAGTGAGATATTTTGAAGCTTTAAATCAGTACTATATACTTAGCCATGTGTTTAAGTCTCCAACTATCTTTTAGGAACTTTCTTTAAAGAACACATGAAAAGATCTTTAGAGCCAAGATGTTGTTTCTGCCCAAACTGTTACATACTGTAAGAGTAGTTAGAGTTCTTTGTTTGCTCTACTCTGTGACTACTCCCCTCTCTGCTAATCATCCATTTTAAATCATATGCTTGACTTGGAATTCCAGAGTCCTGGAAACAGTCATGCACAGTTTGGATATTATTTGCCTTGTGGCTATTAACTTCAATAAAAAATACTCCTGTGCTTAAATTAAATTAAAGCATGGTATGAAGCAAGGATATGTAAATCATTTAGCAAGAACTAGATTGGTTCCTCGAAGCTTCCAAGGCAACATATATGATCAAAGACTTGGCACTAGTGTGTTAGGCTCTCTTAAAGTTTCTGGGCATGTGTGCCTAGATGTGAAATCCATCCTTGCTGAGGTCCCTAAAAGCAGCCATATCAATCTTTCAAGGAGTGGGAGAGCTTATTGGCTTTGAAGAACAGATTCAGCAAAGCACTTCATTGAATAATTTCCGCAGATCTAATAATAAAACTAATCCTAACACCAAAGCTATAGCTACTGATCAACATTGAAAAAATTCTACTCTTTTGCAGTTAAATCAGACTCAGAGACCGTCTCTTTGCAAAACAGTTCATTAGATGGGCTTGCTGAAATCTGTCCAAATCCATCAATATATGAAGAGTACAAGCAAGAAGGCAAGTGTAAAATGCTATAATGGGGGAATGTATGTACCCTGTGTATGTACCCTATAATTGGGGGGCAGGTATATGTACCCTATGTATACCACAAGTATTCCCAGTAGATAATGTGTATTCCTTTCACTTTATATTGAATAATGCAGTCATTTTTACTGTAGGATTATTGTTACAGAGTGAAGCTACTTCATGTCATGGAAGAGGGCAGATTTTGCCTTCACTGCAAGCATTCACCCAAAGAGGAAATTATATTTGTATAATTGGAAGAGCTGGTGGCCTATTTCCTGCTTATGAATTCAGTCATTAAGAACTAAGTGTGTAGTGAGACGGTGAAATTACTTCCTTCTTCAGAAAATGTCTTTTTAAATAACCAATGTTGTAATTGTGATGGAACATTGGATATTTGGATAGACTTTATAGACCTGCTCAAAAAACTTAAACTTTCAGGTTTTCTTCAGAGAAGCCATAACAACTAGGATTTCATTTTACGCAAAACCAAAATTTGTTGGTGTTTTCATTATAAGCAAGAGATAGCTGATTTGAAGAAGGTGGCTTTTCTTCTTCTTCCTCATCCTGCCCATTTCTAAAAATTAATGTCATAAATTAGAAATCAGCCTATTGGCTTATTGATGCCCAGCTTGATTCTTGGATCTTAATGTGCTGTATATAATTTAAGCAATAAGATCAAAGCAGACCACTGTGTATTATTTTCCTTCTCTTTTGTAAATCAGATAAGGTGCCTATGCAATTCAGATTTATTTTTCTTTATAAAATGTATACCCATAGCAATTACCTGACTCTCATGAACCTGACATTTTGCAAAGCCAACTTAAATAATATGCCCACAAAAACAATTTTAAACACTTAAAACTTTAGCCTCCCTTACTAGACCTACTTTATGGGGAAAGACATAACACCTTACATCTGAATTTTCAGATTTTGTAAAATATAATCACCTGCACATGTATTCACAATCATATATATCTTCTCTGTTTCTTCTGATTCTACTTTATTATTTTTATTCTGAGCTGATTTTTCTTTTGCAGGACCTGGCCTTGCCAACAGAGCTAAGAAGAGCAGCCAAGTAACAAACGATTCAGAGAATGAGGTGTTCTGTGATAGCCTAGAACAAGAAGAATCTCATCAGGTGATGAAATGATACAAGGAAAACTATCCCATCATAAATGTGTTGCCCTTACTGCTGATCATTATTCTGCTTTAATAACAAATATGATGGTTGGTGGTATTCTAGAAGTTTGAATGTAAAGCTAATTTTTTTTAATCCACCAAGCACTTGGCGGATTCTTCTGTTTTGTTTCTCCCCCCACCAAGCATTCTCATGAGATGGGCAACTGTATAATTTTGATAAATAAATAAACAGCTCAGAACAGCTCAGAGATGGCCTATGCCGTTTGTCAATTTGTCTGTCTCTAAACACAGGTCTAGCACTTTTCTAAAAGAGTGCTAAACCCATGTCAAAAATAACCCAACTGCCAAATTATGGGAATGGAGAAAAGCCACAGATGAAACAGGAAGGAGTGATCAATAATAAGCAAACTCCATCTCAGCTACTACTACCATCAAGTGGCCATGGCCAGCAGCACCTAGAATTAGCCTATTCAGTGGGTAAAATGGCACTACTACACCACCAAAATTGCCTTTTGTCAGGAATGAACTCAAAATGCTTCCCTTGTGACAGCAACACATAATTGGCAGAATCCAACTCTCTTTCCTAGTTTAAATGAACCGCTCTGCAGCACAGAACTAGAGTTCGGATAAGCCTGAGCTTAAAAAAAACAAGCCTATCCCTTTTCCAGAAAAATATTAAACCTGTGTTTATAAACTTTAATGTTTCAGGAATCTCTGTAAGACTTTACAAGTGCTTCAGAGGGCCCCCAGCAGGTGTTACATGGGCAAAGACTTCTGCATATCTAGAGCCTAGACTTTCCTGCAACCTCCCCCCAAGCAAGAATGGCTTTGGAGGTTAATGCTCAGGGCAAGAAGGAAGTGGATATACCTCTAGGAACCTAAAGAAGCCAGTAGAAACTGTGGATATCCCACTCTTGACTGCACCAGTAATCACATCACTGATGGATCATATCCGCAGCAAAAAATTGTGTCAGCAAAAGAGGAAAAAATATTTTAAAACTGGAACAATTAAAGGCAGCTTTAAACTTTTGGTGTGTAGGAGATTAAGAATATGAAGACACAGCATAAAAATGGTCATTGGGCCAGGGTTATAGCATAGTTAGGAAACCATGAAGAAGATTCCTCTGAGTAGAATATCCTGATCCTACACTGATCAATGTAATTGTTTAGGGTTAGGGTCAGTTTGTCAGTTTTGCTATATCTAATCAATTATATCACAGATTCTTTTAAAAGACATTTAATCAACCCTTAGTCCTAAAACATGTTTATCTAAAGAACCAGCTTTTGAGGACATGTAATGGGTGACTTGCATAATTTGAGTTGTTGAATCAAAGCAAAGATATATGAATTTCTAAATATATGAATTTAGGCAAGATAAAATGTGCAACAGTATCAAAGGTGTTTTTTTAATACAGTAAGGCTTGCAAGCTCTAAGCAGATGACAGATAAAAACCCTTGGTTGTTTAATTTTCACTTATTCACACGCATATAAATTGTGAGAAGTAAAATTTGTAAACCTATTAGAAATAACAATAGGGAGATAAAAGGCATCTCGTGTTTGGTTTTAGTATTCTGTCATTAAAAAAAAAATTGGTTACAGGGTTCTTTTCCCCCACAGCATTGCTAAGGAGGATCAATCCTCCCGCTTGAACAGTTGGCCTCTCAAGCCCCCTACTTCAGATACAGTAGATCTAGGACCATACTGTGACTCTCCTCTCCACAGAATAACATTTATAATCTCTTAAGGAATTATGTAAGGTTTACAACAGAAAACTAGGTACTTTCCTGACAAATAATCATATTAATTTGAATTGGGAGAGGAAACTGTGGTAATCAAAGTGGCAAAAAGTGATTCTAAAAATCTAGTTTTTACTTTTTCTTTCCCCATAGGCCAGAAGGCTATCAGACAAACAAAGCTTTCCCTTGAGCAACTCTCCCAGGAATCAAGCTGCAGAGAAAACAGGATGTAAGTTTTTAGAGAATCCTTAGTTGGAGAAGGAAGGTAAATAGAAGGGACACCTAATCTTTTGCTTCAGAAAGAAGCAGAGAGACAGGTCTAAGACATGCCTATAGATGTTGTGGTTCATGCATTTGGCAACAAAATCCTGTTTCATCCACGAGTGCAAACAGGTCTGAAAAAGAATTAATTTGCTTTCATTCTGGAGTAATCAAGGCAAAGGTAAAACAAATAAGTTTGGTAGAGAATGTATGTTTTTATTCCCCCCAAAATTGAATGCAACAGTACTAGAAGGACATCCACATTATACTGTATATTCTGTTGTATTTCCACCATAGAAATAATTCTATGTATCCTATAATAAATTTTCAGAAGGAGTGAGGTACAAATGAGAGATGTTGTAGAATTCTGCCCAGTTACAGTAGAACCTCTGGTTACGAACGCTTCTGATGACAACCAAATTGGGTTCTGACCAAAAAATTCACAACTTTTTTTTCATGGCCGATTTCCCCTTCTGCACCTTTTTTTTTTTATAAGTGCCAAATTTCCAAAATTAGGTTCAGGTCATGACTAAATCGGGTTGCGACCAAAGTTATGGAATGAATTATGGTCATGACCAGAGGTTCTACTGTATTTTACTAAATATTTCAGCCAGAGCCAACCAGGGATATGACCACAATCTATTATGCATTTCCATTTACATATTAATCAGTGGAAAAGAGAGGGGAAATTATACCAAGGCTGAGATCATTTGGAAGTAGAGCTGTATTAAAATATGGTGAGAGCTGAGCTTGGAGGTTTAACATGAACCATTATGTGAAAATCCTTTTCTATTGAGTATCACTCCTATAGAAAGATATACACCACTTTTACTTCCTGATTTGTTGGTTTATTACAAGCATTTTATTTGAAAAAATGTAGTGAAAATATGTCTTCCCAGTCTAGGATCTTCTGTTTAAATAAAGGATGGGAAACATATAACAGTAATTCCGTTAAAGTTTTACTCATCAGAGATAGATAATCCTGTGCTATGTTCTTATTTTACTTCTTGTTGGACTCTTCTGATTCTTGTAGCAATAATATTTTCCAATTTTGTCTTTCATAGATATATTAGGACAATACCTTCCACAATTTTCAGTCAGCAGAACATTCAAAGCACTTAGACAATATCCAGTTAGGGAAAAAAGCATAGATGAGAATTTACTACTCAAAACAGGCATGTTGTATACCAGCTTCCAAAATCTGGGCTAGGCTAGGCTATTTGTAAACAACACCAGAATCGCGTAGTAGTCAGATATCCACCACTAATCATTACCTCCTGGAGTAACTTTAACGTTATTCAAGAAGTTGGAGATGGTGGTTTTCTGGAGCATGATGTACAAACGCTGAAAATCGGTATCCTTCAACATGATTGGGTTGGTCTTGTACAGCATATGGTTCAAACTGATAATGCAGAGATATCCTTTCTTACCTTGGTTATATTGGTGGATTCTCCTCATCAGCTCAAGTTTTCGCCTAATGGAAGATTAATTAGTACGGTAATATACCAGTATAGATTCAGCTGATCATTATTCTTCCCTCCAGTTTTTGCTACTCCCTTGCCTTGTTTTTGATTGCCCTGTGTTTGATTAGCTTAAAACATTAGGAATTGGAAACAGTGTTTCCTTTATTTTCATCACTTCCAAACAAGGTTTGGCTCTGCCATTTTCAGTGGAATATATGAACTTCTCATTAGTTTTGATGCATTGGAACCCCTTATATTTAGGCCAGGGGTGGGTAAACTATGGCCCATGGGCCGCATCCGGCCCGCCGAAGATTGGTCCGTATGTAACCGCGGCCACTTTTTGGCTGCTTTCAGACGCGTCGAGAGGAGGCAGTTGAGGCGGAGGGCGGGCGGCAGAGAGCGAGCAGGGCGCCTAGCGGGCTTGTCAGGCGGAGCAGGAAATGGGGGCAGGAGCCCGGCGGAACAAAGAGAGCTGAAACCTGTTGAGGTCTCACCGCAGTCCCTTCGCGGGGAGAGAAGCCACCGAGCCGGGAGGAGCATGGGATGCTGCTGGCTCGCCTCCCCACCCCTCCATCATGACTGCGGGAGAAGGATCCCCAAGCGCTGCCCTTGCGGCCGCCACTGATGGAGTCCCGCTTGATTTCGCCTGAGCCGCGTTTGGTTTGGAAGGGGGTGCAGGAGGCAGCACCAAAGGTGCGCTCTGGGGTTCGGCCAACTGCCCGCTGAGCAGCTCCGGGCTCACCACCGCAGCCGGCAGACATTGGGGCTGCGCTCTGGAACCCAGCGCCACAGGACGGCGAAGCAGAGCGGCGGGAAGAGGCGCGTCGAAGCTGCAGCAGCCAGCTGGTCCCAGGGAATCCCCCTCCACCAAGGCGCCTGAGCCTCGAGCACCGCCGGTGGCGAGGAGCACGAGAAGTGCAACGGGGCCACGGGAAGAGCTGCACCCCAAGGAGCGACTGGCAGCCGGAGCAGCCAGGACTGGCAGTGGCGGCGAGGGCCCAACCTGCGCGGGAGGGCCTGGGGTGGTTTTCTCCCGTGCCTGGCTTCGGAGCGGCCCGTCGTGCGCTCTTGGCCATCTGGCTCGCTGCGCCCTGGGCACGCCTTTCCCTCGCCTCTCAGCCAGTAGCAGCAACAGCAGCGGCTCTGCCGCTGCTGCCTCCTTCCTCCCCTAACACCCGCTGTTGTGATGTGTATTCCCGTAGACCCGAGCACCAGCAGGTGCTTCACAGCTCCCTCCATGGCCTTCCCCTGCAGTAAGATGCCGGGACCTCGCAGCCAGACTGTGGACGTGCTGGCTGGGCGGAGCGGGCAGGTCCTGGGAGAGGCGCACAGATGTTTTCTGCCAAGCGGGCTTCCCAAGCGCCCAGGAGGACTTGCGGTTTAACGGCAAAAACGGTGGTGGGATGGGTGCTGGGCAGGTGGGGGGAAAGGCAGGCGAAAGCCCCCACACACATACACCTCGGCAAGCATTTTGCAGGGTTAACCAGCAGTTTCTCGCAAGAGACTGAAGGCTGGTCTGCTCCCCCCAATTAGACGGGCTGATCCTGCTACTAATTGGTGGTTCACAGTTTATCCGTGGGCACCGGAGGAGTTATGTTTTGGGGGGTGGGTATTTATTTATTTTTTATCTTATAAGTGACCAACTTGTGTAAACTGAGGGGGTACATTCATACATACACACACACACAGTCGTTTATTCATAGCGGAAGAATCTGTCTATCTATCTATCTATAATGGCCTTTTATAAAATTGGTTCGGCCCTCGAACGCAGATCTGATTTTCCATGTGGCCCCCGACAGAAATTAATTGCCCACCCCTGATTTAGGCTATCCACCCTATAATTGCAAGTGGAAAGAAGCTCAAGTAAGAAAGAGAGAAATGCTGCATTCAAATGAAACCATGTAAGTCCCTTAAATCTTATTCACCACCTTCCCATCTAAATCTTTCACACAAGGATAGATGTGGTATCCACGCTGATTTAATTTATGGGACACTTTTAATTTAAACTAGCAAGGTCTCCTTATCTATCCTTTTTTTTGTTACAGCTTCAATGGGTCTTTTGGCTCCATCTCATCTTACACACCTGCAGACTGTCTCACCTGAGATCAGCCAAAATCCTGAAGCTATCAGAGAGAGCCAGATAAGTGTCTTGACCCAGAAGGACATGACCCTGCAAGTGATGAGCACCATTCAAGCTTTGCAGCAGGATATGAAAAAAGTAATGGAAAGACTCAACTATTTGGAATCATGGGCAGCTCTGCAGGTATATTGCTTCCTTTAACAGCTGACTAGCATGTTGGTTTATAACAGGACAAACCAGAAAGCCCTAAAAGCAACGTATGAACAATGAATATGTGGGGGACAAGTTGCACATCAAAAGTCTTGGAGTTCTTGCATTGAGATTTTGGAAACTGCAGCTCTACATGTTCAACCCTAACCCTAAGCATGTTTGATGAAATAAGGAGACATAGAGTGAAGAGAGGGAGGGGAGTGGGTAAGAAAAGGAAATATGGGAGAATGACAGGGAAATTTTCAGAATTACAATTCTAGAACTGTAAGCACGGAGTACTCTGTAACAAATTCTTTATAAACTAATTCAGCATTAAAAGAGCAATAGGGTGCTATTGTGCTGAAGGGCAGCCCACATTGCATTAGTTTATTAAAATAAAATACTAAACTAGAGTAGAATAAAAATGCAAATAGAAGATCCTAATTTTCCTCTAGTACTGTAGTGTATTTTTTCATATGCTGGAGCTCTTAATATCTTTATCAGTACAAGCACTACAGTGCTTGCTTGTGTATTAGGATCTTTAGAAAAGAATCTGATATGCATTAAAACTATATTGCTCTGGAAGAAAGTGGGCAAAATCTTTTTAACTGGCTCCACCAGGGTCCCTGAATTCACTTTCCAGGGAGCTTTTTCAAACCGTCTTGTATAGGGCCAGAGTGGTTTAGCTGTTGAATTCTGCTTTGTATTATTATTCTGTTTTGTTCTCAATATACTTCTAAATCCTCACCTTTGGTCCCAATAATGCCACTGCATTTATCTTTATTTTTGTCTGTCATACCTAGCCCCTCCTCCTCCATGTTGTACTGATGTTTGTGTACTGTTATGATCAGTGTTATTTTATAACCCTATTGACTATCTAGATAAGTTGATATTTGCCTGATTTTACACTAACTGGCAGTGGCAAAATCTGTTAAGAAAAGAAAGCAAATGTTTCTGTAAAAATACACAAAATATTTATATTTAAAACAAATACAAAACAAAACAAATACAAAACAAAAAAGACATCTGCCTTAATTCACATTATTGTATAAATGGATATAGGCAAGAGTTGTAAAATTATATACAATTGCCAAAGATACTGATTTTAAAAATTGTTAAAAATTTACATGTATCTCTGATCTCCCATCCCTGTATAAAGTTACCCTCAATCATTCTGATATCTGAACTACACTTTCAACAAAATTCCTTAGAAAATAGAATGTGAGGGGAGTGTCACAAACATCTTGATTTTTCTGTCTTTCAGCACCATACATCTACATTAAAATCTTGCCTTCCATCCAAAGTATCTGATGCAAAGGTATGGGAACTCCTGGTGGGAATTTTTCCAAATGAATTGATACAAGCAAATATCTAATTGGTATCAGATAATTGGCTGCTAATTCTGAGAGGACTGCAGCGTTAAATGAGAAATATAGACAGCAATTGTAGTAAGGCACAAGACTTGTCTAAGCTTATGTAAAAACGTTTTATATTAGTACTAAAATATTTACTCCTCCCCTTCCATACCATCAATCCCCATTAATCAGTAAGAATATTTGATTAATGAATAAAACTTCAAAAATGATTACTTTTACTTAATCATTTTATCTGAATTTTAATCTGGGAAATATTAAATGGATTGAAGAAAGCACATCTCCTTTGTTTTGAATTTCTGGAATCCAAGAAGGTTGACAAGCACTTCCCATTTTTCCTTCAGTCTCTGCCATTATTTTTTTCTTTTATCTCACAGGAACTGCCAAGTTGGCCTGTACATCTGTCTCCTTATACCTGGTTTTTCTTGCTGGCTTGGCCTTTTGTTGTCCAGCAGCTACTTTGGTACTTCCAGAGACAGAAGCGATGAATTTCTTATTGTCGTTTAATAAAAGTAAGGGAGAAAACTTCTGGAAATGCCTCAAAAGTTGGGTTTGAACTTCAAACATTAGACTCCTACCAACATTTACCATGCTTTTTCATATTCATCAATCTATTATGCTACAATCCTGTGGTTCAGAATGAAAGATATTTAATACACTTTGATTTTCTACTAACTAAATGTAAAATAAAGATAAAGGTGAGTACAAAAGAAAATTTAAGTATGGAGTTCTTATTCAGTCAGCATGAAGAAAGGTGCAAAAGAAAAATGATGCTTTAAGGGACAACATATATCCTGATAAGCCAATGGACTTTTTCTAAAAAAGGAACCTTTAATTCTGCTTTGATTCGGAACCTGAATGCATGAGAATGGTAAACAAACGTTTTACTAGTCCAGGAAAGGAATATTTCAGCTACCAGTTCCCCAATATGTAAGGAGAAATGAATGTGGCAATGTCTTTTTTTCTCCCAGACAAAAAAATAATTACAGCTTAAAACCATTACAGCTGTGAAAAATAGTTTTGTACTAAATAAAGAAACTGCAGTCTCCTTCTTTGTCTATAATACATACTTGTTTAAGAAAAACTGGTTAAAAATAATTCCTAAAAAGAGATTTCTGTTCATTTGCCTATGCTTCCTCTTTCAACCAGGGAATCAAAAATTGGGAATGTTGGTCAAGCGGTCAGTTCAAGGACCTAAGGTGAGGATCGTGCTATTTTGAAAAGATTACATAATGGAGGGAGTGTTTCACGGTTACGATTATCAGGTTCTTACCATTGATGGTAGAAACAAGAGATTAACAACTTGACATGGTAATCATTAATCTCATATCTCAACTTAAAATCAGAGGCCAAAAAATCCCTTTGAAAATGAACAGTGATGCCTTTCCCTCAATACTAAAGTTCCTTACTATCTGTCTCTTACTTTTGGAAGCAATGCATATAGTTAACATAAAAATATCTTCATCCAGTTCTGAGGATTACAATAAGATTGCCAACAAGATGAAATATATTCAGGAAGATACTTAAAAGGACACCAGAAAGTGAGAGATCCACTCAAATCCAGTAAGGCAAATCTGAAGGAGTTATTTGGTATATCTTGCCTGAAGAAGAAAATATTAAAAACCTCATATAGCTGAAGAAACACATTTATCTTAATGTTACTCAAGAGGATTGGACCTGTACCAACTTTTTCAAATTACAAGAAAAGATTCAGAGTAAATATCAGGAGCTAAGTACGGCATTGTACAAGTAGCCTTCCCCCGACCACTTCCAAACAACTCTAAATGCCACTACCATCTCCAGAGATTACCTCAGATTTCTGAATAGTAAATCTGAGTTGAACCATTTTGTTTGAAACTCATAGTTAACAGCAGTGTAGGGCAACAAGTGTTCTTGTGCTGCAAGCAGCCTGTTTCCTTTTTTTTCAGCCCCCAGAATACAGTTTCCCTGTGATGATCAAGAGAGTGATATTTTAAAACTCACAAAAATAATGTTATTTTTAGAATAGAATTCTTTATTGGCCAAGTGTGATTGGACATACAAGGAATTTGAATTTGTCTTTGGTGCGGATGCTCTCAGTGTTGTCGGTTAGCAATTTCAGGAATAATTTCTAAAAATTTTTTTTTCAATTACCCCATAATTTTTTTAAACTACCCCAACCTGGGAAAAAATGAAAAAAGAACCCAATTTTATCACATGTTCCCTATGTTATATATTTTAAATCAATCACCTCTGGTTTATGGCTTAGCATGCTATAATTACTCACTTTTAACTTAGAAAAGAATTAGTTGATTTGTTTATGGCAGGAGAGCTGCACTTTTATTATTAACATTTCAGGGTCATCTAATCATAGAGGTATTTGGCAAATCATGCATTAATGTATAAAAATGGGCAGAACTGAAATGTTTTTCCCTTCTATGCAGGTTTCAAGGTAGATTTTGACTAAAATGCATGCTATAAAGTTTAGCAGTACCAAAAGATACAAAGGTTATACTCTTTTGTGGTTATATTTCAGCAATATGATATTTGGGCAGCTCACCACTAATTTCCAGACATTTGCAAACCCACTTCAAGTGTATAATCATGCATGGCTCTTGCGATCTGATTCTCCAATAAACTTGCAGAAAATGGTTTGGAATGTTTTCATAAATTAGTCATCTACAAACTGAAGGTGTGGTGACAATGAACAAACAAATATGAGCAATGCCCCTGTCTAAAGTCAAATAGGAAATGAACACATGTTTTTTCACATTTAAGCTACATACAACAGGGGTGCTACCATTGTGTAGGCATCCAGGTGTATGTGCTCTACCTTTGTATCCATCAGATTTCTTACCATTCCCAACTTTAAAAAAAATAGAAACATCTTTTAAAATAAAATATATTAGCATTCTGCAAAACGAAGGAGTACCACTCTTCAGCATTAACTTTCTTTTTAAGAATATCCTTAGGCAAATAGGCATTCTTAGAAATAAAATAAAATGGAAGAAAGGGACAAAACTGAAAAAGCATGGAATATTCTGACACTAGACTAATACAAGTAGTCCTTGAGTTACGCATGTAATGTAATGAAAACAAATCACCTGATGAATTACATCCCAGAGTTTTAAAGGAGCTGGCAGAAGTCATCTCAGAACTACTGCACAATATCTTTCAAAAATGCTGGAGCACCAGGGAACTACCAGAGGACTGGAAAAGAGCTGATGTGGTTCCCATCTTCAAAAAAGGAAAAAAAACAGACCCAGGAAACTATAGACCAATCAGCCTAACATCAATACCTGGGAAGATTCTGTAAAAGATAATAAAAAAATAGATCTGCCAACATCTAGAAACAAGTAAAGTAATAACTAGCAGTCAGCATGGGTTTGTTAAAAACAGATTATGCCAAACCAATCTTATTTCATTCTTCAACACAGTGACTAAATTAGTAGACCACCAAAATACTGTGGACATGATATATTTAGATTTCAGCAAGGCATTCCACAACCTACTTCTTAGTAAGCTAGAAAAAAGTGGAATAGATAGCATCACCACTAGATGGACTCGCAACTGGCTGGCGAACCGTACTCAATAAGTAGTCCTTAATGGGTCTAAGTCTACATAGAGGGAAGTAAGCAGTGGAGTGTCACAAGGTTCTGTCTTAGGCCCAGTACTCTTCAATATCTTCATTAACAACTTAGATGAGAGAATAGAAGGGGAGCTTACCAAATTTGCAGGTGATACTAAGCTGGCAGGAATAGCTAACACCCAAGAAGATAGGCTCAAGATCCAGATGGATCTTGACAGACTAGAACACTGGGCCATATCTAATAAAATGAAATTCAATAGAGAGAAAAGTAAAGTCCTACACTTAGGCAAGAAAAACCAAAAGTACACATATAGACTGGGTGAAACCAGGCTCAATAGCAGTAACTGTGAGAGGGATCTTGGGGTCCTAGTGGACAACCAGCTAAATATGAGCCAGCAGTGTGCAGCAGTAGCCAAAAAAGCTAATGCAATTCTAAGTTGTATTAACAGAGGGATACAATCAAGATCAAGGGAAGTACTAATACCACTCTATAAAGCCTTAGTAAGACCACACCTAGAGTACTGCATTCAGTTTTGTTCACCACATTATAAAAAAGATGTTGAGACTCTAGAAAAAGTACAGAGAAGAGCAACCAGGATGATTAGGGGTCTGGAAGCAAAAACATAAAATGAACGGTTGCAGTAACTGGGCTTGGCTAGTCTAGTAAAGAGAAGGACCAGGGGAGACATGATAGCAGTCTTACAATATTTGAGGGGCTGCCACAGGGAGGAAGGGGTCAAGCTATTTTCTAAAGTGCCTGTAGGCCAGACAAGAATAATGGATGGAAACTGAACAAGGAGAGATTTAACCTGGAAATAAGGAGAAACTCTGGCAGTGAGAACAATCAACCAATGGAATAGCTTGCCCTCGGAAGTTGTGGGAGCGCCATCACTTGAGACTTTCAAGAAGAAATTGGACTGCCATTTGTCAGAAATGGTGTAGGGTCTCCTGCTTGTGCAGGGGGTTGGACTAGATGACTTACAAGGTCCCTTCCAACTCTGATTATCTGTTATCTGTTAATGGAGCTGCCCATTCCATTTATACCCCGAGGATTGATGGGAGTGAATCTTGCACCTCGAATGGGATCCTGCCCTCATTTTGCCCACACATTCACTAATCAAATGCACTGTTCATTAAGTGCACATCAGGTACAGTATCTCGGGATGGGGAAGGCCATTTGGGGGGGGGGGGCTATTGATGAAACAAGCCACCTGCTTAAAGCCACACAATGCCTCCCAGAGCCACTGAAATACCACATGCTCCCCATAACTGCTTTCCCTTCACTCAACCTTACCATGCAAAGATGTAGCAAGCTGTCTCCTCTCCAGCCATCATCTGTGCACACCCCTCTAGAGCTCTATCTGGGGCTGCAAAGTGCCAGACAAGACTGCCCATACCAAAATGGAGCTTCAGAATGGCACATCCACCCCTCTGGAGCTTCATTTTGGGCTGCAAATGCCAGATGAAGCCTACACACAGAATGGGTGTTGGTCTTTACCTGACACGCCATTTCTCTTGAGCCGTGAGGATCATCCGCAGAGTGGGAGGTGCTTCAGTCTGTGTCATTGAAGGCTGAGCTTAATTACTGAGGAACGCTCCGCCTTGTATCATGTGGCTCCCTTGCGTTCCCCAGTTTATGCGAAGTCGAGAGTGGAGAGAAGGTCATGCTCTCATCCTACTATACTAAAAGGTTCATTGGCCGAAACAAGACCCATCAGACAGTGAAATAATAAGGATGGGGCTAGATGATCCTCACGGCTCAAGAGAAATGGCATGTCAGGTAAGGACCAACACCCATTCTCCTTAGAGCTGTTCGGATCATCCAGAGAGTGGGACATACCAAAGCTTGGCTGTCCTACGGGAGGGACTCTGTCTGGTCCGGTAGTCTCTGTGGTTCCTTGAGGACTCGCTGGAGGACTCGTCTACCAAACAAAGCCTCCGCCGAGGCAAATATGTCGATCTTATAATGTCTAATGAAGGGAGAAGAGGAGGCCCAGGTGGCCGCCCAACAAATATCAGCAAATGGAGCTTGGGTGGCCCAAGCTGCCAAGGTGGCTGTCCTTCTGGTGGAGTGTGCTGTTATTCCGCTGGGGACCGGCAAAGCCTGATACAAATAAACTTTGGAAATAGTAGCTCTTAATCCAGCGGCCGATGATTGAAGGGGACACTTTGTGGCTTAATGACTTGGGCTGAAAGGAAAGTAATAGGGATTCAGACCTCCTAACGGGCTGGGTATGCTTAATGTAAATGCAGAGGACCCATCTCATGTCCAGGGTGTGCCCACGCTTCTCCCTTTCCTGCGAGGAATTGGGGCAGAAGTTCGGAAGCGTGAGTTCCTGTGCCTTGTGGAAGGCTGAGTTGACCTTGGGCAAGAAGGTAGGGTCCGGCCGGAGAACTGCCCAGTCGGCCTGGAATCTGCAAAGGTCCTTCCTCACCGACAAGGCTGCTATCTCCGATCTTCGGCGAGCCGAAGTAATGGCCACCAGGAATATGACTTGAATGTTAAAAACTGGAGGGTGGATTCCCTGAGAGGCTCAAAGGGGTGTTTAGTAAGGGACACGAGGACCTTATTAAGATCCCAGGTAGGATATTGGTGGATGGTTGGAGGGCATAAGATAGTGGCTCCTCCAAGGAATGCCCTAATGCGAGGGTGGAGGGAAAGGGAGCCCAGGTTGTCAAAAGCGATGACAGTTGAGAGAGCTGCGACCTGACACCTCAAGGTGTTAGGGGAAAGTCGTTTCCTTATACCTTCTTGGAGGCATTCCAAAACTGGAGCGATGGACGGTGAAAGCGGGTTGACCTAGAAATTATGGCACCACTTGCAGAAACTATTCCAAGTGGCCTTGTATATACGGGTTGTTGAGGGCCGCCTAGTGGCTAAAATGGTATCAATAACCTGGTCAGAAAACTGCTCCTTACTTAGACGTTCCTGCTCAACCTCCAAATGGCTAACTGGAGCCACTGAGGATCCGGGTGTTGGAGGGGCCCCTGAGAAAGGGATATCCTGTTTGGGAGGATTTTCCAGGTAGGGGCCACCGATAAGTTGCGGAGGTCCGCAAACCATGGGCATCTGGGCCAATAGGGGGCCACTAGAATCAGTTCTGCTTTCTCGGAGATGAGCTTCTGGATGACTCTGGGGACTAGGGCTAATGGAGGGAATGCATATAGAAGCCCTGTGGGCCAAGGGCAACGGAGGGTGTTGTAATTCTCGGCCCCATGGGAGGGGCACCTCGAGAAGAACCTGGGGAGTTGTGTGTTGAGGAGGGATGCGAAGAAGTCTACTGATGGGAGACCGAACATCATGGTCGCCTCCCTGAACAGTGACGGGTGGATGCGCTACTCGGACTGGTCCACCATGGTCCTGCTCAGCCAGTCTGCTTGGGTGTTTGAGTCCCCTGAGATGTGTTCGGCTTTGAGGGAGAGGAGATTGCGCTCCGCCCAACGGCAGAGGTGCTCGGCCTCCTTCATCAAGCATATGGACTGGGTGCCCCCTTGTCGGTTGACATGAACCTTGGCGGTGATGTTGTCCGTAAGTATAAGGACATGCTGCCCGCGTACCTGAGGGAGGAAGTTGCGCAGGGCCAGGTGGATGCCATGGAGTTCCAACCAGTTTATACTGCATGCCCGTTCTGCCTGCGACCATCTGCCCTGTGTCGAGAGTGAGTGGATGTGAGCACCCCATCCGGACAGGCTGGCGTCTGTGGTGAGGGTGAGGCGTTAAGGCTCCTTGAAGCAATGTCCCTTGTTGATGGCGGGACTGGTCCACCAGAGGAGAGACGTGAGGACCCTTGAAGGCACCTTGACTGTGGCCTTTGAATTGCTTCTGCCGGTCCTTTGGAACGGGAGCAGGAACCACTGTAGGGATCTGGTGTGTAAACGGGCCCAGGGAACAATGGAGATACATGAGACCATTTTACCTAGTAATTTAGATAATTCTAAAAGTGTTACCTTTCTTAATCGTCTGATATGTTTGACGGTTTCCTGGATGCTAAGGAATCTTTCCGAGGAAAGGAAGACCTTTTCTTGAACTGAGTCAATGACGGACCCCAAATGGGTGATCCGGGTAGATGGTAACAATTGGCTCTTTTGCCAGTTTACTAGGAACCTATGGTCTTGGAGGGCAGAGAGAGTAGCCCTGATATCCTTCTCTGCTTGGAGTCTGGAGTGAGACAGGATGAGGATGTCATCCAGGTAACAGCGGAGATGAACCAGGAGGTTCCTGAGATGGGCCGCCAGAGCCAAGAGGACCTTAGTGAAGGTTCTCGGGGTAGAGGCCAACCCAAAGGGAAGGGCCACATATTGGATGTGGTGGTGGTTGTAACAAAACCTGAGGAATTTGGAATGGGAGGGCTGGATTGGGATGTGAAGATACACCTCTGAAAGGTCTATAGAGGATAGCCAGTCACCCTGCCTGATGCCCAGTAGAATGGACTGTAGGGTGTGCATCTTAAACCTGCGGTGGATCAGGTAACGGTTAAGACGTTTCAGGTCTAGAATAGCCCTCCATACACCTGAGGATTTGGGAACCACGAAGAGGTGGGAGTAAAAACCTTGCCCCTGCTGGGATGGTGGGACAGGTTGTATAGCCTGTATGTTAAGGAGATGATGAATAGCCATTAAGTTGCGTTTGGTGGGATCCCTTGGGGGGGTGCCATAAAAAAGTCAGGGGGGGGCGCGCTGGAATTCAAGAGCGAGACCTAGTCTGATGGAGTTCCGGACCCAGGCATCGGAGGTGGAGGAGTCCCATCGGTCGGCGAAATGCTTGAGGCGTCTGCCGATGGGAAGGGAGGGACGGGGTCTATCTGGTGCGCCGGAAGGGCTTCCCTCCTGGACCCCTGAAAGGACACCTGTAGCTGCCATCCCTCCTGTACCTGTTGCCCAGATTGGCTTGATCCTGGGGCTGGAATGGCCGGAAGGAGGGGGGTCTCGGATACCTGGGCAGGAAAGGTGACTGGTAGAAAGGTCAGGAGGAACCTCTCCGAAATGGCTGAGGGGCTCTTGAGTCTGGCCTCCGAAAAAGGGGAGGAAGAATTTTTTTCTTGCTCTGGGTTTCGGCTAGTAATGGTTCCAGGGCAGTGCCAAATAGTTTGTCCCCCTTGATGGGGGCAGTGGCCAACTTAACCTTGTTTTTTACATCCGCCTGCCAATGTTTGAGCCAGAGCAGGCAGCGGGCTGTAACATGAGATGTTATTGCTCGGGTGGAGAACTTAACCGCGTGGTAGGTGGCGTCAGCCGAGAATTCTGCCGCGGCCATCAGTTTGGCGATGTCCTGATGTGCCCTTGTGTTGGGGGGGGACATGCTGTTTCAGTTGGTGGAGCCACCAGATCGAGGACCTGGTGAAGAAGGAGGCGGCCGTGGCCGATCTAATGGCCCAGGTGTCAGCTTGGTGAGCCCTACGTAAGGCTAGTTCGGACCTCTTGTCCTCGGGTTTCAGAGTCTCCAGGAGATCGCTGGGGGAGGAGGAAGTAGCTAAGCCAACGATGGGCTCATCTACCTCGAGGGAGTTAAGCAGGTTGCAGAAGCTTGAATCGAGGTTAAAGAACCTTTTGTCCTGGCTGGATGGGGCAGGACGGGCCCTTGTAGAATCCAACTGTTTTGAAACCAGGTCATGAAATATGGGTGGAGCCGGGATAACCTCCGCTTCTACCATGGGCTGCCTAAAAATGGCGTCCTCTTGTCCCTCTGCCGTGGAAGGGAGAGCTGAGGGGGACTGCACAGACAGTCCAGATATGTTCCTAGCCTTAAATAGAAGTGATTTAAACGTGTGGCTTGAACAGGCCCACAAAGGTGGGTTGATCGGGAGTGAGACCCTCGTCCTCGGACATGTCCCCCTCTGTGGGGTCTATCTCCGATAGGGGCTCCCCATGGTGCATAGACCCCCATTCAAATTCCTCCTCCTCCCTGAACTGATCCAGGCCCTCCATGGCCTTTTCCAGTTCCCCTTCTGGGAGAGGGCTGTCCCTCTGCAAAGGTACCTGACCATGAGGAAGCTCTGATCTAGGCGAGGACCTGACTGATAGCGACTCGTGTTCAGGCGCCATCGAGGGGGGACCGGACCTGGACATCTGTTGGAGCCCCTCTGCAGCCCCCTGGTGGATAACCCGTTCCATCCATGCCTGCATTTGTGCAGGGATCTTGACTGTGGTGGGCTCCTCCTGGCACAGACCAGCGGCCGTGGGCGTGAATGTAGCTTCAGGTGTCCGTTTGGTCGATGGTCCGGGGACTTGGTGTCCCTGGGATGAGCTGTGCCTGGAGAGGGAAGAGCAATCTGGAGGAGTGGGGGGGGGGTGTCTGGAGGTAGAAAGAATGGAGAGTGGGAGGACTGGAGCACCGGTTGTGACTCTCTAGATCGCCTGTCAAATTCTTTCTCCAGTGCCTTATGACATCTTAAGGCGTCTCTCTGAAAAGCCTTGGAGGTTTCCTTAGAAGCTTCCTTAGCCTGTCTGCGCAGGTGGTAGGACTTAGATCTGGCCTTCAAGGAAGGGCCTTTAGCGGAATTGTCATCTGCCATTTTTTAAGTAAGGACTGTAATAAAAATCTAAAGTCGGTTGGCTCACCAAGGGTTCAACCTACAACAAAGGCTGGGTGTCCTTTGTTGTAGGTTGGCCCGCGCCCCCTTTTGGAATTTAGATGTATACAATCTATAATATTATTATTGTTATAATTATTAATATATATATACGTGTATGTACAATTAAATATATAGTCCAATTAGTATTAATAACATGTTATAGTCATATATCGATAATATATATATTATATTATTATTAATATATATATATATATATATATATATATATATATATATATATATATATATATATATATATATAATTTTTTTAACAAATATCTAATTCAAGAGCTGGGCTCCCAGGAGGAAGTGACTCCAGAGGTTGATGTTAATGATCTCCAATTCGCCAAATGAACGCCTGAGGCTGGAAAGGAGGCCTCTGGCAGCTGGAGCTCTCAGGCAACAACCAGGAGGGATAGGCTGCAATTCCTTGCGCTGAGCGCTGCTGCGGAAAGTCAACAATTTTTCTGATCTTTTATTAATGCCCAATACAGCTCTCACAGGCTGGAAGGCCTGTGAATGGAGCTAGCCCCTTCGCAGCTGCAATGAGGCCGGTTCAAATGGCGCCTGAGCATGCGGCGGCACCCAAAATGGCGGCCGCCCATGATCGTCTTATAAACGGGCTGCTCAGAGCAAAAGCTAAGCCCCTCTGGCAAGTCTAGAGGCCGAGAGAGGCAGCCAAACAAGATTTCGCCCCTTCCTGGGTGATCGGCGTTCGCGGTGGGGGGGAACACCAGCTGCGCTTTTACAGCATGATCTGATCAGGCTGCTACCAGGGCAGTGTGGAGAAGCGGCAGGAAGAAACCGAATGGGGGGGAGGGGGTTGGCACCGGAGCGTGAAAGCCACCCGCTCTTATCCCCCTGGGGGCAAAGAACACGCTCCCCTTGCTGCAAATCCACCCCAAATGCGCAGAAGTTAAGGAAGGAAGAAACAGAAATAATCAAACCTGAAATTAATAGGGAATACTTGAATCGGCCAAGGGGAGAAGATACACACAGCCTATCCTCACGAAGGCTGAGCATAAACTGGGGAACGCAAGGGAGCCACGTGATACAAGGCGGAGCGTTCCTCAGTAATTAAGCTCAGCCTTCAACGACGCAGACTGAAGCACCTCCCACTCTCTGGATGATCCGAACCGCTCTAAGGAGAAAAACAGAGCTGCAGAGCTCCATTTTGGGCTGGAAAGACTTTTTGCAAAGATGGCAAAAGGCTTTGCAAACAGAAGGAAAGTTTCGATGTTTCAGGGCTTTCCTTCATTTGCAAAGCCTTTTGCTGCAGGCCTCATGCAGGCCTCCATTTGCAGGGGAGAGAGGCCTAAAGTACTGTGATTCTGGTAAAATGAGGACCTAAATTGTTGGGGGCAATATGCTGACTCTGTAAACCACTTAGAGAGGGCTGTAAAGCACTGCAAAGTGGTATATAAATCTAAGTGCTATTGCTGTTGCTATTAGCATTTCTCACTGGAGAAGCAGGAGAATTGGAACAGGAAGTAATCTGTAGTAAATATATTTATATTAAAGAGCCAGTTTGATATAATAGTTAAGATACCAGGCTAGAAACTGGGAGTCCATGAGTTTTAGTTCCACCTAAGACACAAAGCCAGTTGACTTTGAACCAGTCATACTCCCAGCCCCAGGAAGAAGTCAAAGCAAACCATTTCTAAAAATTATCAAGAAGACTGCAAGGACTAGTCCAGACATCACCAGAGATCAACACTGACACACACTTACACATATATGCATAATATAAGAAGTCAGGAGATAAGAAAACCCTCATCCCAATTCCTAAAGCACTTGCTTTGGTTGGCAACTATATTTTTAACTCAAAGTGCATTTTCCTAAGGCTCATCCAAGACCTACAGTTCATAAATTAAATCTGTTGGCTGTAGTCAAGCCTTTCAGAGTGGCAAACAACAAATCCTTGCTCTCACTCAATTATTTGCTGATTATCCTGCAGAATTTTCTGATAAAATGCCTAGGAATTTGAGAAAATAACGAAAGTTATATTTTGCTCAAATCAGAGCAATCAAGTGCTTTAATATGAATATAGATGCACCCCAAAGCTTAGGCTAAAATTGCTACTGTAACTAAACAATACAATTGGTTTATTTTAGCCAATAAAATAAAACAACATTCATTACTATTTTTTTATGAAATAAATTTTGTAAGGTGCCCTGAAAATATTTAAACATTAATCCATAAGATAACCATTAAACTAATTAATCCTGAGGTGTGGTTTTCAATGGTCAAAATATTGGTAATTAACATATGCAACATACTGCATGTCTACGTGGGTTTTACAATCACATACATTTACTTTCTGTTGCCAAATGCATAGAATCACTTTCAATAGAGGTTGAGCTACTCCATAAAAGGATAAAAGTCAACTTGGCTTAATCTTAATGAGTTATAGCCCTGTGAGGCTCCATGAACCAAGAAAAAGACATAGAATTATTTCTGAGCAGTTTCATTTATGTTCCTCACCTATAGACAGAAATCTTATCAAACTAAGGCAATTATTTGCACTATTATAGATATACTCTTAGAATGGCTAGGGAAGTATCTTAACTCTCTTCTTCCTGACCAAATTATTTAAGCTTTGCTGTCTCTTTGTCCTCTGAAATGCAGCCCCTCTCTTTTGGGAATCCAGACTACATTCCATCACATAGCCAAATTTAGTTATAGGGCAACCCCATCAATGAAGGTTAGTCATTAGATTTTTTTAAAGACCCAAATCTACCTCCTACTGTATTCTGCTCATGGCTATTTTCAGAAATCTTTAACAAAGCACATTGCCAAGGTATCTGGAACCACTTTGCTATATAAAAATTAAGAATATGTGCTAATTCATGGAATTTCACATCTTTCCCTATGCTAAATTGAATTTTTGCACATAGGTTGTTGCTGCTGGCTGTGAATAATTAAATCCAGTTGAGTTGGGGTTGCCAGCTCTTTATGTTCTCGTATTAACTGAGCCTTTTGATTGTAATTTTAGTAGTATTTGCTATAAAAAATTTAACCTGTTGATTTCTGCCCAGCAAACTCTTGTTGTGACATAAAAGAACACTGGCCTATCTCTGTTTGGATTTTCCGTGGCCATTTAAAAATCTTAGCTGATGTTATAGTTTCATTCCAACTTTTTTTGCTTTATAAAAATGAATATTAAGAACCCATTCTTATCACCTGCAAAAATTAGCTTTCACATACTTACTATTCTTACTATGTATATGTTATTTAGACAGATGGCACTGTGATTCCTAATTTTTACAAAAGAACCAAGGCGATTGACTGTGCAAAATAGTCTTATGCACTGCTATACACAACAAGCAGTTAGCACATCCGAAAAATGACTTTTCTAACCCTAACTGTGATGACCCTGGGTGGGATACAAAATAAACAGTCACAAAAAACAGGTGAGGCCCTTTTATTCCTTCACTTTGCTTCCAAGCTCCAAATATCCTTGACTGGAGACAAAAAACTCCCACACAAACAGTTACAAGAAGGAGGAAACGCCGTTTAAATTATAAAGAGTAAAAAACAACACAAACCAGGCAAAATAAGGGCTTGAAGACATCCACAGATATCAGAACACACACTGGGAAGGATGCCAAACTCAGAGAGGAACAATAAACTAGAGATATTTCCACACTTTGTTTCCAGCACTCGCCCATACTCTTATCCAGTTGTCACAGCTGCAGCCCATGAAGAGGATCAAGGCCCTCTCCTCCCCAGTAGATCATGTCTCTCCCTGATCCTCTCCTCCCTGCGTGCCCTGACTGCCAAACCAGCTTCTGCCCTTCCCCAGCCTCCTCCAGAGCCACATTTCCACTCCCCGTCGGTTGTTCTTCCTCTCCCTCAAAGTCAGTTTCCACCAGGGGCATGACACTAACTTTCAAGTTCCCAAACCACCTCTGTTGGTACAATCCCAAAATAGCTTGGTCAAACATACATTACCAAATCCGAGGAAGAGTGAGTTCTTGGCATGCTCTGAAACATATTTATTTACTTTAATAACACATTGATACTACATGATAAATTCATTTTTCACAGCATACCTTACATGATATCCTGCACTGACAATAAACAATAGAACAATATTCCATCACCTGAAATCACCAAGTCTGTTGGACCACAACTCCCATTTCTCCAACCAGTATGGCATATGAATAGATCCCGGAAAAGTGAACAGCACAAATTAGGTAGTCAGAATTCTTTATGAGTAAATAACTTCAAAGCTTGCATTATTAACTTCAAGGCTTGCATTATTAAATCATTTTATGTTCTTTATTCTAGCAGTCGCCCACCAGTGGGCCGTGGCCCACTGGTGGACCATGGAAAATTTTTGGTGGGCCACAGAAGAAATGGCCCCCAAAAGCAATTAATCTGGGCCGCACAGTTCTCATGCCCCCGGCTCTTCGAGGGACCCCGGAGTCAGGTCCCTGAGATGCACACTCCAACAAGCTCCCAACCCAGCGGGCAGCAGCAACAACAGTCCCCTCCTCCAGCACCCACTGTTACCTCTCTCCATTAGTTCTCTAGTTGTGAATTGCTCTCGCCTCTCTCTCCTTCCCCCACCTGTGCCCACGTGCAGGCAGCCAAGGAAAGGGAGATGGAGCCATATGCAGCTCTTGGCTCCTCCAACCCTCGTTGTCTCTCTCAACATCAAAACCTCGGCGATGCAGGCAAAGCTGCTGCAGTGGTAGCCCCCTGAGTTGCTTCTCCACTATTGCCTCCTCCTCCAGCACCTCCTTCTCTGGGTAGGATGATTCTTAACTAACCAAACATGCTAAGGCAACTCAGGGTGCTAACGCTGCAGCAGCTTTGCCTGCATCTCCAAGGGGGGCACGGGGGGGGAAGAGAGGTGGGAGCAATTCAAAACTATAGAATGGGAGAGCTAACAGTGGGAGCAGAGGGAGGGGAATGTTGTTGCTGCCGCCCATGTGTGGGAGCTGGTTGGTGCATGCATCTTAGGGACCTGACTCTAGAGTCCCTCAAAGAGCCGGAGGTATGAGAACTGCAAGTGCGAGAGTTTGGTGATTTCGAAGAACTCCTGGAACGAGTAGATTGGCATTTTGTAGGTCTCAGTGAAAGAGTGAACTTTGTTTTGCCTCTTTTCCTCCCCTGGTAATGTGAGAGATGCTTTCTCTCTCCCCCCCTCCCCCCCAATCACTGGCTATGGCTGGGTTTGTGTAAGTGAGCGAAGTGCCCCCCAGGACACCTTTCCTTGCCTGTCTCCAGAGCTCCCCCCCTCCCTGGGGGGAGGCTTCCAGCCTGGGATGTTTTATTTCGTTATTAAGCATTTATATTTTTGTTATAATTAAGTGTGTGTGTGTGTAAATATACAGTATATAATTAAATTTATATTTATATTTAACATAAAAAATTATATTAAATATATTAGCTTTAAAAAAAATTCATATTAATTTGGAAGAGACACTGAGAGATCGAATAGTTCTGGGATTAAATGCACCAGGCGTGCAGAGCAAGCTGATGGCGAAAGGCGACATCAGCCTTGCCGATGCCATCGCCGATGCTACTGCAGCAGAAGCAACCAGGAAATCGGCTGCGCAATTACGCCGCAACCGCGCTCCAGTACACCAACCGACAAGCGAAATTTTACCCAAGTCAGAAGGGCAGCTTTCAACGACATACCACGAGGCCCTCTCTTCGTTGTCAGACAGCGACGAAGAAGAGGTCCATTGACTGCGGTCTGACCGGGACCACCACCCGAAGTCTCTACGCCCTTGCGCTGGCTGTGGAGCCAACCATGCCAGGTCCGAATGCAAATTCTGCGACGCGCTCTGCCATGAGTGCGGGAAGAGAGGCCACATCGGACAGGTCTGCCGAAGTTTACAAGAACCTGGCCAGGCCTCAAAAGGGGCTAACTATCGCCAATTGACAGGAAACCATCCTGTAAGGCGAGAACCAGTAAACCACTCCTACAGAAACCGAGTTTTGCAGCGAGAAGAGGCTCACTATACTATCACTATCGGTCACGCCTCTGCCTTGGATGCCAAGAAAATCCAAATTACAGTGGCCATCGAGAACCAGCCTTGCCACATGGAAGTCGACTCGGGATCGTCCCTTTCGATGGTGTCCTGGAAGACCCTCAAGCAACTCATCCCCACGATCCAGCGCCAAGACCTCCGCTTCCAAAAACTTATTCTTAAGGACTATCAAGGGAATCGAATCCCTGTTGTTGGTTCCTGCCGAGTCCGGGTCTCATTCAAGAAGCACACAGCGTACTTACCGCTAACTGTGATCGACAAAGATCGGCCTAGTCTGCTAGGTCTCCAATGGTTCGTGCCACTTGGCATTGAAGTGGCAGGCATAAACCGAGTCAGCGGAAGTGACTGGGAGGAGGACCTCATCCATGAATTCAAGGACCTATTCGCGGAAAAATTAGGTGAGTACAAGGGGACCCCAATATCGTTCAGCCTTAATCCAAAGATAGCTCCCATCCGCCTTAAGCCTCGTCGAGTTCCGTTTGCCTTAAAGCCGAAAATCGACCAACAACTCGATAAACTAATGGCTCAGGGGGTGCTAGAACCTACCGATCACTCTCCCTGTTACAAACCCCAATTGTAACACCCATTAAGCCGGATGGTTCAATCCGAATTTGTGGGGACTACCGGGCCACCCTGAACCACGCCCTACAGCAAAATGCATATCCGGTGCTGGTGGTGCAGCATCTCCTCCATTTCCTGGGGGGCGGAAAAGTCTTTGCCAAATTAGACTTAGCTCGGGCATATCAGCAACTGTTGATGAAAAGACGGCGCAGGCACAAACGATTGTGACACACTGAGGTGCCTTTAAATGTACCCGGCTCCAATTCGGAGTCAGTGTAGCCCCGGGGATATTTCAGAGCCTTATGGAGAGGCTACTACAAGGGATTAAAGGCGTGGTCCCCTACTTTGACGATGTATTAATTGCTGCACCTACAAAAAAAATCTTATGGGATCGTTTAAAGTTGGTTCTACAAAAATTCCAAGACGCCGGTCTTAAGGTAAAAAAGAATAAGTGTAAATTATGTACAGATAGTGTTGAGTTTTTAGGGTACCTAATTGACAGTCAGGGTATTCACCCTACCAACAGTAAATTAAGAGCAATAAAAAACGCTCCCAGGCCTTGGAACAAGGCCAATCTCCAGGCGTTCCTAGGCCTCATCAACTTTTATAATGTATTTCTACCACATAAAGCAACTGTCGCTGAGCCGTTACATCGTTTGCTAGACAAGAAAGCAAATTGGTTATGGGGTCATAAAGAAGAACAGGCATTCCATAAGGTAAAAAAACTACTTCCGACTCTGTACTCATGCAGTACAAGGAGACTTTGCTGTTAAATATCACATGTGATGCTTCGCCCTTCGGAGTGGGCGCCATTCTGAGCCATGTACTGCCTAATGGTAACGAAGTCCCTGTTGCATATTTTTCAAAGACACTTTCAAAAACTGAGCGAAATTATGGCCAAATCGATAAAGAAGCCCTCGCAATTGTATCGGCCGTTAAAAGATTTCACGAGTACGTGTATGGCCGGGCTTTTACTATCGTGACTGACCATAAACCGTTATTGGGGATAATAGCTGGAGATAAGCCGACTCCCTACATATTATCCCCCAGGATGACTCGCTGGTCAGAATTCTTGGCTGCTTATAATTATCAGCTGCAATACCACCCGGGGAAAGCCATTCCCCACGCCGACGCATTGAGCCGAGCACCGCTTCCAGAGACTCTCGACGATCCCACACCAACGGTAACCACGTTACAAATTGAAACTCGCCGCCATTAACCGCTCGAGATATCGCGAGAGAAACCAGACGTGACTCCACCTTGGCGCGAGTCCTAGGCTGGGTAGAACGTGGATGGCCATTGGACCAATTATCAGATGACTTCACACCATTCAAGACTTGACAAATGGAGTTGTTCTCTCAAAAAGGCTGTGTCATCTGGGGCGATAGAGTCGTTATCCCAGAACGACTCCAAAAAGCAGTACTGAGAACCTTGCACGATGGCCACCCCGGTATCGTGCGGATGAAAGCCCTCGCATGAAGCTACGCATGGTGGCCAGGCATCGACAAGCAAATCAAAAATTGGGTTAAAGCTTGTCATAGATGCCAGGAAGTGAGCAACGCCCCACCAACAGCCATCCCTACCGAATGGGAGACACCACGGGGACCCTGGTCCCCTATTCACATGCATTTTGCGGGGCCGACCAAAGGCCACACCTTTCTTCTAACCGTCGACGCCTACTCGAATTGGCTCGAGATTCACCGCATGACGAACACAACCACTGAAGCGGTTATCAAAAAATTGGAAAGACTGTTTGCAACCCATGGATTACCAGACATTCTGGTATCCGACAACGGGCCCCAATTTACCGCGCTGTCTTTCGAGCAGTACCTGGCTGACCATGGCATCCGACATGCACTCACCTCGCCTGTGCACCCTGCGACCAATGGCAGGGCTGAGCGCATGGTCCAATTTGTTAAGTAAACCTTGCAGAAATTAGACTACAATAACATCGACGACAAAATCAACCGAATCTTTTTTCTACAACACATCACACCTCATAGCGTCACCAACAAAACTCCCGCCGAACTGCTAATAGGACAAAAACTCCGCTCCCACCTCGACCGGTTACACCCAGCTTATGAACCGGAAAAACCACTAGGATCCAGCGGCCAATGTCGTGCCTTCCAGGTAGGCGATTTGGTATACGCAAAAAACCTATCAGGCCATCCGCTGTGGATAGAGGCGACAGTAGTTCGTGTAACCAGCCCAAGATCCTACCTTGTACAATGCCTTGACGACAGACTATGGAAACGCCAAAGCGATCAATTACGATCACGGCTCCAGTCGGGCAATTCTGAACTCCCTTATGACCAAACTGAGGGGGGGAGATACGGAAGAAGACGAATTTCAATTAGAAGAAAACCCGTTCGAAGGGAACGATGGTGGAATAGAGACACAGGAATTGGAACTAGAGAAGGGAATAGATTCACCTCAGGCAGTTGCCGAAGATATTGGTGACGACGGAAACGTGAACTCTGAACCAGAGGCAACCCCGTCGACAAACAACGATCTACCTCAGCGAGATTGCAGCCAAATGCAAAACACACAGCAAAAATCAAAAAGACTAATAAAGCAACCGTCCTACCTAAAGGACTATGTAACTGCGCCCTGTAAACAGAAGCCAGGGGGAAGGGGTGTTGTGAATGCATAGGCCTTAATAAAGATATCTTAAGCTTGGAGTCAAGTGCAGGGTTTTGGCCCTGCACTTCTGATTGGCTGTTAATGGTAGGATCGGACTGGCCCGTTCCAGGGAATCCGATTGGCCATTAATGGAGCATTCTTATTGGTTAAGGGAGCTAGCGCTCCTAGATTGTTATTGGTTAATAGTTATTGGGTTGCCTATATAAGGAAGGCTATAACTGCCATTGAGTTTGAGCAGTCACTATGTAAATAAAGAGTTGAAGTTCACCGTTCCAGAGGCTCGTCTCCATTCTTTCTCGCCCATGCTCCATATTTAACAGAGTTAGAATAAGTTATGGAAATACAAGTGACAAAGAAAGTTAAATACTTAGGAATATGGTTGATAGCACACTGTAAGACACTCAAGGAAAATAATTATGATAAATTGATGCAACAGGTAAAGAAGGATTTAGAATTATGGGGTAAGATGCAATTTTCATTATTAGGCAGGATTGCTGCCATTAAAATGAATATTCTTCCAAAATTTCTATATCTATTTCAGACGATCCCAATTAAACTACACAAATTTTTTTTTGAAGAACTCAACAAAATAACTGTTAAATTTGGCAAGGAAAAATCCTAGAATAAATTTAAAGGCAATGTAGGATATGAAGAGCAGGGGAGGACTGGCAATTCCAAACTAGGAGTTGTATTATATTGCCACCTCTTTAGTATGGTTGAAGGAATGGGTGAATTTAACTAACAAGAGAATATTATTTTTAGAAGGCCATGATTTGCAGAGGGGGTGGCATGCTTTTTTATGGGAGGTAGGGAAAACTAGTCAAGAATATTTCCACAGACATCTAATTAGAGACTCATTATTAACAAATTGGAAGAAAATACGGAAAAAACACTATATAAAAGTACCAATCTGGATTTTAACAATGGAGGCGATGATCCACACAAATAATCTGGATATCACTAAAATGATTAAATATAAGGACCTAATGGATACACAAGAAATTTGAAATCGAGGCAAGAACTTCAAGAGCGAGGACAAAAAATTGATCACTGGGCATATCTTCAAATTCAAAGTAGATACAAACAGGACAAGAAAGAATTCAGAATCAACAATAAACTCCAGCAATTAGATAAAATTTTATTAGGATCAGGCAAAAAAAAAAAATAACAAAATTTTATAATTATTTATTAGAAGTCGAATTAGAAGAAGAAATTTTAAAAGGGAACATGATTGCCTGGAGTAGGAATGTAGAATGTAGCATCACCTTAACAGAATGGGAAAAGGTCTGGGATAAAAACAATAAGATTACAAAATCGGTAGCATATAAAGAAAATGCCTATATAATGTTTTATAGATGGCACCTTCCTCCTTCGGGATTAGTGAAGATGCACCCCAATATGAGTCCGAATTGCTGGAAATGCAAAAAAAAAGAGGGAACTTTTTTTCCATATGTGGTGGAAAATTTGGCTGGAAGAAATGACAAAAGAGCAGATCGAATACAAACTAGAGTACTTTTTGTTAGGGATCTTTGACAAACATATATCAAAAAAAGCGAAATACATAATACATATTTTGACAGCGGCTAGATTAGCTTTTGCCCAATGTTGGAAGCAGCCTCAGGTTCCATCAGAAGAAATGATCTTTCAAAAAATCTCAAGCTGTGCAGAAATGGACAAACTAACTTTGGCACTAAAAAATAAAGACAGCTCAACATACTACAATAGCTGGAACTGCTGGTACAAATGGATGGACCAAAGATAGATTTTACACTATAAGACAAAAGAGGATAGGATAAACCCATAGCAGTTGTTAAGTCTGACCATGGGCGAGAAAGAATGGAGACAAGCTTCTGAACGGTGAACTTCAGCTCTTTATTTACATCATGACTTGCTTGCTTTAACAGCAGCAAAACCCGCCTTATATAGGCAAACCTTGTAACGTTTAACCAATAATGAGCCAGGAAAGCTAGCTCTTATAACCAATAAGAACTTTCTGTTAAGGGCCAATCAGATTCCCCGGAACGGGCCAATCCGGTCCAGCCGCTTAACAGCCAATCAGAAGTGCAGGGCCAGAACCCTGCACTTAACTCCAAGCTCATACTTTATTAATTATATTGCATACACAACACCCCTTCCCCCTGGCTTCTTAGTTCAGGGCGCAGTTACATAGTCCCTTAAATAGGACGGTTGTCTTTTTAGTCTCTTTGATTTTCGTTGTATCGGCTGGTTGCAGTCCTGCTGAGGTAGATCGTTGTTTGGTAGTGGGGCTGCCTCCAGTTCAGAGTTCACTTCTACGTCGTTGCCCCCATTTTCCGCAATTCCCTGAGGTGCAAACGTTTCTCCCTCCGGCTCACTTCCTGGGTTTCTATTAAATCGTCGTTTCCTTCGAAAGGGTTTCCTAGGGCTTCATCTTCTTCCGTACCTCCCCCCCTCAGTTTGGTCATAGGGGAGTTGCGGACTGGCTGCTGCAAGCCGCGACCATAATTGGTCGATATGCCGTTTCCAAAGTTTATCGTCAAGGCATTGCACAAGGTAGGATCTAGGGCCAGTTACACATACTACTGTCGCTTCCACCCACAACGGATCGCCCAATAGGTTTTTTGCATAAACCAGTTCTCCTACCTGGAAGGTGCGACAGCAGCCGCTGGATCCTAGTGATTTCTCCAGTTCATAAGCAGGGTGCAACCGGTCGAGGTGGGAGCGGAGCTTTCGTCCCATAAGCAGTTCAGCGGGAGTTTTGTTGGTAACGCTATGTGGGGTGATGTGTTGCAAGAAGAGGATTTCATTGATCTTGTCGTCAATGTTATCATAGTCTACCTTTTGCAAGGTTTTCTTTACAAATTGGACCATGCGTTCTGCTCGGCCATTGGTCGCAGGGTGCACAGGTGAGGTGAGCACATGGCGGATGCCATGGTCAGCCAGGTACTGCTCGAACGCTAGTGCAGTAAATTGTGAGCCGTTATCGGATACCAGGACGTCTGGTAATCCGTGGGTTGCAAAGAGTCTGTTTAAAATCTTGATGACCACCTCGGAGGTCGTAGTAGTCATGCGATGAATTTCGAGCCAATTGGAGTAGGCATCGACGGTAAGCAGAAAGGTGTGGCCCTTGGTTGGCCCCGCGAAGTCCAGGTGAATTCAGGACCAGGGTCCACGTGGTGTCTCTCATTCAGTAGGCATGGCTTTTGGTGGGGCGTTGCTGACTTCTTGGCATTTGGGACAAGCTTTAACCCACTGTTCGATTTGCTTGTCAATGCCTGGCCACCAGGCATAGCTTCGCACAAGGGCTTTCATTCGCACGATGCCGGGGTGGCCATTGTGCAAGGTTCTCAGCAGCGCTTTCTGGAGTCATTCTGGGATAACGACTCTATCGCCCTAGATGACACAGCCTTTCTGGGAGAAGAGCTCGGTTTGTCGAGTCTTGAATGGTGTGAAGTCATCTGATAACTGGCCATCCGTGTTCTACCCAGCCTAGGACTCGTGCTAGGGTGTGGTTGCGTTTGGTTTCTCTCGCGATATCTCGGGCGGTTAGTGGCGGCGAGTTGAGTGCCTCGATTTGTAACATGGTTATCGTTGGTGCCGGATCGTCGAGAGTCTCTGGAAGAGGTGCTCGGCTCAATGCGTCGGTGTGGGGAATGGCTTTCCCCGGGCGATATTGCAGCCGATAGTTATAAGCAGCTAAGAATTCTGACCATCGGGTCATCCTAGGGGATAATATGTAGGGAGTCGGCTTATCTCCAGCTATTATCCCCAATAAAGGTTTGTGGTCAGTCACAATAGTAAAACCCCGGCCATACACATATTCGTGGAATCTTTTCACAGCTGAGACAATTGTGAGGGCTTCTTTATCAATTTGTCCATAGTTTCGCTCAGTCTTTGAAAGAGTCTTTGAAAAATATGCAACAGGGGCTTCGTTCCCATTAGGCAGTACGTGGCACAAAATGGCGGCCACCCCGAAAGGCGATGCATCACAGGTTATAACTAACGGCAAAGTCTCGTTATACTGCATGAGTACAGAGTCAAAAGTGAGCAGTTTTTTAACATTTCGGAACGCCTGTTCTTCATGGTAACCCCATACCCAAATTGCCCTTTTATCTAACAATCGGTGTAACGGTTCAGCGACAGTTGTTTTGTGCGGTAAAAATACGTTATAGAAATTGATGAGGCCTAGGAACGCCTGGAGATCGGCCTTGTTTCGTGACCTGGGAGCATTTTTGATGGCTTTTAATTTACTTTCGGTAGGGTGAATGCCCTGGCTATCAATCAGGTACCCTAAAAACTCAACACTGTCTCTACACAATTTACATTTGTTTTTTTTAACCTTAAGACCGGCTTCTTTGAATTTTTTTAGGACTAATTTTAACCGGTCCTGTAAGATTTTTTTGGTTGGGGCTGCAATTAATACATCGTCAAAATAGGGGACCACGCCCTTAATTCCTTGCAATAACCTTTCCATAAGGCTCTGAAAAATTCCCGGGGCTACACTAACTCCGAATTGCAGCTGGGTACATTTAAAGGCACCTCAGTGCGTCACAATAGTTTGGGCCTGTGCCGTTTTTTCATCTACTGGTAATTGCTGATATGCCTGAGCTAAATCCAATTTAGCGAAAACTTTCCCGCCCCCCAGGGAATGGAGGAGGTGCTGCACCACCGGAACTGGATACGCGTTCTGCTGCAGGGCATGGTTCAAGGTGGCCCGGTAGTCCCCACAAATTCGGATTGACCCGTCTGGCTTAATGGGTGTTACAATAGGGGTTTCTCATGGGGAGTGATCGATGGGCTCTAACACCCCCTGAGCTATCAGTTTGTCGAGTTGTACATCGATTTTCGACTTTAAGGCAAACGGAACTGAACGGGGCTTCAAGCGAATGGGAGCTACTTTGGGATCTAGGCTGAATGAGATCGGAGTCCCCTTGTACTCGCCTAAGCTGTCCGCGAAGACGTCTCTGAACTCAGAGATAAGGTCTTCCTCCCAGTCATAGCCACCGACTTGGTTTACGCCGGCCACTTCAATGCCGAGTGGCGCGAACCATTGGAGGCCCAGTAGGCTAGGCCTATCTCTATCAATGACCGTTAAAGGTAAGTACGCTGTGTGCTTCTTGAAGGAGACTCGGACTCAGCAGGACCCGACGACGGGGATTCGATTTCCCTGGTAGTCCTTGAGGATGAGGCGTTGGAAATGGAGATCTTGGCGTTGAATTGTGGGGATGAGTTGCTTGAGTATCTTCCAAGACACCATCGAGAGAGACGATCCCGAGTCAACCTCCATGTGGAAAGGCTGGTTTTCGATGGCTACTGTGACTCGGATTTTCTTAGTGTCCAAGGTTGAGGTGTGACCGATAGTGATAGTATGGTGAGCCTCTTCTCTCTGCAAAGCTCGATTTCTTTAGGAGTGGTTTACTGGTGCTCGTCTTACAGAACGGTTTCCTGTCGATTGGCGATAGTTGGCCCCTTTTGAGGCCTGGCTGGGTCCTGGCAAGCTGTGGCAGACCCGTCCGATCTGGCTTCGTTTCCCGCACTCATGGCAGAGTGTGTCGCGGAATTTGCATTCGGACCTGACATGGTTGGCTCCACATCCAGCGCAAAGGCGTACGGGCTTCATGTAGTGGTCTCAGTCGGACCGCAGTTGATGGACCCCTTCTTCGTCGCTCTCTGACGACAAAGAGAGGTCCTCGTGGTGCATTGTCGCGAGTTGCCCTTCTGAACTAGGTGAGATTTCGCTGGCCGGTGGTGGTACCGGAGTGCGGTTTCGGCGTAGTTGTGCAGCCAACTTCTTGGTTGCCTCCGCCGCGGTAGCATCGGCGATGGCGTCGGCAAGGCTGATGTCGCCTTTTGCCATCAGCTTGCTTTGGACGCCTAGCGCATCAAATCCCAGAACTATGCGATCTCTTAGTGCTTCTTCTAGATCGGTGAATCTGCAGAGGCCTCCCAAATTTCGGAGGTCTGCTATGAAGTCGGCCACTCTTTCTCCTTTTCGCTGGCTTCTTTGATAAAACTCGTGGCGTCTCACGAGCGTAGGCACGGTAGGAGCGTAGTGGGCTCGCAGGATAGGTTCGAGGTCGTCCCAATCCATGGCCTTCACTTCTCGGGGTTTGGCTAGTGCTTTAGCCATCTTAAATACGGTTGGACCGCAATGCGTTTGGAACACCGCCCGTTTCTTTCCTGGTGTGGCGTCCTTTAAGTTGTTCGTCTCAAGGAACATTTGGAAGCGATCCATGTAGGACTCCCAGTCCTCTTGTGTTCAATCGAACGGAGCGGGTGGTACGATGCTGCCGGACATGGTTCCGTTGTTGGCGCCGTCTGTCACGTGCTCAGTGTTTCTTCTTGGTTCTGTTGGTTCAGATGTCTCCATATCCCATCCTCATCGCCAGTGTTAAGTTTGAGCATAGGCGAGAAAGAATGGAGACAAGCTTCTGAACGGTGAACTTCAGCTCTTTATTTACATCATGACTTGCTTGCTTTAACAGCAGCAAAACCCGCCTTATATAGGCAAACCTTGTATCGTTTAACCAATAATGAGCCAGGAACGCTAGCTCTTATAACCAATAAGAACTTTCTGTTAAGGGCCAATCGGATTCCCCGGAACGGCACTAACTCCAAGCTCATACTTTATTAATTATATTGCATACACAACAGCAGTGATATACAGATATATGTAAAGATTAGGTGTGCGTATATGGCATAAATTAAGGGTTAGAAAAAAGAGAGAGATCTTACAAACTGTTGAAGATTAGAATGTTTTTAATTGCTTTCTATTTTTTCTTTCTATTTTCTTCTCCTTTTCTTTTCTTTCATTTGTGTATGTGTTGTTGGTTTGTTTTAATTGTAAAATTAATAAAATTTATTTATAAAAATTAATAAAATTCCCCATTACTATTGTGATATGCTTCCTACATACTTTAGTTAACTGACTAGCAAAAAGTTCATCTGATTCCTTTGTTTAGTTAGTTAATTTTCTAACTGATGCAATTGTTTCCAGAAATACTAGAGTTTTAATGTTTAGATCCTAATACTGTCCCTTCAACTAATGGTGCTATAAGTATATATTCCAAAGTTGCCCAAATCTGAAAATTAATAGGTCGACAAGGATGATATAGTTGCAGATTTAGAAAACTAAATCTTCTCTCATTAGTTGGCAATTGTATTTCTTGTAAAATAATCTCAGAATCAAAGTGCTCCATAGAAAATTTCTAACAAAAAATTTAGTTGCTGAAAATATTACACACACACACACACACACACACACATATATATATATATATATGTCTGGCATTCAGCTTTGTTCGGGTATTTTCCCACGTCATAATAGTGGTGCTTTTAAAGTTGTAGCAACATTTCAGCAGAATATAATTGCTCTCAGAATATAAATTAATCTTGGAATAATATTTTGAGAGAATTCACCTTTCCACAAAAAGTAAGGTTTAATGATTCTCAATTTAAATGTGTTCCTAAATGTGGAATCATGTTTATCTCAGTCAGTATGGTAATGTTAAGATGTTATCCTAGGAGTAGGAAAACCCAAATTCCAATGTATTCTCACATAGAAACTCACTTGATGACTCTGGGCCACTCATGTTCTTTCAGCCCATTCTACCTTACAGAATTCTTATTATAGAGAAAAACAGGATGAAACACTAAGTAAGGTCACCATAGCTCTTGTACAAAAAGTGATATATAATAAATATGAGAAACGCATTATTCTGTACTGAGAATTTTTATTCTTATTCTTCTGGATTATTGTATTCAGTCCCATTGCAGAAGATACAGTTCAACACGACTCTAATCTAGGTCATTACTTAGATTCAGCTCAACCCAGTATTAGACCCTAGCTGTTCTAGCCAAGGTTAAAGCAAATTATGGCTTAATGTAATAAGGGCATTTAGCCTACAAAGCTAGAATTTGACTTGAACTATTGACATAGGATAAGGAGGAGAACCTTAAGCGATTACATTTTTCTGAGCCAAATTTCTCCATTTTACTTTCATAGGACTTAACCATCTTTATAGATTTAATGGGGACAACACATTCTGTAATTTCCTGAGTTTGGAGAATTTCTTACATTAACAATGTTACATGAATCTTCAAAGTTATCCTATAGTTTTGCTGTATAGTATGCCTCAAAGTGGAATGGAATTTTGTCATAGATTTCACACTTGTAATTGAGAGCAATTCAGGAAAATCCCAAAAAAGAAGCCATACTCTTCAGATTAAATTTGTACTATATGATATGGAAATTTAGTTTGTCCTGATTTATATGCTTCTGATAAAGTATTAAATCCACTGTGGAACAAGTCAGCAGTAAATATACTATTTTTACTTTTTGAAATTTCAATTGTTTCAACCTGGATATTTCACTTTTTAAAATGTTTGATTCTTGATGACAAGGACTTTGCTTCACTAGATTGTGTGATAAGTTATAGATGCTCTAAATGATAAATGTACTTTAAAATAAAAGTTAAATAAAATGTTGACTTACAGGAAAGTTGTGCTGTAGTTACATTTGCATTTTGGGCTGTACAATGTTGTATTTCTTGCTTCATGTTTTTTGTACAGTATTTCATAGTATTCTCAAGATTACATTATAGAGAAATGCCCTTTCAGGGGTTTTGTTTTATTTGTTTTAATATTTTCAATTTTTAAAAAATTTATTTTTAGTTTTTTGCAGTTAGCCAAATGTTCAGATTGGACTTGCCATTATTTTATTATTTACTTACTTACGTTGGATGATAGAATGTTTTTCCCCCAAACATATTTAAACTGAATTATTGATGACTGATCAACTACCTACTTTTGCTGGAAGTTGGTTCCTAGCTTCCCCTACTCTTTCTGTGAAGTAATACTTTCTCACATTACGTTTGAACTAGTTTCCCTCGATAGTTTGAGGTGCACCCATGTTTGATTTTTTTTGCTAAAACACTTCAAAAATGCCTAAAACGCTACTTTCTACCATTTAAAATTGTACCTTTTATAGAATTAGGTAAAGGTAAAGATTCCCCTCGCGTATACATGTTAGCCATTTCTGGCTCTAGGGGGTGGTGCTCATCTCTGTTACAAAGCTGAAGAGCCAGCGCTGTCCAAAGACGTCTCCGTGGCCATGTGGCCAGCATAACTAAATGCCAAAGGTGTGCGGAATGCTGTTACCTTCCCACCAAAATGGTCCCTATTTTTCTACTTGCATTTTTACATGCTTTCGAATTGCTAGGTTGGCAGAAGCTAGGACAAGTAACGGGAGCTCACTCCATTACGCAGCGCTAGGGATTCAATCCACCTAACTGCTGACCTTTCTGATCGACAAGCTCAGTGTCTTAGCCACTGAGCCATCACGTCCCTTTCATAGAATTAGCTTAATGCAATTTCAGTCATGCCAATATGTTTTCATAGGAAAGGATATCATGCTGGCATTTTAAATTTAATCACTTCTCAGACTTTCTATCATTCGAAGTTACTTTCAAGAGGTTGGTTTAATTTTCAAAGGCTCTACAATATTTGACCCCAACACGGTCAGTTTATCTTTTTACCTTTCTTTACAAAATTGTTATGTGCCTGGATCACTTTTTCCACTGTAAAAGCTAACCAAACGCTTGTCCTGTTACAACTCCACCATGTGAACAGCAGCGAAAGACAAGTCCGGATGTGGGATGGAAGAGGTGAGCCGTTGTGGATGACAAAGAAAATCCTCTCCCTTTTAAGCAGCCCTTTCAGGTGAGGCCTGCAAAAGAAGGCCTGCAAAAGAGGCCTTCCTGATATGTACCTCCACTGAGGCAATCAAAGTCAGCCTGGGTCTGGGTCCCAGCTTCAGCTCAGTGGAAATGAGGGTTGCCTAACCTGGCAGCCCATTGGGCTCGAAAGGGGTGAAACAGAACTGAAGGTAAATTAGCCTCTGAGCATATACAGAATGCATCTGCTTCCGGATGACTTGAGCCTGTTTCTAAGCATTAGAAGAGAAGAGCTTGCAGGCCTCAAGTTCTGCAGCTGCCTCTTCAGTCACTGTTCTCCACCCTGCTTTCTTCACAGCCAGAGAGAAAAACAGTAACTGGTTAATAAATTCTTTCCACTTTGGTCTGTTGCAACTTGGGCATATCTTCCTCTGGCGAAAGAAAAAGAGTCCAAATCTCAGTCTTTAACCACTAGACTGCAACCCTTTTTCCAGGCCTTCAATTACATCATTTGATTTAGCGAAAAGAGTGCCTTTACGCCTTTAAGACGGAACTAGTTTCCAATTTCGGTTTGTTTACAACTCCCTCCACGTAGATTAGTCACCGTCATAGGTTAACATAGCTGGGGGGTTTTACACAACTAGTAGTGACCTTCCGCCAGCAGGAGCTCCCTATTCAACTCTCCTGTCCAAATCTTTTGTCACTAGATGACATCACTGCTCTCCCCAAATTCTCGAATAGTTACTGAAACCCCTCAATCTTAAACGAATGACTCATTACAAAATCCTTTTAATCTTTATAGTTACATTGGAACTACTTTTTGGACACTACCATATTTTTTCTCGAGGGTTAAATTATAAACCTATTGTCCTTCAACGCTATTATGACATAAAGTATCTGAGATGACATTCGTTTGAAGATACACTCTAGGAGGTCTCAAAAAGGTCCGTTCAATACGCGTTAAGAGTTGAATATTCTCATAAATAGTTGGTACATTCCAATTCAACCTCCTACACCGCCTCCAACTATTCTTCTCTGATTGGTTCAGTTAATATTGAAGGACTCCTATTTTAGCCATTGATGTTTTAGTTATTTAGGCAGCCTATCAGAGAGAGCTTCCTTGTTGTCCCATCCTCCTTTGAATATTGATTGGCTAAATAACAGTCTCTTGCCGCGATTCTGGGAAGGGTAGTCTTTGTGTTAAAAGAGAACCGGCCAATCGATCGGAAGGAGAAACCACAACTCCCGAGATACCTTGGGACTAGGAAAATGAGAAGCGGCTGCGCACTGCGTTGAAGGGGCTGGTTCGTTTATATAAGGCGAGGAAACGCGCTAGGAGTAGCAGTTGAGAACTGGCGGCGCTTGAGTAAGGGAGGAAAGCGGTGGAAGGAGGGGTGGGGTTAACTGCAGGGAGGGGTTAACTGCAGGGAGGGGGAGATTCGAACTTTGGGTGTGCGTGGAGGAGCCAACCTTCCTTCATTTAGTTAACTCTTTCCTCTCCGAGGAGGAGGAGAAGAAGACGAACCATTTTTAACTCGTTCGGGACTGGCAAGTTTTTCATAGCTGAAGCTTGAGACGGAAATATTTTTCAAGCGATTTTTCAAATATTTTTCAAGCGATTGTTGAGAAAAACGAAGAACTGTTACATACTTAGACGCTTGACGTTGACACTGCCTTCAACTTTTTCGTGCCTGAACTGTTAACCTTTGACAGTGTGGATTTGGACATTTAACATTTTCATCATCTACGCTGGAGGGAGAACCTGCTGCTTAACTCTTCAGTGGCCTTTTGTCTCCCGTAACTTCATCTTTTTAAAAAATATAATTATTGTTGCGTTACAAGGTGCTTCAAGGACATACTGGCTCTGTTGCGGCGGCTCATTCTTTAGCTGGGACTCTTTTTGCTTTTATAATCTTTTTTGCCATTTGAGATGTGCATCTTTTCTACAGTGTGACAAACAGGAGAAGTAGAGACTGGAGGGGAAAAAAACCGGATACTTCCACACTTCCCAGAAGGTAACGAACATTTAAAGACTGACCCAGACAGCTTACCGGTCTTTTTCCCCCTACCCCCCCTGCAAAGCTTAATGTTTTAACACTTTAGAAATTTAAGAAAGAGCGAGAAAAAGGCTTCCAGATTAATACTCCTGATAACTATTCTGCGATTAAGCAGTAAGAGTTCTGTAAAGGCTTGCAAGTTGGGCTGAAGTGTTAAAAAAAGTATTTGATTTCTCAGAAGGTGTGAAGCTGGCAGCTCGGGCACCATCCCAAGACGCTGTTGGCTAATTAAATTCTCCCTCTTTCAAGAGAAGAGGGAGTCAACACCTCAGACTTACTAGCCCACAATCTCCTTCCGACTGAGGAAATTGCTAAAAGCACCAGCTATGGCTGATGCTGCCTTCTCTGCCAACCTGAGGCAACAGCCTAATGGCAAAACACCTTTCCCCCCCTGCAGGGGTGCAGGTGGAGGAGACTCTGGCGGAGGGGGACCTTTTGTTGGCTCTCCACCCACTAACCAGGAACTGCTTCAAGGAAGAGAGATTGCCGATAGGTGGCAACCGAGAGAGGTGGTTAAACAGCAGGATGGCAGGCCAGTCGGTGCTGATGTTGCCTTCCCTGATACAGATCTCACAGTTGCTGTGGTTGGAGGAAGCCAAACTCTGGTTGCCCCAGGGATTAATCAGATTGAGGGCCAGACATTTGGTGCATCTACAGACACCCAAGATGCAGGAGATGGAGAGCAGTCAGACCTTCAGGAGCAGGGATACTGTGGGACTGTTGACCAGAGTTGCAGATCCCAGTCTGGTGGAGAAGAGGAAAAACAGTTGGGCAAAAAGAAACATAGGAGGCGCCCTTCAAAGAAGAAGAAACATTGGAAGCCTTATTACAAACTCAGCTGGGAAGAGAAGAAGAAGTTTGATGAGAAGCAAAGTCAACGAGCTTCCAGGATGCGGGCAGAGATGTTTGCTAAAGGACAGCCTGTTGCACCATACAACACCACACAGTTTTTGATGGAGGACCATGATCAAGAAGAACCAGATTTGAAGACCAGCCTTTACCCCAAAAGATCTGCCACCAAATCAGATGAAACCAGTGAGGAAGATTTTGTGGAAGAGGAGGATGGAGGTAGTGATGGGATGGGAGGGGATGGTACTGAATTCCTTCAAAAAGATTTTTCAGAGACATATGAGAGATATCATGTAGAGAGTCTACAGAATATGAGCAAACAGGAATTGATCAAGGAATACTTGGAGTTGGAGAAGTGTCTTTCCAAGATGGAGGAAGAGAACAACCGCCTACAGATGGAGAACAAGAAATTTGCAGGGGACTCAACAGAGGATCCTAGGGTAAGTGAGTTAGTAGAGGAACTGGACAGGTTGAGAGCTGAGAACCAGAAACTCTTGAAAGAAAAGGAACATGGCAGAGAACAAGAGAACAATTTCTCTAAACTGGGAGAATGAAACTGGACATTCTGAGGACATAAGTGGAATTGGACAGAAACCATCCCAAGATGCTGTATTCATATTGTGGGAGTGTATGTGTCTGTGCACACACACACACACACACATACACACACAAAGAGGACTTTATGTGATTCAATCAGAATAAATTCACAATCTTACACTGTTTTTAAAGATAGTTCTAATATAGCGTGTGCTCTTTTTTTAATTATGTGTAATCAATGGGTTTGGGATTTGTTTTTTAAAATAACACAGAATATCCAGCATTCCTAGGAAAATTTCTAAAAGTTCATCGGACTCATACAGAAACAGAATTTGTGATCCTTGTAAAGGAGAGACATTGGTAAAGAGGGAATGGGGAACGGGACATGTAAAATAGTTACATTCTGGAAAAAAAATCCTGATTGATGAAGAGAGTTTAAATAAAGTCATGTCAGCATAATTATTCTGGTGTGATTTCTAGAAAAATAATTCAAAATATTTTCTTTTGGCAGAGAATATTGTGAATAATTTTTCCAGGCAACATTTAGATACTGCTTTAAAGGAATATAGAATTGGAAAGGATGGATTGTTCTAAGCCATTGTGTGGTGGTTCTAATAGAAGACCAAAGGGAAACATCACAGTCACCCAAAGTTATTTTATTTATCTAGAGCATTCCTTATTTGTTATGTTTTATAATTATGGGGAGGGCAAGGGGTGAGTTGCCAAAGCAAGTTACTTTATTTAGTTGCTCTGTTTGGCTCCACACCAAACCTGCATGGTAAGTCTCTGTTCCCACCTTTATATTGTTGAATCAGAGGATACCTGCCCAAGGCAATAGAGGTGGAGCATTCAAATCCTGTGGCCTAACTGCTGTTTTCTGTCACTGAAAATGTTTAATAGGGATATTGCTTGCTATTTATCCACAAATTCTTTTGCTGCTTTAATAAGTAATTATTAGGTAATTCTTCAAGAAGGAAATGGCAAATCGCCTTTCTCTTTTTTAAAAAGTTCAGGTTAGGATAAGATGACTTTGCTGTGCTATCCAACTTTGTAATTTAGATCAACAGCAAAAAAAGGAATTTTCCAATGGCCAACCCAGTTAGTAGTATGCAATGACTTTTTTCTTTGTGTTTGTTCTGTTGGCTAAATGGATATAGCCACCTATCTTACAAAACAAGTTTTGCCCGATATTCTGCCCTTTATCTTAGTTTAGTAGCCTAGCTAAATTTCTTCAACTATGTGGACAGATTATCTATGGGAAGTCTAATTCTCTTCTCCCCCAATCATGATAATGCAAACATAAAGAAGACCATGTGTACATGCAGACATTATGAAAGCTACTGCTATGGTCTTATACATCAGGTAGCCTAGTGTAATCTGGTTATGGGAATCATAATCTTAAAAGAATCATTTTCTATTAAAACTGCCAATTGAGGCTGATGGGATAAAATCTAAGCAATCATAGGATCTGCCATAGTTATAACTTCTTTTAATGCAACTCCCATTTGAAATTGAGAAAAAAACATGGAGAAGTTCTTACTCTTTATCCAAGCTATCAACTGGATAAGGTTTTGTGTGTGTGTGTGTTGAATATTAAGGAAGGGGGATCATTTTGTGCTCCCAACACTATTCTATTAACTCTGCAAAAGCAAGTTACCATTTTGATAAATTCAATCTATGAAAATGCAGGAGTGGATTTAGTGAATACAAACTTCTGCCTCTACCACAAAACTTGTATTTCATTTTATTCTATTCTGGTGCATACACAGACTTGGCATATACATAATGCTGTCCAATTTCATAGTATATTCCCATAATATTTGTCTTCCTTAAAATAATTTGTCCCTCATTTTAAAAAGCAAAGAAATGTATTTAGTAGTGTATTAGACAACTTTGTTTAGGTACTAATCTGTAAATATTTATGGCTTGTCTTATAAACCACTGGGGTCCTTTCAGAAATAGACAAACTAAATTTAAAAATAAAGCCAATACAAAACAAAATTGGTTATCTTTAAATGATCAGCTCTATCCTGACCATTAAGTTATGTAAGGAACAATTCAAATCTTTGTTTTCTACTTGAAAGAACCATGCCTAACTTCCCTAGGAAGTTGTACAATATTGACAAAAAAGGGGGCCTCACTTCATGCCTACTAGTTTGATCTCTCTGGAAGGGAATCTAGAATGGAGTAGTGACTATAAATTGTGGACTAATATTCAAACCCTTAACAATTAGAAATACTGATTGAGTATTGATTAAGACAACAGACATGGAATTTAATTGTGAAAATGGCAAGGACTCGTCTAGGGGGCATTCTAGATTTCTCAACCAAATCCACAACTCTCTGCAGTGATTAGATACATTTCATGTTTTAGAATTGCATTGGCCACTGAAATATATCTGCATTAATGGATAAAAACGAGCTGCTTGGGCTTTTCTCTCCCAGGATAGCTGAGAAACTGGGAAGGATGGCCCAGGAATTGATTGATAGCTCTTTTACACAGCTGGGATCCCAGAATCGTATGGTCATTCCAGGTTGTGGATACATCCTGGTTCAGGAGTGCCATGTGACACTATTTTCTGAGGCCATTTCAACCATTTGTTCTCCCCTTCTTCATTTGTCCCATGGATACTTTCCCTACCTTGCTACGTTCCACCATTCACTTCTCCCTTTCACCAGCCAAATTCCTTTGGATTGACGATTGTCTTAATTCCCCCCCCCCACACACACACAAATGCACACACCCCTAGGAAATACAAGACAAAGTTGGATAGTTGGTTTACTCCACAAGTGAAGCTTGCCAGACAAAATCAGCCTTCTGAAGGCCAAAGTATAAATCAGCCTTACTGCTCTGTAGTGGAGGCTGAGTTGTCTATGGACATTTACTTAGAGAATGGGAGGAGGTTGATTAGGTGAGGACTTGGCAGTTTTTGGAAGAGGCTTTCCAGCCTCTGCCAGAGGAGAGATTCATCGAAGTTTGTGAGAAATTAGAAAGCAGTTTTCTGCCTTGTTTTGGGGGAGGGTGTTTGTAATGTCATCCACTCCCCTTCAGCCGCCAAACTGCAGGAAGGGTGGAACTCCCAACTGTGATATCAGGGAGAGGTATTGAATTTTTAGTTTGTGTCTTCCAGAATGAAATATTGCTTGTATCTCTACTCCAGCGCAACAGACCGTGGAGCTCTTCTGAAAGGAAGTGGTCTGGCTAATTACATAGCTTATGGGAGGAAGCCAGGCAAAATAACTTGCTACTTCATCCAGAAATACCCAATTTGATTTTGAAATCATAATCTAATTATTTTTTTATATCCATGATTTTCAATAATTAGGAGGAATATATTTATATATATATATATATATATATATATATATATATATATATATATATATGTATGTATGTATGTATGTATGTATGTATGTATGTATGTATGGCATTCAGCTTTGTTCGGGTATTTTCCCACGTCATAGTAGTGGTGCTTTTAAAGTTGTAGCAACGTTTCAGCAGAATCTCATCTGCCATCGTCAGGCTTCTGTATAGTATATTCTGTATAGCATATTCTTATACAGAAGCCTGATGATGGCAGATGAGATTCTGCTGAAACGTTGCTACAACTTTAAAAGCACCACTACTATGACGTGGGAAAATACCCGAACAAAGCTGAATGCCATACATACATACATACATACATACATACATACATATATGTTTTCTCAGCCCAACTTTTCCTGATGTTAGGCATGAATAAATATGTTTCACAGCTGCAGAAGCTGTAGAGTTTTGTGTGGATCTGGCAATAGTTTCGTTGTCTCTGAAATTTTTTCCTTCTGGGTATTGGCAACATTTATTCATAGAAAGACTTTTGTGCCTTTCAGCACATGGGAATTCATATGTTGAAATTTATGGTTAAAAATCCACACATACAAGGAGTCTAGACCTTTCTGTGTGTGTAGTTTGTGCAATCTTTTGGGATCTTTTTTTTTTTCCTGACTAAGGTAAAGGGAATTTGGCATAACATTTGAGTTCATTTAAAATTCCTATGTTTGCAAGTAAAATGTACGAAGGAAGTTTTACTCATATTTCCCAATGTTCATCTCTTAAAGGAAATAGTGGTTTTTGACTAATGAACTTTTGAATTACACCATAGTCACAGCTTAAAACACAGTGAATGCTATCATCGTTTTGCCAATTACTCCAATGCCAGCTCCCTGGAAGCCAAACAGGTTTAAAAACAAACTCAAAGGCCAGCTTGGAGTCCTGAAATGGTTCTGCTTACAAAAACCAATGGGCTGGCAAGATTTATGATGTTTTTTTTTATAACAAACAATAGCTTTACAATAGTAAGATATAGTTTTATGATTAAAGAAAATTTTTGCTGAAATGAATTGAAATAGATTTGAATATTTTTTTATCAAAATGATATATTTTAAATGATATATAATTATTACCTTAACTGTGAATGTGCACAATATAGTTTGAACTTGAAAAGATTGCCTTATCAGGCTCATCTTAATCCAATTATTAGAGATAAGGTATTCAAGATGGAGTCATTTGGGGTGCAAGTGACAAAGGACACGTGAAACTGAATTAAGGAAGCCTATCTAGTGGGAATAAGTTGGCACCATGCACTTGCTGTAAACAAAGCCAATATTTATTTATTTTTAATGTGCAAAAGCACATAATCTGGGTGGTTTACCTCCTAATCCTGTTTCCATAAACTAAAAGGAAAGAGGCAAACACCTGCAGCCTGGAGATGTTTCACTCGTTACTGTTCAGGTTAATAGTTCAATAGTTCATCTTTTTCTTCTGCAAAGTCTGAACACCAGCTGGGCTCTAGAAGCCCAAGTGGCATCATGGCTGAAAGTACAGAGGGCTCCCCAACCTGGGTTTGCAGAAATCTGGACAACTATACATCAAGAAAGCAATACAGAAAAAAGCAAAATCTCTGGTGTGCTGATTTGTACTTATCTGGTTATCTACTATTGCAGTATTTCTCAACCTTGGCAAGTGAAAGCAGGTGGACCAAGCCTCAGAATTCCCTACTAGCATCCTAGGGAATTCTGGGAATTGAAGTCCACACCTCTTAAAAGTTGCCAGGATTGAGAAACACCATGCTATGCCACTATATCAGTGGTATCTGATGCCAAATATGGTGTGGAAGTTTTATTCCTACTGTGAAAGACATGAATTCCATAACTGTTTAAATCTGTTTGATATAAAACTTAACAGCTTCATATGTGGGATTACTTCTGAGCACTGATGGCTATGAAAGTGCTATCCAGCAACAACAACACAAACGTAAACGCAACACAAAGTAAGCAGTGGGGTCCCACAAGATTCTGTCTTAGGCCCAGTACTCTTCAATATCTTCATTAACGACTTAGATGAGAGAATAGAAGGGGAGCTTACCAAATTTGCAGATGATACTAAGCTGGCAGAAATAGCTAATTCCCAAGAAAATAGGCTCAAGATCCAGATGGATCTTGACAGACTAGAACACTGGGCCATATCTAACAAAATGAAATTCAACGTAGAGAAAAGTAAAGTCCTACACTTAGGCAAGAAAACCCCAAAGTACACATATAGACTGGGTGAAACCAGGCTCAATAGTAGTAACTGTGAGTCCTAGTGGACTTGGAGTCCTAGTGGACAAACAACTAAATATGAGCCAGGAGTGTGCAGCAGCAGCCAAAAAAGCTAATGCAATTCTAAGTTGTATTAACAGAGGGATACAATCAAGATCAAGGGAAGTACTAATATCACTCTATAAAGCCTTTGTAAGACCACACCTAGAGTACTGCATCGAGTTCTGGTCACCACACTATAAAAATGTTGAGACTAGACAAAGTACAGAGAAGAGCAACCAGGATAATTTGGTGACTGGAGACTAAAACATATGAAGAACGGTTACAGGAACCTGTCATGGCTAGTCTAGTGAAGAGAAGGACCAGGGCGACAAAATAGCCGTCTTCCAATATTTGAGAGGCTGCCAAAGAGAGGAAGGGGTCAAGCTATTTTCTAAAGCGCCTGTAGGCCAGACAAGGAATAATAGATGGAAATTGAACAAGGAGAGTTTTAACCTGGAAATAAGGAGAAACTTTCTTTTTTTTGAAAATTTTACTGATTTTTGAAAACAAACATAAACAAACAAAACATAAAACAACTTTTTTGAAAGCAGCATAATCCCGGGTGACATCTCTTCGTACAGACACAAATTCAAGTTCATGCTCATTTTTGTATTCCATTCCATATCTTATTACTATTCTACATTTTCAATATAACTTCTCCCCTCTTTTAACTTTCTTAATTTTATTTTATTTATTTCATCTCAATTCAAATCAATGTACTTATATTCTTTGTCCTGTTTCAACTATCTACTATCTTTTCTCATTAAACAAAATTTCTCCTGTAATCACTGATTGGAGTATGATCCCTTTATATCTTTCCCCTAAAGTTGTAACACTTAATATAATACATAACTTCCATTCAGATTCTGCTTGGTACTTTTTAAAACTATATACTGTATTTTAAGAAAAGAAAAAATTATAAATATATAATATAATTAGAACAACAATCCAAACCAATTCAATTCTATCATTAATATTAATATTCATTTAAATCAACATTTTACACATTACTTTTCAGATAAATATCATACTTTTATGGGAACCCTTATAAACTTTCCATAGTTAAATCCCCCCCACTTCGCTTATATTTTATAAAACATTGAATAATTAAAATGTTCTGTCATTTATTTTATTTCATTTATTTTGTTCACAAAAGTTTCACTAAATTACTCTTGACTATTTTATCCCTCTTTTTAATCATATGTTGTTTCCAATTTTCTAACATTATTTCTATTACAAATATAATAATACCATCTTATGTACCTTCACAGAATCCCTTTCTCAGTTAGATTTTCATCCATTATCTCTGAATAGGTCCTGTTCCTTTACATCTTGCTCCAAACCTTTGTAACTTCTCTTCCTTTCCTTCTTCCCTTTCTTCTTCTCTCTCCCCTTTTTACCCCCTGTCTCTCCACCTCTATTTACCTCTTCTGTATTCTTTTCTGTTGCTTTCTGACATTATATCCACTTTTCACCTTATTTTTCCCTTTTTTGGTTGTTTTTTTAAGTCTTAAATTCTCCATTCTCTTTTCCCCACTTTCCCCTTTCTTCCCCAGATAGAGTTACTTGTTCATTAAAGATGGCTTCTTCTTTGTCCCAATCTTCTTGTTGCGCAGTCTTTTCTTGTTGCTTCTCGTAGTTACGAATCGCCATTTCTAAGAATTGAAAAATGGAGCCAAAGGAGCCCTTCCCTTCTTGTGTCTCTTATTTATACTTTTTAAATTCCATTTTCAGTTCATCCAGAGATAGTACCATTGTAAAAAAAAAATTTTAAACAACCACCTAATTATTTTTAGTCATTCAAATACTATATCCAAAAATCCCAAAGTCACCAAGCAATCCAAATACACACAAACTGTTTCTTTTAACACTTTTTTCTTTTTTCACTTTCTCTTCCTGGGGTTACTATTTGGTTACAAAGTTCCAGTTAAAATGTATCTTTTAGAAGTCTTATTGAGATTTTACATTAAATTCTTTTGAAGTCCAGGCAGTCTCCCACTTCCAGATCCTGCCCTTATTCTTTTCCTCTCCCTTCCTACTTATAAAGGATTTTTTAGTGTCCAGCAATCTTTATTGCCCCTTTGGCATTTAATTATATTTTAAGCTTAATTATTGATGTCAAAGCAGATTTTTCCAATTTCTTATTCAGCTCTCTTCGTTGTCAATGTGAGGAAGGAGAGAGAAGAAGAAAAAAACTTTCCCTTTTCACTTTCTTTCGCTGCTTCCGACTCTTCTTTGGGAGCGATGTTATCCTTTATAAAATTTAAATTCCAGGGTACCTTAGTTGTTGCTTTTTATCCCAGTCAGCCAAAACTTTCACTTCTTATCTTCCTCCTGTACTTTCTTTTCCAGTTGAGTGCTTCTTTGAGGTGGCCATTTCTGACCACCGCTCCTACCGCCTTTGGGAAAGGGAGTTTGACCAGCTGAGAAGGAGAGATGCGGCTCTCCTCAACCCTGCTGGTGATCTCTCCCCTCTTCACCACCTCTACGGGGTAGCTTAGCCTTGAAACCAGCTGGCTCAGGGCGCTCCAGCAGCGAGCCCAGGCAGAAACCGCGCATGATTGCAGATTCCTGCCTGTCGCCAAAGCCCTGCAACCGGAAGTCCGAAATAAGGAGAAACTTTCTGACAGTCAGAACAATCAACCAATGGAACAGCTTGCCCTCAGAAGTTGTGAGAGCGCCATCACTTGAGACTTTCAAGAAGAGATTGGACTGCCATTTGTCAGAAATGGTGTAGTGCAGTGATGGCTAACCTTTTCAGCTTGGTGTGTTGAAAATCGGGAAAAAGTGTAGCCTTCCTCGGGTCGTGTGTCACTTCAAGAAATATCAATAATTTGGTTTATGATGGACTGGGCTGGGGTGATCACACAGGGCTGTGAAACTCGTCTCCCTGGTCTCAGGGCTGCAGGTGCAGGATGTGGGGATCGGAAGGCCACCTTACAGGGCTGTGAACCTCATGGATCTTCTTTCCTCCTGTAGCGTTCCTGAGGTAATGAAACTGACAAACCTCAGTTTATGGCGGTTAAAACTGGTTCTCTGCTGCAAAGATCTTGCGACAGCGGTGACACCATGCCTCCACGCAACAAGCAGGGAGCAGGGATTGGAGCAGAGCACAGGCAGCCTCTAAAGGTTTTCCCCACACCAACAGGCGTGTCAGTCAAAGTGCCTCGGCATGTCATGAGTGACACCCATGTCATAGGTTAGCCATCACTGGTGTAGGTGTTCTGTCCTTCATTAACATACTCGAGGTCCCCGCGCTTTGATTGGCCAAAGCGCGAGGCTCTCCGATTGGTCAGGCGAGCCGCGCCGATTGGCTCACTAAGAATCTCCCGCGATTGGTCCGTTCAGACCGCGGGAAATTCAAAGCGGTGCCATTGGCCACGGCCGCCGCGGTGAAAGGAATAAAAGCCGCGGGCTTTTTTCCTTTCGCCAGTTCGGTTCCTGCATACCAATAAAGAGCTTTGCACTAAGTCACCGACTCCTGGTATCATTTCGCGGACACAACACTGGCGACGAAGGTGGGATCCAGACCCTGAACCGAACCACGTGTCCGACGGAAGCCAGACGAACCACCGAGATGGCGAAAATTGCACCGCCCGCCCCTTCAACCCTGCCACCGAGGACTGGGAATCGTTCTCCAACCGATTCCGCATGTACCTCGAGTGCACCGGCATGAAGGACACCTCTGGCCCAATGAAAAGCGCCATCTTCTTGACCCACTGTGGAACTGAGGTTTTTCAGATGGCCAAAGCGCTGGCCAAACCCACCAATGCCACCGCGATGGACTGGGACGTCCTCGAACCCATACTGCGGCGGCACTATGCTCCAGAGGTACCCATCCTGATCCGGCGAAACGAGTTTTACCGGCAGGACCAGAGGTCGGGTGAGAGTTTCAGCGACTTCGTCGCCGAGCTGCGGCGTTTAGGGGGGCTCTGCGAATTCGATAACCTAAACAACGCTCTGAGAGACCGAATCGTGCTCGGTTTGTGGGACCCCGCCCTCCAGAGCCGGGTGATGGCTAAGGGCAACATCAGCCTAGCAGACACCCTCACCGCAGCCGCAGCCGCCGAAGCAACCCGAACTTCCGCCGACAGCATGCGCAGACCGAACACGGGGGACCGCAGCGGAAACAACAACCCAGCGAGGTCGACCGAGCCCAAAACCGAGACGACCACCCACCAGGGCGACTTCCACTCGGCATCCGGCACGTCCGATGACGAGGAGGACATCCATCGACTCCAGACAGGGCGCGACCCACGGAACCGGCGAGGTCGTAAGTCGAGGACCAACTGTGCCGGCTGCGGCGGCGACCACCCCAGGTCGGAATGCCGGTTTTTCGAATCAATCTGCCAGCATTGCGATTAAAAAGGGACACATCGCCCGTGTCTGCCGCCTGAAGAAAAACCGCAGTCCAGCACGATGGGACCAGAGCGACCGGAGGAGGGAAAGCACACCACCCCGGACCAGAGATCGCCCCTCGGACAGCCGATGGGACCGGAACGGACGATCCTCGCGAGGCGGCGACAACCGGCGGAGAGAGGAGACCCACCAGACGGTCACTATCGGCCATGCCATCACCAACGACGCCCAGAAGGTCCACGTCGAGGTATACATCGAGGGCCAGCCATGAAAAATGGAGGTGGACTCCGGGTCCTACCTCTCCATGATTGCATGGCACGAGATAAAGCGGTTGGTGCCGACCCTCCAAAGGAGGAACGTAGACAGCCAGAGACTCATTGTAAAGGACTACCAGGGAAACCGCATCCCGGTAGTCGGCACCAAAAGCTTTAACATCACTTATAAGGGGCGCACTGAACGACTCCCCCTAACGATCGTCGACCGTGACCGCCCAAGCCTACTGGGACTACAATGGTTCGCCCCGCTCGACATCGCCCTCACGGGAGTCGACCACGTCACCGACGACGGCTGGGAGCAGCAACTAGCCCGGGAGTTCCAAGAGGTCTTCGACGGAAACCTAGGCAAGTACCGAGGGCCCCTTATATCGTTCGACCTAGACCCTAACGTCCCCCCCAAATGCCTGAAACCAAGGCGGGTGCCATTCGCACTGAAACCCAAAATAGACGAGCAAATTGACAAGCTCATCAAACAAGGGGTCCTGCAGCCCATAGACCACGCCCGGTGGGAGAGCCCCATAGTCACCCCGATCAAGCCCGATGGGTCGGTGAGGATCTGTGGGGACTATAAGGCCACCCTAAATGGCGCGCTGCAACAAAGCGCCTACCCCGTCCCAGTAGTACAACACCTACTGCACTCACTGGGAGGGGGCAAGGTTTTCGCCAAGCTCGACCTCGCCCAGGCATACCAACAGTTGCCGGTTGACGAGCAAACGGCAGAAGCGCAGACCATTGTCACCCACCGGGGAGCATTCAAATGCAACCGACTCCAATTCGGAGTCAGCGTGGCACCGGGCATATTCCAAAGCCTAATGGAGAGGCTATTGCAAGGTATCAAGGGGGTGGTACCTTATTTCGACGATGTCCTAGTGTCGGCAGCCAACCAAGCCGAACTAGAAGGTCGACTAAGGGAGGTCCTAACTAAATTTAAAGAGACGGGACTAAAAGTAAAGAGGGAAAAATGCCAGCTTTGCACGGAACGAGTGGAATTCCTGGGCTACCTCCTAGACCGGCACGGCATTTACCCCACAAGCAAAAAAATCAAGGCCATCAAAGAAGCCCCCACCCCCAAGTCAAAGACTGAGCTACAGGCATTCTTGGGGTTACTGAACTTTTACAATGTTTTCCTACCCCAAAAGACGATGGCGGCGGAGCCCCTGCATAGGCTCCTGGACAAGGCGGCGACCTGGACTTGGGGGAAACGGGAGCAAGCCGCCTTCCAAAGAACGAAGGACCTCCTCACCTCCGACGCCGTCTTCATACAATTCAACGAGACCCTACCTCTGGCCGTCACATGCGACGCATCACCCTTCGGCGTCGGCGCTGTCCTCAGCCATACCCTTTCCGACAGAAAAGAAGCGCCCATCGCGTTCTTTTCAAGGACCCTCACCAAACCGGAGCGGAACTATAGCCAACTGGACAAAGAGGCTCTGGCTATAGTTGCCGCCATAAAACGATTCCACGAATACCTCTACGGCCGGACTTTCACCATCATAACGGACCACAAGCCGCTGCTGGGAATCCTTGCAGGGAACTGGGCCACTCCGAACATTCTGCCTCCCCGAATGACAAGGTGGTCCGAGTTCCTGGCAGCCTACAACTACGAACTCATACACAGACCGGGTAAGACTATCTCCCATGCAGACGCCTTAAGCCGCTCGCCGCTCGCCGCTACCGGAACCCGACACCGACCCAGCACCCACGACGACCACCCTCAGCATAGAGACTCTACCCAACCTGCCCATAACCGCGTCAGACATTGCCCGAGAGACTAATAAAGTCTGGCGCGGGTGTTGCATTGGGTGGAGAAAGGGTGGCCGGAAAGGGACAACGACGAGTCCGTCAAAACGTTCCGAAACCGCCAAACGGAAATCTCGTTGTTAAAAGGGTGCATACTATGGGGGGACAGGATGGTCATTCCGGAAAAGCTACAGGGGAAGGTTTTTGAAATGCTACACGAGGGGCACCCTGGCATCGTGAGGACTAAAGCCCTGGCCAGAAGTTATGCTTGGTGGCCAGGGATGGACAAACAAATAGAAGCCTGGGTAGCTAGGTGCCAACGATGCCAGGAAACGAGGCCCAGCCCACCCACAGCACCCGTCCTAGAGTGGGAAACCCCAAGGGGACCTTGGTCTAGAATCCATATAGACTTCGCCGGGCCCACAAAAGGACACACCTTCCTCATAACAGTTGACGCTTACTCCAACTGGCTGGAGGTAAGCAACATGAAGACGACAACCATGGAGGCCGTGATCAAAGAACTCTGCAAACTCTTTGCAACACACGGCCTCCCAGATGTCGTTGTCTCCGACAACGGGCCCCAGTTCACCTCGCTGGAATTCAAAAAATTCCTAGCGGAAAGGGGCATCTGCCATGCGCTGACAGCACCGGCGCACCCGGCGGCGAACGGTAGGGCAGAACGGATGGTCCAATTCACTAAAAAGACCATCCGGAAAATAGACCACGGGGAGATCCAAGAGAAAATCAACAGACTACTCTTCACCCAACACATAACCCCAAATACCACAACCAATAAAAGCCCAGCCGAACTACTAATGGGCAGAAAGCTAAGGTCCCCACTCGACAGGTTACACCCCACGTATAACCCGGAGAGGCCCCCAGACTCAAGCACCAAACACCGAACCTTCGCACCCGGGGACCCCGTATATGCAAAGAACCTGACGGGAGACCCTCTATGGATCCCAGCCGTCATCACCCAAGCAACAGGCACACACTCGTACCGGCTACAAACAGCAGACGGACGAGTGTGGAAACGCCACATCGACCAACTTAGGTCGAGAACTGCAAACCAACAAACCGCCGACGCACAAACAAGCGAACCCAACCCCCACAACGCAAGCCAAGGGGGGAGGGAATACCCATGGGACCAAATCCAAAGAAAAATAAACCAGCAGTACTCACCGGAACGCAGCCATCACGATCCCTTGCCAGGAAGGAACAGCCAAGCCAGCTCGACTGACCCGGAAAGACCGAGCGGGAGCGGCGAAACCCGTAGCTCAACCAACCCGGAAGGCCCAGGAGGGAGCTACGGAGAAGGGACCGGCCCGATCGACCAGCCGGTTCCCACGACAACAGCAGGAGCAGAGGAGATCCCGACCGAACCGGCCGGGATCCAGCCTACAACTGAGTTGCGCAGGTCAAGTAGGACCAGACGGAGCCCCGCCTACCTACGTGACTACGCAACGTAAGGACTGAACCAAGAGGGGAGGGGTGTTCTGTCCTTCATTAACATACTCGAGGTCCCCACACTTTGATTGGCCAAAGCGTGAGGCTCTCCGATTGGTCAGGCGAGCCGCGCCGATTGGCTCGCTAAGAATCTCCCGTGATTGGTCCGTTCAGACCGCGGGAGATTCAAAGTGGTGCTATTGGCCGCGGCCGCCGCGGCGAAAGGAATAAAAGCCGCGGGCTTTTTTCCTTTCGCCAGTTCGGTTCCTGCATACCAATAAAGAGCTTTGCACTAAGTCACCGACTCCTGGCATCATTTCGTGGACACAACAGTAGGGTCTCCTGCTTAGGCAGGGGGGTTGGACTAGATGACCTACAAAGTCCCTTCCAACTCTGATTATCTGTTATCTGTTACTTTGCCAATGTTAACTTTGTTTACTTGCTTCTTCAAATATGTTGCAGGGCACAGTACAAACTGCTGTTTTTGATGCCTGAGCCCAGGTCTTCATGATAGTCTCCCCACTGGAAGCCTTGCTATTCAGTGCAATTATCATCTGAACCCTGGCTGAGAATATCCATACCTTTTGAAATTAAACAGACTGGATTTTTTTTTCAGTGGCAATGCCTATTGCAAAATCCCCTTCTGGAAATATTTGCATTCCAGGTTTAGCATGGTCACTGCAAGTGTTCTCCCTTGCTTTGGTTTAATAATCTGATCTTACACCATAGCTGATATTTTGACTTTAATGTATTAGTAGTAGATCAATCATATATTGCTTAGCAGTTTTGAAGCTCTGTGAGAAAATGAAATGCAAAAATATTTGAAATATTCCATTAGTGTTTTTTTTAATAGAACTTTACTTCATGTGGAAATGAGTTCATCAGAGAGAAAACAAATATCCACTTGACCCAGTTTTTTAAAGTAGTAAGAGTTGTTTTTTTTAAAATATGATCCCTATAAACAGTATAAAAATATAATATATGTAACACTTGGGAAAGCTCTGGCAACACAGATGCATGAATAAAGTAGCAAGTATAGAAATAAAATATTTTTTAAAAGTATGTGTATTCACATTTGGCAAGGGTAGGGAATATGTTGCTTCCCATGTGTTGAGGAACTGCAACAGCTAGCATTCCTTACTTTTTGCCATGTCAGCTGGTCTGGGAGATGTAGCGAGCACCACTTGAAAGAGCACAGGTCCTTTATCATTCACATGAACTATGTGTGCATAATGTACTGCTCCTTGACTAACTGAAATGTGGTTTGTAGAGCCCAAAGTTTTGACTTCACATGATAGATTTGATCATAAATCATGGTGTATTTAGCCAATTTATTAGGCTAAAATATAGTTAACTTCTTCAAGGTCTAATATGTGGTGTGACTTTAGTCTGGGTTAGAGGTTGTCTTATTAAATCACTATAGTGATTGGCATGTTTTAGGTGTACCTGTAGGCAGCAGGAGCTGCTTTTGAGCAACAGTTCCAAGCCTATATAGTGAGGTTGTATCTAGAGGACCACTGGTGCTTCATCCCTGCATTTACCATTCTAGTCTACTTGCCTTTCCACAAGGTAGCCATCAGAATTTTGAATGGTTCATAATAGACCAGTCATAAGTCAAGGACTACCAGTACACATTGTTCTCTTCAACATGATGATAACTAGTTAAGAAAATTGGGCACTATACCCAGTATTAGGGGAAGGATTAGTAAACACTGCAAGTTAAAAATGAAACATTGCAAATGTCCTCTTCTACCAATTCTCCTTACGTATTTCTTTCCTCAAGCTAATTTCCTAAGGAAAATACCATCGCGAAGACATTCAGCACTGGGAAAATTTACACGTTTTTTAAAATAAGCGACCATGTAAGAAAACACTAGTGCTACCAATTTATGGGTACATTTAAAAAGAAAAAAAAAGTAACATTCAAATGAAGGATGGAAGTTTTTCCTGGCACAGAGATGGCAGAAAGGCTACTGCTTAAGTTGGCAAGAAAATTTCTGTTAAAGGTACAGGAGCAATGTCTGAGAAAATAAAACTTGGCAACTAGCAAACCAACCAGAATTCTACATTCTGAGAATTGTTAGTGATTAAAGACCTGAGGCCTTTGACTGCAAACAGTACTTATATGCCTTTAAACTTTAAAAAAAAAATTCAAGGTTTTGATATATTTACCAAGCCATCTTCATTAGAGCCAAAGATCCCATGAATTAAAATGAAAATCTCTTGATGTAAAATGCTGCATTTTTAGAGTGTCAGGCAATCCCAGGGTTGAGATTCTACCAGTTTGCACCTATCCTCTAGAACAGGTTGTTAACGTTCTAAGAAGTTCAGAGAACCAGCTGTTAGAAGAGATTACTGGCCTAATTCTGTAAGGAAGGCAGGAAGGAAACATTCTGGTGTTACTTACAGAAACTGCCTCTCCATTAACCCTTATTACATTCTTGGCAGGACTAGACTTCCTGTCTCTGGAACTTCTCTGGAGGTTTTTTTTCGTTCTTTGCTGGTACTTTGCTTGTGTGGAGTGACCATTCAAGGTTACAATGGCACTGAAAAAAGTGACTTATGACCATTTTTCACACTTATGACTGTTGCAACATCCCCACAGTCATGAGAGGCCAGGCAAGGAGATGCATGCCTCGATGTGAGTGATATTGAGTTGGCCACGCCCAGCCAATAAGATGACCACCAAGCAATGTCCACCAACTAAGCCATGCCCACAGAACCGGTTGTTAAAAAATTTGAATCCCACCCTTGGGCAATCCCCTTCTTTCTGCTAACCAGAGGGTTGTGCGAAGTGAAATTCAAATCACTAGTGTTAACTAGATAGGGAATCCTGAATATAGGTTTCCAGAGATGATTGTTATTTAAAAAAAATACGGTTTCTTAATTTGTAACTGCTCCATCAGTTTAGCTTTCTCTTCTATCTAAAAAATAATAGTTCTTGAGAACAGCACTGAAATCTTCTCTTGCAACCTCAGCTCAGATGGCTGATTGAAATCTAATTAGATCTAGCAGCTTTTATTCTTTTGCATTCAGTACAAACCTACTTGATGTTAAAGAATCCAGGGAAAGGGAAAATAAATTACTGATTCCTCAAAACAAAAGGCAGTAGTGATTCAGGTAAAAGTATATCCTTGAGACAAGATTTATTTGTTTTTATCCTGTATCCCAAAACTTGATGTACATAGCCAATTAAAACTTTAAAAACTATGAAAAACCAACATTGGGAACCACATAAATGATAAACGTTGAAAGAAGTGATAATTATATTAGTGTTAACCCCCTTTCAGTGACTGATCTTGAACTACTTTTGTAAATTGAGCCAATTCAGTGTATCTCAATCTTGACATCATTATGACAGATGGACAGATGGACACCCAGAATTCCCTAGCTAGCCATACTGGCTGAGGATTTCTGTGAATTAAAGCCACCTATCTTAAAGTTCCCAAGGGTGAGAAACTCTGAGCTATGATTTGCTAACCAAGCATCAAAAGGAGTTACAGTGTGCCACTAACAATTTTTTTCTTTCCAATACGGTTCTGGATGAAATAAAAAGCTCTATGATTTATTACATTTGCAATCCACCATATTTTCCTACAAGGTGCTGGTCAGTTTTTAAAAATGCAACTAGGAACCAATAGTTGTTGGATACAATAAAAACAGTATAAAAATCAACAGCATCAATAATAAATGCAATAAAGATAAAAAAGACAAGGACCAAGCAATAAATGCCACAGATGAAATCACAATAAAACCAGCAGGGAAAACAGTCTTTTGAACCTATAAACTGGTTCCTAAAACACCCGAGGAAAGGAAAATATGTTCATTCTCAGTAAGATTGTAATGCAGGAATGAGGCAAGCTTGTTTGAAGATTTAATGCATTCATTGGCAACCAGGCAACCAGTTTTACTTAACTCAGATTCCTGAGGGTATTTCTTAATAGATATCCAACATTTGAACTTGCTTATAATGTTTGATACAACACCAAAGAAAACCAGTTTGATTCTCTAAAAAGCAATAGGAATAAAACTGTAAATTCTAGTTCCCACCTTAGGTATGATAGCAATGGGTGACCTTGGGCCTGTCACTCACTCTCACAGTCCAAGTCACCACATCACAGAATTGTTTTTTTGGAGGGAAAATTGGAGGAAGGCATATTAGGCTTGTTCCCTTGAATTATTTATAAAAATAATAAAGATGAGATTTTAAAAAACTCTAAAAATAACTTTTTTAAAAGTCAAGGTTCTTTTAGGTTGAACTCCACCTCTGTGGCTAACGGCATGTTTTCATATCTTTTTTTCACCTGAATGGCACAAAAGTGATTTGCTACCAACTTCTCTCAGAATGTATTTACCATCAGAGTCTGCAGAATTGGAATTTTCTTGACAAGCATGAATCCACCTGCCTTCTCTAGCTCAGCCATGCCTTGGTGCAATCCATCCACTAATAATTAAAAAAATTTTTTTTTTTCTTGAAATCAGTATCTCCATTTCTCTCAGTTCAGGATTTGCAGCATTTCCTAATCTTGTTTTTTGCCTTGGAGGTAAACCAGATTCCAGGTAATGAATGTCAACAACTGCCTTGCCTCCTCCCCTCCTTTTCACATAAGCATGCTGGTTTACTTTCCAAGTGCTTGTACTTTTTATGGCCAGCAAGTGATAAAACAACAGGATTCCTGCTCAGGCAACTTCTTAAGTTACTTGACTTTGATTTTTTTTTCTATCCACAGTTCATTCTGAAATTGGACTATTAATAGTATGTTTCCCTTTTCTCCTTTCTACTGATTTTGGACAGCCTTTCCAAATCTGGGGCTTCCTAAATGGGCTGGGACTTCATGAATTCCCCCAGTTCTAACCCAGGGGTGGGATTCTACCAGTTCTCACCTATTTGCTAGAACTGGTTGTTCACATTCTAAGCAGTTCGGAGAACCAGTTGTTAGAAGAAATTACTGGCCTAATCCTGTAAGGAAGGCAGGAAGGAAACATTCTGGTGTTGCTTATAGAAACTGCCTCTCCGTTAACCCTTATTACATTCTTGGCAGGACTAGACTTCCTGTCTCTGGAACTTCTCTGGAGGTTTTTTTTCCGTTCTTTGCTGGTACTTTGCTTTGCATTCAAAATTACAATGGCACTGAAAAAAATGACTTATGACCATTTTTCACACTTATGACTGTTGCAGCATTCCCACAGTCATGAGAGGCCAGGTGAGGAGATGTGTGTCTCAATGTGAATGAAGTTGAGTGGGCCATGTCCACCCAGTCACATGATCATCAAGCCATGTCCACCCAGTTACATGACCACCAAGCCACACCCACCACCTTAGTCATGCCCACATAACTGGGTTTTAAAATTTTTGAATCCCACTCCTGCTCTAACCCATCTTGAAGTTGAGGAGATGTAGGAGGAGCAACAAAGCTTAACATGATATGTAACTTGAATATTTCAATGCATTTTTTCTGTGGATCATTGGTGTCTCCCCTAATAATGTGCAGCTTGAGCATGGAGGCTGTGATTCAACTGGGAAAGTAACAAGGGAGAGAAGATTGCTACTCCTTTACACAAGCCTACTATGAATTACTGTTTAGGAAAGACAGACCACCATGATGGTTATCTCATATCATCCAGGGAAGTTTATTCTTGTTTAAAGAATCCATTTCAATCAAGAAATCAGTGTGAGGATTAAAACAAGCTCTTTTCTGCAAAAAGGCTCCCATAACCAGTGAGCTTTTATTCCTTCTGCAATAAAGGCATACATGTTTGGAGAGCCAATCATAGTTCTCTCAAGCTATTTGTACTTTAGCCTTAAGGCAGCGTTAACAGTAGAGTTCTCAGGGGATCATAGGCATTGTAATAAAGCATAATAAGACAGGACTAGATTGGCGAATTCAGCTGAGGGACTTTTGTAGATCTCTCTCTTAAAAGTTGTGTCTTTCAGTGTTCCTACAGCAATAATGTTAAGGGTTACATCTTTTCTGTTTACTCTCATCCTCCATAAAAGTAACTGTAAACTTTCTTGAGAAGATATTCATGTTCAGTTTCTGCAGAAACTGTAGCACTGGCTACTCTTTTGGATTCTAAGTCAGCCAGCCCAAAACATTGTCTCAACCAAAAATAACAATAGGCTGTTGCTCTGTAAATGTTTCAGTCATACCTCACAGAAAGAGATACTGAATTGTCCATCGCCAGCAGAGCTAATAGAAGTTGGACAGATTGGATGATTTATCATGCAGAGGTGCAACAGAGATTTTGATTAGCAGGTGGTCTTTCAAGTTCAGTGGTTAGCTGGGAAATTGCTAGCTGCTGGTTCCTGTGCATAATCATCTTTGATTTTGCATCTGGATAGTTAGGAATAACTTTCTAGTGATATTTTCCAATATCAAGTCAGGGTTGTTGGTTTTTTTGCTACAGAAGCAGTAGGGAGGTACCATTTTGTTTTGGGTGTGAATGCTCATGTGTGCACGCACACACATATATGGAAAACCTATAATTTTATATTATCTGTAGAATTAATGTCTCTTAATTTTGAATAGGTGTCTATATATAGTTGGAAATTCTTGGTAGCAACTCTAAGACATCTGCAGGGTGTTCAGTTGAGAATGCTTGAATGAAAGCAAAAGCCTTTGTGTAAATGTAATGAAGTGGAGTTGATGGATTTCCAAGGGCACACAAGACCTGCCAAGGAAATAGCTCTAATGTAGGGAATAAAAGGTTGGTTGTGGATTCAGATTCAACATTGATTTTATTAAGGTTCATTTTTTTTTCAAACTATTCTGCACATAGCAGTCGTTCATTAGCTCCACTAAGTTTACAATTAATTCCTATGAAAGTATGCATTAGACTGAAAACACGGGCATGCTGCAATGCATCTAGACTTTAGAATGAACACCCACAATGAAGCTCAACAGGAACTGTGATGGGTTAAGAGCCAAGGAGGGTATATTTAAATATCCCCTGAACAGTATTTATTCTTTTTTTGTGTTTTGGCTTGGCAAGGTGACTTGGAACAGCAGCATCTGGAAAGCTTTACAGGATATTCTTTCAATATCAGGTTTAGTCTCAGCCTCCCAAAGATGAAGTCCTTAGCTGGAAAATGAAACAAGAAGCAGTCCCAGCAGTGACTGATTTCAGGCACTGTGATATATCTGTTCATTTGTTCTTTTCTGAGTCTTAAATCAAATCTGAAGGCAGAAGTGGCCACCTTTTGAGTTAAAATTCCCAGCAGCCTCTGCCAGTATGAGTAATGCTAAGAGTAATACTATAAAAAAAATGAACCACATATTATCCATCTGGAGTTTTAGGTGAGGTCTTTTTCTGCTTTTCTTGTGAGCCAAGATGGTAGAATTGCATCTTGAATACAGGATCCCACCCTCCTTTCACTGGGATTGCTTGTCATCCACAATTTATTCCTGAAATTATTTTAGAGTTTTATAATTACCTCCTTCCTAGTGCAGCTACTGTATAACCCACATGATGAACTCAAAATGTCCCAGGCTGCATTTTTCCTTAAGTCTCACCATTAGTTATACCTTAGATCACATGGTAGTTTTGATTATTTAAAACAGTGTTTCTCAACTTCAACAACTTTAAGATGTGTAGACTTCAACTCCAAGAATTCCCCAGCCAGCCATGCTTAAAGTTGCCAAGTTTGAGAAACACTGCCTTAAATTAAGCCTGGCAGTAGAAGTTCAGTCAAGTCTCTACAATAGAGACTGGCTCCCTTCTGCTTGAACACATTCAATAGCAGATATAACTCTCAGATATCTGCAGTTTTGAAATCACACTGGATTTTTGGAAGCTCTTTTCTGAATTAAGAGAACCAGGGAAGGTTTACCAGGTGTGACTTTGGATAAACGGGATAGTCTTGGATGCAATTTCCTTCTTGAAGAGCAATTTGATTAATTAATAAATAAAACCATTAACAAAGCAAGTAGGGAACAAATAAGATGTTACCTAATACTGATTATTATTGACATTGAAGGCCATCACTGTTTCTTCCTTTTTCAAGCTGAGAGGATTTTGTGGAGTTTCTACCAAATAAGACTACACTTAATTTCAACAGTGTTTCAGGACCAGATGTTCACAATTCAATCATGAGGTCAAATTTTCTTATTCTTACTTTTTTTAAAAAAAAATTCCTAAGTAAAAACGGAACAATACTCCAACCTAGATTTACTGCAAATAGACACTAAAAATCACAAGCTATTTGCATAATTTCCTGCAGGTGGCAGTACAGAACCAGATTTGTTTCACTGCTTAGTGCTACTGTAATTCTATACCAGCAGTATACAATTGGTATAACTGCAGCACACATATAATCCTACAGCAATTACCATAGCAATGGTAAAGCCTGCCAAAGGCTTACCTTTTGCTCAGATGATCAGGGTCTAGACCGTACCACCTCAGAAAGGGAAAAAATCATAATGGATTGCTCCTTAAGGCAAATGACTCCCTGCATGTGTATAATCAACACACTAGATGAGATAAAACTAAGGCACAGTCCTTTTCTCTCACCTCCAGATTCTTGTTTGCAGGATTTTTAATTTTGACTAGCTTGGAGAATAACAATTACACTCCTTTTCAGTCATCCTGCCCAGTAACAGGTGGACTGATTGATTGAAAACTCTGCCCTAATATTGTTTTGCTGTGATTTTTTTGCAAAATGTATAACCATTAAGATCGCAGAAATTCCAATGGAGCGTGTTCTATTTCTGCACGTATGTGCATATAACAGCATTATTTTTTACACAGTGAAGCTTCAGTCATGCCTTTTACTTGGCCAAAAATTGGTAAGCAAATGGGGTCTTATAAATAATGAGTACTGATAGGGCTGTGCTAAAAATATTAAAGGGACACTGTATATATATTGTTGTTCTTCCTATTAGAATTTAAAACCCAGAATTGAGTGGGGTCCTGGAGGTCTTCTATTCTAACTCTCTGCTAAAGCATTCTGGATAAAGGGCTGTCCAATCTCTTCTTGAAAACTTCCAGTGGATGAAGCATTCACAACTTCTGGAGGCAAGCCATGATTAATAGTTGTTACAATAAGAAATTTCTCCTTAATTCTAGGTTGGATTCCCCTTTGATAATTTTCTATCCATTACCTCTTGTCCTGCCTTTTCCCTTTGGAAAATAGATCAACCATCTCTTGTCTGTGACACAAATATTGGAAGACTGTTATCATGTCACCCCTTCTCTTTTTTTAGCTGGAAAACTCTAGTTCCTGCAATCATTCATTGTATGGCTTAGTTTCCAGGTCCCTAATCATCTTTGTTGCTGTTTTCTGCACTCTTTCTAGAGTCTCAACATCTTTTTTGTATATGATTACCAGAACTGGATACAGTATTCCAAATGCAGTCTTACAGTTGCCATATAAAATGGTATCAAATGTGGATTAGACAGCATCACTGCTAGATGGATCAGTAATAGGCTGACCAATCTCATTCAACATATAGTCCATAGTGAACTGCATCTTCATGGAAAGAAGAATCCAGTGGGCTACCTTAAGGGTCTATCTTAGGTCCATACTTTTCAATATCTTCATAAACAATTTGGATGAAGGATAGAAGAGGAACTCATCAAATTTGCAGATGGCGTCAAGCTGGCAGGAATAGCTATCATTCCAGAAGCAGACTCTTCATTAAAGAAGGATCTTTAAAGAAGGATCTTTAATGAAAAGAAGACCAGGGGCGACATGGTAGCAGTGTTCCAATATTTGAGGGACTGCCCAAAGAAGAGGCAATCAACCTATTCCCTGGAATGCCAAACAAGAAACCGCGAATAGAAACTAATCAGGAAGAGAACCAACCAAGAAATAAGGAGACATTTCTTGACAATTCGAACAATTAATCAGTGGAATAGCTTGACTTCAGAAATTGGGAGTATAGTAATTGCAGTAAAATACAAGGAAAGAAAATCTTCGTTGAATAGGAACGCCTGTAGAAATAGCCTGCATTTGTAAACGAAGCCAATGCCTGATGAAATAAGGCATACTACAAATCCCAAGATGCATTGCCTCATCTTGAGCTATAGAAGAACTGTATGCTGGAAAAAGCAGGAGGAGGAGGGGGGGTGAGTGGAGGAATGCGTAGAAGGAATGCTGCCATCTTGATGCACGGGATGGCGGGGACGTGAAAGTCAGCTGGACGCGTTTTTCTCTTGCAAATGAATATTATTGTGATACATGTATCTCCTCTGGTCCCTTAACGGCGGTTGACAACAGACAGGAAATTAACCATAGACATTTTAACTTGATGTCCCTTTACACTAGGAACGGAAGATGCATCTGTTGGATTTCTGCCTGTTGTGCAGCTGGGAGGAAGGATTACGACATGGGAACCATGGAAAGAAATTGGGAACAGGCGATGTGGCTGTATGATGGGGGAGAGGAGTCCCCGCAAGCCTACAATTGTTTTTAAATCTTCATAACAAACGAAGCAAGACAGTCTTATTTATATCAGTTTATATTTATCTTGTTGAAATACAAAAAAACAAAAACAAAAAAAACCCCCACCCCTTCTGTATCTGTATTTTATATCCAGATTAAGTTTCTTCAGGCTTGGGAGATCTGCTTTAAATCTCATCACATGGAACTGCAGCAAAAATTTGTTTTGAATACAGGGTGGTGGTGGCATTGGAGCAGAGCTAACATGTCTCCCTCACAAAATATACATCCCAGGCTTTCTACAGGTCAGTGTATTGTCTGTATGGGAGCGGGGAGAACATTTTTTGCTTGTACTCTTTAACAATTGGCAGTCAAAAATCCTGGCCAATCAGTTGAAAATAATCCAGAGACTTGAATCCTCCTCCTGGGTCACTATTGCTTTATATTAAGGAAATACTGAAAAAGCTTAGACTTCAGAAAAGTGAATATTTTGTGCCACAGAATAAGTGGTCAAAAAATCTGTACTGTATCTGGGATTAACCCAAAAGCACATTCAGCAGACAGGGGCAACTCTCTAATACGACAGGCCAGTGGATGTTTGTCATACCTGCAAAGCCACAGACAGGAATAATGCTGTTTGGGCAAAATGAAGAGCAGGGTTTTTTTTTGTTTAACATTAGTGGTTTGTACTGGGGAAATTTTACAACAAAAGTGCCACTTTGGTGATCTATCTTTTGGTTTCTATATATACAAAATAAAGAAGACATTATTTGGTATTCATCCCTCTACCCCATCATCTGAAAAGACGCTCTGGGGACCTGCTAGCAACATTGCAATGGCAGGAATTGCAATGGCCTCCATATAGTGTTCACCACAATACTAAGCAACTCCAGCAGTTTGCCAACTATGGGAAACAGATTATTGTTCAGCAACATTCCAGAGTACAGTATTTAGGTTAAATTCACCTGCACATTAATATATTAGTCTTCCCTGATAACCAGATATTTAACCTAGCAACTTTTATTTTGAAGGAAAAGCAGCCTATCAATGAACTTTATTAAAACAGAATGGACCAAAATCCATATCCAATGTTGACCAAGAAATCCTTGGGATGACCCCCTATACTGAAAATCATTGGGAGAAGAAATAAAAGGTACAGTTACCTCATCCCCACATTCAATTGATTGCCAGCCCAATCCTCCACAGAACAGAGTGGGAAAGATCATGTGATACACTATGCCAAAGCTTGATGAACACAACCACACAGGTGGTCCTTGTAGAAGTTTGATCTGAGTTGGGTCCTGTGAACTTAAAATTCACAGAAAATGGGGAGTGGGGTAAATTGCTGGCTCTGTTAACCAAGCACTTTGATTTGATCATTAATCTGTTCTGTTTACCATGACTTTGGTTCACTATGTTGTGTGAATCTGGTCAGTGGGTGTGCAGAGAGGCCTCCGAATGCTTTCTGCCCAGGTTGTATAAATTTTAAGCAGAAGAGAGAAGCAGCTGCTGCTGCTGCTTTCTATGGCTTCCACAGTTCCTGCCTGTCCATGTGAGTGGCAAAGCAAGCCTCGGGTGGTGAGACTATGCTTTGGAGTATTGTCTGGTGCTTATTGTTCCTCAAAATTGAAAAAGCTGCCGAAAAGGATTACTATAATGATAGGGAAAATAATAGCACAAATTGAGGCACTTTAGCTTGGAATGCAAGAAAGTAATGGGAGACATGACAGATGTATAAAATCAACTTAAACCAGACATAATGTAGAGGAAGAGTTTCCATCTCCTGCTAAAACTCAGAGTCATGAAAGCCAGTTTGGATGGTTTTAAAAGAGGACTGATTTGTGAAAAATTAAGCAAGCAGCAACTGTTACTGAGTGGTGCATAGTACCTCCTTCAGGGCAGATCCATACATCCCGGTAATTTTGGCTTGAAGATTTCTGATTAACTGTTCTTTAAGGACACATCAACTCCACGTGGCCTTTCCTTCACCTCAGAGATTTAGGGATTGTTTTTAAATTCAGCATGGAAGTATTGATTTCCATGGTTTGCAACATAAGCTGTGCTATATGCATTGTTTGTGTTGCTTCTTTGGTAATGGAGCAGTGAAGACTGAGACCTACCCAACTCCTATTGGCTCTTTGGTTCATTGTGGACACACCCTTGCTGTTTACAGCCAGTTTCCCTCCATGAGGACTTTGCTTTATGGTGCTAGGCTGGCATTTACTTATTTACTTAGTTTATTGGGCTTATGAAATAGTATAATCCAAGGCAACTCTGAGCAATGTATATATTCCCAACAATTCTAGATTGGGTTAAGATTATTCAAAAGACAATAAGTAACAACAATGTTCATAAAATTAACTATATAAGCCTTGGAATTTAATATGTGTATGACTCATCAAACAAAGAAATGTTCTAGAAATTGTTAGAACCAAATGTATCATTCCAGCCCCCAAGATGTGATGAAAAAGTCATGTTTTGCTTAACTTTCCAATGAATGAGTATTGAGGAATAGGTGGGGAGCAACCCTACAGATGTCAAAATTCTGAATCATTTAAGGATTTGAAGATGACAACCAGAACCTTCAGATGTACCCAAAAGCTACCTGGGAACTAGTGCAATTTTCAAAATTGTGGTATTATATTATGGGCAAATCAGAAAACACCCATAACTACTCCAGCTGTTTTTTTCTGGACTAACCTCAGTACATTGCAATAGTTCAACTGAGAAGTGAGAAAAATATGAGTGACTATGAGAAGATACTCTTGGCCACAGTTACTACCTTCTCATCAAACAAGAGCTGCTAATCTAGGAGGACTTCCAGTAGATGGAGAACAACACCAAGAGAGGAGTTATGAAGATCCAGATAAGAGATACAGCAGCACCCAAAATGCTGAAGAAAGCAGCAGACCAGGACTTCTCTATGAAGACTTGTATGTCAGGTCCACATAGAAATAAATGCCTGGTGCTTGTATTTAAAACTTCAGGGAGGTTATTAAACCGGCTATTGTAGCCTTTCTTAGAACCCATTTCCTTTCTTAGCCCACATCAAGGGGAGTAATTGGTGGATGTTTTTCTACTGGCAGACAAATCCACTAATTGGCAGACAAATCCACTAATCGCCACACCTTAACTTGCCCTCCAGTAAACTGTCTACTGAAGCTGCACTTCTCTACTTTGTTAACAAGATGGCACAGAGCTCTGCTGAGGGAAAGAGCTAATTTATGTGGCACTTCATGAAAGCGTATTTCATTGGCTGCGCAGATGTGCCTACAGCCTGCAGGGCTTCATATTGATTGCTAGGAAGGGATCTGGGAGTGAGGAGAGGGGTGAGATTCCAAATGTATTCGTTTGGCCACTCGGACACAAATTCTGGCTAGAGGGGATAGGGTCCTAACTTTGAAGAAAAGATGCCACAAGCAAAGAAGTGTCTCTCCCCCCCCCCCTTTTGCATTTTCTGCTGAAGGGATAAAGAAAGAATGGGCTCACTGTTGCTTGCTGTTTCCTAGTTGCCTTTCCCTCTTCAAGTAGAATTTTATCCTTCAAAATAAAAGCGGGAGTGTTAAGCTCTCTTTCTCAAGTATGTTTCTAGCCTCAGATCCAGCCAGGGTGAAGAAATAGAGGATGATGTTTACACAATGGAACTATTCATGAAGGAGAAAGGCCCAGAATGATCAGCCTGCCTGCTTTTAAGAAACAGTGAAGACAAGGATCTTTCATCACCTAAGAAAGAACTAGAAATAAACCAGGAATCAGAGGCCCATTCTGCTTTGCTGGCATTTTAGGCAATAGCTTACTATTTTGATTGGGACATCCAGGGTCAGTTTTCACCTTTTTGTTGAAGTCTGCTTTACTAGAAACTGGCACAATCTGTGCCAAGTTGCCTAATATACCCTCGGGGTTCTCTTCCTATGACAAACTCCCATGGATGGGATATGTCAAAAAGATACAGGGTGACAGAGTAACCCAAGTTGCTTCTTTACTTTTCAAGGCTAAATAAGTTGGTAGGTTATTATAGTTATGGAAAATTCAGCTGAAAAAATGTACCTAAGCTCACATAGTTTTTATAAGAGGAGCCTCAGGGGACTCAAGGCCTGACTCAGGTTTGTACTTGCTAGATATGGATTTGCCAGATGTACAGAGAGAAAGAAAGAATGAAAAGAGAGATAAGCACAGGAGGAGAGAAGTAGGAAGAGAGAAATATAATAAGGGGGACTGAGTAACTGAAGGCCGCTGGAGGTTAGCTTTCCCCCATGATTCTTCAATTGTGCAGTACCACCATTGATCTTCCCAGAGGTGTACCTCAATTGTACTTACTTGCAGTCAGAGAAGCAGAGGTGGCCTCTGTCTGTGGCAAGAGAACGCCTTCTCTGGTGGTGATGGAGAATTCCTGTGAATCAGTTTCCTTCCCTCACTGGTCTGAATGCACCCACCTAGTCCTGCAAGAAAACCAATTTGTTCCTCTAGTTTCTTCCCAACTCTGTTTTACTGTATTTTGCAAACTATGTTATATGCTTTGTGATTTTTAAAATGATAATTTTCCACTGATGTTTATAAACTTTGTTGTTCAATTATTTTAAATTCATCTCTTAGCTATAATTAAAGCTGAAAAGAAACCATTAACTCTACCTCCATAACTTTATTTTAAAGAAATATTTTAATAAACAAAGCAAGAAAATAATCCTTGGAAATAGCTCTTTTATTATCTGTATTTACCGCTTCACATAATCATCACCATTTGCTATGTACTTCTGCCAAAAATGGACAAGCTTCCGAAAACTGCAATGACTTCCTCTTTTGTGTCTTTAGTGGGTTCTAGCAGTCCTTTACATCAAAGCATCTCCTCAGTTTGGAGGAAAGAAGAAATAGTGTGGTGGTAAGTGTGAACTGTATGGTGGGTGAGATAAGATGGATGAGAATCCAATTCCACAATTGGCTCTTGGGTGGTTCATGAGATGTGAGGCTTAGCGGTGCCATGTTTCCACATTTTTGAAGCAATTTTCCATTGAATTCTATACTGATTTTGAATCAGTTGGTCAGCCTTTCTACTGTGAAATTGGTCACAGCTCATCCACCTCATTCTTGATCATACAAATCACCTCTTTCTGGTTCACCATCTTTGCTTTTTTTTTTTTTTGGTCTAGCAATGCACAGTGTTCACACCAACACATTCATCCCCATAAATCATGCATTTAGCGTTGGATTTCAGTTGAAGGAACTCAGTCAAAAATTCTATCATGCCACATTTCTTAAAGGATACGAATGCACCATCGCTTCTCACAGCATTTTTTTAAACCAAGCAAAGTGAAAGAATAAATGTTAATGATCACTTCAGTATTTATAAATTGTCAGTACTGCCATCTGTTGGCAATTTATAACATTACAGTCATTACATTTCATTCTGCCCTTGTAGAATTTCTTACTTCATAACAAGCTAGACTACAGCTTTTATTCATTTGACCCTGAAGCTCCATATCACTTGTAATGATGAGAAGGCATCAGCAAACATCACTAACTAATATTGTTTGTTTGGATGACTGACAAAACTTTCCTGATTTTTTTTTATAATGCTTTATTGAATTTTTTCCATTTATACATAATACCAATCGTTATTAAATTGCACTGTGACTTTATATATATATGTTTGTGTCCTATCAAAACTTACAATACACAATAGTTTCATACCCTCTTATCTATTATATTCTTGTATCTATTATCAATCCAAATAAACCATGTTTTCCATCCTGCATTGTATTCTGTGTCTGCTCTCCCTTTTAATTCCATAGTCAATTTGTCCATTTTCACACATTCTAAAATTTTTTTGATTATTAAGTCTTCAGGTAGTATGGAGTTTTTCTTCCAGTACTGAGTATCTGAAATTATTGTTGCTGTTAATGTATGTAATGTAAGATATTTTGTCTTTCTGTTATAATTTTTTAAAATTATTCCTAAAAGGAATAATTCTGGGACAAAATCAATTTTATTTTTACTTAACTCTTCTAACCATGTTTGAATCATTTTCCAGTATTTTTTTTTGCTTTGGGGCATGTCCACCAAGAATGAAAGAAGGTACCTTGTTGTTGTCCACACTTCCAACAATTTGGTTCCTGCTGATTTCTATTTTTCAAACCATTTTTTTTTAATTGGTCAAATTATCTTTCAGGATCATTTGGGAACCATACAAAATTCATATTGCATTTATTATGGAATTATTTATTTTAGGGAGAAGTAATTATCAAAGTACAGCTTGAATGATTATCATAACTGAGTCCAGGCAAGTTGTGGTGATCATCAATGGGTGACCATACCCGATTTTACATCTTTTTTGCAGCAGTTGTTAAGTGAATGATTGTCTACAAAGGTTAGAGGTTGTTGTTTTTCTGGAAACCCATGGTGAATCCCAGTTTCTGTCTCAAAAATGTCACAAATCATGATCATGTGACCTTGGGATGCTGCAAATCATGGTAAGTGCAACTTGAGTTGTCAAGTGTCCGAAATGCCAACATGTGACCACAGAAAGGGAGCCTGGTCATTGAAACTTTGAATCCAGGTCAAAAGTAGCCCTGGTGAGGTCTATCATAATTTTGAATAGTCACTAAGTGGCCAGTCATTAGTTGAGGACTACCTGAGAATCCCTGATGGTCTGCTTCTAGATCAGGGCTCTCAAAGTCATGGGTCATAGGTCGGATGTGATACATGCTGGCCACGCCCATGCCCAGTTTAGCAAAGGGGGAGGGAAGTCCTGATAGGTCACATGACATCCCCATGACGATGCTAGTTTTACACCCCTGTTCTAGACAATAAAATACATTCATGGGTTGAAAAAACATTTTAAAAAAGTCTTAGGGCAACTGGAAGAAATTATTTGTACAATAATGAAGCAATGTTCCCTAACAGCATTCAGTCCAAATATATTTGTCAGGGTTAAACACAGTAGATGCAGGAGCCAGGAGACAGTAACACAGTTCTGTATACTTGCAGCAAAACTCAACTGTGAATAGCATGAATTGGTATTTATAAAGTCAGTATGGCACATCTCATAGCCAATACTCAAGGCAGTTTTGCTACTATTTTTAAATATTTCCATTTAAGAAAAAAAAAAGACGAATGAGATATGAACAGAAAAATATGTGTAAAGCTTAATAAACAAAATGCCTAAAAGATTAGGACACAAACTTGATAATGAGATCTTTATTTAATAACTGTGTTTATGACACATGAACTGCAAAGGCAGCCAATTTTATCTTGGTAGTTAAGAAAACCACACCCACAGTGATTTCTCTTTGTGTGTTCTGTTTGTCTCGCCCTTTGTGTTACACAGGGAAATGCCCAGCAACTTGATCCAACAGACCATTATAGGGAAGAACTGCCAAACATTCTTCCCTTCTCTAATCTCCCCAGCTGGCAGTGTTATTTCTTTTAGCCTGAATGTAGCAAATTTGCTCTCCAGAATGTCTGATGCTGCTGGATTTCACAACATTCTATCATGTTTTGGAAAAAATCTAGTCATGGCTTTTCTTGGCGTGTTGCAAATAGAGGCGAAGCCCATTGAAAGAAAGCAAAGTTGGTCACATTTATTCCTGAAATGGCTAGAATTTGCCTTCCTTAAAATCTTAACAAAAAAAAAAAATGTCTAAACCAATTCTTGAAAGCTATACCTATAGTTTAGAATAGTCTTTTTCAAATTAGTAGCTTTAAGACATGTGGGCTTCAATTTCCGGAATTCCCCAGCCAACAATTTGGGGAATTAAAATCCAAACATCTTAAAGTTACTAAAATTTAAAAATATTGGTGTAGACTTGGAGGGGTGGAGAACTATGGTCCTTTTATGACTTTATGGACTTCAATTCCCAGAATTCCTGAGCCAGCCAGGAATTCTGGGAGTTGAAGTCCACAAGTCATACCATGTCTGGTTTAGACTACAGGAAAGGAGGAGCATGGATTTGCAAATACAAAATAGAGAAGTCATACTGATATGAAAAAAGCTGCAGGTAAAAAAATCTGTGTCAATTGACTCTAATCATCTTTTTGCTGTTGTTATTTTCAGGTAAAAGTGAGGTGTAGTTTTTCCATCTTCTAACACAGGGCTTTCAAACCCATGGCCCACAGGCCAGATGTGTCACTGACTGGTCATGCCTATGTCTGGTTTAGCGAAGGGGGAAAAAGTCATGATATGCCATATGATGATGTTGTGACAATGCGAATTTAACACCCCTGTCCTAGCAGAAAATATTATGTACGAAGCAGGAAACTTCAACTTAAAACACTGATTAAGAGTCATTCGTCTGAAGTCAATGCTGCTGGCAATTTCAGCTATGATATCAATATCACTATTTACAACACAATCTCCCCATCGTAATCAGTCTGAAAAACTCTGGTTAATTGCACCAGTCTTTTTGCCAGATGGGCTCTTTTCCTATTTATATTTGAAAGATTGACCAAGCATAATTTTCCTGACAAGATTCTGCAGGGCACACAAGAAAATATATAGGCAGATGGATTCTTGCCAAATACAGAACAGGACAATGCAAATTTAAGATTAAACCTGCAATAAACAGGAAAGAAACCAGGGAGATCTGGAAGAGTTGACACTGAGATCATATTTCTTCTTCTTCCCCTTCCTCCTTCTCCATTCTACTATTGAAAACTTTTGAAGGAGTTATTCTTGCACATACTGTATATAGCACTTGTATAAAGTTATAGAAACAGACCTTTTGACTGTGGATATTACAATAATAATTTGTAATTTAAGAAATTAAAAAGATAGATGTAAAATAAAAGAGAACTCTTAAAATGTTAGCAAGAGTGAGTATCTGATTCTGCAGACTAAGTGATTTGTCTCACTATCTGATTCTCTATTCCCACTAGCAGCAGCATCCCAAGTCTCAACTTTTCTACCACTTTCTCCCAGATGCTTTTGATTATATGGCTGCAAATTACCTCAAAGACTAGCAGTGCCTTGCTTGATGCATAAGCCATGGCTATCTTCTATGGACTTCATTTAAAAATCTTGATTAAAAAAAAAATTATTGGCTTATTCCACGATATTCTATTTCTCCTTTCTCCTTTCCTATTTCTCAGGATTGAGTGTGGATATAGCCTTGGGAAATTTATCTTCTCACTAATGACATTTTTTTCAGTTCATCATGAGTATTCCACTGTGTTATACTCCCTCCCCTTGAAATGGAGGACAAGAAGAAGCCAAGGTAATATGGAAGGAATGCATGCAGGGCAGCTGCAGTTCATCGATCACAGACTGTAGGGGAAACCGGATGGAGAGAGGGATTTAGAAAGGGAATGCTACAAAGAAACTAGAAAGAAATAAAAAATATCACAGTTCCGTGCTGGTGGTTTGGGTGACAGTCACAGAACGGCAAAAGAGAAGAGTATGACTACTGTAATTTAAGACTATGTTTCTTTTAGGCAGCTTAAAGTGAAACAGCTGGAATATTATATCAGTCAGCTCATTTGTTGAAAAAGAAACACTTACTTCAAAAGGATGTGAATCCTAAATTTGATTGACCTCTCCCACTTTAAAATTTGCTAAGATCACAGGTGTTCCTGCTTAAGTTAAGAGGCCCAGATATTTAAATTTTTAATAACAGGTTCTGGTTTTTCATTTCCCTAAAACCAGGAGAGAAGGAAGACAAAGATCATTAGGAATCTCACAATAACCAAGCAATTCCTGGAGGTTTTGGAGTAGCTTTAGTTTGAATCAGGCCACATAAGGATTCACTCTGGTATTGGTGTTAAAGTTAGGATAAAACAGACTAGATGAAATCGGAACAAATGAACCCTGAGTAAGTTTCAGAAGGCTTTTCTTTATCAATATTGACTATTTCTAAACAAACTTGAATTTCAATATATTTTTTAATTTTGCTACATTAAGTATCAGTAATGATTTTTCAATCCAAGTGTGAAATCTTATACTTAATTACAATTTTTTTAAAAAAATATTTTTATACAAACTCTAACATATTGCTGTAGAAAACTAAGTGCTGGTATATTACCTTGTTATGTCTTTTAATCTCACATAATCCAATAGAATAGAGAATTTGGCACTTTCTAAATATTGTTTATGGGATTCTTATCCTGGGCTGTGTGGGCTGCTATTAAGCCCAGAAAAATGCATGTTCTATCAGGCCTGGAAAAAGCACTGCTTGCTTAAAAAGGGAATCAGCTTCTTATTTGAACTATTTTAAGGACAAATTCATCCAGCCTACACAATGGCTTCATGTAATATTTTTTCTCTTTGGATAAAAGCAGCCACTCAGGAAGGTTCCTTGTAGGAGGAAAGCCATGATGGTCTGCAATGACAAAAAAATGGGGAAAACTTTTTCCATCCAACAACTTTATTAAAAGACATAAGTTCTCATCATCTACAGTTCAATTAATCAGTTGCCTAGAGTGGATTAAACCAATATTTTTCAAACTGAGCAACTTTAAGATGTTAAAAGTTACCAATGTTGCCATCTTAAAGTTGCTAAGTTTGCAAAATGCTGGGATAAATGGACTGAAGATTTAAATGGGAGGAAACTTAGACAAACTTGGCAACTTTAAGACTTGTGGCCTTCAACTTCCAGAATTATAGCTGACTGGAGAATTCTGGGAGTTGAACTCCACAAGTCTTAAATTTGCCAAGTTTGGGGACCCCTGATTTAAGCCATGACTAACACTTTCCAATGTGAGTTCTGCCATTTTTCATTCTATGGTGCTTTTAAACAATCATTTTGAAGTCTGCTTTATTAATAAGTTATTAAGGTAGCCATTAAGTGAGTCACTACCCAAGTTTTTTACTATTGTTTTTTGCCATTAACTGAATACGTCTTCCCCCAATGACTTTGTCAGAAGCCAGGTGGGAAAGTAAACTGATCATATGACCCTGGGATAATGCAAGTATCCCAAGTGCCCAAATTTTAATCACGTGACCATGCTGGTCATAACTGCATGGACTCAGTCATTTTTTTCAATACTGCTGAAATTTTGAAGTCACTAAAATGAATGTAAGTCAAGGACCATCTGTACCATTGAAGGAGAAGTTGCTGAACTTATAACATGCAATTACAGAAGGTCTCAGCAAACACAATGGGCTTTTAACACATTACAATTCCTAATTGATAAAGTACTTGCTATGTCTTTCACATATAACCTCTGTGACCTATAACTTATATCTGCATAGCCAATCTATCTACTTCTTCCTTTCCCTGTCATTGCACACCACCTCATTTGAAATGCTACATTATATACATCTGATGAAGTCAAATGTAGCTATGGAAACACAGGTCTTGCAAGAAAAGATGCTATCAGATTCCCTTTAAAGTTCTGTGAAAGAAAGCAACACCAGTAGAAATAAAAGAATGGGTGGGAAAAGAGAGGCATTAATCTTGAAAAGACACTGAAGGAATAAAAAATAATTTCTGGGTGCGTTTATAAAAAGAAGAGAAAATATTGATACATGTGCTTGTGAGGAGATGAAATCTATGGTAAACTATAATACATTTGTAAAACAATAGGAGGGGAATGGCTGATGTACTATTCATTATTCTTACCACTGGATGGCAGCAAAGACTAAAGAGGAAAATAAAGTAAAAAGAAAATGACTAGAAAAGGAAAAATGGAAGGAAGCTTGTTGAAACAAACTAGGCGCCTAGTGATCTCATCCATATTGTTTTCTGGCAGAGTTATAGGAATGATTTGCTTGTTCTGGAATATTTTTTTGATTTCCTTGTTTAGCTTCCAGATTTGGTATTTTCTTGCAGGCTCTCACTGAAGTAATAACAAGGGAAGATTATCAGCAACATCTAGCAGCCAACAAATCTTTTTCCAGGTTAAATGTTCTAATTGGTGGGGGAGGCAAGCAAACATCATGTACAGATTTCTACACTATTATGCATGTGTGTGTGTGTGTGTGTGTGTATATTTATGTGTACAGGAGTCTGGATCTAGCAGTAATTTTACCCCATTCAGCCAGCCAGCCTCTACATGAAGATTAAGAAATCCTTGTCCCTCTGCATCCTTTGATGCCAACACAAATTATCTGCTGAATGTCCAAGCTTCCCTAAAAGTCATTGGGAGATATTTTGATGTCAATGTATGCCCATGCTTCAGTGTGTTTGTTTTGGGGACTGGCCTCCGATAGCCATTTCTGTTCCTCATAGCGAGTGATGTTCACAGGTATGTTAAGAAAAGAGCTGAGTAGCGTATGTGACCATGAGATCGAAGTCTTGCCCATTTGTTACAAGCATTTGTAAGCTAAGAGCAGGCCTACATTCTTTAGATATAGCTTCCATCTCGTTTTTCTTGACCCCTCCATGTAGCATAGCATAGCATAGCATAGCATAGCATAGCATAGCATAGCATAGCATAGAATAGGAACAGGAACAGGAACAGGAACAGGAACAGGAACAGGAACAGGAACAGGAACAGGAACAGAATAGAATACTTTATTGGCCAAGTGTGATTGGACACACAAGGTATTTATCTTGGTGCAAATGCTCTCAGTATATATAAAGAAAAGGTACATTTGTTAAGAATCAAGAATCGTACAACACTTAATGATAGTCATAGAGTACAATCAACAATTAAATCATACCAGGAAACAGTCAATATAAATCGTAAGGATGCAAGCAACAAAGTTACAGTCCTACAATCACAAGTGGGAGGGGATGGGTGTTAAGGAGTGATGAGAAGATTAACAGTAATAGTAGTGTACACTTTGTAAATAGTTGAACAGTGTTGAGGGAATTATTTGTTTAGCAGAGTGATGGCTTTCAGGAAAAAACTGTTCTTGTGTCTAGTTGTTCTGGTGTGCAGTGCTCTATAGCAGTGGTTCCCAAAGTGGGTGATATTGCCCCCTGGGAGGTGGTGGGATGCCTTGGGGGGTGGTAAGAGGCAAGGGGGCCAGCAGGGGGCGCTAAGACGTGTCAGGGGGGTGTTCGAGGTACCAGCCTGCAGGTTCACTGACTGACAGCCGCAAAGCCCATTGACTGTTTCATCGCTCCGTAGCTGGTGCCTCGAATGCGGAACCTGCAGTGAGCCTTACCAAGCCTGGGGGGGGGGGAAGTGGGAGGTGGTGGAAAGTGGGCACCTTAGCTTGCAGGCTGCCCTCTCCAGTGGAAGTGGCGGAGGTGCGCCAGAAGGCCCGAAAGCAAAACCCTCCCACAGTGGAAGGGGTGGGTGGTCCAGCATTAGGGCTCCCTTCCCTGGAGAACAAGGGAGTGCACAGCGCCTGCCTGGCTTCCACCTCTCCAGCCAGCCGGGCTTGCATGCAGGATGTGGGTGGGTGCAGTGGGTGGCTCTCCAAGGCACGTGGCTCAGTTCAGTTCGGTTCACTCAATGTGGCTGTCCCGGACTTAGAGCCTAGCTTCCCTCTACAACCCGGTTCTTCTGACTGAGTCCTGTGCTTGCTTGCTTAGCTTCCAAGAGATCGTTCCCTCTGCCTCCGCTGGTCTGGGCTGCTTCCACACGCCTTCCTCCTCCTGGGCGGAGCATAAAGATGGGCAGAACGCTTCACTGAAGTTGGGAGTCTCTGAGTGTGTGCAGAGTACCTCCCCTTGCTTGGCCTGATGGAAGTGGACCTTGGGTGAAAGCAAAGAGGGTGAAGTCAGCTGCATCGCTGCCTGGGGAGGTTGGCATTGCAAAATTGGATGCCAAAGGGGGCTGGAGAAGGGGCAGAGAGGCAGCTGCATTAAGGAACAGGAAGATCTTAGCCATGGTTTATTCATTAACTAAGCCAGAATCAAACAGCATGCTAAACTTTAAACCAGAATGGCTGGGTTGATATATTCAGCCCATGTTTCTCAACCTTGGCAACTTGTGTGGGCTTCAATTCCCACTCTGGCTTTGCTCTACTTTCTCAAAATGTGACTGCTGTTGCTTTCTTTCTTTCTTTCTTTCTTTCTTTCTTTCTTTCTTTCTTTCTTTCTTTCTTTCTTTCTTTCTTTCTTTCTTTCTTTCTTTCTTTCTTTCTTTCTTTCTCTCTCTCTCTCTCTCCCTCCCTCTCTCTCTTTCTTTCTGTCCATCCATCCATCCATCCATCCATCCACCCAAAAGGTCTGCCTGTCTGCCTTTCTGTCTACCTACCTACCTATCTACCAATATAGATCTATCTATCTATCTATCTATCTATCTATCTATCTATCTATCTATCTATCTATCTATCTATCCATCCATCCATCCATCCATCCATCCATCCATCCATCCATCCATCCAAAATGTCTGTCTGTCTGTCTGCCTGCCTTCCTACCTACCTGCCTACCTATCTACCAGCCTGCCTACCTGTCTTTCTGTCTACCAACCCACCTACCTATCTACCAATATATATCTACCTACCTACCTATTTAACTACCAATCTACTTATGTCGTGTCCTCGGAAATGATGCCAGGAGTCGGTGACTTCAAATCATGCTCTTTTATTAGTGTAGGAACCGAACTGGCGCTATAGCAAAGGTTCGCGGCTTTTATTCCTTTAGCCGCGGCGGCCGCGACCAATGGCACCGCTTTGAATCTCCCGCGATTCGAATAGACCAATCGCGGGAGATTCTTAGCGAGCCAATCGGCGCGGCTCGCCTAACCAATCAGAGTGCCCCGCGCTTTGGCCAATCAAAGCGCGGGGATCTCAAGAATGCTAATGAGGGGACAGAACACCCCTCCCCTCTTGGTTTAGTCCTTACGTCGCGTAGTCCCGTAGGTAGGCAGGGCTCCGTCTTAGCCTACTGGACCTGCGCAGCTCAGTCGTCGGTTGGATCCCAGCCAGTTCAGTCGGGGTCTCCTCTTCTCCGGATGCCGTCGTGGGAACCGGCTGGTCGGTCGGGCCAGGCCGCTCTCCGTAGCTCCCTCCTGGACTTCCCGGGTTGGTTGAGCTGCGGGTTTCGCCGCTCCCGCTCGGTCTCCCCGGGTCGGTCGAGCTGGCCTGGCTGTCTCTTCCTGGCGAGGGGTCATGCTGGCTGCTTTCCGGTAAGTATGGCTGGTTTATTCTTCTTTGGTTTTGGTCCCCTGGGTATTCCCTCCCCCCTTGGTTTGTGTTGTGGGGGTTGGTTTCACCTGCTTGTGCGTCGGTGGTCTCTTGGGTGGTCGTCCTCGACCTTAGTTGGTCGATGTGGCGTTTCCATGCTTGTCTGTCTGCTGTTTGTAGCTGGTACGAGTGTGGGCCTGTTATTTGTGTGATGACGGCCGGTACCCATAATGGGTCTCCCGTCAGGTTTTTTGCGTATACGGGGTCGCCTGGTGCGAAAGTTCGGTGTTTGCTGGTTGAGTCTGGGGGCTTCTCCGGGTTATACGTGGGGTGTAATCTGTCGAGTGGGGACCTTACTTTCCTCCCCATTAACAGTTTGGCTGGGATCTTATTCGTTGTGGTATTTGGGGTTATGTGTTGGGTGAAGAGCAATTTATTTATTTTCTCCTGGATCTCCCCGTGGTCTATTTTCCGGATGGTTTTCTTAGTGAATTGTACCATCCGTTCCACCCTACCATTCGCCGCCAGGGGCGCCGGTGCTGTCAGCGTGTGTCGGATGCCCCTTTCCGCTAGGAATTTTTCGAATTCTAGCGAGGTGAATTGGGGCTCGTTGTCGGAAACGACGACGTCTGGGAGGCCGTGCGTTGCAAAGAGTTTGCCGAGTTCCTTGATCACGGCCTCCGTGATTGTTGTCCTCATGTTGCTTACCTCCAGCCAGCTGGAGTAAGCGTCTACTATTATAAGGAAGGTGTGTCCTTTTGTGGGCCCGGCAAAGTCTATGTGGATCCTAGACCAAGGTCCCCTTGGGGTTTCCCACTCTAGAACGGGTGCTGTGGGTGGGCTTGGCCTAGTTTCCTGGCATCATTGGCACTTTGCTACCCATGTCTCAATCTGTCTGTCCATCCCTGGCCACCAGGCGTAACTTCTGGCCAGGGCTTTAGTCCTAACGATGCCAGGGTGCCCCTCGTGTAATAGTTCCAGAACCTTCCCTTGTAGTTTTTCTGGAATGACCACCCTATCCCCCCATAGTATGCACCCTTTTAATAATGAGAGTTCCGTTTGGCGGTTTTGGAATGTTTTGACAGACTCGTCGTTGTCCCTTTCCGGCCACCCTTTCTCTACCCAATGCAACACCCGCGCCTGACGTTTGTCTTTATTAGTCTCTCGGGCAATGTCTGACGCGGTTATGGGCAGGTTGGGTAGAGTCTTTATGCTGAGGGTGGTTGTCGTGGGTGCTGGGTCGGTGTCAGGTTCCGGTAGCGGCGAGCGGCTTAAGGCGTCTGCATGGGAGATCGTCTTACCCGGTTTGTGTATGAGTCCGTAGTTGTAGGCTGCCAGGAACTAGGACCACCTTGTCATTCGGGGAGACAGAATGTTCGGGGTGGCCCGGTTTCCTGCAAGGATTCCCAGCAGCGGCTTGTGGTCGGTTATGATGGTGAATGTCCGGCCGTAGAGGTACTCGTGGAATCTTTTTACGGCGGCAATGATAGCCAGAGCCTCTTTGTCCAGCTGGCTGTAGTTCCGCTCCGGTTTGGTGAGGGTCCTTGAAAAGAACGCGATGGGTGCTTCTTTTCCGTCAGGGAGGGTATGGCTGAGGACAGCGCCGACGCCGAAGGGTGATGCGTCGCATGTGACGGCCAGGGGTAGGGTCTCGTTGTACTTTATGAGGACGGCGTCCGAAGTGAGGAGGTCCTTTGTTCTCTGGAAGGCGGCTTGCTCGCGTCTCCCCCAAGTCCAGGTCGCTGCCTTGTCCAGGAGCCTATGCAAAGGCTCCACCACCATCGCCTTTTGGGGCAGGAAAACATTGTAAAAGTTAAGTAGCCCCAGGAATGCCTGTAGCTCCGTCTTCGACTTGGGTGTGGGGGCTTCTTTGATGGCCTTGATTTTTTGGTTTGTGGGGTGAATGCCGTGACGGTCTAGGAGATATCCTAGGAATTCAACCCGTTCCGTGTATAACTGGCATTTCTCCCTTTTTACCTTGAGCCCGGTCTCTTTGAATTTGGTTAGGACCTCCCTTAGGCGACCCTCTAGTTCGGCTTGGTTGGTTGCCGACACTAAGATGTCGTCGAAGTACGGTACCACCCCCTTGATGCCTTGTAATAGTCTTTCCATTAGGCTTTGGAATATTCCCGGTGCCACGCTGACTCTGAATTGGAGTCGGTTGCATTTAAATGCTCCCCGGTGGGTGACTATGGTTTGTGCTACTGCCATTTCCTCATCAACTGGCAACTGTTGGTATGCCTGGGCGAGGTCGAGTTTGGCGAAAACCTTGCCCCCTCCCAGTGAATGCAGTAGGTGTTGCATTACTGGGACAGGGTAGGCGCTTTGTTGCAACGCGCCATTTAGGGTGGCCTTATAGTCCCCACAGATCCTCACCGACCCATCGGGCTTGATCGGGGTGACTATGGGGGTCTCCCACCGGGCGTGGTCTATTGGCTGTAGGACCCCTTGTTTGACGAGCTTGTCAATTTGCTCGTCTATCTTGGGTTTAAGTGCGAATGGCACCCGCCTTGGTTTTAGGCGTTTTGGGGGAACGTTTGGGTCTAGGTTGAATGATATAAGGGGCCCTCGGTACTTGCCTAGGTTTCCGTCGAAGACCTCTTGGAATTCCCGGGCCAGTTGTTGCTCCCAGCTGTCGTCGGTGACGTAGTCGATTCCCGTGACTGCGATGCCAAGCGGGGCGAACCATTGCAGTCCCAGTAGGCTTGGGCGGTCGCGATCGACGATTGTCAGGGGAAGCTTTTCGGTGCGCCCTTTGTATGTTATGTTGAACTGTCTGGTTCCGACTACCGGGATGCAGTTTCCCTGGTAGTCCTTTACGATTAGTCTCTGGCTGTCTAGGCTTTTCCTCTGGATGGTAGGCACCATGCGCTTTATTTCTTGCCATGCTATCATGGAGAGGTAGGACCCGGAGTCCACCTCCATTTTGCATGGCTCGCCCTCGATGCCTACCTCCACGTAGACCTTCCGGGCGTCATTGGTTGTGGCGTGGCCGATGGTGACTGTCTGATGGGTCTCCTCTCTTCGCCGGGTCCCGCCGCCTTGTAGGGATCGTCCGTTCTGATCCCATCTGTTGTCAGAGGGGCGATCTCTGGTCCGGGGTGGTGTGCTCTCTCTCCTCCACTTGCTCTGGTCCCATTGGGGCGGGCTGCGGTTCTTTTTGAGGCGGCAGACGCGGGCGATGTGTCCCTTCTTGTCACAATGCCGGCAGATCGACTCGAAAAACCGGCATTCGGACCTGGGGTGGTCGCCTCCGCAACCAGCACAGTTGGTCCTCGACTTATGACCCCGCCGGTTCCGTGAGTCGCGGCCTGCCTGGAGGCGATGAATCTCCTCCTCTTCGTCAGAAGTGCCCGATGCCGAGTGGAAATCGCCCTGGTGGGTGGTCGTCTCGGGTTGGGCCTCGGCCGACCTTGCAGGGTGGTTGTTTCCGCTGCGGTCCCCAGCGTTCGGTCGGCGCATGCGGTCGGCGGATGTTCGGGTCGCTTCGGCGGCTGCGGCTGTGGTGAGGGTATCTGCAAGGTTGATGTTGCCCTTGGCCATCAGCCAGCTCTGGAGGACGGGGTCCCACAGGCCGAGCATGATTCGGTCTCGCAGGGCGTCGTTCAGGTTGTCGAATTCGCACAGCCCCCCTAGGTGCTGTAGTTTGGCGACGAAGTCGCTGAAACTCTCACCCGACCATTGGTCCCGACGGTAGAATTCATTGCGTCGGATCAGGATGGGTACCTCTGGAGCGTAGTGCCGCCGAAGTATTGGCTCGAGGACGTCCCAGTCCATCGCGGTTGCGTCGGCGGGTTTGGCAAGTGCCTTGGCCATCTTGAATACCTCGGTCCCGCAGTGGGTCAGGAAGACGGCGCGCTTCATGGGGCCGGTGGCGTCCTTCAGATCGCTGCACTCAAGGAATATGTGGAATCGGTCAGAGTACGATTCCCAGTCCTCGATGGCGGGGTTGAAGGGTGCGGGGGGTGCGATTTTTGCCATCGTGGAGGTTCGTCTGGCTTCCGTCGGACACGTGGTTCGGTTCAGGGTCTGGATCCCATCCTCGTCGCCAGTGTCGTGTCCTCGGAAATGATGCCAGGAGTCGGTGACTTCAAATCATGCTCTTTTATTAGTGTAGGAACTGAACTGGCGCTATAGCAAAGGTTCGTGGCTTTTATTCCTTTAGCCGCGGTGGCCGCGGCCAATGGCACCGCTTTGAATCTCCCGCGATTCGAATAGACCAATCGCGGGAGATTCTTAGCGAGCCAATCGGCGCGGCGCGGCTAACCAATCAGAGTGCCCTGCGCTTTGGCCAATCAAAGCGCGGGGATCTCAAGAATGCTAATGAGGGGACAGAACAACTTACTTAGCTACCTACCATCCAAAAGGTCTGCCTGCCTGCCTATCTACCTATCTACCTATCTACCAATCTATCTACCTATCTACCTATCTACCAATCTATCCACCTATCTACCTGTCTCTGTCTGTCTGTCTGTCTCTCTCTCTCTATCCATCCATCCATATATCCATGTTCAAAGTGCCAGTCCCGCAGGCACATTGGGAAAGTAGAGCAAAGCCAGTCTGGGAGGGAAGGAGAAAGGGAGAGAGAGAGAGAGAGAAAGAGAGAGACTTGATGCATCTGATTGAAATGAGGCCTAGTTTAGACTGAGGCCCTTTTCCACATTGAAACATCTTTGCCAGCACATTGAAATATCTTTGGCTTCTATTAAAGGTTTTGTGGACAAAATATGGTCAAGACTATCAGGAAGTTCTCACATTTTGTTGAGGCTTTAAACAGGATCCATTGGACCAGATCTCCACCCTAAAAATTACTTTTTCCCAATGTATTACAGTGCCAATTCTGAAGAAGGTGTTGAAAGGTGTCAAAATGCCTTTCTTTCAAAGATTGAATTTTCCTGCTGGGAGAGTTCTGGCGTAAGGATATGGACCACTGCTTGAAAACTGGATCTTTTTATTTTTCAGGAAGGTGGAGAACAGTGAGAAGTCTGCATTCCTGGGCTAGCCAGCTTCTTATGGTAAGCCCCTGGTTTTTTATACCCTTTTCTCCCTTTGTAAGTTGATTTTGTGTGAGTGTTTGTATTTGTGCCTAATGTTTCAAATCCTGTTTGAGTTTGTCTTTATTTCCATTGGAGGGCAAACTCCATGGGGTGCAGAAGGCAAGCTCCGCGGAGTGTCCAGCTTTTATTATTGGTTTTCTCTAATCTCTTTTAGCTTTAAGATAGTTTTTCATATTTGTTCTGTGGCAATCTCCTGTCTGTCCATTTTGTAATTTATATTTTGTGTCTTTTGTCTGTTTGTTTTGCTTATTTGGTATGTCCTGTGTTTGTAAGGGTTTCCTTTTCTTATTTGTCTAGTTTTCTTAATTACTAGGCTTTTGTCTATAGGAATTCTTTAATACTTTTTATTTGATTCCTTTTCCTATATAAGTTTGTCTTCTGGCTGACCTGATGTTCCCCTTGGGCTTTTCCTGTTTTTTGTGACACTACTGCCTTCCTGAAATTCCCTTTCTACAAAGGCAAAACCAAAATGCACGCGCACACACACACACACACTCCCTTCTAACCCTGCTGGAGCAGGTGTTTGGACTAGAATAGATATCTCATTATTTTTCTCCTCCCTCTCTCCCTCCTTCCTTATTTCTTTTTCTTTCTGTCCCTTCCTTCTACCACCACCCTTCCTTTGTCCCTTTTCTTTCTTTTCCTTTTCTCTTTCTTTTCTTCCTTCTCTCTCTCTTTCTCTTTCCCTCTCGCAGGTTCACCCCATTGATTTAGCTTGCTTGGGCAGATCCCTCCAGTGCAGTGGGGTCAATGGGGTGGACCTGCAGGGCTGGCACCTAGAACGTGGCAGTGTCGGCATGTTTGAAAAGTAGAGCAAAGCCAGAGGCCGGTAATTTTTGCTGCAAAGAATCACAAAAGCTTCTGGGTTGTACACAAGAGGGAACACACGTCAATGCAATTCAGCAACATAAAATAATGAGATACAAATAAAACAAATCAACAAGAATCGGCAAAGCATATCTGATTAGATTTTATTTACTGCTAGAATCTAATCAAAGATGCTTTGCTGATTCTAGTGCAATGACCTGCTCCAGCAGGGTTAGAAGGGAGTGTGTTTGTATGTGTGTGCATGGCTGTCAAAACTCCAAAAACGGGTCAAGTATCTCTGGGGAGGCCAGTCATAAATTAGAACACTTGCTAAACAACCAGCCATTAAGTGATGACCATTTGTATTTGGTTTGCCATTCACCTGGCCACGCCCACCCAGTCACATGACCACCAAATCACACCTACCCCATCATGTGACCAGCAAGCCATGCCCAGCCAGCCAGCCATGCCAGCCAGTCACATGACCAGCAAGCCATGCCCACCCAGTCTAATGACCAGCAAGCCACACCCTCAAATTAGGCCACTCCCACATAAATTTGAATCCCACCCTTGGATGGGTGGCACCGAGGATGAGTTTGTAGCACCAAGGGGGTGATGGACTGAAAAAGTTTGGGAACCACTGGTCTATAGCATCGTTTTGAGGGAAGGAGTTGAAATAGTTTATGTCTGGGATGTGAGGGGTCTGTAAATATTTTCACAGCCCTCTTTTTGACTCGTGCAGTATACAGGTCCTCGATTAAAGGCAAGTGGGTAGTAATTGTTTTTTCTGCAGTCCTAATTATCCTCTGAAGTCTGTGTCTGTTTCTGTCGGGTTGCAAAACCAAACCAGACAGTTATAGAACTGCAGATGATAGACTCAATAATTCCTCTGTACCCCAATAACTAAAATTCTCCATTAGCATAACACTTGAAGGGTGCCATTTTGGGAAAGGATTTAATGAAATGTTTCTGGATTGCAAATGCCTGCTGATTTCTCATTAAATCTTTGGAAACAGCCTGAAGAATGGATAAATGACAAAAAAAATCAGTAAATAACATATTTGATTAATTTTGAAAACATTAATAGGAATACAAAAATTGACAAATGTATTCTATTAATGCTACATTATAAAATATTTTATTTTGCATCTGTTTTATTTATCATGCTTAAGAACTGCCCATCTCTTTCATAGAGGTATGGTGGGCAATAAAATATAAAAAAGCATAGAAACAGCATGTAAAACTTAAAAGAGGCTAAGAATTTTGTAAATCAATTAAAAGACAGGAGGAGAGCTTTCAGGGAGCTACTCAACCTGATGAATTCATGATCCTCTGGGCATCCCAAGCAAGGCCACAAAGCCATGTTTTTATACCTTTCCAGGAAGCTGTGTTTTTACAAAAGAAATATGGCACTCCCTAGCTAAGTTGCTAAACAACACCCTACTTTAGGCTAAAATGAACTTAAGTAGTTTGTGGACCAGCAAATAAAGGGAACTTAGCCATTATTTTAGAATGTTGTATGGAATTGGCCATTATGTTAAGAAATACTATGGTTTGGGCATATTGTGGTATGCTATATCATGTTATGGCACATATATAGCTCCAGGGGTGGGATTCAAATTTTTAACAACTGGTTCTGTGGGCATGGCTTAGTTGGTGGGCATGGCTTGATGGTCATGTTATTGGCTGGGCGTGGCCAACTCAATATCACTCACATCGAGGCATGCATCTCCTCGCCTGGCTTCTCATGACTGTGGGGATGCTGCAACAGTCGTAAGTGTGAAAAATGGTCATAAATCACTTTTTTCAATGCCATTGTAATTTTGAATGGTTACTCCATACAAGTAAAGTACCAGCAAAGGAGGGGAAAAAACCTCCAGAGAAGTTCCTGAGATAGGAACTGCCAAGAATGTAATAAGAGTTAACGGAGAGGCAGTTTCTGTAAGCAACACCAGAATGTTTCCTTCCTGCTTTCCTTACAGGATTAGGCCAGTAATTTCTTTTAACAACTGGTTCTTCGAACTGCTTAGTGTTATGTAGGTGGATCGGTCCCAATGAGAGATGCGAGACTAGTGAAATTCAAGCTCTTTTTATTATGCGGTAGATTGAATCGGCTTGGCTAGCTTCGGCTTGGCGGCGGCTTATATAGATCTTGTACCCAGTGCCGCGGCCAATGACAGCTGTTCAAATCTCCCGCGATCGGCTAGACCAATCGCGGTTGATCCGTAACAGCCAATCAGTGCTGTACACTCAACCAATCCGAATGCTGTGCGTCTCAGCCAATCAGAATGCAGTATTACATGAATGCAAATACAGAACATCCCTCCCCTCTTGGTTTGGTCCTATGTGACGTAGTCCCGTAGGTAGGCGGGGCTCCGTACTTGTCTACTGGACCTGCGCAGGTTAGTTGTTGCTTGATCTCCGACCGGTTGGATTGGGTTCTGTGTTGCTCCCTGCTTCATCAATGGAACCGCCTGGAAGGGTGAGTCGGGCCTTTCGCTCTAGCTCCCTCCCGGTCTACTCGGGCTGGTTGAGCTGCTGGCTCTGCTGTTCCTGCCTGGTCTTTCTGGGCTGGTTGAACTTGCTTGGCTTCTCCTTCCAGGCAAGGCTTCCAGCTGGTCGTCCATTGGTGGCTCGGCTGGTGAGTATTGTTGGTTTCTTTTTTGTTCGGTTTGTTTGTTTTGTGTTGTGGGGTTTTCCTCTCTTTCTGGGCTGCTGTTTGGGTTTCCCCTTCCTTCTTTGGGTTCTTTGTTTCTCTGTGTTTGCGTATCGGTTGTATTTCTCATGTTAGCTCTCGATCTTAGCTGATTGATGTGTTGCTTCCATGCTCGTCAGTCAGTTGTTTGTAGCTGGTATGAACGGGGACCTGTTACCTGGGTTATTGTTGCTGGTACCCAGAGTGGGTCCCCTGTGAGGTTCTTTGCATATACTGTGTCACCCAGTGCGAATCTTCGGTGCTTGCAAAATGAGTCGGGGGGGGGTGTTTCTGGGTTGTAGGTGGGGTGTAGCCTGTCTAGTGGGGACCTTAATTTCTTCCCCATTAATAGTTCTGCTGGGCTTTTGTTGGTTGTCGTGTTTGGAGTTATATGTTGTATGAATAGCATTTTATTAATTTTGTCTTGTATTTCCCTGGTTTCGATTTTTTGGATTGTTTTCTTTGTAAATTGGACCATTCGTTCCACCCTCCCATTCACCGCTGGATGTGCTGGCACTGTCAGTGCATGCCATATTCCCCGTTCCACTAGGAATTTTTTGAATTCCAGCGCGGTAAACTGGGGCCCGTTATCTGATACAATTACAACTGGGAGGCCGTGGGTTGAGAATAGTCTGTTGAGTTCTTTGATAACGGCCTCTGTGGTGGTAGTTCTCATATTGCTTACCTCCAACCAGTGGGGGTAAGCATCTACTGTTATGAGAAAAGTGTGTCCCTTTGTAGGTCCGGCGAAGTCTACGTGAATCCTGGACCATGGCCCTCTGGGGGTTTTCCATTCCAGGATTGGGGTGGCGGGAGGGCTCAGCCTGGATTCTTGGCATTGCCTGCATGTTGCCACCCAGGCCTTGATTTGTTTGTCCATCCCTGGCCATCAGACATAACTCCTGGCCAAGGCTTTAGTCTTAATGATGCCTGGGTGCCCCATAGGCAACAATTCCAAGATTCTTTTCTGTAATTTTTCCGGGATAACAACCCTGTCCCCCCACAGTAAACAACCCTTTTGAGTGAAAAGTTCTGTTTGTCGGCTTCAAAAGGTCCTGAATTGTTCGTCGTCGTCTTTTTCTGGCCACCCTTTCTCCACCCAATTTAGGACCCGCGCCAGACATTTGTCTTTATTGGTTTTGCAGGCAATATCTGACGCGGTCACGGGGAGATTGGGTAAAGTCTCTATGCTCATGGTGGACGTTGTGGGTGCTGGGTCAGTGTCCAGGTTGTTTTACCAGGTTGATGGGTTAGCCAGTAACTGTAGGCGGCAAGGAATTCGGACCACCTTGTCATTCTCGGGGATAGAATGTTCAGGGTGGCCTTGTTCCCTGCAAGAATCCCTAACAGCAGCTTGTGGTTGGTGATGATGGTGAAGGTTCTGCCGTAGAGGTACTCATGAAACCTTTTTACGGTGGTGATGATTACCAGGGCCTCCTTGTCCAGCTGGCTGTAATTTCTTTCTGGTTTTGAGAGGGTTCTTGAAAAGAAGGCAATGGGTGCCTCTTTTCTATCCGGAAGAGTGTGGCTGAGGATAGCCCCGATGCCAAAACGTGATGCGTCGCAAGTGACCACTAGCGGCAGGGTCTCACTGTACTGGATGAGGACAGTGTCCGAGGTCTTTTGTCCGGTTGAATACGTGTTCTTCTCGCCTTCCCCAGTTCCAGGTGGCTGTTTTGTCCAACAGCCTATACAACGGTTCTGCCGCGGTCGTCTTTTGGGGCAGGAAAACATTTTAGAAATTAATCAGTCCAAGAAATGCCTGCAGTTCAGTTTTATTTTATTTAGGGACTTCTTTGATGGCCCTGATTTTTTTTCCATTGGGTGGATTCCATGCTGGTCTAGGAGGTACCCTAGAAATTTGACTTTCTCGGTGCACAGCTGACATTTTTCTTTTTTGACTTTCAGCCCCGAGTCTTTGAATTTTTGTAGTACCTCCCTTAGTCGGCTTTCTAATTGTTTCTGGTTGGTCACTGGCACCAGCACGTCATCAAAGTAAGGCAATACCCCCTTAATCCCTTGGAGAAGCCTCTCCATGAGGCTTTGGAAGACTCCTGGTGCTATGCTGACTCCAAACTGGAGTCTCTGGCAGCAAAAAGCTCCCCGGTGGGTGACTATGGTTTGCGTCTCTGCGGTTTCTACATCGACCGGCAATTGCTGATAAGCCTGTGCCAGGTCGAGTTTTGAGAAAACCTTGCCTCCCCCCAGTGAGTGCAGAAGGTGCTGTACCACTGGGACGGGGTAAGCACTCTGTTGCAGGGCGCGATTGAGGGTGGCCTTTTAGTCACTGCAGATTCTCACCGACCCATCTGGTTTGACCGGGGTGACTATAGGGGTTTCTCACCTGGCATGGTCTGTTGGTTCGAATACCTCTTGCTTGATGAGCTTGTCTAACTGCTCATCGAACTTGGGTCTGAGTGCGAAGGGCACTTGCCGGGGTTTCAGGTGGATTGGGGCAATGTTAGGGTCTAAGCTGAAGGATATTGGGGCCCCTCGGTACTTGCCTAGGGTGCTGTCGAAGACCTCCTGGAAGTCCTTTGCGAGTTGCTCTTCCCAATCCGCCTCAGCGACGTGGTTGATGCCTGTCACCTCTATTCCCAATGGCGCGAACCATTGCAGTCCCAGGAGGCTGGGGTTGTCTTTGTCCACAATAGTCAGGGGAAGTATCTCGGTGCGCCCTTTAAATATAATCTTAAAGTGTCTTATTCCGACCACGGGAATGCGGTTTCCCTGGTAGTCTTTGAGGATGAGTTTCTGGCTTTCCAGTTCACGCCTGTGGATGGTGGGCACCAGGCGCTTGATTTCCTGCCATGCAAAGATAGGATCCAAAAGGTAGGATCCAGAGTTCACCTCCATTTTGCAAGGCTGGTCTTCAATGCCCACTTCCACGCGTACCTTCTGGGCATTCCAGTTTGAAGAGTGGCCGATGACAACCATTTGGTGGGTTTCTTCTCCTTGTCGGGCCTCGTTGAGATGTCTGTTTCTTCTGTGCTGGCTCCACTGGCTCTCAGCATACCAGTCCCTGGTTCTGGGGGGGTGCCATCTTGTCCCCGGGGGCTGCCGTCTCATAGTCAGGGGGTATGGTTCCACTTGAATTGGCACACCTTGGCGATATGGTCCCACTTGTTGCAATGTTGGCAGATTGCATTGAGGAACCGACATTCTGACCGTGGATGATCACCCCCACACCCAGCGCACTGTAACCCCAACTTACGACCTCGACGCTCACGCCAGTCCAGTTCCGCCTGGAGTCGGTGGATGTCTTCCTCTTCATCCTCGGTATCGGGGAGGGAGTCGAGGTCACCATGATGGGTGGTGGTGATCGCTTGGTGGCTGGGTTCGGGGTGCTTCTCTGGGATCGGGGTCACTTTGGTAATCGTCGGCCGGTCCGCTGCGCTTGTCTGCTGCAACCGAGCGCTGATTTCTTGGTCACCTCTGCTGTGGTCACCTCGGCGAGGGCGTCGGTGAGGAATATGTCGCCCTTTGCCATTAGTCGGCTCTGCAGGACCGGGTCTTTGAGTCCAAGGATGACATGGTCTCGCAGGGCTTCATCCATGTTGGTGAAGCCGCACATGCCCCTGAGGTCCCGTAGGTCAGCCACGAAGTCGCTGATGCTCTTACCCTCCCTCTGGTCCCTTTGATAGAATTCGTGCCATCTGATGAGAGTGGGTACAGCGGGTGCATAGTGGCTCCACAACAGTGATTCGAGGTTGGCCCAGTCCATTGCCTTCACGTCCTCGGGTTTGGCGAGGGCTTTCGGCATCTTGAACACTGTGGGCCCGCAGTGTGTCAGGAACACGGCCCTTTTTTTCTGTCCATTCACATCCTTAAGGTTGCTGCTTTCCAGGAACATAAGGAATCTATCAATGTAGGATTCCCAGTCCTCTGTAGCCTGGTTGAAGGGTGCAGGTGGCACGGTGCTGCTGGCCATCTTGTTGGTCGCTTGTGCCGCGGTGCCACGTGCATGGTGGGTCTTTGTCTCATGATCCCATCCTCGTCGCCAGTGTTATGTAGGTGGATCGGTCCCAATGAGAGATGCGAGACTAGTGAAATTCAAGCTCTTTTTATTATGTGGTAGATCAGATCGGCTTGGCTAGCTTCGGATCATTGGCGGCTTATATAGATCTTATACCCGGCGCCGCGGCCAATGACAGCCGTTCTAATCTCCTGCGATCGGCTAGACCAATCGCAGTTGATCCATAATGGCCAATCAGTGCTGTACACTCAACCAATCCAAATGCTTTGCGTCTCAGTCAATCAGAACGCAATATTACAAGAATGCAAATACAGAACACTTAGAATGTTAACAACCAGTTCTAGTGAATAGGTGTGAACTGGTAGAATCCCACCCTTGTATAGCTCTGTTCTGAAGAATTGAGTGGCAGCAAAGTGATCAATGAAGCTAACTTTTACTGTCAACTTGTGTTTTTCGTGGTATTTCAGCCCAGATATGGTAGCATGAATGTTAGTTAAAAAATATTCTGTTAATGCAGTTCTAGCACTTAGTTTTTGTGAATCCAGCCTGTGTGGTGTTTTCTATTATGTAGGGGGCAGTGATGGGATTCAATTTTTTTTACTACCAGTTCTGTGGGCATGGCTTGGTGGGCCTGGCGGGGGAAGGGTATTGTAAAATCTCCAGTCAGAGGTGGTATTTGCCAGTTCTCTGAACTACTCAAAATTTCCACTTCTGGTTCTCCAGAACTGGTCAGAACCTGCTGAATACACCTCTGGTAGGGGGAAATCTTGATTTACCAAATGCTTTGCAACAGCAGATATTTAAACAATTCCATTTAACTTGGTTAAAGTTACACAATTTGTGGTCACTTGGTGGCACTATTTACAGAGGAAACAACAGTATTCATTGGCATTTCTAAAACTGAACAGATTAATCATGGCATAAGCTGTTTTCTTCTGTACTGTTGATATTTTACTCATAAAGGTTAACAACATGATCAGTTGGCATACAGATTTCATGTCAAACTAGAGAGGAAGAATAGTTTCCTTCTTTAACTAGAAACCTGAGAAAGCTGGATGATATTCATATATAACTGACATTCACAAAACAGTGTTATGTTTTGACACAATCATGCCAACCTTTTGATTTATTGAAATCAAAAGGTTAAATTACTATTAATGTAAACCTTGTTGATTTCAATATCTTTATTAAAAGCATGGCTATATAAGGTTGCAGCAGGGGTGGGATTCAAATTTTTTCACAACTGGTTCTGTGGGCGTTGCTTAGTTGGTGGGCATGGCTTGGTGGTCATGTGACTGAGTGGACGTGGCTTGGTAGTCATGTTATTGGCTGGGCGTGGCCAACTCAATATCACTCACATCAAGGCACACATCCCCTCGCCTGGCCTCTCATGACTGTGGGGATGCTGCAACAGTCGTAAGTCTGAAAGTCATAAGCCACTAAGTCATAAGCCACTTTTTTCAGTGCCATTGTAACTTTGAATGGTCACTCCATACAGGCAAAGTACCAGCAAAGGAGGGGGAAAAACTCCAGAGAAGTTCCTGAAACAGGAAGTCTAGTCCTGCCAAGAATGTAATAAGGGTTAACCGAGAGGCAGTTTCTTTAAGCAACACCAGAATGTTTCCCTCCTGCCTTCCTTACAGGATTAGGCCAGTAATTTCTTTTAACAACCAGTTCTCCAAACTGCTTAGAATGTTAACAACTGGTTCTAGTGAATAGATGCAAACTGATAGAATCCCACCCCTGGTTTAATCATCTTTCACATTTAGTTCATATCTTATCTCTACTTTACATATATTCTATGATTTTTCACAAATACTTTCCTCAGGCTTATTTATAAATTTTCTATTCCTTTCTTAGCCTATTTCTTTTAGCTTTAGATAACTCTCGTATCATCATATTAATTATACTTTTATCTGTCATGATTACAATTCATTGCATATTCTCATTACATCATTTCAAAAATTCCACCTTAGTTCAAACATTTTAATACAAAAATTTCCCCTACAAATACCAATTAAAGTGTGCCACTCCTATGGCTTATATATCATCTAATGAATTCCCTTTTAAAATCCAATAATCATTTAACTTGATTATCCCGTTAAATATTTATAACAGCCATCTTCTAACAACTACCTAACATATATATCTTTTATATCAGATTCTGCATGGTGTTTTCCCCTTCAATTACATCAAAAACATTTATAATTTTAAAAAGAAAAAATAATCTATTCAACTCTTCGTAAAAGCCTGTTATTAATTTCATTGCAACAATTCTCATATTTCATTTCAACTCTATTCTATAAATTCATTAGGCATAGTTATTAAACATCATAATTTCTCTTTGTTCTATTTTCCCCCCATTTATAATCTCATTACAACAATCTTCATAATTCATTTCAATCATATTCCATAACTTTATCAGATAATAAGTTTATCATAATTTCTCTTTTATCACAGTAGTTCCATTTATCCCAATATTTAACGTAAAAAAAATCCAGTATTCCAATTACAAAAAATATCAGTTCCAATCTTTCATTTTAATAATCTATATTTTCCTACTTTCTAAATAGTTTAGTACTTCTAATATATTTATACTACATCTTAACACCTTGCAGTATCCTCTTTCTCAATTCTTAGTTGACCATTATCTCTATGTCTTTTAAATAAACAATTTCTTTTCATTTTTGTTCGATTTCCATATTTCTTTATTTCCTAGTTCTGTTTTTTATTGCTTTTTTCCCCTTCATTTTTCCCCTCCTTTTCTTACTCCAATTTTATACCCCTCTCTTTTTAAGACTTCCTTCTGCAGGTCCCTTTTCTGCTGTTTCCTTTTACTTTGTTTGGTTTTCAAAATATTCCCCTTTTTAATTACCCCCTCAAATCTATTTAATTCCCATTCTTTTCCCTTTTCCCTTTAAACCTTGTTGCTCCAATTGCTCATTAAAAATGGCCTTTTCTTTAATCAATTCCTCCTCTTCTTCTGGCACTCCTTGTTGGTCTTCATACTCTGAAATCACCATTTCTAAAAATTGTAAAGCAAAGCTAAATGATTTGCCTCTTTCTTGTAGTTTTTTTTTTTCATGTTTCTCAGTTCCATTTTTAATTCTGAAAAAAGTTCTGCCATTTTTAACCAGTGATTTAATTCAGTCTAAAAGATTTATTTCCAACGATTAGCTTTTATTAATTCTTTAGATTTTTCAGTTCCATTAAGTATCCATAAGTTTATATTTATGCCAAAATCGTCAAACAATCCCAAATCAATTTCTTCCTGCTTCTTTCTTTTTTCTCCCAAAGTTCAATATTCCACTTTCGCTTTTCAGGGGCTCTGTTTGTTGTAACAAGATTTCACTTATTTTGTATCTAATCCAGCCTTTGAAAGATCCAGGTCATAGAAATTCACAAGTAATTTATTTTGCCACTAGATGGCACTCTCTGTTATGTCCAATTTCCACCCTTTCTTCTCCATTTTTTCTTTATTTAGGGCTTCTAAATCCAAAGTTCCAATAAGTCCATATATCAGTTAATATATTTTTGTTTTTCCTTTGACATATTCAAGTTCAGCTTTAGATTTGCCTATTTAGTGTCAAGATAGTATATTCTCCAATTTAAACAGATATCTTCTTCAGTCTTTTCTTTCAGTATTCAAAGCCACTTTCAGCTGTCACAAAAATCCCCCTCCCCCCATCTTTGTCTGCTGCTTTAATTAATTCTCTTAGAAACTCTTTAAAATTTAATTTTGGAGTACCTTATATTCAGATGTTGCACCATATTAGTCCAGTTATTCAAGCAGACCTCTTTTTCACCACTCCTGCACAATCTTATCCCAGCTAGTTCTTCCTCTTCAGGGTGGCCATTTTAGACCACTGCTACAACTGTCTTTGGAGGGGAGTGTTTGCCAAGCCAAGGAGGGGAGATATGGCTTCCCTCAACTCAGCTTCCCCTTTCAGTTTCAGTCTCCCCTTTCTTTACCACCCCTACAGGGTGGCTCCGGCCCCGGATGCAGTCAATCAGGACCCTGTGACAAGAGAGCACGGATTGAAGCCACGGATGATCGCGGTCTTTAGTCCATCAATGAGGATGACATCACTGGAAGTTCCAATCATGCTATATTTAATGAAAGGTTTAAAACTAGCCATGGCTTAACATGGTCCTCAAAGCTAGTCATTCTTGCCATTTTCTAAGCAAATGAATGAGTTTGGTGTAGTATTAAGGCACCAGTCTAGAAACAGGGAGACTGTGAGTTCTAATCCTTTCTTGGACATGAAGCTTGGGCAGATCACTCACTTGCAGCACTTCCCTTAAACTTTGTTAAGAAAACTTCAGGGGCTAGTCCAAACAGTTGCTGGTGTCAACACTAACTCAAAGGCAACAAAGCTCCCCCCAGTTTTCTTGGCAAACTTTTTGGTTATTCCCCCACCCCCTCCTTTAAATCTAGTACCCAGCACAAGGTCTAAAAGTAGACAGCCAAAATGGATGCTTGGAAGAGGAAGAAGTAGCCAGTGACAGTGTCTTTATCCCTGTGGCCACAGCCTCCTCATTTTGAAGGAGTTTTTTTTCCCCCTTTGCGACATCAGCTGTTTTTGAAGTAAAGTTCTGGAATGATGCTGAAGAGACCCAAGCATTCTGAAAAGCTGGTGGTCCAGAGTTTAATCCAGGCTAGTTAGCTGAGGGCTGACTCTGGTTTGAAAGCAATTATATCCTCTGTCTTTGTGAGATGTACCCTAGATATACTCTTCTGAATTCTGCTACAGTCCAGTTTTATTAACTTTGTTTGATTGATTGATTGATACCTTGTCATTCATAGAGGACAGCAAAAAAGCTGGGCATACTTCTATCCCTTAAAAGCCATTTTTCTCCACAACTGTGTGAAGCAGGTTGAGCTGAGGAAGAGTCTGGGCCAAAGCCATTCAGAGGGCTTCTGTGGCTGTGGCTGAGTGGCCAAGAGACCTGAGACTCTCCCATGCTGGCCCAATGCTTTCAATATGGCACCACAGTGGTTGCCATTTTAAAAAGAGCATTAAAATCTTGAGCCTATTTTTCTACCTGGGATAATTATTTGATGTTGGACATTCCATTGTTGATTGATTTAATTAAAAACGAATTATTTGGCTCACAGGAATCTTCCCCAATGTTTTATCATGGAAGGATGTAAAATGTATTATGACAATAGTTATCTGAGGGTTAAACCTCCAAGGAAGAACTAGGGGGCTTCTTAGAGCTTTTAGAGCTCCCCAAGGCACTCCATTTTGTTATGAATTTGAAAATAGTTCCTCAGATGATAGTTATTTATTCTTTGCACACGTTCTGGGTCACAGTGTAATTTGTCTAGGAAGATTGAAGTAGAAGTCCCTCCATTATTGTTTAGAAATTACGAGCAGAACAAAATACCACGATTTAGCGGATGCACAGCATTCAGGCCAACAGCCCCAGGGTTCAATCTGGCTTAATAAAGGACGCACGGTGCGGTATTCAAAAAGAGCCTGAAGCGTGAGGCTTCACAGAGAATCCTTTCAGTGGAGAGAAAACGCTCCCCTTGAAGGAACCGGCTGTCTCTAGGCTACCAATCCGGCGTTTCGCTCTGCATTCGCGCAGAGGCGCGCTCCGACAGTGTTCAGTGCGGGGAGGCGGGAAGCTGAGGGCGCTGTGAATGCCATTTGGCCGCGCTGGGTCGGTGTCCGCCGGGGGTCGCCCTGCTTTACAGGCGCGCTGCGGATACGGTGAGAGAAGAAGGGAGAGCGGAGGCGGAGCTAGGCGGGCTTAGCGAGCGCCGTCTGGTCGGAATTAAGGCGACCGGCGCGGTGAATCAGCCGGCAAAGCAGCTGAGGCGGTGCCGAGGAAGGCTGTTCACCAGCTGGTCGGGGCTCCCCGCACCGTTCTCGGGAGGGAGCGACTGGCCAGTCCAGGGGGCGCATTGGGGGCGGCACTCGGGCCGGCAGACAAGCAGGCACCCTTCGTGTGCCGCTGCATCACTGGACGAACTTCTGCATGCATTTCCTCGTTTGACTCGGCGGAGCCGGGCTGGGGAAGCTGGACGGCCTCGCATCCGCCCCTCTGCCGCTTCCCCGCAGCCCCCAGAGCCGAGCCGGTGCTGCAGGACCCTGGACAGAAACCACGGTGGCCGGAGGACGCGCACTGCGGTGGGTACCACGGAGACACCGTGGCACGGAGGGGAACGGAGGCGCCATCGCGTCCTTTGGGGAGGGGGCGACGCGGGGGGGGGGAAAGGGGAGGAATACAGCACTATTGCGGCGGGTGGGAGGACGTGCGGGAGCCCAGCGCTCTCTCGCGCCCGCGCCCAGAAAAAAGCAAAGCTTGGATGGAGAGAAGAAAGGCGATTTGGTGAAAGAGAAATATTTATCCTCTTAAAGGTACTACCGTTTCTAGCCGTTTGGTAGGCAGGCAGGAGTGGGGGAAATAAGCATGGTGGGGGTCTAATTAAAAACATGGATGACTGATCTTTCTCTCCCTCTGTCTTTACATGCGTATGGACGGAAAGAGACCTTTTATTTTAGAGAGATGGAGAAGCATCTGACATCTTCCATGATAAATCAATTATTCCACAAGGTGCTAGGAGATTCTTTGTTTTGCGGCAGCCAACTAATATGGCTCCCTCTCTTGAAAGCATCCCTAATACACCTAGATACACTTGCCAGCAAACATTGGGGCAAGGCTATCCTCTCTAAAGATACCTTAGCTTTTTCCTTCGTCTTTCATGGAGTAGTATGTAGGCCATTTATAGAAAATGAAGCCAAGTCTTTGATGTGTGTGTGTGTGTGTGTAGCATCAGAGATACATTCCTACAAAGCTTTGGGCTTGAAATTCAAGGTCCCATCACACAGGGCAGTCTTTGCATGTGTCCATATTAGGTGTTATGTTCCCTCCCCCCTTTTTCTCCCTGCCCCCAAGAACAGTTTAATTTGGAAGGGAGAAATGGATAAAAGTAATAATAAACACAACAATGCTCTTAGTGACGAATATAATTGAATGGGGTTAGTATTACTGAAAAGCAGGAGGTTGTATATCTGGGAGAAAACAACCCCTGCCTGGGCTTATTGGAATTCTTTTTACCTCTGGTAGGTAACTTCTGAATCCTATTTGAGGCTGTGACGGAAAGGAGAGCCAGAAGGTTTGAAGCAGAGACTCTCTGCCCTGGTGGTGACAGCTCGCAGCTCTGTCCACTTTGCTCTGCTCCCTGCACCATGGGCACTGTCTTGAGCCTTTCACCCAGTTACCGGAAAGCCACCCTTTCCGAGGATGGTTCAACCACAGTGGGGCATTATACTGCAGTCCAGAACAGTAAGAATGCCAAGGATAAGAGCCTGAAGCGCCATTCCATCATTTCAGTGCTGCCTTGGAAACGCATCGCAGCTGTATCTGCCAAAAAGAAAAACTCCAAGAAGGTGCAGCCCAACAGCAGTTATCAGAACAACATTACACACCTCAACAATGAGAACCTAAAGAAATCTCTGTCTTGTGCCAATCTGTCCACCTTTGCCCAGAGCCAGGGTGGTCAGCCTACAGCTCCAAGCCACCAGATCTCCAGCTCCAAGGGCACTGTTTCTTCTGTCAAGAAAACACCTCACCCCAGCTGCAACTCATCTGGCACCCCCAAGAGGGTCCTTGTCCAAGCCTCAACCAGTGAGCTACTAAGATGCTTGGGGGCATTCCTTTGTAGACGCTGCTACAGGCTGAAGCACCTTTCTCCCACCGACCCAGTATTGTGGCTCAGAAGTGTGGACCGATCCCTCCTCTTGCAAGGCTGGCAAGACCAAGGCTTCATCACTCCAGCCAACGTGGTCTTTTTGTACATGCTTTGCCGGGATGTCATTTCATCTGAAGTAGCCACGGACCATGATCTTCAGGCTGTCTTACTTACCTGCCTCTATCTCTCCTATTCCTACATGGGCAATGAGATCTCCTACCCACTCAAACCCTTTCTGGTAGAGAGCTGTAAAGAGGCATTTTGGGATCGTTGCCTCTCCATCATCAACCTCATGAGTCCCAAAATGTTGCAAATCAATGCTGACCCACACTATTTCACTCAGGTCTTTGCTGACCTGAAGAATGAGAGCAGCCAAGAAGAGAAGAACCGGCTGCTCATTGGCCTGGATCGGTGAGCTAAAACTCCCCCTAATTCACCCTTTCATTTATCTTGTTTTTATGTTATGTTTCTTTTCCATACAAGCCAGGACACATAGGTGAGACTGGACAGGCCTGAAAGAAATCAGCCACCCACTGCTGGTCTCCACCATTATTACCTTGGCTTCTATGAATCACCACTGACAAAAAAATGAAATGGGTTTGCTTGTTTGGTTTTCAGTTTTGCTGCATGTGATGGATATGGCTTCTTTTCCAGATTGTAAACCAGGAGAGGGAAAAATAGAGTGGAGAAGCAAGCACCATGATACAGGATCATGGCATCCTTTCACCTTTTGCTTATCCTAAATACCTTGCGAATTGGGGTGAACTAGCTTGTAGGATTTCCTTCTTCACAGTGGAAGGCAGTGGAGGAACATAGTATTTACAATTCTTAAGAAGAAAAAGACCAAATCTAGTAGATGCTCTAGCACCTGGTATTCTAGAAAAGAGATCAAAGAATGGATTTTTAAAAATAGTAATTTAAATATTATTACTTTGTACACCAGTTTCAACAAGATGACATCATCTCAGTACTGGCCTTCAAAAGGGACTCTTACTCCATGACAGTGTGATTATATGGAGAAAAAAAGTGTGTAAGGAAAAGTCAGGAAATATACAAGAGACACACCTCATTTGTATATGATATTGCTACTTGCACCCATTTCATTGGGGGCCTTCCACCTAGGCTCTCTAGGTTTTCTCTCAATATCAGTATCAAAAGATGAAGATGAGACTTGACAATCTTTTCTTGCTATGGTAGATATAAGCCACAATATGGGTTGGAAGGTGAGATTTCAAAAATAATCCCAGGCAATAGGTACTAGCTGGTATTGATTTGTGGCAAGTAATGCATGTTAATATTTGACTGGTCAAAAATGGTTATTTCTCTTTGGGTGGGGGTAATGTTTGCATAATATAACTTTGCTGTTCCGAACAGACTGACTTTGAGTCCCTTGAGATTTTTCTGAGCATCTGCAATAAAGTTCCCCAATTCAATTATTTATTGAAAAATGCTTAGGCTTATGTTATTAAATGTAAGAAATGGTGCTGAATTTCAGTGTAGAAATGTTTTTTTCCTAAGGGGTTCCTTGCTGCCCCAGCCGGAACAGTATAATTCATGTATGTTTAGCCAACCAAAACTCTTCATACTTTATGAAAAATAGTAACAGCCACAATAAGCACAACAAGGAAATCCTGAGGACTGTGAGTGAAGATAAGTTGTAATCTAAACCTGCAGCAGATACGAAATATTCAGATATTTTGTAGAGTAAAATTGCAGAAGGTTCTTTTGGGCCACAAATCTGTTCCCATGCTTGGAGACATTCTCTTCCACCTTGCAGATTTACAATTATATGTGACCATCTAAGAATTTCAATATTTTTCCCCCACATTGAACATCTAAATATTTGATTAATGTTAAATTCTGATGCTTAGATATTTATTTTGTTTAGTTCTCTAGTTCCTAAACAGTATGTAAAGATTAAAATACTCTAATCTTCAGGGATAGTCAAAAGTATATTTTAAAAAAAAGGGTAGTGGGGAGACTAATTTCCCTCAGTTACTAATAATATGTATTAAATGTCAATAGTCCAGATCTAGGGTTCTGTGGAAGATGTGAACTTTTGGAATGGAGGTAATCTCCTTCACTGTTTTAAGTTCTCACAAGCTGGACAGTTAAATAGTATAAAGGCAATAATACTCTGGGATAAAGAAGGCAGTGGATAAAAGGATAAGTTAGAAATATTCTAGAAAACTCTTCTAATGCTATTGCTGAGAATGCTGGCATTCTAGCAGATAGCCAGAGGGAGAACTATATTGTGTCTTTAAATAGGATGCAATTAACTTAGAAAACAGCAAAGCACTATTAAAAATACAGAAGAACACTAAAAGCTGTGAAATCTGAAAAGGCCAAAGCTAAGAAGCTGCAGTAGATTGGAACCAAAATGCATGTGTTATGATGATTAAGTAGCTGCTGGGTTTGTTCGGCAGGTCTTGCCACTGCTTCAAAAGCTAGGCCAAAATCTGAGCCATTAAGTGAGATACTTTTAAGCTTGCTGTTGAGTTTCTAAAGTAAAATAGAGCCTTAGCATCACAGAGGAAGGGAGGGCTCCTCTACAGATCTCCCCTGCAAACAATTTGCTTCTCTGAAATGGGTGGTATCTATCATCATATCAGTCTCCCTTGGAGACCCCAGTTTCTCATTCAGCATTATGGCTGAGTTCTGGAATAATTTACAATAGTGGCTCAGACAAAATTCTGGAATGTGCTTGAAGGGCATCATTCCCCTAGTTGTTAAAAATGACAGCAAATCTTTTTGCCCTTCCTCTCCTTTTAAATAAAGACAAAAGACTTTAAATAAAAGCAAATCACAGTTGTATTTATATGGATATGAAAACTTAACGCTGCAATCCTTTGCATGTTTACATGGAAATAAGTTGCATTCAAAGAATCAGACTTATTTCTGAGTAGGTATGCTTTAGATTGCACTGCATGGGAAGCAAATGTGACTTGGTGGTATAATTGATGTGCAAAACTATCTTGGCTTGAACCTATATATTTACTGTTTTATAGTGGGGGGGGGGAGACAACTGATGTACTTGATATAGAAGAGCAATGAGTGAGACTTTAATATGCTGCTGTACGAAATGAATCATTTTAGAACAAAATCTATGCTTATGGCAAGAGGAAAAAGAAAACATACTTTTCTGTCATTCCATTATTGCTTTACAGTAATACTGTGCATGCCAAAAGCAGCATTATGACTTTTGACAGCAGGTAAAACTTTAGAACACTTGATTGTAAAAAGAAAAAAAAAGAAACATAACTTACCATCCACAAATTTCAAGCAGATATACTGCTTTCATCCACACCTTCATTTCTTCAAATCAATGTATTTCATCTCAAGACTTCTAGATATTTTCTGATATTAACTGTACACAGTTCTTAATGTTTAGCATTATTCTAAACTATTTTTCTCAAAGGAAAAAAACACAAATAGTGTGCCATTTTTTTTTCCACTTGAACATTCTTCAAAACTACATTTTGGAAGTGGGGGAAAAGAAAGCAGGATCTGCTAAATTCTATATGTCTGTGTATGTTAAAGTTTTTGGATTTTTTTAGCGTGCAATCCCTTCTGTAGATATTTGTTGACCAAAATTGGTGATATTGCTTATTATTACTTAATTTATAAATGGTCTTTTGTATGTATGTGTACTATAGTGTGTTTCTAAGTATGAGGTTTATAAATATGACAAGATTGTCAAAGAGCTGTGTGTGCCTGTAACTTAATTCCTCCCTATTTTTATTTATTTTTGTATTGCTGATTAAAAATAAAATGCACTGACCATCCATGACACAAATGATTTTCAGAGGATTTTTTAAAAAGCTGTCTATGGTGGGAAGATGACAAGGAAAATAGTGGTAAATAATGGGAGCTTTGGGGAAAGAGTTGAATTTATCTTGATACATGACAAGTTTTAACCAATGTGATTTTAAAACTGAGTCAGTTACTTTGATTCATAGATGTGGGCTCTCAGATGCTATACTTTAAATGAGTACATAATCAAGTCACAAAATAGGTATTTCTCTTAACCAACTGTCTGGAAATCTCATGATTTAAACATCAATAAAAATCAGGAGATTATATTTTTTAATGTAATCATGCAATAAAGGAAGTGATAGGGAAGAAGTCTATTACCATAGTTGGCAAAAAAATGACAATGATTAGTTGAATTATGACACTGCTTTCTTTTCTTTTCTTTTCTCTGAAAAGAGAAAAACAAAATACATTTCAGAAAATGCAGAATCAAACTCAAGTAAATGGAGTTGGGTATAAATGATAGTCCTTTTATTTCAATTATGTAAACAAAAATACATCTTCATTATGAATAGTACTTGTGTCCTCATTTCTGTGTAAACTATTTAAAAATATTAATTACATGATTACCTCATTCTTAAAAGATCAGGCATACAATTAAGAAATAGTTAATTTATAGATAAGATCCAGAAATACACATATAAGGCAGAATCCAGTATCATATGAGCAGCTCATACACTTAAAAGTTTTCTTCCCTCTGGAAAGCCTTGCCCAGTTCTCTATGCTCCCCTGCTGACTGGGTGCTCTGCAAAGCACAATGTGGAGGAGGAACTTCCTCTTCCTGTTTTGGTAGCAGAAACTACCTTTTTAAAAAATCAAACAGAATAAATGTATCTGCTCCTCCAACAACCATACACACAAATCAAGAAAGACAGAAATACTGTTAATTCATTTAAATCAAAATACTTCATTACACATTATATAATCAACTTAATATATTTGTATCTTGGTATGGAAAGATTTCATCTTTCGTACAGTTTTCATAAATTTGGTCATCATTCAAATCCAGCCTTTATTTTGAGATATTAAATGAAAGTGCTAATTTTATATCTTCTGAGGCTAATTTAGCTGCTTTGAAATTAAACGCTTGAAGGCACCAGGGATTTTAGGCAATCCATTTCTCTATTGGCAGTAGAGACAGGACCAGATACTCAGTCTAGCTGAATGGACTGATCAAAAGCTAGCTTGCTTTTTAGTTGGAATGAAGGATTAGGCTCTACTGCTTGCTTTTCATCATGAATGTGCTGCCATTTTGAGGGAATGGAGAAGAGAACACATGAAGAGATTTCTACAGTTACATTGATCTTCCAAGGCAACTCATATTCTGCTTGTAAGTTCCACGTGCCCTGTATTTCATTCTGCCTAAATAACAGCCTGATAGTTTTGGGCTGGGAATCATGGGATTCAGAATGAGATTCCCTATCTGGAAGGCACTTGGTGAAGAAATCCTTTTAAGAGCACTTGGAGATACTAGAAGATTGGGCTCATCAATGGAAAAAGAAAGGGAAAAAGAAAGGCATAGAGATAGTAATAATGTTCATTGAAAAGCTAATTTGAAAAGAAGAGCAGTAACTCATCTTGGGCAGAGGCAGATAATCCTATTTAGGAAATGAGCCATATTTAAGAATGACTCAGAAGCAAGCAGGACTTCTTCTAATTAGCTAGTTAAGCAACATTTATTTGCCATTTTGTGCTCCAGTTCACAGAAATGGTAAATGCTGCCTTCTCACATTTAAAACAAAACAGGCTTACTGAAGCAATTAGCTCTACCATCATTGCTTTATTCTTAGGTTGCGTGCAGTTATAGTTACTTAAGTCCTGACCTGTCCAGCAGTGTCAGGTTTACAATGATTTACCTTTAAATGGCCCAAAATAGCAATCTCCTCCCTTAAGATCTCTCCATCAATGTTTGAAGACATGGTGGGTTTTTTTTGGCACAAGAAGAAACAAAGGCCTGTTAACAAGGCTATAACTACACCTCAGCAGAGGGCTGTACAAGCAGCAAAAGGCAACTACAAGTCTAAGCTGGCCAGAATAATGCCAGCTGCTCAAAGCACATTATATATTGGCCCAACCTTTGGGCTCCAATGCTTGTAATTGGAGTGCCATCAACAATCAGTCACTGAGAATCTGAGCCAAGCTGAATACTGAAAGGAATGGGGGATGGGAAACATTTTTTTTTATTTGTAACCTTTATTATTTTTACAAATAAGGCAGCAACATATCCCACCCCTTCTCCTATTTTTCCCACAACAACCTATGAAGTGAGTTGAAGAGAGAGGAAGGGGGGAAGGAGAGAGAGGTGGGGAGAGACTGGCTCAAGGTCACCAAGGTTGCTTTCATGGCTAAGGTGGAATTAGAACTCACAGTCTCTGGTTTATGTTAAAAGCCAGACCCACCAAGAGATTATATAAGAATACAGTGTAAGTTCAACAAGCCTTTGAGTTGCACAATAGGACCCACCCAACAAAACAATGAATCCCCAACTTGAATACACACAGAGTGTCAAAGGAAACTTTCTTGGAAAAAAGACTGAAGGGATGGAGTAGCTTTCAGGGAAATAATTTCTAGCCTCTTGTAACTGTCTTATAGAAAATCTCTTTCCCCCAAATATAGCTCCCATTTATAAATTAAGATTTGGTGTTTGCAAATCCAGAGTGGGTCCTTCTGTTTCTTCTCATACAAACGTTTGGTTCCTCTATTGCAGTCTCAACTATTAGCTCTACAATAATTTTATATATCTGGAGAATTCATTAATAAAAGCTACTTTGGTACACAATGGATCATACAATAATTTAAAATCATAGTTGGCTTAATGGAAGAAGCATTTCAAGTTCTCAATTCATTAATAATGTCTAGATTTGTGTCGCAGACCAATACTTTCATACTCCTCCCTCCATAAAACTTAAGGCACTAAGTTTGAAGACATCAGTAGACTATGGAAGGATGCTTAGTGACAAGAGTAAAATTAATTCTCAGGAACCCAGAGGATGAAACCTGTTCGATCCTTGATGAAGTTTGGCTCTGATTGGTTAATTTTGGTTTTCACTGAGATGCTGCATTTTCGCCCATGCATGCTGCACTGGAGAGGGTTAGTGACGTTTACTTGCAGATGACGGTTTTCACTGTAGGTAAAAAGAGAGTAATGAAATAAAAAGGATTAATTCTCAAGGGGAGACAATTAAAGCAGGCTACGGCCCACTACCAGGCTTTGAGCTGTTCGGAACTGGGTTGTGAAAGTGGACAAGCATGCACACGCATTCCCACTTGTGTGATCAGCAGGGAGTGTGCACACTCCATCTGCACAAATGGTGGCCAAGCAAGCCCACTCCTCATGCAAATGCAGCTGAGCATGTACACTTACTCATCACTCACATGGAACCATCCCTTCCTCCCCTCCATACCACCGGTCTGCAAAGCTAGAACTTTGGGGAAGTCTGGATTAAAGAATATATTGTAGAGGGGGAAAAAGAGACAATGAATCTACACTTGGGAAGGTTGCAAAGGATACCACATGCATTTTCATAATTATAGAAAACATCACTGCTAAATATCAATTATTATCTTCAACCTGAGAAGTACCTTGGGAGGTCATGACTAACAGGCAGAGATTACAGCAGATTAGGCAAATGAAAAAAAGGAAGAATTACTTTAACCACCAATGATAAGGTCTGGCATTTTGTGTTGTTGGACAACTGTAACATAAGCATTCCTTGGTTTGAGATCCGAAAAATTATAGACAGAAAACCCATACAGAAAGAGTAGGGACAAGGCTCTTCGCATATCATCACCTCCAATAATTATAATTACAATATCCCTCATCCTCACTGTGAGTGTGCTATGAAAAAGCTTACAGGATTCCCTTGAAATGTTTGCAAGGGGGAGAAGACAAACAATCAAGTGGATTTTGAATACAATTACTCTTTTGCTTGACCTTTTCCCCTTTGCAGAGCGGAGAGAGTGGAAGGGGTTTCAAGAGAGTAAGCTGTTTGCTATTCTAGACATTGAAAGCAATGTGATTGCACTAGCAAAGTCAAAGTCAAAGGAGATACAGTCCATAAAAATCACTTGGCTTTTTTCTCCCCCAACACCTCATAGACTGGAGAAATTGGAGAGAAAGAGATTTCAACCTGTTTGCATATTTTGTCCATATTTCCCTATCCTAGGCTGTCAGCAAGATTGGACTGCTTTTAATTCAAGATAGGAAGCAGGCATTCAGGCATTCCAAATGGCAGGAGAATGCTAACAAAAGAATGGCAACACAAGTCAAAGGTGTGAAACTGAGTACTGCAATCTTGTCTTTTTCCAGCAGGAATGTTAAATGATTTCCCACTTAGTGAGCGCTTCACTTATTTGCTGGTCCCATAATTTATACCTCATTTCTTAAGTACTGTGGATAAAATGAAATGAAAGTCTCCTTTAAAAAAAAGACAACAGATCAGTTGATTAAATATCAATAACTTTTAAAAGCTCTTCTATAATTTTTTTGAAAAAAAAAAAAAAGAGGATTACTCAGGGAAAATAGATACATTCCAGTTTTTCATTTTTTAAATTAATGTTAATTACCAAAATAATTAATGTTCAAAAATGCAGGAAATGTAATAACAATTTTTCTATATTTGGCAGAAATGTTTATAAACTCAACAATTTTGGAAGATACTTCAGTGCAAGATGAAACAGGTTTTTTTTCTAAGCAGGGCTTAACAGAAAAATTAGTTATCCTACAAAATATACAGAGCTGCCCCTGTCCATGATAACAGCTGCTAGAATAGTTTCTTTCTTTCTGAGACTTACACATAATTCCTTCTTAATAGTGAACTATGGGAATATGTATCAATGTAAAAACAATCAATTTTGTATTTCTTTTTAAAAAATTATGACACTGAATTTAATTGAACCTGAAAATAATTTATGGACTTTAATGCTTCACATGGACTTGAACTACATCCAAAAGTTTATCCTATCATAAGATTTTAAAATACTAGATTTTGCCTGATTTGTTATAGGTACATATTTCTTCAGATAAGACTGAAAGTCCTATTAATTGCAGGTAGCATGTTGGTAGTCTTGGCTAATACTGATTATTGATTTGATTTTGACAATGGCCTTAAATTGCCAAATCAATGCACAATCACTTTTATGCTACTGTAATATTGATTATAGGTAATCTTACCTTAGCGACTACCTCATTTAGATGCCATTCAGTTACATTGATGAAAAAGTAACTTTATGACCAATCCTCAAATTTACCACCTTTGAAGGTCTGTGAAGCAAAGATCATAGGCGTAGTTGCTGTTTCACTTAACAATCAAGTTGCCAATCCCAGTTGTGGTCACTAAACATGGACCATCTCTATTTCATTTTATGCAGTTTGTAAATCAATCTTCTATGTATAGAAAACTCTCCCTGCAGTTTTCTTGGCAAAATATTCAGAAGTCCAGAATGTCCAGATGTTGAGGAGATTCTTTGCCTCCTTCCTAGAGAAGTGACTGGCCCATGATCACCCAGCTGGCTTTATGCCTAAAGTAACTCTCCCAGTTTTTAGCCTGGTCCCTTAATCTCTACTCTAAACTGACTCTAATTTCTTTACAGACCCTTTCTTTTTCAACTTCTTCTTAATTGCTTTTTGAATACATGTTGTAATAAAAGAAAAATGACAATAGATCTTTTAAAACACACTTTTTAAAAAGCTTTCACATTTTTTTTCCTTTTATAAATCAGACCTATATTACTAGTATATTATTATTATTATTGTGCTTTTCATCAAAATTATAATTTTTTTCTTCATGCTTTCATTCTTTTTCCTTTTACCTGGTGCTTAGTTTTTTTAAAAAAACTTTTGTTTAAAATTCTAGGTGGAAAGTTTCATTAAATTCCATGGGCCCATTTCTGACTATATTGCATTGTGCTCTTAATATTAAATATCTGATTGTGGTGATAGATGTGCCAAGTGACAGCAACATTAGAAAGGAGTATAAAAAGTTGAAGAAGTACCAGGGCCTGAAGGAGGAACTGGTGAGTATGTGGAAACTAAAAACAGCAATAGCACTTATTATATATTGTTTTACAGTTTGTTACAGCCCTCTGTAAGTGCTTTACATATTGCCCCCCATAATCATTTTACCAACCTTGGAAGGATGGAAGGCTAAGCCAACTTTGAGCTGGTGAGAATAGAACTGCCAAACTGCTGGCAGCTGGCAATCAGCTGAAGTAACCTACAGGACTGCATTCTAAATGGTGCGTTATCACAGCTGATAAAGCCAAAGTGGTCCCAGTGGTGGTAGGAGCACTTGAGGCTGTGACTCCTAAACTGGAAGAGTAGCTCCAAAAGATCCCAGGAATGGTATTAGAGCTCTTTAGCTGGAAGAGTGCAGTGTTAGGAACAGCTGAGATACTGCATAGAACCCTCAAACTCTCAGGCCTCTGGCAGACAACCAAAAATTGAGGAAGACACATAAAACAGCAAAGTCATTCCTTGTCCACGTTTAATATTTCTTTAGTTACACCACACTAAGCTGCATCAAAAATCCCTACTTAATCTGCTATTTTTGCAGAGTATTAGCAGACTTAAATGCACCTTAAAGTCACAACAGATCACTGGTCCTGAGCGAGACAATATAATGTAAATCACTGGCAATGAGGTTAGGATAACAAAGCAGGTTATCCTCTCAAGAAAAATTTTGCAGATTCATTTGTAGATAGCCACTTCCATAAACAAGTTAGTAAGCTCTTGCCTTGCAAGAGTTCAGAAGTGAATCATCCTATGTGCATAAAGAGAAGTTCGCTTTCTGTTTACCACTATTGCTCCGTCTCAGGTCAACTTGTTCCCCTGTTTACAAAAACAAGCGGTGAAAGTTACTTTATTATCCTTGAAGTAAGGATGAAAAAGAAACATTTGCTTTTCTACTTTATGCATTTGGCTCCTTCCAATTTAAAAACATATTTTACTTTGTTATATCAACGTATATTTCTGAGGTAAGGTCACAATTTGCTAAACAGAAAAAGAACTGTAGCAACAATAAGCATAACCACAAAAGGCTTTCAGCAACATCTGACTTTTGAAACATTGCTTCATTCTTGATGATGGAAATGGATGTTTCAGAAATGAAATTCAAGCCTAGACAGAGCTCTTTATGATAGTCTTCCCTGATATAGTGCTTTTCAATTGAACTATTGCTTTCATCGCTTCCAGCTATACCTTTCCAAGTTTATGGTTTACATTTCACTAATTAACTTCAAGGATACATATGACTAGGTATTTGTTTTTGCCTCTTGACACAGTGAAATTATAGCAACAAGCAATGCAGATGATTGAGAATACTGTATACTCTCATGGTGGGAGGGAAAGATAAGATATCTTAACTGACTTGTTCTGATACAACTTCCCAACCTGATGTCTGTTTGTTACTAGACAAATCAATTCTAATTCTGGAGATTTAAATTACATTACGTTTGTTTCATAATATTTGTTATAATAGGCCAATCTGCTCTACCTGGAAATAAGACACCACTATAAGAAGCAGGCTCTTAATATAGGGATGCTCACTGCTCATAACTTGTCAGCTTTAAATTTCCCATGCCTTTAACCATATAATATAATCTGCCTGGTGATCTCCTGCTGCAATTCTGCAAAACCACAGCATATACACATGGAGCTTTCCTTGAGAACTGGCCATTTTTAACATGCCCATTCTACTATTGCACAAAGGTTAGCAAACAGTTTGGGGGACACTTCAAACTGTTGGCATTGGCCTATAAAGTCCTAAATGGTTTATGACCAAACAGTATGAAAAAAAAATGCTTTTCCTCCAAACATTTCTGATTTCATGGTTAAAATGATCTGCAGGTGTTTTCTTCAAGTTTGCCACCTGCAATGATAGATTGGTAGATAGACAGATAGACACCCCTACCTACTGATCCAAGAAGATCTGCTTGGTGTCAACTATAGAAAAAAATTAAATGTGATAATTGTTGTGGTTGTTATTTTGTGTTTTGTCTATAAGTTCTCAAGAATTGTGTGGCATCTAAAATAAATAGGTACATTTGTTGTGAACATCTTATATGAATATAAATTCCATTGAATGTAATAGCGCATAGTAGAATTGTCTCATTTAAACTGTATTGTAGACTTTAATATGACATTTACATAAACACAATTGAAAAAAATCACTTTTATTTGAAAATATTATTTAACATACACTACAAGCATATGGGCATTATGTGAGGACAGCTAGGAGCCAAAATGAAGGACATGAAAGTAATCCAAAACAGAAAAGAGCCATTTTCCAATTTCCTATGTTTTGAAAAACCTAGCAGCATCTTTGGTGCGACTCATGATGTGAGGGAAAGATTAAAAAAAAATTCCCAAATGCCCGAGAGAATTGCCCATCATAAATCAAAGCCTGCTTCTGATTATCCACAGTTCAGAGAAGTGTGGTATTTGCTTTGAAATCTAACTTTAGTTCCTAGAATCTCTAGGCCCATCCTGAAGGAATCCTAAATTGCAATGTAACTGTACAAGAATGCTGGTATTACAATCCGCACACATATGACACCACTCTGAAACATAATCTTAATACAGTATATAGATTGGGACTGTAAACAAAGCTAATTAAGATGTGGTTCAGTGTATCGTGAGTATGATTAGTCTTGAATAATCCAGATTAAAATGGAAGAAACCTGACAAGATAGAGATAGTTATAACTGGGGGGGGGGGGAGTGGGGGAATCACCCACACAGCTCTAATGTAACGAGATAAAAGTAAACCTATGTGTAGGAAGAAAGTAAGGCTGAGGAAATGGTGGCGAAGATTGGAGAGAAAAAAACATTGTTTTAAACACTACAGCTTTCAGTCTCAGTCACCATAGTAACACCTGATTTTAGCATTCAATCTGATACATCATCATTGCTAGCCAACCAGAAGATGAAAACAACATATATGTTTTTATTAGGCTTGTAGGGGAAGTTAGAAGATACGTTTGTTTCCTTTTCAGCAGATACCTGTTTACAATCACAACCACAGATTTATTATAAAATATGCATTTTTACTATCCGACAGCATTCCAGCTAACTTGTTTATTTACACAATTGTGCATATACATATCTGTATATTTCAAATGCTGGAACATCCAAACCTGCTTACTGAACAGGATATACAACAGGAAAGAGGTGGTTATTAATAGAAGTACTAGAGGCTTTTCTGCTTTATTCTTCGGCACTGCACGCAGTCCTTATTGCTGGATGGGCTAGGTGTATTGATGGTTATGAATCAGCCTATCTGTTGAACTCCAGAAGTTTCCTATTGAAAGCCCTGTTATACCAGTTGTGAAAATGAAGCACCTGTCTGATAGATCTAGCAACCATGTTTGTCCAGATGCATACTTGTTTTAATCAGCATGTTTTAAAAAACTACATCTGGATACATTTCAAGTGTTTTGTTCTCTCTACTCTCTGATTTTATCAAGACTGCTTTTCTATTATCTAGGCTAGCAATAACCAACTTTTATTCTAGCAGAACAGAGCCTGGCCTTCCCTTTTATCAGCCTCTCTACTTTAAACTTCAATCCTACGCAGATATAGTAAGAGCAATGCAAGAATTGGAAGGTTACTTCCCTTCCTGTCCCCTGAACTCTAGAGATACTTCCATTCTTCCAAAGCACAATTAGATTCTATGTGTGACTTAATATTTGACTTGCCTGATTTGCTCACAAATGAAAAAAACCCAATGTTAATACCCTGTTTCTCCAACAATACGGCCTCCCCCAATAGGAAGTCCCAGCATGTTTTATAGGCATGAAATGAAATTAAGCCCCTCCCTCTAAATTAAGGCCTAGATTAAAACATGAGGAATGGGGGGGGGGAAATGGCGGGGGGGCTTGCTGTTAGGAAGTACTTTTGTTGCATACCCGGATATGGTGCTGCCTGCATTGACCCTGATACAAAGTGCCCCACCAACGCTGAGGTCAACATCCAAGCCATCACCGCCTGCCCTAAGATGCAAGGAGGGGGGATTAAGTCACCCCTGAAAAGACGGCCTAGCTGTTTTTTCGGGGCTCAAAAAAAAAAAAAGACCCGGCCTTATTATATGAGAAACACGGTAGTAAATGTTGGACCAAAATTGTACAACTACAGCTAAAATATTGAACCATAAGCAGTGAAGTCTGATTCTAACGTTGCCAATGATATGAATTTAACTACGTTTTGATATCTTACCACTGTCACTTATTATATGGGGATGGATGTATTTACCAATCTACAGAACTGTTCTAAAGCAACCTTCCTCAAGTTGAGGCTTTCCAAATCTGCATAGAATCACTCTGATTATCCCCAGCAAACATGATTATTATAAGGTTTCAGAGAGTTCACTGTTCTAACACGCTACATAAATGTTAATCTGTCCTTATTTCTTCTGACCTCTTATTTCATTTGAGTTCTTTAAAAGTTGCCAACATTCTAGTTTTCACACTCCCCAGACAGATTCATCAAGAGCCAACATCCAAGGGATAAGAGTACTAGGATGTAAAAAGACTCTGAACTTTATAATTTTGAAGTTATGTAAAATAAAGTAATTTCTAGAGGAATAGCTAAAACTTTCTTTTGTTGTAAAAATAACTGTCATGTGAAACAAATTCTGTATCATAGTTGAAATTTACTATTTAGTAGTACTGAGGTTTTCTTCCATATTTTTGTGGTGAGAAGAATAAACACGATCCAACTTCTTTTTTGGGGGTATTGTACAATACCTGTCAGAAAGGGCTACACCTTCCCATTGTACTCAGATGATTCACAACAACTATGACTAGCCAGCTGGAAGCTAATAACATTTTTTTTCAATATACTCACCAGATAATTCTCCCATCCTGAGGGGAAAATAATGCAAAACTTCAAAAATAATATATGAAAGGAGCTGGGAAGACATAATAAATACTGCATGGCAGGAACTATAGCCTATGCTTCAAGGAAATAAACCAAACAATGTGCTACTATGGAGTTTTATTGTTGATTTGAGAGACAATGTGCTACATCTACATTATCACTAGCTTATCATCATAAATGCTTTCCACAGTTTACAGTACATTTTTGCAATTAAATTTCTGTCTAGTAGTTCACTTTGCTTTGAAGCTCACAAATAAGTCTACTTTGTATGTGGGAGAAGAAAGGAAGTCGATAAAAACTCTCTACTTTTAGAAGTAAGAAACTGGGCTAAAGTGTATTACGGATCTCAGCACTCAAACTTATCCGGCCAGTCCATAAAGTTATTGATAAACATATTTGTGTATACATATATTAACTATTTCCTAGGACACCTATTTTAGGCTACATGGAAATCATTTTCTTTATGGGGAGTGTAGCAGGAACAGATAGTTTTGGCCTATACTTGTTTTTGATAAACTCTACAATTGAAGCTAGTTGAGATGCTGCCATAAATAAAGTACCATTCCCCAAATTGGCCTAACCTCCTTTTAAAAGACCATATAATTTTTAGCCTATACATTGTGGAATGAAGAAGTGTGACTCCAAATGCACTTTAGCAAATGTCAAATTCTGAACCACCATTTGTGAAATAAAACTACTTGCCTTTTTTGCTTCAGCTGCCATGCTGAGACTCTCTTATGAATTGGTATAATCTTGTGAAAGGGCAAATTTTTTTGCCATCAAAGATCATCTCTTTTAAGGTAGTGACCTGGTTTAGTGATTGCATTTTCAAATTTGCCCAATCAGAACTCTGAATTCAGAAATTAGTAGTTTTAGAATGAAGAAGAAAAATTCACGTAGCCCTGTGCTCCAGTATATTCTGTAGCAAAATTTTAACTGTTAAGAATAAATGCTGGCTTATTCTACAACTAGAACAGATTATTATCTAATCTGTGGTAAGGAAAATATATTCATTAAAAGATATTTTGGATGACTTAAATTTTTATATTGATTCAGCTTATTAAAATAATGGATTGAAAGGATAGGTTCAATAGAGTTGTTTCCCCCCAAAAAGCTTTTTAAAATATTAAAAAGCTCTTAAAATCACGTTAGGAACCATGCATCTTCCTTAAAAGGCTTTCAACCTAAATTTGTGAGAGCTAATTGTTTGCATGCTTTAGACAGAGGCAGTCTGTTTTAATCACGTTCCCCAGTTGAAGCTTATGGAGCATTAACAGCTTTAATAATATGCATTTACTTGTTCATCTGTAGAATCTTCATGTCTCCAAATAACTTCGGATAGTTTATACTTTAAAAAGCAAATCTACCAGGGATTCCCTTGCAGTAAGTGATGATTTAGGTATTTTGTTTGATCATTCTTCAAGATAATATTGTATTATTTATGCTATGATATTATCCTTGAAGTACTGGTAGTCCACAATTTACAACCATTCATTTAATGATCATTTGAAATTATAACAGGACTGAAAAACTGTCATAAAACTGTTTTTCACACTTATAGTTGCTGCAACATTACCCATAGTCATATGATCAAAATGACAGCAATTGGCAACTGGCGCGCACTGTCCTGCAGTCATATGATCTATCACCTTTTGCAATGTTATGACAAGCAAAGTCAATGGAGAAGCCAGATTTACTTAACAACTATGCTATTAATCTAACAGCTGCAGTGATTCACTTAACAACAGGTGCAGGAAAAGTCATAAAATGGATAAAACTCACTAAAAACTGTCTTGCTTAGCAACATAAATTTTCTGCTCAATTGTGGTTTTAAGTTGAGGACTACTTATATTACTGTTATAACTGTTTTTTAATCAGTTTACTATGTTAGAATGTATGTCACACAGTCCATTATGCTGTCTATTAAATAATTTGAAATAGAAAAGCAGAGTATAAATATTTAACAAAGAAACACATTCCATTCTTTTGACTTTTGTCATGTTAAGCTCATTGTACTTTTGTCATGTTAAGCTCATTAGTGTGATTGTTAATATTGATATGCTATCAGTTTGTGGATACTTATCTCTTTCTTCTTCATTCTCATCAAATTTTAGGATTTATGCTGAATTGTACATTGAGGAATAACAGGCAGGTAATATAAACAATAAGTGAAATCCAAGCCTTCAGAAATTAGAAATAGAACAGTGTTTGACAGTTATAATTAAGGAAAGCCTAGTCTTGCATATAAATGTATAGGACAGAATTTCTCCAATTATCTCAACAATCAACCAGAATTATGAGAACAAATATTATACTCTGGACACCAGATCACTCCCCACAACCTTTTGGAGGCAGACCTATACAAAATGTGTCCATAGTCCTGAATGGCAAAAAACATTTATAATGGTGGTAAGAAATGTCTTTTCCAAAAATATCTACAGCTGATCTTTGACCTAAACTATGAAAAAAATCACCCTGTAACTATTAACACAATATAAAAGAATAATTGATTCCAGAAGCACTCTCAAATTATTAGTTTTAGCATTTGTTAGACCATTTGTCTGTATACAGATTTGATGTAATCTTAGAGGCTGAACTCTAGGGCGGCAGCAGAAATGGGGGAATGATGAAAGCCCATCTCTGATCTAATTTGAATTCAAACATTGTTTTGTGCTAAGTACAGGTAGTCCTTGATTTATGACCATTAATTTCACAATGCTCCGGAATTATGATGGTCTCAGAAAGAGTGCATTCTGGGCTATTAAACTCTTTCAGCCCCACAAAATGTCACCTCCATCCACCCCCATGGTTACATGATCACAACTTGGTTGCCTGGTAACCATCTTGCATTTACAATTGGTTTCACCATTCCACTCTCATATGATTGCAATTTGTGACCTGTTTTCCCAGTTACCAAAAAAACAAAAAACCGATTCAGGAGAGTGGATTCGCTTAACCACTGTGTGATTTGCTAAACAAACATCATAAAAATGGTCAAAAAATGAGGTCTGGTGACATGATGCCTTGACTTGCAATTGCAATGACTTATGACTGAAATTTTGATCCCAATTGTGGTCATAAGTTGAGGACAACCTATAAATGGCTAACAAATAAATGGAAATTAAAAAAACTGAATAAAAGTAATATGTTTGCTTATAGTTATATAATTATGCAACTATCATTGGTTTTATGCTGGTCACCTTGGATTTAATTTCATTTAAGGGAAATATTATTTGAATTAGGCTAATTAAGGGACCACAGCTTTGAGTCTGAGAGAATGATATTTTTTAAACTCATCCAGCAACTTTATGGATGAGGTGAAATTTTACCAGACTTGTAGCTTAGTCCTTGGAACCTCTACATTGATTGCATTATATAATGGGTTAGATCTGGACTTAACTATTACTGGACCCATGATATCAGTAGAACATAACTTAGCTATGATATATATCCTCAGTTAATTTGATGGATCTACACTTATGGAATTTATTTTGGAACCAGAGAAACCACTTTACATTCATCTACCACTGAAACTAAATAAAATCAAAGGCAAATAATAATATTTGCAGTCATTGAGAGGGGAAAAATTCTTTTAGATAGTCTGTTCTGTGAGTAAGCTAGGATAAAGGATAAAATACTAACAAGGAAACCAGGAACAGAGGAATTGAGATAATTATGACTAAGTGATACTAGAAGGATTTTGTAACCTGCCCAAAGATCTACAGTGAATTCCTAGGTGCAATTTTTAAGAATTTAGCAGTAATTAATTTATTTCAGCAACATCACTAAGGTATATTTTCCTTGTCCTTTCAAAAACACTTTTAAAAGCAGCAAAATCTAATTTCATGCATTTTTCCAGCAAAAACTGAAAGAAAAATAGACAAATAGCAACAAGCACAAAAATAATAACACCAAAAGATTGGAAAAATGAATTATAAAGGAAAAACTATTGACTAGAATAATTGCTTAACATTTTGTTTCAAAGTTATTATATTTCAATGTTTCCTGAAAATGCTATTTACCATATTTTATAAAAGCTGCTAGAGTTGCAAGATAAGATCCCAGGAGGTTCTGAAGAATTAAAGAAGTCCCACTCTTCAAAAAGTGTACACTCTTCTGTGTGTAGTTGAAGAAGAATCATATATGGCTAAGAGGTATCTAGAGCAGGGCTGTCAAATTCCTGACCCACAGTATGGATGTGTCATGTGCTGGCCACGTGCCCACCCAGTTTAGAGAAATGAAAAAAAAGTCCCAATATGTCAGGTGACACTGCCCTGATGATGTGAGTTTGACATCTCTGATCTAGAGGTAAATGTTGAGACTACTTTAACTTGTTTCAACCTCCCCTCAGTGTTTCCCCAAAAATATCAAAATGTATATTTTAAGAATGAGTTTGAGACATTCCTTGTTCTTTATAGGTATGTGTTAAATGTTCAAAAAGATAGATGCTAAATCGTTACATGCTGTTAGATCCGGACTACTGTGGCCAGGACAACACACAAATTCACAGGTTCTACTCAGTTATGCATCAATATGTATAAGACACTCCTATGTCTTACAAGATTTTTCTTTGGCATTCATGTAAGTAATAATCTATGTAGCAGCATATATAAAAAGACTAAATGTAGAGTTTAGCACCTACACAGGAAGCTTTATCCAAACTGGTATATTATAGATGTGTTGAGATGAGAAAGGTTGATGTCATATAATATAAAATTAACTCTCAGCCTTAGTACTCTAAAATGTAAAAATTTTATACCACACATCTACATCAATTTTAGTCCATAAATAAAAATAAGAAGTATTTAAAAAGGTATGAAAGTGAGGAATGTCTTAGAAGATTATAATGCTTCTAATAAATATTTACTTCATAATAATAGGTGTTATAAGCTATTATTAGTGCTGACCTAAGGCAGTGAACTTGATTTATATTATAATTATTATTAAAACAGTTTTTAACAGTAGATTTTGGATCATAAAATATGTTTTCAAGATGTCTAATAGAGAAAATAGCATAATGTTGCCATATGTCTTAACTTTCAAAGGGCAGAAATAATGGTAGGTTATACAATACCTGGCTAATAGTAATAGAAATATCCAAGGTAATTCCTGGAATTAAAACCATATATTTCAGGAATATTAAGAAAATTCATCATTTAATATTTTAAAAGCAGGGGTAAGAAAAGAACTATTTTTTTTGAACTTGAGTAGGTTCAAAATTATAATTTTAAAGCTGTTTTAAATAGAATATTTTCAATCCATTGTAAAATGACAGGGAAAATTTGATTAAATCTGGAAATTTTGTTGTCTTTATAAACAGAAGAAAAAAAGAGAGTTTTGGATGGATCAAAAGACATCTCCTCCCAAGAAAGCAGCAAACCCATTTTATAAGGATTTTCCTACAGGTTCCAGTGAGATAGTCATTTCCCAATTTAGACACACCATTCCATCAGAATAAATACTTAATTTCCCAACTGGAGCAGCCCCCAAAATAGGGTGGAGAAGCCAGTTGTTATATTGTATTTAAAATACCTCAAAGAAGGTTGAGATAATAGACATCTGCTGTTGTTGAACTCATGCAGAACAGCTGAAAATACAGTATAACATTGTTCTCTTCTCTTTCTGAGATTAACTGGTTTATTTATTAAGCACCAGCGAAATGATAACACTAGGAGTGAAAGAAAAAGAAAAGAAAAAAAAACCCCTTTGTTCTATCCACCTGGCCTAGTTTAATATTTTCTGTTTTTCCTATGATGGCTAACTGCAAGATTGGGAACTTTCTACATGCAAGGCCAACATTCAAATGTGCTTTATTTTAATTTTACACTGTATTAGGAATCCTAGGCCTAAAGTACAAACAAGGGAATTTTGCTGTCTCTTTTCAGAATTGCTTCATATTATTATTTGTTTGTTTGTTTTTGCACCTTTGATTCCTGGTGATTGCCTGGACAAGTCCCTGCAGTTTTTTTGGTAACTTTTTCAGCAATAGTTTGTCATTTCCTTCTTCCTAGGACTAAGAGAAAATGATTGGCCGGATGTCAACCTGCTGAACGAGATCTCATAAGTCTTTCTGTTATAAATCATGACAAGTTCAGAATGCAGATATGTGAATTTCTTATGTAACAAGATAATAGAACTCATTCTAATTAGCAGGAAATGTTTAAATATGCATAACATAAGCTACTATGAGACTATGACAATAAATCAATTCAAGAATAAAGAAAGATAAAAGTTATACCCTTTAGTATAGGAACAAACTATGATAGATAAACTGCACCCCTATCTCACCTATCTTGGTGCAAATATTTACACCACAAACTGAAAAAGCTTTACTATAGAAAACTATTTCTATTTACAGAAGTTTTGCAATTTTCCAAAGAAAACTAACTTTGATGTTCTCCCCTAGGGAGAATGAAAACACAAAAATACAATATTTCACAATGTATACAAAATATAGAAATTTTATATAATCATAAAGACTATTAATCTGTTTAGCATACTGCAAGTTACAATGTGTGTCTTATCTGAACAGCAATCCACAAAACCATCACTTTGCAAAGTGAAAATAACAGAACAAAAACATGAAACTTCCTGTAATGTTCATATTCTTTTTTGTAGCAATAATTATTGCAATAAAGTAATTGGGGGAAGAGTTGTCCTACTTTATAAGCACCATAGTTCTGTGACTTAGTATTATATTCAGCTGAAGCAGAATTCCACACAATGAATCTATCCAAATTTCAAATCTTCTAAGAATTTATATACATATAGAACTAATTGCAACTTGCAAAATGAAAGGCACCAAATGTACATTCTGAATCTATTCTTCAAAGTATAACCTAGATCCATTTGATATAATTTAACAACTGCTGCATATTTTTCTCTAATCCAGTACCATGCAGAAAAGAGATTGCATTTTTGTTAAAACCTATTGAACTCTACTCAAGAAGGCTTGGTTCCTTTTCTAGGATCCATGGTATTTAAGTTAATTTTAGAATAAGGATATCAAGCAAGTAGCAATACAAAATTAGGAACCAAATTCATTTGCATGAAGAACAATTGAAAAACAATATGAATAAATATTTCACTGGAGATAAGCAAAATGAAAATTGTTTTCATCTTTTTATTTAAGTATAGACAGATACCTATATTTTTGTGGACACACTGGTGTATATACAGTTGAACCTCTGATCATGATTATAATTCGTTCCATAACTATGGTCCCAACCCGATTTGGTTGTGACCCGAACTTACTTTTGGAAATCTGGCGCTTACAAAAAAAAAATGGCGCGGAAGGGGAAATCAGCTGCAAAAAAAAAAAAAGGGGGAATGTTTTGGTTGGAACCTGATTTGGTCATGGTCAGAAATGTTCATGACCAGTGGTTCTACTATATAATGAATTATTAATACTATATTATTCTATATTGAATCAGCTAAACTATATGTTATATTTCCTTTATATTTCTTGCTGGAAGTAAAGCATTTTCAAGCAACAGTACTAAATAAAAAAATATGTATGTATGCTTTCAAGTCAATATGTCAGCCTCCTGGATAAATCTCTGCAGTTTTCTTGGCAAGATTTCAGAAGAGGTTTGCCATTACCTGCTTGCTAGGAGTAAGAATGATTGGCCAAAGTAACACAGCTGGTTTAGTTCCTAGGGTCATTTTCTTCATGTTTTTCTAGCCTAGTGCATTAATCACTAGACCACAAAAGAAACTAGAAAAACATTTATTTACAAAATATTTGCAGTTTTTCAAACATACCTTTGCTTCAGGGTTTTGCATATATATAATTTGCATATACTTTTTTTTTAAAGAATGGAGTGAATCTGTCATTTTTACTTTTCTCTGAAACACTTCCTCTTTTTTTCCCTTACAGAACCTTTACAAAGTTGGGTCAGACTGGAGAATATTTTAATAGAACATAATTCTACTATCCCAAAATATTAGGAACAACTTTCAACTGCAAGTGAATCAACAAAATGAAGATATTCCAATGAGAGGGTGGACAAGGGCGGTGATTGTGAGAGATTCATTATTATGTGAAATGGAAGCAATTATTCAGACTAGCTAGTGAGAAATATAAAATAGGTATAGAATACATGGTACCAGGCTCAACAGTAGCAACTGTGAGAGGGATCTAGATATCCTAGTGGATCACCAGTTAAATATGAGCCAGCCATGTGCTGCAGTTGCCAAAAAATGCTAATGAAGTCCTAGGTTGTATCAACAGAGGATTAGTTTCAAAATTATACAACGTAATAGTACTGCTTTATATTGTGCTGCTGAGACCACACATGGAATGTTGCATCCAATTCTGGAAGTTTTAAAGAAGAAATTGGAGAGTCATTTGCCCAACATGGTAAAGGGTCTTCTGTTTAAGCAGGTAGTTGGACTAGATGACCTCTGACATGCCTTCCAACTCTTATTATTCTATGTTCTATATAGTCTTCCTGCTGCATATACCTGGATATGGAGGGAAGATTACCAGGGTTCAACAAACCAACTGTTAACTTTTGTAGTTAGCATCAGGGTTGGTGAAGTTCTTTGCTGTCTCTCTCTCACAGTACTGGGCTGCACTTCGAAGAACAGCAGTGTTTATTCTATTGAAAAAGGTAAGTTAATGACACAGAAAGAGATATTATAGCACTATCCAAATCAACACATCCAAGTGTTTCAATTGTGCTTTACCAGCTGTTCTGCCACTGCAGATGATTTGAAATTTGCAAGTAGGGAGAGGAATCCCAAATGAGGTTTTGGGGAAAAAAGACCAAAAGAGGACTTGAAAAATTTAGAATAATGTCTTAAATATTTATAAAAATTGAATCAGTATCAGAATCAATATTTTCTAATTTGGTGAACTAGACTGGGATATATTGTTGACAGACTGCATATTGTTTAGAAGTTAGTCAGAATTTTTATAGAATAAAAATTTGAGATGTTTACACTTAAAAAAAAAATCCAAGTCATTTGAAAAAAAAAAGCTATAATATAACCATTAACAGACCCATACAATTCTTCAGGTTCTTCTATACCTGAAAATAATTAAATGGGGTGGGTAGGGGGAAGTAGAAACAAAGAAAAAAAGACAGGCTTTCTGTCAGAAAAGGGGAAGAAAAACAAACTGCCACTATATAATGTCCAAGGCTCTTTTGTTAAATTCCAGATTCTATAGCTCTCTTTCCAAGGTCACTACAATCTACTGTCTTTCAACTCCAAGCTTTCCTTCAACTCCAGACTCCAGCCATTGATAGTATCCCAGAGGAGCACCTGTAATAACATTCTTCCATGCTCATCCCTCTATCCTATTAACAAATAGGCTCAAAGTCCTTGAAGTTAAGCACCAGCTCTTGTTATTCAAATTTATCAAACACTCAAAAGAGAGAGAGAGAAAAAAAAACAATCTGGGTGGCAGTGTTACTGATTGTCCTCTACTTTTACTTCCCCTTGTATCCAAAGAAAATTGAGAAGTACTTTTAAAAATAAAATTCATTGGAAACTATACAATAAAACCTAAAAAGAAAATGGAAGAAAATCTATCGCCTGAAAAGGATTATAAGGAAAAAAAAGTCCAATTTAAAATTGAAAGGCATTTGTGAAAAATCCAGCAATAAAAAAAAAGACACTAAATTTGACTTCAGGCTTAATCTCACAGCTTAACCTCTTCTGTCTTCAATTTTAACTTTTTCTTTTATCCCCTTAGGGTGTTCTCTCAAATAATAGAATTTAAAGAGTATCTTTAAATCAGGCACCAGGCCCGGACGGATTGCCAGCGGAATTTTATAAGACACTACAGGAATCGTTGAATCTTCCATTGCTAGAAGTTATGAATAAAGTTATGCTAAAACTGAGGACACCTAAATTGTGGTCAGACGCATATATTACACTTGTGCCAAAGGAGGATGCTGATCCACAACAAATTAAGAACTATAGACCTATTTCCCTGCTCAATTCAGACTATAAAATCTTCACTTCAATAATGGCAGAAAGACTTAAAAGATATTTGAATAACTTTATTCATTCTGATCAAAATGGGTTTCTGCCAAAAAGACAAATCAAAGACAATATGAGAATAATTCTGGACACTTCGGAATATTACTAGGAACATGCTGAAAAACAAATGGCTTTGATATTTTTAGATGCTCAGAAAGCCTTTGATAATGTGAATTGGCGATTCATGTTATTACAGTTGAAGCAGATGGGCTTTGGAAAGAAATTTATTCAAGCCATAGAAGCTATATATCATAAACAAACAGCAAAGGTAATGATAAATGGGGAATTGACAGATTGTATCGATATAAAGAAAGGGACAAGTCAAGGTTGCCCGCTGTCACCTCTATTGTTTGTGTTAACATTAGAAGTACTACACAGAAATATTAGAGAAGAAAAAGATATAAAAGGAATGAAAATTAAAAAGGAAGAATATAAATTACAAGCATTTGCAGATGATTTGGTTTTTATCTTAGAAGATCCACTAGAAACAGCATCTAAGTTGATAGAAAAGATAGAGGAATATGGAAAGGTAGCAGGTTTGAAAATAAATAAGATAAAACGAAGATTTTGACAAAGAATATGTTAGCAAAACAAAAGGAAGAATTGGCGGAAGTTTTGAAGATCCAGGTCACAAATAAGGTTAAGTATTTGGGGATATATTGGACAGCAAGATGTGGTACACTTAAAGAGAACAATTATTATAAACTCAAACAACAGATTGTGACAGATTTGGCAAAATGGGAAAATTAATAGGGAGAATATTAACAATTAAGATGAATGTATTACCTAGAATTTTATACTTGTTCCAGACAATTCCAATTAAGTTAGGAAAGGATTATTTTGAAGATTTGAATAAAATAGTGTTGAAGTATATTTGGCAGGGAAAGAAGGCAAGAATAAAACTAAACCTATTGCAAGATGCTAGAATAAGAGGAGGATTTGGCCTGCCTAATTGGGAGTAATATTATCAAGCAATAATTATTATCAATAATTTTATAATATAAGGATAATAGAATTATAGAGAATACAACATTACGATGTATTATTATTGGATGGATTTATGACAAGGTAAGGAATGTTATAATATAAATTAATCTAAAATGTTGAATATCTCGCATAAAATGATGGAATAATAGCTATAGTCAAATAAATGATTAATGATTTTACGCACACACACACACATACATATACACACACTGTGTGTATATATACACATACACATACCCATACAGTATATGTTTTCTTAAGTTTTGATGAACACTATACAGAAGCCTGATGATGGCAGATGAGATTCTGCCGAAATGTTACAACTTTAAAAGCACAACTATAATGACGTGGGAAAATACCCTAACAAAGCTGAATACCATATATATAAATACCTGCAAAAACTTAACACACACACACATCATATATATATATATATACTATACATATGATGTTTGTTTTCTTAAGTTTTCGCGGGTACTTACATGTATGGCATTCAGCTTTGTTCGCGTATTTTCCCACGTCATTGTAGTGTTCTTTTAAAGTTGTAGCAACATTTCAGCAGAATCTCATCTGCCATCATAAGCCTGATGATGGCAGATGAGATTCTGCTGAAACGTTGCTACGACTTTAAAAGAACAACTACAATGACGTGGGAAAATATCCGAACAAAGCTGAATGCCATACATATACATATGATATATATGATGGATAATATGAGATTTTATACAAACTATAAGTGAGGACTACGGAGAGGTAGCGCTTGTAGACTTGTAACCAACTGACACACTGTATGTAACTGAAAGATGGTTTTATGTTTTATGTTTTGTTTGCGTATGTTATTTAAAAATAAAAATTCTTATTAAAAAAAAAAACAGACCCATACAAAAACGAATACTGCACACCACAGTCAAATGCTTCCTTCTTACAAGCTTATGCCTGCATATATCTTATTTTGCTAATTCTGAATAGGAGGATTCATCACCTAGAACCTACCTTGAATAATGTTTAGAAAATTTCCAACAAAGACTGTGGAAGAATCTCCTAGTTATCATTACTGCAGCAAATCTTTCCACACGTTGCTTTGTTACAGAGACTTCTGAACTGTCAATTAAAAAAAAACAAAAAAGGGCCTTTGAATTTTTGTTATTGTATTTTTCCATATTTTTGTTTTTAATCCATATGCTATCATCTGCAGAGTTACTAACTCTAGCAGGAGATGCAAAGGGATTTTCTTATCCATTGGAAAACAGGAAGTTGTGCAGTGGTTAGAATGCAGAATTGCAGGCTACTTCTGCTGACTGCTGATTGCCAGCAGTAGGGCAACTTGATCCTCACCAGCTCAAGGCTGATTCAACCTTCCATTCCATGCTATTGTTATTTAGGAGGGTCAGTCAAGCATTGGTTATCCAAGCAGCTCTGTGTTCCTCTTTAAAGTCCCCTCTCCTCATGCCAGACCCACACAAATTTTCTTACAGCCTATTATAGATTCAAAGTATTGGTTACTATTTAGTGAGGAGCTGTGTGGTGGCTGACCTATCCTTTAGCTTCTGCTACAATAAAGCTTGTTTCAAATATTACAATGTTTGTATGCAGTTCTCTCTCTTCTCATGTACACACACAGAGCAGTGACTCACAAGCTACAGCAGCAATGTTTCACCCAGGCTTTCATGTTTTCCCTGGAATTCAGTAATGAACTCATTAAATCACCAGCTTAGTGTGATAGAAAGTCATTCAGCTACTGATGTTGTTGCTATGGAAACCAGCACTCTTGCTTAGAGATCTTCCTTCTGCACTGGACTTGTAATTATTGTCAAACTCAACACATCTTCCCCATCCCCCACTCAAACGCAGCATCTTCCACTATCATTAACAGTCTTCCTACCAAAAGTAAATCTATTTCATCAACAATTATTTAATCTATTATGATTATTTTAATTGATTTCCTCCATTCTTTGCATTTTGTCTCCCATCCTGGCTTACTACCAATTCTTTCCCTGGGAGAAGGGATGATACTGGTATTATAAAACTCCCTTTTTACAACCTTGTGGTCCATTAAGGTAATATTTCATGATGAATATTTAAAAACTACCAGCATTTTACATAGTGTCATTCTTTACATGTAAGAATGGTAGAAATCTTATGTGGGAATTAAGATCACCTCTTCCAATTTCTTATTTCTTTACATACAGGTATTTCTTGGTTAATAACTGCCCTGTTAAAAACCATTTAAATTTACAATGGTGCTGAGAAAGTAGCTTTATGTCCTCAAACTTACAGCTGTCAGACTGTCCCCGCAGTCACATGATCATGATGCTGGTGCCTCACAACTGATCCGCATTTACAAAGGTCAAAGTGACCCATGATCTCCATTTGTGAATCTCATAGCCAACTTCTGATGAAAAAAATCAATGGAGAAGCTGGCAGTGAGTTTCAAATCATGCTTAATGACTACAGGTGACTTAACTACTGTAGAACTATAATCTAATTCTGGTAGGGGCACATGTTTCATTTAATGACAGAAGTGTCAGAGCCAATTGTGGTCATTAAGTGACACAATTATTGAGTAAAAATTATTTGCACACACACACACACACACACACATACACTCTTCCGCCAAACAAGCTGTATGTTACAGAGGTTAAGATGTTGGACTCTGTGTGTATGTATGTGTACACACACACACACACACACACACACACACACACACACACACTTCCCCCAAACAAGCTGAATGTTATGGAGGTTAAGACGTTGGTTAAGATGTTGTCACCAAGGAGATGCAGGTTTAAATCCATCCTCAGCCATACATGCTCAATGGATTATTTTTGGCCAATTGCTCTCCCTCAACCTAATTTACCTCATTGAGCAGTTTCATAGAAAAATGGAAATATTCTACCTAAAGCACCTGAAGAAATGGTTTCTACTTCTTTTCCTACATTCTATATAATCAGCTGAATGGTTTTGGAGAGCTTAAAACATGTATGCCATTTTGATTATCCCTAACAATAGTACTATCAAATACAATTTATCGAAAATTTATTCAACTACTAAAATAAAACATGAAAATATAAAAATCTTTAAGCAGCAGTCTTTTCTAATCATTATATCCACCTACTTGGTGATAAATGGTTTTCACCAATAGCAAAACAATTTGGTACTACTAAATTTCAGCAGAAAAACTTGATGGCAGTTTTAAAGAAAATATATGTTACAGAATTTGCATCTCTTTTCATGAACATTTTTGTCTCCAAATAAGAACATGTTTCTCACAGACTAATTAAGTAGGGATTTAATGTTTATACTTCATGAAATCCTGATATTCCAATACTTAGATCTTCATAGGTCTCCTGATGACATTTTCTGGATAATTTTTTTAGTACTCTCCCACACAGTTGTTAACTCCTACACATTGATCTGAAACTTTCAGATAAAAGCTGATAGTCTGGAAATTTCACTTTCCGCTAAGTTATCATTTCCTGAATTGAAATAAAAACAAACCAAGCAAACTCAGCCTTAAACACAGGAGGGCGTAGCCACTGACACAGTTTGGAAGTTTATATAGCTAGAGACAAGTAACTCACAATTGATGACTAATGAGAAGTTCAATTTTTGTTTCAACAGAAATCAACTATCTAGCCCTCAAGGGGTGGAGATGGTGGTGTGAAAAATTGTCATTGGTCCTGTCAGATTATTGGCATTTCCAGAGGTAGAGGACTCAACCATATTAATAAGGAAGCTCTGATAATTTTTTTTAACATTCTCTGAGAATTTATGCTGCATGTCATTGACATGCTGGTCGTTGACCAGAACTGCTGATGGGACAGGGCTTTAACTGATCCTCATAATCTTCTGAAGGGTCAGGGGTCACCTAGTGATATAGTGAGGTCACTGGAAGGGTTATGATGGAAAGGTAAAACATAAAAGCAGCCTCTTTATTGTCATTTTTCAGCTTTCTTTTGGGTAGAACTGGAGCAAGTTGGCATCATTTTCAACACCCCCTTTCTTGAACTTCTTTTGAAGTTTTAAGAATGAGAATGAGAAGCTTCTAGGCGGCAAACAAGTATCTTCAGGAAAATCTTCCCAAACTTAAAAAATGCTATAAAATCGCATCACTGAAATCACTGCCCATTTTACTACTGGTGTAACTTTGTGATGTTGAAAACTGAAAATCAGCTTCCATTGTCCATACTGTTGCCTCACTTTGGGGGGGTCGGCAGGAGGGGAAGGGTAGAACTAGGTCACTCTCATGCTTACATAAACCAACATAAAAATACTTCCTTTTTTCAACTGCCTAAGTCACTTTCCTCAGAAACTTCCTCTGTCATATTCTTGAAATGTCCTTGGATATCCCCTTCTCTTTGGAGACATTTAAGATAGAAAAGGAGATAATATAATGTATTCAGCTAGTACAATTACCCTACGGTAAATTTCTAGCTGTCAATGAATTCCTGGTAAATACTTAGCCATGTGCTTTCCTGATATACATATATTATCGTAGACCACAATTTGTATTAATTTGGTTAAATGTTACATTTGTACAAGATCAAAATCTGCAAAAAAAATAAGGGGAGAAAGTCAATTTGAACAGTATATAAAAAGCAATAGGCAGTGTTGGTTAATACAGTAATAACAATAACATAACAACGTACTATAAAGTTGTAGGAAAAATTTAAAATATATAACTTATAATTCATATAAGGGTCACTGTGGTGCAGTGGTTAGAGTGCAGTACTGCAGGCTACTTTTGCTGTCTGTTGGATGCCTGCAGTTTGGCAGTTCAAATCTCACTAGGCTCAAGGTTGATTCAGCCTTCCATCCTTTCGAAGTTGGTAAAATGAGGACCCAGATTGTTGGGGGCAATATGCTGACTCTGTAAATTGCTTAGAGAGGGCTCTGTGTGTACCGTGTAAAGCACTGTGAAATGGTATATAAGTTTAAGTGCTATTGCTAATATTTCTGGAACTGGAAAAAGTTTTTCTAGAGTGGTCAAATGAGCCGAGTTGTTCCAGAAAAGGATTCTTTCTGGATTTATCAATATGGTGGTCACCCTACACAGTTCTCCCATAGTTGAAAATTTTGACTTTCATCTATTGATTTATTAGTATTTTACTCTAAATTACCATTATTATATTAATTGCCTTATTGTGTGTGTGTGTGTGTGTATGTGTGTGAAATATATACAACTTGGTATTTTTCATCTTGCTGTTCTTTTGGGTTTTGGCAGTCATCAATTATTTAATAGCCTCCAAAATACTCCATCAAACTGTTCTGTCCTGAGAAGCATCCTGTGCTGTCTTACTCTCAATGGTAGAGAAGCAGGATATAATGAAATGTACCCGCAGTTACTATTACAATGGAAAAACAAATTTCTTTTTTCTTATAAAAGGCAAGGTGTATCCTAGAAAAGGTCGTAATTACCATGCAGCAAAAAACAGTATTTTGTTCAGCACTTCTCCTTTTATCAAGTCAACAATGCCACAAAAATATCTAGGGCAGTTTTGAGGCACTCTAATGTCCTAGTTTCATTCCACAATTCATATAGGAGTGTCTTTATTATGTTCTTTTCTTTTCTTAAATATGACAGCAGATGCATTTATTTGACATGTTGAGGTCAAGTTTGATGGGAATGAACTGATCCTGCACATGTTCTTAGGAGTCATAGGAACTTCTTTCTAAGGTGCTCTTCCTGCTGATGAAGGGCTTTTTGCTCTCTCTACTATCCCCTCTTCAACTCAGTATATAGGTTTGTGGAGATAGAATACAAAGCTTCTTCATAAAAAATGTTCCTGTTAAAGGCAACTATACCTTTCTGTTTTATCAACAAAAATGATTTTCTGTGACCTCAGAAAGAAAAGACACCAGACAAAGCTTTTCTTTTTCCACCAAACATGGGGAGGGTGTGTGAAGAAAAGTGAAGATATTTAACATTTGTTTGTTTAATTTTATTCTGTCACACTTCTGGTGGAAGGCCTTGATGACAGTAACCAACAGTCCCTTTAGTAATGTGGGTTTGTTTTTGCTCCTATCCCAGTTCCTACCTTTCATTTCTTCATGTTGTATAATATAACTTTATTCTTCTTGATCTTATTTACATGTGAACCACCTGGAATCAAATCACCAGGAATGAAAACATCAGGGCTGTCAAACTTGTGGCCTGCAGGCCAGATGCATCATGTGCTGGCCATGGCCACACCCAGTTTGGGGTGTGGAGGGGAAAGTCCTGATACGCCATATGATGACACCATGATGATGTGAGTTTGACACCCCTGGTATAAACTACTCAAAGTCAACTTACATAAATACCAAAAAAAAAGAAAAACCACTCCCAAATTTTCACTTTACAGTGGCTCTTTAAATGTTATAGGCACAGCTGAGGTTGAAAAAGCAGGAAAGAAGAGGATTTTCAAATGCTGCACACCCACATGTAGCACTTGTCATCTGTCCAAGTGACAGAGCTGAGGTTTTTAGGAAATGGTGTACACGCACGTGCAAAACGCACTCTCACCAGGAGTGGGATTCTACCTGCCTGAGAACTGGCAAATCGTGCCACTGGCTGGCGCCATCAGCTGTTCTGCTGTGCTGGGAGATTTAGATTAGCTAGAAAGCAGGAAATCGTTGGATTTCTTGCTTTCTAGCTAATCTAAAAGCAGAGCTGTGCCTGAAGCTTCTATTATTCAGTGCAGACTCAGGTAGCAGATGGCAGAAACACAGATCTCTAAGTGAATCTGTGATTCTGTGAGTAACTCAATCTGCCTGCCTGCTCTGCCTGGTTTTAGGTAAAAGTTGCTCTGTTTTTAATAAAAAAATTCAATATTTACATACATAGTGTGTTGTGAGTTAATGTTGTGAGTTTGCTTGCTAGCAAATTTTATAAGTTTGCTTGCAAGCAAATTTTATGTGACAGACTCAGGTAGCTGATTGCAGAAAGCTAGATCTCTGAATGATTCTGTGATTCTGTGAGCAACTCAATCTGCCTGCCTGCTTTGCCTGATTTTGGGTAAAAGTTGCTCTTTTTTAATAAAAAAATTCAATATTTATATAAATATTTATAATATGTACATACAAGCCATGCCCAGCCAGTCACATGACCACCAAACCACCAAACCCACAAATTAGGCCACACCCACAGAACCGGTTGTTAAGAAATTTGAATCCCACCCCTGGGTGTTATTAAATGTAAACCTAGTCACGTGGAATCAGAACAGTAACTCCCATAAGACCTTTCTTACTCTAAATCAAGAAGCAGGCAAATTGCTATTGTAACTTCTCACTGCATCACTTAGGAAATGATCAGTGTAAAGAAGACTAGTCAATACTCCATGGTGCAGGAAACCAATGGAGTATTCTTCTGACTTAATTAGCTTGATTGTGTACTGTCAGATCCAATAGTACCCATATATTTTTGAAAGATGAAATGGGGTACGATCTATTATCTTCTGATTTATGTATATTACAAAGTATGTGCTATACAATTGTGAGAATAAGTGCTTTGAATCTCAAGGCTAAAGTTTGGGAATTATGTACAACAATTAAAAGCAATTAGAGTAGAATATTTCATGATTAAAATATAGCCTAAAGGAACTTCAGAAGGCCCTAACTTTAATTTGGATCAGATATCTCAGCACTGGAAGTGAACATTCTTCTCACATTTCAAAAATATTTTGCAGAGAGTTCACTTGGCAATTCACAGTCAGAATTTCTTACTGCTTTTGGTTTGCTTTGATTGATTTCAAATTCACATTCCAGTATTGGAAAATTTTCTGAACCAGGACTCCTTTCCCTTTATCAAAATGCTTATGTAGGCTATGATTCATTGATTACAATCACACTTCTACTGTCCTGTTTTCCAAGTGACGTAGGACATCTCACCCATAATCAGTTTAAATGCTGGATGAAAGTAGATAATACAGTAATGAGCTATGCCACCAAAGCATGCAAACAATATAGAAGACTAAGTAATGATTATTCATTTGCTAAATTTCCAATATTAATTCTGCTTTCCAGTAAGAACTCAGAAATGTATACAAGAAGTTGGCCATGCTGCAACAGATATTAATAGGTAGCAGTATTATCTAGGGTTTCAGATATAAACTTTTCCCACTGCCATCTTAAAATGAATGTGTACTTTACTATAAAGATATATATTTTCTGATTAGCATGAAATCCCCCACTGACTCTTCTACCAGCATCATCAATGTCATCTGGCAACTGGCTCCCAGAGAGAAAATATTGTATATTCACAATGCTAAACATCACAATTTCTATTGCACAACATGTAGTCTAGACATTTGTCTGTTTCTATAGGTCTTGTTATCAATTAATTCATTATAAATGAAACAGTGCGGTTTGTTTCCTATAGTACTTCAGGAATTGTCCTTCAGCTTAAAGTAAGGTAGATCTTCCTGTATGGCAAAGGATAATTGATATCGGATAAAGTTCTTGGTCTCTGGAAAAAGATCAAGGCCTTTAATTTAATCTAAATAATCCATATCCTCTATTTTTAATAAATATATAAATAAATATAAGGAACAGATTGATTTGAACTGTTTCAGCAAAAAAATCAAAAACTCATAAAATTTTACCAAATGGAATAGGCTGCATCATCTTCTATATCTTCAATGCCAGTTTATTCAGGAAACAATTCTATTTTTGAAATAATCTATTATAAATCATCCCTTCCTAGTTTGAATAAATATTATAATACATAAGCAAAACAATCCTTTTTTAACATTAATTGTTAATCATCCCATATGCAAAATTGTTTTTCTAACAAGAAGACAAAAATCTATTATCCAGGTCAGAATGACACTTTACAGGGCCATTAAGCACAGATAAAATTACTTCATGGGCACAAGTGACCCAGGCACAGCTGTCTGTTTTCTTTTTAAAAAAACTGAAGCATTTTTTTTTACCAAGAAAGAGTATACCCAGGTCAAAACATAGATCCCTCTCCCCTCCCTTTGTGGCTTTCAAGAGTATTTTTCTAAAGCAGAGATAGACACTTGTTAAAAGTCAAGGACAGAGTTTAACATTTTGAGACACCATTTTCACTTCTAAGGGGCAGGAAATGTAAATCAGTTTTAATAGTCATGATCAAAGACAACTCTGAGGACTGAAAAAAAGGGAAAACGATGGTCAAGCATGGCCCATCCCTGCTTTAACCCACCATATTTGCCTTATTGTTGCTTTGAACATACTCAAATTCCTAATTTTATTCTTCTTTATTTGAAGCATCATATTTATATATATGTATATGTATATAAATCTACACTGGAAAACACTGCAAATCTTTTGGGAACATAGAGTTCAACAACACTAATATCACAGCATAGACCTTATGGGGAGCCAAAATATAATTCAGTAATGACCAACCTTCTGAAAAACATTTCACAAGTTCAGTTCACAGTACATTATAGCTTCATTCTAACATGTATCAGGATCCTTGTAGCTTGTTTAATTCTGTGGGCTTTAAAGCCAAACAAGATGAACATATATATTAAATATCTTAAAACAACACTCATGGTATAGAGAGGTAGAGGACAACTTTTTTCAATTATATTCCTGCTTCATTTAATTTTAAAGGTGAATACTTTTCATCCACATCTAACAATCAAAAGCATTGGTGTAGTAGGCTCATACTTCTACTACTACTACTACTGCTACTACTACTACTACCACTACTACTACTACATTCATGTCGAAAGCACCTACCAAGACACTTCCAGATTGAAAGGATTAGCTAGTGATATCACTGCTGCCAAGGGGATTCCCAAGGAGGCACCTTTCATGTCCTGGTATTTGCCCACCAAAGTGGTACCTATTTATCTACTAGCATTTGCATGCTTTTGAACTGATAAGTTTGGCAGGAGCTGGGACAAACTGATGGGAGTGTATTTTGTCATGCGGCTTGCAGTCTCAGGTTTTGAACTGTTGAGCTGTCGACCTCTAAATGGTCTTTTGACTCAAGTGTCTGAATCACATAAACCACCATAGCCCATTGGTTCATAGGATGGGATGACACTCTTTTAGAAGGGCAGCTAATACTGTACTTATCAACGTTGAAAGGCTTTGGAGAGGATAAATTATTGGGTCTCCAAAGTTAATTCAAGTAGATGTTCAGGTACTGAGCTATTTCTAGAAATTAATTATTTTAACTTCACAGTAAAAAATTAGTAAAGATAATTAGATTTCCTTGTGCTCTCAGTCTGGTTTACTAGCATGGAGAAAGTCTCTTCACAAGAGCAACTATTTTTAATAGCAATTTAATAATTTAATACCAATATAATACTAGTAATATATCTAGCTTTAATATATGGACAAACTGTTCTTTAGATATTGTTTTAGATGAAGAGAGGTATCTCTTTAAATAGCTAGAATTTATTTTTAAAAATATAACTTCAAAACATATGCTGGCTTATTTTTTTCCAGTAAGTTCCAGAAAATTCCTTGATATAGTTCAATATCATATTTGTACCTGGTAACACCCAACACGCTTGCCCATGCTTTCATCATTATATCTAAGAATGTAATTGCATGCATAGCCACAATTTCTCATTTTTTAAAATTAATCTGTTTTCTGCCTTGCCTGAATAACCACTTCTTAAAACGTGAAAGTTTGTAACTCTTTTGTAAATGCCCAATTGGACTAATCAAAATATTATTCAGTGGATCTTGGATTTTAAAGTGTCCAAGGTGATGTCCATTGTTATAATAATTTAATAATTCCATACGATCATTCAATAATGCAAGTTTCAAAACCTTTATTCGGTATAGAGTAAGGTGAGGAATGAGACGAAGTGGCAATCCCCAATAAGGGCATTACCCTGCCTTCTGGAACTCTCATTATACTAAAAAGTACAAATTAATTGAATGGCTTTTGTCAGTGTTACCAGCTCAGCATTTAATTGCTTTGAAGTACTGCTTCTCTGGTGGAAATTAACAAGGGCTAGATTAATGCCAGTTCCCACAGGGCATCTGTCATGAACTTAATTGTACCACCACCCAACCTGGTTCTCACAGATAGCGAAGCCATTCCATGATGTTATCTCCACCTCTTATGAATCAGCAGAATGAAATTCTATATAACTTGAGTTAGCCAACCTTCTAGGTGAACAGAGCAAATACAACTATGCTTTTGTTTTCCTATCACATATTTTTAACCTTTACATAAAACAACTTTACACTGACTCAAGACTTCCTTGCCTAGCATCATCTATTTTTATGATAAATGGTTTTCCATGGGTACAAAGGTGGGTTTTCCCTACTTCTGCTACCCAAGACTTTTTAATTGGAAATGTCAAGAGTTCAATCAAGGATTTTCTGCAAACTAAGTGTGTTTTATTATAATGTGTGGATGCTCTGTTGGAGACCAGCACAACTATTTGACCTCAGTTACTGGCAAAATCAGTTGTGTCCACAGAAAATGAGAGGCTGTTAATCAACTGGCTGGCTAGGGAATCTGTGGCAAACTACATAGAAAAAGAAAAGACAATGAAACAGAGAAGGTCTAAGGGTTTTAGATGTTCCTGGCTTGTGCAATTCTCTGCATGTTCTGTGGGAAAAAGAACTAAGAAGGGAATAGTCCTTCACTTGAGATCAGATTCAGAAATGAACCCAACCTCCAGAGCAAATTGGAATCTGATACCTACATCAAAGTGCTTTGACTCTATTGTATAAACTTATAGCTTAAATCACAACTACTACTATCTTTACTTAAACTAGAGATATTTTGGGTCAGCCATCTTCAAAATAGGAAGAATGATTTGAATGATTTTAATGTATAGGAGAGATCTATCACTGTAGCATAGAGGTATGTTGCTGCTAATTTCATGGTATGATACTCAAATGTAGCCAGCTGCCCAGATGCAGCTTCCTATCTTCACTTTCCTCCAAAACTAAAGCCAGGAAACTAAAGAGAAATTAATAACTGAATCATGATATCTGTTCAGAAATTATAGATATTTTATTTTGTAGTCCCAGCACTTAACAAATCCATACAAGTTACATCATATATTCATAGAAAAAATCTACAGTGTAGAAAATGTATCCAGAAAAAAGATACCTAAATAACTGAAGTAAGAGAACCAAATAAGATTGATGCAAGATCAATTGGAACATTAATCAATCAGTTCTTGTATATAATTAAATGTATAGCTTTTTTTCTTTTTTTATAGAGAGCTGCACTATGAACTGCATTTTGTTTCTTCTGTCTATTAAACTGCAACCTAGATTTTTCACCAGAGGAAATCTGCCAGGCATTACTCATTGTCTTATAACAAAGGCATAGATCAGCGATCGCCAACCTTTTGGACCCCAGGGACCACCAAACTCATAATTTTAGATCCCAGGGACCACTAACCGGTTCTGTGGGTGTGGCCTAATTTGTGGGTGTGGCTTGGTGATCATATGACTGGCTGGGCATGGCTTGTATGTAAATATTATAAATATTTATATAAATATTGATTTTTTTATTAAAAAAGAGCAACTTTTACCCAAAATCAGGCAAAGCAGGCAGGCAGATTGAGTTGCTCACAGAATCACAGATTCATTCAGAAATCTATCTGCCATTGGCTAGCTCTGTCTGTCACATAAATTTTGCTTGCAAGCAAACTCATAAAATTTGGAAGCAAGCAAACTCACAAAATTAACTCAGAACACATCATGTATGTAAATATTGAATTGTTTTTTTATTAAAAAAAAGCAATTTTTACCCAAAATCAGGCAAAGCAGGCAGATTGAGTTGCTCAGAGAATCATTCAGTGATCTATCTATCTGCCATCGGCTAGCTCAGTCTCTCAAATTTGCTTGCCATGAGTCTGCACTGAATTTGCTTGCAAGCAAACCTTCAGTCCTAAGGGAAGCAGAGCCAAAGATCTAAAGACTAGTTAGAAAGCTAGAAATCCAACCATTTTCTGCTTCCTAGGTAATCTAAATCTTCAGGCACAGCAGAACAGATGATGGTTGGAAAAAGGAAAAATAGCAATTTTAGCCGGTAAGTTTGCCAGGTAAGGAGTGAGTGGGTGGGAACATTCCTGTGGGCCAGGAATGGGGGTTGGAGGATTTGCACAGAACTACTCAACATCTCTTGAACAGTCAGCTGATTGCTAAAAAAACACACCTGGAATTTCCATTTCACGACTAGAGGAAATAGTCTTGCCTAGGCAGGTCCATTCACTGATCGTTAATATATATGACAGTAGAAGTTTATGAAAACCTCCTTATCACAGAGAGTTTCAGATATGTCAGTCTTTGGCACCTATGTTAGACACTGAAATGTTTAGTCAAAACACTTCATTGAAATGAGGAATTATTTAAGGGTCACAAGTGTGACATTTTCTGCCTCTCTCTAACTTTCCAAAACATACAGGAAACAATTTTCCTTCCAAATAATTAATGTGTCATGGACTTTCTGACTTTCAAAATTAGTAAGCAGTTAAAATGATAGAGGAAAGGGGATTTCCTAGATAACCAAGATACAGGCATCAGTATATATATAAGAAAGGATAAATAAGAAGCGACAAAGCTTAAACACATTTTCAGCAAGGTATTCAAGTTATTCAATCTTGAATTTTAGCCCCTCCATTATACTTTTTAATGTAACTTACCAGGAGTCAAAACAATACTGTTCTGTGCAGCATTTTGGGGAGTAAAAGAAGACTCCAACATAAATCTACTCTTACATATTTTCACATATCACAACAGTTTCTCCGCTCTGTTGTTTTAAAGCTATCCACAGTAGTCCTAACTGCCTTCAAATGCCTGAAAGGAAAGAACAGATTATCTTATTAACAAAGCACGTTTTAAGCCTGCTAGAAGATAGAGGAGCACCTGTCATACTTCAGAAAGTACTGACCAATGTAACAGTCAAACACAGCAAATAATCTTTTCCCCATTAAAATATCCACCATATTTCTTACTAGAGGAAGAAACCAAAGCTGCATTGTTAGGTTTCATGCTTAATAATACACTCTTAATATGCAATGCCACATTGCATTGAATGCTGTCGAGGAACTGACAGGTCAATCAGCAAAAAGTACGGCTAGTAAGCAAAAACAAAACACTACCATCAATACTCTGACAGTTATCTCCTGTCACTACTCATATAGGAAAATTGAGTAGTACAGTAAAATCTGAACAGATTTTAAGAGGACTGATTTAATTACATGTTCCTCATGAAGATATGCTGAAAAAAGAACTAGAGAAAACAAGCATTTTATCTACTTGGATTTACCAAAATAATAAATGCCATAGGACAGTGCTTTTCTTGTACTGTTCCAAAAACTGAAGCAGTTAAAAAACCCTACTGAATTCCAAGAAACGTATATCTTCAATAGGCTAATGATGAAACAAAAATAGCAAAGGCCTTTGCATAGTAGATTTGTATGACATACAGCAGAATAAAATTTTAGAGCCAGTTACTTTATTGTACTCTATTTTTAAAATTTAAAGTAATCTCTCTGCTTTTAAAGAAAAATAAGTATATGTAATTTATCTTTAAAAAAAAGTTCTACATCTTAAAAGAGATTTAAGGTCCTCTTCTAATCTGAATCTATCATGTAATATATTTCTGCAAGTTTCTCACATGAATCAATCAGCAATGGAAAGATTTGGAAAGACAGTATGTGGTTGTGGCAGCTTTCAGCTTCTGTCATTAGTAGCCTTTCTAGTTTGGGCTGAGAACTGAGGCTTAACAACCTCTGCAGGATAACAACTAGTCCATTATTTTTCAAGTATTGTATGTGTATACAGTTGTCAGGGAATAGAAATGTTGGCCACACCTGCAGGGCCTCACTGAATCCTGTTTATATTGAAAAATTATTGTAAGAAGGTCCTCTTCATTTGTAAGAGTGGACTTTTTCAAAAACTTTAGACTAAAATTAACTATGAACCATTTCTTCAAATATTCCTTTCAGAACAGCCTAGAATCTTTAAGTAACCTAAATGATAAACATGAGATGGAGTAATCTATGGTTTATAAACCCACACCCTAACCAATTTCTTCTAAATGGGAGGAGCCAACAGGAACAATTGGGTTTGTTTATGACAAAACCATATTGTTGCCTACTCTTAATAATGAATTTATGCTGCAGAAGGAAAATATATACATGTCAATTTTGTAGCTACTTGTCTACAAATTTATATCAAATTCAAACAGCCTTTAAAAAACAGGGACTGCTGATGATCTTAATATATTAAGCTTTTTAAAGGGTGTGCAATCACTAATTTTAAAGTTTTAAAATTGTAATTTATGAAGCACCCCTGTTTTAAAAATGGAAAACTGAATATTAATTTACTGATTTAGACATAATAATTAGTTTTTATTTTAAAAGTAGAGAATATTGCTAACAATAATTTAAAATAATGCCATCAACACAGTATGGCAGCTGTTTGATTTACAGGGGTTCACAATTACATTCTGGTGTGTGGTTGTGCCTTAATTTCCTAACTGAAAGATTCATTAGCAAAGATTATTATTTGCTGGAATGTTAAAAACCAATCCTACAGGCATAAGGAAGTTAATAGACAACTTCTTACACAAATATAGTGTAATCTAAAGGTATGGTCTACAACCTTTCTGTCTTTCCGGATCAGCATTAGTGACAGTGGAGGGAGGGAGAGGGGATGGTTTCACAAGCGTGCATGCCATTTGTGCGGCTTGGTTCCCAACAGGTCGCATCTGGGGGTTGGGGAGCCCTGTTCTAAGACGCTGTCAATAGCCAGAAATTACTTTTACACCCTGACAACTTTTTTTTCTGAAAAGTAGAAGTTTGTTGAGGGAAGGAGAAAAACTCTTTCTGATTAAAGTTAGGAGACAGATGGTCCTTATTTCTGATCAAAGGTAGTGGCAGCAAAAGTAAAAGTCTGCCTGAGAACAATGACATCTATAATTTCCCAAGCAAACAGAGAACAAAATGCTAGGACAGCTGCTTGGGACAGATGGATCTTTTGACAATTCCATGATGCTTCCACTAGTGAATGGGTATCAAGACCAAGACGATGTGCCTGTGAGTGTGCACAAAAAATCCTGGAGCAATAAGTATTGGAGCTGAGGGAAATAAATGCATGACCAGTTCTTGGGAATCATATAACCAGATCCTTGCAATGGGTAACTTACAACTTTCCTGTACTAATGCAATTCAATTGTACAAGATGGAAGAAACTATATCTCCAATATGTTGCTATGTAAGATCTACATAAATAAGAAATATAAACATATGTGAAAAAATATTGCAACAGATAAAGAGGAGATAAAATATACGTAGCTCTCTTATGAGAAAAAGGTGTGCTTAGATTCCATTTGTAAAAATGGTAGGTCCAAAGGAAGGACATTCCACATTGCAAGAGCATTTAAAATTACATATAAACTTTAAGAGGTATTAGCAATGTATTACAGTACTTCATTTTTAAGACTCCTATATTGGACCTGAGAAATGATTAAATTTCAAGGAAGTTAACTTCAGTTGGAGGCTGTGTCAAAATTTTTATTGTTTTTATTTTATTTGTTATTTGTTTATATTTTTAACTGTCCTTGATTGAGATGGGTAGCAAGATAGATGGATAGATGGATGCATGCATGCATGCATTCAATGGCTTAATTTAATTGAATTACAACTGAAATTAAGAGTTTCACCCATTTAGGTTAGCACTATTAGTATAACCTAATCATTCCCCCCTCATTGGAAATGCTCATTTTGCCTTTTTGTCAAACAAAATAGCAATAGCAATAGCTTATAGCAATAGCAATAGCACTTAGACTTATATACCACTTTATAGTGCTTTACAGCCCTCTCTAAGTGGTTTTACAGAGTCAGCATATTGCCTCCAACAATCTGGGTCCTCATTTTATCCATCTTAGAAGGATGGAAGGCTGAGTCAACCTTGAGCCTGGTGGGATTTGAACTGCCAAATTGCAGGCAGCCAATAGTCAGCAGAAGTGGCCTGTAGTACAGCTCTCTAACCACTGTGTCACGGAGGCTCTTAACACACATCAGGTATGAACAAGCCAAGAAAGTACTTAGACAAATAATATAGGATATAAAGTGGAAAACAGAATTAAGACATATTGAATACCTCAGGATAATATTTTTGGACACCCACGATAATAACATGAATTTAGATATTTAAATAGGATAATTGTGCCAAAACAATATAGAATGCTTACTCTAGTCCATTTTGACATGCCTTATATATGGCAATGCTGGAAGGAATATACGTAAATGTTCCATATTGTTTAACTTTATCATAATGCAAACAACCTGAAAACAAGTAAATGTCAATTTCATAGGTCTCTGAAATTAAAAAGGCTATTCAGGCCAATTTATTTAAATTATTTGTTATCAGAATAAAATGATATAAGATCTTTAAATACTGCTACATTTATGTCTCAAGGCTTAAAGTTATCATAAAGTTCATGTTTGACAGTATTTGAATTATTGAGAAATTCAAGAAAATTAAAACTACAATTAAAGTCAGATTCACTTTGAAACATACAATTTCTTCAATAGCTAGTCCGTGAACTATTTAATTCCTAAGAAAAGAAACCAGTACTTTAGTGTGGACCGATTTTAAAATTTACTCATTCACTCACAAAACCCAGCTCCACTATATTGACTATCATGACATTTTATTTAGAGCACACTAAATTATTGTAAGTTCAGATCTAAATCTTTGCAGACAGGAGTGCCCAGGGGTGGGCTGCTGGGGGGTTCTCAGGGGTTCGGGAGAGCCCCTAGCTAAGATTCTGTGCAGTTTGAAGAACCCCCAAATCTAATTCCTGGCTGGCCCTGCCCACCCCATCCTTTCCCTCCCAGGAGTCCCCACACGGCCTGTTTTGAATGCAGGTAAGTGCAGGGCATGTGTGGAACCTCAGGGAGGGTGAAAAATGGGCCTACCGGAAGTTCGGAAAGGCTGGAAATGGGCCCAATTGTGGTTTCCAGAGAGCCTTTGGAGCCCAGGGAGGCCATCTTTGCCCTCCTGGAAGCTCGAGGAAAGCCTCAGAGCCTGGGGAAGGCAAAACGCCCCCCTGTCATGGTGCAGGAGGCCAACTAGACCATGCCCACCCAGAAACCAGGCAGATAACCCATTGCTAAATTTTTTGAAGCCCATCCCTGGAAATACTGTTTAAAACTTTGAGCTAGATATAATTGCAAGCAATGTCCCATCAGTTATGTTTTGTTGTGCGAGAAGTTATGTGTGGTATGTCCGAGAAGCTATTGGGACAATTCAACTGAATATTCAGTGGATGGAAAAAAACTTGGCACTGCTGGAAAAATTGCTATAGTAATTGTTTGTCCCATCAGTTATATTTTGTTGGATGCATGTCCAGTTATCTTTTTCAGGAGGGAAAAGTTTTTCCAAAATCCTTAATTAACAATTGTAACAATTAGAATCATACCTTCTTTTCAGTCAAAGTGTTTTTAAGTTGTACAAAAGTTGTTTCTTCAGCAATGCATTTGCCAACCACCATTAAAAAAAGAAATTAAGTCTACAGTGGAACCTCAGGTCGCAATTGTAATCCGTTCCCGGATTTTGGTCATGACCCAGTTTGGTCATGTCTGGAAGCACGACCGTGCATGCGCACAGTAAAAAAAAATGGTGCCGAAGGGGAAAGCGGCACAGAAAGGGAATCTTTCTGCACCAATTTTGTTCGCTACCGAATTTTTGAATTGTGACCCAATTCAAAAATCGGGTGGGATTTTTGTTCACCACCTGATTTGGTTGTGAACAGGAGAGTTCATGACCCAAGGTTCCACTGTATTCATTCAAAGAGCAGCTTAAACATGCATCATAGTTGCTCCGTTTTTATCAAGACCTTCTCCTTCTGTTCTTAACATGAAAACAACAACAATAACAACAACAACCTGCCCTAATAACTTCCCCTCAAAAGGAACTATTTAAGACTGTGGCATGTTATCTATGCTACTGTTGAGGGCAATACTTAATGGAAGAGGATGAAACAGTTACTTAAGCCTAGGCAAAAATTGGGAGAATGGGAATAAATGGGAGACAAAAACCTTTTTAGACGCATGGTCCAATTTGTGAAGAAAACCTTGCAAAAGGTAGACTACGATAACATTGACGACAAGGTCAATCAAATCCTCTTCTTGCAACACATCACCCCACATAGCGTCACTAACAAAACTCCCGCCGAACTGCTAATGGGACGAAAGCTCCGCTCCCACCTCGACCGGTTGCACCCAGCTTACGAACCGGAGAAACCATTAGGATCCAGCGGCCGCTGTCGTACCTTCCAGGTAGGAGACCTGGTTTATGCTAAAAACCTATCGGGCGACCCGTTGTGGGTGGAAGCGACAGTAGTACGTGAAACCGGCCCCAGTTCCTACCTTGTACAATGCCTTGATGATAAACTTTGGAAACGGCATATTGATCAGTTACGATCGCGGCTTCCAGCGGCCAGTCTGCAACTCCCCTATGACCAAACTGAGGGGGGGGGAGGTACAGAAGATGATGAATTCCTAGGAAACCCGTTCGAAGGAAACGACGGTTTAATAGAAACTCAGGAAGCGGAGCCGGAGGGAGAAACGGTTGCACCTCAGGGTATTGCAGAGAATGTGGGCAACGACGTAGAAGTGAACTCTGAACCAGAAACAGCCCCACTGCCAAACAACGATCTACCTCAGTGTGATTGCAGCCAGCCGATACAACGGAAATCCAAGAGACTAATAAGACAACCATCCTACCTCAGGGACTATGTAACTGCGCCTTGCAAATAAGAAGCCAGGGGGAAGAGGTTTTGTGTATGCATAATGATTAATAAAGTGTGAGCTTGGAATAAGTGCAGGGTTCTGGCCCTGCACATCTGATTGGCTGTTAAGCGGCCAGACCGGATTGGCCCGTTCTGGGGAATCCGATTGGCCCTTAACAGAGAGTTCCTATTGGTTCTAAGAGCTAGCGTTCCTAGCTTGTTATTGGTTAAAAGTTACAGGGTTTGCCTATATAAGGCGGGTTCAACTGCTGTTAAAGTGAGAAGTCACGATGTAAATAAAGAGCTGAAGTGCACCGTTCAGAGGCTTGTCTCCATTCTTTCTCGGCCATGCTCAAAACTTAACACTTAGAATCTTGATATATTCTTTGTACTTTAAGGATATTTGGTTAAGAAATACCTGTTGTGCCTACTTTCAATCTAGAGGGTTATATTAAAGAGTACAATATTAATATTACAAAGTGTTTCATATCTGAGGATCTATAATCCTTACACTTCTACAAGCAAAATGTATCTTATTTTCATCTCAGTTGAAGGTTTGCATTGCCTAGAGCACTGAACTTTATGATTAAGGTAAAAATTTTACTCAGGGATTCTGATCCATAGTTTTAATTATAATATGAAACCAGCTCCATTTTCTGGAAAATAACCCATAGTTTTCTGTTCTTTATTTTAAGAGAGAGGAATATTATTGATATTTTGTAACTTTGATAAGAAAAATTGAACATATCATCTTCTTATTCAGTACAAGTGAGAGTAATCTTGATAGACAATATCTCTGATTGCTAATGAGAAAAGCATTCATAAACATCAAGGAACAATATATACAGTAGATCGTAACCATTGTTTCTAATGTTGCCATTTTGGTTCATTAATTTCCTTTTGCTAAATCCTCAGGATCAATCACTCAACACCACCTCTTCTAGTCTCATGTCATCTCAGCTCATACATTTTTCAAATTAGTAGTATGGTGATCTAAGACCTGGCTTACCTGTGCAGCTTCTATGATTCAGATGGTGGGGCATGTGCAGAGGGTTCACGTTGTTATGTGTGTGTTAGCCTTTTTAAAGAAACTATAGACAGTGTGTGATCTGTTGGGTCATTCTTTTCAAATTTAATAGAGTTGTTTTCTTTCCCTTTATGACCTCCAGGAAAGTGGAGTATCATGAGTCCCAGCATTCTGTACGCTAACCCATTTGAGTTACCTTGGTTCAGTTTTTCTCTATACATTTCAATTTTGCCCAATTGAAAATTATATTTCATTTCATTGTTGAACAACTTTACCATTGGGAACATTTTCCTAACCAAACCAAACGCTTCTTCTTTATAATTTTAACCCCTTATTTCTTACCAATTTTTGCCTTGTCTTCTATATGCCAACCTTTCAGATACTTGAAAGCAACTATCATGTTACTCTACATTCTTCTTTAAACTAAACATCCTCAACAGTTCATAGAATTTTCTTTCTGGACCCCTTGCAATTTTGATTGCTGTTCTCTGAACATGCTCCAGTTCATCAAAATCCTTCCTAAAATGCGTGCCAGAACTGGACACAATATTCTAGGTATGATCTTATCAACACTATGGTTTCATTTATACAACATAAAATAAAGGAGTTCAAGCATTGAAGTGAGCAAGATAACCCTCATAGTCAGCTTCATTTAAAAAAAAAACATTTTTGCATTCCTCATATGAGATATCTACTCATCTGATATAATATAGTGTTTATTGCTTTTAGGTCAAAAATTCTTCAGTTTTATATTTTAAAAAATTGTTATATTAGAATTAGTTTCAGATCTCAAATTCAATGATATTTTTTTCTTGTCATATTCACTGGAGTATCACAGGAATGAATATAACAGAACTTACCCATCAGACTGAAATAACAAGATATATTGATTACACAAATCCATGTTTGTATTTAAATAGTTTTTAAAAATTGTTGCCCATTTTTATTTTATCTCTCTGTTAAGTTTGCAAACTTTTATACTGAGATTATGAAACTTATAGGTGGGACCTTTAAATTGGGTGAGAATTCAAAAGCAAGGGTATATTGATAGCACATTATACAATGCATAATGAGATTTTTAACTGTACAAAATAGGCATTAGTACAATTAAAATTACAATATATATTTAAGTATCAGAACCTGTTTTGAATTAAGAACGTTAAGCTCTGCTAAAGAAGAAAGGACAAAACCAGTCTCTGTCTAAGGTTGCTAAGCAATACGATACTTTTAAAAAGGGAGGTGGCGGGTTGACATTTAATATTTGTAATATGGAAGTTGTTGAAATGTCCAGCTACAGACACTTTTCTTAAGCAGCTGCAGTGAAACAAAAGATATGGCAAATCACTATGACAGATGCATCTAAGGCTAATGCTGTATATGTTTCATTTAATATTTTAGATCTATATTTTTCTTCTGTTCTGGCTTTATGGCTGTACATGGTTCTATTAAGCAATGCAATTTCAACAAGAACAACAAACAAAAAAACTCCCACAACTGTAAAGTAAAATCCACAACTGATGCTTAACCAACAATCTTCAGTATATTCAATGATATAGTCATCGGCCTCAATCTGTAGCAATTCAGGTTCAGAAGACCCTATCAACTGTTAAGTCAGTGTTATCTGATCTGTTATTATATCTATTATATCAAAATGATGAACATAGAACATAGACAATATTGCAAATGCCTGAATGCTGTTGCTTTCAACAGGGAATCAGGGGAAAAGTACAGTCGCCAAGAAAACAAATGGGCATTTCCATGAAGTTCAAAGGCTTAGGGTTAGGAAATAGGAACTGGAAGAAGAGACTGTATGTTTTAAAACATTATTTATGGCCACTTCGCTAGCTCCCTCTGCTGAGTGCTTTCAAAATTTACTTTAGCTCAGAGACGGCCTTTATCAGATGGGCACAGAAGCTGCCTCAGCTATATTTGAGACTGAGACAAATGTCAAGCCCGGTTCTATACAACAGTCCCCTTAGTCAATAAACTGTACTAGAAACACTCCTCTACGCTCCTGTACAGATGGGAAACAATGATATAGCAATAAAGGAAAATGTATGCAGTCCTAAACTGATGACTTCCAACTCTTAATTTAAATTGCTTTTTCCTAATACTCTTCCTGCTTTCTAAGAATGGATTTTCTTTCTTTCAAAATAATGGAAAACGGGTTAATTTCAAGGGAGTATTTATCAGCATGAATAGGCTGTCTTGAAACCAAATAATTTCTTAATTTTGTTATAAATCCTATACGAAGCTGTTTTATATAGTTATTTACTCCCCGCTTTCCTTCAACTCTGCAAAAACAATTTAAATATTTTTTCATTCATAAATGTAAAAAGTCATACTTTTAAACATGCAACATTTTTTTAAAAGTAAGAATAGATATAAGGCAGAAATAAAAAAGAAAATGTAAGGATAAAACAGAAAAACTTAATCACATGCATACTGCTTTTAAAATGAAGAAAATAAACACAAGAATCCCTCATAAATCTATATAGTTCTTTTTTGGAGTCATAAGGGATTTGGAGCAAGGGGTAACCAATTACACCAAATTACATAGATTGAACAAAATGTCAGTTATTGTTAAGAGCTTCAAATAGATTTGTTTAAATGTTCTTTAACTTTTTCATTCACTGCTTTTTAGATATAGACTCACTTCTAGTATACTTCTATCTAACATACCACCTCCATGCCTTAGAAGACAATCAACCTTAAAAGGGAGTGGCAAAAATGTGAGGTAAACTGATTATTAACTATACACGAGGCCTGTGACAATTAAATATTCAGGAACCCAACTGTGGAAACTTGGACAGCAATTAGTCAAAGAAGACTAATTAAGTATATCAGTATATTGAGACAGCATGGCACCTGGAATGGACATGGCAGGTGCCCATTACAAATGGGGGCTGGTTGTTAATAATAACTCTGACTGTGGGAAAGTCCCACAAACTTTACATCATATTGCAATGGAATGACCCATCAGAAGATTCCCAGATCCTTGCAAAAATTACATCATTTCGAAGACACTGGTGTCCAATGGCTAAATGTTATAGATATTCGGCCATAGACTTAAACAACTCTAGTAACTGCTCATACATAATTTTATTCATCATTTACATTGTGCATTTTTAAAATTATTCAGATGCTGGTGATTATATTTTAATTTTATATGCTGTTTTTGTGAATTACGGCTAATGCCGTAATCTGTTATACAGGTAATCTTCAATTTACAATCACAATTAAGCCCAAAATTTCTGTTGCAAAGTAAGACATTTGCTAGTTGAATTTTGCCCCATTTTGTGACTTTTCCTGCCACAGTTGTTAAGTAAAGTGCTGCAGTTATTAAATTAGTAACACAGTTGTTAAATGAATCTGGCTTCCCCACTGAATTTGCTTGTCACAAAAGGTGATCACATGATCCTGGGAAACTGCAACTGTCTTAAATATGAACCAGTTACCTAGCATCTGAATGTAAATCACAAGACCACGGGGATGATGCGATGGTCGTAAGGTGAAAAATGGTAATAACTCACTTTTTTTCAGTGCCGTTTTAACTTCAAATGGTCACTAAGCGAACCGTTGTGAGTTGAGGATTCTGTGATTTTTTTTTAAAATTATAATTCTTGAGGAGTGCCTCTTTCTGGAGAAGTGTGTCTCCCAATATGAATGTACCTAATTATTAAGATCAGTAGGAGATATCCTTTTGCAGATAGTTTGGCTATCTAATATATGGGAAAGGATAGTTAATGAATAAATGTATAACTAAATTATATTTGAGGAACAGTCTTGCCTCAGTGGGATTGGCCTGTCCCATATGCTTTGGCATGCTGGGGTCCTGTAGGTCAATGAAATTCAGCTGAAATTCAGCTAGGGGAAGAGTCTTTTCTGCCATGGCCTTGTTCTTTGAAACACAAGCTCTGTGCTTGTGCCCTGGGCTCTTAGTTTTATCTAATTCTAACTCTTTGATGTTTTTATATTTATGGTTTTACTGTATTGAAAACAGCCCAGTGTCATTTTGGATAAGATGGGAGCAAAATTTTCATCTTATTTAAATTCTATTGCATAGAATTCTTTACACTAGAAGTGCATTTTTTTCATTCAATCAAACAGCTTATCTGTGCATATTTAAAATGGGAAGGACACTGTTTTTAGTGATGACAGTTTTCCTCCCTCTAGTCCCCTCCCCCACATCATATCATATTCAAGCTCATCTCAACATCAAGCTTGATCATTGGTTAAATAAGGCATCTGGGTATCCTAAATGTGTCAGTTCACTTCCTGTACCTCATGTGGGATATTGGGTAATGTAAGTTGGCTTTCAGGTTACTTTAGATGAGAGTTCCTTCCTTTAACAGAATAACATAAGTGCATCTACTGTAAAATTCAGCTTTTAATTGAGACATACTGGTTCAAATGTGCTAACCACTTAGGACTGTGATCTAAAGAAAAGTTGTACTCTGAATGAATGCAAATCATCTTGTTTGTTAAGTAGAATGGGCAGGTGGAAATGAGATGACAGCATAAAGAAAAAGTGATTCAGCCAAGGAAGAATGAGAATGATTATTACTTGGCATCTGGTTAGAAAAAGGTTAGCTAGTTTCAATATGGCCAAAGATGAATCTAAAGCAGTACTTGACTGTGATGAAAGATTGAGAGAATTAACAAAGGATCTGTGAATGATGAAAGGTTTTGAATGCAAGACAGAATAGTTATTGTTAGTATTGAAAGCAGAAAAACGGACATGGAAAAAACCTGCAGAAAAGAATGCTTGCAAGTTCTGTATGAAAAAGAAACATTAGTCTATTAATTAATCTCCCAAGTGAATGAATGGAAAGCAGGCTTCAAGAAAATTATGCTGAATTTTTTTGTAACTGGTTGAAAAGAGTCATGTTACAAAGTACTATGGAGTTATACTGTACTATTCAGATGCAAAGACAGACGTTATGAAGAAGTGCTGAGAACTGTGCTGATATAAACCAGATTTGGTTAGGTTTTCTTCTTTTCCTTTTTTTCCTGTATTTGGTTTATTTGATTTACTATTTTTTTACTCATATTCTGTACTTGATATAATATTGCTTATCCTGAGACTAACTTTGTGTGTGTATGCATGAACGCTTTAAAAAAAAATCATGCAGTTCTGTACCTTCTGGCACAGAGAAAAACTGATGAACTCAGCAATCAGCATGTTATCAATAATTCCTATAGGCAATCAACTAGGCAAAAGGGCTAGGGGGAACTACAACCAGATCTCAGTTTTAAATTTGTTTTGTTTTATTTATTTGTATAAATAACTTTCATTATTTTTACAAATAACTCAATATCTTATACTGAGATGAAGTGAGAGAAATCACAAACACATACTGTAGCAGGGGTCTCCAACCTGGGCAACTTTAAAACTTGTGGACTTCAACTCCCAGAATTCCTCAGCCAGCAAAACTAGGTACCACTTTAAAGCAATTCCTGGCTGAGGAATTCTGGGAGTTGAAGTCCACAAGTTTTAAAGTTGCCAAGGTTGGAGACCCGTACTATAGTACTACGGGTAATTCTCAAGTTACAATCACAATTGAACCCAAAATTTATGTTAAGTGAAACATTTGTAAGTTTTGCCCCATTTTATGAACTTTCTTGCCACAGTTGTTAAGTGAATCACTGCAGTTGTTAAGGTAGTAACACGGTTGTTAAGTAACTCTGGCTTCTCCCCATTGATTTTGCTTCACAAAAAAAGCAGATCGCATGACTGATCGCATAAACATGAATCCCTTTTTTTGCCTCTTGGGCCTCAGGGAAGCCTCCTGGGAGCAAAAACGGCCTCCCATGAGGTTTCCTTGATGCCCAGGAGGCAAAAATAAAAGGAGCACGGGAGGGGTGCTGCAAAAAACAACAACACAAAACCCAGGTCCACCCAGTCATGTGGCCATGCCCACCTAGCCACACCCACAGAACCAGTAGTAAAAATATTTGCATCCCACCCCTGCACTGAAAGAACTATTGTAAGCTGAGGACTACCTGTATTTTATTCACCTTCTCTCTATATGTATGTATTTAGGAAATGGGCATGTTTAAGAATGAAAGAATATAAAAAAAAGTGAGTACAGGCAGGCCTCAGTGTACAATTTTAATGGAACTTGTCTATTATGGTTGCAAGTCATGATGGTCTTTAAGTAAGGCATCCACATGACCACTTCACTTAACAACTGTCATCTCTGCTATCCCCAGTGTGGCTGTTAAGTGATAATTTATTGCAGCTGCTCCAAAAACGGCACTCACTTCCAACAGAGAGCCATAGAGTCTAGGGATATTGAGTGATAGAGCAGCCTGTTCTCCTTCCACAATGCGAGTTCTGGACATTTACACAAAGTGAGTGATTGGGGTTGGGGAGAGGAGTGTAGGATCTGGAGGGGCAGGATGGGGTGGGGGAGTTAGTTGTGGGGGGCTGCTGCAGCATCCCTGCAGTTGATTGTAAGAAGCAAATCTGCCTGGATTTTGTTCATCTGACCACAGGAGTGTTGCTGCTGCTGTAACTTTGAAACTGAGTCATCAGCAGCTTTTCAGAGGTAACTTGGAATGGTCACTAAGCAACAGTATATGAAAATGAATGGTGGTGGTTAGGGTTAAGAAGGGAATATCTGTGTGTAAGAAATTATAAGCTGGGATAGTCATAACAACAAGTTAGCCAATGGGAACTGTTTGGTGACTTCTGGATTCTGAGTTCTGGTTCTGGCTTCTTCTGTATGGGTATTGTATAATGCATCATACTTTATATTATTGTATATAAAGAAGTTTCTTCTATAAATTAATACTGCTGAATTATTTACTTGTGTGTTGGTTGAATTGCTGAACACTCTAACAGATTATGGGCCCAGTGCACACCAAGCACACAGTAAAATTGAACTGTAATTAAGCCTGTGTTATAAGGAAAAGAGAACAAGGCTTAGAAGGCTTGCAGAATGGCTGTTGAGTTCAAGGAGAGCTCTCTGCATTGATCGGGATGGAAGAATTATATTATTTGAGCTAAAAATATGGAATGCTTCTTGAAGGCTAAGGAGCTCTGGGATATTGTTATTAATTCACCCCAGGCACCATTAGCAGCAGCAGATCAAAGCAGCATGATAAGGCACTGGCCTACATCATTTTAAGTCTAGAAGATGAACAATTCTTGAATGTAGCTGATTTAAAAACTGCAAAGGAGGTTTGGCTGAAATTGAGAAGTGTACATGTGAGTGCATTAGCATGCAGTATTGTACAATTATCAAGATAATTATACAGAGCCCAGTTGCTACCACAAGAGAGCGTGGAGAAGCATTTGTTGCACATGTAAATTTTATTTACTGAGTTGAAACAGTGTGGTATGCAGATTTCTGAATCTCAAAAAATGCTATTAAGTGTTAAATAGTCTTGATGAAACATGGGACATTGTTTCAACTGTTTTTGAGTGCAAACCAGAACAGGACTTACAAATGGAAGCCTTTAAAGCCTGTTTGATTTCTGAACAAAACAAATGCCATTTTAGAAGAAGCCATGAGGAGAAATTCCTGAGGTGGGGGGGGAGAGAAAAGCAACAGACAGGATGTCTGCAAAGACCAAAGTAATAGAAGAGATCGGATTACAGCCCAGCAAATATTTTCTACAAAGAAAGAAACAGAATAGAAGCAGAGGTGATGTTTCATTTGTGGTGATAAGACTCATTTAAAGACTATTTGCAAGGAAGAAAAACAACAGATGAACAAGCTACTGTTGCAAAAGTTAGCTATTGTAATAGCAGAGACAAATGGTTAATAGACAGTTGGGCAAGGAGGTTTGCAAAGGAGGTTTGGCTGAAATTGAGAAGTGTACATGTGAGTGCATTAGCATGCAGTATTGTGCAATTATCAAGATAATTATACAGAGCCCAGTTGCTACCACAAGAGAGGGTGGAGAAGCATTTGTTGCACATGTAAATCGAACAATTATTAATAAATCTAAATTGTTTTTCAGAATGGATCCATCTGGAGGGGATGCAGTAGCCTTAGCAAATGGCCAGAAAGCTAATGTCACAGGAAAAGGCAGTATGCTGATTCCATGTCTGGAGGAAAAGTTTAGTAACATATTATGTGTACTGAAATGAAGCATAATTTACTGAGTCTCTCTGGTCTAGACAAACAAGGTTTTGAGACCACATTTGTAAATGGGAAATATCTCATAAGAAAAAATGGGAGTGAATGTGCACAGGGCATAAAACAGGATAATCTTTATGCGTTGCAGGGACAAAAGGTTCAATGTGCCCAAACATTTGGGAATATGGCACAACATGATTCATGCATTCATCTCTTGCATAGAAAACTTGGCCATGCCAGTTTCAGAGTTTTTGCACCAACTGTAAAGAGTGAAAGCATAAGTTGCACTAGCATTGGCAGTGGCATGTGGCCATAAAAGTTAGCATTTTGATATAGCCACAGCATTCCTCAATGCAGAATTAGAGGAAGAAATTTACATGGTTCAAGCACCAGGGTATGAAAGTAAAAAGCTTAACAATATATAAATTGAAGATAAATTGTGTATAAATTGAAGAAGGCCATTTATAGGTTGAAGCAGTCAGCCAGGAATTGGAATATTTGTTTAGATATGGCATTGAAGGGTCTTGGGTTCAAGAGTTGCAAGGCTGATGGTTGCATATATACTGGAAAGTTACAAGGTGGGGATTGTCAATTATTAGCACGTGTGGATGATCTTTGTTTCATTGCAAAGGATTTGTCACAGAAAAATGAATTTGGTAATCAATTAGAGAAAACATTGAATTGATTTGGGTGAAATACAAAACAAACTTGGTGTAGAGATATAAAAAACTGAGAAAGGTGGTTATGTTCTCAGTCAAAGAAGAAAAATTGAGCAGCTGTTGGAGAAATACAACATGAAAGATTGTAATTCTGCTTCAGCATCAGATTTTCACAACAATTTAGGTGAGGACAAAAGTGAAGCCTGTGTTCAAGAGATATATCAGTCAGCAGTAGGAAGCCTGTTATATCTATCACAGTGGTCCAGATCAGACATAGCTTGTGCTGTAATCATTTTAAGTTGCCTTACTGCTGCACCAACACAATTGCATTGGACGGGTGTAAAAAGGATTCTCAGGTGTTTGAAAGGAACTGTGAATTTGGGTCTTCAAAACAGGACTCTGAAAAATTAAAATTGAAATGTTATGTTGATAGTGATTATGCCAATGATGTAAAAACCAGGAAGTCCAATTCTGGGAATGTGATATTATTTAGAGGGGCTTTAATTGGTTGAAAGTCCAGAAAACAAACAACTATTGCCATTTCTATGGCAGAGGCAGAATTTATTGTTCTATCTGGACTTTGTTCAGAAGTAACTTGGTACATACAGCTGTAAAAGGATTTAAACATAAAGGTAAATGAAATTGTAATGGTGTTTGAGGATAATGCTGTTTGCATAAAAATGGCAACAGGTGACAGAGAAAAGAATAAAAGCAAGCATGTGGATATTAAATATTGTAATGTAAGAAAAGCCATAAAATGTAAATTAATTAGCTTGCTTCACTGTTCTTCAGAAGACAATCTGCAGATATAATGACAAAGCCATTACGTGGAATGCACCATGGGAAGAATATTGAGTTATTCGGTTTTATGTCTATTTCAGTCATAAAGGGAGGAGTGTCAGTGTGCAAGAATTTTGAGCTGGGATAGTCATAACAGTAAGTTAGCCAATGGGAACTGTTTGGTGACCCTGTGTGTGTGTGTGTGTGTGTGTGTACACACACACACTTAAGTTTTTGCGGGTATTTATATGTATGGTATTCAGCTTTGTTCGGGTATTTTCCCATGTCATTATAGTTGTGCTTTTAAAGTTGTAGCAACGTTTCGGCAGAATCTCATCTGCCATTATCAGGCTTCTGTATTGTGTTCGTCTGTGAGTCAGACTTTCACAGCCATTTCTGTTTTAAATTTGGTTCTAGTCTACACTGTGCCAGAATGGTTTTTTTCTTCATCCTGATTGGTTGGGAGTCTTGGTCTGTGTTTATTGGTCTTGGAGTTTGCTGTGTTCTGCTTGATTGGTGTTTCTAATATCTTCTGTCTGTTTTGTAGCTTTTTTTTTGTCTTGATTGGCTGTGTTTGCTGTATTGGAGGCTTTTAGTGCGGCTTGGCTCTAAGTAAATGGGCAGCTACCATTTATTAGGAAGCTAGGTTTCATCTGGATGCCTGGTTGGAGTGTGTTTGAGCTGGAGGTATGAGGGGAAGTCTATTTGTGCCCAGGTGTTTGCCTGGCTTGTGGTGTGGAGATTTTTTTGTTTGAGAGCGCAGGCTTCTAGATAATTGACAGTCTGGTGGAATCATCTCTTCAATTCATGCTTTCAGGTCTTTTTTCAATCTCTATGGCTTCTCTGATAATTCTGTGGCTGGGGTTTTCTATAGTGGCTAGGGTTTTCGTGCCATTGAAGTCGATGCTATGACCTGTGGCTTTCATGTGTTGGACTAGTGAAGAAGTGTGTTCCAGCTTTTTTACTGCATTTTTGTGTTCATTCAGGCGGGTACTTATTCTTCTATTGGTCTGTCCAATGTATGTGGCAGGGCATGATGCACAGGGGACTTCATATATGTCTTGGTTTTCCAGGTCAATTTTATCTTTGGGGTTTCTAAGGATGGCTGCTATTTTTCTGTCTGTTTTGAAGGCAGTCTTGATATGATGCCTGTGTAGTATCTTACTGATTTTGTCTATAGTACCTCTTATGTAGGGCAGGACAGCTGTTCCATAGATCTGTTCATCTTCTAGATCTCCATTATGTCTCAGTGTGTTTTTGTGGATCAAGCCAGTGATTTTGCTTTTGTGGAAGCCGTTGGCTGTCAGTACTTTAGTCAGGGTGCATAGTTCAGTCTTTATGTGTGTCTTGTCTGCCAGGTGTTTGGTTCTGGCAATTAGTGTTTTGGCACTTATGATTGTAAGTGCAAACCATTCTTCCAAATGGTTTACCATTTACCATAAACTGGCAAAAAAGATTGCAAATCCTGATCATGTGACCGTAACTGGTTATAAATGTGAGCTGGTTGCCAAGTGCCCAAATTGCAATCATATGACCATGAGAATGATGCAATAATCATAACTGCAAGGAATGGATTTATTTTAGTACCATTGTAATTTTGAACAGTTGCTAAATGAATGGTTGTCAATCAAGGACTACCTAAATCAAATTTCAACTTTCATATTTGTTTCAGATTCAGAGGAGCATATTTATATTTACCTTTTGAAGTGATCTGCCATGACTCCAATCAGCTCCCCAATTCTGTTTTCATTAAGTGAATGCATATTGACAAGGCAAACAATTAGATCTTTGTTGTCTTTTGTATGGAAAACCACAAGCTGATCCTTTCCATTAGAGACACTCAGTCCTGTTATCTGCATGAAACAAGAATGTTAAAGTTAGTGATGTTTTATGCTCTAGTATATGCTTTATAGACTAAAGGCAAGAGTTTTTAGAGTATTTGTTGTGTCTCAAGGAAATCTATCATACAATGGTTCTCTTAGGCCAGATTTCCACAGGTAATTAACCATAGAACAATTCAGAGGTGGGATTCAAATTTTTAATAACCAGTTTTGTGGGCATGGCTTAGTTGCTGGCCATGGCTTGGTGATCATGTGACTGGGTGGACATTGCTTGGTGGTCATGTTATTGGCTGGGTGTGGCCAACTCAATATCACTCATATCGAGGCACGCATCTCCTCGCCTGGCCTCTCATGACTGTGGGGATGCTGCAACAGTTGTTAAATGTGGAAAATTGTCATGTCACTTTTTTCAGTGCCATTGTAACTTTGAATGGTCACTCCATACAAGCAAAGTACTAGCAAAGGAAGGAAAAAAACTCCAGAGGAGTTTCAGAGATAGGAAGTCTGGTCCTGCCAAGAATGTAACAAAGTTAATGGAGAGGCAGTTTCTATAAGCAACACCAGAATGTTTCCTTCCTGCTTTCCTTACAGGATTAGGCCAGTAATCTCTTCTAACAACTGGTTCTCTGAACTGCTTAGAATGTTAACAACCGGTTCTAGCAAATAGGTGCGAACTGGTAGAATCCCACTCCTGGAACAATTGTGTCTCAACAATATCAATTTTCCCATGTCACTTTGTCATTGCCCTTACCATCTTGTCCCCAGTCCATGAATAAGAAGATCTTGAGTGATAATTAGCTCTACTACACAGGTGTCAAACTCATTCTGTCACATTGCCGTCACGTGATGTTTCGTGTCTTTTTCCTCTTTGCAGACCTGAGGTGGGTGTGGCCTGCGCATGACACATCCAGCCCCTAGGCCACCAGTTTCACACCCCTGCACTACTGCTGTTAAATATTATTTAAAAGCCTCAATGTTAAAATATAACAAAAGTATACACATACAAGAGTGTTCCACTATATTTAGGTCAGGGGTCACCAACCTTTTGGACCTCCGAGACCATGAAACTCATAATTTTAAATCCTGCGGACCACTAATATGAATTTTGACTGACAGTGACTTGCTGACAATGATGGGAAAGTTGGTCCCATATTCCAGAGCTACAATAGTCACAGAACTGGCCCTTTGGTCATCCCAGAGCAACTGCTCCTCCACTCAGGTGCACTGGCCTGCCATAGACTGGAGGAGCTGCTCTGGGATGACCACTGTGACTACTGCAGCTGTGGAATATGGGACCGACTTTCCCACCAACGTCAGCAAGCCACCCTGGAGCAGATTTCCCTCCCCTGCCATTGGTCTTACCTTCCAGTTCTAGCTCACATGGCTCTACTCAAGCTAAGTTTGTGCCTGGTGGGGGCCAGTGGGTGGGTGGGCCATGTGGCCATGTTCCTGCACAGCCTGGATTAATTGCTTTGGGGGGAGTGCTTGTGGGGGACATTTTTCTGCAGACCACCAAAATTTTCTTGTAGACTACCAGTGGTACTCAGCCCACCTGTTGGTGACCATTGATTTAGATTATCCCAACCATTAATTTCTTAAGGAATGTAAAGAGACATCTAATTTCATGATTAGATTCTATTGAACCTCAAAAAGGAAATGCCAGTTTAATCTTCTAAAACTATCTGTTTCCGGATGGAAAAATTAAGATTGACTCATGTTCTGTGGAACAGAAAGCTAGTGTTATTAAGAGAATTCAAAATAGCAATATTTATAGGTAGAAATGATTACTATGTAAATCCAGTTTAAAGCTATTTATTCAAGCAAGTACACTACATCATTAGCATCTCACTTATAAGGTTCACTAATATTTCATATTCAGTTAAAGGAATCCTCAATTTATGCTGTATCATCTCACAAGATTGAGGAGGAAAATGAAAATGCTGTTGGAAAATTCTGGCTTAACATTACATGTAAATGCAGCTTTGGTCTGTAATTTGTTTTGGTAATTTTTGAAACAGAAAGGTAATCAATGTAACCTAAGCCTAGGAATGCTATATTGATTTAAATTTATTCTAATAGTTGGGAGTTGGCATGAATTAGGGTGGTTTGCCTTAATAGGACACACTGAAGCAACTGGACAATTGCTTTGTGATATACTTTATAATACATTAATCCACATTCTTAATATACCAAATTGATTGCAGTAATTAATTTTGGCTCATTTTAACAGAAATTATATAAAGCAATAGTAATACTATGTACAACTTCTCTTTTCAGTAAAAACAGTAAATTATACATTAACAAATGAAAACTTTTAAATAAAGCACACTCTTGGCTAAATATAAAATGAACATATTTCTTTCATATTTCAAAATTTCCTCCATCTTGGAATTTTTATCTTGCAACAACAATATCATCATTGTCTTCATCCAAAAACAACTGTTTCAATTTCTAAAGTCAAAGACAACCCAATAAATATTTCTCCTTGGTGATATATCCCTTTCTAAAAAGGTATAGCTTCCTAAGCTAGAAAACAAGCTGCAGAAGAACCAGACATCAGCTGATGCCTATTATGGCAACAGGTTCCATGGGAATATTGCTATGTTGACAAGGAACCTTTAGAAACCATGATAGTGATATGGGTTGATAGGCAAATGAAGCTCAACAAGACTGGTTTCAGTACAGACACCGTATATTATTTAAAATTAAAAATGAGATGTATGCGAGGAAGAAGTAGACATTAATAATTTAGTATTATTCTGTTCACAAAATTTCTAAGGAAACTAATTTCCAGGGCTTCTCCAGAAAAATAAAAGCTACAAACAATATATTAACCATTTATACTATGAAATAGAGTGGATAAAAATAAATGATTGATGTTTTTCAACTTAATAGCAATTTAAAACCTTGAAACGGTTTATTATTATTTTTTAAAGTATTTCAATATAATGAGGAAAAAAACACTCTATTGGGCAAAATCACCCACTAGGGGCAACATGCTGAGAGTAAGTGTTGCAAAATGTACCCCATTGATGCTAAGGAACTAGACTAGCTGTACCACAGAGTACATAGCAACCATTATTGAAAACATTCCCATATCCAACTAACGAAGAGAAGACGGATTTTATTTGATTATGCCAGTCATTTCATTTGTTCCTCTCAGTTGCTTTTTATTCAAGTTATACTGGATCTGCTATATGCATTCTTATAATGAGCAAAACTGATCCTAGCAATTGCTAAATTATGTTTTTACTGGAAATTTTAAGCCTTAAGATGAAGCTAGGTGAAGCCACCCAAAATGCAGTTCTAAATATTTTAAATGCCTTCATTTCTTCTCTAAGAATTCTAGTTTTCATTAAATTCCAGATTTCCTTGGGGGAAGTCGAGGTTATGGGTTAGATAAGAAGAACCAGTATATCAACTAAACAAATTATAAATTGGTTGGAAGTAAGCTTGATGGAACATCAACTCCACATATCTGCCTTAAAGGAATGAACATATGCTAAAAGAAAAAAAAAGTCTGACTAATTTTGAAAAGCCACTATATAAGACGATTTCATTATACTTTTCACTGTAAGAATGTTAATGTAGCATACAGAAAGCTGATTCTCTGTTGGTCGTAAGTAAGCCAAAAGTAACTATTACGAAGGAAGAAACTATTTAAGAAGTTTCTCATCGCAACTAAAGTAATTTGTCTATTTGCATCTTCAAGAGAAATCTCATAAACACTGAGATTTTAGCCCTATTATGAGGTACACATTTTTGAGAATCAAAAATGGACCATCCTAGTTATCTTAAAAATAAATATTTTTTCATTTTCTCTCTTCTCCCTCTCTCTCCCTTACAGCTACTTAGCATTTTCACTCTTAAGTGTCAAAAAAAATCAAGCTATTTGAATATAATCTGGCATATTTTAATTACTACTCAAGACAAGTCATTCCCAAAACAGGTGAAACTTTAACAATAAATTATAATTGGAGAAATTTATTTCTCACCCTAAGGCACCCACCTAGCTCCTGAAAGAATTGTTTACGAGATGAAGGAACAGAGCTTGCAGATGATATCACTATTTTTGCTTTAAAATAAATTCTGACCTTTTAACTTGGGAAAACCCATCATGGACTAAGCTACTGTGTGAATATACAGCAGGAAAACTGAGCAATATAGCAATACAGACTAAAGGATTGCCATGACAATGGGAAATGGCAGGGGAAGGTCAGTAGATATTATATGATTACACTGAAGAATATGGAGATCATAATGCATGAATAGGTACAATAGCTAAAAGCAAAATTTAGATAAGGATTTCAAGATCTACTTCTCTGTTTGGGATTGCCAACATTATTTTAAGATGATCACATTCTGTTAAACCATACTGAAATTTTCAACCATTGGAAATTATATATAGCAAGAAAACAGTACAACAAATGGAAATTTTCTTGTTGTATAACCACAAAAAAATTAGCAAGTTACAATGCATAAAAAATAAATCCCAAAGAAAATATCTAGGAAGCTAACAGAGTAATACTTACATTATACAGTGGGATAGTTTTCATTACTTTGCAGTACTTTATAGGGTCCATCTTATAAAGATGCCTGTCAGTTATAAAAATAGCTCGATCTTCTACCTTATTGAAGCGGTTTATCTGCAAATAATCAAAACTCACACTAGTTTACAATAATTTTTTACTTAAAAACAATATATTACGCACAAACTGAAAGAATTATTATTGTAAAGACCTGAATCTTGACCTGCATTATATAGATATCTCATTTGAAAATAAGACTGCTTACCGGAATTGTTGACATTGAAATGTTATTATTTCAACATCAACAACATGTATTAGAGTTCTGATAACTTTTTTTTATTGCTTTGAAGTCCAGGTTGCTATAAAGGAAATCTGACAAATGCTTCCTTAAAATGTTTACATTTTGCTTTAAACAATTGAATTTTATTTCAACAATATGGATAGAAAATAATATTATAAAAATTAGTACAAATCTGTTTATTTTTTATTAAGCCTTTTGTAACAATATCAGTTTAAGGTATTCTTTTGACATAAAGAACACTGAACTACCCCAGACTTTAGACTTGCTTCAGATTTATATCATCATTCACCAAAAGTTGTGATTTTTGGATGTGACAAATTTTCTTTATTTTGGTCACACAGCTGTGGAGTACTCTTCTAGGGCTCAGTCTAGGGAGCAATAAAACACTAACCAAAAACAATGATTTTTTAAAATAATCTAGCCATCAGTTAATGGAGTGAAGGAAATATTTTTGCCACTGATTAATCACTGTGTGCTGTTATTATGAAATGATGGTTCTTTAGCAGAGAGAGTGTCAGATATGAGAAAGAGAAAGAACAGAACATTTTAGTCTTGTTTTCTGAAACTTTCTCTAATCTCAATAAACTGACCTGCCTTGTTAGCAAAGCGTCATATTTAAATCTCACCCCATTTCATTATTAGAAATATCTATGAATTAATCCAAGATAAAGGAGATAACTCTATATATTATTTGGCTTCAAAAGCTAGAAAATGAAACCTACACCATGGCCCTCATACAGAGTTCATGTTCAGGAAATAACTCCAACTTTTGTTTCTGGTATTTTAGAAACAGGATAGAATGAGGACTCCATGTTGAGAATTGTAATTAGTGGAAAATAGAACAGACAGATTGCTTTCTAGCACCCGCTCTATTGATATACACCAGCTTTTCATGAACTGCTCTAACTACTAATTATTATTATTATTTTTTAACAAACTTTATTCAGTTTTCACATTAAAAACAAAAATCTCTTTTTGGTGGACAACATATTTCCGGGTCATCATCTTTACATACAAATATGACAGAAATTATACAATGATATATGCATACTTAATTCTATTATTACCTTTTCCATTCCAAATTTTCAGTAGGGAGAGAAAACATTAATTCTAGCCTCTTTCCTTAATTTCAATCAATTTTGTTTCATTTCAATTATTTCAAATTAATCCTTTAGTATTTGTTTTTAAACATAAACAGTATGTATTTACCTAATAAATATTAATAAGGTTTAATTCTAAATTCTTTCATTAATCCCAATCTAAACATTTAATTTCATTTCAATTATTTCAAATATAATCCTTAATATTTATTTTAAAAATACAAATAAACAATATATATTTGCCTAATAGTGGTAATAATGAAGTTACCAATGTCTCTCCTTGTTTTTAATAATCTATATTAAACTTATTAATTTAGCTGCTTCTTTAGTCTGTCACATTCCCTTTCAATTACACACATTTAATAAGTTCTAAATTGATACAGATCTTAACACACCCACACAAAAAGAAAAAAGAATAAGTATAAGTTTCCCCTCTTTTACTATTTTGAGTGTGACACCTTAATGATTAGAATATACCTTTATTCCCTCATCTGAATTCCCAATAAACCATTAGTCATTACATCTTCTCAGTTGGATTTCACAGCATATTTTCCCCCCTTTAATAAGAGTTATCAATATCTATATTACCCTATTTTCTAAATATTTTTAATTGCAGAAATATTCTTATTACACCTTGTCACCCTGCAGAATCCCTCTTTTAATTCATCAACCATTATCTCTGAAAAGGCAATTTCTTTTCAACATTTTACTAGTTCTGTGGTTCTTTCTGTCACATGCCTGTTTCTTACTGCTTCTCCGGTGCATTGTCCAGGGAGCGAACCCGAGTCTCCTCCCGCTCTCTTCCCCATGTCTTTTCTCATTCTTTCTACATTTCCTGACTTCACAAATATTCCTTCTTTTAAAGAAACAATTTCCTTTCAACATTTTACTAGTCTTACTGTTTCTCCTCCCTCTTTTTTCCCCATGACTTTTCTCATTCCAATTTATCTCCTTCTTAATATCTTCCCTTTCCCTTTTCTGCTGAATCTTCCTGCCTTTTCTAACTTCACAATTATTCCCTCTTTTAATTGCTTTCTTAAAATTCAACTTTTTAACCTTCCTTCTTTCCCCACTTCTTTGTAATGTTCTTTGTGTGAATTGTCCATTCAAAATGTCTTCTCCTTGAGTCAATTCCTGCTCTTCTGAGAATCTTTCTTCTTGTTTTTTCAATCGCCATTTCCATTTTTTTCTAGCACAGAGCAAAGTGATTCGCCTCTTTCCTGTAATAATTCTCTCATATTTTTAAGTTCCATTTTTAAGTCCCAAAGAGATATCATCATTCTTATATTTTATAATCCTCAAAGTCCACAAAAAAAAAAAAAAAACCACTTTTACTTTCCTTCTTTCTTCTGTCAATTTTTTTAAGTTCTCAGCTATTCCAGTTCAGGGTTCATACCAAAAACATCAGTCAGTCCCACAAACAATCTTTCCTTCCTTGCTTTTTCCTTTATTCTGGTTCTGCTTTCACTTTCTAAAATTCTTACTTTGTTTCAATATTTCTGTAATTTTATACCAGTTCATTCAAAAACAAAATGGTTTCCTTTTTATTTGAACTAAATTTTTATCAAAAGGTGACACTCTCCATTACATGAAGTCTTCACTTTTTTCCCACTATATTTTTATTTAAGGTTTTTCAAACCTCAATATTCCAAGACAATCCAGTCTCCAATTTATAAACTTTATTATTATTATTCTTTGGCAATATTAAGTCCAGCTTTAATTTTATACTTTATTATTCCCAAATTATTTTAGTCCAATTTCATTAAATCTTTAATTCCAGCTTCTTCCTTTCCTGGTTCGAAGCTCCATTTAGCTGTCAAAAATATTTTCCTTTTTTTTTTCTCTGTCCCTTTGTAATTTCGCAGCTCACTTTTCTTTTCTTAAAAATTCCGTATTACCTTAACTACTAATTTTTGTGACACATTTCAAGATGTTCAGATCCTATTTATAAAGTCTTAAGTAGATTGGGAGCAGGAATACCTGACACACTACCCACAAAGAGCCTTCTGTATACTCACAATCAAGGCGGACTAATTTGGCAAAGAAGCAGGACAAAGTTTCTTAGAGATAGGACCTGTCAAACTTTGCTCCCTATAGGGCTCTTGCTGGAGAGCCTCTATCCATTCAATTTCAAAAACACTAGATATATTTTTAACCAGTGCATCTGAAACAAACAGCCTTCAAATCAAGCAGGATTGGTTCCCAGCTACACAGTGTATGAGATCTTTTCAAATGGGTACTGCAGTTTTTTTTATCTCTCCATCATCATAATTTTGAAATTTTGTTAGAACTTAAATTTGACCAGGCTGCATGTACTATCTCTGCTGGACATCACAAGAACACACCTCATAGGTAATTCTCAACTTATGACCATTCCTTTAATGACTGAAATTATGATGATGTGAAAAAAATGAGTTACAACCAGTCCTCAACTTAAAACTGCTGCAGCATCCCCAAGGTTTTATGATCAAAATCTAGATGCTTATCAACCAACATGTATTTACAATAGTTGCAGTACCTCAGGATCATGCAATCACCATTTGTAACCTTCCCAAGGGGCTTTTGACAAAGTCAAAAGCTTTTGAAATCAGGTTCAATTAATGACCGCATGGTTTGCTTTAAATGTTGCTGTGATTTGCTTAATAATTGCCGAAAAAACTGGATAGTAATGATGTCTGATAGGATTTTCCATGTTGTGGGAAAGCAGGTTATTGTCAGATTGGATGGTATTCTTCCTTAGTGGGTTTTTCATAATGAGCATTGTATTTCCTTGTGTTGTTAATGTTTCTTTTTCTTTTCCTATACTTCCTCACTTTTCTTTCCCCTTTTCCCTTCCCCCTCACTATCATATTATTTGTTTTTGTATTTTATAATACCTTGTAACTTAATAATTAAAAAAAAGAACCTTAAGGAAGATATATTTTCTTCTAATTACAATTTCCAAGTTTATCCTCACCTAACATTAAATATAACCTGCTCAGATCTCTGTTTTTTTTTTTTTTTGCCCATTCCTCCTCCACTATTACCTTTCATTCTCGTTATTGCTATATGCTACTTACTTTCCTGAAAATTACTGTTGTCCAGTCACTTAGTCACTTCCAACTTTTTGTGACTCAAAGGACATAAATTTTCTGGAATTATTTTTTAGTAACTGTTTCTTTCAGTTCTTGTGAGTCAATGCTTATGTCACCAATGATGCACCTGGCTACTTTATCTTTTATCAGACTCTTTTTTCTGTTAAGACTCTTTTTCACTTGCCTTCCAAACCTTTTCCAAAAATCATAGTCTTCTCCAATGACTTGACATGCTTGTCCAAAACATCTAAACTTCATTGTAAGTGCTCCTAGTGAATAGTATATTTTTATTTTATAAAATATTTAATATAATTTATTAATTAAAGAACAAGCATGCCTATTTAAAAAAATCTAAAAAGAGGTGAAGATTGCAACAGAAACTTTCATATGTACTATGCTAAACAAAAAGAGACTGTTGACCTGTTACGCATTTCAAAAATAACTATTTCCCCCCAAATTGAATCAAAGGTAAATATTTTATTACAACCATTTTCCATATCAGAGATCTTATAATGGATCCTCTGAATTTTTACAATATTGTGCCATGGCCTGTTTTGCCACAACCATCATGAATCTTATTTTTAGTTTTTGAGCTTTCTCACTAAATAAGACAGTAAATATGTCTTGGAATTATCCTCTGCGTCCTATCCCTCTTCTGAATATTGTTTGTTACACCTAGCAGTTATTTTTCCATGTGCTTTTGAATATAAATGGCAAAACCTTAATAATTGTCCTATTTGAGTAGAAAATAAGTTAAACTAGATATGAGCATTCATTAGCAGTGCCCCATTTTGTACCCGGAATACAAATCTTATATTTTCAAGTCTTGGACATTTTACCTGAATTATCTTTGATTTTTGGTCTCTGATCAACTTTTGTAGCATTGATATTAGCAATATTTTCAAGGATCCATTAATCTAACATCCAGAATTTGTCTCTAATTCAGTGATCAAATATTTACATGGGGGGAGAGGGGAAGGAGGAGAGAGAGAGAGGGGGAGGGAGGGAGGAGTATTTGCACGGAAACACACAGTAGGCATCTCTTCTGCATAGTTCTTCTGTATATTAATACAATTTCTTCTGTAAATTTTCTCCAATAGGTCTTTGCATTCTGGATCTTTTTGTGTGTGCGCCCAAACTTTGCAGAAAAAATCCTCTTGATTTCTCTTACTTTTCTAAAGATATTGCATGCCCTTCCCATTCAACTATTACTCTCAATTTCTTTGCATTGCTTTTTAAATATACCTCCTTGTCACTGATGGCTATCTTTTATGGTATTGGCAATCCTTCTGTTAAGCAAATGGCAACCCAGGAACTATTTCTGACTGGAATTCTAAAGTCTCGCTGGGTGCAAAGGTGGCAGAAAAATTCAATTTATTTTCTTAAACAGTAGATCTCTCCTGAAGTAACTTTAAAATCATTCTTGAAAATGCTTGTAAAGATGAAAAAGAGGAACTTTTCAGTTGCAAGAAAAAGAACCTTGACAACAAACAAAAGGGCAAATGTAGTATTTTGTTTGCAACCATTAGTTCTCTGTATCTAATTAATATCTAACTTGCTTTGCTTCCGTTACTGTCTTTACTACTATAATTAATATGGAAAAATACAAAGAGGCAGTAAAAAAAACTATCGATGTGCTAGTTGAATGTCATTAAGATGTACATTTTCTGGCCAAATTTATTGAACAAACATGATCAAAATCAAGGGCAAGGCTGTCTAAATATATGAGTAGGTAGATTTGAAAGAGTCAATTGAATATGATGGGACAGGCCCTGTTTCCCTAATCTTGTTCATATCAAGAATTTCAAAACTTAATGTGCTAGAAGTAACATGAAAAGCATCTTCCAGTTAATTGAATCTAGGAATTCTTACTTTGTGCAAAATCATGCAAGTAATTATTGGCATTGTTTTTATTTTGCTCTGGATTGTTATCACTTGAATCTATCAAGTTATAGATCATATGTAATGACCAATGCTCACACAGGCTTCCAAGAAAACAAGGATTTCACAATTTCTTGTAATACCAGCATCTTTACTTACATATAAGGAGCTGTCCTTTGTACTGAAGAAAAGAAGAAAGCTTACATTCAAATTATGATGTATTGCATCTTTATTGGAAAGTTTTGAACATAGCAGTAGTTCTTTCCCGATATATTTGACAAAAGGGGAACCTGAAGAGTCCAAGACCATTAAATGCTATGTTTTCTTTTAATGCAAAATTATTTTGCACAGAGAAACACAGAAAGGAAGTTCTTCAAGATACAACCAACTATCTTGGAAAAAAGCTGAGAAAAATATACAGTATATACAGTAATAAGGCTTGGTACAGATACTAGTTTTATCTGTATTTTCCTGACTTATTGTCATTGCAATCATGTGAATCACAACATGCCTTTTGCTTGGTAATATAATATGCTCATGCAGAGGCAGCATGCTGAATATCACTTCAAAAGATTAAGATTATTATTACTGATCATTGTTTTGCGGGGCCTTGTGGAAAAGTTCAACAAGGGGAGAATAGAAATAGATTCTAAATATCATTTGAGAAATTACGAAATGTTAGAGGACAAATGAAGCTACACAAGTAGATTATAACATGCAAAGCATAGGTGCAGACTCCCTACATTCATAATGGATACTCATTGTGTTACTGCTAGTCAATGATTTCTAGGGTGTATCCTTGTGTATTTGTCACAAGCTTTTCTGTGCCTTATGTATTAGTCTTGGATAAATTGCTGGTATATCATTTGGAACACACTGATGGTACAAAGCACTTGTATAACAGCAGCAATATTTCCAGCTACATTGTTCTGAACATAGAATATGCTAATAGCAATTATTAGAAGACTAGAAAAGAATTAGTTGCCAAGGTAGTGGAATGGTGAAATAGAAAGCCTAATATGGAAGCCTAGCTATTTTGGTGCACCTGGATGGTGAAGCAATGAGGATAAATTATGGCTCTGAGGCAGAATTGGCAGGAATCTCTACAACCTGTTGATGTAGTGACTGTTCTGGCACTAGTATATCATGATTTCTGCCAAGCCTAAACAATATCTCAATTTAAAAGCTGTCAGGTAATATAATTTGTTTACCCTTTTACTAAAAACCTTCAGAAAGACTTTTAAATAAGAGTTTAGTGTATTAAGATGAAAGGATTCTTTGAATAAAAGAGCTGTAGGACTCTTCCTTTTATTAAGACATTGTTCCATTAACATGCCGAGACCATTTTGAAGTAATTCATCAGTATTTCAACAAACATGGACTTATTTCTGATACCAACAATGAGCAAAAATAAAGAGGAAAGGTAAATATGTGAGAAAGCTAAAGTCATAGAAAGGATTTTATGACAGCAAAAAATAATAGACATTGGCTTTGGAATTCATGATAAGAACAAAAGGAGGCTGTTTTCATCAAACAAGTTACATGGCAGAATACATTCTGAGACCCAGCACTCTAGAATAGGGTTGTCACACTCCATCCTGTTTAGATCTGGCTTGCAGGGCCGTCTAGAAACAGAAAGGGACTGGCACATGGTGCCTCTGCCAATAAAAATGAGTTCGGGAGGGCTGCACGGAGTTCCATTTTTGCTGGCAAAGATTTCAGGAAGCCGTCACAGCTGGAAATGGAGCTCAGGAGCCCATTTTTGCAGACAGAGCACTCAGGGCACAGGCTCCCCTGACATGAGTGCCATTGAGCTGGCCATGCCCACCCTGGCCCTCCAAGGTCAAACACAACCTGATGTGGCCATCAATGAAATTGAGTTGGACACCCTGCTCTAGAAGACATGAATTGAGCAAAGCAAACAATAGGGCTGATGGAAATCATGATTTTTATTATTATTTTTGTCTTTTAATGACCCTATAATACCTTGCATCAGGGTGGAGTTGGGGTAACAGAATGGCCAGATGCCCTTCCTGTTGCCAATGTAGAGTTCGCAGCTGATATTTACTCATTGTGCTGAGAGAGAGAAATATCTGCTGCTGTCTAGGATCAAACTCACAGCCTCCTGATTGTGAGGTGAGAGCTCCACCTCTAGGCTACTGCCCCACTCATGGAAATCATGGTTATGCAGAGAATAAAAAAAACTTTAGAGGGAGTTAAGTGCGTTACAAAGCAGAACACTTTCAACTCTGAAGATGCCAGCCATATTGATTGGTGAAATGTCAGGACACCAAATAATTAAACCATGGCCTAATTACCCAGAAAGTCATCACCATTGAACTAACTTACTATTGTGCTAACCAATACCTTTTACATTTTTTCTGTCAACCATAAAAGAATTTATTTTCCCCTAAAGCCTATTTTTTGTCCCAAGCACCTAGTGTACGAGAGGATTTTTCCCAATCTTCTCCGGCTTACCTTACGAACTTGAGATGAGAAAAGAATTCTCATGAACTTGTCCTTGCGTTGCAACTCAGAAGTAACAGAGGTGAATGAACCCATAGCCTGAGAATTACCAGGATTCTTAAGAAATAAGAAATGTATCTATTATTAAAATAACTCCAGAGCACCTTTACCATTCCAAATCAAAATATCAAATATATATTCATAATAAAACTCTAGCTATTGTCCATAATTAGTTTAAGCTTAAAAGAAATCAGGAATAAAAATAAGGAGACAGAACATAGATATGCAAAAGGAAAACTCTCTACAACAAGCATAGCGTCCTGTAGGGTTCAATCACTGCCATGCCCCAAAGCTGGGAAAATAGTCAAATGTTCAGTGACTTTCTGAACGTTATCAGTGTGGTAACCCTATGGGGGGATTGCTGCACCAAATTTTTGTTGCACCAAATTTTGTTGCAGTTATTCCAATTATTCTTATTTCTCCCACAACTGTCTGATTACAAAAATTAAGGAGATATAGGGGCATACAGAAAAATTCCAACACAGGCTTTCATCTTTGATATATAGGTGTTTTTTTATTGGCTAAACATACTCCTGACATTCATATTGCAAGAGTGTCTATAATATAATTTTCAATTTCCAAACATATCCACTGGCCCAGAACCTTTGGAGACAATTCTAGAAAGGTTCAAGCACAGTTGAATATGGAAATCAAACCTCCATTTTCAGGAGTTCAGTTTAGACTAGACTACACCCAAATTAGATTGCCTACTGAACAATATTATCACTATTTTGTCTGGAGGAATTTCAGTTTGTTTGTCCACTTATATTAATTAATTTAATAAATTATTAATTTATCTAGACAAGAACTGGCACATACTTCTCTATTCATCTCTTATTATGTTTTCATTTTTTACAGTATTGCAAAAAACAATGACTTAATTTTGACAGGGTTCTGCTACCTTACCAAAGCAAGGTAGTTGCCCTGCCAGATCCTTTGTAATCCAATGTCCCCTCGATGGCCCTTAAGCAACTCCAATGCTGCCACTTTTGCCTTGATTTGTGGCAAATCTTTGGGTGGAATACTTTTGATTAGTTCATGTGCTCTCCATCTGAGAAAAAAATTAAGACATCATACGGGACTTTGACATAAGGAAAGGATTGTGAAACAAAAGTACAAAATTATCCATCGATATTAGTATTTCCATTCAGAAAAGATGTTCAACTGACTCATGTTATTAGAAATGTGCAATGGCACTCTTTCTGTGGTTGACATATCCTGAAGTAGCTTCTGTACTATTCAATCTACAAGGGTAACTCCATAGAGAGACGCTGATGATACTGTGTGTCACTGACCAAGCTCCATAACTCAAGACAGGGATCTCTATTTTTTACCTGTAATAGATTGCATGTAGAGCTTCTTCAAACCGTCGTAAAACTTTTGGAGGATTAGGCCATTTCACATGCTTCCCATAATCTTTCATAGACTTCACATTTTGAAATCGCCGGGCAACTTCATAGATATAAGACTTTACTTTGTATCGACGATAACATTTTATAATCTTCAGGGAAGCTCGGGTCCTCTTGTATTGGAGTCGAGCTAATGTACCTCTCCAAACCTACAGAAGTAGCCATTCAGAAAACATTACACTGTGGCATAGTTAAGCAATCCATAGCTTACCTTTATAAGCAACCCATTTCCATAAAAAATATACAATTGTTAATTGAAGTATCAGTTAAAAGAATCATAAAACACTTTTATATAGTGAGTTTAATGAGTCTAACTTTCCTAAGCTAGAAGTAGGATTGACTTCCTATTGCAATAATAATAATTTCTGCATACAAAATTAATTTAATTTCCTCATTTGTGCTGTAAAAAGGTAGCATTCTTAAATAAGATAATTTTCTCTACATCAAGAGAAAAACAAATCACTTAAGTCAAATATTTTAATAGCAAATCAAGAGAACAAATTTGCAGATTGTCTGAAAACCTGTGTGGTTAATGCAGTTAAAGTCAAGGAACAGATACATATTGATTTGTTATATTTCATGAAAATATAGGTATACGTCCATTTGGTCCTTTTACACATTTTCCACAAAATACCTTTTCTCAGATAATTGCATGTACAAAACCTTCTGAATAAATTGCATGCCAAAATGCTATCTCGCACATAAATTTTACAATCTGACTTCCTAACATGAATGTTTGCAGCCAAGATTCAGAAATACCAATTTGTTACATTTCAAGGAATTATTATTAAGCAAATTAAATTAGAACTTGTCATGAATAGCTATTTAAATGACCACTTTTTCTAACCTAAAGGATAGTATCACCTCTTCAAAGTGGATCAGATTTACGGTATGAATACTAATATTTATTATGATGTTACATCAACAGAAATTTGTGCATTTGGATGTGATTCCCCCCCCCCCTTTAGTTTCATGAGAACTATGGGATTATTGAAACTTTCAAAATACATTTCTGTTCTGGATTCAGATATCTTTTATCAGATCATTGCCTGGGTTGGGACTGTTCAGGTTATTCCATACTGCCCATTACAGAGGGTGAAATCCATGGGTTCCCCCCTCCCCAGTTATTACATCTTATTGTTATGATTTCTTCAAAAAGAAATTTTTATAATATCATTAGTGTGCACTGAATTTAATGGGCTCCCTTTTAGCAAACCTCTTATACAATGGGCCACATTGACATCTCTCAATATAATGGACATATTTATTGCATCCAATATAATCCATTTACAATAACTGCAATGTCCTGCAGTTGTGTGATTGCCATTTTCAAACTTCTGAACTGGCTTCTGACAAGAAATTTTAATGGGGGAAGCCAAAAGGAAGTTGCAAGTCGTGCTCATGTGACATGCAAGTCATTATCACATGATATACTTAATAAACACTGGAATTGCCCAGGTGCTCATTGCATTGATATTTCCCCTACTGAATATTTATTTCTAACCTTCTTCTTGACTTATTTCTAACCACCTTCTTGACTTCAATATGCTTGATGTTATCAACTTGAAGGATGTCCAGGTATTTATAGCAATTGCCTTCATCCAGACACTGAAGTTATTTTTGTAGGATATCTTGATTCCTTCAGTTTTTACTATTTTTCCATATTTAATGGTAAGGGTGGGACATCTGTTCAGTCAAAATTCTACTGCAATAAGTTGGCTGTAAATATGAACAGTGTCAAGTAGCAATTCTATTTCAGATGCTCTTTTTCCATATAGCTTCAGATTATTCAAGTAAAGGAGGTGGGATAGCCTGACAATGTTTTTGGTGTTCGATAGCCATGGCCTGACTTATTCAGCATTGTTGACAGATGAATCAATGCAACAATAGTGAGTCTCCTTGGAAGATTCCTCACTTGATATTAATCTCTCAATAGTATATAGCTATTGACCAGCAATCACCTCCTCCATTATGCCGTTGATCTTTGCACAAACGTCTGGTGTTTCTAATGATTCCTGTTATTTCTAGGCAACTGATTATATAATCATGCATAGGAAGTCAATGTCTCCTCATAATCAATCCAAGCTATATTCAAGTTGGTCTTCCTTCTCTTGCAGTTTTCCAAAATTGTCGTGTCAATTAGTAGCTGTTCTTTTGTTCCTCTGTAACTTGGGTATTCTGTTTCTGTTCAGGCAGTAAGACATTGTTTTCAACTAGATGTTGATGACCTGCATCAGCTTCCACATTAGTTAGCAATTTGAAAGTTATTGTATAAAGGTAAATTGGTGAAAAAGGTAATTGGCCTGTGGTTGCCTGGTGTTGTCCTTTTGTTGACTTTTCCATTATCAGATAAGTTTTGCCAAATGTTAACTAATCTTCACCTCCTTGCAGTGTGTTGTTAAACTACTTGGCAATGAATGAGTATAGATCAATCAAAACCCATGCAGATTATCTTCACTTGGTGCTGACCAATTCTTGATTTTCCTGGCCCTTTTCTCCAACTGTTATTACTAGTTGTTAATTTCAGCTTCTTTTTTATTCTTAATGAACTCCTCTATCCAAGATGCATTCTTGTTGTATTGTTCTTATGCTCAGAACAATACTGTTTCTTCTTTGTCAGGTGCTGGCTGGTTCACTGTAGCCTTTCCATTGATGGATTAGCAGAAACATTTCTGATTCAGCTGAAATTGGCAATTCTGCCTATAGTGTGCAAATTCAAGCTTTGTATTGGCTCATCTTCTTGACTATATTACACGGCTTTGTTGTCTCCAGTGATCTTTAATCTGCCTTTTTTCCAGGTTATATTTCTTGACTAGATAAGCTTTGGTCTTGTTCTTTAGTTTCTCTTCTTTATTCATATTCTAGCTTGTTTGCATATAATCTTAGCATGCTGATCTTACTTTCCAGCCTGATTTTCCATTTTGATGACACACTCTTCTCTAATTGCAGCTATGTTGTTGTTGTTGTTTTTAAAATATAAGTAAAGTCTTCCATATGATACGCAGGATACAGACCTGTTAGTTCGGGGTTTTTGTGTTTTTTTTTTTGCTTTATACTGATCAGTAGTATTTCTGCAAATAGTGTTCCTTTCACTCTGTACAAATATGAATTCCAAACTCCCATGAGGCTCATATTGAATTTCAGTTAGAAAGTAATGTTCTCTAAGACGCAATCACAATGGTTACATTCTATTCAAAATGCCTATTGCTTCCTTGGGATAATATTTGTTTCTTCTTTAGCTCAGCTTAAAAGGAGCCTTTGTTCCTCCTACTGGTATGCAAATAACTCCTATTTCCCTCACAAATGCTGCAGAACTTTAATTCTGTTCTTAAGCTGGCATTTTACTCTAGAGATGCATAAACTCTCCATTTATACTAGGATTAATTAATTATCCAGTGTAATTAGAAACATAACTATCAATATTTTATATAGATGTCAAAAAGCAGGCTTTCTTGTATATACCTCTATAAATGTGGGTTATATGAAATTAGGAGAAGATGTAAAATACAGCCTAGGAAGCACTGAGAGACAACATTTATAGCAACTGAAGACCAACCTTCCTCAAGAGAAAGAAAGAGGGAAAGAAAAAGGGAAGGAAAAAGGAAAGACAAAGCTTTTTTGTAACATATATCATTACACCCCTATCATAAGTTTAACACTATCCAACTTGTATGGGACATATGTAGGAATTGTTGGAATAATTATAATGAGAATTATGTATGTGAAAAACAAAGAAGTTTCAATGAAGAGGGAGTTGCACCAAAATAAATAAATTGATGAGACATGTAATTATGGATTTTCAGTATTTTAGTATTTATTTGATTTTTCAATTGCTTACAAGATACAGGTATAAGAATAAATATAGTTTTGAATACATGAGATAGATAATTATAAGAAAAATAAAAAACAATAGGACAAGGATGGTAGGCACAGTGAGCTTATGCACCTCTCCTACAGGTCTCTTAGGAAGGGGGTGAAGTCAATAGTAGACAGTCTAAGATTAAAGTTTTTGGGGTTTGGGGAAGAAACCACAGAGTCAGGTAGAATATTCCAGACATTGACCACTGTTGCTGAAGTCATATTTTCTGCAGTCAAGTTTGGTGTGGTTAACCTTGAGTTTGTATTTATTGTGTGCTCTTGTATTGTTATGATTGAAGCTGAAGTATCCATTTGCAAGTAGGACATTGCAATGTATGATTTTATATACTATAATTAGATCGGACTGGAGGTGGCGTAGTTCTAGGTTTTCTAGGTCTAGAGTTTCAAGTCTGGTGGCATAAGGTATTCTACAATGAGTAGAGGAGCAGAGAACTCTTCTTGTGAAATATTTCTGGACTTTTTCAATTGTGTTAATATCAGATACATGATATGGATTCTAGACTGATGAGCTGTATTCAAGTATAGGTCTATCAAATGTTTTGTATGCTCTAGTTAGTAGTGTGATATTACCAAATAAGAAGCTACGTAGGCTTAGATTAACAACTCTTAATGCCTTTTTGGCTATGTAGTTACAGTGGGCTCTAGCACTTAGATCATTTCAGATGAGTACTCCAAGGTCCTTGACAAAGTTTGGATCTTCAACAAGGTCTTGACTATTTAGCTTGTATTTTATTTTCTGTTTTTTTCTGCCAATATGTAAGACAGAGCATTTATTTGTTGAGATTTGAAGTTGCCATTTGATTGACCATCCTGATACATAGTCAAGATCTTTTTGGAAGGTAGTAGTAGCTTTACATCAGCGAAGAGAACGCAGTTGCTCTTAATATGATCACAGAGGTCATTTATGTAGAGTATGAAAAGAGTTGGTCCTAAAACACTGGGGGACACCACTGTTGATAGGTACAGAATTTGATAGGAAGCTCCCAATTTTGACCATTTGTTGTCTGTTTGACAGGAATGCTTCTATCCAGTTATGTAGGTGTCCAGAGATAACATAAGATTTTAGTTTTAGGAGTAGTTTGTCTTATACCACTGAATCAAAGGCTTTACAGAAGTCTATGTAGATTGCGTCTATTGTTTTGCCCTGATCGAGTTGTGTAGTCCATATGTTTTTGTAGTGTAAGAGTTGCAGATTACAGGATAGGGTTTTTTTAAAACCAAATTGTTTATTAGAGAGTAGGTGTTTGTCTCTAAGTGGAGGATAGTGGATTGGTTAATAATTGATTTAAATAATTTTAAATAATTTTCAAAAGAAAGTTCTGTAAACTGAAAGAACAGCTCAGTTTTATTTATACAATGCAAAAAGTAATACAAAAGTGTACAAGGACAGAACCCCGCTTTGCTTATTTAGTGAATGATTTAATTTTTATAAGCTTTATTTTTCAATCCAGATGTCTTTCCATTTTTTCCTTAGTTGTACTGTTGTCACTTTGTATTGTTTCATCTCCTTTTGCTCTTTCCTTTTTCTTTCTATCCTTTATTATTATGAACATCCCTTCCCTTCCATCCTTTTTCTCCTTTTTTAACTGATTCTTTTGGGGGGGGGGTGGAGCTGTTATTTGTATAATGTGTCTATGTGTGAGAATGTGTTTGTAAGACAGGATAATTGATGGGGATCAATCAATATTATAAACAGCGTACCTTAGTTTACAAGCAATTAATTTTAATCAGTAATTTTTAATTACTTATTTTTATATAATTTTACTACAAACATATACACATGAACACACATACATACACAACAACAAAGCTAAGTTTGGACTTGGAATATATTAAGTACACTAAATTATTATAAATTATGTTATTCATGTGATATAATCATACATCAGGTTTAATTTGTCCTATTAGTTTCAGTTTTTTTGTGTGCAGTTCCTGCCCACCATACTATTAAAAAGGTAGGCAAACATGGGCACTTATACGGTCATAATGATAATGAAGAGAGCAAATAATTCACTATATTGTCATGCACTCTCTCTTATGGAAATTTAACTACTGCTAAAACTTTACCCTGATAAAACTCCCCCTCACTGACACACACGTTGCATATGTTTATTACACAAGTACCCTGGTTAGTGCCAGTACTATTATTGTAGTGTGCCAATATATTCTATTATTACCTTTATTGTCAGAGTACAACATGTGTACAATGAGATTGGCTGAGCCTTGCTTTGCATACACACACACCCCCAACACAACTCACAGTGAGGACAGAAGTCCCTAACCCAGTCTCAATCTTATTATATTATGTGACCTTGTTGCACAACGCGCCAGCCCCGCAAGTCTATCATGCCATGTTGACATGAAGTTATTTTCCATTTAGAAGTCTGTCAGCCCAGAACAGAAACTGTTCTTCAGCCTGTTGGTGTGGCTGGCTATGCTTTTATATCTCCTACCCGATGGTAAGAGAGTGAAGAAGTGCCGAGCAGGGTGTGAGTTTATCCCTGAGGATTTTCCTCACTCTTCTAAGGCAGCGAGCCCTAGAGATGTCATCTAGTGGTATCAGGGAACAGCCCATGATGTTTTGTGCTGTGCTCACCACCCTCTGTAATTTCCCCATTTTTCAGAAGTCTGATTTCCTTATGTTTTGTAAGTCATCTGTTCATCTGTTCATTATGTTCTAATTCCTTATTTGTGTGGGTGCGTGTGGGTGTGTGTGTGTGTTTGTGTAGAAGAGAGAGAGGATAAACAATGTACAACTTCAGTACAGAGAACAATTGCCTTTGATTTTTGTTTCCTTACATTGTCTCTGGGCTCTAACCATTTCATCAAGTTCTTGAACTGTTTTCCATCTCTTTTTTAAAATTCCTCTTACTCATTTTCTTTTAAGTTCCATATTTTAATCTACAAACCGAAGGGGAGGAATTATCTAGTTTTTTTCAATAAGCTGTTAACTATTCTGGGAGTTTTTTTCAGCTGAACATTAGTGCAAAAATGTTATCCTAAAAAATATCTCATTTTGCCAGAGAACTGCAACAAGCTAATTTGTGATTAGGTCTTGGGAGGTATATGTATCTTCATAAAGTCTCTGCCTCCTTTAAAAATATTCCTGGCAAAATAGTTTAATCTGGTTAGCATGATAACAGGATGCTGCAAGATGGCATATAAAGGAGCTGTATGTGGCTGTGGAGTGCATTTGCCTGTCCAATATAGTCTTATTAAAGAATGCTGAAGAACTTTAGATTGGCATAACCACTATTTTGCATATGTTGGACTTTTCCTTAGCTTTCCTTACAGATCAATGTTCTTTATTTTATAGATGCATGTGTTTGGCAAACATTACAGTTTTTTTATAACTGATTTCCCCTTTGAGTCAATGAGATGTCAACATCATTTTAAAAAAGGGGGTTAGACCTTCCCCATACATTTTCATCTTAACAAGGATGAAAATGGATCGAAGCAACCGTAATTCAAACCACCGGGCCCAGATCGTACCGTGTGCAAACCTGCGACGGAAAAATATGGAAACGCCATATAGATCAGCTTCGCTCTAGGCTACAACCCAGTTCCCGCAACTCCTGGGACTCCCAAACTGAGGGGGGAGGGGATGTCGAAGAAATCGAATTCGAGATGGTGGAGAGCAGAAGCGAAGGGAGTCAGCGATCGTGCGCGAGTAATGAAGAAGAATCAGAGAGGGGTGTGATAGAGATAAAAGAGATTAATTTATAAATATTTGAAGATAAAAGAGATTAATTTATAAATATTTGAAGTAATAAGGTAATAATGAGAAACACAACACTAGATAGGAAAATGGAAACATAGCTCAAAACGAAGTATTTAACATTAAATATTGGCCATCACAAGCCAGAAATCTTGTCCAAAAAGAAAATTCAAGTCTGAAGTATATTTTATAAAGAATTTCAATTTCTAATTTCATTGCAAACAATATCCATATTATTTATGTATTATTTATGTATTTATTTAATTTATATTTCTGCCTATTTGCCATGGCGACTCAAAGCAGCTTTTAAAATAATAAAAACTAACAAAAAGCTTTTATTAGCTTCCAAACAGCTCCTAACTAGCCTACAAAGTAATTTAATAACCGTGCACAAAGATGAACAATCATTTAAATGTTTTTATGTCACTGGGACTTAATACAGCTTTATACAGGTAATCCTCAATTTACAATCAGTCACTTAGGGATTGTTTGAACTTATAGTGGACCCTGAAAATGAGATTTCTAACTTGGATTTGAAGTTCTGACATCTGTTCACCCATTTCCTGTGTCACACGATAGCAATTTATTATGATTTTGCTGGAAATCTACTTTCAGTAAAAATCAGCATCCACTTAATGACAACAGCAAGAAAGACATAAAATCAGGCTTGGACCTGCTTTATGACCATCATGAGTTATGATGGAAATTGTGGGCTCAATTACTATCATAATTTGAGGACTATCTGAGATCCTTAGAGAACGGATCGTGCTTACTACATAAAACCAAAGACAGAAGTAGAGTTTAGGCAAAACCTAATCTGTACTTCTAGCTCTAAAACAGGAACTGTGAGGCGTCCTAGTGGAAGATCACTTAAACATGAGTCAGCAGTAAATGACAGTAGCCAAAAAAGCTAATACAACCCATAGTTGTATAAACAGAAGCATAGAATCAAAATCACATGAAGTATTAGTACTGCTTTATAAAACCTTAGTAAGACCACATCTGGAATACTGCATCCAATTTTGGTCACCACATTACAAAAGATATTGAGACTTTGGAAAAAGTGCAGCGAAGAGCAACTCTAGACAAAAGAAGGACTATGGCTGACATAATAGCAGTATTCCAGTACTTGAGAGGCTGCCACCAAGATGAGGGGGTCAATTTATCTTCCAAAGCACCAGAAGGCAGGACAAGAAACAATGGGTAGAAACTAATCAAGGAGAGAAGCAATCTGTAATTAAAAAGAAACTTCCTAACAGTGAGGACAATTAACCAGGGGAACAGTTTCCCTTCAGAAGTTGTGGGTGCTTCATCACCTGTGGTTTTTAAGAAGAGACTGGACAGCCACTTGTCTGAAATGCTATAGGCTCTCCTGCTTGAAAGGGGGTTGGATTAGAAGACTTCAAGGTCCTTTCCAGTTCTATTCTGATTGAATTATATGTAGACATGTACTCTCTCACATTAACTTTGTTCATACTTGCTTGAGGTAATTGGCAAACAATATTTCTGACTGTCAAATAAAAGTTGATTTTCCATGCACTCCGTCTGAAGTGAGTCAGATAATTTTCATCCAGGAACTTAGCTTTCTTATATTTTTTCAACAAAAAATCTCAGATAGGATCTGTTCTTTCAGAGGCCATGGTCAAGATTGCAGCAGAAAAGTCTTCTATTTTATGGCTATTAAGAGGCTAAAAAACATCTGCCATTCAAAAGATTGCCCCCTGAGGGACAAATTAAAACAAGATGTTATAATTAAGGGATTGTTGAAATTGTTAACATTATCTTGCACAAACAATAAATCATGACCATGGAAAACTTAATTTTTCCTCTTTTTTAGTAAGTATTAAAATTAAAATATTTACTCTGTGGACATACCATCTTCATATTTCTGATATTTATACTTTCTCTTAGTAATAGTTTAGAAATAGAAGACTTTTGTCGAGATGTAATTGGCATAATCTGACAGGAGAATCGAAGTGCTTTTACAGAAAAATGACTACATTGTTTATTGTGATTATTTTGTTTACATATGAAAGAAACATGAGGTCCTCAAAGTTGCTTGATGATTGGAATAGAATATATAAGCTTGGTAAAACAATGAAATGAAAAATAAAATAACTTGGCTTAGAGTAATTTAGAATTATTTAATTGTGAGTGTTAAAAACTATTTGCCAAATGGAAACTGACTTCTGAGGCTTAAATATAAGCCTTAATGATCTTTTCAATTACACGGAACCGTTCCGTAAGGTCTCTGATTCCCTATGATCTGAAGCATATGCTGGGAATCTTCCATCAATCAATGTATTATGTTGATAAAAAACAATATTTGTTATCAACTGACTGAAATCTGATCTCAAAAGGTGGTAAATGAAAAACCTTTGATAAAGTCATTATGCTGAAGCCTGTCTCCAGTTAAGGTGCTGGTCTGCAACTAAATATGAATTAGGTGTCTTCTATCATAGAAGTATGTTTGCCACTAACAATTCCAAACAGACCATTTTAAGAACAGATTAGGAACCAAAATATTAAATTATAACAAGTTTGCTCAGCTTTTGTTTTCCTCTCTCCTCTCTTCTATTCATTCCCACTCACCCCTCCCACTTAGCCCAGAAACATTGCCATGGCAACCACAGCTGCTGGGGATTTGATTGACAAGTCTACTAAGAGGAGCGTCTGGGGAAACTAGAATGCCTCAAGGTGAGGCGGCGAGGCAGAGCAGCATTACTCACAAGTCTGGGAAGGATGGCAGACACATTTACATTTGGGAAGCGATACTACTCTGTGTGAACCAGGAAACTTAAGATGACATGCTTTTCTCCACGAAGGTGTGGGAATAAACTTTGACTTCAGTATTGGGTAATGATTAGTCTAAAACCTTATACATACATGTCTGCCTAAGGGTCACTGAGATAAAGCAAGGAAATTAAAAGCAAACACCAGAAACATTTAAGCAGCTCAGACGACTGTAAACAATTCTGTGTACTATATGTAATTATTTTAATCCACAATGTGAATGCTTACTATGTACAAAATTCTCAATAAAAGGGAGCACTAGAATTTGCTCCGGACTCCCATCCAGAGTACACCAGCCTGTGTCTCATTCTTTCCATGGGAGACCACCACAAGTGGTGACCCCGACGTGATCCACTGGAGGTGGTATGTGTCCGGACCTCCGTGTTTCCTCGCCTGGAATAGGTAAAGTATGTACTTAACTATTGCTGGACAATAGGATTTTTTCAGGGAACATGGGGGAAAAACTCTCTCAGCCACAGGAACGGCATGTTAGTGAACTGCTGAAGTTAGTCAGGACAAACTTCTTTATCTTTAAACCCTCTGGGGGGGAGCAAATAGTTATTTCAAAAGATAATGTGAGAGAGCTGCTGCAAGAGATCTAGCGGCAATGTCCCTGGTATCCAGAGAAAGGCTCTTTAAACATGGAGGAGAATTTGAACTATCCTTCATGAAGAGCCACGGGCAACAGCTGAAATTTTGATATATTGGAAGGTTGTTATGACTGCTTTAGAGACCCAGCAACAACCTCTTTTAAAAACTTTAGTAGAACCTCCTCCTTATAAAGGAATTGTATTGCACCCTCCTACCCCAAAACTGGAGTGTGCTTTATCATTTCCAGCAGCGCCTATGCCTGTGGATGATAAAATCCAACCAAAAATGGGAAAAGTTCAAGTAATGATGCATCAGGCTTTCAATGAGGGGAAATTAGAGCCTGATGAGATTCCCCAGATGAATTTGTTTCCAGTCAATAGGCAAGTGGATGCTCAAGGCAATCTGCAGACTGAATGGGTTCCGATTCCTTTAGCAGTTCTTAGGGAAATTAAAAAAGCAGTTAAAGATTATGGTATTCAAAGTCCTTTTACAAAGGGGCTCCTTTTTACAAATTTGGCTACCTCACGCATGATTCCTAGTGACTGGAAAGATTTAATGAGAATGATATTGAGCTCTACTCAGTATGTGGTTTTTGACTCAGAATACCAAAGGGAAGCTATCACTAGGGGAAGGAATTCGGGGGGGCTGTCTACGCCAGACCAAATCTATGAGGCAGGCTTGTTTGAATCCACTGCTGATCAAGCTGCTAATTTGCCTGATCACATATTTCCAGTGGTTATGGCAGCTGTCCTTGGGGCGTTGTCCCGTATCCAAGATGTGGGAACCCCAGCATGGTCTTTTTCTCAAATTAAGCAAACAGCATCTGAGTCTTATAATGATTTTGTGGAAAGGCTACAATTGGCTATTACCCGGCAAATCTCTAATGAGGAAGCTGCAAAAGAACTTTTGCTGAAATTGGCAGTTGAAAATGCAAATGCTGACTGCGAGCGTATCTTACAGCCCTTGGTGGCTAGAGGTGAGGTTACTCTGGCTGATCTGTTAAAGGCATGTGTAGTGATGGGTTCTCAGGCTTACAACATGGAGACTTTGGCTATGGCATTGCAAAAAGGGATGAAACCTACAGGGAATTGTTTTAATTGTGGAAAGCCTGGCTATTTTAAAGCCCAGTGCCGTGCCCCTGGGGGGGGGGGGAAATGGCATTTAACAAAAACAAAATTAAGGACGTCCGTCCAAAATCGGTCTGTCCAAAATGCAAAAAAGGGTTTCATTGGGCAAATCAATATCGCTCTGATCAGAACCAAAATCCTGGAAACTAAATTTGGGGCGTGCAGCTAGCCCCGCTCCCAAGGCTGTCACAAAAGCATCGCCTGCAATTACTGGGAGTGCAGGTTTGGGTTTAAAAATGTTGAACTCAATTAATGTGACCTTTCCTAATCAAATGTATATTGAGGACACTCATTTGCATGGGCCACTGCCAGAAAAAACAGTGGGATTGGTACTTCCCAGGTCTTCTGCATCAAAAAAAGGTTTTTTGTTATTCCAGGGATTATTGATCAAAATTATGAAGTTATTAAGATACAATTGTACACTGAAACAATTGTACACTGATACTCCTGATCATTAATGGCCGGTGACTCTATTGCCCAGTTATTATTGCTTCCATACATCCCTATAAATCCTTTAATTGGGATCCCACGAACTGGTGGTTTTGGGCCCACTGAAATGGCCAGTTCTCCAGTTGCTGCAGAATTTCTAGTGCAGACAAAAAATTTGACTACAGACCAACCAAAAATGACAATTGAAATTCAAGGAAAATCATTTTCTGGCCTTATAGATTCTGGAGCAGATGTCTCTGTGACACGCCAAAAGGAATGGCCAAATGAATGGGCGCTTGAGGACTCTCCGGCTGTTCGTGGAGTGGGTGGTATGCAGTTTGCAAGAAGTAGTGTACGTTGGTTGAAGGCACTGCATAAACTGGTGAGACTGCAAGGATTCAACCTCTTGTGTTGCCCCTGCATATAAACTTGTAGGGTAGAGATTTGCTGTCACAATTTCGCACAAAAATTGTTATTGGATAATGGAAAAATTACATGATCGATGCATTCCTGATACTCCATTTGCTTTGGCAATTTTACAAACTCCAGCCTTGCCTACTGCAGCTTTATTTCAATTACATGAAGCTCAGGTTTATATCATTGAATGGTTACATTTGCAAAATACTCCCCGAAAAACAGTTTCTACTATGGCTATGCTTTATAGTGAGTTACTCATCAAAGGCCGAAATCGCAGTATGCATTTATATGGCATAGATCTAATTCAGTTATTTTTACCTATTTCCCTCACTCTGTGGGAAACTTGGTATAGTCAATCCATTGAATTGCAAATTGCTCTTGAAAATTGGTCAGGGAAGATTTCTTGCCACACCCCCAGTGACCCTCGTTTCCAGTTGCTTCGAAACGTATCTGTAAATTTTAATTCAGTTATTGCTAAGCGGCCAGTTGGGGGAGTGACCGTTTATGCGGACGGTGGTAAGACCTAAGGCGCTTGTGCATGGAGACAGGAAGGGGTATGGAAAACAAAAATTACCCCTCCTCAGCAATTAGCACAAAGGGCTGAATTAGCTGCTGCTATTTTGGCCTTACAGGAATTTGCACAAGAACCGCTAAATCTTATTGTGGATTCTCTTTACGTTTATCAATTGATACGTAACATTGAATTTGCTTATATTTCTCCATCTGTTGATGCTATCTTATGAGTTTGTTTCTAGGTCTGCAAAGCTGTCTTCATTCTCACACACATTCTCTACATATCGCACACATTCGCAGCCATCAGCCACTTCCCAGGAAGCTGCAGGAAGGGAATGACGTGGCTGACGCAGCGGCCTTGGCTGTCTCTCGCTTTCTCCTGTTACTCCATGGGACTCACATAGCTATTTTCATCAAAATGCTAAAGCTTTTTGTAAACAATTTGGTCACACTGCTGCAGAAGCTGCAGCTATTATTCAACAATGTCCTAGTTGCAGTGCTCAATCCACTGCTCTTCCTCAAGGAGTAAATCCTCGGGGGACATCTGCTTGTCAACTATGGCAGATGGATGTCACGCAACACCCTCCCTTCAAACCATGGCACCATCTGCATGTCACCATTGATACCTATTCAGGATTTATTATGGCAACACCTCAACGAGGAGAGGCTACAAAACATGTAGTCAACCATTGCCTCCGTACCTTCACACATGTAGAGCCATCAATGGAGATCAAAAACGATAATGGCCCTGCTTACATTAGCACTGCCTTTGCGGAATTTTGTCATCGATGGTCAATTATACATAAATTTGGCATTCCCTACAATTCCACTGGTCAGGCCATTGTGGAACGAGCTCATCAGACACTAAAACAAGCACTCCTTTACACAAAAACAAAAACGGGGGAAGTGGATGGATATGGCTTGCCTTACATACAAAACATTCTTAATATTACCTTATATACTTTAAATTTTTTAAACATGACAGGATCTCCCACTGCTACGGCAGCCAGTAGGCATTTTGCTTTCTCCCCTTCTGCAGGTACGCCAAGACCGAAAGTTCGGTATAAGAGACTACCAGATCCAACGTGGAAAGGACCTGTCCCCCTGATAATTTGGGGCCGAGGATACGCTGCTGTTGAAGATGAGGGGACAGTTGTTTGGGTTCCTGCTCACTGTGTGCGTCCTTATCATCAGCCAAAGGGGAAAGGGAATGGATTTGGGGGAATGGAAAAGAAACACGATGATCCAGGACATAGGGAAGCTAGCAAACCTTCATAATAAAACTGATTGTTGGGTATGTATGCACATGCCAACTCACAAAACATCAGGGCTTCCAATGGTTGCAGTACCTCTGGCCGAAGGTGACTGGTATATGGGACAATGCTATGGTTGTTCAGGGATGTGGTCTAACAGTTGGACTACAAGTAACATAAATATATTGCATCTTGGAAGCCGAATCCAAGAGGTGGCGGGTATCTTCTGGACCCACAATGAGACAGTAGAGAATATGACTTACTTGGGAACATATCCATTTTGTAACAAAACAATTATTATTGGCAATGGAAGTCGGGTTTATCCAGATGACATGAAAACTAAAAATCTCACTTACTTTGTACATAATATTTCTAAATTTGATATCATATCTTTGATCAATGAAAATGGGTGTCCATTTATCCCTGCCACATGTTGTCCCACCACGAGAGAAAACCAGCTGCCCAAATGTGCAAATGGGAAATACGCACCACCACCCACTTATTTGGCTATGTTAATGGAATCCTTTGCACAATTAATCTATGCTGAACCAAATACGGTTGGTCATCTCCTGGGAGCAAATCTCCCAGGACGGATGGCCTATGATCGCATGCCAGCACGATGGAAAGGAGTCTGCACCTTTGGGAAAGTAATCCCATCTCATGTCATTTTAAAATCTTTGGGGACAGCTCATATCTGCAATGCGCGTTCCGCAACGGAAGTAAATTCTGTTTTGAATCATGACTACTGGACACAGATATCAAAGGGAGTTATTCCTCCTTTAGGAGTTATGATGAACTATAGAGATTTGCATCGTTTAAACAATTGGACAGTTACTATGTTTAAAGACACCATTAAAACTCTAAAGCTGCTTGAAAAAGAGCAAGGAAAAATCCTTGACTTTGTCCTGTAAACCAGATATGCAGTGGACACTATTTTGGCTGCACAAGGGGGAGTTTGCGCTGTGATTCATACACATTGTTGCATGTATATCTCTGATTATTCTCCAAACATTACAGCTACTATACAGCATATGGAACAAACCCTGAATGAGAATCCATTACAATCGGAGGACGAGGGATTGGATGTGTGGTCTGCACTTTGGTCCTGGTTGCCAGATGGTTCATGGATTCGTCACCTAATTGTTGGAGTGATATTGCTTCTTATACCTTCTCTTTGTGTATGCTGTTGTATCCAATGTCTCCCTGGACTTTTAGGAATGTGTCGGGTGAAGCCTACGGAAGGAGAACTGTTGTTGCAGATGGCGAAAAGCTACTGAGGCATCCGCGATCATCAAAAAACTAAAACAGGGGAGATGTGGGAATAAACTTTGACTTCAGTATTGGGTAATGATTAGTCTAAGACCTTATACATACATGTCTGCCTAAGGGTCACTGAGATAAGGCAAGGAAATTAAAAGCAAACACCAGAAATATTTAAGCAGCTCAGACGACTGTAAACAATTCTGTGTACTATATGTAATTATTTTAATCCACAATGTGAATGCTTACTATGTACAAAATTCTCAATAAAAGGGAGCACTAGAATTTGCTCTGGACTCCCATCCCGAGTACACCAGCCTGTGTCTCATTCTTTCCATGGGAGACCACCACAGAAGGTACCTTGATGGAATCAAGTATATACCTTTCCAAGCAGAGAAAGTGGCTCGGGAAACTGAACAAAAGGGTATCTGAGAAGTTAAGCTGGAAGCTTCCTAACTTATCTCAATTTGCTTTACAAAAATTGTGAGCTCAAGGATGTGTGGGAAATAGGCATTAGAAGTATGACTTAAATATAGTCATGCAGTCCTATTTGTTCTAACATAAACGAATGTTTACAATTTCCAAAATCAACTTGGTTTTATTTTTATAGTCGTTCTACTAAATTGCCTTATATAAACCAGACTATGTAACTGATAAAATATGAAGCAGTTGGAAAAATGCCATGTGAGTATGGTTCTTACTTCCCTCCCACTAATTATTTAATAAACTATTACTAAAAGAATTGCAAACAGCCCATGTGCTTTCAAATCTCAGAGGCTGATAGAGCAACGATGCCCCTCACTTAAATTGCTGTATCTGCCACAGAAAACCATAGCATGGGAGAACTCACCACTGCCAATTAGCACGGCAGGCTTGCCACAACCAATTTGCCATGGCCAACTCACCTGTAGGAGATGACTAGGCTAAGCCTGAAAGTTGGTTCAAACACATCATCAGTCATGGAATCCCTTCATGCCCATAATTATATCTAAATCCAGTCCATCTTGAATTCCTTTGACTCTTTATCTATTACCAATTTGCTTTGACGGTTAGTAACTCAGATTCTTATAGAGAGTTTAAGTTTGCAATAAATCTTTATGCTCAGTTGAACTTGATCTCCTGATTTCCCCAGAGCTTGACATCACCGTGTCCAACTTGCTGCAGGAGTCACTTAGTTCCTTTTATTTACCACATTATTTTATCTATTGCATCGAAGGAAATCATTCCTATGACTACCAGCTTCTATAGTACTTTGTTGAATAACAAAAGAAATTAAACCTATATTGAATTGTCCCGCAGTGGCGAGTTGACTGTGGCAAGTTGATCATGGTGAATTGATCATGGCAAGTTAGTTGTGACGACTTGTCCTAGACCCATAAACTATGCCCTTGTGACACTCACATGGGTTTGTCTTTGAAAAATGTTAGTGGACTATAATCAAATTTCTGACCTGATTGGTTATTAAAGTCATACAAGTTCAATAACTGTACTATCTATTAGTAGTTTCCAGGTAGAGCTAAAAGGTGTAATCCATCTTCTTGTTTAGGAATCTGTCCAAATTTTAGCTAAAAATATAGGCATTCCAATATCCTTCCTAACAGAATATTAAGCTTCTTTCTTCACTGAGTTTGTTGTTGTTAGGACTGATTTATTTTGCATTAGTTTCTCATTTTGCATTAGGTTTACCTTTAATAATTATTTTGGTATTTGCAGTATTTTGGGGAAAGGTTAGGGTTAGGGTTATTGAGAAGGTGGTTGTGCAGCAGCTCTAGAGGTTTCTGGATGAAACAGATTATCTCGACCGCTACCAGTCAGGATTCAGGCCTGGATTTGGGACAAAAACAGCATTGGTTGCACTTTTAGATGATCTCTGGTGGGAGTGGGATGGTGGTAGTCATCCATCCTTGCTCTACTTGACCTCTCAGCGGCTTTTGATACCATTGACCATGGGATTCTCCTGGAACGGCTTCGGGGGATAGGAGTGGGAGGCCTTGTGTTGTCTTCCTTCCTCTGCGGCCGCTCGCAGTCAGTGTTGATAAGAGGGGAGAGAGCCAACCCTTGCCCACTGCTTTACGGGGTTCTGCAGGGATCAGTACTTTCTCCACTCCTGTCCAACATTTACATGAAGCCACTGGGTGAGATCATCCATCACCATGGACTGAGATATCACCAATATTCTGATGATAATCAACTGTATGTCTCAGCCCGTGGTGAGTTAAGTGTTGCTGTGTCCTTCCTCACAGTGCCTGAAGGCTGTTAGCGGCTGGATGGGGAGCAACGGGTTGAAACTAAACCTTTGCAAGTTGAAACTAAACCTTTGCACGCCCTGAGTGGCTTTGGATTTGGGGTTTGTTGGCTCTCCCCCACTCTTTGCACTCTGTACCCCACACAGACCCAGGGCGTAATCTAGAGGTTTTCCTGGACTCATAACTCCTGCTCAAAGAGCAGATGGCAGTCATGGCCAGGAGGGCCTTTGCACAACTGCAGGTTGTGCACCAGTTACGCCCTTTCCTGGACCAACGATCCCTACTTACAGTCATTCATGTCCTAGTCACTTCCCCTCTTGATTATTGCAATGCGTTCTACATGGGGCTGCCCTTGAAGAACATCTGGAAGCTCCAGTTGGTGCAAAATGCAATGGCCCACATGATTTTGTGCAGATCACAGTATGCACATGTTTCACCTCTCCTGCAGGAGCTGCATTGGTCGACGATTTGCTTCCAGGTGCTATTCATGGTGCTGATTGTCACTTTAAAGCCCTTCATGGCTTGGGACCAGGTTATCTGAGGGAACATCTCTTGCTGGTCACATCCACCTGACCTATTAGAGTGGGGTGTCAGGGAATGCTGTGGGTTCCATCTCTGAGGAAAATATACCTGGTGGGACCCAGAAGAAGGCCTTCTCCCTCTCTCTGGAACATCATTCCCCTAGAGAGTAGAATGGCTCCCTCTCTAATACCTTCCAGGAGGCACTGAAGACCTGGTTTTGCCAGTGGGCCTGGGGAACCAAGAACGGGATGGAGCCCATTAAATGGCTCGTGTGATCTGCTGTCATCAGGGCGTCGGGTGGGAGTTGGGGGTGATTTTTTTAATTTATTTTTTTCCAGATTTTGTTTGTACTTTATTAATTTATTTGATTCTTTTTGTTAGTTTTTATTGTTTTTTATTTTAAATATGGCTTTATATTGTGTAAGCTGCTTCGAGTTGCCATGGGCGAATAGGCGACAATATAAATTCAACAAATAAATAAATAAAATTTTATCTACTGTTATTGATACTTATCTCAAAAGCTGATATAGAAATGTAGTGAACACCTTTAAATAATGCATAAAGAATTCAGGGAATATTTTGTGTTGTACTAAAATCATAGTTCAGTTATGAACAAATATTATGAATAGCTTTGAGTGGTGTATAATATGTAAAAGTAAAGATTTTTTTTTAAAAAGCAAGGTTGCCAATGTTCCCTACAGCTATTGCAAGTATAAAAGAGAAACTTTCACACTGACAGTCTGACTATCGAGGGAGTCAAAAGTGTTCATTAAGAAAAAGATACAAGATTCAAATAGTATTTTAATTTAAAGATTAAAGTTAAAGATTTGTTAAAAGATAATTAACAAAGTGCATTCAAAGACATTCAAAAAATGTGATACTGAAAAAAAAAATTCATCTTCACTTAAACTATTTTTGCCTAGTTTCTATAACAAGCTTTTAATCAGTGATACCATCTTTTTTCATAGTAAATGTACCAATAAGAATAAAATGAACAAGTCAAAAGTAGTCTAAAGTCTTAAAGCTAATTCTATAAAATTAAATAATGGCATTATTTAATGAGTAACATATTACAACTCTGTGTTTGTATGTGTGTTTAAAAAACAAAGAATGAATATTTATCAGAATTATTTCTGGCTGTCATCTAATGAAAATAGCTCTCATTTCTAGAATTTTTAATCACATAGGCTCTAATTTGAAGCATCAGTTAATAATACGATGTTTCCAATTAGAACCTGTGTTATTAAGAATTCTAGCCCCTATTCCTAACCATGGATTTTCATCTTATTCAAATATGTCTTACTCATTTTCTCATATAAACATCAAATTATGAAAACAACATATGTGTACACACACACACAAACTGCACTAATGATGTTACCTAGTTGGATAATAAAACCTATGCAAGTAAACAACCAAGCTCAGAGAGCACGAAGCTCTACACAGTTTTTTTTAACAAATACTAGCTCTTTGCCAATAATAAGCAATTGCTAAAACTATTGTTGGGGGATTCACAGCAGCAGCTGATGCAGAAGTGTGTGACTGGCAAGAAAAATTATCCAAGAGTTGTAGGAACATTAGGGACTTTTTAGCATGGAAAAAAAGATTGCATAAAAGAGAACATGCCACAAAAATAAGCTATTACACATTATATGAAGCAAAGGGATGGAATTGTTGGGGTTTTTTTGTCTTTTCAATAATATTTGAATAGAGATCATCCAAAGTTCCTGATTGGACAGACTTTTTAATGCAACATATGCTTAACTATATAATTGTCTTCACCAGGATGTATCAATTACTATCACCTGAATGGCTTTAAATATCAATGATACCAATGAATGGAGGAGGAGACACTAATGCATATTATTTAAGTGGCAAACCCTCTTGTGAGCAAAGTGTTGCTTCTCTAGGGTTATTTCTTGGGAAATATGAGAAGGAAAGTGCTATTATTCAGTTTGTAAGATTCCTACAGACATCTGGATGGCCAACATGTGAATAGAAAAAGACTGGACAGGTCTTTCAAATCCAGTTTGGTTTTCATCTATTTTTAACTCCTTAGAGTTAAAGGAACATTGGAAATATGCTAGATCTGAAAGGGGAAAAAAACCAACAACATTCTATAAGAAGGCAATGCAAACCACTCCCTTATCACTGCCAAGAAAACTATATGCATGTAAGTCACCATGACTAGCACATGATTAAAAGCAACTTATTTTACAAGTTGTGTTTTTCCATTCTTGAATCTGTGAATATCAGATGTAGATTACTTTATAAGAAATTTCAATATTGCTTCTCACCTTTTGTAGAAAGAGAACCACCCATTCAAGCATCTTGGCATGCATTTCTTCCAACGTGAAGAGTGTTCGTGGTGTGCGAATAAAAATCTTTGTCTTTCCATATGCCACATCATCTTGAAACCCACAGTGCTCAATCAATTTCTTCACAGCCTCTTTGTCAGATGGTAGTTTGTGATTTGGCCAAGTAAATTCAGGAATTATTTTGTACCTGCATTGATGCAAGAATTATTTAAAAAAAACATTATTTACCAATATTAAATATGATGGTCAGTAATAGGGCAGAAAGATCCACAACAACCCATATTATCTTGCCAAAGCAGATTTCCCACAGAAAGAATAGTAAGAAAATAAATATACAGTCTTGATATAGAATTATATATAACTGTGAAATATCATTAATCCTTTGTTTGTTATTCAGTAGTTTACTGAACAAGCTACAATTGCTTAAGTCACAGAATAAATGATATGCAAACTAAATTGTTGAGTTTGCATATAAGCCCATCTGCAGATAAGATAACCCTTGTTTTTTCAGTGCATTTTAGCAACTAAAATTTTCAGCTTATTGGTAAATATATATAATACCTTCTAGTAGAGTGGATATCTAACAAAGCTAAAAGGAATTAATGATATTAAATTAACCTAACATTCAAATGGATTTGGCTGAATAATTTATTATGTTTACAAATTGTAATTTTAGCATGTTCTAGCTTTTGCCAAATAATTCTAAATAAATATGAGAGGTCTTGCTTTACTTGACATAGAGAATTGAGCCTGGAGCAAGAAAAAGGATTTATAAAAACTGTTTTATTTGGATGTAATGTATTAAGCATTTTAATAAAAGGTTTATGTAAAATTCTTTAGATATCCCATGAAACTCCTGCTCTTCCATATAAAACACGTGCATTTATATAGAATATCAAAAAAGGATAAAAATTTGGTTTTTCTTTAGCTGGTCTCACTAATCTTGATAATATTTTTCTTAAGTTACTTAATACATAACTGTGATTTGTGTAAGAATGCTTATGTAATATCAGACCACAAACATATTTTTACTGTTAAATATAAGAAATTTGCAAAGTTTTCATCAATTGTTACCTGTGAAGAAATTTTTCATATGTTTGGCGATAGGCATATCCTGCCCGTCGTACCCTTACATTTTCCAGAAGTCCAAGATACTCAACTTGATGCTTGCATCTTTCTTCATCAAACAGCTGCGGTGACTTCTTGTCATTGGGTTTAATGCAACGGACATAGTATGGCTCCTAAAAGAAAGCAACCAGAAACAACAGCATTTGAATTAACAGATAAAATAAAAGAGTAGTAGAAAGTGACCATGTGGAAAGTGACCCCCTAATTACCTTCTCCTATAAAATTCCATTAGAAAAACAAGACTATATTTTTCCTAGAAACACCTGAAATAAGATCTATCATGTAAGTTACAATGAGCATCATTAAATGAATTTCCAGAATGGAAATAATAGATCTCGTATTATAGCTCTATTCTATATGTCTTCATTCTTGACTACATATTTTTATAATCCATTTCCACACTAACTAGAAAACAGCTAATAAGAGTACTCATTAAGAGTAAAAAGATTAAACAAAGAGAAGTTCTAAGACAGGCATCCAGCAAAAAAGTAATTGGTTTTCTAGCTTAGACAATATGAAATTTAATATCCTAATCAATTGTTACAACTTCTTACCTTTCACTGTCATCCCAAAGATACTTTTTCAAGAGGCAACTTGACTTTTTTTTTCTTTGAAGATGTTTCACTTCTCATCCAAGAAGCTTCTTCAGCTCTGAAGTCCAGTTGCCTCTTGAAAAAGCACCTTTGGGACAACCATGTGCTGGATAACTGAGAATCTCCATAGACATTCACCATCATCTTAAGATTGCCAGCCTGCAATTATAAAAACTATAGCTGGCAGAATTTTGCTTGCCGTGCAACTCTTAGAAATAAAGACAAGTACTGAGCATCCTATGTAATAGCAGGAGTGTCAGTCACGAGATAACGTAACAGTAAAAAAACAGAAGAGAGGGAAGATGAAGAAAAAATTGACCCATATATTTTTTCCTTTGCCACAACTGTTCTAGATTTTAACCATCCTGCCTAATAAAAGAGAATTATGTCAGCTTGCTAGTTATTATCTCGCTCTTTAAAAAATCTGTTAAGTATCTACACTGAGAGCACAGATCTTTGCTGGAAACAAAGATGGTTGAAAGATGGTAGAGAAATTCTCTACCTCCAAAATTCCCAACTGTCATTGAAGTAAAGAACTGATGTAAAATAAAAAGAAGCTAGTTTGTACTCATTTCTGAAATCATTTCCTCAAAAATTTCTGTCTTTTTTTATATAAGGAAAGCCTGCTCTGTTTTTTTTTTAAATTATGCATATTCATAGATTAAGCCTTTTTGTTTAGGTTAATTCCCAAAGTTGCTGCTCAAATTTAAAAATAAAAAGAATATAGAAATATAAAATAAATAAATTAAAATAATGAAATCAATAAAATTAATAATTAAATTATTAATACAATTAATAATTAAAAGTTTAATACAATTACGTCTTTTTACAATTTTTCTGACTGTTAAAGAGATATTTACAGATTTTTCTAAATGCAACTGCAAGTGCCAGGGACTGTGTTGAATAGAATAATACTGAAGAAGGCTGTCTTCTAAATGTCAAAAAGATACACCTGTGATAGAGGCTGTATTTTCAAAAAAGTGCTTCCTTTGGATCTTAAGAGCAATTTCTGACAGAAAAGATGGCTGAATCCCTAACCTAGCCTAGCCTGTTCTTTCTCAACCCCAGAATATAAGACATTTCCTAAAAAATCAGACTTTACTAAAGAAAACTTGTTCCTGTTTCCATACCATGTAATTTACTGTTAAAACATATTGTTTAAAACATATTGTAATCATTTATTTATTATAATAATATTTCTAATCCTCTTTTTTCTATCATTAAAAGGCATCCCAAACAGCATTGAGATAAATCAGTCAGAAACATGAAGAATTGCTGCCATTTAGTGTAGGCAGTATTGTTAGATGGGCCATGGTTTGATTTACTCAATAGAGCAAGATGATTTACTATGTTCTTATTTTAGAACAAGAGTCTCTTTTCTTGACAAAAATGTAAAGCTGTCAAATTTATTACAAATCATGCTGTCAAAATACACTACCGGTATACATTCTTTTATTATGGTATTGTATATTTATCATCAAACATTACACTATTCAAAAAAGCACAGACACAGGGAAGTGGATAAGCTGTACACTATACTGTAACTTATTTATCTCCTCCTCCCATACTCATAATAGTAAACAGGCTACAATACTTCATAAGGCAAATAAGGATATTTTAAAAAATGAAATCAGTGAAAGAGAAGTAATCTGTCACTGAAATATAGTAAAGAGAAGAATATACTTTTCTGAAGAAAGGATGAAAGTTAACCAAATTATTCATTATTAAATAAATAGATAAAATGGATTTAACTAATGAGTTCAGCCAACGTATGTCTTAAGGTATCCAAAAACAGAAGGAATAAACTCAAAAAGAATCATTTTGAGAAGTGCTAATCTACAATCTTTAAAATAAAAAATTCTATTTCATGTTCTGTTTAGCCTTGAGGAATGTTATTCTCTTTTTATTTCACGCTTTTGTTCTTTGCTCATTGTCATTCCTTTTGTGTGCTTATTTTACTATATTTAATTTATCCCCTTCTCATACCTGGAAAATCAAAGTCTTAGCACAAGTTCCCATTGGTAAATAATATTTGGGTTTGCTTTAGTTGCCAACCACACTATGGAAACAGGAAAGGGCTGCTTCAAATTATCTTCATTAAAGATTGCCACTATAATAATTGGTAAGTTATTTTCCGATCTTCAGAATATCAACTCTTGGATAAAACACTGAGAACAATATGGTACCTATATGGAAACTACTGAGATCATAGTAAGATTGTGCCTCATCCATAAATAGCTTTTTGCTGCAGTACCTATTCTTAGGAATGCTCCCACACACACACAAATAAATCATGCACTGATTTAGCTACAATTTAAACAAATGTTAAGAACATCTTTATTCTCCTCAGCATTTACAAGTTCATAACAATGCAATTGTTTATGGCAGGGATATCAAACTGGCCACGCCCATCCCAGCTCCACAAAGGCAAAAAAGTCACGATACATCACAACATGTCACATGACACAATCGAGTTTGACATCCATGGTTTATAGCTACAGATGTTTTTTTTTTCAATTAGATCATTCTACATGTGGCACTAAGCAAAAATTCTATGGGGAAATTTTAAATATGCTGCATCAAGAAATTTACATTGACAGATTTGTTCCTGTTTGATCTTTGTGTTCTTTTGCAGAAAATATATAGTCTAAGCTAGCATTATTATTATCTATTCCAAATATTTGTATCATGTTTTGAGTTCTTACATGATCTGGGCTTTGGGAACATAGCTCTTACTCCCTTCTCATAAACAGATCACACTCTGTAATCTTGGAGTTTTCTCAATGCTAAGGAAGATGAACTCTTTAATATTCTAATCCCAAAATGTCCTATTGAAATTTTTGTTGCTGATACAATCAAGGCAAGAGTGACTTGGCAAGTACCCACAGTAATGAAATAACAGGTAGTCATCAAAGGTCACCTTTCCTGAATTAGGAACTTCTTACCTTGGATGCCAAGTTGTCCACTAAGGCAACCATTGAGTTCTTAAAAAGTGTAGCAGCAGTTAGTGGCCGCTTGGTCACTTCTGTTATACTCAGTTTGCCTTCTGGCCACATCTTTTTCAGCACAGGGTTGGAACTACAAAATACAAGAAAGAATTTTAAAAGGTAACAATATATATAGTCATATTTGGCATATTCTAGGTAAAAAACCAAATAGATAGTTACATTGATTCCTACCTGTTATACATCAAACGCTTGAAGTCTTGAAATAAAGTGTCCTTATTTTTATCAATGAATCCTGTGACTGAATAACTGATAAATATAAAAAAGTGGTAATTAGTTGCACTGAACTACTAAGTAACTACTTAGGTAGAATTAGTACCTGGACTCAGAAAATAAGAAAAAAACAACCCATAAATAGAAATCAACAAAAAATAAAAATCTAAAGTCTCATGAAAATGGATAATATTCAAACATAATGGTAAGGGAAAAAAGCTTTTAAAGATCTCTCTTCAAGAAGCACTGTGCAGAGTTCCAATACTTAAAGGAAGTAAATATTCCTCATTTTCTTCATCCTCAGTGTCATCTTTAGAAGTTTTAAACACTTGGAGTTCCGGTTTGCAGGGCTTCGGCGGCAGGCAGGAATCCGCGATCGTGCACGGTTTCTGCCTGGGCTCACCACTGGAGCATCCTGAGCCACTTGGCTTCAGGGTTAAGCCACCCCGTAGAGGTGTGCGAAGAGGGGGGAGATCCCAGCAGGGTGGAGGGAAGCTGCATCTTTCCTCCCCAGCTGGCTAAACTCCCTTTCCCAAAGGCGGTAGAGCGGCGGTCAGAAATGGCCTCCTCAAAGAAGCACTCAGCCAGAAAAGAAAGTGCAGGAGGAAGTTAAGAAGTGAAAGTTTTGGCTGACCAGGATAAGAAGCAACAACTGAGGTACCCTGGAATTTAAATCTTATAAAAGATACATCGCTCCCAAAAAAGATTCGGAAGCAGAGAATGAAAGTGAAAAGGAAAAGGTTTTTTTCCTCACTCTCCTTCCTTACGTTGACAGCAGATGAATGAGAAATCGGAAAAATCCGCTTTGGCACCAACAGGTAATTAAACTGGATTAAATGCCAAGGGGACAATAAAAATTTCTGAACACTTAAAAAACTTTTTTTTGCTGTAAGTGAGAAGGGAGAGGAAAAGAATAAGAGCAAGATTTGGCTGGAGGAGGCTGCTTGGAATTTAAAAGAATCTAAAGTTAAATCGTAATAAGACTTCTAAAAGATACATTTTAACTGAAACTTTGTAACTAAATAGTAACCCCAGGAAGAGAAAGTGAAAAAAAGAAGAAAGTCTTTAATGAAACAGCTTGTGTGTATTTGGATTGTTTGGTGACTCTGGGACTTCTGGAAATTATATTTGAATGATTAAAAACAATTGGGTGGTTGTTTAAATTTTTTTTTACAATGGCATCACTTGTAGATGAACTGAAAATGGAATTTAAAAAAATATAAAGAAGAGGAACAAGAAAGGAAGGGCTCTTTTGGCTGTTTTTCATTTCTTAGAAATGGTGATCTGTACCTATGAGAAACTACAAAAACAGACTGCGCAACAAGAAGATTGGGACAAAGAAGAAGCCATCTTTAATGAACAAGTAACTTTATCTGGGGAAGAAAGGGGAAAGGGGGCGAAAGAGAATGGAAAATTTAAGACCTAAAAAAACAACCAAAAAAGGGGAAAAAAAGGTGAAAAGTGGATATAATGTCAGAAAGCAACAGAAAAGGGGAACACAGAAGAGGGAATTGGAGGTGGAGAGACAAGGAGGTAAAAAAGGTAGAGTGAAGAAACAAGGGAGGAAGGAAGGGAAGAGAAGCTACAAAGATTTGGAGCAAGATGTAAAGAAACAGGACTTATTCAGAGATAATGGGTAAAAATATAACTGAAAATGAGATTCTGCAAAGGTACATAAGATTGTATTGTTATACTTGTATTAGAAATAATGTTAGAAAATTGGAACAATATATGATTAAAGAATGGAAAAAATACTCAGTGTAATTTAGTGAAACTTTTTTTGAACAAAATAAATGAAATGAAATAAATGAGAGAATTGAATTAGGAAGGAATGGGAAAATTTTAATTACACAATGTTTTAAAGTGAAATGTGGGGGAACTATGCAAAATTTATAAGTGTTCCCATAGAAGCATGATACCTACTTGAAAAGTAATGTGTAAAATGTTTAAGATTTAAATGAATATTAATTTTAACGATAGAGTTGAACTGGTATGGATTGTTGTTTTAATTATATTATACATTTATAATTTCTTCTTTTCTTAACATATAGTGTGTAGCTTTAGAATGTACTAAGCAGAATCCAAATGAAAGTTATGTATTAAGTGTTATAAATTTAGGGGAAAGATATAAAGGCTTCATACTCCAATCAGTGATTACAGGAGAAATTTTGTTTTAATGAGAAAAGATAATAGACAGCTGAAACAGGACAGACAAAGGATATAAGTATGATTTAAATTGAGATGAATTAAATAAAATAGAATTAAGAGAATTAAAAGAGGGGAGAAGCTATATAGAAAATGTAGAAAGGTAACAAGATATAGAACGGTATATAAAAATGATCATGAACTTGAATTTAAGTCTGGACAAAGAGATGTAACCCAGGATCAAGCTGCTTTCAAAAAAGATGTTTTATGTTTTCATGTTTTGTGTTTTGTTTGTTTATGTTTGTTTTTTAAAAATCAATAAACTTTTTGGAAAAAAAAAAGAATAAGTTTTAAACACTTATAATGCAACTGGGCCAAAGTGAATGACCAAGAGGTACTTTTAGTAAAATGCCATTTTGCAATCTCAAGTAATCCAATTTCCCCCTGCAATAATTAAATGGCTTGAGAATTTCACAAGCCATAAACTGATTTTAAATATTTATATCATGTATGACATGCAAACAAGCTATAGTGTATCCTGGGAATAAGTGCAAAATTATGCCTCTGCCTTAATGTTTTCCAAATACATTTGCACAATTCATAATGCAGGTAATACAATGGAATTAGACCTAAATATAAAACCAAGCTGTCAGCCTAACACCAAAAAAGGAGCACATTATAACAGTCTTTTTAGTACCATCAGAGTTTTCTAATTAATCACTATGACTTCACAAAAAAGTCTTTGCCACAATTAAACTGACAATGCATTATTACAAAATTGCCGCCAAAAAAGCTAATGCAATCCTAAATTGCATTAACAGAGGGATACAGTCAAGATAAAGGGAAGTACTAATACCACTCTATAAAGCCTTAGTAAGACCACACCTAGAGTACTGCATCCAGTTTTGGTCACCACATTATAAAAAAGATGTTGAGACTCTAGAAAAAGTACAGAGAAGAGCAACCAGGATAATTAGGGGACTGGAGGCTAAAACATACAACGAACGGTTGCAGGAACTGGGCTTGGCTAGTCTAGTAAAGAGAAGGACCAGGGGAGACATGATAGCAGTCTTCCAATATTTGAGGGGCTGCCACAGGGAGGAAGGAGTCAAGCCATTTTCTAAAGCACCCAAAGGCCAGACAAGGAACAATGGATGGAAACTGAACAAGAAGAGATTTAACCTGGAAACAACAAGAAACTTTCTGACAGTGAGAACAATCCACCAATGGAACAGCTTGCCCTCGGAAGTTGTGGGAGTGCCATCAGTTGAGATTTTCAAGAAGAGATTGGATGCCATTTTTCAGAAATGGTGTAAGGTCTCCCGCTTGAGCAGGGGGTTGGACTGGATGACCTATAAGGTCCCTTCCAACTCTGATTATCTGTATCTGTAATGCATTTTTTTTTAAATGCAAAACTAATTCTGTTCTTCTTTTTCCATATTTCATCTTGCTTTTTATTTACCCTAACTTCATAGCATATATATAAATTGGAGGTGGGAGAGTGGCATATTTATATTTCCGTAGTATAAAGGTTATACCACTAGAACTATCTTATGTAGTATTAAGTACTGGATTGTGTTGCTTAGCATTATCAATTCTATGAATTGTGTCCTAAGTCTCAGCAGAGGCTTTTTCAAATTCTTAAATTGGAAATTCTGGGAAGTATTTGGGTTGGATTTTCAAATTACGTATTCTCTCAATAATTAATGCCCTAGTTTTCCACAACACTTTCAAAACTCATAAATTACTGTTTTAGAATTATATATAGTAATTAAGATATATTACTATGACTAAGGAGACCTAAATCCTGAGAACTGTTTTAGATCAGTTACTCTCATTCTCAGCCCAATCTATTTCAGTGTTGAAAATGAAATCAGGTTTAATCTATTTTATGCTTTTGGAGAAAAGGAGGAGAAGGAGAATCATGTGTGGAACAATAAGGCAGAAAATGGAGCGCATGTTCTCAATAAGATATCTAGATTTTTTTATAGTATAATATAGCATATATTCTACACCAATCATTTGGATACCATAGTGAAATAATTTCAGATGTTTTCTTACATTGCAAAAAAGCAAAGAAGAAGGAAAAACAAAGTGCAACTATAATTATGCAACTATGCATTACACCGTTTTAATAGGAATCAGGCAACAAGTATGAGAAACAAACTTACATAACATCTCCAGCATAATGCTTAATCCGAAAGTCTCTATCAAATTCCAGGTTTTTATCCGTAGCACAAAGCTTAAAAACAAATGGATTAAAAACTAATTATTGAAATGCAGCTGCTGGTAACTTTCAGTAGGTTTTCCGTTACAATGAAGATTTGATCTAATTATTGCTACATCTAGTCATTAAATGTTCCTTCCTAATACAGGTGCTACACAAGCTGTCTGTAAGACAAGACAATATCTTTCTTAGTGATTTGATACAACTTAGTGATAAAACACATGGGAAACAAATGAATATAATATTTACTAAGGGCCTTTTTCACAAACCATGACATTTACAAAGGGCTTTTTTATTAAAAAAACAGTGAACTAAATACAAAAGAGTATCAAACATTTTATATGCACACATCAGTAAGTATGACAATTAATCTAGAACTGTGATGATGGATATAGCCTTCTCAATATTTCCCTTATTGCTTTTAGTAAGGTATTGAAATGTAACCTGTTTGATTGACCCTATCTGACTCTTCATTCTATTTCACTGTTTGAAAATTAACCTGGCAGTGGTAAGAGGTAAGAAATGTGCATTTAAAAATTCAAATCTGCAGAATAAAATAATGTGAAATACATGGAAGAAGGATTTATATGTCCATAAAAATAAAAAAAGATATAAGCCACACTTTAATTCAAAGACTGAGATGCAGATGGGTGAAAAATGGAAATGATTAAAACCATCAATTCTAATTATTGGAAAGTAAGGAGACAAGCTTGATCTGTAATTCTAAATGAGATGTGCTGCCAAATCACAATCATGCAGTTTTTACTAAAAACAAAACATACTTCTCAATGCAGAAGTATTAATGCAGAAGATGATTTTCTGCATAATGTTATGCATTTGTCTATTTAATTAAATAATCAATCAACACATTTTAATTGTGTGATAATGCTTGTTAAATCATCTTCAACTATACTCCAGTTTGAATAATATTGCCTTCATTTAGTTTAATTTTAACAATGAGAGCAGTTGAGTTCTAGGCTGATCAGTATAACTGACTGGAGCTAATGGTTGATACAGGTTGCTGCCAGCATCCTAAGTATCAACCAAGTATCTTCTTAAGATGTATGATGTTCCAAGTAGCACAGTCTTTTGCAGTTCTGCTGATGTTGCAGGAAGCTGCAATTTCTTGATGTATTTAATAAAATTCTTGGACATGGTAAAAAGTACCCTGACGATAATGGGTATCACTGTTACATGTTTCATCCATAATCGCATAGTTTCGATGGACAGGTCGCAATATTTCATGATTTTTTCCAGTTCTTTTTCTTCAACTCTGGCATCTCTCACTACAGTGATATCAATAAATTGTACGCTTCAATTTTCGACAACTGTGATACCTCGGGTGTTGTATTCTAAACGACGATCTGTCTGTATTCGAAAGTCCCACAAGATCTTCACCTTTTTATTTTCAACAACTTTTTCCACTTTATGTTCTAATGACTTTTCGGATACAGGTAAGTCGTATTTTTTACATAATGACTAGTGGGTTAATTTAGCAACTCGATCATGTCTAGCTTTGTAATCAGTTTGTGGGATTTTGCTGCACTCACATATCAAATGTAAAACAGTTTCTACTTTGTTGTTTGGATTGTCGGTGGATTTTTGTATCTTCGCTTTCATGGCATTAGTTTGTAGTGCTTGATCTTGAGCAGCAATTATTAAACCTTCTGTTTCTTTCATTATTATTATTATATTATTATGTACCTTATTCATTTCTGTTTCTTTCATTATTATTATTATATTATTATATACTTTATTTATTATATACTTTATTCATTAAACATGAAACTCAGTCAACTGAACATTTAAAAATGTATCAAAATATCAATATCAATAATAATGATAATATTCCCCCCCAGAGGTAAACAATGAGCAGAACTGTAACTATGCTATGTACTCCCTAAGCTATACCAATTCACAAAGAACTTTACTATTTCTGAATGTAAAAATGACACCACTTTAAATTTGTTAATGATGAAAAAGTGTTTAATCTCTACATTTTACTTAGAAGACATCTATTAATTGCTAATTGATGTACTTTCAAACATGGATTAACTATTCTATTAACAATCTTAGAGGCAGCCCCAGGGGTGGGATTCAAATTTTGTAATAACCAGTTCTGTGGGCTTGGCCAGGTGGGCATGGCCATGTGACTGGGTGGGTGTGGCTTTTCTGCAGCCACCCGATTTTGGGGGGCCTTCTGGGTCTCAGGGAAGCCTCCTGGGGGGTTGTTTTTGCTCCCAGGAAGCTTTCCTGGGCCTCAGAAGGAAAAAAAAAACTGAGCATGGGGGGACACACAGCAACCCCCTGCGCTCTGTTTTGGGGCGTCCTGGGCCTCTGTGGAGCCTCCTGGGTGAAGCAGTAAGTAAGCGAGGGGAATCCCAGCACAGCTGATTATAGGAACATAAAATAAATACCTTAAATCACTACTGGGTGGGGAAGAATGCAGTCAGAATGTTGGGCTGCACAATGTTGCACATGTGCGATAAGGATTGACTGGGCAGGGAGGGGCAAGGCCAGACAGGGGCACAATTTGCTGGTTTTCTGAACTGCACAGAATCATATCAACTGGTTCTATAGAACCAGTCCGAACCGGTAGAATCCCATCCCTGGGCAGCCCTAACAACCCTAAGGGCAACCTGAAATCTGTAGAGTATTCAGATGCATCTATTTAAACTAGCAATTATATCTTACAGTCTATTTTATGGATGTGACCAAATGAAGACTTTGTGGCTTTAGCAAAGCTAGCTTTTTCCTTTAACACTCCTCTTTCCCAGTGTTTTGCATAACAAGTAGCCTTTTGAACAGCTCTAATAATTTGTTTTTGTTGCATTTTATTTGCTCCTAATAAAAACATTGTTCAACTACAGTTTCTAAAAGAATCTCTTCACCTTTCTGAAATAAAAACCTACATACTTCATATTCTCTGCTCTTACTTGTTTAGAAACATTACATTACTGGGCTTCTATTGGTTATAAATGACATCACGGTCTAGCCAGCTTCATATTCCTGTTTTTCTCTTTAACATTGAAAAGTCTATGGCTCCCTCTGCTGGATATTAATTTTTTTTCCCTTTGGAAACAGCTTTAAAGATTATTTATAGCAGAGGAGTACTTCAAGACATAAGCTTGAGATTTCTTTTTTAATCTCTCAATCTGTGAATTTTAGCTATACATTCTGTATATGCCAATTGGTTCCTTCCCCCAACTAGTGTCTCCATAACAATATCAGCCAACAAATACCATAGTTCAGTTTGAGCCCCAAACCATCAAAGTCAGATCCACATATGGATGGAATGGGATGCACTAAAAATTCATGTATTTTCAACTCAGCCTTAATACCTAAGAGTTTATGGTTTGGATGGATTGAAAAGTATGTTCTAGTTCTTAAAATCCCAATAGGATTAAATATATACTGAACAAGACACCATGAAGAAGGGAAGATGGAAGAGGCAGCATTAGGCTAGTTCCGAGCTTTCTTCCATATTCTACACTCTGAGCCCATAAGAGGAAGCAGTCTTCCACTCTGATGAAATGGCACTTGCTGAACTTGATAATATGACTTAGTCAACTTGATAATAAAGAGGATATTGTGTGGATTTGTTTTTTATGATCTTTTGTTCTTGTATGGTGTTTTTTGTTTCTGTACCGTGTTTTTAGAGACTGCAGTTTAAATTGTACACAGTTCTTTGATCCTTTTCAAGAGGATAAAATGCTTTAAGAAAAAAAATCAATTAGTCATAAACTCTGAAAAATATGCTTTTCAAAATTCCTTGGCATATGTTTAGAAGCAGTGGTATAATATGAAGCTAAATGTCTATTTTGTGTAAACTGATCTGTTTCAATTAAGAAAGTTAAAATATTTCAATGCTAATTAAGTAAAAAAATAGCTTGTTAGTCTAGTGACAGTATTATAGTTAATACCAAATTAGACAAAAATACCTTTCTGCTGGAAAAGTGAGCATGCTTGCCCAACTTCTTATTAAGAGCCTCCAGGAACATTTCATCGGTGACTTTTCCAACATTCATGCACGCATCATCCAAATTGGCTATGATTCCCTTATGTTGCAGCTCCACAAGATCAACAATAATCTGGTTGTTGAAGTAGTCAATCTATAGAATATTTGAGCACAAATACTAAAGAGAACTCCATGAGGAAAAGTAAACTGTGCTATTAGAATCAGTAATATGAAAGGAAATGAGGAGGTATAAGTTTAAATTTCCTTCAGATGCAGTTCCTACTTTAAAACTCAGTGAGATGTATTCTAAATCCATACACAATATTTCAAATAGATGTAAGCCAAACTATTCAGCAACATTTTAAAACTGCTTTCTAAATCTAGAGATATCTGAAGAATAAAAAAGTATTTATATGGTATTCTGTGTGATTGAGAATGTATATTCCAGGTTTTACCTCCTTTTTGTACTTTATACCAATAACAATAGAAAACCCTCTATTTTTCCAAAGTTAAGAGTGCAGTCTCAGAATCTTGGGAAAAATTATTAACTATATGGCTTCCTTATGCTAGTTGTTGCTGATTATAGGGGGCTTTGCCAATCTCTGTTTCATTAAACACATGGGCAATGGTTATATTTTTGTGCTGCCTGAAATAAGTAACATTTTCCCCTTCTGCTAAGATTCTAAGAGGTAGATATTTATCAGTCTTCAATCTCCATTTTTGGCACAAGATCAGATAGTTGTTTGGCATTGCAAAGATTATTTAAACAAAATAGATTGTCTAGATCTATTTTGACAAAGTTCAGGCCTTGGTTATTTTGGGAATTGGAGAATGGAGACCTAGACAGAGTGAATAAACCACTGCTGGTTCTGTGGTTTGGGATTCTATTTAGTATGGCATTGACCAATCTGAGCTGACTGGTGGATATACAGCACCATCTTATAGTAATTCAAAAATTTCTGATAAGCCAGTCTCCAAAGGCAATACTGGGAATTTTGGCTTGTTATTATCTGTATTGTACCATGGTGTCATATAAGGATATCATTTTTCTATGTACTAAAACTGTTGAGAAATGTACTACATATCCCAGAGATTATGGGGAACATATCATCAGTATGCAGATATATTTCTTCCAGCTTGTGTTTAAGTGTGGGTATCTTGAACCAGCATGAGAATAAGGATAAGCCAGATGTTGCTGTTTAACCAAAGCTAGATGCACTTGCAATCTCCTTGAAGAAGTAACTACATTATATAGGAATGTACCTTATTCAACCATGATTTAATGATAACCATTATTGGAGTACACAAACCTGTAACAGATTACCTATTCTTTGTTATTGTTGTTGTTGTTGTTATACTACTGTAATAACCTCTATATGGGACATTCCTTGAAAACCCATTAAAATTCATACTTGGCACAAAACATTCATTTTGGTTGTATTCTATTCATTCTCAAGATTCTACATTGCTAACAATTTGAATATGTAACGTTTCCAAATACATGCAATTCCAGATACAATGAAAGCTCAAGAAAGATAAAAAATACAAATGACAGGCACACATGAACTTCACCTTCAATTATAATACACTTTCTTCCTGTGCAAGTTGGAACAGATAAATCTTCACAATTTTCCTAAAGCCTAATCATCTGATTGCACCTCTGCCAGGAAGAAGTTCAAAGGAAATAGGCAGCTATTAAAAATGCCCATTTTTAAGGCCCCATTAGATAATAATCCAATAGGGATGGGATCTGGAAAGAGTCGATCCCATTTAGTTGGTGGACAGGGAGATGAATACAGAAATATTCTGACCCACGGTGGCACAGTGATTAAAATGCAGTAGTTCAGCAGTTCAATTCTGACCGGCTCAAAGTTGATTCAGCCTTCCATCATACTGAAGTCAGTAAAATGAGGACCCAGATTATTGGGGGCAATATGCTAACACTATAAATTGCTTCAAGAGGGCTGTAAAGCACTGTGAAACTCTAAGTACCAATGGTAATTCTAAGTACCATTGCTGTTCTGTATTCATGAATATATATATATCCATGAAAACATAGCTGCAGGAGCAGAGGTATTCTCAAAGATCATAGTCTACTGTACCATTGATATTGCAACTGTCTTGCTTATCAGTCTGCTTCCAGGCATAACTCAGAGTGTTGATTATAATCTTTATAACCTTGCCTTTGGATCAAAGTATTTAAAAGATTATTTCTGTATAGTCTCACTTAGGCTACATAATAGCTGAAAAAGTCTTTCTTGAAGTTCCACATTTTTATCCCTTTCCTCAAATCCAAGTATAACAGAAATAGTTTTTTCTTGAAACCATCGCCATTTTCTTTACCTTCTTAACTGGATAAAATTTGTCTGCTTTCAATTTTCACTCTTTTCCTTTGCGAGTTTTGCAGGCTTTATGAATTGGTTTACTAGTAATTGTGTCCTTTAGATTGATATTTTAAATAAGCATATTGGATTCCCCCCCCCAATAGGATTCTGCATTTTAAATCTTAATTTGGGGGTGGGGTAACCATTGAGTGTTTCTGAGCAGACCATGTAAAATCTACTCACATGTTTCCAAGGAATCCCCTCTCGCTGGTATTCTTCCTGTTCTTGCCTCAAAACAAGTTGAATAAAGAGCTGTTGCAACTTCTCATTGCAGTAGTTAATGCAGAATTGTTCAAAACTATAAAAGGAAAAAATCAGTAAATAATGCCTTAAATCCTCCTATGAACCAATACATGCGTGCCTGTCTCAAGATATTTCACCTGTTATTGTCAAAAATCTCAAAGCCATAGATATCAAGAACTCCAATCACTGTGTTTTTGCCATGAACGGTGCTGTTGTAATCTTTCACTGCAATCCCATCATTGATATGCATCACAATCCAGCAGAAAAGGCGTTCATATATTGCCTATAAACCAAAGTACATCAATCAATTTTATTTGCTGGTTTAAAACTCAGATTTAGTAAGCCTGTATTTTGTGTCAGGCCCTGTAGCCTTATAAAAGAAAACTGGGAACCATCCAGTTCTAAACTACTACAGCAGTAAAAATCTTATGAGAGTTAAACAAATAAGCTGCAAATAAAGCTGTTCTTTTGTTGTAACATTATTAAAATTGAAATGGGGTTATTTTCAGGACATTTAGTTCATTAAAAAAGTCAGCCAGTTCCAGATTCCTTCTCCATTAGTGTCTTAACTTTACTGATGATATACAATGTGTTTCACTGAAAAGCTACAAGTGTGTGCATTCCAATCTCCCCACACACAAAAAATATACTTGTCTTCTCACATCTTATTTCACACTTTCTCATAGTATGACTTTTACATCATCCATAAACTTAGGGAACTCCAAAGACTTCATAAATCTCCAGAAAATTCCAATCACTAGTGTTCCCCCTTCCCACAAAAAAGATAATTGGCAATTCAGACAAACTTCAAACAATACTTCGATTTCTGGTCACAAGAAATAAGGCAGAATATTGATCACAGGCAGAATATTTTTGATAACTAAAGAGAAAGTTACCTTTTTCCTTTTTACATAGATTGTTCATGAATGGCAAGTGATAATTTATGTGTGGATTTGTTTACGTGGCACCTTTGGACCTTTCTGAATCAATCATATTAACTTTCACTTAAAAATAAACTAAAAAGGTAGACTTCAGGATGGAATCTATATTCACCTTTGCAAATGCATTTTTGCCATAAGTGGCTTCCTGCTCTGTGTGTTGCTTATCAATGATATCACGACCAGTAGCTACAGTTCGAAAAAGCAGGGTCTTCTCTACCATATCAGCTTTAGTCGAGAGCAATTCCGCAATGACAGATACTAGCTTGCTATTTTCAATCACTGGTGTTTCTCCATCCACAGAAAATTTCAAGTTGCCCTGGAAAAAATATGGAAGAAACATTTTCATTTCTTCAACAATTTCAGCCTCAAGCACAAGTTAGGCATTATATCTGCTTGAAAACTATGGCTATTTCTTTGATTCATCCCAAACTACGATAATAAATATTCCATATCCACCCTAAACTAAAACATTTCTTGCTAGGGAACCAAATTCCTGATACATTGTTTTGCTGAGAATAAATTACACTTTACTTATTAAAATTAATAAAAGAACAAATCCACTAAAGAACATTGGAAGTTTCTACAAGTAATCATCTACTTACAATCACAATTAGACCAGAAAACTCATGATTAAGTGTTGTAGTGGTTAAGTGAGGCATCACTTGACCACATTGAGGTTGTTAATTGAGATAACACATGATTGCAACTTGTAACATTCTCTGCTGGCTTCCTCATTGACTTTGCTTGTTGGAAGCCAGCTGGGAAGGTGGCAAATAGCGATCATGTGGCTCCAAGAAACTGCAACTGTTATAAATGTGAGTTGGTTGCCAAGTGCCCAGATTGTAATCATGTGACTGTATGGATGGTTGTAAGTGTCAGTTGTCAGCTACATCGTAACTTCAACCACAACTTGAACAATTGTAAGTCAAGGAATACCTGTATTTTTTTATAACCATGGAAACCTGATTCATTCTATCAGCTTTCCTATCTTTAGAAATAAACCTGGAATCTGAATATCTTTGATCTTTAATATATTTAAATAGAACTAATGTCTCTCACCCAAATAAATGTGCACGTATAGATCAGTGATGGGATTCAAAAACTTTTACTATCGGTTCTGTGGGCATGGCTTGGTGGGTGCAGTGTGGCTTGGTGGGCATGGCATGGCAGGGGAAGGATACTGTAAAATCTCTATTTCCACCCCACTCCTGGGGGAAGGTTACTGCAAAATCCCATTTCCTCCCCACCACACTAACCTGCTTTCCAGCTCCATTTTCTTGTGCAGGGCAACAAAGGAAGACCCAGCCAATCAGCCGGGACTCGGGAGGCAGAGACAAGATGGGGGCGGGGCCAGTCAGAGGTGGTATTTGCTGGTTCTCCGAACTATTCAAAATTTCTGCTACTGGTTCTCCAGAACTGGTCAGAACCTGCAGAATACCACCTCTGGTATAGATGCAAAATGTAACTATTACCCTCTCGTTCCCGATGTTCCTCATATAACCTTACAACATACCTTTCTTTCCATAAATCTAACAGCAGAGAGATCCACTTACCAAATGCAGAATGGCAGCAAGGATTTTGTACACTGTTTGAATCTCTTCTGGTCCAAACCCAATCACTTTCATCGCATCAGCAACAGCTTTGAAATCTGCACTGTCATTAATGGCACACTAAAAAAGAATCAAACAGAAACATGAAGTCCCTCTCTTGCTTTCACACTAAAATGTTAACATCTAACACTGTTAGATGTTAAGCAAGGGAAAATAAGATACTCATCCCTACATGGGAAAGCCAAAGAAATACTTCAACCAAAACAAAGAATAAAGTATTAGTAATAGTAGTAAAAATAGTATTGCATGAACTAGCTGATAGGAAAAAGAAAAGCAAAAGAGAAAGTCTATTTAATCTATTAAAATACCCATAATGAATCCAAATTAATAATTAAAAAACCCTAGGGAGTGATGGGATGGTGGTGGAGGAAAACAAAGAAAAAAGGAGTAAATGAAGCTGCAAGAGAGAATATAAATTATCCTTTCCTGTTAGCCAAAGTCAAAACACAATAATGTTAATTAGGAATCAAAGATAAATAGTTGGCAAAAGTAAAGTTGATAGCTATCCCGTAATAAGGTAAACTTTTCAAAAGTTTTTAGCCAAAAGTTTGGATTTTTTCCCCAATTAAAAAAAAAAAATAGCAAGGAGAATTTTAAACCAATTTGGCCAAATTTGGAAACTTATTTTATTATTGTTGTCAAGGAGCAAAAAAGAACATAGTACAGAATTCCAAATAAAAATAGGTAACTATATACAGTATAATACAAGTAAGGTAATCTGAGATGCAATACAGATAGTTCTTGACTTACGACCAGAATTGAGTCCAAAATTTCTATTGTTAAGTGAGACATTTAAGTGATTTTTGTCCCATTTTACGACTTTTCTTGCCACAGTTGTTAAGTGAATCACTTCAGTTGTTAAGTTAGTTACACAGTTGTTAAGTGAATCTGGCTTCCCCACCGATTTTGTTTATCAAAAGGTTGCAAAAGATGATCCCATAGCCCTAGGACAGCAACTGTCATAAATTTGAGCCAATTGTCAGATGTCTGAATTTTGATCACGTGACCATGGGGATCCTGCAGCAGTCATAAGTGTGAAAAATGGTCATAAGTCACTTTTTTCAGTAATGTTGTAACTTTGAACAGTCACTGAATCAACTGTTAAGTGAAGAAATACCTGTAATATCCAGAGCACTGTTACCTGTCTAATTCAAATCCACATTCATAGTCATAATTAGATAATGCAAGCTCTTTTGGGTCATCTTTCGAGAGCTATTTCCCCACCAGATTCCTCAATGACTGCAACAGTGACAGAGTCTTAATTGGAAAAGCTGGGATATGTTTAGTTTAGTTTAGTTTAGTTTAGTTTAGTTTAGTTTAGTTTAGTTTAGTTTAGTTTAGTTTAGTTTAGTTTAGTTTAGTTTAGTTTAGTTTAGTTTAGTTTAGTTTAGTTTAGTTTAGCTTAGCTTAGCTTAGCTTAGCTTAGCTTAGCTTAGCTTAGTTTAGTTTAGTTTATCATTGCACCTCATACAACAAAATCAAACACCATCTTCAGTTTATATCATGACCATGAAAATAAACACAAACACACATCTTTCATACTCCACAAATTGAACTGAAAACCCCCGACATGGCATCAACACTGCACTATACAATAAAATTCAATATAGTTACTGCCCTGGGATAGAAGCTGTTTTTCAGCCTATTTGTCCTTGTTTTTATTATCCTGTACCGTCTGCCAAACGGTAATAGTTCAAAAAAGGGTTCCCAGGACGAGATGGATCTTTGAGAATGTTTTGAACTTTCTTAAGGCAGCGGGAGCTATAAAGTTATTCCAAAGAGGGAGAGGGTAACCAATGATCTTCTGGGCAATGACATTAACCCTCTGGAGTGCTTTCCTATCTGCCATTGTGCAATTGGCAAACCATACAGAGGTGCAGTAAGTTAAGATACTCTCTATGGTGCAGCGGCAGAAGATCACCAGCAGTTTTTCATTCAGTTGTTGTTTTACTGAGAAGTCTCAGGTAGTATAATCTCTGCTGGGCCCTTTTGTCCAGGGCTGCAATGTGAGCATCCCAGGTCAGGCCCTCTTTTATGATAACACCCAGAAACTTAAAACTGGCCACTTGCTCCACTCGGTCTCCATTGATAAGCAAGGGCTGTGTGTGTGATCTGTTCCTTCTATAGTCTACTATAGTCCTTGGTCTCATTGGTGTTGAGGACCAAGTAATTGTCTCCATACCATGAAAGCAACCAGTCCACCTCATCTCGGTAGGCAGACTCATCCCCCCTGGAGATGAGTCCCACCACTGTTGTATCATCTGCAAATTTAGTAATAGTATTACTAGCATGAGTGGGAATACAGTCATGCACATGAAGAGTATAGAGTAAGGGACTCAACACACAACCCTATGATGTACCAGTGTTAAGAATAAAGGCTGAAGAGGTATGATTAACTAATCAACCCTCTATGAGCGGCCAGACAGGAAATCCATAATCCAAAGGCAGATTGAATAAGAAAGTCCAAGGTCCAGAAGTTTAGACACTAGTCTGTGTTGAAGAATTGTGTTAAATGCAGAACTAAAATCTACAAAAAGCATCCTCACATAGCCTCCCTGCCAGAGTTTTATGTGTTTTGAAATTAGCCCATGTTGAACTGTGTAGCACTGTCAAATATTACTGCAGGAAAGGTTTTATGACATTTTGCATTATGATACAAACTGTTCTATGGTATAAAATGTTTTTAAATTTGTCAAATTTCAATTACACTGAAGTCAAGAGTCATGAATTTGGACATGTTGTATATATATTAGCTCATTTGAGGTATCCTGATTCAAAACCTGTCCTACCATTTTAAAGATTACAGGAATCAGAGTTTTTGTAATAATAAAAATAAATTACACAATAAAACCTTTCAGTCATTTTGCTATTAAATTAGCCATAAATTTTGCTGTTAAAATGTGGTCTTGGAATTATTGAATGAGGTTATATATTTTTAGTTTCTTCATCTAAAATAGATCAGATACTGTAAAAGATTCCATAGAATGCCCTGAAAAGTTTGCTAACGATGTAATTGACTTTGTGTATTTTATATTCTTAAAATTAGTATGTTTCACCCTTTGAATCCTGATCTGGGATCTTAATAAAAGAGTTGATTTGGAAGCTGACCGATTAATATTGGAAACATACTGCAACATTCATTTTTAAGCAGTTTTTAAGCTTGCCAATCAAAATTATTTGTAAGCATTGATTAAATAGGTTAAACTTATATTAGAAAACGAATACAAGATCTCTGAATGTACGGACTGATAAGAAATATAGAACAGTTTACCATGCAATAGTTTCAAAGGGAAAAATGATTCTTCCTCACCTTTGGTTTTACTCCAGCACTAATATAGCTGTATGCAGATGAATCTTTATGTAGATATAAAGATCGCAGAAGCTGCTCAGAGCCTCCTTGAAGAAGCTAAAAAGATAAAAATCAATTACTTAAACCAATTGTGTTGACAATGGAGAGTATTGGTAGCTCAGGGTTGAAATTAGGCTCCTTAGTACTCTCTAACTTGATTTTTTTTCCCTTGCAGATGTTTCATTATCCAAACTAAGTTACATCATCAATCCTAGTCACTATGATGACTAGTGATGATGTTACCTAGTTTGGGTATTGAAATGTCTGCAAGAAAACTACCAAGCCCAGAGAGCACCAAAGACCTCTTACATCAATTGTCTTTTGGTGCTATGTATTATTAATATTACCACCTAAAAGACTCTTTCTTGATAGGACAGTCCATGTCTCAAGCATGCAGTATAAAGGACATTGAACAAATATAGTATTCAACAGTGAAGAGGGCTTCAAGCATTGCAACAGCTACTCCTTCACTAGTCACTCCAGATAAGTTAGATTCTCTCTTACATAAGGCTATATTTTGGGAGGAAAAAGTATATGCTTTGAGTGGCATTCAACCCCAACTATGTGCTACTCATTATCACTCAGCAATGCTATTGATACTTGATCTGTCTTTAGGACCTTCCTTCTGGAATCTCAGCTAAGGGGCATCCTTCATTTAAAGACTCTGTTCTCCTTCCCTCTTCTTTAATCCTGTTATAAAAGATGCAACTTTTACTGGAGTTATCTTAAACTATTACATATTCAAGAACTCGTGTTTTTTTCGGGATTAGGAAAGTTTCTTCTGGGGTCAGAATGGGTAGCATCCCAAAATCTTTAAATATGTATTTAGGTTCATTGTTTCATCTAAACCAATATATTGGGGGAGGGTCTACCTTGAAAGGACATTAAAACCTGGCTCTTCTTTCACTGAAGCATAATGGGAAGCTTTATGATGAAGAGGAAGAGGAACATAGTAGCCTGGCATAAAAGTACAGTATACAGAATCCTACTTTCCAAAAGAAACAGACATTGTCCTCTGTAAAAGGCTACCCTAAGGCACTATTAGCTGTTTCAGAGGTATCCAAGACAGGCATCCAGTTACTATAATTGCTAGCAGGCACAGAAGGCAAAACCATGAAGTATATGGAAATTATTTCCATCTGCAGGCTAGAACCAGTATGACCTTCTCTTCCAAGGAAAATAAAAACATCAACCAACATTACATTTGGGTAAAGGAAATCTAAAGAGCCAGTCTTTGAGCCTCAGAATGGAATAAATTATCTTCTACAGCAAAATGGCTACACAAAGACTTGTCCTTTGCACTGTGAATGAACTAGGGAAGAAAGAAGAATGTAGCAAACTGATAGCATAAAACAATGAAGAACATTACAAATAAGAGTAGAGTACATTCCTCTGAACTCAGAAGTGATTACCCATAATGTGCCTAATTTCATAGTTGCAACTTACCTGGTAGAAGGAGTGAAAGTTTCTCTCTCCTAGCTGCTGCACAATTACCCGGGACTAGAAGAACAAGGAAAGAGCATTACCAAATAAGCTTGCTAATTTATTTTTTAACCTGTACTATCCTAAGCAAACAGTTTACATTAAGTTGAATATTGAAAACAGGTTGTTTTTAAACCTAATCTTGCCCTATTTAAATAAATTATTGGGAGGCAGAAAGGGGGATGGGAACTAGTTACACAATTTGTGTTATTGCAATGTAACAAAATATGAATGTTGTTGTTATTGTTATATTTTATTTATCTGTTGATGTGCTATGGCTATTAGCCATCCAGAGTCATGTGAGAGATGGGAAGCCATATAAGTCCTTTACATAAATTAAACAAATAATGAGGGTCTTTCAATACAATAGTGGCATAGCAGCCATTTGCAATGGACCAATTTCAGTGGAAGTCTGGTGGTGATCCCTCCAAAGGCCTATGGAAGGCCTTATGAGGCTGCTGCCATAATCCAGAGGGACAGACACTTTATTCAGTATGACCGAGGGTAGAATATCTTCTGGGATCAATCAGATCAATAAGTAATAGCAGGACTTCAATAATGCTACTGGTTAAGGTTTCATTAATCTTAATCTGTTAGGTGAAACATTTGGTTGTAAATATGAGCCCATTCAACCGATAGAGATTTATTGCAGGAAAATGTAAAAAAAATAAATAACAAAATGCAAGTCAAGTGTCAAATACTGGAAATGTGGTCACATAAGTGGAGGGGTGGGGTTATGATGCAATTGTAATTTCAAGGAGGGGTTGTAAGTAACTTTTTTGACAGTAACATTTTGAAACAGAAACTGTTGCATGGTTTAAATTTGGGAGGTGAGGGGAATACCTGTAAAGTAACTTCTAAATCATCAAAGCTTTAGTACCTATTCCAAGATTATCATCCTGACAGAGTAGCAAAGCAAAGTGAAGGGAGGGGAAAAGAGGAGATAAACATACAGTATATGTTCTGTATACATGTTTAAGGAAAACAAATGATGTTGCTTTAAAAAAATAATTCTGCATATAGTCACAAAACTGAAAGCTAGGCAGCACTTAAAAACTGCCCTATCATCTATTCCATTTTTAAATGAGGTTTCCATCAGGCCACAAAACATGTAATAGTAAATTTCCTTACAACCACATGATCATCTATTTAAAACTATGGTCTGTTACAAATATATTTACTGAAAGTTTTGCAAGTTAAAGCCAACTTTCTCATACACTTAACATTATCCCAAGAATTCACTTCAGTTTTCTATTATGAATCCAGATGCTTATAATATAGTAAATTTTACTAATTTCTGAAATATATCTGTGGAGGAGCATGAAAACCCTAGTTACCTTTTCCAGCAAGTAATTATTGATATGTCCACCTATGGGGTCTCCTTTGAAATCAAAATTGATATCCATATATTTTCCAAAGCGGCTGGAGTTGTCATTACGGTTAGTTTTCGCATTGCCAAAAGCTTCCAGAACACAGTTGGATTTCAGCAGCATGTTCTTCACCCTTTAAAGAACACACATGCCCAAAAACTAATAGTAAAGGAACCTATGTCAGACATAATGCTTTTTATAGGTAAGAAACCTAATGGCCATGTTTGTTCTACTATAGCAAGGCTCTTCAAACTTGGCAAGTTTAAGACTTGTGGACTTCAACTCCCAGAATTTCTGAGCTAACATGACTGGAGGAAGAATTCTGGGAGTTGAAGTCCACAAGTCTTAAAGCTGTCAAGTTTGAAGACCATTGTACTATAGGCTAAAGGGGGCTGTCTTTCAAAATGTGGTCAGCAGAAAGCCATCCCAAGCAAAATAATAGATCCTTAATTCTTAATTCTTAATTCTGAATTCTGAATCAAGCTTCATTCTATGTTTAGGAAAGCAGAAATACAGTGGTCAAGTCACTCCCATCGTTGTAGGTATTAAAAACTCCTTCTCTCTGTGTGAAGCCAACTATAAATTCCAAATTATGTTCAAGCCCTTAGAGGTTTCAGAGAATAGATTTTTCCTGTCAAAATATATAGATTATATTGTTGAGATTAGGGTCCTGACTAACAGCAGAAACAGCAAGAAGAAAGTGAAAGCAGTTGTATCCAGATGGCCTGAAATTCAATCTACTTTAAACCTTTAAATTAAAATTTTCAGAAAATAATAAGCCAGACAAGGGCAATTACTTTTTGGGATGTTGGCATTGTCTTAGTCACCTCTTATACAACAGAAAGTTGCTGTTAAAGGGTTTAGGCCACTATTCGATGTTAGAGACCCATAATGTACCTTGAACATTTGATACAATGTATTCTGTGTTCTTCTTCTTTTTGTCTTTTTCTTTTACCAGAGCTCTTGAGAAACTAAAAGTTTGCACCCTATTGTGGCAGCTTCATTTGTACTTTTTCCTAAGAAGCAATTATATTTTGCGTTCAATTTATTCAAGCATTTTTTCCTCCAAAGCAAATGCCTTACCTTTCAACTTCGGCTCTCTGACTCTGATTGGTAATGGCAGCTATGTACTGCATAATGTATTTACTGGCTTCTGTTTTACCTGCTCCGCTTTCCCCTGGGGGCACAAATGAAGGACAGGAATCAAAACACAATGTCATCTAATTCGCTAGCTAAAGAGAACAAGTGTGCTTTGAGCTTCTTGAACTTCTTTATCATTCAAGAAATTAATATTAAGCTCTATGTCTTCACGCTCAATTTCTAATTCAAAAGGAAAACTAGGCAAAACTTTGAACTCTTTATAAAAGTTGGCCAAAAAAGTAGATAGTATTGGACAAAGAAATGCTAGATTTTTAAAATAAATAAAGTAGAACAGGATAGCATCTAGCAAATATTTTACAGGTCATATTTACAAAAACCTACAAATCATATTTGATATATAATATTTCTCAGTGTCTAGAGGTTGTAAGCCTCTGGATGGGGAAGAACAGATCTCAGCTTAACCTTAGTAAACTGAGTGGCTGTAGATTTTAGGGTTGACTGGATCTAAGGTTTTTCCATCTAAATGAATCTAACGTGCAATTTGGGGTCCTCCTGGGCTCACAACTTCTTCTTGAAGAGCAGGTGGCAGCTATAATGAAGAAGGCTTCTCCACAACTTTGTTTTTTGATCTCAGTTGCACCCCTTCCTGGATCAAGAGACACTATTCAACGCACAGGCCTTAGTCACCTCTCAAGTGTATTTAGTGCAATACAATTACATGGAATGGCTGTTAAGAAACATCTGGAAGCAGCAGCTGATCCAGAATTTGGAAACACTGGAAGTTCTGGGTACACTTCAATACTGTACATCCATGTTACATTTCTGCTAAGGGAGCTGTACTGACTCCCAGTGTGTTTCCAGGTAGAATTCAAGGTACTAGTTATTACACCCTTAAAGTCTTCCATCTGCATTTTTATGGGATCATTTATCACTGGTTGTTTTTATCCACCCCACAAGGTCTGACAGGAGGGCCATGCTCCATTCTTCAATTAAAGAGTGTCATCTTACGGGACCTTGAAAACCTGTTTGTTTGTTTGTTTTGCTGCAGCAGCTGTATCTTGGAACACCATCCTCCTCAAGATCAAATTGGCCTTAACTCTGCTGGCCTTCCATTAAGCACTTGATGTGCTCCAGGACAAGGAGGTAGGTAAGTCCCACTTTTTGTATTATCTTATTGAGTTCATCTTCTGTGACCACCCTTGTCTTTTTATTTCAGTAATAAATGTTTATTGTTTTAATGTGTTGTTAGCTGCCCAGGATTACATCTACTAGATCGGTATCCATTAACATGAATGAATGAATGAATGAATGAATACCACTCACTCCCTCACTCAATCATAGAACTTATTCAATTATAGCCAGACTGGACTCACATTTTACACAAAATCACCACATAGACAGTTTGTAATGCAATACAATATAAGAACCTAGCTTTAATCTTCCAGCTTTGTTTAAAATATCACTATGACAGGAGGTAGCAGGTACCTCTGACCCACCTGATATTACAATGCATGTGTCCTTTGATCGCCTCTTCATGGCTTTATATGCTGCATCTGCGATGGCAAAGAGATGAGGTGGCCTCTCATAAAACTCACGCCCTTTATATTGCTCAACTGTATCACGACCATAGATATTCAAATTCTTGTAAGGATTTACAGAAACAACAACTTCCCCAATAAATGTGTAGATCCGTCCTTTTTCAAACCTAAATGGTGCAAGACAAAGGTGACAGAAAAATTAGAAATGGTTAAAAAGCAGACAATTAATATCATATAACTAACATGAGCTTTGTACTTTAATGAGAAGCTCATTTCATCATATTTTTTCCTCATGATCAAAGAATTTACTGACTGTAAGTAAACAGTATTTGAAGAATTACATCAATAATTTTTTATGTTAAGTTCAGGCAGAATTATGTACATTGTGTATGCCTTTTAAGTTATTTATGTAGAAACAGGATTAGGCATCTAAACATTCAGGCTATTCATGAACGTATGCACAGATACATCCTTAAAGTTGCATCTGTATTAATAGTAATGCTTAAATATATAATGTATCACAATTCAAACTCTAAAAATCTCAGAAAAAAACCCAAGATTTTGATATTTAACATTACAAAATGCCACTATCAAACCTTTAGTTTTCTACTGGGAATTTAGTTTTCCCACCAGTATACTATGAGTCCAAGTCACTACAGAAAAGTAGTATTCCAGATTATTTATTTGTATCCAAGCTTTATTGGTTTGACCCAAACATATCCAACAAATCTTTCCCCTCCATGACAACAACCCTCTGAGGTGGGTTGTGCTGAGAGAGGATGACTAGCAAAAGGTACCCAAATGGTTTTTATGACTAAGGTGGGACTTGAACTTGCGGTCTCCTGCTTTCTTGGTTCCTTAATTATTAGACCAAAGTGATTCTTTTTAAATTTGGTTCATGATAAAAAAGAACATATTTTGAGTTAGGAGCAATATTTTCTCCTGTTTTATTTAAAGCAACTTCGTTTTTGCATCACAACAACCTGTTAATGTTTCTTTACCTCTAGACTTCATCAGCCTGTTTCAGCTCTATGGGATTTGATGGCTGATGGAAGCTCAGTCCTGTTTGTTCTCAAACATTAAACACATTGTTCTTCATCAATCACAAGGCATGATATGACAAATATTGTTTGATAGCTCCATTGGACAAAGAAACACAAAAGCCAGTACAACCAGTAAAGCCCCAGCTTTCAATCGTTTGTTTAGTGACCATTCAAAGTTACCACAGCACTGAAAAATGGTGACTCATGACTAATTTTCACCACTGCATTATCACAATGGTCAATGATCAAAATTTGGGCACTTGGCAGCTGGCGTATCTTTGTGACAGTTCCATCATCCTGGGATCATGTGATCACTATTTGTAAGCTTCCCAGCCACTTCCAACAAAAAAAGTCAATGGAGGAAGCCAGATTCATTTAATGATTGGGTGATTTAATAAACGCCTGGAGTGATTCGCTTAGCAATGGTGACAAAAAGGTCAGAAAATGAAATGCAACTCATTTAACAAGTGTCTTGCTTAGCAATGGAAATTTTAGGCCCAATTGTTATAAGTGGTCTTCAACTTATGACTACAATAAGGACCAGAATTTCTTCTGCTAGGAAAGGTGGTTATTAAGTGAGTCATGCCTGAATTTACGACCTTTTTTGCAACAGTTGTTGGGTGTATTACTGCAATTGTTAACTGAATCATGCAGTTATTAAAGAATTAAACTTCTCCCATTGACTTTGCTTGTCAGAAGCCAGCGAAGAAGGTCACAAAGGCCCAGGAAGCTGAAACCATCCTAAAATCAGGTAGTCCTCGACTTGTGGCCACAACTGAACCCCAAATTTCTATTGCTAAGCGAGACAGTTGTTAAGTGAATTTTGCCCCATTTTATGAGCTTTTTAGCCACAGTTGTTAAGTGACTGACTGTAGCTGTTAAGTTAGGAACATGGCTGTTGAGTGAATCTGGTTTCCCCATTGACTTTGCTTGCTAGAATTCACAAAGGAGGATTCCCATGAGCCAGAGACACTGCAACTGTCATAAATATGAGTCAGTTGCCAAGCTTCTGAATTCTGATCACATGACGATGGAGCTGCTGCAATGGTCATAAATGTAAAAAGTTGCTTTTTTTCATGCTGTTGTAATTTTGAACAGTCACTAAATGAACAGGTATAAATTGAGGACTATTTGCATATGCTGATTGCCAAGCACCTGAATTTTGATTACTTGATTGCAGGGATGCTGCAACGAGCAAGTATGTCACTTTTCCAGTGTCATTGTAACTTTGAATGGCTGCTAAATGAATGGTTCCAATCTCCACTGTATGCAGATATGATTGAAATAATTACTTATTCACTATTCAGCTCCATAACAGTTATAAACTGATTCAATAATTCCAAAGACAATATACTATAATATTTATGTAACATCTGGATTGCTTTTTTTTTTTTTTTAAATCTCAACCAGATTTGTTTAAAAATTATTGGATCCTCACAGGAAAGATGGTGATTGTACTTAAATGCATTGTCATTAAATATGGCATTGAAAAAAATGAGTAAAGGGACAGGCAAAAAACAACAAATTCCTGTTTCACCATGGTGAAAAATTTGGTATAATTTCTTTTAAATTTGTTCTGGAGATGAATATTAAATCTGGCAGAACAATATCTCAGCTGTGTTTTTGTATGTTGCTAAATTAAATAAAATACTATCAGAATTACATTTTGTTTAATTTATCATTAAATTAATGTGTAACCAGAACTGCCAAAATTATTTATCTTTCCTTTTAGATATATCAGCTATCCACTTCTCCCTTCCTTTCCAATTTTATTTTTTAATTTTCTTCCTTTGTCAGATGCACCTCCTTCTGCTTTAATAGAATGCAAATCATTATCATTTTATCACATGTCCAGTGTTGAAAGCATTTCTGTCAAAAACTTTACCAAAATCTTACTAAAAGCAATACTTTGCATGCATCCAAAAAAGTTCTATATTACATTTTGCTTTAAAATTGGGAATTCTGCTGAATTTTTGTACCATGGAGGCATACCACTTTTAATGATATCATGAAACATACTTGAATTTTTAATACATTTTTCAAGTCAGTTTTGAGGGCAGTCAGTAGGAAATGCCATTGTGTGCACATTTGGTGTCCCTCCTTTCCTGTACGGGACAAAACAGCAAGGACAGTGAAAGGGCGAATTATTCACAGCAAGGACAGTGAAAGGGCGAAGCTTGGAAAGGAAACATATTTAATTCAAAGGTTGCCAACGGGCCCAAATTTTACTGGCCCAACTGTTAACTATCCTCCTGGCCTTTACCATAGTGTATATATACACACACACAAACACACACACATTAAATGGTTAAAGTAGTATATTCTATGGTGGCATAGAAATATTGGAGAGAGAAAGAAATATGGTGATAGCACTGATGGGTATGGGAAGGATGATCACAAAAGAAAAAGGATTTTATGTTGGAAATTTTATTTAAAAGCCTAAATAATTTCTTCTTTAATTTAAATTAGAATTAAATATTTAAAAGGGATCAGATCATGCAGGGATCTGATTTTTATTTACTTTCAATATTTACATTCCATGTAACTGATAATGAATGAATGGATGTTTATTGCAAAGTAGCTAGTTACTAGAGTATGCATTTCAATTCACAAGACAAGGCTTTAAAAAAGATACTTTCCTGACACACCACAATTTTAATTTACTATGGAACAAAAATCTTGGATAGAAAGAAGCAAAAGTCAAGTCATGAACAGGGGAACACAGGAATGCTTTTCTATCTGCTTGCATCAAAAGACATCCAAAGCCATTCTTCTTCCATATTGTAGAGTGAAAATAAGCTTAGAATGTCTGTTTTATCCAGAGATATTAGGAAAGCAAAAGAAAGGCAATGGAGGATAGAAACACAATAAATCAACAAAAACTATTTCCATTGCCATCTCTCTGCCTGAATTTTAACTCACTTTCTCTAAATAGTCACCTTGTATTTATAAAGTTATGTTGACAAAAGAAAAACAAGGCAACAGCCAAACCAAATTTCTGACTTTAGCAAAAGGTACATAAGTTTGGTACAAGGCTGAATTACGTATCTAGATATATGTGCTTGGAATTCATTTTACTAATAGGTTATACTATTCAGCCAGATAACTTAGGCTGAGGATAAAAGCTTGTAAGGATTCTAAAGTCATTTGTTATTACTGAATTTTGCAGTTAAAACTTCATTTTTTCAAATGATCTTCAACAGAACATCCATGAATGTTGAAAATTCTAATATTATCTCAAATTTGTTTTGAATCTTCATGTTAAAATTGTATCCATTGATTCTTGTTGAGCCTGTGATGCTATTTGAGGAGATCTGAGGAGAAAATGAGCATCTGGGTTTGTGGCAGGATCTGGTTCCCATGTTGGCATTGTTGTGTGGTTGGTTCTTCTTTCTTTTAAAAATCTGCTTCAGGCTGGGTTGTCTATATTTAAGTATGGGCTTGCTACCCAATCCCTAAAGGGAAAGCTCTCCACCTCATCCCAATTTAAATTCTACTTCAGTTTAGCCACTCCATGCATTTGTTGAAGTGAAACAAAGCTCAAAAAAGCATTTTTCTTTTAATAACATTTGTTAGAAGGACCTGATAGTATTTTTTCTACTGATGTTGGAAATCATACATTAATTTAGCTTTTCTCCTTCAGTTCTTTGTTATCTCAGGAGTGATGAATTCAAGACTCCAAATCATTTAGATATCTGATGTATTCTAGAAATATTGACATTTTTAAAGCTCTGAATATAATTCGTATTTATTGGATATCAGTTAAGAAATATTGGCTATTCCATAAACCCTAATTTGCTATAGGAGTGCATTTAAGTCCTGCAGAAGCAAAACTGATTAATTTAAGAGGTTCCAAATAAAATAGTGAAATTCATTTCTACAAACTGGACCTAAGTTTTGTCTTTGGCTTGAAATCTGTGTATACTTAATGTGAGTGATAGCATTTGAATGATGTTGCCTGATCTCTAGTTTCTAGATTTTCAGAACAGTGAGCTACACTGGAAACTCAAAGAAAAAGGAAAAAAAATAATTCCCAGAAGAAGGTTGTGGCAAACTATTTCTCCAATATTGCAAGAAATTGGCATGGAAGCAACAATCAAACGTCATGGCTAACTTGAGTGTCTTTACTATCCAATAAATTCCAGGTGGCAGCATTTGGCAGCTAGTGGATGGTTTTGTTTTTTTTTTAAAGCTAAAGAGTCACACCTAAATAGAATTTAAATGGGAGAATATCCAGAAATACCAAGACTGTAGGCTAGATAGGAGAAAAAAAAAAACATTCTGGAATGTGTATGCCAAGACATACCAAGACATTGTTCTATTATAGCCAAATCGCCAGGAATCAAGCTCAACTTGAAAGAGATTTTATATTTATTTTTAAAACCTATGCACTCCGTGGGACTTATTTCTAAGCTAGCTTGCATAATACTTTCTTTACTGTTACTTTTCTGAGAAAATATCTCTTATTCTCTTTTCCGGAATCCAATTTTCTACCTCCTTTGCAAACTGTTAGCATGATCACATTGGCAGATAGTCCTCCACCTATGACCACAATTCAGCCCCAAATTTCTTTGCTAAATGAGATAGTTGTTAAATGAATTTTGCCCCATTTTATGAAACCATGTTTATTCAGTTGTTAAGTTAGGAACATGGCTGTTGAGTAAATATGGCTTCCCCATTGACTTTGCTTGCTAGAAAGTCTCAAAAGAGGACTTCCCATGAGCCAGCGTCACTGCAACCATCGTAACTATGAGACAGTGGATCATAGGTGTGAAAAACAGTCATAAATCACTTTTTCCAATGCTGTTATAACTTTGAACGGTCACTAAATGAACGGTTGTAAATCAAAGATTACTTGTATCACTTTTTCAGTGCTGTTAATAGTATTATTTCTCTAATATGAAATAAAGAAAAGAGAAATAAAATCATTTATTATCAGGAAAAATAAAGAAATTACAAAGAGTGCATAACAAGCTTATCATTGTTGTTCAAAGAGCAGAGGTACTTTAATTCCCTGTGTTTAGTTCCCTATGGATGCTATCTCGGACTATGCTTCCTTGGCTAAATTCCATGTGCTGCACAACAGTTTTCCAGCGAAAGCAATTTGGTCTCTTAATTGGAGTGCTATATACCATGAAGTATAGTTGTTGAGATTAAAAAAAAGCTTTTTAATAGGTAGCAATTGTAATCTGAGTGGATAAAGTTCAATAAGCAGGTAATCTTTGACTTACAACCATTCGTTCAGTGACAATTCCAAGTTATAACATCATTGAAAAATGTGATTCATGACTATTATGTATCCCCATGGTCACGTGATCAAAATTCAGATGTCGGCAACTGGTTCATATTTATGACTGTTGCTTTGTCCCAAGTGATCCCCTTTTGCAACCTTCTGACAAGCCAAGTCATGGGGAAGCCAGACTTACTTAACACTAATAAATGCACTAATTCACTTAACTACTGTGGCAACACAGATTGTAAAATGGGGCAAAACTCATTTAACAATAGCAACAGAAATGTTGGGGTGGATTGTGGTCATAAATTGAGGACTACCAGTGTTGAGAAGGAAATACATAGACAGAACAATGCAATGTTTGGACTTATCAGTATAGTCAGAGCAAAGTAGAAAATGATTTTTACCAGATATTTACGAGGGAAGCTAGTATTACTAAATCATTATGTATTTTCCAGATCATTTATCTTCTTGAATATAAACTTTTTGCCAACTTAAGACAAAAACAATCTTTAATATTAAAAAAATAAAAATGAGAATGAGAAAGGAGACAACTCCAAACATTAAAAAATAAAGAAAAGAAAAAAGATAACTTATTTTATATTTTACACGTATCAATAGTCATCAGTTTACTAAAGAATTCATTACTATATGAACAGTATAGAATATTATTATAAAATAATACAAAATCTGCAATAGTACATATTGCTACATGTTTTGCTTAACAGAAAATATTTTTCTAACAGACAGTTCGCATATTTCTTACAGTTATTTCTTTATTTCTGGAATTATATCACATTTCCTATTCAATCTTTTAGTTACCCTTCATGATTATTAGTCATAATTCCTGATAGTCAAATTCCAAAATTTTAGCTACCTTCTGTGCTTATTACAGCTATAATTCCTGATAGTGAGATTCCAAAGTTACATGGAAACTTGCCTCAAATATAGATTTTCTTCTTCTAGTTGTCAAAGCAAAGCAATAAAAAAGCGTAATTTTTAAGTCCTTCAGTTCCCTTGCTGTTAATGGGCTGCAAGCTGTCAGCAACTATGGTATTAGAAGCTTCACTGTTTTCTTATAAAGAAATATTTTACATTTATCTTGCTCTATGTTGCTTTGTGAATACAGATAACTTCTAAATATAGTAGAGCACTGTTTCTGAATTTCAATATTTGAACTTCAAAGGAAAACCGGTAGATGCTAGCTAAAATGAACAACACTATTCAATCAATTATATATTTATTTTTGGAATGCTAGCCAATTATTTTATATACAAAATGGGAACACAAAGATGTTTTTTTCAAAAGGGATGTGTCCACATTTTCTTAAGTGATCAATTTTAGGCCCATTTCCTTTCATCCAAAAGTATATATGAATTCAGATAGCTATATGATGCATTAAAAAGTCCCTTAACGTATCATGCATACAAGGCTATAATAAAAGCAGCAACATTAGCAATGAAATACGTGATATAAATATATATTTGGTATTTCATTCTAGAAAAAAAAATCCAAGTGGAGTCAATTATACAAAGCACTATGTGTACTTGTGAAAATAAGGCCTTAACAGCAAGTTTCCGAACATATAGTAGTGTCTTCCTTCCATTAAAATTCCTTTCAGCAGTAATTGAAATATGTACAAATATACTCAGTTATTAACTGGAGGAGCTAATGCTTTTCTGGGGTTCTTTTCCATAATTCTTCTGGACAAGAGCGGCTGGATATTATTCAATATGAAACAACTGCTCTCTGCTTATATGTGACCATACAAGCAAAGACTTGAGTTCTGGTTGCCTCACATGGGAAAAGCAACAATAACAAAAAAGACAGCACAAAAATAATGTAATTCCAACAGGGAAACAAGTGAGGGTGACACATTATCCGACAAGTCCTAACAAGCCACAACTTCTTATCAACAAGTAATAGTAAATAATGTAACATTTGTTTTCATATCCTGCGTTAGAATAGTGAAATAACAGCTAAAAATGATTCAAAAGCAGGTAAGACAATATATTCTTTAACACATATCAACAGTATAAGTAACAATATAAGCTGCACAGAATTAATCAGACAGACTGCTAATTTGCACTTATATTACGATAGCATCCAAAGAGCTAATAATGATAAAATATAAATAAAAAAAACACAGAAGTTTTTAAGTACTGCATGAATCTGAACCTAAACACTGTGGATGAAAACCAAGAGTAGACAATTCACATAGATTCTCCAGGAGTCCATTTGCCACCATAAACTGCACTGACACTCAGTCAATATCCTACAGCAGCAAAAATGGTCAAAGTTCACACAAACATATATGGAATGCAATTATGAGCAAGAATAGAAACAGGAGGGCTGTGATAGACAAGTTGCCATAATTAATTTGAATGACCACAATTTTCTCAGTCCACACTACTCTTTGAAGGCCTTGCGCCGCTTCAACCCCTTCAAAACATGAGTTAAAAATATTTCAGCTTTTTAGTGACATGTTGCCATGTCACTAAACAGCTTCCTGCTAACTTCCAGAAAATCACAAGGCTAAACCCCCCAAAACTACTCATTCCTGACGTAAACCATGATTTATTGTAACATTATCTGTAAACTCAGTTCACTCTACAATAAGCAACAAAAATGGTTTAAACATGACTTTCCCCCAATATATGAACACATTCATAATTTCCCCCAAATAATTGTTTCATAATTAAGTGGCAGCTATTAATCTTTGTCTCACTTCGTCACATAAAAATAAATTATATCCTGGATTCCACATAGTAAAACTGCATGTAGCAAAGTTTATAACCTGCATTAATATTAATTTCTTCCTCAGTTACACCAGACTGTGTGAGATATAAAATAATTAGCATTAAGAAAAGCAAAAGAGGAGGGAGGCATGAAAATCAGATTCCACATTTTTAAGATGGATAATTGGTAAACAATATTACCATTATTAATGGGTGCTGCCTTTAAAAAGGCAAAAAACAGGAATGAATCAAATTTTTCAAGAAAAATCTTGTCTAAGAAGTTCTTCTTGCTATAGGAAGTTCAGCACACATGTACAGATTGCTTTAATTGGGGAAATAAATATTCTTAAGAACAGGTTTATTCAAAGTACAGATAGTCTTTGACTTACAACTATTTGTTACTGACCATTCAAAGTTACAATGGCATTGAAAAAAGCAACCTATAACTGTTTTCCACACTTACGACTATTGCAGTATTCCCATGATCGTGTGATGAATATTTGGATACTTGGCAACTGGTTCATATTTATGACGGTTGCAGTGTGCCAGGTCATGTGATCGGTTTTTGCAACCTTCTACAAGCAAAGTCAATGGGAAAGCTACATTCATTTAATAATATTTTGGCTCAAGTGTGGCCATAAGTTGTGTTCTACCCGTAACGAAAAAAAATGAAACAGACTTATCTTTTAACAGATTTAAGATAGTAAAAATTAAAATTCAAAAAACATTTTAAGTATGTAGTTGTTTGTTATGCTGTTACTTTAGAAAACAAGCATTTAAGGTTTTTGATTAGATGACAACCTACCAATAACATGCAAGGTTTGAAATGTAAATTCTATTAAAGATATGGACTAGCCAGCATATTGGACAATACTGTTAAATTTATACCCTATAGATCCTATTGCAAAATAGAGACAAAGTGTGATAAAGGTTTCTTTTCTATTCCTAATCCCACCCACTTTGACTTATTCATAAACATTCCAAAGACCTGAGTAGTTGCAAAACTAACATTTTTAAAGCTGGCATGTCATCCTCACTCAGAATTGAAACTGCCCACTCCACTTTTAACTAAGGAAAACTTTTATGCCTCAGGCAGGTGTACAATCCTGTAGAACAAACATTGTTTTTCCAGCTCCCTTTTATACATTGTGGGTTGTTGTCATTCAATTGTATTATTATGCTCCAACATTGGTTTTCACACTTCAAGATATATATTAATCTGAATAGTTGTTAACATACCATAATTTTCAAGAACAAAAGAAATAGTGTGTTTTAAGGCTGTGAAAATCCTTCAAAACACAGCTGAGTGTTTTAGCACCTCTTTTCAAATGATAGAGGAGCTGCATCTTCCATACATGTACGCTGCCTATAAGACTACTCCTAACTATTTACAATGGTATGCACAAATAACCAAACAGAGAGACAACTGAGAACAGCTTTCACAGAAATTATGTGATGCTAGAAAAGGAAGCACTATAGCTATTTAATTTTTTAAAATAAAAATATGCTCTGGACATGTTTCTGCATGTTCTGAAGCACCTTTTTCAAAGTTTGCTGAGGTCTACTGAATACATCTTTGATAAGAAATGGCACAGATTTCAATTAAGAGCTAGGTCTTTATCCAATGGAAGATTATTTTGCATCAATTCATACTAGATCTTAGCTGCTGAATTTATATGAAAAAATCCAGAAACATAGTTGAGAATTCACACACACACAACCATAGACCCATGTTTGATTAACTTATATTTAAATTCGACAATACATTGGTCCTTTGATTGAGAGATTAAAAGAAAGTTAACTAGAATTGTCAAATACGATCATATCAAATATCAAAGGCATGAAATAGCAAACATTTACTGTTTGTTTAAGAACAGTACATCTAAAGAGTTACAGCAGATTGTTAGTATTTCTTCCTTCACAGTTGGCATTGAAAATCCATAACCATAAAAAGCAAGGCTTGAAAGGAATAAGTCATCTTTGTAGTTCTCAAGAAAGCATGCAGCCAACCATAACAGTATACAATCTTGGAATCTTCCACCTACCAATTACAGTGACTTTTGGAAATTTAACTAGTTTCTAGTTTCATCTAATGGCTTACCTATACATTATCCATATTCCAACTCTAATATAATAACCCATTTACCATTGTTATGTCCAAACAAAAAAACTTCCATCTTGGAGCCAGGCCACCACTCAGACAGGTTTTAGCCAGATCAAAATAATCTGACAGGAAATGGGGGGGGAATCTATGGAAATATTCTAGGTTGCATGAGGAAATCACCTCTGGAGGATCAATCACTTCCTGGGCTCCAATTGGCTAACAATAGGACTATCTGCTCTTATTGGGCTAAGGTGTTTTCTTCTCCATGGAAATTTTGGTTCTGGCTCTTGAATAGATCAAAACTTCCCCCAAAGAAATGCTGCTGACCTTGTGGAAGATTTTCTTGAAGCTGATTCCCCTACGATGAACCATTAGAAGGTCTTTTAAACTCCCAAATATCACGGCGGCAAAGTTAGGTTTTGGCATAAAATAGAATCTACTGACCATTGATCATCAAGCAAAAGAAAACAAACTTTCATGGTGTGTGCTCTTCCATTCTGCCAGGTGAGCCTTACTATCAGAGCTAGGAATTATCTCCAAGAGAGAGAATGGACGAACTCTTAAGAAAAATCCTCAAACAACTGAGCTGCAATGAGTATACCGACAATGCCTCAATATTTTCAAAAGTTATATAGTTAACTTTTTATGTAGTTATATAACTGTAAACTATATAAAAATAGTTATAGTTAATCCCTCAATTTATACAAACTTATCTTTCAAATTCTTATCTTGCTATCACTCTAAATGGACTGGGCTTTTAAAAAAAAGAAAACAAAGATTTACCAAGTATTTACAAGGTGATAAGTTCAAAAAAGGCCTAATATTATTTGTTCAATGAAGTGGCAAAGAAAATGTTTGTATAGAATAAGGAAGACGACCTGACTGAGAAGGGCCAAGCCAATTACCCAAGCAATATGCAAGTGACTCAGGCAGACACCTCCCTAATTCCAGGAATGCTTGTAAAGCACCGTCAGACTTTTAAGAGTCCTTGCTTATAGCCAATATTAATAAAAGTGGTTTTAGTCTTATTATGAAATTGATGTCTTGCCTTGGACTACATCGTGGGGCTCACAATATTGGAACAATCAACTTATATACTGAAAAGGAATATATGAAGGTTCTTCAGTCCTTCAGTTATCTCTGCTCTTTGTGGCTCAGTGGACTTCATTTCACCTGAATTGTTTACCAATAACTACTTCTTTTCAGTTGTTGTATCCATTTTTTCTAAGCATTTTTCATGCTGCTCTTTTAAAAAAAAAAAAAAACAAATTTTATTAGTTTTACAAAAAACAATACACAATCCAGGCATAACAACTTGGAAAACCTTTTCTAAAATAATAATAATAACAAAGAAGAGAGCCAATAGAACATACAAAATAATTCCAAATTGTAATATCAATATTTACATTATCTATTTAACTTCATATCTTATCCAGACTTCTTCTTTTATCCAAATTATATTTCTTGCTTATTAAAATTTTATTGCCTTTCATAAACATACAAAACACAGAACATAGAAAAAAACAAAAACAAAACTAAAACATCTTTTCTGAAGGCTGCCTGATCCCAGGTTGAAACTCTTCTCACAGACACAAATTCAAACATCATATTCACTTTATATATCCTTCCATATCTTATCATTTTCTTTTTTTTTATAAACCAATTTTATTAATTTTACAAAAACAGTGCATAAACAATCAAGGCATAACAGCTTATAAATTCTTTTCTAAAAGAATAGTAATAATTAAAGAAGAAAACCAATAGAACATAATAATTCCCAATTATAATATCAATATTTACTTTATCTATTTAACTTCATATCTTATCCCAACTTCTCCTTTTCATCCAGATTATTTCTTGTTAATTAAAATTTTATTGCTTTTTATCAACATACAAAACCCAAAAAAACATAACAAAGCCTTTATATATCCTTCTATATCTTATTACCATTTTCAATAACATTGTCTGTTCTATTTCCAACTATCCATTCATCTTTTTTCTTTTACTATACTTCTCCTATACACTAATTGGAGTGACGCCTTTAACTCATTACCCTAACTTAAAAGTACTTCATATAGCATTTAATTTATCTTGGGATTCTGTTTAGTAGATTCTAAAATTACACAATAAATTTTATACTCTAAATACACATATAAAAACACAATCTTATGTACCTTCCAGAATCCCCCTTTTATCCTTAATTAGATTCACCCATTGTCTCTGAATAAACTTTTTTTCTTTAGATCTTGCTTCCCACCATTGAGGCTTCTCCTCCCCGCCCTTTCTCTCTTGCTTATTCTTCTCCTTGCCCTTTTTACCCCTTTGTCTCTCCTCCTCCCTTTTCTTACTCCCTTTCCTTTGCTTTCTAACCTTGCATCCACCTTTCCTCTCATTTTTCTCTTTTTTGGTTGTTTTTTCAAACCTTAAAATCCCCTTTTTCTTATCCTCTTTCTCCTCCTCCCCGGAAAAAACCCATTGTTCATCAAAGATGGCTTCTTGTTCCTCTTCTTCTTTGTTCTGCTGTGTAATCAACTTTTCATAAGTACATAACGCCATTTCTAAAAATTGAAATAAAGTGCCCAAAGTATCTTTTCCATCTTGTTCTTCCTTTTTATATTTTTGACATTCAGTGTTTAGTTCATCCACAAGCGATGCCATCCTGAAAAGAGAAACTTTCCCCAAAACAACCAACCGAGTATTTTTAATCAAAAATAATTCAAAAAAAGTTCCAAAAGTTAATACTTTTCTTTCTTCTTCTATTTCTCTTTCTGGGGTTACTGTTTAATCAAAGAGGTCCAATTACCATATATCTTTCTTTGAGATTCTAGGCAATCTCCTCCTTTTTCCACTTCTGCTCCAATTTTTTTCCTCTCCCTTCCCACTTGCAACATCAATTTTTAAATGATCAGAAATCCATACCTCTAATAAGGGTTTTCCAATTTCTTAAATTTTTAAGTCCAATGTCCAAGAACTCTTTTGTCCCTTAACTTCAACTTTCAGAATAGTTCACCTTCAGTGCCCAAACAAATTTCAAATCTTCATCTGCTGTTTCCATGGGGTAGGAGAGTGAAGAAAAAAAAGTTCCCTTTAACAGCTTCTCTGCCGCTTTTGATCTTCTTAGGGATACAATGTATCCTCCAGCAATTCAGACAGCTCAGTTCCAACAAGTTTAAAAGATGTTGATTGACTCGGCTCAGCCAGCACTTTCATTTTTCTTGCTTGCTCCAGCACAATCTTACCCGGTTGCAGGCTTCTTCGTGGCGGCCATTGCTGACCGCCGCTCCACCACCTTGGGAAAAAGGGGTTTTTCCGGATGAGGGGGTCTGCGACACCCCCAACCCCCTGTCTGGCTCCCCTCTCTCTTCGGCTGTCCCTACAGGGCAGCCATATCCCCCTGACCTATTTGGATCGGGGGTATCTCGGCGGCTAGCACAGCAGGAATTGCGAGCGGTCGTGAATTCCTGCTGCCACCGAAGCCACGCGGAACCGGAAACTCATGCTGCTCTTTTTAGTGTCCATATTTAATGGACATTAAATATCCAAGATACTAGGTTTTAGTTTCACTGTTGGTATTTTCAGTGTTCAATCTGATTCAATTTCATCTAGTATTTTTGAGCTTACGAAGAGAAATATTTTCTTCTATCGAACCGAATTGAACTGCCTGTTCATGTTCTTAGTTTTTCAAGCAAAGTAGCTTTTGTGCTTTTCAGCCTGAGATTCTTCAGGTCTTCTTTGCTTTCAACCATCAAAATACCACATCTGAGATTGTTAATATTTCATCCCGAAACTTTATTTCCAGTTTTTATTTTTTTAGTCCATTGTTTCTCATAAGAAGTTAAAATAAGATGACAGTGTATAATCTTACCACATTCCTTCACCATTTATTTGTTACAAACTGCATTCTAACTTGTTCACTCTTAAGGTGTTCCTTCTTGGTCACTATATTATTCAATAGGCATATGAAATAATATGGTAAACAATTCACTTGGGTTACACCCAGATTTAAAGAGCTAGTTCCAATGTATTTGGGCTACACAATTAAAAGCCTTTGTAAATACTTATTTTGGAATTCCCTTATTTTTTAAAAAAATATCCAATGGATGTTAAAAAGTGATATCTCCCTTTCTCTCGCAAATCCAGTTTGTATGTACATCTGGCAATTCTCATTCTAAGTATTGTTGAAGTCTGTACTACAAAACCTGAAGCATTATCATATTAGCACATGAAATAAATGCAATTGTTTACAAAAATTTTGACACTGCTTTTCTTTTTATGTTGAAATATGAACTGATTTATTCTAGTCCCTTGGCCACTGCTTTGTGTCCATAGTCTGCATACAAACCACGTTAGAGCTGCAGTTTTGTGGTTAGCAATACTTTCCACTTTCCAGAATGTCTAACTAGTTTATTGATCTAGACTTCAGAGTTATCATCAATCTGGCATTCTTTTATAAATGTAGTTCTTCTATACAATTGTGTCATTTTTGAAATCTTTTTTTCCTGTAAATATGTATCTTTCTTGTCTTTTTATCTTGGCATAAAAGGCTCTCTTGATTTCCATAATTTTCTTAAATAAATGCTAGAACTGCTCCAGTATCTGAAAGGCTGTCATACAGAAGAAAATCATTTTCTGTTTTTCAGAATCCAGGATAAGCTAAAAGTAGCCATAGAAGGTATGTTCATCTTTAAGATCTGATTTTTTTTTAATTACAGAGAACTAATTATCATGGCATTGTCCTCTCTTAACACCTCAGGAGATAAATTGCTGCATTTTCTGTCTAGGTGGAAACAGTTGCTCAAGTAAGCAAATCAACGTCATTATTTTTTAATGTATTAATCTGAGATAGAGTTCTATACAGCTTTTGTAATAAAATAGCGAGCAAGATATATGAAGGAATCATTTGTTCTCAGAGAATGCTACCTACAAACACCACAGGAAAGTTGGTTATGGAGGGAAATGCATTGTTGTTGTTATATTAAGAATAATATAGCCTAATCCCAAAACAATATACTGTACATTTGTCAGGGATGGGATTCAAATTTTTAAACAACTGGTTCTGTGGGTGTGGCTTAGTTGGTGGGCGTGGCTTGGTGGTCATGTTATTGGCCGGGCGTGGCCAACTCAATATCACTCACATCAAGGCATGGATCTCCTCGCCTGGCCTCTCATGACTGTGGGGATGCTGCAACAGTTGTTAAGTGTGAAAAATGGTCATAAGTCACTTTTTTCAGTGCCATTGTAACATTGAATGGTCACTCCGCACAAGCAAAGTACCAGCAAAGGAGGGGAAAAAAACTCCAGAGAAGTTCCTGAGACAGGAAGTCTAGTACTGCCAAGAATGTAATAAGGGTTAACGAGAGGCAGTTTCTGTAAGCAACACCAGAATGTTTCCTTCCTGCCTTCCTTACAGGATTAGGCCAGTAATTTCTTCTAACAACCTGTTCTCTGAACTGCTTAGAATGTTAACAACCAGTTCTAGCGAATAGGTGCGAACTAGTAGAATCCCACCCCTGACATTTGTAGTTAGCAAAAAGCAATATCTCACGTCTAGGTGCCCTGTTTCTTCAAGTGGTGCCCTCCAGATATATTGAGTTACTGTATATATACAAATTCATTGGCTAAGAATAAGAGAGTACATTCTGAAAAGCAATGTACAAACATGGAAAGGGTTCACAAAAATAATTGATAAACTGCAAAACTATACACAAGATACAAGAACTACTACTGACAAGGAATACACCCAAAGCAAAATAGTTGTTCTGCTTTTGCAACACTGATACTGTTTGGAGGGCGAGGTCAAAAATAGACTAAGCCTGCCAAGTAAAGAGTCATCTCCTGTAGTTACATCCTCCCCACAGAAACTTTAGAGAAATAAAATACTAATTACACATCATAAATATTTCTCAAATCTGATTTGTTTCTTAAATGGATGGCCCTTTTAAGACCAAAACACCTTAACATGTGATTTGTATTTAGTAAGTTGGAAGAACACCTTTTACCAAAGATAAAAAGGTTGCTTCAAGGATATAAGGCATTTCAATGTATTAAATTGCTTCAAAAGTTAATTATTAGTCTTTTATTACAGTACCTGTTCAAAGTTACTAATTGCAACAACTATAAGCTGCAATTCTAAAACCGCTAAGTTCTTCAGTATCAGCACTTAGGACAACCCATGCATAAAACGTCAGCAATAGCAACAGAAAGTGCAAACAGATTGGAAAGACAAACAGATTTTGAAACAAAAAAATTAACCCAGTTATTAGACATATATCTAGGATGGGAAAATCCAGGCTATTATTGAAGGCAGGAAATAGATGTATTTACTGTAATTTGCAAAGAGATAATAGAAAATTTGCATCGAGAGGTCTGGATTTTGCAGCCCAGTTAGGGTATACCGAATATTAAGTACAAACTCTCCTCAAGGTAGTCCTTGATTTGCATCTATCCATGTAGCAATCACTGAAAATTACAAATGCCACTGAAAAAATTAATTTATAATTGGCCCTTCCACTTAGGATAGTTGTAATATCTCTGTGGTTGTGGGATCATGGTTTGGGCATTCAGCAATCATTGCACTATTTCAATGGTAATAGCATCCCATAGCCATGGGATATCACTTGCAACTTTCCTAGCTGACTTTCTAAAAGCAGTCTATGAGGGAAGCTGGATTTGGTTAATTGTGTGTGATTCATTTAATGATTGCAGCAAAAAAAAATGGTAAAATCATGTGTGCACTTAACAACCTTTACATTTCCAGTCCTGTTTTTTTCATAATTGGATTACCTGTATTGTTTGATTATTCAACTTATGATTGTAGATCATATATACAATGAGAAAAATGTGCTTTACAGATAAAACCAATAAAATCAAACAGAAAGAAAAACTAAACTCTTTATCAGGAATAGAGTATTTATCTTACTGAGTTAAACTGTGGCCTCTAATATTGAAAGCAGCACACCATTAAGAGATTTTGGCCACTGCCAAAAATATAGAATCATGCTGGTCAGTCAGTGATAGTTGGATGTAGAAAAGGTCTGTATGACCTAGAAAATTTGGTCAAAAGGTTTTTTGATATGTCTTTAAAAAGGCAATATAATGAAATATGACAAAGATTCCACTGCATTTGAGTCACAAGGACATAGTTAAGCATTGTTCCACGGAAAGACTTTAGTGAAGATGATTCCACTAAAAGTACAATCGACTACTGTGGTGGAATGAAGAGCCAGCCAAGAAGTCTGACTTTTCATAATTCCTCTTTGGTTGAGGAGAGGACTCGAGATGGCCCACAAATGCTCTTGGCAGTTGCTTCTCACGAGGAGACAGTGATGTCCAATGGATTTAGACCTCTGAGAGATGAGGAAATAGCTATCTTGCTCAACCCTAGATCACCACCTAGATCACCACCTAGATTAAAGGGCATGGAGTTTGCATTACTTCTTTTTCTAATCACTTTCAAAAATTGCTTGCTTGGTGTTTTTCCATTATTAGAAATCTTTGGATCAACAGGTTTTATAGCACTGGGTGATTTTCCTTCAATCCTTAGTGAAAGAAATTTAAAATAGCTTGCCATTTTCCAAATAGGACCAGGGTTACTTTTAAAAATTCAGCATTAGAAAATTATTAAAAAGTCTTTGTGTTCAGTATGTGTGAATTTATTGTTTGCTGCCTGAACATAAGCACTGTAAATACGTAAAGAACTTGCCAAGGTACCTTAGGGAATGAAGTTTCTTTTTCATTATTGCTCTCTAGATTATGATGGAGTTATCACCAAAGCAATCAGTCCATATTGTTAAATTGTTAAAACAATTTGTTAGACGAAATAGGAGGAAATTTCAGCCCAAAGCAAAATAATCATCTATTACAGCATTCTAATTTTTTTATTACAGTGCCCATTCCTATTTTTCAATTCTTTAGCCAGTGATTAAGATCACTGTAATATTAATGAAAGCATGCAATAAAATGTTGTGGTCACACATGCACCTATCATCCAGAAAAGGATCTTCAGATTAATGAAGAGGACATGTGTGTTTTAACTAGTACAGGAACAAAATTTAGAACCCGACCTAATCCCTTTACCCATTAAAAATAATATTATGGGAAAATTGTAACTATTTGATATTCTATTAGGAATTCACTAGATACTACATTATGCAAATAAGGATTTAAAAAAAAATCACTTGACCACAAGTCTGGCATATATGTTATTTTTATCTAAATTACAGTGATTTCTAAATATGGATCAACATATTGAAATTGCTCTATACAATTGGCTTTTGCAAAAAAGAATAGAGAGGCCAATCGACAGATTAGGCTCAGAAAATTGTGTTGGCGCTGCTGGAAATAATCTCAAATTACCCCAATAGCTGGGATTCTATTGCTATTTACACATAGTCTACCAGATACCTTTAATTGGATTTAACACATTTGACAACTATATCTTTGTTAGAGATCTGGGATAATAATACAATCATTTTAATTGATTAGTTGAGAAACATCGTATCATTATTCCAAAGAGCTAACCCAAAGTCTAAAATATATCTATGCTTTCTATTCTATCCATAAAAGTAACCAATTTATAGTGTAAATTGGTTACTGTTGTGGCTCCAATGGAAAACATAAATATATATTAGATTTGGGGTTAGCTGTTTGGAATAATGATATATAGAAGCATTTTTATTGATAAAGGCATTACAAGTCTAACTGAAATGAAGATAGTTGAAGCTATTGCTAATAAATGAAGAAAAGCCTAGATACGCAAAGTGAAGGATTGTAAATCTTGTAGAAAATGATACCTTAGATTATTTTAAAATTTAAATCATCTTATGCTGGTCTGTTCTCCCAGGCAGAAAAAGAGGGTGGAAAAGCAAATTTTATGCCTAACTGATCTTAAGACAACTCCCTGTCTAATTTGTCTATGCTTCCATAAAGGAAGTGATATGTTTGGAATTACGGGGGTTGTAGGGACATTCTTGTGGTGAATTTGGCTTTTCACTGGCAATAGTACAATGAATTCCCTCCTTGCTGCCTCAGAAATCTCTCTCCTCACAGGCACAAAACAGTTTTCAGGAGACTTAGCTGCTAATGTTCCAGGAGTTCCAGTTAAAAAAGCAACAGCATCACAAATAATTTTTCTTCTAGTATTTACCCAGTCATCAAAAGTAGTATGTTTTCCACATTTTAAAAAGCAAATAGACAACTATCAGTATTAAAAAAAACTGTGAAAACTTTATTGTAACTACAAGCTTGAGGCAGATCTTCATTTTTGTTTTTTAAAAGGTAAAAAAAATTTAATCAAACACTGATCAATCAAAGTAATTATGTGCTGATACGGTTGTATATTTGCATTGTGCATAAAAGCAATTTTAAAGTTTTGAAACATAATAGCCAAAATCATGGTGGGGAAATGGAGTAGATGTTAATTTGTTATGTTCTGTCCTACCAGTATTGTAGATGGTGTGAGGTTACTACTGAGTTCTAGCTAAATAATCAGGTGTAAGAGAAAAAAATGAGAGATTTTAGTTTCATAGTGGCAGCAAGTAGTTACATTTAAAAATCAAATGTGTATGCTGCCCGAGTCCCAATACTTTTTTTTTCTTCCATTGTTAAATAGTCATGACACTGTTTGGGATAACACAAACACAATTTGCCTCTAAAATAGTTGCTGAATCCCATTTTCTATTTTCTTAAATGCCCTGAATGAAGTATCATATTAGGTCATAGGTTCATATGTGTGAGTTGGGGTAGAAGGACAACAGTTATTGTGCTAGCAGTTGGGGAAAGGGATAGCTGTTAATTTAATCATTGATAAAATAGCAAAAACTATAAACAAACAAACCTCCAGATATCCCAGGAACCAGGCCCAAGTCAAATTAAGTGAGGCAATGAAAGTAGGTGCCGTTTCACCTTAGAGGCAGTAGAAAGAATGATACACAATAAAATCAATACAGGGAAACCTACTTTGGACAATTCTTGCAGAAATTCACTTTTCCTAGTGTTCATAATCATGCATCAATTTATTCTACTGATATCTTTTTGTGTTAATCCACTTTTATGCATTTATTTTGTTGAACTCTCTAGAATCCAAGATGATATACAATTCTTAACTGTCCTGGTTAAGAGCTCTATTTAAAGGTTGCCTTTTCCTTTCCATCTCTGAGTCACACACTGAATGTTGACCTAGCAGCATTCAGTGAAATACACCCTTCAAGGAAATAGCAAGGAACTTACTTTGCCAATAGACTTTACTTCCAACCAAGAGGCTAGCTAAGTAAATATGATTAAAAATGCAATTCCCTACGCTTTTCTTTAACATAAGCTCTTGTCAAATCTCACCATAAAAACAGCCTTTTCATTTAAAACTACCTAGAAATATAACAAATAGGAAGAACAAATAGCCAATACAGTGACATTTACAGATGTACATGAATTCAACTATTATGCACAAGAATAAAATATGGCTTTAAGACAGGATCAGTGACATGTCAATCCTGACGTTGGATTGCAACATTACCATGTCCTTTCCATGTGGCTATACTGGGTAAATTGAAAGGGAATTCAGTTACCTTTAATTTTTAAGCAAGAAAATTTTCAAATAAAATATGAAATAAATAGGTCTTTCATTTGGCCTTTAGCACCTAACAGTCTTGTTTCTGAACAGGAAGACTTTACCTATTTATCATAGCTAATATCACTAACAGACCTTCACGATCTGGCCTTCTTATGGAAAACAGTATTTTCTTTGTTAAGGCAAAAGAAGAAGAAAATACTGTTGCACTAAAGCTGCTAGAAATCTTGTCTTTATTCTCATCTAACCTACTGTGTCAAGACAACTGTTTGCCATGGGGAAGTCAGCTAGCGTAAGCACAACAGGTAATAAAGATTTACATTTTAAGCATTTAAAATTTTTGATGGAGATACAGGTAATTCTTGATTTATGATCACAATTGAACTTCCATTGCCAAAAAAAGTGATTGTTAAATGAGTCATGCCTGATTTTACAATCTTTTTGGCCATAATGCTTAAGCAAACCACTGCAGTTGTTAAGTGAATCATGCAGTTGTGAAATGAATCTGGCTTCCCCCACTGACTTCGCTTGTCAGAAGGCTGGGAAGATTATAAATGGCAATTACATGACCCTGGGATGCTGCTGCGATTGTAACTACAAGCAGGTTGTCAAATGCCCAGATTGTGATAATGGACCATGGGAATGTCTGAAGTGCAAAGACTGGTTGTTAAGTCTCTTTTCTTAGTGTTCTTGTAACTTACAACAATTGCCTAATGAATTGTGAGTTGTAAGTCAAGGACTATCTGTATGCAGAAGCTGTTGTCTAGATAAAAAGATCTGACACACTTTTAAAGTCCAGAACAACAAGATAACAGAACTAGTTTAAACGCACACCTTCACATTTACTGAACAATAAGGAAGAGGTGCAACATCATTAGACTTTCAGGATTGCATTATTGTAGCAAATTTCAATAAAAGCTTTTTTTAGCCTTCCTGTGGATTTGATTTCTGAATTTAGGACTGGCAATTGCAATCATTATTAAAATGCTTTCTATTCAGGTGCTGGTCAATTCTAGTGTGAGAGGGCAGGTTGCCTAAAAGTAACTTGCACCTGGGCTGATGGTGCCCTGCCCCTTCAAGACCTCTCCTCAGCCAGCTCAGCTGCCTAGCAAAGAGGAGCTATAATTTGCAGCACAATAGCTGAGTCTGGTGGGTAGGTAGGGATGGCTTGTCCTCCCCTTCAAACTGGTCCATGAGAGAGACAGTACTTGCTTGACTTCAGAGACAGAATTTCTCTTGGAATTTCAAATGGTTTTCTAGGGTTCTGAAAGACAAGACATTGGTTTTGTAGTGTCTATGGGAAACAGATTATTGAGAGATTATCGAAAGCAAGCTGAAACACACGTATCCCAGACAAACCAACACAATGGTGCAAACAGATGTATTAAATCTGAACTGTAGGTTACTTAATATAAATTAGGCTAAAGGCCTATATAACCCAAGCATATTTATGTCACAAACATTCATTCTGTGTTGATTAATTGAATAATTTGTGCCATTATATACATGGAGTTCCTCCAGAATGAACATTAAATCATGCCACATAATGACTATTCCATATCCAGGTGACATACTTAAATTTAGGCAAATAATTAAAAAAGCACCATACCCATAATGAGACAGGGCATAAAAGGAATAAGATTATAATGTGTGCAGTCCTATTTATCAAAGTGAATTCATATGTCATCCAAAACAAAGTTACTGTTTTGAAAATTGTACTGAAATCAACAGAAGACCAAACAGATTTTTACCAGGAATAAGCAACCTATGCTGTCCATACATTGCTAAACTATTGTTCCCAACAATCCCAGCTAGCACGGTCACATTCTTTGGTTTATCATTTTGTAACATTTGGAGGCCAGTGATTCTTCACCCACTCAGTTTATAAACTGGGTTATACATTCAGTTTCCAAGCTCAGAAATCATCAAGAATCTCAGATGTAGAAATGTAGAAATGTGCTCTACAGAAACATTTCATAACAAAAATAGGCTTTAATTTTCCAATTTATTTTAATTTTCCAATTTACAGTTGCATGCTAACCGGAGGGGGTGTCTTTGGGGTCTTTTCTGCAATCTACTTATCCTTTGTGATGTCCATCTGGATTATGTAAACTGTTGGAGATGAAAATTTTGGACAATTTTATGATTCTAATATATGATGGGATTAAAAAAATCAATGTCCCTCTTGCCCTTAACTGACTCTGTGTATACTATAAAAACTTATTTCTACTCCTAAGAAGTAAAATCACTGTAGATATTTTACCCATTATTTGAATGATTTTATTGAGGCAGATATCAAGCTGAGGTAAGGTGTTGTGCTACTCAAGATTCAACCCCAAAATTCAATCCTATAAAAAGCAGGTATTCCAGGGAGTCTGCAAAAAGTTACATTCTATGAATAGACTCCTGGAAGGCTTGAAGATTACATTATAAAAGTGAGCCAACAAATTTTTTTGTGAGTGATGTTATTACAAGAATTAATAGAATAATACATAGTAGCCATATTAGTCAATATCCTCTGTTTAAAAGCAGGGCTTCCACATTCAAACCCAATCTAGTAAAGATATAAATACCTCCCCAAGTGGATTTAACACACTGAATAAAAACTAAGGCATGAATCAGGAAGTCTTTAATTCAAATTTTTCAACTCTGCTCCCAATTAAGTCATAGGTAAACAACTCTCTCTCAACCCTTGCAACGCTTTTAAATGAGGGATGGTGCTAACTTTCTTCCCAAACCCATAACCCCCCTCTCCCTCCCTCCCTCCCTCCCTCCAACTTTAACTAGTTCTGGAAAGCAACAAATTGAGAGAGGCTGCTTCAGAGATGACAACCATTTCGAGGATTCCTGATCATTAGTTGTAGCAGCTGGGATTTAACAGTCCCAAGAAGCAATCCCACTGCTTTTGATTCAGCTAGATTACTCTTATGACAAACAATGACCACATGGGTCCAAATGTTTAAGCTAAGACCTTTAAAAAAAGTTAGATTGAACTTTATGACCAATGATTTCCCAGCCACATCCAGGTATTTTTTTTGGCAGTAATACAGAAGTAGTTCGCCTTTTTGGGGGTTCTTAATGTCCTGGTCTACCTAGCAGCTGTAGGATTTCATGATGATCTCCTACCCAAATAATAAATAGCTTTTCTCCCTGCTTTGCGTTTCTCCCAATCCAGTCACACCTGGCTAGGGGACATTCGTTTTAGTAGGGTTCATTTAACTGGCGATGGGAAATGAAACCGATTTACTTTCCACGAGAGACGAAAGCAAGGGGAGAAACACCTGCCACTGCCGCCCCCTCCTCCCTGGAATGGGGGGCAGGAAGGGGCAACTCTCGCCCCCCCTTCTCGCCCCTGCCATCCACTCTGTACCTCAACCGGAGATTGGCCATGAACTCCGGCATAGACACGGTGTCTAGAAGCACGAAATCTGCTTTGCCGAACTCCAGGCTCTCCAGTTCTGCCATGGCGCTGCCAGCGGGATGGGCAGCCACTCTTCTCGACGACCAGGAAAGAAGGGCGATGTAAAATCGAACCGGTCACCGCAACCACCGGCAGCCTCAGCAAAAGCGAGAGGGAAGGTTTCCACATCAGCCACGCCCCCACCTGAGCGGCCGCTTGCTACTGGACGCACGTCAATCTTGAAGGAGGGAATTGGGCGGAGTTGACTCCCCCATCATACAGAAGCTACGCCCAGGCTGTTGCGACCTCTGAACAGTTGTACTGCCACCTGGCGGCCAAGCTAGATCCGTGCACTCATTGTATGCCGTATAAAGTTCAGAAGTTTTTTTTTAATTATTATTATTTCCGTAGTATCGTTCATGTAATCTATTAACTCAGGATCTACCTTGTGTCAGGCTGCATCACGATTTTTTCTTCTTTTAAAGTGTCAAAAATAGGTGCACACTAAACTCGAGAATTACCAGCTTTTCTATTTCATTGTACACTTGTTGTGCATTGACAAACATTTGATTTGATTATCTTTGGCCATGTGTTTCAATTCCTACTTGCTATATATAAAATCCCTATTCTTGCAAGGTTCGGATATAAGAATAGAGGATATGAATATGATCTTAACCTTGATTCGTCTCAATTGCAACAATTTGGGTGACAACTATAGGATAGGAACAAAATGCAGAAAATTCTAATGTGTGCTATTTAGTGCTTGTATTTTGCAGCCTGTATATTATAACACTAATAAACCACAAAGAGCTTGATGTAATTGTTAATGTAGTGGTTAAGGCATCAGGCTAAAAAAGCCAGCTGGTTGACCTTGAAACAGTCACTCTTTCTCAGCCCAACTCACTTCATCTGTTGTGGGAAAAATAGGAGGAAGAAATATTAGATAATGTTTGCCACCTTGAGTTTTCTTAATAAAAGAAGAAAGAAATATATAAATAAAATAAAGCATTTCTGAAACCTTGCTATGAAAACTGCAGAGATTCATCCAAGCAGTTTTCAGAAATCAACATTAACTTGAAGGCATAAGGGGAAAAAAGTACAGCTGGATAGATTCCCACAACAAAGAAAGATATAAATCAATTTGAAGGCTGGATTATTCATTGCCCTAAAGTAAACAAAACAAACCTTTTTACTACAGTGAATTTAGTGAAAAAAAAGGAGGAATATCTTTCAACAAGGCAATAACAAGGTAATTTAAACGTTCTAATTTCAAAAGCAACCAGAAATTACAAGCTGTTGTACAATAGAAGCATAAAAGCATAGTTAACCCAATCAATCAACAGCTAACAAAATAAGATTATTATTTTTTTGACTCTTTGATATAAAAGGGACACACAATTATGAAGCCAGCAACATCAATATATGAAAGGATCTTGCCCTCTCCCTCTATCTCATGTACGGTATTAGGATTAACATCCAAGGCATGCAAAAATCTCATCGATTTCTATCTGGCAGCAAAAAGTTAGGATTTTTAAGATCACCTAGCTACCATATGTAGCATTATCTGAATTTTTGTAGCCCAACTATGAGCTCTAACAGAAGCCTTAAGGAAGATAAAAGGAAAACTGAACTAGTAGTCTACTACCGTTACTGCATTGAATTGCACATAGCAGCAGTAATAGCAGGTATTAGAAGCCAAGCCAAGCCTGTGGGTGGATGGGAGTATCGGCAAAAGAATCCAGGAAAGTCTTTTTCCTTTTTGATTGGCCACTAGAATTAAATTCTCTTTTCAGGTTTGTATGGGTCACCAAAGATCCATAAATATCTTTCCATTATGTCTGATCATGAATGCCATTGGTTCTCCTACGTATCACATTACCAAACATTTAGGTGTGCACTTTTAAATATTTTGTAAAACTTTTATTAACATATATAATATATTCAGGATTCAACTACTTCATTGATAAACTTAGCCTCAGATTTCTACCAGATAATAGGTTAATCAGTTTTGATGTGATTTTCCTTTTAACCAAAATGCTGACTAAAGAGGGATTGTTATATATATATTAAGGAAATCTTTTCAAAAGACTTTGCCAATAGTTACATTGTATATTGGAAAACTAATGTTTCACTAAAAGAAGATGAAAGATATTGCTAGCTAAAACAACTTGAACAATCAGTGGTAGGTAAACATGAGCTGCTACATAGTGGCATAACATTCAACTCAAAGACACACAATTGTTAGTAATTTCAAATAATTTGCACATCCCAAAAACTTTAACAAGAAAAATCTAAACTCTTAATAAAGCCTGATTTCTAGCTGTATGTCATGCTGAAGTAAAATAATTCTTAATTAATTAACACCATATAAAATCTACAGTAGCATTGCCTGAAAGAATATTAAACAGCAGCCAATAAAAAATAGCTCCTTTGCAACTTCTTCAGATTAGACCAGTTACAAATTTACCTGGATGAACAAAACATAAACTGACTTTTCAGATTTTTGATGACATGTTCCAATTAGTTAGATTTGTTTCAAATACTTCCTGCTGAAGTGATGCAAGTTCTTGTATTTGAGAACTTTTTTAACATGGCCACTAGACGGCAGAGCAGTTTACCTTTGAAAATCTCAGGGACAGTTGCTAATGAAATGTCTGGACACCAGATAATAAGGCCAGATAATTAGACCTATTAGGCCAGAAGTTGATTGTCACTGGATTGAGTTCTGATAAACATTAAAAGTTGTACAATATTATTATTCTGATTAAGTAATAATAGCTGGTTATTTCTGATTGCTCAGAAACAGAGAGTCAGGGTGCAATGGAAACCAGAAAAGAGAAAAAACAGATCATAATACACATTAAACTTATATTTTTATTAGGCCAATTGGTGAAATCTTTGGTTTATTCAGTCACAATGATTTAAAAATGGGGTGGAGAGAAAAGGAAACAAAGGATTTTCTTTAAAAGGTTTAAGAGAGCTCTTGCACAATAGGTAAACTGTCACCTTGTTGAAAATTTCTATTTTTAAAATATAAATCTCATAACCAGCCATTGTAGCTTTTTTATAATTTATACATCACTCTTTAGCTTGATAAACTTACAGAATGGCTTACAGAACAGAAACATTCAGATGTTCCTGTCTTTCAGTTTACAATATAAAAAAACAGTACAAAGAAGGCTCTAGGAGCCCTACTGGACAACTACTTAAACATGAGCCAGCAGTGTCTTGCAGCTGCCAAAAAAGCAGGAGGGACAGTAGCAAGTTCATGTGAAGTATTTGTACTGTTTTGTACTGTATTGATAACACTATACTTGGAGTACTGCATCCAGTTTTGGTCACCATGATAGAAAAAAAGATGTTGAGACTCTAGAAATTAGAGTGTAGAGAAGAGCAACAAAGATAATTAGGGGACCAGAGGCTAAAACATGCAATGAATGGTTAAAAATGGGCATGTATAACAAACAAAGTAAAAGACTAAGGATGGCATGCTAGCAGTTTTCCAATATTTGAGAACCTGTCACAGAAAAAAAAGGGGGGTCAACCTATTCTTCAAAGCAATTGAGAGCAGGACAAGAAATAACAAATAGAAACCTATCAAGGAGAGATCTAACCTAGACATTTCCTGATAGTGAGAACAACTAATCAGTAGAATAGCTGGCCTTCAGAAGTTGTATGTGAGCTCCCTCACTGGATATTTTAAAGAAGGGATTGGACAGCCATATGTCTAGAACGGTAGGTGTACTTGACCAGGAGATTGGATTAGAAGACCTCCACAACTCTGTTATTTTATTCTATTCAATGAGAGGAAAAGAAAAAATAATAACTAAAACAAGACCAGTGTTAGATCTGGAGTGGATCGGTTCGAAGGAGACGCAAGACCATTCAGTGATTTCAGCTCTTTATTTTAGATGAGAATAGTCTGGAGAATGCGCGCCGCGGCACAGCCAATCGTGGTAGATTCCTAGCGCTCCAATCACTGCCAAGCCTTCGACCAATCAGGTCGCTGTCCGTCTGGACCAATCAGTTAAGAGGGTTTGGAGTATGCTAATATCGTACACCCCTCCCCTCTTGGTTTCATCTGTCAGTGCGTTGTGACGTAGGTAGGGGGGGCTTCGTATCTTCCTCCTTGACCTGCGCGGTTCAGTTCTGGCGTGGTCGTCGACCGGTTCGGATGCTTTCTCTGTCGCTCCAGTTCCTTGGGTTGGAACCGCCTGGAATGTTGAGCTGGGCCTTTCTTGGTAGCTCCCTCCCGGTCTATCTGGGCTGGTTGAGCTGCCGCTTCTGTTGTTTCCGCCGGATCTTTCCGGGCTGGTTGAACTTGTTTGGGTGCTCCTTCCAGGTGAAGATGCCAGGGTTTCGTGTTCCATTGGTCCTGCGTCTACAGGTGAGTAGCATCGGTTTATTTGTGGTTTGTTTATTATAGGTGGGGGGTGTTCTGTTTGCATTGGTTCCCTTCAGTTCTTTCTTTCTCGCTTGCCGATTCCCCCCCCCTCTTCTAGCTTCTTGCTCTGGTGTTTGGTTGTTGGTGACAGCTATCCTTGATCTGAGCTGGTTGATGTGTCATTTCCAGCTTTTTCCGTCGCTTGTCTCTAATCGGTATGATAAGGGGCCGGTTATCTGGGTGATTGTTGCTAGTACCCAGAGTGGTTCTCCTGATAGGTTTTTCGCATATACCGCATCCCCTATTTTAAATGTTCTGTGTTTGCTTGAGGAACCTGGGGGTTTGTCCGGGTTGTATGTTGGATGCATTCTGTCTAGGGTTGACTGCAGTTTCCTACCCATCATAAGTTCTGCTGGGCTTCTATTTGTGGTTGCGCTAGGTGTGATATGTTGGATGAGGAGCATTTTATTAATTTTGTCCTGTATATTGGCTGCTTCTATTTTTTTGGATGGCCTTCTTTGTGTATTGGACTATGTGTTCCGCTCATCCGTTTGCTGCTGGATTTGCTGGTGCGGTTAATGCATGGCATATTCCTTGGCCTGCCAGAAATTGCTCGAATGCTAGGGCAGTAAATTGGGGCTCGTTGTCCGATACTATTACATCTGGCAGGCTGTGCATGGCAAACAGCTTGCTCAGTTTTTTTTATTACTGCCTCTGTTGTGGTGGATTTCATGGTGCTTACCTCCAGCCAGTTGGAGTAAGCATCCACTGTGATAAGGTACATGTGTCCCTTGGTTGGCCCCGCAAAGTCTATGTGAATCCTAGACCACAGCCCTCTGGGTGTTTCCCATTCTTGGGTTGGGGCTGCGGGAGGGTTAGGTCTGGATTCTTGGCATTGTTTGCATTTGGCCACCCAGGTTTCGATCTGTTTGTCCATTCCTGGCCACCATGCGTAGCTTCTGGCCAGGCTTTTCATTTTGACCATCCCTTGGTGCCCCTCATGCAATATCCCCAATACCCTTTCTTGTAATGTTTCCGGGATTACCACTCTGTCCCCCCAAAGTATACAACCCTTCTCAGTAAAGAGTTCAGTCTGTCTGTTCTGGAAGGGTCTGAATAGTTCGTCCCTGTCCCCTTCCAGCCACCCTTTTCCAACCCAGCTCAAGACTCGTGCCAGCCGCTTGTCTTTATTTGTTTCATTTTGTTTCATACAATTTTCTTCAAAATGTTGTCATAGCTGAAGCTCTAAGCATAATCTCTGAAAAATCTTTCAGGACCAGCTCCTTGCCAAAACTATGGTCACAAGTCACAGTCATCCCCATCTTCAAAAAGGGAGACCCCAACCTAGTTGAAAATTACAGACCAATTTCTTTATGCTGCGTCACCTGTAAAGTCATGGTATCAATTATTAACCAATCCATTATCCTCCACTTAGAGACAAACAACCTACTCTCCAATAAACAATTTGGTTTCAGGAAAAAACTATCCTGTAATCTGCAACTCTTACACTGCAAAAATATATGGACTACACAACTCAATCAGGGCAAAACAATAGAGGCAATCTACATAGATTTCTGTAAAACCTTTGATCCAGTGGTACACGACAAACTACTCCTAAAACTAAAATCTTATGATATCTCTGGACACCTGCATAAATGGATAGAAGCATTCCTGTCAAGCGGACAACAAATGTCAAAATTGGGAGTGTCCTATCAAATTCTGTACCTGTCAATAGTGGTGTCCCCCAAGGCAGTGTTCTAGGACCATCTCTCTTCATACTCTACATAAATGACCTCTCTGATCATATTAAGAGCAACTGCATTCTTTTCGCTGATGATGTAAAGCTGTTCAATACCATAGACAATACTGCTACCCTTCAAAAAGACCTTGACTATGTATCAGAATGGTCAAACAAATGGCAACTTCAAATCTCAACAAATAAATGCTCTGTCTTACATATTGGCAAAAAAAATCAGAAAATAAAATACAAGCTGAATAATCAAGACCTTGTTGATGGTCCAAGCTCTGTAAAGGACCTTGGAATACTCATCTCTAATGATCTAAGTGCTAGAGCCCACTGTAACTACATAGCCAAAAAGGCATTAGGAGTTGTTAACCTAATCCTACGTAGCTTTTTCTCTGGTAATATCACACTACTAACTAGAGCATACAAAACATTTGCTAGACCAATACTCGAATACAGCTCATCAGTCTGGAACCCACATTACATATCTGATATTAGCCCAGTTGAGAAAGTCCAGAAATATTTCACAAGAAGAGTTCTCCACTCCTCTACTTGTTGTAGAATACCTTATGCCACCAGACTTGAAATTCTAGACTTAGAAAACCTTGAATTACGCCGTCTTCGTTCTGATCTAAGGATGGTATATAAAATCATGCATTGCAATGACTTACCTGTCAATGAATACTTCAGCTTCAACCATAACAACACAAGAGCGCACAATAGATACAAACTCAAGGTTAACTGCACCAAACTTGATTGCAGGAAATACGACTTCAGCAACAGAGTAGTTCAATGTCTGGAATACTCTACCTGACTCTGTGTTTTCTTCCCCAAACCCCACAAACTTTAACCTTCGACTATCTACTATTGACCTCACCCCTTTCCTAAGAGGTCTGTAGGGGGTGTGCATAAGTGCACCAACGTGCCTACCGTTCCTGTCCTATTGTTTCCTTTATTTTTCTTATATGTACCCATTTCATGTATTCATAGCTATGTATATATATATATATATATATATATATACCTATTATCTTATAAGCGATTAACAAATCAAATCAAATAAATAAATGATGTTGCAGTTTTGAAAAGCATGGCTGTTGCTACATCTAAAGTTAAAGATACATACTGATCCCTTTTCAGAGTACTATTAAATAGTGTCAATAGTATTCCACAAATAAAATAGTGACCATTTAAACATTTCAGATACAATTAAAGCAGGATTGTGTAAATATGCCACTCTCTTCTTGTGTTGCTCCCCTAAATAATGGAACTCTTCCTTATTCTTTTATGTTGAAAAGCTTGAGATAATTGGTGTCAAAAACTGGGAAGCAAGAAAAGATCCTTCAAATTCAAATTATTCTAACCAAAATTTTATATCCCTTTCCTTTTATTACTCTCTGGCTCCACTACAGAGAAGAGATATGAATCATGAGTTTCCATATTCTTGCTTGCTTCTACAAAGTGAGTGGAAGCAATTCAGGATAATTATTCAGTGTGCAATATGATAGAACTATTTGATTGTCTACAAACAAACAAGACAAACAAAACATTAAAACATCAACTCTCATATGTACATCCAGTGTGTCAGTTGGTTCATCAGTTTTGTGCATTCATTTTGAAGTCTCAATTCCAATTATGTTACATAACAACTCATATTATCAATCCAAACTTATATATCCTAATATCGCTAAAAAAAAAGAAATTTTTCACTATACTTTTAATCATTCATGCTTTATGAGATAACAATACTTTAACCACTTTATTCTGTAACAAATCATATAATCATACCAAATCAATCCTAAAAAACCCTTTATAAATATAATGTCAAATAACAAAGTACAAACAAAATAGCAAAATAAAAATATTCCTTACTGTCTAGCATTCTAAATATTCTATTATCATATTTTATCATCTAGCCATTGATAAAAAAGATCCCAAATTTTCGTAAAATTGTTTATCCTCTTGCTCTCTAATTTCAAATGTCAATCTACTCATCTCAGCACATTCCAATATTTTCTTAATAATTTCTTCCTGTAATGGTATTTTCTCATTCTTCCAATTTTTAGCAAATACAATCCTAGCCGCTGTTAATACATTTACAATCAGGTATTTCAAATCTATACTATATATATATCAGGTAAAATTACCAATAAGAAGATCTCTGGTTTCAAGTCTAAGTTTTTCTTTGTCATTTTTTCCAACCACATGCGAATTTTAGTCCAATATTTTCTAGCATCCTCACAAGTCCACCACATATGGTAATACGAGCCGGGTATCTGATGACATTTCCAGCATTTTTCAGATTTGTTCTTAAACATTCTTGCTATTCTTGTCGGGGGAAAGTGCCACCTGCAAAACATCTTATACAAGTTTTCTTTATATGCTGTTGACATTGTCATTTTATAATTTTGAGACCACAATTTTTGCCATTTCTCTAGATCAATCCCATATCCAAAATTCTTCCCCCAAACAATCATAGTTTCTTTGACTTCTTCTTCCTCTAATTTAATTCCCAGTAAATAACCATATAATTTTTTAATCACCTTCTCATCAGTACCCATCAAGATCTTATCTAAATCAGTCTGCTTATCATAGAATCCCTCTGTTTTAGAATCTTCATCATACCTTGAATGTATTTGCGCATATGAAAACCAATTCATCCTTATACCTTGTTCCTCTAAGTTTTGGATCGATTTAAGTTCACCCTTTTTATCCAGTAGTTCCCCATATCTAACTGTTTGTTCCTTCTTATAAATTATAGGATAGGAAAATGCTTCAATAGTCGATAACCAAACTGGAATTTTCAAATAACATTGTCTTTTTATCTTCTCCCAGTTTAACCACAAAGACTCCCGTATATAATGTCTTCTAAAATAACCCTGTGTTTTAGTTCCCTTATACCATAAAAAAGCATGCCAGCCCAACAGCAACTCATACCCTTCTAATGTCAACAATCTATGCTTTCTTAATGTTATCCATTATTTAACCCACATCAAACTTGCAGCTTGATAATATAATTCCCAATTAGGCAGGCCAAAACCTCCTCTAATTCTAGCATCTTGCAAAAGCTTTAGCTTTATTCTCGCTTTTTTACCTTGCCATATAAACTTCAACATGATTTTATTTAAATCTTCAAAATAGTCTTTTCCAAGCCTAATTGGTATTGTTTGGAACAAAAATAAAATTCTGGATAAAATATTCATCTTGATTGTTGAAATTCTCCCTATTAATGACAATTGCAAGTTTTCCCACTTCTTCAAATCTGTAGCTATTTGTTGTTTGAGTTTAATATAATTATTCTCTTTTAATGTGCTACATCTTGCTGTCAAATATATCCCCAGATACTTAACCTTATTTGTAACTTGGATTTTCAAAAGATCTGCCAGTTCTTCTCTCTGTCTCAATAGCATGTTCTTTGTCAAAATCTTTGTTTTATCTTTATTTATTTTCAAACCAGCCATCTCACCATGTGTCTCTATCTTTTCCAATAACCTTGGAGCTATTTCTAATGAGTCTTCCAGAATAAAAGCTAAATCATCAGCAAAAGCGTGTAGTTTAAATTCTTCCTTCTTAATTTTCATTCCTTTTATGCTTTTATCATCCCTAATATTTCTATTCAACACTTCCAAGGTCAACACAAATAGCAAAGGAGATAGGGGACACCCTTGTCTTGTGCTTTTCTTATATTAATAAAATCTGTAAGTTCCCCCTCCATCATTACCTTTGCTGTCTGTTTATTATATATGGCTTCTATTGCTCGAGTAAATTTTTTAGCAAAACCCATCTGTTCCAATAGTAATAACATAAATCTCCAGTTCACGTTGTCAAATGCCTTTTGAGCATCTAGGAATATCAAAGCCATTTGCTTTTCAGGATGAGCCTCATAGTATTCCAAAGTATCCAAGATTACTCTCATATTGTCTCTGATTTGTCTCTTTGGCAGAAATCCATTTTGATCTGGGTGAATAAAATTATTTAAATATTTTTTAAGTCTTTCTGCTAAAATTGAAGCAAAGATTTTATAGTCTGCATTCAATAAGGAAATAGGTCTATAGTTCTTAATTTGCAACGGGTCAGCCTCTTCTTTTGGAATAAGTGTGATATAAGCCTCTGACCATGTTTTGGGTATCATCTTCTTTGACATAACTTCATTCATGACTTCTAACAATGGGATGCTCAATGATTTTTGAAATGTTTTATAGAATTCTGCCAGAAGCCCATCTGGACCCGGTGCTTTCCCATTGTTTTCTCTGTTAAATGCTTCATTTAATTCCATCATTGTTATATTACTTTCTAGCATTTCTTCAGTCCCTTTAGGTATCTTCGGTAAATTAGCATTCTGTAAATACTGTTTGACTTTTTCCTCATTGTTAAGCCTGTGGTGGATTGATTATAGCTGAAAAGTTCTTAATGCCATACATTGCTAAATTGGAGACGGTGAAGGTTCCTCCCTGGAAATCCTGGGGCCGAAGCTTGCCTTCCCGCGCTTTGCTGGCTAACATCACGACATCTTGGTTAATGGAGGCCACCCCTTGGTGTGTGCATTAAACACAATTGGCGTTATAAGCCCTGCTGGCGTACTGACCGCCACGCTTATATCAACTACGTGATTTTGCCTAATCACTATTTCCAACCATGAAGAATTCGCTTCAGGCACCTTCAAACATGCCAGAGCTGAAGCTTTGATAATGAAGTCATTGACTGAGAGCTTGGTATTCTGTGGCATCTCCTGGTTGAGCTCTTTCCTCAGCACCAATATTTCTCCCAGAGTGATAATAGTGAGGTATTGTTTGCTTAGACTGCATCAAACGCTGGGCAATCACCTTTCGAATATTACTAATGGGAAAATCCGTGAAGACACCTATGGGAGCAGCTGTGGGAGCTGGCACAGCCAGAGGGGCTGCTTCTGGCGGCCGGGCCGGGGCAACTTTAGATGGCATGAACAAGTCGATGTCCTTCTTGGTGATCCGCCCATCTGGCCCTGTACCTTTCACCTGTAAGAGATCGATTCCTCTCTCTGTGGCCAGTTTCCTTGCCAGAGGGCTCGCTACTATCCTCCCTTTATGTGCAGGAGCCTGGACTGGAGAGGCCGCAGGTTGGGCTGAAACAGCCGCCGCAGGGCTTGCCAGCGGAGGCGGTGGGGACACCGGAGGCTTGATATCGGCGATCCCAGCATCTCTGTAGTCTGCGAAAGCAGGAATGTTGGACTCCTTCTCCACAATGATGCAGAGTGCGGTTCCCAAGGGGACATCTCTGGTACCTTCTGCTATCAAGATCTTCACAAAGTAGCCTTCTTCTTGCACTTCAAAGCCTATTGTTGCTTTAAGACTTGGTGCGAAAACTTCATCATAATCAGATGCAGTTTGATTAAATCCTTGAGCTACCAACCTAGCTTTATGGGAAACAGTCCCATCATTTCCAGTTTTTACTTTAAATATCCATTTGCACCCAATGGATTTTTCTCCTGGAGGTAATTTGGCATCTTCATATACTTTCATTACCTTTAATGAATTTAGTTCTTTTTCCATTGCCTTTTGCCAATTCTCCTGATCCTTAGCAGGATACATCCTAAGTTCATCTATACTAGTTGGAACTTTAGTTACTTGGCAAACTATACTTGCTTGATACCTATCAGGTGGTCTAGTTATACGTGTAGTACGTCTAGGTATTTCAGGACTTACAGGTGGACTTTCATTAACTAACTCTTCTTGATTATCTAACTCTTCCTGATCAACTGTTTCCTCTTGTTCTGGTCCTATTTGTTCTTCGTGGACTTTTTCTTTAATTGGACTTTTCTTATAACTAGTCTGTTCTTTCTGCCTTTTGTAGGGTTCAATAATTACATCATTATTTAAATCTTGCTCTAATCTATTCCATCCCACATGTTCTAGGAATTTTGCACTAGCACTGGTGTAAATTCTAGATGTACCTGGTTCCCAGAATCTATAAGATCTGTGATTAGATTCATATCCTACAAAAAATAATCTTTTAGCTCTATGCTGTCCTTTTTGTCTGAGTTGTGGAGGGATATGCACCCATGCTGGTGCTCCAAATGTGTGCATGTAACTTAAATCAGGTTTTGTACCATGCCACAGTGTGAATGGTAATTCACCTGTTGTTGAATTAACAACATTATTTAATATATGATTACCACACATTATTGCTTCTCCCCATAAATTGTCAGGTAATCCTGAATCAGACAACATAGTACGTGCTATTGATTGTAGTGTTTGGCCTCGTCTCTCTATAAAGGCATTATGTTGTGGCCTATATGGTGCAGACTTTTTATGTTGAATACCTAACATTCTAAGTCTATTCTGGAATTTATTATTTTTAATTCCGTACCATTATCTGTTATAAGAGTTACTAATTTCTTTTTAGTTTTTCTTTCTGCAAATTTTATCCAATTAAAGATATTTAGATACGTTTCAGTTTTGCTCTTCATTAAATAGCAAAACCCATATCTAGAATAGTGGTCCATTATACTTAGTATGTATCGAGCTCCTCCTACACTTGGTTTTTTCGGACCTATTAAATCGGCAAATACAACTTCTAAAGGCTCTTTGGTAGTAAATCCATCAACTCTATTAGCCGGTATGACCCTGCTTTTGCTTTGATTACAAGCATAACATTGCAAATACTTATTACAAGATTTCAAACTTATTCCTTTAGATAATTCAACAGTTTTCTTAAGCATTTTAAAATTTAAATGCCCTAGCCGTCGGTGTAACAAGTGAATACATTCATCATATTAGCCACCTCTAAACCATTATCATTTAACACATATAATTCACCTCTTAAAGATGCAGTAATTTTCTTATCTTCTTTTTCAATTATGCAGTTATCTCCTTTAAATGTAACTGCATATCCTAGTTTAACCAAAATTCTAACTGAAATTAAATTAAACTTAAGTTGTGGTACATATAACATTTTTACATTCTCTTTTATGAAAGAACAATATGCTATACCTTGACCTTTAGCTTTCAGTTTCCAACCATTGGCTAATGATATCTGCTGTGTACTCTGGGATATTTTAATAAAATTGTTATTATCATTTGTTATACAGTGGGATGCTCCACTGTCAACCACCCATAAATTATTTTTTACAGCTCCGTTAATATACATGGCTAACTCTATATTTTTATTTATCTTTTGGTTACTTTTAGTATTCTGGCCAGCATTCTGGCGCTTTGCTTTTTTACAAAATCTTGCCAAATGTCCTCTTCCTCCACAATTAAAACACTTTTTAATTGCGTATGAGTAGGAGATTCATTATCTTCTTTTTGAGGTTGCTCCCTCCTTAACTGATCTCTTTCAAGTCTTCTTCTTGCCTCTTCAATCAATCTGCCAGTTATATCAGTTAAAGTTAAACTTTCCTTAGGCAATATTTCAAGGGAAATGACATAGTTATCATAACTTTCTTCTAGTGAAGATAGAATTATGTAGACTTGGTGTAGTTCAGAGAAAATAAGCTCTTTCTCGTGCAGTTCTTGAAAAATTCTTTTTATAGAATTCAAATGACTCAGCATATCACCATTCGTCTGGAGATGTGTCCTGAAAAGCTTCCGTGTAAGATTTATGTGAGCACCAACGTTATCTCGGACATAAATCCTCTTCAGCTTCTGCCAACATCCAACAGCCGTTTGCTCTCCACGGATATGAACAAGTTGCTGGTCAGTTAATGTTAATCCTATTATGCAAATAGCTTGTTCATTCTTCTGTTTTTAAATTCTTTTATTTTTTGTTTATCTTTCTCAACCTCTGGATCCCATTCCTCTACGTTTGGTGGGTTTTCAATTATGTTCCACAGACTTTCTCTTCGTAGAAGTAGACTACATTTCATAGACCATGATACATAGTTTGTTCCATCCAACTTGGATATAAGGGACAAACTTTGTAGATTGACTTGTGCCATGTTTTCTTATATGGATATAAAACTATAATTAATAAAACACAGCTGTCTGTTTACTGTAATGTATAACAACACAAACTCTCACTTTTTACATAAATCTGTTTTATCCTAGTTAAACTGACTTTGCAGCCTCTGGGCCCATAACCAGTGTTAAGCCTGGGCCCATAACCAGTATTAAGCCTGTGTTCCCCAACCAGGGTTAAGGAGACAAGCTAAACAGAATGTGCAGCATTAGTCAGATAGGCACACAGATAAATGAGTGAGATAAGTTTGTATGTTTGTTAACATACAGTAAAAATAACATATATAATAAAAATAACAAGTTTGATAACTTGTGCTATCAAAAATATAGTTTATTCCATTTAGAGTTTATAGCATAGTCAAAATAACAGTCCATTAGTCATGTATCGTTTTAGTCAGTCCATTCAAGGATATTCAATTAGCAAAGTTCGTGTAGAATATCCAATGTCAGTTCACTTACAAATAAATCAGTCCTTTCTCTCTCCCTTTCCAGAAGGAGAAAAACGCAGTCTTGAATCCATCCAATAATTAGGGATCATAAAGCCAGAGAGAGCAAGCTGCCGTTGTCTTGCTTCTTTTATGGTGCTATTACAACCACTCCCTTCATTACATTCCTACAGTTAAAGTTGCAGACACTTTAACTAACAAACCATGATAACTTATTTATTATTTTACCTAAACCAGTTAGGGTAAACAATGTTATCCCTAACACTCATCAATATTCTCTTGTTTATATAGTTGCCCATAAAAATCTCGAATAATTTCTTTTTTCTCCTTATTCCCATAACAAACTTGGCCTTGATCATCTATTAGCTTCAATATTTTTCTTGATTCCTTCTCCTTTCTCAATTTATATGCTAGCCATCTACCTGGTTTATTTGCATCTTCAAAGTAATTCTGTTTAGAATTTCTGATTTTCTGTGCCAGTTCTTCTTTCTCTATTAATTCCATTTTATGTTTAATTACATCCAGCTTCAATTTAAAATCTTTTTTCTATGGCATTTTCTGTAATTCTTTTTCAAGTCTTTTATACTCGTCTTCCAAGGCCTTAGAAGCTTGCCTTTTCCTAATATTCTTTTTTCTTGTATAATCTATTATCAGACCTCTAGCATATGCCTTCATTGTATCCCAAACATTCTGCGTTGAAGTATCTTCTTTTTTATTTTATCTGAAGAAAAATGCCAATTCCTTCTCCATCCATTGTATAAAATCTTTCTCCTTTAAAATAGTATTATTTAATGTCCATTTCGATCTTTTTTTTTGTCCCTTCCATTTAATTGTCATTGGGCTATGATCTGCCCAAGTACTTGTTTCAATATTTGTTTCTTTAATATTAGATATTAGTTCTGTTGAGATCCAAATCATATCTAATCTGGACCATGATAAATGTCTATTTGAATAAAAAGTATATTGTTTAGCTTTAACATTTCTTTCTCTCCAAATATCTTTTAAAGTTAGTTCGTCTGTCATTTTAAAAAAAGATTTAGGGAGAGCCTTTCTATTTTGCTTTGTTGTGGTTGCTATGTAGTCCAATTTATTGTCCACAATTCCATTAAAGTCTCCCATCATAAATATATTAACATAGTCCAGTCCAATTATTTTTATGTGTAGCTTTTTATAAAACTCTTCTTGTTTATCATTCGGAGCATAAATTGCAATCAAGAGTATTTTTATATTATTGTCCATTATTTCCACCATGAATACTCTTCCGTCTTCATCCATGTAGATCAGTTTTGCTGGGATAGCCTCTTTAATGTATAGAACCACTCCTCTTTTCTTACATTGAGTCAAAGAAGTAAATATTTTCCCCAATTTTGGCTATACTAACAATTGTTCATGTTGTTTTTTAATATGAACTTCTTGTCGACAAATTATATCGAATTTTAATTTCTCTAATTTATGAAAAGTTTTCCTTCTTTTAACAGCTGAATTAAGTCCATTTATATTCATTGTAATCAGTTTTTTTTCTTCCATGATTATGCTTTATATTTAGGTCTAACAGCTCTCATGATCTCACTTCACGCTGTTCTTTACTATCCACCTGTCCACCTACAGCTCCTTTCTCTTTTTCAGTCTCCAGTTGTTCCTCTTGAAACTCAATTAATGAGACCTCTTTCTCTGCCTCCTCTCTTCTTCTTCCAAAAAATTCTGCATGGAAAAGTTCTGCTTTCTCAATTGAATCAATTCTATGTGTCTGCTCTTGCCACGTAAACATTAATCCTTCTGGAATCAGCCATCTATAATTCACTTCGTTTTCCAGTAGTATTTTGGTCAGAAATCGATATTCTCTTCTCATCTCTCTCACTCTTCTGGGTATTTGTTTTAAACCACAATCTCTTTGCCTTTGAATTTCAATGTTTTCTCTCTTACCAATTGTAATATTTGTGTTTTAATGGATTTTTTGGTAAATCTAATATGGACTTCCTTTGGTAAATTATTTCTCATCGCATATCTTGTATAAACTCGATATACCTCATCTACTCCATCCATCATCTTTTCCTCTGTAATTTCCAAAGCATCTGCCAAAATTTCTATCATTATCACAGCCAAATTTTCTCTTTTTTCCTCTTCTATATTTTGAAATCTGAGATAAAATTCAACATCCCACTTTTTTCTTGTTCAACCACTGTTAATCTACTGTCAATATTTCCAATCTTCTCCTCTCTTTGTTTTCCTTCTTCCTCAATTTTTTGGAATCTCTCCTCATACTTCCCCATCATTTGTTTAATATTTTCCACTTTTTCATCAGTCTTCTCTATTCTTTGTTCAATGATGTCTGATTTTATCTTAAGATCTTGGATTCCTTGCATAATCATCTGTAAAGTTACTTTTTCTTGTTCTTTATCTTGCTTCAACATTGTCTGAATTAAATGTTGTCCTCCAGCTGGTGGGGAAGCAGAAGTAGAAATGCCAGATGGTATTGGTTTCCTGCTCATTTTAATGTTTCCAAAGCTTCAAATTCTTTTTGACTTTTAATCCAACTGGTAGAGTAGCTAATTATAATCCAAAATGGAAAAATCCAATAGTAAAAGGCCCAAAACCAAAGAAGAAAAAGGAAAAAAGGAAGAAGAAAGATCTTCAGGTTCTTCTAGACCCTAATCCAATTACAAAGTAGTCCACCATAAAAAAGGAAAAATAGAAAGGAAAAAAACAAACAAACCCAAGAATAATAATATTGATTAAGAGCAAAAAAATGCAAAAAGAAAAGAAGAAATTTCTTCAGGTTCTTCACACCTTAATCCAGTTGAGAAGTCTCAATAATCAAAAAAGAAAAACAAAGTGGTCCAAAAACATGGATAGAAAGAGCAAAGAAGTCCCAATAAAAATAAGGAGAAAAAAAGAAAAGAAAAAGAAAAAGCTCTGAGGCTTTCCCTTTAAAATAAAAAGCAAAAATAAGAATATTACTAGAATTGAAATTTACAAAAAGGCTGGTGAGTAGGGATATCACAAGTAAATATATATATATATATATATATATATATATATATATATATATATATATATATATATATATATATTTATATATTTATATATATATAAGAGAGCACACTGCACTTTATTTATTTAGTTGGCAGTGTTGCAAAGTTTCTTAATGCTCTTCCCCCACCCCAGCCAGAAAAAAGGAATAATGTATACAAAAAAAAGAAAAAAAATAACCAAAGGGAGCCTCTGTCCTAAAGAAAATTAAAAAATCAAAAGGAGCATAAAAATATATGTAAGAGAAAATTCAATCCGGTTACCTACAAAGTCACATTAAAGTCCCCAGAAAAAAAGTAGAAAAAAAAATCCAAGCCTCAATTTGACATCACTTTAAAAAACGCCGCTCAAACAGTTTTGGAAAAAAAAAAATCTCACAGGTTTCTTCTTTGTTCAGGATGCCCTTTCAAACCTCAGCGAATTTACAATACAAAAGAAGTTTCTCACCCAGCCGACACATTTTCTTTCCAGCCACTTTCTTTCCGGAGCTGTCCCGACTTCAGCAGCTATGGAGGCTGCCTCTCCGCTGCCAGCAAAAGGGCTTCTCCCGGATCAAACCAGAGATTTTGCAATATCTCTGGGATCCTGGAACAGTGCCCTTCACAATCCCTGTCTCTACGGGACGGTTTAGGTCCATTGGGACCGACCAGGGGCGAAAATATCGGCTGCGATCTCAGAGCCCCAAGATCGCAGCTGTATCGCCGAAACGAAGCTCCGCCTTCTCCCCTTTCTTTCTTGATGTTAACTTTTAGGTTATATTTTCCTATTTTATGTGATAAAGGATAGTCATCGATCGTCCTTTAACACTTGGCAATTGTTCAGGAACATTTACATTATTTATTGTCTATATATCACTGCAATCTGACAGTTGAGTTCTGGCTTACATATTTTAATAGAGCAAACATTCAAAACATTCACTATATCATTAACAATTTTAGTGAAATAATTATAAAATCTCAGATTAAAATATCTCACAAATCTGGTGGAGCAGGTGGAAACCATCAGGGATAATTACCCATTCCTACAACTTCTGGTTGTTCCTTCCTATCCATATCCTTACAACCTCATAGCACTTGAATAGGATATAAAGAACATGTCCCTTAAAACAGGCGTGTCAAACTCTCATTGTCATGACGGCGTCACATGATGTTTCAGGCCTTTTCCCCCCTTTGCTATATTGGGCATGGGTGTACTGTACTACTGGTAAAGTTCCAATAGTTCCTGGAAAAATCTCCTTATATCCTCCATACAACTACCATTTGGTCCAAAACATTGCAATACACATTGTTCTAAATCTCCTACATTTTCCATATTTTTCTTCCCACCACAGAGTTTCCTGCCAGCCTTGCTCTGCTTCCTGTTAACCTAGCAAGATAGACCAAATAGGAAACATGGCCAGAGGAGTTGTCAGAATCTTGCAGATCTGAAAGCCTACCCACTTTATAGCCCAAGAAACTAGGGAGCATGGCTTCCAAGCCTCTTGTCCTACCCACATTCCTGCTGCAGGCTAACTTACCTTTTTTGGCTGCATCTTTTTGCTCTGCCTCCCAAGGTCATTCAAACATGCCATTCAAATGTGAGGGCAGAACTGAGTTGGTATTAATGTTTAAGGCCTGTGGTGAGATGTTTCCCACTTCCTTTCTAGATCCTATCTTGGCTTGATCCTATTGAACAAAACAAGTAATAGGGACAGAAACTTTTTTCCATTCCCTTTTTGCTTGATTTGCACCATTTGTGACTAACAGACATACAATTTTTTTTCAAAACAAAATTTGTGCACTAATACCAATTTCTTAATTAGTTTTCATTCCACCTTTGTCACACACATTTCAATTAAAAAAGGGGACACTGAATGCATTTTTCTTTTCTCTTCTCTTCTCTTCTCTTACTTTTCTTTTTCTTTTCTTTTGGAGAGGTGTAACAATCAAAAGAGGTTTTCCCTCTTTTCTTACCTTCCAAACTATAGGAACCTAAAGAAATATATAGCTTTCCATGAGTTTTCTATAGATCAACTATCAACTTAACTCATTAAATCTCTCAGACAAAATAAAAGATCTGGAAATCAAGAAAGTCCAACTGCCTCTTGAAAAAAGTACCTTTGGGACAACCATGATGTGGATAACTGAAGAATCCCCATAGACAAGAGACTCCTGTACTCAGTGAACTGACAAAGAACCCTTTCCAACCCAAGAGAAGCAATCCTTAGATCCATTTGCACCACTTAAAGATACCAGCTGATCTCACTTGCCTCATAAGATATTCTAAGGAAATCATCCAGATTTAAGGAAAGATCACATGCCCCCAGAAAAGCAGTAAAAAAAATCGGATAGACTGCCAAACTTGTATCCTGCCTCTCAGCCATTTCTTAACTCGATTAGGCAGGCAGGCACGGTCTGAAAAGTTTGCCTCATCACTTTCCCATCAGGGCAGGGGGAAAGACCTCCTGAAGCCCCCCTTTTTTTATAAGAAACAAACAAAGAAGCCAGATCGCTCCATTTAGAAAATATTATGGATCAAGGGAAGAGGTCCATGATCACCCCCTCTCACCCTTAATTTGAAACAGAGGAGGCAAGGAGTGGCTAGGAGAGGATTCAGACATGTTGGAAGTACACCCCAAAAGGACAGTGCCAGGAACCACTAAAGCAAAATTCCCCTTTAAGAAAGCCAAGGGGAAGAAAGTCCTTTCCCCTTTAAGAAAGTCAAGCCCCAGAATAAGAGTACCAGCAAAGGAAAAAAAAAAAAAAACTCCAGAGAAATTGTTTAGGCTGTAGAAAGTCTGGGTGTACTGCCAAGAACCATTAGCAGCTGTTACAAAGTAAAAGATTTAACTACAGAGGCAGTTTTGGGAAACACTTAAGCAGAGCAATAAAGATAAGCAGGGTTAGGCCATCAAGTTGTGTACAGTGTACAAGTTGTGTACAGTGTACAACACACAGAAGCACACCAGAATGCCTCCTTCCTGACAAGAATAGTCCTGTAAAGTGGGAAAAACAAAAGGCTGTTGGAAGGAGAGTTTTTCCAACAGCCAGTTTGCTGAATTTCTCTGAAAGTTACCTATTGATTTTCCTGAACTGGTGAGAATTGGCTGAATCACACCATTGCCAATACCTCACCAATGCTTTCTCCAGGCAAAAGAATCATTATTACCAGTATTTTCAGGAAGCTTTTTCATAAGTCAATGAACTCCATTTTCCAATTCTTTTTTTGTTTTTGTTTTTGAATTAGGCTTTGTAGTTTTGTTTATTATTATTAGAGGCTTTAGAAAAGACTCAACATTGACACACACAGATACATACACATGATTTAACATCATTTCCAGATCTATGGAGGTTTCGTCCTTTTAAATTTCCACTTTTTATTTCCCATGGATTGTTCTCCAGACAGTGGTAAAAATGCAAGGAGTGATTCAGACAAAATGTAATCAGGGGTGCATGTGTTTGGGGGGGGGGGGTTCCTCACTATTTTAAGCCAAGCTGAAAACCTCACAATCTGCTGGTTGGACAAACATGTAAACAATTTTTTGTTTTCTTTTTTCGTTTTGTTTTGAGCTGCAGCTGCCCAATTTGGATTATACATGGGTAAATGAATTTTTACAGAAACATCACGTAACACATTCAAGTGATTTGAACATGTTATAGCTGTTCTCTAAGATGTATTTACAAGAAGAGAATGTCTTTTGTTGCCACTGTACACAACTTGATGGCAATGTTGCAATTATTTTGGATTGCTACTAATAATTAAAAATAGCTGAATAGCTAATGTTCTTTAAATTTTCCACAATGCTATAAAACAATTATGAGAGCGAATATAATTTGTTATTCAAATGTACCTTCACAACTGACCATACACGTGTACCCAATTTTAACAAGCCCTATCTCTTTTTCAATTCAGTTTAATTTAATTCAGTTCAGTCTTGTTGGCTTCAAGAAAATTATTATAGACACATCAAATAATTTTGAACAGAAGTCATATCCAAATTATCAGAGTGTTTTGTATTATAACTTCCCATTTTCACAGGCTCTAACTTTTTATTACCTGCTAAAACCTGCAGGGGAAGAACTAACCTTTTCTTTCTTCATGGCTGTCCATGCCAAGGGGCTCCTAATTGTTTTATGATGCAGATTTCTGTCTCTTCAGGATCAACTAATGAACTTTCTTTTGCTCATTAGAATACCAATAATTTTACAATAGTTTCTCGGAAGATTTCCATCTCTTCAAGGTTAGCTAAGAACTTGCCATTGCTCACTAGAGAACTGAAAGAAAAATCAACAAATCAACAGTCACCAAATTTCTTTTGAATAAACTTCATCTCGATAGACTCCTGCTCAATCTTTCTTTTAGTGCCCCTTTATAATTCATGATCTTACTTACAAAGGTCTTTTGCATCACTAACAGCAGTGTCCTAAACCTCAAATAAAAATCAACGTCAAAAGAAATTCTTTTGAAGTTAATTTTTCTATTGATAGTGATCTGTAGTCCAAGAAATAACCAGCCGAGATTAAGACATTTTGCCAACTGATAGCCAAATCTGACTCTGGGTTTTGCCTTGGTTTACTTTCCCAATAAGCAAATGAGTTGGAAGATAATTTAAAAGCAGTTTATCAGGGTACCCTGATCAATTGGAATCTCCCTAGGAAAAGGGTGAGCCTTAAGACCCATCTTACATTCATTTTTATAGTTAATACAACAAAGAAAATGCAAGAGAAAAGTTGATTGAATAGGATAAAAATAGCTTCCCGTTTGCATAGGAAATCAGTTACATGTAGTCAAACATATTACATGTTTGCATCCCATAATATCACACATGTTCATTAAAATGAGGTCTGACATCAAAAAGGCTGTAAATTGTAAGAAAAATGGTGGGTTTTTTGAAGTTCACAATGATACAAACCAAACATCCATCCATCAGGCCTCCAGCCCGTTTATATTTTCAGTTTAGCAATGTTAAAGGCTATCAATCAATCCATACAGTGAAAAGATAAAAAGTTTCTCTAACATTCCAGTCTGTAACAAGCCTGAAGATCATTTTAAAAGAGAGAAAATAAGTCAAATTAAAATACAAAGCAACTATGTTAACCAATTACAAAATACAGGTCCTGTGCCCCTCAGTACTGGGGTTTGCAGATGATACGATTGTCATTGGCCTCATTTGAAATGGTGATGAGTCTACATATAGACAGGAGATTGAATAATAGGCCTTGTGGTGCAACCAAGGCAATCTAGAGCTGAGCATGCTTAAAGTGTAGAGATGAAAGTGGATTTTAGGAGGAGCCCTTCTATTTTACCATCTCTTATTATATTCAACAGCACATTAGAATCCTTCAAGCTTTGGGTTTTTATAATCTCCCAGGGCTTGAAAAGAAATGCTTAACATTAGAACCATCATTAAAAGGTAAAGGTTCCCCTTGCACATACATGTTAGTCGTTTCTGGCTCTAGGGGGTAGTGCTCTTCTCCGTTACAAAGTCAAAGACCCAGCGCTGCCTGAAGACATCTCCATGGTCATGTGGCCAGCAAGACTAAATGCTGAGGGCACATGGAACACTGTTATCTTCCCACCAAAGGGGTCCCTATTTTTCTCCTTGCATTTTTACATGCTTTCGAATTGCTAGGTTGGAAGAAGCTGGGACAAGTAACTGGAGCTCACTCCATTACATGATGCTAGGGATTCGAACTGCCAAACTGACAACCTTTCCACCACGTCCCTTCAGATGCATCATTAAAAAGGCACAAAAGAGAATGTTCTTCTTGTGTGAACTCAGGAAGTTCACACAGCCACAGGAGCTGTTGATAAAGTTTCACAGAGGAATTATTGAGTCTAACATTTGTACTTCTAGAACTGTCTGGTTTGGTACAGCAATCAAACAGGACAGGTAACATACTCCAGCAGATAGATAAGACTGCATAAAAAACAATTGCAACCAGCCTGCCTTCCATACAAGACTTGTGTATTGCATGGGTCAAAAAGAGGGCTAAGAAAATATCTGCAGGCCCCTGACATCCTGGACATAAACTTTTTCAACTCCCCACCCCCCCTCTTGAGATGGTGCTATAGAGCATTGCTTGGCAAAACAACTAGATAAAGGGACAGTGTTTTTTTTTCATGACATCATTTTGTTGAACACCTAATTCTCACAGTGCTGTCTGATGCCTCTGTATATTTATCCATATATTTATCCATTCCCCCGCTTCTCACCATTTCTTCTGGATCCTGTAAGCCAATCAGTGCCTTCAGAAATAGGAGGCACCCTTATTTTCTTTTCTTTTTTTAAATAAATTTTTTATTAATTTTCAATAAACAAACACATACAAACAAAACACAAAACATGAAAACATAAAACTTCTTTTTGGAAAGCGGCTTAGTCCCGGGTTACATCTTTTTGTACAGACATAAATCAAATTCATGCTCACTTTATATACCATTTCATATCTTATTTACCATTCTACATTTTCTATATAGTTTCTCCCCTCTTTTCACTCTCTTAATTCTATCTTATTTATTTCCTCTCAGTTTAAATCATTATGCTTGTATCATTTGTCTGTTCTATTTCAATTATCTATTATCTTTTCTCATTAACACAAAATTTCTCCTGTAATCACTGATTGAAGTATGACGCCTTTATATCTTTCCCCTAAATTTAACACTTAAAATAATATATAATTTTTATTCTGATTCTGCTTAGTACGTTCTAAAGCTATGTACTATATTTTAAAATAGGGAAATAATAAGTTTATAATATAATTAAAACAATAATCCATAGCAAATTAAACTCTATCATTAAATCTTAAGCATTTTACACATTTCTTTTAATATTTTATCCCATTTTACAATCATATAGTGTTCCAGTTTTCTAACATTATTTTAAATACAAATACAACAATGCAGTCTTATGTACTTTTGCAGAATCTCTTTTTAAATTATATTTTTACCCATTATCTCTGAATAAATCCTGTTTCTTTACATCTTGTTTCAAACCTTTATAACTTCTCTTCCTTTTTCCCCCTCCTTTCTTCTCCAATCTAGCCTTTTAAACCCCCCCACCCTCTTAATCTCCACCCTCTTCTGTATTCCTCTTTTCTGTTGCTTTCTGACATTGTATCGATTTTTCACCTTATTTTTCCCTTTTTTGGTTGTTTTTTTAAGTCTCCTTTCTCTTTCCCCTCTTTCCCTTTTCTTCCCCAACTAAAATTGTTTGTTCATTAAACATTGGTTTCTTCTTCTTCATCCCAACCTTCTTGTTCTTGTAATTTCTGATAGGTAGAAATCGCCATTTCTAAAAAATGAAAAACAGATCCAGAAGAGCCCTTCCCTTTTTGTTCCTCTTCTTTTAGCTTTTTGTATTCCATTTTCAGTTCATCAACCAGTAATGCCATTGTGAAAAAGTTTTTTAAACAACCCAAAAGTTTTTAGTCTTTCAAATAATAATTTCCAAAGGTCCCAAAGTCACCAAGCAATCCAAATACACACAGTCTGTTTCATTTAGCACTTTCTTCTTTTTATACTTTCTCTTCCTGGGGTACAGTTCAATTGCAAAGTTCCAAAATGTATCTTTTAGAAGTCTTGTTACAATTTAACTCTAGTCTTATAAGTTCCAAACAGCCTCCTCCAGCAAAATCTTAATATTAATTCTTCTCCTCTCCCTTCCCACTTATAGCAAAAAAAAATTTTTTTTTCAATGTTCAGAAATATTTAATGTCCACTTGGCTTTAGCTTTCAAATTTAATTACTTGCTGATGCCAGAATGGTTTTTTCCAATTTCCATCTGCTATCTCTGTAAGGAAGGAGAGTGAGAAAAAACAAACTTTCCCTTTTAACTTTCATCTGCTGCTTTTTCCAATCTTCTTTGGGAACGATGTATCTTTGACGAAATTAAAATTCCAGGGTATTTAAATGCTACTTATTATCCCGGTTAGCCAGAACTTTCACTTTCTCAGCTTCCTCCTGCACATTCTTATCCAGATGAAAGCTTCTTTGTGGCGGCCATTGCTGACTGCCGCTCCACACCTTTGGAAAAGGGAGTTAGGCCAGCTGAGGAGGGGGGTTGTGATTCCCCCGGACCCCTGCTGGATCTCCCCTGTCTTCAGTTACCTCTATGGGGTAACTATTAGCCCCCAAATCCGGCTGGATCGGGGGCACTCCAGTGGCAAGCGCAGCAGAAACCGCGCACAATCGCGGATTCCTGCCACCACTGAAGCCTTGCAAACTGGAAGTCCCAAAAGGCACCCTTATTTTCTGCTCACATAGAAGCAATTCAGAACCACTGTAGCTTCTCTGTCTAGAATGAGAACCCTGTTGTAACAGCCAATGTCCAGGAGCCCAGCCTGTCCTACACCTGTGATTTCTAGATGACTTACAATTTGAAATTTCCAAATATATTTAGAAAGAAGTGTTTTGAACCATCTTGGAAGATTTTTTTATGACATAGTTCCCACATTGTGGCAAACTCTGGATGACCAGAAAATTATTTATGGAATAAATCACAATGGCTGGATTCATAAAGCTTGAAAGAAAAATCTGATTTGTTTGTAATTAAATGTATATTGAGCCAAATGTGTAAAGCATATCTTACAGTTCTATGTAATTTGTGTTTTTGTCTATTATTCCATTTAGCTTCAGGTTGGAAAAGGCTGATTAGAAAAGGCTGTTTTAAGGAGACACCAATCCAAGTTACCTATTTTATACTCATGTCCAGAAATGTGCTTCAGATCTAACTCCATCTTTTGTAGAGGGATGTTTGGAATCAAAGCCCAACCCTCCTGGATATCACCCCTCACTGGAAGCAGGTGCCATGTCAAGCTGACCCTTTTGCAGGCAGCCCTGATCAGCATCAGGCATGGATAAGAGTTGCCTTGCAGGGACCGGTTTACTTCTCCCTAGTAAAATGCAGAGGCCCAGCTACCACTATGGGATGGCCATAGGAACAGCCAGGAGGGAGGGAAATTCCCATTCTGTGAATTCTATGTAGAAAGGAAGAAGCCACCAATCTGAAGTTTATAGATAGAAACAAATAATGGAATCTTTTCCATCCATCTGCCACAACATCCATGACAACTCTCTTTTACTGGAATAACTTCATAAATCTAGCTGCATTCATGAAGAATAGCCAGACATTGAATTGGAGCACCCTCATCTCCTTTGGGGAAGTTTTCAGAAATATTTCTGGCACCCAGGGACTTCTGGTGATGTCTTCCTCAATGACAGATTGGAGACCGCAATTGTCCATGGCTTGGATCCATGCTCTCCCATTGGAGGGCCCTGACCACCTGCATCTGAGGCCAGAACCACCCTGTAGGGGTGATGAAGAAGGAGGAGACTGCCAACTGGGTCAAGGGGAGCCAGATTTCCCCTCCCTGGCTAGGCATTTTACTCCCCTCTGAAGACAGCTGTAGCGGTGGTCAAATATGGCCACCCTGAAGAGGAAGAACCTAGACATGATTGTGCAGGAGTGGTGAAGAAGAGGACAGCATGAAAACTGGGCTAACTAGGTGCAACAATTAAAAACAAGGTACTCCGGAATTAAAATTTTAAGGCATTTTTAAGAAAGATAATTAAAGCGGCGGCAAGAGAAAGTGAAGAAAAACATTTTTTGACAGCTGAAAGTGGCTTTGAACTTTGAAAGGAGGAAGCCAGAAAAAGATATCTGTTTAAATTGGATAAATATATGATCTTGGCACTAAACAGGCATAACTAAAGCTGAACTTGAATGTGCCAATGAAAAAATAAAAAGTAATAATTGATATTTGGACTTATTGGAAACTTGAATCTTAAAAGCCCAAAATAAAAAGAAAAGGTGAGGGGGGGAAAGGGGGGAATTTGGATATAACAGAGAGTGCCATATAGTAGCAGAAGAAATGATTTATGACTTTTTATAACCTGGCTCCACTAAAAGTTGGATTTGATACTAAGTAAGCGAACCTTTGTTACAATAAAATAGAGACCCTGGAAAATGAAAGTGGAATATTGAACATTAAAACAAAGAAAGAAGCAGGAAGAAATTAACTTGGGATTGTTTGGTATTTTTGGCATAAATTTAAATTTATGGACATTGGACTGTTTGATGAATCTGGGAAAACCTGAAGAGGAATTAATAAAAGTTGATCGTTGGAAATAAATTTTATAGATATTGGCTGAATCAAATTAATGGATAATTGTGAATGTATACATACACACACACACACACACACACATAACAGAAGTGTTGAAAAATGGCAGAACTTTTTTGGGAACTAAAAATGGAACTAAGAAATATGAAAGAAATGCTACAAGAAAGAGACAAGTTTGGTTTTGCCTTACAGTTTTTAGAAATGGTGATTTTAGAGCATGAGGAACAACGAGGAGCGCCAGAAGAGGAGGAGCTGATTGAAGAAGAAGCCATCTTTAATGAACAATTGGAGCAACAAATACTAAAGTGAAGGGGGAGAAGAATGGAAATTAAAAACTGGAGATTCGAGGAGGCAACCAAAAAGGGGAATATTTTGAAAACCAAACAAAGTAAAAGGAAACAGCAAAAAAGAGAATTACAGAGGTAGTTCTAAAGAGGGAGGGGGATAAATACTGGAGAAAGAAAAGGAAAAATGAAGTAAAAAGAAATGGAACCAGGAAATAAAGAAATATGGAAATCGGACAAAAATGAAAAGAAATTGTTTATTCAAAAGACATAGAGATAATGGTTAATTCAGAATTAAGAAAGAGGATTCTGCAAGGTGATAAGATGTAGAATAAATGCATTGGAAGTAACAAATTATTTAGAAAGTAGGAAATTATAGATTATTAAAATGAATGATTGGAACTGATATTTTTTTGTTATTGGAATGCTTGTTTTTTGTCAAACTATATATAGAGATAAATGGAATAAATGTGAAAAAAGAGAAGTTATAATAAGTTTATTGACTATGTTTAATGAATTTATAGAATCTGGTTGAAATGAATTATGAGGATTGTTGTAATGAGATTAGGATCAGTTTTTATAATGAATTGAATAGATAAATTTTTCTTTTTGAAATTATAAATGTAAAAGGGATTCTGCAAAGTGATGAGTTATAGAATAAATGTATTAGTAGTAACAAATTATTTAGAAAATAGGGAAATATAGATTATTAAAAGGAAAAGTTGGAACTGATACGTTATTGGAATACTTGTTTTTGTTAAACTATATAGAGAGATAAATGGAATAAATGTGAAAAAAGGAAAATTAGGATAAATTTATTGACTATGTTTAATTAATTTATAGAATATAGTTGAAATGAATTATGAGGATTGTTGTAATGAGACTAATATCAGTTTTTATGATGATTTGAATAGACTAATTTTTCTTTTTGAAATTATAAATGTTTTTGAGATAAGTGAAGGGAAAAGTACCATGTGGAATCTGACTTAAAAGGTATATATGTTATGTAGTTGCTAGGAGATTGTTGTTATTAACTTTAAGGTGATAATTAAAAAGTTAAATGATTATAGGGATCTAAAGGGGAACTAATCAAATGTTATATAAGGTGTAGGGATGGCACACTCTAATTGTAATTGTGGGGTAAACTTTTTGAAATGTTTAAATTGAGATGGAATTTTTGAAATGATGAAATAAGAATATGTGATGAAACTGCAAACCTGACAGATAAAAAAAAGTATAAAGCACAACAAATATGAAGATATGAAAATTATTGTGTATCCTATATAGTGAGGGATTTGTTCTGTATCCTGTACAGATGCAGATAGATAAATTTCACAAAACATCCATAACGAAGTACTTTTATTGGTTCATCAGGTACCCTCATAACTCACATTCCAAAGAAAGGAGATCACTCACCTAATCCAAAAAGAAACCCCAACCAAAATCCAAGACAAAGAACAAGAGAATGGCAAAGCCCTCCTCCCATATATAAAAGGCACTACAGACAAAATCAGCAAGATCCTCCAAAAACACAACTTTAAGACAGCATTCTGCACAAACAGAAAGATATCCACCATCCTAAGAAACCCTAAGGACAAAATCGAGTTAGAAAGTCAAGGAGTATACGAAATCCCTTGCACTGCCTACCCCACCACATACATTGGACAAACTAACAGAAGAATAAGTGCACGCATTGAAGAACATAAGCACTCAATCAAAAAGGAAGAACCGACCTCTTCCCTGGTCCAACACCTCAAAGCCACAGGACATGAGATTGACTTTAAAAATACCAGAACTATCGCCAAAACCGAACACTTCAGCAGCAGAATAATCAGAGAAGCCATAGAGATAGAAAAACGTCCACACAGCATGAATAAATGAGATGATACCTCCCGCCTGCCAGCCATTTGGAAACCCGCCCTCATGAACAGACGAGTACCTAACATGAAGAATGACACCAGACCCACACCCCTGAGAGCCACACAAGATGCCATCACCACACTTCCACGTAGAAAGCAGACTCACACCCACACAGAAGATGAGACATAACCATGGACCAGAAGCCGCACTGCAGCTGCATCACTACCCACTTCAAACCCCTCTGAGCCATACATGAAGCGAACTGACCTCCACCATGAAGATGCAGCACGACCACGAACTCGAAGCCAAACAGCAAGATCACAGCTCAGCAGCTCAAATCCCCCAGCAACTAAGACTAACCTGAGCACAACCAAGCCCCCACCTGAACAGAACATGCCTCCAGCCAAGCATAACACAGCCAACTCCCCAACCAATCAGAACACAGCCAAACCCCCAAGCAATGAGAACACACCCCCACCCAATGAGAACACAGCCAAGCCCCCACCCAATCAAGTCACACCCCCACTAGCAGTTAAAAGGAAGAAGCAGCTGCAAACTCACATCACTCTGAGAAGCACAGAGCTGAAGACCAAGCCCAAAGATGATGAATGAGACTTCATCGAAACGTTGCCTAGACACTTCCAATCTTACGCGGGAGAAAACCCGAATAACCAAAGATCCACATACAAATCCCCGCAAGAACCTCAGAAAACAAATATTGCACCTCTACGGGGAGGAAACCCACCATCTGACCAGGACTTATGAAAAACTTGAAGTCCAAAGAGCTTCCATTTTATGTGACCTCGCATTCCTATGCAACTGCCGAGATCAAAATTTAATTCCCACAAGCTTCCAATTGAAATTTCACACCAACACAGCAGCCACCAAACGCATCCTAAAAAGAACAGAATTGGCCCTAATTAGAAATGAACTTCACACAAAAAGATTTCTCCTAGACCAAATCAACAAAGATCTCCTCACACTTCACCTCAGACTCAGCAACAAGATTCACCCCTTACTTTGGGACAAATCCAAACAGCTCGCTGTCTGGAGAGCCGAAACACAGACCACCCTCAAGACAGACACACACACACCAACAAACTCAGAAACTACAACAACGCCAGAAACCAACTCCTCCCCTCTCACAGCCACACATGAAACAAACAGTGCACAACATCTCAGAAAAGATCCTCACCGAAGCCGAAACCAAGGTCCTTTCCAAAGGATTCAACTTTGCTGTCGCTCCCAAACACATCCCCACAGAAACCATCATATGAGGAGTTGAAACCAGCCTGACCAAAACCAACCCTGATGATGCTAATGGAATCAGACTCAAAATCACCAACATCCTCTGCACTAGCAAACCACCCAAAAGCAACTTATCCAAAGAAGAACAAACTGCACTACTTAACCTGAAAGAAGACACCAGCATAATAATCCTACCAGCAGACAAGGGCAACGCGACAGTGGTTATGAACACATCTGACTACCAATCCAAGTTAACCAGCCTACTCCAAGACCCCACATACAAACCCCTAAAGACAGACTCCACCACCTACCTAGAAAAAACCACCAGATCAAAATAAAAGCCTCCCCCATCAGTGAAGAAATCCAGCAAAGAATCATACCCAGAGAGAAATCATCCAGATGCCCTAAACTTTATGGTCTCCCCAAGATACACAAAGAAGGAACCCCACTCAGACCAATAGTCAGCTCCATAGGCTCACCTCTACAAAATCTAGCCAAATTTCTCGCCAAACAACTACAGCCCTATGCAGAATCCATCAACTCACATGTAAGAAACTCATTCCAGTTCATCGAGATCATAAAGAAACAAAACTTACAACCCAGTGACCTACTAGTGAGCTTCGATGTCATATCCCTCTTTACCCAAGTGCTAATAAAAGTAGCCTTGACAGCCATCCAAAACAAATACAACCCCCCCAAGCACATCCTAGATCTGACCAACCACTGCCCATCCAATACATACTTCACCTACAATGGAAAAAATACAAACAAATAGAAGGAGCACCCATGGGATCACCCCTCTCACCTGTCATCACTAACCTCTACATGGAACACTTTGAAACACAAGCTTTAGAAAAATATGATCACAAACCCAAACTCTGGCTCAGATACGTAGATGACACCTTCATAATCTGGCCACACGGGAAAGAAAAACTGAACAACTTCCTCATACACCTCAACAGCCTACACCCCAAAATACAATTCACCATGGAAACAGAAGCTAACAACCAACTTCCCTTCCTAGATGTCTTGGTATACAAAAAATCCAATGGCTCCTTAGGACACACCATCTACCAGAAGAAAACACATACAAACCGCTATCTACACGCACTCTCACACCACCACCCAGCATAGATCAATTCCATAGCCGAGACACTCATCTCCAGAACAAAATGCTTAGCCGACGAACAGCACCTAGGGACTGAACTACACACTCTCACCGGCATGCTGACAGCCAATGGATTCCAAAGAAAGGAGATCACCCACCTACTCCAAAAAGAAACCCCAACCAAAATCCAAGACAGAGAACAAGAGAATGGCAAAGCCCTCCTCCCATATATAAAAGGCACTACAGACAAAATCAGCAAGAAAAACACAACATTAAGACAGCATTCTGCACAAACAGAAAGATATCCACCATCCTAAGAAACCCTAAGGACAAAATCGAGTTCGAAAATCAAGGAGTATACGAAATCCCTTGCACTGCCTACCCCACCACATACATTGGACAAACTAACAGAAGAATAAGTGCACGCATTGAAGAACATAAGCACTCAATCAAAAAGGAAGAACCAACCTCTTCCCTGGTCCAACACCTCAAAGCCACAGGACATGAGATTGACTTTAAAAATACCAGAACTATTGCCAAAACCGAACACTTCAGCAGCAGAATAATCAGAGAAGCCATTGAGATAGAAAAACGCTCACACAGCATGAATAAACGAGATGATACCTCCCGCCTGCCAGCCATTTGGAAACCCGCCCTCATGAACAGAAAAGTACCTAACATGAAGAATGACACCAGACCCACACCCCTGAGAGCCACACAAGATGCCACCACCACACTTCCACGTAGAAAGCAGACTCACACCCACACAGAAGATGAGACATGACCACGGACCAGAAGCCGCACTACAGCTGCATCACTACCCACTTCAAACCCCTCTGAGCCATACATGAAGCGAACTGACCCCCACCATGAAGATGCAGCACGACCACGAACTCGAAGCCAAACAGCAAGATCACAGCTCACCAGCTCAAATCCCCCAGCAACTAAGACTAACCTGAGCACAACCAAGCCCCCATCTGAACAGAACACGCCTCCAGCCAATCAGAACACAGCCAACCCCCTCCCAATCAGAACACAGCCAAGCCCCCACCCAATGAGAACACAGCCAAGCCCCCACCCAATCAAGTCGCACCCCCACTAGCAGTTAAAAGGAAAAAGCAGCTGCAAGCTCACATCACTCTGAGAAGCACAGAGCTGAAGACCAAGCCTGAAGATGATGAATGAGACTTCATCGAAACGTTGCCTAGATAATTCCAATCTTACGCGGGAGAAAACCATATTCTTATATATAATTTGCTGCATTTTATAATGGGCCCTTTATAATGGGCTTTTATAAAATTGGTTCAGCCCTCGAATGCAGATCTGATTTTCCATGTGGCCCCTGACAGAAATTAATTGCCCACCCCTGCCTTAAGAGGACAGCTCACAATTGCTACCTAACTATCCAACTCCCATACACTGGCTGGATAGCACACTCCCTGCCTGGCATTGTAAATTCCACTATTAAAAGAAGAAAAAAATTAACTATAAACTAAGATAAGCAGTAGACAGTAATACTAACTGAATAGCAGATAATTATATAACTAAGATAAACAGTTGGCTATATAACTAAGAAAAACAGTAAACATTAATAAAGCATCAAACAAAGCAAAGCATGCAAAGCTTGAGATTCAATCTTCAATTTCAGCCTCTTGGTGCAAGTCTGCTGGTCACTTCGGGTGGCCTTTTAGGGTGTACAGGTATCTTGGTGGCAAAGGTGAAAGTCTGGTGGTCACTTCTGGCGGCCTTTTAGAGTTGACAGGTACTCTTGGTACCAATCGTGAAAGTCTGGAGGTTGCTTCTGGCGGCCTTTTAGGGTTGGAATGGTACTCTTGCTTCCACGGTGTCAAAGGGTGTCGGGAAGCTGTTGGAAAGGGTGTTGCGGAGGCATATGCCCATATAGAGCATCTTAGTGGATATCTGGTGGTTGTTGGCGGCTGTTTAGGGTGTCCTAGAGAAAGTGTACTGAACATCAGCAGCCTTTAGGCTGGAACATCATTCTTGTTTTCAAATGGTGCTAAAAGGCATCGGAAGGCTGTTGGAATGGATGTTGCTAAGGCATTTGCCTGGGTTGGAGCCCAATCATCACTGATAATTTCTATGATCCCCCATCCTAGTGGAGATTTGATGGCCACTGGGCCATCTACAGGGCCACCGACTGAGTCAGAGAAGAGAAAGATGCATGGGGCATTATTTCCCAGCAAGAGTAGGATCTCAGCCTCTGGATCTAGTGTGGGAAAGTGATTAGCCAGGTGCTGTAGGTGAGGCCTGCTACTTATGATCTCAGGTGTTGCAATCTGACTGCGATTGTTCGGTACCCCATCGCATTCAAACACGGGCGGCAGTGGGAACTGGGAACTTCCATCCAATGACTCTATGCAGAGTCCAGTAGCTCTCCTCCCCACCGTGCTTCTTGGTCCATGGCACGTTGATACAGTGAAGGGAAGTTCATCCTGTTACATCTCAAAGAGGTCGAAGAATGCAGGTCTGGCCAGGGTGCAGGTGCTTTGAGTGTCTACCTGCATGTACATTTTCACAGCATCTTCAGGGAATCCTTCAGGGTACACTTTGGCTAAACAGATGGGAAGACACGAACGAGGGCACACACTGCTGTGCAGTTGACACTTATCCTTGGTTTTGGTTGAGGTTTGTCAGTCTGCTGGGGAGCCCTGCATGCTTCTGTGTTACATTGAGGCTCCTTGTCTGAAGGAGGGTTACAATGAGATATCTGCAGTGGAGGCTCGGAGTCTGGATGCAGCGCAGTTGGGCCTTAGTACTATGGCATAAGTCGCACTGCACATTGACTGTGCAGTACTTAGATGGGTGTTTGGATTCGCAACACTTGTAGCAGTATTGGTACTCCCTTTAGCAACTTTTTGTTGGGTCAGTGATTTCGCTGCAAACCTAGTGCAGCTGTTCAGCAAGTGACGAGTGTGGTGTCTAGTACAAAACTGTATTCCCCTTGTATTCAGAGATCTAAATTGGGTTGTATCTGATGAGTTCTCTCCCCAACTGTGTGTGGATGTGGAGTCGATCTCAGTATTATGTGTGAATGTTTGGTGATGATCTGTAGAGATGTGCAGTAGAGGCTGGAGAGGTCCAGAGTTGCGGTAGCGGTCTCTGTTAGGTTGGTAAACTCTGCATCTGAGGTGAAGGACTCTGTTTGCCAGAAGACAAATTCTTGGAGAAAGGCAAAAGGTGGGTCTCGTCTGTGGTTCGTGGACAGAAAGGCATAGGACAAAACAATCCATTGTTCTAATATTTCTTTTGGGAGTTTGGCGATGATTGCTTCTTGCGTTATGAAGAGATCAAGGCAACCCAGTCCTGGTAAATCAGAACATTCTTTGGCTGTTTGCAGCTCCATAAGGATGTTGGAGAAGTTCTCTAGTCTTCGGGTTTCATGGATGGCGATACATGGGAAACTGTTAAGTCATTCTAGGAGCGAGTATTCCATCAATGTGTCCTCACCATATTTCCGGTGCAAAGCACCCCACGTTCGTTTGTATGCCTGTGTCGTTAAGTATGCCTGTGTAAATGTGTTTCACTATGTAACTAGACTATGGTTTTAACCATGCCAACAGAAATTTAAGATCTTCACCAGAAAGCAGCTGTTTACGTTGAATGGTACTTGTGAAAATGTTTTTCCACAGTAGGTATTCTCTGCCTGGCTTGTCGTTGAATTTGTACACACCGCTGGCTGCTAAGTCTAACCGTCCACACCTTAGTGATAGTTCTCTGTTACTTTTTTGTGAGGGCAAGTCATCTCTTTGTATAACATCATTAGAGGTGTGGCATTCTGGTTCAAGGGCATGTGTTGTGGACAGTATATGATTCACCAAAGAGTACTTTATGAGGAGGTCAGTATCCGCCCCCACATATGTAGGTAGTACCTCTTGAGGTTGAGTGTAGGTTCCATGCTGTGCATCAGAATTGTTTAGCAGTTGTAGTGAGAACTCTTTAGCCTGAGGACTGAGTGTGGCAATTGTGATTGGTTGCATGTCAACTTGTTGAGAAGTTGTTGTGAGCACTGGTAGGCTAATTTGCTCACCTGGCAGGCCATGAGACATTGGAGTAGGGATACTAGTGTTGGGAAGAGAATCTCAGACCTTAGTATGTACAACATCAGTTGGGAAGGTTTGCTGTTGGTGGGAAGTGAATATCATACTTTAGGTCATACAATGTCAGTTGCGTAACTGACATGTAAAGTCTGTGGTTGAGATTCATCCCTGTGTTTCCCTGGTTGTGGGAGACTGCTAGGCAACTGGGGCAGTTCCAGCTGCTCATTTTGTAGTGAGTGCTGCTCATCCATGTATGCTTTGACCCGTGTATCTGGGCTCTCTTCTCCCAACTCTTTGAGGTTGAATTGGAGGGAGGTGTTGTCGGCCATCTTCCGCCATGCTGTGACATGTGCCATCTTTGTTACAGTGTCTCTTTGCCATTTGGCCAATTCCAATTTGGCCTGCACTTTGGCCATTTCAGCCTGTTGACTGGCCTGGGCTTTGACTTGTTGAGCCGCTATTTCAGCCTGCTGAACTGCTATTGCTGCCTTCTGTTATGTTACTTCCTCTGTGATGTGCAGCTCTGCATCTGCTACTGTAGCTTCTACTTCAGCTTCTGCAGCCTGTTCAGCGTAGCTTGCTGCTTTGGAGGCCTTAGATGCACTGCTACAACAGGAGGATGTTCTGGAAGGATGGTGAGAGCCAGCAGCAGAGAATTGGTGCGAGACACTAGAACCTGACTGCGATGTAGCCGATTTGGGATGGAGGGAGGGGGTTTTCTTTGACTGCTGGGAAGAAGCTGCTTGTGATTGAAGACCCCTGTTGGATGTGGACTTCTTCCTCGCCTCTTGTTCCTTTTGAAGTGCATTGAAGATCGTGGCCTGAAGGGAGTTTCTGCCTTCCCGAACGCTGTCTTCACGTTCTTTGTTCTCCTCCTCAAAGCAATGAATGTGTTCCTGGAACTCTGGGTCTTCCAGGTTCGACTGTATGTATTTAAGTTTATTTTCAATGTCTCTCCACCATGTGAGGTGCTCCTCTAACTCTTTTGCATCAGGAAGAGGCTCTCGAGGGGCAACTTGCTTTTGGGGATATCACAAATCTTGAACAGCTCTGTCCATGCATCTGCATGATGGAGATACTGCCTTTCCCAATCCTCTCTGAAGCGTGTCACCGCGGGTAAGGTAAGCTTCCTATGCTGTCTGAGGTTGTAGGCCTTCTGAGGTATCGCAGCTTCTCTAGAGGGTTGGACATCTAAAGGCGGTTGTTGGGAACCAGGCTCCATGTTTACATCAAGGGTGGGTGGAGAGTTCAAGTCCTCTGGTACTGCAGAGACATCCGTCATGGCTGAAGCAGTTGCCATGTTTCAAATTGGTAAAAGATGACTTTGAAAAAAATTAGTGATTTTCCATGCAATTTCCTTTTTTGTACTAGGTTGCATTGCAAGCTGATAGCAGAAAGTTGAATTGCTACTGGATTTAATACTTGAGCACGTAGGTGGAGCTGCAGAGTCTGGGTGATGCTAGCACAGCACGAAGTAGGGCTGTTTCTAGGATGCATTGTGAGTTTGCAACACAAGGGGGCACTAGAGGTTGCGTAGCGAGCTGAATGCAGAAATATGCGTAGCGGAGTCTGAACATTTGAGGACTGAATGCAGAAATATGCCTGTTAGTGTTGCTTGCTGCACAAGAGGGCACTAGAGGGTCTGGAAGACGCTGTTGCTACACCCATGTTAGGTTACAGTTACTCTTAGAATATTTGAATTAAATTGATTAAATTGTCCACAATAGTTGCAAAAAGGGATTGTCATTGGATAGGTTGCAATTAATTTTGGAACATTTGAATTAAATTGATTAAATAGTCCACAATAGTTTCAAAAAGGGACTATCAATGCGAACACATATTGGAAAACTCAGGGAGATTTTTCTTTGAGCCCCAGATATTGCTGCGGGCTGCTTTAAAATTCAAAAAATCTTACAGAGTCCTGCTAAAATTCCCTTTCTGGAATGTAAGCATTAACAAGTCAGCAGAGATAATGTAGAACTCAAGAAAGAAAGGATCCCTCTCTGTAATCCAAACAGACTGTATACTTTAAATGGAGCAAGGCTTCCTGAGCCTCTGTGGTTGGATAGAGAAAGGTGAGGGAAATTCCTCCCAGCAGCCAAGCGGGCTTGTTAAAGTTTACGTTGATACTGCAGCTTTTTTAAGCCAAAAGGCTCTGTATCTTGGGAGGGAAGGAAATCTGCAATTGTAAAGAGCTTTGGGACAAAGGGATCTACTCTGTGGCAGGTCGTTTCTATGGTGACGAGGAATGCAAGGTATCTTAATTGCTCACTTCCTGCTGTACATAGGAACAGAAAGGGAAAGAGGGAGAGAAAAAAAGCAAACCCTCTCCAACTGCTGAGAATTGTAGCTGCAGTTTCTTATTTTCTTAGACCACAAGAAGAGATTACTTCGAGTTCCTTCATCTGCATTTGAAGAAAATAAAAGGTTGTAGGTAGTAACTGGGGAGAAGCAGGGTAGATGGGTAAAACCTGGCTCCTCCCTTTGTTTTACAAATTGGCTCTTCCCAGTTAGGAGTTGTAATTTGAGACAGCACTTCTTTCACTGAAGAGAAAAGGAGGGGGATTCTTGTCCCTCCCTGCAATTCAAAGTGAGGCACAGAGCTTAGCTTTTACATTTACTCCTGGCTTCAACATTACTTTGCTTTATCACAAATCCAAATTAACAGTCTTTATACTGATGGGCTTCAGGACCTCAAATCATCTTTTTACTATTCTGTATCCTGTACAGTGGTGAATTTGTTCTGTATCCTGTACAGATGCAAATAGATAAACTCCACAAAACATCCATAACAAAGTACTTTTATTGGTTCATCAGATATCCTCATAACTCACATTTGTGACAAAGTTCTTCTTTAATGATCAATCCTTTGTATATCTGTCTTGTAGGTAAAAAGATGATTTATCTTCTATCTTGTTGTAGCAATAGAAGTAGAAGAGTTCCCACGAGTCCTTGAGTTCAGCCAAGAATGAGGAAAACCTCCCCAATACCTTGAGGTCAATTTAGTGACCAATCAGGATTACAGATGTGGTCACTTGGTATGGACTACATTTACCATGATGCATTCCCTTAAGGGGGCAGTTCACAATTGCTACCTAACTATCCAATTCCCAACCTCTGGCTGAACAGCACAAGAATTATTTAAAGTTAAAAGAAATAGGTCAAGAAATGGATTGAAAATTTATAAAATAAGCTTGAGGAAAATATTTGAGAAAATCAATAGAAAATATATAAAGTAATGCTAAGATATGAATCTAAATGTGAAAGATGAATATGTAATCAAAGTCATGTTTGTATGGAAATGTTAAAATTTGGAATCATGCTGTTTACTAAAAAAAGATGTTTTTAAAATGTGGATAACTGAAATAAAATTTGTACAAAAAAAGAGAAAAATATTTCTGGCACCCAGAGAAGGAGTTAGACAGCACTCATTCTCTGATTCAAAAGGTTTGTTTTCATGCCCAGGAGTCCATCCAGTGGACAGCTGCTGGGATCTGTCTAGCTGGATAAATGCATTCAGTGCTATATTCAATGGTCAGCATGAATTCAGTTCAGCAAATATTGATTTTCTCCTGGGGAAGGAAAAGCCTTTAAATGATCGAAAGGATCACTGTGTGTTAGCCATAATTAATTATTTTCAACGTTTGTACTCAATTACTGTTCTTCTTTCTGTTGCTTATTGTTCTTAGTTGTGATTTGCTTTTCTATATTGTTCTGGAGTCTTTGGAAAGAACAGCATGGTATAAATAAAATAAGATAATTCAAGAGAAAGAGAAGATGAAGAGAAATGTTGGTGAACCAGAATAACTTCCTCCACTTTCCATGGGAGACCCAATCACTAAGTTCAGTTCTTGCCAATCAAACTGCTCAGCATGTGACTGACTGCACCCTGTTGAAAACTCTCCCTTGCCCACAAGCCACCCAAGGGACTGTCCTGTGACAGCTGAATTTACATGGACAGGAAACAGCCCAGGAGCCACAGCCCTTTGTCAAAAGAAAGAAGAAATAGAGGGCTGAAGGTGTTTTCGCAAACCTCTGATTGAATCCAGTTCAAGATACCTTCCTTCCATCTCAGCTTTTGCTCAGCTATGGCAGCATCTTCCTTCTGGATTTGCAGAGACTTTGGGGCCATCCTGGGGCTCTTGTTCATAGTCACAGGTATGGTTTATTCCATCTCCTGCAGCCACATCCATTGCTTAAGGTGGTTTAAAGTCCTAGGCAGCTTAATGATTTTAGTTGACTTTTTTTATGTGTCCCCCCCCCCCCATGAGTCTAAATTGGTTGTCTTTTGGATTGAATGGTAAGGCCTAAATCAGCAAATAGATAGATAGAAACTACATTCATTGGCTTTTCTAAATTAATGCCATTCAGAAGCTAGCACTGGAATTTCCACACTGCATGTTGACTAAGAGAAAAACATCCAATTGCCCTTCCGGGGCCAAGAGAAGAGACAGGTTCTGACAAATGGATTAGAGAGGAAGACTTAGCTGTCTGTCAGAAGCTGATTGGGCGTTGGTCAATTGAGTAAGAGAGATTCTCCTTTCCAGCTGTCCTTAAATCCTCTAGATATAACTTGGACCAGAGGTGGTATTCAGCAGGTTGTGACCAGTTCTGGAGAACTGGTAGTGGAAATTTTGAGTAGTTTGGAGAACCGGCAAATACCACCTCTGACTGGAGATTTTACAGTATCCTTCCCCTGCCACACCCATCAAGCCATGCCCACAGAACCGATAATAAAAAAATTTGAATCCCACCACTGTCTCAGACTATCACTTTATCCCATGTATTAGATGGTGCCAGTGTCCATGGAATGGATAGAGGTTGATGTGGTCTTGAGCAATAAATTGCCCTATGGAGTACTTTTGCTGTTGTGCACTGCCTATCAGTGGGGGCCGAGAGGCAGGCCATTCAGTATAGTGATTTTGATGCTGAAACTTCTGTGGGTGGCCACGGTTCATAAGAAGTACTATTCAGTTCTACTGAGCCCTCCTCCTCTTCAGCACCTGCCAATTTTCTGGGTTGCCTGCAGTATCTGAGCTAGAGGGAGGACATCTCCCATATCCATGAAAAACCTGCTGCCACTCCTGCTGACCCAGTTCCCCTCTTCATGACCATGAAGGTTGAGGTAGCAAGGAATGAAGTGGAAAAACGGCAGGACTGTCAGCCAGCATACTATTATGTTTGACCTACTGTCGGTCGATCACTCGTTTTAGCACCCACCATGTGTATGTTCTGTTAACTGGGCTGCCAACATACCATGCAGGGGACCTGGGATGAAAGAGGAGCTATGATTTCAAGCACTCTGTCCTCATCATATGACACACATCCCCATCAGCCACTTCAGACAATGTGCCCAGATAGACACCTGACCTTCACCCCCATTTCTGAATTGTCAGCTTAATTGTCATTAAGGTACGTATGCGACATTGTGCTGATAGCAAAGCTTATTTCAGAGAACATGGGAAATCCCACTTCAGCTTTGTTGGTTCAGAAAAACTTGAGGTCACCTAACCTTGACTATAATAATGCTCTGTGAGGGTCATGGAAATGAAACCAGGAGAATCCATGCATCCACTTTTTAACTTGTTCCACACTGAAACTGTAAAGAGGACACTTGCCATCCTGCTTTCTGAATCAGGGCTTGTCTGTTGGGGCAGGACAATGGATGTCAGTTTACTTTTCTGGCAGCTCAAGGGCTGAAGGGAAGCATGTTAACATGGCCACATATTTATTTCCCTTGGGAGATGCACTAAGTCTTCGTATTATACCTTACCAAACACCAATTTATATCCACTCTTATAGCCTTTGCCAGATTGCATGAACACTGGTTGGAACCATTGAATCTTTGGGTCTAATATTCAAAATATTCAACTTCACCAATCATTTCCACACCCAAAAACTACTGAAAGCATATCCAGCATTAAAATTGAGAGAATTTGGGGAGGGAAATGTTGCTTCATTCTTTCTCTCCATTTATTTAGATCATTTTCCTTGAAGGCACAGAAGACAGAAAAAAAATCAAACTCACTAATTTCAATTTTAGTTGAATGGTTAAAGTAGCTGTTTGCCAGAGCATTTTTCCTCTTTCCCCAGGTATGACAATCACCAAAGCTTCTATGGAAAGAAATGATGTTTCTCAAAAACAAGGTATATGTGTACTTTCAAGATAATATTCTCTTCCAGTTCCTAATTCTTGAAGCATCCTTTTTTCCAAGGTTGTGTTATTTGTTACTTGTAAAATGATTGCCTGATTTTGAGTGCAACTAGAGCTGCTATTTTTGGAACAATTTAGCTTTTGTAAAAGAATCCAATGTTCAATTTATTTCAGGTCACTGGGTGCCCTTATGGACCTTTGGCTCTTTGTCGGTGGACCAAACTAAGGACTGTATTTCCACTGTAGTCTGTTTGGTTAAAAAGCCTTGCCAATACCTTCTCTTCCACATCTGGCTACCTTTTCATCCAAAGAGATGGACTCTGTAAGAGGATGAGTCCTTCAAATCCCCAAAAGCCAGCTTGAACTGAGAAAGGACTAGCCCGTGCCTGACTCTATCCGGTTCCCTGCTCTACCTGTCAGTCTCACTCCAGGGTGAAGACAAAGCAAAATAGGTTAGGAGTCCCAATCTACTGTGCTCTATAAATGAATGAAGGCACAAATGAAATATGTATTCCAATCAAAACTAGCTCTCCCTTCATGGAACTTTCCAAAGGTACTGGCTGCATGTAATGAGCCTAGAAATGCAGCATTTCTAGAGGGAACCTGGCTGGAGAACATTGGTAGAAAGTCCAGTAAAGATATTTACTGTTCTTTTCCATCTGCTCTCCACCTTTCTCTCCTTATTGTGGGCTTTTTTTCTTTTACACAGATACAACCCGTTTCATTAATGTGATCAATCCACGTTTCATTGCTGCAAGAGGGGGAGCCCGAATTTCTCTTAGCTGTTCTTTTGGCTCTCAGGCAAGTTGGTATAAAGAGAGTGAGAAGGACAAATACCAGGAGATTAAGGACAGCTCCAGAGTCCATGTGACCAGAAATACTTCCGTGGTAATGATGCAGATCAACAAACTCCAGCACACTGACAATGGTATTTACCATTGTATGAACCAGGACTTACTGAAGCCATCATGTGCTACTGAACTCAAAGTCATGGGTAAATTTTTAATCTTCTAAATATTGCCTTCTCTGATGCTACATGTTTGGGTATCACGATGTGTGGACAATACTTCTTGGCACAAAGCCACACATTCTGTTCCCAGAGAATAATGTACCAGCTAATATCTGGGACTCTGTTCATACTGGCAGCCTGTTGTAGCTAGAGACGCAATGAATAGAATGGAATAGAATAGAATAGAATAGAATAGTTGAAAGGTATCTTGGGAGGCCTTCTAGTCCAACCCCCTGCTTAGGCAGGAAATCCTACACCATTTCAGACAAATGGTTGCCCAATTTCTTCTTAAAACCTTCCAGTGTTGGAGCATTCACAACTTCAGGAGGCAAGATGTTCGACTGATTAATTGTTTTCTTTAGTCCTAGGGTTCTTCTCTCCTTGATTAGTTTCAATCCATTTCTTTGTGTCCTACTCTTAGGTGCTTTGAAGAATAGCTTGACTCCCCCTTCTTTGTGGCAACCCCTGAGATATTGGAACATTTTTATCATGTCACCCCAAGTCCTTCTTTTCATTAAACTAGACCAGGTCTGCAACCTTAAGTACTCAAACAGCCATTTGGACCTGTTTCCCAGAGAAATAAAATACAGGGAACCACAAAACTTGGGTGGGCATGGCCAACTCGACATCCCACCCAGTCACATGACCTCCCCCCACCAATGCCTACCCAGCTTTCGTGGCTCCCGGTATTTTATTTTTTCTGGGAAACAGGTATCTCTGTCTCTCTCTGTCTCTCCGTCTCTCTCTCATGTGTGTGTGTGTGTTTCCTCTTGAACCATTTCCAAAACCAGGCAACAGTTGGGTTGGTTTTTTTTAGCTGATGTTCTTTCTTTTGCTTTGGGTGCTTTTTACCATATTATATAAATCAAGAGTCATTTCAAGTTCCAAAATAACTGACGCTCTTTCATCCCCCTGCTGTGGCTTCCTGTCAGATGATCCCATCACTGGCTGGCCCTGCCCCTTGCCCTCCCCTGCCACTCATTTCTCACCTGCCCTGAGAAGAGAAGGGCAACAGCAGCGGATGAGACACGCCCCATATTCCAGAGTAGGAGGAAAGCACCCCTTTCCTTGCATCTTCTGGCCCTTCTTGGAGCTGTGTGCACCTCGGTTGCTTGGCCCCGAGACATCGGCTGCGCCAGCTGCAATTGATGCTCCACATTGTAATAGGCTCCGGGAGAAGGAGGGGATACCATCTCTCCCATTCTGAAGTGCGCTAAGTTTAGGTGTGCTGCTCAAGGTGCTGCAAGAGCAGTGAGCAGGCCATGGAGGTGCCAAGAGGAATATGGGGATATGTGCAACTTTCTCTCCGCCCAGAGACACTGGCTGGGCCGGCTAAAGCTGATGCTGCTGCTCTTGCCCACACAGGTATCTATGTTACATGCATTGATAACCCTATTAGTTCTAGATTGCTGGAGACAGAAATGTTCTATATCAATGAATTCTCTGTCCCCGTTATTTAATTTAAATGTTTCTCCAGAAAATCTGTGAATTCAATGTCAAGGAACTCAGTCCCTTTCTTTGATGGATGTGAACCATCTCTTTTGTACAGTTTTTCATTGGACTAGCTGCAGACATTGTGATTAATATAACCAAAGCCTTCCTTTTTGTACCACTCCTTTTGCCATTTGTTGAACTCCACTATACACAGCCAGACGTCCCTCAACACTGCTGATATTTTCAATGATCTTTCACTTTTTATCTAGATAAGTGCTGACAGGATTTAAAAAGCAAACTATTCCCTTTTTTCCATTTAATCAATTTCGTCAAACATCTCAATTCACAATAAAATAGTGTTCACAACTCACAATAAAATAGCACTGTTCCAATATTAGAGGGGCTCTTACAAAAATGAGGGAGTCCATCTATTTTCCAAAGCACCAAAAGGCATGACAAGAAACGATGGATGGAAATTAACTAACCTAGGACTAAGAAGAAATTTCCTAAGGGTGAGACCAACCAAACAATGGAATAGCTTGTCTTCAGAAGTTGTAGGTGTTCCATCACTAGAGGCTTTCAAAAAGAATGAGGGAAGAACAACCCAAAAGGACAGTGCCAGGAACCACTAAAACAATGCAGAAAACTTAAAACAGCCATTCCCTCCCTCCCCCCCCCCCCAAAAAAAAATCAAAATCCCAAAGCAAAAGCACAGCTGAGAGGGAAACTAAGAGCAACCACTCAGGCTAATTGAAAGTGTGCTGCCAAAAGACATTAACCCCTCCAACTCTATTATCCTATGTTCTCAGTGTTCTAAATTGGGTGCTTCACAGCAGAAGCAATACAGCTGGCTGGATCACACATGCATTAAATTCATAGCTGTATGATCAAGCTACATCATTCTCCCGTCCTGTATCTTTCCCTCCAGAAAGAAACAATAAGTAACCAACACTACAGCAACTATAAAAGGTCTTGGGGAACTCCAGGGAGTATCAGCTGATCACAGAAGTGTTACTTAATACTCTTTATAATGAAAATGTTTGCTATCTTGTCCTTCTTCTGAAGGGAAGAGGTTAATCCCATCCCTAGATGAGTGATTGATGGGTTTCCTGGGTGTTTTCCTACCCTAATCCAGTCAGTTTCTGTTGTTTATTGATTTTATTCAAGGCATGTGTTGGCTGTTATCACAACTAAGTAGTTTAAGTAGCTGTTAAGTGGTTCTTGGCTGTCTGCCCAGAGCTATTAACTGAAGGGAGAGAGGGGAAAAAAAACCTGCCTTGCACTTTATTTTTCAGCCAGTTCTCCAAACTGCACAAGCAATTAGATAACAGTTCAGGTTGAGAACTGGCTGAATCACACTGCTTGCTCATCTTGTTGTTTTGAAGGTATCAGGACCTACGAACAAATGCAGAGTCATCACAATGTGAAAGATGCTATCATCTTAATCCAGACAATTCTTCTTGTCCTTTTTGTGAGCATACCTGTGTTCTTAACCCAAGGGAAGGTAAGTGAGTGAAACAAACATTCATAATAGCAGTTCAGTTGGGGCCTTGACTGACCACAAGACTATAACAGTGATTTCTTTTTTAAAAAAACAAACTTTATTAATTTTTTTTAACACACACAAACAAAACATAGGATGTAGTAACATAAAATATCTTTTCTAGAAGAAACAAATAAACCATCTTATTTAAAAAGAAAGTAATTCCAAATTATCACACTTCTATATACACATTTATCTTATCTAATCAACTTCATATCTTTTCAAAACTTCTTTATTACTCCCTTTCCTTCTATTTAATCATATTTCTTCTGCCTTAAAAGTATATACTCATTGAATATATTTTCATTAGTATTCTTCCACATCCTATCAAACTTAAACAAACATTACACAAAACATAAATACATAAAACTTCTTTTTGGAAGGCGGCTTACCCCGAGTTAACTCTTTTTATACAAACATCAATCAAAATTTATACTCACTTAATATACTATCTCATATTTTATTTAGCATTCTCTATTTTCCATATATTTTCTCTCTCCTACTCATTCTTTTAATTCTATTTTATTTATTCCATCTCAATTAAATAATTATATTTGCATCTTTGGTCTGTTTTCTTTCAATCACCTACTTATCCTTTCAATCTAATACAATATTTCTCCTGTAAACCCAGATTGAAGTATGACCACTTTTTATCTTCCCCCTAAATAATACTTAAAATAATACATATTTTCCATGCTGATTCTGCTCCGTACATTCAAAGTATTACATTTCAAAATAGTAAAACAAACAAATAATATTGAGTTTGATAAGTAATAATAAAACTAAAAACAAGTAAAAAAAGAAATATTAAGTTTATAATATAGTAATAATAATGTTTCATAGGAAATTAAATTCTATTATTAATTCTTAAACAATAAAGATAATATTTCATATGAAATTAAACTCTATAATTAAATCATGACTTCTCTTTAATACATTTTAAAATCATATAATATTCTAATTTTCTAACTCAGCTTCAAATACTAATGTCTACAATGCATTCTTATATACTTTTGCAGAATCATTTTTTAAAAAGTTATCTCACCCCTTATCTCTGAAAAAAATTCATTTTTTAGCATCTTGTTTAAAGCCTTTATGACTTCTCTTTCCTTTTCCCCTTTCTTTCTTCTCCATTCTAACTTTTTGACCCCCCCATCTCTCCAATTTCACTCTCTTAGTCTTCCCTCTCTGTTGTATTTCTCTTTTCTGTTGCTTTCTGACATCATATCGCTTTTTCATCTCATTTTTCCTTTTCTTGGTTGCTTTTTTAAGTTCTAAGTTCATCTTTTCCTTGCCCCCCTTCTGCTTTTCTTCCTCCACTAAGTGTGTTTGTCCATTAAAGATGGCTTCTTCTCCTTCATCCCAGTCTTCCTGTCGTTGTCGTATTTCTTGATAGGTAGAAATCGCCATTTCCAAAAAGTGAAAGATAGATCCAGAAGAGCCCTTATCTTCTTTTTCCAGTTTTTGAAATTCCATTTGTAGTCCTTCAAAAGATAACGCCATTTTTTCTTTCTTTCTTTTTTAACGCAACCCTAATGTCTTTAGTCCCCTTTTTTTTAAACAAAATTTCACAGAAATCTCAAAGTCACAAAGCAAACCAAATCAGAACAAACAGTTTCATTTAGCACTTTCTTCTTTATATATTTTCACCTCCTAGGGTAGAATTCAAATACACACATCCAAAATGATCTTCTAGAAGTCTTAATGTCTTTTAATCCTGTTCTTATAGGCTCAAAGCAATCTCCTTCAGTACAATCTTATAATAAGTTTTTATCTCTTCCCTTCCCCTTGTAAAAAGTAAAAAGAAATTTAAGTTTTTTAAATCCAATGTCCAGAAATCCTTTATCCCTTGGCTTTAAATTTCAAATTGAGTTATCTTCAGTGCCCAAGTAGATTTTCCAGATCTCCGTCTGCTATTTCTATGGGGAGGGAGAGTGAAGGAAAAAAAAAACTTTCCCTTGAAAGCTTTCACCGCCGCTTTCCGATCTTCTTTGGGAAACAATGTATCCTCAGGCAATTCAAGCAGTTCAGTTTCCAGGGTATTTAAGAGTTGTTATTGTCTCGGCTCAGCCAGCACTTTCACTTCTCCTGCTTCCTCCAGCACAAATCTTACCCGGCTGCAGACTTCTTTGTGACGGCCATCACTGACCGCCGCTCCACCACCTTGGGAAAAAGGGGGTTTTCTGGCTGGGGAGGGGGTCTGCAACACCCTCAAACCCCTGTCCGGATCCCCTCTCTCTTCGTCTGCCTCTACAGGGCAGCCATATCCCCAAGACCCATTTGGATCGGGGGCACCTTGGCAGCAAGCACAGCAGGAATCACGGACAGTCGTGAATTCCTGCTGTCGCCGAAGTCATGCAAAACCGGAAGCCCCAGACTATAACAGTGATTTCTGATATGAGTGCATGTATTCTTCCTGAATAAAGGAGGGACCTTTGGGCATTTTGAAATGCTACAGAAATATATGTAATTCAAGACGGTGGGAGTGCTTTCTCAAGGTGCAATCTAGGAGTGGGGGTGGGCTTTCTTGCAAACTTAACCCCAAGGAAATGCCACTAGCAAGTGTCTGAGGGTGCACCTTCTTATTCTCAGCCCCTTTCCTCTAGGATGGTTGACTCCAGATACTCTTTCTTATTTTCATTCCAGAGAGCTATTAAGATCTGGTTCTTCTGGAGGATGTTTGGGGATGTTTCACTGGTACATAGCACCAGCACAATAATATATCTGGCATGATTTTGATTCTTGTTTCATGTTCTGCTATATAAATGAACAAATATAAAATATGAACAAATAAATGAGAAAACACTTGAAATACTTCAGTAACATACAAACTGGCAAATGATTATTTGAAGATTGTTGCCTCCAGAAGCAACAAATTGAGCAAACTCAAATCTGCTTAAATCAGGGGTCTTCAAACTTGACAGCTTTAAGGTTTGCGGACTTCAGCTCCCAGAATTCCTCCTCCAGTCATGTTAGCTCAGGAATTCTGGGAGTTGAAGTCCACGAGTCTTAAACTTGCCAAGTTTGAAGACCCTTGGCTTAAATCAATGAAGGCTGAGAAAACTCCTGCTTTTGAGCTTGCTTTTTCCTAGCCATGGATTCCCCCCACCTCACCTCTCCTCACCAATGCCTATGGATGCCATAGCCTGATCCTCTAGAGTAACTGGACTACAGTTCCCATCATGAACAGACACTGAAACAAATCCTCCAAAAAGAAGCTGAGATAATGGGCTGAGGTAAAATCAGGTACATTTCTTAGGATGAAGCATATATTCTATGAAAAATATGAACACAAAGCCCAAGCTGGAAGGTACGATAAGAGGACCTTACAAAGCAGATGGTGAACATAATGTTTTCCTGGGTTTGCCCATAATCAAATGGACTTCAGAAACAATCTCAAATATTTCAAAACCAGACATTACCATAAAGTGAGCACAGAGACTGTTATGTCCTGAGCATGGGCGCTAAGAATGGAGACAGTGAAACAGTGAACTTCAGAACTCTTTATTAGCATGGTGTGACAGCTCAAAACAATGGCTGTATTGGCCTCCTTTATATAGGCAAGCCATTCAGCATTTAACCAATGAAAACCAGGGAGTGCTAGCTCCGTTTAACCAATTAGAGAGGCTCGTTAATAGCCAATCAGATTCACCTGAACGGACCAATCTGATGTCGCTATTAACGGCCAATCAGAAGTGCAGGGCCAGAATTCTGCACTTTACTTCAAGCTCTCAATGAACTTTATTCACACATTATTCATTCACAATAGAGACCAAGAAGCAACTTTGTTTTCAAATCATCACATTTAACATCACAAGCTAACTCAAATCTCTCTATCACTTTAGGGTGACAGAAAAGATGCCTCTGGGGAGGAACATACTTACGAGGTAAGCAACAGAGTAAGATATTCTTAGTCTTAACTACACTAAAATTGTAGGCATTTCTCTTCATATTCCATGCTTGCCTGACATCTTCAGGTCAGAGAACTAGAGTCCTTATTTATACGTAGAAATCTTGAATTCCCTTCTTCTCCAGAAAAACCCTATCTGGAACTCTGGGGAACCACTGCCAGTTTAACAAATAATTCTGCCTTGGATGGATTATGGATCTAATTTAGAAGTCAGTTTCTTTCATTCTTGACGTCTGACTGAACAATCTGCTAGTCAAGAACTGGACTGGATGGGCCTTTTGTCTCATTAAGGAGGATTCATTTTATGTCCCTGTAGGACATTGTTGGGGCAGTTTTTTTATTGGCGCGCAGAAAAAACAAAATTGAGTTGAACAGCATGTTTCTAACTCTCCCCACCACAAACAAAGCGCTTAGTTTCCCTGGCTTGCACACTTTCCATTCATTGCCCTGGCTTGCACACTTTCCATTCATTGGCTGGTTCAATTTTTCTTCTTCTACAGGGGCTGACGGTTGAACTAGTTGATACGTATGAAGACATTGGTGTTTACCAAGACAAACCAGAGAAGTGGGATTTGGGGGAACATCCATGTGAAGAATAAAAAGCCAACAGCTGACTTTAACCAAAGGGACACCCATTCTTGGGGCAACCAGGATCCCCTGTAAAAATTCCACTCTAGAGAAGCTTTAAAAATGTGCTTATCTCTTGCTTGCAGCCGATCTACTAGAAACTACTAAAAAGCAGTATCCACCAGATTCCTTGGGACAGCTGAATCAAAGTCATTCAAATAGGGAGAAGGGAGACAGAGACAATTTGAGCACACCATATAAATGGAAGCAAAAAGAGCTGAGAAGACGAATGAATTTGTGACTAGATGGGCTTTTGGACTTGAGTTTGCTTGGCATTCCCTTTCCCAAATGGCATCTTTTTAATTAATAATTAATTAATCTCATTCCCAACTGCCTAGGCAAAGAGGATTGAATCTTATAAACTAGTATCTAACATCCCATTACTTCAGTTTCTTTAACCCAGGACCCTCCAGATGGTCTGGGACTACTCCCAGAATTCCTTCCCAAGATGGCTACGGTGACAATATCTGGAATATATTAGCTAAATAGGACACAATCTTTCCTACTGATATTTACAGTTTTGCAATTGGGATTTTCCTTCTTTAGGCTCATGTTTTTAAAAAAGTCTCTAGCATCCTTATGAAAGAATTTCAAACATATATGCTGAACTTTTCAAAATAATAAAAAAATGTTTACTAGTAATCTTTTTTTTCCCAAACTTTGAGGTAGCATATTACTTCTTTGTTCCAGAAACATTAAAAATTGTATTTTCAAATTTCTTCAGTACAGAAATCTGAAGATGACACATTTTTAACTTAATATGTACAAGCAATTTCTTAGAAGCCACATTTCCCATCTGGGCAATGAACAACAGAACTATTTGTAAATAATTGTGTTTTGGGTCTATGGCAGCTCCAAGTGTCCTCCTGCTGGGTTGATTTTAAACAATCAGCATTTTCAGTTGCCAAATCTGGGTGAATCTCACAAGAGTTTAATTCAAACATATCTGGAAAGCACCAGGTTGGAAGAATAATATATTATGTATGGTAAAGGCTGCAGAGGTTTTTATTCCTAGGTGAACACATATGTCCGTGGCAAAACCTTCAGAGGTTGCATTTCAAAAACCAAAGTATTGTTTTAAAACCCTTTTTGAAGTAGAGACCCAAAGGTTCTTATTCAAGAAGCAATTGGTCTTTCTGGTTTTCCTTTGATAATATTTAGCTTCTTGGATGAGAAGTGAAACATCTTCAAAGAAAACTTAGAAAATCCCGATGCCTCTTGAAAAAGCAGCTTTGAGATAACCATGAACTGGATGACTGAGAGTCTCCATAGACATCTGAAATAGAGACCTAATCACTGTTGGCAAGCACAGAGGCTTTGCTAAAAAACAACCTGGGCAAAAGTATTTTGCTGCTCAAAATGGACCTGCTAAAAACTGACCTGGGCAGAGGTATTTTGCTTCCCAAAATGGAACTGTGTTTGCATAGACATCTATTACAAAATCTAATACAAAAATAGTGAAAGGCTTATTGTGAAGTCATAACACAAGCTCCATCTTTTGTACTAAGGGGCAAAATTTGTGTTGTGTTGTTTTGCAGATTTAACCCTTCCTCCGAAACAATATGTGTCTGTTCTTTCCTCATCCAGATCAAGTGTTTCCACTGAATGTTTGAAGCAGAAGATACTGCAAGGGATTTTTCCATTACTTGGCCTGATAAAGTCCATAACTAACCCTGTATTATCTTTTCATACTTGCTAAGGTTACCCTGTCACTCAATACTCTTCACATCAAGAAAGTGGCAATTCGAACCCACATTCCATATATAAAAAATGTATCCAGTTATTAATAAGACATTGCCCCAAAGGTCCTTTTAACTGTTTCAGGGATGCTCAATTTCATACACTGGGCATATTTTTCTGCAAATTACTGACTGGAACCATTTACTTCCTGTTTTTTCACAATGCATAGCTAAATACCTCTTCTTCTCAGAAGAAAAAAATTGATATGCGAAGTAGGGGGACTGGGGGAAGTAGCTTCATGCACAGACAAAACCAGAGAGTCGAAAAGTTGATTTTCATAATTCAGTTTCAGTTCTGCCTACTATGCCTTTGCTAGTCTGCTTCTACCTCTCAATATTTTTCAATTTGTAATGAATCTCAAAGCTGGGGTTCAAATTCAGCTCTGTTTAAAAGTCAATGTCCCACTTTTTCTTCCAGTCTGTCAGAACTTAAGTTGTCCTGAACCAGCCAAACCCAGAGTCTGTTTTATGCCAACTGAAAGACAGATAAGGGAGCACTATTGGCTTAGTAATGCTTAGAGCAGACTTGTAAATATGATTTTTTAAAAATATGATGAATTCAGATAAACATAACCCATATAAATAAAAAGCTTAAAAGTAGAAACAGGTCCTGAAACAAAACTTCAAGAAACACTGAACTAGAGAGACCTTTGCCACCAGAAACCAGTGGTGGGATTCAAAATTTTTTACTACTGGTTCTGTGGGTGTGGCTTGGTGGGTCTGGCAGGGGAAGGATACTGTAAAATCTCCAGTCAGAGGTGGCATTTGCTGGTTCTCCAAACTACTCAAAATTTCCGCTACTGGTTCTCCAGAACTGGTCAGAACCTGCTGAATACACCTCTGCCTGAAACCAATCAAAAAGAAAAATATTTAATCCATACTAATTATTAATCAATTGCGTAACCTCTGCTGAAGTCAGGCAGTATCAGTGAGGTTTAAAATAGCGATTCTGATTCTGATTAATGGAACCGGGTCTATTTGCTAGATTCCACAATAAACTTTCTCAGATTCTTGATGGGTGGAGTCCATAAAGGTGATTGGAGCAGCATCTGGCCATATTGTATGGGATTCCTTTTTGTTCTGTCCCTAATTTACATACTCGAAATCCCCGCGCTTTGATTGGCTAAAGCGTGAGGATTTCTGATTGGCCAGGCGAGCCGCGCTGATTGGCCCGTTTGGAGTCTCCCGCGATTGGCTCACTCCAAGAGCGGGAGACTTGAATCGCTGCCATTGGCTGCGGCCGCCGCAGCGAAAAGGATAAAAGCCGCGGGCTTTTTCCTTTTCGCCGGTTCGGTTCACAACTGTTTAATAAAGAGCTTGAAACGTAGTCACTGACTCCTGGCGTCTTTTGCGGACACGACCCTGGCAACGAGGATGGGATCCCGACCCTGAACCGAACCCCGTGTCCAACAAGAGCCAGTTTCAGCACCGAAATGGCGAAAATCGCACCGCCCGCCCCCTTCAACCCCGCCACCGAGGACTGGGAATCGTTCTCAGACCGTTTCCGCATGTACCTCGAGTGCACCGGAATGAAGAACGCCCCGAGCCCGCTAAAACGCGCCATTTTCCTCACCCATTGCGGAACCAAGGTATTCCAGATGGCCAAAGCATTGGCCAAGCCAGCCGACGCAACCGCCATGGACTGGGACGTCCTCGAACCTATCCTGCGGCGCCATTACGCCCCCGAGGTCCCCATCCTGATCCGGCGCAACGAATTTTACCGGCGCGACCAGAAACCGGGCGAAAAACTGAGCGATTTCGTCGCCGAGCTGAGGCGCCTAGGTGGACTCTGCGAATTCGAAGGTCTGAACAGCCTCCTAAGAGACCGATTCGTACTTGGCCTATGGGACCCTGCACTCCAGAGCCGGCTTATGGCCAAGGGCGACATCAGCCTAGCAGACGCCCTCACCGCAGCCACAGCCGCAGAAGCAACCCGCACTTCTGCTGACAGCATGCGAAAATCAGACGCGAAGGGCGGAAACAACAACCTGGCAAGGTCGACCGACCCAAAAAACGAATCAACCGCACACTACGGAGAATTCCAGTCTGCATCCAGCACGTCAGAAGACGAGGAGGACATACATCGCGTGCAGACGGGGCGTGGCGACCAACGGAACCGAAGAGGTCGTAGGTTGAGGACCAACTGTGCCGGGTGCGGCGGCGACCACCCCAGATCAGAATGCCGATTTTTTGACTCTATCTGTAGGCATTGTGAAAGAAGGGGACACATCGCCCGGGTTTGCCGCCAAAAGAAGACTCGCAGTCCACCCAGATGGGACCAACACGACCGAAAAAAGGAAAGCCCCCCGCCCAGGACCAGAGATCGCCAATCGGACAGCCGGTGGGACCGAATCCAACGACCCTCAAGAGGCGGCGACAGTCGGCGCAAGGAAGATACCCACCAGACGGTAACCATCGGCCACGCCATCTCCGACGGCGCCAGAAAGGTACACGTAGAAGTCCATATTGAAGGCCAACCATGCAAGATGGAGGTGGACTCCGGATCCTACCTCTCCATGATTGCATGGCACGAGATAAAACGACTAGTGCCCACCCTCCATAAGAGGAACATAAATGCCCAAAAAATCATTATAAAAGACTACCAGGGAAACCGCGTCCCGGTAGTGGGCACCAAGAACTTTAATGTAACTTATAAGGGCCGCACCGAACAACTCCCACTCACAATCGTCGATCGCGACCGCCCAAGCCTGCTGGGACTACAATGGTTCGCCCCACTCGACATCGCGCTGACAGGAGTCAACCACGTCACCGACGACGGCTGGGAACAGCGGCTAGCCCAGGAGTTCCGGGAGGTCTTTGACGGAAGCCTGGGCAAGTACCAGGGGCCCCTTATCTCATTTGACCTAGACCCTAGGGTTCCCCCCAAGCGGCTAAAACCTAGGAGGGTACCATTCGCCCTAAAACCTAAAATTGACGAGCAGATCGACAAGCTCGTCAAACAGGGGGTGTTGCAACCGATAGACCATGCCCAATGGGAGACCCCTATAGTGACCCCAGTCAAGCCAGACGGGTCCGTGAGAATTTGTGGGGACTATAAGGCCACCCTAAACAGCGCGTTGCGACAGAGTGCCTACCCCGTCCCGATCGTGCAACACCTACTGCACTTACTGGGAGGGGGCAAGGTCTTTGCCAAGCTCGATCTCGCCCAGGCATATCAGCAGTTGCCGGTCGACGAAAAAACAGCGGAAGCCCAGACCATCGTTACCCATTGGGGGGCCTTCAAGTGCAACCGACTCCAGTTCGGAGTCAGCGTGGCACCAGGCATCTTTCAGAGCCTGATGGAACGTTTACTACAAGGCATCAAGGGGGTGGTGCCCTATTTTGATGACGTATTAGTGGCGGTGCCAAACGAAGCCGAATTAGAAAACCGACTCAGGGAGGTCTTAACAAAATTTAAAGTAACGGGACTAAAAGTAAAACGAGAAAAATGCCAACTATGCACAGAGCGAGTGGAATTCTTGGGCTACCTTCTAGACCGGCATGGCATTCACCCTACAATTTAAAAAGTGAAAGCCATCAAAGAAGCCCCCACCCCAAGGTCTAAAACGGAACTACAGGCTTTCTTAGGGTTGCTGAATTTTTATAATGTTTTCCTACCCCAAAAGGCTACGGCGGCGGAGCCTTTGCATAGGCTCCTGGATAAGGCAGCAACCTGGACTTGGGGGAGACGACAGCAAGCCGCCTTCCAAAAAACCAAAGACCTTCTCACCTCCGACGCCGTCCTGATTCAATTCAGCGAAACCTTGCCCTTGGTTGTCACTTGCGACGCATCACCTTTCGGCGTCGGCGCTGTCCTCAGCCATACCCTCCCCGACAAAAGAGAAGCACCCATCGCTTTCTTTTCCAGGACTCTAACTAAACCGGAGCGGAACTATAGCCAGCTGGACAAAGAAGCTTTGGCTATAGTTGCCGCCGTTAAGCGATTCCACGAATACCTTTACGGCCTCCCGTTCACCATTGTGACAGATCATAAGCCGTTGCTGGGCATCCTCGCAGGAAACCGAGCCAACCCGAACATTTTATCACCCTGGATGACAAGGTGGTCCGAGTTCCTGGCAGCCTACAGCTACGAACTGTTACACAAGCCAGGTAAGAAAATTTCGCACGCGGACGCTTTAAGCCGCTCGCCCTTACCAGACTCTGATCCTGACCCAGCACCAACGACAAACACCCTTAACATCGAGAACCTGCCCAACCTACCCATTACCGCATCAGACATTGCCAGGGAAACTATTAAGGACAGGCGTCTGGCGCGAATTTTACATTGGGTGGAAAAAGGTTGGCCTGAAAGGGACAATGACGAATCCGTTAAGACATTCAGAAACCGCCAGACTGAACTCTCGCTGCTTAAGGGGTGTATTTTGTGGGGTGACAGGGTGGTCATCCCGGACAGGTTGCAAGGGAAGGTCTTAGAGATGCTGCATGAGGGGCATCCTGGCATCGTCAGAACTAAAGCCCTGGCCAGGAGTTACGCTTGGTGGCCAGGGATGGACAAGCAGATAGAGGCATGGGTAGCTAAGTGCCGACGATGCCAGGAGACCAGACCAAGCCCACCCACAGCACCCATCCTGGAGTGGGAAACACCAAGGGGGCCCTGGTCCAGGATCCATTTAGACTTTGCCGGTCCCACGAATGGGCATACCTTTCTAATAACGGTTGACGCTTACTCCAACTGGTTGGAGGTAAGCGACATGAAATCCACTACCACGGAGGCCGTTATCAAAGAACTTTGCAAACTCTTTTCCACACACGGCCTCCCAGACGTCGTCGTCTCCGACAACGGGCCCCAGTTTACTTCCCTCGACTTCGAGAGATTCCTGGCGGAGAGGGGCATCTGCCACGCATTAACAGCACCGGCGCATCCGGCGGCGAACGGTAGGGCGGAACGGATGGTACAATTTACCAAAAAAACCATCCGGAAAATGGACCACGGGGAGATCAACGACAAAATAAATAAACTCCTCTTTATACAACACATCACCCCGAACACCACCACCAACAAAAGCCCAGCCGAGTTACTAATGGGTAGGAAGCTGAGGTCCCCGCTCAACCGGTTGCACCCAACATACAACCCGGAGCGGCCCCCAGACTCAAGTTCAAAATACCGAACATTTGCCCCCGGCGACTTAGTGTACGCGAAAAACCTGACGGGGGACCCCCTATGGATCCCAGCCGTCATCACCCAAATCACAGGCCCACGGTCGTACCGGCTCCAAACCACCGATGGGCGAGCCTGGAAACGGCACATTGACCAGCTCAGGTCACGAACAGCAACAGACCTCAACCCCCAAAACACGAACCAAGGGGGGAGGGAATACCCGAATAAACAAACGCAAGAAAAAATAAACCAGCAGTACTTACCGGAACGCAGCCATCGCGATCCCCCACCGGAGAAGAACCACCTGGCCAGCTCAACCGACTCGGAGAAACCAAGCGGGAGCGGCGAAACCCGTAGCTCAACCAACCCGGAAGGCCCAGGTGGGAGCCACGGAGAAAGAACCGGCCCGATCACCCAGCCGGTTCGCACAGAAGAGGGAGCAGCCAAAAACATGACCGCTCCGGCCGACATCCAGCTTGCAACTGAGTTGCGCAGGTCAAGTAGGACTAGACGGAGCCCCGCCTACCTACGTGACTACGCAACGTGATGGACTATACCAAGAGGGGAGGGGTGTTCTGTCCCTAATTTACATACTCGAAATCCCCGCGCTTTGATTGGCTAAAGCGCGGGGATTTCTGATTGGCCAGGCGAGCCGCGCTGATTGGCCCGTTTGGAGTCTCCCGCGATTGGCTCACTCCAAGAGCGGGAGACTTGAATCGCTGCCATTGGCCGCGGCCGCCGCAGCGAAAAGGATAAAAGCCATGGGCTTTTTCCTTTTCGCCGGTTCGGTTCACAACTGTTTAATAAAGAGCTTGAAACGTAGTCACTGACTCCTGGCGTCTTTTGCGGACACGACACTTTTGACCTCTGAAAAAGATATTTTCTATCTAACATGATCCTATCACTTGTGGGTTCAACCTTTGACCCTTTTGGTTCCTGCAGGGAGGCACAAAAGGGCACGATGAACTAGATCTATGAAGTTGTTATGGACTTACTTTAGCTAATACTTACCTTCAACTGCAGCTGAAGAAAACAGCTAAGGTGCCACAAGCTGCTCTTCCACATGAATCAGCTGGGTCTAACAAAAAGACAGGAAAGAGCAGGGACGGGCAGGCAGGCCCACATGCTCATTGGAGCGAACCAGTTCATAGCCAGCTCCCCGTTGTTGTTCTGCGGAAGGACTCTGGCCTGACAGGCCTCTCTCTGTGTGGCTCTCAGCAGACAACCATCTCCCAGACCCACACCTTTGTTTGTTTGTGTATTTGCACGTGTGGAGTGGGGTCTCACCTCTTGCAGCCCCATGCCCTCAAAAGACACCATCTGCGATGGCAGGCTGAAAACTAATGAAAGCTGGTTTTTTTGGAGTGCTTGTTTCTTTTTCTCACCTATTACTACTTCAGTGGTGTGTGCTCAAGGGACTGTGGCCTGCACACACCACTCCAACTTGCCACCCATTGTAACTCCTAGCATTAGGCAGAGTCAAGCTGCAATAATTCATTCTGAACCACTGCACTCTATATTCTCCATAGTATGTTCTCCGTAATATGAGGAAAGCAACAAGGGTATTTTAATCACCTTGCAATTTTTTTTCATTGAAAAAGTCCACTGAAAAATTGTACAAACACATACTATTAATTTTTTCTTTCAGTACTGTATTTTGGAATGCCTGTTTCATGTTAAGTTTATTTGGGAATTATTTTCCAAAGATAGTCAGAATTTTTTTCAGCCTTGTAAATATATTGTAAGTGGGCAAAAGTGCTGGCACAATCCCAGTTCATAATGAAGGTAATGTTCTTTCAACTTACGCTGATTTCCACTTAAGGCAACAAAATTATTTTAATGGGATTCAGTGGGATCTAATATATTTTTCACATAACAGTCTGCTTACTACAAGCACTTTATGGCTTATTATTCTATAAAGTTTTTGTTCATATAAAGACCATTCTGGTCAAGTAAATTTTCCAAATGCAGTGACAAGTAACAGACTTGTGAGCATACATAAAATACAGGTAGTCCTTGACTTATGATGACAACTGAGCCCAAAATTTCTGTTGTTAAGGGAGACATTTGTTAAGTGAGTTTTACACAATTTTACAACTTTTCTCGCCTCATTTGCTAAGTGAATCACTGCAGTCATTGGTGGGATTCAAATAATTTAATAACTGATTCTCTGCCCTAAAGACTGGCTAGATAGGCATGGCTGGGTGGTCGTGTGACTGGGTGGTCATGTGACTGGGTGGGTGTGGTCAACTGGGCTTCACTTACATTGAGGCTTCTCCTCATCTGGCCTCTCGTGACTGTGGGGATGCTGCAATTGTCATAAGTGTGAAAAATGATCATGTCACTTCTTTCAATCCCATTGTAACTTTAAAAGGTCACTAAATGAACTGCTGTAAGTCAAGGATTATCTGTAAAAATACAAAAAGCTTCTCTGCTTCAAAAAGCTGCACGAAATACCAATCATTAGATTAGAAATGGGGGAATACACACTGAAGATCAATGACAGTCACAGCCATCATGGAAACCTAAACCATTCTCTCTGAATACCTTCCTTTTCATCAGCAATACCTGTAACACAGAGTTACAAATCAGGCAGGGTCCCAGAGCACCTTGAGGAATGAAATGATAAAATTATCATCAGCCAACCTTACTCATAAAGTAAAACCCTTTACCAGGGAGTTTATTTAAGCTCTCCAGAAAGTGGGTGGGTATACTTGGCCTACAAAATGCTGAGCTAAAGAGACAAATTAACAAAGTATATAGAGGACCCAAATTCAAGTCTCTGCCCTCCCAAGTTTGTCAGGATCACAATAAAATTAGTACATGCCACAGATATTTAAATAAATTCAAACCTTGGTGCCATGTTACTAAGCCTTATTATTATAAGACAAAAGTAAACTGAATTAGAGGGAGATTCCACATCCCTACCTCCTATTTTTTTTAAATCTTTAAATCAGTGAGCAATCATGTGCCTTGGCCACTCCAAATCAATGTAAGAGATTCCTGTCCCAAAGATGCTTTTTAAAGAAGCAACTGGACTTTCTGGAAACCAAGAGATCAAGTTGCCTCTTGAAAAAAGCACCTTTGGGACAACCATGACCTGGATGATTGAAGAATCCCCATAGACAAGAGACTCCTGTGCTCAGTGAACTGAAAAAGCACTTTCTCACCCAGCAGAAGCAATCCTTAGATCCATTCCTTAAAGCTGGTCTCACTCATCTCACAAAATATCTTCAAGAAATCATCCACATTTAAGGAAATACAGAAAGTCCCCAGAAAGACAGTAAAAAAAAATCAGTGTCAAGCTTGCATCCTGCGAACTGCAAACTGGCTGAATCCCATCACTGACTGCAGATTATAAATTTGCAGCCCAGTTGTTGAGTGAATCTGGCTTCCCCATTGACTTTGCTTGTCAGAAGGTCGCAAGAGGGGATCATATGACCTTGGGACATAGCAACGGTCATAAATATGAACCAGTTGCCAAGCACCTGAATTTTAATCACATTATTAAATGGGAAGGAGAAGTTGCAAGTGACACATCAAGTTGTAGAGATTCCTCTCCCCCTCCCCCCAAAAAAGCAGTGAAGGACAGGGACCTCTGACTGAGGTTGATCTCCCGCTGACTCTCTATGAGAGTGACAGTGTGGCGTCTCCTTTGGACGACTCCTCCGATGCTTCCTCAGAGGCTGGTTCAGAAGAGAATGAGATGATTCCTGGCACATCACGAGCATTGACCCTGAAGTGCCAGCAAAACAGACTTCGCCTGTGAACAGCTTTCAGGCCATTGAAGAGGATGGGAAGATCAATGGTTGGATAAAAAGTCAGGGTAATGTAATAGACCAGATAATATTGTGACAGAAATTTAATAGATTGATATAAAACATAATATAGATATAGATAACCACTGGTTGCAAGTATAACACAAATTTTAAGATAAAACTTGGAACATCTCGTATAAAATGATGGAATAAATAGTTTAGTCATGGATAATTAATAACTGCTAAATATATAAGCATATGTTAGTTCGACAATGTGAAGCCTGATATAAGTTGTGAGTAAATGACTACAAAAGGATAGCACAAAAGATATGTAACCAACTGACACACTGTATGTATATACACTGCTCAAAAAAAATAAAGGGAGCACAAAAATAAGACATCCTAGAGCTGTATGAATGAAATATTCTTATTAAATACTTTGTTCATTACATAGTTGAATGTGCTAACAACAAAATCACACAGAAATTATCTATGTAAATCAAATTTAGCAACCCATGGAGGTCTGGATTTGGAGTTACACTCAAAATTAAAGTGGAAAAAAACACTACAGGCTGATCCAACTTTGATGTAATGTCCTTAAAACAAGTCAAAATAAGGCGCAGTAGTGCGTGTGGCTTCCACATGCTTGTATGTCCTCCCTACAATGCCTGGGCATGCTCCTGATGAGGTGGCAGATGGTCTCCTGAAGGATCTCCTCCCACACCTGGACTAAAGCATCCCCCAACTCCTGGACAGTCTGCAGTGCAACGTGGCGTTGATGGATGGAGTGAGACATGATGTCCCAGATGTGCTCAATTGGATTCAGGTCTGCGGAACAGGCAGGCCAGTCCATAGCATCAATGCTTTCATCTTGCAGGAACTGCTGATACACTCCAGCCACATGAGGTCTAGCATTGTCTTGCATTAGGAGGAACCCAGGGCCAACCGCACCAGCATATGGTCTCACAAGGGGTCTGAGGATCTCATCTCGGTACCTAATGGCAATCAGGCTACTTCTGGCAAGCACATGGAGGGCTGTGCAGCCCTCTAAAGAAATGCCACCCCACACCATTACTGACCCACTGCCAAACCGGTCATGCTGGAGGATGTTGCAGGCAGCAGAACGTTTTCCATGGCATCTCCAGACCCTGTCACATCTGTGACATATGCTCAGTGTGAACCTGCTTTCATCTGTGAAGAGCACAGGGTGCCAGTGGCGAATTTGCCAATCTTGGTGTTGCCAAACATCCTGCACAGTGTTGGGCTGTAAGCACAACCCCCACCTGTGGATGGCGGACCCTCATATCACCCTCATGGAGTCTGTTTCTGACTGTTTGAGCAGCCACATGGACATTTGTGGCCCGCTGGAGGTCATTTTGCAGGGCTTTGGCAGTGCTCCTCTTGTCCCTCCTTGCACAAAGGCGGAGGTAGCAGTCCTGATGCTGGGTTGTTGCCCTCCTACGGCCTCCTTCATGTCTCCTGATGTACTGGCCTGTCTTCTGGTAGCGTTCCCATGCTCTGCACACTACGCTGACAGACACAGCAAACCTTTTTGCCACAGCTCGCATTATGTGCCATCCTGGATGAGCTGCACTACCTGAGCCACTTGTGTGGGTTGTAGACTCCGTCTCATGCTACCACTAGAGTGAAAGCACTGCCAGCATTCAAAATTGACCAAACCATCAGCCAGAAAGCATAGGAACTGAGAAGTGGTCTGTGGTCACCACCTGCAGAACCACTCCTTTATTGGGGATGTCTTGCTAACTGCCTATGCTTTCCACCTGTTGTCTATTCCATTTGCACAACAGCATGTGAAATTGATTGCCAATCAGTGCTGCTACCTAAGTGGACAGTTTGATTTCACAGAAGTGTGATTGACTTGGAGTTACATTGTGTTGTTTAAGTATTCCCTTTATTTTTTTGAGCAGTGTAAAATGAAAGATGGTTTTATGTTTTTATGTTTTGTATGTGTATGTTTGTTTTTAAAAATAAAAAAATTGAAAAAAAGAGGATGGGAAGAACTGCTGGCCATGGTAGATCTCAGAGCACGCAAGGCAGAAAAACAGAGGTCTGCCAGATTGCTGGAGAAAAGGCCCTGCTCCTCTTGATCAGCTGCACCACGAGCTATTTAGCACAGGCAGAGGGAAGCATTGCTGGAAGCAACGTGTGTGGATTGTGGCTGTATGCTCATTTGTATTTCCCAAAACTCTGAATTACTATAACCTGTGAGCTAATGTGGATATACTTTAAGTTTGCTTGTAGGCTTTATGTTTGTAATTGAACTTTGCGCAGCTGGCTATTTGTGTTATGGATTAATTAGCTATTGCCTGGGGATTTAATCTGGGCTTCTCATGGCTGGTTTAGGATTGGGACAATTCTTAAGTCAGGTGGAAAGAACTGCTGGGGGAAGACAAATAAATCCTCCATAAACCATACCGAGTGTGAAACCACACTGCCCCAACCACACTGGGGCAGCACAGACTGCAAGGTGGAAGAAGACCCGATGGTAAGTGAAACCATCACCCTTTGTCGGCCCAAGTGGAGATTGTAGTATCCCATTTGGGGGCAAAGGGGGGGAGGGTCATAAAAGCCCTAATGGACTCAGGGTGCACCTGATGCTCAGTCAGCCTGCAGACAATGTGGAAGTTGGGATTGTGAGTGAGAAAGCTACGCCAACCCATGATATTCAAACAGGTTGACAGCTTCATTGTAGGGGGCTTGCCCACCTCCTACCTAACAGAACCAGTGCACCGTAATTTAGGAATCCACCAAGAGACCATTCAGTTTGTGCTTGCCCCAAAGATGGCAAAAGCTATAATATTGGGGTTAGCTTGGCTTACCAAATGAGAACTGTTATGTCGTGGGAAAAAGAGACTGAAGACCAGTGTGACTTTCAGCTCTTTATTTAGTTCTTAGAATCTGCTCAAACCGCGGAGCCGCGGCAACCTCTTTTATAGTGGCTGCTTGCAGCTCACGGCCAATGACGGCTCCTTGGATCTCCCGCCGTCCAGATGGACCAATCACAAAGTAGCCACATGGGTCAATCAGAATAGGGCAAACAGACCAATCAGTAGGCAGTATCAGTGGACTAATCAGAAGGCAGTATTACAAGTATGCAAATATAGAACACCCCTCCCCTCTTGGTTTAGTCCAACCTACGTTACGTAGTCACGTAAGTAGACGGGGCTTTTATGGTGTCTACTTGATCTGCGCAGCTCAATTGCATTGTTGTCTTCGGCCGGTTCGGACGGGATCGCTGTTTCTCCTGTCCTTCTCCATGGAATCTCCTGGAAGGGTGAGTCAGCCATGCCGCTCCTGCCTGGTCTACCCGGGCTGGTTGAGTCGGCTTGGCTGTTCCCTTCCGGAGTGGCTTCGTGTTGGCTGCCTGGTCCTTTCTACTGAAGTCATCTCCTGGTAAGTAGTTGTGGTTTCTTACTAGGGCTACTGGTGTTGTTGTTTGGCAGTTTATTGTTGGAGTTTGTTGTGTTGTTTCTTGTGTTAGTGGAGGGTTTCCCCCTCCCCTTTTATTTGTGTTTGAGGGGTCTCCCCCCCCGGTTTGATTATTACTATTTTTTAATGTTTGCTGTGGTTCTGGTGTGTGTGTTCTTCTCCTTCACACCTAGGTTTGTCAGTGTTTCTTTCTAGTGTTCGTGATCTCAGTTGATCTATGTGTTTCCTCCAGTTTCTTCTGTCCTCAGTCTCTAGTCTGTATGATCGGGGTCTTGTTATCTGTGTTATTTTAGCCGGTATCCAAAGTGGGTCCCCCGTGAGATTTTTTGCATGGACGAGGTCCCCTGTTCCGAATGTGCGGTGCTTACTGGAGGAGTCTGGTGGTTTTTCAGGGCTGTATGTGGCGTGTAACCTATCTAGGTGCGATCTTAATTTTCTGCCCATCAATAGTTCTGCTGAGCTTTTATTTGTCATGGTGTTAGGTATGATGTGTTGTATGGTTAGCATTTTGCAGATTTTTTTCTTGGATGTCCCCCGTGTCAAGTTTCTCTATGGTCTCTTTCGTATACCGAACAATGCGCTCCACCTGAGCGTTCGTAGCCGGCCGATCCGGCACTGTCAGAGCATGCCTTATGCCCTGTTCGGCGAGGAACTTTTCAAATGTCAATGCCGTGAATTGCTGCCCGTTGTCTGAAACCAATGGATCCAGCAACCCATGTGTGGTGAACAGCTTCCTCAGCTATCTGATGACGGCCTCTGTTATTGTGGAGTTCAAAGCGCTTACCTCCAACCGATTTGAGTAAGCGTCAACTGTTATTAAAAATGTGTGTCCTTTTGTCGGCCCTGCGAAATCTATGTGTATTCTCGACCAGGGCCCCCTTGGCATTTCCCAGTTGAGCACAGGTGCGGCAGAGAGTGTAGGACTGGATTTTTGGCATTGTGTGCATGTTCCCACCCATTTCTCAATATCCTTGTCCATCCCTGGCCACCATACATAACTCCTGGCCAGGGCTTTCATCCTTACGATACCTGGGTGTCCCTCATGCAATATATTCAGTACTTGTTCCTGAAGTATTTCCAGTATGATTACCCGATCCTCCCACAGTATGCAACCTTTTAACATTAAGAGTTCTGTCTGTCTGATTCGGAATGGTTTAAAAGTCTCATCCATATTGTTTTCTGGCCACTCTTTATCTACCCAGTTTAAAACCCGCACCAGCCTTTTTTCTCTTGTGGTTTCTTTCGCAATGTCCGCCGTGGTTGTGGGTAGGTTTGGTAGAGTCTCAATTTGTAGTGTGGATGTGGTTGGTGCTGGGTCATCTTCCAGTTCAGGTAGTGGGGAGCAGCTCAAGGCATCAGCGTGTGATATGCTCTTCCCTGGCCGGTGGATTAATTTGTAGCTATAGGCGGCAAGGAACTCGGACCACCTTGTCATCCGTGGTGACAATATGTTTGGGGTGGCCTTGTCCCCTGCGAGTATCGCCAAGAGTGGTTTGTGATTGTAATGAGTGAGAAAGTCCTATTGTAAAGGTACTCATGGAATCTTTTGACCCCCGTGATCGCTGCCAGTGCCTCTCTGTCCAACTGGCTGTAGTTTCTCTGCCTTGGACATTGTTTTGGAGTAGAACGTGACCGGTGCTTCTCTCTCATTGGGTAGCGTGTGGCAGAGTATGGCCCCGACGCCGAACGGTGATGTGTCGCATGTGACTGTCAGAGGCAGGGTGTCGCTGTATTGCATTAGCACAGATTCGGATGTCAGCAAGTCTTTAATTCCCTGGAATGAGGCTTCTTCTTGTCGCCCCCAGGTCCAGGTAGGTGTCTTATCCAGCAATCTGTGTAATGGTTCTGCCGTCATTGCCTTCTGCGGCAAAAAGACATTATAAAAGTTAATGAGTCCCAAGAATGCTTGTAGCTGTTTTGTTTTTGGGTCTGGGAGCTTCTTTGATAGCTTTGACTTTTTTTTTCAGTGGGGTGGATTCCTTCTTTATCTATTAGGTACCCCAGGAATTCAACTTTCTCGGTGGCTAGCTGGCATTTTTCCTTTTTTACTTTGAGTCCCGTCTCTTTAAATCTCTGTAAAACTTCCCTGAGGAGGCTTTCCAATTGGTTTTTGTCCTTAGCTGATACCAGCACGTCGTTGAAGTATGGCACCATCCCTTTGATTCCCTGTAATAGGTGCTCCATCAAGCTTTGAAACACCCCTGGGGCCACGCTGACTCCAAATTATAGCCTTTTGCATCTGAATACCCCCCTGTGAGTCACAATGGTTTGTGCCTCTGCTCTTTCGAGGTCGACTGGCAATTGCTGGTATGCTTGGGCAAGGTCAAGCTTCGTGAAGACTTTTCCTCCCCCCAATGAATGAAGAAGGTGTTGTACCACCGGAACGGGATATGCGCTTTGTTGTAGCACGTGGTTGAGGGTGGCCTTATAGTCTCTGCAGATGCGCACGGACCCATCTGGCTTTATCAGAGTCACAATTGGGGTTTCCCATCATGCGTGGTCTATTTGTTCCAATACCCCCTGCGCAATGAGCTTATCCAATTGCTCATCAATCTTCAGTTTTAGTGCAAAAGGAACTCGCCTTGCTTTTAACCTGATTGGGGCTATGTTCGGGTTTAAATTAAATGAAATAGGGGGCCCTCTGTACTTGCCTAGTTTGCCGTCAAACATGTCCTGGAAATCCCTCATCAGGTTCTCCTCCCAGTCTGTCTCAGTGACACTGTTGACTCCGATCACTCCGATTCCCAGAGGCAAGAACTATTTGAATCCCAATAGGCATGGGCGATTCCGGTCTACAATTGTTAATGGGAGGATTTCTGTGTGTTCTCTGAAGTTAACTTGAAGTGTCCGAGTCCAACTATGGGGATCCTGTTCCCCTGGTAGTCCTTCAAGGTCAGTCTTTGGCTCTCTAGTTCCTTCCGTCATATGCTTGGTATCAGGTTTTTAAGTGTGTTCCATGATACCATAGACAGGTACGAGCTGGAGTCCACCTCCATCTCGCATTGTTGGCCTTCGATGTTGATTTTCACGTATACCTTTCAGGCATCGGTCGCGCTTGAGTGCCCAATGATTATCATTTGGTGGGTCTCTTCCTTCTGGTAGGTTTTGTTGAACCGCTTGCTTCTGTTTTTGCGGCTCCAATGGCTCCCCGCTTGTCTTTCTCTCATCCTGGGGGGAGTGCTGTCTCGTTGTCTGGGGCTGTAGCTCTTTCGGTTCTGGCAGACCCTTGCTATATGTCCCTGTCACTCGCAGTGCCAGCAAACAGCGTCAAGGAAATGACACTTGGAACGGGGGTGGTCTCCTCCACACCCAGCACACTGGAACCCCGACTTACACTCTTTCCTCTCCCATCTGTTTCATTCTGACTGGAGTCTGTGTATTTCTTCTTCCTCATCGTCAGTCTCAGACAGGGGTTCGACGTCCTCATGGTGTGTGGAAGTGGTGGTGGTCTTGTGGTTGCCCTCTGGCTTCTCTTGGGTTTAGCATGTCTCTGCCGGTGTTGCCGGAGCTGCCGTATTCATTAGCCGCATGGTGGGTGCTGATTTTTTTGCAGCTTCAGCGGCAGTGGCTTCAGTGATGGCTTCAGTGACTGTGATGTTTGGTTGGGTCAACAGTCATCTCTGCAAAGTGAGATCTCTCAGTCCAAGGACCACGCGGTTTCTCATGGCTTTGTCCATGTTGAGAAACTGACATGCACCTCCAATGTCCCTTAGAGCCATTATGAAATCCCTGATGCTCTCATCTTCTTTCTGATCTCGTTTATAGAATTTGTGTCTCCGGATAAGGTTGGAGACCATCGGCGCGTAATGGGCTCTCAGTAGCTGGTTCAAATCTGGCCATGCTATCTGTTTAATGTCCAGGGGTTTGGCCAATGCCTTGACCATTTTGAAAAGGTGGGCCCACAGTGCGTCAGGAACATGGCTCTCTTCCTTTGATCGGTTATCTCCTGTTCCTCGTTGCTCTCGAGGAACATGAGGAATCGGTCGATGTATGATTCCCAGTTCTCTGCTGTTGGGTTGAATGGTGCGGGTGGCGAGTTGCTGCCGGCCATTTCGTTGGTTGCTTGGTACTCATTGCCACTTGTTTGACTGGTCTCCGTTGTCTCAGTATCCCATCCTCGTCGCCAGTGTAATGTCGCGGGAAAAAGAGACTGGAGACCAGTGTGACTTTCAGCTCTTTATTAGTTCTTAGAATCTGCTCAAACTGCAGAGGCACGGCAGCCTCTTTTATAGCGGCTGCTCGCGGCTCGCTGCCAATGACAGCTCCTTGGATCTCCCACCGTCCAGGCAGACCAATCACAAGGTAGCCATATGGGCCAATCAGAATAGGGCAAATGGATAGTAGGCAGTATCGGTGGACCAATCAGAAGGCAGTATTACAATTATGCTAATATAAAACACCAACCCCTTGTGTGTTGGGGAAAGGGAGAGAGATGCATAGCAATTACAGAGTGGGGTCAAAAAAGGAAGCAGAGCAAGCCCAACCAGCAGAGGAAGAGATTGGAGGATTCGGGTGCACAAAAATGGCATCTGAACTGGCACCAAAATCATAAACCATCTCCAAAGCAAACCAGGACTTAGAGGAAGTATTCAGTGTAAAGGAATGTGACATTCTACCCATCCTCATGTCCCATAGACTGTGCAATCAAGTTCAAGGGGCAAAACTCCCAAAGTTCAAGGTGTACTCAGACCCCAAAGGAGATGGGGGAGTTGAGAGACTACATGGTTAAAACCTGACGAGGGGCTTTATCCAGCCTTTATTCATTTTAAGTTCTGCCACTTCACCAGATTCTGTTATCATTTTTATTAGCTTGGGTCCAGTTTCCTGTGATTCTTCTAAAATGAATACCAGGTCATCTGCAAATGCCTCTAATTTGTATTTTTCTGTGTTTAATTCCATTCCTTTTATTTCTGGGTGTTTTCTAATACTTCTATTTAATACTTCCAATGTTAATATAAATAGTAGAAGGGACAGAGGGCATCTTTGCCTCATGCCTTTCCTTATGTTAAAGTTATCTGTCATGTCCCCATTGGCCATCACTTTTACAGTTTGTTTAGAGTACATTGCCTTTATCATAATAATAAATTTCTTCTCCAAATCCATGTACTTTAATTGTAGTAACATTAATTACCAATTTATGTAATCAAATGCTTTCTGTGTATCTAAAAATATCAATGCTGTTTGTTTTTCAGAATGTACTTCATAATACTCCAATGTGTTCAGGATAATTCATTCAAGAATCTTTTCAATCTCTCTGCAATTATTGAAGCATGTATCTTGTAGTCTGCATTTGATAATGATATTTTAATTTTAATGATATCTGTAATTGTTTATCTGTGTACTATCTGATTCTTCTTTCGGTATTTGCAGAGAGATTGAAGATTTTTGAATGAATTTATACATCCAGACCAGAATGGATTTTTACCGAAAAGGCAAATTAAAAATGATATGAGAATAAGTTATATTTGCTTCCCTCCACGTATTTGGTATTTTAGCCTCTAACAATATTTAATTATAAACTTCCAACATTGTCATATCTAAAATGTCCTGTAGGTATTTATAAAGTTCTTCTAGTAATCCATCTGGTCCTGGTGTTTTATTATTATTTTTACTTCTTAATCGCCTCTATTAATTCTATCATCGTTATCTTTTCATTTAACATAACCTTCACTATTTCAGATTTCTCCAAACATTATTTTATTTTTTCTTCTGACATTTTCTCTTGATTATATAATTTTTCATAATAGTTCTGAATTATTTTCTTTTTATTTTCATTTTGGTAGTGAAGGGTTCCCTTTTCATCTAAAAAACTATGGATTAACTTCTCTTTATCCTTTTTTCAATTTATATGGTAACCATCTTCCTGGTTTATTGGCATTTTCAAAGTAATTTTGTTTTGCTCCTTTAATCTTTTGTGCTAATTCTTCTGTTTCCATTAAGTTACATTTGTATTTTATTAACTCTATTTGCTTTTTTAAATTTCTTTTTTGCAGTTCTTTCTGTATATCTGTTTCCAGTCTTTTATATTCTTCTGTCAATTTCTTTTGTGTTTGCCTCTTTTCCTTGTTCTTTTTTGCTGTGTAGGTTATAACTAATCCCCGAATGAATACTTTTGCTGTATCCCATATGTTTTGTAGTGAAGTCTCTTCTTTTCTGTTCTCCTTAAAAAAAGAAATCCATTTCTTTTTCCATTATTTGAATAAATTCTTTATCTTTTACTATTGCTTAATTCAATATTCATCTGTTTTTTTTTCCTTTGGCCTTTCCATTTTATTTTTATTGGATTCTGACCTGCCCATGTGTTTGTTTCAATTTCTATCTCTTGTATGTTTGCTCTTAATTCCAGTGTCCACTATATCATACCAATTCTCAACCATGATTGATGTCTATCTGAATAAAATGTATATTGACTTTTCTCTAAGTTCATTTCTCTCCATGTATTTTGGAGTGAAAATTCTTCTGTCATTAAAAAAAAAAAAAAAGTCCTTGGTAGTGTTTTCCTTGCCTTTTTATCTATTTTCCTGCTTTTATAGTCCAGTTTTGCATCCACTACTGCATTAAAGTATCCTAACATACAAATGTTTTCGTAGTCCATTTCAATTGTTTTCATATGAAGTTTTTTATAAAATTATTCTTGTTTATTATTCGGCACATATATTGCTATCAACAATACTTGTTTTTATTTATTACCTCCACCATCAATATTCTTCCTTCTTCATCTGTATAAATTTGCTTGGCATTTATTGTTTCTTTATATATCTATAAAACCACCCCCATTTTCTTTTGTTGTGCTAATGAAAAATATGCTTTTCCAATTATAGGGTATTCTAAAAACTTACTATGTTGTTTTTTGATATGAACTTCTTATAGACAAATTAAATCAAGTGTTAGTTTTTGTAATTATGTGAAGGTTTTCCCCCCTTTTTTTTGGTGAATTTAGTCATTTATCTTAACTAATAACATCTATAATTCTTCTTCCATCTTCTTATTTATATATAAATCATGTTGTCCTAGTTGATCTTAATTCTTTCTGTTCTTTTGCTTTTTCTCCTTCTCGTTCTACTCATTCTATTTTCTCTGCCTTACTTTCTTCTTGCCATATAGTCTTTTCCTCATGTACTGATTCTTTGATCTTTACGTTCTATTCCCTCCCCCCCTTCCTGTTCTTCAATGGTGCCAAATTGGTATTCATAGAATTCATGTGCTTTGTCTAATGAGTCAATTCTATGATTTTTTTCATTCCAAGTTACTAAAATTCCCTCTGGTATCAACCATCTGAAATTTAGATCGTATTTAATCAGCTGTCAGAAATTGGTATTATCTCCTTAGGTTTCTTACTCTTCTTGACACCTGTTTCAACACCACAATTTCTTTGCCTTTATATTACAGTGATTCATCTCTCACTTTTTTGAGTGTTTCAACTCTTATCATCTTCTTGTCAAATTTGACATGAACTTGTCTTGGGTGATTGTGTCTTCTCACGTACTTTGTGTGTATTTGAAATATTTCATCAATTTCTGCTTAAATTTTCGGTTTTGTAATTTGTTTGCCAAGACTTCTGTCATTATATCAGGTAGGTCTTCTCCTTTTTTCTCTTCTATGTTTTGAAATCTCAGAAAGTAGGCAGCTTTTCCCATTTTGCAATGAAATCGCATTTTCCTTCAACTCTTTATTTTCCTGTGTAAGGAAAATATTCATTTCCTTCATTTTTTTTCTTCTGCTTGCTCTGATTTTTCATCTATTATCTGAATCTTTTGCTCATTTTTGCTATCATTTGTTGAAATTCCCTACTCTTTGATCCATGTTATGTATTTTTCCATATTATGTATTTTTTCTTTTACCTCTCCCAACTCACTTTTCACCTCATTGTAATATTTTATTATGGCCTCCTGTAGGGATTGGAACATCATCTTCATGTCTTTTTGAAATGAATTTGATTTTTCTAATTGCAGCATATGTTCTATGGACTTTTAATTTTATGGGCTTGATGCTGCAGATGATGTAGTAGAAGATGGTGCAGATCTTTTCTTTCCTAGTTAGGTTTGGATTACTTGCCATTTCTGCTTATATCTATTAATCAAGTGGATTTAAAACTTAGTTTAGTAAAATATACCACACTAATCCCATTCCCACTATTTTGATAAACCAAGGAGAAAGCACATCTTTCCCTTCCAATTTCCCACCAATTTCACAGTCTTATAACTTTTATAATCCATCCAATCTATCCAATTCTTTGCAACTGATTGTTTTTCTTCTATCAGTAATTAATATTTGCAATCCACAAGGCCCACCAATTCCCCATGAGTTGTAGTTCTCAATTCACTCAATTCACTGTTAGTTATACTTATAATCCCAAAGTGTTGAATTTGGAGAAAGAACAAAATACCCTATTTGCAATGTCTAGCCAAACCAGGAATCAGAAAATGAAAAAAAAGAAAGAAAGAAAAGGAAAAATCATCCATTTAATCTCAAAACAAAGGATTTCAGTGTTTTCGTTGTATATCTTCAAAGCTTCAATGTAAACAATTTACAGAAGTTCTTCTTCTCTCAGTAGATGGTATTTAGCCCACCAAATTCCCAAGATGTTTTAGATCTTAGTTCACTGTTAAGTATTTATAATCCAAAGCCAACCTCAAAAAAGGAAAAGAGAATTTAAAAAATCATCCACTTAGTCTCAAAACTAACCCAAACCTCTGCTTTACTTTGCTAGTTGTATTTTATAATCCACAATAGTTCAAGGTATTCTGCTGTTTTCACTGTATATCTCCAATATAAAAAGTTTGCAGATGTTGTTGTTTTAAACTTCCATTCTAAAGATAACTGCCCCAAACATAACATTCTTCTTCCTTTCACTTGCAATGACCTCTCCAACCAGTAGATGCCTCTCTTACTCAATTTTTCCTACAGTATTTCAAACTGCCCAAAATATCCAAAGTGAAACTTTTTTAAAAAAAATCCAGCCAGCCTAAATCACCATCAGAGTATTTTTAAGTGTTACTATTACAAGAAAAAGAAGCCAGTGTAGGTTTTCCTATAATTTTAGCTTGTGCTGCTTTTTAAAAAATTTAGGTTCTTTTCAGATCTGTCAAAAGCTAGTAATTTCAGCTGCCACTAAGTTTTGAAAGGCAAGAAAAAGGCTCCCTGCCTCTCCCTCTTGAGTCTCACTCACAAAAAGAAAGTTATTTTGAGGAAAGTTCCACCCAGAAATTAGAAAAATTCCTGCACAGATCACCCATGCTTCTACTCAATCATCCTCCAGATCTTCTTTGGTCAGGCTGTCCCAGTTTAATCTGGCCATAATGGTTGTCTTCTTCCCTGCCAGTTTGAGGTCTTTCTTGGGACCTGCATGGGGTTGCTTTCCTCCTCATGATCCAGAGTATCCCCTCTATCTTTGACACCTCTCCAGGGTGTCTTTTGACCCTCTGGGGGTCTCCTAGCAGGGAAAATTCGGCTGGTTTAGCCCCGCTAAGCCACCACCATATCGCCACGACGTCAGCTTCACCTCTCAAAGTGCAACTATCTTAACTAGATCAATCTAAAGGATACTTTGGTTCAATACGCCTCTAACCAGCCAAACATTTTCCATGAATGATAAAGGCAATGATATATTCTTGCCAGATGCTGTCACTAAGCACTCAGATTTCATTCTTTGCTACTCCATGTGGCAGCCATAGAAAGGAATAAACAAATGGGCTATCAGAGCAGCATCAGAATATAGAGGCGGTGGGATGCAGGGAAAAATGCTGCAGCTTCTATTCATACAAGTTAAGGGGTTGATATATGCCATGAGGGGTGGTGTGTATGTGTGTTTTTAATGGGTTTTATTATATGGTGGATTTTTTAAAAAATTGCAAGCTGCCTGGACTCATTTTTGTGTGAATTGGATGGTCACTTAAATTTGTTTAAATAAATAAATAATATAATATAATATAACCCTGTCATTTTGGCAGTATATTTAAACTCAACGAGACTTACATCTGAGTAAATACACTTCAGGATTGGGTGCAGTGTTTAACATAGGTTGACTTCAGTTACTTGGTAATTGAAGTCTATAGCCAACTGTTGTACTCTCTCTAAATGTAGCTGTTCCTGTTTTAAAGTCACTCATGGAATTTTAAAGTCATTTCAGCCAGGCAGGATAATCACTCCATGTTGACAAATAGTGTTGATAAAGATGGCAGCTTCCTAGCTGTTCCTACTGAATTTGCAAGTTTTCCCCATTTCTTCTGGATCCTGTAAGCCAATCAGTGCCTTTAGGAGCAGGAGGCAGCCTTATTTTCTGCTCACATTGAAGCAATTCAGAACCACTGTAGCTTCTCTGTATAGATTGAGAAGAAGCCTGCTGTAACAGCCAATGGCCAGAAGCCCAGCCTGTCCTACACCTGTGATTTCTAGATGACTTACAATTTGAAATGTCTAAATATTATATACTATAATATTTAGAAAAAAAGCAGTGTTTTGATAGACCTTTTTATAACATAATTCCCACATTGTAGCAAACTGACCAGAAAATAATTTATGGAATAAATCACAATGGCTGGATTCATAAAGCTTGAAAGGAAAATCTGATTTGTTTGTAATTAAATGTATATGTGTGAAGCATATCTTACAGTTCTGTGTAATTTGTGCTTTTATCTATTATTCTATCTATTAGCTTCAGGTTGGAAAAGGCTGATTAGAAAAGGCTGCTTTAAAGGAGACACCAATCCAAGTCACCTGTTTTATCTCTTGTCCAGAAATGTGCTTCAATTCTAACTCCATCTTTCATAGACGGATGCTTGGAATCAAAGCCTAACCATCCTGGATGTCCCACTGGAAGTAAGTCCCATCTAAGCAACTGCTTGTTACTCTCTACCATAAATTAATTATCGTTAATTAAAAAACTTTTTAAATTAATTCTTAGATATGAAAAAGGGCACAGTGGGCTATCTCCGATTTCATTAGAACAAGCCCACAATAATACCATCTCAGTGGTGAGGTAAAATACAAAGCAATCTTGGTTAATAGAGCATATGTAGGCAAAAGTTGCAAGTTCCCCATCTTACCTGGGTGCTGCATTATTTTTAAAACAACCAATGTGAGATCTCCTTCCATTACCATTCAGTGATGTCCTTTGTTTTTTTATTTTGAATTCTTTTGCTAATATATCCATGATGTAACGCTTTCCTTGTTTGTGGGAATGGTGTGTCCCTGTTGAACATTAATTCTGAATGTCCAAGAAATGTCCTGTTAGAACATTGTGCAGGCAATAGAATAAGAGGGAGGATCCATATACTGTGTTTCTCATAAAATAAGGCCAGGTCTTATGTTTTTTTGAGCCCCCCAAAAATGGCTAGGCCGTCTTTTCGGGGGTGACTTAATTCCCCTCCTTGCATCCTCATCTAGAGTGCCCCGCGGGCAGCCTCGCCACCAGCCGCTCTTAATGGGTGATCATGGTGAAGCGCAGAGAGCTCCCTAATCCCACCAAACACCTTTGCTGAAGACCCAAGACCTTTGGCACCCGCCGCTGTTGCTTTCCCTTCTGCCCATTCTGCCGCCACGTTTGGAGCTGCCGCTTCTGTGTTTGGAGTGCCACTGCCATTTGGAGTGCTGCCGCCATTTGGAGCACCGCCTTCATGTTTGGAGCTGCCACTTCCATGTTTGGAGCTGCCACCGTGTTTGGAGTGGCGGTGGTGCTCCAAATGGCAGTGGTGCTCCAAACAGCGGCAGTGCTCCAAACGTGGAAGCGGCAGCTCCAAATGTGGTGGCAGCTCCAAATGCGGACATGGCAACTCCAAACAGTGGCAGTGCTCGAAACAGCAGTGGGGTTCCAAACACGGAAGCAGCAGCTCCAAATGCAGAAGTGGCAGCACCAAACAGCAGCAGTGCTCCAAACAGCGGCAGCACTCCAAATGTGGAAGTGGCAGCTCCAAACGCGGCGGCGGCATGGGCAGAAGGGAAATCAACAGCAGCAGGCGCTGAAGGTCTTGGGTATGCCACAAAGGTGCTTGGCAGGAGTAGGGAGCTCTCCGCGCTCTATCATGATCGCCCATTAGGAGCAGCTGGTGGCGAGGAATTGCTGCCTACAGGGCGCTCCTAACGACAAGTCCCCCCACCCTTCCCCCCATTTTGCATGTTTTAAAATAGGCCTAAATTTGGGGGGAGGGGCTTAATTTAATTTTATGCCTAGAAAACATGCTGGGTCTTCCTATTGGGGGAGGTCGTATTGTTGGAGAAACACAGTAGTTTATCATCTGATACAAAGCATGTTTTTACTGGCATCAAGAATTTAACATAAAACCTGATTTGGTGATGAAAAGGAATGGGTGATGAAGGGGCTGATAAATTTAAAGATAAAATCTAGTTGTGTGGGCTGCTATGTGCGCATGTCAAGCTGACCCTTTTGCAGGCAGCCCTGATCAGCATCAGGCATGGATAAGAGTTGCCTTGCAGGGACCGGTTTACTTCTCCTTAGTAAAATGCAGAGGCCCAGCTACCACTATGGGATGGGCATAGGAACAGCCAGGAGGGAGGGAAATTCCCATTCTGTGAATTCTATGTAGGAAGGAAGAAGCCACCAATCTGAAGTTTATAGAAAAAAACAAATAATGGAATCTTTTCCATCCATCTGCCACAACATCCATGACAACTCTTTTAATGGAACAACTTCATAAATGATAACTGCATTCACGAAGAATAGCCAGACATTGAATTGGAGTGCCCTATCAGACACACCTTTTCCCCTCATCTCCTTTTGGGGAGTTTTCAGAAATATCTCTGGTATCCAGAGAAGGAGTTAAGCAGCACCCATTCTCCGATTCAAGAGGCTTGTTTTTATGCTCAGGAGTCCATCCAGTGGACAGCTGCTTGCATCTGTCTAGCTGGATAAATGCATTCACTGCCATATTTAATGGTCAGCATGAATTCAGTTCAGCAAATATTGATTTTCTCCTGGGGAAGGAAAAGCCTTTAAATGGTCGAAAGGATCACTGTGTGTTAGCCATAATTAATTATTTTCAACGTTTGTACTCAATTACTGTTCTTCTTTCTGTTGCTTATTGTTCTTAGTTGTGATTTGCTTTTCTATATTGTTCTGGAGTCTTTGGAAAGGAACAGCATGGTATAAATAAAATAAGACAATTCAAAGCACAATATCCTCAACAAGAGAAATGGTGGTGAACCAGAATAACTTCCCCCACTTTCTATGGGCGACCCAGTCACTAAGTTCAGTTCTTGCCAATCAAAGTGTTCAGCATGTACCAACTGCACCCTGTTGAAAGCTCTCCCTTGCCTAGAAGTCACCCAAGGGACTGTACCATGACAGCTGAATTTACATGGACAGGAAACAGCCCAGGAGCCTCAGCCCTTTGTCAAAAGAAAGAAGAAATAGAGGGCTGAAGGTTTTTTGTTTTTGTTTTGCAAACCTCCGATTGAATCCAGTCAAGATACCTTCCTTCCATCTCAGCTTTTGCTCAGCTATGGCAGCATCTTCCTTCTGGATTTGCAGGGACTTTGGAACCACTCTGGGGCTCTTGCTCGTAGTCACAGGTATAGTTTTTCATCTCCTGCGACCACATCCATTGCTTAAGATGGTTTAATGTCCTAGGCAGCTTAATGATGTTAGTTGACTTTTTTATGTGTTCCCCTCTCTCTCTCATGAGTCTAATTTCGTTGTTTTTTGGGTTGAATGGTACGGCCTAAATGAGCAAATAGACAGTTAGAAACTACGTTTGTTGTTCTAAATTGATGCCATTCAGAAGCTAGCACTAGAATTTCCACACTGCATGTTGACTAAGATTGCTAATGGATAAAGCAGATACTGTGTTGAGGAGTCTGGTCTAAATTCATAGAAGGCTGAGAGTTGAATCCCAGGTGAAGATTTGATTTATGAATAAACAAGATGCACCACCTGAAACCCACTTGGAAGAGACGGGTTGGTTTTCCAGTTATTCTGAGAGATTGGAGGAAAAAGTACCGAGAGAGAAGGGGAGGGGCAAAATAAAACCAGATTAATAGAAGGATCAGCAGAAAATTCTTCTGAGAATTCAATAAAAGCAATACTGAACTAAATAAGAGATAATGGCATTCTCTAAATTACTGGGCATATTTTATTTTAGAAATTAAGCTTTACAAAAATGTAACTAAACACCTGAATCCACATTTTACAAAGACAGTATTTTTTCTTGCTGGTGGATATATAACTTGGGAATTTTGGTGGGAGATGGAAATGTCTAAGAAAGAGCACAGGACCTTTTTCATTTCTTTCCTACCTCTCCCACCCACACATGCCCAGATTTGTTGAGGGGAAATTTCACAGAAGCAGGAAAGATAACCGTGTTCATTGGGCTGTGTTACCAGAACTGCAACACTTCCTGTCCAGCTGCTTTGAATGGGGAAAGAAGCTGGCACTGTTTTTTTTAAGTGCATAAAGAACTTCTTTCCAAATAAGCCTTCAACCTAATAATAAAATTGGATTCAAGCTATCTGGCATTGAACATTTTACCTTTTAGTAAATGCACAACTAGAATTGGCCAGATTTCATCTTCCTGGGATAACAGGTGGGATCTTTAACTCCCAACTCATACTGAAAAAGCATGCCTAAAGCATGATCAAATAACAATAAGTGAAAAGTGAATATTATTATATTGTTCCCTGTAATAATTTAAAAAACAGTTAGCCCATGAAAAGAATATACTGTTTCAGAAAGATTGTTGTGAAGTTTATTAACACATCACACAAGCTCATATTTTATTTAATCATGGATTATCGAATAAACCACAGATGTTTGGTTCACCCAATACACTAAGGCAAAATCAAATAACATTATGGCTTAGCATGATACATGAACCCAGACAATGGCTAGGTTTACAGATCATACTAAGCCATAATATAGTTATTTAGATTTTGGCTTAACACATGCAATGAATCCATTGAATTGCAGTTTATCAGTAAATCGTGGTTAAGAAAATACAATTTGCAAATGTACCATTGTGGGAAATATTGTGTATGCAATATAATTAATAAAGTATGAGCTTGGAGTTAAGTGCAGGGTTCTGGCCCTGCACTTCTGATTGGCTGTTAAGCGGCCGGACCGGATTGGCCCGTTCCGGGAATCCGATTGGCCCTTAACAGAAAGTTCTTATTGGTTATAAGAGCTAGCGTTCCTAGCTCTTATTGGTTAAACGTTACAAGGTTTGCCTATATAAGGCGGGTTTTACTGCTGTTTAAACAAGCAAGTCACGATGTAAATAAAGAGCTGAAGTTCACCATTCAGAGGCTTGTCTCCATTCTTCCTCGCCCATGCTCAAACTTAACACTGGCGACGAAGGTGGGATTTGGAGACATCTGAACCAATGGAACCAAGAAGAAACACTGAGCACGTGACAGATGGCGCCAACAACGGAACCATGTCCGGCAGCATCGTACCACCCGCTCCGTTCGATCCAACACAAGAGGACTGGGAGTACTACATGGATCGCTTCCAAATGTTCCTAGATACGAACAACTTAAAGGACGCCACACCAGGAAAGAAACGGGCGGTGTTCCTAACGCATTGCGGTCCAACTATATTTAAGATGGCTAAAGCACTAGCCAAACCCCGAGAAGTGAAGGCCATGGATTGGGACGACCTCGAACCTATCCTGCGAGCCCACTACGCTCCTACCGTGCCTACGCTCGTGAGACGCCACGAGTTTTACCAAAGAAGCCAGCGGAAAGGAGAAAGCATGGTCGACTTCATAGCAGACCTCTGAAATTTGAGAGGCCTCTGCGGATTCACCGATCTAGAAGAAGCACTAAGAGATCGCATAGTTCTGGGGTTAGATGCACCAGGCGTCCAAAGCAAACTGATGGCAAAAGGCGACATCAGCCTTGCCGACGCCATCGCCGATGCTACCGCAGCGGAGGCAACCAAGAAGTCGGCTGCACAACTACGCCAAAACTGCACTCCGGTACCATCACCGGCCAGTGAAATCTCATCTAGTTCAGAAGGGCAGCTCATGACAATGCACCACGAGGACCTCTCTTCGTCGTCAGACAGCGACGAAGAAGGGGTCCATCGACTGCGGTCCAACCGAGACCACAGCCCCGTATGCCCTTGCGCTGGATGTGGAGCCAACCACGCCAGGTCCGAATGCAAATTCCGCGACGCACTCTGCTATGAGTGCGGGAAACGAGGCCACATCGGACGGGTCTGCCGCAGCTTTCCAGGACCCAGCCAGGCCTCAAAAGGGGCCAACTATCGCCAATCAACAGGAAACCGTCCTGTAAGGTGAGCGCCAGTAAACCACTCCTACAGAAACCGAGCTTTGCAGAGAGAAGAGGCTCACCATACTATCACTATCGGTCACGCCTCAACCTTGGACACTAAGAAAATCCGAGTCACAGTAGCCATCGAAAACCAGCCTTGCCACATGGAGGTCGACTCGGGATCGTCTCTCTCAATGGTGTCTTGGAAGATACTCAAGCAACTCATCCCCACAATTCAACGCCAAGATCTCCGGTTCCAACGCCTCATCCTCAAGGACTACCAGGTGAATCGAATCCCCGTCGTCGGGTCCTGCCAAGTCCGAGTCTCCTTCAAGAAGCACACAGCGTACTTACCTTTTACAGTCATCGATAGAGATAGACCTAGCCTACTGGGCCTCCAATGGTTCGTGCCACTCGGCATTGAAGTGGCTGGCGTAAACCGAGTCGGTGGCTGTGACTGGGAGGAAGACCTTATCTCTGAGTTCAGGGACATCTTCGCGGACAGCTTAGGCGAGTACAAGGGGACCCCAATCTCATTCAGCCTAGATCCCAAAGTAGCTCCCATTCGCTTGAAGCCTCGTCGAGTTCCGTTTGCCTTAAAGTCGAAAATCGACGAACAACTCGACAAACTAATAGCTCAGGGGGTGTTGGAGCCCATCGATCACTCCCCGTGGGAAACCTCTATTGTAACACCCATTAAGCCAGACGGGTCCATCTGAATTTGTGGGGACTACCGGGCCACTTTGAACTACGCCCTGCAGCAGAATGCGTATCCAGTTCCGGTGGTGCAGCACCTCCTCCATTCCCTGGGGGGCAGGAAAGTTTTTGCTAAATTGGATTTAGCTCAGGCATATCAGCAATTACCAGTAGATGAAAAAACAGCACAGGCCCAAACTATTGTGACGCACCGAGGTGCCTTTAAATGTACCCGGCTGCAATTCGGCGTTAGTGTAGCCCCGGGGATCTTTCAGAGCCTTATGGAAAGGCTATTACAAGGAATTAAGGGCGTGGTCCCCTATTTTGACGATATATTAATTGCAGCCCCAACCAAAAAAATCTTACAGGACCGGTTAAAATTAGTCCTAAAAAAATTCCAAGAAGCCGGTCTTAAGGTTAAAAAAAACAAATGTAAATTGTGTACTGGCAGTGTTGAGTTTTTAGGGTACCTGATTGATAGCCAGGGCATTCACCCTACCGAAAGTAAATTAAAAGCGATCAAAAATGCTCCCAGGCCACGAAACAAGGCCGATCTCCAGGCATTCCTAGGCCTCATCAATTTCTATAATGTATTTTTACCGCACAAAGCAACTGTCGCTGAATCGTTACACCGATTGTTAGATAAAAGGGCAATTTGATTATTGGGTTACCGTGAAGAACAGGCGTTCCGAAATGTTAAAAAACTGCTCACTTCTGACTCTGTACTCATGCAGTATAATGAGACTTTATCATCAGTTATAACCTGTGATGCATCGCCTTTCGGGGTGGGCGCCATTTTGAGCCATGTACTGCCTAATGGGAACGAAGCCCCTGTTGCATACTTTTCAAAGACTCTTTCAAAAACAGAACGGAACTATGGACAAATTGATAAAGAAGCCCTTGCAATCGTCTCAGCTGTGAAAAGATTTCATGAATATGTGTATGGCAGGGTTTTTACTATTGTGACTGACCACAAACCATTGCTAGGGATAATAGCCGGAGATAAGCCGACTCCCTACATATTATCCCCTAGGATGACCTGATGGTCAGAATTCTTAGCTGCTTATAACTATCGGCTGCAATACCGCCCGGGGAAAGCCATTCCCCATGCCGACGCATTGAGCCGAGCACCGCTTCCAGAAACTCTCGAAGATCCAGCACCAACGGTAACCACGTTGCAAATCGAGGCACTCAACTCGCCGCCATTGACCGCTCGAGACATCGCGAGAAAAACCAAACGCGACCACACCCTAGCATGAGTCCTAGGCTGGGTAGAACGCGGATGGCCATTGGACCAATTATCAGATGACTTCACACCATTCAAGTCTCGACAGACCGAGCTCTTCTCCCAGAAAGGCTGTGTCATCTGGGACGATAGAGTCGTTATCCCAGAACGGCTCCGAAAAGCGCTGCTGAGAACCTTGCACGATGGCCACCCCGGCATTGGGCGAATGAAAGCCCTTGCACGAAGCTACGCATGGTGGCCGGGCATTGACAAGCAAATCGAACAGTGGGTTAAAGCTTGTCCCAAATGCCAAGAAGTCAGCAACGCCCCACCAAAAGCCATGCCTACTGAATGGGAGACACCACGTGGACCCTGGTCCCGAATTCACCTGGACTTCGCGGGGCCAACCAAGGGCCACACCTTCCTGCTTACCGTCGATGCCTACTCCAATTGGCTTGAAATTCATCGCATGACTACTACGACCTCCGAGGCGGTCATCAAGATTTTAAACAGACTCTTTGCAACCCACGGATTACCAGACGTCCTGGTATCCGAAAACGGCCCTCAATTTACCGCAATAGCATTCGAGCAGTACCTCACTGACCGCGGCATCCGCCATGCGCTCACCTCGCCTGCGCACCCTGTGACCAATGGCCGAGCAGAATGCATGGTCCAATTTGTGAAGAAAACCTTGCAAAAGGTAGACTACAACAACATTGACGACAAGGTCAATCAAATCCTCTTCTTGCAACACATCACCCCACATAGCGTCACCAACAAAACTCCCGCTAAACTGCTAATGGGACGAAAGCTTCGCTCCCACCTCAACCGGCTGCACCCTGCTTATGAACTGGAGAAACCACTAGGATCCAGCGGCCACTGTCGCACCTTCCAGGTAGGAGACCTGGTTTATGCAAAAAACCTATCGGGCGACTCGTTGTGGGTGGAAGCGACAGTAGTACGTGAAACCAGCCCCAGATCCTACCTTGTGCAATGCCTTGACAATAAACTTTGGAAACGGCATATCGACCAATTACGGTCGCGGCTTGCAGCGGCCAGTCCACAACTCCCCTATGACCAAACTGAGGGGGGGGAGGTACGGAAGAAGATGAAGCCCTAGGAAACCCGTTCGAAGGAAACGACGATTTAATAGAAACCCAGGCAGCGGAACCAGAGGGAGAAACGTTTGCACCTCAGGAAATTGCAGAAAATGGGGGCAACAATGTAGAAGTGAACTCTGAAGTGGAGGCAGCCCCACTGCCAAACAACGATCTACCTCAGCAGGACTGCAACCAGCCAATACAACGAAAATCAAAGAGACTAAAAAGAGAACCGTCCTATTTAAGGGACTATGTAACTGCGCCCTGAACTAAGAAGCCAGGGAGAAGGGGTGTTGTGTATGCAATAAGATTAATAAAGTATGAGCTTGGAGTTAAGTGCAGGGTTCTGGCCCTGCACTTCTGATTGGCTGTTAAGCAGCCGGACCGGATTAGCCTGTTCCGGGGAATCCGATTGGCCCTTAACAGAAAGTTCTTATTGGTTATAAGAGCTTGCCCCCATTTTCCGCTAGCTCTTATTGGTTAAATGTTACAAGGTTTGCTTATATAAGGCGGGTTTTACTGCTGTTTAAGCAAGCAAGTCACGATGTAAATAAAGAGTTGAAGTTCACCATTCAGAGGCTTGTCTCCATTCTTTCTCGCCCATGCTCAAACTTAACAGGAAATAGGCAGTGAGTCGTGAAAACATAGAAAGTCAGAAATGTAAGGGACAGATTAGAGGCTCCCTTATCTTCAAAGGTATAAACACTCTAGTCTGCAAACCTTCCTTGCAGATCTTCAATTCTGGATTCAGATATCACTTAATCTCATTCTGCCACTTGCTTTTCTCAGGGCAGCATATCCAGACAGTCAGTTTAACATGCTGTCCTCTGTCCATGAGAGGGCACAACAATTTCAGAAGGATGCAGTCCATTTCAGAAACAAGAGGGGAGAATATGCAAAGCAATGCAAGTTATGAGGCAGAGACTGGTGAATTTTCTCATCCATGAGAAAAACATCGAATTGCCCTTCCGGGGCCAAGAGAAGAGACAGGTTCTGACAAATGGATTAGAGAGGAAGTTGTCAGAAGCTGATTGGGTGTTGGTCAATTGAGTAAGAGAGATTCTCCTTTCCAGCTGTCCTTAAATCCTCTAGATATAACTTGGACCAGAGGTGGTATTCAGCAGGTTGTGACCAGTTCTGGAGAACTGGTAGTGGAAATTTTGAGTAGTTTGGAGAACCGGCAAATACCACCTCTGACTGGAGATTTTACAGTATCCTTCCCCTGCCACACCCATCAAGCCATGCCCACAGAACCCAAAAATTAAAAATTTTGAATCCCACCACTGTCTCGGACTGTCACCTGATCCCATGCATTAGATGGTGCAAGTGTCCATGGAATGGATAGAGGTTGATGTGGGCTTGAGCAATAAATTGAGCACTGCCTATCAGTGGGGGCCGAGAGGCAGGCCATTCAGTATAGTGATTTTGATGCTGAAACCTCTGTGGGTGGCCATGGTTCATAAGAAATACTATTCAGTTCTACTGAGCCCTCCTCCCCTTCAGCACCTGCCAATTTTCTGGGTTGCCTGCAGTATCTGAGCTAGAGGGAGGACATCTCCCATATCCATGAAAAACCTGCTGCCACTCCTGCTGACCCAGTTCCCCTCTTCATGACCATGAAGGTTGAGGTAGCAAGGACTGAAGTGGAAAAAATGCAGGACTGTCAGCCAGCATACTATTATGTTTGACCTATTGTCGGTCGATCACTCGTTTTAGCACCCACCATGTGTATGTTCTGTTAACTGGGCTGCCAATACACCATGCAGGGGACCTGGGATGAAAGAGGAGCTATGATTTCAAGCCACTCTGTCCTCATCATATGACACACATCCCCATCAGCCACTTCATCAGCACATCAGACAATGTGCCCAGATAGACACCTGACCTTCACTCCCATTTCTGAATTGTCAGCTTAATTGTCATTAAGGTACATATGCGACATTGTGCTGATAGCAAAGCTTATTTCAGAGAACATGGGAAATCCCACTTCAGCTTTGGTGGTTCAGAAAAACTTGAGGTCACCTAACCTTGACTATTATTAAGCAATAATAATGCTCTGTGAGGATCATGGAAATGAAACCAGGAGAATCCATGCATCCACTTTTTATCTTGTTCCACAATGAAACTGTAAAGAGGATACTTGCCACCCTGCTTTCTGAATCAGGGCTTGTCTGTTGGGGCAGGACAATGGATGTCAGTTTACTTTTCTGGCAGCTCAAGGGCTGAAGGGAAGCATGTTGCAGTGGCCACGTATTTATCTCCCTTGGGGGATGCACTAAGTCTTCATGTTATACCTTGCCAAACACCAATTTATATCCACTCTTGTAGCCTTTGCCAGATTGCATGAACACTGGTTGGAACCGCTAAATCTTTGGGTCTAATATTCAAAATATTCAACTTCACCAATCATTTCCACACCCAAAAACTACTGAAAGCATATCCAGCATTAAAATTGAGAGAATTTGGGGAGGGAAATGTTGCTTCATTCTTTCTCTCCATTTGTTTAGATCATTTTCCTTGAAGGCACAGAAGACAGAAAAAAAAAAATCAAACAGCACTAATTTCAATTTATTTGAATGGTTAAAGTAGCTGTTTTCCAGAGCATTTTTCCTCTTTCCCCAGGTATGACAATCACCAAAGCTTCTACGGAAAGAAATGATGTTTCTCAAAAACAAGGTATATGTGTACTTTCAAGATAATATTCTCTTCCAGTTCCTAATTCTTGAAGCATCCTTTTTTCCAAGGTTGTGTTATTTGTTACTTGTAAAATGATTGCCTGATTTTGAGTGCAACCAGAGCTGCTATTTTTGGAACAATTTAGCTTTTGTAAAAGAATCCAATGTTCAATTTATTTGAGGTCACTGGGTGCCCTTATGGACCTTTGGCTCTTTGTCGGTGGACCAAACTAAGGACTGTATTTCCACTGTAGTCTGTTTGGTTAAAAAGCCTTGCCAATACCTTCTCTTCCACATCTGGCTACCTTTTCATCCAAAGAGACGGACTCTGTAAGAGGATGAGTCCTTCAAATCCCCAAAAGCCAGCTTGAACTGAGAAAGGACCAGCCCGTGCCTGACTCTATCCGGTTCCCTGCTCTACCTGTCAGTCTCACTCCAGAGTGAAGACAAAGCAAAATAGGTTAGGAGTCCCAATCTACTGTGCTCTATAAATGAATGAAGGCACAAATGAAATATATATTCCAATCAAAACTAGCTCTCCCTTCATGGAACTTTCCAAAGGTACTGGCTGCATGTAATGAGCCTAGAAATGCAGCATTTCTAGAGGGAACCTGGCTGGAGAACATTGGTAGAAAGTCCAGTAAAGATATTTACCGTTCTTTTCCATCTGCTCTCCACCTTTCTCTCCTTATTGTGGGCTTTTTTTCTTTTACACAGATACAATCAGTTTCATTAATGTGATCAATACACGTTTCATTGCTGCAAGAGGGGGAGCCCGAATTTCTCTTAGCTGTTCTTTTGGCTCTTGGGCAAGTTGGTATAAAGAGAGTGAGAAGGACAAATACCAGGAGATTAGGGACAGCTCCAGAGTCCATGTGACCAGAAATACTTCCGTGGTAATGATGCAGATCAGCAAACTCCAGCATACTGACAATGGTATCTACCATTGTATGAACCGGGACTTACTGAAGCCATCATGTGGTACTGAACTCAAAGTCATGGGTAAATTTTTAATCTTCTAAATATTGCCTTCTCTGATGCTACATGTTTGGGTATCACGATGTGTGGACAATACTTCTTGGCACAAAGCCACACATTCTGTTCCCAGAGAATAATGTACCAGCTAATATCTGGGACTCTGTTCATACTGGCAGCCTGTTGTAGCTCGAGACGTAGCTTTTTCTCTGGTAAAGAGAAAAATAACTAGAGCATACAAAACATTTGCTAGACCAATACTCAAATACAGCTCATCAGTCTGGAACCCACATTACGTATCTGATATTAACAGTTGAGAAAGTCCAGAAATATTTCACAAGAAGAGTTTTCCACTCCTCTACTCATTGCAGAATATCTTATGCCACCAGACTCGAAATTCTAGACCTAGAAAACCTAGAAATACGGCGCCTTTGGTCCGATCTAAGTATGGTATATAAAATCATGCATTGCAATGACTTACCTGTCAATGAATACTTCAGCTTCAACCATAACAACACAAGAGCAAGCAATTGATACAAACTCAAGGTTAATCGAACCAAACTTGATTGCAGGAAATACGACTTCAGCAACAGAGTGGTCAATGTCTGGAATACTCTACTTGACTACTTCTTCCCCAAAGCCCCACAAACTTTAACCTTAGACTATCTACTATTGACCTCACCCCTTTCCTAAGAGGTCTATAGGGGGCATGCATAAGTGCACCAACCTGCCTACTGTCCCTGTCCTATTGTTTATTTTATTTTTTTATTTTTCTTATATCTATCTATGTATTCATAACTATGTTTTTACTTATACCTGTTATCTTGTAAGCAATTGACAAAAATAAATAAATAAAATAAATAGAATACAATAGAATAGAATACAATAGAATAGAATAGTTGAAAGGAACCTTGGGAGGTCTTCTAATTCAACCCCCTGCTTAGGCAGGAAATCCTACATCATTGCAGAAAAATGGTTGTCCAATCTCTTCTTAAAAACTTCCAGTGTTGGAACATTCACAACTTCTGGAGGCAAGTTGTTCCACTGATTAATTCTATCAGGAAATTTCTCCTTGGTTCTAGGTTTCTTCACTCCCTTGATTAGTTTCCACCCATTGCTTCTTGTCCTGCCCTCAAGTGCTTTGGAGAATAGATTGTCCCCCTCTTCTTTGTGGCAATCCCTGAGATATTGAACATTGCTATCATGTCACCCCTAATCCTTCTTTTCATTAAGCTATATATATATATATATACAACCCCAGAAACTGTTCTTTTTATGTTTTAGCCTACAGTCCCCTAATCATCTTTTTTGCTCTTCCTAGAGCAGGGGTCTGAAAACTTAAACACTCAAAGAGCCATTTGGACCCGTTTCCCACAAAAAAGAAAACATGGGGAGTCATAAAACTAGGGTGGGCCTAGTCAATTTGACAGTCACATGACCCCCTCCACCCACACCTACCCAAGTTTTGTGGCTCCCTTTATATTCTTTTAAACAGGTATCTCTGTCTCTCTGTCTCTGACTCTCTCTCACACACACATACACATCTCTCTTTCTCCCCCTCTCTTTCTCATCTCTCTCTCTCTCTCTCTCATCTCTTTCTCCCTCTCTTTATCTCCCTCATTCCTCTTTCTCTCCCTCTTTCTTTCTCATCTCTCTCTCTCATCTCTCTCTTTCATCTCTCACCTCTTTCTTTCTCATCTCTCTTTCTCCCACTCCCCCTCTCTCTCTCATGTCTCTCTGTCAATGCAGCCTTAGAATTGTATTGGCTTTTTTGGCAGTTACAGCACACTGCTGGCTCATATTTAAATAGATGTTCACTAGGAGTCCAAGATCTGTCTCACAGTTACTACTATTGACCGAGGTACCACATATCGTATACTTGTGCATTTGTTTTTCTTACCTAAATGTAGAACCTTATTTTTTTCACCACTGAATTTAATTTTGTTAGATAGCGCTCAATGTTCAAGTCTGTCAAGATCCTTTTGTATCTTAAGCCTATCCTCTGGAGTGTTGGCTATTCCTGCTAGCTTGGTTTGTCTGAAAATTTGATGAGTTCCCTATCTATCCCCTCATCCAAATCATTGCTGAATATGTTGAAGAGTACTGGGTCTAAAACAGAGCCCTGGGCTGCCCCACTGCATACCTCCCTCCAGGTAGATGCAGTTCCATTGAGGACTGCATTTTGAGTGCGGTTGGTCAGCCAGTTACAAATTCATCTGGTGGCAATGCTATCTAATCCACATTTTTATATTTTATCTAGTAGTAGGTTATGATCTACTTTGTCAAATGCCTTACTGAAGTCCAAGTAAATTATATCAACAGCATTCTTCTGGTCCACTAATTTTGTCAAAGAATGCAATAAGATTAGTCTGTTATGATCTGTGTGATGACTCGTAGTCTCTTAAAATAACCCAAAACCCAAAACATATATTAAAGTCCGGTAAAGCCTTCAACTTAACTTCACTGTTTTATTAGGCACAGTTTAAAGTCACAAAAATAAATAATGAGGCAAACAAAAAACCAAAACAAATCGCATTGATGAGAGTTCCAAATCAAGCCAAGATAACTAATTATAAACTCCAGGAAAATAACTGAGAAAAGTCTATGGGAAGAAGGCCAGCAAAGATAAACCTCTTTCAAGGTAAACACTAATTGACTTCAGCAATTCTAACTGTGCAGTTGCAAACACCCGCAAGCCACGTGGTGGATCATGGTAATCTCCTCTTGAATAGACCTAGCTTTTCCCGATCCTCTCCTCCCTGTGTTACCTAGGATGGATAGGGGATGGGCCTGGATCCTCCTCTGACTGCTCAGCCGGCCTCTGCCATTCCCCAGCCTCCTCCACCACCTCTGGAGCCACACTTGCACTCCCTGTTGGCTGTTCCTTCTCTTCCTCAGAGTCAGACTCCACCAAGGGCATGACACTATTCCCCCCCACAGGGCCCCCACCCCTGGGACCAGATAGACGAGGACATTGAGGAAACCGAGCATGAAAATCCTGGACCAAATGAGGAGCATGAACATCAGTGGCATCGACCCAGGTGAAGTCCTCTGGTCCATAACCTTTCCATGCCACCAAATACTGAAATTGACCCCACAACTGGTGTGAATCTCGGATGCTATCCACTTCATACTTCTCCTCTTTCAGAGGGGCTGTGATGGAGCCGGTCTATGCGGACTGTCGGACGAGGCAGGGACTAACAGGGAATGATAAAAAACAAGATGGATATGCCTGGTCCGTGGCAGGGAAAGACGATAAGCCACAGGATTGATCACCCCCTCTACCGGAAAAGTAGATGGTGATCAAGCTTTTTCGATGGTCATGTTGTTGGCTCTCTCTAGTTGATCGTGGACGATGTGGTGCACGGTTTTAACTACTGCAAAAATGTATCCACTGCCGGAACTGGGGAATCAGACAGGGCTAAAGGGAAAAGTTGTGGATGAAACCTATAGTTAACAAAGAAAGGGGACACATGGGTGGATACATGTTGAGCATTGTTATAAGCGAACTCTGCCACCGGCAGCACCTCCACCCAATTGTCTTGTTAAGTATTGCTGAAACAGCGGAGGTACTTACTAAGAGTAAAGGTATTTACTCTCTCTGTCCCATCAGTTTCAGGGTGATAAGCAGATGACAGACACTCTTGAACCTGCAGTTTCGTGAGTAGGGTCTGCCAGAAGTGTGCCATAAACTGTATCCCCCAATCTGATACCATGCGGTCTGGTAACCCATGCAACTGAAAAACGTGGGAGATAAACAATTAAGCCATTATCTTGGCCGATGGAAGACCCGCACATGGAATAAAGTGGGCCATTTTAGTCAACATATCCACCACCACCAATCAAGTCAATTAGTGTTTACCTTGAAAGAGGTTTATCTTTGCTGGCCTTCTTCCCATAGACTTCCCGTTCGATGGTGGCAACTCAATGATGAAATCCAATGAAACTGCCCTCCACGGTCATTCTGGCATGGGCAAGGGCTGCAATAGACCAGGGAGCGCACCAGGAACATACTTGCCTTGGCGACAGATCCCACAGAACACCACATATCCCAACACATCATATTTAAGTCTCGACCACCAAAATGTCCTAGAGATGCGGTGCAGTGTTTGAACACCCCAAAGTGTTCTGCTGCTGGACTATTATGACATTGACGTAGGATAAGGCCACGAAGAGGACCTCCAGGCACGTAAATGTGACTACGGAACTACAGCAGGTCCCCAATATACGCCCAAGGAGTCTCTTGTCTCTCATTCTCATCCAATTCTCAACGTCGAGCTGTCACAAATGGGTCCTGCCACTCCGCCTCCTGAATCCTCACTCAAAGGTCCACAGGTTCCTCGGTGGCCACAAACTGCTGCAACGGAATCACTGTCCTCGGTGGCCGCAAACCACTCCAACGGAATCACCGTCCAGGACAAGATTTTATCCTCCCTTCGGGTAAACTTGGGCTTCTGAGTTAGGGCGTTGATTCCCTCTACTCGGAACATAGGTCACCTGGAAATCAAATCGAGCAAAAAATAAGGACCATCTCACCTGATGCTGGTCCAATGTCCAAGCTGTATGTAGGTGTTCCAAATTGCGATGATCCGTCCGAGCCTCAATTTTGTGACAAGCCCCCTCCAGGTGGTGCTGCCATGTCTCAAAAGCGACCTTAACCACCAATAGCTCCTTGTCCCAAATTGTATAGTACCGCTCTGGAGCCGACAACTTCCAGGAATAATAAGCACACGGGAACAAGGTGCCTGCAGGAGCATAGGCCTGGAGGAGCACCGCACCAACAGCCACATCAGAAGCATCTGTTTCCACCAAAATGGCTGGCCTGGATCAGGATGTTTGAGGATAGGCTCAGAAGCAAAGGCGACTTTCAATGCCTTGAAAGCTGCCTGCTCCTCAGCACCCCAATGGAACTTCTCCCCCTTCTTGAGCAGATTAGAAAGGGGAGCAGTCAAGGCAGCAAAGTAGGGAATAAATGTGCAGTAGTAGTTCGCAAACCCCAACAGTCGTTGCGCATTCTTAACACGCTGTGGAGATTCCCACTCCTGCAACGATTGAATTTTTTCTGGGTCCATTTCCACCCCAGCAGGTGAAATACGAATCCCAAGAAGTCAATCATGGTTTGTGCAAACTGACACTTCTCACACTTAGCAAACAGGTGGTTATCACGCAAACGTTGCAACATTAGCTGCACTTGCTGCCAATATTCCTGCAGGAAGTCTGAGTAAATCAAAATGTCATCTAAATAAATGACCATGAATTGATCTAACAAATCACGGAAAACATCATGCATGAAATGCATGAACACAGCAGGGGCATTGGTTAATCCAAAAGGCATCATGGTATATTCAAAATCCCCATACCTCATCCAGAAAGCTGTTTTCCACTCGTCCTCTGCATGAATGCAAACCAAATTGTAGGCCTCACGCAAATCCAACTTCATAAAGATCTTAGCTTGACGAAGCCGCTCAATCAGTTCAGGGATGAGGGGAAGCAAGTGCCGATTCCTCACTGTGATTGCATTCAATTTGCAGTAATCACAACACAAACATAGCTCCCCCTATTTCTTTTTCACAAAAAGCACTGGTGAAGCCAACGGGGAGGTAGAAGGCCGGATGAACCCTTTCCGGAGCTTATTGTCAATAAAATCCCGCAACACGGCCAACTCCAGTTCCAACAGGGAATATATCCAACCCACCGGCAATTTTGCATTGCGCAACAGGTCGATTGGACAGTCATAACCCCGATGCAGAGGCAAATGATCCGCCTCCTTCTCCCCAAACACATCAGCAAAGTCCACCAACTCTGCAGGTAGATCCAGGTCCATGGGTGAAGCCACACTCCCTGCACAGGAGCACAAGCAATGGTTGGCACACTTCCTATCAAGAAACTGCACAGCTCCAGATGACCAGACAATCTGTGGATCATGGGCCTGTAACCACTCCAAACCCAGCACCCAGAAAATGAGGCACTGCGGCAGTGTAAAACACGGTTTCCTCCACATGCTGCCCAATACGCATGCAAAGGGGTTTGGTTGCAGCAACCACAGGTCCCAAACGAAGCGGCTGACCATCAATTGTCTCTACCATTACTGGTGAGGATACCTGTTGCTGAGGAATGAACCACTGCTTGACAAAATGAGCATCCATGAAATTGGCTGTGGCCCCTGAGTCAACCAAAGCTGGGATCTCCGCTCCCACACCAGGCATGAACACACTTGCTGACGGCACAATAGCGACTGTGGTGGAGATGTTGAAGATGTCAAAGGTGGCAAGGGTGGTGAAGATGGTGAGCCTATGGACTTTACACCCTGACCTGCAGACCCCCCATAGGCGGAGTGATGCTCATTTCCCGCCACCACAGGTGTCGCTGCTGTGGATGTCTTAACAGGACATTTGACCGCAAAATGGCCTCGATTGCCACAATAGAGGCATACATCATCACGATGATGTCTATTCTTTTCTACTTGAGTCAGGTGGCCAGCCCCAACTGCATGGGTTCCTCTAAAGGCACTTCCACCAAGGGCGCCATCTTGCTGGAAACAGATAGTCTCTGTCCGTCATCGCACCCATTGCTGCTGAAGTCTAGCACTGATACGAAGACACAAATGCATGAACTCCTGAAGGGTGCGAGGGCATTCAGTGTGCACCAACTCATCCAGAAGCTCCAATGACAAACCCTCCTGGAACTGGTCTAATAGTGCTGCCTCATTCCATTGTACATCCTGATCAACCACCCGAAAACTAGCAATATAATCCATGAGTGAGCCACGCCCCTGCTTCAACTCTCTCAAATGTCTGTTTGCTGTTTAGCTTTGAACAGGGTCCTCAAACATGGCCTGAAGCTGACGGCAAAATTCGGCGTAATTGTCCAACACCTGGTTGGGCTGGGTCAGCAGAGGCATCGCCCAATGTGCTGTAGAGCCTGACAACAAACTAATCAAAAACCCCACCTTATCCTGGTCAGTGGGACAGTCCTCAGGCCGAAGACTCATGTAAAGCTGGCCCTGCCCAAAAATGCTAGAAATTGGGCCAGCGAACCATCAAATTTATCTGGCACTGCCAATGGGCATTTTCAGCGTGGCCGGGAAGCTTGCATTTGTGCCATCTATGCAGTCAAAAGAGCCACTTGCTCTTTTAACTGGGCAATTTCTGCTCTGAGCTGATCCATGGTCACCCCACAAAAAGCAAAAATAAGTTGAAGGGGTGGCTGAAGTCAAAATGTGATGACCCGTAGTCTCTCAAAATAACCCAAAACCCAAAACATATATTAAAGTCCGGTAAAGTCTTCAGCTTAACTTCACTGTTTTATTAGGCACAGTTTAAAGTCACAAAAATAAATAGTGAGGCAAACAAAAAACCAAAACAAACCACACTGATGAGAGTTTTGAAGCCAGCCAAGATAATTCCAGGAAAATAACCGAGAAAAGTCCATGGGAAGAATGCCAGCAAAGATAAACCTCTTTCAAGGTAAACACTAATTAACTTCAGCAATTCTAACTGCGCAGTTGCAAACTTATATACATAGGTCCCACCTGCAAGCCTTGAGGAGGATAATGGTAATTTCCCCTTGAGTAGACCTCGCTTTTCCCTGATCCTCTCCTCCCTGTGTGACCTAGGATGGATAGGGGATGGGCCTAGATCCTCCTCTGATTGCTCAGCCGGCCTCTGGCCTTCCCGAGCCTCCTCCACCACTTCTGGAGCCACACTCCCACTCCCTGTTAGCTGTTCTTCCTCTTCCTCAGAGTCAGACTCCACCAGGGGCATGACAATTTGTTTTTGACAAAGCCATGTTAGCTTTTGCTTATTATTTTGTTTGCTTCTGGGTGTTCACTGATTCATTGTTTGATTATCTTTTCCAGAATATTCCTTGGTATTGAGGTCAGGCTGATGGATCTGTAGTTTCCTGGATCTATTTTTCCCCCCTATTTTGAATATGGGAACTACATCAGGTCTTTTCCAGTCCTCTGGCAGTTCCCCAGTGCTCCAGGATCTTTGAAAGATATAGTTCAGTGGTTCTGAGATCATATCTGCCAGTTCCTTCAGAACCTTGAGGTGCACTCTACCTATTCCTGGTGATTTGAACTCGTCTAGGGTAGACTGGTACTCACCTACCATTTTCTTCCCTATTTTAATTTGTGTTCCTAATCTGTTTTTTGTGGTGCTGTTTTGATAGATTGGACTGTTTTTTTCCCTTTGTGTAAAGATAGATGCAAAAGATGAGTTAAGTAGCTCTGCTTTCTCCCTGTTGCTTGTCACCTTCTTGCCATTTTCTCCCAGCAATGGACCAATGTACAATTGACTTTTTTCTTGTTTTTAACATATTGGAAAAAGTTTTTTTATTATTTTTCTTTTATTTTTGTTGCAATCCTTTGTTCATTGTGATCCTTAGCTTCCTCACTTCATCTTTGCAGGCTTGACTATTTGTTGATATTCTGCCTTAGTTATGTACCCCTCTTTCCATTTTTATACTTGTCCTTTTTGTCGTTCAATATGTCAGAGTTCTTTGTGCAGCCATGCTGGTTTCTTTTGAGAGCTATTATTTTTCTTCTTCATTGGTATTGTGCTAGACTAGGCTTTTATAATCTCAATTTTTAAATTTTTCCAAGCTTCTTGATTTGTTTTTCTCTTGAGGATTCTATCCATGGAATCCTTCCCAAGCTCTAAGTTTATTGAAATTAGCTCTCTTAAAATCCAAGGCTCTAGTTTGACTTTGTTCTGGTGCTTGTGCTTGCATAACGCTGAATTCCAATATTGCATGATCATCCCTCCCCAAGGTTCTTGAAGCTTCAACACCTTCTATCATTTCACCTCTGTTAGTGAGAATTAAGTCCAATATGGCTGATTCCCTAGTCCCTTCTCTACTTTTTGGGACACAAAGTTGTCTGCTAGGTTTGTCAGAAACCTGTTTGATCTTCCACTTGGTGCAGAGTTGTCTTCCAGTTGATGTCAGGGTAATTTAAATCTCCCATTACTATTGTGGTGTGCTTCCTCAGTTAACTGACTAGCAAAATGTTCATCTATTTCCTCTGTTTGGTTGAGTGGCCTATATTATACACCTATGGTAATGTCATTCCCCCTGCCCGCTTTACATTGACCCAAATGCATTCCAGGCAGTTTTCATCAATTTTTGTACAGTTTTTCATTGGACCAGCTGCAGACATTGTGATTAATATAAGCAAACCCTTCCCTTTTACACCTCTTCTTTAGCCACACATTGAACTTCACTATACACTGGCCTTTTCCTTTTTGTTCCTTATATACTGGTAAAACCTCTAAAAAGATAAGCCTAAAGCAGGGGTGAGCAAACTTTTTGGCTTGGGGGCCGCATTGACTTTTAAAATTTGACAGACGGGCCGGGTCAGCACAAGATTTTTTGGGAATCGCACCCCCCATCCTTTCCCCACCCTCTTCTCCTCCTTCCCCTCCCCTCAGAGGCCCCCTGAATCAGGAGTTGCTACCTCTGGCGCAGCTCCAGTCCCGTGTTGCCTCAGGAAGGGAAAGGCAAAAAGGAAGAGCCACGGCGGTGCTTTGCAACGGCAGCAGCGGCACCGGAGGCTCAGGCTCAGCATCTCCTGGTTTTGCCTTTTCCTTCCCGAGGCAACGTGGGACTGGAGCCGCGTGGAGCTGCACCGGCAGTAGCAACTCCTGACAGCCCCAGCTGGACACCTGAGCGGACACCTGAGCCCGGGTGGAACTGCCTGTTGCTGCTGCCGGAGCATCGCCGGGTCACCTCCTCCAAGCAGCCCGCCCACCCGCCCGCCAGGCTTCCCCTCCGCTGCGCAGCTTGGGGCCAGGTGCGAGCGCCCACGAGTTAAAACGAAGCCGAAAGTTCCTGGGAAATTGCTCGGGTTTCCGGGGCTTCCAGGGCTTTGCAAAGGCAAAGTTTGCAGGCAGGAGCGTCTTCCTGCCAAGGAGTGGGAAGGGTTTTGCCTGGCGGGTGGGATGGGCTGCTTGGAGTGGGCTGCCATGCGGCTTGGGACTAGGCGCGAGCGCCCGCAAGTTAAAAGTTGCTGGGAAGTTGCTCTGGTGCTGGGAGCAGGCTTTTAAAGTGCCACCCAAGCAAAGTTTAAGCAGCCTGCCCGCCTGCCGGGTGGAACCCTTTCCGCTCCTTGGCGGGAAGACGCTCTAGCCTGCAAACTTTGCTTTTGCAAAGCCCTGGAAGTCCCGGAAATCCGAGCAACTTCCCAGCAATTTTTGGCTTCGTTTTAACTCGCAGGCACTCGCACCTGGCCCCGAGCCGCATGGCGGAAAAGAAGGCCGGTGGGTGGGCAGGCTGCTTGGAGGAGGCTCCGGGCTTCCCCTCCACCAAGCGCGAGCGCCCGCGAGTTAAAATGAAGCCGAAAGCTGCTGGGAAGTTGCTCGGGTGCTGGGAGCAGGCTTTTAAAGTGCCACCCGAGCAAAGTTTAAGCAGCCCACCCTGCCCACCGGGTGGAATCCTTCCCGCTCCTTGGCGGGAAGACGCTCCAGCCTGCAAACTTTGCTTTTGCAAAGCCCTGGAAGCCCCGGAAAACCAAGCAACTTCCCAGCAACTTTCAGCTTTGTTTTAACTCATGGGCGCTTGCACCTCACGAGCTGCATGGCAGCCCGCTCCAAGCAGCCCATCCCACCCGCCAGGCGGAACCCTTTCCGCTCCTCGGTGGGAAGATGCTCCAGCCTGCAAACTTTGCCTTTGCAAAGCCCTGGAGGCTCCGAAAAACCAAGCAACTTCCCAACAACTTTCGGCTTCGTTTTAACTCGCGGGCACTCACACCTTACCCCGAGCCGCACGGCAACCTGCTCCAAGCAGCCCGCCCCACCTGCTGGGCGGAACCCTTCCCACTCCTCGGCGGGAAGACGCTCCAGCCTGCAAACTTTGCCTTTGCAAAGCCCTGGAAGCCCCGGAAAACCGAGCAACTTCCCAGCAACTTTCGGCTTCGTTTTAACTCGTGGGCACTCACGCCTCGCCCCGAGCCATATGGCAACCCGCTCCAAGCAGCCTGCCCCACCCACCGGGCGGAACCCTTCCCGCTCCTCGACGGGAAGATGCTCCAGCCTGCAAACTTTGTCTTTGCAAAGCCCTGGAAGCCTCGGAAAACCAAGCAACTTCCCAGCAACTTTCGGCTTCATTTTAACTCGCGGGCGCTCATGCCGCGCCTGAGCCACGTGGCGGAGGGGAAGCCCGAAGCGCCACCGGGTCACCTCCTCCAAACAGCCCACCTGCCCGCCGGGCTTCCCCTCCGCCACGCGGCTCAGGGCCAGCCGCGAGCACCCGCGAGTTAAAAGGAAGCCGAAAGTTGCTGGGAAGTTGCTCGGGTGCTGGGAGCAGGCTTTTAAAGTGCCACCCGAGCAGGACCGCTGAGCTGGGAAACGGGGCACCAAGGCAGGGCAAGGCTCCTCCAGCAGCGGCCTACCTTTAGGTGGCTCCAAGCAGCCCGCCCCGCCTGCTGAGTGGAATCCTTCCTGCTCCTCGGCGGGAAGACACTCCAGGCTGCAAACTTTGCCTTTGCAAAGTTTAAGCCTGGAAGCCCCGGGAAAAAAAGGGGGATTGGTGGGGACTCACCTTCGGAGAGGTCGCACTCGAAGGTATTCTCGAACTCCCTGCCGAGGCCTTTGCAAAGTTCTTTTCTTTCCTACCCCTAGATCGCTCCGCACTGTTTTGCAGCTTTGGAGGCCACGCAGCACAGGGCAATACGCCATGCCCAGCGATTTTTTTTCAGGGGCGGGCCGTATTGGACAGACCAATGGCAGCGATTTTTTTTCAGGGGCAGGCCAGATTGGACAGACCAATGGGCCGGATGTGGCCCGTGGGCCATAGTTTGCCCACCCCTGGCCTAAAGCCTATCCTACTAAGTTCCTTTCCCAAGCTCTGGAAATCATTTTGCACAGAAAATACATCTTTTTAAGGCAGATCATTGGTGCCAAGATGTACAATAGCATCAACATCACAGTCCTTACTAGCATTCTTGACTATCTTAAAAATACACCCCTTGTCTCTGCAGGCAGTAGAACCTGGAAGATATCTGACTTCTTTCAAAATCTCCATATTCTTTCCTAAATTTACATCCCTTACAATTAAAATGTTATACAAGCTAAGGATATTTAGGTACACACATGTGGCACCTAAATTGCATCACAGGATTTCAATTCTGTCCTGGTATAGTACAGGACTATTTTCATTCCAAAGATGGAAATGAAAACAGTGTCAGAATTGGTATTTCTGTCAATGTAGTCCTAGGATAGAGGTGTACACAATCATGTTATGATAAGCAAAGCACAGAAGTAAAGTGGGTTCATCTTGTTGTTTTGAAGGTATCAGCACCTATGAGCAAGTGCAAAGTCGTCACAACGTGAAAGATGCTATCATCTTAATCCAGACAATTCTTCTTGTCCTTTTTGTGAGCATACCCATGTTCCTAACCCAAGGGAAGGTAAGTGAGTGGAACATTCATAATAGCAATTCAGTTGAGGCCTTGACTGACCACAAGACTATAATGGCTATTTCTGATATGAGTGCATGTGGGTGGTTTCTTCCTGAGTAAGGGATGGACTTTTGGGTATTTTGAAGCGCTGCAGGAATATAGTTCAAGACAGTGAGACTGCTTTCTCAAGATGGAATCTAGGGGCAGGGGTGGTGGCTTTCATGCAGACTCAACCCCAAGGAAATGCCACCAGCAAGTATCTGAGTGTGCACCTTCTTACTCTCAGCCCATTTCCTCTAGAACAGTTGACTCAGATACAAGGGTGGCCTCTTTCTTATTTTCATTCCGGAGAGCTATTAAGGTCTGGCTCTTCTGGAGGATGTTTGGGGATGTTTCACTGGTACATAGCACCAGCACAATAATATATCTGACATGATTTTGATTCTTGTTTCATGTTCTGCTATGTAAATGAACAAATATAAAATATGAACAAATAAATGAGAAAACACTTGAAATACTTCAGTAACATACAAACTGGCAATTGATTATCTGAAGATCATTGCCTCCAGAAGCAACAAATTGAGCAAACTCAAATCTGCTAAAGAAGGCTGAGAAAACTTCTGCTTTTGAGCTTGTTTCTCTAGCCATCGATTCCCCCCATCTCACCTCACCTCACTCACACTTATGGATGCCATAGCCTGATCCTCTAGAGTAACTGGACTACAGTTCCCATCATGAACAGACACTGAAACAAATCCTCCAAAAAGAAGCTGAGATAATGGGCTGAGGTAAAATCAGGTACATTTCTTAGGATGAAGCATATATTCTGTGAAAAATATGAACACAAAGCCCAAGCTGGAAAGTAGGGTAAGAGGACCTTACAAAGCAGATGGTGAACATAATGTTTTCCTGGGTTTGCCCATAATCAAATGGACTTCAGAAACAATCTCAAATATTTCAAAACCAGACATTACCATAAAGTGAGCACAGAGACTGTTATGTCCTGAGCATGGGCGCTAAGAATGGAGACAGTGAAACAGTGAACTTCAGAACTCTTTATTAGCATGGTGTGACAGCTCAAAACAATGGCTGTATTGGCCTCCTTTATATAGGCAAGCCATTCAGCATTTAACCAATGAAAACCAGGGAGTGCTAGCTCCGTTTAACCAATTAGAGAGGCTCGTTAATAGCCAATCAGATTCACCTGAACGGACCAATCTGATGTCGCTATTAACGGCCAATCAGAAGTGCAGGGCCAGAACCCTGCACTTTACTTCAAGCTCTCAATGAACTTTATTCACACATTATTCATTCACAACAGAGACCAAGAAGCAACTTTGCTTTCAAATCATCACATTTAACATCACAAGCTAACTCAAGTCTCTCTATCACTTTAGGGTGACAGAAAAGATGCCTCTGGGGAGGAACATACTTACGAGGTAAGCAACAGAGTAAGATATTCTTAGTCTTAACTTAAAATTGTAGGCATTTCTCTTCATATTCCATGCTTGCCTGACGTCTTCAGGCCAGAGAACTGGAGTCTCTATTTATACATAGAAATCTTGAATTCCCTTCTTCTCCAGAAAAACCCTATCTGGAACTCTGGGGAACCACTACCAGTTTAACAAATAATTCTGCCTTGGATGGATTATGGATCTAATTTAGAAGTCAGTTTCTTTCATTCTTGATGTCTGGCTGAACAATCTGCTAGTCAAGAACTGGACTGGATGGGCCTTTTGTCTCATTAAGGAGGATTCATTTTATGTCCCTGTAGGACATTGTTGGGGCAGTTCTTTTACTGGCGTGCAGAAAGAACAAAATTGAGTTGGACAGCATGTTTCTAACTCTCCCCACCACAAACAAAGCGCTTTGCTGCCCTGGTTTGCACCCTTTCCATTCATTGCCCTGGCTTGCACACTTTCCATTCATTGGCTGGTTCAATTTTTCTTCTTCTACAGGGGCTGACGGTTGAACTAGCCGATACGTATGAAGACATTGGTGTTTACCAAGACAAACCAGAGAAATGGGATTTGGGGGAACATCCATGTGAAGAATAAAAAGCCAGCAGCTGACTTTAACCAAAGGGACACCCATTCTTGGGGCAACCAGGATCCCCTGTAAAAATTCCACTCTAGAGAAGCTTTAAAAATGTGCTTATCTCTTGCTTGCAGCCGATCTGCTAGAAACTACTAAAAAGCAGTATCCACCAGATTCCTTGGGACAGCTGAATCAAAGTCATTCAAATAGGGAGAAGGGAGACAGAGACAATTTGAGCACACCATAAAAATGGAAGCAAAAAGAGCTGAGAAGACGAATGAATTTGTGACTAGATGGGCTTTTGGACTTGAGTTTGCTTGGCATTCCTTTTCCCAAATGGCATCTTTTTAATTAATAATTAATTAATCTCATTCCCAACTGCCTAGGCAAAGAGGATTGAATCTGATAAACTAGTATCTAACATCCCATTACTTCAGTTTCTTTAACCCAGGACCCTCCAGATGGTCTGGGACTACTCCCAGAATTCCTTCCCAAGATGGCTACGGTGACAATATCTGGAATATATTAGCTAAATAGGACACAATCTTTCCTACTGATATTTACAGTTTTGCAGTTGGGATTTTCCTTCTTTAGGCTCATGTTTTTAAAAAAGTCTCTAGCATCCTTATGAAAGAATTTCAAACATATATGCTGAACTTTTCAAAATAATAAAAAAATGTTTACTAGTAATCTTTTTTTCCCCAAACTTTGAGGTAGCATATTACTTCTTTGTTCCAGAAACATTAAAAATTGTGTTTTCAAATTTCTTCAGTACAGAAATCTGAAGATGACACATTTTTAGCTTAATATGCACAAGCAATTTTTTAGAAGCCACATTTCCCATCTGGGCAATGAACAACAGAACTATTTGTAAATAATTGTGTTTTGGGTCTATGGCAGCTCCAAGTGTCCTCCTGCTGGGTTGATTTTAAACAATCAGCATTTTCAGTTGCCAAATCTGGGTGAATCTCACAAGAGTTTAATTCAAACACATCTGGAAAGCACCAGGTTGGAAGAATGATATATTATGTATGGTAAAGGCTGCAGAGGTTTTTATTCCTAGGTGAACACATATGTCCATGGCAAAACCTTCAGAGGTTGCATTTCAAAAACCAAAGTATTGTTTTAAAACCCTTTTTGAAGTAGAGACCCAAAGGTTCTTATTCAAGAAGCAATTGGTCTTTCTGGTTTTCCTTTGATAATATTTAGCTTCTTGGATGAGAAGTGAAACATCTTCAAAGAAAAGTTAGAAAATCCCGATGCCTCTTGAAAAAGCAGCTTTGAGATAACCATGAACTGGATGACTGAGAGTCTCCATAGACATCTGAAATAGAGACCTAATCACTGTTGGCAAGCACAGAGGCTTTGCTAAAAAACAACCTGGGCAAAAGTATTTTGCTGCTCAAAATGGACCTGCTAAAAACTGACCTGGGCAGAGGTATTTTGCTTCCCAAAATGGAACTGTGTTTGCATAGACATCTATTACAAAATCTAATACAAAAATAGTGAAAGGCTTATTGTGAAGTCATAACACAAGCTCCATCTTTTGTACTAAGGGGCAAAATTTGTGTTGTGTTGTTTTGCAGATTTAACCCTTCCTCCGAAACAATATGTGTCTGTTCTTTCCTCATCCAGATCAAGTGTTTCCACTGAATGTTTGAAGCAGAAGATACTGCAAGGGATTTTTCCATTACTTGGCCTGATAAAGTCCATAACTAACCCTGTATTATCTTTTCATACTTGCTAAGGTTACCCTGTCACTCAATACTCTTCACATCAAGAAAGTGGCAATTCGAACCCACATTCCATATATAAAAAATGTATCCAGTTATTAATAAGACATTGCCCCAAAGGTCCTTTTAACTGTTTCAGGGATGCTCAATTTCATACTCTGGGCATATTTTTCTGCAAATTACTGACTGGAACCATTTACTTCCTGTTTTTTCACAATGCATAGCTAAATACCTCTTCTTCTCAGAAGAAAAAAATTGATATGCGAAGTAGGGGGACTGGGGGAAGTAGCTTCATGCACAGACAAAACCACAGTCGAAAAGTTGATTTTCATAATTCAGTTTCAGTTCTGCCTACTATGCCTTTGCTAGTCTGCTTCTACCTCTCAATATTTTTCAATTTGTAATGAATCTCAAAGCTGGGGTTCAAATTCAGCTCTGTTTAAAAGTCAATGTCCCACTTTTTCTTCCAGTCTGTCAGAACTTAAGTTGTCCTGAACCAGCCAAACCCAGAGCCTGTTTTATGCCAACTGAAAGACAGATAAGGGAGCACAAGGCTATCAATGATCATCAGTCACAACCGTCCCTATAGAGACAGAATCCTGGGGATCTCAGATAAGAAATTGATACACCCCCACCCTTATTTTTACCATTGCCTACAATCCTCAGTTAACTCCAGGAGAGACAAGAGATTGTCCAATTGTCATTGGTCTATGGAGAATTGGCAAGTCTCTTCCACCATGATACAGGTAAGTAACGAAGAGTAGTCCCTCAGCACCTATTTTGAACTTCTTCTGACTTTCTGCTTTTGAAAATTAAAGAAGAAAATGCATGGAAGTTGAATTGTGCAACAACAAATAGAAAAAAGATACGGAAGGAAGGAAGACCCTCCAAATCATCCAAAGCCCACTGCAGCCTTCAAGCCCAACCACCAGTATAAAGGAAATACATACTGGGCTCATTCAGAGGCAGACTTGTGTTATGTCCCACATGATGAGACTCAAACTAGCCTCCAAAGTAACAGACACGACTGACTCCTGCTTAACCAGATATTTAATTTAATTATTTAAAGCAATAGTGTTTCATTCTTCAGTACTGTCTAATATTTTGGAAAGGAATAACAAATTGTTTAAGGACTAAGTACAAAAAATGTATACAAAAAGTTAGATATTGCCTTAGTCATGCTTAGAGCAGACTCATAAATATGAATTTTTTTAAATATAATGAATACAGATAAATATAACCCATATAAACAAAAAGCTTAAAAGTGAGAACAGGTCGTGGAACAAAAGTTCAAGAAATACTGAACTAGAGAGACCTTTGCCACCTGAAACCAATCAAACAGAAAAATATTTAATCCATAATAATTATTAAACACTGCTGGATTTTGAAAGCACATTTTAAGAAGAGGCGCATAGCAACCTCCTTCAAGACATTTTGTGTAACCTCTGCTGAAGTCAGGCAGTATCAGTGAGGTTTAAAATAGTGATTATTCTTCTGTCTGATTAATGGAACCAGGTCTATCTGCTAGATTCTACAATAAACTTTCTCAGATTCTTGATGGGTGGTGTTCTGTACGGTCATTTGCATTCTTGAAACCCCGTGTTTTGATTGGCCAAAGCGCGGGGTGATCCGATTGGTCTAGCGAGCCGCGCTGATTGGCCCGCTGAGAATCTCCCGTGATTGGTGGAAACGAATCGCGGGAAATTCAAAGCGGTACCATTGGCCGCAGCCACCGCGGATTGAGAATAAAAAGCCACTGTTTTTCCCTCGAGACCGGACCGGTTCCGGGGACCAATAAAAGAGTGAAAACCAAGTCACTGACTCCAGGTCTCTTTACCGCGAAGGACACGACACTGGCGACGAAGGTGGGATCCCGAGGCTGAACCCCATCGAGCACGTGTCCGAAGGAAGCAAGACCGACGAGATGGCCAGCATCGCTCCGCCCGCGCCCTTTAATCCCGCTAGCGAGGACTGGGAATCATACACGGACAGATCCTCACGTTCCTCAAATGCAACAACATGAAGGACGCCACCGGGCCGAAGAAACAAGCCTTCTTCCTGACACACTGCGGGCCCACAGTGTTCAAGATGGTGAAAGACCTAGCGAAACCCGCTGACGTCAAAGAGATGGACTGGGCCGACCTCGAACCATTGCTCCGCAACCACTACGCCCCCACCATGCCCACCCTCATCAGGCGGCACGATTTTTAACGGAGGGACCAGAGACCTGGGGAAAGCATCAGCGATTTTATGGCGGAGCTGCGGAACCTAGGGGGCATGTGCGGTTTCAACGACATGGACGAGGCCCCACGGGACTGCGTCATGCTCGGACTTTGGGACCCAGTCCTACAGAGTCGGCTGATGGCCAAAAGCGACATCGCCCTCGCCGACGCCATCGCTGAAGCCACCGCAGCCGAGACAACCTGGAAATCGGCGAACCGCATGCGGAGACCAGACACCGGAGACTGCACTGTGACCACCGATCCAGGACGGGCGACCGAGGCCCAACCGGAAGCAAGTCACTGCGAGACCACCACCCACCATGGCGAATTCCACTCCGCCTCCGACACCAAGGACGAGGAGGAAATCCACCAGCTCCAGGTGGGACGCGACCAGCGAAATTGGCGGGGTCGTAAGTCGGGGACCGCATGTGCCGGGTGCGGAGGCGACCACCCTCGATCCGAGTGCCGTTTTTTCGATGCAGTCTGCCGGCACTGCGAAAAAAAGGGTCACATCGCCCGCGTCTGCCGATTGAGGAAGGCCTACAGCCCCAGACAGCGGGACCACAGCGAGCGGAGACAGGACAGCACAACCCCCAGACCCAGAGATCGCCAAGCCGACAGCCGATGGGACCAGAGCGGGCGGAACTGACGAGGTGGCGAAAACTGGCGGAAGGAGGAAACCCACCAGACGGTCATCATCGGCCACGCATCAACCACCAACGCCCGAAAAGTCTACGTGGAGGTAGGCATTGAAGGCGAGCCATGCAAAATGGAGGTGGACTCTGGGTCCTACCTCTCCATAGTCGCCTGGCAAGAGATCAAACGCTTGGTGCCTACCATCCACAAGAAGGGACTGGAGAACCAGAGACTAATCATCAAAGACTATCAGGGAAACCGCATCCCGGTAGTCGGAACCGGACAATTCAAAGTGACATTCAAGGGCCGCACTGCAAGGCTTCCCCTGACGATCGTGGACCAAGACCGACCCAGCCTCTTGGGGCTGCAATGGTTCGCACCGCTCAGAATCGAAGTCATGGGCATCAACCACATCGCTGAGACCGAATGGGAACAGCAACTGGCACGGGACTTCCAGGAAGTGTTCGATAGCACCCTAGGCAAGTACCAAGGGCCCCCCATCTCCTTCAGCCTAGACCCTAACATCCCCCCGAGATGCCTAAAACCTTTTGCATTCAGGCCAAAAATTGATGAGCAAATTGACAAGCTCGTCAAACAAGGGGTCCTACAACCAATCGACCACGCCCGGTGGGAGACCCCAATAGTCATCCCAGTCAAACCCAATGGGTCGGTAAGAATCTGCGGGGACTATAAGGCCACCCTAAATTGTGCCTTACAACAAAGCGCCTACCCCGTCCCAGTAATGCAGCACCTTCTTCACTCACTGGGGGGAGGCAAGGTTTTTGCGAAACTCGACCTGGCCCAAGCATACCAACAGCTGCCAGTCGACGCAGAAACCGCAGAGGCGCAAACCATAGTCACCCACTGGGGAGCTTTCCGATGTAACCGACTCCAGTCTGGAGTCAGCGTGGCACCTGGAATATTCCAGAGCCTCATGGAGAGACTCTTGCAAGGCATTAAGAGGGTGGTGCCCTACCTCGATGACGTGCTGGTGTCGCCAACCATCCAGCTAGAACTAGAGGGTTGGCTAAGGGAGGTGCTAACGAAATTCAAGGAAACCGGGCTAAAAAGTGAAGAGAGAAAAATGCCAGCTTTACACAGAGCGGGTCGAGTTCCTGGGGTACCTCCTAGACCGGCACGGCATCCACCCAACCACAAACAAAATCAGAGCCATTAAGGAGGCCCCCATACCCAGGTCAAAAACAGAACTGCAGGCATTTCTGGGACTGCTTAATTTTTACAATGTTTTCCTGCCCCAAAAGGCGACCGCCACCTGGACTTGGGGAAAACCCGAGGAAGCCGCTTTCAGGAAAACCAAGGACCTGCTCACCTCGGATGCCGTCCTCATCCAATACAATGAGACCCTACCACTCGCTGTCACATGCAACGCCTCACCCTTCGGCGTCGGCGCCGTCCTCAGCCACACACTCCCGGATGGAAGAGAAGCACCCATCGCTTTCTTCTCGAGGACACTCACCAAACCAGAGAGGAACTATAGCCAGCTGGACAAGGAGGCCCTAGCCATCGTCGCAGCAATGAAGAGGTTCCATGAGTACCTCTACGGCTGCACGTTCACAATCATCACAGACCACAAGCCGTTGCTGGGCATCCTGGCAGAGAACTGGGCTACCCCGAACATCTTATCTCCCAGAATGACAAGGTGGTCTGAATTCTTTGCCGCTTACAGCTACCGGCTCACACACCGACCGCCATTACCCGACCTAGACACCAACCCAGCACCCACAACGAGCACCCTCAGCATAGAGATTCTGCCCGATCTACCCATAACCGCGTCAGACATTGCCCGAGAAACCAATAAAGACAAACATCTGGCGCGGGTGTTACATTGGGTAGAGAAAGGGTGGCCAGAAAAGGACAACGACGAAGGATTCAAAACATTCCGGAACCGGCAAACGGAACTCTCGCTACAAAAAGAGTGTGTACTATGGGGGGATAGGGTTGTTATCCCAGAAAAACTGCAAGGGAAGGTATTGGATTTGTTACACGAGGGGCACCCGGGCATAGTTAGAACTAAAGCCCTGGCCAGAAGTTACGCTTGGTGGCCAGGGATGGATAAGCAAATTGAGGCTTGGGTGGCAAGGTGTCAATGCTGCCAAGAAACCAGACCGAGCCCTCCCGCGGCACCGATCCAGGAATGGGAAACCCCCCAGGGGACCTTGGTCTAGGGTCCACATAGATTTTGCCAGGCCCACCAAGGGACATACATTCCTAGTAACCGTAGATGCTTACTCCAACTGGTTGGAGGTAAGCAACATGAAAACCACCACTACAGAGGCTGTGAGCAAAGAACTTAGCAAACTATTCGCAACCCACGGCCTCCCAGATGTCATCGTGTCGGACAACGGGCCCCAATTCACCTCGCTAGAATTTGAAAAATTCCTAGTGGAACGGGGCATATGACACGCACTGACAGCTCCAGCACATCCGGCGGTGAACGGAAGGGCGGAACGGATGGTTCAATTCACAAAAAAAACCATCCAGAAAATCGAACACGGGGAAATCCAAGAAAAAATAAATAAAATGCTTTTTATACAACATATAACCCCAAACACGACAACAAACAAAAGCCCGGCAGAGCTGCTAATGTGGAGAAAATTAAGGCCCCCACTCAACACACTGCACCCCACATACAACCTGGAAAAACCCCCAAACTCCTCCAGCAAGCACCGGTCCTTTGCGCCAGGCAACGCCATCTACGCAAAGAACCTAACCGGAGACCCACTATGGGTACCAGCGACCATAACCCAACTGACAGGCCCCCGCTCATACCGGCTGCAAACAACCAACGGACGAGCGTGGAAACGCCACATCGACCAAATAAGATCGAGAACGGCCATAAGAAACACAACCGACACGCAACCAGACACAGACAAACCCATTAATACAAACCAAGAAGGGAGGGAATACCCCGAGAACCAAAACCTAAGAGAAGAAACCAGCCATACTCACCAGTAAGCAGCCAGCCCGAAACGTCACCAGGGAGAAGCAGCCAGGCCAGCTCGACCAGCCCGGAAAGACCAGGCGGGAGCGGCGAAAACCGTAGCTCAACCAGCCTGGGTAGACCGGGAGGGAGCTGCAACAAGCGGCCTGGCAGGGCCTTCCAGGCAGTTCCATCGATGAGGCCAAGAGAAACAGAGAACCCGACCGAACCGGCCGGGAGCCAACCAACCACTGACCTGCGCAGGTCCAGTAGGCAAGTACGGAGCCCCGCCTACTTACGGGATTACGTCACGTAGGACCAAACCAAGAGGGGAGGGGTGTTCTGTACGGTCATTTGCATTCTTGAAACCTTGCGTTTTGATTAGCCAAAGCACGGGGTGATCCGATTGGTCTAGTGAGCCACGCTGATTGGCCCGCTGAGAATCTCCCGCGATTGGTGGAAACGAATCGGGGGAAATTCAAAGCAGTGCCATTGGCCGCAGCCGCCGCAGCTTGAGAATAAAAAGCCGCTGTTTTTCCCTCAAGACTGGACCAATGAAAGAGCTGAAAACCAAGTCACTGACTCCGGGTCTCTTTACCGCGACGGACACGACAGGTGGAGTCCATGAAGACGATTGGAGCAGCATCTGGCCATTTGGTCTGGGATTCCTTTTGACCTCTGAAAAAGATGCTTTCTAACATGATCCTATCACTTGTGGGTTCAACCTTTGACCCTGTAGGAAGTTAGCACCCACCCTCTCCTAGAAAAACGAAATATCCTGGGAAATATTAAAAAGGCAGAATATTTCCTCTAAAAAGAGTAGAAACTCAGAAGCAGAAACTCACCTCAGAAGCAGAAGCTCACCCCCATCTTTGTTAATGGGTGGGCCATTAAGGCCTGGGCCAAAATACTTTACATGACAAAGATATCCAGGTAAAGCTATAGCAATTGCTTAAAAGCCCTTTCAGTGCATCATCATCCAGCAAGCCTCAACCAAGCCTGGAACTCAGGACAGTCTACAAAGTTGTCTCTTCATGGCTTCATGGGAGTCTGACAACCAATCAGAACACAAGCTCCAATTCAAATCCCAACAAAGTTTATAAAACCTAGGCACTCTCAGCCCTTTTTCTTGATCTCTTCCTTCACCATGAAGCATGTGATCATCCTTCCTTTTCACTCTGGAGCTCTGTCCACCATTGTGATCCTGTCCACCATTAAACCTTCCAAACAGCCTCCATGTTTCCAGTGTCTTTTTCCCACTTGGAACTGAACCCAGAAGGAAATTTCTTCCAACAACTCTCTTGGTTCCTGCAAGGGGGAGCACGAAAAGGTATGATGAACTAGATCTATGAAGTTGTTATTGACTTACTTTAGGAGAGGATATCCAAACAGTTGTGAAGGAGGCTGCAATGCACCCCTCCTTAAGAGGCATTCTCAGAATCCAGATGTGTTTAATAATTATTGTAGATTAAATATATTCCTTTCTTTTTGGTTTCCAGGCCCAGCATGGAACTAAGATGGCAAAGATCACTTGAGTTCAGTGTTTCTTAAACTTTTGTTTCAGGACCTGTTCCCATTTTTAAATATTATGGAAGCCTTTTGTTTATATGGGTTATATTTATCTGTATTAACTATATTAAAAATTATTCATATTTATAGGTGGATTGTCAGTTTTGTGACAGGAAGGAAGCAGCAGGTGAATCTAGAGAACATTATCTGTAGTTTCTGGGAATTAGCATAGTGTCCCTAAGGGTTGTCTGTGCTCTCCCTTGCTCTTTTCTCTATATACCAATGACTGGATCTTAAGGGAAACCTCTGTTAAAGCACTGATAGCCAAATCTGCCCAAGGTTCTTCCTCAATTTACTTTCCCAATAAGCAACTGAATTGGATGATCATTTAAAAGCAGTTTATTTGGATACTCTGATAAATTGGGATCTCCCTATGAAAAGGGATAGCTTCAGGGGTGGGATTCTACCAGTTCGCACCCATTCGCTAGAACTGGTTGTTAACACACTAAGCAGTTCGGAGAATCGGTTGTTAGAAGAAATTACTGGCCTAATCCTGTAAGGAAGGCAGGAAGGAAACATTATGGTGTTGCTTATAAAAACTGCCTCTCTGTTAACCCTTATTACATTCTTGGCAGGACTAGAATTCCTGTCTCAGGAACTTATCTGGAGTTTGTTTTCCCCTCCTTTGCTGGTACTTTGCTTGTGTGGAGTGACCAATGAAAAAAGTGACTTATGACCATTTTTCACACTTACGACTGTTGCAGCATCCCCACACTCACGAGAGGCCAGGCGAGGAGATGCGTGTCTCGATGTGAGTGATGTTGAGGTGGCCACACCCAGCCAGTAACATCACCACCAAGCCATGCCCACCAACTAAGCCATGCCCACAGAACCGGTTGTTAAAAAAAATGAATCCCACCCCTGGATAGTTTTGAGACCAATTTTACTTCCCTTTTTACAATTAACACAACAAGGAAAATGCAAGTTGCGTTTAAGTAAGTTGATTCGACAAGATAAAAGTAAGGTCCCCTTTGCATAAGAAATCAGTTTCATGTAGTCAAACATGTTGCATATTTGCATGCCATAAAATCACACATGTTCACTAAAATGAGATTATGTCAGAAGAAGCATAAATTATAATATGGTTGTTTGGAATTCACAAAAAGGCAAACTAGTCTTATCAGGATATAGTCTCCAGCAAGTTTATCTTTTCAGTTTAGGAATGTTAAAAGCTATCAATCAATCCATACAGTTTTCTTACATTCCAGTCGTAATGAGCCTGAACATCATTTTGAAAAAGAATAAGTCAAATTAGAATACAAAGTAGCTATGTTAGTTAACAAGTTACAAAATCCATGTCATGTGCCCCCAATAATTCCCCCCCTTGATGTTAAAGGGCAAACAAAATATGCCCTTTCAGCATCATTAAAAAGAAAATAATGATAAATAAAAGTCTAAGAAGTTTGGAACAACAGTATTGGGGACCAATATACAGAACTTTCATTTTAAAAAAGCTAACAACAGCTCACAAAAGGTGCAGTGGAAAACAGCTCACAAAAAGTGCAGTGTACAGGATAGGCATTTCTAGTAAGAAAAAAAATATCAAAATCCCTAATATAATAATTAAATAAAAACACCAAAAATGATGGCAACTATGTCAAGATAGATAACCAGGAAGGAGTAAATTTTGTTTTTAAAAAATGAAGGAAAAAGAGGCAGCAACACATACTATACAGTATAAAAGATAGTCAAAATTAAAATCTACTAAAAAAAAACCTGACTGTGTAAGTATTAGTGCACAAACACTAAATAAGGGCTGTGTGGTTCTAAACAGCAATTAGAGATACAGAGGAATCGGTTAGTATTATCCTAATGGCGTTGACTGTAATATCACCATAGATTACAAGTGATACAGAAATAAGGAGGACAATGTCAATTGAATAATCCCAAACTAGGCAAATATCATGTATAAGCTAATACTGTATAAGCAACACAGGCCCACACATCCAAAATTAACCATCCTTTGGAGTTTTTCTGGTTCTTCAACACAGCAAAGAAGTTAAAAGTTAAATTTCAGTATGTCATATTCCCAACAAAAATGACTGTTATGGGGGGGGTGGGGGACATACAATATACACAAAAAGTATAGATCCTCATGAGTCATCCTAGTAATTGAGGAATAGGATGCATCAAGAAAAAATGGGACCATGAAGAGCTCCCAACAAAAGGGGATGTTCTCCGTAGGTAGTATACACACTGAGAAATCTGCCAGCTTTAAACATACAACTAGGTTACAGGACATATTTTTTTAAAAAAGCTCCAAAGTTAATAAGTGATATTGGTATAATATTGGCCACCTTGCTTAGCATGTTCCATGCTATGCAGTCCCTCTATTCTATGGAGCAAGAAATCCTTTTGTAGAAAGAAAATAATATTCCACTCCCCACCATCCAGTCAAAACTGGAGAAGCTTCTAAGATGAGAAGCAAACGTCTTCAAACAAAACCAGAAAATCAAGTTTCCCTCTTTTTTTGTTTTGAACAAATTTTATTAATTTTTTTAAAACTATTTTTAATTAATTTTTTAATACGCAAACAAACAAAACATAGGATGTATGTTTTCCAAAAAAAACAAATAAAATCTTATTTAAAACAAAAATAATCTTATTTAAAAAGAAAATAATTCCAAATTATCACATTTCTATACAAACACAATTTAATATGTATATTTATCTTATCTAATCAACTTCATATCTTTTCCCAACTTCTCTTTATTGCTTCCTTTCCTTCTATTTAATTGTATTTCTTTTGCCTTGAATTATATATATTCATTGTATATATTTTCATTAGTTCTCTTCCACATTCTAAACATAGACAAACATTACGCAAAACATAAATACATAAAACTTCTTTTTGGAAAGCGGCTTACCCCGGGTTAAATCTTTTTGTATAGACATAAATCAAATTCGTGCTCACTTAATACACTATTTCATATCTTATTTAACATTCTATATTTTCTATATATTTTCTCTCTCCTCTTCACTCGTTTAATTCTTTTTTTTTTTTGAAAAAGATTTTATTAATTTTCTACAAACAAACAAGACAAACAAAACATAAAAACATCAACTCTTATATGTACATCCAATGTGTCAGTTGGTTCATCAGTTTTGTGCATTCATTCTGTAGTCTCAATTACAATTATGTTACATAACAACTCATATTGTCAATCCAAACTTATATATCCTAATATCACTAAAAAAGAAAAGTTTTTGACTATATTTTTAATCATTCATGCTTTATGAGCTAACAATACTTTAAACCAATTTACTCTATAACAAATCATATAATCATATCAAATCAATCCTAAAAAACCCTTTATAAATATGTCGAATAACAAAATAATAGCAAAATAGCAAAATAAAGATATTCCTTACTGTCTAGCATTCTAAATATTCTATTATCGTATTTTATCATCTAACCATTGATAAAAAAGATCCCAAATTTCATAAAATTGTTTATCCTCTTGCTCTCTAATTTCAAATGTCAATCTACTCATCTCAGCACATTCCAATATTTTCTTAATAATTTCTTCCTGTAATGGTATTTTCTCATTCTTCCAATTTTTAGCAAATACAATCCTAGCCGCTGTTAATACATTTACAATCAGGTACTTCAAATCTTTACTATATATATCAGGTAAAATTCCCAATAAGAAGATCTCTGGTTTCAAGTTCACTCGTTTAATTCTATTTTATTTATTTCATCTCAATTTAAATAATTATACTTGCATCTTTTGTCCGTTCTCTTTCAATCATCTATTTATCCTTTCTTTCTGATACAATATTTCTCCTGTAAACACTGGTTGAAGTATGACAACTTTTTATGTTTCCCCTAAATTTAACACTTAAAATAATACATATTTTCCATACTGATTCTGCTTCATACATTCTAAGTACTACATTTCAAAATAATAAAACAAGCAAATAGTATTAAATTTAATAAGTAATAATAAAACAAAAAAAGGGATATTGAGTTTATAATAAGAACAATGTTTCATAGGAAATTAAACTCTATTATTAAATCTTAAACATTTTCATAGCTTCCATTTAATACATTATTAACTCATATATTTTAATTTTCTAACTCAGTTTCAAATACTAATATCTGCAATACAATCTTATATACTTTTGCAGAATCATTTTTATAAAATTATATCTTACCCCTTATCTCTGAAAAAAACCTGTTTTTTAACATCTTGTTTAAAACCTTTATGACTTCTCTTTCCTTTTTCCTTTCCTTTCTTGTCAATTCTAGCTTTTTGACCCCCCCATCTCTCAAATTTCACTCTCTTAGTCTTCCCTCTCTGTTGTATTTCTCTTTTCTATTGCTTTCTGAGATCATATCGATTTTTCATCTTATTTTTCTTTTTATTGATTGCTTTTTTAAGTCCTGAGTTCACCTTTTCCTTGCCCCCCTTTCACTTTTCTTCCTCCACTAAGAGTATTTGTCCATTAAAGATGGCTTCTCCTTCTTCATCCCAGCCTTCCTGTCATTGTTGTATTTCTTGATAGGTAGAAATCGCCATTTCTAAAAAATGCAAAATAGATCCAGAAGAGCCCTTGTTTTCTTGCTCCTCTTCTTTCAGTTTTTGAAATTCCATTTGTAATTCTTCAAAAGATAATGCCATTTTTTCTTTTTTTTAAAACCCAAATATCTTTAATCTTTCAAGAAATAGTTCAGAAAAATCCTAAAGTCACAAAGCAATCCAAATCAAAGCAAACAGTTTCATTTAGCACTTTCTTCTTTCTTATATTTTCACTCCCTAGGGTAGAATTCAAATACACAGTTCCAAAGTAGTCTTCTAGAAGTTGTAATATCTTTTATTTCTGATCTTATAAACTCAAAGCAGTCTCCTTCAGTACAATCTTAAAATAAGTCTTTATCTCTTCCATTCCACTTATAGCAAATAAAAAGAATTTTAGATTTTTAATTCCAATGTCCAGAAATCCTTTATCCCCTTGGCTTTAAATTTCAGGTTAGATTACCTTCTATGCCCAAGTAGATTTTTCAGATTTCTGTCTGCTGTTTCTGTGGGAAGGGAGAGTGAAAAAAAGTAACTTTCCCTTTCCAGCTTTCTTCCGCTGCTTTTACAATCTTCTTTGGGAGACAATGTGTCCTTCAAACGATTCAGTTTCCAGGGTGTTTAGAAGTTTCTTTTTTTTTTTGAAAAAGTTTTTATTAATTTTCTACAAACAAACAAGACAAACAAAACATAAAAACATCAACTCTTATATGTACATCCAGTGTGTCAGTTGGTTCATCATTTTTGTGCATTCATTCTGTAGTCTCAATTACAATTATGTTACATAACAACTCATATTGTCAATCCAAACTTATATATCCTAATATCACTAAAAAAAGAAGTTTTTGACTCTATTTTTAATCATTCATGCTTAATGAGCTAACAATACTTTAAACCAGTTTACTCTATAACAAGTCATCTAGTCATATCAAATCAATCCTAAAAAATCCTTTATAAATATAATATCAAATAGCAAAATAATAGCAAAATAAAGATATTCCTTACTATCTAGCATTCTAAATATTCTATTATCATATTTTATCATCTAGCCATTTATAAAAAAGATCCCAAATTTCGTAAAATTGTTTATCCTCTTGCTCTCTAATTTCAAATGTCAATCTGCTCATCTCAGCACATTCCAATATTTTCTTAATAATTTCTTCCTGTAATGGTATTTTCTCATTCTTCCAATTTTTAGCAAATACAATCCTGGCCGCTGTTAATACATTTACAATCAGGTATTTCAAATCTTTACTATATATATCAGGTAAAATTCCCAATAAGAAGATCTCTGGTTTCAAATCTATATGTTTCTTTGTCATTTTTTCCAACCACATGCGAATTATAGTCCAATATTTTCTAGCATCCTCACAAGTCCACCACATATGGTAATATGAGCCGGGTATCTGATGACATTTCCAGCATTTTTCAGATTTGTTCTTAAACATTCTTGCTATTCTTGTCGGAGGAAAGTGCCACCTGTAAAACATCTTATACAAGTTTTCTTTATATGCTGTTGACATTGTCATTTTATAATTTTGAGACCACAATTTCTGCCATTTCTCTAAATCAATCCCATATCCAAAATTCTTCCCCCAAACAATCATAGTTTCTTTGACTTGTTCTTCCTCTAATTTCATTCCCAGTAAATAACCATATAGTTTTTTAATCACCTTCTCATCAGTACCCATCAAGATCTTATCTAAATCAGTCTGTTTATCATAAAATCCCTCTGTTTTAGAATCTTCATCATACCTTGAATGTATTTGTGCATATGAAAACCAATTCATCCTTATACCTTGTTCCTCTAAGTTTTGGATCGATTTAAGTTCACCCTTTTCATCCAAAAGTTCCCCATATCTAACTGTTTGTTCCTTCTTGTAGATTATAGGATAGGAAAATGCTTCAATGGTCGATAACCAAACTGGAATTTTCAAATAACATTGTCTTTTTATCTTCTCCCAATTTAACCACAAAGACTCCCGTACATAATGTCTTCTAAAATAACCCTGTGTTTTAGTTCCCTTATACCATAAAAAAGCATGCCAACCCAACAGCAAGTCATGCCCTTCTAATGTCAACAACCTATGTTTCCTTAATGTTATCCATTCTTTGACCCACATCAAACTTGCAGCTTGATAATACAATTCCCAATTAGGCAGACCAAAACCTCCTCTAATTCTAGCATCTTGCAAAAGCTTTAGCTTTATTCTCGCTTTTTTACCTTGCCATATAAACTTCAACATAATTTTATTTAAATCTTCAAAATAGTCTTTTCCAAGCCTAATTGGTATTGTTTGAAACAAAAATAAAATTCTAGGTAAGATATTCATCTTAATTGTTGAAATTCTCCCTATTAATGACAATTGCAAGTTTTCCCACTTCTTCAAATCTGTAGTTATCTGTTGTTTAAGTTTAATATAATTATTCTCCTTTAACGTGCTACATCTTGTTGTCAAATATATCCCCAGATACTTAACCTTATTTGTAACTTGAATTTTCAAAAGATCTGCCAATTCTTCTCTCTGTCTCAATAGCATATTCTTTGTCAAAATCTTTGTTTTGTCTTTATTTATTTTCAAACCAGCCACCTCTCCATATGCCTCTATCCTTTCCAGTAACTTTGGAACTGTTTCTAGCGGATCTTCCAAAATAAAAGCTAAGTCATCAGCAAAAGCTTGTAGCTTAAATTCTTCCTTCTTAATTTTCATTCCTTTTATGCTTTTATCATCCCTAATATTTCTATTCAACACTTCCAAGGTCAACACAAATAGCAAAGGAGATAGGGGGCATCCTTGTCTTGTGCCTTTCCTTATATTAATAAAATCTGTAAGTTCCCCCTCCATCATTACCCTTGCTGTCTGTTTATTATATATAGCTTCTATTGCTTGAATAAATTTTTTAGCGAAACCCATCTGCTCCAATAATAATAACATAAATCTCCAGTTCACGTTGTCAAATGCTTTTTGAGCATCTAGGAATATCAAAGCCATTTGCTTTTCAGGATGAGCCTCATAGTATTCCAAAGTGTCCAAGATTACTCTCATATTGTCTCTAATTTGTCTCTTTGGCAGAAATCCATTTTGATCTGAATGAATAAAATTATTTAAATATTTTTTAAGTCTTTCTGCTAAGATTGAAGCAAAGATTTTATAGTCTGCATTCAATAAAGAAATAGGTCTATAATTCTTAATTTGCAATGGGTCAGTCTCTTCCTTTGGTATGAGTGTAATATAAGCCTCTGACCATGTTTTAGATATCATCTTTTTTAACATAACTTCATTCATAACTTCTAACAATGGGATGCTCAATAATTCTTGAAATGTTTTATAAAATTCTACTGGAAGCCCATCTGGACCCGGAGCTTTCCCATTATTTTGTCTCTTAAATGCTTCATTTAGTTCCATCATTGTTATATTGCTTTCTAGCATTTCTTCAGTCTCTTTAGGTATCTTTGGTAAATTAGCTTCCTGTAAATACTGTTTGACTTTTTCTTCATCAATATTCTCGTTTATATAATTGCCCATAAAAATCTCGAATAATTTCTTTTTTCTCCTTATTCCCATAACAAACTTGGCCTTGTTCATCTATTAACTTCAATATTTTTCTTGATTCCTTCTCTTTTCTCAATTTATATGCTAGCCATCTACCTGGTTTATTTGCATCTTCAAAATAATTCTGTTTAGAGTTTCTAATTTTCTGTGCCAGTTCTTCTTTCTCTATTAATTCCATTTTATGTTTGATTACATCCAGCTTCAATTTAATATTCTTTTTCTGTGGCATTTTCTGTAATTCTTTTTCAAGAATTTTATACTCATCTTCCAAGGCCTTAGAAGCTTGCCTTTTCCTAATATTCTTTTTTCTTGTATAATCTATTATCAAACCTCTAGCGTATGCCTTCATTGTATCCCAAACATTTTGCGTTGAAGTATCTTCTTTTTTATTTTCTCTGAAGAAAAAAGCCAATTCCTTCTCCATCCATTGTGTAAAATCTTTCTCCTTTAAAATAGTATTATTTAATGTCCATCTCGATCTTTTTTTTTGTCCCTTCCATTTAATTGTCATTGGGCTATGATCTGCCCAAGTACTTCTTTCAATATTTGTTTCTTTAATATTAGATATTAGTTCTGTTGAGATCCAAATCATATCTAATCTGGACCATGATAAATGTCTATTTGAATAAAAAGTATATTGTTTAGCTTTAACATTTCTTTCTCTCCAAATATCTTTTAAAGTTAATTCATCTGTCATTTTAAAAAAGGACCTTGGGAGAGCCTTTCTATTTTGCTTTGTTGTTGTTGCTATATAGTCCAGTTTATTGTCCACAATTCCATTAAAATCTCCCATCATAATTATATTAACATAGTCCAGTCCAATTATTTTCATGTGTAGCTTTTTATAAAACTCTTTTTGTTTATCATTCGGAGCATAAATTGCAATCAAGAGTATTTTTATATTATTGTCCATTATTTCTACCATTAATACTCTTCCATCTTCATCCGTGTAAATCAATTTTGCTGGAATGGCCTCTTTAATGTATAAAACCACACCTCTTTTCTTACATTGAGTCAAAGAGGTAAATATTTTCCCCAATTTTGGCTGTAATAACAATTGTTCATGTTGTTTTTTAATGTGAACTTCTTGTAAACAAATTATATCAAATTTTAATTTCTCTAATTTATGAAAAGTTTTCCTTCTTTTAACAGCTGAATTAAGTCCATTTATATTCATTGTAATCAGTTTTTTTTCCTCCATGATTATGCTTTATATTTAGGTCTAACAGCTCTCGTGGATCTCACTTCACGCTGTTCTTTATTATCCATCTGTCCCCCTGCTGCTCCTTTCTCTTTTTCAGTCTCCAGTTGTTCATCTTGAAACTCAATTGATAAAGCCTCTTTCTCTGCTTCCTCTCTTCTTCCTCCAAAGAATTCTGCATGGAAAAATTCTGCTTTCTCAATTGAATCAATTCTATATCTCTGCTCTTGCCACCCAAACACTAGTCCTTCTGGAATCAGCCATCTATAATTCACTTCATTTTCCAATAGTATTTTGGTCAGAAATCGATATTCTCTTCTCATCTCTCTCACTCTTCTGGGTATTTGTTTTAAAACCACAACCTCTTTACCCTTGTATTTCAGTGTTTTCTCTCTTACTACTTGTAATATTTGCGTTTTAATGGATTTTTTGGTAAATCTAATATGGACTTCCTTGGGTAATTTATTTCTCATCGCATATCTTGTATAGACTCGATATATCTCATCTATTCCATCCATCATCTTTTCCTCTGTAATTTCCAAAGCATCTGCCAAAATTTCTATCATTACCGCTGCCAAATTTTCTCCTTTTTCCTCTTCTATATTTTGAAATCTGAGGTAAAATTCTGACCTTTCCATCTCCCACCTCAACATCCCACCTTTTTCTTGTTCAACCGCTGTTAGTCTGCTGTCAATATTTCCAATCTTCTTCTCTCTTTGTTTTCCTTCTTCCTCAATTTTTTGGAATCTCTCCTCATACTTAACCATCATTTGTTTAATATTTTCCACTTTTTCATCAGTCTTCTCTATTCTTTGTTCAATATTTTCTGCTCTTTGTTCAATATTTTCTATTCTTTGTTCAATATTTTCTGTTCTTTGTTCAATATTTCCTGTTCTTTGTTCAATGATATCTGATTTTGTCTTGAGATCTTGGATTCCTTGCATAATCATCTGTAAAGTTACTTTTTCTTGTTCCTTATCTTGCTTCAACATTGTCTGAATTAAACGTTGTCCTCCAGCTGGTGGGGAAGCAGAGGTAGAAGCAGAAATGCCAGATGGTATTGGTTTCCTGCTCATTTCAATGTTTCCAAAACTTCAAATTCTTCTTGACTTTTAATCCAACTGGTAGAGCAGCCAATTATAATCCAAAATGGAGAACTCCAATAGTAAAAAACACGAAACCAAAGAAGAAACAGGAAAAAAGGAAGAAGAAAGATCTTCAGGTTCTTCTAGACCCTAATCCAATTACGAGATAGTCCACCATAAAAAAGGAAAAAATAGAAAGGAAAAAAGAAACAAATCCAAAAATAATAATATTGATTAAGAGCAAAGGAAAAAAGAAAAAGCAAAAAGAGAAAAAAAAAACAAAAAGTTCCTTCAGATTCTTCACACCTTAATCCAATTAAAAAGTCTCAATAATCCAAAAAAAAAAAAAAAAAAAACAACCACAACAACAAAGTAGTCCAAAAACATAAATATGCAAAGCAAAAAAGTCCCAATAAAAAAGAAAAGAAAAATAAAGAAGAAAAAAGAAAAAACTCTGAGGCTTTCCCTTTAAAATAAAAGGCAAAAATAAAAATATTACTAAAATTAAAATTTAGAAAAAGGTTAGCGAATGGGGTATATATAAGAAAACACACTGCACTTTGTTATTTATCCAAGGCTCTTGTTATGACTCTCTTCTCCAGCCGCTTCAAAGCCAAACCTCAAGTGTTGTTGATAACAGTCCAGGAAAGCACCTGCAATAATATTTTGCTGTGCTCTCCCTCTATCTTATCACGTTAAAAAGTCCTTGAGATGAGGTCTTTTTGCAATTCTCTCCAATTCACATAAAGATACTTTCAAGCCTCTAGTTGGCAGTGTTACAAAGTTTCTTAATGCTCTTTCTCCTCCCCCGCCAGAAAAAAGGAATAATATATACAGAAAAAAAAGAAAAAATAGCCAAAGGGAGCCTCTATCCTAAAGAAAGTTAAAAAATCAAAGGGAGCATAAAATCAAAGGGAGCATAAAAATATATATAAGAGAAAATTCAATCCGGTTACCTACAAAGTCACAGTAAAATCTTTCCCAAAAAGTATCAAGAAAAAAAAAAACAACAACCCAAGCCTCAATTTGACATCACTTTAAAAAACGCTGCTCAAAACAATTTCAGTCAAAAAAAAATCTCACAGCTTTCTTCTTTATATCGGATGAACTTTCCAACCTCAGCGAATTTACAGCACAAAAGAGTTTTTCTCACCCAGCCGACACACTTCACTCCAATCACTTTCTTTCCGGAGCTGTCCCGACTTCAGCAGCTATGGAGGCTGCCTCTCCGCCGCCAGCAAAAGGGCTTCTTCCGGATCAAACCAGAGATTTTGCGATATCTCTGGGATCCTGGAACAATGCCCTTCACGATCACCATCTCTACGGGACGGTTTAGGTCCGTTAGGACCGACCAGGGGCGAAAATATCGGCTACGATCTCAGAGCCCCGAGATCGCAGCTGTATCGCCGGAACGAAGCTCCGCCTTCTCCCAGGGTGTTTAGAAGTTTCTTGTTGTCCCAGTTCAGCCAACACTTTCGCTTTCTCCTCCTTCCTCCAGCACGAATCTTACCCGGCTGCAGGCTTCTTTGTGGCGGCCATTGCTGACCGCCACTCCACTGTCTTGGGAAAAAGGGGTTTTGCCGGCTGAGGGGGTTTACGGTACCCCCAAACCCCAATCTGGATCCCCTCTCTCTTCGGTTGCCTCTATGGGGCAACCATATCCTCCAGATCTGTTTGGATCGGAGGCACCACAGCAGCGAGCGCTGCAGGAATCACAGAGAGTCGCAAATTCCTGATGCCGCCGAAGCCTTGCAAAACCGGAAAAGTTTCCCTCTTGAAAAAGTACCTTTGGAACATGATTACTTGGATGACTAAAAATCTCCAGAGACAGAAAATGTAAATGCAAGGTCAGTTAACCCCACAAATTACTATTTTCATAAATCTGCTATACCCAATATTCTACAAGCATTCCCTGGAGGTTCACTTGATAGGGTTTCTCTAAAGTATAGATTGCCTATAAAAATATTTTAAATACATGAAACATCAACAATAATCAATGAAATAGAATAGAATAGAATGGAATAGAATGGAATGGAATGGAATAATAGAGTTGGAAGGGACCTTGGAGGTCTTCTAATCCAACTCTCTGCTAGGTAGGAAACCCTATACCATTTCAGACAAATGATTGTCCAATCTTTTATTAAAAACCTCCAATATTGGAGCATTCATAACTTCTGGAAGCAATTTGTTCCATTGATTAATTGTTTGGTCAGAACATTTCTCCTTAGTTCTAGGTTGCTTCTCTCCTTGATTAGTTTCCACCCATTGCTTCTTGTCCTCCCCTCTGGTGCTTTGGAGAATAGCTTGACTCCCTCATCTTTCTGGCAGTCCCTGAGATATTAGAACACTGCTAACATGTCACTCCTAGTCCCTCTTTTCGTAAGACTAGACATACCCAGTTCCAGCAACCATTCTTTAATCATCAAAATAGATACATACACACATATCATCTCAGGGTGGGGAAGCCCAAGAAGCCCAAGGTGTCATGCCCCCATCGGAGCCTGAATCTGCAGGGGAAGATGAGATGGAATAGGAGCTGACAGAGATTGAGGGGGTAGCTCCTTTTAAAAATGTTTCCTTAAATAAATATGTACTTTCTAGTCTGGATTATTGTCTATTGAAAAATTAGAACCAACCCAGCCACATAGAACAAGTGTTGGAATCCAGTGGATTACACACATATACATACACACAAAAGCAAAACAGCTGGTGAGAGTACAATTAAGGATTTTCTTTATTCATTGCTTTAAAATATCAGCTTTCAAATGGAAAAGAAGCTGAATATTTCTTTAAATATAGTTAGAAAGCTATATAACTATAGTTAAATATAGTTAGAAAACTGTGATTATATAACTATAACAAGAAAATGTTTTTGTGTATGTACCATAACCAGTTTAATCAATACCTGCTTAAATTAGACAAAAATGATATCCAAAAATATTATTAGTAAGCTAAACATGGCAGGGTATTCACACAATCAAATCACTAAGAGATTTTTTTTTTTCATAAAGCCTTGCAAATGTGTAAATATGCTTATCCGAAACATATGCAGGACTGGAATATATGGACTCAATTATTCATCCTGGTTAGCCAAAATGGTTTCAGCCTAAATTCCCCTTCTATACTCTTCTTAGTCTAATGATTTAAAATATATCTCATTTTCCTTATAATTTTAAAAGCGCGCACATTTTGGAAAGGAGGTCATTTTATGGGCAGTTTCACAGAATGGATAATATAGAGTGGAATACAGCAGTATTTCTCAATCTCAGTAGACTTCAACTCCCAGAATTCCTCAGCTAATGTTTTCACCAGAAAAGAAGGGGGGAAAAAGTAAGCTCTCCCTTTTTCTTGAATGCTCCCTAATCCCCTCCATTTATCTTTCTCCTTTGTGGGGCGTGGGTGCGGGGTTACTAAGGACTACAGCTACACACCTGTTTATTTTTCAAACTCTCTCTTTCTCTCATCTAATTCTTCCGACAGTACCTCTCATACTGGCTTTACCACAAAGGCCGGATGTCTTTCAAGGGAGGTGATAATCCGGGCAGTTCTTATTTTTCTGGCGTTTGCCACTAATACGTCATCTATAAAAAGGGAGTCATCCTATTCCTTCCCGCCTTTTCCATTTACCAGGCGGGCACTCTAAGGCTTTTCCGCCAAACTTCAGAAAACTTGAGCAAGCTAATATCACCATCGCATCGCGCATGCGGCGCGGGAAGTGTTTTCGCTCCAAGGTAAATGCTGGGAGATTAGGAAAGGGTTCGATCATGCTCCAGTTTTGCGAGATTCTAGATTCTAAATGTAATCGCTCATTCCTCATATATCGCTCAATCGCTCATATATTTTGGCCTCCAACCCCCCAGTCATCCTTGTTGCTCTTCTCTGCACTCTTTTCGCAATTTCTTTGTATTTATGTCTCAGGATAATGTTGCAAGATCAAATCTGAGTCGATCGCCAGGATCAGAGATTTACTCTTCTGAGTTTCAGACTCATGCAAGAGCCATCTTCAGGAAAATTCGGTCTACTGGAATAGGTGCTTTGGGCTGTTCTGTGGGTTATATTTATGTGATGCCTTTCTACTGGCTGATTGGTATGTTAGCTGGCAATTGGTTGTTGTTTCCTTATGCTGCCAACATCACACATATTACTCCAGTATGTAAGTTGCTTGGGTTTACTGATTTATTGTCACAGATGTTCTTGATAATGATTCTTATTTGGTGACATGTTGCATCTGGGAACATTTTCTCCAGACTTTTATTTTTATGCAGTACAATGGATAATTAAAACCCTTTTTCTGCCAACATAACTGCTTTTTTTCCCCAGGAGTCTGGTGAATCAGGGCATTCATTGTTTTATCTTTCCAAAAATCAATGAGTTCTTGCTGTGCATTTGATGATCTTATAATGTGATTATTATATGGTATGTAACTGCTATTTTTGCCTGAAAACAAATGGTTGTTGTCTAAGCCCTTATAGATGAAAAGTTAGTGAGTGAAGAAAGATAAACGTGATCTAGAGCTTAAAGTAAAAAAGGAACATTAGGAAAATTAATAAGTAATTATATAGCATGGACATATCATAAAGTAATCTCTAAAAATCTTGAAACCTATATGCATACTTAAAATTTTCAACAACAAATTGTTCCAGGTTATTTAACTTTTTAAATTAATTTGTTACTAAATGCTACAAATGTTGGAGGCATTATTGAGTATTTCAAATGAGCATTCCATGAAATCTGATAGCCAATCCAATCAATTATGGTCTTGGTAGTATAAATAATGTCCACAGCTGGTTTGAAAACAGTACTTAATTCATAAAACGTAAAGGATATGTTGGGCAAGTGCTATACAGCAGGGGTCCCCAAACTTGGTAAATTTAAGACTTGTAGACTTCAACTCCCAAAATTCTCCAACCAACATAGCTGGTATTTTTTTTTAATCTTCCAGAGTTACTGCCAAATTGTATTTTTAATGTGATTAAATGGAGCTGTTGAATATTAAAGAGTAGTGTTAACTTTAAGCTATATACATAGACTAAATAAAATTTAGTGTTATCTAATATTTATAAGAGTACTACTTCAGTCAAAGACTGAAAAAGTTGTGCATTCTAGGTGAACTTAAACTCAATTAACTGTTAGTAGTGACAGCATTATTCTCTTTGCCCCAAATTCCTCCAGGTCTACAAACACCATATAGAATTTTAAGAAACATGGCAGAAGATCATAAAGAATTCATGTTGAATATCCTTGAAGACCTGACAAAGCATGACATGAGCAAATTAGGAACAATATTGAACAGCAAAAAAATAGAAGGGCATAAAATCCCCTCACATAAGCTAGAGAATCTTGATGCAAAAAAGGCAACACAATTATTTATTTCCTATTATGAAGAACCTCTAAAAGCACTTGAGCAGAGCCTCTGTGGTATTCCCAGAAAAGATCTTGTTCAAAAGGTCCGTCCTAAAATTGAAACTGGTAAGTTGAGTGATGTTTGTATTTTCAAATGAGAGTAACCCACATTAATTTATTGAATTTTTACACTTCATGATTCTTTAGTGATCCTATGCAGTGCACAGATCCAAACACACAGAACACTAAAACTGCTGTGTACAATGATAAAAAGATAATGAACTAAAGATGGCACAAGATAGCAAAAGCATATAGTCATAAATTTGAACAGTGTTATTTCTACTTACTATGTAAGTGATCAGATAAGAGAATTGCACATTGTTTTCATGGCTTTTTCATTTATTTAATATCCATGCTCTATTTTTCATCCAGAAAGACTTAAGAGTAACTTATAGAATAATGAGAAGTCTCTATTTTCACAGTCATAAGGACTTTGTGGCCATCTGTATTTATAAGATGTGGGGGGGGGGAGGTGATTGATAGCATGCATTGGTGTGTACATCACAACAATTCGCACCTCCTAAAACACATTTTTCCTCCGATTATGTGTAAATTTTTTAGGGAATTGCAATATGTGAGCTCCCCACTTTTCCTCTTTGGATTCAGATTGTTGCATAGCACTAATGCTTACTATTTAAAATGACAACACAATGAAGGAATGATGGGGTGGGAAGAGATTATGAAAACAATAGGCACCAATTCTTAATGTTTTATATACTCTTATAATGACTAGCTATAATGGAAATGATGCGTAGTACATAGAAGATAGTAGATGAAGTGTCTAAAGCACATGATACTCCATAATTGGTTTATTTCTAAATATAAAAGTTTATGATACTGAGAGTAGAATTTATTATATTATTATTCAAACCAAATATTTTACATTACAAAATTTTATCAATGATGCAGTTATTTTGCAAGATGAGTTGTTTCTTTCAAAGTCCTCTCGGAGCAGAAGTCAAACTGTTAAATGCTCTCAGTTGTTACGCAGCGGATTTCACAGACACCTACTTTTAGAAATAGCGACCTTTCCACAAATAAGCGGTTAGGGCAACAACTGCAATTCTGAAGGCATAGGTTGCTTAACCTTGGTCCAGTGAAGGCCTAGTAAGGGAAGGTGAGGTACTTTAATACTAACTTACAAAAGAGTCTCAAGTAAATTGCATTATTATTATTTAAATGGAAGCTTTTTGCAACAGATAAATGGAAGCTTGCCAGAAATAAACCACAAATGAGAATCAGCTTTGTTACTTGCTAGAAAGAACTGAAGATAAAGAGACCACTTAGAGGAAGTTTGATGACAGGATGCGGTCTAAAAACAATTCTGTTGCAAGGGAGGCGTTATTTAGAGGTAATTTAACTGATTTTAGCTTACAGGGCAGGGGTCCAGAAATGAACAAAAGTTCATCAATAATATACTAAAAACTCAATCCTTGTATTTAAATGAGCAACTTAGAAATCATGCTAAGAGTATTTTGGAGCACATGTGAGTGTGTGCATAATCAGCATGCCTAGGACATGTTAGATAACCAATGAGTGAGGTTGTAACTATGTGCTTTTCTGTGTGTGTGTGTGTATACACATACACATCTCTGATGTCTAGCTAAGGGCTCAAGGACCGAATTTTGCCAAGGACTATAAATTACATGATTCTTGTTCTGCTTATTACACTCTGGATGGGTATAAAGCAGACAGAGCAACTCCACAAAGCATCCATACAAAGTCTTTTTTATTGGTTCATCAGGTATCCTATCAACTCACATTTATGACAAGGTTCTTCTTAATGTCCAATCCTTTGCATATCTGAATTGTGGTGTAGAAAAAATAAAATCTCATCCCCATAATGATTGAAGTGGCTGCATGGTGTGGTGAAATCAGGCAAGAGGGAGGGAACCTCTCCCAACGCAACAAGGGTCAATTTAGTGACCAATCAGGATTACAGATGTGGCCACATGACATGAACTATATTTCCCAGGATACCTCAACTACATTTACAATGATGCATTCCCTTAAGGGGACAGCTCTCAAATCCTAACTAACTATCCCAAATCCCATTAACTCTAAACTGTCTGGACAGCACACTCCCCCCCTGGAATTGTAAATTCCACTAACTAAGTAAAGAGCAATTAACTAAGATAAACAGTTAAGAGTGAATAGCAGATAACTATGTAACTAAAATAAACAGTCAGCTATATAACTAAAGGAAACAGTAAATAGCAATAAAGCATCAAACAAAGCAAAGCATGAGATTCAATCTTCAAGTTCAGCCTTTCTCTGTAGCAACACTAGGTCAGTGACCTGTCAGGTGTAGAGCTTCTTGGTGCAAGTCTGCTGATCACCTCTGGCAGCCTTTTAGGGTGGACAGGTACTCTTGGTGCTAATGGTGAAAGTCTGGTGGTCGCTTCTGGTGGCCTTTTAGGGTTGGAGCGATACTCTTGCTTCCATGGTGTCGGGAAGCTGTTGGAAAGGTTGTTGTGGAGGTATATGCTTGTGTAGAGCATCTTAGTGGAAGTCTGGTGGTTGCTAGAGGCCGTTTGGGGTGTCCTAGCAAAAGTGTACTGGTCGCCTTTTAGGATGGAACGGCATTCTTGATTTCGATGGTGTTAAAGGGCATCGGAAGACTGTTGGAATGGATGATGCTAAGGCATCTGCCTGGCATCATCTGCATTTGATCGACACTGACAAGTCCTGAGATTCCCCAACCTGGGTCTGTCTTGAAGGCAAAGGGTAAGTATCTCAGGCCTCTGACTACTTCAGTGTGCGCAAAGGCATCAGGGACATCAAATCCCAACAAGAGTAAAATCTTGGCTTCAGGATCTAGGGCGGGAAATAGATGAGCCATATGCTTCATGTGACGTATTTTGCTGGCTGCAGTCATTGGTATCCTATTCTATTCCAACACAGGCGGCAGTAGGAATTGGGAACTTCCATCTAATGACTCTATACCGGGGTGGGAAAACTTTTTGACTCGGGGGCCTCATTGACTTTTAAAATTTGACAGACGGGCCGGGTCAGCACAAGATACGATACATATAAAAAACTGCATTTGTTAACAGTACATATCAAACATAAACAGAAAAAAAAAATCTTTTTTCTTATAAGTCCTATAAGATTTTATCCCATTATCCCAAACTCTTCTTGATGGGGATCATGGGCACTGTAGTTGAGATGCTTTGAAAAGGCTGGGGGGGGTATCAATGCAGAAACCGCAAAATCCACCCCCTGTCAGTCAGTCAGATCCTACCTTGAACAGCGATCAAGAGAGGTTTTCTCTTGAGTAAGCATCCCGGCGTAAACCCTGCGTGTTTTCTCTCGAGTAAGCATCCCGGTGTAAACCCCGCGTGTTTTCACAGTTAGCATGGTCAAGCGGACGCTCTCGCAAAACTGTTCATGGCTGGAAACTGAGCCCAGTCCATGAAGGGTGGGAATTGTGGAAATCCGAGCTCAATTCTTTCCAACGGTCCGGATTGACAGCAAAAGATTCTTTATGGAAGGGACAAAACGAATGTGCAGAGAATGGAGGTCGTAGCGGCATATGATATTATCGGAGCTGTCACTACACACATACAAACATGTACACAAGAAATAACTAGGGTACCTTGGGGAGCTGGGCACCTCCAGATCTCCTCCCGAGCAGCCCTGTCAACCCGGTCCCCAGCCAGCCACGCAAGACCATTCCCCACCCCCAACCCCCCACTCCCTTTGGCGTAAATAAAGGCAAGGGATCGGTCGTCAGCCCTGGAGAACCGAGTAACACACCTCCCCTTGCAAAAAGGGGGAGACTCAAAACACACACACGAGCCCTGGACGTCAGATATCACTGCACTGGTCCTAAATACGGGAGAAATCTGCTCGGCAAGCGCTGAAGCTGCCACCCACCCCCCCGGGCTCGATGCTCTCCAGGGATGGAGAGGCGATGCACATCCGCGCCCCGGACGCCCCAAACTCTCTCTTTGCCAGCATGGAGGCAGGCAGCCAGCAAGGCATGCAGACCCTGCGAGGCTCCCGAGCATGCTGCCCCATCCTTCCATCAGTCCGTCCCCGCCCGTAGTCACCGTGCCTGCCTGCTGCTCCACGGTTGCCAGCGGGGTTCCCCTGTCACCTTGGCCGCGCACCGGCTCCTCGAAGGGCAGCTGGCGAGTCTCTCTCCCTTCGGCCGGCAGGTTGACTGTCCCCCTCTGCTGTTGGCCGCCCCGCTCAGCCGCCAAGCTGTCCGGCCCAGATCTGTTGTTTCCCGGCTCCCACGTGGGTGCTCCAACCGGGCGCCCCAATCTTCGGCGGGCCAGATTAAAAAGACCAACGGGCTGGATGTGGCCCGCGGGTTGTAGTTTGCCCATCCCTGCTCTATACCGAGTCCAGTAGCTTCCCTCCCTGCCGTGCATCTTGGTGAGGTGCACGTTGATATCGTGAAGTGCACTTCTTCCTTCTGAACATCAAAGAGGTCAAAGAATGCGGACCTGGCTAGTGAGCGATCACTCTGAGGATCCAGTATTACATACATCTTCACTGCTTCTTCTGGTGTCCATCTGGGTAGACTTTGGCAAAGCAGATCTGACGACATGAGTGAGGGGCTGGTGTTCCATCGCACACCGCTATGCAATTGACACACCACTGGCTCTGGGTGTGCTTCTATAGCATGTTGAGGCTCCTTGTTCAAAGGAGGGCTACGAGATGTCTGCAGTGGTGGATCAGCATCTGGATGCAGTGCAGTTGGATGCATGTCACTTTTGCAGATATGACATTGCACTTTGGCTGTGCAGTGTTTGGGCAAGTGTTTGAATTTGCAACACTTGTTGCAGAATTGGACCTCTTTTATCAACTCTTTCATTTTGGTCAGGGATTTCATTGCGAACCCCTGGCAATTGTTCAGCGAGTGTTGAGTGTGTTGCAAAGGACAAAACTAGCTTCTCTTTGGAGTCGGAGATCTAAATTGGGTTGTATCTGATGAGTCCTCTCCCGAACTGTTTATGGAGGAGGTTGCAATTTCTATGTCATGTGTGTTATTGTGGTTGTGATCTGTAGCGATTTGCAGCACATTCTGGAGAGGTGCAAAATTTCAGTTGTGTTCTTTGTTGGGAAGAATCTGCATCTGAGGCGGAGGTTTCTGAAGCTGGTGCAAGACTCTGTTTGCCTAACAACAAATTCTTGGAGAAGGGCAAAAGGTGGTTATCATTTGTGGTTTGCAGCCAGAAAGGCATCAGGCAAAACAATCCATCATTCTAATATTTCTTTTGGGAATTTGGCGATGATTGCTTCTTGTGTTATGAAGAGATCAGCGCAAGCCAGTCCTGGTAAATCAGAACATTCTTTGGCTGTTTGCAGCTCCATAAGGATTTTGGAGAAGGTCTCTAGTCTTCGGGATTCGTGGATGGAGATGCATGGGAAACTGTTAAGTCATTCTAGGAGCGAGTATTCCATCAATGCGTCCTCGCCATATTTCCGGTCCAAAGCCTCCCACCTTCGTTTGTATGCCTGTGTCATTAAGTATGCCTGTGTAAATGTGTTTCACTATGTAACTAGACCATGGTTTTAGCCATGCCAACAGAAATTTAAGATCTTCACCGGAAAGCAGCTGTTCACGTTGAATGATACTTATGAAAATGTTTTTCTACAGCAGGTATTCTGTGCCTGGCTTGTCGTTGAATTTGTACACACCACTAGCTGCTAAGTCTAATCTTCCACACCTTAGTGACGGTTCTCTGTTACTTCTTTCTGAGGGCAGATGATCTCTTCGTATGATGTCCTCATGACGTCCTTTTAAGTTAGCAGAGGTGTAACCTGAGACAGAGAAGCTTCTCTTGATTTGCCCCTTCCTGCATCCACGATGAGGTTAGAGGTACAAAGGAATAGTGTGCACATTTACTCCTGGCTTTAAAATATCTTTGTCTTTATCACAAAATTCAAATTACTTTTGCTTCACTCTATTTCTTCCAAGAATCAAGATTTATTATCTTTCTACTGCTTATTACGCTCTGGATGGGTATAAAGCAGACAGAGCAACTCCACAAAGCATCCATACAAAGTCTTTTTTATTGGTTCATCAGGTATCCTATCAACTCACATTTATGACAAGGTTCTTCTTCATGTCCAATCCTTTGCATATCTGAATTGTGGTGTAGAAAGATAATAAGATCTCATCCCCATGATGATTGAAGCAGCTGCATGGTATGGTGGAATCAGGCAAGAGGGAGGGAACCTCTCCCAACCCAACAAGGGTCAATTTAGTGACTAATCAGGATTACAGATGTGGCCACATAACATGAACTACATTTCCCAGGATACCTTAATGACATTTACCATAATGCATTCCCTTAAGGGGACAGCTGTCAAATCCTAACTATCCCAAATCCCATTAACTCTAAACTGTCTGGACAACACAATTCATTTTAACAAAGATTATATAGATATTGAAGGGCAAATTAATATAATGGTTAATGGAATCAGGCCATCAGGAGACAATGAACCTTAATCAAAAGGCAGGCTGGGTGACTTTGGACCAGTGGATCTCGTTCCAGGAACAAGGAAATGGCAAACAACTTCTGAAAATCTGCATGGACTTGATAAGGCAGCAACAAAATAGCTGAGTATTCCAGCTGACTGCTATTTGTCTATCAAAATATGAGATTGAATAATTCTAAAAACTGCATGACATTTTGGAACAATTTATTTAATAAATGCTCATGGCAATTCGCATTCATAAAAGACATTAAAACAATTTTTTTTTGATATGTCAATTTTAGTATAGACAAATAAAAATAGCAATAAGTATAACATTATGAACAGCTCTACTCCAGCTACTGTGTACAATTCCAAATACTTATTTTTAATGCATTAGAGTCTAAGGCATTGAAGCATTATCAGTTGTACATGTGATGATTATTGAACAATGATATATACACACACGTTTGGCAGATAGTTTGATTAACAAAATTAAAAAGTGATGTAAAACAAAGGTATTGGTTAAGAGAACTGTTTTTTAACTGTTTGAAGAGAATTCTATCAACTTCCCAAACAAACAAGACATATATATATATTATTATATATTATATATAATTTTTGTATATTCAAAGTTTCCCCAAAAGTGCTTTCCAAAAAACAACTGACTTTCCCGTTTTCTTTGAAAACATTTCGCTTCTCACCCAAGAAGTTTTTTCAGTCCAGTTCTATAGAACTGAAGGAGCTTCTTGGATGAGAAGCAAAATGTTTTCAAAGAAGAAGAAAAAAACAAGAAAGTCCACTTGCCTTTTGGAAAAGCACTTTTGGGACAACCATGACCTGGATATTTAGTTATATCCAGTGTTATTTGTTTTATATTTTGCATTAATGAAAATATTTACATTGAAGCATTATATTTTGTTGTAAAACATAGATGAGAAGAAACATGAAGCTCAAAATAATGAGAAGGTTGCATTAATAAAATCCTGTTCAGGAAGCAATGACCGTCCACTATATACTGGTATGTAATTGTTAATTCAAAATAGCTTACTAACATTTACTATAAAATATGTCCAGAGGGGTAAGTAGTGTAAATGAAGTGAAGCTATGCACATTTTTGCCATTTTTGAAATAACTCAGATTTATTGGCATCTTATTTTCAGTTTAAAATTATTGTTTTGCTGACATATTGAACAATTCTCATTGTGGACTCCCCAGATAGTTAGAAGTGATGTTTGTTCATAAATTTGTATTTAAAACATATACTTCCTTTTTGTGTATCAATAGCTCACTGAAATCCAAATGGTGTGGTATTGAATTCTATGAATTAACAGGTTTTCAAAGATTTGGTTACCCTACTGTATTTCCCCAAAAATAAGATCCACCCTGAAAATAAGCCGGGAGGATGGGCATGGCCAGCACAAGAGGCGGTAAGCATGTCCGGGGAAAATACCATTAATACTGGTTGAAGAGAGAGAGAGAGAAATCCTCTTGGTTCCTGTCCTTTTCCATGTCTTTCCACTTTTCACTCAGTGTAAATGTGTGTGCGTGGGAGAAAAGTATAATTTGAAGGGTTGTCAGCAAATATACATACAACCAGTGAAAGATACAGCGATCGCTGCATATTTTCAAGGCAGTGAGAAGACTCAGGAAGAGCTCTGCTCCCCACCACACACACACACAAAAACACACAAACATTTACACTTAGTGAAAAGACACCCCGCCCCAGGGCAACCACGTCTCTTCTTTAATCTGCTTTCCAGCTCCATTCTCCACCACCGTGTGCAGGACTATGGTAAAAAAAATAGTTAAACCTTCCATCTTCTTGAGATCAGGGGATGTGGATACCTTGGGGTTGGGTATTGGATGAGGAGCCTGTGTGTGTGTGAAAAAGAGAGCACATCACTGCCAGCCCTGAATAACTCTGAGGTTGGATCATATCTCTCTCCCCTCCCTCTTTCTCTCACACACATGCACAGAGGCTCCTCACCCCATACCCAGGCAGCCACATTCCTTCACTAACCAACTTTCATCTGTGGGACTATGGTAAAAAAAATAATTCAGATCTTCCAACTTTTCATGAAAAAAAATAAGACCTTCCAAAAATTGGACCTGGTGCCTTTTTTGGTAGCCCCAAAAATATAAGACCCAGTCTTATTTTCGGGCAAACATGGAAATATAGAAACTTTGCCTGTTGTGCGTAGATCACCTGAAAAACTGGCGCCTTTTTTGGTGGCCCCAAAAATATAAGACCCAGTCTTATTTTCGAGCAAACATGGATATATAGAAACTTTGCCTGTTGTGCGTAGATCACCTGAAACATACCTTTATTAACCAGTGATCCTTTTGATTTGTTTTTTGCTCCTGTCTCACTCCCAAATATTCTTAACGTGGATTTAATAATAGTAACAGCAATGCATGGCATGTATAAAAATGCAAGATTAATAATATAACAGAATTATTCAATAAAATGTATTTAAAACCTAGAAAAATGCCAAGATCTATGTTAGAGCTGATTGAGACCACTGCCATGTATATATCTCCAGATCATGAAAATCAGATGCAAATATGTTTATATTATTTCTTTGTGGTTAGTACATAAAATCATTCATACCAATTATTTCATAATAGATTATAATTTTTATAATGTCTAGCTGGTATGACTAATTTGGAAATATAGGCAAAACTTTACTAATGGAGAATAAAAATACCTTCAATTAATTATTAGCATTATTTTAAACAATAATATGTGTTAAAAATTAAACCAGCAGCCTAATTATGCTCAGTGCTGAAAAACATTGACCGGAGGATCTTAATTGGACAATCCTTTTGCATAGTAAGAAATTAAATTATTTTTTAAAAAATCTACAGTAAATTTAAAGTGTAAATTTCCATGTTTATAATGGTTTAGTACTCATAGTATTACTCATTTCTACCTGTAGTGAAACAGCATTTTATGTTTCCTTTTAATGCAAATAAAGGGTTAATTGGTCACTTTTCAAAAGGCAGCCTTATAGTCAAAAATACCTGGGAAGAAAGATGTAGGATAAGAGAGAGAAAGTTGATAGGTTCAGAAAAAAGAGGAAAACAAAAAATGATACAGATACATACAGACACACAAAAACATATACATACATACTACAAAACAAACACAAAAAGATATTATGATACCTATTGCTAATCAAATATTAATAAGCATGGAAAATAGAAGTGTCATTCACTTCTTTAAACAGAAACAAAGTATATTTTCTGTTTATGCAATGTTGCTGCTGATTATTAACTAAATAATTTTAATAACAAATAATTTTAATTATTATTAACCTGCCTCTAAATACATGAAATAAACCCTGATGTTCAATACATTAGCCAATCTGTAAGGATTGATTTTCATGACAACTAGAATTTTATTGCAACACTTTAAAGCTGTCATTCATTCATGTTTTCCCCACCTATAGGTAAATACACACTTGTTGATCTGCAAGACTATGCAACAAAGAATCAAGACCAACTAATAATGCACCTACAAAACATCCTGGAACCTGATCAATTTAACGCGCTGAAAAAAGAGCTGATTTGTAGAGTGCTGAAGAAGGATTTTTCATTTACTGCTGATAAATATTATGAATTGTTTAGAAACAGTGAACTGAGAGAATTTTTGAAAAATAATGGTAAACCAAAAAAAATACCTATGAAACTTCTTGAAATTCTGTTCTCTAAGAAAAAAAACAACCTTAAAAGAAAGGCCCAGGAACAAATGCAGGGAGAAGGCAACAATTTGAAAAAGAAGCCAAAAAAAAAAAAAATCCCAATTCATCCAATGGAACATAAATCTGGTAATGAAATTAATAATGTGATAGAAGAACATTGTCTGGATAATAAAATTACGCTTGGAACTGAAAATGAAAAAATAATCCCAATTCATCCAATGGAACATAAATCTGGTAATGAAATTAATAATGTGATAGAAGAACATTGTCTGGATAATAAAATTACGCTTGGAACTGAAAATGAAAAAATAATCCCAATTCATCCAATGGAACATAAATCTGGTAATGAAGATAATAATGGGATAGAAGAACATTGGCTGGATGAAGATTCAAGAATGGCCTTTGAGAACTGGTATACAGGGAAAAAATACAGGGAAAAAATCTCTTTCAATTACATTGGCATTCATGAGCACCAAGAATACCCCTGCTTCATAGCTGTGGATGTATTGCAATTCAGATTGCAAGATGACTCAGATTATCATATTCTCGCAATGCAGAATGAAAGAAATTTTACTAAGTTACAAAAGCTGAAAAAGGAGGCGGAATTTGAATTGCAATTTAACATGGCTGTTCTAGATGTTCAATTTTCTGAAGTTATCTCCTCTAAAGGATTTTCTTGTAAGATACAAGCTAATAAATCCTTCAGTGAATATGGGTTTTTTTTGGAAAATATTGTGTCTGAAATTGTGTTGCCTGTTCTAGCACTGTTTAAGTGGGTAAAGTTAAATGCTATCAAGAATGCTAATTTAAAAAAGCAAATCTTTCCATGAGAAGAAGTTGAAAGTGTAACTTCAGTATTCCACTGAAAATGTTAATTCATTTCTTGATTAAATTGTAAATAATAGCTTGTAATTGGATACTTGGCTGAGGGAGAATTCATATTTCCTTGTTCTCCCCCCCCCCCCAAATTGTTTTTCGCTTCAAAAAGCAGAAGATGTGAAAGCAGCAGCCATTTTGATTTCCCTCTGTTAAGATAGGAAGTTCTGATCTCATTATGGACTACAACCCCTTCTTTTTAAAACATAATATTCGAAAAGCAGATTTGTGAAGAAAAAATATCAAATTTTCATTTCCTTTTTCTGAATTATATATTCTGTCAACATATTTGAAATAATAAAAAAAATATTCCATGAAAAATATATTTGGGAAACATTGCTGTAGAAGAAACTAACAATCCTTTATGCATTTACGCAGAATTTATTCTCAATGAATTTAGTGAAGCTTACTCTTTGTTAAATAGCTAGAGATGTATGACTAACTGTGGGGTCCTTGGTGCCCTCTCAGCTTGCTTGCTTTTTTGCAGACATTTCATTATCTAGCTAGGGTAACATCATCAATCCTAGAGGGGAATGGAGTCTTTTTACATACATATAGTTTGCCCTTTTAAGCATTAGTGGGAGTGTTCTTGGTGTTTTTCTTTAATTAGGCTAATTTTTACTCTTTGTCTAAGTGGTAATTCTTTGATTGGGATATTGTTTACTGCTTGATTGTGGTTCTAATATTAATCTTGGTATTATGTTGGTATTATGTTGTAATGACTGAATCATGATGAACTTTATTAGAGTCTAGTCTTGCATTTATACACATTTTCAGTAATCTTCCAACATTGGTTAACTTTGGTTTCTGCTTAACTTTCGTTACTGTTCAGCATAGTAACTAACACAATTAATGAGCTCTAGTCAAAGTCCAATATATGTTTACTTCCTCTCTCTAATCCTCCTTTAGATGAGTGACTTTGTTTGCCTGAGTTGTATTTGCTTGAAAACATTCTTTTCTCTGAAGTTTGCCATCAGATAGGAACATTCCTGCAATTACAACTCTGCAGTATTAATCTGAATGTTAATTGCTGGCAAGGAGGCATTGTGGTCTTTTAGTTTGTTCGTTGTCTCTTCTGAATATAAAATACTATATTATTACCCTCCGCTTCTTTCTTTTCATATTTTCTTTCCTAAAACATAATTCTTTTTTTCATAAACAGGAATGTGGATATTTCATGTACTTTTAAATAAGTACATGGGAACCACTTCTACAAAATCTATTTTCAATGCATATATTTGTAACATTTTAAAAATTGAAAACTATACTTATTATGAGCCGCCGTGGTGCAGTGGTTAGAATGCAGTACTGTAAGCTACTTTTGCTGATTGCTGGCTGCCTGCAATTTGACAGATCGAATCTCATCAGGCTCAAGGTTGACTCAGCCTTCCATCCTTCTGAGGTTGGTAAAAAGAGGATTGTAAAATGGGGGCAAAATGCTGACTCTGTAAACTGCTTAGAAAGGGCTGTAAAAGCACTGTGAAGTCGTATATAAGTCTAAGTGCTGTTGCTATTAAACTATGCAGCAATTTTTATCTTTTTAAAATACTGTATGTTCTTTGTACTATATATATGCTATTTTAAATTGTTCTTTCCCTATCAATAAAATATTAAGAAGACTTATTATACTGCCTAGTTGATATGTGTGAATAATAGAAGAAGAGTCATTAGGGTTATACATTCAAGGGTAAGAAGAGAAAGGAACTTTGACAGCCTGTGAAATTTCTTTATTGCTTCTATGTATTACGAGAGCTGGTTGGACTTGGGAGGTTGCCCTTTCTAATATATACTCGACCAGGTTTGTCACCAGCCAAGGTTCCAGGGAGGGGGAGGAGAGGTAGGAGTTGTTATCCAGGACTTTCTGGCAGTTGTCAGGGGTGCTGTTCCACAAGTTGCCAGTTGTAATACCCTATTTTTGAAATTAGGTTCATGGGAGCAGTTGGGTTTGTTGCTCTTGTGCCATCCTCCCAGCTGCATAGCAAAGTTCCCTGCCTGAACTGGGTTGGCTGTGGAGTTCCCAGATTTAGGATTTGGGGAGATCTCAACTTTCAGTCTTTGGTTCAGACTTCCAAAGGGCTTGGGTGGCCATGGGTCTCTCCCAAGTCATCCCAACTCAGAAAGTGATGTCATTCCAGCCTTAGTTTTCTTGGAGTAATGGCAATGTCATCTGAGAGAGAGTTTTCTTAGCTCCTCTGTTATGGTCAGATCTCACCTGGGTGATCTTGATGCGCTCTTTTGCTACACCCTCTCTCTCTCACACACACACAACACACACACACAGAAGCTGGACACATTGGATTGGTCCATCCTTTGTGACTGATGAACCCAATTGTTTTTTTGGGGATGTGAGGGCCTAAATGGAGAACAATAGAAACCTGGTAAGAGGTAGTGGTTGTGAGTAGGGCATACCTCTGCATCTGGGAGCTTTTCATCTTTAGTCAAACCTGGAGGTCTTGTTAGAATTACGACTCCTATTTGAAGAACAGGTGGCAGATGAGACATGCTCAATTATATGTTGTGCACTAGATATGCTGTATCCTGAGTAGGGAGGTTGTCTATTTGGTCATTCACACCCTAGCCATCTCCTTTTTGGACTGTCACAATGCATTCTATGTGGGGCTGTCCTTATAAAGTATCTGGAAGCTTCAGCTGGTACAGAATGTGACTGCACAGGAAACTTTGGTACATGTAATCTGCATGAGCTGCGTTGGGTCCCAATCTGCTTCCAGATCCACTTCAAGGTGTTGATTATGACTTTTAAAGCCCTACATGGCATGGGGCTAGGTTACCTATAGAACTGTCTGCATCCCTTTAGATCAGCCCATCCCAGCCAAACAGGCAGGGAAGACGTTGCAGACCCATTTGGCCAACGAATTCCAATTATTGGGGTCCAGAAAAGGAGCCTTCTCTACTGTTACCCCACCCTGTGGGACACTTCCCCAGAGCTGAAGCGGACTCCTTGCTCTCTTGGCCTTTTGTAAAAGATACAAATATGATTTTGCAACCTTGCTTGGGTACGCAAAGTAGCATGTGGGCTGGTTAGTGCCCTGAAAAGTCCCCCTCTGTTCTTAATTAATTTTTAACATTCCTCATGTCTCTTAAATTTTATATATTTTATGCTTTTAATATTTGACTGTACAACCACCCTCTCTAGGAGGGAGATGGGCAGTTCTTAAATATTATAAATAAACAAATAAACTACAATTCACCTGTTTAATGTGTGATACTGTCAACCCACAAAACGGGGAGCCTCCAGTGGACTTTGTCAGGGTTGCCATTTGGGGGGAAGGTGTTGTAACAAGCCAGCTGCCAGCGGAGCTGGTGGTGGACTCGGACAGTGAGAAGGTGGGGGGGGGGAACTTGAGCCAGTCCTGGAGTCTGGGAAGGCTCTGATGGGTGCTCTGTCGGAGACAGATGGGGCCACGGCCACCCGACATTTATCAGATGCCTTCGGAGCCAGAGATAGGTGGGGAAGAAGAACAACTGGAGCCTGTTCCAGATGCACGTATGTGCAGAGCTGTAAGGAGAAGGGAACAACTAACGAACAAGGATCAACTTGGAAGAAAAGGCACAAGTGAATGCTGAATGGCCCCTCCCATAGGAAATAAATAGGAGCAAAAGGGGAGGGGTGTTTGCAGGAGACAATTAGTTCATTTATTATTGTGAAAATTTGTTTATCAGAGTTCGTGTCTCCTTGCCAAGTATTTCCTTTTACAGCATTGCGACTGGAAATTCTTGGCCTGACAACTATCCAAGGACTGATAAAGTCTGTTCTTGCACTTAAACCTGGGAAGGATTATTACCAGGACTTTTTTGGATATGAATTCACATTAACCAAATAAGGGGGTGGATGGGACAAGGAGTCTTATTTCGTGATTCTGTTCTGCCTGGGTCAGAACAGAAAGATAATGGGAATGTTGGGAACTCATCCAATTCATCATTGTCCTGAGAATGACTGAATCGATGATATTGGGATTACCATGGTTGGACAAGGGGGGAGTCCAACTATTTGGTGGTAAGGCAGAGGTCAGTACTTGAGGATTGAGCAATACATCAGATGCTACGTAAACTACCAACAGACCAATTGGACTGACCTCTTACCCTTCGCAGAAGTAGCATACAACAACAAAGTGCACAGCAGCAGAGGGTTCATCCCCTTCAAAGTGGCCAATGGGATAGAGTTTGTCCACATTCCCAAGTACTCTGAGGAGTCCCTCTCATCTGTTAGCCTGACTGAATGGGTGAACAACATGCAAAGGTACGTGAGAAGATGAGAGTAGCATTAAGGAAGGTGGCAGAGATCCAAAAGGTCCAGGCCAACAAGAAGTCCCAGATCCCATCCTGGATTGGTGAGAAAGTGTACCTCTCCACAAATACCTATGTCTAAAGGTGCCCTGCCATAAACTAGCCCCTGAATTCCTGGGTCCATTTCCCATAGTCCGTGTAATCAACCCAGTTACAGTAGAACTGAAGCTCCCTTGTCTATTAGGGAGAATACACCTGGCATTCCACAGTCTGTTGAAGCATGTAGGGGCCTTGGAGGTACAAGGTCCCCTGAAGCATGAACTTGGGGCCATTCAAGTGGGGCGGAGCCTCACTACGAGGTTGAGCGGATCCTAGATTCTTGCATTCATAGGAGGGCCCTATATTCTGGTACAATGGAAAGGGTACTGTCAGAGGCATCTTGGATGAAGAATTGGGAGGTGAAGGTTGCACAGTTGGTGAGACGGTTCCACGAGGAACCCTCAAAAACCTGGTGGGAGTGCATGGGACCCCCCACTCTCAACAGGCAACTAACTTATTGTGGTCTTTGCTTATCTTCCAGATAACAGTGACAGATATATTATAAACAAATCACACTAAAAGATACAGTTTGAATAAAAAACATATACAGACATTAAAATAAGAGTAGAAATAAAAAAATATTTCTAATGTGCTTTCTTGATCTTTCCCAGTTCAGTGGTGTTGAATTTCTCATTTCTGCTCTGATAAGTTACTTTGGATTCTGGTTTGCTGTTTATTAAGGGTGGAAGAACTGCCAGTCACTTAGTGCACAAATGGCTTCCCAGATTATTGCTCTCTAACCATTGGATTTAAGAAATGTTTGCCCCTAGAATACATAATTCATTTATTCAAATTTATTAGCTACCCAACTCCAATGGTAGAAAAAGTATACAATTCATAAAAACAGATAAAACATAAAAAATACAGTCCAGACCAAAAATACAAAGAAAACAAACAGGACCCCAGATATATAATAATGCATAAATAAATACACACAACACCATTATTACATCAACCCCGCTAATTGACTGATCTATGATTTGCACTAGGCTATATTCTGTATCATGAATAAAATGAAGCTACTATTTCTTTTGGCAACTGATTTTTCATGGTTCATAGAATGCTTCATCGTTCTTCCTCAAGAGGGAGCCAATCCCACAATAAAAGTTATAATAAAGTGCTGCAAGTATGATTTCATGTTTAATTAGATTTGTTCCAAACCATGGATAACAGGTATTTGGACCCATAGGTGAAACATTTTTGTAATGCTTGACTCATTAGCACTTACTGTTACTTTTTAATTTAAAGTTCAAATTCATAAAAAAATTGGAAACTGATCATTGATTGGGGATTTGATCATTGATTTGACCAGTGGTGGGATTCAAATTTTTTTTTATTACCGATTCTATGAGCATGGCTTGGTGGGCATGGCAGGCGAAGGTTACTTCAAAATCCCCATTCCCTCTACACCCCACTAACCAGCTTTCCAGCTACGTTCTCCTGCACAGGGCAACCAAATGAGACCCAGCCAATCAGCTGGGATTCGGGAGGCAGAGAATAGATGGGGGCGGGGCCAGTCAGAGGTGACATTTATTGGTTCTCTGAACAACTCGAAATTTCCACTACCGGTTCTCCAGAACTGGTCAGAACCTGCTGAATACCACCTCTGTATTTGACTCTCCTACAGAACTGTGATGGATTTGGTTTTATTTTTATAGGAAGAAAGTAATGCTGCAGGCAGAGTGATTTGCAGCTATTCTAACAATCCTGAATCTCATTGATAGACCCAAAGTAGTTATGCAATGAAAATAAATTGAGATTGTTGTGGGAGGATATGAAAAGAGACTACTCAAGATCAAGAAACAAAAAAGCAAACTGCATGTTAGAATCAACTGAGAAAATTGCCAAGAAAAGAAGATAAGCCACAATCAAGAAAGACAAACATTTCAGAAGGGAATTTCACAAAGCATTTCAGAAGGTTATTAAAAGGGACAGGGAATAGTATTATACTTAGTTAACATTATTGCAGATTTATCAGCACAGAAACAGTATTGTAGTATTAGTATTCCGTAGTAATATTAACAGTGTTATAGCATGAGCCGTGATGTTGCAGTAGTTACAATGCAGTACTGCAGGCTAGTTCTGCTGACTGCCGACTGCCTACAGTTTGGCAGTTCGAGTCTCACTAGCTCAAGGTTGACTCAGCCTTCCACCCTTCTGAAGTGGGTAAAATGAGGACCCAGATTGTTGGGGGCAATATGCTGACTCTGTAAACCGCTTAGAAGGGGCTGTAAAGCACTGTGAAGTGGTATATAAGTCTAACTGCGACTGCTATTGCTATCTGTAAAGAATTGAGGAAGGAAAGCAATAGCTACTGCTATTGCTATCTGTAAAGAATTGAGGAAGTCACTGGGAGGGGAAAAAACAGAGAAAGTAAACTATAAAAATCTCTAACACAAAAGTACGCTCTAACCTCAAATTGGTGCGTTTCACAGTTACAGGATGGATAGCTAGGAACTGATTCAGAAAGAATCAGAGTGGATGATGTATATTGAAATGCAAATATAAAGAAGTTAGATTTGCATTCAGGCCATTACCAAATCAGAAGGCTATGGGAATTGGAATTTCTAAAAAAATATAGAAGAATCATTAGAGATTCTAAAGTAACAATGCTAGAAAAACTGAAGAATGATATCTAAAAACTGAAGTCAACAATATCAAAGAAAAGAGGCTGAACATATTATACAAACTATTGCACAATGTTTTTAATTTTACATGATAGTAAAACAAAAGTGCGTATAGTCAAGGCTATAGTTTTTCCAGTTGCAATGTATGGCTGTGAAAGTTGGGCCATAAGAAAGGCTGAGCGACGAAGAATTGAGGCCTTTAAACTATGGTGCTGGAGGACACTCCTGCGAGTCCCTTGGACTGCAAGGCAATCAAATTGGTCAATCCTAGAGGGGATCAACCCTGACTGCTCTTTAGAAGGCCAGATCCTGAAGATGAAATTCAAATACTTTGGCCACCTAATGAGAAGGAAGGACTCACTAGAGAAGAGCCTAATGCTGGAAATGATTGAGGGCAATAGAAGAAGGGGATGACAGGAGTTTCCGGTTTCGCGTGGCTTCGGGGCAGCAGGAATTCGCGACAGCTCGCGATTCCTGCTGTGCTAGCCGCCGAGGTACCCCCGATCCAGATGGGTCAGGGGGATATGGCTGCCCTGTAGGGACAGCTGAAGAGAGAGGGGAGTCGGACAGGGGGTTGGGGGTGTCGCAGACCCCCTCCTCCGGAAAAACCCCTTTTTCCCAAGGTGGTGGAGCGGCGGTCAGCAATGGCCGCCACGAAGAAGCCAGCAACCGGGTAAGATTGTGCTGGAGGAAGTAAGAAGAGTGAAAGTGCTGTCTGAGCCGGGTCAAGTAACATCTTTCAAATTGGTTGGAACTGAGCTGTTTGAATTGCTGGAGGATACATTGTATCCCTAAGAAGATCGAAAGCGGCGGAGAAGCTGTTAAAGGGAACTTTTTTTTTTTCTTTACTCTCCCACCCCACGGAAACAGCAGAAATGTTTGGACATATTGGACATTGAAAGTGAATTGTTTTGAGAGTTGAAGCTAAGGGACAAAAGGATTTTTGGACATTGAAAAACTTAAGAAATTGGAAAACCCTTGTTGGAGGTATGGATTTCTGATTATTTAAAATTGATATTGCAAGTGGGAAGGGAGAGGAAAAAAAATTGGAGCAGAAGCTGAAAAAGGAGGAGATTGCCTAGAATCCCAAAGAAAGGTATATGGTAATTGGACCTCTTTGATCAAACATTAACCCCAGAAAGAGAAAGAGAAGAAGGAAGAAAAGTATTAATTTTTGGAACTTTTTTTTGAATTATTTTTGATTAAAAATACGTGGTTGTTTTGGGAAAAGTTTCTCTTTTCATAAAGGCATCGCTTGTGGATGAACTAAAGACTGAATATCAAAAATATAAAAAGGAAGATACTTTGGGCACTTTGTTTCAATTCTTAGAAATGGCGTTATGTACTTATGAAAAGTTGACTACGCAGCACAAGGACTGGGACAAAGAAGAAGAGGAAGAAGAAGCCATCTTTGATGAACAATGGGTTCTTTCCGGGGAGGAGGAGAAAAAAGATAAGAAAAAGGGGATTTTAAGAATTATAAAAACAACCAAAGAAGAGAAAAATGAGCGGAAAGGTGGAGGCAAGGTTAGAAAGCAAAGGAAAGGGAGTAAGAAAAGGGAGGAGGAAAGACAAAGGGGTAAAAAGGGCAAGGAGAAGAATAAGCAAGAGAGAAAGCGGGGGAGGAGAAGCCTCAATGGGAGGAAGCAAGATCTAAAGAAAAAAAGTTTATTCAGAGACAATGGGTGAATTTAATTTAGGATAAAAGAGGGATTCTGGAGGGTACATAAGATTGTGTTTTTTATATGTGTAATTAGAGTATAAAATTCATTGTGTAATTTTAGAATCTTTTAAACAGAATCCCAAGAAAAATTGTTATATGAAGTACTTTTAAGTTAGGGTAATGAGTTATAGACGTTACTCCAATTGGTGTATAGGAGAAGTATAATAAAAGAAAAAAGATGAATGGATAGTTGGAAATAGAACAGACAAAGAATATTATTGAAAATGGTAATAAGATATGAAAGGAGATATAAAGGTTTTGTTATGCTTTTTTTTTTTTTTTTTTGGGATGTTGTATATTGAAAAAAGGCAAAAAAAAATTTTTTAATTAATAAGAAATAATTTGGATGAAAAGGAGAAGTTGGGATAAGATATGAAGTTAAATAGACAAAGTATTGATACTATAATTTGGGATTGTTATGTTCTATTGGTTTTCTTCTTTTATTATTTTTTCTTAGAAAAGAACTTATAAGCTGTTATGCCTGGTGCATTGTTTATATAAAATTGATAAAAATGGTTTATATATATAATATAAAAAAGAAAATGATAATAAGATATGGAAGGATATATAAAGTGTATATGATGTTTGAATTTGTGTCTGTGCGAAGAGTTTCAACCCGGGATCAGACAACCTTCAGAAAAGATCTTTTAGTTTTGTTTGTGTTCTGTAAAATCAATAAAATTTGTTTAAAAAAAAAAAAAGAAGGGGATGACAGAGAATGAGATGGCTGGATGGAGTCACTGAAGCAGTTGGCATGAGCTTAAATAGACTCCAAAGATGATAGAGGACAGGAAGGGCTGGGGGAATGTTGTCTATGGGGTTGCGATGGGTTGGACACAACTTCGCAACTAACAACAAAATCATATTTAGGACCATTCAGTACAGATTAGAGTTGTGTATGGAAAGATAAATTCCAGATGTTTGAGATAGCTTTAAAAAAAGCCAAGGAACAAGAGGTATGTCTCGATAATTGAGAAAAGTTGGGTCAATTGTTTGTTTCATTGACTACATAAAGGGCTTTATACAGAAAGGCCAAAATAAAGCTGGGGTCTATGCTTAACAAAAATGGGAATCCCATAATATTTTATTGTCCACATGCAAAACCTATACAGAGTCAGGAAGCCACAAACAGAACATAGCGACACAGAGTACTGATAGGCTGAGGACTATCCTGTTATTTATTCAACCACTGTGTGAAAAGATGCACTGGAAAAAAGATTAACATGGTTTTCAAAATGGAGGGAAAAACTTTGTGCTATGCTGATGACATTACTTAATTCTGAGAGAATGCAAATGCAAGTAATCTACAACTTTTAAAGCATAGTGCATTAGAGTAGGAATGAATCCACCAGAGAAATTTTCAACCTAAAAAACTAGGTTGAAGTCAATTGAGAGAAAGTTGAAAAAGTCACCAAAAATAAAAACAAGCCAACAGCACTTAATCAGTATTTTATACCTTCTCTGTGTCTGTCTCTGGTTTATTATTAGAAAAATGAGTCTTTGTGTTTAAGAAACTAGGTGCTTTCCTGTAATCCTTTCCTGTTCTCTTCCTTTTGTTGTGCTTTTTAAATAAATCTACTTTTTCTCTCAAATATAATGAATGTTGACATTCCTTGATAGCTGAGCTTGTTAAGTCTGGAAGGATGGGTCCAAGAAGGGAGACGAGACTCTGATAGCAACAACAGCTCTTTATTAGTGACTTCTGAACTGAGCCAAATATCCTAGCCAAGCAGCCCCTTTTATAGAGCTGGCTGTGGCTACGCGGCCAATGACATCAATTTGAGCTTGCCGTGCTTGGTTTGCCCAATCACAGCTGCCTGTTTACCAGCCAATCGGATCAGTCTGGAGTGACCAATCATGACCCGCTGTTAGTGGACCAATCCGAATTGCAGGCTTTCAAGCCTGCTAGTCCGGAACACCCCTCCCCTCTAGGTTCCATCTAAGGGGTGGGGTTATGTAGTCTCGCAGGTAGGTGGGTCTTCGCACCTGTCTACCTGACTTTCACAGTTCAAAAAGTCTATGCCCGGTCTCGGGTTCCGATGGGCTGCTCGCTGGGATTGCCTAGAACGGTGAGCCGGTACCATAGCTGTGACTCCCTTCTGGTGACCTCAGGATGATTGAAATGCCTCCTTCGTTGCTATTGCCTGGGCTCTCAAGGCTCGCCGAACCCACTTGGCTGCTGACATTTGGCGAGACGCCCGATTGCCATGGCTCTACATCAGCTGGTGAGTATTGTAGGCTTTGATGTGGTGATTGTGCGGTTTGTTCCTCTAGGCCAGATGTTGGTTCTATTCCAGAACCCCCAGTTTCCCCTCTCCCTCTGGTTTCATGGTTGGGGTCACTGATGGGAGATGTGGTCAGCCTGGATCGTAGTTGGTCAATGTGGCGTTTCTACACTCTCCCATCTGTGGTTTCTAGGTGGCAGGAGCGGGGGCCTGTAATCTGAGTTATTTTGGCAGGGATCCACAATGGGTCTCCTGAAAAGTTTTTTGCGAATACAGGCTCTCCTACCTTAAAGGTGCAGTGTTTACTGCTGGAGCCGAGGGGCTTTTCCGGGGTGTACGCAGGGTGTAGACGGTCTAGGGGCGATCTGAGTCTTCTGGCCATCAGAAGTTCAGCTGGGCTTTTGTTGGTGGTACTGTTTGGTGTTATGTGCTGGAGAAGGAGCATCCTGGTGACTTTATTGTGGATGTTGCCTTGTTCCATTTTTTGTAGAGTTTTTTTTGTGAACTGAACCATTTGTTCAGCTCTAACATTCACTGCCGGGTGAGCTGGCAATGTCAATGCTTGTCTTATGCCACGGTCTGTTAAGTCTTGTTCAAAGGCTAAGGCGGTAAATTGAGGGCCATTGTCAGATACCAGGACATCTGGTAAGCTGTGCGTTGCAAAAAGTCTGTTCAATTTCTGTTCAACATCTGTGGTATGTGGTGGTCTCCCATGTAAAGAATGAGACACAAGCGTGTGTACTCAGGATGGGAGCCCAGAATGAATTCCAGTGCTTCCTTTTATTGAGATTTTAGTACATAGTAAGCAAAATTACATTGTGGATTACAAGTTACATTGTGGATTACAATAATTAGAAATAGTACAGACTTGTTTGCAGTTGTCTGAGCTGCTTAATTGTTTCTGGTGTTTGCTTTTAATTTCCTTGCATTATCTCAGTGACCTTTAGGCAGACATGTATGTATAAAGCATTAGATTAATCATTACTTGAGCCCAATGCCAAAGTTTATTATTCCCACATCTCCCCTGTTTTAGTTTTTTGATGATCGCGGATGCCTCAGTAGCTTTTCGCCATTTGCAACAGCAGTTCTCCTTCCGTAGGCTTCACCCGACACATTCCTAAAAGTCCAGGGAGACATTGAATACAACAGCATACACAGAGAGAAAATATAATAAGCAATATCGCTCCAACAATTAGGTGATGAATCCATGAACCATCTGGCAACCAGGACCAAAGTGCAGACCACACGTCCAGTCCCTCACCCTCCGATTGTAATGGATTCTCCTTCAGGGTTTGTTCCATATGCTGTATAGTAGCTGTAATGTTTGGAGAAAAATCAGAGATATACATGCAACAATGCTTATGAACCACAGCGCAAACTCCCCCTTGTGCAGCCAAAATAGTGTCCACCGCATATCTGGTTTGCAGGACAAAGTCAAGGATTTTTCCTTGCTCTTCTTCAAGCAGCTTTAGCATTTTAATGGTGTCTTTAAACATAGTAACTGTCCAATTGTTTAAATGATGTAAATCTCTATAGTTCATCATGACTCCTAAAGGAGGAATAACTCCCCTTGATATCTGTGTCCAGTAGTCATGGGTCAAAACAGAGTTTACTTCCGTTGCGGAACACGCATTGCGGATATGAGCAGTCCCCAAAGATTTTTGAATGAAATGAGATGAGATTACTTTCCCAAAGGTGCAGACTCCTTTCCATCATGCTGGCATGCGATTATAGGCCATCCGTCCACACAGCAACCATAAATTTGCTCCCAGGAGATGACCAACCTTATTTGGCTCAGCATAGATTAATTTTGCAAAGGATTCCATTAACATAGCCAAATAAGTAGACGATGGTACGTATTTCCCATTCGCACATTTGGGCAACCGGTTGCTATCCTCCGTGGTGGGACAACATGTGGCAGGAATATATGGACACCCATTTTCATTGATCAAAGATGTGATATCAAATCTAGAAGTGTTATGTACAAAGTAAGTGAGATTTTTTGTTTTCATGTCATCCAGATAAACCCGACAATTGTTTTGTTGCAAAATGGATATGTTCCCAAGTAAGTCATATTCTCTACCGTCTCATTGTGGGTCCAACAGATACCTGCCTAATTGTAGTTGCCCAGCTACCAATTGATGTAAAGCTATAAGCTTTTCCTTTGGAAGTTGGCTCAATGTGTCCTAATTGTAGTTGCCCAGCTACCAATTGATATAAAGCTATAAGCTTTTCCTTTGGAAGTGGCCATTGATCAATCCAAACTGGCTGAGAGGTTAACAATTGTAATTTTTCCATTATCCAATAACAATTTTTGTGCGAAATTGTGACAGCAAATATCTACCCCACAAGTTTATGTGCAGGGGCAACACAAGAAGTTGAATCCTTGCAGTCTCACCAGTTTCTCCATGTAATCCCTACAACCAATGTACACTACTTCTTGCAAACTGCATACCACCCACTCCACAGCCAGAGAATCTTCAAGCGCCCATTCATTTGGCCATTCCTTTTGGCGTATCACAGAGACATCTGCTCCGGAATCTATAAGGCCAGAAAATGATTTTTCTTGAATTTCAATTGTCATTTTAGGTTGGTCTGTAGTCAAATTTTTTGTCAGCGCTAGCAATTCTGCAGCAACTGGAGAACTGGCCATTTCAGTGGACCCAAAACTGCCAGTTCGTGGGATCCCAATTAAAGGATTTATAGGAATGTATGGAAGCAATAATAATTGGGCAATAGAGTCACCGGCCATTAATGATGTAGGAGTATCAGTGTACAATTGTATCTTAATAACTCCTTTATAATCTTGATCAATAACCCCTGGAATAACAAAAAACCCTTTTTCTGATGCAGAAGATTTGGGAAGTACCAATCCCACTGTTTTTTCTGGCAGTGGCCCATGCAAATGAGTGTCTTCAATGTACACTTGATTAGGAAAAGTCACATCAATTGAGTTCAACATTTTAAAACCCAAACCTGCACTCCTAGTAATTGCAGGCAATGCTTTTGTGACAGCCTTGGGAGCGGGGCTAGCTGCACACCCCAAATTTAGTTTCCTGAATTTTGGTTCTGATCAGAGCGACATTGATTTGCCCAATGAAACCCTTTTTTGCATTTTGGACAGACCGACTTCGGGCAGACGTCCTTATTTTTGCTTTTGTTAAATGCCATTCCCCCCCAAGGGCACGGCACTGGGCTTTAAAATGTCCAGGCTTCCCACAATTAAAACAGTTCCCTGTAGGTTTCATCCCTTTTGTAATGCCATAGCCAAAGTCTCCATGTTGTAAGCCTGAGAACCCACCACTGCACATGCCTTTAACAGATCAGCCAGAGTAACCTCACCTCTAGCCACCAAAAGCTGTAAGATACACTTGCAGTCAGCGTTTGCATTTTCAACTGCCAATTTCAGCAAAAGTTCCTTTGCTGCTTCCTCATTAGAGATTTGCCAGGTAATAGCCAATTGTAGCCTTTCCACAAAATCGTTATAAGACTCAGATGCTGTTTGCTTAATTTGAGAAAAAGACTGTGCCGGGGTTCCCACATCCTGGATGCGGGACAACGCCCCAAAGACAGCTGCCATAACCACTGGAAATACGTGATCAGGCAAATTGGCAACTTGATCAGCAGTGGATTCAAACAAGCTGGCCCCATAGATTTGGTCTGGCGTATACAGCCCCCCCAAATTCCTTCCCCTAGTGATAGCTTCCCTTTGGTATTCTGAATCAAAAACCACATACTGAGTAGAGCTCAATATCATTCTCATTAAATCTTTCCAGTCACTAGAAATCATGCGTGAGGTAGCCAAACTTGTCAGGAGCCCCTTTGTAAAAGGACTTTGAATACCATAATCTTTAACTGCTTTCTTAATTTTCCTAAGTACTGCCAAAGGAATTGGAACCCATTCAGTCTGCAGATTGCCTTGAGCATCCACTTGCCTATTAACTGGAAACAAATTCATCTGGGGAATCTCATCAGACTCTAATTTCCCCTCATTGAAAGCCTGATGCATCATTGCTTGAATTTTCCCCATTTGTGGTTGGATTTTATCATCCACAGGCATAGGCACTGTGGGGGTTGAGAAGGCATACTCCAGTTTTGAAGTTGGAGGGTGCAACACAACTCCTTTATAAGGAGGAGGTTCTGCTAAAGGTTTTAAAAGAGGTTGTTGCTGGGTTTCTAAAGCAGTCATAACAACCCTCCAATATATCAAAATTTCAGCTATAGCCCGTGGCTCCTCATGAAGGATAGTTCCAATTTTCCTCCATGTGTCTAACTTTAAAGAGCCCTTCTCTGAGTACCAGGGGCATTGCTGCCAGATCTCTTGCAGCAGCTCTTTCACATTACCTTTTGAAATAACTATTTGCTCCCCCCCAGAAGGTTTAAAGATAAAGAAATTTGTCCTGACTAACTTCAGCAGCTCATTAACATGACATTCCTGTGGCTGAGAAAGTTTTCCCCCCATGTTCCCTGAAAAATCCTATTGTCCAGCAATAGTTAAGTACGTACTTTACCTATTCCAGATGAGGAAACACGGAGGTCCGGACACGTACCACCTGCAGTGGATCACGTTGGGGTCACCACTTGTGGCGGTCTTCCATGGAAAGAATGAGACACAAGCGTGTGTACTTGGGATGGGAGCCCAGAATAAATTCCAGTGCTTCCTTTTATTGAGATTTTAGTACATAGTAAGCAAAATTACATTGTGGATTACAAGTTACATTGTGGATTACAATAATTAGAAATAGTACAGACTTGTTTGCAGTTGTCTGAGCTGCTTAATTGTTTCTGGTGTTTGCTTTTAATTTCCTTGCATTATCTCAGTGACCTTTAGGCAGACATGTATGTATAAAGCATTAGATTAATCATTATTTGAGCCCAATGCCAAAGTTTATTATTCCCACAGTGGTGGTAGTCTTCATTTTGTTAACCTCGAGCCAGTTAGAGTATGCGTCTATTGTTATTAGGAAAGTGTGCCCTTTTGTAGGTCCCGCGAAATCGATATGGATGCGCGACCAGGGGCCTCTGGGCATTTCCCATTCAGCTGGTGGAGCTTTTGTTGGGGCCGAGCATGTCTCTTGGCATCTGCTACAGGTGGCGACCCAAGTTTCAATTTGTTTGTCCATACCTGGCCACCAGGCGTAGCTCCTTGCCAGCGCTTTCATATATACAATGCCCGGGTGCCCATTGTGCAGTAATTGTAGAAATTTTTTGTGTATTTTTGCTGGTATGACCACTCGGTCTCCCCACAAGACGCACCCTCTTTGTGAGAAGAGTTCTGTTTGTCTGTTCTTGAATGGTTTAAAGGTTTCATTGGGTTCGATTTGTGGCCATCCCCTCTCCACCCAGCCAAGAACTCGTGCCAAGCGTGAGTCTTTTTTGGTTTCCAATGCGATGTCTTGTGCTGTTAGTGGAGATGAGGGAAGTGTCTCAATTTGTAGTATTGGAAGTGTGGGAGCTGGGTCATCTTGGAGTTCTGGTAGTGGAGAGTGGCTCAAAGCATCTGCGTAGGGAATGGTTTTCCCTGGGCGATATCTCAATTGATAGTTGTAGGCGGCTAGGAACTCTGACCATCGCGTCATTCTAGGGGATAGAATATGTGGAGTAGGTTTGTCGCCTGCCAGGATGCCAAATAATGGTTTATGATCTGTGATGATGGAAAATGATCTCCCATACACATACTTGTGGAACCGTTTGATTGCAGATACAATGGCGAGGGTTTCCTTGTCTAGGTGACTATAGTTCCTTTCTGTTTTTGACAAAGTTTTTGAAAAAAATGCAATCGGTGCCTCTGTACCGTTGGGTAGGACGTGGCTCAGGATGGCTCCTACCCCAAAAGTTGAAGCATCACAAGTCACAGTTAATGGGAGTGTTTCATTATATTGGATGAGCACTGCATCCGAAGTTAGAAGGTCCTTTACTTGTTGAAAGGCATGTTCCTCCCGTCATCCCCAAATCCAGGAAACCTTTTTATCGAGGAGTCTATGAAGGGGTTCAGCGATGGTCGCCTTCTGGGATAGGAAAATGTTATAAAAGTTAATGATTCCCAGGAAGGCTTGAAGGTCTGTTTTGTTTTTTGGTCTCGGCCATTTTTGATGGCTGCCAATTTCTTTTCTGTAGGGTGAATTCCTTGTTTGTCAAGGAGGTAACCAAGAAATTCAACCCTTTCAGTGCATAACTGGCACTTTTCCTTTTTTACTTTGAGGCCAGCATCTTGGAACTTTTGTAGGACTGTTCTTAGTCGTTTCTCTAACTGACTCCTTGTTGAGGTGGCTATTAACACGTTGTCGAAGTAGGGCATGACCTCTTTTATGCCCTGCAACAGCCTCTCCATCAGACTTTGGAAGATGCCTCGTGCTACACTTACGCCAAATTGGAGTCTGTTACATTTGAACGCGCCTTGGTGTGTAACTATGGTTTGGGCTTCGGCAGTTTCAGCATCTACTGGCAACTGTTGATAAGCTTGGGCCAGGTCAAGCATTGTGAATATTCTGCCACCCCCAAGTGAGTGAAGGAGATGCTGGACCACTGGTACCGGATAGGTGCTCTGCTGTAACGCGTGGCCTTGTAATCTCCACAAATTCTCAAAGACCCATCAGGTTTTATGGGAGTTACAATTGGGGTCTCCCATCGGGCATGATCAATGGGTTCTAACATGCCTTGTGCAATTAGTTTGTCCAGTTGCTCATCAATTTTGGATTTAAGAGCAAAAGGGACTCAGCGCGGTTTTAGGCGAATGGGCGCAATGTCAGGGCGGATATTAAAAGAGATAGGGAACCGCTTGTACTTGCCGAGATTTTCACTGAAGACTTCTTGGAAGTCCTGGATGAGGGCCGCTTCCCAGTCTTCATTTTCAGTCTGGTTGATGCCTGCCATTTTGATTCCTAATGGCACGAACTACTGTAGACCCAGTAGGTTGAATTGGTCTCTGTCAATGATAGTGAGTGGTAGTATTGCGGTGTGGTCCTTGAAGGAGACCTGGAAATGACTGGTGCCAGCGACCGGAATCCAGTTGTCCTGGTAGTCCTTCAATATGAGTCTGGATGCAGAGATCTCAGCGGCGGATATTGGGAATCAGCTGCTTTAGGGTTTTCCAGGAGACCATGGATAGAGAAGACCCGAAGTCCACTTCCGTGATGCATGGTTGATTTTCAATGGCGACCTCTACACGGATTTTTTTGGTGTCCAAGGATGAAGCGTGGCCGATGGTGATAGTCTGATGTGCTTCTTCCATCTGGGTGCGCCAGTAAACTTCCGGGGTCTGTTGTACTGGTTCCACTGGTTGTTTGGGCGGTCCTGATTTGTGGTGTGGGTGCCCTCGGTTTGTCTGGGACTGTTTTCTTTCTGTCTGGGGCTGGAACCTCTTTTGTTCCAGCATACTTTAGCAATATGCCCTCGTTTTTCACAAAAACGACAGATGGCGTCTAGGAATCTGCATTTTGATTGTAGGTGGTTTCCCCCACATCCAGCGCATTGGAAATTCGATTTACGACCCCGCTGGTCTCGTTGCTTATGTTCTGACCGGTGTCTGTGAACCTCTTCCTATTCACTATCTGATGAGGATTCGATGTCTTCATGATGGGTGGCTGACATGTATTTCTCTGATGGCGTTGCCGTATCATTGGTGGGTTGGCGGTGGCCCCCATTTGCCTGGCGCATTCGTGCTGCTAATTTACGGGTGGCTTCAGCTGCAGTGGCGTCGGCTATGGAATCTGTGAGAGAGATGTCTCCTTTGGCCATGATCTTGCTTTGGATCGTTGCGTCTCTTAGGCCAAGGATGACTTGATCCCGCATGGCCTCTTCTAGATTAGTGAAACCACACAATCCGCCTAAGTTCTTTAGATCAGCCACAAAATCCCCAATGCTCTCACCTTCGTGTTGATCCCTTTGGTAAAATTCATTTCTGCAGATGAGAGTCGGTATTGCTGGTGTGTAATGGTTGCAAAGGATGGGAGCAAGGGTATCCCAGTCCATTGATTTGACTTTAGCCAGTTTTGCAAATGCTTTGGCCATCTTAAAGACAGCAGGTCCGCAATGCGTCAGGAAAACTGCTCGTTTTTTGCTGGGAATGGCATCCTTCAGATTGTTGGACTCTAGAAACATCTGAAACCTGTCCATATATGAGTCCCAGTCCTCGCTGGCTGGATCGAACTGGGCAGGTGGTATAATGCTGCTGGCCATTCTGTTGACGTCTGCTCACTGTCAGCCAAGTGCTCTGTCAATCTTCTGCGAGTGCTCAGTCAGCTCTGCTGTCTCCGCATCCCATCCTCGTTGCCAGTGTTAAGTCTGGAAGGATGGATCCAAGAACGGAGACAAGACTCAGATAGCAACAACAGCTCTTTATTAGTGACTTCTGATCTGAGCCAAAATCCTAGCCGCAGCAGCCCCTTTTATAGAGCTGGCTGCGACTATGTGGCCAATGACATCGATTTGAGCTTGCCGCGCTTGGTTTGCCCGATCGTCGCCGCCCGTTTACCAACCAATCGGATCAGTCTGGAGCGACCAATCACGACCCGCTGTTAGCGGACCAATCCGAATTGCAGGCTTTCAAGCCTGCTAGTCCGGAACAGAGCTAATCCTATAATCTGCGTCCAAGACAAATACAATGTATCTGCAACATTTTTTCTCAAATAAAACTTGATGCTACTTAATTATTCTATATTATATTCTTTTTAACATTAAAAATCCCTTCACTTATATTATTCCACCATTATCCCGAAGAATAGCAAGAACAAAAATCCAATTATTTCTCAACAAGTTCTATTACATTTAGGCTAAAATGATCATTTCTGCATTCATTGGAAAAATACTTAAGGAACATTCAGTAAATCCTGTAAAGGACACATCTATAACTGGGAAAGGAAAGCATTATTCTTCTTCTGTGCATTTTATTTTTCTCCTGTATATTTTTAAATGTATTTCTAACGTTATACAGGGGAAGCAGATTGAAAGATAGTGATGATGAAGCTGGGAGTTAGAATAGGAAAAAGTCAAACTTTCATTCCTGATAAATTTAAAACCACTGACACACTCTACTGTTTCCTAATTATGTCAAAGTAAGAAATGGTGCTTAACGGGCATATAGGATAATAAGCCAGTTGTAATGCTGGAAAGACAAAAATCAATCCTGGCATCAGCCCCAGTTAGTCTTTCAAAAGCCATTATCAATGATGTAACCTAGTTTGGGTAATAAAATATCTGCAAGAAACCAACCAAGTTCAGAGAGCACCAAGGCCAATGCCCAAGGCCAATTTGCATTATGATTAGGGATGCTGTAACATTATATTTATCTTTCCCAGGCCTGTAAAAAGCCCAAAAATCAACATGGAGCAAAGTCTGCAAAGGTGGGGAATTGCTTGTTTATGCCCAGTTGGGTTTTAAACTGAGAACATGGGGGAAACATCGAGGGAGGGGGGAATCCACTAGCCCCTAACTATAGGCCTGATATTTCCTTACGACTGAAAATAGATCCAGAGTGAAAAGTTCCTGAGCATCAGTATAACCCAGAGAAAGCAGGAATAGTGGAGGGTTGGTTTTTTTTTAACCATAACTTTACTAAGCAAAAATTGCTTAATTGGGGAGTTTACAGCCAACCGTTTCAAGGGTAAATCTAGTAAGATATAAGCTACTGGCATCCTTTGTTCTCAAGTGATAAGTTCTGAGATTAAAGCTTAGCAATAGTCATTAAAAAATAACAGATATCCAAACTACAACACACATCACTGATTGGGAAGTTGATTTCATTTTCCTAACAAAAAGTTTTATTGACTCTAGATAAGAGTGCTTTGTTGATATTAGAACTCAATTTATCAACAGCCAACTAAGGCATTGAATAGTCTTTTTTTTTTTTTTAAACAAACTTTATTAATTTTACAGAGAACACAATAAAACATAAACAAAACTAAAAGATCTTTTCTGAAGGTTGTCTGATCCCGGGTTGAAACTCTTCACACAGACACAAATTCAAACATCATATTCACTTTATATATCCTTCCATATCTTATTATCATTTTCTTTTTTATATATATATATATAAACCATTTTTATCAATTTTATATAAACAATGCACCAGGCATAACAGCTTATAAGTTCTTTTCTAAGAAAAAATAATAAAAGAAGAAAACCAATAGAACATAACAATTCCAAATTATAGTATCAATACTTTGTCTATTTAACTTCATATCTTATCCCAACTTCTCCTTTTCATCCAAATTATTTCTTATTAATTAAATTTTTTTTTGCCTTTTTTCAATATACAACATCCAAAAAAAAAAACAAAAAAAAACATAACAAAACCTTTATATATCCTTTCATATCTTACCATTTTCAATAATATTCTTTATCTGTTCTATTTCCAACTATCCATTCATCTTTTTTTCTTTTATTATACTTCTATACACCAATTGGAGTAACGTCTATAACTCGTTACCCTAACTTAAAAGTACTTCATATAACAATTTTTCTTGGGATTCTGTTTAATAGGTTCTAAAATTACACAATGAATTTTATACTCTAAATACACATATAAAAACCACAATCTTATGTACCCTCCAGAATCCCTCTTTTATCCTAAATTAAATTCATCCATTGTCTCTGAATAAACTTTTTTTCTTTAGATCTTGCTTCCCCCCATTGAGGCTTCTCCTCCCCCCCTTTCTCTCTTGCTTATTCTTCTCCTTGCCCTTTTTACCCCTTTGTCTTTCTTCCTCCCTTTTCTTCCTCCCTTTCCTTTGCTTTCTAACCTTGCCTCCACCTTTCCGCTCATTTTTCTCTTCTTTGGTTGTTTTTATAATTCTTAAAATCCCCTTTTTCTTATCCTTTTTCTCCTCCTCCCGGGAAAGAACCCATTGTTCATCAAAGATGGCTTCTTCTTCCTCTTCTTCTTTGTCCCAGTCCTTCTGCTGCGTAGTCAACTTTTCATAAATACATAATGCCATTTCTAAGAATTGAAACAAAGTGCCCAAAGTATCTTCTTTTTTATATTTTTGATATTCAGTCTTTAGTTCATCCACAAGCGATGCCATTATGAAAAAAGAAACTTTTCCTAAAACAACCACAAATATTTTTAATCAAAAATAATTCAAAAAAAAATTCCAAAAATTAATACTTTTCTTCCTTCTTCTCTTTCTCTTTCTGGGGTTAATGTTTAATCAAAGAGGTCCAATTACCATATACCTTTCTTTGGGATTCTAGGCAATCTCCTCTTTTTTCAGCTTCTGCTCCAATTTTTTTTCCTTTCCCTTCCCACTTGCAATATCAATTTTAAAAAATCAGAAATCCATACCTCCAACAAGGGTTTTCCAATTTCTTAAGTTTTTCAATGTCCAAAAACCCTTTTGTCCCTTAGCTTCAACTCTCAAAACAATTCATTTTCAATGTCCAATATGTCCAAACATATCTGCTGTTTCCATGGAGTGGGAGAGTGAAGAAAAAAAAAAAGTTCCCTTTAACAGCTTTTCCGCCGCTTTCGATCTTCTTAGGGATACAATGTATCCTCCAGCAATTCAAACAGCTCAGTTCCAACCAATTTGAAAGATGTTACTTGACCCGGCTCAGACAGCACTTTCACTCTTCTTACTTCCTCCAGCGCAATGTTACCCGGTTGCTGGCTTCTTCGTGGCGGCCATTGCTGACCGCCGCTCCACCGCCTTGGAAAAAAGGGGTTTTTCTGGAGAAGGAGGGGGTCTGCGACACCCCCAACCCCCTATCCGACTCCCCTCTCTCTTCAGCTGTCCCTACAGGGCAGCCATATCCCCCTGACCCATCTGGATCGGGGGTACCTCGGCGGCTAGCACAGCAGGAATCGCGAGCTGTCGCGAATTCCTGCTGCCCCGAAGCCACGCGAAACCAGAAACCTCCAGGCATTGAATAGTCTTTTTGTCTGAGTTAATTTGTCTCAATTAATTTTTGAGGACTTTTAGTTTGCGAGTGTATGCACATGTCCATGTTGTCATCAAGAACCGAGTACCAATTAAGGGAGGTTTGTCTTCGTTTCAAAAATAAAAAAGCAGAGCTAACCTTTCAATCCCAACTGTTAAAAGACATAAAATTGAATAGAAAGTATACAGATAAACAGATATCAGATAACAGATAATCAGAGTTGGAAGGGACCTTATAGGATGAATGTATCTTGCCTATCTTGGACTTTGGAGTTTTCTCTTGCTGCTGAAGCCAGAATAAGATGTCTTTCTGGCTTTCATGCAAAACTCCCAAATTACTTCTACTAATTTGAAGATTGAATTTAATCTATATATGTTCCTGGAGTTTCTACTTCAGGAAGTGAAGAGTCAGGGTAAAGATTCTGATAGGATAGAATGGTTTTCCAAAAGTCCCCCAAGGAGCAAATTATAATACAGAGGTCTTCAAACTTGGCAACTTTAAGACTTGTGGACTTCAAGTCCGCAAGTCTTAAAGTTGCCAAGTTTGGGGACTCCTGATGTAATCAAATGTCCATCAATTTTATTGTGTCTCTGGTGCCCTAGATTTTCTAATCCAAGAAGCAACTGGAAAAGACAGCCAAGGACTCTTTTTTTTTTCCAGCCCAGCTTCCTTGGTTAGAATGAAAAGATGTCATTGCCCAACCCAAAGAATAAGCCATGCAAATATGTAGTCCTGCATATATGAAAAAGTTTTATTGCTTTTTAAAAAATAATGCAGATTTATGAAAAGATTGGACATATTCAGATATACAGAAAGAAAAAGGATGGCACCAACTGTATAGGGTTTCAGGATTATTTTTAATTTTGAAAGAAAGCCTCTCATTTGACATAAACAAGATTATCTCATATGAGATTTGGTTTGACTTCAGCTGATTTCTGCCTTTCTCTCTTCTGTCTCAAAGTTCCTTTATCATTTCTCACAAGCAGGTGGGCAGCATTTGCATAACATACTAGCATATAATTTACATGTATTAAATGAAACATGATTCATCAGCTAAATTGCCTGGGTTTTGCATAATGCACTAGATTATTAATGAATAAGTAACCGATCATGTTTTATCCCAGAAAATGGCTATAGACTAATATGGTACAAATTCCCTTTATAAGCACTATATCTGCCATATGCATAAGATTTTGTTGAACCAACCTTCCCATAGCTATCAGCCTAAAGTTATCTTTAGCCATTCCAGTTAAAACATTTTCTGTCTTCCCTTGACACTGTTTTTCCATGAAAACAATTTATCAAACAATTATATGGCCAGAGGTGGGATCTGTCCACTCAAGTCTACTGCAGATCTTTAGTCTCTCTCCTCAGGTTGACGTTCATAACTGTTTTGAATCATAGGAAAGACTAGACATCTTATCAAAACTTATGAAGGCAATTTCTAAACTATCTAAATCCTTGTTTGAAACAGTATTAGATCTGTTCTAGTCCTCTCTTCACAAGTAGACCTCAACTTACAACAGTTCATTTAATGACTATTCAAAATTGCAATGGCACTGAAAAAACTGACTTATGACTATTTTTCACAGTTACAACATTTGTAGCACCCCCATGGGCATGTGATTAAAATTCAGATGCTTGGCATCTGGTTCACATTTATGAGCATGGCTGTGTCCCAAGATAATGTGATCCCCTTTTGCAAACTTCTGACAAGCGAAGCCAATGGGGAAGCCAGATTCACTTAACAACAATTATTACTAACTTATCAATTGCAGTGAATCATTAACAACTGTGGCAAGAAAGGTTGTAAAATGGGGCAAAACTCACTTAACAAACTTCTATCAGAAATGTTGAGCTCAATCCTGGTCATAACTTGAGGACTACCTGTATTATTCTCTCTCAGTTTAATTCTATGTCCCTTTACCATTCCTGCCATCTATTCCAAAAAATTTGTGTTGTAGAAGAGCATTAAACCCATGTTCAGAGATACCCACATTGACAGACTACAGATATGCAATATTTCCTAAAACTTGCTGACAGATACATTAACATGCTATCACAAGCACCTGTCTACATTCATACAACCTTGCTCCATTCCATTAATTGTTTACCCAACTAAGTTGGGTAAATCTACTAATTGCTTTTCTTAAGTCTCCCCTTATTAAAACAGTGAAGGCCAGCCTCATCAATATAGCAGGATAGAATTTGTTAATTGATGCCACAAATTTTATGCTATCATATTTTCCTACCAACCCAAGAACTGGTGGATAATACTTCAACCTGACTTGTGTCCAAAAGTCATTATATGATCTCCTAAAGGGAGAACATGTGAAATGTGTTATGTTCTGTGCGTGGCGCAAGAAGTGGAGACGAGTCGATGAACAGTGAACTTCAATTCTTTATTCAACATGGTGCAACAGCTCTCTCAACGGCCTCAACAGCCCCCTTTATATAGGCAAACTCTTGGGTATTTAGCCAATGAAAACACAGGAACGTTAGCTCTTTTTAACCAATGAGAAGGGCTCGTTAATAGCCAATCAGATTCTCCTGAACGGACCAATCCGATATCGCTATTAATGGCCAATCAGAAGTGCAGGGCCAGAACCCTGCACTTTGCTTTAAGGTTTCAACAAACTTTATTCAAGCACTTTTATTAATTCACAACACCCCTTCCCCCCGGGTTCCGTTTAAGGGGTGCGGTAACATAGTCTTTGAGGTAGGCAGGTTGTTTTGATTGTCTATTTGATTTACGCTGTCCTCCCGATATTTGTCTAGAGTCTTGTTGGGGTAGGACATTATCTAGTGAACAGGGTGCCTCTGATTCTGTATCTAAACTTCCGTTACCACTAATGTCCTCGATATCCCTTTGAGGCGAGTTAACCCCTGTCCCCGATCCTTCTTCACATGTTGAGTCTGAGCGGTCATTTCTTCCACTTGTGCTTTCTGCCATTCCAAACTCAGCCTCCTCGGCGTCTCCTCCCCCCTCGGTTTGGAAATCGCTGGAATCGCAGACCTCAGACTGCAGCCTTGAACGCAGCTGATCAATATGGCGCTTCCATATTCTATCATCGCGACATTTCACTTGGTACGATCTGGGTCCGGTTACTTGGATTACAGTTGCCTCGACCCACAATGGGTCACCATAAAAGTTTCTCGCGAAAACCAAGTCGCCTACCTGGAAATTACGGCATTTCCTGCTGGATCCGTGTGGTTTTTCAGGTTCGTACGATGGGTGTAGTCAGTCCAGGTGGGAGCGGAGTTTCTGTCCCATCAATAACTCAGTGGGAGTTTTGTTGGTGACGCTGTGTGGAGTGATGTACTGCAAAAGGAGTATCCGGTTAATCTTGTCTTCGATATCGCCATAGTCCATTTTATGTAGAGTTCTTTTGACAAATTGTACCATGCGCTCGGCCCTTCCATTAGCCGCAGGATGCGCCGGTGAAGTTAGCGCATGGCGAATACCGCGGTCCGCCAGATACTGTTCAAAAGAAAGCGCGGTAAACTCGGGCCCGTTGTCAGATACCAGAACGTCCGGTAATCCGTGTGTTGCAAATAATCTGTTCAATTTCCTGATGACTGATTCGGTTGTTGTATTTTTCATCTCATGGATTTCGAGCCAGTTCGAGTAGGCATCCACTGTTAATAAAAATGTGTGTCCATTTGTAGGTCCCGCAAAGTCCAGATGAATACGGGACCATGGTCCCCTGGGTGTTTCCCATTCTGTTGGGGTTGCTTTCGGTGGGGCATTGCTGACTTCCTGGCATTTGGAACAAATCTTTACCCAGGCTTTGATCTGCTTGTCTATGCCCGGCCATCACGCATAGCTTCGTGCGAATGCTTTCATGCGCACGATGCCGGGGTGGCCATTGTGCAAGGTTCTCAGTACCGCTCGCTGTAACCGCTCTGGGACAACGACTCTATTGCCCCAAATGATGCAGCCTTTCTGGGAAAACAGTTCTGTCTGTCGACTTTTGAAGGGAACGTAGTTGTCAGGGATTTGGTCCAACGGCCATCCACGCTCTACCCAGCTGAGGACATGTCCTAAAACGGGATCGCGTTTAGTTTTCAATCGTGATATCGCGAGCTGTCAGCGGCGGTTTTTGGAGTGTCTCGATCTGCAGTGTTGTGACAGTCAGAGCAGGGTCATCAACGTTTCTGGAAGTGGTGCACAGCTCAATACGTCAGCGTGGGGAATGGCTTTCCCCGGGCGGTGTTGCAACTTATAATTATAGGCAGCCAAGAATTCTGACCAACGGGTCATTCTGGGAGATAATATATAAGGGGTTGGTTTATTTCCCGCTATTATTCCCAGTAAGGGTTTGTGGTCAGTTATTATCGTGAAAGCTCGCCCATAAATATATTCATGAAATCGTTTAACAGCAGATACAATAGCAAGAGCTTTCTTATCGATTTGACTGTAATTGCGTTCTGCTTTTGATAGCATTTTTGAAAAATAGGCAACAGGGGCTTCACTTCCATTTGGTAAAACGTGGCTCAAAATGGCACCCACTCCGAAGGGTGATGCATCACAAGTAACCGTTAAAGGCAAAGTCTCATTATACTGCATCAAAACAGCGTCGGAAGTCAATAAGTTTTTTACTTGTCAAAACGCCTGTTCCTCTCGGTGCCCCCAAACCCAGGTTGCTTTTTTGTCTAACAAACGATGTAGGGGTTCGGCTACGTTTGCCTTATGAGGCAGGAAGACATTATAAAAATTGATAAGGCCTAGGAAAGCTTGGAGATCCCCCTTATTGCGGGGTTTTGGAGCGTTTTTGATTGCCCTAAGTTTGCTATCGGTGGGGTGAATGCCCTGTTTATCTATTAAATATCCTAAAAATTCTACTCGATCAGTACATAGTTGACACTTGTTTTTCTTAACTTTGAGACCCGAGTCTTTAAATCTCTGAAGAACCAACCCCAGGCGCTCCCTTAGTATTTCTTGAGTCAGAGCAGCAATTAAAACGTCATCAAAATAGGGGACAATGCCTTTTATCCCTTGTAATAGTCTTTCCATCAAACTTTGAAAGATTCCCGGGACCACGCTTACTCCGAATTGGAGTCGGTTACATTTAAACACACCTTGGTGCATAATGATCGTTTGGGCCTCTGTCGTTTTTCTGTCTACAGGCATTTGTTGGTATGCCTGGACTAGATCTAGTTTAGCAAAGACTTTTCTGCCCCCCAGGGAATGGAGAAGGTGTTGCACCACCGGTACCGGGTAAGTGTTTTGCTGCAGGGCGTGATTCAGGGTGGCTCAGTAGTCCCCACAAATTCTTCACGATCCATCCGGCTTGAGGGGTGTCACGATTGGGGTTTCCCAGGGAGAATGGTCGGTTGGTTCTAACACCCCCTGGGCTATTAATTTATCAAGCTGCTCGTCAATCTTTGGTTTAAGGGCAAATGGGACTCGACGAGGCTTAAGGCGGATGGGAGCTATTTCGGGGTTGAAGTTAAATGATATCGGGGTCCCCTTGTACTCACCTAGTTTATCTGCAAAGACATCCTGGAATTCTTGGACTAGAGCCTCTTCCCAGTCATTGCTGCTGGTTCGGTGAATGCCGGCTACTTCAATTCCAAGTAGAGCGAACCATTGGAGGCCTAACAAGCTAGGCCGATCCCTGTCGACTACAGTCAAGGGTAGAGATGCAGTATGATTTTTAAATGAGACACGGACTTGGCTGGATCCAACGACTGGAATTCGATTTCCCTGATAATCTTTGAGTATGATTCTTTGGAATCGGAGGTCTTGTCACCGGATGGTAGGGATGAGTTGCTTGAGGGTCTTCCAGGAAACCATTGAGAGGGACGATCCTGAATCGACTTCCATCATATAAGGCTGGTTTTTGATAGCCACCTTCACCCGGATCTTCTTGGCATCGAGTGATGAGACGTGACCAATCGTAATAGTTTGGTGTGCCTCTTCTCACTTCGTTGAGTGGTTTAGGGGTTTGTTTCTGTAGGAGTGGTTGTTCCATTGGTGGTTCAAGGGTTCTCGCTTTGCAGGATGGCTTCCTGCAGATTGGCGATAGTTAGCCCCCCTCGGGGTTTGGCTGGATCCTTGTTTGCTTCTACAGACCCGTCCGATGTGGCCTCTTTTCCCACACACATGGCAGAGCGCGTCAAGGAATTTGCAGTCTGACCAGGGGTGGTTTGCCCCACAACCAGCGCATTGGTACTGCAATTTCTGGAGTTGGTCTCATTCAGACCAGAGACGGTTGACCTTTTCTTCACCGCTTTCTGATGACGATTCGAGGTCCTCTTGGTGGGCTGTCGTTGCCGGTTCTTCTAAGTGAGGTGAAACTTCGCTGGCAAGTTGGTGAAGTGGAGCGTGGGTGCGGCGCATTCGGGCAGCCGACTTCCTGGTTGCTTCTGCTGCAGCGATGGCATCTGTAAGGCTAATGTTGCCTTTCACTATCAGCTTACTCTGCACGCCTGGTGAATCTAATCCCAGAACTATTCGGTCTCTCAGGGCTTCTTCGAGGTCGGCAAACCCGCATAGGCCTCCTAGATTCCGGAGATCTTCTATGAAATCTGCAATGCTTTCGTCCTTCCGCTGATCTCTCTGGTAAAATTCATGCCTTCTCACGAGCGTTGGTACGGTCGGTGCATAGTGGGCCCTTAGCAGGGGTTCGAGGACATCCCAGTCCATGGACTTCACTTCTGCCGGTTTCGCTAGTGCCTTGGCCATCTTGAATACGGTCGGCCTGCAATGAGTTAGGAATACCGCCCATTTCTTTCCGGTAGTGGCATCCTTCAAATTGTTGGTCTCCAGAAACATCTGGAAGCGATCCATATATGAGTCCCAGTCTTCTTGTGCCGGGTCGAATGGAGCGGGTGGTTTGACACTGCCGGACATGGTTCCGCCGTTGGTGCGTTTCAGCCACGTGCTCTGTTATCGCTCTGTAGTGTTCATTCAACTCTGAGGTCTCTACATCCCATTCTCATCACCAGTGTTATGTTCTGTGCGTGGCGCAAGAAGTGGAGACGAGTCGATGAACAGTGAACTTCAACTCTTTATTTAACATGGTGCAACAGCTCTCTCAACGGCCTCAACAGCCCCCTTTATATAGGCAAGCTCTTGGGTATTTAGCCAATGAAAACACAGGGATGTTAGCTCTTTTTAACCAATGAGAAGGGCTCATTAATGGCCAATCAGATTCTCCTGAACGGACCAATCCGATATCGCTATTATCAGCCAATCAGAAGTGCAGGGCCAGAACCCTGCACTTTGCTTTAAGGTTTCAACAAACTTTATTCAAGCACTTTTATTAATTCACAACAAAATGGGTAACACGTGTCGGCAATCATCTGCATAAATATCTTGATGCATAAATTTTCTGGAATACATGCAGGCTCCTTAATAAAAGCAAAGCAGTCATTCCAGCATTTTTTCACTATATTAATTTTACCTCATCAATAATTTTTATTATTCCCTTTCCCTCTTTTTTCAGAGGCATGCAAAATTAGCTTTTATTTTTCTTAAAATACATTTAAATTAAAGTTAAATTAATTGAAAGCAACTGTGCCAGTACTGGAAAGAAATCAAGTTTTCCATCTTATGTTGGAACAGTCATTTCCTGATATTTGGCAAGGTCCACAACTTTAAATTGCTTTCATACTTGTAGTCTGTTGGGAGATGACTCAGTCATCTTGTGTTCCAATTATTTTTCTGAAGTAGAATTAATGCAGTTTGTTTGGAAGTGATATATTCCAGAGAATATATTTATAAAGATTTTTTGAATCAAACATGAATGAATTCTATAAAGGCTAAAAAGACACCCAAATGAGCTAACAACAAATATAGACTGGAATGTATTTTTCTTAAATAAGTTTTCAACCACTGAGGAAAGATTTTTACTACTGGTTTGTCTGTTATCAAAGCCTCCAGCATATCTAGAACACAGGCTGCAATTTCAAAATACTCACCAGTAGTAGGTCCACTGAACATAGTTTACACATTGAACTGGCAATAAAAATGACTCCAGCATGGTCTTTTGAACCTTTTCATTTAAATGTGTAATTTGTTTAATTATTTTAGATATTTTATTTTATATAATATATTATCTATTTATAATTGCTCTTCAGAACCATGGGAACTGACCATTTATTTAAAAAAATTATTAGTATTGTAAAACATATCATTTTTATTAGAATTCTTCAATACAACACATACAAAAATAAGAAAATTAAGATATTTTTTTAAAATCTTGTTTTCCCAAAATATAGAGAATAAGAAAAAGAAAATAAAAAAGGAAAATAAAAATAAATTAATTACTTCTGCCCTTCTATCAGGTAATCATCATCTTATTCTTTTCCCTTCATCTTTGATCTTTTAAATCCCCAATGCATAAATTTTAATTCAGTCTTTTCTTCTTTCAACAAAAAATCCATATAAGGCTTCCTGTCTTTTAAAAAAGTCTTTATTGCTTTTTCTCTGACTAAATTGGTTGGCTTTGTCATTTCTTCAAGTTCTGTAATTTTTACAATGCAATCTTCTGTGGGCATTTCATCATTTCTTCTTATAATAATCTGGCTACAGTTACAAATGTAATACTATGATAACATATTATATATAACATAATATATAGTGTAATGATATGACATTAATATTGCTGATCAACTGATTTCTCCAAACAAATAATTAGAATTGTTGAAAGACAATAATTTCTTTCCCAATACAATAACAAGCCACCACCAATATTGTTCCATTTCTGGATAGGCAGAAAAAACAGTTTCACATTCAATTCTATTCCTATCCCTGTCTATGTTCCAGCTAGGTGGGAGCATTCCATTGACCTTGGCTCATCTCAATAACTGAAGGTGGTCAGGTCCACTGTGTGCTTGAATGTCTCAAATGTGCTTTTTGTCAAGAGATATCTGGACTTTCTGGTTTTTCTTTGAAGAAATTTTGCTACTCCTCAAAGAAGTGTCTTCAGTTCTGATGCTTCTTTATATTCCTTGCAAGACACCTGGTCATTTGCATTCCTTTAGCAAGTTGTTGAGGCCACCTGGAGGTTTATCTGTGTCATTAGAGTCACCTGAGTGGGGCAAATAGCTATGGAGTCTTCTTGGAATGGTTGAAAGGACTGTATTGTAGACTAGAGATAGATGATGTTGTATTCCTTCTTCTCTGTTGAGAGAGAACTGTTCAATTTTGACAGATGGTCTCGTTGACCCCTCTTTCAAACCAGCAGTCATCTCTATCCAAAATGTGGACTTTGCTGTATTCAGAAGAGTGACATTTGCTTTTAAATGCAGATGAACCATTGAATACATTGGAATATTATGAAACACATCCTGGAAAACAAAGGGCATTGATTTTCCTAGATGCGCAGAAAGCACAATTGGCAATATATGTTATTACGATTAAAATATATGGACTTTGGAGAGAGATTTATTAGTATGATTAAAGCAATATATATAAAAAAATCAGCTAAGCTGATTGTAAATGGGAATATGATGGAGAAATTTGATATAAAAAAGGCATTAGACAGGGATGTCCATTGTCCCTGCTGCTATTTATACTGACTCTGGAATTGTTAGCCAGAAATATTCAACAAGATGAAGAAATAAAAGGAATGGAAATAAAAAAGAGAATATAAGGTACAGGTGTTTGCAGATGACTTGGTCTTTATATTAGAAGACCCATCAAAAACTGGACCAAAGTTTATTAGAAAGATAGAAGAATATGGGGAAGTTGTGGATTGAAAATAAACAAAGACAAGACAAAGTTTTTAGTTAAAAATCTCACAGAGATACAAAAGAGTATTGATATAAAGAATTGATATAAAGATAGTCAAAAAAGTGAAGTACTTAGGAGTACAATTAATAGCAAAATGTGCAACAATTAAAGAGGACAATTATATGAAACTGATGCAACAAATTAAACTAGATTTGGAGAAATGGAAAGATCAGCAATTGTCATTGACAGGCAACTATAGCAACTATAAAAATGAATATTTTACCAAGACTATTATATTTCTTCCAAAAAATTCCAATAAAATTGGGAGAAAATATTTTGAAGAACTAAATAAAACATATTAAGGTATATTTGGTTATGGAAAAAAGCAAGAATAAGTTTGAAAATGCTGCAAGACTAAAAAAAAATAAGGGGCTTTGGACTGCCAGATTGGGAATTGTACTACCAAGGCTCAGTACTTATGGGTGAAAGAATGGATCAATTTGAGGCATAAAGATTATTAACTTTAGAAGGACATGACATTCAATTAGCATGCCTTTTTATGGTATGAGAAGAATAAAATACATGGTTACTTTCAAAGACATTATGTTAAAAATGCATTGTTATCAGTATAGCTTAAAATTAAAGAACAACACTACTTGAAAATACGAGTCTGGCTTTCCAGAATGGAAGCATTGATACATCCTAATTTTATTAATATGGAAACAATTGTAAGATATAAAGATATTTTGAATGAAAAAGTGGAATTAAAAACCAAGCAGCAACTTAGTAGTCAAGGAATAGATATGCAGATATAATCTCAATATGAGAAAGATGCTCAAATGTATGGTTTTAATAAAGAATTAACAGAATTGGACCAGACATTAACTGGAGCAGATGAAAAACTGATAAAGAAAATATATTGTTACTTATTAAGTATTAAACTTGAAAGTAAGCAGGTAAAGGAGACAATGATTGTTTTGGCTAAAAATTTTGGAAATTTTATTTATTTATTTATATATTTTGTCAAATGCTTACAATATAATAGAAATAAAAATAAGAATAAGTTTAAATACATGAAATAGGAACTAATAATTGGGGACAATAGGACAGGAACAGTAGGCACGATTGTGCGCTTATGCACGCCCCTAACAGACCTCTTAAGAATGGGGTGAGGTCAATAGAGGTTAGTTTGAAGGTAAAGAAGTGGGGGTTTGAGCATGTGATAACAGAATCAGATAGTGAGTTCCAGACATTGACCACTCTGCTGCTGAAATCATACTTCCTGCAATCAAGTTGGATTGCTTTACATTTAGTTTATATCTGTAGTGTGCTCTTGTGTTAATGTGGTTAAAGCTGAAATATTCATTAACTGGTAAGACATTGTAACATATGATTTTATATACTATGCTTAAGTCCAACCTTGGCCGGCGTAGTTCAAGGTTGTCTAAGCCTAGAATCTCAAATCTGGTGGTGTAGGGTATTCTGTTGCGAACAGAAGTGTATAGTATGCTTCTTGTAAAATACTTCTGGACTCACTCAATTGTATTAATGTCTGATATACAGTGTGGATTCCAGACAGTGGAGCTGTATTCAAGTATTGACCTAGCAAAGGTTATGTATACCCTAGTTTGCAAATCAGTATTACCAGAGGAATAGCTTCATAAGATCAGATTTACAACTCTTAAAGCCTTTTTTGCAATGTTGTTGCAGTGATCTCTGGCACTCAGGTCATTCAATATGAGAACTCCAAGGACTTTGACAGAGTGAGGGTTGTCAATGAGGTCATATCCACCTAGCTTGTATTTGGTGTATTTTTTTTTACCAATGTGTGGGACAGAGCATTTGTTGGTCGAGATTTGAAGTTCCAAATGTTTGACCAGACACATAATCAAGAACGCTTTGAAGGACAGTAGCATTGTCGGTGGTGTTGAATAGTTTTACATCATCAGCGAAGAGGACACAGTTACTTATAAGGTGATCACAAAGGTCATTTATATAGAGTATAAAGAGTGTGGGTCCTAAAATACTCCCTTGGGGGACACCGCTGCTTATATGACATAGAATTAGACAAATGGCAGAAATTGTGGGATAGAAATGTTAAATTGACTGTCAACTGCACATAAAGAAAATTTGTACAAAATGTTCTATAGATGGCATTTTGCACCAACGAGACTGGCAAAAATGTATAAGGATAGATCTGCTAAATGTTGGAAATGCAATCAAATGCCTGGTTCATATTACCATATGTGGTGGACATGTCCAAAAGCCAAAAAATATTGGACAAAAATACATACTTCAATGGAAAAAATGATAAAACAGCATATAGATATGAAACCAGAAATATTTTTATTGGGCATTCTGCCAGAAAAATATGATAAACAGACTATATATTTGATTTTACATTTATTAACTGCAGCTAGAATTGTATATGCTCAACAGTGAAAGTGTGACGAGATCCCGACAGATGAGGGTGTAATTAAGAAAATATTAGAATGTGCAGAAATGGATAGACTAACACTATGAAGGACAAATAAGAAATTGAATACTTTTTGACATGGGACTTATTTTATCAATGGTTAGACAATAAAAGCAGAAGTTAGAAATGTACATAAAAAGGATAAATGTTAAAATGGAAATTTGTTAAAATAGACAAGCTAAATATTATTGTTATTATAGTATCAATGTTACTGCGATGAATGCTATTGTAAACATTTTGATTATGATTGCCTAAAAACAATTGTACCCAGACAACACATTGTTTGATTGAAACTGAATTTTTAAATGTTATACAAATAAATAAAACATGAAAAAAAAAATCTTTCCATGTGAATTTGAATATCTGTCTACAGAGTTGATATGTTTGATGAATGCTTCCAATTTGAATATCTGTCTACAGAGTTGATATGTTTGATGAATGCTTCCAATTTCTTGACCAAGAATCGTCCACATTTCTTGATTCTTGACCAAGAATCGTCCACATACCTATACCAGTGAACCAGTGGAATTCCTGTGAAGGAGTCTAGGAATCCTTCCATTCCCCACCATCCAGTTAGAGCTGAAGAAACTTCTTGCATGAGAAGCGAAATGTCTTCAAAGAAAAATCAGAAAGTCCAGGTGCCTCTTGAAAAAATAATCTTTGGGACAACCATGATCTGGATGACTGAAACTCTCCATAGACATTTGTGCTTGAATGATTCCTGCAGGGAAACCTAGGATTATAGGATAGCTTGGAAAGTTGAAAAAGATGCTGGAAGAAGGCAATGGCAAAGTACTTTTGTATTATTGTCAAGAAAACTGAGTCAAGGAGAGTCAAGTTCAACCCAGGAGACTGTATCTTTAGAACTTTATTACTATCTTTCTATAGTACATTAGCTCATAGTTAATGAACTGTTTACTAAATTATCTCAATTGCCTGGGTTCATATAACAGTCTGAGTTACAAACTATACAGCGTCATTGTAGATTACTTTTAACCTTTCCTAAAATGAAGGCTAGGGGAAGTTGCAGCTAGATTCAATGAATGTGTATATGTGTTATTCATGCAGATTTGCATATACTTAACAGCTTTGCATATAATACTAGGCTCAGTTTCACTTTTCCCCCTAAGAGCAAGGGTCTTCATTTTTCTTTGTTCTTATATCTAATAACTGATGCATTATTGTGTGACATTCTGCAAACACTTGGTTGTCTTAATGTATTATTATAACAACTGAAATAAGAAAATCTGTTGGTCTGAAATGTCTAGGTCTGAAATGTGTTAGCTGAGAGCTCCAGGGAGCCTGCAGGTAGAACAGATTGCAGCATCTTGGTGGTAGGAGTGTGGGCAGAATATCTAGAATAATGATGTAGCATCACATGTAAGCCTACCTCCTTTGTATGTGCATCAAAATATTGTATATATGCATAAAACAGGTAGAGTTGTAATGCAATGCTGACAAAAGAAGGTAGCTGCCCATAAGATGCCCATCAAAGGGGAAGGCTCCATAATAATGCTTTGGCTGGTGTAAGATTGGTTCTGTGTCTTAATGTCCTTGACTTATTTGAAAGAATTGAATAGTGGTTTTGTTTGTTTGTTTGTCTGTTTTTGTATTTTTTTTCTCAATTGGCCTTTCCCCATTTGCCTCTAACCTCTTAAGTTTCTGTCAACTGTTTCAAACTGAAAGTAACTCTTTCAAGCAAGTTTCTTATAGAGCATGATTTATTAAGCAGGAAGCAACAGGTTTACAGGAATTTTAGCAACTGATTTATTACTCATGCAGAATTAATTTATTCTCTAAAATACCTTAGGGAGGGTAAGTTACTCAATGACTTCTCTGTGAACTGCAATGGAGGCACACCTTTTTTTGCAGACACCAGAATGGAAAATTTTGCAGCTGTTTACCTTACAATCTGATTCTTTATCAGCTTGTGAACTAATCATTAAATTGTCACACTATATCAAAGCCTCAGCAGCATCTTTTTTTCCCTACTGATGTTGCCAAATCTTATATGGTCTTAATCTTATCTTTAGGTCTTGACTGAAACAGGTTTAGGTTTTCCCTGGTTGTACTGATTTTAAAGTAGTTTCAAATCAACATCTAATCACAGTCATGGATAGTAAATCTCTTACGCTTCTCCATATCATTTAGGAAATTCTGGTGCTTATTGGCTACTTCTGGGTGATATGGGGCTATTCTTCCACTACTTTTTCTCAGTCTTGTTTGTCTTAATTCTGTAATTGTCTTCTTAAGGAACTAGATAACATGTGCTGTTCATTTGCTGATAGCTGGACTATGCTATAAACTTTCCTGGCTCTCAAAATACATGGCAATAAAAATGAGTACAAAAAACCCAACCTTTTCAGGCCCAAATGACAAGAGATTGGGAATATTATTTGAATTTGCTAAATCAATGTCGAGGGATTCAGCAGATCCAAGAGCCAATATGTTTCCAAACTTTTATTGGACAGTAACATATGGCTATCTTCCAAGAAATGTGCATACAAAACAAAGAACAGCAACTCTGCAGAGGCAAGATTCATGATTATGACCTGTTGGGAGCCACCTACCACCACAGCTATGGTGCCGCTACAAGAAAATGCTTCCTTGTTGTCAGTCTCTACAAACAATGCACATAAAGTAATTTCCAAACTACGTGATCTAACAATAGTGAATATCTATAAACCACCTCTAGCAACATGGCCATAGCATGTCCTGAACATCAAGCCACATTCAACAATCTATGCAAGCAACTTGAATAGCCATCATGTTAATTGGAAACACTGTTCCACTGATGACAACAGGGAACTATTGTCCAACAAGAAGGCCCAAACTGGAACTTCCAGTTTGTCGGCTTCATCAGCGGCAGGGTTCCGCGATCTTGCGCGATCCCTGCCGTGCTAGCCGTTTTGGTGCCTCCAATCCAGATGGGTTTGGAGGCTAAGGCTGCCCCGCAGAGGCAGCCGAAGATAGGGGGGAGCTGGTGAGGGGTTTGGGGGTGCTGCAGACCCCCTCCCCAGCCGGCAAAACTCCCTTTTCTCAAGGCGGTCAAGCAGCGGTCTGTAATGGCCGCCACAAAGAAGCCGGCAACTGGGTAAGATTGAGCAGGAGGAAGAGGGGAGAAAGTTTTCAGGAGAAAATTTTTTGGCTGATCCAGGACTTTAAGAGGCGTTTAATCCTGAGAACTATGACTTTTTGAAAAATACTTGGTTTCCAGAGGAGGATTTCAAGTGGCAAAATTGAGGTGCTGAAAGGAAAGTTTACCCTCCCTGTGGAATCAACAAATGGCCATTGAGAAACCTGTTGTTCTTTATAAAAGGTAAAAACTTGGCTTCTTGTTATAAGTGGGAAGGGAGAGGACAAAAAAAAATATATTAAGATTTTGCTGGAGGAGATGCCTTGAAGATCTTGAGACTAGAAATTGATTGCAACAAGGCTGTAAAATACAGACTGGGCTTTTTTTCTTTTCCCTTTTACTGATATCACCCCAGGAAGAGAAAGTGAGAAGTTTGTGCGTTGTTTAGACTGATTGATGTCTCTGGGACTTTGAGGAATTGTTTTATTGCTCTAAGAAGAACAAAGAATGGCTTTATCTGATGATGAACTTAGAAAGGAATATCAAGAAAGTAAGGACACTGTGAAAGAAGCTTTCCTTTCTTTAGAAATGGCGCTTGCTATTTATCAGCAAACACAACAACAGATGGAGGAAATAGAAGGAGAAGAAGAAAAAGAAGAAGACGCCATCTTCAGTGAATCTAAAAAATTAACTAAGAGAGAAAGGAGAAAGAAAGGAAGGAAAATGAAGGACTTAAGACTTAAAAAACACTTAAGAAAGGAAAAAATAAGATGCAAAACCAACTCAATGTTACTGAACAAAAGGAGAAAGGATTACAACAGAGAGGGAAAGCTAAAAAGGCAGAGGTTAGTAGGGGGGGTGTAAAAAGGCCAGGGGGGATAAGAAAGGAAGGGAAAAGGGAAGGAAAAGCCACAAAGGTATGAAACAAGATGGGAAAAAAGGATTTTTTTTTAGGGATAAAGGGTAAGGTATGATTTCTTTAAAAAAGAAGATTCTGCAAGGTATATAAGATGGTATTATGTATTAGAAATAGAAAACTAGAATATTATAAGAATTAATAAAAGATTAAAATATTGAAATGTTTAGTAATGATAGATTTTAAAATTTAATAAAATTGTAGCACTCGTTTTTTGAAATAGACAATCGGAATGTTATAAGATTTAATATTTAGATTTATTATCTAATTATATTAATTATTATGAACTTATTATTTTTTCTCTTTAAAGGTTAGTAGGTAGAATGTACTAAGCAGAATCAGATTGGGTATCAGGTGTTATTTTAAATATTAGTTTAGGGGGAGGATAGAAAGGCATCATACTCTGATCAGTGATTTCAGGAGAAATTCTTTTTTTATTTTACTATAGGGAATGAGATAAATGGATAATCTGGAAAGAATGGACAAAAAATACAAATATAATGATTTAAATTAAAATGAGTTAAATAAAATAGAAATAAGAAGAATGAAAAGCAGGGAGAAGTTATATAGAAGATATAGAATGGTAAATAAGATAGGTAATGGTATACAAGATGAGCATGAATTTAATTGAAGTCCATACAAGAGAGGTAATCTGGGGCCAAACTGCTTTCTTAAAAGAAGTTTTATATTTTTGTGTTTTGTGTGTCTATGTTTTGTTTGAGAATTAATAAAACCTTGGAGGAATGTTGGTTGAGAATAATGGTAATCAAGTCAGAGAGGAATGAAGATGATGATTATAAACTGGATAAATACAGAAAATAATAATAATAACAATGAAATTGAATACAAAAAGAGAAATAATGAGAAATTTGTTAAGAGATATCTATATGTTTGTATTGAAATGGTATAAAACAGAATTATGTTGCATAAAATAATATTCTACTTGACTTGCAAAATTAATAATGGAAAGAGATTTTATGTATTTAATGGTTAATGATGGTTTGTTTGTCTTTAAAATCAATAAAATTTGTTTAAAAAAAAAAAAAGAAGGCCCAAACTGCAGCAAACAAAGTCCAGCTGATTTTCAATCCTAAAAACACATTTAAATAGGTAACATGGAATTGCAAAAACAATCCAGACTTGTGCTTCATCATAGAAGGCCCAAACTTGCAGCCAGTCCCCATAAAAAAGAAAGTAATGATATATTCCCACACAGCCTATCTTGTTAGAAGTTGTACTCCAAATTCCCCTAATTCACTCTACCCATACATCCAGATAGAACTTTTTAAAAAGTCAGTTGGTCTGAATTTGCTCAAAATCTTGATAAAACTATACAGTGGATTCCACCAAGTAGTCAGCACTATCATAGATTTGTGAAAGCAATAATAACCTCAGCAAAAAGACATAGACCATAAGGATTCATAAAAGAGTACATCCAAGGATGGAATGAAGAAACTGAAAGACTCTACCAGACCTTCCTACAGAGTGGTGACCTGGAAATTGCCAATGATCTCTTACACAGCTTGAATGTAGTTCGACATAAGAAATGGGAACAATACACAGAATCACTAAATTTCAAATCTAGCAAGAAAGCTTGAAGCCTATTCAGGAAATTGGGTGAAGCAAGACAACTCACATGGCAAACACCCAATATAACTTCTGTCTAAATAGCTTCTTGAGTTGCACCTCTCTCTAAAGCTCCAAGGGTGAAGATACACCCCACTCTCATCAAGTAAGCACTTTCAGCTTTTCATTTTGTCCCTTCTCTATAAAAGAAATTGACGCTGGCTTTGGTAGTCGGAAATGTGATAAAGCACCAGACATCGGTGGCATTCATGCAGAAATCCTGATAAACTCAGAGGTGGATTTGTATTTCTCTCAGATGTAGTTTTCAATAGCTGCCTCCCAACCAGAATTCCAAAAAGATAAAATGACATCATTTCTAAAACCTGTCAAACCACAAAACAGAATTGGAAGTTACCACCCAATCACTCTTTTGAACTCCTGCTACAAACTTCTGAAGATTCATTATAAACAGGATAGGTCCCATAATAGATGAACATCTGCCTGTGGAAGAAACTGGCTTCCAACAATACAGGAGCTGTGTAGACCAGGTGCTAAGCGTAACACCAGACGTCGGTTGCATTCATGCAGAAATCCTGATAATCCTATATTGAAACAGGATTCCAATGAGGTCACAAAATCATGGTTGTATTTGTAGACCTAACTGAGGCAGATGACTTAGTTTGGAAGGACAGGTTGATATATAAACTGTGCCATATTATCCCCTGCAAAAATCTCTGGTGACTAACTAATAATATGATGAGTGATAAATCCTTTCAGATAATGGGGGACAACATTAAGTAAGATAAGGTGATTAAACAATGGTCTCCCAAAAGGCTTTTTAGTTGCACCTACACTATTCAACTTAACACATATCAGATATGCTGGTGACAAGGGGCCTCAAATGATGCTTTGGCCATAGCAATACAAGAAAAAAAAATTAGGAAAATTCTTCACTGACTGGAGGCTCACTCCTAGCACCAGCAAAATGATGACATGCTTCCACTTTAACAACAAACTAGCATATGAAGCCCTGAAGGTCTATTTAAACAACATCTCATTCCCCTATAATCCCCATTCAAGGTACCTTGGAGAAACATTGACTGGATTCTTTCCTATAAGATACATCTAGAGAATAGGACAGCTAAAATAAATACTAGGAACAATATACAACAATTTTGTGGAACTAAATGAGGAACTTCAACTGCTACCCTCAAGGATAATCCTTACAAGGATTAGCCTACTCCACAACAGAATACTGTGTCCCTATGTGGCTCAGTAGCTACCATACTAGTAAGGTAGATGATGGACTCAATGACACCTTGAGATTATAAGTGGATATATTAAAACCATTCAACTTGCTGGCTTCCTTTTCTGAGCCATATAGCATACAAGCTTTACAAAGGCAAGATGCACTAGTGAGAGAATACAGAAAATTATGAAAAATTCATTTCTACCAATTCATGCCAATCCCTCATTTATTTGCTAGAAGACTCAAATGGGAGAACTTACTAGCATTTGCACAACATCAACAATTTTAACAGATTCCCAAAGGAAAGCCAAATGGTTGCTGAATGTGCAGACATAGGCAGACAAATGACCCCACAAAAAAGGTGCTAGGCTTTGAAGTACCATGTTAGTAATGGACAATCCTGAATAGATTTTGCACCTCACATGGTATCTGCCAGGACTCTGTATAAATGAGACATAGTATTGTCCCCTTAGTGTGATTGCTGGGTCCCACATCAAACTGCAGATCACATTGTGACTGCTTGTAAGTTGAGGCATATACTGGACCAATATCTGATTTTTTTAATATAAACAATGCTGTGCTTCCATGGTTAGATGGCCTAGATATTGATATTTGAACGTAGATCTTTTTTAATATTTATATTTTACCATGTTTTACTAATCTAGTTGAGAGGTTAATGTATGATGCAAGTCCATGTATGATATGCTATATTGCATAACCCAAGCTCTTGAAGTCCACAATCATTCTTATGAATGTAAAGGAGTCCTGAGATCAAGATGTTTGAGAACCATTAGTTAGTTCAAGGCTGAAGTAATGAAACAATGGAATGAAGGAACAAATACTTCTACTGCCTTTCAAATAAAATATCAAACAATCCAGATGTTATTGTGTGTTGCATACAAAAGGTGTAATGTAAATTAGTCCCTTCCTTAACAAATTATTATATAAATTACATTAAATGTTCAAATTGGCTGTCATTTTTTTCTAAACATGCCCTAACTTGTTTGACCCATGATTTTTGAACAATGCTATGTACAGTAACATATATTAATGAAAGACACTATAATTAGTCTATAGGGCTTGACTTTTACAATATAAAGGAAGAAAATGAGAGACATCTTAAATAACCTAGTTTAGATAATAAAAAGTCTGCAAGAAAACAACCAAAGAGAGCACCAAGGACCCTTCATTCCTTTTTTGCCACTACTAGTATTAAAAAAATCTTATAATTGAAAAGCTTTTGCCTGCTGCAAATGCAATTGATTGGTGCAATATCCTTGTTGTGATTCAGGCAGCTTTGGAAAGATCTTGATAAAGATAATCAAGCAACAAATTTGCAAACACCTAGAACAATAAAGTTAAAAACAGTAGCAACATGGGTTCATCAAAAACAGATAATGCCAAACAAATCTTATTTCATTCTTCGATAAAATGATTACATTAGTGGATCAATGAAATGCAGTGGACATAGTACTTACTGAATTTCAGTAAAGCATCTGATAAAGTGGACCACAACTTACTTCTTGGCAAACTAACAAAATGTGGGATACCACTAGGTGGATTTGAAACTAGTTGACAAATTGTACTCAACATGTAGTCTTCAATTAAACTACATCTAAATGGAGGAAAAAAGCAACGGGGTGCCCCAAGGTTCCGTTTTGGGCCCAATACTCTTCAGTATCTTTTTTATTTATTTATTTGTCAAGCAATTATAAGATAACAGGCATAAGTATAAACATAGTTATGAATACATGAAATGGATACATATAAGAAAAATAAAAAGAAATACTAGGACAGGGAGGGTAGACACGCTGGTGTGCTAATGCATGCCCCCTACAGACCTCGTAGGAAAGGGGTGAGGTCAATAGTAGACAGTCTAAGGTTAAAGTTTTTGGGCTTGAGGAAGACACCACAGAGTCAGGTAGAGTATTCCAGACATTGACCACTCTCTTGCTGAAGTTGCATTTCCTGCAATCAAGTTTGGTGCTGTTTACCTTGAGTTTGTACCTATTGTGTGCTCTTGTATTGTTATGGTTGAAGCTGAAGTATTCATTGACAGGTAGTACACTGCAATGTATGATTTTATATCCGATACTTAGATCTTCTTCATAAATGATCTAGAAGAGGGAATAGAAGGGGACAAATTTGCAGATGACACTAACCTGACAGGAATAGCCAACATGTCAGAAGATAAAATCAGAAGATCTTGAGAGACTTGAACACAGGGCCCTACCTAACAAATTGAAAATTAGTGTAAATAAAGCTAAAGTTTTACCCTTAGACAAGAAAAATCAAGTGTATAGTAAAGTAGGTAAAACTTGGCTTAATGCCAGTAATTCTGAGAGGGATCTTGGACTAATGGATAGTCATTTAAATATGAGCCAACAGTGGATAGTCACTTAATGACTATGGATAGTCACTTAAATATGAGCCAACAGTGTGGGCAACCAAAAAAGTCAATGCAATTTTAGGCTGCATTGGATTCTATCTAAGAGGGATAAAATCAAGATCACATGACATTCTAGTACTTTACAAAACCATAATAAGACCTTACTTGGAATACTGCATTCAATTCTGGTCACCGTGATTTAAAAAAAAAAAGATTTTGAGACTCTGGAGAGTGCAGAGAATAGTAACAAAAATGATAAGGGGGCTGGAAGCCAAACTTACAAAGAATGGTTGTAGAAATTGGGTGGTCTAATTAAAGGAAGAACTAGGGAAGACATAATAACAGTGTTCCAATATTTGAGGGGCTCCTACAAAGATGTGGGGGGTCAAACTATTTTCCAAGGTCACTTGGAAGCAGGATGAGAAACAATTAATGGAAATTACCAAGGAGAGAAGCAACCTAGAACTAATGAGAATTTTTCTAACAATGAAAGCAATCAATCAATGGAATAGCTTCAGAAGTTATGGGTACATCACTAGAGGCTTTCAAAGAGAGACTAGACAACCATTTATCTGAAATTATATAGGTTCTCCTACTTGAGCAGGAGGTTGGATGAGAAGACCTCCAAAGTCCCTTTGAACTCTAATATTCTATTTTCTATGTTTTATGCACTAGAAGAGTTGTGGATACAATTTGCAGAGATCATTACCAATCATCAATCAATAACCTTAATCTTAATTATAACATTTTTCTAAGAAAAATGTGAGAAAGCCAAAATAAGTGAATGCTATCCACAGATACATGAAATTCATCAGAGAGACCTTCATTACAGTATCTTGAAAAAAAATCTTAGAAGTTATGACAGCTTGGGGCATAGGAAGCAGATGAATGATGATAGACTTGAGTCTTGCAAACAGAATTGCTCCATTCAAAACATTCTCAAAGATCCATCTCATCCTGAGCACCCTTTTGTTTTTTGAACTATTACCATCTGGCAGACGGTACAAGATAATAAAAACAAGGACAAATAGGCTGAAAAACAGCTTCTATCCCAGGGCAGTAACTCTATTGAATTCTACTGTACAGTGCAATATTAATACAATATAATGGGTTTTCAGTTCAATGTATAGAATGTGAAGGATGTGTGTTTGTGTTTATTTTCAGTCATAACGTACACACTGAAGATGGTATTTAATTTTCTTGTATGATGTGCAATGACAATAAACATTCCTGCTGCAGTTCTATAATTTGTTGATGTTTTTAACACCAGTTACCAATGTGGAGAAGAGTGGTTTTCTTTATAGGATACTTTGTAATAGGAGCACATTGACAGATCACAACTTGGCAAACTCTTGATTATTTCCTATCAAGTTTGCATTGACTTTTAGCAACCTCACAGGAAGACAGCCTGAATCTGCTCCTAATTTGCCCCTTCAGACCTTCTAACAGCACACCTGTCATTGATGTAATTGACTTTTACTTCTGATTGTCTTATTCTTTTCTTTCCTTTGTTCCTAGCATATAATGGACTTATCAAGAAAGTAAAGTCTTCATGTAATGTGTCCAAAATATAATCTGTGCCTGATCATCAGGTGAGAACTCTGAATCGATTGGTTACATGATCTATTTGTTTACTTACCCTTGGTATTTTTAGTTTTTTCCAATATTAAATTCCCAAAGTGTCAATACTCTTATTTTGTTTCTTTTAGCTTTCTCTTTCAGGGTCTATGACACAGAAAATCATTGCGTGAATGTTTCTAACATAGATATTATAGACACGTCATGCCATCTTAATATTCTCCATTAAATGTGTACTATCAGTTTTCACTTCCGTGTATGAAGGAGGAGGAGGAAGAGCAAAATGTACAAAAAAGAAAACCAGAAGACAGGCTAGCATTTCTCTATATCCCGAATGACTTAAAAGAAATCACGAGCACTGCCAGCCACCGGTCTGAAAAGCGGCAGGATTGGAAGGACTGGAGGGAGGACCAAGCCAAGGCGGTTCTACGCCAGTGATGTAAGTACTCTTAGAAGCGAATGGTCGGCCGGCTTCCTGGGGAAGATTTGGCGATTGGTCTCTTAAAGGCCTTTCTTCTTCAGCTTCCCCCGCGCGGGAGCAGCCGTAAGAGGCGGGATTTCAGGCTAAATGGGAGGATGTGATTGCGCGGCGGGCGAGGCGGAGCCGTAACCGGTTGCCTTCTTCCCCTCTCCGTAGCGTTCACTTTCTTCATAGTCTCAGGCTGAACTGCGGAGAAGGCTGCAGGTGGTCGCCCGGGTTCTCTTTCTTCTTCTCTTCCCCCCTCCCCCGACAGGTGGGTTTCTGCTCTGCGCCGTCCCCGCTCGCCTTTCAAAGCGCTTTGATTATGGCGGATCTCTGTTTCTGCTGTCAGAAGTGACTCTTGAGTGGAGAGAGAGGAGCGCCGCGGCTTCTTCAGACAATCCTTTTTATTTTTATTTATTTATTTCAGCCTCCCGGTTTGTCCTCTACCTCGCTTAACTGTTTCTTTTCCACTGTCCGGTTTAACTTCGATCCGGAATGCCGGACCGCTTCTTGTGTTACTAATTCGCCTCCCCCGACTGAGCGCTCCGGGAGGAGGAGTTTAAAATACGAAGAGAAGTGAACAGCGTCCGAGAATCGGCCCGCTTTCTGCTTGTTTCGAGGGGTTTTGTTTTTTCTTTTTCTTTTTTCGGTCCTCTTTTCCCAAACTCCCAGACGTTGCAATTGCTGCAACCCGATGCCGTAGCCCGCCTTCCGCCCCCGCATGAATTGTGTCTGATCTTCGTTAGCAAGCTCCTCCCCGCGAAACAAAAAAAAAAAAAACAACTTCATGACATTGTATGAGAGTTCTAAAAGTCGTATTTCATTCGTAACACTTTCATTTTCCCATTGCTTCTCCTTCCGTCTTATACAGCGAAATCATTTTATATGTGCGCAGTGGCCTTTTTGGTGGTCGCACTACCGACCAGAAGAACGTCTCTCGGAACGTTTTCTGTCTCATTTTGGCGGAGCCAGCGAAGAACCGAGCTCCCTCAACGTCGCTGTGTTTTCTGCTTACAAATGATGGATTGGCTAAAGTGTTGGCATTTAAATTCAGATTCTCACCTAGTCTTAGTCTGGGCTCAGGCTCTTGAATCTTGCAATCTCTGAGTCTCAATTTAACGACCAAAATTGAGCCCAAAGTTTATGCTGCTAAGTGAAAAATTTGCTATGGGAGTTTTGCCCCATTTTACAACTTTTCTTGCCACATTTGTTAATCACTGCAGTTGGTAAATTAGTAACATGGTTGTTAAGTGAATTTGGTTTAAGTGAATCCCCATTGACTTTGCTTGTCAGAAGGTGCTCACATATGACTCCAGGACATTGCAACTGTCATAAATGTGAATCAGTTGTTAAGCGTCTGAATAAGTGTGAAAAATGGTCATAAGTCACTTTTTTCAGTGCAGTTGTAACTTGGAATGGTCACTAAACAGACTGATGTAAATCGAGAACTACTTGTATGTGTTAAAAGAATACTGTATTGTATAGGGAGTGGGGAATATGAAGAGATTGGAGGATCATTTGTCTGAAATGGTGTTGGGTTCCTGCTTGATCAGGGAGTTCGATTAGATCTCCAATGTCTCTTCCAAATCTTTTATTCTGTTATGTTCTAATTGAATTATAAATAAAGTCAGGCTACGAAATCAATAGCTATAGCATAAAAGGAACAATATCTAAAAAACTGTAAGGACAATACTCATAGGGCTAAAGTTGTAAATTTGCTATAAAAGTAGTCTTTGTACTGTGTCATTTAGAACAGTGGTCGCCAACCGGTGGGCCATGAGAAAATTTTGGTAGACCACAGAGAAATGTCACCCCCAGAGCACCCCCCCCAAAGCAATTAATCCAGGCTAAGCAGGAACACAAGGCTGCATTGCCCACATGGCCTGCAGGAACCCTCCCCTGCCCAGTCACTCCTTACCCGGCAAACTTGCCTGCTAAATTGCTATTTTTCTGACCATCAGCATTTAGATTAGCTAGGAAGCAGGAAGTGGTTGGATTTCTTGCTTTCTAGCTAGTCTTTAGATCTTCGGCTCTGCTTTTAAGCACAGCCGAACCTCCCTTAGGACTGAAGTTTCTATTATTCAGTGCAGACTCATGGCAAGCAAATTTTATGTGACAGACTGAGCTAGCCAATGAGCTAGCAGATAGATCACTGAATGATTCTGTGAGCAACTCAATCTGGCTGCCTGCTTTGCCTGATTTGGGGTAAAAGTTGCTCTTTTTTTAAAAAAATCAATATTTATATAAATATTTATAATATTTACGTACAAGCCATGCCCAGCCAGCCACATCCACAAATTAGACCACGCCCACAGAACCGGTTAGTGGTCCCTGGGATTTAAAATTATGAATTTGGTGGTCTCTGAGGTCCAAAAGGTTGGTGACCCCTGATCTAGAAGACTAAAATAACAAATTGTGGTAACAGAACCTGTAAGTGTCTTTCTTCCCCACTGTGTAATAGGCTAACTTTTATCGGACATTTGTGTGCATACATATGTGCATGCACGCACACAGACAAACACACACTTCTATTCAGTGGTAGATTATTCCTGTCTTGAAACTTCACAGGCACCATATTTATTTACTGAATTTATAGTGCATTCCCAGATTCCTCTAATATATCTTGACTAGTTTGTTAAAACTTTTCATCTTCCTCCATGATCTGCCTTGATCCAATAATTTCTTATAAGCTTTCAGATAATAAACATATTTATCCCCAGGTCCAGAGATTTAATATTTATAAAGACATTTACACCTCAGACTCTAGTTTTATTCGCAAGAGTTCTATCTGAGTAATGTACCACAGGAAAAGCCATTAATGAAAATCTCTTGAAAGTAATTGTTAAAAAAAATCTGAAATATAGAAAAGCCTATCAAGAGAGTGTCTTCAGTTTATGTACAAATGAATTGAAAAGAAGACAAATGGATTTCTTAGGTCAGATTTCCACATTTCTGCTAATGATGACAAATACTTTATTATTGGGCAAAAAAAATCTTCACAAGCTAGAGTTGAAAAATGGGTAAGGATATTTCTTACCTGCTGAGAACATTTGTGATTGAAAAAGAGAATTTATGTTCATTTCATTCTTGTAGGTTCATGTTTAAAGTGGAAAGCTGAAACTGGCTGGCCAGTAGAAGGCAGCCATAACAGAATCTTGGTCTCTCTTTCCAGCTTCAGAATTGGAACAAAAAATGATATTTTAATTGGTATCACATGGGCATTCAGGCCTAGTTCACAGAGCATGGCAAACTATAATATTCATTTGATTTGGGCTCAGTGTGTTGTTGAAATTCAACCAGTTGTGGCTTTTTCAGTAAACAATGGTTTAGTACAATATAAGTGCAGTCGTAATGTTAATTCAATGGTAATGACTATGATTCTATGTACATATATCTGAAATTAAGATTCCCTAAGTATAATTTGACTTATTTTTGAGTAAATACAAGTAGCTCTTAACTTACAACAGTTCATTTAGTCACAATGGCATTGAAAAAGTGACTTAGGATCGTTTTTCACACTTATGGTCATTGCAGCATCTCCATAGTTATATGATCATAAATCAGATGCTTGGCAACTAACTCTTATTTATGATGGTTGCACTGTTCCCGAGACATGTGGTCCCCTTTTGTGACCTGACGAGCAAAGTCAATGGGGAAGCCAAATTCACTTAACAACCATGTTACTAATTTAACAACTGCAGCAATTCATTCGCTTAACAAATGTAAGAAGTTGTAAAATAGGTCAAAACTCACTTAGCAATTTTCTGTCTTAGTAGCATAAATTTTGGGTTCAATTGTGGTCATAAGTTGAGGATTGCCTGTATATAATTTACTGACAGAATTTACTGGATAATCATTTACTTTATGCTATAGAAGAAAAATCTTAGTTCTTAGCTATTATCCAAAGCAAACTGATGTCTGCAGCCTGAATGACAACAAGAAAAAATGGCTTTTAATGATTACAGAGTTGATTATAGCCTCCAGCAGTTGGTGATCCTGACTCGTCAATTGCTTTCATTACTTGGACACCTTGCTTCTCTTACCATATTTCCAAGACCAGCTAATCTTATCCCATTCCATCTTACCTTCTCATAGGTGAAGGGAACAAAGGCAGGTGTATAGGATAGAAAATAAAGAAAAAACATAAAACGATCAGCCCAGATAGCTGGAAAACAAGGGTTGTGTAAAAGGAAGAGTGTGTATTAACAGAAACTAGAGCCAAATAAGCCTGAATCTTTTTATTGTAAAACAAAGTGCACCTCATCTTATAGGTGACAAAATATCTTCCTCTTATATAGGATTTCCATTTCGGATTCTTAAATTCAACTTCTTGCAACTACATAAATGCAGGGATGCAGACAGTAATGACCATTTCATGTTAATGTCCATATGTTATCACTGCTTTGTGAATAGCATTGGTTTCTGGCTGACTTCCAGGTAGAATTCAAGATGCTGGTTGTTAACTATAAAGCCCTTCCTGGAGAGATCTGATTATTTGAGGGAGTATCTGTCTCTAATAGTTTCCACTCATCCAGTAAAATCAAGCAAAGTGGATATGATCTGGGTTCCTTATATTAAATATTGTCATTGATGAACAACATCCATTGTTCAAGGGATCATATTTTCTCTGATATGGTATCTGGCCTGTGAAAAGCATACTTTTCTTCCCAAAATAACTATAGTTCTCTCCCTTCGTATAATTCATAAACCTCTAAGAACTCATGGAATATTCTCCTTCCAGCTGGCAAGACCATCGTCCTTTTTAGCCTTTGGGAAGATAGACTAAAGTAGAAGAAACAGAAGGAAGGTAATTGGGTCTTGAGGCAAGGCATCCTAACAGGATGATTAAGGCTTGGGGTTTTTGTTTGTTTGTTCATTTGTTTAATAGTTACTGGTATTAAGGTTTTTCTGAGCCACCCAGAGTTGTTTAAGATGGGCAGCTAAACAAAGCTTTAAATAAACAATGAATGGCTGGCTTTGTTCCTATGTCTGAGGTTAGGATGTCTGTGGAGTTTCTGGCAATTTCTTGGCTGCTATTAGTATAGTTCTACCTGCCCATTCAGTTTTCTTTTTTATATTTTATATGATTTTATATATGTTAAATAAAACAGAGGGATTTCCTACTCCCCAATTGGACTTGCAATTCAGTACATATCTGTGAGCTGCTGTTAAGAGATTCAAAATATTTTAAACATGTTGGATTAAACCACTTTATGAGTAGAAGAGACATCCATTACATTCTCCTCTTCCTTTGTGGTAATTGGGCTTTTCCTCAGTTTAATCAAAGATCTGCCTTTCCTGTTTGCTGTGGCAGACTTATCTCATCCTGTTATATTAATTTATTGTTTTTAACAATAGAAGTTCTGGTTTTATGATTCCTCAAAGTTATACTGAAGCAAGACTAGCCTTTATTAAACATTTTGACTTGTAATTGGTATAGTACAGATTGCCCTTGACTTACAACACTTCATTTAGTGACCATTCAAAGTTACAATGGCATTGTAAAAAATTACCTTTGATCTTTTTCACATTTATGACCGTTTCAGCATTCACATGGTCACATGTTCAAAAATCGGACGCTTGACAGCTGACTCATATTCATGACAGGTTGCAGGGTCCCACAGTCACATGATCCTCTTTTGCGACCTTGGGACAAGCGAAGTTAGAGGGGAAGCCAGGTTCACTTAACATCTGTGCTGCTAATTTAATAACTGCAGTGATTCACATGACAACTGTGTCAAGAAAGGTTGCAAAATGGGACAAAATCAGAGTGGATAAAAATAGTTGATTTAAAAAAAATAAATTTAAAAAATTGGATTTTTTAAAATTTAAATTTGATTTTTTTATTTTTATCAAATTTATTTTAATAAAATGCTTTTGGAGTAAAAATCTTTCTAAAGATAGTTTTCTATTTAAGATACATTGATAATTTAGTTGATTCAGCATGAAATGGAGCTTAGTTATTTAGCATGAGGCTGTATATTCTGCAGTATTTGTATTTTTAGTAAACTCATTCAGTGAATTCAAGCTCTGCAAACTGAGATAACATGCAGTGCATTGATGTATTCACACAGTTTCACAGTAACCATGAGATAAATCATAAAACAAAGAATATTCAGGAATATTCCTTTATCCCATTGTTTTGCAAATCTATGTACACTGTATGATTGTTTGAAGAGAAATGCATCTACACTTCCAGCCTCTAAGTGTGAGGAAAGGCAAGCAGTAAAAATGAAAGTGAAACCTTCTAAGCCACTTATAAATATAATATTAAACAGCACCTGTCATATCGGATCCATCATGGGAGCGCCTGTTAGTGGGCATCCACTCACCTGCTGCCTGCCATGTCCCTCACCATGTTGTGTCACTGCCAAATCACCAGCTATCCCATTAAAGTGAATGGGACTGTTGGTGAGTAAACAGTGGGTCAGAGGGGGAGCCGCTGCAGGACAGAGATGACAGTTGCTCTTGAAAAAAAATATGATTTAAATTGACTTGATTTAAATCAAATCCATCCTGCACAAAATTCCGTTAACAGCTCTCACCTAGCCACAGAAATCTTGGGCTCAATTATCCTGCATGTATAAGTTGAGGACTACCTGTATTATCCTGCGTGATTATTTAGAAGCTTTTCTATAGTGCTTTTTATAACTGTATCTGTTGCAGAGTTTACAGCAAAAGAAAGGCTCCTTTTAACCCCTACGATATCTTCAATACCTTTTCTGATTTCCATCAGGCATTGTTCATATAATACAGTTCTCAGCCAAAAGAATAATTTGTTTATTAAATAATAACAGAGAAATTCAGGAGCAGAATTTTGAACCTTTTTGCAACTGCCTAATTCGGGTAGGCAAGTTGCACTTCTTTTGGCTAAAAATCCTATACCAAAAGCCATTATTATTTTTTTACTAATTCTCAGACTATAGTGAGTGAAATGGGTATTCTTGAAGAAGTAAATAAGTCAGAGGTTATCACATGCCACATGATGTGACATCCTGAAAACAAGTAATATAGTGCAGGTCTTTTTGAACATGATTGGATCTTCCAATCGATTCTGAAACATAATCTATTCTTCAGAAAGCAATTATGACTTTTTAGTTAGTCATGAATCAAACGTTGCACTGGTAATAGAAATACATGAGAAAGATTTACAGTAAATAAAGACCATAATTTGTTTTATTTTCTGAAGAAGATCAATAGATGTGAGATATTGCAACAGTGCATCTTCATCTTAATTTTAGGAAAAAACTATGTCTATTAACAGAAGGATTGAATATACTGTCCTAACAAATCCATAATTTTATGTAGTATTAATTCCCTACTTTTGCTATGTAAGAGGTGAACTGAGAATTATGATTATTTATTAATTAATTTTTATCTAGCCTTTATTATTTTTATACATAACTCTAGGTGGTGAACCTAATAGGTGTTCATTTTCCCCCTATTGTCACCATAGCAATATATAATGATATATGTATTCTGAAGAAATACAACATTTGATTAAATGTGCCAAGATTAAGCTATGAAGTATGAAGAAGAGAGAGGATCAGAAACAAATAGAATCTGAATAAAATTACAAAACAAAGATTTGCGAAATAAATATTTTATATATTGAATTGCAAACTAATATGTGAAGAAAGGATAGATTGAGAAGAATGAGAAAATTGGGCTGGCTTGGAATAGATGAGATCCTGAAGCACAGAGTACCCAGCAACATAACATTTGATGAAATAAATTTTCCCAGTTATTTAATTTGGATTCCATCAACATGTGATTTGTGATTAATGGATTCTAATGTGATCAGTGACTAGTGGGCTAGTAGAAAGATTAGCCTTTGGGGCTTATAAAGCTTAGGCAAGTTCATAAAAATGTAATCAAGTAAATGGTCTCATACTATTCACAATTCTGAAGCTTAATGTTAAGTTCCTTGACAAAACCTCAGTTTGACTTCCACTTGCTTAGAAACACTCAGACACTCGGCCCAAATAGAGAACTATTTTTTGTTGAATACTAAGGCAATAAAGACATACAAAGTTAATTGCTTCTACATTTGTTGGGGTTGCAAATTTCCTCTTTTACTCAGGTTACTGCAAAACCATTGTCTTTTGTCCCCATATGTTTCAGCAAAATTTATTGTCTATGTACCTGACAGCTCTGCCCTGTGAATTCCTGGCTTTTGCAGAACTCTCCATTGGCATATTTAAATGTAAATCTAAAAATGAAAAAGTATCCAATGTCAGAGCAAAAGAATATATGTAAAAGCCATTTAGTGGCACAAGTTGAATCAATATCGCACTAGCTGACATTTCTGTTTAAAAGGCAATTTTGAATTGAAAGCATACCCAGTATTATACTTCTATAGCGGTGTTTGCAACTTGGACAAGATTTTGTTATTGAGATTTTAATTTTGTTTATAGAAATTAAAAGGCTGTTTTTCCCATTTATAAGGTTCAACAGTCATTCCCAGTCCTTGACATAGCAGAAGAGCAATATATGTTTTTGGTGTAGGTTGTTGTAGATATGCTATTGGTCAATGAGTCATTAATTGCTCACATTTTTTCCCTTTCAAGTTACATTTAAATAGCAGCAGGAGTTGGAGAAGGCTGTGTTTCAAAGCGTGGGTGCAGGGGAAGCACTAAACTCTGTTGAAAACTGACCTGTAGCATTTGCTGCAAGGCAGTGCATGCTGCATTTTAAAGTTCAGATATCTAATCATCTCTGGTGATTCATCCTGTCTGGCTCAGTGGCTTGCCAAGTTCTATGAGGATCTTTATACAGCATATTTGCGACTGTGGAGTCATAGGATACATTTAGCTGAGGATCAACTTCTTTGGGCACTTCTTAAGCTGGGCTGGCTTCTCTGCAGTGGTTTCTTGAATAGTCTCAGCTCTCCATGGCACATAATGTATTTTTCTCGTTAATATAATCAAAGAATCCTGGCAACAGCATCAGCATTTTTTAAACAATTCTTTTTAAGCATATTTTTTCACCTACTTCAAAACTTAATTCAAAAGAATTTTTTTCACTGGTCTTAAAAATACTTTCTGAAGTGTTTACCTTTTAGGTTAACTAGATTACCAATTCACTATATTGGGCAGAGTTTGCTTTAAAAGGTTTCTGGAAGATTTTGTTTTAAATCTGCTTTGCTAGCATGGTTGTCTACATAAACATAGGCACAGTAGACAGAATCTAAGACTATTGATTTTGCAGTCCTATAGAACACTTAAGGCTGATAGAAAATAGTTTGGAATCAAAGTACATATGTGTAGAATTATGGAATAGAACACTGCATGGGGGAGGGGCCAAGAAGTTCCAGAAGTGACAACAGAAAAGGCTTTTATCCACCAGCTGGAGTACTCCCAACTGGAATACCAATGGAGCGTGTAACATGCTTTCTCTGCCTTTACACCTTGAATTGTACCCAGAAATAAACTGGCAGCCAATGCAACTCACGGAGCAGTGATGTTACATGGCCATTCTTGGGATCCCAAGTACTACCCATGCCACTGCATTCTGCACCAGGTGTACTTTGTAAAGAGTACAAAGGGTCACTCCATGTAGAGCGCATTGCAATAGTCCAAACATGAAATGAATAGGCTTGAATGAGTGAGCCCAAGGAGTCCTAATGCAGGAGTGGCCACAATTGATGCGCAACATGAAGTTGTGCAAAGGCTCTCTTGCCATGACTGCCACCTGCTCTTTGAGCAGGAGTCAGGAGTCAAGTTGGATCCATCTGGGGTATGCCATTTCATCCAGCATTAAATATGTCGAAGTCCTGGATTTTGGGGCTCCATGCATTCAAAGTCACTTGGTCTTGCCAAGGGTTAAGCTGAAGCCTGTCATGCCCCATCCTGGCCACCACAGTCTTCAGGCATTGCAAGTAGGTAGTAAGTACATGACCTGTCTCACCAGGGCCAAGTGCACATTGCAGATACCTCAATCCATGGTGTTGGGTGATCTCAATAAATATTAATAAAGGATGAGCATATTTCATTGTACTTGTCCATACATTTTCCATGTCTATAAGCATTTTTTGTAAGTCACAGGTACAGTGGAGTCTCCAGCTAGTGGGAGGCGTTAAGAGTGAGGCCGAGCTTAGAGTCTTTGCATTGCAGGAAGCAGCATTAGGCCTTACTTTCCCCAGAATCCTTGACGCTTTATTTGGTTTTTCCCTTAGGAAAGGCAGTCCATCTGGTTAGGTACTTGTATTACAGGTGACTGATGCTATGCTTCTCTTAAGACTTTCCATGAGTGGTTTGGGTTGCTTGTGCCTGACACAGGTAACATTGAATAAATGGGTTCATAAATTTATATTTATAGTATTGAAGGATTTATCTGTTACCATTGCTATAAGAACGGCCTAAAGCAGGGGTGGGCAAACTACGGCCCCTGGGCCACATCCGGCCCATTGGTCTGTTCAATCCGGCCCGCCTCTGAAAAAAAATAGCTGGGCGTGGCTTATTGCTCTGCGCCGCGTGGCCCCCAAAGCTGCAAAACAGCGCGGAGCGCTCTCAAGGTAGGAAAGAAAAGAAGAACTTTGCAAAGGCCTAGGCTGGGAGTTCGAAATCACCTTCGAGTGCGACCTCTCCGAAGGTGAGTCCTCGCCGATCCCCCCTTTTTTTCCAGAGCTTCCAGGCTTAAACTTTGGAAAGGCAAAGAGCGGGAAGGGTTCCGCCTGGTGGGCAGGCGGGCTGCTTGGAGGAGGTGACCCGGCAGCGCTCTGGGCTTCCCCTCTGCTGCGCAGCTCGGGGCCAGGCGCGAGCGCCCGTGAGGAAAAAGGAAGCCGCAAGTTGCTGGGAAGTTGCTCGGATTTCTGGGGCTTCCAGGCTTAAACTTTGGAAAAGCAAAGTTTGCATGCGGGAGCGTCTTCCCGCCAAGGAGCGGGAAGGGTTCTGCCCGGTGGGCGGGTGGGCTGTTTGGAGGAGGCGACCCGGCGGTGCTCCGGGCTTCCCCTCCGCCATGTGGCTTGGGGCCAGGTGCGAGCACCCGCGAGGAAAAAGGAAGCCGCAAGTTGCTGAGAAGTTGCTTGGGTGCTGGGAGCCGCTGTTGTGGTGAGCGGCTCGTCGGGTGCGTACACGAGGAGGAGGGCTTTTAAAGTGCCACCCGAGCAGGACCGCCGAGCCGGGAAACGGGGCACCAAGGCAGGGCAAGGCTCCACCAGCAGCGGCCTAGCTTTAGGTGGGCTTGGATGCCCCTGAGTGCAGTTTGCTGTTGGTTCTCTCCTGGGACTCGTGTTTGGAAAGCGTGGAAAGTAGTAGCAGGAGCAGCTGCAGTGTTACTTTTTCTTATATATGTATATGTATGGCATTCAGCTTAGTTCGGGTATTTTCCCACGTCATAGTAGTTGTGCTTTTAAAGTTGTAGCAACATTTCAGCAGAATCTCATCTGCCATCATCTTCTGTATAGTGTTCGTCTGTTGGTGTAGTATTGTTGTCTCTGAAGCTGCGTAGGAATTGGAGGTCACATAGTATTCCTGCTCTTTTAATTTCCAGTTTCTCGTAGGTTTTGATCTGGTTGTTTATTCCCTCCCCATAGAGGTTTGATATTTGTTTTCTTAAGTTTTCGCGGGTACTTACATGTATGGCATTCAGCTTTGTTTTTGGCCACGGACCAGAAGCCGCACTGCAGCTACATCACTACCCACTTCAAACCCCTCTGAGCCATACATGAAGCAAACTGACCCCCACCATGAACATGCAGTACGACCACGAACTCGAAGCCAAACAGCAAGATCACAGCTCACCAGCTCAAATCCTCCAGCAACTAAGACTAACCTGAGCACAACCAAGCCCCCACCTGAACAGAACATGCCTCCAGCCGATCAGAACACAGCCAACCCCCTACCCAATGAGAACACACCCCCACCCAATGAGAACACAGCCAAGCCCCCACCCAATCAAGTCACACCGCCACTAGCAGTTAAAAGGAAGAAGCAGCTGCAAGCTCACATCACTCTGAGAAGCACAGAGCTGAAGACCAAGCCTGAAGATGATGAATGAGACTTCATCGAAATGTTGCCTAGATACTTCCAATCTTACGCGGGAGAAAACCTGAATAACCAAAGATCCACATATGTGTGTGTGTGTGTGTGTGTTTGTGTGTGTGTGTGTGTATGTATGGTTCGAGGCTGAACCAATTTTATAAAAGGCCATTATAAAGGATATATATATATATCCTTTATAATATATATATATATCCTTTATAATATATATATATATATCCTTTATAATGGCCTTTTATAAAATTGGTTCGGCCTCGAACGCAGATCTGATTTTCCATGTGGCCCCCAACAGAAATTAATTGCCCACCACTGGCCTAAAGAATACATTGGCATTGTCCAGTTATCAGTTTCGATGTACACAAGTGTGTACGGTTCAAAACAATATTTGAAAATATGGAATATTATCCCAATCAAATTAAGATACCTAATTATTTCTTCCCAAAATATAACAACTTGGCGACATTGCAAAAATGTACTATTTAATCATACTAGATTGACTCACATTTTAAACATTAGCAACTGTAAGTAGACTTCTTAAAACTTAAACATGAAAGGAGGCTTAGAAAGGTAAATCGTGCTTGAATTTTCATATGAAGGATTTAGGCATGTAAAATTGTAACCAATTTGCTGTTATTTTTGATGTTGCTGAAAGACATTTTATTCCTTAATTCTTAAGAATTAATTCTTAATTCTGATTCCTAATTATTTTGGATCAATACTTAAGAAGTGAAAGGTACTATACCTGGCATTTATTATTTTTAACATGATAATGGGATGATCTGCAAACTTGGCTGACTTTAATTAAGCCAGCTATGCTGGCTGGAGAATTCTGGGAGTTGAAGTCCACAAGTCTTAAAGTTGCCAAGTTTGGAAATCTCTGTTCTAGGGGATTATTTGAGCACTAACAATCTGATTGTGTTATATCTTTATCACTTCAAAAAAATAGTACAAAAATAAAATAATGCCCTTTGGAAAAATGAATAAAAATGCATATTGCAGAAGTTGTGTTTTTAAAGCTAATTTTAAGGTAATTTAAGAATTAAATACATAATACTTTAAAGAAGGATTCATATCGTATGATGCAACATAGTGTATGTGACACTGCCATGAACTATATTTGGACTGATCTAAACACTTTTATGGTAGACCTTTAAGCTATATTAGAAACAGAATGGACCCAGCCTGCTTATTTCCTGATACAGGCAGATGTTCTACTTCAGGTTGAGCTAATTAGAAAGGCATGATGGAGAGTGCCATCCATTGTAAGCGCAGCATATCTGTGATTGGAATTATAGTAATGCCAAGCAAACATGGAGCATGTGCTTCTCTCAGGGAACAAAGATAATGCTTATGGAGGACTTCAAAATGTTCAAATGATTCATAAAATCAAGAAAATCAGGAAGGCCTGGCATCCGCAGGTACCAGCTTTGGGTCTGTGAAAATCAAGACAGCTCACCCTTAGTGGCTCTTCCATAAACAAATTCAGTTAAAAATTATTTTCTCCTCCCTATTTTCTTCTGGAAAATGAGCATTGCTTGCCTAATTGAAGCAAATCCCTTGAGATCATGAGCCTAACAGGGCACAATATCGCAAATTGGTTTTGCTTTTGAGTTGCAACATCCTCTTGTTCTTTAAGAAGAAAATGTATCTGCAAGGTGTGACTGAAAATTGTGACTTCTGAAATGTTAGAAAGGCTTTCTAAGCAGCCAGCTGAAGCTGGAGGAGAGAGAAGCCACTACTAACCTACTGAGAGAGCATTGTTTGTATGGGATCCAGGACATGGGTGTTCTTTACAAGAAAAGGATCGGCCATTGTTTGTTGTTTGCCATTGCTTTCTTTCTAGGGATGAACAGAATGCTTGGCCCAAATTCACCCAGAAACTCACTTTAGTCACGACTAAGGCAGGTCTAGAATTCACAGTCTCCCAATTTCTAGCTTGGTGCCTTTAATTACTACACCAGATTGGTTCTTCTCATATGCTTAGATCAATTCAGCAATATTTTCTTCTACAAATGGAATATATGCTCATTGCCCGCTATTCTCAGACCAATAATAAACAATTGAGACTGTGGTTATTATATATTTTAATGATAGGCCCTTCCCTTTGCGTGGGCAGCTGTATTGACAGAAGGAGGACCACATAAACTATGTGAGTGCTTGGAAAAGACTCAAGATTTACATGTAACATATATTTAAAAACAAACGCCTTTAGGGACAATAGCCTAAAACAAATAAGAGGTTTTTTTGGGGGTGGGTGGGTAGGGGGAGACTCATGAAGGAAAGCAGAAAGGATTGAAGCATATATGCTGGGCTTTCAAATCCCTTGAATGAGTTTCAGATGCAGCCCCACCCTTCCTGGCTAGCCAATATTTCTGGAGATCTTCAAGTACAGGAAACAATTTCTCATCTACCTCGCTTGAGTGGCAGGAAACTTTACCTTGCATGCCTCACCCCAGCACAGTTTAAAGTCCAAGGTTTCTGGCTTGCAGAAAGTTTTGAGATGCCATGATCAAAGGAGAAGCAAAGTTTCTTTCTGGGCTTCTAGCTTTGCAAAACAGAAAGAGGAACCTTGCCATACAAAAATATTGGAACTTGAGCACTTAAAGGTAAAGGTTCCCCTTGCACATACGTGCTAGTCGTTTCTGGCTCGAGAGGGCAGTGCTCGTTTCCATGTCCGAAGACATCTCTGTGGTCATGTGGCCAACATGACTAAGATGCACAGAATGCTGTTATGTTCCCACCAAGCAGTCCCTATTTTTCTACTTGCATTTTTACATGCTTTTGGACTGCTAGGTTGGCAGACAAGTAATGGGAGCTCACTCCATTACGCGGTGCTAGGAATTTGAACCATCGAATTGCTCACATTTCTGATCGACAAGCTTGGTGTCTTAGCCACTGAGCCACCACGTCCCATTTTAAGCACTTAGGCAGGCCCATTTAGCTGTAGTTGCATCTTAAAAAGCCATAGTTCATTATTTTACAATATGTATAAGTAAAAAAAGATACTGGGTTCTTATACCAAACATTTTTAATGTTCCTTTTTAATTATTGCAAAGATTTCCTTATTACTTCAAAAAAGAAGATCCCATCAATAAAAGGAAAGAAAATTGAAATTTAAATGTTTGTGTTTGATTGTGAATATCAAATAGAATCAAAATGTATACTTTGACATTTAGTCTTGTTCCAGTTACTTTTAATCTTTTTGCTTGGCAACAAATTGGATGCCAATTAGATAATACTCTGAAAAGTAATAAATAAGCATTTTTAGCAGGGAAATCTAATTAGTGGATTCTGCAGAAATTTAGTTTGTATGTTCCAATTTTGATGCCTAATTTTATAACTTTTTCCTATTGTCAGGTAAATGTATGCTTCACGTTATTCAGTAAAACTGCTATACACGCATACATATTTTATGTACAGCTGATTTATTTGAATATAAAATGGGTAAAACAGTGCAAAAGATATAAGATTTTTGTCAAATGCTTTTTCCTTTGGGGGGGCGAACATAAACAAAGAAAATGAAAAGTCAGCCCAGTCAATATAAAAATGATGCTCCCATTTTGGTAGGGTCAGAATAGAAAATCTAGTAATGTGTATTCTGTGTCAGGATAATCTGCTTTCTCTAAGAAAGAGAGACTGAAGACCAGCTAAGGCTGAGTCATGACTGACTAGAGCAGCTGCTTAACAGCCAGTTCCATTCAAGAATAGTTCTAAACTTAATTGGATAGGAGTGAAATCATATTATACTCCTTGTAATATGGTTAGAATTCTGTTGTTGTTTTTAGCTTATTTAATTGTACCACGATTATTTATTCGTGGAGTCATTTGGTAGCTGTACTTTAAATTGCCCAGAATTTTTTGACTGCAGTAGTTATAATTCATTGTTTCTAAAAAAAAAATCTGCCTGCACCTTTGTTGTCCTGCTGGCCCCTGTGTTCTGCAAAAACATATTTGCTTGAGTTGTTTGACTCCACTGCTAGGTTTGTGTGATGTAGAATCTATACTGTTCCAGGAATTCATGCTACAATGACAACAGTGGATCTGATTCAGGTTGCTGACAGCTTGAGACATGCAGGTGATCACATTTTAGATTTGTCTCATAGACATTGTACCATGATCTGAGGATGGAGACATTACCACCAGTCTTCAGTTTGCTGATACTTTTTCTCCCTCCGTTCCCCAAAAGGAGCTTGTCTGATTTTCACTACTGGACTCTGATAGGTTTTAGAGGGTGCTTGGTTTTTTTCCTGGAGTGGGCATGTGATGAGAATCTTAGAAGGGTTTGCCTCATATGATCTTTCTTGTTCATTGATCCCAGGCAACTCTAATTTTCTGAGATGCTCTGGAATGTTAAATAAAAAAAGTTTAGAGCACTGTTGGAGCAAATAGTAACATGAATTTGGCTAATTATATGTAAAAACCTATATTAGGGACTGCATTTGGTTCTTTTTAAAATAATATGTTCTCTGCTGAGAGAAATGGATCCCAGGAATATCTACAGGGCAGAGGTGATATTCAACAGGTTCTGACCAGTTCTGGAGAACCGGTAGCGGAAATTTTGAGTAGTCTGGAGGACTGTCAAATACCACCTCTGACTGGAGATTTTATAGAATCCTTCTCCTGCCATGCCCACCAAGCCACGCCCACAAAACCTGTAGTAAAATTTTTTGAATTCCACCACTGCTACAGGGCCATTGTGAAGAATATTCAATCATTTGGATTCTCTTGGAGTTGTACTCTGACAAAATTGGCACAGTTGAAACAACTTTAGCACAATCTTTCTTGCTTTTGTGGAAATGAACAGGATCCTTGGATCTGTTAACTTTGCACTATTAGATTCATACTCTTCCTGTTTGGTTAAGATCTCCAGAGAGATGGTAAAAATTGGGACCATGTGGTGATGAACTCATCCTAGAATAGTGGTTCCCCATGACAAGAAATAATACTATCACTGGACCCAACATTTTGCGTGAACCGTTGCCTAGTTTTCAGCCTCTTATTTCTGAGAGAAATTGTTGGAAAGGTGATCATACTGCAGCTTCAGATGCCTACGAGAAAATAATTATTTGGATCATTTCAGACTAGTTACAGCCAAAGCATAGAGCTTGAATTGGTATAGCTGAGAATGGGATAGTGGTTCTCCTTGATCTCTCACCTACCTTTAATACCATCAGTCGTGGTATCCATCATCAACAATAGGGATTAAGAATAAGGGGCATGGCATTGTAGTGGTTTGATTTTCCCTGTGGCCAATTCTAGAGGGTACTGATAGAGAGTTGAGATTGAGCCCAAAGTCCCTGATCTGTGGAATGCCTCAGGACTTGTAAAGGAATGTGTGAATGAACTTGGAGGAATAAGAGAGGGAGAAGCCCACCATCACTTAACTGTTAGAGAAAGAAATTCAGATAGTTAAAAGTGGATGAGTTGAGAGGACTTCTCTCAGCCAGACAAGAAAAGGGTGTCAAGTGGTGATCAAGCCTTGCATCCTTGTGCAGCTGCAAGAGACATATGCCTGACACACACTCCTAAATTCCATGGAATCTTAACCCATTGTTCCCATGAGAAGGCAAAGAGTTCAGGGAGTTTCTTGTATTAAAGGTAGAACACAATAAAGTGGCCGATTTGGACCTTTCATGAGTGGTTCTTTTTGCTTGCAGCTGACATTGATACTCTTACCCCTTCTAATTAACATTTACTGTCTATGAAGCTCCTTTGTGAGGTTATTGTAGGGTTCAGGTATAATTGGTATGCTGATTATATAACTCCGTATCATGTGCATCTCGAATTGTGGGCTACCAACATGTATCATAAAAGAATCAATGCTTGGAGGTTGTTGGGCAATGGATAGAGGGAACGGATTGAAGCTCAACTCTAGCAAGACAAAGTAGATATGGACTTCCAGTTCTGGGAACTTCAGCACAATTGCAAGCCCACTGTTCTTTAAGTATGGTTTAGCTCTTTCCCAAGGTTTGGGATTGGGCTGCCTATGGGCTCTTAGATGTTCTTATGTCTGCTGCACAAGTAACCATCTTCCTATTGCCCAGTAATTGTTCTTTTTCTGTAGTTTTCAATTTATACATTGTCTATCTTTGAGAAATTGGGCAACTTTAGAATTATGAATGAGAAACACAGGCTTTATAAATACATTTTCGATGATGCAAAATATAGGTGTATGTAAGGTTATGCTTTTAAAGGAATTTTTTTGGGGGGGGTGTTGCAAAAAGATGATTTGGAATTTCTAAGTAGCTGCTTAGATATTGTGTTTTGTTTTCTGCTACAAGATAATATGTTTTCTTCAAGAAAAAACACCTTTCATTGTCCAGTATCGAAAGAGTAGACATCAATACCCACAAACTCTACCAGAACAAATGCTTAAAAATTGCAATCTAAATATTCTTTTTTTTCCTGGGCTTTGTCTTTTAGTGACATACCAAAAATAAGAGATGGCAGTAATGGAAATAGCTTGCCAGGATCATACAAATCCAGCTACTGGATCTCCAAAGGAACTCCTAATGGGCAAAGGGCCCGAAGAAGTAGTGAGTGAAAAGAAAAGCAGCGTTTGCAAAGTAGAGGATCCAGATAAAAAGATGTTCCATGAATCATGGAAGATCCTGAATGATGTGATTGCTAAAGGAACTGCCAAGGAAGACAGTGGACAAGGAAGCTTGGCTTCCATCTCCATCATTGCCCAGGCAGAATGTAAGTAAGGAAGAAGAGGTGAAGTGTGGGGGCGGGAGGTGAGGGAGGGATGGAGGGAGAAAATGAGAAAGAGAATGTATATGGAAGTATAACTTTCTGTTCTGGAAAGATATTGGTAGCCTTCTAATAGATTTTCAGTCTTAATAAGGACATTCAGTTAGATACCATGATGCCATGATGATTAAGGAAGAAGTGCTTCCTGAATATTAACTGCTTTTAATTCACTTTTCTTTTCCATTTCTCCTGGCATTTCCATCTCTCTCTGTTATCCTGCCTTAATTCTGATAGAAACCTCTAACTTTGAAAGTGTAAGTGACATAGAGTAAATATTTAGTAAAAATTACAATAAACCCTTGACTTAACAGACTGCTGGGGACAGGAGGATCTGCTATATTTGAATATTCATGAAATGTTGAAAGGGAATGTATACATGTGTTAAACCATTATATGCAAACATAAATTGTTGTTATGTAACAACTAATGTCAAATGAAATTCAATGCATGCATAACATGGCATTACATGTTAAAATGCTGAACAGATTTTGCATCTGAAGTTCACTATACTAAGATCTGATAAACTGAGATTTTAATATAATTTGAGCATGTCTCAAAGATTCATGTGTTCTCCTATGCTCAATTGATCAGTACTCTTAAATTCAGAAGTAGTCTGAATTGATTGATATTTACCATCAATTTGTTTTTGACTCCTAGAAACCAAATAGATTTCTTCCATGACTGTGATATTACATGTATAGATAAGTCCAGATTTCCACTAGATATTTGAAACAAATTGTGCTATTCTTTCCCTTCTCAATCTTCTGAAATATATTTTCAATCTTCCTTTATGTTTTCTTGATGTTTTCACTCTCTCGATAATACTGCTATACTTGGATAAGAAATATGGATATAAATTGAACACAATAACAGTAATTATCTTCACACTTTAGTGAAACTGAATTCTGTAAATGTATGTGCTTTTGGTATTTCTTTGCTTCATTATGGCATATTTGAACTTTTTTAAAAAAAACTTTCTTCAGGTGAGATAAGCCAGGAATTCAGTCCCACTTATTCAGAGAGGCCTTTTATTGTTCACACAAAACGATATAGGTAAGTTCTCTTTCATAAAATGCAAAACCACAATGTCCTCCCCTGCTCCTTACCCCCAATTCACTTGCATAAAAAGAGGGGGATTCTTTGTACCTTCATATTGGAAAGAGTATTCCACATCCATATCTACATTGGAGGCCCGGAGGAGCATCAAAATAGTCAAGAACGGGGCTCTTCAACCATATTTTGATGACTGCCATCTTGTCTGCTTTGATTCATGCACCCCAGTCAGCAGAAGCCATTGTATTCCACTTAATTCCACTTTTTATCATAGACTGGTATCCAAACCATTGTGCTAGAATTACCAAGTTTCATACTTCAGAACTTTCTGCATTACGTAACAGAAAATTTTATTTAAAATGTTATCTTTTAAATTGTTCTTTTGATATTGTCAGGACTTGGCAAGTATATATTTCAGGTAAGACACATTGTATACCATTGCAGATGTAACATGATTTATGTAAGGTCTCAGTTCCTATGAGATAACTACAGAGTGGTCTTGCAGATTTTCAGCAAAAGTGGAGTGCCAAGGCTATAAATTTTATAAGCAACAGTCAAGTAAATTATTCTGTGATTATAAAAGCTTAGGATGAATATTTTTAAAAAAGGAAAAGATGAGGAAATAATATTATGTATGAAAGGGAGACATGCAATGGCCATTGCATGTCTCCTTCTTGGGTTTTGTATTTTGAAACAATAAAATATTTTGTTGTGACAGAATAAAATATTTGAAGGACGGCTCCCCACCCCATATATTCTGTTTCTTGTTATTCAGTCATTTTCTTTTCTGTTATGTCTGCCTCTTGCCCTCACCGTCCCAAAATATCAATCATTCAGGAAGTCTAACCAGTAAAGTTCATATAATGAATGTTTCAGCATTGCTATGAGCAAATAAATCCTGTGCCTGGCATGACATGGCATTGCTTTCATTCTCATAAAGCTAAATACTTTGCCTCACTTTTGACACTCATATTAAAATATTGTTGACAAGGAAACATCTGATAAAATATTTGCCGACAGTGCTTCAATGTATGATTTAAAAATTACACACACATACACACACACACACACACACACACACACACACACAGAATCTCACAGAAGTGAGTACACGCTCTCACATTTTGTAAATATTTAAGTATATCTTTTCATGTGACAACACTGAAGAAATGACACTTGGCTAAAATGTAAAGTAGTGACTATACAACTTGTATAACAGTGTAAATATGCTGTCCCTTCAAACTAACACAACACACAGCTATGTGCTAGCAACAAAAGTGACTACATCCTAATTGATAATGTCCAAATTTAGCTCGAGTAGCTGTTTTCCCTCCCTGGTGTCATGTGACTTGTTAGTATTACAAGGTCTCAGGTGTGAAGGGGGAGCAGGTGTATTAAATTTGGTATTATTGCTCTCACTCTCTCATACTGGTCACTGGAAGTTCAACATGGCACCTCATGGCAATGAACTCTCTGAGGATCTAAAAAATGAATTGTTGCTCTACATAAGGATGGCCTAGGTATAAGAAGATTAACAAAACTCTGAAACTGAGTTGCAGCACAGTGGCCAAGACCATACAGCGGTTTAACAGGACAGATTCCACTCAGAGCAGGCCTCACCATGGTCGACCAAAGAAGTTGAGTGCCCATGCTCAGTGTCATATCCATTGGTTGGCTTTGGGAAATAGACATATGAGTGCTGCCAGCATTGCTGCAGAAGTTGAAGGGGTGTGGGGTGTCAGAGCATACGCTGCATGCTGCATCAAATTGGTCTGCAGGGCTGTCGTCCCAGAAGGAAGCCTCTTCTAAAGATGTTGCAGAAGAAAGCTTGCAAATGGTTTGCTGCAGACAATCAGACTAAGGACGTGGATTTCTGGAACCATGTCCTGTGGTCTGCTGAGACCAAGATAAACTTATTTGGTTTAGATGATGTCAAGCGTGGGTGGCAGCAACCAGGTGAGGAGTACAAAGACAAGTGTGTCTTGACTACAGTCAAGCATGGTGATGGGAATGTCATGGTTTGGGGCTGCATGAGTGCTGCCACACTGGAGAGCTACAGTTCATTGAGGAAATTATGAATGCCAATATATACTGTGACATACAGAAGCAGAGCATGATCCCCTCCCTTCAGAGAGTTGGCCGCAGGGCAATATTCCAACATGATAACGACCCCAAAGAACACCTCCAAAACGACCACTGCCTTGCTGATAGACTGGCCAAGCATGTCTCCAGACCTAAACCCCATTGAGCATCTGCCGGGCATCCTGAAACGGAAAGTGGAAGTGTGCAAGGTCTCTAACATCCACCAGATGACATCATGGAGAAATGGAAGAGCTTTCCAGTGGCAGCCTGTGAAGGTCTGGAGAACTGTATGCTCAAGAGTGTTAAGGCAATGCTGGAAAATAATGGCAGCCACACAAAATATTGACATTTTGGGCCCATTTTAGACATTATCACTTTTAGAATAGAATAGAATACTTTATTGGCCAAGTATGATTGCACACACAAGGAATTTGTCTTGGTGTAAATACTCTCAGTATACATAAAAGAAAAGATACATTTGTTAGGAATCAAGAATCATAACGTACAACACTTAATGATAGTCATAGGATACAGTCAACAATCAAATCATACTAGGAAGCAGTCAAGTGGGAGGGGATGGGTGATAAGGAGTGGTGAGAAGATTAACAGCAATAATAGTGTACACTTTGTAAATAGTTGAACAGTGTTGAGGGAATTATTTGTTTGGCAGAGTGATGGCTTAGTACACTCAGGGGTGTACTCACTTTAGTTGCCAGGGGTTTAGACATTAATGGCTGCATGTTGCATTATTTTGAGGAAGCAGCACATTTACACTGTTATACAAGCTGTATACTCACTACTTTACATTGTAGCCAAGTGTCATTTCTTCAGAGTTGTCACATTAAAAGATATACTACTCGTGTGTGTGTGTGTGTATGCATGTACATACACACATATACATACACATACACATTCACACACTTATAGGTATATTTTATTGGAAATTGAAGATGAAGGATATAAGATTAAAAAGGATTTTTCACAAATGTATTCATTCTTTAGTTTGAGAACTTATGATTATTCCAAATGTTCTCAAGATCTTAGTGTATAGCTTTCAGATCTGCTATGGTTATGCTAATGGCTATGGTTTTTGTGAGTTAAGCTAAAATATATCTGTAATACTACTTTCTGTCAGCCGGTCTTGCAGCCTTGATCAAATCCCCAATAATGTGGCTCATGCAACCGAAGGAAAAATGGCTCCAGGTTCCTGGAAGGCCTTACATCATGGCAAATCCCGGAAGAAGCAGCGAAAGAGAAAGTCCTCCCTTAAAACACCAAAAAGAGCAGCCTCCCTAATTCAAAAGCCAAGGACTCCGGAGCAGGAGACCTGTGTACCCATACCTGTGCAGGTAGGGTATATTCTACAATGCCTCATATCATGCTTGAATATAGCTTTAATGATGGACACAGTGGAACTTAATCACAGCAGTGCCTATTTTCTTTCTCAGAGGCATATATGTGATTGTAGTTGAATTAACAATGTACAAATGAGCTCAGATATCATTTTTCAGCTTTATAAATCTGTCCTGTTGCAAAATGTGTTATAAAACAAGAAGATTCTGAACAATTTTGGGGGGGAAATTTTTAAAATTACAATCCACATTAGATGACATATATGATGAAAATAGAAAAGAGGACAGAGATCACTAATGATAGCTTAGCAGTGTGATCTTAGACCACTTTTTTGTAATTTATCCTGTCTGAAACATTTAGGACTTTAACTTCCATAAATCCAAAACAATACTGAAATTGAGATCCAGCACACTAGAGTGGATAAATACATAATTTTTTAAAATTATGATACTTTTATTCCACTCTTCTATTTCAAAAGCACTCAAATCTTTTCCCTAATTCAATAAGTTGTTAAATACGGAAATTTGCTTGTCATGAAGCATATTGTGTACCCATTACTACATCTGATAAGTAACTACCTTGCCTCTTAAGTTCTGAAGATAATTCCAAAACTTGTCCAATAAGCAAATATGTTTGGCTATCATATGATGACAGCAACTTAGCAAATTAGGCCCAAACCAGCAATTTTCCACTATCCTTCTTTTCCTCAGATTTAGAAAAGTTTCAAAGATGTCTCTTGGTTGCTTTTTGATAGTGATACAGAATTGACGAAACCTAATGCAGGAAGGGTGCCTTACAAAAAACTGTTCTAGTGTTGGTCAAACAGCTTATACTTATAAAAGCCAGGTAGAAATTGTGGAACTCTCTGTAATAATAATATTCAAAAATAGAGTGGATTACATATTCATAATTCTAAATACAGGTAGTCCTTGACATGGGACTGAAATTTCCATTGTATATTGTTGCAGTCATAAATTGACTCAGATGTGAGTTTATTGTCATTTTTACAGTAGTCATTAAGTGAATCACATGGTCATTAAGTTAATCCAGCTTTCCCCAGTGGGTATTTTTGCTAGAAATCGATAAAAATGCTAACAATCATGTCACTGCAGAACACTGCAAGTGGTGGTAAAGAGCCAAGAGCCCAAACTGTGATCAGCTGATACAACTGTCATAAGTGAAAATACACATTATAAGTTACTTTTTTCCAAACTCATTGTAACATCGAACTATTATTAAAGGAATAATTATGAGTCCAGGGTTATGTATAGGTTATTGGCTCATATTTATTTATAGATAAATTTCATGTAAAATCATTCCTCTGAAATGTTAGAAATTCATGTCCATGGTTCCCAGCTTTTAGTTACTTAGCTTTTAACTAATTGGAATCTGACAATGAGAAAATAGCTTTCCTAATTATTGGTGGGGTTTAGAGTGCAATCCTATTGATTAGCTGGGTAGCTAACTAGTTCATTTTTTCTTCCAGGAAGATGACTCTCATTTGGGCACCCTCTTCAATATCACCTCATGGCATTCAGAACTATGTAAGGATTTCGGTTCTGATTTCAGTTCCTTTGAGAAACCAAGTCAAGTTTTATCTACTAGCAAGTTGCACATGATAAAGAGCCAAGCAAAGCTAGAATTACACAAGTTGATCAGCCCTGCTCAGTGCTTGAGTCATGTTTGGAAATCCTATACACAGGACAATTTGGGCTCTCAATTGGAGATTGTGCATCCCTGTCCTTCAAACAAATTTCCTCCTTATTTGTATGGCCGGAGCTATTTGCTTCCTGCTTTGAAACCTGGCCCTCTGAAGACTTATCTTTTTGATGATCTTTCAAATGTGAATGATGAATGTTACCTTTCAGACTTGAATCTGGCACATAGCTTTTCCAAATGTCATCAGTCTGCAAAAAACACTTCAGATACTTTTTCTATGGATGAATTTCTAGTAGATGCATTGAAGGGAAATGTTATTCTTGGAAAACCCAAAAACTTAGCTTGTTTGGCCAAGACTTGGAAAGATGGATCATGTTCAAAAGTGTGCCTACAGGAAATTAATGAAAATGAAGGAGTGTTGTTTACAGAGGTGAGCTTTTGAAAACTGTTAACAGGATGCCAACTGCATACTTTTTGATAGGTCATGCTGTATTATACAAAGTAAAGATAGAGATCATCACCTGGAACCATATTCCTATCAACAGCTTGGTCAAAGACAAAACATAAAAGCATTACATGACAGGACATTTGAATTAAAATATTTGAACCTGCATGGGTCAAGGGAAATTGTATCTCTCTATATTTCCTTAAATGGGGAAACTACTAAAAATCTGCCCCAGAAAGAAGATGAGGCTGCAGTTTTCCTCTCCAATGGGCTAGCTTTCTAAAGAAAATTAGCTTTTAACAAACAATGGGCACAGATTCAATTTTCTATTCTTAAGTCTTGTGCTGGTATAACCAAGGAATGACTATTATGATCTTAGAGTGAAAGTACATTTAATGAGTTATTTTCAATGAAAGAATTCATAAGGGAAGAAGTAGGGTCCTCTTTTGAAATAGAAACAGTTTATCCATCCTATCCTCCTTTTTCATGTTTGAATATTACCAGAAGAAATTGCTGAATTCACTTTATGACAAACCTTAATGTGTTTGGTTTTCATTTACCATAGTATGATATGTGAACAAAGTTGCAGTTCTTTATAAACTCATAGTTTATCATTTAGCATATATAAATCCATACTATTGTGGCTTACTCAATAGATGTAGACAGATAAAAGATAATCAGAGTTGGAAGGGACCTTATAGGTCATCCAGTCCAACCCCCTGCCCAAGCGGGAGACCTTACACAATTTCTGACAAATGGCAGTCCAATCTCCAAGAAGAGATGGTCTCAAGTGATGGCGCTCCCACAACTTCTGAGGGCAAGCTGTTTCATTGGTTGATTGTTCTCACTGTCAGAAAGTTTCTCCTTATTTCCAGGTTAAATTTCTTCTTGTTCAGTTTCCATCCATTATTCCTTGTCTGGCCTACAGACGCTTTCGAAAATAGCTTGACCCCTTCCCCTCTGTGGCAGTCCCTCAAATATTGGAAGATTGCTATCATGTCTCCCCTGGTCCTTCTCTTTACTAGACTAGCCAAGCCCAGTTCCTGTAACCGTTCTTCATACATTTTAGCCTCCAGTCCCCTAATCATCCTGGTTGCTCTTCTCTGTACTTTTTCTGGAGTCTGAACTTCTTTTTTATAATGTGGTGATCAAAACTGGACGCAGCACTCTAGGTGTGGTCTTACTAAGGCTTTATAGAGCGGTATTAGTACTTCCCTTGATCTTGATTGTATCCCTCTGTTAATACAATTTAGGATTCCATTAGCTTTTTTGGCTGCTGCTGCACACTGCTGGCTCATATTTATCTGGTTGTCCACTAGGACTCCAAGATCCCTCTCACAGTTATTGCTATTGAGCCTGGTTTCACCCAGTCTATATGTGTACTTTCACTCAGTCTATATGTGTACAGTCATTGGTGATTCACACAACATGCCATAATAACTTCATTTGATTTTTGTTATTGAATTACAGATGCTGTTTTTAAGATTTATGTGAGAACTAGAGCATTTTTATTCAACAAACTATGGCTTAATATTTGGCTCCCAATAATAAAGCTGGAGATTTGGGTAGATAGATTGGTTCTAGATTCTGGACAGGCAGGAAGAAGTATATCATAATATAGCATTTTTTAATTTTTTTTTCATGAAATTTATTGCCAACAGAAAAGGAAATGATCACTAGTTTCAGTAATGTTGGAAAGCATTACATAAATTCATTACTGCAGAAGCTATCCAACTTTCTCACTGCAGATTCTGGGCATTTAAACTAGAATAGTTATTATGTGAGTTGCAGTTAGAGAGAAAGAGAGCACATACTGAATTGGGGAGGGCTAGTCTTCCCAAAAAAAAAAATTAAACAAAAGGAATTCTGTTCAAAGTAAATTTCTAGGACTCAAGGATAGAAAAGAATCAATAAACGTGAACTAATGGTAGGATAATTTGGCTTTAAAAGGCAAGCGCTGAAATGTTTTTTTTCTCCTGTTCTTGACAATAATTTTGGCACAGTCAATTCATTCATCCTTTTTTCAAGGCCTCTTTTCCTTTTTTGTTTCCTGGTTGCTAATCTGCAGAAACTCAAAGCAGTCGATTATGAGTACCGAGAAGAGGTTCACTGGACTAAATGTCAAGGTTTGCTCGGCACGGGCTCTTTTGGAGAAGTGTATAAAATGGAGGACAAGCAGACGGGCTTTCAGTGTGCAGCCAAAAAGGTATAGTGGTACATTATGCAAATCTGTTGCCTCCAATGGGGGAAAGCAACCTCAAAAAGAGGAAATGAAAGTTGCTTCCCTTTTCAGTGGGACTGCTAAAGATTGGAGCAGTCACAGCAGTGATGCTTTGCTGAAACTTGTTTGTCATATCCTCAAGGTCAAGCCAGAAGTCGTCGCCATGGTGACACCAAACAGTGGAATCTCCAGCTGGCTGTGGGTGTAATGGGCTGCGAGGAAAGGATCACTCTTGTATAGCAGCCAAATTAGTGTCCTGCGGAGGCGATCTTAGCTGCTTTCTTGCATGGCAGAAATCATTTGTAGAATTTATAACGGATCAGATATTAATAATAGTATAAGTTTCTTTAATCTGATCACTGAATCCTGGCAATTTGTCTTGCTTACTTCCTTTACAATATAGATGTAGTCATGGGTTACTCCTCATCCAATGAAATGGCTCCAGCCACAGCTGCTCATGATGTAATTAAAGTATTAGTCTTAAAAATACCACCAATCTCTATATTTTAATATGAAGTATGGTGTAAGAGCATAAGTCACAACTTCTTTGCAGTTTTATTAGACAGCTGTAGCTTTAAGCTACTAGCTAGAGGTTTATTTGTAGGTATCTACTACTTTTTGTGACACAGTGTGCTTTGGTAGAATCTTCAGCAGTTATCTAGATTTCCCCTTTTAATGCATCATGCATTTTTAGATTCTTATGTTTAATGCTGGCATTATGTTTAAGACACAGGGGGGAGCTAAATTAACAAGTTGGGAAGCTCAGATGCCTGAAATTTTATCTGAAGTGTCTGTGTGCAGAAATCCTGAGGCTTGTTATTTGTAATTCCTTTTTTTCCTCTATGCTCTGATTTCCATTCTTTGTTTCATTCTCTGATCCAACAATTACCAGCAACTAGCATGTTAATGACTAGTATTTTCCTTCTCTTTAGCAGTTATTCTCTTTTATAGACTTTTTGTTTTACCAGACTATATATAAAATCAGCTCTCATTTTAGCTTTTCTATTATCTGTAATTAGGGACAGACTGTATTTTAATGTCTGGGTTGAAAAAAGCAAGCTGGAAAAAGAATATTTAGCTTTATTCATACAAAAACTACTAGCTTATTTTTTAATTGAAAGCACAACGTGTCTTCAGCTTTTTTCAATTAGAACATATACCATATCAAAGTACAATATTGGTTTGTTCTTGCTTGTTTGTCTTATTTGTTCAGCAGGCCACAGATATGTGAGGTCAAAGCAATTAAAAATAAACACTTTTCAATTTAAACTGCTCTTGTTTGCTCTCTTCCCCCTCCCCAATCCCTTGCTCCTTATTTTTTTTTTTTTTTGGGCACTAGTCATATTTTTATATCAATTTCTTTATCAAGACCTCTGCTTTTATCAAGACCTCTTTGTGTTTTTTGTTATGCTCCTTTCTGTAACTTCAATGTTGAAAATGCAGCCTCAGTGGGATGAAATGTCAACTGTCCAACTAATGTGCCCAAAACAAGCAAACACTCTTGGAAGCTTTGAATTTCCAAAAGTGAAACATCATTTTGGTACTGAAGAATCAAAAACAGCTCTGTTTTTTCCACACAAATGCTTGCCTAGTTAAACAATATCTTCCCTTTCACCCCACCACTGGGTGATCACATTGTCCAATTATGAGATGGCTTTTTGTTATGGGAACAGTCCACCTTCTCAAGCACCTGCAATCATGACTTTGATGGTTTCCAAGTTCTCACGGTCTGTGTGCAAATTCTTAACACTCCATTCCACCCTGGGCAAGTTGAATAAAGATAAGATTCAAAAAGAGCAAAGGGGTTCAATCTTGACACCAATAAAATATATCTTGTTGACTCAGATGATGGATAAGATTGCCCCTTTTCCTAGTTATCAGTTTGGTTTCAGTACTAGCGGTGGCACAGCATTCTCTACTGCAAATCAGGACAGTAAATTAGCTTGGGACGAACATACTATAAAAGACTGATAACTATCCTCAGTCATTTTACTACTGTAGTTGATTTGCTATTTCTAATTGCTACTTACTAAACTTGTTTGATAAAATGCTATGAATTCGGGTATTATGTGCTATATGAGCTGAGAAATACATGTACTAAACTTGATAAAGTCCCTGGGCTGGTTATTTCTTTGTTTTTTCATTTGGATTGGGGCTTTTTTCAACAGTACTGTCAAGCACTGGGAATAAGCAGATGGAAAGAGCATCTAAGTAGTGCAACTAGCAATATTTAAGTACTGTTACAACACTAGTTCTAGAGGATGGGAATACACAGAGAGAAATGGTTGGCATTGTAGTAGTCACTTCTTAAGTACACTGCTTTTCTCTACAACTAAATGGAAGGAAAAAAAATCAGCAAAGGGTTAGTCTAGGAAGAGAAGTAAGCTTGTTTAGTTTGTGTTAACAGTTGTGGAAGATAACAGAGAAGATTCATGATTCTTGTTTGTGCAAACAATTTGTGTGGAATGTTATCTGATAACATGGGGAAGTAAAGTTTTATTATTGCTTTATTATTGCTAAAATATTTACTAAAATATTTGAGATATTCAGATTCTAGAAGAGATAGAGGGAAATTAAGTGAGAAATTTGATAGACAAACCATGATTGCTTTGCCACACTAAACAATAGCAAAAATAAATTTGCTTTAACAATGTGTATGAACCAAGCTCCTGTTTCAATAATTAACTTATCCCGCTGGGTTTTGTAGATACTTATGACTCAGGAATCTCAATGAGTTTGTGAAATTCAATGTCTTCCTCAACTTCCCATTTTCCAAAGTCTTTTTCTCTCTCAATAGATTACAGTTCTTTTTCTCAGTTACTTTAGAATTATCATGAGCCTGTTTTCTTGGTTCATTGCTTACTCGTCTTGTTTTTTAATCCATTTTTAGCTTTTAGCTTTATTTGTTACCATAATTTTCTTTATAAAATTTTGTTAGGATCTGTCTCTTCCATTTCAATTTTTTCTGACTCTCATTCTCATCTCTTCTTCATTTAAACAGCTGAGAATAATGGTCATTTTTAATTAAGGTTGGTATAGGCTATCAAGCATTCTGTTTGCCTCTCAATTTCCTTATAGATAATAAATCCAAATACCCCAACATGTTCATCTTCTCCTTTCTCAGAAGTGTCCTGAACTTCCCTTGCCCTTTTCCCATTCAACTCACACTTAATTCATTTGAAGAAACAAGATATTGGACTAGGTAGTCTTGGTTTATTCTAATTGTATATGAAAGCCATTATTTTTCTATTTAAAGCTGATATTGTTTAAACCTTTCTACCTCATACTTCTCTTTCTAGATACAAGTTGAACACTTTCGTGCAGAAGAGTTGTCAACATGTGTTGGAGTGACACATGCCAAAGTCCTCCCTCTATATGGAGCAGTGAAAGAAGGCCAGTGGGTTACTATCTTCATGAAACTGATGGAAGGTAGATGATCAAGAACAGAGAAAAGATATTAGCAATATCATGAACAATAGGAATCACAGATTATTACAGGGGTAAAAATAAATTGAGTGATGAGGAGTGAAGCAGAATTATAATTTAGTCAATTTAAATTTTGGGGGGATTGCTTCTGCAACATTTAAACATTAAATGTTGCCTAATGTGATCATGGGATATAGAACTGAAACATGATGGAATACTTTTCTTCAGACCCCATTTCTGGCCCTCCACTTCCTCCAATCTTAGACTTGCTTCCTTTTTTCTTTTTCTTTTTAATATTATTTGAACCTTACTTGTTCATCATGTTAAGATATTATGAAATTTTAATGCTCTGGATTTAATGGTCCTATGAATATAAAATGCTATACATTTTTTAGCAGAGAAGCAGAATTTCTTTCCTGACCTGATCTTGCCTAGTTTTCTCTAGCTGTCAATTTATACTTTATTTCATTTTATTTCCTAAAAACCAAGGATCACAACTGTTTCCCAAATTTACTGTTAATTTCTCTTTTAATTTGTGATAAGTATTTTCTATTTTTAGTAGAGGATAACTAAATATTTGTGAGAACCTGTTGGTCCAGTGGTTGAACTCACAGCGGGAGACTGTGAATTCTAATTTTGCCTTTGACTCTAAGCCGGCTGGCTTTCTCCCAGCCCCAGAAGGAAGTCAGTGACAAACCACTTCTGAAAACCTTGCCAAGAAAACTGCAGGGACTTGTTCAGGTAGTCTCTGAGAATCAAACATGATTGAACAGAAGAAAAAAAACCTCCTGAATATTTACTTCTTCCTTTTATAGTCTTCCTTGCTTCCCCATAGCCATTTGCTTGGCCACTGTAAATATATATATTAGATTACATACAGAAAAACTCTAAAGCTAGTGTATCCAAATTGCAGTTCATGAGCCCCATTTGGCCCCACACTTTTTAAATTATTGGTACTATATCTTATTTGTACATTGTTGTCCTTTAACTATAGGATCCACAATTGCAGACTTCTTGACCATGAAGCCACATGATATTTTTTCTGTAGACTGAAGAAGCTAATGCACTTCTTGGCGATTGGCTAATAACAGGAATAATTATCTCTTAACTGATGGGAATTTTTCCTTCTAGGTGGATCACTGGGCCAGCTAGTTAAGCAGTGTGGGTACCTACCTGAGGACAGAGCTCTTGATTATCTCAGCCAAACACTGGAAGCCTTGGAATATCTTCACGCCCACAGCATTCTCCATGGAGATGTAAAAGGTAAGATCAGCATTAAACAGCCAATTCCAAGTAGGAGAGAATTTGCTCAAAATGACATTAATTGCTGCAGTTTCAGAAAATAGGAGGAGATGTGAATTAGTCAACTTCTCTTTGACTTCAATAGAAGATTATGTAAATGTTCTGGCAGCCTCCTTTCACATAGAAAACTAAATATGAGGGAGAGGGTCTCTTCTGCCTGAGATGTTAATTTATCTCATATTAAAATTTCTATGGAGGAACATTTAATCATGTAAATATGCACTTCTGGTCCCCAGTAATAGTCAAAATGTCAAGGGAGCACCTAAGGAGAAGAACTAGGTGGTCTTGTGACAATATTATATATAGATATTGATGGCCTAAAAACCTTGCAATTTTTCTTTTGGCAGCTGACAATGTCCTTTTATCTGGTGACAGAAGCCATGTTGCTCTCTGTGATTTTGGTCATGCAGTTCAACTTCATCCAGATGGCATAAAGAACTATTTAATGACAGGTAACCTGTGGCAGGTTCTGAAGAGACTGTTGATGTACAAGCATTGGACTGCTTTTTCCTTTATGTTCAAAATATGCAACTCAGCCCTTAAAATAAATAACTAAGAGGTGTCTGTCTCACTATCTTCTAGCATCAGATATGAAGATATATCTTTATCCCTGACTCAATATTTTAGGCATAATTTTAGGGCATTATCTATTTTTTAACATGTTATATGATAATATATGCCAACTATCTTCTGCCCATTATCTGTATCCAACAATTGTATATATTATGCAGATTGAGCTACTGTGGGTACTTTACCAAAAAAGAAAATTTCCTCAAAATGGAGAAAAAAATAAAATTATGTCAAAAAATCCTAGGTAATATAAACTTATAAGTTTCCTAGGAGATAAAATCCTCTTTGCTTTGATAGTGCTCATGCCTTGGGAACGAAGGCTAAATTTATTGAGGAAGGAATTCTTCCCCCCCCCCCCAAAAAAAAAAAAAAAAGTTGAGCAACATGTGCTAATACCCTGGGAAGGAAGATTAAGGCTAACAAGGAAAGGAAAGCCAAGAGCTTTACCAGCATCTCACAAAAAGACTGCTGCTTGTGGAATTATGCCACATGACCCAGCAATGGATGAGCTTTCATCCTTCCCTACCTCAACCTCTTGAACTCTGGAGATCTTGAAAAGATAAATGAGCAATCAGTGACAGGGAGGGGATGGGGAGGAGATCCAAGGAACTGTGGGGATCCTGAAAGATGGGAAGTGGAGCGTGGAGGTGGATGAGGTCTTAAGAGGATGGAAAGAAGTGGGCTTGTGCCTGCACAAGGCCCTCAGGATTTTTCCCATTCCTGAGGCACCCCTTATTCCACTTAACAACCAACATTTAACAAATGAGTTGGGGCCCCCAGGGATAGAGACTTGTTAACTGAGATGGTTCATTTAATGCTCCCCCAACCTTCTGCTATAATGACAGGCTCCATTATGCCGAGAATTATCTGTATATTTTTTTTAGTAGAAGAATTGCAGAAAGTATTAGCTTTTGATATTTACCAGTACAGTGGTTTACTATTTAAGGCACTAAGCTAGAAACCAGGAGCCTGGAAATTCTAGACCCAGTTTAGACAGTTGGGTGACTTTAGTCCAGTTACTCTCAGTCCACAATATAAGTATTATGTTTTTTGTGGTGAAACTATTTATCTGTAAGTTAATGTCTGTTGTAAGTACAATATATTCTTATATCTCTCCTGTACTTATCACCATATATTTTTTGCTCTTCCATTGTTTGAAGCTATTATACATTGCAATCATATTGTAAGATAGTTCCAGAGATTACAGTATAACTTTCCCAAGAGAAATGTGTAACAGATTTTGAATGTAAAACTTCAAGTTACAAATGCTCTATTTCAAGTTTGGAAGAGGCTGTTCCAACTGTTCCAGAATTGTTTTGAGAATGAAGTGGCTGATTGTTCGACTCTAAAATACTTTTTTCAGACTTGAAACTTTGTGAATTCAAAACATTTTGGGTACCTCTATTTCCCAAATGATACTTCTCTCCAGAGTGTTTCCAACCAGCATGAATGTGAACTCAAAATTTCTGAATCCTTGCCTTGCCTCTCAATTGTAATACTCCAATACCAATCTTTTTGTTTGTGTGTGTGGCATCTGCTCTTCTACAGTGAAGGGCTGTTGGGCAAGTCTTTATTAGTTTAAGAATGTCTCAGCGTCGTGACTTGTGTGGAACAGGGCCCAGCAGGACCCTAAAGAACCAGTTTCCTCTATTCCACTTTTAGGAGATTATGTCCCGGGCACTGAGACCCACTTAGCTCCTGAAATCATAATGGGAAAGCACTGTGATTTCAAGATAGACATCTGGAGTAGTTGCTGTATGATGCTGCACCTACTGAATGGGTACCATCCTTGGATTAAGTACTATAATCATCCTCTGTGCTTCAAAGTAAGTCACCCATTAGTAAATGGGTAAATTGTTGGTTCATTTATCTGAAAGACAAAACGGATAATTGTGGCATGAAATACTTAGCGTTCTCAACCAATCTAAGAAATGTATCTTTTGTTAGTAAATATGTATTTTTGTTGGGTAGCTTAAAATCCAAAAAGTTTACCATTCAACACAATACACTTATTTTAGATTAACTGTTGCTCTCAAGAAGTTATAGATCCCACCTCAGGATTACTTCAATTTTTCAGATCTCTAGAATTTGCAGTTTATACCGAAATATGTGATCTGAGTTCTGATTAGTTGCTTGATGATAAAAGCCATTTGCTCGTACCTTTTAGCAAAATAAATCAGCAATATCTGTTAAGTGGTAAGATCCTTATCATAGTGATAAGTTCAAAATGAACAACAGTCTATAAAAAGGGGTTTCTGATTAATTTTGAAACCATTTTTGTCTGTAATTCTGGAAGATTGATATTCCAGAAGGATACACTGATAGAAAGCAATTAAGAAATATAGAATTGTAATGATATTGTGGCTACAGCTTATGCAGTTCCAACTAAATATCTTCAGTAATTTATAAATATCTCAAAATTGTTTCAGCTGTTATATTACATATATACATATTATATTTGAGAATAGGTGAATAGGGCAGGTTGTTCATGGATTGTACCAGCCCTGCTGAGTGACAAACTATCATGCTATGTTAGTTACTTAGTTTTGTAGCATGATAGTTTAATGCTATTTTACTGTGGTGTATTGAATGTTCTCATTTGTTCCACGACACATTTTTATGATTTTTAAATAGGACTTTTTTTCTTTCCTTCTATTTTTGTCTAGTTATCTCTTCCCTTCCCACACCTCCATCTGCTTCTCTTCTTGTTTTTCATTTTTCCTTTCATTTTGTATTTAATTTTTATATTTTTTGTATATAGTTCTTTGTGAGGAGCTTGTGAGAGAAAATGGTATATGGGATGCCTTATTCTAAGGGAAACATTTTAAATTCAGGGTCATTTTTCTCTTAAATAAATAAGGTATTTGTTAGAAAATGAGTATGTGCCAATTTAAGTCCACACAGAACCTGCAAGAAAGGATGGGTGATGATGACATTTAGACTGCAATTCTGAAGTTGAATTTTAATTAAAACAAGGAGATCTTTTGTAAATCAGTTTGCATATATAATGGAAGATAAAGCAAAACATGAAGTACGCTTATTAAGTTCTGAAACATAACACAGTATTCAATGAATATAGAAATGATCATTCAGAAGCTGAAGGGGTATGATGAAGAAAATGCAAAGCAAGATGGTTTTCTTTGAATCTTTAGTATAGAGTAGCTTCAGGAATTAGCCCCTATACAAGGACCTCTATTTGAGAAGTTTAGTGTGGATGCTAGATGCAAGTTGTATCTACTGCTTATATACATTTTGGTGCATAAAACTCTATTTAGGTTACAGTTGGCTATTCTAAATGCAAAAGAACTTTATTTTCATGATTATGAAACTGGAAGCTAAAACATGAAGAATGGTTACAGGAATTAGATATGTCTAGTTTAATGAAAAGGAGTACTAGGGGACACATAGCACTGTTCCAATATTTGAGGGGCTCCTACAAAGGGAAGGGGAGCTCAAACTGTTTTCCAAAGCACCAAAAAGTCAGACAAGAAACAAGGATGGAAACTAACCAAGGAGATAAGCAACCTAGAATTAAGGAGAAATTTCCTAATGCTGAGAGCAATCAATTAATGGAACAACTTTCCTTCAGAAGTTGTGGATGCTCCATTACTGGAAGCTTTCAAAAAGAGACTGTATAATTATTTATCTAAAATGGTATAGGGTCTCCTGCTCAAGCAAAAAGTTCGACTAGAAGACTTCCGAGGTCCCTTCCAACTCTATTCTATGTTTTAAACAATTGAAATGTAGTGAAAAACCTTTAAACTTTTCAAAGAATATAATTATTCTGTTTTTTTCTCTGGGGCCTAAAAGAATTCTAATGTTTGTCTTAGTTCAGTCTGATGAAATATAGTAGCTTGGAGTTAAGAGCTGGGCAAATGTCCAGTGAGGAAATAAAATTTCTGTCCATCTCAGACATCAAATTATATTTGGGTAGCACTGGCCCTATGCAAGCCTCTCAATATTTTGTCCTTTTGAGTATTGCCTTTAAGGCAACTTGTCAGTTTACAGCATGTGCTTGGTAGTATTTCTATGCACATTAATATTTTTTGTACTAGAATATTGAGGGGTTTTGCCTGTACTGCAGTTGTCTGTCATATATTATCTATGCCTTGTTTTCAAAAAAGTGAGAAATTGATTTCTATTTCATATATATATATATACACATACACACACACACACACACACACACACACACACACACAGTAGTAGTAGTTGTCATTGTATGTTAAATAGTTGCTATGTGTAGGCCTGTAGCTTTCCGATTGCTTTTGATCAGTATCCATTTTCCTGCGTCTCTCCATTGCAGATAGCCAAAGAACTCCCCCCTCTGAGAGAAATTCCTCCCTCCTGTCACCCATCCACTGTTCAGGTCATTACCTCTGGCCTTGAGAAAGAGCCTACAAAACGAGCTTCTGCAGCAGAGCTAAGGAAGAAAACCTGCACAGCACTCAAGCAAGGTGAGATGGCTTTGTCTGTCTGAACATGCACCTGGCTCACAATTTCTTCCTTTCTTGCATTTGTCCACACAGTCTCCTGATAAAACCTTGCTCTTTTATTTGTTCCTGACATTTCTCTTTATGTTACTTCCATGAATTATTTTCACATTTGATTGTGCAAGAGAAAACATGGAAGTCAGGTTTTGTTTAGTTAGTTGTGTAGTATAAATTGGGAAAAAAAGTAAAAGTACACAGCATGCCCCAGGACAAGCATTGCCAGCAAATGAATTTGACTACCTTCACTAGTGCTATGCATGAAAACCAGGTTCACATGTGAAGGCTCAATTTTACTGATTTATTGCTAAAAGCTTATCCACAGGAATCTTCTCAGCTAACAATCAGCACCAGGTTAGAACTAGATAAGATTCAAAGAGGGTTGGACTTAGCTTATTTATAACTATATAATGACTCTAAACTAAGCCCTTGTTTTACCTCTGTCTCTGGCTCTGCCAATCCTTCTGGTCACATACACTGATCACATACTTTTCTAGACAGTTCAAATATTCTTTTCATTCTTTTAGTAGGTCACCACTTTGGTTAGCTATCTTAAAAAGAAATGGGCAGAATCTTTTTTGTTCTCTCTGGCCTCGTATCCATGAGTGCAAAATTCTGAAGTTGCATATTAGTGAAAGCATGATGTATTACTGAGTACTGCTAAAAACAGTCCTTCTGTGTGGCTGGTTAATAAAGCAGATCAAGATAAAGTCTCCTTCAAGATGACAGATAAGAACCATTATAGTTGAGAAATTCCTGTACTGTAAGCATGGGACTGGTTATCAGCAGGCTTCCAGCTACAAATCAAAGACCTGCATTTGCCCGGATAAAAGCACTTAATGATTTAGTATTTGGTAGTTGGTCTACACCTGTTGTTCCTATTGGCAACAACTTTGGTAGTATTTTAGAAAGCAATATGCTTTTATTGTTGTAGGCTCCTGGGGTCTTTCTGAGCTTAGTGATACATGACTGAAATGAATAGTCAAACTCACTTCTGATTTCTGATATGCTATGTCTTTTGACAATAAGACAGAAGTGATGTACTATTTACGGCCTTCTGGTTTGGTTTGGTTTGGTTTGAAAATAGAATAAAACATTATTCTGCTATAGAAACTGCAAACTATGTCAGAGTAGTCATCATTTTATAAATATATGTATTTTAGAATGTATATGTTCCCTCTTATAATGGATTGCTACAGGAAATTTAGAAGAACTAAGAATATCTAGATATATCATCTGAAACTTTGGAAGCATCTTACCTTGTGTTAAATGCATGTTGGTGGTTGAACAGGGATCCCAGTGCTCCCGAGGTGTTTTTATCCTAGATTTTCCTATGTGTGATTTTGGTTTGCAGTGGGAGGACTGAAGAGTTCCTGGAATGGTGAATACAGAGAACCTAGATGTTTGCAGTCCACAGAGAAAGCTATTCTCACAGAACTATTGTTATCCATACCTGAACTGCCGGATAGCCAAAAGGTGTTGTCCAGAAGCCCTAGACCTCCATTGCCATGTGAGGATCTGACTGAGAGAACGCAGTTAATTCATCCAAACATGTGCAAGGAATTACTGCCACCATCTGACTCCCTTCTACCCTCCTTTCTGGCTCCAGCGAGTACTAGGAAATACAACATGGCAGAATGGAGGACTCCCAGCATTGACCACGACCTTCAGCAGATGGAGTTTGGTAATCATGAATAAGGATTGAGTGATTGAGTTATTCATTCATGCATTTCCTTTATTGTTTTTATAAATAACTCAAGGCAGCAAATATATCCAATATTTCTTCCTCCTTTTATTTTCCCAAAGTAGGAGAAGGAAGCAAAGAGAGACAGTGACCAGCAAAAGCCAGCTTTCATGGCTAAACAGGGACTAGAACTCACAATCTCCTATTTTCTAGCCTGATGCTTTAATCAGCAGACCAAACTGGCTCTCTTATTATTTAAAGCTGCTTCTTTGTTTGCCATCTAGTTACCTGACCTCTTTTCCCCCCAAGCTTTTTGTATAGCTGTCCACATCATAGAAGATTTTTCTGAATGGTACTCTATACTGTAAATAGCATTTCTACCTGCTTGTTATTAATTTAATTGAAGAAGTTAGTCATATAATACTCGTGAATTTAAAAGAAGGAAAGGGTAATGATGGTAGCAGAATAAAAAGAACCTGCAAAAAGCCAGGCATCCATGAAGGAAATGGAGCATGTTGGAGTGTGAAAGTAGCAAGGGGCTTCTGATAGTATGCATTTTTATTTTTTATATATTTTATATTTATATTTTTATATTTTATATTATTTTATATTTTACTTTTTATTAAAGCATGTCTTTTATTGTCAAGTTTCAATGTGGCTCCTTTAATAAATAGTTGAAAGGTGCTGTGCTCATTCATGCTTGCATGAATTCCAAATCCCTTCTTCCAAATCATTTTGAAGCAGGTAAAGTTCTTAGTTATCTCATAGCATCTGTAACCATTTGTTCTAGCAGGATTCAGAAGAACCAGATTTTACTCCAGGATATGCCAATGGGCAACATGCTATATCCATTGTTCATTTTTTTTCAGAGTTGCAAATATTCTGTTTACAAATAAATTAAATAAAAAATTTAAAAATCCTTTATTGGCAGATTATTTTGGAAACACAAAAGAAAATAAATAGTTATGCTTTAACTAGGTTGAACTTTTGAAGAAAGAAAGCTATAATTTAGAGAAGGAAATATTGAAATAGTAAGAATGAAAAATACATGCCAATATTTTAAAAACCAAATATAATAGCTGGTAAGCATGAATTAGTATAAGTACAATACACATTTAGAAAAAGAGCAGATACATTTAATGTATCACTGGAAGCAAATCAAAACTATAATCATTATATTTTGAAATGTTAATGATGAGATGATGGAGTTCTTGTCTGTTTTAATAATGAATCCAGAAGTTATCATCCGTTTAGGGTAACCCTGGATGCCGACAGTGGACAGACAGTCTTCAGTGTCTTCATTTTAATCTATTCTTTCCATAGATCTGATTCTGAACAGCCTCTCTCAACCCTTTTCACTGGAAGAACAGGAACAAATGTTGTCTTGCTTCAGCTTGGATAGCTTCCTCACATCAGATGCTAGTGAAAAGGTAACGTACCTGAGGATGGACAGTTGCTGTTTTGGAATTGTAACTGATTGTCCAGAATATTCCAAGAAGGATTGTACAGAATTCTTATTCAGAAGAATTTGAGCATATTTGAATGCCTTATATATTCATATCTTTCACTGTGTATTCCTGCTTCAGGCTTGTGTCCTGTCTATGCTATGAAGGAAAACTGTGGGCTTTTTTTTAATTAGAACCCCAATCTAGATTCTATTGAGTAAAGCATATTTGTTTCCTCCACCCAATAATAGAAAAAATAAATAATAAAATGAGTGACTTAATATAAGTTGCTGATCCAATCTTCTGGATCAGAGCCAAGTATTCCTTGATTTATAGTCACAGTCCTGGTGGCCATTATAATTCGAGATACAGTGTGTGTGTCTCTGTGTGTGTGTGATTAATAGCAATAGCTATATACTGCTTTATAGTGCTTTCCAGCCCTCTCTAAGCGGTTTACAGAGTCAGCCTATTGCCCCCAACAATCTGGGTCCTCATTTTACCCACCTTGGAAGGATGGAAGGCTGAGTCAACCTTGAGCCTGGTGGGATTCAATCTGTCAAATTGCAGTAGGAGTAGCTTGCAGTACTGCACTCTAATCACTGCACCACCCGAGGCTCCCTAATTAAGCAGGAAGTGGAGAGAATCCCAAATAAATACACACACACCCCCCGCCCCGATAACATCAGTCAGACAGAAAGAGTATGAATTTCACCTATTAGGGTCCAGGAAAGGAGCTTCTCTTCCATTGCCTCCGCCTTCTGGAATTTTCTCCTTATCAAGAGGTGCCAAGCCTCTACTCTCCAGGTCTTTTTTAAAGGATATGAAGACCTTGCTATGCCAATCCGTGTGGAATCAAGAGTGGCATGTAAACCTGGAGATGGTTATTGCTTTGAATGTTCTCCCTCCCCTTTTTAATTTTTAACTTATTTCATCTTTGCTTTTTGCTTGGCGCCCAATTTACTGATGTATTTTTATGTAGTTTTTATGCTTTTAACTGTAAGCGCAGCTGAACAGCATGGGTGTTCTGTCCTGACTGCACGTTAGTCTGTGTGCAGCTCGACATACAGCTAAACCCACCTATCTTCCAATAAAATGAACCATGTGCATAGATCTGAGACAGCAATATATAAAGGTTAGGTGCTATGGCATGACAATGGGGGCAATGCAGGGGCGTTAGGTAGGCCCTGGGAGGCCTGAAGCAGACTGCACACAAGTTGGTGGGGATGCTAGAATACAGTGTGACAGGAAGGAGGAGAGAGAAATAATACAGTGCAGCTCAGGGTTTTCTTGGCATGCCATGCATCTGGTGTGTAAGAAACTGCTCAGTAGCAACACAGCACAAAGCAGCTGTCCCAGGGAGGTGGAAAACTGTAACTCAATAGTATGGTATAGTATACTTAAGCCCAGCCACCCTCACTGCCCTGCATTTCACCATCCTCCTGACCATCACTGATTTCTTCCTCCTGCTGCTGCTGAGGCTGCCTTGGACCTTCACAAGACAACTGCTGACCATGCCAGACCTTCTTTCCAAGGTTGCTTGCTCCATTCTCCAAATTGTGTGTTCACTCTTCCAATAGGGCATCCTGTTCTCCCAATGTTTCAGAAAGCCTTCAGAAAGCTTTTTCTAAGATCTTCACCAGATCTTTGAGAATGGCACACTATTTGGAGAATGTTACAAGTGACCTTGGGAAGAATGCCAGGTGTAGCCATCAACTGCTTTGCAAGAGGTTAGGCAGGGCATGCCTTGTGAATAGCGGGAGGAAGATGGCAAAGGTCAGCTGAGTGTGGCAGGGCCTGGAGGATGGAGGTCAGTGAAAGCCATTAGTGCTTTGTGCTGTGGTCTTGAGGTAGCTAGCTGAGATTTGTGGCTTGAGGGAGCATTTCTCAGTGGCAGCTGCAGCACTGTGACTGCAATAAAAGCCTAGAGGATAATAGTAGCTGGCTAGCTGAAGGCCCTGGGCCTCTACTTCAGCCCCTGCTTTGATGCTTCTGCCACGGAGTGCTGCTGTGCAAGGTGGCCAAAAGGGATAGATGGGCAAGAGATAAGCAGGAGGGGGAAGTTGAAGTACCCCTGTGGTTGGAAGTGTGGGCAGGCTGCCAAGAATCCAAACTCTGATCACATGACCATGGGATGCTGCAATGGCCATAACTTCAGGTAACAGTCATAAGTCAATTGTTTTCAGTAGCATTGTAACTTCAAATGAGCCCCGAATGAATAATCATAAATCAAGGACTACCTCTATAGTGCAGCATTTATTTCCAGTCTCTTTCCCATTCACTTCAGATCATCCCCAGGGCTTTGTGCAGTTTAATTGCATGTAATTGCAGTACCGTGTAATGTTTATTTTGTTAGACTGGAACAGGGAGATCAGGTTCAAACCCTCATTCAACTGCGGAATCAATTGGATTGATTTTGGCCAGTTACTCATTCTCAGCCAAAATGTAAAGATCTGCCATAATCAGTGGAATCTAAATATAACTAAATATAATAAATATTATCCTACATAATAAAAGGCTACAGATATTCCTAGGGAATGTTCACATTTTTCTTTCGTATCACATCATCCCTGAATCTTTGAGCTGTTACCCCAGCATCTTACAAACCAGCTAGCTATTCTCTGTATGCCCCCTCTGCCTATGCAGTTGTGTTGGCTGGTGCATCTTTCCCATTTAGAAAGTTTCAGTACCGAGCCATGGCACTTGGACAAACAATCAACTTCATGAACAGTTGGTTAGACATTCTATTAGCCATAACCATTCTAAAACACACATGCATACTGAAATAAAATTGTCTTCTTCTCTCTGCTTGTCTCTGTTTCTCTCACATATAGTTTTTCTTTAGCAAAGTTAGCATGCAAAATGCATCGCTTATTTCTCATGCTTGAAAGTATTCACATTTACTTTTTTTCTTCATATACTAAGTGTCAAATGCAAGGCCATGTACAGATTTACACTCTCTAGCATTTCTTGAGAAATTTCTGTGTGTTTGGAGCTACGGGCGGAAGGGGGGGGGATACAGATTGAAGAAAGGAATGCAAAAAATAATGTAACAAAAAGATACATCTGGCAGCCAAGCCTCTCCAAAAATGCAGTTGCTCCTCTTTTTTTGATTCTTTAGGGCTCATTGAAAATGTCCTACAGTCTAAAGGACACCATGAGTTCAGGAGTACATTCCTGGAATAGCCAAGCAGATGGCCAGAGCACCAGCTGGGACAGCTGGCTGAATCGTAGCAGGAATACAGATATGCCCACTTATGTGAACGGTAAGACATGGTTATAGGATGATAGCCACAAATTACTTTTTTAAGAAAATCAAGATTAATTACTACTTGAATTATGGATTTATGACAGGATAGCAGCCTGGAAGATTATTATTCTTCCCCATTACTTACTAGATTTTTCTAGTAACAATCTAACCTATGTTTCTGGAAAATGTTTATTTGATAAAGTTAAATGGTGAAGACTTTGGCTGTTTGAAAGACAACTTAAGTGTGCCATGAGCTTTCAAAGATTAATCTGGTTAAGTGTATGTTACATTATTTTCAAAATGATTGTAAAATCTGTATGTTCAGCTGAACTTAAAAAATGGCAACAACAAAAGTTAATGAAATGCTGGATGCTCAAAATATATTTGTGACTTTTGGACTCCTTTAGATCCGGATGCTTTCATTTAGATTCTTACACAGACCAGGGTTTGGACCAGGTGGTTTGAATCAGGTGTGCCCAACCCATGATCTGTATGCAGCCCTGGACAGCTAATAATGCAGCCCACAAGATAATAAAAAATAAAGGAAGTTTTTTATTTAAAAACTTTAACTCTATTATATATTTTATGTGTGTCTTAAAAATTCATCTTCACCAAGTACAGCTCAAAGAAGCCAAAAGATTGGAGAACCATAGTCTAAATCCATATTTCTCAATCTTATTTAACTTCACATTTGGGCTTTAAGTTCCAAGCTATCATGTTGTGATTTGAAAGCCACCAGTGTTGGAATCTCAACCACAAATATTCTCTGGGCTGAGAAGCATCATATGTTGTGATGAAAGGAATTTAGTCCAGGGATGGATAGAAGGAAGATTGAGAGCTATTGATCTCTTTGCAATAAAATTGGAACAAAAAGGTGATTTTTTTTTCTCTCTCTCTTTTATTTTCTCCCAGGGGTGAAAATTGAGATCTGCTTGCTTAGTGGGGAAAGCCTCCACATCAGAGAATTCCGTGGAACTAAGGTGGGAGATGTTGCCACTGGAATTAGCAGCCAGGTAGGTGTTGCGCTAAAGAACCAGTCTTTTTTAGCTATGTATTAAAATAGAGCTTTTGGTGAAGGAAATCTAAATTTTGCAAGGCGAGCAACTTTTCCATGGCAGAAGGCACACAGTAATAATTTTTAACTCTTAGAAATTGTTGAAGTGGATGGGACTAGTTTCCAGTCCAATCTGAGGATTTGGGATTCCATAGCTCTGCCCCAATTGGGGAAATTAAGTCTAGTTTGGGGAGGGGCAGGATGCCTGTGATTTAAAATGCCAAATTTATTCATATTTTTTCTATTTTATCATTTACTACTATATTTAAACATAGTACCTGATTTATTTCATACTTAAATCCATCCTGGGCCAAGATTTGTAATAGTCTAGGGGTCACAAAACAGGATCTGGTTGGTTCACAGGTGATTTGAAGATTTATACAGGCATTAATTAGGATTGCCAGTACATACCTATAGTAGAATGGGTTTCATTTACCTGTTTTTTTTATTTTATGTTGTATTCTTAGATACCAGCCCCTGCATTCAGCTTCTTCACAAAAGAAGGTGATCCTGTTCATTGTGATATGGTGGTCCCTGATTCAGGCATTGAACTTCAGTGCACTTTGGCTCCTGATTGCAGTTCTGGCTGGAAGTGGAGGATCAAATGTGGTCAGTTAGAGAAGCGGCTTTAACGTCTTTTTCCTCCTCACATCTTATATTGAAACAAATGTGACGCTGCAGAAAAATGAGTGCAGGAATTTGTTGGTGACAGCTGGTTGCTAAAGGTGATTACAGTTTCCTTATCTGCTTCTTTGTCACATCCAGTGCCTATGGAAGATGTGGGATAAACTTCTATGCAGAGTTGAATGATTGGGCTGCATTTAACAAAATCAACCTCAGTAGCTTGAAACATAAGTTGCTGTGGTTTAGGCAGATAAATCCTTCCTTAATCCCACTATCAAGGACTATCCCAATAGTGCTTAGATTTGCATCATCTTTTAACGTGGCTTTTTGCAGTCTGAGCACTGAATACAGCTTTTGAATTCCTTGGAGGAATGTATGACCTCCAGATATAATAGCTAGTGTGTAATGAGTACATAACCAATATATCTCTGCAGAAGCAGTAACTTCATCACTCATACAGAAACTCTTTTACTATATATTATTTCATTTTCTTTCTGTACAATTTACAGCAGGCATGTTCAATTCGCAGCCCATGGGCCACATGTAGCGCTGGATAGCTGGTACTGTGGCCTCACAAATTGTAATCTATCTACCTATCTAATGAATTTTGTTGTTTAGATACATTAACTATATTATATATTTAACATGCAATCCAAGACAATTCTTTTCCATTCGGTGCGGCAGAGGCAAGCAAAAAGGCTGGACACATCTGTTTTAGAGTTAAAATTACATGCTTATCAAGAGAACTTTTGACTACCAGTCTGAGTACAAATAGTTTTTTAAGATTAAACATATCATACTTTTCAAGAGAGATTTCATCTATGCCAAGGAAAGTTTGAAGCAAAAAATCTAAACTTGAGATAGTTTAGGCAAGTCCTTATAGTCTTGTTTTTAGTTGACCAGATTGATATTATTACCCTTTGGTGGGTTTTGTGTGAAGAACTCTGGTCATGTAAATGAATAACTAGGGGTGTAAAAGGAATAAAATAGATGGTATATGGCCATCCTCTTCTCTTTTGATAGGTGCAAAGATATCTCATTCACAAAACCTCATCTGGTATGTTCTGAGCTACACCTGCAGTGTGTTCACCCATAATTGTTTTGGGTTGAACTTAGAAATTATCTAGAAAAGATAAATTAACAAAAGGGGGGGTGGAGGGTTTAAAAATGTGCCTTTGTCATCCCTCATTCTCAAAGAAAATAACATTTGTATTTGAGGGCCGTAGACCAGCCTGAATTTAGTTGCCTAAATTCTGACTAAATTTTCAAGATTTGCTACTTCCTCTCACAAATATACATACTTCTTTACAAGACAACCAGCCATCCTGGAGGGCAGCATCTTTTCAAGCCATCTTTTCAAATTTAATTCCTAGGCAGCTGGAGTGAATGTGCAAATTACAAAAATTTGGCCATATAGCAACTGTAAACTCTACAATCTTTCTTCTTGTAAAAGTCTTGTTTCGCATCAGAATTAAACATCTTCATTTCTGACTTGGCTTCACTATTGGATAATAAAATTTGTCTGTTGCTACTTTCATTGGCTTCTAAATCTACTGTAATTCTAAATGTAGATTATTTTCTAGAAGCTTGAATTTGTGCCTTAATAATCAATATTTTTTTTTAATTGACAAGAGGTTTTTGTAATCTGGTCTATTAGAAGCTGTACTGCTGCATTTGAAATCTTGCTTGGATATTCTGCTAATTTGATTGCAGTTTTGCTCTAGGAGGCAATGCCTTCCCAGCTGGTAAAACAGCTGAAATAGGCCACTGAGTGTTTATGATTGTATGTAATTTCAGTTGTCTGAAGTTCATATAACTGTTGCTGTCCCTGTGCAAAACTATTCATTTTTTTTAGAAAAGAAGTACACATTGCCCTTTATAGATTGTTCAGCTGGGGAGCTTATCCATTCTATTTGTGGAAAGGAAACAGCTCCTAGTTACTAATAAATGTTTTTAGGAACATCACCTGTGGAAATCTTGACTCTTCCAAGCACTTGACTCTTTGCAAGAATAACTGACTTATGATCCAATCAAAAGAAAAAATGTAGCAATAGGAAGTATCTATATGCATTAGGGGAATAAACTACCATCACATTTAGAAAAATCTGAAAGTTTATCTTGATGTCTTAGGTATCTGTGGCTGTAATTCAAGGGTCTTTTTTCTCTAGTTCTTAAAACATTAATCTACTTGGCAACATATTGATTCCTGCAAAGGAAATAGCAGATCCCAAATCAAGAAATGATCTAAATTAATGTACAGAAAAGCACAATATTTTTTTCTTCATTCATATACATCATGCATACTTTCTCATTTGTTTTGTTTTTTGGTGTAAAGAAAGTTACTTTATCAGATTTGCATTGTGATAATGATAGTGAGCTCATAGTTCATATGAGCTCACTATCATTGCATGTGTATGTTCTTTTTTTACTATGTTATATAAATCAACTTTGTGTAGCATCAAGTCAGGCCACAATGGCATATTGAAGAAATGATGAAAATAATTTCATCATAGTGCTTAGGAGCACTATATGAGCCAAGCCACTTTTTTAAACTCTAGAGAATTAGGCTAAAATATTAGCTTTCTGTGTAGAGAATTTATTAATTTTCTTGCTTCCAGTGTTCAAACTGTTAAATAACTAATTTGCTTGCAAAAATGAGCTTAGAAGTTTGTCTATTTTTTCAATGTTATATTGGTTTTGAAAAAGCCAAGAGGTGGAACGCTAGAAAGCCTCAGCCTTACAACCTATTATCTTACTGTTCCCTCCAGTCCAGCTTCAGAAATGCCACAAAGCTTTTTAAAATAAATAGAATGAAAGAATCATTTGAAAATGCTCTTTAGATTAGAATTGCTTTTGCCAAAACCAGGGTAGTAACCAGAGTGGCCTAAAGATCCTTTCAAACTGTGTTCTTAATACTTCAATTAAGAGTTTTCATTTTGTTGTTTTCAACTCAAAAAAAAATTTAATTGGGGAGGGAGCGGAAAGTAAGACCATACAGATAGATTTTAAAATAAAATTACTGATTATGTTAATGTGATGCACTGAACCACAAACTTACCAGCTATATTTAGTCTAGTGTGTTCTGAAGGTTCTGTGTTAGTTTATGGTTCAGTGTGCTGTTTCAGTCCAGAAAAGTAAATGTTAATTGTGGATAATCATGTCATATAAGCACAATATATATTGTTTGTAATTGTGTGAAAATTAAGAATGACTAATGTTATTTCTGTCAATGAAATTGTAACCCTAATGAAGGGTAAATGTACATTTTTCAATCAAGGAAATTAAATCACAGTGCCTTTAACTTATACTTTGGTGGTGTCTATTTATTTGGCTAGATATTTTTCTACTATTTCTCTTATTTTTTCTTTGGCTTGGGGTGGGTGAATATTTAAAAACCTTGTCATTACTCAGTAATGACCAAATGCAGTTTACAAATTTACAACAGATACATACCACTTCTGTGGTTTTGGTGCAGATGCGACAGTCTCATCACATAACCAAAGCCAACATACTGTGTCCCACAGTGATTTCTGTGGGAAGACTACAAATTGACTTATACTGATGTCAAGGGCTGTCTGCTGTCCTTTACAGTCGGGATTACTTCATTAAAAATATTAATACTCAACATGTTTTATCTTTTTGAAGAAAGGTTTCATTTTTCACATCTTAAATTGTAATTCATACCGTTTAAAATTGATTTATAATTCGGGAATAAAAATCTGAGAATAAAATGTTTGCCAGTTAATGGGAAAGCTAGGGAACAGACATTATCAGGAGGGCAGCTGCAAGATTTGGCTTTGTGAAATGAGTTTGAGAAGTAAGCCTTTCTTTTGCCAAAGCAATACTAGAAATCTTTACCCTGATCTTACCCGCAATTGAAAATCTCAACTCATAAAGTGCTGGCATTTCTTAATTCCCTTGCGTGTTGCATTTTATCCAATTCGAGGTTCTATTGTGTTGTCTGGATCCAAAACAATTATTAAAGCTTAGTAACTTGGTCCTGTCGTAAAGTGCAAGACTGAATTTTGTAAAACCCAAATAGTCACCATTTTGGATCATTGAAAATTGTAAACTTCAATCTGATTCAAATGCTATGATGCAGTAACAGGAAGGGCTTTAAATTATTGTGTGAATGGTCTTAAACAGATTAAAGTTCCAAGTTCATCTGTAGGCACTTGAATACTTGCTACGGATACTTAAGTGCTTTCTTTAAGTCAGCCATTTGTTGTCAGCCCAGCCCAGGGTGGTGGTGGTGATAAAATGGAGATCCCATGAAAGTCACCTTAAATCTTGAACAAACATGGGTTTATAAATCAAATGAAATGTTGGGATGTTCTTATACATTCAAAGAATTTTGGCTTAATGTGGTAGAAACCCAATCTTAAAATTTAAGTACTGTACAGATTTTAATCGCAGTAGTAGAGGAGTCTGAGACTAGAGTCTACTAGTTATATAAGCAAAGGTGTAATATCACAGCAAAGATTAATCTCTCAAATATTTGATTTCTGAAAGTGATCAGATAAATTTATCTATTCAACATGTTCGGAGGGAAATCATTCTGAATCTATCATGGATTAATAACTATCAGATATGCTTGCAATACAAAAATATTTCTATTTCCTTGGCTGAACTGGAAAGTTGAAAACACATTCCTAAAGGCAAACTACACAAGGCGGCAGTTTTTGCAGTTACTGGTAAAATAGATACTTGCTATATTGTTCACTTTGATAGTTTTTTTTTCTCATTTGGAGGATAGGAAGCTTGAGACGACTTCTGTGGTTATGAAGAGCCATTATTTACGAACCAGAAAGAAAGGTGATTACTTGTAAGGCAGGTAAGTTTTAAGTGTACCAAGGTTGTGTCTTGTGTCTCTAAACACTTTTGCTTTTCCTACATCTTGAACGGAGTTCTGAGCTACCATGAGTTTATGATCGTAGAATGTATCTGTGGAGACCTTGATATTATTGTAAATGTATTGGTTCCTCTTCGACAGACTTTTTGCAAGTGCAATTTTGAATATTTCGTTCTTAAGAATTTGAGCACAGTGTACTTCCCACACACTAAAAACATGATTTTCATTGTTATAATGCATGTATTACATTCTCTCATTTTGTTAACTTGCTTTGGATTAAATGCAATTCACACACCATATATAAAAATAATGTATACAAAGTAACAGCATTGTGGCTCATCTACAGGATTCAAGGCATTTTAAGAAAACAATTAAGTTCCACATTCAATTGTTTTATTAACCATCCCTCCTCAAACTGTTCCCCTTGCTCCCAGACATGGCATAAAGAATTGTGCTATTCTGAGCATTTGCTGCAATAATTTTAGTTTTTCTTAAATTATGGGGAAAGCAATGGTAGCCTAAAACTGGGCTTCTAAGCATATCTAATCTACAGCAAGTTTGGGATGGACAGTAGGAACCTGGCCATAGTATTGCTAAAGGCGGTTGAGGATTTTGTTTCATCCAAGTTGAGACTGAACAAATTTGTCCATGCATATCTAATCTCTCCTGAAATAGGCAGTTATTGCTGTGAAGCTTGCATGCTGGAGTTTGAGAGGGAAAGCAAAAGTGCAACTTTGCATAAGTATCCCTGCAGGCATAAAGTGCTCCAGATGGAGTTAGATTATACAAAATGATGGTATTAACCCATGCCTCTTGCATAGCCACCCACCCAAAAAGAGGGTCATGAATAAGTTGTTCTTCCCCTCTACATACTTTAGAAGCTATAATTTGTTCTCCCTCTGCAAATGAAGTGAAATCTAGGGTCCATAAAAATCTGGCTTGATTTGGGAGTAATGTATTGTCACCTGTGCAGTGGAACTACAAAAAAGGAAAAAGAAAAAAGAAAGCATTTTTCATGAGTTAACCCCATTCTCCAGACTTCCAGCAAGTGGGAAACATGCATTTGGATTAGGATGCGGTATCCTTCAGATGAACTAACAGTTATAAATCTCAGTATGGAATTAGAACTATGGATTGCAATGATGTATTAAATCTTTATTAAAGGTCTCCTGAGTTATCTAATTACTGTCACTTCCACTCTATATTTTTTGTCTCTTGTAGTAAAGTTCTTAAGAGTATACATCTGAAGATTGGAGGTGGGGATATAATATATGTAATATGTAATATATACTGCCAGCAACCTGGAAGAAAAAATTATTCAGCCTACAGAAGAATGATACCATGTGGCAAGGAAAAGAACAGCAATTCCCATAACCAGTGTGATTGTCATCAACACTCAGAATGAGTAGTTTTTGAAAGTGCCAAACTTTTGCTAAATCCTGAGATGCTGTTCAACTGACCAGATTAACTCCCTAGACTGATTGTTGTGCTAGAAAAAGATGCTGAATTCATTAAACATTCTAGAAGGGTATATAATCATGGGAAACTATTTGTTAGAGAGGGAGAAGAGCATCATTGTTTCAATGGGTTTCTAATTACATTGGATGCAACTGTAGTCATGCAGTTACAGTTGACATGTAGTTGAATGTGAAGTATAGGTCGCAATAAGGGGCAGACCGGGACAGTATGGAAATGTATAAATTGGACAAAAAAATCCTATGATTCCTGTTCTTTTCTCATTTCTCCTTTAACAACTCTTAAGAACTTGTCTTAATATTCATAATTCTAAGCAAGGACTGTACGTGGCCAGAACAGAAAATTGTGTGAAAGAAAAGGCTACAGGCCACTGAAGTCAACTCATTCCATATGAGAAAACTGAAACGTTGAATATGGTTTTGATTCTAAAGTGATAAAATTAATGTAGCACCTTTGCAAAAAAATAAAAAATGCTGGAACAGGATGCTGTTGTATACAGAGTGTTTGCTCCACTCAGAAACAGCTTGGATTTACTAATTAATTAGACTCTTTTGCTATATTATAATGGCTTAATTGATCCTGAGGTTACACTTTCCCAGGAAGTAATCAGCCTACAAGCACATCAGTACTTAGACAAACATAATTTTTGTGATGCTTGAAATAAAACAAGACAATCCTCTCCCACCTTGTCTCTCAGATAGAAGAGGAATTGAAAAACTAAAATTCAATGAATGGCCTAAATAAAGAAACCAGAATGGGCTGGATAGAAAAGAAAGCAGGGAGAAAGGATCTGGATCAAATTGCTTTCTTCTTTAGAGGCAGCAGCAGCCACAAAAGTTTTGGGAGGTGGAAGATGTTGCTTGTTGATGGAGGTTTCTAGCACCATTGACTGTCCCTGTATTAGAGACTTGAGCCTTCCCATCCTGCCCACTGCTGCCATGGTAGGTCAGTCAAATGTGGCCAAGATGATTGTTGCTTATTAGATGAAGCAATATTGTTGATCCAGTGGATAATGTAGCCAGCAGGACTTACATGTGCAAAGGTTATAAGTAAGTGTGTATGTGGGGAAGGGGAGGGAACAGTCATCCTGGCCTGAAAAGTCTTTGGTCCAGGCCTCTTGGTCTGAGTTCATGCTTCACCCAGCAAACCAAGAAAACTTATTAACTTATTCTCATTCAAAGCTATCACAGTGAGATCTCGGAGGTCGCCTGGAGGGTCTGCCCAGTGGTTCGTTTTTTGCCACTCTGCCGACCAGTGTCCCCCCGCCGGTATGGCTGGATACGCAGACCTGCCACAAAAGAAAACAAAACTCAATTATGATTTTTTGAAGGTACATATTCTTACCCAACAAAAAATAATAATATAGAATATTTTAATACATAAGGAAAAAATTATTTTATCTGCTTCTCAGTATTCACTATGTTTGAAAATTTGGGGGGATTCCAGTCTTGAGACTTTCATTAAGAGTATCTAAAACTTGGCAGTTGCCAAGAACACTAAATCTTTGCATCAGACAATAAAATTCAACTACATGTTAAAAAATAAGCATGCATCATAAAAGTACCGTTTTTGTTCTTTGCTCTTTACTTGGGAAATATATAGCTGTGTATTTACATATAAGCAAAATGGATATAATGGGGAGACAAGATTAAATATCCAGTCGTGATGCTCATCTAGCAAGTGTAATTTTCTTGTCGGATGGGAATTTGAGGATAAAAAGAGGGTCTTGTGGTCCATTTTGCCAGACTCAATGGGGATAAGAGCTCCAAATACATTCAGAGAATCTTCTTGCTGTTGGAAAGAGTTAATCTGCCATGCTAGTTGCTAACTGCCTCATTCCTTTCCCCAAATAATGTTCTGCGGCTGACCAATGTTACCTAAAGCCATAAGCTACAGTGGGCTTTCTTCATTGAAGCTGGCATCACAGAAGAGGCGAGATGAGCGTTTCCCCGTCCGAGCAGTAAAAGGGATAGTTTTCAAAGCTAAAAAAGGACAGTTCAGGGAAGGAAGGAAACAAAGAAAGGAAAAGAGAAAGAAAAAGCAGTAGGCAATGAAAGAATGGGCTGTTCAAAGAAATATACCTTGATAGTACAGCTGCATTACTGTACTTATTATAAAAGTTATTAAGGGAATGGCTCTTTGCTCTCCCTTAGAGACTCTCCAGAGCCATCCAATCCCCAACCCCACATCAGATTCAAGATCAAGATGCCCTTGAGTGAGCTATTGGCTGTGCAGTTTCCCTAGTAATAATAACTAAGCAATTACTTAATCATTTCCCCCTTCCAGGTTTCTCAGTTTAGCAACAACCTCATGTTACCAGGTGCTCCCCATCCAATACTAACAGATTGTTGCTGTAGAGAAAAGTAGGAGGCAGGAGCATTATGATACCATCCTGAGTTCCTGAACAAGGTGGAATATAAACCAATTAAATAACAAACCAGCTAAGGCTGAGCTTAGTTTCTGAAATTAGCACCATGGGCTAGATGCTGAGGCATGACACAATATTATTCCCCAAATTCCCTTGTGAGATGGATGCATTCTTTGAGAATCCAAGTCAGAGAAAGAAACAGGTATATCTCTAAATCAAGTGTGGTATCTTGCAGGGGTAAAAGCAAATGAAGACGACTTCCAAAAGAAGTGATAAGGCTAAAGAAGGGTAAAAGGGAAGCAAGTCAAAAAGTCAAAAGTAAATGAACAGCTAGTGTCAGAAATATCCTTTAAAGTCCCATAAAGCTCCAGATCATGTGACCATGTATAGTCAGCTTCTACCAATCTACAAAATTTGCCAGGAAGATTTTCATGGAGTTTCATGGAAGACACAAGGAGCTGAGGGGAAGGGAGGGAGGCTGAACCAGAAGCAAGATACTTTCCATGATCAAAGTTCTGCTCATACATTTCAATTTCCTATGACTTCAGGAGTTTCCCATTTTCACTGTACTACTGCTTATTTTCTTCTACAAAGTTTCAATCTCCTGCATACTGTAGCACTTTTCAGTGCTGGAAGGGAAATATGCATCAATCCAGTTGTATATCTAAATCTAAACATATTATTTGTACATTCGTACATAATTTCCTGGATTATATCTTCCATTTCTATTGATGGGCTTAAATAGTTTAATGTTCTGATAGTGCTTTGAGCATATTACCTACCCCCTCAAAAAAAGAAACACAGATAAGGCATGGCTTGTTATCAATAAATATCTATTTCATATTCCTTGCTATTATTAGGTGGATTGGGCAGAATAAAACTGTAAGAAAAAAATAACAGTTCACATCTGCAATAAGGAAAATTAAGTGTGCAGCTTCAATGGACCTTAGAAATGTGCTACATAATTATATCTTCTCAAAAAAAGTGGCAGGGACCCAAAGAATTAAAAATCACATGCCAGCTTCTTGCTACCCAGAGATATGCAGAAGATCCTCAACAGTACTTATGCAATGAAATATTGCTACACCTCATTTGCTTTACCACCTAGAACCAGGTATCTAAAGAGAAACAGTAATTCAGGACAAATTATTTGTAGATCACAAAGGATCACTTTCCCCAATCACTAGGATCCTGAGCAGTTCTCACTTCATCTTTGGGCCTCTAGGGAGGATCTGCAGATATTTCAGAAATTGTTGATAAAGCTGCCAGTTTTCCTTCTCACCTGAAATAATGTCTTCAATGGCACCATCTTTTTCTTCATAAATGAGAGGCTCTTTCACCATCTGCTTTTTCTTCAGCTCAGCTATGAGGTCCATCTGTTGTCGCTTGGACTTATGGCTGGGAGATTGCTAAGGAAGAGAAATTGTTGCTATGGTAACCCATGTCTCATGATGAAACTGAAGGTGTCTGTAAAACCAGCTCACCCAACAATGGTGTATAGGAAATGTCCACTTATAGAGAAGGATATGCTGTAGATTTTGGAACACAATGAAAAGATGAGAAAATCTTAACCCATACCTTAGATACTGCCTGTTCCTCTTTGCTAGGGGAAACTGACTCCTCTTCTTTGGCAGCTGCTTCTTGCTTCTTCCACACTTTGATATCTTCCTCTGCTTTCTTTATATTAGTGGAATGAGAAAAAAAAAACAATAATCCCATTAAGCAAACATGGAAATCTCAACCAGACCATTGTTTTTCTACCTTAGTAACTTTGCTGGTGAGGATTCTGGGCACTGAAGTTCACACATCTTAAAATTGTCCTGGTTGAGAAACACTGATTTATTATACAATGATATGTTTTCCCTTCAACAAAGATTATGACCCATTTCTTCTTTGCAAGCTCTGCTTTTCTTTCCTTGAAACCCCATGTACTATGGAAATTAACTTTTAAGTTCATAGCATACATTGTCTTATCCCTAATTCCTGTTTTCAAGAAACTGCAACTTCTTAGAAGCACAAATAAAGTAATACAGTATTATTCTCTATTTTTCCCAGCTGGTATAGTATCCCCTCACATTTGGACATCAATATTATTGCAATTCTTCTCCCTGTTCACTACATAAGAATGCATATGTATAAATTGCATGAAAGCCACAAAAACAAAAATCAAAATTGTAAGGGTGGCATTAATCAATGCCAACAAGCTAAAGCTAAAATTAAAAAATACACTAGTAATTTACATATAAGAACAGGTCAGGTGAAAGAAAAAAACAGTTTTAATAGTTTCTTTTGTAATATTAGAAGATATAAGAATGAGCTGATATTATTGGAAGAAACTATTGTAACACTCTTGCTTATGAACTACAATTACATTCATAAACTTTTTTGTGAACATCATCAATAGTTCTTTGCCACAAGGTTGTTTTGCATCCCTGCAGTAATAATTGTCATGAAAACAATAGAAATTAGCAGCAAATGCAATCTACAGAATGATATTTCAAAATGAGACATGAAAATGGGAGAATTTCCATGATAGAAAATAGCATAATAATTGTAGTCAACTAAACAATTTGGAAGGGAACTAATGTACTCTTGTCAACCTCCCTCCCATCTGAATAGAACATCTAAGACCTGAACAATTTTCATAATTATTTAATTTCTACACCACAATTATTGTCTCAGGTTTACATTGATTTAGTGCAGCCCTCTCCAATGTGATACTCTCCAGGTATAATGGAATTGTGCATTTCATAACTCCCAGCCCAGGTGACCAATGAGGTTTTAGGTTAAAGAAAAACTGATTTAGTACATTCCAGTAAGGTTCCTTATATCTTCTGACCAAGCTTTACAAAACTTAAGTAAAGGAAACTACTTCAACAATCTTCATATTGCAAAAGTGACACAAGAAAACAGAAGAGAACAGCCATCTGGAGAATCCATGATTTAGGCAAGAGATGAACTCAAATAGTCTCCTTGGGTCATTAGCCTATAACATTAAGCTACAACATACTGTAAACATTTTTTTTTTTTACCTGATATGCTTTAACAAAGCGCACAAATGTAGGGAAAAACATAGTTGGGGGAGTAGTCTTGGGATTCTCTCCAAAGTACTCCACTGTTGATTCATATGCCTCCTATGGAGCAAGCAAAAACAATAACTGACTCACATGGTTTATAAGATCTAACTATCTATCTATTTATCATCTATCATTACATTTCTATGCTTCCCATCTCAACTACAAGATGATTCTAGGTGGTTTAAAATTATAGAAACAAGTTTAAAAAAAAAGCTAATAGATTAAAACAAACAATAGTAAAGTATTATTGAAAACTGCACTAAAACCATGGCTACAAGAGCCAAGAGATGGACAGGACAGGGATAAGATCTCCAGTGGTAAGCAACCTCCTCAGGGCTCCAGGGCAATCGGCAAAGCCACGTTCCAGAAGGCCAAAAGGAAGAGACAGTTCTCACCTCCAATGAAAGAATGTTTCACAGGGTAGGGTCACAATGGAAAAGGCTGTTCTTCTTGATCCCACCTGCTTCAATTTCTTCGCAGGCAGGATCTGTAGCAGTTGTCTTCCACTGGCACAAGTGATGGAGCAGGGAGAGACAGCTCCTCAGATACCCTGGACTCATGCCATGTAGGGTTTTAAAGGTAACAACCAACATCTTGAATTGAGTGTGGAAGCAAATTGGCAGCCAATGCAACTTGCACAGTCATAAGTGGAGCCTTAGGGACTATGCGCATCTTTGCATTTTGCACTGACTGCAGCTTTTGAATACTCTTCAAGAGTAGCCCGATGTAGGATGCACTGCAGTAATCCAACCAAGATATAACTAGGGCATGAGTGGCCATGGACTGTGCGCCGGGTCTCACGATCCAGGTAAGGGCACAACTGGTGCATAACTCAAAGTTGCACAAAGGCCCTCCTAACCATCCAGAAAATTAATGATGAAAAGCCATTGGATCCTCTTGCACCCACAGCATCATGCCTGGGTTCTGTTGAATCCTGCTGTTCCCTATCCAAATAGCCTCCAGGCACTGAAAAAGGCAGTCACAACATTGCTTGGTTTTTAAGTCTATGGGTGTATAGAGTATACAACATCCATTTAAAACATGATTTATGGTATGAGAATTCATAAATGGATTGTGGAAAAAGAAATACAGTTCTGATTTCCCAACATGTGGATGAACTCTCTTCCAAGCCTATAGACATTTTCTGCAATACCTCTTTTAAATAAGGAGGTATTGCAACTTTTTGCTTATTTTCTCCTTACCTGTGCAGTTTTACTGTCTGTCTGAAGCTTTTCCATCATTTCTGTGTTCGTCTTTAGGAAATCCTTGAGCATGACATTGTCATCTTGGCGCATGAATTCTTTGCGTGCTAGTTCCATGCCCCGCTGTAGGCTTCTCACATCTTGAAGCACACTGTCCAGTGACACTACAAAGGTGGGAAGGAAAGAAAGAAAGCATGAAGCAAGAACAGCCAGTCTGGATTACTTCCATCTCACTTACTTTCACTTTTAAATTCATTATTTTTATAGGACAGATGCTCTTGTATCTATTGCCATCCTATATTTTTCACAGGCCAAGAGAAAAAGCACCACTCTATTTTTCACTAGGAAGGTGACTCACTGTTCTTTTCTTGCCCATAATTTACCACTCCATACCTGCCCCTGCTTTGTCCAGAAAATGCAGCTCATTGGAAAAGTTCAAGAATTCAGGATATTTTTCTTGGATCACCCGCACTATATAATGAAGTAGTGTCTGTTTCCGGTCTGTTGATTTCATGTCCAGAAGCTACAGAGAAAAATTGCAATTAGTTTGGGGAAAAACTAAGATATCGAGCCATTACCAAACACCTGCCCTTTTTGTTGCTGCAAATTTTTTCCCCCTCTTCTTAATTCCCATGGGTTTAGGTGATGTATTGCATAAACATACCTCTGATATTGTGAAGACATGTCCTTGGAGTACAGTACTATCATTCCTGATAAGCTGAACAGCATCAGGGAATCCAAGGTAAGGAAATGCTAGGAGCTTGGGAAAGATTACTGGAAAGCACAACCTACTGCTATTATGAAAATTGGTTTGAAATGCTCAAGGACACATATTGGGTGGTGTATTGTGTGTGTGTGTTTTTTTTCCTCTGTGTCTGATGCATAATTGGAGCTCTGTATCTTGCACATTACTGTCAGCCTTAGTTCGTTCCTGTTTTGTGGCCATAACCAACTATCAAGTTCACACCCTACTATTTGGCCATGTTTTCCTTCTAGAAGCAAATTCTAACGTTCTATGCCTTCTTTCCACCTACCGCATCAAGACTCTGCAACCGGAATCCATAAGCTGCTCCCCGTTTGCTGCTGTTCAAATAATTCCCAAATGCCAGGACAATCTATGGAGAGGCAGACAAGCAATCAAAATGAGTCATATTAGACTGAAATCTCTTAGCTAAATCTAAAAGCATTGATAGGCCAAGATAGGAGGTGGAAGACAAAAGGATATCATTTTATTTTATTTCATATAAATGGCCAGCTACCGGGGGAGGGGGTGTATATGGAGACATCAATGCGGACTTTGGAAGACTATATATATATATTCATGAAAAAGCACATCAATGGTTATTAATAATAATAATTATAATATTGATTTTATTATGTCTTTGATTCCCAGTTATCCTGGGAAAAAGTGGGTGAAACCTCAAGTTCCATCTTTAGGCTTGGGAAATAAATGTCTACAATGGCTCTGATGTCTTTATAGCATAATATTTCCAGACATACATAATAGAGTAGAATTCTATTATGGCAAGAAATTGGTTGTGTCATATAATCCAATAAATTAATAAATCAAAGGGCCCACATAGCAGATTCTGTCAAGCTAAAGAATAAATCTTTCCATCTTTCCTTCCTTTCCTTCTTTCCTTCCTTTCCTTCTTTCCTTCCTTCCTTTCATTCCTTCGTTTCCTTTCCTTTCCTTCCTTCCTTTCATTCTTTCCTTTCCTTTCCTTCCTTTCTCCTTCACTCCCTCCATCCTTCCTCCATCCATACCCACACCCACACCACAAATTCACAAAGAAGTGAACTAGGTAGACTTCTATTGCTTAATGTTATTAAACATTCATGCCAGTGTGGCATACTAAATAACTTTGAAACAGTCCAATTTTCAGTTTAATGGGATTGTTGTATATGTGTGTGGGGAGGAAGGGGACAGGATTAGATACAATACATGCCACTGACTTCCTGGAGGAAAATGTGGTATAGACATCTAACAAATATGTAAAAACAATTAAATGAAATTATTCTAATATTTAAGAATATGTAGACAACAGTGTGCAACTCAGTTGTCAAAATTCTGGGAGCCAACTTAACTACTACCCAAGACCAAAGAAAAAATGTCCTTCAACTTAAATGATTGTGGAGACCTTATCTTTAAGGAACCTCACCTCTAAAATCTGACGCAGTTTGGTAGATGACTTGACTGACATTGAAGCAACAATCACAAAATTTAGTTGCTGCAAATGAAATGTGAGAATGACATAATCAGATTTCCTACTTGGTTTGACAACTTTTGACTCTAATTTCCTACCTACCTTAGCTGATATTACTTATTGGAACTAAGTGTAAATGTGGACATTTAAGTTCAGTTATCAGACTTCCAAAATTTATATTTTCCTGTTTTGTGACTTTATTCCACAAACATTTCTTAACACTTTTGATTTTTTTTAAAAAAATCATGAAATTAGGAAGGAATATTTTGAATACAATCAGAACAGGAAAAAAAAAACAATTTTTAAACACCATTTTAGCTAGCACTGCTAGATGCTGATAAATACTTAATAATCCTAGCTTATCATGCACAGTGTAAACCTGGATCTTTTAAAATAATTTTTGCTGAGGTAATTTAATGTGGCTTGGGAATTCGATGACAAACCCTGAAAAAGCCACAGTAGAATTGCTTCCACAATCAGCACAAGTTGGTAAAAGATTAAAAAAAAAATGAAAAAAGGATTTGCTGCCTGCTGCTATTTGATGTCTTATGTGCCAGATTTGTCGCTCTCTCTCTCTCCCCCAACAATATTGGATACTTGAAAATCCTTCGCTACATTTAGCCCCGATCTACTTCCTATGCAAAGTTGCAATTTACATTCTGCTGCTCTTATTAAGCCATTCAGCAAATCATGCCTTTTTTTCTGCCACCTGGAATAAATAAGAAGATGGAAAAAGAAGAAAAATACTATTTTAGAAGAATCATTAGTCAAGTAACTTTTATAACCGCTTTCAGACTCTTCCAACTAATATTAAACCAATATATTATTGATTGACACTACTTCTTGGTTATTATCAGTTGCCTGCTTTGTTCCTTACTGGCAGAAGGAGTTGTACAGTATCTGCAAAACTGCCTAAGAATGTCATGATGTTCATGCGTTCTGCTAGGCGGGGAATTTTGCTGAATTTGATCATGAATTGGTCCTCATCTGAAAGCTCATCCAGTGGACGTTGCTCTTTTTCATATTTGCGGATTAGTGTCATCTCATATTCCGTTGGGATGAAGCGCATCAGTAACTCCAGAAAATCCAGATTGAGAGTCTGTAAATCATATCTAAACAAGAATAAAGTAGGCCAGAAATAACTGGTTAAGTAGGAGATGCCTAAAGGGTTTTTCTAAATGACAGTCATTACAGTAAGTAGCTTCCCATCACAAAATTAACCATTTGCATATCTAACGTGGACATCACGAGCATACTCATATGTGTTCAATTCTATCTTTCCTTTTGAATGGCAGGTGAAATAGATGAGAAAATTTGGACATACTTACGTCTGAATGGCTTTACAAATGCTGTCGATATCAAGCCCACCTTTACGGAGGGTGATGGCCAGGTTCTTGGCCCGGTTGCATTCAATCAGTGAAACCTTAGTGGGAGCTTTCTGCAAAGTCTTTGCCTTTATGGAACTGAATTCTTTGCTTGGACCCTGCGCTTTGGTTTTGAATTGTTCTTCAAAGTCACTCATGTCAAGCTCCTGCACCAAGGAGAAGCCAAATAAACAAAGCGATATGTATTGGGTGGGCACGGAAGAGGAAAGGAAAAGGAAAAAAGTAAAGGGGCACCCACCTGAAGGACTTTTTCATCATTGAGTTCATTGAAGATGGTCCCATTGATCTGGTTAGGCTTCAAAGCAACCCAATTGAAGACAGGCATACGGAATTTGGTCTGTATAGGCTTCTTGATCTTGACAGCTTCCAATGAATAAAAAAGTTTGTAAGCACTTTATAAATCTCTACCATCTCAGAGATTTGTCACTTTCCAATTTTATTTTTCAGCAAGGGTGTTCTTACAGATTGGGCATAAAGTGAAAGAGAAACTCCCATCTGTGATAAATTGGATGTGGTTAAATCTTTCTAAATCAGTAGGAATGTTGAGCAATCATTGATAAAATATTGGATTGAGATTACCTAGGTTCAAATTTATACACTTTATGTAATTTCATGAATGTCTAAAGATAGAAGCTGGCTGATTCCCAAAACATATTAAGCCATAAGGTTGCTTATTTATTTGGAAATACATTTCACAATAGGGGCCTTTGGCATAACACAAAAAAATTAAAACCCACCACTTAAGACAATAAACCATGGCATCCTGGATAAATGACATTTTCTAATCATAAAACTGCATTAGCAACAGGGTTAACCTAACCTCCAGACTTGAACACCTGGAAGGAAAGCCCTACAAAAGGCCTGGATCTCCAAAAAATCACTGTTCCACAAATCTGATTTTATCTTACCAATATGTAATTAAAATATATGAAGTATAGTTTATGACTTAGCAGTAATATGTGATCTCAGCCATATGTGGGCCACACAATAATCCAAGGTGTTTATATATACACCACAAAACCTCAGGATGTTGCAACACAGCCAACAACCTAGGAGATTACAGCACAAGACCCAGAATGTCACAACAATAGAACTCAGAAAGTCATCACACAGTCCATGACCCAGGTCATTACAACCCAGGAGATTACAGCATAAGATCCAGGATGTCAAAACAACAGAACTCAGAAGGTCATCACACAGCCCAGTACCCAGGTCGTTACAACACAGGAGGCTGATAGACACACAGCCAATAACTCAGCCACACATGTTCTTACAAAAAAGCCAGCCAATCTGCAAATATCAACTCCATCAACCAATCAAGAAATGACAACACAGCCAACCTCCCCACCAGTATATATACGGAGACAGCAGCTCCAATCACGCTTTGCTTGCACAAGCACGAAGCCGAAAGCACCAGCCTGAAGATGGTGAGTGAGACCTTATCAAAACGTTGCCAAGATACTCTCAATCTTACACGGGAAAAGATCCGAATACACCAAGACTTGCATACCTGTACCCATTAAAATCTATGAATATCTATCTATATCTACATCATCTCTATTATCTATTATCTATTATCTATTATCTATTATCTATTATCTATTATCTCTATCTCTATCTCTATCTCTATCTCTATCTCTATCTCTATCTCTATCTCTATCTCTATCTCTATCTCTATCTCTATCTCTATCTCCATCTCCATATCCATATCCATATCCATATCCATATCCATAACTATCTGTCTGTCTGTCTGTCTGTCTGTCTATCTATCTATCTATCTATCTATCTATCTATCTATCTATCTATCTATCTATCTATCTATGGTATTCAGCTTTGTTCGGGTATTTTCCCACATCATTATAGTTGTGCTTTTAAAGTTGTAGCAATGTTTCGGCAGAATCTCATCTGCCATCATCAGGCTTCTGTATTGTGTTCGTCTGTGAGTCAGACTTTCATAGCCGTTTCAGTTTTAAATTTGGGGCTAGCCTACTGCTGTGCCAGAATGGTTTTTTCTTCATCCTGATTGGTTGGGAGTCTTGGTCTGTGTTTATTGGTCTTGGAGTTTGCTGTGTTCTGCTTGATTGGTGTTTCTAATATCTTCTGTCTGTTTTGTGACTTTTTTTTGTCTTGATTGGCTGGCAAAATTGTGTTCCTGTATTGGAGGCTTTTAGTGCGGCTTGGCTCCGAGTAAATGGACAGCTATCATTTATTAGGAAGCTAGGTTTCATCTGGGTGCCTGGTTGGGGTGGAGGTTTGAGCTGGAGGTATGAGGGGGAGTCTGTTTGTGCCCAGGTGTTTGCCTGGCTTGTGGTGTGGAGATTTTTTGTTTGTGAGTGCAGGCTTCCAAATAATTGACAGTCAAGTGGAATCATCTCTTCTATTCATACTTTCAGGCCTTTTTTCAATCTCTATGGCTTCTCTGATAATTCTGTGGCTGGGTTTTCTATAGTGGCTAGGGTTTTGGTACCATTGGAGTCAATGCTATGACCTGTTGCTTTCATGTGTTGGACTAGTGAGGAAGTATGTTCCAGCTTTTTTACTGCATTTTTGTGTTCATCCAGGTGGGTACTTATTCTTCTATTGGTCTATCCAATGTATGTGGCAGGGCATGATGCACAGGGGACTTCATATATGCCTTGGTTTTCCAGGTCAATTTTATCTTTGGGGTTTCTTAGGATGGCTGCTATTTTTCTGTCTGTTTTCAAGGCAGTCTTGATGTGATGCCTGTGTAATATCTTACTGATTTTGTCTGTAGTACCTCTTATGTAGGGCAGGACAGCTATTCCATAGGTCTGTTCATCTTCTAGGTCTTCATTATGTCTCAGTGTGTTTTTGTGGATCAAGCCGGTGATTTTGCTTTTGTGGAAGATGTTAGCTGTCAGTACTTTAGTCAGGGTGCATAGTTCAGTCTTTATGTGTGTCTTGTCTGCCAGGCGTTTGGTTCTGGCGATTAGTGTGGCCATGGAGTTTATCTGTGCTGGATGGTGGTGGGATTGGGCACTGAGGTAGCGGTTGGTGTTGAGGTGGTGGGATTGGGTGTTGAGGTAGCGGTTTGTCAAACACAATACAGAAGCCTGATGATGGCAGATGAGATTCTGCCGAAACGTTGCTACAACTTTAAAAGCACAACTATAATGACGTGGGAAAATACCCGAACAAAGCTGAATACTATACATATGCATACATACATACATACATACATACATACATACATACATCTGTTTAGCACAACATTTGAACCCAATCATTGTCTTTCAGCATAATTCTTTTTTTTAATGAATGCCATTATAAGGAAAAGCAAGAAATAAATGCAATAACTAAATAGAGGTAAGCCAATTCTCATCCTAGAATATAAATTCTACTCACTTCCTAATTCTAGCTTTGAATATTCTTCAGGCTAAAAGCTAGAATTTGGAGATGAAAGATCTCAACTTTAATTTCTTTAAAAGGTTGCTGCCTCTGTTATTGAGGAAAAGCTTGGTAATATTGTATGATCATAAAATATGGTCATAAGATATTTTAAGAAAGAGAAATTAAAAAAAGAAGATGTTAGGAATGTTAAGCTGAAAATCTGTTAGGTTCAGTGAGTTTTACTGAGCTCATTGGGGTTCTGAGTAGACATGTCCAGTTTAGAATTGTCCTATTAATTAATTAAATGCATGAACCTATAAATGATGCTTTAGATTAACTTTAAAAATCAATTTCTTCATAATTACATATTATGATTTAAAGGGAAATTTTTATAAAAGTGCAGAATGAAAGTACCAGCTCGGAAGAAGTAACTCAGCTTCAAAATACCTGGATATATTATTTATATATAGTTATTTTAAATATTTAAATTTTATCTCTCTGCTATATACAACAAGATACCCAAGGAACCATATAAGTCAGTATTTTTAAATTCAAAGAATGCTTTTCTTGTATTAGGAACAGAACAATGTATGAGATTTCTAGTTTTATTTCCGTGCAGATTCATTGATTTATTGACTGATGAAAAATTTATACATGATTAAATTCACAATTCTTTTGTGAGCTTCTGATCTCAAGAGAGAGGTAAATAAATATATATTGTACTCTGCCAATGGAATGGCTGTTTAAGAAAGATCTACTATAATGTATAAAAGTTACCTGTAGTTATTGTACTTGCTGGCAAAGTTGCTCCATCAATCATGGGAGGAGGTGGTGGAGGAGGAGGAGGAGGAGCACCAACTGGGCCACCAAATGTTAAGAGGGATGGTAGTGGAGGAGGAGGTGGTGGAGGAGGTGTTGATAGAGCTTGAGGTGTAGTCACAACCCCAGGCAGTGATGGGGCAGGTGGAGGCTCAATGATCCCTGGTAAGGGTGGTGGTGGCGGCGGCAGAAGGGGAGTTGGAATAGGTGATAGCACCTCCTCTTGAGAAGAATGGAAAGCCACAGAATCACTGCCTTTCACGGAAGGTAGAGGTGGTGGAGGTGGTATTTCTGGAGCAAGAGTAGGGACAGGAGATGTAGATAGGGAGGGATAATCTGAAAGAAAACAGAACAGATGTGAGAAATGCCTTCCTGTTCTGTCCATTGGAAAATAATCCTGCCTAAATCTGTTGGAAAAGAGAAAATATATGAGACAACCCTATTAAAATGTTTCTTCCTGTATGATAAATGATTTCTTAGCTACTGCATATCACAGAGTGGTCTCCAGGAAATGGGCCATTTGGGAGACCATATAAGGACAAATGTCGATGGGTTGGAGCAATTCAAATTGGAGTGTTTCCTACCTGAATGGTCTTCCATTAAAACAAAATGATGCAAAACAAACAAACAAATCTTCTATTATATACATAACTGAGGAGGAAAAAGTTCTAAACCATTCTTGTCCTTAACCTGCTAGCTGTGTATAGGGATGTATTCATAAATGGTTTCTCAAAGTTGTGAATGATGAACTATCAGGGACACTTTAGAAATTTGGGGGTTACACTTTTTAATGTATTAAATAGAGGGGAATTTAACACAATTAAAATGGCAAAAAAAATCTATTTGCTGCACAGCACAAAAAATCTATTTGCTGCACACCTGTCTATTTATTTACTTACTATGGTTGCCCACTAGAGTGGTGGCTATAAAAAAAGAACTTGTAAAAAATACCCAACTATCCAATTGATTGATAAACACTACTGATAAACGTAATGTTTGGCTTCTGTCAGAAATACTTGTTTCCCTCTGGAATTTCTGCCAGCAGAATAGAAATTCAAATTCTTTGGAGTCACTAAAGAAATATATGTATGAATAAAGTTCAGTATTTTTATCCTCTTTGTATACAAAGTTTAAGATTCTTTAACTCATTTGCTTCACATGTAGATTAACATTTAATTTGTAGAACTAAGCACTATATTTCTTGTCCTAGGTAATATTTTGTTTAATGAGAGGTCAGACCAAAAATTATTATATTGGGTGTACCAAAGAATTGCAATCTTAAACAATACCCAACAACAGAAAATACATTCCAAAATATGTTAATTCTTTGTTTATATTGCAAAATGCTCCAAGTAAGGCTTCACCTTGCTTGTCCCATTAGGATGTACCTGTGCTAGTTGATGAAGATGCTTCAATAGTAACAACAGGAATGACCTCAATGCCAATGATGATGTCACTGTCAGGGCCCCGCTGAATCCTGATAAAACCTCTGTCTTCTAGTTCTTCCAGGTTTTGCTCCAAGGCAGAGTATTGCGCAGGTATTTTTGATTCTTGTGGAAGCTGCATTGGGGGCCAAGGACTTCCTGGTTTGTTAACTTTGCTGACTTGATCCAGCTTCTCCTGTGAGAAAAAGTTTAGAGAGTTTTGAATAAAAAACCTAGCAAATTTATTCTGTTATTCTGAATTTGAGTGGGGTTTATTTTCTAAGATCTTGAATATACTGCTATGATATGAACTTGATATTTATTTTCCTATTTTTTAAGAAAAATATTCTGGGCTTATTAGAATTTTTTTAAAATGAATTTTATACAGCTCACTAGCTCATATCACTTAAACATGTCAGAGGGAAAAATATAGAAGGATATAGATACACCTAAGAGATTAACATAGCCCATATCAATGTGACAGGTTCTGAATTTCAAATATCCCTATTTTCATGATTGATCATGATACAGGGAAGATTAATATGTTGGGCAAACAATATAACCCATCCAATCAATCCACTCAAGTAATCTTGAGATAATTAATTTTTGCTCCAAAAGAAATTTGGGACTAAATTAACTTTCTTTTGTTGAAATGGGTTTAATGTCTTCCACAAAAATGAAGCCTTTCTATTCACTTTTTCTCTACTGGTTTTCCTATGCCCTTTTTCTTCCTGAGGGATGAAATACAGCAAAAGAAAGAAAGGAAGGAAGGAAGGGAGGGAGGGAGGGAGGGAGGGAGGGAGGGAGGGAGGGAGAGAGAGAGAGAGAGAGATGAAGAGTGAGGAAACTAGCCACATGACTGGCTATTATAGAGCTAACTGCACCACATTTTTTTTAAACTTTAGGAAATAAAACAAACAAGCAAATAAATACATTTAAAAGCCAGGAATTGAGAGTAGAAAGGATACAAATTTCCAACTAATTTTTGTGACAGCCAGGAGAATTAAACTGGGATGGCTAATCAGTTGACCAATCACTAACTAGCCATCTCCATACTGATTGTTGTGGAGAAAAAAAAGTGAGAGAAAGAGTGAATAATCAGATCAGCCCTTTCATGTGTACATGGTAATTATGTTGAGCACATTAATATTATTCCACTATTTAGAAGACCTTCATCATCCATTACCTCCAATTAATTTTACATATATGCCCATGGGCAGCTTGTGAGCTCTGTGGAGGGGCGACTATGTTAAGTGGATACTTGGCCTGATGTAGCAGATCTCCTAATTACGTATGCCATTTATTTCAAAGATTCTGAGCTTACCAGGATTTCTGAATCTGGTTTTAGTTGCACAGCTGGAACAATCTATTCTGAGGTTAGATCTGTTCGAATAAGGTTGAGATGAGTCTGAATTCTCTTTGTAAGATCAGCCTTTATAAAGTTGGAAGGGAGTATTTCAGATCCAGAATGTTTTAGCTTGAAATGCTTTGCATTTCTTTTCCCAATTCTAATGAGATGGTGATGCAAGAGGCTGCATATACATGAGTTCCATCTGATAGTTTTAAAATGTATGCAATAGAAATAGATTTTTTAAAAAATTGAAATACACAGTGTCAATATCAACTGAGGTTTGAGTGCAACAACCTGAGTTTATTGCAGAAACGTGGTATGCTGATAACAAAGAATGTAATTTCTTTTCCTAATCTTATTTTGAAATCCATTCTGATCAAAAGCTCTCCTAACACTTTTCCTTACCGGCTCATCACTTGTTCTTGCTTTCAGGATCTCCAACTCATTGCGTGACTGATACAGCTGTTTCTCTAGCTCAGCAATTTTGGCCTCCGATTCATTTTCTGCATCCTGGAGTTTCTCAGTGAGCTGTGAAAAGAATCAATGTATATGTTTTGGGGAGGGATACACTGTAAAGCAGAGTCAACAAATACCCTATGTACTCAAGCAAGGATGAACTTTGTGCATATGAACTTCAGGTGCAGGAATGGAATACATTCTCCCAGTGACTTGGTTGCCTCCTCGCCTTCCTGAATTGCTGCTTCTTGACCATCTTAAGATGTGCATTGTCCACAGGATTTGTTCAGTCAGTCCCCTCCCTACCTGACCAACTTCCTCTTGCAAATCCTCTATGTGTTCCAGAATGGCATTTTTGGTCTCAGTATCCTCCAGCAAGGCACCAACATCGAAGATATTATCCAGGTAGGCTTGGATCTGCACTTGCAGTTTATCACTTTCTGTACAACGCAGCTTCTGTTAAAACCACAGGAAGAAAACCTTGATTTAAAAATTGAGCCAGGATGATCATTCTTTAAAGCACGGGTGTCAAACTCGCAGCAATGCTGTCATATTGTCATCACGTGACGTTTCGTGATGTTTTTTCCCTTTGAGGAACTAGGGTGGGCGTCACCTGCACATGACACTTCCAGCCCACAGGCCGCCTGTTTGAAACCCCTGCTTTACGGTATAAACTTTTTGGATTATAAATATCAGTACATGATCCATCTGAACATGTTTCTTTTTCTTCAGTTTTTTTTAAATAAAATGTATGTAGGCATTATTTTTTGTTGTTGTTTTATGACACAAAACCCAAATAAGCTTGCTAAAAAAACCAGGGCAGAAAATTTTCCCAAAACATTTTTGGAAAATGCTCTTATCACCTCCAAATTTATTGCAAAAATTTTTATTCATTCAAATCATATATAATATAAATTAATGCTTCAGTTTTAAAATGAATGCTTAATTAGATTGAAATGTGCTGTTTATAAAGAAAGTAAATAAAAAGGCAAATAAAGCTATGAGGACATTTATTCTAATTTCTATCAACATATAGAGAACAATTTCCAAAAATAATAAAACAACATCAACAAATTAGGTAGAGAAGCACACAAATATTCCATTACTATTTCTTATTCTGAGTAATGACATTTTTGCTGTGTTAATTAATGTCTATTGCTTGTTTCAAACAGTGGTATACATTTCAGAATTTCTAAGCACTTTTCCAATGAAGAACAATTAAGGTTAAATTAAGAACCATTAAAATATAACCACATACCTGCAGGTATTCATCAAGTCCCAACTGTGTGAACTCATATTGTAAGAATGCACGAAAGTTCATGTTCTCCACAGAATGAACCACAATATTGATGAACTGCATACAAGCCACCTAGATGTTTGGGAATGGAGAAGAAAAAGTGAGCTTTCTAGAGGATTTACAATTTTGAAGAGCTGGGATTTTGGTGGGTTAAGACTCTCTTGGTTTGTACACTTTTGTTACTACATAGTTTTTGCTTATTACATCCCTACATACATATACATCAGTTATATTTTTAAAATAATCAGATATTAACTTTGGGTGAACCTGTTTAGTGTAGTGGTTAACAGACCAGGGTAAAAGGTGAGAGATGGTGAGAGAGAGGAGGGAGGGAGGGAGGGACAGAGACAGAGAAATGCCCAAACAAATAAATTCTACCTTGCAGGATTTTGACTAAATCCTATTTTTAGTCAGAATAGAAACTGAGAGACTGTGACTTCTATTTCTAAAATAGGTATAAAGCCAACTGGGTGACATGGAGCCAATCACTTTCTCTCAGCTTTAGGAAACAGGCAATGGCAGCCCAGTTCCAAACCTTGTGAAGAAAACTGCAGGACTTGCCTGGGCAGCCATAAGGAGTCAACATGGATTTGAAGGCGCGAGTGTGTGCACGCACACACACACAAAATAACTTTGGGCTTTTTTGAAAATTAGAAAAAGTGTTTACTGATATTGAGAGTTTCAGTGAGGTTTTTTTTTAAATTATGGGAAATATTATTACATAGTTGATTTAATTTTAAGCTGCTTATTATTGATAATTGTAATGATGCTTTATTGAGCTCTTACTAAGACTGAATATGCTTTGAAAATGATTCAGAAGGCATGCTAAAGATTTTACCTAAGCCCAATACAGCTAGAGATATTGTTTGTCATATTGTCAGTTTCTGCAAGATTTCTCCAACCTGGGCCTCCATAAGGGCTGATACTTTGTTTTTGAGGATTGCTTTTCTGACCCTGAAGTATGAATTACTGCATAAATATAAATCATGTACCTAATTCTTCGTTAATCACAACTAGGAAACATGGCATGAACAGCAACTAATCTCCTGGCAGAGTGTGCCTATTTGAGAAGAGTATTGGAGGAAATCTTATGGGTGACCAAGCAATTAGCCCCTCTACTGCCTTTTCTTACCATGAAATCTATATTGCTGTCTTCATTTCGGAAATAATCCATCAGCTTTTCAAAATGATTCTTCTCACCACAAACCTTTAAGGAGAGAAAGGGAAGATATTCTGTTTGATGGACACTGCCTACCTGCCATGGCAATAGAGAGTTTAAATTGTTTATATACATATTAGTAGCTTCTAGCAACCAAACCCAAGTATTTTATTCTCTGTGCTTTCATAGCAGACAACAAAAATAGAACCACTCACTGCTTAAAACACTTTTGTTTTAATTAGTTTGTGGAGGATTAGATGACAAGTCCAAAGGATTTTAGCAAGCCTTTTGGGAGAACAATAATGGTTTAGCCTTTGTTACATGTTGTTAGTGGCATTCCAAAGAATTAGTGAGATCAAGATAAAATAGATGGGACCAGCCCCCCCCCCCCCCATTATAGTGTATAGTGTATAGTTTTGTTAAGTCCTGAGTATGGGAGCAAGAACGGGGACGAGACATCGGACTGTGACTTCAACTCTTTATTTAACAAGAAAGACTGGAGCTCAGAACTGGGCAACACGAGCTCTTTTATAGAGCTTGCTGCCATTAAACAACCAATGAACTGAGTCTGTCGCTTTCTCAAGCGACCAATCAGGGGTTACCGTTAACAGCCAATCAGACTGGCCAAACCTGACCAATCACGACTCGCTATTCACGGACCAATGAGAATTGCAGGATTACAAGCCTGTTGTGAGATGAAGATGTTTAAGGTTGTAACGCTGCAATGGTTTAATCCATAACACCCCTCCCCCCTTGGTTCCGTCTGAGGGGTGGGGTGACATACTCTTGCAAATAGGCAGGCCGCTTCACCTGTCTGCTCGACCTGCGCTATTCCACTGGATTCTGTTCTGGTTCCGGTTCTGGCTCCGGTGGGTTGTCCGCTGGGCTGGATAGTGAAGGTTGTAGTTCCGGGTTGCCCTCGTCAGTGCTGTCTTCCGGGTTCCCCGGATCTGCCTCCTTTGCGATCTTGTCATGTGGCGAGGCTGCTCCCCGGTTCGGTTCTCCCTCAGGTGGCTGTTGGGTTTCGATTTCTTCTTCGTCCTCCTCCATGTTCCTTCCCCCCCCACCAGCTGGAGGTTCCGGCGCTAATCTGGAACGGAGCTGGTCTATGTGGCGTTTCCACATCTTACCATCTGCTGTTTGTAGGCGATAGGATCGGGGTCCCGTAAGTTGCGTTATGGTAGCGGGGACCCACAATGGGTCGCCCAAGAAGTTTTTCGCAAACACGAGGTCACCTTCCTGGAATGCCCGACACTTGCTGCTGGATCCCGGGGATTGTTCTGGCGTGCACTTTGGGTGGAGGCGATCAAGATGCCAGCGAAGTTTCCGGCCCATCAGGAGTTCTGCTGGGGTTTTGTTCATGGTGCTGTTTGGGGTTATGTGTTGGATAAAAAGCATTCGGTTTATTCTGTCATCAATGTTGCTGTGGTCCATTTTATGCAGGGTCTGTTTTACAAATTGAACCATTCGCTCAGTCCTACCATTGGCTGCAGGGTGAGCTGGCGATGTTAACGCATGGCGGATGCCCCAATCTGCCAGGTATTGTTTGAATGGCAGAGCAGTGAATTGGGGGCCATTATCTGAGATGAGGACATCAGGAAATCCGTGGGTAGCGAATAGTTTATTCAGTTTTTTAGTGACTGCATTTGTGGTGGTGCTTTCCATTTTCTGGACTTCAAGCCAGTTTGAATAGGCATCCACCGTTAAGAGGAAAGTGTATCCTCTTGTGGGTCCCACAAAATCGATGTGGATATGGGACCACGGACCTCGAGGCGTTTCCCACTGAGTTGGTGGAGTCTTTGGAGGAGAGGGGCGAGTCTCCTGGCATTTACTGCATTTTGCTACCCACGTTTCTATTTGTCTATCTAAACCAGGCCACCATGCGTAACACCTGGCCAATGCTTTCATGCGCACGATGCCTGGATGTCCCTTGTGCAGCATTTTCAAGACCCTATATTGTAACTTCTCTGGGACTATGACTCTGTCTCCCCATACTATGCAACCCTTCTGGGAGAACAGTTCTGTTTGACAATTTTTCAATGGCTTGAACATGTCATCGGTTACACCGACTGGCCAACCGCATTCTACCCAGCTGAGGACTCGTGCCAAAATAGGGTCCTTTTTTTGCCTCTAAGGCTATGTCTCGAGCAGTTAATGGTGGTGATTTGAGGGCTTCAATTTGTAGCATGGTTACAGTTGGAGCAGGGTCCTCTATAATGTCTGGTAGTGGTGAACGGCTCAAAGCGTCAGCGTGGGGAATGGTTTTCCCTGGGCAATGTTGCAATTGGTAATCATGGGCGGCTAAAAATTCTGACCAACATGTCATTCTTGGTGATAATATATTGGGAGTTTGTTTGTTTCCCGCCAAAATCCCAAGTAGCAGCTTGTGGTCTGTAATTATGGTAAAGGGTCTCCCATATACATATTAATGGAAGTGTTTAATTGCGGATACAATAGCGAGGGTCTCTTTATCAAGTTGACTATAGTTCCTTTCGGTTTTAGATAAAGTTCTCGAAAAGAACGCAATAGGTACCTCATTTCCATTTGGTAGGACATGGCTTAAAATGGCTCCTACTCCAAATGGTGAGGCATCACAGGTAACCGTCAAAGGGAGAGTCTCGTTGTACTGCATTAATACGGCATCGGAGGTTAAAAGGTCTTTTATCTCTTTGAATGCTTTCTCTTCACGACGTCCCCAAACCCAAGGAGCTTTTTTATCGAGAAGTCTATGTAGGTGTTCGGCTTCTGGGGCAAGAAAATGTTATAAAAGTTAATGAGTCCCAGGAAGGCTTGAAGGTCTGTCTTATTCCTAGGTCTCGGGGCTTTTTTTATTGCGGTTAGTTTTTTTTCGGTGGGGTGGATTCCCTGGCTGTCGAGAAGGTATCCCAGGAACTCCACTCTCTCTGTGCAAAGTTGACACTTGTCTCATTTTACCCTAAGACCTGCGTCTTTGAATTTCTGCAGAACTTTCCTGAGCCATTGTACTAATAATTCTTTCGTGGGGGCCGCTATTAGGACATCATCAAAATAAGGCACGATGCCTTTTATGCCTTGTAAAAGTCTTTCCATTAAACTTTGGAAAATGCCCAGCGCCACGCTTACTCCAAATTAGAGACTATTGCACTTAAAAGTGCCTCTATGTGTAACTATTGTCTGGACTTCTGCAGTTGCTGCATCCACAGGGAGTTGCTGGTATGCCTGAGCTAAGTCCAATTTTGCAAATATTTTTCCACCACCCAGGGAGTGAAGAAGGTGTTGAACCACCGGTACTGGATAAGCGCTCTGTTGAAGAGCATGATTTAGGGTGGCCCGATAGTCCCCACAAATTCTTAATGAACCATCTGGCTTCATGGATGTTACTATCGGGGTTTCCCAACAGGCGTGGTCAATCGGTTCCAATATGCCCTGGGCTATCAGTTTATCTAACTGCTCATCGATTTTAGGCTTTAAGGCAAAAGGTACTTGATGGGGCTTAAGCCATATGGGAGCTACATCAGGGCTGAGATTAAACGATATAGGGGTCCCCTTGTACTTGCTTAATGCTCCTGTGAATACGTCCTGGAATTCCTGAATGAGAGTCTCTTCCCAGTCGTCATTTCTGGTATGGTGTATGCAGCCCAGTTCAATTCCGAGTGGGGTGAACCACTGTAACCCTAACAAGCTGGGTCGGTCACGATCGACAACAGTTAGGGGAAGCATTGCTGTGCGGTCCTTGAATGATACTTGGACGTTGCTGGAACTGACAACTGGGATTCTGTTTCCCTGATAGTCTTTCAGGATAATTCGCTGCGTATTGAGGTCCTGGTGGGAAATGGCAGGAATCAGTTATTTGAGGATTTTCCAGGATACCATCAACAGGGACGATCCCGAATCGACTTCCATCACACATGGTCAATTCTCAATATTAACCTTCACTCGTACTTTCCTTGCATCGAGCGATGAAGCGTGGCCGATGATAATGGTTTGGTGGGCCTCTTCTCATCTCATTGAAAAGGCAGGTGCTTGGTTTCTGTAGTAGTAGTGGTTGTTCCATTGGTGATTCAGACGGTCCTGGTTCTCAGGAGGTTTGCTTATCTCCCGACAGAGGTTGTTCTCCTTTCAGCTGGGACTGCATCTTCGTCTGCTTCTGCAGACCTTCACGATGTGGCCTTTTTTCCCGCAGTTACGGCAGAGTGCATTGAGGAATTTTGCAGTCCAATCGCGGGTGGTTTGCCCCGCAACCCGCACATTGGCGCGGATGTCGCAGGTCCCTTTGCTCTCGTTCTGGGCGGAGCCGGTTGACCTCCTCTTCATCACTGTCTGAGGATGACTCGAGGTCTTTGTGGTGGGTAGCGGTAGCGTGCTTCTCAGTGGCGAGTGGTGCTTCGTCAGCGAGTTGACGAAGCGGTGCATTCACTCGGTGCATCCGAGCGGCTGACTTCCTGGTTGCTTCTGCTGCAGTAGCGTCGATGATGACATCTGTAAGGCTGATGTCACTTTTCACCATCAGCTTACTCTGCACGTGTGGTGCATTTAATCCGAGAACTATTCAGTCTCTTAGGGCTTCCTCTAAGTTTGCAAAACCACAAAGGCCTCCTAAGTTCCGGAGGTCAGCTACGAAATTACCAACACTCTCGTCCTTCCATTGGTCCCTCTGGTAAAATTCGTGTCTTCTTATCAGTGTAGGTACTGCGGGTGCGTAATGGGCCCTGAGGATTGGAGCAAGGGTGTCCCAATCTATGGTCTTCACTTCTGCCGGTTTTGCTAGTGCTTTAGCCATTTTGAAAACGGTGGGGCCACAATGAGTCAGGAACACTGCTTGTTTCTTGCCAGACGTAAAATTGTTGGTCTCCAGGATCAACAATTAAATTGTTGGTCTCCAGGAACATCTGGAAGCAGTCTATATATGAGTCCCAGTCTTTGGTTGCTGGGTCGAATGGAGCGGGTGGTATGGCACCACTAGTCATCTTGCTGTCTGTTTCGTGTGCTCTTCTGCCACGTGCTCCTTCTTTGTCTGATATGTTCTAGTCAGCTCTATCGTCTCCGCATCCCATCCTCGTCGCCAGTGTTAAGTCCTGGGTATGGGCGCAAGAACGGAGACGAGATATCGGATTGTGACTTCAACTCTTTATTTAACAAGAAAGACTGGAGCTCAGAACTGGGCAACACGAGCTCTTTTATAGAGCTTGCTGCCGTTAAACAACCAATAAACTGAGTCTGTCGCTTTCTCAAGCGACCAATCAGGGGTTACTGTTATCAGCCAATCAGACTGGCCAAACCTGACCAATCACGACTTGCTATTCACGGACCAATGAGAATTGCAGGATTACAAGCCTGTTGAGAGACAAAGCTATTTAAGGTTGTAATGCTGCGATGGTTTAATCCATAACAGTTTAATATTTGTTTTTGCCCCTTTTGTCACATTTGAAATTGTAGTTTGGCAGACAGTTCTCCTGAGAGAAGCTTTGGGGACACACATGGCTTTGAATCTTAGTTTGTATACACTACTATAGTGCTATCCTGATTAGTAAGCTTCAGCAATTACAGTAATGCTATTTGACTATGTGTTTCATTGCTTACCAGCTGGCTGGCCCAAGTTTTGCCATCTCACATGTTTCCTATCTTTTCTCACTTACTTTACTCTTTCAGTAAAGTGTAAAGCCACCAATCCTAGTTCCTATGTCCTGAAAAATGACTTCCGTGGGGGAATAGTAGAAAACCCCTTTCCTCTTTTCCCTAACTCTGGTTCCCATATTTCCTTGGAATGGAAGCCATGATAATTTTAGACAGGAAATCATGACAATTTTAGCACAATTCTAAAATGAGATGTTTGTAATGGTACTACCATTTGATTTGTCTTACTAAAAGTGACAATTAACTAGTTATGTAGTTTAAATTGTATTACTCCTCCAAGTATTACCTCTGCCTATGTTCGATGTTGATTTAGGGGTAGTGGCTGATAAGAGATGTGGGGAAAAAGAGTGGTTCCTTGGGAGGCTGTTACCCCTCTTTTGCCCAATTGCCACTTATTATATAAATAAGCTAACAGATCTGATTACAAAAATCCAGATGATTATTAGAGAGCAGCAGCGTGTTACATTTTCTATTGGCCACCCAAATTTTTTCAGCCCTGGTCTTGTAATTTAAGATGCTTGAAATGCTCAGATGCACTGCTTTCCATCTCTAAATGGAGAAACCTTTTCCAGAAAGTATTTTGAACCCACAAAAGAGCCAAATACCCTTATATAGACTCAGTCCATTTCAGATGGCTGTAAATATAAAACTGTGATGGCATGTGGGAAAAACCTTGGGATATAAGGCAAAGATGCTGCCTAGAGAATAACCAGATAAGAGACATCATAGCCTGCAGCTAGATAATGGGCAGGGCAAGAAGCTTAGAAGAGACCCTCTCTAATTTCTCAGGCTGTAAAGGAGATGATGGGATTTGCAAGATTCTGTTAGAGGGTCTTTACAGTAATGTATAATTAACTTATTTGCTGTGTTTCCTAACTAGTCCACCTGATAGGGCTGACAAAAGCCCTCAATGGTCACCACACTCTCAGTGGTGATAAATGTTTCATAATTACTTATTTATAAGAATTTGCTTCTAGAACAACAAAATACTTGGCAGCCTGATAGGTACCGGAAGATTACAGTATTTAGTATTCATTCCAGTAACCTAAACAGATTTTGAGTTAATGCATTTGCTCTCTAAGGATGGTCATTATTTTAATATCTGCTAAATTAACTGGTATTCTGAGTTTATTTCAATAATCTTGTTTTAAAGCCTGATTCCCCTGAGCCATTTTATGGGCCAACTGTAGATTGTTCAGCCATCTTAGGAATAGGATCAGTTTGCATTTTTCTGTCAGTAAGTAGAATTCCCCACTTCTAAAAAGCTTTTAGTGCAAACCCCCTGTTCTACTGCCTACTATCCTGGGTAATTAAGTCATCTCTTGTCAGATATCAATGGGTCAATTTACAGAGAGCAGTATGAAAACCCAACTTTCCCCTCTATTTCTATTTGTTTGTTTGTTTGTTTAGTGTATTCCAGAGGCTTTTGTAACATCTCCAGTGATTACCAAGGAACATCTTAAAAACCAAGTTAAGCAAAAATGGGTGATTTCCTCCTGATGCAATCACAAGCTTGAAATGAAAAATATTTTTTTCTGGATGGCAGGGCAGAAAGACTTGCTGTGATTTCATTAATTCCCACTCTGTCTCCCAAGTGATTCAATTTGCATTTTAAAAGGAACAGTGCTAAACACAAAATTATTTTTAAATCATATATATGGATACTATATTCATTTTCACTATTCATATGTACATACTACATTATAGTGAGAAGACATATCTTCTTGTATTTCTTCTGCTTTCATTTTTAAAAGCCATTGGAAACATAATTTCAACAAAAAATGTGGAAGCTTTTAAAACCTCTGCTTTTATTCTTCAGCTCTTAGCACTTCAGTTCACTTGGGCAAGGGCTGAATAATGTTCAGGCAGTAACAGCAAAGATATCCAAGAATAGAATATAAGGAATTAGTTTCTATGGCTGTGGCCTCACATTTACCCCATTTCACAGCCTCTGCACATCGCCTTCTGCTCACACAGATATAAATCCGAAAGTATGTTACACTCTTACAGTTGAAAAGTTTCTTTTGAAAAACAAATAATTATTGATCTGCTTCTTCAGAAGGTCAGGATCTGTTATTCCACATAGTAACTGTCCTGGGAATGCTTCCTCTGTGCTATGCCTCCTCCTCTGCTATCCTGCTGCAACTTTGTGTAAGGTAGCAATGAAATGTACCAATCAGTTTCAAACAAACTCACAGCAAAATTGAACAATTTGCACTGGAGCAATTTTGAAAAGATAAAAGAGTCTGAACATTAAGCATAATCTTCTAAAGCAGGGGTGTCAAACTGGTAGCCCGTGGGCCGTATGTGTCACATGCAGGCCACTTCACCCCAGCTCCACAAATGGGAAAAATGTCATGAAACATCATGTGATGGCAATGTGACACCAAGAGTTTGACACCCGTGTTCTAGAGTATATTTTGGCACTAGTCCTGATAGATATTTTGAGAAGGGGTCCACTCGATAGAAAAAAAGAAATAGCAAGACTAATTTACTGCTGTTTGAAGGAAATAAATAAACACCCATGACAAAACAAGTAGACAGAACTCACAAACCTCTTTGAAGTTGTCAAAGGCAGCCAGAATAATGTCGTGACCTCCTCGGACCAAGCAAACAGCAGCCAACAACTCAAGGACAAGAGCTTTAGTTCTGAATTGTGGAAGACAATGAAAAGATTTTACATTTTTCCAAAGAAAATGGAGTCTAAGAATGGAATAGGCAGACTTGGAAGAGAGTGAGGCCAATGATAGACAGACAGACAGACAGGCAGGTGGATGATTAGACTTGCATAACACATTAAGGCAAAGACAGTTAAACTACATTATACTTTTAAGCAATGTGTAAATCTCTCTGTTGAACGAAGGTATATTCCATATTCCTTACTACTAGTATACCAATATTGCATTCTTTGCGCTAATATGAACTATTATTCAGAATACTATGAGATTTAAGCAATCCTGAGTTCTAGTAACTTACTCCATAAAACTAAATGAATGAATACTGAGAACAAGTGAGGTTGCTTCTGGATTTTGTTTGGTTTGCATTGCAATCAGCACTGTGAAGTGAAGCAACCTGCTCCATGCCTCTCAAACATTTGTGCCATGTGACACTTACATTCTCAACTCAAAATACATGCCAAAGTGCCACAGACTGCACATTTTTAGAAAATATGTTGAAAAGTAATGTATTCTAGAAAACTCTCATTTGATATTATATTTTAAAATAAAAGTAGAGTTTAATGCAGAGATGATATATGAATTCATATCTGAAACTGACGTGAATAGCAACTGGCTAACATAATCATTCAGACTGAGAAGGATAACCATAAAGGAAGACAGAATTCCTACCTGGGATTCTTATTGTTGAGGCTCAGTGTGATCTCATTTACACAGGCTGGATGGTTCATCACAAGGCTGAATCCAGACTAAGGGAGAAGTGAGAAAGTTAGCAGCTCAAATTAGCAGTTGAAGTGAATCTAGATGACTGAAAGTGAAAACACACACAGACATGGCTCTTTAATTACAGAGAGATTCAAAGAACGTACTTTTTTAATAAGCTAAGGTCACAGGGACATAATTGGTTGTGGCAAGCCAAACTGCTGGTTACCCATTTTCAAGTAATAATTATGAACCTAGCTTAAAGCATAAAGAGCTTTAAAATCACTTAAAGCATAAAGAGCTTTAAACTTAAAGCATAAAGAGCTTTAAAATCAAACACACTTTCATATTTTAAATTTTGTGTGATGTCATTTAACAATAATATATAAAAGTTTAGAAAGCCATACTACTCCTTAAGACACCAGAGCCTTCCCAAACATTTGATTGTTGCTCAAATATTGGGATATATAAACTGACAGCATTCCACCAATTCCCACAGCCATGTCTGCTAGGACTAGCACTACTGGATAACATCTTCCTTTCAAAAATAATAATGCAAAATATCACATAAAATTGCTTCATAGGCATACCTACTTACCTGTCAGAAGTCATTACAGACAGGTTTTACAAATCTGCCTGTATTGTAAGGAAACCTCTAGTGTTTAAATTTATAATATGTTTGCTTTTAAAAATTTTAATATGTTTATGTTGTTTTAATTTTTGATTGTGAGCTACCCAGTTTGATGTAAGATGAGCAGTTGCATAAATATTTTAAAAAACAAATAAATAAAATGGTGGTTCATCAAATCTAACATTGGTTTGCAACAAGCACCACTTACAACTTTAAGGGCTTTTCAATTTGTATACTGTGGCCAAAAACCAAATGTCTGTTACATGTTGATGACTAAAAGCTCCATGCAAGCAGGTCATTTCCTAATTACAGATAACAGAATCCAACAATTTTAGAAAACACTAGATTGTATCTTCTGTATTTCACAACACATGATCTCAGAGAACTGCGATGAAACCCAGAATTCTAACGTTAAAACATTAGGATTTTTCTAAGAATGCTTATAGCCATATTACTCCTAACACCTGATTTATGGGTCATTTGAGATGACATATTAGAAAACCGCCCAATATTGGACATTGGTTTATTCAGACTATCTCTTCAAATGGGAAACTTTCCAGCCCTACCTGGAAATATTGGGGATGGGTTTTCTTGTACAGGTTTCCTGGTTTTCTTTTCCTCCTTCATAAATTCTGAAATCTAGATAAGTTTCAAAATCTCTTCCCAATGTTATATATGTGTATCCATCTAAGCCATCTTTTTCATTTCACCTTTCTTATCCTCTTCTTCAATTACCTGATAATTCATAATGGCACGAAGACACATAATGCACACATGAACATCATCCTTCTGGCTGACAATGCGTGAGTTCCGTAATGCCTTCCTGCTGTGTGCCGGATTGAGTCTGGGGTAGAAATAAATTTAAAGTGGGAGAGGGGGAGGGGGAGAAACAGCTCAATGATAGTGGATGTCAATCTCGTACAACAGTCCAAAAGTATAAAGAATAGTATAGGTGAAGAATTTGAAGGAGAGCAGCAGGAGTCAGCATTAGTAGCAGGTTAGTAGTTTAAATGTTCCTTTCCTTCTAAGTTTCCAATACAAATAGCATCCAGGAATAACCTTATCTGTTGTCCTGCAGCTGTGTTACACTTTAGTCCCAATAATCTCTAGCTGTGACTGACTGGATATTATAGAAGTGAAAGTCCAACATATATCGAAGGCAACAATTCTGGCCTAGAGGATATTGTCACCAGTGAAGACTTCCAGTTCAGTTTCTAGGGCATTGCTGCTTCCATATGATTAAGTCTGGAAAAAAAGCTCAAGAATGGAGCTGATAGACTATAGAAAAGCCTTTCACATGGATATTGTTGAAGGGCAATAAAGAGGATGGATGCTGGTAACAGTTCTTCAGATTCTGAAAAACTGGTGGCTTTGGCATCAGCCTTATAAAAGGTTTCTAGATGTCATGACTGAAGACAAGCAAGATGAAACTACATTATTTTTGTAAAATTTCAGGCTCATTTGATTACTCAACATTCCCTTTCCACAACCTCTGTACATCTCAACCAGTTCCCTAAGCCTCATGATAGTAGCAACAAAAAAACTAAAGCCAATACGAATAAACCAAAACCCCTTGGGATGACTATGAAAACAATGAAAATCTAAGCATGCAAATATCCCAGATTTTTCAAGTGACTGAACTTTTGGAGATGGATTGCCTTATTTGGAATATTCAAACTAGCAAAAACTTCCAGCCCTCAAGGCACCCAATGTTCAGTATCTGGCGTGCCTGTGCATGAACACAAAAGTGAAAGACGGGTGAGTGTGCCCTTGCCCAGCCACTCCTACACCCTTTGGTTGCATTGGTGGGGGAGAGGGTTCTCATCTCATGAAGTCTGGGAGAGGCTCACCGGGGTGAGTAAGAGTTGACAGGTGGCCTGGGCTTACAGTCCTGCTCGGTGCCAGGGGCGCTGGAGGAGGGGATGCTGGGGTGTTGAAAGAATGTTTGGATCTGCTGGTTCAAATGGCAACACCTGAAGGAGGTGGAAGAATGCAATCCTGCAGGACAGGAGGGAAAAATAGGATGCTTCAGGTGGACGCCTCCCTGTCCCTCCCAGTGACAGTTTTTAGCCCTGTATATCCCAAGTTTGGAGAGAGAAAAAATTGCCAGCAAGACTGGGAATCCACCTTGGGTCAGTTAAGTCAGTCATTCTCCAAGGTGAACACCATCAGGCCCTTAATGTAACAAAAAGGCTGATGAGCCTAAGAAATCGGTTATAGCATTTAGCCCATTGAATCACAAGGCCCAGCCCCTCCAGTCTTGAAGGAAAGTCTTGTATTGGTTTTTAACTTCATTTCCGAAATGTAAGTAGAGAGAAAGGCTTCTAATGTTGCATAGGAAATCACATTAACAAAGCATTGAAGGGCTCTTTGGTGCACTCCTAAGAGATGCTAGGCCACATGTTGATTAATGTCTCAATGTATGATTTTGCCTCTCAAAAACAAATGTGAAAGAGAAAAGGCATACATATTTTTTATACACCATGATCCAATAGATCATAGTATTGAATCTCTTTGGAGCTGATTACTGCAGACTACATCAACTATTTTTCACCTATCCAGGAAGACAACATCTAGGTACCTACCATGAGGCATTTCCCCAATGAAAGCATGCAAAAGAAGTGTGAGGTTAGAATAAGGAGAAAGGAAAGAAGTTAGGACAGAGATGAGAGAAAGAAGAGAAAAAGAAGAACCAATTTTGCAAGTTTGTTGGAAAGTTAGCAGTTAACACAAACAGGCCCCCATCTTCTTAGGTTTGTCATTTAAAGCACTACTATTGAGGCAATTGTAGATGTGAAAAGTTTAGAAACTAGATTATGCATGACTCTATAGTATTATTTTAGGTTGGTTTACTTAATATAGTAACTCTAGGTGCAAGAAAATGTTTAAAAACTTTCTAATTATAACCTGGCTCTTTTTCTAGACATTGTTTTCTGGAGAAAGAACAGTGCATACTATGTTCTTTGCATTGCTGGAGAATTAGACTTTTAATTTCAAATCTAGAAATTGAAAAATGAGTAATCTCTTGAAAAGTTTTTTTATATATAAATTAAGAAATCTGATTGCATCAGAGCTTTCAGTTTGAATACTAAGAGGGTCTACAGTAATAAAAAAACTGAAAACAATCTGAGTATGGCATTTCTTAATACTGCTTCCTAGTGAGCTCAATTTAAAAAGCAATTAATCTCATTATTCCATTTAAACTTGGAGCTAGCTTAAAGTAAAAATATTTCTGATTGTTTTAGATGAAGGTTCTGAGATTCATCCAATATATATTTGTATATATGTAGACAAATAAATAAACAACCTACACCTAATCAGCCTGCCATCCTCTGTCACTCAATTCTTTCATTTGGCATCATTCTGGCATGATTTAAAAGAGTAAGAATTTGTGATTTGTACTAACTGAAGTGGCCTCTGATTTCCACAGTGCTTATATTATAGTAAATGGTACTTTAAAGCAAAGGCTTTTTAACATGTGCCAAAACTTAAGACAGGGGTCGCAACCCCTGGTCCATGCACTAGCACCAGTCTGTAGCGTGCCAGAAACCGGGCCGTGCAAACAAGTGAAGCCCCATACGTGGGATACAGGCAACACATGAAACCACACCTTTCCAGTCCGTGGAAAATCCTCTCTCCACGTGCCCAAAAGGTTGGGGGGGGGCGCTGTTGAAGACTTATTTTGCTGGCTTTTGCATAATTTTTGCATTTGATTTTCTAGAGCAGTTTGTTGTGTAGGGAGAATATAAAATGGGACTGCTTCTCTTCCTGTCCCATATGCTCCATCTCAGAAGTGGGAAAGTCATTGAAGAAAACCTACCCGAATTTCATTTGGTTACCTGACAGTCAAGTGCCTTGTTTTGGTGGAACCCTGTGTGGGAGAGCAATTGCTTCTGCTGAGGTCCTCTACAGATCTGTCCGGGGCCTTTCCCTTGTCCGACCCAGGGCTCCCATTGTCAGTGCTGTCCATATCAAACCTGGAGCCACACAAACACAAATGTGCGTCAACAGGTGGTCGGGTGGGGTTTATTGAGGCTTTGGCAATGAAATAGAAGGAGAAAGGAGAACTGTTTTTCAGGACATGACCATTGTATACGCTTCAATAAATTTTCCTCCTTGTAGAGATTCTCAACTCGGTGCTGAAATAAACATGACTTAGGATCCATTTTTGCTTTGGCAGCCTCAGAGCTATCCAAGGTGCTGAGCAAACTGTCTTTGTGTCTTTCACTTCGGTATGTACAGACTTAAAGATTCCAGGATTCTCTCTCTCTCTCTCTCTCTCTCTCTCTCTCTCTCTCTCTCTCTAACTAGGTTCTTGAGGTTCACTAGCTGGATTCAGGAAACTATGTTCTAGGTGAAATAAGTGAAAATAAGATGGGAAATGATGGCTTAGGAGGCGGAGTCATTATACTTTACATGGAAGTTGGCTTCCACATAAATACAAATCTATATCCACATTACTTCAGATTAGGAATATTTTTTAAATAAACTGCCAATTCTTTTATTGTCATAATTAATATTTAAAATCAATGAAATATTGTCATCAAGCTGACTGGACCCAGATCAGAGCCACAATTAAGGCCCACCTCATGGCAGTAAAAGTGGGGCTTTGATATTCATTTACAGGGACATGCAGAGGAATTTGTTGAACACGTAATGAATAAAATCACTCAGGTCCATTCTCAGTTTGAATCCAAAGGTTGAGCATATCTATTGGAGTTGCCTGGGAAATGAACTTTCCAGATTATCTGGAATGGTTTGATCCTATTGGACCTGAGGAAGTGGACAGGATCTTAGGAGCTGTTAAGGCAACTACTCACTTAATAGATCCTTATCTCCCCTGCTAGGTGAAAACCTTCAGGATGGTGACCTGCAAATGGGTCCACGTGGAATTAACATATCAATTTAAGGGAAAGTGTTTCCAGCACCATTTAAGGAGGCCTTGGTATGCCACCTCCTCAAGAAACTATAATTGAATCCAGGTTCTTTGGACAATTTTCATCCAGATTCTCCTCTTGATGGAAAAAGTAGTTGCCTTGCAGCTCCAGAGGTCCTGGATGAAATGATTTTATCTGGATCCTTTTCAGTCAGATTTCGGGTTGGGTTATGGGATGGAAATGGCATTGGTTGCATTTGTGGATGATCTCAGGTAAGAGCAGGATGGGAGTTGGTTATTCTACAGATTTCAATACCATTAACCATAGTATCCTTTTGGTCAGCTATAGGCTTTAGGCTGATTGGCACTGTATTGCACTGGTACAGCTCCTTCCTCCAATGGCAGTCCCAATAGATGTTAACAGGGAGCAAAAGATATTTGGTACTTTCTTCATTCCTTTTTAACATTTACATGAAACCACTGGGTAAGATCATCTGATCCCATAGGATGAGATATCCTCAGTATATGCATCTCCATGACACATAATTTTACATACTCTATCCATTGGTAATCCAAATGATGCTGTGGCCATCCTTTCTCAGTGCCTGGAGGTTCTAGGGATCTGGATAGGGGACAACAGGCTTCAGCTTAACCCAGGCAAGATGGAATGGCTGTGGGTGCAAGGAACTTCAGGATCCAATTGTTTATCATTGTTAACTCTGGATAGGATTGCACTACCTCAGACAGTACAGTGGGCAACTTAAGACTCCTTCTATGCTGTTGACTCCTGCACAAGAGCAGGTGACAGTTGGGCTAGGAGGGCCTCGTGCTATGCCCCAATGGCAGCCTTACCTGATCATGAGGTACTGAGCATGGTAACTCATGCCCTAATCATCTCACAGATGGATTACTTCAACAGATTCTACATGGGGCTGTCTTTGAAGGGTATTTGCAAGCTACAGCTGGTACAGAATGCAGTGGTGCAAACAACCTTGGGAATCCCAGTACTAAACATGTAAAACCACTACTGCATGAGCTGCATTGATTACCAGTTTGCTTCCAGGTCCAATTCAAGGTGTAGGTTGTTATCTTTAAAGCTCTACATGGCTTGGTTCCAAGGCATCTGAGGAGCTGTCTCTCCATGATGGGACAAGTTTGGGCCATCAACAACAGCCTGCTGGAGATCCTTTCTGCTAAGGAATTCCAGCATGCAGGTTCAAGGAGAAGAATCCTAACCTTTTGGGTTTGCTAGTTGGCCTGGGGTTATGGGATGGAACAGGCTACTCATTGCTGGAGGTGGTTGAGAGAGTAAGAAGACCTCATTCCCCAACCTGTCCATCTCTTAGTTCTGATTACAATATACCTTCTGTGGTCAATCTGTGTAGTTTTAATGTTTTAATGTTTTAATTATTTTTCTATTCTTTTATAACTTGTAAGCTATCTAAAGTCACCTTATTGGAAAATAGGTGGCATGAACATTTAATAAATAATAATAATAATACTTGGCCTTGAAGAAATGAATTGGTAGTAAGCTTGTGTTAGACTGACAGTCATTGTCAGAGAAGCAACCACTGATATCACTATGGCTTTAAACTTTTCATGTAATTGGGGAATTACTCCGCCGTGAAGTTGTATATGATTAAAATATATTTAATAGAAAAGGGTTCTTTTCTCCAAAGTATTATGTTCCCTTTAAAATAATTTACAGAGTGCTCATTTTAGTAAGACCAATGCTAGTCTATTAGCAGAATCTCATACTTTCTTTTTCTTACTGGCTTCTTTAATATAAAAAATAACTTTTTCAGAACTGATACCATGAAGAAGTCTCCTGAAATTAAGTTAAAGTTTGTAAAACCAGGCAAAGAATTACAAGTTTGCCACCTCTAGTTTCCTGTACCAGGAAGTAGAAGGGGGGAAGTCTTATGCTCCTATATGACTCATCATCCTAAGTTGGAAGCACAATTTTAGCAAAAACAGCAAACACTCTTTATAGTATAACGTTATATTTCTCTTGCTGGTTCTTTCTTGACACTGTTGGAACTGACTGATATTAACCTTCATTGGAAAAGTTTTCCAATTGTTGCTGTGCGATTTCAATATTAAAACTAGAAGAAATCTATGTGATGGGAAATCTTGTTTTCCTGCCTTAAACCTGATTTGTGCCCAAATAGTTACTATCATCTTTCTTGTTATCAACAAATTTACAAGCTATTTTATTTGAGGTTTAATATATATTGTAATTATTTTGTGCCAATTGATTCATTGGAAAGTTAATTCCTGTCTTAGATTAGGTATCCTAGAGTTATTTCACAGAGATGAGACAAGAGTTGAATCAACATATAAGCTTGGATAGGTTTCTGATCTTGGACATATAATCAGATACCCAAATTCATGCATATGTATATACAGACAAAATATATGTCGAATTCTCAAAAGATCATGGAAATTATTTCTGTGAGATCAAGCAATTGTTAGACTCTTTCCCCATTAAACAGGATAGCAGGCTTCTCCTGAATATAACCTCAAAATTCCTTTGGTATTTCAAGCAGTTTATAATTAAATAAGGAATTTAATTAATTTAATTATCTCTAGCCAATATCAAACCTAGCTAGAGTGTGATACTACTGAGATAAAGCAGCTGTTGGCATGCTTATATTATTGGTTGCCCAGGCTTGTGTTCCCTGAACAATTGGACCAAGCAACTCCCAATTTTAAAGCTATGTTTATAAGAGAAGCTTCATCACAATTCTGCTTTGTTCCTTATTATTACTTATAGTTAACAATAGTGTACTTACGTGACAGAGCACTGTGCAAAAGCGAGATAATCCACCAACACATCAAGACCTCTATTCTCTTCATTTAGGAACTCCTGCACCCAACTGTGGAGAGGAGAAAACACACATGAATTTACCCTTCCTTGAATGAAAGATGTGGAAGGTAGCACATTTGCTTCAGCCCGGAACTTCTCCAGGACACTTGCTTCTAATAGAAAAGGATCCATTAATAGTTCCTTGATTAGGCTTAGGCTGTAGCTTACTCTTTGATTGTTTCTCTAAGTTGGTAGTTCCTTGACTAGGATATTTATTGCTTATTTGTTTAGTAGTGCAAACCACTGCTTATCTGGGTATTGAGTGGTGAAAGAGGTCTTTTTGAACGCCACTCTCTTCTAACACTGAAGATGTTACCTAATCAGTAATGAAATGTCTGCAAGAAAGCAGTCAAGCTCAAAAAGAGCCAAAAATTCTACAGTGGAGAATACTTGTTTGTTTCCATATAATTATTTTTTTTACTAAATCAAAGATTCTTCAAATATGTCATGTTGTAACTATCATAATTCTTTGCCAACATTTAAAGGACAGAAATTTGAGAAAGCCTAGTACTAGCATTCATCTTTAAATGTTTTCACTGTTAATTAACATGCATTGGTATGTATAGGATAGGTTCAAAGGCAATTATCTTAGATGGTATCACTTTAGGTTAAATATGGAAGAATCAGATATTCTGTAATCTACATGGTCTAAGAGGGATTGCACCCATGTCATGGAAAACCTAGATATCTTTCCTTGATATTCTAGCTTTGAAGCTGCATAAAACATCAGACGTATTGGCACATTTTTAGCTTGTAATTAGTCATTTCATCACTGCCTAGGGAGAATTAAATTGCCTTTAAGATTATTATTTTTTTGTCATTTAGAAGCAAACTTGAAACATTTCACACTTTTAAATTGGCAATGTCCTACAAGAAAAATTTTTATTTAAGGACATTTGAAGAAATAAACTAGTAAAAACTATGGTAGATAGATTGTATTGAATTATTTGCAAGAATTCCTAACTTCTCTTAATAAATATTCAGCACTAATAAAGGTGATCAATGAACTTATAAACTGAGGATAGATTTTGGAATTCAACTTCCAAGTTCACATGTTATTCATTTCACGAACATTTTCAAGCATGAACTGAAATTTACATTCACATAAATCACTAAAATTGTGGAACAAACACTCGGGCAAGCAATGTCCATTCCCAGAATATTAAGTATTGGGAAGGACACACTCAATTATGTTGGCATGCCTTCTCTCCTACCTATCCCCATCCTATTCCCAGATCACCCTCATTTTCTGTCATACTTGGTGTTACTCAAAATACTTTCCTCCCTAGAAAGTATTTATTTATACCAATGTTTTCAAATTTGGCAACTTTAGGATGATTTCCTCAGCCAACATGGTGAATTAACACTGACTTATACTATGAACATTAAGGCTGAAAGCCTGAATTTCTCCTTTGCACGGAAAAAAGAAAAAGAGGTGGAGGATTAAAATACATTTCTGAAATTCTAAAATGATGGAACTTGAGATTTTACACCCATAAAAACCTGTTCTGTCCAAATTCTGCTTAATTATTTCTTACATTTTTATTTTCCAAACTTTTGTGTTATACAGTTTCTTTTTTGGGATGTGTTTTTAAATTAGTAGTAGCTAAACAGTAAAACTAAATATGGCACTACTCATACAATTAGCTATTGTGTGGATGGCTTCTTGAAATGCAAAAGCAGAATGGTACCCTACTGTGACAGATGGAAGTCATTAATAGCTGGATTTTATTCCCCACCACTCAATGAGTCTTCCATGCAGAAAATGGGAGTTATTTTTCACAGTGCAAACACAAGGGGAATCTAAACTGAGATGGTGCATAGCAAAGTATTGAAGGATAGCTTGCCATTCCAATGAAATGTGTGCAAGTATGCATATATGCCTACATCCTACTTCTACGTCTAATTCTAATTATAGTGTTTTATTAGTCTTTTCTAATCTGATCCAAGGTAGTACCAATTAGCACTATGCATCACTTTGGAATCAAAGGGGAGAAGGTGCTCAGTGCAGTCATGTAGCAGCTGGTTAATGTAGGTAGATAATGTACAACAAATTGCAAATATGATGCACCTGCAGCAGGAGGAGGAGGATGGAATTCCTTATCGGCCAAGTATGATTGGACATGCAAGGAATTTGTCTCCAATGCATAAACTCTCAGTGTACATACTGTGAATTCCACTATGTCATGAGAAAATTATTCGGTACCATTCCTACTGGGCTGCATTGCCTCTCCTGGTGCCCAGGTCCTATATTTCATTCTAATGTGTAATTTGTTTTGTCTTTTACAGTGTCTTGGGCTTGACAGTATCTTTGATCACAAAGTGCTGACAAAACTTGGGCTTGTTGGCTTCCCTTTTATCTCTTCACTGCTTGGCAGGCAATTGGTCCAGAGAGATAAATGCTGTCTCATTCAAGCTGTTAATTATCCTGCATACATCACTGTCCTTAATGGCATTGGCTGCTGCCTCTAACATGCTGGGGTCACCTTCTCTACAGAGGGCCAAGGCCTTTGCTGCAAACCTCAAAGAACTCATAGAAATAGGAAAAAGAGTGGGATAGAGTTTTTAGCTTAGTTACTGGCAAAAGAAATGAGTCAGTCAACTAGATTAACCTCCATTGAGGCTGATGTTCATTTTAACAATTAAAATGTAACATCACCCAGACAATCCTTAACACATTTTTCATTCCTCTGGTGCTTTAGCAGAAGGCAAACAAATGAGAAATGAATTTATTCTTTTATCCTTTGTCTTGGTTTCTTCTCTTCAGTCATTAGTTTATTCATTCAAAAAATAAGACACTAAAGGAGGACACTAAGTTGGTTTAGAATTACTAGTTAAAGCACTGGAAAAGAAAATTGAAGACTGAACCATAAGACATGGGACTGCAGTCAATGAATTCATTTTAGCTTCCCTCTTTAAGTTGGCCCTGATTCAGAAGATCCTATTGATATTATGTACTGTATTTACCTTCTTCCCGATCAATAAAATCACAAGAAAGAAATCATCAGTCTATCCTACTTTAAGCCAGACCAATAAGCACACCCCGCCCCTCATTATACCTAATCGCTCATTCCAAACACAGATAGAGAATCCCTATATATTCTTATCTATTTCAAGGCTGAGAAAGAGAGGATCAAGCCTGGATTTATCTCCTTTCATTACTTCCTCCCTTCACAAGCACTTTCCAGGTCAAAACAGATTTTATGAAATAGTTCTTACAAAAACCAGAGATAACATTTAATGAGCTTGAGGTTCAATGCATATGAAGTCATCAGCAGCATAGCAACGAGAAGTTATCATAAATTATACCAAGCCATAGTTTCTTGATTAAATCACAAATATAACATTAAACTTCTAGTGATGGGCTCACAAACTGCATTCTAACCTGGAAACCAATAAAGGCACATTAGGTGTAATATGTGCATTCCAGCAGTGTTATAATCAGTTTAGTTTAATTTACTTCAGCATTTCAGATATACTATAAAGGAAACTTCATTTATTCATTCCTTAAATTGTTATGTTCCTCATCCCCAGAGGATATCAGTGGCCAACAGCAAAAAACTTCATGTTAAAAAGTCTTCAATAAAAACGATAGCCCCCCCCCCCCCCATTAGAAATCTCAACAGCATCATAAAAGATTAAAAATAGATATGCAACGTCATGTGTATGCATTCTGAATTCAAAGCATTTCTTCCTCCTGAGCTAGCTGAAAAGGCCGGTTCTTAACTTCTCAGCTACAACTCAGGAAGGAACCTCCATATGGAAAGAATTCCATCAGCTGGGGCAGTAACTGGAAATACTTTTTTCCTAGATCCCATCAGATGATATATAAGTTGAATCTGAAGGGAGTTGACTCTGTTTGATCTGATCTGACAAGCAAATGGATATTGGATATGTATAACCAAGTTGTCTAGTTATTCAGGTAGCCTTATTCAAACTGTTCAGAATGAGGATGGGGCCATTTACTTATTAAAAAATACATTACTCAATTACTTATATTGAAGTTTACAAACACAAAACCTAACTAAGAATTAAGAGCTTGCCAGAATTTCAGTGGAGGCAGCCAGGGGTGGGGGGAGAACTACCAAAAAATCTGGAGACAGTGATAGCTAGCTATCAGACTATTGTGAGCAAAAGCATATAAAGTTGAGCTTTAAAGTTTATCCAACAAAAAAATAGAAAAATAATTATTTTGTTTTATTTTAAAAAAAAATTATTTGGTGTTGAGAATCACTTGGTGAGATGGGTGGCTATCCACAATGAACAAATTAAAACATTACTGTTCTTGTATCATTTAAAGCTCCATTTTATTATTTATTGATTATATTTGTATACTGCCTGACTCACAACTCAGGGAAGTTAACAGGTGAAACACGAAACAAAAAGCAATAGTAAAAACAAATCAGCATCAGAGCCTTCAAATTGCAAGCAATGCAATTGACTCAACAAGTAAATCAATAAGTCCAGAATAGCCAATACAGTCTGGTAGCTGCCAGAAATCATTTAAAAAGCCAGTGATCCCAGAGCATATACTTTATTGATGAGATGTGGGAAGTTTGCAAGATACAATATTAGAACCCATAATTTTATGTGGACCCTACAATGTCTTTGCTGTGTAAGTAAGGTCAGAACACAACTGCCACTGTTTGCAAAACTAAAAATAGACTTTCTGTGTAAGCCCTGAGGATACCTTCTTGATTAATCAATTTGCACATCAAACCTGGAGAAAAAAATGGCATGAAATGGTTTTTCCTGACTGTTCTACAACTATGGAATTTTCTTTCTATCCAGAAACTCATTAGAAATATGAGTGTTTGAAAAAAAAGATTATAAATAGCTATTTAACAAACAAGGGCCTTATCTCATGGCTTTGAACTGTTGACATACCGTATATTACAGAATATAATTTCAATTTCTATTTCTATTTAAACATATGCAATACATTAATTTAAGCTGTTATTCTTATTCAGCCCTAAGAAAAGTTAGCAGGCCAAAAATGGAATGAAGGAAAGAAATATTAAAACAATCACACAGATTCTAAACACTCTCCATCCTCCCAGCTGTATCTGCAGTTGACAAATTCTCTGGAAGAACACCCAATCTATTTCAGAGCAAGGGGCATCATCTTCTGTTCCTTGTGTTCACATCTTTGGTTCCTGGATTAGTCCATCAGGAAGGTGAGATCTGTTGGATCAATTTGTCCAGGACCCTTCTGGATCCTGTTACTTTACATAGAATGGTTGGGGAGTTTCCTGAGCTGTTAAACTGAGATTTTAGTCAATACTTTGAATTGACATCCTTTCATTGGATTGGTCTTAAGCAGCATCTCTTTGTCTAGCAATCCTAAATGCCTCTTGGTTTACTGAGAAGTTCTAGGAAATGAAGCAACAGGAGAAACATCTATGACAGGGGTCTCCAACCTTGGCTCCTGGAAGCCTGGCGGACTTCAACTCCCAGAATTCCACAGCCAGCTTTGCTGGCTGTGGAACTCTGGGAGTTGAAGTCCGCCAGGCTTCCAGGAGCCAAGGTTGGAGACCCCTGATCTATGACATTGTTGGAGAAAAACTGGGAGCAACTCTGATTAGACAGGTACAAGACTTTAGATTAAGGAGTATCTTATGGCAGTAAAAGCAATAAAACATGATTTTTTTTTTCACTCTTAGCATATGTGCCACCCAAGTGATCATATTGGGGTAAGCTGTACTTTTTTAGAAAGCGAATGTCCTGATGAATATTTTGGAGATGATGTGAGGGCCGCACTAGGTTTCTGATAGATACAATCATTCCGATTATTATTTCTGACTAGGAGAATCCCGCTGAAGTGGGTTAAGCTCTATTATCTGGGAGGAGTTGAGCCTATCAGTCTTGAAGAATTGCATAGGGTTTTCTGAGCTATGAGTGAAAGTCATTCAAAGTCAATCATTCAAAGTAGGTAAGATCAGGAAATAGAAACAGCAAGGATTCCAAGCATGCATTTTATTGCTATAAGGTAGCAGAATAGAATCCTGAAAGCCTGTCAGAGCTCTTTCTCTTTCCAAACAAGATCAAGGTAGGGATATTTTGAGTTTCTTTTCACTTTCTTGGGGCTGAGTTATCTTTTGTTTTTCCATCAGTGATTCATTGTTCCCTTTTTCTTTTTGAAGACCAAATCCAGATCCTTTAGAACCATGTTTCTTCTGATTAAACAAAGCCACCTGGGAGAGGACACATGGTTAGGTCCAGGTGGCAATGAATTTATCTTTGAAAGAAGCAGTGATATCCCCCTTCCTTGTCACTGGACCCAATTACGCTAGATATTTTTTTTCTCCAAACTCCCTTGAGGGAGGGAATCAAAGAGAATGGGCTGCAGTTCCAGGGAACCTTGGATTAAGGAGATTGTGGGGTATTGGATGCTTCTCAGTAAGGATTCAGACTGGAGAATAATGCTGAGATAACTTAGTGGATGATCTCTGGTGGGCTGAGGGTGATGTATTTCTCCTGCTTGTCCTTGATCTTGATGTGGCTTTTGATACCATTTATCATAGTAACACTTGGACTAGCTTTGGGAGTAGGGGTCACTAATTTATAGTAGTACTTCTTGATAATCTAACCAGTTGAAATCTTGATACACTGACATGTTGATAAGATAGAAAAAATGTGGATTAGACAGTACCATCATCAGATGAATGAGTAATTGGTTAACCAATCACACTTAACATTAGTCCTTAATGGAACTGCATCCACATGAAAGGAAGTATGCAGTGGGCTATTTCAAGGCTCTGTTTTAGGCCCAGTAGACTTCAATATCTTCATAAATGATTTAAATGAGGGGATAGAAGGGGAAGTCATCAAATTTGCAAATGAGCTGGCAGGAATAGACAACACTCCAGAGCATAGGCTCAAGATACAGATGGATTTTGACAGACTTAAAACACTGACTGAGCTGTATCAAACAAAATGAAATTCAGTGATGAGAAAAGTAAAAGTATACACTTAGGCAAGAAAAACCAAATGCACAGATATAGAATAGCTAGTATCTGGCTCAATAGTAGTAACTGTGAGAGGGATCTTGGGAGCCCTAACAAACAATCACTTAAATTTGAGCCAGCAATGTATGGCAACCAACAGAAAAGCTTACACAGTCCTAAATTGAATTAACAGACAGACTCAAGATCATATGAGGTATCTGTAGTACTTTATAATGCCTTGGTAAGACCACATTGGAACATTGCATCCAGTTTTGCTCACCACAATATTAAAAAAAGATGTTGAGATTCTAGAAAGAGTGCAGTGAAGAGTAATAGATATGATTAGGGAACTGAAGGCTAAAACATACAAAGAACTGTTGCAGAAATTGGGAATATCTAGTTTAATGAAAAGAAGAACAAAGAGTAACATGATAACTGTGTTCCAATATTTGAGGGACTGCCATAAAGAAGTGGGGGTATCAATCTGTTCTCCAAATCACCTGATGGCAGGAGAAGAAGCAATGAATGGAAACAAATCAAGGAAAGAATCGACCAGAAATAAGGAGAAATTTCCTAATGGAACAATTAATCAATTGCTTGCCTTCAGAAGTTGTGGGTGCTATCTATGGAAGTTTTTAAGAAGAGATTGGATAACCATTTGTCTGAAATGGTATAGGGCAGTGGCCCTCAGCGCTTGGGCACCAGGGACCGGTTCTGTGGAGAGAGTTTTTTCTGCAGACTGAAGGGGGTGTGGTTTTGTGTAAAAACATGAATAGTTATGAATACATGGATACGTATAAGAAAAATAAAAGAAACAATAGGACAGGGGCGGTAGGCACATTGTTGCACTTATGCACGCCCCCTACAGACCTCTTAGGAAAGGGGTGAGGTCAATAGTAGAAAGTCTGTCTGCATCCCATGGATGGGGCTTCGATTGTTTGCACAGCCAGGTTTTTGGTATACCGTGGACCAGTGCTGGTTGAGCAGGAGGTTGGACTAGAAGATCTCAAAGGTCCCTTCCAACTCTGTTATTCTGCTTTCTTTGGGATAATTCCATTCAGTACTTCCATTTTGGGACTAATTCCACCTTTCCTTGTAGAAAGGGAGAGATAGAATTTCATGGTTTGGATCTTTTATTCCTATTTAATCTATTTAATCTATTCTTATTTAACATCTACCAGAGATTATTGGGGGAGGTTATCCAATGGCATGGAATCAGGTATTATCAGTATGCTGATTTGTACATTTGTATATTTTGTACATCTTAATCCCTAGCCATCCAAGCAACATTATCAATGTTCTATCCCAGTACCTGGAGATTGTTGGGATGTAGGAGGGGAGTTAACAAGTTTAGGTTTAACCCTACCCAGGCTATTTGGATTTTCACCCACTGAGCACAATCGGAAATGCTCTGTATTCTTTGCCCAAACATAACGTCTTCTGTCTCCAATAGGCACAGCATTCTTTGGAGCATTTGTTTTAAAAAATATTATTTCTAACTTTAGAAAGCAAACAGAGTACAATTTTTGTAAAATATAAAACTATCTTGAGAATTCATTCATTCATTTGTTGATTTGTTCATTCAATTTCTATAGCTGCCTACCTCAGTCAATGACTCTGAATGAGTTGGAGAGTGCACAATAAGTAAGTGAATAATCAATGAATTTGTTTTCACTGATACTCACCCAATGTGATTTGTCCTCAGGGATATCTCTAATTCCCGAAGAATCTGGGTAGATTCTTGAACTCGTCTCTTAAACTGGGTAAAGAAAGCATATCAAATTAAAAACCCATACAAATTACAAACCTGCCATATATTTATCTATCTATGATATGCATTATATAATGTCCTGGGTTTAAAAAAGTATCTACACATCAATGGGAAATAATATAGGTAGCATTAGGAATTTCAGACTGTGAATATGTCTTGCAATCAATACTGAATTACAACACAGTTTTTTTGCTGGTTGCATTTTTATATTGATTGCAGGAAGACTATGGTTATGAGCAAAGAAAAATCATACAGTCACAGAGCAAATGATAAAAGTACCCTAATAAAGAGATATGTTTCAATATTTTTCACATTTGTTCAATAGTCTTAGTTATTCAAAAATTAAATCACTAAGACTGTAGGAGCTTCTGGAAAGTATATCAAAGCATACAAATCATTCAAAACTGATAAATTTTTATTACTAAAATGTGGATCTTTAAGAGTCAAGCTTTTTGGTAGAAAATGCAGGTGTGTGATATCAATTAAGAGAGTGATTCCAATGTATCTCCTCAACCTAAGGCGGTCTGAGCATGTCCTATTTTACTCATAGCACAATGATTCCTTCAAATTATACTTCCATGTTTCTGGCCAGACCCAGAAAGAAATATTGTGCATGTCTTTTGTGTTAGATGCACAGGTGTTTCTACAGACAATTTAGAAAATGTAAATGTGCTTCCCCTCCCCTCTCCTCCCCTGTCAGGCCTGTATCATCACTTGCTCTGTGTAAAGGATCCTGTGACTTCATTTCTTTTTCAATAATACTCATTGTATTTTATCTACAATTGCTTTCATTGTTTGCAAGCTAATGAAGGATTGTTTTTCTGAAATACAAATAGCTGCTGTAAATAAATAATAAATAAATTTGTAATTGCGTGCAGAATAGCAATTTCTACTCGTTCAGGAAATCAAAAAGTTACTTTAAAAAAAAGATCAGCTGTATTTGCCTGTTGAAGATTTTTGTTTGGTTGTTTTTTGTTCTGTTTTTCCTAAAAGTAAAATCAGTTTTAGGGAAGAAAACTATGACAAATGGCTGCTAGTGGTTTTTCAGCAAAAGGACATCTTTCTTACTTTTACTGTATGTAAAAGTAGACAGCCTGGGTCTCATAAGATCATCTTTTCAGAGATATTTCCTTATTAGATTCCTCAACTTGGCAGAATGTCTAATTAGTGCTTTCACTGGAAAAAACTGGAATACATTCAGATATATATCTGCCTGAAAATAGTCCATGTTGAATTGTATAGCACAGTCAAACATCAGCACAGGAAATGTTTTATTCTATTTTGTATTATGCCATAAAGCATTGTATGATTATTTTTATGTCATAAAATGTTTTATAAAGTTTGCCACATTTGAAATCTACAGGAGTCACTGGTCCAAGATTTTAGACACGTTCTGTAAATTAATCCACTTGAGGTATATTGGTTCCAAAATTATTGCTCTATGATGCTGTATTTTGCCTAATTAAAGGTTATGGGAATGAATATTTTAGACATATATAGATTAGCTACAAGTTACCTTTCCACTGAATCCACCTGTGTCTAAATAGCTCTTCAGTTTCTGGATATAGGCAGATGGTGGGTTTTTGACCTGGAATCGTTCCTACAGATAGGCAAGGATAGGATGGAAGAAGAGAAACAACACTTATTTTCATTAAATCCATGAGGATTACAGAGGGTTCTGAAAAGGCAAACATGTTATGAGGACAGGCAGGTTAGGTATTGCTTTTTATCTTTTGGTCGCAGATGCTGAGGACACTATTGTTAAACATAACCAAAATTAAACATATTGCAGGTTTGAGTTTGCTTGTAAAAAGATTGCAAAAGATGATCACATGACCATGGGACACTGCAATCTCATGAATATGAGTCAGTTGCCAAGTAGCTGAATTTTGATTGACCATGGAGTTGCTGCAACAGTCATAAATCTAAAAAATGGTCATATCTTTTTCAGTGAGTTACTGAGATTTTGAACGGTCACTAAACAAACTATTGTAAGTTGAGGACCACCTGTTCCCCACCAGAGTTTTGATCATAATAATACCCATCTCTTAAAACACCCTTAGCCTGCAAAGTGTACACTTTGGAATGTGCTTTCAAAGTTGTTTGGAATGTGCTTTCAAAGTTCTATGGTTTTCACCCAACTCTGGTCATTGCAAACTGTAAACTTTCTAGAATCAGTGGATCTGTAAAAAGAGGTTGCAGATAATCCCTTCCATACACACTGTTTAAATGTAGAATTCAAATCATTTAGTCCCGTTTAAGTCCTCCCTGCTTTTTTCCCCCATAATAACTGCATTGCATGACCACAACATGACACAATGTTTCACAAGAGTGATTGTGTGCTGTCTCCTGTTCTTATTTTCTGAAGCACAAGTGCTGAAGCATTTGCTTCAAAAGATTATACAATAATTAAAGAGGATAAATTGTTAATGTTGTACAAGTTTAAAACTTGGACGTGTGATTGAATGAAAGTGTCTAAGAAATAGAGTAAGGCAGGAACGTCCTCAGACTATGGTAAAAGCTTCTACTTTATTTCAGTTCTCACCATTTTGGTGTTTTTTTAAAAAAACCACTCCCTACAGACATCCTTGGGGCAGTTCATGAAAAAATGAGACAGTTGACAAAGTGATGTGTATGTGTACATATATGTTAAAAAAAGGAATTGTTCTTTGTATGCCTGTTGGCTAATGCTTTCTTGAATTATGTGCTTGGGAAAGAATTTTTAATTCTACATATGTATGATAGTTTTGCAGAGTGTATGTTTAAAACATTGGCCTGCCAAAAATCTGAATGATCAGAAATATTCATCTTGTAGCCTGAGGTCTAAGAGATATGAAAAATTCAAAAACTCAGCTGCTCCCATCTGCAAAAGTGAGGGTGCTGCTTCCAGCATGCCTTTTGGATCCATACAAGAACCCCTTTCGCTTACAAGCAGATGACCCCGAGATACCGATGGTAGGGCAGAAAATAATCTTATGATTGTGGTGGATACGGGCAGACATCAGCTTACAATCATTTGTTTAGAGACCGATCGAAGTTGCAATAGCACTTTAAAAAGTGACTTGTGACCACTTTTTGCACTTACAACCATTGCAACTTCCCCATGTGATCAAAACTCAGAAACTTGACAACAGCCATGTATTCACGATAGTTGCAGTGTCCCAGGATCACGTGATCATGTGACCCTTTTAAAACCTCCTGACAAGCGAAGTCAATGGGGAAATCAGATTCAATTAACAACTTTGTTACTAAATTTTAAAACTGCAGTGATTCCCTTAACACCTGTGGCAAGAATGTGTGTAAAATTGGGCAAAACGTAATAACTGTCTTGCTTAGCAATGAAAATTTTGGGTTCAATTGTGGTCATAAGTCGAGGATGACCTGTAATTAGAAGCTGTTCATGCATCTTCAACATTGTTTTACATTACTATTGAGGTAAATGGTTTGACTCATGGCAGGGCTGCTGCCTCTTTGTTTATTTGTTCCATTTTTCTGTGAGCTACATTCTGTATCCATTGGCATTTTTCATTAAGAATTTCATTTACAACACAACAGCAGAATTAACTAGGCTTCCTGGGGGCAGTATGCTTAGCATATTGATTTTGTTCAATCACTAAGTTGTGCCCAACTTTTCACAATCCCATGGACCAAAGCATGCCAGGCTCCTCTGTCCTCCCCAATTCATGTTCATTGCATCAATGGATACCAATACTAAGCTTAATTTGAAGCAGGGCACAAGTGTTATTTATTTAATGGTTTAATTCAGTAGTGTCAAACTCACATTGTCACATCAGCATCAATGACTTATCAGCACTTTTTTCCCTTTCTCTAAATCAGGCGTGGGCATGGCCAGCACATGATGTCTCTGGCCTGGGAGTTTGACAGCCCTGGTTTAATTGGTCTGTAAACTCACCACTTGCTAATCTAATTAGGAGTCAATATGTTTTCACTTAGCAACAAGTGACTGAGTTAAATGTTCTGGGTGAAGATAGCTATACAGGCACCATTTACGTCTTTCCAATCAAAGATCAACAGGAACATCTATACTATCCACACTGCCACTTCCTATATGATTCATGCTAAATGAATACCAAGCTTTTTTTGTGGGGTCCATCCCTCACTCAGCTGTGAGCTAAAGCAGACACGAATAAGTTCTACTTCACAAGGATCCTGTGACCTGAGATCATTCAATCACAGAACAGTGAGTGAGATATTTTCTTGATTCCTAACTGCCCACCCAATGAACACCTTAAGATTACTCTCTGAATTAAAGGACATTAGGAAATCACCCTGTGCCAGAGCTGTTTTAGCAGATCTTTGAAGAACTGGATCACAGAGACATTCGCATAGCCCAGAATGAGTCATTCTTCTCTTTTTCTCTTCAGCATCATTCGCAAGCCTGTATCTTTATTAAACTGAGGAATATATAGTTTCACAGCATGAACAGGTGCCATTTCCCCCATGTGCCTCTGCCAACAGCTTCTTTTCACAAGGGACCCTTAAGTAACCACCTTCCTTGTTTAACTCACAATGGAGAAACATCATTTCTTCATCACTACTAAACTCATGATGGCAACTCAAAAGAAGGAACAGCTGTTTGTTTTGACACAGCCACTTTCATATGTACCCATTTAGCTTTGGCAGGATTTTGAAATGTTTCAATCGAGGTGATAGTGGATTTCTTTCTTTCTTTCTTTCTTTTTGCTAGATTTGTATCACGGTGTGGCTTCCTTAATTTTGGCTTAGCAGAAAGTGTGAACCTCACAAACAATGATTTAGACAAAAAACCAATTTAATATTAAATGAGTCCAGTGAAAAATGTTTCTTTTGATGCAACTTTTGGTTCATCTGGATAGGTACAAACAGACCTAAAGCATACTGCCCCCAGGAAACCTAGTTAATTCTGCTGTTGTGTTGTAAATGAAATTCTTAATGAAAATAAATCTGATTTAATGTAGAAAATCTGATTTAGTGCTCTGAAAAACTGGTGTACTTCCTTTTAACCCAAATGCAATGCAGTGAGATTTGACTGAGAGGCTAAAATCTACCTAGCAGATCTTCTGAATTTATACTTTTGGCCTTATTCAACTAGCTAATGAAAGCATGTGACCAGGGATAAAATTATGCCTATTGCTTCTATCCAAAATAAATTTCTGTTAACACCTGAAGGACAAATTGGTATCCATAGGAAATTAGACAGTTGTGAAGAGCAAGATAGTGTACATGGTGAATGCAACCAGAACCTCATAAATTGGTCTTCTCAAAAGCTAAGCTACTTGTATTAGGACATCAACTCTGAACTCTGATGCCTGTGATCCTTGACAGATCTACTTAAGGTATTTTCTTTTCCTCGAACAGTTTCCTGTGGGAAAGTAAAGATAGAAATAGCCTTGTTTATCCAGTCTTCTGAAGGACAAACCACACTAGACTTCTAATTATACTGAATGGCCACAGGTGTCCTATCAAGGATCCTTGACATTTATCATGTTAGGTAAGAGCTAAAACAAGCATGACTATAATACTTTTATTAAAATTAATATAATTTTATTTTTAAAAGAAAGGGTCTAAAACATAGGTTTGGGCAGAGAACTTACAAGCAGTGAAGGATATTCCACAAGCACTTTGGTGTTTGTGGATACACAAACACCAAAGTGCTTGTGGAATATCCTTCACTGCTTGTAAGTTCTCTGCCCAAACCTATGTTTTAGACCCTTTCTTTTAAAAATAAAATAATAAGTAGGTATCAAGTTGCAAACCAAAGCTACAGACTTTCATATAACCCTTTGTTTGGAAACACATCTTTACCTATTAAGAAAATAGCACCCACAAAGGTAAATTTAGGGGGGCGAGAAAGTGCCTAAAGGCAACTTCAAGAAACAAATTTAACATTTTTCTAAGCATTTTGCTATTGGTTCTTCCCTTTATAATAGCCACATAATACTTTAGAAGATTGATTGCTTGTCATCGCATCTTCTCATCACTCCTTATCACCCATCCCCTCCCACTTGTGACTGTATGACTGTAACTTTATTGCTTGTATCCTTACGATTTATATTGACTGTTTCCTAGTATGATTTGATTGTTTATTGTACCCTATGACTATCACTAAGTGTTGCACCCTATTCTATTCTATCAAAAAATCAGAAATGATCACCAGCCACAGATACTACAACTCCCAAATTCTCAAGTATATCAGGAGCTTTGACAATTAAACCATCTTGGAGACTATTTTAAATTATGATTCATATAGCTACTTTAAATAGAACAGTCTGTCTCTTACCTGGTCACATATTAATTCCCATTTCTTTTCATTGTCATACTGGCCCAGAAGCTTCATTTTGTCTGGTGGCAGATTCATAGAATTCTAAAAAAAAAAAAAGAGGGTGGGGTGTGGGGGTGGGAGAAAGTTTATTGTTTATACAGAATAATTGCATAACAAGAATTGCGATATGATCAACCATGTAAAAGTTTTTCATGCAGGAAGTCCTCGGCTTATGAGCACAGTTTAGCCCAAAATTTATGTTGCTAAGGGAGACATTTGTTAAGTGAGTTTTGTTCCATCTTACAACCTTTTTTGCCTCAGTTGTTAAGTGAATCACTGCAGCTGTTAAGTTAGTAACATGGGCATTTAGTGAATGACCTTGTTGGAAAGTTGCAAAAAGTAAACAAATGCTCCCAGGAGATTATAACTGTCATAAATATGAGCCAGGTGCCAAGCATCTGGATTTTGATCATGTGATCATGGGAATCTTGCAATGGTCATGAGTAAAAAATGATCACTTTTTTCAGTGCCACTGTAACTTTGAATGGTCACTAAATAAATGGTTATAAGTGGAGGAGTATCTGTAATACTGGAGAAAATAGGCAACAGGAGAGCAATTTGAGGGTTGATAGAGAAGGCTTCAGCTGCAATCATAATTTTCATCTTGAGGTTTTTGTCCCACTCCCCAAATGTCTCTGCTTTAAGTTGTACGCGGGATTTACTTGACCCATTTATAGTGAGTTGCTCCCACAACTTTTTCATCCAAGTTTTCTATGAAATTATACTTAATCCATTTTCTTTATTTTTACCAGACAATCTTAATGCAGATACAGATATATTCCATGCTAGGAGATAGATCTTCTGCAGAGATTCTTTGTTCTGTGTCAGCAGCATCTGATACTTGGGAGTGGGATGGAAGGAATTCCCCTCTTATGGTTATTTCCTCTAAAGATTTTTTTGTACTTCTGAAAGTGTTAGAATTGGTATTTTCCTCTTCTATATGGATGATGCCATTTTGGCTTATTATAAGAGGCTCATACCTAAACATCCACTATAGGGGGAAAAAAATCAGTTCTGCATAGGGACAGCAACAGATAGCAAGTGAGGCTAGTGGTTAATTGATGAGGAAAAAGGAATAATGTAAATGCCGAGGGTGGGGAATCATTTCCAGGGATCATCTTAAGAGCAATTTTAAAAAATCTGGGTCCTCTAAATTGTATGATTTGAGTGTACATTTTTCCATTTTTATTTGAGTTTCCCAGAGTCCATAATAGGGACAGCAGTTATATGCTGTTCTCCACTTTCCACTTAAGGTAGGAGAATATCTGCACTGCAGTATAGAAATTCCATTAAATGGAAATTAAACTTTCCTTGGGATGACCTGCTAAATTAAGTCTACTAATAGTCGCATGCTACTCAAAAGGACTAGCTCATTGTATAAAAGCCAAATAATGCTCATATTCATGGACTGGTGTGTTCCTCTTTTGCTTCAACATAAAGAACAACAACAAAAAAAAGAAGTCTTTGACTCCTTGTGATTATGCTTGAATGAAATCAGCATGTATTTTGAGGAGATTATCTCAGTGGCAGGAAGTTGCAGGCTGGCTGGGTGTTTGGTTCTTGTAACCATTCTTTCTCAACCCAACCTGTTCTCATTTCCCTAACAACTTGCTGATTGAACCATTCCACACAGGATGGAAAAACAGACCATTAGTCAAAACTGGTGATGTGCCAGTTTCCTTAACAACAGAAAACACAAGTAAAGGTGAATATTTATTTGATTTATTTATCTGATCTGTCAATCACTTACAAGATAATAGGTATAAGGATAAACTTAGTTATGGATACAAGAAATGAGTACATATAAGAAAAATAAAAGAAACAATAGGACAGGGACGGTAGGCACTTTGGTGCGGGTTGAAATTAGGGGTCCTTGATGCTCTCTGAGCTTGTGCTAGTAACTGATGATGTTAATTAGTTAGGTTAATGACACACCTGCAAGAAAGCAATCAGGCTCACAGAGCACAGAAGACCCCTCCCCAAAAAACACTAAATTAAATAAAAACTTTCCTTGATCCATGTGAAAAGGTTTTCTTGGCTTCCAATACAGATTTACCAAATCATCTACTCTGAATTGAAATTATCTCAAATCATAATTAATTAAGTTCCTAGTTTAACCCTTTATCTTAACCCTTTTGTTTGGTTTGAGATTGCTTGAATACAGTCTGCAAGTAAAATGAACTATCAAGGAAAAAAAGACTGAAAGATATCCAAATTTCTTAAAGCAGCTAGCTGGTATTCAAAAATGAATCCTTTATCTAGGTTTGCCAATTTTAATTCGCCTAATGAACATATGCTTCACTTAATGGTGATTTGCTTAACACTCGCAAAAAAAAAATCATAAAATCAGGCACGACTCACTTAACTACCTCACTTAGCAACAGAATTTCTGATCCCAACAGTGATTATAAGTTGAGGAATACCTGTATATCATTTAATGAATGTGAAAAAAATAATGTGAGAGAAACAGTACTATAGTAAGATGAAATTAGGCTTATTTGGTAAGAAGTGGCATAGTTTCTTAGGCAGTTTAACGTTTTTATCTCATTTCTTATTAGTACTTTTCTTGGTAGAGATGTGTAGGCCTGGGGGGAGGGGGAGAAATATGTTATCTTTCATTCATCTAAAGGACCAGCTGATGATAAACAATTAAAACTGTATGTAACTGTAACATGAACATATAGCAAAAAAAAGTATGTCATCAAAAATCTTCAACGGTTAATTCCTCCTCCTCCTCTTCCTTTCCCATTATAAACTCTGTCCAATGATCAGCTGTTTTTTCTCCTTTCCCCATTCTCTCCCCAAGTGTTAATTCTTGGAAACGGTAATCCAAGTTGGAGAAAGGCATTGCCACCAATGGCCAATTCGAATGAAGGCACTGTGATTGTTGGGATGGAATGCTGATCTCCCAGAGCAGCATTCCATCTCCCTTGGCAAAATCATCCCGTTGAAGGACCAAGTTCATTTTGACTTGAAAACCAACCTAAAAGCAGTAGAAGTGAACATATAAAAACCAACTTTCTTTAAAATGCTTAAAAATCAGTCAATATCCACTTGAGCATCTTGACCAGATCTCCTCTTTACAGCAGCATTTTTCAATCTCAGCAACTTTAAGACATGTCAACTTCAGAGAACTACAAGTATTCCTCAATTTATGATCACAACAGAGCCCAAAATTTCCATTGCTAAGCAACACCGTTGTTAAGTGACTTGTGCTTCATTCATATTGGGGAATGCTCCATAATGGCTTCATAGATCTCTTGAATATTAGGAATATGTGATTTTGAGACTACAGGAATTTCCATCTTAGTTACTATTAATAGCAGCCATACTGAAAGAAGCTGCTTGAATTCAAATTACCAGGCTATCACAAAAACTGTCATAATATAGAAATCAATAGATCTTCACCATCTGATATGAAAAGGAAGAATTCCAGATCTTTTCAGAGGAAACTCATAGCAAGAAAACATATAATGCATCATCATCATCATGTTGATGTTTGTAGAGCTCATATAGCTCATATAGCTGACTCGCAGTTCAGCTCTATGGTGAATGCCTGCTTCCATGGCATCATTGCGTGATTGGATGATAAGGTGATACAAGGTTCACTGATGTAGGAGGCCTGGAAGTTCAAATCTGGCTCAAGCTGCAATCCTAATCTAGTGACAGAACATCAGAATTGAGGGGAGCAAGCCATCTTTGGAACAATCTTTTCCATGAGACCTGCTCTCAGAGCCACATCCCTTTATGTTTCAAGAATATAGGGTCCTAACCAAAACCTCTTTAAATGACCTTAACAGAATTGACAGAACAATTCAGAATAAAATTATACCTTATTCAGCTTAATACTGTGCCATGCACAAATTCGTAGGTCATTATCTACTAGCATCTAGTACAGTGACTTCAGAATAAATGCTATATTATGGACCAGTTACAGCTTCCAAGTCATCTTCAAAGATAGCTTAATGCACTGCAGTGGTGAAGACACAAGGATCACTGTAATTTATATGTGGTGTTGGTTACTGGAAACCATGTAGGTAACTAAGCATCACAAACATAGCAACTTCTGCTTGGGAGCTAGTTTGTAGATCTGATTTTTATTTTGCTGCACTGCATCTTTTAAAACATGTCCATCAAATGAAATCTCATTCAAAATTTACACATGTGGTATGAAATAAGAGGTCCTACCACAAATGGCTTTTGTAAATAGGTCAATTGATATACCAAAAGGCAGGGCAGTCTAACTCACCTGTGAATGTATCCAAAAGCAATCAGACTTAAATTTGTCAATTTTGATGTGAGCTGATAAAATATTATAAAAATATCACAATTGCCAGGAGTAAGTTTCTGCCAAAATTTCTATCCAGCATCAGTTAAGAAAGACTTTCTCCAGATGATCAAAAGCTTTGTAGACTTGGGTGACAGTATCATTAGTTGGTGTTTGACTTTGCTTATAACAATTTATTCACTGATTTTCTGATATTTTCTGCTGTGTGCCCTAGCCTAGACAATAAAACTCACACCTTTTAGACTTATTATACCATTCCATTACCTCATTTGGGTGATGATTACTAAAAAGAAATGTGAATAATTTTGCAATTTAGTTTTTAAAAGGGTTAATGATTGATAAAGTTTCCAGTTTAGGAATGATTAGGATTTTTGTGAGATAGCTTCTAGAGAAAGCTATTAAGCAAATAATGGTTTCTTAAGATAATGAATGGCACAGATATTTATCATTGACTTTTGTTTAACTGAACAGTGGGCCACATTCAATTCCAGGAGATCCTCATATACATATGCTCTAATACTGTAACTCGCCTGGAATCCCTAAAGCCAGTTACCTTCACTGGAAGAAATATACAAATGGTATTGTATGGCTGGAGAATTCTAGTGAGGCAAATACCCTTGGACTAAGTGCTTACTCTAGGCTATACCAGTTGGGTCTATAGTGCAAGACATCTAGAGGGGAATAGATTGCACTATGATATAAACTAGTGTTTTTCAACTCTGGCAACTTGAAGATGACATCCCAGTATTTGTCAGCCAACATGGCTAGCTGGGGTATTCTGAGAATTAAAGTCCTCTCATCTTAAAGTTACCTAGATTGAGAAACACTGATACAGACATATGTAGGCCTCCCAAGTATTGCCATACTTACCAATATTGGATTGTCTTCTACATCTATTAAAATGTAGGATTTCCTGACTCCTAGCCTTGTTCACATAATTTATTGGACAGCAATATGAAACTAGTTCACCATTGGTTTTTCCTGGGAATACTTTACCATATAGCCCTGGGATACTTGATGATCTTCCTTCCTCCTCCCAAATAATAATCAGGAATAATCCTGCTTATTCTTGAATCAGCCAAAGTCAGCTAGCAATTGATCATACACAAATGAATGCAAATCCTAAAATACCTTATTGTAAAGTACAGGTAGTGCTCAATTTATAACAGTTTGTTTAGTGATCATTCAAAGTTACAACGGCACTGAAAAAAGTGACATGATCATTTTTCATATTTACGACTGTGGCAGCATCTTCATAGTCATATAATCAAAATTCGGATGCTTGGCAACTGTTTCATATTTATGACTGTTGTAGTGTCCCGAAGGTCATGTGATCTCCTTCTACAACCTTTTGACAAGCAAATTCAACTTTATTACTTCACAAACTTGTTACTAACTTCACAGCTGTAACAATTCATTTAACCACTATGGCAAGAAAGGCCATAAAATGAGGCAGAACAAATATCTCACTTAGCAACAAAAATTTTGGGCTCAATTGTAGTCCTAAGTCGAGGACTATCTGTATAGTGCTAGGCCACATACAGTGAACCCACTCTAAGGAGAGGAATCTTTGACACAAGGATGTCCCACTGGAAAATTAAAAGAAGGCAGGGAAAGTTACTTGAAAGTAAGATACCCATTTCCTGAGCCTCTAACAAATCTACTGCAGCATATTGTTTAGGAAATTACTTCACTATTAAGATAAGTACCTGACTATTTTTCAAAATGCTCTTTTAAAGTATCATAGCACTCCTTCTAAAAGAACCAACATAACCTCCTAAATTTCAAATTAGCCACACCAAACCACTGCAGTTAACCGTTCTTATTCCCTTCTGCCATTGATTTTCTTGAGGATCTGTTCACTTTGACTTTTAATGCTTGAAAATAAATCCTGTTCCACAATCACTGATGCATGATTTGCTTTCATTACTCTTGTCAGCACTTCTCAGGATCAGAACATTAAGAAATAAAAACAATATCATCCTTCTAGAGCGATGCCATTGACTTCTTCTCTACCCCATACTCCAAGGGCAGAGACTGAATCAAATGTTTCCAAAAATAAGAGAAAGGATGTGGCGTGAACATTAGGAAAGACTTCTTGATGACATAAGTTTAGAACAAACTGCTACTTTATTTTGTAGAGATTCTTAAATAAATCCCTGAGTGTGCTAAGGGCCCCATTTCCTGGCTATAACCTCCATAGTAACACCTTTACCTGGTGCCCATATGTATTTCTTTTGCTTTGTTTTAATTGTTTAATAGGTTTTATGATGTAAGCTACACAAAGTCACTTGTTGAGATGGACAGCTACACAGCCTGAACACAACTCCAGGTATCAGAGCTACTCTCTGGAACCATGCTAATATAAGTAGTCCTTGACTTACAACCACAGTTGAGCCCAGAATTGCCATTGCTAAGTGAGACAGTTGTTAACTGAGTTTTGCTTCTTTTTATGACTATTCCTGTCATACTTTTTAAATGAATGACTGCAATTGTTAAATTAGTAAAATGGATGTTAAATGAATCTAGCTTCCCCTTTGATTTTGCTTATCAGAAGCAGCCAAAAGCTGATCACAGGGCCCTGGGATACTGTGGCCGTCCCCGCAGTGAAGTGTCTGAATTTTGATCATGTGACTGTGGTGATGTGAAACACGTTTATGTCACTTTTTCCAGTGTCATAGAAGGGGTGAAATTCAAATTTTTACCTCTACTGGCTCTGTGGGTGTGGCTGTGGGCATGGCTTGGTATTCTTGGTATAATAGCAATAGTAACCAGTGGTGAAATTTTATTGATTCAAACAGTCCCTTCCATCTCTCCCAAGGTGGGCCGAGGTGGTTGAATTTCACCCCTGTGCCATAGTAACTTCAAATGGTCACTGAACAAATCATTGCAAGCCAAGGACTACTTATATATTTCTTGTGATGGGTATTAAAATGTATGCTGCATGATGATCTGATATATTTTGAAAGATCAATTTTCTGTCAATGAGGCCTGCAATAAATTCAAATAACTTATGGAACAGAAAAACATTTTTGTCTTGTTTTGAACCCCACAATTTGATTTTAAAGCACCCTGCCGATTACTGCTTCAAATATTTGTGGGTCTATTTCTATCTCTCCATTAAGAATCTCTTTAGTACCCCACAGCCTTCTCCCTGTAAAGGTACTTGTTTGAAGCCATTTGCCAACTTGAAATCATCAGTTAAGTGTTTTTACAATGAGCTTAATGGATCCAACCTTTTTCCATTTGTCCTTCAGGTTTTTTTTTTAATATCAGACTTGTTTACCTGCTTTTTAAACTGCTGTATATTTATAAATCAGGTTGAGGGGGAGAAATGTGGGGTTCCTACCGTCACTGAGTGGTTTGAAGAAGTCTGGCTTGCACTTTCTTTAGGTTAAAAATTCCCTTAAGGATAATTCATTTGAGCCTCTTGCTTATTTACATCAACATTCCCCATCCTGGAATTTTCATCTATCATTAAATGCATAAGCTAGGAATTTGAGGAGTTGCAACTTCAGCATTATTGAAGGAGCCAGTCTTGGGCTGAAGGCTTGCATGTTTTAAGACTAAGGAAAATGTATCAAAAGGTGAATCTGGGCAAGACAGTTGGCCACAAGTTCCCCAGAATCTCTGAAAATTTTCAGCGATATCATATGTTTTAGATAGGGGAACTTTATTAACATATTAGTTAATGTTTTGGTTTATGTTTGTGTCCAGGGGTGGGATTCTACCAGTTTGCACCTATTCACTAGAATTGGTTGCTAACATTCTAAGCAGTTCAGAGAACCGGTTGTTAGAAGAAATTTCTGGCCTAATCCTGTAGGGAAGGCAGGAAGGAAACATTCTGGTGTTGCTTACAGAAACTGCCTCTCCGTTAACCCTTATTACATTCTTGGTAGGACTAGACTTCCTGTCTCAGGACCGTCTCTGGAGTTTTTTCCCCCTCTTTTGCTGGTACTTTGCTTGTGTGGAGTGACCATTCAAAGTTACAATGGCACTGAAAAAAGTGACTTATGACCATTTTTCACACTTATGCAGCATCCCCACAGTCATGAGAGACCAAGTGAGGAGATGCGTGCCTCAATGTGAGTGATGTTGAGTTGGCCTGCAAAAAGTTGAGCTGTGACCAACTTTAAGGGGAGGTACTCATCTCTGTTTCTTCAGCCAAAGAACCAGCATTGTTGAAACATTTCCATGGTCATTTGCCTGGCATGATATTATGCTGCAACAAAGAGCATATGGTGAAACATGGAAAACTATGGTGCTTAAGACAAGAACTGTAATTCATGACTTCCCCGTTTCTAGCTTGGTGCCTTAACACTACACCATACTGGCTCTCTATCAAGTAATTTTTTGGATCCCACCTATTTCCTTATCCTGACCATGTTCAACTTTTAAAGTATGGACTCTGATAAAGCTGTGAAAAGCTAATGATGACCTCTAGCCTTCAAAAGATTGAACTATTGTACTGTAACATATTAACAAATGTTTATATAGCCAAAACTAATTTATGGTCTCAAAATTTGCATGGATCTATTGACAGTCAGTAAAAACCTACTCAGTTCTACTTGTTTTATAGATTTTTTCTTGCCCAAAGTCATAAAATCTTAAATGAAATTCTGAATGACAGTTTCTGGCTAGCATCCCAGTTTCCAGCCACCTAGGATTATTGATGGACTCAGCCATCTCGATTCTGCAGTGACAGCACCATTCTTAAATTAACTGTTCAGAAGGAGAAAAAAAAAGAACATTTTTCACTATTTTCTCTTGATTTCCAGTTTTTTTCTTATGAAAGTAAATGATTTATCCCTTACAGACCTGCCTTTATTTGATATTACAACAAATCACAATCACTTTTCTAGACCTGGGCATTTGCATACATCTGGCTACATCTGGTACTAAAGAACTTTAGTCGAATCTCACCATAATAATACGAATTAGAAAGTCCTCAAAGGGATCATTTGGACTTTAAGAATTAAATTTCCCAGGGAGTACCTTTGTGACTGAATATAAAAAGGATCGGAAAATATTTAGAAAGTTTAGCAATCTTTGGAATACTGTATGTGATGGATTTTATCTTACAGACAAGAAAGTTGCTTGAGACATGGAAAGGTATATATATAACATTAGAACTCAAAGAAAGATTTGACTATCACAAGAAATTATAGTCTAATATCACTACTTATTATAAACTGTTCACAATGATCATAGCTAATAGATTGAAAATAATATTACAACTTATTCATGAAGATCAAGCTGAGTTTTTATCGAAAAGACAATTAAATATTATAACAGTGTTGGACGTTTAATATTTTGAACAGCACAATGAAAAATAACTTGCATTATTTTTATGCAGGAAATGTTTTCACAATTTGAACTGGACATTTAAAGTTTTGACAGGTATGAATCTTGGGAATAATTTTATAAAATTAATAAAGTTGAATTATACTTCACAAGACTCATATAGCAAAGATTCATCTAAACTGTGCAATACAAAAAGGAACAAGGCAGATTGCCCATTGTCCAAAATTTTATTTATTTCAGCTTTAGAAATATTAAGCAGAAACAGAAGACGAGAGGAGAAGATTAAGGATACAATTTTGTAAAAAAAAAAAAAAAGCCTTATACATAGAGCCATTGCAGGTGATCTGGTTCTTATCTTAGAGGACCCTTTAAATAAAATTGAAACTTTAATGGGAAAATTAAATGGGTGAATAACATGGATTTTAAGGTTGAAAAGATGAAATATTTGAGTATTAATAATATTAATTTGAGTATGGTAAATATGGTCTATATGTTGCTTTTAAAATAATTATGTTAAGACTTGGATTGCAATAAACAAATATTAAGATGGATGAAACTGCAACATTCATTGTTGGGAAGAATTTCTGTGATTAAGATAAATGTGTTTTTTTGCTTAAATGTGTCTTTTATTTTAGACAATACCAATTTTGACATTTGATGTAAAATTTAAATAATGTCAAAAAAGACATAACTAAATTTATATTGCATTGCATCGAATAGCAAGGGAAAAACATAATTTAAATAATAGATATTGCAAGAGGCAAAGGAAAAAGGAGAATTGGGCTTACCCAATTTGAAATTATATTTTGCAGCCTACTGTTTGGTCTAATGAAATAATGGATGTTGCTAAGAAACAGGAAGCTTTTGGAGTTAAAAGGGCATGATTTGAGATTTGGGTGGTACAAATATCTATGTATAATAAAGCTGGGGTTAATGTAGTTTTAAAAATTGCTTTGTTTTATATGCCATAACAGATATAAATCTAGGCTAGGCCTGAAAATACCTTGACGCTCAGCGCAGAAAATATTTTACAGAAATTATTACTGAATACAAATGGTTGATTAATTCTGATACATTAGAATTTTATCAGGAAGAATGTAGAATAAAAACCAGAGAAGAACTAATGGTAGAGATATACATTAATGGTATCTTTATGTATAATTGTCCCAAAGATGCTTTTTATTTTTTAAAGACAACTGGACTTTGATTTCCTTGAAGAAATTTTGCTTCTTACTTAAGAAGTGAAACATCTTCAAGAAAAAATGAAAGTTCAGTTGCCTTTAAAAAAAGAAAATAAAGTACCTTTGGGACAACATGACCTGGATCACTGAGAATCTCCAAAGACATGTATGTACAATTGTTAAAAAGATTTAAAGTGGTTAAAACAGTGCATGATTTTGAATAACATAAGACTGACTTCAAAATGGAACTCGGTACAAATGAATGAATATATTATTACTAAATGTATAAACTTTTATTGAAATACAAAACAAAGAACATGTAGGATAAAATGTAGGATAAAATGGGGTAAAAATTGTCATAATATACCTATGGATCAATAGGCGAATATGTGGTGAAAGGTCTGAAAGTTATGTTATGCTACAGTCTTAAAAGATATTTTTTATAAAATGATACATCATTGACATGTCACTGAAAAAACTGGCTAGAATGTATAACGGTTCTTCAAATTTATGCTGGAAATGTTACCAACAAGAAGGGACATTTTATCACGCTTGGTAGACATGTAAAATGCCAGAAAATGTTAGACTCAATTACATATAATAAATACAGATAGATTTTTCAGATGACTTCTGGTAATTCTGCAAAGATTTCTGAATTCCATTTTTTTAAAGACCCTCTCACTCCAACCCCTTTTGGAGGATTTTGGCCCAGTAATAGTAATACTTAGTGCTAATACTGATAATTAAGTATTAGACTAGAATGAAAGCATCAGTTTGGTCCAATAGTTAAGGCATCAGGCTAGAAACCAGGAGTCAGTGATTTCTAGTCCCACCTTAAGGCATGAAAACCAGCTGGGGAACTTTAGGCCAGTCACACTCAATCCAATCCATATCACAGGTTCATTATGGTAAGAAAAATACAAGAAGGAAAGAATATTGAGCATGTTTGCACCCTTAAGTTATTCATAAAAATAATAAAGGCAGGATAGAAATATTCTTAAAAATTATTTATTCATTACACCTGTATGTTGAAAGGTGTCAAAATGCCTTTCTTTCGAGGATTCGATTTTCCAGCTGGGAGAGCTCTGGCGCAAGGATATGGACAACTGCTTGAAAGTTGGATCTTTTTATTTTTCAGGAAGGCAGGGGTCAGCGAGAAGTCTGCGTTCCTGGGCTAGCTAACTTCTTATGGTAAGTCCCTGGTTTTTTATACCCTTTTCTCCCTTTGTAAGTTGATTTCATGTGAATGTTTGTATTTGTGCTTAATGTTTCAAATCCTGTTTGAGTTTGTCTTTATTCCCGCCGGAGGGCAAACTCCGTGAGGTGAGGAAGGCAAACTCCGTGGGGTGGCTAGATTGTATTATTGGTTTTTTCTAATCTCTTTTAGCTTTATGATGGTTTTTTCATATTTGTTCTGTGGCAATCTCCTGTCTGTCCCTTTTGTAATTTATATTTTGTGTCTTTTGTCTGTTTGTTTTGCTTATTTGGTATGTCCTGTGTTTGTAAGGGTTTCCTTTTCTTATTTGTCTAGTTTTCTTAATTACTTAGGCTTTTGTCTATAGGAATTCTTTAATACCTTTTATTTGATTCCTTTTCCTATGTAAGTTTGTTTTATGGCTGGCCTGATGTTCCCCTTGGGCTTTTCCTGTTTGTGTGACACTACTGTCTTCGTGTCGTTCTCTTTCCACAATCCTTCATTTTTATTTTTTTTAGAGGGCGGTCTCTGATTGAGTGTCTGGGTATACTTGGTATTCGTGATTAATCTGGATCATCATCATGGCCATCTGTCTCCCCTTCGATTTTCTCTTCTGAGAGGGGATACAGGCCTTTAGGCAGCTAAGGCAGCATGGTATGTATCGACAGAGCCAACACATGAGGGCTCCAAAGACACAAATAGTGACTATGGTTGTTGTAAGGATTTTGAGCCAATGGAAATCTGGTATCCACGAGAAGAGCCATGAAAAGTCTAGGAATGATTGCTCATGACCAATATTTTGAGCTACTTCTTTCAGGTGGTGGATGTCCCTCCCTACGAGTCCTGACGTTTCGTCTAGATTGAAGCAACACATCCCGTGGAATGTTTTGCAGCCATAATTATGCTTCAAGAGGAGAAAGTCTATTGCTGCCCTATTCTCCAGGGTGGCTTCTCTGACCTCCCTCAGTTCTCTGTTAAGGGCATCCAGGGTATGGGAGGTCGAATTCAAGCCTTTTGCTAGGGTACATGTTAGGCTATTCAAATTTCTAGAATTTCGCACTGCCAATCCAGGTACCCCTACTAGGGATATTGCCAATGAGACATATTCTGTTTTGGTGAGAAGGGAGACTTTGGAGTCACAGTCTGAGTCTAGGGTTTGGAAGGCTCTCCTGTGCCATCTCTGTAAGGATGGCATAAGCATAGTTAACCTTCCCAAAGTGCAGGGGCCATTGGTGGCCTTTGCAGGAAGATATAAGTAGGCTTTTAAGCCACAAAGGAAAAACCACTCTGGTGGGAACTTCAGGTAACTATATGAGAATGATATGGTCTCTGTGTAGTTGCATTTTAGTTCTGTGTTGCTAAGGCTGGTGCATTCTGTGACCCTAGGTGTGCAATGTGTAGGGTGTACAAGGTGTGGCCTTTGGTTTTTGTAGAGTGGCCCCAGCTAAAAATGCTTTCGTAGGAGTCAGGAAGGTTTCTAAATGTGGTGTAGTTAATGATGTTATGTGGTCTAGTTGCCACTCCCATTAGGCATGTGGTTAAGATGTCCTTGACTGATTTCCCTCCTGCTAAGCAAAAGTTAGTGGTGTTGAATATTTCCCTTGCTAAATATTCCCATACGTTTCTTTTCTCTGGGATAAGCTTTGGTTCCAGGAACGCTGTTGCTTGTGTTACAAGTGTTACAGATAATAATACACAGTATATATTGCATTTCATGTTTCCCATTGCTAGATTCCTCCCCCCCCCTTTTATTGTACAATGTAAACAAAGGGTAACAATAAAATGTAAAAAAAAGGTATAAATCAAGTCTCAAAAATTACTAAAAGGTATGGCTGAAGTCTCTTCTTTGTTAAAAAAGGGGAAAAAAGAAAAAAATGGAGAAGGTGAGAGAAAAATTAAAAAAATAAAACAAATTAAAAAAAATAAAAATAGAGTTTTATAACTCAGCACCTGCGAGTCCAGTTTTGTGTAATTCAACGTTTGCACTTGGTTCCTCACAGTTGCGTGGTTCAATGGTGTTGAAGAATGCTGCAAGCATCAATTGATCTGTGTCCAGATTTTTCCTGAGTTTGATGGGTGGGACTGATTGTGGTGGAGTTTGGCTATGGTCTATGACTGCTGGCTTTGCATGTGTCCAATGTATCTAAGAGTCTCGTTCTGCAACCTTTATGGCGGTGTGTGTAGTTAGTAAGACTTGGTAGGGTCCTTTCCACCTGGGTTGTAAAGGTGAGGTTCTGGTGAAGAACTTGATCCACACCCAATCTCCTGGCTCATATGGATGCAGGGGTAAGGTCTGTGTCAGTGGACTCTGAATCCAGAGGGTCTGTAGTCTCTTTTGCAGGGCTGTAAGATAAGAAGAGAGAACCATATCCCCCCTATCTAAGCAAAGGGAATGAGGATCTAGGCCTTGTAGGGTATCAGGGGGCCGACCAAAAAGGATCTCAAAGGGGGAAATACCTATATCTTGTCTTGGTCTAGTTCTGATATAAAAGAGGGCAATTGGGAGCACTTGTGGCCAGGAGAGGTGTGTCTCCTGACAGAGTTTGCCCAGTAGGGTCTTCACCTCTTTGTTTGCTCTCTCCACGGCTCCTGATGATGTCGGGGAATAGGGCAAATGGAGGTTTCAGGTAATGCCCAGAGCCTGGAATATATGTGTGAGGACTTGTGCTATGAAGTGTTTTCCCCTATCCATGTCCAGAATGGTGGGGACCCCGAACCTAGGCACAATGTCCTTGGCTGTTTCTAGGGCAGTAGCATGGTGGCATGGGAAGGCCTCTACCCAGTGGGTTCGTTGGTCCTTGCAGACAAGAGCATACTGATACCCATTTGCCTTAGGTAGCTGTATATAATCCATTTGGATCTTTTCAAATGGTTTCTGTGCCCAGGGTCTTTCTCCTTCATGAATTGCTTTTCTGGAGGTGGTATTATTTTCTTGGCAGGTTTGTCATGTCGTGACTATTCTTGTAGCCTCACTATAGACTCCAGGTGCATACCATATCCTCCTGATGGCATCTACCATAGCTTGCCATAATGTCCCTTTGTATGTAGTCTTTGGCAAATTAACCTAAGGAGACGTTGTGGGGCTATGGGTCTGCCATCTGGGACTCTCTAAAATCCTTGCTCAAAAACTGCTGAAAATTTTTTTTCCATTGTTCAGATTCCCCTTTATCTAGAAATTGTTTGTATGGTAGTTCTGGTTTAGTTGTTAAGGCTGGTGTCATGATGGTGTGAGGTAGAGCTTGGGTTGCCACCCATTTGGCTGTTGCATCTGCATATTGGTTTCCTTTTGTTATTGTAGAGTCATCTGTTTGGTGGGCTTTACAATGGATGACTGCTAGCGCTTGTGGTAATTGGATGGCTTCTAATAGTTTGGCTACTAATGGTATATGTAGTATCTGTAGTCCTGCTGAAGTTAAAAAACCCAGTTGTTTCCATAGAGGTCCTGTTGCATGGCAGACTCCAAAAGTGTATTTGGAATCTGTATAGATGTTAGTAGATTGGTTCCTTGCAGCTTCGCAAGCTTTAGTTAAAGCTATAAGCTCAGCTGCTTGGGCACTGTGGGAGGGGGGAAGGGGGAAAGCAGGGAAGCCCAGATGATTTCTTGTAGGGAGACTACAGCTGCTGCTGTTACTCTTTTGTTCTCGTGCATGTAGGAGGAACCATCTGTGAAGAGTTCAATGTCGGGGTTTTGTAGTGGGGTATCTGTTAAATCGGAGCAGGGTAGTTCAGCGTCATGCACTAAATGGACGTAATCATGGAGATTACCTTCCTCCTGTTCTGTGGGGAGCAGGGTAGCTGGGTTTAGAGTATTACATCTCTCAAACGTAATGTGATCAGAGGTAAAAAGTTCAGCTTCATATTGAGCCAAACCCTGCTGAGTGAAGGCTTATGTCTGGCTCTTTAAGAGAATCGTAAAAACTTCATGGGGGACTTTCAGCAATAGTGGATGTCCTAGTACTAAATCCTTAGATCGTTTCACAAGTTCTACTCTAGCCACCACGGCTCTTAAGCAGGGGACAGCCCCTTGAGCTACTGGATCTAGGGTTACAGAGTAGTAAGTGAGTGGTCGATGTGTGTGTTCAAAAGGCTGTGTCAGAACGCCAGAAGCAACACCTAATTTGTCATAGATGAATTAGTTGAAAGGTTTCCTATAGTCAGGTAGCCCGAGTGCTGGGGCTGATGCCAGGGTTTGTTTCATGATCTGAAGTGTTTTGTCCAAAGGTTTGGACGATTCAATGGGGTCAGGCATGTTTTTGCCTGTTAGTTGAATGAATGGTTGGGCTAATTCCCCAAATGAGGGGATCCATGGGCGGTAGAAGCCCAGTACTCCCAGTAAGGCTCTTAACTTGTCATTTTGTCTGGGGTGATTTCATGGCTAAAATGGTCTCTACCCAGTTAGGGGCCAATTTTCTAATTCCTGGTGCAATGATGTAGCCCAGATATGTTATTTCTTGTTTTAAATATTGTAATTTGGAAGGGGAGGCTTTGTGCCCTCTTTCTACCAGAGCTTCAAATAAGTATAGGGTGTCTGTTTTACATGCTAGCTTGGTCTGAGATGCCAGCAGTAAATCATCAACATATTGGATCAAAGTGGACTGCTGTAGTAGGGAAATGGAGGAGAGGTCTGCCCTTAATATTTGTGAGAATAGGTTAGGGGAGTAGCCATGTGGCAGCCATGTGGCAATGGTAGTGTAGCCATGTGGCAATCGAGTCCAAGTATATTGTTGGTCTTGCCAAGTAAAGGCAAATAGATATTGGGATGCTGGGTCCACCGGAATGCTAAAATAAGCAGAGCACAAATCTATGACAGAAAAATAGATGGCTGAGGCTGGACCCTTGGTGATTATAGTTGATGGGTTAGGCACTATGGGGGCTCTTGGTATCACATGGTTATTTATGAGGCGTAAATCGTGCACAAATCTAAAGATTTTATCTACTTTATTATCTTTATCTATTGTAGATTTCTTTACAGGAAAAATGGGGGTATTGCAGGGAGAGGTACATTTAATGAGAACTCGCTTTACATAAGCTTGTATTAATTCCTTTATGGGGTGAATTGCCTCTGCAGGGTTTTTATATTGGGGCATGCATGGAGGTGGTCCATGTTTCACTTGGATAGTAACAGGTGTTGCTCCTTTAAGTAGTCCCACTTGTGATGCATCCCAGCCCCATAAGGAGGGTGGCAGGCTTTTTAACTCTTCATGAAGCCCTGTGTTGCTGGTTATCAGCATGATTGTCTTGTGTGTGCCTTTTCCTGGGATCTCCAATTGCAGCCCTGTTTTCCACATGTTATGTTTGTCACATTTTACATAGGAGATCCCTTCCTAGTATGGATAGTGGGGACTGGGGACAAATAGTGAATGAATGGTCTACTGTGAAAAGTCCTAGTTCTACTGTTACGTTGTGGGAAAATTCTACAGGGATTATGCCCCCCCCCACTCTCATTATGCTATCCCGAGCCCCTTCAGCCACTGAAGCTTTATATGGTGGTTCAGTAATTAATGAGGAGGTGGCTCCAGTGTCAACTAAGCAATTGTATTTTTTCCTCCTATAAGAATGATGACAATGGGTTCCCCTTCAGGGCCGTTTTTTAGGGGAATAGCCAGCCCATTAAAGGTAGCCATGAATTCGGTGTTTTCATTCTCATGTTCTTGTCAGAAAAGGGGCAGGTCATTTTCCCTTCTTTGCTCTCATTGAGGTCCATTGTTATGATTTATTTGAGGAAAAGGAGCGCTGGGTGCATGATGATTAAAGCTTTGTTGTTCAGTGTAATGGACTGGATTATTGCCTGGCTTCATGTTTCTAGGTGGCGGGTAATACCGGTTGCGGGAAAGGTGTTGCCTACATTGCCTGCTGAAATGCCCTTCCTGTCTGCACCTATAGCAATGCTGGCATTTGCCTTGCGACCATCCTGCTTTATCACAATGCCAGCATTTCCTTGAATTATAGAGGGTTTCACCTGGCATTTGTCTGGCATCATGTTGCATTACAGCAAACATTTTTAAGTTCTCATGTCTTTCTATCCTCCTTTTCCTATCTTTCTCGTCCTCTTTCAGTTTGTCTCTTTGATCATAGACAAAGTTAGCGATCCTACACAACTTTGCTATTTCTAAGGTTGGCTAGTTAGAGACGAAACGGTGGAAATGCTCTTTGTTATCCATGGTGGACTGGTCCACGAAGGCTGAAGCTAAAATCCTTTGGTCCTTCAGGCAGCTAAGGTCTAGATGGGCATATGGAATAGCTGCTTCTGACAAGTGGACCCAAAAGGCATCAGGGTTTTCCTTTTCTCTTTGTGTTGTTTTTTGGAATTCTGACCAGTTTAAAAGCTTTCTACCTATTTCCTCTAAAGCTTCTAGTAAGTTATTTTTTGCTCTTGTGTATCCATCCCAGTGATTGGTATCATTATAGTCCCAATCAGGGCGATGTACTGGCCATGCGATGCGGGCTGGGGCTGCCTGTACAGGGATAGTTGGTAGTTTAGCTATTTGGTCTGTTTTTTTCAAATAGTTTTAATAGTTCATCTTTAGTTAGAAAGACTTGTAGCAGTTGGGTCATATCATCCCAGGGTGGATTGTGGCTGTCTATGATATATTTCAGGGTTTGAATTACTGTTTGAGGATCAGTCCTGAAAGCTGGGGTAACCTTTTTCCAGATGACCAAATCAGAGGCAGAGAAGGGAGTGTGGGTAAAAACGTATTCTAATTGTCCCCTATTTCTGCCTGGCACTGGTTTGCTTAAAAGGGGAGCCATAATCCGTGCCTCAGTCTTTCCTTCCAGGGAATGGGTTTCAGGTTTTTCTTGATCTTTTCCCTTGGTCAGGTCTTTGGTCCTAGCCATTTCAGCCCAGCAATACCAATAGGGTATTTGGCTGGGTTTAATGCATGTTTTAAGTGCTCTCAGGATTTTATAATCTAAAGTACTGCTATCAGGCCAAATTTGTCTACCCGTGTCATCTCGCAATAAAGCCCACTTTTTGCAAATTCTTTTTGCTTCTTTTTTATGCATTCCAGTCAGGACAGGCACTTGCCTTTCATCCCAAGCCTCAAGTAATTTATCCAAGGGGGTCTCTTCCATTGCCTTTGAGCTACAACTTCCCATATTCCCTGCCTGATGTGGGGATTACTTTGGTTTAGCCGGGCTATAGCCGTCAGTTTTCAGACAAAAATGGTCTGGAAAGGACTCCAGTTTCCCTACACACGGAGTATGGGCCCCTTTCTTTTAGGGAAACTCAGCTGTCAGTTTTAAGACCCCCATAAAAACGGGGATCTCGGAGGACCATCTGCCCCTTAGCAGCTCCAGTACGGGCCCCTCCCTACACTCAGCCGTCAGTTTTCAGATCTCCCTTGAAGATGGGGATCTGGAAGGACCTTCTCTGCTTTTTAAGACAAACTCTTTCCAATTTTGTTTGCCAGCAGCCGGTACGGGCCCCTTCTAAATGCACAGGGCTTTGCTTGCGGGATGCACCGGGACTATTTTTCCTCTGCTTTTTATTTATTTCCTAACACCAGTTCCTTTTTCAGCCCGCTCGGTTTTTCATATGTCCTTCAGAAGGACACTCCGTGATCACCCCTTGCGTTCCCAAATCCAGCCAGTCACGGCTCGTGTTTGAGCTAGCAGCTGGCTGGGGTGCGGCTGGCAATCACGGAGGAGATGAGGTCCCAATGTTTCTGCAGAGAAAACCCACAATCACACACCTGGTACACTCACGCTTCCACTCCCCTCACTAGTAAGATTATAAATTTGAAGTGGTACTCACCCACTTTCAAGCAGCTGTTGAGCGGAAAAGCCCAAGGAGTCCCTTTACTACCCTATACCTTCCGGGCTGGGTCTGTGGATGTTGTCCCTGGACAAAGAAGGTCCATGGCAGCTGGGTTTGGATCCGTGGGCCCGGTCCAGTGGCAGGGTTGGCTGGGAAACCTTTGTGGTCGCCAATTGTTGAAAGGTGTCAAAATGCCTTTCTTTTGAGGATTCGATTTTCCAGCTGGGAGAGCTCTGGCACAAGGATACGGACAACTGCTTGAAAGTTGGATCTTTTTATTTTTCAGGAAGGCAGGGGTCAGTGAGAAGTCTGCATTCCTGGGCTAGTTAGCTTCTTGTGGTAAGTCTCTTGGTTTTTTATACCCTTTTTTCCCTTTGTGAGTTGATTTCATATGAATGTTTGTATTTGTGCTTAATGTTTCAAATCCTGTTTGAGTTTGTCTGTATTCCTGCCGGAGGGCAAACTCTGTGGGGTGAGGAAGGCAAACTCCGTGGGGTGGCTAGATTGTATTATTGGTTTTTTCTAATCTCTTTTAGCTTTATGATGGTTTTTTCATATTTGTTTTGTGGCAATCTCCTATCTGTCCCTTTTGTAATTTATATTTTGTGTCTTTTATCTGTTTGTTTTGCTTATTTGGTATGTCCTGTGTTTGTAAGGGTTTCCTTTTCTTGTTTGTCTAGTTTTCTTAATTACTTAGGCTTTTGTCTATAGGGATTCTTTAATACCTTTTATTTGATTCCTTTTCCTATATAAGTTTGTTTTATGGCTGGCCTGATGTTCCCCTTGGGTTTTTCCTGTTTGTGTGACACTACTGTCTTCGTGAAGTTCCCTTTCCACACGTATACTATTTATTACACCTTAACCTATTATTAAGGTCTCTGATAAGTTCAAGACAATCAAAGAAATGTCAATAAAATCAATAAAAAGTAAAGATAAAAGATGCTAAGTTCAAGGAAGTGAGGGATCTCACTCTACTTCACCAAAGGCCCAGGTGAAATATATTGTCTCCAAAAATGTTTTGAGGCACTCAATTCCTTAGTTCTCAGTTTCTGCCTTTTGTATTCAGATTACAATTGATGGATTTGATAGAACAAAAGACTACCTGTTGAACAGGACAGCCCTGCTGGGCACTTTATATAAAAAAGTTGTTGGATCTTGAGGCCTTCTGTAGGAAGCACTTCCTTTCTGCACTACACTGAAATGAAAATAGAGTTTTGGGTGTGTGCATATATTGTATGTAGCACTTGGGCAGTATGAGAAGACATCAACAGGAAGTGGGTACTGTTTTGAAAGAAAAATGTGGCTTCCTAGCCTACAGCCCCCAAATTGTAAAATTAAGAGGTACATTTGCCTCTGAACTCATTATTTCCACTTCACAAATATGACAAATTATTGTTAATAAACTGATTTTCTAAGAATGTTTTTATCCATATCAAACTAGTATACAAACTACAAACAGGTTTAACTGACATGAATAATAATAATAATAATAATAATAATAATAATAATAATAATAATAATAATAATAATAGTAGTAGTAGTAGTAGTAGTAAAGAACTGGAGAAGATAACAAAATACAAAGATCTACAAATAGAAATAGAACAACTATGGCAATGGCAAGCAAGGGTAGTACCAATAGTAATAGGCACCTTGGGTGCAGTCCCAAAACAACTAGAGCACCACTTGAACATCATAGGCATTGACAAATTTGCCATCAGTCAATTGCAGAAGGCAGCTTTGCTTGGAACAGCTTCCATCCTCTGACAATATCTGTAATACCACCAAACATCCGAATTTGCCTATCCCAGGTCTTTGGTAAGGATTCAATAGTTAGACAAAAATGCCCAACCCAGTCTGAACATCTGGCTGACTGTGTGAACAATAACAATAATAATAGGTTGATACCTAGGATGCTGGCAGCAACCCGTATTAACCATCAAACCAGTCAATGATATTTGGGGTACATTTAAAATGTTCAGTTAAGTGAGTGTCATGTTTAATGAATAAGAGACATAACAACAACAACGATGATGATGATGATGCAAAAGGGTAGGGTTTATTTTGCAAAAAACTACCTCACTTGGAATTGCCTATATACTCAGACACTATCTGAACAGCTCTTAGATCCTTGGTTAGTACTTGAACTGTTAAGTTTTTACCAGTCCCAGACTGTGAATCAAATTGAAGATTAAATTAATAATAGCAGCAGCAGCAGCAGCAGCAGCAGCAGTAGTAGTAGTAGAAGACAATGATATCTGTAACAGTCAAAAATCCAGATTTGGCTATCCGAGATCCTTGGTAAGGACTCAATAGGTAGATAAAAATGCCAAACACAGTCTGAACATGTGGCTAACATGTAATAATTAATAATTATGATGATGAAGAAGAGGAGGAGGAGGAGGAGGAGGAGGAAGAAATTAAAGAAATGGCTAAATTCTGGCTGCACAAATGCCTATAAGGCCAAAATTGAGAAGGTGACAACAGGTAGCAAATGCCGTCTTTGAAGTTAGCTGCTGCAAGAAGATTGCACAGAATGTCTACAAAGCAACGGCAGGCCAAGGTATCAGAAATGATACGTTAGAATATCTGCATTTGTCTGTAGGCAACAACCAATCATCTTACAACCTTTGAAATGTAGGACAGCCATGTAACAGGTGCTTTATGGGCTGTAAAGCATCCCTGGTTGTTGTAAATTGCCATGTTGCCTCCCCCTAACTGTCATGTGACTGCATGTCAGATGAACCAGCTTTACAACTCATTGGGGCATTCCATGGTCCCATGACTTTGATTCATGATGTTTTTCTGAGTTTCCAGAGAAGAACACCCATTCACACAAAACCATTCCCTTAACAACAGTGACATTCACTTAACAATCATCCTGAAAAAGGCTGGAAAATTATGTCCAGTCATATGGATTCCATGATGTACAATTGTACATTGTACATAGAGGCTCAATAATGGTTGTAAGTTGAGGACTGCCTGTAATAGAAAATGAAGAGGGTACAGTGCTCTAGGTCTAGGGCATTAGAATTCAAACAGGCAACCACCTACTCCATAATACTCCAGACTCACTAACTGTGGAATGTCTTGAAAATCATTGCGAGAAAATACTGTAGAAGTGATTTAATGATTTAACATAGGAAGAAATGGGTGACCTTAGCAGGGGCTTGGATCTACTTTACTTTTGTAGTGCTAATCACCCACTATATTCAACAACTAACTTACCACTTTTGACCTTTTTGCTTCTGGAACTACATAATTTGTGCTTAATTGCATGTTTAATAATAATTTTAAACTAACAGCAGTATTAGAGAAAAAGCATACAATTTCTGCCATTTCTGATGAACTGTAGTAATAGTACATTTCTGATGAAAAGTAGTAATAGTAATAATAGTACTACTAGTAGTAGACTATTTGGACAAAAATGCACTGATTTTATCTATCAAGCTAGATAGGAACTTAGAGAAATTGTTACACTATACTATAAAATATTATTATTACTATACAAAACTATGATTTTAAGTATTAATACTACTATATCTATACCTATAAATATTACCATTACCTATATTGTACTGTACTGTAATATATATTTCTAGTTTATATATTATATAGCACATATTGTTATACTCTACTATATTACAATACTACAGTACAACGTTGGGATCTTTTCAACTGTGTTTCAGTTAAAGTTAGGAAGTTAAATATTGTTATTAGACCATATACCAAATCTTAATTAAAATGGGACAGAGGCGCAACCTGCCACCCTCCCCATAACATTTTATGCATATAAAGTCATCCTACTTGCTCCTGTACTATTTGTGATCCCTAAGTATTCTCCATTCAACAGGTATACAAGTTAAGAACAAGAGCTAGGCCTGGAAACAAGAGATAATACCTGGTATAAGGTGATATATATCCTGATAGATTTACTACACTGGTACTCAGTTGTTAGATATATCTAGCAGATCCACAGATCTATTCTCTGATTGCATCTGTTTTTAAAGATTTCACATGAAAAAATTTAAAGATTTCTCTTCCTCAAGAGAATAGAAGCAACTCAAACCATATGGAACAAGAAACTGATATTGGTTACTTTGCCTTATATTCAATACTACAATAATATAATATTACAAATAGTACCAGTAATATTAATTAAATTAACTTCAAATGCATCTCCAGAGCATTCCCCTGAATCTCCCAAAACAAAGTCGCCTGGAGAACAGTCAGCAATATTGAACTATATTGAACGGTTCCCATTCACAAGTCTCATTCCCTTTCTTAAAAAAACAGGCACAGCAAACTGGACAATCTTGCTATGTCAGCACAATAGTTTTCAGCCTCCTGCAATGTGTATATAATAATGGTGGACTTCACCTGCATAGATTGGCAGGATTATTTTTATGTTTCAATAATCAGAAAAATATCACTAAAAAGTTCAACAGCCAGAAATATTGCAAATTCTTGCCTTTGTTCTTTTGTTTTGTTTATTTAAAATACATGACTAGATTCTGATTTTTTCCTCACAGAGCAATAATAACTTCCCATCATAAAATATTGTTTTAAAAAATGCTATGTCTTATTGTGAAAAAAAAATCAGAAAATTTCTTCTGCTGTGCCTTCTTTCATTTGCAAAAATATAAGAAAGAGGTAATAGGAAAGAGGTTCTTAAAATGAAATGAGCAGAATAGTACCTTTTTTGCTTAATGTCTTGGCTTTTAGAATTATTAAGGAAACCACCGACTCCATTAGCTGAAAATGCAAGTGATATATATTCTCCAATCACAAAAGTCAAGTAGCATAATGAGAAAGCAGGACTGTAATTAACTATAAATAAAGCCAAATAGGCATGGCAACCAGAATTGACAGTTGAGATATTGAAGTGATGGATAACTTTTGATTTTTAAGGTTGATTATTAATGATAAAGGAACCAGCAATTTAGGAAAAACACACTGCAGCCTAGCATTTGGTAAAGGAACAACAGAGGGCGTGGGACAGAAATTCAGCTATCATATTGGTGTCTGTATATAATGAGGATTAGAACATTGCAGGAAGTGGTTTTCCTGTGACGGTCTATGGAAGTGTAAGTTAGACTTTGAAGAAGCAAATTAGGAAGAGTTTTGTTGCTTTTTGAATGTTAGCATTGGAGAAGATTCCTGAGAATACTATGGGTAGCCAAGAAAGCAAACAAATAGGATTATAGAACAAATCAATCCAGAGTTCTCACTTAGGTATAAATGATTAACCTCAAATTATCCCATTTTAGAAATATTATGCAAATATCCAACTCCTTTGGGGAGTCATAATCTAGAAAACGCAGAAGGAAATTAAAAAAGTGGGGAAGCCACAAGGTTGATTAACTCAATTGTTGTAGTGATTATACATTTGAAACCCTGAAAAACTAAGTTCCGAACAGATAGTTCTAAAAAGGGTCCATTTATGTGGATGTTAACACCACATTGATAGCTCCCAACCAATCAACCAACTAGAAAGCTCCAACTTCATAATTCTCTCTTCATAAGAAGATTGGATATGGTTAACAGACTTGTTTTTAAAAGCCTGGAAACCAAATCTAGCACATAAGACATTGATTGCTTAAAGCACAGCTTATACCTACATACACCACTAGAAGATTTCTGTTTTGAACATACTGATGCAGTAATCATCTGGTGTTATATGTGACACATAACATACAAACATTCCTAGTAAATAGTTTTGCAAATTAGCCTGCATAGTTGAAATGCTTTATGTCAGATCAGATCATTGGATTATCCAGTTCTGCATTAGCTACTTCGATTTCCAGAATCTCTTCAAGTGGTCCATGGTTTTTTTTTTCTATCCTAGCTCTCCAATTTTCTATTCCAGATATGGCAAGGATTGAGCATGGGAACTTTGGCATTGTAGAGATTGTACTTAGCAACTACCTTCTCCCCAGTTCAAGTCATGCACAGTGCTACTGAAGAGAATCCATTCACATTTCTAATCAATATCATTATATCCAGGTTGCATCTTTGCACCTGGGGACTTGCCCATAAATAAAAGCTTTCTTACTGTTGTTGCATAAAAAGTGGACCAGCATCACAACCAAAAAGGGAAAGAAAGCTTTTATTTATATAAACATGCTGATTTGAACTACAAAATTAGATTATAAAAACCATATAAAATTCCTCTGTAGTTTTTCAAAAAATTTGGACAGCTGCTGGCATACTACATTTGTCTTTGGCAGTGATCAGTTTCATCTTAACCGTTTACTCTTCACCACATTTCCTTAAAGTTATTGACAAACGGTCCATATGCTTTTGCAAGAGCTGAGCTCTCAAAAGACGGAAATGTCTTGCACAAATCCACTTCCTGTTCACGAAGAGTATGTGGGTTAACATAAGCAACTGAAGTTTGAAAACTTATTTGTTGTAACCCTAGCTACATCTAGCATTACATTGTTACTCCAAGCTGACATACTGTTCTTTCACTTCACTCTTATTCATCTCCTTCTCTTCTTCAGGACCTGTCTTCCAGGTAGAGACCCAGATTAAACAGCTTCTTGTCTTCAACTCATATTGGCTCTGATCTCAGTAAGGAAAGAAATTATGTTGTTATTCCTCCTGTCATTCTTTACTTATGTTGTTCCCAATATCTTGCCCTTTCACAGGATCTGACAGAAGACATAGGACTTAAGCCATCAAAGTGATAAATTATAATAAGATTCTTATAATTAGAAAATGATTAATTGACAAAATATGTTTCAGTGCATCAGCCTCAAGAATATCCTATATGTGTAGCAATCAAGCCTCAACTGAGCCTCAACTGATGCCGTTTAGATCCCTGATGCAGTTCAGAAATGAGAGAATGACTGAAGCCAAGTATTTTGCTTTCCTCCTGGAACAAGTAGTCCTCAACCTATGACCACAACTGAGTCCAAAGTTTATGCTGGTAAGCGAGACCATTCAGTGAGTTTTGCTCCATTGTATAACCTTTCCAACCACAGTTGTTAAGTGATTCACTGCAGTTGTTAAGTAGTAACACATCTGGCTTCCCCCATTGACTTTGCTTGTCTGAAGGTTGTAAAAGGTGATCCCATGACCCTGGGACACTGCAACCTTTATAAATACATGCCAGTTGCCAATGCCTCAATTTTAATCATGTGTACATGGAGATGTTGGAATGGTCATCTAAAAAAATAGCCATAAATCATTTTTTTCAGTGCTGTTGTAACTTTTAACAGTCACTCAATTAATGGTTGTAAGTCAAGGACTACCTGCTTGTATGAATGTCTTGCTGGTGGCCATGGTTACTGTAGCAACCAATGTATGGGAACATCCATGACCTATTCTCAAAATTCCAGATGTGCACATTAGCACCTCCATAGCTAGGGCTCTTGCCTAAAGTGCTTCATTCTGTAGCATCTTTCTGATTTAAAATCTTGGGAAGGGGAGAAGACACTTGTAGCCCACCCATATTTTCCATCACTTTCTGTGTCTTTTCTTTACCACTGAAAAGAAATCCCAGAATAACTTTCTCCTTTCTTTCCCTTTCCCTTTCATTCCTGCCTGCCTGCCTACTAGAAGCTGTATGTTTAGAAGCGGTCTTTTGTTTGTTCTGTTCCTTTATGACATGCAATAATTTAATCATTGCAAAAATAATTCCTTTGCTGTCTCAGTGCAGGTTTGAAACTGTAAACAGAACCCAAGAAAGCAGTTTATCCAATATGAGTGTGCAGGTGCCTATTTCACACCTAATTTTGAGTGTTTTAGTATTAGGGTGGGTTTTTTAAAAATATAATCTGCAGGGACCTTTTCAGATTTGACCTAGTTTAATGAACTTCTTGTTTTGAAGGCTGTTTTATTTCTGAAGCTTGAAATGATTAAAGCACCAACTTTAAATCAGAAAATGTGGCTTAAAGGCAACTTCATTTTTTAAGCTACATTGCTTAAATTATTGCTGTGGGAATATAATACAAAATATAAAATACATTTTCCTTAATAATGGATAGTAATAATCTCTTAAAACTATGCATTCTTTCACACTTCCTTCATTATCACAAAAAGGCAGTGGTCTTCCATTTTTAGTGATACGTTTAAATTTAATCAGTTACTAAACTGGCTCTTGGGGAGTCTGGTTCTTTTTACTTTTCCTAATTTTGTAGGATTTGGCTCAGTTGCCCAAGCTTGTTCATTCATCAGGTACCTGAACTTGTAGCACACTGACATCGAAGTCACGTGGCAAAGGAAAGGGCAGGTTTCAATTTCTTTCACCTCTTGATGAATGAGCAATCAACCTGTTCCAGATTATAACAGCAGGGATAGGGAGACTGAGAACCTTCAGCTCTTACGTACTATATGTATAGTTCCCAACAATCCCAATGAGAACAGTAAATCTGGAGAATGATAGAATTTCATCCAAATCTCAGTGGTCGTCTCTGTCTCTAAAGAATCAATTTTTCATACTTAAGATTATTCTGAACCTTGATTCCAATAATGTCTGGTCTCTGGAGATTCCAATAGTGTCTGTAACAAACTGTAACAGCTTGACTTGGCAGTTGGGCTGGTTAATATGTGGACTACAATATTGCAATAATGTTAAGATTGACTACCATTAGGTGTGCAATCTGGAGATGACTTTGTTTAGAAAATTTAATATAAAATAGAGTTCCTTAGCTGTAAAATGTGAATATATTTAAAGGTATTAAACATGTATTTCCCAAACTGGTTCAAAGTCAGTTTAAAATTCTACATGGCTAAAGATGCAGATATTGGAAAAACCATCTACAGGTAGTCTTCAACATACAACAGTTTGTTTGTGACTGTTCATAGTTACAACAGTACTGAACAAAGTGACTTATAACCATTTTTCACAATTATGACCATTTCAGCCTAACTATGGTCACATGACCAAAATTTGGATGCTTGGCAATTGGTTCATATTTCTGATGGTTGCAGTGTCCTGGGGTTATGTGATCAGCTTTTATGACTTTATGACAAGCTAAGTCAATGGGGAAGCCAGATTCACATTACATTATTAATTTAACAACTGCAATGACTCACTTAACTTCCTGTCACAAAGGTCATAAAATGGGACAAAACTCACTTAACAAATGTCTCACTTAGCAACATAAATTTTGGGTTCAATTGTGGTTGTAAATTGAGGACTGACTGTACTCCCATACCAACTGACTCATAAATAAAAACAAGTGAGGAGAGGTCTTTCCTCCAGGCAGCTTCTACAGCAAAGAAAGAGAAAACCATCCATACCTATTAACACTATTGCTATCTTTTGGCACAGAGTTCTCACAAATGACCAAGCTCAGATTCTCAGATTCTTTGGAACACATTATGTAAAGATCAAAGTTTATAATGGGGTTTTATATTTCCTTCTATAAGTAGAAGAGGAGAGGAAAACCAGCAGCAAAATGGGTTGACTCAGATAAAGTGGCAATTAGAGGTCGGAAGATCTGAAAGAGCAAGTTAGGAATAGACTGGCATGCAGAAAATCTATCTATGTGGTTGCCAAGACACCAACACAGTGGTACGTAACCAGTATCTTCTGGCACAGGAAATTCTCTGCTAGAATTTTCAATGGATTCAATGGATCTTCCCCAGTTTGGCATCCCCCTAATGCAAGGATCTTCAAACTTGGCAAGTTAAGACTTATGGACTTGAACTCCCAGAATTCCTGAGCTAACATGACTGGAGGAGGAATTCTGGGAGTTCAAGTCCACAAGTCTTAAAGCTGTCAAGTTTGAAGACCCCTGCCCTAATGTATTGGAAATACAACTCTTGGAATTCCCAGCCAGGGTCCCATTGGGAATTCTGAGGATACTATACTATGTGTATTTTTCCTTCAACTTAATATATTTTATTTATAAATTCTACCTTGTTTTTTATGGAATGGCCTAGAAGCTCTACTGAATGGCAGCAGGTAAACCTTTCTATTAAAGATGCAGCCTTTTAAAATACATAAATAATGGATTTCAGTGCTAATGTTTATGGAGGAACAAGCTCCATTTAACAGTAAGGTTTACTTTGGAGTAAAAATATATAGGATTGTACTAATAGCTTGGTGAGAGATTTATAACTTGAAAAACTCTTTACCTGGATAATAGGTTTGAGCTTCTCCACCTTTAAGAATCAGTGGCTAACAGGCTTCTTTCCCACCTGCAGTTTTCCTCCTCTTTTCAGAGACAAATTATTGAGAGAAGGGAGGACAAGACAGCTGTCTGATAACCTTACCTTGGGAAAATCAAAGCAACTTCAAGGATAGGCAGATAAAAGCTACTATTGTGTAGACCAAGCAGTGTTGGTTTTGCCCTTGATAAACTCATGAGAAATAAATCATGAGAAATAAAAGGTGGGACAATTTCACATGCAGTTGAGAAAGTAAATAATAGAGAAATCCCCAGGGATTTTGATGAAAAGCTGCAGCCACAAATGGGATGTTTGTGAGCATCTGGCAAAAGAGAAATGTTCCAGAAAGCCAGAGGGGTTTTTTTTGCAGCTTTCCTATGCAAAGGGCAATTCCTAACCAGTCTTATACAAAACGAAAAGGATTACTTGGTCTCAAATATGTATTTTAATGGTCTACTGGGACAAAGGTTCCACCTGATGGAAAGCTAAATGCTTTCTCTCGGGCATTAGTTTTCCATCATTTTGGAATGGTGGATTATGAGCTTGGTTTGCCTTGTTTTGGTTTTTTAAGCTATTTTCTGCTTTAATAATATGTAAATATGTAATAAAGCCACCAAGTTGCAATTTGTGAAACAGGTGACCATATAAGTTGATTAAATAACTCAATAAAATTCTGATAGCCCCTAGATTCTTGACCTTTTCTTATAATTAGTAGCTACACACAGATACACAGGCTTTCTAGAGCCCACCACATAACTATCCTTTTTTTTTTCTTAGCATCAAACTGAAGGTATTCACCTTACATTTTAAAATTTTAGTTTTTCATCAAAGAACACTTTACAGCTATTGAAAATTATTTTTCATAGCTTTTCAGAAAACAGGATGACTCCAACAGGAGATATTATTATTAATATTAGTATTATTTCTATTTTAATTAAAAATCAAAATTTCTAATAAGTTATGATTTGCATGCAGTAACAAGACAAATCTTCCTCTTGAGTAACAATGTGGCTGAAGAAAAACATAGATAGTAGTTGAACTGTAGTCATGTTTTATCTTAGATAGCTCTACAGGACTAGCAGGTATATAGTTATAGCAAGGAGATAGATATGGTGGCCCATTATATTTATTATTATTAATAGTTGTAGTAGCAATGGTATTGGCATTCCTGCAATTAAGCAGAGAAAATAATTTTTCCAAAATAATTACTTGACAGTGTTTAGAGTTATTTTTTCCCCCTGATTTAAATAAACTAAACTTAGCAGATTTTTATTTAGTTCATTTTCCATGGGGAGCAATTGGAAATCTTTTTTCCAATTTTTGGGTAATTTGCCCACAAATGTTAACAGGGCAAACTTTTGAGGACTACAGAAATTACATAAAATGGTTTCAAAGCCATATGAGGTGCAAGGATTCCCATCTTTGTACCAGTAATTGCTTTAGTGCCAGCAGCAATTTATCCAGAGATCTGTGCCAGCTTTTCCAACTAATGTTTTCTATATAGGTTAGAATACCCCACTAGAGATGATGGCTATGTTCTGAAGGTGAGAAAAGCTGTTCTAAGCACTCTAGGCAGCAATTAGAGATTTCCATCAATAATTAAGATGACACCTGTACACAAGGGAATTTCAGCAACCAGAACGGAAAAGTTTAGGTATCTTTCAAGTCAGCATCTTCCATGTATTGTCTTCCTATGGAATTCCTATTAATCCAGGCAAGCCTTTGTTCATTTACCTAGATATGCCAGTAACAGTGTTTGATTTCCAGGTAAGCTAGTTATGACATTGTAAAGAGTATTAAACACCAACAAAAACTTCAATGCAAACCTGAATGAAGTTGATGTAATCTGATAGGATTCATGCTGGACTTCAGTAGACTGTCAATAGGAGGCAGAGTGTCTGAACTATATTACATTTATATTCTAGAAAGCTGTAATGTTTGTAAGGGAACAAACCATAATATCTTATTATATATTTAGATAGGTAGGCCACTTAGAAATGGTATTGATTGAAGCAGCATATAAACCTAATAAAATAAATAAATCATAAAGCACACTCTTCAAAATAAACTATTTCCTAATGTTAAGCAACCTTTCCTAATTGTGTCTGACGAATACCCTGAATGTTTGTCCTTAAATTTTGCATGAATTCTTTTTTTTGCAAACAAGTATTTGCATTTCTTACATAAAATATATTTGCATAGACTTTTCAAGTGTTCAGTGTTCACTTGCATTATCAAACTGTAATCTTATAACAATCCTGTTAGGTCACATTATTATCCAGCAAATTACAACGGGAGGATCTATTAATTGGGCTTCAGAGGAAAAGGCACACAGTGTTAATGGAGTATTTATCCATTCATTCCAGGAAACAGGTTCAAGAGTCTTATTATCTCTATAAATCTTCCCTTGGTTCAAATACAAAGAGGAAGGAAAGAGGTGACAAAGAAAATAATCAGCTTTTGATTATTAAATATATTGATGTTATTAATGCTTGGCAATTCTTTAAATTTCAAAATGATATTTTATTTCATGTGTGAGTGCAATTTACAACAGTTCATTTAGTGATAGTTCAAAGTTACAACGGCTCTGAACAAAGTGAACAAATCACTGTTTTTCACAGTTTTTCACATGTGACTGTATGACTGTAACTTTGTCACTTGTATCCTTACGATTTACATTGACTGTTTCCTAGTATGATTTGATTGCTTATTGTACCCTATGACTGTTATTAAGTAGTGTACCTTATGATTCTTGACAAGTGTATATTTTCTTTTATGTACACTGAGAGCATTTGCACCAAGACAAATTCCTTGTGTATCCAATCACACTTGACCAATAAAGAATTGTATATTATATCTTACAATTGTTGCTGCACTCCCATGGTTATTTGATCAAAATTCAGACCCTTGGAAATTGACTCAGATTTATGACAGTTATAGGTCCCAAGGTCATGTGATCACCTTTTGTGACTCTCTGTGGGGAAATCAGATTCACTTAACCATAGTGCTAACTTAACAGATGCAGTGATTAACAACTATGGCCAGAAAAATCATGGGGGAAAACTCACTTAACAACTTAGCAACATAAATTTTGGGTACAATTGTGGTCATAAGTCAGGATTACCTATAGCAGCACTTGTCTGGCAATGATGGTATGGCAGCTTTAGAGGGCAGTCTGAGATTTTGAGAAAAGTTAGTTACTTTTACGAATTTGAGACCAATGCTACAAAATTAAAAATTCTGCATACTCCAAAGTATCTTTCTGGAATCAGACCCAAAGCATTTTATAGCCCTAATTGCAATTCTGTAAAATAAGATAAGGAAAACACAGCAAGGAAAAATGGGGACACTTCAATTTCCCCCAAACTTGGGCTTTTTTTTTCCCCCTCTGAGGCATTAAAGTATCTCAAGACAACTCTGTTCTCATCTATCCTGTCTGATCTGGCTAGTTGAAGAAATCCCTGCAGCGATGGAAATAAAAAGTGGCACAGAAATACATTTTTTTGTTACTTTTTCTCCTTTAATATTAATAGTGCACATAAACCTTTGATCCTGAATGACAGCCATGACATTGATCCTCACATATTACTTTGCAGACCAGTGGAATCAGTGAAATAGTCTAAGGGTGGAGCAAGCGATCAATTTCATTTATTTATAATATCCAAACTTTTTCAAGTGTACATGTATTTCTGGAACAAAAGTAAGCCTCCAATTGCACTTAATTTACTAAACAATATTGTTTATAAAGTGTTTTTTTTTCCTTAAAAAATAAAAATGTGTTTATATAAATTATCTCCAAAAATTCAATCAAGTTGTTCTCTGGTCTAGAGTGGTTCTTATGAAATGAATTACTATTAGAGTCATGCACAACCATTCTATGAGAGTCAAAGGAATTCTACATTCAGCCCATTTGATTCCTGGTCCTGGATAGAAACTACAGAGAAAAATGTCCTGTTTATTTAACTTCTGGAGGCATCCCATGACCCCAGCTGGAAAATGATGGATCCTTGAGGATAAATAGCAGGAAGGATGATAAATGTACATAAAATTACACATGAAATCAAGAAAATGGAACTTTCCCCTCATCTCTAATAATAACATTTAATGAACATGAATGGCAAGTCAAACAGAAGTAGCACAGAACACATGATTTGAGTTAGAATTCATTTAATTAACATATAATAATGGCTACCAGCTTGGATATCCTTAACAGCAAACTAGACAGATTCACAAATACCAAGATTATAAACTAATTGAGGGTAATATGCTAGAATTGAAGAGTCCCCAGCAAATTTTCTCAGGCCCCTCCAATTACTGTTAACTCTCCATAGAAAGAAGAGACAGGGTATCAGATTTGAACCCCAGAGGCTTTTAGCCAGGGTTAAAATGATGTGACAATCTATATGGTTTTTCTAAGAACATAAGCAGGGAATCTTTGAATAACAACTTCTAGGACTGTGATGGAGACCTATGACGCCTGGGCCAGAAATGGTACGCGAGCCATCACCCTAGCTTAGTTCTGTCATGCATGCGCACGTGAATCCCACCAGCCAGCTGGTCTTTGGGTCTCTGCCATGCATGCAAAGGGGATGGGGCACATGCACGGGGGATGCAAGCATATTGCATTTTGGGAAGGCACGTGTGTGCACGCTTTGGGCATTCAGTGCCAAAAATGTTAGCCATCACTGTTCTAGGAGAAAAGGTGGTTGCTCTCATTCTTGGGTGATTCCTAGCTAATTGGCCACTTTGGGAAATGAGCTATCTCCTTATCCAGTGCTCTCTGGATTACACTTATAGTTTGGTTTGCATACACCATCCATTCAGATAGTATAAAAATACAGCCTTCTTTGTTCCAAACATATGCAGCTTCCCTGTAGTTTTTCCATAACTTGGTTTCCTGCTGTGATTTTTTGCATTAACAGATGAACTGAGAGTGCTTTCTGAATCTTAGGAATCAGGTTTGTCTTATCTCAGTGCTGTAATTATCACTCAATTATTTAGGGCTATCCAGATGTCATACCTGTTGTTCTTCCATAATATGTTATGGGTGAAGATTTATTTTGTTGGTGGAAATACCCTATAAAGCCCACTAATTATTCTTTTCTGAATTCCAGGAGTTTAAACAAAATGTAGCACCAAGCATTCTTTTTCAGTGACAACAGATTTTAATACGAATTTCAACACTTATAAAAGGACCCTCTACAATCAAGTCAACTACTAGTTTTCCCAAAGGGTATTTTGTTCTGAGAAATTGAAATACTCCTATCTCAAAATCAGATTGCTGACAAGTTCAACAGCAAAACAATACTTCCCTCTCCATGGATTGGCAATGAATGTGAAAAGAAGTATCATTAATCAGGATGTTTGATTATCATTGCTTAGGTAGATCTGTATCTGGAGAGAGTACATCACATTATTGGGTTCCCATCCCAAGCAGTTAAAAAGTAATTTCCCCTATATTTTAATTACAGATACTATTTTCTAATTTAGCATTTCTATCTATCCTTTTGCTTTGCAGAAGTATTAGACTACAATTCCCAGAAATTCTATTAGCATGTTGGCTGAAAATGCTGAAAGTTGTAATCCCAAGTTGTATTTGCAGGATGTGATGTATTCAGAGGGCTGCTCTATTGCTAGCAGGACAGCAAATTAAGTTACTCCATATTCATCACACAAATTTTTGCCTCAGGAAAAAAAATGCCTTTGAATGATTTAGAGGGAAAAGTGCTTTGTTTTCATTCATGGCAGCTAAAAATGTGAATCACTGGACCATATATAAGGGCATCTCCACAGAACTGTAGTCCCAGTCTGTTTTTCTTAAATGCTGTAAGTGGCAGTGTTGTGGCATTCATGTAAAAAAAAGGGGGGGCAGGGGGCAAAGCTGAAAACTTTTTGTTCTGTGTAAAATAAAGTGTTGAAATGGGCAGGTGAGGAGCACTGCAGCAAAATAACAACAGGTTTGGCTTGTGATTGCTGATTACCTCAATTGTCCCACTTTGAGAAAAGTGACATGACTCCAGGCCAGAAAAGTTTAATTTAACTATCCTTTACACCTGATTGTTTCTGAGCAACTGTGTCAATTACACAGATTCTGCTAACTTGCTGATTGGCTCAACAATCAATTTTGCAGAAAAACAATTTTTGTTGTTAAGCGAGAAGTATGCAGAGTTTTGCCCCATGTTAGGCCTTTTTTGCCACATTTGTTAAGTTGCAATTCTTAAATTAATAATGGTTAAATGAATCTGGTTTGTCGTTAAGTGAATCTGGTTTGTCATTGACTTTGCTTGTCAGAAGGTTGCACAATGGGGTCACATGACTCCAGGACATTGCAACCATCATAAATGTGAATTGGTTGTCAAGCATCCAAGTCACGTGACTATGGGGATGCTGCAATGGTTATAAGTGTGAAAAAGTCATAAGTCTTTTTTTCAGCGCTCCTGTAACTTTGAATCATAACTAAATGAACTGTTTTAAGTCGAGGACTGCCTATAATTATGGATATGAAAATGAACATTAACTTTTTAATGATTCTACAAGAATTATTAAAATAAGGGAGAATAATCTGCTTTTAGCAATTTATGAACACACGTTTCTCAACATCTACAAATGAAAAAAAAAAAAGCTCATTCAACTCTATGCTCTTTGCTGACAATACCCATATCTCCTGCTTTTCAAGTTAATCCTTTTTTTCAATCCAGGCATCATCTTCTCTCCAAAGATATCTTTTGTTATTCAAAATAATGTTAAAGCAAACTGGCACAATAAGTATTTAAATTATTGATTATAATAGAGCAAGTACCATTTCTAGTTGATCCTAAAAAGGTAATACCCACATATCTATGAATTTACACAAAATGACACACAAAGAGCAGGAGCTATTCTCCAGCTTCAAATAGAGAACTATAGATCATACATTGCTCTGCCACCATCTTCTATACTAGAGAGCTGATCATTCATTTCAGGATACTTAAAATAAAGCAAACTTCTTTCTGGTGGCAGGCACATGATTATTGTAAAGCTTTGGAGCAAACTAATAGGATAAGAGTAAGTTAGTAGTTGATTAAAAAAAACAACCTCTGAAGCTATCTGGTACAAAGTTCAGTTGTGGTTCTCAAAGGAGTTTATTTTCTATGTTTTTAATTTGGCTCACCAAGGATTTGTTTTGTCACATCTAAACTTAAGTGCTCAGAATGCTGTCTCCTTAGAGACAAAATCCAACAAGAACCTGAAAATACCAAATCCAGACACCACCACCCCTTTCAAATATGGCCAGGCTTTTTCAATCCAGTTTTCTCCATTGTGTTGGGATTACAATTCCCTTGAAATCTCAGCCACCATGATGAAGGCAGAGAACGACTATGCAGTCTCAAGACAGCCAGATGAGCCAAGAAGGCTGCTTTAGGAACACAGCTGTATAGCAGCATCCGATATGAAGCACTGCTCTGTAGAATTTGGACAGGGTACCTCTTGGGAGAGGGAGGGGGGAAGACATTATTCCCAGAACTGGGTGGTGGTGACAATGGGTGATGTAGTTCAACTTCATTTAGGCATTCAAGGTTACAAAAGGGCAGCGAGGAATTGGCTGCTGTTACACTAACATCAATTAAGAAAACAGGAAAAAAGGGAAGAGCTATCTTTTCATGAAGCGGGTCTGTGGTCTACAACAGACATATATTTCTGGAAACATTAGGAAAAATTTAAGCTCCATGGGGAACTGGAGGCAACGTAAGAACACACACCTCTCCAGATAAATGAACTACGGGAGCTGTTCTCACTTCTCTCTCCTTCATAATCACATCCTCCCTCTAACTTAAATAGGGATCCTAACAAGACAGAATATGGGTCTGTTGAATTCTGTTCCTATTCATTCGACTATTTTATTCCCGCCACAGATTTTCAGCACGAGAACAGCATTTCATGTCGTTTTAATCAGAGAGAAATGTGGCACAAGATAACATAGAACCCACCCACAGAAGTCTCAAACATTATCACATTACAAGTCATGGTTACTTCAAAGCGGTTTACATCGACTATCTCTCCCTGTTCTGCACAAAATACCTTTTCCCCTTGTTTAGGCTACCTCGCCCTCGATATCCGTTTGATGTTAAAGACCCCCCATCCAATCTAACACAATGATGAAGGGGAAAGGAAGGTGAAGTTAAAAATTGGCTTTTGCCGCGGTAGAAGGTTGAGCCGGGCTTCCGAGAGACTTACCAGAACAAGTCCGAATCGTTCTTCCAATTCTTCAGCGTTGGGCATAGGTAGTTTAGGGGGTGCAGGCTGTTTGGGAGGCAGAGGCGAAGAACCAGTCGGTTGGGTTTTAATCTCCTTCGCTGGAGACATTTCCATGCTGCTGGCTGCATTGCCCATTCTCAGATTTTTAAGATTACAAAATACAATTTGGAAAAAAGGTTGCGAGTTGAAAATTCCCCCGGTTTTCCCCTGAAGCAGAAAACAGTTCAAGGGGAGGAAGAATTTCCTATAAGAAAAATCACACCCATAAAAAAAAAAAAAAAAACAGGCGGGAAAAAGGTGGGGGTTGTTCCAGAAACTCCCTACACGTGCTTAAAAAATCTTCAAAGGCAAAAAGGAGCCGTGATAGTTGTCCATGATTTTGCTCTGGCGTTTGGAGTTACCGGAAACAGGAGAAATAACGGCCGCGGCAGACTAGAGGCAACGTCGCCCAACGAAGTGACCGCTGAGCTCCGCTCCTTTGGGGCCACCACCAGGCAGGAGAGCGCTGCCTCGCGCTTTCCTACATTCAGACTGATGGGTTCAATTTCCACGCGAAGGTAGCATCGCAACTTTTTTTCAGAAAAAAAGGAGGTGCATCCTCTGATCCACTGCAAGCGACGGAGAGAGACAGCGCGTGGTCGCTCTTGAGAAGGCGAGAAGTGACGAGCTCCTCAGCTTAACTTCCCCCTCGCCTCCACCCCAAAAGAGGAAGGACCGAAAACGAGAGCACAGGAAGTCACAGTGCAGGTGTTTGGCTTGGAATAATCGTGCACCGAGAATAAGATAGCGGCAACTTTTTCTACACCGCTGCGCTGCAGGTCCTCTTCTCTAGAGGTCGCAGGAGAAAACGTTAAATCTCTCCTCCGGTGGCTTCGTCCATTGGCACGGAAGGTCTGCGTTGGGCTGAAAGGCAGAAAGCAGCCGCAGAGGGAGCGCGCGGATTTTGCAAAGTCTGGGATGGGTAGATGGGGAAAGCAAGGGAAGAGAGCCGAGAGGGACGACGCAGCTTGCCCATTCCCCCAAGCAGAAGCCTTGGCCTGGAAGGGGAGACGCCTGGGAGAAAAAGGACGGTGACGAAATAGAAGAGTCACCTGCTAGCGGAATGAGGGTCTCCGGCAGCAATAGCAATCGAGACAAGGGACGGGAGGAGAGCTCCCTGGGTCTCAAAACCCACGGATTCCCGTTCGGGGAGTATTATTAGCTTCTTAATTCCTTTTCAAATTGGGTAGGACAAGATTCAGAATTTTTGTTAGGACTGCAGGTTTTGAAAGACAGGCTCTTTACACAAGTCGGCGCCTTCCAGATGTGCTGGACTACAACTCCTATTATCCTCAGTCAGCAAAAGTGGCGGGTGGTGAGGCGCACAGGTGGAGGAAGGCTGTCTCTGAGAGTGGGAAGACAAAATTGAGCCCTACCCTGAAACAAGAGAAGAGCAAATGGGCATCGGTGGCTCGAAGCAGGATATATCACATCCACCAATATCTATTTTAGGATGTGGGGTACACTTATACATATAACATTAGAAAAGGGAGAGGTGGGCGGAGGAATCACGTGTCAAGGATGGAGGGGCTTTAGGTTCCTCAAATCTTCGCCACCTTTTGAAGGGAGGAAATAGACGTCATTTTGACGCTGAGTGCACGCATCCTGCGCCCGCGCCATCATCCTTTCAAGACACCATCCCGCAAAATTGCTGGATAACCTCGTCTCACACGGCTCAGTTAATCTTCCCAACGATGGAGGCAGAAAGGTGCAACGCCGGAGGAACAACATGCATTATTATTTCTATAAACTCACGTCGCTAAATCAATTTGCATTAAAGGACATCAGCATCCTCCAGTCTCTTTCGAAGCAGCAATGGTAGAGACGCGTTCCATCAAAGTACACCCGAAAATTCTCCCTCTAGCGGCAGATGGTTAAAATGACTCTCTTGAGCAAACTTTTAATGGGAGCCAACTGATATCTTCCTTCACATCCAAAAACCGTCGGGTGTTAAAAGATCCCAGTAGCCTTCTGATAGAGTAAGCCCTGATTAGCCTGACTATTGATTAGACCTGCTTCGATTCCTAACAGGAGAGAAGTGGAGGGCACTAAAACAGGCAAAGGCGGAGTTAAGTCTTCTAGATTTTTATTACAATTTTTACTTCCACTACAACATTCTGCCAGAGCAGATTTAGCTCATGAATTATCAAGATGCAGTAACAAAATCACAATAGCCCAAGGAAGGCAAGCAAAAATGGGAGAGGCTACTGCTAAACAAACTTGGCAAGATTCATAGTACTTGTGATTCTGGTTTTGCTTCTTAAAATCTGAGCAATTGCCATTAAATTAGAACTCTTCTAACGTCATCTTTTGCTTTCATAGTAGTCAATCTTTGAAAAGCTCAATAGTACGATCATACTCCCATTATTGGTCAAAAGCAGCTGGCATTGAGATTCTAATGTTAAACACCATATGCAGCAGTAAAAATCAATAGCCATACTGCAGAACAGTGATTTACTACTGCATTGTCCACAATGGGTAAGGTTTCTTATTCTCCAATTGTTCTTAAACTAACCCTTTGAGGAAACTTCCTTAAAAAAATCTGGCCAGTATTCCTTCCCAATTCCCTCCTGCAATATAGTTTTCCTATATTAAGAATATTATATTCCAACCCTAATTAAACTTATGAATGCTGAACTGCTTTTACGCCTATCTTGTACTGTTGTAGCTTATGATAAAACAGAACATGAAAGGTTCTGGAGTTACTTAATATTCTTAATGGCAAGCATCACCTGGCAGAAAATGACTTTTCTTTCAGTTTCAGGAAGCCATTCTTAACAAAATTGATGGACAAGCCTGTCCAGTTGTAAAACAACTCATTGTGTTTATTCTGGTATGTTTCGTTTTATTTCACTTCTCTCCCTGCTTCATCCCAATGCTTGTGAACCCCTTAGGACAAGGACTTTTATCTCTTAATTTTATAAAGTACCATATATGGATGTGTATTTGTAAAAATACACTTTTGAAAAATATATGTATTTCAGTAGCTACACTATTCAAAATTTAAGCAAGTCTTTTCAGTCTTTTTTTTTTTTGGTCAATACTTCCTAAGGCTAGGAAAGATCCATGTGAAAGAACTTCTCTCAGTTCAGAGCTACTAAAAATGTGTTTCTCCATGAATCCTGCCCAATTATCAGCACATACAAAATGAAAGATATTCAACATAGACTACCAAGACAAAGCACAGTGTTCTCCAGAACCACCATTGAGCCTAACCCACATTAGAACAGACCCAGGCATTTTTATTTGCAGAATTCTTCACAGAATTGTCTTGGGGGATTGCTGAACACTGCTAACATTTAAAAGAAGCAAGCTGTAACAAAATCTTTACAATATGAAATTGACATAGATTCCAATAGTAGTGGAAGAATTTTTTCCTATCATGATAATGGTTATATTCAATAAGATACTCTTCACCTTTGCTCTAATCTTGATAAACTAGAAGCCCAAATAATTCATCCTTCCTCACAAAATATATGGGAACCACTTTGATCTAGTGGTTAAGGCATTAGACTAGAAAGCGGGATACTCTGAGTTCTAGTCCTGCCTCAGCCAAGGAAACTACCATGATATAGGGCCTGCTGCTTCAGTTAAAATAGGAGGAAGGTGTGTTGGATATGTCCGGCACCTTGAGTTATTCATAAATCAAGATGGGATGTAAATAAAAATCTTCAGATATTGCAGCCGATAATACACAACTGAGCCCCATAAAGGCTGTAAACAAGTTTGCTTATGTTGCATAAATAATATTCTACATTACTTTTTCTGAACTTTTAACAAAATAATCTGATGTCTTAACTACTGAATCAAGACTTTTAAATACAGGATTTAAATCTGGGGAAAGGGCTCATTATAGTTATTTATGGAAACAGGAAAAAATAAAACAGGTGATATAGGAAAAATGGGGAAGTTGGGCAAGATTTCCTGAAAAAGAGCCAATATTAAATTTAGCCCTCTTTCTATATACACCTCAGCTGTACTTCAAATACAAGCATCAATAGAAGAGAGTATTTGTAGCTAAGGGTTGAATTATTATCAGGCTAAAGATGTTATCTAGTTTAACAATGAACTGTCTGCTAGAAAACATGTTCAGAGAGCACCAAGGACCCCACAGTACAACCATCTTTTTTCTCTATTAATTTCTGCATTTGTGTTGAAGGAGACACGTACCATACACATAGACTTGTTCTTCAAAAGCAAGCTTACCAGATGGCATATTCCAGATGACTTATAAGTAACCAGCAAATGAAATATACACTGCTCAAAAAAATAAAGAGAAGACAAAAATAAGACATCCTAGATCTGAATGAATGAAATATTCTCATTAAATACTTTGTTCATTACATAGATGAATGTGCAGACAACAAAATCACACAAAATTTATCAATGGAAATAAAATTTAGCAACCCATGGAGGTCTGGATTTGGAGTTACACTCAAAATTAAAGTAGAAAAAATCACTACAAGCTGATCCAACTTCGATGTAATGTCCTTAAACCAAGTCAAAATGAGGCTCAGTAGTGTGTGTGGCCTCCATGTGCCTGTCTGACCTGCCTACAATACCTGGGCATGCTCCTGATGAGGTGGCGGATGGTCTCCTGAGGGATCTCCTCCCACACCTGGACTAAAGCATTCCCCAACTCCTGGACAGTCTGTGGTGCAACATGGCATTGGTGGATGGAGCGAGACATGATGTCCCAGATGTGCTCAATTAGATTCAGGTCTGGGGAACGGGCGGGCCAGTCCATAGCATCAATGCCTTCGTCTTGCAGGAGCTGCTGACACACTCCAGCCACATGAGGTCTAGGATTGTCTTGTATTAGGAAGAACCCAGGGCCAACCACACCAGCATATGGTTTCACAAGGGGTCTGAGGATCTCATCTCAGTACATAATGGCAGTCAGGCTACTTCTGGCGAGCACATGGAGGGCTGTGCAGCCCCCTAAAGAAATGCCACCCCACACCATTACTGACCCACTGTCAAACTGGTCATGCTGGAGGATGTTGCAAGCAGCAGAACATTCTCCACGGTGTCTCCAGACCCTGTCACGCCTGTCACATGTGCTCAGTGTGAACCTGCTTTCATCTGTGAAGAGCACAGGGTGCCAGTGGCAAATTTGCCAATCTTGGTGTTCTCTGGCAAATGCCAAACGTCCTGCACAGTGTTGGGCTGTAAGCACAACCCCCACCTGTGGATGTTGGCCCTCATACCACCCTCATGGAGTCTGTTTCTGAACGTTTGAGCAGCCACATGCACATCTGTGGCCCGCTGGAGGTCATTTTGTAGGGTTCTGGCAGTGCTCCTCCTGTCCCTCCTTGCACAAAGGCGGAGGTAGAGGTCCTGATGCTGGGTTGTTGCCCTCCTACGGCCTCCTCCACGTCTCCTGATGTACTGGCCTATCTCCTGGTAGCACCTCCATGCTCTGCACACTACACTGACAGATACAGCAAACCTTCTTGCCACAGCTTGCATTGATGTGCCATCCTGGATGAGCCGCACTACTGAGTCATTTGTGTGGGTTGTAGACTCCGTCTTATGCTACCACTAGAGTGAAAACACCAGCAGCATTCAAGTGACCAAACCATCGGCCAGAAAGCATAGGAACTGAGAAGGGGTTTGTGGTCACCACCTGCAGAACCACTCCTTTATTGGGGATGTCTTGCTAACTGCCTATGCTTTCCACCTGTTGTCTATTCCATTTGCACGACAGCATGTGAAATTGACTGTCAATCAGTGTTGCTACCTAAGTGGACAGTTTGATTTCACAGAAGTGTGATTGACTTGGAGTTACATTGTGTTGTTTAAGTGTTCCCTTTATTTTTGCCTATCAATGTAGATATCCCTTCTATTATGGTTCGTTGCACAGTCAGCCAAATATTCAGACTGGATTTGGCAATTCTATCCACCTATTGAGTCTTTCCCAAGGACCTGGGATAGGCAGATTGGATATTTGATGGTGTTAGAGTCATCGCCACTGGTCATAAGCTGTTCCGAGTAAAGCTGCTTTTTTGCAATTCCCCTTCTATTTTTATATATATGCCTATTATATACATTGATCATTCCTATTTATATAGCAGTAGGATAAGAAGATGCGTATTTTCAGGTGGAGTAGTAGAATGTAGATGCAATTGTCATAGCTTAATACATAGTTGATATGTACAACTGGCACTTATATTAAGACAGCAAGCACAGGCTATGATGCTATATATACATTTAATTATTTATAATTATAAATATTTGAATTCTAGCTAGCTCATTTCTGAAGTACCTCAACATGAAATCACAGAGATAATAAAAACCTCAAAATGTAAATAACGTATATACTCGAGTATAAGCCGAGTTTTTCAGCATTTTTTGTGCTGAAAAAAACCCCCTCAGCTTATACTCGAGTCAGATTCCCCTCTGAAAAAAAAATGGGGTGGAACTCCGAAGCTGGGCAGCCGCTTCCCTGCTTCCGTGTTTCCTTTGCAACTTTTAAGCATGGGGGTAATCGGAAGCAGAAAAGTTCTTGCTTGAGGATATATTGTTTTTTTCTTTTTTTAACTGTTTTTAGGGGGGGGGAAGACCCACCACCATGTGAGAATGCTCAGACATGAAATCTATCCGACTGAAAATAAGTGTGTGGGGGGGGGGATTTTAACAGAGGGAAGATGTAGGGAGAAAGCAAAAGTGACAGAAAATCTTTCAGGAGAAACTGAGGGGGAGACTCACCCTAGGTCCAGATGAGCCCCCTTCCCCTTTCTCTAGGCTGAGAAAACAACACGAGCCGAGGTTGCTTCGGCTCCACTCAGCTTCGTTTCCTCAGCTCCAGCTGCTTTCAATCCACTCGGGAGGAGGAGGAGGAGGTGGTGGTGGCGGCTCGCGTTGTTTTCTGATAGTGAGATCATTTCCCAAATTAATTGATTCACTAACCCAAAAGAAGAAGATGTTGATGACAGTGGGATGTGGGAGGCAGGAGTCACTCTCTCCCTTGCAAGAAAAAAGCAAGAGCCGTTCTTATGATCTCTCCCTCTCTCTCTCTCTCCCTGTAATACAGTCAAGCCCTTTCCAGCACGTGGGATCCGCCCCGCCACTTTGCACCTTGCAAATGCAAAACCCCCAGGATTTTGCATTTGCAAGGTGCAAAGTGGCGAAGGCAGATCACGCGTGCTGGAAAGGGCTTGACTGTATTACGGGGAGAGAGAGAGAGAGGGAGAGATCATAAGAACGGCTCTTGCTTTTTTCTTGCAAGGGAGAGAGTGACTCCTGCCTCCCACTGTCATCAACATCTTCTTCTTTTGGGTTAGTGAATCAATTAAACCTTTCATGATAGTGAGATCGTTTCCCAAATTTCCCTTAAATCAGGGAAGAAATCAGAAACAAACCTTTGGACTGAGAATAAGCCTGTTCCTATGATGCCATTTTTGTTCACTGCAGTGTGAAAAGTGTGAAAAAACACACTTCTTTTTCTTCATCTTCTTGTTCCCTATTTACTGGTCTCTTTCAAAGAGGAAATTGTGAACATCAAACTTATTCTCAACTGTCCTGGTGAAAGTTTTTATTGGTATCTATTTTTATTTTTGAAATTTACCAGTAGCTGCTGCATTTCCCACCCTTGGCTTATACTCGAATCAATAAGTTTTCCCAGTTTTTTTGTGGTTAAATTAGGTGCCTCGGCTTATATTCGGGTCGACTTATACTCGAGTATATACGGTAAGTCACTTTTAAGAATTACAGATTGATGTTAAAGCTTTCTTCTGAAATAAAACATATAAAGACAAAGCACGTAAGTAAAACTATATTTCTATAACCTAAAGAATTTCATAGAGGACTTTCCTTTTTTAAAAAATAATCCCTGATTCAACTCTGCACTTGGATCAGCCCCACAGGCTACACATTTGATGAATTCCAGAGAAGCCATTTAAGTTTTCCACAACATCGATAGCATCCTCCCTTTAGCTATCTTCAGCTAAACAATGTTATAGAATTAATGCTAGGTTCTAATACAGTTCCTTCAATTATACTGCACTTTATATGCAATCAACAATTATTTACAGATACTATACAGAGGGAGGTAGAATGTAAGGACAAATGCTAACCTATGTCTATCTACTGAATTTGTATAAGATTAGAGGTCCAAAGTGGCTACTTGCCAAGTACATGACTGGTGTTGCTGATTAAGACTTTATAGCTCAAAAAGCTCACTTGTTAATGTAGTCAGATACTTGGTAAGTTTTCTCCAGAAGATTGTCCTATTGTTGACAAGGTGCAATAAAATGCTTCCATGTTCAGACAACAAAAGCCAGTGAGATCACATGAAGTAGGATGGCATCAATCTGATTGACTGATTTTAGTAATGAATATCGTAAAGAGACTTGTATTAGAAATTAACAATTATAGAGACTGAGTCACCATGCCACTGATATTCCCAAGAGATTATATTTATGCCTCTGCAGGCAATGACAACAGACAAGTTCTTTTTGAAAAAGAATATTTTTTATTTGTATGCCATCTGAACATCAGATATACCTGGTGTGTGTTAGCGTGAACCATTTGTACATTTTGAAATTCATGGTGCCAAACCCTCCCCCAAGACCAAAAAACAAAAACAAAACCCTAAACCCATCTCTCCCCAGAACATTTGAACTGGCTGACATAGAGAGAAACTTTAAAAATGCTAAGTACACAAAACAAAACAAAGAAGAGAAATGCAGCATGAAAAAAGGGGGTAGATACAGCCAGTTTTAAGAGATGTCATGCATATGCAAAAATGTTTTGTGGCGTAGGAGAAGCAAGTTTACAAAATAATTATGAGAAAGCAAAGAAAGAAAGTGGAAGATGAGGGCAATGATGTGAAAGGTTACACTACTCATATGTCAAGCAAAACTTTAAATATAATTCCATTATTCAATAACAAAACACCAGGGTGAAGAGTGCTGTCTCTCCTTCACAAAACCACCACTCTAAAGTTCTTTTAGATTTGAACAAAGACAGTTTTAAGAGGCAAATCATTTACAGCAGTCTCCTTCACTCTAGGATCCCCCCCTCCCCTGCCCTCACCCCCCCAAAGGCTCCTCAGACCATCCCAGATTGGAATTACTGAAGCTGAAATCCAAGATAATCTGTGGGCACCAGGAGTTGGAAGGCTGCTTTACTTTTGCTGCAGGGGTTGCCTCTGAAAAGTTCTCCCCTCTCCCTGATGAAATGTTTATGGCCAATAATTGTTTGCTGAAAGTAATAATGGATCAGGCAGGGATCCCTCCTACCATTGCAAAAGACAGGCTGTCAGAAAATTAAATAATTATTACTTGCTCCACCATTATATCTAGTAGATTAATTTGGTATTGGAGCAACTAGTTGCTTGATCCTTAACATAGAGTATGAAGAAATTCACTGCTGAAAACAACAGCATAGTAAACTTTAGGAAATCTATTCTGCAGTAAATCCCCTTAGGTATCTGGCACAGTAACAGAAGAATGCAGTTTCAGATAGCAGCCACATGGGTAGTGTAATATGCAGCCATGTCCTCACCCTCCAAGAGCGGCTTTATTCTTGATGCTCAGGGAATGGAACAAAGGTTAAAAATACCTCTGGATGGCCCAAATCCGCCTTCCGTCAACAGAAACCCATCTACCGTTTTTTAAAGAAATCAACAATTAGGGACAGAAGCTCAATTGTACTTTCAATGGCATATCTTGCAAAATTAAAAGGCAAGTACATTCTAGCCTTTAAAAGAAAAAGAAAAGGCATGCAGTACAGAACCAGAAACCTTGAGTACCACTGTTCAAGAGTGGCTATTTTCTGCATTTTTACTGTTATGGAAAACTGTATTTTAAGCAGGCCCCGTGTGATAAGTCCTTAGAATTGTAAATGGGGCACTTAAGGATGACAGAAGCCTGTAATATTCTTTTACTAATTATTCAATAAATGTGAAGATTGATGTGGCTTAGCCATTCTGACTCCTGAATTCTGAACACAATATAGCTCTCAATTTCTAATTTACCCTTTACAGATGACAAAATTCCTACATAGAACACAATGCTATGGAGGGGGTTTCTGGGAAACCAACATGCACTCATGGACATTTGCTACCTGGGCACATGCTTAGAAGCAGTAATCAATCTTGATTACCCAGTTCTTGTACACCTGTGGACAATCATGTTGGACGCAATGCACACAAGAAACAACTTCTATGCAGGAATTTTGTGTGGCTGGGTTCTTGTAACTTACAAGACATCTTGGCTTATCCCTTTGCCACCTTCAAGAAAATGAAAAGCAAGTTTATTCATTTTTAAAGGTAGCATATGCCTCAATCCTTTTATTTAGAATGCTGCCATTGCTTCCTTTCCCCTCCCCACCCCCAAACATTTCTTTTTTTCTTTTTAAACATTATTTCCCCATCCCAGTACAAAGTTCAGCAGATAAAAGGTTATGTGGAAACTGGAACACACAATTGTATAGACAAGATGGATCAGACGAGGAAGTCTTAAAACAGCCTTCCCTATCCTGGTGGCCTCTAGATATATTGGGACTATAAATCCTAGAATCCCTGGTCATGTTGATTTCAAAATTCAAAGACCTCTAGCTCCAACACATCTGGAGGTTACCTGGTTGGGAAAGGCTGTCTTAAAGTTCTTGAGTGAGAAGGAGAGCAAAAGGGGCATGGGGAACCCAAAAAAATCCCCACCAAAAATTTTCTAAGCCTTTTGTTTCACCACCCCCCAAAGGTTTCACGCACCAATGCTCCAAACAGCCAACAGTTTTCAACTCTGCAAGGGGAACAAAAAAGATGGAGGCATATCACTCAACAGTACAATCCTTCTGTAAAATCTGTTACAGCTTTAACCATGGGCTGTAAGAACCCCCTCACCTATGTTAGCTTCTTGGCTTTGTTGTATAATGAATCCACTACTTTACTCATATTCTGAATGGTCTCCAGAGCAGCTTCGTATGTTTTGTCTACAGGTGGTTCATCAAAAATAATCAGGACACCTTCACCTTGGTCAAGAATCCCTAATGAGAGAAAAGTTTCAATTAAGATTGTTGGATAACTTATATTTCCAATATGGAATGTTCCACTTTAATTTTGAAAGACTTCAAAGTAGAAAAGCAAGTAGAATAACTTGGATTATGTATTAATAAATAAAAATTATACCCCAATTATATAGATTCCAAATGCAGAACTTTTAAATATAAAGTTAAAGGAAAAACCCTACAAGTTGTGGGAATTCCTCAATATAATTCAATCTATATTATTTTGTTAATACTTGTTGAGGTACATCATTTTTGTTCAGAAAGAAATACCATCAAATATTACAAAGGGTTCAGAATTGACTCACCATGGAATTTTTTGTCCAGGATCATCTGAGAGAGCTTTCTTTCCACATCCGCCTAAAATTGAACCAGGAAACATTCAAATGAGAGAATGCTCCTTGCACAATGTTTCCCATTTACCCTTGAAAAACTATCTTCCACTACTTATTTATTTCAAAGAAACAGTTGCCAGTTCAACCCAGGGATATCTGCTTTGCAATACAGTTTATTTCTTATATTTTATTTTCATTTAAATTCTACGAGAATTACTTATGTCTTTTTAAAAGAGTTGAAATTGAATTTGGAATTTCTTACTAGGTCATTTCTGTTGCTGAAGAAAATGTGATTGTTTTCACAACTGTAATTGACATTGTAACAAAAAAAAAGAAGTCCAAAAATAGCATTATGGAGGCAACTACATTTAAGCTCTTACCTTTGATAACTTGATAAGGCTAGATATGTGGTCGATCTGCAAAAGAAAATAAGATGGGGCCACAATGAGGAAGTGCTATTTTCTGATAGAAACAGTCAATTTGGAATAATTACCTGTTAATCTTCACACTGTTTGCCTCTATCACTGCATTCACATGACTGATTGTGTGAAATTATCAGCCTTACCAGACAGACCAGGCCAATAATCTACTCTACAGGATGGCTACAACAACTTTTGTTAAGTGGGGAGTTCCGGTTTGTCAGGCTTCGGAGGCAGCAGGAATTCGTGTTTGTGCGCGATCCCTGCTGCACTTGCTGCTGGAGTGCCTTCGATCCAATTGGATTGGGAGGCTATAGTTATTCTGTAGAAATAATTGAAGAGAGGGGAGATCCGGGCAGGGGTCGGGGGATATCGCACCCCCTTCCCTAGCTGGCTTAAATCCCTTTTCCAAAGGTGGTGGAGCGGCGGTCAGCAATGGCCGTCACAAAGAACCTCTCAGCCGGACAAATTTTGTGCAGGAGGAAATGAAGAAAGAAAAGGCTTTTGGCTGAACCGGGATGACAATTAACATCTGAATACCCTGGAACTTTGGCTTTTTAAGTGATATATTGTTTCCCAGAAGATCGTTAAGCTGCGGTGGAAAGTAAAGGGAAAGTTGTTGGTTTTTTTTTTTCTCCTCACTTCCCCACGGAGACAGCAGATGGAAATCAGAAATACCCGCTTTGGCAGCAGAAGATACTAACTTTGAAAATTAAACCCAAGGGGACATTAGATTTCTAAACACTGACATTTAAAAATTAAAATCTTTTTGCTTTAAGTGGGAAGGAAGAGAGGCAAATGATTTATACTAACGTTTGTTGAAGGAGATTGCTTGGAGTTTTATAAGATCAGAGATTAAATTGCAATAAAACTTCCAAAAAATACCTTGGAATTGTGTAATTGAATTCTACCCCGGAAAAAAAAGTAGAAGTGCTAAATGAAACAGACTGCGCTGATTGTGCTGACTTTGATTGCTTGATGACTTTGGAACTTTTATGAACTATATTTTGAAAGACTAAGAAAACATTTGGACTGTTTAAAATTTTTTTTACAATGGTATCTGTTGAAGAACTGAAAATGCAATTTGAAAAATTAAGAGAAGAAGAAGAAGGCAAGAGCTCCTTTGGATCTATCCTTTGCTTCTTAGAAATGGCGATTTCTACTTATCAGGAAATGCAACAAGAAAAAGGCTGGGATGATGAAGAAGAAGCCATCTTTAATGGACATATGATTTTAAATGAGAAAGAAAAGGGTAAAAAGGAAAAGAAAATGGAGAATTTAAGTTCTAAAAAAAAAAACCAAGAAAGGGAAAAATAAGGTGAAAAATCGATATAATGTCAGAAAGCAACAGAAGAGAGGAATATAACAGAGAGGGGAGACTAAAAGGCTGGAGATTGAGAGGGGGGATAAAAAGGCTAGATTTGACAAGGAAGGAAGGGAAAAAGTGAAGGGAAGTTATAAAGGCTTAAAACAAGATGCTAATAAACAGGTTTTTTTCAGAGATAAAGGGTAAAACATAATCTAAAAAGAGATTCTGCAAAAGTACACAAGATTGTATTGTAGTATTTATATTTGAAATATGTGTTAATAGAATATTGTAGGGTATGTGTAAAATGCCTAAGATTTAATTAATAGAGTTTAATTAATTAATTTGTTATGGAACATTATTTTTAATATATTATAAGATCATTATGTTTTATATTTTAAAATGTTATGTAGAATGTACTGAGCAGAATCAGAATAGAAACTATGTATTATTTTAAGTGTTAAATTTGGGGGGAAAATAGAAAGGTGTCATACTTCAACCAGTGATTACAGGAAAGTTTGTGGTAAAGAGAAAAGATAAATAGATAATTGAAAAAGAACGGACAAAAGATACAAGTATAATGATTTAAATTGAGATTAAATAAATAAAATAGAATTAAGAGAGTGAAAAGAGAAGATATGAAATAGTATATAAGATGAGCATGAATTTGATTTATGTCTGTACAAAAAGTTATAACCCGAGGTTAAGCCGCTTTCTAAAAAGAAGTTTTATATTTTTATGTTATGTATTTTGTTTGCTTATGTTTCTTTATCGAGTATTAATGATGTTGGATAAGAACATATGAAACAGTAATAATATGAAATATAGTAATATGAAATACATGAAAGTATAAGTTTAATGAATAAAATTGAACAGAAATAAAGGAAGAAGCGGTGAGAAGTTGGAAAAGAGTAATGTACTTAAATGAGATGTCTTATTTGTTTTGTTAAGCAGTTTTTAGAAAAGATGTTTTATGTTGGAACTTCCGGTTTGCGTGGCTTCGGGGCAGCAGGAATTCGCGACAGCTCGCGATTCCTGCTGGGCTAGCCGTCGAGGTACCCCCGATCCAGATGGGTCAGGGGGATATGGCTGCCCTGTAGGGACAGCTGAAGATAGAGGGGAGTCGGAAAGGGAGGTGGGGGCATCGCAGACCCCCCCTTTCTCCGGGAAAACCCCTTTTTCCCAAGGCGGTGGAGCGGCGGTCAGCAATGGCCGCCACGAAGAAGCCAGCAACCGGGTAAGAACTGTGCTGGAGGAAGTGTGAAGAGTGAAAGTTCTGTCTGAGCCGGGTCAAGTAACACCTTTTAAATTGCCTGGAATTGAGCTGTTTGTTGCTGGAGGATACATTGTATCCCTAAGAAGAGCGAAAAGCGGCGGAGAAGCTGTTAAAGGGAATTTTTTTTTTTTTTTTTTACTCTCCCACCCCATGGAAAAAGCAGAAATATTTGGATATATTAGACATTGAAAGTGGATTGTTTTGAAAGCTAAGATAAGAGACAAAGGGATTTTTGGACATTGAAAAATGTGAGAAATTGGAAAATCTCTGCTGGAGGTATGGATTTTTGATTATTAAAATTCTCATTGCAAGTGGGAAGGGAGAAAAAAAAATTGGAGCAGAAGCTGAAAAAGGAGGAGATTGATTAGAACGTCTTTGTGGATCCCAAAAGAAGATATATGGTAATTGGACCTCTTTGATTAAAAATTAATTCAGAAAGAGAAAGAGAAGAAGGAAGAAAAGTATTAACTTTTGGAACTTTTTTTCTTTTTTTAATTGCTTTTGATTGTCTTTGATTAAAAATTTTTGTGGTTGTTTTGGAAAAAGTTTCCCTTTTCATAATGGCATCGTCTGTGGATGAACTAGAGATTGAATATCAAAAATATAAAAAAGAAGATACTTTGGGCGCTTTGTTTCAATTCTTAGAAATGGCGTTATGTTCCTTTGAAAAGTTGATTACGCAGCAGAAGGACTGGGACAAGGAAGAAGAGGAAGAAGAAGCCATTTTTGATGAACAATGGGTCCCTTCTGGAAAGGAGGACAAAAAGGATAAGAAAAAGGGGATTTTAAGAATTATAAAAACAACCAAAAGAGAGAAAAATGAGCGAAAAGATGGAGGCAAGGTTAGAAAGCAAAGGAAAAGGAGCAAGAAAAGCGAAGAGAAAAAACAAAGGGGTAGAAAGGGCAAGGAGAAGAATAAGCAAGAGAGAAAGGGGGGGAGGAGAAGCCTTAATGTGGGGAAGCAAGACCTAAGGAAAAAAAGTTTATTTAGAGATAATGGGTGAATTTAATTTAGATTAAAAGAGGGATTCTGGAGGGTATATAAGAGTGTGTTTTTATATGTATATTTAGAATATAAAATTTATTATGTAATTTTAGAATTTTTTTTTTTTTTTTTTAAACAGAATCCCAAGAAAGATTGCTATATGTAGTATTTCTAAGTTAGGGTAATGAGTTATAGATGTTACTCCAATTGGTGTACAGGAGAAGTATAGTAAAAGAAAAAAAAGATGAATGGATAATTGGAAATAGAACAGACAAAGAATGTTATTGAAAATGGTAATAAGATATGGAAGGATATATATGCTTTTTTTTTTTTTTGGATTTTGTGTATTGATAAAAGGCAATAAAATTTTAATTAATGAATAATTTGGATGGAAAAGAGAAGTAGGGACAAGATATGAAGTTAATATTATATGAAATATTGATATTATAATCTGGAAATGTTATGCTTTATTGGTCTATTATTATTATTTTTTCTTAGAAAAGAATTTATAAGCTGCTATGCCTTGATTTTTTGTGCATTGTTTTTATAAAACTGATAAAAATGATTTTTATATATATATATAAAAAAGAAAATGATAATAAGATTTGGAAGGAGATATGGGTTGAATATGATGTTTGAATTTGTGTCTGTGTAAAGAGTTTTAACCCGGGAACAGACAACCTTCAGAAAAGATCTTTTAGTTTTGTTTATGTTTTGTGTTTGTATGTTTGTGTACTGTGCTTATGGTAAAACTAACAAAATTTGTTTTTTATAAAAAAAAAAAAAGGAAAGAATCAATAAAACCTTGGAGGAATGCTAGACGAGAATAATTTATACAAGCCAGAAAGAAAAGAATATGATGACTATAAAATGGATAAATATGGAAGAGAAATGAAATTGAATAGGAGTAAAGAGAAAAAATGAGAAACTTGCTGAAAGATGTTTGTGTGTCCATATGGAGATGGGATAAATTGGAATTATGCTGTATAAAAATAATGTTTTGTTTGACTTGTAAGGATTTACAATGTTAAGAGGTTTTATGTGTTTATGTATTTAATGGTTAATGATGTGTTGTTTTATCTTTAAAATTAATAAAAATTTGTTTCAAAAAAAAGAAAAAGAAAAGATGTTTTATGTTTTTATGTTTTATGTTTTGTTTGTCTGTGTATTGTCTTTGAAAATTAATAAAATTTGTTTAAAAAAAAAAAACTTTTGTTAAGTGTGGCTATAACAGAATCCTACACATTTGATTGTGCTATACCTCCTTGCCTTTTTATATTCATGTGAATTAGGGAGATATTTGAATTTCTTCCGCATAATTTCTGCAAGTTGTTAGATTTAATATGTTTTCCCCTTGTCATTTTGCTGATAGATATTACAATGGATTGTCAAGTTTACCTTCCTTATTCTCTGTATAATTTTAACTTTGATGTTTGCTCTTCCAATTCTTTGATTCACACTTGACATAATTTTTTCTCCATAATGAAACACAAGGTCATTCTGGCAATTACATTTTTATTAATTTAATAAAAAAAATATTAAGACTCTCCATCCATACCACAATTCTCTAAAAAAAAACACCTCCATATCTTGAAATAATATCAGCTGTGTGATCAATTATCCACTTGAAATACTGTATGCAGTTCTGGAAACTTCACTTAAAAAAAGATTTTGATAAGATTGAGCAAGTCCAGAGATGCACAACAAAAAACTAAATCCATGCATTTATCTGACATTCAAAGCTTCTGTTCAACATTTGGAACAATCTCACATAATTCAATCTACCATGTAATTCCTTCTGTACTACTCTTGTCCTAAAATATGTACAGAAAATTTCAAAATGTCCTGGCTTAGACAACATTATTTTATTATTTATTTTATTTGTGCATATATAGAATTTATTCTAAAATACAATGTTATACCTATGTTTAGCATGATGATCAAATCAATCAAATCAATAAAAATACAATATAAGAAAAAAAAAACATGACTGAATTTTTGTTCAATACAATAAATCACAATATAATGCTCTTAAATTTATAAATCCTTCCTTGTTTTAAACAGGGCTTGCCATTACGTTTGAGGCCATAATAATAATAGTTTAGTCCCAGTTTGGTTTTGTACTCTTCCAAAAGCAGCAAAAGAAAGGCAAATCAGAATTGGCAAAATAAGACATAGAGACTCAAACTTGTTCAGCAAGACAGAAATTTAAAGAGGTTTAAAAGATTTAAAGAAATCTTGGATTACTTTTATGTGAAAATGCCAATGTTTTAAAATAATCTCTTCATACCCAATTTGATGGGAAATTTAAGACAAAACCATGATTTAATAAGACACACGAAAATGGCACAAGTAGCTCTGCAGAAATATTTTACCTGCACTCTGGAGAAAGGCTCAATAACCCGGATGAGGTTTTGTTCCAATAAGTTATCGTACAGTTTGCCCAAATGCGTGCTGATGATAGGGTCATCCCTGAGTTCCATTTTATAATCTTTCAGTGCCTGTAGCAGATCAAGTTCAATCATTACTGAATGCAGGGGGCTATCTCACTACCATTCTGACTAGGTTACCTGACGTTATTGCAGACCATTCATGAACAAAGGCAAGTAGTGGATATGGATATGGATAATGTTGCAAATCCAATATGGGTCAGTCACTGAGGCCAGAAGTTTAATCTTCTGAGCTTTTGGACTTGTCCTGGAGCTCATCCTCAGGGAACTTCTTTCTACTGGAATGTATTGTTTTCTCCGGGTAGAGAGAAGTTCCCTGAGGATGGCTTCCAAGACAAGTCCAAAAGCTCAGAAGATTAAACTTCTGGCCCCAGTAACTGACCCAGAGTCCAAAAGATAGGAAGACTAAACCTCTGATCCCAGTGACTGGCCCAGATTAGATCCTGCATATCATTCATGGCTATTTTTAGAATAATATTTGATATGATTTAAAAAGTTCATTAAAATAATTACATAGAGGACCAAAATTATTATCTGACTAATGAAAATAAAATTCACTAAAAATACACAGTCCTATGAGCATCCATTAGGCACGTGGTCTTTTGGTTTCTTGCAGCAACCATATGGTATTCCTAGTGATGCAATTTTGTTCAGATCTGAAGCAAAAATAGTGCTTTGGAGGGAGTGCAGGTATGCTCATTGAATCTGTTGCTGCCTCTTTATGGAGATTCAAGAGGGATAGCAAGCATTCCCACATTTTCTTAAAAGCATCATTTCCACTTTGGATCCAAATAGCTTCTCATACAGAAGTAGCCTTAATCAAACTAAAATTTAATTTTGTAGATAAGTCCTCATTCTGATTAGTTGTACAAATCAAAATATTCAGTGTTCTCCCAAGATATCATACCTCCTGCAGCACTCTGCCAGCCGAAAACGGGCTGTGAGGTCCATTTTCAGCCTGTTTTTTTGGTCTGTTTTCAGTCCATTTTTAGGGCTGTTTTTTGAACCCGTTTTTCAGCTTAGCTTCAGCTGGCAGAGTGCTGTAGGCCATGGAGGGTAAAAATGAGATGGGGGGGTACATGTGGCCTTTTTTAGCTGCCAAAGACACCCCGGGCCAGTCCCTTGATATTTCTAGGCTGCATCTGGCCCGTGGGCCTTAAGTTTGACATCCCTGATCTTATCTAAGGTTATTCTCAAATTACTTCAGCAAGTGTATCTTGAAGGCCCAAAGGGTGATTATAGTAAAGATATTTCTCCCCCTTTTTTTCTTTTCAGTGTAGAAGCTCCTTTTCTAAGAATTAACCTAATCCAAAGATATTCAACCTGTTTTCCTTATTATAGCTGCTTACCTTTTTGAAATCATCCAGTGATCGATTCTTACTGGCTTGAGCTACACATTTCAGCGCTTCTGTCTGTAAAACATAGTAGAACCAATGCTAACATTCTTCTGAACCATTAGACAGTAATGGTGCTTGTATTGTTCTCACATGAGATAACTGATTTAATTGGATAGAATGTAATTCAGGAAGATTACTTGATCAAAATACTAAGACTGCTTTAATTCTTCTACTCTCATTTAACTCACACAGTTGCTAAATCACAGAAGCATTCAGGTATATCTTCGAAAAACACTATTCAGACAAAATAACTCCAACATGAAAGCAGAGATTTAGGCAGTTGTAATGAAGTTCTTGAAAGCATCCAAGTAATCAATGCAACTCAAATCCATCCATGTGAAACTAAACTCAATAACATACAGAAGTGCAAACTAGGACTGGAAGTAGGAAACTGGCTCTAGTGAGCTGACAGGACAATCTATTTGCTTGGTGCTTTTTTTCATTTTATCTGTATTATCCCTATTTTTTCTGCTACTCAATGTTAACTATCCCTTGAAGATAGATAACTGTAATATCCTGAAATACTGAACTTAATCCAGTTTAACCTCTCAATATAAAAGACAAAATCCCTTCCCCTATGCAACAGAACAAGTCCAGATTTTACCTAAATCACCAAGACGACAAAATTATTATGATGGACAAGAAAACTGTAAACAAGCTCACAAACAAATCTACTTACTTTATTCACACCTCAAATATATATGACCATCTGAATTGGGATTTGGAAATAGAACTCAAAAGACAAGCATTTCTAGAGCTATTTTCCTCTTATAAACAAGGAAACAGGTGATCAGAATGCTTCCTTAGCTTTCATCTTGAAGCAACAATTCATACATCCACAATGAGGGAGGAGAAAGTTAAACAACCTTCCAAGGAATTGGAACAAACCTTGTTGCCAGATGATGCCGACTGACTGCACAAACAGTAATTTCTATCTTCAAATATTAACCATCTATAAACAAGAATGTGGACTCCTTAAAAAACAGCTTTTGAAACTCTGCAAAACTTGCAGATAATTTAGCATTTTTCACAGAAGCTTAAAAGACCGCCCCTTAGCAGTGGACAGCTCATAACTAGTCATTAAAGGAAACATTTGGAGAAGCCAAATTAAGACTAATAATAGTAGTCAAATAAAGCAAGATCATATAGCATAACATCACACACACACAAAAAAGAAATCTAAACACAGTTTTGTACAATTCAAATGAAACAAGCTATTTAAGTTATACTTAGTTAATAATAGGTGCTAGTTTACTAGAAAATATATTACTGAATTGTAGCATTTAGCCATTGTCTTTAAAAGTGCTGTTTGCTGTTCAAAGTATCTAACTGTGGCAGGATATCAATTTTTTTTTTGTCATTTAACCAATTGCAATGTTTTGGGCACTTTGAGGGGCATTTTTCAAATATATCCACTATGTGTTTTTCAGGATGAAAAAGTGAGTGCATTCAATCCATTACCCTGAGCAGAAATTGTCTTGCCCAATGCCAAGGCTAAATGCCAGATTATAAAAATTATGGCAACCAGCATTCTTGTTAAGGCAAAATTGAAATAATACTCCTAAAATAATGCCAAAAACACATTTTACAGGTGAGGCCATAGAAAGTATAACAATTAACTTTTTTGGACCAATTGTGAGCAAGAATACTGAGAATACAATGAATTTAAAAAGTAGAAATAATGTGTGCAGCAGCCAAAACACTGACTTGATATCCTTGAATTTAACAACAACGCAAAAAGCCTTTATAAATCTTAAGAGCCCTACAGTTTAACTCCCGCATCAAAGCAGAGAAATACTTCACACTTTAGCAAGTCCAAAGCAGGCTAGTTTGCCTTAATCTTTCCAATCTCTACATGCCAGAGATCTGATCCTTCTTGACTTATCTGACTCAGACCAGGAAAGGGGACAAAAGAAAACTGATGCATCAAAACACCACATATAGTCAAGGGCCCTGGCCTATCAGTTCAATTGGACTCAAAGACAGTAATCCAATGACATAAGATCAGGGATGCTGCTTGTTAACAAACCCCATTTCAGTGAATCACATCATTAATGCTGCTGGACCATCTTTCTGCATTCAGGTGCGAACACATGCCAACTGACTGGCTCCCAAATCAATCAGGATGCGTAAAAGACATATCATAAAATACTGCTGGGAGTAGAAATTAGTAGCTAGCTGTTTTGAGCAGTATTTAGAAACTTTTTAAACAGGAATCAGATAGGATTGGAAAACTTTTCAGGAACAAAAAATAGTTCAGGATTTTTATACCTGTCTGCCTGCATATCGCAATGCAAGCTTCCCACTCACCAGTGCCTGCACATCCTCAGGCCTGTAAAAAAAAGCATAGAGATATTGATTTATTGAGTCCCTGAATTCAGATTACAGAAGTACCTCACCATATAATAATTGCTTTCCAGAAAACCTGCATTCTACTATCGATTTTATATTAATATATTTAAAATGTTTTATGGGAATGCCAAGGAAGCATGAATCAAAGACAGTCAAGAGAAAATGAAACCATCTACCGTGTTTCTCCAACAATACAACCTCCCCCAATAGGAAGACCCAGCATGTTTTCTAGGCATAAAATGAAATTAAGCCCCTCCCCCCAAATTTAGGCCTATTTTAAAACATGCAAAATGGAGGGAAGGGCGGGGGACTTGCCGTTAGGAGAGCCCTGTGGGCAGCAATTCCTCGCCATCAGCTTCTCCTAATGGGCTATCATGGCAGAGCGCGGAGAGCTCCCTACTCCTGCCAAGCACCTTTGCTGCAGACCCAAGACCTTCAGCGCCCGCCGCTATTGATTTCCCTTCTGCCCATGCCGCCGCCGTGTTTGGAGCTGCCACTTCCATGTTTGGAGCACCACTGCCATTGCTGCATTTGGAGCTGCCGCTGCGTTTGGAGCTGCTGTTTCTGCGTTTGGACCACTGCTGCTTGGAGCACTGCCGTTGTTTGGAGTACTGCCGCTGTTTGGAGTTGCCATGTCCGCATTTGGAGCTGCTGCTTCCGCGTTTGGAGCACTGCCGCTGTTTGGAACACCACCGCCATTTGGAGAGCCGCTGCCACTCCAAACATGGAAGCGGCAGCTCCAAACATGGCGACGGAATGGGCAGAAGGGAAAGCAACAGCTGCGGGTGGCAAAGGACTTGGGTCTGCAGCAAAGGTGTTTGGTGGGAGTAGGGAGCTCTCTGCGCTTCACCATGATCACCCATTAGGAGCAGCTGGTGGCAAGGCTGCCCACGGGCACTCTAGATCAGTGGCCCCCAACCTTTTTTGTGCCAGGGCCCGGTACCGGCATCACAAAATGATCCCGCGGCCCGGTACCGGCATCAGCACGCATGACAAGGAAAGGCGAGCTGAGTGACTGGCCAGCCAGCTGTCCCCCACTTCTCCCCGCCACCTTCAACTCCTCCTTTGTACCTTTGTCAATGGGCTTCGCTTCGGGACGGCTTCGGGATGGTCGCTCGGCTCACCTTGCCTTGGGTGCTGAAAGAATACTCGTGCCTTAGTTTCGTTCAAAGCCCCCCCCCTTCGATGAAACTAAGGCACGAGGATTCCTTCAGGACCCAAATGCCGCTTTCCAACCAGAAAAGCTCACTTGGAAGCACTTTCTCGTCAAACAAGATGGCGGCGCCCAGCGGCCTGGTAGGAAATGTTCCACGGACCGGGACCGGTCTGCGGCCCGGTGGCTGGGGACCCCTGCTCTAGATGAGGATGCAAGGGGGGGAATTAAGTCACCCCCGAAAAGACGGCCTAGGCATTTTTTCAGGGCTCAAAAAAATATAAGACCCGGCCTTATTTTATGAGAAACACGGTATTTGAATATTTTTGGCTCCAGATATAAAGAATAACTTTTGCTTGTAGCCACTGGAAATGGCAGTTATAATAAAAAGATCAAGAAATATACATGAGGCTACAAACCGGATGTTCTGACATCAAGAACAAAATAACAGCACTGATATAAGGGATTGGACAAAATGTTTCTAGAGTTTCCTTTTTCAAATGCCATTCATCATGTGGAAAAAAAACCAAAAGAACCTTTGCTTTCTCTTAGCAATCAGAAATGAAAAGTAAACAGTTATATTTCAAGAATCTCCAGCTATCCCAATAGTCAAATGAGCCTCCCCAGACCAAATCATATTTCGACTAGGAAAGCTTGCGATAAGACACTCAATTCTGTTATATGGCAAGGAACTCAAATATAGTGGCCTTTTCACTCTTAAGGGTTTGCTTCTATCAAACACAGCCTAGGTTTCTTAGAGAAGAGCTGAAAGGTAATATTCTGCCAGTGGAATACAAAGGCAAACATTCTGCCCTTTCCTAGCTTTTAATTTTTTCTGTTTTCCTCCTTGGTGTTCATATCTTTTCGGTCACCATCAGGATTTGAAAATAAATTTATTCATACAAGAGTTTAACAAACTGCAGCCTGTAGTATGATTAGATCAACTGTCCTCTGTGCAGATGTAAAAAAAGGAAACAAGTACACGTTGCATTCCCTATGTGATGCAATAAAATCACATACGAGTTTAACATGATCTTGCACAGCAGCATATACTTCAATGCAGTGATAGCTTTGGGGCTGTCAATAGAATCGTAACCTTCGAATGCCTCATAGAAGTAAGAATATGCTGTCTTCCAGTCCTTTTCTTCTGCTGCATGGATAATACCTAACAAAAGGGAAATAAAAAAGAGCTCTGACTATAACAGAGGTTACCCGGAGAAAAGATAAGGGAAAACATTGCTACCAAATCCTATTTATTTCTCCAAGCCAGAAAATTCTTGAACTTTCTTATCTACGCTGTTGTGAGATAGAGCAAGAAAAATTCAGTTTATGCATATAGCTACATTTTTTCTAATCTTCACAAAATTCATGGTCACATGAGTTCCTTACTTAATAATGGCTGCTGTCACTTAGCAATACAATCATACAATATCATGCTGCTTGGCAATGGCAATCTCTGTCTCAACTGCCATTGTAACTTGAGGACTAACTGCACCATGCAAAGCAGATATTCTCAGCCTACAATAAACTTTGAAAATGATCTATTCATACATCATACAATAATCTTTGGAACATAATTTTCCCAGACAGACTGCTTTAATGTGATTCTGTCTTATAAACATTTTTGCAATATTGTTGTTAGATTTTTATCCTGTTTTTATATATAACTCAAGGTGGTGAACATGCCTAACAGGTGAGTAAAACACTGAGGCAGAGCAACTAGCCCAAAGCTATCCAGCCAACTTTCATGCTTAGAGAACTCCCTCCCTCCTGGTTTCTAGCCCAGCACCTTAATCACTATACCAGACTGGTTCTCTTTCTTTTTCCTATGACCTAGTTTGTTCTGCATGACATTATAAGCCATTTTGTGTTCTGGTTGTTATAAGAATGCAAGAATTCTTATGGTTCTGGTCAGCTAGGAAAGGGGCTGGGGATATATTGCAGATTAAAATAATCTGGTCATTCAAGACTTGAAAACGCTGGATTTTATTTCTCAGATTGTGCAAGTACTGATGATCCAAGATCAAGACATTCACAATACAAAAAAGTATAAGGCCCTACCTGATTGCATATCCAGTGCTGCCTGCAACTTGGGCGGACAATAGATTGCATTGGCTGTGGTTCGGGCAGAGGTTAATGCTGCTCTGGCTTTTGGCAGGTTGCTCAAAGCATGGTAAGTTTTGCTCTCTAATAGTTGCACTTCCACCAACAAGGCCTTGTCATCCATCTTCTTCAACTCCCGCAAAAGCTGTGAGCCTGATAAAAATAATGTGGATGGTGGCATTTATACCATATTAAAGACCTTCTTCTGAATTCTTTAATTTGATCATAAAAATAAAAATCTAAAACATTATTCTGATCAAAATATAAGAAAAGTGAAAACAGCACATACAAAGCTAATACACTAAATGCAAAAACCAACATTTCTCTTTTTCAATATCAGTATGACATTCCCAAAGCCTCCAAATACATTATGCTGCCTAAGTAGCCATTAATAAGACATTTTACTATTCTTGATAACATGGAGAACCCAGCAGTTGCCAGTTTCTTAACTAAGTCACTATGAATTTTATTGATAAACTGAATCTGAAAAATTAAGAACATAGATTTTGTTTCAAAACAAACACACTGGGTTTTGGACATTTTACCAAACCATCTTTGATTGGCTATAGTTCAGCAGAAAAAGTAAAGAGGAATACTTTGTTTTGGGTTTTAGCTAATATGATATTCTGTAGGGGTGATTTTATGGGATAAGTAGGGCAAAGCAGGAGCAGATCACCTTTTTTCTTCCCTAAGCAACTTCCAGTGCAAAGTATCCCTCTCTCCTGCTCATCCCCATCATCCCTTCTCCCCAAAACCTCTACCACTCCCAATTGATTTTTACTTTCTTCTTTCTTACATCCTATCTGAAAACACTTCAGCTTGTAGCAAATGTTTTAAACTGTCAAAAACAGTGCTACTTCATTCCTTGCAGAGGCCAAACATTTTCTCAGTTCATGTAGAAACTAAAACTAGCTGTTCCATACATTGTATACATTCCTAGAATAATTATAATTAATTATTGGGGTCAGTCTAGGGATGATTATAGAAGTCAACTTACCTAACTGCAATGCCTCTTGATACCTTTTTGTGTCAAAATACAAAGAAACCAACCTTGCCTAAAGAGAGAAAAATAAAGAATTATTGTGAAAACTTATGGTGATCAGATACTGATCTAAGAGCTAAAATGTGTAAAATATGAACCAGACAAGACTCTTGGAAAAATGTTTCAGAAGTGGCAACAAAATACAGAAAGAAATCCATACCATGAAGCACAACCACAGTAATGCAAAAGAAATCAGCAGAAGTAATGCTTTTGAAACGACTGTTTCAAGGATAGAATCTTGGACTAAAGGCCTATGTGGAATTGAATGTATTAACACTTTCAGGTAGGAACACCAAGTTATTAATGCATTTACATAAATAAAATCTTATAAAGATTTTGAATAAATAAGTCAATTATATCTGAGAAAGCTTTTTAAGAAGCAAAACACGTTTGCAATTATAAGCTGCAGGAAAAATTGCCTGTAATATATGTGAGTCAGTTTGGAAGCTTATCATGCTCCAAATTACTACTTGAGGATATGCCGTCAATAACCTAGAGAAAAAAATAATGACAAATGTTTGAGTATAATATATTGGCATATATGATGTAAGATTCCATACCCAAATAGCAAGGGAAAGAATACTGTGCATTAACTACAATGGGCATATGTTCCATCCTACCTCCAGAGCTTGGCGCAGGAATGTCCTCTTCTCCGATTTGGCCCATTCAATGCATTCAAGACATAGATCAACCTAAAATAAATACATTTATTCAATTATTTTTCCACTATTTGCACCATCACTGCTGTCATGATATCATTTTCTACATAAACTGTCTTTGAACATTTGCAGAGATGTGCCTGAATTTCAATAGTCTCACCTCTTGTCCTGTTGCAGCTTCCATATCTAGGAATAGATCTAATAGGGACCGAACCAAACGGGCTGCCTTTGCCTTACTAATGGAGTTCAAGAAAGGACGCACATACTTCAGAAGTCCTCCAAGCTCTATATTAACAATAAAATAATCAAGTAGCAATATAGCTCAGGATCTAAAATTGTATCAGAATACATTATAAAAAGTTTATGTTCATATTCTAGAAAAAAGTGACCACACATAAATTTTAGCAGTCAATTATCTGAGACAGAAAAGGCATATTCATTTAAACTACTTCTGATTTCTATTTCAGTTTTACTATGGGGTCTTTCTCCATCTGTAATTGAAATGTCACTTTGCATAATTGTTATTTGCACCTAGGCAGTCTTTTTAGTTTATGGCTTTATGAAATGTGTGAAACCAGCCATGATTAAATCATAATTTAACATAGAGAAATGGTGATAAGAAAGAAAGAATCTTTAAACTGTATGATGTTTTGATGAAAATCAAGGAAAGGAAAGGAGAAAAATCTCCTATTCTAGCGTTTATGTTAATTTTAGAAAAACTGCTAGTAATGTGACCATTAAATTGCTTTAAACATAGGATTTACCTTCTGCTTGTCCTGTCTTGGCCAAGAGACTCCCAAGTTCCAGAATGCTCTGTTCTTTGACCTGGACCGCTTCGTCATCATTCTCTTGAACATCACGTTTCACTGGGAAAATAAAACGTTTTGATGAAAGAAGAGGTATATGTCAAATCAAAGAGAGTTTACAAGTATCCCAAACTTCTATTTTAAATTTGCTTCTTATAAGCCAAAAACATATGCCTGACAAATTGTTCAGTCTTGGAAAGGAGCAGAAAGATTTGCATGATGAAACAGCTCATAACGTAGAATATACGGGGCTTGATGTCACCCCATTTGATATTAACACTTGAATCAGCATAAATATGGCCACAACTATGAAATGAATCCCTGACACTCTTGAATGTGTTACTAGATATTGAAAATGCATACAAAGATATTCAACATGAAAACAGATGTCACCAGCGCTAATATATTTGCATGAATGAATAGACACAAAACCATTATTATTCAGAGAAGCCAATACAGTAGGCTTGTTTCTTAGAGTACCTGCACAGTGCAACATCCAATATTTAAGGGATGAAGACAATATTTATGTATGAAGGCATACAAACTTCTTGCTTGAGAAATCATCCTCTTTACCAATACTGAATGACATAGTCTTGAAACAAACACACAAACAAAAGAACACATCTCTCCACTATAATCTACTATTGCTTACAAAAGTTCATTGGCAAAATTAGTCATCCCATTTCAATTTATCTTCTTTTCACCCTAGGGCAAGTGAAAATGGAAAGAATAGCAGTACTGGCACCTATAATGAATTGCACTTAAAATTATGGCACTATAGAAAAAAAATGCTGTGTAGGCGACTTAAAATAAACTTACTGACAACAGGAGCTGTTCTCAGGACACAACAGTTCCCAATAGCAAAGTTATAGCCAAATTAATACCAAATTTTTGAGAATTTTTTCCCCAGAAAAATCAGAATCTCATAAAATATTCTAGGCTAAATATTCATTGTCAAGCACAGTGAAAATGCTTAGGAACCAATTCCTTAAATCAGCCTTCTCTTTATAAGTTCCAGTGACTTACTACCAGGATTCAGTAAGCACTACAAGACCAGGAACCTTTGGTGTACAACAAAGATGGCAGCAGTTTGCCCTCTGGATGCACTCATCTCCCTCATCTCTTCTCTGCAGGCAAGGTCATAAAAGTAAAAAATCCTCTACAGCAGGTGTCCCCACTCAAATTTATTTTGTCTGAGAGAGGAAGTAATGCTGTCTGTGTTATCAAGAAACATTTTCTACAGAAAATCAACTTAAATGTGAAATAAAATGGAGTAAAGCAGTGGTTCTCTCACTATATTTCTTCACTACGGACCTTCTTTAAATACCTTTTGTGGCTACAGACCATGGGCACAGACTCCCCCAAGACTTAACTCAAGATTTAAATCATAATATTTCTTCAAGCCTTCGCAGATCCCCCCATGATAACACTGCGGCATCCCAGTGGTCCACAGACCACAGGTTGAAGATCACTGGAGTATTCAGATAGACGTATAAAAGAATCTGCACTGAAGAAAGAAGGATAATTCTCATAGATAATGAGAATTGTTACAGCAAATTGGATTTTCTCCTACTATCAGATTTCGAAAACCTATCTTTTCTGGAACAAAATGGAACAACTTGTCACGGTCACCTTGCTGCAGGACAACTCACCATGGCCAACACACAATGGGAAAACTCACTGCAGAACAATTTAACAATTCTATTTAATTATTTAAAATAAATATTTTAATTTTGCCATTCAAATTTCATTCTGCCCGTTCTTTCGCATCCTTTAATTATTCTATTTGACTATCTTTTTAACATTAGTGTAACTGTTGTCCTTCAGTGAGTTGTCCTGCAGCGCACTGGCTGAGGCAAGTTCTCTCTGGCAACTTGCCTCAGCCAATGGTCAATTGTCACAGATCTTTCTGAAATGTATTTAGAATTATATAATTAATTCAACCAAATTCTTTTTACATAAGAACGTTTATAAAGAAAATTATGATTTAAATCTTGAGTTAGAAAACAACCTGCACCTAAACATCAGCAAGACAAAGGAGATGGTGTTAGACTTCCAGAAGGAGAGAGAGGAACCCACCCCTCTTTACATTGAGGGGGGGCTGTGTGGAGAGTTTCCTCCTTTAAATTCCTGGGAGTTTACCTCAGCGAAGATCTTACCTGGAAAATCAACACAACCCAGATGGCCAGAAAGGCCCAACAGAGACTCCATTCTTTAGGGTCTTGCGAAAGAATAAAGTGGAATGATTGATTACTTCCTTTTACCAGTCCACAATAAAGCGTCCTCACCTATTGTATTACAGTGTGGTATGCTGGCTTGACAGCCACGGATAGAAAGACATTACAGAGGGTGGTGAGCACAGCACAAAGCATCATGGGCTGTTCCCTGATACCACTAGATGACATCGCTAGGGCTTGCTGTCTTAGAAGAGTGAGGAAAATTTTCAGGGACGACTCATACTCTGGTCAGCACTAGGAGGAGATATAGAAGCATAGCCAGCCACACCAACAGGCTAAATAACAGTTTCTACCTGTGGGCTGTCAGACTTCTGAATGGAAAATAACTTCATGTCAACATAGTATGATAGACTTGCAGGGCTGGCACCTTGTGAAACAAAGTCACATAGTGTAATAAGATTGGGACTGGGTTAGGGACCTCTGTCCTCACTATGAGTTGTGTTGGGGGAGTGCATGGAGAAGCTCAGCCAATCTCACTGTACACATGCTGTACTCTGACAATAAAGGTAATAATAAGGACAATCTTCTAAAATCAGAAAAACTAATATAATTTAGTAGTTAACTACTCTCACAAAGCCTTTAATGGACATAAGGATAGTTGCTATCTTGCCTAATAACAGCAGCTGATATTTTCACACCATATACAGATAGTCCTCAACTTACAACAGTTTATTTAGTGACCATTCAAAGTTACAATGGCACAGAAAAAAGGAACTTATGACCATTTTTCTCACTTAAGACTGTTGTAGCATCCCCATGGTCACATGATTTACATTTGGATGCTTGACAACTGACTCATATTTATTACCTAGCAGTATCCCAGGTAATCCCCTTTTGCGATCTTCTGACAAGCAAAGTCAATGGGGAAACCAGATTCACTTAACCATGTTATTAACAACTGCAAGGATTCACTTAACAAATTTCTTACTTTAGCAACAAAAAATTTCAGCTCTTTTGTGGCTGTAAGTTGAGGACTACCTGTATTTATCTACATGGACTTCTGAAACATGACAAACTGGAAATACCTTTACAGGAAAATCAGTAACATTTAAACTGTACTACACCAAAAGCTTTACTCATGCTGCTTTGTCTTTTTTTTAATATATCCAATTTAGCCCTTTTTAGACCCGCCATTCTCACTCTTCACATTACCCTTCTTAATGCCATCCCTGGACCATATAACATCCCATCTCCTTAAAAAGTCACCTCTGTTTCACTTAAGAGCATGCTTCCCCTTTTCCTTTCTGTAGCAGGACAATCCTATTAAGCGAACTATTTACCTAACAAGAAAATCCCAACTAAAAATGAATCAATAAAACATTCAAAGTATATTAATTCACACTTACCAATAGTGTCTTGACTTTCTACAACCAACAAATGAAATTTTTCACAGTGTATAAAATGTATTATCATGTACTCCATCTGCTTGTCAAAACTCGTGATACAAATATTGTATGATAAACATATTAAACAAGTGCAATAGTAAAACAAGTGCAATGTAGCCCTTTAGGTATTAACTGTGACCAAGTATCCACTTTCCACTCATATCAGAAAATGAACCTATATTTCAGAAGCTCGTACATGTTTCTTTCCAAGTGGTTCTGTATACTGCCACCCACTCATTTACCTTTTAGCGCCAGAGAAAAAGAGATCCGAAAAAGTGACATGGGGTTAATCAAGCAGGCCCGACTGCCCGCTTAGGAAGTTACAAAGTAGCTTGACAAGGTCAGGGCAAGGGCTGCAAAGTATTTGAAAAGCGGCAGCAGAACCCATTCCTGGAGGGCAAATCCGCCAGATTTACCTTCTAACTTTTAATCGCCTCTTCTGAATAAAAGCCAAGGCGACAAGTCAGAGAGTCCGCCTGGTGCTCTGAGGCCACCTGTCAGCCTCAACCCTTGCCTAGGCTCAATCCCCCGCGTTTCCCGTCTTCCAATCCCCACTTGCTTTCTCCGTTTCCCTACAGAAGCGATGCTGAATATAGAGGCCTTTCCTACTAAGCGTTCCCATTTCTGAATTCCTCCTTCCCCGGTGCTGCCGATTTCCTTCGGAGTTGCACACAGTGAGTCAGCAGCGGTTCCAGCCTAACCCGTCCAGGCCCATCATCTATCCCTTTCCACCATCGGTAGCCAGATTTACCTGCCGGTTTTCCCCTTTTCGGTCGGCCCAACTCACCTATGGAGTGCAGAATGCCGATGGAGGCCTCGCGGTCGGTGCTCAGTAAAGACTGGGCGCGCTGGAACTCCAATCCCGCCGCAGCCGCCATCTTAAAATCCAAACGCGCTCACTCACGCCGGCCGGAATCACAGGGCCTTATTTCCACTGGAAACTGCTTGTCTCACTTCCTCCCCTTCGACTTTGCTGCGTCAATCTGTAATATAACTCTATGATTACCCACCAAGAAGCAGTGTTTGCTGGGAGATGTAGTGTTTTGTGAACACCGTAGGAATCAAGCGAGTGAGTTGTTGCTACAAGGAAACCAAGGGAAGCGAGGAAGGAGGCGTTAAGCTGTACACTCTTCTTCGCTGAATCAACACCGCAGAATACGTCCATTGTTAGGTACAAACAAACACACCTGCAATTGACTGAAATTGATTTAGATGTTTGCCCATTTTATAACGGTTATCACCAGACTCTGGTTTCAAATAGAACGGTTTCTTTTTTAAAAAACAAATTTTATTGGTTTTTAAAAACAAACATAAACAAACAATTTCGTAGTCTTCTATTTCGTAGTCTTCAATTACAATTCCCTTGCATATAATCTCATATTGTCAATCAAAAATTAAACAGCTTAGTATCATTTTTAATCAATCATTTGACTATACTTTTATTCATTCATGTTTTACAAGATAACCATAATTTACTTAGTTTATTTTATAACAGTTCATATTATCATCCCAAATCTATCCTAAAATCATTTTGTAGATATAATAAGAAAGAAGTACATCTTTATATATTTATTATTTTCTTTTTCTTTTTTTAAAAACAAATTTTATTGATTTTACAGAACACAAACAAAACTAAAAGATCTTTTCTGAAGGTTGTCTGATCCCGGGTTGAAGCTCTTCGCACAGACACAAATTCAAACATCATATTCACTTTATATATCCTTCCATATCTTATTATCATTTTCTTTTTTATATTATATATATAAACCATTTTTATCAATTTTATATAAACAATGCACAAGGCATAACAGCTTATAAGTTCTTTTCTAAGAAAAAATAATAAAAGAAGAAAACCAATAGAACATAACAATCCCAAATTATAGTATCAATACTTTGTCTATTTAACTTCATATCTTATCCCAACTTCTCCTTTTCATCCAAATTATTTCTTATTAATTAAAAAAATTTTTTTTTGCCTTTTATCAATATACAACATCCAAAAAAAAAAAAAGCATAACAAAACCTTTATATATCCTTTCATATCTTATTACCATTTTCAATAATATTCTTTGTCTGTTCTATTTCCAGCTATCCATTCATCTTTTTTCTTTTATTATACTTCTCCTATACACCAATTGGAGTAACGTCTATAACTCATTACCCTAACTTAAAAGTACTTCATATAACAATTTTTCTTGGGATTCTGTTTAAAAGATTCTAAAATTACACAATGAATTTTATACTCTAAATACACATATAAAAAACACAATCTTATGTACCCTCCAGAATCCCTCTTTTATCCTAAATTAAATTCACCCATTGTCTCTGAATAAACTTTTTTTCTTTAGATCTTGCTTCCCCCCATTGAGGCTTCTCCTCCCCACCTTTCTCTCTTGCTTATTCTTCTCCTTGCCCTTTTTACCCCTTTGTCTTTCCTCCTCCCTTTTCTTACTCCTTTTCCTTTGCTTTCTAACCTTGCCTCCACTTTCCGCTCATTTTTCTCTTCTTTGGTTGTTTTTATAATTCTTAAAATCCCCTTTTTCTTATCCTTTTTCTCCTCCTCCCCGGAAAGAACCCATTGTTCATCAAAGATGGCTTCTTCTTCCTCTTCTTCTTTGTCCCAGTCCTTCTGCTGCGTAGTCAACTTTTCATAAGTACATAACGCCATTTCTAAGAATTGAAACAAAGTGCCCAAAGTATCTTCCTTTTTATATTTTTGATATTCAGTCTTTAGTTCATCCACAAGCGATGCCATTATGAAAAGAGAAACTTTTCCCAAAACAACCACAAATATTTTTAATCAAAAATAATTCAAAAAAAGTTCCAAAAATTAATATTTTTCTTTCTTCTTCTCTTTCTGGGGTTAATGTTTAATCAAAGAGGTCCAATTACCATATACCTTTCTTTGGGATTCTAGGCAATCTCCTCCTTTTTCAGCTTCTGCTCCAATTTTTTTTCCTCTCCCTTCCCACTTGCAATATCAATTTTAAGTAATCAGAAATCCATACCTCCAACAAGGGTTTTCCAATTTCTTAAGTTTTTCAATGTCCAAAAATCCTTTTGTCCCTTAACTTCAACTCTCAAAACAATTCACTTTCAATGTCCAATATGTCCAAACATTTCTGCTGTTTCCATGGGGTGGGAGAGTAAAGAAAAAAAAAAAGTTCCCTTTAACAGCTTCTCCGCCGCTTTCGATCTTCTTAGGGATACAATGTATCCTCCAGCAATTCAAACAGCTCAGTTCCAACCAATTTGAAAGATGTTACTTGACCCGGCTCAGACAGCACTTTCACTCTTCTTACTTCCTCCAGCGCAATGTTACCCGGTTGCTGGCTTCTTCGTGGCGGCCATTGCTGACCGCCGCTCCACCGCCTTGGGAAAAAGGGGTTTTTCCGGAGAAGGAGGGGGTCTGCGACACCCCCAACCCCCTGTCCGACTCCCCTCTCTCTTCAGCTGTCCCTACAGGGCAGCCATATCCCCCTGACCCATCTGGATCGGGGGTACCTCGGCGGCTAGCACAGCAGGAATCGCGAGCTGTCGCGAATTCCTGCTGCCCCGAAGCCACGCGAAACCGGAAACCCTTTGTATATTTATTATTTTCTAAAAGTCTACATATTTCATTACTGTATTTTATTGTCTAACCATTGATAGAAAAGATCCCAAATTTTATAAAATTGTTTATCCTCTTATTCTCTAATTTCAAATGTCAATCTACTCATTTCAGTACATTCCGATATTTTCTTAATGATTTCCTCCTGTGATGGTGTTTTCTCATTTTTCCAGTTTTTAGCAAATACAATCCTAGCCACTGTTAATACATTTACAATCAGGTATTTCAAGTCTTTACTATATATTTCAGATAAAATTCCCAATAAAAATATCTCTGATTTCAAGTCTATGTTTTTTTGTCATTTTTTCCAACCACATGTGGATTTTAGTCCAGTATTTTTTAGCATCTGCACAAGGTGTCTGATGACATTTCCAACATTTTTCGGATTTATACTTGAACATTCTTGCTATTCTTGTCGGGGGAAAATGCCACCTGTAAAACATCTTATACAAATTTTCTTTATATGCTGTTGACATTGTCATTTTATAATTTTGAGACCAAAATTTTTGCCATTTCTCTAAATCAATCCCATATCCAAAATTCTTCCCCCAAGCAATCATAGTTCTTTAACTTCTTGTTCTTCTCGTTTAATTTCTAATAAATATTCATACTGTTAGATCAGGTACAAAAGAGATGCGAGACCAGTGTACTTCAAGCTCTTTATTTTATGTTAAGATCTGTACAAGATCTTGGAGCCGCGGCAGCCCTTCATATAGGTATTGCTCGCGGCTCGTCGGCCAATGACAGACCTTTGAATCTCCCGCGATCGGCTCGGCCAATCGCGGTTGATTCTTAGGGAGCCAATCACGGCCTTTCAGTAAACCAATCGGAATGCGGTCCGTATGGACCACTCAGATTTCAGTGTTTGGAGTATGTTAATATAGAACACCCCTCCCCTCTTGGTTCAGTCTTATGTAACGTGGTCACATAGTTGCGCAAGTAGGCGGGGCTTCATACCTGCCTATTTGACCTTCATGGTTCAGTTGATGTTTGGTCTTCGACCGGTTCACCGCTCTCCTCGCCGCTCTCAACCCTCCTGATGGAACCACCTGGAAGGGTGAGCTGGGCCTGCCACGGTTCCCTCCCAGTCTACCCGGGCTGGTTGAGCTGCTGGTTCCGCTGTTCCCGCCTGGTCTTTCCAGGCTGGTTGAACTGGCTTGGCTGCTCCTTCCAGGTGAAGCTCCGGGTTTTTCGTCTGCCAATGGTTCGTCATCTACTGGTGAGTATTGCTGGTTTATTTTGGCTTGGGGGTGTTCAGTTTGTGTTTTAGGATTTTCTTTTTCTGTTTGTTTGTTGCTTGAGGTTCCCCCCCTCTGGCTTCTTTATTGGTGACTTTTTGCAGTGTTTGTGGGCGGTCTGCATTGTTGGTGGCTATCCTTGACCTTAATTGGTCGATGTGCTGTTTCCAGCTTCATCCATCGTCTGTTTGTAGCCGGTATGACCTGTTACCTGGGTTATTTTTGCAGGTACCCAGAGCAGGTCCCCCGTGAAATTTTTGGTGTAGACTGTGTCTCCTGTGTTAAATGTTCAGTATTTGCTTGATGAGTCTGGGGGTTTCTCTGGGTTGTATGTGAGGTACAGTCTATCTAACTGGGATCGTAGTTTTCTTCCCATTAATAGTTCTGTTGGGTTTTTGTTGGTCGTTGTGTTTGGTGTTATGTGTTGTATTAATAGCATTTTATTTATTTTTTCTGCATGTCCCCAGTTTCGATTTTTTGTATGGCATTTTTTGTGTAACGAACCATACGTTCCGCCCGCCCGTTCGCCACCGGATGAGCTGGTGCCGTCAACGCATGCCGTATGCCCCGTTCTGCCAGGAATTTTTCGAATGCTAGTGCGGTAAATTGTGGCCCGTTGTCTGACACTAGCACGTCTGGTAGGCCATGGGTGGTGAATAGTTTGTTTAGTTTTTTGATAATGGCCTCCGTGGTGGTGGATTTCATGGCGCTTACCTCCAGCCAGTTGGAGTAAGCATTGACCATTATTAGGAATATGTATCCCTTGGTAGGTCCGGTGAAGTCTATATGGATCCTGGACCATAGTCCCCTGGGGGTTTCCCATTCCAGGATTGGGGCGGAGGGAGGGCTTGGTCTGGTTTCCTGGCATCTCCTGCATGAAGCTACCCAAGTCTCAATTTGTTTGTCCATTCCTGGCCACCAGGCGTAACTCCTGGACAGGGCTTTCATCTTAACTATGCCCAGGTGCCCCTCATGCAACATAGACAACACCCTCTTTTGTAGAGTTTTAGGGATTACAACTTTGCCCCCCCAAAGTATGCAACCCTTCTGTGTAAAAAGTTCGGTTTGCTGGTTTCGAAAAGTTCTAAATTGTTCGCCGCTGTCATTTTTCGGCCACCCTTTTTCCACCCAGTTCAAGACCCACGTCAGCCGTTTGTCTTTATTAGTCTCTCGGGCAATGTCTGACACAGTCAGGGGTGGGTTGGGTAGTGTTTCTATGTGCAGCGCTGATGTTGTGGGTGCCGGGTCATCCTCCAGGTCGGGCAGGGGTGAGCGGCTCAATGCGTCTGCATGCGTGATGTTCTTCCCGGGTTGGTGTGTCAGCTGGGAGGTGTAGGCGGCAAGGAACTCGGACCACCTTGTCATCCTTGATGACAGTATGTTCAGGGTTGCCTTGTTCCCTGCCAGTATCCCTAGCAGTGGCTTGTGATCAGTGATAATTGAAAAGGTCCTACCATATAGGTATTCATGGAACCTCTTCACTCCGGCGATGACTGCTAAGGCCTCCTTGTCCAGCTGATTGTAGTTCCTCTCCGGCTTGAATAGTGTTCTCGAGAAGAAAGTGATGGGTGCTTCTCTTCTGTCCGGCAGCGTGTGGCTGAGGATGGCTCCGATGCCAAAGGGTGACGTGTCGCAGGTCACGGCTAACGGTAGAATCTTGCTGTATTGGATGAGGACTGAGTCTGATGTTAGCAGGTTTTTTATGTGTTTGAATGCATTTTCCTCCCCCCTCCCCCAGGCCCAGGTGGCTGTTTTGTCCAGCAGCCTATATAGGGGTTCCGCGACCATCGCCTTCTGCGACAGGAAAACATTGTAAAAGTTAATGAGACCAAGAAAAGTCTGCAGTTCAGTTTTATTCCTAGGTCTAGGGGCTTCTTTGATGGCCTTGAGCTTTTTTTCTGTGGGGTGGATTCCGTTTTTGCCTAGGAAGTACCCCAGGAATTCAACTTTCTCTGTGCAAAGTTGACATTTTTCTTTTTTGACTTTTAGTCCAGTGCCTTTGAATTTTTGCAAGCCCTCCCTTAGGTGGCTTTCTAATTGGATTTTATTTGTGGCTGACACCAGTACATCATCGAAATAGGGGACCACCCCTTTTATTCCTAGTAACAGTCTTTCCATCAGGCTCTGGAATACCCCTGGTGCCATGCTGACTCCAAATTGTAGTCATTTGCACCGGAATGCCCTTCGGTGGGTTATGTGCCTCCGGTCTGTGCCTCCGCGGTCTTGGCATTGACTGGCAGCTGCTGGTATGCCTGCGCCAGATCAAGTTTTGCGAAGACCTTACCTCCCCCCAGTGAGTGCAGAAGGTGCTGTACCACTGGAATGGGGTAGGCACTAGGCTGCAACGCATGGTTGAGGGTGGCCTTGTAGTCACCACTGAGATAATGATAGAAATACTGGCTGAAGCTTTGGAAATAACTCAACAGAAGAAGATGGATGGAATAGATGAGGTTTATCGAGTTTTCACAAGATATGCGATGAGAAATAGCTTACCAAGAGAAGTTCACATTAGATTTACAAAGAAAGCCATTAAAACGCCAATATTGTAAGTGGCAAAAGAGAAAACATTGAAATATAAAGACAAGGAAATTGTGGTCTTAAAACAAATACCCAGAAGAGTGAGAGAAATGAGAAGAGAATACCAATTCCTGACTAAAATGCTACTTTAAAAAGAGGTGAATTATAGATGGCTGATTCCAGAAGGTTTAATGTTCACATGGCAAGAACAGAGACATAGAATTGACTCAATTGAGAAAGCATAATTATTGTACACAGAATTTTTTGGAAGGAAAGAGGAAGAGGCAGAAAAAGAGATCTCACTAATTGAATTCCAAGAGGACTGCCAAATGGCGACTGAAAAAGAAGAAGGCGCAGTCGGTGGAAAGGTGGAAGCCAAAGAATAACGTGAACTAAAATCTACGAGAGCTGCTAAACCTAACTATAAAATATAACCATGGAAGAGAAAAAATTGATTACAATTAATATAAATGGACTTAACTCAGCCATTAAAAGAAGGAAAACCTTTCATAAATTAGAGAAATTAAAATTTGATATAATTTGTCTACAAGAAGTACATATTAAAAAACAATATGAGCAATTGTTGGTACAGCCAAAATTAGGGAAAATATTTACTTCCTTGACACAATGTAAGAAAAGAGGAGTGGTTTTATATATTAAAGAGACCACCCCAGCAAAATTGATCTATACCGATGATGGAAGAATACTAATGGTGGAAATAATGGATAATAATATGAAAATACTCCTGATTGCAATTTATGCTCTGAATGATAAACAAGAAGAATTCTACAAATAATTACATATGAAAATAATTGAACTGGACTATGCTAATATAGTTATGATGGGAGATTTTAATGGAATTATAGACAATAAATTGGACTATACAGCACAGAAAACTACAAAGCAAAACAGAAAGACTCTCCCTAAATCTTTTTTTAAAATGGTAGATGAAATAAATTTAAAAGATACACAGAGAGAAAGAAATGCTAAAACTAAACAATACAACTTCTATTCAAATAGACACTTATCATGGTCCAGAATAGATATGATATGGATGTCAACAGAGTTAATAACTAACATTCAAGAAATAATATTGAAACAAGTACTTGGGCAGATCACAATCCAATGACAATTAAATGGAAAGGACAAAAAAGAAGATCTAGATGGACGTTAAATAATACTATTTTAAAGGAAAAAGAACTGTTTCTAAACATTACTCACTATGGTTCCCAAACGTTTTCGGGCCACTGCCCCCTTGGTGCTACAAACTCATCCTCGGTGCCCCCCACCCAGGGGTGGGATTCAAATTTCTGTGGGTGTGGCCTAATTTGAGGGTGTGGTTTGCTGGTCACATGACTGGGTGGACTGGGTGGTCATGGCTTGCTGGTCATGTGACTGGGTGGGCATGGCTAGGTGACTGGCAAACCAAATACAAGTGGTCCTCACTTAATGATCGGTTGTTTAGCAAGTGTTCTAATTTATGACTGGCCTCCCTAGAGTTACTTGACCAGTTTTTGGAGTTTTGACAGCTTTAGATCAGGGGTCTAAATCCCACCCCTGCCTGTGTGTGTGAGAGAGAGGGAGAGAGAGAGGTTGGATCAGATCTCTCTCTGTCTCCCACCAACGCCAGAAAGCCACCATCAGTCAAAACTCATATTAGTGGTCTCCGGGATTTAAAATTATGAGTTTGGTGGTCCCTGAAGTCTAAAAGTTTGGCGACCGCTGATCCAAAGGAATGAGCCTGAGAGAGGGAAGGAGAGAGAGAAAAGAAAGAGAGAAAGAGAGGAAGAAAATAAAGAGAAAAGGGAAAAAAAGAAAAAGGGACAAAGAAAGAGGTGGGGATGGAAGGAAGGGACAGAAAGAAAAAGAAATAAAGAAGGGAGGGAGGGAGGAGAAAGATAATGAGATATCTATTCTAGTCCAATCACCTGCTCCAGCAGGTTTAGAAGGGAGTGTGTGTGTGTGTGTGTGTGTGTGTATTCTCCTTGTATTCTACCAGTACATTTTGGTTTTGCCTTCTTCAGAATTGATACTGTAATACATTGGGGAAAAATAATTTTTAGGGTGGAGATCTGGTCCAACGGATCCTGTTTAAAGCCTCAACAAAATGTGAGAGCTTCCTGATAGTCTTGGCCATGTTTCATCCACAAAACCTTTAATTAATAGAAGCCAAAGATGTTTCAATGTGGAAATGGGCCTCAGTCTAAACTAGGCCTCATTCAATCTGATGCATCAGGTCTCTCTCTCTCTCTCTCTCTCTCTCCCCCTCCCTCCCTCCCCCTTCCCTCCCTCCCTCTCAGACTGGCTTTGCTCTACTTTCCCAATGTGCCTGCGGGGCCGGCGCTTCGAACATGGATGGATGGATGGAGAGAGAGAAAGAGAGACAGACAGGCAGGCAGGCAAACAGACAAACCTTTTGGATGGATGGATGGACGGACAGACAGACAGAATGCAACAGCGGTGGCACTTTGGGAAAGCAGTGGCAGTGGCTTTTCCCAATGTGCTGCCACATTCGAGGCACCGGTTCTGGAGTATTACTACAGTCAATGGGTGAACCTGCAGGGCCGGCGCCTCGAACACCCCCCCGCCATCTCTTAGCATCCCCAAGGGGGCTGGTAGAGGGGGGCTAAGTGGCAGCAGGGGGCGTTCGAGGCACTGATCAGCCCTGCAGTTTCACCCATTGACTAGCACTGCTCCGGAGCTGGTGCCTCCATTGTGGAAGCGGTGGCACGTTACATGCTGCCATGGCCACGTTCAATGTGCCACCCTCCTGCCACCTCTTAGAGCCCTTCTGGCCCCCTTGGGGATGCTAAGAGGTGGCAGGGGGGCATTCGAGGTGCCGGTCCTGCAGGTTCACCCATTGACCAGCACTGCCCTGGAGCCGGCGCCTCCAATGCAGAAGCGGTGGCATGTTACATGCCACCAAGGCCATGTTCGACATGCTGCCCCCCCTGCTGCCTCTTAGCACCCTTCTACTGGCCCCCTTGGGGATACTAAAAGGTGGCAGGGGGGTGTTCGAGGCGCCGGCCTTGTAGGTTCACCCATTGACTGTAGCACTGCTCCGGAGCCGGTGCCTCAATGGGTGAACCTGCAGGGCCGGCTGGCACCTTGAACGCCCCCCTGCTGCCTCTTAGTGCCCCTCTGCCAGCCCCCTTGGGGACACTAAGAGGTGGCAGGGGGACAGTGCATTGAACGCTGCTGCAGCAGCACATAACGTGCCACCGCTTCCACATTGGAGGCGCTGGCTCTGGAGCACTGCTACAGTCAATGGATGAACCTGCAGGACCAGCACTTCGAATGCCCCCCTGCTGCCTCTTAGCATCCCCAAGGGGGCCAGCAGAGGGGCACTAAGAGGCAGTGGGGGGGGCGGCACGTTGAATGAAACATAAATGTTTTGAAATTCAGTAGATTAGACCTATGATGTTAGATTACAGAATTTAAATTATTCTTCCTAAAAAGTACAGCAAATGTAAGTAAAAGTCTTAAATCTGCATAGAATCAGGAGGCAATTAAATTCAAGTTGCAAAGAAAGGAGTATATATCTATTTCTTTGATGGCAGCTTGAATTTTTACTTGCTGCTTCTGTGTTCATTGATAGCACTTGCTACCTAAAGCTTAGATTATCTGAGAATTATTACAGACTTGTAAAGTAGGTTGGCATTATCTATATCACATAGTCCTCCACTTATTACAGTTCATTTTGTGACTGATCGAAGTTACAACAGCATTGAAAAAAATGACTTATGACAATTTTTCACACGTTTGCAACATCTCCATGGTCACATACTCAAAATGTAGATGCTTGGCAGTCAGCTCATATTTATGATTGAGGTATCATGGGGTCATATGATTATTTTTTTCACTGACAAGCCAAGTCATTGCAGATCCACTTAACAACTGTATTGCTAATTTAACAACTGTGGCAGGAAAAGTTGTAAAATGGAGCAAAATTCACTTAACAACTGTCTCGCTTAGCCAGAGAAAGTTGAGGTTCAATTGTGGTTTTAAGTTGGGGACTTAAGGACTTAACTCAGGTATAGAAGAGGATCTAAAGTCTCTAATGATTTCATGGCAATAAGGAATAATTAAATAGTGGTTTTCTGGATTATCTTTAGCTGTTGTACCATAATTGCCTAGTACAGATACTTACAACCATTGGTTTAGCAACTGTTCAAAGTTACAATGGCACTGAAAAAATTGTTTATGACAATTTTTCAGACTTATAACTTAGGGCAGCATCCTCACAACCACATGACAAAATACTCAGCAAAATCAATGGTGAAGCCAGATTCACTTAACAACCATGTTATTAACAACTGCAGCAATTCACTTAATAACTGTGGCAAGAAAGGTCATAAAATGAGACAAAAACCTAATATCTGTCTTATTTAGCAATGGAAATTTTGGGATCAATTGTGGTCATAATTTGAGGACTATCTGTATATCTTACCATACACTCTGCTCTATATATAGTATCTTTTCTATAATAAAACTATATTCCAACATGCATACACACACAGAAATACAATAGACAGCAATTTCTTGTTAAAATTCTAGTTTCCATGGTAATGTTCCCCCCACTTTTACTGTAATATGTTTTCAATTTTTCCATCCAAAACATTCTTTAAATTATTGAAAAATGTCCCAGTTTGTATATTTTTTTTTGTGATTTGGACTGTGGAAAGCACACTTATTTTCCCAAAAACAAAAAAGTCACCTTAAGTAGCTTCTTTAAATAAGCACACACACATACACATTTTGTACAATGCAACACTTCCTAGCTTTTCTATTCTCTAAGCTGCAAAAGCTTCAGTACTGCAATGAAATCACTGCAGTCTGCAGTAGTCTCAGTCTTTATTATGAGGCACGGCAGTGCAATAGAGAAAAATCAGCAATATAAATTATTAGACATTATTGCAGCTATGATTGAAAATAGAATGCTGAACTAATTCTAGATTGTGAGATGGAAGCTAAGACCATATGTTATTTTTACAAAAATCCATAGTATACATTGAAACAATTTATGAATAATTTATATAGAATTCTTTATTGGCCAAGTGATGGGACACGCAAGAAATTGGTCTCCAATGCATGAGCTCTCAGTGTACATACAAGGAACAAGTGATAAATCAAGATAATAATAATAAGATACATTCATCAGAAATCATGATACAATCATTAGTGATAGTCATAGGGTACTAAATAAGCAATCCATATAAATCATACTTGTGTAGAAAGTTAGCACTCACCCCTCTCCTAGAAGAATGAAATATTCTACAAAATATTAAAAAGGCAGAATATTTCCCCTAAAACAGAAAGAGAAATCTTAAGGGACACAGAAACTCAGCTCTGGCAGATATTTTGGTGCCAGCTTATCTAGAAGACAAAAGACTGGGCCATTTTATCTACAACACAAAAGACCTTCAGCTCTAGGGTGATAGGATTAGCTCTCACTCACATCCAAACCAGGACAAAACCATTAAGCCATAATAGGAATCGCCCAAAGCCTCTTTATTACATCACCCAGCAAGGTTCAACCAAGCCTGGGATTCAAGAAAACCTACAAAGTTACTTCTGCATGGCCCCATGGGAGTCTAATAATCAATCAGAATCATTTCTTGCCATAGGAACCAGAAGCAAGATCAAAGCCCAAGAGAAGGTATAAATCTCTCTCTCTCTCTCTCTCTCTCACACACACACACACACACACACACTCATGTGCTCAATTTTGTCCAAAACCTCAACCATGTAGTCGTGTCCACCATTAAACCATCCTTCCAAGCAGTCTTCATGTTTCCATTGTCTTTCTTCCCACTTGGAACTGAACCCAGATGAACATTTCTTCCAACACTAGGATATTAAATAAAACAATTAGTATAAATTGTAAGATACAAGGAACAAAGCCATAAGAAGGTAAAGAAATAAATTATAAGAAAGTTTAGAAGAACAGTAATATAGCCTACTTGGTAGTTTGATAGTGTTGTGGGAATTAGTTGTTTAGCGGTGAGGGGGGGGATGACTGTTCTTGTGTCTAATTGCTTTGGCAAGCAATGCTCTATATCAGGGGTCGCCAACCTTTTGGACCTCAGGGACCACCAAACTCATAATTTTAAATCCTGCAGACCACTAATTTGAATTTTGACTGACGATGACTTGCTGACATTGATGGAAAATTCGGTCCCATATACCAGAGCTGCAATAGTCACAGGACTGGCCTTTTAGACATCCTGGAACAGCTGCTCCTCCACCTGGGTACACCGACCTGCCATGGACTGGAGAAGTTGCTCCGGGATGACCAAAGGACCAGTCTTGTGACTATTGCAGCTTTGGAATATGGGACCAACTTTCCCACCAATGTCATCAAGCGGATTTTCCTCCGCCGTTGGTCTTACCTTCCTGTTCCAGCTCACATGGCTCTACTCAAGGTAAGGTTTGCTCTTGACGAAAGGGTAGGGGCCAGCGGGTGGGCTGGCCATGTGGATGGCGCAGGCTTGTGTTCCCACGCAGCCTGGATTAATTGCTTTGGGGGGAATGTTTTGGGGGACATTTCTCTGTGGACAACATGTGGTCCCCAAGCCACCGGTTGGGGACTACTGCTCTATATAGCATTGTCTTGAGGGAAGTTTATGTCCAGGATGTGAGGGGTCTGTTGATATTTTCAAAACCCTTCTTCTGGTTTGGCCAATATACAGGTCCTTGGAAGGTAGGCTGATAGCTATTCCTTTTTCTGCAGTTCTAATTCTTCCTTGGAGTCTATGTCTGTCTTGTTTGCAGTGCCAAACCAGTTATAGAAGTGCAAATGACAGGCTCAACAATCTCTTTGTGGACCTGTATCAGAAGTTTTTTGGGCAGTTTGAGCTTTCTGAGTTGGTGCAAGAATATTCTTTGTTGTGCTTTTTTGATGACATTTTTGATGTTAGGTGTCCATTTTAAGTCTTCCCCCCCTCAAAAATTATTGATTTTTAAAAAACAAACATAAACAAACAAAACACAAAACATGAAAACATAAAACATCTTTTTTGAAAGCAGCTTGATCCCGGGTTACATCTCTTCGTACAGACACAAATTCAAGTTCATGCTCATTTTTATATACCGTTCCATATCTTATTACCATTCTACATTTTCTATATAGCTTCTCCCCTCTTTTAACTCTCTTAATTCTATTTTATTTATTTCATCTCAATTTAAATCATTATACTTATATCCTTTGTCTGTCCTGTTTCAGCTGTCTATTATCTTTTCTCATTAAAACAAAATTTCTCCTGTAATCACTGATTGGAGTATGACGCCTTTATATCTTTCCCCTAAATTTATAACACTTAATATAATACATAACTTTCATTCGGATTCTGCTTAGTACCTTCTAAAGCTACACACTATATTTTAAGAAAAGATGAAATTATAAATATATAATATAATTAAAACAACAATCTATACCAATTCAACTCTATCGTTAAAATTAATATTCATTTAAATCTTAAACATTTTACACATTACTTTTCAAATAGATATCATGCTTCTATGGGAAACCCCCCCATTTCACTTATATTTTAAAACTTTATGTAATTAAAATGTTCCCATTCCTTCCTAATTCAATTCTCTCATTTATTTCATTTATTTTGTTCAAAAAAGTCTCACTAAATTACACTGAGTATTTTATCCCATTTTTAATCATATGTTGTTCCAATTTTCTAACATTATTTCTAATACAAGTATAATACAATCTTATGTGCCTTTGCAGAATCTCATTTTCAGTTATATTTTTACCCATTATCTCTGAATAAGTCCTGTTTCTTTACATCTTGCTCCAAATCTTTGTAGCTTCTCTTCCCTTCCTTCTTCCCTTGTTTCTTCACTCTACCTTTTTTCCCCCTTGTCTCTGCACCTCCATTTCCCTCTTCTGTGTTCCCCTTTTCTGTTGCTTTCTGACATTATATCCACTTTTCACCTTATTTTCCCCTTTTTTGGTTGTTTTTTTAGGTCTTAAATTCTCCATTCTCTTTCCCCCTTTTCCCCTTTCTTCCCCAGATAAAGTTACTTGTTCATCAAAAATGGCTTCTTCTTTGTCCCAATCTTCTTGTTGTGCAGTCTGTTTTTGTAGTTTCTCATAGGTACAGATCGCCATTTCTAAGAAATGAAAAATGGAGTCAAAAGAGCCCTTCCCTCCTTATTCCTCTTTATATTTTTTAAATTCCATTTTCAATTCATCCACAAGTGATGCCATTGTAAAAAATTTTTAAACAACCACCCAATTGTTTTTAATTATTCAAATATAATTTCCAGAAGTCCCAAAATCACCAAACAATCCAAATACACACAAGCTGTTTCATTCAACACTTTCTTCTTTTTTTCACTTTCTTTTCCTGGGGTTCCTATTTAGTTACAAAGTTTCAGTTAAAATGTATCTTTTAGAAGTCTTATTACGATTCAACTTTAGATTCTTTTAAATTCTAAGCAGCCTCCTCCAGCCAAATCTTGCTCTTATTCTTTTCCTCTCCCTTCCCACTTACAGCAAAAAAAAGTTTTTTAAATGTTCAGAAATCTTTATTGTCCCCTTGGCATTTAATTTTCCAGTTTAATTACCTGTTGGTGCCAAAGCCGGTTTTTCCGAATTCTCATTCATCTGCTGTCAACATAAGGAAGGAGAGTGAGAAAAAAAAACTTTCCGTTTTCACTTTCATTCGCTGCTTCTGAATCTTCTTTGGGGGCAATGTATCTTTTATAAGATTTAAATTCCAGGGTACCTCAGTTGTTGCTTCTTATCCCGGTCAGCCAAAACTTTCACATCTTAACTTCCTTCTACACTTTCTTTTCCAGCTGAGTGCTTCTTTGAGGCGGTCATTTCTGACCGCCGCTCTTACCACCTTCGGGAAAGGGAGTTTAGCCAGCTGAGGAGGAGTATAGCCAGCAGAGGCGCTCCAGTGGCGAGCCCAGGCAGAAACCATGCACGATTGCGGATTCCTGCCTGTCGCCGAAGCCCTGCAAACCAGAAGTCTCCATTTTAAGTCTTGAGATATTACAGAACCTAGAAACTTGAAGGTGTCTTACTGTTGATACTGCGTTTCCCAGTAGTGTAAGAGATAGTAGAATAGGAGGACTTCTCTTAAAATCTACTATCATTTCTACAGTTTTGAGTGTGTTCAGTTCAAGAATGTTTCTCCTGTACCACAAGGCTTGTTGTTCAACTTCCTGTCTATATGTAGATTGGTCATTGTCTTGAATGAGAGCAATTACTGTTGTATCATCTGAAAACTTTAGTACTTTAAGATAGCCGTTGTCATAGAGAAGTGAAGAGACGGGGGGTGTTCTGTGCCAATTGTACAGGTATCTGATGTGCTTTTGCCTAGCTTCACCTGCTGCTTCCTGTCTGTAAGAAAGCTTATGATCCATATACAAGTGTGGTCAGGAAATGCTAGCTGAATCAGTTTAGTTAATAATATCTGGAACGATTGGTATTTGTAGCTGGTCTTAAAAAAGGACCCTTATATAGGTCTTTAGAGATTCAATATGTTGTAGAACAAGGGTCACTAACTTTTTGGACTTCAGGGACCACCAAACTTATAATTTTAAATTCCGGGGACCACTAATATGAATTTTGACTAACGGTGGCTTGCTGACATTGGTGAGAGAGAGAGAGAGAGAGAGATCTGATCTAAACCTCTCTCTCCCTCTCTCCCCACCCCCAAATACACAGAGGCAAGGATGTGATTCAAATGTCTTAACCAGGTCTGTGGGCATGGCCTAATTTGTGGGTGTGGCTTAGTGGTCTGGCTGTGACTGGCAGGGCATGGCTTGTCTGTAAATGTCATAAATATTTATGTAAATATTGAATTTTTTTATTTAAAAAGAGCAACTTTTATCCAAAAGCAGGCAGATTGAATTGCTCGCAGAATCACATTACTCAGAGATCTATCTTTCTGCCATAAAATTTGCAAGCAAGCAATCTCACAAAATTAACTCACTGAATTTTTTATAAGAGCAACTTTTACTTAAAATCAGGCAAAGCAGGCAGGCAGATTGAGTTGCTCACAGAATCACAGATTCATTCAGAGATCTATCTTTCTGACATCGGCTACCTGAGTCCGCAATGAATAATAAAAGTTTCAGTCCTTAGGAAGGTAGGAAGCAGAACCGAAGATCTAAAGATTAGCTGAAAGCAAGACATCCAATGATTTCCTGCTTTCTAGCTAATCTAAATTTCCCAGCATAGCAGAAGAGCTGATGGTTGGGGAAAAAAAGGAAAAATAGCAATTTAGCAGGCAAATTTGCCAGGTAAGAAGTGAGTGGGTGGGAAGGTGTCCCGCGGGCCATGTGGGTGGTGCAGCCTTGTATTCCCGTGCTTCTTGATCTTTTGAAACACTTTAAAATATATTACATGAGCATCCTATTGTCTATAACTACAGGTCAGGGAATGCATCCTTAGTTGTATTGATGCTGTTGAATTAATTGCTCTGAGATCATTCTCTGCACCAAAATGGGCTGAAGAAAAGGTGTTTCCATGTTTATTCAAAATCTTCATGGTTTGGTTCATAAACGGTTTCTTTCTTTGATAGCACAGAATCTACCCACTTAATCCAAGAATATAGAGGGTCTGTGAAGGGTCTTGCCACTTTTCAAACCACGGATCCAGTGACAGGCTCAGTCGCTTTTAATTTTGGTGTACTGTCCTCCTCAATGGTTTGAATGGCTCAAATATTGCTTATTCTTCTCAAAGATTTTAAAAACAAGTTAAAGTTATGCATTATGCTTGTTTTTAGCGTTGGTTGTTTTAAATGTACATTTAAAAAATAAATTTCCACTACGGACACAAAAATAAACTTATGGTTATGGCTCCATCGTTTATATGTACTGCAAGAAGCTACAATAGATAGATTTTCTAAGCCATCTTCATTTTCTCAGCTTATGAAGTAGCCATGAGCATTGCCGGTAGAAAAACTTTAGGCTTATCTGCAAGATTACAGCATTTAATAAAATCTCGCAAAGCTTCCTATTAATGTTCATCTTGACGATTGCCTACCCTTGCTTTAAACTGGGAACAATTCTCTAAGAGGCTAAACAAACATTCGCTATCCTCTTCTATACGGCAGTCGTGCGTCTAACCAGAAAAAATATTTTACAGGCGTCATCCAGCAATGCAGACGCTCATCCTCCCTGGTTCCCCATGAACACAGGAACGAGTAAAGCAGGAAAGACCGGAAGTGGGCGGGAGGCATATTGACCACGCCTCTTGCAAGTGATGTAATTGTTTCCTCCCACCCCTCCTCAGCAGTTTCGCGCTTGGTGTCTTCACAATCTCCTGTCAGTCGCGTCTTCGGCTGCGGAACAGCAAGATGGCGACCCGGGTGAGTGTGCCGATGAATGACTGAAGGCGGGGGCAATGACGTGTCAGCAAGACACCTTCTGCCCTCCCTTTTCTTTCCCAAATTATTAAGGCCGAATTATTTTAAGAGCTCTGTTTCCCTCTTCTCTGATAGAGTGGTATTTTTTCCTTTTTGTAGTTGGACCGGCAGGACCGAGTCTGCATCACAGCCTGTTTGAAGGATTTATGGGGTAGTGGTAATCGCTCTCCTCCAGGTTAATAAAACTCAAGGGATCTACGATTACACCATAATCCTCCCATCCTTTAAAGTGGGGTTTGTTTAATAACCCTGGACAAATTCCGTAGATGAAAATAACAACCGCAGAATAAATGCATGTACTATCTATCTGCGCTTCCTCTTTAAGAACCATCACAGTGAGTCATAAAGTAGCATCTCTTCACCAGCCTTTAGCACATTTCTCCCCCTCCCATTTCTTAGGTTCAGATCACTGCAGTGAACCTACAAGGGGAGCAGAAGGGAGGACAAACCTCATTTCCAGGTTCTTGAAATAGATAGGTGGTGTTTTTTTTTTTTTAAAAATAAAACTTGACAAAAACTTCCTTTTCTCCTACATTCGTTACTCTTAAATAAGGAATTGCACAGACAGGGAAGGTTTCACTATCAATTCTGAAATGTTTCTCTGTGTAACAGATATTCATTCATTGGTGGCCTCCCAGGAATTAGCTCTTGTTGTGTTACTTCCTCCATTTGGAACAGGAGGATCTGGTGGGTGAAAAGGTAGGAGTGTCAAGCTGTTGATGCAGTTCACACTCTTACTGCAATGTATTTGGCTAGCGATAGAGATTTCGGATTCTACAGTTGATGCTGTTAACTACTGAGAACTACTGCTGCTTCATTTTCCAGTGACTTATTTTATTCTATGTCCAACACTGTGTTCCTTAGAACTAGGAGTGCAACAAAAATGGGTTATATTGGAAAAAGGATAATTATGTAAGGTAGTCTTTCCTTTCAGAGATGGTTTTAAACATCACCAAACCTTATAGACTTTGGCTACAGTACTTCTACTTGGAAAAGGACAGTGTTGATTTAGGATCCTAGCAGAATAATTTTCTCATTCTCTGTATATCCAGACAGCTTCAGGAAGTACTATAGTAAACATAATCTACAAACCTATACAAAAAAAAAAGTGAGATTAGTTACAGTATGAAAAAATGTAGAAATTAGATATCTAATTTTATTTAAAATCTAGACATGCCAGTGCATGTTTGAATATCCTAATAATTAATAGTAAAAAATATGTTTCTTGAGCTTTGTAATCTTAGGACACTTTCACATAAGAACATTGAACAAGTTCAGAACCAGCCCCAATCTATACAGTCACAAAATGTTGGCTGGTTTTGAGAACTGACTCCTCAGTATCCTCCCAATTTTATTAATATACTGCCAATTCATTGGAGGCTTTTAACTGCAGTGAAGAAAATGGTGGAAGACAACTTGGATGTTTTCTTTTCTGCAGTGGTTTCTCATTGTAAGGGAGAACATCTGAACTTATTTTATATTGCATATTGTGTGAGGGATTTTTTATGACTTCATATGTTAAGAGAGTCATTGGATAGAGCACTGTTTGACTTAGACATATGGTCTATTCAAGATTCTGTGTCTTGAAAAAATGGTGATACTAACATGGGAATTAGAAATACTAGTGTGAAAATATTGTATAATATGCCAGTGGCAATATTTTATTGACTTCAGTAGGAATTGGCATTCAAACAAAAGCTACCAATACTTATTGTTTCTTTCCCATTCAAGATAAATACTTAATTTTGGGCTGAAATTTTTGATGTCAAACTTAGTTAATTTTAATTTCTCAACAAAAATGTGATCATCCAATGAAACAAGGATATCTTTTGTAGTTTTTAAGAAAATGAGACTTTACAGCAATTGGTGAATAGAATTATTATTATAGTTGCCTTTGTATTTGTGCATGTTTTTCCATCTTCTTTGTCTTTGAAGGCTTTTAAAAATTAAATTTAACCCAAAAATTTCAATCTAAAATTTAGTATTTGTCCCTTTATTATTTTATGTATTTCAAGCCATGAGAACAATGATTCTTAGCACACTATGCTGGTCAAGAATTTTCTTCAGTAAAATCGCTTAATACTGAGCTGCTGGAGCAAGTGGATTTCCATTGTAATGAACATCCATCATATTTCCTATTCCAATTTTCTTTTTTTATTTTTCTTTTGTTATTGTTTTTTCCAGGACCAAAGTACACTTAATATAGCATATAAAGCTTCAACAGCTGATAACTACCTCGAGTCTATTGCTGTCATTTTAATGTTCACATTGGTACCTGTATTATATTTGTATGGTTTGTGAACCACTTTTCATCCCTAACCCATTCTCATGAAAGAGCTGCTGGTCAGAGCATGCAGCGAAGTAGAGCAGAGAAGATGGATGTTATTGGTCAGACTGACTAGGGAGGAGATTGTGGTGGTTTTACAGAGGTGGGTTGCTGTGGACTGTACATTGAACATTAAGAGCAGAGAGGATGTGCAAAAATGTTTTATCAATCTCAAAATCATAATGACCATGAGGATTGATAGCTATAGAATTTTATTCATCATTCAGTTATAAAATACTCTGGAAAGGAAATCCAAAGGACATGTTGGTTTGCCATAAGCTGAGCAGATTCTGCTTCATCATCCTAGTAGAAATGTGATTTTTAAAATACATCTATTTAAACAATTATAATATGTTTCTTCAAATGTGGATGGATGTATTCCAAGAGTAAATGGAATATGAATGTCTTGAAACACCTTGAATTTTTGTTTTAACCAGCCTAGCAAATAAGAAGTGAAGATTGCTGACATTCTGTTACACCCAAACTAGTCTTCCTCATTTTCTTAGAGCCCTTGTTTACATCTCTTTCCACCGTTGTTATTAATCTCAAATACTTAGACTATGGGGTAGATCTGCATGTATAGACTCCATTGCTTCAGCTTTTATGCATTAAGTATACATTATATGGACTATTAGCTCTATCAGGGTCAAAATAAGAGTAATCAAAAGTATCATGGTTTTGCAAGCTTCCCTGACCTAGTGTCTTCCAGATCTTTTGGATCATAATTCCAGTCACCTTATATACTTAATATATAGGCTCACAATGATGAGATCTGTAAACAAAATGGAATGGCATCAAGTTTAGAAAGCAACAGATTTCTGGCTTGAACTTTTCTGATCATGACCTGGAGAGATTTTACCTAGTTTGGTTTTCTGTGCAAGTTGCAGCCATGTTTTTCAAGCAGGAGGTCTTAGAGACCTTGTGAATAAAGGTTTGGATTAATAAGACAGTGAGAATTTTGGTCTTGGAAAAAACAATAACAAAAGAAAAATAAAAAAAGAAAATTGGAATAGGAAATATGATGGCAGTGAGAATCTTTCTAAACATCAAAAAGACGAAGCTCATCATAACTGCAAGGAATGGAAACATTAAAATATAAATGAATGGTGAAGAGATAGAATGCATGGAAAAATTCACTTTCCTAGGTGTCAAGATCACTCAGTGATGAATACAGCCCAGAAATAAAAGAGCGGATTTCACTGGGCCATACAGCAATGATGAACATGAGCCAAATATGGAAAAGCAAGGACATCAGCCTGGCAACCAAATGTAGGTTAATCAGCTTTATTGTGTTCCCATAGCTAGCTATGGCTGTGAAAGACCTTAAAAAATAAGATAGGAAAAAAATTGATTTGTTTGAGCTGTGGTGCTGGAGAAGGCCCCTACATATTCCTTCGATAGTAAAGATGACTGACAAGCAAGTACTGGAGGGTATAACACCAGACATGTCACTGAAATCATAAACTGAATGTCATTTAGCCATGTCATGCAGGGGAATTTACTGGAGAAAGCAATTATGCTTGAAAGAATTAATGGTAAAAGTAAACCAGGCTGCCAAAGAACACAATGGCCAGACACCATCAAAGCTGACACTAACGAGACCATAGAAAAAATTTAAAGAAGTAATTGAAGATCAGAAGATATGGAGAGATCTGGACTATAGAATTGTGAAGAGTTGGACACGACTAAATGGATATCATCATCATCATCATCTTATTTAAAGATGTCATTGAAGATTACCTGAAAAGTACAATTAATACAGAATGCAGTACTTCACTTCGTCGCAGATGAGAGCTGCTTCTGCAGTATAAAAACAGTTTAGGGGGTTCTGCTTTGGTTGGGAGAATGAGAGTTTTGAGGCAAATATTGTTGCTGCTGTTTCATATGGTGGGGTCTAGATGTAAAAAGGAATGAATGAATATTTGGGATTATCTACTTTAGAATTTTTTTCACTTCGTTATTTTATTGTGCCTCTATTTGCATTCTGTATCATGATAAACATTAGGTGACAATAAATGTGATGTGTTCCTTAGAAAAATATACAAAGCAGTCATTTCAACATAATACTACAGATTAAGAATGTAACTCTAGAATCAACAATACAAACAATTCACAATAATAAACAGTAACTTTATTTACAGTAATGACATTCACTATGTAGCTTTATTCTAGCCATACCTTTGTCCTACTTTGTGTGGACAAAATTTAGGAACCCTAATAGAATCAATCTTATCTGTTTTCAGGAAATAATCTATTCTTTATTTTAAGGGGATAATAAAGTATTAAATACATTTTACATTTTTACAAACTGAAGGCATTGGGGAAAATAAAAAAGGTTCTTCCTTGGCATCATAATATATTGAAGTAGATGCTGGCAAACCTTCTTGTAGCTGGCCAGTCCTTCAGGCCAATCTGTTTTCAAGCCATTAAAGGTTTCTGAAAGCAAAACCAATGTCGGATTGGATGAAAAATAGAGGCTCCATGCTAATGGACTGTAAATATTTCTTTACAGGCAACTATTTTAGCCTTTCTTTCAGGTCAACAGCATGTGATTATTCTTGCTGTATATCTTGAGTTTTCCAAACAACATATTTACATTCCTTCTTTTCTTCTGCAATATTAAATGCATAAATATTTGTTTATCCATATTATTATCTGTAAAATTGTAGAAGTTCTCTTTAACACATCTAATATTTTCCTTATTGCCTTTTCTTCTGTTGTCTCTATTTCTTGTTAGTCAAAATACAATTAAGACTTTCTTCCATTTCTTACCTGTACTAGAAAGAGAAGAGGAAAAAAAGGGAGGGAAAAACATTGAGGAAGGAAACGTTAGCCTTTCCAACTCAAGCAACCTTCCCACAAATCACCATCCCAGACTATCCCCTCAGCTTTCTCCAATTAATTCAGCACCTTTTGTGCATCCCTTTGCCCAACCAATACGCCCTCTCCTTAAGCCTTCCCATGGCACCTCTTAAATACACCAGGTACCTATTCTGATCCAGTATGTCTTCCTTGACACATGCAGTACTTTTCACATACACCCTGATCTTCACTGTTGGCCTACATGTCCTTGACTCATGCTGCTCTCTCCATCATACTATCTCTGACTAAAGGTACAACTCTTGTACAGCTCAAACCACACCAGAGAAAATACCTTCAAAATGATGACTTAGTGTGGCCTGGGCACTCTAGTTGTATTTAAATCTTAAAAGATTATATGTTCCAGATACAAATATTGTAGTTAGACATAGGACAATTGTATTTATATCCTGAAGACAATCTTAAATAATAGGATAATTATTCCTTTTTATTGCTCAGGATGAAACTATGGATCCTCCTATATTGTGTCTTGCTCAACATAGCTCCGAGGTCATTTAGTTCTTTATACTAAAATTGTCCGTAAATCTGAGCACCATCTGTCATTGTTATTTGCTTTCATCTTTGTGTAATCTCTTAGCATGTTAATGTAATGCTAAACTGATATAGGGTTAACTGTAAAACTATTCCTTGTGTACTTTGCCTAGTGCTTTCTCCATATTTCAAGTTTAAAGGTATTTCCTTTCTTCGATCATATTCCTGCTTCTGTTGCCACCTCCCCCACCCATATTATCTCTGGCAACTTGTCTCATGACCCAGATTTTTTTCTTACTTATATAGCAGCCATGTTGTATGTAGTGAGATCAGAGCTATACTATTTCACAATTGAGGTTTGCAGGCCATATGGTTAAATGTTTTTGATTTCAAGATAGAAAATAAATAAATGATTCACGTTACTTTCTTTGTTTATTGCCCTTTTAATTTTAAAACATCAACTGATTCATCCAGCAAGACATCATTTTTTATATAACTCTTGTAGCCTGTAATTTGAAGATCCAATTTCAATGCCATCTTTGACTCTGATTCTTGACTCTTGATGAATATATCTTTTATTTTATGTACACTGAGAGGATTTGCACCAAGATAAATTCATTGTGTGTCCAATCACACTTAGCCAATAACGAATTCAATTCTATTCTATTCCATTTCATTCCATTCCATTCCGTTCTGTTCTATTCTATTCTATTCTATTCTATTCTATTCTATTCTATTCTATTCTATTCTATCTTTATCTTCTCAAATAATACCTACTCCTCTTTGCTATTTCTTCCATAATGTTTTTGGACACATTCTATTCATAGAAATAAACATTGCTATTGACATTATTACTAATTTTCAATTCCATTTTTCAAATATGTCCTTCAGTATTTTCAATATTATCATGTTTTGCATCATTTTGTAAGTCCAGTTAATTAGCTGTTAATCAGGTTGATGTATTTTTCTCCTTTAACTAAAATCTTTAGTTCCCTATAGTGACCAATTTTTAAAACTACTCGTCTTTACATAAGTCCAAACAAATCTATTTCTTACAGGAAGGATTTTTTTTATAATTAATTCCAAAATCTTATTCCAAATTTATCTGATGCCTTAATCTATTTGTAACTTTCTCAGATCAAAGGCTTGTTTAGATTTTTGCTGTTTATTTCAATCAAAAAATATCTTTATTAAGGATTGAAAGAAAACTTACCCAATGTTTTTAGACTTGTGGATCTGAAAGTCTCTGGTAACTTAAAAATAGTTAATAAACATTTTCTGAACATGATTAGGAAAGGACACTTGCAAACTAGTGTCTTTTAAAAGGCACCAATAATGGTTGTGAGTGCTCCTGTTCATCTCCCAGTACTCAAACACCTGCAATGATAGTTGTCTTGTAGTCCCCTGGTAAAGTGCTTGTGGGTGATTTCCTGGCTACTTCTGGCTGGGGAGGTTCCAGAGAACTGGTATATGGACCAGCTCATTGTTCTTCACTGGAGGTTTGTTGGCTTCACTTTTCACAGAGCCATCTTCACCATTTCTTCCTCCAGAAGTACATAACTGCTTACGTTCTATAATGATATAATCTGCATACAGCATCATTGTGTTTTCTGATTAGCCCATCCTATCTTCTAGCTTAGATGTACTGAGAACCAAGTTTCTGTTTCTTATACTAATAATCAGCCAGCTCTGTTTGTAAATGGTGCATGATATCTCTTTTCAAAAATACACATGTTCTCAAAAATACACAAATACCAAACAAATGGCAAACATTCAATTTGCCTTTATTCCAAAATAAAATTGAACTTCAAAAATTAAATCCATTTTGTGTTTATGCTATTTAGTTCTTCATTACTGACCTCTTGTCTCTGATTTTCCTCACAGATTATGCAAGCTGCAAGATGTCCGACAGATGAACTCTCCTTAACCAATTGTGCTGTGGTCAATGAAAAGGACTTTCAATCTGGCTTGTAAGTTTGATTTGTCTCTTTTTAGAGAAGATTGAGGAAATAGGCTTTCTTCAGTCTGTTTTTTCCAAAGTTATACATAATAAAACTTGCAAATTATATGACTATTATTAGCAATGTGCTAAATGTGTGTGTGTGTGTGTGTGTGTGTGTGTGTAAAACATCAGCTCTGTGAATTGTATTTTAGTTGGCATTAGAAATTTTTATGTGGAAAGGGAGAAATAGACGAGGCATTAATCTTGATATTTAGGCTATTGAAAACTACTTGTTGATTGCACAAACTAAAGATTGTTAATCAGATTTTCATATTGCTGATGAAAATTAATATTGACTAATTTTTTATCATTTCCATCTTAACTATCAAAGAAGATATGAGAGCCAATTTGGAAGAATTGAATTGGAGTCCTGTCTTAGGCATGAAAATCATCTGGATAACTTTTGGCCTGGCATCTCTTTTAACCCTAAAAGTAAAGAAATAGTAAAAACTCTCCAAAGACATCAAGGTTTTGTGTATGTGCTTTGCCAGAGGTCAAGTCTACTTGAAGACAACAACAACAACAAAATCATAGTGACTTCATTTGTTTAGTTTGACTCAGACCAAAATTATATAGAGTTATGTATGTATATCAATTTCTTAAATGTTAAGTGAGCCAAGGTGTACAATAACTTTCACCTAAAAATTGCCATCTGGAAGCTTCAATATCAACATCTGGGAAAGACTTTCTGGAAAATTATTTTGAAGTTTAAAAAACAGGATCTTCTCAATTTTTTGGCTTCTTTTTGCATTTTATTATGACTAGCTCCTTTCTATCCGATAGTCAGAAATTGTTAAAAAATATCTCAAGAAAATAGAATACTGTACTGTATTTATTGCAAAGTATAGTTTTTGATATTAGACTTCAGTTATTTCATAGAACAGATATTGCTTGGGATGACTCAGATATTGAAAGATTTTAATTATTTATCTTTTTTCCACCTCTCGTTCCTCTTCTCCCAAACTCTTTGTAGGCATGTAGTTGTGAAGACCTCACCCAACCACAAATATATTTTTACACTGAGAAGTCATACATCTGTTGTCCCAGGTAGCATTGCTTTCAGTTTGCCACAGGTATGGCTTTGATAGTTTGTTTCCTTTTTGACCCCCAAATGCAAGCAATATTGCTACTGAAAGTAATTATTTTTCAACAAAAATTAAAATGGTAGTGCTCAAAATAAAAGTATACTTCCTAGATATCCTATGAATATGAAAGCTAATTATTCAGTTCTCGTAAACCAATTTTAAAAATATTAGGAAAATTGGGTTGTTTGAGGACAGAGCCTATGAAGGATTCCAATTGTTATGTGAGATACAAAATAGGCAATCAGATTGATGACCTCTATGGCAAGGATGTAAGATGAGATAGCATTGCTATTGCAGAATAAGCATTTTTATGTTGTCTGTACAGTTGCAATATTGAAAAGAAAATAATATATTCTGAATGATCTAATAATTTCAGCTTCTTTCACCAACACCTTTCAAACGTAGCTTCCCATCAGCTATTTAGCAATGAAGCTTCAGAAAATGTGACTAATCTTTGCGGCTTCCCTGATTCCTCTGTGGTGTTAACTAACAGTTTGGACTTGTGAATGAAGAACAGCAAGAACAGCGTAGCCTTGAGTATAGGAGAATGAATAGGAATCATTCTAATAAAAGAGCAAAGAAAAAGTAGCTTGCTGAGCTGCAAAATAAGGTTTTACTTCTATTCTTTTGTTTAATAGAGTTACAATCATATGAAAAAAAGATAACCCTCTTTGAGTTCTATGGTTTTATGTATTAGGAGATAGTAAAAATCATCTGGTCCTTAGCAATTCTTAAAAGTAGGTAAATACTAAATGTGTTGGGGACATAGCTATTAAAACTCCTATTCAGCACAGTTAACATTTAGAACATTGGAGGGTACCAGTCCGAGGAAGGCTGCTCTAGATCAGAGATACTGTAGGAAAAGTGTGGCCCTTAGTCATTCAGTAACAACCCCTGGCCAGAGCACAATTACTAGAAAAAGAAAGCACAAAACTATTTGTTGTTCATTTTGATAATATAAAACCCACTTTTTAAAGTCAAGTTTGTTTTTGCCTCCAAGCAAAAATACACAAATCTCTTGCTGAGTGGAAAACAGGAAAGACTACTTAAGAAAACTTGGTCAATACAAAGCTGGAAATAATATAATGTATTGTGCTGGGAGGTCATGCATCTGTGGGGAGCGAAGTCTACGTAACAAAGAAGTAATATAATCAAAGTTGTGGGGGGGGGGGTCTAACTTGCAAGCTTGTGAACAGGTCAAAGATAAAGCCTACTTGCCTGTCCCTTCATTGTTGTCATGCTTTTGCCTTTTACTAAAATCAGGCAAAAATTATTCTGGGTGCTGGGGGGGCGGAGGCTTTACATATATATAAAACAAATACATAATTACTTTGAACTTAATTTAGCATTATACATATGTATAATGCTAAATTGTGTTCAAATTAATTATGTATTTGTTGATTCATTCTCTTATGCTGTCTGACTACAAATATCTCTAGGCAATTCATAATATTCCAGAAAAATAAAAACAATGTAATAAGAATCAATAACAAAACAAACTTAGATAAAAGGAAACAGAAGTAGAAATAGATGTGGAACATGGAAGACACCACAAATATTCATCTATCTCACCTTAGAAGTAGGGGCTTTCAGTCACATTAGCCCAGGGTCTGGGAGAACAATCAAGGTCTTCTCAAACACTAACAGGGTGGGAGCCATTTGGATCTTGGGGCTCTTTATTTCATAACCATGACGATAGTAATGACAGCAGTAATATTTGATTATGCTTCTAACAACTACGTACAGTATAATAGGCCAATAATGGCATGTTGCCTATAGGGGACAAAGTAATCAAGGATTGCAGCTATGTTTTAGCATGACATGAATTTTATTGTGCGTATGGCTGCTGCACAAAAGTTATTTAGATAGGTGTTTTTCTTTGTGAATATATATGCATATTTAATGCAGGTAAAGGATTGTTCTTTTTCTTATGTGCATTTTTTTCTCTATAGAGAAAATGGGCTGGCCTTTCTATTGGGCAAGATATAGATGGTAAGTTTTCACTATAAATTAGTATATTGTTTTACTTAATCTAATTGAAACTTTTTTCCCTAAAGCTTTTTATTTTGGAATGAATTCTGTTACAGTGCAGTTTTTTTAATCCTCTTTTTGCTGTTTGGTATTATCTACATGAAATACTATGCTGGGATAGTACAGTGGTCTTTAAATGTTTTATTGTTATTATTATTACTCTCATCTCTCAATAAAAGCTTTATATAAGATATTTAAAAATTAATGATGATAAACATAAAAGAAGCATATCAAGAGAAATAAGAGCCAAACAAATAGATAATCAGAAAAGAGAAATGAGGACACAGTGCATTTTATCTTATTAAATAATCAAATGATAAAAGAGCAAATAAAATATCCCTTTGGATGAAGTTAGAAATGAATTGTTGAAAAACTAACAACTATAAATAGATATCTATATGATTTTTGCATTTGAGCTGTAGTGGGGCAGTGGTTAGAATGCAGTACTGCAGGTTAATTCTTCTGACTGCTGACTTCCCGCAGTTAGGCAGTTCAATTCTCACCGGCTCAAGGTTGATTCAGCTTTCCATCCTTCCAAGGTCAGTAAACTGAGGACACAGCTTGTTGGGGGCAATATAAGTGATTCTATAAATCACTTATAGAGCGCTATAAAGCATTGGGAAATGGTATATAAGTCTAAGTGCTATTGCTATGGATTTGCATGCATGCATCTTGCTTATTTCTACAATGGTATCTCATGGAAATTCCCCCCTTTTCACCACCGTCTCTCTCCAAAAGGATGTTAGCAATGAGATTTTTGACTGTATTATCAAGGTGCTAATATTTTCTCGAGTCTGTGTCTGACGCTTTATAACTGCAGTTAGTTATAATTCTATGAAAAGAAAGTTTGTAAAAAGAGATGGATTCTACCATTTCATCTTATACAGTAAAAACTCATATTTTATTGCTCAGTAATATAAGAAAACAAATGAATAAACTCTTCAAGCATCCTAAATTGCTCTTTGATGATTTAGACAAAACTGCATAGTCATTACTGTATAATAATTGCATATGTTGCCTCTTTGTCTCTTTGCATCTAACATTACCATCACAGATGCATTCTCTTTTCAGTTAAGGGTATTTATTTCTCAGTTTTTTTATCAGAAAATCTCCCAAAGGGAGTGTGGAAATATTTTCCTACAAAGCAGATACTTACAAAACAGGAAGGCTAATTAGTGATGACAGTGATATAATTCCCACCTGTATCTAAATTTGGAAGTTGTTTCCTTAAGTTTGAATATATTAAGTTGATGCATGGAAATATACACCTTTGTGCAGCATATTTTAATTTCTGACACTGTCACTTATTTCATTTTTAGTGACTGTAATTCAGGACATAGCTATGCAATTAGACCCAGGTTTTGATATGTTTTGTGGAATGAAATAAAACCGATTGCAATTCAGACAAGAAGAATACTTAATACAGTTATCAAAGTTGCTAGAAAATGAATTCTACCTTCTGCAATACTATTTGTAGCCCTGATATATGCACTGATTAAATCCAAATTCTTGCACAGGAAATTAAGTCAATTCCATCTGAGGAAACATGTTGATGGCAAAACTTTTTTTTTTTTTTTTTGGTCTTTGAAGTGGGAGGTTTGATTCTCTGATATTGTATAGGGATTTGTCCATTCATGGGAAACTAGGGGAAATATTGTATCTATCCATGGTCAGCATTTATTTCCATTCCTCCTTTTTTGTAATAACAATTTCTTAATAAAAAATAAAAGCATATTATTGCATTATATTATAAGATATAAAGATTTTTAATATACTTTCATAATTGACTATACATTTTGACTACTTATGTAATGAATCCTTCTTGATTAAATGTGATGTCTATAAATAAATAGGCAAGATATGGATGCAGAATGACAAGAATTATCCTCTGGGTAAGAAATTTGAAGGTCAGAGATAAAAATGGAGACTAGATTATAAAAGAAACAGATTTGGCCAAGAAAATATTTAATGATCAGAGGAATTCCAGAATATTTTGAAAAGATATAATTTAAAAAGAGAAGTGGAACATCTATTTGAAAAATAGATTGATTTAAATGATATTGATGATGACAATGATAATTTAAACTTCTGTGTTACCTCACTCTCAATGACTCTGAATGAAGATGAATCATTACAAATTTGAGAAATCTACAGAATAAAACTCATGGACAATATATAGAAGAAACTTACTATGTGTATATTCATGAGGAAATGCTGATACAATGCTGACTTTAAAAAGGTGTAGTGTTCTTTAAAACTTGGATATATAAAATATTTTATCAGATGTCATTGGATGGTGAAGAGATATGAGATTTTTGACCACCGCAAGAAAGATAGAGATCAAGTGCAAATGGACTTCTCAATTTTTATCTGAAAGTTTTCAGAAATGATAGCAACAATAGAAGACATTAAGAAAATACTTTCATCATTAACAGCAACAGAGTAAGCTAAAGAACTTCCAGACAGATCAAATACTGCATCAAACAGGAGCTGTTTTTTCATAAATGTAATTAATAGTCGACACCGTGGATTAAAACAAAATATTCTCAACAAACAATGAAGTAAAAAAACAATTTAAAAGGAAGAGATTGTTGGAAATTTAAAAAATGAACATATACATGTCTATATTTCAAAAAAGGACAATCCAAAAAGAGATCAAATTTGTGGCCCTTGGAAGACAGGAAAACATGCATTGAATCAGAAACTTAGAAGAGAATTTGGAAAATATGTGCATAACAAATTATGCTTCAAACAATAATGAAACAAAATCTTATGAAAATTACAGTGAGAGACATGCATATTCTTGGAGATATTAATATTTCTCTGAAAAACAAGCCACTTGTTTATTATAAAATTTAATCCAAAATAGATTATTTGTTGGTTTTTGTGACAAAAAGCATTTTATCTTTTTAATTGATAGATTTATAAAAATATCCAAATTTATTCAAAAATAATTACTCACAAACTTATGGCAGGAAACTTATGTTCTGGTTAGAAAGAATATCAATGCTAAAAATGAACATTTTTACCCAGGATCAATTTTTTGTTTCAAATGGAGCAGTGGTCTAGAGGTATTCTCACCTCCCAATCAGGAGGCTTGATTCTAGATAGAGGCAGATTTCCCTCTCTGGGTACAATGAGCTTATATCTGCTGAACAAAAAGCATTGGCAATAGGAAGGGCATCCAGCGGTTAAACACTGCTAGCTCATTCAGTTTTCCAGACTTCACCCTACAAGGGATTTTGGAGTCATCAAAAGATGATGATGAATATTTTATTTCAAATATTACCAAAAAGAATTGAAAAATAGATTAAGTGAAAAATAAGTCACCTTATTTTGTTAAGCAAACAAAATGATTAAAATTAGAATGCAAGATGTGAAAGAAAAATATGGACTGCTTCTATCAAATCTTATAAAGTTTATTATGGAACCAAAAGTTTAATTTAGATTACACATTGAATCATATTGCCATAGAGAATGTTTACGTAAATACTTTTGGTTGGATGCAAATATAGGTGTTACTTTATAAAAGATTATTCAGTCATTAAAAATAGCATGTAATAGTATATAATAAATATAGACGTTTTACTCTGGCCTTATTACCACTTGCTTCAATATTAAATATTTATTTTCATGAAAGTGTACATATAAAAATGATCAGAGGAGAGAGAATTCATATTGATTGCAAGATTTAATAAAGATGAAATGTTTTGAGGCAATGGTCAGAAATGCCTTATTGTTTCAGAATTTTAAAATAACTGAAAGAACACAATGATTTCAAAAAGTAGAAACACTTTTAAAAACATAAAACAGAAAAATCAGAACATCTGTTCAGGCTTATTTATAAGTTATACTAACAACTCAGAAGTAGAATAAGTCCATGATTTATATACCATAATATAATACCAAATTATAGACAAATATAAAATTTAGTGTGACTATTATGTTCAAAGTGAACTGGTATATTTTAAAATAGGTGTATTTATGTATGTATGTATGTATGTATGTATGTATGTATGTATGTATGTATGTATATATGTATGTATTTGAGAACTATCTGTATTGCATTTCTAATCACTTATTCTTCAATAAGTACCCACCTGGATGAATACAAAAATGCAGTAAAAAAGCTGGCACACACTTCCTCACTAGTCCAACACATGAAAGCAACAGGTCATAGCATCGACTTCAATGGCACCAAAACACTAGCCACTATAAAAAACCCCAGCCACAGAATTATCAGAGAAGCCATAGAGATTGAAAAAAGACCTGAAAGCATGAATAGAAGAGATGATTCCACCAGACAGTCAATTATTTGGAAGCCTGCACTCACAAACAAAAAAATCTCCACACCACAAGCCAGGCAAACACCTGGGCACAAACAGATCCCCCCTGATACCTCCAGCTCAACACACCCCAACCAGGCACCCAAATGAAACCTAGTTTCCTAATAAATGATAGCCATCCATTTACTCGGAGCCAAGCCGCACTAAAAGCCTCCAATACAGGAACACAATGTTGCCAGCCAATCAAAACAAAAAAGCCACAAAACAGACAGAAGATATTAGAAACACCAATCAAGCAGAACACAGCAAACTCCAAGACCAATAAACACAGACCAAGACTCCCAACCAATCAGGATGAAGAAAAAAACATTCTGGCACAGCAGTAGGCTAACCCCAAATTTAAAACTGAAACGGCTGTGGAAGTCTGACTCACAGACGAACCCAATACAGAAGCCTGATGATGGCAGATGAGATTCTGCCGAAATGTTGCTACAACTTTAAAAGTACAATTATAATGACATGGGAAAATACCATACATGTAAGTACCCGCGAAAACTTAAGAAAACACACACACAAGCGCACGCACACACAAATGATTGGAAATGCAATACAGATAGTCTTCAACTTATGTTCCCACTCAAACTTATATACTACTTTACAGTGCTTTACAGCTCTCTCTGAAGAGTTTACAAATGTCAACACATTGCCCTCCCCCCCTCAAAAGTGAAGACTATCTGTAATCAGAATATTTTTTTCACACTTGAAAGATTTTGAAAGGTAGTTCATTATAGAAGGAAACTAATGTTAAATACCAATTCTTCTAAGCATTGTTAAGATTTATTTTTCTACAAAGTATGTACAGAGTTGACTCTTTATATCAGGGGATATCAAACTCAGTTTCATTGAGGGCTGCATCAGGGTTGTGTTTGACCTTGGAGGCATGGTGGGCATGGCCACAATTGGTGTGGCTAGCTCGACATCATTCGTGTCAGGGGCACCTATGGTGGCTTGGGTGGGGCTGGGGGGATTCTTCTGAAGCCCTCTGCCAGGAAAAACAGAACTTGTGGCCCTCCCGGGCTCCATTTTTACTGGTAGAGACACTGTGGTCCTGTCTTTTGCTGTTTCCAGGGTGGTCCTGTGAGCCAAATTTAAGCATCCTGTGGGTGGGATCTGGCAAGTGAACCTTGAGATTGATACCCCTACTTTATATGATATCAACTACAAGTAATGTTCCCTCTAATTTCTGACACATCACACGTGGAGAAAAGAATTGTGTAGCTTTCCCAAATCAAATGTACAGATTTATGTGTCGCAATACAAATATGTAAGTAAATTGCAAATATAAAAATGGCAGCAATCATAAACTTTATTTCTACTAAATTTCTTATTTATTTACTTATTAAATTTATTATAGATGTCTGTTTTAAATACAGTAATCCTAAACTGATCACAATAAAGCCAATAAAAATAATAAAATAATTATATCACCTATATATATATATATATATATATAAAGCATCACTGTTCCTTCCTGTTTGCGCTCCAACTGATAATAGTTGATATTTTGTAAGCATTTAAAATTTCTGTTTTTGTGAATGGGAAGGATTTGACATTGTAATGAAAGAAAAAATGTGAGGGGGGAGGATGGATTATTGTAATTAAAGAATTATTGGTAATTAAAGAAAGTAAAGCATCATGCAAAAAGTCTTTTATTTCTTTCATTTATCCAATAATTTCCTTTTTTCATCTGGATGTATTCTGAATTAATTTAAATTTCATTATTAATTTAAAATCTATTTTTTTAACAAAATTAACAACAGTCAGGGCCCAAAACTCAACAAAAATAAAACCTTTTTTGGAAGGAGAAGAGAAATCAATTAAAGGTATGATCACCATTGAGCAAATTTCTGTTGCTAAATGAGACAGTTATTAAGTGAGTTTTGCCCCATTTTATGATCTTTCTTGCCACAAACATAAAGTGAATCACTGCAATTGTTAAATTAATAACATGGTTGTTAAGTGAATCTGGCTTCCCCATTGATTTTGATTTTCAGAAGGTCACAATAGTTGATCACATGACTCCAGAACATACTAACCATCTAAATACGAGTCAGTTGCCAAGCCTCTTATAACGTGGCCAGGGGGATGCTGCAATGATTTTAAGTGTGAAAACTGGTCACAAGTCACTTTTTTCAATGTTTTTGTAACTTCGAACAGTAACTAAACAAACTGTTGTAAGTCGAGGACTACCTGTACATCTTTTTTTTAAAGAAGGGGGCACTTCTTAGTATGCAGGGGAAATATGTATGTGCGGGGGCTGGAGCATGTTTGCAATAACAGAAAGATTGGAAAATTACTATGACTTAGAATAACTTTATTGTCACTTTGAATGTAGATTAATCAGCATACATTAAAATGATATTTTGTTGCATATAGCTCTCTCTACTTGCTGTTCAAGGGAAAAGGCACAAACTCGCTGCCTTGGCTTAACTGTTGCAATGAGAATCACTTGGCACCAACTGCAACACTCGATAGGAGGTTCTGACGGTCTTCTTTTAGTGCTCAGTCTGTATCATAGCCAAGCAATCCTTGCTGCAGCAGTTCAGCAGAAGTGGTGAACTTGTTCAGGATTCCCAGTGAGTTCCAAGCTTAGAATTTTATAATGACTGAATATATTACTACTATTTATAATTAATTTTTCTTGTAATCGACTTTATAAATATATATAGGTTTTATGAACAGCAAGCACACCTTAGAGGAAATGTAAGTTACCAGGGTCTTCTATGCTTTTTACTGAAAATAATATATAATTCCTTTAATGGAAGAATGATAGATTGAGATTTAAAAACAAACTTGAGAATTAAATTCAACTTGCAAAACACTTTACAAATTGAAATTTTGCATGTGGACTTCTATATCCAGTTTGGGTTCTTGTAATCTAAAATTTTAAAATAGTAAAGTTTGCCTGATATATTAGACTATCCTAAATCGTTTAGAACAGTGGTCGCCAAACGGCCCACAGCCCACTGGTGGTCTGTGAAAAATTTTGGTGGGCTGTAGCACACTTGTGTCTGCAACAGGGATGATACCAACAGTGGATGGACTGATGCACGTGGGGAGGGAGGGTAGCATGCAGGAGATCGTGGCATCAGAGCCCTTCCCAGATGTTCCCTGGCCTGCAAGGGGGTGGGGGTGGGGGGAAGGACCCTCTGAACTGGTGCTGGGTGGTGGGAATATGATGTCTGGAGGCTGATAAGCCACGTGCTGAAGACCAGATGGCTGGCAGGGAGGTGGAACAATCCTGCAGTCTCTCTAGCAAACCTGTGTTGTTGCTGCTGCCTCCTAACTCAATGCATTGAGGAGGCCGAGCAGCAGCAGGAAGAGCACGGACCTCCTGAGCCACAGGAAGCAGCTGCCAGCGATGCCCTCAGATGAAGTTATTGTGAGGGGGAGGCTCGACTTCTCCCCTCAGGAGCTGCAAAGCCTCCTCCCACTATGCTTCTCTTCCTCCTCGCCAGAAGCATTCACACACCCAGTGGGAAGGAGGAGGCTTGGTGGGTACCAGAGGGGCGGTGAGTGCTTTGTGGCTCCTGAAGGGGTTGAGCCTCGCCCCTGCAGCATCTTCACCTGAGGGCATCACTGGCAGCTACTCGACCTCCTCGATGCGCAGAGGCAGGAGGTAACACCAGTTCAGAGGTTCCTTTCCCCTCACCCCCTCACAGGCCAGGGAACATCCGGGAAGGGCTTTGATGCCACGATCTCCTGCTCATATCAGTCCATCTGTCTCTGGTGTCACCCCTGTTATCCCACCTCCCCGCAACCCATCTGGTCTGCAGCATGTGGCTTGTCAGCCTCTGGACATCAGATTGCCACCCTCCAGCACCAGTTCAGAGGTTCCTTTCCCCCTGCCCCCACCCCCGGGGACAGAGATAGAGGGGGGAAGAGAGAGAGAGGGAGAAAGGGAGAAAGAATGGGGGGAAGGAAAGAGAGAGATGAGAGAGAGAGAGATAAAGAGGGAGAAAGAGAGGGAGGGAAAGAGATGAGAGAGAGAAAAAGAGATGAGATATTCTGGTGTTTTGTTTTCTGTGGGAAACGGGTCCAAATGATTCATTGAGTATTTAAGATTGCGGAAACAGGCAGCCAAGCTAAGTGCCTGAAGGACCCCCATCCTGTCAGAGGCACTTCAGCGAGCGGCACTCTGGATTCATATTAGTAGTGTGCAGGATTTAAAATTATAAATTTGGTGGTCCCTGAGGTCCAAAAGGTTGGCGACCCCTGATTTAGAAGGATCTAATAATGGGACTTCCGGCTGTTCTTCTGATGGCATTGGAGGTAAAGACCTGCTTCAAGCTCTCCCCATTGGAGGGCTCAGAAAGGAACCATAGCCATCCTGTAGGGGTGGTGAAGTAAAGAAGGGCACCTTACAGGTGGAGGAGAGCCGCATCTCTCCTCCCTGACTTGGAAAATCTATCTCATCCGAAGATCAGGAGCGGCAGTAGTCAGTCAACATGGCTGCCATCAAACCAAGGGCAGTTCAGAATACCTAAGAAAATGCAGGAGTGAAGAGAGCAGTGAATAGAGATTGTTGCTGGGCGAGATGATGATTCTTCTGTTTAAAAATTAACCCCAAGAAATAAAAAATCTGTGATAAGAGACTCTAAAAACATAATTGTTTAGGCTGCGAAAAAATAAGCACTTTGTAGATTTTTGTTGAAAAGCAAGTTGAGAGTGCCATCTACTGACGAAAGGAAAAGTGATTCCTAGACTCCAGGAGAGTTACAGAGGAGGTAAAGAAATTTGATATCCCATGGAGGACTGTGACTTTTAACTTTTTGTTGTCTCACACTTACCAGAGGTGAAAATAAGAAAGTCATTTTATAAAATAAATTCTGGGAAACCAGAATAAAAAACTAAAATTATAGAGCTTAGTTAAAGAAGTTGGAAAATAATTTGGACTATTAGAATATAGAGTAAATGCTGGAATTGACTCATTTAAATAATTGACTCTGCTTTGTAAGAAATGGATCTTGATTGAAATTAATATCTTCTGGAAAAAAGGCATCATGAAAATTTGGGAGGAGGGTGCCATCTACTAATGATTGGAAAATAAAGCATACTCCTATAACTTCAGATCTCTTTGGAAATATTTGATATTTGGTGGTTCTGATCTTTAACTGTTTATTGCCTTATGCTTACCAGAGGCAGAAATAAGAAAGACATTTTATAAAAGAAACACTGGGAAGCTAAAATAAAATACTAAAACTACAGACTTAAATAATTTGGAAAATACCTTGGACTATCAGAGTATTGAATAAATGTTGGAATTGGCTCATTTAAACAAATGACCTTGTTTTGAAAGAAATGGAGATTGAGTGAAGGAGACATTTTATAAAAAAGACTCTGGGAAGTTAGAATAAAAGATTAAAATCACAGAGCAGATTTAAAGATCTTGAAAAATACCTTGGATTGTCAAGAGTACTGAGTAAATGCTCGACTTGGCTTATTTAAATAATTGATTTTGTTTGAAAGGAATGGAGATTGAGTGAAATAAACATCTGTTAGAAAAAAGGCAGCATGGAAATTTGAGAGGAGAGTTCCATCTACTCATGATTGGAAAATAAACCATACTCCTATAATTTTGGACTCTCTGAATCAGATTGAGGCATGATTGTTTATTCCACTTTTTTTGCTACTATGTCTGGAGTTGAAGGAACAGCTGTGGAAACGTGAGGACTTTTAAATGAGATGTTTTTGTTGTTCCAAAATATGATGGATTTGATCGACAGGATGGATGAGAAAATGGAAAATATCTTGCAAAAGAACAATGAATAAAGACCAAACTGCCCATGAATTGATGTAACCAACAGAAGATTGGAAGAAATGAACTTCTTAAACCAGCAAATGGAACATGAACAGGGAAAGAATATGGATCAGAAAAACAAGCAAATGAAGCAACAGCTTGATGAAGAGGAAGACCAAATAAATGGCAAGCAAGAGGAGCAGAAAGAACAGATGGATTGGCCACATCAACAAAGAAACCAAGGACTGGCAGTTTGCAGTGCTTCGGGGCAGGCAGGAATCCGTGATCATGCGTGGTTTCTGCCTGCGCTCGCCGCTGGAGTGCCCCGAGCCAGCTGGCTTCGGGGCTAATCCACCCTGTAGAGATGGTGAAGATAGGGGAGACCTGGCAAGGTCTCGGGGAATCACACCTCTCTTCCCCAGCCGGCTAAACTCCCTTTTCCAAAGGCGGTAAGAGTGGTGATCAAAAATGGCCGCCTCAAAGAAGCACTCAGCCAGAAAAGAAAGTGCAGGAGGAAGTTAAGAAGTGAAAGTTTTTGGCTGACCTGGACAAAAAGCAGCAACTAATGTACCCTGGAATTTAAATTTTGCAAAAGATACATTGTTCCCAAAGAAGACTCGGAAGCAGTGGATGAAAGTTAAAAGGGAAAGTTTTTTTTTTCACTCTCCTTCCTAACGTTGACAGCGAACAGAAATGAATGAGAAATCGGAAAAACATGCTTTGGCATCAATAGGTAATTAAACTGGATAATTAAATGTCATGGGGATAATAAGGATTTCTGAACATCAAAAAAAATTTTTTTCTTGCTGTAAGTGGGAAGGGAGAGGAAAAGAATAAGAATAAGATTTGGAAGGAGGAAACTGCCTGGAATTTAAAAGAATCTGATTAAACTCTAATAAGACTTCTAAAAGATACATTTTAACTGGAACTTTGTAACTAAATAGCAATCCCAAGAACAGAAAGTGAAAAAAAGAAGAAAGTGTTAAAAGAAACAGCTTGTGCCTATTTGGACTGGTTGGTGACTTTGGGACTCTTGGAAATTATATCTGAATGATTAAAAACACTTGGGTGGTTGTTTGAAAAATTTTTTTTACATGGCATTGCTTGTGGATGAACTGAAAATGGAATTTAAAAAATATAAAGAAGACAACAAGAAGGGAAGGGCTCTCTTGGTTCTGTTTTTCAATTCTTAGAAATGGCGATTTGTACCTACGAGAAACTGACTGCACAACAAGAAGATTGGGACAAAGAAGAAGTCATCTTTGATGAACAAGTAACTTTCCTTAGGGAAAAATAAGGTGAAAAGTGGATATAATGTTAGAAAGCAACAGAAAAAGAGAATACTGAAGATGGAAAAGGAGGTGGAGAGACAAGGGGGTAAAAAGGGCAGAGAGAAGAAGCAAGAGAGGAAGGAAGGGAAGAGAAGCTAACAAAGGTGTGGAGCAAGATGTAAAGAAATAGGAGTTATTTAGAGATAATGGTTAAAAATTTAACTGAAAAAGTGATTCTGCTAAGGTACATAGGATTGTATTGTCATATTTGTATTAGAAATTATGTTAGAAAATTGGAAACATATGATAAAAAGTGGGATAAAATACTCAATATAACTTAGTGAAACTTTTATGAACAAAATCAATGAAATGAAATAAATGAGAGAATTGAACCAGGAAGGAATGGGAACATTTTAATGATATGTTTTAAAATATGAGTGAAGTAGGGGGAAGCAACTATGGAAAGTTTATAAGTGTTCCCATAGAAGTATGATACTTATTTGAAAAGTAACGTCTAAAATGTTTAAGATTTAAATGAATACTAATATTAACAATAGATTTGAATTGACATGGATTTGTTGTTTTAACTATATTATATATTTATGATTTTTTCTCTTTTTAAAATATAGTGTGTAGCTTTAGAATGTACTAAGCAGAATCCGAATGGAAGTTATGTACTATAGTAAGTGTTATAAATTTAGGGGAAAGATATAAAGGCGTCATACTCCAATCAGTGATTACAGGAGAAATTTTGTCTAATGAGAAAAGATAATAGACAGCTGGAACAGGACAGACAAAGAATATAAGTATAATGATCTGAATTGAGATGAAATAAATAAAATAAAATTAAGAAAGTTAAAAGAGGGGAGAAGCTAGAAAATGTAGAATGGTAATAAGATATTATGGTATGGTATATAAAATGAACATGAATTTGAATTTGTGTTTGTATGAAGAGATGTAACCCGGGATCAAGCTGCTTTCAGAAAAGATGTTTTTATGTTTTGTTTGTGTATTATTTTTGAAAATCAATAAAATTTGTTTAATAAAAACAAACAAAGAAACCAAGGACTGGAGCAAAAAATAGGACTGACAAATCAGCTAATAAAGGAAAAAAAGACAATAAAATAAAACTGATAAATCGACAATTGGAGAAACAGGAATATAGTTTTGATAAGGAGATTGGGACATTGGCAGATATTTGGGAGAATTAGCACCATGCGATTGTATTGGGAGGAAAGTCTAGATTGAATAAGGAAGACAAGATGAAGATAGAGATAAAGATGAGTATGGGAGGAGAAGAGATGATGGATAAAAAGAATTGCCATTTAAGTATTGAAATCGCCTGATCATAAGCTAAAGGAGGCAGAAATAAAATTACATAAGGGAAATATTAGAATATTAATGTTTATAGAATGAATAAAAATAATTGAAAGATAAGTTTACAGATGTTAGGCATTTTTTATGTATTTTTTCAAATAATATGAATATTACTTAAATTTGATAAATGTGAGATTACTAATATTGTTAGCTTGAATTGGATCAATATGAATACTTAGAATTATTTTTTTACATATATAAAGAAAGGTTTAATTTAAACAAGAAAGACATAGATGAAGATAGAGATAAAGATAAAGATGAGGAGTTAGGTTTTTTTTTAGTTGATGTATGCTTAAACAATATAATGAGGGTTACTTAAATTCTACAAATGTGATAGAGATTACTAATATTGTTATGATGAATTGGATTAATATGAATGATACCCAGAACCAACTCTGTTCGCATACAATATGGATGCATATTGGAAAAAAATAATAAAAAATACATCTAAAAATAATAGAAGCACCTAATAATTGTTTGTTCTGTTTGATGTTCTTTGTCATTTTGATTATTTTTGTTACTTATTGATTTTTAATAGTTAAATTTGATATATTTATTTTTATATATGGTACTAATCAAAAGTTACCTTGAAAATCCCTATTCAATTTTATATAGTTTGTAAATCTTTCTTTCCTTTTTTTAAATTTATTTTTTACATTTTAATTATAAGAATACAACACGGTTCATCTGTTCTGGCTTTACAATTGTTATACATATATAAATTTTACTTCACCATTTACAATCCTCTTGTTTGATACATTGTTTACTAATTACTCTAATCATCACAGTTACTTATGTTCTGACCTTGCCTCCTTTTATGCAACCACTGATAGAATTTATTCCACGTTTCATAGTACTCAGATTCCCCCTTGTTTATTAATTCTGGGGTTAACCTCTCCGATTCTGCACAGGCCATAATTTTCTTTTCTTTTATAGCAATGGCAATAGCAATAGCACTTAGACTTATATACCACTCTATAGTGCTTTAGCACACTCTGAGTGGTTTATGAAGTCAGCTATTGCCCCCAACAATCTGGGCCCTCATTTTACCAATCTCAGAAGGATGGAAGCCTGATTCAACCTCAATAAAAATATAAATTAAAAAAATCTTCTTTTTTATTAATTGCATTTGAAGCTATCTTTTAAAATAAAATAAAAATGTCAAATCAACCAACCAAACAAAATAGCCAGTTGTTTTTCAGTAAGTTTATGTGTAAATTAGATGTTCAATTTCAAGGAAAGAATAGTCTTGACAGATTGTGAGCAGATATTTTGATTATCATTACGCTTATTCTTCAACAATGATTCTCAGGGCAGATTTGACCATTTTGTTCAACACATTTTATAATTCCACAGAGTATTTTGTGATACAATGAGCAATCCTACTGATAGACTCATTTTGTTTAGGAATGAAAATCAGATGGTGTTTAACCAGAAATGAAAACGTTCTTGTGTTACCATCTAATTTACCTACAGGTATTGTAGATGGTAGGGAACAATGAGCCATGCAATGAAGTATTTGGTTATATATCTGAGAATCATGTATGCATTTAGTGTCCATTTTTTAAAAACGTGACAATAGTTAAAAACACTGGTAACAATTAGTTTTTAATAAAACAATAATTTAGATTCCATATGTAATTATTTTATACTTTTGCATCAGTAGTAGGCACCTTGATGTTTTTCAAAATATTTACCTACTACTGATGCAAAAGTATAAAATAATTATATGAAGAAATTGTCAGGGATTGTAAGAAATGATCATATGAAATGTAACCCAAAATATATATTCCTGCTTTAGACCATAAAAGATAGCTACCTAACATTGTTGGGCTGGAGGCCCTCTGGTTTATTCGACTAATAACCCCCATTTTAGTTTCCAAGCCCTGAATTCCAGTTCCAGTGATCATATAATAGCATGATTTGATAAAAGCTTTTTTGTGAATAATCATGACTTTAACTAAAAAGAACCTTTATTGTTTTGGGGAAAAATGTGGACAGGTAAAAACAAAAAGAGATAAAATATAGTGTATGAGCTCAATTAGTTTTGACTCTGACATTATTAAAATAGTAATTAAATTTGGACACAGAGTTCTACTAAAAGGAATTATGATTCAAGATTTTTTTTTCTTTTCTAACAGTTTCCTTGTATAACTTTGATAAGACCAAGCAGTGTATTGGCACTATGACTATTGAGATAGACTTCCTGCAGAAGAAAAATATTGACACAAATCCCTATGATTCAGACAAAATGGCAGCAGAGTTCATCCAGCAATTCAATAACCAAGCATTTACAGTTGGACAGCAGGTTTGTGCTCCAATGGTTTTACACATTTGTGTGTTTCTCATTTAGCAATAACTTTTATATTTGATACCAAGATGTGAATAATTATGAATGATAAGTTTCATGCACTTCCTTTTATATTGCAAATAATAAAAGGTCATCTGTTAGCATATACTTGTAGGCTACAAACTTCTGGGAATTATTTTGGGCTCTTGATGCCTAGATGTAGGCAATGTTTTTAAGGACATCACCTAAAAAGATGTTGATCGATATAATAAGTTATTTAAACAACCAGAATATCTCAAGTAATCCATAGAATTCTGGAACACTTGCTGGAGAAGACCTGCTTGCTAGAATCTTTTGCCAAATTTATTAGAGCAGAAATGATAAGATGCTAGGTCGACCAGTGTAGGGATGGTACAACAAGCTTTTTATTTATTGTAACCATTAGATAGCATAATAATTGCAATAGAAAATAAAAATAAGTTATATTTTTGCAATTTTTAAAAATTATTTCTGCTGCTAAGTGAAGAGATCAAGGAATATATAATAATTTTTTTCTTCTTCTGTTCAGTTGTGCTTGATTCTCAGAGACTTCCTAGAGGTTTTTCAGAAATAATTTGCCATTACCTCCTTCCTAGGGCTGAGAGAAAATGATTTAGCTGGCTTTGTGCCCAAGGTGATTAGTAATGCAGAATAGAACTAAACAGTGTATAATTGGTGTTGGGTTTGAAATTGAAAAACAGTGCCTTCCAGATACATTCAGGTGATTACTTCCAAAGTTCCCATTGAGTATGAAGAATGTTTGGAGTGTTTCTATAACCCAAAACTTGTTTTTTTATTTTGGACTATAATATCATCAACAACATTTTTCTCTACCCACAATAGTTAATAATAAAGATGGATGAATAGATAGACTGTATGATATAAGACACAACCTGCTAATGATTAAATGAGACACGAAGAGACTTTTACTCAGGGATATGATATTTCAGCAATTTATACAAGCAGCCTCGACTTACAATCACAACTGAGCCCAAAATTTTTGTTGCTAAGTAAATTTTTGCCCCATTTTCTGATCTTCTGTGCCATTGTTGTTAAGTGAATCACTGCAGTTGTTAAGTCAGTAACATGTTTGTTAAGTAAATCTTGCTTCCCCATTGACTTTGTAAGAAGCTCACAAAAGGGATCACATGACCTAGGGACACTGCAATTGTCATAAATATGAGTCAGTTGCCAACCTCTGAATTTTGTTCATGTGACTGTGGAAATACTGCAATGGTTGTAAGTGTGAAAAATTGTCATAAGCCACTTTTTTCAGTGCAATTGTAACTTTAAATGGTCATTAAATGTACTGTTGTACATCAAGGACTACCTGTACTTCTGCTTTAAAATTTGCAGATCAGGAAAGGCCCTGCTCTTCATGGCATGTATCTTCTGGTATCTAGGATAAATCATATCACCCAATTTTGTATGTGGAACATTAGTTGTCTATCCTGTTACATTATCTTAATGTGCATTTCTCTTTACTCCTGCAGCTTGTGTTTAGCTTTAATGACAAACTTTTTGGCTTATTGGTCAAGGACATTGAAGCTATGGATCCTAGTATTCTTAAAGGAGATTCTGCCACAAGTAAAAAACAGAAGGTAAGTTGCATAATTGAATATGCATGTAGTCTTAAAATAAAGATCATGACTTAAAAACTGGCAGCTGAACTTTCAAGTCCCAGAATTTGGGAAATGGCATTCTTTGTGGACTTCTTGGATGCACTTTGGCCAATCTTCTATTAATTGTATCTGAATATCTCTTTTAACTGATAAGCAGCAGGTTGAGGGGTTCCTAGCATTCTCCAAGACTACATCTCTTGAAATTTGGCAGAAAAAAATGCAGTCTTGAGAACTTGATTTTCTTATAAAACAAGCTGGCATGTTAAGAAACACCCTTCCCCCAGAAAGATTAAAAATGGTCTGCAGATTTCAGATCCTCCTGATTTGGGGATGTCATCACCATGTGTCTGAAATTGTCTGAAGTCTAAACAAAAGACATACCCAAATAAAATAATTACTTGATTTTTAATTTTTAAAGGAGTAAAACTTTACTATTTCGCGAACTAATTTTTCATTAAGTGAACCATGCAAAACTATCATAATCTTAGTTCTTAGACTAAGAGAATTTCATAATCAATGAAAATCAAACCAACCTTGAGAAGTTGAAGAAATAATACTGAAAATAAACACTTTAAGAAACAGCATATGGCCCAACAAAACTTCTAAAAACCGAGATCAAATCCTAAGTGTCAAATGTATATCATAGAAGTGTCTAATGTTTTAAGGTAACATTATCATTAAATCAGTTTTAATTTGTCACATATAAATATGGCAAATTCTGTTTATTTTGTTCATATTATATTAGAACTATTCAATTCCCACTTGTGTTATTTCCCAGTTTGAGTTATGGTATTTTCTGCATCCACCTTCTGTGCTAGCAGCTGTTTTCCTTTCTAGAACCTTAGATGCCTGATCCTCTTCCTGTTTTCATGGTGTGATCCGAGAGTAGATAATCACGAATTAGTCTCCTTTGATACATGCTGCTGAAAATAGCGTGAAGGCAGAATGCCAGTTGGATTAAAGTAACTTTATATTCTGCTGTTGGCCAATTTGTTTCTTGCCTTCTGCATCTCAAGGGGAAATATTGAAAATGTCATTATTCCTAAAGGCTTTTATTTGTGTATTTTGTTTCCATGCTTAGATTGAAATTGGTCTTGTTGTGGGAAATAGTCAAGTTGCATTTGAGAAGGCTGAGAGTTCTTCTCTCACTCTTATTGGTAAGTCTAATGATGAGAAATAGTTTTGGATTCCAACCAGAAGTCACAAAAGTTATTAATCCATTTTAACTAGTCTGACTCCCCATTTATATGGGCTTAGTAGTAGTAGAAGCCTAGTTCATTTTTTCTGACTAACAAATGTTATTAAAGGGGATAAGCTATTAGGAGCTACAAAACATCAGATACTTTCCTGAAGACACTGTTCTTTAACCAAAGGTACTAATGATATCTTGGTTTAAGAAAAACAAGAATATAGAAAAGAGTTGGTAATGATTAGATGGAAAGGAAAATTACAGTTTTTGAGCCTTTAAAAGAAGCATGGAAAAAAATTCAGTAGCCAGAAGTATATGGAGAGATGTCACCCATTTAATAATGAAAGATCCTATAGCCAGATCATAAGAATGTGAACCCAGTTACTTTTCATTGGCATTTACAAATTTTAGATACCTTTATTAGCTTAGATTCTTAGGTAAATCTACTTTAGTCATACTTCTTTGAACATATATATAAAGTGAATAGTAGTTAAATACATTTATTTCCTTTTTAAAGTGCCTTTTAGAAATTTACTCCTTTTCAGTATACTAGAATATTTTTAAAATGTGCATATTAAAGAGATGCATTAGGAGGAAAGTTGGCAAAAACAAATACATCATGGGAAGTAGGTATTAAAATGCATTTGTGCGTATGAGTCAGACTTTCACAAAACTGAAACGGCTGTGAAAGTCTGACTCACAGACGAACACAATACAGAAGCCTGATGATGGCAGATGAGATTCTGTTGCTACAACTTTAAAAGCACAGCTATAATGGCATGGGAAAATATCTGAACAAAGCTGAATAACATACATACATACATACATACATACATACATACATACATACATACATATCTTCACAGATATACTGACTGTTGTATGTTGGAGCTGACAATTGTTCTTTTACAGCCTCTCTATTGATCATGTACAATTGTATTCCATCCTCAGGGGGCTTCTTAAAATCCATGACATTGATGCTACATACCTCACTTTTTATCTCAAGGTGGCATATACTCTATAGTATTCTTCTAATCTTTTCTTCCAAGCAAAATCATTATGGATGGGAGGGCTGAAAAACAATGATAGCCCTAGATCAGTGAGTCTGCATGACTGAATGAGGAATCTAGGTTTCTCAGATCTTGATGTAACTCCTTAACTATTATATTACGTTTTGGCTAGACAATTCCTCTCTCTGCTGCTTTTTCAGATGACAAAAAGCTACATCACTGATGACCCCTGGGGTAGTCATTCCATAGAAACTGATTGAAAAATGAGGGATTTTCTACACTTTATTTTATTTGTTTCATTTGGATGTGGGAAATTCCTCTCTCTCTAACTTCTGGATTTATTATATGCATTATGTTGTGCCGAGGATAAAAGGATGATAATCTAGATCTGCCACTGATCTGACATTTTAGGTTGACAGAGAGTTTATTTCAAGGATTTTATCAGAGTCTGGGAACCATCTATAGATGTTTTTATGATTACATGTTGTATGTTGTATAGCATTATAAATGTTACATTTTATGACAACTTTATATTTTAAATCAATTTGTGGTATATTTTTGAAAACTTATCTACTTAATTTAGCAGAAACTTGCATTGTTTTGTTAGTTCTACTAATTATGTTTGAATTTGCTATGTTATAACTACTTTTTTAGATTAGAGAATGCTTGTGGGATTTGATGGTTAATAAAAGATGCATTGTGGAATGGAAGAAAAACCACAATTGTTTTGCTGTCAGAGTTTCAAATACCACTCATGGCCAGGATGTGGCAGTATCGAATAAGAAAAATAAAATGGAAAAACTGAGTGGTTAATTTTGCTCCCTCCTTGGAAATAACATAAAATATTGCAGCTTAAAAGCTAACCATTTACCTTAATTCTCTTAAAGAATTCTCCTATGACCTTCCTGTACCTCTTTCATAGACAAGAGTAAATAGCAGTGAACTCCCCCCCCAATCTAGATTAAACTAAGAACATAATCCTTCTCTCTCCACCCCCAACACCTTTGATTCCAGGATATATGGCTTCAAGTCTCCATACTTTCCTTCTTGTCAATTTATACAGCCCCTCATAATCAAAGTCCTATCTGTGGTCTTGTATTTCCCCCATTATTTTTTTTATTCCTTCTCATTCTTGTTTCTACTTTTCTGTTGTTCAAATCCTTGTAGCCTGCAATTGCCCATTCATTGATCACTTTTTTTTTCTCTTGACCCCAAAGCCATTAGTCTATTGCTATCTAGATCTTCTGACATGGTTATAGGGTACCATTGTCCAATATGTTGCACACAATAACAAAATACTTCAGCAGAGTTCCCGTTTCACTCCTTCTAGGCCTTTGAGAGAAACTAACATGCCAAAGGCCAGTGTAGCTTTGCATGCAAGAAAATAGATGCCAAAATGCAGCCATATGAAGTAGGAAGACTGTGTGTGGCATGGAGACTATAGAGTGCTAGGAACAATGAGAATTAGAGAGCAAAAGAAAGAAGTGGTGAAGAAAACAGTGATGTAATGTACATGTGGACTCCCAGAATGGATTTTGTCAGATTCCATCAATCCTCACAGCATAACTGCCCAAAGCATTCTTCCCTTTTTCTTATCCTTATTTCTTACCTACTTTTTCTTCAGTCCTATTTGGGCTCATGTCAGCTCTTAGTCTTTTTACTTTTAATCCTTTATTTCCCCTAGATTCTAGTTCCTGGTCTGAGTCATTTATCTGCTCTTTTGTGATAATATAGTAAAAAATATTATTTAAAAAGCTTGACAGACTTTGCTATATAAATAGTGTAGATCTCAGTTCCAAGGATTCTTAATCTTGACTTAAAAAATTCTGGGAGGTGAAGTCCACACCTTAAACTAGATCTCCAAGTTCAAGAAGACTGAATTACACCAGCTTTAACTCCCTAGGTGATGTACCTTACAAATTATAGATCTGCTGAATTGGCTTGTCAAGGTAGAAATTTAATGGAAGGTAGAAGAGTAGCAGGGTCTGAATAGATCATTAGAACTCTGAGCCATTTGCAACAGGTCAGCCAGCATTCCTGATTCCAAGTGTTGTAGAAACAATGTTCACTCTTATCTTCAGTTATTTTATTCAAATTAAAAAAACAGATTTTTGTGTGAAGGCGATGAGCTTTATCAGTTTAAAGCACATTTAAACATAGAATAACAGAGTTGGAAGGGATCTTTGAGATCATCTAGTCCAACCCCCTGCTCGAGCATATTTTGGGCCCCAGAAGTTATCATGTTGCAGGAAAGAATTTAGAGTTATGGGTTAATAAACAGGCATACATAAGATGATGCATATTATTGCAGCCATTAGTATGGGTTTTTAAAATTTATTTTCCCTTTAATATTAAGAAAATTGTGGGACTGATTTTTAATTCTAATTTGTTTACAGAATGGATTGGCGAAATGATAGACATGATCTAGTTTACCAATAGCTACTATATATTCTGTCTAAAAATATATAAGTAACTTTCTGTGTGCCAGTTAGAATGATTTATGGATAGAATGGTTAGATATTCTGGCCCCTTGATACATAATAGCTAAATATAACCTTTCCTCACATCCTCCTTTCATGCATTGAGAAAAATATATTTTTACCCTTTTCTAATTTCTTAAAATTAACGGATGATAATGTTAATTTATAAACTTCATTCAGATTTTTGACCGTTACTAATTAATATTTCAAATTAAGTCATTATTGGAAATAAATTATTGATGGAATCTCCTGCACTTGCAAAAAAATAAGGGTGTTATGCCTATTATAAACTTATTATGCCTCTGTCAGTCTCCTTATGCCAATATGGTACATGAACTAGAGTTCATCTCTGAGGGAAATGAGGTAGATAAGAAATATGTAAGAAAGAAAGGGAGAGAGAGAGAACATTCTTTATTTCTGCTTTAACCTCAAGTTAATCATGGACAAATTTCTAGTTTGGTATTGTTAGAATATTATTCTTAGAGGAAAGATGCTAGAATGATGAAAAACACAATCGCTTGGATGACTACAGTGCTCTGCAGTGTTTTCAAACATATTTCCAAATCTATGAAATCTAGAAAATTGGTTCTGCTAAACAAAAAGAAAAATATGATTTCCAGGTATTTGAATAATCTTTCATAACGTCATGTCATGAGCAAATATCAAAAGTTCAGCATGATATACTGGTCTGTCCCAATTAAAAAATATAGCAAATCTAATGTAAGCTCTGTGATGTATTATTATATGATTCTGTGACATTATATCTTATTATATCCTTTACTTGTAAAAAAGCAGAGAAGAATCTTTAACTATCCAACTTAAAATAGTGCTTTCTGCTTGCATGGAATTATACATACGTATATTATTTATTAAAACACAAGAAAATATAGGGATGAAAACTTGGCTAACTAAATTCTTGTTAAGTCTGAAAGATATATGTATGTTTTGTTTGTTTGTTTATACATGCAAAGACATTTTAGACAAGGGCTATATTTTCTAATATAGTGAAGTTATCAGCAGTCTTTCAATCTATTCTTAATTAAATGAGTTTGAAATAATTCTTAGCTTCTGTTCTTAATGAGATGTTCTATGCATCAGATATATGTAATAGTGTATTTGAAATTTATCATAGCCATCTGTAACAGTTCTTACTGAAATCATTGGTCTTGAATTTTCTCTTTTTTTCTATAGGCAAATCCAAAACTCGGGAAAACCGTCAATCTATCATCAACCCTGATTGGAATTTTGAGAAGATGGGTATTGGAGGTCTTGATAAAGAATTTTCTGACATATTCCGAAGGGCGTTTGCCTCTCGAGTATTCCCACCCGAGATTGTGGAGCAAATGGGTTTGTACCAAACAAAAATAAGTAGATGTTATGATATTATATAGTCCCATTGCATATCACAGAAATTACAGCCCTGCCCAAAGGAACACAATAAGGGCCAATGCAAATATGGATTGAGAGAAATTGAATATAAAAATTGCCATAGCAAGAAATGTACAAAAGATTTATGCGATAAGAAAACTAAAATATAATTTTCCCACAGCTTTAGGCTAGGTAAGGTAAATAAAAATAAAATAACCTTTTCAGTGTTCCAGTGCAAGTGAAATTACTTTTTATGTAGACTGTTGATACAAGTTGGACGATAGTATGTTCATTGCACAATCAACAGGTGCTCTAAAACAGCGGTTTCCAACCTTTTGGGCCTCCATGGAGAGAGGTTTTCTGCAGACCAGAGGGAGTGTGATTTCATACATTGCCTGCATCTTGCAGATGGGTTTTTCTTGTTGGATGACCCAGTTTCTGGCATGTCATGGCCCAGTGCCAGTCTGTGAACTGGGGGTTGGGGCAGCTTTGAACCTTTGAAATATATTCAGTCTGCCAACATAGCCAATTCAATGTTTGCTTAACTCTAAAGTGTTTGTATAACAAGAATTAAAAATTTCATTCAGCTGAATTGAAGGCTTAAAAAACTCCTCCTGTCTATTTAATCACTTTCAAGTCACTCTAGGGCAGGGGTGGGCAAACTATGGCCCGCGGGCCACATCCGGCCCGTTGATCTGTCCAATCCAGCCCGCCCCTGAAAAAAAATTGCTGGGCGTGGCATATTGCCCTGCGCCGCATGGCCCCCAAAGCTGCAAAACAGTGCGGAGTGCTCTCGGGGTAGGAAAGAAAAGAACGTTGCAAAGGCCTCGGCTGGGAGCTCAAAATCACCTTCAAGTGCGACCTCTCCGAAGGTGAGTCCCTGCCGATCCCCCTTTTTTTTCCGGGGCTTCCAGGCTTAAACTTTGCAAAGGCAAAGTTTGCAGGTGAGAGCGTCTTCCTGCCGAGGAGCGGGAAGGGTTCTGGCCGGCGGTGGACGGGCTGCTTGGAGCCACCTAAAGCTAGGCCGCTGCTGGTGGAGCCTTGCCCTGCCTTGGTGCCCCATTTCCCGGCTCGGCGGTCCTGCTCGGGTGGCACTTTAAAAGCCCTCCTCCTTACGTAAGCGCCCGACGAGCCACTCACCACGACGGCGGCTCCCAGCACCCGAGCAACTTCCCAGCAACTTGCGGCTTGCTTTTTCCTCTCGGGCGCTCGTGCCTGGCCCCGAGCCGCATGCCGGAGGGGAAACCCAGAGCACCGCCGGGTCACCTCCTCCAAGCACTGGGCGGAACCCTTCCCGCTCATCCCTCGGGTGTCTGCCTTGTTCCTCTCTCAATCGCTCTCTCGCTCCTCCATCAACCCAGGAAGAAACTGCTTCAAAGAAGCTTCCTACGAAGCACCCGTTCACCCCCACCCCGCCGCCCGTGGTTCAATCCAGTGCTCTGTTCTGCCTGCCTCTCTGCCTGCCTGCCTTCGTTTCTGGTTGTTTCGGAGCAGCTTTGGCTGAGAATAATGACTATTCGCCTCTTTTTCTCAGCCGAAGCTGCTCTAAAACAACCAGTGTTACTTTTTTTTACATATAATATTATATATTATATATATATATAATATATATATATTATAAAGGGCCCATTATAAAATGCAGCAACTTATATATAAGAAAAATATATATACATATAAAATATATATACATATAAAGTATATATATATATATATATATATATATATATATATATATATATATATATATATAATGTTTTCTTAAGTTTTCGCGGGTACTTACATGTCTGGCATTCAGCTTTGTTCGGGTATTATGACGTGGGAAAATACCCGAACAAAGCTGAATGCCAGACATATATATATATAACCATTCTGACACAGCAATAGGCTGCCCCAAATTTAAATCTGAAACCACTGTAAAAGTCTGACTCACAAACACCATACAGAAGCCTGATGATGGCAGATGAGATTCTGCTGAAACGTTGCTACAACTTTAAAAGCACCACGTGGGAAAATACCCGAACAAAGCTGAATGCCAGACATGTAAGTACCCGCGAAAACTTAAGAAAACATATATATATATATATATATATATATATATATATATATATATATATATATATATATATATGGATCTTTATTCAGGTTTTCTCCCGCGTAAGATTGGAAGTATTTAGGCAACGTTTCGATGAAGTCTCATTCATCATCTTCAGGCTTGGTCTTCAGCTCTGTGCTTCTCAGAAGCACTCTCTGTTCACTCTGAGAAGCATAGAGCTGAAGACCAAGCCTGAAGATGATGAATGAGACTTCATCGAAACGTTGCCTAGATACTTCCAATCTTACACGGGAGAAAACCCGAACAACCAAAGATCCACAGAAAACATATATATATATATATATATATATATATATATATATATATATATATATATATATATATGTTTTCAACTTATATATAAGAATATTTATATTTATATATATATATTTATTATATATATGTGTGTGTTTTCTTAAGTTTTCGCGGGTACTTACATGTCTGGCATTCAGCTTTGTTCGGGTATTTTCCCACGTCATAATAGTGGTGCTTTTAAAGTTGTAGCAACGTTTCAGCAGAATCTCATCTGCCATCATCAGGCTTCTGTATGGTGTTTGACTGTGAGTCAGAGTTTTGTTTGAAACCTGAAACCACTGTAAAAGTCTGACTCACAGACAAACACCATACAGAAGCCTGATGATATTTATATATATATATAAAAAATATTCTTATATATAAGTTGCTGCATTTTATAATGGGCCCTTTATAATGGGCTTTTATAAAATTGGTTCGGCCCTCGAATGCAGATCTGATTTTCCATGTGGCCTCCGGCAGAAATTAATTGCCCACCCCTGCTCTAGGGAAATGGACAGGATTGGACAAACTGTTTTCTTCTACAAAACAATTCAAGTAACAAAATGAAGAGGAAAATTATACCATTTTACTGTTTCTAGGACAGTTTCTAGATTGACTATTCTGCCAGCTTAAATGTCTGATGATCCAACCATACTTCTTAATTAAAACTGGAAATGTGCCATTGTAATGCTTCAGTATGTTTCATTTTAAAGTGCAGTGAAGAACATGAGAGAGCCAGATTGGTATAGTGGTTAAGGAATCAGGCTAGAAAGTAGAAGACTGTGAGTTTTAGTTCTGCCTGGGTACAAGGCCAGCTTGGTGACCCTGAGACTTTCTCTTAGCCCTAGGAAAGGGGCAATAGGTAAATCACTTCTGAAAAACCTTGCTAAGAAACTGCACGGACTTGTCCAGGCAGTCTTCAAAAAGTATAGAATGGAAGGGGGAAAAATACAAGATGTGGTAGTGATACAGAGAGTAGCCATTCCTTGTTTCATGGAGTTGTTCTAACTCAACCAATTCACACTTCTTAAATTTCTGTTGGCCACTGATTGAGTTAATTTTTCAGAAGTCAGCAAACTTGTGACTTCCTGAGAGAAGATGATGCGGATTGAGTCTTTTGTAGCCTAAATGCTTGTTTCCCCGGACAAACTACAGTCTTTTTCAAGTAGAGAAGTTGCTTTTTACTAAGCAAGGTTTTCCATTCCAGTTCCATTTTCTTTTCGACAGACCCCTCCCTTAGGCAAGAGAAGCTTATCTGAAGTTTGAAGAAGAAGGCTGCTTTCTGACACCCATCCTTTTTCTCTGCATTAGTTATAACTTGCTTTTCCAACTATATTTCAGAGTTCAAATGCCAGGTTGACATCTGTTCAGGTTTACTATAATAATTCATGAGGGAAAAAGAGAAGAAAAAAATTTGGAGTCTGTGTACAGCAGGAGAAGATCTTTCCCCCCTCTGTGTTTTCCTTACCTTTCTCTGTTCTTCTGCCTCACAAATGAAAAATGATAAATGTGCCAGCTGTATAGCCTGACGGGATTGATCATCTGCATTAGAGTTTGCTTCAGAATAGGATTCTATAACTCTTCCATTTGTAAAATGAAATGGGGAAAAAACAGGAATATAAATCAACTACACTTTGCCGAATCCACAAAGACAATAGATGTGAGGCAATAGATGTGGACTGGTAGAATTTGGAGGTAGCTTTAACCCTGAGATCATCTAGCCTACCTTTGAAGTGAATAGTAACTATTCAAGAATACAATCTGAAGGAAGAAGAAACAAATTTATTACAGTGAAGAAGCTGCATTGACTCCTCTTCCCAAATGCCAAAGGGAAGCTTACTAGTTGGATTTTAACAACGAAATTGGGAAGCTTCTGGCTTCTTTAAGGTTAATCTATGCATAATGGAAAAAGCCAGGAGTGTCAAATGAAATTCTTACTGCAATAAATGTAAATGTTTAAGATATATTAGGCCTCTTCATCATTTCCCAGATGATGTGATTTTCATTGCAATTTTTATTTATCAACACAGAACCTTGAATATTTGTGAATTAAGGCCCTTAATTATCATTTCAATGATCTAATCATTTAAGGAAATAAGGATCTTCCTATACATAATACTCAGATACATAATACATACCTTTACATAATTTTCATAGCTGCAGTTTCTAGGAATGTTAATAAATAGTGCCACACCATAAACCTGAGTTAATGAAAGCAATACCTAATGGGTAAATATTGTAATTAACTCCAAAATAGAATGGACATGTTTACCAGCTTACTTGTATCAAAGAAGTGTATGATGAAAAATGACACTAGATTTATAGCTCTGTATTTTACAGTAAACATCCATGCTAGATTTTTAAAAGCTCTAGAAAATTGCTAGCAATTGTGGATCAGTGATATAAAATTTAAAATTCGATGGCTGAAAGCAAGGTTAAATGAATTGCAACCCATCAATGTTGGTGGCCTATCCTGTAATCCTCAAGCACGTTTTGGGCTGCCTTCTCATTTCGAGCTTTTAGAAAGTTAGGCTGCTGGTGTGTCTCCTCTGCGGCTGTGATTTTGCTAAAAGCCTAAAATTACAGTAAATGAAATGTAGTTAAATAATAATAATAAAAAGCAAGCTCTCAGTCCCACTTTTGGGCTCAAGTTATGTTTAAAGATGTGCAATTTTTATTTTTAGCCCAGGGCTTTTCTCAGTACGCATTAGGAATTCTTGCTTTAATCTGATTTTCTTTTTGTTTGCATTCCATCAGAAGAGATAATTGTTCCCCAGTTTGCATAAATCCTAGAGGGTCTATTGGTTCCAATTCATCTTCTTTCATTGTCATTTTTCCTGCAGGTGGTCTTAGTTTTACTGTAGCACTGGAGGCCAATAGATATTATGCTTAAACACGTTGTAATCACTAGAAAGAGCCACTATGCATGTAGCTATTATCTTATCTGCTTTAGAATAGGTTTATTTGCTCTGACTCTAGTCATTGGATATGAGTGATATATGATAAGAAGTCCAGAAATCTCCAGAACATGATTAAAAAATGGTTACAGGGTTTTTTTTTCCAATACATTCAAAATACTGTCATTTTCGCTCAGATTCAATGTATTTCATGGACCAAGGTCATATATTCGTATAAACATTTGGGACTTTCAGTCTGGAAAATAATTTCTTTAACTATGCAACTTGTGGTTTTCATTTTAGTTCTCACTTGCAGTCATGCCTAAATACAAAAAGTACATTTGCTAACATCCAATACTGCAGTATTCTCCACATCTCCAATTTGTCCTATCCTGTCTTTCACAATTGATATTTGAAGTATAATCTTCAAACATGCCTCCTTTTGCTTATGAAACTTTGTAAGCTGTTACAGAAATGATGCTGTTCGAATTCTAAAATTTCTTGGCTTTCTCTCTTCTCCATGTAAATATCTGTGACTTCTGTGAGCCAAACTGTTAAAGCAGCTAGCCTGAACTTTTACCCTTCCAGGCCTATTATTTTAACTATACATCCCATTGTCCTTAACTAGCCAAGTTATTGTGCCTAATAATTGTGCATTAACATTAATTCTTTCCCCAATGTGGTTTATTTCTGTTATAATAGTGTCACTTAGCCATGCATTAAACAATATGAGAAATGTGGCAGTTTGAGTGAATGGGATATTGGGAACTAAAGCAAAACAAATAATCCTGTAAGTGGCATTTCAGACTGGCATTTGCAAACTAGGTTAATGATGTGGTTATCTCCTTTTAATTTGTATCAAATGTCAAACTACTGAGAATGGCATACTGACAACATTGTCTTTGGACCTTTTGAATCTTTTTCTGTTATTTTGAATCTTTTTCAAAATAACCTTTGAATCTTGAATCTTTTTCTGTTATTTTGATGGGCATAAGTTTCCCATGTGAATTGTCCGTTACTAGTGGTTTAGCAAATAATTAAAAACTGGTACCCTGTTTAAGGAGTGACCTTTGATCAGCAAATGAAGGTAAGCAGAGGCATTTAGATACAACCTATCTTAAGGAAGAGGCTAAGTTTTAAAAGCTGTCTGTTAACAATGCTGACATTTGGATACACTGCCTGCTTTTCTCTCAGAAGGGAGATAAGATGCAAATGCAGGTAGTGCTAGAAGAGATACAGAGTAGCTTCATTTTGAAGTTTGTCATCACCTGTCTATTTGAAAGGAAGCCTGTCTTCATGTTTTCAGAGTTTTCCATGTTAGCCAGGTGGGGACATTTTGTACAGAGACTGCTATTAGGTGCAGAGAGGTGAAAGTGTGGGGGAGGGCTCAGCTGTAGAGTGTGTGCTTTGTATGGAGAAGGTCCCAGGTTTAATCTGTGGCATCTCCAGTTCCTGCCAATCAGTTCTACTGATTTTTACCCTTGCTGATGTAAATACTAAACCCTGGGCAGCCCTCTGATAACTGGTAGATTCAGAGGAGATGAAATATGGTTCTTTGTAATAATGAACAGTTTTAATTCTAAAAGGGGGTTAGGCAACTTTATGGGAGGAGAGGGAATAGGTTCAGTAGTACTTTTAGGCCTCAGATGGACTTTCCTATATTTAGAGACCTAGTGTGATTACCCTCGTGGCTTGCTTCCATTAGAATTATTAATTAGAAAATGTGATACTAGTCTAGGATAACTTGATTTCATATGTTGCAGCTTTGAAAAATTGTGTTGAAATGGTTTCAAAACATTTGTTTTTAGTGCATATTCCCCATCATAATCAAAATTTATGAGATGAAGTAGGATTTGGGGATTGGGCTGCATGTTTTGAACATGCATATGTTCTGCTGGGTTAGCTCACCTGGTTTGTGCTATCATTTTTGAAGTTTCTGAATAGCAGTGCCATTGCCCATATAGCTGGGAGACTACAGGGGCTTTTGTTAAATACAGTTCCCGAGCCAATAAAACAGATACTTGTAATACTGGTAGGTTATCCTTAATCATTATTTCAGAAGAATGTCATATGTAATGGTCAAAGATCAAAGATAAGAGACTAAAAAAATATTTTTTCTCAGATCTCTTGACTAGATGGAGATTAGTTTTGCAACTAGTCTGTTTTAAAAACTGTAGCAGAGATTGACAACTCCCAAATAATTATAATACATTTATTGCTCAGCTGTCAACAACACTCTTTTCCTAAATGCTTAAATTTACTCTCTTCAGAATTAAAATTGATGCAAGCTTAATTGTATTCCTTTATATTCTACAAATTAATTCTATAAATATCTTGGAAAGTTTATAACAACAAGAATTATATGAAAAGGGTTTCATTAAAATTCTGTTATAATATACTTTGAATCTTAACCAATATAGAAGTGATAATCTATAACTAAAAATTATTAGAGAAACCAAGTAAGAACAGGTTAGTTAATGTAGTTTATAATTATGTTTTTTCAAAAAGACTTCTGTGTAAAGAGATTTAGAAATTTCAAGGAAATTAAATGCACTGAAAAAATGCATACTTTCTGAGGCCCATTAGAAAAAAATATAAATATGTAGGTAAAAGAATGCTACCGTAGTTTGGTGTAGCGATTAGTGTGCCAGACTAGGAATCAGGAGACTTAGTACTATTCTCACTTTATGCATAGCTCAAGCTGGGTGTCTTTGGGCCAGTCACCCTTTCTCAGCCCTAGGACAGGGCATTGTCAAATCACTTCTGAAAACCTTGCCAAGAAAAATGCAGGAATTAGTCCATACAGTCACCAGGAATCAAAAGCTGTCTTGAAGGCACAAACAAAATAAAATAAATATTAGGTTTGAAAATAAAAATTAGAAAATAAGGATATTCATCAGATATTATTCACTAGTGCTTGCTACATTGCTGTGCAATTTATTTATTCTGAAGTTCCACACAATGTCTCATGAAGAGGAAGGAACAAGAGCCATTTGAGTAATTTTGAAAGGTGGTGTTTTTTGCATTTTTAATCATGAAAAAAATCAAGAATCTTTCCTTTGCAAAAAAGATAGCAGATCTATCAACACGGGTTACAGAATGTGAAGCAAGGCCACATCTAAACTGTACAGATCTTTAGGCAAACTCCTCTAAGTAGATGCATTAACTTCAAAGGAACCTTTAATAATTTCATTTATTTTTTAAATGCGGTCATGAGGGGATAGCAAGAACACCTATAACTATTGGGAAATATGCATAAGAAAATTATCATACATTTGACACTAGCACATCTCTATTTATAAGAGCTCTAGCTGCCAAGGAATAGAACTGAATATGTGGATCAATCTTTAATGTAACAGGCCTAAGAATCTAATATTGGAATAGTGTTCTCAGGGGTTTTGGATTTAAATCCTGATCAACCTGCTTAGTAGTATAAGACTGTGGAAGTTGTAGTATGAAACATCTGGTGAACATCAAGTTGCAAATCTTATTTGTGCTCTTATAGCCATGGTTTATTGTCTTTAGCACTAAAAAGAAAAATTTTGTTTTCTGCCAAGTCAGTTTCCTCTCCATTGAAGTTCTGTAGCATTGAAGTTTCTGCCAGAGTAAATTATTGTTGTCAGAGAGGATTAGCATGCATAATCCCTTAAGAATTACTTTTTGTATCATAATCAAATGAAAGTGTATAATCAAATGAAAGTGTACAATATTTGTGTATTGTACAATCTCTGTCATTCTAGTTACATGCAGTTGCTTGATAATGGCACACTCAAGTAGATGAGATTTTGGGTGTATCCCTTTTACCTTGCTGTCTTTGCAGTAAGAGGCTAGTATACAGCATCAAGGGATTACATTCACTGGCTTGCCTGGCAACAGAAATTCCCTAAACTTGTTTGTACAAAATCTGTTCTGACTTGTTCATAGCGTTTTTGTAGCCTCTCTCATCTCATCAAACTGGGATTCCCCTTTTCTGGCATCGCTCATCATTCAAATCCCACCTCACTGATTTTTGGCAACACAAGAGATCATGTTCCCTATATGCTGAATTAACAGGTTCTTCTTTGACACTAATTTGACAAGGATCACTTTTAATTTATCACCACCTTCCTGGTTCATATGTATAATTAGTCTTTCACCTTCATTATTTTTCTCTTTTCTTCCCCCCATTTGCACTGAGTGTTTGCTTTTCTGTCTGTCTTTCTCAAATACCTAAGAATTGACTAATAAATTTTTCTCTATCCAGCTCCCCATTAAGGTAATGGCGAAGCAGATGCATTAGAAAAAAATTACAAATGTCAAGAGTATGAGTCATAGCAGCCATTATTGGTTGCTATGACTCAGCCCATCTTAAAGTATTATTGCCTTGAAAGCCCACCTGAGCTAAAATTCAGAAACTTAGTATAATTCTATTAATTCATCTTATTTACTGAATTTGTATACTGCCCATTTCTCTGTCAAATGATTCTGGCAATACCACAAATATCAGAATAAAACAACAAAGGATCAAAACATTAAAACATCTTCATCTTCAGAAAGATTTCAGATCTTGACTGCCACAAATAATTTTGACAGTGCTCCCCTTTAGTCATCTGCCAGTAAGTTTATTTTCATACCCTAACACAGGGCTGCCAAACTCAAAGGCCAAATGCATCATGTGCTGGCCATGCCCATGCCCAGTTTAACGAAGGGGAAGAAGTTGCGATACATTACATGACCACGCCATGACGAGTTTGATATTCCTGCCGTAACACATAAACATATTTTATGTTTGTGTTTTATTTACTACTTCATTACAATCATTTTGGTAATGCATTAAGCCTTGCATTACACATAAAAGAACAAACAAAAAGAAACTTATTGCCTTCCCTAAGCATTGGAAAAACTGGAAAATCTAAGCCATATTCTGTTTGTGGTATGGACCTGTCCACTTTTCTTCATCTTCTCACCTACTGCTGTTTTCTCACATGAATATAGATGTTAAGTGTAGTACCTAGCATCAGAAGGTGGCCCACTCAGCTTAATCAGTGTTGCTGTTTAGTACATTTGCTCTAGATTCAGATGACTAAGACTGTCTAGAAACAAGATAACTCAGAAAGAATTTTTTAAAAAATACATTTTATTTATTTTACAATTAAAATAGACCAACAACAAATACATAAATGTAAGAGAGAAAAAGAGAATAAAAAAAAAGAATAGAAAGAAAAAGATAGAAAACAATTAAAAACATTTTCTTTTTCAACAGTTTGTGAGACCTCCTTTTTATCCTTATTTTATGCCATATACACAATTAATCCTTACATATATCTGTATATCACTACTACGATTCTATCATATCTTTTTTGCCTTTTAGTATGAAATCTATCTTTGGTCTATCCATTTGTACCAGCAGTTCCAGCTGTCATAATATATTGAAGTGTCTTTATCTTTTAATGCCAAGGTTAGTTTGTCCATTTCTGCACAACTTAAAATTTTTTTGAATAATCATCTCCTCTGATGGAACATGAGGCTGTTTCCAACATTGTGCAAAAGCCAATCTGGCCACTGTCAAAATATGTATTATTATATATTTCACTTTTTTTGGCAGTTGTTTATCAAAGATCCCTAATAAAAAGGACTCTGGCTTAAATTCAATCTCTTGTCATTTCCTTGTCCAAATTCCAAATTCTCTTGTCATTTCCTCCAGCCAATTTCTAATTATCTGCCAATATTTTTGAGCTTCTGTACAAGACCACCACATATGGAAGAAAGTTCCCTCTTCTTTTTTTTTTTTTGCATTTTCAGCAGTTTGGACTCATATTGGGGTGCATCTTCGCTAATCTCGAAGGAGGAAGGTGCCACCTGTAAAACATTTTATAGGCATTTTCTTTGTATGCTACCGATTTTGTGATTTTGTTATTTCTACCCCAGACATTTTCCCATTCTGTTAAGGTGATACTACATCCTATATTCCTACTCCAGGCTATCATGTTCCCTTTAACAATTTCTAATTCTACTGCTAATAAATAATTATATATTTTTTTTGCCTGATCCTAATAAAATTTTATCTATTTCCTAGAGTTTATTATTAATTCCAAATTTTTTCTTGTCCTGTTTGTGTCTATTTTGATTTTGAAGATATGCCCACCGATCAATTTTTAATCCCTGATCTTGAAGGTCTTGCCACGATTTCAGATTTCCTTGTGTTTCCAATAGGTTCTTATATTTAATCATTTTAGTAATATCTAGATTATTTGGGTGGATCATTGCCTCCACTGTTGAGATCCAGATTGGTATCTTTAAGTAGTGTTTTTTCCATATTTTCTTCCAATTAGTCAATAATGAATCTCTACTTAGGTGTCTGTGAAAATATTTCTGGCAAGTTTTCCCAATAGCATGCCACCCCCTCTGTAAGTCATGCCTTCTAATAGTAATATTCTCTTATTGGTTAAATTCACCCATTGCTTCAACCATACTAAAGAGGCCGCACTATAATACAACTCCCAATTTGGGAATGCTAGCCCTCCCCTGCTCTTCATATCCTGCATTGCCTTTAAGTTTATTCTAGGTTTTTTCCCTTGCCAGATGAATTTTGCAATTATTTTGTTAAATTCTTCAAAAAACTTTTTGTGTACTTTAATTGGAATCATCTGAAATATATCGAGGAATTTTGAAAGAATATTCATTTTAATAGCAGCAATCCTGCCTAATAATGAAAGTTGCAGTTTGCCCCATGTTTCTAAATCCTTCTTTACCTATTGCATCAATTTGTCATGATTGTTTTCCTTTAGTGTCTTACAATGTGCTGTCAACCATATTCCTAAATATTTAACTTTCTTTATCACTTGTAGTCCCATAACTTCTTCTAGTTCTAATTTCTGTTTTACTGTTAAATTTTAGTCATTAATTTCATTTTATTCATATTAATTTTTAGTCCTGCTACTGCTCCAAATTGTTCTAATTCATTCATCAATTTTTGTCCTCTTTCTATTGGTTCTTCAATGAAGAAAACATATCATATGCAAATGCTTGCAACTTATATTCTTCAGAAAGAAAGAGTTTTCTTATATATCCATCATTTTATAAATATATCTTTTAGTTGTGCAGAAATTATTTCTATTTATAAATACAATATATAAAATACAACATTCCTGTTTTCTCTCTGGTCCTTCAGTACTTGGAGAATGGAGAGATAAGATAGTGTACACTATACAGTAATTTACTATTATGCAGAGAGATTTATGTTGAATGTTGTTTTAATCTTTCAATACATTAAGTTGAAAGCTACACATAAGAAATAAGGAGGAAAAAGTTTAGATTGAGTACTGGATGTCAGAGTATTCCTTGACATCCAGTGTCAAAATTAGGTCTTAATTATGTGCAAAAATGTTATCTTGAATTTTGACATATTTTGTTAATGCCATTCAGCCAATTTTCCTTACGCTATAGCCTGAGGTGATTGTGGTAGCTGGAAAGATTAACTTTTAAAATGTCTGCATTTTAGCTCATTGTTTTGCTACTAAGTGCTAAAAGTAGTTTTAAAGGCAAAATACAGGACATTGGCAAAATCTGAGCCTAGTAATTAACCAGCTGAACCATGGAAATTTTAAAGTGTTCATCGAAATTGTGAAGGAAAGGAGAGGATTGGTCTTCTTCATCTCATAATAGCTAGTAATTTTGGGAGGTGACTGCTAGAATTGATGTGTATCTGTGTAAGTGTATAACATGAGATTTAAATATTTGATTGCACATCTATTTCCTTTCCCCTGCAATAAAAAAGTTTTGGAATAGAGCCAGTTCCAACCTTGAATTGTTTAGCCTAATTAGCACAGAGGGGATAGATTACAAAAGAACAGAAAAGAGGAAGATTTTCCTTGCAGTAAAACACATTTAGAAGTTTCCTTCTGGAAGGGGAAGCCCTTCAGCAGCATTGTAAACAACAAACTTGACTCATCAAGTTTCTTAGAAAAGAAATGAAAATCACCCCAAAATAAGGTATTAGTTTCAGTACACACTGGGATATCTCAAGAAATATAAAAATCTATGACTAGAAAATAATTGAAACAAAAAAGGGAACTAATCTGCTTGAGCTGAGGTATTCTGGAGGAGTTACTGAAATCATAGGAATATTTACCATGTGCTTCAACCCCAACTCCCCAACAATTACAGGAAGAAACTTTATAGCTCTACAGAAACAAGGTCATGTTTCTATCTCTTTGACTTACTCCTCTCCTTTCATTTATTAGATTTATAGCCTTCACTATTATTTGTTTTACATATTTTTGCCAAGAACAAAAAATTGCATATAATACTATATCTGAGCTAGTACATAGGTACTGTTATCATCCTTTGACCCTCAGAAGATAAAAAAAAAGTTTTAGCAGTCTCAAAACATGGCTAATTGGTGGATTTATTGAGCTAGTGGCATTAAGTTCTATTTGATCCAAACCTGTCTATAATTTTAAATAGTAATACCTATGATTTGTACTTATGGAGGAAAGGCTAAGAATAGTCAGATGGTAAGATATGATAAGTTTATCAGTTTTCCGATAAATTGTGGTATAAGTAGCAAGTAATAATTGTTGCTCTATTTTGCACCAATTATTGTTTTGGCAAAAAAAAAAAAAAGATTTTCTGTATTAGTTTCATGATTGTGTTCTCTCTTCTTTCTTTTTAGGTTGCAAACATGTGAAAGGTATCCTCTTATATGGTCCACCTGGCTGTGGTAAGACACTTATGGCCAGGCAGATTGGCAAAATGTTGAATGCCAGGGAGCCAAAAGTTGTGAACGGGCCCGAAATCCTTAACAAATACGTCGGAGAATCAGAGGCCAACATTCGCAAGCTCTTTGCAGATGCTGAAGAAGAACAAAAGAGGGTAATTTAGAAACATGAAAAGAGTTTACATGATGTTCTGTTTGGGTTAGGATTCAGGCCAGTAGTAGAAGTAGCAGAGTATGTGTTAACTGCCACAACAGCAACTTGTGGCAACTGCTTTTCTTCATGCCATGTAATAATTATTATTAAGAAATGTGTGGCTTGAGAATGCATCATTGTATGGCATATTTTCCTTCTCTCATGGAATAATGGAATTGAGTAGAGATGGATAGAAATGATATTTTTTCCAATTAAAAATAACTAGACATGATTAGTGAAAGAAATGGCAAAGATATATTTTATTTTTAACAGCCTCTGTGTTGTGCAGTTTGAAATGTTGTGGCTCATGGGATTGCAATTTTGTTAATGTGTGTATTCTAAGGGAGAAAAAGAATTTGGATCTATTCCAATGACTGTCAGTCAATTTTAGAAATCTTTTCATTTGGAAATTTAGTGTAGCAATGTGTCTGGCTACCCTAACTATAGAATGGAATGGAGGAAGATTGAGAGAGGAGAGTTGATTCAGTCTGCAGATAGAGCTGTTGTTTTTTGTTCCCACAGAAACTAGTTGATTTGAGAAGTCAGTAAACAGTGCAGGGTACAGTAGAATCCTGCAGCAAATGCTTTTCAATATCTGGAACCACTGTGATTTAGTAGTTAAAGAACTATACTAGGATTGGAGAAAGAAATCTACCATTAGTTGTGAAAATTCAGTGTGTGATTCTCTGCCCTTCATATGCCCTGAGTTTAATTTACATCAGAGGATGTCTATTATAGAAACTAAATTTTCCAAAGGAAGTCAGGATACACATCTAACCAATCAATCAAACAATTCTATTTAGAGGCATATTGCCTGATATTATTGGAGGTAATAAATACATTTATTATAACTCTATTAAGCCTCCTTTACTTGTCACTTTTCTAAGTATTGAAAAGCTCAAATATTGGACAGCTCTGTGTTTCCCCACTTTTAGATTTTATGAATCTTTGATATTGAACATTATTAAAACATTCCTAGAATCTGAGTGAACAAAGATGATTCTTACTTCATTTTTTTCATTAACAAAAGTATCTATTATTTTGATCCACTATTAAAAAGCCACTGCCCTGGGACTTCCGGTTTGCAAGGCTTCGGCAGCGGCAGGGATTCACAATACCACGCAATCCCTGCTGTGTTCGCTGCCGAGGTGCCCCAATCCTTTTGGATTTGGGGGATATAGCTGCCCCATAAAGGCAGCTGAAGATAAGGGGGATCCGGACAGGGGTTTGGGGGTGTCGCAGACCCCCTCCCCAGCCGGCAAAACCCCCTTTTCCCAAGGCAGAGGAGCGGCGGTCAGTAATGGCCACCACAAAGAAGCCTGCAGCTGGACAAGATTGTACAGGAGGAAGAAAGTCGGAAGAGTTGTGAAGAAGTGAAAGTGGTTTTTGCTGACTGGGATAAAGTAAGAGAAAGTACCCTGGAACTTGAAAGTTGCCAAAGATAAATTGTTTCCAGAGAGAGTTATAAGCAGCGAATGGAATTCTAAAAGGGAAAGTTTTTTTCTTTTCTTTTCACTCTCCTTCCTAAAGTGACGGTGGATGGAACCATAAGAGAAATCGGAAAACCTGCATTGGAGGTAATTAAATGCTGAAGGGATAAGGATTTCTGGACATTTTAAAACAAAAAACAAAAAACCTTATTTGCTGTGAGTGGGAAGGGAGAGGAGAAAAAAAATTGGAGCAGAATTTGAAAATAAGAAGAAGATTGTCTAGAATTTTAAAGAGTTATTAAACATTAATAAGACTTCCAAAATATATATTTTAAACGGAACTTTGTGACTAAACACTAACCCCAGAAAGAGAAAGTGAAGAAAGGAGAAAGTACTTAAGAGAAACAGCTCATTTGGATTGCTTGGTGATCTTGGAATTTCTGAGAACTATCCTTGATTAAAAGCACTTGGGTGGTTGTTTGGAAAAACTTTTTCTCTCTATAATGGCATCACTTGTGGATGAATTGTAATTTGAATATCAAAAATATAAAAAAGAAGAACAAGAAGGGAAGGATTCTCTTGGCACTCTTTTTCAATTTTTAGAGATGGCAGTTTGTACTTATGAAAAGCTGACTGCACAACAGGATGACTGGGATAAATGATAAATTGATGAACAAGTGACTTTAGTTGGGGAAGGAAAGGAGAAAGAGGAAAAGGAAAAGGAGACTTTAAAACTTGGAAAAACAACCAAAAAAGAGAAGAATAAGGTGAAAAGTGGATATTATGTTAGAAAACAACAGAAAGGAGGAAAGCAGAAGAACAAGGGGGTAAAGAGGGCAAGGAGAAGAATAAGCAAGGGAGAAAGGAAGGGATGAGAAGCCTCAATGGTGGGGAGCAAGATGCAAAGAAACAAAAGTCTTTTAGAGATAATGGGTAAACTTTATTGAAAAAGGGACTCTGGAAAGGTACATAAGATTGTATTTTTATGTTTGTACTTAAAAATAATCTTAGAAAATTGGAAACAATATGTAATTTAAAGTGTGATAAAATATTTAGTGCAATTTAGTGAAACTTTTGTCAAGAAAAAGAAAGCAATGAAATAAATGGGAGAATTGGAGTAGGAGAAGGGGGAACATTTTAACGAAACGATTTAAAATATGTGATGTGGGGGGGAAATAACTATGGAAAGCATAAGTGTTCCCATAAAGGCATGATATTTAATTGAAATGTATAAAGTGTTTAAGATATAAATGAATATTAATATTAATGATTAGATTGTGTTATTCCAGTGAAATTTTTTGTGAAGAAAAAGAAGGCAATGATATTTCAATAAATGAGAGATTTGAAGTAGGAGAAGGGGGAACACTTTAATGAAATAATGATTTAAAATATGTGATGTGGAGGGAAATAACTTTGGAAAATAGATGTGTTCCCATAAAAAGTATGATATTTAACTGAAAAGCAATGTGTTAAGTGTTTAAGATATAAATGAATATTAATATTAATGAATAGATTTGTATTGGCATTGATAATAAAAAATATTGTATAATTTTAGAATGTACCAAACAGAATCCCAATGTAATCTATGTATTTTATATTAAGTATTATAAATGTAGGGGAAAGAGATAAAGGCATCATACTCCAATTAGTATACAGGAGAAGTTTTGTTTAAAGAAGAAAGATAAATGGATAGCTGGAAACAGAACAGACAAAGGATAATAAATATTATGATCTGAATTGAGATCATTCAATCATAAAATAAAATTAAGAAAATTTAAAAGAGATGAGAAGCTATACAGAAAATTGAAAATGGTAACAAGATATGGAATGGTATATAAAATGAATATGAATTTGAATTTGTGTCTGTACGAAGAGTTGTAACCCGGGACTAAGCAACTTTCAGAAAAGATGTTTTTTATGTTTCTATGTTTTGTGTTTTTGTGTGTTTATGTTTGATTGAGCTAATAAAACCTTGGAGGAATGTTAGAAGAGGATCATTGAGAATAAAAGATAGAAGAGAATAAAGCAAGTCAGAGGAAAATATAAGTATAGTGTATAAAAACATATAAAATAGATAAATATAGAAAAGAAATATAATTGAATAAAAGTATAAAAGGGAGTAAAAGGGAATAAAAGGGAGAAATAATGAGAAACTTGAAAGGATATGTATGTGTTCATAAGGAGATGTGTCAATGGTGTATAAGATGTTTTATTTGTTTTGTTAAAATTTACAAATAATTTGCAGAAAAGAGGTTTTATATTCTTATGTTTTATGTTTTGCATGTCTTTAAAAATTAATAAAATTTGTTTAAAAAAAAAAGCTACTGCCCTTGCTTCTATTTAGTCAGTTCAAATAAGGAATAGTCAGGGCCAATTATGTGAAAATTTCATTTAACAATCAGAGCTGATTTGGGCCAGCTGTCCTTTATATACATCTTAAAAACCATATGCCCTTATCACAATGAACTTCTCACCACAGATTCTAGAAGGACATCATGCTCCAGTTAAAATGAATTTAAGACTTCAATAAAAACATCATGATCTCAAAAAAACAGAAACAAAACCCAATCTGCTAATGGCTATCATTCTAGAAAAGGTTACAGACCCATTTTGAAAGTTTGAGAGTTTCACCAAACCCCAGACAGATGTTTAGACAAGATTTGGCATTTTTATTCACCTATTGAGTCCTTCCCAAGAACCTGGAATTATTGTTATTGGTTCATTTCATGGTCAACAATGGATTTTATCTATCTATTGAATCCTTCTCAAGGACTTTGGGTAGCAGATGTTTTTGATGATGATGATGATGATGATGAAAATAAAGCTGCCAAAGAAGACCATCTGTATCCATAGGATATCAGTGTGCAGCTTGGACCAAAGATGGAATCAAGTACTCTTCCTATGTGTCTAGACACTATGCTAGTATCTAAATAGAGATAAAATGTCTTAGACTTTATCCAAATAAGAGGGGATGGCTATAGATTTGGAAGCTGTCAGATTCCAGAAATAATCATTAACCATGAATGAATTGTTCCATTCTATTCAGAAGTGGTTTACCATCTGGGGAGCTTCTTTGACTTCTTTTTTCTCCTTGTAAAGGAAGGGAGACTTCACTGTAACTCTGCTTTGTGCACCAGTTGCAAGCATTTCTGAACCAGAAAGCCTTGTTGACAATCCCTTAAATAATTGTCACCTCACAGTTGGAAGTTACACAGCATAAGTCCACCCTTGAAGACCTTCTAGTAGCTTCAACTGATCCAGAATGCAACTACATGGGTAGTAGTGTGCTTGGTTTATTTTATGCATGTAAGACTTTTATTACGGGAGGTGTACTGGGCAGCATTTAACAACTGTCAGGATATTAGTAACTTTCAGTTACTAAGACATAGTCTATGGAGAATCTCAGTCATCCAGATCATGGTTGTCTCAAAGGTGCTTTTTTCCCCCTCCTCATGTGGCAACTGGACTTTCTGGGTTTTGTTTTGTTTTTTGAAGACATTTCGCTTCTCATCCAAGAAACTTCTTTAGCTCTGACTGACTGATTTCTATTCCCCACCATCCAGTCAGAGAAGCTTCTTGGATGAGAAGTGAAATGTCTTCAAAGAAAAAAAAAACCTAGAAAGTCCAGTTGCCTCATGAGAAAAAAAAGCACCTATTAAGACAGGTTTCATGCAATCTGCCTCTTCAGTGAGCTCCAAGGGGAGAGTTGCTACAGGTCTATTGAAACAATGTCAATATCTGGAAGATGCAAGTATTTTCAGTGAAGGTCTCTCTTCTCTGTTCCAGAGATGAAGACTTTGTTTTTAGTGCCTTGGATCATGCTGCCCTGACTATATAAGAATGGTAGAGCTCCCAAAGGAGTGATGCTGCATATTTAGTGAGGGTAACAAGTCACAGATATTTTACTATTGGTTTTGGCCAATAGTCATGTTTTTAACCTTGATTAAAGATTAAAGATTTTGTAAGACTCTGGAATCAATTGCATAAAACCCCCAAATAATAATTAAATATGTCCAATTATAAGTGTGGTGATGGTAATTTGAGAGTGACTTAGACCTGCATGACTTGTCATCATTGCAAGGAAGGAATCCTGTATTGTAATAGTTCTCAACTTTTTCTTCACTATGGATCCCCTTTAAGTACCTTTTGTGGCCATGGCTATGATTATGGACCCCCAAATTTAACTCAGGATTTTATTCTATTAGTGTACTACTAATTAAATCTCAAGAGATAATTAATTTCTCACTTTTCTATGTCAAATATTACATAATTTTGTTTATGAAATAAATTCTAAATGTTATTTGCTCTCTCTTTCTTATATATCAATAGGAACATTCACTTGAAATGTGGATAGCATTCATCAGAATGATATTCAAACATGCAGAAAATCCAAAAATGTAAAATACCAATAATTCTTCTTGAGAAAGAATTGCAATCCTTTGTGTCTTATAATTCATTCTGCCTAATTGCAATCTGATAAATACTTCAAAATATATATATTTTTTTCTAATAGTTTTAAGAATTTGTAATTGTTGACTTGGATGGCCAGAAATGGAATTCAGTCAATGTAACTGTGAGTTCTATAATTTATCTGAGAGTTTGGAGTGGAATACATCTATATTTATATGCTACTAGAACTTCCTTGTCTGTTTGTAATTTTTCTGTTTGCGTTATGATGCACTGTTAGCCCAAATGATTCATCATAGTGCAAAAATGCTTGAATAAAGTTATCTCAAATCCATTAACTTAATGATACAAAATCTTGAACCCATTACTGCCATTGTGGTACCATCATTACTGTTACTGTAATTGAAATTACAAGGATCTTCTCATCAGTTGTAGTTGCAAAGTTTTGGCTGCTTCAGCATTCTTATTTAGTTGCAGTCATGTCATTGTGATTTCTGGGGCTCCCTACTAGTTTCCCACAAGGAAAGTCAGTGGGAAAGCCAACAAGAAGTTGAAAGTCACTCCTACTGCCACTGCTTTTTTGCCCATCCATATTATTCTGTTTCTCTGTTTAGGTAAGGAAATACCTTCGAAAGAATGACCCAATGGGTCATGGGTTGTCTAGTTCTAAAACAAAATATGTTTGTTCATAAAATTCTGAGTGTACATATTGTAATTGTCAACCTTGTCAACCCTGAAGTTGACTGTAATATTCTATTTCCTAAAGTATTTTAGTGGCCTTTGTAATCTTAATAATATGAATTAGTCTATTGTTAATTGAGCTGCTCTGGAAACTGGAAATAGGTCCACAAAAAATGCATTATTTATGGCATAAGCCTTACACCAAATGAATATTGAAAGCTTCTTCCCTTCATTACGATTAGAGTGGGATTGTTCTTTACAAGCTTAAATGCTTTACTTTTATTCTGCATTCCTTAAAACATATTATGATAGCTATTAGAATAAGGATGACAATAGTTTAATCACATACTTTGATTTTTCTTCATCAGCTTGGGGCAAACAGTGGTGTTCATATAATCATCTTTGATGAAATCGATGCTATCTGCAAACAACGAGGGAGTATGGCAGGCAGCACTGGAGTCCATGACACTGTTGTGAACCAGCTCTTGTCTAAAATTGATGGTGTTGAACAGTTGAACAATATCTTGGTAATCGGTATGCACTTGCCTTGTTTTCTTGGGTTCTCTTGAGAGGGAAACTTTGCCATATCTTTGACATATTTGCAAGGAGACATGGATGCAAGATATTTCTGGATGCAAAGAGTGAATGTCTCACGCTTCAAACTCTTGAGACTAAAGCAACAATGCAGAACCTTAGACGTGATTTATCTTACCTAATAGGGAAATTATTTATTTTTATATTGATATAGCCACCAATGTCACAGCAAGTTAATCTGGATAGCATACAAAAAAAGTAAAATAATACATTACGAACTATGGTATTATATTCAATTTTAAGAATTATTAACTCTTAATTGACTGGTTTTTAGCTTTTTATATTTTTATCAAAGCTATATTTTACAGTAATTTTTATACTACTGTTTTTCAAGGAAAATTTTAAATTGTAATATTAAAATTAATAACTAAAAGAGATAAAATGGAAAATAGAAAAAAGGTACTAAAAAGTTGTGATAACTACTTGGAAAAGAAAAAGTGAGAACCAACCCAAGGAATAATATTGGTGAAAGGTATTTTTTTTACTTTATATTAGTGGGAGTACAAGGGAAGATGGTGGTACTTTTCTTGTCTTCTCTCTCTCCCTCTCTCTCTCTCTCTCTTTCTCTCCCCCTTCGTTCTCTATCATGCTGTATCATATCTTTTTTCATGCAGATTACTTTGCATATTAGCTCCACATGTTCACTCATTTGAATAGTATAACTTGAGACAGCAATTTACAGATATCAGATGCATCAACATATCTCTGAAACCTTAGATATTGCAATTCAAGCCTGGAACAACCCTTTTTAATTTCCCTCATTTTGTTCTCTCTCATATGACTCTCTCTCTCTCTCCCTCTCACACACACACACACAAAACTTTTGATATCATTTTGGGATCTCCATATATAAATAAAAGTAAAAAGAAAATTATCATGCCTGGGAATGCTACTGTATGTTTGATTTGCCATTGTTGTTTAATGGAAATATATAACAATTGTTTGCTTGGTGCCTAGAAGGCTTAATCAGCTAACCTAAGAATCAGGTATAGTATCTGGACTCATTCTTTTTCAAGCTAGTAATAATTTATTTTTGATGTCTAGGTATGACCAATAGACCAGACCTGATTGATGAAGCTCTCTTACGACCTGGAAGACTGGAAGTGAAAATGGAAATTGGTAAATAATCAGGGCAGCAGTTACTATCAAAATCCATAAACAAATGGTAGGAATTGGAAAGTTTTGGTAGGAAATAATTTGGTAAATATGGTCCTATGAACTCAGCCATCTCTCCATAAGTTATATTAACTGTTGAACAAGGAATATGTGCAGTATGGATTCTCTTGAATATTACACTAAGAGAACCATGATACCCATGACTGGAATACATTCATAGAGATTGAACAAAAGACAAAAGCAAAAGACAAAAGCAATATTTACTGCAACTCACAAACCATTAGATTGGCATTATGTAAATTGCCTTTCCTTCTATGGGATCATGAATTCTTATGTTAGAAGAACATCAAACTGCCACAAGCCTTGAGCTTTCATTCTTGTGTATTTTCAATTTTCAGCAATAGAGAAGGACATTTAATGTTTCTTTTCACATGTTGGCTTGTTCTTACTCCCAAGTTTCCCAAGTTTGGATACTTTAGGTAGATACAGCTACAGAGGTTTAAGCTATATTCAGCTGTAGCATGTAAATTATGAGGAAGTACATTGTGATTTGGATAGGATAGGACACTCCTAAGGAATATCAGGGCAAAAGTCTAGACTGGGAAATCACAAAACACCCCAGGCAATTGCGAGATTTGTTGCTAAGAGAATTGCACGGACATTTATATAAGTCTCCAGTCAGACATTGTTTGTGCCTAAATGTAATGAGATGATTCATAAATCTCCATTGCATCCTAGTTGAAAATGAGATGCAATCTCTACCTCATTTACTACTCTTTTTAAAAGCCAGTTCAGGAGACTGGAGTTTGAGAAAGAAAGGTTATTGCTTAGCCTGTTAAAATATTGCAATCATGGGAGAAAGTGGTAATGTCTAAAGAGCCTTTCCCAGCCTGGCTGTCTCCAAACTTGTTGGGGACAATTGCTTCTAGAAATCCCCAACTAAAATCTTGACAAGAAATTTTGAAAGTTGCAGACACACTGTATCTGAAAAGATCATTGTAAAAAAAATGATTTAAAGCAAAATGATAACTTTTCCGTTTAGGCTTGCCTGATGAAAAAGGTCGAACGCAGATTCTCAACATCCACACATCAAGGATGCGAACCCACCAACTGCTGGCTTTAGATGTGGATATTACAGAGCTGGCCGTGGAGACCAAGAACTTTAGTGGTGCTGAACTTGAGGGTCTGGTTCGGGCAGCCCAGTCGACAGCTATGAACAGACACATTAAGGTTTGCTCCTCCTTAGCATTATCCAGTCTCTGCAGATAGCACTAGATATGAGGTTTGGCCAGGGGTGGGATACGACAGGGTTAACTACCGGTTCCTGCGTGCCTGTAAATCGTCATCAGCATGCTGTGTGCAGATATGCAGCCTTTGAAACAGCCCTCTTTTCCTGCTTTTTTAACTGCAGCTGTGCCTTGTTCAGCAGCTGAAGTTGAAAAATCAGGAAATAAAGATCAGGTAACAGCCCGGGTGACAGGTGGGCAAAAACATCAGCAGACATAGAACTGGTTCTATGTCTGCTGCTCTTCAGAGCTACTGGTTCTACAGAGGTGGACAGAACTGGTAGAAACCACCCCTGGCTTCAGCCCTGTCCCCTTGTGCCACTTCCTCTTTTGTTCTTCTTATGAGTTTTGCTTAGTTATAAAGAATTTAAGAGAATCCTAAAAGGCAGAATAAATCTTTAGATGATCAATATTTCCTCTTATTCTTGATTCAGATTTGACAGTTGTGGGGGAAGAAAACTTTCAACAAGTAAAAATATTTTAAAGAAAGATTTATATTATTTGTGGGGACCAAAAAAACAATGAAAGAATTTTGAAGCATGCAGTTTCTTCTGCTGCAATCTGAAACTAAATAAAATAAATGGCCACCCCATTTGTTGTTCAGATGTCTACCTCATTTAGACAGTATGATACAAAAGCTACATCTTCTTTCCCTTTCTTAGCTCTTTGTGCACCATTGTCCCAAGCTTTTTTTCTTACCTTACTTTTAGCTGTTGGAGACAGGGTTCACATCTTTGTAAAATGCTATAACAAGATTAATCAGGAACCTGATAGTATTGTGAGATTCTATCATGGAATGTTCCGACTTTGTAAAGGACTTTTCTAAATGTTTTGGAGCTACTTTAACTTCCATTTTGGAACAGTCTGGGATAGGAATGTTTCCCTCATAGAATGCATACCCATTTTTCAATTATTTTCAATTTGAAAATAACAACACTTGGCTGCCTGTTCATATAGATTGGATTGTTTAAAGAAATTCAGTGCAAAATTGTGCCAGTGCTTATCTAATGAAATGTTCATTTGATAAAGAGACAAAAAATATACAAATATACAGGCAAAAAGCATGCAAATTTGAATACAGAAGCTAAGATTGATACACTAGTAAGATGCATGAAAAAGATTATATCTCCATATTATCTCAGACATTTGTCTCCTTATGTCTGAAGTTTCATCAAACATTGTCCTCCCGATCTACTATTAGATATTGAAATGAGATTAGATTTTACCCATACAATATCATGAATTATGATATGCACAAAGAGGGTAAACATCTACAACAGTTTTATTACTTAGCTCCCAAAGGTCTGATTTCAGGGTAAGATATTCTTTGGAGTGTTTCTCTTTCTTTTCCTTTCTTCTCTTTCTCTTGCTTTCTTTTTCTCCTTCATTTTTAGTTGTAAAGGTCACTGGGCTTTTAGCAGGAAATGAGTGATGTCAGATGTGAAATGTCAGGATGAGTAAATTAGAGATTAGCTGAAACAAGCTAAATTAGTTTTTTATATTGGAGAGTGTTGAAATGCTGATTTTTGTTAGCCTGTAACAGGTGTTGGGTTTAGAATGCATTCTGGAGCACATAGCTCTTAGTGTGTGTTCTCTGCAGATGAATTTGGGGAGGGAAGAGACCCTTGTAGCTTATAAAAATGAACCTTAAGGAAAACCCACTTTAAACATGGTCTGAAATCTGAAACGGAACAAAGCTTTTACGACGGCAACACCATAAGAGTGCCAGGTTCCATGCTGCTGATCTACTTTCCCTGCTTCTATCAAGTCACCGTCTTGTTCCCCAGTGCAGAATCATATATATGTGTGTGTGTATGAAGATTTTATGAATTTTGCATTAATTGCCTAATTGCAGTCCAAGTGTGCTCTACAACAGTATCTTCCCACTATATTGGGTATCTAACAAAGAAAAATTGCAAATCTTCTATAAGGGATCATGTTCTGTAAGGGTATCGGAGAGAAAATGCTAGGAATTTTTTTATAAAGGTCCGACTTCAGATCATACATTTTGTGTAACTTTTAATTACAAAATGTTCAGTAGCATAGAGAGAAGCAAATAAAAAGCAATGAATACATGCAGACACACGCACATTATTGATTCATTTTTGGAGTAAACTAGTATTTATGCAAAGTGCAGTAAAGAAATAAGAAATAATATGATTAATTTATTTGTATGACATAAAGCAGGAGATAAAAAGAAAATGGGAAATAATTAAAACTAATTTATTTCAAAACCTTTTTTATACCACTCCATACTTTTTTGTTCTTACAAACCATTCTTGTTTCCTCCCCAGACATGTACTAGTTCCTATGTTTCTTTATGTACTTTAAAGTTTTTGCTTCTTTTACTTTGCTGCATATACTCATGAGCTCTACTCTGATACATTCTGTTTCCAAGAAACATTTTTTTTAAAATAATTTTATATACATACATACATACATACATCCATACATGTGTATTCTTAAGTTTTCGCAGGTATTTATATGTATGGTATTCAGCTTTGTTCGGGTGTTTTCCCATGTCATTATAGTTGTGCTTTTAAAGCACAACTGTAATGATGTAGGAAAATACCCGAACAAAGTTGAATACCATAAACACACACACACACACACACACACACACATTCTTTTATTTAAAGGGAAACTGAGACTACTTGACATTTTTCTTGGAAGTTCCATTATTTCAGCTTTGTTGACCTATTTTAATTTACGTTTTGTTGGCTGTCTTACTGACGTGCCGTCTTCTATTTTCATTAGGCCAGCACTAAGGTGGAAGTTGATATGGAAAAAGCAGAATCTCTGCAGGTGACGAGGGGAGACTTTTTGGCTTCACTGGAGAATGACATCAAGCCAGTGAGTGTGTCTTTCATTTCTTTTTGTTGCTGAACAGGAGAACTAGTTCGTAGCATCCCCACCCTTACAAATGGAGGCAGTTATTCATTATTTGCTTTACTACATCTGTTTCTTTCAACCGCAGGCATTTGGGACCAATCAGGAAGATTATGCAAGCTATATTATGAATGGCATTATTAAATGGGGCGACCCTGTTACTCGGGTGCTGGAAGATGGGGAGCTTCTTGTTCAGCAGGCCAAAAATAGTGATCGTACTCCCTTGGTCAGTGTTCTTTTGGAAGGTATGTTACTTGCTCTACAGAAGATGGATTAAATATGATCTGCTCCTAGAAAGACTGCTGGGCTTAAGGGAGCTTGCTTCTATCTAGAATGATTTGCAATTTCTAAAAGAAGATTATTAATATTATATTAGATTATAAAAGGGGTTTCTGGCACTTCTGTGAAAAAAAGAGGATTGGTATATTGTTCTTCCTCTTAACTTACAGAAATTTAATTCAGCATAACCTCAAATCATATTTAGTGTGATATCTAAAATGTTACAACATGGTTTCTAATAGAGAGCAAACAAACTGGGAACCATTGAAATAGCTTTCCACAAGTAATTAGTGCTAACTGCTATCTAATGTTATGGTTAAAATAATACATACTCTCTATCTTGCTCTATCTCCTTAAAACTTGTAAAATATTTATGTACAAATAAGCAAATCTGAGTGCAAATGATGAAGATAGAAGTGGCACTTAGAATTGGGAAAGAGGCAATCCAAAAAATATAGTACAGTAATTGGTTATATCAAAAGCTGCTGAGAATTTCATCAAAAACAACGGTGAAGTATTATCCTTGCCTAATTTTGGGAGTAGATTATCCATGATCACTAAGTCGTTTGTAATACCTTTGCTTAATTAATTAATTTTATCCAGGAAAGCCTGAAACTTAAATGCTATAAAAACTGTCAAGAAAGGAGTTGGTTAGCACATGGTTTGGTATTAAAAGTGATTTGTGTCCTAATGAAGATTCTAGATTCATAGCTTTTTCAAGAACTTGAAAGTTCATGCAAGTCTCAGCCAAATGGAGAAACCTTTTCTTCCATGGGTACTCAGTTTTCAGGGAGAGACTTTGTCTTTTTAAGACTGGCAAGATATGCTGTTTCTTTTATCTAGCACTGGACTATTTTTCACCAACAGGGCCACCACATAGTGGGAAAACAGCTTTAGCTGCAAAGATTGCAGAGGAATCTAATTTCCCCTTCATCAAGATCTGCTCTCCTGATAAGATGATTGGCTTTTCAGAAACTGCCAAGTGCCAGGCAATTAAGAAGGTATAACTACTAATCATTTTTTCCTGATATATTACTTAATAATTTTTCTCTACTGCTCTATGTTTAACAGTTTGTTAAATATTTTTATAAATTATCTATGTAGGTTTAAATTAAAATCAGGACCTAAGAAACATGAGTATGAAAATAATCTTATTGTCGTAAAGGAAAAGATATTCAAAAAGCTAAAAGATATTTATTTACCTACTTACTTACTTGCCACTCATCTTGTTCTGAAGTTTTTTTGGGTTGCTTACAGCATTAAAAGATTAAAATAATAAAAGGTAAATATTTCTAAAGCAATAAAAATGGGAATTACAATGAAAAATAGAATTATAGTTAAAAGATGGGGAAGGAGGAAGGAAAATGCATGGGTGGGGGAGGTGGGATTGCCTCTTAACTCATCAACCATCTTCAATGTGATTCTTCCCTGTTGGGGGAAATTTCCTCAAATTGTCCTAGTGCCATGATGGCGAACTTATGGCACACGTGCCACATGTGGCACGCAGAGTCATTTGTGCGGGACACAAGCCCCAGCCAAACTTACCTCACTGCACATGTGTGTGCCTCCCACCTGATTTTCGGTCTCCCAAAGGCTCTAGGGAAGCCTCTGCAACCTTGGGAGGCCGAAAAATAGGGCTATTTCATAACTTCATGTGTTTCTGTACTCCATACACACACACTCATGGTATTCAGCTTTGTTCGGGTATTTTCCCACATCATTATACCTCAACGCCCAATCCCACCACCATCCAGCACAGATAAACTCCATGGCCAAAACACTAATTGCCAGAACCAAACACCTGGCAGACAAGACACACATAAAGACTGAACTATGCACCCTGACTAAAGTATTGACAGCCAACGGCTTCCACAGAAGCAAAATCACCAGCTTGATCCACAAAAACACACTGAGACATAGTGGAGACCTAGAAGATGAACAGACCTATGGAACAGCTGTCCTGCCCTACATAAGGAGTACTACAGACAAAATCAGTAAGATACTACACAGGCATCACATCAAGACTGCCTTCAAAACAGACAGAAAAACAGCAGCCATCCTAAGAAACCCCAAAGATAAAACTGACCTGGAAAACCAAGGCATATATGAAGTCCCCTGCGCATCATGCCCTGCCACATACATCGGACAGACTAATAAAAGAATAAGTACCTGCCTGGATGAACACAAAAACGCAGTAAAAAGCTGGAACGCACTGCCTCACTAGTCCAACACATGAAAGCCACAGGTTATAGCATCAACTTCAATGGCGCCACAACTCTAGCCACTATAGAAAACCCCAGCTACAGAATAATCAGAGAAGCTATAGAGATTGAAAAAAGACCTGAAAGCATGAATAGAAGAGATGATTCCACCAGACTGTCAATTATCTGGAAGCCTGCACTCACCAACAAAAAATCTCCACACCACAAGCCAGGCAAACACCTGGACACAAACAGGACCCCCCCACCCCCACCCCCCGTGTGTGTGTATAAAACATAGTTTTGAGATTTCCAGTTTGCATAATTTTAACTTTTTAACTATTTTTCTATTTATTTATTTATGATCTGTACGCTTCCCAGAGTCACCTTGTCAGAGAAATATGTGGCATGTGAATTTAATGAATAAATAAATGTGTCCCCCAGTTTCTGAGTGCAACAGTGCATTCTGCAGTGTGACAATCATTGAGGCAAAATTATTCATGGAAAGAAATTTTTTGATACTTACTGTCAATAACTGCTGAAGGGAATGCATTGAATCTAATCAAAACAAATGTTTTGTGATGCCTGTTATTTATTAAGGATTATTAATAACTGGCTGGCATGGTACTAGAAGAGTGTCTCTTAGCTTTGGTGCTAAAATTGCCATCTTGTGTCAGTGACTCTTTCCTTCAGGAATCTTTTTGCTTGATCAAATCCCATCTTTATTAGAGAAGCCATCGGTCTCTAGTTTTTCTCTAATAAATATATTTCAGGTAGATTGGAAGTTATCCATGTTAATCAGGCCTGTTGGATTAAATATTACTTTTAGTCAATAATTAAAGATAATCTATACTTGTAATTTCTAATTCTCATCTTAAAGCTGCACTAGATACACATTTGGGGACTTGCATGATAATCTTAAAAATTTGGACTTTTGTATCTGTCTTTCAGAAATGGGGTCTTCCTGGTCAAACACAGTACTTTTTTCCCATTCAAATAGCCTAAGTAAATAGTTCGCCTGAAAAATCACTGAAATCCAATAGTAACTTTTAATTTTTAAGGGATAGCAATAACAGTCTCCATGCCATTTTCATTTGTTTTATTATTTAGAAAAATAATGAGCGTGATGCATAAAAAATGAAGTATCTATGGAATAAAGGATGTTGGATGTCATTTATTTGTATCAGTTTCAATTTACTTTACTGCAAATTAGGATTTGAGGAGTGGGGGAAGAGCGGGTTTTAATTCTTTTGGTCATATTTAATGAAAAAGACCCATGTAAACATAATCTGTCTGAAGTACAATAGATTGTTAGAATAGTTAGAATAGTCTATATTTACCATTATTTTTCTGAAGGGCAAATTGGGATGTCATTTTTTTAGCTTAATATAAATTGTCTTAGTTTCTTTTCACTTTCATAATACAGTGCTTCCAACACAGGAGTAAAAAATCATTTTCAGTAGAATAATACCTTGAATTTCATTGTTTTTCTCTGGGTGTTGTCATAGTGAATAATGACAATTATGGTTAGTCATATAGAATAATAAATTAGGCTGTATAGGATATTAAACTGAAATGCTTGGGAAGACTCCAGAGAAGTTTGGTGGTAGTCAGGGTGATGTATAAATGAGCCAAGTTCACTTAATCTGTGACCCTACTAAAAGAGTCATGCAGAGAACAAAAATCTAGTATATCTAATTAAGAGGGCTTCACATTTCTATGTAAGAAAAGATACATTTGCATTTGCAGCAGGAAAGAAACATTTCCTGATAAAGCAAAGGAAAAATTAATTTTAAGAATCTGGATGTGGAGGTAACATTCTCTTCCAAAACTGAAGAAATATTTTAAAAATATTTTCAGCATGCTAAGAAGAGGAATAATTTCCCAAAATTTGGGGGCAGTTCCATTCAAAAATTTCAAATATTTAATAACTGTTCAAAGGAGGGAAACAAAATTACTAGTTATCTATAATACAATTTTTTTAAATCTTATAAATCACATTTTAGAATATGATTTGTGCAGAAATAAATTTCTCCCTTTATAGTATCATAACTTCAGTTAAAGAGCTTTTCTTTTAAAATAAGTTAAACTAAAACACTTAAATTTGATAGAAATTAAATCTTGTTCCAAGTGGCAAAGCTTTATTTTGTATTTTTTATTTGAAGATGCTATTAACAAAATGCTGTGTTGCTTCTTTTTCCTGATGTTTAGATCTTTGATGATGCTTACAAGTCTCAGCTCAGCTGTGTAGTGGTGGATGACATTGAACGGCTTCTTGGTGAGAATGCCTGTAAAGGGAATATCTGTGAAGAACCGATGAGATTGGAGCAAAACTCTGGTTTTCTATGAAAAGAAGGGCTTTTGCGCTTGGATATCTGGAGAAAAAGATAACACAACACTAGAAGGATGGTTGGGTCCTGAGATTAAATCAGAGTTTTATTTAACCTGCTCTAATTAACAACTCAAAGGTTTATTGTTATCATAGCTAGTTTCCTAATTGGCATTACTTGATATTAGCCACATTTGGGGTGGCGGCAGCAGGGCTTAAGTGGAATTCTTTAGCTACACCTATTGGAGCATTAGTTACCTTAATACCACACTTGGAAGAGTATAACTGACCTGATTTCCAAACTTTGAAACGGAACAATGTTTGAACTTATGGCCACTCTTTGTGACTTCCCATGAACTGGGTAAATGTGTGTATTAATATTTTGTTATTTTAAACTTTCAGATTATGTTCCAATTGGGCCACGTTTCTCCAATCTGGTGTTACAAGCCCTTCTGGTGTTATTGAAAAAAGCACCACCTAATGTAAGTATCCTGTCTTGCAACAAGACAAAATGTTTATAAGCTAAGCTAAGTCCTCATCTGAGACCAAAAGTCCTTAAAGAGCAATGAAATAATTTCATATAAAAGAGATGAAGCATTTACAGAGCGGCCTTTTTTGTCCTTTCATATTAAAAGAGTTTTAAGTATATTTTATGTTGAATGGGAAGTCAGTTTTCTTTCTGCTTTGTCTAATTTTTTGGGTATGTATTGAGAAAATTTCTAAGTTCTGAGATAGTAGTGAGGAAAATAATTGAACATGTTATTCTGCATAGTGGCATGCTTGTATAGATGTTGCTATGCATTATAATGTCACTATGAAGCTGCCGTATGAGAGCTTTCAGGTTTTATTTATTAAATTAACACAGTTATCCATGCTATAATTTTGCATGGTTTACAAACAGTAATAAAGAATAGAAAACATTGATTTATAACAACATAAAAATTCCTGATCCGTGAAGAACATCACATCATTCACATCCAACAGACAGCTTTCTTAGATCCTAGGCATATGCTACCCAAGGCTTATGGGAAAATCCTAGTCCTTAAGGCTTTTTAAAAGGGTAGGAAGGTAGGAGCATACCAGATCTCAGGGAGGAAGTGTCCAAATTTAATTTCCGAATCGGCCTTAAGCAATTAAAATTTTACTTTTTTTTTAGTTTGGAAAATAACTTTACTGTGGTAATTGGGTATTACCATATAAAATTGAAAACAGTTAATCAGGGAGGCATTTCTGCTGTCTATATAAGTAAATCTGCACTTCCTATGTATGTATTTATGTATGTACATACATGTGTGTATGTATGTATGTATTTATGTATGTATGTAAGGTTTCCCTGTCCACTAGTATCTGACTCCAAGGTGCAGTGCTTATCCCTGTTTCTAGGCTGAGGGAGACAGCATTGTCTGAAGACATTTTCTGTGGTCATGTGGTCAGCATGGCTATATGCCAAAGGCACATAGAATGCTGTTATCTTCCAACCAAAGTGGTACCTATTTAACTACTTGCATTTGCATGCTTTTGAACTGCTAGGTAGACAGGAGCTGGAGTAAGAATGGGAGCGTGGCACTTGGATTTCAAACCAGGGCTATCAGCTTTCCACTGCATGTGTGTGTGTATGTAGACAGACAGACATCATTTAGATGTGGAATGTTCTTCAGCTTTGTAAAAATCCATCCAGAGAAAGAAAAAAATCCACTTTTCCCCCTCCGTATGTGGTCCGTACTCATGTATTCATATATTCTCTTATATAGATTTTTTAAAGTTTTTAAAAAAATAATGTAGATTTTCCAAAATAAAAGAAAAAATAAATAAATCCATGTCTCTGACCTCTTTTATTTTTTCACGTTTCCATGGATTTTGCAAAGAGGAGAGATGAGGGGAGAGGAATTTTTTTTTTATAAGTGGGGGGGTGGGAGGAGAGAGGAAGATTGAAAAGCACTGGCCCAGCAGGGTGCCAAGCCAGAGAAAAAAGCATTTCTTTGAGAAAGGAGCAGTAACAGTCCAGCAGCCCAAAAGGCTTCCTTCATCTACATGCAGAGCCGCACAAGGCATTGGATGCTCTGCTCGGGAACCCCACAGAGGCTTCACATGGGGTTCCCTGCTGGTTCCTATGAAAAAACTAACAATTAGACTGAGTGGGTAAAAGCCTAGTGCAGTATCCCTCTCTTTTACTCTCTCCCCCGTTTCCCCCCACCCCTCACCCACCCAAGCTAGATTGACAATTTCGGTAGTGTTATGAAAAACCCAGCAAAATGTTTTGGGGGTCTTCTGAATGGGGCCTGCTTAAACCCTCCCTACGTTTGTCCTACAAATAAACTTATCTTCCTTAGGATTCCCTAGCACCAGACTATTAGGCTGTCTGCAACTGCCTATGAGAACAACAAACTGCCCTTAAGAACAGGATTATTGTTTTTTTCATATATGGCAGATTTTCATTTCTAAGGTTGGTTGTCATTTTTATGGAAGGAAAGAGGAAATTTCATTCAGTATAAATTGTCTTGTGAAAAGCTAAAAAATTCTGGACAAATTCCTAAAAAAAAAGTATTCTGGGGGGGGGGGGGATCAGTAACAGGTTATATTTTCCCATTATTCTAGCAATATTAGTTGAATATTTTTCACCTTTTCACATTTCTGTCCTTATGTATGAATTACATGGTCCATCTAAACCATTTTTCTCATCTGCTGGCTATGCTTACTACAAATTCTGCAACGGGCATCACTTACATTATTTAAACTCTGAGGCCAATGTTTCACTGGCAGAGTTTCCAAGTTCCAGAAAATAATAAAATTAAAGCCATCAAATTATGGATTAGATCAAGAACAGCAGAATTAAGGCATCTCTATTCATAAAGATTATAGAAGTAAATAAGGTTATATACATACATACTTATAAATAAATGAACAATATTTTCTGAGGCTCACAAAATAATTGCTTTGTACTAAAAAGTTGGTCTAGCTCCAATAAGTGCCATATTTCACACAAACACACACACATACAATTTTCTTCCCACACATCTCTGCGTTGGGAAAAAAAGCATCTGCTTATATATGTTTCTAATCCCTTCCATTGTGATTGGAAATACTGTCTTGCACAATGTCATTGCCTCCCAGTCAGTAACTTGTTAATTGTGGCAGTGGGTGTGATGTAGCAGATCGCTGGGCTGCCTTTCTTTTCTCTTGAGGATGATTTGTTATGTAAGGCTCAAAGATAGTTTGGCTGGGAAACACTATACCAGTTTCTCTACAATCCAGAAACAACTTTGAGATATAAGATCAGTCTCCCATAACAATTAATTTAGATTATAAATTAATAATCCACCCTGTAAATTGCCTTTTTACATACAGAAAGGTTTGATGTCTTTGAGAAAGTATGTTGTGGGCTTCTTGGTGCTCTCTGAGCTTGGAAGTTCAAAGAGTATCAAGGGCATCACAGTTCAACCCTGAGCTACAACTATTCTCTTTCATTAGTAGAAAGTAGTTTCTTAGATCTTAGGATTGGTCAGTAATCAAAGCTAGTGTCGTCCTGGCTTCAGAAAAACAGCTCATCTTTTAGTTAAAATACTTAAACATAGAGATGATTTCCTTGCATGACCTTTATGAGTCAGCTGCTCTGTTTTGAATCCAGTACGTATAAGAGTAACATGTACTACATTCTGCCTCCTCAGAAAATGTAATATCTTTCTGGAAGCCTTGATAAAATCACAGAGTTTGAGAGGGTTTCCCATTAGAAAACACAATTTGATAATTATGTCATTTCTTCCATAATACACTGATTCATTATAGATTTTTTGCTTGGGGGAAGCAGATAAAACCAACATGTTCTCAACCTCAGTGATTTTAAGACAGGGACTTCAACTCCCAGAATTCTCAAGCCAGGCCAAATGTTGGCTGTTAGCCAAAAGAAAATTTGCTCAGTTTAGCTGTCCCAAGACCTTGAACCCGTCTGCATTGTCTTGCTCTGCTGGGCTGGTTGCCAATCATAGGATGCCAACTGGCACCCATCCAAAGCCTTACTGAGTTCCCCAGAGATATGTTTGCCCACCTGCATGATTTTTATTTCACTAATATTTTTTTAATTAGCCAGCATCTTTTATGCAAATCTTGATTTCTTTCTCCTGTCTGCCTGTTTGCTCATTATTCTGCCCTCTCCATGCCTCCTGGTCACTTTTAAGCCCTTGTTTAATCTCCCTCCTGTCTTTTTAATTTATTAAATTATTTTGCATGGTGCCTCTTGAAAGCCATCCCTCTAGTGCACTCATTTCCACATTCATTTCCAGCCCTAAAATTCTATGATCCATTCCAAATCTGCAACATGAGCCTGAATACTCAATAACTAGATTTTGTTCATTTGTAGGGAAGAAAAGTCATTTTTAAATTGTTATTTTTAATCAGTAAAGAATCATTAGGAATAATAATAACAAAGGTATGGAAATCAGAAATTCTGAACATAAAATTAACTTGTAGTCATATGATTTACCTGATTCATATGTTTATCAATGAATTCCCAAACGGACTAGTTATATTTAGATAATTTCACTTCCTTTTGGCGCTCTATATGTCAGCAAAATGCTTACTATGTGATGTAGCTAGCATAAACATGAAGGACCTGGGTCATTTCTTGAGGTTTATACCGCACAAGTATTGAATACAGATATGAAAACTTGAATTAGACATGTGCTGTCAGAAAATTGAATGAGCCACACAATTGGAGATGTAATTGTCAGACTAATCATTTACTTTTTAAATATTGAATGCAGTGATAGAATCATATTAGACTTTTTTGTTATGAATTCACCTGAATTGGAGAGGGAAGGGTTGTTTGCTTTTTATTTTTACAAAAGTAACATTAGTATGTTCTGTTGAACTATTAAAATCTTAGTTTCCAGCACTTTTAATTAATAGCCATTGCTACTATACTTTTGCCCATATTTTATAAGTTTTTAAAAGACAAATAAAACTTTTAAAAATAAAACAACGAAGCTTAGAGAGCACCAGAACTCCACACTCTGATATCTGCTAGTGTTCCCATTTATTTTACCCAATGAACTCATTTAGTTTAAACTCATTATTTACCACCTGTAGGAAATGACCAGGCTGAGCCCAAGGGAGGGTCAAATAAGTCATAAGTCATGAGTCCCTGTGTGCCTGCAAGAGATCTAAGTCCAGACCACCTTGAATTCCTTTCTTAACTCCCACACATTCCCTTAATGGTCACTTGGCCAGATTCTTGTAGAGAGCTAAGCTTACAATAAATCTTTATATTCATTTGAACTGCCTGAATCTGATTTCCCAGGCACTTAACACCACTTCATTTATTATATTTATATTTTTTGCACAGAATTTCAAGGAAACATAAATAGCATTCTCTCCTGTTTTTGTCCAAAGCAACATATTGCAAAGCAGGTTAAGTTGAAAAGGAATGGCTGGACTAAGGTTACAGAGGACTTCTGTAACTGATGGTGGATCAAAACCTGGTTTCCAGTGCCAGTCCACATCGACTGAATAGATTTTGGAGGAACTGCATTACCTCTCCATTGAGCTGGAAAATGATATGATTTAATACTTTTTTATCTTAATTGTTTTCTAGTTTAGATAAAAGATTTGTCTAGAAGTACATTTTTTATGTTGCTGTTTGATATCTATCTTACCATTTAAACTTCATGACCTTCCAGTTGGCAGTGTAAAATTATTTCCTGGGTGGGCTCCATCTTTCATCAGAATAATTGCTTTATGGCTTTAAAAGCGTAGCTTTCTCTACTTCCAGCAGCTGACAAAACTGTTCTCTTTCACATATTTCACCACTTTTTGTGCTTAATCAGATTGATCTTGCCAGAGGTTAGTTCAACCACTGGAGTGACTCATAAGAATCAGAATGATAAAAATAAATTTATGGGGAAAACCAACTGCTCTACTAACTTTTAAGAACAGTGGAAACAACTCTATGAACATATCTACTGTAAAATAATTTACTTTGGGAATTTCCCACAGTGTTTTAGATGTTGAGTGCTACAGAAATGTAATTAAATGAATACAGTTTTTAAATTACTTGTTTTAATAGTTTCAATTGAAGTATTAATTTTGGTTTAATGGCTTGTTAGTGTCTTTTCAAGCAATATATAAGTACTGTTGCATTTTGGGCTATCTTTTCCAATCTCCTGTTTTAGTGAGGATCTCACCAAGGAAAGATAGAGGCATTTGAAAATTCAGGCAAGATCAGTGATGAATCTGGCAGTTTGGTACTTTTCATTTGCTTGAAAGGAACATTTTCCTTACAATACTATACTAGTAACCTAATCCAAGCTGTGCTACAAATCTATAACAGCTTAACTGTAATGGTTTATCCCAAAAGAAATCTAGAAAGAATAACTTAACAAAAATGTAGCTTGTCTTCAATATTTCGCAGAAGTTTTCAGATTTCTTGGAAAGATCATTTAAAATTTTTTAAAGAGTTAAAATGCATGGAGTGTAAGGCTATCAAAAACTACTATCATTGGTAGCAAAATGGTATTTCTGTGTTTACCATTTAAAAAAAAAAAAAAACAATATTTGAAAAACCAATGCTTTCAAGCCCTCTTTTTGGCTTTCCTGGCTTCCTGTGACTTACCTCACTGTAAAAATGTGGTTTGGATCACTGAACATGTTCAGCAGGGTAATATCAAGCTACCAAACATTGAAAAGGAATGATGAAAAACAAAGAGTAAAATTGTATTTGAGTTATTTCCAAAAATGTTCCATTTCATTTACCTTTACCTTCCTTCCCATTTTTTATTAACATTTAGGGTCGCAAGCTCTTGATTGTGGGGACTACTAGTCGCAAAGATGTCCTGCAAGAGATGGAGATGCTGGATGCGTTTAGCACTACTATCCATATTCCCAACATTGCTACAGGCGACCATCTCATGGAGGTCCTAGAGGTAAGGAGATCACTAGCGAGCCCTGGAGGAAGGAATCTGAAAACAGAACCCCATTTCTTTGGAGTTCTAGACAAATCGAGTCTGTGGATCTTTTGAAATCCTTCCATCAGCTTTACTAGGTAGCCCATACCAGGAAATCTCCTTTACAAGAATGCTGAATGAAGAATGCTTTTTATTAAGATTGGCTATGTTCTGCATCACCCATTACTTTGTGAATTAGGGAGTTGTCTGTCTGAGCCACTTCCGAACATTATCTGGCAGTTTTAGATTTCCTCCCTTTTAGCCTAGGCAACAGATCTCTGTCAAGGTCATCTTTCTATAATAATATTTAGGAGTGAAAATATAACTTTATCTTGGAAAAACAGAACTTTATCTTGGAATGAAGAGTAGAAGTGGCAATAAATATTATGTCTGGAGCAGAAGATTTGAACATAAACTGAAATGATGGTTTCTAGCTGGCTTGTTTTTCAAGTAGTTAATATAAAAAATATCCTGCTGTATAAGGAGAAAATGGATTCCAGAGTTATCCAGATCCCATCCATTCCCTTGACTGGGCTTTCTTTATAACTTAGGTAACTTTCTTTTTGTAACATCTAGCTCCTGAGTGTCTTCAAAGACAAGGAACGCAGCATTATTGCTCAGAACATCAAAGGGGGGAAGAAGGTCTGGATTGGCATCAAGAAGCTGCTAATGCTAATTGAGATGTCACTGCAGGTAAAACACTTTTGCCCTTAGATCAAGTCAAAAAAATAAAAAGTGTGGCCCTCCAGAACTTGGAGTTTGCAGTTAAGTGTTCCTTATCATTTTTTTTAATGTTGCCTATAGTTGGCAAGAGCTGAAAGACATGTTTGGAGGGTCACATCTGGCCCATCTCTGAGCTAGACATATGGGCTGCTTGGCCCCTGGTCAAGCCAAGATATTTTTTAAAAGGCACTGGGCATTGGGAAAAATAAAAAATAGGTTTTTATGCTTTTATTTCTGCTTAGGAATTAATTACGAATTACAATCTCTCATTTCTAAAGGTTCAGCATAGTTGATGTTCCAAACACCTGCATAATGAAAGTTCAGTAACAATTAAATCAAATAAAATATGGACCTGGAGTCCCACTTTCAGCTATGTTTTAAAAAGGGTTAACACTGTATTGAAATGTCTTATTTTCCTTCACAAAGTAGATAGTAACTTAATTACAGTGGGGCAGAAGATAGCAATTTCTACTTAGCAAAGAGGGAACTTCTTTGCATATTTATTTATTGGGACTAATTTCCAGGTGGCAGGAAACTTCAATAAATTGTTGCATCTGTCATGCAAAAGGGAAGATACGTTTAAATAATTTTCCTTCTAATATATTAGGAAGCAAAATTTTAGGGATCTAGTTTCTACCAGGATTTGACAAATTGATTTTATCATTCACATTTGCTATGTAAAACTACAGGTGATTAAAAGTTATATATCTTTTTAAAATTAATTTCATGCCATCTAGTTATTAGTGGTCACTGAAAACAATTCTCCACAGACAGCTAGTGAATTATTTTGTAAAATGATGGCTTAAAATTTATGCAAAAGAAGCTAGTGAAATCTGATCACCTGCCAAGGGACATAGTCCATGAACCTAGTTAAAGTTTACACTTCTTTCTTAGCTTGGGTGTAAGTGTGCCAGTTAAATGAAAATGGAGGTCAGATATGCATTAATAGCAGATATGCATATGGGCAATTCTATATCTCTCCAAGACTGATGCCTGCTAATCAGCTGGTGTAACTATAAATGAAGACTTTTTGCCTATTTTTCGGACTGCTTTTAAGTATAAGCCAAGAAGTATGCAATTCGTCACTGTGTTATAAATGCTTCCCACTCCCTTCTGAGTGACTTGTTCTTTGAAATTCTGTTGAAACTTGTATAAGATTTGGGATCTGCTTTGACTGGATGTCACCTGAGGGTACAAAGTTATTTATCTAGATTACTTTTTCCTTTCTTTCCTTTGTCTCTTTATTTTTATAGCTATAGGCAAAAGTCAGTAACTTATTGCTCACACCTATTAAAATGTAATAGGCAGAGACCTGTACCATTTCACTCTGGCCTGGTAATGGCCAATTTCACTTTTTTATTGCTTTAAGAAGATCCCTCTTGGTTAGTTACTGATCCTGCATTTTAGTACCTTGAATTAATATGATTTAATATTCAAAAGTGGGAAAGAGATACAGAATGGAATGAGAGATATGATGAAGAAACAATTGTGTTATGTTGCCTCTTTCCTTTCTAGCTAACAAAGGAATAGGGACTGAATAATGGAAGATAGTTGTATTTTATTTATTTTTTGTTCTGTCATTCTTATCCTTTTATTAGACATACTCCTTAGCATTTGAAATTGGATTTGAAATAAGGCAGAAATTGAACAGTAAATCTGCAATCATGAGTACAGCATGTTTTTCAGCAGGCTCTTTTGTTTAAGAAAGATCAATGTTAATTTTGTCTTTTGCCAATGACCAAAAACCATGGGGAGCAAATAGAAGCTATAGAATTGACATAGCTTCCCAATTGATGGGAGGAACCAGTAGACATAAACAGAAAGAACTAGCCTGGTATGTTTGCCCTTAATTCTTAATATGGTTTACTATGTTATATGAATGTGTTCATTGCCTGCTGAAATCTACTTTAACAACTGCAAAAATCTGCATGGTTTAATATTTCAGCATGCAGTTCTTTTTTGTAAATTTTTGTAAATGCAGGAATTGCAGAATGGTCATGTATCTACTTAGTCTCTTTTTCTGACAATATTGAATTAGTACTTGATCATTGGCTGCTCTTGAAGCCAGGCACTATTTCCCAACATCAAATTGGGGGTCAGGTGAATAGAAGCAGAAAGGCTACATGCACTGACTTTTGTTCTTTAGTTAAAAAAATAACTGTGATAAAACTTTTTTGTCTAGTTGATACTACTTCTTTCAACTTTCGTTTTGTTCATTGAATTTGTTGTGATTAACTGGAGAGTGTTTATGTACTAACTGTTGTGGTTTTAATACATGTAATTTATGAAGATGGATCCTGAGTACCGTGTGAGAAAATTCCTGGCACTTCTACGAGAGGAAGGAGCGTAAGTAATAAAATAACTGTTAGGAATGTGCTTACCTAATCTGCATGCATGCTTAAGAACTATTTATTGCTGGCCAGATAGGGATTTTGTGGGAGTGTGCTTTGTAAATTTTGTTTTATAAAAGCATTTGTTGTAATTCATGACAGTTGAACTATTCCACCCCCAAATCAGCCTGTTCCATTGGTTAGAACTTGTCACACTGTTGTGTTGACAGCTGATATTGCTATATAAATGCATGTGTGTGAGTGTGTATTTGTGTATTAAAAGGAATGGAGTTTTTATCTCTTAAGCATACATATAAGCCATGCTTTGTGTTTTTCAAAGTCATATGCATAAGTATTTCAGGACTGACTTTGATGACTTAGTTATGTGGGGGAAACACACTTTCCCCTGTTCTACAGTCCCAACTCATACATTGGCTTATATTCTAGTTCCAGGCCACTTTCTGTCACCAACAGATTCAAACTCAATGCTTCATGCTCAAGAATGTTTCTACCCTAAATTTTCTTCTGGCTTTTACCTTTTCAGATTCTCTGAATATATAAAACTAGCACATCAAGGAGCAAGCAAAGCTAACACTTTGACTCCATGACATGCTGGCTTCCAGTAGAGGGAGTTTTTGGTGAATGGAAATTTACAGTAATGTGCGTTCTCCTTACATGTGTATTTATTTGCCCACATAAAACCATAATCACTCAAGAGATATTGTATTTGAGATATTTTTAGATGTTCATACTATTTTTCTTTTAGTTAGATCTATTCAGGTCTAATAAGAAGGAAAGTGCATCGTTTGGGTTGATGAGTCTATTATTTAATCCTTTCATAATTTCTAGAATAGGGACTATGCCAGTACAATAAAATGCTACTTCATTTAGTATTAGTAAATGAGCTCCAGATGATCCTTGTTCTGATGATCACCTAATGCTGGGATGAAATAGAATTCACTTCTTTAACCAGCATGTTAGGGAAATAGTTCTTAGCTTTGCCATTTTCCCATAGCATGTTTTAATGCAGTCAGAGTACAACCCTCTCTTTTTTGCAGCTATTGAGAATAATATCTGGGGCACAACTGGCCTGTGAATTTGCATGCAGTTCCCCTCTTTGGATGACCATCTCTGTGTGCCAGCACCCATTCCCCAAGACCTGCCTATCCTTGTGGCTGTTGCACTCTCTCTCTTTGCAGTAGTCCACTGGATTTAGAATGAAGCTTGAACCTTGTTAAAGGCTGGTGACCTGGAACACAACCAATCAGAAGACTGCTTCTCTGGGATCTTCTTCTATGTGGCACATTTGGACAACTGCATATTGCTTGGTTCTCTTCAGAGATTCTCCTGAACTTTTTTTTTTTTTTTGCATGTTAGATACAACTAAGTACTTTACCTTTGTCTTTGATATCCTGGTGTATTGTGACAAATCAAACTTATTCTAGAGTAACTGCTTTAGTGTTATGCACCCACTTGATTGATATTGGTACACAAGCAAAGGAGTGGAAATGTGCCATGTATAGACCTACAGACATTGATGTTGAAACTCAGGCATAAAATATGGGGAAATCCTTCAATTTTTAGCTTACACCAATCCAGTGTGAAAACTAGTAACAGTCTGCATGATTATAAACTCTTGGTAATGTTTTTTTCCCCACTCAAATCTTGTTAAATAGCTGCTTGTTCTTGTAGATCTGTCCTACATTGTGGAGTTTCAGACTCCTCTCAAGAAAAAAATATATGGTGTAAAGTGCTGCATCTAGTTTCAGATGAATTCAGATCTAAGGGCTGCTTTCTACCTAGATTTTAAGCAAGATTATCTGCTGGCCTACAAGCACATATCAGCATTTGCAGTGGCTCAACTAGTTGAGGTCCAATATAATTTGATCACCAGCTACAGAAGCAGCAGTAGAGCATCTGATGTACTTAAACTATGAACAGGCAGCAAACTGCCCTTGATTCCCATAACATTTTGAGAACATTCTTGTGTCCTTTGTCACATTGACCCTTACCTGCTACAATCTGTCTCCTTTACAGAAATGTTACACAGAATTATTTTTAAGAGATATGTCAAGTATGTTGGTGTAAGATGCTGAGCTCATACTGTATCTTCTTTCCTTTCTGCCACCTAGCAAGTAGCTTATTGACACTTCCGTCACATGTCTAGCAATTATTCTCAGTCACTGAAGTTGGCTGTTGTCTGCTGTTGGCCTCATATTTTGTATAGTAGAAATTAGGGAAAAGCCTGATTTGCCTTTTCCAGAGATGTTTTCCTGTGATGTTTGGTGTGCAATGCAATCTTGGATCAGAGCAGTAGGCTGCTATTTAGAATGCTCAATCACTTATTTCTTACCATTCCATCCTATAGGGGAAGTATACTGACCAACATCCTAAACTTTTAGGACCTAAAGAATGTAGTACGTACTTAAATTGAAGCCAGTTAGCCACCTATTCCTGGAACTAATTATATTTACCCTTGCCTATCATATTAAGGAGTTATTTGCAACTCCCCTCTGTCAAAGGGAGTTTGCCTAGCAGTATAAGCAGTGATGAACTAGAGCAGGAGTGGGATGCAACTGAGTTTAAGATCTAAATAGCTAGAAAGGGAAGGAAACTAAATGCACAGTTGTCATTCCCTCTTACAGTGAAACATTTATTGGCTCTTAACCTTTTTAAGAAAAAGTTCATTTGATGGCCCTAAAAAGTAAACTATTCACTCTCATTCAACAAAGGGGTTGCTCCATTATGACATGGTTTCCTTTCCCTGTTTCTCCAACTGCTGAATTTGGAAGAATAAAAACAGTACTTGACATCTTCCAATTCTGTGCTGCAAAAGGCAGACCTGCAGTATTAGAACTGTTGCAGGGTACCTGAACTATAATGGATATTTATTTTACTGTGGATTAGCATTGTTTCCGATTCATATTTATTGATTTTCTGCCATGAACGATAATGTACGAATGACTGGTGGACATGTAAGACTCCCATGTTTTGTAGGTGATATGATTGAACTGCTTTTAGCTGGACTTTTCTCTGCTGTCCTCCCAAACCTCCACACACACTCTTTTTTCCCCTCCATTTTTTTTCACTGAAAGCAAAGCATACATATTGTATTGTCTTGATCAAATAATATAAACATTTTTATTGTGGTTTTTTTTTGTCCAAAGCTATACTGAGAAAGAAAAATACAAATATATATATATGTATGGTATGGTATGAATACCATACATATAGATACCCGCGAAAACTTAAGAATATATATATATATATATATATATATATATATATATATATATATATATATATATATATATGATTTATTGAATGATTGTATGTTAAAATGCAGGATGCAATAAAAAGGCACAGATGTTTAAAATGTACTGATGGTTTCTGAGTTGCAATGATGGGATGACTAAATTAGTTCTCCTGAAAGATCTGTAAAAAAAATGCTCATTTCAAAGGAACAAGGTTTCTCCAGCAATCACTGACTATTACGTATTGAAGGATACATTAAACCTGTGATAGTTGGGAGAGGACAAAATTTTTTAGAGTTTAACGTCTGACTAAAATTGATTGGGCCTCACTGGACTGTGGGTATGTTTTCACGACTAAGTTTACTGAGATACAAAAGTTAGGAATTAGGAATTTTATGTTTGCTCTCAGCTTACCCTATCTAAAATTTGGGCCAATCCTGAAGTCCTAGTATCTCTACTATAAATGCCTGCTAAAATTCTTAGCATTAAAAAAGAATGGGAAGGCACTTACACTTAAATTGCAAAAACCTTTGATTGTGATTTCTTTCTGCTGTACTTTGTGGATTTCAACTGCATTTTCTCGGATCTCTTTTTATAACCCAGAAAAATTATAGTATGCTACTGTTTTTAGAAATCACAGGCAGCAACACCTCCTTTACATAATAGTTGATTATATCCACACCTTCCACATAAGAACAATATGAACATATTCAAAATATTGTTTTAAGTGCCTTTGTACCTTTATTGACATGAGAACCAAGGAAAGATGAAATATATTTTTCTTCAAATATATCTATCTATATATATTTATGTAATATATAATCTTAGTTAACTCAAAGCTATATACATTGTATAATAAATAATTATAAAAACAGCATTTTTAGAATACAACAAAAAAAAAGATGAATACCCTCTAGAGCTGCTTTTCCCCTGGTGTTCTAGACGTGTTTGATAGCTCTCATAATCTCTATTAAGCTGAGCTGTTTAAAAAATTTGGGAAGTGTCATCCAACTCCTTTAAAGGAGCACTAAGATGTGGGAAATCTCTTCTGCTTTATGAAGAACTTTGGATGCAGCAGGTTGAGGGCAAAGGAAGCATAGACTGTGAGGCTTTCTTATAACTATATACCCACTTTTAATTCTAGAATATATACCCACTTTTAATTCTAGAATATCTACAGCAAGAAAAAAATAGAGTCTAATAAGGAATGTATACTTTTTGAAATAACTTTCTTACTTTTAAGTCAGGTTTCAATGTGATAGCAAGTAAAATTCTAAATTTAGCACAAAAAAGGAAAATATTTCCCTTGAAATGTAGCAAGTGCATTTTCAAACCAATTTTCAGTGTTTCCTGCATGATGACTAGAATATATAACTAACTGAAATGCATAGTCCTACTCCACTCCTTCTACAAATGTTTAAAATTAGAGGTTTCTTAGAACTATTGAAGTTAGATGATGTAACTCACTGAATTTGGCTGATTTCAAAAAAATGAGCAGAATTTATTCTGATTAGTAGTACTTGGATAGGAATTATCAGAAAATATTACTGCTGTAAGCTAAATTTGGAAGGTTAAAAAAAAATTCCGAAAAGAGCAGTAACAAATTATTTCCCTATTTAATTATTTTTATTTATAGTCCACCAATAATTTTTAAGACTAACTCAAAGTGGCAAACATACTTAATATTCCTTCCTCCTCAAAAGGTACATTTTAAGTTACTCTAAGACATGACTGTCCAATTGCTGGCCCGCGGGCTGGATGCATCACATGCTGGCCATGCCCAGTTTAGTGAAGGAGGGGAAAGTCCCAATACATCACATGATGCGGCTGTAATGACATGAGTGACACCCCTGCTCTAAGAGATTAAAAGCAGACTGAATTGATCATAAGCTTGTTTCTGCTTTTCTAGTAGAATATATTTCCATTTGATGATAGAATGTTTTCACTATGCTCAGTGATGTCAAAACTGACTAACATTAGTTCCTCTTCTCGGGATTTGAATTTTGTTACCTTATTAATATGAATGTTGGTTATTATTGATCTATCTCTATACTATAGTTATATAAGATTAGGTAAACCATATTTACCCATAATATGTGCTATTTCAAAAAAATCGGGGGGGGGGGAGTTCAGTATTAATCTTCAAATTTTTCATTTAGAATTAAGTTCTCACATCTCTGGGATACAAAGTGGGACATTTTGAGACAGTTTAAGAAAACAGCATTATGCACAAGGGGTGTAAATGGCAAATTCCATTGAAGCAAGAATGTGTATTAGTTTGGAACAGAAGAAAAGAAACTAATACCAAGTAGATGCTAATTACATATCTCAAATATTTTGGAACACCTTATAAGTATAAAATCTACTCTTATTAGCAACAATCATCCTCACCTTTGTCAGTTGAGTTCAGATCACTGATTCAAGTTTAGATGGGTTGACTTAGTGGTACTACTGCAGTGTTTTGGAAGGAGCCAGAAGCAAAATTGTTTGTGTGAGAAAGATCAAAATAATAAAAAACTTAAAATTATTAAAATTTCAGGGAGAGCATCATTTTAAGAAAAATAGATTCTAAGTCAACAGCAGCACTTAAATCTATTCAGTGGGAAAGTATTGATAGGAGGAGCAGATACAAGTCTCTATGTAAAGGAATTAAAACACCCCCCAAAAAGATAGTTAATAATATCCTCTAGGTATCCAGAAACATGTAGGTCTGTAAAATAAAATAAAAGGGGAAGAAATATCAACATTGTCTAAGTATGTTTATTGTTCTCCAGGAACCATGACATTCTTAGTGTCTATGGAGACAAATACTTGGTCCTTGAATGAGGAGAGAGAATTGCTCACTTGAATCATTGGAGGGAGAAGCAAGAATGATCATTAGCCTTGTTAGTTAAAACAGAACAAAAAGAACCTACCACAATGGACTGATTGCCAATCTTAATTCTTTCTTCTATTAATTCAGTCTAATTCAACATTTTCAAGCAGAAACTTTAGAAGTAGAAATTTAGATTTAGGAGATGGCTGCTGGTATTTCAAAGTCACACTTTCCCTTCCTCTAGTCCAGGGGTGCCAAACTCAATTTCACTGAGGGCCACATCAGGGTTGTGTTTGACCTATGGGGGCCCGGGTGGGCATGACCAGCTTAACATCACTCGTTTACGGGGCACCTGTGGCGGCCCAAACACTCTGCCAGCGAAAACGGGCTCCCAAGCTCCATTTTCAGCTGTGACAGCTTCCTGTAACCCTCTGTCAGTGAAAATGGAGTTGGCACCATGAGCCGGTCCTTTGCTGTTTTCAGGGTAGCCTTGAGTTTGACACCCCTGCTATCGTCTCTAATTATATATTCTGGGACTCCGATGTTTGAAAGTGTGTGGGTATGCATATATGTTAGTGTATGTTAAACATGGCATGTGTTTCTGTATTTTGGTCAAAGAATTAAAAGTTGTACTAAGCAAAAACTTGCTGAAAAAAATTGAAATGCTGTCACTCTAACATTTCAACTCCAAAATCCAAGCTATGTTGCCTATTAAAAAAAACATTATAGGGCAGGGTATGTATTTGGAAATGGAAGGAAGATTCACATTAAATTATTCATAAAATAACTGCACTTATTTAGGAAGAACTACCTGCTATCGTTTTGAGTTTCTTCCTTTCACATTTTTTGAGCCTGGCTCTTATTCCTCTGCATTTTGAACATCATTTACTATCATGAATAGTTACAATGAGTGTCTGTCACAGCTGCAACATCTTTACTCCTTTCTTAGAGATTTTTAAACAAATATATTCTCATATGTGCAAAACAAATAACCTTTAAATATTGGGAACATTACCTCAGGAACTTCAGAGCTCATTGTCAGCCGCCAAAATGCAACCTGTTCAAGAAGAAATGCAGATGTTGCTAAGTAGACTATCTGAAGAAGTCTGGCTGGATTGTTTTCAAGAAGGAGTTTGCATTCAATCCAATTGTGACCTATTGTGTTAAGAGTATTTCACATTTTGAATGGAAGCAGCATATTGCACTTGCAAGCATATATGTTCATTCAAATGTTCTCTAATAATCTGTGCTCTGTTGGTCCATTGTTCAAAATCAAAAATGTATACGTTAAAATGCTTATTATGACAAACTAAAGTAGCATAAAATATTGGGCAGGTATTCAAGTTTTTCAGAGAACTTATTATTTGAGTTTGATTTATGACTTTACACATTTAACAAGTCTCCACCCTTCTAACTTCATTTCTCATGAAAGAAATGGTTTAGTCAATTTGCCATTTAGGTCTACTCCAAAAGTCTGGAAATTTAATAGTGATAGGACCCCAATTTTGATAACTCTGCCATGTAGAAGAACAGCTTTCTGTGTTGTCCTTTTGCTCATAATTCAGTTTCCCCCAACACTGACGAGTTCCAGATTATGGTGCTTATGGCCAAGTACATCTGAAAGGTGATAAGTGTTGAGAAAGCTGTTCTATCTGTATCATTGTCAATCTAATTAAGAAGTGTTTATATCTGGAATGTGTTTTCCTAAATAATATTTTCCAGTATTCAAAAAATTATTTCCTTCTGTATTTCACACACCACTTTATTTGTTTTCCCCATATGATTCAGCCTCTTATGCCTTGTTTGCTGCCCTCTTGCATGTTATTCTCTGTTCTTAAGGGTTATTCGGATAGTGACATATCCATGTTCCAGTGTCCTCTGTCTTCTGCTGAGCAACTATCCTAGGAAGATTACATTTGGGGTGCCACTTTGTGTATAAGAAATAGTAGCTAATTTAAAAAAAAAAAAATGAGGAAGGAAGTCTTCTATAGCCTTAGTTTAGGAAAAGTTGCATTAAAATTCATGCAAGATTTTATTTAATAATGAGTGCTCTTACAGAGCATTTTGTATTTCCTGGGCATTTCATATAATGACAGCACAGGAATCTTCACAAATGTTTCATGTGTGAGACGTGTCCATACTGCCTGCTATTTAAGATTGCTTAGGATGGATGTGAACTTCAAACTGGAAACTTTCCCTCTCATACTCTTTACCTACTATTGCAACAACAGAATACCTATTTTGCTCTAGGTAATCCTTTACCCCACACATACCTTTTTATTTATTTATTTATTTGCAGGTATGAACATCATAAACACGAATGCATTCCTGGCAGCTGACATAACAGCACCAGTGGAAGATGCAATGGCATTTTTCTTTCCTTTTCTCTGTCCTAGTGTTATGGCCACGGCCACAGCAGAGTAAATCACACCCATCAATCCCATGTGAGGTCACATTGCACATCCTGTCCCTTGTACCAAATGACCCAGTCTCAGGGTTGGGTTCACAGAAATTGGGTGAATTCTCGTAATAGACCAAGTCACGCTCTGTCGGTGGCTTAAAGAGGGCATACTTGGCACGCAGTGTCTCCACCCAACCGCGGGATTCCCGATGCTTCTCTACCACCATCTCTGAAGCACTGTCATACTTGTCCTTCAAGTAGTCACCAATGGCTCGGAAGTCTGGCTGGGCCCACCAGCATGTTTTAACCTCACAGCTGCCAGACAAGCCATGGCATTTGCATTTTAAATGCATGTGATCCAAGATAGTCTGCAAAAGAAAACAAAAAATCAGGCGGGTCAAGCATTTAGGATTTCTTCTATACAATTTTCATTAGAACGATTTTGTCCTTATAGCCTTTTGACCTGCCAATAAAAAGACAAACATACCTGTCCTTTCTTCTAGAGAAGTAACTTTAGTTTAACCAATGATTGTTAATCATACTGTTGGGATATTGCATAGTTCTTAAACAGAACTATGTTATTTTAAGAATTTATAATAAATTGGGATAGCATGAATTTAGGAACATAATTAAAAAATGCATTCTTCTCCAAGTACATGCCGTCTAGAAGTGTTAAAACTCAAATCTTCATCAGACAGCAAGGCTGTGTTGACAAAGGCTGATGGAAATTGTAGTCACTACCTGCTTGGAAATTCAGGCAATCATTCTTTTATCATGACAGTTTAAGGAAATACCTCAGGAATTTGGATCAGCCAAAATGTAATTGATCTCTTTAACTGGATAGTCCTCTTGCCTGAGCCATCAAATACACATCTATCTACCTTCTTTTTCCTAATCTCCAGATAATACTACTGCTTAGAAAGCACTATGGGCATAAAGTTGCCCTCAGGGCAGAGGGTTTTATGTGTTTTCTCTCTGTTTCTTGATGGTCCATGAGCCATGATGACAAGGGGAAGAAGATGATTGAATGACAAGCCTTGAGTGGCTGCAGCTGATAAGGAGAAAAGAGGAAGAAGTTTCTGTCCATTGAATGAAGCCATCAACAGTGCTTTAGTCTGGATCAGAGGGCTGCTGAGATTTGGGTTCTTGGGCTAGCCAACTTTCCAGCAATGAATCCCCAGAAATGCAGGGCAAAAGGGTTTTTTTTTTTTTTTCTGAAGAATATAACGAGGGGAACCACTCACTGTTCTTCCAGCTTCATTATTGTGCCTGTTCATGGCAGAGCGAGCATCTGGACGGTTTTCTCGGGCATCTGCAAACTCTCGTGAGACAAGTACCCCAAAGTCAGCATCTTCACTGCAGCCTCCCCATTTCCATCCTTCACCAGGTGGTCCCTTATGGTGTGAGTCACAGCCACAAATGGTGGAAGTACCTTCAGCACATGAGCGTGTGACAGCAAATGCCACACCAGCAGAGGCAATGGCGTGCACAAAAGCTGATTCTCGGGTGGCTGCAAAAGAGAGGGTGGAAAGACCCAATTTATTTACTAACACTCAATGATCAAAACCATTCCATGGTATAACAAAAAATATGGGAATATGAACAATTAAAAGATAAAGTAATTCAATTTATAACTATATCGCACCAGAAGTCCTAGCTAAGTTCAGCATTACACTGAAGTGATCCTCACAGCCATTGCTATTGAGCAGAATGTAGCAATTGTCTTGCTTATTTCAGACATGAAAATTACTTTTTTCCTGGAACAATTGAAGCTCTTATGTAGCAAAGATGGTATTATAATAGAGCACCAAGGTTAGTATATGGGTAAGATGACCCAGTGAATATGTTCTGCGCAAAACAGATTCATAGTTGATTACAATAAACAGTCTACTGCAAATACTGGATCAGTCATTTATATCCCAACATTAAATGTGTGTATAGACGTTGCTTTTATATTTTTGTCTGGCTTTGTCGTTTCATTAATTTTAATAAAGTATTAGCTGAGTTGACTTGACACATTGCATTAAGCCGGAGCCCAAGTCATAAATCAGAAAAAGCACCCCTTTAAAAGAGGAAGAGAAGAAAAAGGAGAAGACAATGGCTATCATTCTGCCCATTCTGACTTGGTTTTGAAGAGTCTTCTGGCCCTTTGAGGTTAGTTTTTAAATAAGTGTTGAAAAGTGGCATTTATAATTTAAATAATTGTTCTCAATGAAGGTTTGAACAGGACAATAAGTAATGCAGCAATGCCAAGGGGAGGCTCCAGTGAGGTAAATGGTTCTTCTGCTCTGAAAAGGAAGAGTAATGGGAGAATGTGACTCTGTTTTTCATTAGGCAGAGCTCTAGGATTGGGAATGAACCAGAGTAACTGGATCTGGGATGCTATCTGCAGAGTGGGAATTACCTAGAGTGGGTAATTCAAAACTGTCCTGGAGCCTGTGTATATGGAAGGATCAACCCCCATCCCACTTCCCCCCTGTCAATTATATCCTGGAATTCTCTCTTAGATGGGAAGAGGGGGCTAGTGATGGCTGGGAGAGGTTTCTCAGTGATAAAACCGAAGTTCTCAGAGGCATCAAGGGGGCAAAAGGGGGAGCCGAGCTTGGGTGGATTAGGGACTCTTGACAGAACTTCACTGTCATAGCCTCCTATCCAGACCCTGTTACCTGCTGGGACACTCGATTTACCATTGTTTGTGGAGTGTCACACTGTATTACCCACATAATGTGGAATGTTTCCGCCAGGCGCGATGGTGCCCATGCTGGCATTCTCTACGGCCACCCCTTGGCAACGGGGCCTGTGCTCACCCTGCCCTGCCATCCCCCTGAGAGCCCACCAGTCAGGCTCGGAAATCTCTATTGAGTCCTCTAATGCTGTTTCTCCCCTCCTGAGCTCTAAGTGGCCAGAGGGCGTGTGAATGGTGCAGGGTTGTGAAGCAGTTCGAGGCCAGGAATGATATCCCTTGCTCTGGTGCACAGTGGGGATTGCAGCTTAGCTCTTTTCTCTTGCCCATAAGCTCATTTTCTCTCCCTCCCCACCGACTGTGCTGCCTTGAAATCTCTGCCATTTAGATCCCAGCTCCTCTTTAAATGCAAATTTGTCATCTGTGTCACAGCTGAAAAACACTGCTGCGTTATCACAATGCTGTAGGCCATTTGCAGCCTGCAAAGCCAAGCAGTCTCCTCAAAATACAGAGGCCCTCGAGAGATACAGGTTTTGTTGTACTTGTTTGTTCCACAGAAATGTGGGCAGGCTCCTTTCCTCAATTTGCTATGGAATTCTAAAACAATTATCTGTAAAAATAGGTTACACATTTTAACTTCCCTACATACCATATGACCCAAGGTTTTTTTTTTTTTTTTACACACCCCACCCACACCTCAACCCTTTCACCTGTCTTTTTATTTTCTTAGGCTGAGCATTTTCTGAGGAGAGAATCTTGTGTAGGGCTCACATATTTGCCGGTTGCCCTATACAAAACAAATCATCACACAGGAAAAATAAGTCACATGTGCATTCAAGGATTTGTGCTGTTTAGTTATATCAACATAACTTTATTGCACTGAGAAATATATGCATATTTGTCTGCACCTCCACACTAAAATCAATTTATCCTTTTAGTGAAAAGCAAGTCATCCAAACAATTAGTTCTTAGATGCCAATCAGCTATTAATGTACTAAGGAGGATGCGTTGCTCAGCCTTTTTTTTCTGGATTCAAAGCACAGAATAATTCTTACTGCATTGCTTTCCAAATCATTGCTTTCCAAATTTGTCTTAAGGAAAATAATGTAACTAAATTGGAGCTCCTTATTCATTCAGCCAAAACAAAACAAGTAATGTATGTCTATTAAATATAGTTAATTTACTAACTCAGATCTTGTAAATAGCAACATTCACATAATGATGTTCTACATAATAGTTCCTGGATGTGATTATCCAATAGAAGCTCTATTTTTTTAAATGTTTGAAATGAATGGATTTGGCAGCCATTTTGTTGTAATGGTTAAGACATTGGCCTAGAAACTGGGAGATTGTGCATTTTAGTCCCGTCTTAGGCCCAAAGCCAGCTGGTTGGTCCAGTCACTCACTCTTCATCTAGGAAGGAGGAAATGGCAAGCCATTTTTTGGAAAAGCTTACCAAGAAAATTTCCCCAAGCAGTCGCCAAAAGTTAAAACACTGAGTTGGTGGTGTGTGTGTGTGTATAAACAAGTAAATCATTTAAGAATGCTTCTGAAAAAATGTAAGTACTTAGTGCTTACATGATTTTGCCAAAAAACTAAAATGAATATGTTTATTTAGTGATTGAAAGTCGAGACAGATTTTATTCAAAGAACTAACAAAGAGAATCACATATTTGGAATTTGAGTTCCAGCCAGGAATATAAGAATTATCCAAGTAACATCATAAAATGTAATGTGTGCTCATTCAAAATATTTTTTTTAATTCCCAATTGATAAAACCAAAATATTTAGTTGTCATAAACATTTGCTTAATTAAGTGATTTTACCCATTTCTATCATCAGAGCTCTACAGTTGACATTTTTCCAGGTCTTTTTCCTCTCTTCTTCTACCCACCCCAGGTCTATAAAAATTATTGTTATCTTTTCCATTGCTTTATATATAGCACATTATAGTGTTCTAGATCATGATTAATTTCTGTGTTAAAATCCCACTTTTTAAAACAACAACAACACCCTTTTCAGTAATTTTCTCAGTTGTCTGAAGAAAACATATTCAGTAAACTCAGAAATTTTAGCAAAAATAATAATCCCTCATTCTTTGGGCCTTGCAATTCTATTCATTTTCTTTGAACTGCTGGAATACAACTGAAGTGAAATGAAGTTCTGACAAAATGGTCAGTTCTTACAAGTAGGACAATTTTATTTTAAAATATCTTGCTTCCCATTTGGGAAATGTAGATAAACACTGTAGAAAAGAAAAGAAACAAACAAACAAAAGAAACCTTGGAGTTATGACTTGCACTTACTTTGAGAGACTTGGCTCTGGTTGTGCAATAACTGAATAATAGGCTTCTCTTTCTCCCTTTGAAAATATATTTGGGAATATGTTACCATCCTCTTAATAATTGTTTTTCTGACATATATGTTTCCTTTAATTTGTTCAGGAGTATAATTTACTGCAATATGGAACTGAATTCACATGAAGCATTAGAATTCAATTTATAGAATTCATATTAAGACTTTAGTATGACCTAAGCATGAACATATGCAGCTATTTTAAGTGCCTAGATGACACAGTGGTTAGAGTGCAGTACTGCAGGCTACTTCTGCTGATCACCGGCTGCCAACAGTTTGACAGTTTGGGTCTCACCAGCTCAAAGTTGATTCAGCCTTCTTCCAAGTTTGGTAAAATGAGGACCCAGTTTGTTGGGGGCAATATGCTGACCCTGTAAACCACTTAGAGAGGTCTGTAAAGCTCCATGGAGCAGTACATAAGTCTAAGTACTATTGCTCTTTTAAAAGAGTCTGAGTTCATAAATTACACTATGTCATGCTTTGGTTTTAGTATATTATGTATTAAGCCATTTGTGGGTTACAAGCCAATATTTGTGGTTTAACATGCAGAATTAATTAAATCACAATGACTTATTCAACCAAGTCAACTATGGCTAATCACAATATGTAAGTATTTGGGGGGGGGGGTGTCTTATGCTTATCTAACCATTTTTTACTTTGGTGGAATTGATTCTCCAAATGTCAGAGTCTTTTTCAGTCCTGAGCCTACAATATTTCTAATACTTGGAAAACACAGAAACTATGCTTCCAGCATGTAAAACATATAACTTAATGTTCCTCTTCCCCCACCCCCAGCATACCCTGTGTTATACCTTTATCTAGAACAGGCCCAAAAATAGCCAAGCTGTCATCAATGGTTGTGCAATTCCAACGTCTCCCCCGGAACTGATGTTGGCACTCTTGAATTCCCAACTTCACACCTTCAGCCACACTAGGCATGATCTCAATGTAGTTTCGGCAGAAGCGAAGCTGCTTAGGCACTAAGCCAGGAATGGAACCACAGAGAATCGGTTGGGAGCCCAGGGATGTATATTGCTGGCCTAATGCAAGGGACCTGCATGGAGAGAATAGACACAGTCTAAAGTGTACTGGGTCTCCAACAAGTCAATTTCCACCAACCTATGTTTGTCCAAAGTGGATCTCACATAATTCATAGGTTCTGCCCTTGAAAAATATAATGATTACCACATTTTCTTCTAGATAGTAATTAGGTGAGAGGGTTAAACTCAGAAATAATTGATTTATCTGTACCATAACTATGTTAGTCAAATGCTTCCTTCTTCAACTATTTCTACTCAAAGATTTGTTAGATTTAATTTTGCATAATACAGATGCATTCTAGCATAGAATTGGTAATTTACATACTGACCCAGGATAACTTGTTTAAAATATCTCATTTCTCTTTAACTTTTTTCAAATGAATATATTTAAGTAGGTGATATGTGGTTTTCAATATACTGTTGAAAATGCTCTTATCATTCCTTATTATCATTCCTTACTGGTTGAGTTAAATAACACTGGAATTCAACACTGGATTACAACTCATTGCCTTTGCAACCGTAACCCATTGGAGGTAGGTAGATAATTAATTAACAATTTATTCTGCTGAATTTTTTCCCTGAAAATTCTTTAAAGTGAAAATTATGAAAAACAGGGAGAAATAGGAACTGATCTAGTTGATTGGAAACAAGCAATAAGAAATTAAATAAAACAAGAGACAAATTAAATTTGGAAAATAAAATTAAAGATGTAATTATAGATACCACAGAAGAATCAGAAAAATATTCAGAATATTCATAGTCATATTCATAGAAAAAAATTCTAACAGCATATGTTAGCATATGTGTATGATTTGGTTTGTATTGTTGACTGTTCAATACCTTTTTCATTTGAATAAATTCAGACAGGAAACCAGGATATTTTAACAGGAAATGGCCAGAGAATTACCTTGTGTTAAATCCCAAACCATGCTTCTGTTAATATGTTTGAAACACATTCTGTGGAAAAGTTGCCATTTAATTTTACACCACTGACTTAGAATAGCGCTATCCAATCCAAATGTGTTGGGAATTGATCTCAAACTATCTTGAGGTAATGTGGAAATATCCCAATTTGGCTGGGATAAAATTTATATTTGATACCAATGCCCTGCCTGCCGAATTTCACAGTCAGACAAGCATTAATTCTGCATAAGTGGTTCATGCCAAAAAATAATTATATAAATTATATAAACAATTATATAAACAAATTATCAAAACTCTATTATAGCACGGCATAAAAGTTCAAAGTGCTCCCCTCTCTTTTAGATGGCTTAAATTCTATCTTTCGAAATATTTTTCTTAAAACCTGGAGGCACCATTACTGAAGAATTATAAGATGTTACTTTTGAATGAGATCACTGTTATCTCTTCTTTGATTTATGGTTTGTCCGATTAATGAATGCAATTTTATTTGTTAGATTTATATTCTGCCTCTTCCCCAGGAGCAAAATGTGTCTTATCTAAGAATCTCCTTTCATTTTATTCCTACCACAAGGATTCTGCATGGTAGGTTGAGCTGAGACTAAGTGAGTTCCCATGACTAAAGAGAGACTTTCACCAGCCCTAATCCAACACCATAATCACAATGTCTCATTGGTTCTCAATGGATAATATTATCACCACTAAATTATCTTTTTAGCCTTAATATGAAATCAACATATTAATCTGCTGATCTTTAGCAAGAGTACTTAGACTTATGTACTGCTTTACAGTGCATTACAGCCCCCTTAAGAGGTTTACAGAGTCAGCATATTGCCCCCAACAATCTGGGTCCTCATTTTACCCACCTCAGAAGAATGGTAGGCTGAGTCAACCTTGAGCCTGGTGAGATTTCAACTGCCAAACTGCAGGCAACCAGCAGCCAGCAGAAGTAGCCTGCATTCTAACCACTGCACCACCATTGCTCATTTACTTTCTTAAATTTGCTTATTTGCACAGATATAGGCAGAAAATATTAGAATTACACATTCATTTCATAGAATATGATGGCAAAGCTTAGGTAGAATGAGTGGTACTTTAAAAAATATGTTTGTGAAACAGGGCATGTCCCTCCTACCAATCCTCTTGAATGCACAGAGGTCCTTGTGGTACATGGGCAAGCAAATAAGTTAGCATAACAAGAATTCTTTTTTAAAAAAAGACAAATAAGTTAATATGGTTGTTAAATGAATCTGCCTCTATCCATGGTCAGCTTCCAACTTTCATATTCTTCACCTGCTTTTCTGCTGCCAGAACATGGGCTATACTCCTTTCTCCCTATGGAAATATTCTCCCCCCCCTACATGTACTCATACAGGCGATTCTCAACTTATGACCACAGTTGAGCCCAAAATTTCTATTGATAAGTAAAACAATTTTACAACCATTCTTGCTGCAGTTGTTAAGTGAATCACTGCAGTTGTTAAGTTAGTAACATGGTTATTAAGTGAATCTAGCTTCGCCATTGACTTTGCTCGTCAGAAGGTCACAAAAGGTGATCATATGACTCTGGGACACTGCAACCATCATAAATATGAACCAGTTACCAAGTGTGTGAATTTTGATCACATGATCATGGGAAGGCTGCAATGGACATAAGTATGAAAAATGGTGGTAAGTCACTTTTTTCAGTGTTGTAACATCGAACTGTCACCAAATGAACTGTTGTAAGTCGAGAACTACCTGTACTATACATTTTTATTAATCCTTAAAGGCCCCAGTGTATGTTGATGGCATTAATACTTAATCCTAGTAAGGTGCTGCTTTCCTAACTACGTGGCCAGTGGGTTCATAGTAACACACCTGCTGTACTTGGGTGTCCTATAGAGCAGGGATCTCTCCAACCTGGGCAACTTTAAGACTTGTGCACTTCAACTCCCAGAATTCCTTCGCCAGATTTGCTCCAAGTCCACAAGTCTTAATGTTGCCAAGGTTGGAGACCCCTGATATAGAGCATAATGAATAATGTGTTTAAACATTTGAAAAAGTCATTTTGTTAGTTGTTTAAAAAGAATGAATGTTTATAACTGTCAACAGTGGTGTCCCCCAAGGCAGTGTTCTAGGACCAACTTTTTTCATACTCTACATAAATGACCTCTGTGATCATATCAAGAGCAACTGCATTCTCTTCGCTGATGATGTAAAGCTATTCAACACCACAGACAACACTGCGACCCTTCAAAAAGACCTTGACTATGTATCAGAATGGTCAAACAAATGGCAACTTCAAATCTCAACAAATAAATGCTCTATCCTACATATTGGCAAAAATAAAAAATAAAATACAGGCTGAATAGTCAAAACCTTGTTGATGACCAAAACTCTGTCAGAGACCTTGGAGTACTCATCTCAAATGACCTAAGTGCTAGAGCCCACTGTAACTACATAGCCAAAAAGGTGTTAAGAGTTGTTAACCTAATCCTGCATAGCTTTTTCTCCGGTAATATTAGACTAATAACTACAGCATACAAAACATTTGCTAGACCAATACTCGAATATAGCTCATCAGTCTGGAACCCACATTATATATCTGATATTAACACAGTTGAGAAAATCCAGAAATATTTCACAAGAAGAGTTCTCCACTCCTCTACTCATTGCAGAATACCTTATGCCACCAGACTTGAATTTCTAGACCTAGAAAACCTAGAACTATGCTGCCTTTGGTCCGATCTAAATATAGTATATAGTAAATAAAATCATACATTGCAATGTCCTACCTGTCAATGAATACTTCAGCTTCAACTATAACAACACAATAGCAAACAATAGATACAAACTCAAGGTTAATCGCACCAAACTTGATTGCAGGAAATACGACTTCAGCAACAGAGTGGTCAATGTCCTGAATACTCTACCTGACTCCGTGGTTTTTTTCCCCCAAACCCTAAAACCTTTAACCTTAGACTGTCTACTATTGACCTCACCCCTTTCCTAAGAGGCCTGTAGGGGGCGTGCATAAGTACACCAACGTGCCTACCGTCCCTGTCCTATTGTTTCTTTTATATTTTTTAAATTTTTCTTATATGTATCCATGTATTCATAACTATGTTTTTACTTATACCTATTATCTTGTAAGCAATTGACAAATTAAAAAAAAACAAACCTTGGGCTGGTCAGTTTTCTTGCAAAGGGAGCTATCCAAGAAAAAGTGCTGAATGTGAGTTTCTGTGGTTTAATACCTGCAGATGAATTTTATTACCTCGATATGCTGCATTGACCTAGGAAAGCCTTTGTGACTTATGATCAATTTAAATTCATCAACTTTATTTTTTGATTCAATCTTTCCTACCCAGATATTCATGATATGTGATGAATTGCAATTTGTGTCCTCACTAGTCAACATAGATTTTTAGAGCTGTCACCCAAATCTGAAAAGCATTTCTAACAATTGCGGAACAAATGGATGGATGATGAGAAGGGCCTCTAAACCCATTGTCTTAAATTCAAACATAGAATCTAAGGACAATAGGAAAAATAATGAAAGAGATAATTAAAAAAAAGAAAATTAATAATCTCACCACCTACATTTGGAGAGAAATGTGTTGTTTGCAGGTGGAAGACTAAAATATCATAAGCCTGATTTATATTGAGAAACATTAATCACTTCCCTATAAAGAAAGGGTAGAAATACAGCTGTTGGCAAGCATTTGTATTTCCAAATATTATCAAATAAGTTTGATGCAGATGAGTTTGTGGTAACCAAGGAGATGCAATTGTTTGAGGGCTCTTGGACAAATGTTAAGGTTTGACCCCATGTCCCCAATGCTTATTGCTAGTAGGGAGGGGCATGCCTATTCACTAAAGGGCTCCCCCACATAAGCATATCCATTCATAAAATATCCATTTAGTAGAGAGCAATGGTAATATCGTTGCCTAAGAATTGGGGCCAAAGGCATTCTTAGAAAACAAAGTGGTAGAAATTAACACTTTATCTTTCAGCCAATCTGCAAGTGTCACCTTTCTATTATTTTTTTCCTATCCAAAATTAAAACCAATTATTAGCAAACCAAAAGAGCAAAGAATGTTATGTAGTGCCTATTACGGTATAAACATATTGATTATTCCTATCTTACACTTCTACTCAAAAAGATTTTTTACTGGGAAAGAGTTTTTTGGCTATCCAGAGTATTCTCAGCACTAATCTGGGATGAGCAAGTGCCAGCTCTTCCAGGCAGTTCAGACAAGTAACCAAAATCATAAAAACTATTGTAATACTTAACTTTATTGTAAGGTTGCAGTAACAGAGCCACTCAAATCTGAAAGCCCTTCTCTCCTTCCTTGCCTTAATTCCAGCAAACTAGAAAGGATCCCTCTGAGATGCTGTTTCTGCTCCCATTTCTTCTGTAGGCTAAGATATTTCTTGTCTGGCCACTGCCAAATCTGCAGCTCCTTTTCCACCTGTCTCCTAACATTACTTTCACAGGCCATTACAGCAGGTCATTCCCCATTTGCTACATAAATATAAGGTGAATTGTTCCATTTCATTTTCATGTTTTACATGCCAGAACTATCACCTCTGAGAACCAATACAACTTCATAAGTTTACTGTCCTTTGACCAGAATCAGTAATGTAGAATTAATGGCTTAGCTTCACAGCTTCTTGCCTGAATCACTAACTCTCAGCATGTTTCACAGGATTACTACAAGGGAAAAAATTGAAAAACTGCATCCTGCGGCTTCTTGAAGGAAAGGAGGGATGCAGCCATAATAAATTATCAACTCCACTTACTTGTATTGTTGGTTCTGAATTGCTTTTACTCCTTGCTTCCTTTGGAGGGAAATACATGTATGCAGCTATAAACAGGCAAAGCACTTAGCCCTCCATCCTCCATAATACACAAGGTTTCCAACAAAGAAACAGAAAAATCAAGAACACAGATAGAAACATACTACATTAAAAAATCCCTGGAACTCAGAGAGCTAGTTTGGTACAATGGTTGAGGCAACAGGATAGAAACCAGTAGACTAATCCTGCCTTAGGTGTGAGAACTAGCTGGGTGGCTGTGGACCAGTCACTCACTCTCAGCCAAATTCACTTCACAAGATTGTAATTGTGGAGAAAATAGGAGAAGGAAGAGTCATTATCTATGTTTGTCATTTGAGTTATTTATAAAAACAATAAAGGTGGGACATAAATAAATTCATATCATGGTAGGATAACTGTATTAGTCTTTGGAAGCCATATGTCAGAAGAAATTTTGTAACACCTTTTCAGATTAAATGTTTTATTAGTATATTTTTGTAACTATAACATCAGATGCATAATGTAATTAGGTTGTGAAAGCTTATAACTTTTAATCTGCTAGCCTGAAGGGTTATAACATATTGCTGATTTTCAGTAAACACACTGGCATTTCATTTCAACACACTAAGTTCTTTCTCCAATTCCTAGCAAATACTTGGGCAAAAAAGCATACCACACAAAAATAGAAAACAGATGGCTCAGGTACTCCAAAGTTGATAGGATATTTGCAGTAGTATGGTTAGCAATATTATGGATGTCTGAAAAACAAGTTAGGAATAGGTCAAACCAACCTTGTTGACCTGATTATATGTATGGTCTGGCTGATCATGACTAAGACATTATCTGTTTTACCAAGCCACAGAAGGTTCACACATAGTACAGAGCAAAAAGGCTTAGTATAATATGGAGTGGAATCATTGATTGAATTGAAATAAAACAGTAAGGTGTTTTTTACAAACAAATTATAAGCACATGGATTACAATGTAGCTAAAATGATCTGGTTCACACATATCCCATATCCCAAGACAAAGAATCTACAACATAATTTTGTGTGATGAGCCAGAACAGAACAGAACAGAACAGAACAGAATTGGATACACAAGGAATTTGTCTCCAGTGCATAAACTCTCAGAATAATAATAATAATAATAAAGATACCAACAAGAGAAGGTAGTAGAAAAGGTGAAAAGGATAACAGCAATATAGCCATACTAAATGGATAAATATACTTAGGCATAAGACAGTACTGTGGGAATTAGGTTTTCAGCAGAGTGATGGCACAAGGGAAAAATTGTCTCCATATCTGCTTATAATGTGGATAATGCCCACCTTATTCCTTCTGGAACTGAAAAAATTAATTAAATTAATTACAGTAGCTTCCCAATTTCATTCATGTGTGGCTTTTTTCCTTTTGCTCTCAAATGAGCATGGATTACATCAGCTGCTATCACACTTACCTTCTCTTAATTCGTCCAATTGATATGTTTACATTGAGCTATTCATATCACAATCCCATGCAACCACATTTTCAGTCAAGAGGGAAGTCAACATTGGCAACTAGCCCTAAAGTATTAACATCAAGTGCCTGTCTGTCTAAATATACAAATGGCTTATATAAGTAAAACAGCCGTAACAAAACAAAGTACCTAGCAGCTTTCACTAATAAACCCAAGTTAAAACTTGTAAAATGGGAGACTGTAAACTTGTAAAGTGTGCAAAATATCAAAATTCTTGATATGTTTGAAAAGAATGAAATCAAATATAAAATACAGATGTTATTTGTATAATCTTAAGATTGTGACTTAAGGTTTCTAGGGTGCTTTTCTCTTTTCCAGAATTGAATAGATTCACTCACATACATGAGAATATAATATGATTTTGCCACCACAACGTTACATAATATTAGAGATCTAGAGTCTCTAAAATTAATTTCAGGATTGGCTCAGGTGGAATGAATGGAAATTCTGTTTCCATCATTTTACTTGTTGCTTGATACTGGGTACATATGTACCCTTTTTAAAGCACAGTTCAAAAGGAATCAGATTTCACTTGCATAATCAGAATAATATTTTTGTTTGCATGGATTTAATTAAATATCCATCAGTAATCTGCATAAAAAGAGTAGCTAAAAACTGGAAGAAACTCCATATGTGGTGAGATCAAGAAGAAGTCCATAATAATTAAAATAATGTAACTGTACTGCTCTAGAAATAAAACCAAGGAGCTTTCATGGAACCTGAACATTACTGGAGAAATAGAAAGTTTGAGAATTTCTCCCACTTGAATGCAGGGGAGTGTCAACAAATGCCATTGTCTGAACTTTATTATAAAAGTAAGCAGGACAGAACAAGAGGAGTGTCCAACAGCCTCAGATGTCTTAAGGACTTTCTAAAGCTTCTTTTTCTTGTGATCCTTTCTTTTCTCCCAGCTGAGAGTGCTCCTTATCTAAAGGACAACCACAGGGGTTGATGGCATCCTTAACCCTAGTGGGCCGTTTCCTTGGCTACCTCATTAGAAGATGCTTAAATCCTCTTGTCCCTATAATGGGAGTTTTCTAGTATAGTCCTCCACAATGGAATCAGCCCACCATGTAAGCAACACAAAATCACCAACAACTGTACACTCAAAAGATACCCTAGAGCATCTATGACAATTTGTGAAAACAAGCTCCATCAACCCAATAGAACTTGTTTCTGAGTAAGGTCAGTCTGAGTTTGGCCATCACTAATCATCTTCCCCAGTTCCTCCAATCATATTGAAAATAAAACTTAAAATGCTACACATTGCCCCTAAATGCCTTTTTGTGGCATTCACCAGCATAAAAAGGAATTGACTTTTCATTTGGGAGATATATGTATGTACACTGGAGAGTAGAAAAGAGGTAGGGACCCACTTTTCTGTTACAAATTTTATTCCCTTGAAGATAATCTAGTAATGCCAGTATGTGGGTTCACAGCAAAAATGTGGCTAGAAAGGGCATCTCCTCAGTCCTTCTTCCTTTCCTGCAATGGAGTATGTGGTAGGCAGGATTGTCTGCACATTGTGGCAAAAAAGTGAAGATATGGGGCCCTAGAAGGTGCAATTGAAGCTCTATGACACATTTGCCATTTTCACCTTTTTTTTTTAGCCATGCCCTGCTGACTAAAAATCAATTAACATAGATAGGCACTTCTTAAAGTAAGATTTTAAAAATCCAGCACTTCTTAAAATAAATTGATTCTTTGGCCTAGAAAATTAGTTAATGGACTAAACAGGTCTTAATTTAACCTTTTAAAATGCTACGAGCCTTATCCCATGAAACTATCTTCATTGGGTTTTAGATTTTTAATGCAGCATTACTAGGGAAGTATGATGCTAGATGATCAAATCCATTATGGTCATTGACGAACCCAAGGAAGATAAGGGTGCACTCAATTAAACAGCATAAAAGATACATTAAAATTATGAAAAGCTAGATGATACAAAATATTAAAACGACAAGTATAAGATATAAAAAAGAAGAGCAAAATAATCTAAAACAGGGGTCTCCAACTTTGGCAATTTTAAGACTTGTGGACTTCAACTCCCAGAGTTCCTCAGCCAGCAAGGTCCACAAGTCTTAAAGTTGCCAAGGTTGGAGACCCCTGATCTAAAAGGAGAGTTAGTAGTATTAGATGGGTGTAAGAGTTAATCTGAGAAAGATTATATCTATCCAATTACAGAGTACTCTGATATGGTGAATTAGATGCTCATTAAATCTAGAGGGTGGCACAGCTCATTATCCAATAAATTTTAAGCACTGCTGCACAGAACTGGGCAACATTATACATTCTAGCAGACTTGATATCTAAAGCAGCAGGACAGTATGGAATTGCCCTGTGCACTTTGGGTAATTATGCAATAATGGTGAGATCAGATTTCTCTGTAATACAGGAGCTGGAAAAAAACATGCTCTGTATGTCCAGAGCCATAGGGGCATTGTCTTTCAGGGTATCAGCATGAAAGTACAGCTGAGGTAAGGTATGATATAATGTGAAAGAACAAAGGCTTCAGTGTTTAGGTACTTTTAACTTTAGTTAAGTATTCCATAGGGGAAACAGAGTGCCAGTTGGAGGTTGGATTCACTGACAATAAAGGTTTGGGTCCTAGATAGATCCAATTGGCTGTGTTTGCTAGACGATGTTTAATGAGTGTTTTGACATGATTTTATCCCATACTAGGTAGAAGATTTGAAGAAAAGCCCAAGAATGAAATTTTAGTTCCTACTATCTATTACCATGTGGACTGAAAATCATCACTCACTGTTAAAAAGGGCAAGGCTGGGTGGGGGGAGGATAAATATGAACCAATGTAATATGGTTACCCATCCTCTCTAACTTCCACTTTCATAACCCCATGTCTAGTTTAGTTCTCCTTGCAGTAACTGTCTTCATGCTCTCTGTATTATTTTAAGGCCAGGAAATATTCTTGAAAGTATTGTTGTGTTGTCTGCATGGAATAGAACCAGACCTGTCTTCCAGAAGTTTGGGGAAGTAGAAGTTTGTTTTTGTGGAAATGGCCCATCATAGAGTGGCTATAGAAACTGAGTAAGAGTGAAGCCATGTGCAGCCTTGTTGATGCCTTCCACAGTTTCAATGGCACTGGTGAGAGGGCCTTGAGGGGTGGGATTCTAGTTGATGGACATTTCTAATGGACATTTTTCTACAATAAATATGCTTTGTATTTTGAAAATGCTCAGGAGAGGACATCAGGTCAGGTTTGGAGAGTTTGTTGGCAGGTCAAGATTGAATCCCCTGTGAGCATGTAAGATTCTTCTCTGTGTGGGAAGAGCTGTGACCAATCCTCTTTGTCTTTGCTTTGGGAATAGCATCACCTGTTTGCTTGCCTGAACTCTGACAAACTCCCTGCTCCAGGGAGGTGATTAGCCTGAGATAATTCTTCTTTAGCAGGCTGTTTGCTTTGTTGTTGTTAACTCTGGAGGGAATCTGACTTGAGGGCAAGAAATGACTTATTTTTAGCACCCAGGCAGCGCCAGCTAAGTAGTTGGCACCAGTTCCGCTACAAGCCTCTTGCCAAAGAGAGATGACAAGTTAGGTCACCAAGTGTCCTCCCCGCCCTACCAAATGAATGGCTGACATGAAGTTAGAACATTCTTGTTTGATTATTTAAAGGCTACAAGTAAACTCTAAAGCCAGAAATGGTGCTAATGATGGTTTTATATTTAGACAAGAAAAACCAAATGCACAGGTATAGAATAGGTGGTAAGATTAGTAAGTGCAAGATAGATCTTGGAATCCTCACTGACAATCACTTAAATATGAGCCAACAATATGCTGGCAGCTGCCAAAAAAAACCCCCACCACAGTTATGGGTTGCATTAATAGAGGGATAGAATCAAGATCATGTGAAGTGAGGGTGAAATTTGTGTGCTGGTTTCTGAACATTTCATTACCAAGCTAGATAACATTTTCAATGTAGTCTAGGGGATGTCACTGTCAGTATTCTGCTGTTTATAACACTGAAGATGTTACCTAGCCTGTAACAAAACATTCAGAAACCAATCTGCAAGCTCCCTTCCAACTCTATTATTCTGTGTATCCTATAAATATGGCAAGTACACACACATATTAAACAAATGCCACCTAGTTCTTTGCACCACTAAGCTAAAACCAATCAAAATATATTTGAAATTAATAAAATATGTGAACCCATTCACATTACTTTACTAAGGAGTTGTATAATGCATGTATTCCTATAACTAGTTTGGGATGAAAGAATCCCAGTTCTTTAATCAGATTGTTCAGCACTCTTGGTTAAATAAAGATCTGACACTAAGGAGCACTCATGAGAATACAGAGACAGCTCTTTACTGCGACAAAATGACATTTGTCAGTTATCCTTGAGATTTGTGAGTATATCCCCTTGTTTTAAAATATTGTGTAATTGAAAAGCAAATAGACCTGGGCAATTCTTTAGCATATTATTTTTATTTGTGTGCCCATGCCACATAAAACAACAAAATTGTTATCAGCAGAAATGCTGCAGCTGAATCTAGCTCCTTTTTGCCTTCTATTTTTACTTAGTGTGATTTGATTGCTTATTGTATTCTAAGACTACTATTAAGTGTTGTATCTTGTGGTACGTGACTCTTGACGAATGCATCTTTTCTTTTATGTACACTGAGAGCATTTGCACAAATTCCTTGTGTGTCCAATCACACTTGGACAATAAAGGATTCTACCCACCTACCAACCAACCAACCTACCTACCTATCTTAGAGGCTAGAAGAAATAATCACAAACTAGTTTTTCTCCAGAACATGTATTCAGATAACAATCAGTGTCATGGATAAAGACACTGTAATTACCCTTATCACAACTGAAGCCATGATTCAGTTTTGAATGCTATGCTAAAACCAGTCATAATATGCTTTAGTGTGTCAGGCAAACTAGATCATAGCCTGGGATCATATATAAGCTATCTAGCATTGGATTTACAAACTGCATGACTCCATAACATCATGCTAAACCAGTTTACTTAATAGTGGATGGTTGAAAAATGCTGTGTTGGCTGGATTTGTCTGAGCAAAAAACAAATTACTTGTTGGCAAAGGGAAGCTTAATGTGTGAACCTTAGCAATATCTGCCAGATATAACTTCCAGTGAGCACACAGAAAGTTAGATGTCCCTGTAGGGACAGGGATGGCATTAGGGTAAAGGTTCTGGCCATTGAAATCTCTCAGAGAAAAGAGAGAGCAAAGGAGAGAGTATGGGATTGCCTCCATGTACTCTAGACAGCGGCTCCTCACAAGCAGACAACAGGAACTGAGGTTTTTCTGGTCAGCTGGGGAATGGAGCAACTGAAAATTTAGGGATTCCATCTATGTCCAAAATCATAATGGATACAATCTGGCTCATTTCTTAATTACTTTTGGAATCAAATATGAACTGTTTTTTCAAATATTAAGGATCTTCCAAACGGCAAAGTATTCACTGAGTGATTTTCTTTTCAGTCCTTACCACAAGAAATTTTCACTGACACTTTAAAGACTTTACAATTTTGGGGAATAAATAACAAAAGGATGATTATTGTTTCTGGAAAATTATAAATGGGCTGAGTACAAATAGATTTGAAACAAGATTTTGAAATTAATTGAATAAAACTTTCCGTCAGAAAATGGCTTATGTTTGGAATTCTGAGGGGGGAAAAAACATGATAGCATGGGATTTTGAAGGTTGGTCATGAGATGGAGCTAAAAGGAAAAATAATGTACAAGTGACTATGATAGATTTTTGCACTTACAACCATCATAGCATCTCAATAGTCATGTAATCAAAATTCAGGTGCTTGCCTATCAGCATGCATTTATGACTGTTGTACCATTCTGGAGTCATGTGACAGCCTTCAACAAGCAAATCAATGGGGAAATACAGATTTGCTTAACAACTACATGATTCACCTAACAATTTCAATGATTCACTTAGCAAAATTGGCAAAAAGCTCATAAAATTATATATGATTCACCTAACAACTGGATTGTCAGCAATGAAAATTCTGGCCTCAATTGTGGTTGTAAGTCAAGGCTCACCTGTAAAGATTAAAGTTTAAGGGGAACATCTATGTGATTTGTTAACAAAGAATAGAGCAAAATATCTTCATCTTCAATGTACTGAAGAAGGTATCAGAACAATTCTTTCAGAAATTAATTTTAAAAATGGCTGCCATTATACATAGCGTGTGGATGATATTATAGAAGACAAATATGTTCTAATGGATTTTTTTTTTTATTATTATTATTAATTTATTTATTTTCAAATTACACATCTCTATTTACATTGTTAACAGTTTTGTGTCATCGATATTACATATATTTACATTTATTTCTATGGAATTTTTTTAACTTGTCTTTTGTTGAGACAAAGGGGGAAGTTACTTCTTTACATTTATTTTTAATTTTATTCTTATTTTTCTTTCTTTTCCATTATTTCTTTTCTATTATTATATTTTCTTTTTTGTAGTTTTAGCTCTACAATTGTAATACTTAATAAAATTATTTTAATGTGAAAAAAAATCTGCCAGAGATGAATCACTGTGAAAGGGTTGGGAGATTGAGAAACATTGTTCAAAACTCTTTGCCCTTATCCTATCTCTGAATCTGATTCAAAGGCCAATCAATATTCTGTTTTACTTCATTAAAATATTTTAATGCTACTATGATTAAAATATTAGCTTCATATAAAGTGAAATTTGTCAATGGACAAATCAGTAAAGTATATGTACTTAAAATATTTAGGAAACACCATTATATCATAACATCTTAACCAAAGGGATATCTTTTTATAACAAAAGATAGGTTAATTCTATTATATTCACATTCATTATTTCACTTGATATAGGGCAGCCTCAAATCATAAAACCCTATTAAACTCATATGTTGCATTATTGTTGGTTAAACAAGCAAAACTGGCTGGTCTCACTCTACAAAGTGAATCATATATCAATTGTTGGCTTCAAACATCATGCTAAGCCCAAACCAAACAATTATGGCTTTCAACAGTATGTGAATTCAACCATCATCTTTGTCTCACATTAAAAGTAAAAATGAAATCTGCACCATTAAATTAACGAGAAGCATACTACATGTATCAGTCTATAACCATGGCCTTGGATCCCAAGTAAAGGAAATTATAGAAAGAAAAATTTTCATTCCTTCTCTCCCCTCTCACCAACACCCCTCCTAATCCTTGCCAAAGGGTCAAGTGTATTGGAGGTGGGTGTCAACCAGGCAGTCTCCAGCAAGGATGTTACCAGAGGAAAATATCCATCTCCTCTACAGTAAATATTAGAACTCCAAGTATGAGTTGAAGCTGTTCCTCCCTCCTTCAATAATCTTCCTTGCCTGGCTTCATTTTGTAAAGGAGATAATCAATGTCGAAGGAGGCTGAAGGGAAGGAAAATACAGCTGTTCACCAATCTCTTTAATTTATTATATTGTGGGATGTGTGTCCTTGAATTTAATGCTTGGCTTCTTCAGAATCGGATTATTTTCTGTTACTTACAACATGTTATCTTATCTTGCGGTTACTTTGATACGAATGAATTCAATAGCTTAAACTTCATTCTTTTCTTTCTAATCAAAGCTTGAGTTTTAATCAATTAGTAGTACTGTGCAAAGTATACATCACAAAAAGATAGAGGGCTCATGATAGACAGAATCATAAATTGTCCAGCTGTTTTTTAGTGATTTGTGCAAAACTATATTGGTTAAATTGCTTGTATGAATTCAGAAAATTAGGCAGGCTAAAAACATAATTATTCATGATTAATCATTCCTTGGCTATATCCTTTAACTCTTCCAGTGAGTTAAGGTTTATCAGTCAACATCTGAACTAAGTGAAAATAGATTCTGTATAACAATTTCTGTAACCATAACAGGTTAAACAACCCTAATGATTTTTTACATAAAGCTATAACCCATACTCTATAAACAATGAGTGTTCATACAGCAGACTAAATGAAAACCAAGCAATTGCATCATTAACACTAGTCAAGGATAGTATTAAAGGTAATAAAATCTTGTAATGGATCCTGGGTTGACTAGAGAGATTTTTTTTTCAATGTTTCTCTACTTTTTTTGTATATTGAATTGCAAATAAATGTATGAAGATTATTGGTGTTATTTGATTATCTGAGAACTGGAAAACTTTTCTAAATAAAATTAAACAATACACTGTTACAAAAATATCAAGTTAAATCACAGCAATTTATCTTTTATCAGTTCATTTGCTTGTGATCTTAACTGCTAATCTGTCTGTTTTTCTAAATAATTCATATTACTAAATCTGAATCGAAGGATGGTTCCCCCTCCCTCTTATATGTCTAGCCCCTTAGTCCGAGAAATGTAAATCCCAGCAGGAATCCAGGACTCCAACTTTTTGTTTTAATAATAATCTCGATGGTTGATTTAGAAATAACAGGACGAGTGTTTCATTATTTTCCTACTCCGAGTGTTGCCTCTCCTAATCGGCTTTAATGTTACAAGTACATTGACGCTTCCTCCCCTGTCTTGGCCCACAGAAAGGAGAGGAGGTAAAGGGAACAGGTTTAAACATTTTTCAGAAGCCTTGTCATCTTTTATCAGATCCGCCTGGAGCTTTAATGTCGGGAGCCCTGTTCCCTTACTGTACATTAGCAGCTGCATTCCAGAAAGTTGGGTCAATTCCCTTCGCACCTTCCGGCCGCCTTGAGCAGCTTCCCAGGTTCGTCTGGCGTGCCTCTCTCTTCCTTCGCGATTAGCCAGGGGCCCTTCTTTTCAACCCCGGCCTGTTTTCCTAATTCCCAGCACACGCGTTTCATACTTCACAAGGAGCAAATGACCCCGAGTGTCGGCAAATAGTTATCACATTCGAACCCGATTTTTTTAAAAAAATCTGCAGGGATGGTGCAATCGTATGGAATTCAGCCATCATTCCTACTGAGATCGATCGATCTGAAAATAAGGTCGCTCAAGAAGGCATGTGTTCATAATGCTTTCGAAATACGGCAACCTGGAGGGTAACATCTAGAATTTGTTGTAATAGAATCATACTTTTGAGTGGGCGGAATCCATAATTTAAACTTATGGTTGTCAGTTAATTTCTGCTTGGCCTCTGAACCTTTTTAAAGGTACCTTAACGCACAGACAAGAGTTGGGAGAAAATTTTAATTACCTCTAATTCCACGGAGAACTAAGGCTGTCCCCTAACAGTTTTCAAAGTAATAACGAGGCGAGTTATAATTAATTCTCCGTTGCTCTGAACGAGAACCTTTCTAGAAAATCACTTTGTAAATCTTCCTTTACACCCTATTTGAATATGAATAAAATTCAAATACTGGGTTGTCCATTTTCCCCTGCCTTTTACATTCAAATAAATCTAACTGTCATCTGTTTTATATAACTTTTAACATATAGCTGCCTGTTTTTATACTAATTATAATAATTTATTCCATATTTGTTTTGCATGTGGTATAAATTGCACAACTATTTATCCATAGGTGTTGTTACAATATCTGTGAGATGGCTGTTTTAAATTTGTCCTTAATACCCCAAAGGAAGATTGAGATAATTTTTTTTTCCTGAATTGTGATGGAAACACTGGAACAGAAATTAACCAAAATTAATCCAATTGTGCTTTAAGCCAAGAACATACCTGACTATAAACAATGTTTTGAGGCATCCAAGATTTTAATTTAAAAACTTCAAATCACAAGCCTAAACAATGATTTTTTAAAAAATCTGAAATTAAAAATGTGCATCTTGAGAACAAATATCCATGGTATTAAGCATCCTGTAACTATCCTCTGTAAAACCAATCCAAATATAAATGCTAGCAAGGAAATCCATCTCATGAAAAAAAAACTCTTTTATGGAAGACAAAGCCAAATAGAATTGTCAATATTTGAATTTAGAGTATTTTCATTTTATGTATAGGGTTATGAAGACATCATTTAAGCAACTTTATGTAAATGAGTTACATGTAGATAACTAAACAAAGAAAAAGCACTCAAACATTTTATACTATACTATTCATGTAAACATGTATATTTCCATCATAGGAAATATTAGAAACATGGTAATTATTAATACATACAGTATTGGCAATTTCTAAGCTTGTAGCTAGCCTGATGGAGAGTTTTAGAAATGTATATTTTAAAAAACAGGAAGAGAGATGTCCATTCTTTTTTTCCAAGGAAACTATAGAGGATAATAAAATAAATGCTGTTTGCAATTTATTGATTTCAGAATTTTGCCAAGTGTCTTATTCTTGAAATCTTACAGGTGAATTTCCAACTTATTTCACTTATTATATGTTCAGTTAAGTGGGGATAAATTTTCAAATGTGAGAAGGCTGAAAGAGGACAAAGATCACAAAAAGGAGGTGAGAGTTTGTTTAACAGGTGAGATGGAATGGTACCTTTGAGAATGTACAAATATTTTTTTTCCTATCTTTGAAAAACTTCTACATTTTTCACAGAACTATTGGACAGAGGTCAGATGGATTATTCTATTTATTCAAGTCTTTCTTTAAAGTGAGACCATGGAGGTGCACCTAATACATATTTCTCAACCTATTCTCAGCCTATCCCTATTTAATTATAGCATTGATTATCAATATCCAACAGGGATAATGCCTTCCGGGCTTAGAATGATGGATACTGTAATTCAGCATATCTAGAAGGGGTTAGCTTGGGAAAGAATACTCTAATGATGAGTTTCTATAGACTGGTGAGTTGATTAGGATGTTTGATCTTTAGCTACATGAATGTCTACTGCCAAGATTCAGCTCTGGAGTATTCATTCCCATTTAATCATCTCTGTACTTTCTTCCTTGATAGATCTAATTTCCAAATTCATTTACACCATCTGGAGTTTAAATGTTATTGATACTGATTTTGGATATTCATGGACATAATTATGGCTCATCTCACTGGTTAGACTCAATTGCTGTTTACTCATTGGCTGGCATCCAACTTGTCAATGGGCTTTTGGCAACATCAGTTGTCAATATCTGAAGCCAGCAGGCAAAATGTTAAAGATGAAATTCAGCTGCTAAAGTATTGTCGCCTTCCCAACCACCAAGATGGCATTGTGTTTGACAGGCAGGGAAAGGCTGATTTTAGTAGAGTTCCAGTGGAAAGATGTAAGTACTAGAGTTTAGAAATAGTGATTAATAAAGAATTTGCATGGTACCATTCATATCACTTTCTGGGACCAAATCAAACAAACTACTTTATAGCTTCTTGTAATGGCTTAGCAAAATAAGTACATCCAAACAGTGTACTTTATCTTATCACCAAGAAGTTGGTGAGGTCTTCTTACTGCAGTCCATTTTTCTTCCTCAAGAGTGCAGATTAAGTTAAAAATAATTGCCAAAGCCCTCCACAATTCCTATGGCATTCCTGTATTTGGGGTGACCTTACCTCCTTGGTTTCAAGGATGCTTTTTAAAGAAGACCAAGTGTTGAATTAAAAACTGAGGGATATTCAGTAGGATTTGTGTAGGTGGTCCAAGGCATTCTGTTATTCTTCCTCCATTCATCCCCTGGTTATATAAGTACTGGACTACATCACTTTGAAGAGGCAAATCCAACTCCAGGTTCATCTTAGCTCTAGAAAGAAAGTACCTCTCTGCAGGGACCAGAACAGGCTGTAAAAATTGTTGCACCTTTTTTGTGGTTTTTACACATATTGCAGCATTCTGAGAAGCTTTTCAAACTGTATAAATTTCAATGAAAGAAACATGTTTATATATATATATATACTTACATGTCTGGCATTCAGCTTTGTTCGGGTATTTTCCCACGTCATAGTAGTGGTGCTTTTAAAGTTGTAGCAAAATACCTGAACATAGTAGTGGTGCAAAATACCCGAACATAGTAGTGGTGCTTTTAAAGTTGTAGCAAAATACCCGAACAAAGCTGAATGCCATACATATACATATACGTATACATATACATATACATATACATATACATATACATATGCATATGCATATGCATATACATATACATATACATATACATATACATATACATACATACATACATACATATATATATATATATATATACACACACATACATACATACATACACACACTGTATATATATATATATATATATATATATATATATATATATGTATATGTATATGTATATGTATATGTATATGTATATGTATATGTATATGTATATGTTTTCTTAAGTTTTCGCGGGTACTTACATGTATGGCATTCAGCTTTGTTCGGGTATTTTCCCACGTCATTGCAGTTGTGCTTTTAAAGTTGTAGCAACGTTTCGGCAGAATCTCATCTGCCATCATCAGGCTTCTGTATTGGGTTCAACAAGCCTGATGATGGCAGATGAGATTCTGCCGAAACATTGCTACAACTTTAAAAGCACAACTATAATGACGTGGGAAAATACCCGAACAAAGCTGAATACCATATATATATATATATATACATACACACACACACTCACACACACATATATATACACACACACATATATATACACATACACAAACACACACACACACACATATTACAGTAGATTTTCTCCTTTTAAAAAAGTCATTGTTTTTGATGCAATTCTAAATGTTGACTTTTCCCATTTCTTGGCCCCTTTTTAATCAAGTTAAGAATGCCACCATCTGTCCTAATGATCAGACTTCTCTCCCTATTGAATTATAAAATTTGATTTCTATATGGTATGAGCTTGATTATTAAAAAAGCAAACAATGTAAAAATCATTCGGTTGAAAATCAGGGAGGTTTTGGAGAATTTAGCATCTGAAAGAATTCAACTACAGCAACCTCTTTTTCAATTTTTTTTTTAAAACCAAAGCATATACAAGGGATGTGTTTTAAAGGTCAGCCAGAGGTCATTCCAAAAGATCATATTGGAGAAATACTATTCCACAAGAGCAAATATTATATAGAAATCTAAGCCAATACAATTTTTTCCCTTGTATCTTAATTTATGAGATATAATTTAAATCCTGTATATGGCAGCATTTTGAGTCTTGAATGTAAGAATTGACTCAAATATATTTTTAAAAAGGCAACTGGATTTTCTTTCTTTTCTCCTTGAAGACATCTTGCTTCTCATCCAAGAAGATTCTTCAGTTCTTTAGCTTCTTGGATGAGAAACAAAATGTCTTCAAGGAAAAAAACAAAAGAAGTCCAATTGCCTTTTGAAAAGAACCTTTAGGATAATCATGACCTGGATAACTGAGAATCTCCATAGACTTTTAAGAATTGACTTCTATGCTGGTCATTGTCTTCTCATGTGCCCAGGAAAAAATCTATCATACTTAATATCTGCTTGGGTCAAATACGGCCAGGTCACTCTTATCCAGTTACCCAGTTCTTCTAATATATAACAATATCACAGCATACATAGCTGTCATGATAACCTGAGATGATGGGCTGCAGAATCTTAGAGAAAATACTGGTACACATTCTCTTATCTGAGAATCAAATTTTTTGGCTGGTTTTATACATTTGTGCTTTCAAGTTGGCTATATTTAATAGTGCTACAGTATTACTATACAGAACTATGTATGAAAATATGTACATGTATGTGTGTATATGTGTATGTATGTATGTATGTATGTATGCATATGTGGGTGTGGTGTGCACGCACACCCCAGGCAATTTGAAACTATTGCAACCTGTATTAGATTCATTTTTATTCCCAGCATCAGGTCCTTAACTAGCTTTCTCATTGTCTTTTGCACCTTAAATTTCAGATTTGTAGTTCAAACAAATTGGGTAGACACTGATTCAAGATAAGACTAGGTAATCAAAATTACATCATCTAGTTAGATGAATTTTATATCTTTTTGTAATGCAGAAGTAAATTATGACTTTCCCATTTTTATATATGTGAAAGGTGACTCCTGCCTCATATATTCTGACTGACCATTTCTCCCCCCCTGTTATACATTAATAAAACCAATACATTGATATTTTTATGCACTTGGACATATTCATGCAAAATTATGCATGGTTATTAATGTATTAATTTTTATTATTATTTGTTAAACAATTATTTACTGATTATCTTCTTCCACTGGAAGTATATCACGAAGAGGGATTGAACATTTGTGAGAAATTTTAATAAATTCAGATCTTTCCCAATTCATTTAAATCCTGCTGCATAATACAAGATGAAGGAACATAAACTTTCACATCAAGTGAAAATAATCACTTGAATTTGAAAGGAACTGAATGACTAGAAATTAGAAAACATACAACAAAATAAGGTGCGAAAATTGCTGTGAAATGCATAAACTGACTTACAGCTCATTATCAATTATTGATCATTGATTTGTTCATTTCTGAGCCTTGTTTTTCATTGTAATTATTAGAGCATTTGCTCTATACTATACTAAAAAATACAGCTATACAAGCCAAAAGCACAGCTCAGTAACTGTGACGTTTTATAAATTCTCTATAGATAATTTTTATTACCCTAAAATATGCGTAGGTGGATATTGTTGTTGAATTATGTATGTTTTTATTTTAAATTCCAGAGGCTTAATCCTTTTTCTTTGAGACAAAAGATATCTCCTGGAAGAATAGATTTTGGGGGAAAGGAAAAATTAAGCAGGCTGAAGAAAACAGATCTCTTATAGTGCTTCTGTCTACATTAAGAAGTATGATTGAAAGGGCAAAATTTTACTAAAATACCAATATTTTTCTTTATAACTTGAAATTATTAACTTTAAATAAGCAGTACAATCATATTCTGCTTACTAAACTAAATTCTCTGAATCAATTCTTGCTGACAGTTATATTTGTAACAAAACATTTGAATCTTAAAAGTTTACCACTTCTTTTTAATAGGAAGTTTGTTTCATCAAACCTGCGGCTAAAAGAGATCTGATTAATCTAATTTCTGACAGGAGACTCTTTTTGAACCTGGACATACATTCTGGTTGTGCTTTGCATATATGAGTCATATCCATTTGGCATTGAAAATATGAGTATTTTTGTTACTGTGATTTAATTTTTCTCAATTATTTTCACATAATCAGACAAATAAGGTTAAAAACAGTGCTAGATGTACTGAATGTTTATTCTTTATTATTTATAGTGGACATCTGAACAAAAATTTTCCAACACAACTTATTTTTCAAAATTAAACACTTTTTGATTTATATTCATAGCCCACTTATGATTATATTTAAATAGGAATTAAGGAATAACTTACATAAAAGAAAAACTTGGAAAGTGATAGTGGAAGGCCATATTTAAGTTAACTCTATATTAAAGCTGTTGATATTTCTAATTTAAGTGTTTAACATATTTTAGTATAAGGAGATATTTTAATTAAGCCACAGGAAAAAACCAACATTAGATTATTAAATGCTAAAATATTTTTAATAACCTAAATTTTGGTTTTGCTGAAAAAAATCTCAGATCACCCTATGCCCCAGTATAGGGAAATAAGTCTTTGGCAAAATAATTTTTAGCTTTTATCTTCTTGGTTTGCTTAAATGGAGCCAATATTTTTATGAAGCAAGCAGGAAATTAAAATGTCAAATTGTTGTCATACCCCCCCCCCCCAAATATTGAAGTTAAAACTTAGATCTTGGTTGTTTTCTTGTTATTTTTTTCTGTAGATGTTGGCATCATTAAGCAAATCTATTTAAAGTGAAAGAGCACATCTGAGGAGTCATTTTATATAGCATTGTTAATAAACATTTGTGATCTGATGGCAAATACCTAATAACAGCAAACCTTGGTGGTAGTTTAATGTTTCTGTTCTTTTAGTTGATTGCCTTTACAATGTCTGCTGCTTATAAATTAGATTCCAATATATTATTCTGATGCCATAAGTGACTGAGGCAGACATTTTCAAGCCAAAGGAAAAAATACTTTTAGTATCACCCTCCCAAAACGAAAAAAAAGCAAAGTGAACATGTAGCAACTTTGCACAAATTCTGAAAAAGCAAAATGATGAGAAACATGAATCACGATGAAGAGAGGATGCAAATATACTAAAGTAAGGAAAAAGGAGTAGGCTGACAAAAAGTTTGAGATGAGGAGAAAAGAAATCTTACCACCAAATAGGGTAACCGGCTAGGACCTTTGTATCACCGAAGAAAAAAGCTAAAGTTAATCCAAGCAGGTGGTAATCCATTAGTCCAGGCTTGGTGCTGAGGAGAAGAGCAATCTCCATGAAGTTTGCAGAAAAACATTTAAGGACACCCCCCCCAAAAAAATCAAAACAAAACAATCCCACCCTGAAAAAACACACACACAGGTATTTCTACCCCCCTCCCCCCTCACATGTACAGCCCCCCGCAAAGCCAAGAAATATTCCTAAAGTAGAAAATGACTTTATGCTGGTCAGAAATGCACCTCACTGAACCTTTTTTCCCCACCCACCCCTGACAAACTACCAAAGCCTCTATTAAAATGTGCTGTGCTTTGGAGATGTCAGGAAGCATCCAATCAGATTGCATGGCCTAAGGTGAGGGATGAGCCTATAGTTCAAGGCTGCCAGTCATTCCAACATTTTCAACACACACACACACACACACAGCAATGTGTTCTTGTTACAGAGAGTATATAAGCAAACCTTGAAAGAGAGTTTTCTGGTGTATTCCCTTTGTGATTCCACCCCTCCCCCCCAATTTTTTTAAACTCTCCATGGGATGTACAGTTTATGGTTCATCTGCCATGACATGATTAAGCTTGAAAGGTAAGGTGAGAATGGGAAATCTCTTGAATTTCATTGATATGCCTTCTGGGCTCCTTTTGTATTCCTCTGCCAGTTGGATGGCAACTACAAAATCTGCTCCTTCCAAGGCAATTTTACAGGTTATGCACCTTCACTGTCTTATAGGTGAAAAATTATCTGTTTTTCAACTGAATATCTTTAATTATTTACTTAAACCATTTCTGCCTCATTTTCTCAAAGCAGTTAAAAACAAATGTAGGAAAAGCAGAAATGAAAAAGAAAGAATGTAAAATCAATTAACAATATATCTACCTCTAAAAACATGAATTGACTGAAAGTCCTTCAATAGCACCACGAAAGAACAATCACATCTGTCCTGGACTAGCAGGCTTGAAAGCCTGCAATTCGGATTGGTCCGTTAACAGCGGGTCGTGATTGGTCGCTCCAGACTGATCCGATTGGCTGGTAAACGGGCTGCCGCAATTGGGCAAACCAAGTGCGGCAAGCTCAAATCGATGTCATTGGCCATGTAGCCACAGCCAGCTCTATAAAAGGGGCTGCTGCGGCTAGGATGCTTTGCTCAGATCAGAAGTCACTAATAAAGAGCTGTTTGTTGCTATCTGAGTCTCGTCTCCGTTCTTGAACCCATCCTTCCAGACTTAACACTGGCGACGAGGATGGGATGCGGAGACAGCAGAGGTGACTGAGCACTCGCAGAAGATTGACAGAGCACGTGGCTGACAGCGCACAGACGTCAACAGGATGGCCAGCAGAGTTATACCACCCGCCCCGTTCGATCCAGCCAGCGAAGACTGGGACTCATATATGGACAGGTTTCAGATGTTCCTAGAGTCCAACAATCTGAAGGATGCCACTCCCAGCAAAAAACGAGCAGTTTTCCCTGACGCATTGCAGACCCGCCGCCTTTAAGATGGCCAAAGCACTTGCAAAACCGGCTGAAGTCAAATCAATGGACTGGGATACCCTTGCTCCCATCCTTCGCAACCATTATGCACCACCAATACCGACTCATCCGCAGACACGAATTTTACCAAAGGGATCAACGCAAAGGTGAGAGCATCGGGGATTTTGTGGCTGATCTAAGGAACTTAGGCGGATTGTGTGGTTTCACTAATCTAGAAGAGGCCATGCGGGATCGAATCATCCTTGGCCTAAGAGACCCAACAATCCAAAGCAAGATCATGGCCAAAGGAGACATCTCCCTCACAGATTCCATAGCCGACGTCACTGCAGCTGAAGCCACCCATAAATCAGCAGCACGAATGTGACGGACAAATGGGGCCAACCACCAACCCACCAACAATATGGCAACGCCATCAGAGAAATACACGTCAGCCACCCATCATGAAGACATCGAATCCTCATCAGATAGTGAAGAGGAAGAGGTCCACAGACTCCGGTCTGAACACGAGCAACGAGATCAGCGGGGTCGTAAATTGAATTTCCAATGTGCCGGATGTGGGGGAAACCACCCACGATCCGAATGCAGATTCCTAGACGCTATCTGTCGTTTTTGTGAAAAATGAGGGCATATTGCTAAAGTATGCTGGAACAAAAGAGGTTCCAGCCCCAGATGGAAAGAAAACAGTCCCAGACAAACCGAGGGCACCCCCACCACAAATCGGGACTGCCCAAACAACCAGTGGAATCAGTACAACAGACCCCAGAAGTTTACTGGCGCATCCAGATGAGAAGAAACACATCAGACCATCACCATCGGCCATGCTTCATCCTTGGACACAAAAAAAATCCGTGTAGAGGTCACTACTGAAAATCAACTGTGCATCATGGAAGTGGACTCCGGATCTTCTCTATCCATGGGCTCCTGGAAAACCCTAAAGCAGCTGATTCCAAACATCCGCCGCCGAGACCTCTGCATCCAGAGACTCATATTGAAGGACTACCAGGGCAACCGGATTCCAGTCACTGGCACCAGTCATTTCCAGGTCTCCTTCAAGGACCACACCGCAATACTACCACTCACCATCATTGACAGAGACTGACCCAGCCTGCTCAGTCTACAGTGGTTCGCACCATTAGGAATCAGAATGGCAGGCATCAACCAGACTGAAAACGAAGACTGGGAAGCGGCCCTCGTCCAGGACTTTCAAGAAGTCTTCAGTGAAAATCTAGGCAAGGGGTCCCCTATCTCTTTTAATCTCCGCCCTGACATCATGCCCATTCGCCTAAAACCACGCCGGGTCCCTTTTGCTCTTAAATCCAAAATTGACGAGCAACTGGACAAACTAATTGCACAAGGCGTGTTAGAGCCCATTGATCACGCCCGATGGGAGACCCCAATTGTAACTCCCATAAAACCTGACGGTTTTTGAGAATTTGTGGAGATTACAAGGCCACCCTCAACCACACGTTACAGCAGAGCGCCTATCCGGTACCAGTGGTCCAGTATCTCCTTCACTCACATGGGGGTGGCAGAATATTTGCAAAGCTTGACCTGGCCCAAGCTTATCAACAGTTGCCAGTAGATGCTGAAACCACTGAAGCCCAAACCATAGTTACACACCGAGGCATGTTCAAATGTAACAGGCTCCAGTTTGGTGTAAGCGTAGCACCAGGCATCTTCCAAAGTCTGATGGAGAGGCTGTTACAGGGCATTAAAGGGATCGTGCCCTACTTCGATGACGTGTTAATAGCCGCCCTAACAAAGACTCAGTTAGAGAAATGACTAAGAACAGTCCTACAAAAGTTCCAAGATGCTGGCCTCAAAGTAAAAAAGGAAAAGTGCCAGTTATACACTGAAAGGGTTGAATTTCTTGGTTACCTTCTTGACAAATAAGGAATTCACCCTACAGAAAAGAAATTGGCAGCCATCAAAAATGCCCCAAGACCAAAAAACAAAACAGACCTTCAAGCCTTCCTGGGAATCATTAACTTTTATAACATTTTCCTACCCCAGAAGGTGACCGTCACTGAACCCCTTCACAGACTCCTCGATAAAAAGGCTTCCTGGATTTGGGGACAACGGGAGGAACATGCCTTTCAACAAGTAAAGGACCTTTTAACTTCAGATGCAGTGCTCATCCAATATAATGAAACACTCCCATTAACTGTGACTTGTGACGCCTCACCTTTTGGGGTAGGAGCCATCCTGAGCCACGTTCTACCCAATGGTACAGAGGTGCCTATTGCATTTTTTTCAAGAACTTTGTCAAAAACAGAAAGGAACTATAGTCACCTAGACAAGGAAGCCCTCACCATTGTATCTGCAATCCAACGGTTCCACGAGTATGTGTATGGGAGATCATTTTCCATCATCACAGATCATAAACCATTACTTAGCATCCTGGCAGGCGACAAACCTACTCCACATATTCTATCCCCTAGAATGACGCGATGGTCAGAGTTCCTAGCCGCCTACAACTATCAATTGAGACATCGCCCAGGGAAAAGCATTCCCCACGCAGATGCTTTGAGCCACTCTCCACTACCAGAACTCCAAGATGACCCAGCTCCCACACTACCAATACTACAAATTGAGATACTTCCCTCACCTCCACTAACAGCACAAGACATCACATTAGAAACCAAAAAAGACTCATGCTTGGCACGAGTTCTTGGCTGGGTGGAGAGGGGATGGCCACAAATCAAACCCAACGAAACCTTTAAACCATTCAAGAACAGACAAACAGCACTCTTCTCACAAAGAGGGTGCATATTGTGGGGAGATCGAATGGTCATACCAGCAAAAATACAAAAAAAAGTTCTACAATTACTGCATGATGGGTACCCGGGCATCGTACGTATGAAAGCACTGGCAAGGAGCTACGCCTGGTGGCCAGGTATGGACAAACAAATTGAAACTGGGTTGCCACCTGTAGCAGATGCCAAGAGACACACTCAGCCCCACCAAAAGCTCCACCAGCCGAATGGGAAACACCCAGAGGTCGCGCATCCATATTGATTTTGCGGGACCTACAAAGGGGCATACTTTCCTAATAACAGTAGACGCATACTCTAACTGGCTTGAGGTTAACAAAATGAAGACTACCACCACAGATGCAGTCATCAAAAAATTGAACAGGCTTTTTGCAATGCACAGCTTACCAGATGTCCTGGTATCCGACAATGGCCCTCAATTTACTGCCTTAGCCTTTGAACAATACTTAGCAGACCGTGGCATATGATATGCATTGACTTGGTAGAGCTGAACGAATGATTCAGTTCACGAAAAAAACTCTACAAAAAATGGAACAAGGCAACATCCACGATAAAGTCACCAGGATGCTCCTTCTCCAGCACATAACACCAAACAGTACCACCAACAAGAGCCCAGCTGAACTTCTGATGGCCAGAAAACTCAGATTGCCCCTAGACCGCCTACACCCTGCGTACACCCCAGAAAAGCCCCTCAGCTCCAGCAGTAAACACCACACTTTTAAGGTAGGAGACCCTGTATTCGCAAAAATTTTTTCAGGAGACCCATTATGGATCCCTGCCAAAATAACTCAGATTACAGGCCCCCTGCTCCTACCGCTTAGAAACCACAGATGGGAGAGTGTGGAAACACCACATCGATCAACTACGATCCAGGCTGACCACATCTCCCATCAGTGCCCCCAAACATGAAACCAGAGGGGAAGGGGAAACCGGGGGTTCTGGAATAGAACTAACATCTGGCCTAGGGGAACAAACCCCACGATCACCACATCAAAGCCTACAATACTCACCAGCTGATATCGAGCCGTGGCAATAGGGCGTCTCTCCAAATGGCAGCAGCCGAGCGGGTTCGGCGAGCCCTGAGAGCCCAGGCAATAGCAACGGAGGCATTTCAATCATCCCGAGGTCACCAGAAGGAAGTCACAGCTACGGAACCGGTTCGCCATTCCAGACAATCCCAGCGAGCAGCCCATCAGAACCCTAGACCGGGCAGACTTTTTGAACCACACAAGTCAGGTAGACAGGTACAAAGACCCGCCTACCTGCGAGACTACATAACCCCACCCCTTAGGCGGAATCTAGAGGGGAGGGGTGTTCCGGACTAGCAGGCTTGAAAGCCTGCAGTTCAGATTGGTCCTCTAACAGCGGGTCGTGATTGGTCGCTCCAGACTAATCCGATTGGCTGGTAAACAGGCAGCCGCGATTGGGCAAACCAAGCGTGGCAAGCTCAAATTTATGTCATTGGCCGCGTAGCCGCAGCCAGCTCTATAAAAGGGGCTGCTGCGGCTAGGATGCTTTGCTCAGATCAAAAGTCACTAATAAAGAGCTGTTGTTGCTATCTGAGTCTCGTCTCCGTTCTTGGACCCATCCTTCCAGACTTAACAACATCCAAAACACCTCCTATCCTTTTCTAGAGGCAGGCTTTAGGCTATGTGCTTGAAACCAAGTATGCAGAGATGGGGCCAGGTGGGCTTCCATAATTGAAATGCAGTGACAGAGAAGATATTCATGCTCTCCACTTAAGCTGACAGGACCAGGACTCCTGATAGTCACTATCACTCAGGAGTGTGACATACTAAACTATTTTTCATAAGCCTTAATATTGCCTCAGCAATTGCATTCCTTTTACTGACATTCATGGCCATGAAATATGTTTATTTGATTTCAAATACTATGATTTGCTTGCCATTTTACAGATTATCCAGGAGGAAATAGGGGTCCAAGGGAAGAGATTCTTTCTTTGCTTGTTCATATTATTAAAATGTTCAGGATATAATCAGCTTCATATATATATATATATCTATCTCCAGCAAAGTAGCGCGATAATAATTCTCCTTCTGTTTTTTACATTCTTCTTGCATAGGGTCAAAATAATAGAACATGTAAAATTTGTTTGAGTTCATGAACAGCATATATTTTGACATTTCATGGGAAACAAATTATTCAGAAAATGGTTTCTTCCTGTGTGGATAAATAAATCTCTCTTGACCCAACTTGTTGCATCTCAACCTATAAATGTCTGAAGGATTTAAGAAGAATGTTTATCAATATAGGTCTCAGCATGAACTGAGATCTTGATGTAAGGTAGGGAATATAGTGCAATTCATATATTAGCTCTTTAACATCAAAAAGCCTATCTTAAATGGCTGCAAATTCACATTCTATCCTCAATCAAAACTATTCTCCATCACACTTATTTGTATGTTTGGATAAGATATAACAACTTTTCATGCAAGTTCAGACCTAGCATATTTTCCTGAGTGCCAATTTGGTGCAAACTGCAAAGATTAAGATGCTGGATTAGCAACAAAGAGATCTGGCTCCAAATTCTCTATCAGCCACAAAAGCTCCATAAGGAACTTTGTCAGTTTGACACAACTTGCAGGGTTGTTGTGGGGAAACAAAAAGAAGACGAAGGAATGTTTAAATCTATTGATAATTGAATATAGCAATAGATAAGTAAACAAGCTTGTTATACAATGATAATGTTTTCTGCATTGCTGCAATAATAATGCAGTTTTCTGCATTCAAGCAACTGCTCTTTACAGCATATGCATATCCCTGTGTATAATCTGGAAACTAAGTGGGTTGGGAGGAAGGATTAAAAAGATGTTTTACTCCTGAACAAGGGATGGTAAGAAATGAGGACTTTCAGTTTTTTTAATTTTCTTAAGCTAATAGGGTGATCCACCCAATCTTTTCACTTGTGTAAATGATTTTTATGACAATAATAAAGAATTATGATATCCTACTGGTTTATCTCCAATAGCCCTGGATGATATGTGTGTCTCAGTTAATAAACTTGTGAAACTTAAAAATTCATAATATGGCTGAACAATAAATTTGATGGATTTATAAATCAAACTAATGAGCTAATATTTTGTCTTTATCCTGTGAAATATCACAAATTGCTTAAGAATGAATTCATTACAATACTAAACTTTAAAAAGAAAAAATTAGATCTTTTCTATTAAAAGTTATATGTGCCCCCAAAATGAATTGTTTTTCTTCCTTTTTATATGAACAGAAGACATTGCCTTTTACACTGTTAGGCCAATGAACTGTCTAGGTCAGTTGTGACCTGGTTAACATCACCCCTAAAGTTATCCTGTGGTTTCTTTGGGTTTGTGTGGTGTAAGCCCAGACAAATATAATTTAAGACAATTGAACATATGATGGCAAAACCTAAAGTAAGTGAATCCAGTGATGTTCAGATGGTGATTCTCCAGAGTCTACTAGAAAATGACAGGAATTAATGTAGGGATATTTTTTAAGAAAAGCATGTGTACCATTGGATTGTGTCATCTTTCAAACTAACAATGAATTCCACCATGTGAATATAGAACCTGGAGGGATTAAATGTGTTAGCTAAACAGGGTACTTACTATAAACATAGAATAAAATTCCTGTACAGTATCTACCACTTCAGACCGATCTTGCTTTTATTAGGTTGATGAAGGCTTCTGTTCTGTTTGAAAGCCTGAGGTAGCAACTGACACATGGAGAGTTCAGAGCAGCAGTCAAAGGAACACAAAAGCTATTGATTTTTAGCTTCAAGCAAGTAGCAATCAACTTCAGCAATCAACTTCAGCAATCAACTGAAGCTGCAGAAAACAGAATATCAGCTGATCACAAAAACATCCATTGCTTTCTCTTTATAAATTGTTTAGCCAAATAGTCCCAAGCAAGCAGATAGGGAAAGGGGTGGTATAGCTCATGACAGCAGCAAGATCGGACCAATGAGCAGAAGACTGAAGAAAAAGCATTCATTTATACTTTTATACTCTGACAGGTGAATGGGTAGTCACAATCTGTATCAACATTATTCTTCTAGTTTTTTGAAAGGAAGATTTAAGTTTAACAATATTTAACATTATCTGCATTTGAATTTTTTTCTTCCCTTATTTGTTAGTGTTCATAGTATTCCCTCCTGACCATCTCTTTGTGACTCATCCCAAATGTCTAGCACAGATTTGAACTGTGGCCTTTGTGATCTTAGTCCAAACTGAAAACAATTATATTGTGCTGGCTCTTTCATGTTCCCTCTAGTCCAGAAGTGTCAAACTCACATCATCATGGCGGTGTCACGTGACATATTGGAACTTTCCCCTCCTTTGCTAAACCGGATGTGGGCATGGCCAGCGCGTGACATGGGCCTCAAGTTTTGCTGCCCTGCTCTAGTCAACACAGATGTAAAATCTTGTGCATGGGTATACACCCCCACACACCCCCACACACACATCTATTATTATATTACAACTATTTATTTAGTTACCATTCAAAAATACAGCACTGAAAAAGTGACTTATGACTGTTTTTCACATTTATAATTGTCACAGCATTGTGTAGTCATGTGATTAAAATTTGGGCGCTTGGCAATTGGCATGTATTTATGACAGTTGCAGTGTCTCAGGGTTATAGGATCACCTTTTGTGACTTTCTGACAAGCAAAGTCAGTGGGGAAGCCAGATTCACGTAACAACTGCATTACGAAATTAACAACTGCAGTGATTCTCTTAACAACTGTGGTAAAAAAAAGTGGCAAAATGAGGCAAAGCTCATTTTACTACTGCCTTGCTGGGCAACAGAATTTTTGGCTTAATTGTGGTCATAGGTTGAGGACTTCCTGTATTTTAAAACTTATGTTTTAAAACTTATATTATTAAAACTTATTTATTAAAAAGAATCTATGTATATTGATGGTGCAATAATAAATCAATGAAGCTCATTTACTTTAATTAGCCAATCTTCAGGACTGAGATTTTAAACTGGAGAACAGTTGGTTCAATACATGAAGACCCTTGCATGAATCATCAATGAATATAGATCTATTCTATAACGATGACTCAAAAAAAAAGGTAGGTATCAGTGTCCATACATTTTTTTAAACAGAGCAAAGAAGGACAAAACAAGGGCCCCCTGCTCTCAGTAGTGTATAAATATATTCTGCCATTTCTGTAGATTAGAGACAATTTCCTATCATGTTGGACTCTTTAAAGAGCTTGGTGGTTGGTTCAACATGTCTGGAGGGCATTAAATTGTGTACACAGAGACCACCAATGAAAGATTCATGTCCAAAGGAATACTGGATGCTGACCACAAGTAGTAAACAAAGATTTTGTGCCTTCTGCCTGGGCATATATAGCATACTGAGCCACAGTGTGGTTTATTGGGTTTAGTGTGGTTTGCTACTACAATCATCTGTAGCTGAGTTAACCTATTGTGATTTTTAAAACCTGGTGTATCATGTAAATCTAGGCACTGTTTTGGATTTTTTTTTTTTTTAAATTAGGGCATCTGGTTTATTTCTATGGGAAGCAGAGGCATGATGTGATGCAGCAGGATCTACATTGTTTTCTTGCTGGGAATATCTTTGGTTTAATTCAGTCAAACTTCAGCAGCCCATCCCATCCAAGCAACGATTCCAAGAAGATCTCTCATCTCCTATCTGTGTTGCTTTCCTCATCTATAACCCCCTCTTCCTTCTGTTCCAAATCTTTCTTTCTTTTTTTTTTTTAAAGTCAAACTGTAAATGGCCACTGGATTGTGCTTCAGGGCACAAGCCAAGTTAAGGCATTTGCCTCTACTTGTTCTGCATTCTGTAGCATAATGGCCCGGCTGCCCTTCCAAGGGTGAAATTCATCCACTAAGCAGCTGTCTTGATTTCCCTGAAAATTACCTGAGGCAAGTGGTAGCAAGGAGATTTACGCTGGTTTTGAAGGAAGTCAGGCTGAGCGACAAATTCAGAAAGATGTCTGGAACAATCTGTAAAAAAATAAACCCCTCAGCCCAAAGCTAGACAAGAAAAAGATATGGCATGACTAACCCCGGTAATGTTACAATGCCATCTTTCTGGAAGGAAGAATGGAGCCTCTAATCACCAAACTAAAAGCTCTAGAGGAGTTTTCAGACAATGGAACCTTTTATTTAAATATTTCTCATTGAACATCACTCGGGTTCTATGGCATCACTTTGGAAACCATTTGCCTTATAGTTCCATCTAGTCTAACATCAGGTTTTGAAAAGTACCAAAAGATATAGATGGGGCTACAAATCTACAAGCATAAGGAAGAACTTTGTAGACTTATATCAGATTTTCAAAGGTAGACAAGTTCTATGTTTGGAAGGTCCTTTTAAGTATTTGTTCCAAATAAGTGGTAAAATAAATCCAACCTTTGTGCTTAATTATGTGGCCTACTCAAATTAAGAAAAAGTGCAGGATTTCTTAAGATTTGTAATTTCTTCAATAGATTATAATGCATACTGTATTTTTGGCTATTGCTAATTATATGACAGAACATCACAAGTTAATCCTGAAATAAAATGAGTAATATACAATTAAGATTTCTACAATGTAGTATGTATGCATGTTCATTGCTAAGGCCCATTCCTTTCAATAATTTCGACTAGATAGCCCCCTACATGAATGGTGTAGCTAGCCCCAAATAGCAGGAGACTGAGATAAAGAGGCATAGGAGTACCATCTGAAATCTAGAAGTAGATCAAAGCAAGGTGAGAAAGCATTACATATAATATAGTGTTGCTGTCCAACCCTGAGTGGAAAACAATGAGTTTTAATTCACTTTAAGTTTTAATTTATAACTTAAAATTGTTTTGTGTGTCCTGAAGGAGGAACTACAGGAAAAAAAGACCACCACCAGGACTAACATTTGAGTAAGACTAGGTTCTTCTGATCTTCTCACTGACCTTTGATATAGTAGTATCATTCTATTAAGATGAAAAACAGATAGATCCCCTGTGATCTTGAAGACCTTAACTTGGGTTGGCTACTGCAATTTACTTTGCCCTGAACTTTTGAAATGGTTCAGAAGATGGTTCCAACATCAAGTTAGATTCTTTTAGTAACCATTGTTCCATTTATTCTTTCATATCTTAAAAGACAATTATATCTTTAAAAGCTCAACTAAAAAAAAATGGTTTTAATTTTTGGAATTCTTTGTTGGACCTAGGATAACTAACCAACTATTCTCTGATAAATAAACTTTTACAGACTTGCCTCTTTTGCTGAAATAAAATGAAGTAGGCAACTACCAAAAAAAGAACTTTTTAAAAGTGGCACATCTTTTTTGAAACATATTTCCCCTAATTTTAGTAGAACCAAGTCCAAAATAATTTGTGTCATTTGTTAAATTTGAATTATCATGCAAATGGCATAAGTGCCCTGGATGCTTTATTTTCTGATTTAATGGCCTCCTTTCCAACAATAGTCAATTAGTGCATTTCTATGAGATTTCAATATATCCAATTGTCAAGTAAGGTTTGTTTTAAGAAATAAAGCTTATGGCTAAGTAATGAACATTTTATATTGGTCTGAGAATTTTAAAATTTTGTTACTATTTTTCCCTGTATATATTTTTTCATATGAATTTAACTGGCAGTTTATGTTTATGTAATTAATATAAATATATAATACATAAATAATATTTTTGATTAGGATTTTATCAAAGTTTGAGCGGGTGAAAGATTGACTAAATATTGTATATTATTTGATGGTTTGATGAGTAGCTTATACCTCATTCTAAGCAATAACTTATGATCAAACTCAGTCAGTCAGTATGCATTTAATATACTAACTTTAAGCTAAACAAGCTTGAAGTTATTGTATTTAGCTGTATGAAATGACCCCTCCACCACCTAATTATCTGGTTAATTATCTGACATTATCTCACAATACCCTCAGTGTCCATGGTCCTTTTCAGTATCCTACCAGTAGTAGATCCTTTTGGATGAACTTAACATTTTAAAACTTGACATTGAAAGAAACAACAAACAAAATCTAGAAGTATGGAATCAAAGAGAAGCGCAGGAACGCACTTTGTTTAAACCTATCTAGGTTTTAAGGGGTGTCCTAGGTCATACTTACCAGCTGGAACATGGAGTGGAACAAAATGGCAAAAACACGGCAGTAATTTTGTGCCAATATGGTATTCAGTAAATGGAGAACTAAACATGGTGTCATTGTTTGTACCTAGTCTACTAAGTCATGGTCTAATTACATTACTGTAATTTACTGAATAAACTAAAAATGACTGGGATCACACTATTGTATAATTTATAAACTATTAAGTAAATTATGATGATGAGCCAAGCAATAAATAAAAGGAAAATATTGTCAATTATTTATGGGAGAATGGTCCAGAATGATTATAAAACACATGCAGGAATTGGACTTACAAGTCCACATGACACTTAACCTTGTTTTTTTTAAATGAATAAAGGGGGATCTGACCTCACCTAGTGAGCAGTCATGTATCCTTGGTCTGAATCTGGAACCCTCTGAATCATCCATGCACATTTTGTTGTGAGGCTTTTCCCGCTGCTAAATGGTAGAGGTAATCTTCAACTTACAACCATTTGTTTAGGGACCAAAGTTACAACAGCACTGAAAAAGTGCAGCTGATGACAATTGCAGCATCCCCATGGTCATGTGATCAGATTTTAGATACTTGACAACTGGTACATATTTATGTGAGTTGCAGTGTCCTGGGATCATGTGATCACCTTTTTGTGACCTCACAAGCAAAGTCGGTAAGGAAGCTGGATCAGTTAATAATCCTGTTACTAACTTAACAATTGTGGCAAGAAAGATCATAAAATGGGGCACTTAACTGTCTCACTTAGCAACATAAATTTTGGGCTCAATTGTAGTATTAAATTGAGGTCTACCTGTAGTAGTCTCTAGCCACTCCTAACAGATTTTACACATTGCATAGCTATACTTAGACCGGGGGTCCCCAACATTTTTAATCCTGTGGACTGGTGGCAGCAGCCACAGCTTCTGCAGTTATGGCAGTGAGTGGGTGGGAGAATAGTTTTGTGTGTTCAACCTAAATCTTGTGCACACACAAATGAACTGCCACCAAGGGGATAGGCCCCCATGCCTTAGACAGTTTGGGACTAAGCAGGAAGAATTATTTTTGATACTATAGCTACTACAGCTAAAGATAATCTTTCTCATTCATGAGCTATGGAAGAGTAAAAGCTGTGTCATGCGGAGGATGCATTTGTGATACCATTAAATAAAAGTGGCCTTTAATAAACAGTGTTAAAAGGATACAAAATGCCTATAGATGTACAACTGTAGATAAGCAGCAAGTTGTCTGTTTCTTTGTGGGTACACAAATTTGGACAATTCCTTCCCTTTTGCCTTTGCAAACATGCAAAACACTAAAAAAACTGATTAGAATCCTTTTCTCTTCTTTTCTAGCTCCACAGACTGTTTTTCTAATATGGAACATTTAACCAGCCAATTTAAAATGGTGAGCTCACTCTTCTCCAACAAGGAACTATTACGGTCATTTGCCATTTATGTAGATTTGACCTATTTTTTCTTCATAAGCTTCCCCCTCAACATAGAAACTCATGTATGAATTGCAGGAAAATTTTGTGAGGTCCCAACTACAGGCTCTGCAACAAAGGATGTGACAGAACTACAAGCTATAAGAATAGTACCATTTATTCAAGCCAATTGGCAGAATTGTAATTTCAATATTTTTGGTTGGCTGGCTGGCTGGCTGGGTAATTAAAAAAAAAAAATTACACCCATGCTTCTTGTGTAGATGAAAATAAGGACATGCTTGCTAACTAGTAGTATTACTCTCCTTAATATCAATAATTATTGTGTAATCTTCCCCTTCTCTCACACACATTTCCCTGAAATGCTTCTTTAGATGCAATGAACTGAATTTATTTAGAACCCCTTAAATACAGCTACGTCCAACAGGTGCCAAACTCACATTTTACCCCTGTTTATTCTATCTTAACATTTGCACCAGTAATAGAGTAACTGCAGCTCTAACACATTCAGCAACATTTATTATATGTCTTATTATATGTCTTCAGCAACATTTATTATATGATTTGTATGTAGCCATTTCGTTCATACTTTCATTTTAGGCATCCAAAGTACATTTCCAGAGAATTCAAAAAAGATCAAAACCTAAAAGGAATGTGCATTCATGTGCATGTATTTCCCAGTTGTGCAAAGGAGACATAATGCCTCTCTACACCAGCTGCCTCAAACTAGAGGAATTTATACCCCTATGCTCTGTTAGAGTGAGGATCCTGTCTGAACAGAGTCATGCTACTGGTTTCCTGCCATCTTGCGTAGGACTGAGGGGGAGAGGAGAGGGAAAGAGAGGGAATGTTTTCCAGTCTTTGGCCCCCATCTGGCTGGTGCAAAGGGAAAAAGAGTCAGTGCTTGCGACCGAAAGAGGCTGGCCTCGTGACCAAAATAGTGCATGTCATTCTTTATCACCATCCCATAATGACCCCCAACAACTCAAGGCAATGATGGCAATGATTCAAACCTCCCTGGGGTCTCCATGGCAACTGGCCCCACAGGAGTTCTTTACTCTTTTTCCTCTTTTGTCAATGGAAGTTGTTTGTGTCACGAAAACTTCCTTTCTCAAGGACCAGGAGGGTGTCTGTCCTCAGCCTCTGCTACAGATTCCCCTCGCCATCTGTCATTGCCATTGATCCCAGCCTGACCTTCCTCATCACCCAGGCCACGAAAAGCAATTCCTATGCTTGTCCTTCTGGGTACTGAATGTATGACAAACACCCACCTCCTATATTTGGAATGGCTCTTGTCCATAAGTGAGGCTAAGCAAGAGGCAGCTTCCCATTTCTTATCCACTGTCTTTGTCCAAGTATTCCTTACCTATCCACATAGCTATTTTACAAATACAGTGCTTCTCTTCCCTAGTGCAGCACCTCTGAAACAAAGCTTTCCCCAAGCTGCAAGATATTGTAGTAATTGTTAAAGCCCTTCGATGCCTACCGGGAGGGAAAGGCTGAAATTTCATGCAGTCAGGCTACAAAGTGCCTTGAAGATGCCCAAGATCATTAGTGGCAAGCTTGTAAAATGTCACATAACAGACATCTACACTTAACAGCACTTAAAGTAACAGGAAGTGGGGAAAACATTGCAGCAAGCAGCTTCAACATCTACTACTCTTCATGAAAATCAGTATGGAGAAAGAGTAAAGAGGCAAGAAAGCACTTTGAGCCACGGATTGGAAGTTCAAATTCTACTTCTCTAGATTTAATATTTGGTATTTGAAGAAAGCTTTTATTTAATTATTTAATTAATTAATTTTTGTCAAGCAATTATTAGATAACAAGGTATAAGTATAAACATGAAAATTATAAATACATGAAATGGATACAAATGACAAAAAAAAAAAAAAGAAACAATAGGAAAGGGACGGTAGGCACATTTTGGTGCACTTTTCTACAGTGGGAACTCAGCAATTTATTCTAAAACTACAAATTGATTGTCATTTTGCCCAGAACTCTTTCAAATGTTGCATTTTTCATCATTCATTCATGCAAAAAGGTAAAGAAAAAGATTCATCCGTGCATGCATGCTAGGTGTTTCCAGCTCTAGGGGGTGTTCATCTCCGTTTCTAAGCCTAGGAGCCAGTGCTGTTTGAAGATGTCTCTGTGGTCATATGGCCGGCATGACTAAACAGAGAAGGCGCGTGGAGCACTGCTATCTTCCCACCAAAGTGGTCCCTATTTTTCTACTTGCATTTTTTACGTGCTTTCGAATTGCTAGGTTGGCAGAAACTGGGACAAATAATGGGAGCTCACTCCGTTATGCGGCACTAGGGATTCGAACCCTTGAACCCCTGAACTTCTGATCGACAAGCTCAGTGTTTTAGCCTCTGAGCCACCACATCATTCATGCATAGTGTAATATAAATCATTTATTGTAATTATTGACTACGATGGGAGAATGCACAAAGGGAGGCCTGTTGTCCTAGACTCTCCAGTCTGGAAATCTACGTTTAACTTGCAGCTCAGTGAAATAAAATGATATGTCGAAGCTGTGAAAAGTCTAATCAACCTGATGACAAGTTTAGTTAAGACCTGAGCTCCACTGCCTGCGTGTCTTCTTTTTATGTTTATATATTATCACTGAATTTCACATCAGATCAAAGATTTATGGTATCATTAAAAAATATGCTGTCCCCACTGTGAACCAAGAGCAAAAGCAAATCATTTCCTACAGTGCGTGTGTAGTAAAAATAGGGGGGAATCATTGGCACCCACTGGACCTATTTAAAAATCTGCATAAGTGTGTGTGTGTGTGAGAGAGAGAGAGACAGAGAGAGACAGAGACAGACAGACAGACAGACAAACAGAGAGACACAGACAGACAGACAGACACACACACAGACAAACATTTCAGAATTGTCTCATGTAAGATTTCAATATCTGGGCTGCAGAAATCTAGATGATCACTGGTGGCAGCACAGAAACCTATAAAGTAACATTTCTGCCATCTAGTGTTTATTTTGATTTCTGCACCCGGATAGATAAGCTGTCTGAAAAAGCTTTAACTTGGCAATTTAAAATAAAACATAATTTTGCCCAGATATTTATTAGGCATGACCAATGGAGTTTTAATTAAATGTCACTGAATTTTAATTTATCTCTTGGCATTGCCTTGTTACAGCTTGACCTGCCTCGTCTCCACAGTCACTTAAGTCACTTAAACTGCATGATTTAAATTTTATTTACAGCACTGTGTCTTACTTGATCACATCTCTATTTGAGCTAATAAAATCCAAAGCTTAATTCCCACAACTGCCCCTGGCAATTAAAATAAAATGGGTCCTTTTTTCTAAAAAGTGAGTAGTGAAAACAAGCACTTTGGAAGACAATTCATTCCTTGAAAATTAATTACCAGGACGTGTACATAACCCAAAGAAGACAACTTACAAATTTCCAGAAAGTGTAAGTCTTCCTAATACATTTATTTAATTATTTAAATAATTAAAATGTACATGACCATCCATCTTATACAATATAATCTTGGGCAGCTAATAGGAAAATTTACATAATGGATCTCCAACAGTAATCTCTGAATATGAATATTATATATCACATACCCATATATGAAGACATGTAGATATACCCATATCCATATATGGGTATATATGGATATGTGGTATATAATATACACACACATAATTCTTTTAACAATTTGACAATATAGAGATTATAAAAGTCCCCCCCTTTTTATTTCAGGATTAATAATGAATTTAAACAAAATGAATATTTCTTCAAATAATCTCCAACTACTTTAGAAGAGAAACGGTCATTGAATGTCATTGCTCTTGTGATTGAGTATAAAAAAAAAAACTAGTGAAAGACCCAATCACCAAATGGATCCTTTGGGTTTGTATGTGATACATCTCCAAATACCATTCTGGGAAAGAATAATCTCTCCAACATCTGTCTGGCTGCCATGAGAGGCAAAATATCCAGCCAGGCACTTCTTTTGGGAGATGTGCATAAAGGAAGAAAATACAAGCTAAGAAAAAGTAAATGCAAAGAAGTATTGGTTATGTAATTTATGCATTTTAAAGATTAACACTGGTGTTTTAATATGCAAAGATATCCAGCTTTGGTAGGGGATAGCACCACTGGCTGCATTCTGTAATGAACATTTACTATATTTATTTTCGAACTTTGAAGTTGCACACTCTGCTAAACTAAAGTTAAGCTTAGTGCACACACCACATAGACTAAAATGTGGCTTGTCAATATGTAGCTCAATGTGTTGCACAAGCTAGACAATTGGGTCAATTTAATGAACCATATTTCGCTAAATCAACAGGAATTAGTATGTTCTGCAGTGATAGTGTAAATTTTGGTTTAGTACATTGTGTGAACCCAGACTCTTGCAGTTTGCATACTATAATTAAGGCTTAACATATTGTGTAAATCTGACCAATTGTGTGCTATTCAACAAACCATGGTTAAGCATATTAATATAATATGTGAATCCAACCATAGCTTTCTTTAATTTAATAGACATTGCTTTAGATTACTTATAAGATTCTTACTTGACATATGTTTAATGCATCAGAACTAATTAAAATATTGCTATTTTTATCACATATCATTCTAAGACTCTGCTGTGGTCCATGGGAATTTATTAGACAATAATAGACAGTCCTTCCAATACACTATCTCCATTCATCACAACTGGTCAGTCTATACACAACGTGGATCACTTATAGTCTTTTGGGCAATTTAGACTGGCAAACCTGGAAGTAAGTTATTAGTTTCCACATCCTGGAGATACTAACAAGAACAGCTTAATTTTGAGCCCATTTTTGCTCTCTAATTCTTAGAAATGGTTAAAAGAGGATGGGTGTTTGTCCACATAGCTGCCAGCTTTGAAAGGATTGGAACAACAACTGAACTGATCCAGGTGACCAACTAGGGAACTCCAAACAAGTTGACCAAGTATTATTCCATTACTACAAGTAGTTTTGTGTTTGTCATTTAGTGTGTTAAAAAAAAAAAAACCTCCATAAAGAGGATTGTCATAGGCTCCTCTTTTGCTAAGCACTGGGACACTTCCCATTGGGATAACAACATTATGAAACTATCTTGGCAGAGACTAGAAAAGAGTCAAGAGTTTACAGATAACAGATCATCAGAGTTGGAAGGGACCTTGTAGATCATCTAGTCCAACCCCCTGCCCAAGCGGGAGACCCTACACCATTTTTGACAAATGCAATCCAATCTCTTCTTGAAAGTCTCAAGTGTTGATGCTCCCACAACTTCTGAAGGCAAACTGTTCCATTGGTGATTATTCTCACTATCAAAAAGTTGAGGCCAGAATTCCTGGGAATGGAAAAATCCCCAGCACCACAAACTCCATAGAAACTTCAACATTGCTAATTTAAAAATGGCATCAAATTGAATTATCTTGAACCAGAATCAAGTTGGTTTGGTTGCCATAGAGACAATGGTAGAGTTCACCACCATTGGGCCACAGATCCAATCCAAGAAGGACACACTTGCTGAGTGGGAAAGTGCTCCTTTTAAAAAAAATAATGGTAGCTAGACACAAACACCGTTCTCTCTTCCTCAGAACTGGCTCAGCCACACTCCCACTTCTACCTGGCACTGCCTGTTCCCATCCCTGCAATGCACCAATGGCAGTTTCTGCTGCTTCACAGGATCAAAGCACCACAGGATTTCAAAAGGCACAAGATCTGTCTGGGATGCCTCTCTTCCTTCAGGCTAAATTGGGACTTCCTGGACAATGGGACAGTTGGGAGAAGATAACCAGGTAAGCCAGCCAATCCATGACAGCAACTGGTATGGTTGTCACCAACTGTTGCCAGTGCAGAGGTTCAGAAGGGACTAGAAGCAAAGTGGTTCTTCTCCATTAGCACTTTCAATTCCCTTTGCACTCAAGGCAGGGCTTTCTGAGCAAGCATTTCAACCTGGTTTACAGAGGTAGCATGAGGTGCTCCTAGACTTGGTATTTTTTGCACTTGGGGATTTTAGCTTTTTGATGTCAGAGAATTGGTTACTTTGCTACTTTAAAAGATCCTAGGACAAACACCAGTTTTTGGTCTTTGCTTCTTTCAAATGAGGGAGACCCAGACCACATAAATACCCATAGACAAGCAACAGAAAAGTGTAGGAATTATATGTGGGTTTCAAGTATGCTTTAACATTTAATTCAGGAGAATATTCCCATGCCCATTTTTTGTATAGTCTTTATATAGGTTCTGCTATCCTTTTCTGTTATTGCTTTGGAGAGGCATCATAGTTACTGTTTAATCACATAGGTTTAGCTTTTCCATTTTCTATGACTATCCAATTTTCTGTATGGACTACATATTTGTAACGGAAAAAAAGAGTGTATAATAGGAATGCTTTCTTGATCTGTAATGATGACATGAGAATGAAAGGAAAGAAAGAAAGGAAAAAGAGAGAGGGAGGAAGAGAGAAGGAGAATCTGCTAATAATATGGAATGGAAAATATAATTGATTACTGTAATTGTAATTGCATCAGCCAAACACAATACAGGATTATTTATTTAGTAGAATTCGAAGCAGTTTTCTATTATTTTTCTATTATTTGAGGTAATGGTGCCACCTAGTGGAAAGTTAAAATATTTCTTGGTTTAAAAAGACAAAATTGTCTTATTATTTTAGAAAAGCTAATGCCCTTGACAAACTGAAAGAAAAATGATACAGAATATAAAAGAAACACCAGCTATATTATTTTTACACAATTTCATAAAGGAATAAATTTCAAAGTTTTGCTATATCATAGTTATATCAAAAGCAGACTAAATCCCACGTTTCTTGAATTTTAATTACAAGGTAGGTTTAAAGTTTATAGCAAGGCAATTTTTTTTGCTTTAAATGAAAATGAATTGAGTTGGGCATCTTGAGTTTTCTCAAATGCTACCATATGGATATCATAATACATATCATATGTATTGGGGAAAGGTCAACATTTAATTATCAATTGCCCTTAAGAAAAAATCTTTCAGGAAGTAAGACTCCTGCCCACAGACAATCTCATTTCTCTGATTGATGAGGAAAGCACACACACACCCACTTCACCCCCTTTTTTTGTGATACCAGTAACAGTCCTTTGGGGATTCCTTGCTAAATCCTGGCACCTCACTGTAAAGAAATTAGAGCATAATGTTATCTTCATCTTATCAGCCAGGTTCTTGGCTGTTAAGCAATCAAACAACAATCTGATCACTGCAGTATTGCTGTCTCTGTTCTGGAAGATATATTGAAGCCCAATGTAACTGCCAAGTATATGTAAGTTCACGATTCCTAAATCATAACATATCAGAATGGATTTGTGTTGTGTTGGGAACAATGTGGTTCAAGATAGGAACTAATTTTTTTTCCTCCTGAACTCAACTCAAAGATTAAATTTGTCAATATTGATGAAAGGCTGCTTCAGGAAAACAACACGTTTTCTTTTTGTGAACACATAGACATTTAATAGATAAAGTTGCTTTTGTTCATTCTGACCCAGATCTGAGGTAGCAAATGTTACTGATAGTTGGGTCTTCAGCCTCTGCTTAAACACAATTAGTAAAATACAGGTACTCACTTCCTTGGATAAATTGCTCTTCTTAGTGCAATTTCCATCATCTGTTCTTCTGTGCAATTTCTCCCCATTAGTTTTAATTCTTCAGGCTGATGCAAGAGAGAACTTGTAGCTGCATCATGTGGTATCTGAACAGCTATTTCAAAAGTCCCTATGAGAGATAATCTTTCAATTTTTTTTTTTTAGACTTTGTTCCTGAGATTCTTCAGTTGTTTCTCATAAGCAACTTGCTTGCCTTTCTCTGCTCAGGGGAGTATAGGTAAGCCTCAAAAGATGAACAACAGTCCAATCCAATTGCTGGGAAATTTTATCTTGGAAACATTCCAAAGCCAGAGATTGGCAATCCAAGATTTAGGTAGACTAATTACCTAAAAAAAATTATAATGCTCCACAGGTTCCAGAGACTCCTCTGTATTTCTAACAAATTTACATGTTTGCCATTCATGTAAAAAATGAACATGCAGTTTCTTACTATAAATCTAGTTAAGTTGCCATAGGCAAATAGGCGGCAATATAAATAAAATACATAAATAAATAAATAAAATAAAACATCTGCTAGAAAACAACTAAACTGAGAGAGCCCCCTCTCTGAATTCCACAATACAGAAATTGTTTTGGATGCACGGTACTAAATATTTTTGTATATTCTGTTTTATGATAGCAATAGCACAGAAACTTATATGTCACTTCATAGTGCTTTACAGCAGTCTCTGAGCAGATTACAGAATCAGCATATTGCGCCCAGTCCTCTGGGTCCTCATTTTACCAACCTTGGAAGTAGGGAAGGCTGAGTCGACCTTGAACTGTGAGAATCGAACAGCTGGAAGTTGAAAGAATTAGCCTGCAATATTTCATTTTAATCACTGCGTCACCATATCTCCTGATATAAAAGTTAGAGCTTTCTTTATTTAAAGCAATAAATAAAATTAGCATCTATATATTACTCATATTATCTCCCACCCTCTCCCTCTCCCTATCTCCTATCTTCTATCTATCTAATTTTGTTAATCATTTCTTGAAGACCAACAGAAGGTTGGACCACCATGGTTTGTGGAGATGAATACCAAAGTCTGTTTTTAAATAAGGAATAAGTGGAATAAGCTACTGACATAAATTGACATATACATATCTTCCATGGAATGCTAGGTTTCATCAAATGCAAATGCAGGTATATGTTATAGGTATACAGTATTCTGTATTGGTTCAAGGGTGCACTTAATATATTACATCCAATTCTGGATACATTTTAGGAAGGATACTGAAAAACTGGAGCATTAATAGTGGGGAGAACCAAGATAGTAAGATGCTTGGAGGTGACTTTAGGGAGACATGATATCTGTCCAAATATCTGAAAGCTTGTCCTATGCAAAATGGGGCCAAATTGTTCCATAAATCAGGACAAGAAAAAGGGGATTTAAAGCACAAGGAAGAAAATGGCAACTGGACACCAAGGAAATTGCCCGTATGTTAACAACCGCTCAGCAATGGAACAGCTGGTTTTGGAATGTGGTGAACTTTCTATTGAGGGTATTTCAAAAGAGAACTGATGATGAAGAAATTGAATTACTTCAAAGTAATTTCCGATCTTTGTATTCTCTCTCTTTCTCAGAAATGCTAAACAGCATATGTATCAAAAGCAACTACTATGTATCCAATGCATGTTTTATTTCTTCTGCAATCAGTGTTCAAATTCTTGTGTCTCTTTCTCCCACTCGCTCTATGTAAAGGGCTAAAAGTGGGAGAGACATTTTCCATCTGTCTCTTGTTATAGAAACAGCTAGATATGATATCAGGCAGTTTTCTTTGGACCCTGTGAGAACAAATTCTCATGGCTGTGTCTTTTTAGATGCTAAATCTGAAGGAAAGAGAAGTTTGTTTGAATTCATCATCTGTAAGCACAATAGATGTAACCTCAGCTTAATGGCCAGGGAGAGGTATTTTAAGGAAAAAAATATTCAGGGGTGAAACTATTTGTTATATCTTGCCAAGGAAATCTTCCTCTATTTTGTCATTAAGACAAAATTCTATTAGGTCTAATACAAATCAACTTTTCTAAACTTCGTTGCTGTGTATATATACAAAACCTGTCCACAGTTAACACCTGTGTTTTTAATCCGAGTTGGAAATTATGGAAATTTTTCATTTTTTCCCCTTGCTTAATTAACATGGGAAAGAGGAGCTTCCAGTAGAAGTGCATTTGATAGCTAAAGATTAATTCTCTGGACTGTAATTTCTCAAGACCCACTTTGCTGCAATTAAAACTGCTTTTATAGGAAGCATGAATCTTTTGGAGGACAACAAAATATTGGGAATGGATGAAGACTTCCCTAAATCAAACCTTGCCCCAGTCATGGTTCATTCAATCATGGCTTCTCAAAAGTATCACAGCTGGATTGGGTAACCCTGCACATTAATTTTTAAATTTTTTTTTACAAACTGCACAATAAGAGAAGGTGTGGTGTCTGGTTGTTTTTCACTTAGTACAAGGTATGCAGTAGATCTGTATATTGTTCTCTGTTTAAACCTCCTGTCATGATTGATAAGAAGTACAGTATAATTAGACATTGTGTGTGTGTGCACATGTATGCATGCACGAGCACACATACAGGTGTGCACGACAGACAGGTGCATTTTATGCACACTCAGAAAAATACTGCCTGGAAAGCCAATGGTTTTGGAAACAAAAATGACAAGTTTATTCTTCCAGTTGCAAGCAATGGAAAGTGTGGGTGTGTATACATACAATGCACATACTGCCCATCAATGTTAGCAAAGTGGGAAAAGAGGTAAGGAAGTGCTGAACAATGTTAAAAATCTGCTCCAAAATGAATGGTGCAAAAGTTGGATATTAAAGATCAGAAAAGGCCTGAGCATCTTACTTTATAAGTCCCTTTGAACATTTATGTGAAATATACATGCTTGACATAAATAAAGCACTTAGTCCTGCCCAGGAGAGACTTCTGAAAACATTAGGGCCATGTTGCCTGCAAGTGGTCTTCTGATTGTAAAGTTTTCCTGTGTCTGATCCATTCACAGGCCAATAAAAAGCACTGGTTTCTCTTCCAAACTTTCGGAAATAGATCCCAAAAGTGCCTCAGGCTGGAATAAACTCAGTAGAAAGGATATGGGTGGATTCACTTAATTCAAAATTAGATTCCTAAAAGGAAGAGGAAAGAAGCAGAAAAAAGGTTGCTCCCAAAGGTGAAGGAAGGATAAATACTGATCATCAGGTTACATATTGATTTACCATAGCATCGAAACTTGAAGGAGGATGGTTTGGGATTTATGCAAAACAAGATCTGTAGCATGATAAATTTAGGTTTATAGACTGGTTTCATGTTGTCATTGCCACTTGAATGACACATGAAGGAATGGGCTACTAAATTTAAACTGCAGATATTCAGACACCCACTATATGGCAACAAAGAGAAAGACAAAGCCATAACTGCCACCAAGTGGTTTCCTGGAATTTTGCAGCCCAGATCTGATAGCCATGAGAATAGATAGATAGATAGATAGATAGATAGATAGATAGATAGATAGATAGATAGATAGATAGATAGAACATTCCTGTTCCAAACAGTGATATGTCTATCTATGAGACATGTAGATATGAGTTTCTATATATTTTTCTTTCAGAAAAAAAATTAAACTGGGGGTTTGTTTCAAGTATTGCTTAATTTTGAATATCTTAGTGACCACCACCATTGTTTCTAACATAGACCATTTTGTTCTTTAATCACATATGTTTTGACAGTCTAAGCATTTCTTTCACATGAGACAAGTTGAACTACATTAATTTTAACAAACGAAGATCAGGATAGTATTGGCAAGGATGACATTGATGCTATTATAAATCTCTACAGAAATATTAGATGTTAGTCTGAGAGTAAAAGCAAAATAAACAATATCTTATCTTTCTACCATTATCTTCACTCTTCTTTGTTTTTTTTAAAAATAAATAAGAATATTCAAAAAAATCTTGACCTATTTCTTTCTTAAGGATTTGTTTAAAAGTACTGCTATTTTTTTTAATTAAGCTACTATTTCAGCTCTAATAGTCTGCCAGCTCCAATTTCATCAGCATTTATGTAAAGTTCTGCAACATGCCTCATATTGAACATTTTCAAAAGAAATAATTCAAAGAGGCAGCTAAAAATGCAAGCAAGGAAAAAAGTAAATTAAAAAAAATCAGAAAAGAAAGAAAAAAGATAGAAAGAGGTAGCTTCCAATCTTTATAGCAATTTTAAATACAATTATGAATACACTTTCTCTTTGTTACTTCCAAAATGCTTCATTTCTTTTTTTTATCAAATGTATATATTTAAGGTAAATACCTCTCTTCTCACACCAAATGTTCTTTCATTGTTGATTCATAAACCTATTTTAGCCCACATGACCTGGGAGTAGAGATAGGACTTTTACCAATCTTAAATTTCTTAACACTTCCCTGGCCTCCAAATGAACAATTTCTGGTGAAGTGCATGTTGTAAAGTACAGACATCCAACTTTATTGGTATTGCCAATGTTAGATCTGGGGTGGATCGGTCCGAAGGAGACACGAGACCATCTTAGTGAGTTCAGCTCTTTATTTAAGATAAGAACAGCCTGGATAATACAAGCCGTGGCAGCCCTTCATATAGGGCTGGCTAGCGGCTCGGCGGCCAATGGCAGCGCTTTGAATCTCCTGCAATCGGCGCAGCCAATCGCGGTAGATCCTTAGCGCTCCAATCACGGCCGGGGTTTCGAGCAATCAGGTCTCTGTCCGTCCAGACCAATCAGTTGTGAGGGTTTGGAGTATGTTAATACAGCACACGCCTCCCCTCTTGATTTCGTCTGTCGGTGCGTCGTGATGTAGTCGCATAGATAGGCGGGTCTTCGCACCTGCCTAGCTGACCTGCGCGGTTCAGGTCTAGTGTGGTCTTCGACCGGTTTGGAGAGTTTTTCTGTCGCTCCAGTTCCTTGGGATGGAACCGTCTGGAAGGGTGAGCCGGGCCTTTCTTGGCAGCTCCCTCCCAGTCTACCCGGGCTGGTTGAGCTGCCGCTCCTGTTGTTCCCACCAGATCTTTCCGTGCTGGTTGAACTGGCTTGGCTGCTCCCTCCAAGTGAAGATTCTGGGGATTCGTATCCTGTTGGTCCTGTGTTTACTGGTGAGTAGGACCGGTTTCTTTGTGGATTGTTTGTTCTGGGTGGGGGATGTTCCGCTTGCGCTAGGATATTCCCTTCGGCTCTTTCTTTAACGCTTGCAGTTTCCCCCCCTTCTAGTTTCTTGTTCGGGTGTCTGATTGGTGGTGACGGCTATTCTTGACCTTAGTTGGTTGATGTGCCATTTCCAGCTTTTCCCATCACTTGTTTCTAGCCGGTATGATAGGGGGCCGGTTATCTGGGTGATTGTTGCTGGTACCCAGAGTGGTTCTTCTGAGAGGTTTTTGGCGTATAATGGATCCCCTATGTTAAATTTTCTGTGTTTGCTGGAGGAACCTGGGGGTTTTTCTGGGTTATATGTTGGGTACATTCTATCTAGTGTCGATCATAGTTTTCTGCCCATCATTAGTTCTGCCGGGCTTCTATTGTGGTTGTGCTGGATGTAATGTGTTGAATGAGAAGCCTTTTATTGATTTTGTCCTGTATGTTGGCTGTTTCTATTTTCTGGATGGCTTTCTTCGTGTATTGGACCATGTGTTCTGCCTGCCTGTTCGCCGCCGGATTTGCCGGTGCGGTTAATGCATGCCGTATGCCTTGGCTTGCTTGTTGTTCGAATGCTAGTGCAGTGAACTGGGGCCCATTGTCCGACACTATTACATCTGGCAGGCCATGCGTGGCAAAGAGTTTACTCAGTTTCTTTATTACCGCCTCCGTTGTGGTGGACTTCATGGTGCTTACCTCCAGCCAGTTGGAGTAAGCATCTACTGTGATAAGGTACATGTGTCCCTTGGTTGGCCCCGCGAAGTCTATGTGAATCCTAAACCATGGGCCTCTTGGTGTTTCCCATTCTTGGGTTGGAGTGGCGGGAGGATTGGGTCTGGATTCTTGGCATTGTTTGCATTTGGCAACCCAGGTTTCAATCTGTTTGTCCATTCCTGGCCACCAAGCGTAGCTTCTGGCCAGGCTTTTCATCTTGACCATCCCTGGGTGCCCCTCATGCAACATCCCCAATACCCTTTCTTGTAATGTTTCCGGGATTACCACTCTGTCCCCCCAAAGTATTCAGCCCTTCTCGGTAAAGAATTCAGTCTGTCTGTTCTGGAAGGGTCTGAATAGTTCGTCCCTGTCCCCTTCCGGCCACCTTTTTCCAACCCAGTTCAAGACTCGCGCCAGCCGCTTGTCTTTATTTGTTTCTCTGGCAATGTCTGGCGCAGTCACGAGTGGGTTGGATATTGTCTCTATTTGGAGTACCTCTGTTTTGGATGCCAGGTCGTCTTCCTGGTCAGGTCATGGTGAGCAACTCAGGGCGTCTGCGTGGGCGATGTTCTTGCCGGGTCGGTGTATCAGCTGGTAATTGTATGTTGCTAGGAATTCGGACCACCTTGTCATTCTTGGCGATAGAATGTTCGGTGTGGCCCTGTTTCCTGCCAGGATTCCTAGCAGCGGCTTGTGATCCGTAATGATTGTAAAAGTCCTACCGTAAAGGTATTCGTGAAATTTCTTGAAGCCGGCAACGACTGCTAGGGCCTCTTTGTCAAGTTGGCTGTAGTTCTGCTCTGGCTTTGAAAGTGTCCTTGATGAGAAGGCAATGGGTGCTTCCCTCCCGTCTGGTAGCTGATGGCTGAGGATGGTGCCAATCCCAAATGGCGATGTGTTGCATGTTACCATTAATAGCAGGGTGTCGCTGTACTGGATTAGTACCGCGTCAGATGTTAGCAGGTTCTTTGTGTTGGTGAAGGCTCTCTCCTCCCATGCTCCCCAAGTCCAGGTTGCTGTTTTATCTAACAGCCTATGCAATGGTTCCGCCACGGTTGCCTTTTGAGGTAGGAAGACATTGTAAAAGTTTAACAATCCCAAGAAAGCTTTTAGCTCTGTTTTATTTTTGGGCCGTGGCGCTTCCCTTATGGCTCTCAGTTTCTTTTCTGTGGGGTGGATCCCTTGCTTATCTAGGAGGTACACTAGAAATTCAACCCTCTCTGCCCGTAGTTGGCATTTCCCTTTTTTAACTTTGGTCCCGGGTCTCTGAATTTCTTTAGTACCTCCCTTAACCGGGCTTCCAGTTGTTTTTCGTTTTTCACAGTCACCAGCATGGCATCAAAGTAGGGCACCACCCCTTCTATGCCCTGGAGGAGTCTTTCCATGAGGCTTTGGAAGACCTCGGGTGCCACGCTGACTCCAAATTGGAGCTGGTTGTAGCGGAAAGCCCCCCGATGTGTTACGATGGTTTGGGCTTCTGCGGTTGTGGCGTCGACCGGCAGTTGCTGGTAGGCTTGTGCCAGGTCGAGTTTTGCAAAAATCCAGCCTCCCCCCAGTGAGTGCAGAAAGTGCTGGACTACTGGGACGGGGTATGCGCTTTGTTGGAGTGCATGGTTTAGGGTGGCCTTATTGTCACCACAAATTCTCACTGACCCATCTGGCTTGATGGGGGTGACAATTGGGGTCTCCCACCGGGCATGATTGATCGGTTCCAGCACCCCTTGCACGATGAGCTTATTTAGCTGCTCATCGATTTTGGGCTTGAGTGCAAATGGGACTCGCCTGGGCTTAAGGTGGATTGGTGCGATGCTCGGGTCTATATTGAATGAGATAGGGGACCCCCGGTACTTGCCTAGGCTGTCATCGAAGACTTCCTGGAAGTCCCTCATGAGCGCCGTTTCCCAATCCACCTCTCTGATGTGGTGGATGGCGGTTACTTCGATGCCCAGGGGTGCGAACCACTGTAGTCCCAATAGGCTCAGTCGATCTCAGTCGACGATCGTCAGGGGTAGCACTTCGGTGTGGCCCTTGAAGGTGACTTTAAAATGGTCTCTGCTGACTACAGGGATGCGGTTCCCTTGATAGTCTTTGAGGGTTAGTGTTTGATCTTCTAGTTCGTGGCGGCGGATGGTGGAGACTAGGCGCTTGAGTGTGCACCATGAGACCATTGAGAAGAAGGACCCAGAGTCCACCTCCATGTCGCATGGCTGGTCTTCTATCCCCACCATCACGTGTGCCTTCCTGGCGTCGCTTGTGGAGGAATGGCCGATGACGACGGTTTGGTGTGTTTCCTCCCTTTGTCTTGTCTCGCGGAGTCGCCTGTTCCAACCCTCTCAGCTCCAGCGGTTCTCTGTCTGGTGATCATGGTTTCTGGTGGGGGTGTTCTCCCACCGTCGGGAGCTGCCATCTCGTCGTCTGGGGCTGCCTTCTTGTCATCGTGGGCTGTAGTGTCTTTTATTCCGGCACACCTTGACAATGTGCCCCCGTTTCTCGCAATGCCAGCAGATGGCATCGAGGAAATGGCAGTCTGCCTGGGGGTGATCACCGCCGCAGCCGGCGCACTGGAACCTCGACTTACGACCTCGTGGTTCCTGCCACTCCAGCACTGCTTGAAGGCAGTGGATCTCCTCCTCCTCCTCCTCAGTCTCTGAGAAGGAGTCAATGTCGCCAGGGTGTGTGGTTGTGTCTTGGTCGGTTTTGGGTCACTTCTCAGGGGTCGAGTTCATCTCTCTGGCCACCGGTCGTGGCGCGATGCTCGATTGTCACATCCGAGCTGCTGATTTCTTGGCTGCTTCAGCCGCAGCTGCCTTGGTGAGGGCATCGGCGAGGGAGATGTCGCCCCTTGCCATGATGTGGTTCTGGAGGACAGGGTCTTGAAGTCCTAGGATGATGCGGTCTCTCAGGGCCTCGTCCAGATTGGCGAACTCGCACAGGCTGCCCAAGTCTCGTAGTGCCGCCATGAAGTCGCCAAGCCCCTTGCCCTCGCGTTGATCCCGCCTGTAGAACTCGTGCCACCGGATAAGGATGGGCACGACAGGGGCGTAGTGGCTTCACAGTAGGGGCTCGAGGTCACCCCATTCCATGGTCTTAACGTCCTCTGGTTTGGCCAAGGCTTTGGCCATCTTGAACGCTGTGGGCCCGCGGTGTGTGAGAAACACGGCTCTTTTTTTGTGGCCGTTGGCGTCTTTAAGATTGCTACTCTCGAGTAACATTTGGAACCTCTTGGTATAGGATTCCCAGTCCTCAGTAGCAGGGTTGAAGGGTGCAGGTGGCGAGTTGATGCGGACATGCTGGCTGCTGCCGCATGCCGCTTCACCACGTGCTGGGCTCTCCTTGTCTCACGATTCCACCTTCGTCGCCAGTGTTAGATCAGGGGTGGATTGGTCCAAAGGAGACACGAGACCATCTTAGTGAGTTCAGCTCTATTTAGGATAAGAACAGTCTGGATAATACCAGCCACGGCAGCCCTTCATATAGGGCTGGCTAGCGGCTCGGCGGCCAATGGCAGCACTTTGAATCTCTCGCGATTGGCACAGCCAATCACGGTAGATCCTTAGAGTTCCAATCACGGCCGGGGTTTTGAGCAATCTGGTCCCTGTCCATTCGGACCAATCAGTTGTGAGGGTTTGGAGTATGCTAATACAGCACAGCCAGTACTCTGGAAGTGCTAGAGATGATTCTGACAACTCCTGTGTGCAGACAACAGCTGTGCCCAGAAATTCACTCATGTTAGAGAAAGGAGAATGCATTATACAATATACTATGGCCATTATAGTCACTCAACACACTAAGAAAAACCAAAACAAAGATGTCATGTTTTACTAAGATACATGAAACTAATCACAGTGACGGTTTTTTGTGTGTGTAATGTTGGCATATTATGTGAACTCGGGTACTATGGTATGTAAATCATATGTTATGCTTGGGGTGGGATTCTACCAGTTTGCACCTATTCGCTAGAACTGGTTGTTAACATTCTAAGCAGTTTGGAGAACCGGTTGTTAGAAGAAATTACTGGCCTAATCCTGTAAGGAAGACAGGAAGGAAACATTCTGGTGTTGCTTACAGAAACTGCCTCTTTATTAATTCTTATTACATTCTTGGCAGGACTAGACTTCCTGTCTCAGGAACTTCTCTAGAGTTTTTTCCCCTACTTTGCTTGTGTGGAGTGACCATTCAAAGTTACGATGGCACTGAAAAAAGTGACTTATGACAATTTTTCGCACTTATGACTGTTGCAGCATCCCCACAGTCATGAGAGGCCAGGCGAGGAGATGCGTGCCTCGATGTGAGTGATATTGAATTGGCTACGCCCAGCCAATGACCACCAAGCCATGCCCACTAATTTAGCCACACCCACATAACTGGTTGTTAAAAAATTTGAATCCCACCCTTGGTTGTGCTTAGTGCAACATGTAATCCTAGCTAATTATGACTTTCAATAAAATCCAGAAAACATAACTTAGTCCATCCTTGAATCCATATATCTTATACATTTGCAAATGTGACAGCAGTAATGAAGATACACATATTAAAATAAAAATGTAAAATATATTACATTATAATTTGTTATTTCAGTTTTTTTTCACCCTTTATTCCTGAATGTGCATTAGTTTTGAATAGTTCAAAAGAGTTTTCTTTTGAATGGACTCATCTTGCAAAAACACACAGAACTTTAACTAATTCAGCCAACTAAATCCTAGCCTTTAGATTTTAATTAGAGATGCAAATGATCATGCAAATGAATACCATCAATTAAACTTCTGGCATGAAATAATATTATTTAAATATTTCCTTGTTCTCTGGGTTACTTTGGCATAACTCCTGTAGAACTTGAAAGCCTTGTTATAATTGCTCAGGCTTCCAAAAAATTAAGAAAAGAAAGAAAGAAAAGAAAAATAAAGAAAAAACATGTCCAAGCAGAAGGGCCAGGAAACCCTTAAATAAGAAATAATAGCACCTTCATAACTAGCTTCCTAACTGCCTAATCAATTTATATATTTTTTCAAGTTGACCAGTTTCATATGTATGGAATTTATGAATCTTGTTTAATATTTCTTTATTGTTTTCCATATATTATCTATCATCAGGTAGCCTCAGATGTTCATATTTATGAAAAAAGGACAAAATATTTTCCTTAACCTTGAAATCTCAAAAACCTGATATCTTAATAACTTTGTTTAGAAAAGTTTTATTGTCAGGTAGCTTAGAAACAATTTAAGCCATACATTCTTATTATACAATTTTTAATTTTTCTAAGAAATGAGTGCCTTAAATTCAAAGCCAGATTGCCCTAATCTGGGTTACCCAAATGGACTCTCTGTACCCCACCAACAAAAGTTCTGAATTTCCATGCTCAATGATGCTTTGGACAATGCTCTTATTCTCTCCCAATGCTTCCACGTACTATGTATTTTTACACCTTTTCTAATAGTGCTTGTGTGAACAAACCTAGATTATAATACTTGCTTATATTGCAATCATATCAAAGGTGGTATTCAGCAGGTTCTGACCAGTACTGGAGAACCGGTAGCCGAAATTTTGAGTAGTTTGGAGAACTGGCAAACACTACCTCTGACTGGAGATTTTATAGGATCCTTCCCCTGCCACGCCCAGCAAGCCATGCCCACAGAACCATTAGTAAAAAAATTGAATCCTACCACTGGCCTTGGATACAAAATTCATTTGAATTGCCTGGACTCCTGATTTCCTGCGCTTGACAATATCTCAACTTGGCGCTTTCAGATTTATTGTGTTTCAAGCAGTGGTGGTATTCGACCGGTTCTGGAGAGCCGGTAGCAGCAATGAGCAGTGGAGACTGAACCGGTTCTCTTCGCTGCTCTGTGTTTGGCCCACCAGCCCGCCCGGACTCCCATACTCACTTTTATGGCCAGAATTCAAAGCACAGTTCCTTTGCGCGGTGCAAAATAGTGCTGTGCAGCAGCTGCTGCAATGACCAGCATTGTGCAGGCTTGCAGGAGGCAAGTTAGAATGCCTCTGTGCCTGTGCAAAGTGTGTGTTTGGCACGTGCATGCACGCAAAGTGTGTGTATATGCACAAAGCTCGGCCACCAAGCCACGCCCACCGAACCAGTGGCAACTTTATTTGAATACTACCACTGATTTCAAGCCTTATAATTCCCAAATAGAATAACCCATGACCGTTGGAAATGAAGTTATATTACCTGCAGAATTTCAACTTGGGGAATGCTACTTACAAAATTAGGAAATGGGGAGTAAAATTATTCATACTTCCTGCAATTGAATCCCACCACTGGATCATATCTGCCACAGCTCTCCTACATTTGTTGCTTTTCTAGCAGATTTTGTCTACAAGATCCAGAATGCCCAACAGCCTGACTATGCTGGTGTTTCTATTTATTAGGACATAAGCTGTATTGAAAATAGATCTTTTCAAATAGGTAGGAACAGGATTATAAATTAAACATCTTCAAAATTGCCACGGTGTTTGCCATGACATGGCCATGACAGTCACTTAACTGCCAAATTCATCAATTTTAGTCAAGGTGTTTAATTAGATCCCTAGTATCTAAAAATGCTTACTGGTGGAAATTGGGTTTTTTTTTAATGAGTAACTGTTTCAAAAGTCCCTAGGAGAGAATAAATACACAGCTAATCCTTGATTTATGACCATTCATACAGCGATCATTCAAAGTTATGACTATGCTGAATGAATATATGACCTGTGCTTGATCTTATGTAATCAAAATTTGGGTACTCCTATGATCATGGGGGCGCTACCATCAGCTGATCACCTCCCACCCATCTATGCCCTTTTGACCTCCTGCCACTCTGTACTCTGCCATCCCAGTGACCTTTGGCATTTTTTGTTTCCAGTTCTTTTCCACCCTTGATCCTTCACATCAAAAAGCCCCTTGGCCTCATACTTGCTTACTTCCTCAGGCTGGAATTGGGCTTCTTGGGGCACTGCAGATCTGGGACTGCTGCTTGCTTGTCACTGCTTCTTGCAACATTCCAGGAAGCCCAATCCCAGCCTGGGGCACCACATAAGAAAGAAGCAAGCAACAGCCCCAGGTCCATAGCATCAAAATGCCTCTTCATGCCATGGGGGGGGGGAGTGAACCCCCCCAAAAAATGCCCTTTGGCTGCTTTTGACTTTTTTCCCCCCCAAAGTGCAAGGGGGCTTTTTGATGTCATACCTCTTTTAGCCTTTTTTCCCCCAACAGCCAACACCCAGCCACAGCCCAGCCCAAACACACTTTATCAACAGTGGAAGTAAGACTCAATAGATGTGGTGGAGCCCAGGGTGGTAGGAGTTTCAGAGTTGAGAGTGGCAAGGGCAAAGTAGGACTGGACTAGGGTGCCGCAGCTTCCTGGGGGAACGGCTAGCAATCCTAGAGCTGTGTGGTTCTGGGGTTATTTCTTGCCCTGTGGGGTAGCAAATAGCCCCAGAACCATGCAGCTCTGGGATTGCTTGCCATGCACTAGGAGGCCAGTCAAAAGGGAAGATATGGCGCCAGGGAGATAGATAAGTGGGTGGATGGAGTTGAAAATAGCAGTCAGAAGGTTGGCTCCCCACCTTACTGAGGGCTTGGAAGTCATATGATATCTTACTTTATGATTGCTTGGCCATGGAAATTCTACTCCCATTTGTGATTGCAAGTCAAGGACTAACTAAATATATTCATACAAATAGAGAAACTTTTCTTTTTAAAAATGAAGGACAGTTTTTTCCCACTGTTCCCTTGAAGATTATTTTGTATTTTGATATTTGATATCTTTTGTAAGACGGCACAATGGCAAGGATAAGACAATATGTAAGTAAACAGGCAGATGCTATACTGGGAGCCATACATTCTACTACTGAAGGTGGACAAAGTCACATTTGCTCAACAACCCTACTGTGATTGGCATAAAACAAAAATACAGTAGGATGTACCAGTAGGATTAGAGTACAAATGGCATGATGCAACACAGTATCTATACACATAACACATGTGCCACAAATCTTTCCAAGGAAGATCCATGGTGTTTTTTTTCCTGCTTTTTCAACAATGTTGCAGTGCTGTATTGTACACTCTAACTTCATAAATGAATCAGAAGACCAACTTCTGCGCTGATAAAAAAGTGTCTTTGCTCAGCTCTACCAGCTAGTGAGAAAAATCTACTTTCATCTTCTCCATGAGGTGGAGGTGTGTTAAACAATGCTGGGAAAATATGGAAGGTTAAAATGGAAAAGTAAGAGGAGGGTGTAGTGTAAAGTTCTGTCTAGTGTATCTTGTTCAGTGGATACTTAAAGTGAGCAAATAGGGGCTTGCAGGGGCTTATGCCCTCCTAATGAACGAGGATCCTGGGTGGCCCAGTCACCCTAATGTTCTGGATTCTCACAACAAACTGAAAGAGAATCTGGACTTCCTGACTGGGTTGAACCAGAAGTTAAAACGAGACTGGCTAATTTGTAGTTCTGCAAATGATGCAAACTCAAATGTACTCTGCTGCGGGGCAGTGATTATTTCTGTTTCCCACACGAGACAAGGCCGTTTTACAAACTCAAAACAATACAACCAGCCCGCTAATTCCTTATAATGCGGTAGCCTAGTGGCACAAATACCCCCGAGGGTGCATTTCCTTTCTTGTCTCCTCCTGGACTGTAGCTTGACAGCCACTCTCTTGAGCCCAACTGAGGCCACGGGCCAGGACGATTGTCGGGACCGGCCTGAGGTTCCACGAGGGATCCGCGCACCTCTCAGCCCCTGAGGCGAGCCGCACCTTCAGCGGCCCTTTGCCCTCGCCCTCCAGCTCGGAGGCGGGACCGAGAGAGGGCGTCCCTCGCCCGCCCAGGTGCCTTTTTAAAGTGATCCGGGAGCGCCGGGCGCTGAGAGTGCAGCGCCATGCCGAGCCAGGGAAGCGGCGGATCGCGACGCAGCAGCAGAAGCTGGCACCATGCGCCTGCCGCCGGGGGAGACCGCGCTGCTGCCTCTGCGCGCTTCTCTGATTGCCACAGCCGCCACTTACTGCCTGCTGCTCTTGCAAGTGGACGCCTATTTCGGGTCAGCGGCGTTTTCTCCTTTTGACGCGGCTTCGGACTTGAGACCTTCTGCTCTAAGTTTAGATTACATCTTTTCTGTTCAGGTGTTCTCTTCCTCCCCCCCTCCATTTTTTTTTTTTTAAAAAAATCGTTTTTATACGAATTTGGTTTTGAATAGCTTTTCTATTTTCTTTCCTGCTCTCTAAACCTAACTCTTTGCTTTCAGATGGCGAAGCTAAACCGGCTTAACAGGTGTCCGTCCGACTGACTTCCGACGCGACAGTGGACACGCCTAAAGTTGTCCTGTCCCCCTTCTGTCCTGTTGATTTTAAATGGCATATATCCCTCTCTCCGTTATCTCTTTCTCTTTCGTTTTCTTCCATCAAACAATCCATTCTGAATGGTTGGATACATAGTTGCAATCCTAAACGCTGCCTGGGATTATACGGTTCTTTCTTTTCAGCGATTTACGCTTTGAAGAAAGTTGCTGTATCTCAATTGCTAGCCAGGCGCGATACCGGTTTTACAGTTATCCTGCGAGTACATCACAAACTCAACTCAACCTTCGGGCGAACCTGACAGGAGACGACGGCATCAGTTAGACCTGCTGGAGGTGATCCTTCAGGTCCTCTCCCCGCCTCTCCTCTTCTGGCTCCAAATGTTCTTTGCAGCAGATCCATCGCCAGCTCAAAGATTACACTTACTAGGCTGAAGCGCGTAGTCGATAGAAAACGGACGGGGCTTTATGAAAGACACGGGGCCAGATTTGAACCATCTAAACATTGCAATATTTTGTGTGATGGTGGTGGGCGGGATAAGTAAAGTATTCCATATTAATTTCTCGATATAGTTATGCTTACCTCTGGATCGTTACCTTTCAAGATTCTGACACGTTCTATGTTTCATTCTGTGATTGGAAGGTGGCTTTTAATTGCCCTCTCCCTCAAGAAGTTCAGAAAACTCTTCCATGCCCTGCAGGCTTTGGAATTTTTGCTGAACTAGCTCACTGCAATATGGGTGAATTTGGTCCGTTGTGAAGTCTTATCATTTGGGTTGATCTGCATGTATATTTGCTAGGAGTTCCAAGCCCTGGAAGGGAGGACCAGAAGCCTCGTGATTTATTATATAATTAGTATCTTTTACAAGGTGATACAGTCTCAGCCATGTTTAGTTCTATTGAAATGATTGAAATGAACTCCTTATAATTTCAGAGGATCCCTAAATATGTTAAAATTGGATCTACTTGTACATTTTTACATCTTTTTATTCTTTATTACAAGCTGGAGGCCATGACATAAAGCAATCTCAAGAATTTGGGATTGTACATAAATTGCACAGTACTGTAAGTAGTCTGAGGATGCATATATGTGTGCCTTGTGATGCAGGTATTTGAAATTCTCTTAAGATTTGAATTTCAAGAGATTGTATTTGCATAAAAACTTGCATTCTAGCTTAGTTTCAACAATGCAAGTGTTTTTATATCTTTAGTAAACCAGGAAGCAGAATTCAGTTTGCTAATCGTAAATTTGGGAGCAGCTCATGATGTAATCCGTGTTTTTGTCTGCTTACAAAATTTCTCCCCAAAACTCAGTATTTTTTCAAATACTGAGAAGTGAGTTTCCTGCAGAAGCAATAGTGTCAAGGTAGTTTTCTGACCTTATTACAGGTTTGTTTAATTACGGTTTCCTAAATAAACTACAGTTTGTTGAGTTCTAGTTATACATTAAGGCATAAACAGTTATATACAAACCATGTTGGATGTGTTAGCATAATGCCAAAAATTAAGCCTCATTGTGGTTTCCTACATTGTATAAATACATAGGTAGGGGTTTCATATAAATATAGTTTGGGTTCTAGAATTCTTTATTTTCTACTTACTTTCTTCCATAAGGTTTAAATTATCCAAATGTAGATATTTTCCACATATCTTTTCCCAGTATTTCTTCCATCCCCCCCACAAAAAAAAGTCTGTTAAAGAGGGGGAAATGGAAAGTACAATGCTGTCTGATTAGATTAGGACTTCAGATATGACAAACTGGTGCTTTTAAATGTTACAAAGTACAGGCCTCATCCTCCCTGACAATTGACCATTCTAATGGCAATTGTAGTCTAAAAAATCTGCAGAATACAGATTGCCTACTTCTAGACTAAAGCACTTCAGGGCTCCTTCTTAGTAGTTATTCTTATTCTTCATTATTAAGGATTACAGAAACCAATAATATACTCTTATAAGGCTTTGATTTTTTTAAAAAATACTGAGTCTTGAATTCTAAAAGTTCAGAATGGGGCTTTGAGATTTGAATTGTTTTCAGCACCTGTTTTGGAGAAAGATGGGAATAATAAAATGTTTTTGAACTTCTGCATATATTTTTCCTTACAGCAAAGATCTACTAAGCCTCCTTATGTGAATTTGTGTCAAGTTTGAAATGCTGTGTTCAATTTTGTACACTGCATCCAACAATATACAAATAATACTGTTTGAATCCAAGACCAGGAAGCAGATTAAATGTATTTGAAATCACTAGCAATGTATCTACATTCTACGGATGTTGATGGGTGAATTAGGATCAAACCTGGATCTGATCTAAGGATACAAGCATTATCTGACAGAGTTTCATAGAGGTAGCTGCTTAGCTTCTCCCAAGAGATGATAATTACAATCTTAGTCAAAACATACAGCAACCTAGATACTCTCTATATCAGTGGTTTCAGATCTTGGCATCTTAAAGATTTGTGGATTAATTCTGAGAATTCCTCAGCCAGCAGCCCGGCCATCTTTTTAGCATTTTAGTATGTTGGGACTGCACACTTTGAAATACTGGCTGGGAATGCCAAGAATTATAACAGTATCTCTCATCTGGGATGCTGTGTCTATTTCTACTTGCATTTCAGAATGAGATCTCTGTCAGCCTTTTCTCCTTTCAGGAAGTGCATGCTGATATCCCAAGCAAGAGGTAATATTCTTTTTCCCCCAGCTATCACTTCCTTAATGCAAAACAAATATTGATTATTGCTTTAAGTGGATTTGGTTGTTTAAGCAACTTAAGGGAACCGCAATTTTGAAACAGCTTTGTTCCTTTAGTTGATAAAACATTTTATTCCAATTCTTTATGGGAACTGTTGCATATTTTGAGTGAGTTTCCTGTTTGTTATTACCAGCCTTCCAATGCAGGGACCAGCCACAGATAAATGCTGGAATTTGTAGATTCTACTTTCTGTTTCTGAAAGCTAATGAGTGAGCTTGTTGATGCTCTTTGTCAACAACACTAGCCAGGTTGGATAGTTTTAAGAGCAAACCTGTAGATTCAAGGAAGGTTAGGCTGTTTGTGAGTAATAATACTACCTGTAAAATCATAGGCACTTTGCCTTAAATAATAGTTGCCAGGAAATGACAGAAGTGAGCTTCAGAAACACATCCAGTTGGGCACTGTGTAACAGAGGATAGATGTTGTTAAGCCAGGGGAGATATCTAACATGGGGCCTGTAGGTACTTAGCATCCCAGGTCCTTCCTTGCCCTTCAAGAAACCTGGTTGTGCTGAGCTCCAATAGGAACTGCTGTGAACAGCAGGGGTAATGGAAAAAGGAATCATTTTCTCCTCCAGAAGCTGCCATGCTTCAGAAGCTGCCATTGCTTGGTCATTAGCATTAGCACCAGTTTCCCCTTTCTTCTCTAATCTTTATCAGTTGGATTGTCTGGAAGGGCAAGGAGGCTGACCACACAATGGAATTGAAACCCCCAGGGTCTCTGCCAACTTTCCCAGGATCAATTGATTGCTGTTTTGTTCCCCAGGTCTGCTGGGGGGGGGGGAGGAAATGCAATTTTATGACCCTCCTCATCCTCTGGTAAACAACTTCTCTTTAGCCCTGCTGTAATCATTGCTGGGTGAATTGCAATTGAGAGAGCTTGCGTTCAGCCCAGGGATCTCTCCTGATGTTCTGATCTCAGTGCATGGCTGCATTACAGGACTTAGATGATCTGGAGGAGTTGGCAGCAAAGGAGGAGGAGGAAGAGGAGGAGGAGAGCAGAATTTTGTTCTATAACTTTGACTTTTCTGGACATAAAGGGGGGCAGGAACCAAGGCTGACATGGGAGGTGATGTAGACAGATATGCAAGATCTATTACTAGAGTGATGATGAATGAAAACTATTTTAAGTCTACAAGTAACAACCTACATAAGTGCCTCAGTGAACTGGGGAGTGATCCCTTATTCACTTTATTCGTTATAAAAAGGGAAGTGGTTGTATAAGCACACTTGCAAGATTCTGTTATTATAACCAATTCAATACAAATTTGAGTCATCCTGTGGAGCGGATCTAGTCTATCTAGAGGCCTGGTCTGGTCTACCTACATGTGTTGACCTACAATTCCTTTCACCCATAGGCATCTTTAGTTTCCCATAGGATGCTAAACTAGAATGATTCTGATATGTTTTGTGGAACACTGTTGCTTGAGGATGAAGGGAGTTGTAGTTCAACACATCTGGAAGTATTAGAATTGATCCCAGAAAAATCAGCTAAAGCCTCTGAGCCATATATGAATGGGTTTCCCAACAGAGAAGTGGAGAAAAGATAGCAAATTGACAGTGATTGATGCAAAGACTCTGCAGATAGCAAGAAAGCAGTTTTAGAATAAGGAATTTGGGGCAAGGTGTTGGATGCTAGACTTAAATAACAGGACCCAATGGACAGAATTCTATATATTGGAGGGGGCTATAAATTTATATGTCAGTCCCATTTCATCAAATACAACTGAGACAGACCAACTAGGACCAACATTCTATTAACAGTGATTTCTACTATTTTCAAAAAACAGTTCCAAGCAACTATTTTCAATGTATTTTATAATGAAAACATTCAATTTTATTTTAACATTATCCAAATTTGTTCAATTATGTCTTTACAATTATGTTTCCATCTTTGTCTCAGCTTGCTCACTAGTCATTATTCATCCTGCTTTGGTTCCAATCTTTGCATGCTGTTGCTTTGTTACACTCTTGAGTGATATAGCTGCTATCCTAGTCACTTGCGCAATGGGTCCCTATTTTGTTTGCATAGCAAATCTACATAGCTGCCCGTATCAAAAAGTGACTCTTGCCAGCTTACAAGAAGAAATAATGATTAAATCATATCACAATATAAAGAAGATCGAACAGAAATAACAATAAATATAAAATATAAAAACATAGAAGAACCTTAGGAGAGCAGAAGGATAATCATCATTCAGACATCTTACAGGCTCACCATTTGATCCCCAAGATAGATGGAAGAACCATAGTTCCAAAACATTCCAAAAGGCTAACATAGATGGAGCTAACCTTATCTCAGAGGGAGTGATGTTCTGGAAGGTGGAAACTACAGCAGAAAAAAAGGTTGCATTTTGGGACCCACCATGAGGATTTCCTTAGCAGTCTGGATCTGGATCATATCTCTTTTGTAGGACCTGATGGGATGGATAGATGCAACAACAGCAACTGGAATTGTACCTGGAAGCAAATCAGCAACTAATGTAGTTTATGGAGCAAAGATGTAAGATGTGTCATCCAAGAGGCACACATAACTGCCCATGTAACCACATTCAGCTGCTAAAGCTTCCAGATGCTCTTCAAGGGCAGCTCCAGGTAGAGTGCATAATAATAATCCATTCTTGAAGTAACCAGGGCATGAATGAAAATGTATAGATCCTCATACTGCAGGAAGAGGTGTAGGTAATGCAGAACACAAATCAGTACAAATATTTAATGCAGCAAGCAGTGATTAATATCTAAATCAGTTGTCCCTACTTCCTACAGCAATGTTGAACTATATTTCTCATAATTTACAACAAGCATTAAGAACATAACTTCTTGGAAATTCAGCCAATACCAATAACTTGTGATTTAGGACTGTTTTTGTCTAGTCCAAGGACTACTATTATCCAAATAATTCTATAAATTGATAGTTACAGAAAATTTATATTGTATAGTAGCATTATTAATCCTCAAGCGATTTGGAAATTGCTGTCTTCTGTTGGGTGCAACAGAAGACAGCAATTTCCAAATCGTTTGAGGATCCATCTAGTTCACTTCCAAACTGATTGGAGCTCCAAGTGCCCAGAGGAAATTAGAACAGGGTAAGTGTTCAGCTGGTATGTGGGTGCTGGATAGACACAGCTTGTATCTTGATGAACCTGCGGCCATTTTGTTCTTAGTTGGTTATTTGGAAATTTTACTTATTTAATCATTAACCGACATTGTGCATTGGCTGGAAGAAGACCTCTGGGTGGGTGAGAGGGCTTGAGCATTCCACCCTTGATAGGTGATAAGCATCTCTTCCTTTGCGTGCTCTCTCAAGACTGAAGATTTTTTGGCTGCCTGGCGCTAGGCGTATGCATGCTTGATAGATCACAGGTTCTGATGTACCACCTGTCCTGTAAATGAACTCAGGTCAGGTCCAGGAAATGCCCAATCTCAGGACTGGGTTATATACAGGCAGCAGAGGCAAAATCTTGAGGGCAATAGCCATCAGCGGCATGAGTAATATCGGGAGAGACTTGAGACTTATGTTCAATTTCCTGGCAGTTTTCCTCTCTTTTTTTCTTCTACTGAGAGAATGGGGTTGAGTGAGAAGATGCCTGATTCTTTCCTCACATTTTTAGAGTCAGAATCAATCCACCTGCTCTTAAAGTGTTTTCTACCCATTAAAACAAAACTGTTGGAAGAAAAATGTATAACGATAAAATCATTAGACCTAAGGATGCATTTCAGGGTTATTTTTGGTGGGGGGCAATTAAAGGGCAGAGGATAGGAGGAAGAAATGGCTCAGAAGTATGTAACATCAATTGCATTCTCCTGGCTGTGATTTTTTTAACTAAACTCTGATATAATTTCTTAGAGCTATAGAAAGAGTAGCATGTTCCAAAGACATTTTAATACTATCCAAGTTTGTTGTTTCTAAGAACAAAATGGCCATTTTTATTTCATTGGGAAATTTGTTACAATAACTTTCCTTCTGAATTTAGACTATGAACACTTGGTCTTGTATGAAAAACTGAGTGATTCCTAAGTTGACAATCTTTCCTTCTACAATATATTAATTTGTGTGTGGTAACAGATGGAAAGATGATAGAGTCATAATGAAATATGAAATCAAGAATGCTAGAAAAATGCATGGCAAATAAATGAGCCTAGATATTCAAAGATCTATCTTCCCAAACTTGGTAAGACTACAAAATCCCAGTCAGTTTAAGATTTAATTCATAATTTGCTTTCAACCCTAAAATCTGGCCGATAAAATGAAACTATGATATAATCCCAATATAACATTCCACTTTGTAGATATCATCTAAATATTTTTATACTACTTTTATATTATTGTTCTTAGATAGTATGCATATGATGTAGCTAATGTGTCAGCAAGTTGGTTGATTTGGAAACAAAGTTAAGAGTAAATCCCCGGCTAGTAGGAAAGATTTAAATGCCATGTAAAAAAAAAAAAAACCCTCATCAAAAGAAAAAAAAAAGCAAGCTATCTTTAATAGTTCTTTCTGGTGATACCTAAATTCTGAAGACAAATTCTGAGAATACTAATTTCATATGAAGTGTGTACTTACATATAAAATTACCGTAGTTACCGTATAGCAAAGGGCAGCCTTTGAAACGATTAACTTATTCTAATTTAGGCTAAATGTGTGGATTTTGGAACAATCACATAAAATCTTCCAGTGCAATGAAATCCAGTTAAAGAATGTGGTTTCGCCTACTTCTGACTAAGCTTAGTTTAATGGAAGTAAATCAAAGTGTAGTTTTGGTAATTCATCCAAATCAGTGTTTTTCTACCTTAGCAGCTTTAAATTATGTACACTAACTCCCAGAATTATGCCTCTGTGAAAGAGACACCTCTACAATATATAGTTTAGTTTTAGTTTTAGTTTTAGTTTTAGGTTTCCTTTTTTCTTTTTTACAAGTAGTGCAAATACTAGGTATAATTTCTATCACCTTCCATCATTATTCTAATGGAGAATAATTTGAGACTTTGTCTAATAGCTGTAGAAGGCACTAGCTAAATGAAAACAGTTCTAAAATCCTTCCCAACATTTGTTCACTTTTCAAAGTTTTCTTTTACTGAAACCTGTTCCTAAGGCAAACCTTGCTTAAAGATATTTGAATTTTGACCACAAAGGGAAATCATATTCTCTGCATTAAAATGTAAGTAGTAGATGATTTGCATTTCAGCAAGTAAAAAATTAAAAACTAAGTAAAGTAAATATTTTTTTTAAAAAAGGCATATCTACTGGATGTTGATTATCTGTCCTCCTCTTTTAATGTGCTTTGCATCCCTAGGGTTATAGGAAAATCTTTCCCTTATAGGACCCAAGATGCTATATTGTGGTTCATGTCTTCCTACAGATTAGTGTGGCATTAGGAAATACCTTTAACTGTAGACTTGACTTCACAAATTTCTAATAAAGTTTAGAATCTCCATTAGAATGTAGCCACCTGGTTCCTTTTTATATTCCTTATATTGCAGCAAATTGTTTTAATGGAAAAAATAGATTGAGTGAAACATTCAGCCTCCAAATTTGTCTGTTCACCTCACTCAAAAGCTTGCCAAGCTATTTTTTTTTCTTATTGGCGAGTCCCCCATAGTGCATCTCTATCAATCCATATCTTTTCTGCTTCTTTTGTTTTGTCTGAGGTGTGGGATTTTTAGTAGAAGTGCTTTGCACTTTCTCTCACCACTTTTAATTCTGTAACCACTTCATTTCTCTACATCTAAGTCAGCCCAAAGCTTACATGGGGATGGGTAACTGAGATGGCCATCATACTGCTTATCTGTTAATGCCTAGTGGCAATAATGCTTTCTCTGGTTTATCAAGCCAAGCCAAACTTACTTCTGTTTCTCTTAGCCTGACTGGAAAAGAAACCTTGATTCAGTTTCCACTGCTGGGATCTTCAACAAATCCTGCCCATTGGAAGGCTCACTTGAAGCAATGTGATCTGCTAAGGCTTTCCCAGAAGCAAAAGAGGCTCTGCCGTCGGGAGCCAGGGCTGGCTGAGACTTTACGGGAAGCCGTTCAACTTGGAGTCCTTGAGTGCCAGTACCAGTTTCGCAATGAGCGTTGGAACTGCAGCCTCGATGGGAGGGCAAACTTGTTGAAGAGAGGTAAACAGGAACGTCTGTTTTGTTAGGTTTATGAAAAAAAAAAAACCCTCCAAATCAAAAGCTTTTCCTCCTTGCTTTGGGATTCTGTCCAATTCCTTCAATCATAATTAGAAGCTAGGCAAAAAGGGTATCACAGGAGAGATAATTTAATCTTGTCAACAAATCACAACATTTATAGGCTGCCATTTTTAATTAACTTGGTTACCTCTTTTTCAATGTTGAATGCAGATAAGAAGAAGCCTTCTTCTCTAGACCCCAAAATATAAGCACTAGGCTATTAGAGTTTTAGTAGGCTGGATAGCAGTGATCTTTTATTCTCCTCTAGTTTGTGATATTCTGTAGCTTTTACAAAAGTGTTCTTCTTCCTGTGTGCAATTATTATGGGGACTAGTTCCCTGACGGGGAAGGAATAGAACAAACTATTCTCTTCTCTTCTACTAGCCTGTTGTCTGCATGGAATTCTGGCTCACTTCTTTTTCATGTCATTTGTTAAATATAAAGATGTGATATTCCAATGTTTGCCACTCAAGCTTTGATCCTAAAAGTGTGCTGGAACCCAAGCTCATTTTATTTGTATTAAAATAAAATGTATTTTATAGCAGTTTCCATTGTTCAAGATTGTTTGCAAAACAGTAGGATGTGATTTTAAAAACTCTTTTACAATAGCTAGTAGTCTAAGACTCAAATACTGTACCATGGGTCCCCAAACTTAGCAACTTTAAGACTTCAACTCCCAGAATTCTCCAGCCAGCATGATTTTAAAAAAAGATGATAGCAAAGCAATACTTCAAACAAGCTACTAATAAAAGAATGTGCCTTATCAAAAAAATTAAGGAAAAACATTTCCAATATTCACTTTAGTTTCAAGATATTAATCAATAGTAAGATTCTTCTTAGAATGTCAGTCTGCTGAACTGTATAAAGCGTTAGACTAGAAGTGAGGAAATCAGAATTGTAGACTTGCCTTAGACCATGGGTGTCCAACTTTGGCAACTTTAAGACTTGTGGGCTTCAACTCTCACAAATATTAATGTTGCCAAGGCTGGACACCTGCCTTAGACACAGACACTATGACTTTAGGCCAGGCACTTTAGTATACCATTAGGATAGGGCAGGGGTGGGATTCAAATTTTTTAACAATCAGTTATGTGCATGTGGCTTAGGTGGTGAGTGTGGCTTAGGTGGTCATGTGACTGGGTGGACATGGCTTGGTGGTCATGTTATTGACTGGATGTGGCCAACTCAATATCACTCACATAGAGATATGTGTCTCCTTGCCTGGCCTCTCATGATTGTGGGGATGCTGCAACAGTCGTAAGTATGAAAAATGGTCATAAGTCACTTTTTTCAGTGCCATTGTAACTTTGAATGGTCACTCCACACAAGCAAAGTACCAGCAAAGGAGAGGAAAAAAACTCCAGAGATGTTCCTAAGACAGGAAGTCTAGTCCTGCCAAGAATGTAATAAGAGGTTAGTGGATAGGCAGTTTCTGTAAGCAACACCAGAATGTTTCCTTCCTGCCTTCCTTACAGGATTAAACCAGTAATTTCTTTTAACAACCAGTTCTCCAAACTGCTCAGAATGTTAACAACTGGTTCTAGCGAATAGGTGCGAACTGGTAGAATCCCATCCCTGGGATAGGGGTGTCAAACTCGCAGCATCATGTTGCCATCCCATGATGTATCACAATTTTTCCCCTTTTGCTAAACTGGAGTGGGCGTGGCCAGTGCATGATGCATCTGTCCCGTGGGCCACAAGTTTGACATCCTTGCCTTAGGAGGAAGGGAATGAGAAGCACTTCTGAAAAATGTTGCCAAGAGAACTGTAGAGACTTACTGATGTAGTGTCAGAAGTCAAGACTGACTCAAAGGCATGAAGAAAGGCTTCAGTTTATCTTGTTGGCAGGCATTTAATTAAGCAACTTTCTAGTGGAGAAAACAACAAATTAGTTTCAAGAGCTAAGGACCACAGCAGGATTTACTTTTCTTATAGGAGGGATCCCAATGAAAGGTTAAAGCCACAGAGAAGCAAAACTTCAGAACTTCCACCAGTTGCCTGTTGAGGCATGCAAATTGTACAAGGGCTTCTTATCTGCATCTCCACTTCCAGCTTAGATTTATTCACTTCTTTCTTACGATGTGTTCTCTTCCCGCCTGCTTGGCTTTGTTTTCCTAGGTTTCAAAGAAACAGCATTTCTCTATGCAGTGTCTTCAGCAGCATTAACACATTCCCTTGCTCGAGCATGCAGTGCTGGGCGAATGGAGCGCTGTACCTGTGACGATTCACCTGGCCTAGAGAACCGCAAAGCCTGGCAGTGGGGTGTGTGTGGTGACAACCTCAAGTATAGCATCAGGTTCCTGAAGAATTTCTTGGGCCAGAAGAAGGTTGGGAAAGATCTGAGGGCCAAGGTGGACATCCATAACACCAACGTAGGCATCAAGGTAAGGGTGAATTTGCTGCAGGACCAGTTCGGGAGAGAGAGAAAGAGGTGGAAAATAAAAGGTTGTGATCTTTATCACCATTCCACTCCCACTGGGGATTTAACTGAACTCTGAAATACCAGATCTGTATCTTTCCTGGCAGCATATGGTCAAAACAGCGGTTTCCACAGTGACATTATAAAAAATGTTCATGTAACAGGGGAGAATAAAGCAAGCATTTTTAATGAGATGGGTCATTTCTTTCTCCCTGTTGTTTCAGAGGCTACCGTCTGACCACATCTTTACAAAATCCTAAATTGACAACCCTAATGCAAAGGTTGGGTCAGAGATGCACAAACAATATTTGGAAATGCTTAAAAGCTTGCATGGATAGGGTTTAAGAAGTAGAGAGGATAAATGCTCTTGTGTACAGGTTACAGCAGATTTTTGTCAGCGGGCATCTTCAGATAAATTATGGAATACCTCACTGTATCTTGATGTTTAAATTTGACTTAAACTGGATGGGCATTCAGAGAGAATGTAAAACATTTATAAAAAGCTGTAGCTCTGCAATATGCAAGATTTTCCTTGGGTTTTTCCCCCCCTAAAGGGATGCTGTTTTCTACATATATACATGCCACCTAAAAGCAGCAAATACACTACATTGTTCAGAAATATTGTCTTCAGATGCAAAGTTGATTCTCTGATAAATTACTTGCTTAAATACCACAGTCAGTACAGTCCTCTGTGTGTCAACTCAGAAATCAGAGGCACTGATTCGGTGGGCTATCATATCATCTTTGTCTGGTAGTGTAACCTAAAATAATGAGGAAGCAATTAGTCCCAACTATATGGATATAAGTAGTTCTCAACCTATGACCACAATTGAGTTCCAAATTTTGGTTGTTAAGAGAAACAGTTAACTGAATTTTGCCCCAAATTTTGCTTTTCTACAAAACTACCAAGGAAGATAAAATGACCCTTCAAGTTGCCCACATTTGCAATATAAATTTGAAGTAGATTAATGCATTCTAGATAATCTTTCTGGAGTTATGCACTAAAGGTACATCATTTTATAAAAAGTCCCTTTTAGATGATTACAAAATTTGAATTTTCCATCCTTTCAATCACATGCTTTTTCACTGTTTCAACAATATATTATGTCTAAAATTCTTAGCCCATTTTTATTATACATTTTTTATTTGTTCATTTCCATGAATTTCAGCAAGAGTTTATATATTTTAGGCAATTACATATTTATCATTTGTACATAATTCAATTTCAAATACGGTCTTCTGTTACTTAATTCTAAATGTCCTGTTATCTATCTTAATCTATTTCTCTTAACGGTGCATACAAAAAAACTATTGAAAACTAAATCCCTCAATAGCCAGTTCCCTGATTTCAGTCTGGGTTTATGTCTGTTTGACATTCTAGAATAATGTCCAAAAGAAGATTCCAACAAGAAATTGCTGAACTGTTTTGGGGTTAATTAGGATTATGCAATTCTTATGCTTGCTGAACTTAAATTTGAGCAATATAGTTGGTACAATTGGATATATGAACAGCAGACATTAATCTACAAAAGCTTCGTTGGTAATAACTGCTTGGTCTTTGTGTACTGTAATTTGATTTCCTTTGCCTTTATGAATTAAAGTTTGGTTATTAAAGTGTTAGATTTCCTTTATATTGTTTCCTCCAGGGCTCAAGATATCTTATGGGGAGGGATGGGGTCCTCTCTTCAGTTTATACACTTAGTAACAGACAGTTCTGTGAGGTAAGTAGGATTGAGAAAGCACTTAAACAAAGATTGTTCCTGGATTCATTGATGAGTTATCTGGAGAGATAATTACTTGAATGGTCAAATCTATTTGAATGGATGATCCTACTTTATACATTTTCTGATTTCCTTCCTTCTTTCTTCTAATTACTCACTGATAACTATGTAACATGGCTAATAATTTCTTTCTTTTCTCTTCCACAGGCTGTGAAAAACGGCCTGAAGACCACTTGCAAGTGCCATGGTGTGTCTGGCTCATGTGCTGTGAGAACTTGCTGGAAACAGTTGTCTCCTTTCCACGAGACAGGAAAGCTCCTGAAGCTACGCTATGATGGTGCTGTCAAAGTCTTCAGTGTCACCAATGATGCTATGGGACAATCAGAGCTGGTGAGCCCCCAACATCATGGCCACTTAGCTAAAGGTCCTACAACTCCACGCCCCACTGATCTGGTTTATATGGAAGATTCTCCTAGCTTCTGCCGATCTAGCAGGTATTCAGTCGGCACAGCTGGAAGGACGTGTTCCCGTGAGGCCAACTGTGACAGTATGTGCTGTGGCCGGGGTTACAATATCCAGACACACATTGTTACCTTCTCTTGCCATTGCCAAGTGCAATGGTGCTGCTATGTGGAATGTCAGCAGTGCATGCAGGAAGAAGTGGTTTACAGCTGCAAGCAATAAGACATTGAACCAGGGAGTCGGAGAACAATGACTAGTTCCCCTTAAGATTGCATCTAGATCTAAATATCACGATGACTTGGACTTCTTTGATATAGCAATTTCCATGTTGATATTGGATCTAAAACCTAAAATAGGGGTAATTTGTGCCAGGTCCTAGCGCTGAAATTATTGATTTGGGGTCCAGCAGGCAAGGAGAAAGCATAAAATAAGAACAAACCGACCCTCAGGACTGACTGGACAGAGTTGGAGAACTCTGCCTAGAAGATCTTATATTGCCAGGACCTTGGTTCACCTGTCTTAGGGCTGTTTATTCTGATCGAAATAAGATGTCTTTCTTTACCTGAGACCTCTTCCAAGTGGAGGAGTCCGGAACTGAAAACTGAAACCTTCATTGCGGGAAGTATGAATAATTTTACTCTCCATTTCCTAATTTTGTAAGTAGCATTCCCCAAGTTGAAACACTGCAGGTAATATAACCATTTCCAATGGTCATGGGTTATTCTATTTGGGAATTATAAGGCTTGAAATACAATAAATCTGAAAGTTCCAAGTTAGGATATTGTCAAGCGCAGGAAATCAGGAGTCCAGGCAATTCAAATTAATTTGTATCCAAGGGCCAAAGCTCTCTAAAATAATCTGAACTTCTAGTGGTCAAAGCAAATTGGCAATAAAGGTCAACGGAATTCAAGGTGGACTGGATTTAGATCTCTTGTAGGTATGAAATGACTTGAGACTGAGGATACATTTGACCCGTCCCTTGGGCTCAGCCTGGTCATCTCCTACGGACATGCTGTGATATACTAAGCAAAATACTTTGTTTAAATCAAAGATCTAAGTAGCAACTAATAATAAATAACAAAATGGTAAGAACGGTTCTGAATAAAAGACAAACAAATCAAACCTTCCCAATTGTTCTTAGGTCCAACATTATTCTAATGAATCTTTAGTTGGTAGCAATTGTTCTAAAAAGGCTACATTTAATGAATCCTCCCCTGGGCCTTCTGAAAAAAAAATAGCTGGATGACTCTGGGCAGCTGGTATCTATCTATAGGTAGTCCTCGATTTATGATCATAATTGAGCCTATAATTTTTGTTGCTAAGCAAAACATTTATTAAGTGAGTTTTGCCCCATTTTATGACCTTTCTTGCCACACTTGTTAAGTCAATCACTACAATTATTAAGTAGTAACTCAGCTGTGAATCTGGCTTCCCCATTGACTTCACTTGTCAGAAGGTCACAAAAGGTGATCATATGGGACACTGCAACTGTTATAAATATGGACCAGTTTGCCAAGCATCTGAATTTTGATCACATGATCACAAGGACGCTGCAATGGTCCTAAGTATGAAAAACGGTCATAAGTCACTTTCAATGCTGTTGTAACTTCAGGCAGTCACCAAATGAAAGGCTATATGTCGAGGACTACCTTTACTTGTTGTATAATCACTGCTGACCATTGCTACCATTTTTACTGAAATAGAAATAATGCTACTGGGGAAATTTGGGTGAAAGTTCTCCCCAAACTGGTCATCCAAAACTTGCGTGCCGATCATGTTTGTCTTTGATTAGAGAGCTCCAGGGGATGTACTTAGTGGTAGGATCTGTGCTGAAGGCTACATTCTTCAAAGTTGAGAAAAAATAAAGTGTGAGCAATACAGCAAGCTTGAGAAAGGCTACCAATATTTGTCAAGCTTTTGGGGAATTGAGAGTTGGAGGTAAACTGTATAATTTTAATTCATAATGAAATATCCTAGTTAATAGTTATTGAGAGTAGGCGTGGAAGATTTAAAGAGGCAAGTTTGGAAACATAAGCACACTCAGAATAGTAATTTTGGTACTTGAGAGGGTTGGAAAAGATAACTAATTTGCAATAGTTTGAATAAAATATGAACACCTGGAACACCAAATTTGTAAAAGCCAAACAAACATCTAGGACTAGATTGGGGAATGCCAATCAATGGATCCAACTCTACTTGCTAAGTGGTCTGCCTGCTCTGCAGTACCTCAAGCAGTGAAGCTTCTCCAAATTGCTATTCCTTCATTACTGTCCCTCTCTGTTTCACTTGTGTCTCTTCCCCCCCCTCCATTAAAAAATGGAAGATGTAAATAAAGCTGGCAGATACAGATTTTACTAGGCCAACTGCCAAAAGGGTCCCTGTTTGTCCCTATTAAGAGATATGTTGTCAATATTCTTTCAGTTAAATCCTCTCTGTAATATCACCTGATCTATTAGACAAGGTATTAGATTAGGAATTGATTAAGGCCTAGAAAAGATCCATTCTCTAGTTGAGAGGAACAAAAGGATGGCAGGCAGCTTCAATATGAAATGAATGTTTGGTATAGCGCACAGTGGTTTAGGTACTTCTTTGCTTTATTTCATTATGTCTGATTATTTTTAGCAGTATTAAAATTAGATAATAGCTTAGCTCTAGTTTAGGTATTCTCCTGAATTGAAGGACTTATTAGCATTCTTTCTATTTAGGAACCTTTATGGCATGCTTTGTGTTAAGTCTGGAGCATGGGTGCGAATGATGGAGACGAGCTGGTAAAAACAGTGAACTTCAAACTCTTTATTTACATAATGTGACAGCTCAAAAATGGAGGGCTGCTATAGCCTTCCTTATATAGGCAACTTATTAACTGTTCAACCAATAGCAAACCTGGAGCGCTAGCTCCGTTAACCAAAAGGAATGACCTGTTAATGGCCAATCAGATGCTCCTGAATGGACCAATCCGATCTTGCCATTAACAACCAATCAGAAGTGCAGGGCCAGAACCCTTGCACTTGACTTCAAGCTCAAGATACTTTATTGGTATTATTCATTCACAACACCTCTTTCTCCCGGCTTCTGCCCACGGGGCGCGGTTACATAGTCCTTAAGGTAGGACGGCTGTTTTGTTAGTCTTTTCGATTTTCGCAAAGTGCCTGGCGGTTGGCTGCACTTCTGCTGAGGTAGATCGTTGTTTATCAGTAGGAGTGCCTCTGGTTCCGAGTTCATGTTCCCATTGTCACCAATATCACTGGCCAGTCCCTGAGGTGAACTCACTCCGGTCCCTGGTTCCTGTTCCTGCGTTTCAGTCCCATTATCAGTTTCTTCAAAAAGGTTTCCCTCAAATTGCAATTCGCTTTCCTCTGTATCTCCCCCCCCTCAGTTTGGTCATAAGGGAGTTCGGAAGTGCGCAACGGTAGCTGCAATCGTAGTTGATCTATGTGGCGCTTCCAAAGTCTGTCGTCAGGGCACTGAACGAGGTATGATCTTGGGCCGGTTACGTGGATTACGGTTGCTTCTACCCACAACGGATCGCCCGATAAGTTTTTAGCGAATACTAAATCGCCTACCTGGAAGGTACGGCATCGGCCACTGGATCTGAGTGGTTTTTCCGGTTCGTAGGCTGGGTGTAACTGATCGAGGTGGGAACGGAGCTTTCGTCCCATTAGCAGCTTAGCGGGAGTTTTGTTGGTGACGCTGTAGGAAAAGGATCCGGTTGATTTTCTCGTCGATGTTGTCGTAGTCAATCTTTTGAAGAGTCTTTTTGACGAATTGTACCATGCGCTCAGCCCTACCATTGGCAGCAGGGTGCGCAGGTGACGTGAGCGCATGTCGGATACCGCGGTCAGCCAGGTACTGCTCAAACGACAGCATGGTAAACTGGGGCCCGTTGTCGGATACCAGAATGTCTGGTAATCCGTGGGTTGCAAACAGTCTTTCCAGTCTTTTGATGACCGCGTCAGTGGTCGTGTTGCTCATTCGGTGAATCTTGAGCCAATTCAAGTAGGCGTCAACGGTTAGCAAAAACATGTGGCCTTTGGTCGGCCCGGCAAAGTCCAGATGGATGCGGGACCAGGGTCCCCGCGGCATCTCCCATTCAGTTGGGGTTACCTTTGGTGGAGCGTTACTTACTTCTTGGCATCTCCTGCAAGTTTTAACCCACGATTCGATTTGTCTGTCGATGCCTGGCCATCATGCGTAGCTTCGTGCGAGGCCCTTCATGCGCACGATGCCAGGGTGGCCATCGTGCAAGGTTCTTAGCAATGTCTGTTGGAGTCGTTCTGGGATAACGACTCTATCGCCCCAGATGACACAGCCCTTCTGCGAGAAAAATTCTGTTTGATGACTTTTGAATGGTGCAAAGTCATCTGATACTTGGTCCAATGGCCATCCGCGTTCCACCCATGTGAGGACTCGTGCTAAGATGGGGTCGCATTTTGTTTCTCTCGCGATGTCACGGGCCGTTAATGGCGGTGTGTGGAGTGTCTCGATCTGCAACGCTGTCATCGTTGGTGCAGGATCGTTGATAGTTTCAGGGAGCGGTGTACGGCTCAGCGCGTCGGTGTGGGGAATGGCTTTACCGGGACGATATTGTAGCTGATAATTGTAGGCAGCCAGGAATTCTGACCAGCGGGTCATTCTAGGAGAAAGTATGTAGGGAGTTGGCTTGTCCCCAGCGATGATGCCCAGCAATGGTTTGTGGTCAGTTACAATGGTGAAAACCCGGCCGTACACGTACTCATGAAATCTTTTAACAGCTTATACGATCGCCAGGGCTTCTTTATCGATCTGGCTGTAATTTCACTCAGTTTTCAAGAGCGTCTTTGAGAAGTAAACAACAGGGGCTTCATTACCGTTAGGCAACACATGACTCAAAATGGCGCCCACTCCAAAAGACGATGCATCACATGTAATGTTTATTGGCAAAGTCTCATTGTACTGCATTAGTACGGCATCTGAAGTCAGTAGTTTTTTCACATTACGGAACGCCTGCTCTTCTTTGTGACCCCATACCCAAATCGATTTTTTATTTAATAGACGATGTAAAGGTTCAGCGACAGTCACCTCGTGCGGCAAGAATACATTATAAAAATTGATGAGGCCTAAGAACGCCTGGAGGTCGGTCTTGTTCTGGGGTCTGGGAGCATTTTTTATTGCTCTCAATTTGCTATCGGTAGGGTGAATACCCTGACTGTCAATTAAATACCCTAAAAATTCAACACGATCGGTACACAGTTTGCACTTATTTCTTTTGACTTTCAAGCCTGCTTCCTGGAATTTTCGTAATACCAGTCTTAAACACTCCTGTAAGATTTTTGGAGTGGGGGTGGCAATGAGCACATCGTCAAAATAGGGGACAACGCCCTTGATTCCCTGCAATAGTCTCTCCATTAGGCTCTGAAAGATCCCCGGGGCCACACTGACTCCGAATTGAAGCCGCGTACACTTAAAGGCACCTCGGTGTGTTATGATAGTCTGTGCCTGTGCCGTTTTTTCAACAACCAGCAGTTGCTGATAAGCCTGAGCTAAGTCTAGTTTAGCGAAGACTTTTCCGCCCCCCAGGGAATGGAGGAGGTGTTGTACCACCGGCACTGGATATGGGTTCTGTTGCAGGGCGTGGTTTAGGGTGGCTCGGTAGTCCCCACAAATTCTAATGGAGCCATCCGGCTTAATTGGTGTCACAATCAGCGTTTCCCATGGGGAGTGGTCAGTTGGCTTTAACACTCCCTGGTCAATCAACTTGTCAAGCTGCTTGTCGATTTTTGGCTTTAGAGCGAACGGAACTCGATGAGGCTTAAGGCGGATAGGAGCTATCTTTGGATTAAGGCTAAAGGATATCGGGGTCCCCTTGTACTCGCCTAGCTTTTCCTCAAAGACGTCCCTGAATTCGTGGGTGAGGTCTTCCTCCCAGTCACTGCCGCCGATTCGGTTAATGCCAGCCACTTCAATGCCGAGTGGTGCGAACCATTGCAGGCCTAACAGACTAGGCCAGTCCTTATCGATCACCGTCAGGGGTAAGTATGCTGTGCGGTTCTTGAATGCAACACGGACTCGACTGGATCCTGCGACTGGAATTCGGTTCCCCTGGTAGTTCTTTAACATGAGCCGTTGGAATTGAAGGTCTTGGCGCCGGATAGTGGGGATGAGTTGCTTGAGGGTCTTCCATGAGACCATTGAAAGAGACGACCCCGAGTCAACTTCCATTTGGCAAGGCCGATTTTCAATGTTCACATTGACCTGAATTTTCTTAGCGTCTAGTGAAGAGGCATGGCCAATAGTGAGTGTTTGGTGGGCCTCTTCCCGTCTCGCTAGATGATTCACAGGTCGGTTTCTGTAGGAGTGGTTTACTGGTTCTCGCCTTACAGGGTGATTCCCTGTCAATTGGTGGAGATTGGTTCCTTTCAAGGTCTGGCTGGGTCCGAGGAGGCTTCTGCAGACCCGTCCGATGTGGCCTTGTTTCCCGCACTCGTGGCAGAGCGCATCACGGAATTTGCAGTCGGTAATGATTGGCCCTGCAACCAATGCACAGTTGCTGGGACTTCGGGTATCGTTCCCGATCGGACCGCAGGCGATGGACCTCTTCTTTGTCGCTGTCTGACGACGAAGAGAGGTCCTCATGGTGGGCCGTCGGTAGCTGCCCTTCTGCGTTAGGTGAAACTTCGCCGGCCAGTGGGTGTGCTGGAGTGTGATTTCGGCGTAGTTGGGCAGCCGACTTCTTGGTCACCTCTGCTGCTGTAGCTTCAGCTATGGCATCTTTAAGGGTTACGTCGCCCTTTGCCATTATTTTGCTCTGTACGTTTAGAGCGTCAAGCCCGAGGACTACTTGGTCTCTCAAGGCCTCTTCTAGGCCGGTGAAATCGCAAAGGCCTCCCAAGTTCCGGAGGTCTGCAACGAAATCGGCGATGCTTTCTCCTTTCCGCTGGTTTCTTTGATAGAACTCATGTCGTCTTACGAGCGTTGGAACGATTGGTGCATAGTAGGCCCTTAGTAGCGGTTCAAGGACGTCCCAGTCCATGGCCTTCGCTTCCGCCGGTTTCGCTAATGCCTTAGCCATTTTGAATACCGTCGGGCTGCAGTGCGTTAGGAATACCGCCTGTTTCTTCCCGGGTGTGGCATCCTTCAGATTATTCGTTTCCAAAAACATTTGAAAACGATCCATGTAGGACTCCCAGTCCTCTTGAGCTGGATCGAAGCGGGTGGTACTACCCCGCCGGACATGGTTCCGCCGTTGTGCGCTTCAGCCACGTGCTTAGTTGTCTTAGTTGGCTCTGACATCATCCAATCCCACCCTCGTTGCCAGTGTTAAGTCTGGAGCATGGGTGTGAATGATGGAGACGAGCCAGTAAAAACAGTGAACTTCAAACTCTTTATTTACATAATGTGACAGCTCAAAAATGGAGGGCTGCTATAGCCATCCTTATATAGGCAACTTATTAACTGTTCAACCAATAGCAAACCTGGAGCGCTAGCTCCATTAACCAATAGGAATGGCCTGTTAATGGCCAATCAGATGCTCCTGAATGGACCAATCCGATCTTGCCATTAACAGCCAATCAGAAGTGCAGGGCCAGAACCCTTGCACTTGACTTCAAGCTCAAGATACTTTATTGGTATTATTCATTCACAACACTTTGTGATTAGTTTTCTTTGTGGAATATAGATTTTTGTGTGTGGAAATCATCAATATTAATGTTGATACTAGTATATGACCTGGATATAAAGAGAGCTAAAATAGAATATAAAATATTGAGATTTAGAGCTGACGAAATAGTAATTGAAAGCATATATTTCATAATCCATGAGAATTTATTTTTCAGAGGATATTTCTCTATTTTAATCTCCCAGTTTAAATGTGTCTTTGAAATAAAAAAAAATGGAGATTATGATAGCCTTTGGAGTTGCCATCCACAATTAGCATCTGGGCAACTGACTGAGCAGATCCACAACTTAACTATTGCTGAGTTTAAATTAGCACATGTACAACTAGAAATTAATACAAACAGAACTAGATACAAGTTTATACATACACATATAGAAATAGAAAGAAAATAAACTGCATTTCCTTTTTGGCAACACATTACATAGCTACTTTGGTTAGATACTTGAGAACAAATGGTGGCTGAACTGACCTATTTAAGCCTTTGTAAGCCATTAAAGGGGCTTTGATAGATGGTGATTTTGGTAGATTACAAGCTGGGTGAGCCTGTACAAATCATTGTTCAGTATGAACCTTAAAAAAATACAAAAAAATGATGTGATATTATTATCTCATTAATGATAATGTGCGAAAGCTATTGAAAGTTGTAATAATGCAAGATGATAAATTAGTAGACCAAGAGAATACTGATAAAGATTAATGTGTTGTCGTTAAAGAAATGGATAAAGACCTTATGTAGAATACTATAGATAATTTTTGGTTTACCATCCAAGTTTTCTATGAGTAAAAAATAAAAATATTCCCTTGAAGTAAAAAACAAAACAAAACGAAGAAATTGATCTTCACCATAAATTTTAAATACATGGAATTAATGCAGGATTAGATTTCCATCTCAAAGGGTAGCCATTGCATGCTTTTTTCTGATTGCTGTAGTACTTGACTGCCAACTTCAGAATGGTAGCCAAATACCACATCCTGTCACATGAGATGTCCTAAGCCTAGAAACATTGCAGGATATTTCAGTTTTGTTCTGTGGTACTACAGATACAATGGGAAAACAGATTGCCTTCTACTGAGGTTTGTCTGCCTCTCTTTCTGTCTGCTTCAGAAACCCCATACATACAATAGGCTCTATGCTTTACAACAGTGGTAGACCCTAATTTTTCACTCCAGGATGTCTTGCTCTGAAGCAAGGTGTTAATTTGCAAGATGATCTATCTTGATGCAACAAAAGGAAAAAAAGATCATTCTTGCTACAGTTGGTACAATATCTTGCATCAGTCCTGTACTTGTATATTTGTGAAGTAATTTTTCATCTAAAATATGGATGTCCAAACTTTTGGCTTGCTTGGCCTGCACTGAGTGAAGAGGAATTATCTTGGGCTGCATATAACATATACAATATCGTTTTATAATGTAAAATTCACATGAAATATTAAAAGTTTATGATCTTGTGGGGCCATGGGTTGGACACATCTGATCTGTATTTTTAATGCATGCAATGATGAATGGAATTTGGCACAGAGAACACAAGAATATTCATCTGATCTTGTATTAACCACGTATGAAGTTAATGATATAACAGGCTAGATAATTTACTCTTGTTTCTAGTACTAGGAAGCTGCTATTGGTGCTATGATACTTAGGGTAAAAGAATTCCAAGTTTTCATGCTACATTATATATTTGAGCTATTATTCAAACGTCTGCCATGTTCACAACAAGCATATCTTGAATACTTCTCTTGCAAACACAATATGACTTTGCCTTATCAGAGTCCTGGTTCATGGACAAGCCGTTCCTTCTGCAGATAGTCATATTGAATGTGCAAATATTTCCAGACTGGTGTCCCATAAAAGATATTGGAAAGGAGGGGACCAGACCTCTTTGAAGTGCAGACATGGTGAGCACTGAATTTTAGAATATCTGAATGTGGCAGATTGAAACCTGCCATCCTCTACATGTATTTAAACCATAGCTTGCTAAATGGTACTAGAATTGTCATTTTTTGTTTTTTTTGTTTTTTTAAAAAAACTGAAGGGTACTATGTTGGGTAAGATTGATGTAGCATTGTGAATATTAGCACTGGAGTTTGTTTTGTTTTTGCTACTCTTTTCTTCTGACCATATATGCTTGGCAATTCTTTAAATCTTTTATCCACTTGTAAATAAATATTGCAGCTTAATTTTCATTCATGTAGTTCTAATCTGCACAGGATTACCAGTTAGACTCTAATTGATCTTGATTCCCAAACAATCTTCATGCTTATTAAGCATGACTTGAGCCAAGATTTATGTACTAACCTTATTAATCTGTAAGGAAAATATTTCTTAGATGATTCCCGTGGGATTTGATGAAATTTAGCTGGTTTATTAAAGCAAAACTGGGGGAGAAAAGCATCTATTTGTTTTCCTCCTCACTGACTTCACAAACAGCACAGCTATATGTAGGATATGGAATAAAATGGATTTATCAATATGTGAGGCTTTCAGTTCTGAATAATATGACTCTGCAAGTTAGTTATGCTAAATCCTTAAGCAGGCCTATACAAGTTTGGGACCTTGCAAACAACATGCAAATAATGTTCAGTGTGGTCTATTTTATCAAGTCTTCATCCAATACTTTTGCCTTTTGAATATAATAGCAAAAATGAGAAATTTGTATGTGTAATAAGGATCATCCATGTAAGTGTCAAAATAGCATGTGACAGTTCTATCAATATTCCATAGTATTGGATATGAAGAATAGAATCCACAATCATGAGCAGAAACTAATGACATAAAAGAATCAGCAGTGAGGAAAACAATCCATACAGTAGTATTTCGCAAATAGTTTTTAAAGAATACATTTTTGGTTTCCAGCCAGCTTGCAGTTTAGTACTAGCCATCTTGTCATAAGGAAGTGCTTTCTGGAGTTTATTGTTCGCACTTTGCTGCTACATGTGGGAATTGGGGATGAGGAGAAATACTATTTGATAGATGTCCCAAGCAGGGGTGGGATTCAATTTTTTTAACAACCGTTTCTATGGGCATGGCTTAGTTGGTGGGCGTGGCTTGGTGGTCATGTGTCTGGGTGGACGTGGCTTGGTGGTCATGTTATTGGCCAACTCAATATCACTCATATCGAGGTACCATCTCCTTGCCTGGCCTCTCATGACTGTGGGGATGCTGCAACAGTCGTAAGTGTGAAAAACGGTCATAAGTCACTTTTTTCAGTGCCATTGTAACTTTGAATGATCACTCCACACAAGCAAAGTGTGGAGGAAAAAATTTTTTAAGAGAAATTCCAGAGACAGAAAGTCTAGTCCTGCCAAGAATATAATAAGGGTTAACGGAGAGGCAGTTTCTGTAAGAAACACCAGAATGTTTCCTTCATGTCTTCCTTACAGGATTAGGCCAGTAATTTCTTCTATTAACCGGAACTGCTTAGAATGTTAACAACCAGTTCTAGCGAATAGGTGCAAACTGGTAGAATCCCACCTCTGGTCCCAAGCCATATAGAGATTATTTGGCATTTGGGTTTTCAACTTTTGTGTAAACCCATACTGCTTTTGACTATCAAATAGAGGAGAAGAATAAAGTTCCACCCGGTGTTTCTCAACCTCAGAAACCTTAAGATGTGTGTGGGCTTAAGTTCCCAGAATTCTGCTGGCTGGGGAATTCCAGGTTGTTGAAGTTCATACATCTTAAAATTGCTAAGGATGAGAAACACTTCTCCAACCCATCCAAAGTATCTCCCTGTCATCTTCCCACACCAGGTACTTTAAGCTGTTTATCCTCAACCCGGTTCCTATATAGTATCCTAACAGGACAATGAATACTTAGTACAGGTAGCATCCACTCCTGTATTTTAGTAGACGCTTAAAAGAAATTAGTTACACAGTTATCACCTTATAACATTTGAATGCAAATATGATTCTGTTGAATGAAGCAGCTCTTTTTGCCAAGGCATTTTAGGCTTTTCCTTTTAAGCAGTTATTACATTTCTTGAATGTAAACGCAGCAGCTGTTTAGCAATGAAGATATTCCTCTTTTTATTTTCTCTGATTGAAAATGGATTCTGGATCTCAACCAGCAGCAAAAACCTTGATGCAGATTTCTATCAGCTCCAGTGTCTGACTTGAAAAGGAGCATGTTCACTTCTCACTCAAATGTTGGAATGAGATGCATCCTTAAACGGAAACAAATCCATTATGTGAAATTTTCCAGGTGAGAGTAAGCTATGACACTATTGCTACCGTTCCCCAATATGAGTAACACATTAATTCTCTGAGGGTCATTCAAACGTTCAAGTGAAGAGTAAGATATCAACAAGCTTTCACAGCATACGTGGGTCACAAATCCTTCATAAATGCTGAGTGGAGAATAGCCCACATTCCATAAAGTAGAATCAATAAGATGATTGACTTTCTATGATACAACCTTGAAATGTCCAAAATTACTATACTGAATCAACAGCTTAAATAGCAACCAACCGTCATCCTATAAAAAATCTATAGAACCAGCATTCATGCAACATTTTAAGCAAAGTCAGAAACAAGCATATACCTGAACCTGAAAAGAGGTCATTTACCTGCCCAATACGGAAGTTTTATCATTGGCTAAGACCACTATCTATGGTTCCTCATGAACAGACTCAGATGGCATAGTTATGTGGATTTTAGCTCTCTCATCCAACTTTTGGCACAGAAACAGGAAGATATGGTATCCATAAAAATAGGTGTCCTCCAGTTGCTTTGTCTCTCTTCTTTTCATTTTCTACCACAGAATCAAAAGTAATCTGAGAAATGGGTTGGGCAAGTTGAGTTTTCCCTAATCTTGTCCACAGCAGTTCTGACTCTGATCAGGCTACTAGAGACTATTTTTTAAAAAATAACTATTGCAAAATTGTTTCAGACCAGATTATTGCTACCAGAATAACCAAGGAACCCCTCTGTTTAGCTTGGATCACCTGATAAGTAACTTAAACCAGACTTGGTTAGAACTGTCCCAAATTTTCGTTTAAGTTTCATTTCAGCTCTTGAGGATTCCATTATAAGGATTTGAGTGACGGTAGAAGGTGGTGTGAGGTACTGAAGTGCAGAGATGACTATATGCCCACCTCACCTGTGCTGCCCTTGTTAGGCTAAGCAAATCTTTCTGAGCAATGGGTATGTCTTATTCTAAAGGTAAACATTCAGTTCCAAAGTGGTAAATTTTGGGTGCAGGCAGAGAACCGTCATTCTCTGCTTCAAATAGTACAATGTAAAGCTGGCCTTACTCTTTAATAAATTCTCGTCCTTTTATGGGAGGGATGGGGCAAAGGGAACCTTTTTATGAGCACTAGAAACAGATTTTAAAATTTGGATGGCTGCACAGCAAAGTAGAAAATTTGGTAAGAAGACAATAATTGAAAACAATTTCAGAGCATCACATAGTGGCTACTCCATGGTATTTTGATCACACTGACAGGGAAAGCTCAGTACATCTTTATTATTTCTAATAAATTATTATGATTGCAAAAGAGGTTCTGTGCTTTTAGGAAAAGGAGCTTTATTTCCTACCTCAAAATGTATAACGTTTGAGCATATTTATATTATTTATGCATCTTGTACATTTTTCATAACATTTGTGTATTGGGTTGTTGAAATGTAACACTACAATATAAAACTTTTAAATAATACACAACTACAATCTTTCATTTTTAATGGGAATATATTGCTGTAATCATTGTCCAGATGTTCAGATGTTGCAATGCTTATATCCTATTATCCGATTAATATCTTTTATATTGTATTTTAAAGAACTCTGCTTTTTAATCTTGAGTTTCCATTTTAAAAGTAGAAACTAGCATAAAGACCATGATCAGTAATATAAGGAAGAAAATGTGAGTTTTATACACCATTATAGCTACTTTCTCTAGAAGGGAAATGTAGATATTCAGTTTAATGATCTCTTGAAAACCATTTGTTTTGATTGGAAAAGATTTGTTTTTATTAGAATTAGGATTGTTAATCTATTTAAATAGCTTTGATCTAATAACATACTATTGTTATAAAATTATGGAATAGCTGTTAGAGTTGTAGACCAAGAGTGTGGAGCCAAGATTTCAATTCCATAGTCTGCCATGTAAAATTCATGAGAATCTTGAATTTGTCTTGCTTTCAGCTGCACATATCCCAGCCTTGTGAAGATAAAGAAAGGGGAAAGAACCCAATGTTAGCTGCATTATGTTCCTTGGAAGAAGAGTGAGATAAAAATATCACTGAAGCCTTAGTAGCGACATACTATGGAGTTGTTGAATTTGTACTTTAATGAATAAATAACAATGTCACTTACTATGGTAAGGCTAAATACCTTAGTTTCATTTGTAAAGGTTCCAAGCGCCTTTAAAACTGAAACAAGCATGCATTTTGATCTGCAGAACCAAAATGGTCCTATTAGATTATAGGCTGAAGCTTGAATCAGATGACTAATGCATTGATCCAGTCTCATGGGTATATTTACATATTGAAGAAGCTGCTACTGGATTCCAAGATGAATGAAAATGCCCTTATGCTCTTATCTTGGACTGCTACATTATTGAATCTAAAGAATAAGGATGGTTTGAATTTATTTCGGCTCAATTAGCTTTTCTTCTGTGAGTTTTTAAAGTCGGGCCTAAAGCCAACTCCCACCGCCATCAGCAAACCATTGCTTCAAGGTTTCTGAAGGTTTGTGATAGGAATAAAACATGCAGCAAGAGGATTTTCAGCATGGCTGAACAAAATTTTGCTCTTTGCCAAGGGGCCATTTCCCATGACATTTTAATCCCAGCTGTGATTGGAGCAGAGAACACGAGAGACCTTCAGCCCTTTTTTCACAGCCCAATTCAGAGATCTAACTCTATGGCAGTGGATTATTTTAGGCTGGATATTGCAAAGTATGAGCACTGTGAAATTCTAACCAGGCCATATAAAGCTAAGTTGAATTTTTCAGTACATGGACCAACGATCCCCTTAATGACTAGGAAACGGCTATCAAAATTAAATTTTCAGTGCTTCTTTGGCAGTCACTGAATTCCATTTCTGAATACCCTTTTCCCCTGCCTTTGTGAATGTTGGAAAAATTGGAGGGATGTTTTATACTTTGCAAGAATGTTTAATGAATTGTGTTCTTATTGTTGTATATGATGTGATGTCAATATATCAGTGTATGTTTAAATCTTTAAATCTTGATATTTAATCAAAAATGTGTTTGAGTCATATTTGGTGAGATAAACAGCTGTATACATTTATTAATAAAACATTTTTTAAAGGAGAGGTAGCAGTGGTTAAAATAATTGCATTAAAAATGTATCACTTCCCTGAAACACAAGTGCTTTTCAGTGGAGAACGTTCATATATTCATGTGTCATTTAGTTACATAATGGCAAGCCAGTCCCATTGCTTCCCATTTCACCTGATCCAACCATCTCTCTGCCTAATCCATTCTCCAAAAATGAAAATTAATGAAGCATGAATTGACAAGTGTCTTGCTTGCCAACAAAAATTCTGGTTCCAGTTTTGATTGTAAGTCAAGAAATATCTGTGTGCCTGAAGGAATATCATCCACTCTCCCCAACTTTGCAAAGTTTAATGGAAATGCTGATATAAGGTTAGCTACTGATGGTTCTGTGTCTAAATTTAATTCCAGGAGAGATATTTCCTTTTTTGAAATCTGGCAGGCAATTTTTTAATTGCAACATCTGTGGCAATTCAGTTTAAAGGCCTAGAAAGCCAACTGCAATCCTACCGTTGCTCTTTGCTCTCTGTTAAAAAACAGATGCTTTATGAAAAATGCAGCGCTGAACTTTATAGGAAGTAGATTTCTCAGACAATATATTTCTCAAGATCTATAACCCCACCCTTCACTAAGCAGGCTTTTAAACAATCCAGTCACATTCCAATATATGAATAAAACATTTCATTTCTCATTGTATTGTTTTGGCCTTCTGCCCTTATATACACATGCATATCCAAAATGCTGCTTCCTTCAAGTTCAGCATCATCAGACAAATCAAATAAGTAAGAAATACTAAGGTAAGAAAAATACAGCTATTCATACTGCTCCCTACCTTTGCAAACCATTCTTGCTTTCAATATATCCATATACTGCTTGCATTTATTATTTAAGCTTGTCAAAGTCCCTTCTGTGGAATTAATCAATTCCATCCTATCATATCTCCCTAGATTTTGTCCTTCTCAGTCCTTTTACTTGTTTAGTCATATACTTTGCAAATTATTCTCATTCATTCCTTGTTTCTACAATATGAAACTTCTTCAATGTATTTCTCATTCTCTTGCTGTAGCCAAGCAACCTCCATTCATTCCTGATGCTATCTTTCCTTGTTTTACATACTTCTTAAGGTATCCCATTCCCATTGCATTCTACCTTTTATGGCTTTCTTGATATACAGTAGTTAGGTCTTGCTTCCAGATAACAAAATGGGTGGAAGAATGCCCTTATGTTTTCATTTATTCATCAAACATTCATAGCAGTGCACTGCCAACACATTTGCATGGCTTAGTACTTCTGCATCCATTTCCCCATTTTTAGTAAAAATTCTATCAAGGTAAACCAATTCATCTCATTAAAATGTTTCACTATTTATTTATAATGTGTATTTATTCATTCAATTTTCCCTATCAAACACAGCTATCTTGTTGGACTTGTAATTTCAATTGTTTATTATTTATTTCTTTATAATTTATATATTAATATTGGTGATATCTAGTTGGGAAATAGAGCACAAAAGTTTCCACATATATTATATTGTGACAGAACATCAAACATATTTACATAGTCCTTGCTCCTTCTCTTCATTCATTGACCTATTCATATATATCTTTACTTCCATCCTGTATTGCTCATTTTACATTCAGTGAACAGTCTTCATGTTTGTATAAAACATTAAGCTCATTCACCTATCATAGGAACTTTCTTTACAACAATGAAGGAACTTTTATTTCTCATATTTTAGATATTTTTCATATTTCACATGTCTCATGATTTACTGAAGAACACTCAACCGCACACAAACTTCTCAATGCTTGCTTAAAATTATTTATTGTGTATTTTTACTAGAATACTGTGAAAAATACTTCTTGAAGGGCTTAACAAATCTAATTCCTTCTAATTTTGCATTTTTTGTTGTCTTTCCTATTGTATATAGAAATAACAATACTCCTTTAGGTATTAAGCATGGGCCCAATCATTATACATATCTTGAACAAATTACCCAACCATTCCATAAAGCAAACAACATTCATGGTTTAGCATTTCTCCAATTATATCATTTATTCCTGCAGTGGCATCATTTTTGAATTTTCTTATAACACTTGTGATTTTTCCATTACATTTTGCCTTGCACACTTAGAGCATTTGTTTGAGTTCCACTCTTCAGTGTAAAAATATCACTCCCATACAAATTTCTAAATTACTCTTTTTTGCTTTCACATATTTTAGTTTCACCCAAACAAGCTCATCATTTTTCATTTTTAATTCTACTCACTCTGCTGTAGGCTTCTTGTTCAGCTTTTTTTTATCCAGATTAGTTAATCAGTCTCTGTATTTTTTTCCAAAGTCATTTGTTAGTTGGGAAAGATGTTACCAGTCTTCTGATATTTAGTTAACACTCCACATGATTTGACAGGAAAGAGCTAGAGCCTTCAATTTAGAGCTACTCCAAATTTTTCTGCTTTATCTTTCTACAAAGATCTTCACCATCAAATTAACTAAGTTCATATAATATGCTAAGCTATAAACTACAATTTACAAACCACAATGGCTGTGTTTGTGCATCACACTCTCAGAATAAAAAGATTCATATCCTGGTTGATACAGGTATCCAGGCATATTTACCAATCTTGATCAAGTAAATTCATGCACTTTGAAGGGATTAGTGCTTTACATATGAATACATCTCAATTTGATAGTTTATGGACATACTCAGTTTACAGAATGCAAACATTGTTAGAAGTATGCATTCCTGAAATATAATCATTATGAGCCAGATTACAGAAGAATGCTTACTATGGATTAATGAAAAAGAGACTCTGCTCTTAAAGAGGCTCAAAAATGTTATGGCCTCACTTGAGAGTTATTTGGTTCTGTCTGTGCCACAGACAAACCAGGATTGCAGTGCAATGCAGATGATCCTTCTTTCTGGCAAGAATTGACTGACCCACCAATTTCAGATATAGAATTTCTAGTTCTCCTGGAGTAATAACTGATATCAGATCACATACATATTTTGCAAATACATACATGTTTCCCCCTTATCCTAGGAGCCAGGTGTGACTTTATTCATAAAGGCATGTGTGGAGGCTTCTTGGATTTCAAGAACTTCCTAATTTTGCAAACCTCTGGCTATCTTTGCTGTGCTATCGCAGGTTTTAAGGCTATTTTCCAAAATGTACTTAACAAAGCAACCACATTCCATATTACTCTGCTAAAGACTTGGGGGTGGTGGTAAATGTCTGGGAATTTCTCACAGTACCTCTTGAGGTAGAGTATTCCTGGTGTTTATACAGTCTAAGTTTGTTGCCAAAGAATCACTTTGGGACATGTATGCTTTGGGACATACCATAAAAAGGGAGAAAGTATCACCACAGGATCTTGAGATCTCCCACTTATTTTTCCTACATCCTATTTTGACTCTTTAAGTTGTTGATAGTGACACAGATAAGGTCATCAACTCTGACTTGAAATTTGAGGGATGATGACTAGGAAGGAAAACTCTGAGTATGACTGGCCTAATTTTTGTGCAGCACAGTTTCCTGTTGAGAGAAATTACAAGCAAAGAAAAGAAGACTGTTGTGTCCATCGGAAATGATGCCAGGAGTCGGTGACTTGTGCATTAGCTCTTTATTGGGTACAGGAACCGAACTGGATCTAAAGGCAAACTTCGCGGCTTTTTATTTCCAAGCCGCGGTGGCCGCGGCCAATGGCACTGCTTTGAATCTCCCGCGATCCGAATGGACCAATCGCGGGAGATTCTCAGCGAGCCAATCGGTGCGGCTCGCCTAGCCAATCAGAGTGCCCCGCGCTTTGGCCAATCAAAGCGCGGGGATCTCAAGAATGCAAATGAGGGGACAGAATACCCCTCCCCTCTTGGTTCAGTCCTTACGTTGCGTAGTCCCGTAGGTAGGCGGGGCTCCGTCTCTGCCTACTGGACTTGCGCAGGTCAGTCGTAGGTTGGATCCCGGCCGGTTCGGTCGGGGTCTCCATTTCTCTGGACTCCGTCGTGGGAACTGCCTGGTCTGTCTGGCCGGGCCGCTCTCCACAGCTCCTTCCTGGGCTTCCCGGGTTGGTTGAGCCGCGGGTTTCGCCGCTCCCGCTTGGTCTTTCTGGGTTGGTTGAGCTGGCCTGGCTGTCTCTTCCTGGCGAGGTTTCGTGCTGGCTGCTTTCAGGTGAGTATGGCTGGTTTATTCCTTCTCAGTTTTGGTTCCCTGGGTATTCCCTCCCCTCTTGGTTTGTGTTGTGGGGGTTGGTTTTGCTTGGTTGAGCATTGGTGGTCTCTTGGGTAGTCATCCTCAATCTTAACTGGTCGATGTGGCGCTTCCATGCTCGTCCGTCGGTTGTTTGTAGCCGGTACGAGTGTGGGCCTGTTAGCTGTGTTATGACGGCCAGTACCCATAATGGGTCTCCCGTTAGGTTTTTCGCGTAGACGGCGTCACCTGGTGCGAAAGTTCGGTGTTTGCTGGTTGAGTCTGGGGGTTTCTCTGGGTTGTACGTAGGGTGTAATCTATCAAGTGGGGACCTTATTTTCCTCCCCATTAGCAGTTCGGCTGGGCTTTTATTCGTTGTGGTATTTGAGGTTATGTGTTGGATAAAAAGTAATTTATTTATTTTGTCCTGGATCTCCCCGTGGTCTATTTTCTGGATGGTTTTCTTTGTGAATTGAACCATCCGTTCTGCCCTACCATTCGCCGCCGGATACGCCGGGGCTGTCAGCGCGTGTCGTATACCCCTCTCCGCTAGGAATTTTTTGAATTCTAGCGAGGTGAATTGGGCCCGTTGTCGGAAACGAGGACGTCTGGGAGGCCGTGTGTTGCAAAAAGTTTGCCGAGTTCTTTGGTCACGGCCTCCGTGGTAGTTGTTCTCATGTTGCTTACCTCCAGCCAGTTGGAGTAAGCGTCTACGGTTATTAAGAAAGTGTGTCCTTTTGTGGGCCCGGCAAAGTCTATGTGAATCCTAGACCAAGGTCCCTTGGGGGTTTCCCACTCTAGGATGGGTGCTGCGGGTGGGCTTGGCCTAGTTTCCTGGCATCGTTGACACCTTGCTACCCAGGCCTCGATCTGTTTGTCCATCCCTGGCCACCAAGCGTAACTTCTGGCCAGGGCTTTTGTCCTAACGATGCCCGGGTGCCCCTCGTGTAACAGTTCCAAAACCTTCCCTTGTAGTTTTTCCGGGATGACCACCCTATCCCCACATAGTATGCACCCTTTTAGTAACGAGAGTTCCGTTTGCTGGTTCCGGAATGTCCTGACAGACTCGTCGTTGTCCTTTTCCGGCCACCCTTTTTCTACCCAATACAACACCCGCGCCAGACGTTTGTCTTTATTAGTTTCTCGGGCAATGTCTGACGCGGTTATGGGTAGGTTGGGTAGAATCTCTATACTGAGGGTGGTCGTCGTGGGTGCTAGGTCAGTGTCAGGTTCCAGTAAGGGTGAGCGGCTTAAGGCGTCCGCATCGGAGATAGTCTTACCCGGTCTGTGTGTGAGTCCGTAGTTGTAGGCGGCCAGGAATTCGGACCACCTTGTCATTCGGGGAGACAGAATGTTCGGGGTGGCCCTGTTCCCTGCAAGGATTCCCAGCAGCAGTTTGTGGTTGGTGATGATGGTAAATGTCCGGCCGTAGAGGTACTCGTGAAACCTTTTTACTGCGGCGACGATAGCCAGAGCCTCTTTGTCCAGCTGGCTGTAGTTCCGCTCCGGTTTGGTGAGGGTCCTTGAAAAGAACGCGATGGGTGCTTCTTTTCCGTCGGGGAGAGTGTGGCTGAGGATAGCGCCGACGCCAAAGGGTGATGCATCGCATGTGACAGCTAGTGGTAGGGTCTCGTTGTACTGGATGAGGACAGCATCCGAAGTGAGTAGGTCCTTTGTTTTCTTGAAGGTGGCTTCCTCACGTTTTCCCCAAGTCCAGGTCGTCGCCTTGTCCAAGAGCCTATGCAAAGTCTCCGCGGCTGTCGCCTTTTGGGGCAGGAAGATGTTACAAAAGTTAAGCAGCTCCAGAAACGCCTGCAGTTCTGTCTTTGACTTGGGTGTGGGGGCTTCTTTGATGGCTTTGATCTTTTTGTTGGTGGGGTGAATGCCGTGACAGTCTAGGAGATATCCTAGGAATTCAACCCGCTCCGTGTATAATTGACATTTTTCCCTCTTTACTTTGAGCCCGGTCTCTTTGAACTTGGTTAGGACCTCCCTTAGGCGACTCTCTAGTTCGGCCTGGTTGGTTGCCGACACTAAGACGTCGTCGAAGTAGGGTACCACCCCCTTGATGCCTTGTAACAGTCTTTCCATTAGGCTTTGGAATATTCCAGGTGCCACGCTGACTCCGAATTGGAGTTGGTTGCATTTAAAGGCTCCCCGGTGGGTGACTATGGTTTGCGCTTCTGCCGTTTCCTCGTCGACCGGCAATTGTTGGTATGCCTGGGCGAGGTCGAGTTTAGCGAAAACCTTGCCCCCTTCCAGGGAATGCAGTAGGTGTTGCAGTACTGGGACGGGGTAAGCACTTTGCTGCTAGGCGCCATTTAGGGTGGCCTTATAGTCCCCACAGATTCTCACCGACCCATCAGGCTTAATCAGGGTGACTATGGGGGTCTCCCACCAGGCGTGATCTATGGGTTGCAGGACCCCTTGCTTGACAAGCTTGTCAATTTGCTCGTCAATCTTCGGTTTAAGCACAAATGGTACCCGCCTTGGTTTTAGGCATTTTGGGGGGACGTTTGGGTCTAGGCTGAATGATATAGGGGGCCCTCGGTACTTGCCTATGTTTCCGTCGAACACCTCTTGAAATTCCCGGGCTAGTTGTTTCTCCCAGTTGTCGTTGGCGATGTGGTCGACGCCCGTGACTGCAATGCCGAGCGGTGCGAATCATTGGAGTCCCAGTAGGCTTGGGCAGTCTCGATCGACGTAGGTTACCTTGAACTGTCCGGTTCCGACTAAGGGATGCGGTTTCCCTGGTAGTCTTTCACGATTAGTTTCTGGTTGTCTAGGCCTTTTCTCTGGATGGTAGGCACCAAGCACTTTATTTCTTGCCATGCTACCATGGAGAGGTAGGACCCAGAGTCCACCTCCATTTTACAGGGTTCGCCTTCGATGCCTACCTCCACATAGACCTTCCGGGCGTCGTTGGTTGTGGCGTGGCCGATGGTGACCGTCTGATGGGTCTCCTCTCTTCGCCGGGTCTCACTGCCTCATAGGGATCGTCCGTTCTGGTCCCATCGGTTGTCAGCAGGGTGATCTCTGGTCCGGGGTGGTGTGCTCTCTCGTCTCCGTTCGCTCTGGTCCCATCGTGTAGGGCTGCGGTTCTTTTTGAGACAGCAGACGCGGGCGATGTGTCCCTTCTTGTCGCAATGCCGGCAGATTGAATCGAAGAACCGGCATTCGGACCTGGGGTGGTTGCCTCCGCAACCAGCACAGGTGGTCCTCGACTTACGACCCCGCCGGTTCTGTGGGTCGCGGCCTGCCTGGAGATGGTGGATTTCCTCCTCCTCGTCGGAAGTGCCCGATGCTGAGTGGACGTCGCCCTGGTGGGTGGTCGTCTCGGGTTGGGCCTCGGTCGACCTTGCAGGGTGGTTGTTCCCACTGCGGTCCCCGGTGTTTGGTCTGCGCATGCGGTCGGCGGACTTTCGGGTAGCTTCGGCTGCTGTGGCTTTGGCGAGGGTATCAGCGAGGGCGATGTTGCCCTTGCCATCAGCCGACTCTGGAGGACAGGGTCTCAAAGGCCGAGCACGATTCAGTCTCGCTGGGCTTCGTCCATGTTGGCGAATTCGCACAGCCCCCCTAGGTGCCGTAGTTCTGCGACAAAGTCGCTGAAACTGTCACCCGACCGTTGGTCCCAACAGTAGAACTCGTGTCATTGGATGAGGATGGGCACGGCTGGAGCGTAGTGTCGCCGGAGTATTGGCTCGAGGTCGTCCCAGTCCATCGTGGTCACGTCGGCGGGTTTGGCAAGCGCTTTGGCCATCTTAAACACTGCGGCTCCGCAGTGGGTCAGGAATACGGCTCGCTTCTTCGGGCCGGTGGCGTCCTTCAGGTCGCTGCATTCGAGGAACATGCGGAATCTGTCTGAGTATGATTCCCAGTCCTCGCTGGCGGGGTTGAAGGGTGCGGGAGGCGCGATGTTTGCCATCGTGGAGTTTCGTCTGGCTTCCGTCGGACACGTGCTTCGGTTCAGGATCAGGATCCCACCTTGGTCGCCAGTGTCGTGTCCGTCGGAAATGATGCCAGGAGTCGGTGACTTGTGCATTAGCTCTTTATTGGGTACAGGAACTGAACTGGATCTAAAGGCAAACTTCGCGGCTTTTTATTTCCAAGCCGCGGTGGCCGCGGCCAATGGCACCGCTTTGAATCTCCCGCGATCCGAATGGACCAATCGCGGGAGATTGTCAGCGAGCCAATTGGCTCGCCTAGCCAATCAGAGTGCCCCGCGCTTTGGCCAATCAAAGCGCGGGGATCTCAAGAATGCAAATGAGGGGACAGAACAAAGACAGTGAGAAATAGCCCAAATTTCAGGGTTCTAAAAAATCCAATTAGCTTGAAAGCTTCTGCTATTACAGGTAGTCCTTGACTTATGACCACAATGTACAACATTTATGTTGCTAAGCAAGATGTTATTAAGTGAGCTTTACTCTATTTTACAATCTTTCTTGCCACTTTTGTTAAGTGAATCACTGCAGTTGTTAAGTTACTATCATGGTTGTTAAGTGAATCTGCCTTCTCCATTGACTTTGCTTGACAAAATGTTGCAACAGGTGATCATGTGACCCTGGGACACTGCAACCATAATAAATACTTTCCATTTGTCCAGTATCCAAATTTTGATCACATGCCTACAGAGATGCTGCAACAGTCATAAGTGTGAGAAACTGTCATAAGTTATTTTTAGTACCATTGTAATTTTGAATGATCACTAAACAAATGATTGTAAGTTGAGGACTGCCTTCCACACATCCAACAGCTCTTTTATGATTAAGCCACAGATCAACTCCATCTGGCTCTTCTGGTGCACCACCATACTATACATCAAGAGTCTTCAAACTTGGCAAGTTTAAGGCTTGTGGACTTCAACTCCCAGAATTCATTAGCTAACATGACTGCAGGAGGAATTCTGGGAGTTGAAGTCCCCAAGTCTTAAAGCTGCCAAGTTTGAAGACCCTTGCTGTATATAATCAATGCATCAGAATCCACCATGTATTCTGTGATACAAAATCCCTTTAGTTACTAAATTCTACCACCTGGGAAAACCTATGGTATTAACTCAGAGAAGAATAGGTTAGTTACCTGAAATGGAAATCCAGCCCCCTGATTCTGTGCTGCATAGGACCCCTTTTTTGGTGGTTTATTCTCCACCTTGTTACAAGGATGGGCAATTTTGCTCAGGCTGAAACCTGCACTTGTCCTTTTAGAATGGGATAGGACTGGCACTTCAGAACAATTGGGGCCAGGATGCAACCATATAAATCTAAACTAAAAGAGAGTGAGTATTGTGAAATTACCTAATGGTAATGGAAAAAATTGATGTTTTCTTTCTTTCTTTCTTTCTTTCTTTCTTTCTTTCTTTCTTTCTTTCTTTCTTTCTTTCTTTCTTTCTTTCTTTCTTTCTTTCTCCTCCTCCTCCTCCTCCTCCTCCTCCTCCTCCTCCTCCTCCTCCTCCTCCTCCTCCTCCTCCTCCTCCTCCAATTTTTACACGACATCTGGAGAGGAACAGCAGCAGTACCAAGATGACTAAAGAAGGCAGTCGACCAGGATCTTTCTAAGATGGCCGCCCTATTGGTTAGGCATAGAAATAAATGTCCTAAGAGCCATGGTGGTGCAGTGGTTTGAAGCAATATTGCAGGTTAACTCTGTCAACTGACAGGAGTTCAATCTTGAGGGGCTCAAGGTTGATTCAGCCTTCCATCCTTCTGAGGTTGGTAAAATGAGGACCCAAATTGTTGGGGGCAATATGTTGACTCTGTGAACCACTTAGAGAGGGCTGTAAAGCACTGTGAAGTGGTATGTTAGTCTAAGTGTTAGGTTAGTAAGTGCTGCCAGTGTATTTATTTCTATGGCAAGATTTTCCCTTATAATTTAGAGTTGATTCATCCAACAATTGTGCCAATGTAACAGTAATGATTCTGTCATGCTATAATATTTGTATATTACAAATGGGAAGTGCTCTGGCATATATGAATGTGAATTATGTCAAAGATGAACATTTATCTTTACTCTATGTAAATGAAAATAAATAAGTTGAACTGTAAACTTTAGTGCCCATCTTTCTTGTTTGGTAGTTGTACATTAATGTAGATAGACTTCTGTTCCAGTTAATATTATGGATCTAGTTCTCATTGTTCTCACTTCCTGAATTATGATAATAAGAGCTAATAAGAATAATTGCCATTTTTGGTGATCAGTTAGACAAGCCCACATTGTTTCATGGAACTTTACCAATGTAGTTTGCTATTACTACATTTCAGGGTGATTTTTTTTTAACTTCTCAGTTTAGTTCACATATTTTTTTAACTTCTCAGGTTAGTTCACAGGCATTCCACACACACCCCTCATAGTCTCTCATCTTCATCTTAACTAGTTATCACCCTGCTTAGTTTTCCTGAGATCATCCAAAATCAGCCAGGGACTCCCTTCAGCTGATTAGCAGTTTACCTAATTTAAAATTACAAAGTGAAAAAATACTTTAAAGTTCCAAATTATTCAACAGTTATACTTATGATTTAATGTTGAAAAAGTACAATTCAGAAATCTTATGGCTCTTTTTAAAAGCAAGTATATAAATACATCCACAAACATAGAAAGAGGCTTTGGATCTCAAATTTCTTGGCAAACAGATTGTTTCTATGGATGTATTGGATCATAAACCAGCAGAGGTGTCAAAAACTATAATACTTTTTATTGTACCCTGTGGATACTCCTGTAAAACAGACATTTTCTACCATGTTATCTATGTAATAAGTCTGAAGCCTAACAAATTGGAATAATGCTAACTGATACAACCTTCAGCTTTGGTGATACAACCTGGAGCTTGCCTGTGCAGTGATTTAGAATCTGCAAGGTTGCTCATATTTCAGAGGTTTAAAATATTAAAGTGCTCATTTCAAGTTTCAAAACCTTTCATATCATCTGGGTTATCGGTTTACCACAGCTCTCCAAAGATAGACTGGTATGATTATTTATGTACGTAAAAAGCAAAGATAAGGAAAAGTCTTGCAGTTAAGGACTATTTACTTCAATAGAAGCAAAAGGAGATGTGAGACATCTGGAAACTTACATGTTGTTTGGGGTGAGTGCAGTTAAATTTATTTATTTAGTGTAGGGCAAATACATGGACTTATAGTAGTTCAAATGTTAATGTCCAGTTTACCCAGCCAAGGACAGGTTGATCTATGTTGAAAAAAATTCAGATATTGGGCCAGTGTAAACTCTTGATGGGCATTCAGACACAATGTGATGGATATTTTGTTGAGGAACACCACAGTCAAACCGAGGGGTAGAGACAAGACCCCACTTAAACAATGAGTCCTGGCAAGCACTATGTTGGGTACAGATCCTGTTCAGAGTTCACCAATGCTGGCGAGAAGGTCAAAACCTGGCACCTTTTGTGTAGGGTCATCTACGTAACTGCCTGTATCTGGGCGTTCAGCAGCCCATTTGGCTTTCCACTGTGAGTTGATGTTAAAGTTGTTAGACAGCTGATGAGCGAGTGCCAGAAAGGGCTTCCTGGATTTAAGCCTGCGAATTGATAGATGAGGAAGATCAGCATGCACAGGAAGAAGTGGGTTCTCATTATTTTGTTGTATTCCTTCATTAAGGCTTCCTGTCTTCGTAGGGCTGGTGATGCTATGTGGCTCAAGATGGGGGGCCAGCAAATAGGAGTAGATTTTATGCAACTGCTTATGATCCTCATTGTATCATTTAGTTTAGCATCAATCTTGCTAGTGTGGTAAGATAAATATTTTTCACTCACCAATGTTCAAACCTACCGCATAGAAGGTGAGCAGTCTGTAGCTCCAACATTTTGTTGTACATTGCCAACCAGAGTCACTGGGCAGCTACATAAATATGATGAATAAATAAATGTCTCAATAAATAAGAAAATAAATAAATATCTTATGTGCCCAGACTAATTTTTAAATTCAGCAAGCAATTTACTAACCCATATCCCCAGGGGAATTTCTCTCTTATAAAATTTTTATTTGGGTTTTCACAAAACATAATATAAGTAAAATTTCTTTTTTTGAGAATAGCATGGTCCTGGGTTATCACTTCTCCATACAAATACAAGTTCAATTTCATATTCATCTTTGTGTTCTATTCCATATCTTATTACTATTTTAACATTTTCTCAATAATTTTTCCCTTCCCTTAGTTTCCTCAATCTTACTTTTAATTATCTCATTCCTTTCTAAATTCAATTAGATATATCTTTTTCTAAGTTTCAATATCTTTCTAGTCATTATATTTATACTTTTGTCTGCCCTGTTTCAATTTCATATTTTCTTTTCTCATTAAACAAAATTTTTCCCTGTAGTTACTAATTGGAGTATGACACTTTTGTATCTTTTAATTTTTATCAATTCAACTCTTTTTTAAACTTAAATTTATGCCTTTGCAATTATAACATTCAATATAACACATAACTTCCAGTCAAATTCTGCTTGATACATTCTTAAAATATGCACTAAGTTCTTAAAGAGAATATATATATATAACAATAACAATAATAATAAATAAATAAATAAAATACTTATTTTATTCCAATTCAGTTCTATCATTAATGTTTGTCATAATCTTTGACATCTTTAAGCATTTATTTTCAATAGGGTATCATACTTCTAGGAACATTTATAATATTTCCATAATGTTTCCATGTTTCTTTCATATTCCTCTTCATTTAAGTTTTTATAACACATTTATAATAATTAAAATGGCTTCTTCTTTGTCCCACCCTTCTTTTTCTACAGGCATTTCTTGTTGTTTCTCATAGTTCAGGATCTCCATTTCTAAAAATTGAAATACAAAGCCAAAAGAACCTCTTCCTTCTTGTGCATCTTCTTGCTGTTTTTTAAGTTCCATTCTCAATTCTTCCAAGAGTGATACCATTTTGAAAACTTTTAAACAACCACCCAATTAATTTTAGTCCTTTAGATCCAATAGCCAAAAATCCAAAAATCACCAAGTAATCCAAATAATCCAAAGCTGTTTCTTCTTGCTTCTTTTTTCCACTTTCTCTTCCTGGGGTTCTCTTATCTTGTTGCAAAGTTTCAGTTAAAATTTATCTTTTAGGAATCTTGTTAAAGTTTCACTGTTAATTCCTTTCACTTCCAGGTGGTCTCCTCCATTTATCCAGATCCCACCCTTTTGTTTTTTTCCTTCTTTTAACAGTTTTTGAGAATCCAGAAATCTTTATTATCCCTTTGACATTTTATTTTCAGCTTAAATACCTGTTAATGTCAGCGGATTTTTGCTGGTTTCTTGCTTAAATTTCTTAGTTATCAATTTTGGGAAGAAAAGAAAAAAAACCCAAATCCTTTCCCTTCCCACTCTCCCGCTTCAAAGTCTTATTTGGGAATAATGTTGTTCTTTTTGTAATTCAAATTCCAGGGTACCTTATATTGTTGCTTTTTCAGTTCGACCCAGTCAGCCAAAAACTTTCTCTTCTTATCTTCCTCCTGCACATTCTTTTCCAGTCAAGATCTTCTTTGAGGTGGCCATTTCTGACCACCGCTGCAACCACCTTTGGGGTAGGGAGTAATGGCCAGCTGGGGAGGAGATATGCGACTCTCCTCGACCCTGCTGGCAGTCTCCCCCATCTTCACCACCTCTATGGGGTGGCTTAGCTCCGAAACCAGCCAGCTCGGGGCGCTCCAGCAGCAAGCACAGATCAAAACTGCGCACGATTGCAGATTTCAGTCTGTCACTGAAGAGACTCAAACCGGAACACCCTAGGGGGATTTCTGAGCATGAAAGAAAAGGAAAAAATAGCTGCAACTGGGATAGATGGGAACCAAACAGAACATATACAAAATGGGTTCAAATGAGCAGTTGCAATTACCCTCCTTCATTTTCCTTCCCTTCACTGGCTACAGCAAATCTCCTTCCAGGCAGAAGGAAATCAACAACTAGCAGATGACCTGAATGTGTTTTACTGCAGGTTTGAAAGGAAACTACAGCCACCTATCTCCAGAATCCCAATCTCAAACACATCAACAACAGCCAAGCCTCCTACAGCTGGCCCCAACCCATTGGGTTCACCCTGGTGATCACAAAAAAAGAAGTACAAAATCTATTTCACAGACAAAAGCCAGGAAAAGCACAGGGCTAGACAAGATAACTCCTTCTTGTTTAAAAGTCTGTGTTGGCCAATTGGCCCCCATCTTCACCCAAATCTTCAATAGAGATGTGCTATGTTCCTTCCTGCTTCAAACGCTCTACTATCATCCCAGTGCCAAAGAAGCCCTCCATCAAGGAACTGAATGACTACAGACCAGTTGCTCTAACATCTGTAGTTATGAAAATCTTTGAAAGGCTTGTGCTGTCCCACTGAAAACCATCACAGATCCACTGTTAGATCCAGGGGTGGGATTCTACCGGTTCTATCCAGTTCTATAGAACCCCTTGTTAACTTTCTAAGCAGTTTGGAGGACCGGTAGTTAGAAGCAATCTCCTTCTGGTTTTTTCCACCCTTTTTCCATTCTTGGCAGACAGCCTAGACTTACTGTCTTCAGAGCTTTTTGGGCTTGGCTTTCTGAAAGGAGAAGGGTTGTTTTAAGATTTTTTTTGCTGTTGGGAGGAAATACTTCCCCGGACAATCAGCACTTTGAAGAAATAATTGAATAATGAAGCAAAGCTTTTAGTGACAAGGAACCAAGATGAATGACATCCAGCAAGGCTTCTTGGCTAGCTAGAAAAATTGACATTCAAATGTGAGTTTACACTTTTTCTGAGTTTTGGTCTAAAACTGGTTTTTGGTGAAGGTTAATTCTGTGCTTGGTGAAGTTTAATTCTGCATTTATTGACGGGATAATTTTCCCTATTCAGCTTCAACAAGCAACAGCTACTGTTGTGATTTAATTATTAGTATTGTGTTTGAATTTTTTCCTGTCTCATGGTTTCGTTTTCTATCTGGGGAGGGGGTCTTCCTTCACTGCTTTAGTACTATCTGGCACTGTCCTTTTGGGGTATACTTCCAAGAGGCAGGATGCAAGCTTGGCACTGATTTTTTTATTGCCTTTCTGGGGAGCTTGTGACCTTTCCTTAAATCTGGATGATTTCCTTAGGATATCTTGTGAGGTAAGTGAGACCAGCTTTAAGTGGTGCAAATGGATCTTAGGATTGCTTTTCCTGGGTGTGTTTTTTCAGGAGAGCTTAAATAACCTATCTGCTAAAGGGTTTCACTTTATGAGCAAGAGTTGGCTGCTTGATAGTTATCATTGCATTTTAACTATTTTCATTCCTCAAGGTGCTCTGGCACACTGCCTGATTTGTAACTCTGGCTTGCAGGTATTTTTAATCTAATGATTGGTATTTAGAGCAGCTTTTTGCAAGCAAAGAATCTTTTTGTATTTTTGTACAGGTAATCCTTGACTTACAACAGTTGATTTAGTGACCATTCAAAGTTACAATGGCATTGAAAAAAATGACTAAGTTATGACCATTTTTCACACTTATGATTGTTGCAGCATCCCCACTGTCATTAGAGGCCAGGCAAGGAGAAGCACCCCTTGACATGAGTGCTGTCGAGTTGGCCATGCCCACCCAGTCACATGACCACCAAGCCACACCCACCAACTAAGCCATGCCCACAGAACTGGTTGTTAAAAAAACTGAATCCCACCTCTGCTTAGATCCCATGCAGTTTGCATACCGAGCAAATAGTTCGACAGATGATGCTGTTAATATGGCTCTGCATTACATCCTACAACACCTTGAATCTCCAAATACCTATGCAAGAGTTCTCTTTGCAGACTTCTGTTCAGCATTCAATACTATCATTCCAGACATTCTTCTAAGTAAATCAAACCAACTAGTGGTACTCAAACACACTTGTAAGTGGATAATAAGCTTCCTAACAGACAGGAAGCAGCAGGTGAAACTAGGTAGAATCACATCTGATAGCTGTACAATTAGCACAGGGTCCCCCCAAGGCTGTGTGCTTTCTCCACTTCTCTTCTCCCTATATACCAATGACTGCACTCAAACTATCCATCTGTTAAAATACTGAAGTTTTCTGATGACAAAAAAGTGATAGGTCTCATTTGAGACAACGATTAATCCACATACAGGTAGGAGATTGTACAACTTGCCTCGTGGTGCAATCAAAACAATCTGGAACTGAACACACTCAAAACTGTAGAAATGGTGGTAGACTTTAGAAGAAACCCTCCCATAGTACCATTACAAAATACCAGACAATACAGTATCAATAGTAGAGACCTTTAAATTTCTAGGTTCTACTATATCACAGACTTAAAATGAACACCTAACATCAAAAACATCATCAAAAAAGCACAACAAAGAATGTTTTTTCTGCGCCAACTCAGAAAGCTCAAACTGCCCAAGGAGCTGCTGATACAGTTCTACAGAGGAATCATTGAGTCTATCATCTGCACCTCTATAACTGTCTGGTTTGGTTCTGCAACCCGACAGAAACAGACACAGACTTCAGAGGATAATTAGGACTGCAGACAAAACAATTACTACCCACCTGCCTTTAATCGAGGACCTGTATACTGCACGAGTCAAAAAAAGGGCTGTGAAAATATTTACAGACGCCTCACATCCCAGACATAAACTGTTTCAACTCCTACCCTGAAAATGATGCTATAGAGCACTGTACACCAGAACAACTAGACACAAGAACTAGTTTTTTCCCGAAAGCCATCACTCTGCTAAACAAATAATGCCCTCAACTCTGTTCAACTATTACAAAGTCTGCACTACTATTATTGTTTATCTTCTCATCATTCCTTATCACCCATCCCCTCCTACTTGTCACTGTATGACTGTAACTTTGTCACTTGTATCCTTACAATTTATATTGACTGTTTCCTAGTATGATTTGATTGCTTACTCTGCCCTATGACTATCATTAAGTGTTGTGTCTTATGATTCTTGACTCTTGATGAATGTATCTTTTATGTACAATGAGAATATTTGCACCAAGACAAATTCCTTGTGTGTCCAATCACACTTGGCCAATAAAGAATTTTATTCTATTCTATTCTCTTCCCCACCAACATCCCTGGTATAAAAAGAGAAGAAAGCAGCTGAAAATGTCCTCCCACTTTCTTTCTTCCCTGCTCCTACCTGGTTGCGCTCCTGCCTATGCAGAAGCCACCTTCTGCAATGAAGGTGGTTCAAACATCAGAGGCCACAATGGTTGGGAGACGAGAGCATATATGGATGGCAGTAGCAGGGAGGTTTCTGCTCTTGCTGACTGCAGTGACTCACTAGAGTAAAGTTCTACAGATGTGAGTGACTCAGACATTTGCAGGAAATTCCACCAGGAAGGAATGCCATTTACCAGCAATTTACTGTCCTTCTGCCTAGACTAGCCCAGCAATTGAGTAGTGAACCATTTTCAGTGCTCTTGGCTTCCATTCAGCCTCAACCCTTGACATGCCTCATTCTGAATAAGGGAATGAAACCAAATCAGGGGAGGGTCACCTGAAACCAGTATGTTTCAGATTTTAAACAAGAAGAAACTTAACTTCTCCCCACCCTCCTCCCCTTCGGTACCATGTCATTTCGAGGCCTGGAGGCCTCCAACAGCACAGGTGCAAAGGTGTGCACTTGGCTTGCTCCAAGAAGGGATCAAGGAATTGCTGATGGGGAAAGTATGTGTGAAAGAGACATGCAAGTGACATTCTCTCTCTCTTACGCACATGCACACACACTGCAATCCCAGTCCTGCCAGCCTTACTTCTCATGTTTCCTCCTGCTCAAAGTGTAGAGGATGGCGGGTCAGGTTTAAACATGAGAAATCTTCTGTGACTATTAGCCCCAAGGGGACCAGGTAGAATTCTTTCAGGACAGACAACAACTTGTCCCAAGAAATAATAATGGCTTGTGGTGCTCAACTTTGAACTCTTTGGTGTAACTAAAACCAAGGGGTGTGCCTTCAGGAATGTACAAGATGGGATAACAGAATCATGCATTATACAAGGGAGCCTATACCCAAATGTCTCTGGAGAAAAAGGCTACGTTATATGACCTCATTACAGTTACCATTAAGTAAAGTGTAAAAGCACAACCTTCCTTCTTGTTGCCTGTCCAAAAATAAAGGCAATCTAGAGACACAGATCATGTCACGATCAAATGCAAGAACAGTATTTCTAAGTCTGGGCCACATTGAGCATAGTCACTAATCATAAGCAGGAGAATTTTAAAATGAATTCACATCAGCATTTCCAACATTTAAGAAATGGGCCATGTATTATTTTAAAAAGAAAACTAAAGACAAATCTCTATTGCATTTGAAAAGGCTTATTTTTTTATAGGAGGAAGATGCAAAAATCAAATAAGGAGGTCATATTAAAATGTCTGTTCTCTCTTCTGAGGATCAACTCAAGAGAGCCTCTATGGAGATAACTAGAGCCTGGAAAGCCTTCTTTATATCCTATAGATCCACTGCTGGGTCCCTATGGATGAGAATAGTCAATCTGGCATTTCCCAAGTGTTTTGGATTAAGTTCTCATGCTAATTATTGTTATTTTTCTGCTTGCTAGGGCTCACTGGGTGCTGTAGACCCAAATAACTAAAAAGCATGAATATACTAATTCCTTACATACTGCTATGTATTATATTTAATTAAATACCTTCACAAATGTCCCTTAGTAGTCTTAAGACTTGATGAAAACTCTTTAGTCTCAGAACACATGGACAGACTCAACCATACACTCAACTGGAAAACTTTGAGCATCAATCTACAGCAATCTAAATTTTAAAAAATGCAAGAGAATTTCTGGAAATTTGGCCATCAATAGAAATAAACTATATTTACATGCTATCCAAAGTAGACAATTAAAAAAAAAACTAAGAAAGAAATGAACAAACAAACAAAACTTCCAGAATATATCCTGTTCAAGAATCTACATTCAGATAAGCAGAGATTAATATGAGACAAACAATAACGCAAAAAAACAACATCCTAATAAAGGAACTACAATACCCCACCAATATTGGCAGGGCAAGCTACTGTATATGTTCTGTACAGTCATTAGCATACTTGCAAGTGCCATGCTGTGATTGGCCAAAGTGCACGGCGATCTGATTGGCTGAGCGAGCCACACTGATTGGCCCGCTGCGAATCCCCCGCGATTGGTGGAAACTAATTGTGGGAGATTCAAAGTGGTGTCATTGGCTGCGGCCGCCATGGCCAGAGAATAAAAGCTGCTGTTTTCCCCTTGAATCGGGAGCTGATCTCGGGATTCAATAAAGAGCTGAACTAAGTCACTGACTCCGAGTCTCCTTCCGCGACGGACACAACACTGGTGAGGAGGATGGGATCTCGAGACTAATCCCCATCAAGCACATGTCCTGAGGAAGCGAGACCGACAAGATGGCCAGCATCGCACTGCCCACACCTTTTAACCCAGCTGCCGAGGACTGGGAATCGTACACAGATCGATTCCTAATATTCCTTGAAAGTAGCAACTTGAAGGATGCAACCAGGCAGAAGAAAAGAGCCATCTTTCTAACACACTGCGGGTCTGCAGCATTCAAGATGGCAAAAGCTCTCACAAAACCTGGGGACGTGAAGGAGATGGACTGGGTCGATCTTGAGATGTTGCTCCGAAACCACTATGCCCCCACTGTGCCTACCCTCATCAGGCGGCATGATTTCTACTGGTGGGACCAGAGATCAGGTGAGAGCATCAGCGACTTTGTGGCTGATCTATGGAGCCTAGGGGGCATGTGCGGGTTCTCAGACATGGACGAAGCTTTGCGGGACCGTGTCATACTCAGGCTCAGAGATCCAGTCCTCCAAAGCCATCTGATGGCAAAAGGCGACATCGCCCTCGCTGACGCCCTCGCTGAAGCCACCGCAGCCGAGGCAACCCGGAAATTGGCAAATCGAATGCGGAGACCGGGCACCGGGGAACGCACCACGATCATCGAGACGGGCCTGGCAACCGAGGCCCACCCAGAAGCAAGCCGCCGAGAGACCACCACCATCAGGGTGACTTCCACTCCGCCTCCGACACCACGGATGAAGAAGACATCCATTGACTCCAGACGGGACAAGACCGGCGCGATCGGCAGAGTCATAAGTCGGGACCCACATGTGCTGGGTGCGGAGGCGACCACCCTCAATCAGAGTGCCGGTTTTCGATGCGATCTGCTGACACTGTGATAAAAAAGGTCACATCGCCTGAGTCTGCTGACTGAGGAAAGCCTACAGCCCCCGACGGCGAGATCACAGCAACTGGAGACGAGACGGCACCCCCCCAGGGACAGAGACCGCCAAGCCGAAAATCACTGGAACCGAAATGGACGGGGCCGAAGCGGCAAAAACTGTCAGAAAGAGGAAACCCACCAGACGGTCATCATCGGCCACTCATCAAGCGCAGACGCCCAAAAGGTATACGTGGAAGTGGGCATCGAAGGCGAACCATGCAAAATAGAGGTGGACTCCGGGTCCTACCTCTCCATGGTTGCCTGGCAAGAAATCAAGCGTTTGGTACCCACAAGAGGGGGTTGGAAACCCAGAAATTAATCCTTAAAGACTACCAGGGGAACCACATCCTGGTAGTCAGAACCGGATATTTCAAAGTGACTTTCAAGGGCCGCACAGCAAAGCTTCCCCTGACGATCGTGGACCGAGACCGCCCCAGCCTTTTGGGACTACAGTGGTTTGCATCACTTGGGATCGAAGTTAGGGGCGTCGACCATGTCACAGATGCTGACTGGGAAGAGCAACTTGCACAGGACTTCCAGGAAGTGTTCGACGGCACCCTAGGCAAGTACCGATAGCCCCCTATTTCCTTCAGCCTAGACCCCAGCATTTCCCCGATACGCCTAAAACCACGGTGGGTACCTTTTGCACTCTGGCCCAAAATCGATGAGCAAATTGACAAGTTCATCAAACAAGGGGTCCTACAGCCAATTGATCACGCCCGGTGGGAGACCCCCATAGTCACCCCAGTCAAGCCCGATGGGACGGTGAGAATCTGCAGGGACTATAAGGCCACCCTAAATTGCACCTTACAACAAAGTGCCTACCCCGTCCCAGTAGTGCAGCACCTTCTACACTCACTGGGGGGAGGCAAGGTTTTGCGAAGCTCAACCTGGCGCAAGCCTACCAACAGCTGCCGGTCGATGCAGAAACTGCCGAGGCGCAGACCATAGTCACCCACTGGAGAGTGTTTCGCTATAACAGACTCCAGTTTGGAGTCAGCGTGGCTCCGGGAATTTTCCAGAGCCTCATGGAGAGACTCTTGCAAGGAATTAAGGGAGTGGTGCCCTACTTCGACGACGTACTGGTGTCAGCAGCCAACCAACAAGAACTAGAGGGTCGTCTAAGGGAGATACTAACCAAATTCAAAGAGGCTGGGCTAAAGGTGAAAAAAGAGGAATGCCAGCTGTACATAGAGCGGGTCGAGTTCCTAGGATACCTCCTAGACTGGCACGGCATCCATCCAACCGCGGAAAAAATCAGAGCAATTAAAGAAGCCCCCACTCCAAAGAATAAAACGGAACTGCAGGCATTTCTAGGACTGCTTAATTTCTATAATGTTTTCCTGTCCCAAAAGGCAACCACGGTGGAGCCTTTGCATAGGCTTTTGGACAAGGCGGCTACATGGACTTGGGGGAAACGTGAGGAAGCCACTTCAACAAAACCAAGGACCTGCTCACCTCGGATGCCATCCTCATCCAATACAACGAGACCCTACCACTTGCTGTCACATGTGATGCCTCACTTTTCGGCGTCAGCGCCATCCTCAGCCACATGCTCCCCGACGGAAAAGAAGCACCCATCGCCTTCTTTTCGAGAACCCTCACCAAACCGGAGAGAAATTACAGTCAGCTGGATAAAGAGGCCCTGGCTATCGTCACTGCAGTGAAGAGGTTCCATGAGTACCTCTATGGCCGCACGTTCACCATCATCACCAACTACAAGCCGCTGCTGGGAATCCTCGCAGGGAACATTCTATCTCCTAGAATGACAAGGTGGTCCGAATTCCTTGCCGCTTACAGCTACCGGCTCACACACCGACCGGGGAAGACGATCACCCACGCAGACGCCCTGAGCTGCACACCGTTACCTGACCTGGACACTGACTCAGCACCCACGACAGCCACCCTCAGCATAGAAACTCTGCCCGATCTACCCATAACCGCGTCATACATTGCCCGCGAGACTAATAAAGACAAGTGTCTAGCACGGGTGTTACATTGGGTAGAAAAGGGGTGGCCGGAAAAGGATGACGACGAATCATTCAGGACATTCTGGAACCGGCAAACAGAACTCTCATTACAAAAAGGTTGTGTACTTTGGGGGGATAGGGTTGTTATCCCGGAAAAGTTACAAGGGAAGGTATTGGAGTTGTTACATGAGGGGCACCCGGGCTGAGTTAGAACAAAAGCCCTGGCCAGGAGTTACGCCTGGTGGCCAGGGATGGATAAGCAGATCGAGACTTGTGTGGCAACATGCAAACGTTGCCAAGAAACCAGGCTGAGCCCTCCCGCAACACCAATCCTGGAATGGGAAAACCCCCAGGGGCCCATGGTTCAGGATTCACATAGATTTTGCCGGGCCCACGAAAGAACATATATTCCTTATCACGGTAGATGCTTACTCCAACTGGAGGCCGTGACCAAGGAACTCAGCAAGCTGTTCGCAACCCATGGCCTCCCAGATATCATCGTGTCGGATAATGGGCCCCAATTTACCTCACTGGAATTCAAAAAATTCCTAGCAGAACGGGGCATACAACATGCACTGACAGCACTGGCACATACGGCAGCGAACGGGAGGGCGGAACGGATGGTTCAATTTACGAAAAAAACCATCCAAAAAATTGAACACGGGGAAATCCAAGAAAAAATAAATAAAATGTTTTTTATACAACACATAACCCCGAACACAACAACCAACAAAAGCCTGACAGAACTATTAATGGGGAGGAAATTAAGGTCCCCACTCGACAGGCTCGACAGGTACCAGCAACCATAACCCAGCTGACAGGTCCCCGCTCGTACCAGCTGCAAACAACCAACGGACGAGCATGGAAACGACACATCGATCCAATAAAAACGAGAACAACCATGGGAAACACAACCGACACGCAAACAGACACAGACAGCCCCCATAACATAAACCAAGAGGGGAGGGAATACCCTGGGAACCAAAAACCAATAGAAAGAAACCAGCAATACTCACCGACAAGCAGCCAGCTCGAAGCCTCACCAGGAAGAAGCAGCCAGGCCAGCTCGACCAGCCCAGAAAGACCAGATGGGAGCAGCAACAACCACAGCTAAACCAGCCCGGGTAGACCGGGAGGGAGCTGCGACGAAAGGCCCGGCAAGGCCTTCCAGGCGGTTCCACCGATGAGGCAGAGAGCAACACAGAACCCAACCGAACCGGCCGGGAGCCAAGCAACAACTAACCTGCGCAGGTCAAGTAGGCAAGTATGAAGCCCCGCCTACTTACGGGACTACTTTACGTAGTACCGTACCAAGAGGGGAGGGGTGTTCTGTACAGTCATTAGCATACTTGCAAGCGCCGTGCCGTGATTGGCCAAAGCACACAGCGATCTGATTGGCCGAGTGAGCCGCACTGATTGGCCTGCTGCGAATCCCCTGCGATTGGTGGAAACTAATCGTGGGAGATTCAAAGTGGTGCCATTGGCCGCGGCCGTCGCGGCCAGAGAATAAAAGCCGCTGTTTTCCCCTTGAATCGGGAGCCGATCTCGGGATCCAATAAAGAGCTGAACTAAGTCACTGACTCCGAGTCTCCTTCCGCGACGGACACAACAGTATATACTGTAGGTACTAACCCTATACTCACTAAGGCTGATAATATTATCTAACTGGATTTTAAAATGTCTGCAAGCAAGCAACTGAGTTCAGAGAGCACCGAAGAGTCCAGAGATACCAATATTAAAAAAATTTAAAAGAGGATGAATACTTTTTCTTGGAATTGGCAATACAATCTCATCTTATCTATTATTGCATGAAGGGAAGAATAATTGAACAGAGTTCTATAGTTTAATGATTTTGGTAGCTTCAGATTCAATTAAAATGGATTTAGATTCAATTAAAATGGATTTTGGTAGCTTCAGATTCAATTAAAATGGATTTAATGATTTTGGTAGCTTCAGATTCAATTAAAATGGATTTAGATTCATTGTCGATGTATATTTTCTTTTGTTTGGATCAGGGTTTCTCAATCTCATCCACTTTAAGATGTATGTGGATTTCAACTCCCAACATACTGATTGAAGAATTCTGGGAGTTACATCTTAAAGTGGCTGAGGCTGAGAAACAATAATTTAGTCACAAAGCACTCTCTTTCATTTCCTTATTTTACAGCAATACGTTTTCCAAATAAAATTTGGGCAGCATTGATTGAGAGTGTCATAAGGCTTAACCTCACATATTGTAAATACAATAGGGCCCAGGAACTTATTTTTTTCTGCTACCACATTGCCTTCTAATTAGGTAGTTTTAGTCTTACTTGTTTCAATTTTAAATAGTGTTTTCTCTTTTATTCCAGCATAACTTTTGGATGTATTCTGGCACACTTGATGTAAAATACAGTTTCCAACATAATTAGGAATTGAAATTACCCAAATCCTATGGCCATGTTAGACTCCTTATGGACATGCTCACTCCCCTCCATTCTCTCTTCCATGGTGATCATCCTGGCCATTTTGCTTTGGGCAAACAGGAGACTGTTGACTGAGTGCCTGCAGAGGCAGCATCACATTATGGCTGACTGGCACTTTCCCAAACCTATCTTGAAAGTGTTTTTTTCCTAAAGGCAACTAGAACTTTCTTGGTTTCTTCTTTGAAAATGTTTTGCTTTTCATTCAAGAAATTTTTCTTAAACTATTGAAGAAACTTCTTGGATGACAAGCGAAACATTTTCAAAGAAAAAAAACCTCAAGCATATCCAGTTGCCTTTTGGAAAAAGCACCTTTGGGACAACCTTGGCCTGGATGATTGAGAATCTTCCTTAATTTATTTTCAAAGCAATTCTCATGTCTTTATGTAAGCCCCTATATATGTACCATTCAACCCTCTGAAGCTTCTTGAAAATACATTATTCCTGTGCTGCCCAGGAGGTCAATTTAATTTGGAAAGAGAGTTAGTTTTGCCAACTGCGTGTCAATGTCACTATTGACAGTATTACAGATTTTCTGCTGCTCTGCAACCAAGTGTTTTATGTGACTCTACTCTTTACTGCTTTTATTAGTTTGCTGTTCTGTTTTGGCTTTATTGGCACTGGGAGTCATGGTGATGCCAGCTCTTCTTATGTGCAAACCAATCTTGACCAGAGTAAGTCTTAAATACATACCTTATATATCTTGTTCCCAGAGGCAAGCAGTTCATCTATGCCCATCACCTCCTAGTCTCAACACCTCCTTTTACTCTACCCACCGCACCTGCCACAAACAATTATTTTTGTTATTCAAAAAGTCTTTTTCCTTTCTGTTCCTCCCCTCACCCACTGCCCTTTGGGTTACTTGTCAGTTTGGATTACAGACCACTGTCATCCCTTTTACTCAGCTTAAAATACTTGTGGTTTCATAATGTGTCAGAAGACTTACCTAAGGAAAGAGCTTTGCTTGGATGAGAGAGATTGTCAGGGAAAGAATGTATTGCTAGGAGTTCCTTGGGGCAATTCTTTGTAGATTCTTCATGGACCATCAGGGCAAACATATTTAGGAAGAATGGAGATGGGAGTGGGAATTTGTATCCCTGCAAGACACATTTGCTTGGTATAAAGAGAACCAGGCCGCACCATGGAAGGAAATGTATTTATTTTATTTATTTGAGTTGTCAATTGCTTACAAGGTAATAGGTATAAGTGTAAACATAGTTATGAATACATGAAATGGATACATATAAGAAAAATAAAAAGAAACAATAGAACAGGGACGGTAGGCACTTTGGTGCACTTAGGCACGCCCCCTACAGACCTCTTAGGAAAGGGGTGAAGTCAATAGTAGAAAGTCTAAGGTTAAAGTTTTTGGGGTTTGGGGAAGAAACCACAGAGTCGGGTAGAGTATTCCAGACATTGACCATTCTGTTGCTGAAGTCATATTTCCTGAACCTTGAGTTTGTATCTATTGTGTGCTCTTGTATTGTTATGGTTGAAGCTGAAGTATTCATTGACAGGTAGGATATTGCAATGTATAATTTTATATACTATACTAAGATAGGACTGAAGGTGGTATAGTTCTAGGTTTTCTCAGTCTAGAATTTCAAGTCTGGTGGCATAAGGTATTCTGCAATGAGTAGAGGAGTGGAGAACTCTTCTTGTGAAATATTTCTGGATTTTGTCATTTTGGACTTTGACATTTCTGGACTGAAATGGCCAATATTTTATCAATTTAGTAATAATATAATCATTACTTTCATTTTTTATTTGATTTATTTTATTTGGTTTGTCAATTGCTTACAAGATAATAGGAAAAGTAAAAACATAGTTATGAATATATGAATACATATAAGAATATAAGGTATTCTACAACAAGTAGAGAACTCTTCTTGTGAAATATTTCTGGACTTTCTCAACTGTGTTAATATCAGATACGTAATGTGGGTTCCAGACTGATGAACTGTATTCAAGTATTGGTCTAGCAAATGTTTTTTTTTTTTTTTGAAACAAATTTTTATTAATTTTAAAGATAAAACAACACATCATTAACCATTAAATACATAAACACATAAAACCTCTTAACATTGTAAATCCTTACAAGTCAAACAAAACATTATTTTTATACAGCATAATTCCAATTTATCCCATCTCCATATGGACACACAAACATCTTTCAGCAAATTTCTCATTATTTCTCTTTACTCCTATTCAATTTCATTTCTCTTCCATATTTATCCATTTTATAGTCATCATATTCTTTTCTTTCTGGCTTGTATAAATTATTCTCGTCTAACATTCCTCCAAGGTTTTATTGATTCTTTCCTTTTTTTTTTTTTTTTTTATAAAAAACAAATTTTGTTAGTTTTACCATAAGCACAATACACAAACATACAAACACAAAACATAAACAAAACTAAAAGATCTTTTCTGAAGGTTGTCTGTTCCCGGGTTAAAACTCTTTGCACAGACACAAATTCAAACATCATATTCAACCCATATCTCCTTCCAAATCTTATTATCATTTTCTTTTTTATATATATATATAAAAACCATTTTTATCAGTTTTATAAAAACAATGCACAAAAAATCAAGGCATAGCAGCTTATAAATTCTTTTCTAAGAAAAAATAATAATAATAGACCAATAAGGCATAACATTTCCAGATTATAATATCAATATTTCATATAATATTAACTTCATATCTTGTCCCTACTTCTCTTTTCCATCCAAATTATTTATTAATTAAAATTTTATTGCCTTTTATCAATATACAAAATCCAAAAAAAAAAAAAAAAAGCATATATATCCTTCCATATCTTATTACCATTTTCAACAACATTCTTTGTCTGTTCTATTTCCAATTATCCATTCATCTTTTTTTTCTTTTATTATACTTCTCCTGTACACCAATTGGAGTAACATCTATAACTCATTACCCTAACTTAGAAATACTACATATAGCAATCTTTCTTGGGATTCTGTTTAAAAAAATTCTAAAATTACATAATAAATTTTATATTCTAAATATACATATAAAAACACACTCTTATATACCCTCCAGAATCCCTCTTTTAATCTAAATTAAATTCACCCATTGTCTCTAAATAAACTTTTTTTCCTTAGGTCTTGCTTCCCCCCATTAAGGCTTCTCCTCCACCCCTTTCTCTCTTGCTTATTCTTCTCCTTGCCCTTTCTACCCCTTTGCTTTTTCTCTTCGCTTTTCTTGCTCCTTTTCCTTTGCTTTCTAACCTTGCCTCCATCTTTTCGCTCATTTTTCTCTCTTTTGGTTGTTTTTATAATTCTTAAAATCCCCTTTTTCTTATCCTTTTTCTCCTCCTCTCCAGAAGGGACCCATTGTTCATCAAAGATGGCTTCTTCTTCCTCTTCTTCCTTGTCCCAGTCCTTCTGCTGCGTAATCAACTTTTCAAAGGAACATAACGCCATTTCTAAGAATTGAAACAAAGCGCCCAAAGTATTTTCTTTTTTATATTTTTGATATTCAATCTCTAGTTCATCCACAGACGATGCCATTATGAAAAGGGAAACTTTTTCCAAAACAACCACAAGTATTTTTAATCAAAGACAATCAAAAGCAATTAAAAAAAGAAAAAAAATTCCAAAAGTTAATACTTTTCTTCCTTCTTCTCTTTCTCTTTCTGAGTTAATTTTTAATCAAAGAGGTCCAATTACCATATATCTTCTTTTGGGATCCACAAAGACGTTCTAGTCAATCTCCTCCTTTTTCAGCTTCTGCTCCAATTTTTTTTTCTCCCTTCCCACTTGCAATGAGAATTTTAAATAATCAAAAATCCATACCTCCAGCAGAGATTTTCCAATTTCTCACATTTTTCAATGTCCAAAAATCCCTTTGTCTCTTATCTTAGCTTTCAAAGCAATCCACTTTCAATGTCTAATATATCCAAATATTTCTGCTTTTTCCGTGGGGTGGAAGAGTAAAAAAAAAAAAAAATCCCTTTAACAGCTTCTCCGCCGCTTTTCGCTCTTCTTAGGGATACAATGTATCCTCCAGCAACAAGCAGCTCAATTCCAGGCAATTTAAAAGGTGTTACTTGACCCGGCTCAGACAGAACTTTCACTCTTCACACTTCCTCCAGCACAGTTCTTACCCGGCTGCTGGCTTCTTCGTGGCGGCCATTGCTGACCGCCGCTCCACCGCCTTGGGAAAAAGGGGTTTTCCCGGAGAAAGGGGGGGTCTGCGATGCCCCCACCTCCCTATCCGACTCCCCTCTCTCTTCAGCTGTCCCTACAGGGCAGCCATATCCCCCTGACCCATCTGGATCGGGGGTACCTCGACGGCTAGCACAGCAGGAATCGCGAGCTGTCGCGAATTCCTGCTGCCCCGAAGCCGCGCAAACCGGAAGTTGGTCTAGCAAATGTTTTGTATGTTCCAGTTATTAGTGTAATATTATCAGAGAAAAAGCTACATAAGATTAGTTTAACAACTCTTAATGTTTTTTTGGCTATGTAGTTACAGTGGGCTCTAGCACTTAGATCATTAGAGATGAGTACTCCAAGATCCTTGACAGAGTTTGGATCATCAACAAGGTTTTGACTATTCAGCCTGTATTTTATTTTCTGATTTTTTTTGCCAATATGTAAGACAGAGCATTTATTTGTTGAGATTTGAAGTTGCCATTTGTTTGACCATTCTAACACATAGTCAAGGTCTTTTTGAATGGTAACAGGATTATCTGTGGTGTTGAATAGCTTTACATGTCAGCGAAGAGAACACAGTTGCTCTTAATATGATCACAGAGGTCATTTATGCAGAGAATGAAAAGAGTTGGCCCTAGAACACTGCCTTGGGGGACACCACTGTTTACAGGTACAGAACTTGATAGGACACTCCCAATTTTGGCCATTTGTTGTCTGTTTGACAGGAATGCTTCTATCCAGTTATGCAGATGTCCAGAGATACCATAAGATTTTAGTTTTAGGAGTAGTTTGTTGTGTACCACTGAATCAAAGGCTTTACAGAAATCTATGTCTGTTGCTTTGCCCTGATTGAGTTGTGTAATCCATATGTTTTTGCAATGTAAGAGTTGCAGTTTGCAGGATATTTTTTTTCTGAAATCAAAATGTTTATTTAATTAGAGAGTAGGTTGTTGTCGCTAAGTGGAGGATAATGGATTGGTTAATAATTGATTCCATGACTTTACAGGTGACGCAGCATAAAGAAATTGATCTGTAATTTTCAATTAGGCTGCAGTCTCCCTTTTTGAAGATGGGGATGACTGTGACTTGTGACCATAGTTTTGGCAAGGAGCTGGTCCTGAAAGATTTTTCAAAGATTATGCTTAGAGGTTCAGCTATGACAACATTTTGAAGAAAATTGTATGAAACAAATATGAAACAAATGTTGCACTAAAATGAGCAGCAGGACTCTTTATATATTATTAGACTGCTGAACACTTCTCTCTCTCTGTGTCATTGTCTTCATGTCTCTGCCTCTCTCCCTCCCCCCATTTCTTTCTCCATATTGAACCAGGTTCTGCAATTTTTAACCCCCTGTACATATGCTGGGATTATATGTCCCTAAATTCCTAGTATAAGTAATTGAAAAGAGCTGAAGAAAATAATAACTGAATGGTAACTTTTCCCTCCCCAAGAGGTAAGAATCATAGAAGAAAAGGCAATGAGGTTGTGATGTTATGTGGCTGACAATCAGCTTCCTTAATTGTCAGTCATAATATATATTTTTTCTTACCTTATGTTATGGACTATTTTATTGTGGTTGTTTGGACTCTTTAGTTTTTCTGGGATATTTTGAGTTGTTAGCTTCATGAATTTTGAAGGACAGATGAACCTTGAAGGACCAAGGAACCATTTACTCCATGGATGTGAGAAAATTGCTGTTCTTCTTAAGATGAAGCAAGGAGACAGAAAAGTGCATGTTAGAAAGAAAATTGAATTAAATCCAGTAAATATAGTTTGGTTTTTCATAAGGTTTCTTGGTCAAGCTAAGTAGAAATCATATTGGAAACAATAAACAAGCTGATATTCAGCCTGACAAGCTCAGGAGTCCTGTGTGTTTTATGCAGCACACCTTTCCTGGCCTTTCCTGTAGGTAGGGCAGATGGCAAGCAGTTAAGAGAGGCAGTCCATTAGTGCCACTACCTATTACAGGCCAGAGAAGGTCAGTCTGGCTACCTCTATGACAGCTCAGCCACATGGAAGGGTCCAGCCTGGGGCAATTGGAGAGATGTTAAAGGTTTAAAAAGAGCTTTGAAGAAAGAGGCTGAAGGCCAAACGTAGGGGATTGTCCAAGGAAAGCCCTAAAGCAATTCCAGAATGGCCCAGTCTTTGTCTTCACCAAGAGGCTGGTTTCCAACTTAGCTTCAGATAAGCCCTGTAGATTGCTGAGCTGAATCATATCAAGGCTGAGATGCCTGCAGCAAAAATTCCAACACCTAACTTCAACAAGCTTCTTCCCACCAATGTAGCAACCAAAAACCAGGGAGGAAAGAACAGAAAGGTGCCTAGACTTATATCCTCTTTGGGCCTTCTATATCTGCCCTCAATATATTCTGGGACCCCTGAAGATTTTGTGCTAAAAATATAAGAACATCTCCTGGATGAAGAGACTGGGCACAAATGGCCTTTCAAAATTCTTTCAAATTTTCCCAAGGGCAATTTTTCTCTTATTGGTAACAGCAACACCTCTACTTGAAAAAGATAAGAAGAGAAGTTCCTATGTAATTTTTCTTGTTATGGAAGTGAGAAAATCCCATGAAACTACAGACCATCTTAAAGATAAGCATACAATGAAATAAATTTCTTATATACTCTTCGGCTAGCTTGGATCTAAATCTTCACTCATAAGAAACCATTTTTTTCTTTGAACAAATGTGTATAGCCAAATCTCTTTCTTCAGACTGAAAGAGAGTGGCAGACAAAAATGCAGACTGATTTATCTGCCAGAATTAACATGTGCTGCTTTGCAAAATACATATTTGATGGCTTTGTTTGCATAATCACAGTCATCCCTGCAGGCAAGTGATTGTGGACCAACAGCACACAAGCAGCCAGGGTCATCCTCAGAGAAGATTTTAAAAAGTAAAGATAATGGTTGCAAATGCCCGATGAAACTCTTGCTTCTTTGGCTTTGATCATGTTGTCGGGCTGCCATCTCGACTTCTTTGACTTACCACATAGGCTGCTGGAAATCAGCAATGCCATAATCACACATTAAACCATATTTTCTGTGTTATTTTTTGTTCATTATAAAGAAAACGTTTGAAATCAGTGGTGGCTTGGCTGGACAGATAGGGAAGGAGGCTTACCTGAACAACTCTTTTTGGATCCTGGAGTGGAGAAAGATAAAGTAAAATTGAGACAGAACCATCAAGAGGTCCTGTAACACTCTGGTGTTACATAAGGACCACTTTTGTTTTGATAGTCTGATGGGAATATGGATCATCCCTAACTCTCTCATGCATACAGGTAGTTTTCAACTTATATGCATTCATTTAGGGACTGTTCAAAGTTTATAACCTCACCAAAAAAAAGTGACTTATAACTGTTATTCACACTTACAACAGCCCCACGATCATGTGATCAAAATTTGGATGTTTAGAAACTGTTCTGAGGTCATGTGATCAGGTTTTGCGGTCTTCTGACAACTGAAGTCAATGGGGAAGTCAGACTTACTCAACAACTGCATTATCATTAACAATTGCAGGGAGTCACTTAATAGCTGTAGAAAGGACAGTCATAAAGAGGGGCAAAACTCACTGCTTTTTTGCTTAGCAACAGCAATTTTGGGCTCAATTGTGGACTACTTGTAATTTTTTTTAACATTTATTTATTCTTTTTTTCACCAAAGACAAAATACAAAACAAAAAGAAAGAAAGAAAGAACAAACTGAGGAACATTCAACATTAATAACAAAAATAAAAGCCATGTGTACAAAAAAAGAAAAAAAAAACCAAATACATCTATACGAAGCACTAAAAAATCCACCTCAGCTGAAGAGCAATAGCAATAGCACTAGTTGTGGGATTCAAATATTTTACTACTAGTTCTGTGAGTGTGGCTTGGTGGGCATGGCAGGGAAAGGACACTGTAAAATTTCCAGTCAGAGGTGGCATTTGCTGGTTCTCTGAATTACTCAAAATTTCTGCTATCAGTTCTTCAGAACTGGTCAAAACTGGCTGAATACTACCTCTGAATAGCACTTAGAGTTATACACCACTTCATAGTGCTTTACAACCCTCTCTAAGTGGTTTACAAATGTCAGCATATTGCCCCCAACAATCTTGTTCCTCATTTTACTGACCTCGGAAGAAATGAAGACTGAAAAAGATGCATCAAAAAGTTAATATGTTCTCCTCTTACATAACATGTCTATAAATAGTTATAAACTTTTCCATCTATATTTAACTAAATGTTATATTACATAAACAAATATCCCCGATGTGGAATTCCATTTCTCTAATAATCAAATGGACATCACATTTGTTCACAATATACTGTATATGTAAAAAGAAATGATCAAACAGGTTACCTGTGTTGAAAACTAATTAGTTTTAGCAGGTAAAAACTAATCTTAACCTCTATTAATCATCTGTCATTATATTTACACATAGAAAGTCCACAAAGGGATTCCAGTCTAATCAAGATAGTTAATTTCGACATGCTAATTCAGCCAATTTTAAAATTTTTGACAGTTGGCAACCTTTTTTCTTTCCAATGGTTAGTATATACAATCCTTTCAGTGATCACCTTGTAAAGAAATAGCTTATCAAATTGTTTTTTGATTGGTTTGTCCATAATACCTAGAAGAAGTGCTTTACATTTTATTGATATTTATATTTTAAATATTTTCTGCATTGTCATTATATTTAGCCAATATGATTAAGCATACTGACAAGACCACCACATATGATTCCTGTGTTTTGGTTGCATTTCCAATACTTGTTGGAGATCCCTCTGTACATTTTCGCTAATCTATCTGGAGTCAAATATAAACTTTTTTTTCAGACTGTAATTCAAAGTGAATTTTAAACCATTGATTCATACATTTGTGAGGACTATTTTTATTCAACAATATTGAGAATGGCAGTAAAATTTTATCCAAACTGGCCCCAAATTATTTGGAATTTAACACTAACCCACTTTCTTGCTTTTTTATGATTGTCTCTTTCACTTTTCACTAACAGATTAGTACCCTATGTTACGTTACTACAGTAAACCCAGTGAATTTTATTTCTAACTACTTCTTTCCTTCCACTTTGCCATTGGATTTCTTCTAGTAGCCAATGACTAGGAAAAATTCAACTGGATTAGCCTCAAATACCTAGTCCCTCTTAGTATTCTGAATACTATAGGTACTTCCAGCTGAAGTTATAATTGTATAATCATCTTTATTAATTTTAGAACATTAAGAGAAGTACCATTTTTATCTTTTCTTCCATCTTTCCCTTATTCATTCTCCCATGGAAAATTCTTATTAAATGGGAAAAGATTGAATAGTTGCCTAACATATATTTTATTAAAAGCATCAAGAGATCTTAGGAACAATGCATAGAGAGGTATTTTTCCCCACAATGGCAGAAGAATAATATCAAGATATGAAGAATAATATCAAAATACATGATGTAGCTACTTTGAACAAAAAATTTACTACCATTTCTTTCACTCTAGGAGCACAAAAATAGGTGAAGAAGTAGTCCATATTACTCACAGTCAACCATTAGGTTAAACTGATCAATTAGATGATTGTTTAAAAATATAAAGCCTTTCAAAAACAACTGAACCAAAAATAAGTTGCAGAATTGAAACCAGCAACAGTCCTTCCAAAATGAAAGGATTTATAGACTTCCTGCATTTCATGAACAATGTAATAACAGCAAAAATATACTACTTATTTTGCACTGAAGCATGCAAAACATTCCATAACCTTGGCAGGCTTTGAAACAACAAACTGTGGTTTATTTTATAAGCCATGTTCAACAAAATGGTAGTTTTGTTCTGAGCAGATACAATTCAACTCCTACTCCATTCCAGCTAAGCTAATTAAATGATATAAAGATGTAAAAATGTGGAAGGAAATGGTTTTGTTTAAATGTTGTTTTCTAATGCTACTAAGAGTAAAATAAATATTTAAGGATAAAGAGATATCTCTCAATTAATAAATGTTTTGCATAGTTCAATTCAAAATAAGCAGTCCATCATTAGTAAAGGCAGTTATAACCAGTTGTTGGAGTCTTAAATCCGTAGCAGCAGAATGAGCTAGAGATATCTAATTTTGAATACAGTCTGAAAAGGAAAACAGAGATAGAACTTTAAAAAGATATTATAAACTAAAGTTGTAGAATTCTGCACTTAGCCACTGAACCGCAAGTGGAAGATTTTTGAATAAGTATAGCAACCCCTAAAATTTTTAACCCTTAAAATCCATAAAATAACTTTGACCTGATGCCAAATAATCTGTTCTTTAGTCAAATTTGAAACTCTGGTAATAGCAGGGGACACCAAGCTAACAATAGGAAGTGCTTCCTCAAGCTAACAATAGGAAAGGGTAAACAAAAATAGAATGCAATGTCTGTTAGTGTCCCTGCTTCCCATTCCAATAAGAGGGAAGGAAAAAATAGCTAGCATTCTCCTTCTATATTTTCAGTACATGTTGCATACAGTTGTTGGCTCTTTGCAAAACAAAACAAGTCCTTCCTCCCAAATCTGAGTGATTGAAACAATTGGCTACATGGGACTCCGGTCCCATTTCTTCTGCTTGCATTACAAAAGCAATGGCAACCTATGGAATTGAACAAGTAAACATGCATGTCAACATTTGGGCAATCAGCTATTTCTCTGAATTTCTTTTAATTGTAAATTCAAACTGCTTTGGGCACTGGAATAGTAGAGATAAGTTCTAAACAATGTAGGCAGCCTCCTTAGAGAAACTTGTCCTTACAGCTCTTTGCTGTGCACAGTAGCAGACACAGTTCACAGTAAAACTGATAAAACTTCTGTCCAGTTCTCATTTATCTTTAGTTGGTGTCACCTAGATACTGTGAAAACTACAATAGACTGCTGCTTAATCTTTTTCTTTCTTCTCAGCAACCATCTTGATACTGAATTTCTGTGAAATATGTCCTCAATTTAAGCTCCAGGAGTGAGTGGAAATCAAGAGCTTGTTTGCAACGTTGCTTTAAATTCTGGAGACAGAGAGGCAAAAGTCCCCATCAATAAAGGAACTGGGCTGCCAACCAGCTGGGTATTTCAAAAGAAAAATTGGCTTTGCTGCAATTTCAGATGAACTTTATTTGAACTGGCAATAAATCAGCTTACCTTTCCGGCATTGCTGGTAAAGTGGGAGCAGAAAGACCTCCAGTTGTTTTTGAACTGGTGCAGGATCCTCAAGTGAAGGCATCAGAAAAGTCACACATCAAAGAGAGAGTTTGTACTATCCAGGACAAGATAGTAGGCAAGGCTTCAGTCACAATAATGTGCCTGCCATCTTGCAGAGTTTGACTCTCTCCTATGAATTTCTCTGCAATTTCCCTAATTTAATACCACTTTTCCCTCCATTTTAAAGGTGCTGTTGAGGTTTCTGCCACTTTAAATTCTGAACTGTAGACTTTTGCAGCTTTGCATTTTTTTAAAAAAAGGTGAGAACCAATTCAGTATTGGAGACAGCCTGGTCCCAAATGATACCCTTAAATTGTTAGACTTCATCCATAATCTCAGGTAGCATTAGATTGATCTAGAACCTTTCTGTTATGTCCGCGTGGAAGGAAGCCAGGAGTCAGTGATTTTGTATCAAGCTCTTTATTGCAGTCAGGAACCGAACTGACTCTGAGAAAAACTTTGCGGCTTTTTATTTCCAAGCCACGGCGGCCGTGGCCAATGGCACCGCTTTGAATCTCCCGCGATTCGAATCTACCAATCGCGGGAGATTCTCAGCGAGCCAATCGGCGCGGCTCGCCTAGCCAATCCGATCGCCCCACGCTTTGGCCAATCAAAGCACGGGGATCTCAAGAATTAAAATGAAGGTACAGAACACCACTCCCCTCTTGGTTCAGTCCTATGTAGCGTAGTCCCGTAGGTAGGTGGGGCTCCGTCTTTGCCTACTGGGCCTGCGCAGGTCAGTCGTAGCTTGGATCCTGGCCGGTTCGGTCGGGGTCTCTGTTTCTCCGGACTCCGTCGTGGGAACCGCCTGGTCTGTCTGGCCAGGCCGCTCTCCGCAGCCCCCTCCTGGGCTACCCAGGTTGGTTGAGCTGCGGGTTTCACCGCTCCCGCTCGGTCTTCCTGGGTTGGTTGAGCTGGCCTGGCTGTCTCTTCCTGGCGAGGTTTCGTGCTGGCTGCTTGCAGGTGAGTATGGCTGGTTTCTTTTTTCTGGGTTTTGGTTCCCTGGGTATCCCCTCCCCTCTTGGTTTGTGTTGAGGGGGTTGGTTTTGTTTGGTTGCGTGTCGGTGGTGTCTTGTGTGGTCGTCCTCGATCTTAACTGATCGATGTGGTGTTTCCACGCTCGTCCGTCGGTTGTTTGTAGCATGTGATGGCTAGTGGTAGGGTCTCGTTGTACTGGATGAGGACGGCATCCGAAGTGAGCAGGTCCTTGGTTTTCCTGAAGGTGGCTTCCTCGCGTTTCCCCCAAGTCCAGGTAGCCACCTTGTCCAAAAGCCTATGCAAAGGCTCCGCCGCGGTCGCCTTTTGGGGCAGGAAGACGTTATAAAAGTTAAGTAGCCCCAGAAACGCCTGCAGTTCTGTTTTTGACCTGGGTGTGAGGGCTTCCTTGATGGTTTTAATTTTTTTGTCGGTGGGGTGAATGCCATGTCGGTCTAGGAGGTATCCTAGGAATTCGACCCGCTCTGTGTACAGCTGGCATTTTTCCCTCTTCACTTTAAGCCCAGTTTCTTTGAACCTCGTTAGCACCTCCCTTAGGCGAGTCTCTAGTTCGGCCTGGTTGGTAGCCGATACTAGTACATCGTCGAAGTATGGTACCACCCCCTTGATGCCTTGTAAGAGTCTTTCCATGAGGCTCTGGAAAATTCCAGGCGCCACGCTGACTCCAAATTGGAGGCGGTTGCATCTAAAGGCTCCCCAGTGGGTGACTATGGTTTGCGCCTCTGCAGTTTCCTCGTTGACCGGCAGTTGCTGGTATGCTTGGGCCAGGTCGAGTATTGCGAAAACTTTGCCCCCTCCCAGTGAGTGTAGGAGATGCTGCACTACAGGGACGGGGTAAGCGCTTTGCTGCAAGGCGCCATTTAGGGTGGCCTTATAGTCCCCGCAGATTCTCACTGACCCATCAGGCTTGATTGGGGTGACTATGGGTGTCTCCCACTGGGCGTGGTCTATGGGTTGGAAGACCCCTTGCTTGACGAGCTTGTCAATTTGCTCGTCGATTTTCGGTTTGAGTGCGAAAGGTACCCGCCTTGGTTTTAGGTGTTTCGGGGGAACGTTTGGGTCTAGGCTGAAGGATATAGGGGGCCCTCGGTACTTGCCTATGGTGCCGTTGAACACTTCTTGGAAGTCCGGGGCCAGTTGCTCCTCCCAGTCGGCTTTGACGATGTGGTCGATGCCCGTGACTGCGATGCCTAGCGGTGCGAGCCATTGAAATCCCAGCAGGTTAGGTCGGTCTCGATCGACGATGGTCAGGGGAAGTCTTTCGGTGTGCCCCTTGTATGTCACTGTGAATTTTCCTGTTCTGACTACAGGGATGCAGTTTCCCTGGTAGTCTTTGAGGATTAGTCTCTGGTTTTCTAGTTCCCTCCTCCGGATGGTAGGCACCAAGCGTTTAATTTCTTGCCATGCTACCATTGAGAGGTAGGACCCAGAGTCCATCTCCATTTTACAGGGTTTGCCTTCGATGCCTACCTCCACGTAGACCTTTCTGGCGTCTGTGGTAGTTGCGTGGCTGATGGTGACCGTTTGATGTCTCTTCTCTCCACCGGCTCTCGCCCCCTCATTGGGCTCGTCTGTTCCATTCCCAACGGTTGTCTGCTGGGCGGTCTCTGGTCCTGGGGGGTGGGCTCTCTCGTTTCTGCTCGCTCGGGTCCCATCGTCTGGGGCTGTGGGTTTTCTTGAGGCAGCAGACGCGGGCTATGTGGCCTTTTTTGTCGCAGTGTCGGCAAACGGAGTCGAAGAACCGGCATTCGGATCTGGGGTGGTTGCCTCCACAACAGGCACACGCGGCCCTCGACTTATGACTCCGCCGGCTGTGCTGGTCGCGGCCTGCCTGGAGATGGTGGATGTCTTCCTCCTCGTCTGACGTGCCCGAGGTGGAGTGGAGTTCGCCCTGGTGGGTGGTAGTTTCAGGTTGGGCCTCGGTCGACCTTGCAGGGTTGTTGTTTGCAGTGCGGTCCCTGGCGTTCGGTCTCCACATGCGGTCTGATGATTTTCGGGTTGCTTCGGCTGCCGCGGCTTCGGAGATGGCATCAGCGAGAGCGATGTTGCCCTTAGCCATCAACCGACTTTGGAGAATGGGGTCCCAAAGCCGAGCACGATTCGGTCCTGCAGGACCTCGTTCATATTGGAGAACTCACATAGTCCTCCAAGGCGCCACAGCTCTGCAACGAAATCACTGAAACTCTCGCCCGACTGCTGGTCCCGCCGATAAAATTCATGTCGTCGGATGAGAATGGGTACAGCTGGAGCGTAGTGTTTCCGGAGTAATGGCTCGAGGTCCGCCCAATCCATCGCAGTAACATCGGCGGGCTTGGCTAGCACTTTTGCCATCTTAAACACTGCGGGCCCGCAGTGCGTTAGGAAGATGGCTCGTTTCTTCAGTCCCGTGGCATCCTTCAGATCATTGCATTCGAGGAACATGTGGAATCTGTCCGTGTAAGATTCCCAGTCCTCACTGGCGGGGTTGAAGGGGGTTGGTGGCGCAATGCTGGCCATCTCGTCGGTTGGCTGGCTTCCGTCGGACACATGCTTCGGTTCAGGATAAGAATCCCATCCTCGTCGCCAGTGTTATGTCCACGTGGAAGGAAGCCAGGAGTCGGTGACTTTGTATCAAGCTCTTTATTGCAGTCAGGAACCGAACTGACTCTTAGAAAAACTTTGCGGCTTTTTATTCCCAAGCCGCGGCGGCCACGGCCAATGGCACCGCTTTGAATCTCCTGCGATTCGAATCTACCAATCGCAGGAGATTCTCAGCGAGCCAATTGGCGAGGCCCGCCTAGCCAATCCGATCGCCCCGCGCTTTGGCCAATCAAAGCGCGGGGATCTCAAGAATTCAAATGAAGGTACAGAACACTTTCATCCCAATATGCTTGCTGTTTCTTTTTAATTTTAAAATGTTACCTCTGATCTTAACTCAGAAGTTCTACTTTTTGTTGCTTTGGACTAGTGCATCTGTAAAATTGTACAGCCTGTAAATTTTGTTTCGTAAAAAATTTGCCCTGAATGTATTGGTTATTATTTTGTTAATTAAGATGCTGATATTTTTTGTGACTTCTGTAGAAATATTTTTCAACAACATGCTCTCTCTTCTATTCCATCTTTGACCACTTCATTTTAGCTGCTGGGCACCTGTCAATACCTTCAGATAGATTTTCTTTAATCTTCCTTGTGAAACATTCTCAGTAATGAATCTGACAAGTTGGTCTCCTGAAGTATGCTTATGCTATTTTCTTTCCCTCCAGAAAAATAGCACCCTCCTCTCTTACACACACACACACACACACACACCTTGTAAATTATACACCTATCTGTTTTGGAATAGTTTTGCCTCAATGCTACTTGTGACACCAAAACAAGCAGCAGAATCTAATTGATGGCTGGTGATTATAACAAGACTTGGTGTGGTCAGCTTTGGCCATTAGTGCAAGGTCAAAGGTTTCTACAAACATTTAGCATTCACTGAAATCCAAAAACTTTAGTTTGCTTGTTGTGAGTTTACCTATAGCTTCAGGCTATCCATTGACATGGCAGTGGATGCGTATCATCAGATGTAAATTACCAGATATATGGAGTGATTTGGCTTTTGTTACCAGGTCACCAACTATGTCCTCAAATCAACAGAAAATGTTCTATATCTCATGTTGAAGATTTAAAACAACCAGGCTGATAGAGCTTCCCAGAAAAATCTCATCATACGGTTTCTTCTAAAGTGTAACCCCACTCTGTAAAGTTTAGTTACTGATTCAAGCCTTCTTTTAATTCAAGGGGATGGAAAACTGCATAGATATCTTATCCATAACAGAAATGTGATTTGTAGAAAAGACTGTACTGATTGCATGGACTGATTATAATCATGTTCCTTTCAGAAATATGTTTAGTGTAGACTTTCTAACTGTCTCCAGTAGAAATCTCATTTTGAACTTTGACCCAAGTTTTAAAAAATGCCATGAACAAATATTTTCAATTCTTAACATTTTAATTGAAGTTCTGTTCACAATATAGAAATTAAGCAATCCTGTTCACAATATAGAAATTAAGCAAGGAAAACTGTTGTTGTTGCTTCTTCTCCATAGTAGTGGAAGCTTAATCTGCTTATTTGAATATTTTGGATTGCTGATACTGAAACAGAACTCTATGGTCAGTAAAGTGTCACATGAGCCCTAGTTTCCCAGGAGATGATACTATGTCCCGTCCTTGGATTCACCACCCATTTGTATATCCCAGTAGTAGAGATCTTTACTTCCCCACCATGACAGTGAATCACACCAAGTATCAATCAAATTAATGTTGTTCCAAATGATCCAGCAACAGTGTTGCCAGATGTACGATAATTATCGTATTTGTACGATAATTTGGCCCTCTGTACGATGTACGATCAATAATTCCCAAAAAGGTCAAATGTACGATAATTTTACAGTTTGGCAATTTAAGAGCTAGTATTTTACCTTAAGAGCTAGTATTTTACCATACTGTACTTTTCGTGGGTTCATGCAACTTCATGAGTCTAGATCACGTGTGTGTGCGTACGCACGTGTAGTTTGTGCATACGTGATACACGCTCGCTCACGAGCTACGTACAAGTACGAGTACGAGTCGAGTCAGCTAGTCGTCGCGCGCGTCAGGCCCATTGAGGTAGTTTATTGCTGATCGTAAGTTTTGCGGGATCGTATCTTGTGGCTTCATGCCTTCAGTTCGGACATTTTCCACATGGATATATGCCTACAGTTGGTACTTCCTGTGAGATATAGAGTTTGCTATATGTACGATAATTTTCTCAAAAAAATGATAATTTTGAGTCTCGGGTACGATAATTTTACATTTTGAATCTGGCAACGCTGTCCAGCAAACTTGGGACCTTTCTCCCATGATATAAATGTGATCCGGTCCTTGAACCAATTCATTTATTTTATTTTGATTTATTTATTTTGATTTGTCAATCGCTTACAAGATAATAGGTATAAATATATACATAGTTATAAATACATGAAATGGGTACATATAAGAAAAATAAAAGAAACAATAGGATAGGGACGGTAGGCACTTTGGTGTGCTTATGCATGCAAAATTTGCTATTCTTATACCAGCAAGGTCTGATGTGAGTGATTGAAACAATTGGAGGCCACCACCAGAATGCTTGGTGAAGTTTAACAGATTGTATCCATATAGAAAAACCCATGTCCAGATAGTGAGAGAAAAGAATAATGACTTTATTGACTATTTAAGGTATATTAGATTGTATAATTCAGTTTTTGTTCAGCTAACAGTGACTCAAAAGTGACTCACTCCTAAGACATGGATTAGGTGAAAGGACATCAAGAGGACACAGCAGGAAAAAAGTTGTCAAGATATATTTATATTATATTTATGTAAATGGAAAAAAGTCTTTAAGTGCAGGGCAGGATGGTTTATTCCTTTTTCTTTATTCATTTGTTTAATCACTTCGAGCTATTTAAATCTGTAACCTGTTGTGTCTTCGGAAATGATGCCAGGAGTCGGTGACTTTGTATCAAGCTCTTTTATTGATGTGGGAACCGAACTGTGGCTATTGGGAACATTGCGGCTTTTATTTCTTTAGCCGTGGCGGCCGTGGCCAATGGCACCGCTTTGAATCTCCCGCGATTTGAATAGACCAATCGCGGGAGATTCCGAGTGAGCCAATTGGCGCGGCTCGCCTAGCCAATCAGAGTGCCCCGCGCTTTGGCCAATCAAAGCGTGGGGATCTCAAGAATGCTAATGAGGGGACAGAACACACCTCCCCTCTTGGTTTAGTCCTTACGTTGCGTAGTCCCGTAGGTAGGCGGGGCTCCGTCTTAGCCTACTGGACCTGCGCAGCTCAGTCGTAGGTTGGATCCCGGCCGGTTCGATCGGGGTCTCTGCTTCTCCGGATGCCGTCGTGGGAACCAGCTGGTCGGTTGGGCCGGGCCGCTCTCCGTAGCTCCCTCCTGGGCTTCCCGGGTTGGTTGAGCTGCGGGTTTCGCCGCTCCCGCTCGGTCTCCCCAGGTCGGTCGAGCTGGCCTGGCTGTCTCTTCCTGGCGAGGTTTCGTGCTGGCTGCTTTCCTGTAAGTATGGTTGGTTTATTCTTCTTTGGTTTTGGTCCCCTGGGTATTCCCTCCCCTCTTGGTTTGTGTTGTGGGGGTTGGTTTTGCCAGCTTGTGCGTCGGTGGTCTCTTGGGTGGTCGTCCTCGATCTTAATTGGTCGATGTGGCGTTTCCACGCTCGTCCGTCTGTTGTTTGTAGCCGGTACGAGTGTGGGCCTGTTATTTGTGTGATGACGGCTGGTACCCATAACGGGTCTCCTGTTAGATTTTTCGCGTACACAGGGTCGCCTGGTGCAAAGGTTCGGTGTTTGCTGGTTGAGTCTGGGGGCTTCTCTGGGTTATACGTGGGGTGTAATCTGTCGAGTGGGGACCTTATTTTCCTCCCCATTAACAGTTCGGCCGGGCTTTTATTTGTTGTGGTATTTGGGGTTATGTGTTGGGTGAAGAGTAATTTATTTATTTTATCCTGGATCTCCCCGTGGTCTATCTTCTGGATGGTTTTCTTTGTGAATTGCACCATCCGTTCTGCCCTACCGTTCGCCGCCAGATGTGCCGGTGCTGTCAGCGCGTGTCGGATGCCCCTTTCCGCTTGGAATTTTTCGAATTCTAGCGAGGTGAATTGGGGCCCGTTGTCGGAAACGACGATGTCTGGGAGGCCGTGTGTTGCAAAAAGTTTGCCGAGTTCCTTGGTCACGGCCTCCATGGTTGTTGTTCTCATGTTGCTTACCTCCAGCCAGTTGGAGTAAGCGTCTACTGTTATCAGGAAGGTGTGTCCTTTTGTGGGCCCGGCGAAATCTATGTGGATCCTAGACCAAGGTCCCCTTGGGGTTTCCCACTCTAGGACGGTTGCTGTGGTGGGCTTGGCCTAGTTTCCTGGCATCGTTGGCACCTTGCTAACCAGGTCTCAATCTGTTAGTCCATCCCTGGCCACCAAGCGTAACTTCTGGCCAGGGCTTTAGTCCTAACGATGCCCGGGTGCCCCTCGTGTAACAGTTCCAGAACCTTCCCTTGTAGTTTTTCTGGAATGACCACCCTATCCCCCCATAGTATGCACCCTTTTAATAACGAGGGTTCCGTTTGCCGGTTCCAGAATGTCTTGATGGACTCGTCGTTGTCCCTTTCCGGCCATCCTTTCTCTTCCCAATGCAACACCCGCGCCAGAAGTTTGTCTTTATTAGTTTCTCGGGCAATGTCTGACGCGGTTATGGGTAGGTTGGGTAGAGTCTCTATACTGAGGGTGGTCGTCGTGGGTGCTGGGTCGGTGTCAGGTTCCAGTAGCGGCGAGCGGCTTAAGGCGTCCGCATGGGAGATCGTCTTACCCGGTCTGTGTATGAGTCCGTAATTGTAGGCCGCCAGGAACTCGGACCACCTTGTCATTTGGGGAGACAGAATGTTCGGGGTGGCCCGGTTCCCTGCAAGGATTCCCAGCAGCGGTTTGTGGTCGGTTATGAAGGTGAATGTCCGGCCGTAGAGGTACTTGTGGAATCTTTTTACTGCGGCGACGAAAGCCAGAGCCTCTTTGTCCAGCTGGCTGTAGTTCCGCTCCGGTTTGGTGAGGGTCCTTGAAAAGAACGCGATGGGTGCTTTTTTCCGTCGGGGAGAGTATGGCTGAGGACAGCGCCAACGCCGAAGGGTGATGCGTCGCATGTGACGGCCAGAGGTAGGGTCTCGTTGTACTGTATAAGGACGGCATCTGAAGTGAAGAGGTCCTTTGTTCTCTGGAAGGCGGCTTGCTCGCGTTTCCCCCAAGTCCAGGTCGTCACCTTGTCTAAGAGCCTATGCAAAGGCTCCGCCGCCGTCGTTTTTTGGGGCAGGAAAACATTATAGAAGTTAAGTAGCCCCAGAAATGCCTGCAGCTCCGTCTTCGACTTGGGTGTGGGGGCTTCTTTGATGGCTTTGATTTTTTGGTTTGTGGGGTGAATGCCGTGACGGTCTAGGAGATATCCTAGGAATTCAACCCGTTCTGTGTATAATTGGCATTTCTCCCTCTTTACCTTGAGCCCGGTCTCTTTGAATTTGGTTAGGACCTCCCTTAGGCGACCCTCTAGTTCGGCTTGGTTGGTTGCCGACACTAAGATGTTGTCAAAGTAAGGTACCACCCCCTTGATGCCTTGTAATAGCCTTTCCATTAGGCTTTAGAATATTCCAGGTGCCACGCTGCCTCCGAATTGGAGCCGGTTGCATTTAAATGCTCCCCGGTGGGTGACTATGGTTTGCGCTTCTGCCGTTTCCTCGTCGACTGGCAACTGTTGGTATGCCTGGGTGAGGTCGAGTTTGGCGAAAACCTTGCCCCCTCCCAGTGAATGCAGTAGGTGTTGCACTACTGGGACGGGGTAGGCGCTTTGTTGCAATGCGCCATTTAGGGTGGCCTTATAGTCCCCACAGATTCTCACCGACCCATCGGGCTTGATCGGGGTGACTGTGGGGGTCTCCCACCAGGCGTGGTCTATTGGTTGTAGGACCCCTTGCTTGACGAGTTGTCAATTTGCTCGTCTATCTTGGGTTTAAGTGCGAATGGCACCCGCCTTGGTTTCAGGCGTTTTGGGGGGACGTTTGGGTCTAGGCTGAATGATATAAGGGGCCCTCGGTACTTGCCTAGGTTTCTGTTGAAGACCTCTTGGAATTCCTGGGCTAGTTGTTGCTCCCAGCTGTCGTCGGTGATGTGGTCGATTCCCGTGACTGCGATACCGAGCCGGGCGAACCATTGCAGTCCCAGTAGGCTTGGGCGGTCACGATCGACGATGGTCAGGGAAAGCCTTTCGGTGCACCCTTTGTATGCTATGTTGAACTGTCCGGTTCTGACTACAGGGATGCGGTTTCCCTGGTAGTCTTTTACGATTAGTCTCTGGCTGTCTAGGCCTTTTCTTTGGATGGTAGGCACCAAGCACTTTATTTCATGCCATGCTATCATGGAGAGGTAGGACCCGGAGTCCACCTCCATTTTACATGGCTCGCCTTCAATGCCTACCTCCACGTAGACCTTCCAGGCATCATTGGTTGTGGCATGGCCGATGGTGACCGTCTGATGGGTCTCCTCTCTTCGTCGGGTCTCGCCGCCTCGTAGGGATCGTCCGTTCCGGTCCCATCTGTTGTCAGAGGGGCGATCTCTGGTCCGGGGTGGTGTGCTCTCTCGCCTCCATTCGCTCTGGTCCCATCATGGCGGCTGCGGTTCTTTTTGAGACGGCATACGCGGGCGATGTGTCACTTCTTGTCGCAATGCCGGCAGATTGACTCGAAAAACCGGCATTCGGACCTGGGGTGGTTGCCTCCGCAACTGGCACAGTTGGTCCTCGACTTACGACCCCGCCGGTTCCGTGGGTCGCGGCCTGCCTGGAGACGGTGAATTTCCTCCTCCTTGTCAGAAGTGCCCGATGCCGAGTGGAAGTCGCCCTGGTGGGTGGTCGTCTCGGGTTGGGTCTCGGCCGACCTTGCAGGGTGGTTGTTCCCGCTGTGGTCCCCAGCGTTTGGTCGGCGCATGTGGTTGGCGGATGTTCGGGTCGCTTCGGCGGCTGCGGCTTCGGTGAGGGTATCTGCAAGGGTGATGTTGCCCTTGGCCATCAGCCGACTCTGGAGGACGGGGTCCCACAGGCCGAGCACGATTCGGTCTTGCAGGGTGTCGTTCAGGTTGTCGAATTCGCACAGCCCCCCTAGGTGCCGTAGTTCGGCGACGAAGTCGCTGAAACTCTCACCCGACCGTTGGTCCCAATGGTAGAACTCATGTCGTCGGATGAGGATGGGCACCTCTGGGGCGTAGTGTCGCCGAAGTATTGGCTCGAGGATGTCCCAGTCCATCGCGGTCACGTCGGCGGGTTTGGCGAGTGCTTTGGCCATCTTAAATACCTCGGTCCCGCAGTGGGTCAGGAAGATAGCTCGCTTCATGTGGCCGGTGGCGTCCTTCAGGTCGCTGCACTCGAGGAACATGCGGAATCTGTCGGAGTACGATTGCCAGTCCTCGCTGGTGGGGTTGAAGGGTGCGGGGGGTGCGATTTTCGCCATCGTGGAGTTTCATCTGGCTTCCATCGGACACGTGCTTCGGTTCAGGATCAGAATCCCACCTTTGTCGCCAGTGTTGTGTCTTCGGAAATGATACCAGGAGTCGGTGACTTTGTATCAAGCTCTTTTATTGATGTGGGAACCGAACTGCGGCTATTGGGAACTTCGCGGCTTTTATTTCTTTAGCCGCGGTGGCCACGGCCAATGGCACCGCTTTGAATCTCCTGTGATTCGAATAGACCAATTGCGGGAGATTCCTTGCGAGCCAATCGGCGCGGCTCGCGTAGCCTATCAGAGTGCCCCGCGCTTTGGCCAATCAAAGCGCGGGGATCTCAAGAATGCTAATGAGGGGACAGAACATAACCAACAATTCATTACATGCATTATTAACAGAATGTTTTCCTATTAAGTAGTTTTGGAAAGCACTCTACTTCACATTCATACCTATTAAACCAGATCAGTAGCAATCCCAGATTACTGTCTTGGGAGGTTGGGATATTGGGAGGCACTTCGCAGACAAGTCATTGAGTGAAACCCACTATTCATAACTTGGGTTGTCTTTATATAACATTCTCAATTTGATTTATCATGGGAAAAATTTGTATTTCTTGTTTTAGGATTCAATTTGTTGTGAAGTTCAGAACAATATACCTAGCATCTATATTAAGGACGTTGTAAGAGAAGATAAGAAGAGACCACTCTTTCCACCAAAATTAAATGATTTAATTTTTTAAAAATCCAAAATAAAATAGGCAGTGCCAGTCATTGTAAAAGTCAAAGGCAGCTGTTTTCACTTTCTTCATTCATCTAACAAAATTACTAACAATTTTATTACCTGTGGTGTAGGCCAGGCTGGGTCAGGCTTGTTGTGTAAACATGAATTGAACTTTTCTTCTATATTCCATATTCTCCCATCTCCAAGAAGGCACAAGCAAATATTAATTCTTATAGAGCACATATTCACAAAATCTATTTCTCATGTGCTTATCATGCAGGTAAAATCCAATGCTACATTTGTGAAAGAAACACGTTTTGTTTAATTTCAACAATGAAGGACCTTGGAAGCTTCCCACTGTAGCCTATCAGAGACTGACTGAGGGGTAAAGTTTTTAACTGATTGACTCACAATAGGCTTCCTCAAGTAATCAGTCAAGACATCTCATATATATGTCTACTTATCCAGCGCTCCTGGACAGTGAAGAATTTGCTTTGTCTCCTCAATGTTATGCTTGTCATTAAATGCTCAATAGATGGCTAACTAATATTAAAGGTCTGGAAAAATATAGGACTCAATCCTAGCCTTTCACCATTTGTCCCCTGGATCTATGTCAGCTTCAGGCTAACAGGCATTGTTCTATTAAACTGTAATAAAGCAGCACCATCTAGAAAGGCTGTTAAAGAGCAGGAGTATGCTGTTTACTCTAAAAATAAGTCATATCGATATTCCTCCTAAATTGCAAGACATGGAGCGTATTTCCAGTAATATAGGAAGCTCCCTCATATAGTATTGAATCATTGCTCTGAGGTTTCAGGCAGGGCTGTTTTCCAGCTTTAGTTGTAGTGAAAAGCATAATTTTATTTATACAACATACTGATGCCCAATCTTTTCGCTTAATAATGCATTAAAGAATTTGGCATTTACTATATACCATTATATGTGAGGCCATATTTGGAAAATTATATAGTTTTCATTACCATCTTAAAAAGAATGTTGGAAAAGATGAGAAACCAACATTGGAAAATGGTAAGAAAAAGAATCTGAACACTTTCTGTGTGAGGAAATATTTCAAGTATTTTTTTTAAATTTAGGGCAAAATATTAAAAGAAGAGTGGACATATAGCGAAAATGTTTTTACGCTCTTAATCTTATAAATTTGGTTCAGGAAAATTCAAATAGAACTTTAGGTTCTATAAAAGATTTTATATGACTAATAAATAATAATTTGATTTGATTTGATTGCTTATTGCACACTATGACAATTATTGTTGTACCTTATGATTCTTGACTCTTGATGAATGTATCTTTTCTTTTATGTACACTGAGAGCATTTGCACCAAGACAAATTCCTTGTGTGTCCAATCACACTTGGCCAATAAAGAATTCTATGAGTTAAAAAAAAAAAAAAGGAAGATTAAGAGACTTGGTTGCCTACCTTTTATAAGGAAAGGTAAAATGTTTCATTCTGCATGAGAATAAGATCACTGAAAAATCTCTTAATGTTCTTTTTTCTTCTATTTTTTCCCCAAGCATCCAGATGCAATAATGGAGAAAGTAATATTTTTCTATTCAATTTCATTTGTGCACACAAATGAAAAATGGTGATAATTTGGTTATTTTCAAATATTGCCATGAATAATTGCTTAGCTCAATACTGTATCTTCAACTTTTGACCTCTCTCTAATAGTCTTACTTATATTTTATAAATAATATGAAGTTGAATTTCTTTCATGTAATATTTGAAGCCTTGGGGCAGTTTTAATTAAGTGTAGAACATTTTAAATTTATAATGTGCTCTTTTATTTGCCTAATTTAAATATGTTCTAAAGCATACTCTCCTTGTTTAAAACACAGAATCTAAAATATCCTAGATTTTCCATCAATAAAAGAATGGAAGGTTCAAGAAGACAGTTTAATTTAATTAATTTTAAGAATATCTGCTCTTTTTGTGAAAAGTCATTACAGATTCAGTTTTCACTCTTTTGAGGTTAATTCCCAGGATCTCTAACAGAGTTTTCAGGAGATCCCCAAGATTTCCACAACATTAAAACCCTCCCCTGTTAATGAGTAAAGACCAGAGGATTGGCATAAACTTTAATTCCCAGAATTCTCCTGCTGCTGCGAATTCTGGGAGTTGATGCCCACAGTTTCCTCTCTCTTAAGTGTTAGCTGCTTTTCATGGAAACAACTGCCCAATATGCCTTAACATTAGGCTGAGTTTCTCTCCACAATATAAAAAACCCCTTGCTTAATTACAAATGGACAAATATGTGCACTAGGTATTCTTTCTATGATTTTCTGTGATATATATGGGATTCTGCACCTGTTGAATCCATGGGTTTCTGGCACCAGTCCAAAATTGGATCCATCCTGTTTCAGTTTGATTTTTTTTTTAAATGTACAAGATATATATTTAGATTTGGGGCAGCTGTCCTCACTATGTATTTACCAATATACCAAATATTTTGCTGAACATTTTCCCTGCATATGTTTTGCATATTATTTTCAGGGGTTTTTTTCCAGACATACCTTTTGTAAGCAATGGGTTCTTAATATATGCCAACCATTGGATTAAACTTTTTTGTGGTAATGCAAAGAAAACAACTTTACAAAATAAGTTGGAGTTGTTTTATTTTTATTTATTTTCATTATTCAGATTTCCTTTTCTTCTTTAATTTTAATATTATATTGTCATCTTAATCCAAATCATGTGCATATATAAATATTTTTTCTTTCCTTTTTTTTTGCTTGATTTGATATAATGAAATGTTTGTAGAAAATATCACACACTTTTGTATGTTTCTTGTCAACAGTTGTTAAATCTGGGGGGTTATGTAGCAGGTGCTTCTCTGAATTCTAAACTCCCACAGTACTTTAGCTTTCAGGCAAATTATATATGTTATCTATCTATATATTATCACTGAATGAGGGGGAAGAGGGCAGGATATTAGGGAAAAATTATTAGACATGGAGTACCCCCAACATGAACAGCTTTAAAAGGGGATGGAAATTGTTGTGTATGCAATATAATTAATAAAGTGTGAGCTTGGAGTAAGTGCAGGGTTCTGGCCCTGCACTTCTGATTGGCTGTTAAGTGGCTGGACCGGATTGGCCTGTTCCGGGGAATCCGATTGGCCCTTAACAGAGAGTTCTTATTGGTTATAAAAGCTAGCGTTCCTAGCTTGTTATTGGTTAAACGTTACAAGGTTTGCCTATATAAGGCGGATTTTACTGATGTTAAATGAGCAAGTCACGATGTAAATAAAGAGCTGAAGTTCACTGTTCAGAAACTTGTCTCCATTCTTTCTCGCCCATGCTCAAACTTAACACTGGCGACGAGGATGGGATGTGGAGATATCTGAACCAACGAAACTTTGAAGAACACTGAGCACATGACAGACGACGCCAACAATGGAACCATGTCCAGCGGCATCGTACCACCCGCTCCGTTCGATCCATCACAAGAAGACTGGGAGACTTACATGGATCGTTTCTAAATGTTCCTAGAGACGAACAACTTAAAGGACGCCATAGCTGGGAAGAAACGGGTGGTGTTCCTGACGCATTGCGGTCCAACGTATTTAAGATGGCTAAGGCACTAGCCAAACCCCGAGAAGTGAAGGCCATGGATTGGGACGACCTCGAACCTATCCTGTGAGACCACTACGCCCCGACCGTGCCTACGCTCATGAGACACCACGAGTTTTATCAAAACCAGTGAAAGGGAGAGAGCGTAGCTGACTTCATAGCAGACCTCCAAAATTTGGGAGGCCTCCGCGGATTCACCGATCTAGAAGAAGCACTAAGAGATCGCATAGTTCTGGGATTAGATGCACCAGGCATCCAAAGCAAGCTGATGGCGAAAGGCAACATCAGCCTTGCCGACGCCATTGCCGATGCTACCACAGCAGAAGCAACCAAGAAGTTGGCTGCACAACTACGGCGAAATCGCGCTCCGGTACCACCACCAGCTAGCAAAATCTCACCTAGTTCAGAAGGGCAGCTTGCGACAACGCACCACGAGGACCTCTCTTCGTCGTCAGACCGCGGCGAAGAAGGGGTCCATTGACTGCAGTCCGACCGGGACCCTCGGCCGAAGCCCTTATGTCCTTGTGCTGGCTGTGGAGCCAACCATGCCAGATCCGAATGCAGATTCTGCGACGTACTCTGCCATGAGTGCAGGAAACGAGGCCACATCGGACGGGTCTGCTGCAGCTTGCCAGGACCCAGCCAGGCCTCAAAAGGGGCTAACTATCGCCAATCGACAGGAAACCGTCCTGTAAGGCAAGAGCCAGTAAACCACTCCTACAGAAATCGAGCTTTGCAGAGAGAAGAGGCTCACTATACTATCACTATCGGTCACGCCTCAGCCTTGGACATTAAGAAAATCCGAGTCACAGTAGCCATCAAGAACCAGCCTTGCCACATGGAGGTCGACTCGGGATCGTCCCTCTCGATGGTGTCTTGGAAGACACTCAAGCAACTCATCCCCACAATTCAACGCCAAGATCTCCGTTTCCAACGCCTCATCCTCAAGGACTACCAGGGGAATCGAATCCCCGTCGTCGGATCCTGCCGAGTCCGAATCTCTTTCAAGAAGCACACAGCATACTTACCTTTAACGGTCATCGATAGAGATAGGCCTAGCCTACTGGGCCTCCAATGGTTCGCGCCACTCGGCATTGAAGTGGCCGGCGTAAACCGAGTCGGTGGCTGTGACTGGGAGGAAGACCTTATCTCTGAGTTCAGGGACGCCTTCGCGGACAGCTTAGTCGAGTACAAGGGGACCCCGATCTCATTCAGCTTAGATCCAAAAATAGCTCCCATTCGCCTAAAACCCCGTCAAGTTCCGTTTGCCTTAAAATCGAAAATCGACGAACAACTCGACAAACTGATAGCTCAGGGGGTGTTGGAGCCCATTGATCACTCCCCGTGGGAAACCCCTATTGTAACACCCATTAAGCCAGACGGGTCAATCCGAATTTGTGGGGACTACCGGGCCACTTTGAACCACGCCCTGCAGCAGAACGCATATCCAGTTCTCGTGGTGTAGCACCTCCTCCATTCCCTGGGGGGCAGGAAAGTTTTTGCTAAATTTGATTTAGCTCAGGCATATCAGCAATTACCAGTAGATGAAAAAACGGCACAGGCCCAAACTATTGTGACGCACCGAGGTGCCTTTAAATGTACCCGGCTTCAATTCGGAGTTAGTGTAGCCCTGGGGATTTTTCAGAGCCTTATGGAAAGGTTATTGCAAGGGATTAAGGGCATGGTCCCCTATTTTGACGATGTATTAATTGCAGCTCCTACAAAAAAAATCTTACAGCACCGGTTAAAATTTGTCCTAAAAAAATTCCAAGAGGCCGGTCTTAAGGTTAAAAAAAACAAATGTAAATTGTGTACTGACAGTGTTGAGTTTTAGGGTACCTGATTGATAGCCAGGGCATTCACCCTATCGAAAGTAAATTAAAAGCAATCAAAAACGCTCCCAGGCCAAGAAACAAGGCCGATCTCCAGGCATTCCTAGGCCTCATCAATTTTTATAATGTATTTTTACCGCACAAAGCAACTGTCGCTGAACCGTAACACCGATTGTTAGATAAAAAAGCAATTTGGTTATGGGGTTACCGTGAAGAACAGGCGTTCCAAAATGTTAAAAAACTGCTCACATCTGACTCTTTACTCATGCAGTATAACGAGGCTTTGCCATTAGTTATAACCTGTGACGCATCGCCTTTTGGGGTGGGCGCCATTTTGAGCCACGTACTGCCTAATGGAAACGAAGCCCCTGTTGCATATTTTTCAAAGACTCTGTCAAAAACGGAGCGGAACTGTGGACAAATTGATAAAGAAGCCCTCGCAATTGTCTCAGCTGTGAAAAGATTTCATGAATACGTGTATGGTAGGGTTTTTACTATTGTGACTGACCACAAGCCTTTATTGGGAATAATAGCCGGAGATAAGCCGACTCCCTAGGATGACCCGATGGTCAGAATTCTTGCTGCTTATAACTATCGGCTGCAATACCGCCCGGGAAGGCCATTCCCCACGCTGACGCATTGAGCTGAGCACCGCTTCCAGAGACTCTCGACGATCCGGCACCAACAGTAACCACGTTGCAAATCGAAGCGCTCAACTCGCTGCCACTGACCGCCCGAGATGTTGCGAGAGAAACCAAACATGACCACACCCTAGCACGAATCCTAGGCTGGGTAGAACGCGGATGGCCATTGGACCAGTTATCAGATGACTTCACACCATTCAATATCGACAGACCGAACTTTTCTCCCAGAAAGGCTGTGTCATCTGGGGCGATAGAGTCGCTATTCCAGAACGGCTCTGAAAAGCGCTGCTGAGAACTTTGCACGATGGCCAACCTGGCATCGTGTGAATGAAAGCCCTTGCACGAAGCTATGCATGGTGGCCGGGCATTGACAAGCAAATCGAACAATGGGTTAAAGCTTGTCCCAAATGCCAAGAAATCAGCAACGCCCCACCAAAAGCCATGCCTACTGAAAGGGAGACACCACGTGGACCCTGGTCCCGAATTCACCTGGACTTCATGGGGCCAACCAAGGGCCACACCTTCCTGCTTACCATCGATGACTACTCCAATTGGCTCGAAATTCATCACATGACAACAACGACCTCTGAGGCGGTCATCAAGATTCTAAACAGACTCTTTGCAACCCATGAATTACCAGACGTCCTGGTATCCGATAACAGCCCACAATTTACTGCACTAGCGTTCGAGCAGTACCTCGCTGACCACGGCATCCGCCATGCACTCACCTCGCCTGTGCACCCTGCGACCAATGGCCGAGCAGAACGCATGGTTCAATTTGTGAAGAAAACCTTGCAAAAGATAGACTACGACAACATTGACGACAAGGTCAACCAAATCCTCTTCTTGCAACACATCACCCCACATAGCATCACCAACAAAACTCCCGCTGAACTGCTAATGGGATGAAAGCTCCGCTCCCACCTTGACTGGTTGCACCCTGCGTATGAACCAGAGAAACCACTAGGATCCAATGGCCGCTGTCGCACCTTCCAGGTAGGAGACCTGGTTTATGCAAAAGACCTATCGGGCGACCCGTTGTGGGTGGAAGCGACAGTAGTACGTGTAACCGGCCCTAGATCCTACCTCATGCAATGCTTTGACGATAAACTTTGGAAATGGCATATCGACCAATTACGGTCGCGGCTTGCAGCAGCCAGTTCGCAACTCCCCTATGACCAAACTGAGGGGGGGGGAAGGTACGGAAGAAGATGAAGCCCTAGGAAACCCGTTCGAAGGAAACGACGATTTAATAGAAACTCAGGAAGCGGAGCTGGAGGGAGAAATGTTTGCACCTCAGGGAATCGCGGAAAATGTGGACAATGACGTAGAAGTGAACTCTGAACCAGAGACAGCCCCACTGCCAGACAACGATCTACCTCAGCGGGATTGCAACCAACCGATACAACAAAAATCAAAGAGACTAAAAAGACAACCGTCCTATTTAAGGGACTATGTAACGGCGCCCTGAACTAAGGAACCAGGGGGAAGGGGTGTTGTGTATGCAATATAATTAATAAAGTGTGAGCTTGGAGTAAGTGCAGGGTTCTGGCCCTGCACTTCTGATTGGCTGTTAAGCGGCCGGACCGGATTGGCCCGTTCCGGGGAATCCGATTGGCCCTTAACAGAGAGTTCTTATTGGTTATAAAAGCTAGCGTTCCTAGCTTGTTATTTGTTAAACGTTACAGGGTTTGCCTATATAAGGCAGATTTTACTGATGTTAAATGAGCAAGTCACGATGTAAATAAAGAGCTGAAGTTCACTGTTCAGAAACTTGTCTCCATTCTTTCTCGCCCATGCTCAAACTTAACAGAAATGCTTAATGTTGGATAAAATTAGCAAGGATGACTAGTTCTGATGACAATATTGCTGCGGAATACAAACTATAGAGTATTAAACACATTCTCCTAAAAAGTTTTAGTTAAGCAAACTTTATGGAAGTAGAAGACTGATTTTTAAAAACTTTAAACTGGTCCATCTTGACTCTCTTTTATCCTCTTATTACTAGGCAGTGGGTTATCATACTCTTATTGCTATGTTTCTTGCTCCATACAAATGATTATTACTTGGGGTCCATTGTATTCATTTAGAATATAATGGCATTTTTGACAATCATGAATAAAAATCATACAGTAAATTAATATAACAGAGTAAATCCAGTTGTCTAGGCTTTTCCTTTTGTTCCTCTTGGACTATAGAAGTTCATGTTATTCTTATTTAGTCCTACACTGCATTTCTATGTTAAATCCTTTCCAGGGATATTTGGAAGCCTCCCACATAGCAGTGCTAAGGTAAGAAAACTATGTTTACCTGCAGGGCATTGTCATTCCTCTCCCCATCTCTGTAAAAAATAGTCCCTAAAATGTAAAGGATGGGGAGACTGTATGCTTTCCAGATGTTTTAAAAGGACCTGGGATCTTACAAGCTGCCCATCATTGGGAAGACTTTTTGTTGGAAGACTTCTGGCACTTGTCTTTTTCCTTCCTTGTCCCTGAAAGCCTGAGATCTGGCTTGTGTAAGAGAGAATCTGTCAACCTTTGGACAGAAGGGCCCCAACGTGGCCTGAAGGGAGACCAACCAAGTGAGGAGTATCCATCTAGCACTTAAACTCATTCCTCTCCTATCCCCTTAGGCCCAGCCCACCTCTGCTCTTCAAGAAGAAGAAAAAAGCAAAGTCAATAAAATTATCACTGTTAAGAAATCCAGCTTGCTTCTAGTTATTTGAGGAATAATTATTGCATGTGTCAGAACTACACATTCCATAGGAGCAATCCTATGCCAGATCCACATCTTTAAAAACTTTTATATTTACTAAATGATTGGTGGAAAATCCAAATTTTCTTGAACATTCAGTCATGGGAAGAAGCTTGTTGAATCACAGCAATATTTATGTAGTTTTAAGAGTTCAGGAAAATTAAACAGTGTCCTTTAAAATATGAACAGATTTGCTTGAATGTCTTTTGCATGGGGTTTATATTATGTATAATGGTCTTAAGAAATGATAAAGCAGAATAAGAAGGGAACTAGAGAACTGTTTCATCTTTGAAGCAGATAATTTTAGTCATAACAGGGAAAAACAGGATATTCTTCTATTCTGATATTGATAGAAATAAATCCAGATATTGTAAAGATGCCCTCAAGATGAGCATGATTCCTGATGATTATGAGGATTGCATTCGGGTTGCTTTCTTGAGGAAGAAGTGGTTTGTGGTTGTTCTCTTCCAGTCTGTAGGATTATCTAGTGGTCTCCTATCTAAGTACCATCCAAGCTGCAAGACTGCTTAGTTCCCAAACCAAGCTAAGATAAACCAGTGCTGTTATCTACTGAGGAAAGGATTGCAAAATGCTCCGTGTCATGAGTGAAAAGAATTTTGCTCAGTGGAAAGTAGCTGTTGGCAACTGCTCTTCAAGAATGGACTACTTTGGACCAGGGGGAAAAGTGGGATGTATAATTAGGGTCTTTTCAGGTTTGATGATCTAAGTAAGACAATTCTGACATGCTCTAATGAAAAAAAATCATATTTGATATATTTAAAAATAATATGGGTAGGAGAATCTTTCTATTATTTTCAAGAAATGAAAAAGTTCTGAAAAGCAGAGAAGGTGAGAAGAAGGAGCATGGAAACTTGCAGCTGGTGAATGGTGAAAGGGTGGTGAAGACATGAGGGTAGTACTTGAATACTAGCTTGGATAACTTTTGTTCTTGTGAAGACCAGGGGAAAACCACATCCCAGGTTCCGCTGAATTCACCAGGCATCTGAAAATCACTCAGACCAAGGAATCTGTCACCTTTGCCCTCAAAAGTTAAAAAGATCTGCTAATGGCCCATGCCTTTTCTCCATCAAATACTGCTGTGGGAGATCCTGCACAATGACCTGGGGATATATCAGACAAGTCTTAAGTGATTGTCTCCGTCTCTCTTTATCCTGTTTACAATACAATAGCTTTCCTCAAACAGAACATTCCCCCTACACCACTCCTTCCAAGCCTACCCCTCCATACTCCAGGCTGTTGTCAGCTATTTGAGCCAAATGACTGGTCGCAGATTTTCTGTGATATATATGGGTTTCTGCACCTGGACTAAACAAACAAATAAGTTCAGTTTGCAAAAATCAGAACACAAGCATCAATATCAATTAGCCTTTTTCACTAGGAGAGCAAAGGCCTGTAATTTGGATGCTTGCTGTGCAGATTCACAGAGATGAGTGAGTTGAGTTGGCCATCCAGCTACTGTTCCGTCCTTGAATTATTATAAATTAAGTATAGTACTGGTAATAAAGTTGCATTAAAGTTAGCTGGCATTTTTTAATGTTGTTTTTAAAACACTGGCAAAAATGCTAAAAGTTTGGCCTGTATTTCTCTATTCATAATTCAGATGGAAAAAACTAGGAGAAAAGATTGCAGCCTGGATCTGCAGATGTTGCAAAAAGAAAATCAGCAGCACTAACCAACATAACTTTTGTGAAGGAGATTGGAAATTGCAGTCATCACATAGATTTTCTCCAGAAGGATCTGTCCCCAAGCTGATTATCCAGGTCTTCCACTGGTGCACCCATCACCATTAAAACTGAGCCCATCCAACTTGTTTCTGGTCATCTCTTCTTGTCCTCTTGCCTTTCCCAAACAGCCAAGTCCCATAATATGTCCAAAGATGATCATTTGACTTTGCTCATTTGTGCCTCAAATAAGAATGCTGAGTTGATTTCTTCAATATACACTTGTGTTTTGTTTTCTTGTCCATCCATTATATTCTCATGTTTTTTCCAACACAAAAATTCAAAAGCATCAATATTCTTCCTTTCTTGTTTCTTCAAAATCCAAATTTTGGTTCTGTTAAATTGACTTGGTAGCATGTAATAAAAAAATCATAACAGAGAAAATCATTCCTTGCATGATTCTGATCTTTGCAAGTATAAACACATCATATCTACATATTTTTCCAGAATCTTCGTTGTTACTCTACCAAGCATTAGCTTACACCATATTTCTTGAACTCTAGTTCCTTAATTAATCTTAAAAGGCAGAAGTATTTACTACTTTAATATCTTAATTGTAAATTCAAAGGCTAGTTGCTATACCTCCTGACATTCATTTGGTCTTTATCTGATTGATTGATATTTAACTTTAGTCCATTTTTTTCATTCTCTTCACTGACTTTCATTACTAGCGGTTGCAAATCATTTGCAAATGATACCACCTGCCAGGGTTGGCTTCTTCCAATTTTAAAATTCCATTCTTCTTCCAATTCAGCTTCCCTCAGTATTTAAATAGAATAAATAAGGGAAGAGCACACAGCCTTATTTCATTCCTTTGCCAAATGGACGTCAGTCTGTTTTGCTGTATCCCACCTGTACTGTACATAGCATTCTTTGATTTGTTTGATCCTTCCTCTCATGATCTGTTCTATAGCTCCTGCCTTGGCTCTGCTGTTATATCTGAGCAATTTCACTTCCTTGTACCAGTAATAGAGTTAATTTAATTTCTGTGTGTCAGGTAATGTGTGAGTGAGTGTGTGTGTGTGTATGTATGTATGCATACACACACACACACACACACAAACACATTGTTTAATTGTTTGAAAACTTTTAGTAATGAATTGTTTTTCTTGACTTATAAAGCTGTTGCTTTGGGCCTCACCAACACCAGAGACAATAAATAAATTTAAAACATATCATATGTGACAGCTCTTCAGATACCTGAATATGACTATCCCTTTACTTCCTTCTGAACTTTTTTTATTTATTCTTTCCTCAGAGAACTTTATTTCCATACCATCACAATCTTTTTACCATCCTCTGAACATGTTCCTGTTGGCTTGTATTATTAAATAGCAACACCCCAAACCTAACCTGTTTTTTTTTTCTTATTGGGTCAAATCTAAATAGAACAAGACTATTATTTCTCATGAGCACAGCAGCCAACGTAAAACAAAGGATTGTTTTTTGTAAGATTTTATTTAAATTCTGCTTTTAACTCAGGGCAGTAAATATACAAATACTTCTTCCTCTTCCTATTTTCCCCACAACAACCATGTCATGCAGGCTGGGCTGGGAGACAATGGCTGGCTCAAAGTTATCCAGCTGGTTTTCATGCCCAAATGGGACTAGAACTCATATTTATTTGAAATAAGATGATTCTCAATTTAAGGAAACAGCCCTCAAAAAAAATAAATAAATTGGGAGTGGGAGATCATCTGGCTCTATTACTGTATTCTCAGGTAAACTAAATCAATAGATTTCCTGTTACAGAAATACATAGTTCATGTATCTAATATCCTTCAAATGATGTCAGTCCTCATCATGGTTCAGCTGCAACCTTGACTCATCTTTCCATTCCATGATTTATCCCCAATCCACATGCTTGTAAATAGTCTGGCAGTAGATAAAGAAATGGATAATTCTGTTTACATCAAATGAATCTGTCCTTGGTTGCCATCTAACTAGTGAGACAATACTATACATGCCTAATCACACTAGCTATATAATTTTCATATATCTCTGCTCAATATTTTCTTAGTACCAGTCTTTCCCAGTTCCTCTGCTGTCTGCCCTTCAATGCCTTCTACATAAGATATATATATTGCCAGGCATAAGTATCTAGAAAAAGAACACCTCAGGTTGGCAACACATCTGAAAGTGACCTCTGTCAGGCAACGTGCCTGACCTCAGAAAGCAGAAGTTCTTGGAGAAGGGATTCTGAAGATTATCATAATTGGCACACAGGTTCATGTGGAGAAAAGGCTTTTAAATATATCACCCCCAGGCTGCATATGGCTTTAAAAGCTAAACCAACTATCTTAAATTGAGTCTTTAAACAAACTTGAGAGCTGCCAAGGGCCTTTAGCACTGGAGCAACATGCTCTTTGTGGTCAATAGCAGTTAATCACGCCGGTCTTAATGTTCTACATTACTTGAAGCCCCATTGTCATATATCATTTATTTGCATTTTACATAAGGAGGGATCTTACACTATCTATCTGTAATCTTACCAGCCCTTTTCTTTTTCTCTTAGAGCAGAAAAATAGCTTTTATGAAGAATAGAAAAGTAATTCAATCTCTGCCAATACATGTCATTCATGATTTTGCACATTGATTAAGTAGGCAAATCATGTTTGCTATAATCTGGTTACAGGCACCCGCTACTTCTTCTGTGTGTTAATTGGGCAACAATAACATAACTTATGTCCTTTTTGCATCCTTTCCTTTTAGGGAATGCGGTTGAGAAGATGATGGAGAATCAGCATCAGAGAATCCTAGACGTTATGGGTTACCTGGATCATTTTCAGTCAGGATACAGGCCCAGGCATGAGCCAGGCATTGTTTATTCTGGTAGATGACCTTTGTGGAGACTTAGATGGAATGAGTACATGGCCCTTGGTCTTATTACACCATTTGGTGGTGTTCAACATCATAGAGTGCAATATCCTTCTGAACCATCTACAGAGCTGAAAATTGGACTCATGATTTATAATGGTTCTGTTCCTATCTGAAAGTGCAGTTCCAGTTGGTGATCTTAGTGGAGAAATACTTGAATTTATGGTAGCTCCAAGATAGAGTCCCATAGTTCTGAGTTCATTGTTTCACCTCCACATGAAGCCACAGGAAGAGGTCATCTGTCAGCTCTGGAGGAGATATCATTTCTTGATGTTGCTGATAAACAATTATACATCCTCAAACTGGGCTGAGCCAGTGATACTGCAAAACAATTTAACACAGAGGCAGTCGGAATCTGGATGAGGTGAAACTAGATCATATTCAATCCTACCAAAGCAGATATATTAGTAGTACCTATACACTGGCACTTAACCTTATACTAATCCCAATAGTTACTTTGACAGAGGTATTCTTCTCATTATTTTTGTTTAAACAGCATGTGGAAGATGTAGCTAAAGTGCCTTTCACCAGCTTTGGCTGGTGTATCAGTTACAATCTTACTGGATGACATACCTTGATTCAAACCTTGTTCCCAATCCTGTTGATATATGCTGTATGTGGGAATGATTCGGAGGCTGCAGCTGAAGCAAAATGTGGTAGCAAGACTATTAGCAGGAGAAACCCACCAATAAATAATTATAATATTAAAGTTGCTGCACTGGTTATCAGTAAGCTTCTTGGCCCATTCAAAGTTTTGGTTTTAATGGTTAATCTCCTATATAGTATCGCCTCAGCATATTTAAGCAACCCCATGCTACCCTGCCATCTGGTCTGTTAAAGAGAAGGCCTGCTGAAAGTTCCCTCTCTTCATGAGGTAAGCAGAGGTTGCATGAGATGAAAGACCTTCTCTGATGTAGCTATCATCTTATGCAGTACTATCCTCCCAGAAATACAAGTAGCCCCAAACTTGTTGCAATTCCATAAACAAATGAAATCTATTTTACTTCAGATTTTCTTTTGGTCCCAGCTGACCGAATGCAAGCATCTCTTACTTTTTAATTTAGATTTCTTTTGTGGTTAACTTTTGATATCACTTTTCATCTAGTTATCATGTATATATTCTTTTTATTTGATATTGTGCATTGCCCAGAGTTCTTTGAGATTGGTGTGAGTTTTAAATTGTGTGCAACAAATAAATAATTAAATTCACATAAGTAACATGGTTATATGCTACACTATACCTTTAAAATTGAACAATTTGTTTATTTCATTTGATTTATTTGGCTACCCGTCTTCCAAAGTGACTCTGTATAATGAACAAGATTAAAACCTCAGTATAATAACAAGTAATAAAATTAATTTTAAAAAAACATAATAGAATTAGAAGAATGCCAATCAGGGATAAACACATTTTTGATAAATTATTTATATCCCAACTTTATAATTTTTATAGATAACTCAACGCAACAAACATACAGATTACTTCCTCCTAATTTCCTCACAACAACAACCCTGTGATGTGGTGGTCTGGGATAAGAAAAAGTGACTGGCTCAAAGTTACCAGGCTGGCTTTCATGCCTCAGGCAGAATTAGAACTCACATTCTTTCCCATTTCCTTTGCCTAAGAGGAAAACACTTTTAGAAAGGCCAGCAGAGTTGGGGCAGATTTAATCTTCAAAGGGCCGGTATTGTCATTAATTTGTTAGAGTCATCTTATAGAGGAGATGGGTGGCATAAAAAAATAATAAATAAAATAAAGCAAAAATGCCCCTCCTGCTATACTGGATAGAGTGGGTAGTAAACAATCAGAGACAGGCAACCTCCAAAATCCTGACCTCATGTCGTGAAGATGGTATCCTACTGAGATCCAATAGAGTTTGTGAAGCAAGGATGTTACATGGGCATGTAACCAAGGTGCAGCATAATTGTTTGTGCCACTGCTGCATTCTAAAACATGGGTGTATAATCTTTTGGTTTCCCTGGGCAGCATTGTGTAACAGGAATTCTCTTGGTCTGTATATAAAATATACAATATATAGTTAATGTATGTATATAAAGTCAAAAGTTTACCATCTTGTGGGACCACATTACTAGCTGTGCAGAGCTGCATGCAGCCCATGGGCTGGGTTGGACCCGCCTGTTCTAAACCAACTTTCAGATGCTCTTTACAGGCAGTACCATATAGAATGCATGGCCATAATTTACTCGGGAAATAATCAAAGTGTCAATGATTATACACAGTGATGTGTATAATACACAGCATCTCCTGATCCAGAAAGGGACACAATTAATATCCAACATAAAGTTGTGTAAAAACCTTTCTATCCACAGGTACTACCTCGTGTACAGCTGAGTATCATCAGCATCACTTTATGTATAGATTGTATACATACAATGCAGCAATGATGACCTAGGAATAAAGTAAATAATAGAATAGCAACATCTTGGCTCAGCAATGTACTATCTTGTCACAAGAAGTAAACACTTTTGGCAGGCTTATTGGTTTAATAAATTAATGTTAGGTCAAACAGTATTGCTATGGAATCCTCAAAATATGGAATCAAAATGACAGTATTTTATTGTGTGACTATTTTGTCTCAAATTTAATTTCATTGTGGCAGGGGAGAGAAAGAATCTGGAATCCATATATAATTATTGTGTTGCTGTATCTGTTTTTATTGATTTTGTTTATTTAACACATGTACATACAATTGACTCAAAATGTCAAGGAGAAAAAGATAAACCATGTCCACATGCATTGAACTTGCAAACATTTTAGCTTAGTACATTATATGGTGAGATTGCGCATATAGTTTATGGTCCAATAGATCAAATTGGCTTAAGTAAATCACAGAGTTTGCTGGAATGCTTTTAACCAGGTCAGAACATCCCTTCTGAAGTTGTCTGGCCCCAGGTGAGGTGAGAAAAAAAATGGAATAGGTTGAGAGGCGGATGGATAAAGAATGCAATTTTAGCTCCATTAATACAAAAGTAATTTCCTGTAAAATTTGCAAAGGCCTTGCTTTGACCTATACCTGAATAATTAGAAGCATGTTTTTCTTTACTCTATTAGCAGCCAAAGCTTATGCATTTCCTGAGGACTATTATCTTAGATTTTCAAGAGTAATTTTCAAATGACTGTACCCGGTTTTGCATTCAGGAATCGTGATCATAAAAAAGCTCTATCGTGGCTCATTTCCAAGGTTGATCTCGTCCTCCCACCCCCACCCCTGCTGGACAAACCATTCACTAAGAAATGCATGGAAAAAAAAATCTCAGCAAACTTTTCCTTGGCAAAATGTATTCATTCGTATAGGTGGCAATGAAGTTAACTCTTTGACAAGTCCTATAAAGAGAACAAGTAATTCCCCAGTTCTACCCCAAATGCTACAGTTATTTTCCTCTTCTACTGCTACCCAATTTGACAGGCCTCTGTTCTCCTTGCCTCCCTTAAAGCTTTGAAGACTAGGCTTACCCCAAGTATAAATTCTGTTCATTACTCTTTAAGTTGTGTAATTGCACATTACAAGTTTGACTTGGTGTCAGGTTTTGTTACTTTTAATATTTTAATGTGGTTAGTTTTATGGCTTATATTTTATATTGTTTTAACTTTTTGATTGAGAGCATCCAGAGTTGGTAAAAGTTGGATGATGTTAGATGAGAGTTGGTAAAAGGTTTTGAAAGGTTGTCCCCTAACACCACTGGATTAAGACGCTAGGACTTACTGTCTTAGCAGAGTGAGGAAAATCCTCAGGGATGATTCACATCCTAGCCAGCACTCCTTCACTCTCCCACTATCGAGTAGGAGATATAGAAGCATAGCCAGTCATATGAACAGGCTGGAGAACAGCTTTTATCTGTGAGCTGTCAGACTTCTGAATGCAATATAACATCATAACTATGTAGTGTGATAGATTTGCAGGGCCAGTGCAATATGCAACATGTTCACATTGGTGCAATATAATGTAATGTAATGTTATGCACATATATGTATAGAGGGTGGTATATTTGTTAGTATGATGTATTGGGTTAGGGATGTTCTTTCTTTCACTGTGAGTTATTGAGATGTATTTGTGTTATGGGGGTACACTAAGGGAGGCTCAGCCAATCTTATTGTATACATGTTGTGCATTGACAATAAAAGTTTGAATATAGACAGTCAGAGCTGGATTTTCCCATTAAAAGAAGGGAGCTGATCCTGTGATGGGAAGAAATTTTAGCCTCTGGTCTCCCTCTACCTGGCCATATTTAAAATTAACATTGGCCTGAAGTTGGGCTATTAGTCCAATCCATGAATGGGAAAGTTTCAATTAGGGCTAAAGATAACCTAGTTATAGTAACAGTTACAGTAGCAGAATACAGAGTTGGAAGGAACCTTGAAAGTCTTCTAGTCTAACCCTTGCTCAGGGGACCTTATATCATTTCAGACAAATATAGTGGATTATAGAAGGAACAGATCAGACATCCAGCCCTTGCTTATCAATGGAGACCGAGTGGAGCAAGTGCCAGTTTTAAGTTTCTGGGTGTTACCCTAAAAGAGGACCTGACCTGGGGTGCCCACATTGCAGCCCTGGTCAAAAGGGCCCAGCAGAGAATATACTAGCTGAGACTTCTCAGAAAACAACAACTGAATGAAAAACTGCTGGTGACCTTCTACCGCTGCACCATAGAGAGCATTTAACTTACTCCACCTCTATATGGTTTGCCAATTGCACAATGGCAGATAGGAAAGCACTCCAGAGGGTTAATGTCATTGCCCAGAAGATCATTGGTTGCCCTCTCCTGTTTGGAAGAACTTTATAGCTCCCACTGCCTTAGGAAAGTTTAAAACATTCTCAAAGATCCATCTCATCCTGGGAACCCCTTTTTTTTAAACTATTACCATCTGGCACACGGTACAGAATAATAAAAACAAGGACAAATAGGCTGAAAAACAGCTTCTATCCCAGGGCAGTAGTTCTTTTAAATTCTAAAGTATAGTGCAGTGTCGGTGCCATGTCGGGGGATTCTGGTTCAATGTGTGAAGGGTGAAGGATGTGTGTTTATTTTCATGGTCATAGTCATGATGTGCACTGAAAATGGTATTTATTTCGTTGTACAAGGTGTAATGACAATAAAGTAAATTAAACTAAATTGTCCTATCTCTTCTTAATAATCTCCAGTGATGAAGCACTCACAACATCTGAAGAAAAGCTGATCCACTGGTTATTTCTTCTCACTGACAGGAACTTTCTCCTTAGTTCTAGGTTGCTTCTCTCTTTAAGAGCTGAAGAAGTTTCTTGGATGAGAAGCCAAACGTCTTCAAAGCAACCCCCTCCAAAAAAGTCCAGTTGCCTCTTGAAAAAGCATCTTTGGGACAACTAATTGAACGACGGACTGATAACCAGGACTTCTGTCGACTTCTCCCTTTAATGAGCCAAAGCGTTCGGTTAGCGTTATTTATACAGGAAAGGCGACCGGCAGAAGGTCAGTGCAGCTTAATTTACACTGAAGAAGCAAAATGCCGCAGCGACTAAATTCTATGGAGGTCGGCACTGCACGTCATACTCGCACACCGAAACCAAGGAAAACCAAAGCGCCACGTGTAACACCAGCATCGCTGAGCAGCCCGCGCCGCCCTGGCAGCAAACGTTTACTCAGGCAAGAGCATAGACAGCCGGCTCTGCGGGTGCGTCACGCCATCCGGAGGCCTTCGCTTCACGGGAAGTCGGAAGTCGCCGGGTTTGCTGACGTGTGAAAAGGCACTCCGATGATCCTGGGGAGTGTGGCGGATGAATGGTCGGCATGGAGGTCCTTTACCATCAGACCAACAAGTGGGTGTGCGAGGGACAAGCCGTGGAAAGCTCTCCGGAGCTGAGAGCAAACGCGGAGATAAGCTGGGAAAAGCGAAGCAGGTTTTGGGGGAGGAAAGGAGCGGGAAGCGGGAAAGAGAAAGGCAAAGGGAGACGACCGTTTGCCAGGAGGCACCAGTGCCAAGAGCCAGGCTTTTATTTAAAAAAACAAACAAACTCTCCACGACCTTGCATCCTTCCCTGGGGGACCCAGGCCCTTCAGGTGTTCTGGATTGCACCACTCGGTATCCATATCTCCCCTGCGGGGCTGCGGGTAGCAGCACTTCAAAACCCTTGCTGCATTTACTCACATTTTAGGGGAAGAACCCTTCTGGATAAGAAGCTCAACAACAGGCAGCTTCCTGAAATCCAGTTCCTGAATTTAAGAGGGATTTCAGTTTGAGTAAATGGTGCCTTGTTTAATTATCCCTGGCTATCCAATAAGCTAGGGGTCTTCAAACTTGACAGCATTAAGACTTGTGGACTTCCACTCCCAGAATTCCTCTTCCAGTCATGTTGGCTCAGGAATTCTGGGAGTGGAAGTCCACAAGTCTTAAACGTGCCAAGTTTGAAGACCCCTGAATAAGAGAACCTTATTGCTCAGTTGGACTTAGTCTAATAATCGAAATAAAACTCACGTTGATGTACAAAAGATGGCTTTGATTAATTTCATGCTGAAACGGTGGACCAGTACAAAATATTAATGGTAATAAAAAGTACTTTGCTTACAGAAAGGAGACTTTGTTTAATTTCATGTTGTTACAATTAAACACAATATAACCAAACAATTCAGTTCAATAAAAAATTAACCAATAACAGGAGCTACTCTGAAGTGAGAAATAATTCATAAAAATAATACTTGCTCATTGAATTTCTAATGCTTTTGAAATAGAGAAGTCATAAGCTCCCGTTACAGCAAACTGGGTATTTCTGCTGAGAATTTTCACTTGAGACTCTGGCAAGAGGTTCTGAATTCTTATTGAGCAAGACAAAGCATCCATGATTCCTCATTTAAAAACATTAATTTCATGTTTTTTTAGTTATGGTATTCTACAGAGATCTTTGGATGGGGTTTAAAGATTTTGGAAAAAATATTAATAGACTAAATAAACTTCATAATTGAGAAAACTAGGAAGTAAATTAACACTAAGAAATTTTAGTTCTCTTTAATTTTTCATTGGAAGAAATTTGATAATTATAAACATTTCAGGTGAAAAAGGCCTTGCACTTTGTCTCTTCATCTTAATAAAATTCCAACATAGATAATCCACTTCTGCTATTAGAAAACAGAGGTTGAAACAGAGTGAATTCTTTATCAGTAATAACATGAATTGACCTGAACTTTGGTGTCCCTGGTCCAACTGTATACTTGAACAAAGATTCAAATTTCCCTTGTGTTGTATTTACAATATGCCTTCACATATAACTCTCTTGTGAAACTATGGCCCTAAAGCTTGACAAGATGGATTCTGATTTGAAAGGGAAAGAAATTGTATGAGAGGCATGGAAAGTCTGAAACAATCAGCAGCATATTGATAAGTCAAATGTAGAATGAAGAAGTCTAATGGACCAACTACATGAATTCATCTGAGCTATAATGTGTTATTATCTTTTTTTCTAAATGTAGTCTTTGCCGTTTCTCCAATCCAAGGACAAATACTAACTTTAAGTACCAAGTTTTGAGTGCTTACTTCTTACATTACTTAATTTTTGAAAAAGTCTAAATGATACCTTTGCGTCTGATTAAAATACTATTCAGCATTTTGGGTTTGGCATACAACCCCGGCTGAGCTTAGTTTTTGTTCACTAACTTGGTCTGGTGTATGTTTAGATTTTTTGTTAGCCAATCCAAATCCTTGCAGAAGTATATTAGTATGTTTTCTTTTGTGGTTTTAAAAGGTTTATTTTACTGAGATATGATTTAATGACATTGTAACTATAAAATAAAATGAGAGTAATATAAAACATCATACACTACATATTATTAAATTTAATAGCATTAAATATTGGTTAAATCCAGTGGTGTGATTCTATTTTTTTTACTACTGGTTCTGTGGGCCTGGCAGGGGAAGGACACTGTAAAATCTCCAGTCAGAGACGGTATTTGCTGGTTCTCCAAACTACTCAAAATTTCTGCTACCAATTCTCCAGAACTGGTCAGAATCTGCTGAATACCACCTCTGGTTAAATCTCTTGCTTCATGAATTGGTAGTCAGTTCGGATTTATCTATTGGATTATCCATATCATAGGACGCTTGGAAGGTTACTACATCCATCAGAATCAAACACAGCATCCACTATCCAACAACTATTTATAATTATCCACGATCAAATTGATTTTTAACAACCACATAAATAGATTTTTCTCCATGAATATAATAATAATAGATACGTAGCACAATTACAGATGATGTCACCTCCTAGATATTCTGAAAAAGTGTTAATTATGAAAAAGCCAACTGTATGGAGTTATATCAGATTCTGATGGGAGGGGTTTTTGTGTGACACTGCACCAGAAAGTGCCTGCAGATCTCTCTCTCTCCCCTGCCTCATCCACCTTAGCAGACTTGGAAGAACGCTAGCAGGTTTTCCTGGGACAGCATACTGTCTGGATCAATACTGGCTCAAAGAAATGGTACTTTAAGCACCTTGAATTGAATTCATCAATTAAAATTAATTCTTACTTCAGATAAACTGTCAGTAACATATTTCTATGAATATTTTCTTTCAAGTATACATATTTGCATATGTAACATTTTTGCACATTTGAAGAAATTAAACATTTTTAATTTTTTGGAAGGGGGAATTGAAATATATGTGATATTTAATTTTTAAAACCCATACCAGATAGCATTTACTTCATTGCTCTGTGAAATGTGTTGTGTATAATAGGATTCACTGGTAGAAATAAATTAATTGAAAACATTGAAACATAGCTTATTCAAGCAATAGAGTTGAAAGTTTCCTTTAAAATTGTTTTAAGTTCTGTTATAAGTGGGAGTTAAAAATGCTGACCTTTAAGAAAAGTATGTTTTTTAACTCTTTGCAAGTTACTTCTAATGTTGAAATAAAAAGAAATATAACTATCAAAGTGAAGAGAGGCATTATTATATTTTAGGTTGTGTTTTTCCCTTTATCAAATAAGATACAGACAATTTTGACTGGAAAATAAAGAAAAAAGAATGGGAACTATGGGCCAGAATATACATTCTGGAGTCAGATGTTTAAATCAGTTTCCATTTTTGAACCTAAAGTTTCATTAACAGTTCCTCTTCTTTTTCCACCTCCTCTATTTATTTTTTCATTCTATCCTTTTCATGACTTTCTGAAAAATAAAGGTTGCTGTGGTTATTTTTTCATATGTTTAGTATATGTAATGTATTAGAATTGTAAGTCATCTAGTCAATTGGCAGAGATGGACAGCTATAGAAATTGTACGTATGTAAATATTTTTCTAATATAGCCCAAATTTTATATCTAGTTTATGAATGATATTTAAAATGAAATACATGGAAAAATATACCATCATTTATTCTTTTGCATTTTCATGGAGAATAACACCACACTGCTCCCTGTCTTCACATCAGTGGTCTTTTTCTTGCAGATCTGCTCCATACTTTCCCTACCTTCTAATTGCCTTTTTTCTCTCTCCTGATGTGATGCCATCATTTCTGTGCCGTGCATCCATTTCTAGGAGATTTCGTGGAGCAGAGCATTCTTCCCCTCCTTTCTCCACTGGATCTCCACTGTCCTGTCCCATTTTCTGTGCCTCAGGTGTGAATTGTTCTGTTTCCAAAACAGGTCTTCCAGTTGGCAAGGCTGAGTTCTTCCCATCATTTCACTCCCATTGTTTGTTTTGGAGATGATCCTTAGGAAATGTGCCAGATAATTAATGGAAGCATCACATCTCCCAGTTTTAAGATAAACTAGAAAGCACAGATCCATCAACACCCTCATTTTATTAGAATGTGAAAGTTTGAGAGACTGCTTGAAGTAGAAAGTCTCCTATGTTTAAATTGATTTAGGTTTTTCTAGTAGCTAAAATAGTTAAATATCGAAGTTAAAAAAAAGAGTGAAGTATTGTATTCAAGCAATTAAAGATTGGGTTGAAATTTGCCTTTTAAGAATATTAAATATTTGAAGACAACTCATTATTTTCCTTAAGACTATTTAGATTGGAGTTTATTTATTTGGTTTCTACAAAATATACCTGGAGCGCACAACTTTTGAGGAAGGACTGATGTAGTGTTTAGTCATGAGGGGCAGGAAGAGGTAGGAGCATTAGATGGATGTACGGGAATGTAAAAGCTTAGTATGTAAAAAACAACATACCGACTTTATAATTTCTTGCCTTTTTATTTCAATTGCCTGGAATAACCAATAATATTCAGAATACCATGAATTTAAAACAAATCTTAATAAAAATAGAGATGGGGAAAAAACCATCCACATTTTTCTTTTCTTTTCTACAATTCTGCCACCTCAGTTTTGCAAGTAATGTGGTGATAGTTGGTAGATTCTGTAAGGCTACTATATTTAATCAAGTCTGATGTGAAAAGAATCAATTTGACTTTCTTGATCATCTGCAGGTGGTCTTAGTCTCTACAGTTGGGGAGACAAATGGTTGATTATAATCCTGCATTGGGTTTGCATAAAAACTTATTTAAAACCTTATGGAAAAACCTTTAATACTTATGGAAAGTAATGTATCAATATTAAGAAGTACATGTAATTTACCAACCTTATAATATTCGTTTACTTGAACACAAGTCATTTGGAGAATCTCTTTTGCTTTGTGCATTAGTGTCTATTCTTGAAAAATTCACTTTTTCTTTTGGAATAGCTAATAAATTTCCTCTTCTCCTGTTTTCTTTTTCACAGGCAGATCCATGAAGTTCAGTCATACATGGGCCGTCTGGAAACCTCAGACAAGGAGTCTGTTCACTGTGAGTAATTGGTATATAAAAGCAGCTTAACTGTTGGTTTAATCTAATGCCACAAGCATTTTGCCCTCTAATAATATCTGAAACTCTCTTTGTTGAATTCAACAAAGAAAAACAGATCAAAAAAACATGGTATAAGAAATTTACTATTAACTTGTCAGTTTATTTAACATGCCTCAACAGACTTTAAAATCGGTATCAGTTGTGAAGCCATGTTATTTGTATCTCATTTATTATTTACCAGAATCTCATTGGGTTATTCATCCAATTCCTGATAGCTCCTTTTATCTGACCTATGCAAGTTGAAGTATTCATTTCTATTAAACAGGATGTTTAGTTGGAAAGGAAATATTGTGCATCTTAAAGCAGCAAAAGAACTTCTTTTTACTTGTTTTCTTCTGTAGTGGTAGAAAATGAAATTCAGGCACGTATAGACAGAATTTTTAGCAATCTAGACCGGCTGGAAATCTTCTGTAACAAGGAACCTCCAAACAAGCGGCAAAATGCCAAACTGTGAGTGATTCTTCTTCTTGATGTTATCTTAACCCATTTTAATTTCCTGATGCACATCAAGGGTTGTGTTATTTTTATGCTGCTATTATTAAAAAAAAAAACTCCCAAAACAAATGAAAAGTGAGGAGTAATAAATGCTGTGATTCAGATAGATTTCTTTGGTTCCATAAAGTTTAGCTGCCATTGAGAAGGGCTTTTTGTGGTTATCATTGCCTTCCCCCCTCCCCAGTGATTTCTCGGCAGATCTCTGGACTGGATACTGTAGGAATAGTAGGCCCAATAGTAGTAGGAGTCTTGATAGAAAGAGTATTGGAAAAATTTCCCATCTGAGACATGAAAATTTGCTTTTCAACTACAATATATAATAGCAGCTAAAGAGGTATTTTGTACATCTATATATATGTGGCCAAAAGCATAACACTGTTTGAGCACAGGTTTTCTATAATCATGTGGAATGTTTCACTAAACAATAGCAGGTTGCTTTATAATACTCCTGCAATCTTTCCCCATTAACTATTTTTTTATTTTGGGGGGGAGCTTATTATCTATTGCTTCTTTTCAGCCGGGTTGACCAGCTGAAATATGACATTCAGCATCTGCAGACAGGACTGCGAAATTTCCAGCATCGTCGCTATTCACGGGAGCAGCAAGAAAGACAACGTGAGGAGCTTCTGACTCGAACATTTACCACTAATGTAAGTCCTTCCCTTAAAACCAGAGAACTTAGGCTTACATTTGCTTGCTTTCTGATTTCAGTCCTCAGAATTTTACAGCCACATTTTTAAAAAATAGCTGTTGCTCGCATAGGTTTTTTTTTTAAACCTAAAAATTAAGTGAATAATGCACTTGAGAATGCATCATTAAAGCACAGGATTTCTATAAGTGTGGGGACAGAAGTGGAAAAGAATTTGGGAGGGCAGGAAGTTTGAGTTTCATGGCCATAGCATATGGTTGACTCTGTAGAGCAGGGGTCTCCAACCTTGGCTCCTGGAAGCCTGGCGGACTTCAACTCCCAGAGTTCCACAGCCAGCAAAGCTTCCAGGCTTCCAGGAGCCAAGGTTGGAGACTCCTGCTGTAGAGGCTTTGGGTTAAGAATGTCGAGGAAAGATAATCAAGATGCTTCCATTTCCTTCCCTCCCCCTGCAGGATTCTGACACCACCATTCCAATTGATGAAACATTACAATTTAATGAATCCCTTCAAAATGCCCACCGTGGCATGGATGATCTTATTGGAAGCGGAACCAGCATCCTACAGGGCCTGAGGGATCAGAGAGTGACATTAAAGGTGGGCATAGGGTAGGACCTTCACCTTTTTTTCTTTATGGTGACATCAAGCATCCACTATATTTTAAATTGGAATATCAGAAATTAATCAGAACAGTTCAAGCCCCCAATTCAGTCATCTTTGCTTTGAATTACATGGAATTTAAATCTTTATTTTTGTTGTAGCTTTGCTCTCAAAGCTGGCTGCAGTACTTGCATCTTTGGGAGGAATTGGGTGTTTTATTAATGTAATAAATCAATTTTTTGGAAGATGTCCATAGTTAAAATAAGCACAACTATAGAAATAAAAGATAATTTTAGAAGTCTGCTCCTAGACGAAGCTCTTCTGGCTTTTTTGTGACTTGGACTGTTTCACATAGCAAGTGCTTTGCATACAAAAGATCATGATTCTCTGGTTTGCCACTTTCAGCTTTCCAGTGATGGTTGATTGGAAAGACTCATGAATCCATAGAGAGAGAGAGTTGGATTCAGCAACAAACTGGGCTAGGCAGGCAAACTGCCTTTTAAGCTGTGTGGCAACTTTAATAAAGTAATGGAGCTACAAAAAACTCTTATCTGATGGTTGTATCTCCATTCTGAAGTTCTGAAAGTGGATCCTCCATGCCAGTGGTACCTAAGGAGATTGCATGCTTTCTTTTCTTTTTAGTTCTCCCATTCTTCATCTTCCTTGCTTTACCCTTCTTCAGAGGTCCTGTTTATAATCATTACTGATTCTGGTCTCATTTCTCCAGTCATGCCTTGTGTATTTGATCTCCTCTACTTTTTCAGACTGTCTTTGTATTTTCTATGTAATCTATTTTGTTACTGTGTATTCTATCACTATTAGCATGTTATATCCTTAGTACAAAGCCCTTGCTATTTCCAAATTATGTAAAGCCTTTCTCCTCATCTTACCTTCAAATGCCCCATAGCTTCTTCTGCAGTGGTTAAACAAAACAATTAGAGTGCTTAGCAGTTGCTGATGCAAAGAACAGTTCGGAGTCTGATGCCTGTTTTTATTCTAACCTTACTTTGTTCTTGAGCTAATACTTAGAAGAGGCTGGATTGGTCAAGGGATGCGGGCCTTGTGGATTTGGCAGTTTCTGATGTTTTGGAAATAAAAATATTTTGGAATGTAACTATTTTCTGAGATCTAAATGACCAATTCCAGAAATCTTTGAAACTGTGACAGATAAATGAAGTGCCTCTATTAAAGAAAAAACTATTGGTTGAATATTTACAAATAGTTGAAATGTCTCTTTTTCCTAATTTCATAGCAAACATACTCATTTTCTGCATACCTATGCCTTGATGGACAAATAAGCTTCCAACTGGTTCATTATTTAATTACATAGTGCTGCTTTTTAGTTAGATATGTGTATAGCATACCATTCTGGAGAAGTCTGCAACATTCCATTTCTCCTCTTGCCCACACCGGCTGCTAAACTATCATTAGAAATGCCAGATCTGTGAGACCTGGAAGATGGCAGGACATTCCAGACTTCTCCTGAACATTCTGTATCTGGGACAGTGAGTTTTACACATTCCAGTTGTGTTACTATTCTGATAGCTGCAGGCATATACTCTTTGCTTTTAGGTGGTTCTTATTAGCTGCTGTCTTATTATTTTGGTATATTTTCAGCTTAAGGACCAGACTTCGATATATTCAGTATATGCCAAGGTATTTACATATCTGTAGTTTGGGCCATTTTTTGCTACCTTATTTATGCACAAAATTATGAATAGGATTGTATGACTGTGTAAAGTTACACTATAGTTAGGTTGTCCATATAATGTATTTGCTCTTTCTGTAATTGTGGTGGATCTATATGAGTCAGTCTAGCTGTATAGTTCATGTTCTTGTAGTTGCTGGACTTATTTGGTGTGATTTGCTCAACTAGCAATGGAGAAAATTCTATTAGTGTGCTTTGTGCAAAGGAGGGAAGACTATCCATACGGTAAGCATCATAGCCAGTGGAGCAAGTCCCAAGTAATCTCTATGCAGCAGTAGAATCCAATGGTACATGAGATTGTGAAACAGCCATTTGGATGACAGACAGCAGAGAGTCATGTGGCTCTAATGGGACAACATCTTTCATCATCATCCAAGCAACTTAGTTCAAAGAATAAAAAGTATAACTGCCACAAGGATGTCACTTTTGGAGTTGGTGAACCGTGGAACAAATACATTGCTGAGACGATCTCCATAGGGGAAAGAATAAGTGCTTGTGAGAGAAAGATAATAACTATGCGTTCAATATGGGCTCATTTTCCCACCCCATTTCAAGGTCCCGTTATTTATTATTTTGTTATTTGTAGTTTCCTGGAACAGAACTTTGCAAATAACAAGGATGATCTGTATTGCTTTATGGCTGGGCAGACTTACATTTGAAAATGTACATAATAAGGAGCTATTATTAAAAACAGTTTCTTAGTTTGTGATTGCAAACTGTATGCAAGGAAGTTGTGTAGAACAGTCAGGAGTCAGCCTGTGGTGCAAAATCAGCCCCTCTGCAATGAATAAATCATGATCCACAAGTATATTGCCATTTAAACTGATCTTAATTTGCAAGACAGCTGATAATGCCATTTCAACTGTATACATTTTAAAACACTCTTCTTTGGATTGAGCAATAATATGGGATAATTTTAAAAGCAGAAAGGAAATATTAAATAAAAATAGAAAATACTACTCTTCTTCTCTCCTCTCCCCTCCTATCCTTTCAAATCATTTTTAAAATTTCAGGTGACTGTCGATGCTTACAGAAGGCATAAGAATTATAAAGAATTTCTGAAGAGCAAAAGGTTGTTGGTTGGAAATTTAGAGTGGGTGAGAAAAAATGGATATGTAAAATAAAGTGGTTCACATGTTTGTGTAAACTGTGTATCTTGCTTCTGGAGAGACTGAAAGCTCTGTAGGAAATATCTGAAGAGATATACCTTGATAGTCAAAAACCCTTTCTGACAACTTTTTTTAAACTAATATCATTTTTTTCTGTCACTTTTAGGGCACTCACAAGAAAATAATGGATGTTGCCAATATGCTTGGTTTATCTAATACAGTCATGCGTCTCATTGAGAAACGTGCCTTCCAGGATAAGTACTTCATGATTGGTGGCATGCTTGTGACATGCATAATCATGTTCCTCGTAGTGCAGTATCTTACCTGAAAGGCTGAAAAATATACTACCAGACTGGGTTGGACTTCCTTTCTACACCGACTACCAGCATAACTGTGAATTTCCTGGATTGGCCACAGCTGCCATGTGACTCATAAGATGCTCAAGTTGAGCGGCTTATATAGATTTTTGCCATTGGTATGCAGAGATGCTTAGCTACACAACACTCATCATTTTTCAGTCATTTAGTGGACAGTTGCCCATGTGACTCTCAGGCTTAGTTGAAGAGCTGTCTCCTTTTGTTCTCTTAATAATCCTGGTATAAGTTATAAAGCTTCTCAACAAAGTGCCCAATAAATGAAGTGTTGCTATTGGATCTGTAGATTTCATAGTTCCTCAAGATCTAGATGTCTATGAACACTGTAATTACTAGAGAAAATGAAGTGGCTTGGCTTGAAGGACTCGTTGGCTTAACTTATTGCAGGTGTGGGACGCAGGGAGACTGTCTTGTTCCCAGCAATGATTAAAATAAATAGAAATCCTTTAGTCCATGTGCAATGGTGATGGTTTTTGATAATTATAGATTCTGTGTCTGTCATTTATCTAGAGTAAACAGACAGTGAAGACTAGCTGAACTACAGTGTAGTAACTTATTTTCAAGTAAACAATTGATGTGTTAGGGACCATGATAATTTAGATACATGTGCTAATGCTCCCTGCAGCAGAATCCTGCTTTTAGTATTGGGAAAGAAATGTGGAACTTCCTGCTTATCCTAAAAGAGAATAACAAACTTCCTTACAAAATGCATTTACATGTATATTTTTAAAAATTTATACTTAGAATCACTGGTTCACAGTATAGATATTGTGTTTATCACAAAAGTGTCATCTTTTAATTCCTCCAGCTTTTGTGTATTCAGTTTCTTCTACTTTTCATGAATGCAAAATTTATTACTTATTTCTGCAATTTTATGCTGTACAGTTCCCAAAAATCTCTGAACTTTTTATATAGAGAGATTTAACAAGACAAATTTAGCCACTTTTGAGTCTAAAGTATATAATTCTTAATGGATTTGGGGCTGGGGGGCAGGGGTGTTGAAATTTTGTGCAGATCTCTTAAAGAACAGAGTTAAGTTGAAAACTTCCAGGTAAATGCATATAAACCTTTCTCAGACCTATTGTTCTTTGTTCCAACTGGACCAGTATTATTGTTCTTTTTGAAAAACCTGATTGTGAGTAGATGAATAATAGTATAGATACAGCAAATTATGTGGGCTATTCTATACTGTAAATCTCAAAGATTTCAAAAAACCCTTACAGCTGACATATCCTGTGTTGTGAATTTTCTGGTTGCAAATGGTGCTTGGCTGTCCAAGTAAGCTGGGCTAACTAAGGTATATTATCAAAGCTTAACTGTTTATTATCAAAACTTAACTGACTCACAGACGAACACAATACAGAAGCCTGATGATGGCAAATGAGATTCTGCCGAAACGTTGCTACAACTTTAAAAGCACAACTATGATGATGTGGGAAAATACCCGAACAAAGCTGAATGCCATACAAAGCTTAACTGTCTTTCTACATCCCCAAATTCATTAATATAACCAATATGCTGAAATAAACATCCAAGCATCATGTACAAGTTGCAGTCTGGCCATGTTTCCGATAACAGAATTTATTTGATTCTTGTTCCATTTTTACTGATAAGGATAATGTTTCAGTAAGTTTAAGCAGATTAAAAATGCTTCCGAACAGATACGGAAAATATTCAACAGTAATTATAGTTTCATTCTGTGTTTCCCCCCTTCTGCTGTATTGACCTACTTCTTCAAATTAAAGTTCCTTTTTTCCTTTAAGGAGTCACATGCTTTGCCTTAGATGAGGTAGTTAATTGAAATATGACTCAATGTTAATTAAGTTTATTGTCATGCTATATTGTACATTTTTTAAAAGATAGAATATGAAGCAGAGATTTATGTGATGAAAGTTTTTTTTTAAGGATGTACTTCTGGGTGGATGGAATAATATGAGAACAAATTGTATTAGATATTGGAAAGCCCTTGAATCTTAATTTTCAAATTAATGTCTCTTTAGAAACATTCAGTCTGCCTTTGCAAGCCCTTAATAATGGCAGGTATAGTATAAGTCAACAGATTATTATAAACAGCCATAAATGGAGGTAACTGGAATTTTAAACCTTGATCATTAAAATGAATTACCTTGCATAGTTAGTAGAATTATGCATGAATAAATTGGAAAAAGTTTGAAAGCCTCCAAGTGGGTATGTGTATATGGCAGAACATTATATGTACCTTGTGGAATGCCAGCAATAGTATGTTTGCTTGCATATCGCCTAGATCAGATGTAATTTTGGGGCTGTTATATGGCACACAAGAAGCCAGCATATCTCAAATCTATTCAGAACTGTTCTTGCTGTTGACAGGGAATGCTGCATGCGATGTGGATCTCACCAGCACTGGTAAGCACACAAAGTCACTGGAGTGTAGAGATTAAGAGCTGTACTGGCACTGGGTCAGCGGCCTTAGTCAAGAAGGCTGTTGTCCAGATTCCCTGGAGGGAGAAGGTACATTCCAGAGGAGCAAAAAATAACACAGTTTGGATAGTTTGTGTCAGAGAAAGAAGGTGAAGATGGCCTCTCCCTAGTCATTCTTTGAATAGATATTTTGGGTGGAAGCAGTCTGCTTTGGTTTGACAAGATTTCTATCTCTAGATGAGAAGCAATAAAGAAAATTCTTTAGAAGGATCTCAACTTGTCTTTCTTGCATTTTGGAGTCTGTCAAAGGTTTATTCCATATTGAGAAGTTCTCAGTATACCTACTTTACAGGATTGATGTGGGAGAAAAATAAAAGAGGACGCTATGTATGCTGCACTGAGCTACTGAATGAAAACTGTGGTTAAAAATTAAATGAATGAATACATAAATAACTTAGTCTATGCCTTCCATACCCAACAAAACTTTAATGAATCTTTCTGGGAGAGAATAATCCATGAATGTCAATTAAAACCCATTCACATCAAGTTACCTTTTAAAAAATGTTTGTAATAACATGTAAATTGTATGGGAATACTTCATTTCACCAAGGAAACAGAAATCAGTGTGTTTTAGTCTGTCTGATGACAAAATCAAAGATTACTACTGGGAATATAAGAAACTAAATGGATTAAGGAGCATGAATCAATGAATGAAACTAAGGAAGGAAGAAAAAAACAGGTAAGTTGTATGGATAAACTGGAATGGAATCTCTACAGTGGACCTGGAGGAAGATGACTTTCTCTTGTAAAGGAGAGTTGAGAATACATGCAGGAAGGTATAGTTATAGTTTGTGGTCTCTCATTCCCACCCATCCATTCATGCCATCAAACAGACTATTTTCCCCCATGAATCATATTAATAATCTATAATATTTCCCAAATCTCATATATTTTTTTGTTTATCACAGTTCATTGGATAAACAGGAGCTGGCAAATCCTACTTTTCATTGATGTAATCAATAACCTAGATAAAACCAATTCATTCTGACATAGTACACATTTTTATCTTTTCAACCACAGTGGACTATATTTTCAACTTTTCAGAGATATAAAGATGGCATTTGATGAGCATTTGTTTAGAAAAACAACCAGAGTTAAATACAAAGTTTAATAATGTCTACTTACACAGAGTACAAGAAGTGCAAGTTCAAAACCATGATTGATTTAATAGTTTAGGATGAAATATGGAGAATTAAGGGATAATAGAAGAGTGGTGAGCAACTAGAGAAACATTTTTTTGATGGAGAGGAAAGTAGATTTTGTGGGAAAAAAAGCTGGAAAGAAATGAAAAAGAGTGGCATGGCATCAAAGTAGACGAGAACAATCCCTTAGCAAGCTTTCTACCAACCTCCTTGGCCTGATGACAAAGTCATGTCTTAAGGCACTTCCTGAAGTCTAGTAAGGTCTGGGCCAATCTCACCCTGGGGGTTATGATGCTCCAAGCAGTGTGGTAGAAAAGGTTTGGCCCCATCAAATAACATAGACAGGTTGCTCAACCTCCCTTTCTGCTTGGTTTGATAGGATAGGTAGATATTCAACTTACAATTTTTCACTTAGTGACCAAAGTTCACTACAGCAGTGAATAACCACTACACTACAGAACAAAGTGTCTAATGAAGTGTCATATCACAACCACTGCAGCATTCCCATGGTCACGTTATCAAAATTTGGATGCTTAGCAACAGGCTCATATTTAGGATGGTTGCCAGGTCTCGGGGTCATGTGATCACCTTTTGCAACCTTCTGACAAGGGAAGTCAATAGGGAGTCCAGATTCATGTTACAACCATGTTACTAACTTAACAACTGCATGGCAAGAAAGATAATACAATAGGGGCAAAACTCACTTAACAACGTTTTTGCTCAGCAACAGAAATGTGTCTATGTTGCCCATGGTGCATTTGTTGAACTGAAAATGGATTTGGATTAGATAATGTCTTTGCCCATTTTGATTATATGGCAGTGAATTGGCTATATTAGGAGATACACAAAAAAGTAGTTGTATGAAATAGAAGCAAAATACTAACAAATAGTAAAGTAGAAAAGATAGACACAAGTAAGAATGCAAATTGAATCAATTTTGGATTGGATATGGAGTATTATACTGTACATCAAAGTAATTTGGCAATATATAGTCCAGAGGATGAATGAGGATTGAATCACTAAATAAATACATAAAAGAAGAGTGAATAATTCAAGAGAAAGCCAGTAAAATGTGTTGGTGATCAGATAGGATAACAGATAACAGATAATCAGAGTTGGAAGAGATCTTGAAGGTCATCTAGTCCAACCCCCCCGCCCAAGCGGGAGACCCTACACCATTTCTGACAGATGGGTGTTCAATCTCTTCTTGAAAGTCTCAACTGATGGCACTCCCACAACTTCTGAGGGCAAGCTGTTCCATTGGTTGATTGTTCTCACTGTCAGAAAGTTTCTCCTTATTTCCAGGTTAAATCTCTCCTTGTTCAGTTTCCATCCATTATTCCTTGTCTGGCCTACAGGTGCTTTAGAAAATAGCTTGACCGCTTCCTCTTTGTGGCAGCCCCTCAAATATTGGAAGACTGCTATCATGTCTCCCTTGGTCCTTCTCTTCACTAGACTAGCCAAGCCCAGTTCCTGTAACCGTTCTTCATATTCCTTAGTCTCCAGTCCCCTAATCATCCTGGTTGCTCTTCTCTGCACTTTTTCTAGAGTCTCAACATCAACATCTATAGAGTTAATGAAATCCTGAATCAGAAAGAGACAGGAATAGAATAAAAGGCTATGTGAGCATGAAGCACTGCATGGACACGATATAGACAAAAGTGGTTTGGAAGGTATGAAGAGGTATAATGAATGGTACTAAGTTTAAATTAGATTTATCTCTTTAATTTTCTTGACTTATTTATTTCTTACTCCTTTTCTGAGCTATTCAAAACATTGCTTATCCTGATATACCTATCATTTAGGAAAGGATACGGAGGTTTTGAAAGAGATCAGATGTCTGCCAGGTGTTACTGCCAGCAGAGACAAAGGGCATATTTTTAAAACAGTCAAGAATGCTACTAAGGACTGTGATGTTGATGCTCTCTTGGCACAAATAATCAAAAAGATGTACAGTCTGGGCAGAATAATTACCATGGTTTGGGATAAGAACTTAGTAGCTTACCTTTTCAGAGGTTTTACCTTAATAATAAATATACCCAATCTTATTTAAAAATTTAGTTTTCCGTACTTCCTTAGACAGTTCAGGAAATGTTGAAATCCTAATTTCTGGAACAAGAAAAGTTAACAAGTAAACCAAGTGCCAAATGGTTAATTATTCCTGAAGTTAACCTATGGCTCTAGTTTTCTAGTCAGTTGACATCAGGGAAACAGCATTTATCCTGTAGTTTTATATTCAGCAGATTCAGAGCACAAAAGAAGTGGACCTCCCTTTCTTAATGCTAGTTCAATACTCTTTGAGATAATCAGGCAAAGTTTGATTTTGCTTCCTCTTTCAGTAGCTTACAAGCTCCTGGTATTGTCAAGTTTCCCTAGTTTTATTTTATAAGCAAAGGTTGTCCTCTAGTGGTAACAGATGCAAATTTGCTCTCTAAGTATATGTAGATTAAGATGCTCTCTGAGCCTGCTTATTTTCTTGCAAACATTTCATTACCCTAACTAGGTAACATTATCAGTGCTAGTAAGAAGTACTGTTTGCTGTCAGCTTATATTCTGGTGTCTTGCCTTCAGTGGGGGTGGGGAAATTCTTTGGTTGGGCTGTTTATTGATGACTCTGGTAATTTCTTGATTGGGGTATTGCTTACTTGACTGTTGGTATGAAGTTGACCTTGGAATTAATCTATGCTGATCTCAGTGATGATTACTGGCAGAGTAGTACTTTTTCTCTTTTGGGCTGGTTGATTGTCTCTTTTGCATAGTCTATATATTTTGTTAATACCTATGTGTCTATTGATGTCTGATTTGTCAGAGTGCTAGAAATTCCCTGCCCTGGTCAAGGATTATCACATTTTCCCAACTGAAACTATACATCTAATTTATATGTTGTGAAATTAAATAATTTTCATCATGTCTTCTAGTTGCCAGTTGGTGTTTATGAATGTGTTCTTTCAATCTTCTGCTTATTTGTCCTATATAGTGATTGTTGCACTTCTTACATTGTATGTTGTAGATGACTCCTGTTTTTTTTTCTTCTGGGGCTGCTGGGTCTTTTGGTTTGCTTAGGATGCTTTGAAGGGCTTGTTTGCTACAAGATTCCATGTGTTTGTAGTAGTCTTTTGGTTTCTGAGATATTTTTAATGTATGGTAGTGTAATTCTTTTCAGGATTTATGTTGGTTGTGCTCTATTGGGTTGAATGGTCATAGACTTTCTGATAAAGTTGCGTGGCTATCCATTTTGTTGGAATGTGTTGTATAGAAGCTCCCTTTTCTTTTTCTACTGTTCTGAGTTGCTGTAGTGCAGGGGTCACCACCTTTCAGACCTCAGGAACCACTAAATTATTAATTTTAAATCCCACGACCACTAATATGAATGCAGCGCACCACTCACTGAAGTGCCTGGACTCCCAGTGACAGGATGGGTTCCTTCAGGCACTTAGCTTGGCCGGCTGTTTCTGCAACCTTAAACACTCAAAGAACCATTTGGACCCGTTTCCCATAGAAAACAAAACACTGGGATCTCTCATCTCTTATCCATCTCTCTCTCCCTCCCCCCACCCTCTCTCTCATCTCTCTCTTTGTATATATATATCTCTCTCTCATCTCTCTTTCTCTCTCTCTGATCTCTTTCTCTCTCTGTAATTCTCTCTCCACAACTCTCTCTCTCTCATCTTTCTCTATATCTTTCTCTGTCATCTCTCTCTCTCTCATTATTATTTTTTACAACAAAATTATAATTGTGTGAACAGTGTGGTCCCGTAGGGTCTTACATTTTTATACAATTATTACAATGTTTATTTTCTTTAATATAGTTGACTATCTTTTAAATTTTGATATTAATACATATAATTTGTTAAATTATCAATCTTAATTATTCAATATTACAATGTATTATTTTTGTGTCAATCTCTGTAGTCTTAAGTTCACTCCTTATGTGTTTCTGTTTTTTTTATTTTTGCTTAATATCGAAAACACTGCCTTTTAGGACATATTCATATTGTTAATATATTTAAAAGTTTCATTCATGTCCCCCCTCCCTACTTTCCTTTCTGTTCTCCAGGCTGTACATATCCAGTATTTCCAATCTTTCCTGATAAGTTATGCATCTGAAACTTTGCACCATTTTTACTGCCCAGCTCTGGACTCACTAGAACTGGACACAGTATTTCGAATGAGGTTTGACCTGTATAGCAAGATTAGGACCTCCTTCTTCCTCCTGGTGATCCCTCTAGTGATGTACGCCAGATTTGTTTATTTTTTTGCTTTCACAGCTGCCTAACCACACTGTTCAATTTACAGTCATCTGCCATGGTTTCATCTAAATCCTTTTCTTCTGTTGTTCTGTCTAATACTGTACTCCCAATACTATATCCTGCCAGCATCAATGCTATGGGGGACCTGAAACTTATTTTAGCTGACTAATAGGAAAGACTCTCAATATATTCCACAATGAAAGAAAAGGTTTATATACTGTATAGGAAGAAAACACTTCTTCTCTCATTCTGAATTGAATGTAGAACTTAGATTTGTGCCTTTCTTAACAAAACATTTGAACAAAATAGCAAATATATAGGAACTGGCTTCATCTTAAGTGCATTGCTGGGGAAAGCAATAACTGGAAGACAGATGTGCTGTCCATACAAATAATGTGCTTTCTGGTCCCACAAAATAAAAAACTGTGGTCTTAAAATACCAAATGTTATAGGAAGATACCTTCATTGAGGGCTTTGATGCACAACATTACTTTTCCTACTATTTCTAGTGGATAATAATAGAAAAATGGCTGTGTTGGACTGGGTAAAGAGGGTTCTTTTGGGTCCAACTGTCTGCTGATTTGTATAGTCAAATGGATGTTTCTACTGAAAAGTCCATAATGGAAATTGTTAGAATCCAAAGCCTTTAATTCTCAAGAAACAACTATTTCTAAATAGTCTGTGTGAGCATTGGTCATGAAAATTATTTATAAGCCTTTTATGAATTTGACAGGTAGTTAAGAATACTTTATTTTGTTGGTATTCCTAAATGATCCAGCAGGGGGCAGGAAAATGCCAGCAAAAAGACCAGAGTAACATCAAACCTGGTTTAATATGAAAATACACCATTTATACCTTCTCAGTACTATATCAAACCTTTAGTCCAGGAAATAATTAAAATTAAAGGACATGCTTCAAACAGCCTCTTTCTATAATATGTCAATCAGATCAAGAGGAAAATACTTAAAATGGGGAATAAAACTTCCCAATAATTAAATTTTCCTACATACAAAATCTGCTCAACTGGAAGACACTCAACTGCTTTCAATTTGGTTTCAGCTACATCACTGAAAATACTTGATTGTGGTTTTAGCAGACATTTCAATTTCTACAATTAACAGATAGGTTTAGCCCATGATGGAGCTATAATGAGGATATAGTATTGGAATGGGTACAGCCTCTTTCTCCAGTTCCTCTAGTTTTAAAATCTGAAGAGGGTGTAAGCACATTTCTTTGACAGTCCTCCCTCTCTCCCCTATTCTCATGTCAGCATTTTTGCTCAGAATGGATTGTAGACTAATATACCATATTTTTCTGAGTATAAGATACACTCCCCCCCCACAAAAGAAGATGAAAATTTGAGTGCGTCTTACACACTTAATGTAGCCCTGCCCATGAGGCCAAAAATGCGAGGCACAGAGGCGGCAATGGTCTGTGGCAATCCTTGAAGCCTGGAGCAACTGATTGGGCGTATTCCGGAGGCTGATCCACCCGCCAATCAATCAGCTCCTGCTCAATCAGGCTGCAATAATGTGCTGAAGCTGACCTGGCTGTTCGCTATTTCCTTCAAGGATGTGTCAGAGTTTGCAGCAGCAATCACATCCAGAAAGCACACACAAGTAACTGATTCAGCAGGATTCAATAACTTCTCTTTATGTATAACATAATAAATGAAGTAAATATACAAAACCAAAAGCAGGTTTTCCAATGGTAGTAAATACAAGCAAAACACAAGCAAAGGAGTGGAGTTTCAGTTTTAGTTTCAGAGCAGCATGCAGCTTTAGTACAGAACAGTTGAGCTAAGCCACGCCCAGCTCCTTGCTGTCTCTTTCTTGCTCACACAGCAAATATTGTTTCAGTTTCCAAACAGCCCTCAACTGTCTCACACACTGACAGGATGCTAGCCTGATGAATACCTGATGAATGGATGCTGATGGGCAGAGGCAAAATCCCCCCCCTTATTTTCCTCCCCCAAAACTAAGATATGTCTTTTACTCGGGAGCATCTTATAATCCAGAAAATATGGAAACTATCTTTTCAGATATCTGTAAGGACTTCTTGACAGATAAAGTAGAAGGTTACTTAGAATCAAAGCTTTCCTTCAGTTCACATGTTGAAAAAATACTGAAATGGATTGATTGATTGATTATATGCTATCAAGTTGTTATTAACTGTTAACGAGAATTTCTCTCTGACAATCAGACCCTAACTCAGTCTTTCTGGTCTTCATTGCCATTGTAACTGAATCCATCTAAGCTGGCCATCATCTTCTACATTTCTCAGCATTAGAGTCTTTCCAGAGAGCTAGGTCTTTGCATAATTTACCTCTTCCCAAATTAATGCAAATGTTGTCATTTGAGTTTCATTTTTCAGAATCTTGCAAAACTCTTCATCAAACAACTATATATATGATATTGACATAAGATATTGAAATCCTAGAAAATTGCTGTCTTTCAGATTTATCATCAACAGCAATAAAGAAACAAGCAGTCAAGAAATATTCAGTAAGCTAGCATTGGGTAAAGGCCTTTGAAAAAATATTCAGATGCCATGTGTCCATGGTTGTGCAGATGGAACTGTGTACACAATATTCCCCCATGATGTTCAATGGAGACAGCAGTTAGATTTTGAAAGTACAATAGAAAGAGTATTGACATTTTCAAATTTTGGTGATGGACAAAACTCCTGAGAATATCGCAAATAGCCAAAAAACAAAAATAAACCCAAATAAATATATCACTAAAAAATAAGTTCAGTGTTTTTATTTGAGACACAAATGGCTAGGCCCAAATGTGAAATCTCAGCTCCACTGAGAAATCTATAATGCCAGGAAGGAAAAAAAAAGAAAAGAAAAGGACAACCAGTAACAAGATAAATTGACTCTTTTACAGTGGTGATAGGTACACTTACACCACCAAAAGACCAGATTGGTGACAGATCAGAAAATGTATCTGTGTGGCCTCTAAGGGTCAACACTGAGATGATGGCACATACAAAAAGCAACATTCAGTATAAATTCAGTGGGGTTTGAATACAGAAATAAATGGAAGACTTTGTCTAGCTTTTTTTTTAAAGTCAAAAATTGGTGTATGAGTAGCACAGAATGAAAACTAGATTCTGAAACCTTTTTCTTGCTTTTCAGAAATCATGTAAGAAAATATCTGATCCTACTATGATTCCTGTACTACTTTTGCATTGAATAGCAGGGGTTTTTTTTGCATTCACTTTATATATTCGTGACCATTAAAATAATACTCTGTGTATATTTCATATTGAGAAACTTTTACAGTACAATAGTTTTACTTACAGATTACAGTCAAAAGAAAACATTCAGTGGGGCCAGGTAATAATTGTTTAAAATTATCTGTGCCCTGAAGTAATTGTGTTTAACTTTTCAGATAGATAATGTTAGAGATGATAGATACTTTTTGAGGGTTCATTTGGGTATACTTTCAAAAGTTTAATGCATTGATTGATTTTCATGAATCTCGAACAGAAAATACATGGACCATGTGTGTAGAAAGTTTATGTTTCTATTTTTAGTGTAAAAAGATGGGAAAGTATGGCATTTCTAAGAGATTTGGAGCTTGCTCTGCTACATTGGCTGGATTACTACCTCAAATTGCTCAAGGTCTGCTTTTTAATTTAATTTTGTTTTTACTATCCCAGGTTTTCAAGAAATAACAAGCTGCATGGAAGCTGGTTGTGATTCAGATATCTGCTTTTGATCTCAACAGAGATGTATTACTGATGATCAAAGACTGAACATTTGTAGGCTGAATTTGGCCCATAGGCAACCAGTTTATAAATAAATCATGTGAAGGATTTGGATAGATATGAAAAGGCTATTAAAACTGAAGCTTAGCCAGTAATATGAGGTAATGTGTGGATGGCTGTTAATTAAACCTTTTGTTTTGCAAAAATGCCAAAGCAGTGGGAATTGGCTAAAATATAGACTCCAGCCTGAAGGAGTAGCCTACATTTAGACTACCCTTTCATCAAACTGTAATTTGGAAAATCCAAGGTGGGATGGAGATGTACATCCATTTACCCACCCACTCAGTGCGTTTCTGCTCTGTTGAGAGTTTAACAGTCTCTTTTCAGCACCTGGACAGCTCCAATTTGTCCGCAAATGCCTAAAGAAAGCAAGTCGGATATGTAAGAACACATTTTTTTGAGACAAGACTTGGCGGGGGGGGGGGGAGCTTTCCTTTTTGGTGACCAGTTCACATATTCATTATTACTGAAGAGGCCTTAGAAAATCACAGTTGAAAGGTACAGTGCTTCCTTTATGGCTTTATAATCTATGGATTGGGTTCAATTCAATTATGTAACAGGGTGGTATCACCAGCCCACCAATTTAGGATTGTCTCCTAAGTCAGAGTGGATATCTGCAGAGGTTATATAGGGTGATGTTGATGAAGAGAGAGAAGATCTGTTACAAAGGCATGAAACAGCTAAATGGGGCTTAAGCCCATACAAAGAGTTTTATAAAAACAATTCCACTCCCATTTTTAATGTAAAAAAAGGGAAAGCACATTTATACTTGCAAGGTTGTTTACTATGGCCATTCTAATTCTAATATAATAGTTTTAAGCCTGTGATTCTTAGTTTGCTCTACCTTGTAGGGGTGGCATAAGCCACCCTTGAATGAATGATCTGACTACAGTTGTTTTATCAACTACCAAGGGAGGCTTTGCATGAATCTCTCCATATAAAATACCACTCACACATCATCACAAAATCTCCAGAACCATAAAGCTTACAAACTTGAAATTTGACACATATGTTCCTCTTGGTTTTTAGGTGCTCACTAAGAAAAGATTTTTTGAAACTACCATCACAACATTAGTATTTTGTATATTATTATTAACACGCTCTGATGCTAAGGAGTTCTATTCCCCCTCCTCACCTGAAAAGAAATCTGTTTCAAATGCAAAACACAAGCAGAGGAGAGGAGTTTCTGTTTCCGTTTTAGTTTCACAGCACCAAGCAGCTTTCGCACAGAACACTTGAGTTAAGCCACACCCAGGCTCCTTGCTATCTCCTTCTTGCTCACACAGCAAATACTGCCTCAGTTTCCAAACAGCTTTCAACTCTCTCACACACTGAAAGGATGCTAGCCAGATAAATACTTATGGATTCTGGTAGGCAGAAGTAGAAATTTTTCCCCCTTATTTTCACTCCAAACACTAAGCCCGACCACATAATTTCATAGTGAAGCATGAGTATCAAGCTAATAAAATATGTTCCAGTGTAAAATAATCAATGATCTTATGCATGGGAAGAATGATTAGGCTTATTATCTCAACGCATCTCCAGATTATTCTGCATTTCTATTCCTTTCCCTCCTTATCTTGCCATATCCCTGGGCTATATAGTTTTTCTTCTGTGGCTAGCAACCCAAAAGTTTCAATGAATTCCAGTCCTCCAATTCCTTCCCCAAATCTCTGCCACTATCCCCAGGTGCTCTCTTTTATTAAGTCATTATTGTTTTTCAAACTACAGTCATCCAGGTGCCTTGGATTAGAAGCCTGTTATATTACAAAATCTTGACCAATCATAAAATAAAGTTTGTTAAAGAACCAACAGATTTTAGCCTGTAATAAAAATTTTTTTAGACCAAGACAGTGAAGGGGGAAAGACTATAATGCAACATTTCATAATCTGATATCATCCAAGTATATGGGACTACAGCTCCCCATCATTCCCCATACTAGCTGGCCAATGGTTTAAATAAGACTCATTCAGTTTTTGAATATTTCAGCTTATTCTTTTCCCCTATTCTCTTGGATTGAAGAAACATCTTGCGGGTCTTTGCCAAGTACTTGACTGATATTTCATTTGGTATTCCTCTTCCTCCAACACATTGCTTAGAAACCCAACTTTTTAAAAACCTAAGCAATGTCAACTGCATGTTTTGGCTCATTAGGTGGTTTTTTCAAGCCCAGGGTGCCCCATCCCTGCTGCTAGCATCTGTCTGCAGCAGCACTACTAATGAAGCCCTGATGCTCCTCAACATTTTTTGAGGGCTGAGCTGTCTTAAACAATGGATTTACAGATAGGAAAGCAGAGCTGCCTGTCTTTTGATTAGTGGCTTGTGATAGCTGAAAGGCAAGTCAGAAGAACTTTAAGAATCTATGACAAGCAGGCTTTTCCCTTGTTAATGTCATCTGGTAGGGGCAGAGGCCCAAGGGTCTTGCACAGTAATTCATACAGTTTGGATTTTCCCATATCAGGAAACAGCTGGAGCCCACTTAATTTTTACAATGCAAAGTATTAGGCCATGGAGGTCATGGCCTCAGGAAACAATCCAAGACTGTGAGCCTGGGAGCAGAAATTTCAATTAGGCAATTTGGAGGGAGAGATTCCACTGAGTCTGCTTTGAAAAGGACTTTCAGAATGACTTTCTCTTTACCAACTTTTGTCCTATGGGCAGAAAGACAAATTATAAAACAGAGACAAATATAAATTATTTAGCAGGCAAGAGAAAGGAAAATGCTGGGCTGCGTGTTTAAGGATTGCTGCTCTTCAGCCATGACTGAGGAAGGAAAAACCATTTGCAAGACTTAGAAGGATATAATATGTGCCATTTGTGGTTCGGATGCAGGGCAAGTTACTGTATTGCAAGTATGAATAATCAGTTGGGTTCTACTATAAAAACTGAGTACTTTCTCAGCTCTTTCACAATTTTAAAAATATAATTGAATGAGAAAAATCACCTTTGCATTCTTACTCCTCTTCCAAAGTTTTAGCTTTCATTTTCAGACAAAATTGATTTTCTATAATATTTCATGGTCTTGTAAAATCATTGTCAGCTTCCTTAACCTGTCAATGCTACTTTTCTCTGCTTCCCCCTCTACTGGTGTAAGAATTAAAGATCTCAGTCAGTTGGCCAGACTAAAAAACTTTGAGCAACTTGTCCTAACTTTCTCTATCATCTGTTGACTTTTCCAGATTCCCAATTGTTACAAAGTGAGAAATTAACCTTAGGTTCTTCAGGTTTTATTGCACTATACTTCATCCATGAATATCGGTCATTCTGATTAAGACAGATGGATTACAATATAATCGGAAGGGACATATATAATCCAAATATCTGATTGTCCTACAGCTCACTTGGAGTTATTTTAAACTGGAAGCATTATATTGGGGAAGAACTTGGCTGTGGTCATTGAAAATAAGCTGAATATGAGCCAACAGCATTATGCAGTTTCTGGGAAAATTAATTCAGGTCTAGGCTGCCCTACATGAAGCAAAGATGCACGAACTCTTCATTTTCCTGTACTTTGTATAGGTGAGACCACTTTTGAAATACTATGTTTGGAGCACCATATTTCTCAAAGAATGGGTTTGGAAATACAGAAGACTCAGGAATTGAGATCATGCCTTATGAAGATAAACTGGAAGAACTTGGGGTATTCATTCTAAAGAAAAAAAAGAATAGGGAGAAATGGGGCACCTGTGGTCAGGTACATAAAAGAGCTCTGTTATTTTCCCTATTTTCTATTTGCTACCAAAACTACCCCCCAATATGGGGATAAGTTGCATCTATGGGGATTTTGTATAAATATACAGAAACATTTCCTAGTTGTAAATACTTCAGTAGAACTTCCAAGGGAGGCTGTCCATCTTTGGAGTTTTTAAAGAAGAGGCTAGAGAATGATTTAATGAGCTTTCCTTGTGGTTTCTTCCAGTTCTACAATGACATGATTCCATGATTACACTCTTCCTTGAAGTGTATATTGACAATAATGGCCAGGAACCTGTTACTTTTTTTTATAGCAACAATTAGTGGTACATACATTCATAACAGCCACCCCAACTTTCCTATTGTAGTCTACACTAATTCCTAAATGAGAATGCTTATTATACATTGTTTTCAAATGTTTTTTTTTGCACAGAGCAGCACATTTTTAAAAGAAAGGTCAGCAAGACAAAATGTTTTGAACTGGAAGTACAGGCATGCACTCTCAACGCCACTCTCAGCCAAAGAAACACATTGGATGATTTGGGGCCATTTACTATTTCTCAGTCTAAATGGAGAATATTCTATAACAGGGGCCTGCAACTTTAAACACTCAAAGAGCCATTTGGACCCATTCCCCACAGAAAAGAAAACACTGAGAGCCAATAATTTAACAACAGGTATGACTAGGTGGGCATGGTCAACTCAATGTCACTCATTCCCATCCAATCACATGAACACTCCCCCCCAGTCATGCCTACCCAGCTGGTCATTAGGGTAGAGAACCAGTTATTAAATTGTTTGCCATGACCCTCCCCTCCCAGCCACCTCTTGCCACACCTGGTTTCAGATGCATTGTTCACCCGTTCTTCCCCCCTCTCCCTCCCTCCCTCCTTCCTCTCCCCTCCCTCCCTCTCCAGTAGGAAACAGGGGACAGCTACTTCCGGCCTTTGTTGGTGCTGAACACTTGTGACCTGCTCTCTGCCTTGAGACACTGGCCTGACCCATGCCACACTCAAACCCTGCATGAGGCCGATGAGTTGATGAGCAGTGCACTGATGATCAGCTGGTTGGCAGAGAGCTGAAGACCAGCTGGCTAATGGGGAGGTGGGGCATCACTAAACCAGCAACCTGCTGGCTCTGGAGGAAAAGCAAATGACATTTGGGAGATGAGAGCGAGCCGACAATGATGATACTGTTACCAGGGGCAAGTGGGGCAAGGTTGCATTGTGGCTCTGCAATGCAAGTGGATCTCCAGCCTAATGCAATTCCCCTTTATATATTAATTATTATATTTTTCTCCTTGAAGTTTTCTTTTTTGGGTTGTTTGTGCAAGATCACAGTTTTGCTTAGCTCAAGGCATATCAATTCACAATCAGTGAGGCTATTGTCCTCATGCCTGTGGCCGTAATCCCAAAGTCTCAACACCCCAAATCAAACTGCTACGTGTTTCTCATATAATAAGGCTGGGTCTTATTTTTTTTTGAGCCCTGAAAAAATGGCTAGGCCGTCTTTTCGGGGGTGACTTAATTCCACTCCCCTTGCATCTTCAGGTGGGCAGCAATGGCTTAGATGTTGACCTCGGCGGTGGTGGGGCTCTTCATATTGGGGTCAACGCAGGCAGCACTATATCCGGATGTGCAACAAAAGTACTTCCTAACGGCAAGCCCCCCCCATTCCCCCCCATTTCACATGTTTTAATATAGGCCTTAATTTGGAGGGAGGGGCTTAATTTCATTTCATGCCTATAAAACATGCTGGGATTTCCTATTGGGGGAGGCCATATTATTGGAGAAACAGGGTATATAATATATATATATTGACCTGGAAAACGAAGGCATATACAAAGTCCCCTGTGCATCATGCCCGGCCACATACATTGGACAGACCAATAGAAGAATAAGCACCCGCCTGGATGAACACAAAAATGCAGTCAAAAAGCTGGAACACACTTCCTCACTAGTCCAGCACATGGAAGCCACAGGTCATAGCATCAACTTCAATGGCACCAAAACTCTAGCCACCATAGAAAACCCTAGCCACAGAATCATCAGAGAAGCCATAGAGATTGAAAAAAGACCAGAAAGCATGAACAGAAGAGATGATTTCACCAGGCTGTCAATCATTTGGAAGCCTGCACTCACAAACAAAAAAATCTCCACACCACAAGCCAGGCAAAAACCTGGGCACAAACAGATCCTCCCTAATACCTCCAGCTCAAACACACCCCAACCAGGCACCTAGATGAAACCCAGCTACCTAACTAATGATAGCCATCCATTTACCCGAAGCCAACCTGCACTAAAGGCCTTCAATAAAGTAACACAATGCTGCCAGCCAATCAAGATACAAAAAGAGCCAAAAAAAAAAGACAGAAGATATCAGAAACACCAATCAAGCAGAATACAGCAAACTCCAAGACCAATAAACACAGACCAAGACTCCCAACCAATCAGGAGGAAGAAAAAACCATTCTGGCACAGCAATATGCTGCCCCAAATTTAAATCTGAAACCACTGTAAAAGTCTGACTCACAGATGAACACTATACAGAAGCCTGATGATGGCAGATGAGATTCTGCTGAAACGTTGCTACAACTTTAAAAGCACAACTATTATGACGTGGGAAAATACCCGAACTAAGCTGAATGCCATACATGTAAGTACCCGCGAAAAGTTAAGAAATATATATATACATACATACATACATACATACATACACACACACACACACATATATATGGTGTGCATAAAATTAAGGAGAGACATTATTAAGTATATTAGACCTTATAATGATAAACTGAAGGGATTAGAATAAGACATAAGGGAAGGGATAAACACAGAAAACGCAGAAGGGAGTTGATACAATGGATGATAATATTGAAAGACTTTCTTAAGAAAATAGGCAGATTTGGGAAGCCTAAGATGTCCACCACGACAACTACCACTAAGATTGGGAAGAAAACAACATCCAACCTAACATCAACGATAACATCACCAGCAGGACAACGTTCCATAGAGGGCATGATGAATCCTGAGAAGGCAAGTCAGGTATCAAATATGCAAACAATTCAAATGGCACGCAGACTTTAAAACTGAAATGGGGGAAATGAAAGGTAAAATATGGAAACTAGATGAGAAGATAAGTACAATCCAATAAAGAGTACTAAAGACGGAACATAAAATGAAAGCAGTGGAGGCAAAGGTCAAACAAACAGATAAGAAAGTAGAAATAATAGAACATAAATTAATGGGAGAGAACAAGAAATTAGAAGAGGCAATTGTATGTTTGGAGATGGAAAAGGCTGATTTCTTCCTCAGATTTCAGAATGTAACAGAAGAAAAGGGAGAGGACTTGCCCAAATTAATGGCAGATCTCATACAGAAGCGTTACAAAAAGAGGGCCGAGGTTCTAAGGGAAATCTACAAGGTATATAGAATATATACCAACTATACAAGACGTTTTAGACTTCCAAGGGAGGTTCATATACAATTCTCAAAGAAACAACTGAGAGATGAGATATACAAAGTGACAAGAGACAAACTGCTGATATTCAAGGGAACAGAAATTGTAACGTTGAAACAAATTTCAAGAAGAATAAGGAAACAGAGAAAGAAATACAGATTCCTGGCCGCCCAACTGAATAAGAATAACATCCTGTTCAAATGGCTCATCCCAGAGGAAATGTTAATATCATGGCAGGACAAAAAATTTAAAATAGACAGTATAGAAAAAGTGAGGGAATTCTTTGAACTGTATGTGGTATCAGGGGAAGACCAGAACAGCAAAGAGGAAGTGGAAAGTAGGAGCCAAAAAGAAGATCGGGTGGAGGAAAGAGAAACAGAACAAGAGGAAAGAGAGCAGGAAGAAGTGGAAAGAGAAGGCATAAGAACGAGACACCAAACAAAAGCAAATAAGCTTCAACAAGAAACAACTGCAGAGTAAGATGGCGGAAGAAATCAGATTGATTTCCATTAACATCAACAGTTTAAATTCACAAATTAAAAGGAAAAAAATGATAACTAAACTATAGAAATTGAACTTAGATATTATATGCCTTCAAGAAACACATATCCAGAAACATCAAAGTAAACTGTTAGAAGCACCAAAGTTAGGAGATTTATACGTATCTCTTGCCCATCAAAAAAAGAGAGGGGTAGCAATATATATTAGGAAACATTTACAAGCAAAACAGGTATATGCAGATGAGAAGGGTAGGATTTTGAAGTTAGAAGTTTACATAAATTTTAAGAAAATGTTATTGACAGTGATATATGTGCCGAACGAGAAACAAAAAATTTTTTATACCAAACTATACAGAAAATCAGTAGAACAGGAATATGAGAACATATGCCTGCTAGGTGACTTCAATGCAATAGCAAATTTAGGAAAAGACTACAATAACGAAAACCTAGGGGTAAAAAAGGAAAACATTACCAAAAGTATTTTATCAAATGGCAGAAGAATTAGGATTAAAAGATATATGGAGAGAAAGAAATCCAAACAAAAAACAGTATATTTACTATTCAGCACCACACACATCATGGTCAAGATTGGATATGTAATGGACAAATGGAGAAATGGAACATAATATAAAAGAAATAGAAATTAAATCTAACACATGGGCATAATCCCATTGAAATCCCATTAAAATAATTTGGAAAGGATTGAAAAAAAACAGAAGATGAATGCTAAACAAGGAGATCCTAAAAGAAAAAGAATGTGTTAAGATGATGGAAAAAGAACTGGAGTTCTTTCTGAAGGGAAACAAAAAACAACAAACATCAATTCCAAACCTATGGGACACGACTAAACCATATATTAGGGGCCTAGCAATTTCATATAGTACACGTAAAAATGCTAGAAAATACACCACATAATAAGACAGCAAATACGGAGAGGATAATGATTAGACATAAATTGAACATGTTAGCACAAGATGAATGGTTACAGGACAAGGAAAAGATAAAACAGAATTATTTCGAACACGTGAATAAACCGAGAAGGTGGCTAGCTTATAGACTTAAGAAAGAAAAAGAAAAAAGAGCAATCCAACAATTGAAGGACACTGATGATACACTACAACATCAAACTGAAAAGAAAAAACATATTGTTAAAAGTTTATTTGAGGAACTATATAGTAGGGAAGACATACCAGAGGGAAATATCCAACATTATTTAGAAGGAAAAGATCTACCTGTGATCCCAGAAGAGGATAAAGAAGAGATAAACAGGGAAATAACATTAAGGGAACTGCAAGAGGCAATCCTGAAACAGAAAAACAATAAGACACTGGGACTGGATGGTGTCCCTGGGGAACTGTATAAAATGCTCCAAGGAAAATTAGAAAGGCAATTATTAGAACTCTATAATGAGGTACTGATGACAGCATAAATTATCTAAGTCATGGGGAGAGACATATATAACATTGATCCCAAAAGAAGATTTGGACCATCAATTAATTCAAAATTACAGGCCCATATCCCTTTTAAATGTTGATTATAAAATATTTATGTCCATAATGGCAGAAAGATTGAAAAAAAACCTTAATCAGATCATTCATAGTGACCAAAATGGATTCTTACTGAATAGACAAATTAAAAATAATACTAGAATGGTATTGAATATAATAGAATATTATGAAGCAAACCCAGGAAAACAATTGGCAATGGTCTTCCTCGATGCACAAAAGGCATTTGACAATGTTAATTGGCAGTTCATAATACAACAATTAAAAAACATGCAATTTGGCAATAAATTTATTAAATTGATTTCGACAGTTTATACGACACAAACGGCCAGTGTAATAATGAATGGTGACAGAACGGAAACATTTAAGATCAACAAGGGAGTAAGGTAGGGATGCCCACTGTCACCCCTTCTCTTTATTCTTACCTTAGAAAGCTTATTGGAAAACATTAGGGAAAATGTAGAAATCAAAGGGGCTTTAATTAAAAAGGAGCATTATAAGGTACAGGCATTTGCCGATGATATAATATTTTTTCTGGAAGATCCAGAGGATACAGGAGTAAAATTAATAAAGGAAATAGAGGAATTTGGCAAGGTCGCAGGCCTTAAGATTAATAAAGACAAAACAAAATTATTGACTAAAAATTTAAAAGATAAGCAAAAAAAAAAAGAATTAGAAGGAAAATTGGGAATGCAAAGTGTGAAAAATGTAAAATACTTAGGCATTTGGTTAACAGCAAGATGCTCTTCAATTAAAAAAGATAACTATGATAAATTAATAATACAAATAAAAAAGAATTGGAAATATGGGGAAATTACAGCTATCACTACTGGGGAAAATTGCGGCAATTAAAATGTTCTACCCTACCAAAAAATACTATATCTTTCTCAAACTGTACCAATAAGATTGGATAAAACCTTTTTTTAGAGAATTAGATCGAATAATAAGTAAATTTGTTTGGGATGGGAAAAAAGCTAGGATAAAAATGAAATTGTTACAGGACAAAAAAGACAGGGGTGGCTTTGGACTCCCTGACTGGGAAATATATTATCAGGCTGCGGCTATGGTATGGATTAAAGATTGGATCAACCTGGAAAATAGAAGAATATTGTCGATAGAGGGTCACAACTTGCAGAGAAGGTGGCATAGTTTCCTATGGGATGGGAAATGTAAACAGCATGCATATTTTCAGAGACACATGATTAGAGATTCATTAATTTGGACATGGAACAAGATTAAAAAGAATCATTATACAAAAATACCGAACTGGTTGTCAACTATGGAAGCACAAATATACCCAAACGCAATGGATCTGGGGAAAAAGAGGAGTTACAAAGACCTATTAGACCCACAAGGAAGATTAAAAATGAGACAAGAATTACAGCAACAAAATATAAAGATAAATTGGTGGCCATGCATGCAAATCCAGGCGAGATATCAGAAGGACAGAGAACAATTTGGTTTCTGCATGGAAAAGCATCCATTAGATAAAATTCTACAAGAAATGGAAAAGAAAATGATTTCAAGAATATGTAACTTTCTACTAGATTTTAAAATGGAAGAGGAGGTGGTCAAAGAGACGGTGGTGGTATGGGCGAAAAATGTTGGCCATAATATAGACCTGGAAAATTGGGAGAAAATGTGGGGATCAAATTACAAACTAATTACATCCATGGCATACAAGGAAAATCAATACAAAATGTTCTACAGATGGCATCTTCCTCCTGCTAGATTGGCAAAAATGTTTAATTCAGACCCAAATTGTTGGAAATGTGGGGGAAAAAAGGCACTTATTTTCATACCTGGTGGACATGCCAGGAAGTGAAATACAATTGGAATACAATTAGACAATGGATAGAATAAATCATGAATCAGAAAATTGAATTTAATCCGGAAACTTTTTTATTAGGTATAAATAACACAAAAATGCAATAAAACAGATAGATATATTATGTTATATATATTAACAGCTGCAAGGATTTCGTATGCACAACTCTGGAAGGAAAAAAGGGTTCCACCAGAAGGCATGGTTATTAAAAAAATAATAAATTATATAGAGATGGACAGGCTAACAATGAAAATAAAAGACAGAGAAGATTCCATTTATTATAGGGCCTGGTATGCCTGGTATGTGTGGTTTAGAAATAAAAAGGAAATAAATTGGCAATTAGGAAAAGAATGAGGGAATATGTAAATATGTAAATATACTATGGAGAAGATTGAGATGTAAGGATAAAAGATATTGATTTATAGTAAGAGTAAGATGTAATGGTAAAGGAATAAGTAAATACATATACTGAAAAATGTGAGGAAATGCAAAAGATGTCTTGATGTTGATAACAATGTATAAAGTTTTGTTTTATGTTTTTTAAAATTTGGAAAATTAATAAAGAAATTATTTTTTTTAAAAAAAAGAGTCTGGCTTCCAGCAGCCTATGTAATTTGCAATGTTTTGTTGGCTATCTGCTTACTGTGCTTCTTGGGAACAGAAGTTATATTTCTGATAATAATACTAGATAAAGTAGAATTATGACAGAGTATACTGAAGAAAGTTAAAAAAAAAACCACAGCCACAAAAACTCAGCATGTACCTTTTATTTACACAGTGGGCTCACTAACTACTTTTACCACATATCCTCCCACCATTTTGGCAGTTTCTAAGCATTGTTTGATAACCAGTTTGATGTAACGGTTATAGCATCCTACAAACTGGGAAACTGTGAGTTCTAGTGCCAACTTTGGCATAAAGCCAGGTGATGACCTAGGGTCAGTCACTTTCTTTCAGCCCTAGGAAGGAAGCAATGACAAGTGTTTTTGGGAAAAAAAACTTTGCCAAGAAAACTGTAGGGACTTGTTCAGGCAATATCTGAGGACTAGACACCACCAAATGAAGAAAAATAAACACAACTGATGAAGTATGACTGGGGTTTTAGAATACGCATTTGGAGAATACAAGTTAGAGAAATTGGCATTATTTCATTTATATATTACATTCATTTCATTTCTAGTAGATTCATTATGGATATCCTGCTTTCTTGTGAGAATTGACGTGGCTAAATCAGGGCACAAACCTACTTTGCTAGTTACTCTAAAATTTAATAAGATTTTGTAAAAGTTGTAAAAATATGGTAATTAATACTCCAGATATGTGAATCTGAACTTGCATTTCATTTTCATCAGCCCAATTTAGCTCTTGTTTTAAACTTAAATGTAATATTCTCAGGAAGCCAATGGGGTTTCTTCCCTAGTTAGTCATTCTTATAGAAAATCCATTGGCCAAGTTAAAACTTTGCCTTAACATAATATCATTTGGTTTGAGCTTAGCAACTTGTCTGAACCCAGACACAGTAGGATAATGTATGAATCAGATTACTATGGTTTGTTCAGCAAACATAAAAATACCCCATAACTTAGCATTGACTGAAATCAATGGGGGTTCACTGATGCCAGTTCCAATCATCTTAATTGGTCAAATGGGGCTTCAGTTTGGAGTGCAGTTTCCAGTGCTGTGCAGTATGAAGGGCAATTTGGAAAGGTGGAATATAAATGTTTCAAAATAAATAAGAAAAAATATGGAAATTCATATATATTCATATCCCCCATAAAACATTCCATATGTTCAGCAAAAACGAAAACATCAGCTTATGCCTGTCCTTATAATAATTGTTCTGGGATTTTTTCTTCTTCTTTGGGAGGATGGAGTGTGGGGAATGTTCTGCACCTGGGTTATTTTTTAATCTTGCTTCTTAAATGAAAGAACAGCATTTCAGAATCAACAGATGGAGCTGACAGAAGGAAGATTATATCTTTCTGTGGGTGCACAAACACACACACACGCATATTTGCAAGAGACAACACCCAGCACCAACACAGACCAAGCCTGAGACCACAATAACTCCAGCAACAGTATCTATGGTAACACAAGCTCCTATATAACTCCAGCGAGTCACATTTAATGAAAACCTTTGAAATGCTAGCTGTTTAATTGTCTTTGTTTTTTTTTTAATTTTAGAGTTCTTTTTAAAAAAATTGGCATTTAAGTAATGTACGAAAGAAGCTATAATTGTATCTGCCAAAGCCCAAATTCCTACAGGAACTTCAAAGGCAATTATAGCAGGAAAGATAAAATTAAGAAGGAGAAAAAGAAGAACTCACAATTTACTAAAGGGGAGCAGAAACAATACTGCCCTCTTGACTCTTTTGGGCCCCCAGCAGTCTCCTGCAGAAACAAGAGTTTCATATGCCCCAATTAAGGTTTTTGGGTGTGCAGGGAGAGGGCAATTGAGTTAGTGATGGCAAAACACCACTTCCTAAATCCTGAGTGGCTACAATCAGCCAAGTACAGAATAAATGCTTTTGATTTTCAGTATGTCCCTCTCTTTTTAGTCCGAAGCTGAAAGCACCAGCCTGAGGATAGCGAGTGGGACCTCGCCGAAACATCGCCAAGATACTCTTAATCTTACACAGGAAAAGACCCGAACACACCTAGACCTACATATATGTACCTGTGAAAATCTATGAATATATATATATATATATGTGTGTATGTGTGTGTGTGTATGAGTGTAGGTGTATGTGTATGTATATGTATATGTATACATATACGTATACGTATACGTATTCAACTTTGTTCGGGTATTTTTCCACGTCCTTATAGTTGTGCTTTTAAAGTTGTGAATCTCATCTGCCATCATCAGGCTTGTGTATTGTGTATACATATAAATACCCGCAAAAATTTAAGAATATATATATTCCACAATTATCCACACCATTGTCCATTTTGGGACTGTGCAATCTGCATAGGATTGTGATGTGGGAGCCCAGTCAGGAGGAGGGGAAGAGAGGCAAGAGAAAGGAGGAATGGTCATGCTTTCATATCATGATTGCTTATTGTACCCCATGACTATCATTAAGTGTTGTATCTTATGATTCTTGACTCTTGATGAATGTATCTTTTCTTTTATGTATACTGAGAGCATTTGCGCCAAGTCAAATTCCTTGTGTGTCCAATCACACTTGGCCAATAAAGAATTCTATAAAGAATTCTACCAAACACAAGCTCTATGGCTGCATGGCATGCTTACCGGTGGCTAATTGAACTATAATTTATTAATAAATCCAGTTCTTATCTAGGCTCAGAACCTAAGAATCAGATTTTAGGGGGGGAGGGGGGAATCTTATAGAAAGCAGTGGTAAACCACTTCTGTAACACTGCCAAGTTAAGTGCAAGGCTCTGTCCCTGCAATTGAAGTTGAGTTGACTTCTAGAACATTTTAGTTTTTTAACCTCATGGTAGTTTTGATTATTCAGATTAGCCTATTTTCAAAGTGCTTCACAATGATGATTTAAGTATAATCTTCAAAAATCTCATTACTCTGATAAGTTATTCCAAACACAAACACTGTATTTTTATCATATGATCACTTGAACTGCAGGTTTAATACAGTCAGTAGCTTCACCTAATGCTAACTCCTATTCAGAAACAACAACAACAAAAAAAGGATATATAGGAGAGAGTTTAATGTGTGATCTCTTTCAACTTAGCTTTCTTTGCAAGCAAACTAAATCAAACCAACTTATTTAATCAGGAATCTTAGGGACAGGAAGAGTTAGGAATCTATTCTTTTCTGCTTAAAGAAAAACAAGATTAATCCAGTTTCTAAAGGTATCACATTTACACATCAATCTAAACAGGATACTTAATCAGGGTTGTTGAATAAACAATACTGGTTGGATGCCCAGAACTCATTAAACTTACACCTATGTTGAAGAAACCCAAAAGTTATGATTAGGTTCATTAAACACATCGATGATGTGCAAACCAAAACAAGACTAGACACTGTTTGGGTATAATATGTTTAGTGAATTCATGATATATTCAAAAAATTGCTGTGACTAAGCACTACAGTTTATTAGTTTGGTTGATTCTCATTCTCTCATTCTATACTCCTGGATGCAGCTCTTTACCTTTAAGATGGAGATTGGCTTCAGCTAGTTGTTTTAATAGTCAAGCAGGAGCAGCTGATGATCCCTTTCTGAAACCTTCCCTTAGGATCCATCTTTCAACAGGTTAACATTTTCTCGATGTTTGCTTTTTTCTCCCCCCAAGATGACTTTTGCAAAAGGCCAATAAACACTATCTGAAATGAGTAGTTGAAGGGCATTTTTCAGATTCAGATGAACTACTGGAATATTTACAACTATTGTAGCTACAACAGTGAGTTCAGGTGGTGTTGGTGGTTGGAAAGTGTACTTCAGATAATCTGAAAATTCCTTCTAAAATGTATTTCTTGACAGATTAGAAGATGTTCATTATTTTTATTTTTCCTGTTGTTATGTATTTGCATACTTGAAATGCTGCCTTTTGATTGGTCTGTCAATACTGCCTTTTGATTGGTCTGTCAATACTGCCTTTTGATTGGTCCATCTTATATATTTGAATACTTGTAATACTGCATTTGGATTGGTCCGTCTGACAGCGGGAAAGGAGCCGTCATTGGCCACGAGCTGTGAGCAGCCAGTATAAAAGAGGCTGCCGCAGCTCCACGGTCGTTCAGTTTTTGCAAGAGAAAAATAAAAGAGCTGAAGTCACACTGGTCTCAAGTTGATCTTTCGCACGACTTAACACTGGCGATGAAGGTGGGATTCTGAGATGAAGGAGACCAGTTGAGCACGTGGCAACAAGAACCGAGCAAAGATGAAATGGCTGGCAGCAACTCGCAACCTGCACCGTTCAACCCAGCGAGAGAAGACTGGAACTCTTACATCGACCAATTCCTCATGTTTCTCGAGAGCAATGAGTTACAGGGGATATCCGACAACAGGAAGAGAGCCGTGTTCCTACCCATTGTGTGCCCACAGTCTTCAGGATGACCAAAGCGTTGGCAAAGCCCCAAGATGTGAAGCAGATGGCGTGGCCAGACTTGGACAGAATACTGCGAGCCCATTATGCACCAGCCGTCTCCAGCCTCATCCAGAGGCATGAATTTTACAAGTGAGACCAAAAAGAAGGTGAGAGCATAGGAGATTTTGTTGCGGCTCTAAGAAACATTGGTGGAGCATGCAAATTTCTCAATATGGACGAAGCCATGTGGGACTGCGTGGTCCTCGGACTCAGAGATCTCACCTTACAGAGCCAGTTACTGACCAGACTCAACAAAACAGTAACCGAGGCCATCGCAGAAGCTACCGCAGCTGAAGCAGTGCAGAAATCAGCAGCCACCATGCGGAAAAGGAATAGAGCAACACAGGGAGCTCCAAAAGACCCCAGCCCCATTCCAGATGAGAAGCCAGAGGGGACTCAAAAGACCACCACCACTACACACCATGAGGACATCAAATCCATGTCTGAAACCGATGAGGAGGAAGAAGAGATCAATAAACTCTAGGCAGAAAGAAGCAGATGAGACCGAAGAGAACGGAAATCAGAATTCCATTGTGCAGGATATGGAGGAGACCACCCACAATCCGAGTGCCATTTCCTCGATGCTGTTTGCAGGCACTGTGAAAAACGGACACACATAGCCCAGGTCTGCCGCAACAAAAATAGCTACAGCCCTCGATGAAGAGGGAGCACCCCTCCCAGAATGAGAGAGAGACAGACAGGGAGCCATTGGAGCCGTGAGAACAGAAGCAAGCATTTCAATGAGACCAACAAAAAAGAAGAAACGCACCAGACAATCATCATTGGCTACTCGAGTGCAACCGATGCAAGAAAGGTGCATGTATGAGTCGCCATAGAGGGACAGCCATGACAGATGGAGGTGGATTCTGGTTCATATCTGTCTATGGTATCGTGGAACACACTAAAGAGCCTGATATCAGATATGCAAAGAAAAGAATTGGAAAGGCAAAAAACTAACACTGAAAGACTACCAGGGAAACAGGATTCCCGTAGTTGGACTCGGGCACTTCCAAGTCAAGTTCAAAAGGTACACAGCAATCCTTCCATTGACAATAGTAGACTGGGATCGCCTGAGTCTGCTGGGACTCGAATGGTTCATACCCCAGGGAATCAGAGTGACCAGAATCAACAGCGTCACCAAGACGAACTGGGAGGAGAACCTGATGAGGGAGTTCCAGGACATGTTCGATGGGAAGCTAGGCAAGTACTGAGGGTCCCCTATCTCATTTAATTTGAACCCTAACATAGCTCCAATCAGGCTGAAGGCAAGGCGAGTCCCTTTCTCATTAAAACCAAAAATCGATGAGCAATTCGATAAACTCATCGCACAAGGGGTATTAGAACCCATAGACCACACAAGGTGGGAAACCCCAATCATGACTCCGATTAAGCCAGATGGGCCCATGCGCATCTGCGGAGACTATAAGGCCACCTTCAACCATGCGCTACAACAAAGCGCATACCCCGTTCCGGTGATATAACACCTCTTAACATTCGTTGGGGGGAGGAAAAGTTTTTGCGAAGCTCGCCCTTGCCCAAGCGTACCAGCAATTGCCAGTTGACCCAGAAACAGTGGAGGCACAAACAATTGTGACTCACAGGGGGGCATTCAAATGCAAAAGACTGCAATTTGGAGTCAGCATGGCCCCAGGGGTGTTCCAAAGCTTGATGGAGCGCCTATTACAGGGAATAAAAGCAGTGGTACCATATTTTGACGATGTACTGGTATCAGCCCAGAACAGAAAACAACTGGAAAGCCACCTCAGGGAAGTCTTACAAAGATTTAGAGGCAGGACTCAAAGTGAAAAGAGAGAAATGCCAGCTAGCCACAGATAAGGTTGAATTCCTGGGGTACCTCATAGATAAAGAAGGGATCCACCCCACTGAAAAGAAAATTGGAGCAATCAAAGAAGCTCCCAGACCCAAAAATAAAACAGACTTACAAGCATTTCTTGGGCTTATTAACTTTTACAATGTCTTTTTGCCGCACAAGGCAATGACGGCAGAACCGCTACATAGGTTGCTGGATAAGACAGCTACCTGGACCTGGGGTCGACGAGAAGAAACTGCATTCCAGGAAATCAAAGACTTACTCACATCAGACTCTGTATTGATACAATACAACGAAACCTTGCCCCTGACATTAACCTGAGATGCATCACCATTTGGCATCGGGGCCATATTCAGCCACACTTTACCCAATGGAAGAGAAGCACCAATCGTGTTCTACTCCAAAACACTATCCAAGGCAGAGAGACACTACAGCCAACTGGACAAGGAAGCGCTAGCCGCAATAACTGGAGTCAAACAATTCCACGAATACCTCTACGGCAGGACATTTTCACTGATCACAGACCATAAGCCACTTCTAGGAATACTCACAGGGAACAAGGCCACGCTCAACATGTTGTCACCACAGATGACAAGATGGTCTGAGTTTCTTGCCACATACAGCTACAATTTAATCTACTGGCCAGGGAAGAACATATCACACGCTGATGTAATCAGACAGCTGAGGAAGCTGTTTACAACACATGGGTTACCGGATCTATTGATTTCAGACAATGGGCTGCAGTTCACAGCATTGACTTTTGAAAGGTTCCTTGCTGAACAGGGAATACAGCATGCCCTAACAGCACCTGGGCAGCTGGCTACGAACGGATGGGCGGAATGCATGGTTCGGTTTACTAGAGAGACACTAGATAAACTAGACACGGGTGACATCCAAGAAAAAATCTAGAAACTGCTAACCATACAGCATATCACACCCAACACAACAACTAATAAAAGCCCAGCAGAACTACTGATGGGCAGAAAATTAAGATCACATCTAGATAGATTACACCCCACATACAACCCTGAAAAGCCAGCAGATTCCTCCAGTAAGTACCGCACATTTGGAACAGGGGACCTGGTCTATGCAAAAAACCTCACAGGGGACCCACTTTGGATACCAGTGGAAATAACCCAATCCCTCGAGGGATTGGGGGAGGTTTACCTCCATTCTTGCCTGGACTCATGAACTGATAGTAACTTTTTCTACTGCTACAAGATGGGTTAGGAGATAACCATCTTTTACCTACAAGGCAGATATACAAAGGATTGGTCATAAAAGAAGAACTTCATCACGAACGTGAATTATGAGGATACCTGATGAACCAATAAATGTTCTTTGTTGTGGACATCTTGTTGAAATATCTCTCTGCATCTGTACAGTTTATGAATCCACCTCCGTACAAGCTACAGAAAAGTAAAAGATGAGTCCTAACCCATCAGAAAAGTAAAATTGTTAATTGGATTTATGATAAAGCAAGTAATACTGAAGCCAGGAGTGGATGCTCAATGCTAAGTTCTGTGCCTCAGTTTGAATTACATGGAAGGGCAAGAATCCCCCCTCCCCCTTTGTGCAAGAGACTTTCTAAATATCCTATGCTCTGGCTTTCAAAGGCCATCAAATTTGTTACTGAGGCAGGATTCCTTTGTCTTCGCATCAAGCCAAGAAGGGGCAAATTCCCCCTCCTTTTCTCTTCAGTGAGAGAAGTGATTTGTCTCAAATTACAACTCCTAACTGGGAAGACTCAATCTGTAAAACAAAGGGAGGAGCCAGGTTTTACCAATCTGCCCTGCTTCTCCCCAGTTACTACTTACATTTTTTCCCCCAAACACAGTTGAAGCTACACTTCTCAGCAACTGAAGAGAATTTGCTACCCTTTTCTTCATTTTTCCTTCTGAGACAAAGACTGTATCTAGCTAGCCATTCCAACAAAAGCTTCCACAGGAAATAACTAGCTTGTGCCCTGGAGTAAAGACAAAGGATGTGTTTTCCTCTATCTTAGCCAGCTTTTGCCACAAGGCCTCCTGTCATTTACAATGCAGGCTGTGAAACCTTCTCTGACCGGTTTTATTGGGGCTATAAACCAAAGCTCAAGCAAGTAAGCTATGTGAACAAAAGCAATTTCCTTTCCCTCTCAAAGCATACAGTTTATCCATCTTATTTCTATGCTAGGAAAATTTTAAGCATAACAAGGACTGCAAATAACCCTTTGAACTGTTATACTTGTTTGATTAATTTCTCTTTCATCGAGTAAGGATTAAATACCTTTGAGACCCAACCATCCCTCTCCTAACGGGCAACGGGTAAATCAGCCTACAGTCCCATCTGGTGGTCAAGAAGAAATTTTTTAGAGTTTGATTTTTTTTTTACACAGTTTCTCAAATATTGACCAGAATGTTATTCCAATTGGGCACCATTTAATCAACTTAATTCAAAGGTCCCAAGAGTAACTGCAACCTAACATGGGGATAGCAACAGCATCTTCCTGACCCTCTGCTGCCACCTTGTGAAGCAAGTGATCCTTAGAGGCATATTTCTGCATTCTGCCCTACATGACACATATTTCTGCGTTCAGCCCTCTCGTCTTCAGACTTTGCAACGCAACTTCTATTGCAAGCTCACAACGCACCCTAGAAGCAGCCATACTGTGTGCTGTGCTAGTGTCGCCCAGACTCTGCAGTGCCGCCTATATGCTCAAGTATTACATCCAGCAGCAATTCTACTTTCTGCTACCTGCTTGCAGTGCACCTTAGTACAAAAAAAAAGGGGAATTGCACAGAAAACCATTAAATTTTTCCAAAGTCACCTTTTGCCAATTTGAAGCATGGCAACTTAAACCATGTTCAAGCCAAGACAGATGTCTCTGATGTACCAGAAGACCCAAATCCTCCACCCACCCTTGTTGTAAATGTGGAGCCTGGTACCCAACAACTGCCTTTAGATGTCCAACCCTATGGAGAACCCGTGATACCTCCGAAAGCCACCGACCTCTGAAAGAGTAAGAAGCTTACTGAATCCATGGAAGAACATTTACAACCCGACTTAAAAACTGAACCCACCCTACGAGAATCTAGGGGGAGAACCCTCTATGTCAATACCCCCCCAACTCAGCAAATGCTGAAGATTATTGGAGAAACTTTGCTGTACAGAGTGGAAAGCTAAATTTGCACTCCAACAGAGTTCACAGATTCTCTGACAAGCCAGGCGGCGAGTATCTAGTTTGGAAGAAACTTTTCCTGCACCCCATTCAGGCGGCATGCATGGCTAGGGCCACAGTCTGCTGACATACCGAGGGCACTTTTGATATCCCACTTAGATGACCCAGCCACTGCCCTATGGTTATCATGGAAAAGGCTTGACAAACTGTATGGTGCTTCCAAGGACGTAGAAGCAACACCCCTGGATAGCCTCAATAGTTTTCCTAAAATTCCTATTGACAAGCCTCACCAAATCATAGACCTCACTAACATACTTGTTCAGCTGAGAACAGCACAACTGGTTCCCAACTTACTGACACTTGCCTGCCTTGATCACATTGACACACAGAACAAAATTGTTCAAAAACGTCCGTAGGTGCTAATTGAAAAGTGGCTCCAGTTCACTGACACCTTCATGGCCAAGGGTCACCACTGCTTTGTACCCTACACACTTCTTGAAGAATTTGACTCCCACCAAGCGACAGTGTGCAACACATACTGAGCCCATGGACTCAGAACTGTTAGTCCTCCTAATAACAGAAGATACAACAGCAACCATATATCACCCTCAGGCCCTATATATACTACCAGGGAAAGACCCTTCATGGCTGACCCTATACATACTACCAGAGAAAGACCCTTCATGGTTGTCCATGACACCAAGATCGACTCCTCATCCACATACAGTTGGGGAGAGAACTCCTCAGATACAACCCAATTTAGATCTCCCACTACAAGGAGAAACCAGTTTTGTCCTATGCAGCACACTTGTCACTCACTGAACAGCTGCACTGGGTTTGCAGTGAAACCACTGACCCAATGAAAAGAGTTGCTAAAGGAGTACCAATACTGCTACAAGTGTTGCGAATCCAAACACCCCTCCAAGTACTGCACGGCCAAGGTGCAAAGTGACTTATGCCATAGTTATCAGCACCGACCGCACTGCATCCAGATGCCAAGCCACCACAGCAGATACCTCGTAACCCTCCTTAGGACAAGGAGCCTCAATGTTAACACAGAAGCATGCAGGGCTCCTCGGCAGACTGACAAACCGCAACCAAAACCGAGGATGAGTGTCAATTGCACAGAACTGTGTGCCAACTCACCGTGCCCTCATTCGTGTCTTCCCATTTGTTTAGCCAAAGTAAAGGACGCCCTGAAGACGGCCTGAAAATGTATGTGTGGATAGGCACTCAAAGCACCTGCACCCTGGCCAGACCTGCATTCTTTGACCTTCTTGAGATGCAACAGGCCAAACTTCCTTTCACTGTATCAATGTGCCATGGACCAAGAAGCACGGCGGGGAGGAAAGCTACTGGATTTTGCATAGAGTCATTAGACAGAAGTACCCGATTCCCACTATCGCCTGTATTTGAATGCGATGGGATACTGAACGACTGCAGTCAGATGACCTGAGGTCATAAATAACATGCCTCACCTATAGCACCTGGCTCATCACTTTCCTGCTCTAGATCCAGAGGCTGAGGTCCTACTCTTGCTGAGAAATAATGCCCCATGCGCCTTTCTCTTCTCTGAGTCAGTCGGCAGCCCCATAGATGGCCCAGTGGCCATCAAATCTCCACTAGGATGGGGGATAATAGGAATTGTCAGTGACGATCGGATGCAGGCTCCAACCAGGTGAATGCCTTAGCACCATCGAAAATAAGAATGCCATTTCAGCCTAAAAGGCCATGCCGATCAGTACACTTTTGCTAGGACACCCTAAATGGCTGCCAGCAACCACCAGGCATCCACTAAGATGCTCTACACAAGCATACGCATCTGAAACACCCTTTCCAGGAGCTTCCCAATGCCCTTTAACATGGTGGAAGCAAGAGTACCATTCCAATCCTAAAAGGCTGCCAAAAGTGACCACCAGACTTTCACCTTTGCCAACAAGAGTACCTGTATACCCTAAAAGGCCACCAGAGGTGACCAGCAGACTTGCACCAAGAGGCCAAGCTTGAAGATTGCATGCTTTGCTTTGTTTGATGCTTCATTAATGTTTACTGTTTTTTCTTAGTTACCATATTTGCCGGCGTATAAGATGACTTTTTTGCCCTGAAAAACATGCCTCCAAGTGGGGGGGGTCGTCTTATACGCCGGCAAATAGTAATTGGGAAGCACTACGGCTGCCCGCAGCCGAGGCACTTTTGCGCACTGTGGAAATGAATCCCGTGAAGCCGAAAGGAGCAGCCAGCCTCCAGGCCGATGTAGGCGGGCCTCCTTCTCCCAGCTCCCAAGGAAACGAGGCGCTCAGCGGCCTCCATTTGCACCGCCCGGTCTCCGCTCGTGTATCCGGCTGGGGCTGTCAGGAGTTGTTACCGCTGGTGCGGCTCCAGTCCCGCGTTGCCTCGGGAAGGGAAAGGCAAAACCAGGAGCCACTGCTGCCATTGCAAAGTGCCACCGCGGCTCTTCCTTTTTGCCTTTCCCTTCCCGAGGCAACGCGGGACTGGAGCCGCGTAGAGCCGTGCCAGCAGTAACAACTCCTGACAGCCCCAGCCGGATACCTGAGCGGAGCCGGGCGGTGCAAGCGGAGGCCAGGCGGTGCGGGCGGAGGCCGCTGAGCGCCTCGTTTCCTTGGGAGCTGGGAGAAGGAGGCCCGCCTACATTGGCCTGAAGGCTGGCTGCTCCTTTTGGCTTCACGGGATTCGTTTCCACGGTGCACAGAAGTGCCTAAAAAAAAAAAGTGCAAAAGTAGAAGGTGTGCAGAAGAGGGGGTAGTCTTATACGGCGAGTATATAACAAACTCTATATTTTGAGTGGAAATGTTGGGGGGTCATCTTATACGCCCAGTCGTCTTATACGCCGGCAAATACGGTATATAGCTAACTGTTTATCTTAGTTATATAGTTATATGCTATTCAGTTAGTGTTACTGTTTACTGCTGATCTTAGTTTATACTTAATTTTTTTTCTCTTCTCTTAATAGTGGAATTTACAATTCCAGGTGGGGAGTGTGCTGTCCCAGCCAGTCTATGGGAATTGGATAGTTACTTAGGAATTATGAGATGTACCCTTAAGGGAATGCATCATGGTAAATGCAGTTAAAGGTATCCTGGGAAATGTAGTTCATGTCACATGGCCACATCTGTAATCCTGATTGGTCACTAAATTGACCCTCAAAGGGTTGGGGGAGGTTTCCCTCCATTCTTGCCTGGACTCATGAACTGATAGTAGCTTTTTCTATCGCTATGAGATGGGTTAGGCGATAACCATCTTTTACCTATAAGGCAGATATACAAAGGAATGGTCATAAAAGAAGAACATCACAAACGTGAGTTATGAGGATACCTGATGAACCAATAAATGTTCTTTGTTATGGACGTCTTGTTGAGTTATCTCTCTGCATCTGTACAGTTTATGAATCACCTCTGTACAAGATACAGAAAAGCAATGGCTGGAACTTCTAAGTATTCAGATTTATGTGTGTCCATGAGGAAGAGAGTGTTTGAAGATGGTATAAGATTGCACCCACTTCTCCAGTCCTTTAACCTGATTCTAGCCCTAGCTTGCAAATATTTGCCAATTTTGTAAGGATGTGGTCAATGCCATATATTGTGCAGCAATAGAATAGCACAGACTTTTGGTGGTCTTTCAAAAATTGCCCTATTTCTATACCAAATTCAGAAGGAAAAAACAGCATGCTAAGCTAAAAGCTACAATTTGCAAGCCACAATCACTGCATTCATACAACACTAAATTAAGGACAGACCAAATTATAGCAGAGTCCCATGTGTTAACTTACAATACTGTACAACAGGAGCAAATGGCAGATATGCAATAAAATTTGTCCACATTTGACCTATGTTACTGTGTTTTTAAGACATTGACTTTAATTTTTTTTTGGTATGTCTTGGTCTTTTTCCTTATCCCTGGATAGGACTCCATACAACTTTGATGATCCCAGCTCAAGAACCTCTGAAAGCAGCAGTTTCATCTTCCCAGATTAATTCCTGATAAAAAAAAATTGTGTCACAAGTGGAGTTCTATTTTTCAAATGACAACTTGTCCAGAGATCTATTCCTTCTGAGGCATATGCAAAGGGACAAGATGGGATTTGTGAGCATAAAACTTCTGACAACTTTAAAAAAGGTGGGTAATTTTTTTTGTCTGTAAAGAGAGATGTTAAGTATTACTTGGATCCAAGATTCTGAATATCTGATGCCTCCCCAATCTGATTATGCCCTTCCATGGTTGGAATGGCAGCTCCCAGGATTGAGATTTTTTTTTTAAAAAAAATATCTTTTAGAAATGTAGATAACAATTATAGCTGTTTTAATGAAAGAAAAGTGGTCACAGTTTTTATAAATTTTTCTAACGTGGCTCTTTTCCTTACCTTTTTTTTATAATTTCTGAATAAAGATCAATAATTAAAGTCCAGTTTGATGCAATTGGAAATGGCAATTGGTAATTTGGCATGTTTCCTTGATCTTTATTTCAGAAACATAGTAGGCATTGCCTCAAGATTTTGCTTTCTAGAATATAATTAATATAATTTGGAACTGAAAAGTTACAAGATGTGACATGAGCCTAGTTGGATTCAGAGGATTTTGTTAGCAAATTTATGGAAGAAGAAATTCCAGCATTTACTTTTGGTGTATCTTTGCTAAATGGAATCTTGTTGAAGGCATTGCACCTCTAAATTCTTGTTCATGGTGAGCAAATACCTAGGACAACTATTTCTCTGCTGTGCATCTATTTGTTGATTGTTGGCCATGATATGATAGATCAATTAGCCCTTAAAGACCATTCTTTTAATAATCTTCTATCAGCTGCTTTATGCAGCTGTCCTGTTGAATTAGGGGCAACTTAATGTTTGTTTGTATCTTACAACTTTATGAAATCATTTCCTGATCAACAGCAGTTCCCTGGGCTGTCCCTCATCAAGTATATTGAATTATCTGTCCCACCTACAACTCAAAATTACTAACTATGGGGGTATTTGGAGAACATGGTAGGCACTGTAGTTCAATATATTTAGGAAGCACAGGATACGGAAAGGCTGAAATACAGGCTGAAATGTTTTTCTTTACAATATTTGTGGTTACTTCAGCTACCATATATGGAATGCATAAACTTGTTTTCCTGTATCTTTTAAAACAGTTTCCAAAGCATGCTATGATCCAAAGTCACATGAAATGAAATAAATTGTTCTTTTGAATGTCATTCATAAACCATTGAATGTCTGCAGCTTGTTTTCCTAAGACAAGCTCATGTTTCTTTTCAAGTACATGTACAATTGGGAGATGCAGATAGGATCTGTTTCTAGATTTGCATAGTTATTTCTTATTTTAGATGCAACCTAAAAGCATGATGTTGATGTCCAAAATATCAAACTTTTTTTAATCAAAAGAATTTAAAAAAAGATATCTGCCCCACCTGGTAAGCCAGATCTTCAAATAAACTCCACAGGAAGACTAAAATTACTTTTTATTGAAATTGGCTATAAAAACCAACTTTATATTCTTTCCTTTTACTTCAGTCTTAAACTTTGGTTCATTCAAATGTTGTTAGAGGATTAAAATTAATTTTTTCTGGGTCCCACCACACAATTAACAAGCTTCTTTTGTTAAGTCCAATGGGGGGGGGGGAAGGCCCAGCTACTCTCTTGAATTGTTATCTGTATTTAAATTTAAAAACCTCGGCCAGTTCCTTTTTAGATCCAAGGAAATATTCTTTTCTAAGTCATTTAATTGGACTGTCATTTTTATCTAGTCACAATAATAACTTTTGGAAGGTCTATCCATAGAAGCAAACCTGATTGCTGACATATGAATACTGTGACTACTATTTTTTAATTCCAATATTTTAAGTTGATTTATCTAAATCAAGGCTTAAATGAGATGTATTGTTACTTCTAATCATTTGTGAATTTTTTCTGATACCAGGACTGAAAAGATGATGTTTTATGGATTTGTTTATCAATAAGAGATGAGATATGGGATGAAGACTTATTTGCCATCCTAGACAGAGGAAAAAGTCTTAATTTTTTTGTATTTGTGATAAATATCAAAGGTTACTCTTGGAAGTCATTTATTTCTTTTCTTTTTTTATAATGTTTTTTTCTTTTCCTTCCACTTTTCTCTTTTTTCTTGCACTTTTTATCCCTTCTGGGTTTTTTTTTTTTTTTGCTAAGTTTGAATTAGATTTTACTGTTATGATTTTAATAAAATTAAGGAAATAGGGAGGTTTGAACTGCTTTTGAATATTATGTGTATGTTCTGAACTTAAAATATGCTTTATCTCTTGTCAAGAAAAATTGCATATAATTATCAAGTTCGTCTTACTAGCTTCTGATGTTTTTTTCTCAAAAAAAAAATAAGTAGATGAAATGCTTAACTTGGAACTGGCGAGTGATCCTTTATGCTCTACAATTCTTGAAGTTGCTGGAACTCAATGAAGATGGGACCAAGGTGAGGAGGAAAAACCCTCTCCCAGAGACTTTGGTAAATATCCCTCTAAGCAAAACGCTCCTTGCCTAGAATGTCCTTTCATGTGAAGAATCTGGCTGTTCTTCGCTCCTGCTTCAGGAAAACTTTCTAGATACAATCGCAAAGCCGTTTGGGCCTTTTGGTGACATTGCCTGCATACGCATCTTCAGACCTGGCAAAAAACTCCCCTCAGCAGTGAAGAAAACTACCTCTTCTTATTCTGAGCTTTTGGTCAGATGGTATGCATTGGCAGAATATGACAGGCTGAAGAGTGCCTGAAAGGCTTTTTGAAGGGTTATCCACAAGCTGTTCTGTTCTCCTGTGCAAAGCATCAAAGTGATCAGCCTCTCTATTCTCAAAAAGACGAATGTAGTCTATCAAAAGATAATGAAAATATTGAAAAGGTACCAAAGCCTTTTAGAAAATGGTCCAACAAGTCATCGGAAGGCCTGGAAGATTTCTCCCCCTGTAGTTAATCTACAGAATCAGATAGAGTCCCAGTTTCTACTTCTATCATTCCACAGAAAATCTTCTCTCCTTCAGGCATGTCTACAACTAAGCCCTACAACTTATTAGGTCAGGCCATCAAACCAAATTCCTCCAGCATATCACATACAGACCCTCTTCGGTTATGCAAACCATTGTCAGGGTCACGATGCCCCTCATCTATTTCTGCACCAAAGTCAGAGCCATCAGAATGACAAAAACCATCCAACTCTTCCTGGGGCAATAGTGTAGGTCCAGAAAACTTGCAGACACCAAAGAGGCATGGACCACCCTATAACCAACCAGTTGTACAGAACCTGGAGTGTTTGGGTTCACAACCTTCTTACACAACCTTCTGTAAACCAGTAGGTGTTTCTCTTATGGTAATTCGCCTTCCTCGGGGGCCTGATGGGACCAGGAGTTTCCACAATACCAGAGGGAGACGGAGAGCTCTCTCAAAACATTAAACTTTGTGGTTTCTTGGCAGGGGGCGAAATCTTTATGCATGATGATTAGGCACATACAACACCCTTTGGAATGAGTTCAATTCCAAGGAACTCAGAAGTCCAAGGAATAAGAAGGCTCTGGAGAAAAAGAGAGAGATAATCTGCGCAGTGTAAAACTGTCTTGTATGAGTTGGCAGATACTTTTAATTTCTCTGTTTTGTTTTCCTCATTTAGTCTGTCTTTCTTTCCTTTCCTCATCTGCAAAGATATTTTCAACTTACACTGCTTGCAATATTTACCTTTCCAACCACAACTGTAAGATTTTGTGTATCTCTAGTTTTTCCCTTCCCAAACACTTCTTTTCCTTTTGCAACATGATCATTTGCATTGACAATGTATTATCAATGGTTAAAGTGTCCAAATGATTGACAGTTACAATTGCCATTTAAGTTTTGCATTAATTAGACTTTGAGCACTTGTCTTGTAGTGCTGTGAGAAATTGACGAAGGATATGCTGTTTAAGCGCAGACAATAAAAAGTGATACAAAGATCTTTTGCCTCTCTCTCTCTCTCTCTCTCTTTTTTTTTTTTTTTTTGCTGGTTCTGTCTTTTCTGCCCAAAGCCTTGGACAAGGACAAAGAACCAAGAGCAGCAAGGGCTACACATTGTCTCCCTGCTGCTTGGCCTACAATCTGGTTAAGTAAAGGCAGTCTAGCCACATGCAACTGGACAAGTTAATAGAATAGAATAGATTAGAACAGAACAGAACAGAACAGAACAGAACAGAACAGAACAGAATAGAATAGAATAGAATAGAATAGAATAGAATAGAATATTTTATTGGCCAAGTATGATTGGACACACAAGGAATTTGTCTCGGTGTAAATACTGTCAGTATACATAAAGAAAAGGTACATTCATTAAGAATCGAGAATCATAATGTACAATACTTAATGATGGTCATAGGGTACAATCAACAATCAAATCATACTAGGAAACAGTCAATATAAATCGTAAGGATACAAGCAACAAAGTTACAGTCGTACAATCACAAATGGGAGGGGATGGGTGATAAGGAGTAATGAGAAGATTAACAGTAATAGTAGTGTACACTTTGTAAATAGTTGAACAGTGTTGAGGGAATTATTTGTTTAGCAAAGTGATGGCTTTCAGAAAAAAAACTGTTCTTGTGTCTAGTTTTTCTGGTGTACAGTGCTCTATAGCGTCGTTTTGAGGGAAGGTGTTGAAACAGTTTATGTCCGGGATGTGAGGGGTCTGTAAATATTTTCACAGCCCTCTTTTTGACTTGTACAGCATACAGGTCCTCAACTGAAGGCAGGTGGGTAGTAATTGTTTTTTCTGCAGTCCTAATTATCCCCTGAAGTCTGTGTCTGCCCTGTTGGGTTGCAGAACCAAACCAGGCAGTTATAGAGGTGCAGATAATAGACTCAATAATTCCTCTCTAGAACTGTATCAGCAGCTCCTTGGGCAGTTTGAGTTTTCTGAGTTGGCGCAGAAAGAACATTCTTTGTTGTACTTTTTTGATGATGTTTTTGATGTTAGGTGTCCATTTTAGGTCATGTGATATAGTAGAACCTATAAATTTGAAGGTCTCTACTGTTAATACTGTGTTGTGTGGTGTTGTAAGAGGTGATAGTATGGAAGGGTTTCTTCTAAAGTCTACCACCATTTCTATGGTTTTGAGGGTGTTCAGTTCCAGATTGTTCCAGTTACACCATGAGGCAAGTTGTATAACCTCCTGTCTGTATGCAGATTCATTGCTGTCTCGAATGAGACCAATCACTGTTGTGTCATCAGCAAACTTCAGTATTTTAATAGATGGATTGTTTGAGATGCAGTCATTGGTATATAGGAAGAAGAGAAGTGGAAAATGCTAAATTGGGTAACACATTTCTGATATTTGACTTTATGGAGTGAAATGAATACATGATTACTCTAGGATAGTAAGCTTAGTGAGACAGCTCTTCCCATTTCTCTTAAGAATGAGAAGTTAAAGAATCCATGTGCTTGGCCATTGGAAAGAGGGTCTTTTTCTTTTCTTTGAGTTTCATTAGGATATTCTGCTTACAAATGAACAAACATCATACACAGAGGCCAATAACTTCTTAACTCCAAACAACTACCAAGTGCCTCGTGTGACAGCTTGAAAGGAATGGAATGTGGTATTCAGGTTTGGATGATGGGCAATAAACACTGTATCAAGCTATAATGGAAATTAAACTTTGTAATTTAGTACATTGTGGCTTCAAGCATTACAGTTTGGTCAATAAAACCTAGTTAATATTTGAAGGCGGAGCTTCATTTTGGTGATACAGCTGCGATCTCGGGCTCTGAGATCGCAGCTGATATTTTTGCCCCTGGTCAGTCCCAATGGACCTAAACCATCCCGTAGAGACAGGGATTGTGAAGGGCACTGTCCCAGGATCCCAGAGATATCACAAAATCTCTGGTTTGATCTGGGAGAAGCCTTTTTGCTGGTGGCAGAGAGGCAGCCTCCATAGCTGCTGAAGTCGGGACAGCTCCGGAAAGAAAGTGGCTGGAAAGAAAGTGTGTCAGCTGGGTGAGAAACTTCTTTTGTGTTGTAAATTCGCTGAGATTTGAAAGGGCATCCTGAACAAAGAAGAAACCTGTGAGATTTTTTTTTGACAAAAACTGTTTGAGCGGCGTTTTTTAAAGTGACGTCAAATTGAGGCTTGGATTTTTTTTTCTTTTTCTTGCTTTTTTTTGGGGACTTTAGTGTGACTTTGCAGGTAACCGGATTGAATTTTCTCTTATATATATTCTTATGCTCCTTTTGATTTTTTAATTTTCTTTGGCTATTTTCTTTTCTTTTTTCTTTTTGTATAAATTATTTCTTTTTTCTGGGGGGGGGGAGAGCATTAAGAAACTTTGCATCACTACCAACTAGAGGCTTGAAAATATTTTATTTGAATTGGAGAGAACTGTAAGAAGACTCCTTCTCAAGGATATTTCAATGTGATAAGATAGAGGGAGAGCACAGCAAAATATTATTATAGGTGTTTTCTTGGACTCTTATCAATATTTCAACACTTGAGGCTTGGCTTTGAAGCCGCTGGAGAAGAGAGTCATAATAAGAGCCTTAGATAAATAAATAAAGTGCAGTGTGCTTATATATATATATATATATATATATATATATATATATATATATATATATATATATATATATATATATATACATACATACTTGTGATATCCCTACTCACCAGCCTTTTTGTAAATTTCAATTCTAATAATATTCTTATTTTTGCTTTTTATTTTAAAGGGAAAGCCTCAGAGTTTTTTCTTTATTTTTCTTTTTTTCTCCTTATTTTTATTGGGATTTCTTTGCTCTTTCTATCCATGTTTTTGGACCACTCTGTTTTTCTTTTTTGATTATTGAGACTTCTCAACTGGATGAAGGTGTGAAGAACCTGAAGGAATTTCTTCTTCTTCTTTTTTTTTTTGTTCTTTTTTGCTCTTAATCAATATTATTATTTTTGGGGTTTTTTTTTTCCTTTCTATTTTTCCTTTTTTATGGTGGACTACTTCGTAATTGGATTAGGGTCTAGAAGAACCTGAAGATCTTTCTTCTTCCTTTTTTCCTTTTTCTTCTTTGGTTTTGGGCCTTTTACTATTGGATTTTTTCCATTTTGGATTATAATTGGCTATTCTACCAGTTGGATTAAAAGTTAAAAAGAATTTGAAGATTTGGAAGCATTAAAATGAGCAGGAAACCAATACCATCTGGCATTTCTACTTCTACCTCTGCCTCCCCACCAGCTGGAGGACAACGTTTAATTTAGACAATGTTGAAGCAAGATAAAGAACAAGAAAAAGTAACTTTATAGATGATTATGCAAGGAATCCAAGATCTCAAGATAAAATCAGACACCACTGAACACAGAATAGAGAATACTGATGAAAAAGTGGAAAATATTAAACAAATGATGGGGAAGTATGAGGAGAGATTCCAAAAAATTGAGGAAGAAGGTAAACAAAGAGAGGAGAAGATTGGAAATATTGACAGTAGATGAACAGTGGTTGAACAAGAAAAAAGTGGGATGTTGAGGTGGGAGATGGAAAGGTCAGAATTTTATCTCAGATTTCAAAATATAGAAGAGGAAAAAGGAGAAAATTTGGCTGCGATAATGATAGAAATTTTGGCAGATGCTTTGGAAACTACAGAGGAAAAGATGATGGATGGAGTAGATGAGGTATATCGAGTTTATACAAGATATGCGATGAGAAATAAATTACCAAAGGAAGTCCATATTAGATTTACCAAAAAATCCATTAAAACACAAATATTGCAAGTGGTAAGAGAGAAAACATTGAAATACAAAGCTAAAGAGATTGTGGTTTTAAAACAAATACCCAGGAGAGTGAGAGAGATGAGAAGAGAATATCGATTTCTGACCAAAATGCTACTGGAAAACGAAGTGAATTATAGATGGCTGATTCCAGAAGGATTAATGTTTACGTGGCAAGAGCAGAGACATAGAATTGATTCAATTGAGAAAGCAGAACTTTTCCATGCAGAATTTTTTGGAAGAAGAGAAGAGGAGGCAGAGAAAGAGGTCTCATTAATTGAGTTTCAAGAGGAACAACTGGAGACTGAAAAAGAGAAAGGAGCTATAGGTGGACAGGTGGATAGCAAAGAACGGCGTGAAGTGAGATCCCCGAGAGCTGTTAGACCTAAATATAAAGCATAATCATGGAAGAAAAAAACTGATTACAATGAATATAAATGGACTCAATTCAGCTGTTAAAAGAAGGAAAACTTTTCATAAATTAGAGAAATTAAAATTTGATATAATTTGTCTACAAGAAGTACATATTAAAAAACAACATGAACAATAGTTAGTACAGCCAAAATTGGGGAAAATATTTACTTCTTTGACTCAATGTAAGAAAAGAGGAGTGGTGCTATACATTAAAGAGGCTATCCCAGCAAAACTGATCTACACGGATGAAGACGGAAGAGTATTAATGGTGGAAATAATGGACAATAATATAAAAATACTCTTGATTGCAATTTATGCTCCGAATGATAAACAAGAAGAGTTTTATAAAAAGCTACACATGAAAATAATTGGACTGGACTATGTTAATATAATTATGATGGGAGACTTTAATGGAATTGTGGACAATAAATTGGACTATATAGCAGCAACAACAAAGCAAAATAGAAAGGTTCTCTCTAAATCTTTTTTTAAAATGACAGACGAACTAATTTTAAAAGATATTTGGAGAGAAAGAAATGTTAAAGCTAAACAATATACTTTTTATTCAAATAGACATTTATCATGGTCCAGGTTAGATATGATTTGGATCTCAACAGAATTAATATCCAATATTCAAGCAACAAATATTGAAACAAGTACTTGGGCAGATCATAGCCCAATGACAATTAAATGGAAGGGACAAAAAAAAGATCGAGATGGACATTAAATAATACTATCTTAAAGGAGAAAGATTTTATACAACGGATGGAAAAGGAACTGGCTTTTTTCTTCAGAGAAAATAAAAAAGAAGATACTTCAACACAGAATGTTTGGGATACAATGAAGACATATGCTAGAGATCTGATAATAGATTATACATGAAAAAAGAATATGAGGAAAAGGCAAGCTTCTAAGGCCTTGGAAGATGAATATAAAAGACTTGAAAAAGAATTACAGAAAATGCCACAGAAAAAAGATATTAAATTGAAGCTGGATGTAATTAAACATAAAATGGAATTAATAGAGAAAGAAGAATTGGCACAGAAAATTAGAAATTCTAAACAGAATTACTTTGAAGATGCAAATAAACCAGGTAGATGGCTAGCATATAAATTGAGAAAGGAGAAGGAATCAAGAAAAATATTGAAGCTAATAGATGATCAAGGCCAAGTTTGTTATGGTAATAAGGAGAAAAAGGAAATTATTCGAGATTTTTATGGGCAACTATATAAACAAGAGAATATTGATGAGGAAAAAGTCAAACAATATCTACAGAATGATAATTTACCGAAGATACCTAAAGAGACTGAAGAAATGCTAGAAAGCAATATAACAATGATGGAATTAAATGAAGCCTTTAAGAAACAAAATAATGGGAAAGCACCGGGTCCAGATGCGCTTCCGGTAGAATTCTATAAAACATTTCAAGAATCATTGAGCATCCCATTGTTAGAAGTTATGAATGAAGTTATGTTAAAGAAGATGATACCCAAAACATGGTCAGAGGCTTATATCACACTTATTCCAAAAGAAGAGACTGACCCACTGCAAATTAGGAACTATAGACCTATTTCCTTATTGAATGCAGACTATAAAATCTTTGCTTCAATTTTAGCAGAAAGACTTAAAAATATTTAAATAATTTTATTCACCCAGATCAAAATGGATTTCTGCCAAAGAGACAAATCAGAAACAATATGAGAGTAATCCTGGATACTTTGGAATACTATGAGGCTACTATGATACCTAGATGCTGAAAAGCAAATGGCTTTGATATTCCTAGATGCTCAAAAGGCATTTGACAACATTTATGTTTATGTTTAAGATTTATGTTATTACTGTTGGAACAGATGAGTTTTGCCAAAAAATTTATTCAAGCAATAGAAGCCATATACAATAAACAGACAGCAAAGGTAATGATGGAGGGGGAACTTACAGATTTTATTAATATAAGAAAAGGCACAAGACAAGGGTGTCCCCTATCTCCTTTGCTACTTGTGTTGACTTGGGAAGTGTTGAATAGAAATATTAGGGATGATAAAAGCATAAAAGGAATGAAAATTAAGAAGGAAGAATTTAAACTACAAGCTTTTGCTGATGATTTAGCTTTTATTCTGGAAGACCCATTAGAAACAGCTCCAAGGTTATTGGAAAAGATAGAGACATATGCTGAGATGGCTGGTTTGAAAATAAATAAAGATAAAACAAAGATTTTGACAAAGAACATGCTATTGAGACAGAGAGAAGAACTGGCAGATCTTTTGAAAATCTAAGTTACAAATAAGGTTAAGTATCTGGGGATATATTTGACAGCAAGATGTAGCACATTAAAAGAGAATAACTATATTAAACTCAAACAACAGATAGTTACAGATTTGAAGAAGTGGGAAAACTTGCAATTGTCATTAATAGGGAGAATTTCAAGAATCAAGATGAATATTTTACCCAGAATTCTATTTCTGTTTCAAACAATACCAATTAGGCTTGGAAAAAACTATTTTGAAGATTTAAATAAAATCATGTTGAAGTTTATATGGCAAGGTAAAAAAGCGAGAATAAAGCTAAAGCTTTTGCAAGACGCTAGAATTAGAGGAGGTTTTGGCCTGCCTAATTGGGAATTGTATTATCAAGCTGCAAGTTTGATGTGGGTCAAAGAATGGATAACATTAAGAAAGCATAGATTGTTGACATTAGAAGGGCATGATTTGCTGTTGGGCTGGCATGCTTTTTTATGGTATAAGGGAACTAAAACACAGGATTATTTTAGAAGACATTATATACCGGAGTCTTTGTGGTTAAACTGGGAGAAGATAAAAAGACAATGTTATTCGAAAATTCCAGTTTGGTTATCGACCATTGAAGCATTTCCTATCCTATAATTTATAAGAAGGAACAAACAGTTAGATATGGGGAACTATTGGATGAAAAGGGTGAACTTAAATCGATTCAAAACTTAGAGGAACAAGGTATAAAGATGAATTGGTTTTCATATGTGCAAATACATTCAAGGTTTGATGAAGATTCTAAATCGGAGAGATTCTATGATAAACAGACGGATCTAGATAAGATCTTGATGGGTACTGATGAGAAGGTGATTAAAAAATTATATGGTTATTTACTGGGAATTAAATTAGAGGAAGAACATGTCGTGTCCGCAAAAAGACGCCAGGAGTCGGTGACTTCGTTCAAAGCTCTTTATTCAAGGATTGGAACTGAACCGGCGAAAAGAAAAAAGCCCGCGGCTTTTATTCTTTTCGCCGCGGCGGCCACGGCCAATGGCAGCATTTTGAGTCTCCCGCTCTTGGAGCGAGCCAATCGCAGAAGACTCTTAACGAGCCAATCGGCGCGGCTCGCCTGACCAATTAGAAATCCCCGCGCTTTGGCCAATCAAAACGCGGGGATTTTGAGTATGTAAATTAGGACAGAACACCCCTCCCCTCTTGGTATAGTCCTTACGTTGCGTAGTCACGTAGGTAGGCGGGGCTCCGTCGGGTCCTACTTGACCTGCGCAACTCAGTCGTCAGCGGAATCCCGGCCTGTTCGGTCGGGTTTTTGGTTGTTCCTGGTCCTGTGCGAACCGGCTGGTTGATCGGGCCGGTTCCTTCTCCGTGGCTCCCACCTGGGCCTTCCGGGTTGGTTGAGCTACGGATTTCGCCGCTCCCGCTCGGTCTTTCCGGGTCGGTCAAGCTGGCTTGGCAATTCTTTTTCGGCGAGGGGTCGCGATGGCTGCGTCTTGGTAAGTACTGCTGGTTTATTTTTTCTTGCGCTTGGTTATTCGGGTATTCCCTCCCCCCTTGGTTTGTGTCTTGGGAGGTGGGTTCTTTTGCCGTCCTAGACCTGAGTTGGTCAATGTGTCGTTTCCAGGCTCGCCCGTCTGTGGTTTGGAGCCGGTACGAGCGTGGGCCTGTAACTTGGGTGATGATGGCTGGGATCCATAGGGGGTCCCCCGTCAGGTTTTTGGCATACACGAGGTCCCCGGGAGTGAACGTTCGGTATTTTGTACTTGAGTCTGGGGGCCGCTCCGGGTTATATGTTGGGTGTAACCTGTCGAGTGGGGACCTCAGCTTTCTACCCATTAGTAATTCGGCTGGGCTTTTGTTGGTAGTGGTGTTTGGGGTTATGTGTTGTATAAAGAGGAGTCTGTTAATTTTGTCTTGGATCTCCCCGTGGTCCATTTTCCGAATGGTTTTTTTGGTAAATTGAACCATCCGTTCCGCCTTACCGTTCGCCGCCGGATGCGCCGGTGCTGTTAGTGCGTGGCAGATGCCTCTTTCCGCCAGGAACTTCTCGAAGTCGAGGGAGGTAAACTGGGGCCCGTTGTCGGAGATGACGACGTCTGGGAGGCTGTGTGTTGCAAAGAGTTTGCAAAGTTCTTTGATCACGGCCTCCGTGGTTGTTGCCTTCATGTCGCTTACCTCCAACCAGTTGGAGTAAGCGTCAACCGTTATGAGAAAGGTATGTCCATTTGTGGGACCAGCAAAGTCTAAATGTATTCTGGACCAGGGCCCCCTTGGTGTTTCCCACTCCAGGATGGGTGCTGTGGGTGGACTGGGTCTAGTCTCCTGGCATCGCTGGCACCTAGCTACCCAGGCCTCTATCTGCTTGTCCATCCCTGGCCACCAAGCGTAACTTCTGGCCAGGGCTTTAGTTCGTACGATGCCAGGATGCCCCTCATGCAACATTTCCAAAACCTTCCCCTGTAGTCTGTCCGGGATGACCACCCTGTCACCCCACAAGAGGCACCCCTTAAGCAGCGAGAGTTCGGTTTGGCGGTTCCTAAATGCCTTGCTGGACTCGTCGTTGTCCTTTTCCGGCCACCCTTTTTCTACCCAATGCAAAATCCGCGCCAGACGCCTGTCTTTAATAGTTTCCTGGGCAATGTCTGACGCGGTTATGGGTAGGTTGGGCAGGGCCTCGATGCTGAGGGTGGTCATTGTTGGTGCTGGGTCAGGGTCGGAGTCTGGTAACGGCGAGCGGCTCAAAGCGTCTGCGTGTGAAATCTTCTTACCCAGTCTGTGTATAAGTTCGTAGCTGTAGGCTGCCAGGAACTCGGACCACTTTGTCATCCAGGGAGACAGAATGTTCGGGGTGGCCCGATTCCCTGCAAGGATGCCCAGCAACGGCTTATGGTCTGTTACAATGGTGAAAGGGCGGCCGTATCGGTATTCATGGAACCGTTTTACGGTGGCAACTATAGCCAAGCCTCTTTGTCCAGTTGGCTATAGTTCCGCTCTGGCTTGGTTAGGGTCCGTGAAAAGAATGCGATGGGTGCTTCTTTTCTGTCAGAAAGGGTATGGCTGAGGACAGCGCCGACGCCGAAAGGTGATGCATCGCAAGTGACGGCCAGGGGCAGGGTTTCGTTGAATTGAATCAAGACGGCGTCGGATGTGAGGAGGTCTTTAGTTTTTTGGAAGGCGGCTTGCTCCCGTTTCCCCCAAGTCCAGGTTGCCGCCTTATCCAGGAGCCTATGCAAAGGCTCCGCCGCCGTTGCCTTTTGGGGTAGGAAAACATTATAAAAGTTCAGTAACCCCAAGAATGCTTGTAGTTCAGTTTTTGATTTAGGGGTGGGGGCCTCTTTGATAGCTCTGACTTTTTTACTTGTGGGGTGAATGCCGTGCCGGTCTAGGAGGTAGCCCAAGAATTCCACTCGTTCCGTGCACAGTTGGCATTTCTCCCTTTTTACTTTAAGTCCCGTTACTTTAAATTTAGTTAGGACCTCTCTGAGTCGGCTTTCTAATTCGGCTTCGTTTGGCGCCGCCACTAGAACGTCATCGAAATAGGGCACCACCCCCTTGATGCCCTGCAACAACCGTTCCATCAGGCTCTGAAAGATGCCTGGTGCCACGCTGACTCCGAATTGGAGTCGGTTGCACTTGAAAGCCCCCCGGTGGGTAACGATGGTCTGGGCTTCCGCCGTTTGCTCGTCTACCGGCAACTGCTGGTACGCCTGGGCGAGATCGAGCTTGGCAAAGACCCTGCCCCCTCCCAGTGAGTGCAGCAGGTGTTGCACGATTGGGACGGGGTAGGCGCTTTGTTGCAGCGCGCCATTTAGGGTGGCCTTATAGTCCCCACAGATCCTCACTGACCCGTCTGGCTTGACCGGGGTCACTATGGGGGTCTCCCACCGGGCATGGTCTATGGGCTGCAATACCCCCTGTTTGACGAGCTTGTCAATTTGCTCGTCTATCTTAGGTTTTAGGGCGAATGGCACCCGCCTAGGTTTTAGTCGTTTGGGGGGGACGCTAGGGTCTAGGTCAAACAAGATAAGGGGCCCCTGGTACTTGCCCAGGCTTCCGTCGAAGACTTCTCGGAACTCCTGGGTTAGTCGCTGTTCCCAGCCGTCGTCGGTGACGTGGTTGACCCCCGTGAGAGAGATGTCGAGCGGGGCGAACCATTGCAGTCCCAGCAGGCTTGGGCGGTCGCGATCGACGATTGTGAGGGGGAGTTGTTCGGTGCGCCCCTTATATGTCATGTTAAAGTTTTTGGTGCCCACTACCAGGACGCGGTTTCCCTGGTAGTCTTTTACAATAAGTCTTTGGGCGTCTATGTTCCTCCTTTGGAGGGTAGGCACCAACCGTTTTATCTCGTGCCATGCAATCATGGAGAGGTAGGACCCGGAGTCTACCTCCATTTGGCATGGCTGGCCTTCGATGTGAACTTCGACGTGGACTTTTCGGGCGCCGTCGGAGATGGCGTGGCCAATGGTTACCGTCTGGTGGGTCTCCTCTCTCCGTCGGTTGTCGCCGCCTCTCGAGGATCGTCCGGTCCGGTCCCATCGGCTGTCCGAGTGGCGATCTCTGGGCCAGGGCGGTGTGCTTTCCCTTCTGCAGTCGTGTTGGTCCCATCGGGGTGGACTGCGAGGTTTCTTCTGGCGGCAAACCCGGGCGATGTGCCCCTTTTTTTCACAGTGCCGGCAGATGGAATCAAAAAACCGGCATTCTGACCTGGGGTGGTCGCCGCCGCAACCGGCACAGTTGGTCCTCGACCTACGACCTCTGCGGTTCCGTTGGTCGCGCCCCGTCTGCAATCGATGTATGTCTTCTTCGTCTTTGGACGTGCTGGATGTAGAATGGAAATCGCCGTGGTGTGTGGTTGTTTCGGATTTTTGTTCGGTCGACCTTGCCGGGTTGTTGTTTCCGCCGCGGTCCTTCGCGTCTGGTTTTCGCATGCTGTCGGCGGAAGTACGGGTTGCTTCCGCAGCTGCGGCTGCGGTGAGGGCGTCTGCTAAGCTGATGTCGCCCTTAGCCATCAGCCGGCTCTGGAGCGCGGGGTCCCACAGGCCGAGCACGAATCGGTCTCTCAGGAGGCTGTTCAGGCTGTCAAATTCGCAGAGCCCCCCTAGGCGCTGCAGCTCGGCGACGAAGTCGCTCAATTTTTCACCCGGTCTCTGGTCCCGCCGGTAGAATTCGTTGCGCCGGATCAGGATGGGGACTTCAGGAGCGTAATGGTGCCGTAGGATAGGTTCGAGGACGTCCCAGTCCATGGCGGTTGCGTCGGCGGGCTTGGCCAATGCTTTGGCCATCTGGAAAACTTCGGTTCCGCAATGGGTGAGGAAGACGGCGCGTTTTAGCAGGCCCGAGGCGTCCTTCATGCCGGTGCACTCGAGGTACATGCGGAAACGGTCGGAGAACGATTCCCAGTCCTCGGTGGCGGGGTTGAAGGGGGCGGGCGGTGCGATTTTCGCCATCTCGGTGCTAAGTCTGGCTTCCGTCGGACACGGGGTTCGGTTCAGGGTCTGGATCCCGTTCGGTTCAGGGTCTGGATCCCATCCTCGTCGCCAGTGTCGTGTCCGCAAAAAGACGCCAGGAGTCGGTGACTTCGTTCAAAGCTCTTTATTCAAGGATTGGAACCGAACCGGCGCAAAGAAAAAAGCCCGCGGCTTTTATTCTTTTCGCCGCGGCGGCCGCGGCCAATGGCAGCGTTTCGAGTCTCCCGCTCTTGGAGCGAGCCAATCGCGGAAGACTCTTAACGAGCCAATCGGCGCGGCTTGCCTGACCAATTAGAAATCCCCGCGCTTTGGCCAATCAAAACGCGGGGATTTCGAATATGTAAATTAGGACAGAACAAACAAGTTAAAGAAACTATGATTGTTTGGGGGAAGAATTTTGGATATGGGATTGATCTAGAGAAATGGCAAAAATTGTGGTTTCAAAATTATAAAATGACAATGTCAACAGCATATAAAGAAAACTTGTATAAGATGTTTTACAGGTGGCACTTTCCCCCGACAAGAATAGCAAGAATGTTTAAGAACAAATCTGAAAAATGCTGGAAAAGTCATCAGATACCCGGCTCGTATTACCATATGTGGTGGACTTGTGAGGACGCTAGAAAATATTGGACTAAAATTCGCATGTGGTTGGAAAAAATGACAAAGAAACACATAGACTTGAAACCAGAGATCTTCTTATTGGGAATTTTACCTGATACATATTGTAAAGATTTGAAATACCTGATTGTAAATGTATTAACAGTGGCTAGGATTGTATTTGCTAAAAATCGGAAGAATGAGAAAATACCATTGCAGGAAGAAATTATTAAGAAAATATTGGAATGTGCTGAGATGAGTAGATTGACATTTGAAATTAGAGAGCAAGAGGAGAAACAATTTTATGAAATTTGGGATCTTTTTTATCAATGGCTAGATGATAAAATATGATAATAGAAAATTTAGAATGCTAGACAGTAAGGAATATCTTTATTTTGTTTTACTTGCCTTTGTTATTTGACATTATATTTATAAAGGGTTTTTTAGGATTGATTTGGTATGATTATATGATTTGTTACAGAATAAGCTGGTTAAAGTATTGTTATCTCATAAAGCATGAATGATTAAAAGTATAGTCAAAAATTTCTTTTTTTTAAGTGATATTAGGATATATAAGTTTGGATTGACAATATGAGTTGTTATGTAATATAATTATAATTGAGACTATAAAATGAATGCACAAAACTGATGAACCAACCGACACACTGGATGTACATATGAGAGTTGATGTTTTAATGTTTTGTTTGTCTTGTTTGTTTGTAGAAAATTAATAAAATTCTTTTCAAAAAATAAAAACACCTAGTTAATATTTGTGGTTTATTAAACCTGGTTAATAATTGTTGCTTTGTATAAAGTCTGAACTTTCAGGGTTGTACATCTACATTATCTTAAAAATCATCTACTTGACAAAGGTTTATCTTGGTTTTCTTTGCTCAATCATTGGTGCTGGCAGTATGAATCTTCCCCAGCCACCATCTAATTTTCCTGGTCATTATATGGAAATTCCACACTAGCTAAATCCACCCACTTTCCTGCGAATTATTAAATAACATATCATTCCTAATCTTGAATGTACAATCTTAAAAAAATATAAAGGAATTCACTGAAAAATAGTATTCAGTTAACAGCACACGGAAGAAAGTTTTTAACTCTTCAATTCCCTGCTATTATTGTATTTATGGAGCTGGAAAGGCATTGGGAGTAAAGCTTGATGTTTTATGGATGAGAGGGAGGCTGAGCAAACTGATATATTTGGGGATTTGCTGCCCATCTTTCCCTAAAATGAAATGAGGTTAGCTGGACACAGTATATTTTCTTGTCATCCAGTATATTTCTAAGGCTGAGGAAATACTAGAATCTGTATCTCCTCACTCCTATTCCAACACATTCACTGCACTGTTCCAAATCTTTGCAACATACATACCTGTTGCACTAGCTGCATTCAAAGAATGAAGCCCCTTGATAATATTACGATTGTAGCCAAGTATGTAAGACATTTCCTTCTGCTCTGCTTCAGCTTCAAACACTACCTCCAGACATGTGGGCATTAATTCATCCAAATTATACCTAGTGTTTTAGAATATAGAATATATAGAATTCTTTATTGGCCAAGTGTGATTGGATACACAAGGAATTTTGTTTCCGGTGCATAAGCTCTCACTGTACATATAAGCAACAAGTGATAAATCATGATCATAATCATAAAATACATTCATCTCTGTGATAGTCATAGGATACGAAATAAGCAATGAACATAAATCATATTGGGATCCTAAATAAAACAATCAGTATAAATCAATATTTTTTAAAGTTTATTTAATAAGGGATTAACTTTTGATACTTGAAGTCAAGTATATGATTGTAATGCATCAGATGAGGACTTTTTGTCCTTCCAATTTCAACTCCCCATTTGTATCTTTGCCACTCAAAAAATTGATTGATTGAAGGAAAGGTATCACAGGGACAGTTGAATTCTAACAGCATTTGCAAATCATCATAGCCTATTTTACATCTTTCATATCAAGCTAGGTTACATTTTATATACACACACATACACACAGGTAATCCTCATTTATCAATTACCTTGGGAGCATGCAAATGTGAGTAGATAAATAGGTACCACTTTGATGGGAAGTAATAATGTTCTGTGTGTCTTGGTATATAGTCATGCTGGCTAATTGACCACCAAAATATCTTCAGATGACACTGACTTCCCTGGATAAGAAATGGAGATGAGCATCGCCCCCAAGAATAATTATGATGTTGATGAAAAAATAACTTTAGGCCCATTTACTACAGTGGTCATTTTACTGCAGTGTAAAATTGATTAAGGGTGGTCAGCTTCAGTCTGTAACTGCAGTTGGCCAAACTGCAGTGAAGATCCTGGAGTTGAGCTGTATATACACACAAATGTTTGTTCTGTGTCTATGTGAAGTGTAAGATAATTGAGCAAAAGGACAACCATTCCTGATATATTTTTTCACCATCCCTTCAAGGGTGCTATAACTAATAGTGACTGAAGATATCAAATGAGATATTGTTTCCTGTTGTATTTCTTGTAATCTGCCATCAGCACAAAGCATGCAAATTAATAAAACATAAGTGTGTCTTTTATCACACAAAAGTCCTTAATTTAAGTCATAAATCATAGCATGGAATTTATTTCATATTTTCTATTTGGTTCTAATCTAACACATAATCCAAAGGCAACATAAAAACCTACAACTTTAAATTAACCAATCACAGTTTAGGGAAATTCCTGAGTTCATTTCATAGCTCAAGTTATGTGAACCTTGATTCAATTATTTCTGCTAATGGAGGACTGTTGTTGAAACATAGCCAAGTCTGTACAGTAACTATATAGAAAAATCCTTTCTCATCTATTAGTTTATTCATGCAAGCACATTATCTCAATATACAGTTTTTACAGCATATAAGTAAAGGCTTCCTGGTATGTCTTGAGTAATATATGGTTAGGTTGTTGTTGTATACTTGTAAAGGGGGTCCTATATTCCCAAATTATAGCATAAATCTGCATGATATCCCTATTATCCATTAGAAAGTTTTTATTGCTCTTTGCAGCCAAGTTGATGTCAATAATTAAATGCTTCTACTGTCCACCATATAATGTTGTTATTTCTGCTTTATAGAGAACATGAAGCTGCTCAGAGGCTTCTTTCTCCTCCTCCAACTGTGAGGGGATTTTTTTTCTACTTATGGACAAACACAAGTTTGGTTTTATTTAATCACATCCTGAACTATTTTGAGTTAATCAGTTATCAACAACCACCTACATGTTCTTCCCCTTTTCTTGATGCCCAGCATAGGCTTACACTGAATTAATTTACCAACCACAGAAGAATATTTTCTAGGGAATTAAAAAGTAAATAAATAAAGTATCCATGGCATGGTTTCACTTGCAGAACACAGAATCGGGTATTGTAATACCTCACTTCCATAAGTTACTTTAGCCCAAGGGAGGTCAGGTCATCAATCGTTTCATTCCTAGGAGCTGGATCCAGAAATGTTTAGCAGAGCTGCAAGTTCTGCGCTCCTTTAGTATGACCCTCTCAGGTTGGATGTTGATTCTATTAGCTGAGATCTAAATTCCTCAAATTTAGTCCTCGAATTACAACAGTTCATTTAATGACTGTCCAAAGTTACAGAAGCACTGAAAAATGTGACTTATAACTGTTTTCCACAGTTACAATCTTTGCAGCATCCCTCTGATCATGTGGTAAGAATTCAGATGCTTGGCAACTGGTTCATATTTATGACCTGTTGTTTTGTCCCATGGTCATGTGGTCACCTTTTGCGACTTTCTGACAAGCAAAGTCAGTGGGGAAGCCAGATTCAATTAACAACCGGGTTACTAACTTATCAACTGCAGTGATTCATTTAACAACTGTGGCAAGAAAGGTGATAAAATGGGGCAAAACTCACCAAATGTCTCACTTAACAACAGAAATGTTAGGTTCAACTGTGGTCATAAATTGAGGACTACCTGTATTACAATGGCTTCACCTAGGTCACATATTAGGCAACCTGGAATCTTCCATGTAATTTGAATTACAACTGCCAGATGCATCACGTGCTGGCTATGCCCCTGCCTGGTTTAACGAAGGGGGGGGAGTCCTGATATGTTACTTGACACCACTGTGATGACATAAGTTTGACACTCCTGCTCTGTTGCAAAAATACTAGGTTTACTAATCTGGTATTAAATATGCCATCCTAGTACTGTAGTAAACATGATCATGCCAAGTCTATAGCTAATATAAGTTAGAGGCAGGTCAAAAGAGTTGAAACAGCTCTTTAATTTCCAGCTTTTGGTTTTAAAATGTTATGTTTCATAAGATTATATATAATTGCTGTCCACCAAATTATTTCCTTCATGGTGTAGAATAGAGAAAGGATTCTCTGATATTCTACTTTCCATCTCCTTTCTACTGCCCTTATGTAGGGTGGAAAAGGTTAAAGATGGAATTAACCTTTGGGACTTTCCATATTGATTAACACACACAATTGCTTTGGATGGTTTTGAAAGGTTTTCTGCTCTCTTGAATTAGCTATTTAGTTAATTTAAATTCTTGCTTGTTGCTCATGTTTCTCTCTCTTCTTGCCTTTTCTGCCCTATTTTACCAGTTAACTGTTTTGGTTTTTGTTGATATTTAATATGTAAACATCAGGCTTTATTTTTGCTCACTGTATGAATAGCATGTGTGCATGCTCCAATTTCAAGATAGTGATTGGCTGGGAATATGCTGGAGAAAACAAATTTGGAAATTATTCAGAGCAATTTTTCAATAATCCCACCAGCTGACCACCAGGAATTGAGCTTCAAATCAGAATTCATATGTTGAGTATGGCCACTCTGTTGTTCTACTTACATGCTACTACTGTAGAGTTACACACTGTGCAAGACAACACACTAAAACAAAAATGAAATAAACTATATGGCTTAGTCAGTGCAACCTACAAATTCAGCCCATTATGATTTATTCAGCAATTAACTCAGGTCCATCCAATTCCCTGTTAGCTTTAGAGAAAAAAGCTCCAGCGTAAAAGACAACAAACTTAAAAATTACATTAGGGAAAAGAAGTGACATGATTTAAGCAAACAGAGACAATTTATTCTATTCTCTCTGAGTTTAGGTAATGTGGATCAGATCTCAACCTCTCTGAAATAAAGATGAGGAAACATATACGGGGAACGGGGGGGTGAAAATATAGTTACCAGATGAGAAATCTTGAGGCAGGCCTTGCTATTTTTAGAGTCCTGCACACTTGAAATGAAATTATAGCAATTAAAACTGTGGTTTTAATTTCCTAACTCCAATTTGCAGCCATGCATGATGACAGGTATAGCAGATACATGAGACGGGGGAGTTTGCCAATGCCCATTCCCCCTTCCCAACTTCTTTCCTTGCTTCATAATTGTGAAACATCCTCTTTTATAACTGGCCTGTTCTAAAAAAGAAGATTAAAATAAGGAATGGCTGTTGTAATTAACATTTCTCTTTTCCTTTTTTCCTTTTATAAAAAGATATAATTTCTGTTTGTAAAAATGAACTTCTTTGCAAAAAATCAAACTCGGCTAGATAGAAATAGGCATCAATGGAAATGTTTGGGAAGGAGTTACTGTTTTTCAGAGCCCACTTGACCATTAGGCAGCATGAGGCAGTGCTGCTGAAGGGCAAAATTGATGATAGAATTACGATCAAGTGCAATGTATGGCTTACTTTTTTACCAGTATTGAAAGAAATGGAATAAGAGTCAGCTGCTCCTATACCTGGAAGAAAAGAGGGTGGAAAATATTTTTTCTCCTTTATGCCGTGGCCGGCCTGGCAGGGTTGCATATCTTACATTTTACAAGAAGAAAGTGCCAATGAGCCATTGGCATCTCTATTTTAAAAAGCATCTTTGAGTCCTTCAAAGATGCTACCAACGTTCAACAATCTGGGCCCAAGTAAGAAAAAAATAAATGAACAGAAACATATACATATAGCTAATGTTAAAATATCTGTTACATCCCTCCCTCCCTTTTCTGTTTTTCAAAATCAGTAGCTAGGGGGCCATGATGACTCATGTGGTAAGATGCTGGGCTTGTGCACCACTGAGGTCAGCAGCTCGGCAGTTCAATTCCCATAAGAGAATAAATTGTGCAGGCAGGGGTGGGATTCAAAAATCCCAGCAACCAGTTCACTGCCCGGTTTCTGGGTAGTCATGGCCATGGTGGGCATGGCCTACTGGAATTTCCAGGAGGCCATTTTTCACCTTCCCCAGGATCTGGAGGCTTCCCTTGAGCCTCTGGGAGAGTAAAAATGGCCTCCCCCGGGATCCAGAGGCTTCTGGAAGCCAGAAAGAGGCCCATTCCTGAACCTACAGTTCAGCATTTTCCGCCTTCCCCAGAGTCTGGAGACTTTCCTCAGGCCTCTGGGAGGGCAAAAATGCCCTCCCCCAGGGTCCTTTGGCCCTCTGGAAGCCGAAAACAGGGTCATTTTGCCCTCCCAGAGGCCCGAGAGAAGCATCCAGATTCTGGGGAAGGTGAAAAATGGAACTGGAAGTTCTGGAAATCCAGAAATGGCCCTGTTTTCATCTTCCAGAGGGCCTCTGGATTTCCAGAAGTCTCATTTTTTGCCTTCCCAGAACCTTCATGCAGACCATGCACTTACCTGCAGCCAAAACAGGCCATGTGGTGACTCCTGGGAGGGTTGTGGTGGGTGTGGCCAGTGGTTGGTTCTACTACTGGTTTGGTGAACCAGATGTAAATTTAATATCCAGTTCTTCTGAATCGGTCTGAACCCAATAAAATCTCACCCCTGCATGCAGGGACAAGAAAGGAGCTTTCCCTGAATACTTACCAGCTGGCCAACGACTTTGCCGAGGTAATCTTGGAGCAAGGGATGAAGTGGGCTTGTTTGGAGAACAAATTGGTCACCACCCAGATGACTGTGACTGTGTGCCCAGAGCTCTTGGGTAGGTCTACTATAAAATCCATGGAAATTTCCCTCCAAGGAGCAATTGGCCTAGCCACATCTTGCAACAAACCTGGTGGTTTACCAGGAGGTCTTTTGGCTGAGGCGCAAACTGGACAGCTTGCTACATAAGTCTCAATGTCCTTTTTCAATGAAGGCCACCAGAACTGCCGTTTCACCAGGTGTAGGGTCTTGACAAAACCAAAGTGATTAGCTGCCTTGGAGTCATGAGTTTGTTGTAAGACTTGGCTCCTCAAGGATTGTGGTACATAAAACTTCGCACCTACCCAGGCTAAACCATCTCAGACGGTGCAGTTACTCGCATTGGCCAGGAACCACTCATCCGTTTTCAGGGCGTCCTTAAATCGTTCCATCAGGTCACTGGACAGTTCCCTCTCTTGCTTCTTCTTTTGTGCTCTGGTGACCACTGGGGCAGCTAGCTGTGTGGTTGACACAATCGGCCTTATCATTTCGTGGTGAACACTATTGTATTGAGGCATTCTAGATAGCGCATCTGCCATGAAGTTTTTTCCCCCTGGAATGTATTTCAAAGAGAAATTGAATTGTTTGAAAATTTGAGCCCACCTAACTTGCTGAGGGGATAACTTCCATGGTGTTTTTAAGGCCTCCAGGTTCTTATGGTCAGTCCATACCTCAAATGGGTGTTTCGCTCCTTCCAAGAAATGTCTCCAAGTTAGTAGGGCCCAATGGACTGCAAAAGCTTCTTTCTCCCAAACAGCCCATCTCCTTTCAGTGTCAGTCAACTTACGGGAGGTGTAGATACAGGGTTGTAGTGTCCCCTTCTCATTTAATTGGAGTAAGACTGCCCCCACCGCCACATCGCTCGCATCAGCTTGGATCATGAAAGGGTGTCCATGTCTGGGTGTTTCAGTACTGGTTCTGCAGCAAATAGTCTTTTAAGCTTTTTGAATGCGGCTTGGCACTCCATGGTTCAATTTAACGGTTGGCTGGGCTTTGGTTTCATTTCCCCCTTTGTGTTCAGGAGGTTGGTGATGGGCATGGCTATTTTAGCAAAAGATGGGATAAATTGCCAGTAAAAGTTAGCAAATCCAAGGAAACTTTGAAGCTGTTTTCAGGTTCTTGGTGGGGCCCAGTCTAATACGGCTCACACTTTCTCTGGGTCCATCTCAATGCCCTTGGGTGAGATACAATATCCCATGTAGTCGATTTTTTCTTGATGGAACTCACATTTGGATAGTTTGGCGTACAATTTGGTGGCCCTCAGTTTGTGCAGCATGGAGCGTACCAGTTTCACATGTTCGTCTCTAGTCTCTGTGTAGATAAGAATATCATCAAGGTAGACCAGGACCCCCTTGTATAAATGTTCGTGAAGCACTTGATTGATTGTTTGCATGAAAATGGCAGGTGCCCCCTGTAGGCTGAAAGGGAGAACATTGAACTGGAAACAACCATCGGGCAGTTGAACGCAGTCTTCCACTCATCTCCCTCTTTAATTCGGACTCGGTAGTATGCCTCCCTCAAGTCCAACTTTGTGAAAATCTTCCCTTTGGCCAGATGGGCTAACATGTCCTTCATCAGAGGGAGGGGGTACACGTTCTCCACGGACATTGCATTTAGGTTTCTATAGTCCACCACCAAGCATTTGGAGCCATCTTTCTTCTCACGGAACATCACAGGGGCCTCCACTTGAGGTCTGGCGGGTTCAATGAAACCACATTTCAAGTTCTTGTCGATAAACCCTCTCAGTTCCTCCAGCTCCTGTGGTGTCATCGAATACAGCTTTGGTTTCAGGAGCGTCACCCCCGGTAAAAATTCAATACTACAATCGGTTGACTGATGAGGGAGGAGCTCGTTGGAGGCCTCTTCGCGAAACACCTCTCTCAGGTTCCAGTACTCCTTTGGGATTTTCTCCTCCCCCTCCATGCGTTCAGCACCTGCGGAAGGTGTCTCAGCCGGGCCCTGGAGCTTCGGATGGGATTTCTCCCCCCCTTCCGGGTAGGGGTGCTCCTCCCCTTCCGGTGGCTGATCGGTGCGGATACGTTTCCACCTCTCTCTCCAGTCCACATGGGGATTCCACTTGCGAAGCCAGGGCAATCCCAATATTAGGGGCTGTTCCATCCCAGGGTCCACAATAAAACACAAGGTCTCATGGTGGGTTCCCATGGTCATCTCTAGGGGCTCCATTATAAAACATGCGGGGCAACCTCCCACCTCAGATCCATCCAGTTGGCAGAAGGATATGGGCGTTTTTAAAGTTCTCCGTCCGATGCCCATACCCTTGACTACCTTCATGTTAATTACGCACCTCATGCACCCCGAGTTCAATAAGGCCAACATCTCTCCTTCGGTCCTTGAGGTGGGAACCCTTAACTTTATTGGGATGTTCATGGGCCCTTGGTTAGGACTTACTGGGACGTCATCTTCCGAGTCGGTCTCGCTCATGTCGAGGGGGGTCAGAGGTCCCAGCTCCTCTCCCGCCGGAGGGGCGACCTCTACAACCTCCCTTATCTTCTGCCCGGTTTCGCGAGGCTTAGTTGGGGGTTTTTCGGGCTTCCTCCCTGGGCCCTGCACTCCCTTTGGATCCAGCTTGGCCCGGCAATCCGCCATCCGGTGGCCCTCCTTCCACAACGAAAACAGGCTGTGGATATGGTTCTTGCTATTGCCCCTCCCTTTCGAGGGTTGGAGGTCTCTCGGAAACATGGGGGGAGTGGTTTGCTCCAGACGGGGCCCCCTCTGCATCTGCTTCAGGCCAGATCTATGTCCACTTCTTCTGCCAGCAAGTACCACAATTGCAAATCATTTGGATCCCTTCTGGAGATACACATGTGGTATATATCTTCATTTAAGCCATCTTTATAGGCTTCTACCAGGCCCCCCCTGGGACCAGCCTCGGATGTGGTATGCCAGCTGCCTGAATTCTTCGGTGTAGTCAGCAACCAATCTCCCCCCTTGAATCAGGGTCTTCATTCTGATCCTGGCCCTTCTCTCTGCCAGAGGATCCTCAAACCTCCTTCTCAATGCAGTCATGAAAACATCGAGGCTCTGCAGTTGGGGGGAGTTATCATTGTACAAAGTCACCACCCAGTCTGCTGCCATCCCTTCCAGGGTTCTGGTAACACATCTCACTTTGGCTGCCTCAGAGGTGAACTCCCTTTCAAATTCTGCCATATAGCTCCCGACTTGTACCAGGAAAAACCCCAAATCTGGGATTTCCTCCAAACTTCATATCTAACGGGGGACGGTGGCATCTTCCAGGAATCACACCTATTGCTGGGGCTCCCCAGGCAGCAGCATAGGCTGGGCTAGGGGGGTGGGGGCAGCTCGACTTCCCCAGGCTGAACTCGCTCCCCCTTCCCCCTCATATCTTGGAGCTGTGCTGGGCTTCTCAGAAACGTCCATAAGGAATTTCCCGGCTTGATCCAGCCTGCATTCCATCTCCTCCCTCTCTTGCCACAGCCATTCCCTCGCCCCTCTTCGACTTACAGTGATCCCAGGAGGGGGGGGTCTTCAGGATCTCTCCAACCAACCCCCAATGACCAACTGGGCATCTCAGCTGAGGTTTCTTCCAGAGTGAGGTCGGCCAGCAGGTCAGCAGCTGGCATCTTTGGTAGCAGCATTGACTGCCCCCCCACAGCTCCCTGGTCATCTTTATCGCTAGCTGGAGACGACATGAGATGAAACCCCCTTGGAAGAAAAGTTGATATTTTCTCCGGGTGGGTTGATGTGGAGATTCGGAATAATGTCAGTGTGTGCGCCCTTCAAAATCCAAGAAAGAAATACTCAGACTCCATGGGTTAGAGCAAAGTTCTCCTTTTACTGAAAATCAAAGTGGTAGCTACAGATTTAATTCCGAATCTGAGAAATTGGCGTGCAGATCACATATACAAAGGAATGGAATTGTTCCCACCCCCCAAAGTCCAAATGACTCTTCCAATTAAAAGTTCTGAACACAATCATGTGGCCATCTCCAGGTGGTGATGAGGCTTCTGTCCATTGACCTTGACATATTTTGATAAAAGTTCGCAGTTGCGCAAAGGGGATAGAAGCTAGCCAAGAAATGGAAAGTTAAAGACAGAAATCCCCCTCCCCTTTGCTACCCACAGCAAAGGAATGCAAAACACCTCCAGCTTTCTTCCCCTCCAAATTCCCCCCTCCCTCCGTTGCTAATGACAGCCGAAAGAAATAATATAACTTAGCAGCAGAAGAGATGCAATAGTTAGGATGTAGAATATATATATTATAGAAGTTATCTTGAGGCTGACACCAGCATTCAGGCATCCCACGGGTAAAGATAACACCCCCCCAAAAAAAAATCCTTTCACAGAGGCAGCCAGTCACCTCAATGATCCCTGGATAACACACGCCATACACTATGTCAGTGTCATTTCCAAGTAAATTCTCCAAACAACCCAGAACTCAGAGACAAAGTCCATCAAAATAAGAATTTATTAGAGTAGTCATGTTGGCACATCTGGGAAAACCTAAATCTGAATTCCCATGTTTTTCCCCCTTTACACTAAAACTCCCACCGTCCCCCATTTAGTGACTGTCAAATCACATTGGCCAATCAATCTCCGGTCTCAACTGCTGCCAAATTCCAATCACTCCCCTCGAAATGCTAGCAGCTTGTCTTTGACCGCTGGTGAAACAAAGTTGTTGTGGCTGTATTCCCTTTGCTACTCTCCTGTTCCCACAGCTTGCCCATCCCCCACTGTGGCAGCCCAGAATTTGTCTCAAGATGGCTCTGGGGTGACATGCTAAATAAATAAATAAACCCGGTGGCTTTGAAGCTCATACTCTCAAATTGGTTGTCATGCCAAATCTGGGTGAGTTTTGAAATCTATTGTTGTGGTTCTCCAGCAGCTTGCCATGCTGGCAGCAGAGTCGGGCAGTGGGGTAGAACATGGACCAGTCCTGGAGTCTGGAGAGGGCTTGGACGACAGGTCTGCATTTGACATAGAGATGGGCCAGGTCCATCTGAGAGTTATGTGTGGACTCCGGAGCCTTCAGAATCTGACATCAGTGAGGCAGAGGACAGGAGAAGCCAGTTCCCAGTGTGTGCTTGTGCAGAGTTGCCAGAAAGCAAGAACAGTTAAAACAAAAGGGGTGACTTGGGAGTAAGGCTTGGAGATGATTGACCCCTCCCATAAGACATAAAGGAGGAGCAACGGGACATGAGCTTTTGCAGGAAGCAACTTTGTTCATTCTGGTCAGTTTAAACTCTGAAGCTCCGTATTGACTTTATGCTCTGATTGGCCTTGTACAGCTAATTGGCAATTTAGTCGTTGGCAGCATTTCAAGGGAGATAAGGTGGGTGCTTATCAGCCTTATCTCAAAAGACTGTGGCAGACTTCTATTGGGCTATTCATAAACTGTTTGGGACTCATTACAGGCTGTGAATGCACGTAATTCATAGCCGTTGAAATAAAACAAAAGGTTTTTGGGAACAGTGTGTGATAGTTACTGTCTTGGTTAAGCCTTGGACAGAACATCTATATTCATAATGATACAGCAGGTTTCATCTGCGATAAGCAGTGTGAATTGTGGTAAAGACTCAACAAAGAAGAGGACTTATAGAGCTTTCTCTCTGCAGATCCTGGGTCAAAGGTGGGGTATTTATTTATTTAGCATATGGCATGTATTAGCCAGGGATCACTGAGGTGGCTGGCTGCCCCTTTTTTCCGGGCAATATTATCTTTACTGGTGGGCTGCCTGAACACTGATAGGCTTTTAGGGGAGGCTTCTTTCTTGTCCCTGCATGGTTTATTCACTCACGGGAATTGAACCGCTGAGTTACTGATCTCAGCAGTGCACAAGCCCACCATTTTACCACATGAGTACCGCATCCCCAATGGTGGGCTGGTCAGACACAGTTATTGTATTGAGCAGAACAGAAACCCTACTTCCATAATGGTGAACCTATGATATGCATGCCAGAGATGGCATGCAGAACCCTCTTTCTGGGCAAGCGAGCTGTTGCCCCAGTTCATCTCCACTGCACAGGCATGCATGTGCCTTCCATCAGCCAGCTGGCCTTTGGGTCTCTGTCATGCATGTGCAAGGGGCAGGGCACATGCAGAGGTCACACATGCATGTGTAGGGCAGAGCATATATGAGGGGCAGGAGACAGGTTGCATGCACAAGGATCACATGCTTATGCACCGGGCATGTGTGTGGGAATAAAGCATGCATGTGTGGGGAGGTGGGGTGCATGCACAGGGCATGCATGTGTGTTGCAATTTGGGAATGCGTGTGCATGCATGTACTTTGGGCACTTGGTGCCGAAAAGGTTAGCCATCACTGTCCTACTTATTTGTGTTCTGTGCAACTAAAATAGTCAGCCCGCAATGAGGCGACATTAGGGTTACAATGAGGGTACCATAGGATAAGTACAAAACCATAGATAAGTACAAAACCTTATATTGTGTTTCCCTAGTTAATGGCCATGGCCCATCAAAAACAAACATTTACCTTAAGCTTGGAAGTGGTACAAAAAATGTCCTGCTCTTCATGTTTAGGACACAGCTAAAATAATTCATTAAAAATAGCTTCTTTCATATCAACAGTGCCCATCACCATGGAAGTCAAGTCCATATCAGAACACATTAAAAAGCTTCAAGTAGTGCACCCAACCCTTTATTTTCTTCATGAGTAACCATTATATCTTCTGATTTTACACAAACCTTTCTCCGTCAATAACTGTGTAATGCCCACTATCCATCTCTCCCCTGCCCCAAAGGTATATTCTTTCTTAGATTCACACAGCAATTACAAATATTTGCTGGTAATAACATCACAGTCAGCTTAGCTAACCTAGTTATCTATGACATTCAGGGATAAGCTGTTTTTAACACCAAGAAAAATAATTGCAGTGAGACTGGTTGGAGGAGGATTATCTGGGCTTCTTATAGGATGTTACTAGGCAGACGTCATTGCTCCTTCTGCCTCCCTCCCCCATTTGAACATTATCTTCAATTTCATAGAACATGAAGAATAATTGAAAGCTACCTTGTTTGCAAAAGTTTATTTGCTTATCTATATTAATTTATATGACTGTCTGTTTCATTCAGTGGTGGGATTCAGCCAGTTTGCACCAGTTCGGAAGAGTTTCTGAGTTTGGTGAACTGGTTGTTGGAAAAAAATCATTAGGGTAGAGAACCAATTGTTAAATTATTTGAAACCCAGTACTGGTTTCATTAGTGCAATTTTGCTTGGCCTAATATAAAATGTCCTAGAGATTAAATGTAATAAATTACACTTACTAGAATGAAAGACAAAATCTAGTTTTTTTTCAATTGTACCACTGTATAAGTAATATTACACAGGCAAGTATTTTAAGGGAGGGAGGGATAAGCTTAATTCGTTTTACTTAGGTCTTTGAGCATGGGATAAATGGAGTTGATGCTTCAGGGAGCTCTTTGGTGCCACACCACAAACTACAAGTACCTCAAACTGATCTTTGTAAGCTTGAGAATTAAAATCCTCTTCTTCCTCCTTCTTAGTTGAACTTGTAACGGAACAACCTAATTCTATTTATCTAAGAGTAAGCTTTAAGAGGGCTTAGTTCTCAATAGATATGTATAGGAGTATGCTGTGTGTTATCGTTATTGTTTTTTCTCAGAGTCCTCCAAGATCTCTCTGTGTGTGTGTTTGTACAAGCAAGAAACAGATTGCATTTTTCTCAAAGCCCCATCTTTTCATGTAATAAGGATTGCATGTAGGTTGCCAGTTGCTCCAGAGAAAAAGGAGGAAGGGGAGTAGGTTATTTCTTTTAGAGACGTGCTTTTTCTGCATAGAATGCCATAAAATGGTTCTGAATGTTAGAATCAGAGGTGGTATTCAGCCAGTTCTGACAGGTTCTGGAGTTCAGAGAAACAGTAAATACCACCTCTGGTTGGCCCTCCCCCCATCTATTCACTGCCTCCCAAGTCCCAGCTGATCAGCTGGGCCTTCTTTTGTTGCCCTGCACAGAAGAACGGAGCTGGAAAGTAGGTTAGTGGGGTGGGAATGAAGATTTTGCAGTATGTCCTTGCCCTGGAGTGGGGTGGAAATGGGGATTTTACAGTATCCTTTCCCTGCCACGCCCACCAAGCCACACCACACCCACCAAGCCACACCCCCAAAACCAGTGGTAAAAAAATGTGAATACCACCATTGGTCAGAATATTTATTGATCTGGCATATCGATGGAACTGGCATTTAATTCTTCTGCAGGCAGGGTTATCTGTAGCATGTGGTTAAAAAAAAGGCAGAGTGCTAATTACATCATTGCCATTGCCATTTTGACTTTTTTGAACACATCCTGCTCATGATGTGTTTAAACTGCACATTAACATTTCTGAATTTAGTTCCAGCATAGTACGATACACTGATGAAGTGATTAAAAGCAAAATGATTTTTACACAATAAACCTGAGGCTGGGAAAGGAGTTCATTTATTATCTCATTGTTTGGGCCATTCTGTTAACAATGAAAGATTCATGTGACTGCAGATAATCTAACAGGTACGTGCAGAATGGGGCTGTTGATAACAGATATAATTAGATTTCATGTTCTGATGTGTTTTAGTAATTTAGTAAGCCACTTTACACCAATTTGTAAACAAAAGTAAGAGCACTATTCTACTCATTCTATTAGATTTGCTGCCAGGTTGCTGATTAGGTACACTTCCCAGGTTGTTTTGAATCTAGATAACACTAATATTCCCATGCCTGATTATTTATAACTTGGGTGAAATGTTGCATGATAGGTCAACAATTTTTGAATCAACATATTTCAGTTTAAAACCTGGGACCTTCACTTCCGTAAGATTGAAATTGGGTAAAATGGTTGCCACTTCAGTGTTGCTGCACTGTGGAAATAAACCACACAGGGGTTGTTGTGTATGCAATAAGATTAATAAAGTGTGAGCTTGGAGTAAGTGCAGGATTCTGGCCCTGCACTTCTGATTGGCTGTTAAGCGGCCAGACCGGATTGGCCCATTCCGGGGAATCCGATTGGCCCTTAACAGAGAGTTCTTATTGGTTATAAGAGCTAGCGTTCCTAGCTCGTTATTGGTTAAACGTTACAAGGTTTGCTTATATAAGGCGGGTTTTACTGCTGTTGAATTGAGAAAGTCACAATGTAAATAAAGAGCTGAAGTTCACCGTTCAGAGGCTTGTCTCCATTCTTTCTCGCCCATGCTCAAAACATAACACTGGCGACGAGGATGGGATATGGAGATATCTGAACCAACGAAACTTCAAAGAACACCGAGCATGTGACAGACGACGCCAACAACGGAACCATGTCCGGCGGCATCGTACCACCCGCTCCGTTCGATCCAACACAAGAGGACTTGGAGTCCTACATGGATCGCTTCCAAATGTTCTTAGAAACCAACAACTTAAAGGATGCCACACCAGGAAAGAAACAGGCGGTGTTCCTAACGCATTGCGGTCCAACCGTATTTAAGATGGCTAAAGCACTAGCCAAACCCCGAGAAGTGAAGGCCATGGATTGGGACGACCTCGAACCTATCCTGCGAGACCACTACCATGCCTACGCTTGTGAGACGCCACGAGTTTTATCAAAGAAGCCAGCGAAAGAGAGAAAGTGTGGCCAACTTCATAGCAGACCTCCGAAATTTGGGAGGCCTCTGTGGATTCACCGATCTAGAAGAAGCACTAAGAGATCGCATAGTTCTGGGATTAGATGCACCAGGCGTCCAAAGCAAGCTGATGGCGAAAGGCGACATCAGCCTTGCCGACGCCATTGCCGATGCTACTGCAGCAGAAACAACCAGGAAGTCGGCTGCACAACTACGCCGAAAACGCACTCCGGTACCACCACTGGCCAGCGAAATCTCACCTAGTTCAGAAGGGCAGCTCGCGACAACGCACCACGAGGACCTCTCTTCGTTGTCAGACAGTGACAAAGAAAGGGTCCATCGACTGTGGTCCGACCGGGACCCTCACCCGAAGCCTTTACGCCCTTGCGCTGGCTGTGGAGCCAACCATGCCAGGTCCGAACGCAAATTCCGCAACGCACTCTGCCATGAGTGTGGGAAACGAGGCCACATCGGACGGGTCTGCCGCAGCTTGCCAGGACCCAGCCAGGCCTCAAAAGGGGCTAACTATCGCCAATTGACAAGAAACCGTCCTGTAAGGCGAGAGCCAGTAAACCACTCCTACAGAAATCGAGCTTTGCAGAGAGAAGAGGCTCACCATACTATCACTATCGGTCACGCCTCAGCCTTGGACACTAAGAAAATCCGAGTCACGGTAGCCATCGAGAACCAGCCTTGCCACATGGAGGTTGACTCGGGATCGTCCCTCTCGATGGTGTCTTGGAAGACACTCAAGCAACTCATCCCCACAATTCAACGCCAAGATCTCCGTTTCCAATGCCTCATCCTCAAGGACTACCAGGGGAATCGAATCCCCGTTGTCGGGTCCTGCCGAGTCTGAGTCTCCTTCAAGAAGTACACAGCGTACTTACCTTTAACGGTCATCGATAGAGATAGGCCTAGCCTACTGGGCCTCCAATGGTTCACGCCACTCGGCATTGAAGTGGCTGGCGTAAACCGAGTTGGTGGCTGTGACTGGGAGGAAGACCTTATCTCTGAGTTCAGGGACGTCTTCGCAGACAGCTTAGGTGAGTACAAGAGGACCCCGATCTCATTCAGCCTAGATCCAAAAATAGCTCCCATTTGCTTAAAGCCCCGTCGAGTTCCATTTGCCTTAAAATCGAAAATCGACGAACAACTCGACAAACTGGAGCCCATCTTTGATGAACAATGGGTTCTTTCCAGGGAGGAGGAGAAAAAGGATAAGAAAAAGGGGATTTTAAGAATTATAAAAACAACCAAAGAAGAGAAAAATGAGCGGAAAGGTGGAGGCAAGGTTAGAAAGCAAAGGAAAAGGAGTAAGAAAAGGGAGGAGGAAAGACAAAGGGGTAAAAAGGGCAAGGAGAAGAATAAGCAAGAGAGAAAGGGGGGGAGGAGAAGCCTTAATGGGGGGAAGCAAGATCTAAAGAAAAAAAGTTTATTCAGAGAGAATGGGTGAATTTAATTTAGGATAAAAGAGGGATTCTGGAGGGTACATAAGATTGTGTTTTTTATATGTGTATTTAGAGTATAAAATTCATTGTGTAATTTTAGAATTTTTTAAACAGAATCCCAAGAAAAATTGTTATATGAAGTACTTTTAAGTTAGGGTAATGAGTTATAGACGTTACTCCAATTGGTGTATAGGAGAAGTATAATAAAAGAAAAAAGATGAATGGATAGTTGGAAATAGAACAGACAAAGAATATTATTGAAAATGGTAATAAGATATGAAAGGATATATAAAGGTTTTGTTATGCTTTTTTTTTTTTTTGGATGTTGTATATTGAAAAAAGGAAAAAAAAACTTTTTTAATTGATAAGAAATAATTTGGATGAAAAGGAGAAGTTGGGATAAGATATGAAGTTAAATAGACAAAGTATTGATACTATAATTTGAGATTGTTATGTTCTATTGGTTTTCTTCTTTTATTATTTTTTCTTAGAAAAGAACTTATAAGCTGTTATGCCTTGTGCATTGTTTATATAAAATTGATAAAAATGGTTTATATATATAATATAAAAAAGAAAATGATAATAAGATATGGAAGGATATATAAAGTGAATATGATGTTTGAATTTGTGTCTGTGCGAAGAGTTTCAACCCGGGATCAGACAACCTTCAGAAAAGATCTTTTAGTTTTGTTTGTGTTCTGTAAAATTAATAAAATTTGTTTTTTTTTAAAAAAAATATGTGACAGCTGAATTTCAAAGCTGACATCTATTTGAAATGCTTGTATCACCCTGTCTTGATTGTTAGCTAATTTAAATAATAAAATTTATCTGGATGAAAAAGGCTCCCAGGCCACGAAACAAGGCCGATCTCCAGGCGTTCCTAGGCCTCATCAATTTTTATAATGTATTTTTACCGCACAAAGAAACTGTCACTGAACCGTTACACCGATTGTTAGATAAAAAAGCAAATTGGTTATGGGGTTATCGTGAAGAACAGGTGTTCTGAAATGTTAAAAAACTGCTCACTTCTGACTCTGTACTCATGCAGTATAACGAGACCTTGCCGTTTGTTATAACCTGTGATGCATCACCTTTCGGGGTGGGCGCCATTTTGAGCCACGAACTGCCTAATGGGAACGAAGCCCCTGCTGCATATTTTTCAAAGACTCTTTCAAAAACGGAGCGGAACTATGGACAAATTGATAAAGAAGCCCTCGCAATTGTCTCAGCTGTGAAAAGATTTCACGAATACGTGTATGGCAGGGTTTTTACTTTTGTGACTGACCACAAACCTTTGTTAGGGATAATAGCCGGAGATAAGCCGACTCCCTACATATTATCCCCTAGGATGACCCGATGGTCAGAATTCTTAGCTGCTTATAACTATCGGCTGCAATACCGCCCGGGGAAAGCCATTCCCCATGCTGACGCATTGAGCTGAGCACTGCTTCCAGAGACTCTCGACGATCCGGCACCAACGGTAACCACATTGCAAATCGAGGCACTCGACTTGCCGCCACTGACCGCCCAAGATATCGCGAGAGAAACCAAACGCAACCACACTCTAGCATGAGTCCTAGGCTGGGTAGAACGCGGATGGCCATTGGACCAGTTATCAGATGACTTCACACCATTCAAGTCTCGACAGACCGAGCTCTTCTCCCAGAAAGGCTGTGTCATCTGGGGCGATAGAGTTATTATCCCAGAACGGCTCCAAAAAGCGCTGCTGAGAACTTTGCACGATGGCCACCCCGGCATCGTGCGAATGAAAGCCCTTGCGTGAAGCTACGCATGGTGGCCGGGCATTGACAAGCAAATCAAACAGTGGGTTAAAGCTTGTCCCAAATGCCAAGAAGTCAGCAATGCCCCACCAAAAGCCATGCCTACTGAATGGGAGACACCACGTGGACCCTGGTCCCGAATTCACCTGGACTTCGCGGGGCCAACCAAAGGCCACACCTTCCTGCTTACCGTCGATACCTACTCAAATTGGCTCGAAATTCATCGCATGACAACTACAACCTCCAAGGCAGTTATCAAGCTTTTAAACAGACTCTTTGCAACCCACGGATTACCAGATGTCCTGGTATCCGATAACGGCCCACAATTTACTGCACTAGCATTCAAGCAGTACCTCACTGACTGTGGCATCCGCCATGCGCTCACCTCACCTGCGCACCCTGCGACCAATGGCCGAGCAGAATGCATGGTCCAATTTGTGAAGAAAACCTTGCAAAAGGTAGACTACAACAACATTGACGACAAGGTCAATCAAATCCTCTTCTTGCAACACATCACCCCACATAGTGTCACCAACAAAACTCCCGCTGAACTGCTAATGGGACGAAAGCTCCGCTCCCACCTCGACCGGTTGCACCCGGCTTATGAACTGGAGAAACCACTAGGATCCAGTGGCCGCTGTTGCACCTTCCAGGTAGGAGACCTGGTTTATGCAAAAAACCTATCGGGCGACCCGTTGTACGTGGAAGCGACAGTAGTACGTGTAACCGGCCCCAGATCCTACCTTGTGCAATGCCTTGACGATAAACTTTGGAAACGGCATATCGACCAATTACGATCGCGGCTTTCAGCGGCCATTCCGCAACTCCCCTATGACCAAACTGAGGGGGAGGGTACAGAATAAGATGAATTCCTAGGAAACCCATTCGAAGGAAACGACGGTTTAATAGAAACTCAGGAAGCGGAGCCGGAGGGAGAAACGTTTGCACCTCAGGGAATTGCAGAAAATGTGGGCAATGACGTAGAAGTGAACTCTGAACCAGAGGCAGCCCCACTGCCAAACAACGATCTACCTCAGCATGATTGCAACCAGCCGATACAACGAAAATCAAAGAGACTAAGATTATGTATGCAATAAGATTAATAAAGTGTGAGCTTGGAGTAAGTGCAGGGTTCTGGCCCTGCACTTCTGATTGGCTGTTAAGCGGCTGGACCGGATTGGCCCGTTCCGGGGAATCCGATTGGCCCTTAACAGAGAGTTCTTATTGGTTATAAGAGCTAGTGTTCCTAGCTCGTTATTGGTTAAACGTTACAGGGTTTGCCTATATAAGGCGGGTTTTACTGCTGTTGAATTGAGAAAGTCACAATGTAAATAAAGAGCTGAAGTTCACCGTTCAGAGGCTTGTCTCCATTCCTTCTCGCCCATGCTCAAAACATAACAGGGGTCTCTAAACTTGGCAACTTTTAAGAGTTATGGACTTCAACTCCCAGAATTTCCCCACAAGCCAAGTTAACCGAGGAATTCTGGGAGTTGAAGTCCACAAGTGTTAAAGTTGCCAAGTGTGGAGACCTCTGATTTACACTATCTTCATATTGTAGAAAGTTAGCACCCACTCTTCTCCTAGAAAAATGAAATATTCTAGGAAATATTAAAAAGACCCATTATATCCCTCGAGGAGAAAAGGAGAAAAGGCTGGAAAGCAGCCCCTATCTTTGTTAATAGCCCCAGAAAGACAAAAGATATCTTATCTACAACACAAAAAACCTTCAGCTCCATAGTGATGTGGGATTAGCCCTCATTCAGATCCAAACAAGGACAAAGATATTAAGCCATAATAGGAATTGCCCAAGCCCCTTCATTACATCACCCAGAAAGATTAAACCAAGCTTGGGACTCAACAACCTACCAAGTTACCCCTACATGGCCCCATGGGAGTCTGACAACCAATCAGGATATATTTCTTGGCACAGGAACAGGAAGCAAGTTCAAAGCGATTGAACTTTTAACTTTGAGAGATTTATAACCTCTCTCTCTCTCTTTCACTCCTATGCTTTTTTTTGCCTAGGACCTCAAAACCATGTGATCCTGTCCTCCATTAAACTATCTTTCCAAATAACTTCTATGTTTCCAGTGTCTTTCTCCCCACTTGGAACTGAATCCAGATGGACATTATTACCCAGTCAATGGTGAAAAAAGTGACAAAAATGCATTGTGATACCACAATGCAAAACTTTTTTTTTTTGATACAAGCATCCCAATTTTTAGTTCACAGAGTCTTTGTTATGATATATATTCCATCATTTTCTCCCCACATTTCCATTTGCAGTTGTTTAAGCAATAAATAATAAAGTTTCTCTGCTGCGTTATTATTATTATTATTATTGTTGTTGTTGTTGCTATTGTTATTAATCTTGGTGAGATTCACAGCCTTTGGGGCTAGTTGGCAGCTCAACAGCTCAAGTCCTAACAAGGACCTAGGAATTATTAAAGTAGCATCAGAGGATATAAGCTGTTCCAAGTAGGGTGGCTATTATTACTATTACTATTATTATTTTGGTAGAATGAGATGATTTGGGACGATGCTGTAAATTGCTATGAGTTAATGACTTTTATTTTAATGTTAGTATTTGCAATGTTCTGAATCATGGAAGAATGCACTAATCATTCAAACCATGTACTGCAGCTAATAAAAGAGCAAATGAAGACGTGGTGGAAGTGTTAGTTACTGTAAGATGATGATATAGATCGATAGATAGATAGATAGATAGATAGATAGATAGATAGATAGATAGATAGATAGATAGACGGACGGACAGACAGACAGACAGACAGACAGACAGACAGACAGACAGACAGACAGACAGATAGATAGATAGATAGATAGATAGACAGACAGACAGATATAGTGAGATGATAGATAGATAGATAGATAGATAGATAGATAGATAGATAGATAGATAGATAGATAGATAGATAGATAGATAGATGCAAGAGACAGACATACATATTCATAGATAGAAGATGCATTTTCTTATATGCCCATACTTATACATACACAATGCTAAACACTAAAAATGAATCCTATATTTTGAATATTTGACTGTAATATTATTAAGATATGCAAAATAATTTTATAACCTAATGTTAATAAATGTGAATTTGTAATTTATTTTTTCTGTTCTGTATTTTGTCTTAGTTTATGCATTGAAGTTAATCTTGAGCATTTTTAGTTGTTTGTATTTTATAAAATGCCTACTGTTCGCCAAAAATAAGACAAAAAAATTGCAGTGTTGTGGTTATTGCTTTTTCAAGATTTTTCAAGCAGGCTGTTTGATCTGCAATGGTATTTTCACAAATGCAGTGCCACCCACAAGCCTCTCACATCTGTAACAATCTTGTCCATATTTTGTGAGGATGTGGGAAGAAAAGAAAGCCTAACTTCAGTGCCCTTGCCTGAATGCTCTTGATTTCTCCCACTCCCCAAAGGCACATAAATTTATTTAATTATTTAATTCAATAAATATTTAATTATTTAATTCAGTACTTGTACAATACAAGTACTCAAGATTAAAGATGGTAGTTGTTATTTTTTTGTTAAGAAACCCCATTTTTATTTGTTTATTCAATTTCTGTAGCTGCCCATCTCAGAAAAGTGACTCTGGATGACAAATAATCATGAAACAATTGTTTAAAAGTGACACTAATTTAATTCACACTTTGCAACCTACTATGTGGAACAGTATCCAGTTATTCTTTAGCAGTGCTCTGAATGGTATGTTGCAGTTCTCACTTCCAAAAGTGAACACCAATATATATTGATTTTGAAAAGGGACATATGAAAATAAATGGAAATATGCTTTCTCCACTTCAAGAATGATACAAAATGTGACATAGATACATTGATTGACTGATTGCTGATAAATAGGGAAATAAGAAGTGCTATATACATACTATAACTAAAATAATCTAATAATGTGTTAATTCATTTTTAATCTTTTTTAAAATATACATCTCTTTCTCTCTCTCTCTCTCTCTCTCTCACACACACACACACACACACAATCTAAAATGTAACAGAGTGCTTTCTGCTTGAAAAACCATTGAGGCAATAAAAATGCTGCAGGTATGATGGAATGTACCAGCCTAGAACACTGTGTTACTCCAAATATTCTGAGAGTAACTCTGGACCTCATACTTACCTTTAGGAACCATTGTTTTAACACCAAACAGAAAGTATTTGCTAGAAACAACATGCTGAGAAAAATAACCGAGCACAAGATGGGGCATCCAAATGCACACATTAAGAACTTCCACTTTAGCCACATGTTACATTGTGGGAGAATATGCTAGCTCTATTTGGTATAGATCAAAACATGTAAAATAAATGGCCCTAAATGAAACAGCAAAACTGGTCATGGAAGTGTCTAAAACCATCCCAAGGTGATATCTCCCACAAAACTTCTGCCAGGGAAGTGCTGCACAGAAAGAGTGGGTTAAAACAACATCTGCAGAAATACACCTATTATATGGCCATCAACCTCCAAGATCAAGACTGAGATTGAAGATCAGTTTCTTCACAACTTCCATTCTTTTTTTTTAATTGATTTTTTGAATATACATCAATATCATTATATGAACACTGAGGTATTTGGGGATCATTCAATTAAATACAAATAACAATAGTAATATTAATAATATTTGTTACATTAATCATAGTTACATAATTGTATTAGTGTTCCTTCATTATTTAGTTAAGTATTTTTGTGCGACATTCCAATAACAATCATGATATAATTTAAATGTACATAGTGATACCATCTTTCAACATCTAATCTTTACGTCTAGCTATTACTTTTAATATATTATATAAAAATATGTATAGTAATATTCCCACTTAATCTTGTTCCTACCTCTATTCTAGCTCTCAATAAAGCCAATCTTATATTAAACAGCATTCCCTTTCTAACGATAATCTCTTGTCTGCTTTAGTATTTCAATTATTTATTTTTTGACTCAAAGTCCTCCCAAAGTCCTCCCTTGGGTTTTTGTCTCTGTCTACATCTTTCCTATTTAACCCGAATATTTCTTCCATCTCTACTATCTTTGCTGCAGTACCTCCTGAGGATCTGCCTAAGCCTCTATTTTCTCTTCAAAAATAATTTCTTTTTATCCAACCTGTCTTGTCCTCGAAAATGATGCCAGGAGTCGGTGACTTCAAATCATGCTCTTTTATTAGTGTAGGAACCGAACTGGCTCTATGCAAAAGGTTCGCGGCTTTTATTCCTTTAGCCGCGGTGGCCGCGGCCAATGGCACCGCTTTGAATCTCCCGCGATTCAAATAGACCAATCGCGGGAGATTCTTAGCGAGCCAATCGGCGCGGGTCGCCTAACCAATCAGAGTGCCCCGCGCTTTGGCCAATCAAAGCGCGGGGATCTCAAGAATGCTAATGAGGGGACAGAACACCCCTCCCCTCTTGGTTTAGTCCTTACGTCGCGTAGTCCTGTAGGTAGGCGGGGCTCCGTCTTAGGCTACTGGACCTGCGCAGCTCAGTCGTAGGTTGGATCCCGGCTGGTTCGGTCAGGGTCTCTGCTTCTCCAGATGCCGTCGTGGGAACTGGCTGGTCGGTCGGGCCGGGCTGCTCTCCGTAGCTCCCTCCTGGGCTTCCCGGGTTGGTTGAGCTGCGGGTTTCGCCGCTCCCGCTCGGTCTCCCCAGGTCGGTCGAGCTGGCCTGGCTGTCTCTTCCTGGCGAGGGGTCGTGCTGGCTGCTTTCCGGTAAGTATGGCTGGTTTATTCTTCTTTGGTTTTGGTCCCCTGGGTATTCCCTCCCCCCTTGGTTTGTGTTGTGGGGGTTGGTTTTGCCTGTTTGTGCGTCAGTGGTCTGTTGGGTGGTCGTCCTCGACCTTAATTGGTCGATGTGGCGTTTCCATGCTCGTCCGTCTGCTGTTTGTAGCCGGTACGAGTGTGGGCCTGTTGTTTGTGTGATGACGGCCGGTACCCATAATGGGACTCTCATCAGGTTTTTTGCGTACACGGGGTCGCCTGGTGCGAAAGTTCGGTGTTTGCTGGTTGAGTCTGGGGGCTTCTCTGGGTTATACATGGGGTGTAATCTGTCGAGTGGGGACCTTAATTTCCTCCCCATTAACAGTTCGGCTGGGCTCTTATTCATTGTGGTATTTGGGGTTATGTGTTGGGTGAAGAGCAATTTATTTATTTTCTCCTGGATCTCCCCATGGTCTATTTTCCGGATGGTTTTCTTTGTGAATTGCACCATCCGTTCTGCCCTACCGTTTGCCGCCGCGTACACCGGTGCTGTCAGCGTGTGTTGGATGCCCCTTTCCGCTAGGAATTTTTCGAATTCTAGCGAGGTGAATTGGGGCCCGTTGTCGGAAACGACAACGTCTGGGAGGCCGTGCGTTGCAAAGAGTTTGCCGAGTTCCTTGATCACGGCCTCCGTGGTTGTTGTCCTCATGTTGCTTACCTCCAGCCAGTTGGAGTAAGCGTCTACTATTATAAGGAAGGTGTGTCCTTTTGTGGGCCCGGCAAAGTCTATGTGGATCCTAGACCAAGGTCCCCTTGGGGTTTCCCACTCTAGGACGGGTGCTGTGGGTGGGCTTGGCCTAGTTTCCTGGCATCGTTGGCACTGTGCTACCCATGTCTCAATCTGTCTGTCCATCCCTGGCCACCAAGCGTAGCTTCTGGCCAGGGCTTTAGTCCTAACGATGCCAGGGTGCCCCTCGTGTAATAGTTCCAGAACCTTCCCTTGTAGTTTTTCTGGAATGACCACCCTATCCCCCCATAGTATGCACCCTTTTAATAACGAGAGTTCCGTTTGCCGTTTCCGGAATGTTTTGACAGACTCGTCGTTGTCCCTTTCCGGCCACCCTTTCTCTACCCAATGCAACACCTGTGCCAGATGTTTGTCTTTATTAGTCTCTCGGGCAATGTCTGACGCGGTTATGGGCAGGTTGGGTAGAGTCTCTATGCTGAGGGTGGTCGTCGTGGGTGCTGGGTCGGTGTCAGGTTCCGGTAGCGGTGAGCGGCTTAAGGCATCTGCATGGGAGATCGTCTTACCCGGTCTGTGTATGAGTCCGTAGTTGTAGGCCGCCAGGAACTCGGACCACCTTGTCATTCGGGGAGACAGAATGTTCGGGGTGGCCCGGTTTCCTGCAAGGATTCCCAGCAGCGGCTTGTGGTCGGTTATGATGGTGAATGTCCGGCCGTAGAGGTACTCGTGGAATCTTTTTACGGCGGCAACGATAGCCAGAGCCTCTTTGTCCAGCTGGCTGTAGTTCCGCTCTGGTTTGGTGAGGGTCCTTGAAAAGAACACGATGGGTGCTTCTTTTCCATCGGGGAGGGTATGGCTGAGGACAGCGCTGACGCCAAAGGGGGATGCGTCGCATGTGACGGCCAGGGGTAGGGTCTCGTTGTACTGTATAAGGACGGCGTCCGAAGTGAGGAGGTCCTTTGTTTTCTGGAAGGCGGCTTGCTCGCATTTCCCCCAAGTCCAGGTCGCTGCCTTGTCCAGGAGCCTATGCAAAGGCTCCGCCACCGTCTCCTTTTGGGACAGGAAAACATTGTAAAAGTTAAGTAGCCCCAGGGATGCCTGTAGTTCCGTCTTCGACTTGGGTGTGGGGGCTTCTTTGATGGCCTTGATTTTTTGGTTTGTGGGGTGAATGCCGTGACGGTCTAGGAGATATCCTAGGAATTCAACCCGTTCCATGTATAATTGGCATTTCTCCCTCTTTACCTTTAGCCCGGTCTCTTTGAATTTGGTTAGGACCTCCCTTAGGCGACCCTCTAGTTCGGCTTGGTTGGTTGCCGACACTAAGACGTCGTCGAAGTACGGTACCACCCCCTTTATGCCTTGTAATAGTCTTTCCATTAGGCTTTGGAACATTCCCGGTGCCACGCTGACTCCGAATTGGAGTCGGTTGCATTTAAATGCTCCCCGGTGGGTGACTATGGTTTGCGCTTCTGCCGTTTCCTCGTCGACCGGCAACTGTTGGTATGCCTGGGCGAGGTCGAGTTTGGCGAAAACCTTGCCCCCTCCCAGTGAATGCAGTAGGTGTTGCACTACTGGGACGGGGTAGGCGCTTTGTTGCAACGCGCCATTTAGGGTGGCCTTATAGTCCCCACAGATCCTCACCGACCCATCGGGCTTGATCGGGGTGACTATCGGGGTCTCCCACCGGGCGTGGTCTATTGGCTGTAGGACCCCTTGTTTGACGAGCTTGTCAATTTGCTCGTCTATCTTGGGTTTAAGTGCGAATGGCACCCGCCTTGGTTTTAGGCATTTTGGGGGAACGTTTGGGTCTAGGTTGAAGGATATAAGGGGCCCTCGGTACTTGCCTAGGTTTCCGTCGAAGACCTCTTGGAATTCCCGGGCCAGTTGTTGCTCCCAGCTGTCGTCGGTGACGTGGTCGATTCCCGTGACTGCGATGCCGAGCGGGGCGAACCATTGCAGTCCCAGTAGGCTTGGGCGGTCGCGATCGACGATTGTCAGGGGAAGCTTTTCGGTGCAGCCTTTGTATGTTATGTTGAACTGTCTGGTTCCGACTACCGGGATGCGGTTTCCCTGGTAGTCCTTTACGATTAGTCCCTGGCTGTCTAGGCTTTTCCTTTGGATGGTAGGCACCAAGCGCTTTATTTCTTGCCATGCTATCATGGAGAGGTAGGACCCGGAGTCCACCTCCATTTTGCATGGCTTGCCCTCGATACCTACCTCCACGTAGACCTTCCGGGCATCATTGGTTGTGGCGTGGCCGATGGTGACCGTCTGATGGGTCTCCTCTCTTCGCCGGGTCTCGCCGCCTCGTATGGATCGTCCGTTCCGGTCCCATCTGTTGTCCGAGGGGCGATCTCTGGTCCGGGGTGGTGTGCTCTCTCTCCTCCGCTCGCTCTGGTCCCATCGGGGCGGGCTGCGGTTCTTTTTGAGGCGGCAGACGCGGGCGATGTGTCCCTTCTTGTCACAATGCCGGCAGACCGACTAGAAAAAACCGGCATTCGGACCTGGGGTAGTCGCCTCCGCAACCGGCACAGTTGGTCCTCGACTTACGACCCCTCCGGTTCTGTGGGTCGCGGCCTGCCTGGAGGCGATAAATCTCCTCCTCTTCGTCAGAAGTGCCCGATGCCGAGTGGAAATCGCCCTGGTGGGTGGTCGTTTCAGGTTGGGCCTCGGCCGACCTTGCAGGGTGGCTGTTTCCGCTGCGGTCCCCAGCGTTCGGTCGGTGCATGCGGTCGGCGGATGTTCGGGTCACTTCGGCAGCTGCGGCTGCGGTGAGGGTGTCTGCAAGGCTGATGTTGCCCTTGGCCATCAGCCGGCTCTGGAGGACGGGGTCCCACAGGCCGAGTACGATTCGGTCTCGCAGGGCGTCGTTCAGGTTGTCGAATTCGCACAGCCCCCCTAGGTGCTGTAGTTCGGCGACGAAGTCGCTGAAACTCTCACCTGACCGTTGGTCCCGACGGTAGAATTCGTTGCGTCGGATCAGGATGGGTACCTCTGGAGCGTAGTGCCACCGAAGTATTGGCTCGAGGACGTCCCAGTCCATCGCGGTCGCATCGGTGGGTTTGGCGAGTGCCTTGGCCATCTTGAATACCTCGGTCCCGCAATGGGTCAGGAAGACGGCGTGCTTCATGGGGCCAGTGGCGTCCTTCAGATCGCTGCACTCGAGGAACATGCGGAATCAGTCGGAGTACGATTCCCAGTCCTCAGTGGCGGGGTTGAAGGGTGCGGGGGGTGCTATTTTCACCATCATGGAGATTCGTCTGGCTTCCGTCGGACACGTGGTTCGGTTCAGGGTCTGGATCCCACCTTCGTCGCCAGTGTCGTGTCCTTGAAAATGATGCCAGGAGTTGGTGACTTCAAATCATGCTCTTTTATTAGTGTAGGAACCGAACTGGCTCTTTGCAAAAGGTTCGCAGCTTTTATTCCTTTAGCCGCGGTGGCCGCGGCCAATGGCACTGCTTTGAATCTCCCGCAATTCGAATAGACCAATCGCGGGAGATTCTTAGCGAGCCAATCAGCGCGGCTCGCCTAACCAATCAAAGTGCCCCACGCTTTGGCCAATCAAAGCGCGGGGATCTCAAGAATGCTAATGAGGGGACAGAACACAACCCCATATTTTGATCTCTTAATATATATTGTCCCTGATTTAATTCATACGTCTTTATCTTCTCCTCCTTCTTTTCTTGTTGTATTTGTTGATTTCTCTGTTTTATCTTTTCCTCTGTTCTTTTTATTATCTCCTCTATTTCCTGTGTTTTATGATCTTTATTCATTGTCCCTTGTTGGATATTTTCTAGTTTCCCCACAACATCATGCATTAAGTCTTTTATCTCCCTGTGGTTCTTTGTCAACATATCATAGGTACTTTGAAGCATCAACACCATTTCTTTTTGAAATCTACTCATCTCCCCTTGATGCAATATCTTATTTTAATAGGTTCAAATATTGCTCAATAGCCTGTTAGTAATCTGTTACCACTTCAAAGTCTCAATTGTCTATGACCTCAGAAAGCCAGTTTAGAAAACATTTGCTCAATCCTAGTGTTGCTCCTCAGAGGAATGCAATAGTTATAATTCTTTGTGTCCCAGAGTTAGTCACTTAGTTCCATTTAAGTAATCAAGGAAGATTTCCAATGACTTAAGTCCACTCTGTAAATTCAGTCATAGATCCTGGCATTTAAAAGTCACTTTCTTTAGATGTCTTCCATAATCTCACAGTTAAATCTCCAATAGCCATGAAGTAAACAAATATAGAACAGTAGATAACACAGCAGTCCCCGGGTGTTATTTATTTCCACTTTTTTTGTCTTATCAGTATTTTACCAAAGTTGTAGGAGTTTAGTATATATTCCATTCACCAGTAGATAGTGCCTTCAGTTTGAATTTCAATGTTGCACAAGATCTAACAAACATTTATTTCTGTTTTTTTCAAATAGTCAATATTCAGACAAATAATTCCAGCATTTTAAAATTCCTTACCAAAATATTGCCAATAAAGTTTAAAAATCCAATCTTTCTATATTTTAAAGATTTTGCATTCTTCCTTTAATTCCTTTTCTTTCAAGCCTATATTTTTCTCTCTCTGTAATTATTCATCACTTTGATAAGCATTTCAAAGAGTCTCTTTCCTAAGATTTATTTTCCTTGGGGTTAGGTTCTAGGTTAAAAAGGAATCACCTCACCCAGTTCCAATCACTGTTCATCTACACTCCTCCAGCACATTCTTTGTTTTTTCAGCTCCCTCAGCTTCACAGCAGCCATCTTTGTCGTTGGATGGGAGGGAATCCCTTGGTCCAGCTGGAGAGCTGCTACTCTCTGTGACTTGCAAGGTGCTCGTCCTTTCTTTGTCACCTCTACAGGGTGACTTTAGCCCCTTGGGGGGCCCTCCAACAAGGAGGATTTGACATAAATTCATGGAGCCCTGCTCCTCATGTCTAATCTCTCTGTGATGCAAACCAGAAGAACTTCCACCCTTTTTAAAAACCAGCCACCACAGACTGCACTGGAATAATGGAAAGTGAGTAAGGAGCTAATAGGCAATTGTCACCTGCTCAAGAATAATCTTGGTCTGGATGAAAATCACTAAATAGACTGCACTTTGGGTAGAAAAATCTAGGACAATCTAAGAAAATGGGGCTTCCAATACAAGACATTCTGGGACTGTGGAAATCTTACATATGCTTTGGTACATACAATGTCGACATGAATGGAAGAAGACCTCAGAATGGGGAGAGAAAATGCTGTCAATGTATAATATTTGACAAATGTCAATTTAATTTTAATATTACCTTTTTACATGTGCTGTGGTTTTTATTTTATATCTCTCTTATTTGCTCAATGTTGAATGCTGCATGTTTATAATTTGAAGGTGCTTCTGACACAAAGAAAGAACATTATCTAACTTTTTTTTCAGCCAAAAAGGCTCACAGCTCAGTTTTTATATAATCCCTGCTTAAAGACATTCTCCCTAATTATGGTTTATGCTATAAAAGACATAGCATAGGAAGAAAAGGGGAATAAAGAGATAGGAAAAAAGGAAATTCTAAAATAATGATGTTAAGTTCTGCGCATGGGCGCAAGGAATGGAGACGAGGCAGTGAACAGTGAACCTCAACTCTTTATTCATCATTCTGAACAGAGCAAAAAACCCTAGGGAAGCAGCAGCCCTTTTATAGGGCAGGCTGCTGACCTATTAGCCAAAGAGAAACATGGAAGTGTTAAACCCTTGAACCAATGAGAGTGGCTCGTTAACAGCCAATCAGATTCCCCAGAATGGACCAATCCGATATCGCTATTATCGGCCAATCAGAAGTGCAGGATTAGAACCCTGCTTTTTCTTAAGGTTTGTTAAAACTTTATTTAAGCGCTTTTATTAGTTCATAACACCCCTTCCCCCCAGGTTCCGTTTGAGGGGTGCGGTGACGTAATCCCTAAGATATGTAGGTTGTTTTAACTGTCTATTGGATTTGCACTGTCCCACTGGTTCCTGTCTGTGTTCGGTTTCGGCAGGACGTCTTTGGACATATCTGGTACAGGCGGTTCCACATCCTCACTGGACGACTCGGTGCCGCTAATGCTGTTGTTGTTGTCCTCGGATCTTTGCGGGCTTGCCTCCATTGAGGTATTCCTCTGTGGCGAGGAGAGTCCCCTCCCTGATTCTTCTTCATTTTTCGTGCCCGATTGCTGACTTCCTTCGCTTCTGCTTTCCGCCATCTCGAATTCGGTTTCTTCAACATCCCCTCCCCCCTCAGTTTGGGAGTCACAGGAGTCGCGGGAACTGGGTTGTAGCCTAGAGCGAAGCTGATCTATATGGCATTTCCATATTTTTCCATCGCAGGTTTGTACATGGTACGATCTGGGCCCGGTGGTTTGAATTATGGTTGCTTCGACCCATAATGGTTCGCTGGAGAGGTTTTTGGTGAAAACTAAGTTGCCTACCTTGAACTTGCGGCATTTTCTGGTAGATCCACAGGGTTTCTCTGGCTCGTAGGACGGGTGAAGCCAGTCGAGGTGGGAACGGAGCTTGCGTCCCATCAACAATTCAGCTGGGGTCTTGTTGGTGACGCTGTGCGGAGTGATGTGTTGGAGTAGGAGTATTCTGTTTATTTTTTCATCAATGTCCCCATAGTCCATTTTGTGGAGAGTTTTTTTAACAAATTGTACCATGTGCTCGGCCCTGCCGTTAGCCGCAGGATGCACTGGCGAAGTTAGTGCATGGCGGATACACCGGTCCGCTAAGTATTGTTCAAATGCCAGGGTGGTGAACTGGGGTCCGTTATCGGAGACCAGAATATCTGGCAGCCTGTGCGTTGCGAATAGCCTATTCAATTTTCGGATGACAGACTCAGTTGCAGTATTCTTCATTTCGTGGATCTCAAGCTAGTTGGAATAGGCATCCACTGTTAGGAAGAACATATGTCCTTTAGTAGGTCCCGCAAAATCAACGTGGATGCGGGACCATGGCCCCCGGGGGGTTTCCCATTCTGTTGGAGTTGCTCTAGGTGGGGCACTGCTGACTTCTTGGCACTTTAAACAAGCCTTTACCCAGGCTTCGATCTGTTTGTCGATGCCCGGCCATCACGCGTAGCTTCGTGCGAGCATTTTCATACGCATGATGCCGGGGTGACCGTCATGCAATGTTTTCAATACTGCTCATTGTAACCGCTCTGGGACGACGACTCTATCTCCCCATAGGATGCAGCCTTTTTGCGAAAAAAGTTCTGTTTGCCGGTTTCTGAAAGGGGTGAAGTTGTCAGGGGTTTGTTCTATTGGCCATCCTCGTTCGACCCAGCTAAGAACTCGCGCCAAGACAGGATCTCATTTTGTTTCGATTGCAATGTTTCTGGCTGTTAGCAGTGGTGAATGTAGCGTTTCAATCTGGAGTGTCGTAAGGGTTGGAGTTGGGTCGTCGATGGTTTCTGGAAGTGGGGCACGGCTCAATGCATCGGCGTGGGGAATGGCTTTCCCCAGGTGGTGTTGTAATTTATAGTTGTACGCAGCTAAAAACTCTGACCAGTGAGTCATTCTAGGTGACAATATGTAGGGGGTTGGCTTGTCTCCCGCTATAATCCCTAGCAAAGGTTTGTGGTCGGTAACAATAGTAAAAACTCATCCATGCACATATTCATGAAACCGTTTCACAGCGGATACAACAGCAAGAGCCTCTTTGTTGATCTGGCTATAGTTACATTCAGCCTTTGATAAGGTCCTTGAAAAATAGGCAATAGGGGCCTCACTACCATTTGGTAACACATGACTCAAAATGGCTCCTACTCCAAACGGTGACGCGTCACATATAATTGTTAAAGGCAGAGTCTTGTTATACTGCATTAAAACAGCATCTGAGGTTAGTAAGTTTTTCACTTGTCGGAATGCGTGCTCCTCTCGGTGTCCCCAGACCCAGGTTGCTTTTTTGTCGAGAAGTCTATGTAGGGCCTCAACTACGGTCGCTTTCTGGGGCAAGAAGATGTTGTAAAAGTTAGTGAGCCCCAGGAAAGCTTGGAGATCAGTCCTATTTCTGGGTCTTGGGGTGTTTTTGATTGCCCTTAGTTTGCTATTAGTGGGGTGAATGCCTTGTTTATCGATTAGGTACCCCAGGAACTCTACTTTATTTGCACACAGTTGACATTTATTATTTTTAACCTTAAGGCCAGAGTCTTTAAATTTCTGGAGAACCATTTTAAGATGCTTTTCTAGTATTTCTCTATTCGGGGCAGCAATTAAAACGTCATCAAAGTATGGCACGACCCCCTTGATCCCTTGCAATAATCTCTCCATCAGACTTTGAAAAATCCCTGGGGCTACACTCACTTCGAATTGGAGTCGGTTGCACTTAAAGGCACCTCGGTGCGTAATGATCGTCTGTGCCTCTGCGGTTTTTTTATCTACAGGCAGTTGTTGGTACGCCTGTGCTAAATCCAATTTAGCGAAGACTTTTCCACCCCCCAGGGAATGTAGAAGGTACTGTACTACCGGCGCCGGGTAAGCGTTCTGTTGAAGGGCATGATTAAGGGTGGCCCGGTAGTCTCCACAAATCCTTAACTATCCATCTGGTTTGATGGGTGTTACAATTGGGGTTTCCCAACAAGCATGATCAGTTGGTTCTAAAACACCCTGGGCTGTTAATTTATCGAGCTGCTCATCAATTTTTGGTTTAAGGGCAAAAAGTACCCGACGAGGCTTAAGGCGGATGGGGCTACTTCAGGGTTAAGGTTAAATGATATCGGGGTCTCCTTGTACTCGCCTAGTTTGTCTGCAAAGATGTCCTGGAATTCCTGGACGATGGCCTCTTCCCAGTCGTCGCTTCTGGTTTGGTGAATGCCGGCTACCTCGATCCCGAGTGGGGTGAACCAATGAAGGCCTAACAAGCTAGGCCAGTCACGGTTGATGACGGTCAGTGGTAATGACGCAGTACGATTTTTGAATGATACTTGGACTTGGCTGGATCCAACGACTGGAATTTGGTTCCCTTGATAATCTTTGAATATGATTCTTTGGGCTCTGAGGTCTTGATGTTGGACGGCAGGGATTAATTGTTTAAGGGTCTTCCAGGAAACCATCGAGAGGGATGATCCTGAATCGACTTCCATCACGCAAGGCTGGTTTTTGATGGCGACCTTCACTCGGATCTTCTTTGCATCTAGTGATGAGGTGTGACCGATTGTAATGGTTTGATGTGCCTCTTCTTGTCTCGTTGAAATGGCCAGTGTTTTATTTCTGTAGGAGTGGTTGTTCCATTGGTGATTCAAATGTTCCCGACTCAGAGGACGATTCCCTGTGGTCTGACGGTAGTTGTTTCTCCTCTGAAGTGGGCTGGATCCTTGCTTGCTTCTACAGACCTTCCCGATGTGGCCTCTTTTCCCACAGAAATGGCAGAGCGTGTCAAGGAATTTGCAGTCTGATCGCGGGTGGTTTGCCCCACAACCCGCACATTGGTGCAGTAGTCTTTGATTCCGCTGATGGCGTTGGTCACGTTCAGACTGGAGCCAGTTGACCTCCTCCTCATCACTTTCTGATGGCGATTCGAGGTCCTCGTGGTGGGTCGCTGTTGTGTGCCTCTCTAGCCGAGGTGAGGTATCGCTGGCAAGTTGACGGAGTGGTGCATTGGTGCGGCGCATTCGGGCGGCCAACTTCCTGGTTGCTTCTGCTTCTGGTTGACATCAGCAAGGTCGATGTCCCCTTTGGGCATGATCTTGCTCTGCATCGTGTGGTCTTCTAATCCCAGAATTATTCGGTCTCTCAGAGCTTCTTCGATGTCTGTAAACCCACAGAGGCCTCCCAGGTTCCGGAGATCCGCGATGAAATCTGCAACGCTCTCTCCTTTCTGCTGGTCCCTCTGGTAAAATTCATGTCTTTGGACAAGCATTGGTACGGCGGGTGCATAGTGGGCCCGTAGAAGGGGTGCGAGGATGTCCCAGTCCATGGTTTTCACCTCAGCTGGTTTCGCTAGTGCCTTGGCCATCTTAAAGATGGTAGGCCCACAATGGGTCAGGGACACTGCTCGCTTTTTTCCCGTAGTGGCATCCTTCAAGTTGTTGGTTTCCAGAAACATCTGGAACCAGTCTATGTACGAGTCCCAGTCTTCTTGTGCCGGGTCAAATGGAGCGGCTGGTATGGCGCCGCCGTACATGGTTCCCGTTGTCAATGCGCCTTCAGCCACATGCTCTGTTTGGTGCTCTGTAAGTGTTCAATCAGCTCTGATGTCTCCGTATCCCACCCTCGTTGCCAGTGTTAAGTTCTGCGCATGGGCGCAAGTAATGGAGGCGAGGCAGTGAACAGTGAACTTCTACTCTTTATTAATCATTCTGAACAGAGCAAAAAACCCTAGGGCAGCAGCAGCCCTTTTATAGGGCAGGCTGCTGACCTATTAGCCAATGAGAAACATGGAAGTGTTAAACCCTTGAACCAATGAGAGTGGCTTGTTAACAGCCAATCAGATTCCCCAGAACGGACCAATCCGATATCACTATTACCGGCCAATCAGAAGTGCAGGATTAGAACCCTGCTTTATCTTAAGGTTTATTAAAACTTTATTTAAGCGCTTTTATTGGTTCATAACAAATGATAACTGGATTATTCTAGAAGGGATAAGATAAGACAAACCAGAGTTTGCAGCATCCTGGAGAGTGTCCCATTAGCCTAGGAGTAGGCAATCCTATACCTGCCACAAGAGCCACTGCTTCCAAAACGTCACAATTTACTAATAAAAGGGAAAGCCTTAAACACGGATACCAGTATGCTGCTTGTGCGTGGTGTGAAAGATGTTAGTAAACAGTACAATCAGAGGAGAACTGGGGTGATATGGCCTATTGCCATATTTCAGCTTGCAACTCCATAATTGCATTCTGAATCAAGTGAAGCCTTCGAAATGTCTTCAAGGACATTAAAGTAATTGTTGCTGGAGGTTAATGATGCATGCTGAATAGTGGGAAGAGAAGAGGACAGATCACAGCTGGTTTACCCAGTGAAGTTGGCAAAAAAAAAAATGTTCCTGGCCCTTGGCATCAATGGAGAATAAAGCATCAAATCCGGATCAGAAGCAACCCCTACATACTTGATCAGCAGAAATAATGGTCCCTTGTCTTGTACTGCAAGTATTCACAATTCTATTGCCTGATTTGCTAATTGTCGACAGTTCTGAGCAAAACCAAGTTTAACATTAAAATACAATGGGCTGAATGAAAATGAAATGGAATGCATCTTGAATATTATTTTTTCCATTTAAATAACCATTTGAAAAGAGCCTGATCAGAATTGTGCCATGTGGGAAGGGGGTTTCTGTTTTTTCCTAGGTCAGATGAAAAATACCCCAAAGCTGCAATTAGTGCTTATAAGGACTAGGCTAGTATCATGCATAGTCAGAGTATCTAGGAGCAATTTTCATCAGAACCACACTGGGATAGAAAGAATCAACCCCCCACCCCTGCATCATTGTCTCAGTCCTGCCCTCATGATGATTATTTTAAAAGAAACACCAGGATTTCTTGTTAACTTACGGGATCTCACTTTGCCTACTAAATCATGCACAGAAGTATTAAAGCGCATACTCTGAGCTGAATGTAAGCTGAATATTATTAGCAAACTGAAGATAAATTGATTGCTTTGATAATATGTGAGAAACTAAACCAAGTATAAAATGAACAATGTAAAACTGACAGATTGTATTGTCACCTTTTTCAAAGAAGCTCACATGTTTTGCTGTTGTAAGGTGTTATTTATGATGATTAACAGTAGTCACTGTGGTCCCATCATTTCCCAAATAGCCTTCTTTAATGCATCAGGCATTCAAAGAACAACGCTGGCAATCAATCAGCCCTTATAACAGTATTTCATTATCCTATGACTTTAGTAAACAGAGGGGGTTAATTAACAATGGTAACGCTGAATGAATAAGTGCAAATGCACCAGATTCCAAATCACTTTTGATTTTATGACAGTGACATCAGGTAATCATCATGTGACAAGTTTCTATCATAGAAATGTGGCTTAGATGTACCCTATAGCATGCAGCTGTCTTCAGAGGGTTTTTCTGCCCCATCTGGCCAGCCTGAGGCATCTGACTAATTCTGTCTAATAATAAGGCTGGTTCTTCTGGAGTGTTGGCTGGAAAAATATTTCATCGATTTACAGAAAAAGTTGTCTTTTAAGGAACAGCTTGTCCTTTCTATTTTTAATTTGTGGGTTTGCCAACTCACAATATAAAGTGTGATTTATAATGGAAAGATTAAAGTGCTTCAGTTTATATTATTGGTTTCATATTTAATCTGTTTCAAATCTGGATTTTTGTTGTTATTGTTGAAGAAACTGTAGTGTGATAGCTTTGAAATCAATCTCAATGGTTTTGTTGTACAATGCAATTTGATGGACATCTTGATTTAATGTGGAAAAGGAAATTTATGGGTTGAAAGGTTGACCGTAATTATTTTGTCATCATTCTCACCTACTATGCATGCACATATGCGCATAGCGCAAAACTACCCTCTATTCAGAAAGCAGACATTTATCTGAATAAAGGTTCCTTTCTTAAAGGTTCTTCTGCACTACTATTACTATTAATCTTCCCATCACTCATCACTCATCCCCTCCCACTTGTGACTGAGGACTGTAACTTTGTCACTTGTATCCTTACGATTTATATTGACTGTTTCCTAGTATAATTTGATTGCTTGTTGTACCCTATGACTATCATTAAGTGTCGTACCTTATGATTCTCGACTCTTGATGAATGTATCTTTTCCTTTATGTATACTGAGAGTATTTACATCCAGACAAATTCCTTGTGTGTCCAATCACACTTGGCCAATAAGGTATTCTATTCTATTTTAAAAAATACACTGATCAAATTTTAAAACTTTCAGACCAAATTAGACAATTAGATGCCCTGTTGGGCCATTGTTTCAGAGATATTTTTCTACCGAACACAGGATGATCAAGGGCGGACAAAAAAGTAATGGGAGAGGAAAGGGACAACTTCCTGTTGGTCACTGAGTTTCCTTGTGGAAGCACTGGGAGCACTGGAAATTCCCCTCCTTTCTGTTCCAAGTTAAAGGTCAGAACAATGAGAGTTTTAATAGTATATAGATGTATAAAGCAACCTTTTGAATCTAAAGAATGTCCAAGGAATTTCTGAATTGAAATGAGCTGAAGATCAGTTCACTTAACAAGGGCACAAGATTGGGAAAAGCTGAAATAATATCTCAGTTTTTGTAAATAAATAAATTATGGAAAAGTGAAAAAAAATACTGCAAAATACACTGACTCTTCAATCACCTTTTCTTCTCCTGTTTTTGATGAGAATGCCCTACAGTTTGAAAAAAGCTTTTAAACAATCACTGTCCTTTCCCTCTATAGAATAAAACTAATTTTTCAAAACAATTTTGTCCTTCTCTCTTAAAGTGAGAGGCCTATCAACTCACATATTTTGAAAGTGACAGTGCTTTTCAGCTGAATCCAAAGTATAGGAAGGAGGAATGTTTGGGTGGGAAGATCATTAGCTTCAAGCTCAGCTAGAAACAACACATGACAGGTCCTCCCTGAAGAGATGTTGAAAACTGAGAGTCAATTGTGAAAATAGTCATTTGGCAAGCAAGCAGCTCCACAGATTTGACGTCTTTAAGGTTCCAAGAACAGCCACAAACAAAGTTGACATATGCATGCTTAGAGAGTCGCCCACAGTGCAATAGGCAGCCAAATTAAACATGAAGAAATCAGAAGTCTTTTTTAATCCCACCCTCCACCTCCATCTGTTGAACCGACAATGCTATTTCTGCAAATAGATTAAAGTTGGGGAATGGATATTTTAATGTTTATAGGACAATTGAGTTATTCTGAGCTGATTTCAATTCTGTCACTTGAAGACAATCATTCTTTCAAGTTGCAGTCCACTAGAAGTCAGTCTTTGAGGACTGAATGGAACTTATTGCAAAATGCAAATGGGAAGGAAAGTGCTTTAGGGTCTCAAAAGACTTTGCAGGCTTGTTGTGTGCTTAACAAGCCAATCAGATAAGTTGCAAATCAACCCATGTTGTCTGTAATATAATTTTCTCATAATTTTGGGAGCAGGAGGAGAATGAGGGTGACATTTAATTCTGGATTAATAAATTACTTACATGCCTAGATATTCTAGGCTGTATCATTGCTATTTTTTATTTTTAAATATACATCAACATCAGTACATGAACATTGTGGCATCTGGGTATCATTCATTTTGATACAGACAACAATATTAATATGTGAATCAAGAATTACCAGTTTTTGAAGATGCAGAGGAACTAAAGGTCAAATTGCCAACATTTGCTGGATTATAGAAAAAACAAGGGAGTTCCTGAAAAACATCTGCCTCACTGACTATGCTAAAGCCTACTATTGTGTAGGTCACAACATACTGGCAAATTCTTTAAGAGATGGGAGTACCAGACCACCTTACCTGTCTCCTGAAAAACCTGTATGTAGGCCAAGAAACAACAATTAGAACCAGACATGGAACAACTGATTGATTCCAAATAGGGAAAGCAACAGGACAGCATTTTCATCCTGCTTACTTAACTTATATGCAGAATATATTATATAAAATACCCAGGCAGGATGAATCACAAGCTGGAATTAAGATTGCTAGGAGAAATATCAACAACCACAGATATGTAGACAGTACCATGCTAATGGCTGAAAGTGAAGAGGAACTAAAGAGCCTCTTGATAATAATGTTGAAAGAGGAGAGTACAAAAAGTGTGTTTGAAAATCAACATTAAAAAAAAAAAGATCATGGCATCATTTCCTGACAAATAGAAGGGGGAAAAATGGAAGCAGATTTTATTTTCTTGGGAGAAAAGCTATAAGAAACCTAGACATCATATTAAAAAGGAGATGCATCACTTTGTCGACAAAGGCCTATATAGTCAAGGCTATGGTTTTCCTAGTTATAATGTATGGCTATGAGATATGGACCATAAGGAAGACTGAAGCTGAAGCAGAGGTGGTATTCAGCAGGTTCTGACCAGTTCTGGAGAACCGGTAGCAGAAATTTTGAGTAGTTTGGCCAACCAGCAAATCCCACCTCTGACTGGAGATTTTACAGTATCCTTCCCCTGCCATGCCCACCAAGCCACGCCCACAGAACCGTTAGTCAAGAATATTTTTTTGAATCCCACCACTGGGCTGAAGAATTGATGCTTTCAAATGGTGGTATTGGAGAAGGCTCTTGAGAGTCCCTTGGAGTGCAAGGAGGTCAGATCAGTCAATCCTACAGAAAATAAACCTTCATTGTTCTTTCGAAGGACAGATACTAAAACTGAAATACTTTGGCTACCAATGAGAAGAGATGAATCATTGGAGAAGAGCCTGATGTTAGAAAAGATTAAAGGCAAAAGGAGAAAGGAGAAAGGGATTGTTGTGAATTAATAAAAAGTGAATTAATAAAAGTGCTTAATAAAGATTTTTAAAACCTTTAGAAAAGTGCAGGGTTCTGACCCTGCACTTCTGGTTGGCCGATAATAGCGACATCTGATTGGTCCGTTCAGGAGAATCTGATTGGCTATTAGTGGGCCTATCTCATTGGTTAAGGGAACTAATGCTTCCCGTTTCTTATTGGTACTTGATCAGCAGCTTGCCTATAAAAAGGGCTATTGCTGCCGTAGTTTTTGCTCTGTTCCACAATGTTAAATAAAGAGTTGAAGTTCACTGTTCATCGTCTCGTCTCCAATCCTTGTGCCCATGCGCAGAACATAACACTGGCGACGAGGGTGGGATTTGGAGATGTCAGAGCTGACTGAACACTACAGAGCGCCAAACAGAGCACGTGGCTGAAGATGCACCAACGGCTGAACCATGTCCAGCAGCGTCATACCACCCACTCCATTCGACCCAGCACAAGAAGACTGGGACTCATATATGGACCGATTCCAGATATTTCTGGAGACCAACAACTTGAAGGATGCCACTACTGGAAAGAAGCGAGCGGTATTCCTAACTCACTGCGGGCCGACCATGTTTAAGATGGCCAAGGCACTAGCCAAACTGGCTGAGGTGAAGTCCATGGACTGGGACGTCCTCGAGCCTCTTCTACAGGCCCACTACGCACCAACCGTACCAACGCTTGTTCGAAGACATGAATTTTATCAGAGAGACCAGCGGAAGGGAGAAAGCGTTGCAAATTTCATTGCGGATCTCCGGAATCTGGGAGGCCTCTGCAGGTTCACCGACCTCGAAGAGGCCTTGAGAGACCGAATAGTTCTGGGATTAGATGCATTCGGCATCCAAAGTAAGCTGATGGCGAAAGGCAACATTAGCCTTGCAGATGCCATCGCTGATGCTACTGCAGCAGAAGCAACCAGGAAGTCGGCTGCACGAATGCGCTGCACCCACGCCCCGCTCCGCCAACTCGCCGGTGAAATCTCGCCTCACCTGGAGAGACAAGCAACGACAGCCCACCATGAGGACCTCGAATCGTCATCAGAAAGCGATGAAGAAGAGGTCAACAGGCTCCGGTCTGAACGAGACCAATGCCATCAATGTAACCAGAGAGTACAGTACCAATGCGCTGGTTGTGGGGCAAACCACCCACGATCAGACTGCAAATTCCTCGACACGCTCTGCCCTGTGTGCGGGAAAAGAGGTCACATCAGAAGAGTTTATAGAAGCAAGCAAGGATCCAAAACCCCTCAGAGGGGGGCCAACTATCGCCAGCCCACAGGAAGTCATCCTGTGAATCGAGAAAACTTAACCCACCAATGGAACAACCACTCCTACAGAAACAAACCACTAGCCCAGTCAACGAAGCGGGAAGAGGCACACCAAACCATTACAATCGGTCATGCATCATCATTTGCTAAGAAGATCCAGGTGAAGGTCGCTATCGAAAACCAGCCCTGCATGATGGAAGTCGATTCAGGATCGTCCCTCTCGATGGTTTCCTGGAAGACCCTTAAACAATTAATCCCCACCATCTGGCGGCAAGACCTCAGATTCCAAAGAATCATACTTAAGGACTATCAGGGAAATCGAATTCCAGTCATGGGATCCAGCAAACTCCGTGTCTCATTTAAAAATTGTACTGCATCCCTACCACTAACCATAGTCGACAGGGATCGGCCTAGTTTGTTAGGCCTCCAATGGTTCGCTCTACTTGGAATTGAAGTAGCCGGCATTCACCGAACCAACAGTGACGACTGGGAAGAAGCCATCATCTGGGAGTTCCAGGACGTCTTTACAGAGAAATTAGGCGAGTACAAGGGGACCCCGATATCATTTAACCTTAACACCAAAGTAGCTCCAATCTGCCTTAAGCCTCGTCGAGTTCCATTTGCCCTTAAACCAAAGATTGACGAGCAGCTTGATAAATTAACAGCCCAGGGTGTGTTAGAACCAACCGACCATGCTCCCTGGGAAACCCCAATCGTAATACCCATCAAGCCGGATGGATCGTTAAGAATTTGTGGGGACTACCAAGCCACCCTGAATCACGCCCTTCAGCAGAAGGCTTACCCGGTACTGGTGGTACAACACTTTCTCCGCTCCCTGGGGGGCGGAAAAGTCTTCGCTAAATTGGATTTAGCACAGGCATACTAACAACTGCCTGTAGACAAAAAAACGGCACAAACAATCATTATGCACCGAGGTGCATTTAAGTGTAACCAACTCCAATTCGGAGTTAGCGTAGCCCCAGGAATTTTTCAGAGCTTGATGGAGAGACTACTACAGGGTATAAAAGCGGTTGTAACTTATTTTGATGATGTTTTAATTGCTGCTCCAACTAGAGAAATACTAAGGGAGCACCTGAGGTTAGTTCTCCAGAAATTTAAAGACTCTGGCCTTAAAGTAAAAAAAAATAAGTGTCAACTGTGTACGGATAAAGTAGAATTTTGGGGGTACTTAATCGATAAACAAGGCATTCACCCCACCGATAGCAAGCTTAGGGCAATCAAAAATGCTCCCAGGCCCCGAAATAAGACTGATCTCCAAGCTTTCCTGGGCCTTATCAATTTCTACAACGTGTTCCTGCCCCACAAAGCGACCGTAGCTGAGCCCCTACATCATCCATTGGACAAAAAGGCAACCTGGGTCTGGGGACATCGAGAGGAACACACGTTCCGACAAGTAAAAAACTTATTGACTTCAGACGCTGTTTTGATGCAGTATAATGAGACTTTGCCTTTAACGATTACATGTGATGCATCACCATTCGGAGTGGGTGCCATTTTGAGCCATGTGTTACCAAACAGTAGTGAAGCCCCTATTGCCTACTTTTCAAAAACGCTATCAAAAGCTGAACGTAACTATAGTCAAATCGATAAAGAGGCTCTTGCTGTCGTTTCTGCTGTTAAACGATTTCATGAATATATTTATGGGCAAGTTTTTACTATAGTCACCGATCACAAACCTTTGCTGGGGATTATAGCGGGGGACAAGCCAACCCCTTATATATTATCTCCCAGAATGACTCGCTGGTCGGAATTCTTGGCTGCATATAATTGTAAACTGCAACACTGCCTGGGGAAAGCCATCCCCACGCTGACGCACTAAGCCATGCACCACTTCCAGAAACCATTGACGACCCAGCTCCAACCATCGTGATGCTCCAGATTGAAACACTTCAATCACCACCACTGACAGCTCGAGATATCACGATCGAAACCAAACGTGATGCTGTTTTGGCGCGAGTTCTTAGCTAGGTTGAGCGAGGATGGCCATTGGATCAAATCCCTGACAACTTTGGTCCCTTCAAGAATCAACAGACGGAACTGTTTTCACAGAAAGGCTGCATAATTTGGGGGGATAGAGTCATCGACCCAGAGCGGCTGCAACGAGCGGTATTGAAAACCTTGCATGAAGGCCACCCCGGCACAGTGCGTATGAAGGCGCTCGCATGAAGCTACACGTGGTGGCCGGGTATCGACAAGCAAATCAAAGCCTGGGTAACAACTTGTTACAAATGCCAGGAAGTCAGCAATGCCCCACCGAAAGCAACCCCAACAGAGTGGGAAACACCCAGGGGACCATGGTCCCGTATTCATATTGACTTTGCGGGACCTACTAAAGGACACACATTCCTAGTAACGGTGGATGCCTACTCAAACTGGCTTGAAATCCATGAAATGAAAAGTACCACAACCGAATCCATCATCAGAAAATTGGACAGATTATTCGCAACCCATGGACTGCCAGACATTCTGGTATCCGACAACGGACCCCAGTTTATCGTGCTTTCTTTTGAACAGTATTTAGTGGACCGTGGTATTCGCCATGCGCTAACTTTGCCGGCTCATCCTGCGGCCATTGGAAGAGCCGAGTGCATGGTACAATTCGTCAAAAAAACCCTACATAAAATGGACTATGGCGATATCGAAGATAAGATTAACCGGATACTCCTCCTTCAACACATCACTCCGCACAGCGTCACTAACAAGACTCCGGCCAAATTGTTAATGGGACGGAAACTCCACTCCCACCTTGACCGACTACACCCATCGTACGAACCAGAAAAATCACACGGATCCAGTAGGAAATGCCGCAAATTTCAGATAGGCGACTTAGTCTTCGCTAAAAACTTTTCTGGCGATCCTTTGTGGGTCGAGGCAACTGTAATACAAGTCACAAGACCCAGGTCGTACCGAGTAAAAAGTCGCGACGGAAGAATATGGAAGCGCCATATTGATCAGCTGCGTTCAAGGCTGCAACCTCATTTCTGTGACTCTGGTAACTTCCAAACTGAGGGGGGAGGAGATGCTGAGGAGATCGAGTTCGAAATGGCAGAAAGCACGAGTGGAAGAAGTGAGCATTTGGAAGAACCAGAGAGGGTGGTGGACTTGCCTCAAAGAGACACCTTGTCAGAAGCAAGCCCACAAAGGCAAGAGGACAACGAGGACATTAGCGGCACCGAGTTTTTAAATGAAGGTTCGGAGGCACCTACTCATCAGAAAACGTCCCGCCCAAGCAAGACTATAAACAAGTACTGGGGGGACAGCAAAAATCTAGCAGACAATCTAAACAACCTGCCTACCTCAAGAATTACATCACCGCACCCCTTAAATGGAACCTGGGGGGAAGGGTGTTGTGAATTAATAAAAAGTGAATTAATAAAAGTGCTTAATAAAGATTTTTAAAACCTTTAGAAAAGTGCAGGGTTCTGACCCTGCACTTCTGATTGGCCGATAATAGCGACATCTGATTGGTCCGTTCAGGAGAATCTGATTGGCTATTAGCGGGCCTCTCTCATTGGTTAAGGGAACTAACGCTTCCCGTTTCTTATTGGTTATTTGATCAGCAGCTTGCCTATAAAAAGGGCTATTGCTGCCATAGTTTTTGCTCTGTTCCACAATGTTAAATAAAGAGTTGAAGTTCACTGTTCATCGTCTCGTCTCCAATCCTTGCGCCCATGCGCAGAACATAACAGGGATGGCAGAAGATTAGATACTTTGGTAATGCCATGAATTTGGGCAAACTCTGGGAGGCAGTTGGAATAGGGGAGGCTGCTATGCTGTAGTCTATGGGGTCATGAAGAGTTGGACACAACAACTGAACAACAATATAATATCTAACTATGTATAATTCTTTGCCATTAATTTTTTCTTTTCTTTGTTTTCTGTTATTAACTGGCAATTAAGGAAATACATAATTTCCCTTATGAAAGCACTTCACATTGCCTTGGCAAGCTTGATCTATACACTTAATTGCCCACAGAGGCTTGGGCCAGGCATGTAGAAAAGCCTCTTCTCCAATCCCCAAAGTTCTTGAAAATATTGGTTGAGGCAATGGAGAAGGCAAAGTGATTCAACATGTCTGCTTTGAATTACTTTTAGAAGTAGTAAGGTAAATGTAAAAGTTCCCATTGCTCATACATGCTAGTCATTTCCGACAGTAGTACAGATCATCTAAAACTTTGGTGAAAGAAATAGGCCTTTCAAAAGTCTGTTTGTGACACTGTCTGCCTCTGTTTGTAAAATGATTCTTATACAGCCAGACAGAAAGCCTGGGCAGAAACGAGGGTGCCTGAAGCAGGGGTTTCAGAGTGGGTGTCTACTCTTATTTTTTTCCCAATTATCTGGAAGAACGATGTGGCTAATTGAGGTCTAATTACATTCCTCCTGTTCTATCAGCGGTCTCATCTCATTAGATCTACCATTTGAGTCTTAGGGAGATGGGTACATAGCTAGCAAAGAACTTGTCCAAAAGGGAGAAGCTCTTGTGTTACCCCCAACCCCCCTAAGAAAAATCTGGATTTAACTCCTAGAGTCCTTCTGGTTTAACTGGAAACTGACATTTTAGACTTCTGCAATTTATAATATTGCCTTGGAGGCTATATTTCTACAGAGGTATCCTTCTTATAGAACATGATGAGAAAAAGTTACATACTGGCATCCCACTTATCTCGCTGTAATTCTTAGGATCTTATGCATTCCAATTTCAAAGGCAGAAGGTGTTTATTTATATTACTTATAACACTTCTTATAACTTCAGTACAATAGAAAATCATCAGTGAAAAAATTCTCATAGCAGCATCCCTATTTCAGAAGAATAATCATTTAATCATTTTTACCTTTTTTGTAGCTGGCACTACAGTATTTAGATATTTGACAGAAAAATATACTTTGATGACATTGTAATGTTGGGAAGGGGTAACACTCTATTTTCTAATGAAGGAATCCTGTCAGTCTCTTGCACCTGGTTATCTAACAATTTCACTTTGTTCTAAGCTTGTTCATTCTGAGGATATACCATGTATTCCAACAGAAACAAATACTATTGCAAGAATGTGTGCACCTTCAAGTCATTGTTCAGTCCTGACAATTGCCCAGCCTAGTCCCTGAACTTTTTTCTTGGCAAAATTTCAGAACTTGCTTCTTATTACCTGCTTTTTAGGGCTGAGGGAGGATGATTGGCCCAACATCACTCAGCTGGCTTTGTGCAGGATTAGAACTGTCTTCTCGCCTGGTGCCTTCATCACTACACCAGACAAAAGTGTGCACTGGAATTGGGAGCTTGTTTGATTCTTCTTAAAAACATCAAACCTAAAAACATGGTTTTATCATCTGGCGTGAGTATCCAGTAACAGTGATGTACAGCATTTAAGGTTCTAAGCATTTCTAGGAAAACTGATTGTACTCTTCCACACATTATATTTTTATTGATTTTTCAAATAGTCTTTGTTGTTCTAAATTATTGTTGTTGTTGCCTTTCTAATTATTTATATTGTTTTTTTTTTTTTATGTTTTGGGTTAAAAAACTCAAGTAATGGATGTGAGATAGATAGCAAATAAATGTAACAAACAAATAAACGTGAAATTGTTGCTGCTCTCCGAGCTTGCATTACTTTATTACTTTATTTATTATTTATTTATTTATTGGAATTTGTCAAACAAGAACAAGAATAAGAAAATAAAAATACAATGACAAGGATGATAGGCACGTTAGTGCATTTATGCAAGCCCCCTCTACTGCCTTTTTTTTATTATTTATAAAATAGATTGATGTGGCTGCCAAACTCATACGCAGTGATTCCAGACAGTATAAAATATTAAAATCAACAACATAAAAACCACAAGAGCTTCTACCATATCATGGTGGCAACAAGCACAGTCATACTACCCTGTTTCTCCAACAATATGCCTTCCCCCAATAGGAAGTCCCAGCATGTTTTATAGGCATGAAATGAAATTAAGCCCCTCCCTCCAAATTAAGGCCTATATTAAAACATGCGAAATGGGGAGGAATGGTGGGGGGGGCTTGCTGTTAGGAAGTACTTTTGTTGCACACCTGGATATGGTGCTGCCTGCGTTGACCCTGATACGAAGTGCCCCACCAATGCTGAGGTCAACATCCAAGCCGTCGCCACCCACCCAAAGAGGCAAGGGGAGGGGAATTAAGTCACCCCCGAAAAGACGGCCTAGACATTTTTTCGGGGCTCAAAAAAAAATAAGACCCAGCCTTATTATATGAGAAACACGGTAGCAGTTTGATTGGGAGTGTTGAGACTTTGGGATTACGGCCACAGGCATGAGGACAATAGCCTTTGGCTGAGTCATGCTAGGACTGAGTGGCTATGGATGTCTGGAGCTTCAGGGACTGGGGCTTTAGTTCTGGATGGGGCTGAATTGCCCCAGACAAACTCAGTGTACAACTTGTGTGTTCTTCTGGATTCTCATCTCCTGCTCAAAGAGCAGGTGGTGGGGATGACTAGGAGAGCCTTTGTGCTGTTTGTGTGCCAGTTGTTCGTTCCCACTCCTAGATAGGAGTCCCTGGGCTCAGTCATTCAAGCCCTGGTCATCTCACCCTTGGACTATTGCAATAAGCTCTACATGAAGCTACAGTTGGCATAGAAAGCATCTATATGGGTAGTTCTTGGGGTCCCTGGGGTGTCCCATGTAACACCATTGTTCTACAAGCAACAAAGGATGTCAGTTTGCTTCTGGATACGAATAGTTTTAGGAAATAATCATCAAAGTGTTTACAACACTGTTTATTACACTGATATTCATTCTATCATAAAGAAGCATGGAGGTTAAAGTTACCCACTAAGATCATAAATTGAAGCAGCTCAAAACTAGCCCAGACTAGGTTAAGCAAGTTGGGAGGTATCTTGCCAGGCAATGGGGCAACTGATACACTAGAAGACTTAAAAGCCTACCTGTTTGGCCTTATCTACAGGCATTCACACTCTCAGGAGTGGAGACTCTTGTCACTAATGGAGAATCTTTAAACATCAGTGCTGTTACTCCGCTACTGAAGATTAAAGACCTAAAATACAGAACAGCAGTTCTCTGAGAGAGTGAGGCCACCATCTTTGTCCAAATGGTTCACAGTAATACACTCCAAATTTGCACATTAATCTACCACCAAATTATAAGTGAATGAAACCTTGGAACTTATAGACATGGTGTTGGCCATTAACATCTTAAGGCCCAATGTGCCAGCAATGTGACCATTGAAGAATAGGTATGAGTAAACTCAGAAAAGGACATCAGAATGAGATTCCCAGTCTCTTTTCCTCCTGAAACAGTGAATGTAGTGCCCTCCACTATACCTCTAATTTATCTCCTGCTACAATATTCAAGTTCTCAGCCAGATTTTAAAAAGTAAAGGTTCCCCTCACACATATATGCTAGTCATTTCTGGCTCATCTCGGTTACAAAGTCAAAGAGCCAGTGTTGTCTGAAGATGTCTCCATGATCAGGTGGCCAGCATGTCTAAGATGCTGAGCTTGTCGATCAGAAAAGTCGGCAGTTTGGCAGCCAGACTTATATTCACATAATTACAATCTCACAATCACCACACAAGCCAGGTATCAGAGATTTGACAATGCCACTCATACCTCAGTCAACACATGAATCCAGAGTGGCTAGACCTAAAACACCATGTAACTTGAAAAAAAATTCTACCACTCTCTATGCCACTGGAAGGTTCATTTCTTCATGGAAGTCTAATTTCATTACAGATGTTGATCCATACTGAGAAGAAAACAAAAGGAAGTTATGGGTGCTTTAAAAAGAAATAAATATTCCACTGCATTGAGCAATGAATACATCCTGGTAAATCTATGAAAAATTCCATAGATGTCCATAGATTCTGGGCAGTAAAGAAACGGCATCCATTGTTCCCACTGAGGATGTGAATTATAATTGCTATGGTAATTATGAGCCAAACTGGATTACCATGGTAACTGGCTTTTAACCATTTGCACCTGAATAATAAAAATATATATACATTTCATCCTTTTTATTCAGCCTTCAGCCATTTTGTAACTATTTCTCCTTAGGGCCTAGAATTGTACAACAGAGACGGGCAGATTTCCAAGTAAGATAAAAAGCCTGTGGAAATTGTTGGGCAGAATTGAATGATGCAACTTTTACACTCCAGTGGTAAATATAAAGATGCTTAATAATGTATATTCTATGGCATAATGTAATTCACAATCCATACAGTTTCTTCTCATTCCTCTTCCAAAGGATACCTCAATAATATTACTGAAGGTTTACCATTACAGGAAGAAATTATTAAGAAAATATTGGAATGTGCTGAGATGAGTAGATTGACATTTGAAATTAGAGAGCAAGAGGATAAACAATTTTATGAAATTTGGGATCTTTTTTATCAATGGCTAGATGATAAAATACGATAATAGAATATTTAGAATGCTAGAATATCTTTATTTTGCTATTTTGCTATTATTTTGTTATTTGACATTATATTTATAAAGGGTTTTTTAGGATTGATTTGATATGATTATATGATTTGTTATAGAATAAACTGGTTTAAAGTATTGTTAGCTCATAAAGCATGAATGATTAAAAATATAGTCAAAAACTTCTTTTTTTAGTGATATTAGGATATATAAGTTTGGATTGACAACATGAGTTGTTATGTAACATAATTGTAACTGAGACTACAGAATGAATGCACAAAAATGATGAACCAACTGACACACTGGATGTACATATGAGAGTTGATGTTTTTATGTTTTGTTTGTCTTGTTTGTTTGTAGAAAATTAATAAAATCTTTTTCAAAAAAAAAATATTACTGAAGGTTATTCCTCAGATTGCTAACTGAATTAATGGCAGAAACCATATTTGAAGTAGTACAATGCTGTGTCTGATAGGTTAGATTTTCGCAGTGTTCTCCAAAGCAGCTTCATTTGGAAACCATCTGGAATCTGCAGTTGGTCCAGAATGCAGTAGCATATGCATTCTGGTCACCTCATGGTCTGCCTTAGTTGTATCACTCATATGAATTCCACTGGCTCCTAGTTGTTTTCTGAGTACAATTCAAGATGCTGGTTATTTTTGTTAAAGCTTGACATGGACAGGCCAGGTTATTTGTAGGAATACCTCTGTGTCAACTGATATGACTTTGGAGCAGTGGTGGGATTCAAATTTTGTTACTACTGGTTCTGTGGGCATGGCTTGGTGGGCGTGGCAGGGGAAGGATACTGTAAAATCTCCAGTCAGAGGTGGTATTTGCTGGTTCTCTGAACTACTCAAAATTTCTGCTACCGGTTCTCCAGAACTGGTCAGAACCTGCTGAATACCACCTTTGCTTTAGAGGCATGCCTTCTCCAATGTCATGCCAATGTGGTCATTAAACAAGACATCATGTGACTGCTCATGTAACTGATTTCTTGAATGACCACAATTCAGCATTGCCAACTGAGATCGTTAAGCGATTGCTTAACAGGTAGTATAACCCCAAGCCATGGACCAGTCCTGGTCTGTGGCTCGTTGGGAATAGGGCTGTGCAAGCAGCGGGTGAGTAAATGAGGGGTCATTTGAGCATGAACAGGAACTCAGTTGCACACACAACCCCCTCCTCCACACACATACTGCTGCTACCAGTCCACGAAGCCAGAAAAGTTGGGGACCCAATAGTATAGCAGACAGATATGTAGGCAAGGAGTATAATCCTCCCTGCTGAAATCCAACCAGGATTTCCAACCTCAGAGGAAAAGATACTCATGTGTGGTTTGCCCTGGACTTCCCAGGGCATTCCGTACCTGTCTAAGTCACCTCACCCTTCTTTTCTTACTATGTTTCTTCTCTGCTCTCTGCTTGGATTTTGGGTGTCTCTCTCTATCATCTCCAGGGTTGGCTGAAAGAGCTGCCTGCCAAAGGAATTCAGCTCCCTTCTGTGTGTGCAGAAGGGAATGGCTTTGGTGGGGTTTAGGAACAGGGCTCAGATATTCAGAATTAACCTTGGTTTCTACTCCCCTCCCCCAAACTTCCCATTCACATGGAAGAGAATTCTTTTGACAAGATGTGGGAACATTTCTATACCCCTCCAAAGTTGCCCTTAGCTCTACTTGGCAAGCAGCTCCTTCAGCCAGCCCCCAGAGATGAGACACAGAATCTCCTTGGCAAGTAACAGCCATTTGCAACCTTCCCTACTGGCTTCCCTATTGACTTTTTTGGGGAATCCAGCAGAAAAAAAATTGCAAATGGTGATCACATATTCCCAAAGTATTTGCCAAATGATCGTAAATAAGAATTTGTTGCCAATAAGGAACCCTGGAATTGAAAATATTAAAAAAAACAATAACATTGTTCCCTAAGAAGATTTTTAAGCTGTGAAGGAGAGAGAAAAGGGAAAAGATTTGGGTTTTTTTTTCTCCTTTTCCTATACTGACAACTAAGAGACTTAAGCAAGAAATTGGAAAAAAAATCCACTTTGACATTAATAGGCATTTAATGCTGAAAATAAAAAGTCAAAGGGATAATAAAGATTTCTGGATAATCTTTTTTGAAAACAGGAAAGGAGAGAAAAAGAATAAAAGGGCAGGATCTGGAAGGGAGACTGCCTGGAATTAAAAAGAACTTACAGCAAAATCTCAACAAGACTTCCAAAAGATACATTTTAACTGAAACATCGCAACAAAATAGTAAAACCCCAGGAAGAGAAAGTGGAAAAAGAAATAAGAAGAAACAGCCTAGGACTATTTGGATTACTTGGTGATCTCTGGATTTTTGGTTATTGTATTTGAATGACTAAAATCAATCGGGTGGTTGTTTAAAACTGTTTAAAATGGCTCCACTTTTAGAAGAACTGAAAATGGAACTTAAAAAGTACAAAGAAGATGCACAAGAAGGGAGAGGTTCTTTTGGCTTCGTATTTCAGTTCTTAGAAATGGAGATTTGGAACTTTGAGAAACAACAAGAAATGCCTGCAGAACAAGAAGATTGTGACAAAGAAGAAGCCATCTTTAATGAACAAGTAATCCGAGGTGGGGGGGAAAAAGGAAAGGGAGGAAAGAGAATGGAAAGTTTAAGATTGGGAAAAACACCCCCCCCCCAAAAAAAAAACCAGAGTGAAAATAAGTATAAAATCAGAAAGCAACAGAAGAGGGAAATGCAGAAGAGAGAATTAGAAATAGAGAGACAAGGGGGTAAAAAGGGGAGGGAGAAGATGAGAGGGAAGAAAGAAAGGAAAAGAAGTTATAAAGGACATAAACAAAATATAGAGGAACAGGGCCTATATAGAGATAATGGGTGAAAATTTAATGGAAAAATGGATTCTGCAAAGGTACATAAGATAGTATTGTTATATTAGAAATAGAAATAATTTTAGAAAATATGAAACAATGTATGATTAAAATGTTTTATAAAATTGCTATTGTAATTCAGTGGAATGCTTGTCAATAAATAAATGTAACAAAATGAATATTTAATGATTTATAAAACATATGTGAAGAGAAATAAGGGAAAATTAATTATGGAGACTATATGTGTCTTTAAGGAAGTATGATATTTAATTGAAAAGAAATGTTAAAGATGTTAAGATTTTAAGATTTTAATGATTATTAATGATAGAACTGAATTGGAATGGAATGAGGGTTTATAATTACATATATTTATAATCCCTTTTTAAAAATAATATAGTGTGTATTATAAGAGTTGCAAATCCATCTAGTTAACTCATGATTTCTAGAACCACTGAAAGGGAGATATATGGCAACCCAGCAGAATAGTGTTATGTTGTTTTCTAGTTTTCCAGTATGTCTTTTCTGGATGGTGGGTGGGGAGGAGTTGAGGTGATTGCAATAGCAATTACAGTAACAATATACAGTATATGCACGACAGTTTGTTAAGGATGCATATTTGCCTTGGCTTATTTCCAGGATGAAGTTTCTTCCTCTCTTAAAGCCATCCTTGTGCTGAAATAATTTAACATATGATTCTTCCAAAATTAGTATCTTCTTATATATTATTTAAACACTTTTATTGTGAATACATCTGAGTCTCTCTGTGCCGTCTAGAGAGCAGAGTACAGCAGTATGCTGCCAGCTTGACAAGTAGCATTACATAGTCAAAGGAAGCCAAGAAAAATATGAATTCTTTTTCTAATCAGCATGTTTTGTAACCCACTTGTTTTTCTTCATCCAAACTCTCATGATATTATTTCACTGGAAACCCAACAAGATTTCAAGAGTTCAGTTGTTTCCTTGAATTTCAGGTCTTGAGAATTTTAGCCACAGATGGCTTACCTTGATTAACCTCAAAAAGCTTAACAGGATCAGATGTGGATGGGAAACCACCAGGAAATCCCAGAAACACAGGCAAGACCAGGAAATTAAAAAAAACAACAGAAGGTGGCAAACCATATCCATACTGTTGCCAAGACAATGACATGGACAGTTTTATGTTGAATAAAAGAAAAGAAATATTGAAGTAGACTTCAATCTTTGGATATACCTAGAAATGTTAAAATATATATATAAGTATGCACAGGCCGTGTAGAATGCAACTTTAAAATATGTCTGTTTGTTACATAACCCTGAAAAGTATTTATTTATTTGTATTCCATCTTCATTATTATTTACTCAAGATGAACATATCCAACATTCTTTCATCCTCTTATTTTTCCACAATAACAACCTATAAGATGAGTTGGGCTGAGAGAGTGACTGATCCAAAGATGCCCAGCTGGCTTTCATGGCTAAGGTGGGATTTGAACTCATGGTCTTCCACTTTCTAGCCTGGTGCCTTAACTATCAGATCAAACTGGCTCTCAGTCTAAGTATATTGTTATTCAAACATAATTATAAATTTATTATTTGAATTTATTTTAAAATGTTCTAATTGTTTATTACAAATCTAAACATAAGCTATAGGTGATGCACATCCGTTCAGTTTTGCCTATTTAGGAAAATTTGGTGTACAAAAAGTTGGAAAAAAGAAAAATAAAGAAAACATTTGATTTTCAGAAAAAGCTAAGAAAAGGTGGGAGGTGAGAAAGAAGGCTTAAAATAATCTTGTTGACAAGTGCTACTTAATCAATTTCATTTTCTGAATCTGAAATAATGTTACAGTGCTATCAGTTATTTCAACTACTTCTGGGTCTGTATTTTCTTATCACTTATTATTTTCATGGACTTGAAATCCATGAAAATGTAATAAAAGTATTTTCTATTCTTGTACATGTTTCTGGATTTTGTATTCTGTCATTCCTAATTCCAACTAGTTCTTTCACAGTTTTTATGTATCATTTTAGAATAAAAATTTGGAAAATATTTCATTAAAAAAACACAGAATTCCTTCTTCATAAGGCTTTGAAAAAAGGAAAACAACTCATATTATCTGTGTTAGTGTCACACATACACAGAAATACACACACTTTTCATTTTTTTTTACAAGAACAGCTATAGAAGGAAGTTACTGTCTAGATTTATCTTTCACCCACTGAAAAATAAGAGGTGGCATAACTGATTCCTCAAGGTAACCCATGACTGGAAAACTTACCGCCAGGAGGCTGTCGTGAAAGTTCTAGAAATAATAAGCCTATTTTCAGGCTTTCTTAATTAAATGACCGGTCTACATAGTCAAAAGTGGGCTAGAAAGTGCCATGGTCTTTTGCTTTTCACTTTCTTATTTTAGGCCATAGGATGCTTTTTGTCACAAATCATACAAAGCAAGTTGTGAAATTTTTGAAAGCGGTAATGTTGCCCACTCCTCCTTTTAAATCTGGTTGTGCTGGGTGATAAAATATAAATTTAAGGAAATTAAGCAGGGGTGGGATTCAAAAATTTTAATAACCAGTTCTGTGGGCGTGGCTTAGTTGGTAGGCATGGCTTCATGGTCATGTTATTGGCTGGGCGTGGCCAACTCAATACCACTCACATCGAGGCACACATCTCCTTGCCTGGCCTCTCATGACTGTGGGGATGCTTCAACAGTCATAAGTGTGGGAAATGGTCATAAGTCACTTTTTTCAGTGCCATTGCAACTTTGAATGGTCACTCCACACAAGCAAAGTAGGGGAAAAAAACTCCAGAGAAGTTCCTGAGACAGGAAGTCTAGTCCTGCCAAGAATGTAATAAAGGGTTAATGGAGAGGCAGTTTCTGTAAGCAACACCAGAATGTTTCCTTCCTGCCTTCCTTACAGGATAAGGCCAGTAATTTCTTCTAACAACCAGTTCTCCAAACTGCTTAGAATGTTAATAACCTGTTCTAGTGAATTGGTAGAATCCCACCCCTGCTCCTAAGCCATCCTACAGATGGCCCAGCTTTGCTCCCACATAATATTTAATGGGGGGAAGGAGAGAGTGTGGAAACTCCAAAATGTGTCTGTTTATTCCAGCAAGCAAACTTCAAGGAGTTGGTGTTAGCTTTAAAGAAACCCAGTCTTACACAGAGTCTAACTCCCACTGAGAACTTGAGACAAAATCCCAGAGGGAGGGTCCTATAAAAAATAGGGACTCTCTAGCACTTTCTCAATGCCCGTTTTGGTTTTCACCTCCCTTTCAGCATATGGGAAAGAGATGAAAAAGATCAGAAGTGGATGAGCCCCTGAATCCATTTGAATGATATTTACCCAAATTGCACCAATGTGATTTCCCCCCTCTCCCTCCCAATTTTATTTACTTTGTTTTGAAAAAAGAAAAAGGTAATGTGAAAGAAAGTGGCAGCTTCAATTTTGGGAAGGCTGGGGAAAAAATCCCTGCAATACAATTATGGTGGTGTGTCACTGTGTAGAGCCAGCTCATGATATAGAGTCTGTTCACTGAGAAAAAGGGATGACTGGACTTTTTATAGCTATAAGTCCACATACAGCTTTATCATTTATTTTTTATCATCCCTTGCTCTCATTTCTTCCTCTTTGCCAGACGATCAATCTATGCAGCTTTCTTCAGACTTGTTTACTGAAAGTAACTCTTCCCTGAAGGACCTAATTAAGGTTTGCTTATATCCATGCCTTAATTCTGCAAACATGGCACCCAGTGGATTTTTTCACACATTGAGAAAGGAATTGTAAAGAAAGGAAGGTGAAGGTTAGGATTTGTCTTTGAAAAATAAATTTCTATTTCCCTTACAATATATTTCAAAGTAACTGATTTTTACCAATATGAAAACAAACTGAGCTACATGATTGATTGATTGACCATTTTCATTATTTATTGAGTTTTAGCAACCACCTAGATAAATGAGTTATGCCTAACCTGATCATTCAAGTCTTCCTATGTGTCTCTATTGCCAACCATCTTACTCTGGTCATCCTCTTCTCTTTTCTTTCCCAGCATTAGAGCCTTCTTCAGACAGGAGAAGGTCCTTGCATGATGTGTCCAGAATAGAATAATTTGAGCCTGGTCATTTGTTCCTCCAATGAGAACTTTAGGTTGATTTGCTTGATGACCCATTTGTTTGGAGTACATTAACAATAATTTTGTTGGCTGGTTGCAGGATCACAAGGCAAAAACAAATAACCACTTTTATTTTATATTATCTGTATGAATATTCTCCATGATATTCCTACAACAATGCATGTTTAATTGCATATGAAGAGAAGAAGCAGGAGTGCCTTCTTTTCTTATTGAAAGCATTGCACAGGTTTCTTTGAAATAATAAAATATTGCATTGTTTTCGCAAAGGTGCTTTTAAAATACCTGTAAGAAAACTTCCTGCTTCTGCTCATTACGAAAAGTCTATTATCCTCTATATCCGGCGGGTCAAACCCAAGGCCTGCGAGCCACACCCGGCCCATGAGGTGCTTAAATCTGACCCATGGGGCCAACCTGGAAATAGCAAAGGATCGTCCCACGGTGCCCAGTGCTGCATTTTCAGCCTGGATGGCCTCCTGCAGCACTCTGCTGTCCAAAATGAACTGCAGGGAGGAGCATACAAGGCCCCGCCATGGCCCATTTTGGTTGGCAGCGTGCTGCAGAAGGCCATCTAGGCTGAAAATGGAGCATGAGGGGAGGGGTTTGCACAGCTCCCTGTGCCCTGTTTTGGCCAGCAGGGTGCTTGAGGAGGCATCTGTCCTGTCTCCTCCTCCAGCCAGCCCACAGAAGAGAACTACAATGCTGATCCAGCCCTCGAAGAAATCCAGTTTGACATCCCTGCCCTATATGATGCATTCCCTATGGTTTGGAATATAGATCCCATCATCTTAGCTAGCACAGCCAATGGACATAATAGCTCTGAACAAAAGGGGATTAGAGTCCAAGACTTCTAGTCAGCAAATGTTTCTGAGAATCCTACTTCTCAAGCGATAATCTAAATTTTCTAAACCTCTCCTCAGGTCTTTAGAGAAAAGAAAAAGATCTAGAATTTCAGAATCAGAGGAAAGAAACAGAAGGTAGGGTAAGATGACTCTAACCTAAGAGGTCTTACCATTCAATATGCAAACACAGATAGTTATGAATGAAATCATCAGTCCAGCTAGCCAGGGCGGCCTGATTGAAAATGGCTGTCCAGGGTTTCTTGTTCTTTCAGATTAGGCTCTCAAGGGACATGATAAGATGGCCAAGCCAGACTTTATATATATATATATATATATATATACACACACACATACATATACATATACATATACATATACATACATACATACATACATACATACATACACACACACACACACACATATATATATATATATATATATATATATATATATATATATATATATATATATATATATATATATATATATGTGTTTTCTTAAGTTTTCGCGGGTACTTACATGTCTGGCATTCAGCTTTGTTCGGGTATTTTCCCACGTGGTGCTTTTAAAGTTGTAGCAACGTTTCAGCAGAATCTCATCTGCCATCATCAGGCTTCTGTATGGTATTTGTCTGTGAGTCAGACTTTTACAGTGGTTTCAGATTTAAATTTGGGGCAGCCTATTGCTGTGTCAGAATGGTTTTTTCTTCCTCCTGATTGGTTGAGAGTCTTGGTCTGTGTTTATTGGTCTTGGAGTTTGCTGTGTTCTGCTTCTAATATCTTCTGTCTGTTTTTTTTTGGGGGGGGCTCTTTTTGTATCTTGATTGGCTGGCAACATTGTGTTACTTTATTGGAGGCCTTTAGTGCAGCTTGGCTTCGGGTAAATGGACGGCTATCATTCGTTAGGAAGCTGGGTTTCATCTGGGTGCCTGGTTGGGGTGTGTTCGAGCTGGAGGTATCAGGGGGGATCTGTTTGTGCCCAGGTGTTTGCCTGGCTTGTGGTGTGGAGATTTTTTTGTTTGTGAGTGCAGGCTTCAAATGAATGACAGCCTGGTGGAATCATCTCTTCTATTCATGCTTTCTGATCTTTTTTCAATCTCTATGGCTTCTCTGATGATTCTGTGGCTGGGATTTTCTATGGTGGCTAGGGTTTTGGTGCCATTGAAGTTGATGTTATGACCTGTGGCTTCCATGTGTTGGACAAGTGAGGAAGTGTGTTCCAGCTTTTTGACTGCATTTTTGTGTTCATCCAGGCGGGTGCTTATTCTTCTATTGGTCTGTCCAATGTATGTGGCCGGGCATGATGCACAGGGAACTTCATATATGCCTTGGTTTTCCAGGTCAATTTTGTCTTTGGGGTTCCTGAGGATGGCTGCTATTTTTCTGTCTGTTTTGAAGGCAGTCTTGATGTGGTGTCTGTATAGAATCTTAAGATTGAATTCCTGGGGTACCTCATAGATAAAGAAGGGATCCACCCCACTGAAAAGAAAATTGGAGCAATCAAAGAAGCTCCCAGACCCAAAAATAAAACAGACTTACAAGCATTTCTTGGGCTTATTAACTTTTACAATGTCTTTTTGCCGCACAAGGCAATGACGGCAGAACCGCTACATAGGCTGCTGGATAAGACAGCTACCTGGACCTGGGGTCGACGAGAAGAAACTGCATTCCAGGAAATCAAAGACTTACTCACATCAGACTCTGTATTGATACAATACAGCGAAACCTTGCCCCTGACATTAACCTGCGATGCATCACCATTTGGCATCGGGGCCATATTCAGCCACGCTTTACCCATGGAAGAGAAGTACCAATCGTGTTCTACTCCAAAACACTATCCAAGGCAGAGAGAAACTACAGCCAACTGGACAAGGAAGCGCTAGCCGCAATAACTGGAGTCAAACAATTCCACGAATACCTCTACGGCAGGACATTTTCACTGATCACAGACCATAAGCCACTTCTAGGAATACTCACAGGGAACAAGGCCACCCCCAACATGTTGTCACCACCGCCTCCTCCAGACGAGCGCCCTGACGATCGCAGCCGCGACAGCAGAGACCGCAAGGTCAAACAGAGACGAGGGGCGCCCCCGAAGAGCTCCGACTGCAGCTAAGGCGAGCGGCCACCACTTCCCTGGTGCGCGGCGGCGGGGCAACTCCTGGCGCAGACTGGCCCGAAGTCTGACGTGACTCGCTGAGCCCTGCAAACGGCCGGCCGAAAGCCGAGAGGAGGACTCCCGGGCGGCTGCCGCCCCTGGATCCTAACTGGAAAGACACCACCACCACCGCCGCCTCCTGCTCAGGCAGGGTCCCCATTCCCCTGGCCGGCCAGGGGCACAGCTGCTTCCCACTCCCGAATAGCCCGGGCGCCGCTAGTCAGCCTCGCTCAGCGCCCGGGGCGGCATTGCAGGTGCAGCCTTTTGCAGAGCCAAGCCGGGCCGCACCTCACCTCCTTCTCTCGTTCTTCTTGCAAAGCGCCGCTGAGCTCCAAGTTGCTCGACTTGGCAGCGAGCGGCTCCTTTACCCGCCTGTTGTATGGGAGCTACCGCGCTCGCCTCCGGAGCAGCTGTCCGCAGTAACTTTCAAGTTGAGGATGCTGGGTGCTGCTGCTGCCGCTGCTGCTCCTCGGGGCTCTTGAAGCTAATCCTGGTTTGTTCATTCCCGTTCATTGGAAAGGAGAAAATAAAAGACGGCGGGGAGGGAGGGGGGCACAAAGCAGCCCAAACGCGTAGCAGTGGAAGGAAGGCGCGCTGGTGTGAGGAAGGGAGAGAGAGAGAGAGAGAGAGAGAGACACAGAGAGAGAGAGAGAGAGAGAGAGAGAGAGAGACAGACAGACACACACACACACACACACACACACACACACTCACTTCGCCACTTTGCACCTTGCAAATGCAAAATCCTGGGGTTTTTGCATTTGCAAGGTGCAAAGCGGCAGGGGTGGATCCCGCGTGCTGGAAAGGGCTTGACTATATTACGGGGAGAGAGAGAGAGAGGGAGAGATCATAAGAACGGCTCTTGCTTTTTTCTTGCAAGGGAGAGAGCCTTGCTTTTTTCTTGCAAGGGAGAGAGCGGCCACCACCACCTCCTCCTCCCCCTCCTCCCGAGTGAGTCTCCCCCTCAGTTTCCCCTGAAGGATCTTCCATCGCTTTTGCCTTCTCCCTACATCTTCCCTCTGTTAAAATCCCCCCACACACACGCACACACTTATTTTAGGTCGGATAGATTTCGTGTCTGAGCATTCTCACATGGCGGTGGGTCATTTTTTTTTCAAAGGGGAATCTGACTTGAGTATAAGCCGAGGGCGGTTTTTTCAGCACAAAAAATGGGCTGAAAAACTCGGCTTATACTCGAGTATATGCAGTATATATTTTAATGCTATGGAAAGGCAACTTTTGTTTACTTGCAGTATATGTATACTGCGACAATGATTATTTTTTGAACCATTTTGCAGATGTAAAAAAGATTAGCAACATAAGTTGTTCTGATGCCTCTAGAATCCTTCAGTCTTTGTTTGTTTGTTTGACCAAAACTAACCCTTCGTTAAAGAATCTAGGTTCCATTTGTATACCTGTTTTTGGCTGACCTTGACAATCTCTCAGTATCTTGAGGGCTTTGTGGGGGAGTGGAGGCAATTATACCAATCTGTTCCAAAGATTCTTTTTCAAAAGGCAACTGGACTTTCTTGTTTTTCTTTGAAGATCTTTCACTTCTCATCCAAGAGGTTTCTTCAGTTTTGACTGGATGGTGAGGAATGGAAGGATTTATATTCCTTGCAGACAGCTGGTCATTTGCATTCTTTTAGGGGCATTAAAGCCACCTGAGGGTTTATCTGTGTCATCAGGGGTCACCTCTAAAAGGATGCAAATGACCAGCTGTCTGCAAGGAATATAAATTGTTCCATTCCCCACCATTCAGTTATGGTAATCATAGGAAGTTCAGTTGCCTCTTGAAAAAGCACCTTTGGACAACCATGACCTGGATGACTGAGAATCTCCATAGACATCCATCAATCTGCCTTTGCTGGTAAATATAAGAGGCTTGTTCCTATTCGGTTCCAATTTTATTTTATGAACTTTCAGGAATTTATCATCAGATATCTACCAGTTACTATTTTGTTTGCATGACTTGCTCTCTCTTTTTTTGGCTTCAGGGAACTTTTGGTCCTCTCCATTCTATCTCATGCAACAGTAATCAGTTCTGAAAATATTGCATTTGGTTTGGAGACTCTCGTCTTCTACATGTCTGTCAGGGCCAAAATAACCATGTAATGAGAGGGGTAACAGTTTCCTGGTGTTTTTAGATTTTGTCCAAATGGGGAGAAATTGTTCTAAGCAAAAAGCTTTTTGAAAAGGAAAGCTAGGGAGGAGTGGAGTGGGGTGGGGAGGGGAGGGGAAGGGAAGGGAGGGGAAAGGAGGGGACAAGAGGAGATGAGAGAAGAGAAGAGTAATTCTTTTCTACATGAAGCCATGGACTCCTCTGACTATAAATTAGAGGTCTCCAAACTTGGCAACTTTAAGACTTCAACTCCCAGAATTCTGGGAGTTGAAGTCTACAAGTCTTAAAGTTGCCAAGTCTGGGGACCCCTGCTATAAATCCTGCTCAGCCACAAAATCTGTTTTTGTGGAGGGCCACCTGCCTACCTCTCTTTCTTCTCTTTTCCCACTTCACCCTATTCCTATCTGGGGGTTGGTAACAGAAGGAAAAGGAAGCTGAGCTATGCTTTTCCCCTTAGGAGAAGCAAAGGACAAATCAGTGTTTTGAAAATGCTGCAAGATAATATTCAAGAGGGTTGGCAATGCATTTCTTTCTTAAACTGGGCATTGGGAAAAAGAGTTGGCCTCAGAAGAGGGAAGTTGGGCAGGCAAAAGTTCTCTATCCAATCCCATCCAATCATGGGATTTTGCTTTCTATTCTCTTGGAATATTGAAGGCTGCAGCTTAAACAGAAAGAACATGGTTCTTACTACAGTGAAGAAAATTGTGGCCAGATAACCTATGTGCTTACACAATCCACTGTCCAGATAGAAACTGTAGATGAAAATTTTTCAGGTTCTGTGCTCCCTTTTTGGAGTTCATGATCTTCAAGAGGGAATCTTGATAGGCAGGCTTAACTGAAACTGAGAAATCGCACATATATACAAAATAATTGCAGTGCTGATAAATATTATTCAGAAGATTTGCCCTCCAATGAATTTAACTATCTCACCCAGGAATTCCATCAGTGCCTGTTTCTGTCTGGAAGTCTAGATGCAATGGACAGTGACGATGTAGCTTTGATGGGGACATGCCTTGGTTAACTCTTGATAACACTTGAGAGGAATATAATAGACCTATGGTTCTCAACCCATGGTCCACTGCATTGTCATCACAGGGGGTTGCAAAGGCTTGAAGAAATTTTATGGTTTAAATCTTGTATTAATTCCTGGGGATGGTCTGTGGCCATAGTCTGTTGCCACAAAAGGTATTTAAAGAGATCTGTGGTGAAGAAAAGGTTGAGAACCACTGCAGTAGACAATTTAATGATTTAAAAAAACCCTACCATATTGCTGGTCAGGAAAAAGTTTTGAAAGAAAAAAATGTTTAGAAATTTTGCCTTGCCTGGCAGCCCAACTAGAATTAACTGACATATTCCATGTAGAAGCTGACAATGACCACTCATGAGGAACTGAGGAATCACCATACTATTTTTATAAGATTGTACAGATACAAAACAATTTAAAAGCAGCTGAAACCATAGCAAAACAAATAGATCTTTGACAGTTAAAGGATACTATCAAATACTAAGGTTTGAGGCTAAAATCAGTAAGAAAATGAGCACAGAAAGTAGTGTTTAGCAAAACAATTCAGTTTTTGTTGTCACAGTATTATAATTAAAATGTTCAAAGGAGTGATAAGAACCTTTAGGAAAACACAAAATACATAAATACAAATATTTTTCACAAATCATTGAAAACATACATACATCGTCTAGTTATCGCTAGGTTTCATCTCTAGGTATCCTCTACACAGATACTCCTGGCTATAGTTGATTTTTTTAAAAGGTTTATTTTCACATTGTTTTTAAACAATTTTGTCTGTTCAGTTATTCACCATTGTAAATGCTTGCTATAGAAAGAGTTAAGTGGAAAAATAGAAACACACCATAGATTCTAACTGTGAACTTCTTGTCTATTTTAACAAGGCCTTCCCAGTATCTCTCTCGCTCTCCCTCTCCGGAGAAACATTGCAAAGTGGGAGAAATTGCAATATAATATTAAATAAATGATCAAATATGTTGGAGATGCATAATTTAAATATCCAAATCTAAATTTTTTGGCACAAAATTCAGATTACTATAAACTACTGTAGTATAAACTACTATAAACAAATGACATTGATGTTAAAAGCCTCATGTGTTTTACGGAAAGACTGTCAATTTGGTTACTATGTTTTCTCTGGTGCTTCTTTCCTTCCTTTTCAAGCTATAAATGCAACATGACACGCCTGAATTTGTAATCCCTGCTGTTAACTAGCTAAGAATTACAGATATCCTCTTGCGTTTTTACTCTGTCATCTATTAGCTTCAGTCCAGTTCAATAGTAATATTTTTTTTCTTGTTTAATGAAAAAACGACGTGTAAGTACAAAAATATTTCCTCTTATTAGTTGAATATTGTCCTTTCTTATTTTGGAAATTAACCTTCTGACAATATATTTCTCATCACTTTTTTCTTCATATAAGATGTTTTATATAATATTGCAATATGACATCATCATTTGCTATGAATGGAAATGAAAACCTAGAATCTAATGTACTTCTTTCATTAGAAGCAAGCACTTTTTTTTTTCCAGGGCAGACGAACCTTGGATACATTGGCTTCTTTGGGTTCTCCCTTTATTTAAGCCATCTATTCTATCCCAAATATCTGATTTCAGAAGCAAAATTAGATGTTACATTAAGCTACACTGATTACATGTGTATTAAAATAGCAACTTATGGGGGAAAGGCAGCCTTGTCTAATTCTCAATCATAATCTCATTCCTAATATATATTATGCTTTGAACAAATTTCTCACTGTACCCAATCTAAGTGGGGTTCTAGACCAATATTTAAAGTATCTCAGTAGTGTCTTGGAGTTATAAAATATCTGGGAAGATATGTTCCATGGAAAAGTGATCTAAATGAGAACCCAAACTTGATCAGGGTCTGTGTGATTATACTTTTTTCCATACACTGAGATCTCGTAAACAACTTTTTTACAACTGCTCTGCTTTTAGTTCTGATATAGCCAGAACTATATATAGCCTGCAACGGTGCCCAAAAAAAGTAGTCACAGTTATGCAATTAAAGCATCATTCCTTTTTATGTGTGTAGCAACATACACAGACACACACAAAAGGGGAGAGGACTTTAGTTACATGGTCGGGGCTGCCATCTTAATTTTTTTAACTCCTTCCTGTGGATACACCTGGATCATACCTTCTAATGGCTGAATGAAGTAGAATGTGATCACACTGAAGCAATTTCTAATTATGAGCTCAATACTATAAGTGCCATCAGTTTCTAATATATAGATCACATGAGGAACTTCTGAGTTTTAATCAATTAAATAACTTGACTGGGTTCTTTGGAACCTTCATTCTCTGACAGGATAGTTCTTCAAAACCTGGAGTGTATACAGATTGCCATCAATTGTAACCATTCAGGCAATAGGATAAAAATGTTATTAAATTAACTGGATTGAAAGCTATCAGGAAAATGCCTGGCTAAACACGTGTGGGAAATGGAAAAATGTCCCTGAAGAAGAGAATGATAAACCCTTTCTATATTGTTACTAAGAATGTTACATAGATCTGTTCATAAAATCTTCAAGAATCAAGTTGCCTCAAGGGAGTCATACTACATATTTTGATTTATTAACATTCAATTTGGATTCAATCTTAATTTCAATTATATCAATTTAGTTTTTCTACCACCGATCCAATTTATGGCAGGTAACACATCACTTGAGACAAATGTGGATCTCAGTTATCTAAGCTGCTAGCCATCATTTTATCTTATGATCTTGATACCTCATTCATCTGTATGCTAATTGAAGAAGGGTGATCTACTAATTATTTCGGGAAGATTTTAGATCTTCTGCTCAACATTCTATCTTGAAGTTACAGAAGCTTTCGTTCCTCAGCCCTAATGAAAATATTTGAGATTAAATTAGTAAAATTGCATGAAAAGTTAGCAGTGTTCACCCGACACATTTACTCTTTGTTCTCAAAAAATAGAGAGTAGACCTGGGATCTGAGCAATGCTGATAATGGGCGAGTGTTTATAATTTGTCTGAGGTAAGGGCAGCTCTAAAGAATAGATGAGAATCCACACAATTTAAATTAAATACAAATTGTTGACACTTATGAATAACATACCTTTGAATAATTTCTGCATTTTGAAATTTTAGTTCAGTATCAATCTTTCATGAAGCTTCTGGACTAGACTAAATATGTCAGATCTCCTAGTAGTTCAGTTTTACACCTTGGTTAGAAATTAGAAGTATAGCATGTAGTTCAGAAGAGCCTTGATAGTGAAAATAAGATTTAGGAATAGTTTTATCAGTGAGCTTGAAATAATGTTAATATCAATATCTCAATAACCAGAGTTCTGGCAAACTCACCTTGATGGTTTCAGCAATAAGCTTAGCAATTCTAGTTAGGCCATAAGATTTGTACAATCATGCTTGAGATGGATAATGTGGAAGGAGATAGTATAATCAGAAATTATGTTCAAGTAAGGTGGGCAAGGTGACATGTTAATAATACTGAGAAATAAAATTATTTTCTTCAAATAGAAGACAATTCAATTCAATTTCATGGAATGGTTATATACCCATTACTTTTTTTCCCAAGAGCAGTGCTGAGGTTTCACGGCCAAGTTGTCAGATAGTTGAACTGAGCTTTACCTTATAACACAATGTTATACATGTCTACTTAGAGATTATAACACAATATTATACATGTCTACTTAGAGATAAGCCTTATGAACCATAATTTATGTATTTAGGAATTCAAAGAAAAAGTGAGGACTTATGACTGTTGAATTCATTGTGAATGTATAAAAATAAATAAATAAAAAGAAATTAATTAAAACTGTCTCAAAACAAAGTTCAGTCAGAAATGTCAGACAATACTGCAATGTAAAACAAATACAAGACAATGTAAGGGTTCAGCTGACTATATACCAAAATGGATTTAAATATATTTTTCAAAAATGAAATATAAAAACCCAAATTTCCTCTTAAGAAGGGATGTGCAAGGAGATACGTTTGTTCATCATAGCTGAATGAAGTTTTCAACCTGACTTTTAACAGTAAATCTTCAATTTAAGCTCACAAAGTGAATTTAGACAAATTGTTCTTCCTTTGTGAATCCTTTACAAGGGTTTTAAGGCTATAATGGATATGTTCTTCTGAACTTCTTGGACAAAGAGCACTATGCAAATGTAAATATGATAATTTCGTATCTTAAGGAGCTTTATATGCAAAAAAGAAGTCCAAAAGTGTAATATATGCATCAGTAGATGCTCTTTCTTCAAAACAGGTGTCATTTCTTTTGTGTAGTGGGATGTGAACATATATCTAATTGTAAATGCATGTTGTGTATATGTCACAATTCTGCAGCACCCTGTTTCTGTTTGGCAAAGGCTTAGTTCCTTCACTTCTTTTTTTCCTCTATCCACACAATTATGTAACAGAAGAGCCAAAACATATATTAATTTTTCTCCATCCAACAAGTGGATGGTAATATAAAAAGAAACTAATATACTTAATTTGCTATGTTCAGTCATATCCTAAAACAGTGTTTTAAATCTGCAGAAAATTAAGTGGACTCCTTATCTGTTTAAGATACTTTTTAAATCTTGGATTATTAGCCTGTTAACCAAGCTATCACCTCATGTTTCTTGTACTTTATAATTGGCATATCTTTTTAAAAAGTAGCTTTAAAAGTTCAATAGGGAAATAAATAATAAATAAATTATGCTAAATATCCCCACAGCCACCTTTTCCTTATTGCAAGGGACTAACATCACATTGTATCTGAAAAAGATCTTGTATCATAATATTTTTTAAAAACACATGCTTTGACTATGGATGCTCCCAAACATGCAATTCCTAGCATTATCAATCAAAGGCAATAATGTCCCTTGTAGATTTCTGAGATAAGAAAAATGAAGATTGAAGTAGGTTACATTTAAAAGAAAACAATATTTGAATCCTCCTATGATTTCCATAAATGAGACTGTAAGTTGGTTCAGTAAAAGCTTTCCCTGAAAGCACCCACTGAGTAGACAAACCAAAACAACACATTGCTTATCACTTTGAGGAACTTAGAGTGTCTTTGTCTTGAACAAATTTTGTATTAAGATATGAATGTCCAGCTCGTATTAACAAAAGCTTATGTCCAGTCACTTATGTCCTTATAGGCTCATGTCCAAGGGAAACAATGTAAAAGACTTGGACATCTTCACTTCTTATTTTTATATGTAGATCGGTCATGCAAACAATATGATATTTCTACAAGCAGAAATTTAAAATTTGCACAAAACTTGCAATAAGAATATTTCTCTCCTTCTTTCTTACATCTGTCATACACACAGATTTTTTTTTATTTACTTTCTCTCCATCTCCTCCCTTCTCCCTCCCTCTGTCCCCCTCCCTCCCTCCTTTCTTTTTTTGTAACTCCATCTAGTAACATGCTGCCCTGGGTTCCCCTTTCTCTAGCCACAACAATATATCGCATCCTATACTTGCAGTGAGAAAGCTATTACTTGAGTCACCCACTGAGAAATGCTCCACAATCTTTGCTCAGTAGAGTCCCATGATGGCAATGCCAACATCTTTGGATGGCCGGCGGTCTTTGACCAAAAAGTTGATCATGCTCTCTGATTTGATGAGCAGGTTGCAGCCTAAAAAGAACACCCCAAAGATGACAGTCAATGAGAGGACACAAAGAACAGCAATCTGGACCACTTGGGTGATGAAGAGGTTCCTTTCATCTGGGAGCAGGATGGATGCCCCTCCATCGCTGGCCACCACTGTTCCTGTCCCATTGCAGCAGCCAATCAAAATCCCCAGATCTTGGGATTGATTGGAAAACATACCTTCTTCCAACAGTGTTTGGTTAAATAAGGTCCCATTCATTCTGTATTTCAATCCAATGGAAGTTCCGGAAAAATGAAAACAGTAAGCCTTCTTTTGCTGAGTGACCCTAAGTGATATAAGGACTCCTCAGTAGTCAGCAAAGCTGTCTCCTGCTTCTTGATCTTCTTGTACAAAGGCACTGTCAGCACAAGAAGGTAGACAGCTGTAAAAGGACAAGGAAACCACCAACACCACTCTATCCAATCTTTAAGAGAAAAAGGGCAATTCCAAACGTCAGATTTCCAAGCAGCTGGGAGCATGTGCTGTCAAAAAGGCTGGAATCTCAAGAGATGCATGTTGCATTGCACAGTAAAGTCTGTAAGCAGCATGATAGAAACAACTTGCAGGGGGAAAAAAACTCCACCCCAAACTGATCCTAAGCACCACCTTCATCCACCACTACAGGCAGAGAGCTGCCAGTCTGCTAACAGTCCTTCTCTATCCAGAAGAAAACCAGTTCAGTACAAAGAGTTCATGTGCTGAGATGATGCACTAGCATTACCAAACACATAGAAATCTTTTCTCCAAAGAGCTCCTGAAGTGCTGTGTGTAAATCCATTCTTTCGCTGTACCTAATCACTAGCTTATCAGCTGCAACTCCAGTTGAAAACTGTTCTCCCTGAGATTAGCAAAGAATACCTCTTCTTACAGTTTTAAAGGGAAAGACTCTGCATCGGCTTTGAACCTGATAAGTTTCTTTCTTTCCCAGACTCTGTGTTGATCAGCCTTTTTCCAGTCTTTCAAACAAAAAATCTTTTTTCATAGTTTCAGTATCTTTTACTAGTTTAATCTCTAATGGGTATTTGCAAGCATTTTTCCTTGCTGTGGATTGGAAAGGGTGGGAAGCTAATTTGAGGATTCTTGCATCAAAATTCACCCTAGATTATAAGCACTGTATGCAAAGAGTTTATCCTCATTTCTTATGCATCATAAAATGTGTTTTCCCAAAATAGTGCTTCTGATTAGAATGAGGCTCAGGTACCTTTCCTAAGCCAGCACTACCTTTTTAGGTGATCATTTTTGTTTTGTTTATCTATTATGTTTATGCAAAACTACCTAAGAAAATTATTTTCTGGATTGTTTTTACCCTAGAGGATACAACTGTTGTACTGTAGTAGTACAACTGATTAATATGACAAAATCAGAGTAATATTTGGGTAGATCAATAGTTGCAGAAGAGGAATCAAGCCGTACGCTGTCATATTTATATGCAGAGACAAATGCAACCATTATTGAAACAGAATGTAGACTACATTGTTTGTGATCTGATCCGGGATCAACAGAGTTCTTCTTACATTCTTACAATGTAAAATTCTTAATATCATAAAATAATGTGGGACATAATATTTTTTTTTGTAAATAGTTCTTAGCAAAATTAAAGCAGTGACCAAGTATGCACATAGTGTTTTATAAGAGTATATATTGATGTTTTCAAAGGAGTAAAATGTTTTTAAATAACATTTTAGTGCCAAAGTGCCCAGCATGAATGCTGCAGGAAAGCATTTTCTAGGAAAGGAATACTACAATTATTATGATTATGATACTAAACGGGCAGGAATACTCAACACCCTAGATGATAGGTCAAGATCCAGATGGATCTTGACAGATTTGAACACTGAGTCCTAGCTAACAAAATGAAATTCAATGTAGAGAAAAGTAAAGTCTTACACTTAGGCAAGAAAAATAAAAAATATACATATAGACTGGGTGAAACCCGGCTTAATAGCAGTAACTGTGAGAGGGATCTTGGAGTCTTAGTGGACAACCAATTAAATGTGAGCCAATAGTCTATGGCAGCAGCCAAAAAAGCCAATGCAATTCTAAATTGCATTAATAGAGGGATACAATCAGGAGTGGGATTCAAATTTTTTAATAACTGGTTCTGTGGGTGTGGCTTAGGTGGTGGGTGTGGCTTGGTGGTCATGTGACTGGGTGGACATGGCTTGGTGGTCATGTTATTGGCTGCATGTGGCCAACTCAATATCACTCACATTGAAGCACGCATCTTCTTGCCTGGCCTCTCAAGACTGTGGGGATGCTGCAACAGTCGGAAGTGTGAAAAATGGTCATAAGCTACTTTGTTCAGTGCCATTGTAACTTTGAATGGTCACTCCACACAAGCAAAGGACCAGCAAAGGAAGGGAAATAAACTCCAGAGAGGTTCCTGAGACAGAAAGTCTAGTCCTGCCAAGAATGTAATTGGGGTTAACGGAGAGGCAGTTCCTGTAAGCGACACCAGAATGTTTCCTTCCTGCCTTCCTTACAGGATTAGGCCAGTAATTTCTTCTAACAACTGGTTCTCCGAACTGCTTAGAATGTTAACAACTCTAGCAAATGGGTGCAAACTGGTAGAATCCCACCTCTGGATACAATCAAGGTAAGGGAGGTACTAATATTAATAACAGTTTATAAAACCTCAGTAAGATCACACCTAGAATAGCTAAAGACCACCTGGTGAATCCCCTCTGCATTGGACTAAATCTCATTCAATCCTAATTCTGCATGGACAATTTGTTATACTGGGAAATTATAATGGAAAGCATACTCCAATATATCTAATGCTGGTGTGGACACAGTTAGAATGCATAGTTGAAAATTATGCTAAATAACGGAGATGAGAATCTTGGCAATAGCCTTAGTTTCACTTTTTACATGATGCTGAGGTAGAAAAGAAATTTGGAAGAAACAAATGCCCTCAAGGAATGCGTCATATACAAAATTTACAGTCCTTCAATAAAACCACTTCTTTACTCCTCCCTGAGTTTGTAATATAAATTCTCATGCATGTCTCCATAGCCAGGATTTAACTGTAATTAGTTCACTGTATTCCAAATGGTCCTGCTCACAAGGAGAACTTAAACTCTCAAGTAGTTCTTCCACTCCCAAGTCTCTCCTGTTTTGATGGATTTTGTTGCCAAAGATATTATACTATATAAGAGTGTAGACAGAGTGCAGACAGGTTGAATAAAAAAATCTTTTACTGCTTGGAGCTTGGTCCTGTATAAGCAATCAAGTGATACAATTTTGGAATAGCTGTAAACATGTTCAGGTTGGGAATTAGAACTGGAAGTCTACCTTCAATTCAATTTTCCTCAGTATCAGCTGCATGTTTAAAAACAAGCTAGGAAAATGGCTTTGCTTGACTGTGAGGATTTTATTTTTGCACGGTAGAGGGCAGCAAAACTACAGAGACCAAATGAGATCAAAAGGCTACATGTAACTCATCTGCCTGTACATTAAAGAAGCTCAAATGCTTTCAGACCCTTTTGAAGTCCTTTACTAAGAGATTCCTGACATATCATTTTCCCATCCCATTAATGCCTTCTTTTGATAGTGTGTTGAGTGTATCTTATTTAATTAAGTAGGTAACAAGCACCAGGAATTTTTACTTGCATTTGGATAAACATGCATGTAGGTTAAAAATATTCAGGACATCATCCCAAAAAAATGATGAAATATTAGCCCCCTCCCACATCCCCTTGTGTAAATTCCAAATTAAATTTCTTCAGTCTTGGTTAACATCTAGTCCCTTTGCCTTGACTTGGAAAGTTGTGAGGAATATCTGCTAAAATATCAGAAGGAGAGGAGGATAAGGGATGCATTGTTTCCCACGTTTAACAAAAGCAGAAGAAGCCAGTAAAATTGTACAATAGGTTTATATTTGACGTAGTCTATATGATTTATATTGATAGTGGAATTCAGTTTTTCTAAATTAGAACTGCAGGATGCAATTTTTAAAGCATTACCCATAGCACCTTACCTATTCTATGCTTTATTCAACCATCTCAAATCTCTGAGTTTGTATCTGATACTTCTTGATCCCTTAAAATCTGTTCTGTGATTATCTCTAGAGCTATAATTGCTATACAAATTCTTTGATAAATTGAAAGTTTTGAGCGGGTTATGCAAAGCTGTAGGTGGATATACAAACTAACCCATCTAAAATCAGCTTCAAAGAAGAGCTTTTATGTAAATATTTCTCCAAGGATTATATACTTCTGTGAGATTTTTGCCATTTGTAGGAGGAAGGAGGAAGGAAGAAGGAGAAGGAGAAGGAGAAGGAGAAGGAGAAGGAGAAGGAGAAGGAGAAGAAGAAGAAGAAGAAGAAGAAGAAGAAGAAGAAGAAGAAGAAGAAGAAGAAGAAGAAGAAGAAGAAGAAGAAGAAGAAGAGGAGGAGGAGGAGGAGGAGGAGGAGGAGGAGGAGGAGGAGGAGGAGGAGGAGGAGGAGAAGAAGAAGAAGAAGAAGAAGAAGAAGAAGAAGAAGAAGAAGAAGAAGAAGAAGAAGAAGAAGAAGAAGAAGAAGAAGAAGAAGAGGAGGAGGAGGAGGAGGAGGAGGAGGAGGAGGAGGAGGAGGAGGAGGAGGAGGAGAAGAAGAAGAAGAAGAAGAAGAAGAAGAAGAAGAGGAAGAAGAAGAAGAAGAAGAAGAAGAAGAAGAAGAAGAAGAAGAAGAAGAAGAAGAAGAAGAAGAAGAAGAAGAAGAAGAAGAAGAAGAAGAAGAAGGCGGGAGATGTTTTTCTCACGTTTGATTCACATAGTTTTGTTACAGTAGCTCCACTGTAGTAAGGGAATTAGGCGCAGGAGGAACAGGGAAGTTCAGGGTACATTCCGCCACTAAAAAGAAAGGGGGAAAAAAGGTGGCCAATGAATTTAGGCACTGGGGGAGGAAATCTTGGCCACGGATAAAGGGTGTATGGCAGTGGCTGGCAGAGGTCGTCTCCTCCCCTGCCAAGCCCCCCCCCGCCCCGTTCTTTCTAGGAGGGGTGGAGAAAAGGATCCTATGAAGCTGCGACCTCAGCCATCGGCGAGGGCATTCCGTGACTCCCATCTGACAGCTGTTTCCTCTCTCTGGCTTCGTCTGCCCGGTATTCGGACCTCTCGGCAACGCGGCTTGCCAGAACTTCGGAAACAAACTGCTCCGCTCCGCTCCGCAGTTTTAAGTTGGGACCAGGATGGGCAAATTTGCTTCCCCTGCGTTTCTGGTCTTTAGCCTGGTTCTTCTGGTCGCCGCCGGAGTCTGCGGTAAGTTGGGAACACCCGCCGCTTCCCTCCACAGTTCAGCTGCCGAGCTCCCTCTCCTCCCCCTACACCGGTTGAGAGAAAGAGGGGAAGATCTCTTTCCTTTGCGTTTGCTGGCTGCGAAAGGGAAGTTCAAAACTTAATGAAAAACCGTCCAAGCGTTACCTTTTCCTTCTGCTTTCCAAGATAACTTGAGGCACAGTACAATTTTATGCTTTCATACACTATAGTACTCAAAAGAAAGCTTTTTTTGAGTCCAGTGCTCCTTTACCTTCAGGCGGGTGTGTGCTGACGATTGCTTTCCTATATTGAAGGGGATGGGAATATTTTTACCGTTGGAAACAAAAGCCTGCCTTTCAAACATAGTATTTAAAATGTAACAGGGCAAGTTTGTTTTCAGGTAAAATCTATATCTAGTTCTTCCCGTCCCAAATTCGATAATATACAATAACCAACTCAAATCTGAAGGCTTGGAAAAGACACTCAACCTAGTTCCATCATTCAAACTAGAATGCTGCCCCATCCAGAGATATTCATTGATGACAGGGTGGGGAACTACCATCCTCTAAAGCAGGGGTCTGCAACCTTAGCAACTTTAAGCCCTGCGGACTTCAATTCCCAGAATTCCCCAACCGGCTGGGGAATTCTGGGAGTTGAAGTTTTCCAGGCTTAAAGTTGCCAAGGTTGGAGACCCCTGCTCTAAAGGAAGTTGCTACCTTTTTTCTACATTATTCTAATCCTAGTTTTATAACTATTGGAGCAGCTCTGGATAACTTTCCATTTTCCAAATTAATTTTTCCCCCTTAGCCATGCAAGTTTAAAAAAAAATACAGGGTTGGCCTGTCCAGACTTGGGCTGGGCCTCTCAGAAGACAATAATTAATACATTTATAGCCTCTATTCATGTAGACGGACAAGTATGAAAATATAGTACATTCTACTCTACAACAAGAATGGATATAATGTGATCTTTATGTTCTTTTAGTTTTATTCAAAATATGTTAGGGTTTAATCTCCAGGGTAACTAACAATTGACACAATTAACCTCAAATGGTTAGGTTCACACAAGAATTAAGACCAAAAGCATGCAAACCGCACCATCATGTTTTTGGGACTGGAAAGAGAAATCCTAGTGGTCTATATTGAAGAAATGCACCCTGTGCCTTGGCCTTCCAAATTCTTCTTGTATTCAGATTTCAATCCAAAACATCCATTTCATCTACCTATTCACTTCCATTCGACTTCACTTTCCTAGTTGGTGCTACATCAAGTCATGCAAATGAACAAAAGGAGAAGGAGCATAATGTCTTTGGGAAAATTAAATATGTGTGTGAATAAAAAGTCACAGAGAGGAGCCAGGAAGGAGAGATTTACATTTCTCCCCTAGTCCTGCTCACCATGTATTTAATTAGTACGTTTCCAAACTGTCCAGAGTCAGAGTCAGTGGTCATATATAATAAAACCAGGAGCATTTTAGGAAGAAAAAAGTGATAAATTAAATCTCACACACACACAAACATACACAAACACACAGACTCTTGCACAGACTCTTCTCATACCCAGTCCATCCCTAAAGAAGCTTAAAGTTGTTTTTAGCTCTTCTGATTATCAAGTCATGTTTTACTTCTTGTTGTACAGATACGTTCTGGCATATTTTACATCATTTGGTAGGTGTTAAAGTTTGGATCTATCTCCTGCACCTTTAGGCATCACTTCTTAGGTCTGGTTGCTTAGCACAATTCTCTCTGGCCTCTGACAGGAAGTTGCAGATATCAGACCTTTGAGGTAGTTCAGATCAGAAGTACCAGTAATTAACACTACTTTTATTGTAAAGTTACCATGAAGAATCTTTCAAACCTGAAAGCACCACTTCCCTCACTGATTTTTACTCTCCAGAAAACTAGGGAGGGTGCCATCTGAGATAATGTTTCCACACTCATCCCTCTTTTGGATTAAGGTTTCTCTTATCAGACTGTTATCTAGGCTGTGGCTCTTCCTCCTGTTTACCCAAGGTTATTTTCACACAGCCCATTACTGTACAGCAGGAGAAGCCAACAGCTGGATTCCACATAGACTGTTTCCCATGTCATGCCTGCTCATCACTTTCCATTTAACCCTTGTCAGGATTTATTTTATAAACAAATCTTTAGTGCTTTGGATCTGTTTTTTTTAAAAAAACACAGAGTTATTGTTGCTTTGAAAGAATACTAGGCTTGTACTACCAGAATATCACTTTAAATTAAGAAAGAAAGTTGGATGATGCCTATTGTATGCTACTAGTTCTGTCATCATTGGATTCATTTCAGGTTTTCTGATGCTTTTGCCAACAAAGGGATTTTTATGGCTTCTCTTTTTGATCCTTGTATTATTGTTTATCTCTGAAGAGGCAGATAGAGTGTTGAAAATTGTTAGGATTGTTGTCTCGGAATCAGCAAAATGCAGGTGCAGCCTCTCTTTCCCTCTCCTTCTCCCCCTCCCTCCCTCCCTCCCCTCCCCCTCTATCTTCCCTCCTCCCAGTCAGAGGGAAGTGGACATTTCTCGACATTTGTTGACAGCACCATCCTTCCCTTGGTGGCGATAGATGACTAGCCTTTTATTGATTGTTCCCTCCTGCTGTATCCTACACACTTGTGGGTCAGGCTATTGAACATTCTTTCAGAAAATTGCTATACCCATCTTCAGAAATAGCCTAATAGGTAAGAGACATGGGACAAAAGTTGCACCATCTGAAGTACCATTTCTACTTCATCCTGTCCATGTTAATCAAATGACTGAAGTGATCACTTGATGCATCTTTCCAAATTTGCCCAGTCTGTGTTAGGGTTTGGTGTTTATTTTCCAGCAGATGGAATGGTGTTTATTTTCCAGCAGATGGAATGGGAGGAAAAATGAGTCCAGTGGAATCTATTAATGCTTTGCAATATGCAAGTATAGTTACTTAGGACTGTTCATTGACCTTGTTAATGTTATGTGGCAACAGGGATTGGAACATGATTCATGCCATTTTTCTCTTGGCTCAAGGAGGTGGACATTACACTGATTTGGTCATGTGGAAGAGACCAATGAGTGCATCTGGCTGCAAGGAATGGGGGAAATCATTTGGGAAACAGGTAGCTTGGTCTATACAAAGAAAGCTTACCTATCAGTTAAGTAAGTTTGCAAGCTGGAACATAGTACACAGACAGCACTGCTTGTGCTTGTGGAGAATTTCTAAAGACATTGTGATGTAGGAGGTGATGACCTGGATTTCCTTGATATCTCAGCTGCTTTCAGTACCACTGACTGGGATCTCTGAGGATAAGGAGCAGTGGCCAGGAGCAGGGTTGGTTTTCTTTCTCTTAAGTAAATTCCATTAGTATTAGTGGTTTGGGGAAAGGGAGAAGTCAAGCCTTTGGCCTTTACTCATGGGGCGCACTAGGGGTTGAATCTCTTACCTCTGTTTTAACATCTATATAAAACTGCTGAGATCAATAGCCAGCACCCCGCCTGCTTGTTTGGTATGCTGATGATACTCAGCCATACATCTCAACCCTGAACTGACCAAGTACTGTTGCTAATACTATGTCCCAGTGCTTTGAGACTTTGAAGATCTAGACAGAGATGAACAGGCTTTAATTTGACTTTACATGGTGGAGAGGCTATGGATGTTTAGTTCTCTCAAGATCAGACATATCCCAGATGGTGTTGCACAGAACTGATATGCAAGTAGGGTTCTCCTTGATTACTTACTCCTGTTTAAAGAGCAAGTGACAGTTGTGATCAGGAAGGCCTTTGTCCAGATTCTCCTATTGCACCAGTTTTGTTCCTCCTGGACTCAGAATCCTTTCTCTCAGTCACTCATATCCTAAACACTTCATGTTTAGACTTTTTCAATGCATCTATAAAGGATTATCTATGAGAACCATTTGGAGTCTGTGATTGGTCCAGAATGCAACCTTATGTGACATTTATGTCTATCTAAAATATATCTAAAGGTTGCTTGAGCTGAAATGGCTAGTGAGTTTCAGTGTGCAATTTGAGATGATGGTGGTGACCCATAAAACCCTTCAAGTGTGGTTACCCAGAGGATCCACTTTCGCCCATTATAATTGCCCACTGGCAGATCCAGCAAAGTGAGCATGTTCCTTGAAACAATATCTAAAGGATCCCAGGAAGCATGCCTTATCTGGAGAAGCATCCACAATGGTATAACCCCAGGGATTTTTTTTTTTTAATTTAAAATTTTATTGGTTTTTAAAAACAAACATAAACAAACAAAACATAAAAACATCAAGCTATCTTCCATAGGTATACATACAGTGTGCCGGTTGGTTTACAAATTGTTTTGTGCTTCCATTTTGTAGTCTTCAATTACAATTACATTACATATAATCTCATATTGTCAATCAAAAACTAAATACCTTGGTATCATTATTAATCAATCATTTGACTATACTTTTATTCATTCATGTTTTACAAGATAACCATAATTTACTTAGTTTATTTTATAACAATTCATATTATCATCCCAAATCTATCCTAAAATAATTTTGTAGATAAAATAAGAAAGAAGTACAAAGTCTACATATTTCATTACTGTATTTTATTGTCTAACCATTGATATAATAGATCCCAAATTTTATCAAATTGTTTATCCTCTTGTTCTCTAATTTCAAATGTCAATCTACTCATTTCAGCACATTCCGATATTTTCTTAATGATTTCCTCCTGTGATGGTATTTTCTCATTTTTCCAGTTTTTGGCAAATACAATCCTAGCCGCTGTTAATACATTTACAATCAGATATTTCAAGTCTTTACTATATATTTCAGGTAAAATTCCCAATAATAATATCTCTGGTTTCAAGTCTATATGTTTTTTTGTCATTTTTTCCAACCACATGTGGATTTTAGTCCAGTATTTTTTAGCATCCGCATGTCCACCACATACGGTAATATGAGCCAGGTATCTGATGACATTTCCAACATTTTTTGGATTTATTCTTGAACATTCTTGCTATTCTTGTCGGGGGGAAATGCCACCTGTAAAACATCTTCATTTTCTAATTTTGAGACCACATTTTTTGCCATTTCTTTAAATCAATCCCATATCCAAAATTCTTCCCCCAAGCAATAGCAATAGCAATAGTTTCTTTAACTTGTTCTTCTTTTAGTTTAATTTCTAATAAATATCCATACAATTTTTTAATCACCTTTTCATCAGTATCTGTCAAAATCTTATCTAAGTCAGTCAGTTTATTTTAGAAACCTTCTGTTTTAGAATCTTTATCATACCTTGAATGTATTTGCGCATATGAAAACCAATTCATCTTTATACCTTGTTCCTCTAGTTTTTGCATAAATTTAAGTTCACCCTTTTCATTCAATATTTCACCATATCTAACTGTTTGTTCCTTTTTGTATATTGTAGGATACGAAAATGCTTCAATAGTCGTTAATCAGACTGGAATTTTCAAACATTGTCTTTTAATCTTCTCCCAGTTTAACCACAGAGATTCCTGTATATAATGTCTTATATACTAATTCTAGCATCTTGCAAACTTTATTCTTGCTTTCTTACCTTGCCAAATATATTTCAACACAATTTTATTTAAATCTTCAAAGTAATCTTTTTCAAGTCTAATTGGAATTGTTTGAAACAAATATAAAATTCTGGGTAATATATTCATCTTGATTGTTGAAATTCTCCCTATTAGTGACAGTTGTAAGTTTTCCCATTTCGCCAAGTCTAGCGCTATCTGCTGTTTAATATAATTATTCTCTTTTAATGTACTACATCTTGTTGTCAGATATATCCCCAAGTACTTGATCTTATTCATGACCTGAATTTTCAATAGATCTGCCAGTTCTTCCTTTTGTCTTAATAGCATATTCTTTGTCAAAATCTTTGTCTTATCTTTATTTATTTTCAAACCAGCCACCTTTCCATATGTCTCTATCTTTTCTTTCAATTTTGATGCTGTTTCTAAAGGATCCTCTAAGATGAAAACCAGATCATCCACAAATGCTTGCAGCTTAAATTCTTCCTTTTTGATTTTCATTCCTTTTATATTCTTTTCATCTCTAATATTTCTTTTTAACACTTCCAAAGTTAACACAAACAACAAGGGTGATAGTGGGCACCCTTGTCTTGTTCCTTTTCTTATATCAATAGAGTCTGTCAGTTCTCCCTCTATCATTAGCTTTGCTGTTTGCTTATAGTATATAGCTTCTATTGCTTGAATAAATTTTCTAGCAAAACCCATCTGTTCCAACAGTAATAACATGAATCGCCAATTCACATTGTCAAATGCCTTCTGTGCATCTAGAAATATCAGAGCCATTTGTTTTTCAGGATGTGCCTCGTAGTATTCCAAGATTACTTGGAATAGTGTCCAAGATTACTCTCATATTGTCTTTAATTTGTCTCTTTGACAGAAATCCATTTTGATCAGGATGGATAAAATTATTTAAATATTTTTTAAGTCTTTCTGCCAATATTGAAGCAAAGATTTTATAATCTGCATTTAGTAGAGAAATGGGTCTATAGTTCTTAATTTGTAATGGGTCAGCCTCCACTTTTGGAATAAGTGTAATATAGGTTTCTTACCATGATTTAGGTATCTTCTTCTTTTACATAACTTCATTCATAACTTCTAGCAATGGAAGATTCAATGATTCTTGTAATGTATTATAAAATTCTGCCGGAAGTCCATCTGGGCCTGGTACCTTTCCATTCTTTTGCTTCTTGAGGCTTCAGTTAACTCAATCATCATTATATTGCTTTCTAACATTTTTTCAGTCTCTTTAGGTATCTGAAATAAATTAGCATTCTGTAAGTACTGCTTAACTCTTTCCTCATCAATATTCTCTTGCATATATAATTTCCCATAGAAGTCTCAAATGATTTCCTTCTTCTCTTTGCTACCATGGCAAACTTGACCTTGGTCATCTATTAATTGCAATATTTTCCTTGATTCTTTCTCTTTTCTCAATTTGTATGCTAACCATCTACCTGGTTTGTTTGCGTCTTCAAAATAGTTCTGTTTAGCACCTCTAATTTTCTGTGCTAATTCTTCTTTTTCTATTTGACTCATTTTATGTTTAATTATATCAATTTTTAGCTTGATGTCCTTTTTCTGTGGCATTTTCTGTAGCTCTTTTTCAAGTCTTTTATACTCATCCTCTACGGCCTTAGAGGCTAGCCTTTTCATTGTATTCCTTTTCCTTGTATAGTCTATTATCAAGCCTCTAACATATGCCTTCATTGTATCCCATACGTTCTGAATTGATGTATCTTATTTTTTGTTTTCTCTAAAGAAAAAAGGCAATTCTTTCTCCATCCACTGTGTGAAGTCTTTTTCCTTTAAAATAGTATTATTTAACGTCCATCTAGATCTTCTTTTTTGTCCTTTCCATTTAATTCTGATCTGCCCAAGTACCTGTTTCAATATTTATTTCTTGAATGTTGGATATTAATTCTGTTGACATCCATATCATATCTATTCTGGACCATGATAAGTGTCTATTTGAATAGAAGGTGTATTGTTTAGTTTTAGCATTTCTTTCTCTCCATGTAAGAACCCCAGGGATTTTTATGGCCCTGACCCTGTCATCCTTTAAATGAATTTGAAGTTCTGGCTCTCTCCCCCTGGCCATAGGATAAAATATTCTTCTCATTGAATGTTCCAAAGGTGCTTTTTTCAAGAGGCAACTGGACTTTCTGGTTTTTATTTGAAGACATTTCAGTTCTCACCCAAGAAGCTTCTTGGTCCGTGACCTGTATGATTGAGAATTTTCATAGACATTCTCATTTGGATGATATTTTTGCAGAATCAGGCTTGGTTTTTGTTCTTTTAATTCAGGTTTGACCCCCTCATTTAAAAAAAAGGTATTATAAGCTGCCCAGAGTTGGATGCATTAGGCAGTTTTATAAAGTTATCTAAATAAGCATTCCAAGTCCCTTGATCTGGCTTTCCCCAGAGTAATATTTTCAAATACAAAATAAACGTATTTTCACTACACTGACCACATCCCTGTTCTTTTTAAGTGAGTTCTGCTGGACAAGGGGCTGCTCATCGGGGGGTGAATTTGCTCTCTTTATTCTTTATATTTGCTATAAATGCCTCATTAGGATTTCTAGTTATTTTTGGTAGGAAACTCCGATACTCTGCCCAGTCGCGTTTTCACTCAAAGACTAGCAGAAAGAGAAGTGCACAAAAATATGTAAATAGATTCAAATGGCCTATTTTCAGACAATGGAAAGACTGTTTGCAGCAACCACCTCCAAATGCATTGGACTACAAATTCCAGAATGCCCACTGGATATACTGAATTGAAATTTTGGGAATTATTGTCAACACCTCGTCTGTACACCTCAGCACAGCAGGCCTGTTTGAAGAATGCTGATTTTCTTATTTATTCATTAATAACATTCAATATTCTATGAGATGGTGTATAATTAAAAATAACTGTCAAAATCTTTGTGTGGTGCATAGAGAACACAATACAGGGAAAGCTAAACAATAAAATTATGGTCTCTCTTTAAAAAGGAAAACAAAATCAGAAATCCCCTAATTCCCCTTTTATAAGTATATCTAAAGGTTTTCCCTGTCCAGTTGTGTCTGACTCTACAAGGTAGTGTCCATCTCTGTTTCTTAGCTAAGGCACACAGAACACTGTTACCTTCCTATTGAAGTGGTACCTATTTATCAACTTGCCTTTGTCTACTTTTGAATTGCTAAACTGGCAGGAGCTGAGGCAACCCCATCACAGAGAGCTCAGGTCTTGAACCCAGAGTGTCAGTTTTCCGTTTTTAATTGCTGAGCCATCGCACCCCTTTAAACTGCTAGTTTATCTCTATATTGTGATACGTGCCCCATAATGGCCACAAATCCCTATAATGTGTCTTCCAAAGAGATACTGGATCTGTCTGTCCTGGATTCTGTTCAATATAGTCAATTCAATAGGCTCCAAATACAAACAAGTCAATAACACAGTCCCCTAGACAACACATGCACACAAGCATCTGCAGTCTGTTGTGCACTACTCACCTCGACTTCATTCTTGCCCACTGCTACTATTGCAACTCCAACTACTCCTTGTGAGTCCTACTACTCCTACTCCTTGTAATTTCTGCTAGGAAAAAATATTTTTCTAGCTGCTTTCCCTCCTTTCCTTTACACCTTCTCCCCTCTTCTAACTCTTACACACCAACATCACCACATCAGTTGTCTCCCAGCACAGATTTATAGCCACAGTAGCTAGGCTGGCTCAGGAGAGAGCTTAAAGAGACAGGACAACAGCAGCACATATCTTAGCCATTTTTTAAGAGACTAATGCCATTTCTGTGTCTTTCTCATACTGCAGTAGAGGACCAGCAATGACATTTTGCTGTCCCACTCTATGTAAAATATTGAAACAATACAGTTGCAATATTAACTAAATGGCACAGCTGCAATGTTAACTAACTGAGACATGAATTGGTATCTTTCATTTGTTCCAGCCAGGTGAGCAGTTGGTGCTTGGCTATTACAGTGAATCTCTGACCTCACAAATATACAGGCAAAGCATTGATAGCCCATTTTAGTGCATAGGCTTCTTCTGCTGTACTTTTGTTGTTTTGGAGGAGTATCTTTGAGAGGTAGATCATAGGATACTCCACCCCTTCATGGTTTTGGATAAGTACTATGCCTGAGCCTATGGAAGATGTATCAAACAAACAAACAAAAAGGATATTGAAAATCCGGCCTTTTCAATACTGATTTCCCACATAGTGCATCCTTTACTTGCTCAGATGGTACCTGACATAATTTAAACCACTGCATCTTGGAGGGTTATGTCTTTCTTGTTAGATCTATGGGGGCTTGAGCTACAGTAGAGAAATGAGATATGAACCTTCGAAAATATCCTTCTAATCCACATATTTTAGGATCTGGTTCATCCTTTCTGTAAGAATATCTATGGACAATAAAGACTACCTTTTTTATTTCTGGCTCTGCATATAAATATTGAAGCAGCACTAATTGGAAATTGGATCCTTGATCCATGAGAATCTCATTTGTTATTCCTATCCTACTAAAGATCTTTACTAGCACCTCTGCTATTTTTTTGGCTGTCAAATTCCTTAATGGGACCATTCCAGGATACCAAGTTGCATAATTGCAGACAATTAGGATATACTCTTTTGCTTTCATAAATCATTTATTTATTTTATTTTATTTGGTTTGTCAATTGCTTACAAGATAATAGGTATAAGTAAAAACATAGTTATGAATACATGGATACATATAAGAAAAAAGAAAGAAACAATAGGACAGGGACGGTAGGCACATTGGTGCGCTTATGCACGCCCCCCACAGACCTTTTAGGAAAGAGGTGAGGTCAATAGTTGAAAGTCTAAGGTTAAAGTTTTGGGGATTTGGGGATCAAGGCAAAGGGCCTATGATGTCCACATAGGAACTTTATTGTTTCCTCTTTTGGTTTTAGCAATTGACACATAGGGCAGAATCTACAGTAATGGACCACTTCTTTATATCTCTTTGGCCAGTAGCCAATTAAAAATCTATCCAGGCTTTAATTTGACTTTACATGGTTCTATATGTTGTCCCATTTCTAGCAATAGAATTAGAATTAGAAGAGCTTTATTGTCATTGTACAATGAAACTGTGGATGCACCCCAGCAACTGTTCGCAATTCAATAAAACCAAAGCACTTAAAAATGAAGATAAAAAAAATAGAGTACCCACGTCTCTATTTGCAATTTGAGAATACAATATCTACAAATATATACAAAATATACATCCAACACTGACTGTAACGCTTAGCCGAGTATAATACACAAGAAATGGATTGTACTGTAATTGTACTGTCATACATCTGAATGGGATATTGAGATTTCACATCTTTTCACATCTTAATAAGGTAATTACTTCATGTTTATTTGTGGTTCGGATGGCCTAGGGAAAGAAACTATTTGTTAGTCTAGTGGTGTGGGATTTTATTGACCTAAAATGCCATCCAGACAGCAACAGGTCAAAAAGATAATTGCCAGGGTGTGAGGGGTCTTCTGTAATGGCCTTGATTCTGCTTTGGCAGTGGACCTGGCTAAGTCTTCCAGGGAGGGCAGAGGGCAACCAATGATCTTTTGAGTTGTGTTTATCACCCTCTGTACAGTTTTCCTGTCCTCAACTGTGGATCCTGCATACCACACACCCAGACAATATGTCAAAGTGCTCTCCACAGAGGCTTTATAGAAAGCCAGCAACAGCTTCTTATACAGATTGTTCTTCCTGAGAACCCGCAGGAAGTGCAGCTGCTGCTGAGCCTTCTTTACTATGGCCTTGGTGTTAGGGGACCAGGAGATATCAGCTGAAATATGGATGCCAAGGAATCTGATCATAGGGACAGTTTCCACTCATTCTCCGTTGATGATGAGTGGGGCATGGTCCTGTCCATGTTTCCTGAAATCCATAATCAGTTCTTTGGTTTTATGGACATTCAGTGACAGATTGTTCTGTGAACACCAGATAGACAGGTTCTTACTTCTGCCTTATATGCTGTCTCATCCTCTCCGGAGATGAGACCAATCACGGTCGTGTCGTACGCAAACTTTATGATGGTGTTTGTTGCATGGCTTGGTAAGCAGTCAAAGGTATACAAGGCATATAGCAGGGGGCTCAAGACACAAACCTGGGGGAACCAGTACTGAGTGTGATAGTGGAAGAAAGATGGGGGCCAAATTTAACAGACTGTGGTCTGTTTGTCAAAAAGTTCTTAATCCAGGAGCACGTGGAGGTGGGGACCTGCAGATTATACAGTTTGGTTACTAGTATATCTGGGATAATAGTGTTAAACACAGAGCTGTAGTCCACAAAGGGCATCCTCACATAGCTCTGTTTGTTCTCCAGATGACTCAGCACTCTATGAAGTGTGATGTCCACAGCATCCTCTGTAGATCGGTTTGCTCTATCAGCAAACTGATGCTGATCAAAGGAGGGCGGGAGGCAGTCTCTGATGTGTTGTGAAAGTAATCGCTCAAAAACCTTCATAATGGACCTTGTTAACACTATGGGCCTATAGTCATTGAGAGTGTTTATATTTGTTTTTTTGGGAATGGGGATGATGGTTGCAGCCTTCAGGCATTGTGGGATGATGGCATGTGTTAAAGATAGATTGAACAGCTCTGTATTTCTGCCAACTGGTCAGCACACGCTTTAACTACTGCACCAGGAATGCCATCAGGCCCAGCAGCTTTCCTGGGATTTTCTGCTCTCAGTGTTTTTCTCACCTCATGTGAAAAAGCTGTTTAGTTCCTCTGCCAGAGTGCTACTGCTCTCGCTGTTTGTTGGGCCCTGGCCTTTATAGTTGGTAAGGGCCGGTATCCCCCTCCACATCTGCCATGGGTCACTGTCAGTAAAGTGGCCCACGACCTTCCTCTTATACATCTCCTTAGCATGTTTGATACCCCTTCTCAGCTCAGCTCTGACAGTGCTGTACTGTGAAGTTTCACCTGCTCTGAAAGCCAGGTCATGGGTCCTGATCAGAGTCTGGACTTCGCTGATCATCCAGGGTTTCCTGTTTGGGAAGATCCGTATGCGTTTGTCCACATTGAGATTTTCTACACAGGTCTTTGTGTAGAAAAGCACAGTCTCTGTGTATAACTCGAAGTCCTGTTGTTTGAAGATGCTCCAATCTGTGCGGGCAAAACAGTCCTGAAGCTGGGAGAGGGCATTTTCAGGCAAGCATCTAATAGTTTGACTGCTAGGTTTTGTTCTCTTCCTAAGGGAAGTGTAGTCTAGTAGTAAAAGCAGGGTGAGATGGTCTGATTGTCCTAAGTGGGGAAGAGGTTTTGCTCTATAAGCATGCTTAATATTTGAATACACATGATCAAGTATGTTTTTCCCCTGGTTGGGCACTTAATATGTTGGTAAAGTTTGGGGAGCACAGTTTTTAGGCATGCTCTGTTGAAATCCCCAGCAATGATATGAATGCCCTCAGGATGGGCTCTCTGTTGTGTGGTAATTATGTCTTGAAGGTGACTGAGCGCCATGCTAATATTAGCATCTGGAGGTAAATATACAGCAGTGATATACAGCAGCTCCCGTAGCAGATAAAACGGTCTACACTGAACAGTCATGGCCTCTAAATCTGGTGAGCAATGGTTGTTTGTTATTTTGCTGTTGTGCACCAGTCTTTACATACATAAATAATTAGGCCCCCTCCCCTTCTCTTACTGGAGGCTATATTGCAATCTTGATGGTGCAAAGCCCGGTCCGCTAGCTCCACTGTAGCATCAGGGATTTGCGGGTGCAGCCAGGCAATTAGCAGAGAGCACTCATAAATTGTGTGATTGTGGGAGATCTGCAGCTGTAGTTCATCCACTTTGTTTACGAGGGTTCTGGCGTTTGTGAGGAACATAGATGGTAATGGCGGTTTCTGCGGTCTCTTCCTCAATTGAGTTAGTAGGCCCGCTCTGCATCCCCACTTCTGTTTTCTCTCCCTACTCTGTCTTCTATGGTTGCTTGATCCGACAACAATCCACGGAGCTCCCGGAGATCTTGCTAGCTCCAATGGGATATTGTGGGATTCTATTTAAGCATAGGTGACTTCAGTTTTGAGTTGCTGTCCTATACTTATCAGGTCTTCTCTACAGTACATTAGTCTGTTGCAGGATGGAGTAAAATGCAGGAACAAAAAGAAGTAAAAACACAAAAAGAAGAACAGACTTCGGGAGCATTGAGCCGCTGCGACCATGCACGCTGCCATCTTGTGTGCCGCTCATCCAGACCATGGATTTCCATGGGCTAATTCCAATATGAGACTTGGTGGCGCAGTAGTTAAGAGTGCAGTATTGCAGGCTACTTCTGCTGACTGCTGGCTGCCTGCAATTTGGCAATTCAAATCTCACCGGGTTCAAAGTTGATTCAGCCTTCTTTCCTTCCGAGGTGGGTAAAATGACTCTAAACCACTTAGGGAGGCCTGTAAAGCACTGTAAAGCAGTATATAAGTCTAAGAATCTTAAGTACTAGTGCCATTACCTTGAAATACAGAAAGGACAAGACAGCATTGTTCTGTCTTGTCCTTTCTGTAAGGAAATTATGGGCTTCTGACTTCCCAATGCATTCGTTTCAATTGGGCAGGAACAAAAGGTTTCTTAACTCTTTTCATCTTTACACTTCTGTCTCCTTAGAGTGCCTAACTCTTTGGACATGCTTTTTTAAAATTATCCTTTCTCCTTCTCTATCTTCCTTTCTAACATCCTCTGACCTTTTTACTGACATGTACTTCTCAGCTAATCCCTTGACCCACTTCTGGGTTGTGATCTTACACTCCAAATGTCACTTTAGCAAGGAAAAGAAATTGTTCCAAAATTATTTCCTTTATCACAATCAATTATTTTCCACCTAAGTCTACCAATCTTGCCCCCAGTTCATAAATCCCTTCATGTTTGTTGTAGGTGTAGCTCCTAAACCTCAGTCCGTAGGTATAAAGGGTTACAACAAACTTCTACAGGACATGGGAATAATCCATTACTTCTCTTGTTGGAAGGTGACTTTAAGCGCTCAGAGCCTTTTCCATTAAACATGGGGCTAATCTGGCTACCCTTTCACTCTCAGGCCCTTGACAAGAGATGGCAACTCTTTCAAACATGGCTTCTATGTCTTCTTTCCCTGACAACTTAGGGATTTTTTAAAAAAAAATCTTTGGGACTACTTTCCTTCGCTAGAAATTCTGAAAAACTTTAGAAATGACTGGATCCCATTAAGGCTACCAGTACCTAAAACACTTTTGTTCTTGCCTATCTTTCCTTTCTGTGATATTGGCCAAGTATCTGAGCCTAGACCCATTTTTAGCTGGGCTATCTTTTTCTTTGGCTTAACTACAGATGTATGATGGATACCCATATCTAACCCAAGTAGTGGGCTCTTCTAAGGGAGAATGTCTTTTCTAACTTTTCCATGTCTGTTTGGTTTAGACTTTGGTAAGGCCTCTGATGTTTGCAGCCAGGATGTTGGCTATTTCCTGCAAAGTCTGGCTCTAGGAGGGCCAAACTCCTTTCTTTTTGCAGCTAGGTTTTGTTTTCTGTCCATGGAGTCTTTAATAAACTCCCTGAGTTTAATCCATCTTCATTTGTGTGGTAGCTACCCTGTGTTGATATCCCACCCAATTTTCAATATGTAACATCTGGTTTTGGATATTCCACTGCTACCACCACTTTGTCACATATTCTTTTCAGTATAACCCAACTCAGTGGGCTCCAAACACAAATGACCCAACAACAACATCCCATTGCTAATACTGGTACTCCAATTACTACTCCTTGGGAGTCCTACTACTCTTATTCTTTGTGAGTTCTATACAAAATTCTCTTGCCGGCTAATTTACTTCCACACATGAACACAATACCTCCTCTCCTCTTCTTTTTCTTCCACACAGCACCATAACATCCAGCTGTCTCTCGGTACAGATTTTATAGCCACAGTTGCTATGCTGGCTGGGGAGACAGTTTAAAGAGACAATATAACAGATGTTGGGCATTTTCTGGGTAACCTACTCTCTCACAGTATCAGGTAAGTGTTCATCTGATTTATCACTCTTACAAAAAAAAAAGTCTGCTGACAGTTAGAATTTCTGAAAAAGATTAGTTTAAAGCATAATAATAGTCTGGTTCACATATCATGCTTAGCTATGACTTATTGACTAAGCCACCACTGGCTAAATTCATATACCACACCAAGTTATGACCAAGTTCTTGCAAATCACTGTGGTTATAGTCACACAATGTAGTAAGCCAACACTAAATAAATTATGTTATAGCCCAATGCAGACATAAACACTTTCTGTCATCTTGAGGACTACCCAAAATTCATAGCACATCGAGCCCACATTCCAAACACAGTCTAATTTTTTTTTCTAGAGATGTAGAATTTAAAGTATTTTATCTATTGACAATACTTATCATTTTTCCTTTTGGGGATGTTTTGGCCCTATCATACTTGTACCAAGAAAAGGATGCTGTAGACCTCCCCTCACTTTGGCCTAATATAATGTGTGAATTAAATCACTTTTTTTTTTGGTGGGGATTTAATGCTTCTTAAAATTACTTTAATTGATCAACCCAGATGCTGTCATGTTCAAACTGGGCATATATTACAATTATGCAAACAAGATAGTGAAAATGAAATAAAACAAGTGACATAAGTGAAATAAGTCATATGCCACTTGAATTCTTTAAAAAAAGAAAAAAGTCAATATAGCAAGTATGACTATTTATGGACAGTTCATATTCTATATAAGCAATATATAAGCCTAAACACTATTGATATTGTGCAATTTTGGCAAAATATGTAATTACTGTTAAGTAAAATATTTATATTGTACAAATGTTTATATTTGAGTTTAGCAATGAACAAAGCATAAAGTTTAATTTCATGCCCTCATAAAATTTACATCCTAAGAAAGGAACTAAATGTTAGAAGTGCCAGCGTTCCAGGAAAACAAACTCCAACCTGAAAACTCTGAGGCAGGCATTTTCTCAAAGTTTCATTTTATCAGAGCTGTCATACTGGCACATCTGGGAAAACCCAAATCAGAAAGTTCCGGGTTTTTGTCCAATAATTTAAAATACAAATCCATCCCTTGCACCCATCATTCCAGCACATGCCCCAATCACCATCCATTCCAACTTGAGACATCTTTCAACCACTCCTCATCCAGGTTCAGAAATAACATGACCTTGACTTTAATAAAGAATGCCATTATGTCTACATACGCTCCATAAAAACCCCTTTCCCAAACTACAGAACCCTGGGAGAAATGGCCTACACTACATCTGAGGAATGCTGTTCCAGAGGGTGAGGTCCATGTCAAGAAAAACATGTTTGCTCAGTCTTGTAAAATGACAACATTTAATAGAAGAGACACAGATTGTACCTACCTGCCTGAATATACCAGGCAAGCAGAAAGAATGAGAGTAAGATTGTCCTTCAGATAACCAGGTCTTAAGTCACAAATGGCTTTAATGTCAGAGGGAAAAGGTCACAATCAGAATCCTGAGTTGCACCTGGAAGCTATCTGGCAACCATTGGGGTTCAAGTAGCAATAGTGACACTGATCAAAACAAGAAAAAAAATGTCTTATAATTATTGAGGAATGTATTTTTTTTCTTTTTATGTACACTGAGAGCACATGCACCAAAGACAAATTCCTTGTGTGTCCAATCACAATAAAGAATTCTATTTCTATTCTGTAAGAAGGGCCAATTACCATTTATTTTGAATCACCTGTAACTTCCAGATGGTCTTCAAGGGCACTCCCATGTAGAATGTATTGCAGTAGTCTAATCATGGGGTGCCCATGCCATGAATGATTATCAAATATGTCCTCATTCTTATTTATAAATGGTTTCCTGTTAGCAAACTTGTTCTGTCAAATGTCAAAATAAGCTCAGTCCTAATTTTCTGATAAGGCATAAAGACTCTCAACCATTTATCGTCTCCCAAGCTATGAGCAAAGAGATAGTTGAGGGTGAGGGCTGGGGGCAGGGAGAGGACTTTGCCGAAACTGATGACCAACTTTTTTGCCAATCCACAAAGACAAAAACATTCCAGGAAGAACAGGGAAGGCAGCTCCTATACACAAGTCACCATCGAGTTAATAATAACCCAGGAAGGTTAATCAACAGTTTCTCAGAGCTTTTAGGAGCTACAAAAGCCGCAGCCTATGAATCAGCAAACCAATGTGGTTATTAGAGGGGGTACACTAGTAAGCAAGGAGAATAAATTATATAGAGCTGCAGAAGGGGCTACAGCAACCCTAGATGGAAGACTACCTTCCTCCCACATTAAAGTAGACTCAAATTTATATTGCTCATCATTGTAGGCAGTGTCCACTGATGACAATAATGTCTTGTGCAGAAGTTCCTGGTAGTGCAATAATCCATGTAAAATTACTAGTGGGAGCAAAGAGATGTAGAAAGCCACTGCATTTTTGCAGGACTGACCTCTCAAGCCCTTAGATCTGATTACTATTCAAAGGAGAGAGAAAAAATCTCCCTCTGTAAGCTGAGGGTGCACTAGTTTTGCACGTAACCTCAGAATTATGCTGCAGAGGTTGCTGGAGTCACACAGCACCGCAGGCCTATATAGGGATCTGCTGCTACTTTTTAAAATTACTTTTTATGTTTGTTTGTTTTTAAATACAGAATAAAATTTAAAGAAAAAGAATAAAATAAAAGCGATGAGACAAGAATAAATAAATGAAAGTGAAAAGAAAAAAATAGGAGAAGAAAAAATACAAAAGACACTACATGGAGCTACCCGTGAAAATTACCTGGAAGCTACTGCAGAATGCAGCCATGCAAGCAATCTTCGGCAAGCTGCATTTATTGTCGGTTTGCTTCTGTGTCCAATGCACAGTATTGGTTATGAACTTTAAAACCCTACATGGCATGGGGCTAATTTACCTGTGATGCATGCAGCCATGGGGCTGGTTAGTACCCCGAAGTCCCTTCCCTAACTTTTAAATATTATTCTTATTTTTAAGAGTTTTATATTATAATATTTAAACATGCCCAATATCACTCTATGAGGGTGATAAAATTGATATATAAATAAATAACTAAATAGAACATTTGATTGTCTTTGCAGCAGTTGTAAATGTATTCAAAATCTATTCTCAAGAGCAGGAGTGTCAAACTCAAATTACATTGAGGGCTACATCAGGGCTGTGGTTGACTTCGGGGGTGGCGGGGGGCGTGGTCGACTGGCTGGGTGTGGCCAACGGGGTGGGCATGCCAGCTTGACGCCACTCACTGGATTTGGCTGACTGGGTAGGTGTGACCAACTGGTGGGCGTGGCGAGCTTGACATCACTCCCCAAACTGCTGGCATGTTTCCTCTTCATATTGGGTAAACCAGGCCAAAGCAATGTGGGCCGGCTCCTTACATTTTCTAGGATAGCCCAGCAGGCTGGATCCAGCCCGTAGGCCTTGTGTTTGACACCTCTTCTCTAGAGTTAATGGTGCTTCTTTATTTAAAAAAAAGTTCTTTGCTGGAGCGGGCCAAAGCAGCTTCACAGGATTTTCAAAACAAATTAGTCTTCTCTTGTGAACTTTATTTCTTCCTATCAAAAATAACATATAAAGATCCAAAGTCAAAAGTGTAAAAACTTTGTGCAAGGAAGTGGGGATTTATCTACATAGACTTTTTGCTATGTGAAAGAAGGCAGATTAGGAGTTTGGTCGTGTCTTGTTTTGCTATTTTTATAGTAAGCTCTTTGGGGCCAGGACAGTCTGCTTCCAGCTTTGCAAATTTCCCACTGTATTAAATGAAGAACAGCCTGGTGGAGTTTAAGAGAATCAGACCAACTTTTTCCAACATTGTTGTAGTAGCAGATAGAAGGTTGTATGTGTAGATTTTATTGGATTCAGTTTTTCTTGTATTTGTCTCTTAGAAAATACAGATATAAGAGCATAGCCACCTAGAGTTCCTGAAAAAGGAAATGATTTTGTTTTAGCTGTTGTTAGGCCACCAACATGTTTCAAGCCGGACTTGTTTTTATTGCCATGCATTGTGCAAAAGCTGGCTACACCGTCTGTCTGTCTGTCTGTCTGTCTGCCTGCCTATGGAGTTCAGCCTTCACAATGGCAGAGAGAGTATTAGAGAGCAGGAGGCTAGTTACAATGCAGAGACTAGCTCGATTTACAGCAGAAGCTGGATAACCTCCAGCTTTTTTCTACAAATAGAGATCAGGTGATGAGGGGAACATTGCATACTAGGCTTTGTTTAGTTTTAATACTACCACACACTAAAAATTAAAGCCATAAAAAGAAAAAGCCTGAACATGCAGATTCTACTCACAGTCTAAAATAGGATCTGTTTTGTCTTCTGCTCCTGGCCAATATACACAGTTCTGTATCCTATCACCTGTCTGCCATGACTTCATGGCCAATATCCAAATACCTGAGACAGCACATTTGGTCTAATTTTATTTTCTTTGAGAGTGTGGCCAGAGTAATAACATCATTTCCTTGATTTGGCACAAGGAGAAAGAAATCCATTCATTCTTGTTAGCAGAGAATTATACAAAAACAGAGAATTATACAAAATTATACAAACATTTGTGATTTGACAATGTCCCTGGTGAGAGCTAGTTTGGTACATTGGTTAAGATACTGGACAAGAAGTGAAAAACCAGGAGTTACCTGCCTTGTATATGAAAGCCAAGAGAGTGACAGCCAATCACTCTTCTCAGCTCCACTAAAAAAAGCAATAACAACCACTTTTGAAAATTCTACCTAGAAAATTGCATAGACTTCCAAATTGTTGCCCAGTTATAACTGACTCGAAGGCATATGTATATATGTGTAGATGTGTGTGTGTAATGTGTATATGTAAATGTGTATATAATTGTAACTACATATTGTAATTGTGTACTTAGGGCAAACATAGGTTTCAACCCATTTAGTCTGTAAAATCATCTTCCTTTATATTTAACTAAGATATTTACCTATATTCTTTAACTAAGAGAGGTAAACAAGGTTAATACATTTCATTTCTTTTGCATTGCTGTAAAGATATTGCTGATAATTCCTTAAGGAATGCAGGCATTAGCTATTCTGAAGTTCTGTGTAAATCTTCAGAAAGCAGTATTTAGCATTTTTGCTTTTAACCCTTAAACATTTTTCCTAGATCAGCCTTGTAAAATGGAGGAGTGGAGCAGTAGAAAACACTCTGGTTTAAGCACATTATACAGATTCAAGTGGATATTTTTGAATTGGATCAGAAATTAATATTTGGGGCACGTTTTTTAATTGGAGATTTTCACCAATTACTTGCCAGCATCTAATAAAAATTATTAGCAGGACATTCTATATTGCTTATTTTATGACTAGACAGATATGGCTGAGCAGAATAGGACTGGGCTTCCTTTCTTCTGCTACCATACATCCACTTGTTTAAAAATAATTATTAAACAGCATCCTCTTTCAGAAAAACAAAACCTGTATACATTTTGATATAGATAGCTGTGTGCAGGAGTGGGATTCAAATTTTTTAACAACCAGTTCTATGGGTGTGGCTTAGTTGGTGGGCGTGGCTTGGTAGTCATGTTATTGGCTGGGCATGACCAACTCAATATCACTCACATCGAGGCAGGGCATCTCCTCGCCTGGCCTCTCATGACTGTGGGGATGCTGCAACAGTCATAAGTGTGAAAAATGGTCATGTGACTTTGTTCAGTGCCATTGTAACTTTCAATGGTCACTCCACACAAGCAAACTACCAGCAAAGGAAGGGGGAAAAACTCCAGAGAAGTTCCTGAGACAGGAAGTCTAGTCCTGCCAAGAATGTAATAAGGGTTAACGGAGAGGCAGTTTCTGTAAGCAACACCAGAATGTTTCCTTCCTGCTTCCTTACAGGATTAGGCCAGTAATTTCTTCTAACAACCAGTTCTCCGAACTGCTTAGAAAGTTAACAACCAATTCTAGCGAATAGGTGCAAACTGGTAGAATCCCATCCCTGGCTGTGTGTGTTGAATTAAACAGCCAGCTCTAACTTAAGAGATTGATTCCACTTTCCAAAGAAGAAATCTACTCAGAAATAGAATTAGATATTACCTTTCTGAATTTGTCATTTTGTCAATTGAGCTCTAGATTAGCAGGTTCAAATCAGAACTTTGGAACTTTGGGTGTGAATAGAGTCTTCCCCAATCCCTATCTGATCAGCTTTACTTTAAAAGCAAGTACTGCAAAGTTTTCCAGGCTTGTTTCTCTGGATTCTGTTTGCTTATTCAGAGCACAGATTGCTTAATAGTCTGCATATTTCCTGTTTATATTCATTTAAATATGCATAAGTATTTAGAACCAACAGCAAGCAGAGTTAATAAATCTCCACTGGTCACATGGAAAGAGCAGATGTAGAGAACAAACACTGTATGTTATATTGGTTATGAAGATATGGTGGGGGGGAATTAACACCCTTTGAAAAGCAAATGGTTGAAGGTGTAATTAGGGCAGCCAACAACGAATTGCCAGTAAATTTCAAAGAATGCCAAAACCAATGAAGAGCTGTTTATGTCACATGCTTTGTTGTAACCAAGGAAAATGCTTTTGAGGCCTATGGGTTAATTTTGTCTGTTGTATTTCAGGTAATAATGTATGTACCACAAGAGGAGCAAATTCATGCCAACAGTGCCTTGCTGTAAATCCACATTGTGCTTGGTACTTCAATGAGGTAAGTCAAAACTAAATCTATACTATAGCATAATAAGCACTTATCATGAAAGACTTGAAGGATACTTCAAATGTAAGTTTAGTTGTTGTTGTTTTTTTGTACACAGACACAAGGGCTTTGAATTCTATCCTAGACGTTCTGATGCTACCAGTAACAAAGCAGAGTGTAACCAAGTTTCAAAAATGCTGTCCTATTGCCTTTGCCTCAAATTCTTTTATGGAGGGAAAAGCGCCAAAGAAAGAGTGGGGAAATACAAGAGAGTTATTGGTGAAATATTGCACCATCTAGACCTCAAATAAAAGTACGAGTTTCAGGCACGTTGTTGCACAATAAAAATCGTGTATGGAAGCGTGCCCAGATTCAACCATCTGCAGTGAAACCTGCTGACTGACTGTGTAGTTAATGGTATATTTAAGAAACAGAATAACAGAAAAAACCCACAGGAAAGAAAAGCCAGATAAAAGCACTGGGCAGATTAAAATAATCAAATGCTGTTGGAGAGTTACCATAAAAGGCCTTTGGCAGAATTTCTAAGGACAAAAAACCTAACATTTTGGAAAGCTTATATTTATGGACTATAAATTTATGGAAGAATGTATTTCAATATTGGTTCTGAATAATCCATAATTGGTAGTCTTTGCTAATAGTTATTTATGCCTGGATCACTGCTTGAATGGACTATTCTAATGCACTCTAAATGAAGTTGCCCTTGAAGAAACTTCAACTGGTACAAAATGCAGCAGAGCAGACAATTATGGGTGCCCCTAGAGTGGCACATGTCTGTGAACTGCATTGGTTGCCAGTTTGCTATTGAGTGCCATTCAAAGTGCTGTTTCTGACATTTAAAACTTTACATCACCCCAAAGCCAACGTATTTGAGGGACTGCTTCTTCCTGATTATTTATACCAATCCCATCAGGTTAGGTGAAAAGATCATGTTACATGTCCTTTTCTGACATGGCATTTTGGAACATCACTCCCCCTCAAGGTCAGATTAGGCCTTACAGATATGTCTTAAGATGTGGTTTTTCCAAGAGACTTAAGGATCCTTTGGGAAAAGGGACCCTACGAGATGGCTTTATTATGTTTGAATTTTTATTGCATGGATTAAAACAACATGTTGTATATATGTTTCTTGTTTTTTGTGCTGATTTCAAGATGCTTTCTAATTGTTTTACTTAATGTAGACTATACTTGTAAGATAGATAGCTATATACATTTGATAAATAAATAAATACCCATGTAGAGCCTACTCACTTTCCATTATAGCTCAGTTGTTATATATAGTGATCTTACAACACCTATCATCAGCTGTGTTTCTATGTTGTTAATCAATCTGGAATGTGCCATTTTACCAGCTTCTTTTGGGGGTTTTCAGCTAAAATGGTAAAGTATTGTTTCAGCCATTCTTAACATATATTAATATATTTGTATACTTGTGTGCAGTAATTCCTGGTCTTTGTTCCACTTACCAATCTTCTTGCTCTTTTGATTAAAGTATTTCACAAACAAATACAAAATTTTGAAATCACCCAAGCATCCAGATTTTATTTTCCTTTTCTTTACACTGTGTCAATTTAACAAGCTGCAGTATTGACAAAATATTGCAGAAACTCTACACTGAAAAAAATATAACAAATTAGTTGCAACTGCCTTGTAGCTTGCAGTAGAAGAATTATGGTTGAGTAACTGTTAGAAATGCATGGTAAAGGAGTGTGAAATGCTACATGTAAAAAATAATCTGAAGGATATGTTTCTTTTAAATCACAAAAACCCAGTTAATAATGGAGTCCTCTTAAAGTATTTAAATAATGCTTTTCCATTGCTGTTAAATCCCAAGAAGGAAACCCTTTTGGCTCCAATCTGCCAGGAATAGGAGAAGATTTTAAAAGAGAAGCAAAATGCCCCCCCCCCATCCACCCATTTCTCTAGAGTCTTTTGATTATGTTCCCAGAATTTTTTCAGTTTAAAAAGCATGTCTTCTCACTGAAAGTTCCTTTATTATTCCTTATTGAATAATTGTAAATTGCTTCAGCAAGTAGCTTTATTTTTGTTTTCGACCCAAGATTAAACACCATGGAATAAAATCTCAATAATATTATACAGAACAGTTGGAAGAGCACTTGGCAAGCATATACCACTAGTGAGATATTAAAAGAATCGTACACAATGACCCCTAAAATGCATTTATTCTTTATAAACAGGCCAGAAAACATAGGCAATTTTAGAAGCCACTAGTGAACTCTAAAGAGCTGTTTGGTATCGTTTGGAAGGCAAAAATTGAATTTCTTAGTGTTTCTTCATCAGAAGTAATCAGGCAACCTTGGTATTTACTACACAATTTTCCTTTCTGTGAATACATGTATGTTCTAGTTCTATCTTCTGGTGTTAAGGCTTGATAGGTTACTAAATGATAAACCAAATAAAGGAAGATTATGGTCCCATAATCTCTTAAATCTGATAAATTTAAGGGACTCCTAAGTCCCATACATTCAAAACTCCTTGAAGACAAGATTACATGGAGATTTCTAAAGAGAGCAGTATCTGTGCCTGCTGATATATTGACAAAGGAAGGAGACACAGTCATTTTATATTAATAAGTACAATTGGTAGATTCCACAAATTTGAAATGTACTGCTGTCTACTCTGGAAACCTCGCAATTTAATCATAAAACTATAGGTTTCTGAATAATAAACGTGGAAGTGAATTGCAATTTACTTGTGGATGGAGGATGCCAATATACAGTATAAACCAAATATGCAGGTTGCCCATGTGAGGAGTATGTGGCATTATTAATTAGGTGTCTAGCTAAAAGACAGAAGGTTTCCAGACCATGGCTCAATTCAGGCCACCATCTCTCAGACTTGAAGCAGATCTGAAGTTTTTGCTACAGGCTGAATCATATCCAAGTGCATATGTATAGGAATTTAGAGGTGACTTGAGGAAATTATGAAAGAATCATTGAGGGGACTTGGGGAAGTGATTCAAAGTCCAAAGACTGAGGTAAATGAGAGAAAGAAGTTCAAAATAACCTCACCTTGATTTTGTTTAGTGTAAGATGAGACAAAGAAAAACATTATTAGGCTTTCAAATTCTGTTATTATACATGGCAGCAATAAAGTATTATTTCTCATCCTGGCCTACCTTGAAAGCATAAAAGGGCATGAGATTCTTCAGCCTGGATGTATATATGACCTGAGATTAGTCATCTTTCACTTAGACAGAATAGCAGAATGAGAAACAAAAATGGTACATAGAATAAACCTTAATTCTCTGTTTATACCTTGTTGTCCTCTTGTAGGTCCTGAGATATTGAAAAATCAGACCAATGGATTCATGTCACTAACAGTTTTAGAATTTAAATCTCTTTATTGGGTTTAGAATGAAAATAAATAAAATTTGAAGCCCATCATCTTTGCTTTGAAGCACCAGTCTTACCTTTACTTTGAAGCACCAGTCTTTCCTTGATTATAGCATCCTCTAAATCAGGGTGTGGAATTATGGCTCAGGAATTCTGGGAGTTGAAGCCCACAAGTCATAAAAAGGCCATCATTGCCCACCTATGCTTTAAATGCTCAGCACAGCTAGCATTCATGGCTTTAATGTGACATATCTTTAACCATGTCTATCTGTCATCTAATCTGCTAATCCTCTGGGTAGCATAGACATTTAATAAATAAATCCTCACTGTCCTGTTGTCCCATTGATGGAATGAACAAGGAAGCAGGAATGGATGCTGTTGCTCTGCACTCACACTCCTCTCATTGCAAAGCACCTCCAGGTGCATTTTCCTGCTGAAATTTTAAATTACTCCTCTACCTTCCCTTATGTTACTTTGAATGTCCATCCATTTTGGTGATATACACTTTTTGTTACAGACTATGCCCAGAAGATCACTTGCTACTTTCCAGAAGCAGAAATGCCACCTCAAGTGAATCAATAGTTACAAGGCTCTTTGATGTCTTTCAGAACTTTCTTTAGAAGGAATGCTGTAATAACACAATGTTTGCCTTATATATACAGTAGAAGATTACTGGCTTGGGACTCATCAGAAACACTTTTTGCTTATGAATTAGCTACTCTTCTTTGGATTTTTATTAAATTAAATACAGAGATGCATTGTTTCATCTTTAGATAAAGATGATAATTAAACAAAAATGTTACTGCTGGGTTCCAGGTCATCAACATTGTATGTGTAAGGCCAACATATAGGCATTGATAGCAGAATTCTTACTTTAAAACTGGTTTCTTGTACTTTATGCTTGTGCATTTTGGTGATTTAACTTCATATACATAAATAAGTTTAACTTTGTACATTTGTGTATACATAAATAAATGTACAAATCATATACTATTATAATTTAAAACCATCCTGTCAGTATTCTAATATGACAGTTTTAACATTTTCATACTGAAGTTCTCATTTATTTATTTATTTATTTATTTAATTTTCCTAACAGCACAATTTCATTAACTCAGTTCATTATAAAAAAACCCAGTCCTTGAAAAAATAGTATTGTATGAAGATTTACTGTAACACTCAAGTTGCTTTCTTTTATAGGTACATCAATAGAAGCCTGCTTATTTATATTGGTTTTATAGCTTAGTATATCCTACATATTTCTCTTTCCTTTATTTTGTATATGCTGGTTACAAAATGCTAGCGTGTTTCCACTTTTTTCCCCTCTGTCCAATTGACTGTCTTCCTCGTAATTCCTTTCCCTCCAAATTCTTCCAGTTTCATGAGTCCCTTCCTTATAAGAAGCATCCAGTTAATTCTTTATTTACTTTAATAGAGTTCAAGTAGAACTTTATAAAACTAAACATTCCAGAGTAGTCCAGAAACACTGATCTGTCTATTATGGTATTGAACTGGTTGTTTTCTGGGAATCAAAGAAAGTGATTCATGATGATCCACATCTATTGTTTCATATCAAAAGATCAGATCATGTTTTACCTACCCTAGCAATTCAGAAGATTAATTTCTAAATAACCTCTGGATTAACCCTAGGAACAGTCAGGGACAAAAAATGTTAGGATTTTCCAGAATATTCTGTTTCTAAATTGTTGGGTCTACATAATCATAACATATTATTTTATCATAACCATCTACTTTATAATGGCCTGCCTTGAGGATCCTTCAGTTTTTAGAGATACTATAATTTCTAGAAAATTATCCATCCAATGATTCCTCAAAGTGAGGATCAGGATTGGTACTATTCATATTGAAGTGGTCAACCATCTTCACATTAAATACTAATATCACCATTCCAAGGAAGATAGATAGCCTCTTCACTCTTGAAGAAGAGAATTTGTTTAATTCCAGGAATGCAACCTTCAGGTGATTGACCATCTGCGTGAGAAGCAGCCTTGTGAAATCTTGTTTATAATCCATAGACATATTTTTCACAAGTCAAGAATTATTTCTATAGTCAGGGATTGGTAAAGAAGTGGGACGCATGCAAGTGCACACACACACTATATGTGTGTGTGTGTGTGTGTGTGTGAGATGCATGCTTGTGATGCAGAAGTTGTGTGTGTGTGTGTGTGTGTGTGTGTGTGTGTATCTTTGGTTATTCGGGTTTTCTTCCATGTAAAATTGGAAGTATCTAAGCGACGTTTCGATAAAGTCTCATTCATCATCTTCAGGCTTGTGTCTTTGGCTTTGTGCTTCTTGGAGTAATGTGAGCTTGCAGCTGCTTCTTCCTTTTAACTGCTAGTGGGGGTGTGACTTGATTGGGTGGGGGCTTGGCTGTGTTCTGATTGGCTGGGGGTGTGTTCTCATTGGTTGGGGGTTTGGCTGTGTTCTGATTGGCTGGGGGGGTGTTCTGTTCAGGTGGGGGCTTGGTTGTGCTCAGGTTAGTCTTAGTTGCTGGGGGATTTGAGCTGGTGAGCTGTGATCCTGCTGTTTGGCTTCACATTTGTGGTCGTGCCACATCTTCATGAGGTGGCCATTTCGAGTTCCTCTTTGAGGTGGCCATTGGGCGTCAGTTCGCTTCATGTATGGGTTGGAGGGGTTTGAAGCGGGTGGTGATGCAGCTGTGGTACGGCTTCTGGTCCATGGTTGTGTCTCATCTTCTGTGTGGGTGTGAGTCTGCTTTCTACATGGAAGTGTGGGGATAGCATCTTGTGTGGCCCTCATGCATGTGGGTCTGGTGTCATTCTTCATGTTAGGTACTCGTTTGTTCATGAGAGCGGATTTCCAAATGGCTGATAGGTGGGAGGTATCATCTCATTTATTCATGCTGTGTGGGCATTTTTCTATCTCTATGGCTTCTCTGATTATTCTGTTGTTGAAGTGTTCCAAATAACCAAAAATCCAAAGATCACCAAGTAATCCAAATAATCCAAAGCTGTTTTTTCTTGCTTCTTTTTTCCACTTTCTCTTCCTGGGATTCTATTATTTTGTTGCCAAGTTTCAGTTAAAATGTATCTTTTAGGAATCTTATTGAGGTTTCACTATAAATTCCTTTTAGTTCCAGGCAGTCTCCTCCATTTTTCCAGATCCTGCCCTTTTATTCTTTTTCTCTCCTTTCCTGCTTTTAAAAGCTTTTAAGTATCCAGAAATCTTTATTATCGCTTTAACATTTTATTTTCATCTTAAATGCCTATTGATGTCAATTTTTTTTTTCAATTTCTTGCTTAAGTCTCTTAGCTGTATAGGGAAGGGAAGAAAAAAAAACCCAAATCCTTTCCTTCCCTCTCTCCTTCTCTGCTTCAAAATCTTCTTTGGAAACAATGCTATTTTTTTTATAGTTTAAATTCCAAGGTACCTTATGTTGTTGCTTTTGCAGTTTAACCCAGTCAACCAAAACTTTCTCTTCTTATCTTCCTCCTGCACAATCTTTTCTGGTCGAGTTCTTCTTTGAGGTGGTCATTTCTGACCACCACTGCAACCGCCTTTGGGAATGGGAGTAATGACTAGCTGAGGAGGAGAGATGTGGCTCTCCTCAACCTTACTGGCAATCTCCCCCCTCTTCACCACCTCTACGGGGTGGCTTAGCCCTGAAACCAGCCAGCTTGGGGCGCTCCAGTGGCGAGCACAGATCGAAACTGCGTACGATCATGGTTTTTGGTCTGTCGGTGAAGGAACTCAAAACGGAAGTCCCTTGATTGGTGTTTTTAATATCTTCTGTCTGTTTTGTAGCTTTTTTTGTCTTTATTGGCTGGCAACATTGTGTTTCCTGTATTGGAAAATTTTAGTGTGGTTTGGCTCTGAGTAAACGGATGGCTATCATTTATTAGGAAGCTAAGTTTCATTTGGGTGCCTGGTTGGGGTGTGTTTGAGCTGGAGGTATCAGGGGGGTATCTGTTTGTGCCCAGGTGTTTGCCTGGCTTTTGGTGTGGAGATTTATTTGTTTGTGAGTGCAGGCTTCCAAATAATTGACTATGGGTCTGAGAGGTATGCCTTCTTTGTGTATTTTTGGGAGGCTGTATAGTTTGGGGCATCTGGAAGATTTTTCTCTTGGGATGATCGTCTGTTGGATCTCTTTGTTCATCTGGCTGGTTATAATTTTCTTCTTGGTTATTTTTTCCAGATATGTGGTTATGCGGTCCGTGTTTATGGGTTTGTATGTGCAGTAGGTCTGTGAATTTTTTTTCGTAGTCTTTTCTATCCATTACTACTATGGCATTAGCTTTATCTGCTGGAAGTATGATTATGCTGCTGTTGTTCCTTAGGGCTTACAGGGCTTTTAGTTCCTCTTTGTTCAAGTTGCTTTTGGGTGGTTTGTTTATGCATAGGATGCTAGTGACTTGGTGTCCTATTCTATCAGCTTCATCTGTATTTAATTGAGTTAGGCTTGGTTAGGACATCTGTTTCTGTTTTGGTGAGTTCTCTGTTGGAAATGTTATAACTAATTGTTTCAGGTATTGTGAGTTGTTGGGGGCTTTCTTGTCATGTTCTAATTTCTTTAGTTTCTTCAGGAGTTTGTCATTTTTGTAAGTGGTTTCAGTTTCAGCTCTCCAAGTTGTAAGTTGTTTTTTCTTGCCCCAAAGTAGAGGGTGGATTTTGTTGCTCAATTCCAGGTGTAGGGTTAGGAGATCTTTGTTTAACTAATCGAGTTGGAATCTCTCTGTGGAGCTCGTTCCTGAGTAGAGCCATTTCAGTTCTTTTCAGGATGTTTAGTAGCTGCTGTGCTGTGATGAAATGTTAATTTGAAGCAGGTCGGTGTTGCACTGCTGTCTCTTCAGCTGCATAGGAATTTGAGATCATATAGTATTCCTGCTCTTTTAACTTCTAGCTTCTCAATGGTTTTGGTCTGGCTGTTTATTTCCTCCCCATAGAAGTCTGATATTTGTTTTTTTAAGTTTTCGCGGATATTTATATGTATGGTATTCAGCTTAGTTCGAGTATTTTCCCACGTTATTATAGTTGTGCTTTTAAAGCTGTAGCAATGTTTCGGCAGAATCTCATCTGCTAACATCAGGCTTCTGTATTGTGTTTGTCTGTGAGTCAGATTTCACAGCCGTTTCTGTTTTAAATTTGGTGCTAGCCTCCTGCTCTGCCAGAATGGTTTTTTCTTCACCCTGATTGGTTGGGAGTCTTGGTCTGTGTTTATTGGTCTTGGAGTTTGCTGTGTTCTGCTTGATTGGTGTTTCTAATATCTTCTGTCTTTTTTGTAGCTTTTTTTGTCTTGATTGGCTGGCAACATTGTGTTTCCTGTATTGGAGGATTTTAGTGTGGCTTGGCTCTGAGTAAACGGATGGCTATCATTTATTAGGAAGCTAAGTTTCATCTGGGTGCCTGGTTGGGGTGTGTTTGAGCTGGAGGTATCGGGGGGGGGTCTGTTTGTGCCCAGATGTTTGTCTGTTTGTGCCCAGATGTTTGCAGGCTTCCAAATAATTGACAGTCTGGTGGAGTCATCTCTTCTATTCATACTTCCAGGTCTTTTTTCAATTTCTATGGCTTCTCTGATAATTCTGTGGCTGGGGTTTTCTATAGTGGCTAGGGTTTTGGTACCATTGGAATCAGTGCTATGATTTGTGGCTTTCATGTGTTGGACTAATGAGGGTCAGACCAATAGAAGAATAAGTACCTGCTTGGATGAACACAAAAATGCAGTAAAAAAGCTGGAACACACTTCATCATTAGTATGTATAGAAATATGTATGCGTATGTATGTATGTATATATATGTGTGTGTGTGTGTATGTGTGTGTGTGAATGTGTATGTGTATATGTATATGAATATGTATATGTATATGTATATGTATATGTATATGTATATGTATATGTATATATGAACATGAATATGAATATGAATATGTATATGTATATATATACGTATACGTATACGTATACGTATACGTATATGGCATTCAGCTTTGTTCAGGTATTTTCCCACGTCATTGTAGTTGTTCTTTTAAAGTTGTAGCAATGTTTCAGCAGAATCTCATCTGCCATCATCAGGCTTCTCTATAGTGTTCATACATATGCATATACATATACATACATACATACACACATACGCACATACATATGCACATATATGCATATACACACCCACACCCACCCACCCACACATACAGACACACACTATTGAAGGGGTCAAACTATTTTCTAAAGCTCCTGTAGGCCAGACAAGGAATAATGGATGGAAACTGAACAAGGAGAGATTTAACCTGGAAATAAGGAGAAACTTTCTGACAGTGAGAACAATCAACCAATGGAACAGCTTGACCTCAGAAGTTGTGGGAGCTCCATCACTTGAGACTTTCAAGAAGAGATTGGACTGCCATTTGTCAGAAATGGTGTAGGGTCTCCCGCTTGGGTGGGGGGTTGGACTAGATGACCTTCAAGGTCCCTTCCAACTCTGATTATCTGTGTTATCTACCCTCCTTCTGCATCACAACAAAGCAGGAGGCCAAGTGAAATGTTGGTGCCATAGACACAAGGCAAGGTGGGGGGAGGGGGGAGCTGCCCCATACACCTTGAACTGGCTTACCTCAGGGACCCCTGCAGCCAGGTCACCTGCCCCCACCTCATAGCCGTGGCACCAGCACACCACTTGGCCTCCTGCTTCATTGTGGCTGCGAACAAGCAGAAGAAGTGGGCCAGCAGCCCTGTGTACTCCTGCTGCGCATGAGTGCTAATGCTGCCGCCGCAAGTCAGATGTCATGGCATGGAGGGTCTGGCTGCAGGGGCCCTGAATTAAGCCAGTGCTGGGCATGTAGGGCAGCTCCACCACCGTCCCGCCTCGCCTCTTGGCTGCAGCACCACAAGAAACCAGACAGAATTTGCAGCCAGCTGGCTGCGCAGGCTCTTAAGTAGGGCTTACTTTGTGAGTAGTATGTGAGTTGTATATTAATCCTATTACTCTTCAATTTATATCTAAATCCAAGAATTCAAGCACTCACTGTTCTAGCCCACTATCAATCTATTCATGGAACTACTCTATGCCAATGATATTGTTGTTATGTCTACTTCATAGGTGGGAATTTAAAAAAAGCAATTAGAGCATTAGCATTATTCTGCAGAGTACAAAAACTATTAACAAATTATTAAAAAACCAAAGTCGTAGTTTTTGCCCGACAGTATCATAAAATCTACAAATGCCAAATAAATGAGATTCCAATGGAACAGATGTGTACCTTTAAGTACCTAAGTGTGCAATTTCATACTGCCTTACACTGGAATTCCCCCCATACCCTTTTTTTTTTTTTTTTTTACTATATAGCTATTGTAAGATTTTACCATTCAAAAGATATTATGTTCCTGCAGCCTGAAAGTTCTCCCAAGAGAAGGTAATCCCACAATTTCTCTATGGCTTCCAAATTTGTTCCCCTGCAAAGGTCAATATTATTGAAATAATTCAATAATTTGTTTCAATTAAATATGTTTATTGGAACCATTTTAATAGTTTCAAATATTATTAATTAGAAACAGGCATAGTTTCAATGGTGCTAGGGCTTCTGACTAAAGTAAATTTTATTCTGCACAGGTTTGACCCCTTTAATATTAGAGATCATTTTAAACATTCATAACTTTAAAAGCCTAGGGAAAATTTGGTTGCTGGACTTCTTTATGGAAAATCTATGTACATCAGACTTTAATAATGCTATGATTTCCCTTAAGCAATGAATCTGAGATACAGATCTCCAAACAGGCCTAAGTATCACACCCCAATATTTATTATTTGCTTCCAAATGGGTCCTTTCTGGCCATGTATTTATCATCCTTTCCAATTTTAAAATTTCATAAGGCTAGCATTTTAGCAAGGTAGAATGCTTTTAGCAGTCCTTGGATGTTTTAAGGGTATTCCCATGTATCTTTGATTATGTTCATGTGGTGTTAGTTCAATAGAATCTCTAAACCATATCTAGACTGTTACCTATTTAACTCTAACAGGCCCTTATGTTTCCTATTTCAAAGAAATTTCCAGGTAGGGAGTGTGATTTAATGCTCATACTCTCAGACGACTTGAAAATATCTTGTCATGTCACCCAGATTTATGCTACCATTTTCATGATATGCCATAACATTACTTAGGATTAGAACTTCTTATAATAGTATTTTATTTGGATTTATTTCAGTTTCTGTATTTTCATGCATAGTTTTTCTCATAAACACATACACATGCCGTATACAGAGGGATATAGTACTTCTTTTATTCAATATCCTGAATAATAAATTTATTATATATTATTCAAGGTTGTAATAAATAAATTTTAATTTGATCATCTCATGGGTTTAATAGAGCTTGCGAGACATCCTAGCTGCTATTCACATGAGGAGATATTTATGGGTTTGTGATGGCTGGACCGCAAGGCTTTATGCCAAAATTACTTGCCAGTTTTCTATATAACATGTTGGAGAAGTTCTTTTTTAAAAAAAACATTGACTAGTTCAGGCCAATACATCAATAGTTCTGCCTACTCTGGCAGCTGCTTCAGTTTTTCATCTTCCTAGACAGCAGCTATGGCTAGAGAATTGTTTTACCTCTGAGAAAGCTTCCAAAAACAGCAATATTTTTCCGGCTGGGCCACAGTTCACTGAAGAGATGTAAGAATTAACAAAGACATCTCCTGCTTCTTGCCAAAAACTAGGCCCTATGAATGCAAAGCTTATTAGCCAAGCAATTTCCTAACATGTTGCTTTAATTTAACAAATGAGATTTTCCCCTTCATTGTGTCCTCTATCCTCCTGTCTTATTTCAGACTTGGACTCCCCCTTGTTTCCATATTTTTTCCTAATAAAATCACTCCAATTAAAAAAATACTATTGCCAACATTTGAAAGAAAGAATGAGGGAATGAACAGGGTTTTCTGTTGTCCTTTTCATTTTACAATGCACATTTTCTCAAATTTTAGAATTAAAACCAAAGATAATAATAAAATATGGAGATAACAATGGGATAATTTAATTTATGAGATACTAGTTTAAATTCTGAATTCTGGGAACAAATGTTCTGCACAATCTATTTTCCGAGGAAGGCATATTAAAATGATAAATAACAGGGAATTACCTCTTTTTCCAAGGGCCATGCACATACAAGAAAAATGAGACTACAGAAAAATACATTCTCTCCTGGAAAACTTTCCAATTGCAATTGATCTGAGCAGACCAAGTGGGAAGAACAAGATCTGACAATGAATTCAGGATTTCATGAGCTATCTGGGAACACTCAATTTCTTTACAAGCATGTTCCTTAGTGGCAGACAAGAAATGGGCTATTTAGTTCTAAATAGCTTTGTTTGCAATGTTCAGTTGCACATAAGTGTTTCCAGATGATAATTTTCCTGTGTAATTGTCTGCTCTTGCTTACAGGATTTTACAAAGGAAGTTGACCATGATGTTTTTCCATTTGTAATTCCTCTGTAGTTCCCTGGGATACCTTCCATTTTCTTTTACCATTAAAAAAAACATGAACAAGGAAATAATGCAATGATATTATGAGCCTTTTGTCTGGAAATAACCAAAGAATGTTTTGTTGCATTCTCAATTTATGCAGGGCTGTAATGAAGTCCCACAATGCACTTTGTAGCTAAGATATGCAAAAATTTATCTGATTTACTAAGCCATTTTTGCAATTGAAACCTAAAAATGTAAAGGAAATAAATAGCAGTCTAATGTTTGAAAAACTTTGCTTTATAAAGATAGCAATTGAAGATGTGCTTGAACCACTAATCTCAGAAGACTTCCTTAGAAGTGCTCTTAGTGTGTTTCTCTGCAGAATATTCTAGCATTTGTGATTTTATTTTTCCTTGTCAATCAATATGTTTATTGTTTTGACCACCAATCACAACAGTATCTCCCCTCTGTTAAAATAACATATTTATAGTTGAAATTAAGTGTCCTGAAAAACAAACGTATTTGCAAATAATTCTGCAGAAACACACACTTGGTGGTTGGATTCACAGATCATACTAAACTACAATGTGGTTTGTTTGATTTGGGATTAAGAGTGCTATGTAAATCCAATTACTAAGATTTATAAACAAAGGTCTATCTTAGTGTGAAATTTGGACTCATATACAGTAATTGTAGTTTTGTTAAATATATATACAAACTATGGCAATATTTTTATTAAAGTTAGAAATACAAATATAAAAAATACAAACTATGAAAAATATGTAAAAGAAAAAGAAAATGTGTGGAGAGAAAAAAAGGAAAAAGAAAAATCTAAAGAAAAAAGATATATAAAGAAATGACTTTTCCCTTCAGTCATTCACAAACAATTTCAGTAACTTATTACCTTTTCAGCCACAGATATCTTCATTCCATATCTTGTCTTTTATCTTTACAAATAAACTCTCATCAATCAATCCTAATCAGCAAAAGTCCATTAAAAGAAACACACATACGTGCATGTATATATACACAAACAAACATACATGTACACATCTCTAAATCAATTTTGTATTATTTTACATTTTACATTTTGTTTTAGAGTTATTTATAATTTTTTCTAAAAGAACAAGAGAAAATCCATTCTTTCTATATCTTATCTCATATCTATAAATAAATCCTTAAAACTTCACCAGTCAAACTTAAACAAGAAAAATTGCATTAGAGCTATTAAAAACAACATACTGAAAATCTCGATCATTAATAGCCCCTCAAATAGTATCTCACAAGTTAATTTCTTATCATGTTCTCTCCATCTCTCATTTCTTATCATGTTTTCTTCATCTCCTCTCAGAAACTCCTTTGGATGATTAACCCCTTCTTTTAATTTTAATACCACAGTTTATCACTTTCTCTAAAAATACAACAACAAATATCTTTTACTCATATCTTGTCTAAAAAAAAAATATTTAAAGCCTTGTCATTCAGTCATTGTTAAGAAAGGCTTATTAAAAGCTATTAGGAAAAAATGATTGAATAAGACTAGTTTATATTCCTTCTTTTTGCTTTTCTGTATGTGATGTTTCCTTTTAAGCAATGTCCCAAAAGTTTGTCTGCATTTTTTCTTCATCTATTCCCAGGAATCCCTTCATTAAGTATAACACATCACTTTTGTAAGTCTAAATTAAAAAAAAGATGTACAAGTAAATATTCTGCGTTGAAATCTACATATTTAAGTCACTCATTTTTAAATCCGTATCCAAAAGAGCCTGATTCTTTGTTGTATCCTTTTCTATCTCCTTTTTAAAACCCATTTTATATAGCAGATGATCTTAAGAAAAAGTTCTGAGTACATTGTTGCCAAGTATCTTTGAATTTTTGCAGAGTTAAAATATTTTTCTTCCTTCTGCATTAATAGTTTTCTTTTCCGTTATTACACTCTTTAGTTCTTTCTGGTTGTCTCTAATGATCAGCCTTCAAGTCTCCTCTGATCATACTTTTCTCTAATTCACATTTTCCAATGGAAAGATTTTCTTATTCTTAGTTTTAAAATATTTAAATATATTAAATATATACTTTGCTCGCGCAAGCACAAAGCCGAAAGCACCAGCCTGAAGATGGCGAGTGGGACCTCGTTGAAATATTGCCAAGATACTCTCAATCTTACACGGGAAAAGACCTGAACACGCCAAGACCTGTATACCTGTACCTGTGAAAATCTACGAAAACATATATATACCAACAGAAAGCATTCTTATAATTAGTTTCAAAATCTTATCTTCAGTCCATGTGTCTCCTTAATCTATTTGTAACTTTCCAAAATCAATGTTCTAATCAACCTTTTGCTGCTTATTTCTGCTTATTTTTCCTTTGTTCTTAAATTAATAAGAGATAATAACAGATAACAGATAATCAGAATTGGAAGGGACCTTATAGGTCATCTAGTCCAACCCCCTGCCCAAGTGGGAGACCCTACACCATTTCTGACAAATGGCAGTTCAATCTCTTCTTGAAGGTCTCAACTGATGGCGCTCCCATAACTTCTGGGGGCAAACTGTTCCATTAGTTGATTATTCTCACTTACATGGAGCTTCTTTCACTGAGACTTGAAGGACAGTCAATCACCCAGTATTGTGAAACTTGCCCTTCTGAGGATTCTTAATTTCTATAAACCAGTTAACAAGCCATTTTCTAGAAGTGATTAAGAAAGGAAATAAATGAATCTAGTGTCTATTTGAAGGCTCCAAACTGCTCCAAACTCAAACTCAGTTGAGATGAGTTTCTCACAGTTCCCAGAGCTCTGAAACTTTGCTGGATACCAGAGATACCAGAGATTACAGATTGAAGACAGTAGAGCCAATAGCCTTGACAAAAACAGAAATTGATAAATGAAACCAGCTCTTTGAACTCCTCTCAAGATCAAGGTGAGAACTAGGATTGGTCACAAGTGCTCCTTCCAGATAAAGAGATGCTCCTTCCAGATAAAGTGCTCCTTCCAGATAAAGAGATAATAAAACAGTGATATGAATAGGTACAAGAGCTCAGAAATTGGAAAAACTCTTTAGTAGTATTTGCTATAATTCCCTATAATGAACAGTTTAGAATAAAATACAGTAATTCAGTTAATGCTTTTATATATGGAATCACTCAAATGTATTTTTATTTATTTATCAAATATAGAGACGATCCATCTCACTCATAAACTTCAAACGCTAAAATCATATAAATATCCTTGTGGATATGTTTATACAAAAATAAATTTTTATTTCTTGTATGCGAAGAAAACTGATACAGCAGAGTTACAATTAGCAGAAACTTGGCTATACATCAAAAAGGCTCTGGGTCAAATCTTACTTCTTCCATCCCATTTCCAGAGTTGTATCCAGAAGTCCAGTTCTAAGAGCAATCAATCAGAGAAGCACTGTAGCACTATTTCATATTTTCCTCTTTGATTGAGTTCTTCTCATGAAAAAAAAAATAGAAAGATTTCAAGGGAAAAGCAAGATCATTCTTATGATCTATACAATTATGTATATGAGATAATATGATTACAACCATTCATTCAGTGACTGTTTGAAATTACAGTGGCACTAAAAAATGGACTTACAAGCAGTGTCCAGAATTACAGTCATTGCAGTACCTCACGGTCACCTAGTCAAAATTCAGATGCTGAGCAGCACTCCTCCTTATGACTGCAGAGGTGTTGTAATGCTCCTAACTGCCTATCTTAAGATACCCTGATCATGTTTTCTAGCCATGCATCCCATTCTCATGATCTTTTGGAAAACTTTTGGTTGGACATTAATGGGAACCTGAAGGAACTGAAGATTAGGATTAAAAGGGAAAAACAATTAAATTTGACTCACTAATACAGAATGGAGCAAAATACTTTAACATTGGACATATTGAAGGATATTTTTGAACAATGAAGAATAATAGTTTTACTAGAGAAGACTGAGCTTGATCTGAAAATGGATTTAAAATTGACAGGCTACAAGAGTGTTATTGGTGGAAATGGTATATTGAATATATAAATGTAACTGGTTGGTGTCTTAATAATTAAAAGGGATTTACGAAAGAGATGTGTCAAAATTTTATGAGAAAGAATAAAGAAAAAATGAAAAGAAATCAAGTGGATTAAAAATTAAGATTGTTAAAAGTAAAAGGAAGGAATATAAAGTTGGTTTATTTGATCAAGTTTAAATTGGATAATGTATATTATTATCTCTAGTGGATTTTTACTGATCATGAATGAACAATAAGATTTAAAGTATTTATTTATAGAAAAGAGATATCAGAAATAGATATCATTTTTTGTACTTTAAGAGAAGCTGATACATTGCTAAAATTGTTTACATTGATGTAATGAAGTCATTTCTTTATGTATTTTTCTTTTTCTTTACTATAATCTTTTTTCTTTCTTTTCTCTTTTTCTTTTGTGCAATTTTCCTTTTTTTAAATTCTTTTTGTTTGAATTCATTGTTATGCTTTCAATCATAATGTTTAATAAAATTTATGTTAAAAAAACGATTACAAAACACTAGGTTGCAACCACTCAATATCCTAGCCATAGCCTAAATGTCATTTTTTTTCTAGTCAGGAGCCCATAAACACAGGCAAAAAGAAGGATTTTTGAAAATATGTCCACAATTTATGTAAAATGTATATTTAATGTATTCTTTAATAGAATTCTTCAGGAGCAATAATTGGCCCATGGCCAGAATTCTCATTCTTTATCCTAAAGTTATTTTCAACTTAAATTGGACTCCTGATGCTTTATGAACATGTCCATGTAGTTTTCTTGATAATAATATAGAATTAAATTCCCACTGCTCTCTTCTGAGATTTATTGCAATTCTGTAGCCTATGGCTTAACAATCCTTGGAGAATACTCATTATAATAGTTTTTGAACCTAACTGCTGAACCCTTTCCCTTAAAGTTTTAAAATACAAAGCTATTCACATTGCAACCGTCATGTGAATCAGTTGTCCAAAGACCTGAATTTTGAATTTTGATGAAGGAACTGCTATAATGGTCATAACTGTGAAAAATTATCATAAGTTTCTTTTTTTGTGCCTTTGTAACTTTGGTCACTAAATGAACTGTTTTAAGTCAAAGACCATATCTTTAGGCAAAATAAAAGAGTAACCTTTTCTGAGTGAAGAAATGCCAGGTGGTTGCCCAATTTTTTGCTGAACAGTCATGTAGACAGGGCTAGGATACAGTTCACACTCAGCTCACACCACACCATTGTCGGCATGAATTTGTGAGGAAAGATCAGCCATCTTGATCAAGATGTTGCAATTTTGGCTGGAGGGATCAGTGGAGGGAAAGAAGGAACATCCCCACTTCAGTTCAGTCTGGCTCATTCTTCATGCTTTGAGCTTCCCCAGTTCTAGTGCTCAAGTGAAATCTACTAAATGTACCGAGGTATTTATTTCTTTAAAAACTAAATATGGTGATTCAAAACCTATTTTAGTGTAAGTCTGTTTTTGGAAAAAATATCATTCAAAACCTGAACGGCCTTTTCTTTTTTCTGTAGAACCATACAAATATCTCTAAGTCTCAGGATGATGCTATATTTCCTTTCCTTGTCCTCTGCTTTTCTGCTTTCCTTTCCATAGTATATGCCTTGCTAAATTCTGGTGCTTATTCCTTTTTTGGTCTTATGTTCTCTCCCTTGTGTGCTGGAGGAAATGATAAGTCTTTTGGAGAGACATTTTTTTGTTTCCAGCCAGCTTTTTGGAATGGTGACTAAGCACTGCCCTATATAGGTTTAGGGAATTTTGCCTGCAGAAAAAGCAAAATTTCCTGGCAGTTTTTCAGAGATTAATAGGATGCAGCAAGTCAGTACAGTTTATTAAAGGCTGCCAAAAAAGGGGGTGGGGTGGGGGGAGTTACAACATGCTTATGATCCCTTTTTAGAGAGTTTTGCCTTTCTAACTAGAGCACAGAGAGACATGTGATGATGCAGATAGAATTTTGCATTTGAATATCTTTCAGCCAATTCTAGATTTCACTTTTTTATGGTTTTATACCTGCAGAATTGGCCATTTTTATTCTCAAAATCAAATTTGGTTTTAATCAAATTAATGTGTTTTAATTAAATTAATATGGCATGCCTAATAAAGTGATCTTTAGAAACTATATTAACTTTAGCATACCACAAACAATTCTACCATCCAAACTTCAAATGGTCTCTTTCTAACTCCAATAATCTTCTAGTTCTCAGCATCACCCAATCTCTCATATAGATTAAACAACAAACTGCAAAATATAGTTTTAAATCAGATATAGCCAAATCTCCTGTCTCATTAGCATCTTTAACATCTTAAATTTAACTCACTCTTTTAACACTTCTACATATTTTTTTTCTTTCTGCCATTATTTAAATTGTACATTAATTGTCAAAACAGATATTGTCTGAAACAAACATTCTAGGCAAAATATTCATTTAATCACAGAAAATCTTCCCAATAATGACAATTCTAATTTTCCTTTTCTTAATGTAACTTTTTTAACTTCATTTCATATTCTAACATAATTATTTGGAACAACATATAATTTATAATTGTCAAATTAATACCCAAACATTTTACTTTTTCTCAGTCTTAAAAACTGTTTTGTTCATCAATTCTGCTAGATCTTCATATTTTTATTAGCATATTCTGTTTATTAATTTTAAAACCACCTAATGCAACACATTATTTTAATTTTCTTATTAATAATTTAATCCCATTAAAGTATTTTCCAAAACCAGCATTAAATCATCTGTAAAAATTCTCAACTTGCATATTTTTTTAATTTTTACATCCATTTTCCTATGCTCTTTCATTGTGCCTTATATTTCCATTTAAAACTTCAAAAATCAAAATAAACAGAAAAGGAAATAATGAATAACCCTGTCTGGTTCTTCTCTCACAAGGTTTTGTTAGATCTTTATTAGTAATTATTTGTGCTTTCTGTGAGGTATAAATGGATTTAATCCATTTTATAAAATTGTCTTCAAGTCCATGTTTTCCAAAACTTACTTGGAACAAATATCCATCTGGCACTTGAACTTCCTATTCCAGTGCAAGAACATGTATTCTATTGGCTGTTGTCAGACTCCCATGGGTCCATGTACAAATCCTAGGAGTTTGTCTGAGCTAGCTTTGGTTGCAGTTTCTGAAGGTGATGCAATGGAGGGGCATTGGGCAATTCCTATTGTTGCTGAGAGATAATTCTATCTTTGTTGGATCTTGGGTGAGGGTATTTGCTTAAGTCTCTTTATCTCTTAAGTGCTGACATCTGCTGAGGGCTATTAAGAAATATAATATTCTGCCTTTTTATTATTTCCTAAAGTATTTCATTCTTGCAAGAGAGAGGTAGTTGCTAACTTTCTACAACTTAGAATAAAAAAGTCCAATTTAAATTGTCAAAATCTTTCCTTGCATCTACAAAAATTAATTCAACTTGTTTTTCATTATGCTGTTCCAAATGTTCTATAATGTTCATCACCTTTCTGACATTATTTTTAACTGTCTTTTAGGTAAAAGAAATACACATTGATCTTCACTAATACTTTCTTCAAAATTATTTACAATCTGTCTATTTAAGGCATTGCAAATAACTTATAATTCACTATTCAATAGTGATACTTGTGTGTAATTTCTTGTTGAAGTTAAATATTGCTCCTCTAGGTTTCTTTCCTTCCTTCTTTCTTTTTTTCTTTCTTTTTTCTTTCTTTCCTTCCTTCTTTCCTTCTTTCCTTCAATTTGTATGCCTATGTGCTTCTTATCTCACAATTCAAGGCAATTCACAGCAATTAAGAGCAATCTAAAAATCATGAGTTCTGAATGGAGCGGTAGTGATATCTTTATTGTTACTGCATCAAGTACCTCCAACCAAGAGCTACACCTTCAGGGTCCCATGGCAACTGGTGAAGCCAGGTTTTAAGGCTTTTCCTGAAGGTCAGAAGAAAGGAGGTAGCTCTCACTTCCAGTGGCAAGATATTCCAAAGGACAGAGGCCAAGGCAGAAAAGGCTTTTCATTTAGACTCCAGCAGCCAAAATTCCTTGGCTTGTGAAACCTGCAATAAGCTTCTTCTGCCAGATTGAGTGGGGCAGGCCGATCCTATTGGGAGAAGTTGGTTCCTCATGTATCCTGCACCCATGCTATACAGGGCTTTAAATTCAACACTTTGAATTGAACCAGGAAGCTGACAGATTTAATTTAATTTAATTTAAGCAACAACTTTATTAGATTGGACTTTGAGAAGTTCTCAGTTCCAAAAACTTATTGTTCTTTCTGTTCTCCTTCCAACAGTTTATGCAACCTTTCTCTCGCTGTGACTTCACTGAAAATCTTCTTCAGAATGGCTGCCCAAAAAAGTATATAGAGGATCCAGCCAGCCAGACCTTCATACTGGAGGACAGACCTCTCAGTGCCAAAGGATCAGGGAGTGACATTACCCAAATGACTCCACAGAAGATTGAACTCCACCTGCGTCCAGGTAAAACCAGATGCAATACTTGTTTTACCCACAGAAAGTCTTGGGTTCATTCCTCACTCTCTCTAGAAAAAAAGTAAGAAATAGGGGGAAAAAAGCATCTATGTAAGAGTTTGAAGAATTGCTTCACTTGAACTGATAATACTGCAAACATGGTCCAATAGTCTGAGACAATATGATGATAGCTTGATAGTTTCAGAGCTATCCTATGATAGCTTCAGAGCTACATTGACTTGACTATTAGCTGTCTATTCAGAATGGACATATTACCTTCCAGCAATGATAGTCAACTTTTGAGATTTTGTGGGCATACTGGGAATCTGAGGACAAACTGCAGCTGCTGTTCACAAAATGGCCACCATACTGGATATGTCCTGTTAAGTCTGGAGCATGGGTGCGAATAACAGAGACGAGCCAGTAGAAACAGTGAACTTCAAACTCTTTATTTACATGGTGTGACAGCTCAAACTGGATGGCTGCTATAGCCTTCCTTATATAGGCAACTTATTAACTATTCAACCAATAGCAATCCGGGAGCGCTAGCTCCGTTAACCAATGAGAATGGCCTGTTAATGGCCAATCAGATTATCCTGAACGGACCAATCCGATCTTGCCATTAACATCCAATCAGAAGTGCAGGGCCAGAACCCTGCACTTGACTTCAAGCTCAAGATAACTTTATTTAACATTTATTCATTCAAAACACCCCTTTCCTCCGGCTTCTGCTTACAGGGCGCGGTCACATAGTCCTTGAGGTAGGACGGTTGTTTTATTAGTCTTTTTGATTTTTGCTGTGCGCCTGGCATTTGGCTGCACTCTTGTTGAGGTAGATCGTTGTTTGGCGAAAGGGGTGCCTCTGGTTCAGAGTTCGTGTTTCCATTGTCACTAATATCTTCGGTAACTCCCTGAGGTGAACTCATTCCCACCCCTGGTTCCTGTTCCCATGTTTCTGTTCCGCTATCGTTCCCTTTGAAAAGATTTTCCTCTAGTTGAAATTCGTCTTCCTCTGTATCTCTCCTCCCCCCTCAGTTTGGTTATAAGGGAGTTCGGAATGGCGTGACTGCAGCCGCTATCGTATTGATCGATATGGCGCTTCCAAAGTCTATCATCAGGGCACTGTACAAGGTATTATCTTGGGCTGGTTATGCGGATTACCATTGCTTCAACCCACAGCGGATCGCCCGATAAGTTTTTAGCGAATACTAAATCGCCTACCTGGAAGGTACGGCATCGGCCGCTGGATCTGAGTGGTTTTTCTGGTTCGTAGGCTGGGTGTAACCGGTCGAGTTGGGAGCGGAGCTTTCGTCCCATTAGCAGCTCGGCGGGAGTTTCGTTGGTGACGCTGTGAGGTGTGATGTGCTGCAGGAAAAGGATTCGGTTTATTTTCTCGTCGATGTTGTCGTAGTCTATTTTTTGTAGGGTTTTCTTGACAAATTGTACCATGCGCTCAGCCCTACCGTTGGCCGCAGAGTGTGCAGGCGAAGTGAGCGCATGTCGGATACCGCAGTCAGCCAGGTACTGTTCAAAAGACAGCGCGGTAAATTGGGGCCCGCTGTCGGATACCAGAATGTCTGGTAATCTGTGGGTTGCAAACAGTCTTTCTAGTCTTTTGATGACCGCTTCGGTGATCGTGTTCCTCATTCGGTGAATCTTGAGCCAATTCGAGTAGGCATTGACGGTTAACAAAAAGGTGTGGCCTTTGGTCGGCCCTGCAAAATCTAGATGGATACGGGACCAGGGTCCCCGTGGTGTCTCCCATTCGATTGGGGTTGCTTTTGGTGGAGCGTTGCTTACTTCTTGGCATCTCTGGCAAGTTTTGACCCACGATTCGATTTGTCTGTTGATGCCTGGCCACCACGCATAGCTACCTGTGAGGCCCTTCATGTGCACAATGCCAGGGTGGCCATCATGCAAGGTTCTTAGAAGGGCCTGTTGCAGTCGTTCTGGGATAATAACTCTATCACCCCAGATGATACAGCCCTTTTGCGAGAACAACTCTGACGACTTTTGAATGGTGCAAAGTCGTCTGGTACTTGGTCCAATGGCCATCCGCGTTCCACCCATGTGAGGACTCGTGCTAAGATGGGGTCGCATTTTGTTTCTCTCACGATATTACGGGCAGTTAATGGCGGCATATGAAGTGTCCCGATCTGCAAAGTTGTCACTGTTGGTGCGGGATCATTGATGGTTTCTGGGACCGGTGCACGGCTCAATGCATCAGCGTGGGGAATGGCTTTACTGGGGCGGTATTGTAGCTGATAATTGTAAGCAGCCAAGAATTCTGACCAGCGGGTCATCCTGGGAGAAAGTATGTAGGGAGTTGGCTTATCCCCAGTGATTATCCCCAGCAACGGTTTGTGGTCAGTCACTATAGTAAAAGCCCGGCCGTACACGTACTCATGGAATCTTTTAACAGCCGATACAATTGCCAGGGCTTCTTTATCGATCTAGCTATAATTTCGCTCGGTTTTCAAGAGTGTTTTTGAAAAATAAGCAACAGGGGCTTCGCTACCGTTAGGCAATACATGGCTCAAAATGGCGCCCACTCCGAAAGGTGATGCATCACATGTGATATTTAACGGTAAGGTTTCATTGTACTGCATTAGTACAGCGTCAGAAGTCAGTAGTTTTTTTAAATTACGGAACGCCTCCTCTTCTCTATGACCCCATACCCAATTGGCTTTTTTATCTAGTAAGCGATGTAAAGGTTCAGTAACAGTCGCCTTGTGCGGCAAGAATACGTTATAGAAATTGATGAGGCCTAAAAATGCCTGGAGGTCGGCCTTGTTCCGGGGTCTGGGAGCATTTTTTATTGCTCTCAATTTGCTATCGGTAGGGTGAATACCCTGACTGTCAATTAAGTACCCTAAGAATTCAACACGATCTGTACACAGCTTGCACTTATTTTTCTTCACCTTAAGGCCTGCTTCTTGGAACTTTTGTAAAACCAGTCTTAAACGATCCCGTAAGATTTTTGGAATGGGGGCAGCAATGAGCACGTCATCAAAGTAGGGGACAACGCCTTTGATTCCCTGCAAAAGTCTCTCCATTAGGCTCTGAAAGATCCCCAGGGCTACACTGACTCCGAATTGGAGCCACGTACACTTAAAGGCACCTCGATGCGTTACGATAGTCTGTGCCTGTGCCGTTTTTTCATCAACCGGCAGTTGCTGATAAGCCTGAGCTAAGTCTAGTTTAGCGAAGACTTTTCCGCCCCCCAGGGAATGGAGCAGGTGTTGCACCACCGGCACGGGATATGGATTTTGTTGCAGGGCGTGGTTTAGGGTGGCTCGGTAGTCCCCACAAATTCTAATGGAGCCATCCAGCTTAATTGGTGTCATGATTGGGGTTTCCCATAGGGAGTGATCGGTTGGCTTTAACACTCCCTGGGCTATCAACTTATCAAGCTTTTCGTCGATTTTCGGCTTTAGGGCAAATGGAACTCGTCGAGGCTTAAGGCGGATGGGAGCTATTTTTGGATTAAGGCTAAAGGATATCGGGGTCCCCTTGTACTTGCCTAGATTTTTCCACGAAGACGTCCTTGAATTCATGGGCGAGGTCCTCCTCCCAGTCACTGCCGCCGATTCGGTTAATGCCTGCCACTTCAATGCCGAGTGGTGCGAACCATTGTAGGCCTAACAGGCTAGGCCGGTCTTTGTTGATCACCATCAAGGGTAAGTATGCTGTGCGGTTCTTGAACGAAACCCGGACTTGACTGGATCCTACGACTGGAATCCGGTTCCTCTGGTAGTCTTTTAGCACGAGCCTTTGGAATTGAAGGTCTTGGCGCCGGATAGTAGGGATGAGTTGCTTGAGGGTCTTCCAGGAGACCATTGAAAGAGATGATCCCGAGTCAACTTCCATTTGGCAAGGCTGATTTTCGATGTCCACTTTAACTCGAATTTTCTTGGCATCCAATGAAGAGGCGTGGCCGATAGTGATTGTTTGGTGAGCCTCTTCTCGCCTCGTTAGGCAATTCACGGGTCGGTTTCTGTAGGAGTGGTTTGCTGGTTCTCGCCTTACAGGACGGTTTCCTGTCGATTGGCGAAAATTGGCCCCCTTCGAGGTCTGGCTGGGTCCGAGGAGACTTCTGCAGATCCGTCCGATATGGCCTCGTTTTCCGCACTTGTGGCAGAGCGCATCGCAGAATTTGCAATCAGAGCGGTAATGGTTAGCCCCGCAGCCAGCGCACGGTTGCTGGGACTTCGGGTAATGGTCCCGATCGGACTGCAGTCAATGGACCTTTTCTTCGTCACTGTCTGACAGTGAAGAGAGGTCCTCATGGTGGGCCATCGAGAGCTGTCCTTCTGACTTAGGTGAAAGTTCGCTGGCTGGTTGGTGTGTTGGAGCACGATTTCGGCATAGTTGAGCAGCCGACTTTTTGGTCGCTTCTGCTGCCGTAGCCTCAGCGATGGCATCGGCAAGGCTAATGTCACCCTTAGCCATTATTTTGCTCTGCACGTTTAGAGCATCTAATCCTAGAACTACTCGGTCCCTCAAAGCCTCTTCTAGGTCAGCGAAATCGCAGAGGCCTCCCAAGTTTCGGAGGTCCGCAACGAAATCGGCAACGCTTTCTCCTTTACGCTGGTTTCTTTGGTAGAACTCGTGCCGTCTTAAAAGTGTTGGAATGGTCGGTGCATAGTGGGCCCTTAGTAGCGTTTTGAGGACGTCCCAGTCCATGGCCTTCACTTTGGCCGGTTTTGCTAGCGCCTTGGCCATCTTGAATACGGTCAGCCCGCAGTGCGTCAGGAATACTGCCCGTTTCTTCCCAGTTGTTAAATTATTTGTTTCCAAGAACATTTGGAAACGGTCCATGTAGGACTCCCAGTCCTCTTGCGCTGGGTTGAACGGAGCGGGTGGTACTACGCCACCGGACATGGTTCCGCCGTTGTGCGTTTCAGCCACGTGCTTGGTTGTCTTCGTTGTTGTTTTAGTTGGCTCTGACGTCATCCAATCCCACCCTCGTCACCAGTGTTAAGTCTGGAGCATGGGTGCGAATAACGGAGATAGCCGGTAGAAACAGTGAACTTCAAACTCTTTATTTACATGGTGTGACAGCTCAAACTGGATGGCTGCTATAGCCTTCCTTATATAGGCAACTTATTAACTATTCAACCAATAGCAGTCCGGGAGCGCTAGCTCCGTTAACCAATGGGAATGGCCTGTTAATGGCCAATCAGATTATCCTGAACGGACCAATCCGATCTTGCCATTAACAGCCAATCAGAAGTGCAGGGCCAGAACCCTGCACTTGACTTCAAGCTCAAGATAACTTTATTTAACATTTATTCATTCACAACATGTCCAATCTTTCAACCTTCATTTACTAGAAATGCCTACTACCCTTTAGCTTTTGTGGTAAAAACAGATTTAAACAAGCCTGTGGTTGTTGTTGTTGTTGTTGAGAATGTGGGCACATTTCCTGGCAAAGTATTTGGCAGCAGCCACCCATTATTTTTATTTTTCATGAATATAAGGCCTATCTGGTGCATAGAACCATTCTTGTAAATAAATATTGCTGCCTTGTATTGTTATATGTCTTTTTTATTATTTGTAATTATATACTTGAGTATTGTAAGCCACCTAAAATCATCTGGAATGAATGGCTATAATAAGAAACAATAATATGAATTTGTACTGTTTCATATCAATTTATCACTTGCTGATTTTCATTAATATGTAAAGATGTTGGCTGAAGCAAGCAATCTTGCAGTGGCCAAAAGAGATGTCTGCAGATGTGTTTGTGGGTCATCATATTATTCTGCTGTGATTTGGAATATTGATCCTGTTTGGCCAAAAATATCAATCAGGGGAAAAAGAACAGTGCATGTTTGAGTTAGTTTACGATAGCATGAGTCTGTAACAATGTAACTTGGAAAAATTTGGAAAGAATAGACTAAGTTGAAATCTTTGAAAAAACATTCAGTCCTTATCTAATTTTGCTATTTCAGATGACTCCCAAACTTTCTCAATACAAGTGCGCCAGGTGGAAGATTATCCTGTGGACATTTACTATCTAATGGATTTGTCTAACTCCATGAAGGATGACCTCCATAATATCCAGAACTTAGGCACCAAACTTGCCATGGAAATGCGCAAAGTGACAAGCAACCTGAGGATTGGCTTTGGAGCTTTTGTGGACAAACCCCTGTCCCCTTACATGTACATTTCCCCTCCAGAGGCCATTAAAAACCCATGCTATGAGTAAGTTCTCTAGTCAGAAGAAATATCTTTGTTAAACAAGCCTGAGTTCCCCAACTGCAACTGAGGTAGCTCCCATCACCTTCTGCCAACTTGGTCAAAAATCAGAGAGGAAGGGTGTCAGATCTCCTAACTCTAATGCTAAAATTTATAATTTGTAGTTCTAAAGATTGCTAAATATGTATTCATATTTCCTCTTTATCTTAAAAATGTGCAGACAGAATGAAATATTTATTTCTTAATATCAGGTTAAATCTAGGGAATTTCATGAATTTTATTTTATGTAAAATAAAATAATAAATTTTATCCATTGGTATAGCTGGCCATTTTAACAAGTAACTCAAGTAACTCCAGGCAGCAAATAAATACATAAAACATAAATAAAAAATAAAGCCACAAATCCAAAATTAAAAAGCTATAGCAGTCAAGGAAAACATCATAGTTTACACCATGAGTACAGCTAGGAGATGGATTCCTTCACACACTTGGGAATCTAGATCCAGACACAGAACCAGATCTTCAGAATCTTATGAAAAGCCAAGAAGATTTGGGCCTTCTTGTTTCCTGTCTGAGGAGGTTTCATAGGATAGGCATTGTAACAGAAAAGGGCATCTTCTGGACTCTGTCAACCAACATTCCTTAGCTGATGGGATCCAAAGCATGCTCATCCTGCCAGACTGGATCAGACAGACAGAAACAACCAGTGTGAGATAATCCCTCAAGAAACTCAATCTCAAACATTAAAGGGCTGTAAAGGTGTCAACCAACCTCTTTAGTTATACCTGGAACCACACTGATTCACCTACTAGTGGTGTTATATAGATGAACTCTAGGAGTAAGTAGTAGCTGAGTTCCTACTTAGCTATTTCAATTACTTATTTTTTTACTCTCACAGGAATAAACAGCTAATGAGGGCACTACCAAACTTCCATGTGTTTGGGAACTACTGTGACAGAGGGGAAGTGTTGGATTAAGGACTCTTTTAATTGAGTTTAGAAGAAATTGATCGGGTTGTTTAGCTGGGAGGGTGTGTAATTTGAAGCCAGTGTCTGTGCTAAATTCTGTGGACTTCTTTGGCTTTTCAGTTTCCTGTTTCCTTTTCTAAGCTTTATATCCTATGTTTTAGCTTGAAACCACCAGATGATCACTGCCTGCCAATGTTTGGCTATAAGCATGTCCTAGCTCTCACAGATGAAGTCAAGCGCTTCAATGAGGAGGTAAAGAAGCAAAGCGTGTCTAAGAATCGAGATGCACCTGAAGGAGGATTTGATGCCATCATCCAAGCAGTTGTCTGTGATGTAAGAGGCAATCTCTATTATCGGGGATTGAGAGTTTCTCAACAAATCAGTGCCAATTAACTGGGCAAAGATGTAGGGCTTGGATTCCCATTTGGGGACCAGACATATTTTGTCTCCTAAATATCAGTCAACTCTATGTTTTCAGAAATCAACGATACTTAAATTGTCATATATAGCAATTAAAAGGATAGAAGGAGCATCCCGAATCCCAAGAATCAATTAGCCTGCCTGCCTGCCTTTAAAGTTTTTTTCCCCTTTCAAATATGGGAGTTTTTTTTCTTTTTTTTACCTCCCACTATTTATATGTATCTATGTTGCTATTTTGCATTGTAACTTTTTACGTTTTGTTTTATTATATGATTGTTACTGATTTTTACTGATTGAATTTATTTTTTTTTAAAAAGGACATGACTCGGCCCTATACACCACTTTTTCCCCTACCATTTATATTTCAGCCTTAAAGGGTTAAGTAATTTCCTGGGGCTGGGGCTGTGAATATCTTTGTGGACTGCTTTATGAGGTTTTGTTTTTGTTGTGAACATATCATGGAGATTATTTTCTTACAGGACAAAATTGGCTGGAGACCTGATGCTTCCCACTTGTTGGTCTTCACCACAGATGCCAAGACACACATTGCTTTAGATGGAAGACTGGCTGGGATTGTAATACCCAATGATGGGGAGTGCCACATGAACAGCAATAACTATTATGAAGCTTCCACCACACTGGTGAGGGTATTTCATTTCATAGCCACAGGACTGGAATTAATATAGCTGCAAAAATTGTTCCATTACAGTGGATGATACACTTGGCTAGAATTTCATAAACTTTTACTCCCGCTATGTTATCTAAGTTAAAAGTTAGTTTAGCCTTCCCTATCCCGGTGTCCTCCAGATAAACTAGACTACAAGTGCTGGAATTTTCAGTCACTGAGGCTATCTGCATACTAATCATTAGCACTATGAACAATAATGTGACTCCGTGTTTGTCCATATGCTTATTCCTGATTTTAAAAATGGGGCTTTTGCCATTTTGATTTAACTTTCAGCTGAACTATTTTAATTTTTAGATAGAGTCATCTTATTGATGAGCAAGGCAGCATGTTAAATAAACAAACAAACAAACATTTTCTTACTCAGTAAAGGCATTGCTGTTCCTCCTTCATTAGCTACAAATTACTTGCTCCTTTAGCTCTTTTTTTCCCCCTCCCAGTGATGATAAAGAAAAGTTGGTCTTAGAGTGTTTTGGGCTTTCAGAATCACAACAGCATTACTGAAGGACAGGAAGATGAAAAGAAGGATGTCTTAGGTAGTCAGTGGGACTTCATAATCTGAAAGAGAATGATATATACATTCTAGAATCTTCCCACTGCTTTTGGCCTTCTAAGATTCTCTGTACCAATAATGGAAAATATTTATAGCTTGGGGTTGAAATGAGGGGTCCTTGGTGCTACTGGGCTTCGTTGTTGTCTTGTAAACGTTTCATTACCCAAACTGGGAAACATCATCAGTGCTGGTAAAGAGTGGGGTTTGCTCTGTTTATATTCTAGTGGCTTGCTCTGACAGAACAAAAGCCATTAGTATAAAATGTAAACTGAGAGCAAACCCCATTGCTTACTATCACTGATGATGTTACCTAATTTGGGTAATGAAATGTCTATAAGAAAACAACCAAGCTCAGACAGCACCAAAGACTCCTAGATGCTGGCTCAGTGGTGGCCAAGGTTCTCAGCAAATTCTGAACAATGTTAGAGTCTGAACCTTTTTTGTGGGGGGTATATTGTGTACAGAGATACACTATACCCTCAGTGATAATCCAATTACCAGTGATCTGGTAACTGAGACCAGATCATTCATTGTCCCATGAAGAATGCAGACTTTGCCCTAACTTTAACAATGTTCTCAAGAGCAGTAATTTCCCATCTAGAATAAATCACATTTTTACACTAATTAGGGAGAAAGTTAAGGTGGTGTGCTTAAAATATATGCTGGATGTAAAATCTATGCTGGTGGCTCTGCAACCTTTTCATTACTATAGTGTCATCCTAGATTGTCTGTCTTGCTCACAATAAAAGGTGACTGTACATTGGAAAGATGTCTTGAGAACTGGCCTTTTCATAGATAACATTTATACTGCAAATATCTTGAACATTTGAAAGAAAGGTGAGATATCAATGTTTTAATTAGGTACAGTACATAAAATAACTAGTAAGTGGCATATTTCTAGGTTCAGTCAATTCCAAGCTAAGATTTGCAAGCAGATTACTCATTTGCCTCTCTTGATTTTTCTTCCCAAGGATTACCCATCCCTTGGCCTACTGACAGATAAACTCTCACAGAAAAACATTAATTTGATTTTTGCAGTGACTCAGAATATAGTTGGTCTTTACCAGGTAAGAAAAAACATTATGGTTAGGGGATATTGTGGGATGTAAAGTCGAAGAAATAGGAAGAGGTTGGTGCTATCTCCCTTTTAAAAGTTTTTAAAAAATCAGTCTGATATAGAAAAACTGTATCCCAATTTTCTTTGCCTATATTTGTCCATTTAAGGGAATTCTCTGCTGTTTTCTTTTCAGAACTACAGCGAGCTGCTCCCAGGCACAACTGTAGGGACCTTATCAAAAGACTCAAGTAATGTTTTACAGCTCATTTTGGATTCCTATGGGGTGAGTCCATGAATAGGAATGTCTAAAAGTTTCAATGGGTTATTGTCAGGATTTGCCTGATACTAGACGCAAAAGGTAACTTCTGTAGATGCCTAAATATCAAACTGATGGGGGTGGTAATGTAATCGAAACCTTGCTTATTTAATGAGTATAATAATTATGACATACATAAAAAAGAATGTAACTTTGATCACATGGTCACAGATACCATCTTGGCTTTTTTGACTTCACTCAAAGATGTTCTTAGCCATAAATAGATGTTTAAAGCAACAGCTTGTGCTTCCCAGCCCCCTGCTTCACTAACATTTGTCACCTATCAAAGATATAACACAGAGCCTTCTAATTTAGGGGATGAATACAAATAAGGGGTTAATTTCTAAAGAACTCTAGTAATTTTATTTGGAATTTAATCATTTTTTTTTTAAAAAAAGAAAAGCCAGATAAAATAATTGATAAATCACTGCACTTGAGGGTTTGTTTGTTTTTTTTTGCATTGTCCCCCCCCCCATATGCATTTTCTGTCCCCGTGTTGTGGCTTTCTTAAATTTATTTGCTAAAATAATATTATGTTATATTATGTTATGATATGAACAATGAAGTTCTGTTGAATTGTTTTCCTTCAACTTAAAGCTTCTGGCATTGCCTTCTTTTGAATATGGCAGCAGTATGGATATATATTTATGTAGGCAGATCTGAATCTAAATAATAAATGTAGATAGCATAATCCCCCAGTTTCACATTAAAACGTTCATAGCAAAGTTGTCCTTTGCATTTCTTATCTTTTCTATTAGCACTGAATCCATCTCCTGTTTGGAGGGTGTCTTTGAATCCACTTGGACCCCTGGCATATCTATGCAGTTTTGTTGGCAAGATTTCAGAAGTGGTTTGCCATTGCCTTTTTCCTAAGTTGAGAGAGAGTGTGTGTATGTGAGACTGGTACAAGATCACCAGCTGGCTTTGTGCCTACGGCAGGACTAGAACTCAACCTTTCCCAAAGTTCCAGCTGATGCCTTAACCACTACATCAAACTGGCTTTTTTGTTTTATGCTGACTGAATCACTGAACAGTTCCTTTTAATAATTAAGATTCCTATCCTGCAGCAGATGGATACTTGCAGAAATCTACATTAGGAACTTTATGGCTGAACAATCCAATCCTTGATTTCATAAGAACATAGAACTGGAAGGAGTCATTTATGTAATGAATCCAATCCCTGCTTAGTACAGGAATTCAAAGCATCCTGAGCAGATAACTAGCAGTCTATTTCAACATCTCTAGTAAAGAAAAATCCAGCAGTCTTTGGATAATTGGATAATTGAACTATTTTTATTGATAGAAAGATTTTCCTTACATTCAGATATAATCTGCACCCCAGTAATATAAATCTATTATTCATTGTTCTATACCCTGAGCAGATTTTTCAACATTCTTCTTTGAAATCATTTAAGGCCTTTGAAGAGCTTGATCATGTATCTCCTCAGCCTTCTCTTCTCAAGGTTATACATCTCAAATTTACTTCCATCTCTTTTCATAAGATAGTTCTTAGACCCCTGACAATACCTCAGTGCTTTTCATTTCATCCATTCTAGTTTGTCTGAATATAAGGCTCTACTATTAGCCACGATGGCCACAAAATGATAAAATATGCATCATGATACTGTTGACCAAAGAGACAACAATGTGATTGTGTCAGTCATGTTATTCTCTCTGACTGCAAATAGGTGTCACGTCATTTGCATTATAAAATGGTACACATGTCATTTGGTTTTCCTTGCCCCATATGCTACCTATTCATCCTCCTGGTCTCAATCTATCTCCATCTACTCAGAATGGAACATTGTATTAAAGGTCTGATTGTCATAGTTAAGGGAAAGCTATTGCCTCTTGTGATTTTCCAAAGCTACATTCTGCTAATGTAGCTTTAAACTGCAGTTGCCTTTTTTTTTTTTTTTGCAGCAACGTTACACTGCTGACACGTTTTCAGTTTATAAACAACTTCTATTCCAAGATGTTTTTCACTGAACCAAAATAGTAATTGAGTAGCTCTGCCTTTTCTTTGCTATTTGTTAGCATTTTGCCATCTTTACAGAACAGCTGTTGCACTAATTCTTTTCTTGTGAGTATATTGAAGAAGGTCCTTTTGTTATTCTTAGCATCCTTTGCCAACATCCTGCTGAGCTTTAATTACCCCAAGTCCATGTCTACAGTTCTGGGCTACTTAGATGCCCCTCTTGTTTTCCATTATTTATCATACCAGGCTTTTTCTACTGTCCCCAATATGTTTCTCACTGGAATTGTTACTGCCTTATTTTAGAAAGTCCCATCCATATTTAATTGCTTTTCCCATTAGTTTCCCCTGGCATGGAATGGAATTTTTTTTGCTTAGACTTAAATGCAATTGAACTGGATCAACTGATCTTCCAATTGACCTAGATCAACTCTAAGTAATTTAGGTAGATAGAAAGAAATGCTGGAAGCATGATTAACTTTAAAAAAATGACCCTGACAATTTTAAATTGGGAAGACTAGCTGGGTTTTTGGATGAGGTGCCACTCCACAACTGGATGGAGGCTGATTTTATCTTTTCTGTCCTTCCTCAGAAAATCCGTTCCAAGGTTGAACTGGAAGTCCGTAATCTCCCAGAAGAATTATCACTCTCATTTAATGCCACCTGCCTTGATAATGAAGTCATTCCTGGAGCTAAGTCTTGTGTTGGACTCAAGATCGGCGATACAGTGAGTTATGGGTGCACCATATTAAGGCAAAAATAAGTGTAGAGAGTTCCAATTAAAGCTACAATTAAGATGGTGATTTTCCATCATTTTTAAGAGAAATGTCATACTCTATTTCCAGTACTGTAAACATGCTATAGGGTTAAATATTAACCCCACAAGAGCTCTGAGAAACATTTATTGTAAGCTTTGCTCCAAGGTATTTAAAGCAACATTTCCTGAACAGAATATACATCTTTCCATTATCAAGCTGGGCTTTTGCCTCTATTTCCTGAGTTACCAGTCTGGAAATGACCACCTGATATCAGTCCTATTTTAGCAAATGTATTCTTGAAAAGAGGTCCATCAGTGTTTTTAAAAGCTCAGCTATGATGAACAAGAATTAATTTTAATTAAATTTAGAAAGATAAATTCCTGCAATAGATAGGTAGATTTTGTGGTCAAAAAGCTGTTCCTTTTCTGCATTGTAGCAAAAAAAATAATCAACAATTTATGTTTTTTAGTATCTGCATCCAGGTAGCAAATGTGTCACTATAATGTATTGCTATAACAAGAAGCATCATTTCAGCACTTGCAGTCAAACAAAACAGCCAACCACAAGGAAGAAGCAAAAAATAGACTTACTGTATATACTCGAGTATAAGTCAACCCGAATATAAGCCGAGGCACCTAATTTAACCACAAAAAACTGGGAAAACTTATTGACTCGAGTATAAGCCGAGGGTGGGAAATGCAGCAGCTACTGGTAAATTTCAAAAATAAAAATAGATACCAATAAAAACTTTCACTAGGACAGTTGAGAATAAGTTTGATGTTCACAATTTCCTCTTTGAAAGAGACCAGTAAATAGGGAACAAGAAGATGAAGAAAAAGAAGTGTGTTTTTTCACACTTTTCACACTGAAGTGAACAAAAATGGCATCATAGGAACAAGCTTATTCTCAGTCCAAAGGTTTGTTTCTGATTTCTTCCCTGATTTAAGGGAAATTTGGGAAACAATCTCACTATCATGAAAGGTTTGATTGATTCACTAACCCAAAAGATGATGATGATGACAGTGGTAGGCAGGAGTCACTCTCTCCCTTGCAAGAAAAAACCAAGAGCCGTTCTTATGATATCTCTCTCTCTCTCTCTCCCCCTCCTCCCCCTCCTCCCGAGTGGACTGAAAGCAGCTGGAGCTGAGGAAATGAAACTGAGTGGAGCGACCTCCACTTGCCTAAAGCTCAGAAAAGCCTCCCCCTCCTCCTCCCCCTCCTCCCGAGTGGACTGAAAGCAGCTGGAGCTGAGGAAATGAAACTGAGTGGAGTGACCTCGGCTCACGTTGCTTTCTCAGCCTAGAGCTCAGAAAAGCCTCCCCCTCCCCCTCCCCCTCTTCCCGAGTGGACTGAAAGCAGCTGGAGCTGAGGAAATGAAACTGAGTGGAGCGACCTCGGCTCACGTTGCTTTCTCAGGCTAGAGCTCAGAAAAGCCTCCCCCTCCCATGCTTAAAAGTTGCAAAGGAAACACGGAAGCAGGGAAGCGGCTGCCCAGCTTCGGAGCTCCACGCCATTTTTTTTCAGAGGGGAATCTGACTCGAGTATAAGCCGAGGGGGTTTTTTTTCAGCACAAAAAATGTGCTGAAAAACTCGGCTTATACTCGAGTATATACGGTAAGTGCCAAGGAATCACGGGTCAAAAAGACCTCAATTATAGGACAGTACATTTTTTATGACAACAAATTCAATAAACTTGCTTCCTTCTTTCTTTATGAACAACCTGTTTGTAAAGAACCAATAACACTTTGACATTTCCAAAGTTTTTCAAGAAATCACACAAGCTCCTCTTAAACTCAAAGATTTGAGAGGAGCACAATTAGATCCACAATATATTTATTTCTGGAAAACTTGTACACAAAACAGATTTCAAATCTAGGCAGTTCAAAACATACTTTGAATATTTGTTTGTGAGAAATCATCCTCACATGTTCCTAGTTGCAATACAAAATTCAGGCTTAGGAACAGGAGTGGGATTCAAATTTTTTAACAACCGGTTCTGTGGGTGTGGCTTAGTTGGTGGGCATGACTTGGTGGTCATGTGACTGGCTGGGTGTGGCCAACTCAACATCATTCACATCAAGGCATGCATCTCCTCGCCTGGCCTCTCATGACTGTGGGGATGCTGCAACAGGCGTAAGTGTGAAAAATGGTCATAAGTCACTGTTGTTCAGTGCCATTATAACCTTGAATGGTCACTCCACACAAGCAAAGTACCAGCAAAGGAGGGGAAGAAAAAATCCAGAGATGTTCCTGAGACAGGAAGTCTAGTCCTGCTAAGAACGTAATAAGAGTCAACGGAGAGGCAGTTTCTGTAAGCAACATCAGAATGTTTCCTTCCTGCCTTCCTTACAGGATTAGGCCAGTAATTTCTTCTAACAACCGGTTCTCTGAATTGCTTAGAATGTTAGCAACCAGTTCTTGCAAATAGGTGCGAACTGGTAGAATCCCACCCCTACTTAGGAACCATTTTTATGTAATGCTTTTTTGAGACATTGCATCTCCTCTCCCTGACATTCAAGGCAGCTTAAAGTGATATGTAGCTATTTTAGTTTTAAAGAAACTTCTCTCTTCTCCTGACACAATTATTATTGGAGAGAGAATGGAGGATGTTTCATTGACAATGAGGCTAGTAATGCACCAATGGCCATCCGTAATCACCCTAGTTCCTTTTGGCTATTTTAGGCTGCCTTCTATGCACTAGTACTGTCCCCATGGCCATTTTGGTATTGACAGCCAAATAATCTATTTCCAGAAAGATTCTTGTCTGTAATGGTCAAAGCTAAAATGAATAAGCATTTGTTATTTGAATGAGCTATATGAACTGTTAAGTACTTGGACATGAGTTGGAGTAAATGGAGACAGTCTTTGAATGTGAACTTCAGCTCTTTATTAGCATAGTGACTTCTCAAAACAGCAACAGTCAACCCTGCCTTATATAGGCAACCTTTGTGAGAATTGTCCAATAGCGAGCTATGAACGCAAGTACTTTAAACCAATAATAATCCTCTGTTAAGGGCCAATCGGATTCCTAAGAACTAGCCAATCCGATCTGGCTGCCTAACAGCCAATCAGAAGTGCAGGGCCAGAACCCTGCACTTAACCTCAAGCTCATACTTTATTAACTATGGTACATACATAACATGAACCTTAAATTCCTAGGCACATTCTCTCCTCTTCCCAGGGTGAATGCACATTTTAAGAATCCAACCGCTTCCTATTGGAGAGGTTGAATTATATTAGAGAAAAGACATTCATTTGTGTCAGTAGCATCTTAGTCTGTCCTTTAGCCTATGGCTTTTTGCCTTGGCAGACCTGTGAGACACAAAGTGAAAGCAAAAAATAGCTGTGTGTGGATAGTGAAGAGAAAATATTTTTCTGCAAATTCAGAAATTCTGTATATTGTCTCTGTCTGAACCATGCTAGGCAAGGATGGCAGTAGCAGAAAGTGGCTCTAGTAGAAGAAAAGCCAAGATTTCATATTACACAGCACACATAATATAGATTGTGACAATCATGGCTAGAAGGAGGACCTTCTCTCAGTCATTCATACCCTGGTCATTTCCCACATGGACTACTGCAAGGCATTCTACATGGAACCGATACTTGAACAGTATCTGTGAGATGGAACTGGTGCAGGATATACCACAACTAGCAATTTTACACATTCTGAAGGTGGTACATATAATATCTCTGCTGTATGTGCCACAGATGCCAGTTTGGTTCCGGGTCCAATTAAAAATATTGAATTTAAAACCCTTCATGGCATGGGACCAGATTATTTGAGAAACTGTTACATTGATCCATCCCACCCAGTCAGGCAGGGAAGGTTTGTATGGGCATTGCTAATTAAAGAATCTCAATTGGCAACAACTAAGAAGAAGGCCTTCTCTGCTGCTGCCCCTGCCCTCTGGAACATAATTCCTCTCAATGTACCCACACCTCCTGGCCTTCTGAAAAGGCCTTAAAACCTGGCTCTGCTGATTGGACCTCCGATGTGGGTGTTGCATACTGGAGATTGCTAGTGGATTAAGAAGATGTATTTAATTATTATGAGATTAGGATTAATCTCTATCCCGTTGTATTCTGGTTCCTACCTTAGCTAATTTTTGTTAAATTGAATTTTTATATTTAATGTTTTATCACACTGTAAACTACCCAAAATTGCTTGATAATGAGATATACCTTTCATTAATTCATATTTTGCTTCCAGAAATGAGGTTGCCCCACCCTTCCCTTTTGGAAGAATGTGACGATCTTGGCTCTGTCAATCAATCCAAGAACTAAATAATAGCAGGCAAATTAGGGGTTGGTTGCTGGCCTGAGGATGCTCCCTTCACCTTTTAACTTAGTTAAACTTAACTTTTTAAACTCTGTTTTTATTTTGTTCTTTACTTGGTATTAATTTTGCTTTTAATTATGTCACTTTGAATTGGTTTTGTGGTTTGTATTTGTAAATAACCCAGACTCACTTGAATAGTGAGATGGGTGGTGTTTAAATTTGATAATGAAATTATAAAATAAAATAAATCAATGGTTACGATAGAAATAGAAATACTTAATGTAAGTAAGTAATACTTACCTTTTTTTGTTGTTGTTTAAGTTTTTTGCTGTCCACTACACAATCCCAGCCTAGCTTATTTATGAGCTTGGAGATCAACTTAGGAAAAAAGAAAAAAGAAGTTGAAAATGATTTGAGGAAGGGATGTGGAGTTGAACAACAATTGAACATTTTTCTTCCATCCACAATTTTTCCTCCTGAAATTAATGAGTATATCTTCCTCTTTTTATTAGTAATAGGTTAATTAAATATATGAAGATATCCATATAGCCTTCTTTGCAATCATGTGGAATTGGTTTCTCAAGGTTTCACTGCTGTTTCTGAACTTTACTGTACAGCCTGCAGCCCCAAATTTCTTAGAGGTCTCTCATTAAAATACTTGCAGGTTTAACCCTGCACAGATAATCCAAGCTGATATGTTCTATTGCCTGCTGCAGGTACATTAGCATTACAAAGAAACTATATCCCTGTGCTGATTTTGCAACCAGTAACTCTGCCCAAACAATTATACGCTATTCTGGTTGATTTTTCTCTCTCTTTCTCCATATGTACATCTAAACTAAATCTGATGTATTTAGGATATTTCCTTAACCTGAGTAATTCTTCCTCTTAAACCTCTTCCAAGGTGAGCTTCAGCGTTGAAGCGAAGGTCCGTGGTTGCCCAAAGGACCGGCAGACCTCTTTCACCATTAAGCCAGTCGGCTTTGAAGACAGCCTGACGGTTCTGTTGAAGTTTAACTGTGACTGTGCTTGCCAGGCGGATGCTGAACCTTACAGCAATAAATGTAACAATGGGAATGGCACCTTTGAATGTGGGATATGCCATTGCCACCCGGGCCGGCTGGGTTCCCAATGCGAGTGCTCTGAGGAAGAATATGGCCCATCCCAGCAGGACAATTGCAGCCCTACTCAGGAGCAACCACTTTGCAACCAGCGGGGAGAATGCATTTGCGGCCAATGTGTTTGCTACAGCAGTGATTTTGGCAAGATATCAGGCAAATACTGTGAATGTGATGACTTCTCTTGTGTTCGCTTCAAAGGGGAACTATGCTCAGGTGAGTGGCATCAGCCTGAAGGAGTGGGATGGGCTTCTAAGAGCTGTAGATACCTGCAAAGAAGAATGATTATTCCCAGAGAGTCTCCTTTCTGTCTTAAAAAAACCCTACAATGTTTAAATACAATTCTAGTATAACAGTACAGGTAGTCCTCCAGTCCAAAATTGCTGTTGTTAAGTGAGACATTTTTTAAGTGCGTTTTGCCTCATTTTATGATCTTTCTTGCTATACTTATTAAGTGAATCCCTGCAGTTGGTAAGTTAGCAACCCAATTGCCAAGTGAATCTGGCTTCCCTACTGACTTGGTTGTCAGAAGGTCGCAAAAGGAGATCACATGTCCTTGGCATACAGCAACAGTCATGGATATGAACCAGTTGCTAAGCATCTGAATTTTGACCACATGATCATGGTGATGTTGCAATGGCCATAACTGTGAAAAACAGTCATAAGTCATGAGTTTTTCAGTGATGTTGTAACTTCAAACAATCATTAAACTAAGTCGAGGATTACCTGTATAATCTTTAAATATTACAATTTATATTTAAAGGTAAGATAAGATAAATAGATAAAAGGCAAAGAGCAAAGAAAGAAAATACCATGATTTCCATCCTTCTTTCTATTGAATTGTTTCCTCTCTTTATATCTCTCTTCGCAGACAGGCAGGCAGCCTTATAAAACTATTTTGATTAGAAACTGATACTGAAAAAAATCACGCATGCGTTTATACCGTGGGAAGCTGCAGTGTTCTCAAAACACACCTGCAAAAATGCAAATTCTTTAGAAAACACTTCATAATGAATAATTATAAATAGGATCGGAAACATCTGCAAGGATGTCAAAAGAAGTGAAAATAACAAAAACCAAGTTGCTCTATCACAATGCACTCTTTCCTATGTACATCATGGCATTGCACACGTGTATGTAGGGATAAGGAATATTTAGTATTTGGTACACCTTTTCAATACATAGGCCTTTACATTTTTATTAAGGAACAGCAGTGTCTCATGGCATCCTCCACAGCTCGCATAGCCAATTCATAACAACTGCTAAGAGGGATAATTCAGCAACATTTGGAGAACTAAAGTGTCTCATTTCTGGGTATATTTCAGGTGTTTTATGGCATAATCCCATGTGGTTTGAAAAATAATAGAAGGAGCTATCTTTTTATTTCTCTATTTATGTCTAGGCTGTGAGCAAGCGCAGGAGTGCAAACATATCACAGATTATTCATTCTCCTTCTGGCTAAATAACTCAGATATTAAATTATCATTTGGATTGTAAACATACAGATGCAAAGTTATTTATGTTTGCCAGAGCAAGTTGGAATAACTATAAATACATATAATTTGTCAAACTTGTGCTTTACTAAAATTGTTTGAGAAAGAACTGAAAAATCTGTTCCTTAAGAAAGAATTAAATCACAAGCTTGATATAGTAGGAGTTAGCAAAAAATGTTTGTGTTTGTATGCCTCTAAAAGCAAGCTAAAACTTGCTGCTTCAAAAGAAAAAATAACAGTTAAACACTGTTTCCTACAATATAACCATTAACTTGGTGATCCAGATAGGACTCGATTTGCTTTCATGAAAGAGGAGGAAAGTGTTAGAAGCAGCTATCTGTTTGGAACTCATGACTGTTCGTGTGTGTGTGTGACTCAGTGTTAAAGGAAACAATTGCTGTGATTTGATTATGAGAAGTGGATGAATTGCACAGTACATGCATATGTCTAGAACAACAACTCATTCTATTTCATGGAAGTTTCTATATGTGTTGTAAAATACAACTATTGTGCAATGTGGGATGACAGGACGTTCCTCAACTATTGCTAAAGCAGGCTGGCCAGGTACACATCACACAACTTAATCATGTGTTTTTTCCCCAGAAACTTATTGCACTATTATGTTCTGCTGAATCTGCTCAGTGGCTACCAGAACAGTTAGAATTGATCTGGGCTGCAAAGTCTCATTTGGGCCTAATTTCCCATTTGAGGAGGACAGCCATGGCTTCTTCTGCTTAATAATAAAGAGCCAAGGCACAGTTTTGTACACAGTAACCTCAAGATTGCAACTTGGTACTACAAAGGGAAGGAAGGTGCTTGCTTTTCTCAAAGAACCCTTTGTGCAACCATTTCTAACTTGCTCTGAGAAAGATGTTAAAGGGCACTAGTTGTCTTAGAAATATGGATAAAAATGAATGTGGGGTTCTTAATGCTCTCTGAGCTTGGTTGTTTTCCTGAAGATGTTTCATTATCAAACTACATCACATCATCAGTACTACCCGTACTACTTGGAGTTTGCTCAAAACTGAATGTGAATTCTGAGTGGTTTTGCCATATCCCTTAGTGGCCCTGCTGTATATTGTATACTTCTAAGAACAATCTGTTGTCCAGATGAAGATGTTCCTCTACAAGAAAGATTTCCCTCCATATTACATTTCTCTGTGACTTGGGACTTTAATTAATCTTGTGTATGAGAGCAAGTCAAGTGGAATGGCTTGCAAATCTGATTCTGAGACATGGAGTTTAGCAGGAAAATCCAAAATCTAATCGGACATCTGTAATTGTTCCAAGAGTCATTTCTATTTTTGCTGTTCTGCTTTCTAACCTTCCCCTTCAATATCTTTTGATGAAGCCGTTGTCTCTTGGTTTATTCCAGACAAGTAATTATTTCTTAGCTATGTGACAAACTCACAAACTGTTCCTAATATTGTATATATTTTCCTGATACTGCTAGAGATTTTGTTCCAACCAGCTGCTCATTCAGCTCATTTTCCCCATGATACACTGGAATTTCTCATTAACCAGTCTTCATTATCATTCTTCCTCTGCAGAGGGGGTTGTTGTCTGTCTGGCTATTTGTCTGTTTGTCTGCCTATCTGCCTAACTGTCTGCCTCCTTCTCCCTCCCTCCCTCCGTTCATAAATTTGTATTAGTAGGTAAGTCAACACTATCGTAAAAATACTTCTGCTGATTATTTTCCTGGCAGCTTTTCATAGAGGCCTCTAAGCTTTCCTCTCATAATGCAATAATGTTCTGATTCTAATGACTCCACTGCTTCAGTAGTTTCAAAGGGTCAGTGCACAACGGAACAAAGTGTAAGCAAAGGCAAATCCTAGTTATTTGGCTACTCTGAAGTAAACTGTTAAGAGCAGACACTTCGTTGCCTTTAGCTTTCCTTATCATAGAGCAGTGCATTGGCTGATGAATTCTGGGATTTGAAGTCCTCACATTTTAAAATTGTTGAGGAGATTGAGAAACACTGTTCTAGAGACACAATTTTGCACCATCTACAATGGTTAAATTAACAATTATATTTCAACCTTCCTGGGGTGATATTAGAGTGGTTAAAAGAAGTGATCCTGTGGTACTATTACAGACATTTTGACGGGATAGCAGCTGGTGAGGCTCAAATGAGATAGGCAAAAAGGTCTCCCTTACATACTTGAGAGTTTGACTTTTCAGCCATTTTGTGTTTTAAATTAATCATTTTATGTACACCAACATGCAGTACTGCATCCTGAGATATGACTCAGCTCTAACCCGTATGCATAAAATGAAGAGGAGTTGATGAAATATCACAAGTCTTTCTCCAGATCCCTGGGAAACTTGTTCAGTCCTGCTTGGAATGTCTGAAGGGAATCCCCAGTCCTTGAAGCCAATCTTGGGAAGAAGCTTTTTGTGAAAAAAATAGGGAGAAATTGTCTACAACGAAGTAATAAAAATAAGTATATGTTTAAACATTACCAACATTTGTATGACAAAAAAGAGTCAGAAAATAAGAATCACTTCCCTAAAATCAGTCAATGATCTCTAGAAATTATGTTACCCTGTTTAACTTTTACATTTGTTTTCCATGTGTTTGGGGAGAAAAGTTTGGGAAGTAGAGAGGAATTGACTTCTTTAATACTAAAATCGAGATCTTAGCATTAAAAAATAAAGCTTTCTGAGAAGCATCCCCTCCTTCTCCCTTCCCTTCCATGGCCTCCAATACAGACCCATTTTCATATGATTGTAGGACATGGGAAATGCGTCTGTGGAGACTGTGCCTGCGACCCTGATTGGACTGGAGCATATTGCAACTGTACAACTCGGACAGACACCTGCATGTCCAGCAATGGGTTGATGTGCAGTGGGCAAGGCCGCGGATACTGTGCCTGTGGGAAATGTGTCTGTACTCAACCTGGCTCTTTCGGAGAAACCTGTGAGAAGTGCCCAACCTGTCCTGATGCCTGCACCATCAAAAAGTGAGTACCAAATTCTGATTTGGTTTCATGAGAAAGAAATCAGTTCTTAATGTTTGAGCCTTAGGACTTCCCAATTACTCATAACCCTAGGTAACGGTACCTGCATTCTTCAGGAAAAAAAATGATTTTTATTCCACCCCAAAAGCCAGCTACTCTTGACCTAATTTCAAGATTAGCTCTCTGAACTAAATTTTAAAAACATTTTGCAATTTTGGAGTTCTGACCAAATTATCTTGGTCCCCACCAACAGCAAAGGAGACTAGGGAGGTTGCCTGTGATATTGCCTATAGCCCTTAGAAGATGGCCCCAATGAAACAAAGATTAAGTTTAGCACAAGATTTTCAAGGATATACTGTACTGACACATGGGATCTGTAAGATCTTGCTGCTTTTGTCAAAATGAGGAAAGCAACGTTGCATAATTGGGCTGCAAGTCAAACTTTTTTGTTATGTCCTGAGCATGGGTGCAAGGAATGGAGACGAGACATCGAACCGTGACTTCAACTCTTTATTAATGACTTCAGGACAGAGCAAAATACTTGGGCAGCAGCAACTCTTTTATAGAGCTGGCTGCTGTCAAAACAACCAATGATTTGAGTTTACCGCTCTAACAAGCGTCCAATCAGAGAGACCCGCTGTCAGCCAATCAGATTGGCCAGAAATGACCAATCACGACTCGCTGTTCGCGGGCCAATGAGAAGTGCAGGATTACGAGCCTGCTGTTAAAGTAAAGCTATTAGGGTTGTTACTGATGCGATGGCTTAGTCCATAACACCCCTCCCCCCCTAGGTTCCGTCTGAGGGGTGGGGTATTCTCGTAAGTAGGCAGGTCGCTTCACCTGTCTGCTTGATCTGCACTGTTCCACCGGTTTCCGTCCTGGCTCTGGTTCCAGTGGGCTGCCTGCTGAGCTGGGCGGTGAAAACGGTTCCGCTGTTTTGCCAAATGGCTCTGGGCTGTCCTCTCTGCTCTTGCCAATGCTGTCATCCGGTCTCCCTGGATCTGTTTCCATCGCAGCACTGTCATGTGGCGAGGCAACCTCCCGGCTCAGTTCTCCTTCTGGTAGTGAGTATCCCATGGTTGGTTGTGTAGACTACTGGGTTCCGATTGTTAAGTCATCTGTTATTTCTTTTTCGGCCCCCTCGATGTCTCTTCCCCCCCCCAATTTGAGATTCAGGGGAGGAGATGGGAGTAGGTGCTAGTCTGGATCGAAGCTGGTCTATGTGGCGCTTCCACATTTTGCCATCTGCAGTTTGTAGACGATAGGATTGGGGTCTTGTAAGTTGCATTATGGTAGCGGGGACCCATAATGGGTCGCCCGATAAGTTTTTCATGAAAACAGGGTCGCCTTTCTGGATTGATCGACACTTGCTGCTGGATCCCAGGGGTTGTTCAGGTGTGTAAGCAGGGTGGAGGTGATCGAGATGTGAGCGAAGTTTTCGGCCCATCAGGAGTTCAGCTGGGGTTCTGTTTGTGGTGCTGCTTGGAGTAATATGTTGGAGGAGAAGCATCCGGGTTATCTTGTCGTCAATGTCACCCTGGTCCATTTTGTGTAAGGTCTTCTTTACAAATTGAACCATTCGCTCAGCCCTACCGTTGGCCGCAGGGTGACCTGGCGATGTCAAGGCATGGCGGATGCCCCGGTCTGCTAGGTACTGTTCAAATGCCAGGGCAGTGATTGAGGGCCATTATCGGAGACCAGAACATCCAGAAATCCATGGGTAGTGAATAGCTTATTCAGTTTTTTAATGACCGCCTCTGTGGTGGTGCTTTTCATTTTGTGGACCTCGAGCCAGTTAGAATAGGCATCCACGGTTGGAAGGAAAGTGTGTTCTCTTGTGGGTCCTGCAAAATCGATGTGGATATGGGACCAGAGACCTCGAAGCGTTTCCCACTGAGTTGGGGGTGTTTTTGGAGGAGCAGAGCGAGTCTCTTGGCACTTGCTGCACATCGCCGCCTAGGTCTCTATCTGCTTGTCTAAACCTGGCCACCATGAGTAACTCCTTGCCAATGCTTTCATCCGCACGATGCCTGGATGTCCATCGTGCAACATTTTTAAAACTTTATGTTGCAATTTCTCCAGGATGACAACTCTGTCTCCCCACAAGATGCAGCCCTTTTGAGAGAATAGTTCTGTCTGTCGATTCCTGAATGGCCTGAAAGTGTCACTGGGTTTGCTGGCCGGCCAACCCCGTTCCATCCAGCTGAGGATTCGTGCCAAAGAAGGGTCCTTTTTCATTTCTGAGGCGATGTCTCGAGCGGTCAGCGGCGGTGATTTAAGAGTTTCGATTTGCAATACGGCTAGGGTTGGAGCTGGGTCATTTATGACGTCTGGTAGTGGAGAGCGGCTCAAAGCGTCAGCGTGGGGAATGGCTTTCCCCGGGCGGTGTTGCAGTTGGTAATCATATGCAGCTAAAAACTCCGAACAACGTGTCATTCTTGGTGATAAGATGTGGGGAGTTGGTTTGTTTCCTGCTAAAATGCCAAGTAGTGGCTTGTGGTCTGTAATTATGGCAAAGGGTCTCTCATACACATATTCATGGAAACGTTTAATTGCGGATACAATGGCGAGAGCCTCTTTATCAAGTTGGCTATAGTTCCTTTCAGTTTTAGACATAGTTCTTGAAAAGAACGCAATAGGTGCCTCATTACCGTTTGGCAAGACATGGCTTAAAATGGCTCCCACTCTGAATGGTGAGGCGTCACAGGTAACCATTAAGGGTAGAGTCTCGTTGTATTGTATCAACACAGCATCAGAAGTTAAGAGGTCTTTTACTTGTTGAAATGCTCGTTCTTCACGCCGTCCCCAGACCCAGGAAGCCTTTTTGTCGAGAAGTCTTTGTAGGGGCTCGGCTACGGTCACCTTCTGGGGCAAGAAGATGTTATAAAAGTTAATGAGTCCCAGGAAGGCTTGGAGGTCTGTCTATTTTCTAGGTCTTGGGACGTTTTTGATTGCAGTTAGTTTTTTTTTGGTGGGGTGGATTCCCTGTCTGTCGAGAAGGTATCCCAGGAACTCCACTCTCTCCGTGCAAAGTTGACACTTGTCCCTTTTTACTTTCAGGCCAGCGTCTTTAAATTTTTGAAGAACCCTTCTGAGTCATTGTCTTAATAACTCTTTAGTAGGGGCAGCTATTAAGACGTCGTCAAAATAAGGCACGATGCCTTTTATGCCTTGTAATAGTCTCTCCATCAAACTTTGGAAAATGCCCAGCGCCACGCTTACTCCAAATTGGAGTCTATTGCACTTGAAGGCACCTCTGTGTGTAACTATTGTCTGGGCTTCTGCAGTCGTTGCATCTACGGGTAGCTGTTGGTACGCCTGAGCTAAGTCCAATTTCGCAAATATTTTTCCGCCACCCAGGGAGTGAAGAAGGTGTTGGACCACCGGTACTGGGTAAGCGCTCTGCTGAAGCACATGATTTAGGGTGGTCCGGTAATCCCCACAAATTTTTAACGAGCATCTGGCTTTATGGGTGTTACTATTGGAGTTTCCCATCGGGCATGGTCAATCGGTTCCAACACACCCTGGGCTATTAATTTGTCTAGTTGCTCGTCGATCTTTGGCTTGAGGGCAAAAGGCACCCGATGAGGCTTAAGGCGAATGGGAGCCACATCGGGACTGAGATTAAATGATATAGGGATCCCCTTGTACTTGCCTAACGTTCCTGTGAACATGTCCTGGAATTCCTGGATGAGGGCCTCTTCCCAGTCATTGCTTCTGGTTTGGTGTATGCCAGCTAGTTCAATTCCGAGTGGGGCAAACCACTGTAACCCTAACAAACTGGGCCGGTCACGATCAACGACAGTCAGGGGAAGCGTCACGGTGCGGTCCTTGAAGGATACTTGGATGTGGCTGGAACCGACAACCGGAATTCTGTTCCCCTGGTAGTCGTTTAGGATGATTCTTTGAGTGCTGAGGTCCTGGTGACAGATGGCAGGGATCAGCTGTTTGAGGGTTTTCCAGGAGACCATCGATAGGGATGACCCCGAATCGACTTCCATCACGCACGGTCGATTCTCAATAGTGACCTTTACGCTGATCTTTCTTGCATCTAGTGATGAAGCGTGGCCGATAGTGATAGTTTGGTGTGCCTCTTCTCGTCACATTGAAGCGGCAGGTGCTCGATTTCTGCAGTAGTGGTTGTTCCATTGGTGGTTCAGGTGGTCCCAATTTCCAGGTGGTTTGCCTGTCTCCCGGCGGAGGTTATTCTCCCTCCGGCTTGGACTGGACTCTCGCTTGCTTCTGCAGACCTTTGCGATATGGCCTCTTTTCCCACAGGAACGGCAGAGTGCGTCGAGGAATTTGCAGTCTGATCGCAGGTGGTTTGCCCCGCAACCAGCACATTGGCGCGGAAGTCTCTGGTTCCTTTGCTCTCGTTCCGAGCGGAGCCGGTTGACCTCCTCTTCCTCACTGTCTGAGGATGACTTGAGGTCTTCATGATGGGCGGTAATAGTGGGCCTCTCAGAGGAAGGCGGACTATCACCAGCGAGTTGGCAGTGCGTTGCGTTCGCTTGGTGCATTCGAGCGGCTGACTTCCTGGTTGCTTCTGCGGCAGTAGCATCGGCGATGACATCTGCAAGGCTGATGTCTCCTTTTGCCATGATCTTGCTCTGTAATGTGTGGTCATCTAATCCCAGAACTATTCGGTCTCTCATGGCTTCTCGAGGTTTGCAAAACCACAGAGTCTTCCCAGGTTCCGGAGGTCGGCTACGAAGTCCCCAATGCTCTCGTTCTTCCGTTGGTCCCTCTGGTAAAACTCGTGTCTTCGTATCAGTGTAGGTACTGTGGGTGCGTAATGGGCCCGGAGGATCGGCGCGAGGTTATCCCAATCCATGATCTTCACTTCCGCCGGTTTGGCAAGTGCCTTAGCCATTTTAAAAACGGCAGGGCCACAGTGGGTCAGGAACACCGCTCGTTTCTTGCCAGGCGTAGCATCTTTCAGATTGTTGGTCTCCAGGAACATCTGGAAACGTTCCATATACGAGTCCCAGTCTTTGTTTGCCGGGTCAAATGGAGCGAGTGGTATGGCACCGCTGGTCATTCTGCCGTTTGTTGCGTGCGCTCTCAGCTACGTGCTCTGTCTTGTTCGATTAGTATTTAGTCAGCTCTATCGTCTCCGTATCCCATCTTTGTCGCCAGTGTTATGTCCTGAGCATGGGCGCAAGGAACAGAGATGAGACATTGAACCGTGACTTCAACTCTTTATTCATGACTTCAGAACAGAGCAAAATACTTGGGCAGCAGCAGCTCTTTTATAGAGCTGGCTGCTGTCAAAACAACCAATGATTTGAGTTTACCTCTATAACAAGCGTCCAATCAGAGAGACCCGCTGTCAGTCAATCAGATCGGCCAGAAATGACCAATCACGACTCGCTGTTCGCGGGCCAATGAGAAGTGCAGGATTACGAGCCTGCTGTTAAAGTAAAGCTATTAGGGTTGTTACTGATGCGTTGGCTTAGTCCATAACATTTTTCTTATATAGGTGCAACCATTTGTGTGAAAAAAGCAGGCTTTGCATTGCAGTGATGCAATATTGCCTTCATATTATACCTCTTGGTCTTCCTGTAAATGTGGCAATGGTGAGCTGTGGGTTAAATGCATAATAAAAAGGGATGATCAGTTGTGGAGACTTTACATTTACACTTTTTAAAGTGTTCTGCTAAAAGATTGTTTACACCTCTCCCTAAATTGGTAGTATAAGGGCCTGGAATGAAGCTCTCTGCCTGTATTCCCACTTGATAGGCCAGTGGGAATAAAATCTGTAGTCATCCCTCAGATCTTTTTAAAACAATGACTGCTATTTCCAAATCATTGGGATCTGGTTATGCTTGTGAATGTCAATATTTGTGAACAGCAAGAACAAATTAGAGCGTACTTTCTGAATTGTTTTTAATCGGCTCAAATCGGGTTAGATCATATCCCAGGAGACTTCAAAAGTCTTAACAATCCTAATCAAATTCCTAGCCTGTGATGACATTATTAGTGGCCACTCAGATAAGTTGCCTAAATCCCATTCATAACATTCATAAGTCAGTATCTCCTCCTTGTAGAATTATCTGAAAAGTCTTTCTCAGTTTTCTGGCAAAATGTTTTAATTTTTTAAAAATGTGATATTATGCTTTTTGCTGTCCACCTCACTGCCAAATGACTATATAACAGTAAAGCTGTCTGTATCATCCATAATTCAGATTTTCTATAATAAGGTATTAAAATAGGGCTGGGAATTTTGTCTGACTTTTCTGAAAAAGTTCTGTGTTGATTATCTTTCATAATATTTCTTTCCTAGCAGTGAAGCAATTTCTTAAAAGGCTTTTTGTTTTACTTAAGAAGATACTGAGCAGTACATTATTCTTGTGCTCTTTGTACATGCATAACAGCAATGGTGAACATGTTTTTTTGACAAAAAATAAAGGAAAAAACTGAAAAGAGGGAAAATCTGAACGAATCAAAATTTTAAACTGTTTAGAATTGTGCTTTACAGAGAAAAGTTCTGGAACAAAACCAAGGAAAATATACAAAATCATATTCTAATAAAAATATCTAAACTCAGACAGTATAGGTAAATGTATTTTTAAAAGACAATTCAATTTCCATATTTTTCACATGAATGTGAAAGAAAGCATTGTGGTACCATTTCTACAGTACAAGTTAAATGACCAAAATAAAGGATAAATAAGTTTTGTGGGGGAAATGATGTAAGATAACTATAATTACAGCTTTTGGGGTTTTTTGCTTCAGCACATTTATAGCATTCAAACCACAATTTAGAACAAGTTAATGTGGACTGGCAATGTTAGGTTAAATAGGTTAACTTTTTTTTGTAATCCTTACACTGTCTTGCTACATATGGAAACAGGAAGTTCTGCTGAAAGCAAAGAAAGATATGAAATGCTCGTAATGTCCTGAAATAATACAGTCTCTAATTACTTTGTCCAGATGGAGGACAACCGCTTCTTTCTGTTGAAAAAAAAAATAATGTTGATCAAATATTTCAGCATTAATCTGAGTCCCATGGTTCAAACTGTCTAGTTTTTAAAGGGATCACTGTCTGAAGAAAACAGTCTCCCCCATTTCTCTCTTACAGCTGCCCACCTTACAACTTAATTCTGGATGGTTTCCCATCAAAAATACAATGATCTGCATTTCTTCTGTTCATATCCTTATTGTCACTCTCTACAAAGTTGTACAGAGAGTTCAAGCTATGTTTTCTATTTCTACTCATCAGAGTCTTTATTGTTCGGTCACTTTTTCTACTTGCTTATTTCTGGCTAGTTTACTTTTATTCCCAGGCTTTTTGGTTTCTGTTTATTCTGTTTAAACAATCTGTTTATTCTGCCTGTTCATTCTGTGGCTGTAAAATTCTGTGTGCTCTAAAATAGAAATCTTGTTCTCTCCCTTCCTGGTTCTGCTACTTGATAGGCAGCTGGGCTGTCCTTAATGCTAAGGGGAGGGGCTGGGAAGAGCCTAGCAGTGGCAGCCGATCCATCCTCAATCAGTCAATAATTTTGATACTTTTATTGATCACAAAGTGTGTGCGTGTGGGGGAGGGGGATTTTTTGCATAAATGAAATCATCAGGAATAGAAATTTCTTGAAGTTTATTACTGTAATGCTGCTCTTTGTGTGAAACAGAACCTTTCCTGGTGGTAACTACTAAGATCTTTATGGTGCATTTCTAGATTGGATGTTTAAATTAAGAAAGTTTAAATCTGTATGTTACACGTGTCTGAAACTTAAACAGAGATCGGCTTGATTGCTGGACATGTGGCTGAAGCAGTGCTTCAGTAGGCATACTGCAGCTCTTGTCAACTTGATAAGGATTGTTTATTAGGCTTTCTTATTCCTTTTGCATGCAGATCTGTTCTCCAAATAATCCATTGGTGCCTCCAGTGCCTTACTATCGCATCTACTGCCCTTTCATAGGACTTGAGCTGACAGCCAAATTGTGTGAGAAATGGGGTCTGATCACATCACCTGATTCTTGCTGTGGGTTTTCCCATCCCTTAATTAAACCTGCTGAATCAGAATCATTATCTTGTGGGCACTTGTAGGCATGTATTCATTTTTTGTTATGTCTGTTTATCCTCTGGATGAATCTGAATGCTCATTATTTTCTGTTCTGTTTCCTGTTACATGTCTATCACGTTCCCCACTGGATTGCATTGGACTATTATCTTCTCTTTTTAATTGATAGGAAACCATCTCCAACATGGTGATTCACAGCTTTAATAATCACTGAGTGCTGAATGTTGTAACTTGTTTATTTCTTTTCTTATTGGTACAAAATTTTTAGAATGATTTTGTTGCAGTTACAACTGGAGTCAGCATAGTTTTAGTGCCTCTACCCATGAAGACTTTTTTATTGATGCTCCTGTTCAAAGTGGGAAAGAATTTTAAGAGTGGATCAGAGCTTTTTCACCATCTGTTTCTTCTGCTTCTTCTTTCCCTTCCCTTTCTGCTCAGGTTTCTATTTATACGACCTTGAGGCTAACTGTAGTCCATGTCTGAACTGAACCTGATAACATATCACTTCCTGTTCCATATGTCATCTCCACTGCATTCATGCTTCATGCTAAAAGAAATGTGCAACTCACTTGTCAATCTAAATGAAACATTTCCTCTGTTCAGAGCTTCCGGTTCTGAGCTTTCTGTGCTGTAATTTTTTCTTTGAACTTGGTAGCCATTCTCTATGTTGCTATTTTATTTTGCATCTTCATTTCGATACACTGCTTCTCTCCCAGGTTTTGCAATGATAAAACTAAGTAGATGCCACCTCACCAGAAAAAAAAACCCACTGAAATGAGGCAAGTATGGCATTACTTAAAGTAATTACTTATTAATTACTGTAACTGTTGGGTTATTTTCAATTATTCTAACAAAGAGTCTAGGACTCACGGAACAACAACAATTTGAACTATATAGATGGTGCACATTTAGAAGTAATAACTTAATTGTATTATAACCACATTAACCATACTGAGAAAGAGAGAAATTGTGGCTACTCTGTGCAAATGCTATTGGGATGTAATACATAGATTTATTGAGTTCTTTCAAAATGTTCTCTAACCGGGTTTGATCAGGTAGCCCTTCAAATAAAGAGTACGTCCTCAATAAAATAAAATGGATGCCCCATTTAGTCATAGGAAACTAACAGGTAACAGAGTAAGACATCATGGAGTTGTGAGAGGAGGAAGGGAGCTAGCTAGAGAGAAGACTTCATATCATGAGACATGGCAGCAGTATTTGCTATTGCTCCCTGTTGTCCTTGTTCATGACTCTCTCTTCTGCACAGGGAATGTGTGGAATGCAAGAAATTTGGGAGAGGAATCCTGATAGAACAAGGCACCTGCAACCGTAATTGCCGGGATGAGATTGAGTTGGTGCAGGAACTTGGTATGTAAGAATTACAGTGAGTTTTTTTTTTTTTTTTGCAAGAGCTGTTGTTGTTTTCTTCTAAATTCCTTTTCTCTTCCTCCTCCTCCCTTTTCTGACTTAGAAACTTTCCAGATGATTCAGTTTCTAAGTTAAATGAAGGCACTATTCCTTTAACAGAGAGCATTTAGATCTCCAATGACAAAGCCAAGGCTAAACTGTGAATATTGCCTGCTTGAGATACAAGCAGTCTTCAATCATTTGTTTAGTGACTGAGCAAAGTTACAGTGAGGCTGAAAAATGTGAGTTATGACCTGCCTTTGGACTTACAACTGACACAGTGTCCCCATGGTCACTTCAGGTGCTTGGCAAGTGACAAGTGTTTATAGAGGTCCTGGTGTGCCAAGATCACATGATTGCCATTTTTGATCTTCCCAGCTTCTCACAAGCAAAGTCAATGGAGGAAAGAGAGCCAGATTTGTTTAACAACCAAATTATTCTTTTTACTACCAAGGTAAAAAATGGTTGTAAAACCAGACATGGTCATATGGGGAGTCACTTAAAAACAACATCGCTTAATAATGGAAGTTTTACTCCAATTGTGGTTGTATGTTGAGGACTGTCTATATAGTGTTGAACACAGATTCAGCATCATCTACCCAAACAATGAACCATGCGTATGCAAGACTCGAAGCAGTTAATCTCATCATTATAGAAAATTAAGGTTTTAACACAAGAATTCAAGCAAGAGTTCTATTTTAAATGAGACACCTATAAATAGACAAACTATCTCAGCAGAGCTCTGTCTGTTTTCCTTTGCTTTTGTACATAATAGGGAAGAAGGTTTGTCTTTTTCATGAAGGAGGGGCACTTTGCATATGTAGCTTGTTTTTGGCATCTACTGTTTCTTTTTTTTAATATCAGAAAACTCTCACCAGCATATCTTCTTTTCTTGCTCATACGGAATTAATGAAAAATAGAATAGTGATGTCACACCAATTCCCCCTATAGATGTTAAATTGCAACAAAAATAAGGATTTTTAAAAAATTCTAAGTAAAGGATCTTATAGCCTTTTATCTTCGGACTTCACAGCTAGTTTAAGAGTCACTATTCCATCAATTCCAACCTCCAGAACCTAGAAAGATAATATCATATATAGTACCAGAGATCACTGAAAACTGAGCAGACACCACAGGTGTTACAATTAAAAAAAAAGAATCAAAAGATTTCTAAAGCTGCCTTTCTCATAATTTGTGGCTCTGGGTGACATATAAATTCAATAAATAAATAAATACAAAAGTTACTTTAAAAAAAAAAAAAAAGAATACAATGACAACCTACCCCAAACCAACAAAATCAAAAACATAAACCCCTAATTGAAGCCAACAATAAAAATATGCACACACATTACAGAACAGTTTCATCCATCAACAGTTTCATCCAAATGCACAAGAGAGCCAGATCTTTACAGCAATATCGAAGGCCAAAAGACTCAGGACTATTAGAACCCTGGGTGAAGCTCATTCCAAAGATCAGGTGTCCCAGCAGAGAAGGCATGCCTCCAAGGTCAGAGAGGGAACCAGAACATGCCAGCCCTGTGCAACCTCTTGAGATGGACAGAGTTGACTGGGAGAGATGGCTCCCCAATTTATTTATTTGATTGATTAATAGGCTGCCTAACTCTCAGGGCAACTTCATCTTAATGATTCCTAAAATAGGAATGGCTTTGTAGGTGCTTTCTACGCCTTCCCTCCCTAGCACCAAGATGGTCACTTAAATAAGGTCACCAGCCAGTAATATGTGAAAACAATAAGGGTGAAGAAATATCTAGTTTTACTGTTTCCATTGCCACGAAACAATTAATAAAAGTTTTTCTCTGTGCTTAGTTGTATTCACTCCATAGGCAGGGGAGGGAGGGATGTACTTTCGGACTTGCAAGATTCTGTTAATATAGCTTTACATTAAAATATATTAGCTCATCTGACTGTGTTTCCTGTCTCTTCTGCCCCTCAAATCTGACAATGGCTGATGCCAGACCCAAAACTAGGTGGGCACATTTCAGAGAAGAACACTCCAATTCCCCGTGCCCAACAAAAAATCTTGGTAGAACATACCAAGTTGGCTCCCTTCTATAATTAAGTTGTGAATGGGCCTAGGCTTTATTACAGACTGTCTTGGCATTAAAGAGCAGAAGCCAGAAAACAGAACCACCTAAAAACTAATGACTGGATGCCAGGGCAGTGCATAGGAAGCTGGAGCATGGAACTGGCACCCACCCAAATACATTTGTTGTTGTCTTCCAACAAAAAGTTTTTCATTAAGACAACTCCAGCAACTCCATGCTAGAATCCAGCCTGAAATCAATTGGTAATGGATCCAGATAAATGGTCTAGTCTACAAGAAAATGCCTGAGAAGCCTGCTAAAAATAAAATAGTACAAATTAGCTGATAAATATTAAAATAAAAGGAGGCTGTTTCAAGAAATAAATTTACAGACATTTTAACTGCCTGTTGTTAGCAGTCAATCAGTCCCCTTCAGCTACATGTAATTAGTCAAGAAAGGTTTTAAAAGTCAGGAATTAGACCACAGTACTGCAGCAGTCGAGAATAAAATAACCTCACAATAAGTGAAATGTTTATGTTCTGGACATATTCTTGGATTAAATAAATAATGGTGTGACATTTTGCTTGTGGCAGATATGCATGATTTTTTTTTTCTTCAGATATATCACTGCCCACTCATTGAAGTTTTCTTAATAATGTCTTTATCTACCCAGAGTATGGCCAGAATTATTGAGAAATTGCTGTTAGAAAATATTACTGTATAAGGATGAAAGTACGTTGGTGAAGCATTGACAATTATTGTTGCTGGAAAGTAGACTATATAATGAATACAATATCCTGAGAATTTTTCTTTACTGTTAAAACTTCTTTCATTTTTAGTCTGCTTTTTGGAAAACCAGAAAGCTATCCTAGCTTTGCAGAACAGAAGTTCAGGTTGTTTCTATTACTGCTTCATATTTTGCAGTAAAACTGGAAGTTTGATGTTAGTACCAATCATGTCGACTATTCCAATAGCACCCAGGAATACATTTGGATTTAATTGGCCTATAGGTAAAGCTTCCTAATGGGCCCATCACTTTGGGAGAAGTGAATGATGGCTGAAGATCTGCAACTTGAGAAGGGATTTAAAAGAAATTCTTCTATATTTTCACACTTCTTTTGGGAATAGCAGATACAAAATGTGATGTGCCACATGGATCAATGATAATGGACACATGTCTGGGAAAACAGTCTTTACATAGGTGGTGAGATTTGTCAGAATCACCCTGTTTCTTTAACACCCCTGGTGACAATTCTAGATGTAAATGCTAACTATTTCTTGATTAGTGTCAGGCAACTAAATGTTTTTTCCTTTGTCCTCTTCTGCAGGAGGCAAGGGGAAAGATGCTGCAAACTGTACATACAAGGATGAGAATGACTGTGTCGTGTACTTCCAATATTACGAGGACTCCAGTGGCAAATCTATCCTCTATGTTATTGAGGAACCAGGTGAGGGCCAAGGACCACTAAAATAAGTCTTCAGTTTGGATAGCAAGTTGATACTTTGCAGGATGAGAAATGCCAGAACTCAGCTTGGTATTCCTTATTAATTTGGAATGTATGAGAGAGATGATTATAGTGACAAGTGAGGTTCTTAAATGCATGTTTATAGGACAAGATATAGCTATTTGAGAACAAGATATGGCTATTTGAGAACAAGACATGGCTATGGAAAAACACAGATTCTAACTGAGACATGGGATGAAATACCTTGGTTTTCAATGTATTAAATACCTTAAAAACTAATTATGGACATAACTGTACATGCTCAACATGAATACAAAAACTGAATGTGGTTCATATTATAATAAAATAAGAGCTAGTTGACATCATAGCTTCCTTTTTCTAGCCCTAACTTTCACCAAACCATCCCCATTTTCACTGGAGCAGGGACCTCATAGATTTTTAGAGATACAAAAGGAAGTCACTGACCCTAATTACTTGTATAAGGACTATTTTCTATATTATTCATGTTGTATTGTATTTTTGTTATGGATAGCACCAGGAGAAGCAATATCAATTTCATTGAATATATGTATAATGACAATAAATATTATTACTATTACTATTATTATTATTATTATTATTATTATTATTATTATTATTATTATTATTAATAATAATAATCACACAGTCAGCCAGATGTTCAGACTGGGTTTGGCATTTTTCTCTACCTATCGAGTCCTTATCAAGGACCTGGGATAGGCAAATCTGGATGTTTAATGGTGTTACAGGATGGAAACTGTTCGAAGTCAAGCTGCCTTCTGCAATTGCAAACGTAATAATAAATAATAATAATAAATTGAAAACATCATCATCATTGTTGTTATTGTTGTTGTTATTATTATTATTATAACTTTAGATGGGCAGTTATTTGTTTATGATATGAGTTTTCTCCCGCCCTTTTTCTTCAAAAGGCAGGGAGGAAAGATCCTTGCTATCTCATTAGAAATTAGTAAACTCACAATTATCCATTTGGATTACTTTTTTTTTTACAAGGTACATAATCATGTGAAAACAATATAGGAATGGTTCATGAATTAATATATGCAGAACAAAAGGATTAGGAAGAGATAGATCCATTAATCCTTAATTGTGGCCAATCAATTTAGAAAGAGATCATCGCTAGAAATATTTGGAAGGTGCTGAAGGGCCTATTTCCCCTTAGCCTAGGACAGCAAGGGAAGCCAATGACAATGAGGCAAACTCATTCCCCAACCTGAAATCATATTAGAAAAAAACCTGAATTATCAGATGCTTTAAATCAGGGGTCGCCGAACTTTTGGACCTCAGGGACCACCAAACTCATAATTTTAAATCCCAGGGACCACTAACCAGTTCTGTGGGTGTGGTCTAATTTGTGAGTGTGGCTTGGTGGTCATGTGACTGGCTGGGCATGGCTTGTATGTAAATATTATAAATATTTATATAAATATTGAATATTTTATAAAAAAGAGCAAGTTTTATCCAAAATCAGTCAAAGCAGGCAGATTGAGTTGCTCACAGAACTATTCAGTGATCTATCTATCTGCCATCGGCTAGCTCAGTCTGTCACATAAAATTTGCTTGCCATGAGTCTGCACTGAATAATAGAACCTTCAGTCCTAAGGGAGGTTCGGCTGTGTTTAAAAGCAGAGCCGAAGATCTAAAGACTAGCTAGAAAGCAAGAAATCCAACCATTTCCTGCTTCCTAGCTAATCTAAATCTCCCAGCACAGCAGAACAGCTGATGGTTGGAAAAAGGAAAAATAGCAATTTAGCAGGCAAGTTTGTCAGGTAAAGAATGAGTGGGCGGGGAGGGTTCCCGTAAGCCATATGGGCGGCACAGCCTTATGTTTCTGTGCAGCCTGGATTAATTGCTTTGGGGGGGTGCCCTGGGGGTGAGATTTCCCTGCAGCACACCAAAATTTTCTCACAGCCCACCAGTGGGCCGCAGCCCACCAGTTAGCAGCCGCTGCTTTAAACAAAATTTACCTAAGCAATATGTCTGATTTCAATAATTCATAAAGATGGCAGGATTTTGCATTTCTTATTGCAATATTACTTTAGGTCAACATGAGTATAGTTCTGACTAGAGAGCAGTGATTGAATCTGGCAACTTTCAGCTCAGAATTAAACACATCATCTATCATCTATGGATGGAAAAAAAAATTTAAGCCAGCTGCTGGATTTGTCTGCTTTGATATTTGACTTCAGTGACTAAATGCAAGTCCTCCTGTCTCTGCTTGCTGAGAGATGAGCAAACAGGCCCACAGACACTGACTCTGCCATAAACTCCAATGAAACAATATCTCTTTCTGCGTGCTTGTGAGCATGAAGGGGACACTAGAAATCTTCAAAGAGTGTATTCTAAACCCAAAGAGGGTGATAAAGCTCTCATTAGTTGCCAAAAGCATGCCATAAATGATATAACCTCACTACAGGGTATTAACTTGGCCGATGACTCAGACTGCACTTAGAAGGTTGACAAGGATGGCGTCTCAGGCAGATTTTGAATGAGCTTAGCCAGATCATCTCGGACAGCAATTTGAATCCAGCTAATACCACATGGGAAAACCACAAAAGCTGCCATGCTTCCTATCATAGCCTGGAGCCTTTAAGCCCTCTTTTCTCTTTAAGGGAATATTAAAAAGAATGATATAGTTAGGAGGGTAAGAAAAATTTCTGGAAATGAAATGATGGAAGAAATTGATTTGTCAAAACTTGTTTGATAGGATGCAAGCTGTTGGGACCTGCAAACTTCCTGGGTCATTGAAAGTAAATGATTTCCCTAATTCAGCTTTAAATTCTTGCATGAAGTATGTGCTGCTGTAATCTTGGGCATATTTTCTATTGTTGTATTGACTTTGCTGTCAGAAAGAGTTTGCTAATATCAAAATTGGATGTTTTCTCCAATTCTGTTTGGAGGATTAGATCAAAGATGTGCTTTCTTTTTGTCAAACTACTCTATAATGGTCCCATTATTCTGAAGAGCAGCTGGCTCTAGAATAACATTTCGTAAAAAAGATGTTAGATCTTATATGCTGTACTTAAATCGTACATCTGATAGTGGCTATCTCCTGAATAATTGTGCATTCTTTGAAAGCCATTGATGGGTTATTTATTCCTATTAGCCTCCACTTAGCATGAAGGAAGGCCTGACTTGTAAGCTGAGCACTAAGAGTTTTTATAAATGGTCCATTCTTGCTACAAAACATGCTTGCAGAATAAGCCTTCTGGTTTACTGACTAGTTATATGCTCATAAATCCAACAGTAATCTTTGATTGCTGCTCCTTAGTAGGGATTTCCTTTGTCACAACAGCTTGATCAAATGCATGGATGTATGTCTTTGGTGAACTAAAGTTAAGAATTTAATGGTGGGGGGTGGAGGGTAATTTATAGCTTTGTAATTCTGTTTTATGATGCAAGTATTTTCTACAGATTGTCCCAAGGGACCTGATGTCTTGGTTGTTCTTCTTTCTGTAACTGGAGCCATCTTACTTATTGGCTTGGCTGCTTTGCTCATCTGGAAACTGCTTATTACCATCCATGACCGGCGAGAATTTGCCAAATTTGAAGAAGAGCGTGCCAGAGCTAGATGGGACACGGTAAGCAATATCAGAAGTGTGTAAGGAGACAGAAAGCAAATATTTTGCTTCATCCTAAGAGGAGGGAAGGTTGCAATGACTTACTGTTTTATTTCCTGACATAGCAGCCTGTTGTTGATTCTGAATCATCCATAATGCAATATATATATCAGTTTTATTGTACCTTGAGGGTGTGTTGTTAGCATTCTCCCAATAGCATGTTGTTGAAAAAAACCTGATGCCTGAACGTTATTGCATCAGCATTTCCTGCCCTCTTGCTTTATTGGTTAATGGTTGCACAGAAGTGATTATGAAAATGTGTGCGCATGTGCATAGACACACACACACACACACACACACAATGGAGCAATACCTTTAAAAAAATACCTTTTCTGGGAGATACATCATTTTACTATATACCTATATGTCTGTTGCAGCTTCTTAAATAATTCTGGATGGCTATTGAGAGCACTAGGAATCACCTCATCCTGTTAAAAAATCCTATTTTAAGCTACTTGGATGACTTGGCAACTGTTAAACTAGTTGCCAAGTATATATTTTTTTACCATGTATCTATTTAGTAGAAGGTACAATTATTTTTGTTGATATTTTTACACTCTGTTTTATCTTTTAGGCCAACAATCCCCTGTACAAAGGAGCTACCTCCACCTTTACCAACATTACATACCGTGGGAATTCGTGAGATTGTAGTCTTCCAAGGTCTTCTCCACTCATGTTTACAGAACTGTCTCTGTTATGGGTGTGAGATATTTTTAAAAAAAAACAAAAAACAAAAAACAAAACAGCCATTGCTCAAGAGCCTTCACTGTTCTGCTGTCACAAGAAAGTATCTGCACTGTGATTCTTCCAAGACTCGCTTTTTTTTACCTCAGCTTTCCCAAGGCTACGGCCTGGACTCATATACTGAAGAAGAAAGCAGGACTTGCTCTTCAGTATGAACAGCACTGCATAAATCCAGGGTTAAGAGAAGATGCTATCTGAAGAAAATCAGGGGGGTCATGATTATTGAGCTTTACAATATAACTCAGATGTGAACTAGTGAAATTTGGGATAGAGGAGCTTTGAAAGATTCATGATATCTAAGTCCATTGCAAACTGAACCCAAAGTCTCTCACCCAGGCAAACTTTCAAGGGGCTCAGCTGGCTGCTGGTGCTGCTACTATTGCCCCTTTCATCCATCTTTCCAAACATGCAAGAACTGGTTCGGTTAGCCAAGGAAACAGCGTGCTGAAAGTCCTTCATTACACTTTGCACACTGCTGTCTAACACAAAACATGCAAGGAAGTGGGGGAACTTTCTTCAAAAATCGTTGCTCCTAATAAACATAGCTTAGGGGGAGAGAGAACAAGAAAGGGAGTTCATTGTGGGGCTTAGGAACCTGTCCAGTTCTGTTTTGCTGTCAATATTATTGGTGGCATAAAGAAAAATTCATTTTCAAATCCAATGTTTTACATATTACACCAGAGTTCCAATATTGTTAGACTATTCTTTTTGTTACACATATCCCAATATAATAAATTTCTTGCTTTTCATTTTTAGAAGGAAAGAGTCCCCAGTGTGTATAGATTATTTGCTTTCTCTAGTGAAAAAAAGCACTCAGCATTAATCCCTTTTGTACGCTGACTTCACATATTTCTAGGTTTGCGGCACAGACTACATTCCTCTTAGATAATATTTCACATAACAGTAGTATCTTAGTAGGGTTCACACATGATAAGTTCTAATGTGGATTTTTTGTTATTGGCTTAGCATCATGTACAAATTCATTCACTGTATTGATATTGCATATAAACTGGGCCACTGTAATTTAGTCTTTTTTATAGAAATAGCACTGGATACGGAGTTGCACTTGATGATGCCCAAAAGCCTTTCATATCTTACAGCCTATGATTCTCATCAACAAACTGTAATTTTAAAATCCTTACTGCAATGTGTGGACATCAACACCTAAGTGCATGAATATATAACTACTTGATCTTCATGGGGAAGGTTGGGGAAGAAAATGTAGATCAGGCATACCAGAGGTCCCATGTTTAATCACAAGCATGTCAGTCTAGAAATCTCTTGTCCAACAAGAGTGAGCCCTTTGAACATTGCTGCCTACCAGTACAATACAAGGTAGCTACATAAGTTCATATCATGCACCATATAAAGTCAGAAATCTCCTTATAAGTAAATGACATATTAGGTAGGATTTGCCCTTTGCTTTACAATGCTTCACCCAAAGAATTGGGACAGATTCTCCTCAGGTCCTGCTTTTCACTCAGGGAATCAATACTCACCCAGGTGAGTGTCCTAGATGACCAGAAAACTCTCCCTCAAGTTTTCTGAAGCAAGAGGGACTTGCTGAAACAACCTGGCTAAATTCTTGGGGTCTTTGTATCATAGAGTCTCTAACATAGGTAAAGCATGAAAGATGTTTGGCAGGATGAAATATTATCATACCTGACTTTCAGCGGCTCTTTTCAGTTTGCAGCTCTTTCCATTAGAGACTCGAGGTCATATCTAAACTTGGGAGCGGAATAATATAAATGTGCCTTTCCTTTCTCTTTTGCTTTTCACAACTGCATTAGTACCTTTACTGCTTTAACACTTCCTATAAATATACATAGCATCCCTGGATCTCTCTGGCGTCTTTCTGCTTCTGTAATTAAGAAAATGACATTTCATTCTCCTATTAATAAATGTTGAACACAAATTTGTTACTAGAAATACTAGAAAGATTTTCATAAAAAGATTTTCCTCTTACAAAGATTTTCTCTTAAAAAGATTTTCTCTGGGATGATGATTTGCACTGAACCAACTTTGAGGTATACCTTTTATGATTTCCCACAGTCATTCTTCTAGTTCCCTTATCCCAAAGTCAATGTATTCTCATTTTCAAAGTTGTTGAATCCTAACTATTTGTTCAAAAAAAAAAAAAAAAAAGGAAAGAGGCCAAGAAGTGAGGCTGCTTTTTCCTGAACTGAGATCGTAATGAAGGGCAGAATTATTTTGAGTAGTGTTTGTTAAAAGTAAGGCCAATGTGACCCTTTGTATAAGTAAAAGAGTGCCTATGGCACACATAAATAAAGAGTTTCAACTCACTAATATATTTGACCTGTCTAATATTTCTCAGTTTTATTTTATTATATTTGCTTTTATTTTATTGTAAAATGATGGGAGTTATCTTTTAGTTCAGTTAAAATATAAAAGCTGTATAAATCATGGGGGGGAGGGGGGAATTATTTAAATAATACAAACACCAACACAGAGAATAATAGCATAGCACATTCAATATGAAATCATCGTTAATAGCAGTTGTTTACTTCTAAGGTTCCTAAGGTGTCATCACCAAAAAGCCCCTTCTTTTTTGGAAAGCATTCAAGAGGAGATTGAATGATTGCCTTTGCTGAACATTTCAGAATCAAAGTAGGATAATACTTGAGGAGATGTTCCTTTGAGTGATCTGTGCCCAAGTCATTTGTGTGCCATATACTGAACATATATTTTAAATGAGGCCTGGAACTGGCCCGATAGCTTGTGCAGATGCCAAAGAGTTGGCCTACTATTGGATTGGTGAAACCCAACGGTCTATCTGTCTATTGTGAACTAGCTGAACTTTCCAAATCATTTGTCTGATTCATAACAATAATCCAGCTGGGTATTTATCCGTAAAGGAACAGAAGGGCTGACCTTGGGGATGGAGTGAGAACCATGGGGCTGGTGCAATAGGAGTGAGCTGTTAAGGAGGGACTGAAGGAAGCGTGAGAAACAAACTCTAAATATGCCTTGATTTTGTTTACTATAAAAATGTGACAGAGAAAAAATTGAGCAGGCTTTCAAGATTCTCTCATAATCTATAACAACAAGGCAGCATTTCTGGAATCCCTGTGATCTGGTCTACTTCGAAGTGCAGACATCAATCTTGGAAAAAATCTTTTCATGTTTCTTTATATTCCATCTTGTACTAAGAACAACACAAATCAGGATGGGATTAGTTTGTTTCTCAGGCTTCTTCTACTTGTTCACGAGTATATTAACATCTTACACACACACACCCTGTGCCCTCTTCACCCCCAAATAGCACTCTCAGAATTTTTCCAAGATGAGTGCTAAATTTCTTTACTGGAGCAAGAAAAATGGTTATAGAGCTACCTTGTCCAGATAAGGTCAACTTAAACATTCAGCAAGGCCTCTTAATTTTCTGGTGATAATTTTGTGTTAGCATCCTCTATGTATCCCCTTCCAGAACAGAATGGACAGTATACTGAGTTGGGCAGATGAGCCACGCATTGGCAATATCTCTGCCTTATCCAGGTTGAGCCACAATTTAACCTTCTTCCTATTTATTATCCCTCTAGAAAAAGGCTGTCATGGCCATGTTTTAGCAAATGGGAAAAAAAGTCATGATACATCACGTGACGCTGCCATGACGACACGAGCTTGACATCCCTGCTCTAGAACAAGGGACTCCAAACTTGATAACTTTAAAACTTGTGGACTCCAGAATACTCAGGCACTACTGTGGCAGGCAGAGGAATTCTGGGACTTGAAGTCCACAAATCTTAAAGTTGCCAAGTTTGGAGACCCCTGCGCTAGAAGATTGACTGCTTTGCATGTTTTAGACAAAAATGAGAAATAAAGCCTGAATCCATATAAGTCACATTATATCAATATACTGGGAAATTTATTTATGGCATACATTTATATAATATGTTACATGAAATAGAGAAAGAGAGCCCCCTAGCTGAAATTAGAAAAGCAATGCCATATTATTGCTTACATGGAATAGTCAGCAAGCTACTGAAAGAAAGGGGAATCCTCTGCATGTTACAGCTGTCTAGGAGAAAATATTTTATGAAATACAATTTAATTTTTCCTTCTCTCCTTGCTATGGTGTTCCAACCAAATCATCTCTTTCAGTGCAGGAATGTATCACATATGTATATGTGCTGCTTTGGCTTTCCTTTGATTTCCCTGTACTACAAAACTAGAAAGAAATCTGAACTGCTTCCATGGAATGCACAAACCATAAAATGAGTGAAGATCAACATGAAATTTAGTTCATTTCTTACCTGCTGCCCTTTTTTAAAATTAGCATTTCAGATGCTTTCTTTTAGCAAGCAGCATTATTAGCTTGAGGCTTTTATCTGAAGCCAGATAGATTTTTTTAAAATCTAGGTTTGGGTGGACAGTGACATCTAGAGGCCCTTGGTGGGACCACATCAGAAATGCAGGTAGTTACAACAGCAAAGTTAGAGCAATGTTTTCAACACCATAGTTGTAGGATACCAGCAATGACCAGTGTGTATAAAATGGAAAACCTAAGAACATTGGAAGTGAGGGAATTCTGCATAACATGAAAATGCAATACAAAGGTGAATGCTAAAGAACTCATTTAAAGATCAGATTCAGGATATAGAAGGTACATTGCGTGATCAATATTAATCAAAAATATAAGTGGATGGGGCATGCTATACACATGCATTGCAATAAATGGGCCCATAACATTCTGGTTGTCCTATAAGTTTGGGTGCCCAGATCCATGCCCTCTGAGCTGGAGATGAAAAGGGAAAACTTAGGCTGCAGTTGTAGAATATCCAACTATATCTGCAGAGTTTTCCCAACCTATTGATCTCATGTAAGTTGGAACATATCCTTTCTAGATTTGTTAGTTGAGAATGATGGTTATCGTAGTCTTAGCATATATGTAAGTCCTAGAGAAAGCTAAACTGCTGTTTTCTGCTGCATAATTTAACTACAGGTGAGGGAGGGGAATTTGTAAGAAGTGATTCAAATCACAGTTGCAGAGATATTTTGTTTTCTGGCCCAGGTTTCCCAAATGCTATGTTGCAGTTATTCATACATCCATGTGACACATATATTACTCTGTTTATCCTTTACTGAACTTTAATCACAGTTATGATAATGATAATTGCCAGAAATCTATCCAGGCAAAAGTTGCACTGGGTTGCAGCCTTCAAAGTCATCCAGTGTGACCTTCTTCATTAATTAAATGCTACAAGTTTTTCTGCCATTGCTACTACAAAGATCCAAAAGCTATTGAGAATGAGGACAATTAATTAAATTACCATTTCTTTGTCAACTGTTTTGTTTTGGTGCCAAGCTTTTTTGTTTGTTTTAAGGTACACTAATATCTTTGGTTGGAAATAGGCACATGTGTTAATGTGTGGGAACAAGCAACAATGCTGGCCTTGTTAGACAGCGGAGGAGGCCCTGTTTGGTCCATCTGTACTGCTTTGTTCCCAGGATGACAATCAGCATCTTGGCAGGAACCTGCACCTTTGGAGTGGGGGTGGGGAGTTGTTTTCTACAGTGTAATCTTTGTTTGGATCACCAGCTGCTCTGTGACATCATCAGGCTGGAACTTCTCATACAACAATTGCTATCCAGGCAGAGGTGGAAGACCCTGGCAAAGGGAAGAGATGATTCTTTAATTCACCTGAGAATCATTTCCCCCTCTCCTAACAACTGAAGCCCTCTCCTCAGCAGATCTAAAACCTCAGCTGTTTTGGTGGTTCAGCTGAAAAAATGGAAGTCCTGAACTATTGTCCTTCTTTATGTTTGTGATTCTAGCTGCCCCTTCTCCCAGCCTGGCTGTTTCATCCCAGGTCGTCTGGCATTGCCAACTGTACTGTTGGTCCCTACCGCATCATAAGTGAGTCATACAGGAATGGGGGTAGAAAAAGAACAAGGCACTCTGGCATCTTTTCGTGTTCTTTTTGACTCAAGGAAAAGGGAGGGCACGGCTCCATGTAATTGGTTGTTAGCACTATTTCTTTTCCTCTTCCAGCAAGGATCTTTATGCAATCTTCTTGACATTTGCACCTGTGCTCTTATGGAAAGAGTGAACCCCACAATTTCTGAAAAATGGAGCACGAACTTGGCAGGTAATCTAAATTTTGCCCAGATGATTAAGAAGTTTCTCAAGAATACAGGTTCTTCATGAGGTTTACTGTCGTGTCCGTCGGTAAGGAGACCAGGAGGCGGTGACTAGGTTTCAGCTCTTTATGGGTCCCTGGAACCGATCTGGCTCCAAGGGAAAAACAGTGGCTTTTTATTCTCAAGCCGCAGCGGCCGCGGCCAATGGCACCGCTTTGAACCTCCCGCGATCCGTATCCACCACTCACGGGAGATTCTTAGCGGGCCAATCAGCGCGGCTCGCTAAACCAATCAGATCGCCCCGTGCTTTGGCCAATCAAACCACGGGGTTTCAAGAATGCTAATGAAGGTACAGAACACCCCTCCCCTCTTGGTTTGGTCCTACGTAACGTAGTCCCGTAGGTAGACGGGGCTCCGTACTTGCCTACTGGACCTGCGCAGGTCAGTCGTGGGTTGGCTCCTGGCCGGTTCGGTCGGGTTCTCTGTGTCTCTCGGACTCATCGGTGGAACCGCCTGGTATGTCTTGTCGGGCCGCTCATCGCAGCTCCCTCCTGGTCTACCTGGGCTGGTTGAGCTGCGGTTTTCGCTGCTCCCGCCTGGTCTTTCCGGGCTGGTCGAGCTGGCCTGGCTGCTTCTTCCTGGTGAGGTTCCGAGCTGGCTGCTTGCTGGTGAGTATGGCTGGTACCTTTCTTCTGGGTTTTGGTTCCCGGGGTATTCCCTCCCCTCTTGGTTTGTGTTAAGGGGATTGGTTATGTCTGGTTGTGTGTCGGTTGTGTTTCTTGTGGCTGTCCTCGATCTTAATTGATAGATGTGGCATTTCCATGCTTGTCCGTCGGTTGTTCGTAGCCGGTACGAGCGGGGACCTGTCAGTTGGGTTATGGTTGCTGGTACCCATAGTGGGTCTCCGGTTAGGTTCTTTGCATAGACGGCATCGCCTGGTGCAAAGGATCAGTGCTTGCTGGAGGAGTTTGGGGAGTTTTCCGGGTTGTATGTGGGGTGCAGTCTATCGAGTGGGGACCTTATTTTTCTCCCCATTAGTAGCTCTGCCGGGCTTTTGTTTGTTGTCGTGTTCGGGGTTATGTGTTGTATGAAAAGCATTTTATTTATTTTGTCTTGGATCTCCCCGTGGTCTATTTTCTGGATGGCTTTTTTCATAAATTGAACCATCCGTTCCGTCCTTCCGTTCGCCGCCGGATACGCTGGGACTGTCAGTGCGTGTCGTATGCCCTGTTCCGTTAGGAATTTTTCAAATTCCAGCGAGGTGAATTGGGACCCGTTGTCCAACACGATGACATCTGGGAGGCCGTGTGTTGCGAAAAGTTTGCAAAGTTTCTTGGTCACGGCCTCTGTGGTGGTGGTTTTCATGTTGCTTACCTCCAACCAGTTGGAGTAAGTGTCTATGATTATTAGGAATGTATGTCCCTTTGTGGGCCCGGCGAAGTCTATGTGGATCCTAGACCAAGGTCCCCTGGGAGTTTCCCAATCTAGGATCAGTGCCATGGGAGGGCTTGGTCTGGTTTCTTGGCAGCGTTGACACCTTGCCACCCAAGCCTCGATTTGTTTGTCCATCCCTGACCACCAAGCGTAACTCCTGGCCAGGTCTTTTGTTCTAACTATGCCCGGGTGCCCCTCGTGTAACAACTCCAGTACCTTCCCTTGCAGTTTTTCCGGGATAACCACCCTATCTCCCCACAGTACACACCCTTTTTGTAATGAGAGTTCTGTTTGCCGGTTCTGGAATGTTTTGAATGTCTCGTCGTTGTCCTTTTCCGGCCACCCTTTCTCTTCCCAATGTAACACCCGCGCCAGACGTTTGTCTTTATCAGTTTCTCAGGCAATGTCTGACGCGGTTATGGGTAGATCAGGCAGAGTCTCTATGATGAGGGTGGTCGTCGTGGGTGCTGGGTCGGTGTCTAGCTCCGGTAGCGGTGAGCGGCTCAAATCGTCTGCATGTGTGATCGTCTTACCGGGTTGGTGTGTGAGCCGGTAGCTATAGGCGGCAAGGAATTCAGACCACCTTGTCATTCTGGGAGATAGGATGTTCGGGCTGGCCTGGTTTCCTGCCAGGATGCCCAGCAGTGGCTTGTGGTCTGTGATAATGGTGAACGTGCAGCCGTAGAGGTACTCGTGGAACCTCTTCACTGCTGCGACGATGGCTAGGGCCTCCTTGTCCAGCTGGCTATAGTTCCTCTCTGGTTTGGTGAGTGTCCTCGAGAAGAAAGCGATGGGTGCTTCTCTTCCATCTGGGAGTGTGTGGCTGAGGATGGCGCTGGTGCCGAAGGGTGAGGCATCGCATGTGATGGCAAGTGGTAGGGTCTCATTGTATTGGATGAGGATGGCATCCAAGGTGAGCAGGTCCTTGGTTTTCCTGAAGGCGGCTTTCTCGCGTTTCCCCCAAGTCCAGGTGGCCGCCTTGTCCAAAAGCCTATGCAAAGGTCGCCTTTTGGGGCAGGAAAACATTGTAAAAATTAAGCAGTCCCAGAAATGCCTGCAGTTCCGTTTTATTCCTGGGTGTGGGGGCCTCCTTAATGGCTCTGATTTTGTTTGCAGTTGAGTGGATGCCGTGCCGGTCTAGGAGGTACCCCAGGAACTCGACCCGCTCTGTGTACAGCTGGCACTTTTCCCTCTTCACCTTTAGCCCGGTTTCCTTGAATTTGGTTAGCACCTCCCTTAGTCGACCCTCTAGTTCTGGCTGGTTGGCTGCCGATACCAGCACATCATCGAAATAGGGCACCACCCCCTTGATGCCTTGTAAGAGTCTCTCCATGAGGCTCTGGAAAATTCCAGGCGCCACGCTGACTCCGAACTGGCGTCGGTTACATCGGAAAGCTCCCCGGTGGGTGACTATGGTTTGTGCCTCTGCGGTTTCTTCGTTGACCGGCAGTTGCTGGTATGCTTGGGCCAGGTCGAGTTTCGCAAAAACCTTGCCTCCCCCCAGTGAGTGTAGAAGATGCTGCACTACTGGGACGGGGTAGGTGCTTTGTTGCAAGGCGCAGTTTAGGGTGGCCTTATAGTCCCCGCAGATTCTCACTGACCCATCCAGCTTGACTGGGGTGACTATTGGGGTCTCCCACCGGGCACAGTCTATGGGTTGTAGGACCCCTTGTTTGACGAGCTTGTCAATTTGCTCGTTAATTTTTGGCCTGAGTGTGAAAGGTAGCCGCCTTGGTTTTAGGCGTCTCGGGGGAACATTCAGGTCTAGGCTGAAAGAGATAGGGGGCCCTCGGTACTTGCCTAGGGTGCCGTCGAACACTTCCTGGAAATCCCATGCCAGTTGTTGCTCCCAATCGGTCTCGGCGATGTGGTTGATGCCCGTGACTTCGATGCCGAGTGGTGTGAACCATTGCAGTCCCAAAAGGCTGGGTCGGTCTCGGTCCACAATTGTTAGGAGAAGCTTTGCCGTGCATCCCTTAAATGTTACTCTGAATTGTCTGGTTCTGACTACCGGGATGCGGTTTCCCTGGTAGTCTTTAATGATTAGTTTCTGGTTCTCCAGTCCCTTCTTTTGGATGGTAGGCACCAAACGCTTGATTTCTTGCCAGGCGACCATGGAGAGGTAGGACCCGGAGTCCACCTCCATCTTGCATGGCTCGTCTTCGATGCCTACCTCCACGTAGAATTTTTGGGCGTCGGTGGTTGATGCATGGCTGATGATGACCGTCTGGTGGGTTTCCTCCTTCCGCCGGGTCTCGCCACCTCGTCAGGCTCGCCAGCTCCGGTCCCAACAGCTGTCGGCTGGGCGATCTCTGGTTCTGGGGGGTGTGCTGTCCCATCTCCGTTCGCTGTGGTCCCGCTGTCTGGGGCTGTAGGCTTTCTTTAATCAGCATACGCGGGTGATGTGACCCTTTTTGTCACAGCGCCGGCAGACTGCATCGAAGAACCAGCACTCGGATCTAGGGTGGTCGCCTCCGCAACCAGCACACGCGGTCCCCGACTTACGACCCCGCCGACTGCGTTGGTCGCATCCTGCCTGGAACTGGTGGATTTTCTCGTCTTCGTCTGAAGTGTCAGAGGCGCAGTGGAATTCACCATGGTGGGTGATAGTTTCGTGGTGACTTGCTTCCGGTTGGGCCTCGGTCGCCCGTCCAGGGTTGTTGTTCGCGGTGCGGTCCCCGGCATCTGGTCTCCGCATGCGGGTTGCTGACTGCCTGGTAGCCTCGGCTGCGGTGGCTTCAGTGATGGCATCGGCGAGGGCGATGTCGCCTTTGGCCATCAGCCGACTCTGTAGGATTGGGTCCCGAAGCCCGAGCATGACTCAGTTCCATAGGGCCTCGTCCATGTCGGAGAACCCGCATAGTCCTCCTAGGTTCTGTAGTTCTGCAACAAAGTTGCTGAGGCTTTCGCCTGACCTCTGGTCCCACCGATAAAACTCGTGCCGTCTGATGAGGGTGGGCACGGCGGAAGCGTAGTGTTTTTGGAGTAAAGGTTCGAGGTCAGCCCAGTCCATCCTGGTGACGTCAGCGGGTTTTGCTAGGGCTTTCGCCATCTTGAACACTGCGGGCCCGCAGTGTGTCAGGAAGACGGCTTGTTTCTTCGGCCCGGTGGCATCCTTCATGTCGCTGCATTCAAGGAACATGCGGAATCTGTCCGTGTAGGATTCCCAGTCCTCGCTAGCGGGGTTGAAGGGTGCGGGCGGAACGATTCTGGCCATCTCGTCGGTCTTGCTTCCGTCGGACACGTGCTTGCTGGGGTTCAGAATCAGGATCCCACCCTCATCGCCAGTGTCGTGTTCGTCAGTAAGGAGACCAGGAGGCGGTGATTAGGTTTCAGCTCTTTATTGGGTCCCTGGAACCGATCTGGCTCCAAGGGAAAAACAGTGGCTTTTTATTCTCAAGCTGTGGCGGCCGTGGCCAATGGCACCACTTTGAATCTCCCGCGATCCGTATCCACCACTCACGGGAGATTCTTAGCGGGCCAATCAGCGCGGCTCGCTAAACCAATCAGATCGCCCCGCGCTTTGGCCAATCAAAGCGCGGGGTTTCAAGAATGCTAATGAATGTACAGAACATTTACCTATTGAAGTTCAATATTTAAGTCACTTTATAGTTGATATGAATAAATCAGAGGGGTTGTACTCTACATCGCTTACCACTGTCCCTATCATTTTTATCCATTGACCAACCAGAAGTTATTCTTCATGGGAACAGTTGCTAGGAAGATGTTGCAAGGGAGATGTCCATCCTTTCTTATATTTAAAGATTGGAGGCAGATGAAGCAAATTCTTTTGCCCATATGTAGAGTACCCTAGTGGAAAATTATATGAGAGAAACACTGTGATGCTCTTGATAGGCCTCCAATTTCTGGAGGCAAGCTATTCCATTGATTTATTGTTCTTACTGTCAGGAAGTTTCCCCACAATTCTTTGTTGGATCCCTCTTTGATAATCTTTCATCTTTTACTTCTTGTCCTATTCTCAGCTGATTTGGAGCATAGGTCAACTCTCTCTTCTGTGGCACAGCCCCCAAATATGGAAAACTGCTATTCATGTAACCACTAATCCTTCTCTTCATTAGGCTTAGACAGACCTAGTTCCTGCAACCATTTATCGTGCATTTTAGTCTCCAGGCTCCTAAATCATCTTTGTTGTTCTTTGCACTCTTTCTTGCGTCCCAACATATTTTTAGCATTGGGGTGACCAGAACTGGACTGAATATTCCAAGTGTGCAGTACAAAATGGTACTAACATTTCACATGATCTTGATACTATTCCCTCTGCTGAGTTAGGATATTTAAGTGGTTGTCCACTAGGCCATCTAGATCCCTCTCACAGTTACTCCTATTGAGCCATATTTTACAACTATTTATTATACTTATACATACTTACATATCTACTATGTATGTATGGATGGATAGATAGATAGATAGATAGATAGATAGATAGATAGATAGATGAGATATATAATATGTAGATATTGAAATATCTATGTATTTGTCATCTACAATTAATTCTGCCTTCTCAGTTCAAAACCCATATTTTGGAATAAATGATTTGTGGAAGAAGTTCAAATTGTACTTTTTAAAAACCCAGGTCTTTAATTTCAGTTTATCTGTCTTCGTATTTAATATTTTAAATTGCAAATATATTGTTCTCTAGCTTTATTAATATTTAGGTTTTATTTTAATCATTTCTTTTTTTAATTGTATTTTTGTAAGCCATCTTAAGTTGTTAAAGCTGTTGAGTTGTTAGTCTAAAAGAATGAATAAATAATCTAATAATTAATTTAAAAGATAATTGAAGCATCCTATGTATCTAAACCATGTTTTTATCTATTCATTTATTTGTACCTATTTATTTATTTGCATTTCCTATAAGAGGATCAAAATGCTTCTATTGTTATCTATTTATTATGTTTTCTTTTATACCTGTGCTGTGTTTACTTTCTCACAGAGAATCCAAAAATGAGCTTGTGCAGGCTGAAAACATCACGCCCAAGGGCCCAGATGAACAACCTGATAGCAACACAGCCGAAGTCTTAAATGAGGAGGCTGAAGAGATCATCCGTCTCCAAAGCCCAAATGAACAAACTAAGGAAAATGAAAACCAAGGCCCAGATGAGCCACCCAGTGATAGCACAACTCAGAAGCTAACAGAGCAAGAGGAAGAGAACCAACCTCAAGAGCTAAGTGAACTGAGTGAAGAGAACCAACCTCAAGAGCTAAGTGAACTGAGTGAAGAGAACCAATTTCAAAAACTGAATGAGCAGGATGAAGAAAGCCAACTTCAAGAACTGAGGGAGCTGGGTGAAGAAAGCCAACTTCAAGAACTGAGCCAGCAGGGTGAAGAAAGCCAACTTCAAGAACAAAGTCAGCAGGGTGAAGAGAAACAGCTTGAGAAATTGGGTGAAACAACTGAAGAGAAGCAACTTCAAGAACTGAGTGAACTAGATGAAGAGGGCAAACCTACATATATAAGTGATCTAGATGAAAGTAGCAAACCACAAGATTTAACTGAGCAAGTCAAGGACATTGAGACTCAAGATTTCACATATTTTCTTGACGAACAACTAGGGGTAAAAGAACAGCCAATCCCTTATTATCAGCCAGCCCCAACCTCTTTTATTGATTATCTATCTATTTCTGCTTCTGGAAGGCAGTATGAACAGGGCAGACCAGCTGCTCCAGAATCAAAATTTGATATGTAAGTAATCATCTGGCATTGCAGAATCAAGATTTTAGCCTTAATAAGAAGAAAGAAAGGCATTTGTAAATGCATATGAGCAATCCTGGATGGAAAATCTAACTGATCCTTATTGTAATAAAAGATATTTTATAAGTATAACAGAAGGGGGATCAAATTAAGAAAATACTTGATAGGAATAAGCAAAGCCTAAGCTAACTATACTGTGCATTTGTGCTTGAGAACAAAAACAAAAGGAAGTAGCTGAGATTAGCAATGTCATAGACAAGCAGAGGGATAAGCAAAAAGTAAAATTCTTTAATTCTCTGCCACTATCTCATCGACCTTAGTAGTCTGTAGGATAGTCATTGCAATAACCGAAATGTCTTCCCACTTGCCATTCTGGTCAATGATCTTTTGAAAAGTGATTATATACTTATACTTTCAGGGTTTTTACTCCCATCAAGAATGGATAGATGAGAGGTGGGGGGTGGGGAGAGAGAGAGAGAAAGAGAGAGATAGGCGATGTGATTTATATCCCATGAAGTATATTTTGTATCTCTAAGATATAAGGTTGAAGTTGAGCCAAACTGTTTCAGCCAAAATAGCCAGCACGGAAGGAATCTCAAAAATATAATTCCACAAAATTTGTAGAACTGTATGCTGCCCACTTCTGGCTCAAGGAAATTCATTGAAGTAAATTTTTGGTTTTCTCCTTCCTTCAGTAGTCAAGTAGAATATTGCTCTTTGATTATTATTTTTTAAAGCTTGATCTTAAAATACAATTGAATTTGAAAGCCTGCAGTATATGGATAGATGAATGTATATATCATATTTAAACTCTTTCTCAGATAATTAGCCTGGATGGAGTGAAAAATTCATCTTCAACATTGGATGATATTATTAAATAATTGCATCACTTGGAACATTTTGAAAAGAATAGCAAACAACTTGAGAAGGAACATTTTAAATATACTTGTTTAATATTTATTTAGATTTCTCTTTATCTATTTTGTAAGTATATTATTGCCTCCTCTAAAAAAATGATTTGTTTCTCTCTTACACTAGTACTCAGCTTGACAAAAAAGACAGCAAAATCCAAGATATAAAGAAGATTGAGGGAAGTAAGATTTTCTCAGAAATAACTAAAGAGAAGGAGCATTATCAATCTGCCATGGACACGTCATCACTAAAATCCAGAAGGAAATCTGTTACTACTAAAAGTGAAAGCACTACTCCTGTTCCCAGAAGTTTCTATCTCCCTACCAAGTAAGCAAGCAAACAAATGAGTTTTGAGTTAAGATGGCTTCCCAAAGAAGCCCGGAAACCAGAAGGAGTCTAGTAGTACATTTTCAAATTAATAAATTTTATTGAAACATATGTCCTTTCAAGAACAGCAACCCATTTCATTAGATGCAATTAAGAGGTTTGGTAGAGGATTTCAATTGGGATAAGGAAAGAAGAAAAGGTACTTATGAAGAGGCGGCTTACATGTGAGACAGCATACAAGTATCTTGTCAATTAAGATAATAATATTTGAAAAGGGTTAGTTGAAGATGCTGGTTCTTTGTTAGCATCCTTAGTTATGCTGTTGCTTGTTCATTATGAAAATCGGTTTCAGGTTGGATAATTTATTCATTGATTTATATGGCCGCTGATTTCAAAATAGCAACTCTGGATAGTTTACATTGAAAAACAATACAAAACATAATATAAAACACAGACATACACAGAGAATAAGGGAGATGGCTTTGACAGATATATGCAAAAGAAGCTAAAATATTTTTATTAAACCCAGAACAGTGAGAAACATTTAGAAGTTGTTCAGGCAGATGTCACTCTTACTTATACTCTATATAGGTAAAAGGAAGAGATATGGCACAATTAGACTTGCGGGATTCTGCTATTACAGCCAATCTCAATAATAAAATAGTTAGAGCCTTCAGCTGGAGTTGTGTTGGGATGCTGACATTCGCAGCACATGCAGTAGCTGAGAACAAAACCAGTTAAAACAAAAAGCATATCATGGGTTCCTAAACTAACTCTCTGACACTGTGCACACATCTAAAGGCCCTTTCAAAAGGCCAGAAGGATAGGGACCACTCTAATCTCATAGGAAACAGTGTTCTATATAGAGCAAGGACTGCCACCCTACAGGCTCACTTCCTGGGTTCTGCAAGATGACCTTCTTTATTGACGGGATCCACAACATGTTCTTCTAAAATTATGCCAACCTTCAGGGTAGATCAGACTAGAAGGAAGGCTAGAAGTATATTTTATTGAGATAGGCTATAATAATAGAAACCTGCAAACTTAATTATGTTTTACTTTCCCTCTCTCTTATATCCCAGTAACCACAAAGAAGCCTGTCTGAGTATCTTCCAAATGCAATCTTACTATATTTCCTAGGATTTATCCAACATTTCAGTCCTTTTTATTAGATAACATTTCCTGCCCATTTCCCTCAGGGTCTTCTCCTTGGTTCTCTACAATCTAATAGAATGGCTGAGGACAATCAGGAAGGGCCAGTTCTGCAGTTCGGCTGGCCTTATGCCATAAATGACTTTATGAGTGACAAATACAATAGTATTTTGAGTGCACCCAGAAGTACCTAGAAGCTAACGCAGTTTGTGGAGCTGCAACAAGTTGCAACATTCAAAACTGCTGGCATCATTGCACTGTTTATCAGTTGCAGCTTCTGGATTCTCTTCTAGGACATCCCATGTAGAGCACATTGCAATAATCCACTTGAGAGGTGCTTAAGACATGATTGACCATGAGCAGAGCTTCCCAGTCCAAGAAAAAAGCAATAGGCACAAAAAATGAAGTGCAAAAGTTTTCCTGGTCATGTCACCAACTCTTCAAAGAGGAGTCACAAGCCCAAGAGGACTGAAACATCTATTAATTTTCTCAGCAGGTTATTTACTTACTTTTTTGGAATTATTCTTGAAAGAGTTCAATTTATTATACAAAAAGCAGATAGAGAATTGCCTTCTTTTATTTCCAATAGGCCAGTGGTTCCCAGAGTTACCCTGCCTCAAACATCTGATAAAGCAATTCAGGTGAGTATCATGATATCTGCAATAAGATTAAAGGTAGAGGTTTCCCCAGTCCAGTGATGTTAAACTCCAACGGGTGAAGTTCATCTCTGTTTCTTAGCTGAAGGAGCCAGTGTTGTACAAAGACATTTCCATGGTCATGTGGCCAGCATGATTACACATCAAGGTGCATGGAACAGTGTTATCTTCCTGGTACCTATTTATCTATTCACATTTGTATGTTTTTGAACCAGGCAGGAATTGGGGTAAGAACAGGAGCTCAGCCTGTTCCATAGTGCTTTTGGATCAGGAACTTGAACTGTCAGCTTTCCAGCTGACAAGCTCGGTGTCTTTAACTGCTGTGCATAGGTCCATACATCATCAATACATAGCATATGCTTTGAGGACTGCTGTTCTGTAGCAATGAATGGCATCACAGTGTCCTCACAATTTTAAAAAATCAAACCAGAGGGATCTATGTAGTAAATAAAGGGGGAAAAAATCGTGATTCTGAAATATAACAATGCTCACAGAACACCAGCTGCAAATACCAATACTGAATTTTAGGGAAAATTTAGATAAAAAAATAAAAAGAATCTTGAACAAATTAAATGCTGTTTTCATTTAATCCTTAACTGAATATGCTTGCAAAAACATTCAGGTTTACATAAACATTGAGAATTTTGAAAGAATCATCCTAAATTTAGTCTCATATAACCTTCTCACCAGAACCAGCCAGATGACTCCAGAAAGCATCCTGTTTTTTGTTTGTGTTCACTGTAAGCAATATTGGAAGTATTTTGCATAAATGGTTTAGATATCCAAATGTGTTTAAGCATAAACAGGTACAGAAATGAGTTTATTGAGATGTACCAACAATCCTTGTTTTCTCACATGTTACTATGAGAAGGTTTGTAGGAAGACATCTATTTATTAGTCATATTTCTGTGACATTGGCCAATTTCAAACTTTTACTTAGGTTATACTTCAGATAATTCTTTAAGATTCTGTGGTAAATAAGCATAACAATGGCTATTAAATATTAGGTATTTTATTCTTTTCTAGGTCTATGGATGCTACAAAATTTAAGAGTATTTGCAATGTTTGGAGCATAAGTATAGCACCTCTTTAAAGTAGCCACATTTTTTTCAGTTTTCTTTTTTAATGAAAGCACGTAAAAAGGACCCGTGCTTTACTAAGTAGTTTTAAAGATGCAGCTACTTTAATGAGTTGATTCATTGAAATATATTAAATTATTTCCAAAACTATTACTTTTTTATAATATATTTTTCTGAAAATCTATGGCAGGAATGTTTTTATTTGGGAAAAGATAAGTGGATATAGACTGATTAACATTGCTAGTTTCATGCCACTGTGAAGTCTGCTGGGTATATTTCCAAATTTATTTCTAGTAGAGTTCATAGTGGAATCCCTTTTGACAATCATGTTTGTACATATAATCTAGGGCATTGTTTTTCAAACTTGGCAAATTTAAGATGCTTGGAACAACTCAGAAATACTGAGTATGGAATTGTGGGAGTTGAAGTCCCCAAATCTTTAAGTTGCCAAATTTGAAAAACAATGGTTTAGGGCGGGGGTCTTCAAATTTACAAGCTTAAGATTTGTGGACTTCAACTCCCAGAATTCCTGAGCTAACATGACTGGAGAAGGAATTTGGGGAGCTGAAGTCCACAAGTCTTAAAACTGTCAAGTTTGAAGACCCCTGGTTTAGGGAATAACTAGGGGTGGGTTTCTACTGGTTCTGTCCACCTCTGTAGAACCAGTAGCTCTGAAGAGCAGTTCTATGTCTGCTGATGTTTTTGCCCATCCACTCATCCACCCGGGCTCTTACCCAGGGGTGGGATTCAAATTTTTAACAACCGGTTCTGTGGGCATGGCTTTGGTGGTAGGCGTGGCTTGGTGGTCATGTGACTGGGTGGACATGGCTTGGTGGTCATGTAATTGGCTGGGTGTAGCCAATTCAATATCACTCACATTGAGGCACGCATCTCCTCGCCTGCCTCTCATGACTGTGGGGATGCTGCAACAGTCATAAGTGTGAAAAATGGTCCTAAGTCACTTTTTTCAGTGCCATTGTAACTTGAATGGTCACTCACACCAGCAAAGTACCAGCAAAGGGGAAAATAAACTCCAGAGACGTTCCTGAGTCAGGAAGTCTAGTCCTTCCAAGAATGTAATAAGGATTAGCGGAGAGGTAGTTTCTGTAAGCAACATCAGAATGTTTCCTTCCTGCCTTCCTTACAGGATTAGGCCAGTAATGTCTTCTAACAACTGGTTCTCTGAACTGCTCAGAATGTTAACAACTGGTTCTAGCGAATAGGTGTGAACTAGTAGAATCCCACCCCTGCTCTTACCTGATCTTTATTTCCTGATTTTTCAACTTCAGCTGCTGAACGAGGCACAGCTGCAGTTAAAAAAGCAGGAAAAGAGGGCTGTTTCAAAGGCTGTGTCTCTGCACACAGCATACTAATGACGATTTACAGGAGCGCGGCTCACAGCGTGCAGGGAAGCTCATAAATCCCAAACTGGTAGTTAACCCTGTCGTATCGCACCCCTGGGAATAACCCGATATTGAAGTCATGAATGCTCCCTAGGTGACTTTGGGCAGAATTCTCTCTCAGCTAAACTGACTTTGCAGAACTTTGCACATTAATGATCATGGGAAAGGTAGAGACAGAGAATGTCCTAGAAACTGAAATCAAGGAGCAGAGTTCTTCCCATGTTAAACAATGGAGTACATTTTGGTATTATTTTTCACTTTGGAAGTGACATTTATTTTGAATTGGACAGTGTACTAAGATGCTCATGAGACGCCTGACACCGCTTAGGAAGCCTCTCCCTCCAAAAGCCGCCATCCCCAAAACAAGCATACCAACCAAAGATAAAGATACTCAGGTGAGGCTTTTCATCCATGCGTAAAGTGGTTTTCTTCCTAAAAAGATTCCTTGGATAAATTATCTTCAAAGAGCTTTCCACCCACTAGTTTTCTAACTCCAATAACTGCTTTTTTTATTACAAGTAAACAAAAACTTAACACTGATTCCTGAAAAAGAAGTTTTCCCCATGAATGTTTTTATCACAGGGTTTCCTGAAATCTCCAGGTTTTTGCTCCTGTCTGCTTTATTCCAACTCTTCCTTTCCACCCCCTGTTACAAGGAGGAGAAAAACAATACAATAGAGTGAGGTTCTGCCATTATTTGAAGAGGCCAAAAGACAGGCTAATGTGCTGATATGGCCTTGGAAATGAGGAAGGAACATTCCCAATCTAAAGAACTATTTTTTATCTATCTACCTCTTTCATGGGCAAAATGGTTTTGCAAGACGTGATTAACAAGCTCTCTAATATTGACCCTTAATTTCATGTTTCAGTTTAATTAATACATCACTGTTGGCAGTTTGACTGTGGTTGTTTAATATGGATTATCTTACTCTTAAACTGTCCCATCTCATTTGCCTTTTTCCCCTTCTCCATAAGTTTCAACAGATATTTTGAAAAGGCTTTATAGCTCTATAAAGGCTCTATAGCATTGAATCAAGACAGATCGCACTAATCATGGTTTGTTAAATAGTGATGGATGGCTTACATGTTCTTACATGTAAGCAGTGGCTTATGGTGCAACATTAAAACTATGCCCCTATTATTTATTGAAAACATCATAGATGAAGCAAACCATGGTTTATATGGGATGTGAATCCAGCCAATTATTTACATACATGCATCAGCCTTTTGAAGATTTAACTCCAAGCTTTGGATGCCATGCTTTAACTGGAATTTAACTTTTATTGGCCAGGTGTCAATGAAAGTTTTTCTTTATACTATTATACCATGTGTGTTGACTGTATATAAAGAAGCATGCATTATCATAATCCTGCTGTGCTCACCCGTCAGATTACCACTTCCTTTGAAACACTGATGAGGAAACCACTAGCTTCGGTGGAAAAGAAGAAAAAAGAAACTAAGAGTAAGACAGTTGCCAAGGTGTCTTCAAACAAAGTTTCTCCAACCAAGACTCGCCGGTCCCCTTCACGCAGAAAAAGTGCCAGTTCTTCTGCCAGGTAAAAACCCTTTACAGCTTGTAATGGGCCAACTTACCCATTCTTCCTTCCTTCCACTGCCTGCTACATTTTCTGTTCCAGATTTTTCCTTGACAGAAGCCAAAACAATTGGACACTTAAATATGGGGAGTAAATGTAACAAATGTTGGGGGGTGGGTGGGGGGTGGAGGGTGATTTGTTTTTTAAATTTCCATCAGTGGAAAATCTTCCTTTAAAGATATTTTACAATTTCATTAATATATCTGATGCACATCTAATTTTTCTTTTTGTTTTAAAACATTCTGGCTGGTAGTTTCCTTCCCTTCTTTAATGTTTTCTCCATAACTAATTTTGCACAATATTTTGCAAGATTAGTGGTGCAAACAGAAAAGAGGAGGAGCTCAAGTCAGTGTCTTGCCCCGTGATATTGTAATTGTTCCTATGCCATTTCTGTAATTCTTGATAGTTTTTTTTATCTGCATAGTTAAAGTGACCTGAAGGATTATTCATTCTCTTAGTCAGGCATTTTTAGGCACATAAGAAAATCTATAATCATACAAGGCACATATTACAGGCATTGGTTAGAGTTTCACGTCATCAGGCTATGCCATGATTTGCTTAACCAACAAAGGATGGGTAGAAAAACAGTCCAAATTAGTTGAATTCACAGAACATGCTAAACCAAAAGACAGACTAACATTTGAGTTACTAGTAGCTTTAAAGTCAGCCTTTAATATTTGTGGCACGTAATTGTTCTACATAAAAGTACTTGAATGATGAACTGTGAGTGGCAGCTCAACAATACTTTTTATTCTCTCTACAGCCGTGTCTCACGATCCGCACCAGCAAAAAAGAGCAAGTTAGTGGCACCCTCTTTATGCTCCGTTCTACCTCCTTTTATTTTTTTTCCTCTGTGATGTTCTTTCTGTTCTCCCTGTTTTGGCTTTCTCTGTTTTTGGGCTCTATAATCTCTCATTTCCATTCCTGGAATTTGCCTGTAATAAATTGAGCATGCATGTATCAATATCTCTCAAGATCAAAACTATAAAGGTATGGATGGGCAAGAAAGAAATAGTAAGACATACCTAGTAGGTAAAGAAAGAAAGAAAGCATTATGATGTCTGTATGTTATTATAATAAGGATGGTTTGCAAGGATGAAACAGTATTGAGGTGTAGTAAATTAATATAGCTATTTTTCTTTTTCTTATGTCATGCACTTGATATTTTTTTGTGTGGATAATTACTTCTTTCCAAAACTCTGCACAATGTTTTTTTATTCCAAACCTGTCAGGTACCTACCGTGTTTCTCCAACAATACGGCCTCCACCAATAGGAAGCCCCACTATGTTTTATTGGCATAAAATCAAATTAAGCCTCTCCCCCCCAAATTAAGCCCCATATTAAACATGCGAAATGGGGGGGGAAAGTGGGGGGGGGTTGCCATTAGGAAGTACTTTTGTTGCATGCCCGGATATAGTACTGCCTGCGTTGGTGGGGCACTTCATATTGGGAGACCCTCCACTGTTGCTTTCCCTTCTCCCTTGCTGCCCTTCTCCCTCGCTGCTGCAGCGTTTAGAGCAATTCCATGGCATTTGGCGCAGCCATGCGCGGCCAGTCAGGGCTCCTCCCTGCAACCGGAGCCCCGAGGAGACACTTGGCTTCAGGCGCTCCCGTCTTCCCTTTGCTTTCAAAGGTAAAGCGAATTATTTTACAAAGCCTCCCCTGCCTGAGAGGGTAGCCCAACCCCACGTGGGGAGGCTAATTTCCCAGAGCCTCTTCAGTTCCTCTCCGACCTCCCTACATTGCGCGCCTCTGACGTGCCGGTCCCTTCAGCCCAGCGAGCTTTTCCACCTCAAAGAAAGGCCAGGCAGGAGGCTATGGAGCAGCAGCGGGTCTGAGCCGTTCGCAGCGGAAACAGCTACCACCCTTAGCACGATGCGGGGAGAACGAGCGAGGTTAGAGCCCACCAGCCCGTCCTTCCCACCTCCACGGCTCGGTTTCCCCTACCAGTGGGTCCTCCTTTCGTGCGGAGGGCTGCGGGGGAAGGCGCTCACCTGAGAGGATCTCTTCCTCTCTCTCCCCGTGAGGTCAACATCTGCACTGCAGAGGAGAGGGCTGCAGCCGGTTCCTTCTGCTTGCTGAGAGGTGAAGAAGCCGCGGCTTGCCCGGTGAGATCTGGGAACGAGGGGCATGAGGAGGCACGCACACACCCATGGCTCACTTTCCCAGCTCTACCCAGGCCTTACGGCTCTGGCGCTGCCCTGACAGGATGAGCGGAGGGTCTGGCGGGGTGGCGCTCGCTGCCCGCCAGGGCCGCGAGGGCTGGGCAGAGCTGGGAAAGTATGCCTCCTGCCCCTCGTTCCCAAATCTCGCTGGGCGAGCCGCGGCTTCCTCACCTCTCAGCAAGCAGGAGGAACCGGCTGCAGCCCTCTCCTCCGCAGCGCAGACAATGACCTCGCGGGGAGAGAGAGGGAGAGATCCTCGGGTGAGCGCCTTCCCCCGCAGCCCTCCGCACGAAAGGAGGACCCACTGGTAGGGGAAACCGAGCCGCGGAGGTGGGAAGGATGGGCTGGTGGGCTCTAACCTTGCTCGTTCTCCCCGCGTCGGGCTAAGGGTGGTGGCTGTTTCTGCTGCGAGTGGCTCAGACCCACTGCTGCTCCTCCGCAGCCGCCCGCCTGGCCTTTCTTTGAGGTGGAAAGGCTCACTGGGCTGAAGGGACTGGCGCGTCAGAGGCGCGCAGTGTAGGAGGTCGGGGAGAAACAGAAGAGGCCCCGGGAAATTAGCCTCCCCACATGGGGTTGGGCTGTCCTCTTGGGCAGGGGAGGCTTTGTAAAATAATTCGCTTTACCTTCGAAAGCAAAGGGAAGATGGCAGCGCCTGAAGCCAAGTGTCTCCTCAGGGCTCCAGTTGCAAGGAGGAGCCCTGACTGGCCGCACGTGGCTGCGCCAAACACCGCAGCAGCAAGAGAGAAGGGCAGCAAGGGAGAAGGGAAAGCAACAGTGGCCCGAACGCAAAGGTCTCCCGAATATCCAAGCTGTCGCCGCCCGCCCACCCACCCGAGGATGCAAGTGGGGGGGAATTAAGTCACCCCCAAAAAGACGTCCTAGCCGTTTTTTCCGGGGTCAAAAGAAAAATAAGGCCCGGCCTTATTATATGAGAAACACGGTATATATGAGCATAGTGGAATGACAGGAAAGCTGAGGCATTGACCATACAAATCAAGAGGAAGGTGCAAGGGGCATGAGTTAAAGCATTGTAATGCAAACTCTATCCATTTGTTTGCAATGTTGCATTGCTAGTAAAAAGGGCAAAGCTTGGATTGTGGCTTAATGACCTATATTTATTACTTTGGGTCTTCATAGGAGCAGACACTAATGATTCAAAAAACGATGTACTGCAGTAAATCTCTTGGTAATCCCTCCATTCTGCATGTTAAATGGGTCAAGTCCAGAAGACCCTATTCATGGCCCAGTTCTATAAACTGCCTTTATCCAGAAGTTAGACTTGCCCTACTGTGGATTGCTTTCCAGAAGCTTTTAAAGACCAAATTCCTCCAGAGAAAGTATCTTGCTTTGTGCTCTGGTTATTATGGAAGTAATTCATAATTTATTATTTATTTAATAGTGTTTTTTATTCCGTGCGTTTTAATTTATTTAATTCACTTAGTCATTATTCAGTCGTAGTGCTTATTTTTTTCGTACACTGTAACCTGTCAGGAATTTTTGTGAAAAACAGAAGTACTTTAGAAGAAGAGAGAGAAAAAGTCAGCAATGGATGGGTTTCTTAATACCAAGCATGAGAACAATCAAATCTGTTAGAGATGAGGAAATTGATACAATCCCAAGTTCATTTACTATGATACTACAGATACCGTTAATATCTTTTCATTCAGCAACCATTCAAATTTACAGCAGTACTGCATGACTAGTATTTACATCCAGTCAACCTGCACAGCCATTGCACCATCCACAGAATCATGTGATCAAAATTCAAGGGCTTGGCAGCCTGCAGAAACTTATCCCCACTTCAAATACTCCCACTGCCTATCTCCCCCCACGCAATTTCTGTCCTTTTGACCATTTTGTGCAGCAGCACTTCCACAGATAAATGTCAGTCCAATCTCTTCTTGAAAGTCTCAAGCGATGACGCTCCCATAACTCTTCGGCAGTGGTGGCAGCACCAGCACTGAGGCAGAGACCTGGGGCCTTCAGTAGTCTCAGACAGCCACCCTTAACCCTGGGCTTCTACTTCAGCTCCAGTATTATCACCACTATGGAATCGTCAGTATGCATTATGGTCAAAAGGGTTAGGGAGAGGAAGAGGGAAGAAAGGCAGGGGGAGAGAAATAAAAGGGCAGCAGATGAGACAGTCCCTTATCTTAGCGAAGTTCAGGGCTGAAAGGGTTGAATTGGGAATGACATGGATCATGGTGGGTCCTCTCATAATGATTGCTGAGATTCAGTTAATGACAGCAATAGAGGTTGTGGAGATTGTTGCTGCTAAGAAATGTGGTCACACAACATTGCACTTTATGATTGCATAGGTTAAGGACAGGAATTCCAACCCCAACTCCACCATAGTTTAAAGACTCCTGTACATACTTGCTTCTAGATGTGAAAGTTTAAAATTCAGTTTAGAAGATACCAGCTTTAAGAACAAAGATGCGCAGAGGTTATAATGATAATCAGATTTCTATCCATGTTTTGGCAGGAAGCCTAACGTTGTCTACAATGTCCACATAACAGTGTATGACAGAGGGAGAGAAATTAATACCCAGTTTATCAAGGACACAACCTGGGAAGGTAATTCATGTGATCTGGCCTTGTCTCATTCGAAGAAGTCTGTTTTGGTGAAAAACTCGGCAAGCTACAATTATTTTCCTTTTTGATTTTTGATTTGTTTGTTTATCACCTAAAATAATATAAAGTATATATAGTGCTTTTATTCATTCTTTGAAACACAAATCCTAATCATTCCATCTTATTAAAAATCCTGAATTTTCAAAAAAGTGACTTACGACTGTATTTCACTATATTTGGCTACTGGCATGTATTTATGACAATTGCCATGCCCCATGGTCATGGGATCACCTTTTATGACCTTCCGATAAGCAAAGACAATGAGGAAGCCAGATTCACTTAACAGTCATGTTACTAACTGAATAATCGCAGTGATTCACTTAACAACAAAGGTTGCAAAATGAGGAAAAATTCAACAACTGTCTTGCTTAGCTTGGAAATTTTAGGCTCATTGTGATCATAACTCAAGGACTATCTGTAGTAGATCTTCATATATAATTAAATATAGTTTTAAATAGAACATTGCTTCATTTGTGAAGAGCTTCATGATCATAAATGTACTTCTTCATTCAAGCACTACTATACTGAAACCCTGCATACATCCCTTTGCAAAACTGCATCACAACAGAATAAATTAAACTGGACAAAATAATAATACATACTGTGATTAAAAACATGCAACGTTTGAGAGTACTTCAGTTATGAGATCAACACTACAGGCTTAGCAGAAATATTGTAATTACACAGGATTCTAGAAATAATTTTTATGGTCCAAGAGAAAAATGAGACGGGGATGCCTAGAATTTGGGCAAACTGTACAGAATATTTTACCATTAATGTACTGATTTGGTCTCCAGCTAAGATAAATTGTGCTTACTGCTAATTTTAAGTCCTAATTTTAATAGTCATATAAGATAATATTCTCTCCTTGTCCCATTTTTGGAAGTACTTAAAAAATAATTTTATTAAATTTCAAAAAATAAAAAGTTAACAAAATTACAACAAAAAAGGAAAAGTGGGGGAAGGGAACAGCAATGAAAACTTAAAGTGGCATTAAAAAAAAGTAAACACCAAAATAATCCATCAGTGTGTTTTGAATCCACACACTTTTGAAGTTCTCTTTAACTTCATTCTGTTCACTCGGTTTTATGTGGTTTCCAGAACCATCTTTCTTCTGCCCAATTTCTATCCCATTGTACTCTGTTCCATTACTTCTGTCAGTAGATGAGTCTATCTTTGATATATCTCATAAACATATTTGTTTTTCTTGCACTGATTCTACTTTCATTCTTATTTTTTTCATCTTTTTTTCATACTACCAAAACGTTTAGAAGCTGTCATCACTCTTGAATATAACACTAATTCTCTCACAGTCCAATCAAATCTTCAGAGAAAACTGAACTAGAAGTTTCTTTCTGTGGCTCTTTTCTTCTGGAAAATATTTGCCATCTGGAAAATTTGGAGTGGAACAATTTCTGCCACCACAGGCATTAACAAATTATTATTTTGCCCTCAAAATATGCCCTCAAGACTGTAAAAGTGCACATCTCTTGCTCTGCTATAGGGTTGCACTATTACTGAACAAGGGGTTTTCACAAGACTCAGAACAGGTCATTGTCCATTCTTTGTGTAGCTTTGCCTTCAATTCTATCCAATTTCAGCCAGTTGTGGAAATAATTAATGCATGGTATTTTACTTTTCAGATTGCATAGTGTGCTCAGGGCTCTCTAGAATTTGCACTGTTTTCAACGTCATGAAGTGTGACAGAGTTCCTGTCAGCAAACTCCTATTTGTACTTCACACTCTCAAGATCCTAGTGACCAGAGATGAGATGTATTGTGCTCTTCAGTTAATGAATGTGGATGGTATGTGATAACCCTGATCCAAAGGCTTTTGTGTTGTTAGCAGTTATTTAATTCACAGTGCAAGCTATCTGGGGAAAGCTAATATCGTCATGAAATTAGAAGATTATGTCAATGTATGCATCAATTTCATTTTGTCTGACTTATTAGCCCTGTGCAATGGAGGTTGTGCAAATGACAGCCAGGTTTCCTGCATTCTTAGATCACTGAATAAATTACAGTCTGGGGATAAGAAAATAATTTAACCTGCAGTAGAATTTTTAGAACCATTATCTAGTATGTTGGACTGCTTCTGCATTTATACAATATGTTTAACTTGATGTCTGGATTAGTCTATTACAGTATTTAGATTTGCAAATTGAATAATAAACTAATCAAACAATCTGAGTACACTGAACATTTTGAACCAAAACAAGGTTAACATTAATCCAATTAAGCATGTTGTGCTAATTGTCAGATACATCTTTACTTGATATGGCTACCTGTATTGTGCATGCACGCCAGTTGAATGGAATTACAAAATCCACTGAGTCAGAACCAAATATATCACATTTTAATTGCGCATAATATATGACATTCAATCATTATAATAAGTCATGCTGATTGAATATTTTCAAGTCATCCAATGTATGTTCTATATTTGGCCAGTGGAGATATGTGTGTGTGTGTGTGTGTGTGTGTGTGTGTGTGTGTGTGTGTGTGTGCATACATGCCCAACCCTATAATGTTCCTCTAGATGCCCTGATCTAGCCTTCCCTTTATCCTGTTATGCTTACTTTGTAGATCTTCCTAGTTCATCAACTAAGTTTGAAGGGTCACATCTTATACACCCCAACTGTTACTCTGTCTGTCAACCTGCTTATCTGCATGTATTTATGTCACTCCCACTTGTAGTCTTTCTTCTTTCTTACAGTACTTGGGACTGTGAATTTATCAGAGTTTTTGGAAGTTGTGAATAGAACCTCACCATTTTCTCAAACAGAAGGTATGAGAAGAAAAACTGAGGCAATAACAAGGAAAAATGTTTGCACCATTGTTACTGTATGGCATAATTCTGTTTCTTTATCTCTCTTTGTACTTCTATCACCTAAAATATATCTGCTGCTTTTCCTGTTTTAAATATAAAAAAACAAACATCACTCTTGTGATAATGTGCATATTTGTTTTATTTTATGTTTTTAGCTGAATGAGAATAAAAACTGGTTGCCCTTCAATAAGAGCAAAGAGGAAATTCTGATTGACTTCTTTATTTTGTTCAGTATGTTACATGAATTACTATTTGGTTGCTTTCATAGCTAATGTCATTTATGATGGAATAATCACCCAACTCTCTTGATGTTAGACATAGCTAAATTAAGAATAAGGTTGCTTGAGCACATCTTAAATTATTGTATAGATTTTTGAAAATGTATTCTATAGATTTCTGACATTCAATTGAGAGAAGGAAGCCTGCATAGGAAAGTCATACTTTTCATGTTTCGTCTCTTGTTTTATGAGTAATTAATTAAAAGCAAAGCAAGCTTTTCCTCTCATTTTCATCTTCTGCCTTTTGCCATGCCTTATATTTATATCTGTCTAGTCAAATCACAGTAGCAACTTTATCGGGGGTTTTTTGTTCACCCCAGCTCGTATTTTAAACCAGTGTCCATAGCAACAGTTGGCTGAAGTCAGTTGGCTTGCCCTCTATGTCATCTTCACCCTTAGCTACAACTACTAATCATTGCTATAGAAGCTGGCATTTGTTTCCCCCTTTCTCTGCCTCAGAAGTTGAGGGAACAGAGACTCTTGTAGTTATCCCGTCCTTTACTTTTCAGTTGAAGTAACTATCCATCATGCCCTCTGCCACCGTGCTGAACAAGAAGCTGAACTCTTGGGATGCATTTCAAATCTGTATTCCTTTGGGATCTACTACTCTTGCTGGCAAGGCATTTAGGATAGAAGGTGTTGGCTATGAGTTGAAGTTGGAATCTGCAGAGCTCATTCTCTCACAATACACAAACATATGAAGTCTCCTTGTTCTTCACTAGTTGTCAGCCTGACCATGGAGGTATCAACAATATTATTGCATCCCTTTTCTTCCCCTTACTGTCAGATAGACGCTTGTGTTGCTTGAACGAGATGAATTAGATATAGGGTAGGTATGACACATCTATGGCTTTTAAAGAAAGGGTTGAAAATGCATGATTTCAGTATCTCCATCTCTCTGCATGGAAGCATCAGTTATTGCTGTCTTTCTCTCCTGTGTTTCTTCTAGGCTTCCAGAATACCCTCTGGGCTTTCAAGAAAATAAAGAAAGATATGGTTTGTATTGATGATCTGAGGTTAATCCTGGAAAACTTTGAAGTCAATCTGAGTTGTGAAACTATGCATGATGCACTAAAATGCACTCGTATTAATAGTGAGTATCTCCATTTGACATTCCCCCTCGCCCCACACTCCACAAATGATCCAGCCTAAGAGGAATCTCATATCAAAATAGTATCTCAGGGCAGACCATCCAGCATTAATCTGGGTAAATAGCTCCTAATGTTATGATGGTCTTAGCTGGTTTAGGTTTATAAAAGTTTGAAATAGGATTTTGAATCATGCTCAGAAATCTATTCAAGTTATGAGCAAATGCTAGGGATGACAACATTCCTTCTTCTCTTTGTGTAGAGAACGGGCTTTTGAACTTCAAGGAATTTCTTCTGGCTGTAAGGGAACTACAGAAACATCCTGAAGAAGAAAGTGAGTTGTCTAGTGGCTCTTAGTCAATCTGTGGAATCAGTTCTTAGTGCTCAGTTCCATCTTGTTCTTGCAAGTGAATTAATATACTAATATAATAATATGTTGACCTTTGCAATTTCCATCCTAAACCTAACACTCTGGTTTTTTACAGAGAAATTATCTCTTTCAGAATGTTTTAAGTTCTTTGTTAAACTATACTCAATTAGAGTGACCCATACTCAAGAGAGACACAAAAGACTGAACTTTGGAGAGGTGGTTTCTTTATATTTCCCTATATAGGTTGGGAGATGTTTTATTTTATAAAAACAAACATAAAAATTATGCATTAATATGTGAATGCTTCCTATATCCTATTCTGTTGTTATCTCTATACTATTACTACATAATGATCATAGTAACTATGATAATAACTATGATAATTATGACAATTACTGTACTCTATACTGGAAAACCTTGAAGTCAACCTGAGTTGTGAAACTATGCATGATTCAGCATATTAATCTATTATTATTACAACTATTACCTACTAGTATATTACAATTACCTATGTACTATGCTTGATAGTATTGCTAGAATACATCAAACTTTCTTTCTTAAACTTGTTCTGTCTTAAGTCACCTCTCTCTGAGATTTCTTGTTTTTCTGTTAATGGGCAGCATGTAGACGTTTTTTTTATATTATATTTATATTTTTATATTATATTTTATATGTTTATATTAAGTCTTTTTTATTGATATTATATTATATTATAGCTTTGTCTGCTAGGCCTCTATACTTTTTTCCCCTCCCTTTTTCGACCATTCACTCTTTCTGAAGGAAAAATGCCTAATTTCATTTGGCTCTTGACTAAATTTCTAGTGGGTGCAAATATATACACGCACAAACACACACGTATATAGAATATGTATATATATATAAAATGTACATATATAAAAACATGACCATGGACCAGAAGCCGAACTGCAGCTGCATCACTACCCACTCCAAACCCCTCTGAGCCATACATGAAGCGAACTGACCCCCACCATGAAGATGCAGCACGACCACGAACTCGAAGCCAAACAGCAAGATCACAACTCACCAGCTCAAATCCCCCAGCAACTAAGACTAACCTGAGCACAACCAAGCCCCCACCTGAACAGAACATGCCTCCAGCCAATCAGAACACAGCCAACCCCCCAACCAATCAGAACACAGCCAAACCCCCAACCAATGAGAACACACCCCCACCCAATCAGAACACAGCCAAGCCTCCACCCAATCAAGTCACACCCGCACTAGCAGTTAAAAGGAAGAAGCAGCTGCAAGCTCATATCACTCTGAGAAGCACAGAGCTGAAGACCAAGCCTGAAGATGATGAATGAGACTTCATCTAAATGTTGCCTAGATACTTCCAATCTTACGCGGGAGAAAACCTGAATAACCAAAGATCCACATACAAATTCCCGCGAGAACCTCAGAAAACATACATATTATATATACATATATACATATTATATACACATATATGCATATTATATTAAACGATTAAGACTTTCTAAATTTTTACACCAGCCTTCTTTAACCTCCTTTGAGGTTGCCTCCCATAGAGTAACTTAGAAAGGGTAAATCCAGTGGATGTTTGTGGGATTTCCCAATATGTAAACAATAGAAATGGCAGGCAAACCAGAGAGGGTATTCAACAGGTTCTGACCAGTTCCGGAGAACTGGTAACAGAAATTTTGAGTAGTTAGGAATACCACCTCTGACTGGCCCTGCCCCCATCTATTCTCTGCCTTCTCTGCTAATCAGCTGGATCTTCTTTTGTTGCCCTGCACAGGAGAAATGAGCTGGAAAACAGGTTAGTGGGGTGGGGAGGGAATGGGGATTTTACAGTATCCTTCCCTTGGAGTAGGATGGGAATGGAGATTTTACAGTGTCCTTCCTCTGCCACACCCACTAAGCCACACTCACCAAGCCACGCCACGCTCACCAAGCCACGCTCACAGAACCAGTAGTAAAAAATTTGAATTCCACAACTGAGCCAAACCTATGTTGGATTTAAAGAAAAAAAAAGGCTTCCAGTTGTTTGGAACCTTGACCCACATATTTCTGAAGGGTTTGAAGCATTCTTTTACTTAGATCATCTATCTGCAGGTGATAAGGGCTTGTTGTTGAATCAGGGTAAAGATACCAGAGCTGATTGAAAATTAAATCCTTGATCTGTGAGAATTTCCTTAAGAATGCCTACCTTTTTAAGATTTTTGATATATTGAAGCTTCTGCTATTCATTTAGCTGACAAATTCCATAATGAAAAAGCTTCCAAAGAGAGAGTTGCATAATCACATACAAATATCCATTGTCTTTACTGGACTGGGCACAAAGCCTACAAAAATCAGTATTTTAGAAAAGGGGATGGGAATAAAAAGTATTCTCTCCATTGAACGTTATTTTGTTCCTTTTTATTTGATAAGCAGCAATTGATATTTAAATATTTTCTTTATTGTAGATCTTCTCTGCAATCCTTTAAAAATCCTACCTTTGAAAAATATATTGCATTCTCATTATAATACAATATTTGGGGATTCTTCACCCAAGCCTTTGATGAGGATGATTGATTTTCCTTCTCTTCTCTTCCCTAGTTCCAGATTTCTGCTTTCACCATTTTGGGAAAGGGGTAGTTTATTGTTATTTTAATTCAATTTTAAAAGTTTTTTAACAATTTGTAAATTGATCAGAGTAGTTGGGAACTGAGCAGCATACCAATTTAATAAATTATTATTGTAGTTTATCACACAGCCATCCAGATTTGATTTGGAATTTTTATCCACCTATTCAGTCTTTCATAAGGACATGGGATAGGCAGATGTTCCTTGATGGTGAGAAATGTGCTAACACAGGATGTTAAATGGTTGCAAGGGAAGCTGTCTTTTGCATTTAGCTGCTGGGGATTTTTTCAATGCCAGTGATGAGGTGGTGCTCCAGGTGTTGTGGGATTACAAGCTTATTGATACTACCTTTGCTTTCTTTTGCCACTGTTGCTCTACTCCTCTTTTCAGGTCTTTGTGTTTTTCTTCCTCTACTATTCTGCTGTCTTCAGATATTGCAATGTCCACTCCCCAGCCTTTTGTTTTGTTTTGTTTTCTTATTGATATTTGTCTGATGTCTGATGTAGCAGCACTTGTCTGTTTGAATTTTAGGGTCCCAGACCACTTTAGCTTCTTTTCTTTCTGTTATTTTGTCTATTTTATAGTCTCAACAGTTCTTGCTTGCAGGCAAATTGTACTTTTTGCAGTTATTCCAATGAACCATTGTTGCTAAAGTTGTTTGTAGTCAGCTGGTGCTACCATTTCTTCAACCTCTGCAAAAGCTGCATTTACTGTCCATTGCTGCCTTCTCCACTTTGGCTTTATATGTATTTGTTCTTAAAGCTTAGTCTTCCACAGCCAGAATTAGCTCCTCTGTTTCTTTCATCAGCTTCTATGCTCTTAATAATTACAAATCTCATTATTATCTACTTTGCCTGGTTTTTTTTTAATTTACCAAATAAATTAAAGTAATACTTTTCATTGCCACATTTCTTTGCTATTCTTTATTTGGTCTTTCTTACAAACGGTTTTCTATCTTTAGTAATTGGTAACCCTTCTTTACATAGTTTCAATTTGTCCTCTTTCCTGTCCTTTAGATATTCTTCAAGTGCCTTTTTTCTTCTGCAACTGCATACTTATAACATTTCACACCTATCTATTTTCCTTAATATGTTGAATCTGTCAACATTGCTACATGGATGAAGGCCATGATTCCTTGTCATTATTTTTCTCACCTTCCTGTTCAGCTGTGTATCTAATGACTAGAACTGCCTAAATGTTAATTGCCTCAGAGGTATTTTATCCACTGGGTTTGGATTCCTCCCATTTATTCTCATGAAATATTCACTTCTAACCTTCTTCTTGACTTCAGTGTGCTTGATGTTGTCAGTTTGAAGGATGCCTTGGTATTTGTAGTGATCATCTTCCTCCAAACTCTTAATATTATTTCCATAGGGTCTCTTGATTCGTTCAGTTTTCACCATTTTCCTCATTGATGGTGAGAGTGGTATGTTTGTCAGTCCAAACATGATTGCAATATCTGTCCTGTATATATAGACAACATTGAGCAGTGACTCTATTTCAGATTATTGTTCATGTAAAGGAGGTTTTGATATTTAAAGCCATGGCATGACTTGCTCAGTATTGTTGACCCAGAAATCAGTGCAATGACAAACAGTAATGTGGTAAGAGTGGGTTTCCTTGAAAAATTTCTCTCTTGATGTTAATCTCATTTAGTCAATCACCACTGACTAGCAACTGTTCTTCCATTGTGCTATAGATATTTATACAACATTTCTGTTTCTATTGATTCCTGTTATTTTGAACTATTTAAATATCCAATGTTCAAGTGGTTCTCCAATTCTTTTGGGATCTAACCTAAGGCACTTATTATTATTGGTACTACTTTTGTTTTCTTTTGTCACTGTTGATTATTATTATTATTATTATTATTATTATTATTATTATTATTATTATTATTATTATTATGCTGATTGGCTTATGTTAAAAATACATTATCTCTTGAAGTTGAAAGTCTTTATTTCTCCTGACAGTATTTCCGAGTGAATACGCCCTCTTGGAACGGAAGCCTTTTAAGGATGTGACTGGGCTTGTTGGTGCTGATTCTAGGTGGAGAAGAAAGTACCGAAGCTATGATGAAGATGAAACATCTGAATCCACAACACCATACTTCTCAGGACAGCTGAGTTCAAGTTCAGCTACATATAGTGATTTCACTGAACTCCACAGCAATTCATTTGATCAGAGTGTCTTGAAAAATGCACAGGCAGATGATAATCAGAAAATCACAATAGTGAAAATTTTGCAATCAGATATTTCTGAACAAAAAGAGCCAAGCGCTGCATTTTCTGTAGACCATGATGAAGGCAAAACAAAAGAATCTGACAATGTGGAAGAGAGAAAGTCAACGACAGATATTGCTCTTATAGAAAGCACCAATGCTGAATATGACTTAACAGAGGAGAAAAAATCCATATCTGATACTCCTGATCAAAATATCCCACCTGATCAAAATATCCCACCCAGTCAAAATATCCTACCCGATCAAAATATCCTACCCGATCAAAATATCACACCTGATCAAAATATCACAGCCGATCAAAATATCATACCCGATCAAAATATCACACCTGTGGATAATGCAGAGGGCAAAGATAAAGAACATGACATTGTAGAGGAAATATCTTAGACTTCTATTCTTCAATTCAGGCTGCTTGGCTTCCACAGATTACTAGTTGACCTACATGTTAAGAGAAATTGAGTTTTCTGAAATTTCTGAATTTCCACCAACTAATCTAGTATAGGGAAATCTCAAGTCTTCTCTGATATTATGTGCACCCTTTGCCCGGCCATATAATCAGTGAGAGCAAATTTCTAAAGTCAAAGATGTTAGGAAAGGGAGTCAATTCCTCCTGAAAGTGGAATAAGCTGGGGAGCGATCCAGGGTTATTTTATGTGACTCATTGTACATGATTTCTTGACAGACCTGAATAAAATTCAGCAGGTGTGTGTCTTTCTAAAGCATTTTAATGTGCTTATTTGTTTTTTCTTTTGCTGTCCGGCAATACTAATATTTTTAAGATCCTTGTTGGTTTACAAACTGTTAGTGCCCCAGGGGAAACAGGAGTACAGGTAGTCTTACTTGACTTACAATTCTGATGACCTAGGGTGGGATACAAAACAAACATAGTCATAGAAAACAGGTGAAGCCCCTTTTATTTCTTCACTTTGCTTCCAAGCTCTGAATATTCTTAACAGAACACAAAAAACTCCCACACAAACAGTTACAAGAAGAAGGAAAAAAGCAACACAAAGCAGGCAAGATAAGAGCAGGAGGACATAGATAACACACACTGGAAACGATGCCAAACTCAGAATGGAACCATAAACTAGAGATATTTCCACACTTTGTTTCCAGCATTTGCCTGTACGCATGTCCAACCTCTTATTTGGTTGTCACAGCTGCAGCCTATGAAGAGGATCAAGGCTCTCTCCTTCTGAGTAGACCATGTCTCTCCCTTATCCTCTCCTCCCTGCGTGCCCTAGAATGGAGAGGAGATGGGCTTGGGTCCTCCTCTGACTGTTTAGCAGGCCTCTGCCCTTCCACAGCCTCCTCCACAACCTCCTCCACAACCGCCACACTTCCACTCCCTATAGGCTGTTCCTCCTCTCCCTCAGAGTCAGTCTCCACCAGGGGCATGACAACAACCATCTGTTTCATGATCATTCAAAATTGCAACAGCACTGAAAATAATGACCTCTGATCATTTTTCACACCATTGCAGCATCCCCATGATCAGGGGATCAAAATTTGGATGCTTAGCAATTAGCTCACATTTATGAGGGTTCCAGTGTCCCAGGGTCATGCGATCACCATTTGTGAGCTTCTGACAAGAACTATCAATGGGGAAGCTAGGTTCACTTAACAACCATGTTACTAACTTAACAAGTACAGCGATTCACTTTATAATTGTAGCAAGAAAGGTCATAAAATGGGGCAAAACTCACTCAACTGCCTTGCGGAGCAACAGAAATTTTGGGGACCATTGTGGTCATAAGTTGAAGACTAGCTGAATCTTATAGTCCAAAAGTAAACCAATCCATCTCCCTAAATGTTTTAAGTGTGTATATTTGCTTTAAATTCTCATTTAAAAAAAATATTTCCCCACTCAACATAAACCTTTTAAGTATTGAGTTAATGGTTAACAGTGAAATTGAAGTTTTGCTATCCTCTAAGTTACTGTAGGCCAGTAACTGTTGTTCTCAGAAATCCATTATGAGGCCTACTGTGTGCTTCTGGAGCTGACTGTGAAAACTTCATAAAGACACAAAGCAACTTCTTGTATAATTCAGACTAATTCGCAAAAACAAAATTCTATCATACATAAACTAGTTGTTTTTAAAAAAGAAAAGTTGGTTTTAGCATTTCTTTCTCTCCATGTATCTTTTAAGTTTATTTCATCTACCATTTAAAAAAAAAAGATTTAGGGAGAGTCTTTCTGTTTTGCTTTATTGTTTTCTGTGCTGTATAGTCCAATTTATTGTCTACAATTCCATTAAAATCTCCCATCATAACTATATTAGCATAGTCCAGTTCAATTATTTTCATATGTAATTTTTTGTAGAATTCTTCTTGTTTGTCATTCGGAGCATAAATTGCAATCAGGAGTGTTTTCATATTATTGTCCATTATTTCCACCATTAGTATTCTTCCATCATCATCGGTATAGATCCATTTTGCTAGGGTGGTCTCTTTAATATATAAAACCACTCCTCTTTTCTTACATTGGGTCAAGGAAGTAAATATTTTCCCTAATTTGGGCTGTACCAAGAATTGTTCATATTGGTCTTCAATATGTACTTCTTGTAGACAAATTGTATCAAATTTTAATTTCTCTAATTTATGAAAGGTTTTCCTTCTTTTAACAGCTGCATTAAGTCCATTTATATTAATTGTAATCAATTTTTTCTCTTCTATGGTTATATTTTGTAGTTAGGTTTAACAGCTCTCATAGATCTTAGTTCACGTTGTTCTTTGGCTTCCACTTTTCCATCTACTGCGCCTTCTTCTTTTTCAGTCGCCATTTGGCAGTCCTCTTGGAATTCAATTAGTGAGATTTCTTTTTCTGCCTCTTCCTCTTTCCCTCTAAAAAATTCTGTATAAAATAATTTCACTTTCTCAATTGAGTCAATTCTATGTCTCTGTTCTTGCCATGTGAACATTAAACCTTCTGGAATCAGCCATCTATAATTCACCTCTTTTTAAAGTAGCACTTTAATCAGGAATCTGTATTCTCGGCTTTTTCCCAAGGCGGTGGAGCGGCGGTCAGCAATGGCCGCCACGAAGAAGTCTGCAACCGGGTAAGATCGTGCTGGAGGAAGCAAGAAAAGTGAAAGTGCTGGCTGAGCCGGGTCAATCAACATCCTTTAAATTCGCTGGAACTGAGCTGTCTGAATTGCTGGAGGATACATTGTATCCCTAAGAAGATCAAAAGCGGCGGAGAAGCTGTTAACGGGAACTTTTTTTTTTCTTCACTCTCCCACCCCATGAAAAAAGCAGAAGAAGATTTGAAATTTGTTTGGGCACTGAAGGTGAAATATTCTGAAAGTTGCTTGGACATTGGACTTAAAAATTTAAGAAATTGGAAAACCTTTATTAAAGGTATGGATTTCTGATCATTTAAAAATTGATGTTGCAAGTGGGAAGGGAGCGGAAAAATATTGGAGCAGAAGTGGAAAAAGGAGGAGATTGCCAAGAATACTAAAAAGAGAAATATGTTAATTGGACCTCTTTGATTAAACAGTAACCCCAGAAAGAGAAATAGAAGAAGGAAGAAGAGTATTAACTTTTGGAACTTTCTTTTTGAATTACTTTTGACTAAAAATACTTGGGTGGTTGTTTTGGGGAAAGTTTTTCTTTTCAGGATGGCATCGCTTGTGGATGAACTAAAGATTGAATATCAAAAATAAAAAAGGAAGAACAAGATGGAAAAGATACTTTGGGCACTTCATTTCAATTTTTAGAAATGGCGTTATGTACTGATGAAAAGTTGATTATGCAGCAGAATGACTGGGACAAAGAAGAAGAGGAACAAGAAGCCATCTTTGATGAACAATGGGTTTTTTCTGGGGAGGAGGAGAAAGAGGATAAGAAAAGGGGGATTTTAAGGTTTGAAAAAACAACCCAAAAAAAGAAAAATGAGAGGAAAGGTGGATGCAAGGTTAGAAAGCAAAGGGAAGGGAGTAAGAAAAGGGAAGAGGAGAGACAAAGGGGTAAAAAGGGCAAGGAGAAGAATAAGCAAGAGAGAAAGGGGGGGAGGAGAAGCCTCAATGGTGGGAAGCAAGATCTAAAGAAAAAAAGCTTATTTAGAGACAATGGGTGAATCTAATTAAGGATAAAAGGGGGATTCTGGAAGGTATATAAGATTGTGTTTTTATATGTGTATTTAGAGTATAAAATTTATTGTGTAAATTTAGAATTTATTAAACAGAATCCCAAGATAAATTAAGTGTTATATGAAGTACTTTTAAGTTAGGGTAAAGGCGTCACTCCAAATAGTGTATAGGAGAAGTATAGTAAAAGAAAAAAGATGAATGGATAGTTGGAAATAGAACAGACAAAGAATGTTATTGAAAATGGTTATAAGCTGTTATGCTTTGATTGTTTGTGCACTGTTTTTGTAAAATTAATAAAATTGGTTTATTAAAAAAAGAAAAGAAAATGATAACAAGATATGGAAGGATATATAAAATGAATATGATGTTTGAATTTGTGTCTGTGTGAAGAGTTTTAACCCGGGATCAGGCAGCCTTCAGAAAAGATGTTTTAGTTTATGTTTTGTGTATTGTGTTTGTAAAATTAATAAAAGTTGTTTAAAAAAAAAAAAAGGAATCTGTATTCTCTTCTCATCTCTCTCACTCTTCTGGGTATTTGTTTCAAGACCACAATCTCCTTGTCTTTATATTTCAATGTTTTCTGTTTTGCCACTTGCAATATTTGCATTTTAATGGCTTTCTTTGTAAATCTAATGTGAATTTCTCTTAGTAAGCTATTTCTCATCACATCTCGTGAAAACTCGATAAACTTCATCAATTCCATCCATCATCTTCTCTTGAGTTATTTCCAAAGCTTCAGCCAGTATTTCTATCATTATCTCAACTACGTTTTGTCCTTTTGTCGTCTTGTCTCTTTATCTTCTTCTTCAATTTTTTGGAAACTCTCATCATACTTGAACATCATTTGTTGGATGTTCTCCACTTTTTCATTGGTTTTCCCTGTTCTTTGTTCAATGTTCTCTCTTCTTTGTTCGATGTTCTCTATTCTCTTTTCAATATTCTCTGATCTTGCTTGAATATTTTGAATATTCCTTGCATAATCATCTGCAGAGTCACTTTTTCTTGTTTTCTTTCTTGCTTTAACTTTGTCTGTATTGAACATTGTCCTCCAGATGGTGGAGAGGAAGTAGTAGAAGTTGAAGAACCAGGAGCAGTTAGTTTCCTGCTCATTTTAAGCAATTCAAAATCTTCAGGTTCTTCTAAACCTAAATCCAATTGTGAAGTAACCAATTATAGTTCAAAATAAAAATAGTAGAAAAAAGAAGCCCAATAATAATAATAAAAAGAAAGAAAAAAAAGGGGAGGACAAAATTTCTTCAGGTTCTTGTATACCTTAATCCAATCAATAGTTAGATAAAGAAAAAAACTTTAGAAAAAGAAAGGGAAAAAAAGGAAAAGGAAAAATTCTTCAGGTTCTTCAACACTTTAATCCAATTGAAAGGTCTCAAATAGAAAAAAGTGCATAAAAATAAAACAGAAAGGTAGGTGAAAAAACAAAAATACCAGGAAAGGAAAAAAAAGGCTTTTAAGGCTTTGCCTTTGAAATAAAAAGCAAACGTAGAGATTGGACTTCCAAAAAGAAAAAGAAAAACAAAGACAAGCTCCAACAAAGCCAAAAACCCAAATAGTTATTACCAAAAAAAAGATTAAAAAAATACAATAAAGCTGGTGAGAAGGGATAGCACAACTTAGGAAAAGTAAAAAGGGCACACTGCACTTTGTTTGATTATCCAAGGCTCTTATTATAATTCTCTTCTCCAAAAACTTACCACCTTTTCCCCCCCTATGTTTCAACACCAGACTCCAGCTGTTGATAGAAACCCAGAAGAGCACCTGCAATAATACTCTCACATGCTCTTCCCTCTATCTTATCAAATAGCAATGTCCTTGAAAAAGAGTCTCAGTTCTTTCTTTCTCAGCTTTGTCTGGTCACAGGGAAATAGAATATTTTCAAACCTCTAGTTGGCAGTGTTGCAAAGTTTCTTTGCTCTCACTTTCCCCCTCCTTTTCCAAACAGGATATAATAAGAATTAAGAAAAAAAGAAAAAGATATTTTTTAAAAAATAAAGAGAGCCTCTAGCCTAAAATATTACGAAATCAAAAAGGAGAAGAAAAAAATAGATATAAACAAAAAAACTAGTCCAGTTTCAAAATACAAGATCATATATAGAAAATCCAGCAATGAGAAAAAAACAAACAAACATTACTTGGACATTCCTGTTTAAAATCGCCGCTTAATCAATTCTGTCAAAACTTTTACAGATTCTTTCTTTTCCTTAGGGTGTCCTTTCAGATCTTAGAATAAAAAAAAAAAAGTTCTCACCAAACCAGCACACTCTCTCTTTCTGCTCTCTTCCGTTTCGGAGCTGTCCCAACTTCAGCAGCTTTAATGGCTGCCTCTTTGCCGTTGGCAAGAAGAACTTCTACCAGGGACTTTGCAGTATCCCTGGGATCGACAGGATGTGCTCTTCACTTTTACCATCTCTTCAGGATGGTTTAGATCCGATAGGACATCCAGGAGCAAAGATATCGGCAGCGATCTCCAAGATCGCATGCCGTATCATTGCGACGCCAGTGAGATAGAAATGCTAAAACTAAACAGTACACCTTCTATTCAAATAGACACTTATCATGGTCCAGAATAGATATGATATGGATGTCAACAGAATTAATATCTAACATTCAAGAAATAAATATTGAAACAAGTACTTGGGCAGATCACAATCCAATGACAATTAAATAGAAAGGACAAAAAAGAAGATCGAGATGGATATTAAATAATACTATTTTAAAGGAAAAAGACTTCACACAGTGGATGGAGAAAGAATTGACTTTTTTCTTTCGAGAAAACAAAAAAGAAGATACATCAATTCAGAATGTATGGGTTACAATGAAGGCATATGTTAGAGGCCCGAGAGGATGCGCATAAAAGACTTGAAAAAGAGCTACAGAAAATGCCACAGAAAAAGGACATCAAGCTAAAAATGGATATAATTGCGGTGGTCTCCCATGAAAAGAATGAGACACAGGCTGGTGTACTTGGGATGGGAGCCCAGAATAAAATTCCAGTGCTTCCTTTTATTGAGATTTTGTGCATAGTAAGCAATTACATTGTGGAATAATAATTAGATATAATACAGGCTTGTTTGCAGTTGTCTAAGCTGTCTCTTTGTTTGTATTTGTTATTCTCTCTTCTTTGTACTATCTTAGTGACCTTTAGACAGACATGAATGTATAAGGCATTATATTAATCATTGCTCAAGCTCAGGCCAAAGTTTATTCCCACATATAATTAAACACAAAATGGGTCAAATAGAAAAAAAAGAATTAGCACAGAAAATTAGAGGTGCTAAACAGAACTACTTTGAAGACGCAAACAAATCAGGTAGATGGTTAGCATACAAATTGAGAAAGGGGAAACAATCAAGGAAAATATTGCAATTAATAGATGACCAAGGCCAAGTTTGCCGTGGTAGCAAAGAGAAGAAGGAAATCATTTGAGACTTCTATGCGAAATTATACATGCAAGAGAATATTGATGAGGAAAGAGTTAAGCAGTACTTACAGAATGCTAATCTACCTCAGATACCTAAAGAGACTGAAAAAATGTTAGAAAGCAATATAACGATGATGGAGTTAACTGAAGCACTCAAGAAGCAAAATAATGGAAAGGCACCAGGCCCAGATGGACTTCCGGCAGAATTTTATATAACATTACAAGAATCATTGAATCTTCCATTATTAGAAGTTATGAATGAAGTTATGTTAAAGAAGAAGATACCTAAATCATGGTTAGAAGCCTATATTACACTTATTCCAAAAGAGGAGGCCGACCCATTACAAATTAAGAACTATAGACCCATTTCTCTACTAAATGCAGATTATAAAATCTTTGCTTCAATATTGGCAGAAAGACTTAAACAATATTTAAATAATTGTATCCATCCTGATCAAAATTGATTTCTGCCAAAGAGACAAAGTAAAGATAATATGAGAGTAATCTTGGACACCTTGGAATACTACGAGGCACATCCTGAAAAACAAATGTCTCTGATATTTCTAGATGCACAGAAGGCATTTGATAATGTGAATTGGTGATTCATGTTATTAGTGTTGGAACAGATGGGTTTTGCTAGAAAATTATTCAAGCAATAGAAGCTATATACTATAAGCAAATGGCAAAGGTAATGTGAGAGGGCGAACTGACAGACTCTATCAATATAAGAAAAGGAACAAGACAAGGGTACCTGTTATGAACTAATAAAGGCGTTTAATAAAGTTTTAACAACTTTAAGAAAAAGCAGGGGTCTAATCCTGCACTTCTGATTGGCCGATAATAGCGATATCAGATTGGTCCCTTCTGGGAAATCTGATTGGCTGTTAACAGGCCAACTCTCATTGGTTCTAGGGTTTAACACTTCCATGTTTCTCATTGGCTAATAGGTCAGCAGCCTACCCTATAAAAGGGCTGCTGCTGCCCTAGGGTTTTTTTCTCTGTTCACTATGTTCAATAAAGAGTTGAAGTTCACCCTTAATCACGCCCTTCAACAGAACTCTTACCCGGTGCCGGTGGTGCAACACCTTCTCCATTCCCTGGGGGGCGGAAAAGTCTTTGCTAAATTGGATTTAGCACAGATGTACCAACAACTGCCTGTAGATAAAAAAAACCGCGGAGGCACAGACGATCGTTACGCACCGAGGTGCCTTTAAATGCAACCGACTCCAATTCGGAGTGAGCATAGCCCCAGGGATTTTTCAAAGTCTGATGGAGAGACTCTTGCAAGGGATCAAGGGTGTCGTGCCATACTTTGATGATGTTTTAATTGCGGCCCCGAATAGAGAAGTACTAGAAAAGCGTCTTAAAATGGTTCTCCAGAAATTTAAAGACTCCGGCCTAAAGGTTAAAAGAAATAAATGTCAACTGTGTACAAATAAAGTAGAGTTCCTGGGGTACCTAATCGAAAAGCAAGCATTCACCCCACTAATAGCAAACGAAAAGCGATTAAAAATGCCCCAAGACCCAGGAATAAGACTGACCTCCAAGCTTTCCTGGGGCTCATTAACCCCGGCATCATGCGTATGAAAGCACTCGCACGAAGCTACGTGTGGTAGCCGGGCATCGACAAGCAGATCGAAGCCTGGGTAAAGACTTGTCTAAAGTGCCAAGAAGTCAGCAGTGCCCCACCAAGAGCAACTCCAACGGAGTGGGAAACCCCCTGGGGGCCGTGGTCCCACATCCACGTTGACTTTACGGGACCTACTAAGGGACATACGTTTCTCCTAACAGTGGATGCCTATTCCAACTGGCTTGAGATCCATAAAATGAAGAATACTACAACCGATTCCATCATCCAAAAATTGAATAGGCTATTCGCAACGCACAGGCTGCCAGATGTTCTGGTCTCCGACAACGGACCCCAGTTCACCGCCCTGGCGTTTGAACAATACTTAGTGGACCGGGGTATCCGCCATGCGCTAACTTCGCCGGCGCACCCTGTGCTTAACGGCAGGGCCGAGCGCATGGTCCAATTTGTTAAAAAAAACTCTCCACAAAATGGACTATGGGGACATTGATGACAAACTAAACAGAATACTCCTACTCCAACACATCACCCCGCACAGCGTCACCAACAAGACTCCAGCTGAACTGTTGATGGGACGCAAGCTCCGTTCCCACCTTGACTGGCTCCACCCATCCTAGCCAGAGAAACCCTGTGGATCTAGTGGAAAATGCCATGAGTTCATGGTAGGCGACTTAGTTTTTGCTAAAAACCTTTCCGGTGAACCATTATGGGTCGAAGCAACCGTAACTCAAACCACCGGGCCCAGATCGTACCGTGTGCAAACATGGGATGGAAAAATATGGAGACGCCATATAGATCAGCTTCGCTCTAGGCTACAACCCAGTTCCTGTGACTCCTGTGACTCTCAAACTGAGGGGGGAGGGGATGTCGAAGAAACCGAATTCGAGATGGTGGAAAGCAGAATCGAAGGAAGTCAGCAGCCAGGCGCGATACATGAAGAAGAATCAGGGAGAGGGATGGCCTCACCACAGAGGAATACCTCAATGGAGGCAAGCCCGCAGAGATCGGAAGACAACAATGACAGAATTAGCGGCACCGAGTCGTCCAGTGTGGATGCGGAACCGCCTGTACCAGATATATCAAAAAACATCCCGCCGAAACCGGACTACAGACAGGAACCGGTGGGACAGCGCAAATCTAATAGACAGTTAAAACAACCTGCATATCTATGGGATTACGTCACCGCACCCCTCAAACGGAACCTGGGGGGAAGGGGTGTTATGAACTAATAAAGGCGTTTAATAAAGTTTTAACAACCTTAAGAAAAAGCAGGTTTCTAATCCTGCGCTTCTGATTGGCCAATAATAGCGATATCGGATTGGTCTCTTCTGGGAAATCTGATTGGCTGTTAACGGGCCAACTCTCATTGGTTCAAGGGTTTAACACTTCCATGTTTCTCATTGGCTAATAGGTCAGCAGCCTACCCTATAAAAGGGCTGCTGCTGCTCTAGGGTTTTTGCTCTGTTCACTATGTTCAATAAAGAGTTGAAGTTCACTGTTCACTGCCTTGTCTCCGCTCCTTGCACCCATGTGCAGAACGTAACGGTGCCCACTATCACCTTCGTTGTTTGTGTTAACTTTGGAAGTGTTAAACAGAAATATTAGAGATGAAAAGAATATAAAAGGAATGAAAATAAAAAAGGAAGAATTTAAGCTGCAAGCATTTGCAGATGATCTGGTTTTCATCTTAGAAGACCCTTTAGAAATAGCATCAAAATTGATAGAAAAGATACAGGCATATGGAAAGGTGGCTGGTTTGAAAATAAATAAATATAAGACAAAGATTTTGACAAAGAATATGCTATTAAGACAAAAGGAAGAACTGGCAGATCTATTAAAAATTCAAGTCACAAATAAGATCAAGTACTTGGGGATATATTTGACAGCAAAATGTAGTACATTAAAAGAGAATAATTATATTAAACTTAAACAGCAGATGGCGCTAGATTTGGTGAAATGGGAAAACTTACAACTGTCACTTATAGGGAGAATTTCAACAATCAAGATGACTATATTACCCAGAATTTTATATTTGTTTCAAACAATTCCAATTAGGCTTGGAAAAGACTACTTTGAAGATTTAAGTAAAATTGTGTTGAAATATATATGGCAAGGTAAGAAAGCGAGAATAAAGTTAAAACTTTTGCAAGATGCTAGAATTAGAGGAGGATTTGGTTTGCCTAATTGGGAGTTGTACTACCACGCTACAAATCTGATGTGGGTTAAGGAATGAATAACACTAAGAAATACTAGATTGTTGACATTAGAAGGACATGATTTGTTATTGGGGTGGCATGCTTTTTTTATGGTACAAAGGAACTAAAACACAGGGGTATTTTAGAAGACATTATATACAGCAGTCTCTGTGGTTAAACTGGGAGAAAATTAAAAGACAATGTTATTTGAAAATTCCAGTCTGGTTATTGACTATTGAAGCATTTTCGTATCCTATAATATAAAAAAAGGAACAAACAGTTAGATATGGTGAAATATTGAATGAAAAGGGTGAACTTAAATCTATGCAAAAACTAGAAGAACAAGGTATAAAGATGAATTGGTTTTCATATGCGCAAATACATTCAAGGTATGATTAAGATTCTAAAACAGAAGGTTTCTATGATAAACTGACTGCTTTAGATAAGATTTTGACAGGTACTGATGAAAAGGTGATTAAAAAACTGTATGGATATTTATTAGAAACTAAACTAGAAGAAGAACAAGTTAAAGAAACTATGATTGTTTGGGGGAAGAATTTTGGATATGGGATTGATTTAGAGAAATGGCAAAAATTGTGGTCTCAAAATTATAAAATGACAATGTCAACAGCATATAAAGAAAATTTGTATAAGATGTTTTACAGGTGGCATTTCCCCCCGACAAGAATAGCAAGAATGTTCAAGAATAAATCTGAAAAATGTTGGAAATTTCATCAGACATCTGGCTCATATTACCATATGTGGTAGACTTGTGCGGATGCTAAAAAATACTGGACTAAAATCCACATGTGGTTGGAAAAAATGACAAAAATACATATAGACTTGAAACCAGAGATATTTTTTATTGGGAATTTTACCTGAAATATATAGTAAAGACTTGACATAACTGATTGTAAATGTATTAACAGCGGCTAGGATTGTATTTGCCAAAAACTGGAAAAATGAGAAAACACCATCACAGGAGGAAATCATTAAGAAAATATTGGAATGTGCTGAAATGAGTAGATTGACATTTGAAATTAGAGAGCAAGAGGATAAACAATTTGAAAAAATTTGGGGTCTTTTCTATCAATGGTTAGACAATAAAGTACAGTAATGAAATATGTAGACTTTTAGAAAATAATAAATATATAAAGATGTACTTCTTTCTTATTATATCTACAAAATGATTTTAGGATAGATTTGGGATGATAATATGAATTGTTATAAAATAAACTAAGTAAATTATGGTTATCTTGTAAAACATGAATGAATAAAAGTATAGTCAAATGATTGATTAATAATGATACTAAGGTATTTAATTTTTGATTGATAATATGAGATTATATGCAATGCAATTGTGATTGAAGACTACAAAATGGAAGCACAAAACAATTTGTAAACCAACCGGCACACTGTATGTATACCTATGGAAGATAGCTTGATGTTTTTATGTTTTGTTTGTTTATGTTTGTTTTTAAAAACCAATAAAAATTTTTTTAAAAGTTGGTAATTTGCTAGTGTAAGATTATTAAAGTCACTAATTAAAGCATGATTTATTTTGATATATTCAAATTAACTTTTTCACTGACTATTAAGAGTCTATTGTCATCATCTTTAGTAAAAAATGTGCTATTGTTTGCTATAACAGTGCACTAATGTCTTCTGTTGCATTTTCTATTTTGATACTGGTTCCTTGGATTTATATTCAAGCATCTCTTCTTTCATTCACTCTATTAACTTGTTCTCTCTCTTTCTCTGCCTTTCTTCTTTCATTTTGCACTTTTGGATATGGATCAGGTCTGCTTGCTTATTTCTCTCTGCATTTGCAAGTTGAAATTATCTTTACCACTTTTTTATTTTAAAACCTTATTATTATTTTTTCAAGAATCTCAGATAAAAGAGGTTTACATTTTCTTCAATTTCAAATATCCAATTTAAATACAAACTCAATTTAAATTAAAAGATCTAATTTATTCATTTTTAATCATTTTTATTTTCACAGTACAAAAGAGTTGCCTTATGGCAACATGGGCCACTAATAAATAAATAAAGAGTTCAAGCTAAGAATTTGGAGTTTAAAAAGCCCTCTGAAGCATTTTTCTTTATGCAATTGAATATAGCAAAGACACTTCATTCGGTTGCAATTACAGTTACTCCTTGACTTACAACCATTCATTTAGTGATTATTTGAATGTACAACGACACTGAAAAAAGTTACTTATGATCATTTTTTACATTTATGACCATCTTCATGGTCATGAGATCCAGAATTTGGATGCTTGGCAATTGGTTCATATTTATGATGGTTGAATATTGTATGAGTTCATAATGGTCACCTTTTGTGGTCTTCTGATGAGCAAATTCAATGGAAAAGCCAGATTCACCCAATAACCATGTTACTACCTTAATAGCTCACTTAATAACTGTGTCAGGAAAGGACAAACCAGGGCAAAACTCAACTACTGCCTTGCTTAGCAACAGAAATGTTGGGGTCCATTGTAGTCATATGTCAAGGACTACCTATAGTCAAATAAACCATAAACAAACTCAAAGAATTGCAAAAGTACTCCTATGTGCTATAAGCTTATATCCTAAGATGTTAACAGACTTAACAGATAATCAGAGTTGGAAGGGACCTTGTAGGTCATCTAGTCCAACCCCTCACCCAAGCAAGAGACCCTACACCATTTCTGACAAATGGCAGTCCAATCTCTTCTTGAAAGTCTCAAGTGATGATGCTCTCACAACTTCCGAGGGCAAGCTGTTCCATTGATTGATTGTTCTCACTGTCAGAAAGTTTCTCCTTATTTCCAGGTTAAATCTCTCCTTGTTCAATTTCCATCCATTATTCCTTGTCTGGCCTACAGGCGCTTTAGAAAATAGCTTGACCCCTTCTTCCCTGTGGCAGCCCCTCAACTATTGGAAGACCGCTATCATGTCTCCCCTGGTCCTTCTCTTTACTAGACTAGCCCAGCCCAGTTCCTGCAACCGTTTGTTGTATGTTTTAGCCTCCAGTCCCCTAATCATCCTGGTTGCTCTTCTCTGTACTTTTTCTAGAGTCTCAACATCTTTTTTATAATGTGATGAACAAAACTGGATGCAGTACTCTAGGTGTGGTTTTACTAAGGCTTTATAGAGTTTTATTGGTACTTCCCTTGATCTTGATTGTATCCCTCTGTTAATACAATTTAGGATTGCATTAGCTTTTTTGGCTGCTGCTGCACACTGCTGGCTCATATTTAGCTGGTTGTCCACTAAGACTCCAAGATCTCTCTCACAGTTACTGCTATTGAGCCTGGTTTCACCCAGTCTGTATGTGTATTTTTGGTTTTTCTTGCCTAAGTATAGGACTTTACTTTTCTCTACATTGAATTTCATTTTGTTAGATACGGCCCAGTGTTCTAGTCTGTCAAGATCCAGCTGGATCTTAAGCCTATCTTCTTCTGTGTTAACTATTCCTGCCAGCTTAGTATCATCTGCAAATTTGGTAAGTTCCTCTTCTATTCCCTCATCTGTCGTTAATGAAGATATTGAAGAGTACTGGGCCTAAGACAGAACCTTGTGGCACCCCACTGCTTAGTTCCCTCCATGCAGACTTAGACCCATTAAGGACTACTCGTTGAGTATGGTTTGCCAGCCAGTTGCGAGTCCATCTAGAGGTGGTGCTATCTATTCCACTTTTTTCGAGCTTATTAAGAAGTAGGTTGTGGTCTACTTTGTCAAATGCCTCACTGAAATCTAAATATATTATGTCCACATTATTTTGCTGGTCTATTAATTTAGTCACTGTGCTGATGAATGAAATAAGATATTCCTCTTCTTCCTCCTATTGCTTTGATCTTATTCAAAGTAAAGGAATCCCATCATTTTGATTGGAACCAAAAAAGAATAAACTTACAGATTGTGTCTCCAAGTCCTAGCAATGAAAACAATATGAAGACAAAAATGAGACAATATGCAAAAATTCAGCCATCAGATGAGCATTGTGTTGTCTGTTAAATCCACTGTAAGTCCACAAATGAGAACTGACAGTTCAAACCTATGAAGGATAAAGCTCAGTCTTTTTCGAACGCCACACTCCATATCTCTTTTAACCTTTCACAGAAGAAATTCAAACAACAAGCAACAACATAAGCCAGAGAATTCCAGAATATCTGCATGGTCTTAAAGCCATTAGGAATTTTTCATCCTCCTCCCTTTGTAGATAGTACATTTGCTGATAGTGGGAGGGGAAGAAGGTAGTTATGGATACCTATAGATGAATGAACACATACTCCAAAAGGCACATATTCATTGGAACATATGCACACTGCATATCACACTATTGGCTGGAACAGTTCAAGAATCTAATGGAAAGCTCAAGTAGTATACATTTTAACTAAGGGGATCTCATACACAAAGCATGTGTATGATTATTTACCAATTTGATGTAGTGATAAATGAGCTGGTCTAGAAACCAGGAAAATGGATGCCAGGCTGCTTTTCCCTAAGGTCATTTTGGCATACAAATCAATTATCTTTCATACTGCTGTTGCATGTGATCCTACTCTCTTTACACATTCATAGCTGGCTGAGGCATGCAGATCTTATAAAGCACTCCTTGGGTGCTCCCTGGATGTTCAAATAGTTGTGATTACAGCAGAAAGACACACAGCCCTGGTCAGCAGCTTAGAAATAATTAGGGATATGTATTTTCAACTGAACACTGAGGCACATCAGGTTCTTTGGAATACACGAAAAGACAGTGAATTTAAAGTAACAGTTAAAACTTGGCTGATTACCATGGACTTTTGTGCTTTCTCATATGCTTATAAACACTGAGCCACAACCTATTCTCAACTAGCTGCCAGACACTAGAAAGAGAGATGAAAACTGTGAGATCTGGTTCAAAGATGATTCCCAGAAAGTTTTTGCTTTGTTGATTAGCTGGAATTGGGATTGGACTGGGATTGATGTAACATGTGCTTAGGCCCAGGGGTGGGATTCAAAATTTTAACAACCAGTTCTGTGGGCATGTCTTAGGTGATGGTCATGGCTTTGTGGTCATGTGACTGGGTGGACATGGCTTGGTGATCATGTTATTGGCTGGGTGTGGCCAACTCAATATCACTCATATCGAGACATGCATCTCCTCGCCTGGCCCCTTATGACTGTGGGGAAGCTGCAACAGTTGTAAGTGTGAAAAATGGTCATAAGTCACTTTTTTCAGTACCATTGTAACTTTGAATGGTCACTCCACACAAGCAAAGTACCAGCAAAGGAGGGGGAAAAAACTCCAGAGAAGTTCTAGAGACAGGAAGTCTAGTCCTGCCAATAATGTAATAAGGGTTAACGGAGAGTCAGTCTCTGTAAGCAACCAGAATGCTTCCTTCCTGCCTTCCTTACAGGATTAGGCCAATAATTTCTTCTAACAACCAGTTCTCTGAATTGCTTAGAATGTTAACAACCAGTTCTAGTGAATAGGTGCGAACTGGTAGAATCCCACCCCTTCTTCAATCCAATTTCCTTTGCTAGGTTCCCTTGAAATCCCTTGATTTCTTTAAGAATTTGTTTCTTTCTTTTCTGAAGGGATCTTTTAGATTCCTTGCTTATTGTCCTTGCTGCTTATATGCCTCCTTCATTGTTTAGTTATGGCAACTAGCCTAGCCTCATATTACTACCATATAGGGACATAATAAAACAACAGCTGCAAAACAGAAGAAAAGAAGCAGTTTTTAAATTGCAGGATTATCCTTTTAAGATTTCACAATCTTCAGACAAGATAATCACATTTACCAAGGGTAAAGGATAGATAGAGCAACATTCTCAAATATGGACATCAGATTTTAGTTCTCAGATTCTTAACAATGACCACACTCACTGGATAGTTCTGAGAATTAAACACTGCACATATGGCCTGGAGAAGATTCCATGGTGCTGAAAGCATTGGCCAGCATAGCTGCCCTGCCAGCTGCGAATACATCAAAGGAACCTTAATCTAACTTGCTAAAGTATGGTGCAGGATCTCCAAAGGTAGTTTACCTGAGTGAGGGCTGAGAATGTTGTCTCTGCTTTTATCAAAGCTTCATGATACCCTTTCATAGTTCCAGCAATGCTAGTGGATACCCAAAACTGCACTGGCTGCTAGTTAACTTGAAGCAGTCTGATTTAAGATTCTAAATACCAATTTGGAAGTTTTATATGGTTGAAGACCTGGGTAACTTTTAAAAAGCCTGCTCCAAAACTCATCCAATCTACTCATCCAGTAATATTAGTGGGACAAGCTATCATACACATCCCCCAAATTTCACCTTGGCTCCACAATTAGCCCTTCTCAATGGACCTTTTCTTTGCTGTCCAGGGGACAGTTTGCTCTCATTCAACTGGACTGCCACTCCCCTGATGAATTTCTACAGGGATGTAAATACACGGCTGTGGAATGTTAAGTTTTGCCCTGTTTCAATGGGACCATTACTGTATTGCAACATTGTGGTCTGGGTTTTGCTGTTGTTGTTTTTTGCTGTCAATACACATCACTTGGAGCTGGTTAGAATGAAGTGGTAGATCAATTCTATAAATAAATAGTATGCCTGTGTATATTTTTTGCCAATTTACTATTCCTTTTGTTTGTCAGGACTTCTACCAAACCCTGTTTTCATCGTTACTATTCTACCCCCATTCAGGTACCAAAAAGTAAGGCCCGTATACCAAAAGTTACCAGCAAAAGAAAAAATTTAAGATTTTTTTTAAAACAAAAATATGCCTTCTACTTACATAATTTACCATTGCAGAATTATAATTTCTGATTGCTTTATGACAAGTAGATTCATACACATAGTTTCATATCCATGCCCATCTATGAGCTACATTTGTTTGGTGGGGAGCAATATTCAGAGATAAAAATAGCTGTGTTTCTAAATATTAAAAAGATTGCCTCTAATATGAATAATACTTGGATATTGTTACAGGCCACTTTCTCAACAAATAATTATGAGGATTTACTTCCTGGAGGGTCTCATACAGAATTTAAAATAGTAATTTGTTTGGTATCTTGGTTGTTAGATGGGTGAAATAAATCTAATTCATCCTTCTGAAACAATCCATTATTCTGCAGCTTGGGACCTTTAATGTTAATGAATGATTAAGAGCCTTTTTTCTCCTTCTCCACCAATTGGATAGGTATTTATATCACATAGGTCATGCCCTATTCTATGACATCATTAGATTGGAACTTCTCCACACAACTATTGAAATCAAGTCAGTAGGGAAGAACCTACTGTGGTGGGAGGGCTGCATATCCATCTCCAGAGAGCCAGTTCCATCAAACTCTCTTGGACCCTCCTATTAACTATTTGGCACGAAGCATAAGACCTCTTTTATGTTGCCAGGGGAAAATCAGAAATCTTAAAACTTTCTACACTCTTGTTGATTGTCCTAGCTGTTCAACACTGTCGTATTTCAATTTCTGACCTTTTGGATATTGCCAAACTTGCTAATCTCAGAGACTTTTCGGCAAGAGAGCTGTGGCAACAATTACAGTATTTTGCTGTAAGTATTTCTGTTTGTGCTTGCTATTTCTGGCTGAAAGTTTGCCGTCAGAAATGGATAGTAGTTTCTGTTACACACTAGCTGAGATATAGCATTCTCCATGTTTCCATTGGGACTTTGTTTTTGAAGAATTTATTGGACATCACTACTGATGAGGAAGTAACAAAACTTTGTTTCAGAAGAATGGACACCCCACTCAAGAAAGATGGAAGGTTAATAATTTTGTATCTGTAAAAAAAAAAAATCAGCTACTTTATTATGTAAAACAAAATCAAACTTTAACAAGAATAATTGTCTTAAGTTTTAAAATTGCATGTACATTACATGCAACATATATGACACCTTTTTTATTTCCTAAATGTATTATTTGAATTGGTATATTGATTCTATTCCTGCATCAAAGTTTCCCCCCCCCCCCTTTTTACTATAACTGGGATTGCATCACTAGGAATGTGTTTAGAAGACTTTTCAATGATCCACAAGTAGCCGGAGATCTCAGGTTTTATTCTAGCATATTTACTGCCCAGCACTGAAATAAGCTGGATCTGAAGGAATGGGTGAAACAGCATTAGTGGGAATGGAGCCTTGGTTTTAATCAATATGCACTTTAAGGCTCATTATTTTATGGGATCCAAGAATTATGCCTATTCTGTGGCAGTGCCTTTCCACTGATATTCCTCCTGCCCCAAGAAAATAATGTGGTACCTACCTTTATGATATTTTGGCAACTACAAAAAAACTAGTTTTCTCAGGATTGGGTAGTTGTGAAGCCCTTTATTTAATTTAGTATGATTTAAACTTCAGCATTTATTTTTCAGTCATTTGTAAGCTGCCCAGAGTGACCATGGAGTTAGAAAGCCTACAAACTAGATAAAATAAATAAAAATAAACGGGTGTTTTGTTTTGTCAGGATTCATAAAAGTTCATATTTGGGAACTTTTCTCATGAATAAAATATGTTCACTGGAACCTAAATAAAAGTTGGATTCCTGAAACAAGAATCTTCCATTACATTTTTTACAATCTTTTATTCAATTTTTTGAGTCTGAGGGCATTTATTGAAAAAAGTAAAATGTTGATTTACACTAAAGCAGTTTATCCAAACTGCAGAGAGTGACGCCTGATTTTCATTTCAAAATATTCATTTCAAAATATTTATCCTTGCCAAAGACATCTGAAAATATCTCTCGTCTTCAGAGAAGACCACTGTCCATTTTAAAAATTTAGATTTGACAATATATCTTCCCTGAAGATGAGTACTTTTAGGCATGGTGGAACAGCTTCTATTTTGATGCAGAAGGTCTCATATTTGATTCTGGCTTCTGTAAGTTGGGTCACAGATATTTCAGGCTAAAACTGTGAGAGCCACTTTCATCCATTCATCTGATATGATATGAGGCAGAACAGAGGTTTAAGAAAGTAAATATTACTATCTTGGCTTTTTGTTATCTTCCCTGAAAAGCTATATCTTTCTTGATAAACCACCAGAAAAAAAGTTGTTTAAATTCTTACCTTTCTAACATGGGTAGCTTTTGTCTATTGAGATTCTCAGTCATCTAGGTCATGGCTATTTCAAAGGTGATTTTTGAAAAGTTTGTTTTTCCTGGAAGACATTTTTCTTCTTATCCAAGAAGCTTTTTCAGTTCTGACTGAATGGTAGAAAATGGAAGGATTTATAGTCCTTGCAGTCATCTGGCTATTAGCCCTCTTTCTAAGAGTTGTTGAGGCAGTGTAGAAGAGGTTTACCTATGTCCTCAGGATCACCTAGGGTAATAGGTGCAAATGGGTGTGGAACTTTCTTGGAACTGCTGAAAGGACTGTGTTGTAAGCAGGAAATAGGTGATGTCATATCCCTCCATCTTTGTTGAGAGAGAGAGTAGTCAATCTTAACGTAATTGGCCTCTTTGACCCTTCTTTCAAACCAGCAGTCCTCTCTTCCAGAATGTGGAGTTTGCTGTCATCAAAAGAGTGATCTTTATCTTTCAAATGTAAATGGACTGCTGAATCTTGTCCTGATGGGTTTGTTCTCCTATGTTGTACCACATGTTTGTGAAGTGGTTGGTTGGTTTTTTCCAATGTACAGCTCTGCACTGCATTGTACTGCATATATCCACCCCAAAGGTAAAACCCTTGGCCCAGTTACAAACTGAGCAATGACATATGCAATAGCAAAACAAGTATCAAAAGAAAAGACAGTCAGTTTGATTTAGTGATGAAGATGCTAACCTAGAAACCAGGAGACTCTGAATGTCGTGCCTTAGGTATGAAAGCCAACTGAGTGACTTTGGGCCAGTCATTTAGTCAACCTACCTCATAGAGTTGTTGTTGGGGGAATAGAAGGAGGAAAGAATGTTAAGTATGTTTGCTGCTTGAGTTACTTATAAAGTAATAACAATAGGATAAAAACTCCAATAAATAAATAGATTATAAAAGAACTAATGTCAACTCATAAAACATTTTGTATACACGTTTTATAGTTGACAACAAAAAATAAGGGGGGATCAAAGAGCAGACCACAGGGTAAATCGAAAGTACATTCCATTCATATTTTCTTCTGATTAGATGGCTGAAGCTTCTGCCGGGGAAAAATCTAATTGGAGTGCATGATTGATGACTCTTGGCTATGGACATTTTTTCATTGGATGATACACCCAGAGGGGTGGAGGGGAAAGTAGGATCAAGGGTGACAATGAATTTTGTATCTCAGAGTTGGCTACGGCCAGATTAGTGCCGGAAGTAGAATGTTACCTTCAAATAAATCCTCTTTAGTTTTGGGAGTGTGGCTCAAGGCTCATGATTTAATTGAAGTAACTGCGGGAACCCTGATAACTAACACACTTCACTTCTGAAATCATTTATCCATTGCCAGATCCATTGCCAGTTATATTAATAGGGCAAAATCTTGTGCCATGGAGCCTCTGAAGTCATACATCATCTAAGGCTGAAGAAATATCAGACATTCTTGTGAGATGTTAATGATGACACTCAAAGTCTTAATAACATCTCTAAGGAAGATTGCCAAAATGTCCTCTCATGAGACTGTTATATTTAAAAAGTTGTTGACTTCTGCTTTAAAGGCTTGTGAAAGACATGCATGTATTTTAGCAACCACAATTGGTTCTGTCAACTTGATCATTAAGCGAAATGTCACCAAATGAAAATTAAATGACTCTGTGCTTATGATTTCAGCTTTCCTTAAGAGGCAAACAAAAGCCTTCAGCATGAAACTAACTAAGGCTTGCCAGTTTAATGCACCAGCTGTGGTGGCACAATGGTTAGAATGCTGTATTGTAGGCTGTATTGATCCTGATCGGCCCAAAGTTGACGCAGTCCTCCATCTTTCCGCGGTCGGTTAAAGGAGGACCAAGATTGTTGGGAGCAATATGCTGATTCTTAGAGAACTCTGTAAAGCAGTCTAGGACATGTCAAAATTTTTAACTTTCCATTTCCAAATAATAAGGAGTATTCAAAAGTTGTGACATGCCTTGGGGATTATAAAGATATTTTGTTTACTTTAATATAATTTAGATGTGCTTGGTAAGTAACTACATAAATACAACTTTTTAACATTTTCTTTGTTTCATTTGAAAGCACTATGAAGTGAGATACAAGTCTAAATGCACTGTAAGTGCATTCTAATTGTTCTGTACAGTCATTAGCACACTTGCAAGTGCTGCGCTGTGATTGACCAAAGCACATGGCAATTTCATTGGCCGAGCGAGCCGCACTGATTGGCCCATAACGAATCCCCCGCGATTGGTAGAAACTAATCGCGGGAGATTCAAAGTGGTGCCATTGGCCGCGGCCGCCGCGACCAGAGAATAAAAGCCGCTGTTTTTCCCTTTGAATCCCGAGCCGATCTTGGGACCAAATAAAGAGCTGAAACTGAGTCACTGGCTCCGAGTCTCCTTTCCCGTGACGGACACGACACTGGCGACGAAGGTGGGATCCCGAGACTAAACCCTATCAAGCACGTGTCCTGAGGAAGCGAGACCGACAAGATAGCCAGCATCGCACTGCCCTCACCCTTTAACCCAGCTACCGAGGACTGGGAATCGTACACAGACCAATTCCTAATGTTCCTTGAAAGTAGCAACTTGAAGGATGCAACCGGGCAGAAGAAAAGAGCCATCTTTCTAACACACTGTGGGCCCGCAGTGTTCAAAATGGCAAAAACTGTCGCCAAACCCAGGGACGTGAAGGAGATGGACTGGGCTGACCTCGAGCCGTTGCTCCGAAACCACTATGCCCCTGCTGTGCCCACCCTCATCAGGCGGCACGATTTCTACTGGCGGGACCAGAGATCGGGTGAGAGCATCAGTGACTTTGTGGCTCATCTAAGGAGCCTAGGGGGCATGTGCGGGACATGGACGAGGCTTTGCAGGACCGTGTCGTGCTCGGACTCAGAGACCCAGTCCTACAAAGCCGGCTGATGGCAAAAGGTGACATCGCCCTCGCCGACGCCCTCACTGAAGCCACCGCAGCTGAGGCAACCCGAAAATCGGCGAATCAAATGCTGAGACCGGACACCGGGGAACACATCGCGACCACCGAGACGGGCCAGGCGACCAAGGCCCACCCAGAAGCAAGCCACTGGGAAACCACCACTCATCATGGTGACTTCCACTCCGCCTCCGACACCACGGACGAGGAAGAAGAAATACATCAGCTCCAGACAGGACGAGATCGGCATGATTGGTGGAGTCGTAAGTTGGGGACCGAATGTGCTGGGTGCGGAGGTGACCACCCTCGATCAGAGTGCTGGTTTTTCGATGCGATTTGCCAACAGTGCGATAAAAAAGGCCACATCACCCAAGTCTGCTGACTGAGAAAAGCCTACAGCCCCGTCGGCAAGACCACAGCAACTGGAGATGAGATGGCACACCCCCCCAGGGCCAGAGACCGCCAAGCCGAAAATCGCTGGAACCGAGATGGTTGGAACCGATGAAACGGTGAAAACCAGCAGAAAGAGGAAACCCACCAGACGGTCATCATCGGCCACTCATCAACCACAGATGCCCGAAGGTATATGTGGAAGTGGGCATCAAAGGTGAACCATGCAAAATGGAGGTGGACTCTGGGTCCTACCTTTCCATGGTTGCCTGGTGAGAAATAAGGTGGTTGGTGCCGGAAATCCACAAGAGGAGGTTGGAAACCCAGAAACTAATCATCAGAGACTACCAGGGGAACCACATCCCGGTAGTCGGAACCGGACAGTTCGAAGTGACCTTCAAGGGCCGCACAGCAAAGCTTCCCTGACGTTCGTGGACTGAGACCGCCCCAGCCTTTTGGGACTACAGTGGTTCGCACCACTCGGGATCGAGGTTACGGGCGTCGACCACGTCGCAGATGCCGACTGGGAAGAGCAACTGGCATGGGACTTCCAGGAAGTGTTCAACGGCACCCTAGGCAAGTACCGAGGGCCCTCTATTTCCTTCAGCCTAGACCCCAGCATTCCCCCAATATGCCTAAAACCATGCGGGTACCTTTTGCACTCTGGCCCAAAATCGACGAGCAAATTGACAAGCTCATCAAACAAGGGGTCCTACAACCAATCAATCACGCCCAGTGGGAGACCCCCATAGTCACCCCAGTCAAGCCCGATGGGTCGGTGAGAATCTGCGGGGACTATAAGACCACCCTAAATTGCACCTTACAACAAAGTGCCTACCCCGTCCCAGTAGTGCAGCGCAGCACCTTCTACTCTCACTGGGGGGAGGCAAGGTCTTTGCGAAGCTCGACCTGGCGCAAGCCTATCAACAGTTGCCGGTCCACACAGAAACCGCCGAGGCGCAGACCATAGTCACCCACCGGGGAGCGTTTCACTGTAACAGACTCCAATTTGGAGTCAGTGTGGCTCCGGGAATTTTCCAGAGCCTCATGGAGAGACTCTTGCAAACAATTAAGGGGGTGGTGCCCTACTTCGATGACATACTGGTGTCAGCGGCCAACTAACAAGAACTAGAGGGTCATCTAAGGGAGGTACTAACCAAATTCAAAGAGGCTGGGCTAAAGGTGAAAAAAGAGAAATGCCAGCTGTACACAGAGCGGGTCGAGTTTCTAGGATACCTCCTAGACTGACACGGCATCCACCCAACTGCAGAAAAAATCAGAGCCATTAAAGAAGCCCCAACACCACGGAATAAAACAGAACTGCAGGCATTTCTAGGACTGCTTAATTTTTATAATGTTTTCCTGCCTCAAATGCGACCGCGGCGCAGCCTTTGCATAGACTTTTGAACAAGGCGGCCACATGGACTTGGAGGAAATGTGAGGAAGCCACCTTCAACAAAACCAAGGACCTGCTCACCTCGGATGCCATCCTAATCCAATACAACAAGACCCTACCACTTGCCATCACATGTGACGCCTCACCTTTCGGCATCAGCGCCATCCTCAGCCACATGCTCCCCAATGGAAAAGAAGTACCCATCGCCTTCTTTTCGATGACACTCACCAAACCGGAGAGAAATTACAGTCAACTGGACAAAGAGGCCCTGGCTATCGTCGCCACAGTGAAGAGGTTCCACAAGTACCTCTACGGCCGCACGTTCACCAACATCACCAACCCCAAGCCGCTGCTGGGAATCCTGGCAGGGAACAGGGCCATCCCGAACATTCTATCTGCTAGAATGACAAGGTGGTCCGAATTCCTTGCCACCTACAGCTACCGGCTCACACACCGACCGGGAAAGACAATCACCCACGCAGACGCCCTGAGCCACACGCTGTTACCTGACCTGGACACTGACCCAGCTCCCATGACAGCCACCCTCAGCATAGAGATTCTGCCCGATCTACCCATAATCGCGTCAGACATTGCCCGTGAGACTAATAAAGACAAACATCTGGCACGGGTGTTACATTGGGTAGAAAAGGGGTGGCCAGAAAAGGACGATGACGAATCGTTCAGGACATTCCGGAACCAGCAAACAGAACTCTCATTACAAAAAGGTTGTGTACTTTGGGGGGATAGGGTTGTTATTCCAGAAAAGTTACAAGGGAAGGTATTGGAATTGTTACACAAGGGGCACCTGGGCATAGTTAGATCAAAAGCCCTGGCCAGGAGTTACGCCTGGTGGCCAGGGATGGATAAGCAAATCGAGACTTGGGTGGCAACATGCAAACATTGCCAAGAAACCAGACTGAGCCCTCCCGCAGCACCAATCCTGGAATGGGAAAACCCCAGGGGACCATGGTCCAGGATTCACATAGATTTTGCCAGGCCCATGAAAGGACATATATTCCTTATCACGGTAGATGCTTACTCCAACTGGTTGGAGGTAAGCAACATGAAAACCATCCAAAATATTGAACACACCAAGAAAAAATAAACAAAATGCTCTTTATACAACACATAACCCCGAACACGACTGCCAACAAAAGCCCGGCAGAACTATTAATGGGGAGGAAATTAAGGTCCCCACTCAACAGACTGCACCCCACATACAACCCAGAAAAAAACCCCAAACTCCTCAAGCAAAAACTGAACATTCTCCCCAGGTGATGCAGTCTATGCAAAGAACCTTACCGGAGATCCACTTTGGGTACCGGCAACTATAACCCAGCTGACAGGTCCCCACTCGTACCGGCTGCAAACAACCGACGGACGAGCATGGAAACGCCACATCGATCAAATAAGATCAAGAACAACCACGGGAAACACAACCGACACGCAAACAGACAGCCCCCATAACACAAACCAAGAGGGGAGGGAATACCCTGGGAACCAAAAACCAATAGAAAGAAACCAGCTGTACTCACCGGCAAGCAGCCAGCTCGAAGCCTCACCAGGGAGAAGCAGCCAGGCCAGCTCAACCAGCCCAGAAAGACCAGGCGGGAGCAGCAACAACCACAGCTCAACCAGCCAGAGTAGACCGGGAGGGAGCTGCGACGAAAGGCCTGGCGAGGCCTTCCAGGCGGTTCCATCAACGAGGCAGAGAGCAACACCGAACCCGACCGAACTGGCCAGGAGCCAAGCAACAACTAACTTGCGCAGGTCAAGTAGGCAAGTACAAAGCCCCGCCTACTTACGGGACTACGTTATGTAGGACCGTACCAAGAGGGGAGGGGTGTTCTGTACAGTCATTAGCATACTTGCAAGCGCCGCGCTGTGATTGGCCAAAGCACATGGCGATCTCATTGGCCGAGCGAGCTGCACTGATTGGCCTGTAACGAATCCCCCGCGATTGGTGGAAACTAATCGCGGGAGATTCAAAGTGGTGCCATTGGCCGCAGCCGCCGCAGCCAGAGAATAAAAGCCGCTGTTTTTCCCTTTGAATCCCGAGCCGATCTCGGGACCAAATAAAGAGCTGAAACTGAGTCACTGGCTCCGAGTCTCCTTTCCCGCGACGGACATGACACTAATAAACTTATTAAGGTCACAGAGTTGAGCTTATCGCAGTTAGCACTTTCTAGGGATACTGTGCTGCAGAAAAAAACAGCTCAGGAAGAAATAGTTTATTTAGGCAATCTCTCTGCTTTTGGGACAAGGGAGGAAAAAAATGGATCAGTTACAGAAAAAGTACTGACTGGTTATAATGGGGGATATGTGTCCAAGAGAGACATTGCAAAGGTCGTAAATGTACACATTGGTCCCAAAGCTACTTTTTCATCCCTGTTATAATTGTAAATAGTTGTTATCCAAAGCAGCAGCTAAAGGACTATCTGTGCTTGGTTTCATCCCCTGGAATAACCTATGGAAAGAAACCTAGCATTAGGGTTAGGTTATTTCAGGGAAATAACCCTGGAATAACCTAACCCTAACCCTAACTTAGGTATATCTATAGGTATATCTGAACTTACTATGTTTCTATATCACCAAAATGTTGCAATTAGAACTTTGTGCCCTTGGTGGAGAGTAACTAGAGAGAACCAAAGCCAGAACAGAACCATCTCTGTAAATGAATGTTTTGTTTTTCTTCCTTCACAGCAAACCCCAAGACCTAACTGAGAATACCAAAATGGGTGGTCAGCCCCAGGACTCAAATGCAGAAACTGAGGAGAACAAATCCAATTACCCAAATGAGGAGGGTGAACACGACAAGAAATCTCCCAGAGAGCAGGTTAAAGAGGAAAAATCTAAAGACCTAAAGGAACAGAATGAGGATAACACCCAGCCATCTTTAAAAACATCAGATCTGCAGGAAGATAAAGAACCCTCAGCATTATATTCCTCTAGTTCATGGGGAAAAGAAACATCAGATTGGAAGGATGATCTATCTAGCTTTCTTACTCCCGAGAAAAGCACAACTATTTTTTCCTCCCTCATTTCAGAGCAGTAAGTCAGAGTAGCAGAAGATAAGATTATCAGGATTGTTTGTGTTGTGTCCTCGAAAATGATGCCAGGAGTCGGTGACTTCAAATCATGCTCTTTTATTAAAGTAGGAACCGAACTGGCTCTTTGCAAAATGTTCGCGGCTTTTATTCTTTTAGCCGCGGCGGCCGTGGCCAATGGCACCGCTTTGAATCTCCCGTGATTCGAATAGACCAATCGCGGGAGATTCTTAGCGAGCCAATCGGCGCGGCTCGCCTGAACAATCAGAGTGCCCCGCGCTTTAGCCAATCAAAGTGCGGGGATCTCAAGAATGCTAATTAAGGGACAGAACACCCCTCCCCTCTTGGTTTGGTCCTTATGTCGCGTAGTCACGTAGGTAGGCGGGGCTCCGTCTGAGCCTACTGGACCTGCGCAGCTCAGTCGTAGGTCGGATCCCGGCCGGTTCGGTCGGGATCTCTGTTGCTCCTGATGCCGTCGTGGGAACCGGCTGGTCGGTCAGGCCGGGCCGCTCTCCGTAGCTCCCTCCTGGGCCTCCCGGATTGGTTGAGCTGCGGGTTTCGCCGCTCCCACTCGGTCTCCCCGGGTCGGTCGAGCTGGCCTGGCTGTCTCTTCCTGGCAAGGGGTCATGCTGGCTGCTTTCCGGTAAGTATGGCTGGTTTATTCTTCTTTGGTTTTGGTCCCCTGGGTATTCCCTCCCCCCTTGGTTTGTGTTGTGGGGGTCGGTTTCGTCTGTTTGTGCATCGGTGGTCTCTTGGTTGGTAGTCCTCGACCTTAGTTGGTTGATGTGGCGTTTCCAGGCTCGTCCGTCTGCTGTTTGTAGCCGGTACAAGTGTGGGCCTGTTATTTGTGTGATGACGGCCGGTACCCATAGTGGGTCTCCCGTCAGGTTTCTTGCGTATACGGGGTCGCCTGGTGCGAAAGTTCGGTGTTTGCTGTTTGAGTCTGGGGGCTTCTCCGGGTTATACGTGGGGTGTAACCTGTCGAGTGGGGACCTTAATTTCCTCCCCATTAATAGTTCGGCTGGGCTCTTATTCGTTGTGGTATTTGGAATTATGTGTTGGGTGAAGAGTGGTTTGTTTATTTTCTCCTGGATCTCCCCGTGGTCTATTTTCCGGATGGTCTTCTTAGTGAATTGCACCATCCGTTCCACCCTACCGTTCGCCGCCGGGTGCGCTGGTGCTGTCAGCGCGTGGCGGATGCCCCTTTCCGCTAGGAATTTTTCGAATTCCAGCGAGGTGAATTGGGGCCCGTTGTCGGAAACGACGACGTCTGGGAGGCCATGAGTTGCAAAGAGTTTGCAGAGTTCCTTGATGACGGCCTCCGTGGTTGTTGTTTTCATGTTGCTTACCTCCAGCCAGTTGGAGTAAGCGTCTACTGTTATAAGGAAGGTGTGTCCTTTTGTGGGCCCGGCGAAGTCTATATGGATCCTACACCAAGGTCCCCTTGGGGTTTCCCACTCTAGGACAGGTGCTGTAGGTGGGCTTGGCCTAGTTTCCTGGCATCATTGGCACCTTGCTACCCAGGTCTCAATTTGTTTGTCCATCCCTGGCCACCAAGCGTAACTTCTGGCCAGGGCTTTAGTCCTAACGATGCCAGGGTGCCCCTCGTGTAGTAGTTCCAGAACCTTCCCTTGTAGTTTTTCTGGAATGACCACCCTATCCCCCCATAGTATGCACCCTTTTAATAATGAGAGTTCCGTTTGCCGGTTCCGGAATGTTTTGACAGACTCGTCGTTGTCTCTTTCCGGCCACCCTTTCTCTACCCAATGCAACACCCGCGCCAGACGTTTGTCTTTATTAGTCTCTCGGGCAATGTCTGACGTGGTTATGGGCAGGTTGTGTAGAGTCTCTATGCTGAGGGTGGTCGTCGTGGGTGCTGGGTCGGTGTCAGGTTCCGGTAGCGGCGAGCGGCTTAAGGCGTCTGCATGGGAGATCGTCTTACCCGGTCTGTGTATGAGTCCGTAGTTGTAGGCTGCCAGGAACTCGGACCACCTTGTCATTCGGGGAGACAGAATGTTCGGGGTGGCCCGGTTTCCTGCAAGGATTCCCAGCAGCGGCTTGTGGTCGGTTATGATGGTAAATGTCTGGCCGTAGAGGTACTCATGGAATCTTTTTACGGTGGCAACGATAGCCAGAGCCTCTTTGTCCAGCTGGCTATAGTTCTGCTCCAGTTTGGTGAGGGTCCTTGAAAAGAACGCGATGGGTGCTTCTTTTCCGTCGGGGAGGGTATGGCTGAGGACAGCACCGACGCCGAAGGGTGATGCGTCGCATGTGACGGCCAGAGGTAGGGTCTCGTTATACTGTATAAGGACGGCGTCTGAAGTGAGGAGGTCCTTTGTTCTTTGGAAGGCAGCTTACTCACGTTTCCCCCAAGTCCAAGTCGCCGCCTTGTCCAGGAGCCTATGCAAGGGCTCCGCCACCGTCGCCTTTTGGGGCAGGAAAACATTGTAAAAGTTAAGTAGCCCCAGGAATGCCTGTTGTTCCGTCTTCGACTTGGGTGTGGGGGCTTCTTTGATTGCCTTGATTTTTTGGTTTGTGGGGTGAATGCCGTGACGGTCTAGGAGGTATCCTAGGAATTCAACCCGTTCCGTGTATAATTGGCATTTCTCCCTCTTTACTTTGAGCCCGGTCTCTTTGAATTTGGTTAGGACCTCCCTTAGGCGACACTCTAGTTCGGCTTGGTTGGTTGCCGACACTAGGACATCGTCGAAGTAAGGTACCACCCCCTTGATGCCTTGCAATAGTCTTTCCATTAGGCTTTGGAATATTCCCGGTGCCACGCTGACTCCGAATTGGAGTCGGTTGCATTTAAATGCTCCCCGGTGGGTGACTATGGTTTGCGCTTCTGCCGTTTGCTCGTCAACTGGCAACTGTTGGTATGCCTGGGCGAGGTTGAGCTTGGCGAAAACTTTGCCCCCTCCCAGTGAGTGCAGTAGGTGTTGCACTACTGGGACGGGGTAGGTGCTTTGTTGCAGCGTGCCATTTAGGGTGGTCTTATAGTCCCCACAGATCCTCACCGACCCATCGGGCTTGATCGGGGTGACTATGGGGGTCTCCCACTGGGCGTGGTCTATTGGCTGTAGGACCCCTTGCTTGACGAGCTTGTCAATTTGCTCGTCTATCTTGGGTTTAAGTGCGAATGGCACCCGCCTTGGTTTCAGGCGTTTTGGGGGAACGTTTGGGTCTAGGCTGAATGATATAAGGGGCCCTCGGTACTTGCCTAGGTTTCCGTCGAAGACCTCTTGGAATTCCTGGGCCAGTTGTTGCTCCCAGCTGTCGTCGGTGATGTGGTTGACTCCCGTGACTGCGATGCCGAGCGGGGCGAACCATTGCAGTCCCAGTAGGCTTGGGCGGTCGCGGTCGACGATTGTCAGGGGAAGCCTTTCGGTGTGCCCTTTATATGTGATGTTGAAGTGTTTGGTTCTGACTACCGGGATGCGGTTTCCCTGGTAGTCCTTTATGATGAGTCTCTGGCTGTCTAGGTTCCTCCTTTGGATGGTAGGCCCCAAGCGCTTTATTTCATGCCATGCTATCATGGAGAGGTAGGACCCGGAGTCCACCTCCATTTTGCATGGCTGGCCCTCGATGCCTACCTCCACGTGGACCTTCCAGGCATCATTGGTTATGGCGTGGCCGATGGTGACCGTCTGATGGGTCTCCTCTCTTCGCCGGTTATCGCCGCCTCGTAGGGATCGTCCGTTCCGGTCCCATCTGTTGTCCGAGGGGCGATCTCTGGTCCGGGGTGGTGTGCTCTCTCTCCTCCGGTCACTCTGGTCCCATCGGGCCGGGCTGTGGTTCTTTTTAAGGCAGCAGACATGGGCGATGTGTCCCTTCTTGTCACAATGCCGGCAGATCGATTCGAAAAACCGGCATTCGGACCTGGGGTGGTCGCCTCCGCAACCGGCACAGTGGGTCCTCGACTTACGACCCCGCCGGTTCTGTGGGTCGCGGCCTGTCTGGAGGCGATGAATGTCCTCCTCGTCATCGGAAGTGCCCGATGCCGAGTGGAAATCGCCCTGGTGGGTGGTCGTTTCGGGTTGGGCCTCGGCCGACCTCGCAGGGTTGTTCCCGCTGCGGTCCCCAGCGTTCGGTCTGTGCATGCGGTCGGCGGATGTTCGGGTTGCTTCGGCGGCTGCGGCTGCGGTGAGGGTGTCTGTTAGGCTGATGTTGCCCTTGGCCATCAGCCGGCTCTGGAGGACGGGGTCCCACAAGCTGAGCACGATTCTGTCTCGCAGGGCGTCATTCAGGTTGTTGAATTCGCAGAGCCCCCCTAGGCATCGTAGTTCGGCGACGAAGTCGCTGAAACTCTCACCCGACCATTGGTCCCAACGGTAGAACTCGTTGCACCGGATCAGGATGGGTACCTCTGGAGCGTAGTGCCGCCGAAGTATTGGCTCGAAGACGTCCCAGTCCATCGCGGTCACATCGGCGGGTTTGGCAAGCGCCTTGTCCATCTTGAATACCTCAGTCCCGCAGTGGGTCAGGAAGACGGCGCGCTTCATGGGGCCGGTGGCGTCCTTCAAATCGCTGCACTCGAGGAACATGCGGAATCGGTCGGAGTACGATTCCCAGTCCTCGGTGGCGGGGTTGAAGGGTGCGGGGGGTGCAATTTTCGCCATCGTGGTGGTTCGTCTGGCTTCCGTCGGACACGTGGTTCGGTTCAGGGTCTGGATCCCACCCCCGTCGCCAGTGTCATGTCCTTGAAAATGATGCCAGGAGTCGGTGACTTCAAATCATGCTCTTTTATTAAAGTAGGAACCGAACTGGCTCTTTGCAAAAGGTTCGCGGCTTTTATTCTTTTAGCCACCGCGGCCGCGGCCAATGGCACCGCTTTGAATCTCCCGCGATTCGAATAGACCAATCGCGGGAGATTCTTAGCGAGTCAATCGGTGCGGCTCGCCTGACCAATCAGAGTGCCCCGCGCTTTAGCCAATCAAAGCGCGGGGATCTCAAGAATGCTAATTAAGGGATAGAACAGTTTGGTCCTGCAGTTTAGAAGATAATTTCCTAAGGGGCCTCAGTTATACTCAGTTCAGTTTAATCTAACCTTTTCACTGTCTTTATAACAGCTGTGTAACAGCTTCAATTGCTTAAACTATTACATGAAAGGGAAATCCTGTACTATATAGTATTTATCTCATGAATCTTAAATTTCACATGCTAACTTTCTACAATATCAAGATGCAGTACATGGTTTTTTCATGTTGTCATCTAGCAATCTGAGTGAACATATTCATGATGTGCGAAGTCACTATATTGCCTTTGCATAACATGCCAAGATCAATTTTAACTCTGATTTAAAATCAGGGATTTTGGTCACAGCCTATATATGTTTAGCAAATTCAACCATTTTTCTAATTTATAACTCAATGTATTTGCAATCACCAAAAAAGGGTTAACTCAGAAGCCAAAGGTGTGTCAAGTGAACGCAGTCATAGAGAGAATTGTCATCTGTTCCTAGTCTTGAGTTTATTTTTCTCTTCCTAGTACTGACACTGATGATCTAAAGACATCAACTTGGACTGAATCCCAATTGGTGAATCCAGAGTTACAGTCTGAGGTTGAATCTGTTCCTGTATGCATATGGAAGAAGCCTACAGAATGGAAGGAAGAGGAACGCCGTTTTTCTATCCCAGCACGCAAGCCTTCCTTCCATAACCGCTGTGGCTGCAGTACAACTGAGTAAGCTAAGACATCAAGTGATGATGGGCTTTGGGCATTCCGCATATTATTCCACATATTATTACATTCTTCTCATTGTTCCTCCTTTGTCTGTTTTGAACTGTGTTGAGGTACATTTCATGGAATCTTGAGACAGAAGAAGCTAATGTTCAAGCAAACAGCAGGCTGGAATTTATGAAAAGTTATAGATGGGAAAACTTTTCGCTACTGAAGTATTTCCCTGAATGTTTGTAGCTGTCTTAAATATTTGAAGGGTCAAAATGTCCATGGCCAATGAATAGTGGGATTATCCTGCCCACACAATTGTATAAAGCCATTAATTTTAAGACAAAGTAAAGTAATTCGATAGCACCTTTTCTAACCAACCACTTTTATTACGAGGTACTTGTTAACTACAGCTCACTTCATCAGCTGCATATAGTAGATAGGCTAATGTAGAATTTAAATTGGGATAGGTGGAAGATAAGTCAGCTATGCAGTTGCAGTTTGCTCATCAGACTGATCACAAACAACTTAAAAAAATATGATGTCTTAAAAACCATTCTGATTATTGTTTTATATTCAAAGTCTTCCACTATTTCTAATCAAATCACAGATTTTTTTGATCATTTTAAGTCATTTTCTTTTGAACAAGGCACATTGGCTTTTATCACTGTAAATCCTTTATCTAGTCTGATTAAAATATTGGACTATATATTCTGTGCTGTCAGTTTCATTTTGTTTTAAAGCAGTTGAAAATGAAATTCAGGAAATACATTTTGGTCACTTTCCCAATATGCTAATCTTTTTATTTTTGTCTCTCGCAGACGATTGATCAAGCACAGCCCACTGCATCTTCCCAAAGCACCATTTCACAAAAGCATTATGTGGAGACATCAAAGACCACTACTCAGAGGACACAAGGTGAGAGCAAGAGTTACAGGGCTGTATTAAGATCTAGTTTAAAAATATTGGAGTTTTCCTAGAAAATTATCCATGGAAATGGGTAGTAGTAGTGTACGCTGAAAGACAGCTTTTCCATTACCACTATCACTGAACCCAGGAAGCATTAAGCATCCTTCCTCATACTTTCAGCTCAAACAAAGCCAGAGAAATGGGAAATAAAAGCATCCCTATATGAACTGCATGCTTCTGTTACAAGCCCCTAAATTGTAGAGCTGTGTTTCACAACCTCAGCAGATGGGAATTCTTGGAGTTGAGTCCCCATATCTTAAAGTTGCTGAGATTTAAAAACTCTGGATTTCTGAATTGGCTTCTAATTAAACCATCTTTAAACCAATCTTTTCATGAGAGATCACACTGAACCTTTTGGGCAAAGAAGCGCAACTGTGGAGTTGTGTTATATCTATAGAAAAAGTCAGGATTTTATTCTTTTTTGCCCCCAAATTGAAAGGAAACAGGGTTGGGGGTCTATTAGCAGGAGTGCTCAGTGCGATGGCTCTTGTCCTAGGCACAATATGGAGAATAAAAGCATCTGTTTAATAAAAATGAAGAAAAGATATTCTTTGAATTATGGAATCATGCAGTGTTTCTTCAGCAGTATGAAGGTGGCTTCTCATAGCCTTTTTCCAAGCCATTTTCCCATTCCATCATTATTATAACTATAGTATATTCACTCAACTAATTGAGGTAAGATGATGCAATGATTATAAGAGCAGGGCTGTGGCCACTTTTTTTTTTTTTTTGATGTCTTCTGGAATTGATCCCAACACGAGGCGTTTGTGTGACTTCAATGGCATTGAAAGTGGCAGAGGAGATAATCAGGCTCCTAAGGAATTACAGAAAGGTATCACACTTTGAGGCCATTATTTTCTTAGGTATGGGTTGGACTATAAGAACTCTTACAGCCCTATAATTCTATAATTTAGAGGCTCTTGTAAGTCACAATGGAGCAATCTCCTGAAATGAGTGGGTGCTTTCTGAGTCTGATTGTTTTCTGAAGACATTTCATTACCCAAACTATGTAACATTATCTATGCATCCTAGCACTGATAATGTTGCTTAATTTGGGTAATGAAATGTCTCAGAGACCCCCAAGGACGCTTCATTTCAACTCTGAGTTACAAATATTCTCCTTTATTGGAATCTCCTGATAAGATGGATACAAAAATCCTATTTCATTGAAGTATAGACACTGGTTGATCATGGCTCAGTGGCTAAGACACTGAGCTTGTCGATCAGAAAGGTCTGCCTTTGCAGCCTATATAATCTTCAGTTCATTGTGTAGTTACATAAATATTATAATGTAAAAAACACTAAACAAAGGCAGTATAACAGAAAAAAAACAGTATAGCAAAGGGAGAACAAAAACCTTTAATCAGATACAAAACATGTTTTGTATGTGTATGTTTGTTTAAAAAAAAATAAAAAAATAAAAAAATCCTTTAATCAGCAGCATAAACATTTTGGAGACTTTTGTCTTTGAATAAATTGTTATCTATTTACTTATAAATTTATAATGTAGAAACCTACAGTTAAGTACAGGAATCCCATATATCCCGTTAAAGTAATTGAGATAAAGAAGGATTCTTTTGCTTTGAATTCAAATTAGTAGGTGGCTATAATAATAAGGCCACCTTGCCTTACATGTTAGCATTATGACAATATTAGGACTGAAGAGCTTCAAGTTTGCACAGATTTTCTTTTCACTTTTTATCATCACATTTGTGCTTCTTCTTTGTTTATCGCTCATCTTTAATATTGCTGCAATAATTAGACTGGAATAAAGGTTTGGCCAGAAAATCTGTTAAGTTGCACTAGCCTTTACTTCATACACCCCTCTAACTTTACCTGGTCCAAATTAAGTTTGGAGACAAGAATGGATTCTTTCCAACTCCCCTAATAACAACTCATATCTGTACAGAAGTAAGATGTTGCTGTATATTTCTCCCTGATGAAAAGTTTAGTTGAGTGCATCTTGTCATTTCATCCTCCCCATTAGATCTGCTCCCCAGAGAAAGGACTTTTGAAGAATGGGAAAAGGAAGAAAGACTACAGGGCACTTACCAAAGCTCAGATGCTTAGGATGCTTTCCTCCAAAGGAAGCAACAGGTATTTGGGCAACCTAGAATACTTGATTTAATAAGAGGAACATCAACAATGAATAAAGGAAAAGACAAAGCCCTTTTACATTAGAAAGCAAATATTTTCTTCCTATTGTAGATATTAAATACAGCATCTATTTGAAATCTGCAGCTTAATTTTAAAACAATCTTCTGTAGAGTAGAACTGAAAAGAGTAGAACTGTCTATTAAGGGCATCTGGGATGGGAGGTAACATTATTCTATAGGAATGAATATATTTTTCAAGTAAAGTAGAAGAGAGAGATAAGAGAGATTAATTTTAGAAAATGACACTACTTTCCAGATGACTAAAAATATGTTTGAAGGCTAACTTTGGGCTACTTTCTGCTCTAATGTAAAGTTGCAAAAATGTCATGCTTCCAGAAGACACTGCTAAAATACAGGTATTCCTCAACTTACAATAGTTTATTTAGTGATCATTTAAAGTTACAACATCCCTGAATGTGACTTATGACCATATTTCAGACTTACAAGCATTGCAGCATCCGCATGGTCATGTGATCAAAATTCAGGTGGTTGCCAACTGACTCACATTTATGAGCATTGCAGTGTCCTATGGGCATGTGATCACCTTTTGTGACCTTCTAACAAGCAAGTCAATGGGGAAGCCAGATTCACTTAACAACCATTTTACTAATTTAACAAATACAGTAATTCACTTAACAACCATAGCAAGAACAGTCATAAAGTGGGACAAAACTCACATAACAAATATCTCACTTAGCAACAGAAATTTTGGGCTCAATTGTGGTCATAAATCAGGGACTATCTATAGGAATTTTCCACACTTGGTATGAGACTGCAAGCTAGCCGTAAGGTATTTAAAATAACTGAGTGTTTAAAATTAAAACCACAAAGAAGCACAATCCTAAGTATTAGGTCTTCCTTATTAACCATGTTATTCTGTGTTCACAGTTGTACATCAACTAACTACATTTCCAGATAGTGCCAATCTACTTTAGGCATCATAATTCTCAACCACCTTGAAAAACAGGATAAACTCTATGTTTCATCCCAATATCTCCTTTTATAACATAAATTTATCCTGATTGCTTTCATTAAACCAACAAAATTGAAATTAGCTACAGGTGATTTTAAACCAGTTGCATCTGTAACAGGTAATAAAACTTAACTTGGGATTTGGATTGAAATCAACTGTTGCAAGCTTATATCAATTTGAATAAGTATTAGTAGACACTGTACTATCTACTGTTCCAATGATATATAAAATCTGTCCTTTCTAAGATCTATATCTGGTAGAAATCCTAATACTTATTGTACATTATTACTCAAAATAAAGCTCACATTTCAGAGATTCAAACTTGTGAGAAAATCAAATTTTACCTCCATACCTTCATCAATATCAGGAGAAAAAAAAGTACCACCATCTCTAGGATTGTAGACACAGAAAAAAAATTGTATGTGATTGGAAACTCGATCTTTTTTAATGCTATGCTGATTTACCATATTGCAACTTTTGGAATGAATGTCTGTATCTGCTTTTTGTTCCTTCTCTAAAGAATAATCTGGTTTCTCTTTCACGCTTATACTACATTTTGTAGTATAAGTTTCTAAACAAGTAGGAATGGAGGCTAGTAGCCATTCATCAAGGTGCCACCACTAGACTGGAAGAAGTTGAGTTATGAATGCAAGAAAGAGATAAATTAAAGAGATCGTATATGTCAGCTGTTAGTGTGTGCATGTGTCTTGGCAGGCAAAGTAAAGCTATGTACAATCTCTACACAACATTCTGTGATGAGGGAGAGCACTTTGACCCATGTCTTCTCCATGGAGCAAAAGGTAAGAAAGAATATGATTGCTTTTTCTTTGCTATTGAAATTAGTAGCATATTTATTTATTTATTTGGTATGCTGCCCATCTCATACCAAGTATGTTTTTGCTTTTGCCAGACAAGTTGTTGCCAGACTCCTGAAAGCTTTTGTGGAATAATCTGATGAAAAGATCTAAAATAGATTCCACACCGAGGATATCTAGATTTCCTTGGGTGAAAGAAATCAATAATATAATTTGCTTTTAGGGCCTTTTAGCAGAGTCAGAATATTATGTTTGCTTTTCCAGGACTCTCCAGGGCTTGTACCATTTTTACTGCCATCAGAAGGGGAAGAATTCACATCAACTATCTCCTCCTTACCTTACACACTTTGGGTATCCTACTGTCCAAGGATCAGATGTTTCAAGTTCTCCAGTTTATCCCTATTGATGGTCTGTGCTATTTCTTATCCTTGAGCCTAGGAATTTCATAAACTAATATTTTGCAGAATTTTAAACAAGTAATCCTTGTGTGCATGCTTGTTAGTGTGTGTGTGTGTGTGTGTGTACATGAAATAAATATGTAGAACATGTTACATTTGGTTCATTTATATATAAAATTATAAACTAACTGTAGTTGCCTCACATTTTTACCATTTTGTCTTGCTCTTCTTTTTCATACAGCGTATGGCAGTCTGGATTTTTATGACTTTTTGGATGTTGCACGTAACACCTTGCTCTACATTGATCTTGAGGGTATGTAGAATATTTCTCATAGAGTTACAGTCAATATAAAATTATTCTGAATTTCTTTCTCACGTTTTCTATGTTCTCAAGGTTCATGTACCTTTTTTGTAATGGCTCGTGTCCTTCCTCCTTCTCTGAATTAAATCTACATTTGTTCATGCCATTTTAAGTTTGCTTGTGGCTCTCAGATGTCATTAATGCTGCAATAAGATTCAACAGACAATTTGAGTAAGAAGGATGTTCTGTATTGCACATTAGCATTCTTGCAATACCCCGTCCTGATTGGCCAGGACGCGCGGCAATCGGATTGGCTGAGCGAGCTGCACTGATTGGCCCGCTGCGAATCCCCTGCGATTGGAGGAAACCGATCGCGGGAGATTCAAAGCGGTGTCATTGGCCGCAGCTGGCGAGGCCAGTTCAATATAAGCTGCCACCGATCTGAAAGAGACGAGCTGATCTCGGGATGCAATAAAAGAGCTAAAAAGGTCACTGACTCCCGCGTCTTTCCTTCGATCGGCATACATGATAAAGGAAGGCACTATTCTGTCCTTTGCCTCAGATAACTGTAATGTCTGTAGGTTTTCCTAACCCTGATCAATACCTATCAAGTCACTAGCCTTTTAAGATGGCCAGATGCAGAGCTGAAGGACTTAAAAAATTAGGAGTGACCATTTTATATGAATTTACAAAACTTAAAAGTTGTTTGAGGCCCAATTCTAAGATAATTTTATGTCAATTTTTAGCTATAGGATGGTTCTGAAACAGTGGTGGGATTCAAAAATTTTTACTACCGGTTCTGTGGGCATGGCTTGGTGGGTGTGGTGTGGCTTGGTGGGTGTGGCTTGGTGGGCATGGCTTGGTGGATGTGGCAGGGGAAGGATACTGTAAAATCCACATTCCCTCCTCACCCCACTAACCTGCTTTCCAGCTCCGTTCTCCTGTTCAGGACAACAAAATAAGACCCAGCCAATCAGCTGGGAATCAGGAGGCAGAGAATTAGATGGGACTGGCCAGTCAAAGGTGGTATTTGCTGGTTCTTATAACTACTCAAAATTTCCACCACTGGTTCTCCAGAACTGGTCATAACCTGCTGAATACCACCTCTGTTTCTGAAACCTAATCACTACCAGGACCTCTGCAAGATCAGTGAAAAGTCTGGGCCAAAAATGCTTTACTGAGTATAGTATTTCTTCTAGGTTTTATCTGCATGCTACTGAAATTTTCTGTGAACATTCTGTGATATTAGTTTGGCCAAAGCTTGTGACCATAATACAGGTAGTCCTCACTAATTGGGACCAGAAACTCTGTCCTTGAGTTAAAACTTCCACACAACTTAACAGCAACGATTCTGGCAGTCCCAGACGCCATCATTAAGTGAGAACTGCATGGGCTATTGAGCAAGAATCTCATGTGTTGTCTATGTATATAAGTAATAAAGTGTGAGCTTGGAGTAGGTGCGGGGTTCTGGCCCTGCACTTCTGATTGGCTGTTAAGCGGCTGTACCGGATTGGCCCATTCCGGGGAATCCGATTGGCCCTTAACAGAGAGTTCCTATTGGTCATAAAAGCTAGCATTCCTAGCCTGTTATTGGTTAAAACGTTACAAGGGTTGCCTATATAAGGCGAAGGTTACTGTTGTTTTATTGAGAAGTCACTATGTAAATAAAGAGCTGAAGTTCACCGTTCAGAGGCTTCTCTCCATTCCTCCTCACCCATTCTCAAACTTAACACTGGCGACGAGGATGGGATTTGGAGACATCTGAACCAACGAAACTTCAAAGAACACTGAGCACGTGACAGATGACGCCAACAACGGAACCATGTCCGGCGGCATCGTACCACCCGCTCCATTCGATCCAACCCAAGAGGACTGGGAGTCCTACATGGATCACTTCCAAATGTTCCTAGAGACGAACAATTTGAAGGACGCCACACCAGGAAAGAAACGGGCGGTGTTCCTAACGCATTGCGGTCCAACTGTATTTAAGATGGCTAAAGCACTAGCCAAACCCCGAGAAGCAAAGGCGATGGATTGGAAGGACCTCAAACCTCTTCTGCGAGGTCACTACGCCCCAACTGTGCCTACGCTGGTGAGACGGCATGAGTTTTTCCAGAGGAACCAGCGAAAGGGAGAAAGCATGGCCAACTTCATAGCAGACCTCCGAAATTTGGGAGGCCTCTGCGAATTCGCCGATTTAGAAGAGGCACCACGAGATCACTTAGTCCTGGGATTAGATGCACCAGGTGTGCAAAGCAAGCTGATGGCAAAAGGAGACATCAGCCTTGCCGATGCCATCGCCGAAGCCACGGCAGCAGAGGCAACCAAGAAGTCGGCTGCACAACTACAGCGGAACCGCACTCCGGTACCACCACCGGCCAGCGAAATCTCACCTAGTTCAGAAGGGCAGCTGGCAACAACGCACCACGAGGACCTCTCTTTGTTGTCAGACAGCGACGAAGAAGGGGTCCATCGACTGCGGTCTGACCGGGACCCTCACCCGAAGACCTTACGCCCTTGTGCTGGTTGTGGAGCCAACCATGCCAGATCCGAATGCAAATTCCGCGACGCACTCTGCCACAAGGGCGGGAAACTAGGTCACATCGGACGGGTCTGCCGCAACTTGCCAGGACCCAGCCAGGCCTCAAAAGGGGCTAACTATCACCAATCGACAGGAAACCGTCCTGTACGGCGAGAGCCAGTAAACCACTCCTACAGAAAGCGAGCTTTGCAGAGAGAAGAGGCTCACCATACTATCACTATCGGTCACGCCTCAGCCTTGGACACTAAGAAAATCTGAGTCACAGTAGCCATCGAGAACCAGCCTTGCCACATGGAGGTCGACTCGGGATCATCCCTATCGATGGTGTCGTGGAAGACACTCAAGCAACTCATCCCCACAATTCAACGCCAAGATCTACGGTTCCAACGCCTCATCCTCAAGGACTACCAGGGAAATCGAATCCCCGTCGTCGGGTCCTGCCGAGTCCGAGTCTCCTTCAAGAAGCACACAGCGTACTTACCTTTAACGGTCATCGATAGAGATAGGCCTAGCCTACTGGGCCTCCAATGGTTTGCGCCACTCGGCATTGAAGTGGCCGGCGTAAACCGAGTTGGTGGCTGTGATTGGGAGGAAGACCTTATATCTGAGTTCGGGGACATCTTCGTGGACAGCTTAGGCAAGTACAAAGGGACCCCGATCTCATTCAGCTTAGATCCAAAAATAGCTCCCATTCGTTTGAAACCCCGTCGAGTTCCATTCGCTTTAAAACCGAAAATCGACGAACAACTTGACAAACTGATAGCTCAGGGGGTGTTGAAGCCCATCGATCACTCCCCTTGGGAAACCCCTATTGTAACACCCATCAAGCCAGATGGGTCAATCCGAATTTGTGGGGACTACCGGGCCACCTTGAACCACGCCCTGCAGCAGAACGCATATCCAGTCCCGGTGGTGCAGCACCTCCTTCATTCCCTGGGGGGCGGGAAAGTTTTTGCTAAATTGGATTTAGCTCAAGCATATCAACAATTACCAGTGGATGAAAAAACGGCACAGGCCCAAACTATTGTGACGCACCGCGGTGCCTTTAAATGTACCCGGCTGCAATTCGGAGTGAGTGTAGCCCCGGGGATCTTCCAGAGCCTTATGGAAAGGTAATTGCAAGGAATTAAGGGCGTGGTCCCTTATTTTGATGATATTTTAATAGCAGCCCCTACAAAAATTTTTTTTACAAGACCGGTTAAAATTAGTCCTAAAAAAATTCCAAGAAGCCGGTCTTAGGGTTAAAAAAAACAAATATAAATTATGTACTGACAGTGTTGAGTTTCTGGGGTACCTGATTGATAGCCAGGGCATTCACCCTACGGAGAGTAAGTTAAAGGCGATCAAAAATGCCCCCAGGCCACGAAGCAAGGCCGATCTCCAGGCGTTCCTAGGCCTCATCAATTTCTATAATGTATTTTTACCGCACAAAGCAACCGTCGCTGAACCGTTACACCGATTGTTAGATAAAAAAGCAATGTGGTTATGGGGTCACCGCGAAGAACAGGCATTCTGAAATGTTAAAAAACTGCTCACATCTGACTCTGTACTCATGCAGTATAATGAGACTTTGCCGTTAGTTATAACCTGCGATGCATCGCCTTTCGTGGTGGGTGCCATTTTGAGCTACGTGCTGCCTAATGGAAACGAAGCCCCTGTTGCATATTTTTCAAAGACTCTTTCGAAAACAGAGCAGAACTATGGACAAATTGATAAAGAAGCCCTCGCAATTGTCTCAGCTGTGAAAAGATTTCACGAATATGTGTATGGGAGGGTTTTTACCATTGTGACTGACCACAAACCATTGCTAGGGATAATAGCCGGGGATAAGCTGACTCCCTACATATTATCCCCTAGGATGACCCGATGGTCAGAATTCTTAGCTGCTTATAATTATCGGTTGCAATATCGGCCGGGGAAAGCCATTCCCCACGCCGACACATTGAGCCGAGCACCGCTTCCTGAGTCTCTCGACGATCCAGCACCAATGGTAACCACGTTGCAAATTGAGGCACTCAACTCACCGCCACTGACTGCACGAGACATCACGAGAGAAACCAAGCGCGACCACACCCTAGCACAAATCCTGGGTTGGGTAGAACGCGGATGGCCATTGGACCAAGTATCAGATGACTTCACACCATTCAAGTCTAGGCAGACTGAACTCTTCTCCCAGAAGGGCTGTATCATCTGGGGCGATAGAGTCGTTATCCCAGAGCGGCTCTGTAAAACGTTGCTGAGAACGTAGCACGAGGGCCACCCCGGCATCGTGCGAATGAAAGCACTTGCACGAAGCTACACATGGTGGTCGGGCATTGACAAGCAAATCGAACAGTGGGTTAAGCTTGCCCCCGGTGCCAAGAAGTCAGCAACGCCCCACCAAAAGCCATGCCTACTGAATGGGAGACACCTCGTGGACCCTGGTCCTGAATTCACCTGGATTTTGCGGGACCAACCAAGGGCCACACCTTTCTGCTTACAGTCGATGCCTACTCAAATTGGCTCGAAATTCATCGTATGATGACTATGACCTCCGAGGCAGTCATCAAGGTTCTCAACAGACTCTTTGCAACCCATGGACTACCAGACGTCCTGGTGTCCGATAACGGGCCACAGTTTACTGCACTAGTGTTCGAGCAGTATCTTGCTGATCACGGCATCCGCCATACGCTCACCTCGCCTGTGCATCCTGCGACCAATGGCCGAGCAGAACGCATGGTCCAATTTGTGAAGAGAACCTTGCAAAAAGTAGATTACAACAACATTGATGACAAGGTCAATCAAATCCTCTTCTTGCAACACATCACCCCACATAGCGTCACTGGCAGAACTCCCGCCGAACTGCTTATGGGATGAAAGCTCCGCTCCTACCTCGACCGGTTGCACCCTGCTTCTGAACTGGAGAAACCACTAGGATCCAGCGGCCGCTGTTGCACCTTCCAGGTTGGAGACCTCGTGTATGCAAAGAACTTATCGGGCGACCCATTGTGGGTGGAAGCGACAGTAGTACGTGTAATTGGCCCCAGATCCTATCTTGTGCAATGCCTTGACAATAAACTTTGGAAATGGCATATCGACCAATTACGGTCACGACTTGCAGCAGCCAGTCCGCAACTCCCCTACAACCAAACTGAGGGGGAGGGTACGGAAGATGTGGAAATCCTAGAGAACCCGCTCGAAGGAAACTACGATTTAAATGTAACTCAAGAAGCAGAGCTGGAGGGAGAAACGTTTGCTCCTCAGGGAATTGCGGAAAATGTGGGAAATGACTTGGAAGCAAACTCTGAACCAGAGGCAGCCCCACCACCAAGTGGCGATCTACCTCAGCTGGATTGCAACCAGCCAATACAAAAGAAATCCAAAAGACTAAAAAAACAACCGTCCTATTTAAGGGACTATGACTTGGACTAAGGAACCAGGGCGAAGGGGTGTTGTGTATGTATATAAGTAATAAAGTGTGAGCTTGGAGTAGATGCGGGGTTCTGGCCCTGCACTTCTGATTGGCTGTTAAGCTGCCGTACCGGATTGACCCATTCCGGGGAATCCGATTGGCCCTTAACAGAGAGTTCCTATTGGTAATAAAAGCTAGCGTTCCTAGCCTGTTATTGGTTAAAACGTTACAAGGGTTGCCTATATAAGGCAAGGGTTACTGTTGTTTTATTGAGAAATCACTATGTAAATAAAGAGCTGAAGTTCACCGTTCAGAGGCTTGTCTCCATTCCTCCTCACCCATTCTCAAACTTAACATCATGTGACTGCAATTTATGATTTCCTGCTGGTTTCCTCACTGATTTCTTCTCAGAAACTGGCAGGAAAGGTTGCAGATTACAATCACGTGACCACAGGAATGCTGAAAGGGCTGTAAGTAAAGTGACTGGTCATAACACCATTTGTTCAGTGCCATTTTAATCATAAATTATTACAGTAAAAGTTATTCTCTATTATTCTCTATACTAGGTGATTATCAATTTGTGCTTTTTAATTGTCCTGTCCTGTTTTTGTTCTCTTGCATCTTCTGCAGCTTTTGAAAATGTTCAGAGGATTTTCCGAACCATTAAAAAGGATATGATAGCCATTGAAGAATTGGAGCCAATTTTAGCATGCTTGGGGGTCAGCCTTAGTCCCCTAATTATACAGCAAACACTAGAACACGCTACAATTACCAGTAAGTATATGCCTATTTCAGTGTATGCTGGATTGGAAGAGATGGTACCATTAAAAAGATTATAAAATTTGATATTAAACTGAAGGTTGTTACCAAGTTTCTTTGGTCTTTGATTTCAACAGAAGAACCAGATTATTATCAGAGACAGAAAAAAAAATCTGAACTCATCCAAGTTCATCTCAAAGGAAATGTGAAGTCTATAGTTCCAAGTTCTTTTTTAATATACATCAAAATTAAACACTAGAGCAGTGTTTCTTAACTTTGCAACCTTAAGTTGTGTGGACTTTAATTCCCAGAATCTTCCAGTCAAGGTTGAGAAATACTGCACTAGAGACATTGCCAATTTCTTTGCTTTATCATTCTACTATATTTATTATGAAGATAGAAGTTTTTACTATAAATTGAGATGAAAATTAGCTGCATCGAAGAATGAGGAGGAAAGTTTTGAGATTTTCAGGTAATGTTTTACATCAGTTACTCAAAATGACATCATATTTTCTGTCCCAGTAACAACAAGTTCATGTTTGACTGAAATGAATATCCATTCCTACAAAGTCCAAATACATATCAACTAATAAAAACCCAATTAAACCAATTGTGCCAAGACTACACACTTTTGATTCAATAAACCAATAAAGCTGGACTTCAGCAGTCTCCACTGTAGTGCTCATTCTTCAAGGTAGCTAAGATTCAGTTTATCAATCATAATAGTTAATCAATAATTTGCCTAATAGGAAACTATAAGCATACGGATGTAAATGTGGGGAAAGAGGTTCCTTTATACAGTACATTCCTGAAGTCTCCCTTTTTCTTTGACAGAGGATGGGAAATTGAACATCTCAGAATTTCTGACATCTGTGAGAGGATTATTAAGTCAACATATGCGTAAGTGTTCGCAGCTCATGAATTAGGTTCATGGTAAAATGTTATCTAGCCCAGTGGCCTCCAACCTTTCTGACACCAGGGACCAGTTTTGGAAGAAAAATTGTCTTCCACAGATGGGAATGGAGGGGAGGAGAATAGCAAACTAGAGTCTGCGTATGTGCCAATGAAGGTTTGGCTACTAGCTCACCTCTTGCACAACACAGTTCCTAACAGGCCACTCACTGGTACTAGTTCATTGCCCAGGGCTTGGGGCCCCCTGTTTTAGTCCAGTCTCTGTAAGTTACTTTTGGGTTGTTGTAAGTGGATGCTATCTTAAACTGATATAAAAAAAGATTGATGTACTGTGAAAAAATATATATGTGTATAATTCCTAAAATTCAAAAAGTTATGGTATACTTATTTTCTGAACTAAAATAGAAGGCACACTTTGCTTTTTTTATTAATGGTTCTTAGAATATCCTATCTTTAGAAAAGCTCATCCTCCTGTGTTGTATTTATGAATCATTGATTGGGAAGGAGATATGGCTAAAAGGAGAGCAAAGATTATCAAACAAAATAAGCACTTCTTGAAGATAAGTCATTTATGTTGCTCCTGCATGAAGAATGATGGATACTGTGGATTCACAATAAAATTGTAATTTTCTTTTTACTATACTGGTAACAATACCTCTGGGAATCATTGTGTAAAATATTGTTATTTGGCAGTATGAGTGCAGATAGCACTTTTATAGAGATTCCTTACTTCAGCTTGACACGTACAGTAGTTAATAATCTCATTACTTCTTCTGATTGTTACCTATAGATGAGTATGGTATTTTGGACAGAGAATCTTTTCAAGACTTTCCTACTATGGATGACTCCGTAGTAGAATGGAGAAGAAATATTTTGCTTGATAAGGGGATACCACTTTGTTATGCTCACTTGATTGGATTATATGAACCAGATGAAGAGATCACTATTGACAGCCTAGAGAAGAAAGCAAATAAATTTCAGAAACCTGTTGGGCTAAAGCAAACCAACAAAGCAACAGCTGCAGTTTCCGTGGATGTAAAGGACAAAAAAGACCAAAGCACAGAGTGGCCAAAGATTAGATCAAAATATGGCTATACAAGCCATGACACACTGTTTCCATTAAGTTCCACTCTCCCACTTGGAGAAAGTAAAATATTGGCCACACAGTCAAGGACAAGATGGCCATTGAAAAAGCCCCCAGTACTACCTGATCTTTCTTTAGTTCCTCATGCAAGCCTCAGTAGTGAAAGTATAAAGCAGAAAAAGAAGAAGAAAAAGAAGAAGCTTTCCTTCCAAGATGATATCCCAACTAGGCATGATGAAGACAAACAGGAACTTGATGAAGACAAACAGGAAATCGAAGCTAAGAGAGATGAAAGTGAAGATATGGGACATTTAGAAGATCTATCATTTCAGGAAGGTGGGTTTTGAAATTTTGTACATTTAATGTAGTATACACTTGAGCTTCCATGTTTTGGATCATTGAAATGTGGTTAATAAGTCATTTTTGACAGATGGAAGTCCAGTCTCTTCTTGAAAGCTTCCAGTGATGAAGCTCCCACAAATTCTGAAGGCAAGCTGTTCCACTGATTGATTGCTCCCACTGTCAGAAAATTTCTCCTTATTTCCAGGTTGAATCTCTCCTTGTTCAGTTTCCATCCATTTCAATAATATCAGCGTCAGCTGAAGTTAGAGTTTCTTATGGATACCTATTTAAGATTGTAGAGCTATTATCTACCAGGATTTTGCACTGCTTTAACCTTGACAGCTCATTGCTTCTTCCTGACTATGTTGCATATATCAGCTTGCTTTTTACTCTGGTCTACCCTATATAATATTCTATATGAGCTTCAAATGTATTGAACTACAGCCCTTATAATTCTCCAGAAATTTCCATGCCCACTGAATCAATATTCCATTTTTGTCTTTTACTTTCTTATCTCTGATATTCAGGCTTTTCAATGAGAAGCCTTATGCAGGATGATTTATGTATTTTCTCCTTTGAGCAATCATTCCCAAATGTTAGGTAGGACCAGACCCTGGATAGTTTTACTCATAAGATGTGGAGGACTAAAGAATAATGGTATTAGATTATTCATGTGGATAATCAGTTCATCCCGTCTATTTGTTTTATCAAACTAAAGGATCAATGGTGTTGGTATGCTCCATACTATTCTGAATATTAGGAAAATCTAATTATTGTCTTGTTGGATAAGCATTGAGATTTAGCAATAGCAAATAGCACTTAGACTTATATACCACTTTACAGTGCTTTACATCCCTCTATAAGTAGTTTACAGAATCAGCATATTGCCTCCAACAATCTGGGTCCTCATTTTACCACCTCAGAAGAATGGAGGACTGAGTCAACCTTGAGCTGGTCAGAATGTGCAAACTACTGTATGTTTTTGATTATCTATCATGGCTACATTCTACATGGATATCCATTGTGAAGACCAATAAAGTAGATGCAATCTAAAACAATCTTCCTCAACTTGTACCTTTCAGATATTTTGGGACTGCAACATCCAACATTTCCAGTCATATAATCCAAAACAAATCTGAGAGTAGTACATTAGCAAAAGCTTCCTTAGAATAACCCATGAAGACATGAGCAAAACCCTTTTAAAGTTCCAAAGAATTTTAACAAAATTTATCTGCCTCATCCTAGCTAATTGATTTCATACTGTGCTATATTCTTGTCTTGTTAATTGCCCTCTGATATAGGTAGTCCTCAACTTATGGACATAGTTGCTAAATGAGACAGTTGTTGGCTGAACTTTTCCCTACTTTACAACTTTTCTTGCCATAGTTATTAAGTTAATCACTGCAGTTCTTAAATTAGTTGTATGGTTGTTAAGTGAATCTGGCTTCCTCATTGACTTAGCTTCTCAGAAGTTTGCGAAAGGTGATTGCATGTCCCCAGGATGCTGCAACTGTCATAAATATGAGGCAGTTGCCATCCAAATTTTAATCAAGCGACCACGGGATGCTGCAATGGTCGTAGGCGTGAAAAATGATCGCAAGTCACTTAACTCACTTTCCTCAGTGCTGTTGTAACTCCAAATTGTCACTAAACGAATGGTTGTAAGTTGAGGACTATTTGTATTTTCCCAGATTTCTGGTGAGTCATTTAAGAAAGCCCAGATGGGAAAGCTCTTTAGATAGCAATTCTGCAGACATTTTGTTTGATTTTTTTTCCTGTGAAGGGATTGAACTGGAGCCACACGATCCTTTATCATCAGCCTCATTGCCTTTTAATGACAGTGAGTAGGACATGACCAAGCATTCTGATGGTAAGCAGTCACTATGGATGACAGCAAAATGTTGTGTGGAATGCTGCTTATCTCAAACAGAAGGTGCAAACTTGTCCACAGTACTTTGCTGGACCCTTCATATCATGACAGGATTGGCCCTCTTGATAGGCTTGGGGCAAATGACCAGCTTTTATGATGCTTAAGAGAAAGACTAAGAAAGCAACACTGAAACCAGCTTCCTAGTGGGATGAACCAGAGGCCAAACATACATTTAGGAATGAGGCTTTTTCTTTCATGTCAGATACAGTATTGGTTATTGAAAAGATTGTCAAAGAGGAAGGAAGGGGGAGTTTCTAAACTGTAATTTCCTACTTTCAAACCATGAGCCAGAGAACAAAAAGATGTCTAACATTTGGATTTCATACTGGCTGCCATGCCAAGCAACAATCTGGCTTGTTTAAAGTATCTTGCTTAGTTAGTTTTTAGCATTTGCTTTTAAATTTAAAACCCACTAGATGATATTAAATGAAGAGGGATGTCTAATCTGCTTCTTTTTAGTGCACTAGGTTTTTGTTGTAATTTAAGAAGCAAGAACAAGAATAGTTAGCAACAATGACATCATAGTCAATTGCTTCCAACTATAGACACAGAAAGTATCAATATAAAAGAGTTAACACAAGAAACAAGAGTTAACATCAGAAACTTCAAATTGTTTCAGCACACATCTCTATATAACATGTATTTTGCCCCAAACTAGCATGTTTTTTCAGCCTTACAGAATATGTTTGATGTCATCCAAATGCTTCTGGAAGATAGCATCAAAAGTCATGATCTATACTCCACCCTGAACAAACTGGGAATCGGCATGAGTGAGACAGAATTCCAGGAAATGCTGCAGAATGCAGATGTGGCAGGTTAGTCTCTTCGGTTCTTTTGGGTTTACATCTTAGCCAGGTTTATGATTGTGCTTCTATCTAGCTTATATTCTGATCAAGCCCAAGAGTACCACCAGAAGCCTTATACCATATCAAACTAATGATCTTCACCTAACCAACCAAAGATATTGAGATGCCAGGAACAGAGCCCAAGACCTACAACCAAACCCTTATGCTTATTATTGAACAGTACTACAGTACTTTCCATAAAAGATAAACCAAGTTCTCATGTTTTATTTGCCACTATCCAACTGTTAAATCACATAACCTCAGTCTTTTTGTTTTATACTGTATGTTTGTGCTGATCAACATGATTTTTCATTGTTTGCATTGTATCTACATGTGCATCCAATTCTAATAATAATGTGGTAAACAGTTCTTTTCTATGTCCTTAATTGACCTTTAATTACTTAGTTCACTTTTCTACCCAGAAATTGAATAATTTACAAGTTATACCATGTGAAGTATTGGATAAATCTACTAAGATTGCAGTGAAATGGAACCATCAGATCCAAAATTATTCTAGCCAAAAGGAAGGGCTTTTATTTCCAGTACATCTTAATTATACATTTTTTCTATTTTGTGGAAGAATTAATAAGTTTTTGTCAGCATTGATGGCTACTCCAATAGAGATCCAGTTATTACTGCTTTACTATCACATTTATTGACAGGAAATTAAGCATGGATTCTTTAACCAGATTTATTGAGAAAAATGTTCAGTTAGACAAATTTCAACAAGTGGCTTCTTTGAAGTTTCTGTCATATTATGTTCAATCTATGGAAGCAGGAATAATTGTGGCGAATTTGTAAAAATGGCTGTATTTTTAACTAAAGAAGCTACTCTTCTAGCATTGGAACCATATGATACCATAATAACCAGTTAATTCAGTACTACCTTTTTTACTACAAAGTAGGGGTGGGATGCTACCGGTTTGGCCCAGTTCTATAGAACTAGTAGCTCTGAAGAGCAGCAGACACTGAACCAGTTTGCTGCGATGACCTTTTGGTCATCTGTTTGACCCACCTGCCTGCCCCAGCCCTTGACTGGTCCTTTATTTCCTGCTTTTTCAACCTCAGCTGCTTTGTGCAGCACAGCTGAGGTTGAAAAAGCAGAAAAGAAGAGGATTTTCAAACGCTGCGCACCCATGCACAGCACTTATTAGCTGTCCGGGTGGTATAGCTGATGGTTTTTTGCAAATGCTATACACGCATGCACAGTGCATGCCAAGAGCATGCGCCTGTGAAGTAAGTGCACACACGCAAAATGCACTCTCACTGAACCAGTAGTAACACCAGTTGAATCCCACCCCTGCTGCAAAGGTGTAAATATGACACCCCCCCCCCCAAATAGGTCTATATTTAGGCAGTTGAAGCCATTCCACAGAAAAACCAGTGCTCTGTTCAATCTATTGTTTTAGTCTGTGATTGTTGTTTGATCTATTTCCAATTACCATGGCAATTTCTGAGCATTTGATAATAAAGATAATGCACACTTCATTTGAAATAAGAATAAAGCTTTAAAAATTATCTACAAACTTCCAGCTAGCAATAATCATCATCATCATAATGTTAAGAAATTGAAGTAACAAGAAACAATCGATGAAAATGTTCCATCTGAATGACCAATAACATTTTTGCTAGAATTTCATCTCCACACTGTCATATCTGCGAAGCAAGACCCAAAGTTCATTGCAAATGACTCACCGAAAAATGTATGTGATACTGAGGGGATATCCATAGCTTCATAATATAATTGCTATATAATATTGCTATATATGATGTTCTGTATGGTCATTTACATTCTTGTAGATGCCACGCTGTGATTGGTCAAAGCGCGCAGGGATCCGATTGGTCGAGCGAGCCGCTCTGATTGGCCCGCTGGGGATCTCCCGCGATTGGGGGAAACTAATCGCGGGAGATTCAAAGCGGTGCCATTGGCTGCAGCCGCGGCGGCTTGGGAATAAAAAGCCACAGTTTTTCCCGGGGAACCCAAGCCGTTTTCGGGACCAATAAAAGAGCTAAACCAAGTCACTGAGTCATGGTCTCCTTGCCGCGCCAGACATAACACTGGTGACGAGGATGGGATACCAAGGCTAATTCCCCACCAACACGTGTCTGGAGGAAGCGAGACCGACGAGATGGCCAGCATTGCACCCCCCGCGCCCTTCAATCCCGCTACCGAGGACTGGGAATCATACAGAGACAGATTCCTCATGTTCCTCGAATGTAGCAACATGAAGGACGCCACCGGGCCGAAGAAAAGAGCCATCTTCCTGTCACACTGCGGACCCACAGTGTTCAAGATGGCAAAAACTCTAGCGAAACCCGCGGACGTCAAAGAGATGGACTGGGCTGACCTTGAACCATTGCTCCAGAACCACTATGCCCCCGCTGTGCCCACCCTCATCAGGCGGCACGATTTCTACCAGCGGGACCAGAGAACGGGCGAGAGCATCAGCGATTTTGTGGCTGAACTGTGAAGCCTAGGGGGCATGTGCGGGTTCTCGGACATGGATGAGGCCTTACGGGACCGCGTCGTACTCGGACTCTGAGACCCAGTTCTACAGAGCTGACTGATGGCCAAATAAGACATCGCCCTTGCCGACGCCATCGCTGAAGCCACCGCAGCCGAGACAACCCGGAAATCGACGAACTGCACATGGAGACCAGACACCGGAGACCACACCGTGACCGCCGACCCAGGATGGGAGACCAAGGCCCACTCCGACACCACGGACGAGGAGGAGGAGATCCACCGGCTCCAGGCGGGACGTGACCAGCGAAATCGGCGGGGTCGTAAGTCAGGGACCGCGTATGCTGGGTACGGAGGTGACTACCCTCGAGCAGAGTGCCGTTTCTTCGATGCAGTCTGCCGGCACTGCGACAAAAAGGGTCACATCGCCTGAGTCTGCCGATTGAGAAAGGCCTACAGCCCCAGACGGCGGGACCACAGCGAGCGGAGACGGGACAGCACACCCCCCAGAGCCAGAGATCGCCAAGCCGACAGCCGATGGGACCGGAGCGGACGGAACCGATGAGGTGGCAAAACCCGGCGGAAGGAGGAAATCCACCAGACAGTCATCATTGGCCACACATCAACCACCAATGCCCGAAAAGTCTACGTGGAGTTAGGCATCGAAGGCGAGCCATGCAAAATGGAGGTGGACTCCGGGTCCTACCTCTCCATGGTCGCCTGGCAAGAAATCAAACGCTTGGTGCCTACCATCCACAAGAAGGGGCTGGAGAACCAGAGACTAATCATCAAAGACTACCAGGGAAACCGCATCCTGGTAGTCGGAACCGGACAATTCAAGGTAACATTCAAGGGCCGTACTGCAAAACTTCCCCTGACGATCATGGACTGAGACCGACCCAGCCTTTTGGGCCTGCAATGGTTCGCACCGCTCGGCATCGAAGTCATGGGCATCAACCACACTGCTGAGACCGATTGGGAACAGCAACTGGCATGGGACTTCCAGGAAGTGTTCGACGGCACCCTAGGCAAGTAATGAGGGCCCCCCATCTCCTTCAGCCTAGACCCCAACATTCCCCCGGGTACCTTTTGCACTCAGGTGGGTACCTTTTGCACTCAGGCCAAAAATAGATAAGCAAATTGACAAGCTCATCAAGCAAGGGGTCCTACAACCAATCGACCACGCTCAGTGGGAGACCCCAATAGGCACCCCAGTCAAGCCCGATGGGTTGGTAAGAATCTGCGGGGACTATAAGGCCACCCTAAATTGCGCATTACAACAAAGCGCCTACCCTGTCCCAGTAGTGCAGCATCTTCTACACTCACTGGGGGGAGGCAAGGTCTTTGCAAAGCTTGAACTGGCACAAGCATACCAACAGCTGCCGGTCGACGCAGAAACCGCTGAGGCGCAAACCATAGTCACCCACCAGGGAGCGTTTTGCTGTAACCAACTCCAGTTTGGAGTCAGCGTGGCACCTGGAATTTTCCAGAGCCTCATGGAGAAGCTTTTGCAAGGAATTAAGGGGGTGGTGCCCTACTTTGACGACGTGCTGGTGTTGGCAACCAACCAGCTAGAACTAGAGAGTCGGCTAAGGGAGGTGCTAACGAAATTCAAGGAAACCGGGCTAAAAGTGAAGAGAGAAAAATGCCAGCTTTACACAGAGCGGGTCGAGTTCCTAGGATACCTCCTAGACCGGCACGGCATCCACCCAACTGCAAACAAAATCAGAGCCATTAAGGAGGCCCCCACACCCAGGAATAAAACGGAACTGCAGGCATTTCTGGGACTGCTTAATTTTTACAATGTTTTCCTGCCCCAAAAGGCGACCGCGGCGGAGCCTTTGCATAGGCTTTTGGACAAAGCGGCCACCTGGACTTGGGGGAAACGCGAGAAAGCCGCCTTCAGGAAAACCAAGGACCTGCTCACCTCGGATGCCATCTCATCCAATACAATGAGACCCTACTACTTGCCATAACATGCGACGCCTCACCCTTCGGCGCCGGCGCCATCCTCAGCCACACACTCCCGGATGGAAGAGAAGCACCCATCGCTTTCTTCTCGAGGACACTCACCAAACCAGAGAGGAACTATAGCCAGCTGGACAAGGAGGCCCTAGCCATCGTCGCAGCAGTGAAGAGGTTCCATGAGTACCTCTATGGCCGCATGTTCACCATTATCACAGATCACAAGCCACTGCTGGGCATCCTGGCAGGAAACCGGGCCACCCCGAACATCCTATCTCCCAGAATGACAAGGTGGTCCGAATTCCTTGCCGCCTACAGCTACCGGCTCACACACCGACCCAGTAAGACTATCACCCACGCAGACACCTTGAGCCACTCGCCATTACCCGACCTAGACACCGACCCAGCACCCATGACGAGCACCCTCAGCATAGAGACTCTGCCCAATCTACCCATAACCGCGTCAGACATTGCCCGAGAAACTAATAAAGACAAACGTCTGGTGCAGGTGTTACATTGGGTTGAAAAAGGGTGGCCGGAAAAAGACAACGATGAAGCATTCAAGACATTCCGGAACCAGCAAACAGAACTCTCGCTACAAAAAGGGTGTAGTACTGTGGGGGGATAGGGTTGTTATTCCAGAAAAACTACAAGGGGAGGTATTGGGGTTGTTACATGAGAGGCCCCTGGGCATAGTTAGAACAAAAGCCCTGGCCAGAAGTTACACTTGGTGGCCAGGGATGGACAAGCAAATCGAGGCCTGGGTGGCAAGATGTGAACACTGCCAAGAAACCAGACCGAGCCCTCCCACGGCACTGATCCTGGAATTGGAAACCCCCAGGGGACCATGGTCCAGGATCCACAAAGATTTTGCCAGGCCCACTAAGGAACATACATTCCTTGTAACGGTAGATGCTTACACCAACTGGTTGGAGGTAAGCAACATGAAAACCACCACCACGGAGGCCGTGACCAAGGAACTTAGCAAGCTATTCACAACCCACGGCCTCCCAGATGTCATCGTGTTGGACAACAGGCCCCAATTCACCTCGCTAGAATTTGAAAAATTCCTAGCGGAACGGGGCATACGACACGCATTGACAGCTCCGGCACATCTGGCAGCAAACAGGCGGAACGGATGGTTCAATTTACGAAAAAAACCATCCAAAAAATCGAACACGGGGAAATCCAAGAAAAAATAAAGAAATGCTCTTCATACAACATATAACCCCGAACACAACAACGAACAAAAGCCCGGCAGAACTACTAATGGGGAGGAAAATAAGGTCCCCGCTAGACAGGCTGCATCCCACATACAACCCGGAGAACCCCCCAACTCCTCTAGCAAGCACCGGTTCTTTGCACCAGGCGATACCATCTACGCAAAGAACCTAACCGGAGACCCACTGTGGGTACCAGCAACCATAACCCAACTGACAGGTCCCCACTCGTACCAGCTGAAAACAACCAACGGACAAGCCTGGAAACGTCACATCGATCAACTACGATCGAGAACAATCACAAGAAACACAACCAATCTGCAACCAAACACAGACAACCCCTCTAATACAAGCCAAGAGGGGAGGGAATACCCCAGGAACCAGAACCCAATAGAAAGAAACCAGCAACACTTACCGATAGACAGCCAGCTCGAAGCCTCACCAGGAAAAAGCAGCCAGGCCAGCTCAACCAGCCCAGAAAGACTAGGCGGGAGCGGCAGAAACCGCAGCTCAACCAGCCCGGGTAGACCGTAGTGCGACAAAAGGCCCGGCGAGACCTTCCAGGCGGTTCCATGGACGAGGCCAAGATCAACAGAGAACCCGACCGAACCGGCCGGGAGCCAAGCAACAACTGACCTGCGTAGATCCAGTAGGCAAGTACGGAGCCCCGCCTACTTACGGGACTACGTCACGTAGGACTGGACCAAGAGGGGTGGGGTGTTCTGTACAGTCATTTACATTCCTGTAGATGCCGCGCTGTGATTGGTCAAAGCGCGCAGGGATCCGATTGGTCGAGCGAGCCGCTCTGATTGGCCCGCTGCGAATCTCCCGCGATTGGTGGAAACTAATCGCGGGAGATTCAAAGTGGTGTCGTTGGCTGCGGCCGCCGCAGCTTGGGAATAAAAAGCCGCAGTTTTTCCCCCGGAACCCAAGCCATTCTCGGGACCAATAAATGAGCTGAACCAAGTCACTAAGTCATGGTCTCCTTGCCGCGCCGGACATAACATATGATAATAATGTGCATCAGAGAGTTATTAGAAGGAAACTTTTTGCAAAAACCATTGTATAAGGTATGGAAAGGAAAAACTTGATAAGCTCAAAATGTTTTGAGACAAGATGTTTTTCAAACAATGAAGCAAAACTGAACCATTTGACCCCAATTGCACAAGTTGTATTTGGAGAAATAAGGGTGAAGTGTTTGCAGAAAAGGAATATCTTGACAACTGTAAAATAAAGTGGCTTTATCACACTTTGGAGGTGTCAAGAGCCAGTACTACAACCAATATTATGCAGGCATAAAAATAATAATGGATTCAACAAATATCAACATATCCTAGAAGCTAATGTTTACTGTTGCTGAAGAAACTGAAGGTAGAAAGAAACTGGGTATTTCAGCAAAACAATGATTTGTCCAAATCAATCATGAAATACTTACAGGAAAAAAAATAATGGTTTATGTAGGATCTTTTCAGTTCCCAAAATTGCATATTATAGAGATATAGGGAGACCTCAAATATGACCATGCATGAAGACATAAAAATATTTTCTTAGCTAGAAAAGTTCCACAAGGAAGAGTGGGAAACAATGGAAAGAAAGAATAGAAGAACTACAGAAAATTACTTGGAAGCTATCATTTCTGCAAAAGGAGTTATTATAAATATTAAGCAGGAAGGTGAACATTCTTTTCTTATTTTGACTCAGTAAACAACTGCTCTTATAGGATAAGGTGCAGTCAAATTTGCACAACAATGTTGTACTTAACATTGTACCATATAGAAACTATATCAGTTTATTTCTAGATTCATTAATGCATATAATTTTTCAGGATGGAGGGTGGATGTAAACTTTTGCATGTGACTATGAATACCCTTGATCAATATAGAATTAGGAAATTGTACTTCTCCAAATAACATTGGGCTGCAGTTCCCAAAGTTTATGACTTGTTTTCATATTGGCTTAGATTGATACAGTTGAGAATCTAATAACTACTTGAAGGCCCACATTTGCTTCAACCTTCTCTAAAGGATCAACTGTATTATATATAAATCCCAGTAAATGAATACTTGTAACATGTTTGCCTATTGCCATTGCAGAAGACGGGACAGTAAATTTCAACAGCTTCATATCCTTAATGGAGAAAATGTATTTCTTGAGTGAATTTGCAAGTGAGTAAACCAAAATACTGTTTTCAAGCCGGGAAGGAATATGGTAGATTTTCATTTCAGTCTCAATGTTTGTACCAGCTTAAACCCAAAAGAAAGCCAGGTAGAGTTTTATCTTGCTATGGTGCATCCACAAGGCAGGGTCACAAAAGTCAAGATAGTGGCTATGACCATGTGATTGAAACTTTGCCTCTTTTTAAGTACTCCATGTGACACCCATAAAGATGAGGAGCGATAAGTGGACAATTGCAAGCCTCTTGACTTTTTCAATCCACACTGACTTGTCATCAATTAATTTAAATGCTCTTGATCTTAAAAATGAGAAGAGTTATATGTTTCAGCTCCAAGAGTTAGAACTTCCCATCACATTAGAATTCTAACATGAGAAAAGAAAAAGAATTTCCAGGGATCAAGCATAAAATGAAAAACTTCTCACTTATTGAAAGGACTCTTAAAATTCCACAAATTGTTAGGGCACAATGTTTTAACCCACATTTCTACTGGGAGATTTTTCAACAATTTCTCAATGGCAATTGTCATTAGTAACAGCCATTTCCTCTCTTTGTCTCTCATGGTTTTTTTTATCAGATTATTTTTTAAAGTTATATTTTTGTACACTCATTCCAAAGCAGGCATGGAGGTAGGTGATAGTAGCAGCTGCCAAAAATGAAAAAAAGAGAATGTTTGCAGAAATTTATGTATTTATTTATTAAATTTAAATGTCACCCTACTGTTGAAACAGCTCTGGGTGACTTACAAAATGAAAAAAAGATAAATATAAAACAGTTAAATAGTAAGAATTAAATAAAGACTGAAAACCTCAGAGACAGACAGCACAGCAGTGGGTCTTTTCTCTTACCCCATCGTCTACCTTCAGTGTAGGGTGCCACTATCAGAGTGGAATTTTTACAAAGGATCCTCCTTCAGAGAAGGAAAAAAAATTAATATTTTCTTAGGATGAGAAACGGCTGACCTGGAAACTCACATTTCAGCTAAGACAGAATGTAGCAACTGAATTGTACATCTTGATAGATCTGGGACAACATAAACTGTAAAATGACTCGCCTCACCAAAAACAATTGTTCCTCTGACTCTTAGTGAGCAAAACTGAAAGTTTTTTTTTATTAATTGTTCATGTCCTCTTCAATTTTCATTCTGCATCTTTGGTGGCAACATAAATAGCATTTAATGACAAGAATTGGACATGTTTGCAATTTTGCAGTTTTGAAACGTACAATTCAAGCCATTGACAAGATAGAAGAAGACAAGATGGTTCTGCATGATCTTCCTTTCTTTATTAGAAATATGGGTATCCAGCTGCATGAAAATGAATTAGAAGAAGCCCTAAAACAGGTTGCTATTGACGGTTAGTACAAAATAAAGTATTTTTCATCCATGTCACTAGAACCTAGCAGACATTGTACAGATAGTCCTAGCTTAGTGGGGACTGGCAACTCCATCACTAAGATAATTCAGCAGGACATCATATGATTGCAATGGTGTCACTTCTGCCATGCTCATTAGGCGAGACCTTATGTGTAATTTTATTGCTAGCTTCTCTATTGTTTTTGTTTGTTGGAAACAGACTATGAAGTGCACAAAATGGCGACCACATGATTTTGGGACATGGCAATGGTCTTAAATATTCCATGGCTGCAAAATGTTCAAATTTTAATTATATGACTACAGGGACACTGTGACAATTGTCAGTGCAAGGACTGATCATGAAGTTACTTTTTTACTACCATTGTAAACTTTGTACAGATATTAAATGGGGCAGTCATTAAACAAAGACTATCTGTAACAAAGAACTTTTGTTCTATACAAGATTCTGAGGTGACAATGATACAGTGCTTCTATAATCCCAAAAGTTGGCATCCCAAGCAAGAAGTCCTCAACTCATTCTTAATAATAATGATTATAGCTTTTATGTTACGTTGTTAAAAATTTAGAGGGTGGGACTGGGTATTTTTCCCATATTATTATTTTTTGGGGGGGATAAATGCTTCAAAAGTTCACATGTGTTGGGAACTTCTTCCTTCCTGAAAGGTAGTCCTTTTTATAGGTAAAACCAAAGCCCAATGAATGTATTCTTGTACTACCAACTTTTCTACAACATTGTGTGCTCAATATCAGTTCTTATTTCCAAGAATCAACTGCCATGGTAAAAATACTAAATCAGTTCCTGTTCTCCCATTCACTTCTCCTCTTCCCCTGATTCCTTATAGTAAAAGACAACAAAGCCCATCAAAATACTTAAGATTAAGCAGGCTAATCATACCCAAATATTTAGTTTTTAGGATGTTGGAGGGAAAAATCTAGTCGTGCTTGCGAAGATTAATATGATAAAAAATTTTCTTTGGTGTGTGGTGCCTTTCTAAAATCTGCAGACACTGAAAAATGCCACAAAGAAACATTCATTGGCTTTCTGATTTGTCTGGTTTATTACTGCATGGACAATCTACTACATTGGCAAAGTATCCTCTTCCATTATGGTCCAAGGAAAGTCTTTTCTCCTAAATTAAATATTAGAGATCTCCGCTATAGAAGGCCTATATTTCTTCCATTGGCCTCCCTTCTCCTTGCCCTTTATTTTCAAAGATATGCCCTATCTATTTATGGAGGTATCATCTGTCTACCTGCCTATCAGTCTATCATCTATCTTATTCTTGGCTTGCAGGTAAAGGAAAGATAATTGTGAAAGACTTCATTGAAATTCTTACCCGCAATCCCCAATTAAAAGAACTGTCAGGTAAGTTAGACTGATCTTTGAGAAAGAGAGGGATGAAGATGTAGCTGAGGCCTTCAGCCTTCCTACGCAATCATTTTAATAAATTTCTTACACTGTGTGGACCTTACATTGTGTGTTTGCTCTGCAATTGTATGATGATACTTGATCAGGGAACTTCCCCAGAGGTATTTAATCAAGCTTATAATACAGTTATACAAAAATCAGATAAAGATCATATCCAATGTGCTAATTATGATCCAATTTTATAGAATAATGTTGATACAAAGCTCTTAGGAGCGATGATAGCAAATGTATACAGCAAATACTATTGTTATTAAAAATGATCGAGAAGGGTTTGTAAAAACTAGACAAACAACAGACAATAGGTTAATTGTAGATGTAACAGCCTTGTATAAAAATGAAGACCAATTTGTAACCTTGTTGTTAGACACTGAAAAACCCTTTAAAAAAAAACATACAGGCAGTACATATTTGCTGTACTCAATAAGTTTCGATTTAATTCAAAATTCATAAAACAGATCAAAATGTTATGAGTTTCCCACATCTAAACTAGCAGTGAGTGGCATATTTTCTACTACTTCCTTGTTATTTAGTGGAATTAAACAAGGATGTCTACTTCAGTCTTGCTTTTAATGTTTGCATGGAACCCTTGGCTTGTATTATTAGACAACATGGGAAGATTTATAGAATAATATGTAATTTAGTTGAACATTAACTGGTTCTGTTTGCAGGTGATAGTTTTCTAATATTCTTCCATATATTTCCAAACCTTACACTACTATTCCAGTATTGATATAAATGATATTTAGCAAACTAGCAGGATATTCTATTAATTACCCCAAATTGAAGTTGATGCCAACAGCTGAAAATAATATTACTCATTCATTTAAGGAATATCAATTCTGTATTTGTACTGAATCCTTTAATATTTAGATGTGAGAGATATCTCAGTAATATATAATATAAATAAAATATATAGAGAGATTTCTTCAGATATACAGTAGAGTTTGCTTTCTCCTTGTATGATTGCATACTAATTCCATATCTAGTTGTTGATGTCTTTTGCATCTAAGCTTGTTAAAAAGTACACAAGTGTAATTAATGACAGCCAGAAAGTCATCAGTCATAAAATACTAAGCCATTTTACTAGCAATGTTGATTTCTCAAACAATATGGAACGAAAAGAGGTCCAGTTTTTCTGCATATGTATGAAAGTCTTCTGAAGCCACCTCTTGTCATCTTAACAACCATCTCCAAGTCTTCTTGAAGTTATGGATTTGCTTGGGTAAAAGGGTTATTGCTACTCTGTCATGGAGGACAGGATATATTTTAGCCTTCTCAAGTTTTTTAATATCTACTTTTGATATATACATACACATAATTTTCTGTTGCTGCTGACCTTCAGGGGGAAAATGTTTTTCCACTGGACAAATATAATGATATACAAATTTATCAATGCCTGGCCTAAGATAAGGGAGCTGCAAGAAATACTTCATTTTTTTTTTCCTGTTTCATGAATGGCTGGCAGGTTGTTCATTAAACTAATTCCTAGTAAGGCAGGGATGAAAATTGGTGATTAAGAAGTTAGAAGCCCAAAAGAGTGGATACTGATATTATCTTCCTGCAAATCTCCCAGTTTTTCTTTTGAGGATCTTATCCTTATCAGTTATTGTAATGCACATGCATGAAGAGTAATAGACAAGATACAACTTATTGTAAGACAAGATACAACTTATTGTGTTAACAATGCAAATTATCTTAAAAAGAGGATAACTTTTATTTGGGGAAGGAGTGTGTCAGTGTATGGAAAGATGCATTAACAGGCTTGCAAGATAATCTTAATTAAATCCCTTCCCTATTTGAGTACTTAAGCGAAAGGGGTCCCAGGGTAAGACAGATCTATATTGAAAGTGTGTTTCAAATAAGAGGTGGGAGGGGGGGAAAGAGATGCTACCTAAGAAATAATCAAACAAGAAAGGCAAAAAACCCCGGTTTTCATTTTGGGACTTGAAAGATCCTGTTAATCAGAATCAGTTTATTTTGTATTCGATTTTGCAAGTCTTAAAAGTACAAATTTCCCACCATCTCTTTTAATTGCTTGATCCATTATGGTGGATCGTCCTAGGTTTCTTTTTTTGACTGCTAAGCCACTGGGAGGGCCTGCTTTTCTTGTCTGTTTGTTTCTCAGATAGCATCTCTTCCCCTCATTTCCCAAGGTCAGCCACACATTTCATTGTATTGCCCTTCCCTTCAGAGCTCATCCTCCCAAATTCCCAGGAGAAAATAGGTTGTGGGCAGTGAGAATGAACCATAGCTATGTCACGACCCTCTTCTGACAATTTCCCACAAGCATATCAGGTGTCCTATAAATCATCTGCTCCAGTTGACTGGCAAACAGACCCAGCTTCAGGAATCTTCTGATCTCCTCCTCTCATGTCTTGTATGTCTAATGTGGATGGAGCTCAAAAATTTTCCCCTACTCAGTCTCTGCTTTACTTGAAACTCCCTTCATCCCATGGAAGTGCTCCTCCTGCCTCTCTAGTCTGATGGTTTCCGAGGCAGTATCCCTTCATTTCCCATATATTCCAATCGCACATACATTCACAGAAATTAGACATGCTTATCTCTACCTTCATCTACCTGCAATCTGTTCTTTATTAAAATGTCATATCTGGTAGATATGCACAAAAGTGTCTCGTGCAGATTTATTTAATGCAGTACTGTAAAGAGAATTTCCAAAATCAGATTATGTTCTGATCTAAGCTTCCTTAGAAAGCATAGAACACAATCTTAGTTCCGGCAAAGCCTCTTTTATTTCAATGGCTGTGAATTACATTCATTCACAGACTTCAAGGCTTCACAAACAGTCTTTCAGGGGAATGTTTATAAACACCCATATTATCACACTCGGAATGCTGCCAGAAAACTAATTGCCAATTGCAGGGCAAGGACAAATTTGACATAGAATCAAACAGAACTTTTCAAAGCTTCAATCAACCAGACAAACTAATTGCTTCCTGCAAAAGCTCACATCCCATTCACTTTTCTTTTATGTCTCATGGGGCCAATCATCTCCAAGGTGTGGCCTTACTACTGAGTCGACCCTGCTTTCTCAATTGTTCTTGTCTTCTGGTAGCCCTGCACATGCACAGACTGGGAACCGGTTTCATAAGCTCCCCCGTATCACTGCTGTCTGAGTCTGAAGGCAGCTGATGACTGCCAGACTGCCTGGCCCATCCCTGTCTCTGATGCAGAGCTCTCGTCCGAACCCTCCTCAGTCTCCAAGACTGGCTTAGGTTCCTCCCCAACATCCTTACTACTGTCCAACTCTGCTGCCAACTCCGTCAGCCACTGGCGGGTCACAACAGATTCAGCTGGAATTGTTGCTATTAGGTTTTCAAAGTGGGGAACTTGAACTCTTCACTTAATAGATTTTGTTTTTCCATATTGAAATTTTAAGCAAATTGACTTTCTTGTGTAGTCCTATTGGAAATGAAGCTGGCTTTGAACATGGTACTGTTTTTGTGTCCTGTTTTTTTTATCAAGGTTCTCAACTATAGATGCTTCTATTTTCATTAGTTTTCCCACCATGCCTAGAAAAGAAGTAATAATTGGTTTCCTTTCTCTATGTCTTTAAGGACATGTGCTTCCATTATATGGGCCTACCTGTGTTGACTCTCTCTTGTATCTGATGCCTCACCATTTGGTACATCTGACAATGGTCTGGAATCTTTAAAAAGGAAAGAAAATTCCAGTTTTTACCACCCTTTCTACCTTTTTGGATGTAAAACGAAGCCTGCAAAATTCTGGCCAATTTCACATTGTTTTTTTTTTTTCTTTTAAAAACGAAGAAGAAAGTACCACTTCTGTCTCCATCATTGAACTTGTAAAAAGAAAATAATAGTTCAATAAAAAGGTTTTTTTTAAAAAAAAAATCTGCTGAATTCCATTAGACTTGAATTCAGAAATAGCAAAAAAGCAATCAAGGTCCCTTCAGAACCAAATAGTTAGTTCGGCAGCTCAGGACAGAATGGCCATGGATGGCAATGATCAGTGGGAATGAATGTTGTTGGCATATAGTGCATCATAGCTGGTTAGAGTAGATGTATTTGCCTATGGTGAAATGACAGATCTATATCTATATTCAATTTGTTCAGCACAAATTGAAAAACACTATTTTCAATGTATAGGAGGGAAATAGGAGCTGGGGGTAGGGGAACAGATAGAAGTCTAACACCAGACTTTCCTGCCCTTGAAAAATCACCACACTGGTCTTGGTTAATATCTGAAGATCAGCCCTAATTTTTACCTGATAACCTGTCTTATCTTGAATCTTAGTAACCATATAGACTGATTTTCCCGAAGATAAAGCCTAATCTGTTTTTTCAGGTCTTCCAATGGTGCATGTATCACTACTATAACTGACTCCATCCATCTGCTGCTGGCTGCCCTCTTGTTCTCTTTCCTTCCATCTTTTCCAGCATTAGAGTCTTCTCCAGAGAGTTAAATCTTCACAAACTGTGTCAAAAATGGGATAATTTAAACTTGGTCATTTATGCCTTAAGAGAAAATTCTGGGTTTATTTGTTTAATGGTCCATTTGTTTGTATCTCAAGAAGCTTCTCCAACACCATTTAAAAAAAAAAAAATGTCAGTATTCTTCCTGTCTTGCTTATCGTACTAGTTATTATTTTGGGGTGGGTCTTCTAAGGGTCCATTACTTCCCAATAAATTTAGTACTATCAATTCCCTTATTCTAAACCAACTTGCTATGCATGCAAATCAGGATGTGGTGAATTATATAAGTATTTCAAATCATATGAAATGTGATAAAGTACAGAATTCAGGTTGCAGTGTTTCATCCAAAAGAAAACAGTAGGTATATTTACTGATAACTCCCTAAATAAAAATGTGACTTTGTCTTACCCCTCAGCGTTGAAAAATACTATTCAAGCAATCAACAATATTAAAGAGAACAAAGTTTCTCTGAAGGACCTCAAAACCACCCTCCAGAATATGGGCATCTATTTATACCCACAGGAGTTCGAGGATCTAATTCAGATGATTGCAGCTGACAGTAAGTACTGCTGGAAGCACTCTTCTCAGATTCTTAGTGTTACCAGGAAAAAGAAATTGATCTCTTCAGAAAGTGTCTCTTTAAGGTAAAGATTTCTGTAAGCCAAGTATCTGTTGGTGGTTATATGGAATATATGTTTCTATAGCTTTCTATAACGAGGCAGAGAAAACCCAAATAACCAAAGATCCACATACAAATACCCGTGAAAACCTCAGAAAACATACACACACACACACACACACACACACACACACACATGTAGGTCTAGGTGTGTTCGGATCTTTACAATACAGAAGCCTGATGATGGCGGATGAGATTCTGCCGAAACATTGCTACAGCTTTAGAAGCACAACTATAATGATGTGGGAAAATACCCGAACAAAGCTTATATATATAGACACCCCCTGAGACATCCAGCCCAAACACACCCCAGCCAGCCACCCAGATGAAACCTAACTTTCTAATAAATGACAGCTGGCCATTCAACCAAAGCCAAGCCACACTGAAAGCCCCCAATACAGGAAACAAAATTTTGCCAGCCAATCAAGATAAAAAAGCGCTGCAAAACAGACAGAAGATATTAGAAACACCAATCAAGCAGAACACAGCCAACTCCAAGACCAATAAACACAGACCAAGACTCCCAACCAATCAGGAGGAAGAAAAAAACCATTCAAGCAAAGCATGAGGCTAGCACCAAATTTAAAACAGAAATGGCTGCAAAGGCTGACATACATGCTGAAGACGAACCCAATATACGAGCCTGATGATGGCAGATGAGATTCTCCCAAAACATCGCTACAACTTTTAAAGCACAACTATAAAGACATGGGAAAATACCCGAACAAAGTTGAATACCATACATTACCTCAGCTTTGTTTGGGTATTTTCCCACATCATTATAGTTGTGCTTTTAAAGTTGTAGCAACGTTTCAGCAGAATCTCATCTGCCATCATCAGGCTTGTGTATTGTGTTTGTCTGTGAGTCAGGCTTTCATAGCCGTTTCTGTTTTAAATTTGGTGTTAGCCTACTGCTGTGCCAGAATGGTTTTTTCTTCATCCTGATTGGTTGGGAGTCTTGGTCTGTGTTTATTGGTCTTGGAGTTTGCTGTGTTCTGCTTGATTGGTGTTTCTAATACACGTGGTACAAAAAGATCTGCTTGTAAGTTTCGACGTGGTTTCACTATTCACTCAAGTCCTGATAAAAGAAACTCTGGAAATCATCAAAAACAAATACCAACCACCCAAACACCTCATGGAACTAGCAGAACACTGCTTAAACCAACACATATTTCATATACAAAAGACAAAGATACAAGAAAATTGAAGGAGCCCCTATGGAATCACCACTGTCACCCGTCGTTGCAAACTTGTTCATGGAAGAATTCGAATCCAGAGCCAATCAAGACAAAAAAAAAAGCCACAAAACAGACAGAAGATATAAGACTAACCTGAGCACAACCAAGCCCCCACCTAAACAGAACACACCTCCAGCCAATCAGAACACAGCCAAGCCCCCAACCAATGAGAACACACACCCCACCCAATCAGAACACAGCCAAGCCCCCACCCAATCAAGTCACACCCCCACTAGCAGTTAAAAGGAAGAAGCAGCTGCAAGCTCACATCACTCTGAGAAGCACAGAGCTGAAGACCAAGCCTGAAGATGATGAATGAGACTTCATCGAAACGTTGCCTAGATACTTCCAATCTCACGCGGGAGAAAACCCAAATAACCAAAGATCCACATACAAATACCCACGAGAACCTCAGAAAACTTATATGTGTGTGTGTGTGTGTGTGTGTGCGCGTGTGTGTGTGTGTATGTATATGTATATGTATATGTATATGTATATGTATATGTATATGTATATGTATATGTATATGTATATGTATATGTATATGTATATGTATATGTATATGTATATGTATATGTATATGTATATGTATATGTTTTCATAGATTTTCATGGGTACAGGTATGTAGGTTGCATGGGAAAAGACCCAAACACGCCAAGTCCTACATATATATATTTATACACACATACATACACACACACACACACATACTCACACACATACATGCACATACATATCCATGAACATACACACATACACATATTCCAGCATTATTGACCCTTTCTAAGTCATAGAAAAGTTTTAGTTGTTTGGACTTAGTTAATAGTAGGATGGCAGATCACAGGAAAATCTAAGGGCTGTAGGCAAGAATCTGTGGTCCAGAGTTGTTTGCTGTTTTTGCTATATAGTCCCCCTAGGCTGGTAAGAATCTTTGGATTGTGGTGGGATAGAAATGTGAAAAATAAATTTAAAAGATAATGTAGCAAAAAGAAAAGCATATCTTTGGGAGAAATGTGGCATTGTAATCTGAATAGAAAAGAGGCAAGGTTCACAATACAATGCCAAGAGGATGTTTTTGTTACTTAACTGTAGGAAAAGGAATGGCAGAGCTTGGGGACAGTTGAAAAGGATAAATGAACCTAGAGTTCCTATTTAGCCACAAGAGAACTAAGTCCAATTCACCTTGAGAGTCATTGGCCCTTATCTAACTCTAAGCAAGTACCAACCATTAGTTGAGAAGATTCCTGTACATTAGCTTTTAGCAATAAATTAGTTTAATTGAATCTCCACATGTGGACCTAGTATTTTGTGTCTGGCATTAACCCACCTTGACTCTCACTTGGAGTTCCACTGAATGTTGATCTGATCATACAAAAACAGACAAGATAACCTTCTATGAACCGACTATATAAAGGAAAATATCTGTTTATTTATAATTGTATGAATTTCAATAACAGACATAAAAGACAAACCAAAAAGGGAGAAAAAGGAAAAACAGAAAAGTGCAAAAAATAGGAACCATATAAGTGACTTCCAACCTTCTTTCAAATAGATAATTACATTCTTATTGTCCCCCTCCTCTCTTATATATTTTGATATTTTCTTAATTTTCAATTCATAAATATAAATTCATTTTTTTCTTCTTTCAGCAAAAGATCAGTATAAAGTTTTTCATTTTTCCAAAGTTCTTGTTGTTTGTTCTCTGACCAATTTGGTCAGTTTTGCCAGTTCTGACATTTTTACAATCCATTCAAATACTGTGGGAATTTCATTATTCTCCCATCATATATAAAGTGGGGGGGATTTAAGCAACTGCTGATTAACTGTATTCATTTTCCAGGAGAAGGAAAAGTTGATATTGGGCAAGTCATAGAGAAGATTTTCAAACTAAAACGCTTTTCAAACATTGACGGTGAGTGAGTTGAAACAGGGCAGGATATTTCTTTGGTAGAAATAGCAAAAGAGAAAAATAGTACTGAGTACTATATCACCAGTGCAATCCACCCTTTTATTTATTAAACTAACTTACATAGCTTCCCAGAAGGGTAACATTGAAGAGTGAAAAAAATAAAAACACAATATATTAAAGAGACAATGAATTTTATTGAAGCTCTCATAATAATAATAATAATTTATCCCACCAATTACACTATGTCAGCTTCATCAACATCTGGGGGGAAAGCCGGATTTTCACTGCTTTCCTAAAGAACAGTGGTTTCTGATTTTACCAATTCTCTTAAGAAGACTATAATTCAGGGAAAGGTGGAGGGAAAAAGAAGAGAATGGCCACTAGTAAAACGGATGAAATCTACTATGCTAGTGAGGGGGGCAACCAGGCAAAATGAAAAAAAAAACAAAATTGGAATAGATCTTGGAGAAGATCTATCAACATTGCTGCTAAAAGTTACATTGACATGATGGCTCAAAATATATTTCTGACAATGCACAACCGAGTATGCAGCTTCTGAGTGACATTAATGAGGAACACAAGTCAAATGATGGTGATTGGATGCTATCATATTTATTGGTCACTCTTAGCATCTGAGTTTATTGACAAAATTATCTTGCATGATCTTGTTTCTGAAAGTTTGAGTGGATATGAAGAACACTGCTTCTCTGGAAGTTGCTGAAAATGTCATATCTTCTTCCAAATTGTGCCTCTATTAGTCTTGAAAATTGAAGATGAATAAGGCCTGATGATCACTTGTACCTCTGGTCCTGAATGAGACTTTTGCATAACTTGTACTCCATGATTATTGTCAGCATGGAATCTGAAATTAGATTTTGCTTTTGAATCTGAAGCATAGATTTCTTTGAAATATGCCCAAGAGAATGCAAGATTATTTCCAAAATTGGAAGTGGGATTCTTGACTGTTGAATCTTAATGAACTATTCTAAGCATAAATAAACCAGGAAAGGTTTAATGATATGTGTTAGACACAAGTAAACTAGGACAGGTTATGAAAATAATTTTCAAAAGCAATGTCTTATGTGATGTACTTATACATGTTTGGCTTCATAAATCCTGATGATTAATATCAGCCCTTTGAGATAGACCAGGTCAGAAAACAGTCTCCTCAAAAATGACTGAAACTATTTTACTGATATAGATCATTGTAACAGAATCTTGGAAGCCTAAATATGTTTTTCTTTCCCTTCCTCTTATAACTGGAGGAATTAAAGAGGAGCCCTAATAAAATTATTTTTAATATTTTCCCATACTACAAACCTATTGCTATATAGTTCTTCCAATATTATCTCTTTGGCTCACTACAGTTGGATTGTTGGATTTTAGTGGGTATAAAATACATGCAGTGTTGAAGATAATGTCATAGGAAAAAATACAGTAAGCCAATTATCGAAAAGCAAATATTTTTTAGAAGTCTAATCTTATTTCTCCCTCTGTCCTCTTCATAGTTCTGAATTATATCATTGAGATCATTGACCAATTCAAGGAAACAAAGTTGAATATTTCTGAAGTGGAGAACTCCTTCAATAATATTGGAATTCATTTAACCAAGTCAGAATTAATGGAGGTCACTGAGATTTTGTCAAATGCTGGTGAGAATTTTGTTCCCACTCTGTTTTGGGGGAATCTGGTGGACATCTTGCTCAGAAGATGGAGTCTGGCAGGGATCTATTAGGGGAACTGGAGTTGAAATAGTTCTTTCAAAAGTGGCTGTTGGAAAACATGGAAAAATAATTATGGATCAACTGATTTGATCAACTATACATAGCCATGGTGAATTTCATGTACATTTTGGGCCTTTCTTTAATACTGGAATTCCAAGTTACCCTGCATATAGTGTCACCAATACACAATAATGCAAAAGCTCTCACTGCTAGAATTATTTTTTATGAAATAAAAATAAAACAAAAAAACCCCTCACTTTTTATTGATGGGAATTCTTCAAAAAATAAAAATAGTGGATTCAATTTGCCTAGAAAAAGACCCAGATTATCTAGTACATCTCCTTAGAGGGAAAAGCCAGTGTAAATTAACCAGGGTTTAAAGGGTATGCAGTGTGCTAAAGATGCTGGTGATAGGCAGAAATCTCCTCATTTTCCCTCTCATTGTCTTTTTCCAAATATCCACAATGGCCTTTTTCTGAATTACAAACCACTCTCCATCAATTGGGGGAGAGTATCTGCATCATGCTCTCCAGGTTCCGAGCATGTCCACCAACCTGAAAAGCCTTTGGCCTTTGCCCTGACCCCAAGAAATTTACAACAGGCTAAAAGAAATTCAACATTGCTACAGTACTAGCTAGCAAAGGAAAAATAGCAACAAAATCCAAGATATCTGTAGGATATAATATTGAGAAAGTCTGGTAGTTCAAAATTGTGTTACTCTTGTTCCCAAGAGCCTTTGAGAAGTAATGAGCAACCAACAAACTTGAGAGAAGAGAAACTTTGAAGAGAAACGTTTCTCTCTATGGAATTTTGATTTTGTTTGTTCTGCCCTTCACATGACCATTTGATGCTGTTGAAACTTGAATACTGAGGAATTGATGGCATAGAAATGGAAATAAGCAAATAAGTTTGAGATTTTCCATTTGGAAATAGACTTCCATCACATTAGCACTGTAGGGCTCACCCTGTGGGGGTTTTTTTTGTGGGAGAAGGGCGGATTATAACTACCTAGTTTCATCTTTGTTTCATTTGATCATTTACACTTTCTTAGAAATTCCTGGCCAAGGAATATGGGTTATCTATCCTTTTATTAAACTGTTAAATATCTATCCCTTTATTAAACTATTTCTGGTGAAAATAAATTTTTAAACTTCTGTCTTTCCTGTATTTCTGAGCTGATTTCCTGACTTTAACACGTATGTTAGACAATCTGCCATTTTATGTGATGTTATTATCTATGGTTCATTATGCTGCAACAATATTATTAGCTGATTTGGTTGATCTGATAACATTTAATGGTTTCCTTTTTTTCCCCTTTATAGCTGATGAGACCGTGGATGTTAAAGAACTGATATCAGCTATGAATGAAACTAGACGATTTAAAAATTATACTGGTAAAGTTTTAGGAATGTGTTATGTGGGTAGCTTGGTGTCAGCTCTTTACTGTGAGGTTTATATGCAACTTTATCACATCAGTAGTTAGTCAGTCACTCTTTTATTGATTGTTTTATATAGTCATCCATCTCACACAAGTGACTTTAGCTGGCATACAAGGATTTAAAAACAAAACTCTTATACCATATAACCCCAGACAACCAATGATATTATGCAATAATCCCATTCACAGGGAGAAAAAACACAACAACAATCACAACACTCAACTAACTTGACTCAAATGCTTATGAAAACAGCCAGTTCTTCAATGCCTTACAAAAGACTAAAAGGCTTGGGACAATCCAAATCTCCAGGGAGGTGATGTTCCATAGGATTGGCACAGCCACCAAGAAGACCTGACTCTAGGATCCCACAAGAAACATTGATAGAAGGAACCTAAAGCATGCTTTCTGTAGCTCTAGTGAGGCCAGCAGAAACAATGGGAGAAAAGTGCTGCAAGTAGCCTGCCATATCATGAAGGTTTTATAGACTATAACCATCTGGGAGCCAACGCAGCTTGCAGAGCAGTGATTTGGATAATGAGAAATGCCAAAATAGCTGCATTTAGGACCAACCACAGACTTTGAATGCTCTTCAAGGCATCTCCATATGGAGTGCATTATAGTAATCCATAAGAGAAGTACTTAAGGTCTGAGTCACCCTGAATAGGACCTCCCTGTTGTGCACAATTAGCACACAAAACATCTGCAAATGTTCCCCTGGCCATGGCTATCCTTCATGCAGGAGGACATCCAAACTGCACCAGATCTGATTGGGGGAGCGCACCCCTACAGAATTAGATGGAAAATCTCTAGAACCAGGGTCTATAAAACACATAATCTTGCCAGGATCGAACCAATACTTCTTCTTCCCCCATCTGGACTCTTGCAACATCCAGGCATCATTAGGAAAGGACTTAATAGCATCAGTTGCTAGGCTTGGTGGTCGGAGGACACACAGAGAAAGAGGATTATATGCCTTAATTAGAGAAATACAGTATGCCGTTTCTAGAAAAGAAAACAATGTGTTTCTTCTAATATTAGAACCACTCAGGTCTATTTTGTTTCCTATGCATCGGTTAGCAAAAGATAGCTTGGCTTTAATGAATATAATCTATACATCTATTTAAAGGATGGCTTTAACTTTGATGAATGATGTCTATGGATGTAATGGACATAGTGTGAAGAATGATGGATTCTCACCCCTCTACCTCCACCCATATATTTTGTGCTATGGCCCAGCCCACTGCTAGAAAGCAATCCTGGAACAGTTCCCTGAAATTATTTCAGTCTTTGGGAAGAATCCCTTCCATTCAACCAACAGAATTATCCATATTTCCCTTTAGGTTTATCAAAACTTATGGGCTGCAACACTCATTCAAAATGAGAACTTTTGCCCTTCTGCATAGATATAAATAACACTGCTGATCTTTGCCTCTCTAGCTGTGCTTGACTGCGTCCTAGCTCTCAGATTGATTAAGGAACACCAAGCAGCACAACTGAAACTTGAAACAGAAACTCTCAGAACTATAGACCTGCCCATGGCTAACCAGGTGATTGGTCAAGCACTAAGGTCAGCAAACATAACAGGTAAGTGGCCAAGCCATGAGGGGAGATGTAGCTGTCCTAACATTGTAATAGTTCTGTAGAAAAAAAGATAGGAGTTGTGTAAGAGATGACCAGGCTGAGCCTAAGGAAGGGATCAGGTGCATCTTAAGTCCTTTTGTGCCTTCAAGAGAGCTAAGTCCAGCCTACTTTGAATTTCATTGACTCTTTTTTTAAAAAACAAACTTTATTGAATATACAATTAAAATAAACGAACAAACACATACACAACATAGAAAAAAAGAGAGAACCAAAAAAAATGAATTAAAGGCAATTCCATTATCGATGGTTTGTAGTTCCTTATTTGTTATTATTGGTGTCATATTTACAATTAAATCTTAATGCGAGTATATAGTTGCTACTTCCTTTACAGTTTAATAATGTTTACTATTTATATTATCTATCTTTGTTCTATCCAATCATACCAACATTCCCAGCTCTTGTAATATTCTGATGATTCTTTATCCTTAAGTGCTAGGATCAATCCTTAAGTGCTAGGATTTCTGTACAGCTTGCTATTTTCTGAATAGTAATTTCCTCTGTTGGAATATTGGCTTGTTTCCAACATTGTGCAAAAGCTAATCTAGCTGCAGTAAGTATGTATAATATTATATATTTGGCTTTTTGGGGGAGTTATCTATTGAATATCCCTAATAGGAAGAATTCTGGTTTTAATTCAATCTGCTCAGCCATTATTTCCTCCAACCATTTTTTGATTCTTTCCAGTATTTTTGGGCATCTGTGCATGACCATCACATATGGTAGAATGTTCCGTGTTTCTTTTTACATTTCCAGCAATTCAGATTCATGTTAGGAGACATCTCCGTTAATCTCGAAGGAGAGAGATGCCATCTGTAAAACATTTTATAGGCATTTTCTTTATATGTTGCTGATTTTGTGATTTTATTATTCCTGATTCAGACCTTTTCTCATTCTATTAAGGTGATGTTACGTCCTATATTTCTATTCCAAGTTATCATATTGCCTTTGACTACTTCCTCCTCTAGTTCTATCTCTAATAAGTAGTTGTAAAATTTGGTTATTTTTTTTTTGTCTGAACCTAGTAAGATTTTATCTGATTGTTGTGGCTTATTGTAAATTCCAAAAGCTTTCTTATCCTGTCTATATCTATATTGTATTTGGAAGTAAGTGCACCGGTCAATTCGTAGTCCTTGTTCTTGGAGATGTTGCCATGATTTTAAAGTTCCTGGTACATCCAATAGGTCTTTGTATTTTATCATCTTGTTAAGATCCACATTGTTTGAATGTATCATCGCCTCCATCATTGAGATCCAAATTGGGATCTTTAGATAGTGTTTTTTCTTTATTTTATTCCAATTAGCCAAAAAATTACATGTCTATGGAAGTAATTCTGTTTGGTTTTCCCCGTGTCCCATTAAAAACACATGCCACCCCCTCTGTAAATCATGGCCTTCTAGAAATAATATTCTTTTATTCAATAAATTTACCCATTCTTTCAGCCATAATAAGGAGGCTGTGCTGTGGTATAGTTCCCAATTTGGGAGTGCCATACCCCCCCCCCCGCTCTTCATATCTTGCATTGCTTTTAAATTTATTCTCGTTTTTTTCCCTCGCCAAATAAATTTTGCGATTATCCTATTGAGTTCCAAAAAGTAGTTTTTATGTATTTTTATTTGTATTGTCTGGAACAAACAAATAAATTTAGGAAGAATGGTCATTTTAATAGTGGCAATCCTCCCTAGTAGGGAGAGTTGCAATTTAATCCATAGCTCTAGGTCTTTTTTAACTTATTGTAGTAGTTTGTTATAGTTATCTTCCATTAGTGTCTTACAATAAGCCATCAGAAATATTCCTGAATATTTAATTTTTTTTACCACCTGTAATCCCATTGCCTTTTTCAATTCTGATTTCTGTTTTTCTGTTAAGTTTTTTTGTAATTAATTTCATTCCCTGTTAATTTTGAGTCTTGCAACTTTCCCAAATTGATCTAACTCTTTCAACAATTCTTGACCTACTTCAGTTGGGTCGTCTATGAAAAAGACCATATCATCAGTGAATGACTGCAATTTATATTCTTCTTTCTTAATCTTTAACCCCTTTATTCCTGGGTTCTGCCTAATTCGTGTAAGCAGTGTTTCCAAAGATAATATGAAGAGCAGGGGGGATAATGGACATCCCTGCCTAACTCTTTTCTCTATTTTTATTGAGTGTGTATATCCTTCATTAATTATGATATTCACTTTTTGTGAGGCATAAATTGTAGTTACAATGTTTTCAAATTTAGTGCCTAGATTCATATTGTAAATTTGTTGGATTAGGAATTGCCAATTTAAATTGTTGAAGGCCTTCTGCGCATCCAAGAATACCAGGCCTACGATAAGAAATTATTTGGGTGTAACAAAAGACAAAGTAATTGGGGATGAGATGAAAGAAATGCTAATTAAAGATATTATGTGGTCTGAACTGAAAACAGCAATAGAAAATAAAAACAACAACAAAACTCAAGGACCTGATGCGATCCCAGGGGAACTCTACAAGGCAATAGGAGAACAAATGGGACCCCTCATGTGGAAATATATAATGAGGTTTTACTTGCAGCTAAAATGCCGGATTCATGAAGGAAGACATTGATTTAGCTGATTCCGAAGGAAGATTCAGATCCTCAACTCATACAAAACTTTGGACCAATTTCTTTGTTAAATACTGATTATAAAATATTTGCTACTATTATAGCAAATAGACTAAAAAGAATCTTGAATGAATATATGCATAAAGACCAAAATGGATTTCTCCCAAACAGACAAATTACCGTATTTGCCGGCGTATAAGACGACTGGGTGTATAAGACGACACCCCAACATTTCCACTCAAAATATAGATTTTGTTATATACTCGCCGTATAAGACTACCCCCTCTTCCGCACACCTTCCACTTTTGCACTTTTTTTTTTTGAGGCACTTTTGTGCACCATGGAAACGAATCCCGTGAAGGCGAAAGGAGCAGCCAGCCTTCAGGCCAATGTAGACGGGCCTCCTTCTCCCAGCTCCCAAGGAAACGAAGTGCTCAGCAGCCTCCACTCGCACCGCCCGGCCTCCGCTTGCACTGCCTGGCCTCCGCTCGCACCGCCCAGCCTCTGCTCAGGTATCTGGCTGGGGCTGTCAGGAGTTGTTACTGCTGGCGCAGGTCTGCGCGGCTCCAGTCCTGCGTTGCCTCGGGAATGGAAAGGCAAAAAGGAAGAGCCACGGCGGCGCTTTGCAACGGCAGCAATGGCTCCTGATTTGCCTTTCCCTTCCCAAGGCAATGCGGGACTGGAGCCGCGCGGAGCCGTGCCAGCAGTAACAACTCCTGACAGCCCCAGCCGGATACCTGAGCAGAGGCCGGGTGGTGCAAGCAGAGGCCGGGCGGAGGCCGGGCGGTGTGATTGGAGGCTGCTGAGCGCCTCGTTTCCTTGGGAGCTGGGAGAAGGAGGCCCGGCTACATCAGCCTGAAGGCTGGCTGCTCCTTTTGGCTTCACAGGATTCATTTCCACAGTGCACAAAAGTGCCTCGGCCGCAGGCAGCCGCAGTGCTTCCCAATTACTATTTGCCGGAGTATAAGACGACCCTCCCACTTGGAGGCATGTTTTTCAGGGCAAAAAAGTCACCTTATACGCCGGCAAATATGGTAGGAACAATCTAAGAATAGTGTTAAATGTTTTGGAATACTACGAAACCCATCTGGAAAAACGAATTTCTTTTTTTTTAATTTAAGTTTTTAATTGCTTTTTAAAAACAAACATAAACAAACAAAACATAAAAACACCAAGCCATCTTCCATATGTATACATACAGTGTGCCGGTTGGTTTACAAATTGTTTTCGTAGTCTTCAATTACAATTACATTGCATATAATCTCATATTTTCAATCAAAAATTAAATACCTTAGTATCATTATTAATCAATCATTTGACTATACTTTTATTTATTCATGTTTTACAAGATAATCATAACTTACTTAGTTTGTTTTATAACAGTTCATATTATCATCCCAAATCTATCCTAAAATCATTTTGTAGATATAATAAGAAAGAAGTACATCTTTATATATTTATTATTTTCTAAAAGTCTATATATTTCATTACTGTATTTTATTGTCTAACCATTGATAGAATGGATCCCAAATTTTATCAAATTGTTTATCCTCTTGTTCTCTAATTTCAAATGTCAATCTACTCATTTCAGCACATTCCAATATTTTCTTAATGATTTCCTCCTGTGATGGTGTTTTCTCATTTTCCCAGTTTTTGGCAAATACAATCCTAGCCGCTGTTAATACATTTACAATCAGTTATGTCAAGTCTTTACTATATATTTCAGGTAAAATTCCCAATAAAAATATCTCTGGTTTCAAGTCTATATGTTTTTTTGTCATTTTTTCCAACCATATGTGGATTTTAGTCCAGTATTTTTTAGCATCTGCACAAGTCTACCACATATGGTAATATGAGCCAGGTGTCTGATGAAATTTCCAACATTTTTTGGATTTATGCTTGAACATTCTTGCTATTCTTGTCGGGGGGAAATGCCACCTGTAAAACATCTTATACAAATTTTCTGTTTAATCAAATTTCTGTTTAATTCTGTTAAAATGACTGTTGACATTGTCATTTTATAATTTTGAGACCACAATTTTTGCCATTTCTCTAAATCAATGCCATATCCAAAATTCTTCCCCCAAGCAATCATAGTTTCTTTAACTTGTTCTTCTTCCAGTTTAATTTCTAATAAATATCCATACAATTATTTAATCACCTTTTCATCTGTACCTGTCAAAATCTTATCTAAATCAATCAATTTATCATAAAAACCTTCCATTTTAGAATCTTAATCATACCTTGAATGTATTTGCGCATATGAAAACTAATGCATCTTTATACCTTGTTCCTCTAGTTTTTGTATAGATTTGAGTTCACCCTTTTCATTCAATATTTCATCATATCTAACTGTTTGTTCCTTTTTGTATATTATAGGATAAGAAAATGCTTCAATAGTCGATAGCCAGACTGGAATTTTCAAATAACATTGTCTTTTAATCTTCTCCCAGTTTAACCACGGAGACTCCTGTGTATGTCTTCTAAAATACCCCTGTGTTTTAGTTCCTTTATACCATAAAAAAGCATGCCACCCCAGCAACAAATCATGTCCTTCTAATGTCAACAATCTAGTATTTCTTAGTGTTATCCATTTCTTAACCCACATCAGATTTGTAGCTTGATAATACAACTCCCAATTAGGCAAACCAAATCCTCCTCTAATTCTAGCATCTTGCAAAAGTTTTAACTTTATTCTCGCTTTCTTACCTTGCCATATATATTTCAACACAATTTTATTTAAATCTTCAAAGTAATCTTTTTCAAGCCTAATTGGAATTGTTTGAAACAAATATAAAATTCTGGGTAATATATTCATCTTGATTGTTGAAATTCTCCCTATTAGTGACAGTTGTAAATTTTCCCATTTCACCAGATCTAGTGCTATCTGCTGTTTAAGTTTGACATAATTATTCTCTTTTAATGTACTACATCTTGCTGTCAAATATATCCCCAAGTACTTGATTTTATTCGTGACCTGAATTTTCAATAGGTCTGCCAGTTCTTCCTTTTGTCTTAGTAGCATATTCTTTGTCAAGATCTTTGTCTTATCTTTATTTATTTTCAAACCAGTCACTTTTCCATACGTCCCATATGTCAATTATGGTGCTGTTTCTAGAGGGTCTTCTAAGATGAAAACCAGATCATCTGTAAATGCTTACAACTTAAATTCTTCCTTTTTGATTTTCATTCCTTTTATATTCTTTTAATCTCTAATATTTCTGTTTAGCACTTCCAAAGTTAACACAAACAAAGGAGATAGCGTGCACCCTTGTCTTGTTCCTTTTCTTATTTTGATAGTCTGTCAGTTCTCCCTCTGTCATTACTTTTGCCGTTTGCTTATAGTATATAGCTTCTATTGTTTGAATAAATTTTCTAGCGAAGCCCATCTGTTCCAGCAGTAATAACATGAATCGCCAATTCACATTATCAAATGCCTTCTGTGCATCTAGAAATATCAGAGCCATTTGTTTTTCAGGATGTACCTCGTAGTATTCCAAGGTGTCCAAGATTACTCTCATATTGTCTTTAATTTGTCTCTTTGGCAGAAATCCATTTTGATCAGGATGAATAAGATTATTTAGATATTGTTTAAGTCTTTCTGCCAATATTGAAGCAAAGATTTTATAATCTGCATTTAATAGAGAAATAGGTCTATAGTTCTTAATTTGTAATGGGTTGGCCTCCTCTTTTGGAATAAGTGTAATATAGGCTTCTGCCCATGATTTAGGTATCTTTTTCTTTAACATAACTTCATTCATAACTTCTAGCAATGGACGATTCAATGATTCTTGTAATGTTTTGTAAAATTCTGCCAGAAGTCCATCTGGGCCTGGTGCCTTTCCATTAATTTGCTTCTTGAGTGCTTGAGTTAACTCCATCATCGTTATATTGCTTTCTAACATTGTTTCAATCTCTTTAGGTATCTGAGGTAAATTAGCATTCTGTAAGTACTCTTTAACTCTTTCCTCATCAATATTCTCTTGCATATATAGTTTCCCATAGAAATCTCGAATGATTTCCTTCTTCTCTTTACTACCATAGCAAACTTGGCCTTGGTCATCTGTTAATTGCAATATTTTCCTTGATTCTTTCTCCTTTCTCAATTTGTATGCTAACCATCTACCTGGTTTATTGGCATCTTCAAAGTAGTTCTGTTTAGCACCTCTAATTTTCTGTGCTAATTCTTCTTTTTCTATTTGACCCATTTTATGTTAAACTATATCCATTTTTAGCTTGATGTCCTTTTTCTGTGGCATTTTCTGTAGATCTTTTTCAAGTCTTTTATACTTATCCTTTCAGGCCTTGGAGGCTAATCTTTTTATAGTATTTCTTTTCCTTGTATAGTCTATTATCAAGCCTCTAACATATGCCTCCATTGTATCCCATACATTGTGCATTGATGTATCTTTTTTGTTTTCTCTAAAGAAAAAAGCCAATTCTTTCTCCATCCACTGTGTGAAGTCTTTTTCCTTTAAAATAGTATTATTTAACGTCCATCTAGATCTTCTTTTTTGTCCTTTCCATTTAATTGTCATTGGATTGTGATCTGCCCAAGTACTTGTTTCAATATTTATTTCTTGAATATTAGTTATTAATTCTGTTGACATCCATATCATATCTATTCTGGACCATGATAGGTGTCTATTTGAATAGGTGTATTGTTTAGTTTTAGCATTTCTTTCTTTCCATGTATCTTTTAAGTTTATTTCATCTACCATTTTAAAAAAAGATTTAGGGAGAGTCTTTCTGTTTTGCTTTATTGTTTTCTGTGCTGTATAGTCCAATTTATTTTTTACAATTCCATTAAAATCTCTCATCATAACTATACTAGCATAGTCCAGTTCAATTATTTTCATATGTAATTTTTTGTAGAATTCTTCTTGTTTGTCATTCGGGGCATAGATTGCAATCAGGAGTGTTTTCGTATTATTGTCCATTATTTCCACCATTAATATTCTTCCATCATCATTGGTATAAATCAATTTTGCTGGGATGGTCTCTTTAATATATAAAACCACTCCTCTTTTCTTACATTGGGTCAAGGAAGTAAATATTTTCCCTAGTTTTGGCTGTATCAACAATTATTCATATTGTTTTTTAATATGTACTTCTTGTAGACAAATTATATCAAATTTTAATTTCTCTAATTTATGAAAGGTTTTCCTTCTTTTAATGGCTGAGTTAAGTCCATTTATATTAATTGTAATCATTTTTTTTCTCTTCCATGGTTATATTTTGTAGTTAGGTTTAGCAGCTCTCGTAGATCTTGGTTCACGTTGTTCTTTGGCTTCCACCTTTCTACCTACTGCACCTTCTTCTTTTTCAATTGCCATTTGGCAGTCCTCTTGGAATTCAATTAGTGAGATTTCTTTTTCTGCCTCTTCCTCTTTCCCTCTAAAAAATTCTGTATAAAATAATTTTGCTTTCTCAAATGAGTCAATTCTATGTCTCTGTTCTTGCCATGTGAACCTTAAACCTTCTGGAATCAGCCATCTATAATTCACCTCTTTTTAAAGTAGCATTTTAGTCAGGAATCGGTATTCTCTTCTCATCTCTCTCACTCTCCTGAGTATTTGTTTCAAGACCACAATCTCCTTGTCTTTATATTTCAATATTTTCTCTTTTGCCACTTGCAATATTTGCATTTTTATGGCTTTCTTTGTAAATCTAATGTGAACTTCTCTTGGTAAGCTATTTCTCATCGCATCTCTTGTGAAAACTCGATAAACCTCATCAATTCCATCCATCATCTTCTCTTGAGTTATTTCCAAAGCTTCAGCCAGTATTTCTATCATTATCTCAGCTACGTTTTGTCCTTTTCTTCCTCTACATTTTGGAATCTAAGATAGAATTCTGATCTGTCCATCTCCCATCTTAACATACCACTTTTATCTTGTTCAACCACTGTTAATCTATTATCAATATCTCCAACCTTCTTATCTCTTTGTTTATCTTCTTCTTCAATTTTTTGGAATATCTCATCATACTTCAACATCATTTGTTGGATGTTCTCCACTTTTTCATCAGTTTTCCCTGTTCTTTGTTCAATGTTCTCTGTTCTTTGTTCAATGTTCTCTGTTCTTTGTTCGATGTTTTCTGTTCTCTGTTCGATGTTCTCTATTCTCTTTTCAATATTCTCTGATCTTGCTTGAATATTTTGAATTCCTTGCATAATCATCTGCAGAGTCACTCTTTCTTGTTCTTTTTCCTGCTTTAACATTGTCTGCATTGAATGTTGTCCTCCAGATGGTGGAGAGAGGAAGTAGAAGTTGAAGAACCAGGAGCTGTTAGTTTCCTACTCATTTTAAGCAATTCAAAATCTTCAGGTTCTTCTAAACCTTAATCCAATTGTGAAATAATCAATGGTAGTTCGAAGTAAAAATAGTAGGGAAAAAAAACCAAATAGTAATGATAAAAAGAAGAAGAAGAAAAGAGGACAAAATTTCTTCAGGTTCTTGTATACCTTAATCCAATCGGTGGTTAGATGAAGAAAAAGGCTTTAAAAAGAAAATGAAAAATTCTTCAGGTTCTTCAACACCTTAATCCAATTCAGAGGTCTCAAATAGAAAAGAGTACATAAAAATAAACCAGAAAGTTAGATGAAAAAACAAAAATACCAGGAAAGGAGAAAAAAAGGCTGTTCCCTTAAAAAATAGGAAACATTAATACTAAAGCTTTCCCTTTCAGATAAAAAGCAAGCGTAGAGATTGGACTTCCAAAGAAAAAAAAAGAAAAACAAAGATAAGATCCAACAAAGCCAAAGATCCAAATAGCTATTGCAAAAAAAAATATATGAAATAATATAAAGCTAGTGAGGAGGGATAGCACAACTTAGAAAAAGTAAAAAGAGCACACTGCACTTTGTTTAATTATCCAAGCTCTTTTTATAACTCTCTTCTCCAAAAACATATCACCTTTCCCCCCCCAGGTTTCAACACCAGACTCCAGCTGTTGATAGAAACCCAGAAGAGCACCTGCAATAATACTCTCCCATGCTCTTCCCTCTATCTTATCAAACAGGCTGTGCCTTTGAAAAAAAAGTCTCAATTCTTTCTCAGCTTTGTCTGGTCAAAGGAAAAGTAGAGTATTTCCAAGCCTCTAGTTGGCCATGTTACAAAGTTTCTTTAGATTTTACTTTCCCCCTCCTTTTCCGGCAGAGTATAATAAGAATTGGTTTAAAAAGGAAGAAAATATTAAAAAAAAAAAAAAGACTAAAAGGGAGTCTCTGGCTTAATATATTATAAAATCAAAAAGGGGAAAGAAAAGAGTAGATTTTAAAAAAAAAAAGGAAAAAAACCAGTCCAGTTTCAAAATATAGGATCATCAGCAATAAAATAAAAAAATAAAAATATTACTTTGACATTCCGATTTAAAATCGCCACTTATTCACTTCTGTCAAAAGACTTTTACAGATTCTTTCTTTCCCTTAGGGTGTCCTCTCAAATCTTTAAATAAAGAAAAGTTCTCACCAAACCACCACACTTTCTCTTTCGTTCTCTTTCATTTCGGAGCTGTCCCAACTTCAGCAGCTTTAATGGCTGCCTCTTTGCCACTGGCAAAAAGAGCTTCTCCTGCATCTACCAGGGACTTTGTGATATCCCTGTGATCGACAGGATGCGCTCTTTACATTTACCGTCTCTTTGGGATGGTTTAGATCCACTTGGACCGTCTAGAAGCAAAGATATCGGCAGCAATCTCAGACCTCCAAGATCTCATGCCATATCATTGCAACGCCAGCTCTGCCCCCCTCCCCCCAGAAAAACAAATTTCATTGACTCTTATCTACCACCAATTTGCTTTGACCATTAGTAGTTCAAAATCTTGTAGAGAGTGTTTGCAACAATTTTGTTCCAAAACTTTAGAATTTTTTTTTCTGGACAAAGTACATTGTCTGAAAATGTCAATTCACCCCTAATGGTTTGAGACTAGGTTATACATATGCCAGCCTTCTCCTAACAATATGCTTAATTGGGTTAATGGGAAAGAGAGTTAGCAAATTATGAGAATGCCAGAATGGTATTAGGCAGAGAAGCCACATTTTTTAGATGATTGGAAGATATATTTTGGCATGATATTACAAGAGAAAAGATTTATGAGAAATAAGTAGAATAAAGGAAGAGCTATTCATGGAAAGGGAATATTAAATGAAAAGCTCTCTTCTAGGTTTTTGAAAGTTATTCCAAGTAGAGTTTGTTTTGATTTTGATCAATTTAATTTCAATTGATGTTCTTATCTTTGGTAGCAAATTACAAAATATTGGAGGGAAGAATTTCACAATTAGTAATAATTGTTTATCTCTCTTTCCCAATGCAACCTGTAGAAACTGGACAGACAAAATTTAATAACTTCTTGAGGATATTGATGAGGAATCCACAACTTAAAACTTCTGCAGGTATGATCTGGAGGTCCTGCATAGGCAATAGTGCTCTGAAAGACAGCATAGAACTAATCATTTATTTTATAACATTTACATTTCTCTTGTTTTAAATCTATTTATTTAGAACTGTTTATCATCAATATTAAAACAGTACAGTGACTAAGTATGTTGCTTCTTGTGCAAGAGCTCTCTCTTGCAAAACCTAACAGAAATTTACATGTCTGTTTTAATTATTGTTTTCCTTCCTTTGGTTAGTTAGCTAGGTCTTCCTAGCTTAAGGATTTTCAAAAACCAGTACAATACAAAATGTAGTGCAACATACAGAGTACTTGGTACAAGGTATATAATACAAAGTACACAGTATGAAGTACAAACTCCCATCATTTCATTCAGTCTTTCCAATATCTGGAGACGAAAAGATTTCTTTTCACATATTAGGCACAACCCTTATGTAGTATGATATTTTACTACTAATGGTAAAAGGAAAGTGTAGAAGTAATTATAATGCAAAATAGCTAGCAAGGATAGAATTTTCATTTTATTTTAAAACTGGTTCTTGCTTCTACATATATGTGCATGTGTGTGTGTTGCTGCTCTAACTTTGTATTAAATCAAATTAAATGTTCTTTTGTACACAAATATATTTTATTTGTGCATGGGTACACACACACACACACACACACATGCACATGGATATGCATCCACAAAAACTCTCCTGTAGGTAGAAAAGTGAATGTTACTTTCATGGAATAGAAAGTTGGATCTAGGAAAAAACTGAAGCATTGCACGTCTTATGTTCTGAAGGGTTTAAGAATGCAAAACAGCTATTATTAATAAAATCTGGGAAACAAAGACATAGCGCATTTGCAATGCTCTGGACATGGAAGGAATACAACGTTATCCATCCTTGCTCTCTGGAAGTGGCCACTGGCCTCTTCTGAAACTGAGTGCAGGACAAAATGAAGATCTGCTCCAAATCAGCCTTAGCATCAGCCCAACCTCCTGGGCTAGCAGCACAAGACTTCTAGTGTCTTGGAATAGTGATCTTTCTTTCACATTCTTATAGGCACTGCAAAGGAGTCTAGGAAATTGTCACTTCCTGTTTGCCCCAATTGGTTGGTATTTATATGGAGTAACAACGATTATTTTGCTTCCCTCAAAAGTGTGACTGATGGGGAGTGAGGCAGAAAGTAGAACACAGAGAATGGTTACCTAGGATTTGTTTTTCTGTTGTTCCCGTGCCATTCAAAAACTCTGAATACAAGAAGTCCTAATCAGTTTGAACAACACTGCTGATTTACTGTAAATCCCTCGGTCCCTATGCAAGCAGTTACTCCTATTCAATTCAGGTAGTATACCACCACCCCAACTCTCTTAGATGTGTTATGAATTGGTCCCATAAGCTAATCTGAATTATTCAGCATCATTATGTTTGATTCTCAGTCCAATCACTTTCGTTTTTATGTCTCTATCCTCTCTAGCTTTGGAAGTTGGTTTTGATATTCTGGCCAAAATGAAAAACGAAAGGATTGCATTCACAGAGTTGCTGATGCTTATGCAGAGCTTCAATATCAATTTGCCAACAGAGGATATGTCAGAGGCATTGGCCTTTTGCAATGTTGATGGTGAGTATAACTTTTATTGTGGCTTTTAAGGATATATGTCAATGGAGATTCTCAGTCATTCAGGTCTTGGTTATCCCAAATGTACAATTGAACATTTTTCAAAAGGCAACTGAACTTTATTTTTCCTTGAAGAGTTTCACTTCTCATACAAGAAGTATATATTAGTACTACTATATTATAGTAGTAATGTATACTTCTTGGATGAGAAGTGGGGGCTGTGAAATTCTGGGAGTTGAAATCCACTGGGCTAAAAGTTGCCAAGGTTGGAGACCCCTCCTATATTCCATATATTACATTCTTTATATGATATACGATGTACTGTAATATTACATTCATACAACGATTATTCTTCTTTTCTTATTTTTCTCTGCTTTCTTTTCATTCCCCTTCCATTTTCAGATAACAATACATTAAATCTAAAAGAATTCATCAGGAATGTGATCTATACTGATACTTTTGTTACTAGGCCAGGTGAGTGAAACCCTATTTGAAACTATCTTTAAGTATTAAATATACAAACTATCCAGCTTTTTGCAATTAATTACTAAGAATAAGAGACAGCTTGATAAACAGGTAATGAGGAATTCTTGAGTGGGAAAAGAAGCTTTGTAACAGTAGGAAAAAAAGAGAACATTAGAGGAGCAAGCAAAAAAGAACATAATTTTGGTTTAAAATTACATTATTTCCATTAACTGTTGATTAGATCTAGAAAGTTTTACATTTGAATATTCTCACATATATCTGCTCCTAAATATGTACTAACTTCAATATATATATAGAGGCAAATAATATTATTAGTATTGCAGTATTAATTATAGCATAAATTATTTTAATGCTACTAATAATAACCATTAACAGATTTGGGTTTCATGAATTTGAGCAACCAAAAGTAAGACTTGGAAACAGCTTAGTGAACTGGAAAATGGGAAATCATTTAAATAATGCTTTCCCTTTTGGTTTCTTTCATAATATATTTCCTAGTATAAGCCAACCTTTCCCAATTTAGTTAGCTACAGACATGTTGAAGTTACATCTCTCATCATCCCTAGCCAACAAAACCATGGCAGATGGTTTAAATATCTTAGTCATGCAAATAATGATGATGCTGTACATGTTGATCTTGGAATGATGTTTTTATAGAACTGCAGCTCATCTGCTTGGCCTTGAGCAAATTCGAAGATGACCACTTCGACCTCCAGACTCTTCAATCCAACCTAGACACTATGGAACTTTTTAGGGCCAATGAATTATTGAAGGAAGTGATGAACATAGCCAAAGTTGACAGTAAGCATTCTTAGTATGAAATGGCATCCCTGAAATTACTGTTTAGTGATTATTTTCTGTATTTCAGCATAACCCATCTTTTGCCTTGCAGGTTATGGCAAGGTTAATTTAGAAGAACTCATAAGGGTTTTAACTGTAATACCAGAGATTCCAGAAGCAACCAGTAAGGCCAATTAATATTTTATTTTTCTATTCTATAGCTGTTTCTTTAGTCTTCCTAGAATCTACTTCTCCAATCTCCTGCCTTGTGTTATGGGTTCAGCTCTTAGACAGAAACCTGGCCTATAGCCATCATTCATATCTTAGAGCATACACATTCAATATTGAGTTGGGAAACTTACTTGCAGTCCCAAGCCTCAAATCTCAAGAATGATGCTCTGCTGTAGTTGTAAATGCTCCAAACTGCAAGTTTTTAACAAGAGATTTGATAACTGTTTGTCTGAAGTGGTGTAGTGTTTCCTGCCTCAGCAGAGGGTTGGACTTGATCACCAGAAGATCTGCAAGTCCCTTCCAACTCTGTTCCAGTTCTATTCTACTTCCTTGTGTGTAGGAGTAGATACATAACATCCTTTTTAAACTCTTTAAAGTGGCTGGTTCTTTTCCTGGCGCAATCCTGAGAAAAGACATGGCTGTTTAAGGAGTTGCAAAAAGGCTACTGGATTCTTTTGATTTTTTTTATTTTGTTTATTGTAAATGCAAAGCAACTATAGCTGAAGCTGAGGATAAATAAAGATGGAACAAGGATAATTTAACCCCACCCTCATTTCAGTTTGTTCAATATAGTACTTGAAATGCTGTTTTAAGAGGAATAATATTGCTATTTCAGTTGGTGAAATAAATGTGCAACTGAATATCATATTGCTACAAATATTTCTTTGGTAGTGCTGATGGATACCCTTGATGCAATGCATATCATAGACCAGGAGATTAATATCAATGATCTAGCAAAAACCTTGACCACCATGGGTATCAACCTGACACCGGATGAAATGCAATCACTATGCAACTCAGTAACTATCACTGGTGAGATTAGTACTTATTTCAATTTCAGTATTCCAGCGTGTATATCTTTTATCATTATTTAAATAATAAAACACATTCCTTTATAATTGACATTACTGAGAGAGAAAAACATAATAACATTCTTTCTAGTCTTATGATGTTAGTGATATGGGCTGCAAAAATGCAGATGGCCACTAGATGGCAGCAAAGAGATGTAAAAATATTTAACACTGGGTTTCCCCCCCCCCTTTCCTGAGGGAGTTATGAAAGATAACTATGAGGAAACACGCATCACATATGCTATACAAAAGGAAGCCAACTGTCAATCCTCATATATCAGCCTCACTAATTTAAGATCCCCCAGATATGTTAGAAATACAGTTCAAAATAGGCTTGTATGTAAGTGTCAAAACCCTGAAGCAGCAATCAAGATAGGATGGGATGGGATGGGATTGAGTAAATTGACAACGTATGTTGCAACATCATGACACAAACTCTGCTTCTTACCTATTTGTATGCAATGTTGCAATGCAAGTACAAAGCTCATGTTGTGTCACAATGACACACATTTCATCATTTGGTTTTCATCATGTTTAGGAAAAGATTTCTTTACCACCCTAAGTTCTAATTAGCAAGATTTATTAAAACACAAGATTAAGGAGACAACACTAGAATTCTAACAATTGGAACTACACAAAGAAAACACAAAGCACTTCCTTAATTTATCTTTCCCATGCCTTCAAAGGGAGACAGGGAAAAGCCTTTTTTTTTTAGGATAAGAACTAATCTGCACTTTGATATAGTTAACACAGTGCAGTGATGGGATTCAAAAATTTTCACTACTGGTTCTGTGGCCGTGGCTTGGTGGGCATGGCAGGGGAAGGATACTGTAAAATCTCCAGTCAGAGGTGGTATTTGCCAGTTCTCCCAACTACTCAAAATTCCTGCTACCGGTTCTCCAGAACTGGTCAGAACCTGCTGAATACAATGGCTGACACAATGGCTACTAGTCTCTTTACCAGTGTGACAATAGACACTTACACCAGGCTGCAAATTCTGGGAACTGCCACCCAACTAGAAAAAATCAAACTAGAGAAAGCTGGCATTTTAGTAGCCTCAAAGAGGCTTTGAGTTCTCAGTTTAGTCACAATTCTTAAGGATGATTTTGCCAAGTTTTCTTATTATCTAATCTATAATTATTTACCTTGTATACATACATTAATTGTATTAAAAATATAAATGTTGGCATGTTTATTTAGACTAAATAAACCATAGTCATTGGTGATTCTTGGTAAATTTGTTTAAGATTATAATCTTAAGCATTGTATAAAGCCAATTTTTTTTTATCAGATTGCCAATCTCTAATTCTTGTAATATCAAAGAACTTGGTGACTTTCCTCATCTTGGAGAGCAAAACAATATTCTAGAAATATTTTCAGAACCTAGGTTTGTCATGCATATATTATTATTTCTCCCATTCAACCAACTTGCTATTCTGTTCCTTGTAGATGATGGGGCACTGAATTTTAACGATATTATGAAAGAAATAATCGGAACAGAGTCCTTTGTAGAAATTCATGGTAAGACCAGAAAATACGATAACACTTGTATAGATACTAATAAATTGCTAAACTTTGCACTTTTCATGTTTTCAATTTAAATTTCAGTCTGTTTTAATCACACCTGAAAATTAATATACATTGGGAGGATATTTCCTAAGATTCACATATAATTTTTGAAGTCAATTTCCCCCATTGTACCATATATTTTAAAATTATTTCCTCTTCTATATCTTTATTTTGCACATCTTTCTCTTAATATACTAAGCTTGTTTAATCAGTTGATTGGGCAACTGAATTGCAAAATTCAGAAAGCATTTCAAAATAATACCAAATTTCCATTTATTTGGCCAAAAGTACATTATATATGCTTGTTTTAAAATGGAAACTGAAAATATTTTTGTACCCATCAAATTGTTACATTTTTATATTATTGTAAAAACATTTGGGAGTTCAAATGGAATGGATTCAGGGCAAAGTTCAATGTGCTTCAAATTGCTTTGGACCTCATACAAGTTTGGTATCTCCCAGTCTATGATCATATGAAATCCAAAGCCCCTTTTACAAGTTATATCCAAAGCATGTATAGCCCTATAGTCTATTTGACCAAACATTATTTGTCTGATTTATCACTACAGTGATATTATGAATATGTTATTGTGGTAGAAGTATGGAGACCTGGGTACATGTCTGTCCTTCACTATGCAAACTCACTGAATGACTAACCCTGTCCATTCTACCCCTTAGGGTTACTGTAGGGATAAAATGAAAGATAAGAAAGTAAAATTAATGAATACAGGGATATTAACAAAAGAGAAAAACCAACCTTCATATTGGCTTTAGAATGTACTCCATCACAGTCTGTACTAAGCTTAGCTACTGAACAGAATTGCCATTAAGGTCCAATGTCAACATTTTGAGGTCAGCGGGGATAAAAAAAAAAAAAGCATATCATGGGTTTCAGAAATATTTTTTATTGTAATTGTTCTGTACGGTCATTTACATTCTTGTAAACGCCGCGCTGTGATTGGTCAAAGCGCGCAGGGATCTGATTGGTCGAGCGAGCCTCTCTAATTGGCCCGCTGAGGATCTCCCGCAATTGGTGGAAATCACGGGAGATTCAAAGCGGTGCCATTGGCCTCAGCCGCCGCGGCTTGGGAATAAAAAGCCGCAGTTTTTCCCCCGGAATCTGGCGATTGAGAAAGGCCTACAGCCCCAGATGGCGGGACCACAGCGAGCAGAGACAGGACAGCACAACCCCCCAGAGCCAGAGATCACCAAGCCGACAGCCGATGGGACTGGAGCGGACGGAACGGACGAGGTGGTGAAACCCGGCGGAAGGAGGAAACCCACCAGACGGTCATCATCGGCCACGCATCAACCACCAATGCCCGAAAGGTCTACGTGGAGGTAGGCATCAAAGGTGAGCCATGCAAAATGGAGGTGGACTCCGGGTCCTACCTCTCCATGGTCACCTGGCAAGAAATCAAGCGCTTGGTGCCTACCATCCACAAGAAGGGACTGGAGAACCAGAGACTAATAATCAAGGACTACCAGGGAAACCGCATCCTGGTAGTCGGAACCGGACAATTCAAGGTAACATTCAAGGGCCGCACTGCAAAGCTTCTCCTGACAATTGTGGACCGAGGCTGACCCAGCCTTTTGGGACTGCAATGGTTCGCACCGCTCAGCATCGAAGTCACAGGCATCAACCACACTGCCGAGACCGATTGGGAACAGCAACTGGCACGGGACTTCCAGGAAGTGTTCGACGGCACCCTAGGCAAGTACCGAGGGCCCCCCATCTCCTTCAGCCTAGACCCCACATTCCCCTGATACGCCTAAAACCAAGGCGGGTACCCTTTGCACTCAGGCCAAAAATAGACGAGCAAATTGACAAGCTCGTCAAGCAAGGGGTCCTACAACCAATCGACCACGCCTGGTGGGAGACCCCAATAGTCACCCCAGTCAAGCCCAATGGGTCGGTAAGAATCTGCGGGGACTATAAGGCCATCCTAAATTGCGCATTACAACAAAGCGCCTACCCCGTCCCAGTAGTGCAGCACCTTCTACACTCACTGGGGGGAGGCAAGGTTTTTGTGAAGCTCGACCTGGCACAAGCATACCAACAGCTGCCGGTCGACGCAGAAACCGCAGAGGTGCAAACCATAGTCACCCACCAGGGAGCATTTCGCTGTAACTGACTCCAGTTTGGAGTCAGCGTGGCGCCTGGGATTTTCCAGAGCCTCATGGAGAGGCTGTTGCAAGGAATTAAGGGGGTGGTGCCCTACTTCGACGACGTGCTGGTGTCGGCAACCAACCAACTAGAACTAGAGGGTCATCTAAGGGAGGTGCTAATGAAATTTAAGGCAACCAGTCTAAAAGTGAAGAGAGAGAAATGCCAGCTTTACACAGAGTGGGTCGAGTTCCTAGGATACCTCCTAGACTGGCACGGCATCCACCCAACCGCAAACAAAATCAGAGTCATTAAGGAGGCCCCCACGCCCAGGAATAAAACGGAACTGCAGGCATTTCTGGGACTGCTTAATTTTTACAATGTTTTCCTGCCCCAAAAGGCGACCGCGGCGGAGCCTTTGCATAGGCTTTTGGACAAGGCAGCCACCTGGACTTGGGGGAAACGTGAGGAAGCCGCCTTCAGGAAAACCAAAGACCTGCTCACCTCGGATGCTGTCCTCATCCAATACAATGAGACCCTACCACTTGCCGTCACATGCGACGCCTCACCCTTCAGCATCAGCACCATCCTCAATCACACACTCCCGGATGAAAGAGAAGCCCCCATTGCCTTCTTCTCGAGGACACTCACCAAACCAGAGAGGAACTATAGCCAGCTGGACAAGGAGGCCCTGGCCATTGTCGCAGCAGTGAAGAGGTTCCATGAGTACCTCTAAAGCCGCATGTTCACCATTATCACAGACCACAAGCCACTGCTGGGCATCCTGGCAGGGAACCGGGCCACCCCAAACATCCTATCTCCCAGAATGACAAGGTGGTCCGAATTCCTTGCCACCTACAGCTACCGGCTCACACACCGACCCGGTAAGACTATCACCCATGCAGACGCTTTGAGCCGCTTGCTGTTACCCGACCTAGACACCGACCCAGCACCCATGACGAGCACCCTCAGCATAGAGACTCTGCCCGATCTACCCATAACCGCATCAGACATTGCCTGAGAAACTAATAAAGACAAACGTCTGGCGCGAGTGTTACATTGGGTAGAAAAAGGGTGGCTGGAAAAAGATGACGACGAAGCATTCAAGACATTCCGGAACCGGCAAACAGAACTCTCGCTACAAAAAGGGTGTGTACTGTGGGGGGATAAGGTTGTTATTCCGGAAAAACTACAAGGGAAGGTATTGAGGTTGTTACACGAGGGGCACCCGGGCATAGTTAGAATGAAAGCCCTGGCCAGAAGTTACACTTGATGGCCAGGGATGGACAAGCAAATCGAGGCCTGGGTGGCAACATGTGAACGCTGCCAAGAAACCAGACCAAGCCCCCCCCCACGGCACTGATCCTGGAATGGGAAACCCCCAGGGGACCATGGTCCAGGATCCACATAGATTTTGCTGGGCCCACTAAGGGATATACATTCCTTATAACAGTAGACGCTTACTCCAACTGGTTGGAGGTAAGCAACATGTAAACCACCACCACGGAGGCCGTGACCAAGGAACTTAGCAAGCTGTTCGCAACCCATGGCCTCCCAGATGTCATCGTGTCCGACAACGGGCCCCAATTCACCTCGCTAGAATTTGAAAAATTCCTAGCGGAATGGGGCATACGACACGCATTGACAGCTCCGGCACAGCCGGCGGCGAACGGAAGGGCGGAACGGATGGTTCAATTTACGAAAAAAACCATCCAAAAAATTGAACACGGGGAAATCCAAGAGAAAATAAATAAAATGCTCTTCATACAACATATAACCCCGAACACAACAAAGAACAAAAGCCCGGCAGAGCTACTAATGGGGAAGAAAATAAGGTCCCCACTAGACAAGCTGCACCCCACATACAACCCGGAGAGACCCCCCCAACTCCTCTAGCAAGCACCTGTCCTTTGCACCAAGCGATGCCGTCTATGCAAAGAACCTAACCGGAGACCCACTGTGGATACCAGCAACCATAACCCAACTAACAGGCCCCCGTTCATACTGGCTGCAAACAGCTGATGGACGAGCCTGGAAATGCCACATCGATCAACTAAGATCGAGAACAATCACAGGAAACACAACCGACACCAACCAAACAGAGACAACCCCCTTAATACAAGCCAAGAGGGGAGGGAATACCCCGGGAACCAAAACCCAATAGAAAGAAACCAGAAACACTTACCGACCGACAGCCAGCTCGAAGCCTCACCAGGAAGAAGCAGCCAGCCCAGAAAAACTAAGCGGGAGCGGCAGAAACCACAGCTCAACCAGCCCAGGTAGACCGGGAGGGAGCTGCAACAAGACACCCGGCGACACCTTCCAGGTGGTTCCATCGATGAGGCCGAGAGCAACAGAGAACCCGACCAAACCGGCCAGGAGCCAAACAACAACTGACCTGCGCAGGTCCAGTAGGCAAGTAGGGAGCCCCGCCTACTTACGGGACTACGTCACGTAGGACCGAACCAAGAGGGGAGGGGTCATTTACATTCTTGTAAACGCCGTGCTGTGATTGGTCAAAGCGCGCAGGGATCCGATTGGTCGAGTGAGCTGCTCTGATTGGCCCACTGAGGATCTCCCGCGATTGGTGGAAACTAATCACGGGAGATTCAAAGCGGTGCCATTGGCTGCAGCCGCCGCGGCTTGGGAATAGAAAGCCGCAGTTTTTCCCCTGGAACCTGAGCCGTTCTCGGGACCAATAAATGAGCTGAACCAAGTCATTGAGTCCGGGTCTCCTTGCTGCACCGGACATAACAGTAATTAAGTAAGAAAATACTAGAAATCAGGAGGCTATAGGCTCTAGTCTTCTAGATTAGTGACAAAGTCAGCTTGGTGACCTTGGGCCAGTCATTTTTTTCCCCAACCTTGAGAAAGAGGCAATGCAAGTAACATCTGAAAAACTCTGCCAAGAAAATTGCAGGGATCTGTCCAGGCTGCTCCAAGAATTGGACACAAATTGAACAGAAGAAGTCAGTCTGTCCCATTTTATATCATGAGGGCAGTGAAACTGTATTTTTTTAAAAAAATTATCAGCACCATGTGAACTTTTTCTACAACTGTTTCCTTAATAGCTATTCATTACTTCTCCCCTTATCTGCTCAATCATTCCTCCTCTATCTCCAAGATCAACTCTAATATGGTTAATTTGGGTAGAACGTCATACATCTTGAAAGCATTCTACAGGTAGGATGAATGCTATGATTTATATCAGCTATGTTAGGCATCAGGATGTAGGCAATGTAAGTAATCATTAACATCATTTCTACAATTATTTTGTGGTATATGTAAGATCAGTTTTCTCTCAACCAAAGCCCACATTTCTGTTTGTCATATTTTCCTTTCTGGGAGCAGAGAAAATTAGTTCAAATTTGAATGCCTCCGTATACCAAATTGGTGGTAGCATCCATATATGTATATGATTTTTTTATCTAGGAATTCTGTGAACTACAATCTTAATTCACCCTGAAAAGTGCACAGTTATTTCAAGAGTTAATGTGCAAAAGTAGTGAGTTGGCCATAACTTCTGAGAAATCAGGACATTATGATTTGACATATGTTGAAAGGCTGGAATTGGTTCTCACATTCTAAATTATTCATGGGAAGTATCTCTTTGAAATACTATTATCATCAACTGCCCCATTAGGCAAAGCTTCCCTATATTTCAAAATTACTTCACCTCATTTGATAAACTCCAGTAATTACCATCTTTGATTTGTCCAATTGGGAATAAGTTTCCATGTTTTTATTGAAAGGATCCATTCTATTAACATTAAATATGGCTTTACAAGATTACTTTGCTTCAAATCTTATTCAGGAATGTCAAAGAATAGGCTAAGAATAAGCAAGACTGAGCTCATTTGAAATTTGTCTCCTAAAGTTTTACAGAATACTTTCCATACTATCCACAAGATTGTAAAAGAGGACATTACAAAGGAAGATTTGCTGGATGCCCTGGAATACTTAGGCAGCCACCTGACACCCGATGATCTGCAAGAGGTTCTAGCATTTGCTTCCAGTCATGGTAAATCTTTAATAAATTGGTGGATTATTGGGGTGGGGGCAGGAAACTTTGAGCAGAAAGGAAAATTGTTTTCCTTTCTATTCAAAGACTGTTAATAGCCTCCATTAAATATTTTTGAAGATAAAACTGACAAAGGTGTGTATTTTTGCAAGGACACTAATATACAAGATGACAGCCACATCCATGAAATTGAAGCCTCTCTTTTTTTATGTGCCTTAAAGAGGGGAGGTTTCCATCACTTGATCACAGCTACATTCCTGAGGGCTTCATTTACTCCAGCCTCCTGTTCTCTGTCTATTCATTCTCTAATATATCAGTATTCTGTCTCATCCTTGTCTTGGAGGCTTAGATTCTAATGTGACTAAAAATATGAATCCAGAATAGGAAAATGGTAATCTGAGATATTTAGGAGACATCCAGAGGCCCTGCTCTTCAAATTCTTGGGTATAAGATACTGTTTATTAAGTTGGATACCAAGAAGTGTACAGCAACTTCTATGCCTAAGCTTTTTGGCTGGGATGGTGGTAGAGTTCCCTGGGTTTATGATCTTGGGGAATTTTAATTTGCCTTATCTGAGTCTGAGGTCAGAGATAGCTTAAGAGTTTAGGTCCACCATGGCAGCTATGGACCTATTCCGAGTCATCCATGGCCTACACATAAAACTGATAATATACCTGGCATATTTTTTTTTCTGTCAGAACAGTAGCACAGTGTTCCAGATTTGGGGAAAACAGTGGATTTCCTCTTGTCATGGTTAAATCACTCCAATGTGAGCCTCCAATTCTCTGGCACCACTTCCTTTCACAGAGATATTGGGCCTATTAAAATGGCATACCTAGCTGAGTAATAGACCCAACTGGGTTCCACAGGGAGCTTGAGACTGTTCCAGAAAGCTTGATAATGGCCTGACCAAAACTTGGGGGTCACTTGGAATAGTAGAGCAGCTTCAGTTTTGGATTAGCCTATGCCCAAGTGGTCCTTCTGTGCACATAGTTCCAGACATTCTCTGTGCTATACAATAGAGTTGAGAAAACTTAAAAGAACTATGAGGCTCCTAGAGCTTAGCTGGCAAAAGATAAGGAACAAAGACAACTTAACATGAGTTAAACTGTTAGAGCCTATTTTATGATGATAAGGATAGTGAAACATAATTATTTCTCTGCCCTTATTGCATTTATAGATAGTCACCCAACAGCCCTATTCCAGGTGACTTGTCCTTCCAAGGAGGGAGGAATACCGAAGTTTACCTACATGGTTACTATCAGGAATATTGGCATGTTTAACAGATAAAGTGACTTGCATTCACTCAACGTTGGATTCTGGTCTTAAGACAAAATCTGTTGAGTTGTGGGGGCTAAGTCTTGTATATACAGCGTGAGTTTGAGCCTTTGAACTGGAGGAAGTGGACAGAGCTCTTGCGGGTTTTAGTTCAGCCACTTGAGTTTTAGATTTATGTCCCTTATGGCTAGTTAAAGTAGCAAGGGAAAGGATGCATTATTAGTTTTGGTCAGTGGTTAATTCTGCTTTGAGACAGGGAGTAATTCATCACAGCTCAACAGTCTTTGTCCAACTGCTGAACTCCTGTTTGTTCATTTTTTTTCTTTTTTGCTCAAACCATTTGAAGAATCAGGGAAAGTGCATGGGATGGAATTCCTCAAGATTTTATCTAGTCCCACCAGGATTTCTGAAATCAGAGGTAAGTAATTTAAGTGTGAATGAAGAAAATTCATGGAAGGCAGAGGACAGAAGTTCTCCAAATATAAAATGAAATGGCAATCGATAAAAAAAGGAGAGTCAGTTCCCAGGGCCAATTTTTCCTTTCTCTCTTCCCCTTGTTGGCTACTCAACAGTCATGTCCTGGCTTGGCAGATCCACTGCTTCCACTTTTCTCTCTGCAAAGCACTGGGCGATCTGAGAATTAGAGCAGCCTTGTCTTTCATCTAACAATTCATGTTCTCCAGCATTGCAGAATGCCACAAACATTTTTGAAAACCCCAGTGAAGAGAAGATGACTATCAAACAGCTGGAAGATACTCTAGAGAATATGGGAGTAGATTTACCTAGTTCAAGATTCAATGAGATAATTCAAACTCTCAACACTGATGGTAAGACAAAGCCTTATTCTTTGTCTCTCTATTTTTGGGCTATACTAAAATTAAAAAGTCAAAATCTGCACAGAATTGAGCATTAAGTTGCAGAATGAATGAATTAATTAATTAATGACAAAGGAAGGAAGGAATGCATAATTCAGTGAATAGCTATACCTTAACAGCCAACAATAGATGAATGTTACATTTTGTTTTTGATATTCCTTGCATCTTCTTTATGTCTACATCTGCAGAGGAAAAAAAAGTTGCCTCTATAGGCAATCAATGAAGGCCATCTTCTTTTTCATATTGTACATGAAAAATAACACATTTTCTCATCAAGAAATGTGAATTTTTCAGTTATAGTATCATTCAAATCACAAACTGGAATTAGGTTACACACTGGCATGTATTATACATAGCTAGCATATTTTTGGGAAATCAGTGTTATGGAAGCACTGAAAAAGAACAAGGAAAAAGAAGCTGAAGAAATTAAAACATCATGTCAGACAAAGAACAGGAAATGTAATGAAATCTCACAGATATCAATACAGATAGACCTTACCAACTAACTGTTTTATTTAGTTTGAATTTGCAATGATGTAAAAAAAAATAGTTTTGCAACTTAACCTCACATTTACAATTGCCACAAGATCACGCAATCATGTAATTGTCATTTGGGCATATTATAATTACCACACATTTACAATCATTGTAGTGCCCATGGTCACATGATCACTGTTTGCATGCTTTTCAACTGGCTTTTGACAAGTATAATTAACAGAGAATGTAGAATTAAAGATCACAAGGTGTGGTCATGTAGTGTCTTGATTAAGGACTGTTTGGAAAGTGACTTCATAACTCTATTGCCCTCATGTGATTTTTCACTTAACAATTACAGTGCCGAGCAATGAAGTTGTTCAGTTGTGGTCACTGACTATATTGCTCACAATATTATTCATTCCATAACTTCCTGTCCTGGAAAATCTGTGCTATTTCATATTTGCCTTTTTAACCTCAGCTTTATCCTTGTGATAATGATCTCATCAACCATTTCAAAAAAAAATCTGTTTTCTTATTTATGACCCGTTTGCTCTTCCTTTATTTATAATTCGATCCTCATTCATTCTTTTTATATCACCCAAACACTTCATCATACTTCTTTGGTGATGATCACATTATTGTTCATTCATTCCACATTTATTTGTCAACTCTTCATTCTTGTTCCTACCACTTCTTGTTTTACACACTCCATAAGTTTCCCATAACCATAAAATTAAACTTTGTAAGTTTCTTCTCACATATCCAATTCTCATTTTAAGCCTTGTGTTATATAGTTAGATGTAATAATATATGGGAATGACCTTAGAAAACATGAAGAGCTGCAGATTAGACAATGGTAAGATGGTGGCAGCTGAATTCACAGAAGAAATGGGGGCATGACAAACATCTAATAAATGACCTTTTTTAATTTCTTGGACCATAAAGGCAAGAGATGCACTTTCAGATTGGAAGATAATGTTAATGTAATCTTACAATAAAGTTAGAGCTTCTTCTCAGAATTACTTTCCAAGGTTGACAACAATCTTTCAATAAGTTATGCAACTACTCTTCAGCAAGCCACATACACATCTTAACATTCAAACATTTATCCAGTAATTCCGATTTATCTCTGTGGCCTTATCTTTTCTCTCTTGCTCTTTGCTGTCTTTTTTTTAAAAGTGAGAATTAAGAGATAAACTTTATTTTGCATAATTTAAGTTTCAACAGTCTCCTCCAAAATGCACAAAAGTTGAGGGTGAAAACAATCACAGGTTTGGTCGAAAGCATTGTAAGTCACATCCTTAACTAAGTAAGATTATTTTACAATCCACAAAGAAATATATAATATGACAAATACCCTGCTAATAGAAAAGGGAATATAAAAATATTAGTGCCAGCTTAAAGTTTTCTTTCATTTTTATGTAGTCATTAAAATATGTGCAATTACCATCAAACAATAAGGAGTACTTTCTTGTGCATATTTTCCTGTGTCACAGAAGAATTCTGTGCATTAATGTTTTTCAGAAAATGATGAAATAGATTTCAAAGAATTTTTGCTAGCACTGGGTGAAACAAAAGATTTTACTGAAATGGAAGGTAAGATCAAATAAATCTGATTTTTTTTTAGTTAGCAGGTATGTGTAAAAATACTACTTCTTTTAGTGGGCTCCTTCTTCTAGTCAGAGTCCAGTTCAAAGTATTAGAGTTTATATGTAGAGTCCCTCAGTTACTAACTCCATAACCTTATTTGTATGCCCTTATTTTTCCCTAAAATTCCATTAGTTCTTTGCATTCTTTTGAGTTGGGCCTTATTCTGGTTCCTCACTCTGGGTTCAATAGTATTCAGGTTCTAGAACTTTAAGGATCTGGCCCTATGAATCCCTCCTTTCCCTCCCTCTCTTTGTGGAAGTCTAACGAACTTTAAACCATAGTTTAAACTAGGGTTCTCCAATCTTGGCAACTTTAAGAACTGTGGACTTCAACTCCCTGGGAGTTAAAGTCCACAGTTCTTATAGTTGCCAAGGTTGGAGAACCCTGGTTTAAAGGTCTTGGGGTCTGATTGTTACCATTTGTTCATGTCTTTTACCAAATAGACTCAGGCCTATAAAATATTGTGGATGGCATCAGATTTTGTGTTCATTTTACTACATTCCTCTAGAATTAATCATTTCTCTACTTTCCTCTTGAGATAAGACAGCAGATATAAAGTGGATGAAATTCCCTTAGGGTATTTTCGCCTCTTCTTTACAGTACAGTATGTTTCCTTGAAACATTGTTTTTTTCCTTATCTTTCTCTAGCTTTACAGCATGTCATTACCATTGTTGATAAAATGCATGGTGACCAGCTATATAAAAATGAACTGCAGGACACTATAGGCAAGTTGGGTCTTCATTTGACCGAGGAAAAAATCCAAGAAATTTTTCATGGTATTGATGTGGATGGTAAGTTGTTTTGTTTTTAATAAAGTGAAACTAAGCCCATATTTTGGTTTGGTAGGTTCAATGTCTGGGTTATTAAGAAAAATATAGCAAGCTGTGGTGGTGGTTAAGAATATCACACTATGTATTTTGAAATTCCTTTCCAGAAAAATCAATAAAGATTTACATTTGTATATCCTTTCCTATCTTATTACCATTTTCGATAACATTCTTTGTCTGTTCTATTTCCAACTATCCATTCATCTTTTTTCTTTTATTATACTTCTCCTATATACCAATTGGAGTGACGCCTTTAACTCATTGACCTAACTTAAAAGTACTTCATATAACACTTAATTTATCTTGGGATTCTGTTTAATACATTCTAAAATTACACAATAAATTTTATAAGAAAGGTTCTACTCTAAATGCACATATAAAAACACAATCTTATGTACCTTCCAGAATCCCCCCCTTTTTTATCCTTAATTAGATTCAGCCATTGTCTCTAAATAAGCTTTTTTTCTTTAGATCTTGCTTCCCACCATTGAGGCTTCTCCTCCCCACCTTTCTCTCTTGCTTATTCTTCTCCTTGCCCTTTTTACCCCTTTGTCTCCCCTCTTCCCTTTTCTTACTCCCTTTCCATTGCTTTCTAATCTTGCATCCACCTTTCCTCTCATTTTTCTCTTTTTTGGTTGTTTTTTGAAACCTTAAAATCCCCTTTTTCTTATCCTCTTTCTCCTCCTCCCCGGAAAAAACCCATTGTTCATCAAAGATGGCTTCTTCTTCCTCTTCTTCGTCCCAGTCATTCTGCTGTGTAGTCAACTTTTCATAAGTACATAACGCCATTTCTAAAAATTGAAATAAAGTGCCCAAAGTATCTATTCCATCTTGTTCTTTCTTTTTATATTTTTGATATTCAGTCTTTAGTTCATCCACAAGCGATGCCATCATAAAAAGAGAAACTTTTCCCAAAACAACCACCCAAGTATTTTTAATCAAAAATAGTTCAAAAGAAGTTCCAACGATTAATACTTTTCTTCCTTCTTCTATTTCTCTTTCTGGGGTTACAGTTTAATCAAAGAGGTCCAATTACCATATATCTTTCTTTGGGATTCTAGGCAATCTCCTCCTTTTTCCACTTCTGCTCCAATTGTTTTCCTCTCCCTTCCCACTTGCAACATCAATTTTTAAATGATCAGAAATCCATACCTCTAATAAGGGTTTTCCAATTTCTTAAATTTTTAAGTCCAGTGTCCAAGAAATCTTTTATACCTTGACTTCAACTTTCAAAATAGTTCACCTTCAGTGCCCAAATAAATTTCAAATCTTCATCTGCTGTTTCTATGGGGTGGGAGAGTGAAGAAAAAAAAAGTTCCCTTTAAAAGCTTCTCCGCCATTTTCCGATCTTCTTAGGGATACAATGTATCCTCCAGCAATTCAGACAGTTCAGTTCCAGTGAGTTTTAAAGATGTTGATTGACCCAGCTCAGCCAGCACTTTCACTTTTCTTGCTTCCTCCAGCATGATCTTACCCGGTTGCAGGCTTCTTCGTGGCGGCCATTGCTGACCGCCGCTCCACCACCTCGGGAAAAAGGGTTTTTTCCAGAGGAGGAGGGGGTCTACGACACCCCCAACCCCCTGTCCAGCTCCCCTTTCTCTTCGGCTGTCCCTACAGGGCAGCCATATCCCCCTGACCCATTTGGATCGGGGGTACCTCGGCGGCAAGCGCAGTAGGAATCGCGAACAGTCGCGAATTCCTGCTGCCACCGAAGCCACGCGGAACCGGAAAAAACATATAAAGTGAATATATAAAGTGAATATGATGTGTAAATTTCGTCTGTGTGAAGAGTTTTAACTCGGGATCAAGCAGCTTTCAGAAAAGATGTTTTAAGTTTTGTTATGTTTTTTGTGTTTTGTATGTTGATAAAAGGCAAAAAAAATTTTAATTAGCAAGAAATAATTTGGATGAAAAGGAGAAGTTGGGATAAGATATGAAGTTAAATAGATAAAGTAAATATTGATATTATAATTTGGAATCATTATGTTCTATTGGTTTTCTTCTTTAATTACTACTATTTTTTTTTTAAGAAAATAATTTATAAGCTGCTATGCCTTGATTGTCTGTGCACTGTTTTTGTAAAATTAATTTAAAAAATGGCAAAAAAAAAAAAAAGATTTACATTTTTAGATATTCTTCAAGAACTTGAGCACGTTAACTTTTGATCATGAGCACTGTTTATTAAAAACACCTCATAGAAAAAAACTGCATAGCCACAAATGTGATTTTAAAAAAACATTATTTTTAATCACAAAACGTTTTATTGATTACATAGAAAGTCCTTTATGAGTTTGAAGATATAGGCAGATAAATTTGTTCAAGGCCTCATAACAATTCTTCTTTAACAATCCAACCCCTTATCTAGGAATATTTTTATGACCAGACATTTTTGTGATTTAATGGATTTTTCATGTATCTTCTTTTTCTACCAGCTGATGGGACTGTAAATCTAAAAGACTTTCTGATGACTCTTCCTAAGATGCATTACTTCAGGGACTCTTTAGGTGAGGTTGTTAAAAACACAGCCATTACTTTTGGTAGGAGATGAACATTTGTCTCAGGATGTTGAAAATAATCTACTGTTGAGGTCTTTGAAAGTGGTATCATCCAAACAGAATATTTTGCAGCATTGAACAGAATCTACCCCCCAAAAATAGCACTGGGCTATGAAAAATTGAACAGAAAAATAATAAGCATCTCAGAAGATTAGGTAGAAAACAAGGTGGTTACATTTTTAAAAAATTGGACAGTAGAAATTTACATCCAGAAACCATATATTTGTGAAAGATTTGTAATAAATTGTCCTATTATACCTGGACAATTTTAACCCATAAATTTGCAATGTGCATGTGATTTGCTTGTGAGTTTTAAGTGTAAATAAACCACATAAACAGACCTTCCCCAGGATGGTTTGTTTTTAGTCTAGTCAGTTTTTAGTTTATGGATCACCCAAATTGGGTGCATGACTGTTCTAACTGAGTCCAACCACTTTGCTACTTGTCATTCAGTTCTGCCCTTTTCTTCCAAGCATTATGGACTCTCCAAGGGAGCTGGGTCTTTCCATTATGCATAATAATTAGAGCCTGGTCATTTATGCCTCAAGTTAGAAATCTAGATTGATTTGTTTCTATGATTGATGTGTTTTCCTATCTGTCCATAATATTCTCTTACAATTAAAAATGTCAATACTGTTATATACTTTTTTTTAAACATTGTTTTCCATAAAATGTTACAAGAGAAAAACATTAACGCCATGATTATGGTTTTTGAAACTAGAGATACATTCACAGGATTCAAATGTCTTTTCCAAGGCCTTCATTGCTATCCTACATTATGTTAGACTGTAGTACACTTATTTATTGACTTCTGGTTCCTTTACTGTTGATACCTGATTTTAAAAAGCAAAACCTATCTACCACTTAAGTGTCTTTATTGTCCATTCTAAGCCATCACTGGAGCAGCAAATTAACTTTTATATTTAGCAAATTCAGTCACTTCAAAGTCACTAGCTCATGTAGGCAAATTTTAATTTAAGATTACCTTTTGAGAAAATTATAACACTTCTAGCTAGACAACAGTGGCATGATCTATTTTTGCAAAACAGAACTATAAAAACATTAAAAGTTGAATTAAATGTTTTAATAGCTTCCAAAGTATAATCTCAGATTATCTGAAATGCAATAATAAATTATTATTTTGAGTTTTCTCACTTTAAAAATTTTTTTTATTTTTATTGCTTTACTACATTACATCTTAACTATATTTTATTGTATATTATTTAATAAATATTTATTTCTAAGTGCCAAAGCAATGTAATTTTTTCAGAAATTAAAAATGTGAAAATCACAGCTAAGAATAATGGAATATCAGCAGGGAGAAAATTCAGGTATTTAGCAAAATAACAATATTTTTTATCTCCTTGCAAAAGCAAAGAGAGATATGTCCAAGTACCAGGAAGAATATTTCATACAGAAAATAGCTCAGCTGAAAAAGTATTTTATTACATTCCTCTCTTTATTCTTTTTGTTTCATCACTCTCTGTCCTAAAATTCAGTATACCTTGTAATTAAGTGGGCAGCTATAACCCACGGGGGCTTGTAATGTTTTGTTTGTTTAGAAATGCAAAGTTTGTAATGAGTTTGCATTGTAGAACTGGAATGTTGCCATTTGTAAATATATTTGAATCAGAGGTTTTTGTGACTTTGAGCAATTTCCACTTCAGTCATCCTTCGAAATATTTTGGTTTTCTTTAAAGCTTGTGCTTGATCTTTCTTATGATAGCATTTCAATCTGCTGTTGTGGCCTTCAACAAGATAAAGGATGGGTCTGTTGATCCTGGAGAATTGGAGTCCATTTTAGACTTTCTGGGAGTTACTTTGGACACCACAGAGCTCCAAAATGCATTAAAGGGTACTTCCATACCTGGTGAGTCTGTCCTTCTTGCTCGTTCATTCTACATCTTCCAACCATCTCAAATAAGAAATAAATAAATTCACTTTAAAATTCTGTAGCATTCAGTTTCAGCAAAGCTGAGAGCTGTGAAATGCTAATAAAGTCTGCCTGTGGCAAAAATCCAACAGAAAGTAGGCAACAACAAGGTTCCAGCAGTAAAGATTAAACCATGTGGCATAAAATGTAGCAAATATTATATTCCCCAGTATAAAGTTCATAGAAAATTTAACATGGTCAAGTTTTCCAATGTTAGTTTTAATTTCAATTGTTGTGACTGTTCCATTTCAAATGTCTAAAAATAGATCTCTGGGCACCCTTCAAATGTCAGAATCAACTCCAGAAAATTCCAGCTATCATGCCCAGTGCTGAGAATTTGAGGAATTTGAGTCCACATATAGAATTTTTGGAGGACATCCATTTTGGGAGAGGGAGGCCAAGTATTATCCTGATACATCACCCAGTAGTTTAAAGGGGTCATTTTCACCAGCTTGTGTTTCCAAACATATTTATTTAAAGTTTCCAAACATGCCCACCATAGTTTATTCATTTAATTCAATTTTTTGGAATCACACGGATCATAAATCTATCAATGTTTGTACACCTTGTTAGCCTAAAACGTGATTGGCTAGTTCTTGTTTATATTTGGCATGAAAACCCAGCCTCTTGGATCCCCTATTTGAATTGTTTGCTTGTTAACCTCAAGGCATATGTAGTCTCTCCCATGTTTTGGATTATGATTAGCAATTTCTTAAAAGTTTGAGAAATTATCCAGGGATTATATTATAGGATGCAACAAAAGGTTAGCATTGTTGATTTTTTTCAAGCATAGAAAAACTTGGTTTTTCAGGAACTGGAAAGTTCGGTTTCAAGGACTTCTTAGTCAATGTGACAACAAATGAACGCTTTTCTGAAAACTCACGTAAGTGGAAGCCACTATGGGCTCAGCAAGTAATTAGTGAGAAGAGTCAAATGCACACACATAATCAAAAGCAGGGATGCAAACAATAAAAGGAACTGTCAAAAGATAACAGAGTTCCCAGTGTATGCAGTAGTAAATAAATAATTTTATTTTCCCATTTTCTGAAAACCTAAATTCTGCTGCTAAAATTAAAGCTGTTTCTAGTTTATATGGGAAAAATAGGTTCCTTGTTTGTTCTTATATGAACAAGCTTTATGGTTTGTTCTTATATGAACAAGCTTTATGGAAATAATTTTAATGATTTGCTAAGTTAATTATAGCTAAATTAAGTAGATTGTTGGTAATAGGAAGAAATTCACTCTTAAATAACAGAATCAACAAATATGCAATTGTCCTGTGTGTAATCTTGTTGTTGAACTGTTAAATATACTAACATTGATGACCTGCAATAAACAATAAAACTCTATTGGCTTTTCAGATCTCATTGACAATCTGTTGTACATCTTTCTAGGCTAGCCATTTTATAGATGGTGCTACAGGAAGGGCAGGCTATTCAGAAAGTAAGGAACATGGTGGCTCATGCAGTTAGAAAGCTGGGTTGATAATTTGCAAACCTGGGTTCAAGACCGGAGGGCTGCTATGTGATGGGATGAGCTCCTGTTATTCACTCCAGTTCCTGCTAACCTAACAGTTCAAAAGTGTGCAAACACAAGTAGATAGATACTTTTTTGGTAGGCATACTAACAAGGACATGAAAGAAGCCCCAACCAGTCATTCCCCCAGGCAATGATAATGTCACCATCTAATCTGGAAGCATCTCCGTGCTTTCAACACAAGTGTGATGAAATCAGAAAGCAAAGTATCTATTAGCAGCAGTGCATTGATCATGTAAGAAGCAAATGAAGTTTTTACTTATTTCTGAAATTAATTAAACAACTTTTCTATTTCCAACAGTTCATGGCACCTATAGCATTCTCTGCAGAATGAATAGAGATAAAGTTGAAATTTTTCAGATGAAAGATCTGCTGGCTGCTATTGGCATCACCTTAACCAAGGAGCACATGATGGAGGCACTGAAGAACATGACAGTAGATAGTAAGGACTTACTCTATTCAAATGTTTGTGGTCTACCTATTTGATTTTTTTCTGATAAAGTATTAGAAGCATTCCATTTGAATGTCTATGAACACACATTTTAAAGTAATAAACATTTGGATAGTTTTCTCCCAACATATTCTCAAGCATCCTTAATATGATACTCCAGAAAACATAGAACAATGTTTGGCAATGTTTAAACCATATTCTTAAGAACCAAATTATGTTATTTGCACATTTTCAGTTCCTGGTAATGTATGTACTGGTTTCTAGTGCTCAAACATAATACAAATCAAACTGTATTTTCTATGAGTAATTATGTGTTCAAAATATAAACCAAACACTATTCTCTTCTGTAACTGTGAAATGTCAGGGCAACTGAGAATTTAGTTTTCTAGGGTCATCTGTACCTTTCCTACACCTGAATCAAACAGGACACCGTGCATTGTACAGTGAATCATGGGTTGGATATTTATGGTGAGAAGCAAGCATTTAAAATAAAATCTTGCTCCAGTGGTAATTAGGTGTCAGCTAAATAACTATACGTATAAATAATAATAATATGTCTCTGTATTATTTTTCATTTCTCTTTTCTCTGATAAGATTTGCTTTCCCTTACAGGTAATGGGATGGTGAATTTGAAAGAATTTATGAAGATGTTATTACTCACACAGCGATACTCTTCAGCTGGAGGCAAGAATATCCCTTTTCATAAATCTTACATGTTTTATTGTAGCAGGGCTGCCAACCTTGAGTGATAGTTCGGAGTGAGACACTGCGAGGGAGTGGAGCGACCGAGGGGGGGATGGTGTGGAAGGGGGGTGTCCCCCCTTCCACGGTAGGGAGCTTTGACAATTTTACATTTTAAATGGTGCAATCTGATGCATACTTTAGTCATGATTTGGACATATACATACATACATACATGCAAGCAGCACCAATGTACTTGAACCGGATTTGTAAGATATTAATAATGCAGTTCACTGACCATGAATAATTGAAGTTCCTGACTTGTAACTGCAGTATTCTACCTCAACTGACTTTATTAGCTTAGGGATGTACTATAGACCACTATAGGATGAATTCAATGTGCAACAAAAAGACAAAAACCCGAAACAACTACAGAGATAATGCAAATACATCAATGGGTATTCTTCTTTCTGTATCAAATACCATACTACATGCCAATATCAAATGCTATAGTCTCAGTCTTTAATTATATACTAACTTGTTGACTGAAATAGGGGTTCATAATTTCAGACATGTATAAACTAAACATTTAATCAAATAATGAGTGCTTCATATAAATATACATATTGTTAACTGTAAAACTCATCTACTGTATTCTGAAGCTTGAGCACAGTGAGGAAACAGTATATTATTTATTGGGTAAGTTTAGATTCTGAACTTAATGGTCTTACTGCTCTTTGGATGGTAAATTGTGTTAAGATTAGAATATGTTCTAGTTGAGTCAGGGCTATCCCAATTTGGGGCTGAGAAGCCTACTGGCATCAAAAAAAGTCCTTATTGAGTCCTTATCTAAGGGTTTGAAAATATGATAATAATGTAGTACAGTCCTGTCGATCTGGTGCATGGAGACCTAGGATTTAAACTCAAAGGAGAAAGAGGAAAAAGTGATTCCTTCATCCACTGCCAGAGATGTAATCCTGTCAGTCCTCCAACCTTTCTATTAAGTATTTTGCAAAAAAGCTGCCCAGCCCCTTTATAGATCAGCCTGGCGCGCTTCTCGCCTTGCTGGTTTGGGAAGACTCTTTTGGATCAGCTAAAAGAGAGCATAAGGCGTGTAAAGGGGTGGTAATAATAATTATAATAATAATAAAATTTAAAATAATAATAATTTTATTCAGAGTTGTGTTGGATCTCTTTTTTGGGGGGGGGGGTTGTCCCATTCTTTCTTGGTGTTCTTTCTGTCCTTTTTGCTTTTTTAAATGGTCTTTCTCCCCTGGGTCAGAAATCCAGCCAGAGAAAATAAAGAAACATCTTTGGTGGTTAAATGGAAGCCACTCCGTTGGCTTTGCTTACCATTGTTATTACTGGCCGAGGCTGTTGCCCGCAAAAGAGGCTTTGCCAGCCCCCTCGTGTCCTTCTTTGGAAAGCCTAGGGCAGCTGGCTTGTCCCAGAGGACATTGCAGAGAGGGAGAGGGCGGGGCAAAGTGGCTGCGAGCGCCCCGGGCGGGAAGAAGCCTCCTGCTCTTCGCTTTCCTGAAGCGATTTGCTAATGATCGGCATCGTGACAGTTACGGGACGTCGGCAAAAGGATTAAGGCGGGAAAAGAGGCGCGGTGGGGTGGCTGGGCAGGGCGGGGTGGCTGGGCAGGGCGGGGCGGCGCTGGGAGCTCATCCTTCTCCTAAGCTAAGGGGAAATATTCGGAATATAATCAGAGAATGTAGGGATATTTTTGTACATTCCATGATTTTGGGGGTTTAGCGTGAGATTTTGTTTATCAGAGTGAGACAGTCAAAATTGGTTGAATTGCGTGAGTCTCACGCTGATTGCGTGAGAGTTGGCAGCCATGTTGTAGATTGTTGCCTTTGGATGTCTCATCATGTTACTTCTTATCTTAGACATAGAAAAAGCAGTGAAAACACTGAAGAGCATCAGACAAGATAAAATAGAATATGAAGAGTTGGATTCCATCATGTGTGCTCTGGGCCTTCAGTTATCTCAAGATGAAATCCAGAAAGCCCTGAAATATGTTACCACAAACGGTAAGACTTTTCCAGAAGAGTTGGTCTCCAGCATGCATAATCTAAATATATCAAAATTATTAGCAAATTGAAATTACAAGCTAAATCATAATCATCTTACAAGTTTTAATTTAGTAAAAGATTCCAGAACTAAACCTGTGACATATTGAATAATATCTAACATTGTTGTGGTCTTTTAAAATCTATTTTATTTTCAAAGCACTAGAAGAACATTCTCTTGAATGAAATTCAACTTCTAAAATATCCATGTTAGTTTTCTTCGCAGCAAGGTGGAAGCAGTTACTTTTTCCAGTCTTTTGTTTATTTCTTGGTTTAATTTTGATCATTAAAATGCCCTGGTTATCTCCATCCAGGTTCAATCTTGCTTAGCTTTTTTACTCAGAATATTTACCAAGTGGCACCACTTTCTGGGACATGATAAATAAATGGGAAGAAAAATGTTCAGATGAACCTTTTTCTAACAATCAACTGACAATTTATTTTGAAAGATGCTTAAATGATTAAATTATTTATTAATTGATATACAATATTACTGTGTTGCCAACTTTCAATAATTTTCATTAATTTGTTTATTTCTTTGCAGCTGATGGGACACTGAGTATGAAAGATTTTATGTTTGCATTGACCAACAATCGAAGATTTTCTGAAGCTGATAGTAAGTTTCAAACAACTTGTGGGTCTGGTTACAATTTTAGCTCTCATTATTATTGATTGAAAAGATTACAAGCACTTTTCTTAATGTTCCCTTTGCATTTCAAATAAATTCTTTCTATATTTGCAAATTGTGATTTAAAATTAGAACATTTTCAATTATGAATATGAATGAATTTACTCTTGGCAATTCTTTGGGCCAGGTCTCTCTACATCTTCCAATCTTGCACTACTACTTTGAGTGGTTCTATGCTCTGGCTTCGATGGTGGTTTCAAGCTAAACATGGGGAAATTACTCACTCTGAGGAAAACAGGGTAACAACCACCACCTCCGCACTATTCTGCTAAAACACGGGAGTAAAACTGATTCCATGTGAAGGGCATAATGATGGTGGCACCTTGCCTGATTAATGTCAGCCTCTGCCAAAACCACCTCCACACAAGCAAATTGCTTTCATGAGATACTTGAAACCTGTTATGGCTTTAGCACTAAATGTTATTGAGCTACAAAAATTGGAGTAATTGAGGATAAGAATAAGGAATTAGAACATTGATCAATAGAATTGGAAGGGGAGTTGATAAAGAATTGAGAGCTGCAGAAGATTCTCAAAGGTTATATGTTGAAAATGTTTGTACCCACAACTGAGAGGATGATACAAACTCTTCTTTTTTATGTAGTTCTGCTAAATTTGGTGATATCTTATCTTTCATTTCAAAGCAATAAAGAACATTCTCAATAATACTCATATTAAAATAATAATTTGATGTTTCTCTTCATTTTATGCTAATGAAGCTGTTCTGTACCTTAATTTGAATTCTTGAAATCCCTGCGCTTTGATTGGCCAAAGCGCGGGGTGATCAGATTGGTTAGGCGAGCCGCGCCGATTGGCTCACTGAGAATCTCCCGCAATTGGTAGATTCGAATTGCGGGAGATTCAAAGCAGTGCCATTGGCCGCGGCCACCGTGGCTTGGAAATAAAAAGCTGCAAAGTTTTCCTGAGAGCCAGTTCGGTTCCTACTACAATAAAGAGCTTGATACAAAGTCACCGACTCCTGGCCTCTTTCCAAACGGACACAACACTGGCGACGAAGGTGGGATTCTGATCCTGAACTGAAGCAGGTGTCCAACGGAAGCCAGCCAACCGACGAGATGGCCAGCATCGCGCCACCAACACCCTTCAACCCCGCTAGCGAGGACTGGGAATCTTACACGGACAGATTCCGCATGTTCCTCGAATGCAACGACCTGAAGGACGCCACCGGACCGAAGAAACGAGCCGTCTTCCTAATGCTAGCCAAGCCCGCCGACGTTACCGCGATGGATTGGGATGACCTTGAGCCATTACTCTGGAGACACTACGCTCCAGCCGTACCCATCCTCATCCGACGACACGAATTTTAGCGGCGGGACCAGCAGTCGTGCGAGAGTTTTGGTGATTTCGTCACAGACTGCGGCGCCTTGGAGGACTATGCGAGTTCTCCAATATGAACGAGGCCCTGCGGGACCGAATCGTGCTCGGCCTGTGGGACCCCGTTCTCCAAAGTTGTCTGATGGCCAAGGGCAACATCGCCCTTGCCGATGCCATCACCGAAGCCACGGCAGCCGAAGCCACCCGACAATCAGCAGACCACATGCGGAGACCGAACGCCGGGGACCGCACCGCAAACAACCACCCTGCAAGGTCGGCCAAGGCCCAACCTGAAACTACCACCCACCAGGGCGAACTCCATTCCACCTCGGGCACCTCAGATGAGGAGGAAGAAATCCACCATCTCCAGGCAGGCTGCGACCAGCGCAGCCGGCGGAGTCGTAAGTCAAGGACCGCATGTGCCAGTTGCAGAGGCGACCACCCCAGATCCGAATGCCAGTTCTTCAACTCAGTCTGCCGGCACTATGACAAAAAGGGCCACATCGCCTGCGTCTGCCGCCTAAAGAAAACCCACAGCCCCAGACGATGGGACCCAAGCGAGCGGAGACGAGAGAGCACACCACCCAGGACCAGAGACCGCCCGGCCGACAACCGTTGGGACCGGAACGGACAAGCCCAACGAGATGGCGAGACCTGGCGGAGAGAAGAGACACATCAGACGGTCACCATTGGCCATGCAACAACCCCCGACGCCCGAAAAGTCTACGTAGAGGTAGGCATCGAAGGCAAACCCTGTAAAATGGAGGTGGACTCCGGGTCCTACCTCTCAATGGTAGCCTGGCAAGAAATTAAACGCTTGGTGCCTACTATCCAGAGAAGGGGACTAGAAAACCAGAGACTAATCCTCAAAGACTACCAGGGAAACCGCATCCCTGTAGTCAGAACAGGACAGTTCACAGTAACCTACAAGGGGCACACTGAAAGACTTCCCTTGACCATCGTCGATCGAGACCGACCTAGCCTGCTGGGACTTCAATGGTTCGCACCGCTCAGCATCGCAGTCACGGGCATCGACCACATCGCTGAAGCCGACTGGGAGCAGCAACTGGCCTGGGACTTCCAAGAAGTGTTCGACGGCACCCTAGGCAAGTACTGAGGGCCCCCTATATCCTTCAACCTAGACCCAAACGTTCCCCCGAAATGCCTAAAACCAAGGCAGGTACCTTTCGCACTCAAACCAAAAATCGACGAGCAAATTGACAAGCTCGTCAAGCAAGGGGTCCTACAACCCATAGACCATGCCTGGTGGGAGACCCCAATAGTCACCCCAATCAAGCCTGATGGGTCAGTGAGAATCTGCAGGGACTATAAGGCCATCCTAAATGGCGCCTTGCAGCAAAGCGCTTACTCCGTTCCAGTAGTGCAACATCTCCTACACTCACTGGGAGGGGGCAAAGTTTTCACGAAACTCGACCTGGCCCAAGCATACCAGCAACTGCCGGTCGACGAGGAAACTGCAGAGGCGCAAACCATAGTCACCCACCGGGGAGCCTTTAGATGTAACCGACTCCAATTCGGAGTCAGGGTGGCGCCTGGAATTTTCCAGAGCCTCATTGAAAGACTCTTACAAGGCATCAAGGGGGTGGTACCCTACTTCGACGATGTACTAGTATCGGCAACCAACCAGGCCGAACTAGAGAGTCGCCTAAGGGAGGTGCTAATGAAATTCAAAGAAACCGGGCTTAAAGTGAAGAGGGAAAAATGCCAGCTGTACACAGAGCAGGTCGAATTCCTAGGATACCTCCTAGACCGACACGGCATTCACCCCACTGACAAAAAAATTAAAACCATCAAAGAAGTCCCCACACCCAGGTCAAAAACAGAACTGCAGGCATTTCTGGGGCTACTTAACTTTTATAATGTCTTCCTGCCCCAAAAGGCGACTGCGGCGGAGCCTTTACATAGGCTTTTGGACAAGGCGGCTACCTGGACTTGGGGGAAATGTGAGGAAGCCGCCTTCAGGAAAACCAAAGACCTGCTCACTTCGGATGCCATCCTCATCCAGTACGAGACCCTACCACTAACCATCACATGCAACGCATCACCCTTCAGCGTCGGCGCTGTCCTCAGCCACACTCTCCCCGACGGAAAGGAAGCACCCATCGCGTTCTTTTCAAGGACCCTCACCAAACCGGAGCGGAACTACAGCCAGCTGGACAAAGAGGCTTTGGCTATCGTCGCCGCAGTAAAAAGGTTTCACAAGTACCTCTACGGCTGGACGTTCACCATCATCACCGACCACAAACCGCTGCTGGGAATACTCGCAGGGAACAGGGCCACCCTGAACATTCTGTCTCCCAGAATGACAAGGTGGTCCGAATTCCTGGCCGCCTACAACTACAGACTCACACACCGACCCGGTAAGACTATCTCCCATGCGGATGCCTTAAGTCGCTCACTGTTACCCGAACCAGACACTGACCCAGCACCCACGACGACCATCCTCAGCATAGAGGGTCTACCCGACCTACCCATAACCGCATCAGACATTGCCCGAGAAACTAATAAAGACAAACGTCTGGCGCGGGTTTTGCATTGGGTAGAGAAAGGGTGGCTGGAAAAGGACAACGATGAGACTTTCAGGACATTCCAAAACCGGCAAACGGAACTCTCGTTACTAAAAGGGTGTATACTATGGGGGAATAGGGTGGTCATCCCGGAAAAACTACAAGGGAAGGTACTGGAACTGTTACACGAGGGGCACCCAGGCATCGTTAGAACGAAAGCCCTGGCCAGAAGTTACACTTGGTGGCCAGGGATGGACAAACAGATTGAGGCCTGGGTAGCAAGGTGTCAATGATGCCAGAAAACTAAGCCCACCCACAGCACCCATCCTAGAGTGTGAAACCCCCAGGGGACCTTGGTCTAGAATCCACATAGATTTCGCCGGGCCCACAAAAGGACACACTTTCTTAATAACCATAGACGCTTACTCCAACTGGCTGGAGGTAAGCAACATGAGAACAACCACCACGGAAGCCGTGACCAAAGAACTCTGCAAACTCTTCGCAATACATGGCCTCCCAGACGTCCTCGTGTCCGACAACAGGCCCCAATTCACCTCTCTGGAATTCGAAAAATTCCTAGCAGAAAGGGGCATATGGCACACACTGACAGCCCCGGCGCATCCGGCGGCGAACGGAAGGGTGGAACAAATGGTTCAATTCACAAAAAAAAACCATCCAGAAAATAGACCACGGGGAGATCCAAAACAAAATAAATAAATTACTCTTCATACAGCACATAACCCCGAACACCACAACAAATAAAAGCCTGGCAGAACTGCTAATGGGGAGGAAATAAGGTCCTCACTCGATAGACTACACCCCACTTACAACCCAGAGAAACCCCCAGACTCCACCAGCAAACACCGAACCTTCGCACCAGGCGATGCCGTCTACGCAAAGAACCTAACCGGAGACCCATTATGGGTACCAGCAATCATAACACAGCTAACAGGCCCATGCTCGTACCGGCTACAAACAACCGACAGACGAGCGTGGAAACGCCACATCGATCAGTTAAGATCGAGGACTGCCACAAAAGACACCACCAACATGCAACCAAACAAAACCAACCCCCTCAACACAAACCAAGAGGGGAAGGGATACCCCGGGAACCAAAACCCAGAAGAAAGAAACCAGCCATACTCACCTGCAAGCAGCCAGCACGAAACCTCGCCAGGGAGAGACAGCCAGGCCAGCTCAACCAACCCGGAAAGATCGAGCGGGAGCGGCGAAACCCGAAGCTCAACCAACCCGGGTAGCCCAGGAGGGAGCTGCGAAGAACAGCCCGGCCAGACAGACCAGGCTGTTCCCACGACGGAGTCAAGAGAAACAGAAACCCCGACCGAACCGGCCGGGATCCAACCTACGACTGACCTGCACAGGTCCAGTAGGCAAAGACGGAGCCCCGCCTACCTACGGGACTACGCTACATAGGACCAAACCAAGAGGGGAGGGGTGTTCTGTACCTTAATTTGAATTCTTGAAATCCCCGCGCTTTGATTGGCCAAAGCGCGGGGTGATCAGATTGGTTAGGCGAGCCGCGTCGATTGGCTCGCTGAGAATCTCCTGCGATTGGTAGATTCAAATCACGGGAGATTCAAAGCGGTGCCATTGGCCGCGGCCACCGCGGCTTGGAAATAAAAAGCCGCAAAGTTTTCCTGAGAGCCAGTTCGGTTCCTACTACAATAAAGAGCTTGATACAAAGTCACCGACTCCTGGCCTCTTTCCAAACAGACACAACAGAAGCAAATTATAGAAATGTTAAGGACCCTTCTGCCTAAGGATATTGCAGAATCAGTCTGAAAGCCATACCAAACTTCTGTATCTCTACAGTTCTTATGCTGTAGAGATACAGAAGTTTGATATGGCTTTCTTCTACTGTAGGGAAACCTGATTTCCAACTCAACTGCAATGTAAATGATCCAACTACAATGCTAGATATTGAAGGTCCTCTTTCCCTATTAGAGGGAACGCTTCTTCTCCCCAGCTTCTGAGGTTCAGCAGCAAATCCTCATTAGCCTAGACTAAACAAACAGAATAGAAATTGGGAAGTGTTCTATCAATTTCCTTTTCCTCTTCAACACAACAGGCTGGCAAAATATCCTGAAACTGGCCATTCTTCCCTCCCCTTTGTGTACTATGAAGGTGAGAGAACCTATGGCAGTAATTTTCACTCCTTATTCTCAGCTATTTAGGTCAGCAGGAAGTAAAGATGACAGGGATCCTTGTTTAGTGGCTGCCTTGTACAACAGGGCATGGCCTACTAGTTCTGTAAAGCAAATGAATGCCAGACTAAAAATCATGGTTCCAATTAGCAACTGCTTTAACATCTGAGTTGGCAATTGTGGTTGCTAAAAAAAGACTACCTGTAGAAACAATTTATCTGCTTCCGGGTGTTTCAGAATTAAAAAAAGTGATTGTATGGAAGTGTCATAAATGAATATACATATTTGAATATAAATGCTTGAACATAGTTGAATATTCTTTGTAATAGCAATCACACTTAGTGTTAAGTTCTGTGCATGGGTGCAAGGAGCGGAGACAAGGCAGTGAACAGTGAACTTCAACTCTTTATTAAGCATACTGAACAGAACAACCACCTAGGCAGCAGCAGCCCTTTTATAGGGTTGGCTGCTGTCCTATTAGCCAATGAAAAACATGGAAATGTTAAACTCTTGAACCAATGAGAGTTGGCCCGTTAACAGCCAATCAGATGTCCCAGAAAGGACCAATCCGATGTCGCTATTATCGGCCAATCAGAAGTGCAGGATTAGAACCCTGCTTTTTACTTAAGGTTGTTAAAACTTTATTAAAAGCCTTTATTAGTTCATAACACTTAGACTTATATACCGCTTTATAGAGGTTTACAGCCCTCTCTAAGCAGTTTACAGAGTCAGCATATTGCCCCCAACAATTTGAGTCCTCATTTTATCCACCTTGGAAGGATGGAAGGCTGAGTCAACCTTGAACCTGGTGGGATTTGAACTATCAAATTGTAGGCAGCTGGCTGCAGAAGTAGCTTACAGTACTGCACTCTAACCACTGCACCACAGAAGCTCCTAATGCTGTTCTCTTTCTGTTCCTCTTCCTCCTCCTCCATTTTCTTTTACAGGAAATAGGGTTCCCATTAAAAATCTGAATTCCATTTTGAAAAACATGGGAATTTTTTTAACAGAGGAGGAAACAAAGAAAGCCCTTGAGCAAGTTACAGTTGATGGTAAGAAGTATAGGGATATATATTTAAGTGACAAGAGACTTGAAAGTAGGGAGGCCAGGAACTCATGAACATTAAGCGGGAAGAATTCCCAGGGTTTTTTAAAAAAAAATCTCATAGGCAAGACAATGCTCCAACATTCATCAGAACTGTTTGGTGTTTACAACATTTTTCGAGGCTTGACTATCAAACTGGCTTTCTTATTATTAACTTTTTTTTAGTTTAAAGGGCATAAAATGGATTCTCAAAACACATTCAGTACCTTGTCTCATGGATAACCTTGGAAACCTGTTTAGGTTATACCCAAATGTCTCCAGTTTTACTCTAAAGCACTAAGAAATAGATGAATTCAAATCAAATTCCCCACTCTGATGACTTCCATATGTATTAGAAATACAATGTCCTAAATTCTCAGGGGTACACTATGAAAATTTGGGCTATTACAGGTCAAGCACATTGAGGGGAACCTGGTTGCACCATTTTTTAATCAGATGTAGGTTAGTTAGTTTCAATCAGGGGTACTTATAGTAGTTCTCTTTCCACATCTGTCTTTTTCCTGTGTCCCAAAACTGGAGAGCAACAAAGCATCTCTCTCTGATCCTCCAACACTGTACCCTCCAATACAGTAATAATGCCTCACTTTGGAAGTGGTGTTTCCTCTTTCTTCATTGTCCATGTCAGCCTTCAAGATTTTTTCCCCTTTGCTTTGCTTCTTTCGGCTGTCATAAGTAACGGGGGGAGGAGGGGGGAATGATTATGGGAAGTGAGCTGGAGGTGTTACAAAGCAGAACTGTATAAGCTGGAGGGGGTACATTCTTGTTTAGGTTTCTATCCTATGCTTTGCACAGCTGCAACCCTTTATCAAACTATGTCAAGGTCAACGGACAGAAGCCTCATCACCACCTGGAGATGCCCACATGATGATATACACAACTTTTAATTGGATGAGCCAATTGAACCATTGGGGGTGGGAACGTTGCCATTATTTTGTATATGTGATTTACGTACCCATTTTCTCAGATTCAGAATTCTTTTGTTGCTACCACTTGATTTCCAGTAAAATATATCTTTTCTCTGATTAAAAGAGTCTAAGTATTTCTTTCTTGGATTTAGAATGGAGCACCAGCTGACATTATTCTGAATCTCCACATTACCAGCCCACCTGGAGAAATAATAAATTTTCTTCCGAGGGGATCTGAACACAATGACAAATCCAGCCAGTGACCAAGAAAACCTGGGAGCAACTGGAGGACAAGATTCTCTGCTGCTAGAGGAAGCAGGGAAAGCCAAATGGTTAACAGAACTAAATCTTGGGGAAAAACCAGCTGTAAAACCCAAATGGTCCCTGGGAGTCGGTTGGAAGGATCCTGAGGAAAAGCCTCCTCCAGGAGTGACCATTACCCATCGGCATGGAAGAGAGGAGCCATGGCAAGAGAAGAAAGAATTTTTTACTAACTCAAGCCATGCATCTTCTAAATGAAGCTATTGGAGAACCTCAAACTGATCAAAGATATGAGGGAGAGGAGGGGAAGTCAGCCCCAGCCAGAAGAATCAGAGCAGCCTCCCCCATAAATCAACCTGGGCTAGCACAACAGGCAGCAGCAGCCCAGGGGTCCCCAGTGGGAGGAGTAATTGCCAGAAGACATAGAACTCCAAAGGTACCCCCATTGGAAGTAAAATATGGAGGGATCCAAAGGAGTTAGGATTGGAGCCATATGAAGGAATATGGAGGGAATTTTTCCTCAGAAGCAGCCAAAGTTAGATGTGTTACAAGGGCTCTGGCGGGAACAGCTGCAAAGTGGATGGTGACTTTGCATAATGATAATGCCCCTCAGCTGGTGAATTATAACCTGTTCATGACTGCGCTGTGGACCAGGTTTGAAGACCCACTTGCTGAACTTAAGGCCAGAATTAGGATGAAGACCATAAATCGGGGCGGAGATCAGTGACCAACTACACCCAGGAATTTAGAGAGCTGGCGTGTCATATTTAAGGCTGGTCCCAGGGAGCCCACATAGAAGCTTTTAAAGATGGGTTGAATGAAGATGTATATCAAAGCTGTATTGCCAGAAGAGACCCCAGTGAGCTGCAGCTGTGGTATGTGCTGGCGGCAGAGGTGGAAATTGATCTGACCCAAAACAGATGCCGGGGGGGGGTTGGTTGGAGCAAAAGAAGCCTTAAAACCTCAAAAGGGAGGAATGGAGGCAAAACCCAAGACCACTGCTTGCTTCTGATGTGGGAAGGAAGGCTGCAGATTGCTGTGCCAAGCTAGAACCAAAGGGGGTGCCTGGAAGAGGAAGAAAACCTGAAAAAAAACCAGCAAAGCCTCACGAAATGGCGCTTAAAGCAGAGGAGGTTGTAGAGATTGCCCCTCCAAAAGGAGAGGAGCTGGGAACTCCAACCTCTTCTGAAGAGAGTGAATCCGAATTGGAAGACGACTCACTGGTAAATCCAAACAAGGGCCCTTTGACCATTCCAGTGAGATTAAGGGTACCCACGTCGGGAACCAAAGGGGAAATGCTGGCCTTGTTAGACTCTGGGTGCACAAGGTGTGTAATCAGCTCAGAGGTAATGGAGAAAAAGGGCTTAAGGTTGAAGACTTTAAAAACACCCATAGCCTTTTGCCAATTGGATGGATCAGTAGCTGGGGCCGGCCCTGCAGATTTCATAATGGAACCAATAGAAATGACGATGGGGAAGCATAGAGAGACTTTGTGTTTTATTGTGGCTCCTGGGATGGAGCGGCCCCTAATACTGGGGTTGCCCTGGCTCCGGAAATGGAACCCCCACGTTGATTAGAGGAGAGAGTCATTGCACATATGTACTGACCAGCACCCAGAAGGGGAGGGGCAATCTCAACCGAAACTCAAGAATCCCACTGAACTGGCCTCCACTGGCACCGAGAACCTGAAGGGGGAGGAGAAAATTCCGGAGGAATATTGGAATTTAAAGGAGGCATTTAGTGAAAAGGCCTCGGATGAGCTTCCCCCCCATCATTCAACAGATTGCAGTTTTGAAATTATACCTGGCGTGAAACTCCCAAAACCAAAACTGTACTCAATGACACCGCGGGAGCTAGAAGAGCTGCGGTCATTTATTGATAAGAATTTGGAACGTGGTTTCATCCAACCCGCTAGACCCTGGGTAGCAGCCCCAGTATTGTTCCATGAAAAGAAAGATGGCTCTCTTCGTTTATGTGTTGACTATAGAAACCTGAACGCTTTTCAGTGGAGAAGTGCACCCCCTCCCGTTGATGAAGGATATGTTGGCCCACTTGGCCAAAGGGAAATATTTTACAAAACTCGACTTGAGAGAAGCATACTACCAGGTTCGAATTAAAGAAGGGGATGAATGGAAAACTGCTTTTAACTGCCCAATGGGTTGTTTCCAATTCAATGTTCTTCCATTTGGCCTACAGGGGGCCCCTGCAGTATTCATACAAATCAATCAGGTGTTACATGAACATCTATACAAAGGGGTGTTGGTTTATCTTGTTGATATTCTTATCTATATGGAGACTCGTGATGAACATGTGAAACTAGTGCAGTCAGTTCTGGAAAAATTTCGAGCTGCTGAGCTGTATGCAAAGTTGTCCAAGTGTGAATTCCACCAGGAAAAAAATTGACTATTTAGGTTATTGCATCTCACATGATGGCATAGAAATTGATTGGGGGAAGATTCATGCTGTTTTGGAATAGGCCCCTCCCCGCACCAGGAAACAACTTCAAAGTTTCTTGGGATTCACTAATTTTTACCATCAATTTATCCCTGCTTTTGCGAAGATTGCAATGCCTATCACAAATCTCCTAAAAACCAAAGGGGAGGTGAAACCAAAGCCTAGTAAATCCCTGAAGTGGTCCATGGAATGTCAAGCCATTTTTGAGAAGCTGAAATGACTGTTTGCTGCTGAACCAGTACTCAAGCACCCGGACATGGATGCTCCTTTTGTAATCCAAGCCAATACGAGTGACATAGCAGTCAGGGCGGTGTTACTACAAGCAAACGAGACGGGGACTCTGCAACCATGTGCATATACTTCCCGTAAACTAACGGAAACCAAAAGAAGATGGGCCATCTGGGAAAAAGAAGCTTTTGCAGTTCGTTGGGCTCTGTTAACCTGGAAGCATTTCTTAGAAGGGGCAAAACACCCATTTGAGGTGTGAACTGATCATAAAAATTTGGAGGCTTTTAAAATGCTTCGGAAGCTGTCTCCCAAGCAAGTTCACTGGGCACAGTACTTTAAGCGCTTTAATTTTTCATTGAAGTACATTCCAGGGAGGGAAGAACTTCATGGCGGATGCTTTATCTAGATTACCTCAATATAATAGTGCTTGCCAAGAAGTGGTATGGCCGATTGTCCCCAACCAAACAGTTGGCAGCTCCAGTGGTACCAGAGCCCAGAAAAGAAGGAAGTTGATTTATCAAATGATTTGACTGCACAGTTAAGAGATGCTCTAAAACTTGATGATTAGTTCCTTGCTCACTCAAATAACTGTACAATTAGAGATGGATTGGCATGGGTGGGAGCCAAATTATATGTGCCAGCGAAGCTGAGAAACCAAATATTACAGCAAGCTCATGACTCTAAAGCCACTGGTCATTTTGGATTCGTGAAAACCTTACACTTAGTTAAAAGGCAATTTTGGTGGCCTACCTTGAAGACTTATGTAGCTAGTTGTCCTATTTGTGCCTCAGCCAAATGGCCTCCTGGTAAACCAGCAGGCTTACTACAAAATGTGGTTAGACCAACGGTTCCATGGAAGGAAATCTCTATGGATTTTTTTTTTTTTTTGTAAATTTTATTTGAGTTTTCACAAAAAGAAAATTAAAACATCTTTTTTGAAAGCATAATCCCGAGTTACATTTCTTTGTGCAGACACAATTTCAGGTTCATGCTCATTTTTATACTCTATTCCATATCTTATTACAATTTTACATTTTCTACATAGCTTCTCCCCTCTTTTAATTTCCTCAATTTTATTGTATTTATTTCATCTCAATTCAAATCATTATATTTATATTTTTGTCTGTCCTGTTTCAATTGTCTATTATCTTTTCTCATTAAACAAAATTTCTCCTGTAGTTACTGACTGGAGTATGATGCCTTTATATCTTTCCCTTAAAATTATAACACTCAATATAACACATAGCTTCCATTCGGATTCTATTTGGTACATTCTTAAACTACACACAGTATTCTTTTAAAAAAAGAAAAATTATAAAAGTATATAATTAATACAACATTCCATTCCAATTCAATTCTATCATTAATATTAATATTCATTAAAGTCTTAAGATTTTTCCCATTACTTTTCAATTAAATATCATACTTCTATGGGAACAATTATAAACTTTCCATAATCAATTCCCCCACTTATATTTTATAAAACATTGACTAATTAAAGTGTTCCCATTTCTTCCTAATTCAATTTTCTCATTTATTTTATTTCATTTACTTTATTCACAAACATTTCACTAAGTTACACTAACCATTCTATCCCTCATTCTAATCATATGGTGTTTCCAATTTTCTAAAGTTATTTCTATTTCAAATATAACAACACAATCTCATGTACCTTTACAGAATCCCCCTTTCAGTTAAATTTTCATTCATTATCTCTAAATAGGTCCTATTTCTTTATATCTTGCTCCGAACCTTTGTAACTTCTTTTCCTTTCCTTCTTCCCTCTCTTCTTCTTCCTCCCCCTTTTACCCCTTTGTCTCTCTACCTCTACTTCCCTCTTCTGTATTCCCCTTTTCTGTTGCTTTCCAGTATTATACTTATTTTTTGAATTATTTTTCTTTTCTTTGGTTGTTTTTTTAAGTCTTAAATTCTCCATTCTCTTTCCCCCCTTTCCTTTTTCTTCCCCACATAAAATTACATGTTCATTAAAGATGGCTTCTTCTTTGTCCCAGTCTTCTTGTTTTGCAGTCTTTTCTTGTTGTTTCTCATAGTTCCAAATCTCCATTTCTAAGAATTGAAAAACGAAGCCAAAGGAAATTTCTATGGATTTTATAGTGGAATTACCTGAAAGTGAAACCCAGACTAAAGTTTAAAAAGTCCCTTTAAATTTTTTTACTGTTTGTTAATGTAAGAACAAATGTTTAAAATGCATTTTCCATTTGTGGTATCCAGGTCTTCTCATTTATCATTTCTGTAATCTTAAATTAGATGGAATGGTAAACCTGAATGAATTCACAAGGAATCTTAGAGTCTTGCAGGAGTTACCTCGATCTAATGGTGAGTAGTGGCTTAGATACAAAGCTAGCACTGATGATGTTACCTAACTTGGTAATGAAATGTCTACAAGAAAACCACCAGAGAGCAGCAAGGGCTCCACAGATATAAGAATTATTTATTTAATTTCCAAATTTACAGGATGTACACTATTTAAAAAGTATGCTCAATAAGACAAAGAAAATACCTATATAAAAGTCCAGAAAATAAAACACAGTAACCTATAAATTCCTATTTGCTCCCCATGCCTAAGAAGGAAGCCAGGTTTTCAAAGACATTTTAAACATAATCAGGATGGGAGCTGCATAGATCTTTGGAGAGAGTCTGATCCAAAAATTGTACTCTACTAAAAAATGTGTGTTTATTGGATTTTAATAGATAACATTATTTAATTGATGGGGCCTGGAACATGCCTACATAGAAATTATTAGAGACAGACAGTCAATCTGGCTTTACACGACAAAAGATTTTATGTTTGGTAACCACATCTTGCTACACCTTGAAGTGTTACCTGAGGTCATTTGACAAACAGTGCAATTCATAGAGCAGCCTCCCAATCCTAGAACAAGCAAACCCGACACATCTGTGTGAGAACCTTGGGGCCACAACGGCCATCTGTCCCCTACTCTTCAAGCAGAAGCTGCAAATAACCCAATTGCTCATTGGTCTGTGGGGAAATGCTACCCTGTCCAGAACTAAAGAAGGAAAAGGGAGGGAACATATCTATGTTGGCTGATTAATTTTCTGAAGAATATGTCCTTCAGCCAATTTATTTTGCCACTTAGGTGACATAGAAGAAAAAGTTGCTATGGAAGATGTAGAGTCTCTTTTGTCCAACATGGGGGTGCCATTAACCAAAGAGCAGCTCCAAGAAGCATTGAAGAATGTGACTGTGGATGGTGAGTAGGAAAAGAGATAAATAAAATAAAATAATAAAATAAAACAAAATATCATCTTATCTTACATGAATCTGCTTAGCCTCTAAGATGCTGTTGAGATTTCCCTCTGAGTCTTCCTTTCTTCAAGCCAGATTAGTATTTCCAAAGTGTAGATATTTAGTTGCTGCTCCAATTTCTTATAATTCCTGTCTGACAGTTTTGTCTAGCTGTAGTACAATTTTCAGACATAAGGGGAGAAAGTCTTTCTGCCAGACTCTTGCTAATAAGCCCTTTGTCTTCTGATCGAGTTAAATCAGAATGTTATGTTTTTTAATTAAGATTTTAAATGTGCATTATATTTCAATTACTTTTGATAGCAACTTTGAGTGGTAAAATGTTAATATCTGTCATTTTAATTAAATTATATATATATATGTGTGTGTGTGTGTGTGTGTGTGTGTGTGTGTATGTATGTATGTATGTATGTATGTATGTATGTATGTATTTAAATTATTATTGTTATATATATATGTATATTTGTGTTCTGAGGTTCTCGCAGGTATTTGTATGTGGATCTTTGGTTATTCGGGTTTTCTCCCGCGTAAAATTGGAAGTATCTAGGCAACGTTTCGATGAAGTCTCATTCATCATCTTCAGGCTTGTCTTCAGCTCTGTGCTTCTCAGAGTGATGTGAGCTTGCAGCTGCTTCTTCTTTTTAACTGCTAGTGGGGGTGTGACTTGTTTGGGTGGGGGCTTGGCTGTGTTCTGATTGGGTGGGAGTGTGTTCTCATTGGTTGGGGGTTTGGCTGTGTTCTGATTGGTTGGGGGTTCGCTGTGTTCTGATTGGCTGGAGGCGTGTTCTGTTCAGGTGGGGGCTTGGTTGTGCTCAGATTAGTCTTAGTTGCTGGGGGATTTGAGCTGGTGAACTGTGATCTTGCTGTTTGGCTTCGAGTTCGTGGTCGTGCTGCATCTTCATGGTGGGAGTCAGTTCACTTCATGTATGACTCAGAGGGGTTTGAAGTGGGTAGTGAGGCAGCTGCAGAAAGAAGTGATCTTCTTTCTTTGGAATCCATTGGCGGTCAGCATGCCGGTGAGATGACACCTTCATAATCTGGCCACACGGGAAAGAAAAACTGAACAACTTCCTCACACACCTCAACAGCCTACACCCCAAAATACAATTCACCATAGAAACAGAAGCTAACAACCAACTTCCCTTCCTAGATGTCTTGGTATACAAAAAATCCAATGGCTCTCTAGGACACACCATCTAACAGAAGAAAACACGGACAAAATGCTATCTACACGCACTCTCACACCACCACCCAGCACAGATCAATTCCGTAGCTGAGACACTCATCTCCAGAACAAAATGCTTAGCCGACGAATAACACCTAGAGACCGAACTACACACTCTCACCGGCGTGTTGACCGCCAATGGATTCCAAAGAAAGAAGATCACCCACCTAATCCAAAAAGAAACCCCAACCAAAATCCAAGACAGAGAACAAGAGAATGGCAAAGCCCTCCTCCCATATATAAAAGGCACTACAGACAAAATCAGCAAGTCCTCCAAAAACACAACATTAAGACAGCATTCTGCACAAACAGAAAGATATCCACCATCCTAAGAAGCCCTAAGGACAAAATCGAGTTAGAAAATCAAGGAGTATACGAAATCCCTTGCACTGCCTGCCCCACCACATACATTGGACAAACTAACAGAAGAATAAGTGCACGCATTGAAGAACATAAGAACTCAATCAAAAAGGAAGAACCGACCTCTACCCTGGTCCAACACCTCAAAGCCACAGGACATGAGATTGACTTTAAAAATACCAGAACTATCGCCAAAACCGAACACTTCAGCTGCAGAATAATCAAAGAAGCCATAGAGATAGAAAAACGCCCACACAGCATGAATAAACGAGATGATACCTCCCGCCTACCAGCCATTTGGAAACCCGCCCTCATGAACAGACGAGTGCCTAACATGAAGAATGACACCAGACCCACACCCCTGAGAGCCACACAAGATGCCACCACCACACTTCCATGTAGAAAGCAGACTCACACCCACACAGAAGATGAGACATGACCACGGACCAGAAGCCGCACTGCAGCTGCCTCACTACCCACTTCAAACCCCTCTGAGCCATACATGAAGTGAACTGACTCCCACCATGAAGATGCAGCATGACCACGAACTCGAAGCCAAACAGCAAGATCACAGCTCACCAGCTCAAATCCCCCAGCAACTAAGACTAATCTGAGCACAACCAAGCCCCCACCTGAACAGAACACACCTCCAGCCAATCAGAACACAGCCAACCCCCCAACCAATCAGAACACAGCCAAACCCCCAACCAATCAGAACACACCCCTACCCAATCAGAACACAGCCAAGCCCCCACCCAATCAAGTCACACCCCCACTAGCAGTTGAAAAGAAAAAGCAGCTGCAAGCTCACATCACTCTGAGAAGCACAGAGCTGAAGACCAAGCCTGAGGATGATGAATGAGACTTCATCAAAACATTGCCTAGATACTTCCAATCTTACACGGGAGAAAACCCGAATAACCAAAGATATATATATATATATGTATATGTATATGTATATGTATATGTATATGTATATGTATATGTATATGTATATGTATATGTATATGTATATGTATATGTATATGTATAATTTAAATACAATTAAGCTGATTTGCAAAATGTTGCAGTCAATTCTTCTTCCTGCATTTGCTGCCTACATACTAAACTCACTTTTAAATGCCTCTGCAGAAAATGAAAAGGTGAAGATGAATGAACTGATTGAAAGTGTGGCTAAGACCCAGAGACAAGCCCAAGCAGGGAGTAAGTGAATTTTCATGGTTGGATTAAAATTCTTCAAGCATGCTGGCAATATTTGGGGGGAAAATCAGATGGGCCTAGTGGGGTTGAAAAAAGATGCAGCAATTAGAAGGTGAGGAGATAAAACTACACTAACATATGAATTAGTGGGCTTAGCAAAAGGCAGTCTGCTTGAAACTAGGGTCTGTGTTTCTATGTTTTGATTCTGTGGGAATATAGAATATTGTAATCAGAACAGAATTCAACTTCTTAAGAGGGTGCTTTTTTACATTTAGATATTACAATGATAATATTGGGAATAGTGATTCGTTAATCTTTGCTGATTTTTCAAAAATCAAGCTTTTGATTAAATATAAAACTATAGGGCAAAAGAGTGGGACATATGGTGTTTGCTCATTCAATGAGTTGAATAAATTAAGCAAAACAATAAAAATGCACCAATAATATCAAATGAAGAAAAAAGTATGCTGTCGTGTCCGCAAAAAGACGCCAGGAGTCGGTGACTTCGTACAATGCTCTTTATTTCAAAGATTGGAACCGAACCGGCGAAAAGAAAAAAGCCCGCGGCTTTTATTCTTTTCGCCGCGGCGGCTGCGGCCAATGGCAGCATTTCGAGTCTCCCGCGCTTCGAGTGAGCCAATCGCGGGAGACTCTTAACGAGCCAATCGGCGCGGCTCGCCTGACCAATTAGAAAGCCCCGCGCTTTGGCCAATCAAAGTGCGGGGATTTCGAGTATGTAGATGAGGACAGAACACCCCTCCCCTCTTGGTTCAGTCCTTACGTTGTGTAGTCACGTAGGTAGGCGGGGCTCCGTCTAGTCCTACTTGACCTGCGCAACTCAGTCGTAAGCGGGATCCCGGCTGGAGCAGTCGGGTTTTTGGTTGCTCTTGCTTCTGTGCGAACCGGCTGGTTGATCGGGCCGGTTCCTTCTCCGTGGCTCCCACCTGGGCCTTCCGGGTTGGTTGAGCTACGGGTTTCGCCGCTCCCGCTCGGTCTTTCCAGGTCGGTCGAGCTGGCTTGGCAGTTCTTTTCCGGCGAGGGGTCGCGATGGCTGCGTCTCGGTAAGTACTGCTGGTTTATTTTTTCTTGCGCTTGGTTATTCGGGTATTCCCTCCCCCCTTGGTTTGCGTTTTGGGAGGTGGGTTCGTTTGCTGTCCTAGACCTGAGTTGGTCAATGTGTCGTTTCCACGCTCGTCCGTCTGTGGTTTGGAGCCGGTACGAGCGTGGGCCTGTAATTTGGGTGATGACGGCTGGGATCCATAGGGGGTCCCCCGTCAGGTTTTTCGCATACACGAGGTCCCCGGGTGCGAACGTTCGGTATTTTGTGCTTGAGTCTGGGGGCCGCTCCGGGTTATATGTAGGGTGTAACCTGTCGAGTGGGGACCTCAGCTTTCTACCCATTAGCAATTCGGCTGGGCTCTTGTTGGTAGTGGTGTTCGGGGTTATGTGTTGTATAAAGAGGAGTCTGTTAATTTTGTCTTGGATCTCCCCGTGGTCCATTTTCCGGATGGTTTTTTTGGTAAATTGGACCATCCGTTCCGCCCTACCGTTCGCCGCCGGATGCGCCGGTGCTGTTAGTGCGTGGCGGATGCCCCTTTCTGCCAGGAACTTCTCGAAGTCCAGGGAGGTAAACTGGGGCCCGTTGTCGGAGACGACGACGTCTGGGAGGCCGTGTGTTGCAAAGAGTTTGCAAAGTTCTTTGATCACGGCCTCCGTGGTTGTTGTCTTCATGTCGCTTACCTCCAACCAGTTGGAGTAAGCATCAACTGTTATGAGGAAGGTATGTCCATTCGTGGGTCCAGCAAAGTCCAAATGGATTCTGGACCAGGGCCCCTTTGGTGTTTGCCACTCCAGGATGGGCGCTGTGGGTGGGCTGGGTCTAGTCTCCTGGCACCGCTGGCACCTAGCTACCCAAGCCTCTACCTGCTTGTCCATCCCTGGCCACCAAGCGTAGCTTCTGGCCAGGGCTTTAGTTCTTACGATGCCAGGGTGCCCCTCGTGCAACATTTCCAAAACCTTCCCCTGTAGTCTGTCCGGAATGACCACCCTGTCACCCCATAAGATGCACCCCTTAAGCAGCGAGAGTTCGGTTTGGCGGTTCCGAAATGTCTTGACGGACTCGTCGTTGTCCTTTTCCGGCCACCCTTTTTCCACCCAATGCAAAATCCGCGCCAGACGCCTGTCTTTAATAGTTTCCCGGGCAATGTCTGACGCGGTTATGGGTAGGTTGGGTAGGGTCTCGATGCTGAGGGTGGTCGTCATTGGTGCTGGGTCAGGGTCAGAGTCCGGTAACGGCGAGCAGCTCAAAGCGTCCGCATGCGAAATCTTCTTACCCGGTCTGTGTATAAGTTCGTAGCTGTAGGCCGCCAGGAACTCGGACCACCTTGTCATCCGGGGAGACAGAATGTTCGGGGTGGCCCGATTTCCTGCAAGGATGCCCAGCAACGGCTTATGGTCTGTTATAATGGTGAAAGGGCGGCCGTAGAGGTATTCGTGGAACCGTTTTATGGCGGCAACTATAGCCAAAGCCTCTTTGTCCAGTTGGCTATAGTTCCGCTCTGGTTTGGTTAGGGTCCTCGAAAAGAACGTGATGGGTGCTTCTTTTCTGTCAGGAAGGGTATGGCTGAGGACAGCGCCGATGCCGAAAGGTGATGCATCGCAAGTGACGGCCAGGGGCAGGGTTTCGTTGAATTGAATGAGGACGGCATCGGAGGTGAGGAGGTCTTTAGTCTTTTGGAAGGCGGCTTGCTCCCGTTTCCCCCAAGTCCAGGTTGCCGCCTTATCCAGGAGCCTATGCAAAGGCTCCGCCGCCGTCGCCTTTTGGGGTAGGAAAACATTATAAAAGTTCAGTAACCCCAAGAATGCTTGTAGTTCAGTTTTTGATTTAGGGGTGGGGGCCTCTTTGATGGCCTTGACTTTTTTACTTGTGGGGTGAATGCCGTGCCGATCTAGGAGGTAGCCCAAGAATTCCACTCGTTCCGTGCACAGTTGGCATTTCTCCCTTTTTACTTTAAGTCCCGTTACTTTAAATTTAGTTAGGACCTCTCTGAGTCGGCTTTCTAATTCGGCTTTGTTTGGCACCGCCACTAGAACGTCATCGAAATAGGGTACCACCCCCTTGATGCCCTGCAACAACCGCTCCATCAGGCTCTGAAAGATGCCTGGTGCCACGCTGACTCCGAATTGGAGTCGGTTGCACTTGAAAGCCCCCCGGTGGGTAACGATGGTCTGGGCTTCCGCCGTTTGCTCGTCGACCGGCAACTGTTGGTATGCCTGGGCGAGATCGAGCTTGGCAAAGACCCTGCCCCCTCCCAGTGAGTGCAGTAGGTGTTGCACGATTGGGACGGGGTAGGCGCTTTGTTGCAGCGCGCCATTTAGGGTGGCCTTATAGTCCCCACAGATCCTCACCGACCCGTCTGGCTTGACCGGGGTTACTATGGGGGTCTCCCACCGGGCATGGTCTATGGGCTGCAATACCCCCTGTTTGACGAGCTTGTCAATTTGCTCGTCTATCTTAGGTTTTAGGGCGAATGGCACCTGCCTAGGTTTTAGTCGTTTGGGGGGGACGCTAGGGTCTAGGTCAAACGAGATAAGGGGCCCCTGATACTTGCCCAGGCTTCCGTCGAAGACTTCTCGGAATTCCTGGGCTAGTCGCTGTTCCCAACCGTCGTCGGTGACGTGGTTGACTCCCGTGAGAGTGATGTCGAGCGGGGCGAACCATTGTAGTCCCAGCAGGCTTGGGCGGTCGCGATCGATGATTGTGAGGGGGAGTTGTTCGGTGCACCCCTTATATGTTACGTTAAAGTTTTTGGTGCCCACTACTGGGACGCGGGTTCCCTGGTAGTCTTTTACAATAAGTCTTTGGGCGTCTATGTTCCTCCTTTGGAGGGTAGGCACCAACCGTTTTATCTCGTGCCATGCAATCATGGAGAGGTAGGACCCGGAGTCTACCTCCATTTTGCATGGCTGGCCCTCGATGTGAACCTCGACGTGGACTTTTCGGGCGCCGTCGGAGATGGCGTGGCCGATGGTTACCGTCTGGTGGGTCTCCTCTCTCCGCCGGTTGTCGCCGCCTCTCGAGGATCGTCCGGTCCGGTCCCATCGGCTGTCCGAGTGGCGATCTCTGGGCCGGGGCGGTGGGCTTTCCCTTCTCCGGTCGTGTTGGTCCCATCGAAGTGGACTGCGAGTTTTCTTCTGGCGGCAAACCCGGGCGATGTGCCCCTTTTTTTCGCAATGCTGGCAGATGGAATAAAAAAACCGGCATTCTGACCTGGGGTGGTCGCCGCCGCAACCGGCACAGTTGGTCCTCGACCTACGACCTCTGTGGTTCCGTTGGTCGCGCCCCGTCTGCAATCGGTGTATGTCTTCTTCATCTTCGGACGTGCTGGATGCAGAATGGAAATCGCCGTGGTGTGTGGTTGTTTCGGTTTTTTGTTCGGTCGACCTTGCCGGGTTGTTGTTTCCGCCGTGGTCCTTCGTGTCTGGTTTGCGCATGCTGTCGGGGGAAGTACGGGTTGCTTCTGCGGTGAGGGCGTCTGCTAAATTGATGTCGCCTTTAGCCATCAGCCGGCTCTGGAGCGCGGGGTCCCACAGGCCGAGCACGAATCGGTCTCTCAGGAGGTTGTTTAGGCTGTCAAATTCGCAGAGCCCCCCTAGGCGCCACAGCTCAGCGACGAAGTCGCTCAATTTTTCACCCGGTCTCTGGTCCCGCCGGTAGAATTCGTTGCGCCGGATCAGGATGGGGACCTCGGGAGCGTAATGTCGCCGAAGGATAGGTTCGAGGACGTCCCAATCCATGGCGGTTGCGTCGGCGGGCTTGGCCAATGCTTTGGCCATCTGGAAAACTTCGGTTCCGCAATGGGTGAGGAAGACGGCGCGTTTTAGCGGGCCTGAGGCGTCCTTCATGCCGGTGCACTCGAGGTACATGCGGAAACGGTCGGAGAACGATTCCCAGTCCTCGGTGGGGGGTTGAAGGGGGCGGGCGGTGCGATTTTCGCCATCTCGGTGCTAAGTCTGGCTTCTGTCGGACACGGGGTTCGGTTCAGGGTCTGGATCCCATCCTCGTCGCCAGTGTCGTGTCCGCAAAAAGACGCCAGGAGTCGGTGACTTCGTACAATGCTCTTTATTTCAAAGATTGGAACCGAACCGGCGAAAAGAAAAAAGCCCGCGGCTTTTATTCTTTTCGCCGCGGCGGCCGCGGCCAATGACAGTGTTTCGAGTCTCCCGCGCTTCGAGCGAGCCAATCGCGGGAGACTCTTAACGAGCCAATCGGCGCAGCTCGCCTGACCAATTAGAAAGCCCCGCGCTTTGGCCAATCAAAGCGCGGGGATTTCGAGTATGTAGATGAGGACAGAACATATGCATATTGTATAGAATCCAGATTTCCATTCTAAAGAGGTTGCTTGTCTGATTTTAGAATGGAAGACTTGCAAAGTTACCTAATGAGCTTTGCTGACTACATATGGAATGCCAAGGTTCTGGGAATATTTGCTGATTGTTGTTATTTTTTCTCAGTGGATTGGATTTATGTCAATAATCTGGATAATGCCCTAATCAATATGGGCATTTACCTAACAGATGATGAAATCAAGGAAGTTCTGAATTCTACAGTTCCAGATGGTGAGTTTTTGGGATACTTAAATTAGTTGTATTTAGGGTAATTTATGATTGGATTGTGTTAAATTAGGCTAATCTGTGGCTCCTTCTCTGAAAATATCATCCCCATGGAGATAAGACTGGCTCCCCCATTTTGACAATCTTTCACGAGGCCCTGAAGATCTGGTTTTGGCAATGGACCTGGGGAACCCAGAATGAGATAGAGATAATCAAGTGATTTATTTGATTGACAGATTGTCATTGGTGTCACTGAAAGTGAGTTGGGCAGCCATATATTTTTAGTTACTCAATATGCTAAAGAAAACTCTTCTATTTTAACAATGCAGACGAAAGTTAAAAATGGAAGATAACTCAGGGGGGAGGGGAATTGACTGAAGTCAATTGACTAAAGTATGATAGTGAAAGAGTTAAGGGCTTAATAGCTAGGAGAAAAACAGTGTGGTGCCCGTCTTCCCTTGGTTTCACTGAATGGCTGAATAAAGATTCTGAAAGAAGAATTTAAATTGGAAAGAAAGGCCAATGGACCTCTCTGATGACACTAACCATATAATCTGTGTACAGTACCTCAATTTCTGACAAGTGGGAAGAGAATCTCCATTGCTGTTAAGTGAGTCATACTTACAACCTTTTTGCCACAGTTGTTAAAGAAATCACTGCAGTTGTGAGTCCTTCAGTCATTAACAAACCTGACTTTTCCTGTTGACTTTGTTTGTTGGAAGCTGGCCAAAAAGATCACAAATGGTGATCACGTGATCCTCCAGGATACTGCAACCATTGTAAATGCATGCTGATTGCCAAGCATCCAAATTTTGTTTACATGACTGTGGGGATGCTGCAATGGACATAAGTGCAAAGATCTGTTAAGTCATTTTTTTTTATGCCGTTGTAACTTTGAATGGTTGCTAAATGAACAGTTCTGTGTCAAGGCTACCTGTAATTGTTTTCATAAAGGGAAGGGGTGTATTTTAAGCCTTACACTGTGCGTACACGCCTTCTGGCTCATAGGCTCAGAGTTCCCTGGGCAAAACCTTTAGACCTGGAAAGAAAAGTATTGGTTGCTTCTTGGTTTTCTGCAAGTGCTAAGAACCTGCAAGTATGTCAAACATTGTTTGTGTATTCAGCAAGAGCAAGAGCACTTATATACTTCTCTGTGGTGCTTTATAGCACTCTCTGAGCAGTTTATAATATCACATATTGCCTCCAACAATCTGGGTCCTCATTTTACTAACCTTGGAGGTTGAGCCAACCTCGAACCCTTTCAGGATCAAATGCCAGAATGTGGACAGAGTTAGCTTGCAATACTGCATTCTAACCATCGTGCCACCAGAGCGCCTATTTATTTGTTCATTAAATTAAATTTACATGCTGTCCATTTCATCAGGGATGGTGGCTCAGTAGTTAAGATGCTGGGTTTGTTGGCTGGAAAAGCTGTCAGTCAAGGTTTGAGACCTGAGCGCCATGTGACAGGGTGAGCTCCAGTCCTCACCCCAGCTTCTGCCAAACTAGAAGTTCTAAAGCATGCAAATGCAAGTAGATAAATAGGTACCACTTTGTTGGGAAGGTAACAGTACTTCTTGAAGTCATGCTGGCCACATGATCACAGAATTCTCTTCAGATGGTGCTGGCTCAATGGCTTTGAAATGGAGATGAGCACTGCCCCCTATCATCAGTAACAACCAGCAGAGTGAAATCCCAGGGACTCCTATTTCTACTATCTCATAAAAAAAAGCAACACTGGGTGAAAAATCCAAATTTAATCAAAATAATCCAGATCAATTCTCACTGCATTTTCAAGTGAATTCAAGTGAATTCTGCAGATGAAAAAAAGGCTAGTTGTTAGTACTTCTGATTGTTAACACTGAGTTAGTACTTCTGATTGTTAACACTGAGTTAGTACTTCTGATTGTTAACACTACATCTTCCTTGGGGAGTGGGGGAGGTTCATATTTTTCTTAAGGTTCTTTGGTGTGGTGAAAGCTGAATTGATGCATGATAATGTTTACAGGAAGAAGGTAGCCTGATGATCTCTATTACTCAAAAAGGGTGGAGAGTTTGAAAGCTTAGGAGCACGGATGTTCATGAGGAGGATTAAAAAAGTCAACATGACAGCCATGGTCATGCATATGGAGTGATGTGCCTATTTTATGCGTAACACGTGTAAAAAGGGAGTGAAGCTGGCATCTTTTTTGCCCTCACCTACCTGTGTACATTCCTACTTCAGGAAAAAAATAGAGGGTCAAAGAATACGTGCAAATAAGAAGCAAATGAGACAGTTGATGCATTTGTCACAGTGCTGTATGCATTAGCAGAACACTGTAACTATGGAGCACTACATGATGAGCTCATCAGAGACAGGATTATAGCTGGCTTGGTCAATACACGGCTATCAGAACACATGCAAATGGAAAAAGACCTAGACCTGGATAAAGCTATTAATATGACAAGACAATCAGAGGAGATTTTAAAAAAAGCAAACCACATTGAGAAGTGATGCTAGTGCTGTAAACCTAAAGGATGTGAACTCTTTGGACAGACTGTTTAAAGGCAGGCATCAGAAAGAAAGGCAAAAATTCAGGAGAGCAAAGAATGATGGAGCAAAGCCTCAAAGCAGGCAGAACAAAAACACTAAAGACCCCAATGTCACAAATGCTTCACCCTAGATAGGAATGTACTGCTAAGGATGCTAAATGCCATACACGTGGGGAAAAGGGTCACTATCAACGTGTATGTTTTGCAAGCAAGGCTGTGCATGGCATTGAGGAAGAGGAGAGAAGCTTCTTTCTCAGCTCTGTGACATCACATGCTGATCCATGGACTGTGGAAATCAGAATGATAGATAAAGACATCATGTTCAGGTTGGATACCAGAGCAGATGTCACTGTTGTTTCACAGAAGAATTTTGCCAACATTTTCCGACACAGGTGCCCATGCTGCAAAAAGCAGAGAGACCTCTGCTGGGTCCAGGGAGAATTCCACTGGAAGTGATGGGGTTTGCCAAACTACAGCTAAAGAAAGAAGCAAAACAAATAACAGAGAAGATGTATGTGGTCAAAAACCTGAGTATGCCTTTGCTGGGACTGCCAGCTATTGTAGCTCTTGGTCTGTTGGCTTGTGTGAACACTATTGACATGGAAAACCTGAAGTCAAGCTACCCTAAGTTATGCAGTGGCCTAGGGGAGGTTTGACAACCTTATTGTATTAAGCTCAAACCTGATGCTATGCTTTTCTCTTTGAAAACCCCAAGGAGGGTTCCCCTGCCATTGATGGGGAAAGTCAAAGATGAGCTTCAACGTATGGAAAACTTGGGAGTAGTCACTTGTGTGAAAGAGCCTACGAACTGGTGTGCAGGCATGGTAGTGGTGCCCAAGAAGGACAGCAAAAAGGTGCATTTGTGTGTGGACCTGACTGGCTTGAACAAGTATGTATGTCATGAAAAATTAATTTTACCATCAGTAGAACAGAGTCTTGGAACACTGGCTGGTGCTAAAATGTTCAGTAAATTAGACGCCAACATGGAGTTTTGGAAGATACCCCTCACCGAGGATTCAGCAAAGTATACCACATTCATTACACCCTTCGGGCGGTTCCACTTTAACCATCTTCCATTTGGCATTGCCTCAGTGCCCGAACATTTCCAATGTATGATGCGGAAGTTACACAGGGGCTGGAAGGTATAGTTTGCCACATTGATGATCTACTGGTATGGGGACGGGACCAAGAAGAACATGACAATTGACTCCATGCAGTGCTAAAAAAACTAGAAAAGGCGGGAATCACTCTGAATGTGGATAAGTGTGAACTCTCCAGGAGTGAGCTGGTCTTTTTGGGTCACATCATCTCTGATGCAGGGATACGACCTGGCCCAAGGAAAACAGAGGCTATCAGAGCTATTTAGGAGCCCTCTAGTGTGAAAAACTGTTGGGTTTGGGATGTGGAACAGGTCAGGGCATTTAAAACATTGAAAGATGCTTTGTCCTCCCCTCTGGTGCTGGCCATGTATGGTCTGAACAAAGTGACGAAAGTGTCAGTGGATGCATCATCATATGGCTTGGTTCTTCTTCAAGAGTGGGGAGATAAATGGAAGCCTGTGGCTTATGCATCACATTCATTCACTCCAACTGAACAACGCTATGCACAGGTAGAAAAAGAAGGCCTGGCTCTAACCTGGGCATGTGAAAGCTTTTGGGATTTCCTTCTAGGAACGCATTTCTGCCTGGAGACTGACCACAAATCACCTATAAGTTTGTTTGGAGACCAAACACTAGATCTTCTACCCTTGAGAATTCAGCAATTCAGGATGAGGCTCATGCGTCACTCTTACTACATTATGCATGTGCCAGAAAGTCACTTGGGACAGCAGACACATTGTCATGTTCGCCTATGGACTCTCACATGTCCAAAGCAGAACTGGAGTTGATGGAAAGCAGTAACGTGTATGTGGACTGTGTAGTAGACACCTTGACTGTTAGCCACACATATATGGAAATCATAAAAAAGCATTTGCAAGCTGATAGTATCTGCTCTCAAGTCATGAAATTGTGTGCAGATGGATGGCCAGTGCATGCAAAACAGGAACCTGCACTGAGAGGATACTGGCCAGAACGAGCTACACTCACTGTACAAGATGGATTACTACCGAAAGACACTAGGCTTGTGATCCCATCCACTCTGACGAATGAGGTGTTGGAGAGGCTGCATGAAGGACACCAAGGGGTGGTGAAATGCAAAGAACGTCCTCGTCAGTCTGTGTGGGGGCTAGGATTCAGTCAGCAGGTCAGTGAAATGGTGCTCAAATGCAAGACATGTATTTAAGAGCATCAGAATCCTAAAAAGCCACTCATGACATCTGAGTGCCCTGAAAGACCATGGCAAAAGTTAGGGACTGACATGTTTGTACTTGGAAGGAAAACATACTTAGTTGTGATAGACTATTTCTCCAGATATGTCGAGATTGCTCTGCTATCGAACACTAAGTTAACTGATGTCATTGTCCATCTGAAGTCAATCTTTGCCCAGCATGGGATTCCAGAGGAGTTGATGTCAGACAATGGACCATAGTTTTCTGGCCAAGATTTCTCTCATTTTGCATCCACATATGGGTTCAAACACGTTACCAGCAGTCCAAAGTTTCCACAAAGTAATGGAGAAACTGAACGTGCAGTTCAGACAGTGAAAAGTCTCTTGAAAAAGACTTATCTGGCCCTGCTTGCCTACAGAGCTACCCCTCTCCAGAGTGGGTTCAGTCCGGCTCAGCTGCTTATGGGGCGACATCTTCATACCATTGTGCCGATTCTTCCCTCTCAGCTACACCCAGCATTGCCAGACTGTTAGGGATACACCCAAGCAGAATGTGCAGCGGTAGTCATGCAGGCAGGCAAATATGTGAGATAAATGTTTTTGTAGCTTACACTCAGTAAATAGTTTTACTGAGTTAAATAGTTTATTCCAGTAAGAGTTTTAGCATAGTCAAAACAGTCTATATATCATTCACTAGTTCAGTCCGTCTGGGGATTATTCAGTTGCAAAGTCCAGTGTCGAAAAAGAGGTCAGTAAACTTACAAATATCAGTCCAGTAATATATCTTCGCAGTAGAGATATAAAGAATTCAAACCTCCTTTCTTCCTTCAGCAGCAGGGAACACGCAGTTATCAAATCATCAATCCATCATAGTCATCAAGCAATCTAGTAATACAGTAATCAATCAAGTTCTCTTGCTCCCTCTTATGGCAGTTTTACAACTGCACCCAAAATTACATGCTTTGCTGTTTAAAGTGACACACACATAAACTTACTGTCATAGTTTATATATATTATTTTAGCCAAACTAAGTTAGGTAACCTTGTTATTCCTAACATACTCCCCTTTTGGGTAATATAATAATATATATATATATTTACAACCTTAAACCATAGTCATCACAACTTTCTTTGTGTTTGACTGAACCTTGGGCTTTTGTAAACTGATCAGCAATATTTTCTTCAGTCATATAATATTCCAATCTTATTAAACCATTTTTTACAGATTGCCTTACATTCAAATATCTAAGATTTGTATGCTTAGATCTCGTTTTCACAGCAATATTTGTAGCCAACCGTATGGCTGCTTGATTGTCCTCATAAACTACAATGGAATCATTAACAGTTATTCCCATATCCAATAACAACTGTTTATACAGAATTAAATCAGTACATAATAAAGATAGACATGAAAATTTTGCTTCCATTGTGAACATACTTATGTGTTGCTGTCTAATTGACCTCCAACCAATCAGTGCTTTTCCAAACAGTATAGCTGTACCTGAAGTTGATTTCCTAGTGTTTATGTCTGTTGCAAAACTTGCATCAGCATATGCACTTAAAATCAGATCATCTTTTGGCTCCAAATACAATGCATAGTGCATTGTCCTTTTAAGATATCTTAAGATACGTTTTGTCGCTTGCCAGTGTCATTCAGTGGGTTCAGCATTGAATCGTGCCAATTGATTAACGCCATAGGCAATATCTAGCCTTGACCAATTACTAATATACGATAAACTACCAATTAGCGATTGATAAATATTCTTATCGAATTTTGGACTTTGAACATCAGTGTGGCCAAATTCCTGACTCATTGGAGTTTTTGCCGGCTTACAAAATTCCATCTTGTATGTTTTTAGTAATTGATAAATCTTATCCTCTTGAGATATCTTATAGCCACTTTTGGTTTTATTTATTGTTCATCCTAGATACTGTTTTATCTCTCCTAATTGCTTTAATTTTATCCTCTTACCTAATAATGATATTATTTCAGTAGTTTCATTATTAGTTTTTGTAATTAAGGCAATGTCATCTGTAAACAACAATAATAATGACACTATTCCATTTGTCTCTTTCTTAAATACACATGGATCAGCAAAACCTGCTTTAAATCCTATATTGTTTAACTCCTTAACAATATATTGGTTCCATTCATAACCAGATTGTTTTAATCCATAGTTTAAGTTTCCAACAGTCATTATTCATTTTATCATCTTTAATTCCTACAGGTTTCTTTAAGTATATAGTGTGCTGCAATGGTGCATGCAGATAGGCAGTTTCTACATCTAAGTGATTTATGATATAGTTCTTTTTAGTTGCCCACACTAAAGCTGCTCTCAAGGTTGTTGCTTTTAGACTTGGTGCAAATACTTCATCATAATCATATGCAGTTTGATTAAATCCTTGAGCTACCAACCTAGCCTTATGGGTAACAGTCCCATTTTTACCTGTTTTTAATTTCAATATCCATTTACAGCCAATGGACTTTTCACCTGGAGGTAATTTAACATTTTCATAAACTTCTGTTTGTTTCAATGAATTTAGTTCCTTCTCCATCGCACTATGCCAATTTTCTTGATCCTTTGCTGGATACATTCTAAGTTCTTCAACAGTAGTTGGAACTTTACTAACTTGACAAACTATACTTGCTTGATACCTATCAGGTGGTCTGGTTTCATGTGTTGTACATCTAGGTATTACAGGGCTTACAGGTGGACTTTCATGTACTACCTGTTCCTGGTTATCTATTTCTTCCTGTTCACCTATTTCTGTGTAACAAATGTATGCATTCATCATGAGGTTTAACATTATTATAAACTGTGTTAGCTACCTCTGATTGATTATCATTTAACACATACAATTCACCTTTTAAAGTTGCAGTCACTTTTTTACCTTCCTTTTCTATTATGCAGTTTTCTCCCCTAAAGGTAACTACATAACCTAGTTTAATCAAAACTCTAACCGAAAGCAAATTAGACTTAAGTTGTGGTACATATAACATTTTTACATTTTCTTTTATGCAAGAACAATGTGCAATACCTTCACCTTTTGCTTTCATTTTCCAGCCATTAGCTAACGATATCTGCTGTGAACTCGTGGACATCTTAACAAATCTTTTCTTATCTTTCGTTATGCAGTGCGATGCTCCACTATCTACAACCCATAAATTATTATTCACAGTTTCGTTGCTATACATGGCTAATTCTAAGCATTTTTCATCCTTTTGATGCCTTTTAGTATTCTGGCTGGCATTGTGGCGTTTTCCTTTTTTGCAGAATCTAGCCAAATGTCCTTTTCCTCCACAATTAAAACATTTTCTAATTGTATAGGCTGTCGAAGATTCTTTATCTTCTTGTGGTTGTTCCCTTCTCAGTTGATCCCTTTCAAGCCTTCTCCTGGCTTCTTCAATTAATCTGCCAGTAATGTCAGTTAATGTGAGGTTATCTTTTGGCAGTACTTCCAGTGAAGTTACATAGTCATCATAGCTCTCATCTAACGAAGACAAAATTATATAAACCTGATGTAGTTCTGTGAAGATAAGTTCTTTTTCATGCAGTTCTTGAAAAATTCTCTTCATAGCGTTTATATGAGTCAACATGTCTCCATTTTTTTGAAGATGTATTCTGAACAGTTTCTGTGTAAGATTTATATGTGCTCCTACACTGTCTCGAATATAAATCTTTAAATTCTCCCAACATTTCGCAGCTGTTTCTTCTCCACGAATATGGACAAGCTGCTGGTCACAGAGTGTCAGTCCTATTATACAGAGAGCTTGCTCATTCTTCAGTTTATATTCTTGTATTTTCTGGGCATCATCCTCATCCTCCGGATCCCAAGCATCTACCTCTGGTGGGTTTTGAATTATACTCCACAAACCTTCTCTGCGTAGAAGTAGGCTGCATTTCATAGACCATGAAACATAGTTTGTTCCATCCAGTTTGGATATTAGAGACAAACTTGGTAAATTGACTTGTGCCATCTTTTTCTGGATATTAAACTATAATTAATAAAACACAGCTGTCTGTTTACAGTATTGTGTAACTACACAAAAACTCTCACTTTATATAAGCCTGTTATATCGTGGTTAGTCTGACTGTGCAGCCTGGGCCCACAACCAGTGTTAGGAATACACCCTAGCAGAATGTGCAGCGGCAGTCATGCAGGCAGGCAAATATGTGAGATAAACATTTTTGTAGCTTACACTCAGTAAAACAGATGCACTGTGCTCATTAAATAGTTTATTCCAGTAAGAGTTTTAGCATAGTCAAAACAATCCATATATCATTCACTAGTTCAGTCCGTCCGGGGATTATTCAGTTGCAAAGTCCAGTGTCGAAAAAGAGGTCAGTAAACTTACAAATATCAGTCCAGTAATATATCTCTTCGCAGTAGAGATATAAAGAATTAAAACCTCCTTTCTTCCTTCAGCAGCAGGGAACACGCAGTTATCAAATCATCAATCCATCATAGTCATCAAGCAATCTAGTAATACAGTAATCAATCTAGTAATACAGTAATCAATCTAGTAATACAGTAATCAATCAAGTCCTCTTGCTCCCTCTTATGGCGGTTTTACAACTGCACCCAAAATTACATGTTTAAATGACACACACATAAACTTACTATCATAGTTTATATTTGTTATGGACTAAGCCAACGCAGCGATACAACCATCAACAGCTTTACTTTAAAGCAGGCTTGTAATCCTGCACTTCTCATTGGCCCGTAGATAGCGAGTCGTGATTGGTCGTTTTTGGCCACTCTGATTGGCTGTTAATGGGGCCCCCTGATTGGACGCTTGTGAAAGCGGTAAACTCAATTCATTGGTCGTTTTGACAGCAGCCAGCTTTATAAAAGAGCTGCTGCTGCCTAAGTATTTTGCTCTGTTCTTTCTTGATAATAAAGAGTTGAAGTCACCGTTCAATGTCTCGTCTCCATTCCTTGTGCCCATGCCCAGGACATAACACTGGCGATGAGGATGGGATGCGGAGACAATAGAGCTGACTAAGAAAACATCAAACAAAACAGAGCATGTGGCAAAAGAGCGCACGCAACAAACGGCAAGATGACCAGCGGCGCCATACCACCGCTCCATTTGACCCAGCAACCGAAGACTGGGACACGAATATAGATCGCTTCCAGACGTTCCTGGAGACCAACAATTTAAAAGATGCTACGCCTGGCAAGAAACGAGTGGTGTTCCTGACCCATTGCGGCCCCGCCGTTTTCAAAATGGCTAAAGCACTGGCAAAACCGGCGGAAGTGAAGACCATGGATTGGGATACCCTCGCCCCAATCCTCCGGGCCCATTACGCACCCGTAGTACCTACACTGATACAAAGACATGAATTTTACAAGAGGGACCAATGGAAGGACGAGAGCATTGGAAATTTCGTAGCCGACCTCCAGAACCTAGGAGGCCTTTGTGGTTTTGCAAACTTAGAGGAAGCCCTAAGAGACTGCATAGTTCTGGGATTAAATGCACCACATGTGCAGAGTAAGCTGATGGCGAAAGGTGACATCAGCCTTACAGATGTCATCGCCGACACTACTGCCGTAGAAGCAACCAGGAAGTCAGCCGCTCGAATGCGCCAAGCGAACGCACTGCTTCGCCAACTCGCCAACGAGAGCCCACTCGTCAATGAGAAGCATGCTACCACTATCCACCACAAAGACCTCAAGTCATCCTCAGACAGTGAAGAAGAGGAGGTCAACCGGCTCCGCTCGGAACGAGAGCAAAGGAACCAGAGACGTCCGCGCCAATGTGCTGGTTGCGGGGCAAACCACCCGCGATCAGACTGCAAATTCCTCGACCCACTCTGCCGTCCCTGCAGAAAAAGAGGCCACATCGCAAAGGTCTGCAGAAGAGATGAGAGTCCAGTCCCAACCAAAGGGAGAACAACCTCGGTCGGGCGATAGGCAAACCTCCTGAGAACCGGGACCATCTGAACCACCAATGGAATAACCACTACTACTACAGAAACCAAGCACCTGCCTCTTCAACGAAACGAGAAGAGGCCCACCAAATCATTACCATCAGCCACGCTTCATCGTTCAATGCTAAAAGAATCCGCATAAAGGTTACTATTGAAAATCAGCCATGCATGATGGAAGTCGATTCCGGATTGTCCCTATCGATGGTATCCTGGAAAACCCTCAAACACCTGATCCCTGCCATCTGCCGCCAGGACCTCAGCATGCAATGAATCATCCTGAAAGATTGCCAGGGAAACAGAATTCCAGTTGTCGATTCCAGCCACGTCCAAGTATCCTTCAAGGACCGCACAGCGACGCTTCCCCTGACTGTCATTGATCATGACCAACTCAGCTTGTTAGGGTTACAGTGGTTCGCCCCATTCGGGATTGAACTAGCTGGCATACACCAAACCAGAATCAACAACTGGGAAGAGGCTCTCATCCAGGAATTTCAGGATGTGTTTACAGGAACATTAGGCAAGTACAAGGGGACCCCTATATCATTTAATCTCAGCCCCAATGTAGCTCCCATTTGCTTAAGCCTTGTCGGGTACCTTTTGCCTTAAAACTGAAGATCAATGAGCAGCTAGATAAACTGATAGCCCAGGGCGTATTGGAAGCCAGATGGATCATTAAGAATTTGTGGGGATTACCAGGCCACCCTAAATCATGCTCTTCAACAGAGCGCTTACCCAGTACCGGTGGTTCAACACCTTCTTCATTCCCTGGGTGGCGGAAAAATATTTGCTTGGCTCAGGCGTACCAGCAACTACTGTAGACGCAACAACTGCAGAAGCCCAGACAATAGTTACACATAGAGGCGCTTTCAAGTGCAATAGACTCCAATTTGGAGTAAGCGTGGTGCCGGGCATTTTCCAAAGTTTAATGGAGAGACTATTACAAGGCATAAAAGGCGTCGTCCCTTATTTTGACGACGTCCTAATAGCTGCCCCCACTAAAGAGTTATTAGTACAACGACTCAGAAAAGTTCTTCAGAAATTTAAAGACGCTAGTCTAAAGGTAAAAAGGGACAAGTGTCAACTTTCTGGAACTCATTAACTTTTATAACATCTTCTTGCCACAGAAGGAAAACCGTAGCCGAGCCCCTACATAGACTTCTCGATAAAAAAGCTTCCTGGGTCTGGGGACGGCGTGAAGAGAAAGCGTTCGAAGGGGTAAAAGACCTCTTAACCTCTGATGCTGTATTAATGCAATACAATGAGACTCTACCTTTGACGGTTACCTATGATACCTCACCATTTGGAGTGGGAGCCATTTTAAGCCATGTCCTACCAAATGGAAATGAGGCACCTATTGCGTTCTTTTCGAGAACTTTGTCTAAAACCGAAAGGAATTATAGTCAACTTGATAAAGAGGTTCTCGCTATTGTATCCGCAATTAAACGTTTCCATGAATATGTATATGGGAGACCCTTTGCCATAATTACAGACCACAAGCCGCTACTTGGTATTTTGGCGGGAAACAAACCAACTCTCCACATCTTATCACCAAGAATGACACGTTGGTCAGAATTTTTAGCCGCCTACGATTACTGATTGCAACACCGCCCGGGGAAAACCATTCCCCACGCTGACGCTTTGAGTCGCTCTCCACTACCAGATATCATACTCCATCATGCTCCAACCTTAGCCATATTGCAAATCGAAATCTTCAAATCGCCACCGCTAACCGCTCAAGACATCGCCTTAGAGACAAAAAAGGACCCTGTTTTGGCACGAGTCCTCAGCTGGGTAGAACGGGGTTGGCCGGTCAGCGCAACCAATGACACGTTCAAGCCATTTAGGAATCGTCAAACAGAGCTATTCTCCCAGAAAAGCTGCATAGTGTGGGGAGACAGAGTCATAGTCCCGGAGAAATTGCAATATAGGGTATTGAAAATGCTGCACGATGGACATCCAGGCATCGTGTGGATGAAGGCATTGGCCAGGAGTTACGCATGGTGGCCTGGCTTAGATAAACAGATTGAGATCTGGGTAGCAAAATGCAGCAAATGCCAGGAGACCCGCTCCACTCCTCCAAAGACTCCCCCAACTCAGTGGGAAACGCCTCGAGGTCCTTGGTCCCATATCCAAATCGATTTTGTGGGACCCACAAGAGGACACACTTTCCTCCTAACAGTGGATGCCTATTCAAACTGGCTCGAAGTCCACAAGATGAAAAGCATCACCACGGAGGCAGTCACTAAAAAACTGAATAAACTATTCGCTACCCATGGATTTCCAGATGTCCTGGTCTCCGATAATGGCCCACAATTCACTGTCCTACCATTTGAACAGTACCTGGCAGATCAGGGCATCCACCATGCTTTAACGTCGCCAGCTCACCCTGCGGCCAATGGCAGGGCTGAACGAATGGTTCAATTTGTAAAACAGACCTTGCACAAAATGGACCACGGCGACATTGACGACAAAATAAGCCGGATGCTTCTTCTCCAGCACATAACCCCAAACAGTACCACAAACAAAACCCCAGCTGAACTCCTGATGGGCCGGAAACTTCTCTCGCATCTCGATCGCCTCCACCCAAACTACACGTTGGAACAACCCCCGGGATCCAGCAACAAGTGTTGGGCATTCCAGGAAGGTGACCTCGTGTTTGCGAAAAACTTCTCGGGCGACCCATTGTGGGTCCCCGTGACCAAAACGCAACTTACAGGACCCTGATCCTATTGCCTACAAACTGCAGACGGTAAAATGTGGAAACACCACATAGACCAACTCCGTTCCAGATTAGCACCGGAACCTCTAGCTGGGGGGGGGAAGGAACATTGAGGAGGCCAAAGAAGAAATGATAATCGAAACCCAACAGCCTACACAACCAATCAGGGGATACTCACCATCCGAAGGAGAACCGAGCCAGGGAGTGGCCTCGCCGCAAGACAGCACTGCGATGGAAGCGGTTCCAGGAAACCCGGAAGACAGCACTGGCGTAAGCAGGGAAAGCAGCCCAGGGCTACGATCTTCACCATCCAGCCTGGCTAGCAACCCACCGGAACCAGAACCAGGACAGAAACCAGTGGAACAGCGCAGGTCAAGCAGACAGGTGAAGCGACCTGCCTATTTGTGAGAATACGTCACCCCACCCCTCAGATGGAACCTAGGGGGGAGGGGTGTTATGGACTAAGCCAACGCAGCGATACAACCATCAACAGCTTTACTTTACAGCAGGCTTGTAATCCTGCACTTCTCATTGGCCCGTAGATAGCGAGTCGTGATTGGTCATTTTTGGCCACTCTGATTGGCTGTTAATGGGCCCCCCTGATTGGATGCTTGTGAAAGCGGTAAGCTCAATTCATTGGTTGTTTTGACAGCAGCCAGCTCTATAAAAGAGCTGCTGCTGCCTAAGTATTTTGCTCTGTTCTTTCTTGATAATAAAGAGTTGAAGTCACCGTTCGATGTCTCGTCTCCGTTCCTTGCGCCCATGCCCTGGACATAACAATATATTTTATTTTACCCAAACCTTGTTATTCCTAACACAGACGTTGACCATTTTGCTCATAAAGAGAGAGAGAAGAGGAAATTGAATACTGAATACTACAACAGGAGACATTGTGCAAAATCTCTTAGTGATTTGCTATACCAGGAGAGCATGTATGGGTCACTGATACAAAAGAATCTGGGACTGTGCTGCAGAATCACACGAGTCCAAGGTCATATCTAGTGGATGTACCTAAAGGTGTGGTGAGACACAATCGTCAGCACTTGATACCCTTACACACACATGCAAGTGAAGAAGGAGAGGTGGAGCAGCAGGAATTGCCAAAGACAAACAGTGAACATCTACAACACCTAGGAAAATACTTAAAAACGTTCCTAGTGTGACAGCTACCCCAAGGACAAGGTCTGGGAGCACTATAATTAAACCAAAGAGACTGAATCTGTGAATTGAGAAAGTGAAAAAGAGTTAATGTTGATGTGTAGTTCAGTAAGAACTGCAGAATAGTTTAAACACAGTTAGGTGTATTGGATTAGTGAATAGTTATATAATAACATTTTCTTCCCTACAGGATTTAGATAGGAACAGACCTTCAACAAAAGAGGCAGAATAATCCTCTAAGGTCTGGTGAGACAAAGGTAGTCTATCCTTTGTTCTCTAGAAAAGGGAGATGTGGTGTAAGGTAAATGGAACCTGTTGATGTTTAACTGTGAAGAGGAACCAATGTTAGACAGAGAGTAGTGAGGGACATATTTTGAGGTGACACAGTATGAAGGAACGGGAAGGGAGGAGTTAAGAAAAATAAAGCAGTTTGTGTGCAGAGAACTCACTTAGGAGTATTATTACAAAATACGACAGTCCCTTCCAATTCTGTTAATCTATAAATAAAAATAAAAATGCTATTTATTGATTCAGTCTTCTGCACATTACCACACATATGCCCACTTTTCAAAGATGTGTTAGGGCTATAATTCCTAACATTTGCTATAAATGTGCTTTTCTAACATTTCCAGAGAATTCCAGTTTCAGAAATAGTTCTGTTATTTTTATGCATATTTCTTGAGATGTAAGTAACAGCAGCCTCAGTTAGGCTTTTCTGTTCAGCTGGGTTAATTACTTCGTCCTCTGTCTTGCAGAGGATGGAAAAGTTAATCTGAGTGATTTGATGGAAGGGGTGAAGAATATGAAGCTCATATTCAGTGCAGGAGGTAAGTGTCTGGGCAATTTGAAATTATAATTCAAATTACAATAAACTGAAGGATAGTCTGGAGTTGATATTCTTACATTTGCCAGCCAACGAGTAAAATATTTTTATAGTTTTGATCGATGTAGCAACTGGTGTAAATTTTATACTTTATTTTCTGATTTATGATCAAAATAAAAATGTTATAATTGTGGTTACTGCCACTGTGGAAAAGATGACAATTTTTTGTTGTTGTAAGAATTGGATGTTTGCTTTTTTCAAGTTCCACTCTGAGACATTAAGCAAACTGGGCATTTCCTTTGCTCCCCTCCCCTCCTGCTCCAAAGTAGACTCAAAAGGCAGGAAGTGGGTCTTTCCTAGTGGGCTGACAGCATAAAAACAATGTTATCTACTCCTGTTCATGTGAAATGGTTAGTGGTACATAATTCTATTAGGGAATGTTGTCTTGCAGAATAGGTGTAGAATTTAAATTACTAGAGAGGTAACTTTAAAAAAAACTCCTTATGCAGCATATTTTCCATGGAAACATCCTAATTATAATAATTTATAATATAAAGAATACAAGTAAAAATATAAACAATCACAGCCTATAGAATCAAGCATTCTATTGCGTCCAATTAGATATATTTGGGAACCTCTCAAAGTTGAACGGGTGGCAGTAATTATCCTCTTCTCTTGTGCTTCAGCAGCTGTTGTTAAGATAAGTTACCTGCAGTTCAGGTGTTGCCCAATTTATACCTCTTGCTGAATTGCTCTTTGCAGTCTTTATAACCTGTCATGTCTTGTTGCTTTCTTTTGTCCTGGTTTTTATTCAAAGAGTTGATGCTGGATTCTTTTTAATGTAGAAATTAATTCTTAACAGGTGCATATTAGAAAAATTAATTCAGGCTTTTATCAACCTGATCTTGAAATAGTGGTGCTAAATTTTAAGATTACTGATTTCAACCACTAGCAGGAACAGAAATCAACACACTTTAGAGATGAATCTAAATACAGCAGTAGGTGGAAACCTTACTAGGAAGGAAGAATACGCTATATACTTCTGATTATGATGGGATTATTAATGATCCTATATTAACCTATAAGTATGGGTTAATAGTATGCTTTTTAAACTTTATTCTGATTGACATTGTAATATATATGACACATAATTAACTATTAGTCAGGATATCATGTTTGGTACAATATTAGTAGCTGCAACACAACCTTGAAAATAAGTCCATGTAGAAGGATACTCACCCATCTATCTACTTCTACCAATTTTAATCCTTAATGGCTAAAAGTAGGAAACCATCTAGTGAAATTGTTTGTTTTCTCATTCCAAGGTGATGGGTTTGGGGAGTTGAAGGGTGGCAGAAACCACCAGGCCAGTTAGCAATGATATAATGATACTTATGAAATATGAATCTTCGATTGTAACATTGGATGGTTTTTGTAAATTGATATCAGGGCAAATGGTTGAAACTGGTGATTTGAGTTCCAGCCTGACAGCAATGGGCCTCAATATAACAGAAGAAGAAACTCAAGAGGCTCTGAAACTTCTTACACTTGATGGTAAGTTGAACGGAAAAGGCAGTTATAACAAGGATGAACAATTTGAAGGTTGTATGCACCTGCCAGATGCTGGCCCTGGAGATCACCCCCCCACCCCCAAGACTTTTAAATCCCAAATTTTTCAGCCCAGTTTTTTAAACAAAATCATTAAAATTATTGTTTTAGTTAATGAATATATTAATAGGAATTCCCACATTGAGTAAAACAATCTGATCCTTTCAAATTCATCCCTTTGTAGATCCATTCCAAACTCTTCAAGGATTTCAAAACCAGAAACAAAATGCCTGGCTCAGAATTAATGAATGAGCCAGGAAACCACTCAGCTTCCAAGTTTCCAACACTATTCTTACTAACATGACATCTAATCCTCTATTTGTTTCAACTCCCACCTGTACTTCTTGGTATCTGAAGAAAGAAACCAGATGCAAAGATTGGGAATTAATTTGGTACTTTACTAAGAAGCATTTCACAGTCTTACAACAGATATATGTTTAATTTTATCGACCATCTACATTTTTATTCCTGTGAGTAGTTGTCATAGGGGCCCCTGTACACTGCTTTGCCCAGGGGTCCATAATACTGTTAAGAAGGCCCTAATCTGAGATTAATGAGAACATTCCCTTTGCCTCTGATATTTCACATGTACCACTCATCAAATAGGAGCTGCTAATGGCACCCTATATTTCTAGCTGGTATTTTCTGTCAACAAACCAATAATTTCATCAAAATGGCTTCTTCTTCCTCTTCTTCTTTGTCCCAGTCATTCTGCTGCGTAGTCAACTTTTCATAAGTGCATAACGCCATTTCTAAAAATTGAAATAGAGTGCCCAAAGTATCTTTTCCATCTTGTTCTTCCTTTTTATATTTTTGATATTCAGTCTTTAATTCATCCACAAGCGATGCCATCATGAAAAGAGAGGAGGAGAAAGAGGATAAGAAAAGGGGGATTTTAAGGTTTGAAAAAACAACCAAAAAAGAGAAAAATGAGAGGAAAGGTGGATGCAAGGTTAGACAGCAACAGAAAGGGAATAAGAAAAGGGAGGAGGAGAGACAAAGGGGTAAAAAGGGCAAGGAGAAGAATAAGCAAGAGAGAAAGTGGGGGAGGAGAAGCCTCAATGGTGGGAAACAAGATTTAAAGAAAAAAAGCTTATTTAGAGAGAATGGGTGAATCTAATTGGAAAAAAAAGGGGGGGATTCTGGAAGGTACATAAGATTGTGTTTTTATATATGTATCTTGAGTAGAATGTTTAAGATATAAATGAGTATTAATATATATTAGGGTTTTTTTTCTTTTTAAATGATATGGGTAGTGGTTATATAGGTTGCTTTTTAGTTATTGCTGTGTTTTTACCTTTCTTATAAAATTTATTGTGTAATTTTAGAATGTACTAACAGAATCCCAATATAAATTAATTGTTATATGAAGTAATTTTAAGTTAGGGCAATGAGTTAAAGGCATCACTCCTGTTCTGTCCCCTCATTAGCATTCTTGAGATCCCCGCGCTTTGATTGGCCAAAGCGTGGGGCACTCTGATTGGTTAGGTGAGCCACGCCGATTGGCTCGCTAAGAATCTCCCGCGATTGGTCTATTCGAATCGCGGGAGATTCAAAGCGGTGCCATTGGCCGCGGCCGCCGCGGCTAAAGGAATAAAAGCCGCAAACCTTTTGCATAGCTCCAGTTCGGTTCCTACACTAATAAAAGAGCATGATTTGAAGTCACCGACTCCTGGCATCATTTCTGAGGATACAACACTGGCGACGAAGGTGGGATCCAGACCCTGAACCGAACCACGTGTCCGACGGAAGCCAGACGAATCTCCACGATGGCGAAAATCGCACCCCCCGCACCCTTCAACCCCGCCACCGAGGACTGGGAATCGTACTCCGACCGATTCCGCATGTTCCTCGAGTGCAGCGATCTGAAGGACGCCACCGGCCCCATGAAGCGCGCCGTCTTCCTGACCCACTGCGGGACCGAGGTATTCAAGATGGCCAAGGCACTTGCCAAACCTGCCGACGCGACCGCGATGGACTGGGACGTCCTCGAGCCAATACTTCGGCGGCACTATGCTCCAGAGGTACCCATCCTGATCCGATGCAACGAATTCTACCGTCGGGACCAACGGTCGGGTGAGAGTTTCAGCGACTTCGTCGCCGAACTACGGCGCCTAGGGGGGCTGTGCGAATTCGACAACCTGAACGACGCCCTGCGAGACCGAATCGTGCTCGGCCTGTGGGACCCCATCCTCCAGAGCCGGCTGATGGCCATGGGCAACATCAGCCTTGCAGACACCCTCACCGCAGCCGCAGCCGCCGAAGCGACCTGAACATCCGCCGACCGCATGCGCCGACCGAACGCTGGGGACCGCAGCGGAAACAACCACCCTGCAAGGTTGGCCGAGGCCAACCCAAGATGACCACCCACCAGGGCGATTTCCACTAGGCATCGGGCACTTCTGACGAAGAGGAGGAGATTCATCGCCTCCAGGCAGGCCGCGACCCACGGAACCGGCGGGGTCGTAAGTTGAGGACCAACTGTGCCAATTGCGGAGGCGACCACCCCAGGTCCGAATGCCGGTTTTTTGAGTCGATCTGCCGGCATTGTGACAAGAAAGGACACATCGCCCGCGTCTGCCGCCTCAAAAAGAACCGCAGCCTGCCCCGATGGGACCAGAGCGAGCGGAGGAGAGAGAGCACACCACCCCGGACCAGAGATCGCCCCTCGGACAACAGATGGGACCGGAACGAACAATCCACACGAGGCGGTGAGACCCAGCGAAGAGAGGAGACCCATCAGACGGTCACCATCGGCCACGCCACAACCAATGAAGCCCGGAAGGTCTATGTGGAGGTAGGCATCGAGGGCAAGCCATGCAAAATGGAGGTGGACTCTGGGTCCTACCTCTCCATGATAGCATGGCAAGAAATAAAGCGCTTGGTGCCTACCATCCAAAGGAAAAGCCTAGACAGCCAGAGACTAATCGTAAAGGACTACCAGGGAAACCGCATCCCGGTAGTCGGAACCAGACAGTTCAACATAACATACAAAGGCCGCACCGAAAAGCTTCCCCTGACGATCGTCGATCGCGACCGCCCAAGCCTACTGGGACTGCAATGGTTCGCCCCGCTCAGCATCGCAGTCACGGGAATCGACCACGTCACCGACGACAGCTGGGAGCAACAACTGGCCCGGGAATTCCAAGAGGTCTTCGACGGAAACCTAGGCAAGTACCGAGGGCCCCTTATATCATTCAACCTAGACCCAAACGTTCCCCCAAAACGCCTAAAACCAAGGCGGGTGCCATTCGCACTTAAACCCAAGATAGACGAGCAAATTGACAAGCTCGACAAACAAGGGGTCCTACAGCCAATAGACCACGCCCAGTGGGAGACCCCCATAGTCACCCTGATCAAGCCCGATGGGTCGGTGAGGATCTGTGGGGACTATAAGGCCACCCTAAATGGCGCGTTGCAACAAAGCGCCTACCCCGTCCCAGTAATGCAACACCTACTGCATTCACTGGGAGGGGGCAAGGTTTTCGCCAAACTCGACCTCGCCCAGGCATACCAACAGTTGCCAGTCGACGAGGAAACAGCAGAAGCGCAAACCATAGTCACCCACCGGGGAGCATTTAAATGCAACCGACTCCAATTCGGAGTCAGCGTGGCACCGGGAATATTCCAAAGCCTAATGGAAAGACTATTACAAGGCATCAAGGGGGTGGTACCGTACTTCGACGACGTCTTAGTGTCGGCAGCCAACCAAGCCGAACTAGAGGGTCGCCTAAGGGAGGTCCTAACCAAATTCAAAGAGACCGGGCTCAAGGTAAAGAGGGAGAAATGCCAATTATACACGGAACGGGTTGAATTCCTAGGATATCTCCTAGACCGTCACGGCATTCACCCCACAAACCAAAAAATCAAGGCCATCAAAGAAGCCCCCACACCCAAGTCGAAGACGGAACTACAGGCATTCCTGGGGCTACTTAACTTTTACAATGTTTTCCTGCCCCAAAAGGCAACAGTGGCGGAGCCTTTGCATAGGCTCCTGGACAAGGCGGCGACCTGGACTTGGGGGAAACGCGAGCAAGCCGCCTTCCAGAAAACAAAGGACCTCCTCACTCCGGACGCCGTCCTTATACAGTACAACGAGACCCTACCCCTGGCCGTCACATGCGACGCATCACCCTTCGGCGTCGGCACTGTCCTCAGCCATACCCTCCCTGATGGAAAAGAAGCACCCATCGCGTTCTTTTCAAGGACCCTCACCAAACCAGAGCGGAACTATAGCCAGCTGGACAAAGAGGCTCTGGCTATCGTTGCCACCGTAAAAAGATTCCACGAGTACCTCTACGGCCGGACATTCACCATCATAACCAACCACAAGCCGCTGCTGGGAATCCTTGCAGGAAACCGGGCCACCCCAAACATTCTGTCTCCCCGAATGACAAGGTGGTCCGAGTTCCTGGCGGCCTACAACTACGGACTCATACACAGACCGGGTAAGACGATCTCCCATGCAGACGCCTTAAGCCGCTCGCTGCTACCGGAACCTGACACCGACCCAGCACCCACGACGACCACCCTCAGCATAGAGGCTCTACCCAACCTGCCCATAACCGCGTCAGACATTGCCCGAGAGACTAATAAAGACAAACGTCTGGCGCGGGTGTTGCATTGGGTAGAGAAAGGGTGGCCAGAAAGGGACAACGACGAGTCCGTCAAAACATTCCGGAACCGGCAAACGGAACTCTCGTTATTAAAAGGGTGCATACTATGGGGGGATAGGGTGGTCATTCCAGAAAAACTACAAGGGAAGGTTCTGGAACTATTACATGAGGGGCACCCTGGCATCGTTAGGACTAAAGCCCTGGCCAGAAGCTACGCTTGGTGGCCAGGGATGGACAGACAGATTGAGACATGGGTAGCAAAGTGCCAACGATGCCAGGAAACTAGGCCAAGCCCACCCACAGCACCCGTTCTAGAGTGGAAAACCCCAAGGGGACCTTGGTCTAGGATCCACATAGACTTTGCCGGGCCCACAAAAGGACACACCTTCCTAATAACAGTAGACGCTTACTCCAACTAGCTGGAGGTAAGCAACATGAGAACAACAACCACGGAGGCCGTGATCAAGGAACTCGGCAAACTCTTTGCAACGCACGGCCTCCCAGACGTTGTCGTTTCCGACAACGGGCCCCAATTCACCTCGCTAGAATTCGAAAAATTCCTAGTGGAAAGGGGCATCCGCCACGCGCTGACAGCACCGGTGCACCCGGCGGTGAACGGTAGGGCAGAACGGATGGTGCAATTCACTAAGAAGACCATCCGGAAAATAGACCACGGGGAGATCCAGGAGAAAATAAATAAATTGCTCTTCACCCAACACATAACCCCAAATACCATAACGAATAAGAGCCCAGCCGAACTGTTAATGGGGAGGAAATTAAGGTCCCCACTCAACAGATTACACCCCACGTATAACCCGGAGAAGCCCCCAGACTCAACCAGCAAACACCGAACTTTCGCACCAGGCGACCCCATGTACGCAAAAAACCTGACGGGAGATCCATTATGGGTACCGGTCGTCATCACACAAATAACAGGCCCACACTCGTACCGGCTATAAACAGCAGACGGACGAGCATGGAAACGCCACATCGACCAATTAAGGTCGAGGACGACCAACCAAGAGACCACCGGCGCACAAGCAGGCAAAACCAACCCCCACAACACAAACCAAGGGGGGAGGGAATACCCAGGGGACCAAAACCAAAGAAGAATAAACCAGCCATACTTACCGGAAAGCAGCCAACACGACCCCTCGCCAGGAAGAGACAGCCAGGCCAGCTCGACCGACCCAGGGAGACCGAGCGGGAGTGGCAAAACCTGCAGCTCAACCAACCCGGGAGGCCCAGGAGGGAGCTACGGAGAGCGGCCCGGCCCAACCGACCACCCGGTTCCCACGACGGCATCCGGAGAAGCAGAGACCCCGACCGAACCGGCTGGGATCCAACCTACGACTGAGCTGCGCAGGTCCAGTAGGCTAAGACGGAGCCCCGCCTACCTACGGGACTACGCGATGTAAGGACTAAACCAAGAGGGGAGGGGTGTTCTGTCCCCTCATTAGCATTCTTGAGATCCCCGCGCTTTGATTGGCCAAAGCGCGGGGCACTCTGATTGGTTAGGCGAGCCGCGCCGATTGGCTCGCTAAGAATCTCCCGCGATTGGTCTATTCGAATCGCGGGAGATTCAAAGCAGTGCCATTGGCTGCGGCCGTCGCGGCTAAAGGAATAAAAGCCGCGAAACTTTTGCATAGCTCCAGTTCGGTTCCTACACTAATAAAAGAGCATGATTTGAAGTCACCGACTCCTGGCATCATTTCCGAGGATACAACTCCAATTAGTGTATAGGAGAAGTATATTAAAAGAAAAAAGATGAATGGATAGCTGGAAATAGAACAGACAAAGAATGATATTAAAAATGGTAATAAGATATGGAAGGATATATAAAGTGAATATGATGTTTGAATTTTGTCTGTGTTAAGAGTTTTAACTCAGGATCAAGCAGCCTTCAGAAAAGATGTTTTAGGTTTTGTTTTGTTTTCTATGTTCTGTGTTTTGTATGTTGATGAAAAGCAATAAAATTTTAATTAGCAAGAAATAACTTGGATAATTAGAATGAAAAGGAGAAGTTGGGATAAGATAAGTTAAATAGATAACGTAAATATTGATATTATAATTTGGAATCACTTTGTATGCTCTATTGGTTTTCTTCTTTAATTATTTTTTTTTTTAGAAAAGAATTTGTAAGCTGTTATGCCTTGATTGTTTATGTACTGTTTTTGTAAAATTAATAAAATTTGTAAAAAAAACCCAAACCAATAATTTATAAGTTTATAAGTCAATATGAACTGAAGAACTGCTTGGCTGCCCTTAAAAAAACTGGGCAGAAGTAAAATTGCTATATTTTTTTCACTCCTTCTTTCCTCCCTATTCCGATTTCCTTGATGCTCCTCATGCTATTTACATTTTGTGTGCAGATATTGACAAAGTGGATATGAAGAATGTTTTGCAAAACATTATGCTCATGAAACGGCCTTTTAAACTGGAAAGTAAGTTGAATCAGGAGGTTGGAATGGATATTTTATCTATCTGATCTCCTTTACATTTCCTTGTTTGCTTTTTAAAAAAATAAAGTTACTCTTTTTAAATTATGGAGAAGCATTCTAGTAATTCCAGTTTTGTAAAACAATTGATTTAATAAAATGATAACTCTAGTGTAAAAAAAATGCAAAAGTTAAAAGCATTAAAATAGTCCTCAGCAGAGACAAAGCATCTGAAGCTTTTAAAGTTCAAAAACTAAAGGGCCATTTTCTTAAAAATTGTTTTAACTTGGAGCTGAAAATACAATACGCCCAACTTTTGAAAACCTGAACATCATATACTTCATCTGCTTATATATTTTATGCAAAATACTGTAATTAATTTTAAATTTATATTTTCACCTTGAAATTTTGTAGTTGAAAAAAATCATTTTATAAAAAGATGGGCGAGGAAGTAAATATTGCAGAATAATATTAAAAGTATTTTCATTTTTATCCTAAATGAGGTAGTACTTTGGTCCTGACACTGTGCATTTTTGTAGTATGGCCCCCGTTTGGCAATTGAAGGTCAAGTGATAGCCTCCCACCCACAAAGATTATATACTCTTGTTTTAGGAGCTAACCCCCAATGGTTCTATTCATCATAGTTTTTTTAAACATATTTTTGTTCATGCTATGGAAATTGAGCCTATGCTTTGCTGCAAATCTATTTTTTCCTTCTCTTTTTTCTGTTTTGCTTTTGAGAACGAGAGAATAAAGTGATGGACTAAATGTAGTGAAATTCTTTTAAAACAAACATTGAAATGAACTAAAAAAGCTTCTTGGATGATAAGTGAATGGTTTTCAAGAAAATAAACCAAAAAAGTCCAGTTGCCTTTGTAAAGCACCTTTGGAATTGCATAAATAATTGAATCATAATAACATAATAATATACGGGAGTATACAGGAGTGCACATAATAACATACAGGAGTAGACCCAAAGATGCTTTTTCCAGAAACAACTGAACTTTCTGTTTTTCTTTGAAGACGTTTTGCTTCTCATTCAAGAAGCTTCTTCAGGTGAAGCACTTTGGGGGCAACCATGACCTGGATGATTGAGAATCTTCATAGACATTTAGCTATAGAGAAGTAGACTAAACCATATTCTTCCCAGAGTCATGGTAGTTAAATTATATTCATTTTCTTTTTAGAACAGGTGTTTTAAACAAAACAAGGTTAACAACTAGTTTATTACTCTTTTTCTGTGCTTGAAATAAGTAGGAGTTGAACCTATATTTTGCCTCCTTTATCTGCATATGCAGGAGACAGGATTGATATTCAAGATCTGAACAGGATTCTGACCTCTGCAGGCATTCAACTCACAGAAGCAGAATTCCAGGAAGCCTTGGCAACTACCCCAATAGATAGTTAGTATTTATTTTGCCATTATTTTCTGAATGCTTACAAAATCATAGAACTATAAAGTTGAAATAGATAGTGTCAGTAGGCTACTCTCTTTGAGATTAAAGCATCTATTTTCAACTCCTATGTAACGTGTCCCACAATTTGCAAGCTCAGAAATATCAGATAACATTATACCACTGAAATATGATGGCAAAAAAAAAAATCAAAATTCAGCAATGTAAGTTTTTTAAAAGAAAGAAGCAAATGGGTATTTACATTCCTGCTTGACTTAACAAAGTAATTTTAATTATCCGCCAAGACACACAGCCCTATGAAAAAAGAACATGCAAAAATTATAGTTCCATCTGATTCAAGCATATCAGTATTATACCATTGAATTTTAAGAATATTTCTTAGCCAGAAAGAAGTTACTAAGTCCTGCATTAATACTAGTAGAGATAGGTCAGTGGCTATGTTTCACTTGTGAACCTATCAGACACTATCAATCTATCAGATACTATCATTTGGGGGCACCGACAATGAGTCAATTGGCAGCAGACTCCAAAGGCAAGGCTCTGATTGGTTAGCTCACTGACAGAATGGCAAAATGCTTTGCTTGAAATTGATACACAGCTGCAAATTTGACCTGACCAGCAGAAAGCTATTTGTCATGTGAAGAGGTGGGATGCTGCCAGTTCAGCCCAGTTCTATAGAACCTGTAGTTGCAAAGAGCAGCTGACACAAACAGTTTGGTGTTTGGCCCACCACCCGCCCTGGCTCTAGGCTGTCCTTTATTCCTTGCCTTTCCCTCCTCGGCTGCTTTGCACGGCACAGCTGAAGTTGAAAAAGCAGGAAACAAGAGGATTTTCAAACACCGAGAGCAGTGGTTAACAGCTGTCCAGGTGGCACAGCTGACGATTTCTTGCAAACATTGAACACATGATTGTCCCCAGTTTGGAGAACCAGCAAATCTCTCCACTGTCTAGCCCCATCTCTCTCCGCCCACTCACTCCTTACCTGGCATGCGAGCCATCCAACTTGCCTGGTTTGGTAAGTTGCTATTTTTCCTTTTTTTTTTCTGACCACCAGCTGTTCTGCTCTGCCAGGAGATTTAGATTAACTAGAAAGCAGGAAATCCTTGGATTTCTTGCTTTCTAACTAATCTAAAAGCAGAGCTGAACCTTCCTTAGGACTGAAGCTTTTCAGTGCAGATTCAGGTAGCCGATTGCAGATAGATAGATCTCTAAGTGAATCTGTGATTCTGTGAGCAACTCAATCTGCCTGCCTGCTTTGCCCGCTTTGGGGTAAAAGTTGCTCTTTTTTTTACAAAAAAATCAATATTTACATAAATATTTATAATATTTACATAGAAGCTATGACCACTGAGTCACATGACCACCAAGCCACACCCATAAATTAGGCCACACCTATAGAATCAGTTGTTAAGAAATTTGAATCCCACCCCTGGTCACGTGGTCACAGTTAATGATGACAGTAGGAAGAGGAGCAGGGATGGAAAAAACAGAAACGGTATTTCTTGTAGAAGTAAAGAATGGGGGGAGGGGACAAGACAGACAGAATAAAAACTAAATAAGGTTCTTTCCACAGAAAACCTCTAGACTTGTAGACTTTTATCTGAAATCTATAATTTGTATATATTTTTGCATGCACTATTCGGACTGATTACTATGGCTATATCTGTGCTAGCAACTGGTCTTCATTATGTATGAACTGGTTTAGAAGATGATCGCTGTATTTCAAGACAGATGAACAGGAACTGGGAGTAAAGGGAAAATTTGTAGGCGGATGAATACTTTTATCTCTTGCCATTTGTGGCCTTTTCTCTTGCCTGTGATGATTTTTCAAGGATAAGTATAATATGCAAATTATCTTCATACTTGTTATTGCACAAGTATTGCTATTAGAAAACCAGGAAAATGCCTATAATTTAAGAATTGTTTTTTTAAAACATGGTGTAAAATAATTCTTCAATCGGGCCTTTTTATGTGCAATTTTTCAGATGTTTATAACATCTAAATGACATGTTTAGTTTGAGGAATTTATATATCCAGTGCTTATGTACTGTATGCTACAGTATAGCAGTCTTTCTCAGGATATACTTTCTTTGGATACATTTCCCTTGAGCCCCATGACCCACAGCAATTAACATTTCAGGGATAGGTTGGCTGGGGTACTTCAAACTTTCAAGGTCTATTCTGGTCTTTAATAAAGATTTGCTTTGATTTAATTTGAAATATCAAGATCCCATGGGTCCTACAGTGAAGAAGTCAGCATTATATGGAACATTCATTATGAATAGAAAAAAAACATTATGACTCTTTTAATTCCTAATGCTATTTAAGTCTCTTGGGAAGTAGTACTCTGTGCTTTTAAAAGTTCATTAAAATATTAAAATATAATATATTTCTTTTTATATATCTATTTTTCTATCTACTATCTCATAAAATAACAGACCTAAACTGTGTATTGCTATAAATGGACTTTCTCAGCAACACTTCTTTTGGGTTTTTGTTTCCTCTTAGTTGAAGGGAAAGTAAACTTAGGAGAATTTATGAAGTCGGTGAGGGCACTCCAGCCATATCCTCATCCTGGTAAGTTAATAAACTGATTAACAATGTACTGAGAGAGGTAAAAGAACACAAAAATAATTATGTATTTTTGTTGCTATTGTGCCTCATGTGACAACTTTGAATTATACAACCAATAAACTTTGGTTCATGTATGAAACAATGTGCTCCTGAAGGTCCTCCATCAAGTCCTGTGTGGAAATAGAATGCAGGGCTTGTCCAACAATCTTTAATATATATAATAGGTATAGATGTATGTATAGTTATATAGATTTTTTAAAAAATAAAATAGAATTCAGAGATTTTGTATCTACGGACATTATGCCAGATAAAATGGGAATTTAGCGGTTTCAAAGTTAGCCCTCCCTCCTTTTTTAGGATATATTGTACTATTTATATATACTCTATACTCATATATATATATATATATATATATATACATATATATATATATATACATACATACATACATACATACATACATACATACATACATACATACTCTTTATGTGCATGACTGCATTCCCACTCATGCCAGTAATATTATTATTAAATTTGCAGATGATACAACAATGGTGGGACTCGTCTTCAGAGGGGGATGAATCTCCCTATCGAGATGAGGTGCTTTTGTGGTGTGGAGACAATAACTTGGTCCTTAACACCAATAAGACCAAGGAGCTTATACTGGATTATAGAAGGAACAGTTTCTGGGTGTTATCCTAAAAGAGGACCTGACCTGGGGTGCTGACATTGTAGCACTGGTCAAAAGGGCCCAGCAGAGATTATATTACCTGAGATTTCTCAGAAAACAACAACTGAATGAAAAACTGCTGGTGACCTTCTACCGCTGCACCATAGAGAGCATTTTAACTTACTGCACCTCTGTATGGTTTGCCAATTACACAGGGCAGATAGGAAAGCACTCCAGAGGGTTAACGTCATTGCCCAGAAGATCATTGGTTGCCCTCTCTCCTCTTTGGAAAAACTTTATAGCTCCTGCTGCCTTAAGAAAGTTCAAAACATTCTCAAAGATCCATCTCATCCTGGGAAGGCTTTTTTTGACCTATTACCATCTGGCAGACAGTACAGGATAATAAAAACAAGGACAAATAGGCTGAAAAACAGCTTCTATCCCAGAGCAGTAACTCTATTGAATTTTATTGTATAGTACAATATTAACACAGTATCAGGGGTTTTCATTTCAATTGTATAGAATGCGAAAGATGTGTGTTTGTGTTTTATTTTTATAGTTATAATATACACTGAAGATGGCATTTAATTTTTTTGTATGAGCTGCAATGACAATAAACTGAACTAAACTAAAACTCTCCATTCTGGATCTCCCCTATTAAATGAAAGCACAGTTATTAAAATGCTGTATTGTTTACCTTTTATTTCATCACTATTTTTCCTGTTGACCTTTAGAAGAAGAAACCATTGCTTTTCTAGAAGAGAATATTGTTATTCAAGAAGAGGAAGAGGAGATTCCTGTTGAGGAAGAGAAAATTTCTGCCACTGAGGAAGAGGAAGAAGAGATTCCTGTTGAGGAAGAGAAAGTTTCTGCCGCTGAGGAAGAAGAAGAAGAGATTCCTGTTGAGGAAGAGAAAGTTTCTGCCACTGAGGAAGAAGAAGAAGAGATTCCTGTTGAGGAAGAAAAAGTTGCTGTTGCTGAGGAAGAGGAAGAGAAGATTCCTGCTGAGGAAGAAAAAGTTGCTGCTGCTGAGGAAGAGGAAGAGAAGATTCCTGCTGAGGAAGAGAAAGTTGCTGCCGCTGAGGAAGAGGAAGAGAAAATTCCTGCTGAGGAAGAGAAAGTTGCTGCCGCTGAGGAAGAAGAAGAGAAGATTCCTGCTGAGGAAGAGAAAATTGCTGCCCAGGAAGAGGAAGAGAAGATATTTATTAAAGATGAGAAAAGTGCTGCTGCTCAGGAAGAGGAAGGTAAAGAGAAAGAGAAAATGGCTGCCCAGGAAGAAAAGGTTGCTGTTGAAGAACTGGGTGCAATTTTAACCAATAAGGGCATTTCTTTGAAGGACAAAGAGCTGGAGGAGGCCTTGTTAAAGTCAAAAGTAAATGGTTAGTATTTATATTTTGACTTTTGGTTCAGAAGTATTTAAATTGCTAGCAAGATAAATTACAAAGCAATTTTACATTCTCCTAAATTTGTTGGATTATGGCTCCCATCATCTCAGTGATGGGAAAAGGTACTTTAAATATAAAAACAGCCCTTCCCAACAGTTTTATAATCCTAGTACTCCCAAAGTGATCTCTATTGCCATTTGAAAACAAAATTCTGGTTTTCAGTAATATCATTTTTTGCTTTCATATTTTAAAAATCCAAAACAATAAAAAAGGAAACAGCTGAAATCTTCTATTCCAACTATATCAGACCACCAGTGTCATGTCATTTGTGAAGCTCAGGGGCCACAAAAATAGAAATATAAGTAAATGGCTATGTATGTTTGTATACACACACACAGAGAGAGAGAGAGAGAGAGAGAGGACTGCTTCTTTCATCTAAAATCAGCCTGTCTTATCAGATTACCTAGGTAGAAAGCCATTTCTAGTGTTCCACTTTCAGGCAGAAAAAGGAGTTGAAGCTGTGCAGGGCCACTTTTCAATAACAGTGCTGAATCTCTGAAACAATCCCATATGGATACCAGTTTGGCCTCCTCCTAATTGCTTTCAGACAAAACTGTTTCAGAAGATACTTTAACTAGGTTGGATAATTTGTGAATAGTTATATTTATAAAAGGTTTCTAAACTCTTTTTATTGTCAGCCATTATAAATCACTGCAAAAATTGTGAGAATAACATTTTGCTGCTGCTACTTTTTTTTTCTTTTTCCCCCCCTTACAGTTGATGGGACAGTGAACCTCTGTGACTTTTTAAAGGCAGTTCATGAGATTCAAAGGTCACCTCGAGAAGGTAAGCTGAAAGACAACATACAAATATACTACGTGGATTTTTTCTAGGCACACTCCTAAACCCTTTTTACTCTTTTACGTTGCCTTTGACCCAAACAGCAAAGGGCTTTACTCTGCCTGTAAATTTTTTATTCCAAATATTGATTTCCTCCCTAGACTATTTTATGGCTCGGTGACTACAATAACACTTGTTTAAGTAGACAAGCCATTGGAGGCTGACACAATGTTTTTTTCAGTTAAATCAATTCATGTAAGGAAGAAATCTACAGTAAACTGGTCCCAAATGTGCACTTGCATGATAAAATGTGAGCCATTTCATGAATATGAAAACATGAGGCAAAACAATAATTATAGATAAATGTACCTGCAATGTTGTATGGGATTTGTGACTATTTTGACAACTAACAGGATATGTGAGTGGGAAGATCTATGACTTTTCCTTTCATATCATACTTTGTCTGGGTACTTCAACCTAACTCCATTAACTTCTAGCTGGAACTGGGATTAAAACTCAAAGAGTTTTAATGGAAAAGTTTTCCTTCTTTCTTATAGCAGTCAAAGAGAATGAAGGCTTAGAAGAGCTACAAATAGAGAGAGAAAACAGCTCCAATGATCTCCCAAATAATAGTAAATGGGTGGACAAAAGGTAGTAAAAATAAGGCTGATTAAAAAGGGCAAGTTCAGAGAAGGAAATAACATGGAGTCTCCATGTTCATGCACATATTCAGACTCACTTAAACCAACAGTTCTCTTTGTGGTAAATCTCAATCAAAAACCGGAGCACACAGTACGGTAACATTTCTTTAACCAGAATAATACATAAATAATAAAGCAAGAAGAAGAATTCTACCCTAATCAATGACTGAGGAAAAAGCTAGATTTCTAACGCCAATTTAAGGCTTTAACATAATCAAAGCGGGAGCCACATAGATTTCTGAGTGGATTCTGATTTGACTATAATTGATTTGTGTTCCTATCTGTTGTGAATGAATAAATGTTAAATAAAGTTATCTTGAGCTTGAAGTCAAGTGCAGGGTTCTGGCCCTGCACTTCTGATTGGCTGTTAATGGCAAGATCAGATTGGTCCGTTCAGGAGAATCTGATTGGCCATTAACAGGCCATTCTCATTGGTTAACGGAGCTAGCGCTCCCGGATTGCTATTGGTTGAATAGTTAATAAGTTGCCTATATAAGGAAGGCTATAGCAGCCCTCCAGTTTGAGCTGTCACACCATGTAAATAAAGAGTTTGAAGTTCACTGTTTCTACCGGCTCGTCTCCATTATTCGCACCCATGCTCCAGACTTAACACTATCTATCCGTCAAGTATATTCTCCATGCTGTGTGCCTGTTGAGCCCATATCTAGAGCCATAACATGAGGCTCTGCTCTCATTCACTCATGCCTGATCATCTCCTGAATGTACATAGGGCTGCTCTTGAAGATTGTCACTGACTCAAATTACCCAACCTCAGGTACATCTTCTGAGCAAACCAATGCCTCATCTTTTCTCTCAAAAATTTGTCATTCTGAGGGGGGAAAGCCTTGTGAAAGTAACCTACTATTCCAACAGAATTTGAAAGTAAATACAACTTTTTTGTAGTAAATAATGCTTTTAAAATAATGTATCAATTGTTTATGTTCCTTCACACACACACACACACACACACACACACACACACAATTTTCTCATTTCTTTCCCATTAACAATTGTGTTCAAACTTTTCAGAATTTCATTAATTTACATTTCCTCTGTAATTATCAGGAAATGCTATCTTTATTTTTCTTTTCTTTTAAGGAACAGTAATTCTATCTTCTGAGCAGCTACAATCTGATCTGGTGTCAGAGTCAGGGCTGGAATCACAGTGAGCTCTGCTACCCTTAATGTCACAAACATTTTGTTTACAGTAAGCACTCTAGAAAGAAAAGCTTCCCATTTACAGAAGTACAAGCCAGAAGTCTCGAATAAAACATTAATAAAATGTTTTATTGCTTTTTTCTTGTATATATATATTTCTTTTACAGAAACTAAAGTTGATATTGAGAGCTTGGATGAAGTCTTGGAAGAAATGGGAATCTATTTAACCAACAGACAACTATACGAGGCATTTAAACACGTTTCAATAGATGGTTGGTTCCATTGTTCATTTGAACAGAGTAGTTGGTATCTAACCTTTGGTTTTTATTCCACAAAATAATGCTTATGGTTTTACAAAAAGAGAAGACTTTAGAGGGTAGCTAAAGTACTTGTGTTGTAACTCGCCCAGATAAACAACCAAATCCTTGCAAGAAAATGAAATTTATGCCTATTTGAGAATTTGCAATGTATATAATTCAGCCACTATCTTTAGGGGCTAAATGCAATCTTCTGAAAGGAAGTATGGAAACTCACAAAATGAAAATATCGATCCATAGTTCTTTATGACTAAGGAGAGAAAATCACAATGGAGGACCATTTTATATTTATTTGCATGACAACTGTCAAATACCAAGTAAGGATTGTGAAAATATTCCTACAGATTACGTTTAAATTTTATTTAGGGGTAGGGGATTACAGAGGAGTTATTAATTCAATTCAAGAATTGCTTGCTCTATCCTTCATCTTTTTGCTATAGTATCTATTATTGTTTCCTTGTTTTCACCTGGTCCTACATTTTTCAAGAGGCAACTAGACTTTCTGGTTTTTCTTTGAAGATATTTCGCTTCTTATCCAAGAAGCTTCTTCAGCTTCCTAACCCTAATCTCTTGAAAAAGCACCTTTGGGACAACCATGACCTGGATAACTGAGGATCTCCAGAGATGTTTATGGTGCTACATTTATTCCCAATTGTTCATTTCCATTTGGGAACAATAATGCGATTTACATTACCATATTGTTGAGTTCAGCTCAAGAATTTACTTTCTGCTAAAGTAGCACAGATCCTTTTCTATAAGGAGCTATTTCTGTTTCTGCCTATCCTCTTCTTAGACACTTAGCAATTTGTATTAAAGCTGAACTAAACTTTATTCTTTCCCATCTCAAACACATAGGTCTACTTTCACCTCTCTCCTTCTCTTCACTGTTTTATTGTTTCACCTGAAACTGAAGATAACTCAGTTGATTGAACATAGAATAATAGAGTTGGAAGAGTTCTAAGAGGTCTTCTAATCACTTCCCCTGCTCAAACAAGAGATCTTATATCATTTTAGAAAAATGGTTGTCCACTCTCCTTTTGAAAGCCTTCAGAGATAAAATACCCACAACTTCTGAAGGCAACTTATTCCATTGGTTAATTGCTGTCACCTTTAGAAAAGTTGTCCTTAGTTCTAAGTTGCTTTTTATCTTGGTTAGTTTCCAACCATTGTTTCTTGTCTTGCCTTTTGGTGCTTTGATTTTAGAATTCAATCCAGGATTGTTTCATTTTATCTCTTCTTTTGGTTTCTTTGTTGCAGATGATGGGATGGTGGACAAGAACGCATTCATGAGAAGTGTAAATGCCATTTTGAAGAACCAGAAAAAAGGTAAGCTGAAGCATTAAACTGAATGAAGAATCATAACAGTACAGATATATTAATATTTTTTGCGTGACCATTTCAATTAAAACAAATAATATTTTTATGATACTATATATAATACAATAACATGAGTCTAAAATTTCGGGATCATGTTGAAGACTGGAAGCAGGAAACAAGTTATCTATACCCAAACTATATTTTACTTTCTAATTTCCTACATAGTTATTGTTTCTCTTTTCCCTGTGCGGGCTCTTTAAGGAACCCGCAAGAAGTTGAAATTGGAATCAAAAGGATGGGAGGAAAAAAGTAGTTTTGTTCTCATGCTGGCTTACTTTGTGTTTAAAATGCTTCTGTACTATGAATTTTCCAGTGTTATAGGCAGCGTGAAATTGGCAAGAATCAGACAATCCTCTCAGGCTGCATGTTCTAACTCCCCAAACACCCACAATCATGATGTCCCTGGCAAAATAGCTAACTTTTCATTTGATTATTGTTTTGTGTTTCAGAGAAGCAATAGAGATATCAAATGTTGCCCCTAAGCTCTGCAAAACCCACAAGTACAAAAGTGCTTTAAGTTGTTGCCATTGACTATACAGAAATACTGTGTTTGTTAATATTTCTAAGTCAGCCCTCTCCCAGACAACTTTGGGCAATGGACATTGCAAGCAAACCAATACAGTTAAGACAAACTGCAATTTATGCAATAGGATTTCTTTTAAAGCCTATTATGCTGCCCTCAGTGAAGATAAGTAAAAGTCTTCAAAGTGTTCTAATCTGCTGTGAAAAGCCAGGAAGATGGAGCTGCATTTACCTCTGTGGGGCAGAGATTTATAAAGTGGGATGCAGATCTCTTGCATTCCCTGAATCAGCTGGCCAGATTCTATTCTGCCATGCCATTGTCTGAAATAACCTGGTGCTATACCATGTATGTTTTAAAACTAAAGATCAGCATTTTAAACTGGTCTCAAGAGCCTGTTGGTAACCAATGTAAAATGAGTGTTACCACATTGGTGCTGTCAATTCAGCAGTACTCTAGTCCCTTTGCTTTGTACCAGCTATGACCTCTGGATCTTCTCCAAAGGCAGTTCTGTGAAGAACACATTGCAGAAATCCATCTATGCTGCCTAAATTACATCCCAAACAAGTCCTTAAATCAAAGTATGTTTTAGAATATAACTCTCCAGGTAAAAAAAAAAAAAAAGGGGGGGGGGGTTTTGCCTCTACCATACTAATGGGATTTTGGGGGAAGGAGCTAGCAAACACCAAACACAGGTCCTTCTTATCCTTTATAATAGTTTCTTCAGTGTCTATATTGTTGCAATTGCAACTAATTGAAATGGCTCAGATGAAGAGCTAATTCTTGATGCCTTTCCTAGAAGAGAAATAATATGTTCCAATTACTCCTGTGGGGATCAATAACGGGCAAATAATTTAAAATTCATTTCAGTAATCGATTTGACTTAGAAAAACAATCTAGATTTAGAAAATAAATCTAACCCAATTTGGGCAGTCAAGCTCACTTTTTAAAATAGGTCAATTTGATTTGTGTTTGTAAATCAATTAGGAAGTCATTTCTTTAGGTATAGAAGAGCATCAAAACTACCCAGATCAATTTGGAGGCAAGCAATTCAATTCAGTTCTTTGAACTAACTTTATAATTCAATCCAGAAAGCCAAAGATTTGACTGAGTTGCTCGATTCATGTCATTGTCGCTGTACAGTTCCACTATTACAATGTGATCTATCTTTTCAGACCTAGAAAGCTTCAATAATGGGCATGGGTAGGGACACCCACTGGTGATCAGCAGACTTCCATGTGCAATTCAAGGTGCTGGTTATTACCTGTTCTGTTTCAAATTCATATACAAACAGTTGCTAAATGGAAATAGAACTTACCCAAGGTTGAGTAGACCACTTGCAGACTAGAAAAGGAATATAAAAGAAAACAGAGGCTCTGGGAAAGGCAGTTTGCCTGGATAGTTTTGCTTTCAACAGAAACGTGCGGTGAGTCAAAATCTAATCCAAAGTTGAGAGAGCCAAGTCAGATTTATCAGGCAGTCCAAAGGTTTGCATTTCAAGATTTGTGAGCAGAATGCACAGGAATGACATAGCAGAGAAAGAGATCAGACAGTTGTTTCCAAGACAGAAGCACAAATCAGGGCTGCCTTCTTAAATCAGGCTGTAGCCAGCTGTCTTTAATTATAGGAACTACTGAACTACTTCCTTGCTTGGCAAGGAATCCCCTTGAGTATCTTTGCTCTGCTCTGTGCTCAGTTCACTGAGTCCATGAGCTTAGAGACTATACTTCACCAATGTGCTGCTCCAGCTATTCCAATGGTCCTTGTATTTGATCAGCCTGGGGTGATTTCTGGCATGGAGGCTTCTGAAATTGACATTCCATTGGTTCAGCTGGAGCAGATTTGTCAGAATCTGAATCCTTGGGCACAACATCATCTTTACAACATTACATGGCACAGGACCAAGTTACTTGAGAGATAATCTATCTCTCATGGTTTCTGCCCAACCAGTACAAACTGGGAGAATTTATATGCTCTGTGTCCTATTGATTAAACAGTACCATCTATCAGGACCCAGAAAACCTGCTTCCTTGTATCTGCTCTCTGGAATGAGATTGATGTGGCTTAGATCCTGTTTATGTTCGGGAAGGCCTTGAAGACCTGGCTGTTCTCCCAGATCTTGTCAGAGATCTTGGAGTAGGGTGGAGCAGGTCCTGAACTTGCTTTTTCTTTATGTTTCTATACTGAGTGGCTAGATCCCCTCTTGTTTGTTTCTATTGTGTTTTGTTTGTTTGTTTGTTTCTATCCTGCCTTTATTTTGTTTGCTATATTAAGAGCTGCCCAGGGCTGATTTGCAGTTGGAAGGCATCCAAATTGAACTGAAATAAATAAATGGAAATTGCCTTGAAATGGTGCAAGAATAAATAGCAAAATTTATGGGAATATGTTTAATTAAATTAATGACATTATTTGGGATTCAATACATGCCCACAAAATATTTCTCTTCTAACAGACAAACGAGTAGATGTCGATACATTGGCCTCCATCCTAGCCAATATGGACCTTTATCTATCAGACCAAGTGATTAAGGAAGCTCTAAAAAGGACAACCTTTAACAGTGAGTGCCAGACATATAGAGAAGTCAATGTCTCATCCCCTTTCTAAGCTTCCAGTATGCATAAGCGCACCAACATGTCCTAATGTCCCCTTTTATTTGTACCCATTTCATGTAATCATAATCATGTTCTAATTGTATCTGTTATCTCATACATGCTTGACAAATAAATAATAAAAATAAATCATCCTATCTTTTCTCCCATGTAGAAAATCAGCATGCAAATAATTATCTTGAACCTTTAAGAAACCCACAAAAAGAGGAAAATTAATCAACCTACTATTTTCATATCTCTGATGCACTGTCTAGCCAGGGTTATTCAGAAATGTTATAAATACATGGGGGGAAATGGGTGGATTTTATTTGGTGTATAATTTGATTAATAGCTGTATACCAGCTATCTAGAATTTTTCTGGGTTATTTCTGGGTTAACCAACCTAGTGAAAAGCTTCGCTCACCAGCAACCAGTTCAGGGAATCAACATACATTTTAAAAAAACAGGTGGAATTTCTATTAGAATATTGTGGCTGCCATCTTGAGTTATTTTACCAAACCCTGCAGACACTCTTACTCCTACTCAACTATCCATACTGAAAGGAAGTGTCCCCAGTATTTTTATGCTGCTGACATATTGATAGAGAGCAATGAAATTTTCCAGAGAAGAAAGAAAAATGAGATTAATGGTGAAATGATTATCAATTATTAAGATACAAACAACTTCCTGGGAGCATTTATACTGTCTATTTTTTAAAAAATTTATAGAGGATATGACTGTGAATTTGAAGGATTTTATGTGGGCTGTTGATGACCTCCTCAGTAGTCAAGGTGAGTTTTAAGTCTTTCTGGAAATAATGAGAAGGCAACAGATAAATATTGAAATGAAGTTTGGAGTTCTTGTAAGTCAGACAGATGCATTAGGGCTAAAGCCTGTTTTATTATGATAATAGAGCCAACTGTAGAAAAGGACATTTAAAAAAAAACATCATGGGGACTGCAGGTATCTTAAGATAACCAAAGTGAGTCAGATTAAAAAAAAGGCAAAAAAAGTCTTATACAGACATGCTAGGGACAAACCTACTGAGCTGCTGACTTAGCAGATGCAAGATTTACTATTGATAGCAAAAAAAAGAAAGAAAGAAAGGGGGAAAAGATTCCCTTGAATGAATATCGATGAACACTTCCATATAGGGTTTGGGGCAAAAATACAGAAGTGGCTTGCCATTTTTTTCTCTTGGTAATGGTTTATATTTCCTTGATTTTTCTTATTGTCTCTCATAAGATCAGACCACATTTCTTTTTTGTGATTTACCAGGTTTGGCTAGATATAGCGAGGCAGATAGAGGCCTTGGTTAAAATTTTAGCTCAATATAACCTTATTGTTCAGTTTTCTGCATTGTTGTTACATCAGTTCTCCATCTGCAAAGTTGGGATGATAAATATTGCTATGATAAAATGAATAGCTACTGGGATTATTTCTGAAATAATAGATTATTTCTAGAAAAATTAATGCTAATTATTGTTTTTAACTAAAGAAGAACTAGAGGATAGTAGCAGCTCGGACAATACCTTGAGAAATACAGACACCTCTCTAACCACAGAAGAGGAGCAGGGTATGTTGAAGATAACTAAATTTAATGGCAAAAGTATCTTGTTGTTATAAACTCATTAGACAAATTTAATTGCCATTTTTTAAAACTCATCTTCCAAAAAAAAATTATATTATTATGCTGCGTAGAAAGTCTAGGTGTTTAATCATTCATAGCTTTGGTAATATGCCATATTTGTTTACCATTCTAATGGAATTGAGAGACCAAGTTATTCTCTGATTCCATTTATGGTCCAATATGGGGCTTGTTCTATATCTTATACAGAGCAGAATATTGTGAGTAAATACATTCTAAACAGTATCATTCTCATTTTCAAAACTTCTTCAGGAAGCTTTATGAAACAGATAGTGAGCTTCCAGAAATCAATATTAATTATATCAGTGTAATTGATATAATTATATATCAATAATTCTTAAAGACTGTACCGATAACTATTATTATTAAGTTGTGGTAATTTACATAAATCTCAAATTTCCTGATGATTTCACGCAGCAGTTTCAGCTCAATCACAGAAAATGCTGCTGACAGAACAAATCTCTGAGAAACTTCATACAACAGTTAACCAAACACACAATACTAGTTTTTAAGACTCTGGAGTGAACCACTGCAATTCAAGTATTCTTTATCTCTAAACTACTCAGGTGATCTAGAGCAGTGGTCGCCAACTGGTGAGAAAATGCTGGTGGGCCGCAACGTGCTGAAGATCAGATGGCTGGCAGGGAGGTGGGGCAATCCTGCAGTCTCTCTAGCAAACCTGTGTTGTAGCTGCTGCCTCCTGCCTCAGTGCATTGAGGAGGCTGAGTAACGTTGACTTCCTGAGCCACAGGAAGCAGATGCCAGCGATGCCCTCAGGTGAAGATGTTGAAAGGGGGAAACTCAACCCTCTCTTCCTCCTCACCAGAAGTGCTTGCACATGCCCAGCGGGAAGGAGGAGGCTTGTCAGATGCCAGAGGGGAGATCAGCGCTTTGCGTGTGAGTACTTCTGCCAAGGAGGAAGAGAAGTTCCTGAGGGGAGAGGGGAGAGCCTCCCCCTTGCAACATCTTCCCCTGAGGGCATCGCTGGCAGCCACTTGACCTCTTCAATGTGCGGAGGCAGGAGGTAACACCAGTTCAGAGGTTCCTTTCTCCCCATCCCCTCGCAGGCCAGGGAGCACCCAGGAAGGGCTCCGATGCTGCAATCTTCCACATGTATGAGTCCACCTGCTGCTGGTAACACCTCCATTGCCCCACCTGCCTGCAAGCCACCTGGTCTTCAGCACATGGCTCGTTGGCCTCCAGATATCAGATTCTCACTACCCAGCACCAGTTCAGAGGTTCTTTTCCCCCACCCCTGAGAACAGGGGGGGGGGCGAGAGAGAGAGAGAAAGAGGAAGAAATGGAGAAAGAGAGAGGCGTGGAGGGAAAGAGAGAAGGAGAAAGAGGGAGAAAAGGAGAGAGAGAGAGGGAGAAAGGGAGAAAGAGAGGGGGGAGGGAGAGAGAGAGAGAGAAAGAGAAAGAAAGATGAGAGATCCCAGTGTTTTGTTTTCTGTGGGAAACGGGTCCAAATGATTCTGAGTATTTAAGGTTGCAGAAACAGACAGCCAAGCTAAGTGCCTGAAGGATCCCATCCCATCAGTGGGAGTCCAGGCGCTTCAGTAAGTGGCATGCTGGATTCATATTAGTGGTCCGCGGGATTTAAAATGATGAGTTTGGTGGTCCCTGAGGTCCAAAAGGTTGGAGACCCCTGATCTAGAAGACTCCCTTGATCAATGGTATTCAAAGCCAGTAAGAGATTCAAATGATCAAATGTCATCATATTCTTTCTTTCCATCCCTTAGCAAAAAGCTGCTTTACCCCAACATCCACTCTAAAGCTAGTCAGACTTAAAACTATAGTTTAAATTTGAATTTTAGATATTCTAGTATTTATTTCTTTTAATTGCTGTTTATTAATATATTTCCCAAGGAAACATACTTGTAAGTTAAAAAATTATTTGTGAACAAAGAACTATAAGAGTCTTCTATTGAGGTCATATTGGGCTTTAGTGATTAGCTTTACTTTATTTTTCTGCAATAGGCATTTGAATATTCTTGTTTTCTTACTTGTCCGTTTTTATTTTGCAGAGGATGGAACTGTGTATTTAACAGACATTGCAAAGATGTCTGGTGACAGTCAGACCTTCTCTAACTCATCTTCTCTAGGTGAGTTTGTCTTTGGATGATGCAGATAAGGCAGAACAGTTGAAGTTCTTGGCACTATTTTTCCACCCAACAGTGTTGCCGCTATTAATTAGGTGGCCTAAGCATTACCACCAAATTCTACTAATAATCAGGAAAACAAAATATATTGCCTATGTGCGGAAAATAATTTAGCATCCACACAAATTTAGTTGTACCTTCTATTTCAAAAGCATCTTAAGCCCTTAAAAATACCATCAAAAAAGTGAATTATTTTCTTGAATATCACTTTTAATTTCTATAAAGTTCACAATTCAGTAAAATAATACAGAATTAGTCATCACCCTACTTCCCTAGACCTATTAGTGTACAAGTCCTTATTTCCCTTTTGAATTTCCTTCCAACCCTGCTAATAATTAAGCTGAATTTAACTGAAAACTCCTTAGTGTTTAGGAATTCAGTTAATCAATTAGTGTAATCCCCAGTCTAGTGGAAAACAAGAGTCATGAAGAAATATCAGAGTATATTATCGCTGATTTTTTCCCTCTTTTTATCTTTCAGCATCCAAAGGGGATGAATTGCCTTAGTATTAAAACTTCCTATCACCATGCGCTTTTTTTTAATATAAATTTTATTTGGGTTTTCACAAAAACATAACACAATATGCAGCTTTGTTCAGGTATTTTCCCATGTCATTATAGTTGTGCTTTTAAAATTATAGCAACGTTTTGGCAGAATCTCATCTGCCATCATCAGGCTTCTGTACAGTGTTCATCTGTGAGTCAGACTTTCACAGCCATTTCTGTTTTAAATTTGGTGCTAGCCTATGCTGTGCCAGAATGGTTTTTTCTTCATCCTGATTGGTTGGGAGTCTTGGTCTGTGTTAATTGGTCTTGGAGTTTGCTGTGTTCTGCTTGATTGGTGTTTCTAATATCTTCTGTCTGTTTTGTAGCTTTTTTTGTCTTGATTGGCTGGCAACATTGTGTTTCCTGTATTGGAAGCTTTTAGTGCGGCTTGGCTCCGAGTAAATGGATGGCTATTATTTATTAGGAAGCTAGGTTTCATCTGGGTGCCTGGTTGGGGTGGGTTTGAACTGGAGGTATCAGGGGGAGTCTGTTTGTGCTCAGGTGTTTGCCTGGCTTGTGGTGTGGAGATTTTTTTTGTTTGAGAGTGCAAGCTTCCAGATAATTAACAGTCTGGTGGAGTCATCTTTTCTATTCATGCTTTCAGGTCTTTTTTCAATCTCTATGGCTTCACTGATAATTCTGAAGCTGGGATTTTCTATAGTGGCTAGGGTTTTGGTGCCATTGAAATTGATGCTATGATCTGTTGCTTTCGTGTGTTGGACTAGTGAGGAAGAGTGTTCCAGCTTTTTTACTGCATTTGTGTGTTCATCTAGGCGGGTACTTATTCTTCTATTGGTCTGTCCAATGTATGTGGCAGGTCATGATGCAAAGGGGACTTCATATATGCCTTGGTTTTCCAGGTCAATTTTATCTTTGGGGTTTCTTAGGATGGCTGCTATTTTTCTGTCTGTTGTGAAGGCAGTCTTGATGTGATGCCTGTGTAGTATCTTACTGATTTTGTCTGTAGTACCTCTTATATAGGGCACGACAGTTGTTTTTTTGTAGATTAGTACATCTAGGAATGGTAGTTGTTTGTTTGTTTCGGTTTCCATGGTGAATTTGATTTTGGGGTGTGTGCTGTCTAGGTGTGTTAGGAAATTGTTTAGGTTTTCTTGACGTGGGAAAATACCCGAACAAAGCTGAATACCATACATATAAATACCCACAAAAACTTTAGAAAACATATATATGTGTGTGTGTGTGTGTGTGTGTGTGTTTTCTTAAGTTTTCGCATGTACTTACATGTATGGTATTCAGCTTTGTTCAGGTATTTTCCCACATCATTATAGTTGTGCTTTTAAAGTTGTAGCAACGTTTCGGCAGAATCTCATCTGCCATCATCAGGATTCTGTATTGTGTTAGTCTGTGTTCGCGTATTTGTAGCAATGTTTCGGCAGAATCTCATCTGCCATCATCAGGCTTCTCTATAAACAATATAACTTTTTTAAAAAATAAAGTTTTATTGAGTTTTAACAAAACAAATAAAACATCTTATTTGAGTACAGCATGGTTCTGGGTTATCATATTTCCATACAGACACAATTTAATATGCATATTCATCATATATATTCAACTTCATATCTTATTACTCTTTTTCCAACTTCTCACTATTTCTCCCTTTACTTCTCTTAATTTTCTTTTTTGATTATCTCATTTTCTTCTTATTTAATTGTATTTCTTTTACCTAAATTTCTATATCTTTTTATTCATTATACTTATACTTTTGTCTGTCTTGTTTACAATTTCATTATGTTCTCTTCCAACATTCTTAAAAAACGAAATTCCCTCTATGATTGCCAATCGGAGTGCAACACCTTTAAGTCTTATTGTTATTATCATATAAAATTTCATTAAATTTATGCATTCTAAAATTATAACATTCAAATTTCTAATATCTATTTTATATCATGTAAATCTCATTATTCAAACTCTGCTCTGCTTAAAATGTAAAAAGAAAAATTCTAAAAACATAGCAAAAACAATATATATATGTAAATATTAGTGAGCAAAATAGTTATTCAACTTCATTCTAGTACTCGTATGAGCCTTGTAAATCTTTCACGTTTCTTTTCAATATTTATCAATCTTTGAGAACAGTTGAAATATTTCCCTCCCTTCTTCATTATTACTTAACTGTTAATAAGCATACCATTGAATAATCATAGTTTTATAAGTTATTTATTATTAATAAGCAAAATAATTATTCAAATTCATTCTAGTAACTGGTATAAATTTTCTTATAGATCTTTTCACATTTCTTTTCAATATTTTATCAATCTTTAGAAACAATCACAATGTTTCCCTCTCTTCTTTATTATCGCATTAATTATAAATAAATATACCATTACATAACAATACAATTTAATCTCATAGATTATTTACTTATTTCATTTCTAACTCATTACAGTATTCTACTGTTACAACACTATCTTTTGTATCTTTACAGAATCCTCACTTTTAACTTAATTTAGCCATTGTCTCTGTGTTTTCTAGCTGAGCAAATACCTTTAATCCTAGTACGTTTCCCCTTTTTCTTTATTTCCTGCTTTTGTCCCTCATGAGTTCTTTCCCTTTCTATCCCCCCCCCTTTTTTTTCTCATCCCTTTTTTTATACCCTTCTCTCTCTAATTTTCCCTTCTGTGGTTTTCTTTTCTGCTTCTCCTTGCTGTTTTTCTTCCTTTTCAGACTATTTTCCTTTTTGGCTGTTCTCTTTAATCTCAAACTTTTAACTCCTTTCCCCCTTTTCCCCCTTATTACCACATTTTGCATTATTTGATCATTGAAAATGGCTTCTTCTCTGTCCCACCCTTCTTCTTGCTCTTGAAGCTTTTCCTTTTGCTTTTCATAGTTCAGGATCTCCATTTCAAGAAATTCAAATACAAAGCCAAAGGATCTTCCTCCCCTTTCTGCATCTTCTTTCTGTTTTTTAAGACTCATCTTCAATTCCTCCAGGAGTGATGGCATTTTAAACACTTTTGAACAACCACCCAATTGACTTTAAGTAAAAACAGAAGAAGAAAGAAAAGACCAATGCCAAAGAAATTTTTTTATATCACCAAATTATCCCAGACTGTTCCTTCTTGTTTCTTTCCTTTCCTTTTCCTTTCCATGGGTTACTGTATTTTTTAATAAGGTTTCAGTTACAATGTATCCTCAGGAGTCTTTTCAAAGTTTTGCTGTTTATCCTCTTTATTTTTCCAGGTGGCACTCCATTTTTCCATTATTCCAAGTTCCACCCTTTTGCCTCCACTCTTCTCCTTTTTAAGGCTTTAAAATGACCAAGGAAAAAATCTTTATTTTCCTTTTGACACTTAAATTTCAGCTTAAAGTTGCCTATTAGTGTCAAAGTAAATTAATATAGATTTCTTTCCATGTCATTTGTAATTTCAATATAAAGGTTTAAAAAGGGGGGTTTTAACCTCCTTTTCTCTCTCCTTCACCGCTTAAAAGACTTCTTTCAGAAGTATCCCTCAAAGTACTTTTAGATTCAGGGTACCTTGCTTAGATGTTCTCTGCTGTTTAGCCCGATCTGTCCTGCTTTCCTCCTGCACAATCTTATCCAGTCAGATTCTTCTTTGAGGTGGCCATTTCTGACCACCGCTGCAACCGCCTTCGGGAAGGGGAGTTTAGACCAGCCAAGGAGGAGAGATGTGGCTCCCCTCCATTAAGCTAGCAATCTCCCCCCTCTTCACCACCTCTACGGGGTGGCTTCAGCCCCGAATCCAAAGGAATGGGGCGCTCCAGCAGCGAGCACAGATCGAAACTGCGCACAATCGTGGATTTCGGTCTGTCGCTGAAGAAACCCCTACAAGCGTTTCTTGTTGTTTCTCCTAGTTCCAGATCTCCATTTCTAAAACTTGAAATATGAAGCCAAAAGAACCTCTTCCTTTTTGTGAATCTTCCTTCTGTTTTTAAAGTTCCATTTTCAGTTCTTCTAAAAGTGATGCCATTTTAAACACTTTTAAACAACCACCCAATTGATTTTAGTCATTTAAATCCAATAGCCAAAAATCCAAAAATCACCAAGTAATCCAAATAATCCAAATAATCCACAGCTGTTTCTTCTTGCTTCTTTTTTCCACTTTCTCTTCCTGGGGTTCTATTATTTTGTTACAAAATTTCAGTCAGAATATATCTTTTAGGAATCTTGTTAAGGTTTCACTGTAAGTTCTTTTTAGTTCCAGGCAGTCTCCTCCATTTTTCCAGATCCCACCCTTTTATTCTTTGCTTTTCTCTCCTTTCCTGCTTTTAAAGGTTTTTGAGTATCCAAAAGTCTTTATTATCCCTTTGACATTTTATTTTCAGCTTAAAGACACCAGCCTATTGATGTCAAAGTGGATTTTTGTCAATTTCTTACTTAAATCTCTTAGCTGTCAGTATAAGGAAGGGAAGAAAAAAAAAGCCAAACCCTTTCTCTTCCCTCTCTTCTTCGCTGCTTCAAAGTATTTTTTGGGAACAATGTTATTTTTTACAGTTCAAATTCTGGGATACCTTACATTGTTGCTTTTTCAGTTTAACCCAGTCAACCAAAACTTTCTCTTCTTATCTTCCTCCTGCACATTCTTTTCCGGTCGAGTTCTTCTTTGAGGTGGCCATTTCTGCCCCCCCCCCCCGCTGCTACTGCCTTCGGGAAAGGGAGTAATGGCCAGCTGAGGAGGAGAGGTGTGGCTCTCCTCGACCCTGCTAACAGTCTCCCCCCTCTTCACCACCTCTATGGGATGGCTTAGCCCTGAATCCAGCCGACTCGGGGCGCTCTGGTGGTGAGCACGGATCAAAACCGCGCATGATCGCGGATTTCGGTCTGTCGCCGAAGAAGCTCAAACTGGAAGTCCATATCACCATTCTTTTGATGGAAAGTATTTTGTTTAGCTCTTTGGGGTTTTTTGTCTTGTGGTATAATGAGCTCCTATGACAAGAAAATTGAGCATTCTTGAATTGACCTTTATTCTTTATTTCTTCTCTTCTGTGTTAATTATGTTGTCATGTTATGGCTCTTCAGTGATGTTTCTTTGTGGAATTGCCCTTTTCTTTTTCATAAAGATCAATTGTGAAAATAGCTCTCCCCTCCAAAATGGGTATTTAATTTCCTTTGCCTGTTGAGGTAATAGGAATGAATGTATGAAAGATATATGGTGAATGACCTTCCTCAAGTACAAGAATCTTTAGCAGTCAGAAAATCAGTCTTTTTTTAAGTTGCATTTATGTATCTGGATTTTATGGAACAGTATTCAAAATTATATTTCCTCTGATGCAGCCTAACATGTCAAAATTAACATGGGCCTTAACAAACACCCAAAGATGCTGATTCCTAAACACATCCCTGAATACATTGGTAGCATAAGTTAGTATGGAAGAATAAAGAATTCAACAGGATATGTTCATAGAAAGTATGTAGTAGCTAGTATTAGTCTAGAAAAGTGGTTCCTAAAGTGGGCGGTACCACCCCCTGGGGGGTGGTAGGATGCCTTAGGGGGGCACTAAGAGACGGAAGCGGGGGCGTTCGAGGCACCGGCCCCGCAAGGTCACCCCATTGACTGTTGCACCACTCCAGAGCTAGAGACTCGAATGCGGCAGCTCTGATGCACCACTCCAGTGCAACAATCAATGGCATCTGTGGATCATCTAGGGGGAGGCAGAGGAAGGGGGGCTTTGACCACATGCCCAATATCTAGATCCCGCTCAGCCAAGCCTGCCCTTCTTTGTAGCTGCTGTGCCTAACAGCAAGTTCACAGGCTGCCCCTCTCGCCAAGGATCAGCCTCCCCAGCTGTCCCCCTCCCAGGGCACTCATGTCATAGAGGGCAGTGCTGTTCCCTCCTTCCTGGAGCAGGGCAGGGTTGAGGAAGCCCAAGACAGGCATCTTTGCTCTACTTTTGCAACGTGCTGCCTGCATTCGAAGTGCCGGTTCCGCAGGCTCACCTCATTGAGCCCCTTGCATCGCTCTGGTGCAACAGTCAATGGGGTGAGCCTGCAGTCCTGGTGCCACAAATGCCTCCCTGCTGCCTCTTAGGGGCCCCAAGGGGGCCAGCAGAGGGGCTCTAAAAGGCAGCAGGGGGGCATTCGAGGTACTGGCACTGCAAGCTCACCCTATTGACTGTTGCATCACCCTGGAGCTGGCGCCTCAAATGAGGTGGCGGCAGCTTTGCTTTACTTTCCCAAAGTGCCATCGCTGTCGCATTCTGTCTATCTGTCTGTCTATCCATCCATCCATCCATCCATCCATCCAAAAGGTCTGTCTGTCTGTCTGCCTTCCTGCCTGCCTACCTACCTGCCTGCCTGCCTGTCTTTCCGTCTACCTACCTACCTACCAACCAATATCTATCTATCTACCTACCTGCCTATCCATCCATCCATCCAAAAGGTCTTTCTGTCTGTCTTCCTGCTTGCTTGCTTGCCTACCTACCTACCTACCTACCTACCTACCAATATATCTACCTACCTACCTACCTACCAATATATCTATCTACCTACCTACCTGCCTCTCTCTCTCTCTCTCCATCCATCCATCCATGTTCGAAGCGCTGGCCTCACAGGCACATCGGACTGGGAGAGAGGGAGGGGGGAGGAGAGAGAGAGAGAGAGTTGATGCATCAGATTGAAATGAGACCTAGTTTAGACAGGCCCTTTTGCACACTTAAACATCTTTACCAGCACATTGAAACATCTTTGGCTTCTATTAAAGGTTTTGTGGACGAAACATAGTCAAGACTATCAGGAAGCTCTCACATTTTTTGAGGCTTTAAACAGGATCCATTGGACCAGATCTCCAACCTAAAAAATTACTTTTCCCCAATGTATTACAATGCCAATTCTGAAAACCAAAATGTACTGGTAAATTACAAGGAGAACACACACACACACACACACTCCCTTCTAACCCTGCTGGAGCAGGTGATTGGACTAGAACAGATATTATCTTTCTCCTCCCTCCCTCCTTTATTTCTTTTTCTTTCTGTCCCTTCCTTCTATCCCCCCTCTTTCTTTGTCTGTCCCTTTTTCTTTCTTTCTTTCCCTTTTCTCTTTCTTTTCTTCCTTCTCTCTTTCTCTCTTTCTCTTCTCTCTCTCTCTCTTTCCCTCTCCCAGGCTCACCCCATTGACTTGGTGCACCGCTTTGCTTGGACTTGCTTGGGCAGGTCCCTCCAGTGCTGTGGGCTCAATGGGGCCGGGACCTAGAATGCGGCAGTGGCAGCACGTTTGAAAAGTCAAGCAAAGCCAGAGATCGGTAATTTTTGCTGCAAAGAATCACAAAAGCTTCTGGGTTGTGCACAAGAGGGGACACACATGTCAATGCAATTCAACAACATAAAATAAAGAAATAAAAATAAAACAAATCAACAAGAATCAGCAAAGCATCTCTAATTAGATTTTATTCACTGCTAGAATCTAATCAGAGATGCTTTGCTGATTCTAGTCCAATGACCTGCTCCAGCAGGGTTAGAAGGGAGTGTGTGTGCATGGCTGTCAAAACTCCAAAAACAGGTCAAGTAGCTCTGGGGAGGCCAGTCATAAATTAGAACACTTGCTAAATAACCAGCCATTAAGTGAGAACCGCTTGCATTTGGTTTGCCAGCCATCTGGCCATGCCCACCGTCACATGACCACCAAACCACATTTACCCGGTCATGTGACCAGCAAGCCATGCCCAGCCAGCAAGCCACTCCACCCAGTCACATGACCAGCAAGCCACACTCTCAAATTAGGCCATGCCCACAGAAATTTGAATCCTACCCCTGGGCGGGAGGCACCAAAGATGAGTTTGTAGCAGAAAGGGGGTGGTGGACTGAAAAAGTTTGGGAATCACTGGTCTAGAAATTGGAAGAGCCAAGCTCAAGTAAACCTTTTCATTAAGTCATTTATTGTTGCTTTCATTTTTAATGTAGTCCAAAATTCTCTTATAGGTGGACTTTCACAACAAAGTGTAAGCAATTCCTCTCAAGAACAAAAGGAAGTAGATGTTGTGTAACAAAATGTCTGCAGGAAAAATTAAGATAATATTTCCCATGATAGAGAATAAACAGAAAAGAAAAATGGAATTCCCATCTCTTTAGAAAAAAGAGACCAAAAATAAATACAAAAACAAAGCCACAAAGTTCTTTTAAAAACTAGTAAAACACAAAGTCCTTGCAGTAGTCCTGTGTAGATGTAAATCAAATCAGATTATTTTCACTACGAAGGAGAAAGCCTTTACACTGTCAGCTTCCATGTGGCCAAAACAAATGTGTTTCCTAAGTCCAAAGCAAAAAAAATATTATTTATTGCTTTGCTATACAGAGCTTTAAAAGTAATAACTAACACTTTGAATTAGTTCTGGAAGCAAATGGTAATCAGTGTAGCTTGTGCAACTTGTGGCACTCTGGGGCCCTCACCCACTGTATTCTGCACCATATAAACTCCATGTTTAACTCATGCATAAAGATAAACAGATCAAAAGTTTACAAACTGATGATGTGGTAATAGAATATGCAGTGCCAAGTCTTTAAGATTCTCCATTCTTTATCCAAGGAATGAGTAGCAGGAATAATCTTGGCCAAGGAAAATATAAAGGTCCTCTTAGCTCTTAACTCCAAGTTCTAAATGATGTGTGTTTAATTGCTCATGGTCTCCAGTAGCCTTGGGAATAAATGAAGATTATTCTCATTGTCAGTAACTTTGATTATAGATTAACATTAATCTGCCCACTTGGTCATGGCTATCTTTTCACAAGCCATGCTGCTTATCGAACCAGCTGCCTTTCTAGATGTCCATGGACTCTGTATAACTAGTGAGTTTCTGCTTTTAAAGATCCTCATTATTGCTAAGGGTTATTGGTTGTCCAGGGTACATGAAAGACAGCTATAGGTCATAATGTCCTGATCACAAGCAAGTCTTCAACTTTTAACTCTATAAAGTTGAAAGACAACTGTCCCATGGTAAGAAGTTACATGAAAAGAGAATGTTTTAGGAGTTATGTCACGTGCCTCCTCCACAACACTTTTCTTCAATCTGATATGATCTGGATGTGTTAGAATACAGATACCATCATCCTTAATCTGCAATCATTTACTGTGCTAGTAGGTATGATGGGTTTTACTCTAAAACTTCTGGAGGTAACCAAGTTGGAAAGGATTGCAGAGGGTATTCAGAAATTTAAAGGATATCTTCTTCTAGGAAGTCAGGAAGAACAGAACAGGAAATTCATAGTATGTGGGATTGATGATATCAAAATGAGATAACCTCCAAAATTAGTTACACCCCATTCAACATTGTTTGACTTCTATGGTTATGTGAACAGAAGGCTTTTGCATTTAAGAGAAACTTAAACAGGGATTAAATATGCATTTCCAAGCATGATTGCTTGAAATTTAACTGGTTCATACATGTTTAATATAAGATCATTAAGGATAATATATCATTGTTTATATTTCAAAAACCAAATTGTTGGGTGAGGAACTGTTTTCAGGTGCTTTACAGGAAGGAAACAAGAGGTTCTTGGTGCTTTTGGATTTATTACTGATTCCCATAAAAAAGGAACAAAACTTTCAGTTGTTGCCAACACAAACTTGCAGAAACTACTGCGGCTCATTCTTTGTTCTAGCACTGATAATAGAAGGGGAGGGGGGAATTCTGTGCATACAGGTGTATGTACAGCAGGTATCAAACTGAGCAGCATTCTACTAAAATAATTGTGCTGCCAACTATAGTCTTAAAATGGTCCTGGACTAATGAAGATCAGCACTCAGTATGAAGTTGACTAGATGGTCTTAAGTAGGAGATGGGTGCACATGATAGTTATTTTTAGCATATCTTTATTAAATTGAAGATTCTCTTTTCCTGTATGCTTTTCTTCCTTTACATACACTGTTGGTATTATAGTGAATATAGTAGTCAATGACAAATGTGATTTAAAATAAATTTGCATGGCTCTTAATATAAAGCAGCATGGTTGAGGTCAAGAATAGCTAGGAATATGTGACAAAGGATGCATTCTCAAAATTATAATTCTTAAGCCTCCTAGATAAAGATAACCAAACCACTCAAATATATGCATTATCTGGCATTCTTTCTTTCTTTTTTTTTTTTTTGCTTTTTAAAATCATCTAATTGTAATAAATCTATAAAGAGGACAACATAAATATGTGTCATTGTGGTAGAAACACTGGCTCAGCCCAAAGAAATTAGCAATGATTCAATATCAGGAAGAGAATTGTTGGTCCTGACAGTAGATGTATTCTCTTTTCTTCACAGAAACATATCCAAATAAAATGCAAGATGCAAAGATGTTCAAGTTGCCCAGAATGGTGGAGAGGTCAGTTCTCCAAACACCAAACAGGTACAGCAAAATTTATCCATCTGATTTCTTCTCTCCCATTGAAGCTTTGGTGAGTAAGTAATGGGTTTTCAGGGCTGGAAGAATTTAAAAAGGCTATTTGTTGTTTAATCCTATTATTTCTCTCCCATACTATTTTGGAATGTGCAAGTCAGTATTCAGATGACATGCTAATATTTCATAATAAAACTTTCAAAAAATCAGTCTCCCTTTAATAACTGTAATAATAAATAATTGAGTAATGGCTTTTATTATATTGCCAATTATTAACAATGATTGTAGTCTTTTTTTCCAGAAACTCCTTCATTTTGCATCCAGTATTTCATTCTTTTTCATAAAAACAATGGAGTTCTTGGAAATTAATCAGTATCATTTGTTTATTTGTTTTTTTAATTTGGACAGGGTTTTCCCTTCTGTGACTTTGAATGAGGAGGCCAAACCCAAAGCTGTAAAGAACCTGAGTAAGCCACAGCTAGAAGGTATTTCTCCTGCTTAGAAAATCATATAACTTGAAATTTTCCCAAGGCCCTGTATATAGTTTGTGAAGAATATGTCTGAAAGATATAATAATTTTATCATTAGTCCTGTTCTACTAACTTACACCCTTAATTTAAATCTACCTTCTTCATGGAAATTGTTTTGTGGTGAAGAGTTTTTACTTAGAGGTTCCATGCATAAAATAGGAACATTTAAGCTTTGCATTATTTTAAACGTAATACCACTGTTTTTCATAGATTTTATCAGATTTGGTAGTTAACTTGAACTGCAATTATATTATGCACAATCTTCATAATCCTAAAAAAAATAACATGATAATAATATTAATATCTACTGTAAGAAATCAGCTTCCAAAAATGAAAATATATTTAAAAAGTGATATTTCCTATTGTGCTATCACATCATGTTATTACAAACCTTTTGCTTTCCTTTTTCTGGCCATGTACTTTTTAAAGTGCTTTGATCCGTAAAGATTGTCAGTAACCTGCTATAATATTATTATTTCTGAAAAGACACTGTTTTTACCTTTTTTGTTTTTGTTTTTCTAATAATTATTATATAATAATTTAAATTATTGTTTTATTTATTTTACTGTTTTATTGGGTTATTGTACCCTGCCCAGAATCTCTTTCCATGAGATGGGCAGCAATATAAATTTGATTAATTAATCAATTGATTAATTAATTAGCACCACGATGGTGCAGTGGTTAGAATGCAGTATTGCAAGCTACTTCTGCTGACTGCTGGCTGCCTGCAATTTGGCAGTTTGGCAGATCGAATCTCACCAGGCTCAAGACTAACTCAGCCTTCCATCCTTCAGAGGTGGATAAAATGAGGAGCCAAATTATTGGGGGCAATGTGCTGACTCTGTAAACCATTTAGAGAGGGCTGTAAAGTACTGTAAAGTGGTATGTAAGTCTGCTATTGCTACTGCAAATTAATACTCTGATTCAGAGGTTCTCAGCCTGTGGTCCATTGACCCCGGAGGGCTGTGATGTTCTCCCGGGGGAACAGGGGGTCTACAACTTTAAAAGATGTATGATTTAAATGTTGAGTTAAGTCCTGGAAGTCTGTGGCCATGGTTCCATGGCCACAATAGGGGGCAGTCTGTGGTAAAGAAAAGGTGGAGAACCAAAGCTTTAGTAAAATGGCCTCCCCAATTTACAAAATAGGAACTGATCTTCGGTTGCAAGAATCAGATTGAGTAGCAGCTTTAGATAAGAAATTGGCAAGTTTTTCATAAAACAAAAAGAATTTGGGACTGGAGTTGGAGGATATGCAATTTGGTCATATGAAGTACAAAATATAGAAAATAACTGTATTTAAAGTTCTGTGGAAAACAGGAAAGCATGTTTATTTTAAGTCATCCAGTGCTATCTCATGCCCTTCAAATCATCATTTCCCATCATTCCCAGAAAGCATAGTGAATTATGGCTGACAATTATGACAATTATGGCCCAGCATGATGGCAGGGAACATATCAGGCTGGCCAATCCTTTCTTTAGTCCATTAATTTCCGAAGTATAAGATAATAATAGGATTTACTAGGAATCAGATGCAAGGACATGGTACATTCATAACAAAAGGCGGGTGAGCAGGTACCTGATCTTTTTTGCTTCCCTTTCACCTGAGTCTTACCTCCTGCTTTTCCTTTCTGCATAGCCTTCCGTACAGCTTATGATACATTCAGAAAGGACCTTGATGGCATAATTGATCTGGCAGCCCTAGAGACCACAGCCCATAATTTAGGAATCAATTTAACAGAGGAGGAAGTTCTTGATGAACTGATATATGCTGACATGGATGGTAAGCACATAGCGATAGATCTTATTTAGTGGTGATAATTTGGACCAACAATGCCATTGCTAAGCAGAGCAATCACTAGGTGGGAAATTACACTGCCCTAGCTGTTTTCCGGCTTTAAACTGACAAAATTAATCAGAATCACAACTTTGTTGTGTGGATCTCCTAACCATTCTTCTGCCCTTTGAAATGCTCACTTAGGCACTGGGATAAATATTCAAACATAAATAAGTTAATATTTGAATTTACATTCATTGGAGAGGCATGGAACATGCATGAAAAGCAGTGCCTTGGTGCCAGCAACTATGAAGCACACTAAGCAAACGGCCTGATATATTATCTATTATTTGCCTGTTTACTCTCTCTTTCCAATTTTTTCCTCTGCAGAGGGGAAAAAAATAATAGGCATATGATAACCCATATTGACTATAATGGCAATTATGTGATTGATCCTGCAAAGATCCTAAACGCTGATATTGGTTGAAAAAATATTTTTCCAGCATTATTGTGTTGGTAATAGTTGGTGAATGAGGCAGTCAGTAAACAAGGATTAACTATTCCCTTTTTCTTATGCGCTTAATGTCTTATATACAATGGATGCCCGTGAGCTGGAGAGAAACACCAATTCTCAGTGATAGTTGAAAATTTGTGCAAAGCTAAAATTCAGATATCCTGCCTGTACAAGTAGTCCTTGACTTACAACAATTCATTTAGCAATCATTCGAGGTCACAATGGCTCTGAAAAAAGTGACCATTATGACCATTTTTCACACTTGTGACCATTGCAGCTTCTCCATGATCACATAATCAAAATTGAGATCTTGGCAACTGACTCATGCTTATAATGGTTGCAATGCACCCAGGGTAATGTGAACACTTTTTGCAACCTTTGATCAAGCAAAATCAATGTGGAAGCCAGATCCACTTAATAATCATGTTACTAAATTAAGAATGGCAGTGATTCACTTAACAAAAATGGCAAGAAAAGTTGTAAAATAGGGCTAACTCACTGAACAAATTTCTCACTTAACAACAGAAATCTTGGGGTCAATTGTGGTCATAATTTGACGATTACCTGTAGTTTTACATCTTGGCTTTGGGAAGCATACTCCCACTCTATCCATCCTTAGACTCACAATTTATAGAGAATCAAGAAGATGGCTTAGAAGTCCTGGGAAGGAAGATAGTATTTGGAAGAGATTCAGGCTGACTCTTTCCTGACTTTTTGAGGTAGGAGAGGAGAAACACAAGCAGACTTTCAGGATTCTTTCTCTGTAGTCTATCCCTATAATTCTATAGTTTTTCCTATTCCAAGATTTTATAAAAAAAAAATTCTATTTATGGAGCCAATTTCCTAGACCAATCTACATTCTAAAGCTGACGCAGTCAGATCATTCATTCCCTACATTCCTTGCAGAAACCTGTCTGGTTATTTTTGTTGTTGTTGTTCTGCTTTACAACTATTGTTACTCCCGTCCCCTCAATTTCATGTATATATCAGATTCTGGACACAAACAACAAATAAAGTTCTTTGCCCTTATGCCTTGTATGTAGGCTTCTCAGGAGCAACAGGCTGGCTTCAATTGGAAATAAGACATTAGATGAAATGCACTTTCAGTCTCTTCATATTCTGAGGGATAAAAAGGTTTAGAAGAGTGGCATATTGGCAAATGTTTCATAATTGATTCTTTCTCCCCAATCCCAAAAAATTCAATGTTTTTATTGCCGCTGTCATGTTGTACCACTAGCCACCAAATAGTTGATTGACACACAAACAACCAAAATGCAAAATTCCAGAAAACATAATCAACTCTTGCAAGCTGGTATGAGTTTGTCCGAGCACATTATCGAATTAAAATCAGAACTCTTATTCAAGTGTACACAGGAATAAGAGATAGCATGTTAATGAATGAATGGAAGTGTACAGATAATCCTAGGTTTATAACTACAATGGGGTTGGGAAATTATCATTAGGTGGTACAGTTATTAAGCAAGACATCATGTGACCACACCAAATTTTATGACCATTTTTGCCATGATCATGAAATGAATCACTAAGTAAGACATCAGGTGATCATGACTTACAATTTCCATTGGCTTCCTTATCGACCTTGCTTGTCAAAAGCCAACTGGGAAGGTCTCATATGGTGACCACATGGTGACTCTGGGATGCTGCAACCATCATAAGTGTGAGCTTGTTGCCCAGTGCATAGATAGCAATCATGTGACCTCAAGGACACTGCAATGATGATCACTATTTTCAATGCCACCGTAACTTTGATCTCTGCAAGGATGTTCGCAAGTCAAAGACTGTTGTGGTTCGCCAGCAGCAGGTACGGACAGCTCAGTTCTCAGAGAGCAAGGACTCAGATGAGGGGCCTGTGTGTGATGCAGGGATGGAGCCAGGACCATCAGGAAGTGGAATGCTGCCTTCGGAGATTGTGGAGGCTGGCAGCAGTGATGAAGAGGTCCCCAAGAAGCCTGTGCCCATTGCGTGTGCGCGCAGGGTTATTCAAAGGAAAGAGCAGCTGCAGCAGTATGGGCAACTTGGGAGTAAGGCTGCAAGGTAACGGCCCCTCTCTTAAGAGATAAAAGCAGCTGAGAAACCAGAGTTCTTTGCAGGAAACAAATAAGTTTTTGGACTCAAGCCTTGTGGACGTTTGGAGTATCTTGGTTGGTGTTGACTCTTTGTGTTCGAAATATTTCTTAGTAACTTTATCTAATATTCTTGGAAGCCTTGTACAACCCTGGCAAGGCTTGCTATTATCAGAGACAATTAGTTTGAAACAGCCTTTTAACCGTGAAGGAATGGAATTCGTAAAGAATCATTAAAAGGTTTTGCTGTTACTTCTGTTTCGTGTTTGTTTCCTTGGAACAAGGTTTGAGTCAGAACAAAGACTACCTTTACAATTCAGGCAAAATTGTCGAGTTGCCACCAGAAGTAAGAATAAAGTATAATTGGAAATAACTCCTTTCAATCTAGCTTATTAATTGATTGTTCTTGGTGGGGTTTTTCTTTTTCTTGTGGGAACTATTTTTCAGGAGATGGAAAAGTAAATTTCACAGATTTCCTCAACATCATCACAGATACCAAACGATTCATCCAGGCCGTAGGTGAGAAGAAAGAGAACCTTCTTCTTAGTAGGACAAATCCCCTATTTCCCACATAGGTTTTGCATTTTGGGTTTTCCATGAGAAATTGCCTGTATTTAATACAATGGGATGACATTGCTAAGCAATGGTAAGATAAGATAAGATAAGATAAGATAAGATAAGATAAGATAAGATAGACAGACAGACAGACAGACAGATATAGATATAGATATAGATATAGATATAGATATAGATATAGATATAGATATAGATATAGATATAGATATATCCCTCTCCCTCCCTCCCTCTCTCTCTCTATCTCTCTCACACACAAAAATGGCCTCAGTTGTGGTACTAAGTCAAGGATTACCTATAACAAGTTACAAAATGGAAGCAACACCTTGCTGAAAATTAGTAATATACTGTGTGGTTGCTATTTCATTTTATATAAGGTCCAAAATTAAACTTCAGATTAGATAAACAGGCTCTTTAATATCTATTAAAAGAACTAATTGAATGGAAACTGCTTCATGTTTGAATTTTATGCCCAGTAATTATCCTGGGATGAATGCAAAAAAGATTCCCTTTAGCTTTTAGAGAGAATTGGGAATTGATTCAGGAGTTAGGACTTTTCACATTTCCCTGAAGAGATAGATTTGTGTTCCCAGATGAGGGTAGTCAGCTTATTGTGATGACCTGGGGCATGGCACAAAGGGAACACAGATAATAAGTAGGAATCCTTTTATTAGCTCCAACTTTGCCCCCAATGTCCTGGTTAGCTTCTGGTTGGAGAAAAACTCTCCGAGGAACAGCCTTTGGCTGCAGAGAATCAAGTCCAAAATGTGGTCAAAAAAACTGTGACAATATGTCTGTGACAATCACGGCAAGATGAGGTAATTAGTCAGGCAGGGCAGGAGAAGGAATTCCAGAAATAAAGGAATGGCTGTAATTCAACATGGTTGGGACAATGCTAGGAACAGATAACCAAAGTCAACACAAGATAAACTCACGTTTGCTCCCAGCAGATGCTGCACTCAGCAGGCATCTCTTTTAAACTCTCTTCCCAGGTGTGGCTAATGAAGGGAATCAGAGCCCTTTCCTCTCCCATAAGCCATGCAACCCACATTGCTCTCTTCTCCATTCCTGCATGCCCTCAGATGAAGAGGGGTGGGTCTGGGTCTTCCTCTGAATTCCCTCTCCCTTGTTCTATCTCTCCCTTGCTCTGCCCAGCTGGACTTTGCCCTTCCCCCGTTTCCTTCACAGCCAATGGAGCCACACCCCCGCTCCCTGTCAGCTGTTCGTTTTCCTCTCGGATTCAGACTCTGACAGGGCATGATATTTATACCACCAGCCCTTCTGCATTGTTATTAGCCTTCTCTTTTCCCACCCTGGAAATTTCTTGACATAAATATTCTGTTTCCCATAAGCCCCTAAGAAAGATGACAAAGAGACTGTTGATGCCCGAGGAATCTTGTTCTTTGAGCTCCTGTCAAAGCTGGTGGAATCATCTGAACTGCCAAGACATACTACTACAGCTATTGTCAGGTGAGAAAGAGGAAATCCTAAGCACAGAATGGGCACAGAAACATAGACTGATTCATATAATGTTCCTTGTATGTTTCTATGAACCCAGAGATTCATTTTTTCTTACAAAACAGTTTACAAATAAATTTCATTTTTTCTTACAAAACAGTTCACAAATGGCATGGAGTAATCCTTTAGTCATTAACATCTTTACTAACAGCAATTTAGATTGGGAGTTCTCCCAAATGACAATAAATGGAAAAATGTTTTGAATCTGATTCACGTTTTATTCATACAGTAATTTAGAAATCTTTTCAATTATACAAGACTGTTTCAATGGGAATCTTTTTTTTTTTACAATCACAGCTAATGTAAATTATCCAGCATTCTTTTTATTAGAAAAGGTTTAATGAATAACTATAAGAAAGAAAAAAGAATTTAGGACTTATTTTTTGTTTTTAGGATTGGTTCTCAAAGTAAATCTATTTATTAAATGTAAAAATTTTAGTTTGAAAAAAAATCCATGCTTTTTGCATACTTCTCCATCAGATATTTGGTATGAAATTCGTATTTCATGCATGTTCTTCACTGAAATATCACTTGCATTTTCCAAATTATTCCACTTACTGCTGTGCATTATGTGAAACTCTCAGTTGTCCAAAGTTTGATAAGTGGCAGAGACAATTTGATGGAGACAATCATGATATATGAAAGAATGCAAGTTGGAATGTAAGAGCAGTAAATGGAAAACATCAAGAATTAACTAACAAAATGAAAGAAAAATAAATATGTATCTATAAAGCTAAGTAAATTTATAAGCCCAATAAAATTAGTCTGATTTTGTGGAGTAGAATTGATGAAAATATATAGGGAACTAAAGAAACAGATTTAATTATGAACGAAAAGGTATCATTCTGATGATACTGAACCCAATGCAGGATGATTTCTCCCAGCAGTTTCATATAGATATCAAACAGAAGGCAAGAGAGACTGAGGTATTATACATAATGGGCTTACAACTGAATCTCTCCTTCCCACACCATCACTACCTGATTCTAGCAATGGAGAAAGGAGAACATTGCAAAACAGTGCCACCCAAACCTCTCCAGCATTACTCAATGGTCAATTATATTAAAAGCTGCCAAGAGGTCAAGAAAAACCAAGATGAACACATCACTTTAAACCAAGCCCTCTAAGGTCATCCACAAGGCAACCAGTGATTATTTAGTGCAGGCATATCATACATGAACTAGCAATATATATATATTAACATTTCATATAGAGCAACTAAGTAATGTCTCAGAACTGTAGCCTGGCCTTAAGTCTGACTGCAAAAGGTCCAGATAACAGATAACATATAATCAGAATTGGAAAGGACCTTGTAGGTCATCTAGTCCAACCCCCTGCCCAAGCAGGCGACCCTACGCCATTTCTGATAGATGGGTGTCCAATCTCTTCTTGAAAGTCTCAAGTGATGGCGCTCCCACAACTTCTGAGGGCAAGCTGTTCCATTGGTTGATATTTCTCACTGTCAGAAAGTTTCTCTTATTTCCAGGTTAAATCTCTCCTTGTTCAGTTTTCATCCATTATTCCTTGTCTGGCCTATGGGCACTTTAGAAAATAGCTTGACCCCTTCCTCCCTGTGGCAGCCCCTCAAATATTGGAAGATTGCTATCATGTCTCCCCTGGTCCTTCTCTTTCCTAGACTAGCCACACCCAGTTCCTGTAACCGTTCATTGTATGTTTTAGTCTCCAGTCCCCTAATCATCCTGGTTGCTCTTCTCTGTACTTTTTCTAGAGTCTCAACATCTTTTTTATAGTGTGGGGACCAAAACTGGATGCGGTACTCTAGATGTAGTCCTACTAAGGCTTTATAGAGTGGTATTAGTACTTCCCTTGATCTCGATTGTATCCCTCTGTTAATGTAACTTAGGATTGCATTAGCTTTTTTAGCTGCTGCTGCTGGCTCATATTTAGCTGGTTGTCCACTAAGACTCCAAGATCCCACTCACAGTTACTGCTATTGAGCCTAGTTTCACCCAGTTTATATGTGTATTTTTGGTTTTTTCTTGCCTAAGTGTAGGACTTTACTTTTCTGTAGATAATCTACTTCATCAGGCCTCCCACCATCCAATAAATTACCTTGCTTAAAAATGGAAGGTTAGATACCAGGAAAAAGTTCTCTGAGAAATGGATGATCTCTTCCGGAGGAAATTAATTACCACCTCTTTCAAGGCTAGCAGAACCATACCTCTCCCCAAAAGATCCAATCAAATGCCATTTCTCAGGAGATCTAAATTAATTAGGAGGAGCATAAGTCCAGATTACAGATGGCCAAGCTTAGAGAAGGACCCTGTGCACTTCCCCATAATTGACTGGCTCCAGTGGTGGAATTTAAATATTCTTGCCACCGGTTCGGTGGGTGAGGCTTGGTGGGCACGCTTTGCATACATGCACACACTTTGCATGTACACACACGCCAAACTTTGTGCAGGCACAGAGGCATTTGCACAAGCACAGAGGCATTTGCACAGGCACAGAGTCATTTGTGCAGGCACAGAGGCATTTGCGCAGGCACAGAGGCATTTGCACAGGCACAGAGGCATTTGCACAGGCACAGAGGCATTTGCGCAGGCACAGAGGCATTTGTGCAGGCACAGAGACATTCTAACTCGCCTCCTGCAAGCCTGCACAATCCTGGTTGCTGCCGCGTGTTACTATTCTGTGCTGTGCAAAGCAGCTTCGCTTCAAATTCAGCAGATAAAAGTGAGTATGGGAGTCTGGGCGAGTGGGTGGGCCCAACAGCAAAGTGGTGGAGAGAACTGGTTCGGTCTCCAGTGCTCATCTCTCCTATCAGCTCGCCAGAACCGGGCAGAACTGGTCGAATAGCATCACTGACTAGCTCAAACACCATGAAATAATCAAGCTAGAATATGCCTTAGTTACTTCCACTGCACCTGAAGTTGAGCAACTTTATCTAGCCTACTCTGATTTTCCCTAAGGGCCACTTGAGAAATTGGGATTGTTGTGGAAGACTGCTGCCACTGTCCTGTCCCCACTGACACCACCCTACCACCTGGCACTGATGCCTCATCTTCCACTGATGCCCTCTTTCCCCCACTACTGACACCACACTGATGTTCTGCTCTTGCCATTGATATCCCGCCAATGCCCCATCAATGCTGCAGGCTGGACTGCAACAACCCACGGGCTGGATGTGGCCCTGGGACATAAATTGCTCAGGTCTGATCTAAGAGATGCCTAGAATAGTCCTCACAGTGGCTCTGCAAGGATTCATTTGCCATGCCCCCACCCCTATGCAGGAGGATTCTGGGTTCCTTGCCCTTGGTCTGCAACAAACACCAGATCCACGTTGCATCCTCTATGTGTTGTATCTTCTATGAGCTGGGCCATCAATAAGTTGTGCCACATCCAGGGCCACTATGACATCCATGAATTTCCAAGCCACCTCTGTTTCTGGGCCCACAAGGCTGTTTGAAGCACTACCAGTCTAGGGAATATTACCATTAATTCCATGAATGTAGGAGCTCAGGCAGAGCCTAGCTGTCCCACAGGGAGGAAAGTAGATAAGCAACAAGCTCAACTGATCTCTATGACCCTGCTTCCCAAAGAGCTATATGTCTAGCTATGCATGTATGTAGTATGCCACTAGAGACTTTTGCGACTTCCAGATGGCCTACAATAAGCAATCAATGGGAAAGTCAGATTCACTTAACAATCATGTTATTAATAACTGCAAATGATTTGCTTAAAACAACCATGGCAGAAAGGTAATAAAATTAGGTGTAACTCATTTAACAATTGCCTTGATTAACAACAGAAATTCTGGTCTCAGTTGTGATCGTAAGTTGAGAATTATCTGTAAAATGCATGCGATCATGCTAATTGGATATATAAAAAGGATGGGTGCAAGATGAATAGACTGGATTTTTAAAAATTCTGCAAAAGATAACGATGAGAGGAAAATATTGTATAATGTGCATAGAGAGAAAAAGTTAGTTGCACAGAATATAATTAAGAGAAGGAGGGATGGCTAAGATTTAAAAAGACAGAGGAAACTCTGAGTGATTATAAAGCCAACAATGGAAAAAGCAAATGGTTTAACCATCTTACTTACATGTCTTCCTCAGTTTTCTTTAATGCTCACTTTGTTTTTTTCCTTGTCTTGCTTTCTATTAGCTATTATCGCCAAAAGTTCCTGGACTGTACAAGCAAGAAAGCTTCAGGCAGGACAGCCAAACAGGGTCAACACCATCCTGACAAAGAAAGATTGCCCAAAAGCCAATCTTCCCCAATTACTGCCTTTGCTGGTGCTGCCCGCATCTGCATCATGAATGAAAAGGAACTGGAATCATACGTGGCAAATATCCAAGGTAAGCACTCACACTGCAGCAAACTTCAGAGCTGAATTATATCTGTTAAGAACCTGGTGGATCATACACTGGAAACATGGAACTGATAATCTTAAATCTCTATGCTAAGCCATGCAATTTCCTTGATTTTACCTTGTAGTGGAATTGAGAAAATGCATTAAACGTATCTAGTGATCTCAGGGTTTTTGCACAAAAGCATGCTTTGCTGGCCTATTGCCATAATTAAGATTGATCAATCATTCTGCCTTAATTGAAGCCCAAGTCCAAACAGGCAGGCAAGAGGTTAACTAACTTAGTGAAACTTTCAAGGAGCAAAATGCTTTCGCAGGAATCATATTCTGTACCTCACCGTATTCCTACTTTGAAACCACTAGGCACAGCTGGTGGTTTGTTTGATTCCTGTTACTGATTAACATAGCATAATCTATGTCTCTACTACTTTATTAAATATAACAGCATAGAGGACATGCTTTGAAAGAATTATAATTTATAAGGAGATCAGTGAAGAAAACAGCATGCATGTCCCACACAGTTATGTGTATTTAAGCTTAATTATAACAGCATATAAGAATTGATGTATTAGTGCAAAAGCACTCTAGAAAAAGGTGACAACAGGGAGAGGGGGGAGATTTTTAAAAAAGTAGATGCAGAGGATGATATTGTGAAGCTGCTTTGGTAAGTAGTTCTAGGCACATTATGTATAATATTAAATACCTGAACACACTTGTAAGTGGATCATAAGCTTCCTAACAGACAGGAAGCAGCAGGTGAAGCAAGGCAGAATCACATCTAATAATTGTACAATTACCACAAGTGGCCCCCAAGGCTATGTGCTTTTTCCACTTCTCTTCTCCCTAAATACCATTGACTGCATCTCAAATGATCCATTTGTTAAAATACTGAAGTTTGCAGATGATACAACAGTAATTGGTCTCATTCGAGACAATGACGAATCCGCATACAGACGGGAGGTTGTACAACTTGACTTGTGATGTAACTGGAACAATCTGGAACTGAACACCCTCAAAACCATAGAAATGGCTTTAGGAGAAACCTTCCCATACTACCACCTCTTACAATACTAAACAACACAGTATCAACAGTAGAGACCTTGAAATGTCTAGGTTCTATCATGTCACAAAATGGACACTTAACATCAAAAATGTCATCAAAAAAGCACAACAAATGATGTTTTTCTGTGCCAATTCAGAAAGCTCAAACTGGCCAAGGAGCTGCTGATATAGTTCTATAGAGAAATTATTGAGTCTGTCATCTGCACCTATATAACTGTCTTGTTGGTTCTGCAACCCAACAAAACAGGCTTCAGAGAGTCATTAGGACTGCAGACAAAACATTTACTACCCACCTGCCTTTAATCGAGGACCTGTATACTGCACAAGGCAAAAAGAGGGCTATGAAAATAATTACAGACCCCTCGCATCCTGGACATAAACTGTTTCAACTCCTACCCTCAAAACAACACTATAGATCATGCACACCAGAACAACTAGATACAACAGTTTTCCCCTGAACACTATCGTTCTGTTAACAAATAATTCCCTCAACACTGTCAAACTATTTACTAAGTCTGCATTACTATTACTATTAATCCTCCCATCCTTCCTTTCACCCATCTCCTCACACTTATGACTGTATGACTGTAACCTTGTTGCTTGTTGTAACCTAATGTTTTTTATTGGCTGTTTCCTAGTATGATTTGATTGCTTATTGTACCCTATGACTATTATTAAGTGCTGTACCTTATGATTCTTGATGAATGTGTCTTTTATGTACACTGAGAGCATATGCACCAAGTCAAATTCCTTGTGTATCCAATTATGCTTGGCCAATAAAGAATTTTATTATATTCTATTCTGTTCTATTCTATTCATATGAGTAGCATTATAAGGGAGTAAGACTTTTCCTTTTCAAGACTCTTTGAGAGCACAGGCTGAGCTAAATACAGATTTTGAATTGCATTAGTCCATCCCTGGGTTGGTCTGTCTCTTCTTTTTTCTCGTAATGGGTGAGAATTTGTTGGATTTTTGCTCATGTGGTGGCAATGAAGCAAACAATGCTTTGTTGTCAGAATGTCATAATTGTTGACCACATTCCCTGAGAAGATTTTTTTTTTCTGGATTAGGAATGAGGATGGGGAAAGCACACAGCATTTGATTAGGAAGAAATCTGGGCTCCATTTTCTACTTCCACAAAAGAAATTAATTCCAGTAGAAAATAACCATCCTGATATTGGATAAGGTTTTAGGCACACCTCCTAAAAAGTTATTCCAATGCTAAAAAGATTTCCTACTTTTCTAAATAACTTTAGGGAAATGATAAAGGAAGTGGGAAATATATTGAATGTATTTATTCTTTTGCATTGATTTATAAATTTATTGTACCAGGTAATTAAATATTTACCAAATATACATGCCCAGCTTAAATATGATACATGCCATCTTCTCTATTATTGCAAATATAAATTATAGTACTCCAACCATCCATTTGAATTGCTGGTTGGAAGGGCATTTGCTATGGTTTTTCCAAATTCCTAGGACTTCATTTATCTAGTACAGAAAATAATTAAGAATATATGTAGGAATAATTTACCTTCTTGTGTGCAATGTTAAGCACAAATATAAAAGTTGAAATGCACATTTTGTCATTTTTGTATTTTTATAATTTATACTGGATGACTGTGCTTGTGTTTACAAAGCTTTTCCTCCAATACCTAACAAGAGCTGGGTAAGATTTCAATCAGAGCCATGGTATAGAAAAAAAGTATTTAAAAAAAACAACATCCATTCGATAGTATATCATTACCATTTCTTTGCACAAAGAAAAAGAAATGCATTCATTTCTAATTAGCTTCTGGCTAAAAGCTAATCTGCTATCCTGCTTCCTTCCAGGTCATTTGCAATGGCTTTTTGCTTCTCTTGTACTTTGCTACGTTCTGCTCCAATTTCTCTTTGCTTTTCACTAGAGTTGAATTTGGATATTGATGAGTATCGATGATATACAGCTAAGATCATCCTGACATTTGACTGTGTTTTGCTTTATCTAGAAAAAGTTAACCCTTCAGAGAGTCCCTATAATCAAATACCTATCTTTCCCTTGATCCCTAACCGGGATGTCTTGGTGAAAGGGAAGTCAACAAAGGATGTCCAGAAGCTAGACATGCAAAGGAAGATGGAGCCCCTCTCCTCCTTTGAAGACCATTTCCTCCGTAAAAAGAGGTGGATAAAGCAGATAGTGAGTATACAATTCCATTCTGCCTATTTTCATCTAATGATTAAATCCTTCAAGTAGCCTTTCCATATGTTTGTTTATATGATACTGATCTGCTTAGATTTCACAAACCTTCATTATACATTTTGTTTGTTTTTTTCTTTTATACATAGCCCAAGCCTGCCAAGGCTTCCAAACCATCCCTCTCTCTCTCTCCAGAGCTAAGTCAGAAGCGTTTGACTATGGATGATGTGAGTCAAATCCGACAAGAGGTAAGCTCTTTGAAACAGGTACTATTTATTGGGCTGGGCCAAATTAAATTAGTTGGACTTATATTATAATTAAATCAATTACCAACCTTTGACTTAAGGAATGGGTAATTGCTCTCTGTAATGATAATATGAATGGGAATAGTCTTTCTTTTTGAGTTTCACATCCATCTGTGCTTCTCTTGTATATCAAACTGACATATACCATAGTTCACTTAACCATTGCTTGGTCTTTTCTCTCCACCCATCTATCTTTTTGGTTATTATATTGATGCATTCTTGTTTCTTCTTCATTGTTTATTTTATTGTTTTAGTATTTATCTTTGTACTCCTTTCATTTTCTTCCATTTTATTATTGTAAGCCACCTAATGTAACCTGGGAACCTCTAAATTAAATTACTGTGATGTATATAAGCAGTATATTATTTTTATGGGAAGTTCAGAAACTAGCTCATGCTGGCTAGGGAATCCTGAAAGTTGGTCCACCCATCTCAACATTGAGAAACACTGATGTGGAGTATAATTCTGCAGCTTAACTGCTAATGGAATATGGGTGGAAAAAATTAATGGACCTGGATGGAAAAAAATTTCCAGCAATAGGTCCATCCATTGGGGTAATCTTCCGATTTCTTTTTCTGTGCGCCATTGTTTGATACTTATGGAAAGTAGTTCCTTTTAATTATTTTATTTTCCAGCCTTTTAAGAACTGCTAGTGTAGGCATTTTTAACTGACTGATTATTGAGAAGACATGTCTATATTATTTTATATGTCCATTTTTTACCATATCTTACTTTGTTAGGAATTCTGTGAATATATGTCTTCCTTAAAGGCATCAGATATTAACTTTATGAATTAAAACAAAGAACAAAGGGCAGTGGGAAGAAGTTTACCAGCCTCAAATTCCACAAAGCTCCTTTTCATAATACCAGCTAATGTATTGGTTTAATTTGAGAGTCATAACTTTACTAATTACTCACATTTATATGCTACCCAATTCCCAATTAATCATTTTAAAAGTTTTTGCATTTTACTCTGATGATTTATCTCCCATTCATACTCTCTGGCTTTTCCATTTAGGTCAAGAAAGTGACAGGCTCCTATCGGAAAGTAATGGCTTTCCGTGAACGCAACAAAATACTGAAGCTGTGGAAGAGACTACGTGGTGGAGAGATTGGGCTGGAGACAGACAACCCCAGCTTCTACCAGATCTTCTCCACGTACACCTGGTCATGGAATGTTTTGCAGGAACTAGTATCACCCCGAGAACTTCAGGAATATGATAAAAAACAGTACCAACGTGTTGTCCGTCCAGCCACTCCTGTAGATAAACTAAACAATACTAGTGGAAAATCAAAAAGAAGTCAGAAGTAACACCAGATGTTGCAACCAGTGCTCCTCCTTTTATGTGAATGCATTCCCTCAATCAGTCTCAGGCTGGTATGCAGGTCACACTTTCTATGAGACATAGTGCAAGGTTTCAACTTTGTACCCTGGCTAATACAGTGAAAAATTAAGCTTCAAGAAGCAAACCATCTTTCTTGTCATCTTTGTTTACTTATTGTTACTTATTGAGTGCCATTAGCAGGCACAAGGACAGTAAAACAGGAGCAAAATATTCAATCTTGAAACTCAAAAAAAGATTTGGGGGATAGCACTCAACTCTTTATCATCCACAATACATTCTATTCTCCCTACAATTTTTTTCTTTTCTTTCTTGTCCAACCTTAACAGTTAACTTAAAACAATTCTCAATAACCATGTTTCTCTAGAAATGAGTTGCATCAGGTGGTAAACTGCAATCTTTAGAAGACAAACAAAGTTTGCACATTGCATGAAGGCATTTAGCTAATTCTGCAAAAAAAAGTCGTAGTAGTAGTAGTTAATTGTACTATGGCTTCATTTAATGTGCAAAACCAATATTGTATTCATATGTTGTTCAAGGGAATGCATAAAGGAGAAATGTGTTTTGTTTTAAACTCTCAACCTTTTTATTATTCTAGGTTTTAGTTAAAACCGAGTGGGACGGATTTCACTAAGCAAGTATGGCAAGGCTGAACAAATACGTTTTGCTCCCCTCAGACTTCCCAGCACTTTTCTTTCCCTGTCTCTTCTCAGCCAATTCTGCCATCACTGTCAAAAAAGCAGCATGACATAGTCCAATAGCCCATTTTCTCATTCACTTACCTACCTACCACCCCATTCTTAGTTCTCACAGCAATTGGTTTTACATCACAATGTTCTCTACAGTAAGGAAGTGATTCCCAAACTGGCATGTTCAATTATCCTCTCTCCATCCTAACTTCCCAGAACTTTTCTATCCCTCCCTCTTTCCCCTCAACTGCCAGGACTGTTAATGTTTGGTTTCCCTGAATTCTTTCAGTCCATATCTATAACGAAACAGCTCTACCCTGTGCATGGATCAAAATATCTGGAAAACACATTTCTGTCCCAGAAGGAACTCTCCTCTCTAAATCAACTGCTTTATTCATCTAATTGTGCACAAACATTTTGCATATCGCTAATCTGAAGTACTTTTGTGGTTGCCTGTGTGAACTTGTTCATATCTAACTCATGTACAGCCTGTGTATAAAGCACATACAGCCTGTTTTACAACCTCAATGGCTGGCATAGCACAGTATGCTAATTAAATAAGGCCGTAGCAAAAAGAGTGGAGCAGACTGGAGAAATATTGAAGAAAACTTGGAGCATCTATGCCCTCAAAATATAATTCTTATTTCAAAGTTGAAGGACTCAAAAAAGAGAAGTAATGATGTCAGTAAGAAGACAGGCCCAAGTGGAAGAAGGCTCCATTTTTGATAAGGAGAAAGGCTGTTGTAACAGCCTTTATATCCTAAAAGGAACTAACTATGGATGGATAGAAGTTATCATACTTGAAAATACAGTGTGTTATTGAACAGCCTAATTAAGCCACATCAGTCCATTTATTCTAGGTGATTCAACAAAACAGAAGATACAAATAGAAAACACTCAATTTTTGGATATATATTTAAATTTCATTCCAGAAATATCCGTATCAAATGAAGAGTGTGAATTTAAGTTATGATGTAAATCTGAACAACAAATTGGCACTTACACAGGGGCAGTTAATTTATTTGATAAAATATTTTTATAATATTTATAATAGAACAGTATCCCTGAAATTGGAGAAAAGAGAAACAAAAATAACTGACTTTTAGGCAGAATCACCAACTTAAAATGAGGAGATAGGACAGCAATTCAACCTCAAAAGGTTTTAAATTCTTTAAAAAGAATTTTGGCTTAAGAGAGTTTTGGTTTATATCTAAGAAATAATTGAGAAAATTTAAAATGTTAGGCTTTGCACCCCTGGGTTTTGTTGACCCCTAGAGGACCTCAGATCAAACTTTGAGAACTGCTAATTAGAGAAACAGAATAATTCATCAATCATTTGAAAATATTATAAAGGAAAATAGATTATATTCAAGAAGAATGTAATCGGGTCTGGGTATGCATTGATAGTATAGTACAATATATAGTATTAAGAGCATTAACCACTGTATCACCACAGCTTTTAGAATGCAGTATTATAGGCTGACTCTGCTCATTGCCAAAAGTTTGATTCCTTCGATCCTAATGGGCTCATGGTTAATTTCAGCCTTCCATCCTTCTGAGATCAGTAAAATGAGGACCCAGATTGTTGGGGCCAATATGCTGATTCTGTAAACCTCTTAGACAAGGTTGTAAAGCACTATGAAGTGGTATATAAATCTAAGTGCTATTGCTACCGAATATTCTTGCTGGCTGGAGAATTCTAAGATTGAAATTTATCTAAAACTTACCAAGGTTGAGAAACACTGTCCTTGATATATACAAAACAGGAAAATATCCTGTTCCTTTTTGCATAATTTATTTCATATCTTCTAATTCTTGCTCATTCTTCTCTGATTTCATATTTTTACACTTCATTTCCAGTAGAAGCAACATAGGGAGCTAGGAATTATTGGGTTTTCTCTTGCTGATCAGTCCTTGCCCTCCAGCATAAGCATAGCCAGTTCATATGCCCGTTGATATAGAGGGCTACCATTTCTGAGCTGCAAAATTACATTGCACTAAATAGCATCAAGGATTAGATTTTTCCAAACCGTTTTACTGCCGGTCTGGATTTTTACAAAGGAGATATGCTAGAGCCAGATCAAGGCCCCAATCAAACTGAAGTGGCTATAGAAGTTAAACCAAGGAGCAATGAGGACTTTTCCCCTGCTTTCACTTTAATTGGAAGCAGGGTAATTGTGCCTTGTGAAGGAATGTGGGGGGAAAGACTAGGGGCATCAGATTTGGTCGCAAACATCACTAAATGGTGTTGTAACGACGAGGCAGTAGAGTTGTTTGATCATGAACAACTGAATCATGATGATCTTTATTGGAGTATAGTCTTGTATTTATATACATTTTTAGTTAACCTCCATCATTGGTTAACTTTGTTACTGTTTAGTACAGTAATCCATACAATTAATTATCTCTAGTTAAAGTCTAACATGTTTACTTCCCCTCTCTAATCCTCCTTTATACATAGATTAGTGACTTTGTTTGCTTGAGTTGTATTTGCTTGGAAACATTCTTTATCTGAGATTTGCCATCCGAGATTGGAACATTCCTGCAATTACAACTCTACAAAATGGCAGCAAAACAATATCATCCAAGTATGGGATACCTATGAAGCAGTCTAGTTGGAAGAAGGAGCAAAAATACTGGTGGTTAAGCAGGACGGGAATAGGGATTATTTGGGCGACTACAGGACCCTCACAGAATTAAGGCTAGCTGTTACTGTAGTAGGAAGAAAGAAGTATACAATTCTCCTCTACCCTTTTCCTGGCTATTTTTAATTGCTAGATCTTCAGAAGGTCTGCTATGTGGCATGTTTCACTTTTGAGCGTGAAGGGAATCTGAGGCATTAACTTTGGAACTCAAAGAACTCCAGTGTCTCCTTCACAACTTAAGGTTTAGACATTTGTATGTATGTATTTATAATTTAAGTGCTGCAAAGTACAATTTTTATACAAACATAATGCCTAAATTATATGTCATTTTCAAAAAAGCAAGCTAAGTGGCAAGAAAAGGTACATTATGTTATGACCTACAAAGAAAGGGAGATTGGAATAGAACAAGTTTTCTAGCTAAATGTTAGCTTCTAATAAACCTGTCCTTTTCAAGTCCAATTCTATTTGTTTTCTCTTTGCTCGCTTAATCTGTTGTATAAAGCTATTCTTACTCTAGAAACCTGTAATGCTAGAAATGATGCTTCAAATACAGCATTAGCTGCTTTTAGTAGGATTTCACTGCATTGGCCCCCAATTTTTTTTTGCATAAAGGACCAATTTCGTGGAAAACTATTTTTCCCTGGACTGGAGGTGAAGTATCATGCAACGTAAATCCCACATATGGGCAGGTTCACTCACCTGTTGCTCATCTACAGCTTTGTGGCCTGGTTCCTAACAGGCCTTGGATAGGTACCAGTTCTGCTTTATAGGACTTTCATGGACTGATTTCCATTTATTTGTGAGCCTTATTCTCAGATGTACCATCACAGATTCACTTTTGCTAAGCTGCTAAATGTAGGGTGTTGAGGGCTAAATGCAAATATGTAGAGATGATACAAGTGGCGTATCTCACTCTTGCACTGATTTTTCACCTTCTACATCAGCGCCATTGTAGGAAGAAAAAAGAGCTGCTATGCACTACTTATTTGTTGACTACTAAAGATTCAGTGGATAGATGCCAAACGAATAAATGAAGAAATCATTCCAATATTAACATAACGTACTGCAAACCCTGAGCAATTCAACTAGTAAGTTGTTTAGGTTATATTACATATACAAAGCAGGGCAATTGAAGCAAAGATTTCATTCTTTTGACAAACTGCATAACATACTTCATTGGATCTCTGAGGGACAATATAAATACATACACACACACACACACACACACATACATTGTGTGTGTGTGTGTGTGTAAGCACTTGTTGCATAATGAAATTGTACCCACAATGTTTTTTAGATACCAGAACATACTTTTTTTTTACAAATTCACCCTTGTCATGCTTAAACAGTACTTTTTTAAAAAAAGGTACAAAAGAAGATAAAATTTACCTTGAGTGTGATCCCTAGAAATTCTATGGATGTGCGAAAAAGATGAGAATAACTTGTTGTTGCCTTTCCAAGATCTTTTACTCAATTTTCTAATCTAGTCTATAACCCTGGGATTTCCTGCTAATCTCCTAAATATAATTCTATCTGGCCTACATTAGCAAAGTGCTGACATTTGCTGGGAAAACTACCTGCAAATGTTTTTTTTTTAAGTCTATTAATTCTCATAACATAATCCTAAAATAATGCTAGGAATGAATGGAATGGGGAATGGGAACAGAATACTTTATTTGACCAAATGTGATTAGACACACAAGGAATTTGTCTCTCAGTGTAAAAGCAAAACAAAGTAATAATAATGATATCAATAAGATACTGGAACAGATGAAAAGGATAATAGTAATACAGGCATACTAAATGATTAAATATAGTTAGACATAAGACTGTACTGTGGGAATTAGATATTCAGCAGAGTTGTTATGCACTTTCCAGTTTTCTCTTTTAACAATCATTCTCAATATTATCAAATAATTCCCTTGCCCACAAGGTCCAGATTTTTAATTTGTTGCTAACTCAATTTTTTAGGAATGTTCAAGTTATGTCTTATTGGAATTGGACTCTTTCAGTCAGATGCATTTTTGGGGTGATTAGTACCTGATGTTTCTGCAAATCAGCACATTTTTAAATCCAGTACTATGTAAGATATAATCTATTTAATTACAGTTTTGTCCATTTTGAGACCTATGGATACTATACATAATGTTGTTTGTGTTATTGAAAGGCTATTTATAACAACATACCATTTTCTACAGAAAAGTCTATCAGCCATTATATTGCATTGCAGCAGGTTTCTAGCTCCAAATGTTTTCAACAGATTCCTCTCCAGCTACAGAGTTGGAGTCATGATTAGAATATCCTTCTTCAGTGCTTAATCCATTATTTGCTATAATGCTCCACTGAATTTATCAACCTATTATTTAGCATGATTAAAGTGTGCACTTGTATAATTGCAAGATTAAGTGGTCATTTTTAACTGCATCTAAGTTCTATTGAATGGTATAATGGCTATTCTGTCAGTGCACATGATCTAAATGCTTAACTAAGAAATAATAACTAGATCACACTGACTAAACAGGCAAATCTGTACTTCAACTGGAAAAAACAAAAAATAATGCTTTTGAATGGAAGAAATTGTTTGCACAAATCAGTGGAGAAATTGGGATTGAAACCCCTATCCAATTTCATGACAGTTGTGTTGTTTTTAGTTTGCAACAAAATCATCTTACCAATACAGTTATTTCTATATTGCAAACTGGGACATCCAGCTTACCTTATTATAGGCTTATTCACTCAGCTTCCCAGCCCTAGTCAACTAACAAAGGTTAGGCATAATCCACAATTGAAAAGCAGCCGTTGAGTGGGAGACTTTTTCAGGATAACATGATTGTAAATGAGATTGGAAAGTAGAAACATAAAAGGTAAAAATCTTGCAAGAAGGCAATGATAGATACACCTGAATTGTTGCAAAAAAAAACCCTATATGGATGAAGATCGAGAAGTCACTAGAAATAAAACTTGATTTGAAGAAGATTTTACTGTATGTTAATTGCAAACTGAGAACACCATCAGTGGTACATATGTTGGAAAACAAAATTATCTACTGATTGCTTAAAATTTATATCCTTGTTTTTGTACAACTTTAGGTAAACAGTGTGGGTTTTATTGCATTTCAATACAATAAATGTGTCATGTAGGTTTGGGGGAAGAGGATAACACTTGAGACCATCATTCAGCCAAAGGGCATAATCTGAAGTTCTAAGTTTGACAATTTCATGAACAATTTTTAGGAATCTGTATGAAATTACATGCCACACTGTTTCAAATGGTTTAATCAAAAACAAAAGTTGTTATTGTGATTTTCCATCTAAGCAAAAATGGAGAGAGATTTAATGAAATAGTGTAAAACCAAGGTCCCTTTTATCATCACTGTACACCATACTCGTCTGGCCCCAATTTTCTCAAATCCCTTCCTTGCTACACTACCTATTGTATCAGTTCCCCCAGAACATCTGAGTTTTGGTCCATAAAGGGATCAAACAGTTCTCGCATGTTTTGATTTGGGCACAGACCATCCATCCCAGTTCCCGTATTCTGTATACAAAACGGTTGTGCTTCTAAAGTCATTCACAAAAAATCCAGTGTATCTCCATGTTGAAATTTTTTTGGGGGGAGGGAGGGAAGGACAACAATGTACAGGATTGGAAAAGGTCAGTTTACATTCCAATTCCAAAGAAAGACAATGCCAAAGAATATTCAAACTATCACACCATTGCACACATTTCAGATGCTAGCAAAGTTATACTCAAAATCCTACAAGCTAGGCTCCAGCAGTATGTGAAACGAGAATTACCAGAAGTAAAGGCAGGATTTCGAAGAGGCAGAGGAACTAAAGATCAAATTGCCAACATATGCTGGATCATGGAAAAAGCTACAGAGTTCCAGAAAAATATCTACTTCTGCTTCATTGTCTATGCTAAAGCCTTTGATTGTGTGGATCACAACAAATTGGAAAGTTCTTAAAGAGATGGGAGTACTTGTTTGTCTCTTGAGAAACCTATATGCGGATCAAGAAGCAACAGTGAGACCTGGACACGGAACCACTGATTGGTTCAAAATTGGGAAAGGAGTCCGGCAAGGCTGTACACTGTCACCCTGCCTATTTAACTTATATGCAGAGCATTATGAGAAAAGCGGGGCTAGATGAATCACAAATTGTAATTAATTTTGCTGGGAGAAATATCAACAACCTCAGATATGAAGATGATACCACTCTAATGGCAGAAAGTGAAGAGGAACTAAAGAGCGTCTTGATGCAGGTGAAAAAGGAAACTGCAAAAGTTGATGTGAAATTCAACATTAAGAAAACTAAGATCATGGCATCTGATTCTCTCAATTCCTGGCAAATAGATGGGGAAGAAATAGAGATAGTGAGATATTTCATTTTCTTGGACTCCAAGATCATCATAGATGGTGACTGCAGCCAAGAAATTAAAAGACGCTTGCTCCTGGGGAGGAAAGCTATGGCAAATCTAGACAGCATACTAAAAAGCAGAGACATCACTTGGCCAAAAAAAATGTGTATAGTCAAGGCTACTGTTTTCCCAGTTGTAATGTATGGCTGTGAAGGTTGGACCATAAGAAAAGCTGAGCGCCAAAGAATTGAGGCTTTTAAACTATGGTACTGGAGAAGACTCATGCGAGTCCCTTGGACTGCAAGGCAATCAAACCAGTCAGTCCTACAGAAGATCAACCCTGATTGCTCTTTAGAAGGCCAGATCCTGAAGATGAAACTCAAACACTTTGACCACCTAATGAGAAGGAAGGACTCACTGGAGAAGAGCCTAATGCTGGGAACGATTGAGGGCAATAGAAGAAGGGGATGATAGAGAATGAGGTGGCTGGATGGAGTCACTGAAGCAGTTGGCATGAGCTAAAATGGACTCCAGGGGATGGTAGAGGACAGGAAGACCTGGAGGAACATTGTCCGATGGGTCAGACATGACTTTGCAATAAACAACAATGTACAGGTGTTTTGTTTTTAAAACTTCCCAGTCTAGTCTGTAGTATTCCCCATCAAAATACTGATTTAATCAATCCTGCTTGGCTTTTTCAAAATTAATTATGTTTGAATAAGTGGTACCATCTGTGTACAGCTCCTTCAAAACTTTCTAATTCTATTTAAAACATGACTAGAAATTGAGCATACAGAATAATCATATTTATTACCTGCTTCTGAGAGTGATCAAACCCCTATCATGCCAATTAAAGAATAAGTATGGATTTGTCATTCAGCAAAAGTATAATAAAAGCTATTGTAAATATTATAAGCTATGAACTGGTTTGAAAGTTTATTTCCAACTAAAATATTCTCATTTGGGTTGCAACCAAGATCTTTTGGTACCTTGTTGAAGTGATTTCTAGAGCTCAGTTGTACGCAGAAATTTTGTTCTTCATTGACATACAAAAGATGTCAGATACTTAAAACTTAAAAAAATCAATCTTCGGGTTTTGCGGAAGTGTTATTTGCAACCCAAATACCGTACTTTTTAGAAGACGGATCTATTAGTATCTACGGGCAGATCTCCCTTCCTTCTAAAAAGGAACAAAATTCTAGGGACACAGACCGTCTCAAGATTCATTTTCGAAGACAGCTTGACAGAGAAATCCAGGGATGTAGGCAACCTCTTCATTTAAGCAAAGGCACTCTTTGTAAGCAAGCAAGCCTTAACATCTCACGCATGCGCATTGGGCGATCTCGATTTCCCTTGCGTGAACTTCAAGAGCTGTAGGAAGAGCACAAGAAATCAAGTCCTCTCCTTCCGGGTCGGATTCTCTTGAACCTGTCTATCGTGTTCGTCTTGCATGATGGCTTCGCCCAGCCGGGATGAAAAGAAAAGGAAGCAGTTTGGGAATCGTTTCCTCACTGATGCGACTCGGGTTTTTCAACACAACGCCTGGTAAGTAACGATTCTGGCTGCTTCTCTCTAACAATTCTGATCCGTTGTAGCTACTCCATAGTTTATGCCAGCTCTCTACGCAGGATCTCACAAAGTAAAACAAAAACGCATTATCTGTTTTGTTCTCTACACTTATATTAATGTTGCATCTTAACAGATCGAAAAGATGAAATGTTAAGCTTAGTTGACACAAAGGAAGATAAAATAGTAAATAAAGAGACACGTTCAGCTGTTTATGAGCTGTAATCAAGGGCTTCATGAGAAAAAATGGGGAAATGGGTACACATTGCTTTTTCTCATCTTTATAAAGCCTTATGACCAGCTATTTTAACTCCAATTTTTATCTTTCATGCAAATTCCGCTGCTCCTAATGGGGTGCAACTGAGGGTACATAAATGATGATGTCACCACACTGTCATCTTATTTCAGAAGATAAATACAGCAGTCCTTGTTAGCAACAACTATTGGAACTATTAACTCTGTTGCAAAGGGTCACAGTCCCTAAGCAGAATATCACATGATTGTGATGGGTTTACCTGCTACTTCACTATCACTTTGATAGTTAAGCAAATATTAATGTGACTGCAACTTACAATTTTATTGCGTGTCTCCATTAACACTGCTTGTCACAAGCCAGTTGCAAAGAGCACAAATGTTAATCACGTGACCCCAAGATTCTGCAACTGTTGTAAATGCAAAGATTGGTTGCCTGTATTTTAAATCCTGCCATAACTTCAAGCAAATCATTCAAATGAGGCAGTCAATAAGCAAGGTCTATCTGTATGTAATTAGCTATATTTACATGGTATAATTGCCGGGTGGCATTAAATTTTGCCTTGGATGTACATCACATGTCCAAAAATATTTGCCCTTTATAGTTATTTTGTCCAATGGCAACTGTATGCAATATTAGGCCTGAAAAATTGGTTTATTTTTTTAATGAAGTTTTTATTTAAAGATTTTACAAAGATTTTAAAATCAAAAGAAACAAAAGAATTAGAAAAAAAGAAAAGGTTAAAAGAAAAAGTGTATAAAAAAGCAAGAGAGGTATTTAAAGCAACTTTGTCTTCTTTACATCAATTATTCTTAGAAATTACCATATCCACCCTCCATATTGCATATATAGTTGCTTTCCTCCCATAAACAAACCTTTCTAATCAATAAATTCTGCATTAATTATTATTTTTTATCCATTTTCAGCAAAATGACCACAAAGAGTTTCCAGGTATTTATAAATGTAATTCTAATTCTGTCCTTAAACAAGTCAATATAGCCATTTCTGCAAACTCAGCTATCTTTACAGTCTGTTATTGGTGTTTCTGTAGCCTTCCATCTTTGTGCTAAAGAATTGGATTTTAATACTTAACAATTAACTGTAGTGGATTAACATTTCTTTTTTATAGGGATAATGTGGAATGGTCTGAAGAGCAGGAAGCTGCTGCACAAGCAAAGGTCCAAGAACAGAGCATGCAGTTAGTACCACAAGATCAACAAGGTACCACACACTATAATGAAAATTCTTCCTTTTATATATGACAACCCCATCAAATAAATAAATAAATAAATAAATAAGTAAGTAAGTAAGTAAGTAAGTAAATAAATAAATATCAGAACCATATATATTTCTATCAAAGGATTTTTTTATCAAATTAAAAGGCAAATGAAACAATATAGTAAAAAACAAAGGATATATCAATATCAATAAAATGTTAATCTCAATCTAAAAACAAGTATGCATTTAGTTCCAGTGAAATCATTAGGACAGATTAGTGAATAGCTTCATTCTTCATGATATCTATATTTAACACATATATTAGGGGTTTCCTAGTTAAAATATCATTTTTTTAAAAATATATTAGCTCCTAGCATAAGTATCTCTTAGCTTCAGAGAACTGGGATTCAGACTAAAGGTTAGATATTATCTGACTTTGAAGGATGTGCTTCTTGGGTATATGGGAAACTCATTACAACAGCAAAAGTCTTAAATGAAAAGGCAGTAATTTAAAGCAAATTACTGTGCAGAGTTGCTGCTACACTGAAGATATCATTGCTAAATTATGTAATTTGTGAGATTTTTTTGTAAATGGAATTGCTGACTTATTATCCTCTGTCTTTCTTGTTTAAAGATGCTTATGAAATCAATGCCAACATCTATTGGGATGATTTCTATAAAACCCATGAAAATGGATTTTTTAAAGATCGCCATTGGTTGTTCACAGAGTTTCCTGAACTAGCTCCAAACCATGCTCAAGATCAGATTGCCATACATAATTCTAAGGAAACTGTGAAAAACATCAAAAATTCAAATCTTAGAAGCTACTCTGACAAACTTTGTACAAGAGATAATAAAGATTTGGAACATCTGGATCCAGAAAGAAAGAATAATAGTAACATCACCCATCAGCTGCAGTCAGAAGATAAAATGGCATCACAGCCGCAGGAAGAGAAAGTAATAAAAGATGTTGACTTCCCAGGATCATCTGGTACATACAGAATATTAGAGGTAAAAACACGGCAAATCAAAATTTAAGAATGAGCATGCTGCCTTGAGTGCACAATCCTAATTGACTCAGCATCCTTTTTAGGAGGAGTGGCTACTACTATTATGCAAAGCATCAAAGAAGCACATCATTTCAACAAAAGCTGTAGTTTTTCATTTCAGTCATAATTACTCACAAACTTACTATATGCCTTCAATGGTGCTGCCTGTGAGTCTTGCCAGATAATGTGTTTTGCATTTGAAAAGTACAATATGAATGGAAAAAGATATAGGAATGAATAGCTGGCAATGTTTTTAAATTAAAGATGGTTCTTAAAGGAAACTACATAACTTTTCCAAAGAAACTCACTTATTTGGACTAGTAAGATTCTGTTGTCTGTTATATTTCATTTACAAGTGCAGTCCATCCCAAAACAAGAACTAGTTGCTGATGTTAAAAATAACATGTTAATGGCAACGCATGAAGAATATATAGGAAACAAGCATAGATAACAAAAATTATTTCCAGAAGGGAAACCACAGTAATCTTTTGGAATGAAAGTAACAAAAGCCTTTGGATATCTCAAACTATTTAACAATTTTATTATTCCATTAATTTTTATCACAGCAAAATAATTCAGATCTATTTCTTTTACTGACAGGTGGGATGTGGTGCAGGAAATACGGTCTTTCCTATCCTTCAAACCAACAAGTAAGAAAAATTACAACTCAAACATATAGATTGCATAGATACTTTCTAGCATTGTGGGATCACTTAGATGTATAGTCCTTTTCATCTCATTTTGAATAATCTATTTCCAATTTGGGAGATTTTTCCCAAACATTGAAGATTAAACTTCTGAAATTATGTAAAGTTTATATATGCATATTTATAATAATACAAATAATTTACACATCTGACATCAGGAAAGCCCATCAATTTACTTAAATTGCATTTTTATAAATTTTTAAAGAGGTCCTCTTTGGTGTAATGATTTCTCATTCCATATTTATGAAGTTCTTATAGTTGCCCCTCTGAGTGAAAAATAATTTCATTTATGTTTTCTAGAGTTTGACACTTGGCTAACATAATTGATTCTATATTATGTTAAACAAAAAATATATTGAATGTGATGTATTATTTTAATTCGAATTATGATCTTTGGAAGTCATATGCTGCTCAAAGTCAATTTATTAGAATAGTCGAGGTAGCATTAGTAAATAAATAAAAAAATTCTTGCAACAACAGTGGACATTTTGCTTCATCTTTGTTCAATTTCTAGTCACTTGATTTGATCCTAGTTAACATATAATTCTGCTTAACTAGAGAGTATAGTTTTGAATTGAAAATTTATCTTTCTGTTGTGCCTAATTGTCATGGAGTCTTCTTTTATTCCATATTTAGCCGCTTTCTAATGGAAAACAGTCACTGCGCTAGATCCTATCTTTGGAAACTCTGTAGCAGCTGGTCCCTTCTAAATAAAAAAGTGTTTCTGATAAAACTTCTATTTCATTTCAGTGATCCAGGCCTTTTTGTATATTGTTGTGACTTCTCTACTACAGCAGTGGATCTTGTCCTGGTAATTTTAAAAAATGATGTCATTTTTAAAAAATTTCTTAGCTAGCTTCCTTTTATTTCTGAAAGTATGTAATTGTTATGATCTCCTAACATAAGTCTACTAAAGATAAGAGTAGAGATATTTAAATAATACATCACCCCGTAAACAAAAAATAAGAACAGTGAGAAGGGTGAGTTCAATTTATTATTAACTCATGAATCCTCTAATAGAACATCAACTCTTCATTAAAATATTTTGTTTTTTAAATACTGTTCATTTGTGAAAATAAGCAACTGTGTGAAATAGAACTATTTATCCCTTAAAGGTCTCTGGTATGTATGTGTGTATGTGTGTATGTATGTATGTATGCATGTTCAGGGATTTCCCACAGAAATATGGATGGTTTGCTATAACAAGTTTATGCATGGATTGGAACATCTAGAAAATTCCTGGTGCAGGTTTGAGGTTACCTGGGTGAGATTTGGGCAAGTTGCTCTCTCTTAGCTTAATTTATTCCACAGGTTTCTGTGAAATAAGAACTGCTATAAGAAAGATAATTGTGTGAACATACAGGCCCATCCAGAATATGATGCCTCTCGTTGTTTTGCCTTCGTCCATGACCTGACCAAGAATCAGATGCCTTTTCCAATGCCAGACGAGAGCCTTGATGTGATAGTTCTTATCTTCGTCCTTTCATCTATTCTTCCAGAAAAGTATGAAATACTGATGTTACATATTATTTGTCTGACAAAGACATGTGCATTGAGGAGAGATAAAGATATGATGACCTGTTCCAAAATAAAACTTTTGTAGTGAGCCTCAGTAGACATTGACTTTTTTCTCTTTCTTTTTCTTAGAATGCAGTGTGCAATCAATAGGCTTAGCCATCTTCTAAAACCTGGTGGAATTATTTTATTACGAGATTATGGCCGGTTTGATCTAGCCCAACTTCGCTTTAAGAAAGGTAGGGTAAGGGCAAAACTATGATATTTAAAAAGTATTATCACTCTGCTTCTCATTAAAAGAAATTACTAGCCATTTTCATGAAACTAGATATCAAAGTGGTTTGAGTAGATACAGAACTGTTTGCTCTGCTCCATTAACAAAAACAGCATGAATGACAACTTTTTCTGAATTTCTGAAATCAGTGGCTTCTATGGTTTGTACACCAATGGTAATTCACGATGATTGCAAGAAGTAATATGAGCACTATTAAAAAAAGGAATTAAATCCTATAATCATCAGATCCAATGAAATCTGGTGTTCTGTTTTAACATTTCATGGGATTTCAGATGAGTACCCTGAAATTTTGTGATATTCTATTTTGAGATTTGACATATTTTTAAAGAAACAAAGTTTTAATTTTATTTTGAGGTTTTGTGAATACCATTATGGAGGTCACATGTGCAGATGTAATCAGAGACATTGCACTGCCAAACCCTAATGTGTGATAATCTTCAAAAACTTTAGATAGTGACTTAGTAATTCACACAAAATAAACATCGAAATCTATGTCTTAGTTGATAAAACTGCTTTTTCTTGGTCTTTTGTGGGCTAACATTTTTGACTTTTAACCACGAATTACTTGTTGCCATGCAGGAAGTGGTAATCTTGTTCCAAATAATATGCAGGCTATGTCTTTAGCAATATGCAGATTCAAATATTTCTGACAATGCGGGAAAGTAAAAAATTTGGAACAGTTGTTTAATGTTATTTTCAGTGTTTGATAGACATACAAGCAGTTCTGAGGGTAAATAAATCAATTGTAGATTGTGTGAGGTCTTTTTCAGCCAAAGATCACTCTGGTTAATGCTAGATTTCTGCATATGGTTCAGCAAGCACTGAAGTACCACTGTGTACTACTGTAATGAAACAAAAAAAATATTGTCTTTGCTGAAGTATTTTGACAGTGAATTGATTATTACTGCCTTTACCTTTTGGGTGGAGGTAGTGCGAGGCAGAATGAAAGTGGAACAAATGCATTTGCAGTCAAATCTCCTTCCTCTCTTCAGGTCAATGTCTGGCTGATAATTTCTATGTGAAAGGAGATGGAACCAGAGTTTATTTCTTCACACAAGGTAAACAAATAGCAGTTTTACGTAACGAGGCTTGCAACTGAGTGGAATTCATGAGAAAATGATCTCATAGTTTTGGTTGAGAGTCTTCATAGACAGATCTTATAGCTTCTTCCATTATTGTTGGAGACTTACATTCTGATTGGAGCAATACATTAATTCTGAACCATTATAGAATCAACTAGGATACTAAGTTGTCATCTTTAAAATTATCTGATCTACCTAGTTATGAAACTACATGACAATTTCCCATGAGAAATATGAGGGAGGGGGAATCTGTGGTACCACACATCCACAACAATCTCCCTAAAAGCCTTTGACTAGTCCCTGTGAAATTCCCTCTAAATTGTTTATTTACTTTATTGTCATTGCACCTCGTACAACAAAATCAAACACCATCAAACTTTGTCTGACCAAAGATGGTTTCCTAAGAGGTAAAATTTTAATGATCTGGCTGTGTTGATATTTTTGAATTTCATTGTCATATAGTGATCAATAATTAATTGAAACTTTTTTTATAGCTATGAATAAGAAAATGTAGGTAAATTAAATTCTTTCCTTTGTATCGTAGATGAGTTGGATTTTCTGTTTTCTACTGCTGGCTTAGAGAAAATTCAAAATATTCTTGATCGCCGCCTCCAGGTGAACAGAGGAAAACAAATCACCATGTATAGAGTCTGGATCCAATGTAAATACCAGAAGCCATCAGGAGATAACAAGTCTGTAGCAGAGAGAATTTCTTCAATTATTAATTGAACTTAACAAGATCTCCTTTTCTGGGAGAATGTGCTATACAGAAAATTATCATATATATGATACATACATGTAACTCTGTTGTACTGTTCTTGGATGATCATTGCTTTTTGATGGTGAACTTTTTAAATTTGGAACTGGTCAAATTCAGTCTACCCAGCATTTGTAATGAGTTTGATATATTGCACAAATTTTTCAGAATTCTCATAACTTATAATTCCTACAGAAATACTTTCAATCCCAGTTTATCTATTGATCCACTTTATCCATCCAGTAGTTTTCTTATGTGGCCTGTGAGAGGTCATTTTTTCTCTAGTTTAAAAAGATAATTAAATTTTAAAGTGTGCTTTTGGCCAATACTGAATTCCTTTAGGTTTTGAGATGCTTTTCCAATTTTGGAAGGTCTACAACAGCAGTCTCCAATCTTTCTGGCTTGCTGGACTGGTGGAGATGGTGGTGGGGAGAGGGGATACTTTCATATATGCATCGCTTCCAGAAATGCAGTTTTGCATGCACTCACCCATTGTTTTCTCTGACCAGTTCTCTGCTCTTAGATCAAATTTTTCAAAGTTAAATTGCTGATAAAAATCATGTTCTTCTCAAATTCTTGCATTGTTTCTGAATAGGCATGGCTCCAAATAATGACTAAAGTTATGCTTGCCTAAGTGTTTTTAGCAATATTGTTCCCTGTTAAGCTAGGATACAGAGGAGCATATATGACATGGAAATGATATGGACAACAAGTATAGAACAAAAATGAAACCATAAGCATATAATGGTGCTGAATATGTGCTTGCAAGATTAACAGGTATGCTTATTTATTTGCTGACAAATAAACAGGTATGCTTATTTGTTATTTGTTTTGCATGTCATGCTAAGAATAGACTTATGAAAGCCAATATTAGCACGACGTGCAAAACTATGACTAATGTGTTTGACACTAAGAGCATGTGCAATTAGAATTATGATAGGAATTGGCAAACATTGAAAGTTATGCTTATTTTTAATAGTGTTGATGAGCCTTGGGATACACTTCAGATATACTTAGGCTAAATATTTGATTAAAGGTGTGGGATAATGGGTGGACATAGGCAAATGTTCTATAAAGCCCTGAAAGCCACCTTTTCCTGTGTTTTACATCCATCCATAATCTCACAGATCAAAGTTTTCAAATAGACAGCTCCACATAATCTTGCTTCTTCCTATAGTGGGATAGTGTATGCAACTGATGTTAACATGTCTTCTGGACCATGAGTAGATGTGTTCCATTTATGAAGCTCTGCATTTTACAGGCCCAGAGTTTCAAAGAGTGTTGCCATTTTAGCACAGCAGTACCACCCTGTGAAAGACAGAAGACTGCGTTTAGTTAAATAGTATTTATTGGCAAGAACTTCCATATTACTACCCAATTTTCCATCTTAGCTGCAAAAGTCAACTGCAGCAAGTTTGATTTTTTTTCTTGGAACCAAAGATTTCATAGGTCTGAGCAATATCTTTTATGTGGAAGACAACTCATTGCAGTGTGTAATGGTATCGTAAGGCTTACTTCAGTGCCAAATGGCAGTTAATACCATAAGATCAGTACCTGTATAAATATAGATACTACATAATAATCCTGGAAGCTTTTGTTCCCTATTCTGAAGAGCAAAGGACTTATGTTATCGGTAGGAGTGTCTGTGGAAGATGAGAAGGTGGTCTGACCAGGATAAAATTATAAACCACCTCTTCTCTCTGAGGAGACTGGTATAATTTATTTCTTATCACGTTTTATGTAAGAGATCTTTTAGAAATGTTTACAAGTTGCCATAGTAAGCAGGATATATTTGGGATTCTTGCCAAGATGTAGGTCATAAACATTATAGGCAAATGATCTGAAATGGGGCATGTGCACACAATTATGAGTAATATGACATTTAATTATGAGAACTCTACAAACATCCAGATTAGATTGGGCAGCCTCCCCCCTCCCCCCCCCAAAAAAAAGAAATTATCCAGAACAGCATGGTTTTCTCCAGAGATGTTTTGTTCGGTACCCAAAGGCTAGCTCAATTACCCATTTTGTAGTCATCTTATAAACTAGATTCAACAGCCTGGTCTGGTTTCTTTTCAGAGCAGCATTACACAACTTTCTCCTGCCATTTCTAAGTTATTTCTGCTTTACAGTTAGCCAATTGGATACAAAGAGTCAATTCACTTCCCATCTATGCTTATTCTGTTTTCTTTTGGCTGGAATGATAAAAATTGATAATACTGTTTGATCCATTTTTATGGACTTTGTCTTTTAGAATGTTTTAAACTGTAATAATAATAGAGATAACCTGGTCTACAAAATGTACCAATTTCCTCATCACACTGAGACTAAGATAAATTCAGTGTTCAGTAATCAATTAAGGAACACTTAATGGATATTATTAAGCATAGTCTGTAGTATGACTTGTGTAGCTTGAATCATATTCAGGCAAATAGTATGTACATGTGTTCATGTGCCCATGCAGTAACCAAGTAAGTAATGGTACTATCCTGTTTTTTTCTGTCATTCACTTATGTCTGATTCTTAGACATTCCCTGGAACTGAAGTTCCTATAGTTTTCCTGGCAAGTTTTTCTCAAACGGTTTGCCATTGTGACCTTCCCAGGACTGAGAGAAAATGATTAGTTAAAGTTTATCTAATTACCTTGTGATTAAGGCAGGACTAGAACTTGTGGCTTTCTGGTTCCTAGCCTGCTGCCTTAACCACTACACCAAACTGCCTTTCAACAATGTGGTGCGGTATCTGCCATCCCGCATCTGATGGGCGGCTCATGAAAGGGAGCGAAGGGAAGAGAAACGACAGGAAGCGAGGTTTCCTCTTGATGAGCGCGCCCCAAATGTCTTGGCACACGCTCTTTTATTGTGCTTTTTTACAAGAAAATGATTTAAGCAAAGCTCAAGTCAAACATGATAATCTCATCAGGATGTGTATGTTTACAAAGCTGCATACCGGACAGATCATTTACAGTGTGGATAAGCTTATTAACAACCGTCTAGCTCCTTGTCCCTTGTACGTGCCTTGCAAAGGTCACTGAAGAGACAGAAGTTAATGATTACACGTGAATGATACAATGTTGCAAACACATGAATGATACATAGTTGCAATGATACATAGTTGCAAACACATGAATGATACATAGTTACAACATCTCCTCTGTTTTTATTATTTATGACGAGTCTTCTTCCTCGTCCGAGAAGACAGGAACCATTTTTATGAAATGTTCGCCGTCCCCGTCATCTGGGCAAGAGTGCGACCCATCAGCGTCAGGGTTGTCCAAGGAGCGGTAACTCAGCAATGACATTTTTTCGTCCGGTGTTGAGGACATAACATGAGCTTGCAATAGCACATTAACATCAGCAGTTATGGAGGATAATTGATTTTTTAAAAATTGCAATATTCTACAATAAAAACAACAAGGTCCTATAATACATATCAATATAATGATTATTAATGATCCTGCCAATGCAGTTAAAAAGGTTGTAAACCATGGCGAAATAAAAAACGAACCCCCCCCCCGCCATCAGCATAAAGACAACATTCTTCTTTAAGCATAGCACACAATCCCCCTTGTTTAAAAAAATAACAGATCTAAATCTTTACGATTTTGCAAAAGAGGGGTATTCCATGGGTACCTGTAGGGATATAAAATCATCAGAGTTATACACACAAGCCATACTTGAATGCAAAATGATTTGGATTTAACAATTTCATCCCCGTGGACACATGCCATGAAACCGGTGTAACAAGTCCAAACAAAATTATTGCCAGGGATAAAATACATTCCTTTCAGGCGTGATGTTAAAGTTCCTCCTGAAGTGGTGTAGATTGCAGAATATCCCTGGTTGTGTGGGTGCGTCTGCCAAATCGAATTGAAGTGGTGGGTAGAAGTCTTCTATGCAAGAAAAATTGGTTGTAGAACTTAAACGAACTCCTTGAAAGTCAGTTATAGTCCAAGCAATATTATATCTTCTATGAGGTTTCTGCGGATCGTCATGGACAGTTCTTTTGAAGCGTCTTTTGTTGACAGGATCAGAGTTCGGGTATATAAAAACATCACAAGCAGGAGAGAGGGCTATGGACAAGTTAGTTGTAGAACATTTGCGAAATGAGGAGGGAATTCAATTAGTAGAAAAAGGATAATAATTACAATAATGACAATAACGATTAATTTGGTAATTCATCAAGGATGTTAGTTGGGGTGGGGGAACCCATAATACAATAGAAGGACATCTAGGTCCCCCTATGTTTAGATTGAATAGAGGAAAAGATTTTAAGGTTCCTTTCCATAGGAAGAGTAAAGAAGGAACAAAAGAGCGAGTGGTAGAGTGTTCTTTAAACAAAACAGAAGTGACAGAGTGAAAACTACGGGTAGCATTTTCATGACGTACCCACATGGAACAAGTATAATAGCCTTCTGTTAATGAAATGGTTTTAACACGAATAGTCTTTTGACAGGAAGCATAGGTTTTGTTGAAGTAAGGTAGAAATTGCAAAGAAGGTATAGGCAAGAATATCAGGAAGAGTTTTAAGATACAGATATAGCAGAGGAATTCCCATGATAGGGTCTAACCGCCCTAGCAGGGATCCAGCAAGTGGTTTTGTCTGGTAGTAAAATCGCAGCGTAGCCTCGTCCCCAAGTGAGAAGCTCAGCGGGACCCTGCCAGGCAGGATCTGGCAATCTGCGATAATATACCAGAGGTCTGTTAGGCGGGGGTGAGGGGGAGGAAAAATGACGTGAAGCAGCAGAAGTGGGAGGAATGCCAGTCAGATTAAGAAAGTTTAAAGTGTAAAGACAAATATTAAGAGAATTTTGCAATGCTGGGAGGTTCGGGGGTTTTTTCCCGCAACGAATATCGATCAAGAGCACGTTTCAGAGATAAATTCGCTCGTTCCACAATAGCCTGCCCCTGGCTGTTGTAGGGAATCCCAAACTTGTGGGTTACATCCCATCTGTTACAGAAGTCCTGGAAAGCAGAACTTGTATAGGCAGGTCCATTGTCAGTTTTGATTTCTTTTGGACGTCCCAGCGAGGCAAAGGTACGAATTGAATGATTGATGACATGTTTTACAGTTTCTCCCCTTTGAGGAGTAGCCAGAATAAACCCTGAATATGTATCTATGGAAACGTGCAAATATTTCCAAGGGGCAATAGGTGGATACTGAGTTACATCCATTTGCCAAATTTCACAAGCTTTTAATCCTCTAGGATTTACTCCTATGGGAATGGAATGTCCTTGCTTACTACATGTGGGGCATTGTTGAATAATGGCAGCAGCTTCTGCCTGAGTTAGAGCAAATTGAAAAGTTTTCATAACTTGGCGGGGAGATTCAAACACACTCCCTGCTTCTATTTTATAATGGACTTTTAAAGCCTCCATAATTTTCCTCCAAGTGACCAAAATGCCAATAGGTGCACGAGGAGGACTATGGAGATGTTCACCAATTTTTTGCCAAGTGGAAATTTTTAAGGACCCTTCCTCTGAATAATTGGGACAATGTTGCCACACATAAGCCAATAATGTAGCAATAGGTTTCTTTTTTACAGGCGAGCCCTTTAAATTAGCAGAATATTTAGAAGAAGAAGCGACTAACTCCCTCAATTCCTTCAGATGCTGCGTCTGTTGTTGAGAAAAGTTTCCACCCATACTTACGAAAGTCGAGACCGTGTTTCAGATCCGATGATGTGCAATTCGCTTCAGGCCTGGCGATGCACAGCTCCCATCGAGCTGATAAGATATGGGCGCATCGCAACGTATCCCCCTTAGAGAATCACGTCGGGGTCACCAGAATGCGGTATCTGCCATCCCGCATCTGATGGGCGGCTCATGATAGGGAGCGAAGGGAAGAGAAACGACAGGAAGCGAGGTTTCCTCTTGATGAGCGCGCCCCGAATGTCTTGGCACACGCTCTTTTATTGTGCTTTTTTACAAGAAAATGATTTAATCAAAGCTCAAGTCAAACATGATAATCTCATCAGGATGTGTATGTTTACAAAGCTGCATACCGGACAGATCATTTACAGTGTGGATAAGCTTATTAACAACCGTCTAGCTCCTTGTCCCTTGTACGTGCCTTGCAAAGGTCACTGAAGAGACAGAAGTTAATGATTACACGTGAATGATACAATGTTGCAAACGCATGAATGATACATAGTTGCAATGATACATAGTTGCAAACACATGAATGATACATAGTTACAACAATGTGGTGCAAGTGTATCAGTACAGTTATGGCAAGAAATGCTTATTGATCAGCCTGCCTCGCTGCCATGTAAGAATGCTGCCAGTAAGAATGCTGTTAAATACACCAGGAGTTTTATTGGGTTTGTCTGAGTGAAGATGACATGTATGGCCAAACTGATTTTTTTTTTCAGATAAAATTGCATATCGTTGGTTAATTAGAGTAGAATAACTTGTGAAATTTGAAAACTGCACTGTTGGGTATGTACTGTTGTGGAGGCTGTTGCTGAATGCAATTGCAGTGTGACTGCATATTGCAAAGAGATTGAGGTAGTGTCTTCTATAAATAGTTACACCTTTTATCAAAGAGATGCTAGTCTTCCAACTTTATATAAAAGAATCAGATGGGTCAAGACTTTAGATTTAAGTGCTTTATTCCTAGGAAAACACAAATACATTAGAGAAAGGGGTTAACATACATAGACTGTGGCTGTTGTAATGAATTCATTTTTGTGTCCACTAGACTATAGAATATTTTATGTTGAGGTGTCCTTTTTGCAATAATCCTCCAGTTCAGTCTCATATTTTGAACAATTGTATGAATATCACATGGCCAGAAAATCATAACCACTTGCCATAATCATAGTATATATGATTGATAAATTGCACTAGTGTGTAATTTATAATTAGCAGTTGTACAAGTGATCAAGCATATTTATAATACATCATCAAGAGTTTATCTCATTGTAGATGCATGAGATGGATGCAGCTTTTTTATTTTCTCTTTTATAACATTCAGTAGCATGGAAGAGAAGATTAATGTTACATGAAAGTAATAGCAAAGTGGAAATTCTTAGCCTGAAAGAGATTTGAATGAAGCATTAATGTACTTTTGGAATACATCATGTATTCTTTTTTGTTGCATATGCTAATATTTCTTTCCTTGATGGTACCAAACCTTCCAAATTAGTGTTTAATCAATAAGTGTAGATACAATACTTTATCCCAAGAACAACAGGGATTCCACAAAAACAAGGAGACCCAGTTGGGATTTAAGATGAAAATATATAATTGTTTCTTCTGCTGATTAAATAATAGCAAAAGGCTGTTCTGAAGACCTTCAAAAGGCATCATACATAATACCTATTTTAACCTATCACTGCATGTTTCTGATAATAGATAGAACTATAGATCAAATGTTTTTTATGTTTCTTCTCAACAATACACTTTGAGTTTTCCAAGTGATAAGCAATAACATTTGCTTATCATTTGGTAAACTTGTATTTGACTCAGATAGTTTGCTTGTGACTATTCATGAATTTCTCACTGTGTTTCAAATTAGTCTCCAAAATATTGTGATGATTAAAATTGGAGCCAGTTGCCTGAATCTTAAGGGTCACAATTATCACCATATATGTCTCTGAGCAACAAAGGGCAGGGCATAATTCCTTAGAGGATAAGATGGTTAAAGGCATAGATGTGCATTTACAAAGATGATTTCCACTATCAATTTTAGAAAATGGAAATTCTTTCAAGAGACAAAGAATAAACAATACAAATATGATTCCATTACTGATTTTAATAGACACTTGAGGATCATAAATGCTTAATATGTTTATTAACATAAAAACAAGAGTTCATTAACTTTGCAGTGTACATATCATTTTGCTTTACTCTACATTTGACAGATTTTTCAACTAACTGCATGCTTCCAGTAGTTTGCCCCCTTCTCCATCAACCTTACAATGCAATTGCAATCCTGTAATCTTTATTACATTCAATAGGGTTTATTTTTGAATAGACCTGCCCTTTTAAGCTTTTCTCTAATGATTCCTGTATACCAATCTGCATTCTGTAGCTGAATGTGATGAAGTTAGATATTGTTTCCAATTTTGTTTTACACAATAACTTTCCTAAACACAAGTATTCTATTGTACACCTTCTTTCTTACTAAGGACACATCTTTAAAGCTACAGTTCCCTTTATATATAGCAGCCTGATTCCCAGTTTGCTTTAATCATACTGAAAACTCTTCAGGCTCTTGGGTCTCCTCTCTGGAGAAGCATCACAGCCTGAGTAGGACCATATCAAAATAGCTACCTACCTGAGGGTCCTCTGTCAAAACAACCTCCCTGCCACGCCCCTTCTTGGCAGCAGAAGCTGCTTTTAGGATTTCTCTCCAAGATGCACTGCTCGAGTCTTTGTTTTGCAATGACTACCATGAAAAAAGGAATCCCTTGGCCAATTCTCAAGGAGAAGAATCTGATTTCCCCCTTTAACCTGGGGACACGTCTCCCCTCGTTATAAACCCACTAAGACAAGATAAATTATCTCAGCCCGCTTAACTATTATTGCTCGTGCAGCCACACATCCATTTTTTAGGTCCTCCCTCAATCCCATCGCCACACCCCATGCTTTTAGCACCTCCTTGCACTGACCTCTCCCCTCCCCCAACCTTTTCTCACCACCACTATCACCACCTCCCCCCTCCCACACGTGCAAATCTCGCGAGACAATATGCATTTTCACAAGTAGTGCTTTTCCCCCGTTTTTTTTTTTTTTTGCACCAATCGATCCAGGGCTGGGCTTAAAAAAATGACTAAGTAAAAAAGGGCGGGGGGGAAGGGGGTGTAGAGCAGGGGGGAGAAAAAGTGAAATGTGGGGGTGCCCCTCCCCCATCGATCGCAACTTGCAATTCCCTAAACACATACACCTGACTAGCCTTTTTTTTTTATAACCCCCTCTCCCATCCCAGCCCCCCTCCCTTTCCCTCTGTAATCTGTTCCTTGGGGGGAAAGGAGGTGAAGAGTCCCTCATTCCTCCCGGGAGTGAAGCTACCATTGCCGGGGACAGAAACTACGCGAGCCCGAGGATTTTGCGGCCTGTATTTCTCCCGGGTCTCTGCTGAGACGGCACTGCAGCTCCTTTTCCTCAAAATTACCCCTCTTTCTCTCCCTCACCACCTTCTCCTTGTGGTAAAAAAAGGCCCCGCAGCTGGCTAGCTAGGAGTGAAGCCGAGCCACCACAGGTGAGATGCGCCCCGTGAACCTCATCCCCACGTTTTTGGGAGAGAAAAAAGGACTCACTTCTCTCCATAGCTATCAAGACTCTGGCTAGTAGGCGGGTGAGCAGGCCCGTCTCCTTTCCGGTCTTCCTTGTAGGCCTCGGGGTTGGGACGTGGTGCTCCTGCAACTACTTAAGCCTCTTTGGCGGTGATGTACGTATTATTAAAGGGAGGGGGACGCTGGCCTTGGGTTCGCTTTTTCCTGTTCCGCTCCGCTGCCTCAATTGCTGTCTGGATGCAATCGGGGACGAGGTTGCTGGCCGACTGTCCAGGCCTCGGAGCCCTCGCCTGCTTGCTATGATGGTGACTATGCGGAGGGAGGGGGAACGCGCACCCCCACTCCCCTGCTAAGCCTCAGAAACGGGGTTCTTGTTGCTATGGTAACGTTATGGGGGCATACCAGCACACGCGCGTGTGTGTTTTATAGGCCGTGGGTAGAGAAGAATTTATTGTGGTTAAGAATAAGAAATAGATTGGGGTGGGGGATATTATTGGGGGGGATAGGCGCGCATGGCGATCGAATTTGCCGCCCCGTGTGCGGGCCTTGGGGCGAGCCTGCATCGCGGAGTTAGAAGGGGTACATCTGAGGGCTGCCAAAGGGCGAGTAATGGGGGGCCGCGAATGCGAACACCTGGCTGTTGCTATGGGAGCGTTGTGGTCGGTTGGGGGGGAGCCTTCCTCGCGGCTATAGAAGCGGTGGGTGGGAAAGACTGGGGTTACTCTTTTCTCGGAGTGGCGTGGGATTGCGTTTACTCCTTGAGCGAAAGTTGGGGTGCCGTTGAAGGTTGGCTGGGCCTAGCTTCAAGGATTGAATCTTGGCCTAGAAGTGTTGGGGTTATTGGGGTATATTCTTAGATAGCGAGATGGCTGCGACCACATCCTCGGGGGAGGGAAGGCCAGGAAGAGTAGTAGTAACTTCAGCTGGAAGTTTGGGTAGGTTTGGGGCCGGTTAATTGATTAAAAGGGGTTCAAAGGAGGGGGGGCTGTTCTTCTGGTAAATAACTAGAGATCTACGTTAGATGGATGAATTCTTGTTTGTGTCAATGAGTTGATTTGGAACGAGCAATTGCTTTTAGGATCTGATACTCCCAAGCTACTACTTGATAATTTCCTCCTGTTAAAAATTTGGAAGGGTGTGTCCATCTTTTTGATGAAAATGGTTTGTATGGTAGTGTCCCACAGATATTTAGGTCTCCAAGACCTAGTTTGTATTACCAGTAGATTCAGCCAATAACTCTGAGAAATTTGTAAGGCACACATGAATGTTATATCTTGGGAAACTAGGTGAAATGAATTTAACAATGTATCTTTGGAAATTAAATACAGGAAAGGTAATGGAAAAGTACAGTGAATGTACTTGTGAAAGGAGCAGAAGAAGTTTGATAGTTTATTATAAAGTTGATAGATTTATAACTTGATTTACAAGTATTGATTTACAAATACTGCTTGAACTTGATCAGGCTAGCTTTCTGCAGCTTGGTACCCTCCAGATGTACTACAATGGAGTTCCCCAAATTCCTAGAAAATATGGATCCCAGCACAAGTGGAATTATACTAAATTGGAGAAAGCTGAAATGAATACTTATCCATTAACGCACTGTTTATCATCACCACCCCATCCTTCAAACATAAATTTCTCAAATTTCTGTTTTGTAAAAGGTTCTGAATGGAGAATAATCAGGTTTCCTTAAAATATTACATCATTGTAATTTAGGAAAGGATTTATTTATATATTTTCTGTTCCACCTTTTGGGAAGTTATTTCATTTGCAGAATTATTTTTACATAATTAGAAGCTACCTTTGTAAGGCTTTGGTTCATAATTTCATTGGACATTCCTCGATTAGTATGCTTTTGTGGTCATCTGATAATTATTTGCATCTTTTAAAATATTTGAAGTGAATAAATTAACATAAAATATCAGACAGAAAGACTTAACCAATAGAGGCAATAACCAATGCTTGATGGGGTGGGGAGGGAATCTTAAATCTATTTGAAGCGCCAGCAGGATGAAGTGAATCTTCTTAGATAGGGAATTCTGAACAGACAGCACCATAATCCAGACTAAACCTAGCTCTGATGTTGGCAGATCTTAGAGGTGAACTTGTCCACCATATGTAACTAAACATATAGCCTTATATGGGAGAAAACAGCCCTTTAGGTATTCTGTTGCACTACTTCATGTCAAATTATAAAAAATATCTGTTTTTATAATAGCCACTGAACCTCAACAATATCCACAGATGGTTTTTTTCTACAACAGTCTTCCAGAGAAGTGATGTTGAGATAAAATAAGAAGCAAAGAGAATAATTGGTGTGATGTCAGTTCTCTCTCTCTCTCTCTCTCTCTCTCCTTCCCCCTCTCTCTCTCTCAAGAACATTTGCTGCCCTTCAGGAATATTCCTCCTAGGCATGTGCTAGATGCTGAATGATTCAGTGCCTTATTTGTTGGGGAAATGAAAACAACAAATTTGGGAATAAAGTGTTCAGAAATGTGTGAATCAGTCAATCTGATATCTCTCAATTATGCCATTTTGCTTCTAATTAGTTCACTTATTTCATTGAAAATGTTCAAGCAAAATTTTGCTGTCATGTCCATTTATTTGTTCTATAACTAAGATGTTCTCTAAGCTTTGCAATAGTACAGTGCCCTAAAATGATGCGTGGATTGGGTTATCCCCATGAATAAAATTAACAAAAAAAATTCTTAAGAAAAAGCCCTTATGATTGGTGAATTGTTCTTCTGACAGATGGCTAGAACCTCAGATTCAACTATTTCTCAAAACTTCATCTGGACTTTGTTTGTGTAAATGGATTACAATTCACTCCAGGGGATTACAGTTCAATCCAGGGTGTGCTGCCTGCTTTGCCAGGACTCCCATTATGGGTTTGTCCAAGTAAAGCAGGAGTGATTTTTGACAGTGCTCCAGCCTACATAGGCTTTACCAGTTTTAAACAATGTATGCTTGCTTCTAAATAACTGGCAACCCATAAAGATTCACAGTACACAGTTTGAGAATCTTGTGCTATCATACTTTAGTAATAGCTTCCTTGTAGAGCTGACTGGAATTTCATCAGTTAGTAGAAAATGAAAGTAAATGTTTCTTATTAACCATTCATGGTCTCATTTCTGTTTCACTCTGAAAAATTAGAGGTTGACTAATAATTATACACTGGAGGACATATGGTAACTATTTTATTTATAAATATATTTGCATTTTTTTAAAAAAACACTTGTTATATTTTAGTTATTTCCCAGAGATAATGTCAGTTCTAAAGAGGAATAAGAATTGAGTTTCTAGGAACATACAATTGCTACTGTGCATATAGGGTCACTTTGGAGTTCTATCTTATACAGTTTCATATATCAGGTTGCTTGAGTGCCTGTTGCTGGAACTTGTCCTTTCCAGTTAATTCTGAAGAATGAACATATCAGAAAAGAGTCCTTCAGAAGAGAGCTATCTGTTCAATTTCTGAATGTCATGGATAGTAAAAGCAAGTCATATTTTCTGTGGTTTGACGTTAATGATGAGCAGTGACAATATTTGATGCAGTTTTATACTTCGTTGTTGCAAGAGAATATCTGATAGGTACAGTCATTTTAGAGTACATTATGGTACTCTATGTACATATACAATTATATTATTCCTCTGCAGTTATGCTGTGGAACTGTAATTAAATCTTTTTCTATACCATTTGTTTTTAACAGCATTGTTCTGCAGTTTGAATTCAATAGTTCCATCCTTAATTTCCTATTATTAAGTAAGGAGATGTTTACCTCATAGAATAATTCTAATGTAAAAGATTTTATTGATATTGCATTCCAAGAAACACTGTGTGTGTGTGTATATCTATCTATCTATCTCTCTCTCTCTCTCTCTATCTAATCTAAAAAAGTGGCTCGTAGACAACAAAGTTGATAGTTCTAGAGGAAAAATGCTGATCTGTAATATTTTGGTATAGGAATGGAGATTTAAGGCACTTCTGGATTAAGTTATTTTGTTTAAGTATGCTGTGTGAACTTAGTTGTTGTGGTTCATAAGTTTTTGGCTTAGCATGTTGAGCGAACCCACCGAAGTATTTATTTAGTAAAGCATAGATAAGTGAACTGAATAAGTGATAAGTGACTAAATTTAAAAAATCCATTACAATTAAGTTCAATTAAATGGAGAAAGTAATAGTACAATATTCTTATAGTTGTATAATATATATAAATGAATGTAAACCATTTTGAGTTTATGGCTCATTATGCAAATAAGTTCATATTAATCAAGTACTTAGTAGAATATTAATGGATTATTAATTTGGATAGCATAATTAATTTGGATAGCATTAACTGTTCTTAAAGTGTTCTATTTTCTTTATCATCAGATATGATGGAAGAATTGCACAGCCTGGATCCACGACGACAGGAACTGTTAGAGGCCAGGTTTACTGGAGCAGGTGTTGCTAAGGTTAGTTATGTGCACAACCAGTTGGCTAATTGTATACCTCTGCATGTTTTGGTAACATTTTATGAAATGGGGATATGTTAAATAGCAGGGATATAATTGAGATCTGCATGGTCATATTTCATAAAAAAGAATTGATTCAAAGGCCTATTATCAACCTGTTGATTTCAGGGACAAGTATGATAATAATGAAACTTGTCCAAACCATATAAATTGATGATCTACTGCATCTTCAAAATCAAGATAATTGTGACTGGCCTTTTTAAATCATATTCTAAAGCAGACTTGTGCAATTAATAAAGGAAAAAAGGGCCATGTTGATAAACATTAAAAAAATAGATAAAATTCAACTTATAAATGCCAAAACAATTAATAATTAAAATAGTTATTAGCTACATTTAAATCCTCCAAAAATCCTTTTTTCTTCCAGGCATCCCCCAAAATTTCAGAATAAATTTATTTATTGAATTTATATTGCTACCTATTCGCCCATGGCAACTCAAGGTGGCTTACAAAATGTAAAACCATATTTAAAGCAAAACAATAAAAACTAACAAAAAGAATCAAATTAATAAAATACAATAGAACAAAATCTGAAAAAAAAATCATCCCCCAACTCTCACCCACCTGTAACTTATTGATTCTAGACCTGCCCTCTCTAGTAGATGAGTCTACTTCCTCAACAATATGACAACCCTATAGATATCTGAAATTTCACATTCTTTTAAGCAAACTAAAATGCTTATTTACTATTCCTTTTAGAACTTGGTTTCTAGTCTCCAACTTTGTCAAATTTGTTTCAATTTGTCAGTGCTCATTTTACACCTCTGTCCAAAGCAATATCCAAGTAGGCCTTGATAGAGACAGAATAGAATGAGAAAATAATATTCCATTGTCTAAATTTGATGCTTAGTGGCTTTATCTTAGTGTTAGTTAATATTAATGTGTGTTTTGCTAGAATATTCATATTCTTTTCTTAGTTAATGTCAAGGTAGGATTCTCCCTTTCATTTGTTTTCTTTTTTTTTTACACTTTTGTATATGTAACTTACATTTGATAATCCTGTTTTCTTAACCTCTTCATCCAGGTTATTAATAAGAAATATTGAATAGCGGATGGCATAAAACAATGCTGTGGTATTCTGCTTGTTAGTCATTTATCCAATTAGAAATTCATCTAACAATTTGTCAGCTATTCTATAATCTATCTCATATTGTACCATTTTATTAATAAAATAACATGTGAGACATTGTTGAATGCCTTGCTGATTTTATAAAAATGTACTTTACCAGTAGCATTGCCTAATTTGTCATGTTTCCCTGAAAATAAGATCCGGTCTTATATTTTGAGGGGGGCCCTACAAAATAAGCACTAGGGCTGATTTTCAGGGATATACAATTTCAAAGTGATCAGCCCAATTGGGTGCCTCCACCCCCTGGATATATGTACAAGAGGTGCCTCTATCTGTTATAATAGAGAGCTAACAATCTGAATTATCATAATTTATCGTTATCAGTGACTTTTGTGGTAAAAGGAATTTAAAGAAGACAAAGTTTCCTGTTGGTAACACATGTTTGTTCCCTTTATACACTAGGGTCCTTTGAATAATGAATCTTCCAATCAGAGTTTGTGCAGTGTGGGTTCCTTGAGTGACAAAGAACTGGAGGTAACTAAAATGATATTTTTCAAATAATCCTCACAGAGGACTTTAGCCCAAAATTTTAGCCACTAAATGATCTGATTGTTAAGCAAGTCATCAGGTGACTAGAGTCATTTTTATGACTTCTATGGTTATTGAATAAATCATTGCAGACATTATCTATTGGAATCATTTTAAGTGAATCACAGACTTTAAGTGCATCTGGCTTCCACAATTGACTTTGCTTCTCAGAAGCCAGATGAGAAGGTTGCAGATTTTGATCATGTGATCATAAGATGCTTTATCTGTTGAAAACTAGTGAACCAGTTGCTAAGTGCCTAATTTGCAATCACATGACCACATGGCAACATGACAATTATAACTCACTTTTTCCAAGGCTGTAATACTCTTATACAATCATAAATGGAGGACTGCATATATTGCGGCTGACTTTGACCAAAAAGTCTTAATTTAATCTTTGACAATAAAAAATATTCTGCTTAACTCAGGACTACTATAGCAACTTAACTAATTTATACTAATCAGTAATTGGTTATTTGCTGAGTATGGTGTTCCATAATCAAATCTAAAAGTACCAAAAATGGAAATGTACTCTGTTTTGAAAGTTAAAATATCTGTGGAGGAGTTGCTGATAACCATATTTCATTTTTTTAAAAGTTGTGACCTTAAATCCTTAGATGTTTGTAGAAATTCATTGGATTTTTTTCACCCCTTTTAAGACTCCTGAAAAAAAACAAAATGATCAACGCAACAGAAAGAGGAAAGGTGAACCATTTGAAACCAGTCAGAGTAAGGCTTCTATTTAGAATATTTAAAAAATTGATGGCTTTCTGCAGTATATACAGAACATATGCAACAATCTTCTAATATGTAATGAAATTATTATGATATATTAGATAACAAAATGATATAATATGCTATGTTTTCTTTGGAACATTTCTTGGAAAAGTTATATTAAAATGGGCTATATTAAAAATGGTATATTGAAAAATGTTAATTTAGTTGATGCTTAAGTAAATGTGTCTTTTCTGCTGCTTTTTTATAGCTGTAATATATTCATAAAGAGCAACCAGAAGCTCGTAATTTAAGTTATATTCAGCATTTGCATTTTCTCTGATTTGCTGTGGTTTCTCTTTTATTGAATTGTTTCTCTTAATGTCTTCCTCATACATATATCATTTTTCTCTCTCTTTCCCCTGACTAGCTTTGCATGACATTCAAAATATCTCAAAATCAAAACAATTTCAGTAAAATAATTGAAGTATTGTAGTATTTTTAAATTATTTAATTTAATATCATTTATGGTAATGTTGTTTGTTTTTCTTTCCAGACAAAATTATTCCCAGGGGACATAAAATTAGTGACTACTTTGAGGTAAGCCAATGTTGTGCACTTTCTCTCCCCTCTCCCTCTATCTAGGTATCTATATATACATGTATGTATATATGCACATATAGTGTGTATACACATACATTAGTTTAAGAAACAGCCTTCAAATTCTCTGTACACTCCTTAGTAGTAGGCCTTGAAAATATATGATTAAGTTTTCCAGGCAATTTGTCTTGATTATTTTTTTATTCCCTTTGTAAATATAATTTGGTTGTACTTCTGTATTTAACTTGCTATACAGAACATTTCTGATGAAAAGTGAAAGAAACAATGAGAGTATGGGCAAAGAACTTTGGATATACAATAGAATTAGACAAATGTCAAAAACTTTGGGATTGAAATTATAAATTGACAATGGCAACTACATATAAGGAAAACTTATATAAGATGTTTTACAGGTGGCATCTGCCACTGGCACAGCTAGCAAAGATGTTTAAAAATATGTCCACTAAATGTTGGAAATGCAATCAGCTAACAGGCTCGTACATGGTGGACATGCCCAAAGGCAAAAAAAAATATTTGACAAAAATATATACATGGTTAGAGAAAATGATAAAGCAACATATAAATTTAAAGCCATAACTATTTTTGTTAAGTATATTACCAGAAAAATATGACAGAAGGGATTGTTTATTTAATATTACTATGTTGACAGCAGCAAGAATTGTATTTGCACAATATTTGAAAAAGGAAATTCCTACAGATGAAACATAAATTTAAAAAATATTAGACTGTGTGGAAATGGATATGTTAACGTGAAAGATAAAGAATAAAAAAGATACAGAATATTTTTAACATAGGATTAGTTTTACCAATGGTTAAGCAATAAAGGTAGAAATTAGAAGTTGGAAGAATATCTCTATGTAGAAGTAAATATTGTTATTCTTATTGATATTGTGTATAAGTAAATTGACCCAGACAATACTCTGTTTATTAAGCATTCTTATGTTAAAGAAAAACATACAAATAAAATTTATATTAAAAAACATTCCTGAAGTTACTGATACTTTCCTTCTTTCATTTTCTTCCTTAAGTTTGCTGGTGGAAGTGGTCCAGGAACAAGCCCTGGGAGAAGTGTGCCACCAGTAGCACGATCTTCACCACAACATTCCTTATCTAATCCCTTACCTGTAAGTACCTAACAGGATAGAGTAATATCCTGAGAATTTTCTGAGAACATTTATAATTCTGTTAATACATACATGTGATAGAAACAGTGCAGATCTTCTATAATTATATAGTAGAATCTCTTTGCCTTTGTTTCCTGTCCTATGTTAATTCTTAGTTTTCATTATCTGTATAACCCAATTCTGGATAGGTTTTAATTAAGATCCACTTCAGGTAGCTAAATCATATAATACAAGCAGTCCTTTAAGTGTGTGTAAATGTTGTTAAAACTACAATCTAATACAAATTCATATGTTGGTTTGTTGCAAATTGACTCATGTTGAAAGAAATTAAAAGGAAGATGATTGGCTGTAAAGTTGACTTTCGATAGACTTATCATTCTGTCTCTATTATGAAATATACGTAGTCTGCCTTCCTTAAAAAGATTAATCTTGGAAGTATGACTAGCAAGTGTTTTCATAGTTTATTCAGATAAGTAAATTGAAGAAGAACATTTATTGCCATCACATTTTAAGCAAAATGTTTCAACTTGGAGGAATATAGTACACAGATATATATGCAAAAATACTCTTTCCTATATATGCATGGTCATAGTTAACAGCTCTGTTCTGAAGTTTTATATTGCCGCTACCTTTGTGATTGTCACATTTTTTGTAACGATTTCCTATATCTGCCTCTCAAGCAGAAGATGCCATTGGCAGATTTTTCTCAATATTCTGTTTAAATACATGTTTGTTTTTCTCAGAGTCCAGGATGTAGCCCTTTACTAATAAGCCTATTACTATAAGAAAAAAAATGAGGGGATGGTATTTGTGAATGCTTGTGTAAACATTTTTTTATCTAAATCCATTATCATATGATCTTTATCAAGTCCTGAGAGAAAGCTTGAGTCCAGTAATTGATCCTAAGGATAGAGAGGCAGTGGAGTCTTAAGAGTATTTGTTTACTCTGTGTGTGAGTGTATGCATTCATGTGCACATGTCTGCTTACTGTCTTTGGCTTTTATTACTACAAGGAAGCCAAAAATATACTAGTATTTTAAAAATCAGTTTGTTCTTGTGGATAAAAAATGGCCAACTCTAAGCTTCTGAAGAAAAGGTACAAGATAAATCAAACAAATACATTCCAAATGAAGGATTTTAATGAAAAATAAGAGTATAGTGCATTAGAGTCAATAAGAATAGTTAACCTTTTAGTATCTGCAAGGGTGGGGGGAGGAATCGCTTTATTTTTTGAAATCAAGGCTCCATGGCGAATAAGAATAGATGATAATACCATGAGAAAGAAGAGACTCCTCTCCCCTAGTGTCCAGTAATTTAGAAGTTTTGATTCAAATTTATGGGGCCTTCTGTGGATTTAATGCACTTATTTTCTTGATTTGTTTTAACATAACAAAATCACACAACTAGCAATAGATTTACTTGCAATCTGGTTTTGTTAATTCTAGGGGATTCCTGGGACTTCAGAAATGAAGAATGTATTCAAATGGTATCACATGAACCTAGGCTTCTACTTCTCAAATATGGAACACTAAAATTTATATTCTATTAAAAAAACCTCTGATCTCATTACAATTTGTTAAGAAAAGATGCGGAGAGTACCATGATTGCTTGTTTTAGATCAGGGGTGTCAAACTCAAGGCCTGGGGGCCAGATGTGGCCCATGAGGTGCTTAGATCTGGCCCGCAGGGCATCCCTGGAAATAGGACTGGCCAGTGAGAACTGAACTCACAAGGGCTGCGCGCAACTCTCCTGAGCTCTGTTTTTGCTGGCAGAGGGTTGCAGGAGGTCGTCCCAGCTGTAAACTGAGCTCGCGAGGGCTGCATGGTCCTTTCAAGCTCTGTTTTTGCTGGCAGAGGTTGCAGGAGGCTGTTGCAGCCGAAAACTGAGCTCAGAAGCCTGTTTTCACTAGCAGAGTACTTGAGTCGCCACAGGTGCCCCCAACACAAATGACATCATGCTATCCATGTCCACTCTGACCATGTTCACCAGCCTCCTGAAGTCAAATACAACCCTGATGTGGCCCTCAATGAAATTGAGTTTGATACTCCTGCTTTAGATGTATCTTTCTCTCTGAAAAAAACAAAAATAAAACATTTTACTAGCTTTGTGTCCAAACTGCTGCATGGCTCAGTTCTATAACTGTTTTCACATAACCTTTTTTTCTGATGATTTTCTTTAATGTATACAGCGACGAATGGAGCAGCCACTTTACGGAGTAGACGGTAGTGCAGCCAAGGAAGCACCAGAGGAGCATTCTGCTGTCCCAACTCTGGTATCGACAATGATGGCAAAACAGCGGCTAGAAGGCGAGCCACTGGCACAGAGGGGTACAAGCCTCTGTTTTCCATTTGCTTCGGTGAGCAAGGCTTAATGACCAAAGTTGAGGTAGAATGGGACAATCATGACCTATTTGCCATGGGACAACTCACCACGGGATAAGTCACTATGGAGCAATTTAAGAATTATTTAAGATAAAAATTATTTTAATTTTTGCCATTCACATTTCATTCTGTCCCTTCTTTTGCACCCTTTCTTTAATGATCCTATTCCACCATTTTTTTGATATTAGTGTAATTTTCATCCTGCAGTGAGTTGTCCTATGGCAAGTTGGCCATAGCGAGTTTTTCTGCAAAGAGTTGACCATGTTGATGAGTTGTCATAGACCCCTCAAGGAGGACTAAATGGATCTGTGTGGTTAGAGAGTATGTAGTTTCCACTGCTGCAATAGAATCTATTTTCTTGGTTCCTGATTGCTACAGTTCATAACAGTATAATATAATAATAATAATCTGTCAACATAGAATTATTTTGGAATTATTGTTTATTTGGGTATCTACTTTTTGACAAAGATATATTTCTTTCTGCTGTAATGTTCATCTCTCATCTGCATGTTCCTGCATTTGCATGGTTTTCACGTTTCCATGATGATAAAGTAGTACATCAAAGGTTCAAAAGCTAAATTTCCCAATGTATTAAAATTATATATTTTGTAGGAATTTTAGATGTTGGAAGTAATGATAAGCTATAGTGTGATTCATTATTATAAACAAGTTGTTTGAAAGATGAATCAAAATTGTTTCTATAAAAGTATGAAATGTTAATTTGGGGCTATTCAAGTTAATTTAGAGGCCAACCATTTCTTATCGCAAAAAAAATATTTCTCATCAATCAAGCAGCTATTACTTTTCTGCAATGCTTTTCAAATTCTGTCTTGATAGAAGGTATATACTCAAGAGAAAGGGACCTTCATCTACAAGAACAAATTTAATTTTAGAGTTTGCTATTTAACTCATTGTCACAGAAGCTAGCTGTTTGTCAGACTAAAAAAATAAAATAATAAATTAAAATTATTTGAACGATTTCAGCGAAAACAATAATTAATGCAATTTATATTTGTGAGCAGAAAAAATTGAATTTTGATAAAGACAAGAGTTATAATCCAGGATGAATCATGTTTTACACAGAAGTTTTAAAAATATTCCTGATTTTATTAGATTTTCTTTGGGTGCAGAACTAGAAAAAAAAAACTGGGTATGCAACTTGTTGCCTCTTAAGATTGACCACATACAGCTATTTAGCTTCAAAGGTTTTTCTTTCAAATAACAGTGAAAAAGAATGTGTTTTGTAAAATACTGTACAATTTACATGTTGCTTCTCTTCTTACAGAGCCAGCAAGGCAGTCCCTCATCTGCAGTTTCAGGAAACACAGAGCATTCCTGCAGTTCTCAAAAACAGATTTCTGTCCAGTACAAACAGACACAGGTACAAGACAAATGAATAACATAGTGCAAAGCTATACCTGATTAAAATCAAATATATGTCAATTTGAGAGATAAATTGAAATATATTCTTGTTTTTCTTTAGATCGTATAAAACTTTCACCTTTTACTAGAAAAAAATTGAAACTTATGATGTAAGGACAGAATACGTCCATAAGAAACTTAAAACTTAGTTGTGATCATTCCATCTAAGAATGTTTTAGCTTTAGTGGCTGTCTTGAAGTAAAATAGTCTCCATTGAATAACAAATTTCAGAATAATTTTACTGTTGTGCCTGCCTCAACTTCCAGCTTTTATCTTGTTCTTTAATCAACACTTTTTTCCACTTTGTCAAATAGGTATTCAGTTCATATTTTGGCTAAAGATTTTCTCACTCTTTAGTATCTATGATATATTTCTACTTAATATAGGTTTCTTTTTTTAAAGGATTCATTCACCTGCATCAGGACAATATTGGAACATCTTTCTTTGAAAATTTATACCATCTAGGAAGTTTCTTGCTTTCATTTTTGTTGTTGATTGCTTTACAGCTATAACTTTAAATACAAATTCATGCAAGCCCCATTATAGCCTTATATAGCTGAGGATATGCAAAGCACATTTTGTAGTCAATATATTTTAGGCAACCTAGCTTGCCTTTTTCAGAATATTTAAAAATCATCTGCTTTATAAGTGAAAGCTTGGGCCCTATATATTGTTTGCAGCTTTACGCCTTTTCACAAGGTTAGAACTTGTATTAAACTTCTTTGTTGCTCTACTTTATTTCTTTAGATCTTTCATTTGTTTGTTACACTATGTTATATAAGTTATGCTATGTTATTTTTGTTTAAAATATCTATTATTCCCTTCTTCCCCTCCTTTTTCCTCTGTCTGAGACATCTAGCTATTGGAAGCATTCACATCCCAAATGTCTAAAGTATATTCCTCCATCACTATTTTAATGAACACTAATATTGTTTTTTTGAACATAGTAATTGTGAGCTTACCTCAGCCATTCTATAAAAGAAAAAAACTTCATATGCTGATACTTATTGCTACGTATGCAAAAATAAAGATGCAAATCCCTGTTCAATTACACTTGGGTTAGCTAGGTTGAAGAAAATTATTACAGTAATCATGTAGTAGAGTAATCTAGATATGCTGTGCATACTGCTACCTATAGGGCTTCCAATGTCGTTTGCAGTAATCAAGTCTCAAAATATTATCAGCTTGCCAAGTTTTCAAGGGCTACTATTTTATTTATAAATTTCTCAAAACCATGCAAGTGTGATGGGCAGTATAGAAATTTATAAATAAAATATTATGAACCTATAGTAGGTTTTCGCTGAATGAGGAAGTAATTGGGGAATCTTGGTCTTCAAGATGGTGATACTTTTACTGCAGCATTTTCCTATGCAATATGACTCTTCTCTAATCCAAATCTAATGTGCTCTTATGTAAAATGCATAGGGAAACTGAAGACTGTGTTCATAGGCAAATTATAGACACTGTCATAATTCCATTGGTTTTAAAGCTATAGAACCCCTCTTTTATGGATTGGATCATCTGGGAGATTATTTAATTCCCTTTATTTCACAAATGTTGATGGAAATCAAGAACATAATGCCTGTGCAGCCTGGTTATAGGTTTCTTTCCTTGGTTTATTTATCAATCTTGAAATAGATTGTTTTCTCAGCCTTGTTATACATTCAGTAATTGGAGCAGGGCTGCATAGAAATACCATAAATAAATCTGGGAAAATTCAAATTCAACCCATTTCTTTCCAATAAGACCAGAGAAGGATTTTTTTAAAACAAAGTTGGGAAGTCCAGGCTTAGTCATACTTTTCATCAGACAATAATCTTATGAAACAATTAACAATAATTGTCCTGACTAATTGTAATTCCAACCCTTGGTTATGTTGTTTTACACAACAGAAAAATTTGACTACTTTGTAAATCATTTCTTAAGAACTTATTTTTTCCTTCCCAAGTCTGATCTTACAATGGAGAAATTATCTGCGTTAGAAAACAGTAAGAACTCTGATCTGGAGAAAAAAGAAGGCAGAATAGATGATTTATTAAGGGTAAGTAGTTGTAATTGTACATCCTATATTCAAATTTCAAGCCATAGAATCGATATAATATAAATATAGGCAAGAGATTAAGAGTATCATTTAATAGTTATATAAATGGGCTGTCATGGAGAAAATCTAAGCAATTGCTAAGGGCTGACATTAATGACATATAATCAATTATATGGAAGGTCCTTCATAAGGAAATTGCATTCTCTCTTGATAATACATATCTCTAGATTCATTCAAGAATTTTACAATCTTAATATTAAACAACTCCCTCCTTTTTATACTTCCTCTACAAAGTTTTTAATTTGAAAGTCCTATGAAAATGTCTAGAAAGTTAGTCATATAATTTATTGCATTAAAAAATACTAAAATAGCTTGTGACACTTAATAAAAAAAATAAAAATAAAATCATTAAATGGATTGTGTTCTAATAATTCTTTTGTAATAATTAGTTTTAACAAAGTATTTTCCTGAAAGAAACGGACTCAAATCCTAATAGAGAGAGAAAGAGAGGTTTTCTTGAGTTTGCACGGGTACTCACATGTATAGTATTCAGCTTTGTTCAGGTATTTTCCCATGTCATTATTGTTGTGCTGTTAAAGTTGTAGCAACGTTTCGGCAGAATCTCATCTGCCATCATCAGGCTTCTGTATTGTATACAGAATACAGAAGCCTGATGATGGCAGATGGGATTCTGCCGAAACGTTGCTACAACTTTAAGAGCACAACTATAATGAGATGGGAAAATACCCGAACAAAGCTGAATACCATATATGTGTGTGTGTGTGTGTTTTATAATTGAACAATTTTGATGAAACAATAATTCTATGTGTTCCAAATAGTTGAACAATCTGAAATTTTATTGTCTTCTGTATATTCCTAAATACCATATAGAGCATTTTAACTTCAGTTTAGTAGTTTCAGATGGAACTTGTAGGAAAAGTCAGTTTTTCAACTGCCTTTTTGTGTGGGAAAATTCTCACTTCTATCAAGTTCACAAACAAAGTGACTGGAATAGCTTAGAGCTCTTACAAAATTCAGATCTGGTTGGTTCTTTCTTTTTTTCCTTTCTTTCTTTCTTTCTTTCTTTCTTTCTTTCTTTCTTTCTTAATAATTTGTTTTCTTAATTTCCATCTTTTCTATATTCTCCCTCACTCCAATATGCACATGTTCCCTGCTGGAGAAATTTAAGAATAGTCTGTTTTCTCCATTTTGAATTATCAATTTCGGACAATTCTCAATAATTTCTCAAGGGGAACACATATTTCTCTTTCAAGCTATTGTTTTCCTCCAGTTTTTGAGAGAAATTTATCTTTCAACAAGGAATATTCCATATTGCTAGCTCCAGCCTTAGAGTAGAAGTCAACAGTGCTAAGAGTAGAAATCAACAGTGGTTGCTTGCAAGATGTTTTCTCAATCCTTGTTCCCATTATAGGACAAGAGGGATGATATAGCATGCAAAAGAGATCTATTTGAAATATTTGTTAGCTTAGAAAGATAGGCGGAATCATCCTTTCTGAAGGAAACTAATAAAGCTTTCTGAAAAAGAGTTGGAATCCTCTCCTCCTATTATCTTTTCCTAACATTTTTCTCATATAGTATTATACTACAGTTGCCAGGGACTAGGAAAAGATATGAAATTTCAGATCTCCGGATACCTATACACACCATTCTTGCATTCCCTTCCCAAAAACTTCTGTGGATGTTTTAAAAGCAGAACTGCCTCAACCATTAAACCCACAAAAATGTTATTTGCTTCTTTCCTTCCTTTATGGCCCCAAGTGTTTATTTCTCTTATAACCTCAAACAAATTCAGAAAGTATTAAAATCCAGGTATTTTCATTCTAGGATAAATCAAGCATAGAAGTTTTAAAAAAACCCCAACAAACTAAATTTCTTCCTGAGTATGATGCTAGGCAGCCAATGGACAACAGCTCATAGTGCTTAAATGGCTGTGGTTTAGTTCAGAGAACTGACTCAAAAAAAGATTTTTATGGCTTCTTTCTAAAATTCTATTACTTTCATAACAATTTTACTTAATCTCATAATCCAAAAAATAGCTCATATATTTTCAAATTAAAATTCCTTAAAGCCATTCAGTAACTTTTTGCCATTTTGCCATTGTATAAATTTTATCCATTTGCCATGGGTAAAATTTTTAGAATGAAAACAACTGTACCAAGGGCAAGGCAGATATAAATAAACAACATTGAATAAATTTATACATTGTCCTGGTCCAGTGCCTATGAAAAAATTCAGATTATTAAGGTCATTCTGAAGTCCAGCAGGTCAGGGCCATGTTGACCTTGGTGCAAGATAATATTTCAAAGGGCAGGTATGCCATCAGAATGGAAATGCTGAAATCATTCTGAATCAAAATAATTAAAGCAATTCATGAACTCTCTCATATCTGTAGTAGCATCATTCTTTGAAAATATTTTCTAGTTTGTATTGATTATCAAAGGCATATGTTTACATTCTAGTTCGATAGGAACACCTTTGGTACACTTTTACTATAAGCATTAACACTAATTGAGTCAGACATACATTGGACATGGAGGAAACATTTCTACATGTTTGGACAGCACTGCACTTAGGCAGTATCAGAACATAAATGCTCTTTTCAGATACCCTTTGTTTACTTGAAAAATCATGGGGTGATTGCACAACTACAGGGGACCTCTCTAGTTTAGTTCTACATATTCTGATCAGAAAAGGGTACAGAAGTCATTAAATGGAGCCAGAAAATCTTAGACTTTTCTCTTTCAAGCATAATAATATCTTGACAGCTGTAGATTGTTGATCCATCAAGCATCCTTCATAGTTGATAATTTAGCAGAGAAACAGAACTGGATTGCAGATTGGCATAGCAGGATATCTACTTAAGAATTCAAACAGCAAATAAGCCTTTGTAACACTTCCACAAATAATATATCAGTTTGGGCAGCTCATGTTTTTTAGAACCAGGAAATACAAACATTACCACATATATCAAGGTTCATATATAGCAAACTGAACTAGCTAGAAGCATTTGGATGTTACTACTCTTATGTCTTTCCACTTGACTTTTTGTGTTTGCGACTTTTGACTTTTTGGACAACAAAGCACAGATGATCCTTATAGCAACCTGTTGGCATAAATAGCTTTGATTTACTATGCAAGATTCGGTAGAAAAATTCAGTAAATTTGGGAAATGGTCTTCTGTCTCAAGATCCAATCATTTATTCAGTATCTTGGTTCTTATCAGGTGAGACAGTGTTAGTTGCACTAAATATTATTTTAGGCAGTGCTTTTTTTCTCTCTCTTCCAAGTTTGAGGTAATTTTTATATGGATTAATCTTTCTAATGCCTTTCCCTAGGCATAATTTTAGCTGGATCTTTATGGTTCTAGTGCAGGGATGTCAGATTCCCGGCCTCTGGGCCGGATGTGTCATGTGCTGGCCATGCACAGTTTAGCAAAGTGGGGGAAAGTCCCAATATGTTACTTGATGCCATGCGATGCCATGAGTTTGACACCCCTGTTCTAGTAGGTTCTGTCATTGAGTTTATGGTTAACTGATGAATCAAGTTACTAACACTCAACTGGTTATTACATTGACCAGAAGAGATTTAAAATTTGGGGCCTTAGCTTCAGCACATATCCTGAGTCCTTTTTTCTTATGAACAAAGTTTTCTGCTGGAGTTCTCTCTATTTGTCAAGGTCCATCCTAGTTCTAATGGTTCACATAGCTTGTATATAATATGCTTGAAGTCATATCTGGATAGAATATTGAACTTCAGAAAATGTGAACCATTGTAGTCTCATTGCCACAAAGCAAGGCAGTGGGGATTGGAGTACGAAGCAAGGCCGGTGCGAGGCATGGGGGGACAGCTACGCACCCCTCCATCTTACTTCATACTCCATCCCCTCACCACTTCACTGCTCAAGTGACTCCTGCCACCCTCTGTGCCCCTGCCCCCCCGGCCACTGCCACCAGAAGCATAAATGCCCCAACTTAAGCAGGAATTGCCCCCCCCCTCTCTCTCTCACACATACACACACACACACACACACACACACACACACAGAGAGAGAGAGAGAGAGTTTGGAGAGCCCCTTTCCTCTGTCCCGCTGCAGTGGCAGTTGCAGCATTTCAGTGCTTGGCTGGCAGGGTGCTCAGGTATGCAGGTGTGGAGCGTGAGCCGGTAGGTCCGAACCCCCCCCACTTCCTCAGGTAGCTCCTGCCACCCTGGTCACACCCACCCCAGCCACACCCACCCTGGCCACACCAAAGTCAACCACAATCCTGTGCAACCCTCTATGAAATTGAGTTTGATACCCCTGTCCTAGAAGAATAGCTAACTTTTGAGATAATTTTCCTGTCAAAAGTGGTATGTGAAATCAGCATTAACTTCAGTAGTTTATACTTTCTTCAAACTATATAATATTGGTAAATTAAGTTCAACAACAATATTTGGCTACTTTCTACAAAGTACAGTAAAACAGGAATATTGATCCCTAGTAGGCATCTCTTTGGTCTCCTGGTCTGATAGACTCTAAGATATAAAATGCTGTCTATGATACTGAAGAAAATGTGGAAATTTGAATTTCTGTACACTACAAAACATTTGTATCTCTATTCAAGCGGGAAAAACATTACATCATAGGGCAATGACTTTTTTGAACTCAGGTACCTCAAATGAGCTAATGTACAGAATGAGTCCAAAATCTGGGACCCATGACTCCCATGGGATTGAAATTTGGCAAATTTGTGGCTGTTTCAGTGCTGTTGCACTGCCACCAAAGGTTCAGTAGTCCCACCCTAACCCTCCAGAAGTAGAGTAGAGCAGCCCCTAAATCAGCTAGACTGGTTCCCATCCTAGCCCTCTGAAGGCTGGATAGCCTTCTCATGCATACCAGTCCTGTCATTGGCTCTCAGGTGATCAGCTGCAGTCAGGTTGGCAGGAAGTTAGAAGTTGTTCCCACTACATTTCCCCTCCTAGTTATTCTGTTTCTCTTTTAGAGGTAAGGAAATCTCTCTCTGAAATGACCCAGTGGTTTATAGGTTGTCTAGAACATCTAAATTTATTCTCTGAACCTTACAAAACCCACCTATTGTAGAATAAACTTTTAAAATGAGAAGGGATGTTGCATATTTATTTCTGCAATTTTAATATTTCAGTCTTTAAAAAAAATCAAGCAATTAATGCTATTACTATGGAAGTGGAATAGCAAAGAAAGCATTCTTAGCTGATCTGGATCTTGTTTTTTTATTGTTACTCCAGTGTTGCTAATAATGCTTTCTAAATGTAAGTCTTCTGGTTTCTAAAAGAAATAATAATGCTGGATTGAGAAGTTGCATTGATTCTCCATTCCAGGAGGAGCCAGGATGATTCCTGCCACTGGAGAGGCAGTGACAAATTGGACCTTTGGGTCAAAAATAGACTTGCTCTAGGAGATATGAATTCCCTCTTTGAGATTCAAACAATTTAAGTAAATGGTCAATCCAAAGTTATTGTGTGCACGAGAATGGTTTTTGTTATATTTGATAACTGTGATAGTTTTAATTCTTTTCCTCATCTGTGCAAGATAATGAATTGTAATTAGTATAGGGTAATTTTTGTTTTCTTCACCTGCTTGATATTTTATTTTCAGGCAAACTGTGACTTAAGACGACAGATAGATGAACATCAGAAAATGCTTGAGAAATACAAAGAACGGTTAAATAGGTGTGTAACAATGAGCAAGAAGCTACTTGTAGAAAAGGTGAGTTACAACCAGCACAATTTGTTCTGAAGTTATATCCCAATAACTTGCATAATTAGGTAGCTTATTTGTTTCAGATAATAACTAGTAGTAGTAATAATAACTGTGTGTTTAACACATCCTGTGTTTCTCCAAAAATAAGACCCAGTCTTATTTTCTTTTTTGGATTGAAAATAAGCACTCTGGCTTATTTTCAGGGAATTTTCAGAAGTGGAAGCAGCTACTGCTGGCCCCGCTATCTCTGTCCCACTGTCTACTTGCCTGCTTCAATGGGCCACATTCTCGACACGCCCTGATCTTCTTTACACCAGACAGGAGCATCCCAGCAGGGTGGCTGAGAGCAACACTACCAGGAGGGTAAAGAGCCCACATGAGGCCAGCAGCAGCATAGGCAACTGCTTACCCACTTTAAGATTTAGGGATTTCAACTCCCAGAAGTTCCCACAGCCCCCTCTTTTCCTGCTGATCACCTTTCCTTGTGCCAAAGATGCATGGAGGGAGGTATTAAAAGTTAATATTTCAGAAATGTAACCTGTGGAGCAACACTCTGCTGCATCTTTAGAGCAAATCTCTGTCCCCCCTGTGCAGGATTGCAAGGCTGGAGGCTTCGGATGGAGCATTTTTGGGATGTGTGTTGCTGGGCTCAAGGAAAAGATGATTGGGAAGAAATTAGGGGCAGGGGTTTCCTGCCGATCATCCTTTTTTGGGGATCCCTGCATAGACGCACATCCCAGAATTGTAAGGCTGAGGCTTTGGATGGAGCACTTTTGGGATGTGAGTCTGCTGGGCTGAAGGAAAGGATGATCAGGAAGAAAATGGGGGGCTGGATTTTCCTGCTGATCATCCTTTCTTTGGGAGCTCTGCACAGATGCACATCCCCAAAATGCTCCATCCGAAGTCTTCAGCTTTGCAATCCTGTGTAGGGAAGATGCAGGCTTGCTCTGAAGCTGCGGCAGAGCATTGCACTAGGAGGCCTCCATGGGTAACACTGAGTTGCATGTCTTGCTCCAATGTGAGGGGTGCAGGCAGGGGATCAGTGGCCAGGGAGGATGGGATTTGGAGTGCATAGGAGGAAGGGGCAATCTCCCTGTCCCTCCTCTAACCTGCTGCAGGGCCATCACAGAGCTTGTGCAGGCCAGCATGACCATTGGTGAAGGGGGCCCTGACAGGCTGGCGATAGGGGAGGTGCTCCAGAGATCTGGGCTTAGTTGCCCCACGCCAGGCAGGAGCAGTGCAGACAGGAGGGCGATGAGACCCCGCAAAGTCAGCAGCAGGGAGAATGATTGGAAGCGGGCAGGATGAGGAAAACTCTTTCAGAAAGTGATCTTCCAGTGAAGGGTGGATTTTCCTGTCATTTGTTCTTTTAAACAGGAGCCCTGCACAGATATACATCCAAAAATGCCCTCTCCATGGCTTCGGAGTCTCCGGCCTTGCAGTCTTGTGCAGGAAAGGCAGAGGTTTGCTCTGAAGCTATGGCAGAGTGTTGCACCAGGAAACCTTGGCAAGCAACATTGAGTTTGTGCATCTTGCTCCAGTAAGAGGGGTGCAGGCTGAGGGCTTGGTGGCCAGGGAAGATGGGATTTGGGGTGCAAAGGAGGAAGGGGCAATCTCCCCCTCCATCCTGCTGCAGGATTGCCATGGAGCTTACGTAGAGCAGTGTGACCACTGGTGAAGGGGCCCTGGCAGGCTGATGGCAGGGGGATGCTTTGGAGATTGTGGATCTGGGCTAAATCGCCCCACGCCAGGCAGGAGCATTCCAGAAGCACTGCTGAGAACAGCACAGCCAGGAGGGTGAAGAGCCCTTGTGAGGCCAGCAGCAGAGGTGCAGCAGGTCCAGCAGCTGGGCAGAGATGGCAGGGAGAGCTGATTTCGAAGTGCCACATGGCCTTCTGCCTCAGCAGCCTGAGCATGACCCAAGCTCCAGGCCTGATGGAATGTAAACTGTTGCCGCCTGCTCCAGAACCACAAGGCAAGCTGTAAATCAGCTACAAAGTTTCCTGGCATCATAGGCAGGATCAGGGCTGCAAGACTGTGCCAGAAACACCTCCAGATGTTCGGAGAGACAGAATGAAAGGCAGCTCCTGGCCCTCACTGGCTCAGCTGAACGGTGGCGCTGCGTTTAAAGGAGTGAGCCTCCATGAGGTGACCAGGGAAGGGCTGCCTCCTGTGTTGGCAATCCACCCCCTTCATTTGGGCTTATTTTTGGGGTAGAGCTTATATTAGGCCCACCCCCAAAAAATCAGCCTAGGGCTTATTTTGAGGGTAGATCTTATTTTGGGGGGAAATATGGTAGCTGGATCATCAAATGTTTGGAGTCAACTGATATCAATCAAAAACATTAGAATGCTGAAAAAATAATGAAGCAATAGAATTTGTGGTAAATATTTAATGATTAAATAGTTGTATTACAATGAGCACTGTCATTGTTGTAAATATGCAGCATTTATTAACTGACCAAATCATCACATGATCTTGTGAATGCTGCAATAACTGCAGCTTCAAAGACAAGACATAAGTCTCCTTTTTCAGATCCTCCATAATTTAACAAGTGATTGGTAAGTAAGGAGCACCTGTATGTTTTTTATGCAGAAATATAAAACTAGCCAGTCCTTTGAGAATCAACTTAGTGTTGTTTATGTTGATATCGGTTTTGATTGAGTAACAGCACAGTCTTGTGAACTGCCCAGACTTGTATTTTTAAGATGGATGATCTTTCAAAGCATATATATATAAAAATCGGGATACTTTGCAAAGCATTCAGATACCTTACTTTTTCCTTTACAGTCAAAACAGGAAAAGATGGCTTGCCGAGATAAGAGTATGCAAGATCGCTTGCGATTAGGTCACTTTGCTACAGTCCGGCATGGAGCCTCTTACACAGAGCAATGGACAGATGGCTATGCTTTCCAAAATTTAATCAAGTATGTATTTTTCTTGTTCTGCTTTCTCCAGAAGCAGAAAAGATTACTGATGATTTACACAGTGGATTTTTTTGTATATTAATCCATACATAACTTAAATATTTGTGATTACTCTTCTCTTTTAAATAAAAGTTTGCACAAAATCAGGAAAGGAGAGTACCATTTACTGAAACAAAAATATATCTCCACAAAATATTTATAAAATAGTAAATGAACAACAATCTTATAATATAGTACAGGTAGTCCTCAACTTAAAACCACAATTAAGCCCAAAATTTGTGTTGTTAAAATGAGAAATTTGTTAAGAAAAGTGAGTTTTGCATCATTTTATGACTTCTTGCCACATTTGTTAATTGAATCATTGCAGTTGTTAAATTAACAACAGGATTGTTAAGTGAATTTAGTTTCCCCATTGACTTTGCTCATGAGCAGGTTGCAAAAGGGGTCACATGATTCTGGAACACCATAGCCATCATAAATGTGAGTCAGTTTTCAAGCATCTGAATGTAAATCACCTTATTATGGGGGTGCTGCACCTATCATAAATGTGAAAAATGGTCATGTCACTTTCTGTCATTGTAACTTCAGTGGTCATTAAGCAACTTAATTTTGCATTTTCCCCACTACTCTTCTTGGCAGAGCTCCTCTAGTTCAACAATATGATAAGCAAAGACTTTATTGGGCTGGTGGACCATTTTGTTTCCCTACTCCTCAAATATCTTATCTCAAAAGAGAAAAGAAATGACTAGGTTTCTTAATAATCATGCATAAAATAACTGGTTTCTTATCTGGTGTGCAAGACATAAAAGAAATAGAAAGGTACATATATCCATCTAAGTTGAACTCAACAACTGATAACAAGGCTAAAAATATTTTTTCCACAGAGGAAATAAAGGCAGTTGTCGTGCCACCTCATTTGAAAACTGTCTGCAACTATAAACGCTTTTGATATTTAAAACAAAGGTCCTTATAATTATTTCTTAGAAACTGGGTTTACCAGTCAATCTGTTGCTTGATAATAGCAAGCAACATTTCCAAAGCCCAAACTTTAAACTATTTAGTCTTCTAAGGATTACTAGAAATGTACTATTTGGGTGTGCCTACCAAAGGATGTTGAAGACCAGCCATATATTGGCATATATTATGTTACGTTCTCTAATTATGTTCATGTTCTACTTTTATTTAGGCAGCAAGAAAGGATAAATTCCCAAAGGGAAGAAATAGAAAGGCAACGGAAAATGTTAGCAAAACGAAAACCACCTGCCATGGGCCAGGCTCCTCCATCTACCAATGAGCAAAAGCAGCGCAAAAACAAAACCAATGGATCAGAAAATGAGACGTAGGTGACACAAGCATTTCAGAATCCTTTCTGGGGCTGTCAAATGGAAGGAACTTCCTAGGTTTTACTCAAGTAGGCCTCCTCAGATTCTGTGTTTGTGATGAAGTTTCTCTCCACAAATATATTCGTTTTTGGCCATATTTGACATTTGAACAGTAGGCCATGGCCTGCTTTCCAAAAACTAATCAGATGTGATGACCCTGGGTGTGGCACAAAGGCAACACAGTCAGATAATAAGTAGGAATCCCTTTATTAGCTCCAACTTTGCCCCCAATGTCCTGGTTTCCTTCTGGTCTGGAGAAAAACTCTCACAGGAACAGCCTCTGGCTGCAGAGATTCAAGTCCAAAATATTGTCAACAGAAACTTTATAAATCCAATCAAGGCAAGATGAGGTAATTGTTCCAGCAGGGCAAGATAAGGAATTCCAGAAGTGAAGAAACAGCAGTAAATCAACCCAGTTAGGAGGATGCCAGGAACACAGATAACCACAGTCAACATGAGCTAAACACATGTTTGTTCCCAGAAAATGCCACTCTCAGCTGTTCCTCTTTTAAACTCTCTTCCCAGGTATGGCTAATGAAGGGAATCAGGGCCCTTTCCTCCCCTATAAGCCATGCCACCCATGTTGCTCTCTTCTCCTTCTCTCTTCTCCCTGCATGCCCTAAGATGAAGAGGTGGTGGGCCTGGGTCTTCCTCTGAACTCCCTTTCCCTTGTTCTACCTCTCCCCTGCTCTGCCCAGCTGGACTTTGCCTTTCCCCAATTTCCTCCACAGCCACACTCCTACTCCCTGTCAGCTGTTCATGTTCCTCCTTGGATTCAGATTCTGACAGGGGCATGAATCATACTTGGTACAAAAAGTGGATGGACTCATTTCAACCAGTAGGTTGATTGATGGGCTAATTTATTATTCTTTATGAATGTAATGATTTTGTCCTATAACTAACAAAAGTAGACTTTGTTAATAACCTTTATTGGACTCCAAAGATTGCCTATGGCATCTGAATATATTTATCTGTATAGATCATTTTTCTTGGTATAAGACACTTCTAATTTTTGAACCACTTATTTTATACATGTACAGGTTAACATTAGCAGAATATCATGAACAAGAGGAAATATTTAAACTCCGACTAGGTCATCTTAAAAAGGTAAAAAGATATGTTATAGCTTCAAGTACGCATGGAATTATGTTTTTGACTTCTTACTTGTTCTACTTATTGGTTATTTGTTTCTTTATTGATTTATGTTTGTTTATTCTCTATTTGAGATGGAGATCCTTCTGTGAAATTCTATGTCTCAAACTTTATAGCTATCTGTTTCTAAACACCAGAAATACTAGCTCTAAAACAAGTGGTTTTCAAAAAAATTAGAAAGTATTTTACAGAACCGTGTCCGTGAGTCTGTTTTAGCATAATATGAAGAATTTTGGAAGATTCTTTAATTCAGAAGGTAATTTTATAAGGAATATTGGCAGATTGTTAGCTCTCACTGCACACTTGCATGAACCAAAGCTTTATTCTAAAGCAATAAATAAAATTACATGCATTTCTAAATAAAACTAACAATGATGGACATTTTTAACAGAATAGTAAGAGTTGGAAGGGACCTTGAAAATCTTCTAGTCTAACCCACTCAAACAGGAAACCTTTTTGCCATTTCAGGCAAACAGTTGTCCAGTCTCCTCTTAAAAACCTCCAGTGTTGGAGCACCCTCAACTTCTGGAAGCAAATTGTTCCACTGATTAATTTTCCTAACTTTTTTTTAAGAAGAATTGTTTGCCATCATTGATCCTCTATTTTTAGGAACTTCTATCATTGAAGAATCATTTTAAAATGGCTGATAATAAATAAATCAACTGCTTTCCTCAGTAATGAAAGAAGAAAGAAACCTCTTTTTTCAGTGTTTCAGTGTTACAGTTTTAATACAATATCAGGAAACAAAAGATTTTTCTGCTTCTCTGATAATTTTATATTGTATATTATTTGTATTGTGTTCACAAAAGACTAATTTCCTAAGTAATTCTACTTTGCTGTAGTAAAGTATCTGGGGATTTTTAAATAGATGGTAAATATAGATAGATATGGTATGCAGACAAAACATAGATTTCTCACAATGTTAGTAAAATAGAATGGAATAACAGAGTTGAAAGGGACCTTGAAGGTCTTCTAGTCCAACCTCCTGCCTAGGCAGGAAACCCTATACCACTTCAGACAAATGATTATCCAACTTCTTTTTAAAAACTTCCAGTGTTGGAGCATTCACAACTTCTGGAGGCAAGGTGTTCCACTGATTAATTGCTCCAACTGTCAGGAAATTTCTCCTTAGTTCTAGGTTGCTTCTCTCCTTGATTAGTTTCCACCCATTGCTTCTTGTCCTGCCCTCAGGAGCTTTGGAGAATAGCTTGACTCCCTCTTCTTTGTGGCAGCCCCTGAGATATTGGAACACTGGTATCATGTCTCTCCTAGTCCTTCTTTTCATTAGAGTAGACATACCTAATTCCAGCAACTCTTCTTTATATGTCTCCGGTCCGTCCCCTAATCATCTTTGTGGCTCTTCTCTGCACTCTTTCTAGAGTCTCAACTTTTTTTTTTTACATTGTGGCGACCAAAACTGAATGCAGTATTCCAAGCGTGGACTTTTCAAGACATTATAAAGTGGTATTAACACTTCACGTGATCTTGATTCTATCCCTCTGTTTATGCAGCCTAGAACTGTGTTGGCTTTTTTGGAGCTGCTGCACACTGCTGGCTCATATTTAAAAGGATGTCCACTAGGACTCCAAGATCCCTCTCACAGTTACTACTATTGAGCAAGGTACCACATATACTGTATCTGTGCATTTGATTTTTCTTGCCTAAATGTAGAACCTTATTTTTTTCAGCATTGAATTTCATTTTGTTAGATAACATCCAAAGTTCAACTCTGTCAAGATCCTTCTGTATTTTAAACCTATCTTCTGGAGTGTTGCTATTCCTGCCAGCTTGATGTTGTCTGCAAATTTAATGAGTTCCCCATCTATCCCTTTGTCCAAATCATTGAAGAAGATGTTGAAGAGTACTGGGCCTAAAACAGAGCCTTGGGGTATCCCTCCATTTAGATGCAGTTCCATTGAGGCCTACTCATTAAGTGCCGTTGGTCAGCCAGTTACAGACAGTATCATTTGGTAGTGATACTGTCTAATCCACATTTTTCTACTTTTCTATAACTATAGGTTATGGTCTACTTTATCAAATGCCTTACTGAAGTCCAAGTAAATTATATCGACAACATTCCTCTGGTCAACTAATTTTGTCACCTTGTCAAAGAATGCAATAAGATTAATCTGGCATGATCTGTTTTTAACAAACCCATGTTGTTTTTTTGTTATTACTTTGTTTGCTTCTAGGTGTTCGCTAATTCATCGCTTGATTATCTTTTCCAGAAACTTCCCTGGTATTGAGATCAGGCTGATAAGTCTGTAGTTTACTGGATTTTTTTTCCTTTTTTGATGATGGGAACTCAGCTCTTTTCCAGTCCTCTGGGAGTTCCCCAGTGCTCCAGGATCTTTGAAAGATATAGTTCAGTGGTTCTGAGATCACGTCTGCCAGTTCCTTCAGAACCTTGGGGTATAATCCATCCAGCCTTGGTGATTTGAACTCATCTAGGGTAGACAGGTGTTCACTTACCATTTTCTTCGCTCTTTTAACTTCTGTTCCTAATCTTTTTTTGTGGTGCTGTTTTTGATAGGTTGGATTGTTTTTCCCTTTGTGTAAAGACAGATGCAAAAAAAGAGTTTAGTTCTGCTTTCTCCCTGTTGCTTATCACCTTCCTACCACTTTCTTCCAGCAATGGACCAATTGCTTCCTTGACTTTTTTCATGTTTTTAACATGTTGGAAGAAACTTTTTTCTTATTTTTTACTTTTGTTGCAATCCTTTGTTCATTATGAACCTTAGCTTTCCTCACTTATCTTTACAGGCTCGGGCTGTTTGTTGATATTCTGCCTTAGTTATTTGCCCCTCTTTCCACTTTTTATACTTGCCCTTTTTGTCTTTCAATTTATCAGAGAGTTCTTTATGCAGCCATGCTGGTTTCGTTTGAGAGCTGTTATTTTTCTTTTTCATTGGTATTGTGCTAGATTGGGTTTTAATAATCTCACTTTTCAAAATTTCCCAAACTTTTTTCCCCTTGAGGATTCTCATCCATGGAATCCTTCCCAAGCTCTCTCTAAGTTTATTGAAATTAGCTCTCTTAAAGTCCAAGACTCTAGTTTGACTTCATTCTACTACTTGTGCTTGCATAATGTTGAATTTCAATATTGAATGATTACTTGTTCCCCAAAGTTCCTGTATCTTCAACACCTTCTATCATTTCATCTCTTCATAGTATTTGAGCTCACCCATTAAAAATAAATACTGAAATTTTAACACAAATGAAAGTACTTTTTTAGAAAATGGATTATTTAAATAATTTTGAATGAAATTGATCAAACATAAGAGTAGAATAAGCTATCAGTTATTACTAATCTTGATGGCTGTTTATTACCTTCGGAAATACAATCAGCATATGTCAGAAAATTAATAGAGTTCTTGAATTTTTGAACCTACTTTTTTATAATAATCTTGTAAAAAGTATGTTTTGTGATAAATTCATCTAAGAAAAATTAGAGTAAGATCTTTTACAAAAGAAAATGGAAAAAGAAGAAAGACAACAAATGCATTCCCCCCATTTATAATATCAGAACAAAAAACATTACATGAATGCGCTCTATTCTTTTGCAAGTTTACACAAGGAGTTAGGAAATAATAACATGTTATTCCTTGCAACATTGCAGCAAATGATAAAGAAGGGAGTGAGCATTAGCAAAAGGATCTCTCCTTTGGAAAGGACACAAAAAAAGTTGCAAGTGAAAATATAGAGATGTCAGAATAGCTCAGTAAAACAAAAACCATGCAAAATTCAATATCTCCTTCTAAAAACTTTCTGTCATCTAAACAGTTCAAACACTTTTCAAGCCAGACAATTTTGATTCACAATTCTTCTGTCTATGGATTATTAGTATATCTTAGGATGTTTTAGCCAGTAATTTGCAGGCCACTGTGAAGTCCAATGTTTACAAACATTCTCATGTCTTTTCATTTACTTTTTACATATCATGACATCTTTCCCTGTGATTGGGAAATACTGTGTAAAGGAAAGCCATTGTGCAGAAATCCTTATCAGGCAAATTTCGTTTAAAATCCTCAGTACAGCAGTTTACAGTACAGTAAAGTGACCTTCCTCTTTGTGCAGGAAGAAGCTGAGATTCAAGCAGAATTAGAGCGATTAGAACGGGTTAGAAATCTGCATATCAGGGAATTGAAAAGGATACATAATGAAGATAATTCACAGTGAGTATCGGCCATAAGGGAGAAGCAAATTACAACCTTGCGAAAGATGACTAGCTTGTTAAATTACACTAGAAATGTTTGCTTGGAATTCAGAATTAATATTTATTAAATGAATATAATCTGACTCCTAGCTACTTTGAGTAGCATACTCTTCCAAGTGACAGTGTAAACAAGAAAACAAAGATAAAAGAAAACAGGAAAAATGTGTTTGTGATGGGCAGTGCAAGACTATCAGAGAAAGTTTGGCTGTGTTTCAACAAATCTAGCTTTGTCTGTGAAATAGATTGCCAATTTCTCAAACCTTTCTATTATAGGCAGAGAGCTTCAATTTATCAAATCACTTCCTTTTTGGATGATTTGCTTAAGACTATGTACTAACGATTATAAGAATAAAGTCTCCTGTTCTTTCCCCATTAGGTTTAAAGACCACCCAACACTAAATGATAGGTATTTGTTGTTACATCTCCTAGGCAGAGGAGGATTTAGTGAAGTATATAAGGTAAGTTAGATCACCTTTCTATTTTATTTAATTAAATGGTGTAGACATTTAGCATTTATTAATCGAATGTCTTAGTTATTTAAACTTCTATCTTTGTGTTCTAAGGAGTCTGTCAATCTAAGTAAACTTATTTGGACTGAGAAGTCAGTAGGTTCAAGTTAACAAAAGTTACCTCTGTATGCTCATTACAATTAAGTGAATTTTCTTGGTTTTATTTTAGCATTGTCATTTCATACTCACCAAATTTGGCACCATGTTAAAATTTATTTTAGCATGTCAATCAGAATAGTGCAGCAGAATAACAGAATTGGAAAGGACCTTAGAGATCTTCTAGTTCAACTCCCTGCTCAAGCAGGAAATTGTATACCATTTCAGACAAATGGTGTCTGGTCTCTTCTTAAAAACCTCCAGTGTTGGAGCACCCATAACTTCTGGAGACAAATTGTTCCACTGATTAATTGTTCTGTCAAGAAATTCCTCCTTAGTTCTAGAGCTTCTCTCCTTGATTAGTTTCCGTCCATTGCTTCTTGTGCTTTGGAAAATAGGTTAACCCCCTTTTCTTTGTGGCAGCCTCTGAGATATTAGAACACTGCTATCATTTCCTGTACACAACTGTACATAATTTAAATCATCTTTAGAAGATTTTATAGAAGTATTTACTAATTCTATATTCCTCATAGTGGGACTTTTAAAAAAACTCATGAAGTTCACTCACAGTTTCCATAGATTGCAAAGTTTGCCAAAACAGGAATTATTTTTCTTATTAATATAATATACGTGTATAACCTTTGCAGATCCTGGAAAAAGATTCATCATTCTGGAAGCTTAATATCAGTAACTTTTTCAGTTGATCATACCTTAATAATACCAATTTTCAATTGTTGAATTATTTAAAAAATTACTTCGTTAAATTATGATTCATGTAGTTGGCAGAAGGAACATATAATGAATTCCTTTTAATAATCCCATTTCTGGAGGACATTCTATTTTTTGTTTAATTATAATTCTTCTTTACACACTTTCTTCCAGAAAGACATTTTTTGTATATAAAAAGATGTGCCTTTCTTTTGACAATGAATAGCTGAGAGATGTTTAAGTTATTCTTATTGTATAATGTATTTACTTCCATTGCAACTGTGATAACTGTACAGAAGCTGATAAAAAGCCTGAGTTCCATAGTGTTTGCTATTTTGCATCTTCCATTTCTATGGGGGTCACGATGATGATGATGATGATAAGCCTGAGGCCAAGAAAAAGAACTGGAAAAAAAATCATGGAATATTAGGACCTGGCCACCGAAACTACATGATACTGCACGGTTATGGATGAAACATGTAGCAGTAATACCCATTGTCATCAGGGCACTTGGTACCATGTCCAATAGTTTTACAAAACACATCAAGAAATTGCAGCTTCCTGCAATAACACCAGTGGAACTGCTAAAAACTGTGCTACTCAGAACATCATATATTTTAAGAAGATACTTGGTTGATATCTAAGACACTGGTAGCAACCTGTAGCAACCATTAGCACCAGTCACTGGTATTTGTGGTACATTTTTAAATGTTCAGTTGACTAAGTTTCATGTTTAATGAATAAAAGAGATAATAATATAAAAATGCAAGAAGATTGCATAGACTGACTACAAACAGTGGCATGACAAAGTAGCAACAATGGTGCATCGGAAGATCTGCAAGAAATATCATTTGCCTGCAGGTAAGAACTGGTGGCACTATAAAATAGAGAAAATCATAGAAAATGAAGAAGTTCAATTGCTCTAGGACTTTAGAATTCAAATAGAGAGGAATCTGCCAGATAACATCCCGGGCATAACAATTGTCAATAAGAAAGACCAAAAATGTCTGGATAGTGGACATGGCAGTGCCTCAAGACAGCAGAATAGAAGAAAAAGAACTGGAGAAGATAACAAAACACAAAGACTACAAATAGAACTAGAACAACTGTGTCAAAGGGCAAGCAAGGATAGTATCAATAGTAATAGGTGCCTTGGGCAGTGGTAGGATTCAGCCAATTCGTACCGGTTCAGTAGAACTGTTACCTAATTTTTTGCTAAGTTCAGCGAACTGTTTAGACAGGTTCTGGAAAATCTGTATTTTCCAGAATACATCTGATTTTCGTTCAATTTTCTTCCAGGCGGGGAAAAAAAATCTCCCCAAAAATACAAGAGAGGAGGGACGTTTGATCACGTTGGGCAAAAACTTGTCTCAGGCAGCAGGGGCAGGGCCTGCACATAAGGTGGCAGCCCAAAGCCAAAGCATTGGCAGACTGCCAGAGAGTCAGGGAGGGTGCTGAAGTGAGCGAGCATCCTGCCTGCAGCACCCATGCTAGCTGCCCCTTCCTGAGCTGGAATGCCGTAATGTTTAAGTGCTGGTAGATGCTGACCTTTCCTCCAGTGTGGTTGGACAACTGCTGGAGAGAGACCAGCCCCTGGCGCCCAGATGCCCTCACTTCCCCCAAGCATTTCTTTGCCTACCTAATTTCCAACTCTGTCACGTTTCTCGCTGTCGTGTGCAGGCAAACAAAAGTTTGTGAGATTAAAAAAAAAGTTCAATCAATTCCAACTTCTCACGAAAATAAAAGGTCTTGCAAAGTTGCAATTGATTGATTGAACTTTTTTTTTTAGCCCCACAAACTTTTATTTCCCTGCACACGATGATGAGAAATGCAACAGAGAAACATGACGTAACTGAAAATCTGGTAGGCCCAGAATTGCTTGGCGAAACAAAGGCATCTAGGCAGTGGTGGTGGGGCAAACTGGCACAGCACTGCGCGACAATAGAGAAATGGGCAACGGAGCAGCTGGCGCAAGAAAAGGAGGCTGTTTTCCTCTTTCTTCTCGCTGATCCTGCTTCTGTTCTTGCCGGCTGCTCCATTTCCAATTTCTCCATTGTCATGCAGCATCCGGGATCCACTTTGATCGGGGGGGGGGGGGAGATAATTTAACAACTGGTTCACCCAGGGTCAGGTTGGCCTTTGCAGAAAGCTCATCCCACATGTGCAATGAAGCTGGAGGACGGGGGTGGGCCATGCCTCCCAAAACAGCAAATCTGACCCTGGGTGAACTGATTATTAAATTATTTGAATCCCACCACTGGCCTTGGGTGCAATCCCAAAGTCACTAGAGCACCACATGAACACTATTGGCATTGACAAATTTGCCATCAATCAGTTACAAAAGGTGGCTTTACTGGGAATAGGTTCCATCTTGCAACAAAATCTGTTAACACCAGGAAACATCCACATCTGCCTGGCTGACTCTGTGAGTATCATTAATAATAATAATAATAATAACAACAACAACAACAACAACACAGATGGCTGAGGCTTCATTTGACTTCTTTATAAATACATGAAGTAAATTTTACAATACCAGTTGTAAGATTTCTCCAACATGGAGCAAACTTAAACAGAAGCAGACATGTTACAGGTTTGGAGCTGAACAGCAACTCGAGCTCAGAAACAGACATCAGTTTCACTTTAGTTCAGCAGGCAAGCAAAACACACAGCAGAGGAGAAAAACAGTTTCATCTTCAATAGACAGACTCAGAGTTTAACAATAGCTTCAGAGCTTAATATAGAACCACGCCTAAGCCATTTCTAGTTTCAGTTTCCAAACAGTTCTCATTGGCTGATTTAGTTGCTATGCCTGTTCATTGACTGACCTTGTTAGCATGCTCTATTCCAGTTCATGAATATACTCTGACACTCCTCCGTTCATAATTGGAATAGACATAAATTTAATTACCTTTAATATTCTTTAGATACTTGTACTTGAAGACCCACATTCACAGTTCCCTCCAAATACCTGATAATTCCTTTTTTATACCCACTTGCATCCTATAGCTTTGCTTCCCTGTGGCAAAGTCGTAGATGTGAACGCTTCATGTTCTCCCATGGGTTTCATTTCCTTGTCCATGGCTTCTTTCCACTTTACTTGTTCAACCAATACTTCTTTGTAGTTCCTTGGCTCATTCCATACATTACACACTTTAACTTCACTAGCAGAATATCTGTCAGGTGGAATCCCTTTGTTCCATTGCTCTGAACTGTGTGTCACTGGCTGTTCCTGTGTGTCAACCCTTTCTTGCTTCATATCTTTTTCAGCTTCTCCTTCCTGAATGCTGACACCATCACTAAGTGAGTTACATAATTAAGTGGATCAACATCACTAAGTGAATCACTCCACAAATTTGCATCAATTCTGTTCCAATTTTGCTCTGCAAAGCTTGCAGACCTTGAAAACACTATTCTTTTGCTCCCATCGCTAAAGCGATAACTCTTTGAGCATGGCTCATAGCCCACAAACCTGAGCTTTCTAGCCTTTGGTTGCCCCTTTCTTCTAATTGCTTTTGAAATATGCACCCATGCATTGCTTCCAAACACCCTTAAATGTGCTAGAGATGGTTTTGTCTCATATGGCACTGCATATGGAGTATCATTAATGGAGGAACTCCACAACCTATTAACTAAATAGTTAGCAATCAATACGGCTTCACCCCAATATGACTTGCTTAGACCAGAATCCTCTAGCAATGAGTCCTTCATGGTTTCCAAGATTCCATTCCATCTCTCAGCAACACCATTATCAGCTGCTGTGTAAGGATTTGTGCATCTGTGCTTTATTCCTAATTGTGCCAACCACTGTTGAAAACTTGTTGACATGAATTCTGAACCTCTTGTCAGTTTGCAGCTGACATACATGTTGTTTATACCTTCTTTCTATAAAGCTTACCCATTGCTTAAATTTCTATAGCACCTCTGTTTTACTCTTTAGTAAATAATATAATTCTTCTGACCCAAATAGAGTAGAGAGCTCTTTAATTTTTTCAGCCATCTTGCAAAGTCTCTTGTCTTGTTTCTTATTTTTTAAACAGGCAGTCTCTCAGCTTTAATTACAATTCAGTCTTTTTCTGGGCCTAAATCTTTTCAGAGAATTGCAGCATATATTCAGTGCCACAAAAGTAAACATAGATGGTTGAGGCTTCATTTAATTTCTTTATAAATACATGAAATAAATTTTACAATACCAGTTGTAAGATTTTTCCAACATGGAGCAAACTTAAACAGAAACAAACATATTACAGGTTTGGAGCAGAACAGCTACTCAGGAGTTCAGAAACAGACATCAGTTTCACTTTAGTTCAGCAGGCAAGCAAAACAGACAGCAGAGGAGAGAAACAGTTTCATCTTCAATAGACAGACTCAGAGCTTAACAATAGCTTCAGAGCTTAATATAGAGCCATGCCTAGACTATTTCTAGTTTCAGTTTCCAAACAGTCCTCATTGGCTGATTTAGTTGCTATGCCTATTCATTGGCTGACCTTGTTGCCATGCTCTGTTCCAGTTCATGAATATATTCTGACAGAGTTGCCAAAGCTGGAAGCTTTGCCAGAAGTTTGGGTTCAAATACAGCAAATATTACTGGGAACGAAATTGACAAAAGTTCTTGAAAATGAACAGGTCAAGATATTATAGGACTTTTGAATCCAAACAGGCAGACATCTGGCCCACAATATGCCTGACATCATTATTGTGGAAAAGAAAATAGTCTGATTCATTGATATGGCAATACCAAGTGATGCATAAATTGAAGAGAAACAACTGGAAAAAAATAACAAAATAAGGTGATCTGCAAATTGAAGTTGAGCCCTTGGAGCAGTACCCAAAGGGCTGCCTAGGTACATGGAAATTTTGAACTTCTCAGGCCTGAATATTCTGACTTTGCACACACAAAAAACACCATTCTATCTGGAACTACCTATATATTCAGACATTATCTTAATAGTTCTTAAGTTCCTGGTTAGGACTTGAACTGTTACATTTTTATTGGTCCAAGACTGAATCAAGTTGAAGATTAAATTTTAAATCATTCATTTAGGTTGAAAAAGATAATTATTAATTTCTCAAAGTGTGTTAAGCAGTGAAATACTGAATCTCTTACATTCTCATTCTAAAAAAAGTTTCAAAAGTTTATAGCCAAGTGGAACAAGGAAAAGAATCACAAATAGGTTGTCAATTATCTCTTCCTTGTTACCATATATATTGTAAAAATCTGTAATCCTATAAAGGTCAAAGTCTCTTCATAATGTCAATGTATCTGTCCTATGTTGGTTATAAAATCCTGAATATGTTGTTAACAGGGCTAGATGTATTCCTATAAACATGCAGAGATACTCGAAACATGTTGCTTGTTATTAGAGTTTAGGAAATAAAATTTAATTCTACCATCCTACTTATTTCTGAGCCCAGTAAAGAAACTGTCTGTTGATTTATAACTTTTTAGAATTAAAGCAAAAAGTTTAATAGTAAATTTCTATTGGAAGAATTTGAAATTTAAAACAATTTTAAAAGTGCCTGCATTTTGGCTGTCTCGGTTCAAACCATTATATTTAAGTATTTCATTTTGAAATTTTGATTTTTCTCTAAATGGGAATAAATTTTTATCAAATAATATATGAATTGTAATATTTATTCTTAAATATTTAAAATATTTATATATTACTAGTGTATATAAGATATTATACAACTCATTTTTTAACAAATGTGAAAGAATATTATTTGGGAGCTTCTTTAAGATGAATATTTTTGCAAAATTTTCCAGTTCCATTCTACTGTATTTTGATGACTAAATAGAATTTTTAAAAGTTAATGCCACATGTACTCATGGATAAACCAAGAATTTTAGGTGCCAAAATACATACCCAAAGTAGGATTTGGTTTATCTGCAAATGGGCTTATCTGTGAGTATGTATGGACATTTTTTAAATGCTCTATATCCTACATACTTGCAGATTAGCCAAGCCTCAAATGTTTAATTCAAGTAAAATAAAAAAAATGCCATCCACAGATAGGCCAGTTGTGAAAATAAAAACATGAAAATTTCAAGAGTTGGATTATCTGCAGATAAACTTATTTAGAAGTATACAAATAAATTCAGTAAATAGGTCTCATTTCCTATTTTTTCCCTTTAATTTCCTTATTACTAGGAAGTACTACTATTAAAGTTTCTATAAGAAAAGTAAATGATAAAAGAGAGTAAATAGGCAGACTTGTTTAATATGTTTTGAAATATTGGACAAATGGCCAGTATCAAACTTTTGTACTAAACCAATTTTTAATATTAGCATTTTAAGAACTCCTAGTCAATAAAAGTTAAGCATTTAGGTGTTGCTCTTTTCATAACTTTTTCATATTTAAAAATGGCAGTCTTTGTGGTGTTCTTGACTATTTACTAGCTATCCTTCTCTTTCAGGCATTTGATTTAACAGAACAGAGGTATGTAGCAGTAAAAATCCACCAGTTAAATAAAAATTGGAGAGATGAAAAGAAAGAAAATTATCACAAGTGAGTATTTCCACAGTTACATGATCAAAATTTTAGGACTTGGCAACCAAGTTGACAGTTGTAATGTTTTTGGATCATGTGATAACCACCTTCCCAGCCAGCTCCTGACAAGAAAAATTGATTGGGAAACCAGATTCACTTATCAACCATGTGATTCACTTAACAACTATATTTTTTGATTGTTGGATATAGAACATGGGCTGGGCCAAATAACAGCTGAGTTATTTTCCAAATCACCAAATACAATATTTTATCTATTGTTGATTCGAATCTAGCTGGATACTATGTCCACTTCCATTTATCACTCTTTAGATTGTTTTCAGAAAAACTAGAACATGCTCAGAGAAAAATATAGAATAATGATCTGGAGATAATATTGGTTGCTGCCTTGGCTTCATTTCAAAAGGCAGTCAAGATTAATTTATTCCAAAAGCGTTTAGAATTTTTTTTTTTCAAGTTCAGGTTAACCCCATAAAAAGGCAGAGTGTGTTTCCCATGATCTTGACAATATTTATGTGCCATGCTCAGGTTAAAAGTCAGAAACATTAAGTGATATTCAATACATTCAGTTTTGAGGTAACGTGTGAACTAAATTGTGATATATAATCTAACATTTCTAATATATCCAGTTCAGATATATTAAACTTTCCATTTGGAGGTAAACCTACACTTTTGCTGGAAGTATTCTATCAAATAATTTTGAGGGATACTTTTGGTTACCAAGTTAGCCTTTGTTGAATTTAGAACCTAACAAAGCATTACCCATGTTTTTTCACCTCCTGAAGTGCCAGGAGGATTGGTGAGAAGCCGCTTGTAATAAATAATTCTGTCTTTTTCTTTTAGGCATGCTTGCAGAGAGTACAGAATTCATAAAGAGCTGGATCATCCTCGCATAGTTAAATTATATGACTATTTCTCATTGGACACTGACTCGTAAGTGCTGCTGTCTTTGTAATTTGCACTGTTAAATAAAGTCATTTGAAAATTTGTGATTAAGCTGTTAGAAATTTGTGGGGGAGGAAATGGAGCAAACCAATCTTTTTGAAATATAGATCTTAACATTTAAAGTAAAGCCTTGCCAGAAATTGAACTTGCCTGTCCAATCCAATGATTAAGAGAAGACATTTTGCAAATCCTCACTCTTTACAACAATGCATGGGCCATAGAAAATGCAACATGCATTCTGAGTGATGGGCCTATTTTGTGAAATACTTTTCTCTGGAAGAACAGATGGCCCAAATGCTACTGGCAATTTGTAAACAAAGCAGTTTTGTTCCAGCTTGGGTTCAGCCTTTAGATTAATTTAGTTTTACAAGTATCTATGATGTTTATTTCTATCTTTTAATTATCTTTAAATGTTTACACTGAGTCTTTAATTATTAAATTAAAAGGACTAGAGTGCCTTGATACTAATAAAGGTATATATCTCATAAAATTTATATTTTTTCTACACAGCATTCATGGTGGCTTACAATTAAAAAAGCATAAATAGCTAAAATATGAGTAAAACATTTTAAATCACAATTACGTAATTAATACCAAGATTACCATGCTAAAGCTGCTTTGTTTCCTTTTCAAAAAAAACCAAAATAAGTAGAAACCAAATAAATAGTACAACTGAAGGTGTGCATTTCATAATTTGGGAGCAATAGGGAGGGCCTTCTTTCACAAACCTCATAAATTGTGGGAAGGCAATATATAATTAGTATTTTGAGAAAATATATTACAGAAGAGAAAATAAGATTTATGAAAAGGATTCATATTACCTTGCACATAAGAAAAGCTGCAATATTATCATCTTGCACATAAGAAAAGTTGCAGCAATACTTTATTTTGTGGGTGCCAAATAGTAGTTAACTTTTTGGAATTGAAATTTATGCTAAATGTACTAAGTAAATTTGGCTTTAACCTATTTTTTCAGAAATAAAATAAGTGATATGTTGCTTCAGCTTATCCATATCTTTTTTTACCAGTAAATAAACACACTTTGAAACAAAGCTCATAGGGTTTAAAAAAAATAAGGTCTATCAGTTCTTGGAATTTTGGCTAAGATCAGGTTAATAGATCTATACATACTACATCAGTGCAGATGTACAGATCTAGAAAAATCATTATTTGTGATTTCTTAAGTAAACATTAAATTGATTTTGGTACATGCATAAAACGTGTTTGATTATTTGATTTCTCTTCCAGGTTTTGTACAGTGCTAGAATACTGTGAGGGTAACGATCTGGACTTCTACCTGAAACAGCACAAATTAATGACAGAGAAAGAAGCCCGATCTATAATCATGCAGATTGTAAATGCATTAAAATATTTAAATGAAATCAAGCCACCTATTATTCATTACGATCTCAAACCAGGCAAGTTCATAGTGAAGATTGTACTGCACCATGGGGGGAAAAACAGAATATGATGTATTTTACAACATTATGCTTCCTTGATGATAGAATGTGAAATATGTAGTTTGGTTTGATTATTTAACAATAACATTTCCAATTCCCATCACTGTGAACTTCAATAGTCATAACTGGAAACATTGTCAATCCTGAACTCTTTCAAAGTAGTATTGTCATTTCGTTACTTTGAAAAGTATTAAATATGCTGCTTCAGTTGTTGCACTAATATCTTCAATGATGGATAGATGTTATTCTGAAAATGAGATCAGTAATTATCTTTAAATTTTATCTTTTATTCAGGTTATAAATTTTATCTTTTATTCACTTCAGGTTATAACTTGAAGTGCTTTAGTGAACTGGAATTCAAGTGTGGTTTTAGTTTGGCTCATGTTTGTATGATATTTTATCAATAAAATGAGTTAGAATGGGATGGGAAAAAAGCTCATGAACAGAAATTATTATTAAGATGATAATGATGATTATTCTTATCTTCTGATCCTGTTTAGCCTTCAACTTTATTTCTGCAAAGTTATTCTAAAAGAAAACTGTGTTTTAGTTAATTGTATTACCACTTTGTATGGATGATTCTATGTTTTGATTGACTGTTATCAGAGAACTTAATTGGAGGGCAACTTAGAAAATTGTGGTTGGTTGCACAGCCTGCCAGATATGTATACTGGATTTGGCATGTTTGTTTAATCTGTAAATTTCTTCTCAAGTCTTGCAAATAGGCAGGTGTTATTTAATAATATGAAAGGTTTTGTCACAGCATATAAGCTTTTCCAAATAAACCTGTCTTTTGCAATTAACTGATGGTAATTTTGTCAGTGTTCAAGTAGTGTTCCAGATGTCTTAGAATTTCATCCAAGGCACCTTATTGCTTTATTTTACAACAGTTTTCTACTTCATTTGTAGGTCTTCATGTTTTATTATTTTTCCCTTTCTTTGTCTTCTGTTGTTGCCAAGTATTGCAACATCCACTACCCAGATTTTTTTTTGTCTTATCAACAGCTGTTAAGTAATGTGATAGATGCTTGTCTGTTTGAATTCTAAAGTCCAGAGCACTTTAACTTTTTCATGTTCTATTTGTGTATTTTGTGGTCTCATCAGTTCTTCCTTGCAAATAAATGATATTTCTTGCAGATATTCCAGTGCATCATTGTTGCTACTTTTTCATTCCCTCATGTGTAGTCCTGTGCCATCTTCTTACAGCAGTTAACTAGGTGGCCCATTGTTTCTTCTGCTTCAACAAGTGCAGAGGTGGCATTTGTTGTCTGTTGTTGTCCTGTCAATTCTGCCTTTATATGCATTCATTATTAAGGCTTGATCTTATGCAGACAGAATTAGCCCTTCTGCCTCTTAATTCAACTTTCCTGCTTTTAGCCACTGCCAGATTTTGTTCTTATCTGTTTTGCCTGCTATTTCTTTAATGTACTGGCCATGTAATACTTTGTCTTGCCATATGTCTCTTCGATTCTTCATTTGATCTTTCATATAGACCAGTTTGGATTCTCCAGTACTCAGTAAATATTCCTGGTATACTAGCTACAGTACATTTACTTTACTTCAAATATTTCTCCAATACCTCTTCTTCAGTTGCCTGGTGTACATTTCACACCAATCTATTTTCCTTGTTAAGCAGAATTGGTCAACATTGCTGTGGGAATGAAGGGCGTGGTTCATGATAATTTTTCTGGTCTTTCTATCCAGGGCTTTTACTTCTGTTTGAGTCCAGTCCACTATTCCACCTCTATATATAATGATTGGAATTGTCCAGGTTTTGCCTTGGTGATATTTCCTCCACTGAGTTTGGACTTTTAAGGTCTTCACTCTTATGATGTATTCACTTCTAATCCTCTTCTTGATTCAGTGTGCTTAATGTCGTCAGCTTGAAGGGTGCCCAGGTATTTGTAGTGATTGTCTTCATCTAGATTTTTGATGTTATTTTCATAAGTCATCTTGATTCGTTCAGTTTTCCATATTTTCCCCACTGATGGTGACAGAAGCACATTTGTTCAATCCAAAATCTCTTCAATATCTTGGCTATATAAATGAACAATGCTGAGAATCAATTCTATTTTAGGAGATATTTCTCCTTATAGCTTCATACCATCCATGTAAAGGATATGGAATAGCTTAATAGATGTTTTTGATGTTTGATAGCTATGGGTTGATGTGTGACGTATTATTGACATCAGTGCAATAACAAATAGTAGTGGTGTAGTGAGTCTCCTTGAAAGATTCCTCACTTGATATTAACCTCTCCTGACCATTGACCATTAACCTCTCTTGATATTAACCTCTCCTGACCATTGACCAGCAATTGCGTCTTCCATTGTCCCATTGATCTTTGTACAAAGTTTCTTATGTTTCTACTGATTCCACTTATTTCTAGGCACTTGATTATCCAATCATATGACAGGAAGTCAAATGCCTTCTTATAATCAATCCAAGCTACATTCCAATTGATCGTCATTGTCTTGTGGTTTTCAAAATCATCTTGTCAGTTAGGGGCTGAACTTCTGTTTCTCTGCTGTTTGGGCAGTTTCCTTTCTGCTCAGGTGGAAAGAGCTTGTTTTTAGTTAGATGCTGTTGGACTGCATCAGTTACCACACAGATACCATCTGAAAATTATTGCTAAGTAGATAATTGGTTTATAATTGCGTGGTGCTGCCCCTTCTGCTGGAACTTTCATTATCAAGTAGCTTTTACCAGATGTATTTTTTAATTTTGCAACCCTGAAACTGTTTACCAATGAATGGGTGTTAGATGTTTCAATCCTAAACTGTGCAGTTCATCTTCACCTAGAGCTGACCAATTCTTGATTTTCCTTGCCCTTTTCTCCATAGTTTTTCTGTTATTACAAATTAATTCATTCATTCCAGCTTCTTTTTAATTCTTATTCACCTAAAGAGAAATAATTATCTATTCCTCCCTGCATCAAAGCTATCCTGAACTGCAACACTCAGCAGTTGCATCAAGGCTGGGCTTGAATTGGAGGCCCAAGTTTCAACTTCAGTCCTAGGCCACCACTGTCACTCAAAAAGGCCACCTTCTACCATTCCCTAAGGAATGGTTGCCTTGCAGTCAGCCCTCCCTGATCTGTTTGCACCACTTACCTTCAAACAATGTCCTTTTGTTGTTGTTGTTGTTGCAGGCCACCATGCCCTATATGAGGCTGCTTGGTCACAAACTGCATGAACTGATCTGTTTTTTCTGCCTCTTTGCACAATCTGCATTTTGAATCATTTGATTATTTCAATTCAGGACTAGATTGTATTAGTTGAAATAGCCTGCTCTTGGGCAAACAAAATTGACAGATTATTTATTTAATATTCTAGTTTTATGCTATTGCCAGGTTTTATTCTTATCCATTTTGATCTTTTGTAGAAATTGGCCATATGCTTTTGCTTGATTGCATTCTGTTTATGTTTTTATTATATTATTTTGATATTCATGTATTGTTTCCTATGCATTCATTAAGGTCCAGTTTTTAATTTGCATCAATGCTTGGCCTTGGCTGTCTTTTAGATAATCAATAGTTTGACTTGAAGTAGACCTCTATAGGGCAGGTATACCATGTCAATATAACAGTAGGGATATAATGAATAATCACCAGTTTTCTTGTTTTATAGTCCAAATTATCTGGTTAAAATTCAAACAGTATATCACATCATGCCAGTATCACCATTTGATGATGTTTCCATTGTTCATTCTTGTCTTCAGCATTTTTTTCACTCTGGATGTATTATTTACTAATCATATTTTAACTTGTTCCTGTTTGATGTTATCCAACTGTAAAATACTTGTAGGCTTCTTCATGATGGCTCCTGGTGGTTTCACCTTTACTATTCATGAGTTTATCTCAATTTATTGCTACTCTAGTACATTTCTTTAGGCCAAGTTCCATTGCTGTGTCTGTGCTAAAAATGCTTATGGTAATTTATCCATGGCTGACAATGATTTCTGATTTTCCATAAAGTTACAGATTATCCAAATAAAGCAAGTGTGAGATTTTATGAGCATATTTGATTTTGATAGCCACAATTTGTTTTTGTATGATGATGATGATGATGAACCATTTCCATTCACCTATTAGTTTATCCTGTAACATTACATCTAAGGAGAGTTTCTCTTGGATGTGGAAAAAAACATTTTGGGAAAGAAGCCAGTGCATCTTTTTTCTCTGGCTGTTCTATCCACCCTCATACTTAATAGGCCTGTTTAACTTCAATTTTTTTCCTGCCCAGGAAACATCCTCTTGGTAAACGGTACTGCTTGTGGTGAAATTAAAATCACTGACTTCGGCCTCTCAAAAATCATGGACGATGACAGTTACAATTCAGTTGATGGTATGGAGCTGACATCTCAAGGAGCTGGTACATATTGGTGGGTATATAATCTGTTTTTTGTCTTGCATAGTCCATAATGTTCTAAAAATACCTGTCATTAGAACTTGAGGAAAAACAGATAAAAACATACATTTTGCCAAAAGAAGATTTTTGTAAAAGTAGGGGAAATAATGAGGACAATAGATTCAACTAGTATATCAAAATCATAGTTTTCAGAGGAAATTTGATATCTCTTAGGAGTATGCAAAACTCCTCAGAAAATAGTTCTCTAGAAAATACCCTCTGAGTTTTCTAGAGAACCTCAGAACATTCTATTTCTAAGTAATTGAGTTTTGAACATCTTAGTTTTTCCAACTCAATTAACAATCTGAGATAATGAAAAGATTATTTCAAAACATTAGATACCTGTAAATATTTAAGGGACCTTCCTTGTAAAATTATAGCAGAATCCTTAGTGATTTTTAAAGACTTATTTGGATATATGAGAAAGGCCATCTCTTGCCTCATTTCCCAACTATGGACATCTCCAGACAAAATAAAAATTATTCTGGGAATATTGAAGTAAATATTTAAGCAAATAAGTAAGAGGTGTACTTCTTTTTTTATATTTTTATTATGGAAATTAATTTGAAAAAATCATAATCATTAATATTTTTCTCTAGACTAGCTGGGAGGTAGGTAAGTCAATATAGCCTATTATCCCATCTAAATTTGTAGATCAAGAACAAAAAAAATTGAAAGAATAATAACCTATTTCAATATCCCAGTATTTCCTTTTAAAAGTCCCTGTTATATCAGAGATAAAATTACAGGACACTGGATAGTTTGTTCCAAGGTTGAAATACTCATAACTTCCATTTCAAATTTAGAAAATTTTGTCCAATTTCTACACGTATTTTACTGCAACTGTCTTGGACTTCCGGTTTGCCAGGTTTCGGTGACGGCAGGGATTCGCAATCCTTCGTGATCCCTGTTGCGCTAGCCGTCTTAGTGCCTCCGATCCCGACGGATCTGGAGGATAAGGCTGCCCCGTAGAGGCAGCCGAAGATAGGGGGGATACGGATAGGGGTTTGGGGATGTCGCAGACTCCCTCCCCACCCGGTAAAACCCCCTTTTCTCAAGGTGGTGGAGCGGCGGTCAATAATGGCCGCCACAAAGAAGCCGGCAACTGGATAAGATTGCGCAGGAGGAAGAAGGAGAAAGTTTTGAAGTGAAAGTTCTTTGGCTGAACCGGGACTTTAAGATACATCTAACATCCTGAAAACCACGATTTTTTAAATGATACATTGTTTCCAAAGGAGATTCTAAAAGCGGCGAATGGAAGTGCTGAAAGGGAAAGTTCACTCTCCTTCCCTACGGATTTAGCAAATGGACATTGAAAAACCTGCTTTTCTATAGAAGGCAAAATTTAAAGCTCTTTGTTACAAGTGGGAAGGGAGAGGAAAAAAAAAACCTATATTAAGATTTTGTTGGAGGAGATGCCTTGAAGATTTTGAGACTAGAAGTTAATTGCAATAAGGCTTTAAGTACAGACTGGATTTTTTTTTTCTTTCTTAACTGATATTACCCCAGGAAGAGAAAGTGTAAAGGGAAGAACTTTCTGCTCTGTTTGGATGCTTGAGGATTCTGGGACTTTGGGGAACTGTTTTTTAAGTTTTGAAACATCTTGGTTGTTCTAAGAAGAAGAAGAGGAGAAAAAAAGAAGAAGAAAGGTTTATAATGGTTTTATCTATTGATGAACTAAGAAAGGAATATGGAAAAATAAATAAATAAATAAAGAAAGAAAGAAAGAAAGAAAGAAAGAAAGAAAGAAAGAAAGGACTCTTTGGGAGATATCTTTTATTTTTTAGAAATGGTGCTTGCTAATTATCAGCAAATACAACAACAAATGGAGGAAGCAGCAGAAGAAGAAGCCATCTTTAATGAATTAAAAAATTTGATTAAGAAAGAAAAGAGAAAGAGAGGAAGGAAAATGAAGGACTTAAGACCTAAAAAAACACCCAAGAAAGAGAAAAATAAGATGCAAAATCAATACAATGTCAGAAAGCAAAAGAAAAGAGGAATACAACAGAGAGGGGAAGCTAAAAAGGCGGAGGTTAGGAGAGGGGGAGGTTAAAAAGACTAGGTGCAATAAGAAAGGAAGGGAAAGGGGGGGGAAAAGCCACAAAGGTATAAAACAAGATGGGAAAAAGCAATTTTTTTTTTTAGGGATAAAGGGTAATGTATAATTTATAAAAAAAAAGAAGACTCTGCAAAAGTACATAAGATAGTATTGTAGTACTTGTATTAGAAATAGAAAATTAGAATTTTATAAGAACTAATAAAATATTAAAATATTAAAATGCTTAATAATGATATATTTTAAGATTTAATAAAATATTAAAGGGAATTGTTAGGGATAACATTGGTTACCTAACTTAGTTTGGGTAGAAATAATATATAAACTATGTTAGTGAGTATAAGTGTGTGTATCACTTTAATTGCAAAACATGTATTTTGGGTGCGGTTGTAAAATCACCATAAGAGGGAGCAAGAGAGCTCACTGTTTGCTGGCTTTTACTGTAGTAACTAATAATGATGGATTGATGGTGATTACTGCATGTTTTCCCTGCTGTTGCTGAGAGAAGAAAAGGGGTTTGATTTTCTTCATATCTCTGCCTGCAAAAGAGATATATTGCTGGACTGATTATTTGTAAGTTTACTGACCTCTATTTTCAACACTGGACTTTGCAACTGATTAATCCTTGGATGGACTGAACTAGTGTGTAACATATGGACTGTTTTTGACTATGCTATAACTCTTGCTGGAATAAAAAACTATTTAACTGGCACAGTGTATCTGCCTTACTGAATGTAAACTACAACAACATTTATCTCAAATCATTTGCCTGCCTGCTAGACTGCTGTTACACGTTCTGCTAGGGTGTGTATCCCTAACAGGAATGTTTAAAATATTTAGTTCAATTATAGAGTTTATTGGCTATTGTTTTAATATTATTAGAAACTTATTATTGCAGCATTTGTTTTTGAAATAGACAATTGGAATATTACAAGATTTAATAAATTAAAATATTAAAATGTTTAAGATTTAATGATAGATTTTAACATTTAATATTATTGAGAATGTGTAAAATGCTTAAGATTTAATGATAGAGTTTAATTTGTTATTCTTTTAATGTTATTATAATTTTTTTTCTCTTTTTTAGTTTAAAATGTATTAAAAAATTAGAATGGTAATTATCTACTTAATTATTTTATAGATTTATTCCCTTTTTTTTTTCTTAAAAATTAGTAAGTAGAACGTACTAAGCAGAATCAGATTGGGAACTAGGTATTATTTTAAATGTCAACTTAGGGGATAGAAAGGCATCATACTTCGATTAGTGATTCCAGGAGAAATCTTTATATATATATATATATATTAAAGAGAATGAGATAAATGGATAATTGGAAAAGAATGGACAAAAGATACGAGTATAATGATTTAAAGTAAGATGAAATAAATAAAATAGAATTAAGAAGAGTGAAAAGCGGGGAGAAGTTATATAGAAGATATAGAATGGTAAATAAGATAGGTAATGGTATATAAGATGAGCATGAATTTAATTGAAGTCCGTATAAAGAGAGGTAATCTGGGGCCAAGCCACTTTCTAAAAAGAAGTTTTATGTTTTTGTGTTTTGTGTGTTTATGTTTGATTGAGAATTAATAAAACTTTGGAGGAATGTCAGACGAGAATATTTGTAAACGAGTCAGATGGAAATATAAATATGATGACTATAAAATAGATAAATATAGAAAAGATATGTAATTGAATAAAAGTAAAGAGAAATAATGAGAAATTTGCTAAAAGATATTTATGTGTCCATAAGGAAATGGGATAAATTAGAATTATGCTGTATAAAATAATCTTTTATCTGCCTTGTAAAAATTTACAATGGAAAGAGGTTTTATGTTTGCAATGTTTAATGATGTTTTGTTTGTCTTTAAAACTAATAAAATTTGTTTCAAAAAAAAAAAAAGGCCATAAGATGGAACCAGAAACCTGGGTTGTTCTGTTCTGTTATTCTGGAGAGTGTTGCCATTTCCCTATTGACTGTTAGTGATCATCATTATTCTTGGATTTGATGTAAGTCTGTTACTATTTATGATACTGGACTTTGTTATTGGATTATCCCTGGACTGAAAACTGACTGCTTTAACCATGAATGACTTGGACTGTTTGTTGAACTTTGTTTAACCGTTTTACTGGAAGTAAAAACCTACATTTTACCATACAGTGTATCTGTGTGCTGGTTGTGTATTATTCTTCACCACTCTCACTACGTCTCCCTGTGTGCACTCATTCTCCTAACGGGGAATTACCTCAACACTGGTTATGGGCCCAGGCCACACCAGGCTCAGATAACTGAGAATTGGTGTGAATATACAATACCTTATACAGACAGTTGTTTACTGTTTAATTGTGGTTTACTGTCCTGATAAAGATGGCACAAGACCCGTCAACAAGTCTATCCCTGATAACCCGATTGGATGGAACAAACCGTGTTTCCTGGTGTATAAAGTGCAGTCTACTTCTGCATAGAGAAGAGTTATGGAATGTAGTTCAAGACCCGCCAGATATAAATGCTTGGGATCCAGAAAATGAGGACAATGCCAGGAAGCTTGCTGACTTTAAACAGAACAATAAACGAGCTCTTTGTATAATTGGACTAACACTGAGTGACCAGCAGCTAGTCCATATTCATGGAGAAGAGTCTGCTGCTAGGTGTTGGGAGAATTTGAAGAGGATTTATGTTCGTGACAGTGTAGGTGCACACATACATCTTACAAGTAAACTGTTTAGAGCATGTCTTCTGAAAGGTGGAGATATGTTCACTCATTTAAACTTCATGAAAAGAACTTTTCAAGGGCTACATGAAAAAGAACTGATATTTTCAGAGCTGCATCAAGTTTACATCATTCTTTCCTCATTGGATAAAAGTTATGATGATTATGTATCTTCACTGGAAGTCCTGCCCAGAGATAAACTGACATTAACTGACATAACTGGAAGGTTGTTAGAAGAAGCAAGAAGACGACTGGATAGGAATCAACTAAGAAAGGAACAACCACAAGAAGAGGATTTGTGTTCAACTGTCTATACTGTTAGGAAATGTTTTTCTTGTGGAGTTAGGGGACATATAGCTAGATTCTGTAAGAAGGGAAAACAACAGAATACTGGTAATCACCAGAAGGCTAAGAAGAATGTTAGTTTAGCTATGTCTAGCAATTCAACTGTAAACAATGATTTGTGGGTTGTTGATAATGGAGCATCACAATGCATTACTAAAAATAGAGGTTTGTAAAAATGTCTACGAGTAAGCAACATGTATCATTGGCTAATGGATGGAAGATGAAAGCGTCTGGTGCAGGTACTGCATATTGTTCATATGTAAATGAGCATTTAACTATGTTATATGTACCTAAACTGAAATTTAATTTGTTATCAGTAAGGGCTTTAGTTAATCTTGGTTATGTAGCAATCTTTAGGGGAGATAACTGTATAATAAGAGAAAGAGGGTACAAGTGTTACTGCTAATTTAGAGAATGATTTATATGTGATACATGATGACCAGTTGAAGATGGCTAACTCAGTTTATAATATTGTTAAGCCATATGATTTACAGCATAGACGTCTAGGGCACATTAATTTCAAAATGCTGAAGCAAACTGTTGACTTGTCAGAGGGAGTAAAACCCTGTAAGTATTTAAATATTTAAACTGTAAGTAAGTATTTAAACTGTAATGCCTGTAGCCAAGAGAAAAGCAAGGTTATTCTAGCAAACAGACTTAATGGGTTTAAGACCAAAGAACCTTTAGAGGTTGTGCTTGCAGACATAATTGGTCCTAAGAAACCCAGTTTGGAAGGTGCCTGCTATGTTTTGAGTATAATGGACCATTACTCATGGTACGGTTTCTGCTATCTCATGAAAAATAAAACAGAAATATTCCAACATTTCTTTAACTGGCTAAGATTTGCTGAAAAAAAAATGAGGAGTAAAGTAATTACTTTAGTTACTGATAACGGGACTGAGTTTATTAATGAGATTCCAACTGATGCTGAAATTGGCTGGTGTCAAGCATAAACGTTCTGCACCTTACAGACCACAACATAATTCGTTTGTAGAACGAAGAGGGCAAACGTTACAAGCCATGGCTCGCACTATGTTATCTGACTCAGGTTTGCCTGAAACACTGTGGGGTGAAGCCATAATGTGTAGCAACCATGTGTTGAACAATGTAGTTAATACAACAACTGGTGAATTGCCATTCACTCGTTGGCATGGCAGAAAGGCAAATTTAAGTTATCTACACACATTTGGAGCTCCAGCATGGGTGCATATTCCCTCACAAGTAAGACTGAAAGGGCAACATAGAGCGAAGAAATTATTTTTTGTAGGTTACGAGGCCAACCATAGATCGTTTAGATTCTGGGATCAAGGCACAACTCATGTTTATTGTAGCGCTAGTGCAAAATTTCTTAAGCACGTTGGGTGGGATAAACCGGAACAGGAATCCAGCAATGATGTTATTATTGACACCAAAGTAGTCCCTAAAGATAAAATAAGTAAACCACGAATAGCCATTAAAGAGGAAGAACAGGCACAGGAGGAGATAGAACAGGAGCAGGTGGCACAGGTGAGTCCACCAGGAAGCCCTATATTACCAAGACGTTCAACCCGAGTAACACGACCACCTGGTGTTGTATGCCAAATGAATACAGTTCCTGGTAACTATAATGAACTGAAACTGTATCCTGCTAATGATCAGGCTGCTTGGCAGGAAGCAATGGATAAGGAACTGGAATCATTAAAAAAGTTGGAAGTATACGAAAATGTTAAGTTACCATCTGGTAAACATGCCATAGGGTGTAAATGGGTTTATAAACTAAAGACTAGTGTAGATGGGACTGTTACCCATAAAGCCAGGTTAGTAGCACAAGGATTCAATCAGACAGCAAATGACTATGATGAAGGGTTTGCACCTAGTCTGAAGGCTACTACATTAAGGGCAGCATTAGTGTGGGCAGCTAAGGAGAAATACATTATAAATCATTTAGATGGAGAGATGGCATATCTGCATGCACCGTTGCAGCACACTATATATTTAAAGAAACCTTTAGAAATCAAAAATAACAATACAACTGATTGCTGGAGATTGAAAAAGAGTCCTTGTGGCTTGAAGCAATCAGGATATGAGTGGAACCAGTGTATAGTGAAAGAATTAACTAAGATAGGTTTTGTAGCTGGCATGGCTGATCCATGTTTGTTCAAAAAAGAAAGTAATGGTGTAATTTCATTATTGCTATTGTTTACTGATGACATAGCATTAATCACCAAAACTGAACAAGAAGCTACTAAAATAATATCACTGTTAGAGAAGAAATTTAAGATAAAACAGGAGAAATTAAACAATATCTTGGATTAAAGATAGATAAAACTAGGGGAGGATACAAGATCTCACAGGCAGATAAAATTAACCAATTACTAAAAAGTTTTAAAATGGAACTTTGTAAGCCGGCTAAGACACCAGTAAGTCAGGAGTTTAGCTATGGTGATGTTCAAAGTCCTATTTTTGATAAAGATAGTTATCAGTCCTTGATTGGTAGCTTATCTTATCTCAGTAATTGATCAAGGCCAGATATAGCATACAGTGTTAACCAATTAGCAAGGTTTAATGCTGAGCCAACTGAAAGCTTGCACTGGCAAGCTGCTAAGTGTGTGTTAAGATATCTGAAACAAACAATGCATTATGCATTGTATTTGGAGCCTAAGGATGAACTAAGTCTAACTGCATATGCCGATGCAAGTTTCACTACAGACATAAATACATGTAAATCTACATCAGGTACTGTAGTATTGGGAAAGGTGTTGATCGGATGGAGGTCTATTTGGCAGAAACATTTAAGTTTGTCAACAATGGAGGCTGAATTCTCATCTTTATCTCTATTATGTACAGATTTAGTTTATTATAAGCAACTATTGATTGACATGGGAATTGATGTAACAGATTCTATTGTTGTTTATGAAGACAACCAATCAGCAATACAGATGGCTTCAAATATTGCTCTTAAGACAAGATCAAAACACAGATTTAAGATATTTAAATGTGAGACAATGTGTGCAAAGTAAGATGATTACGCTAGAATACTGTATGTCAGAAAATAATATCGCAGATCATTTTACAAAAGCCCAAGGCTCTGTAAAGCATAAGGCTTGCTGTGAGGATTATGGACTTAGAATGTAAGGTTGTATATATTGTCCTACCCAAAGGGGGAGAATGTTAAGAATGTAAGTCACCTAATAGTTAGGTTGGAAAATATATAAACCAGGATAGACATTTTAATACTGTCTCTTTAAGGGAATGCTAAAATTGTAATTGGGTGTGGTTCCTCAAACGGCCATAAAGATGGAGCCAGAAACCTGGGTTGTTATATTGTTCTGGAGAGTGTTGCCATTTCCGTATTGATTGTTTCTGATCATTGTTATTCTTGGATTTGGTGTAAATCTGTTACTGAACTGTTTATGATACTGGACTTTGTTATTGAATTATCCCTTGACTGAAAACTGACTGCTTTAACTGTGAATGACTTGGACTGTTTGTTGAACTTTGCTTAACCGTTTTACTGGAAGTAAAAACCTACATTTTACCATACAGTATATCTGTGTGCTGTTTGTGTGTTATTCTTCACCACTCTCACTACGTCTCCCTGTGTGCACTCATTCTCCTGATGGGGAATTATCTCAACAGATGCCCTTTGAAGGCATAGTGTCTTTCCTTGTAAGCCAACAAATCAGTTGAAGCAACATATTTGAGATTACTTGATGTTTATCCTTTATCACCCAAATTGTAGTGTTAGCCTTAATTATAAAATTGTAAATAACTCTCCAGAAAATGCACATCCATTAATGTAAAACAGGTTTGAAGGACATTTTTAGAGTTCATAGGTTGAACATACAGAAGTGTGGCATAAAATCCATAACATTTGCATTATAGGTAGTACAGAGAAATTTGGTAATAATAGTAGTATTTATATCATTATTCCAATGATTGGACATATATTAACAAAGCCAGCTGATTTCCTATGCTTCATTTTTTATTGTTTCAGAATTTTGCTATTTATAGTTAAATTGTTGTAATAAAGAGCTGAAATAAAAGACATTTTATTCAACTTCAAGAAGCAAGTTAACGCAACTTGGTATCTTGCTGCTATTTCTGCAACAAGAACAAAAGTTGATGAAAAATTATAGTGGTTGTTTCAATGTATGCCATACAGAACCAGAACAGGCCCTGATAAGCTTTAAATTAAAAAAAAGGGGGGGTGATTTTAACTCTATGAAATTTTAATAGTCCTTGGGTGAAATAAAGTCTGTGACATAAATGGTTAATGGTGAAAAATGGGCATTTAAAATAAACATAGCTATTACTCTCTCTTCTCAGGTATCTGCCGCCTGAATGTTTTGTGGTTGGAAAAGAGCCTCCAAAGATTTCAAATAAAGTTGATGTTTGGTCAGTAGGAGTTATCTTCTACCAGTGTCTTTATGGCAGAAAGGTAAGTGGAAGGGCAACTAAGGTATTGCAAAAATATTCAGTCATTTTAGCCTGAGTCTTATGTGCACTCAGTTATAGTTCCTAAAATTAGGAGTACGGTAATATATTTTCCATCTAACACATTTTATTAAAAGGTATAAGCTTTCAGGAGCTACAGGTTTCTAAAAATCTTAACATCTGGTTTAAGTGTTAAAGCACATATTCTATCCTGTTGCTGTAACCTCAGTTTGTGCAAGTAGATTCTGTTAAAAATGTTTGTGTTTATATATTAACATTTCTGAATTTAACAAATTTGTATATTGCCATTAATACCAAAGATTCTCAGTAGTTATAGTAATACATATTAACATTAACACTTCCAAGATTAAAATGTTAGATCTACATTATATATAAAACATAGCTAACAAACAATATGAATATTTTGAAGACTTCAGTTATTTATTTTTATTCATGAAATGTAATATTTTTAAAAATGTTGATTGGCTGTCTAATTCATAAAGAAATTCTGATGAAATTTGGGAAAGGAGAGATGATATAAAGGAAAATGAGAGGATTTTAGAATAAATATATTTGGAATTTGATTAATGATTACAGCTAGCAGTTTTATTTCACACTTCAAATGCAATTCACAGTTAGTGAAGAAATTCAGGTAAAGCATTCTCCAAGGATATTGGCCAACCTTTGCCTAGACACATCCAGCAAAGGAGAGCCACAATTTTTCTTGTTAATTAGTTCCACTATTGAACTGCTCTTACTATTAGGTGATGTTCCTACCATTCAGCTTTCTTACAACAACTTGACCATTATTCCATGCCTGGGACAATAGTCTTCTGTATGGTCTTTTTCAATAGAGCAGAATGTTTTCATATCCCTTCTTGTTCATCTTTTCTCAAAGCTAAATACACAGCTCCCTCATTTTCTTCTCCTATATTTTTTTAGTTCTGTAGACATCCTTGCATCCCTTTCTTGTACTTTTTCTCTTCTTCTGCAGCCCTTTGGTCACAACCAATCTCAGCAAGATATCCTGCAGGAAAACACAATCCTTAAAGCTACGGAAGTACAATTTCCTCCTAAGCCAGTGGTAACGCCAGAAGCAAAGGTAAAAAGAGTTATATTTGTACAGGAAAATAGGATTAGTCTGCTTTTAGGGGTTTGTTAATTCTTCTATTGGAGGAAAAAGCACTGAATCGTTGAGTCTATTGATCATTTGGATTGCTTATCATCTACTTCTGACTGAGATAAGGAAAATGTTTTTGCATTCCATAAACCTGTTATCTGCCTATCTTTCTTCCATGGAGCTAAGTTCTTTAAAACAGATAAAAGATCAGTGAAATAAATGTAGGGAAGCTGAAATAAATGTTGAATAGCTGCCTTTCAAACAGATTTTTTAAGAGGAATGCCTGTAGCCCAAATGGAAACTTGACCTGGATAAATCTATCTGGGGAAAATTTCATACAGCATGAGAAGCTTTTTCTATAGCTTTAATTTGCTATAACACTTCGTTAACATAAAAAATTGATTTCTTTTTGCTAGTGCTACTAGCTTCTTCCCTTTATAAAAGGGGGACAGTACCAATTTTTATTTCTGGTGCCTATTTTCTCCTTGTGTTTTATTATTTTTTAGGCATTTATTAGGCGCTGCCTGGCATATAGGAAGGAAGATCGGATAGATGTCCAACAATTGGCATGTGACCCCTATTTGCTTCCACACATCCGCAAGTCTGTATCAACAAGCAGCCCAGCTGGAGCTGCTGTCGCCTCAACTTCTGGATCTTCTAATAACAGCTCATCAAACTGAGCAGGAACAATAGGTCAAAATATATATATAACTGGAACTGCAGAAGGAAATGGAGAGAGTCAGACATGTTTTGAGATGCAGCCTTGGGATTGGCAAGAAGTCCACAAAATGGCTCCAAGAAACCAGGATCAGGTTCTTTGTTTTTCTCTTGCATTCTTGTCCCATCCGTAGAGCAAGGCATCATTGATTCTCAGCAAGGATTATGGCAACTTAAGCTAAGTAGCCAAGGAAAAGAAGATTGGTCTAGTGCTAAGCAATTGCGAAGGCACTATCTGCTCTGGGCAGTGAAAGGAGAAAGATGGTTCTATGTTCCGTGAACTTCCAAACACTATGGACCCAGAGTGCGGTTCCATGATGCAGGGTGCACACACTTAGTGTGAAGAAATGTGGTTTTGGTGGCAGGGTAAAGAGGCTGGAGACAGTCTACCGTCAATATTTAATTTTTTTTCTTTTTTGTTAAGACTACATCTCATTAGAGGAAAGGGGAAGAAACCACATAGGTCAATGGTATGAGGTTGCACTGAAGGTTGGCATAGGATTTTTGTGCTCTCTACAAAAGAGTGCAGTGTCCTGGCTATTGATAGCACCAGCATTAATTAGCATGTTATCCCAAATAATTTCATCTTAGTAACAAATTTGTTTTTTGGATACGAGATGAATTAAATAGCAAATCAGTGTGGCAGGAATTTTTCCTTAGAGTGACTTCATAAACTATGAGAAAGGAATGCAATGCAGAATTTACATAACAACTGTGAGCTTAGATTTCTCTTCCCTTTCAACATCCTAAGAAAGTTACTATTTTGTCAGGAATTTGACAATTAGCAGCTCTTCCCTTTGAACAAATGTAGAATTTCTCCTTTTTCTTTCTTTCTCCACCTACTTCTTCAATCCATTCATTGGTGTTTACTTTAGAAAACTCTGCTTTCTTTAACATGCATACAAATGCTGGCTCTAGCAAATTCTTTAGCCAAAGTTCTTTCCCTTCCTAATTTTCCATATTTGCTTTTTGCATTGTTTTGGATGCATTTGCTGCATTTACATCTCGAAGGAAGTGTATGTAGAAGAGGCAGACTTTTCTAATCTTCTGTCTTGTGTTTAATTTTTTTCTCAGTTAAGAAATATTCTTTACTTTTTCATCGTCTAAAAAAAAAACCTTAAAAACCAAAGAAGAATCCAGTTGCTTGAAACTTGTGGCAAAATGTTACCCCTGCAAATAGCTGAAAGGATGTTTGCTGCAAATTATTTGAGCAGTACTGTATGATCAAGTACCCTGGCACAGACCTCAGTTCTTCACTTACAGCTGATGATTCTCAGTCCTCCCTTAACTTCTTATAGGTACTAGTACAAACAGAAGCAGCCAGGGGCCAAACATTTTGAAAGTCAAGAGAATTAGGAAGAGAGAGTAAAATGGACATAAGGACTTTGTATGTAAACTATTATGAGGATATCCTTTGGCTACATTTGCAGATCAGGTGATTAAGACCTGGTTGTTCAATCTATTTGGGGTCCCCACTCTTCCTTCTGAAGCAGCACAGTGCATGCACCCATTTGGTCAGAAGATGATCCTCATACTTAAATGGAATTAAATAAGCCGGTATGAAGAGTAAGGAAACACAACATGTCACTATCACAACTGAAGATACCATAAGAAAGCTCATCTTTCTTATGGTCATCTTTAAAATAATCTCCCCCAAATAGAGGCTATATGACTACCTTTAGAATGGGAGTTTGTCATCAGTATGAAATAATATGTTGTCAAAGCTTTGAAGGACCGTGTCTTCCTTTTTTCTTTCACTCTCAATCATAGTTCTTGCTTCTTTTCCTAGACAAACAACTGATACTTAAGCATCTTTTACTGGAGATAAAATATAAGCAGTTTCCAGGATTATCTAGATTTCTAGTGAATCACATCCATTGCACCTATTTCTTCCAATAAAGTTGTTAATTACCACTGAAAGCCTATGAAAACAATAGGTCTTTTTTTGTTTTGTTTTTCCCTTGTCCCAGCTTTCAATTTGCTTTCTTGTCTTAAAAGCAGCCAACTCACATGTCTGTTTTTTTCAGGGTTCACATGTGCCATGGTTACTTGTAGCTCTTTCACCAAAATACAGCTCATATTAACTGTCAAAATACACAGGCAGAAATGACTGCTGCCATAACAAGATAGGGCTCCTTTCAGCTTGTTTGGACAGTAATGGTTGACCCCTTTATCTCATCTATTTTTGGGATAGGGTTTGCTTTATTTTTCCATAGAGGAATGCAAAATATAAAAGATTGTCCATGTCAGTGCTCAGGTCTAACATTTCTCTGGAGAGTCTTTTGCTCTCCAGATTTCTTACTTGGAAAGATAGATAGAAATCTGCATTTCATAGTTTATCATTTAGTTGATTCTTGATCATTAGCATAAATCCCATCCCAAATAAAACTTACAGTACTTAATTTTGCTTTAAAAGAAATCTCAATCAATCATAATGTTTAAAATCACAATATGACTCCCCTCCTCCTCCACTCACCCATTAAATAGTAGCTGTCTGATATATTGATCTTTATTCAATTTACCTGAGCAGAAATCTCCTCTTTTCATGGAGTTCATCACGAAACCAGGCTAAATCACTTTGAAAGAAAAATACAGACTGTGAGTTTTTCATTTCTTTAAGCGGTTGCTGAACTGTTTTATTTTGGGTATCCAAGCCTTTTTGTTGCCACACTGTTCATTTAACTGAAAGGGAAAACGAAAGCTGTATGGATTTGTAACTTGAAACTAGGCCAGACTGTTTTGGCTTTGCCCTACAGACAAAAATATGGATATTAAACACATTTTCAAAAATGCAATCTCTTCACTTGCCTGGTTTTATATTTAAGCTGTGTTATTGTTATGGGAGGCATGAAAACCACAAGTTGTATAAAAGACACTCATTGGTCCTGATGAAACAATATAAGCAAATTGTTTGTTGCAGTCCACAAAAATTTTAAGAAGATGTAGTTTCCCTTCTCTAATAGGAATAGGAAGATCTGATAGATTTGTAAGTCAATAGTAAAAATGAATGTGAACAGAAATGAAGTGCTACCTTCCCTTGAATATAAATAATCATGTAAATGATTCCTCAAATACCAAGAGTTTTGAATTGGAAGCCAAGTCCATGATGCTGAAAAAATCTCCATGATTGTTTGCTTTAAAAATTCTTGTATCAGAAGTGCCTAATGAAATTTTAAAACTTTCTCCAGATAGATATTTGGACAGGACTTCTGTCCCCAATATACCGTATATACTTGACCCGAATATAAGCCGAGGCACCTAATTTAACCACAAAAAACTGGGAAAACTTATTGACTCGAGTATAAGCCGAGGGTGGGAAATGCAGCAGCTACTGGTAAATTTCAAAAATAAAAATAGATACCAATAAAAACTTTCACTAGGACAGTTGAGAATAAGTTTGATGTTCACAATTTCCTCTTTAAAAGAGACCAGTAAATAGGGAACAAGAAGATGAAGAAAAAGAAGTGTGTTTTTTCACACTTTTCACACTGCAGTGAACAAAAATGGCATCATAGGAACAGGCTTATTCTCAGTCCAAAGGTTTGTTTCTGATTTCTTCCCTGATTTAAGGGAAATTTGGGAAACAATCTCACTATCATGAAAGGTTTAATTGATTCACTAACCCAAAAGATGATGATGATGACAGTGGGAGGCAGGAGTCACTCTCTCCCTTGCAAGAAAAAAGCAAGAGCCGTTCTTATGATCTCTCCCTCTCTCTCTCTCTCCCTGTAAAACAGTCAAGCCCTTTCCAGCACGCGCGATCTGCCTTCGCCACTTTGCACCTTGCAAATGCAAAATCCTGGGGTTTTTGCATTTGCAAGGTGCAAAGCGGCGGGGGCGGATCCCGCGTGCTGGAAAGGGCTTGACTATATTACGGGGAGAGAGAGAGAGGAGAGATCATAAGAACGGCTCTTGCTTTTTTCTTGCAAGGGAGAGAGTGACTCCTGCCTCCCACTGTCATCAGCATCTTCTTCTTTTGGGTTAGTGAATCAATTAATTTGGGAAATGATCTCACTATCAGAAAACAACGCGAGCCACCACCACCACCTCCTCCCCCTCCTCCCGAATGGACTGAAAGCAGCTGGAGCTGAGGAAACGAAGCTGAGTGGAGCCGAAGCAACCTCGGCTCGCGTTGTTTTCTCAGCCTAGAGAAAGGGGAAGGGGGCTCATCTGGACCAAGGGTGAGTCTCCCTCTCAGTTTCCCCTGAAGGATCTTCCATCGCTTTTGCCTTCTCCCTACATCTTCCCTCTGTTAAAATCCCCCCCCACACACACACACACTTATTTTCGGTCGGATTTCGTGTCTGAGCATTCTCACATGGCAGTGGGTCTTTCCCCCCCCCTAAAAACAGTTAAAAAAAGAAAAAACAATATATCCTCAAGCAAGAACTTTTCTGCTTCCGATTACCCCCATGCTTAAAAGTTGCAAAGGAAACACGGAAGCAGGAAAGCGGCTGCCCAGCTTCGGAGCTCCACACCATTTTTTTTTCAGAGGGGAATCTGACTTGAGTATAAGCCAAGGGGGTTTTTTTCAGCACAAAAAATGTGCTGAAAAACTCGGCTTATACTCGAGTATATACGGTAATATACGCCACTCAATTCCTAAAAGCAGCAGCATATTGAATTCCTGAGCTAATAACCATTTTTACTAATTTTACAGTTTTTCCCAATAATAGTAAGATTGTTCTCAGAATTGAGCTCTTTACTTTGAAAAAAAAATTCCCCATCCATTAATGCAGAAATATAATGATAAGAGCCCTACAACAGACTAAACATGACTGCGTAAAGCTGTGCATACTTCAAGAATTATTGTATTGAGAAACTGCTTTGGACCTCACTTAAACACAGCTCCTCATTTCTATTGATTAAAGATATCTTCTGTTTTTCACACCTGCATCAGTGATGCCACTCTTTAAGGAAGATGATTCCTTAAAACAGTAGCAAATGATTCCTTTGATTTTGCTTTAAAGATGAACTTTTATTTTCATCTTTGTTTATGCAGAAACCAAAAAAAATCAGGCAGAGAAGTGTTGTTCTCATGTAACATTTAAAATAATTTCAACTCATTTTGAAACTTACAAAATCCTTATAATTTTTTTAACTTGTGAGATGCCCGTCTGTGATAAATTACTGGCATTATCATTTCCAAAAATATATCCTACTGGAATGTAGTTCACTGTATCTTCTTGCAGCATATTGTTTTAATTCTTTTTCCCCTACAATATTTTATTTTCCTTTTCCTTTGAAAAAGGAAGGTAAATTGTCAACAAGGTAAAAATAGGAACATAGTATAATGAACAGGAGCAATATTCAAATTATTACATTTATCATAGCTGTAACCTTCAACTGGATGAAATGGTGCATCATACGGCAAAATCTAGTGAAACTTAAAAAATGATGGAATCATTACTCCTGAGGGAATGAAATTTGAGAAAGTTGTGGCTATGTTAGAGCTGCAGAACTGCTGCTGCAATCATGTGATTCACATTTTCAAAATTCCATGACATTTTCCCAGCCACTTGTGCAATCTCTTAATTCTTCAGTAGCCATAACCTGCCTGGCTGGAAAGGGAGAGAAGGGAAAGGAAAGGAAAAAGAGGGAGGGAGTAAGGAAAAAAGGATAGAAGAAAGGAAAGAAAGATTACTAATGCTCACTGCCGGATTCCCAGAAGGGAATTCAGTGGGGAAGCCTTTTAGGAAGTCAGAAGTAGGTCTCCTACTGATTGTTTATAATCCTGTTTAAGTAAGCAAACATCTGAAATGATAATATGTGATCCTTATTTGCAAACAAGGAGATTGGCTTGACATCTTCCTACAAGTGAATTGGAACACTTGCAGGGAGAAAGTCAGTTGGGATCGTGTTACAGCAGCTGATGGTGGAAGCATATCAATGCCTTTGGACTTGCAACTTACTTCCTAGGAAACTTGCCGGAAAGGTTGCAAGTTGCAACTATATTACACAAATATATACAAGAAAATGCTTCCAAATGCAAGAAAGCTCCCTTTTCATGTATCCCATGTAAATCTATGTAAACTTATGGTTGGGCAAAGTTTCCCAGCCACCTTACTCTCCACATGAAAACTGCAATTATAAGCCCTGTACTAAAACTGCCCACACTTAGCCCACGAGAATTGAAAAATTATGTTTCATCTATTTCTGGAGAAAAAAATAAGATTGCCTTGCAGCTTCAAACAAATATAGCCAATAAAGTATATAGGACCTATTTCAATCTGGCTTTTGGCTACAGAATTGTAACAAGATGGGGACTGCAAGTACTGATGGGGGAGTCCATTAGGAATTTACTGTCATATTACAGCTGCCTCACAAACTTCATGAAATATATGAACTTAGGACAGGCATCCTGATCAACACACAGTATGTTCAATGCTTGTAAGTGCTGTCTAAAATATCCCAGTGCTGCACAATAAAACTCTGTAACACAAATGGAAGAGTATAAGTCTACTAATTATCCTGCACTTTGCAAATATACATTGACATGTACATTTTCAGTATATGTCAATTACAGTACTTTCTGGATCACATGATACAATATTGTACAGTGGTGTCACGAGGTACCATTACCCAATAGTTCCAATCCTTCGTACCCAAAACTGATGCAGGACAGTTATTATTGATCAATATTTATCCAGCTGACCCACTTATTCAGAATCTACATCAGGGCTCCCCAACCTTTTTGGTTCCACAGTCTGACCTTTTCAACATTGGGAAGTAGGGGTGTGTGAATGGTTTTGCATGTGCAACGTAAATGCCATGCATATGCTTTATAGCTCGGCCACTACTTCAGTGGCCCAGTTCTCAATGGGGTCCTGGGGTTGGGGACTCCTGATCTATATGAAAACATTTGGGGGAAATGTCAGAGCTTTGGAATGGGATGCCAACATTATACTAATGATACTTGGTTCCATTCCTTTTTCCTCTTTTCTTGTTTTCAAATTCACTAAGTATGATGATAGTCTGAGTAAAAGTAAAAAGAGAGAGAAAACAAAGGTGCAAATAAGTAGGAAACTACAATTATTGTCTAACGTTTAGTCAAATTTGGACCAGATTGTATTTCTGAAAGAGCAAGTCCACAGTCCGGGAGATCTCCTTAATCCTCAGCTGTCACTGAATTCTTAGATGACAGCTGCAACAAGGAATATTTTCACATGATTAAACCTAGCATGCCAACTATGAAACTTTCAAAGCTAGTGAAGATTTGCTGAAGGTCGTCCATACCTTAGTTCCATCCTATCTTGGCTATTGGAACATGTTGAATGTAAGGCTATCTTGAAAAGTGCCCAAAAATTCCAATTGGCACAAAGTACAGCAGGTAAGCTTAATAACCAGTAGAAACTGGGATCACATTATGCCTTGGATCGCATTGGTTCTTAGTTGTTTTCTGAGCATAATTTAATTTGGGACCTTATTACCTAAAGAATCACTTCCTTTGTTAAGTACCTCTGTCTAACTGTCAGGATCTCCCTGAGAATACCTTTTGATAATCTTCCCCATCTCACTATAAGAGGCTCTAGTGGAGAGAACTTTCTGCATTGCTTTAAAATAATAAAATGTACTGGTAGTTCCTTAGCTGTATTTGGACTTCTCTCAGTATTTAGTTCTCTTGCAGGTGTTTAATACATGATTTTAACATTCATTTATGTTTTTAATCTTTTACTGTGCTCTTCATTTAGCCACCTTCAATGGCTAAAACAGGAATAACAACAATTGCATGAGGCGAATATATTGCTAATTCTTCAAACCATCATCTCACTGAAAAAGAAAGATCAAGCTGTATCTCATCATCATGCTCTACAAATCTATAACACCTCAGAATTGTTGGATCTCATATGTGAGTGATGCGAAGACTAAGAGCTTAGGTATATAAATCTTGATACTTAGTTTTCTTCACCTGACTGGAACTAGAAGTTTCCACTTCACTTTTCATATTGAAAGTCTTCTTAAAGACAGTTCTCGGTAGTCATAAATAGAAGTCCTTGAGTATTGCCCTCTGTCCTTGTATTCAAATATACCCATCTACTAACTCATCTTCTAAATTCAATCCCTTCTTTCTAATAAAGGTTTAGGTAGATAAGTCTGTCAACTTTCAGAAAGAGCATGTCATTCCATGTTATGCAGGTTACTCATGTTTCCTCTGAATCATGTTAAGAATAAAGAAAAATTCCAGTATCTCTTTTTCCAGTTAAATCAAGAACAAGGATTCTAAACTAACACAAGTACTGGTTTTGGAAGGACTTTCAAGGTTGTATCTCTGAAGAGAAATATTCCAAATCCATAAGCACTGATCTAAGGACAAGCTAATTCTGAGGAGTTAGAATCTGAAAAGCTTATAATTCAAACTTTAAAACATGCGGATGATCGATAGTGTTGAATTTTAAACTAAAATAGAAACTAAGTTTAAATTTGTTACATGGAATTTTTATTTAATTAAGCTCAGCTAAGGTTCTTTTTCTGATTAGAAGTTATACTTTGATTTTTAAAGAAAGTTAATTATTCATGAGATGCAGGAACCATACAGGTAGTCCTCAATTTATGAACAACTGAGCCCAAAATGTATGTTACTAAGTGAGACCTTTGTTAAGTTAGTTTTGCCCCATTTTATGACCTTGCCACAGTTACTAAGTGAATCATTGCAACTGCTAAGTTAATAACCCGAATGTTAAGTGAATCTGGCTTCCCCATTGACTTTGTTTGTCAGAAGGTCACAAACATTTATCACATGACTCCATCATAAATATGAACAAGTTGCTAAGCATCTGAAGTTTGATAAAGTCATCATGAGGATACTACAATGGTCATAAGTGTGAAAAGTTGTAACTCAACTTTTTTTCAGTGCCCTGGTAACCTTGAGTTACAATAAACAAACTGCTGTAAGTTGAGGACTACCTATATAAAAATCAGGAATTTGTTTGCCAGAAATTGTCCTGCTCAATATGAAGTTTTGCCATTAAATTTTAGCATGCAGTTTAGAAGCGGGGGACAAAATGTCCCAAAGTCTGCCTGCCTCTCATTTACCTTAAATCAACTTAAACTGGAATCAGTTTTCTTCAGTTGATGTAATTTTCCTTTGAAGAGGCAGCAAAAACTAAACTTATAACTCTTAAAAGCTAAATTAGATGTGATATTAATAAAGAATAAAAATGATCATTGAAATAATACTCCAACTCAGTGTTGTAGTGCTTTTTCTAAGTTCCATTTGCATTCCACATAGTGACATATCATAATGCAGGTGATCAACTAAATGTTACTGGATCTCTTGATAGCTCTGTTGTGCATATTGGATTAAATCCAAATTAAGTCATACTTTAGTCTTCAGATTAGTCATTACTAGCTTACTCCATAAACATCTATGAAACTAAAGCAATATTCTTTAGTACAGTTGTAAAAATCCGTCAGTAAAGCCATCAAGTCAGGAGCCAAACACAAAATTAGGATCAAATATAATATAATTTTTTAACACAAATTTGATTCCAGCCAATATTCTTCCAAACTATGAATGCTCATGATACAGTTATATCCTACCTCTTGTCTGAGTTTGTGGCAAGTTATTGAATGTATTTTTCTCCAGCAGGAATCACAGTTCAGAAGCTTGAATATATTCCAAGTCAGCATAGGATATTAATTCAAGGACAAGGAAAAGGAAACCTTGGAAGCTCAAACAATATTTCTTTATACTATGGATTGACTGAACTTTATTCAATGTATATGGCTGCCTATCTCAAAAAAGTGACTTTTGGAAACTAATAATAACAACAATAATGCTATTTTTGTAACCTCCCCCCAATACAAATACAATAATTGACCCACATGGTCAATTGGCAAATGAGATTAAAAACCAATAAAAAATTAACAACGTAAATAATTAAAATGGTTAATAAAACAGCGCCTATTTCTAAAATGCATACTGGCCATGTAACTATGGTGTCATCGAGTGAACAAATTACTCAAGGGACTCCTTGTGGATTGTCAGTTGTTGTTTTTGACCCAACCCTGTTTATATCCAGCAAGATGTAATATGGACTTCAGCTGTCTTGCATATTTGAGCTGCATGGAGAATGAAAGCAAATGAAAGGGAAAATTATTTGTTATTCAATGAACTGCATGAATGGAAATGTGCTTCCCCTAATATTATTCTCTTATTTCTTATATCTATTGTACCCAAATTGCAAAAATTGAAAATAAGTGCTTCCCGAATCTTTTGGCTGCCATCTAATGGTCATCTGGGTTTTTGCAGTCCAGATCTGATATAAACCTGCTTTCTAGGTTTACTTCTTGCTGTTTTGCTCACTAAAAGATGTTGGAAGCTATCTAAGAGGAAGAAAATTTGGAGCCTGGCTACTGTACAAAATTCAGTCTTGAACATTTATGCCAAAATAACAAAGCAGAAGACAAAGAAATATCCATGTGATTGAAATAGACACAGTCTAATTGTTAAAGCAAGTCCTGTCTTAGACATGAAAGCTGGTTGAATAACTTTGGGCCCGTCACACTTTCTCAGTCCAACCCGCCTCTTAAAATTGTTATTGTTGGGAATATTGAAAGAGGAAGAAGTTTTGGATATATTTGTTGCCTTGAGTTAGTTATACAAATAATAAAGATGTGATTTAAAAAAAAAATCTCAAAAATAAAATCACTAAATTGTGCTGATAAAGTTTGTGTTGTATCTTTTTCATAGGTGAGCTCATTCACTGTTTCTCTGATATTTTTGAACTTCAGTTTAATTTCTATACCAGTTGATTGGGAATAAAATTAATTGATAGGGTATTTTTCTTATGAAGAAAAAAAAGGGGGTTTAAAATTTGTTTCGTGAAGAAGCATTCAACTTCCTGCTCCACTCTATAGTATAAAGTACAATTTAGGAAGATCTTTCAGTTTGTTTTTCTCTGTGAAAAGAATGTCCTGAAAACTAAGCCATTTAAAGATAGAAAAATAGATATGGAAATTTTAGACAAATGATGACTAGTATGTGATTTTAAATGAGGAATGAATGTTGAAAGAAAAAAAAACATGGCTGTGCATCTGAGCCTGCCTTTATTTTGCTTCAAAGAATTGAGTGAAATATATCAGGGAAAATATGGTAGTAATTTAAATGCGATTATAATTGTTGATTGAATGCAGGCATTGATGTGTAGCCTTTAAACTAGCAATTCTAGTTGGCATAGAATAATACAAGCACACTTGGAATAAAATGAGACTTAGTCTGTACTTATACTGACCAAAATATGCCAAAATTGACTGGTGATTAGTACATGGGATTGCATGTGGCCCAGCTATAACTAAGGCTGGTAATGTGGTTTACATCTTTTGCAATTTACTAATAAGCATAATGTGAAAGCCTCATGTGACCAAAACCAATGATGGACACGAGAGGTAAACAACTATGAACCTTTCATGGTACAAGGAAGAGTTTGACTTGAAATGTAAATAATAAAAAATATGAATTAACTAATGAAAGTAAAGACATAAACTACATACATTATGTGCCTTTGAAAATAAGAAAGTGGAAGGATATAATCTGAATGAAATTGGGGAAACTAATGGAGAAATTATTAAGATGTGTCAATGTTTTAAAAAACAGTAAAGACTGAATCTATCCCAGTATGTCAAAAGAAATGTTGCACAGACTTCTGTGTACTTCATTATATGAGAGTTGAGCACGTACATAAAAGAAGCTGAAAGTAGTAGGAATGGAGTATTGCACTTAGATGTTATACATTAAAACAAGAAGGGGCAGTATCAAGGAAGAATGAAGACTGAATATAAACATGAATAAGCACCAAGAAATATAATGATTTAGTCTTATAGCAAGTCTGAATGAGGGTGAATCAGAATACATATATATGAAAGAAGAGTGAATGGATTGAAGGAAACAGGAATACCAAGAAAGTTACAATTAAGTCCACTGATGACATGTAAAAAAGAAAGAGATATGGATGTGTGAACCAGCTTATGGATATGCTGGAAGAAAGGATGATTTCTAAGCATGGAAAAATATGGACAGGTATAAAATTGGGGTAAACTAGTTTTAGTTGTTTTCTTTTTCTCCTGCCTTTGCCTTACTGTTTTTTGTTTTTTTACTTTTTCCATGGACTGCATAACATTCCTATCATATTCCTATTCCAAATATAAACTATAATATAACATATACTGTATGTATAGTTTGTATGTGAGACCTTTAATGTGGTAAATGAAGGAGCAGGATGACTATAACTTCTTAATTAAGATTACAAATTTTCTCTCTGCTTATTGTACCTTTTTATATCTTTTTAATGTATACTTTGATAAAGTGGAAGTTGCTGGAATTCATAGAAATAATGTGGAATGTTTCAATTATTTTTCTCTCTTGATGATATACTTTCTTTTATTCTCTAATCCATGTGCAGATCTTCCTACCTTGTCTTGTAATGCTGAGCATGTATCTTTCCATGGCTTTTTATGCCAATCGTAGCTTTTGTATTGATTGTGAGGTTAGTGCCCATGTTTCACCAGTATATGTTAAAGCAGTAGCATAATCAAAAAAAATATATCTTCAGGCATAAGGAGAGGTTGTTCTTGAAAATTAAGCTTAGATTGCCATATTGAAATGGAAATGGGCTGGTCACATAGCAAGAAGAACAGGTGGCAGGTAGACCAAGGCAATTATAGAATGGATCCCATTTGATAAAAAGCACCCACGAAAGAGACCTAAAACAAGATGGATCAATGACATCAGCAAATATTTCTGGCCCAATTGGTAAAAGAAAGCTCAGGACCCTATTGGTTGGGGAACATGTGAAAGAGATCTTCATCCTGCAATGGACAGACAATGGTTAAAAAGAGGAGGGGAGGGGGACAATTTAGGAAGAAAGAAGCCCAGCAAACAGCATGGAAAGTAGGACATGACTTTATTTTGGAAATTCGGTAATATAACAGCTGTGGAGAATTGTGCTTATCAAAGCTGTGAATATACTGTAAGCAAGGTTAACATATCTTGGAACTCCAGGACTTTAAACATTTCTCCGCATCTGCAGTAGTATATGAAAGGTCTTCAACTTATGATCATTCATTTAGCATCTGTTTGAAATTACAACAGGACTGAAAAAAGCAACCTGACCAGTCATTACAACTTACTGTACTAGTGCCCCAATGCCACATGATCATGATTCTGGATTAGCCGCTGGCATGTATTTATAATAGTTGCAGTGTCCCAAGGACTAAATGATTGCCATTTACAATCTTTCGAGGGGACTTTTGACAAGCAAAGTCATGAGAAGTCAGATTCATTTAATAGCCACAGGATTCACTAAAGAGTGGCAAGAAGGTTGTAAAGTAAGGTGTAGTCACCTGATAATTCATTTAACAATTACTTCGCTTAGCAATGTATGTCCCAGTCCTACTTGTGCTTGTTACTTGAGGACTACCTGCAATGGCCTTTTTCCATGTATGATCAGAAAGTTCATGAAGACAGTTTGGAATAACCACATGCTACTACTTCATCCTGTTAGGAGCTGTTGTGGCCCCTAAACCAGGGGTCTGTCAGCAATCCACTCTTCAGCTACTAGATTAGCTCGTTGTGAATCAGTCTGTTGGTTTAGCTTGTTGTCTCGTGAGTGCCTGGGCCATTTCGGGGGGAGGGGGAATGATGGCATGTACCATGTCCTACATGCTGCTTTTGTATTGGGGAGGTGTGAGAGAGCATCAGTGAGGAAGCTTCCCCTCCCGAGGAACATACTCAAGAGTAATTAAAGTGTAATTAAAGTGCAATGAGTGCAAATGAAGTACTGCACTCACCGCACTTGCCTGGGTGAGAGAGTGGGGGTCATGAGGCCCTCTAAATTCTTGTGGTCAGTCCACACCTTAAAAAACATCTTATTCCCCTTCAAAAAATGCTGCCAGGTCAGTAATGGCCAGCAAACAGCAAATGACTCTTTCCACACCGCCCACCTTTGTTCAGTATCTGTGAGCTTATGGGAGATGTAGGTACGTGGTTGCAGCTCTCCCCTTTCATTCTTCTGTTATAAAACTGCCCCACTGCCACATCACTGGCATAAGCCTGGATCATGTCTGGGTCTGAGTGTTTTAGGACGGGCTCCTCAACGAATAGTCTTTTTAAAGTCTTGAAAGCTTCTTGGCACTCCATTGTCCACTGCAAGAGTTGATTGGGTCTGGGTTTCCCTCCCTTGGCTTCAGTTTTCAGTAGATTGATGATTGGAATGGCCACTCAGGTGAGCAAAGGGATCAATTGTCAGTAGAAGTTCACAAACCTCAAGAAGCTCTAGCTGTTTGTGGATTCAAGTGGGTTGCCATTCCAGAATGGCTTTCACTTTCACTGGATTCATTTTTATTCCCTCGCTTGACACATGGTATCCCAGATAGTCCAGTTGGTCTTGATGGAACTCGAACTTAGCCAGCTTCACATAGAGATTAGCGGCCAGGAGTTTCTTTAAGACTTGCCTGACTAATTTGACGGTTTTGTCCATCATTTTAGTAAAGATGAGAATGTCATCTAAATACACCAGGACCCCTTGTACATGCAGCACTTCATTTATTAGCTGCATCAACACCTTGGGGGCTCCCTGCAATCCAAAAGGCATCACTCGGAATTGGAAACTCCTCTGAGGTCTATCTTGGTGAACACTCTTCCCTTTGCCAGGTGTGACAACATATCTTTCATGAGAGGGAGAGTATATATGTTCTCCATGCAGACACCATTTATCCCCCTAAAATCCACACATAATCTCATCGACTCAATTTTTTTTTTCTTTAAATAAGACCGGAGCCATCACTTGAGGCTTTGCAAGCTAAATGAATCCTTGAGCTAAGTTCTTGTCTATGTATTCCTTTAGCTCCCTCATTTCTCTGGGGGACATGGAGTACATCTTAGGCTTCAGTAGCTTCGCCCCTGGTATGATCTTGATGGCACAGTCAGCTGTATGGTGGGGAGGTAGCATTCTGCACTCCTACTTGCTGAACAACCTGGCTAGGTCTTGGTACTCCTTGGGGATGGGGAGAGTCCCCAGTAGTTTGGTGGTGGCTGCCTTCCCTCACTTGCCCCAGGCCTTCCTTTTCCTGCCAGATTTGCTCATGAGGCAGGAGATGAGGGCCTTGCCAGTCTCATACTCTAGCTTCCCCCTTCCCACCAGATCATAGGACCCCACTTATCTAGCCATGCTCACCCTAGGATTACTGACTCCGTAATGGGGACGATGACGAATTTGATCATATCCCAGTGCTGGAATATTTCTAGTTCAATCAGATGGGTGGATGATGCCCCACACAACAGGGAGCTATCCAACCACTTGAACATAATGGATTTAGACAGTCTCTTTGCTCAGATTCCCAAATTTACAGCAGCTGGTAAGCTAATTAGGCACCACCTGCATCCCGAATCTATCAGGGCTTCAAACTTCCCCTGAGCCCCAAAGTTGGGTGCTGTGATGGTGATGGACAAGGGATTCCACTTATCATCAGGTCACTCTCCATCCTCACTGTTGTAGGAGTTCAACATGGGCTCCTCATCAGCTGGAGTTCCCTATTCCTCAGAACTGCAGGAGGGGACCTCTATGGCCTGATGAATGGCTTGGGACTTCTTGGGTGTCTTCCTGGGCAGTTTCCTTGGCATTCCAAGGCCTGGTGGGCCAGCTTTCAGGTTGGGACTGGGTGCTAGGCACAAAGCGGTGCAGTGACACAGTGGGACACTTCAGAAGCACTGGAATGGCATCTGGGCACTCCTTGCAGGTATCCCACCATGACGGTTGGCCCTGCTCGCTTCTTGGTGGTGGTTTCTCCTGGCCCCTTAATGGCTTCAGGCTAGCATCATTCTTGGGTCTGCACTGCCTAGTTCCACATCCAAGTCAGTGGCTGCCTAGTACCAAACATTGAACCAGTTGAGCAGTCCCCGGTAGGTACAGGCCTGCCGTAGTTCACAATGAAGGCACACCTTGAAATAATGGACCAATAATGGCCACCGCTTCAGTTTCCCCATGATCTGGCGGAACTTGTGGATGTATTCTTGCACTGATTTATCCCTTTGTTTCAGCATTTGCAGCCCCCCCCCCCTCAGCTTGTTGAACACACATGACGTCCTCAAAATGGTCTCTCAGTTCCTTGAGGAAAAAACCAACATTCCCCAGCACCCGAGCATTCTTCTCATGGAGGTTGGCCACCCATTTGAAGGCCTTTCCTTCCAGGCCTGCAGCTATGGCATTGACCATTGCTCTCTGGTTAGGATAGGCATGGGCATAGTAGTCTACATGTGCAACCGCTTGGCTCAGGAAAAACACCAAATGATTAGGGTCCCCATCAAAGGTTGCTCTGAATAGTGGAGGCTCCATCATCTGCTGTGGTGGCTGCCAGTAGGTGAGCTGCCATTCAGGGGCACTTGGGGTTGGTGAGCCTGAAGTGACTCGGGCCTCAGGAGGAGGTTCAAATGGCTGCACCATAGAGTGGGCTGGCTGTTGCCAGTGCCATTGAGTCGGGATAGGAGCTGGCCTCTTCACCCCCAGTCCCCTCACTGCTGGTTGGGTCCTCTGCTCCATCTCTCTGCCTTCCACTCCTGCCCCCTTCTCCACCCAAGCTTTCCAGGCTAGGCTTGAAGTAGTTTCTGGGTGAAACTTCGAGGTGGTCAATTGAAATCGGCCGACGGAACTTTGACTTCTCTGGTCAGGATACAGCTCCATTAGGTAGCTGTGCACCCTGCCTCTGGCCTCCCATCCCTGCCACAATCTGGCATCCTGGAAGCTTGCCCTGTTGAACCTTTCCCTGAACTGCTCCAACTCTTGGCCAATAGGCATTGTCAAATAGTTCTAGTCCTCCCCCTTATCCTCTTCAGTCACTTTCCATTCTCTTCACTGTGTTAGGTGTGATCCAGAAAGGTTCAGTGACACTGCTGGGGCTCCAGTCTCAAGGGCTGTCATCATCGCCTGCCACCATCCCTCGGCTTTGGTCAGATGGGGGCTCTCTGTCACCACCAGCTCAAGCCAGGCTGCTGGTGTCTTGGCTCCCTCCACCTGAACCTTTGGGCAGACATCTAGCTGCTGAGGTTCTCCTGTCACTGGTGCAGTTATCAACACTGTCACCAGAATCACTTCAGGTTCAACAGCCTTGGTTCCCTTCACCATCCCTTCTGCCATCATCCCCTGAGGTTTTCCAACCCTTGTGATGAGTATTGGGTGGTCAGCCGGGTCTCAGGAGTCCTGGGCGAATTTTAGACTGTGCAGAGCTAGCTTTATGTCATCGTTCCAAGTAATAAACTCGGAGAAGTCAGGAGTCTAATGCTTTGTTCAGATTCAAGAGATCTTTTATTGAGTACATCATATCGGCATATACAAAGGTGAAGTTACCTCTAAATTATTCCTGCACTTAGAGATAGTTAAAAGAATGAGACCTCCCCACCCACCCCTTTATCTCTCGAGTCACATGAGCCAATCAGTCCAGGTGTAGGTTTCCGCTCAACTTCAATTAATGTCTGTTGAAATGACTTTGGTTCACACGCTGGCTGGTAAATGTTATGGCTAGCTGGCTGAAGCACTAATTCCTTGAATGGCAATGAAGAAACAAAGCAGAAGTAAGCATGACTTCAGCTGAAGTTGTTTTGCAGGTTAACTTAATGATTTAGGCAATCCTTAACTCACTACCTCAATTGAGTCCAACAAAATTTCCATTGCTAGGTGTAGCAGTTGAGTTATGCCCCATTTTTTGACTTGTTTTGCTGCAGTTGTCAAGTGAATCATGCAATCACTAAGTGAATCTGGCTTCCCCCATTGATTTTACTTGTTGGTTACAAATGGTAGTCACATGATCTCAGGATAGTGCAACTGTTATACATGCCAGTTGATAAATGCCAGAATTTTGATCACATGAGCCTGAGGATGCTGCAATGGTCATGTGAAAAACGGTTATAAGTTTTTTTTCCAGTGCCATTTTAACTTTGAACAGCACTAAATGAATGGTTGTAAGTTAAGAACCATCTGTATAATGCATTTAACTGCATAAAATTTTTGACGCACTGCATGCGTCCAACAAGAATAAAAGTATTTTGTTGCTGAATTTCATTTGTACTTGGGATCCAATGCATTAACCAGCATTGATGGATTCCAGTTGCCCTTATATTATTTTTCCATTATGGCAATGCCCTGGTGAAATCCTCCACTATGTTCATTTTTGTTTGGAAAAGACATCCAAGTGTGAATGTAGAAAATGAATCTTCAATGACATAACAGATAACAGATAATCAGAATTGGAAGAGACCTTGTAGGTCATTAGTCCAAGCGGGAGACCCTACACCATTTCTGACAAATGGCAGTCCAATTTCTTCTTGAAAGTCTCAAGTGATGGTGCTCCCACAATTTCCAAGGGCAAGATGTTCCATTGGTTGATTGTTCTCATGTTGCATTTCGTGTTGTAAGAAGTTTTTTTAACCAGCTGAATATATTTCGTGCTCTGTAATTGCAAAAAAAGATTCTCAACAGCATCCCCAAAGAAATTCTCAACAAAATCCAGGTGATTTTCTCCGACCAAGTAACAGATCTTCAGACTGCTTGCTATTGATGATCTGATCTCTGGACCAACAAACTTCCCCATTTATTGCTTTTACAAAAATTTTCATCAATCTGAGTTTTATGTGAAGCAGAAGCAAAAACATCTTTGTTGAGTCAACAAGTGGTTCATATGCAACATTCTTTTGTCCTGGAACTATATTCTTTCACACTAGCCATTTCTTTTTATGTAATATGACTCTCTTGCACAGCAGTCCTGCTCCCATGTGTAACAGTAATACTTGGTATGTCTCAGATGCATTCCAAGCAGAGCCATTACTTTTAGATTTCCACAGATATACCAGTTGTATTTGGTGTACTGAATGTGTTTCAACAACAGTTCCATGCTTTCATATGTTTCTTTCATGTATGCAGCACAAACAACAGCATGTCTCCACTGTTGTTTAATATCTACTCTGAATCAATTTTCAAAGAAGCAATAGAAAACATTGAGTAAACAGTCTTCGGATCAACAATTTAAGATATGTTGATGACACAGTTCTGCATGCCAGTAAGCAGGAAGACCTTCAGTTACTCATTAACAGAGTCACAGAAATATCTGAAAAATACGTCTTGAAGCTTAACACCTCAAAAACCAAGATCATGGTCATCAGCAAGCAACCCATTATTTTATCACAGATAACTTTGGAAGGAATACCACTAGAAAAGTTAAAAGGATCACGTACTTCAGTTCTAATTTACATGAAAGCTGGAACGTAACCATTGAAGTAAAAACAAGGATAGAGAAAGCTCGAACAGCATTCCTCAGAATGAAAAAGTTTTTCTGCAGTCACGACATAAGCCTAAGATTGAAAATCAGGCTTGTCATGTTACATCTTTTCTATCCTGTTCTATGGAATGGAGAGTTGGTCTCTGACAGAAAGTCACTTGAACAGAGTCGAAGCATTTGAAATGTGAATTTACAGGCTGTTACATATAAGTTCGGTTGACAAAATCAGAAATGAGGATGTAATAAGCCGCCTGGGAAAGCCAAAGAAAATAATCAAAACCATAAAAAAGCAAGTTAGAATATTTTGAACATGTATGTGACACCTGGAAAAATACTTCACTTAATCCTCCAAGGAAAGATTGAATGCAAATGAAATTCAGGCAGAAGAACATCGTGGCTTCAAAATCTAAGAGACTGGTTTGGATAAAACTCAACAGTTTTATCACACTTTTTCATGCAGCTGTTGATAAAAATAAGATTGCCAACATGATCGCCAACATCTGAAAGTGGACATGGCACAAGAAGTGCAGCATAGTCAATGTAGCTTTATAATATAGTAACACCAGCTAATCTGGTTGTGATTCCTACCTGATTTACTTAGCAAGGGTAACACAAATTCATTTATTTATTACATTTATATGGCACCCATCTCCTTTACAACTCTGGGAAGCTTACAGATCATAAAATGATAAATAGAAAAGCAATTATAATTTTAAAACTATGCAAATTAAATGTATTACTTGTAAATTATATTAGCAAGTATTACTTGTTAATCCATCTGCAAATATCTAAACATTTTATGAGTCTGAAGATCCAGTTACTCCTAATGTTTTGGTATTTAGAGATTTCTACACACGCTTGGGTTAATAGTTGATATGACATGGTAAAAGAATTGAAATAGTAAATATTGGATTAAAATTTTGGTACAAAATTTAACTTAAATAATCTCTTTATGTGTGTAGGCATATATGTTTGTAATCATGCTTTAAATGTTGGGAGATGGAGTTTAACTGAGTGGTGATAATTGAATGTTTAAATAGAGGTTTGCATTTATGATGGCACAATACTGTATAAATTCCCCATTTGTATTTTTTACAGGTGAAACTCGAAAGATTAGAATATTGTGCAAGAATTCATTTATTTCAGTAATGCAACTTAAAAGGTGAAACTAATATATGAGATAGACTCATTACATGCAAAGCAAGATAGTTCAAGCTGTGATGTGTCATAATTGTGATGATTATGGCTTACAGCTCACGAAAACCCCAAATCCACAATATCAGAAAATTAGAATATTACATGCAATCAATAAAACAAGGACTGTACATAGAACAATATCGGACCTCTGAAAAGTATAAGCATGCATATGTACTCAGTACATATTGGTTTAGGCCCCCTTTGCAGCAATTACTGCCTCAATGCGGTGTGGCATGGAAGCTATCAGCCTGTGGCACTGCTGACGTGTTATGGAAGAGCAGGATGCTTCAATAGTGGCCTTCAGCTCTTCTGCATTGTTCGGTCTCATGTCTCTCATCTTTCTCTTGGCAATGCCCCATAGATTCTCTATGGGGTTCAGGTCAGGCGAGTTTGCTGGACAATCAAGCACAGTAATCCCACCGTCATTGAACCAGGTTTTGGTGCTTTTGGCAGTGTGGGCAGGTGCCTAGTCCTGCTGGAAAATGAAGTCAGCATCCCCATAAAGCTCATCTGTGGAAGGAAGCATGAAGTGTTCCAAAATCTCTGGTAGATGGCTGCGTTGACCCTGGACTTAATGAAGCAGAGTGGACCAACACCAGCAGATGACATAGTGGACCAACACCAGCAGATGATGGCTCCCCAAATCAACACAGACTGTGGAAACTTCACACTGGACTTCAAGAATCTTGCAGTGTGTGCCTCTCCATTCTTCCTCCAGACTCTGGGTCCTTGGTTTCCAAATGAGATGCAAAAGTTGTTCTCATCAGAAAAGAGGACTTTGGACCACTGAGCAACAGACCAGATCTGTTTTTCTTTAGCTCAGGTAAGAGGCTTCTGATGTTGTTTGTTGTTCAGGAGCGGCTTGACAAGAGGAATACAACATTTGAAGCCCATGTCCAGGATCCGTCTGTGTGTGGTGGCTCTTGATGCACTGACTCCAGCCTCAGTCCACTCCTTGTGAAAGTCCCCAATACCTTTGAATGGCCTTTTCCTGACAATCTTCTCCAGGCTGTGGTCATCCCTGCTGCTTGTGCACCTTTTTCTTCCACACTTTTCCCTTCCACATAACTTTCTATTAATGTGCTTTGATATAGCACTTTGGGAACATCCAACTTCTTTTGCAATTACCTTTTGAGGCTTTCCCTCCTTATGGAGGGTGTCAATGATGGTTTTCTGTACAACTATTAGGTCACCAGTCTTTCCCATGATTGTGATTCCTAGTGAACCAGACTGAGAGACCATTTAAAGGCTCAGGAACCGTTTGCAGGTGTTATGGCTTAATTAGCTGATTAGAGTGGGACACTTTAAGCCTAGAATATTGAACCTTTTCACAACATTCTAATTTTCTGAGATTGTGGATTTGGGGTTTTCATGACCTGTAAGCCATAATTATCTCAATTATGACACATCACGGCTTGAACTATCTTGCTTTGCATGTAATGAGTCTATCTGTATAACAGATAATCAGTGTTGGAAGGGACCTTGTAGATCATCTAGACCAATCACCCGCCCAAGCAAGAGACCCTACACCATTTCTGACAAATGGCAGTCCAATCTCTTCTTGGAAGTCTCAAGTGATGATGCTCCACAATTTCCGAGGCAAGGTGTTCCATTGGTTGATTGTTCTCACTGTCAGAAAGTTTCTCCTTATTTCCAAGTTAAATCTCTCCTTGTTCAGTTTCCATCCATTATCCCTTGCCTGGCCTACAGACGCTTTTGAAAATAGCTTGACCCCTTTCCCTCTGTGGCAACCCCTCAAATATTGCAAAATCGCTATCATGTCTCCCCTGGTCCTTCTCGTTACTAGACTAGCCAAACCCAGTTCCTGCAACCATTCATTATATGTTTTAGCATCCAGTCCCCAAATCATCCTGGTTGCTCTTCTCTGTACTTTTTCTAGAGTCTCAGCATCTTTTTTAAGATGTGTTCAGCAAAACTGGATGCAGTACTCTAGGTGTGGTCTTACTAAGGCTTTATAGAGTGGTATTAGTACTTCCCTTGATCTTTATTGTATCCCTTTGTTAATACAACTTAGGATTGCATTAGCTTTTTTGGCTGCTGCTGCACACTGCTGGCTCATATTTAGCTGGGTGTCCACTAGGACTCCAAGATCCCTCTCACAGTTACTGCTATTGAGCCTGGTTTCACCCAGTCTATATGTGTACTTTTGGTTTTTCTTGCCTAAGTGTAGGACTTTACTTTTCTCTACATTGAATTTCATTTTGTTAGATATGGCCCAATGTTCTAGTCTGTCAAGATCCATCTGGATCTTGAGCCTATCTTCTTCGGTGTTAGCTATCCCTGCCAGCTTAGTATCATCTGCAAATTTGGTAAGTTCCCCTTCTATTCCCTCATATAAATTGTTAATGAAGATATTGAAGAGTACTGGGCCTAAGACGGAACTTTGTGGCACCCCACTGCTTACTTCCCTCCATGTAGACTTAGACCCATTAAGGACTAATCGTTGAGTACAGTTTGCCAGTCAGTTGAGAATCCATCTGGTGGTGGGGCTATCTATTCCACTTTTTTCTAGCTTATTAAGAAGTAGGTTGTGGTCTATTTTGTCGAATGCCTTGCTGAAATCTAAATATATTATATCCACAGTATTTTGCTGGTCTACTAATTTAGTCACTGTGTTGAAGAATGAAATAAGATTGGTTTGGCATGATCTATTTTTAACAAACCCGTGCTGACTGCTGCTTATTTCTTTACTTGTTTCTAGATGTTGGCAGATCTGTTTTTTGTTATCTTTTCCAGTATCTTCCCGGGTATTGATGTTAGGCTGATTGGTCTATAGTTTCCTGGGTCTGTTTTTTTCCCCTTTTTTGAAGATGGGAACCACATCAGCTCTTTTCCAGTCCTCTGGTAGTTCCCCAGTGCTCCAGGATTTTTGAAAGATATGGTGCAGTGGTTCTGAGATGACCTCTGCCAGCTCCTTTAAAACTCTGGGATATAATCCATCAGGCCCCAGTGATTTGTTTTCATCAAGATCAGACAGGTGTTTTCCTATTTTATTTTATTTTTTTGCTTATTTTAACTTTTATTTCTGGTCTGTCTTTTACAGTTATGTTTTTGATGGATTGAGCTATAGTTTCTTTTTGCGTGAAGGCAGATGCAAAAAATGAGTTAAGCAGTTCTGCTTTCTCTCTGTTGCCTGTTACTTCCTTGCCATCTTCTCTCTTTAGTGGACCGAGTGTTTCCTTGATTTTTTTCTTGTTATTTATACGTTGGAATAAACTTTTTTTTATTATCTTTGACTTTCATTACAAGTCTTTGTTTGTTCTTAGCCTTTGCTTTCCTGACTTCGTCTTTGCAGATTTTGGCTATCTGCCGATATTCTGCCTTAGTTGTACGTCCTTCTTTCCATTTTTTGGACTTGTCCTTTTTTTCTTTCAATTTGCCAGAGAAGTCTTTGTGCAGCCATGCTGGTTTCTTCTTGGATTTCTTGTTTTTCTATCTCAGCAGTATTGTGCTGGTCTGGGCTTCTATGATCATACTTTTTAGAGTTTCCCAAGATTCTTGAGTTCTTTTCCTCTTTAGGATTTTCATCCATGGAATCTTTCCCAAGTTCTCTCTGAGTTTATTAAAATCAGCTCTTTTAAAATCCAAGACTCTGGTGTCATTATGTTCTGTTGCTTGTGTTTGTGTTATGTTGCATTCTAGTATGACATAGTCACTCTCACTTAAGGTTCCTGCAGTTTCAGCTCCCTCTATCACTTCTTCTCTGTTTGTAAGAATTAAGTCCAGTATGACTGTCCCTCTAGTTTCACCCTCTACTTTTTGGACAACAAAGCTGTCAGCTAGATTGGTTAGACACTTATTTGATTTCTCACTTGGTGCAGATCTCATATATCTCATACAGTATATTAGGTTCACCTTTTAAGTTGCATTACTGAAATAAATGAACTTTTGCACAATATTCTAATTTTTCGAGTTTCACCTGTACTTCAGTGTTATTTTAACCTTTGAGAGTGCTAGGTATCCAAAGTTGGTGAACGACAACATCTAGCAACCCAAATGTGAGGTGGGTGTCCAACAATAGGGGCAGGATCCCCCTACCTGTTTACCCCCACACTTCATATTGGCACTCCTAGTCAACCGTTTACTCTGGCAACGAGGCAATAACGAGCCAAGAGCAGCGACCAGCTACTCTTCACTAACTTTTCTGAAAGCAGACGAGGGGAGGCTGTTCTTGGCAAAGGAGCGTCTCCTTCGCGCTTCAGCCAAGAAAGATGCAACTGCCTCTATTCCCTACAAGAAACCGACGCCGTAGTTCCTGCAAACGAAAGGGAAAAAAAGACAAGGGCCGAACGCACTGCCCACCCTTCCACTTCCCCAAGGGAAGGTGGGCACAACACCAGCTTTAACCATAGAGGTATCGATGCTCAGAGTGGCCCTGCAGGACTTCCTTTAAAAAGCAAACGCAGTCATTCGGCGCACTTCCGGTGTGCGCGAGGAGGAGTGTTCCGCAGTTTGCATCAAAGAGACTGGAACGGTGTTTTTGTTTGTTTGTTTTGATGCTTCTCCCCTCGGGCTGCGCCTTCTTTGCGGGAGGGAGGGAGGGAGGGAGGGAGAGGGAATCTCCCTGGAAGAGGTCCGAGCATCTTGGTGGGTAGTCTTTGGGGGTGGGGGGGTGCTCACACTTTTGAGGTGACCTAGTAAACTTTTCATATCAGTAGGTATTGGCCGGCTCTCCAGATGGCCCTCAACAAATCTATGCATGAGAGGAATAGGTACAAGAACAAACCTCCCGACTTCGCTTTTCTGGCATCCAAGTATCCAGAATTTAACCAGCACGTGCAAATTAATTTGTCAGGAAGAATGAGGTAGGTCAACATGTACATCCGCTTATCTTTTCTCTTTACATGAGTACTTATCGGTTTCACCGGATGAGAGAAGGTTTTCTTCTACGAGGATTCACAATACCAGTAAAGGAGAATATTTGAAGCCCAAGTTTGAAATGAGAATGGCTTCCTTGCAGACCTTTCATTACCCAAACTAGGTAACATATGAGTGCTAGATTGATGGGGATAATCTAAAATCTCACTCTGAGAGGGGGAAGTAGAAAGAAATATCTCTCCAGTTGTTCAGCTTAAAATATTGCATATATGTAGTTTTTAACTGAGGAAATTAACATGGTATTCGACAAGGCACTGTATGTATGTACACACACACACACACACATGTACATTACTAGGGCGCAGGGTTTCATTAGAGAGCATTTTTATCTGGGGAGGCTATGGGTTAGATGCACTAAGATTGCTTTTTGGCTTAAATATTGCTAAAGGGAATTGACAATGTAGATACAAAAGTACAACTTATTGGGAAAGTTAAGAATCCTTTTAAAACCCCTAACTTCTTGTTTTTTAGATGTGTAGGATTATTGGGGTAGTAATTCTGATTGCTCCAAAGTTTTAATAAAATGAATTGTTAGAATATTATAACAATTTTTATTTAGGGCTAAAGAATTGAAATGATTCAAACACAGGTCTGAGCTTATTTTGATTAATCTGTGATCAGACATGATATTCTTCTGATTAAAATCGGAATTCCGATTTTTTTGGGAATTGCCCCCCCCTTTCCCCCCTCTTCTTCTCCTCCTTCCCCTCCCCTCGGAGGCCCCGAGACAGGAGTTGCTACCGTTGGTGCGGCTCCAGTCCTGCGTTGCCTCTGGAGGGAAAGGCAAAAAGGAAGAGCCGCGGCGGCACTTTGCAACGGCAGCAGCGGCTCCCGGTTTTGCCTTTCCCTTCCCAAAGCAACGCGGGACTGGAGCCGCATGGAACCGCGCCGGCAGTAGCAACTCCTGACATCCCCAGCCGGATACCTGAGCGGAGCCTGGGCGGTGCGAGTGAAGGCCACTGAGCGGCAGGAAAAGGGAGCTGGGCAGTCACAGACCAGTCTCTGTGCAACACGCCACCGCCCGGCCCTGGCGAGGGAAAGCAGTGGGTGCTCCCCGGGCGGCGGGCTTGGCCCCGCCCCCAGGGAAGCAGCTGCTCAGCTCTGGAGCTGATCCACACATGACCGGCTGGAAAGGAAGGGTGTGTAGCGTTGGTGTGTGTGCGATTTCTTGACGCACGGCGGGGGGTCTCTTGGCCGGCCCCGATTTTTTTTTCAGAGGGGAATATCATGCCTGTCTGTGATATAAATAATTATGGTTTCTGTTTTAACTTTTAAGAAAAGGACATAGAAAAGCATATAAGTCCCACTACTTTCTATTCCCTAACAAAGTAATGGGGCAAATACCAAGACAAGCTGGCTATCTGAAGACCACATGTAGCCTCCCACCCCCCCAAAAAAATCTGAGACGTGCCTTCAGAAATCAGCAAAATAACTAATTTTGGCAATTTATTATTCCTAATGCTCTCACAGCATCTATTAAATAAGCCTGCTTATGAACATTGAAAAACATGAGTTGCTAGCAAACTTATGTCAGGATTATTGCCTCTGACAGCTTTATCCAAACTAGTCAGTTTGTTAATTTTATGATGGTTATTTACCAGTATTAGGCAACAGAAATACAATTCTCCCTTATGCTTTATTTCCAGACAGGATTTGGTTTCATTTGTTACAACCTTGGTTGTAAAGCATTTAAACTTGGTTTAGATATTTGGCCATAATAAAAAAGTAACAAGTCCCATAAGAATAGCTGGAATCAAATTACTCACTATTGCTATTTATCTTAAGGAAAGCTTGCTTGTGGTTTGTGTCACATCAGTAAGAAATAATGATTCTTTTATATGGGAGAACCCTGTAAAAACTTAAAAACATAAGTCTATTATAATTAGCAGTGGTCACATGTATGCTTATGCACAAGAGGAAATTGGATGCACTGCCAGCTTGGTGATCTTCAAGTCTTCTTACTGTTAGTCTCTCTACTGCCCATTTTTGGAGATATAGACAGTGCTCACCCACCCTTTCTTTAGGTTATTTCCGCTGAGCCGTCTGCCAAATAATTACCCATAATAAAAAAGAATCATGAATGTACTTTTGATAATATTCACAAGTTAATAGAATGTATGAGACTTTACTACCACTTTTTTTCACATAGTGTGCACTTATTTGTCTGTTGAATAGGAATTAGTAGCCAGATTTATATATTAAGATGGCTAATTAAAATGATTTGTCCCAAGCACCTTATGAATCCAAATGGGTTCTGACAAGTGCTTTTTTTTTTCTTAGCTATCTTATGGGTAGTTCAAACAAGTGCCGGATTGAGCCCTTTAGATTATCTCTTTTTATTTGTGGGCTAAAACCTATATGTGGCTTATTCAGGGAACAAAGAAAGCTACCAATGGTTATAATGCCTCTCTTTGAGAAGTAATGATGCCAGCAATTCTGAAAGAGAATATGGCGCTTTACCTCCATCCTGGATCAATCTATATTTGATATCTTCCTTAAACTCATTTATACTACATAAGTACTGATTTGTATTTGATCTCCCATTTTGAAAATGTGATTGGAATACAATAGCAGATCATTCTGGATATAGCAGATTATTTAAACCCTGTTTTTGTCTGTTTACTCATTCCATGGTTCTCTCTCTGTTTCTTGTACCTTCCAGTTTAAATTTCAAGGATCCACAAGCAGTAAGAGCACTAACATGTACGCTGCTGAAAGAAGATTTTGGACTTCAGATAGATATACCATTAGAAAGGCTTATTCCAACTGTTCCCTTGAGACTTAATTATATCCACTGGGTTGAAGATCTAATCGCTCAGCAAGATACTGCAGCTAAAGGTTCTGTTACATGGGGAATAGACATAGGTATGTTGTAGACTACATGAATGTGGTCATGCAGTCACCAGGAATTAAACTAAACTCAAAAGGAAACTACTTTTTAAAACTTAATGTTTATGTCTGTCAAACTCCCAGCCCACGGACCAGATGGATCACATGCTTGGCTATGCCCACAACTGGTTTAGCAAAGAGGAAAAAAGTCCCAATACACCACATGATGCTGCCATGATGCTGTGCATTTGACACCCCTGTCTTAAGGAGTAGCAAAAAAGATCCTCTTTTTTATGCAGAATTCATTTAGTAAAGATTTACTTGATGCAATCAACTAATACCCTGTGATTATCTTGGAAAGGCTTCAAAGTTAGTATGTTTTTCCTATTTTTCACTTTTAATTAATCTAATTTCCCCTTCTTGAATGTAATATAGGTACTGGTGCATCCTGTATTTACCCATTACTTGGTGCAACTTTGAATGGATGGTATTTTATTGCAACAGAAGTGGATGATATATGTTTCAGCTATGCCAAGAAAAATGTAGAGCAAAATAACTTGTCTGATCTTATAAAAGGTAACATTTTGTTTGTCTTTGATAATACCTAGGCAGAGTACTTTATCTGCTGTTTTAGAACAAAATCATATAAAATACATGATTTAGAGGTTATTTGTTCTGATTCACAGGGTTCTTTTTAAACTACTTTGTTAAACACTACTGGCAATGAATAGGAAATCAATTATCAAAACATCTAGCTTTCCTTCCAATTACTCCAGTAGTTCCATTAGGAATAGATAATAATGACAAATTGTTAAAGGCTAATTATTACATTTATTTTACTATATGAATTTCCAATCATCCCTTTTAATAGTTGTACTACTAGGTTTATAATAAAAATGTAGCTATTAAACTGAGCATCTAAGGCAAGGGTCTTCAAACTTGGCAAATTTAAGACTTGTGGACTTCAATTCCCAGAATTTCTGAGCTAACATGACTGGAGGAGGAATTCTGGGAGTTGAAGTCCACAAATCTTAAACTTGCCCAGTTTGAAGACCCCTGATCTAAGATCTAGAATACTTCACTTGTGTTTGGAACATGAAGTGCTAACAACCTCTGTTGTATTAACAGAGGGATACAATCAAGATCAAGGGAAGTATTAATACCACTCTTTAAAGCTTTAGTAAGACCACACCTAGAGTACTGCATCCAGTTCTGTTCACCACATTACAAAAAAGATGTTGAGACTCTAGAAAAAGTACAGAGAAGAGCAACCAGGATGATTAGGGGACTGGAGGCTAAAACGTATGAAGAATGGTTACAGGAACTGGGCTTGGCTAGTCTAGTAAAGAGAAGGACCAGGGGAGACATGATAGCAGTCTTCCAATATTTGAAGGGCTGCCACAGAGAGGAAGGGGTCAAGCTATTTTCTAAAGCACCTGTAGGCCAGACAGGGAATAATGGATGGAAACTGAACAAGGAGAGATTTAATCTGGAAATAAGGAGAAACTTTCTGACAGAACAATCAACCAATGGAACACCTTGCCCTCAGAAGTTGTGGACCATCATCACTTGAGACTTTGAAGAAGAGATTGGACTGCCATTTGTCAGAAATGGTGCAGGGTCTCCTGCTTGGGCAGGAGGTCGGACTAGATGACCTACAAGGTCCCTTCCAACTCTGATTATCTGTTATCTGTTAACCTAGATAAATATTTATTTTTCATTTTGATGTATTAGGAACAATCTCTAATGTTTGAATGAAAGACTGTCTACTAATTATTTCTCTTTATTTTTCTTCTAGTGGTTAAAGTACCACAAAAAACACTACTCCTGGATGCGTTAGAAGAAGAGTGTGAAATTATTTATGATTTCTGTATGTGCAATCCTCCATTTTTTGCCAACCAACTAGAAGCAAAGGTTTGTTTATTATGAGCTTATCAATGGACCTTTTCTTCTTCATTTGATGAATACTTATTGTCAGAGAGGATATTTCATATTTATAATGCTTGAAGTCAAATGGTGATGTTATAACTGAAACAGAACATGTAAAAATTATCCCATTTGTTTATTTGCATAATAAGGTAAAATAAAGAATTCCTCAAATTCATAAGGCTCAGGTCGGGACACATCTTACTCCAGCTTTTTGTTTCTCATACTTGCCAAACAGATGCCTTTGAGATGCTTACAAATGGGAAATGTACATTGTTTCGGATGAATAGATATATACATTTTATTTCTTTGATAACTATGAAAATGTCTCACTTTTTTTCACTGTGCAGCCTACATTGCTGCAGTTTCTTGGTGATTTCCTATCCCTGTTTATCTTCTTTGAAATCAACCAAGGCCCGAGAGTTGTTGCCATCTGCTGTAAAGCAAAATTGAACTCTTCTCTAATTTGGCTACAGGAAAAGATTATGAGACACGAAACCAATGTCTGTCATATAATTTCTTCAGTTTACAATGGATCTTAATTGAGAATTTATCTTTTACATTTCTATTAAACATGTGTCAGTCTGTTTCATGGTAATGAGCACCTTTATCTCATGCATTTATTGTTATTTGTAGGGAGCAATAATACCAGCATTATTACTCAGCCTTCCATCCTTCCAGGGTTGGTAAAATGACATCTTTAATGTCTTTTTCATACCTTGATTGTATTTGAGTATATGAGTACCCATGTATCTAATCCTTGTTCATTCAATTCTTGTTTTGTTTTGAACTCACCCTTTTCATTCAAAATGTCTTTATATCTAGTAATACTTCCCATTTTACAAACATTTGGGTATACAAGTGCTTCTATCTTTGATAACCAGACTGGTATCTTCATATAATGCTGTTCCCTGGTTTTTTCCCATACACATAACAATGCATCCCTGACCATATGCCTTTGAAAGTACCCATGTGCTTCTACTATACCACAAAAATGCATGCCAGCCCATTTGTAAGTAAAGTCATGTCCTTCCAATGTTTATAACCTTTTGTTCCTCAACAATATCCATTATTTCATCCATCCTAAAGCCATGGCCTGATAGTATATCTCCCAATTAGGTAATTCAAATCCTCCCCTAGTTCTGGCATCCTGTAGCATTTTAACATTAATTTGTGCTTTCTTCCCTTGCCATATATATTTCAATACCATTTTATTAATATCTTCAAAGTATTTTTTTTCTCTAACTTTATCGGAATTATTTGAAATAGATTAACACTTTGGGCAATATGTTCATCTTAATCGCCACAATTCTTCCTTTAAGGAAAACTGCATATTACCCCATTTCTCTAACTCTGTCTTTATCTGCTGTTTCAATTTATAATAATTGTCTTCTTTAATTGTTCCACACCTTGCTGTCAACTGTATTCCCAAATATTTAACTTTTTTTACAATCTGAATATCTGTACTTTTTGACAGTTCCTTTTTTTGTTTCTCTGTCATATTCTTCACCACTAACTTAGTTTTCCCTTTGTTTATTTTTAATCCAGCCATTCTCCCATATTTTTCTGTTCTATTTATCAGCCTAGGTCATGTTCCGAGAGATTCTTCTGGTATAAAAATGAGGTCATCTACAAATGCCTGTAATTCGTTCACCTCTTTTCTTATTTCCATCCCTTTTATTTCCTTATCTTTCCTAATAGTTCTATTTAACACTTCTAAAGCTAATATAAACAAAAATGATGATGTCTTGTTCCTTTCTCAATATGAATTTTTTCTGTCAATTTTCCATTAACCAATACCTTTGCATATTGTTTATAATATGTAGTCTTAATCATATTAATAAATATTTCCCCAAACTCCATTTCCTTCATTTGTATCAACATAAATTGCCAATTCACATTGTCAAAGGCCTTCTGTGCATCTAGGAATATCAAGGCCATCTGCTTCTCTGGATGTGTTTCGTAATATTCCAACGTATTTAAGATTGTTCTCATATTGTCTCTTGTTTGTCTCTTAGGTAAAAATCCATTTTGATCAGGATATATAAATTGGTTTAAATATATTTCAGTCTTGCAGCCATTATTGATGCAAATATCCTGTAATCCGAGTTTAACAGCAATATTGGCCCATAATTCTTTACTTGTTGTAAATCAGTATCCTCTTTTGGTATAAGAGTAATATATGCTTTCCATCCATGAGTTAGGGGTTTTAGCTTTAGTCAGAATTTCATTTACAACTTCTAATAATATATCACTTATAGAGTCCTGTAAAACTTTATACATTTCTGCTGGCAGGCCATCTGGCCCTGGTGTTTTTCCATTATTTTGTCTTTTAATTGTTTCCATTAATTCCATCATTGTAATTTTCCCTTCCAACATCATTTTAATTTCTTCTGGCACTTTAGGTAGTTCCATCTTCTTTAGATATTCCTCTATTTCTCCTTTCTCTACTTGTTCTTCTTTATATAATTTTCTATAATATTTTTGTATTATTTCTTTCTTATCTTTCATTCCTATAACACAAGTTCCCTTTATCATCCATTAGTTGAGATATCCTTTTCTTTTCTTTCTCTTTTTCTCAATTTGTACACCTGGCTTATTTATTTTTTGTGCTAGTTCTTTGTCTATTATTTCCATTTTATGTTTTGTCAAAGTCATTTCATCTTGAGTTCCTTTATTTTGCAGATTTTTTTTTGCAGTTCTTCCAGTTTTTTATATTCTTGTAACAATTTTTGTGCTTGTCTTTTCTTTCTATTTCTCTTTCCAGTATATGTTATTTTAGTTCTCTTATGTAAGCTTTAGCTGTATTCCACACATTTAATTAGGTTTCTTCTTTCTTATTTTGTTCGAAGAAAATTTTTAATTCCTTTTCCATGTATTCAATATATTCTTTTTCTCTCAGTATTAGATTATTCATTGTCCATCTTGACTTCTTCTTTTGTCCTTTCCATATTACTTTAATCAGACAATGATCTGCCCATATATTTGTTTCATTGCTTATGTTTTGTATATTAGCAATTATCCATGTTGTTGTCCATATCATATCTATTCTGGACCAAGATAAGTGTCTATTTGAATAAAATGTATATTGTTGCTTTTCTGGATATCTTTCTCTCCATGCTTCCTGAACCATGCATCTCTCCATCATTTAAAAAATGACTTAGGTAGTATTCTTTTGTTTGTGTTTTGTAGTCCTTTTTTATATCTACTATTGCATTGTAACCTCCAATAACACAAATATGTTCATGTTTCCAGTTCTGCTATTTTTTTTATGTAGTTTGTCATAAAATTCATCTTGTCTTTCATTTGGGGCATAAATAGCCACTAGTAATGAAATATCCTTTTATAGTTCATCAATATTTCAACTATCAGTACTCTCCCTTCATTGTCCTGGTAAATTAATTCCGTTTTTATAGTCTTTTATATATAAAGCTATTTCTCTTTTGCTTTGTTGTGCCAATGTAGTGTATAATCTTCCAATCTTAGGATGGTCTAATACTTTCTCATATTGTTTCTTAATATGCACTTCTTGCAAACAAATTATATCCAATTTTAGTTTTTCTAATTTATTAAATATTCTTTCCCTTTTGATTGCAGAATTTAATCCATATATATTAATCATCATTAACTTAATTTCTTCATCCATGGTCTTATTTGTGATATGCTTTAGTCACCCTTGTCACTCTCATTTCTCTGCTGTCTTGGTCTCTTGTCTTCCCTGGTTGTTTTCTCTTCCTGCTCTTTTTCTTCTTCTCTTTGTTGTCTCTCCTCCCTCTCTGCAATTTCTTCTCGCAGTTTTATTTCTTCCATGTCTCTTCTTTTTTCACCTTCATATTCTCTGAAATATTGGTCATAAAATAATTCTGCTTTCTCAATTATATCTAGCTGTGCTCTCATCAAGTCACCATTATTCCCTCTGGTACCAGCCCATCTAAAACTAATTTCTCTTTTAATCAAGCATTTTGTCAAAAACTGATATTTTCTTCTCAGATCTTTTATACTTCTTGATATTTGTTTCAACACAGTTATCTCCTTTCCTTTATATTTTAATGGTTCGTCTTTCACCATCTTTATTATCTCTGTTCTTATGGCTTTCTTTGTAAATCTAATATGCACTTTTCTTGGTAGCTTATTTCTCATTCCATATCTGTTCTAAACTCTGAAGATTTCATCCATATCATTTCCTTTTTTTTCTTTTCTCTGGCTGCTGCAAGTAAGTCTGCCATTTGCTGCAAGTAAGTCTGCCATTAGATAATAATCGTTTTTGTCTTCTACAACATTTTGAAATCTTAGATAATAATCAGCCTTGTTCATCTCCAACATTATTTTCTTTCTACTATAGAAGTTTTTTCTTCCATTTTCCCCATTTGTTCCTCATTCTTCATAATCATTTGTTGGATATTCTCCCTTCTACATTATCTATTTTTCCTTCCATCTTCCCTACTTTTTCATCTACTTTCTCTTTGCCATTTGATCTTACATTGTTTTAATTTCCGCCTGCATTGTCACCCCCTTTTCTTGTTGAATAATCAAATCAAGAGAACTCTGCCCTCTACAACTGGATGTCACAGAAGATGCTGAGAATGGTGCAGATGTCACTGTTTTTTTCATCTTGAGATTTTTGACTAATTTTCTCTTACCAATTTATAATCCACAAGATCTTTCCCCAACAAAAGAAACTTTCGTCAGGTTCTTCTATACCTTAATCCAATATATTCCATCGTGATAATACTGTAATCCAACAAGAAGATATATATAAAAAAAGAAAATCACCAAGAGAGCTCATTAAAAATGGGAGAGCTCAAGAAAAAAAAAGGAAACATTAAAAAAGAAAGAGAAGATTAAGTCCAAAAATTAACTCTACCAATAATAAAAAAGGAGAAAGAATAGTGCAGTCTAAATTTTAAAAAGTTAATATCCATAAGAAAGGAAAAAGGAAAAAATAAAAATAAGGAATGAAAAAAGAAAAACCTTTAACAATATCCACTAGGAACAAATGATTAAAATCCAGCTGTAAAACTCTTGTGTCATCGTTTGTCAATGTACAGTCTCGCTATTTCTTCTTTGTCACTATCCAAACAGCTTACACAGAAGAAAAAAATAATAATAAGCAATTTAGTGAAAGGAGTTCTGGTTTCTGTTTCTTTGTGTCTTTGTTTCTTTTAGTGTACAAGGATTACACTTTTTCCAGTACAAGTTCTCACTGTAACCCTCTATCCCTGTAGATATATGTCTTTAGTCTTCTTTTGGTGTCGAGGTCAGTTCACCTTTATCTTCAATTGCCCCCCCCCCAGCAGGTGGCACTGTTGCATTGCTTTTCCTTTAACTTAAAATGTTAAAATTATTTGTAAGCCTTTTAAAAGTTTTTTTTTTTTAATTTAAATCAGGGAAAAGTAATGATTCAAAAGTAAAATAATCCAATTTCTTTTCTTGGTCACCTTAGTTCATTAGGTTCAATTAATCCAGTGCAGTTTCAAAAATAATTGTAAAGAGTTCTTACTCTTTGTTCAATAATTAATGGCTTCCTCTTTCTATTTGTGTCAGAAACAGCTTTCCCCGCCGCTTTCTTCGGGGGGGGGGGGCGCGGGGGGGGGTAAATGCCACTCACTCTTTAGTTCTGGCTTTCTCTTCACCCTTTTCAGGGGGCTCTTTCTTTGTTATTCAAAAAGTTTGATGTTTGATCACACTCTTTCCTTCTTTTCACCAGAGACTGTCCCAGCTTTGTAGCGGTTTGATGACCGCTTTCTTTTTCTTTTTTTTTTTGGAACAAATTTTATTGATTTTAAAGACAAACAAACCATCATTAACCATTAAATACATAAAACCTCTTTCCATTATTAATTTTGCAAGTAAAGTAGAATATTATTTTATGCAACATAATTCTGTTTTACACCATTTCAATATAAACATATAGATATCTCTTAACAAATTTCTCATTATTTCTCTTTTCGTATTCAATTTCATTGTTACTATTATTATTTTCTATATTTATCCAGTTTATAGTCATCATCTTCATTCCTCTCTGACTTGATTACCATTATTCTCATCCAACATTCCTCCGAGGTTTTATTAATTCTCAAACAAAACATAGATACACAAAACACAAAAATATAAAACTTCTTTTAAGAAAGTAGTTTGGCCCCAGATTACCTCTCTTTGTATGGACTAATTAAATTCGTGCTCATCTTACATATCATTACCTATCTTATTTACCATTCTATATCTTCTATATAACTTCTCCCCGCTTTTCATTCTTCTTATTTCTATTTTATTTAATTCATTTTAATTTAAATCATTGTATTTGTATTTTTTGTCCATTCTTTCCAAATTATCCATTTATCTCATTCCCTATAGTAAGAAAAATAAAAGAATTTCTCCTGAAATCACTGATCAGAGTATGATGCTTTTCTATCCTCCCCTAAATTAATATTTAAAATAACGCCTGATACCCAATCTGATTCTGCTTAGTACATTCTACCTACTAACCTTTAAAGAGAAAAAATAATAAATTCATAATAATTAATATAATTAGATAATAAATCTAAATATTAAATCTTATAACATTCCGATTGTCTATTTCAAAAAACAAGTGCTACAATTTTATTAAATTTTAAAATCTCTCATTACTAAACATTTCAATATTTTAATCTTTTATTAATTCTTATAACATTCTAGTTTTCTATTTCTAATACATAGTACCATCTTATGTACCTTGCAGAATCTTCTTTTTTAAAGAAATTACACCTTACCCTTTATCCCTAAAAAAAAATCCTTTTTTCCCATCTTGTTTCACACCTTTGTGGCTTTTCCCTTCCTTTCTTATCCCCCCTGGCCTTTTTACCCCCCCCCCCACTAACCTCCGCCTTTTTAGCTTTCCCTCTCTGTTGTAATCCTTTCTCCTTTTGCTCAGTAACATTAAGTTGGTTTTGCATTTTATTTTTTCCTTTCTTAACTGTTTTTTTAAGTCTTAAATCCTTCATTTTCCTTCCTTTCTTTCTCCTTTCTCTCTTAATTAATTTTTTAGATTCACTGAAGATGGCATCTTCTTCTTCTTTTTCTTCTTCTCCTTCTATTTCCTCCATCTGTTGTTGTGTTTGCTGATAAATAGCAAGCGCCATTTCTAAAGAAAGGAAAGCTTCTTTCACAGCGTCCTTACTTTCTTGATATTCCTTTCTAAGTTCATCATCAGATAAAGCCATTCTTTGTTCTTCTTAGAGCAACCAAAATGTTTCAAAAGTTAAAACAATTCCTCAAAGTCCCAGAGACATCAATCAGTCCAAACAACGCACAAAGTTCTCGCTTTCTCTTCCTGGGGTGGTATTAGTAACAGGGAAAAGAAAAAAAGCCCAATCTGTATTTTACAGCCTTGTTGCAATCAATTTCTACTCTCAAGATCTTCAAGGCATCTCCTCCAGCAAGATCTTAATATTTTTTTTTGTCCTCTCCCTTCCCACTTATAACAAGAAGCCAAGTTTTTACCTTTTATAAAAAACAACAGGTTTCTCAATGGCCATTTGTTGATTCCATAGGGAAGGAGAGTAAACTTTTCTTTTCAGCACCTCAATTTTGCCGCTTGAAATCCTCCTCTGGAAACAAAGTATTTTTCAAAAAGTCATAGTTCTCAGGATTAAACTCCTCTTAAAATCCTGGATCAGCCAAAAAACTTTCTCTTGTAAACTTTCTCCCCTCTTCCTCCTGCTCAGTCTTACCCAGCTGCTGGCTTCTTTGTGGTGGCCATTTCAGACCGCCGCTCGACCGCCTTGAGAAAAGGGGGTTTTGCTGGCTGGGCAGAGGGTCTGCAACACCCCCAGACCCCTCACCAGCTCCCCCCTATCTTTGGCTACCTCTGCAAGGCAGCCTTAGCCTCCAAACCGGTCTGGATCGGAGGCACCAAAACAGCTAGTGCGGCAGGGATCGTGCAGGATTGTGAAACCCTGCCGCTGGCGAAGCCGACAAACCGGAAGTTCCGCTTTCTTTTCAAGTCAGCCAGAGAGGCTATCTCTCGATCTACTAGGGATATTGTGATATCCCTGGGATCAGCAGAGTGTCCTCTCCTCAATCATCATCTCTCCAAGACAATTTAGATCCAAAGGACCACCAGCTTTCAGGATATCGAGATCCTTGGAGTCCCTAGAGATTCAAAATATAAAATATAATCAAAAATATAGATATCATGGGAAGTATATCCTGGACCACAGATATTATTAAATTGTTGTTGTTAGTTGCGAAGTTGTGTCCGACCCATTGCAACCCCACGGACAACCTTCCTCCAGGCCTTCCTTCTACCATCTTCTGGAGTCCATTTAAGCTCACGCTTACTGCTTCAGTAACTCCAGCCACCTCATTCTCTGTCGTCCCCTTCTTCTTTTGTCCTCAATCATTCCCAGCATTAGGTTCTTCTCCAATGAGTCCTTCCTTCTTATTTGGTGGCCAAAGTATTTGAGTTTCATCTTCAGGATCTGGCCTTCTAAAGAGCAGTCAGGGTTGACTTCCTCTAGGACTGACCGGTTTGATCACCTTGCAGTCCAAGGGATTCGCAGGAGTCTTCTCCAGCACTATTGTTCAAAGGCCTCAATTCTTTGGCGCTCAGCCTTCCCTTGGCCTAACCATACATTGAAACTGGAAAAACCATAGCATTGACATTTTTGTTGTCAGGGTAATGCCTCTGATTTTTAGTATGCTGTCTAGATTTGCCATAGCTTTCCTCCCCAACAGCAAGCATCTTTTAACTTCTTGGCTGTAGTCCCCATCCTGGAGCCCAGGAAAATAAAATCTGTCATTACCTCCATTTCTTCCCCATCTATTTGCCAGGAACTGAGAGGCTGGATGCCATGATCTTAGTTTTTCTTAATGTTGAGTTTCAAGCCAGCTTTTGCACTCACATCAAGAGACTCTTTAGTTCCTCTTCATTTTCTGCCATTAGAGTGGTATCATCTATATATCTGAGGTTGTTGATATTTCTCCTGACAATCTTAATTCCAACTTGTGATTCATCCAGCCCTGCCTTTCTCATGATATGCTCTGCATATAAGTTAAATAGGCAGGGTGACGGTATACGGCTTTGCCAAACTCCTTTCTCGATTTTGAACCAATCAGTGGTTCTGTGTCCAGTTCTCACTGTTGCTTCTTGACTCACATAGAGGTTTCTCAAGAGATAAATAATATGGTCTGGTACTCCCATCTCTTAAAGAACTTGCCACACTTTGTTGTGATCCACACAATCAAAGGCTTTAGCACAGTCAATGAAGCAGAAGTAGATGTTTTTCTGAAACTCCCTAGCTTTCTCCATGATCCAGTGTATGTTGTCAATTTGATCTCTAGTTCTTCTGCCTCTTCAAAATCCTGCCTGTACTTCTGGTAGTTCTTGGTCCACATACTGCTTGTAGGATTTTGAGCATAACTTTGCTAGCATGTGAAATGAGTGCAATGGTGTGATAGTTTGAACATTATTTGGCATTGCCCTTCTTTGTAATGGAATATAAACTGACCTTTTCCAATCCTGTGGCCACTGTTGAGTTTTCCAAATTTGCTGGCATATTGAATGTAGCACTTTTACTGCATTGTCTTTTAAGATTTTGACTCTTAATTCCAAATCTTAAAATTCAAATTCAATTATTAAATTACAATATATCAGTTATTAAGGAGTGCACATTTTTACTATAACCATCTTCCTTTTTTTCTTTTACTTTTTTGGAGGGGAAGATCAGTTAATTCTACATTAAAATAATGTTTAAAGTTATAACTAAAGTTATAAACTAATGAGACATTTGTCTTATTATAACTGGGTACATTTTTATTGTTTTAATAAGAACTGTGAATTGTAAGGTCCAATACCTTTTAGTTAAATCATTCAATAACTGGGTACATTTTTATTGTTTTAATAAGAACTGTGAATTGTAAGGTCCAATACCTTTTAGTTAAATCATTCAATACAAGACAAATTGCATTGATCCTATAATTTCAAATTTAAGAAAATTCTATTAATCAAAGTTCTTACCAATTTTACTTGATCTTCAAAAAACCCCAAAATGTTGCATGTTTCCATTTTGCTTTTGTGACATGTCTGTTTATTTATGTATGGTTGTATGTGGGTGTATATTTCCAATAATTATGACTTCTCATTTTAGTAATAGCAGATATTGGTAAAATTCTATAATAAATTTATTACCACACTAATAATTTTAGATTTTTTTATTATAGCAAAACAGTGCAAAACATACACTAATGAATTTATTCCACCAGATTTAATTCCACAGGGGAGTGTTTTTAGTGCTTCTATGTATAAATTGATAACAGTCAAAAGTATAAATCATATGTTTCTAGCACATCCTCTTAAAAAAGGCTTCTTTCTTCTAGCAAAAATCTTTCCATCATAAAAAATAAAGAATTGTGAGATTAAAGCCATTGTTAAACATGTCTATTATATCAGTTACTGAAAATTGTTCTTTGGTTGGGTTTTTTCACTATTTTTTAAAAAACAGAGATAATTAATTTCATCTTTGTCATTCTACCTTTTGGGCATTAGAATTGCCAATAGTAAATGATTCTTTTTTGATTGTGAAATAAATAAGATTCTGTTACATTTTGATACTGTTAATTTTTACTATTAAAGTAAAATAGTATGATTCCTTACATGTATTTTATGTTTTCTTATTTATAGTAAATCTGCAAAAAACAGTCCATTAACTCTTAATTATATGTATTATAAGGCTATGTTGCCTGCCTGAGCAGGAAACTATTTATTTTAAATATGTTAATTCAAGTTATTACTTTCTTGCATCCTAGTTAAATTCATAACAAGCCCAGATGCTACTGTTGTAGTAATGGAGAATACATGTACCATAAGGTTGAGTGGTTAGATTATTGACATCTTGGATAAATATCAATTTAGATGACACCAGAAAGTAATTAGAAAAGCCACCCAATTTTTTTAAAGAAAATGTGAAAATATAAGTTACTAGTATATGTTGCTAATCATTTTACCAACAGCTTTCTGTCTTATTTGAACGTTATCCAATTGCTTATGATAAAGCAATTAATTTCATCTTTCTAATGAATGGCAAAATTTAGTTTAAGCTATTAAATTATTCCAGATCTATTTTCTTAAATAGCTTTGTTTTGCTTGTATTGTTTCTTGAAGTTATACGGCAATGGCAGAAAAAATTGTTAATCAAAGGAAAATAAGATATGACATAATTAGCTCACAGGAAAAAATAATAGCTATTAGTTGTTTACATTTTAGCTTGCAAACAAATGGTTTATTTTCCAGGGAGTAAATTCTCGTAATCCTAGAAGGCCACCTCCTAGTTCAGTCAATACAGGAGGCATAACTGAGATCATGGCTGAAGGAGGAGAGCTAGAATTTGTCAAGAGAATCATTCATGATAGCTTGCAACTTAAAAAAAGATTACGGTAAGAAATTACATAAAATTAAAAGGCACTGGCATTTAGTATAAACTGTAGGTCTGTATTTTTAAAAAAAACCAAAAATATGGAAAATAATAGCTATTAGTTGTTTACATTTTAGCTTGCAAACAAATGGTTTATTTTCCAGGGAGTAAATTCTCGTAATCCTAGAAGGCCACCTCCTAGTTCAGTCAATACAGGAGGCATAACTGAGATCATGGCTGAAGAAGGAGAGCTAGAATTTGTCAAGAGATTCATTCATGATAGCTTGGTCTGTATTTGTAGGTCTGTATTTAAAAAAAAACCAAAAATATGGAAATTTTACACACACACACACACACAATCATAATTAGCTTCAGAATAAATTCTTCAATATATTAAGGAATTGTAGCCATAAATTTATCATTCCAATGTTGAAGGACAAGTTTCTTAATAATAAGAAACAATATGAAGGATGAGAAGAATCCATTTCCATTATCCATTCATCAGTTCCTATGTACTAGATATGTTCAAAACAATATGGACATCCACAAATATTACAACTTGATTTAAAGTCTAATCAATATATGCAATGCTTTTTTCATGGCATATAATATATTTTGTATATTATATAATATATTTTGCATCCAAAATAGTCTGCTTAATTCAGGTACCATGTATAAAAAGCTATGAAAGAAGAATTTGACCTTGGTTGTTTGCTTGCAAACATTTCATTACCTAATGAAGAAATATTACTGATGATATGACATTTAGAGAGTAAGAAAACAACAACTTATTACCCTTCTTCTTCATCAGAGGAAACAACAGCAAATTAGAAATGAAAATCTTATTGAAAATCGGTCCACACTAACCAAATGCTCCATTATCAAAATAACAACCGGGCCTTCCACAAGATGCCCAGAATCATGATGTTGACATGGTGGCAAACATACATGTTTTCATTCTCTTTGATCTAATTTTTCACATTTTGAAAAGACCAGAGCAATATTTTTTCCAGCAGCCAGCTTCCAGCTAAGCAGAGATTAATACCAAACAACCAAAAGAAATTAAAACTAATCAAAGAACTACCAAAAAGAAAATCAGAATGTCAGTTTTAAATAAAGCAAGAATAAATATTAATTATTTGTATCTTAATGTAAAGTTGTTTGCAGTTTCAAAAAAGTCAGAGTCATCCATTCAAAAAAGGTTAGTTCCAAGAAAGAGAGCCACCCCAATACATCACAGTCCAATTTCTTCTACTGATTTAGAAATATATTTCCTTTACTTGAACTTTATTTCCCACTTCTGAAATGTTGTTTTTCCTTATTAAAGGTGGTATAGTTGTATGTTGGGAAAGAAATGCAGTTTGGCACCATTGAAAGAAGAACTACGAATCCATAGAGTAAGTAGTTCTCTAAAGACACTAAATTATCTTCTACTTAAAAATTTGTAACTAGACTGCCACTTACATAAAGTTACATCTTAAAAAAAGTAGTCAGTTTGTTTACTATGCTTAGTTAAACTTCTAATAAGAAAGAAATGTAGCTCTGAATCTCTTATAAAGAAGCATTAAACCACTGTTTTTTCTTCAGTGTAGATCTATTAGAAGCCAATATTGGTACTATTTTGGGATGTGCATTGCAGGATTTGCTTTTGTAGCTTGCTTGTTTTCCATATGGATTGTACATAGATATCTGGAGCAGAAAAAATGCTTTTTCTTCTATTTAAATGCAATTACTGTTCCTTCCTGTCTGACCAGTCACTCATCCTCTGCTGTTTCTCTTTTGAAGAAATTTTAAAGTAGTGCTAAGAATTAGGATGAAATTATTCTTAATGTTTCCCTGCTTGATTATACAAAAACTGTAACTACCTAAAGGAAGTTATATGGGAGAATTTGTAAATTTATCTAAATTCTGTGGTGTAGAATAATAAGTAGTATAGTTTACTTTTCTTAGTGAATTCAAAGGACATCATACATACACACTAGCATGCTATAAAAGTTCCATTCAAGTTTCTTTGAGTCAACAAAGTGGCTGAATCACATGTAACATGAAGTTGTCAGTTCATATTTGACCTTCAGATCATAGTGCTCTTCAGACCTGCTATATTTGCATATTTCGATTATTCTTATTTGGCTCTATGCAAATTGGGCAAAAATATCCACTATCGAAAACTTGTCTCTTATGTTTATATTTCATTCACACGGATGTATATGTACACTATCTCATAAATTGCTCAACAATTTATATCATCTCAAATTCAGCCTCTCCCACATATATAAGAAAACAGCATGCAGGGTTAAAATTCCACATACCATCACTCATATAAGACCTGTGTTTCCTGTTTAACCTACCAAACTTCCAGTCAGCAGGTTTGTGGAAGTGCACTTTGTGAGCTGGGCACTATATATTTCAAGACTTATGTGGGCTATAACTTATTTAGATATGCTCTTCATACTATTCTTTATTTTTATTTTTGTAACAAGTTAGTTGTAAAAAATACATTGTTGATTTAAATTATTTTTTGATGTTATGTCATATATCTCTTAAATTGTCATTGGATAGTTGCAGAATACAGCTTTTGGAAACTGAAAAGGCTTTTAAAGGCTGATTTTATTTTTCCGTGCAGGTTCCTAAAGTCACCCACACTGAATTCTGCCAAGGTCGTACTATGCGGTGGGCCCTGGCTTGGAGTTTTTATGAAAATGTCAAAGTTCCAGTAAGTGATTCTCGTGTCCTCTTTCAGTACCTACATTGAATCTTCATAGGGCATCATTTACAGGAAGTCTTCAACTTACAACTATTTATTTAATGAAAATTCAAAATTACTACAGCATTGAAAAAAGTGACTGATGATTGGTCCCCAAATTTATGCTATCACAGCATCCCCACAATCATGTTATCAAGCTTCGAGTATTTGGCAACCAACCAACCAACATACATACATACATATGCACATATACACACATACACACATACAAAGAGAGAGAGCGCATCCCAGGGATATGTGACACCATTTGCTACCTTCCCAGTCAACTTCCAACAAGTAAAGTTAATGGGGGAAGCAAGTTTCATTTAACAATCAGGTGAATTATTCACAACCATCAAGTAAAGCCCCACTTATTATTCGTGGCACAAAAGATCTTAAAATCAGAAGTGACTAACTTGCTTAGCAACATAAATTCTGGCCTCAATTATGGTTTTAAGTCAAGAATTACTCCTGTGACTGATTGCACATTTTCAGTTTTTTCAGAGCAAATATAGAGGGATTGGAATACCTTGTTGATGAAACACATTCAGATCCCTTTTTATTTCTATGGCTTACTGGGATGATTCTTCAGATCCCGGTGTTGAGTTATCCTTTATACAGGAGAGCATTTCCTAATATAGTGTACTTGAGAGAAAATTTTATACGCATGTCTTAAGACATTAAACAGATTAATGTGGACAACACCACTAATGAGTGCAAAGATTTGTTGTTCCATTGCCTTCACCTCGTGCAAGTGGAGACCATTAATCATATGTGATTGAAAATTATACTATTTGTCTTAACTTGTATAGTCAAATTCAAGAGGGAGAAATAGTAAGTGGCCCTCTTTGTTGGAAGATGGCCTTTGCCCTTGTGGGATCTGACTTCTCAGGCACTATTGTTGTCAGTCAAAAATTATCAATTGTTTCAGCAAACAATAAAGATACTAAAATAATTCAACTACTTATTACTAAATAAGTGGAGGTGGTGATAATTTTAGGGTTGTTCCCTCAGATGTAACTATATTATTGCAGTTCGCAGAATACTTAGAATATGTAACTTAGCTTTAGGTTGCCTCAAAAATGTATGGGATACATTCTAACATGTAGGAAAAATTGGAAAAATTTACAGAGGGAAATTACCTCTTTGTGGTTTTCTTCCCTAGCTTTCTTCCTCCCCGGATGGATGGATGGATGGATGGATGGATGGATGGACGGACAGACAGACAGACAGACAGACAGACAGATAGAAAATGATAGAAGCTTTCTGTCGAGCCATCAATTTTTGAGCAATTCTCTTGTGAATTTATTTAGTCCAAAATCAGATTTCTATCTTTATGAATTCCATTTCCTTTCCCAGTCCCACTGATAATCCCTTCTGTTATGTTCACCATGTTCAGATATAGCTTTCCACTGGCATTTTGTGGGGAGGAGAATGGCTGTATAGTCAAGAATGAGATAGCAGATCTTTCTATGAACTCACTAAATATATGTACTCTAGGATCAAAGTCCTTTCAATGTTCTCTTCTTGTTCTTTAGGATATCACTTTGTTTTTCTAATTATTTTGTTCAACTTGAATATTGTATTTCCCCCCCTCAGTCACCTCCTTCTAAGAAAAGGAAACTAGAAAAACCTCGGAAACCAATCATATTTCTTGTCTTGGCATCTACTGTCAAAGAGTTAGGTATGAAAGCTTCATCTGTAGGAATCAATGCTGTTGAAGGATTAGAAGTTGTTGCAGCATGGATTAGAAAACTCCTCACTGACCTGAAGGTATGCTAACTTTTTAAAATTCTGCTTCAGGCAGCTGCCAGTAGTCAAAGAAGAGCCACACTATAGTTTGATGTTATTCCCTTCAATAGGTCCAGCATAAAACACTTCCGTGTGGAAAAGATGAGGTCAGCTTATTTCTAACAGCTGTGGAAAATTCCTGGATACATTTAAGGAGAAAAAAGAGGGACAGAGTCCGGCAACTGCGTGAACTTCCTCGGGCATCTGAAGATTTCCTGCAATCAGCAGAAGAAAAGAATCAGAAAACACCCTGTAACATCTCTGAGTGTGAAGGAAATGCAAATGAATCTACTAAAAAATCATCTGAGGTACTTTGTCTTGATGTTGAGTCACCAGAAGGTAATGGACTCAATAATATACCTGCAATTCAGGAGGAAAATGTCCAGGGATCCACCGAGGAAAGCAGCAGTGCAGAGGAACCATCCCTTATTTCAGAATCCAAAGATATTTCCAGTAATCAAAACGAAGGGACCATGACCTTTGCTTCTGAAATTCTGACTCTTGAAACTGGACAGAACGATACAGGAGAATGGTTCCTTTTCAAATGTATGTTAATTGTGAAGAAAGAAGGTCCTGATATTTTAGTAGAAATGCACTGGATTGCTGGACAGAACAGAGACTTAATGAATCAACTGTGCACTTACCTAAAAAATCAGATGTTTCGTTTGATCACAAATTAGACATATGGATGTATGGAAGAATTATCCTTTGTAATATTGCTTTTGTATTTAATAGCATTCACAATGGCACCTCTTATAGGTAATAGGTCCTAAAAATTTCTGAAATTTGAGGTATTTATGATTAGTTTAAAAAAAAATTGCTTACTTTCCACTGGAATAATTCAGATGTATGTTATAATTGTATTTTTCTTACTGATTTCAGTGAGTCGTAAATGTAACAAGCTTAATTGGAATCATTTCTCCTGTAATCATTACCTTTGTGTAATGTATTTGAGTTACCGTATATACTCGAGTATAAGTCGACCCGAATATAAGTCGAGGCACCCAATTTTACCACAAAAAACTGGGAAAACTTATTGACTCGAGTATAAGTCGAGGGTGGGAAATGCAGCAGCTACTGGTAAATTTCAAAAATAAAAATAGATGCCAATAAAAACTTTCACTAGGACAGTTGAGAATAAGTTTGATGTTCACAATTTCCTCTTTGAAAGAGACCAGTAAATAGGGAACAAGAAGATGAAGAAAAAGAAGTGTGTTTTTTCACACTTTTCACACTGAAGTGAACAAAAATGGCATCATAGGAACAAGCTTATTCTCAGCCCAAAGGTTTGTTTCTGATTTCTTCCCTGATTTAAGGGAAATTTGGGAAACGATCTCACTATCTTGAAAGGTTTGATTGATTCACTAACGCAAAAGATGATGATGATGACAGTGGAAGGCAGGAGTCACTCTCTCCCTTGCAAGAAAAAACCAAGAGCCGTTCTTATGATATCTCTCTCTCTCTTTCTCCCCCTCCTCCCGAGTGGACTGAAAGCAGCTGGAGCTGAGGAAATGAAACTGAGTGGAGCGACCTTGGCTCACGTTGCTTTTTCAGCCTAGAGCTCAGAAAAGCCTCCCCCTCCCATGCTTAAAAGTTGCAAAGGAAACACGGAAGCAGGGAAGCGGCTGCCCAGCTTCGGAGCTCCACACCATTTTTTTTTTCAGAGGGGAATCTGACTCGAGTATAAGTCGAGGGCGGTTTTTTCAGCACAAAAAATGGGCTGAAAAACTCGACTTATACTCGAGTATATACGGTAATATTTTTGTTTCACTTTACATATTGAAAGAGAACACTGAAATTGCATTAAAACTATCATAAAAATTGTTGTCAGCTTTTCCAACTGCTCAGAAATGGTTTTTTATATCCATATCTTGGTCTTTTATCAGAAGTGCTCCCACATATTATTGCATTAAAGCAATAATAGGCTTCTCAATTTTGAAAGAACAGAGATTAGACATTAGATTAGACAATGTCATTTAGATTTTTTTGCTATAGAATTGAGAAAATGATACACTTTGTTCTCTAGTGTATCAGATAGGTTTTAAATAAAGTCAGAGTGTTCTTACTAAAATCAGAATCCAATGTTTGGAGTGCCTCATTAGCAATAAATCAATTTTTGTAAAGATGCAAAATTAGTTAGTGGATCAAATAGAGCTCACTAAAATCACTTCTGAAAAGCACGAAGTTAGGCAAGGTTAATAATGCACTCATTTTTTTTGGAATTGGAGCAAATTTAAGGAATAAAATGGGAGCTTTATAAAGATTTGCAATGTCAATTTTACCTTGAGACCCCTTTCCTACAATTAGACCCATTTTAGATTATGTCCCTTATTTTGGAATGAAATCCTCAATTTACAGCACAAAGTCTGATATAATTCTCAGTTTTAACAAAATTGTGCACTAGGTTTTAGTTACCCGTTTGTATGGTATAAAACAAATCAGTTATAAGATTAGGAATAAAATCTAATAAGATTATTGATCTTATTAAGGGATCATACTTCACTTAATATGTTAAAACATTAAAGTGTATTTTACAGGCAAAGTTACCTTATAGCAATATATAACAATCACAATCTGACTCTCTGTTTTGTATATATTTTCTAACTTCAAATTATATATTTTTTTCCTCCTCTCCATGAAGTCATGTGTTTGTGCTTTCTACTGCTATCTTGTGTACTATTGTAACTTCAATTTCCTTGTTCAATACTTGCCATCTGGCTATTAAAGACATGGAACTTCATGGTTGTTCCATATGACTGTGATAATCTTCTGTCAACTTCAAAGAGCTGCACCACAATCACATATTGAATGGAAATTTTTGAGAAATATGTTCATAAATATAACTTCTCCTTCAGTGCACTTGCTTCTCAGGCCTTTTGCAGCCAATATCAACAAACCAGGCACAAGAAATAGCTATGAGAAAGAAGAGAGCCAAAGTTGTCATATGTAGTCTTTCTGGACCTTATGCCTCATCAAGTGGAGAGGAATTAATTAACATGATTCAAATGCTACTTTCAGTTTGCAAAAGGTATTTGGAATATCAGTACAGAGCCAGTTCCAAGAAGTTAACCTGAGCAGTAAAATTGTGCCTATGTACTCCCAAAACATTTTTCCTGATTATTTTGGCTGGTTTGATTTAGGGAGGGGTAGGGGGAAATTAAGGCATACCAAAAGTTTACATGTTCTTCAGCTAGGGCCATACACTGCAGAAGTCATCAATAAATCTTCAGTCTTGTGCAAATTAATTCTAAGATGCCCTTCATGAATTATTTTCAGCAGCTCTTGGGCTCTTTTAAAAATCACTCTGGAATGCCATTCTACTTCCTACAGACAAGTGAGTTCCTAGGGGTTTGTCTTAATCTTTTCTCATGGAAAAGTTACTACATGATGACTTTATGTTTCTTAGGGCTGTGCAATTTTTTCAAGTGAGGTGCTTTGCAAGGCACAGGGAGCATATACAAAGCATCTCTCTTCATTAAAGCAGCACCTTTTTTTTACAGGCTTGCACAGATTTTTGTAATCTGCATCAACTGTCTATACACTCTGCAGAAAAGCAAAGAGGCAGGAGCATCCAAGGTTGGCAAACAACATTTTATTTATCATATTTTAAGAACTGCCATCTTCTTAGAGGGAATTGGGCAATGTACAATAAAATATTAAAAGTATTAAAAACAGTATATAAACTTTAAAAGAGGAATGGTAATACTTCATTAAAAGATGGGAGAGGGGCTCTTTCCGAGCATCAGTCAATCCCACAGCTACATGCTCATCTGAGCCATGTTTCTATGCTTGTACAGAAGACCAGGCAAGTGGGAACCAACTCAACTATAGGGGAAGCGGGTTCCACAGTGCAGGGGCACAGCCTCTTAACAGTTTGTGCTCAATACTCCTCTTGGACTTGGGAAGCCCTACCACAAAGTCTACTGTATTGGCAGAAAAGGGTAGGTAATATCTTCTGAACTCTTTGCACATGTGTGTGAGAAATGAGTGCACCTACCCCTTTCAGTACTGTTAGCATCATTTTTCTTTGCATAATACTAAAATATAATATTTTCCAGGATTTGCGTTCTAAATCAGGGGTTGCCAACCTTTTGGACCTCAGGGACTACCAAACTCATAATTTTAAATCCCAGGGACCACTAACCAGTTCTGTGGGCATAGCCTAATTTGTGGCTGTGGTTTGGTGGTCATGTGACTGGCTGGGCATGGCTTGTATGTGAACTTTTTATTTAAAAAAGAGCAACTTTTACCCCAAATCAGGCAAAGCAGGCAGGCAGATTGAGTGATCATTCAGTGGTCGATCTAGCTGTCATCGACTAGCTAATCTAAATCTCCAGGCACAGCAGAACAGCTGATGGTCAGAAAAAGGAAAAATAGCAATTTAGCAGGCAAGTTTGCCAGGTAAGGAGTGAATGGGCGGGGAGGGTTCCCGTGGGCCATGTGGGTGGCATAGCCTTGTGTTTTTGTGCAGCCTGGATTAGTTGCTTTGGGGGGCTGCTGTTCTAAATCATGTGTTGCCAGTAACAGAACTTTACATTCAAGTCTAGGACTCTGAGTTATCAAGATTTGGTGAATATGCTAAGCGTTTTGTGGATTAGTTTCCACTTTCATGGAATGACAGCAACGCTGATACGTTGACGTCGCTCTTTAGCCCCAAAACCTGTGGTGGGATTCAATTTTTTTTTTACTACCATTTCAGTGGGTGAGGCTTGGTGGGCATGGTAGGGGAAGGAGACTATAAAATCTCCAGTCAGAAGTGGTATTTGCTGGTCCTCTGAATTATTCAAAATTTCCGCTACCAGTTCTCCAGAACTGGTCAGAACCTGCTGAATACTACTTCTGCCCAAAACCACTGGTTCCTCCATGGCTTAACCATGGTGGCATTTTTTTACTGTATTTTATTGATAAACATAATCCTATAAATTCACAATAATCCAATAATACACAAACCACAGTCCCACCTTGTGAATGAACTCAACCTCTGACTCCAGACCAATCCCATGTGCAATCCCATGTACATGTGCATAGTTCAAAAAGAAAGGAAAAAAAAGCGTAAAAAAGGGGGAAATATCTCAGGTGAAACCAAATACAGCTTTACCATGGCAGAATGTTCATTCTATACTTTTCCAAACCTTTGCCACATGATGTATAAAAGAAGGCTTTTCTGAGCCTCGCTTTCCCTAAATGAGATTGGGCACTGAAGGTGTTAGTGTTGCCTGAAGCTTTCAACCTTTTCTCCCTTCTCTGTTATGGCAAAAGTCTGATACTCGCTATCCCCTTCATTCCCTGGGTTCCTCTTGCATGAGAAATGAATTACTAATGGTGCATTAAACAGAGGCTGGCCGAGGGCCAAGGGATGGTGCTAATCAGAAGCTAATTGAGGGAGAAATTAGATACTGTTCCCAGCTGCCTGAAAAATGAGGGGTAGATGGCAGCCTGCTAGAAAAGGTGACCCCCCATGACAAAAATCACAAATTTGCCGGTAGGACCATGGAGCACAGCTGGTTTGAATGCTGTTCTGCACTCCCTCCTCTCCAACCACATGACCACCCATTCTTTTCCCATCTCCTAAACCTTTTCTGTGCTGCTTATTTCCAAGGCCAGCTTGAGGTGTGCCCTGTGTAGATGAACACAAATTATAAACATAGTTCTGTGCAGGGCTGAGCTCCTTTTATTGGACAGCACAAGAAAGTCTGCCAGCATGGCCAATGGTTTGTTTGAAATGGTATAGGGTTTCTGCTTGAGCAAGGGGTTGGACTGGAGGACCTCCTAGATCCCTTCCAACTCGGTTATTCTGATGGGGTGCAAATCTGGCTTCCTCTAGGATTCAATCTGCCGCAGATCTTATTTATTGGAGGAGATATAATGGAAGCTTTTAGGATAATAGAAATTCAAGCCTCACCTGGTTTGTACTTCCTTAATAAGAATTCAGACGAGTCCTGTAATGATATTTAGGAAAGACCTAGGTAGGGCAGGGGTGTCAAACTCATGTCATCATGGCGGTGTCATGTGACGTATCCGAATTTTTTCCCCCCTTCACTAAATCGGTTGGGGGCGGGACCAGCATGCAATGCATCCAGCTCATAAGCTGCAAGTTTGACACCCCTGACCTAGGGAGATGAGCAAGGAGATATAGCTAGGGAACAGATAAGAAACAGCATAGCCCACAGCTGGATAGTGGGATTGGACAAGAGGCTCAGGAGGGACTCTCCCTATTTCTTGGGCTGTAAAAGAAAATTGTACTTTCAGACTTGCAAGGTAACTTTACAAAAAACAAAAGTAGAATTGGCTCATCTGGTCGTATTTCCGGTCTGATCTACCTGGTAAGGCTGACAAGGTCTGAGAGGAGCCAAGTGAAATTTATTAGGTGAAAAGAGCAGATTGATTTATTGACCCAGCTCTGCCTGCCTTATCTTCTTTTCTGCATCCAGTGTCTTTGTGGTGAAATCTATAGTTGCCTTGAATAACTCTCCACTTTCAGAGGGGGGAGTAAACATGACCTGTTATGTTTGGCCTGCTTTGTTCACCCAACTGATTGAAAATATATCAGGTCAGAGATATCACCACTAGCACCCGCCTTCCCTCTACATGCTATAAAGCCTTAATTCATTTTATCCAAAGCGAATTCTCCTTTCAGGTCATTCATGTCAATGACCTGCCTAATACCCCTGAAAAGTTGAGGGAGATGGGTCCATGCACTGAACCAGCCATTTCAAAGTCATGCTCTAAAATAAAATTAGGTTTATTCTTCAGGGGGATGGTTATTTCTAGAGCAGGCATGGAATCAGCCTGCCTGATATTTCCTTAGCCCCAAAGGCAGAGGTAACCTTCAGGAAATCAAGAGCTGCCAGTGTTAAGGATGTGCAAGAAAATGAAGACAGAAAACAAGCAGGAGATTTTGGATACATAGAAATAGGCCCCCTCTTAGAAATGCTGCTGGGAGAATTTTATTGTCACCCATTCCTCTTTGCCTTTGTGTATATGTTCACCCATCTCTCAATCTGCTCTTGGGATTTTTCTGAAAATCTTTAGCTCTTTATTATATATGTGGGAATATTACAGTTATGGAAGGAAGCCTCATTTGACAAAATGCTGCATTCCCTGAAGAAAAAAAACTGCTCAGTGGGAATTCCTGAAATTCCCCTGGAATACAGGTAATTCTCAATTTATGACTTTGGGAAATGGGACTTACTGATCATTCAAAATTATGATGGACCCTGAAAATGGGACTTACGACCTGGAATTCAAGTTCTGATTTTGCGCCCCTTCCCTGGTTATATTAACTGCATTTTGGGCATTTGGCAACAAGCCCACATTTACAGCAGCACCCCACAATCACATGATTGTGATTTATGATGTTTTTGCCAGAAACCAGTGTTTACTTCCAGTTTCTGGCAAAATCTGCCCCATAGCAAATAATGGGTTCATTTAACAACCACTGCATTCACTTTGCGACCACAGTGTTTGTTTTATGACCACAGCAAAAAAAAGTCATAAAATTGGGTCTGGTCATAAGATGTCCTTTTTTACCACCTTTGGTCATTAGTTATGACCAAAATTCTGTGCTCACTTACAATCATAAGTTGAAGTCTAGCTCTAATGGCAATAGCTCTCTGAGTCTGGAAAAGCTGAAACAAAAGAGAAGAAGACCAGCAGGAGCGAAATAGATGGGCTCAGTTACAGTGAACCTTTGGGAAACCTGAAAGACCAGATTATGGACAGATCATCATGGAAAAAATCTATCAGTTTGATCTCTAAGAGTTGACACTGATTTGATGACACATAACAAATTCAGTAACTCTGATTATACAGGGGCATAATAATTCTGCTATTGTTTTTTCATTGCACAAAATTCGCAAACACTGTGTTGGGTTATTGCTCTATGAAGCTCAAAGCATGCTTCAGAGTGTATGAGGAAAGACATTTGGTAAACCATCTTAAATTACATGGTGCCTCCAAAGCTTTCTCCAACTAAAACATCAAAACATCTCATAGGATCTGCCTGGAATTAATAGACTTTGAAAAATGACAGCAAGATGAAGACAGAATTTGAATTCAACAGGAATTCAACTGTGTTACTGAATAGATGAAAAGGGCTAAAAGTGTATTGGTTCTTTAACAGCAGGTCGACTTGAAAGAAAATGGCTTGTAATATACTTAACTTGGGTGCAGACCAATGGTGGGATTCAAAAAATTTTACTACCATAAGTTGAAGACTAACTGTAATGGCAATAGCTCTGTGGATGTGGCTTGGTGGGCATGGCAGGGGAAGGATACTGCAAAATTTCCATTCTCTCCCCACTCCAGGGGAAGGATACTATAAAATCCCCTTTCTCTTCCCACCCCACTAACCTACTTTCCAGCTCCATTCTCCTGTGCAGGGCAACAAAATAAGCCCCAGTCAATCAGCTGGGATTTGAGAGACAGAGAATAGATGGGGGCGGGGCCAGTCAGAGTAGTATTCCAAACTACACAACATTTTTGCTACTGGTTCTCCAAAACTGGTCAGAACCTGCTGAATACCACCTCTGGTGCAGCCTCTAGGTTTAGCCCACTTATCACTGAATGCTAGAAGAGACATGTTATATTTGATCGGAAAGATAGGCTTATGAAGAAATTCCTTGGATAGGAAAGTCATATTGCTAGCTAAACTATAACTGATACAGAGAGAAAAGAAACATGGTGGAGGGAACTTTCTTAAATAGAAACTCATTTTACTACAGTAACAATAAACCAAGTGTGAAAGAGATACAGAGCCAGGGTACAAAGATTCTTCCCCTTCTCTGCTTCTGGCCATTTATCCTAGTGGTCAAAAGACTCACTGATGCAAAGAGGTAATCAGCTTCCAACAGAGAAAGAATACTGTTCATTCCCAAATGGATTTGTAGCTTCACAGCATGTTCAGTCAAACTGGAAAGGCTGGGAATGAAGGTCGTGGTAATATAGTCCTCTGGCATTATTGATTTTATCATAGAGAGACTAAACTTGCCTGCTTGCTGCACCCTTCAGATAACAAACTCTGCTGAGCAGTAAAAAATGTCTTAGAAGTGTGGGGTGCGAATTTGTGGGTGAAACCATAAGAACCTGCCTGCCAGCAGCCAGCCAGCCAGCCTCTTCTTGTCGGCTCTTACAAAATTTGGAATGAATTTGTTCAACAGTACCCTTTTTTTCTGTAGAAAAGTAAGTAAAGGAGAGAAGCTGCCTGGTTATTACAAGAGGGAGAGCCAAAACAGAGGCATTGAGAATAAGGGTTTGTAAAAACAGAAATTGTGCAGAATCCTGAAACCTGCCCTGTGACATACCCATTCATTTTCTAACACTTTCCATGTCTTCTTTTCATGAGCATCAGCTCATGAGAATGTTGTAAACATTTCAGTTTCCTGTGTGCAATGGTCTTAAGATTATCACATCTCTTTTTGATATTATTTTTCATCATTTCATTCCATTGAAAAAAAGGACAATTGTTCCAATATTTCTCATCTCAGTACATTTAGAATAGGTGGACTTCAACGCCCAGAATTTCCCAGTCAGCATAGTGAGGTTGAGAAACACTGGTTTAAGCCTTGGCTTAGCCTTGGTTTAAGCCCTGGGATTCTGCAATGGGAAAATCTCCACATCTATATCTGTCTCCTCACTACCACATTCTTTTTCTGGTTTATTCCTGGGATCGAGGGTGGTTTGTTGCATAATAAATGTATTGGGTGACATTCTTCCAAATGTAAATGTAAAGTTCCAAATGTAAAGTTTTATCTGCTATTTTTATTTCTGGAACAAGTGCAGATAATTTTTAATAAATGATCTTTAGACCCACTTTTGCAAAGCCTAACTGAGAAGTGCAACAGGCTTCCAGAATTCAGATTTTCTTAATAGCTTGCTTCTTTATCTGTTCAAAAATTAACATGCCACACTTTACATCAAAGCAATCTGTGTATTAATAACAATTAAACAGTACAAGGAAATGAGTCTGGAAAATGGTGGTGGTGCTGCTGCTGTTGTTGATGATGATTCCTCCTTTCTTTCTATACTTTTTTTAACTGACTCTTTCTTATAGCTTTCTGCAGTACCATTGACAAAAACAGACCTCATTTATTTATAAACATCACTACTGAATTTGAAGAAGCAGGGAGCAGCAGAATTCAGTTTTCTAGCAGATTGAGATTGCAGAATTGGGAAGCAAAATTATTATTGTTGGTCAACTGTCAGTCAGATGTTTGGATTTGATTTTGATTTTTTACCCACATATCAGGACCTTCCAAGGACCTAGGATATGTTTTAAAGATCTTTTTGCAGGATGTAAACTGTTGCAAGTACAGCTGCCTTTTGTAATTGTCTGATGGTTATTGTCAGTGCTAATGCTGTTCAAGTAGTGCTCCCGGTGTTTTGGAATTGCACCCAAGACACCTACTACTATTGGCACTACCTTTGCTTTCTTTTGCCACAGTCATTCTGCTTCTATTTGCAGATGTTTCTTTATTGTAATTTACTCTCCGATTATTCTGTTGTTGAAGTGTGTTAAGCCTGGGTTCCCCAACCAGGGTTAAGGAGACAAGCTAAACAGAATGTGCAGCGTTAGTCAGATAGGCACACAAATAAATGAGTGAGATAAGCTTGTATGTTTGTTAACATACAGTAAAAATAACAGATACGCTTGTGCTATCAAAATATAGTTTATTCCATTTAGAATTAATAGCATAGTCAAAATAACAGTCCTTTAGTCATGTATCATTTTAGTCAGTCCATTCAAGGATATTCAATTAGCAAAGTCCGTGTAGAATATCCTATGTCAGTTCACTTACAAATCAGTCCTTTCTCTCTCCCGTTCGAGTAAGGAAAAACACAATCTTCATCCAGTAATTAGGGATCATCAAGTCAGAGAGAGCAAGCTGACGTTCCTTGCTTCTTTTATGGTGCTTTCACAACCACTCCCTTAATTACATTCCTACAGTTAAAGTTGCAGACACTTTAACTTATAAACCATGATAACATATTTATTATTTTACCTAAACCAGTTAGGGTAAACAATGTTATCCCTAACATTCTCCCCTTTTAGGAAATAATAATAAATATAACTATTTACATCTTTAAATCATATTTGTTACAACTCTCTTTAAATTTGATTACTCCTTGAGCTTTTGTAAATTGGTCTGCAATGTTTTCTTCTGTCATGCAGTATTCCAATTTAATTAGCCCATTCTTTACAGATTCTCTAACATTTAAGTATCTTAAATCAGTATGCTTTGATCTAGTTTTTACAGCAATATTAGTAGCTAACTTTATGGCTGCCTGGTTGTCCTCGTACACAATAATGGAATCTTTAACAGTTATACCCATGTCTAATAATAACTGTTTGTACAAATTAAGTCAGTGCATAGTAATGACAGACATGAAAATTCCACTTCCATCGTGGACAAGCTAATATGCTGTTCTCTGATTGACCTCCACCAAATAATGTCTTACCAAATAATATAGTCATCCCAGATGTTGATTTTCTAGTGTTTATGTCAGTTGCAAAACTTGCATCTGCATAGGCACTAAGACTCAAACCACCCTTTGGTTCTATATACAATGCATGGTTCATTGTTCCTTTAAGATATCTTAAAATTCTCTTTAATGATTGCCAATGACATTGATGTGGATCCGAATTAAAACGGGCCAGCTGATTAACTCTAAGCTATATCTGGCCTTGACCAATTGCTTATCTATGATAAGCTACCAATCAAAGACTGATATATAGACTTATCAAATTTGGGACTTTGATCATTAGTTTGGCAAACTTCCTGACTCATTGGAGTCTTTGCCGTTTTACAAAGTTCCATTTTATATGTTTTAATTAATTGGCAAATTTTATCTTCTTGAGATATCTTAAATCCATTTTTTGTTTTGTTAATTGTCAATCCTAGATACTTTTTAATTTCACCTAAATGCTTTAATTTTATCTTTTTAGCTAATAATGATATAATTCCACTAGCTTCATTATTAGTCTTAGTTATCAAAGCAATATCATCTGTAAATAATAACAATAATGATACCGTTCCATTATTTTCTCTTTTAAACACACATGGATCTGCTAAACCAGATTTAAAACCTATATTGTTTAATTCTTTCACAAAATATTGGTTCCACTCAAAACCAGATTGTTTCAACCCGTAAAGACTCTTTTTGAGTTTCCAACAATCATTACTATTTACTTTATTGTCTTTTATAATAACTGGCTTTTTCAAATATATAGTGTGCTGCAATGGTGCATGCAGATAAGCAGTTTCTACATCTAAACGGTTAATGACATAGTTTTTCTTAGCTGCCCACACTAAAGCTGCTCTCAAAGATGTTGCTTTAAGACTTGGTGCAAAAACTTCATCGTAATCAGATGCAGTTTGATTAAATCCTTGAGCTACCAACCTAGCCTTATGGGTAACAGTCCCATCATTTCCAGTTTTTACTTTAAATATCCATTTGCACCCAATGGATTTTTCTCCTGAAGGTAATTTGGCATCTTCATATACTTTCATTACCTTTAATGAATTTAGTTCTTTTTCCATTGCCTTTTGCCAATTCTCCTGATCCTTAGCAGGATACATCCTAAGTTCATCTATACTAGTTGGAACTTTAGTTACTTGGCAAAATATACTTGCTTGATACCTATCAGGTGGTCTAGTTACACGTGTAGTACGTCTAGGTATTACAGGACTTACAGGTGGACTTTCATTTATTAACTCTTCTTGATTATCTAACTCTTCCTGATCAACTATTTCCTCTTGTTCTGGTCCTATTTGTTCTTCGTGGACTTCTTCTTTAATTGGATTCTTCTTATAACAAGTCTGATCTTTTTGCCTTTTGTAGGGTTCAATAATTGCTTCACTATTTAAATCTTGCTCTAATCTATTCCATCCTACATGTTCTAGGAATTTTGCACTTACACTGGTGTAAACTCTAGATGTACCTGGTTCCCAGAATCTATAAGATCTATGATTAGATTCATATCCTACAAAAAATAATCTTTTAGCTCTATGCTGTTCTTTTTGTCTGAGTTGTGTGGGGATATGCACCCATGCTGGTGCTCCAAATGTGTGCATGTAACTTAAATCAGGTTTCGTACCATGCCACAGTGTGAATGGTAATTCACCTGTTGTTGAATTAACAACATTATTTAATATATGATTACCACACATTATTGCTTCTCCCCACAAATTGTCAGGTAATCTTGAATCAGACAACATAGTACGTGCCATTGACTGCAGTGTTTGGCCTCGTCTCTCTATAAAGGCATTATGTTGTGGCCAATATGGTGCAGACTTTTTATGTTGAATACCTAACATTCTAAGTCTATTCTGGAATTTATTATTTGTAAATTCCGCACCATTATCTGTTATAAGAGTTACTAATTTCTTTTTAGTTTTTCTTTCTGCAAATTTTATCCAATTAAAGATATTTAGATACGTTTCAGTTTTGCTCTTTATTAAATAGCAAAACCTATATCTAGAATAGTGGTCCATTATATTTAGTATGTATTGAGCACCTCCTACACTTGGTTTTTTCGGACCTATTAAATCAGCAAATACTACTTCTAAAGGCTCTTTGGTAGTAAATCCATCAACTCTATTAGCCAGTATGACCCTGCTTTTGCTTTGATTACAAATAGAACATTGCAAATACTTATTACAAGGTTTCAGACTTATTCCTTTAGATAATTGAACAGTTCTCTTAAGCATTTTAAAATTTAAATGCCCTAGCCGTCGGTGTAACAAGTGAATACATTCATCATGAGGTTTCTTATTATCATAAACCGTATTAGCCACCTCTAAACCATTATCATTTAAAACATATAATTCACCTCTTAAAGATGCAGTAATTTTCTTATCTTCTTTTTCAATTATGCAGTTATCTCCTTTAAAGGTAACTACATATCCTAGTTTAATCAAAATTCTAACTGAAATTAAATTAAATGTAAGTTGTGGTACATATAACATTTTTACATTCTCTTTTATGAAAGCACAATATGCTATACCTTGACCTTTAGCTTTCAGTTTCCAGCCATTGGCTAACGATATCTGCTGTGTACTCTTGGACATTTTAATAAAATTTTTGTTATCATTTGTTATACAGTGGGATGCTCCACTGTCAATCACCCATAAATTATTTTTTACAGCTCTGTTAATATACATGGCTAACTCTAAATTTTTATTTATCTTTTGATGACTTTTAATATTCTGGCCAGCGTTCTGGTGCTTTGCTTTTTTACAAAATCTTGCCAAATGTCCTCTTCCTCCACAATTAAAACACTTTTTAATTGTGTATGCAGTAGGAGATTCAATATCTTTTTTTGAGGTTGCTCCCTCCTTAACTGATCTCTTTCAAGTCCTCTTCTTGCCTCTTCAATCAATCTGCCAGTGATATCAGTTAAAGTTAGACTTTCCTTAGGCAAAACTTCAAGGGAAGTGACATAGTTATCATAACTTACATCTAGTGATGATAGAATTATGTAGACTTGGTGTAGTTCAGAGAAAATAAGCTCTTTCTCATGCAGTTCTTGAAAAATGCTTTTTATAGAATTCAAATGACTCAGCATATCACCATTTGTCTGGAGATGAGTCCTGAAAAGCTTCCGTGTAAGATTTATGTGAGCACCAACGTTATCTCGAACATAAATCCTCTTCAGCTTCTGCCAACACCCAACAGCCATTTGCTCTCCATGGATATGAACAAGTTGCTGGTCAGACAGTGTTAGTCCTATTATGCAAATAGCTTGTTCATTCTTTTGTTTAAATTCTTCTATCTTTTGTCTATCTTCCTCAATCTCTGGATCCCATTCCTCTACGTTTGGTGGGTTTTCAATTATGTTCCACAGACCTTCTCTTCGTAGAAGTAGATTACATTTTATAGACCATGATACATAGTTTGTTCCATCCAACTTCGATATAAGGGACAAACTTTGTAGATTGACTTGTGCCATGTTTTCTTTATATGGATATTAAACTATAATTAATAAAACACAGCTGTCTGTTTATTGTAATGTATAACAACACAAACTCTCACTTTTTACATAAATCTGTTTTATCCTAGTTAAACTGACTTTGCAGCCTCTGGGCCCATAACCAGTATTAAGCCTGGGTTCCCCAACCAGGGTTAAGGAGACAAGCTAAACAGAATGTGCAGCGTTAGTCAGATAGGCACATAGATAAATGAGTGAGATAAGCTTGTATGTTTGTTAACATACAGTAAAAATAACAGATACGCTTGTGCTATCAAAATATAGTTTATTCCATTTAGAGTTTATAGCATAGTCAAAATAACAGTCCTTTAGTCATGTATCATTTTAGTCAATCCATTCAATGATATTCAATTAGCAAAGTCCGTGTAGAATATCCTATGTCAGTTCACTTACAAATCAGTCCTTTCTCCCGTTCGAGTAAGGAAAAATGCAGTCTTCATCCAGTAATTAGGGATCATCAAGATCATCAAGTCAGAGAGAGCAAGCTGACGTTCCTTGCTTCTTTTATGGTGCTTTCACAACCACTCCCTTAATTACATTCCTACAGTTAAAGTTGCAGACACTTTAACTTATAAACCATGATAACATATTTATTATTTTACCTAAACCAGTTAGGGGAAACAATGTTATCCCTAACAAAGTGTTCGGTTTTGGTGATAGTTCTGGTATTTTTAAAGTCAATCTCATTCTATTAGCATCATCAGAGTTGGTTTTGGTCAGGCTGGTTTCAACTCCGCATATGGTGGTTTCTGTGGAGATGTGTTTGGGAGCGACAGCAAAGTTGAAACTCCTCCCCCCTCACAGCCACACATGAAACAAACAGTGCACAACATCTCAGACAAGATCCTCACCAATATCCTTTCGAAAGGATTCAACTTTGCTATCGCTCCTAAACACCAGCCTGACCAAAACCAACCCTGATGATGCTAATAGAATCAGACTCGAAATCACCAACATCTTCTGCACTAGCAAACCACCCAAAAGCAACTTATCCAAAGAAGAACAAACTGCACTACTTAACCTGAAAGAAGATACCAGCATAATAATCCTACCAGCAGACAAGGGTAACGAGACAGTGGTTATGAACACATCTGACTATCAAACCAAGTTAACTAACCTACTTCAAGACCCCACATACAAACCCCTAAACACAGACCCCACCACCTACCTAGAAAAAACCACCAGATCCAAAATAACAGCCTTCCCCATCAGTGAAGAAATCCAGCAAAGAATCATACCCAGAGAGAAATCATCCAGATGCCCTAAGCTTTATGGTCTCCCAAGATACACAAAGAAGGAACCCCACTTAAACCAATAGTCAGCTCCATAGGCTCACCTCTACAAAACCTAGCCAAATTTCTCGCCAAACAACTACAGCCCTATGCCGAATCCATCAACTCACACGTAAGAAACTCATTCCAGTTCATCGAGATCATAAAGAAACAAAACTTACAACCCAGCGACTTACTAGTGAGCTTTGATGTCATATCCCTCTTCACCCAAGTGCCTGTAAAAGAAGCCTTGAAAGCCATCCAAAACAAATACAACACCCCCAAGCACATCCTAGATCTGACCAACTACTGCCTATCCAATATATACTTCACCTACAATGGACAAAAATACAAACAAATAGAAGGAGCACCTATGGGGTCACCCCTCTCACCTGTCATCGCAAACCTCTACATGGAACACTTTGAAACACAAGCTCTTGAAAAATATGATCACAAACCCAAACTCTGGCTCAGAAATGTAGATGACACCTTCATAATCTGGCCACGCGGGAAAGAAAAACTGAACAACTTCCTCACACACCTCAACAGCCTACACCCCAAAATACAATTCACCATGGAAACAGAAGCTAACAATCAACTTCCCTTCCTAGATGTCTTACTATACAAAAAATCCAATGGCTCCCTAGGACACACCATCTACCAGAAGAAAACACATACAAACCGCTATCTAAACGCACTCCCATACCACCACTCAGCACAGATCAATTCCATAGCCAAGACACTCATCTCCAGATCAAAATGCTTAGCCGATGAACAACACCTAAAAACCAAACTACACACTCTCACTAACATACTAACAGCCAATGGATTCCAAAGAAAGAAGATTACCCACCTAATCCAAAAAGAAACCCCAACCAAAATCCAAGACAGAGAACAAGAGAACGGCAAAGTCCTCCTCCCAAATATAAAAGGCACTACAGACAAAATCAGCAAGATCCTCCAAAAACACAACATTAAAACAGCATTCTGCACAAACAGAAAAATACCCACCATCCTAAGAAACCCTAAAGACAAAATTGAGTTAAAAAACCAAGGAGTATACGAAATCCCTTGCACCGCCTGCCCCATCGGACAAACTAACAGAAGAATAAGTGCACGCATTGAAGAACACAAGAACTAAATAAAAGAAGAAGAACCAACCTCTTCCCTGGTCCAACACCTCAAAGCCACAGGACATGAGATTGACTTTAAAAATACCAGAACTATCGCCAGAACTGAACACTTCAACAACAGAATAATCGGAGAAGCCATAGAGATAGAAAAACACCCACACAGCATGAATAAACGAGATGATACCTCCCGCCTATCAGCCTCATGAACAAATGAGTACCTAACATGAAGAATGACATCAGACCCACACGCACGAGGGCCACACAAGATGCTACCACCACACTTCCACATAGAAAGCAGACTCACACCCACACAGAAGATGAGACATGACCACGGACCAGAACCCGTACCACAGCTGCATCACTACCCGCTTCAAACCCCTCCGACCCATACATGAAGCGAACTGACGCCCACCATGGAGATGCAGCATGACCACGAACGCAAGCGAAACAGCAGGATCACAGCTCACCAGCTCAAATCCCCCAGCAACTAAGACTAACCTGAGCACAACCAAGCCCCACCTAAACAGAACACACCCCAGCCAATCAGAACACAGCCAAACCCCCAACCAATGAGAACACCCCCCACCCAATCAGAACACAGCCAAGCCCCCACCCAATCAAGTCACACTCCCACTAGCAGTTAAAAGGAAGAAGCAGCTGCAAGCTCACATTACTCCGAGAAGCACAAAGCCGAAGACCCAAGCCTGAACGTATTCAATAAGACTTCATCGAAACGTCACCTAGATACTTCCAATTTTATGCGGGAGAAAACCCGAATAACTAAAGCATATGTATACATATGCATATGCATATGTATAAGTATGTGTGTGTGTGTGTGTGTGTGTGTGTTCATGTGTGTGTGTTCATGTGTGTATATGTATATATATGTGTGTGTGTATGTGTGTGTGTTGTGACTGAAAGGATCGATCCTGCTGTGAGTTTTGACTCTGATGACTCTGATGATGAAAGGCTGGAGCCTGCTGTGAATGTGGAGTCTGAATTATTAGAAGACACAGATGTGAGCCAGGGGGATGAGAGGTTATCTGACAGACACTCTTCGCCAGAACCTGAGACCTCATTCATGCCAGCATCTGATCCACAAAATGAATCAGAGGCGTCGAGTGGGAAAGTTGACAGATCGTGGCTTGATGCTGGAACTAGGAGGAGACTGAGACGTCCAGTTGGGGGGAGGCAAGCCAGACGCTGATTAGGGAAAGTAGCACATTGCCTCAATGAGTATAAAAGGACACAGCTGGGTTGGGAAAATTTGTCAGGAACAAAGTGACTGAATGAGTGAAGATTTTACAGCAGAGGCTCTGAGGCTGAAGATTGTTTGCCGAGACTGGTATGCCGAATAGAGCGGGGTTTGTTGCTGTGGATTGTGATTTATGACAGCCGTTATCTTGTGAGACTACTTTCTGTTTGGATTTACTTTTGAAACGGCTGCTTTCTGTTTTGCTCACTTGAATTTTGAAGGGGAGTCATAACATATATATGTGTATATGTATATGTGTGTGTGTGTGTGTATTTTCTTAAGTTTTCGCAGGTACTTACATGTATGGCATTCAGTTTTGTTCGGGTATTTTCCCACGTCATAGTAGTGGTGCTTTTAAAGTTGTAGCAACATTTCAGCAGAATCTCATCTGCCACCATCAGGCTTCTGTATAGTGTTCGTCTGTGAGTTAGACTTTTACAGTGGTTTCAGATTTAAATTTGGGGCAGCCTATTGCTGTGCCAGAATGGTTTTTTCTTCATCCTGATTGGTTGAGAGTCTTGGTCTGTGTTTATTGGTCTTGGAGTTTGCTGTGTTCTGCTTCTAATATCTTCTGTCTGTTTTTTTGGCTCTTTTTGTATCTTTTTTTTTTTGAAAAGAATTTTATTAATTTTCTACAAACAAACAAGACAAACAAAACATTAAAACATCAACTCTCATATGTACATCCAGTGTGTCGGTTGGTTCATCAGTTTTGTGCGTTCATTTTGTAGTCTGAATTACAATTATGTTACATAACAACTCATATTGTCAATCCAACTTGTATATCCTAATATCACTTAAAAAAAAGAAATTTTTGACTATACTTTTAATCATTCATGCTTTATGACATAACAATACTTTAAACAGTTTATTCTGTAACAAATCATATAATCATACCAAATCAATCCTAAAAACCCTTTATAAATATAGTGTCAATATTTTATTATCGTATTTTATCATCTAGCCATATTGATAAAAAAGATCCCAAATTTCATAAAATTGTTTATCCTCTTGCTCTGTAATTTCAAATGTCAATCTATTCATCTCAGCACATTCCAATATTTTCTTAATAATTTCTTCCTGTAATGGTATTTTCTCTCAGACCCATAGTCAGCTCCAGAGGAGCACCACTACAAAACCTAGCTAAACACCTAGCAAAAGAGCTACAGCCCCATGCTGAAACAGCAGCTTCTCATGTACAAAACTCATACCACTTCTTGGAAATGATCAAAGATCTACACGTGGAGCAAGAAGATCTGCTTGTAAGTTTTGATGTGGTTTCACTATTCACTCAAGTCCGATAAAAGAGACCCTTGAAATCCTCAAAAATAAATACCAACCAGCTAAACACCTCATGGAACTGACAGAACACTGCTTAACCAACACATATTTCATATACAAAGGACAAAGATACAAACAAATTGAAGGAGCCCCCATGGGATCACCACTGTCACCTGTCATTGCAAACCTGTTCATGGAAGAATTCGAATCCAGAGCCCTGGCCAATGCCATCCTCAAACCCAAACTATGGTTAAGATATATCGATGACACATTCATGATTTGGCCTCATGGATAAGAAAACCTAAACAATTTCCTAACACGTCTAAACAGTGCACACCCCAAAATCAAATTCACCATGGAAACGAAAACAAACAAACAACTACCATTCCTAGACGTACTAATCTACAAAAAAACAGATGGCACACTGGGACACACCATATACCAGAAGAAAACACACACTAACTGCTTCCTCAATGCCCAATCCCACCACCACCTAGCACAGATAAACTCCGTGGCTAAAACACTAATTACTAGAACCAAACGCCTGGCAGACAAGACACACATTAAGACTGAACTATGCACCCTGACTAAAATATTGACAGCCAACGGCTTCCACAAAAGCAAAATCACCAACTTGATCCACAAAAACACACTGAGACATAATAGAGACCCAGAAGATGAACAGACCCATGGAACAGCTGTCCTGCCCTACATAAGAGGCACTACAGACAAAATTAGTAAGATACTACACAGGCATCACATCAAGACTGCCTTCAAAACAGACAGAAAAATAGCAGCCATCCTCAGAAACCCCAAAGACAAAATTGACCTGGAAAACCAAGGCATATATGAAGTCCCCTGTGCATCATGCCCGGCCACATACATTGGACAGACCAATAGAAGAATAAGCACCCGCCTGGATGAACACAAAAATGCAGTCAAAAAGCTGGAACACACTTCCTCACTCGTCCAACACATGGAAGCCACAGGTCATAGCATCAACTTCAATGGCACCAAAACCCTAGCCACTACAGAAAATCCCAGCCACAGAATCATCAGAGAAGCCATAGAGATTGAAAAAAGACCTGAAAGCATGAACAGAAGAGATGATTTCACCAGGCTGTCAATCATTTGGAAGCCTGCACTCACAAACAAAAAAATCTCCACACCACAAGCCAGGCAAACACTTGGGCGCAAACAGATCCCCCCTGATACCTCCAGCTCAAACACACCCCAACCAGGCACCCAGATGAAACCCAGCTTCCTAACTAATGATAGCCGTCCATTTACCCAAAGCCAAGCTGCACTAAAGGCCTCCAATAAAGTAACACAATGTTGCCAGCCAATCAAGATACAAAAAGAGCCAAAAAAAACCAGACAGAAGATATTAGAAGCAGAACACAGCAAATTTCCAGTGAAGATACATAATCATCATAACTTTCATCCAATGAGGAAAGAATGTTGTAAACTTGATGCAGCTCTGAAAATATCAGTTCTTTTTCATGTAGCTCTTGAAAAGTTCTTTTCATGAAGTTTAAATGAGCAAACATATCTCCACCTTTCAGAAGACATGCTCTAAACAGTTTATGTGTAAGATGTATGTGTGCATCTACAATGTCACAAACATAAATCCTCTTCAAATTCTCCCAACACCTAGCAGCAGACTCTTCTCCATGAATATGGACTAGCTGCTGGTCACTCAGTGTTAGTCCAATTATACAAAGAGCTCGTTTGTTGTTCTGTTTAAAGTCAGCAAGCTTCTTGCCATCGTCCTCATTTTCTGGATCCCAAGCAATTACATCCGGTGAGTCTTGAACTACATTCCATAAACCTTCTCTATGCAAAAGTAGACTGCACTTCATAAACCAGGAAACATAGTTTGTTCCATCCAACTGGGTTATCAGTGATAGACTTGTTGAAGGGTCTTGTGCCATCTTTACCAGAATAGTAGCCCACAATTAAACAGTAAACAGCTGTCTATATACAGTACTGTACATTCACACCAACTCTCAGTTATCTGAGCCTGGTATGGCCTGGGCTCATAACCAGTGTTGAGGTAATTCCCCATTAAGAGAATGAGCGCACACATGGAGATGTAGTGAGAGTGGTGAAGAATAACACACAAACAACACACAGTTACACTGTATAGAAAAATGTAGGTTTTTACTTCAAATAAACATTTAAGCAAAGTCCAAACAAGCAGTCCAAGTCATTCACAGTTAAAACAGTTAGTTTTCAGTCCAGGGATAATCCAATAACAAAGTCCAGTATCATAAACAGTTCAGTAACAGACTTACATCAAATCCAAGATGAACTACGATCAGTAACACTCAATAGGAACAGCAACTCTCTCCAGAACAACAGAACGGAGACTAAACAACCCAGGTTTCTGTCTCCATCTTATGGCTGTTTGAGGAACCACACCCAATTACAATTTTAGCATTCCCTTAAAGAGACAGTATTAAAATGTCTATCCTAGTTTATACATTTTCCAATTCAACTATTAGGTGACTTACATTCCTAACAAAGATCTTAAGGAAAATTGTCCTTTATCCATTCTGCTTTCCCTCATTAATGACAGATGCTTACTACAGCATCGTCTGTTAGAGAAGAAAAAACATTAGGCAAATGAGTTTGAGAGCTCTTCCAGAGAGCTGCATTTCTGGAATCTGAATTTGATACAGAAAGAATATGGGGTGGAGGTTCAATTAAAATACTTTTTACCCAGAAACCAAGATTGCATATAAGATGCTGTTTTATTGCTGTCTTCAAGTTCAGTCCATCACAGAAAGAATGTCTGGATGAACTAAATCATATAAGCTATTTTGTGGATTAGCAATAAAAACAAGTAAATTACCAAGACAGCCTTCCTGAACATGAAATCATCTAAATAATCCAGTGTTCATAATTGGCCATATGTGTTTGGAGATGATGGAAACTATAATCCAAATGGAACTATAGATGGGAGGGGAGCCTGTAAAGGATATTCCATAGCTTTATACCCTATAAATCAAAATGACATTTATTTGTCTGGATTTAGAGAGAAACTGTAGTTTGAGAAATATAACATATGACTTAGATTATTGTGTGATTCCATGTGCTATGATTCAAATTGTGGTTTAGGGCTCAGCAATTCAAAAATTTATGTTGAAATCTGTGGTTAGGTGAACTATGGTTTAGTGGGATGCATGATAGGAGTTTATCTTGTCAGCATTTTAAAGTTCACATCCATTCTTATCTTCTAACTCTATTTTTTCCAGGTTATAGTATCAAACTGTCTATATTTTCTGGAGCCAGCAAAGGTTAGCAAAGTAGAGGTGAGGGAGATGGTTTACTTTTTTTCCAGAAAGAAGCTTAAAATGATTGTTTTGGTTGGTCCTATGTTTTGCATTTGTTATTAATGTGAGGAAAGGACAATTAATTTTTTTCTCTTGTTTTGTAATCAGCAAGTTCATACATTTATAAAGACCTTTGGGCTTTTGAAAGTTTCCATAATGGCAATTAGCTAATTGTAGGATTTTAGGGGCTGAGTATGCCTATGAGTCCAACTATTACGTTTTATAAATAACAGTTTACAATGTAATATATTGTGTAAGCACAGCCAATTATGATTTACTCCAGAAATCATGATTAATCAAAACTAATAACTGAACTGTACTTCTGAGAATACCTTCATGAAGTTTCAATTAGTGATACAGATCATTGTGAAGAAGACATTTTACCTTTTTTTCAACAGCTGGTGGGCTTTGTATCATATTTTGCTCCTAGCAGCAGCAGGAATAGATTCTTGTGAGTGAGTGAATGAGTAGTACAACTATTGTCCACAAGCTAGATCTTCCAGGTGTGCTGGATTCAGTTCCCACCAAGCATAGAGAGGCAACATCTGTGGTGTTACACCTTCAGGAATATCAGTATTTAGCTAAGCTAAATGCTTAGCATCCTTGGAAGAATGTGGTTAGGTACATATTCCCCTTTCTTTTTTAAGGAAAAAATCCCAGAGATTCACCAAGAGTCCTTCAGCCTCACTGAGCCTCCGTGGTGCAGTGGTTAGAGTGCAGTACTGCACTCTTGTTAGGAATAACAAGGTTACCTAACGTAGTTTGAGTAAAATAATATATATATAAACTATGATAGTAAGTTTAAGTGTGTGTCACTTTAAAACTGCAAAGCATGTAATTTTGGGTGCAGTTGTGAAACCACCATAAGAGGGAGCAAGAGAACTTGCTGGATTGTTGGATTGCTGGATTGCTGGTTTGCTAATTGCGTGTTCCCTGCTGCTGAGTTTTTGAACATGGAAGGAAGAAAGGAGGTTTGACTTCTTCATATCTCTACTGCGAGGAGATATGTTACTGGACTGATATTTTTAAGTTTACTGACCTCTTTTTCGACACTGGACTTTGCAACTGAATAATCCCCGGACGGACTGAACTAGTGAATGGTATATGAACTGTTTGGCTATGCTAAAACTCTTACTGGAATAAACTATTTAACTAGCACAGTGTATCTGTTTTACTGAGTGTAAGCTACAAAAACGTTTATCTCACATATTTGCCTGCCTGCCTGACTGCCGTGCAGATTTTGCTAGGGTGTATCCCTAACAACTCTATTTCTGCTGACAGCCAGCTGCCTGCAGTTTGGCAGATCAAAACCCACCAGGCTGAAGGTTGACTCAGCCTTCCATCCTTCTGAAGTAGGTAAAATGAGGACCCAGATTGTTGGGGGCAATATGCTGACTCTAAACCACACAGAAAGAGCTGTAAAGCACTATAAACCAGTATATAAGTCTAAGTGCTATTGCTATTCATACCAAATATTTGGCAAAATATCTACAGTGGAACCTCTGGTCACGAACACTTCTGACCATGACCAAATCGGGTTCCAACCAAACAATCCACAACATTTTTGAATCGGGTCACAATCCAAAAATCAGGTGGCGATCAAACATGGCCACAGTCAATTCCCTTTCTGCGCCAATTTCCCCTTCTGCACCATTTTTATTTGTAGGCACATGCACAGTCAGTCTCCAAACTTAGGGAACAAATTATGGTCGTGACCAGAGGTTCCACTGTATATTGCTACCATACATGATTATTTCTTTGTGTTTCTTTCAGTTGATTATAAAACACCCTATAAATTTGCCAAACAATAGGAAAAAAAAACATAATGAGCAATTCAGTCCTACAGTTTTCAGCAAAGACAACAGACTCTTTTACTGTACTTAAGACTATTTATTCAACACATCAATCTGAAACATGGCACATGTCAGATGAATGGCATATTATCCTGAGAAAAGAGTAAACATAAAATACATATTGTGGAAGATGTTAAAAATGATAAGATGAACAGAAAATTAAACTACAGGAAATACAGTAATCAATATTAATTGATTAATAATTAATATTATTATTGATTATTAATATTAATATTAATTATTAATCAATATTAATACTGACCATTCACAAAACAATTGACACAGATACTCATGACATTATCATTGACACATACATGTTAAGAATCCATTGAGTGTATTCTGTCCACATGGAACATTTCAATGAACTTTTGCCAGAGTTATATCAAACACATACATTGTTCTTTTAAACAAATGTGTTATTTTAGTATCATTTTATGCAAGTTACTAACTTGGCTGTGAATCTAGATGTAATCATGCAAATATTTATTTCATTAGATTTTGATGCTACCCAACTCCTTGTGGAAGAGACAGTATTGATTGGGTTCACTTCACTCATACCAAACTATGTTGTTATTTTTTAATTGTATATATAAGAATTCTTTTGGGTTCACATGTTCTAAGCCAAAACGAAACTAGATTATAGTTTAGTGTGCTAAATCCATTTCATACCTTTTTATACAAATTGGAAGGAATTATTCTGGCATTATTCTGGTCTTTCTTCCATGAATTCCCCATTAAAAGATAATCATAACCGGCTGGTCGTTTCAATTTCTTGATCTCTCAAATCTATGCAGCTGTGAGATTTTCAGGTTTTCAATGAAGGGTTTCTTTCTTCAATTGAATCATGGGAACATGAGAATAGAGGATGTCTTGTGTCTTCCATTTAAAACCCAGGAATGCAGAATCTTCTTGTTATATTGAAATACAGAAGGTAGCAGCATGTGTGCAGCTGTACACATGGAGAAGTTTTGAATGAAAAATCTGCTTATTAAATCAATTAAACCATATATTTGCAAAAATGGTTATTATAGTTTTGACACACATCTGTGTATTCTCTCAGATCTCAGATGTTTAAACTGGATTTGGTATTTTTATCAACCCAAGGACATGGTATAGGCAAATGTTTGTCTATGTATTGTCACAGGATGTAAGCTGGTGGTGCTACGTTCAAGTGGTGCTTTGGGATTGCACCTAAGCCACCTCTTGTTTTTAGTACTACCTTGCCTTTCACCACATATAACAAAAATCTTTTTCTTTTATTGTTCTAACATTATTTGTTTATTTATATTATTACAATTATTCTTTCCTTGAATATATATATCAGCACATATTCAGGGTTCTGTGCAGAGGGCATATTTCCAGAAATAATGTCTGGGCCTTTTGTTTGGTGTTAGGCTGACTTTCTTTCTGGCATTATTTTCAGTTTGACAGAATGTCGAGGATGACACACACATTACGTTATATATATACATTATATATATATAATATATATATGTATGTATGTGTATATATTTATATATATATATATATTATTCAGCTTTGTTCGGATATTTTCCCACGTCATTGTAGTTGTGCTTTTAAAGTTGTAGCAACGTTTCGGCAGAATCTCATCTGCCATCATCAGGCTTCTGTATTGTGTTCATCTGTGAGTCAGACTTTTACAGTTGTTCAGTTTTAAATTTGGGGCTACACTACTGCTGTGCCAGAATGGTTTTTTCTTCATCCTGATTGGTTGGGAGCCTTGGTATGTGTTTATTCCATGGGGCCAAAAGAAAACCTAAACAATTTCCTGACACACCTAAACAGCACACCCCCCAAAATCAAGTTCACCATGGAAATGGAAACAACAACTACCATTCCTAGATGTACTAATCTAGAAAAAAACAGATGGCACACTAGGATACACCATATACCAAAAAAACACACACACACACCAACCGCTACCTCAATGCCCAATCCCACTACCATCCAGCACAGATAAACTCTGTGGCCAAAACACTAATTGCCAGAACCAAACGCCTGGCAGACAAGACACACATAAAGACTGAACTATGCACCCTGACTAAAGTACTGACAGCCAATGGTTTCCACAAAAGCAAAATCACCAGCTTGATCCACAAAAATACACTGAGACATAATGGAGACCTAGAAGATGAACAGACCTATGGAACAGCTGTCCTGCCCTACATAAGAAGTATTACAGACAAAATCAGTAAGATACTACACAGGCATCACATCAAGACTGCCTTCAAAACAGACAGAAAAATAGCAGCCATCCTTAGAAACCCCAAAGATAAAATTGACCTGGAAAACCAAGGCATATATGAAGTCCCCTGTGCATCATGCCCGGCCACATACATTGGACAGACCAATAGAAGAATAAGCACCCACCTGGATGAACACAAAAATGCAGTGAAAAAGCTGGAACACACTTCCTCACTTGTCCAACACATGGAAGCCACAGGTCATAACATCAACTTCAATGGCACCAAAACCCTAACCACTATAGAAAACCCCAGCCACAGAATTATCAGAGAAGGCATAGAGATTGAAAAAAGACCTGAAAGCATGAATTGAAGAGATGATTCCACAAGACTGTCAATTATTTGGAAGCCTGCACTCACAAACAAAAAAATTTCCACACCACAAGCCAGGCAAAGACGTGGGCACAAACAGATCCCCCCTGATACCTCCAGCTCAAACACACCCCAACCAGGCACCCAGATAAAACCTAGCTTCCTAATAAATGATAGCTGTCTATTTACTCGAAGCCAAGCTGCACTAAAAACCTCCAATGCCAGCCAACCAAGACAAAAAAAGCCACAAAACATACAGAAGATATTAGAAACACCAATCAAGCAGAACACAGCAAACTCCAAGACCAATAAACACAGACCAAGACTCCCAACCAATCAGGATGAAGAAAAAACCATTCTGGCACAGCAGTAGGCTAGCCCCAAATTTAAAACTGAAACAACTGTAAAAGTCTGACTCACAGACGAACACAATACAGAAGCCTGATGATAGCAGATGAGATTCTGCCGAAACGTTGCTACAACTTTAAAAGCACAACTATAATGACGTGGGAAAATACCCGAACAAAGCTGAATGCCATACATGTAAGTACCCGCGAAAACTTAAGAATATATATACATACATCTTAAGTTTTTGTGGGTACTTATATATATATATATGTATGTATGTATATGTACATGTACATGTACACATACATGACATACATACATACATATATACATACATACATACATGCGCTTATTGTCTGCCAACTCTGCCGATAAGATGAGTATAAGTGGGATTATCTGACAGAGGCACTTTGTGGAAACAAAGTCTCAGTTAAATTTATTTAGGTCTCTCTACTTGGGTCAACCTACCTGATGCTTTAGAGGGCATTGTTGTGCCATACAAGAACTAGGGTTTGAACTATCTTGAAAATTCTCTTTTCAAGAAAGTTTTCCTCTTTTGAAGGAAAGAGAATAGAGATTAGGTTACATATCATATTTGAGGATGTTTTTCCAAAGTTATCCAAAAGTGCCTTCTATTATCTACTGTTGAGCAGAAATGTTAGAAATCACACAAGATTTTGTTGACTGAGGTACAAAAAAAGAGACAAAGACCTTGTAATATTTTTTTTTTTTTTAAATTATGGTGGAAAACAGATGGGTATGTGATACATTTTCTCAAGGATCACAAAGTCCAGAGTTCCTATGCTTGCTGCAATTTACAAGCTTGTCCCAATCCAGTACTCTGGTGGTATGTTGGGAATATATATCCCAGAACAATTGTGCTGATACTGACTGACAACTTTGGGAGAAACAGTCCCAAACTTTGGAACAAGGTGATTATATTAACTTTCTGTGCTATGTGGCTGTTGATAAGCCCACAACTTTGAAAACCTGCTCTTTTAAGATCAGATTAGTTAAGACTTTCACTTTCAAAGAAATCAATGTGAACAACAGGTTTAGCTAATGCAATTGGTTTGTCTCCAGTCTGTGGGTGGGTAACAGCAGAATGAAAGTTCATTCAACCTTTGATCAGCAACCTGAGCTTCACTTTTATGCTTAGGAGATATCAGTAGGAATTTACTTCTACCAGTCTAGGAAGTGCCAACATGAATGGCAAGACCAAGGCTTTCTTAGTGGCCTCCCTCAGTTCTAGGATCAAAGGCTTTCAAAGAAAAAGGACATAAGGAAAACAGAAGCTGTTATATGCAATTTAGTTCCTGAAAAAAAGGCATTGCTAGCACTGGAAAGGTCAAATCAAAGTCTTTTGGTCATCAGCCAGAAAAGAAGATATATATATACTACTTTCCTATTATATTTAAAGAAACACATATTGTCTTTTATTAAAGTGTCAGGTCAAACAGACATTTTAATCAAAATCAGCTAAGGTAAAAGGGCACAGCCATGTACTCCTCATGAACAGTAATGAACAATATTCTTTCTGCCAATTTTCAGCTACGTACTAAAGAAACCCAATCACAGTCTGTCTCGATGCATATCCTGTTGTGAATTAATAAAAGTGCTTAATAAAGCTCATTAAAACCTTTAGAAAAGTGCAGGGTTCTGACCCTGCACTTCTGATTGGCCAATAATAGCGACATCTGATTGGTCCGTTCAGGAGAATCTGATTGGCTATTAGCGGGCCTGTCCCATTGGTTAAGGGAACTAACGCTTCCCGTTTCTTATTGGTTATTTGATCAGCAGCTTGCCTATAAAAAGGGCTATTGCTGCTGTAGTTTTTGCTCTGTTCCACAATGTTAAATAAAGAGTTGAAGTTCACTGTTCATCGTCTCGTCTCCAATCCTTGCGCCCATGCGCAGAACTTAACACTGGCGACGAGTATGGGATTTGGAGATGTCAGAGCTGACTGAACACTACAGAGTGCCAAACAGAGCACATGGCTGAAGACGCACCAATGACTGAACCATGTCCAGCAGCGTCATACCACCCGCTCCATTCGACCTGCCACAAGAAGACTGGGACTCATATATGGACTGATTTCAGATGTTTCTGGAGACCAACAACTTGAAGGATGCCACTACCGGAAAGAAGTGAGTGGTATTCCTAACTCACTGCAGGCCGACCGTGTTTAAGATGGCCAAGGCAATAGCCAAGCCAGCTGAGGTGAAGTCCATGGACTGGGACGTCCTCGAGCCCCTTCTACGGGCCCACTATGCACCGACCATACCAACGCTTGTTCGAAGACATGAATTTTATCAGAGAGACCAGTGGAAGGGAGAAAGCGTTGCAGATTTCATTGCGATCTCCCGAATCTGGGAGGCCTCTGTGGGTTCACCGACCTCAAAGAGGCCTTGAGAGACCAAATAGTTCTGGGATTAGATGCACTAGCCATCCAAAGTAAGCTGATGGCGAAAGGCAACATTAGCCTTGCAGATGCCATCGCTGACGCTACTGCAGCAGAGGCAACCAGGAAGTTGGCTGCACAAATGCGCTGCACCCATGCCCTGCTCCGCCAACTCGCCGGCGAAATCTCGCCTCACCTGGAGGGACAGGCAACGACAGCCCACCACGAGGACCTCGAATCGTCATCAGAAAGCGATGAAGAAGAGGTCAACTGGCTCCGGTCTGAACGAGACCAACGCCATCAACGTAACCAGAGAGTACAGTACCAATGCGCTGGTTGTGGGGCAAGCCACCCACGATCAGACTGCAAATTCCTTGACGCGCTCTGCCATGTGTGCGGGAAAAGAGGTCACATCGGAAGAGTTTGTGGAAGCAAACAAGGATCCAAACCCCCTCAGAGGGGGACCAACTACCACCAGCCCACACGAAGTCGTCCTGTGAATCAAGAAAACTTAACCCACCAATGGAACAACCACTTCTACAGAAACAAACCACTAGCCCTGTCAACGAAGCGGGAAGAGGCACACCAAACCATTACGATCGGTCACGCCTCATCATTAGATGCTAAGAAGATCCAGGTAAAGGTCGCCATCGAAAACCAGCCCTGCATGATGGAAGTTGATTCAGGATCGTCCCTCTCAATGGTTTCCTGGAAGACCCTTAAACAATTAATCCCCACCGTCCGGTGGCAAGACCTCAGATTCCAAAGAATCATACTTAAGGACTATCAGGGAAATCGAATTCCAGTCGTTGGATCCAGCAAAGTCCTTGTTTCATTTAAAAATCGTACTGCATCCCTACCACTAACCGTAGTCAACAGGGATCAGCCTAGTTTGTTAGGCCTCCAATGGTTCGCCCCACTTGGAATTGAAGTAGCTGGCATTTACCGAACCAACAGCAACGACTGGGAAGAGGCCATCATCCGGGAGTTCCAGGATGTCTTTACAGAGAAATTAGGCGAGTACAAGGGGATCCCGATATCATTTAACCTTAACCCCAAAGTAGCTCCTATCCACCTTAAGCCTCGTTGAGTTCCATTTGCCCTTAAACCAAAGATTGACGAGCAGCTTGATAAATTAATAGCCCAGGGTGTGTTAGAACCAACCGACCACGCTCCCTGGGAAACCCCAATCGTAACACCCATCAAGCCGGATGGATCGTTAAGAATTTGTGGGGACTACCGAGCCACCCTGAATCACGCCCTTCAGCAGAACGCTTATCCGGTACCGGTGGTACAACACCTTCTCCATTCCCTGGGGGGCAGAAAAATCTTCGCTAAATTGGATTTAGCACAGGCATACCAACAACTGCCTGTAGACAAAAAAACGGCAGAGGCACAAACGATCGTTACGCACCAAGGTGCATTTAAGTGCAACCGACTCCAATTCGGAGATAGCGTAGCCCCAGGAATTTTTCAGAGCTTGATGGAGAGACTACTACAGGTTATAAAAGGGGTTGTACCTTATTTTGATGACGTTTTAATTGCTGCTCTGATTAGAGAAATACTAAGGGAGTGCCTGAGGTTAGTTCTCCAGAAATTTAAAGACTCTGGCCTTAAAGTAAAAAAAAAAAGTGTCAACTGTGTACGGATAAGGTAGAATTTTGGGGGTACTTAATCGATAAACAAGGCATTCACCCCACCGATAGCAAGCTTAGGGCAATCAAAAACGCTCCCAGGCCCCGAACGAAGACTGATCTCCAAGCTTTCCTGGGCCTTATCAATTTCTACAGTGTGTTCCTGCCCACAAAGCGACCATAGCCAAGCCCCTACATCGTCTGTTAGACAAAAAGGCAACCTGGGTCTGGGGATACCGAGAGGAACACGCGTTCCAACAAGTAAAAAACTTATTGACTTCAGACGCTGTTTTGATGCAGTATAATGAGACTTTGCCTTTAACAATTACATGTGATGCATCACCATTCGGAGTGGGTGCCATTTTGAGCTATGTGTTACCAAACGGTAGTGAAGCCCCTATTGTCTACTTTTCAAAAATGCTATCAAAAGCTGAACGTAACTATAGTCAAATCAATAAAGAGGCTCTTGCTGTCATTTCTGCTGTTAAATGATTTCATGAATATATTTATGGCCGAGTTTTTACTATAGTCACTGACCACAAACCTTTGCTGGGGATTATAGCTGGGGACAAGCCATCCCTTATATATTATCTCCCAGAATGACTCGCTGGTCGGAATTCCTGGCTGCATATAATTATAAACTGCAACACCGCCCGGGGAAAGCCATCCCCCATGCTGACGCACTAAGCCGTGCACCACTTCCTGAAACCATTGACAACCCAGCTCCAACCGTCGCGACACTCCAGATTGAAACACTTCAATCACCACCACTGACAGCTCGAGATATCGCGATCGAAACCAAACGCGATCCCATTTTGGCGTGAGTTCTTAGCTGGATCGAGTGATTGGATCAAATCCCTGACAACTTCAGTCCTTTCAAGAATCGACAGACGGAACTGTTTTCACAGAAAGTCTGCATAATTTGGGGGGATAGAGTCGTCGTCCCAGAGCATCTGCAACGAGCGGTATTGAAAACCTTGCATGAAGGCCACCCCGGCATAGTGCGCATGAAGGCACTCGCACGAAGCTACGCGTGGTGGCTGGGTATTGACAAGCAAATCGAAGCCTGGGTAAAGACTTGTTGCAAATGCCAGGAAGTTAGCAATGCCCCACCGAAAGCAACCCCAACAGAGTGGGAAACACCCAGGGGACCATGGTCCCGTATTCATATTGACTTTGTGGGACCTACTAAAGGACACACATTCCTAGTAACGGTGGATGTCTATTCAAACTGGCTTGAAATCCATGAAATGAAAAGTACCACAACCGAATCCATCATCAGGAAATTGGACAGATTATTCGCAACCCATGGACCACCAGATGTTCTGGTATCTGACAACGGGCCCCAGTTTACCGCACTTTCTTTTGAACAGTATTTGGTGGACCATGGTATTCGCCATGTGCTAACTTTGCCGGTCCATCCTGTGGCCAATGGAAGAGCCGAGCGCATGGTACAATTCGTCAAAAAAACCCTACATAAAATGGACTATGGCGATATCGAAGATAAGATTAACTGGATACTCCTTCTTCAACACATCACTCCACACAGCGTCACCAACAAGACTCTGGCCGAATTGTTAATGGGACAAAAACTCTGCTCCCACCTTGACCGACTACACCCATCGTACGAAGCAGAAAATCCACACGGATCCAGTGGGAAATGCCGCAAATTCCAGATAGGCAACTTAGTCTTCGCTAAAAACTTTTCTGGCGATCCTTTGTGGGTCGAGGCAACTGTAATCCAAGTCACAGGACCCAGGTCGTACCGAGTAAAAAGTCGCGATGGAAGAATATGGAAGCGTCATATTGATCAGTTGCGTTCAAGGCTGCAACCTCGTTTCTGTGACTCCGGTAACTTCCAAACTGAGGGGGGAGGAGATGTCGAGGAGACCGAGTTCGAAACGGCAGAAAGCACGAGTGGAAGAAGTGAGCATTTGGAAGAATCAGAGAGGGTGGTGGACTTGCCTCAAAGAGACACTTCATCAGAAGCAAGCCCACAAAGGCAAGAGGACAACGAGGACAACGAGGACATTAGTTTTTAAATGAAGGTTCGGAGGCACCCTATTTGCCAAAAAACATCCCGCCCAAGCAAGACTATAAACAAGTACCGGGGGGATAGCGAAAATCTAACAGACAATCTAAGCAACCTGCCTACCTCAAGGATTACATCACCACACCCCTTAAACGGAACCCGGGGGAAGGGGTGTTGTGAATTAATAAAAGTGCTTAATAAAGATCATTAAAACCTTTAGAAAAGTGCAGGGTTCTGACCCTGCACTTCTGATTGGCCGATAATAGCGACATCTGATTGGTCCATTCAGGAGAATCTGATTGGCTATTAGCGGGCATCTCTCATTGGTTAAGGGAACTAACGCTTCCCGTTTCTTATTGGTTATTTGATCAGCAGCTTGCCTATAAAAAGGGCTATTGCTACCATAGTTTTTGCTCTGTTCCACAATGTTAAATAAAGAGTTGCAGTTCACTGTTCATCGTCTCGTCTCCAATCCTTGCGCCCATGCGCAGAACTTAACATATCCCATTATCCCTGCTTAAATCACCCACCTGGAGAACTAGAGTATAGATAGTCTTTGACTTACAACCATTTGTTTAGCAAGCATTCTAAAGTTATGATAGTGCTGAAAAAAGTAATGTACAACTCACACTTACTGACTGTTGCAATGTCCCTACAATCATGTGATCCAAATTTGGGCACTTGGCAAACTTCATGTATTTACAGTGGTTGCAACTTCCTGAGGTTATATGATCAACATCTATGACTTTCCAAGTTGACTTCCAATAAGTAAAGTTCATGAGGGAAGCTGGATTCATTTAACAACTCTGTGGTTTACTTAATGATAATGTGATTTGCTTAATAATATTTGCCAAAGAGGTCATAAAATCAGATGCACATATTAACCACATCTCTTAGCAACACAAGTCAAAAACTACCTGTATTTCTGTTCCAATATCTCTATATTATCCATTTACCAACCTCCATTTCCTTTCTCTATATAGGTAGTTCTTGACTTCCGATCGTTCGTTCGGTGACTGTTTGAAATTACAATGGCACTTAAAAAGTTACTTTTAACCATTTTTCACACTTAGGACCATTGCAGCATCCCCATGGTCATATGATCAAAATTCAGATGCTTGGCAACTGGTTAATATTTGTGACAATTGTAGTGTTCTGGGGTTATGTAACCTTCTAACTTTTTGCGACCTTCTAATAAGCAAAGGCAATGGGGAAGTTGGATTTCTTAACAACTCTGTTACTAATTTAACAATTTCAGTGATTCACTTAACTCACTTCAGCAGAAATTTGGGGCTCAGTTGTGGTTTTATAAGTAGAAACTACCTGTATACAGGTGATAAAACAAGAGAATACAGAGCTATTATCCCAAATAAGCATATTTTCCTGACCAATGAATGAGGAAACAGCTCCAGATTTTCTGTGTTTTACTTTGTTTGCTATTTCCCTCTCCAGATGATTATGCTTTTCATCTTGTTTTATTGGCCTCACCTTATCTACGCAGATGATATTTTGGAGACAAAAGAAGAGGCATTCTGCAGGTTGCCTGCATTGGAGTTTGGTACTCAGCCACAATCCCCTTGCAAAAAAAGGAGACTTATAATTCATATTAATAGGAACATTCTGATGGTATGAGGTGTTCAAGAGTGTGACAGACTGCCTTGGAAAGTCATAACAACTCCATTACTACTTTTAAAAGCAAAAACATCAGGCTACTATAGTGATATGTGTCCTTTATTGCCAAGAGGTTGGAGTAGAATCAGGCCTGTCAAACTGGGCAGCCGCAAACCAGATATGTCATGTCAGGCTTTGCTTATGCCAGCTCTGCAAAGGCAAAAAACATCACACTATGTCACAATCCAGCCAGTGAGGCAATTGAGTTTGACACCTGTGGAGAAAATAATCTTCAAGTTCGTTCTTGTTCTTGGATTCTACAATTGGTCAAAAAGAGGCATTCCTTTTTGAAGGGGAATGCTTCTTCAGAACTGGGATATCCTGTAGCAATAATCTCTAAGGAAAGAAGGTTTCTCACTTCTGAGCTATGGAACTGTAATTGGCTTGTCTCCAAATAGTTTTAATTTACTAATCTCATAACTCATACAATTACATATCTTTAATAGGACACCTAGAACAATTTATGAATGTTCTACCTCACTCTTGTCAATCTGAATGAAAAAAATGAAGTTCCTGCAGTCATTTAAGGCAAATGCTGATGTGTGATTTCAAATCAAGGTACAATATTGATCCCTTTATACAATAGCAACTAATTTGTCTATGTTAGAGCCAAGCAAACACAACATGCAAAATGTGGTAGAAGCATTTAATTTTCTGTAGAAAGAGTTGGGATCATATTCCCCTTCAAATGCTGACTCAACAACCCTGGTATCACCAATGTCCTTCCTGATGAATCTGGATGGGGCAGGTTTCTATTTTTTCCTATTTTTAAAAGTATTACAAGTGAAATATATGAGTCAACCAGAAATTAGGAGCTTAGTAGCAGGCAGGCTATAGGGCAAGCAGCTGACTTCAGTTCACAGGCAACTTTCAACCAATAATGCTAGAAGACAAAAATAGAGGAAATACTGATGTGAAATTTCACTGTGAAGAAAAGGGAAAAAAATGCTAGGAGCTATGTTTACATAGCATGCTAATCCATAGTCTGTTTATTGAAGAAACTATAATACTGGATAGTTACACTGGCTGGATTAACACACAGTATTAAGCCATGATTTAAAACATGGTTTATTGGTAGAAAAGTGATTGGGTTCAGATATAAACTAAATCATGAGCTGTAGTTTATAAACTGAATAACTAGGTTGATATATTACACAGATTATGGTTTAGGATGATATATAAATAAAACTATTACAATCCATAACTGATTTAGTATGTATAATTTATGGTTTGCTGAACAATTTATTCTAAAATGAATCCTGGACTAGCAGAGTGGTAACATCCAAAAATGGCAAATCATAGATTCTGATGGTTTTAATATATTTACTTGGCAATGCTATAATTACTTTGGTTATCAAAGTTCTGTACAGAAAATCAATCCTTCATGTTTTCTGTTTAAGCTATGTTTGTATGTGAGGATGGGGAAACTCTTCTAGGTTATAACATATCTGTGTTCTGACTCAAAAAATCCAATCAGAGAAAGAAACAAAGCTTTACCTGGTGAAGGAAATAAAAGGTGATTGAAGAGAAAAAAAAGTCCCTTACTTGTCCCATCACCTAATTCTTTAGGGTACATAACTAACAGAGTTGTCTTATGATAGTTATATTACATTATGTCTGAGCTCTCCCTTGGCCATTGGAATGGATTGTTTGATAGGTAGCCATAATCTTTTTTTTTCTCCCATTCTGACATCAGTTTCAGGAAGGTTAAAACTAAGCAAAGGGGTAGGGACAGTTTAATATGATGGAAAATTTAATCTGCAGTTGCAGGATACAGATATGACACTACATCTGGAATAAAAAACATTTCTCTAAACAGACTGAGCTCTACCTGGTTTTGACTTAGATGATATCTCAATAAAACCACTATGATTTGCAACCCATGCTTTATAGTTTATGTTCATAGAGTATTGTTTTCTGTAATTGAGTTAATTGCAATTTTTAAACAAATGATGGTTAATCCAACAAATGAATTCAACCATTGAGCTAATTTTTTTCAGGATTTTTTTTAACATGCCCACATCCTCTATTTTGAAACAATTGATACAAATACAAAGGCTCTCCAAAATCTATTTCAGATTTTTTTTAAAAAATCTGCAAAAGCATCTTATTAAAGCTGTCATTGTCCTGCATTGCTTGCCTGCTTATTATTTTGCAAGGCTGGACAGCAGCTGTGCAAATTGCTGTTTGTAATGGCAGATTAATATACTTACTTGTGAGTAAAATTGCTTAGAATTGAAGTGCACCTGCTATTTCTAGTAGCAATTTACAGCTTTTCATGCCAGCAAATCTGCTCACAAAGAAAGACTCCAGCTGCTATATTAATAAGTGGTAGAATAATTCTTTCCCTGCCTCCAGATTTATTCATGGAGAAGTGTCCTAGGCAGTTACTTGTTTGCCACTTGTGCTCTTGTTTTTCATTTTTCTATGAAAAATGAAGAAACTGAAATGAGCTAAAATATGCATAGAATCAAGCAATGAAGATCAGCAAAAAAGAAAACAAGACAACAGTTTATGGCCTTGTTTTCTTATGTGCTCTCCAGTATTAGGAAACTTAGTTCCTAATTATATTAATTTTTATTAGGAAAATTAATATAATTTGATCTAATGGTTAAGGTACCAGGCTGGAAACAAGGAGACTGTAAGTTCTAGTTCCATTTTAGGCATGAAAACAGACAGGTAACTTTGGGTCATATTCTCTCAGCCAAATCCACCTCACAAAGTTGTTGTGAGGAAAATTGGAGTGAGTGTTTTTGCCACTTGAGTTATTTATGAACAGGATAAAGGAATAAAAATAAACAAACCTTTTGTCCTCCACATGCCCATTCCGTTTAAAAGCAAGATTGTGTTGATGTGAGTTAATAATTCACAAAAACTGAGGGGACAGTGAATTGCCTGCCCCCATGATCTACAAGTACTAGTATCCTTATACATGATAACAGAGAATATGCACCTCATATGATAGGATCATAGATATGCAGGTTTTTATATACTATAGAAGGGTTTGCATGATTGTCAGTAATCTCTTTCAATTTAGTCAATAGGATTGCAATGCTTCATCTCTTGGGAAGATGACATAATACAGTGGCTAGAATGTGAGAGTAGGGAGATCCCAACCTCAGCTCCCATTCTGTCAAGGAATTCACCATGTGACTTGAGTCCCTTGATAACTCTCAGGCAAATGTTTATTGTATGGATAAAACAGTACAAATAGAGAACCTTGAACCTCTTACCTTGGGCTTCTAGAAGTACAAACTATAAATGGGAATAATGTAGAGGTGGTATTCAGCCAGTTCTGACAGGTTCTGGAGAACCAGTAGCAGAAATTTTGAGTAGTTTGGAGAACCAGCAAATACCTCCTCTGGTTGGCACTGCCCCCATCTATTCGCTGCCTCTTGAGTCCAGCTGATCGGAGTCCCAGTGATCAGTTGGATTTTCTTTTGGCCCCTCTTTTGCACAGGAGAGCAGAGTTGGAAAGCAGGTTAGTGAGGTGGGAGGGAATGGGGATTTTACAGTATCCTTCCTCTGGAGTGGAGTGGAAATGGAGATTTTGCAGTACAGTGGAACCTCAGGTCGCAAATGCTCCTGTTCACAACCAAATCTGGTGCTGAACAAAAAATCCACCCAATTTTTGAAAATGGGGTGGCGAACACAATCAGCGCGAAAAGATTCCTTTTCCATACCAATTTCCCCTTTGGCGCCATTTTTTTTTTTTACTGTGTGCATGCGCAGTCAGTCGTGCTTCCAGACACGACCAAATTGGGTTGCAACTGGAGTCTGGTAATGGATTACAGTTGTGACCTGAGACTCCACTGTATATCCTTCCCCTGGAGTGGGGTGGAAATGGAGATTTTACAGTATCCTTCCCCTGCCACACCCACCAAGCCACACCACACTCACCAAGCCACACCATGCCCACCAAGCCACACTCACAGAACCGGTAGTGAAAAAATTTGAATATCACTACTGAAATAATGCCCAAAATAGTAAGATGTTATATAAGAGAAATTAGGATAGAATCTGTAGCTGAGAAATGCACATCTTTCACTTGATTGCAAAGTGCATCCAGCACAGTTAGCCCATATACAGAACACATGCTTTTTCATATTTTAAAAGTCAAATGAGCCAAAGAAATATGTCTATTCACATGAAACAACTGAATTTCAAAAATTTCAGAAACACACTTCCATATTCCCTAATTAGTGAACATTCGGTAGGAAAACACAATTGATAGAGAAAAACAATTAGGATTATTAGTTCCATTCCCCTTCTGAATGTCTCTGCTTCTCCGCAATACATTTGTATCAAATTATCTCCTCTAATTTCCTATCCTAACTGGAACCTAATGAAGGAAAACTGTAGATATATAAATATATTGTGAGGCTAATAGCTTATCTTGTCAGGAGTTTCCAAAAACAATAAAATTATCAGCTGCAAATAATTACATGTACATCAGGTTGCATGAGTTAGTGGGCTAAACTGATGAAAGCCCTGTATATATTAAATATATCTTTTATTAGGTGTTGAGAATGGCTGCTCTTCTTAAGAAGCCATCTTAAATATTCTTAGAATAGAAAGAGTTTAAGTCATACATTTCATTATGACCAAACTAATTTAGCATCAAAGTAAACAGATTCTGTTCAGCAATCCTGGATTTTTGGTTGAACAAGTCATATGAGGCACATTACCAGTGTCTAAATATTTACACATACACTTGATGGGACTTCAAGTTTTGTTATCCCAAATAACATGGCTACAGAGGCATAACTTTTAGTCTTAAAAGCTCTGTGCTTGTTTGTTTCTGATTCTGCTATCAAATAACACTCAATTAGCTTAACTGGGTTTTAGTTACATCTGCTGTAAGTAACCCTACTGGAGGGTCTTCTTTCCCCACTCTTTGTTATCCTCCCCAATGGATTCAATTTCTGAAAATAGATTTTAAGCCTCTTTAAAGGAGTATCACATTTATAAGTTACCTATTATAAAGCATTTGTTATGAAATAATTAATTTTATTCAGTTATTCAGCTCAGGCAAGACCCATATATCCAAATTATTTTGAAGCATATCATATTTAAATTATTTAGATCATCTAAGAGTTGTAAATATTTTCAATGTAAGGAAAATGCTGCCTATAGGCATTATTGAATTGTCCAAAAAAAATTATTTCAACAACTAGTAGTTCTCAGTTCAGATTTACATCACTTAATATTATACCCAGAAAAAGCCCAAATTTTATTAATTTTATTGTGGAAGTTTCCAGTTGGCCTGTTGACTATTGCAAATAGTTTCCAGGGATTTTGCAGATAAAATGACAGCATGTAGATTGGAGGTGGAAAATCTGTCCTTAAAGGAGAAGGATATATTGCTGCAGCAATGACGTACCTCTCCTAAATTCGGTCATAACTAGATCCAGTGTCTTAGTTAATATTGAATAGCTTGCAATTTACACTTCTTGTGCAAGAAAAGTTTTTTTGGATTCCAAGCATAGAGGATGAAACAAATTTTCTGAAACTATCAATCACAGTTCATTTCAGAGCATGGGACAGAAATGGCATCAGTCACTCTTGTGGATATCTAGTAGTGGGGACATGGATGATGTACTGTATCTGGTCCAACTTCAAAACTGTTAGTGGCATCATCAACCATGATAAACTTTGGTGTACCTACAAAGGTTAGGGCCTGCACTATCTTGCAAAGGATCCATTTCTTTTGGAATGGATAATACCAGCAGGAGTTAAATGAGAAAAAGCAATTGAACCTTTGGCAGTTCACATTGAAGTAAGTTCCACAAGGTTGAGTCCTCTTCCTCATTTCATTTAATATTAGGAGGGAGGTAATCCATTTGAGGTATGGAATTCAGTGAGTCAGCTAATGAGCTGATCATGAAAAGCAATGGAAGTCCTGATATGGTGTTGGAATCTGTCAAGGACTGGAATGAGATGGAACAGACTCTGAATCCCAGCAAGACGAATTGCACATTCTTTATACTTCCATGGATATTCCAGCTATTGGTTTTGAAGAGGATACATCTCAACTGAAATGCACAATCTGAGCATTCTGTTGGACACGTCTGCTAATAGGACAGCAACAAAATTAATATTTTCACAAAAGTAACAACTAGAGTAAGAACTAATTCTTATTCTAGGTCTGAGATTTATAGAAAAAATTTCTATCATATTCTGTTTCTGGATTTTTATTCAGAGTTAGATTTAACTCCTTTGAGAACTCCCACGATGTAAGCTACAATCATTAAAAGTTGTATCAAGAAAACATCATCCTGAGGATATAAATATGACTGGACATAGGTGAGAGCCCATATTAGGCATGTGTTCATATGTCCATGAAACTTTACTATTTGTATTAGTTGAATCCAAAAGGTATCCTGCAGTTCTGTTTAAGATGACTTGGCTCTGGATAGGAGAGCCTCTCGGAATATTGTGAGGAGATGCTCATATGTGGCAACTGTGAGGCTCCCTGATGAATAAAATTGTTTAGATTCTATTTAGCCTGTGATTGGGTAGGATAGATGGAGGAACTTTGGGTAGTTTCAGCTGTTGACCTCTGAGAAGATGGACAAGTTTCTCTGTGTTATCAGTTCAGGTATCTATTTACTGGATCTAAATTCCTTCTTTATCATAAAAGCAGCCAGAAAGATGACCCAAAGTTGGATATAGACTTTGGTATTGTCCTCTCTGAGTGGGAGTTGATAACCATTGCCTTGAAAGAGACATCGGTGTACCTTCTGAAGAGGCCAACCTTGGATTGAACAATTTTTGACAACTATTGACTAGCCTCCAACTTCCACTTGTCCTATTTCAATCACACACAAACATAGTTGCTATGGAGAAGACTAAATAAATGAACGAAACAGAAACGCAGAAAAATAGTCCAAATCCAGGTTCTAAGAGCCAGGTTGTCAGCCAGTCTTGAGGTCAGAGTTTCAAGGTTTCTTAAAGGGACATATAGGATTCAGAGGAACCTCATGTAAGAGACAGATATCAAATAACTCATCAATAGATTTGCAGTAGCCTTATGGAACTGTTCTCTCCTCTCTACTCATTGGGTGAAGAGTTACTCATCTGACTGTTCCAGCTGTCCAAGTAGGGCCTATGTTTGATCAGCTTCGTGTGATTCTTGGCTTGGTGTGTCCTGAGGCTGATATTTCACAGGTTCAACTGGAACAGTTTCTTCAAATTCAGATTTAGAATCCATGTCCTGAGTCTGGATCATAACATCTTTTTTCAGTGGTTCTCTTCCTTTCTCCAGACCATTTCCAATCAGTATTGATTGAGAAGGAAAATAATGTTCTGTTGGCCCCTTCTGGGTGGTTATACAGGGTTCTACTCTCTCACTCCTCCTTTTCAATCCAATATGAAACCACTGGGTGAGTCATCTGGGTGAGTTTGGTGTTAAATATCATCAATATGCTGATGATACTATGTCTTTTGACCTCAGGCCAGCCAAGAGCACTTCCCTCTTCATAGTTGGTGTGCAATCTGGGAATTTTCTGGGTTTATAACTACTGATTGAACAGCAGGTGGCAGCTGTGACCAGAAAGGACTTTGTACAACTTCATCTGGTATGACAATTGCATATTTTCCTAGTTTGGTATGGGGGCTTTCAGACAATCATTCATGCCTTTGTTACCTCACAGCTTGATTATTGCAACATAGTCTATTTGAGGCTGCCCTTGAAGAACGTTCTGAAGCTTCAATTAGTTGAGGATACAGCAGTGCGAGAAATGATGATCATATCTCATTCTGCCCATGTTCAAACCTCTGTCTTGTGAGCTGTACTGGTGCCAGTTTGTTAGTGCAGTTCCAAGTTGCTGGTTGTTATCTATGGCATAGGGCATAATTACATGAGGAATTGCCTATTTCCCATAATATCTGCCCAGTTATTTTGATTTGGCAGACTTGGCATATGCTGGGTTCCTTCAATTAAACAATGTCAGGATTCCAAAAGTGTGTCTTCTGTGTAGCAACACTTGCCCTGTGGAAAAGGTTCCCCCAGAGAATTGGATGGCCCTCGCATCTGTTGTTTAGAAGAGAAATGAAGACTGGTTCTTTATCCAGGCCTTTTGTGAGGGAAAGTGAGACCCCTCACTTTTTACCATCTAATCTGTCATGTTTGCCATCTTTTAACTTTTATTATATGTTAGACTGTTATGAACCCAGAAAAGAAAAAGAAAAGCTGCAGTGAAAGACAAATAATATCCTTTCCCTCCCACCCCATTGAGGGCTATGCTCTTAGGCCATTTTTCTTAGCAATGTATTCTGTTTTATAGCATCGTTTAACCATCAGGGTGCTGATATAACTGTAATGAAGGGTGACTTCATAGTGCCAGGGTGATGCTACAAGATGCTATAAATCACTAATGAGAAAATGGCCTAACTTGGCAATGGCAATCATTTTTAGAAAGACTGATGCAAAACATCAAAATAATGCCATTTTAAAGTGTAAGGGAAAGTTTCTTTTTAAAAAGACAGAAAATTTATCCTCCTGGATATTAGTATGAAGCCAGTGGAAGTTATGTTAGATAAGCTATTTCTGAAGCATCTGCCACAGGCTTCCCCTTTTACCAGAGAAGATGGAGAAAAGGGATCTGCCTGGGTGGAATCTAGCAGTCCCTTAAACCTTGGTCCAGGGGTGAAATTCAAATTTCTTAACAACTGATTCTGTGAGCATGGCCTAATTTGTGGGTATGGCTTGGTGGTCATGTGGTTGGGCATGGCTTGCTGGCTGGGCGTGGCTTGGTGATCATGTGACTGGCTGAACATGGCTTGGTGGTCATGTGTCCAGCTGGGTGTGGCTTGGTGGTCATGTGATTGGGTGGGTCGAAAGATAGAAACTCACTTTAACAATGCTCTCGGAGCAGGGTTGGACTACTAGATGACCTCTGAGGTCCCTTCCAGCCCTGGATTGCTGTGCTGTTTCAACGCATCCTCTGAAGCTGCATCTAGTGCCAGGGCTTGTGGTTCTTTCTTCTTCTCCTTTTTCTCTCCCTCCCTCCCTCCATCCGTCCATTCATCCATCCATCCATATCTCATTCACATTCCTTTTCCTTCCCTCTTTCTCCCTTCCCTCCCTTTCTTTCTTTTTCTCATCCCTCCCTCTTCTTCCTTTTAAGAGAAAGAAAGAAAGAAAAAGAAAGAAAGGAAGGAAGGAAGGAAGGAAGGAAGGAAGGAAGAAAGAAAGAAAGAAAGAAAGAAAGAAAGAAAGAAAGAAAGAAAGAAAGAAAGAAAGAAAGAAAGAAAGAAAGAAAGAAAGCTATCATGCATCTGTGCTATTCATGGTATATTTTCAGCTGGAACCTCTTTCTACTTAAACCAGGGGTCCACAAATTTGGCAACTTTAAGACTTGTAGACTTCAACTCCCAGAATTCTCCAGCTAGCTATGCTGGAGTAATGAAGCAGCTACACTGGCTGGAGAATTCTGGGAGTTGAAGTCCACAAGTCTTCAAGTTGCCAAGTTTGAAGATCTCTGACTTAAACCTTAACATAAAACATCTTGGATTAATCTTGAAACTTTTTGCATACTTGTACTTAAACAGAAAGAATTCTGTTTTAACACATGGCTTCAATTCCAAAGCTACTTTTTATGAAGACCAAGTCAAGAAGAGGAGATTGAAACAAAGCAAAAATTAACCTTCTCATTCTTTCTAACCCTTTCTAAAGGGCAAGTAGAAGTGAGTCTTTCTACTTGCCATTTTATTACCAAGAATTTGCTATCACCTTCAAATTAAAGAGTTCCTTCCAACAACAAAAAACACAAGTTTGCAAACTGCCTGAATAGAATCATAGCACATAATTTTATATATTAAATATCGAACCACAAAGTGGAAGAGGGGAAATACTGTGTTTTTTGCTTGTCAAATTTAAAAGGCCATTGGACTCCATAAAGGTTGTGACAGCAATAAAAGTAATGAAGCAGCAGCTAGGCAAACTGCTGAATAGTTTGAATTATGCTTTGGAAATTGTGTAATGTATACTCTAAAACTGAGCAAATGAATGAAACCTAAAGGTAAGTTGTTCTCTACAAAATCTACAAAATCCATTCTGAACTTAGCCTGGCATGAAAAAGCAGAGCAACTTACTAGTTTTGAAGAGGAGGATATGGAATAAAGAAAGAAGTTTGGCTTGTTGTGGAGCGGCGGTTACAAAGGGAGATGGAGCCAGGCTAAAGGCTAACAACTTTATTCTAGCGAATAAAGGGTCGCCACGGCTGCCGAGGCTATCTGACAGCCAGCTGGCGGTGACAGCTGATGCCGTTTGACAGCTCCCTTTTATAGCCGGCTGTCAAACGGCATCAACCAATGGGAGCGATCGGCGCTCCCGCATTGGCGGCGGACCGAAGGGAGGTCTTTGAACACAGCACTCCTTCCCCCTGGCCACGAGCATGCGTAGTCCTGTAGCCATGATGGCCGCTTTCGCTCGCGGCCCGATCTCCGAAGTTCCTGAGGCTTGTCGGCGGCTGGTGCGTCTTGTTCCTCCCGGGCGGTGACTGGAACCTGCAGAGCGTCACTGGCCATCCCTGGACTGCTTTCTGGTGACTGCTCGGGTGAGTCTTCCCGCGGCGGTCGGCTGGTTGCGTTGTCGGGCGGCAGGTAGACCGGGTCCTTCGGAGGGTTGGCTGGCGGTGAATAGACTGGCTCGTCCAGTGGCGGGTAGACCGGGATTTCGGTGGCAGTCTTGTTCCAACGCCTCCTCAGCTGGTCCACATGCCTTCTCCAAATCCGGCCATCTTCCAGAAGGACTCTATATGATCTGGGTCCTGCAACAAAGACTATCTGCCCTGGCAGTCATAAGGGGTGCCCCGCATAGTTCCTGGCATACACCTGGTCTTGCAGGGCGAATTCCCTGGCATGGCCGTCAGAGGCTAGTGGCATGCTGGGAGCGTAGTGGGGGTGCAACCTGTCCAGGGTGGTCCTGAGGCGCCTGCCCATTAACAGTTCAGAAGGGGACTTTTTGGTGGAAGGGCACGGGGTGGCATGTTGTGTGAGTAGGTAAGTTGATAGTTTGGCATGCCAGTCTGCCTGGCCCAGCTTGGCCAGAACTTCCTTGGCAGACCTGACAGCCCTTTCTGCCATTCCATTACTTGCTGGGTGAAAGGGGGCTGTGAGAGCGTGTCTGATGCCCAGATTAGCTGTGAAGATGGCAAACTCGTTAGAACTGAATTGGGGGCCATTATCTGAAACTAATGTGTCAGGAAGTCCATGAGTAGCAAACAGTCTGGTCAAGGCCCCTTGTGACAGCCAGCATTGTGTTGGAGGGTAACAAGGCTACTTCAGTCCATTTGGAGAATGAATCTACAACCACCAGGAATGTCCTCCCTTGTATGGGACCAGCCAGGTCTACATGCAGCCTGGCCCAAGGGGCCCCTGAAACTTCCCACTTGGTTGGGGCAGCTGCTGGTGGGGCTGCTCTTGCTGCCTGGCAGGGCTGCACATGTTAACCCAGCTGGCAATCCGGGCATCTAATCCTGGCCACCAGACATAGCTGCGGGCCAAGGCCTTCATCCTTACGATGCCAGGGTGACCCTCGTGCAGTGCCCTTAAAACTGGTTCTTGCAAGGTGGGTGGTATGGCCACCCTTGTCCCCCATAACAGGCAGCCCTGTAGTGAAGAAAGCTCCTGCCTGCGGGTCTTAAATGGCATGAATTCAGGGGCGAACTGAATGTCAGGCCACCCCCTCCCTACACAGTCCAGGATTTGGGAAATAACACGGTCCCTCTTGGAGTGTGCAGCAATATCCCCAGCTGAGACAGGTAGGTTAAGTTCATTGCAGTCGAAGATTGCGTGGATGGGAGCTGGGTCCTCGACTGGTGATGGCAGGGGGCATCTGCTGAGGGCATCAGCATGGCACAGGTTCTTCCCCGGGCGATGTACCAGTGTGTAAGGGTAGGCGGCCAGAAATAGAGTCCATCTGGTCATTCTCGGGGATAACACCTGTGGGGTTTGCTTATCCCCAGCTAGCAGTCCTAATAGAGGTTTGTGATCTGTTACAAGTTCAAAACTATGGCCATAAAGGAACTCATGGAATTTTTTTACAGTGGCCACAGCTGCTAAGGCCTCCTTATCGATCTGACTATAGTTCCTCTCTGCAGCGGAGAAAGTTCTCGAAAAATAGGCAATGGGTGCCTCTGATCCATTTGAGAATCTATGGCTCAATACAGCTCCTATACCAAAAGGTGAGGCATCAGAGGCTAACACTAGGGGCAGGTTTGGGTTAAACTGAACCAACACAGAGTTTGAAGTTAAGAGAGACTTCACTGCTTGGAAGGCGTGGGCTTCCCTTTGTCCCCATTGCCATGGGGCTTTCTTATCTAGGAGCCTATGTAGGGGTTCAGCTACAGAGGCTTTGTGAAGCAAAAAGGAAGCATAAAAATTAAGGAGTCCCAAAAAGGCCTGCAATTCAGTTTTGTTAGAGGGAGTGGATGCCTCGTGAATAGCCCTAACTTTACTCTCTATGGGGTGAATTCCAGATGCATCAATTCGATAACCCAGGAAGTCTACCTGTTTGGTGGCAATGGTGCATTTGTCTTTTTTCAATTTAAGCCCGTTTTGCGTAAACCTGTCAAGGACAGATCTCACTCTGAGTAAAAGTTGTGTTTTGTTGGTGGCAGAAACTAAAATGTCATCGAAGTATGGAACCATCCCAGGTAGGCCCTGGAGGATTCTTTCCATGAGTGATTGGAAAATGCCAGGGGCTATGCTAACTCCAAATTGCAAATGTCTACATCTAAATGTGCCCCTGTGAGTAACTATAGTTTGTAGGTCAGCAGTGTGTTGGTCAACGGGAAATTGCTGGTATGCCTGGGATATGTCTAACTTTGCAAAAATTATGCCTGGCTCAAAAGAGTGGAGCAGGTGTGGGATTACAGGTACTGGGTATGCGCTAATTTGTAGGAAACGGTTGAGGGACGTCTTATAGTCAGCGCAAATTCTCACGCTGCCATCTTTTTTTAAAAGGGTGACTATGGGGGTTTCCCACTTGGCGAAGTCTACCTGTTCTAGCACCCCCTGTTTGATAAGTTTATCTAATTCAGCATCTAACTTAGGCCTAATGGCGAAAGGTACCCTCCGAGGTTTCAAACGAATTGGGGTGGCTTGTGGACCCACATCAAAAGATATGGGGGTGCCTGAATAGCAGCCTAGTTCACTACTGAAAACATCAGAGTAGTCTTTAAAAAGGGCATCTACATCAGAATTTTCCCCAGAGTGAATTCCCGTAACATTGAAGCCTAGGGCAGGAAACCAATCTAATCCTAGCAAGCTAGGAAGGGCACCATCTACAACCACCAGTGGCAAGTGACCCCTAAAGTTTTGGAATTGAATGAGGAATTTTCCCTTACCCAGGATTGGAATGGTCTTCCCCTGGTAATCCCGAAGAGTCAGGTGGCAGTTGGTCAGGTTTTTTTTTGAGAGCGAAGGCAGCAACTTCTTCAGGGAGGCCCACGAAATGATGGAGAGGGTTGACCCGGTGTCTACTTCCATTCAGCAGGGCTTACCTTCTATAAAAAGAGAAATGCTTAATTTGTTAGGCCTAGAGGTGGTGTTGTTTGCGTGGTAACAAGTGTAACAATGTTCCACTTGCCTTTGGTAGGAGGCAGAAACTTGAGGTCTTTGTATGGAGGCCTGCTCAGCTTGGCAAACCCTGGCTATGTGCCCTTTCTTCTGGCAGTTCAGACAGATAACATTTCTGAATCTGCAGGTTGATCTATGGTGGTTGCCCCCACAGCTTATACAAGGGGTTTGCTGTTTGGCTGTCTGATTGTTGTATTTCCTAGGTGGCCCTGGGGGGGGGGCCTTGGACGCGTGAGGCAGTTTACCTCCAGAGGTTCTTCTTCCACTTTTTGGGAGACCTCATCATAGTGGACTGTAGCCTGCCCTTGCTTAGGGGTGTTCCCCTGAATTTCAGCTGCTGATAATTCTGACAATTCAGCAGCCTGAGCTTCCTCAATAGCTGAGGCTAGGGTTAAGTCTTTTTTAGCCAGTAACCTCCTTTGCAGTTTTAGGTCCCTTACTCCTCCCACAATTTGATCGAGCAGCATGTCCTCAAGGTAGTCCCTAAAACCGCAGTGTATGGCAGCCGATCTCAATGCTGCATGTACTGACTCACAGTCTCCCCTTCAGCCTGAGTTCTTCTTCTAAAAGCCAATCTCCTGGCTATCCTAGAGGGTCTGGGGGAGTAGTGATTTGACAAGATTTCTCTTAACTCATCCCAGGGAATAGTCTTTATAGAACGTGGGGACACTAGCGCAGAGGCTGTGTCAAAAACTGTGGCCCCACAGAAACTTAAAAAATAGGCGCTTTTCCTTAGATCTGTGGCTTCATCTAGCTCAATGGCATTTAAAAAGCATTCAAACCTATTCATATATGATTCCCATGTTTCTGCCCCCAGTTGGAAGTGTGGGAATGTCGGATTAGAGGCCATTAGAGTGGCAGCGTTGGTTTCCTCAGCTGAGGAAAAATAGAATCTTCGCTTTTAGAAAAGCGTTTCTGGCTGCGCCTGTCAGCGGCGTTCGGCTCCTCAGCTGAGAGGGCTTTTAAATTTCGCGCTCTTTGGAGAATGTCAGTGGCGGTGACTCGATCAACTCGTAGCGGCTTCGGCTCTTTCTTGTTGTGACTTCGGCTCAATTTCCTGCCTGGTCGTCTTAGCTGTATCCCGCCCTCGTCGCCAGTGTTGTGGAGCAGTGGTTACAAAGGGAGACGGAGCCAGGCTAAAGGCTAACAACTTTATTCTAGCGAATAAAGGGTCGCCGCGGCTGCTGAGGCTATCTGACAGCCAGCTGGCGGCGACAGCTGATGCCATTTGACAGCTCCCTTTTATAGCCGGCTGTTAAACGGCATCAACCAATGGGAGCAATCGGCGCTCCCGCGTTGGCGGCGGACTGGAGGGAGGACTGCTGCTAGTCTTTGAACACAGCATGGCTCCAACAGTTTTAGGAGACTGCATAGTTTTGTTTACCTAGAACATTCCCAAGGCTATACTATATTAGCTTCAAATGTTCTTTTGGCTATACACTGAATCCAGGAATACTGGATGGCTAGATACTCCCAGGAGACTGCAGGAAGGCCTCCTAGGCCCAAAACAAGGCCTAGCAAGCCTCCCTGGAGCATTCTGAGAGAAAAAGTGGGGTGGGGTGGGGCGGCGTCGGACCCCTCATGCCCCGTTTTTGGCCTAGCAAGCCTCCCTGGAGCCTCCAAGGAGAAAAGCAGGGTGTGGGGGGCAGCGCCAGACCTCCCCACATGCCGTTTTTGCTCCCAGGAGGCTACCTACACTTATCTGGGAGCCAGATGGGCCTTGTGGTGGCTCCTGTGAGGGGAGGGGTGGAGCCATCTGTTATTCAGTTTGCTGAAATGGATGTAAAATTAACATTTGGTTCTCCTGAACCGGCCTGAACCGGTAGAATCCAACCTTTGCCTGGGTCCCAGGTGAGGCCATTCTATCTTCCCATGGGGCATGATGAAAGCTGTTTATTTAATCATTTTCATTTAATCAAATGAAATGGAAAGGTTACAAATACAATGCCAGAAAAAGAACAGGAAAGGAAAGAATATGGCACGGCCGGAAATCAAACAGAAGAGCACATGTGAGTGTGTGACTCATCAGCAAAACCTGAGGCTACACTTTGTACCCCGAAAAAAAGTGTTTCCCTACTCATCCTTTGGCAATGCTTCTGAGATTCTCTTTCTCTATAATTACATCATTTCCTTTTTGTTATCTCTATTGAGACTGATGTCTCATGTCTGATTGGCAGGTTATCCTCCTGCTGAAGCCAGGATGTGGCCCTATTGTAACATTTCTTTATTTTTTGGGTGTGTCAGGGAATTATATCTTGTAATTATCACAGAGGGAAAAAGGACGGTAACATACTCTAGAAGGAATGGAAAAATAGCTTCTTTATCTTTATAGATAATGACCACTACACATTCTGTTTTCATTTTAACAAAAAAAAAATCTATTTTAAAAAATGGAGTACAACATATTACAAAAGCAGCCACTCATAAAAATACAGAACTATTAAAAAACAAACAAACAGGGACCAGATATAAAACTAGTACATTCAGGGGACAAATGGCAATTTCAGCAGCCTTTTTCCTTTTCTCTAGGAAAAATGTATTTAAAAACAATACGTGGGAGAGAATCAAAATAGCTCCCATTATGCCCCTTACTGTTTTCCTTTATGTGGTCTTAATGCTGAAAAACTCAAGCTTATTAATTTCTTGACCCATCTTTCTCTAAATTAATTTTGCCAAATGAGAACCCTATTAGTAGCTTGAACTGAATGTCAAGACTTTTTAAAAAAGTAACAGCTAATCTGAATTTTAGCAGTCCTACTGTGAAAAATTCCCCAAAATTATATTTAGAATGAGATATAAATGGCATATATACCTACATCTCAACTTCTTACAAATATTGTTAATTTTCTGAAGATTTATTAAATATGAAACAGGAGCCAACCCAGATTAAGATGTTAGTAGAGCACTATGACCCTACAAAGCTTCACACAGTTACTATATTAGTTTTATGACTTCTCCCTGTTTGGATAAGTAAGCAGGCTACAACATACTTAGCACTCTTTGGACCATCTATAATTATTCATAGAGGAAAATGACACATTACATTGCAAGGGAAATCTTCCTGCTTCCAATAAATATTCTTTTAAGAAAAATAATGAATTTATTTATAGATGTCCAATAGAATCGTAGTTTTTCTCCTTTCTTCTGTAGTTGCTGTTCAAATAAGCAAGTAGGGAAAAAAAAACAGACCTCTGGAAACTCCAGACCAATCAAGCTAACATCAGTAGCCAGGAAGATACTTTAAAAGATAATAAAAAAACAGGGACTTCTGGTTCGAAGAGCTTCGGCGACAGACAGAAATCCACAATCGGATTGCAGATGATACGAGGCTGGCAGGAATAGCCAACACCCCAGATGATAGGCTCCAGATCCAGATGCATCTTGACAGAGTAGAACACTGGGCCATATCTAATAAAATGAAATTCAATGTAGAGAAAAGTAAAGTCTTAGGCAAGAAAAACCAAAAGTACGCATATAGGACTTCAAGTTTAAAGGGCTTCGGCGACAGACAGAAATCCACGATCGTGCACAGTTCCTGTCTAGGCTCGCCACTGGAGCGCCCTAAGCCAGCTGGTTTCGGGGCTAAGCCACCCCGTAGAGGTGGTGAAGAGGGGGGAGACCACCAGCAGGGTCGAGGAGAGCTGCATCTCTCCTCCTCAGCTGGCCATTACTCCCTTTCCCGAAGGTGGTTGCAGCGGTGGTCAGAAATGGCCACCACAAAGGAGAACTCGACCGGAAAAGAATGTGCAGGAGGAAGATAAGTGAAAGTTTTGGCTGACCAGGTTAAACTGCAAAAGCAACAACGTAAGGTACGCTGGAATTTAAACTTACAAAAAATAACATCGCTCCCAAAGAAGAGTCAGAAGCAGCATAGGAAAGTGAAAAGGGAAAGGTTTGGCTTTTTTTTCTTCTTCTCTTTCCTTCCCTATACTGACAACTAAGAGACTTAAATAAGAAATCGGAAAAATCCGCTTTGACATCAATAGGCAATTAAGCTGAAAATAAAACAAAATGCTAAAGGGATAATAAAGATTTCTGGACATTAAAATTTTTCTTTTTCATAAGCAGGAAGGGAGAGAAAAAGAATAAGGGCAGGATCTGGAAGAGGAAGGAGACTACCTAGAATTAAAAATAATCTAAAGTAAAACTTCAACAAGACTTCTAAAAGATACATTTTAACTGAAACTTTGCAACTAAATAGTAACCCCAGGAAGAGAAAGTGAAAAAAGAGAGCAAAAAAGAAACAGCTTGCGTGTATTTGGACTATTTGGTGATCTTTGGATTCTTGGTTATTATATTTGAATGACTAAAATCAATCGGGTAGTTGTTTAAAAATTTATACAATGGCACCACTTCTGGATGAATTGAAAATGGAACTTAAAAAGTACAAAGAAGATGCACAAGAAGGGAAGGGTTCTTTTGGCTTCGTTTTTCAATTCTTAGAAATTGAGATTTGGAACTATGAGAAACAACAAGAAACGACTGCAAAACAAGAAGACTGGAACAAAGAAGAAGCCATCTTTAATGAACAAGCAATTTTATGTGGGGAAGAAAAAGGAAAGGGGGGAAAGAGAATGGAGAACTTAAGACTTAAAAAAACAACCAGAGAAAAGAAAAATAATTCGAAAAGTAAGTATAATACTGGAAAGCAACAGAAAAGGGGAATACAGAAGAGAGAAATAGAGGCAGAGAGACAAGGGGGTAAAAAGGGGAGAGAAAAGAAGGGAGGGAAGAAGGAAAAGAAAAGAAGTTACAAAGGACCGGAGCAAGATATAGAGAAACAGGACCTATTTAGAGATAATGGGTGAAAATCTAACTGAAAAAGGGATTCTGTAAAGGTACATAAGATTGTATTGTTATATTAGTAATAGAAATAACTTTAGAAAATTGGAAACAATGTATGATTAAAATGAGAGATAAAATAGTTAGTGTAATTTAGTGAAATGTTTGTGAATAAAGTAAGTGAAATAAAATAAATGAGAAAATTGAATTAGGAAGGAACGGGAACATTTTAATTAGTTAATGTTTTATAAAATATAAGTGGGAGGGTATTAACTATGGAAAACTTATAATTGTTCCTATAGAAGTATGATATTTAACTGAAAAGTAATGTTAAAGATGTTAAGACTTTTGAATATTAATATTAATAATAGAATTGAATTGGAATGGAATGTTGTTTTAATTATATACATTTATAATTTTTTCTTTTTTTAAGAATACAGTGTGTATTTTAAGAATGTATCAAGCAGATGTTATGTATTATATTGAATGTTACAACTTTAGGGAAAAGATATAAAGGCGTCATACTCCAATCAGTAACTACAGGAGAAATTTTGTTTAATGAGAAAAGATAATAGATAATAGATAATTGAAACAGGACAGACAAAAAATATAAATATAATTATTTGAATTATTTGAATTGAGATGAGATAATTAAAATAAAATTGAGAAAATTAAAAGAGGGGAGAAGCTATGCAGAAAATGTAAAATAGTAGTAAGATATGGAATAGAATATAAAAATGAGCATGAACCTGAATTTGTGTCTGTATGAAGAAATATAACCTGGGATTACACTACTTTCAAAAAAGATGTTTTATTTGTATTTTTTTTCTCTTTGTGAAAACCCAAATAAAATTTACAAAAAAAAAAAAAAAAAGTGTGCATATAGACTGGGTGAAACCAGGCTGAATAGCAGTAACTGTGAGAGGGATCTTGGTGTCTTACTGGACAACCAATTAAATATGAGCCAGCATATTTGTGCGGCGGCAACCAAAAAAGCCAATGCAAGGCAGAGGGATATAATTAAGATCAAGTAACCTACTAATATCACTCTATAAAACCTTAGTAAGACTACACCTAGAGTTCTGCATCCAGTTTTGGTCACTACACTAAAAAAGATGTTGAAACGCTAGAAAGAGTGCAGAGAAGAGCAACCAAGATGATTAGGGGCTGGAGGCTAAAACATACAATGAATGGTTGCAGGAACTGAGCATGGCAAGTCTAATGAAGAGAAGGACCGGGGAGACATGATAACAGTGTTCCAATATTTTAGGGGCTGTCACACAGAGGAGGGGGCCAAGCTATTTCCAAAGCACCTAAAGGCCTGACAAGGAATAATGGATGGAAACTGAACAAAGAGAAATCCAACCTGGAAATAAGGAGAAATTTTCTGACAGTGAGAGCAATCAACCAATGGAACAATTTGCTTTCAGAAGTTGTGGGAATTTCATCATTGGAACCTTTCAAGAAGAGATTGGATTACTATCTGTCAGAAATGGTGTAGGGTCTCCTGCTTGGGCAGGGGATTGGATTAGATGGCCTGCAAAGTCCCTTCCAACTCTGTTAATCTATCTATTTATCATCTATCTATCTCTAGTACTGAGGATGAGTACCGATTAAGCTTCTAATTAGCTATAAAATTGAACTGGAGCTGCATTTAAAATCAAACCAACAAAATAAGTTTTATTATTCAGAGCTAATGTAATAATTGTCCTTTTCTGAACAATGGTATTAAATATATCAATACATCCATTTTGATGAAGTTGCAGAACTGATGGTAGATGGACTGCAACCCTATAGAATGCAGAGGGCTATATCTTCTCATTAGTACAAATTTTTCATAAGAAAAACACTTTCTAATCACAGACCCATTCTTTAGACCACAAGGAATTACAACTAACACACTAAAACAACTAACATACTGACTTGAAGCTATATGCAGTTCTTACAAGGCATGTATCTATCTTGTAGTGATAAATAGAACCAGCAAGTAGATTGGACTGAAAATGGATATAGTATATTAAATCCTTGAATATTTTCCTGATATAGAACAATTAATAATAAAGCAGCTTAACAAAACAAGTTTAAATAAAACTTTGTCACCAGTTTATCATTACTTAAAAAGAAATATTATTTCTGATAACATGCAAGTATATCTAGTTTTTCTTTTCTAAGAAAAGAAAATACCTGGGTAACAGGTGTTTTGATTGTGATGTTTAACTTTTATATTTATATATATATATATATATATATATATATATATATATATATATATATATATATATATATATATATATATACACACTTTACTGTGATAAAGATAAAGAACTGTTAGCTAATTCCAATTGAGTTATATGTTGGGAAAAATGAAACATCTGAGTCAAGATTTTGGAAAGCTAAGCACAGCTTGCTATATACATCTTGGTTTCAGATGGGTTATGAAGGATGCAAGATAATAAGTTCTGTTAGAACTTCATAACAGATTTTTCTGCTAGTGCAACACTTTCAAACAGTCTCAGTTCAACACAGTTCAACCTTTCATCACGTTCACCTGAAAATTCCAATATACCCAGCCAAGTCATCCAGGCTCTCAATGGGACTCTCTGTCTACTGCATAGAAGGCCTTTTTAGAGATCACCAGTTGCATTTTTACTTTCGAACAGTTTCCCAAAAGCCAGCTATGAAAGTATTGGGTTTTCCATCTCCAAAAAAAGATTTTACTACCTATTTACTCCATCATTCAGAGTGTATTTTTTCTATAACCTGTAGCCAAAGACATCTGCACTGTTCGTCTCCTTGCCTATAAGGGCATATGGTAAACAGATGTCAGCTAATAATGTTTAATCTGAATTTTGCTATGAAAAGTTATACCAGCTGCTGAATTGCTGGTCTTTTGGCAAGCCTACTCTACTGTGAATGGGAGACAGATCTTCCTGTTTCTAAAGAGAAGGATGTGTATCTTCCATGTTTCTCTGCATGGAAAAATCACAGTAAATGTTTTTTTGATTTAGAACCTTGTTTCTGTTTTGGGCTATTTTCACACACCATGCTATGATACATAGTGCTTTGTACAAATCTGAACCCTTTGGTCAAATAATTGCTTAGACAGGGCGCCCATTAACTTCAGATATTATCTAAAACTTGTAATAGGCTTATCTTAACTCCAATTCCCTTGGATGTCACAATCTAGAAGAGATCTTTCAGTTTCTGCACAAAGAGATAAGACACACAGTGGTCACAAACATATATAGAGCTGTCTTAAGGACACTTTTTATTCCCATGAGGATTTTACATTACATACTCTACTAGCATAATAAATGGATGCCATTAAGGTATTGCTTAATCAGCAATGATTCTGACTCTGATCAGGTCAGTGTGAATAGCATGAGAGTGGCGATTATTATGAACTGTACTTCTCTGATACCAGGAAGGCCATGAGTTCTCTTTCAAGAGCAACAAAGGAGAAAAAAATCTGGATATAAAATTCAGGGCCCACCTCTGACATAGCCATATTAAATAGCCTTATTTATGCCAATGATTCCTTCATGCCTTCAACTATAAAAAGGGAATATCAAATTATTTGTTCTTAGATGACTAGAATGTGATAGAACAGGCTAAAATTCTGAAGGTCAACTATCTCACGAACAGCATGCCTCTACAGGTAGTGCTTGTTTAGTGATTACAATTGGGACTGGCCACTTGATTGTTTAGTGAAGTGGTCAGTAAATGAAACCATGACTGCTTATTATTTCACTTCAGCTTTCCTCTGCTTTACAGTCCTGCGAGGTCGTAAATATGGATGCATGCTAGGAATACTGCTTGCAAAGTTATTTTTCATCATATCATAATTAAAAACTAGCTAAACAAGGCAATTGCTAAATGAGGACTAGCTGTACTCCATCTAATGGTGAAATGGAAAGCACTTCCATAAAAAAAAAAAAAGCCAAGTAGCAGCATGTAACCAAAGCCAAGCAGGGTCAGGCTTAGCTATTGATTTCAGGGAAGACCACTAAAAATACTAGCTAAACTGGAGAATAAAATAGATTGGCATTTTGAGAGAACATCCCAGAAGCCAATACAATCACCAGGAATTTCTCTTTATCCTTTTACTTGTGCCAGGGGTGAGTACCACTTGGGTGTAGCATTTTAGGCATAGATTAGAGCAGGGAAAACTACCATAGGCACCAAAGCCAGCTGGGTGATTGGTCACCCCTAAGAGTGGCAAACCTCTTCTGAAAACACCCCCCCCCCCAAAAAAAAAAAGAACCCAGCGTAGGCTTGTCTAGACTTTTACTAGGTTACCAGGAATCAAGATTGATTCAAAGTGTGAGAAGCGAACCAATGTAACAAAAAGCCATCTCGCTTCTGTAAATTTGCTTACGCTTGAAAATGTTTCCAAAAGCATGTATTTTGTAACTTCCCAGAGAAAGCCGAACTGAGTACGTGTCACCAGACACGAATCCAAATAAGGGATGTATTCTATTGGCTCAGAATATTTTGGTGAATACCTCCTTGAATGTAACGTATAAAAGCTTGTGTAAAAGTATGCTTAGGGTTCCATCCTGCTGCCTCGGATGTGAACCCGCTTCTGCAGAATCGCAATAAATCAAAGAAAACTCAGATCCGTGTCGTGTCAGTCTCTCGTGTGAATGCAATCTCACAATTTGGCGAGCCAGCCAGGAGATTCCACGGCGATTCTCGGTGTTCTGGGGACTGGTGAGTAGTGGCCACTCCGTCTCGTTTGGAGACATTCCCACTCCCCATTGATCGAGAGGTCCCAGGAATCTCCGATCCCAAGACGAAGTCTCGGAGAGATCCAGAGAGATCGAACGGACTGAGTGAAGATACCTTGTGAATGGTGATCGGGGATCATGAGAAAACCTGAGTCGGGGACGCCCGCACATCCGCATACCTGAGCAGACGACAGGTCCGGGAGTGATCAGGTAAATTTGTTCCTTTTTCAGGAGAATAGGGTTTTGTTGATAGAAAGGTGTCCTTAAATTTTCTCAGGGAGAAAGTCCAGCGCCTGCTGGAGGACAGGTCTGGTGACGAGAATGGGGAAAGGACAAAGTAAGAAGTTATTAGAAACCTCGGACATAGAAACGGGAGAAGAGAAAGAAGGCAGAAAACCTATTCCGGTAGATTCGCCTTTGGGACAACTACTACACCAGTGGTTCTCCCCGAATCTAAAACATTATACCCGGAATCTGGAGAAGCACATGATTTACTTGTGCAAATACAGGTGGTCTAAATATCCTCTTGTGGATCCAAAATTTCCCTACCATTGGGCACCGGAGGGAGAAACCAGAACATACTGGATGAATCAATTGAAGGATTATTTATTGGCTCGTAAATTAACCGCCGAGATACCGTATTTGGAAGTATGGTATCACGTTGAATTTGAAGGACCCAGTCCGCCACCGGCTGATCAATTTGTGTCCAAAATTAAAAATCCGGAGTCTGACGATGAGTTTTATCGTCCTCCACCGAGATATGTTCCTCCGCCCAATCCACAAGAAGCATTGGGGGCAGCGGCAATGGCTCCACCACCTCCCTCCCCGCAGCCGGCACCTCCTGCACGTTTGCAGAGAGAACTAAGAGATTTAGAGCAAAACGTTCAGAACTTGCCTTTTCCACCGGCACAGCCGGCACATGCTTATCCCTTGCGTGAAGTGCCGAATGGTCTGAACGCTCAGGGCCAGCCCGTGGCTATGTATGCTATTCAACCCATGAGACCCGGGGAACTGAGAGAACTGAAACAATCACTTCCCCGTCTTCATGAGGACCCGCAGAAAGTAAGTTTAGAGTTAGAACTGTTCTTGGGGCCGAATGATTACACTTATGAAGAACTGATGTACGTTTTGGGGCACCTATTTAGCAGAGAAGAAAGAGATCTGATTAGACAGGGAGCAATAGAATATTGGTGAGTATTACAATTGGGAGATGACCAAGCAGTTGGTGGGGATGTTAAGTTTCCCTTGGCCCCTCCCGATTGGAATATCCAAAATGCAGATCATAGACGAAACATGAAAGATCTGAAGACAATGATAATTGAGGGAATTAAAATTGCAGTACCACAGGACCGAAACTTAACAAAGGCCTTCGAGATAAGTCAGGGAAAAGATGAGTCCCCAGGAGATTATTGTGCTAGGTTAAGACAGAGCTTGGAGAAATATTCAGGGGTAAGACCAGACACGTCTGCGTTTGAGTCTATGTTGAAAATGCAGTTTGTGGCGGGAGCTTGGCCTGATATTCAAAAGAAGATTCAGAAAATAAACAATTGGGGGGCACAGGGGATTACTGAGTTGATTCGAAATGCCCAACAAACTTTTGTGAATAGGGATGTGATTAAAACCAGGCAGAAATCTCAAATGATGTTGGCAGCAGTACAGACCGCTGCTAAAAATGAAGTGAGAAAATCAGAAGCAAAGGATCAACCAAGAAAAGAGGTGTTTAGAGGAAGAGGTAGAGGATTCCCTCCCAGAGGAAGACCTTTGAGAGGGAGAGGGATGAGCACTGATAGAGTAGGTATGGACCGTAACTGTTTCAAGTGTGGCAAGTATGGTCACTTTGCGCGCGAGTGCCAGAACAGTCACCCTGAAAGAAGTTACGCTCTATATGAAGATTAGGGAATTTCCGGCTCCTTTAAGAGGACCTACGGGGAGCCACTGGTAAATATAAAAGTGGGTCCAGACCGTCAGGAACTAACCTTCTTGATAGACACAGGGGCAAGTCGTACCTCGGTATGCGAGCCCATAAATGAAAGAATGAAAGGAAAAGAAACTATTTTGGTAACTGGAGTGAGTGGGAAGCAAAATAGAGTGAGAATTTTGGAAGAGATAGAAATGAGTATGGATGAGATAGAAGTTCGTAGTAAGGTGTTGTATATACCAGATTCAGGAGTGAATCTGTTAGGGAGAGATCTCATGCCAGCGTTTGGATTCCAGTTGAGAGATAATAGTGGAATAAGAATGTGTGTATTGAAGGAAGAGGATGTAGAACGAATTCATAATGATGTTTGGGCAGATGGACAAAATGTGGGGAAGATGGAAATAAAACCTATCGAGATTAAGGTGCAGCCCGGGATTGTTAAAAGTTGGACGCCTCAATACCCAATGAGCAAGAAGGGTAGAGAAGGATTGAAGCCTGTAATTGATCAATTGTTACGGCAAGGATTATTGGAACCAACCATGTCCCCTTTTAACTCTCCTATCTTGGCTGTACTAAAGAAGGACGGAAAGCATAGGCTGGTGGTGGATCTGAGGGGGGTCAATAGGATTGTAATACGTTTCCCGGTGGTACCAGATCCTTATACCATTTTGGGTCAGATACCTCCTAAGGATGGGTGGTTTACAGTTGTTGATTTGAAGGATGCTTTTTGGGCATGTCCGCTTGAAGAAGGGAGTAGAAATTTGTTTGCCTTTGAATGGAATGTTCCTGAAAGTGGGAGGAAACAACAATTGAGATGGACAGTATTGCCTCAAGGGTATACGGAAAGTCCTTTGTTGTTTGGTCAGGCTTTGGAGGAGAAGTTACAGACTTTTCCAAAAGAGCCAGGGGTAAGTTTGATTCAGTATGTGGATGATTTGCTGTTGTCAGGAGAAAAAGAAGTAAAAGTTAGGGAGAGTTCAGTGGCTTTGTTGAACTGGTTGAAGGAGCAAGGATTGAAGGTGTCAAAGGAAAAGATTCAATTTGTAGAGAGAAAAATGAAGTATTTAGGACATTACATCATGCAAGGAGTCAGGAGTTTGGATCCTGAGAGGGTGAAAGGATTGATGAGTTTAGCTCCACCTAGGAACAAGACTGAGGTTAGAAAAGCCTTAGGATTAGTTGGATACTGCAGAGCTTGGATAGATCAGTATGCAGTGTTGGTTCAGTTCCTAAATCAGAAGTTGCACGGAAGAGGAGAGATCATTGAATGGTTGGAGGAGGATGAAGCGAAGTGGGAAGAAATCAAGAGGGCATTAGCCACCGCACCGGTGTTGGCTCTGCCTAACTTGAAACTCCCATTCCATCTGTATGTATCAGCCAGGTCTGGGATGGCAGTGGGAGTGCTTGCTCAGAAGAGGGGGGGGCGGTTTCAGCCCGTTGCTTTTCTGAGTAAGACATTAGAGCCTGTGGTAAGAGGTTGGCCTATTTGCGTGCAGGCGGTAGCCGCCACAGCTGTTCTGGTGGTAGAGAGCAGGAAGTTGACTTTTGGGGGAGCTATAGTGGTACACTCCCCACATCAAGTAACCTCAGTATTAAGTCAGTTGGCTTCCACTTGGATGACCGAAGGAAGGATTTTGAAATATGAAACTATTTTAAGGACAAGTCCAGATATCATTATCGGGACTGATAAGAATTTGAATCCAGCAGAATTTTTGGAAGGAACCAGAAGAGAATGGGAGGCTGAGGACCATGATTGTTTGTTGGAAGTTGAGATTATGACTAAAGTGAGAAAAGATTTAAAGGAAGTTCCGCTGGAGGAAGGTGAAAAGTGGTTTGTGGATGGTTCAAGCAGAGTTGAGGATGGCATAAAGAAAGCAGGATATGCGGTAGTGACTCAGAATGGGGAGGTAATTGAGAAAGGATCATTACAAGCAGGATGGTCGGCTCAGAAGTGCGAATTATATGCTCTCAAAAGGGCTTTGGAATTAGCTGAAGGAATTGATGTGACAATATGGACTGATTCCAAGTACGCTTGGGGTGTGGTTCATACTTTTGGGAAGATCTGGCAAGAAAGAGGGTTTATAAAATCAGATGGGAAACAGATAGAGCAACTCCAGATAGTAGAAGAAGTGTTAGAGGCCTTACAATTACCACAGCAGGTGGCCATTGTTCATGTAAATGCACATCAAAAAGGGAATGGCCTGGAAGTTGTTGGAAATAGATGGGCAGATAGGTGGGCAAAAGAGGCAGCTGGGGAGGTAATTCTACAAATGGTATTAGTACCCATGTTGCCTGAAGAGCCCGAAGACAAATGGGAACCAGATGGAACTGTAATAGAGAAATTAGAAAAGGAAGGGTGCAGAAAAACAGAGAAAGGGTGGATGACTAAAAATGAAGAAAAAGTTTTGTCAGAAACACAAATGAGAAATGTAATGCAGTATTTACATGAAGGGAGTCATTGGGGAACTGAAGCTTTAGTACAAGCTGTCAAGCCGGTGTATTGGAGTCTGAACATGTGGACAATTGCTCATTCCATTTGCTGGAAATGTTTGATATGTTTAAAAGTTAATAAAAGTGCCTCCAGAAAAACAGAGAAAGGAGGACGGCCTCTAGCAGCTTGGCCGTTCCAGAAGATACAAATCGATTACACGGAATTGCCACCCAGTGGTGGATGGAAATATCTGTTGGTGATCAAAGATCACTTAACAGGGTGGATAGAAGCCTTTCCCACCAGACAGGCTACTGCTTCCATGGTGACAAAAATTCTGCTAGAACAGATAATACCTAGATATGGCATGTTTGAAGTAATAGACTCCGATAGGGGCACACATTTTACACAGAAAATTCTTCAAGAGGTAATGAGGGCTATAGGGGTGAGATGGGACTTACACACCCCTTGGCATCCTCAGTCTTCAGGGAAGGTTGAAAGGGGAAACTCAGAAATTAAGAAACACCTGACAAAATTGCAGTTGGAAAATGGGTTACCTTGGACCAAGAACTTACCCCTAGCTCTGTTGAGAATTAGGACTTGTCCAAGAAAGGACGTGGGGATTTCACCTTTTGAAATGTTAATGGGTCGCCCTTACTTGACAACTTTCGGGGGACCTATACCTGAATTCAGGGATATGTTCGTGAGAAAATATTTGCAGACACTGTCCAGGTCTTTATTATCTCTTCATAAACAGGGACTTTTAGCACAACGACCACCACTAGTAGGAAGTCAACATCCCTATGAAGTTGGTGATTGGGTGCTTGTGAAGACCTGGAGAACTGAGAAATTGCAACCTAGCTGGGAAGGACCATACCAAGTGCTTCTGACGACTGAGTCTGCTGTCTGAACAAAAGAAAGCGGGTGGACTCATCATAGTCGTGTGAAAGCAACTCCAGAACCTGAGAAGCCCTGGAGAAGTCACCCAGTGGAAGGACAACCCTTGAAACTGACTCTTAAAAGATAAAATCATGTGTCTGTTTTTGTGTACTTCAACTGTACTTGTGAGCATTTTTGTCTTACAACAGGTTAAAGAAGCAGAAACTGGACAATCTCGGCATGTTCAGAGAGCAGGGGATCTTGGAGACGATCTCTGGGCAGACAATTGCTACATTGAAGATATAAGAACAACGGCTAAAGGTTTAAATATTACTAATTGTTGGTTATGTATGCATTTGCCTGGGAAAGCTGAAAAAGGGGTCATTCTGCATGGAGTACCTTTAACAAAACAAATGATGGCAAATGGAGGGGAACATAAAACGGAGTTTGGAAGAAATATAACTAGGAAGGTATTCCTTCACTTACGAGAGACAGCTCATGTTTGTTTTAAGAGAAATACTACTGGGGGAGTCTTCCTGAGAGATTGGGAAAGGTGTAATAAAACATTTACAATGCCCACAACATGTTTCAATACCAGTAAAACGAAATCCTATGACTGTACAAATGACCTTAAACCACTACAAACATATTATTGTCAAATGTGTATGTATTTTGAGGACATGATCAATTGGACAAGGATTTCTAATGCTACTTGGGCCATGGACAATAGCAGGTGGATGTTATGTGGGAAACATGCCTATAGGGAAGTACCAAAATTGTGGTCAGGAAGTTGTACCATGGGGTTTGTGTTACCAGTAATATATAAATTAGATAAACTACCCAACACCCGAATCAGAAATAAAAGAGAGTTAGATTCCGGAGTAAATCCGGGATCCTGGTGGGGTGGTATGGGAAGAGCTCTAACTGCACCTTTAGGCATTGGGTTAAATTACCGAGACATTAAACGACTGAATAACTTTACCATTGCAATGTTTAATGACACCATAAAGAGTATAAAAATGATTAATGAAGAATTGTCCGAGGTTAGACAAGTTGCGTTGCAAAATCGCTATGCTTTAGATATAGTGCTTGCTGCGAAAGGGGGTGTTTGTGCCCTAATACATTCTCATTGCTGCACTTATATACACAATTATGAACCAAACATAACTAAGACTGTGTATGATATGGAGACCAGGATAAATGAATATCAGAAACAGTGGGATGGTGATTCAGGATCATTGTGGGAAATGCTATGGTCTTGGCTTCTGGATGGATCATGGTGGAAATCTATAATAACCACTCTAACAACTATAGTAGTAATTTTGGCTAGCTTATGCTGTTGTATCCAATGCATTCCAAGCTTAATAAACATGTGTATGCAATCTTTCAGGAAAATCAGGTTCACAAAAGAAGAGAAAGAACACCTTCTATACAGTCAAACAGAAGAAATATTGTTGCAAGTTAGTAAAGATCTCTGTGCTTTTGAAACAGAATGTAACCAGAAGAGGGGGATATTGTGAGAAGCGAACCAATGTAACAAAAAGCCATCTTGCTTCTGTAAATTTGTTTACGCTTGAAAATGTTTCCAAAAGCATGTATTTTGTAACTTCCCAGAGAAAGCCGAACTGAGTACGTGTCACCAGACACAAATCCAAATAAGGGATGTATTCTATTGGCTCAGAATATTTTGGTGAATACCTCCTTGAATGTAACGTATAAAAGCTTGTGTAAAAGTATGCTAAGGGTTCCATCCTGCTGCCTCGGATGTGAACCCGCTTCTGCAGAATTGCAATAAATCAAAGAAAACTCAGATCCGTGTGGTGTCAGTCTCTCGTGTGAATGCAATCTCACAAAAGAAAACTAAAAACCACAAAACAGAGAGTAAATACTTCCCTAACATTTTAAGAATGCATTAAATAAATCTTCCTGAAAATAGATCCATCATGGTTTCTAGACATGATTTGCCCAACACTTCTTGGCAAGCGTATTAAGTAAATTGCATCTTGTTTGAATATTAACAACTGCTACTGAACCTATCAAACCCAACCACTTTTTTTCCTATATAGTGTCAAGTAATCTTCCAGTACCACTGGAAGCAGTTAGGTAGGGAGACAGGGAAAATCTCAACCAAAAAAACTGGATAACAAGTTATTGCCCCATGATCTATTGGTTCAGATAATCATCTCATTCAGTTCAATGGTAGGTCAGGATTTGGATGTGGAAAGATTATGAGCACTACATGCACAAAAATGTGTATTATTTGAACCGTCCTGAATCAACTACCTCTCAGCTTAATTGGACTCATATATTTTCAGGCGCTGTGCGTCCATTCTGGTTGTCCATTCATAAATTTATAAACTTGCGTTACGCCCTCCATCTTTAGTCATTTCCCTCCCTCTAGATTAGCATCCAAACTTTGCAGAATATGCGGCATGTTGTCAATCATTTTGGATATATTTTTTGCACCTGGTCGGGTTATTCTAACAGACGTTCTTGCAGCCTGCTCGGATGAATGAAATCAACCTTTTTATATGCAGCACGCATGCAAACATTTCCCCCCTTTAGGAATAATTGATGCAGCTGTCGCGGTCCCCGTGTTGCCCGGGCTGGCGTTCCACCGGCAGCAAGAAGCGAGGGATCAGCTACACCCTCAAGAGGCGGGATAGCGCGCGTGCGCGTCCCCTAGAGTCCGAGGAGGCGAGCTCGCGGCATTTTGATCCGCTCTTTGCCCTGGCGCGAGTTGGGAGGCTTCTACTTGTTCGTCTGAACAAGAGAAGATGTTGGAAGTGATGCCCAGCTGAGCAGCAGCGGGCCAGGTAAGGAGTCAAGGGGAGCGCGGCGCAGCGAAAAGGCGCTGTTGATCGCAAGGGGAGACTTCTCTGGATCCGGGTGCTTCTTGCATGCCACCTCCGCCTCCTCCTTTTTGAAGAAACCCATTTTACTTTGCAAAGCGAGAGCGGCGGAAACCCCTTTTTGCTACTCCATGAACTCATGAGCAGGTGTGTGAGAAGTGTGTTTTTGCAACGTGCCCGAGCAACACTTTTGCAACGTGCCCTAGCAACACTTTTGCATAGGCGAAAAGGGGATGTCTGTAGTTCCTATTTTTAGTTAAAACCACGTCGGTAGATACTCCATTCATTTTCTGCTTTTTTTCTATTGCATTTATTCCCGGTCTCTTTTCTCTCAAGCCGCTGACATTTGGTCTTTTTTGCTCAGTTTTCAGGTTTTCTCCCTTTTTATCCTGGCTCTTTTACCCATTTTTCTTTTATCCTTACAGTCCTTCACCTCCCTCTTTCGAATGATTTGAGTTCTCTTAAGTTAAAAGGACAAAAATATATATAAAAAGGTTCATGTAATCCCCTCTTCAACCTGAATGTGAGATTTTTGTTACTGTTTCTTTACTTTTGATTTTCCTGTTCGAAGTAGTGTGATTTTGATCAAGATTCTATTAAATATTTTTATTCTGTATGAACTATAAATCATATTTCCTGGGTGAAGAATGCTCTGAGAGTCCAAGAGTGTAATAGTCCATTTGGAATGTTTGCTTTAGCATTTTTGACCCTATACAAATCATTTTGTAAAAGCTCTTTGCATTGGGACACTTTTGTGTAGTATTGTGAGAGATTTTTGCGAGGCCTAGGGAAGACATTGAATTGAATTGAAAATCAAGAGAGGCCAACATTGAATGAGTTCAAAGGGATGGACATTATTTACTTTATATGTTGGAGTATTCGGATCTGAAAATGGCTTTCCAAGTAATTTAGGACATTTTAATTAGGTAGTCCAAAACTTTTATTATCAGAAGTTGTTTTTCCAAGCATCTTTTCTCATCCTGGCACCCTCCAGGTGTTAGCTGAAAATTTTAATCCTAAAATATGCAGAGAGTCAAGTAAGGGAACAGTCCTACATGGTAGGAATATAATTGCAATGCCACTTTGAAAATAAAGACATACCAATGAATTAAAGCTCACCCAGCCCCAAGTTTTGCTACAATTATCATATGTATTCCCAACATTTCATGAATTTATCTGTGTCTAATCATGTTTAGTGTAAGAACGTACATGCTTTTTTATTTGAAAGGATCCTCAGATTGTTGAAAATCTTTATAGAGAATCATTTTACTGGGAAATGTCTATGGACTGGTGCAGATAAGATTTTCCCCTCTTTTTGCAATTGATGTACATAATACAAGTTTTTATGGACAGGAGTTTGCCTGGTTTAGATAATCAGCTGACTTACCCAATCATAACAATAGACATTTTACATTAGCATTCATTTGAAAATAATTGTGGGTTGCAAAGTGTCAGATTCAGTATATTAAAAAAATCATTGGACTAATGAAAACAATGCCTTCTGTTTTTCTGTTCTGTTTAGTTAGCAAGGTCTTGAGGGAATTTCTAATATTCCTACATTAACAAGTATTTTGAAAGAAGGGGGAAAATATGTTCTCCTTCAAGGGCACCCTAGAACAAATTAATCGTAGTAATTAGATGGATGTTACTACCCAGTAACATTTGGGATATTTCTTAACTTTCCAAAAGTTGTTCTCTTTGGCTGGGAATAAAATGTACCCACACATGCATTGAGAGCCCTCAATAATCATTAGTTCAAAGCAAGTTCTTTGCTGCACAAATAAATCACATCAGCCAAAACAAACTAGGTAATTCTCAACTTCATTTAGTGATCAGTCAAAGTTACAACAGTTCTAAAAATGTGATTTATGACCACTCCTTGCACTTACAACTGTCATAGTGTCCCTGCAATCATGTAATCAAAATCTAGGTGCTTGGCAACTGGCATGTGTTTGTGACAAATACAGAATTCCAATCATTTGATAGTCATTTGTAATCTTCCCAGCTGACTTCTGATAAGCAAAGTTGGGGGTGGGGGGTGGGAAGCTGGATTTGTTTAACAACTGATTCACTTATCACTTATCTGCAGTGATTTGCTTAATATCTATAGTTTTTGCTATGGCAAAAAGTCATAAAATTGGGCACAATGGGAACTCTGGTCTTGCGTGTCATAAATTGAGGATTACATGTATTGTAAACTTTTGGGATATATTCAGTTTACTGTAGAAAGTTAGCACCCACCTTTCTCCTAAAAGAATGAAATATTCTAGGAAATATTAAAAATGCAGAATATTATAGTTCCCTGGATGAGAAAAGGAGAAACATGCTCTTGGAAAGCAGCTCCTACCTTTGTTAATAGCACCAGAAAGACTGGACCGTGCTATCTACAAGACAAAAGGCCTTCAACTCCAGGGTGATAGGATTAACCCTCACTCAGATCCAAGCCATTAAACCATAATAGTAATTGCCCAAAGCCCCTTCATTACACCACCCAGCAAGATTCAACCAAGCCTGGGACTCAAGACAACCTACAAAGTTACTCCTGCATGGCCCAATGGGAGTCTGACAATCATAATATATTTCTAGCCACAAGAACAGGAAGGAAGTTCAAAGCCCAACAGAGTATAAATCTATCTCCCTCTCTTACCCATGTGCTTTTTGCCAAGGACCTTAAAACCACATGGTTCTGTCCACCATTAAACCATCCTTCCAAGCAGTCTCCATGTTTCCAGTGTCTTTCTTCCCAATTGGAACTGAACCCAGATGGACATGTCTTCTAACATTACTCAATTGCATACCTGCTGGAAGAATTGATTTAATTGGCTCAATTTTTCCCAGTTGTTTCACAGAAATCAGTTGACTTAATTTTTTCCCAATCTGATACTGTCTGCATATTGTAAATGTCAGTTTGCGCTTGGAGGATAGTTGGTTAGAGAAGGCTGAGTCAATCTCTATCCAGTCATTTTCAAACTGTTGGCTTTTTCTTTCTTTAGCATATCATCATAGGTCTCCTATCCAAGAGGTAACCAGGTTGAACACCTTTGAAGCCTAGACAAAATTCAGCTAGTACTGAGAGATTGCCAACCTGCTCAGATAATAAACTCATATCATGCCATCAAACACCAATAAAGCAATGGATGTTTAATAACATGCTGAGAATGCCAAGTGAGTGACTCAGTGGAATATTTCTGATTTGGGAAGAGATACTACATTCAATTTGTGTTGGACCTGGTTATGTTTTGTTTGAGGACAAATCCATACCTAACTGAAACTAAACAAACAGTTTATATAATTGACACTGGTTCAAAAAGAAGACTACAATTTCAATTCTGCACCAAATTTATTGTCTTCTAACTGGGTTATTTGATTAATTTGAAACTCTCAGCAGTCTGGCTCATAATAGCCTAAACACGAACTACTAAGATGAGGCAAGAGTTTTGTCATGTATCATCTTTAACATGAAGGCCATGACTAAGATATGCAAAATTGGACAGAGACTTCTTTGGGAGTATACCTAAGCTATGAAAACACCTAATCAAAGATATTGCTTGTTGCTTTTAGAAAAGCAAATCAAGGGAACCTTATTCTAAAAAAAAAAGTTTGGTTGCTGTAATTCATTTCTGCTGCTAACATTATTTTAACTAATATTTTTAAATTGAGCATATTATTTTAAACAGTGTATGTGTAAAATCTACCAATCAGGAATGATCTAATGCATTTTGTTACCTGAGGCAAAAAAATAAGACAGTCCTACTTCTCTCACATTATGGAATCGAAATAGACTCCCATCCAAGTTTTATTTCAACCTTTTCTTCATTGTTTTCAACAATTTGCTTGCATGTGGAGACAGCAGCTAAGGGTCTCTGAGGAAACCATGGCAGCAACCTTACATACAACTGCCTTTCATTAATAGTATCTGATCCCAAACATGGAACAAATAATCACAGGGTCGTCGTGTAGAGTTTGCACTTTAAAAGTAGAGTTACTGTCTCTCAGCATTTAGCTTAGTACTTGGACAGGAGACCTTCAGAGAATACCACGTGTATTTGCTAAAACTGGGAAATTGAAACACATCTTGAAAAAAACTAGTGCAAACTATTCTGAGCCCTAGTGCCAAGAAGTCTACAGGTTTACATATATACTATGAGAGTTTATGAGAGTTTACTAGCTTTAGAAGCATAGTAAAATCATATAGCAAATCCCTAAATCAGCCCTCCTCAGACAGATGTGCTCCAGATATTTCAAATTGTGTGAACCATAATTCTCAGCCAGAGGCTCCATTAATTTGGAATTCTGTAGTGCATTTGGAGGCATTGAGCTAGGGAAGGCTTCTTTAATCAGCTACTTCTGCAACTATCTTTAAGAAAAGCTCAACTGTGTTAGCTAAGGATGACAGAAGATCTAGTCCAGTATATCTGTATGGCTGCTCTGGCAATCAGAATACCCAAGATTAGTTTAGCCCCCTTTTTATCTTTTGCCTACCAGATTTATCTCAGCACTTGTGCTTCTTAATTGTAATTGGAAGTTGTAAAAAACAAACAAACCAAGAAATCCTTGCTGTTTATGAAATTCCAGAATTGAGTTTTCACTATCCCTTTTATTGCCTTGCTGAGATAGATCAACATAGAAACTGGCCTGATCTTAACATTTGTTGAATGAGTCATGGTTTCTTGAGACATGGATCTTATCGTGCTTATTATAAAGCTATGGTGCTAACTTTCTCAGTGAGTCATTCACTAGTTTTATAAATATACAATAGATCTGTAAGGACAGTTAGGAATTAAAAATAGAATAATAGTTTTAATTCCAAATTTCTTGTCTATATCCTTACTTTACCTATACCAAAACTCAAAATCCTAATACATTCAGAATGTTACTTTCAGCTAGTCCAATTTATTTGTAGTTCAAATGCTTGGTACTTCAGGAAGAGTCACATTCACATCCACACTAAGCCACTAAAGTCTGCAGGGTCATTTACTTTCTTTATTCACACTACATGCTGAACCACCATCCAGTAAAGTTTGCACAATATTTCAAACTGTCATCTAATAAGGTCAACTCTATCTTGATTTCTAATGATTTCATAGTCAAGTCCATGTACTTTTCTTGGCAACAATATTGAAGTGCATCTTCTGGGATTTTTTAAAATTTTTTTCCAATCCAACTTATAGGTCTAGTATTTAGGGAAAGGCTCAAACTCACACAGCCAGGTCCATCTCTGCCTATTCTTTTGAAAACTGCTTAGATCTCCTTTGTACTAGCATCTCATTAGACTGAGCTAACCTTGGCTAAATGAACTGTCTGAATACAGCCACAACTTTACTCAACTCACCTGCCATTATTGTGAGAATAAATTTAGAGAAGAAATTACTATACATAGTGCCTAGAGTTCCTGAAATAGAAAATGAACTACTATATAAAAATATTCAAATGTTGTAGTAGTGTGAAATCTGACTTGCACTTTTTTTATAAAGATGAAAATCCCTTCACAATTTTATTATGGTGGGTGAATGTTCCTGGCAGATGCAGTTATGTTAAAATGCTGTAATAATAATTCTCTGGCAAAAATTTAAACAAGACTGGGCAACCCACAGGTTTGGTCCCTGTCTCTTACAAAAAGAAAAAAAAAAGATTTTAAGAAACTTAAAGCTCCAAACTGTTTAGTCCAACCCACTGATGATGTCCTCAATTATCTCCTGGGTAGACAAAATCCAAATGCAGCTTCTAAATTGAAAAGGATTTCTCACCCTGCCTCATTATAAGGATTACTCCATATTCAGTGGTGCATAATATTTTGCTGTTGAAGTTCAACTAATTTGTCTTCTGTCATTTCATCTTACTCAGTCCCTTGGAAAAATAAATAAATTTGCCTGTTCTAAAGCAAAGTCAAAAATAATAATCAATTATATCAGATAGGATGTTTCTTTCCCTCTTCTGGGAACTACCCACATCCTGCAGTTTTCTGTGGCAAATATTTTGATCAGAGCTTGGGATCCTTATAATTTGACAATGGTGATCCATAGTAAAATAATTTAATTGCATTTTCATACTTCCAACTGATAAACCTAGCACCAGAATCAGGTCCTCAAATTTTATCATGTCATACAGAAGCTCTGAGATCATACTGATAATCAGATCCTGCTCTTAAAAAGTGAGGAGCTCTTTGATTGAATGCTGAAGTCAATTAGGGCAACTTGGATGATGTCCAACATATCTCAGAGGCTATCTCTGCCAGTCTAGAGAGGGTATTCTTAGTAGTGTGGATTTGTTCCAGCAAGATTCTTTTTGAAATCTCTGTGGCCCTTCAGTCAAAATTAGGAGATTGTCGAAGTGGATATTTGATGAGTTCTCACTCATCATTCCAGCTCCTATTGGTTATGTTTGCATGGTACAGCTGACCCAGTTAGCTTTACCCTGAAGGAATATTTGTTAGCACTATGTGAACTTATGTTCAGGACAGTCATCTCTAACATAAAGATTAGACTGTTGTTAACCTGTTCAGAGTTTAAATAGGTGTAGATGGGTTAGTTTTCTGTCCTTTGACTGCAGTTGTATGAATCTATGTTTAACCCTAATCTGTAATTTTTTTTGTTTTTATTGTAATGAAAACATAAGAGTAAAAGTGAGGTTTTTTTTTAAAAAAAATCACATCTAGCAACAGTATTTATCAATTTCAGAACTTTGTTTAAAAGGAAAACTTTTAACAATAATGTGAATATGGTTTTGAAAATGAAGCACAACAGCGGTTCTCCTATTCTGTAACATAAATATGAACAGCTACCAAAATTTATTTTTGTATAACGTTTTTACATCTTCAGAAAGATAAGGAAAATTTTCAGATGCATGAGGGAATTCAGCGATTGAGACATGAAGAAAATAGGACTCCTCTTCTGCTACATTATAAACCTATTCGATTTGGATCCATGGTAAGATAGTATAAATATATAGTATGCTCCTATTGGAAACTTCTTATAAGAATGCAAGATCTGAATCTTGGTACTCAGTTTATACTTTTGATAATTTTTGCATCCTTAAAGTGATTTATGATTTTGACAAATTATACTTGCCTAAGCAGAAGTGGAGAGTAATTCTTGGAGGCAAGAGCTATCAGTCATTCCCTAGTGTCTTCAGCTACATTTTTCAATTAATCTGATCACTTAAATGAGTGATTAAGTGCTCATGGTAGTTCTTAATTTCTTCTCAAATAAGAATTATTACTACATTTATGTTAGAAATTTATCCTGGTACTAAATCAAATTCTTATGATGGAAATGTTATGAGATAAAGCATATGACCAAAAATAACAAAATGAAACAAAAGCGCCAGTGATTTTATGGGAACCATGAAGAAGCAGAGCAGGAGTCTGTGAAGAAAAGTGGATGCTATTTTAAAATGTTACAGTTTTGTCAAGAGCTGTACGTAACTGCTATAAATACTGTTCAATTGAGGAATGAGATTTGAGATGTGGGTGTTCTGAATAGAGTTGCTGAATGTATGGTCAAAATGAGAATTCTGTACCTTCGTGGCAGTGGAATAGTCATAAGAATAAAGCTCACCCTTTCAGGCCAGTTCCCTGTCAGATATAGAAACATGTAGATTATCAGTGAAAAGGTGTATGCCTGGATTTCTATTTCTGGTCAGTGATTACGGCAAACCTGTCTTAGTCTTCTGATATGCTTTTTTTTTAAAAAAAAACAAAACTTGTCCTTTAGGAAGTTCTTGTACAGTTTGTGCTCTTGGCCCAAGACATACTGAATGTCACAATTAGAAATGAGATCATTATAAAGTTTGCATGTATCCATAAATCAAACCATTAAGGTAAGTCTGCGTTTTCAAAAAGTGCCTTTCAGCTCTTCGGTATGCGAAGTCTTCCCTGGAATTTGTCCCCACCTTTCTTAAACTTTTCAATGTTATATCGTTTGAAAATCAAAACAACCCATTCCTTGTCCTCTGCTGCTTAAGATACACAAATCAAGCATTGAGTTCCTGGGCAGGGCAGGGTTTTTAAGCTGCTGTCTTGTATTTGAGTACATGTTTGAAAGTTTGTCTACATTATGCCCACAAGCTGTGATTTTATACTATATGAGTGAAATAGCTCACCTTTCCTTTCCACCCCTCTGAAACATTTCACTGCCCAGAACCTCAAACATTTTAATTATAAACAGCAGCACAGTAGAGCTTAGTGGGCACTTCTGTATATAGGTGTGAGTCATACAGACATTGCTCTTGTCCTGATGCTTCTCTTCAGCTGCATCTCAGCAAACCATTTAATGTATTGGCTCTCAAAAATAGTATCAGTATACCTAAAGAAATTCAGTTTGTCTGAGCTAGAAGCAAATCCTTCTTTTTTCCATGCCTGCCAGGATATATGTCCATGCTTGCAAAATGGAAGTTTTACAGTATTTACAATACGGCCATTCTCTCAGGCTTAAAATATTCCCACATCTTAAAGTTACTGAGTTTGAGAAACACAGAGTTAGAATATGTATTTAATATGAAGTTGAGGATTGGAAGATATGGAGAAATCTGGCTCATAGAATTGCCAAGAGTTGGATATGACTGAATGGATAATATCATATCATCATCATCATAAAGTGGGGCTTAGGTCCACTCTAATGTTATCAGAATCAAAACTAGGATGTGGATTTTTTTCAAATGAAAATTACTGCTGTGTCCTAAATTAGGAATCAGAAAAGAAACTGAAATATATCAACTAGAATGTACTGCTCTATTGACATGGAAAGATACAAAGCCAAGATAGAGATTTTTAGACTTTAAAAAAATTACCTTAATTTTCACTAAATGAGAGATCTTATTCTATTTGCCCGTGAAAAGATTTCTTTTTTCAAGAACTGAAAAAGATTCAGAGTCCTTGGTGCTCTAATATTTCATAGTATTGTCAACTCAAAAGGTTAGCTTCTACTTTCATCATATTACATTAAAACCCATTTTAGTAGTAGTGTGCTCTCCCATCCAAAGAGGATGCTTTACAGTATGTGAGACATAGCCCATTTTGGCAATGCTTTAAGGACTGTTCTAAACAAAATGGTGAAATAAGAACATACAGCCCTGTTTTAACCAGGCCACTAAGTAATGGAAATTTGATTGACTGCAAAGCATGGATTGTATGACTTATTATATGAACCCTGATTTACTGTAATCACAGAGCAAAGCAGGAGGAAAAATAGCACTAAATGACTGGGAATGGGGAAAGGGAGATAGAACAATGTGGATAAAAATATTCAAAACTGGAGGGGGGGTATTTTGAGTTTTTTTAAAAGGACAGACTCTTTTTCCTGAACTTATGTACACATCTAATTCAACAATAGCTGAGGTTGATTATTGAAAATATTGTAATGCTAAGCTGTTTTTCATCTTTCTTGTCAGGCTACTGAGTACATTTTTATTTTGACAAGATTCTCATTTTTAAAGGAAGAAAATGTCCTAGCTTTTAAAAGTTCTAGAATGTATAGCTTTCTAGAAAGTCTCTTGCAAAGACATAAAAGAGACTCCTGCTGGGACTTCAACATATGAAATCTGAAAGTCATATTTATATTGTCATATTTTATAATATTTCTATTGCAATATATAAGAAGTGCAATAACCAGTATCCTTTTTATTTTTAATTGTTTCTTTTCAAAGATCTCCCCATGCTTCCAACTGAACTAGCTATCTTAGAAATGCAGCATGAAATGAAAGCTGTGTTAAACACAACCTTTTCAATGTTCAACATTCATAAGGGGGATATTAGTGATCCATTAGGTTGGTAGAGCATCCCAATTAACCAAAGGGGAATGCAAAGAAACCACTAGAAGTGTTTTACTTTTAATAGAATTAACATTGATTGCAGATCCTGAGAATAAAAAAAAAGTGTAGGACCAGATTTTCTATCTGGGCTTAAGATTTAATTCTTTTAAATAAAAGCTCTGGAAAAACCAGAATCAGTGGGTTTTAATTGGCAGGGAAATATAGATAACAGTGTCTAAGTTTAAAAAAAAAAAATCAGTGTTGCTTTATCCTTAACTTAATGTTTTGACCCCTTTATTTACCTTTCACCAAGAAACATTTGTATTAACAATTGTACTTCAGGCAGTTCCGGTTGCAAAGCTTCGGCGGCGGCAGAAATCCGCTTCTCTGCGGATCCCTACTGTGCTCGCCGCTGAGATACCCCCGATCCAATTGGATTTGGGGGTTGTCGCTGCCCCGAAGAGGCAGCGGAAGACAGAGGAGATCTGGGCAGGGGTCTGGGGATATCGCACCCCCTTTCCCCAGCCGGCTAGACTCCTTTTTCCTGAGGTGGTGGAGCGGCTGTCAGAAATGGCAGCCTCAAAGGAATCTTCAACTGGATAAGAGTTGTGCAGGAGGAAGAATCAGAAGGAGAAGTTTTCTTGGCTGAACCGGGTCATTAAGATACTTTTAAACACCCAGGAAACCTGACTTGTGGATTGATACATTTGTTTCCAAAAAAAGTTGTTAAAATGGCGAAAGTGCTGAAAGGAAAGTTCACTCCCCTTCCTTACGGAGAAAGCAAATGAGCACTGAAAAACCTGCTGCTTTAAGGTAAAAACAAGCTCATTGTTATAAGTGGGAAGGAGAGGACTAAAAAAAAAAATCTTTTAAAACTGGTTGGAGGAGACACTTTGAAGATTATAAGACCAACAACTAATTGTAATACGGCTTTAAAATATATTTGGGATTTTGCCCCAGGAGGAAAAGTTGCAAAGAGAAGAAGAGGAAATAATTTCTGGCTGTTTGGACTGTTTGATAACTTTGACATTTGCAAATTACCTTAAGACTAAAAATATCTGGGTTGTTTTATAAAAAATTTACAATGGCACCATCTCTGGATCAACTAAAAATGGAATATGAAAAATTAAAAGAAAGAGAATGGGCGTTGGTTCTTACCTGACACGCCGTTTCTCTTGGACTGGGAGGATTGTCCAGAGGGTGGAGCTTCAGTCTCTGCTTTTTGTAGGCTGAGTTTGATTTCTGAAGAACGCTCCTCCCTCCATCACGTGGCTTGCCATCTCATTATCCCAGTTTATGCGAAGAAGAGAAGAAAGAAACAGGCATTCGTGCTGTCCCTTTTGCTAGACTTAAGGTGCCTTGGCCTAAACGAGAGCCCCCCCCCAGACAGTGAAAGGAAAAAAAGGGAGGGACTGGACAATCCTCCCAGTCCAAGAGAAACGGCGTGTCAGGTAAGAACCAATGCCCATTCTCCTTGGAACTGCTCGGATTGTCCAGAGGATGGGACATACCAAAGCTGGGGCTTGTCCTACGGGAGGGACACCGTCTGGCTTGTCGAGTCCTCGGGATCCCTGAGCACCCTCTGGAGGACCCTTCTACCGAAAGACGCCTCCGCCGCGGCATACTTATCAATCCTGTAATGCCTAATAAAAGGCGACGGGGAGGACCATGTTGCTGTCCGGCAAATGTCGAATATAGGGGCCTGTGTAGCCCAGGCAGCCGATGTCGCTGTACTCCTGGTAGAGTGAGCCGTGATACCCCTGGGTACTGGGAGTGCCTGAGCCTGGTATGCCCTAGAAATGGCCACCCTTATCCAGCGACCTATAGTAGTAGAGGTAACCTTGAGCCCTTGTGACTTTGGTTGAAAGGAAATGAACAGGGCCTCGGATTTGCGGAAAGGCTGAGTACGTTTAATATAAATCCGCAAGGCCCACCTAACATCTAAGGTGTGCCAAAGCTGTTCCCTATCATGAGATGGCCTGGGGCAAAAATTGGGGAGGATAAGTTCCTGAGCCCTGTGGAAAATAGAATTAATTTTTGGGAGAAAGGAAGGATCAAGTCTAAGTACTACTCGGTCAGAGTGGAAGACGCACAGGTCTTTCCTGACTGACAGAGCAGCGATCTCTGAAATCCTTCGGCCGAAGTAATAACCACCAGAAAAACTACTTTGTAGGATAGGAACTGGAGGGAAACTTCTCTAAGGGGTTCAAAGGGAGGCTTGGTGAGGAAGGTCAAGACCTTTTTGAGGTCCCATGTTGGGAATCTGTGAAGGGACAGAGGTCGTAAGTTTGAGGCGCCTTTTAGAAATGCCCGGATGCAGGGATGGTGAGAGAGGGAATTAACCCCCTCGCAGGAAATTACGGTGGATAGGGCTACAACCTGACGCCTTAGAGTGTTGGAGGAGAGACCTTTACCGAGACCCTCCAGGAGAAAATCGAGGACTTTTGCTACCGATGGGTTTGTAGGGTCAATGTGGAGATTGGCACACTATTTGCGGAAACTGTTCCAAGTGGCATCGTAAATCCTTCTGGTAGAAGGACGCCTAGCTGCTAAGATGGTGTTGATGACCTCCGTGGAGAAATTCTCCCTTTTTAGACGTTCCCGCTCAACCTCCAGACGGCTAACTGTAGCCATTGGGGGTCTGGGTGAAGAAGGGGGCCTTGAGAAAGAGAGATCCTGTCTGCTGGGATCCTCCAAGGTGGAGCTACTGATAGGCTGCGGAGGTCCGCAAACCAGGAGCGACGAGGCCAATAAGGAGCTACCAGAAGCACTTCCGCCCTTTCTTGAAGGACCTTCTGGAGTACTCTTGGAACTAGAGCCAGAGGGGGAAAAGCGTAAAGAAGGCCTGAGGGCCACGGGCATCGGAGGGCATTGTGGTTCTCCACCCCGAGGGACGGGAATCTGGAGATGAACCGTGGAAGTTGGGTATTGCTGGGGGAGGCAAACAGGTCTACCACTAGCAGGCCAAATATTGATGTTGCCTCCCTGAACAGGTCTGGGTGGAGGCGCCATTCTGCCTGGTCTATGGTGGACCTGCTCAACCAATCTGCCCTGGTGTTGAGGGTGCCTGAAATGTGGTCCGCCCTGAGTGAAAGGAGGTGAGACTCTGCCCACCGACAGAGGCGCTCGGTCTCCCTCATTAGACTTGAGGACTGAGTGCCCCCCTGTCTGTTGATATGTGCCTTTGCTGTTATGTTGTCGGTGAGAATGAGAACGTGGCTGCCCTGAATATGATGTAGGAAGCTGCGGAGGGCCAGGTGGATGGCGTGAAGCTCTAACCAGTTTATGTTGCGCAGCCTCTCTGACGGTGACCATCTGCCCTGAGCTGTAAGGGAGAGAAGGTGGGCGCCCCATCCGGACAGACTGGCGTCTGTGGTGACGATGAGTCTTGGAGGCTCCTTGAGGAGGCAGCCCTTGTTGATCGACGCCTTGCTCCACCAGAGGAGGGAGGTGAGAACCCTTGGCAAGACCTTGACCTTGCTCCTTGAGTTGCTTGTCCCAGCTCTTTGATACGGAAGCAGGAACCACTGGAGGGATCTGGAGTGGAAACGGGCCCAGGGAATAACGGGAATACAAGAGATCATTTTACCTAATAACTTGGATAGATCAAGGAGAGAGACCTTCCTGTGTCGTCTGATGAACCTGACTGATTGTTGGATGCTGAGGATCCTTTCTGGGGAGATGAACACTCTCCCCATGACTGTATCAATTATAGTCCCTAGGTGGGGTAGTCTAGTGGTGGGGCCAGTTGGCTTTTCTTCCAATTTATGAGGAACCCATGTTCCTGGAGGGAGGAGAGGGTAGAGTGGATATCCCTGATAGCCTGTCCCCTGGAAGGGGAGAGGATGAGAATATCATCCAGGTAACAGTGGAGCCGCACCGGGATGGATCTGAGGTGGGCAGCCAGCGTGGCCAGAACCTTGGTGAAGGTCCTGGGGGCCGAGGCTAACCCGAATGGAAGGGCCACGTACTGAAAGTGTAGGTTGTTGTAACTGAAACGGAGAAATTTTGAGTGGGAGGGTCGAATTGGGATGTGTAAATATGCCTCGGAGAGGTCTATAGAAGACAACCAGTCTCCCTGCTGAACTCCCAAAAGGATGGATTGAAGTGTGTTCATTTTGAATCTACGGTACACTAAGTGACGGTTTAAGCGTTTTAGGTCCAAAATAGCCCTCCATCCCCCCCGAGTGTTTGGGCACCACGAATAAACGTGAATAAAAACCCCGTCCCCTTTGGGATGGAGGAACAGGCTGGATAGCCTGAATGTCCAGTAGGTGTCGAATTGCCTCCTCCATGAGGTTGCGTTTGGAAGGGTTGTTGGAGCGGGGACATGAAATGTAAAAATCGGGGGGGGGGGGGAGAGAAACTCGAGGGCAAGGCCAAGCCTGACTGTATCCCTGACCCAAGCATCTGAAGTGGATGAATCCCATTGATCGGCGAAGGCTTTAAGTCGCCCGCCAATGGGAATAGTGTCAGGAGGCTTATTTGGAGCGGCGGAAGGGCCTGCTGCCAGAGCCATGAAAGGGCCTCCTGAAGTTCCCGCCTCTTCTGTGCCTGCTGAAGTTCCCGCCTCTTCTGTGCCTGCTGAAGGGGTCGGACCTGTCCTGGGACTGTCCCGAACCAAAGGAGGAGGACCCCTGGTGTCTGGGAGGAAAGGGTTGGTGATAGGGACGAAAGGGAGCCCTGCGAAAGGGCTGCAGAGATCTGGAATCAGACTTGCGTGAAAGAGAAGGGAGGAATTTCTTTTTATTCCTTCCCTCGACTAGGAGAGTGTCCAAGGAAGTACCGAACAACTTGCTTCCGGCTATGGGTGCGGAAGCTAGCTTGACCTTGTGCTTGAGATCCGCCTGCCAGGGTTTTAGCCAGAGCAGGTGCCGGGCCGAGACATGGGAAGAAATGGCGCGGGAGGAGAATTTTACGGAATGAAAGGTAGCATCCACTGAAAACTCAGCAGCGGCCGTTATTTTGGCGATATGTTGATGGGCGCGGATATTGGAGGTCGGAACATGTTGCTTAAGCTGGCGAAGCCAGCGAATGGAAGATCTGATAAAAAAAGAAGCGGCCGTAGCCGACCTGATTGCCCATGCGTCCGACTGGTGAGCTCACCTTAATGCGAGCTCTGAACGCTTGTCCTCTGGTTTGAGGGCCTCTAAAGGATCACTGAGGGTGGAGGAAAAGGTCAGCCCTACGATGGGCTCATCAACCTCCGGGGTACTCAGTAAGGTCGAGAGCTCCGGGTCGAGGTTGAAGAACCTTTTATCATTGGCCGAGGGGGCCGGGGGAGCAACTGAAGAGGACAGTTGCTTGGACACCAGGTCCAGGAATATAGGGGTAGGGATGACCTCGGCCTCCACCACCGGTTGACTGAACATGGAGTCCTCTTGTCCCTCCAAAACTACGGTGATGGGATCAGAGGAGGTCTGGGCTGTTAGGCCCGAGATGTTCCGAGCCTTGTAGAGGAGGGATTTAAAAAGCTGGGGCTTAAAGAGCCCTACAAAGGCGGGCTGGTCCGGAGATAGACCCTCGTCCTCGGACATTTCTGCCTCTGATGGGTCTGAGTCCGGAAGAGGCTCATCGTATGGTAAGAACCCCAGGTCATATTGTTCCTCCTCCTCCCTGTCTAAATCTAGGTCCCCTTCCACTTCCTCCTCGTCTTCCCTGACTGAAGGGCAAACCTCCCCTAAGAGAATGATCTTACAGATTCGGTGGCCTGCGGAGGCAACCCCGGTCTGGTCATCTGCTGCATCCCTTCTGCAATTCCCTGTCGAATTGCCATTTCCATCCAGACTCTGATCTGCTCCGGAACCGCCTGAATGAGAGGTTCCTCTTGGCGTAGGCCAGCGGCCGTGGGCGTGAAGGTGGCCTCAGGAGTTCGTCTGGTTGGTGTGCCCGGGGCTTGATGCCCTTGAGAGGGCGAGCTGTGCCTAGATAGGGAGGAAAAAGCTGCAGGAGGGGGAGGGAGGGTGGAGGTGGAAGGAGTGGCAGGTGCTGGAGGCACTGAGCCTGACTGTCTAGCACGTCTGTCTATTTCTCTTTCTAAAGCCTTGTGACGTCTTAAGGTGTCCTTTTGAGAGGCTTTGGTGGGCTCCTTAGCCTGACTGCGCAGGTGGTGGGTCCTTGCCTTGGCCTTCAAGGAAGGCCCCTTTGAGGGATTGCTCATTTTGGATAAATAGGAGTCCAATCTGAGGTGGTTGGCGCGCCTAGGGGTCGACCTACAACGAAGGCCGGGAGCCCTGGGAGTTCCTTTATACCTTGGCACACTTTCCCCCGAATATTATAAACTTGAATTAATAGGATTCTTTGCTCCGTATAATTATTCCCCCCCCCTCTGTTCTTTCTACTTTTTTTTTTTTTTTGAGTCAAGGCCTATGATTTGCCTAGAAAGAACTGAAGAAAAACGACCTTGCAAGGTCTCAGATTAAAGGCCTTGAGGGCAACCAGGCCTAACCAACTGCCGACCCAGGCAACAACTGGGCGGGAGTGGTGGAAAGAACCGCAGCCGCTACAGCTGGTTGCGGTGAGAGCCAACAGGGGGAGGAGGAGAAAAAAAAAAAACCTCCAACAGCAAAAAACCAATTCTTTTTTATTTATCTTTTTTTTTTTTTTAATCAGGCCTACGGGCCTGCTGTATTGAATAGGCCCTCAGTAAGGCAAAGAAATGCACTTCAAAATGGCGCCTGGCCACGAGGCAAGCTTCAAAATGGCGGACGCCACTAACCGATCCTGTGGAAATTAACCTGGCAAGGCCAGAAGGATCCCAGTATCAAAACAGAGGGTCCCAAGGGAAGGCCACAGAGAATAAAGGCAAACAAGCCTAAAACGCTAGGAAAAATTCAAACGGAGCTCGGGGGGGGGGGCGGAACGAAACTGAGCCTTTTAAAATAATTTTTACAAGGCAGAGAAACTGAGAAAAAAAGGGGTGGGGGAGGCAGCGAAACGCTTTTGAGCCTACCCCTTGGCAACCCCTGGGGAGGGAAACCCTCCCAGGAAACCAAGCCAACGAAGGAACCAGCTGCGCAGGGCTAAGGAGATAGAAAAGAATAAGGGTGTATACAACCTGAACAGGTAGAAAAAAGGGGGAATCCAGCAACGGCCAAGAGCACACAAACACATAGCCTACTCTGCTCGAAGGCTGAGCATAAACTGGGATAATGAGATGGCAAGCTACGTGATGGAGGGAGGAGCGTTCTTCAGAAATCAAACTCAGCCTACAATAAGCAGAGACTGAAGCTCCACCCTCTGGACAATCCGAGCAGTTCCAAGGAGAATCAAATGGCAAGAATTCATTGGGAGCTGTCTTCCACTTTTTAGAAATGGCGGTTTCTATGTACCAGCAAATACTTGATGAAGAAGGAGAAGGAAAAGAAGAAGAAAAGGAAGCCATTTTTAATGGACAAAAAATTTTGATTAAGAAAGAAAATAAGAAGAGAGGAAGGAAAAACGAGAATTTAAGATTTAATAAAATAACCAAGAAAAAGAAAAATAAGGTGAAAAAAAGGTACAATGTTAGAAAGCAATTGAAAAGAGAATTACAACAGAGAAGGGAAGCTAAAAAGGGGGAGATTAGGAGAAGGGGGGGCAAAAAGATCAGACTGGAGAAGAAAGGGAGGGAAAAAGGGAAAAAAAGCCATGGTCTGGAACAAGATTTTTTTTTAGAGTTAAAGGATAAAGGATGTATAATTTAAGAAAGATTCTGCAAGAGTACATAAGATAGTATTGTAGTATTTGCATTTGAAATAGTCTATTGGAATATTATAAGATTTAACAAAATATTAAAATATTAAAATGTTTTATAATGGTAGATTTCAATATTTAACAAAATATCAAAGAGAATGTGTAAAATGATTAATGTTTAGTTATCCTATTAATAGAATTAGAATTAGAATGGAAATTATATATTTAATTATATTAATAAGTTTATTCTTTTTCTTTTCAAAATGCAATATGTAGAATGTACTAAGCAGAATCAGGATAGAAATTATGTATTATTTTAAGTGTTATTTTAGGGAAAGGCGTCACACTTTAAAAGTGATTACAGGGGAAATTCTTTTGCTAAAGAGAAGAGATAAATAGATGATTGGAAAAGAACAGATAAAAGATACAAATATAATGATTCTGAAATAAGATGAAATAAACAAAATATAACTAAGAGAGTGAAAAGAAGGGAGAAATTATATAGAAAATATAGAATGGTTAATAAGATATGAATGGTATATAAGGTGAGCATGAACTTGATTTAGGTCTGTCAAAAAAGATGTAACCCGGGGCTAAGTCACTTTTCAAAAGAAGTTTTTGTTTTATGTTTTGTATTTTGGTTAGCTATGTTTTGATTGTGAATTAATAAAACCTTGGAGGAATTAAAAAAAAGGGAGAGAAATTTGGAAAAGACATGTATAAATAATAATTAAGAAGGTTTTATCTTTTTATGTTTTGTTTTATGTTCTGTATTTTGCGTGTTTATGCTTGATGGAGAATTAATAAAACCTTGATAGAATGAAATATAATTGGATAAAAGTGAAGGGAGGAACAATGAAAAAATTGGAAAAGATATATATGTGTTTAAATGGAAATGTGATAGTGTGGAACTATGCTTTAAAAAATAATGCCTTATTTGCTTTGTTAAAACTTATAAGTAATTTTGAGAAAGGAGGTTTTATACTTTGATGTCTTATGTTTTGTTTGTCTTTAAAATCAATAAAATTTGTTAAAAAAAAACAACAATTGTACTTCTATGAACCTGGCTTTTTATTCAATTCAAGCATGCACTTTTTCTTTCTTTCTTTTTTTTAAATAGCTTTGTTAAAAAAATACCTTAAGCATTTTTTACTATAGTAACCTTTCTTAGACTTAATTTGACCTTCCATGGTTGAAACTTAATCCCATAGCCTTTTCCCAGTTGAATTGTCTCCTACCATCAACGCAAAATTTGATCTCTGTTCATTTACCTAACTTTGCACATCCCTGTGGGAGATAATCAGAAAGACGGTAGGTAGGTGGAATGGAAAGAAACCATTTGCTTTTGGGTCAAGGGCAGCAGTTATTTTGCCTTCACCACTTAATTTATACAGCAATCAGCACAAAGACGGTGCTTTAACAACATTGAGGAGAGTTTTGGAAACAACATTGAGGAGAGTTTTGGAAAAAAAAAACATGGAAAAAAGGTCAAACGTGGGAAAACTTCACTCTCTGATCCCCAATTACGGTTGGTAGAGAGAGGCCTGAAACAAGATACAATTGCCTTCAATTTACTTCTACTGTGAGATCAAGGTTTCATTTTAATCTTAACATTTACCTTAATTCTCTGTCTTCCTCCTGTAAGAGATATATGCCAATGTTTCTAGAGCTAAGTAACTTATATGGAGATCAAAGTGCCCATAAGGTACAGATGTATTTCTTCACACAGGCCAGCTCTTTCCCTACCTGACATTAAACAAATGAGATAGACATAAGCATATGCACAAGCATATACCATAATTTTAATTTACAAGAGGGACCTTCATGGTCAGTGGAAAGTCAAAGGAATGTTTAAAAATTTAAATGGTACTCATAGATAAGTTGAAGTGTGAGACCTTGCAGGGCTGTAAGGGGCAGTCTCAGTCATCACTCGTAGAGTGACGGACAGTTTGTAAATAGGAAAGCTCCCTTGGCATCTATTTTGACTCCTGCGTGAAACATGATGTAGTCAAGTTTTCAAAATATAGTCAGCTCTACACACCCTTTAATATGTATTTCTCCCTTGTAAAGCTGCAACAGGTCAGGAATGGGAATAGCTCCTTGGACTGAGTCTGTCTAAAAGACTTATTAACCTAGCTCCACCTACTCTGGGTAGCTCCTCCCAGCTTCTGACTCAGTCTTCAGCCAGGACGGACGCAAGTCATTGACTCTCCTGCCTTTTTTTTTTTTTTCCATAGGCAGCCTTACTTGGTTTAAAGAAAAGAAAAGCCTCGAAATTCAAAAACACACAGCTCCGCTTCTCAGCTGTTTTTCAGAGCTGCACAACAGCTGACAATTGCTCCAGCAGCCTGCAGAGGGCCACAGGGCCATTTTCAGCCCTCCGCAGCGGAGAGGCCACAGACACCGGGTGACCATTTTTGGGGGTGGGCAGTTTTGGCCCAAGTTATCTTGAGCTGTGGGGCCATTTCGGAGCCTCTGCGGCAAAGAGGAAAACTGCGGTTTGAGCGGCCAGCTCAGGAGATGCCCCTGCCTTCCAGGGAGCAGCAAAAGGCCGAGGATCCCACTTTAGGGCACCTCAGTGAAGCAGAAAGCCTTGTGGCCTAAGGTGGCCATTTTGGAGGACCTTATGGCCCAGGGTGACCATTTTGAAGACTTCCTAGGCCAGAGGCAGCCATTTTGAAGAGGCTCAGCCTGCTTCTCCATAGGCATTCCTACACCTGTGCCAGCACTAGGCCATTGGTCTCTCGTTGTTGCTGGGCCAGAAGACACCGAAGGGTAGGCATATTTTACATTGTTCTTAATTCTGATGGGGGAATTGGTCCCTATCCCAAAGTAGACCAGGGCCTCCAGGCTTCATGCCAGGCCTGGTCTATATTTAATAACAGTATTAGGCCCCTGAGGTTATGAATCCCAGTAGGAAGTGTTAAACTTCCTACTGAAGATTGTATAGAGCTGAAGAAGAGTGGTTATTGGATGTAGGGGATTAGAAAGAAGATATCTAAAGTTCTTATAGAAATCCCTTCGTGTGTTCTCCTCCTTGCATAGGACTTCTAGTCCACAGAAGGCCTTTCTGCTTTCAAGATGGCGGATGCCCCTAGAGACAGCAGAGCCTCCAGAGCAGCTAGATCTTACAAGGCAGCTCCTGCTGCTTCAAGTAACAAAGGAAAGCAGCCAGCCAAAAAGACCTCTAAAGTGGCGGAGAAGGATGCTTCCAGGCGCCATCAGGCCTTAGAAAAGCATATTGCCAAGGCACGAAAGGCCTCTACTGGCAGATCTCCAGAAAGAGAAACTTCTGCTTCGCATCTCAGTGAGGCGGACCTTCAGGATCAAGAACCTGGACTTTCCACCAGGGCCATGGTCCAGACTTGGTCCCCTGATGCAGCTGGGAGGCCTCCCCTCATCCCCCAGAGGAGGGAAGGCATCATCGTGATCCTCAAGGAGGATTCAGAGTTGTACCTTGGCAGGAATGTGTGTGCAGTAGACCTGGGGTGGAAGCTTCCTTTACCCCTACTGCAGCTGGCCTTAGATCAGCTGATCCTTTTGAACCAGATGTCCCAGTCACACTGCAGCTCTTGATTGATAAGGCCATCAGGAAAGGCATCTCTGAAGGTATGCAGAGGTTTGTCTGGCATTTTTTGGCAGCTTCTGAGGTTTCAGAGAGACGGTCCCAGGTTTGAGAGGCTCTTCTTTCAGAAAGGGGTTCCTTACTTCAAGAATCGGTTTCTGCTTTGGCTTCAGCCTGCTCCTGCAGTAGCGACTGAACATTCCCCAGTTGGGGAATCAGATAAGAGGGACATGTCGGAAGATGAGGGCCCTTCCCCTGAGATTCCAGTGTTCACAGGCTATTTTAATCATGCCTTATTCACTCCCTTGCTGTTCAAAGTGAAAAACACAGCCAACTTGAGAGATGCAGATGATGAGGAAGCAGCTACTCAGCTTCCCAGGGAGTCGGATGTCCTCTTCAATGAACCAGTGGTGAGGAAGGAGGGTGCCATCCCCCAGGCTCTTTCTGAAGGTCGTTCAGAAACAGCTAGAGTCACCTGCCTCAGGGCCCAATCCTTTGTCTTCAGACCACAGGTTTTTCAATGTACGTCTTGAGCTCACCAAGACCCTTCAGGTGGCCTCAGTTGATGCACCTGTGGCAGCTTTGGCCTTCACCTCATCAGCCCCTCCCAATCCCGAAGATGTCCTCAAAATGGAGGAAAAGCGGATCGAGCAGTCACTCTAGAGATCTCACTAGGCAACCGCCTTGGCAGTCAAAGCATCTATAGCAGCCTCATTATTCACCAGGACGTTGCTGAAATGGTGGAAGCAGTTGCAGGAGAGGATTCCGATGGCAGATATCTGAGCCCATCAGGACCTCAATAATTTTGTGGCTGCAACTGAATTCATTGCGGAGGCCACCCTTCATGGGCAAGGTTTGCCACCAAAGCTATTGCTTCTTCAGTGGCAGCCAGACGCATGTGCAGGTTGTGTAACTGGCAGGCTGATGGGAGAAGGAAGTGGAAGCTGGCTTCAACTCCTATTCAAGGAGACAAGCTCTTTGGGGATGTCTTGGAACTGTTCCTGGTCAAAACCAAAGATAAGAGAAAGGTGCTTCCATCCCTTTTCAAGAGAGCAGAACACCGGCCTGCTCCATAATTTAAGCACCCTTCATTCAGGGGTGAATCTAGTTCCAGCTTCCAATGTCCAGCCAAAGCCCCTTACCAACGTCCTGAGCCTCCTCCAGATCATTCAGATCAGGCAAGGGCAGATAACAGTTCTTACCAAAACAGCCCTTTCGAGGAGAAGGAAGTCACCTGTATCGTTGCCAATGCTAGCATTACCCAGTCTTTCCCTATTGGAGGTCGATTAGCTTGGTTTGCTGACAAATGGGGAGAGATAACTTTTGACACCTGGGTGTTAAGCACTGTAAGATCGGGTCTTTCACTTGAGTTCTACTCCACTCCTCTGAGGTTTTTCATCTCCTGCCCGATTACTAGGGATTCAGGGAGAAGGAGGCTCATGGAGTCAGCTATCCAGCACCTGCTGGAACTCACAGCCATCCAAAGGGTCCCAGTGGACCAACAGGGGATGGGGTTTTACTCCAGAATATTCGTTATCCCCAAAGCTGTGGGGTGAGGTGGAGAACAATTCTTGATTTAAAAAGGCTCAATAAGTTCATAGTTTACAGGTGTTTTAAAATGTATTCCCTCCAGACCATTCTGGAAAGCGTTAGGCAGGGGGGTTTCTTCACTTCCATTGACTTGATGGAAGCTTATTTACATATTGCTATCTGTCATTCCCATAGGAAGTTCCTTAGGTTTTGTTATCAGAGGCAGCATTTCCAATATAGGGCTCTCCCCTTTGGGTTATTTTCAGCACCCAGAGTTTTCACCAAGGTTTTGGCTCCCTTAGCAGTGCATCTTCGTTCCTTCCCAGTGTGGCTACAATGTTACTTAGACAATATTTTGATTCTGTCTTCTTTTCAAAGGGCTCAGCAGGACCTGCAGGCCTCCACCTTGGCTCTGCAGGATCTTGGTTTCTCTATTAATATTAAAAAGAGCCAATTCACTCCTTCAACTTGTCTGCTTCATTTGGGGGCCATCATTGACATAGGAGTTTGTCAGGTTTTCCTTTCACAGGAAAGGGAAGACAGCCTGCAGGGGTTGGCTAAAAGTATACAAAGGAAGAGTTCTACCCCTTTAGCTCATCTCTCTCAACTTTTGGGTAAGATGACTTCTTGCATTGGTATTGTTCCCTGGGCCAGGCTTCATGCCAGGGCCCTTCAGTGGTTTCTACTGCCTCATCAGAGGGCCGATAAGAGTCACTCCTTAATAAAGGTGAAGGTGACCAAGCAAGTGCTTCTTTTCTTTCATTGGTGGCTCTCCAGAGCCATTTCCAAGGGACAGTCCTTCAAGGTGGAAGACAGACTTATCCTCATGACTGATGCCTCCTTATCAGGTTGGGGAGCTCACCTGGCTTCTCACATAGCCCAAGGCTTATGGTCTGCTGAGGAACAAGTACATAACATAAATTGGTTGGAGCTAAGGGAGGTCTGTTTAGCCCTCAGGAAATTATTCAGCATATTTCTGGCACTCATGTCCTTGTCATGACTGACAAGGTAGCCACAAAAGCCCATATTAACAGATGGGGGCACTAAGTCCAAATCCCTTATGGCAGAAGCAGAGGCTTTGGGCAGATGGGCAGAGCATCACCTTCTGTCCATCTGGGCAGAGCATATCTCTGGCTCAGATAATGTGCAGGTGGACTGGCTCAGCAAAGCCACCAATGACCACATGGAATGGAGTCTATACCCTTTGCTCTTTTTACAAATTACTCAGAGATTTGGGCTTCTAGTAGTAGAATTGTTTGCTCTCAATGCTCAATTACCCAGATTCTTTACTAGATTTGCCACCCCTGGGGCGGAAGGGACCAACGTTTTACGCAGTAAGTGCCTGCCAGGTTTGTTATACATCTTCCCTCCTTTGCCATTGCTGGCGGCTGTGATGCAAAAAAATTTGCTAGAGAAAGCTGAAATTGTATTAGTGGCACCCTATTGGCCTCGGCATCCTTGGTTTTGCTGATTTAATGGGTCTTTCCATAGCCTATCCTTGGTGGATTCCTGAAGAAGATGTCACTCTCCTCCAGGGTCCCTGAGTCATCCAGAACCCCAGTGGCTACAACTAACAGATTGATGATTGAGTGGAGCGTGCTAAAACACGCCCATTTCTTCAATGAAGTAATCAGGACCATTCAGTCCTCCAGGAGACCTCGACCATCCATATCTATGATGCGACCTGGCAAGCCTTTTCTAGTTGGTGCTCCAAATCAAACATTCATCCCTTACAGGCCTCTGTAGCAAATGTTTTGGAATTTCTACAGGCTGGGTTGGATAGAGGCCTTTCTTCCAATACCCTTCGCCATCAGGTGGTGGTGATTTCTTCGGTTTTGACTTGTGGTAAATTGGACTCTTTGGCACAGCATCCTACAGTCCATAGGTTTCTCAGAGGGGCGACCAATCTTTGACTTCTGGTGGTGTGTAGGTACGCTATGTAGAATTTGTCCAGGGTTCTGCAGTCCCTTACTAAGGCTCCGTTTGAGCCTCTAAAGCAGGCTAGTCTGCACCCCTTGAAAGTAGCCTTCTTGGTGGCAATCACTTCAGCCAGAAGTGTATCGGAGTTGGTCACCCTCTTAGTTCGCCCTGATCTCTGTATGTTTCACCCTCACCGAATGGTTTTGAAGTTAGACCCAGCATTTATCCCCAAGGTCAACACCTTGTTCCACAGGTCTCAAGAGCTGGTGCTTCCCAATTTTTGTCCCCATCCAGTCCATGACTTGGAGAAGGCTTGGCACATTAGATGTGCGTAGGGCTCTGAAGGTCTACATTAAACAGACATCTGAATTCTGCAGGACAGAGTCACTTTTTTGTTCTTTCCAACTTTCCATGTTGGGGGAAAAGTGACTCCATCCACCGTCAACAGGTGGATTAAAGCATGTATATCCGGGGTGTACTTGATTCGGGCCCTCCCAGTATGAAGAGGCATTATGGCTTATTCCACTTGCAGCGCTGCAACAACTGCGGCCTGGGCTACACAAGCTTCAGATGAAGAAGTCTGCAAGGCAGCTACTTGATCATCTCCATCTCCTTTCATTCGCCGCTACCATCTGGATGCCTTTGCTTCAACGGATGCAGTGTTTGGCAGAAGAATCCTGCATAGAGTTGTCGTGGAGCACGGAGAGCAGGACCAGTCTTAATCCCTCCCGAGGACAATCCAGCTTTGGTATGTCCCATTCCTGATCTGTTGCAGCCTTACAAGGGAGAATGGGTGTTGTCTTAGCTGAACACCTGGTTCTCCTTATAGGCTAGACAAGTCAGTCCCACCCTGATGGAACTGGTCCATTCAGTGGGCTGGTGGGAGGGGGGAACTGATAACGGTGTCTTGTGATTTTTGTTTTTCTCAGAGGCAGTCTTGTCTGACATGATGACGCCAGAAGAAAGCTGGGAGGAGCTACCCAGAGTGGGCAGAGTTACGCTAATAAGCCTTTTAGACAGACTCAGTCCAAGCAGCTAGGACAAGAGCAACTCCCATTCCTGACCTGTCTAGCCTACAAGGAGAACCAGGTGTTCAGGTAAGACAATACCCAATATCTGGTTATTTTATAAGGAATATATAAATGGTCACAAAAGATCATAAGCTGTTGAAGATAGAAATGCATATTTTCTTGCTGGAGTATGATAAATCTTGTCATCAGATCTTTGAATACTCTAATCCAGGGCTGACTATGACCACACCTGGTTTAGTGAAGAGGGAAAAGTCACGTGATACCACCATAACTACATAAGTTTGATACCCCTGCTCTAATCCAAGGATCCCCAACCCCCAGTCCATGGACTGACCCTGGCATACATCATGTCAGAAACTGGGCTGCGCAAACAAGCAAAGCCGCATCCATGGAATACAGGCAGCACGTGAAACCATGTTCCTTTTGGTCTGCAGAAAACCGTTCTCCATTGAATCGGTCACTGGTCACCAAAAGATTGGGGGGCCATTGCTCTAATCCAGGAGTCACCAACCTTCTGGACCTCAAGGACCACCAAATTCATACTTTTAAATCCTGAGGACCAATAATATGAATTTTTAAAAAAGATAATATATTTATTATAAAATTTTTAATATAAAAATATATAAATAAATTTATAAATATTTTTAAATATAAAACTGCTTATTTAATTATAACAAAACCGTAAATGCTTAATCATAACTGTGGGGCAGAGTGAAAGGAAAGGACGGCCTCTCTCATTCTTTGGGGGGAAAGAGGGAGGATTTAATACTGCTGGGATTCAAAAGAAGCCACATGGTACTTTGAGGCTGGGAAGATCTGGAAAGGGAGGAACCAGCTCCCCCTCAAACAGAAAAAAAGCAACCCCCCCCCCAATCTGGTCTCCTGTCATTTCATATCTCCCCCATGTCAGAGGAAACCTCTCCCTCCTTTGCCATGTGCCTGGAGTTGGGGGAGAGAAGGAGAGCTGGGCTGGAAGTGCTGAGGAAGACCGGCTCCTAATAACCAGGCAACACCTCCACACAAGAGAACTTCCTGAGGCTAAGCTCCAGGTTTCTCCCGCCACTTCCAAGTAGACAAGGGTCCTTCCCTTTGTAGAGGCCAAAGGGCAGGCTGTCGCATTTCCAACATGCATTTATCTGGTGCTGGCCCGCAATTCTTCACGTTCCTCCAGGCCTGGCTTGCTAAGGTGGGAGAGCGGCCCTGACATCTCTGCTGCCGCTCCCCACAGCCCAGCCCTTGGGAAGGCACAGGAAAAGAAAGCGAGCTGAAGCATAGCTCTTGCTGAGGCGAAAGAGCGGAGATTGGGGAAGGCATAGGCAACAGAAAGTGGCGATTTTCAAAGGGGGCAGCTTGTTTCTTCTCTTGCCTGTGCCTTCCTCGATCTCAACTCTTTCGCCCCAGCAAAAGCTATGTTATACTCACTTTTCCTGTACCTTCCCCAGGCAGTGATGTCTAGGGTCATGGGGCGGGGGGGGGGCAGCAGAGCAGAACACCAAAAGGGACAAGAAAACTGACAATGATGTTGCCTCATTCTGGACTCTGAAGTGCAGATTTGCCCACTTCACCCCCTCCCACAGCTACCAGCCAGTACTTTTCCTGCCCGCGCCATCCTTACAGCCCGCGGCCATCGAGGAAGAGCCCAGACCAGGAGAGGCAAGCTGGAAAGTGTGGGAGTGCCACGCAAATGCAAGTAGCATGACACTCCTGCACCTGCAGGCTATTACCATCGCTGCTTCAGCCTGCCTGTTCCACCAGATTCCTCTTGCTTCAACAGCACCATTACCTTGTCCTGTCCGGTGATGGCTGCGCTGCTTTTTGCAGGTTTGCGTTTGGCCGAAGGGTGGGCGGGCCATGTGGGTGGCACAGCCTTGTGTTCCCTTGCAGCCTGGATTAATTGCTTGGGGGGGGTGCTTTGGGGGGACATTTCTCTGCGGATCACCAAAATTTTCTCATGGACCACCAGTGGCCCACTGTTTGCTGACCCTTGCTCTAATCAGTGTTTATCATCTAAAAAGATTCTTAACTTCTTACATGAGTCTGTCAGCAGTATATATCTATATATTGATTGAAATTTCATAGCAATGCAAAAATAAAGTGTGATATAGCCCCTGCTGTCAAAAAAGTTGTATCCAGGCAGTGGTTGAAACTATGGAAGCATTTTATGTTATATTTTTAGTGTGCAAAATAAGTAAAAGATTATAAATAGCTTGACTTCAAGAGTTTTAGAAGCATCTTCTGGGCTTTCTTTTGCAGCATATTTGAAACTAAAATAATTTTAGAAGGGAGATTCAAAGCCAGTTAGATTCATCTCTTCTGAAGAAAGAAGAGATTTCAAAGTAGGGTCTTTAGAAACCTCAGGGAAATTTGACTTAAATAAGAAGAGGACTTATTGCAAAGATAAGAAAACAGAAAGTTTGGAGCCTGGCTTGAATAAACTGCCTAATTTCCAATGTAATACGTACATGTACAGATACATATGGGCTGTATCACTGCTCATTCTGTCTGACAATCTATCATCTTCCTAGACTAGTTAATTAGGCCAATCAAACAAAAAAATCTTGCAGGTCAATCAAACAAAAAAATCTTGCAGTGCCTGCAGAAAGAATTGTAAATTATTGAGAGTTCCTTTCACTGTATGGCTTGCTGATAGTCCAGCATAATTAGCTGGCTTTTTTTCTTTTTGCACTGATAATTAAGTATAGTAATGTTTTCTTGATAGTTAGAAATCCCTATTCAGCTTTTAGAGTGCAATACACATCATTTAGGGAATATGACTTTTCCCACCAATAAAAGAAAGGGTACGAAAACAGTTCGGAATAAATCAATTCATAGAGAATCAAGGAAGAAAATCAACCCAGAGCCTACTAGAGATATTGGATTTGAAACTCCCAAAATGATCAGACAGCATGGCCAAGAAGTTGATGGAGGGCTCCAGATTGGAGAATGCTGTTTTAGATAAAGATACCTGAAAAAGAAAACACACACACACACAAAAAAAACCAAGCTTGCAAAAAGTGCCATGCTCTTGTTTAAAATTAACGCCATTGCTAAAACACTAAAACACCATGGATTGAATTTAAGTCTTAATTGTACCATGAGTTGTTATTCAAAATGATAGAAAGCCTGAAAGTTAGCTTTTTCATTGGATTATGCTAATAAATAACGATGTCTCCTCTAAATTGAACTTGACTCCTAGTGACTTCAGTTGAAGGACAAACCTAAATAGCGGTCTTTTTGGAAGAAAAGTAACTGGTTTGCCTTTCCTTCTTCCTAGTTGGAGTTCAATGGTAGTGTCCTGCTTCTGGTTTCAATTATACAATCATAGATGGTCATATGCAAATTAGCATCTTACAAAACAGAATCTTTAATAAAGCTGGCCTGAATCGTTTTGCTTTTAACAGGAACATTGAGGAATAGTCAAAATTCAGTCCAGAGTTCCAAGAGTCAGGTCTGTCTTAGTTATCAGCCAGTTCAGAGGTTAGAGTTTCACAAAAAGAATCCACATAAATGTCAAGAGCCAGCAATCAGATGGCAATTCCAATAAGGAATCGTATCAGGATTGCTTTTAAATCAGGCTGCAGCCAGCTGCCTTTAATCAACCTGGTGCAGGGGCTGGAAAGGCTAACATAATCATCATCAGATTGTTTCAATTGTTCAGGTGGTGTCTGAGTTTGATCAGGTTATTTTTACTTTGTGTTTCCTGAAGCTGGCATTCCACAGATTTTGTTGGTGCCTCTTCTTCAAAACAAGAATTGTGATTTGAGTCCTGATGAAGTAGACTCCATCTCATACCAACTAGGCCCAATCCTGTTTAGCTTCTCAGCCAAATCCAGGTAGACTTTGCTTACTGACTGCCTTCTTTAATGACTATTTGAAGTTATTTTGTTGTAAAGAAACAGAACATCTTTGCAAGCAGCCCTCACGTTTATGACTCTTGCAGTATTCCAATGTGATTACCATTCAGATGCTGTTAACCAGTGTGCATTTATGGCTGCTGCAGTTTCAGCATCATACAGTCATGTGATTTCCATTTGTGTGCTTCCCAACCAGCTTGCACTAAGCACAGTTAATGCAGAAATAAAGTCGAAAGTCTTAGTCATGTGATTTTTTTTCACCTAATGACTTCAATGTCTTGATTAATGATTGAGTGGCAAGGGATATAAGATTGATGCAGTCATATGATTTTCCTGCTTAGTGGCCAAAACACCTAATGACAACATCTTTAATCCCAATTGTGGTCATTAAGTAAGGATTGTCTTTACTCCTTTCTGTTCATTTTTTTAAATTCAATACATGGGCATTCATAGAAACTTGTATAATAATGGTGGGGCTCACAGCATGATTCTTCCCCTCCCCCTTTCATTAGTATTCAACAAGAAAATAGAATTTTGGGGAGCAGTGTGTTTGTATGCGTTTATGTTCACCCAGAAGCTTTTATTTATATTACTCAGGGGTGGGCTGCTACCGGTTTGCACCGGTTCACGTGAACCGGTTATTAATTTTATGGCCAGTTCAATGAACTGGCAAATCCCACTCCTGACTGGCCACTCCCAGGAGTCCCCATGCAGTCCATTTTGAATCACAGGTAAGCTCAGGGCCTGCATGGAGGCTCAGGGAGAATGAAAAATGGGCTTCCTGGAAGTTTTGGAAATTCTCCAGAGAGCCTCTAGAGCCAGGGGAGGGCAAAAATGACGTTTTCATAACCAGGGTGATGCAGGAGGCCAACTAGCCTATGCCCACCATGGCCACGCCCACCCAGCAACTGGGCGGAGAACCAGTTTTGTTAAACTGTTTGAAGCCCATCCCTGATATTATATTCTGTTTAGCCACCTATACAGTATTTTTTTTAAATTAGGGAATAGTCAAAGGATTCATAATTAAAACTTGATTACAGTTCAGAATAAAGACAGAATAATCCTAAAGCTTTCTGCTACTTGAATTATCCAAACATGCATGGAACAAAATTTCACATTTCACTGAAAATTCAATCAAATCTTAAAGTAAATCTGAATCTCATTTATTTTCAAGTTAATTGTTAGATCAGATTGAATTAGTAATTCAGAATTGATTAAATTGTTGGAACTGGATTAGACCTGTATGTCCCTTTTGGGAAACTTCTCTTGGTCTTTAGATGAAGGGGGCCTATATAGTTGTAGCTTTTTGCTACTGAAAGTTGCATATCTATAAGGGTATGGAAAAGGAATTTTAAAACTATATTTTTGCTTTGTCGATACTGGAGTTTAATTGATGTCATCAGAATGGTTTTGACAGATTATCAGACCTTCTTGAGCTGACTCTCTTTTAAAAGAATCCTTTATTAAAACAAATTACTGTAAAATGAGTTTGCTATCAACTTCTAAGAAATGTGAATAAAGAACAAACAAGTTATGAAAAAGTTCCTTGCCTATTTTGCCTTTTTTCCTTTTCTTAAGTACAGGAAGTGTCTACATCCAGGAAGGGGGGGGGGTGTTCCTGGAAAGATGAGAGAGGTGTTTTCTGAGGCTGGGTCAAGGTATTTTCTGTAAGAGTTGCTTTGATTTATGTGCAAACATCTATTATTGGAATCCAGCCACTTTACAAATCTGCTAGTTAAGGTTTGGTTTGGAGAAAGGAAGCTACAAATTGGAAGTTAATCTTCATATTGGAATAGGAACTTGAACATTTTAAGATTGTCCTAAAAAGATGAAAGTATGTATCTTCCTCTTTAAAATATTGGATTGATAGTTTTTATAGCACAGAAATTTTGTACTTTTCCGCTACAACAAAGGCAAGATTGTCAGGTTGGTGGAAGATTATATGTATTATTATGGAGGAAAGAGAGACAAGTGATGATTTACAACAGGGGTCCCCAACCACCGGTCCCCGGACCAGCACCGCCATCTTGTTTCGACGGTGCTTCTGGGTTTTCGGTTTCTTCCGGGTTTTTGGTTGGAAAGTGCTTCTGAGTTTTCAGTTGGAAAGTGGCGTTTGGGTGCTTGCGTCTTAGTTTCGTCGAAGGAGGGGGCTTCGAATGAAGAGCTGTCCCGATGGCGGTGGAGTCTCGCCTTACTCAGGTACCGGTCCGTGGAAGAATAAATAATCGTGAAACCGGTCCCTGGCTCAAAAAAGGTTGGGGGCCACTGATTTACAAAGTGAAATGGAGCAGCATATGTTACCATTTGTATCAAGCAGAAATAGTGCAAAGCATCATGAATTATCAGTAGTTCATGAGAAAGGGTTACAATCTTAAATTATGCCAACAGTATCATGACTTGCAAGATAGTCTCTAGATTAGAGATATTAGTTTGCATACAATAAACATAATATGTTTAGGATAACACTGAAGCAAAACTTTATGGTACTGTTATTGCTGTTAGCATGGAAAGCTGCAGTAGTGTAGATAAAATTAGTCTGGCAATCTAGTCTTCTCTATTTTATAACTCCATTGACCAAAGCCATAATGGATGACAGAGGTCAATATTCTTAAACCCATCTGGTGAACGCCACGGCATATAAAAAATTGCAACTTGGAATGTGAAGATAGTGAAAAGCATGAATTCATCAATAAAATTTAATAATTAAAAAAATGAATATGTTGTGTTTTTGAACCCAAGAGAAAAGGATAGATATAATAAAACTGAGTGAAGATAGTCTAATCTTCACAGAACTGATGAAGTTAAGTTCTAGTTATAATTATGAATTATTATATTTCAGAAACCATGACTTAATATGTAGATTGTTATAGATATATATAAAAATTAGTAAGTATGTGTTAACACTGCAGTAAAGGGTGATAGTGAAAGGAATTGGTTTGGGGAGAAATCATGTAACGTTATAAATTAATGCAACCCAGTATGGAAAAATATATTCTACTATGGAACATAAATGAATCTATTTGTTGGAATGTGACAAAAGAGTGCAGTCCTAATGATTAATAAGAATGGTGACTGGAAAGTATGTGAGAAAAAGATCTGTTTGTCTAAATTTGTGATTTAAGCGCATGTCTGCTCATAGGGAGGTAACAATCAGCAATATTTAGGAAGTGCATCACAGCTTTAAGCTAAGGAGGAGGTATGCAAACCAGACAGTTGTTATCCATTTGGTCACTGAAAATGCATGAATATGATGAAGTTGATTTTATGTTAGTTGGTTTTGGGAAAATATATGATAAAAAGGAATAGACTTGAATTAGATAATGTTTTACGTGAACGTTGAATTTAAGGCTAGTTACTCAATGTTATAAAAATGATAAATAATTTTTGGATGCATGAGAATAAATGTAGTGCTTAGTGAATGGTTCACCCTCAGCAGGGAATGAGCCAAACATGTTTAACATTTTTATATAGATAAATATAAGTACTGCTTGTAGAACATATATGCATGGGAATAATTCCGTGTTAAGGAGGAATATTCCTTGTTGTGATGGTGATACTTGCCCCCAGGTTCTCTCAGTTTCCCCTAATGTTCAGAATGGAAACCCTGAACCCCGAGACCTTGATCCTATGTAGCCCTATACTCCAGTCTTTTAAACTATTATTTGATTCTGCAAAGATATTAGTGAAGAATGGTAGCTGACTGTGCTGACACCAACTGGATTAACTGAAACACTCAGTTATATTGAATTCATTAAATTGATGGAATGCATGCAAATTGGGTCGCGTTGGTTGGTTGCATCCAGCTGTTTCTTTTGGATATTATATTTCATTTTTGCACAGTTTCTACAGGATCATAAGAGAGGCAGGATCAGTATGGTCTCAAGAAGTAAGGAGAATGTCCAAGGAGGGATACATGAAAGTTATATAGGGGAAAGGATCCCTGCAGTAGGATTTTTTACATATAACACTTCCCCCAAGTACAGCATTAAGAGCAATTTCATTATATTAGTAATCTATCAGGTAGATTTATTTCTAACATGTATAATGCCATTTTCTAGCTAGAAATGACATTGGTAGGAAACTTGAGATTCAGAGAGAATATGTCCTGTGGTGGTGGCGGCGGCAATTATTTTTGAAGTTTAATGCAGTGCCCAGTTTCTTGTTGAGAAGCCATTTTGATATTTTAGTGAAAGGGAGTCAGTGTATCTACAAGAATGTCCCTGTTGCTTCCTTATTGGATGTATCGTCAATATCCATATTTCTTTTTATCTCAAGGATAAAATAAGTCCCTACATGTTTTGGGAACAGTAGGCGTTTTTTATACTTACATATTACATATATATATGCTGCCCATCTCATTGTCTGGATAACTTTTTATTACTATATGTATCAATTGCACTAGCATTCTATGTGCTTTGAAATCCATTCAAGGTGTTAGTTGTTGTACAGGATCCTCTTGTTTGCATTGCATTTGGCTAGTTTGCATGGCAATGCCATCAATGTCTGATGTGACTGGCAATTAATTTGGCTGGCCGCTCTTTGGGATCTCACAGAGGGTAACAGGCCCAAGGTCACCCAGCTGGCCTCTGCGGTCAAAGAAGAAATAGAATCTGGTTAGCTCTGTCCAGCTGTTTAATCATTGCACTTCTTCCTTCCTTGCCCCTTCCTTCCTTCCTCCTTCCCTCTCTCCTTCCTTCTTTCCTCATAAATCTCTTTGTACACATTCCACATGTGTGAGCAAACACATTAGTAGAGATCCTTTTAGAGATCCATTTGTTTTTTTCTGAGGACTAGAAGTCTTGCACTTGGCTGACCTATTCCAATACAACTATTATTTCCAGTCTGGTCACTTTTTATGTTTGTGAACAACGTAGTTCTGCGTTAACATTGGGTTCCATAATCCTCTTATCATTGTATTTCAGGACAGTTTTTGATTTAGATACAATGGGAAACCACGTCCAATCCATATGTTCATCTGAGAAAGGCAAATCATTATGGAAACTAATTGTCATCTTATTTGTATTGTTTTCCATTTGTATGTTGGTGTTAAAATTTTGTGAGTGCCATTTGAACATTTAAAAAATTTGCATAAATATTGATCAATTATAAAAGACTGAATTTCATTTGAGGCATCATTAGAAATATTAATTGAATGAATTAATATTTTAGATAATTTTAGGTAGATACATTTTAGATATTTTTTTTCAGGAGTATTTTTTGTTATACAAAAAAATGAGGAATAAATTCTTAGAAGAAAAACATATTAAGCATTTTTTAAAATATTCTTGATTCAAGTTTGTATACAGATAATTTTCTCACTCAGCTAAACTGGGCTACCTCTTCCTTTTTCTTAAATAAAATAATTTCATCTAAGGTGGTCATGTGAAGTTAGGACTTACCTCAGAAATGAATGAAATGTGAGTTTTCTAGTTTTTGTGCTTTTTATTGATGCACTCTTGCAGCTTTCCAAGAGTACATGGGATATTGGAATTATAGCTTTTAAGCCAATTTTTCAAAGATGCACCTTTGGTTTAACTGATGAACAATTTACACAGATGTTTAGGTGAATGTGTAAGCAATGGTTGACTGGAGCATATGGGGATAATACCCCAGGAGAAAGTATCACATGGAAAAGGCTGTCAAAGTTGCTGCTTTTGAGTAGCTCTATCCAAAAATGCTATTTACATACCTAAATTTAAAGAAAGGGGACCAAGGATGTTCTTAGTCTCATTATAAAGTCCCATGGCTCTCTCACTCACACATACACACATCAACAGGAAGAAAGTTTCAATATTGCAAAGGATTATTACTCATACAACACACACATACCCCAGCTGCATTTGAAAAAAATATGAGTTTTAATGCATTTCAACACATAGGTAGTTGTTGTTGGGGGAATATTGTAGAAGGTTATAGATGGGATTCATTTATCATAGGCTAATTTGGAAAAGGCGGTAAATTGCATCATGGTTAATTTAACATATTTTCCAAATCCTTAAAGTGATAGATGTTCTAATGAGTACGCTGTTGTATATTCTGGATCTTATAACTAATATTGATGTGTATGTTTCTTGTAGGTATGTATGAATAAATTGAGTAGAGTAGAATAGAATGCATCTTTGGTAGATATGATTCATATTGAGATTGATATTCTGCTTCTTGATGAAATTGGCCAAATTTGAGAACCTATTTCAGATGATATTCTTAGTGATGAGAATTTTGTAAACATAGTGCTCTCCATAATGTGGCATTCTTTAAATATCTTTTCAGTAGTTTGCTAGCATTCATTAGCTTTAAGAGCCACTCCATCTTGTTGAAGCTAGAAAGAATAAATTATCTAATAGGGAAATTCAATGTAGAGAAAAGTAAAATGACACATTTATTTAATCCTGCTGATAGGTGGAGGAATCTGGTCATTCAACAACCTATTACACAAGCAATGATAGTGCTATGTCACTCTTCTTAAGAAAGTGTTGAATAGTATCCTTTCATAACTAACTACCACTACTACTCTTCAATATCTTCATTAATGACTTAGATGAGGGAATTTTTAAATTTGCAGATGATACTAAGCTGGCAGAAATAGCTGGCAGGAATAGCCAAGAAGATAGGCTCAAGATCCACATGGATCTTGACTGACTAGAACACTGGGTTGTATCTAACAAAATGAAATTCAATGTAGCGAAAAGTAAAGTCCTACACTTAGGCAAGAAAAAATAAAAGTACACTTATAGACTGAGTGAAACCAGGTTCAATAGTAGTAACTGTGAGAGATCTTGGAGTCTTAGTGGACAACCAGATAAATATGAGCCAGCAGTGTGCAGCAGCAGCTAAAAAAGCTAATGCAATCCTAAATTGCATTAACAGAGGGATACAATCGAGATCAAGTGAGGTACTAATACCACTCTATAAAGCCTGGAGACTAAAACATATGAAGAACTATTACAGGAACTGGGCATAGCTAATCTAGTGAAGAGAAGGACCAGGGGAGACATGATAGCAGTCTTCCAATATTTGAGGGGCTGCCACAGAGAGGAAGGGGTCAAGCTATTTTCTAAAGCACCCAAAGGCCAGACAAGGGATGATGGATGGAAACTGAACAAGGAGAGATTTAACCTGGAAATAAGGAGAAATTTTCTGACAGTGAGAACCAGAGGTGGAATTCAGCAGGTTCTGACCAGTTCTGGAGAACTGGTAGTGGAAATTTTGAGTAGTTCAGAGAACCAGCAAATATCACCTCTGACTGGAGATTTTACGGTATCCTTCCCCTGCCACGGCCACCAAGCCACGCCCACAGAACCGGTAGTTAAAAAAAAATTGAATCCCACCACTGGCTGAGAACAATCAACCAACAGAACAGCTTGCCCCTCGGAAGTTGTGGGAGCATTATCACTTGAGACTTTCAAGAAGAGATTGGACTGCCATTTGTCAGAAATGGTGTAGGGTCTCCCGCTTGGGCAGGGGGTTGGACTAGATGACCTATAAGGTCCCTTTCAACTCTGATGATCTGTTATCTGTTACCAAAATAGCTAGCCAAATACCCCCAACATATAGAGTAAGGTGGTGCTATATGAGAAAAATTATTTTCAGCTTTTGCTAAGATTCTCTCCAAAAAGCTTGTTTGGTGCTTCCTCTCGTTCCTTTTTACGGGAAGTCCATAGTGGTTGAGATCATGTAACCATGGCCAGGTTTTGCCATACAGCTTCCTGCTGCCATCACATCCCACCTACATCCTAGGTTGAAGGTGTTGTTGCATAGCAGTAGTTCAAGATATGAAAACAAAAAAGTGTGAGAGAAATACAAGTTAGGGATGTATTCTGTCTGAACATTTTTACTTGCAAACCTTGATGGTATCAGTTGTGGTAAAAAAAGTGGTTGTTAAAGCTCTGCCACTATTTTGACATTTGTCAAAACGGCTTGTGGTTACCCATGAGTGTGAGTGAAAATATTCAGTTGAGTCACTACAAATAAGATATTCACCTTTGCTTTTGGCTCAGCTAGAATTTAAAGTAGCATTACATGTGTGATTCATAGAAATACCCATGGAATGCTAATTGTGTTAGAACTGTCCTAGGCAAGAGAGGTGAAGGAAAAGTCTCTTTTTAAACTCCAGATGGCTTGAAAAGTACAATTTGAAAGCTGTTGAGCGATGTTCAATTTACAATTACCCCTTTTAATCAGAAGCACTGACTGAGTTAAGCTCCAGAAGAGCCCTTTGAGGGATTGAGTGAGGCTGCCATTGGCATTTTATGATTACAGACAACTGATTTTTTTATTAACAAACAAGCCTTAAGCGCCTGACTTTTCATTACACATTTTGTCAGTCTCTCAGCTCATCTTTTTGTCTGTCTTTTGGTGCTTAGCATTGCTCTGAACCTTATGCTGAACACTTCATGTCCCACTTAGAACAAATTATCACTTTAGTTATTCTTTCTTTTCTAACCATCAAGGGCAGAAGCTTGTCAACTAGCCGAAGCATTCTTGGCACAATTACCCTTAGGCTGGATTTGATCCAGAGTGAGAAGCTAGTCGGGAGAAATAGGGTTGCTCCTTAGGGTGTGTAATATTTCCGAAATAGGAAGGAGAACACTGGGTTCCCAAACCTCAAAGCATCTTAATGGGTTAAAAATTATGGCATGACTCTAAATATTCCATGACAGAACAGGAATGCTAGACTTATACAGATGAAAGAGGGGTTTGTTCCCCTGATCCTTCAACCTGTAAATCCTATAAGAGATGCTATGTACCATTTCTCCTGCTCAGCACCATGCACTCTGCTTTTGCTGTTGGAGAAGAATCTTCATTCAGCCAATCTTTTGGCCTCTGAGAGGAAGCCATGTTGCATGGGTTTCTGTGCAATAATGGGTTATACATCCCTTATATCAAATGAGTTCCCACACTCCTGGGCCTTTCAGATATATTGGGGGTATGCATCCAAGCATGCTAGATGGGTTAATAGTCTCCCATTTTACATTGCTAACAGAAGATTGATTTAAAGCTGTTCGTATATGGAATATATTTCCCTAATTATGCACGGAAAGCATAATTTAATTTATCCTTATAACAATCCTGTGAGGAGGGAATGCCCAGGAAGAGGGAATAAAACAAGCCATTACGGTAGGTGTAACTGATGGATGCCCTGCCCATTTTTTAAATACATGAACAATTTTATTAAAAAGTGTATTAAAAAGTATTGCATTTTTCTATTGTCCTCAGAATAAGTAAATAATTTACTTACATTGCTTTATTGTTATTTAGTGTTAAAATAAATATTAAAAAACTTAATATAGCTGTGGAATGTGGCCCGGTTTACAGTCTGGAAGAAACACTTAAATTTTTAATTTTTCTTTTATTTCACTTTCAGCACTGTGTCTTATTTTGTCAGCTAAATAATGGAACAATTGAGGGGTATTATTACGTGAATCTGGTTTCCCGATTGACTTTGCTTGTCAGAAGGTCATAAAAGGTGATCCCATGATCCCGGGACTGAATCTGTTGTCAAGTATCTGGATATAAATTACGTCATTGCACATGGTGATGTGCAGTGGTCATAAGCTGAGGAATACCTGTATATATTGCTATTCCAAATATGCTTTCTAGACTTGGCAGGTAATTTGAGAATAATGATTAATCAGTAGCTATATACCGTATATACTCGAGTGTAAGCTGAGTTTTTCAGCACATTTTTTGTGCTGAAAAAAACCCCCTCGGCTTATACTCGAGTCAGATTCTGAAAAAAAAATGGTGTGGAGCTCCGAAGCTGGGCAGCCGCTTTCCTGCTTCCGTGTTTCCTTTGCAACTTTTAAGCATGGGGTAATCGGAAGCAGAAAAGTTCTTGCTTGAGGATATATTGTTTTTTCTTTTTTTAACGGTTTTTTTTTGGGGGGGAAGACCCACCGCCATGTGAGAATGCTCAGACACGAAATCTATCCAACCAAAAATAAGTGTGTGTGTGTGTGTGGGGGGGATTTTAACAGAGGGAAGATGTAGGGAGAAGGCAAAAGCGACAGAAGATCGTTCAGGGGAAACTGAGGGGGAGACTCACCCTTGGTCCAGATGAGCCCCCTTCCCCTTTCTCTAGGCTGAGAAAACAACGCGAGCCGAGGTTGCTTCGGCTCCACTCAGCTTCATTTCCTCAGCTCCAGCTGCTTTCAGTCCACTCGGGAGGAGGGGGAGGAGGGGGAGGCAGCTCGCGTTGTTTTCTGAGCTCTAGGCTGAGAAAGCAACGCGAGCCAAGGTCGCTCCACTCAGCTTCATTTCCTCAGCTCCAGCTGCTTTCAGTCCACTCGGGAGGAGGGGGAGGAGGAGGTGGTGGTGGCAGCTCGCGTTGTTTTCTGATAGTGAGATCATTTCCCAAATTAATTGATTCACTAACCCAAAAGAAGAAGATGTTGATGACAGTGGGAGGCAGGAGTCACTCTCTCCCTTGCAAGAAAAAAGCAAGAGCCGTTCTTATGATCTCTCCCTCTCTCTCTTTCTCCCCGTAATACAGTCAAGCCCTTTCCAGCACACGCGCGCGATCCGCCCCCGCCGCTTTGCACCTTGCAAATGCAAAAACCCTGGGGTTTTGCATTTGCAAGGTGCAAAGGGGCGGGGGCGGATCGCGCGCGTGTGCTGGAAAGGGCTTGACTTTATTGGGGGGGGGGGAGAGAGAGAGAGAGATATCATAAGAACGGCTCTTGGTTTTTTCTTGCAAGGGAGAGAGTGACTCCTGCCTACCACTGTCATCATCATCATCTTTTGGGTTAGTGAATCAATCAAACCTTTCATGATAGTGAGATCGTTTCCCAAATTTCTCTTAAATCAGGGAAGAAATCAGAAACAAACCTTTGGGCTGAGAATAAGCCTGTTCCTATGATGCCATTTTTGTTCACTTCAGTGTGAAAAGTGTGAAAAAACACACTTCTTTTTCTTCATCTTCTTGTTCCCTATTTACTGGTCTCTTTCAAAGAGGAAATTGTGAACATTAAACTTATTCTCAACTGTCCTAGTGAAAGTTTTTATTGGCATCTATTTTTATTTTTGAAATTTACCAGTAGCTGCTGCATTTCCCACCCTCGACTTATACTCGAGTCAATAAGTTTTCCCAGTTTTTTGTGGTTAAATTAGGTGCCTCGGCTTATATTCGGGTCGACTTATACTCGAGTATATACGGTAGTTCCTTTTCTTCTCAATTCATCTTTCTCTTCTACCCAGCTAACATGATGTCTGGAAATGTTGGTATTAATAGCACAAGCATTGAACTATATTTCTAAAAAAAAAAAAAACCCAGTGTATCAGTATCCCGAAAGAAAAAAGAGAACTTAACTCGAGTTGTTTTACTGTTCCATTGGGAAATGAGTACCTTTTTAATGTAGGTGCCAACAAATGATGCCAGCTGAGAACATTAATGGAGACGCAACAGGACAAAACTTGTTTTCTTTACAGCCAATTATCAAATCAAGCACTAACAGAGAATCTCTTGGAAGGGGTTTCCTGTATCCTTCTGTATTCAAGCATATTTTCTTCTAGATTTGGGATGAATGAGGTGATGAAGCTTAGATTTACCAAGGACTTTAAAAGGACTTGTTTTGGATCCTGTTTTGCTCCATTGTCCTGCATTTACTAAGGTCGTATTTGCAAATAGCTGCCAGTAGTTCACTCCTTTCAATCAAGTAAATGCTGCCTGATAGCTGACCATCTTTTCTCTCATGCAAGAAAGGAGTAGAAGAGTTATTAAATACAGGTCATCTTGTAAAAAGAAAAAGGATCAAAGCATCTGTGATAGCTTAAAAGTAGTGATTTTATTTTTACTCTTAGCTTACATGGAGGTTGGTATGCTTTAAATCATTGCTCCTTGGCAATTGTAAGATGGGTGAGCTCCCCAGCCAGTCCATGCATCTTAAAGTTACTTAGGTTGAGCATCACTCCTCTAAATTGTATATTTGTGGGAGTACTGTGTGGCTCATGAGATTAGGATGCTGGGCTGATGAACAGCAAGTTCACATTTGAGACCTGCCATGGGACAGGCTGATCACATACTCCAGCTCCTGCTGACCCAGCAATTCAAAAGTGGACAACTATGAGTAGATAGATGGGCACTACTTCAGTGGGCAACTTAACAGGGACATAAAAGGAGCCTCCAACTGGGTGTCCTGGGCAATGGTGATGTCACTGTTCAGTCCTTTCAATCCAGAAGCGCTTTGAAGCTCCTAGCATGATTGTAGTAATAATTGTCTGATATTTAAAAATAAGAGCTGATCCATCTGACTAGATTGCCCCCACAAGAGTATCAGCTACTAGCCATTCTCCTTAGAGCTGCTCGGATCGTCCAGACAGTGGGTGGAGCTTTAGTCTCTGCTGTTGTAGGCTGAGCTTAATTTCTGAGGAACGCTCCACCTTCCATCACGTGGCTCCGTTACCGCGTTCCCCAGTTTATGCTCAGCTTTTGTGCAGAGTAGGCAAGAGTTTTGGAAGTGCTCTTGGCCGTCTCAGGAAAGCCCTATTTGATTTGTTATTCCTTCTTCCCACCAGGTTGTATTTAATTTATTTCTTCTCTTTGCCCTGCACAGTTGTTTTTAATTTCTAGAGTCCCCTGGGAGCCCTCCCGGCCCCAGGGGGTGCCAGGGGGAAGGCTAGCAAACATACAAGCTACCCCCCCATCCCTTCCTCATTGCCTTACTGCCGTTTTTTTGTCCACTTCTATTTAGACGCTCCGTTTTGCTCTGTTTCCTTCCCCCCCCACTGAACTCCATTTTTTCTCATTGATCGAAGTTTGCTTGTTTCTTTCTCTCTGTCCTTCCCCGGGTACCTTGGATTGCCCCTGGGAAGTCTCCTGGTTGCTGCGGAAGGGCCACTGTTAGTCCACATTATTGGCGGCTGCCATTTTAAGCACCACCTCGTGGCCGGGCGCCATTTTTTCCTCCCTTTATCTTTCCGATCGCTGCAGCATGCCTTTACTAAAGCAGCAGGACTGGCAGGCCTGCTCAAAAGGGTTTAAAGCTCTGTTATGTTGGAGGCTTGTTTCTTACCTCCGCTTGTTGGCTTCCCCTGCAGCCAGCCGTAGCAACCGCGGCTTACTTTTCACTACTTCCGCCCAGTTCCACCTGGGACGGCAGTCTGGTATAGGCTTGACTTTCACCTTAAGGCCTCTGTCGCTCCTTGATCAATTTGATTGGCTTTCTGATTTAAAAAAAAAAATAGAAAGAAAGAAGAATCATAATCATTAATTACAGGATCGGAGGAAAATAAGAGACAGAGAAAGATTTTCTTAATTGAATAAGTTAAAATAAATAAATAAATAAATAAATAAATAAATAAATAAATAAATAAATAAATAAATAAAAAATGAATAGGAAACGGGGGGGGGGGCGTGAAAGAATTTCCCAGGACTCCCGGCCTTTGTTGCAGGTTGACCCCTAGGCGCGCCAACCGCCTCATATTTGATCCTTATTTTCATCAAATTATCTAAAGATGGCAGAAGGCAATCCTTCCAGAGGCCCTTCTTTAAAGGCCAAATCAAAAACCCACCATCTGCAAAGGCAGGCTAAGGATTCCAAAGCCTCCCAAAGGGACGCCCTAAGATGCCACAAGGCGCTGGAGAAAGAAATAGACAAACACACCAGACAGGCAGGCTCAGTGCCTCCAGCACCATCCACTCCTTCTATCTTTACCCTACCCCCCCTCCTTTAATCCATTCCTCCCTATCCAGGCGCAGCTCGCCCTCTCAAGGCCACCAGGCCCCTGGAACGCTGGCCAGACGAACACCAGAGGCTACCTTCACACCCACAGCTGCCGGCCTGCGCCAGGAGGAACCTCTCATTCAGGAGGTTCTGGAGCAACTGAGATCCTGGATAAGTCAGCTATCCGCTGAGGAATTGCGGAAGGACTCCAACAGATGGCTAGGCCTGGTCTGCCTCCACTGGCCACCGAATCCATAAGATCATTCCCACTCATACCGGAACCGTCCCAGGATCAGGTACCTCATCAAGGGGAGGTTTCCCCCTCAGTCAGGGAGGACGAGGAGGCGGCGGCAGGGGACTTAGATTTGTGCAGGGAGGAAGAGGAGGAACAGTCTGACTTGGGGTCCTTACAATACAACGAACCCCTTTCTGACACAGAACCATCAGAGGCAGAGATGTCTGAGGATGAAGGCTTCACTCCTGACCAACCCGCCTTGGTAGGGCTCTTCAAACCTCAACTATTCAAATCCCTCCTATTCAAAGCCAGGAATATCTCGGGCCTAACAACTCAGAACCCATCTGACCCCTCTCCTCTTGCTCCGGAAGGTCCAGAGGACTCCATTTTTAAACAGCCTATGGTGGAAGCCGAAGTCATTCCAACCCCACCCCCCATCTTCCTTGACCTGGTGTTCAAGCAACTTGCCTCCTCAGCGGCCCCTTCGGCCCATGATAAAAAGTTCTTCAACCTAGACCCAGATCTCTCCAACCTACTGGGCACCCTGGAGGTTGATGAGCCCATTGTGGGCCTGGCCTCTTCCTTCACCCTCAGCGACCCCTTAGAGGCCCTGAGGCTGGAGGAGAAACGGTCGGAGCTGGCCTTACGCTGAGCTCACCAGTCAGACGCGTGGGCAATCAGATCGGCCGCGGCCGCTTCCTTCTTCATCAGGTCATCCATTCGCTGGCTTTGCCAGCTTAAACAACATGTTCCAGCCTCCAGTGTCCACGCCCATCAGGACATAGCCAAGATCACGGCCGCAGTCGAGTTCTCAGCTGACGCCACCTTTCACTCTGTTAAGTTTTCCTCCCGTGCAATTTCCTCCCATGTCTCTGCCCGCCATCTGCTCTGGCTAAAGCATTGGCAGGCAGACCTCAAAAATAAGGTGAAATTGGCCTCTGCTCCCCTCGTGGGAAATAAACTGTTTGGACCATCCCTGGATCCCCTTCTAGTCAAAGGAAGGAATAAGAAAAAATTCCTTCCATCCCTCATTCGCAAGTCAGAACCCAGATCCCTGCAACCCTTTCGGAGAGCTCCCTTTCATCCCTATTTCCAATCCCCCTTCCCTCCCAGGTACCAAAGCCCCCCTCCTTTGGCTTGGGACAGCCCTAGGACAGGACCGATTCCTCTGATAGGCACAGAAGAGGTGGTAACTTCAAAAGGCCCCTTCGTGGCTCTGGTAGCAGGCCCTTCCGGCGCTCCAGATAAGCCACCAGACTTAATTCCCATTGGCGGATGACTTAAAATCTTCGCCAACCAGTGGGACTTCTCCACTTCTGATGCCTGGGTTAGGGACACCATCAGGTTTGGCCTTACCCTTGAATTCCATTCTATCCCCCCTGATTTTTTCATGCCATGTCCCCTCCAAGAACCACACCATGCGCAGCCTCATGGATTCAGCAATTCAGCACCTACTTGACATACAGGACATCCAACCCGTTCCTCTGTCCCAAAAGGGACAGGGATTCTACTCCCACTTATTTGTGGTCCCCAAACACTTGGGGATGGAGGGCGATTTTGGATTTAAAGCTGCTTAACCGCCATCTCGTATACCGCAAATTCAAAATGAACACGTTGTAATCCATCCTCCTGGGAGTTAGACAGGGAGACTGGTTGTCATCCATTGACCTCTCTGAAGCATACCTACACATCCCAATCCGACCCTCCCACTCCAAATTTCTGTGCTTCAGCTACAATAACCTCCGCTTTCAATACGTGGCCCTTTGGGTTGGCCTCTGCCCCCAGAACCTTTACCAAGGTCCTGGCTGCTCTGGCTGCCCATCTCAGAACCCTCCCAATGCGACTCCACTGTTACCTGGATGATATCCTCATCCTATCATCTTCCAGGGAACAAGCAGTCAAGGATACCCAAATCACACTAACCTCTCTCCAGGAACACGGGTTCCTCATCAATTGGAAGAAAAGCCAATTATCCGCTTCCACCAGGATAACTCAGCTGGGGACGGTAATAGACACTGTCAAAGGGAAGGTGTTCATCTCTCCGGAGAGAATCCTCAGCATCCAACAATCAGTCAAACACATCAGATGCCTTAAGAGGGTTCCCCTCCTTGAACTAACCAAGTTACTGGGTAAAATGATATCTTGTATTTCCGTTATTCCCTGGGCCCGTTTCCACTCCAGATCCCTCCAGTGGTTCCTGCTCCCATACCAAAGAGCTGGATCAAGCAACTCAAAGCACGAGGTAAAGGTCTCACCAAAGGTACTCACCTCCCTCCTTTGTTGTAGCAAGGCGTCGATCAACAAGGGCTGCCTCCTCAAGGAGCTCCCAAGACTCACCATTACCATAGATGCCAGTCTGTCCGGATGGAGCCCTCACCTACAGTCCCTTACAGCACAGGGCACATGGTCAGCGACAGAGAAACTGTGCAATATAAACTGGTTGGAGCTTCGTGCCATCCATCTGGCCCTCCGCAGTTTTCTCCCCCAGGTACACGGCCGCCACGTCCTCATTCTCACCAACAACATCACGGCCAAAGCTCATATCAACAAGAGGGGGGCACTCAGTCATCACGCCTAATGAGGGAGACCGAGTGCCTTTGTCGGTGGGCGGAGTCTCACCTCCTTTCCCTCAGGGTGGACCACATTTCGGGCATCTCCAACACCTGAGCAGACTGGTTGAGCAGGGCCACCATAGACCAGTCAGATGGCGCCTCCACCCATCCCTGTTCAGGGAAGCAACTTCCATATTCGGTCTACCAATAGTAGACCTGTTTGCCTCCCCCCTCAATACCCAACTTCCAAAGTTTGTTTCGAGATTCCCATCCCAAGGGGCAGAGGACCACAATGCCCTTCAATGCCCGTGGCCCATGGGCCTCCTTTATGCCTTCCCTCCTCTGGCGCTGGTGCCCATAGTCCTTCAAAGGGTACTCTGAGAGGGCGGAACTGCTTCTTGTAGCTCCTTATTGGCCCCGTCGCCCTTGGTTCGCGGATCTCCACAGCCTATCCGTAGCCCCTCCCTGGAGAATCCCAGCAGACAGAATCTCTCTGTCTCAAGGTCCCCTTCTTCACCCAAACCCCCAGTGGCTTCAACTAGCCGTCTGGAGGTTGAGCGGGAACGTCTGAAGAGGGAAAATTTCTCTAACAAAGTCATTGATACCATTTTAGCAGCCAGATGCCCCTCAACCACAAGGATTTACGACGCCACCTGGGCCATTTTCCGCAAATGGTGTGTCAAGCTTCTCATTGACCCAACTGCCCTCTCCATTGCCCAAATACTTGACTTTCTCCAGGAGGGTCTCAGCAAGGGACTGTCCCCCAATACTCTAAGACTCCAGGTAGCAGCCTTATCCACTGTCATCTCCTGTGAGGAAGTCAGTTCCCTCTCTCACCATCCCTGTATCCGAGCCTTTCTGAAAGAGGCCACAAATTTACGTCCACCGGCCCTTCACCGGTATCCAACCTGGGACCTCAACAGAGTCCTGACTTCCCTCACAAAGCCACCCTTCGAACCCCTAAGAGAGGTTTCTCTCCAGTTCCTATCTACAAAGTAGTGTTCCTGGTAGCAATCACATCAGCCCGTAGGATTTCAGAGATTGCTGCTCTGTCTGTTAGGGAAGACCTTTGCGTCTTTCATCCTGACTGGGTGAACCTCTGACTCGACCCTTCCTTCTTACCCAAGATTAATTCGGTTTTCCACAGGGCTCAATAACTTATCCTCCCCAACTTTTGCCCCAGGCCAACTCATGAAAGGGAGAGAATATGGCACAATCTGGACGTCAGACGTGCCTTGCGGATTTACATTAAATGCACTGAGATCTTCCGTAAATCCGAAGCCCTGTTTATATCCTTCCAACCAAAGTCACAGGGGCTCAAGGTCCCTCCAACCGCCATAGGCCGTTGGATAAGGGCGGCCATTGCCAAGGCATACCAGGCTCAGGCCCTCCAAGTACCTAGGGGTATCACGGCTCACTCCACCAGGAGTGCGGCAACTTCAGCCGCCTGGGCTACCCAGGCCCCAGTACTCGACATTTGCCGGGCAGCAACTTGGGCCTCCCCGTTGCCCTTCGTTAGGCATTACCGGATTGACAGGTATGCCTCAGCTGAGGCTTCTTTCGGTAGAAGGGTCCTTCAGAGGGTCCTCAGGGAATCCGAGGGGACTACAGACCAGATGGTGCCCCTCCCGTAGGACAGGCCCAGCTTTCGTATGTCCCACTGTCTGGACGATCCGAGCAGCTCTAAGGAGAATGGGCGTTGGTTCTTGCCTGACACGCCATTTCTCTTCAAGCTGCGAGGATCGTCCAGTCCCTCCCTTTTCTTTCACCGTTTCGGCCAATGCATCTTTAAGTCTAGTAAGATGAGAGCACGAATTCCTGTTTCCTCTCGTCTTCGCATGAACTGGGGAACGCGGTAACGGAGCCACGTGATGGAAGGAGGAGCGTTCCTCAGAAATTAAGCTCACCTACAACAACAGAGACTGAAGCTCCACCCACTGTCTGGACGATCCTCGCAGCTTGAAGAGAAATGGCATGTCAGGTAAGAACCAACGTCCATTTTCTGAAGAACATCATCATCTTCTCACCTTCAGCCTGCCAAAGGCAACCACCACTTGTCTTTTCTCATTGCCTGTCAAAAACAGTGTTTTTAGACTTGGGCTGGTTCAAGAGGAATCTGATACACTTTATTTCATTTCTCCACTCTACTTGGACACAAAGAAGGTCATTGATTGGACTTTAAAATGTGAGCCTTTCCTTTTTCTTTCTTTTTAAATTGGAAAAATTAACAGAAGTTCTGCCCGATACCCCTGATAGCACAAATTGCAGAAATAGTAAAGCTTTGATCCTTCCTTCCTTCCTTCATCAGTGGATAGAACAGTGAAAGGATTTACTTTTTTTTAATCCAATGAAATTGGCAAGAATTATCCAGTTTTCTGCCCCAAGTGGCAAGAAGAACAGTAAAATGCTATTGTTTTTGTTTTAATTGATTCACTGGTGGTGAAATTAGGCGGGAAGCTTTCAGTTTAAAGGGAAAATCAATACAATAGGAGATCATGAAGCAACCTGAACAAATACAGCAAGGATGGCTTGGATGAAGAAGCAGGGGAATCAACCAACTGATACTGTGCAGATAGAAGATTGTGACCATCACTGTGACCAAAACACAGGAACTGAACCTCAGAAAGCCAGCTTCACTTCCATCTGGTCAGAGCAAGAATCACACACATTTATGATTGCAGTTTAGAAAAGGACTAAGATTTTTTTAAAAAAACTTTGTTGGTATATCTTTTCTTGCCTTCCCTCCCCATCCACAATATATTTTGAGAGTGCAGATTCCAAAATCTACATGAGCATTCCAGAATTTGACAGCATACACTGATCCAAGCTTTTATATGACTAACAAGGATTCAAACACAAAGTTCATACTTCAGATGAAATTTCTGTAATGAATTGTATTTGAGAGGTAAACAGTGTCTGATGTGGAAGATGACATCTGAGGAAGGGAAAGCAGTGAGAAATTTGCCTGAATCCCAAGGAGTTTGAATTAGAAACTTCATTATAATAAAGAACTCTGCCAGAATGAATGTATGTTAGGGTAAGAAGAGACTCCAGGCAGTTCTTTGAACCTGGAAGAGGAGAAGATAGGAACAAAAATCTAATCACCAACTATAGTAGGACTGTCATCTAAGCAGAATATTGCTAAGTTCAGGATTGAGTGCTACGTGTAGGAGAGAAATCTGAAATGAATGCTACATAAAGGAACAATTGAAAGCTTTGAATGGGCTGTGCATACATGTGAGTGATGAGAACTTGCATGCAGATGTGAAGTTGTGAGATGTGAAGAACTGAAAAATAGGGAATTGCTTTTTTTACGTGACTCATTAATTTTGGTTTTTGTGTAAGATAGGGTTTTATTAATTATATTTCATTTTTAAATCAAACAAAAGTATTTTGTTCAATTTATGAAAATGCCTTGTGATATATTGTTTGTATTGGCTGAAATCTGCAATTAACAGCAGTTTGAACATTTATTTTTATTTAAAAAGTAGATAAAGAGAGTACATTTTAGAGGAACATGCCTCTCCTGTTTCTTCTGCTTTTATATTTTAATTTATGAAATAATCTCAATATCAGGGGTGAGATTCTACTGGTTCTGTCCATCTCTGTAGAACCTGTAGCTCTGAAGAGCAGCAGACAGAGAGCATACATAGAACCAGTTCTATGTTTGCTCCTGTTTTGGCCCCACCCGCCTGCCCGGGCTCTTAACCTGACCTTTATTTCCTGCTTTTTCAACCGCAGCTGCTTTGCGTGACACAGCTGCGGTTGAAAAAGCAGGAAAAAAGTGCTTTTTCAACCACTGCACCTGCGTGCAGCACTGCTCAGCTGTCCAGGCAGCTAGCTGACAATGATATACACATGCATGCTGCGCCTTTCAGACACCCAAGCACGCAAAGTATGCTAGCGTGTGCAAAATGTAATAACACCAAACTGGTAGTTACAATGGTTGGATCCCATCCCTGCTCAATATCATTTCCCTTAAGTGTACTGCTTTCTTTGTAAGAAAAGAAAAAGTTCCAATCCTGTTATTGAGTTCTCACTGACCCAGTTCATAACAAATTATTGAAAAAAACTAGGTGGGAATTCAGATGTGTGCTGAATCAAGATTAATGCATATTTGCTTCCCCACTGTTGGAATTGATGACAGAACGATTGTAACTGGTATTTCCATCAACTTCAAATAAGCTTACAAATCCTTATGATGGTTCACTCAAAAAACTTAGGTGCAGTCTTCAAAGGTTTTCAAGCATTTTGATTAAATTGATTATAATTGTATTACAGGTAGATAAAGTCTCTTAATCCTTATGCCTGCAAATGTATTCTTATTGACTGAAAACATATGATGAGCTACAGAGCAAATTACATTTGTATTTTGTTCATTGTCTTGTTTTCTGTTGTGGTCAGCCACATGTCTTCATGAAGCTCACAGGATGAATAAAATGCAGAATCTTTTCATTCTGAATGCTGCCTCTGTACATAAATATCCCCTTGCTGTTATGACTAAATAATAATTGATAGAGAAAATTCCCCAAGAATTTAAAAAGCTATCTAACTAATAGTCATCTTTTTAAAAGCAATCTAAATAATGGCTATTTCCATAAGAGAAATGCATCAAAAGCACTTTACTAAATGAATGTTTTCTTCACTGTTTGGGGTGCTGTGTTTTGTTCTTTTTCTATCTCCATTATTGTCTTTTCTTGAGATGGAGAACAGGATTGTATGCAACATTACAATGTGTGCTGCACCAGAAGTTATTATAATACTACCAGCTTTATTTTTTCTGCTTTCTCAATAGCCCCTGGCATGAAGCATGCCCTTTTCACAGCTGTTGCACGCCGAGTCAATGTTTTCATTGAGTACGCCAACACAACACAGATCTCTTTTCAATTCTGTCGTGTCCTTTAGATTGTAAGCCTAAGGGCAAGATACTGTCTTATTATTAATCTTTGCATGAGCTCTGGGATAATTTTTCAGCTGAAGAGCAGAGTTAATATGTTTTAAACAAAGAAATGGAGTTTCTCTGAGATCAAGCAATACTTGTGAGTTTACAATAGAATATTTCAACCTTCTGTGTATTAATTACTTGCAATGATTTTCTGTTTTTCACTCCTTCATTTACTTTCAGTAAATTCTTTCCTGCTATTTGGATTTTCAACTGTCCTAGATAATATGAGGTTCCCCATAGCCTTAGCTGCTTAATTATGCATTCCAAATTTTCTGTCATTTACTCACAAAATAATTAGGATGGAGATCCAGTCCTTCTACTGGTCTGTTATGAGAATTTTTATTTTATGTCAGGCTCTGAAACACTTTAGAACCAAATCAGAATATTTGTACATAATGATTGTAGCTTCCATTAAGTATTCTGAATTTTTGTAATCAAAATATACATTTAGTACAGTCAGAAGAGGGAATAGTTGTTTGTCTTCTTGTCCTGTTCCTGTACTTTTTTTCAAGACCATGCTTGGGACAAGGGTGATAACTAGTGTTTCCCCAAGCCTAGAGTGTCTATTATTGTTATACTTTGTCGCACAGTCAGCCAAATGTTTACAATGGATTTGGCATTTTTATCTACCTTTGGAGTCCTTCCTAGGACCTGGAATAGGCAGATGTGGATATCTGATAGCTTTAGAAGTATCATCACAACTTCACAGTTCTTTATATTTTGTTATCTTCTCCCATTCTTTCTCTTCTGTTCTGCTGTCTGCATTCTTATTGATAGTTCTTAAATCTGGGTGTTATGTAGCAGGTGCCTGCCTGTTTCTTATCATTATAATTATTATTATAATTTAAGTTTCATGTAGCCATCATAAAGTTTGGTGCAGGAGATACTGGCTCAAGTTTTCTATTGCATTATATTGCATTGCCTTCCATATGCTGCAGAACAGTGCTAACCTCAAACCGCCCACCTATGCCCTTTCTTAAAATTTGCATCCCACAATAACCTGCACAATTATTGAACTGCCTGATGCAACATGCTTGTTTGGTTTGGCTTGCTTCATAAATCTGTGCTATGCTGTCTGGATTAGAGTGTTGTATGAATGCAGCTAAATTTTATTTATTTTATTTATATCCTGCCTTTAATTCAAGAATTTAAGATGGTATACAAATTCCTTCTATTGTTTTTCTCCACAACAACGCTGTGAAGTAAGTTAAGCTTAGCACTGCTCTGAGACTCAACCAGGGGTGGGATTCTACAGGTTCAGACCAGTTCAGTAGAACTGGTAGTTATGATTCTGCACAATTCGGAGAACTGATAAATCGCGCCCCTGGCTGGCCCCATTACTTCCTGCCCATCCACTCCCCACCCCACCCAATTATTCCTCATCTCAACCTGCCTTTGCCTGCCATTGCTGCCTGCTTTCCACTGCAATCCTGATCACCCTGGGTGAGCCTACAAGCAAGCCCCTGTCGAGTCAACTCCTGGGCCAGCCTAGGGTGCTGTGCTTCCCCTCTCCCCATCCCAGGGCTTGCCTGGCTTGCTTTGCTGCAACCTAGCTAGCTAGCTGACCCCCCACTGCAAGGCCATGGCCGTGCTGGCCAGGAGAGAAGGGAACATTCTCTTTCTCCCCCGGCCACGAAGAAGCCGCGAGTGCCAAATCACAGAAAAATCAGGTGTGGGCAAGGGGCTGCTCGCTCGAGAAGAGTTTCCCTGTGCATGTGCAACCCCCCACCACAGCCACCGGTCACAAGAGGAGGAGGAGAAGGGTTGCCTGAAAGGACATTTCCATTGCGGCTGGTGATTGTTGTTCAGCCAGTCTGGATTCCAAAAAGAAGAATTGAAAGAAGTAGCGAAGAGCGCCAAGGAGAGCTTGCTGGCTTGGCCCAGCCAAGTCTTTGAGAGAGAAAGACAGAGACAGACAGACAGACAGGCAGAGACACACACACACGGGGGGGGGGGGGAGAGAAGAGAAGACAGGGGGAGGGGCAGAGAGAGAGAAACACAGAGATACGGGGGGGGAGAGCTATGGAGAAAGAGAGGGAAAGGGAAAGAGAAAAAGAAGGAAAGAGAGGGAAAGAGAAAGAGAAGAAAGAAAAGAAAGATACAAGAAAGAAAAAAGAGGAAGCGAAAGGAAGAAAAGGGATAGACAAAGAAAGGGAGAGATGGAAGGAAGGGACAAAGAAAAAGAGGGAAGGAGGAGAAAGTGAATGAGATATATGGATGGATAGATACATGGAGGGAGGGAGGGAAAAAGAAAAAAAAGGAGAGGAAGGAAGGACACAAACCCTGGTTTCAGAAGACTCTGAAACAGCATAGCAATCTAGGGCTGAAAGGGATCTCTGAGGTAATCTTCTAGTCCAACCTCTTGCTCCAGCAGGAGACTCTTACAGAATCAATCGCAGGGTTAGAAGGGAGGGTATGTGTGTGTGTGAGAGAGAGAGAGAGGAGGAAGGGAGAGAAAAGAAGAGAGAAAGAGAAAGGGAGAGAGAAAGAGCAAGAAAGAAAGAGGGAGAAAAAGGAAGGAAGGAAGAGAGAGAGAAAAAAAAAGGAAGGAAGGGGGGGAAGAGAGAAAACTCTGTGCTATTATTTTTAATTGTACCATTATTTATCATATATTAATATTTTGCACTGTCCCTATACCTAGGGTGATTTTACTGCCTTTCTTTGCCCAGGTATTTTTCAGGGTTTACATGTCAATAGTCCAGAACATAAATACAGGTGTGTTTAGTCAGAATAACAGAATAACACTTAGAAGGAACCTTGGGGGGAACCCTATATAATTTCAGACAAACAACTGAAAACTTTCAGTGATTGAGCACCCAGAACTTCTGTTGGCAAGCAGTTCCACTGGTTAATTGTTCTCACTGTCAGGAAATTTCTCCTTAGTCTCAGTTTGCTTCTCTTTTTGTTCATTTTCCATCCATTGCTTCTTGCTTGCCTTCTAGTGCTTTGAAAAATACATTGCCCCCCCTCTTTCTGGCAGCACCTTAAAAGCCTGTTGCCTATCACACTCTTGAGCAAAGCATGTGAGCCATTTCCTCCTTTCAGTGGTCCATGAAAATACATCTATAGTACTTAGATAATAAAGTCAAAAAATGGTGAACAACATTTTTACAGAACTATAAAGTTGAGGCTGGATGTGACAAGGAATGGCTGGGATGGGAGGGGCCAGGGGAAGCACTCTTTGACGTGAGTGACATTGAGTTGGTCACGCCCACACAGTCACATGACCACCAAGCTACGCCCAGCCAGTCACGTGATCATCAAGCCACGCCTAGCCAGCAAGCCACATCCACAAATTAAACTGCGCCCACAGAACCAGTTAAGAAATTTGAATCCCACCCCTGCATTCAACCAGAGTTAATCATGAGCTTTCAGAGTTCCAAATAGACTGGGTTTTCCCAAAACATCACTGACTTATTTATTTATTGTTTGTCAATTGCTTACAAGATAATAGGTATAAGTATAAACATGAGTAAGAATACAGGAAATAGATACAAATAAATGGAGACAATAGGACAGGGACGGGAGGCACGATGGTGCACTTATTACCCCTCTATATAAATATCCTAGAATATTTTAAACTGGAATTATTTGGCTCTAGAATATTTGAATGAACTGAAAGTCACTACAAAAATTCCTGCCCAAAAGGGAGTAATTATAACTTTGTACTAATTGTTGCAACCAACTCAAAGACAAATGTAGATAGTCCTTTTCTTACAACCATTTGTTTAGCCACCATTCAAAGTTACAATTGCAGTGAAAAGATACTTATAACAGTCCTCGCACTTTTGACCAATGTAGCATCCCCAAAATGTCATTAAAATTTGGGTGCTTAGAAGCTGGCGTGTGTGTGTGTGTGTTTGCGGGTATTTATATGTATGGTATTCAGCTTTGTTTGGGTATTTTCCCATGTCATTATAGTTGTGCTTTTAAAGTTGTAGCAACGTTTCGGCAGAATCTCATATACCATCATCAGGCCTCTGTATAGTGTTCGACAAACGTTGCTACAACTTTAAAAGCACAAATATAATGACATGGGAAAATACCCGAACAAAGCTGGATACCACACACACACACACACACACACACACACACACACATACAGGTCTTGGTGTGTTCAGATTTTTTCCCATATAAGATTGAGAGCATCTTGGCAATGTTTCGATGAGGTCCCACTTGCCATCTTCAGGCTGGTGCTTTCAGCTTCGTGCTTGTGCGAGCAAAGTGTGATCGGAGCTGCCGTCTCCCTATATATACTGGTAGGGAGGTTGGCTGCGTTGTCATTTCTTGATTGGTTGATGGACTTGATGTTTGCAGATTGGCTGGCTTTTCTGTAAGTACATGTGTAGCTGAGGTATTGGCTGTGTGTCTATCAGCCTCCTATGTTGTAACGACCTGGGTAATGGGCTGTGTGATGACCTTCTGAGTTCTATTGTTTTGACATCCTGGGTCTTGTGCTGTAATCTCCTGGGTTGTAATGACCTGGGTCATGGGCTGTGCGATGACCTTCTGAGTTCTATTGTTGTGATATCCTGGGCCTTGTGCTGTAATCTCCTGAGTCATTGGCTGTGTTGCAACATCCTGAGGTTTTGTGGTGTAACCTCCTGAGTTCTGTGATGTGATATCCTGAGTGGATGGCTGTGATGTGGCATTCCGAGTTTTGGTTTGGCTCCGAGTTTGGGGCCTGGATATGTGTTCATGGCGTGTGTCTGTTTGCTTGATTTTGGGGTCGGGGTGTCTGGCAGCTGGTGATGCAGCCATGGTCTGGTTTCTGGATGGTGGTTGTCTTTCATCTATGGGATGGGTTTGGGTTTGAGTCTGTTGAGGGAGAATGATGTGTTGTTTTGGGTCCGGTGTTGGTTTTCATGGCTGGGACTCGTTTGTTGATAAGGGCTAGTTTCCAGATGTCTGGTAGGTAGGAGGCATCGTCCCGATTATTCATTTCTTAGGATGTTGGCTATTTTTTGGTCAGTGCTGAAGGCTGTCCTGATATCCTAAGAAACCCCAACGACAAGATCCAGCTAGTAAACCAAGGAGTTTATGAAATACCATGCAACAATTGCCCAGCCACATACATTGGACAAACCAACAGGAGAATAAATGCACAGATCGCAGAACACAAGAACACAGTCAGAAAAGAAAACTCTTCCTCCCTTTTCCAGCACCTTAAAGCCACAGGACATGAAATTAATTTTGAGGGAACCAAATTAATCTCCAATACTGAACACTTCAACAAGAGAATAATCAGGGAAGCCATTGAAATAGAGAAACACTCCCATAACATGAATAAACAGGACGATGCCTCCCGCTTACGTATAGTATATAAAAGTATACTATACTAAGTATACTATACTAAAGTGTACTATACTAAGTATAGTATATAAAATCATACATTGCAATGTTCTACCTGTCAATGAATAATACTTCAGCTTCAACCATAACAATACAAGAGCACACAATAGATACAAATTCACGGTTAACCACACCAAACTTGATTGCAGGAAATATGACTTTAGCAACAGAGTGGTCAATGTCTGGAATACTCTACCTGACTCTGTGGTTTCTTCCCCAAACCCCAAAAACTTTAACTTTAGTCTGTCTACTATTGACCTCACCCCTTTCCTAAGAAGTCTGTAGGGGGCATGCATAAGCGCACCAATGTGCCTACCATCCCTGTACTATTGTTTCTTTTTATTTTTCTTATATGTATCCATTTCATGTATTCATAACTATGTTTAACTTGCTATCTTATAATCGCTTGACAGAATAAATAAATAAAAATAAAATAAATAAATATTCAATTTCTTCTTTATCCTTAATAAGAAATGTTAGTCTATCTATTTCTGCACATTCTAATATTTCCTTAATTACACTCTCATCTGTGGGATCTCATCGTTCTTCCATTGTGTGCAAATACAATTCTGGCTGCAGTTAGTACATGTAAAATCAAATATATAGTCCTTTTATCATACTTTTCCAACAGAGTGCCCAGGAAAAATATTTCTGTTTTCAAGTCTATATGCTGCTTTATATTTTTTTCCAACCAAGTACGTCCAATATTTTTTAGCTTTTGGGCATGTCCATCACATATGAGTTTGTTGCATTTTGAGTAGAGTTCATCCATTTTGTCCAGTTTTCATTTATAACTCAGGCTCGTAAGTTGATCCTGCATGTCATGAATTTCTTAAATTAGTCCCACCTGAAATTTCCTACAGCTAACCTTCAAAATCACTTTTGACTTTTTGCAATTGTTAAATTTAATGTTCACCTTCTCTGCATTAGGGCTATACCAGTTTCTACTTGAGCTGTATTTGGAAAATAGCTTTAAGTCCTTAAGTCAGAATTGTTCCCTTTCAGAATTGCCTTTATTTACACTAACATTTGGCAGCATTGCTTTCCAAAAGAACAGTTATTGTTTTTTGTTTAATTAAGGAAAACCATTAGAAAAATGGAATATACAGAAAGCAGGTATAACTTAAAAGCAAAGGGTCAAATATAATTGCCCAACAGAATGGTTCATCATTATTCAATTCCCCTTTTCCTGAAGTTCATTTGTTAGAATGCTCAAATTCTGTATCCATTTCACATCAACAAAATGATGAAGAAACAGGCATTCTAATAAAGTGAGGAAACAGCTATGAAGAACTATTGAAGTGATCTCACCAGAAAGATATATGGATGGGAGACGAGAGAGCAATGTTTGATGTATACGTAATGTGTTTCATCAAAATGTGTTTCATGGCTGATATAACCTACTATTTCCAGAGCTGTCCTGGATTTCTCTTGGAGCAGAAGTGGACATGGCTAAGAACAGTGAACTTTATTATTATTATTTTTTGAAAAGAATTTTATTAGTTTTTAAAAACAAACAAACAAACAGAACCTAAAAACATCCAGCTTTCTTTCATAAATATACAAACAGTGTGTCGGTTGGTTTACCAGTTTTTGTGCATTCATTTCGTAGACTCAATTACAGTTACATTACATAATAACTCATATTATCAATCAGAAATGATATATCCTAGTATCACTATTAAACAATCATTTGACTTTAATTTTATTCATTCATACTTTACGAAATAACTATAATTTACTTAGTTTATTTTATAACAAATCATATAGTCATACCAAATCTATCCTGAAAATATTTTATAAATATGATATCAAATAACAAAGAAAAAAAAATATATTTTTATATATTCATTGTTATCTAAAATTCTAAATATTCTATTATTGTATTTTATCATCCAACCATTGAAAGAAAAGGTCCCAAATTTTATAGAATTGTTTATCCTCTTGTTCTCTAATTTCAAATGTCAATCTACTCATTTCAGCACATTCCAATATTTTCTTAATAATTTCTTCCTGCAATGGTATTTTCTCATTTTTCCAATTTTTAGCAAATACAATCCTAGCCGCTGTTAATATATTTACAATCAGATATTTCAAATCTTTACTGTATGTATCAGGTAAAATTCCCAATAAAAAGATCTCTGGTTTCAAATCTGTGTGTTTCTTTGTCATTTTTTCCAACCAAATGCGAATTTTAGTCCAGTAATTTCTAGTATCCTCACAAGTCCACCACATATGGTAATATGAGCCAGGTATCTGATGACATTTCCAGCATTTTTCAGATTTATTCTTGAACATTCTTGCTATTCTTGTCAGGGAAAAGTGCCACCTATAAAACATCTTATACAAATTTTCTTTATAAGCTGTTGACATTGTCATTTTATAATTTGAGACAATTTTTGCCATTTCTCTAAATCAATCCCATATCCAAAATTCTTCCCCCAAGCAATCATAGTTTCTTTAACTTGTTCTTCCTCTAGTTTAATTCCCAGTAAATAACTGTATAATTTTTTAATCACCTTTTCATCAGTACCTGTCAAAATCTTATCTAGGTCAGTCAGTTTATCATAAAATCCCTCTGTTTTGGAATCTTCATCATACCTTGAATGTATTTGCGCATATGAAAACCAATTCATCTTTATACCTTGTTCCTCTAGATTTTGCATTGATTTAAGTTCACACTTTTCATCCAATAGTTCCCCATATCTAACTGTTTGTTCCTTCTTATAAATTATAGGATAGGAAAATGCTTCAATGGTTGATAACCAAACTGGAATTTTTAAGTAACATTGTCTTTTAATCTTCTCCCAATTTAGCCACAAAGATTCCTGTATATAATGTCTTCTAAAATAAACCTGTGTTTTAGTTCCCTTATACCAGGGGTGGGCAATTAATTTCTGTTGGGTGCCACATGAAAAATCAGATCTGCGTTTGAGGGCCGAACCAATTTTATAAAAGGCCATTATAAAGGGCCCATTATAAAATGCAGCAAATTATATATAAGAATATTATATATGTATTATATATTATATATATATAATATATATATATATATTATATATAAGAAAAAGTAACACTGCGGCTGCTCCTGCTACTACTTTCCACGCTTTCCAAACGCGAGTCCCAGGAGAGAACAAACAGCAAACCGCACTCAGGGTCATCCAAGCCCACCTAAAGCTAGGCCACTGCTGGTGGACCCTTGCCCTGCATTGGTGCCCCGTTTCCTGGCTCGGCGGTCCTGCTCGGGCGGCACTTTAAAAGCCCTCCTCCTCGCGTACGCGCCCAACGAACCGCTCACCATGACGGCGGCTCCCAGCACCCGAGCAACTTCCCAGCAACTTGCGGCTTGCTTTTTCCTCTCGGGTGCTCATGCCTGGCCCCGAGCTGCGTGGCGGAGGGGAAACCCAGAGCGCCGCCGGGTTGCCTCCTCCAAGCAGCCTGCCTGCCCACTGGGCAGAATCCTTCCCGCTCATCCCTCAGGTGTCTGCCTCATTCCTCTCTCAGTCGCTCTCTCACTCCTCCACCAGCCCAGGAAGAAACTGCTTCAAAGAGGCCGGCAGGGTGGCTTCCTGTCGGCGCAGCTCCTCCAAAGTGCCCGTTCACCCCCACACAGCCACCCGCGGTTCAATCCAGTGCTCCGTTCTGCCTGCCTGCCTTCGTTTCTGGTTGTTTCGGAGCAGCTTCGGCTGAGAAAAAGAGGCGAATAGTTATTATTCTCAGCCAAAGCTGCTCCGAAACAACCAGAAACAAAGGCAGGCAGGCAGAACGGAGCACTGGATTAAACCATGGGTGGCTGGGTGGGGGTGAACGGGCGCTTTGGAGGAGCTGCACTGACAGGAAGCCACTCTGTCGGCTTCTTTGAAGCAGTTTCTTCCTGGGCTGGGGGAGGAGCGAGAGAGCGACTGAAGGAGGAACGAGGCGGGAGGAAACTGAAGCCGCTGAGCCGGAGAGCAGGACAGGCTTCGGTTGCTTCCTCCCTCCCCTTCTCTCCTTTGTGTTCTTGATCCCTGATCCCAGCAGCATTCACCGAAGGCGAAGAAAGCCGCCATTTTTATTTTATTTTTTATTTTATTTCTTTGCGGCCTGGTACAAGTGATCCACGGACCGGTCCCAGTCCAGGGCCCGGTGGTTGGGGACCCCTGCTCTATGCATTTGAAGGTGATTTCGAACTGGAAGGGGTTGTAGAAAGGTGAAGGGTTGTCCAGCACCACGACATTGTTCACCTGAACCTTTGCCATATTGGGCAGGAAGGAAGGGGTGGGGGAAGGAAGCACAGGGAGAGGACCCGCAAATAATAGAGCGTGTTGCTCCTGGCGCCCGGGAAAGTGCCTCGCGCGGGAGACGCACGGCGGCCAGGGATGGAGAAGCGAGTTAGGAAACTTCGCTGCTGGCTCTCCTGTCTGCTGCTCTCGTCGCCTTCGGCGGAGGTATCAGCCGGACGGGCGCTGGCGTTGTGTGCCTCTCTTCTTTTCTTTCCTACCCTGAGAGCGCTCCGTGCTGTTTTGCAGCTTTGGGGGTCATGTGGCACAGGGCAATATGCCACGCCCAGCGATTTTTTTCAGAGACAGGCCGGATTTGACAGACCAGCGGGCCGGATGTGGCCCGCGGGTCGTAGTTTGCCCACCCCTGCCTTATACCATAAAAAGGCATGCCAACCTAACAGCAAATCATGACTTTCTAATGTCAACAATCTGATCTTTCTTAATGTTATCCATTCCTTGGCCCACATCAAATTTGCAGCTTGATAGTACAACTCCCAATTAGGCAAACCAAAACCTCCTCTAGTTCTGGCATCTTGTAAAAGTTTTAGCTTTATTCTCGCTTTCTTACTTTGCCATATATACTTCAACACAATTTTATTTAAGTCTTCAAAATAGTCTTTTCCGAGCCATTTCTTCAAATCTAAGGCTATCTGTTGTTTAAGTTTAATATAATTATTCTCTTTTAATGTACTACATCTTGATGTCAAATATATCCCCAGATATTTGACCTTGTTCGTGATTTGAATTTTCAATAGGTCTGCTAGTTCTTCTCTTTGTCTTAGTAACATATTCTTTGTCAAAATCTTTGTTTTATCTTTATTTATTTTCAGACCAGCCACCTCACCATATGCCTCTATCTTTCTCCATAGAGCTGCTGCAAGCATCCAGAGTGGGAGGTGCTCCAGTCTTCACTCTTACAGGCTGAGCTATAATTGAGGAACGCTCCTCCTCCTCCACGTGACTCCTCTGTAGCGTTCCCCAGTTTTAGCTCAGCCTCGCTAGAGACAGGCAGCTTTAACAGTTACTCCTTGGCCGATCCAGGTTTTTTTCTCTCTACAAGTTCAGGTTTGATCTTTCCTTTTCCTCCTTCTTCCCTGCGCATTTGGTTTGTCCCGAATTTAGTAAAGGAGCGATTTTTCACCCCTCAGGGGGGAGATACGGGGTTTTTTAGAGCCTTTTGCCCCCCCAACCCCCGTTGTTTCTGCCTCTGCTGCTTTTAAGCCGGGCTGCATTTAAGCAGCGGCTTCTGTTTGCGCTTTCTATAGTGCTCCGTTGCGCTTCCCCCCACGAACGCCCTTGGAAGAAGGAAAGCTTCCTTCTGTGCAGTCCCTTGTTTTGCCTGCATTCAGGCTTGTTTTTTTGTTGTTTTTTTTTTTTTGAAAAAAAGTTTTTATTAATTTTCTACAAACAAACAAGACAAACAAAACATAAAAACATCAACTCTTATATGTACATCCAGTGTGTCAGTTGGTTCATCATTTTTGTGCATTCATTCTGTAGTCTCAAATTACAATTACATTACATAACAACTCATATTGTCAATCCAAATTTATATATCCTAATATCACTAAAAAAAGAAGTTTTTGACTATATTTTTAATCATTCATGCTTAATGAGCTAACAATACTTTAAGCCAGTTTACTCTATAACAAATCATCTAGTCATATCAAATCAATCCTAAAAAATCCTTTATAAATATAATATCAAATAGCAAAATAATAGCAAAATAAAGATATTCCTTACTATCTAGCATTCTAAATATTCTATTATCGTATTTTATCATCCAGCCATTTATAAAAAAGATCCCAAATTTCATAAAATTGTTTATCCTCTTGCTCTCTAATTTCAAATGTCAATCTACTCATCTCAGCACATTCCAATATTTTCTTAATAATTTCTTCCTGTAATGGTATTTTCTCATTCTTCCAATTTTTAGCAAATACAATCCTGGCCGCTGTTAATACATTTACAATCAGGTATTTCAAATCTTTACTATATATATCAGGTAAAATTCCCAATAAGAAGATCTCTGGTTTCAAATCAATATGTTTCTTTATCATTTTTTCCAACCACATGCGAATTATAGTCCAATATTTTCTAGCATCCTCACAAGTCCACCACATATGGTAATACGAGCCGGGTATCTGATGACATTTCCAGCATTTTTCAGATTTGTTCTTAAACATTCTTGCTATTCTTGTCGGGGGAAAGTGCCACCTGTAAAACATCTTATACAAGTTTTCTTTATATGCTGTTGACATTGTCATTTTATAATTTTGAGACCACAATTTCTGCCATTTCTCCAAATCAATCCCATATCCAAAATTCTTCCCCCAAACAATCATAGTTTCTTTAACTTGTTCTTCCTCTAATTTCATTCCCAGTAAATAACCATATAATTTTTTAATCACCTTCTCATCAGTACCCATCAAAATCTTATCTAAATCAGTCTGCTTATCATAAAATCCCTCCATTTTAGAATCTTCATCATACCTTGAGTGTATTTGTGCATATGAAAACCAATTCATCCTTATACCTTGTTCTTCTAAGTTTTGGATCGATTTAAGTTCACCCTTTTCATCTAAAAGTTCCCCATATCTAACTGTTTGTTCCCTCTTGTAAATTATAGGATAGGAAAATGCTTCAATGGTCGATAACCAAACTGGAATTTTCAAATAACATTGTCTTTTTATCTTCTCCCAATTTAACCACAAAGACTCCCGTACATAATGTCTTCTAAAATAACCCTGTGTTTTAGTTCCCTTATACCATAAGAAAGCATGCCAACCCAACAGCAAATCATGCCCTTCTAATGTCAACAACCTATGTTTCCTTAATGTTATCCATTCTTTGACCCACATCAAATTTGCAGCTTGATAATACAATTCCCAATTAGGCAGACCAAAACCTCCTCTAATTCTAGCATCTTGCAAAAGCTTTAGCTTTATTCTCGCTTTTTTACCTTGCCATATAAACTTCAACATAATTTTATTTAGATCTTCAAAATAGTCTTTTCCAAGCCTTATTGGTATTGTTTGAAACAAAAATAATATTCTAGGTAAGATATTCATCTTGATTGTTGAAATTCTCCCTATTAATGACAATTGCAAGTTTTCCCACTTCTTCAAATCTGTAGCTATCTGTTGTTTAAGTTTAATATAATTATCCTCCTTTAATGTGCTACATCTTGTTGTCAAATATATCCCCAAATACTTAACCTTATTTGTAACTTGAATTTTCAAAAGATCTGCCAATTCTTCTTTCTGTCTCAATAACATATTCTTTGTCAAAATCTTTGTTTTATCTTTATTTATTTTCAAACCAGCCACCTCCCCATATGACTCTATCCTTTCCAGTAACTTTGGAGCTGTTTCAATCGGATTTTCCAAAATAAAAGCTAAATCATCAGCAAAAGCTTGTAGCTTATATTCTTCCTTCTTAATTTTCATTCCTTTTATGCTTTTATCATCCCTAATATTTCTATTCAAGACTTCCAAGGTCAACACAAATAGCAAGGGAGATAGGGGGCATCCTTGTCTTGTGCCTTTTCTTATATTAATAAGATCTGTAAGTTCCCCCTCCATCATTACCCTTGCTGTCTGTTTATTGTATATAGCTTCTATTGCTTGAATAAATTTTTTGGCAAAACCCATCTGCTCCAATAATAATAACATAAATCTCCAATTCACGTTGTCAAATGCTTTTTGAGCATCTAAGAATATCAAAGCCATTTGTTTTTCAGGATGAGCCTCATAATATTCCAAAGTATCCAAGATTACTCTCATATTGTCTCTAATTTGTCTCTTTGGCAGAAATCCATTTTGATCTGAGTGGATAAAATTGTTTAAATATTTTTTAAGTCTTTCTGCTAAGATTGAAGCAAAGATTTTATAGTCTGCATTCAATAAAGAAATAGGTCTATAATTCTTAATTTGCAATGGGTCAGTCTCTTCCTTTGGTATAAGTGTAATATAAGCCTCTGACCATGTTTTAGGTATCATCTTTTTTAACATAACTTCATTCATAACTTCTAACAATGGGATGCTCAATAGTTCTTGAAATGTTTTATAGAATTCTACTGGAAGCCCATCTGGGCCCGGAGCTTTCCCATTATTTTGTCTCTTAAATGCTTCATTTAGTTCCATCATTGTTATATTGCTTTCTAGCATTTCTTCAGTCTCTTTAGGTATCTTTGGTAGATTAGCTTCCTGTAAATACTGTTTAACTTTTCCTTCATCAATATTCTCTTGTTTATATAATTGCCCATAAAAATCTCGGATAATTTCTTTTTTCTCCTTATTCCCATAACAAACTTGGCCTTGTTCATCTATTAACTTCAATATTTTTCTTGATTCCTTCTCTTTTCTCAATTTATATGCTAGCCATCTACCTGGTTTATTTGCATCTTCAAAATAATTCTGTTTAGAGTTTCTAATTTTCTGTGCCAATTCTTCTTTCTCTATTAAATCCATTTTATGTTTAATTATATCCAGCTTCAATTTAATATCCTTTTTCTGTGGCATTTTCTGTAATTCTTTTTCAAGAGTTTTATACTCATTTTCCAAGGCCTTAGAAGCTTGCCTTTTCCTAATGTTCTTTTTTCTTGTATAATCTATTATCAAACCTCTAGCATATGCCTTCATAGTGTCCCACACATTTTGCATTGAAGTATCCTCTTTTTTATTTTCTCTAAAGAAAAAAGCCAATTCCTTCTCCATCCATTGTGTAAAATCTTTCTCCTTTAAAATAGTATTATTTAATGTCCATCTCGATCTTTTTTTTTGTCCCTTCCATTTAATTGTCATTGGGCTATGATCTGCCCATGTACTTGTTTCAATGCTTGTTTCTTTAATATTAGATATTAGTTCTGTTGAGATCCAAATCATATCTAATCTGGACCATGATAAATGTCTATTTGAATAAAAAGTATATTGTTTAGCTTTAACGTTTCTTTCTCTCCAAATATCTTTTAAAGTTAATTCATCTGTCATTTTAAAAAAGGACCTTGGGAGAGCCTTTCTATTTTGCTTTGTTGTTGTTGCTATATAGTCCAGTTTATTGTCCACAATTCCATTAAAATCTCCCATCATAATTATATTAACATAGTCCAGTCCAATTATTTTCATGTGCAGTTTTTTATAAAACTCTTCTTGTTTATCATTCGGAGCATAAATTGCAATCAAGAGTATTTTTATGTTATTATTCATTATTTCTACCATTAATACCCTTCCATCTTCATCCGAGTAAATCAATTTTGCTGGAATAGCCTCTTTAATATATAAAACCACCCCTCTTTTCTTACATTGAGTCAAAGAGGTAAATATTTTCCCTAATTTTGGCTGTAATAACAATTGTTCATGTTGTTTTTTAATATGAACTTCTTGTAAACAAATTATATCAAATTTTAATTTCTCTAATTTATGAAAAATTTTCCTTCTCTTAACAGCTGAATTAAGTCCGTTTATATTCATTGTAATCAGTTTTTTTTCCTCCATGATTATGCTTTATATTTAGATCTAACAGCTCTCGTGGGTCTCACTTCACGCTGTTCTTTATTATCAATCTGTCCCCCTATTGCTCCTTTCTCTTTTTCAGTCTCCAGTTGTTCATCTTGAAACACAATTAATGAAGTCTCCTTCTCTGCTTCCTCTCTTCTTCCTCCAAAAAATTCTGCTTGAAAAAGTTCTGCTTTCTCAATTGAGTCAATTCTATATCTCTGCTCTTGCCACGTAAACATTAATCCTTCTGGAATCAGCCATCTATAATTCACTTCATTTTCCAATAGTATTTTGGTCAGAAATTGATATTCTCTTCTCATCTCTCTCACTCTTCTAGGTATTTGTTTCAAAACCACAACCTCTTTACCCTTGTATTTCAGTGTTTTCTCTCTTGCTACTTGTAATATTTGCGTTTTAATGGATTTTTTGGTAAATCTAATATGAACTTCCCTGGGTAATTTGTTTCTCATCGCATATCTTGTATAGACTCGATATATCTCATCTATTCCATCCATCATCTTTTCCTGTGTAATTTCCAAAGCATCTGCCAAAATTTCTATCATTACCGCTGCCAGATTTTCTCCTTTTTCCTCCTCTATATTTTGAAATCTGAGGTAAAATTCTGACCTTTCCATCTCCCACCTCAGCATCCCACCTTTTTCTTGTTCGACCGCTGTTAATCTACTGTCAATATTTTCAATCTTCTTCTCTCTTTGTTTTCCTTCTTCCTCAATTTTTTGGAATTTCTCCTCATACTTAACCATCATTTGTTTAATATTTTCCACTTTTTCATCAGTCTTCTCTATTCTTTGTTCAATGGTGTCTGATTTTGTCTTGAGATCTTGAATTCCTTGAATAATCATCTGTAACTGTAAAGATATTTTTTCTTGTTCCTTATCTTGCTTCAACATTGTCTGAATTAAACGTTGTCCTCCAGCTGGTGGGGAAGCAGAGGTAGAAGCAGCAATGCCAGATGGTATTAGTTTCTTGCTCATTTCAATGTTTGCAAAACTTCAAATTCTTCTTAACTTTTAACCCAACTGGTAGGGCAGCCAATTATAATCCAAAATGGAGAACTCCAATAGTAAAAAACACGAAACCAAAGAGGAAACAGAAAAAAAAGAAGAGGAAAAATCTTCGGGTTCTTCCAGACCCTAATCCAATTACGAAATAATTCACCATAAAAAAGGAAAAAATAGAAAGAAAAAAACAAACAAATCCAAAAATAATAATATTGATTAAAAGCAAAAGAGAAAGGAAAATGCAAAAAGTGGGAGAAGAAAAACAAAAAGCAAAAAATTCCTTCAGGTTCTTCACACCTTAATCCAATTGAGAAATCTCAATAATCCAAAAAAATAATCCAAAAGAGGAAGAAGAGAAAAAAAAAAAAAAAAAAATCAACCACAACAACAGAATAATCCAAAAAAAAAATATAAAAAGCAAAAAAATCCCAATAAAAATAAAAAAAAATAAAAAAGAAAAGAGAAGAAACTCTGAGGCTTTCCCTTTAAATTAAAAGGCAAAAATAAAAATATATATAAAAAAAACTAACAAATGGGGTACATATAAAAAAAAACACACTGCACTTTGTTATTTATCCAAGGCTCTTGTTATGACTCTCTTCTCCAACAGCTTCAAAGCCAAACCTCAAGTGTTAATAACAGTCCAGGAAAGCACCTGCAATAATATTTTGCTGTGCTCTCCCTCTATCTTATCACATTAAAAAGTCCTTGAGATGAGGTCTTTTTACAATTCTCTCCAATTCAAATAGAGTACTTTCAAGCCTCTAGTTGGCAGTGTTACAAAGTTTCTTAATGCTCTTTCTCAGCCCCAACCGGAAAAAAGAATTAATATATACAAAAAAAAAGAAAAAAAAAATGGCCAAAGGAAGCCTCTATCCTAAAAAAAATAAAAAAGTCAAAGGGAGCCTAAAAGTATATATATAAGAAAATTCAGTCCAGTTACCTAAGTCACAGTAAAATCTTTCCCAAAGAATATAGAAAAAAAAAAAAAAAAAAAACACTCCAAGCCTCAATTTGACAGCACTTTAAAAACGCCGCTCAAACAATTTCAGTCAAAAAAAACCCCACAGCTTCCTCCTCTCTTCAGAATGAACTTTCCAATCTCATCGAATTTGCAACACAAAAGAGTTTTTCTCACCCAACCGACACACTTCAATCCAGTCACTTTCTTTTCGGAGCTGTCCCGACTTCAGCAGCTATGGAGGCTGCCTCTCCGCCGCCAGCAAAAGGGCTTCTTCCGAATCTAACCAGAGACTTTGCGATGTCTCTGGGATCCTGGAACAGTGCCCTTCGCGATCACCGTCTCTCCGGGACGATTTAGGTCCGTTAGGACCGACCAGGGGCGAAAATATCAGCTGCGATCTCAGAGCCCCAAGATCGCAGCTGTAACGCCGGCACGAAGCTCCGCCTTCTCTCGGCTCTAACTATTTGTTCCTTCTTATAAATTATAGGATAGGAAAATGCTTCAATGGTTGATAACCAAACTGGAATTTTTAAGTAACATTGTCTTTTAATCTTCTCCCAATTTAGCCACAAAGATTCCTGTATATAATGTCTTCTAAAATAAACCTGTGTTTTAGTTCCCTTATACCAGGGGTGGGCAATTAATTTCTGTTGGGTGCCACATGAAAAATCAGATCTGCGTTTGAGGGCCGAACCAATTTTATAAAAGGCCATTATAAAGGGCCCATTATAAAATGCAGCAAATTATATATAAGAATATTATATATGTATTATATATTATATATATATAATATATATATATATATTATATATAAGAAAAAGTAACACTGCGGCTGCTCCTGCTACTACTTTCCACGCTTTCCAAACGCGAGTCCCAGGAGAGAACAAACAGCAAACCGCACTCAGGGTCATCCAAGCCCACCTAAAGCTAGGCCACTGCTGGTGGACCCTTGCCCTGCATTGGTGCCCCGTTTCCTGGCTCGGCGGTCCTGCTCGGGCGGCACTTTAAAAGCCCTCCTCCTCGCGTACGCGCCCAACGAACCGCTCACCATGACGGCGGCTCCCAGCACCCGAGCAACTTCCCAGCAACTTGCGGCTTGCTTTTTCCTCTCGGGCGCTCATGCCTGGCCCCGAGCTGCGTGGCGGAGGGGAAACCCAGAGCGCCGCCGGGTTGCCTCCTCCAAGCAGCCTGCCTGCCCACTGGGCAGAATCCTTCCCGCTCATCCCTCAGGTGTCTGCCTCATTCCTCTCTCAGTCGCTCTCTCACTCCTCCACCAGCCCAGGAAGAAACTGCTTCAAAGAGGCCGGCAGGGTGGCTTCCTGTCGGCGCAGCTCCTCCAAAGTGCCCGTTCACCCCCACACAGCCACCCGCGGTTCAATCCAGTGCTCCGTTCTGCCTGCCTGCCTTCGTTTCTGGTTGTTTCGGAGCAGCTTCGGCTGAGAAAAAGAGGCGAATAGTTATTATTCTCAGCCAAAGCTGCTCCGAAACAACCAGAAACAAAGGCAGGCAGGCAGAACGGAGCACTGGATTAAACCATGGGTGGCTGGGTGGGGGTGAACGGGCGCTTTGGAGGAGCTGCACTGACAGGAAGCCACTCTGTCGGCTTCTTTGAAGCAGTTTCTTCCTGGGCTGGGGGAGGAGCGAGAGAGCGACTGAAGGAGGAACGAGGCGGGAGGAAACTGAAGCCGCTGAGCCGGAGAGCAGGACAGGCTTCGGTTGCTTCCTCCCTCCCCTTCTCTCCTTTGTGTTCTTGATCCCTGATCCCAGCAGCATTCACCGAAGGCGAAGAAAGCCGCCATTTTTATTTTATTTTTTATTTTATTTCTTTGCGGCCTGGTACAAGTGATCCACGGACCGGTCCCAGTCCAGGGCCCGGTGGTTGGGGACCCCTGCTCTATGCATTTGAAGGTGATTTCGAACTGGAAGGGGTTGTAGAAAGGTGAAGGGTTGTCCAGCACCACGACATTGTTCACCTGAACCTTTGCCATATTGGGCAGGAAGGAAGGGGTGGGGGAAGGAAGCACAGGGAGAGGACCCGCAAATAATAGAGCGTGTTGCTCCTGGCGCCCGGGAAAGTGCCTCGCGCGGGAGACGCACGGCGGCCAGGGATGGAGAAGCGAGTTAGGAAACTTCGCTGCTGGCTCTCCTGTCTGCTGCTCTCGTCGCCTTCGGCGGAGGTATCAGCCGGACGGGCGCTGGCGTTGTGTGCCTCTCTTCTTTTCTTTCCTACCCTGAGAGCGCTCCGTGCTGTTTTGCAGCTTTGGGGGTCATGTGGCACAGGGCAATATGCCACGCCCAGCGATTTTTTTCAGAGACAGGCCGGATTTGACAGACCAGCGGGCCGGATGTGGCCCGCGGGTCGTAGTTTGCCCACCCCTGCCTTATACCATAAAAAGGCATGCCAACCTAACAGCAAATCATGACTTTCTAATGTCAACAATCTGATCTTTCTTAATGTTATCCATTCCTTGGCCCACATCAAATTTGCAGCTTGATAGTACAACTCCCAATTAGGCAAACCAAAACCTCCTCTAGTTCTGGCATCTTGTAAAAGTTTTAGCTTTATTCTCGCTTTCTTACTTTGCCATATATACTTCAACACAATTTTATTTAAGTCTTCAAAATAGTCTTTTCCGAGCCATTTCTTCAAATCTAAGGCTATCTGTTGTTTAAGTTTAATATAATTATTCTCTTTTAATGTACTACATCTTGATGTCAAATATATCCCCAGATATTTGACCTTGTTCGTGATTTGAATTTTCAATAGGTCTGCTAGTTCTTCTCTTTGTCTTAGTAACATATTCTTTGTCAAAATCTTTGTTTTATCTTTATTTATTTTCAGACCAGCCACCTCACCATATGCCTCTATCTTTCTCCATAGAGCTGCTGCAAGCATCCAGAGTGGGAGGTGCTCCAGTCTTCACTCTTACAGGCTGAGCTATAATTGAGGAACGCTCCTCCTCCTCCACGTGACTCCTCTGTAGCGTTCCCCAGTTTTAGCTCAGCCTCGCTAGAGACAGGCAGCTTTAACAGTTACTCCTTGGCCGATCCAGGTTTTTTTCTCTCTACAAGTTCAGGTTTGATCTTTCCTTTTCCTCCTTCTTCCCTGCGCATTTGGTTTGTCCCGAATTTAGTAAAGGAGCGATTTTTCACCCCTCAGGGGGGAGATACGGGGTTTTTTAGAGCCTTTTGCCCCCCCAACCCCCGTTGTTTCTGCCTCTGCTGCTTTTAAGCCGGGCTGCATTTAAGCAGCGGCTTCTGTTTGCGCTTTCTATAGTGCTCCGTTGCGCTTCCCCCCACGAACGCCCTTGGAAGAAGGAAAGCTTCCTTCTGTGCAGTCCCTTGTTTTGCCTGCATTCAGGCTTGTTTTTTTGTTGTTGAGGGGCTTGTGTCATCTCTGAGCTCTTTGCACCGGGCTGGCGGCCATTTTGGGCAGGCCTCGTGGCCGGCCGCCATTTTGTTTTTCTGCACGATCTTGCTGCGACGCTTCTGAAGGCCCATAGCGGGACTGGCAGGCCATGTGGAGCCTAAATAATTAGAAGGTAGTGTGGTTCTGTGCCCTGTTGCCCCCTTTTTTAGTTTTTTTCATTGGCTGATTTCCACAGCTCACTCAGAGACGAAGGCACCAACTTCCCATTTTGTTTGGGAGGCTGCCTCAGGAGGCCTTTAGCTTTTTTTCCTTTGCTGTTGTTATTGTTTGTTTTTCCTGGCCTCAGCGTTCATTTGGCCTATTGGATAATCAGAGATATTCCTTAAATAAATAAGAAAATAGAATAAATTGTTATTAATTTTTTTGAATTCAATTGGCACCTTTTGGGTTCCTCCCTCAAAATAATAATAATAAATAAATAAAATAAAATAAAGATTATAAACAATTTACATTGCCTCCAAAAAAATTTTTCCAAAAGGGGGACACGACCCAACTGTAGGACAGCCAGCCTGCATTGTAGGTCGAACTCCCAGGCGTGCCAACCGCCTTCTTGTTTAAATATCATTCTTTATTCCTTTTCTTATTATGGCAGAGGACAATCCCCGCGAACCCTTCTTGATGGCTAAGTCAAAGACGCAACATTTGCGCAAACGGGGCAAGGACTCATCCAAAGCCTCTCAGAAAGACTCCTTAAGGCACCATAAGGCTTTGGAGAAGGAGTTTGACAAACTATCCAAAAACTCGCATTCTGTAACCCTTACTCTTCCCACTCCCTCTACCTCTGCTCAACCCCCCCCCCCCCACCGGAACATCCTTCTCTTTCCAGATGCAGCTCACCCACCCAGAGTCGTCAGGCCACTTGAACACCTGAAGCGACATTCACATCAACCGCTGTGGGCCTACGCCCAGAAGGTCCATCCACAACCATCATTCCAGACAATATTAGAGAATGGATGCAGCTGGCTATCCATCAGGGAATAGTGGAAGGTATCCAACAGCTGTCCAGACCAAGTTCACAAATGATGGCGCCCAAGGTCAAATCTGTTTCCGGAAGATCCTTCTCCAGGCCAGAATCGCAACACGGTCAGGTACCTTCCCAAGTGGAGCCTCCTTTCCCAGAAGGGGAGGAGGTGCAGGAAGAGGAGAAAATGGGCTTTGAACCCTTCAGGGAAGAGGAAGGGTCAGATAGGGGTCCCTACAATATTCCAAACCCCTTTTTGAGGTAGACCCCATGGAAGGAGAGATGTCAGAGGATGAAGGCATACCTCCTGACCAACCCGTCTTTGTAGGCCTGTTTAAGCCTCATTTGTTTAAGTCCTTGCTATTTAAGGCAAAAAATATTTTGGGCCTGACTTCCCAGTCACCCTCTGATCCATCTCCAGTGACCCCGGGGCCCCCAGAAGATTCTATATTCAGACAACTGGTCGTAGAAACCGAGGTCATTCCGACTCCACCAATTTTCTCTGACTTGATAGTGAGACAATTGGCCTCTTCGGGGGGGGGCGCCCCTTCCAGTCAGGACAAGAGATTGTTTAATCTTGATACAGACTTCTCTGTCTTGTTAAACACTCCCGAGGTGGACGACCCCATAGTGAGACTCGCATCATCCTCTAACCCCACTGACGCTCTGGAAGTGCTGAAGCCAGAGGACAAGCGGGCAGAGATGGCGCTGCGGCGGGTGCACCAATCGGATGCTTGGGCCATTCGATCTGCCACGGCTGCATCATTTTTCACTCGATCTTCCATTAGATGGCTCAGACAATTGAAACAGCATGTCCCCCCGTCAAACACCAGGGCCCATCAGGACATTATTAAGCTCACGGCTGAAGCGGAATTTGCGGCCGACGCTACTTTTCACTCTGTGAAATTTTCTTCCCGGGCCATCTCCTCGCACGTTATTGCCTGGCGACTACTTTGGCTTAGACACTGGCAGGCCGACATTAAGAATAAAGCTAAGTTGGCCTCTGCTCCCATCTCGGGAGGCAAATTGTTTGGCCCGGCCCTGGAACCATTGTTGATGGAGAGCCGGAATAAGAAGAAATTTCTCCCATCCCTTTTTCGCAGGAAAGAGTCCAGGGAGTTCCAGTCCTTTCGGAGGGGCTCCTTTCGTACCTCCTTTCAGCCACCCTTCACCCCCCGGTATCAGAGCTCCCCGACATTTTGGCCGGCCTATCAGGACCGGGGCGACACGGGAGACAGGAACAGGAGGGGGGCAGCTACAGGAGGCCCTTTTGGGGTGCAGATAATAAAGCGTCCCGCCGTCCAAGATAAGCCTTCAGCCACTTATCCCATTGGTGGCCGCCTCAAGTATTTTGCCGACCAATGGGTATCATCCACTTCAGATTCCTGGGTTAGGGACACTGTAAAATTTGGCCTCTCCCTTCAGTTTCAGCTCCCCCCTCCGGAGCACTTCATGGTTTCGCCTCTTTCCAGAGACCGTACTAAACATGCTTTCATAGAAGCCTCTATCAAACACCTCTCTGAAATCAATGCCATACAGCCCGTGCCACCTTTGCAGCGAGGAGGAGGGGGTTCTACTCCCTCCTCTTCTTAGTTCCTAAACACTCCGGGGTTGGAGGCCCATTTTAGACTTGAAGAGGCTCATTCTCCTGAGAGCCGGTCGGATCATCCAGAGAGTGGGAGGTGCTTCAATCTGCGTCATTGAAGGCTGAGCTTAATTACTAAGGAATGCTCCACCCTCCATCACGTGGCTCCTTGCATTCCCCAGTTTATGCTCAGCCTTCGTGAGAGTAGGCTGTATATTTTCACTCCTTGGCCGATTCAAGCTAATTGCTGCAAAGTCCTTTACTTTTTCAGGTTTGCCTTTTATTCTTGGCTCTTCCTTAGCCTCTGCGCACTTCAGGTAGCTGTAGCAGGGGAGCATGTTTTTCGCCCCCAAGGGGGATAACGAGCGGGCGGCTTTCACGCTCCGGTGCCAATCCTCCCTCCCCCAAATTCGGCTCCTTTCCCTGCCGCTTCTCTGCGCCGCAATCGCAGCGGCTCCATTCGATCGCGCTGATAAGCGCAGCTGGTTTCCCCCCCACTGCGAATGCCGATCGCCCCAGGAAAGGGCGAATAGTTTACCTGGCTGCCTTTCCGGCCTCTAGACGTGCCGGAGAGGCTTTTTAATTGCTCTGAGTGACCCATGGATAAGAGATCGTGGCCGGCCGCCGTGTGTCGGGCGCTATATTTAAAGGCCTCATTGGGCTGCGAAGGGACTAGCTCTAGTCATAGGCCTTCCAGCCTGTGAGAGCTACTAGATTTTAATCACAATTGGCATACACTAGTTGGCTTCCGCAGCACGCTCAGGGCAGAAGCTTGCAGCCTATACCTCCCGGTTGTTGCCTGGGAGCTCCAGCTGCCAGAGGCCTCATTCCAGCCTTAGGCGTTCATTTGGCAGATTGGTGATAACTTACAGCAACCTCTGGGGCCACTCCTTCCTAGGAGCATAGAGCCAGACCCCGAATTGAATATTATGAAATAATAATAATAATAATAATAATAATAATAATAATAATAATAATAATAATAATAATAATAATAAATATTATATATATATATATATATATATATATATATATATACACACACACACATATATATAGGCACATATAGATATATAAACTTTCTCGCTAAAGGACTATTACACAGTTTCAATACTAATAGTTTTATATATATTAATAATTATAACAATATTAATTTTATCAGCTATATACGTCTAAATTCCAAAAGGGGCGCAGGCCAGCTGAAAGGACACCCCTCCTTTGTTGTAGGTCGAACCCTTGGTGAGCCAAACGCCTTAAATTGGTATTTCAGTCCTTTCTTCTATAATGGCAGATGACATTTCCACAAAAGGCCCTTCTTTGAAGGCCAGATCTAAATCCTACCACCTGCGCAAACAGGCTAAGGAAGCCTCTAAGGATACTTCCAAGGCTTCTCAGAGAGACGCCCTAAGATGTCATAGGGCACTGGAGAAAGAATTTGACAGGTGAACTAGAGAGGCACAACCCATGCTTCCAGCCCTACCATCCTTTGTTCCTTCTACCTCCAGATACCCCCCCTCCTCCAGATTGCTCTTCCCTCTCCAGGCACAGCTCATCCCAGGGATACCAGGTCCCCGGACCAGCCACCAGACGGCCGCCTGAAGCTACGTTCACGCCCACGGCCGCTGGTCTGTGCCAGGAGGCCGCCACAGTCGAGATCCCTGCGTACACGCAGGCATGGATGGAACGAGCTATCCGCCAGGGGATAGCAGACGGCGTTCAACAGATGTCCAGACTTGCCATCAGCCAGGTCCTCACCCAGATTGGACCCTCCTCATGGTCAGGTACTTTTGCAGGGGGACAGTCCTCTCCCAGAAGGGAAACTGGAGGCGGCCATTGAGGACCTCGATCGGTTCGGGGAGGAAGAGGAATTTTAATGGGGTTCTACACACCAAGGGGAAGAACTATCGGAGATAGACCCGATGGAAGGAGACATGTCCGAGGGTCTCATTCCCAATCATCCCACCGTTGTGGGTCTGTTCAAGCCACACATGCTTAAATCGCTCCGATTTTAGGCCAAGAACATTTCTGGCCTGTCTGTTCAGTCCTCCTTGGTTCTCCTTTCCCTGGCGGAGGGAAAAGAGGACGCCATTTTCAGGCAGCCCATGGTGGAGGCGGAGGTTATTCCGGCCCCACCCATATTTCACGACCTAGTTTCAATCCATTTGGACTCTACAAGGGCCCCTCCGGTCCCATCCAACCAGCACAAGAGGTTCTTTAACCTTGAGTCGAGCTTCTGCAACCTGCTTAACACTCCCGAGGCAGATGAGCCCATATTGGCACCCTCGTCCTCCCCCAGTGATCCCCTGGAGGCTCTGAAACCCGAGGACAGGAGGTCCGAACTGGCCTTATGTAGGGCCCATCAAGCGGACACCTGGGCCATTAGATCGGCCACGGCCGCTTCATTCTTCACCAGGTCTTTGATTCAGTGGCTCCGCCAACTGAAACAACATGTTCCCCCCTCTAACGCAAGGGCACATCAGGACATCACAAAATTGACGGCCACGGCAGAATTCTCGGCCGATGCCACCTGCCACGCTGTTAATTTCTCCGCCCGTGTAATAACCTCTCACGTTACAGCTCACTGCCTGCTCTGGCTCAAACACTGGCAGGCGGACGTGAAAAACAAGGTTAAGTTGGCCACCGCCCCCATTAAGGGGGACAAACCATTTGGCACCGCCCTGGAGCCATGGCAATCCGAAACCCGAAGCAAGAAAAAATTCCTTCCTCCCCTCTTTCGGAGGTCAGAGTCAAGAGCACCTCAGCCTTTTCAGAGAGGTTCCCCTGTCCTTTCTACCAGTATCCTTTCCCGCCCAGGCGTCCGAGACCCCCCTCCTACCGGCCATTCCAGCCCCAGGATCGAGCCGATCGGGCGACAGGAACAGGAGGTGCGGCAGCTACAGGCGCCCCTTCAGGGGTTCAGGAGGGAAGCCTTTCCGACGCAGCCCTTGGGCAGGTGGCCTAGAGGTGGAGCACTTGCCTCACAGTCAGGAGTTGTGAGTTCGATCCCAGACAAGGCAAATACTTGGAATAAACTCTCCTTCTCAAGCAGGGGATTGTACTTAGATGACCCAGATAGATCCCATCCCTCCCTTCCCATTGGCGGACGCCTCAAGCATTTTGCTGACCGATTGGATTCCTCTACCTCCAATGCCTTGGTCCAAGACACCATCAGACTGGGCCTCGTGCTTGAATTCCTGCGTGCCCCCCCTGATTTTTTTATGGCATCCCCCCTCCAAGGATCCCAATGGATTCAGCTATCCACATCTCCTCACCATACAGGCCATACAACCTGTACCACCATCCCAGCGGAGGCAGGGGTTTTACTCTGACCTCTTCATGGTCCCCAAATCCTCAGGGGGATGGAAGGCTATTCGAGACCTGAAACGCCTTAACTGTTACGTGACCTACCACAGGTTTAAGATGCAAACCCTACAATCCATTCTATTGGGCATCAGGCAGGGAGACTGGCTATCCTCTATAGACCTTTCAGAGGCGTATCTTCACGTCCCAGTTTCTCATTCCAAATTCCTCAGGTTCTGCTACAACCATCGCCATTTCCAATATGTGGCCCTTCCCTTTGGATTGGCCTCTGCCCCGAGAACCTTCACTAAGATCCTCGCGGCCCTAGCGGCCCACCTCAGGGACCTCCCGGTTCGTCTTCACTGTTACCTGGATGACATCCTCATCCTGTCTCACTCCAGACCCCAAGCAGAAAGCGACATCAGAGCTACTCTCTCTGCCTTCCAAGACCATGGGTTCCTAGTAAACTGGCAGAAGAGCCATCTGTTACCATCAACACGGATCACCCTCTTGGGGTCCGTCATTGACTCGGTTCAGGAAAAGGTTTTCCTTTCCTCCGAGAGATTCCATAGCATCCAGGAAACTGTCAAACATATCAGACGATCAAAGAAGGTAACACCTTTAGAATCGTCTAAATTACTCGGTAAAATGGTCTCATGTATTTTCATTGTTCCCTGGGCCCGTTAACACACTATATCCCCTACAGTGGTTCCTGCTCCCGTTCCAAAGGACCGGCAGAAGCAATTCAAAGGCCACGGTCAAGGTGCCTTCAAGGGTGCTAACGTCTCTCCTCTGGTGGACCAGTCCCACCATCAACAAGGGACACTGCTTCAAGGAACCCCAACGCCTCACCCTCACCACAGACGCCAGCCTGTCTGGATGGGGTGTTCACATCCACTCACTCTCAACACAGGGCAAATAGTCACAGGTAGAACGGACACGCAGTATAAACTGGTTGGAACTTCGCGCCATCCACCTGGCCCTGCGCAACTTCCTCCCCCACGTACGCAGGTGGCATGTCCTGATACTCTCGGACAACATCACTGCCAAGGCTCACATCAACCGACAAGGGGGCACCCAGTCCATAAGTTTGATGAGAGAGGCCGAGCGCCTCTGCCATTGGGCGGAGTGCAATCTCCTCTTCCTCAAAGCCGAGCACATCTCAGGGGTCTCAAACACCCAAGCAGATTGGCTGAGTAGGACCATGGTGGACCAGTCCAAGTGGAGCATGCACCCGTCACTGTTCAGGGAAGCGACCATGATGTTCAGTCTCCCGTCAGTAGACCTTTTGGCATCCCCGCTCAACACCCAATTTCCCAGGTTTTTCTCAAGGTACCCCTCCCACGGGGCCGAGAATCACAACGCCCTCCGTTGCCCCTGGCCCACAGGGCTTCTATATGCATTCCCTCCGTTGGCCCTGGTCCCCAGAATCATGCAGAAGCTCATCTCCGAGAAAGCAGAGCTGATTCTAGTGGCACCCTACTGGACCAGGTGCCCATGGTTTGCGGACCTCCGCAACCTATCGGTGGCCCCCCCTTGGAAAATTCCCCTGCACAGAATATCCCTTTCCCAGAGGCCCCTCCAACACCCGGATCCTCAGTGGCTCCAGTTAGCCGTTTGGAGGTTGAGCGGGAACGTCTAAGGAAGGAGCAGTTCTCTGACCAGGTTATTGATACCATTTTAGCTGCCAGGTGGCCCTCAACAACCAGAATATGCAATGTCACTTGGCAGGGGTTCTGCAAGTGGTGCCATAGTCTCCAGGTCAACCCGCTCTCACCCTCCATCCCTCAAATTTTGGAATTCCTCCAAGAGGATCTGAGGAAAGGTCTTTCCCTGAGGCGTCAGGTCGCAGCCCTCTCAACTGTCATTGTTTGCGACAACCTGGGTTCCCTTTCCCTCCACCCTCGCATTAGGGCATTTCTCAGAGGAGACTCTAACTTGTGTTCCCCAACTGTACATAGATACCCTACCTGGGACCTCAATAAGGTCCTGGTGTCCCTTACTAAACAATCCTTCGAGCCTCTTAGGGAATCCTCACTCTAGTTCCTAACATTCAAAGTCATGTTCCTGATGGCCATTACTTAGGCTTGCCGAATATCAGAGATAGCAGCCTTGTCGGTGAGGAGGGACCTTTGCATCTTCCATGCCGATCAGGTGGTTCTCCAACCAGACCCTACTTTCTTGCCAAGGTCAACTCAGCCTTCCATAGGGCACAGGAATTTATGCTTCCGAACCTCTACCCCAATCCCTCGCGGAAAAGGGAGAAGCTTTGGCATACCCTGGATGTAAGACGGGCCCTCCGCATTTACATTAAGTGTACCCAGCCCTTCAGGAGGCCCAAATCCCTATTCCTTTCCTTTCAGCCCAAATCATTAGGCCATAAGGTGTCCCCGTCAACCATTGGCCGCTGGATTAGAGCTACTATTTCCAAAGCGTACTTGTCCCAGGCTCTGCCGGTTCCCAGCGGAATAACAGCACACTCCACCAGAAGGGGAGCCACCTTGGCAGCTTGGGCCACCCGGGCTCCAATTGCGGATATTTGTCGGGCAGCCACCTGGGCATCCCCATCTCCCTTCATCAGGCACGATAAAATTGACATATTTGCCTCGGCGGAGGCTTCGTTTGGTAGACGAGTTCTCCAGCGAGTCCTCAAAGAACCGCAGGGACTACAGAACCAGACGGAGTCCCTGCCGTAGGACAGCCAAGCTTTGGTATGTCCCACTCTTTGGATGATCCGACCGGCTCTCAGGAGAATGGGCGTTGGTCTTTACCTGACACGCCATTTCTCTGGAGCCAGGAGGATCATCCAGCCCCACCCTTTTATTTCACCGTCTGGTGGGGTCTTGTTTCGGCCAATGAACCTTTTAGCATAGTAAGATGAGAGCACGATCTTCTCTTCACTCTCAACTTCGCATAAACTGGGGAATGCAAGGAGCCACGTGATGGAGGGCGGAGCATTCCTCAGTAATTAAGCTCAGCCTTCAACGACGCAGACTGAAGCACCTCCCACTCTCTGGATGATCCTCCCGGCTCCAGAGAAATGGCGTGTCAGGTAAGGACCAATGCCCAATCGCTACATTGTCCGTCATAAGTTCAAAATGCATACACTTCAGTCCATCTTGCAGGGCACCAGGAAGGGAAACTGGCTCACCTCCATTGACCTCTCTGAGGCATACCTTCACATCCCCATTCACCCCTCGTTTTTCAAATATTTAAGATTTTGCTACAACAGCCAGCATTTTCAATATGTGGCCCTTCCCTTTGGTTTAGTCTCGGCTCCGAGGACCTTCACCAAGGTGTTGGCAGCTCTGGCGGCTCACCACAGACACTTCCCTATCCGCTTTCACTGCTACCTTTACGACATCCTCATACTATCCCCCACCCGACATCAAGCCGAGAGGGACACTAAGACCACCCTCTCGGTGCTTCAGGCCCACGGTTTCCTCGTAAACAGGGAAAAAAGTCAGCTTAGCCCTTCCACCTGAATAGCTCACTTAGGGGCAGTGATTGACTCAGTCAAAGGGAGGGTTTTCCTTTCCCCTGAAAGGTTCAGCAGTATCCAGAAATCGATCAGGACCATTAGACGGGAGAGAAAGGCCTCATTGCTGGACTTATCCAAATTACTTGGAAAATTAGTTTCATGCATGTCTATTGTTCCCTGGGCCCGCCTACATTCCAGATCCCTGCAGTGGTTCCTCCTGCCTTATCAGCATTCCGGAAGGAGCAATTCAGGACTTGTGGTGAAGGTTCCTCCAAGGGTTCTTGCCTCCCTCCTCTGGTGGACCAGACCCGCTACCAACAAGGGACATCTTTTCAAGGAGGCCCCAAAGGGTCACTCTCACAACAGATGCCAGCCTATCCGGATAGGGGGCCCACATGCAGTCACTTTCAGCTCAGGGAACTTGGTCAGCAACCGAGCAACGCTGCAGCAACTGGCTGGAGCTTCACGCAGTACACCTGGCCTTACGCGCCTTCCTCCCTCAAGTGCGAAGGCGTCACGTATTAGTCCTGACAGACAACACTACAACCAAGGCCCACATCAACCGTCAAGGGGGCACCCATTCCATCTGCCTCATGAGGGAGGTTGAGCGGCTCTGTCGGTGGGCAGAGGTCAACCTCTTATCCATCAGGGTGGAACATATCTCCGGGGTCTCAAATGTCCAGGCAGACTGGCTGAGCAGGGCCACCCTGGACCAGTCGGAATGGCACCTACACCCCTCCATGTTCAAGGAAGCATCAGCAATATACGGTCAACCCCTGGTGGACCTGTTCGCGTCCCCGCTCAGTGCCCAGACACTGAGATTCTTCTCACGATACCCTACCAAGGGGGTGGAGAACCACAATGACCTGCGTTGCCCCTGGCCCACGGGGCTTCTATATGCATTTCCCCCCCTCCCATTGATTCCCAAGGTGATTCAGAGGTTGATCATCGATAGGGCGGAAGTTCGCCTGGTGGCCCCATATTGGCCCAGGAGGCCATGGTTCGCAGATCTTTGCAATCTGTCACTGCCCCCCCGTGGAGGATTCTGCCAGACAGCGTCTTGCTGTCCCAGGGACCTCTTCAGCACCCAAATCCACAGTGGCTTCAGTTAGCCATCTGGAGGTTGAGCGGGAGCGTCTAAGAAATAAGGGCCTGTCGGTCCAGGTCATCAATACCATCCTGGCAGCAAGACGGCCTTCGACCACTCGCATTTATAATACAACCTGGAACATCTTTTGTAAGTGGTGCCACAAGTCCTCTATCAATCCGCTCTCCCCATCAATTGCGCAAATCCTGGCCTTCCTACAAGACGGGCTGGATAGGGGCCTCTCCCCCAATACCTTGAGGAGGCAAGTCGCAGCCCTATCAACTGTGGTCTCCGACAGCTCTTCCGGCTCACTTTCACACCACCCTCGCATCTGAGCATTCCTTAGAGGGGCCTCCAATCTGCACCCTCCAGTAATTCACAGATACCTGACTTGGGATCTTAATAAGGTTCTTATGGCGCTGACTAAACCTTCCTTTGAGCCTCTCAGGGAGGTGCCACTTTAGTTTCTCACATTCAAAGTAGTGTTTCTTGTGGCAGTAACATCGGCTCGACGGATATCTGAAATAGCAGCTCTATCCGTTAGAAAGGATTTATGTGTTTTCCACACTGATCGGGTGGTTCTGCGGCCAGACCCCTCCTTTATGCCTAAGATCAACTTGGCCTTTCACAGATCACAGGAACTGGTTCTTCCTAACTTTTGTCCCAGGCCTTCCCGAGAAAGGGAAAGGCAGTGGCATACCCTCTGTGGTGGACTCCCATGGAAAGAATGAGACACAGGCTGGTGTACTCGGGATGGGAGTCTAGAGCAAATTCTAGTGCCCCCTTTTATTGAGAAATTCGTACATAGTAAGCATTCACATTGTGGATTACAATAATTAGATATAGCACACAAAACTGTTTACAATTGTCTGAGCTGCTTAATTGTTTCTGGTGTTTGTTTTTAATTTCCTTGCTTATCTCAGTGACCCCTTAGGCAGACATGTATGTATAAGGTCTTAGACTAATCATTACCCAATACTGAAGTCAAAGTTTATTCCCACATCTCCCCTGTTTTAGTTTTTTGATGATCGCGGATGCCTCGGTAGCTTTTCGCCATCTGCAACAACAGTTCTTCTTCCGTAGGCTTCACCCGACACATTCCTAAAAGTCCAGGGAGACACTGGATACAACAGCATACACAAAGAGAAAGTATAAAAAGCAATATCACTCCAACAATTAGATGATGAATCCATGAACCATCTGGCAACCAGGAACAAAGTGCAGACCACACGTCCAGTCCCTCGTCCTCCGATTGTAATGGATTCTCACTCAGGGTTTGTTCCATATGCTGTATAGTAGCTGTAATGTTTGGAGAATAATCAGAGATATACATGCAACAATGTGTATGAATCACAGCGCAAACTCCCCCTTGCGTAGCCAAAATAGTGTCCACCGCATATCTGGTTTGCAGGACAAAGTCAAGGATTTTTCCTTGTTCTTCTTCAAGCAGTTTAGCGTTTTAATGGTGTCTTTAAACATAGTAACTGTCCAATTGTTTAAACGATGCAAATCTCTATAGTTCATCATGACTCCTAAAGGAGGAATAACTCCCCTTGATATCTGTGTCCAGTAGTCATGATTCAAAACAGAGTTTACTTCCGTTGCGGAACGCGCATTGCGGATATGTGCAGTCCCCAAAGATTTTAAAATGACATGAGATGGGATTACTTTCCCAAAGGTGCAGACTCCTTTCCATCGTGCTGGCATGCGATCATAGGCCATCCGTCCACACAGCAACCATAGATTTGCTCCCAGGAGATGGCCAACCGTATTTGGTTCAGCATAGATTAATGGTACAAAAGATTCCATTAACATAGCCAAATAAGTGGGCGGTGGTGCGTATTTCCCATTTGCACATTTGGGCAGCTGGTTTTCTATCATGATGGGACAACATGTGGCAGGGATAATTGGACACCCATTTTCATTGATCAAAGATATGATATCAAATTTAGAAATATTATGTACAAAGTAAGTGAGATTTTTAGTTTTCATGTCATCCGGATAAACCTGACTTCCATTGCTAATAACAATTGTTTTGTTACAAAACGGATATGTTCCCAAGTAAGTCATATTTTCTACCGTCTCATTGTGGGTCCAGCAGATACCCGCCACCTCTTGGATTCGGCTTCCAAGATGCAATGTATTTATGTTACTTTTAGTCCAACTGTTAGACCACATCCCTGAACAACCATAGCATTGTCCCTTATACCAGTCACCTTCGGCCAAAGGTACTGCAACCATTGGAAGCCCTGATGTTTTGTGAGTTGGCATGTGCATACATACCCAACAATCAGTTTTATTATGAAGGTTTGCTAGCTTCCCCATGTCCTGGATCAATGTGTTTCTTTTCCATTCCCCCAAATCCATCCCCTTGCCCCTTTGGCTGATGATAAGGATGCACACAGCAAGCAGGAACCCAAATAACTGTCCCCTCATCTTCAACAGCAGCGTATCCTCGGCCCCAAGTTATCAGAGGGACAGGTCCTTTCCACGTTGGATCTGGTAGTCTCTTATACCGAACTTTTGGTCTTGGCGTACCTGCAGAAGGGGAGGAAGCAAAATGCCTACTGGCTGCTGTAGCAGCGGGAGATCCTGTCATGTTTAAAAAATTTAAAGTGTATTAGGTAATATTAAGAATGTTTTGTATGTAAGGCAAGCCATATCCATCCACTTCCCCTGTTTTTGTTTTTGTGTGAAGGAGTGCTTGTTTTAGCATCTGATGAGCTCATTCCACAATGGCCTGACCAGTGGAATTGTAGGGAATGCCAAATTTATGTATAATTGACCATCGAGGACAAAATTCCGCAAAGGCGGTGCTAATGTAAGCAGGGCCATTATCGGTTTTGATCTCCATTGGTGGCCCCACATGTGTGAAGGTACGGAGGCAATGGTTGACTACATGTTTTGTAGCCTCTCCTCGTTGAAGTGTTGCCATAGTAAATCCTGAATAGGTATCAACGGTGACATGCAGATGGTGCCATGGTTTGAAAGGAGGGTGTTGTGTGACATCCATCTGCCATAGTTGACAAGCAGATGTCCCCTGAGGATTTACTCCTTGAGGAAGAGCAGTGGATTGAGCACTGCAACTAGGACATTGTTGAATAATAGCTGCAGCTTCTGCAGCCGTGAGACCAAATTGTTTACAAAGAGCTTTGGCATTTTGATGAAAATAGCTATGTGAGTCCCATGGAGTAACAGGAGAAAGTGAGAGACAGGACATGGCCGAGGCCGCTGCGTCAGCCACGTCATTCCCTTACTGCAGCTCCCTGTGAAGTGATTGGTGGCTGCGAATGTGTGCGATATGTAGAGAATGTGTGCGAGAATGAAGACAGTTTTGCAGAGCTAGAAACAAACTCATAAGATTAGCATCAACAGATGGAGAAAGATAAGCAAATTCAATGTTAAGTATCAATTGATAAACGTAAAGAGAATCCACAGTAAGATTTAGCGGTTCTTGTGCAAATTCCTGTAAGGCCAAAATAGCAGCAGCTAATTCAGCCCTTTGTGCTGATTGCTGAGGAGGGGTAATTTTTGTTTTCCATACCCCTTCCTGTCTCCATGCACAAGCGCTGTAGGTCTTACCACCGTCCGCATAAACGGTCACTCCTCCAACTGGCTGCTTAGCAATAACTGAATTAAAATTTACAGATACGTTTCGAAGCAACTGGAAATGAGGGTCACTGGGGGTGTGGCAAGAAATCTTCCCTGGCCAATTTTCAAGAGCAATTTGCAATTCAATGGATTGACTATACCAAGTTTCCCACAGAGTGAGGGAGATAGGTTAAAATAACTGAACTAGATATTTGCCATATAAATGCATACTGCGATTTTGGCCTTTGATGATTAACTCACTATAAAGCATAGCCATAGTAGAAACTGTTTTTCTGGGAATATTCTGCAAATGCAACCATTCAATGCTATAAACTTGAGCTTCATGTAATTGAAATAAAGCTGCAGTAGGCAAGGCTGGAGTTTGTAAAATTGCCAAAGCAAACAGAGTATCAGGAATGCATCGATCAACCCAACACTGCATTAAAGACGCATTAACATGTGTCAGTACCTTCCTTTGTTCTGCTGATAAGGTTATAGCATAATCCGGCCTCGCAGAGCCCTTTAGGGCCAAGAACAAGGGCTGGAGTACTGCTGTAGTTAACCCCATGTAGGGTCTAACCCAGTTAATTGTTCCTAGTATTTGTTGTAATTTTACTAGAGAAATCTTTTCCTGAATTTTGATTTCCAGAATGACCGGAGGAGCATAGGTTGCAAGGACTTTATGCCCTAAGTAGGCATATGGCGTTTGACTTTGAATTTTTTCTGGGGCAATATGAAGTCCAAATTGTAATAATACCTCTTTAAGGCAAGGTAACGCTGCCTTAACTGTTCCCGGTGGGCCGGGAGCTGCAATTAAAATATCATCCATGTAGTGGTAAACCTTTCACCCAGGATGAGAGGTTCTGAATGGAGCCAGAGCCATTCGAACATATGACTGGCACATCGTTGGACTGTTTAGCATTCCCTGTGGCAAAACCTTCTATTGGTAACGAAAGGTGGGTGCATTGTTATTCAACTCAGGTATGGTAAAGGCAAATAATTTCTTGTCATCTGCATGCAAAGGGATAGAAAGGAAGCAATTCCGTAAATCTACTACAACTAGATCTCAATTACATGGGATCAGGTTAGGGTTAGGCAAACCACATTGTAACGCTCCCATTGGTTGAAGGATGGAGTTAATGGTTCTCAGATCATGCAAAAATCTCCATTTTCCATTTTTCTTTTTAATAACAAATACAGGAGTGTTATATGGACTAGAAGTAGGCTCAATGTGTCTTAATTGTAGCTGCTCAGCTACCAATTGATGTAAAGCTGTAAGCTTTTCTTTTGGAAGTGGCCATTGGTCAATCCAGACTGGCTGAGAGGTTAACAATTGTAATTTTTCCATTATCCAATAACAATTTTTGTGCGAAATTGTGACAGCAAATCTCTACCCCACAAGTTTATATGTAGGGGCAACACAAGAGGTTGAATCCTTGCAGTCTCACCAGTTTCTCTATGCAATGCCTTCAACCAATGTACACTACTTCTTGCAAACTGCATACCACCCATTCCATGAATAGCCGGAGAGTCCTCAAGCGCCCATTCATTTGGCCATTCCTTTTGGCGTATCACAGAGACATCTGCTCCGGAATCTATAAGGCCAGAAAATGATTTTCCCTGAATTTCAATTGTCATTTTTGGTTGATCTGTAGTCAAATTTTTTGTCAGCGCTAGCAATTCTGCAGCAACTGGAGAACATGCCATTTCAATGGACCCAAAACCACCAGTTCGTGGGATCCCAATTAAAGGATTTATAGGGATGTATGGAAGCAATAATAACTGGGCAATAGAGTCACCGGCCATTAATGATGCAGGAATATCAGTGTAAAATTGTATCTTAATAACCCCTTTATAATCTTGATCAATAACTCCTGGAATAACAAATAACCCTTTTTCTGATGCAGAAGACATGGGAAGTACTAATCCCACAGTTTTTTCTGGCAGTGGCCCATGCAAGTGAGTGTCCTCAATACACACTTGATTAGGAAAGGTCACATTAATTGAGTTCAACATTTTTAAACCCAAACCTGCACTCCCAGTAATTGCAGGCGATGCTTTTGTGACAGCCTTGGGAGCGGGGCTAGCTGCACGCCTCAAATTTAGTTTCCCGGATTTTGGTTCTGATCAGAGCGACATTGATTTGCCCAATGAAACCCTTTTTTGCATTTTGGACAGACTGATTTTGGATGGACGTCCTTAATTTTGTTTTTGTTAAATGCCATCCCCAGGGGCACGGCACTGGGCTTTAAAATGGCCAGGCTTTCCACAATTAAAACAATTCCCTGTAGGTTTCATCCCTTTTTGCAATGCCATAGCCAAAGTCTCCATATTGTAAGCCTGAGAACCCACCACTGCACATGCTTTTAACAGATCAGCCAGAGTAACCTCACCTCTAGCCACCAAGGGCTGCAAGATATGCTTGCAGTCAGCATTTGCATTTTCAACTGCCAATTTCAGCAAAAGTTCTTTTGCAGCTTCCTCATTAGAGATTTGTCTGGTAATAGCCAATTGTAGCCTTTCCACAAAATCATTATAAGACTCAGATGCTATTTGCTTAATTTGAGAAAAAGACCGTGCTGGGGTTCCCACATCCTGAATGCGGGACAACGCCCCAAGGACAGCTGCCATAACCACTGGAAATACGTGATCAGGCAAATTAGCAGCTTGATCTGCAGTGGATTCAAACAAGCCTGCCCCATAGATTTGGTCTGGTGTATACAGCCCCCCCGAATTCCTTCCCCTAGTGACAGCCTCCCTTTGGTATTCTGAGTCAAAAACCACATACTGAGTAGAGCTCAATATCATTCTCATTAAATCTTTCCAGTCACTAGGAATCGTGCGTGAGGTAGCCAAACTTGTCAGAAGCCCCTTTGTAAAAGGACTTTGAATACCATAATCTTTAACTGCTTTTTTAATTTCCCTAAGAACTGCTAAAGGAATCGGAACCCATTCAGTCTGCAGATTGCCTTGAGCATCCACTTGCCTATTGACTGGAAACAAATTCATCTGGGTAATCTCATCAGACTCTAACTTCCCCTCATTGAAAGCCTGATGCATCATGGCTTGAACTTTTCCCATTTTTGATTGGATTTTATCATTCACAGGAATAGGTGCTCTTAGAAATGATAAAGCACACTCCAGTTTTGGAGAAGGCAGGTGCAATACAATTCCTTTATAAGGAAGAGGTTCTACTAAAGTTTTTAAAAGAGGTTGTTGCTGGGTCTCTAAAGCAGTCATAACAACCTTCCAATATATCAAAATTTCAGCTGTTGCCCGTGGCTCTTCATGAAGGATATTTCCAATTCTCCTCCATGTGTCTAACTTTAAAGAGCCTTTCTCTGGATACCAGGGACATTGCCGCCAGATCTCTTGCAGCAGCTCTCTCACATTATCTTTTGAAAGAACTATTTGCTTCCCCCCGGAGGGTTTAAGGATAAAATAGTTTGTCCTGGCTAACTTCAGCAGCTCACTAACATGCCATTCCTGTGGCTGAGAGAGTTTTCCCCCCATGTTCCCTGAATAATCCTATTGTCCAGCAATAGTTAAGTACGTACTTTACCTATTCCAGGCGAGGAAACATGGAGGTCCAGACACGTACCACCTGCAGTGGATCACGTCGGGGTCACCACTTGTGGTGGACTCTCATGGAAAGAATGAAACACAGAGGCTGGTGTACTCGGGATGGGAGTCTAGAGCAAATTCTAGTGCCCCCTTTTATTGAGAAATTCGTACATAGTAAGCATTCACATTGTGGATTACAATAATTAGATATAGCACACAAAACTGTTTACAATTGTCTGAGCTGCTTAATTGTTTCTGGTGTTTGTTTTTAATTTCCTTGCTTATCTCAGTGACCCTTAGGCAGACATGTATGTATAAGGTCTTAGACTAATCATTACCCAATACTGAAGTCAAGGTTTATTCCCACACCCTCGATGTCCGAAGGGCACTTCGTATCTATATCTATCACACACAGTCTATCAGGAAGTCAGAATCTTTGTTCCTGTCCTTTCAACCAAAGACACTGGGTTGCAAAGTCTCCCCGTCTACTATTGGCCATTGGATTAGAACTACCATATCCAAGGCCTATTTGTCTCAGGCCCTTCCTGTTCCTAGTGGGATAACCACTCACTCTACAAGGAGTGCAGCTACTTCAGCAGGCTGGGCTACTCAGGCATCGATTCAGGATATCTGTTGAGCAGCCACCTGGGCGTCTCCGTCTCCCTTTATACGCCACTATAAGATCGATCTTTACGCTTCACCAGAAGCATCATTTGGCAGGCAAGTCCTTCAACAGGTGGCGAGAGAATCAGAGGAGATTCCGGACCAGACGGAGTCCCTCCTGTAGGACAGGCCATGCTTTGGTATGTCCCACTCTGGATGCTCGCAGCAGCTCTATGGAGAATGGGAGTTGGTACTTACCTGACACGCCCTTTCTCGTCGAGCTGCGTAGAGCATCCAGCCCCACCCTAATTGGTTCATCTGGTGGGGAATCCTGTTTCGGCCAATGATGTCTATAGTTTATAGTTGAGTCTTGTATAATAGTTAAGATGAGAGGATAGTTGTTGTCTTCTCATCTTTGTAAAACTGGGGAACGCTACGGAGGAGTCACGTGGAGGAGGAGAAGCGTTCCTCAATTATAGCTCAGCCTGTAAGAGTGAAGACTGGAGCACCTCTCACTCTGGATGCTCTACGCAGCTCGATGAGAAAGGGCGTGTCAGGTAAGTACCAACGCCCATTTCCAGTAGTTTTGGAGCTGTTTCTAAAGGATCTTCCAAAATAAAGGCTAAGTCATCCGCAAAGACTTGCAGTTTAAATTCTTCCTTTTTAATTTTCATTCCTTTTATGCTTTTATCATCTCTAATATTTCTATTCAACACTTCCAAAGTCAATACAAATAGCAAAGGTGATGGGGGCATCCTTGTACCTTTTCTTATATTAATAAAATCTGTGAATTCTCCCTCTATCATTACCTTTGCCATTTGCTTATGATATATGGCTTCTATTGCTTGAATAAATTTTCTGGCAAAAGCTATCTGAAGAACAGTGAACTTTAGAATACAAAGATCAGAGGCTGGAAGTGTCCAATGTCTTCCAGGTCTACTGATCTACAGATCTAATCCCTGCTCATGAACTGACCTTATAGTTCTGAACCCATATTTGCTACATTAAGGGGCAAAGAGCTGTCAATTATAGGGTGTGTATTTCAGAGAAAAGAGCTTTCATGAAGCACCACAATTATGCAGAAGCAATAACAAATATTGGTTGAATCTAGAAGGAGCCGGTTGGAATTTAAAAAAGTATATCAGAGTCTGAGAAATTGCTGGAAGCTATGTTTATAAGAACTCACTATATATGTTGTACCTAGGTCTTTCTGTCTTGACTATCTACATGAATTTTGTCATCCTGTCTGCACCTTGAGCACATTTTTGACAAAACCCTTTGAGATACCAAATTGTATTTTCAGTTCTTATGGAATACATTTGCTCTTGTATGACCCCATTTTCAGCCACCTATTTTCCATTTCTTTTCCTCCCTCTGAATCTGCCCAGAACAATTCCTTGTTGAGTTAAATGCTTTGTAAAGTCTATTTCCTATACTTTATGAGACCAGTTAAGAACTGATAAATCATCATCCATCTTGCACTTACTCAGAATTATTGCCTGGGCTGCTCTGAATAAGAATACGAATAAGTCTTTATGTTGTACCAACTTAGGAAGCTGGAAATAGGAATTTTGTTATGAAATCAATAGTTTACTTTAACAAGCTTTTATATTGTTATGTGTGATTGTTTTTTTATGAATGGGTAACTACATTGAATATCTTCACAAGGTTATCATGTAAATAATAATCAAAGAAAAGAAAAAGTATCCTTTAGGGGAAAGTCAGCTCCTTGGCAGTTTTAAGGAAACATTCTCTAGTATTCTTGGTAGAGAATATGAAAATGATTTGCTATCATCCTTTTCCAGGCTGCTTTTTAAAACAATTCCCAGTCTATCTTATAACAATGTTTCTTGGTTGTCTTCTAAGTAGATGTTTCTTCTAACATCTAAGCAGTAACGATGATACTGCTTGCTTTTCAGAATCTATTATCTTAGAATCTTAGAATCTGAGCTTGATGCAACTATCTAGTTGTGAAAATAATAAATATTTCATCCCAAGGGATTGCCATTATGTCCAATAGAGATTTTATTTATTTTTGGCTAATGTCTCTCTGTGCTACCTACATAATTCCTCTCTATGCTATCTACATAATTTCTCTCTGTGCTACTTACATAATTCCAGTCCAAACAAGCATTTGTAGAAGCATGTAAATAGTCCTGCTAACCTGAAAGTGGTAATTGCAAAGAAGCGTTAGCATAAACATTGAAGACAAGATGGAAACTGCCTAGAACTTTAAAGTCCCAAGTCATACATTTTAACAACCCTCTAATCAGTGTTTGAAAGATGTACTTCTCACCAGTGAAAAGTCATACATCTTTATTATGTTGATGAATGCAAGCAAAGCAATGTCAGCTGTTTCCAAAAAAGATGATTGCGGTCTTGCAAGGGATCTAAGAGATTTGATTTCAAGGATAATGTGCACATATGTGGGTTGGGTGAAGGGGAGAACAGATCCTTGTCATGACTGAGTAGAGCATTAGAGGAGTGCAGCTTTCATGGTTGTCTACATCAAAGTTTCCCACCCATTCTCTATTTTAAGCTTCAGATGATGTTGGGAAGTGGGCCAAAGTTATAAATTGAAAAAGTATTATTGCTGTCAAAAGTGTTTGTGAACAGAACTGTTTGCAACTGATGAAGGCAGCAAGTCTTCTGAATAACTGTTCTCTCCCCCCAGTTTAAAGAAATACAAGTTCGTAGCTGTGATTACTGATCATAATAATGTACTGCAAGTCACTATTCTAAATTATGGGAATCTTTAATTTTAGCATAAAATTTATATTTTGCAGTGAAAGTTACTTCTTTGTAATAGCATTTGGACAAAGAAGCTACTTTATGTACATAGTATTTGATAACGTACTGGTGCCTAAATGAAATACAATGGTTTTGTTTTTTTAACAAGGTAGAATTTACTCAGATTTCTTGCCCATCTTTGGCCTCCTCAATTAGTGAAGCAGCAGAAGATTAAAAAAAATCATGTATTTAAAAATATAAAGTTAGTCCTCAATTTATTCAATCTGGCCAGGTAATCATTGTTGTAAAAATGGCTTTTATTAGGATGTCTTTATAGGGATGTTTTATACTAAAAAAAAACAGTTTATGTTCTTCGTTCATTATAGAAACTCTTTAAATTCATATTAGTTTATCCCACAAGAATAATGTGAGACAAATTAATGCCCCTTTTGATAGATTTGGAGTTAATGACCAGGAAGGAATTTGTTGTATATATAAAGTTGTGATTTGTCAAAGAGGCAGTTCTTTTGAGAGGAGAACTTGCTCTAAATTTGCCTCTGTGGTAGGTTACATTCCTTGCGCTGTTTATGAGAGTATTTTATCATCTCTTAAAAATAGGACTAGAAATGTAACTGGAGGGGAGGAACTAGAGTCATCATCTCCTATTTGTATTAGGATTCCAAAATAAGGTCAAGAGAGACACTTCTGACCCTGACTTTTACATTGGTGGGTTTGAATCCTTCCTCTAGTCAGCATGAAGATTTTTATTTGTTAGCATCAGTTTAGATATAACATAGATTCTTCAATAAAGAAGATCAAATTAACATAGTAAAGTACAAAGAGAAAAATGAAATTGTAGAAAAGTAGATCAAACATTTAGTTTTTTTTTATCAAAAGACAAAACAAAAATATGTTTAACTGTGGCTCACACAATGGTTTCTCACAATTTTCCCATGATTCAATTATATGCCATCAAATCAGTGTAGATTCTTAATGACCACATACAAAGATCTTCTCTAGAGTGGCCTGCCTCCTTCACTGATGCACTCATTGCTGCAATATTTCACTCCATCCACCTTGCTGCTGGTTATCGATGATTTGTTCGTTCCTATTTTCTATGTTTGCAAGACAGATTTTACCTTCTACTGACCCTATGGATTGCTTTCATACATCATACTGTTGGAAGAAATATCCATCAGAGTTCAGTTCCAAGTGGGAAGAAAGACACTGGAAACATAGAGACTGCTTGGAAGGTGGATAGGATCACATGGTTTGGTCCTGGGCAAAAAATGAGCACGTGGGAGAGAGATTTATATCTTCTGCTGGGCTTTGAACCTGCTTCCTGTTCCTGTGAAAGAAATGTATTCTGATTGGTTGTCAGACTCCCATGGGGTCATGCAGGAGTAATTTTGTAGTTTGTCTTGAGTCCCAGGCTTGGTTGAATTTTGCTGGGTAATGTAAGGGGCTTTGGGTAATTTCTATTATGGCTTATAATCCTATCACCCTGGAGCTAAACATCTTTTGTCTTTAGATAGCATGGCCCAGTCTTTCTGGGGCTATTAACAAAGGTGGGAGCTGTTTCCAAGAGCCTGTTTCTCCTTTTCTTATCCAGGGAGGTATAACATTTTGCCTTTTTAATATTTCCTAGAATATTTCATTCTTTTAGGAGAGAAACAAAAAATCTACTCATCCCTATTAAAATGCCAGGTTTTTGAGATGTAAGAAAAAAACAGATCAAGATTAAATCATTTCAGATATTTTTCCACTTTTAATGTGCCATATAAACTGAACAATTCACTTGAAAAATAAGCCAAACATTTTTCAAGGAAAAAAACCCCATACCAAGTGGTTTTCAATTCTGATCTGCTTTGTGACATTTGCTTGCTCCCATCTTAGAAGGGAAAATCGAAAGGGTTCCCTATAACAAGCATTTAAGCCCTTGGTGTAGTGAACACTATAAAATCCCTAAATAATGTTGTATTATAATTATTATGACTCTTTTATAAAGATTAGGATCAGGTACATTGCATCTCTTTTAATGGATTTCTCAAGATGTGTTAATCTTTAGATATTCAACTATAGTTAATTGTTGACTTATGACTACAATTGAGCCCAAAATATCCGTTACAAAGCAAGGCAGTTGTTAAGTGAGTTTTGTTCCACTTTATGACCTATTTGTCTCAGTTGTTACATGAATCACTGCAGTTATTAAATGAATCATGTGGTCATTAAGTAAATCTGGCTTTATTTATTCTTATTTTAGTTGATTATGAATACATGGATACACATAAGAAAAATAAAAGAAACAATAGGACAGGGACGGTAGGCATGTTGGTGCGCTTATGCACCCTCCCCCCCCGTTGACTTTGCTTGCCAGAAGAAGCTGGCTGTCAAGATTTCAAATGGTGATCACATGATTCCAGGCCAGTGCAACTGTCATAATCAGATACAGATACAGATTAACAGAGTTGGAAGAGACCTCCTTGTAGGTCATCTAGTCCAACTCCCGTCAAGATTCCAACCCCCTGCCTAAGTCATAAATACATGCTTGTTGTCAAACACTCAATTTTTTGATCATGTGACCAATCGGATGGTGCAACAGTTGTAAATGTGAAAACTGGTCATGTCATTTTTCCCAGTGCAGTTGCAATTTTGAATGGTCACTGAGTGGTTATAAGTCAAGGACCACTCATGCAGAATGCTGATCAGAGTAGTCTTAACATCTCTAGCAGTGGCTGTATTTAGTTTGCTGCCTTTAAGATCAAAACCCAAATCCTCATCCTGCAAGAGAAATATTCTTCCCCTGGATTAAATAAATCCTAATTGCTTCCTATATTTTAGTTTTCTTTTTGTTCACCTTTAAACAATAACTCCCCTCCAAAATAAAATTATTTTCCTTTTGTTTTTCTTTCTGCACAGGTAGTCCTCAACTTATAAACTACAATTGAACCCAAAAATTCCATTGTGAAGTAAGGCAGTTGTGAAGCGAATTTTGCCCTGTTTTACAAACTTTCTTGCCACAGTTGTTAAGTGAATCACTAGTGGTTAAGTGAATCCGGCTTCCCCCATTGACTTTGCTTGACAGAAGGTTGCAAAAGGGTGGTCACATGAGTCAAGGACACTGCAACCATCATAAATACATGCCAGCTGCCAAGTGTCTTGATTTTGATCACGTGACCTTGGGGATGCTGTGAAAAATAGTCATGTTTTTTTCCAGTGCCATTGTAATTTTGAATGCTGAGTAAACAAATGGTTGTAAGTCAAGGGCTACATGTACTTTGATCAATGGCTACAAATTGAACAAATGAAAAATGTGCAGACTCAGCCTCTCATCTAGATGATGATTTCCAGGAGAGTCAGCCTTGAGGATTCTGTATGTAAATAGAAAGTTTTCACAAACAAGACTTCGTTTCTGCCAGCCCTATCAGATGTTATGAAGATACACAAGGCTTCATTTTCTGGGTCTCAAGCTTTTACGCTGACTAGTAGTAGTTTAAAGAACAATTGAAAGACTGTAAGGTGGTATGTTTTTTTCAGGAGTTGTAAGATGTTCTTTTTGTGCCCATCTCCAATTAATAATCTTGTAGCTTTGCTGGAACTGAAAAAAAGATAAAGTCCATGTCTTGATGGTACAAAGGAGTAGCCACAGGGTAATTGTCACCATGGTTCTTTTTATATACTTTAATTCAGAAATGACTGATTTTTGTGTTTCTGGGTTGATGGCTACCCTGTACCATTTCACTGTTGGCTGCTATTCAAGAATTTGTGATTTTAGTCAAGATAAAAATTTAGAAATTAATTTAAAAAACAACATAAAATTTTATTAAGCTCCATTTCCATGTAATTTAAAGTTAATTTACAGTCATATATTTAATTATTTTCTTCTTCTTCTGTGGCCTAAGTATTATTGTTTGCCAACAACTCTTGAAAATTTAAAGGAGCTGCAGCCAGAATTTCCAAGGCACTGTCTGAGTGAAGACCAGGCTTGTCTTGTCTCTGAGAAGGAATAATAGCGATGTTGCTATTGCAGCAGCTATCGTTATATTATGACACTAAAGTTATCTGCAAATCCAGTGACACTTTATGAAATTAAAAAACATTCGTAAACAATAAAAATAAAAACAAATAAAAGGTGGAAGGAATAAAGAACCAAAATGGGACCTGCCCAGTAGTCAAATTATTTAGAGTTAATAATTGATTATTTGATTGATTATTCAAATTTGTTATAATTGCCCAATTCCTACATACTTTCATTGTCCCGTTCAATTTGATTAAATATTCCTTTCTTGGCACAAATTCTGAAATCAACTGAATCCAGTGACAGGGAACCCTTCCCATCAGCCAGTGAGGGTTGTCTTAGCTTGAAAACTACCATATAGTGCAGAAAGTTTACAGTGCCTATCATTTGCGTGTTCTCTTTGTTGGGATTAAGATTCCCTACTAGCCTCTTATTTAAGATATCCACTGCTTCATATGCAGTTGATGAAAAGAAAAAAGAGAATGGAATGTCATTAGTATTTATGCCAACAATATTATATTGCATGTTGCCACATGATACAGCTTATATACAGTATTGGTTTACATAAGTAGTGGGCAATTTGTCCTCCTTCAGGTAAGAAATAGGCAGCTTTGCGGGGGGTCAGGTCAGATACTGAAATTTGATAGCATCCTGTGCGCACTTTCAGAAAGTGATTGTCATGTAGGCATGATCAGTCACAAAAATATCCCTTTGCCACAAGTGTATAGATATTCTATGCCACCTGTTCTCACCCACCAGGATACTTTCCAAAAACTCCTCAATTAATCTTTTTTTCCTTGGCAATAGGCCAGGTTTCCAAAGTAAACTGGACTGCAGACACAGAGTTTTTATTTCCTAAAATTGCCTATAGTACCTATAGGGATTCCTGAAAATGAAGGTGATGTAAGATGCTGTATCATCATGATCATCATCTTCTCCTCCTCTTGGTAGGCGCTAAGATTGTGAGCACAGAACATCCTATTCTCCTCCATGCTGCATCGAGAGCCCTGGATGGGTTGACTCCTTCCTATGATGCCATTTAGCTGAGTCTGCACTAAGATTTGACTCAGCTCCTTTCAGTCAGTAGCTGTGTCTCTGAAAGTGTTCTGTTAGATAGCACTCACCAGCGATCTTCCTTGCTTCAAGCAGCTCCCAGGGATCTGTGTAGCTGCTCTTCCAGGAGAGCAGGGCTCTCTCTTTCCTGCAACGTTGGGAGCAGCTTTACAGAGCTCTGTGCAGGCAAGTTGGTAGCGTCTGTAGACCTCCCCCACACCTGCGGTTCGGAGCAGTCTTAAAAACGATTGGCAAACGGATAAGAGCACAAGCCAGCTGATCGTGTGGTTGATTGCTGCGTTTTTCCCTTGCTGACTTCGCTCGGGGCTCTGTATAGCCTAAGGAGCGATTCTTCGATCTTGGAGCCTGTTTCCTCTAGTCAGTGGCCATCTTAGATTCAAGCCTTCCACCACAAGGTGAGCAGCCATTTTGTAAGCCCAGGGGCCATTTATACCCTAAGGGGCTTAATAGAAAAATTTCTAAACAGCTTCTTTCCAACACAAGAGCCTTTATTCTACAAATGGAGCAAAATAAGGCTCGGGCAGAGCTTTCCCTACCAGTGGAACAGTCTCTTAAGCCCAATAAGAGTAAAAGACGTAGGCAATGCCCCAAATCAGTCCAGAGGGAGATGGCTGCTAAAATGAAAGCTAAGGCTTTAGCCCCTAAGAAGGCAACTCAGGCTGAATTGAGGGCAGAGAAGCACAGACATGCAGCTCTAGAGAGGTAGTTCAACAGAACTATTCAACAGAAGGGAGTGCAACTACAGCACGTTTCAGGTGATACTCGTGGGCCCCAACCAAGCCCTCCCAGGGGAGGAGAAGTTATCTATGAGCCTTTCCATCCTCCATCCTGGTCTCCTGAGGCTCTTGCAGTACAATCAGATCCTCAGGATCTAAGCAGATCTGGGCCTTATTTCCAACAGGTTTCCTGGCCCTATGCTCCTCCCCCTTTCTCCAGACCTCAAACCTCTTCTCAACTTAGGCTTGAAGCCACCTTCACTCCCACAGCAGCAGGTCTTCAGCCTTCTCCCTCTACCTTTGAGCATAGACCAGGGGATATCCAAGATGTTGTCTCATTGGTCATAAGGCAGGGATTGGCTGAAGGCTTCAAGCAAATTCTTCAACCTCAGAAAAGGGTTCAGGCCCTTCTCCCTTCTCAATCTATAAGTTCCTTGCCTCATCATCCTAATTTACACAGGCCCCGGGACCTCAGGGTCCATTCTTCTCTATCAGAATGGGAGGAGGTTGATGAGGAAGGAAGGCCTTCACCATCTGAACACAGTTACTCTTCTCATTCAGAGTGTGAAAAGGGTGAGATTTTTGACCAAAATCTTTCAGAGGAAGAGGATTCTCGCCCAGAGCACACATCCTCTGCATTGGTCTTCAAACCTACTCTCTTCAGGCCATTATTCAGTAAGGCCTTGGTCACTGCCAAGCTGTCGCCAGAGGAAGTGGCTCCCGAACCACAAGGAAATCCCTCTAGCCGAGGGGATTCACTCTTCTCCAAACCTGTAGTGCATGCAGAAATTTTGCCTTCTCCCATTTTGTTCCTGCACATGGTCAAGGAACAGTGCGCTTCTCCTTCTGCAGGTCCTCACCCATCTTCTCTGGATAAGCGTTTCTACAATGTCAGCGCAGCTCTGGACAATGCCCTGGCAGTGCCTTCTGTTGACATTCCAGTTCTGGCCTCATTCTCATCTTCCAGCACTCCCACAGAGCCAGAAGATATTCTGAAACCGGATAATAAACACTCCGAACAGACCCTCAAGTGCAATCACCAGGCCGCTGCTTGGGCTGTTCGGGCTTCAACAGCAGCATCCTTTTTCACAAGGGCATCCATACAGTGGCTGCGCCAACTTCAGAATAGATTTCCTGCTTCTGACCTTTGGTCTCACCAGGACCTTAATAAGATTATTGCAGTGGCGGAATTCACTGCGGATGCCATTCTCAATTCTGCCAAATTTGCATCCAAGGCCATGGCATCTTCTGTAGCAGCAAGAAGACTTTTATGGCTTCGAAATTGGCAGGCGGAGTCACGCTGAAAATGAAAGCTGGCTTCAGTTCCATTCGCGGGCAATAAGCTTTTTGGTGATGCTCTGGAACCTTATCTCATCAAAACCAGAGATAAACGTAAAATTCTCTCTTCCTCTGGGAAGAAAGCCGACTATCACTCTGCTCCTTATTGTCCTCCTGCCTTCCAAGCAGAGACCTCATCTCGCTTCCCCCGCTCTCACACACCATATTCCCAACGCCAAGACCAACAGGTAGAAGCATCTGGCAGGTAACAACCTTCTACTGGTAAACAGCCCTTTCGGGGGGAGGGGGTCATTCCGTCGCTCTAAGTAATCCCTCATTCTCCCCACCCATCGGAGGTTGCCTAGCCTTCTTTGCCTCCAAATGGGAGGATTCAACGATGGACGCCTGGATGCTCAGCACTATTAGGTCAGGGTTACAATTGGACTTCCTAATGCCACCCCCCAAAATTTTTTTGATCTGTCCTGTCTCTTTGGACATATCCAGGCAAGCCCTCATGAATCAGGCCATTCAGCACCTTCTTGAAATCAGGGCTATTCAATCTGTTCCCCCCTCTTATGGGGAGGTGGGCTTTACTCTTGCCTTTTCATTGTTCCCAAAGCCTCAGGGGGGTGGTGAGCCATCATTGATCTACAATTTCTCAACCAGTTGTAAAATACAGGCGATTTAAAATGCAGACTCTGCATTCTATTTTAGAGAGCGTTCAGGAGGGCAACCTCCTCTCTTCCATTGATCTCATTGAGGCTTACCTCCACATCCCAGTTTGGCCTCATCATCACCAGTTTCTCCATTTCTGTTATCAGAATATCCATTACCAGTATCGAGCACTTCCTTTCGGCCTCTCATCGGCTCCAAGGGTCTTCACAAAGGTTCTGGCAGCATTGGTGGCATCTCTGCATTCTATTCCAGTGAGGATCCAATGCTACTTGGATAACATTTTGATTCTACCCTCTTCCATCCGTGCGGCGCATCGGGATCTGCAAATTACCCTATCATGTCTCCAGAGCCATGATTTTCCATCAACACCAAAAAGAGCCAGGTCTCTCCCACAACCAAATTGCAACACTTGGGAGCAGTCATCGATACCATGTTGTGCCAGGTTTTCCTGTCCCCACCTCATGGAAAGAGCCTTGCAGAGATCATCAGCCAGATCCAGCAACATCAAATTGTCCCCCTGTTGTTGCTGTGCAAACTTCTGGGAAAGATGGTCTCCTATATTGGCATCGTCTCGTGGGCTTGGCTTCACTCCCGGCCCCTCCAATGGTTCCTGCTTCCCTACCAACGAGCAGGAACCAGCCACTCATCCATCAAGGTCCCACTCCTGCCACACATCTGGAGATCTCTCAATTGGTGGCATTCTCCGTCAATCTGGAGGGGACTCCTGTTCAGGGACCCAGACAGGCTAGTGATAACCACCGATGCCAGCCTCCTGGGTTGGAGTTTCTGTATGCAGGGCCAGATAGCTCAGGACCTTGGTCCAGGTCAGAGCAGGCCCTTCCCATAAATTGGCTAGAGCTCAGAGCCATTTTTCTGACTCTCAAGCATTTCAGGCAATCAGTGACTGGCTCTCATGTTCTAGTCCTCACAGACAACATGGCCGCAAAGGCTCATGTCAACTGGCAAGGGGGATGAGGTCCAAAGCCCTCATGAGAGAGGCTCTATGGTTGGGGTTATGGGAAGAGAAACACCTGTTGTCGATCTTGGCGGAGCACATCTCCGGGGTCGACAACTCCCAGGCTGACTGGCTCAGCAGGAGCCTAGTCGACCAGGCAGAATGATCCATTCCTCCATCTCTATTTAGGGACCTTTCCTTCAGATTCAGAACACCGGAGGTGGATCTCTTCTCCACTCCTCAAAATGTCCAAGTCACCAGGTTCTTCATGAGGTTTCCTTGCCAGGAAGCGGAGGGCACCAATGCTCTTCAGTGCAGATGGCCCAAGGGTCTCCTCTACTTTCTCCCGCTTCCCATCATTCCGGCAGTAGTTCGGAAGATGTTGGAGGAACATGCGGAGCTCCTCCTCCTGGCACCCTATTGGCCAAGGAGGACCTGGTCAACCTATCAGTGGTTTCTCCTTGGAGGATCCCAGCCCCATCTAATCTCCCTTCACCAGGGGGTGCTGCTCCACCCAGAGCCCCAGTGGTTTAAGCTGTCCGTGTGGTATTTGAGCAGCAGCAGCTAGAGGAGGCTGATCTTCCAGAAAGGGTCATCCTCACTATCCTGGTGTCTCGCAAACCTTCTATAAGGTGCATCTATGATGCCACCTGGAAGGCTTTTTCCTGATGGTGCCTCAGGGAGCATCTTTCTCCTACTTCAGCCCAGTTGGCAGAAGTTCTTAGCTTCCTTCAGCATAGGCTGGAGAAAGGTTTAGCCCCCAACACCTTACTCAAGCAGGTTGCGGCCCTCTCCTTGGTCCTTTCATGGGGTTCGCTTCCTTTCTTATCCCATCACACTTCAGTCAGGAGGTTTTTTGAAGGGGCTTCCAACCTGCACCCTCCGGTGGTTCACAGGTATCCTTCGTGGGACCTTCTTATGGTCCTTAATGCTCTTACAAAGCCCCACTTTGAACCCCTTAGAACAGTATCTCTCCATTTCCTGACTCTGAAGGTAGTGTTCCTTGTTGTCATCACTTCTGCCAGGAGGGTTTCCGAGCTTGCTGCTCTTTCCATCAGACAGGACCTTTGTTCCTTTCAAGATGATAGGTTTGTTCTTCATCTGGACCCCCTCATTTATTCCAAAAGTTAACACCTGGTTTCACAGGTCCTAGGACATTGATTTGCCTGACTTCTGTCCTCTCCTGCACCATGACTTAGAGCGGCAGTGGCGCACGCTAGACATAAGAAGGGCTCTTAGAATATACGTTAAGCGCACTTCCTCCTTCAGGAAGTCAGAAGCCATGTTTGTTTCCTTTTTCCCTTCTCACTTGGGGCACAAGGCCTCTTCTACTATTAGCAGGTGGGTCAGATCTTGCATTGAGCAGGCCTACAAAGCTGCGGCCCTTCCGGTTCCCCAAGGTCTGACGGCACACTCTACCAGAAGCGCAACCACTTTTGCTGCCTGGGCGACCCAAGCATCCTTGGAGGAGATTTGTCGTGCGGCCACGTGGACATCCCCATCTCCTTTCATCAGACACTACCATCTGGATGCTTTTGCCTTGGCAACTGCAGCCTTCGGCAGATGGGTGCTTCAATGAGTGGTTCCACAGTCGGTGTGATGACCTGGATGAGGACCCACCCATGCACATGCAAGCTTTGGTATATCCCATCTTGGGCTCTCGATGCAGCATGGAGGAGATGGGCATTGGTAGAAGTTACCGTGAACACCCTTTCTATCTATGCTGTGAGAGAGCCCAGCCGCTCCCTTGATTGGTCTGGAGAGGGTAAGACATATTTCAGTATTTATTTTGGGCTTTCAGAGACACCTTTCAGTCTGTCAAGTATCTTCACCAAAGCTGGGGTCTCTCCCAGGGGCTGGCTTTTATATCTTAGTACAGACTCAGCTATGACGTCATAGGAAGGAGTCAACCCCATCCTGGGCTCTCTCGCAGCATAGATAGAAAGGGCGTTCATGGTAATTTTTTACCAACGCCCATTCATCTATTCAAGATATAGTAGATTGCAACTGTAATCTGTCACCAGTGACCATATGAGTTGAGGATAATGACAGGTTTGTGAGCAATAGGAGGGTACCAGATTACTTAAGCCCATAAAACTAACAGATATGATTTCACATACCAGGGAACTGAACTCCTTCAAGTGCACAAATCAAATGTGGTTTGTTTTGATAATAGTTACTTCAATTTGGCTCTCTTGAGAACTTTGGTTTAGAATTAGCTCTATGAATTAGTTTCATTCCCAATGAATGAAATTAGCTCTGTGAATTAGTTTCATTCCCAATATGTAGATGGTAAATACATACTAAAATGTGAAAAACTTTCAACTTACCATGCACCATTTCATTATACAAAAAGCTGTTCCTTGGAACAGTCCATATAGGCTAACATGCCTTGATAGTGACATGTTTCTTTTTTTAGCAGTCTCATTGAGTACTTATGCCTTTTGGATTTGAGATTTGTTAGAACTCTATTTATTTTTATTCTTTTAGAATGTTTTATTAATGAAACAGATTTAATCACATTTGACAAGCAACAGAGCACTTGCTGTTTCCATTGTATTAAATGAGTTTGTAAAATGTAGTGAGAGCAAAGGGTGATCTTCCTTGGGGGTATATTACAGAACATTATGTGTTTTTCAGTAAGACATGTTGAAAAGAATTACAGCTGAAACTATTCTTAAATTGAAAGTCTCTCTTTCTCTGCCAGCTATGGGACAACAGAGCCATGACAACAGAGCCATGGTGGCACAATAGTTAGAATGCAGTATTGCAGGCTAATTCTGCTGACTGCCAGCAGTTCAATTCTCATTGGCTCAAAGATGACTCAGCCTCCTATTAGTAAAATGGGAATCCAGATTGTTGGAGAAAAATGCTGACTCTGTATACTGCTCAGAGAGGACTGTAAAGCACTGTGAAGTGGTCTATAAATCTAAGTGCTAAGTGCTATTTTTGAATCCAAGATGGGAAAAATACCTTAAGTCTGGCATGGGTGTGCATGTTGCTGCTGCCAGTATCTTGTACAGGAAGTGTCTTTTTCTAAATTAGCTTGCACATGTTAATTCGTGACTTCTTCACTGCTTCTTTATTGCTTTAGTCCACAAACACCACAGGAATAAGATAAGCACTTTCTATCAGCCACAATTTCAGCCCTCTCTTTTGCATTTTCAGCAGAAGGCTTCAATGTACATGGCAGGGAAAACTGGTCAAAGGGATTCAGTGGTTAATAAAAATTGCTTAATTCATTTCCATCTGTCCCCCAACACATCAAGTAGATACATCTCCCAAAACAGGATTCAACTTTTGAATGTGAAATGTGTGTTGATACCTTTGGGCATGCTTTTCATGTAGCACTGGATGACTAATCTTAATTTTCCACATATGTAGGATTAGGAAAGATGAAATATGCTTTCCAAGCCATTCCAAGGTGTATTTTTAATGATACGGTAGGTATTATCCCAATATGACCTCAGGCATGGCAGTTTAAGGACAGCAAGAGGTGAGTGATTCCCATCAACCCATCTCTCTCTCTTTCTCTCTAAGTATAATGTCAAGTGAATTCCATGTCCGCTTGGCAGTGAGCAATTGCTATAATTCCAAGGATGCACCAGTTGGCACCTGTCCTGCCTTGTAACCAAGTCTAAAGACTGCCTGCTTTTCTTGCAGGCATTATCCATAAAAGCTTCATCTGGGAAAACCCCGCTGGCAAGAAACCTCCCCCACTGATTCTTGATTTTTAGTTAGCCATGTTTGAATTTGCATAGAAAGTATTTTACTCCATCAGGCAAAAATGATCAGAACATAATAATTGGATCTTTTTCTCTCCTTTACTTAAAAGAGGTGGAATAGGCAGGCGTAACCCAGGAGCAGAAACAGCCACATTTGGCAACCTTCACGGTAAGATTTATGATGAATAAGACGGAACTAATGGAGATGTTCATTCCTTTAAAGCATGGCTAGAATTAGTCTGTATTTTCCTCTTTTTTCTGTCTCCCCCCCTCCCCCCCCATATGAAGTCCATAAGTTCCTAGTTAAGAATGCTGCTGAAATGGCTGGCTTTTTTTATAAATATATTACGGTTTTTGTTAAGAACTGTATCTGTTGTATTGAAATTATAAGCATGCTTTGCTCTTACTGTGTACTGAATATGTCATTCAGGATGCTGCTAGGGAATTCTATAAGTTCCAGATCCAAAATCTGGGAGACAGCAGGTCAGGGAGGATGGAGCTATGAGTTTTTAAATTGCAGCAGTATAGAAGTCTGATAAATAAAATTAATATGCCTCTACTTTTAGCATCTTCTCAAGGATTTGTGGAAGGTCCCTCATTCAGCCAAAGAAACTATTTCTTTCAGTTTATGATCAGGGCAGGAACACCTTTCCCTCTGTGCTACGGTACCAATGGATTTACATTATATTTGAATAGAGATTCCATTTAACTGATAACATTAGTAGCTGTAAAGAGTTCCATCATCCTTATCCAATTTATTTAAAGCTGTTCAAGCTACTATTTATCTTTCTATCTCCTATTGTAAAAATGTAAATTATTAAGGTAGAAACAGAAGAAGAAATAGGCTCTAAATAAATCTAATATAAATTTGATTTAATAACGAGATTGGTGTTTTTTATGAACCCTCCCTACACACACACAAATCAAGAAAAAAATTGTCCCCATTTTCTTTCAAAATTAGTTTAATTGATTTAACTTTTAAAGATGGAGCTGGTACTTGCTTAGAGTAATATGAGTAGAAACCCAGTGTATTTGGAATATGCAGTTTTGAAAAGGTTAATATGTGTTCCTTTCCCCTAATCATAGAATTACACAAGATGAAGATGATGAAATTGACTGTTTTAATTAAAAGAGAAGAATCTATTTAGTTTTGTTCTATTTGGAAATCCTATTTGAAGATTTCAATGAGAAAGAGTTTAATTTTGTTCTAGGCAGACTTAATGATTCTAGGCTTAATGTTCTAGGCTTAATGATTCTTGCTGTTAGGATATTCTTTCCCATAAAGCCAAAATTTATTTCCTTTTAATTTCAAGTCATTGGCCCTTTCCCTACCTATGATTTCAACAGAGAATAGATCCATTCCCACTTGCATGTGATAGTCTTACAAACAAACTCTGTTATATTTCCTCTTAAACTTTTGCAAACTAAACATGAAATTTAATTTCCAAATCCCTAATCAATTTGGAGGCTGTTCTCTCCACCTGATCTTGTTTCTTCATACTCTTATTGTTTAGTGTCCAGAATTAGGCATAGTATTCCAAGTGTGTTATTAACTAACATGGAATTAATACTTCCTGGGTTTTCAATGTGGTTTGTTATTTCAGACAAAATTTGTGCCGGCCTTTTTAGCTGTTTTATCACATAATTTGTTCATATTTATGCCAAGCCAAGCCAACCTATAAAGATTTTATACTATTGAACTATTACTATAACACATTTTTTGATCAGGTCAACCAGCAGATTATTTGGCAAAGAATCTTCTTTGCTTAGTCTAAAAACATGAAGCTGGACACAAACAAGCTTTTGAAATCCCCCATCCGATTTCTTGGTGGAGAAATTAGGTAGATTATTTTTATAGAGGAATGAAAGGAAAGGTTATCCAAAAGGAGACAGTGGCATTGCTATTGGAAAAACCCAAAGGAAGGTGTGCCTTCATGAATAATGAGCCTTACAGATAGAACAGACTTGTGCAAAACAGCAAACTGTGGGAAAGATGATAATCCAGTGGTCACTTTTGTAACTTCATAAATACACCCATAATTTTTTTTCAATTTTTTTGTTTCCTCTAAAACCATTTCTCTTTCATTAAATTACTATGAACTGGTAGAAATAAATGTAGATATTTTTCACTGTGTATTAGAACAGATCTTTAATTGCCATTAGTGAATGTATCATAGTAACTTAGTTTGATCAGAAATAAACATTATGTTGAGCACATAGGTAATTAGAATAGTGGGTAAGTCACACCTTACTAGTGGAAATCTTCCACTTGCCTTCAGTTTTCTGATGAAAAAAGCCACATATAGTTATTGTTTCCCATATTATCTTCCTATTTCATTTTACATACCCACTTTCTTTTTTTTAAATTGCTTAAAATGCTTTTATTATTATAATTTCAAAAAAAGAATAAAACAAATGTAAACATACATTTAAAGTCATATACAGAAAGAAAAGCTGTGCAAGAATATAGCCAACCAAATACAATTAGCTGGCAGTTTGAAGATATCATATGGCTAACATATTCTAATATACCAGTAATTCTAATAACCATTACAGTATTCTAAAACACCTCATATGCAATTTCTGGTCAAGAAATATCTCTATTAAACTGTAAAATACCTGGTTGCACAATTAAATTCAGTAAAAGAAAAATGCTATAAATAGTAAACAATACATTAAGGAAATACTGTAAATAATGTGTAAACTACACCTATGTTTAAACTCTAAAACCCATATTGGGTTCAGCAAATTGCATGTTAAGAATTATAGTACAGAAATAAAAAACGAATAAAAAATAAAATGTACCCCAGATTTACTTTTTAGATATGAAGTTACTCTAGACACATTCTCATATTTTATTCTTCCACACAATGATCAAAGTAGTTTCTAATAAAGAGCATAGAAAATCTGTGAAGAATATCCAACGCCCGTTCAGTGTATTTTGAAAGTGTATGTAAGTTTGGTGAAAATAAAAATATCTTAATTTGAAATGAGATTACAACTTTAAAGATTTGTTCTATTTTGTGATAAATTAATTTCCATGTCATTGAACTTTGCAACATTGCCACCACATATAGAAGAAAAATCCTATCTCTTGCATTTCCAGCATTTCAAGGGGAAAGGGTCACTCTTTTAATAATCATGACTGAGAATAATATCCTAGAAATAAAACATCTTATGCCAGTTCTCTCTTAACTATAATGTCTGAACTGAATTGAATTTTCTTTTCCCATTTCAATTCCCACAATTCAGTTTTTGTAACTATATTGAAAATATACACTCTTTATTTTTGATGTCCCAAAGCTCTGAATATATGTTCGACAGCAGATCTGCTGTAGTTACTCTTGTGGGGTAAGGCTGAACGTTGCTTGCTTGATTTTATCTCTCCAATACATAGCTTGAGATGTGAATGCAGGAAGAGTCCCCTACAAGAAAGCAAAGCTTAACATAAGTGGATAATCTTGTCAGGGGCATCAAATGCAGGCCATTCATATATTTTATTGAATGATTATAATTTTTAGCAGGGCATGTATCACACTTTCTGTGGAGTTTAAACTTCTTTTATCTATACCTTTATTATTTTTATAACTAACTCAAATTAATGAACATATGTAATACTCTTTCCTCCTCCTATTCTCCCTACAGCACAAACCCTGTGAGGTGAATTGGACTGAGAGAAAATGATTGGCCTAAAGTTCCCCAGCTGGTTTTCATGCCTAAAACGGGATTTGTATTCACAGTCTTCTGTTTTGTTTTGTTTTTGCAGTGCCAAATCTTGATTTCTCAAGCCTTGCTGGAGGAATAATTTAGCCATACAGATTTCTCTGTCAGCCATTAGTTTATGTGCTCTGAAGCCAACAGAGTCTTTTTACATGGGCTTATGGAACTTAGTGCTCAGAGCAAATGACATTGAACTTCTAAGGCCATTACATCTGAATTTGGAATGGACACTGTGTGCTTCAACAACTTAATGTTGAAGATACATTCTCCATATACTTGTAAAATATATGTAATACCTACAAATCTGACCCTGGTGACACATAATTTTCTTTCAGATAATTAAGCATGAAAGCTTAAATGTTTGTGAAAGAGTTTTTCATTTTCTTCTTCATTCAGCTTCAAAAATAAATATACAAGCCTGTAAGTATAATGACTTAACACTTTCTGTTATTGATAGACTTACTTTTAAGCTGAACTTAAACATCTAGGAGCGTTTTAGTTAAGTTAAACTAACATCATGCCATGCTTATTCCTGTAGATCAATAATATTGATCTACAGGCATAAGCAACAATTAAATATCAAGAGGTGCAAGTTGTATATCATAATAAGTAAACCAGTACCCTGTTTCTCCAACAATACGGCCTCCCCCAATAGGAAGTCCCAGCATGTTTTATAGGCATGAAATGAAATTAAGCCCCTCCCCAAATTAAGGCCTATATTAAAACATGCAAAATGGGGGGAATGGTGGGAGCGGGTTGCCATTAGGAAGTAATTTTGTTGCACACCTGGATATGCTGCTGCCTGCGTTGACCCCAATACGAAGTTCCCCACCAATGCCGATGTCAACATCCAAGCCATCGCCGCCCGCCCGCTCGAAGATGCAAGGAAGGGGAAATTAAGTCACCCCCCAAAAAATGGCCTAGCCATTTTTGGGGGGCTCAAAAAAAAAAAAGACCTGGCCTTATTATATGAGAAACACGGTAGAAATTGTATATCATTGTTCATTGTTAGTTCATTTGAGAGCCAGCTTGAAGTATTGTTTAAGGTGCTGGGCTAAAAACTGGTAGACTATGAATTATAGTCCTACCTTAGGCACAAAACCAGTTGGATAACTTTGATCATTCACTCCCTCTCAGCTCTAGGAAGTAGAGAACGATAAATTGTTCCCTAAATTTTGCCAAGAAAACTTCAGTGTCTTGCCCAGGCAATTGCCAGGAGTCAGCAGCTACCCAAAGGCACATGTCTGCATGCATGCATACAGTTTTCTTACATAGAGAAACTTTTAATACTCCACTATCGTATCCTGGTATGACACAATGATTTATTTCTTACTAATATAATCCACAAATTTCTAAAACTATTATTCAGCATAGCATTTGTGAGATTGTGGCTTAAAAGACCACTAGGATTCAAAGTTGATCCAAGGAAAAAGGCTTCATTAAATACACATCTGCAGATGGGTTCCACCCCTTGGCAGCTGGGAGGAATGTAAAACATAGCTTTTGCTCTACTCTTATACCCTAAAACTACCCCCCCCATTATGCAAATGGCTTGGTTTACAATCTACCTTTCAGGATACAAGTTACAATTTATTACCTCACACAGCAGGCACTTCCTTATCATACACAACCGGTACTTGGCATTTTCAAAGGCATTCCAAGAAAGTTAGATACTAGTTCCTGGCACTTCAAAGACATACCAAGATCAATCAACATTTTAATTGGTGCCTGGCACTTCTCTTCCTCCAAAAACATTCTTTCCAACATGAGATTTGAGTCATAAAAATGAATACTTTGATCTATCACCTCTCACAATTCCCCCCTTTTCTTGACCCATTCTTGACTCAAACTCAAGTAGCAAATCTTCAGCTTCTTCCTCTTCTGAGACTCATGTGGGCTGATATAGTCTTAATGTCATCATTTGTTCAGCAACCTGCCTTTTGGCTATCAAGGAGAGAGTGCTAGTTATCGTGCGGATGAATATAGGAAGAACACATGGTACCGTGTTTCTCATATAATAAGGCCGGGTCTTATTTTTTTTTGAGCCCTGAAAAAATAGCTAGGTTGTCTTTTCGGGGGTGACTTAATTTCCCCCCCCTTGTATCTTCGAGCGGGTGGGCGCCGACGGCTCGGCGTTGGTGGGGCACTTTGTATCGGGGTCAACGCAGGCAGCACCATATCCAGGTGTGCAACAAGAGTATTTCCTAATGGCAAGCCGCCCCCACTCCCCCTATTTCGCATGTTTTAATATAGGCCTTAATTTGGGGGGAAGGGCTTAATTTCATTTCATGCCTGTAAAACATGCTGGGACTTCCTATTGGGGGAGGCCATATTGTTGGAGAAACAGAGTAGTATTACACATCCCGCTGCAATGATACCAATGAGTGCTACTATGGTTTGTAACCCTGGGAGCTTAGGAAACCAGGATCCAAACAGGTTCCCCATGTTGAATCCTTCCCAAGTCTGGACTGGTACATGGGCTACTTTTACCATTCGGTCTGCTATCTCCTGGATCACCTTTCCACTCTCATCAATTTCGATGCAGCAGTTGGTTAAATTAAATTTCCCACATACTTCTCCCTCCTTAGCAAGCAAATAATCCAGAACCAAGCGATTTTGCATTATATATGTTCTTGAGCGTGCACTTTCTTTAGCTAGATGCGTCATAGCCAATATAGTTTCATTTGTGATTATTTCTACTACAGCTTGCAAACGGATTAAGCGATTTAATAAGTAAATCGGGGTTCGATATCCATAAGTCCCATCCTCCGCCCCGTGGCCAGTCCATAATAATAAATTATTCTCTCCAGTGGCCACTCAGCATCCTTCCAGACCCCTTTATGAATGTCCTTTGTCTCTTGTTTCACCCTAATGTTCCCTATTTCTTCGTACACTGGCACTCCTAATACCTGTCATTGCTTGAGAGGTAATAAGAAGAAACTCGGTCTTATTGCTCCCAGAACGCATGACCCAAACCACTTTGCGGGGAGGATATTATATGCATACCTGCCGCAAATCCAATACAGCCCATCAGGGGTTTTCCAGGGTTTCTGTTCCTCAGGTGTTTTCAGAAAATCCATTTTACTTACACTTTCTAAGGACCTTGCTGGTTCAGAGATGTTGCCTCCGGACCACCAAGCCTCGTTCTCCCATACCCCTAGACACCACAGAGACCCCACATTGATGGTTCGATCTGTGGTTTGGTTCCTCTGATAACATACATTTCCTACTAGATTAGTGGTAATAGCCCATATTTCTTCTCCCTTTTGCTTAAAGGTATAATTGGCTTGGCTCTCTGCTACATAGGTATAATTAACTTCTTGAGCCTCCCATGGCCACTGCTCTCCCATGTTGGTTCCACTGCACACAAAACAGTTCTTGACTGTCAATTCTTTAGCAATAGTTTCAGCTAGGGCCAGGAACATATTTTGAGCTTTTTGGGGCAAGACTACATCTTGTAATTTTTGAAACTCCTGGTAATAAGAGTACAACAAAGAGTTTTCGATAGGATTCAGACTATGTTTAATCATCTGAATCTTGAGTTTCACAGATGGGTTGGCCCCTGTCCTGTCTATTCCTAACCCATATTCGTCTTGATATCCTTTCCAGGATTGGGGTTTCAGCCAATTTTCAGGGGTCGGGAATGTAAGATTAATGGAATTATACTTACGACGAGGGCAATTGGCATTGGGTATCCTCAGCCTATTCATATACAACATCTTTGCACTGTCTAATCTTGGGATAGTATCTGGTGTTATCATTAGCCCCATTGTCTGAAAAGTAATACATTTCTGCCAGAGCAGCCCAGTACAGAAGGTGCCGTAACCGCAGTCATCCCATGAGGCTCTTCTCCTAGCACAAATATATTTTTCATTTCTTGCGTATGTTCTCCTCCAACTCAAAGACCCACACCCATTATCTCCCTCATCCATTGCCTCGCAGGCATCAAAGGTTACTGACTGTAACACCTTGGGATTATAGAAGTCATGGTTCACCATTACCTTGTTCCCTGCCTGAATCTTTATGGTGTACCTATGCGTTGGACCCTTTGGGTCATAACATTTGACATTCTCTCCATCCTTACAAATGGAGTAAGATGTCCCATTGTAGATACAAGTCCCGGAGTCTCTTTTCCTGAAACTCAGTTGAGTATGGAAAATTAGAGTCTTTGTCACTTGTGTTCCTGTTTTTGTTGTCTTTATGCATTGATCACATTGTCCCTCAGTCTTAGCTTTTGTCTTTATCTCAGTCTCTCCTCCTATCCTGCTCATGAATAAGTAAATAGTCACTAGGCAAATCAGCTGCATGTTACCGCTTCAGAGTTAACTTCAATGGCTGACCGTCCACTGGAATGGCCTTCCAAGGTTTCTCAGATTCCGGTGCCTTCTTGACTCTGCTGTAATGCGTCCAGCCTCCTTCTCGAGTGCGAACTGCAGATTCAGTTGTCAACAGCACCTGGTACGGGCCTTCCCAGCTGGGCTGCAGCTTCTCGCTTTTCCAAGTCTTTATCAGAATGCAATCTCCAGTCTCAAAGGGATGTTGGCTCCCAGCAAGAGGTGGTCGTTGCGCCAATAGTCCCTGTTTATGGAGAGAAAGCAAAGACCTGGACAGTGTCTGCAAATATTTTCTCAAGAACAAATCTTTGAATTCAGGAATTGGATTCCCTATTTTTGCCAAGTAGGGTTGCCCCATTAGCATCTCGAATGGAGAGACCCCAGTGTCTTTCCTTGGACATGTTCTGATTCTGAGTAGTGCCAAGGATAAGTTCTTTGTCCATGGTAACCCATTTTCCAATTGTAATTTGGTCAAATTTTTCTTCAATTCCGCATTCCTTCTTTCCACTTTTGAACTGGATTCTGGGTGCCACGGGGTGTGTAAATCCCATTTCACCCCAACAGCTCCCATCACAGACTGCAATACTTTTTGTGTAAAATGTGTCCCCCTGTCAGAATCAATAGCTTCCATCATCCCATAACGAGGAATGATTTGTTCTAACAGGATCTTGGTTACTGTGGGGGCAGTGGCTCTCCTAATCGGATAGGCCTCCACCCACCCTGTCAGATGATCTTTAATCACAAGTAAGTATTTCCAACCCCCCTTCCCTGGTAATTCGGTGAAATCAATCTGTGCTCTCTGGAAAGGCCAGCTCGCTAGGGGTCGCCCTCTCATTTCTTTTTTCCTTGCTGCTTTCTTGTTTACTTTCAAACATATCAAGCATTTCCAACAGATGCTCTGGGCTAGTGTCCACATTTTAGGACTCCAAAAATGTGGCTTCACAGCTGTCACCAGTGCTTCTGTTCCCCAATGTCCTCCCTCATGTACCTTCTCCAGAATTCCTCTCATTACATTCACAGGAACCACTCTCACCCCCTCTGAGGTTCTCCACCCATTCTCCATCAGCGTACACCCTTCTTTTTCCAAATCATCTTTCTCTTTTCCCTCCGGTTTCCAATCCTCATCCTCTTCCATTTCTAGCAGAGGAATTGATGCCATTACCAGCTCTGCCTCCCCTGCAGCTTCTTTCGCCCATTTGTCTGCCCACCTGTTCCCAACTACCTCTGGGGTGTTCCCTTTCTGATGAGCATTCACATGTACTATTGCGACTTGATTTGGCAATTGCAGAGCCTCCAAGGCCTGTTTCACAAGCTGTAATTGCTCAACTTGTTTCCCAGCCTTGATAAAACCCCTCTCCTGCCAGATCTTACCAAAGGTATGGACCACGCCCCAGGCGTATTTGGAATCAGTCCAGATTGTCACATCAATCCCTTCAGCCAACTCCAAGGCCCTCTTCAGAGCAAACAACTCACACTTTTGTGCAGACCATGAAGAAGGGAGGGAGCCCTTTTCTATGACCTCCCCTTCTCCTGTCATGACTGCAAATCCTGACTTCCTCTTTCCTTCCTCAACCCTGCTTGATCCATCCACAAACCATCTCTCCCCTTCCTTCAGAGGAGTCTCTTCCAGATCCTCCCTCACCTTTGTCATCAAATCTACTTGCAACAAGCAATCATGATCCTCAGCTTCCCACTCCTGCCTTCTTCCTTCTAGGAATTCTGCTGGATTCAAATTCCTGTCTGTCCCAATCACTACATCAGGGCTGGTTCTCAAAATGGTCTCATATTTGAGGATCCGCCCCTCTGTCATCCAAGTTGTTGCCAACTGACTTAGCACAGAAGTAACCTGGTGAGGAGAATGCACCACAAGCCCCCCCCCAAAGGTTAACTTCTTGCTCTCTACCACCAACATAGCTGTAGCAGCCACAGCCTGCACAGATTGGCCATCCCCTCACCACCAGCTCCAGAGTTTTGCTCAGAAAGGTGATGGGCTAGTATTGCCCCCCCCTCTTCTGTGCCAACACTCCTAATGCCGTTCCCTGAGCTGCTGACACATATAGATGAAATGGGAGCTTCAAACTGGGCAAAGCCAAAACCGGTGCGGATGACAGTGCCTTCTTTAAAACTTCCCATCTCTCATCATCTCCCTCTAACCATTCTATACTCCTTTTCCTACCAGCTTCCTGTGCAGGAATTGGGCGAACACAGTGTACTGGTCCACCCAGACTCTGCAATACACCAACAATCCAAGGGGTTCCCTTACTTCTGTCTTATTTCTGGGAGGAGCCAGGCTCATGATCCCTTTCATCCTCTCAGGATCCAAGGATCTCACCCCCTGCTGAATATAATGCCCCAAATATTTCACCTTCCTTTCCACAAACTGGATCTTATCCCTTGAAACTCAATCCTTGCTCCTTCAGCCAATTTAGCAAAGCCACAGATGCTGCTCTAACCTCTTTCTCTTTCTCCCCAGTCAGCAACAAGTCATCCACATACTGAATCAACATGATCCCTTTCCCTTTCTCAAAAGACACTAACTTTTTTTCCAAAGCCTGTCCAAACAACAAAGGGCTCTTGGTATAGCCTTGGGGGAGTACCGTCCACCTTAACTGCTGTTTTCTTCCACTCTCAGGATCATCCCATTCAAATGCAAACAGGTCTCTACTTCCCTCCTCCAGGGGGCATGCCCAGAAGGCATCCTTCAGATCTATCACAGTAAACCATTTGTCGTTGGGAGGGATTCGTCCCAAGATAGTATAGGGATCAGGAACCACTGGGAATCTGGGAACCACTATGTCATTGATCCTCCTCAAATCCAAAACTAATCTATACTTCCCATCCTTCTTCAATACCACCAATATTGGGGAATTAAAAGGTGACATAGCAGGCTCCAACATGCCCTGTTTCAACAACCTGTTGATCACAGGCTTCAACCCCTCTCTCCCCCTTCTACTCATTGAATATTGTGATGTCCACAACTTCATCACCCCAGGCTGCACTTGAATCTTAATCGGCTGAATGTTCATTCGCCCTGCCTTCTCTCCTCCTGCCCAGACCTCATCTGGAATTGCCCTCTCATCTTCCACAGTCATCTTCCACATTCTTATTCCCTTCCCAGTATCACACAACTGGATACCGAACGCAGGCAACAAATCTCTCCCTAACAAATTCACTCCAGAATCAGGAATGTACAATACTTCCGTTTCAATCACTACTTCATTCATCTCCAGTCTAATTTGTTCAAACACACTCACATCCTGTGATTTTCCACTCACCCCAACTACTTTTATCATTTTCTTGGATCTATGTGCACCCTCTACTGGATCACACACAGAAGTCCGGCTTGCGCCAGTGTCTATCAGAAACAGCCGCTCCTGATGGTTAGGACCCACTAAAATGTTTATCAATGGCTCCCCGCAGGTCCTCTTAAAGGAGCCGGAACAGCCCTAATCATCATACAATGCATAACTCCTCTCTTCTCGGTTGGTTGGGCACTCGCGCGCAAAGTGACCTTCCTTCCCGCACTTAAAGCAGCTCCTATCCATTCTGGGCTGTCTCATTCCCATGCCTTTTCTTCTAAAACCTCTACCATGTCCCCGGAATCCTCCCTGATTGTATCCCCCCAAATTCTCTCTTCTTTCTCCAATCTGACCCCTACCAAAATTCCCATCTTTTTTCACCTCATTTTTGCTGCAGCTTGTACAGCTGCAACCATCATTTGTGACTTCTGTTTGGTTTTTACTGTGTCTCTGTTCACAAAAACTTGTTGGGCTGCTTTCAGGAGATCAACCATTCCCATGGCTCCCCAATTATCCATTTTCTGAATTTTCTTTTGGATATCTGGCCAGGCTCCAGTCACAAACTGCATTTTCAGCATGGTTTCAAAGGCAGGTGTGCTAGGGTCTACTCCTGAATACTTGACCAGACTTTCTCGGAGTCTGGTACAATAATCTCCTGGGGATTCATCTTTGCCTTGGTTTACCTCAAAGGCTTTAGTTAAATTTTTCCCTTGTGGGACTGCCAATTTTATCCCCTCCATGATCATTGCTCTCATATCCCTCATACTTGCTCTGCCAGCCGCAGTGTTTGGATCCCAATTTGGAACTGCTATGGGGAATTTTTGATCTCCTGCCATCGCCCCTTGTTGCCCATTCACTCTTGCATCCCATGCTCTCCAAGCTGAAGTCCGAATGAGGTTATGCTCCTCTGGAGTAAATAGATGCCCCAGGATGTACATCAACTCCTGATAAGTGTAATCACTCGGACCCAACCATAGTTCTAACTGTTCGGCCACCTCATGAGCATTTTCATGAAGTTTTGGAAGAGTCTTTTTCAATTCTCGCAACTCGGCTGGTTTTATGGGGGCAGCCACAAAGACTGTCACGGGTTGCCTGCAGCATTGATCCCGTTAGGGACTTCCCTAAGAGGAAATGCATCCACTTCAGATTTTTCTCTGAATGGAAAATTTTGAACACTTCTCTTTAATTCTTCCATTTCTTTTTTCAGCCGCGGATAGGAAGGCGGCTGAGGAGGGGGTTGTGGCGCCGGCAATGGCGGGGCCGCTAGAACATTGGCTGGTGCATTATTCAAGTTAGAATTTGAGGGCGGCGGACTCTGAAGCCAATCATCCGACTCGCTTTCATTGCTCTTCTGTTGAGACATGTATTGTCCCTCGATTGGAGGGACGGCACCTTCAAATTTCACATGAAACCATACATCTATGTATGCAACTTGAGTGGTCATTTTGTGTTGGAGAATATAGTCTCGCAATTTGGTCATCCAATAGATACTGGTTTCCCCCTCAGGACTCCAGTGATATGGAAATTTAGGATCAATTAGAGGGTATTTTGGCCATCGGTCCCGACAAAGATAAATCATCTTTTTCTTTTCGAGACGTTTGGTGAATTCCTTTAGATTCGGGGAGAACCACTGTTTTAGTAGTTGTCCCAGGGGCGAATCTACCGAAATAGGTTTTCTGCCATTGTCAAATTTTCCCTGTCCCGGACAGGCTTCTTCCTGGTCTCCAAGACCCTTGCTCTGTCCCTTTCTCATCTCTATTCTTCCAGACTCCCAGAGCCTTGACTCACCAGTCCCAGTCCTCCAGCAGATGCTGGATTCTCCCAGAGAGTTTAAGGACCCCTATCTTTTTGTCTGCAAATGAAAGGAACAAAGTTTACCTGATCTGATCACTCCTGGACTCTCCAAAGTCAAAAAGATGCATGGACGTCCCCAACTCAGATCGATCTCACAAACTCTCAGCCGGCATTTTGTCTCAGTTCTTTTTCCAAGGACCGTCTGGATTCCCAGTCACCTTGGGGGTCTGACTGAATTCAGGGAGAGGTACCTCTCAATGGGAGGTCGTGGCCACTCTCTTACCTAGTCCCCACTTTCCAGTCGACCACCATCGAGAATCTCAGACGAGCCCCCAAATTGTGAGATTGTGGCTTAAAAGACCACCAGGATTCAAAGTTGATCCAAGGAAAAAGGCTTTATTGAATATACATCTGCAGATGGGTTCCACCCCTTGGCAGCTGGGAGGAACGTAAAACATAGCTTTTGCTCTACTCTTATACCCTAAAACTACCCCCCCCCATTATGCAAATGGCTTGGTTTACAATCTACCTTTCAGGATACAAGCTACAATTTATTACCTCACACAGCAGGCACTTCCTTATCATACACAACCGGTACTTGGCATTTTCAAAGGCATTCCAAGAAAGTTAGATAGTTTAACTAGTTCCTGGCACTTCAAAGACATACCAAGATCAGTCAACATTTTAATTGGTGCCTGGCACTTCTCTGCCTTTAAAAACATTCTTTCCAACATGAGATTTGAGTCATAAAAATGAATACTTTGATCTATCACCTCTCACACATTCATAGTAGAAAGTTATTTTTTCATTATTCACTTATATTGAGGCAAGGAAATAACTGAGTTTCCTGAAATGATTTAATGTTAAGATTAGGATTCCACTAAGATAGAAATATGCAAGCTAAAGTTTGTTTGCTTCAACAAATTATTATAAATTCTTCTTAATATTGAAACTGAGAACTGAAACTGAAACTATATTATGCCAAAACCCAGCATAGAACAATGCAATGTAAAATGTTTATTTAAAAAAATATATAAATAGGAGGAAACGTACATATCTCATCATGGCACAGTCAAAATTGCCACAGTAGAGACTAAAACCCAAAATAATTAGAAAGCTATAAGAATCTATATAATTGGCAGACTATTCCAAAAAATAGATAAAAGCAAGATAAATGTAGAATAATTAAACAACTTCCTTATGCAAAATATACTAGACAATGTATAAAATAGGAATAAAAGAAATATGTTCAAAAACTTTGGCCAAAAACAAAAGTTTTCAGTGAAGATAGGAATATATGATAGAAATATTCTTTCCTTAAGGTAAAGTAGTTTTTCAGGATGTTTCAGGTTGAGTTGGAAATCCCTGGTTATTTTAATGCTGCTAATGTTTTATTTATTTTTCAAAGTTTATAATCCTTCATTTTGTTCAGTTGCCATATACTTACAGAAGGAAGCAATAAGAATGACTTTTAAGGCTCTGAGCAATAGTCCATTAAAAAGGAGAGCAACATTGAGCATCAATGCAAGCTAAAAATGAAATAGGTTTAAGGAGATGGTTAAATTAACATAACTTTGTAAATGGCCTCATTGCAAGCAAGTACTCAAGATGGTTTCAGTGGCAATAACTGTGTGATCTTGTTCTGCAGACATGAGGAGCTTCCAGTCCATGTGTCTCATTCATCCTTCTAGGCCAGTTCATGTACCATGAGTGAGCCCTTCCTCCAATTTCCTCTACTTCATTGCTAGCAGACCCAGATTTCCTGTTAGTTTGTCCAGTACTTACTTTTCCTAGTAGGCATGTGCACACAGTGTCCGAGCTACTCTAGGAACCACTCTGCTTTTTTCTATTGGGGAATATATAACTATATAAATAATTAATAATTTTCTGGCTTCAAGACGTCCCACCCCAAATTTCCTACATGGGACCCTTATCCCATTCTTCCTAATAACAGAGTTTGCAGTGCAACTGATGTTTTGAGACAATTCTCAAAAGCAGATTAATGTGCCACACGTTGCAGTTGTCTAATTCAGATACCAATAGCAGTAGTATATGTGTTCCTACAGATTCACAGTGATACTAATTTACTTGCTTAATACATGTTGACTTGAAAGCTAGAGGTAAATCTATCACTGGCAGGGAAGAAACAAGACCTCCTGTGATCTCTCTAACTTAGACTTTACTGAAGAGAAGGAATACTTGTCATTAAGCTGCATTTATCTCTAACCTACATAGCGTGCTTGAACCAAAGAGAACAACACTTAGCAGAGGTGAGAAATCTCCAATCTGTTGACCAAATGTGGCTCACCAAGTTTTGCAAGTGTGCAGTATTCAATCAAGGTATTGATTGAATCAAAGTATTCATTCCCTAAAGCCTTCAGTCCTCAACTTTCTTTGTGTATAGGAAAATAAAGAGAGAAGGGAATCTTCTCAAACATACATACAAGAGTCACTTCCTCTTGCTGCCAGGAAAAAGGGCATACTTTTTCCATTACAGATAGTGGGAAATTATTCCATTTATGTGGAGATTGGCATGATTAGTGAACATTGGGTATTGTACTAATATATGTTAGAAGCAACTGTCGGCCTCGTTAGGTAGACAGGACCAAGAAATCACCTCAGAAAAGCTAAAACCACTTTTATTAAGATTGGTAATAATAAGAGAACTTTGCAGGTTTGATTTTGCATACCTCCTCCTTGTTATAATTCAGTGATTTAGGGTGCTGTTTGGCTAAACTGCTTGCAAATATCATCAGTTTTTGTAGACTTAAAATATGTACACACACTCACCACCCTGGACTTTGGCAACACATCTTGCATATTTCTGCCAAGATGATCTTTATTGCTTTCTATCTCAACTAAGCACTCCTTCAGAGGATTACCAGTTATTTAAAGGGAATTTGCATATATTGGGAAGGGGGATGTCATTAAGAACTTGACTTAAGTTTCATTTAATTTTAGCATAAGGGATGGCCAGATGAACAAGATGCACATTTTTTTTGTCTTTAGTTATGTCATTTGCCATCCCTGTTCTGGGAAGAATAACTGATTGAGTGTGTACTATAATTGTGTTCAACCATCCCTCCAAGCTTGGCTCCCTTATTATTCAACTCTATTTTTTTATTTGTTAAGCATTGAATTCTCATGTACGTCATCTGAGATGCCACTTTAAAACACTTTTGCATTAAAACCCCATACCTTGAGCTTTTCAGTGCAGCCATACTAAACCTGTGGGAAGAAGGAAGTGTTGCTAGGAAGTGGGCAAGCGTTGCTAGGGTTCTGCCTGCTCTGAGTGATTGTGACAAATTTGTGAGCTGACAAACAAATTAATACTTTGAAATACTTTGTATGTGAACCTAGCAACTGATTCCTTTTTCTTTATCCCAGATATCCCAGTACAAGGATGAGGGGTAGTCATTTTATTTGTCAGCATTTCCTTGTATTTTAAAACCAACTTATCATGCTCTCTAAATGTGTTCATTTATAGTTCTCCTCATCCTTAATTTAGGGCACCAAGATGACCAAGACCGAAAGAATCAGCAGAATATATTGGTACAGGTGTTGGAGTAAAAAGATTCATGTTCTACTCAGCCACAGAAATTATCTCAGTCCAGCTTCTGTATAAGATGGTAGTTGTGAGGAGGATCTGTATAAAAAAGGAACATTGTGTGTCTTGAGCTCTTCAATGGAAATAGGATATAAATCTATTAAATACATAAGCTTCTTGAATTTTTGGTGGTCACATTTGTAATACGCTGGAGGTAAATTATATTTGTTGAAGAAATGTATGCCAGTGGTTCTCCAATGAGCTGCTCTGAGCATACAGCAGTGGGAGGTGCTTAGACTTAGATTGAATAGGCTGGGCTTGATTGATAGGACGTTCCTCCTCCTCCACGTACTCCTCCTTAGCGTCCCCCAGTTTTAGCTCAACCTTCGTGAGGTAGGCAGCTTGGTTGTTCCTTGTCCGGACTAGGAGAAATTAAACAGGGTTGAATTACAACTTATTACTAAATTCTAAATTACTTTCAAACAACATTATTTCGACGGCAAATTGGCAAAGACTGCCGTTGGAATACACATAGGCTCCCCAGGGATATATATCTCGCCTCATGGGCTTTAGGCCAGGAATTGCAATGGCAAGCAAAAGTAACCCCAGAAGGCAATCCAAGCCATCATCTAGAGCCCAAAGTAGATCAAAAATCCTAGGGAGAATTCTAAGGCTGCAGAAAAGGATGCCAAGAGATACCAAAAGGCATTGGAGAAGTATATCAAAAAATGCATGAGAGAGGCTAAACAGAAGTCTCAGTCCTGTTCTCCAGCCAGGCTGGTCTCAGTTCTAGACACCTTGCCACCACCCCTGGATCTTTCAATGTCATCCAGGAGGGCTACTACCTGGCCGGTTCAACCCAGGCCTTCAACATCGTTACCTACCAGACAGGCCCCAGAGGGGACTTTTACCCTGACAGCAGCGGATTGTTGTAACTATGTATCATTGCAACTATGTATCATTGCAACTATGTATCATTGCAACTATGTATCATTGCAACTATGTATCATTCATATGTTTGCAACATTGTATCATTCACATGTAATCATTAACTTCTGTCTCTTCAGTGACCTTTGCAAGGCACGTACAAGGGACAAGGAGCTAGACGGTTGTTAATAAGCTTATCCACATTGTAAATAATCTGTCCGGTATGCAGCTTTGTAAACATGCACATCCTGATGAGATTACCATGTTTGACTTGAGCTTTGATTAAATCATTTTCTTGTAAAAAAATCACAATAAAAGAGCGTGTGCCAAGACATTCGGGGCGCGCTCATCAAGAGGAAACCTCGCTTCCTGTCGTTTCTCTTCCCTTCGCTCCCTATCATGAGCCGCCCATCAGATGCGGGATGGCAGATACCGCATTCTGGTGACCCCGACGTGATTCCCTAAGGGGGATACGTTGCGACGCGCCCATATCTTATCAGCTCGATGGGAGCTGTGCATCGCCAGGCCTGAAGCGAATTGCACATCATCGGATCTGAAACACGGTCTCGACTTTCGTAAGTATGGGTGGAAACTTTTCTCAACAACAGATACAGCATCTGAAGGAATTGAGGGAGTTAGTCGCTTTTTCTTCTAAATATTCTGCTAATTTAAAGGGCTCTCCTGTAAAAATGAAACCTATTGCTACATTATTGGCTTATGTGTGGCAACATTGTCCCAATTATTCAGAGGAAGGGTCCTTAAAAATTTCCACTTGGCAAAAAATTGGTGAACATCTCCATAGTCCTCCTCGTGCACCTATTGGCATTTTGGTCACTTGGAGGAAAATTATGGAGGCTTTAAAAGTCCATTATAAAATAGAAGCAGGGAGTGTGTTTGAATCTCCCCGCCAAGTTATGATAACTTTTCAATTTGCTCTAACTCAGGCAGAAGCTGCTGCCATTATTCAACAATGCCCCACATGTAGTAAGCAAGGACATTCCATTCCCATAGGAGTAAATCCTAGAGGATTAAAAGCTTGTGAAATTTGGCAAATGGATGTAACTCAGTATCCACCTTTTGCCCCTTGGAAATATTTGCACGTTTCCATCGATACATATTCAGGGTTTATTCTGGCCACCCCTCAAAGGGGAGAAACTGTAAAACATGTCATCAATCATTCAATTCGTACCTTTGCCTCGCTGGGACGTCCAAAAGAAATCAAAACTGACAATGGACCTGCCTATACAAGTTCTGCTTTCCAGGACTTCTGTAACAGATGGGATGTAACCCACAAGTTTGGGATTCCCTACAACAGCCAGGGGCAGGCTATTGTGGAACGAGCGAACTTATCTCTGAAACGTGCTCTTAATCGATATTCATTGCGGGAAAAACCCCCGAATCTCCCAGCATTGCAAAATTCTCTTAACATTTGTCTTTACACTTTAAACTTTCTCAATCTGACTGGCATTCCTCCCACTTCTGCTGCTTTGCATCATTTTTCCTCCCCCTCCCCCCCGCCTAACAGACCTCTGGTATATTATCGCAGATTGCCAGATCCTGCCTGGCAGGGTCCCGCTGACCTTCTCACTTGGGGACGAGGCTACACTGCGATCTTACTGCCAGATAAAACCACTTGCTGGGTCCCTGGTAGGGCGGTTAGACCCTATCATGGGAATTCCTCTGCTACATCTGTATCTTAAAACTCTTCCTGACATTCTTGCCTATATCTTCTTTGCAATTTCTACCTTACTTCAACAAAACCTATGCTTCCTGTCAAAAGACTATTCGTGTTAAAACCATTTCATTAACAGAAGGCTATTATACTTGCTCCATGTGGGTACGTCATGAAAATGCTACCCATAGTTTTCACTCTGTCACTTCTGTTTTATTTAAAGAACACTCTACCACTCGCTCTTTTGTTCTTTCTTTACTCTTCCTATGGAAAGGAACCTTAAAATCTTTTCCTCTATTCAATCTAAAACATAGGGGGACCTAAATGTCCTTATATTGTATCATGGGTTTCCCCACCCCAACTAACATCCTTGATGAATTACCAAATTAATCTTGATTGTCATTATTGTAATTATTATCCTTTTTCTACTAATTGAATTCCCTCCTCATTTCGCAAATGTTCTACAACTAACTTGTCCATAGCCCTCTCTCCTGCTTGTGATCCTGTCAACAAATGACGCTTCAAAAGAACTGTCCATGACAATCCGCAGAAGCCTCATAGAAGATATAATATTACTTGGACTATAACTGACTTTCAAGGCGTTCGTTTAGGTTCTACAACCAATTTTTCTTGCATAGAAGACTTCTACCCACCACTTCAATTCGATTTGGCAGACGCACCCACACAACCAGGGGATATCCTGCAATCTACACCACTTCAGGAGGAACTTTAACATCACGCCTGAAAGGAATGTATTTTATCCCTGGCAATAATTTTGTTTGGACTTGTTCCACCGGTCTCATGGCATGTGTCCACGGGGATGAAATTGTTAAATCTAAATCATTTTGCATTCAAGTATGGCTTGTGTGTATAATTCTGATGATTTTATATCCCTACAGGTACCCATGGAATACCCCTCTTTTGCAAAATCGTAAAGATTTAGATCTGTTATTTTTTTAAAAAAAACAAGGGGGATTGTGTGCTATGCTTAAAGAAGAATGTTGTCTTTATGCTGATAGCAGGGGGGGGGGTTTGTTTTCTATTTCACCATGGTTTACAACCTTTTTAACTGCATTGGCAGGATCATTAATAATCATTATATTGATATGTATTATGGGACCTTGTTGTTTTAATAGAATATTGCAATTTTTAAAAATTAATTATCCTCTGCTGATGTTAATGTGCTATTGCAAGCTCATGTTATATCCTCAACACCGGACGAAAAAATGTCATTGCTGAGTTACCGCTCCTTGGACAACCCTGACGCTGACGGGTCGCACTCTTACCTAGATGACGGGGACGGCGAACATTTCATAAAAATGGTTCCTGTCTTCTCGGACAAGGAAGAAGACTCGTCATAAATAATAAAAACAGAGGAGATGTTGTAACTATGTATCATTGCAACTATGTATCATTGCAACTATGTAGCATTCATGTGTTTGCAACATTGTATCATTCACGTGTAATCATTAACTTCTGTCTCTTCAGTGACCTTTGCAAGGCACGTACAAGGGACAAGGAGCTAGACGGTTGTTAATAAGCTTATCCACATTGTAAATAATCTGTCCGGTATGCAGCTTTGTAAACATGCACATCCTGATGAGATTACCATGTTTGACTTGAGCTTTGATTAAATCATTTTCTTATAAAAAATCACAATAAAAGAGCGTGTGCCAAGATATTCGGGGCGCGCTCATCAAGAGGAAACCTCGCTTCCTGTCGTTTCTCTTCCCTTCGCTCCCTATCATGAGCCGCCCATCAGATGCGGGATGGCAGATACCGCAGCAGATGACCTTCTCCTGAAGGATATCCCTAGCAAAATGAAGGCCTGGATGAAGATGGCGATTAGACGGGGCATCACAGCTGGGGTACAGCAGACAATGATGGCCAGGCAGCCTCCACCCTCAGACTGATTCCCAATCGATCCAGTCGCTATGCAGGATGGACCTTAATTATCAGCAGGTACCTCATCCAGAGGACTGATATATAATTCAACATACACATCCACACAATGTACAGGAGGCGGGAGAACAACAGGAACAAATGGAGCAGGTTGGGTAAGGGTCTTTACACAACAGTGACCAGGCCCTCTCAGAGGCAGATTCCCTGGAAAGAGGCATGTCAGACGATGAAGGCATTAAGCCTGACCAATTGACCTTTACAGGTCTATTCCGCCCCCAACTTTTCAGATTTCTGTTGTTCAAGGCAAAAACTACTGCCCACCTTGATATTCAATCCCCCTCAGTCCAACAATCTGTGCTACAAGAGGAGTCAGATGATTTAATCTTCTCCTAACCAATAACGGAAAAGGACATCATACCTGTTCTGCAGATGATCTCGGATCTTGTCCAAAAGCAATGGGCCTCTTCAGCAGCGTATCCCCCTCCTATAGGATATGATAGACATTTTTGTAATTTGGCTTCTGATTTCTCAAAATTTCTCAATACCCCAGCAGCAGATGAACCAGGGTAACATTGGCATCCTCCTCTGTAATTCCAACTGAAGCAGAGGAGGCATTCAAGCCAGAAGATAAAAGGGCTGAGTTGTCTCAATGTAAGGCATATCAATCAGATGTGTAGGCCATAAGAGTGGCAACAGCCATATCTTTTTTCACTAGATTGTCTCTCAGATGTCTCTGGCATCTGAGGGAGACCATTCCAAATTCCAACATCAGGGCGCACCAGGATATCACCAAACTAATAGCAGCCGCAGAATTCTCTGTGGATGCTATATTCAATTCTGTCAAATTCTTTGCTCGAGCCATCAGGTTACAGCTCGTCGATTGCTATGGCTCAGGCATTGACAAGCAGATATCAAACACAAATGGAAGGTTGCTTCTTCCCCAATATCGGGAGATAAATTGTTTGGCACTGCCCTGGACCCGCTTCTGATAGAGATAAGAAGCAAGAAAAAGATTCTCCTCTCTCTTTTTCGTTGATCAGAAAATAGACCTTCCCAGCCCTTTTCAGAGGGGTTCCTTTCGTCCCTTTTACCAGAGACAATTCTCTCCAAGATTCCAGAGAGCGTCTGGATTCAAGAATAACCAACAATCAGATAGATCCAATCTTGGGGATAGATACCGGAGGGGAAGGCAAGGTAAAAGAACCTTACATGGGGCAGGAAACAGAGGTTTCCGATGCCCAAATAGGTCCAAGGACTATGCCCCTATTGGGGGAAGGCTAAAGCTTTTTGCAGACAGATGGGATTCCTCTACACCTTGAGATGACAGGTGGTAGCCCTGGCTTCCATAGTCACCTGGAAGGATCTAAGATCTATCTCACATCACCCATGCATACAGAGTTTTCTTCGAGTTGCAACAAATTTATGTCCTCCAGTGGTACACCACTATCCAACCTGGGACCATAACAAGGTACTCACGGCCCTTACAAAGGCTCCTTTCGAACCACTGAAAACCATGAGTCTCCACTTTCTCACCTACAAGGTGGTTTTCCTGGTGGCAATATTGTTACCAGCATGTTGAATATCTGAAATAACAGCCTTATCAGTCCGACAAGGCCTCTGCATTTTTCATTCTGACAGAGTGGTTCTTCTTCCAGACCTGATTCGTCCAGACCTTCATTCCAAAAATTAATTCAGCTTTTCACAGGGCACAAGAACTGGTCCTTCCAAACTTTTGTCGGAGACTGTCTCAGGGGTTAGAACATCAATGGCATCAACTAGATGTTAGGAGAGCTCTCTGTATGTACATACACTTCATTTTAGGAAAACGGAGGTACTCTTCATTGCCTTTCAGCCAACCACTCAGGGTCATAAGGTATCACCTTTAACTATAGGCAGGTGGTTGAAAGCCACAATAGCTAAGGAATATGAGACTCAATCATTACCAGTTCCCAGGGGCATAACAGCGCATTCATCAGGAGCGCTGCGACTTCAGCAGCTTAGGCCACACCAATGACAGAAAAATGTCATGTGGCAACATGGGCTTCTCCATCTCCCTTCATTAAACAAGACAAAATTGATGTATTTGCCTCAGCTGAGGAGTCCTTCAGTAGGAGAGTTTTACAAAGGGTCCACATGGAGCCTGAGGGGACTCCAAGCCAGATGGAGACCCTCCCATAGGACAAGCCAGGCTTTGGTATGTCCCACTGCTGGATGCTCAGAGCAGCTCATTGGAGAAAGGGCATTTACCTGATACGCCCATTCTCTGTGAGCTGTGAAGAGCATCCAGATCCACCCAATTTCTGTCTGGTGGGTTCCTGGTCTGGCCAATGACTACAAAAGAGAGAGAGAGAGAGAGAAGTAAACAAAAAGAGGGTGAGGGTTTCTATCTCTTCGTCTTTGCAAAAGTTGGGGGACGCTAAGGAGGAGTACATGGAGGTGGAGGAGCATCCTATCAATCAAGCCCAGCCTATCCAATCTGAGTCTAAGCGCCTCCTACTGCTGGATGCTCATTGCAGCTCACAGAGAACGGGCGTATCAGGTTAAATACCAATGGCCTTTCTGCTCATCGTGTATGCAGGTGGTTTTGCTTACCCTATTTTGTTTAAAGAAACAGCCTTCCCCAACCTAGCCAGATCTGTTGGGACTATAGCTCCTAGATAATCAGCCAGCAATTCATTAGACTTTTTAATCTAACAATATGAAAAAGAAAGATAACCATTGGGGAGAAGGCTGTAAATTTTAATAAAACCTCAGATAAGATGTGTGTGTGTACTTGTATAAACACTAATGTAGATTTATGGTTTTAATTGCTCTTTGTTTAGAATTGTTTTAATAAGAGATGGACAGCAAATAAAATTAATAAGTAAATAAAAACAGACTGAGCTATTTTAAGCTAAATAAGAACCCCAAATCTAATTCAGTGGAAAATTAAAATGAGATGAGTGCATGCTATAAGAAAAAAGCCCTATTTTTAAAACTGCTTTTCTCTAAGAAAAAAACAGTTATTGTCATGATATAGGAGTAGAATTTCATCTGTATTAATTTCTATACTTTATGATTTCAAGAAGGAAACTCAAAACAAATTAATAATAAAATGTGAATACTAAAGAAATTTGTGTATTGCATAATTACTGCAAAGCATATGTCAGTTGAGGTATTCCATTTCCAGAATAGTATTAATTTGGGTGACTGTCTAAAAGATGTTGCCAAATTTATAAAGGATACTGAATTGATGTTATGGATTATCAACATTTGCTGAATGTTGTGGCAATCAAACAAGCACTGGAAATATTGTCTTTTGTGCCAGCTTGATAGTTCTCAGAGGCATCTGAATCTGAACTCTCAGTGGTGAGTTACAGGTCTGTTAAAATTCCTGTGGCAAAAGTTGTCTTACTAGACGATTCATAGGAGATCTATGACTAGATCTCACCTTTCAAGATCAACTGTAGGTCAAGGGTGGAAAGTAATTACATCTTTTCCAATATGTCAAGATCAGGAATAGGGACATATTTCATTAACATTATTTGTTTAAGAGATACTATAGCTTTTGCCCCTGAAAGAATAGACCGAATCAGACAGAACTTTTATAACATGTTGAAATAGTCTTTTCAATTGAAAGTGCAACCTCTTCATTTTAAAAATTATACTATAATGAGAGAAGGGGGAAACCTGGATTGTGAGCATAACTTGAGAATTCATCAGTAGTTTTGAAAGAAAATTCACATTTGTTCTTTGCTTGTCTGAACCTGTAAGTCCCTTTACATTATAAAACTCATCACAAGTTATTAATAATTCATAGGTATATGTTTTATGAAGGATGTAAATCTCCTCCTGGCTTTATACATTTATTTAATTATATTTATTATAACATTTATTAAGCTATCTGAAATTGAGCAGATTCTAGAAAGCTTACAAAATTTGTATAATGAAAAGAGGATATATCCAAAAAGCAAATTAAAATAGTAACTAAAATAAAATTCTAACGTTATAGACCTATTGAAAATGCCATCACTTTAGACCATTAATGCTGGGAAGCTGAAGGAAAGAGCTAGGTTTTGGCTTGTTTTCAGAAGGTCATGAAGATGGCAGCCATTGAGCTTCAGGAGGCAAGTAATTTCAAAGGAGAAGAGCTGATGTAAGAGAATGCCTTTGGACCCCCTCACAATCTTTATACTGTTTGGCAAAGACTCCTCAGGGCTCTCTAATGGTCTGGGTTGGAGGGATAGAAATGGTTAAGGAAAGATGGTTGTTAGGATACCCAAGTCCTTGGCCATGTAGTAACAAGTAACAACCAGCATTTAGAAACTTATTGCAGGTAGTCTTGATTTATGACCAGAATTTCAATTGTAAATCATTGGAGTCATGTTAGCACCCACATGGCCAAATCTATTTTTTTTACCATTTTTTCAGTGGTTGTTAAACAAATCCTGTAGCCATTAAGCAAATCTGTTCTCCTGAATAATGCTTTTTGCTGGAATCTGGAAAAAATATTGCAAATTATGATCATGTGTCTGCAGAATACTTCAACCAGTCATAAATGCGAATCAGTGACAAGTACCTAAAATGCAGCCATGTGACCACTGGGGAGGAGTTTTTTACAATGGCTGGAAATAGCTTATAAACTATCCTTTCCGAGACTTTTTAAATTATTGTTAAATGACAGGTTATAAATTGAAGATTACCTACAGTAATTAGCAGGCTCCCATAGCAGCGGTATAATATGGCATGCCACGACTGACCACTGAGCATATGTAGTACTGTATTCTGAACCAACTAAAGTTTCCAGGTGATCTCCAGTGGCAGCCCGTATATAATGAATTGAATAATCTAAATGAGAGGCAATAAGGGCATCCTCAATCATGTTCAATGCATCCTATTTCCAGGAGAAATAGTACCTGGTACACCATCCAAAGCTGTGCAAAACCTCTCCTGGCCATAGTGATCATCTGGTCTCTAAACATAAACCACAAATTCATGAAGACTTTCAGACTGCAAGCCTTTTCTTTCCAGGGAGCACACACTCAGCAAGAACAAGAAATGGTTCAATCCCAAAATCAGCTGACCTTTTCTATCAACCGTCTCTCCATACCGTTGGGATTAAATCAGAATCTGTTTTCCCATCAAAATCCTAGCAACCTTCAGACATCACATTGAAACGTTTACCTCATCTCACAGAGGACTGAATTTGAGAGTATTATCCACACTGATGATTTCCTCTCTGAATTGATCTCTCCTAGCAGTTGTATGGAAATGAATTTTCTTTCCTTCTGTAAAATATAAATGATAGAAATTAATAGTTTTGTTTGTATTTCTTTTTGCATTAACAACATTTAAATGCTCTAAATAAGAAAGAGCTAGATGGGGAATGTCTTTGTTTCCATAATTGCCAAAACCTCTAACTGTGCTGGGCTTGTAGCCACCAAGTAGTCATTGCTTTTGTAAGATGTTTTCCTGCTGATTATACCACTTTCTGTTCCTCAGATGACTCCAACCCCAGCCTCCTTGATATATGTTAAGAAAATGGCAGCAATTAGGTAATTGATTTATGAGCCAACAAATCATTTTCAATTCCTAGCAACAACATAGATTTTCTCCATAATGATGTATCCCTAACTGTTCTCCCAATGATATAATTGAGTTCACCCTATTTACTGCAAATTGCCCTCCTCTTCACTTCTTTCCACTTTTCCCAACAGTAGAGTCTTCTACAGAGAGTTAAATAGAACAATTTAAACCTAGACTAGGGCAAAGTTATTAATAGAATGTGTGGGAAAGAGAGGATGTGAGGATGATGTCTTTGATTGTGTGGCTGTTGTATCCCTGGTGCTAGTAGAGAAGATGTTGCTTGGAGTGGAATGTCCTCACGTTGTAGGCTAGGCTCTCACGGTGCATTTTTTGCGGTGGGATGACTGCTCAAAAGCATCATTTTCTGTGCTGAAAACAGAACAACTGGCAGACATGAATACGTCTCACACGTGATGTCATTGTCAAGAATGAATCTTATCTGTACATATATAACTTCCTCTAAAATGAAATTGATAGAATATCCAGTCATTATTTTTTTCATTTAGACATTAAATGGGGAAAAATCTTGACATCTTTTTCAAATTTCCAAAGGTATTTTAAAGCTATGGTTAAATTGTTCTATTGTTATTGCAGAAGTTTTTATGAAAAAGATAAACTTTCAAAGGCAGATTTAACAATTGGAAAGTGGATGCTACATATAAAAGTAGCTCTGGCATAGATAAAGCTTCTGATTAATATATTACATATTTCTTCCTTGTTATCTTTTGGAACCAGATTAGAAAATCAGTTCTGATGGGAATGCTGTGATTAAAATATTTTCTCAGAAACCCTGGAGATTTTTTGGATGTTTAGTTTTTCAGTGTTTTGAGATAAAGCATATTACTATGAAAACATACTACCATTGATCCTTCCCTTTAATACTCAATTGCAAGGAAGCAGTGTTTTGAAATGCACTCATTTTGTAAAAGGTGAATTAAACAGGTCTGAGTTGAGTTCTCTATCAAAGATATTCACATTGCTTCACCTAAGCCAGTGATGGCTAATCTATGACACGCTTGTCATTCATGACATGTCGAGGCACTTTGACTGACACGCCTGTTGGTGTGGGGAAAACCTGCACATTTAGAGGCTGCCTGTGCTCTGCTCCAATCCCTGCTCCCTGCTTGTTACGTGGAGGCGTGGTGTCACTGCTGCCGCAAGATCTTTGCAGCAGAGAACCAGTTTTAACTGCCAAAACTGAGGTTTGTCAGTTTCATTACCTCAGGAACGCTACAGGAGGAAAGAAGATCCATAAGGTTCACAGCCCTGTAAGGTGGCCTTCCGATCCCCACATTCTGGACCTGCAGCCCTGAGACCAGGGAGATGAGTTTCACAGCCCTGTGTGATCACCCCAGCCCAGTCCGTCATAAACCAAATTATAGATATTTCTTGAAGTGACACACAACCCGAGGAAGGCTACACTTTTTCCCGTTTTTTGACACACCAAGCTGAAAAGGTTAGCCATCACTGACCCAAGCAATAATGAGGTCTATTTGAGTTTAACTTACATGGTATCCCTCAGAGTTCTGCTCTGTTGTCAATGCTTTTCAGTATCTGTGTAAAACTGAAGAAAACATTGAGAGATTTGGAGTTGATTGCTTTGAGTACATTGAAACTCTTCCACCTGCTTTTGTGTAGCATTTCCCAGTAGAGATGTGACATCTCCGTGCCTATTTGTAGTTGGTAATAGACTGAATATGTGATAATAAACTGAAGTTGAACCGGGAGAAAGCTGAGGTTCTCTTCTGATGTTTAGAGAAAAGTGAAAGATTGTTATGAAATACTCTGAAATGGCCACACTCTCCCTGAAGAAGCAGATTTGCATTTGGGGCTGTTTCTAGATCTGAAATCTCTTTGGTTTCCAAACTGCAGCAGTGATCAGAAATGTGTTTTATAGATTTTGATTGGTATATTAGTGGTGTCCCTTCCAGGAACAAAATTACTATAAAGATTTGGTGTGTGTACTGCCAATCTCCAGCTTGAATATTGTGTGCTTCCAGAAATGTCAGAATATTGGTTGTCACACCTAAATGAAGCAATATTGATTTACCTCAACAAGGTACTTTGCAGTGTGAAAGGAACACAGAGGCCCTTGTTGAGAAAAAAATGCATTCTTTTTAAGGAAGTGGGTTTCATTGCTGTATTTTGCAGCTGCAATCAAACTTCTTGGGGTAAAGCAAACAGGTAAAGCAAATAAATGAAACTTCATTTGGGGGTTAGAAATGAGAGGGCTAATTTGTTCTGTAAAGAAGATGGGAGGGAATGTTTTGGTTGAATATTCACTGAAGTAAAACAATATTCTGATGTTTTCCATAATCATGCTACTTATTAATTTATTTTATTTTATTTGTTTTATTTTATTTTGTCAAGTGATTATAAGATAACATATATGAATACATGAAATGGATACATATAAGAAAACAAACAAACAATAAGACAGGGACGGTAGGCAGGTTGGTGCACTTATGTACACCCCCTTCAGACCTGTTAGGAAAGGGGTGAGGTGAATAGTAAAAAGTCTAAGGTTAAAGTTTGTGGGGTTTGAGGAAGAAACCACAGAATCAGGTAGTGTATTCCAGACATTGACCACTCTGTTGCTGAAGTCTTATTTCCTGCAGTCAAGTTTGGTGCGATTAACCTTGAGTTTGTATCTATTGTTTGCTCTTGTATGCTTATGGTTGAAGCTGAAGTATTCGTTGACAGATAGGACATTGCAGTGTATGATTTTATATACTAAGATCGGACCAAAGGCGGTGTAGTTCTAGGTTTTCTAGGTCTAGAATTTCAAGTCTGGTGGCATAAGGTATTTTGCAACGAGTAGAGGAGCGGCGAACTCTTCTTGTGAAATATTTCTGTACTTTCTTAACTGTGTTAATATCAGATAACGTAATGCGGGTTCCAGACTGATGAGCTATATTCAAATAATGATCAAGCAAATGTTTTGTATGCTCTAGTTAGTAGTGTGATATTACCAGAGAAGAAGCTGCATAGGTTTAGGTTAACAACTCTTAATGCCTTTTTGGCTATATGTAGTTACAGTGGGCTCTAGCGCTTAGATCATTAGAGAAGAGAATTCCAAGGTCCTTGACAGAGTTTGGATCATCAACATGGGCTTGTCTATTCAGCTTGTATTTTATTTTCTGATTTTTTTTGCCAATATGTAAGACAGAACATTTATTTGTTGAGATTTGAAGTTGCCATTTGTTTGACCATTCTGATACATTGTCAAGGTTTTTTTTTTTTTTAAAGTTTTCATTTTTTACAACAAACACACAGACAAAACATAAAATCCTCTTTCAATTATATACATAGAGTGTTTCAGTTGGTTACAACCTTTTTGCTACCCTTTTTTTTAACGTTACTCACAAGTTATATAAATTCTCACCTTATCAATCTAACTTGTGCTTATGTAATATCTATTATTAATCATTCATTTGACTAAACTATTTTTCCATCATTCTATACGAGATATTCTAAATTTCATTATGGTTTAATCTTATACATTCATCCAATGCTTACATATTTTGTATTATATTCTATATTAATCTGTTAACTTTTATTATAAAGCTTGCTAATCTATTTCTTTACCATGTCTTTATCTAACCATTGGTAAAATAAATCACATATCATATAAAATTGTTTATCTTCTTGTTCTCTAATTTCAAATGTCAATTTACTCATTTCGGCACAGTCCATGATTTTCTTAATAATTTCCTCCTGCATAGGTATTTTTTCATTTTTCTAATTCTTAGCAAATACAATTCTAGCCGCTGTTAAAACATTTACAATCAAATATTTCAATTCTTTACTGTATATTTCTGGTATAATTCCCAATAAGAATATCTCAGGTTTAAAGTCTATGTGTTGTTTTATCATTTTTTCTGACCATGTGTGGATTATAGTCCAATATATTTTTACATCCGAGCATGTCCACCACATATGGTAATATGAGCCAGGTATCTGATGACATTTCCAACATTTATCCGATTTATGAACATCCTCGCAATTCTCGTCGGGGGTAAGTGCCACCTGTAAAACATCTGACACAAATTTTCTTTATATGCAGTTGACATTGTCATTTTATAATTTTGAAACCACAATTTTTGCCATTTATCTAGGTTAATCCCATATCCAAAATTTTTCTCCCACGCAATCGTTGTTTCTTTTACTTGTTCTTCCTCTAACATAAACTCCAACCAATGTCCATAAAGTTTTTAAATTACTTTTTCATCAATACCTGTCAAAATGTTATCTAAGTCACTCAACTTATCATAGATAACTTCTATTTTAACATCTTTATCAAATCTAGATTGTATTTGCAAATATGAAAACCAATTCATTTTTACACCTTGTTCTTTCAAAGCTTGCATAGATTTAAGTTCACCCTTTTCATTCAATATCTCACCATATCTAACTGTTTGTTCCTTTTTATATATTATTGGATAGGAAAAAGCTTCAGTAGTAGATAACCGTAGTAGAATTTTTAAATAATATTGTTTTTTATCTTCTCCCAGTTTAGAAACAATGCTTTTCGAATATAATGTCTTCTAAAATACCTCTGCATTTTAGTTCCCTTATACCAGAAGGAGGCATGTCACCTTAACAGCAAGTCATGACCTTCTAAATTCAAAAGTCTAATATTCCTTAGTGTTATCCACTCCTTTACCCACATCAAACTCATCACCTGTTAATATAATTCCCGATTGGGCAAAGCAAATCCTCCTCTTATTCTTGCATCTTGTAGCAATTTTATTCTCACTTTCTTCCCCTGCCAAATGTATTTTAGCACTATTTTGTTTAGATCTTCAAAAAAATATTTTCCTAGTCTGATTGGAATTGTCTGGAATAAGTATAAGGCAAAACATTCATCTTAATTGTAGATATTCTCCCAATCAATGATAATTGTAAATTTTCCCATTTTATCAAGTCTGTGGCAATCTGTTGTTTGAGTTTAAGATAATTGTCCTCCTTAAGTGTGCTACACCTTGGTGTTATATGTATCCCTAAATACTTAATCTTATTTGTGACCTGGATCCCCAAAACTTCCTCTAATTCTTTCTTTCGTCTTGCTAATATGTTCTTTGTTAAAATCTTTGTTTTATCTTTATTTTCAAACCTGCTACTTTCCCATGCTCTTCTATCTTTTCTATCAGTTTAGGTGCTGACTCCAATGGATCCTCTAATATGAATACCAGGTCATCTGCAAAAGCTTGCAATTTATACTCTTCTTTTTTAATTTTCATTTCTTTTATTTCTTTTTCTTCTCTGATGTTTCTATTCAGCACTTCCAGTGTAACACAAACAACAGAGGTGACAATGGACAGCCTTGTCTAGTCCCTTTTCTTATATCTATAAAATCTGTTAACTCTCCATTTATCATAGCCTTTGCAGTTTGTTTACAATATATCATTTCTATGGCTTGAGTAAATTTTTTACCAAAGTTCTTTTGGTCCAATTGTAGCAGCATAAAACACCAATTCACATTATCAAAAGCTTTTTGTGCATTTAAAAACATCAAAGCCATTTGTTTTTTGGGATGTTCCTCAAAGTATTCCAATGTATCTAAAATTATTCTCATATTGTCTTTAATTTGTCTCTTCGGCAGAAATCCATTTTGATCAGAATGAATGAAATTGTTTAAGTATCTTTTCAGTCTTCAGAACAGAAGCAAAAAAACTATAATCTGAGTTTAATAGTGATATAGGTCTGCAATTTTTAACTTGCTATGGGTCTGTGACCTCCTTCAGTACAAGTGTAATATATGCTTGTGACCATGTTTTGGGTATTCTCTTCCTTGTCATAACTTCATTCATAACTTCTAATAAGTGAAGATTCAGTGTTTCCTGAAATGTCTTATAAAATTCCACTGACAAACCGTCTGGACCTGGTGCTTTCCCAGTGTTTTGCTTTTTTAAAGCTTCTATTAATTCTATCATTGTTATGTTACTTTCTAAGATTATTTCAATATCTTTGGGTATCTGGGGCAAATTTGCTTCCTATAGGTATTGTTGAATTCTTTCTTCCTGAACATTCTCTTGATGGTACAATTTTCCATAATAATCTTAAATATATTTTTTCTTCTCCCCATTTTCATAGCATACATGTCCTTGTTCGTTTATCAATTGATTTATCCTTCTTGAATCTCTTTCCTTTCTCAATTTATATGCTAGCAATCTGCCTGGTTTATTTGCATCTTCAAAATAGTTCTGCTTAGCATTTTAAATTTTTTGTGCTATTTCCTCTTTTTCCATTAGCCCCATTTTATGTTTAGTTATGTCCATTTTAATTTTAATGTCGAGGTCTTTTTGAAGGGTATCAGTATTGTCTGTGGTGTTGAATAGCTTTACATCATCAGCAAAGAGAATGCAGTTGCTCTTAATATGATCACAGAGGTCATTTATGTAGAGTATGAAGAGAATTGGTACTAGAACACATTGCCTTGGGGGACACCACTGTTGACAGGTACAGAATTTGATAGGACACTCCCAATTTTGACCATTTGTTGTCTGTTTGACTGGAATGCTTCTATCCAGTTATGCAGGTGTCCAGAGATACCATAAGATTTTAGTTTTAGTAGTAATTAGTCATGTACCACTAAATCAAAGGCTTTACAGAAGTCTATGTAGATTGTATCTATTGCTTAGCCCTAATCGAGTTGTGTAGTCCATATGTTTTTGCAGTGTAAGAGTTGCAGATTACAGGATAGTTTTTTTTCTGAAACCAAATTGTTTATTAGAGAGTAGGTGGTTTGTCTCTAAGTGGAGGATAATGGATTGGTTAATAATGGATTCCATGATTTTACAGGTGACGCAGCATAAAAAGATTTTCAACTAGGCTGGGGTCTTCCTTTTTGAAGATGGGGATGACCGTGTCTAGTGACCATAGTTTTGGCAAGGAGCTGGTCCTGAAGGATTTTTCAAAGATTATGCTTAGATGTTCGGCTATGGCAGTGCTTTTTAAAGAAGTAGGCACATATTCCATCCGGTCCAATAGATAGAGATGGTTTTAGATTGCGTAGTGCTTTTTCAACATTGTCTTCTGTAAAATCGATATGTATTAGATCATTGTAGTAGTCTGTGGTTTGGCTAGGAAATACTGGGCATGATCCATTGCTGTTTACAAATACTGAGCCAAAGAACGTGTTAAAGAGGTTGGCTTTAATGGTGTTATCGTTGCAGTCTTTACCATTAATTAGTCCTTTCAGGAGTGGGATGGATCTTGAGTCTTTTTATTTTTGTTTACAAAATTGAAGAAAGCACGGGTGGAATTGGTGCATAGAAGGTTTTCCTCTTGTTTAATGTGATAATTGGTGCATTCAGTCTTTATCTGGTGGCATAAATTATGTATCTAATTTTTGTATCGGCTTTTGTATCTTTTCTCTATGTTGGGAATGTCTTATAAGCCACTTGATAGATAATGATTTTCTTGAGAGAAAGCAAATAAAAAGCCAAGCCTTTGAATTTTTTTTGGAAAATTTAAAAAAAATACCATGAGTAATGTCCTTAGACTGTTGAATTTTTGTTTGTGCATATATGTATGTCACACAGATCATTCACTCTTTATTATAAAGGATGGCCCTTATTTTTTTAAAAAAACCATCCTTTAGATTTATTTAATGTAATTTTTTGTTGGTTTTGCTCTTGCACTTTCTTTTGTAAAGCAAAATTATAAATATAATGTTTTTTTAATCCTCATGACCCTATTTTAGGTTCCTCGCTTTTTCAGTTTGTTCTCCTCCTCCTCCTCCTCCTCCTCCTCCTCCACCACCACCACCACCAAGAAAATACAGTTATTGTAATATATATGCATATAAACTTGCAAAGTGAAATAGAATATGTACAAAATTGATTTGCCACATATCTCACCATGGGGCTACTCAAGGTGACTTACAATAATAAAACAGGGAAATGAAAAGAAATGTAAAATGTAAACAGTAGTAGAATAATGGAACAATAGAAGAAACAATGGGGGGGGGGGGAAACCACCAATGAGAATACATCTATATGAGAATAAAAAGTGGATGCATGGTGTGGTGGTCTTCCATGGAAAGAATGAGACACAGGCTGGTGTACTTGGGATGGGAGCCCAGAATAAAATTTCAGTGCTTCTTTTTATTGAGATTTTTGTGCATAGTAAGCAATTGCATTGTGGATTAATAATTAGATATAGTACAGGCTTGTTTGCAGTTGTCTAAGCTGCCTCTTTGTTTGTATTTGTTCTTATTGTTCTCTTTTCTTTGTACTATCTTAGTGACCTTTAGACAGGCATGAATGTATAAGGCATTATATTAATCATTGCTCAAGCTCAGGCCAAAGTTTATTCCCACATCTCCCCTGTTTTAGTTTTTTGATGATCGCGGATGCCTCGGTAGCTTTTTGCCATCTGCAACAGCAATTCTCCTTCCGTAGGCTTCACCCGACATATTCCTAAAAGTCCAGGGAGACATTAATACAACAGCATACACAGAGAGAAAATATAATAAGCAAAATCGCTCCAACAATTAGGTGATGAATCCATGAACCATCTGGCAACCAAGACCAAAGTGCAGATCACATGTCCAGTCCCTCGTCCTTCGATTGTAATGGATTCTCATTCAGGGTTTGTTCCATATGCTGTATAGTAGCTGTAATGTTTGGAGAATAATCAGAGATATACATGGAACAATGTGTATAAATCACAGCGCAAACTCCCCCTTGCGCTGCCAAAATAGTGTCCACCGCATATCTGGTTTGCAGGACAAAGTCAAGGATTTTTCCTTGCTCTTCTTCAAGCAGCTTTAGCGTTTTAATGGTGTCTTCAAACATAGTAACTGTCCAATTGTTTAAACGATGCAAATCTCTATAGTTCATCATGACTCCTAAAGGAGGAATAACTCCCCTTGATATCTGTGTCCAGTAATCATGATTCAAAACAGAGTTTACTTCCGTTGCGGAACGCGCATTGCGGATATGAGCAGTCCCCAAAGATTTTAAAATGACATGAGATGGGATTACTTTCCCAAAGGTGCAGACTCCTTTCCATCGTGCTGGCATGCGATCATAGGCCATCCGTCCACACAGCAACCATAGATTTCCTCCCAGGAGATGACCAACCTTATTTGGCTCAGCATAGATTCATTTTGCAAAGGATTCCATTAACATAGCCAAATAAGTGGGCGGTGGTGCGTATTTCCCATTTGCACATTTGGGCAGCTGGTTTTCTATCATGATGGGACAACATGTGGCAGGGATAACTGGACACCAATTTTCATTGATCAAAGATATGATATCAAATTTAGAAATATTATGTACAAAGTAACTGAGATTTTTAGTTTTCATGTCATCTGGATAAACCCGACTTCCATTGCTAATAACAATTGTTTTGTTGCAAAACGGATATGTTCCCAAGTAAGTCATATTTTCTACCGTCTCATTGTGGGTCCAGCAGATACCCGCCACCTCTTGGATTCAGTTTCCAAGATGCAATGTATTTATGTTACTTGTAGTCCAACTGTTAGACCACATCCCTGAACAACCATAGCATTGTCCCTTATACTAGTCACCTTCGGCCAAAGGTACTGCAACCATTGGAAGCCCTGATGTTTTGTGAGTTGGCATGTGCATACATACCCAACAATCAGTTTTATTATGAAGGTTTGCTAGCTTCCCCATGTCCTGGATCAACGTGTTTCTTTTCCATTCCCCCAAATCCATCCCCTTGCCCCTTTGGCTGATGATAAGGACGCACACAGCGAGCAAGAACCCAAACAACTGTCCCCTCATCTTCAACAGCAGCGTATCCTCAGCCCCAAGTTATCAGCGGGACAGGTCCTTTCCACGTTGGATCTGGTAGTCTCTTATACCGAACTTTCAGTCTTAGCGTACCTGCAAAAGGGGAGGAAGCAAAATGCCTACTGGCTGCTTTAGCAGTGGGAGATCCTGTCATGTTTAAAAAATTTAAAGTGTGCAAGATAATATTAAGAATGTTTTGTATGTAAGGCAAGCCATATCCATCCACTTCCCCTGTTTTTGTTTTTGTGTGAAGGAGTGCTTGTTTTAGCATCTGATGAGCTCGTTCCACAATGGCCTGACCAGTGGAATTGTAGGGAATGCCAAATTTATGTATAATTGACCATCGATGAAAAAAATCCGCAAAGGCAGTGCTAATGTAAGTAGGGCCATTATCGGTTTTGATCTCCATTGGTGGCCCCACATGTGTGAAGGTACGGAGACAATGGTTGACTACATGTTTTGTAGCCTCTCCTCGTTGAGGTGTTGCCATAATAAATCCTGAATATGTATCAATGGTGGCATGCAGATGGTGCCATGGTTTGAAGGGAGGGTGTTGTGTGACATCCATCTGCCATAGTTGACAAGCAGATGTTCCCTGAGGATTTACTCCTTGAGGAAGAGCAGTGGATTGAGCACTGCAACTAGGACATTGTTGAATAATAGCTGCAGCTTCTGCAGCAGTGAGACCAAATTGTTTACAAAGAGCTTTAGCATTTTGATGAAAATAGCTATGTGAGTCCCATGGAGTAACAGGAGAAAGCGAGAGACAGGACATGGCCGAGGCCGCTGCGTCAGCCACCTCATTCCCTTCCTGCAGCTCTCCGGGAAGTGGCTGGTGGCTGCGAATGTGTGCGATATGTAGAGAATGTGTGCGAGAATGAAGACAGTTTTGCAGAGCTAGAAACAAACCCATAAGATTAGCATCAACAGATGGAGAAAGATAAGCAAATTCAATGTTAAGTATCAATTGATAAACGTAAAGAGAATCCACAATAAGATTTAGCGGTTCTTGTGCAAATTCCTGTAAGGCCAAAATGGCAGCAGCTAATTCAGCCCTTTGTGTTGATTGCTGAGGAGGGGTAATTTTTGTTTTTCATACCCCTTCCTGTCTCCATGCACAAGCGCCTTAGGTCTTACCACCGTCCGCATAAACGGTCACTCCCCCAACTGGCTGCTTAGCAATAACTGAATTGAAATTTATAGATACGTTTCGAAGCAATTGGAAACGAGGGTCACTGGGGGTGTGGCAAGAAATCTTCCCTGGCCAATTTTCAAGAGCAATTTGCAATTCAGTGGATTGACTATACCAAGTTTCCCACAGAGTGAGGGAGATAGGTAAAAATAGCTGAACTATATCTATGCCATATAAATGCATACTGCGATTTCGGCCTTTGATGTTTAACTCACTATAAAGCATAGCCATAGTAGAAACTGTTTTTCGGGGAGTATTTTGCAAATGCAACCATTCAGTGATATAAACCTGAGCTTCATGTAATTGAAATAAAGCTGCAGTAGGCAAGGCTGGAGTTTGTAAAATTGCCAAAGCAAACGGAGTATCAGGAATGCATCGATCAACCCAACGCTGCGTTAAAGCCGCATTTACATGTGTCAGTACCTTCCTTTGTTCTGCTGATAAGGTTATAGCAGAATCCAGTCTCGCAGAGCCCTTTTTCTGATGCAGAAGACATGGGAAGTACTAATCCCACTGTTTTTTCTGGCAGTGGCCCATGCAAATGAGTGTCCTCAATGTAAACTTGATTAGGAAAGGTCACATTAATTGAGTTCAACATTTTTAAACCCAAACCTGCACTCCCAGTAATTGTAGGCGATGCTTTTGTGACAGCCTTGGGAGCGGGGCTAGCTGCACGCCCCAAATTTAGTTTCCCGGATTTTGGTTCTGATCAGAGCGACATTGATTTGCCCAATGAAACCCTTTTTTGCATTTTGGGCAGACCGATTTTGGACGGACGTCCTTAATTTTGTTTTTGTTAACACCCCCAAGCACATCCTAGATCTGACCAACCACTACCTATCCAATACATACTTCGCCTACAATGGACAAAAATACAAACAAATAGAAGGAGCACCCATGGGATCACCCCTCTCACCTGTCATCGCTAACCTCTACATGGAACACTTTGAAACACAAGCTCTAGAAAAATATGATCACAAACCCAAACTCTGGCTCAGATACGTAGATGACACCTTCGTAATCTGGCCACACGGGAAAGAAAAACTGAACAACTTCCTCACACACCTCAACAGCCTACACCCCAAAATACAATTCACCATGGAAACAGAAGCTAACAACCAACTTCCCTTCCTAGATGTCTTGGTATACAAAAAATCCAATGGCTCCCTAGGACACACCATCTACCAGAAGAAAACACATACAAACCACTATCCACACGCACTCTCACACCACCATCCAGCACAGATCAATTCCGTAGCTGAGACACTCATCTCCAGAACAAAATGCTTAGCTGACGAACAACACCTAGAGACCGAACTACACACTCTCACCAGCGTGCTGACAGCCAATGGATTCCAAAGAAAGAAGATCACCCACCTAATCCAAAAAGAAACCCCAACCAAAATCCAAGACAGAGAACAAGAGAATGGCAAAGCCCTCCTCCCATATATAAAAGGCACTACAGACAAAATCAGCAAGATCCTCCAAAAACACAACATTAAGACAGCATTCTGCACAAACAGAAAGATATCCACCATCCTAAGAAACCCTAAGGACAAAATCGAGTTAGAAAATCAAGGAGTATACGAAATCCCTTGCACTGCCTGCCCCACCACATACATTGGACAAACTAACAGAAGAATAAGTGCACGCATTGAAGAACATAAGAACTCAATCAAAAAGGAAGAACCGACCTCTTCCCTGGTCCAACACCTCAAAGCCACAGGACATGAGATTGACTTTAAAAATACCAGAACTATCACCAAAACTGAACACTTCAGCAGCAGAATAATCAGAGAAGCCATAGAGATAGAAAAACACCCACACAGCATGAATAAACGAGATGATACCTCCCGCTTACCAGCCATTTGGAAACCCGCCCTCATGAACAGACGAGTACCTAACATGAAGAATGACACCAGACCCACACCCCCGAGAGCCACACAAGATGCCACCACCACACTTCCACGTAGAAAGCAGATTCACATCCACACAGAAGATGAGACACGACCACGGACCAGAAGCCGCACTGCAGCTGCCTCACTACCCACTTCAAACCACTCTGAGCCATACATGAAGCGAACTGACCCCCACCATGAAGATGCAGCACGACCACGAACTCGAAGCCAAACAGCAAGATCACAGCTCACCAGCTCAAATCCCCCAGCAACTAAGACTAACCTGAGCACAACCAAGCCCCCACCTGAATAGAACATGCTTCCAGCCAATCAGAACACAGCCAAACCCCCAACCAATGAGAACACATCCCCACCCAATCAGAACACAGCCAAGCCCCCACCCAATCAAGTCACACCCCCACTAGCAGTTAAAAGGAAGAAGCAGCTGCAAGCTCACATCACTCTGAGAAGCACAGAGCTGAAGACCAAGCCTGAAGATGATGAATGAGACTTCATCGAAACGTTGCCTAGATACTTCCAATCTTACACGGGAGAAAACCCGAATAACCAAAGATCCATATATATATATATATATATATGAAAAGAAAAGAAGGAGAAAACAACTTATAGACGAATTTATGTGTTTTTTATACGTATACGCATAGATAACCTTTGCATGCAGATAGCATAAAAAAAAATAAAAATAATAATAATAATAATATTAATAAATAAATCTCCATATCATTCATATATATATATATATATATATATAGAGAGAGAGAGAGAGAGACTTTACTACCGGTTACCACGTACACATTAAATTCCAAAAGGGGAGAGCGGGCCAGTTCAAACGTCACCAGGCCCTACTCAGGCCAATTCCAGGCGAGCCAACCGCCCTTTACTATTTACACTGTTATTATTTCAGTTATTATAATTATCAAAATGGCAGATGACAATCTCTCTAAACGACCTTCCTTGAAGGCTAAGGCAAAGTCCCACTACTTGCGCAGGCAGGACAAGGAACCCTCCAAGGCCTCCCAACGAGACGCCCTAAGGGGCCATAAGGCGTTGGAAAAGGAGTTTGATAGGCGTTCAAGGGAGTTCCGCTCGGGGCCTACAGCCCTTCCTTCTCCCACCCACTCTACCTTTAACCAACCTCTTCCCCCTCCAGACTGGTCTTCCCTATCTAGGCGCAGCCCGCTTCAGGGTCACTTGACCCCGGGACCACCGACCAGACTGACCCCTGAAGCTACCTTTATGCCTACGGCCGCTGGTCTGCGTCAGCAAGAACCCTCTACATCTGAGATTCCAGACCACATCGAGGCTTGGATGGAATCGGCTATCCGCCAGAGCATTGCAGAAGGCCTGCAGCACATGTCCAGATCAGGCTTCTCTCCACAGGCTCCCGACTACAACACCCTATCCATCAGATCCCTTCCACAGCCGGTTGGTCAGGTATTCTCAGAGGGACAGCCCTCCTCCCGTAGGGGCCCAGGAGGAGGAGGAGGTAGGGGACTTTGGCGACTTCAGGGAAGAGGAAGAGGACTCCCGGATGGGATCCTCCCATTATAGTGAGCCCCTCTTAGAGGCGGACCTCATGGAGGGGGAGATGTCGGAGGACGAGGGGGCTTCTCCCGACCAATCCATATTCGAGGGGCTGTTCAAGTCACACTTGTTTAAATCCCTCCTCTTTCAAGCCAAGAATGTCTCTGGTCTTCTTTCCCAGTCTCCCTCTGACTGCCCCCCCCGCCTCAGAGAAACCAGAGGACTCCATTTTCACACAACCAGTGGTGGAAGCTGAGATCATCCCAACCCCATCCATCTTCGTAGACCTAGTGATGAAGCAACTTGCTTCCACGGGAGGCCCCTACACCCTCTAACCTAGACAAGAGATTCTTCAATCTCGATTCGGCAATGTCTACCCTGCTAAACATCCCGGAAATTGATGATCCCATTGTGGGCCTTGCTTCCTCCTCTACCCCCAGTGAGGCCCTAGAGGCCTTGAAACCTGAGGACAAGCGGATGGAACTGGCGTTGCGCCGAGCCCATCTATCCGACGCTTGGGCCATTAAATCAGCTACGGCCGCTTCATTTTTTACGAGGTCCTCTATCCGCTGGCTCCGGCAGCTGAGAGAACCCGTCCCCGCATCCAATGTGAGGGCACACCAAGACATAGCGAAACTGGTGGCTGCAGCCGAGTTTTCAGCTGATGCCACTTACCAATCGGTAAAGTTCTCTTCCAGAGCGATAACATCCCATGTCACAGCTTGCCGCCTACTGTGGCTCAAGCACTGGCAGGCGGATATTAAAAACAAGGTCAAACTGGCCACTGCTCCCATCAAGGGGGACAAATTGTTCGGCCCGGCCTTGGAACCCCTGCTGGTCGAGGGCCGCAGCAAAAGGAAGTAACTGCCCTCCCTTTTTCGGAGGCCAGACACAAGAGGCCCCCAGCCCTTTCGGAGGGGCTTCCCCCGTCCCTCCTACCAACTCCCCTTCCCGCCCAGATACCCGAGACCCCCTTCCTTCCGCTCTCAGGACCGCTCGGATTCAGGCGACAGAAACAGACGGGGCGGCAACTATAAGAGGCCCTTTAGGGGATCAGGGGGAAGGCCCTACTGCCGACCCAAATAGATTTTCTTCCTCCCTCCCCATCGGTGGCCGCCTTAGACACTTTGCCGCTCAATGGGAAAATCCACATCCGATGCATGGGTTAGGGACACCGTCAGGTTCAGTCTCGCCCTTGAGTTCTGGTCCGCCCCTGCTGATTTCTTTATGACATCCCCCACTTCAAGAGATCCCGCCAAACGGGCACTAATGGATGCAGCCATCCAACACCTTTTGGACATCCAGGCCATTCAACCCGTTCCACTGGCCCAGAGGGGACGAGGATTCTACTCCCACCTCTTTGTGGTGCCCAAGCATTCTGTGGGATGCAGGGCTATATTAGATTTAAAATGGCTAAACTGCCACCTTATCCAGCGCAAATTCAAGATGCACACCCTGCAATTGATTCTCTTGGGTACCAGGCGGGGTGACTGGTTATCCTCCATAGATCTCTCGGAGGCATACCTGCACATTCCAATCCGGCCCTCTCACCACAAATTCCTTAGATTCTGTTATAATAACCATCACTATCAATACGTGGCCCTCCCCTTTGGTCTTGCCTTGGCCCCTAGGACCTTCACCAAGGTCCTCGTGGCACTGGCTGCTCACCTCAGAAGCGTGCCCGTCCGCCTTCACTGCTATTTGGACGATATCCTCATTCTCTCCCCGTCCAAGACCCAGGCAGTCAGGGACACCAGAGCCACCCTCTCCGCCCTCCTGGCACATGGGTTCCTTATTAATTGGAATAAAAGTCAACTGACCCCTTCCACCCGAATCACCCACTTGGGAGCCATAATTGATTCGGGTACAGAAAGGGTCTTCCTCTCTTTGGAGAGGTTTCTCAGCATTCAAGCTCTGGTCAAACAGATTAGGCGATCAAGGAGGGTGGCGTTACTTGACCTTTCTAAATTATTGGGTAAGATGTTTTCATGCATCTCAATTATTCCCTGGGCCCGTTTACACAGCAGATCCCTCCAGTGGTTCCTGCTCCCATTCCAAAGATCCGGAAGAAGCAACTCGAGGTCCAGAATCAAGGTGCCTCCGAGGGTCCTCACGTCTCTCCTCTGGTGGACCAACCCTGCCATCAACAGGGGCCACCTCTTCTCAGAACCTCAGCAGCTAACCCTCACCACGGACGCCAGCCTATCCGGTTGGGGCGCTGATGTCAACTCGCTCTCGGCACAGGGCAAGTGGTCGCCGATCGAGCAAAGATGCAGCATCAACTGGCTGGAGCTTTACGCCGTCCACCTGGCCCTGCGCAGATTCCTCCCCTTGGTACGCGGGCGTCACATCCTTATTCTCACGGACAACGTCACGGCCAAAGCCCATATCAACAGGCAAGGAGGCACCCAGTCTATTCAGTTGATGAGGGAGGCTGAATGCCTTTGCCGTTGGGCAGAATCCAACCTCCTCTCACTCAAAGCCGAGCACATCTCCGGAATCTCCAACATCCAAGCGGACTGGCTGAGCAGGGCCACGGTGGATCAAGCAGAATGACGCCTTCATCCATCCCTATTCAAGGAGTCGTCCAGAATATTCGGCCTCCCGAGGGTGGATCTCTTTGCCTCCCCGTCCAATGCACAGCTCCCACGGTTTTTCTCCAGGTACCCGTCTCACGGGTCGGAGAACCACAATGCGCTACAATGCCCATGGCCCCCAGGGCTCTTATATGCCTTCCCACCGCTGCCGCTATTCTCAGAGTCATAAAGAAACTCATTCATGAGAGGGCAGACCTGCTCCTGGTGGCTCCTTATTGGCCCAGGAGACCGTGGTTCGCGGACCTCCGCAATCTGTTGGTAGCACCCCCATGGAGGATCCCCCTGGACAGGATCTCCCTTTCTCAGGGACCCCTTCTGCATCCGGAGCCCCAATGGCTCCAGCTAGCTGTCTGGAGGTTGAACGGATCCGTTTGACAAGAGAAAAACTCTCCAGTCAGGTAATTGACACTATTTTGGCTGCCAGGCGACCCTCCAACACACGAATTTATGATGCCACTTGGAAGGGCTTTTCCAAGTGCTGTAGCGGGTTCCAAGTTGACCCCCTCTCTCCCTCTATTGCGCAGGTCTTGGAATTCCTTCAAGAAGGCCTACGTAAAGGGCTTGCCCCCAACACCCTGAGACGGCAGGTCGCTGCCCTCTCAACTGTTGTTTCTTGTGATAATTTCAGTTCTCTCTCTCATCACCCCGGGTTAAAGCTTTCCTTAGGGGCGCCACCAACTTGTGCCCTCCGACTGTTCACAGGTTTCTCACATGGGACCTCAACAAGGTCCTCGTTTCGCTTACAAAGCACCCGTTTGAACCCTTGAGGAAGTCCTCCCTTCAATTTCTAATGTTTAAAGTAGTTTTTCTAATGGCCATTACTTCTGCTCATAGGGTCTCGGAAATAGCAGCTTTGTCAATCAGAAACGATTTATGTGTGTTCCACGCTGATTGGGTGGTCCTTCAGCCCAACCCCACCTTCTTACCTAAGGTTAACTCACCCTTCCACAGGTCTCAGGAACTGGTCCTCCCAAACTTTTGCCCCAGACCCTCGAGGGACAGGGAAGCCCTTTGGCACACCCTGGATGTTAGAAGGGCCTTGCGCATATACATTAAGCGCACTCAACCCCTGAGAAGATCAGAATCCCTCTTCCTCTCTTTTCAGCCCAGGGCATTGGGGCTCAAGGTCTCGCCCTCAACCATCAGTTGCTGGATTAGGGTGACTATTGCCAGGTGCTATCTATCACAATCTCTACCCGCTCCTGGGGGAATAACCGCTCATTCCACCAGGAGTGCAGCTACTTCGGCGGCTTGGGCCACACAAGCCCCAATTGCCAACATATGTCGGGCAGCCACTTGGGCCTCTCTGTCCCCATTCATCAGACATTACAAAATAGACTTATACGCCTCAGCAGAGGCCTCTTTTGGCCGACGAGTCCTACAGAGGGTCATCAGTGACCTGGAAGGGCTTCCGGCCCAGACGGAGTCCCACCCGTAGGACAGCCAAGCTTTGGTATGTCCCACTCTCTGGATGCTCCGAGCGGCTCGAGGGAGAATGGGCGTTGGTTCTTACCTGATGCGCCCCTTCTCGGTGAGCTGTGAGGAGCATCCAGCCCCACCCTAACTCCTCCGTCTGGCGGGTATTCTAGTTTCAGCCAAAGAGCCAATAGTTGTTTAGAAGGAATTCTTAACCTTTCTTCTCGTTATCGCAAAAAGCTGGGGAAAAGGCTACGTGGAGTCACATGAGGGGGCGGAGCGTTTCCTCAGCTAAAGCTCAGCCTGCAAGAAGAGGACTCGGAAGCACATCCCACTCTCTGGATGCTCCTTGCGGCTCGCCGAGAAGGGGTGTATCAGGTAAGAACCAACGCCCAATCTCTTCAGGCTCTAATTTCCCCTCATTGAAAGCCTGATGCATCATTGTTTGAACTTTTCCCATTTTTGATTGGATTTTATCATTCACAGGCATAGGCTGTGGAAATGATAAAGCACACTCCAGTTTTGGGGAAGGCGGGTGCAATACAATTCCTTTATAAGGAGGAGGTTCTACTAAAGTTTTTAAAAGAGATTGTTGCTGGGTCTCTAAAGCAGTCATAACAACCTTCCAATATATCAAAATTTCAGCTGTTGCTTGTGGCTCTTCATGAAGGATAGTTCCAATTCTCCTCCATGTGTCTAAGTTTAAAGAGCCTTTCTCTGGATACCAGGGACATTGCTGCCAGATCTCTTGCAGCAGCTCTCTCACATTATCTTTTGAAAGAACTATTTGCTCCCCTCCCAGAGGGTTTAAAGATAAAGAAGTTTGTCCTGACTAACTTCAGCAGCTCACTAACATGACGTTCCTGTGGCTGAGAGAGTTTTCCCCCCATGTTCCCTGAATAATCCTATTGTCCAGCAATAGTTAAGTACGCACTTTACCTATTCCAGGTGAGGAAACACGGAGGTCCAGACACGTACCACCTGCAGTGGATCACGTCGGGGTCACCACTTGTGGTGGTCTCCCATGGAAAGAATGAGACACAAGCTGGTGTACTTGGGATGGGAGCCCAGAATAAAATTCCAGTGCTTCCTTTTATTGAGATTTTTGTGCATAGTAAGCAATTACATTGTGGATTAATAATTAGATATAGTACAGGCTTGTTTGCAGTTGTCTAAGCTGCCTCTTTGTTTGTATTTGTTCTTATTGTTCTCTTTTCTTTGTACTATCTTAGTGACCTTTAGACAGGCATGAATGTATAAGGCATTATATTAATCATTGCTCAAGCTCAGGCCAAAGTTTATTCCCACAGCATGGGAAGAAAGCAAGGGGAGAGGTGGTTTGCTAACAATCTAATAGCTGCCTCCAGTGTGGTACTCTGCCATTGGGTCCCCAGGCCAACTGGCAGAGCCAAGTCTTCAGGCTCTTATGGAGGGAGAGGAAGAGTGAGGCAAGTTTCATCTTGGAGCATAGGATGTTCCAAAGAGTGAATGCTGTGGAAGAGAAGGCTCATCTTCTGGATCCCAGAGTTTTTACAGACAGATTCTGCAGTAGGCCCTGCCTCCTGGCATGAGGTGGATGAGTTTGTCCTAGTGAGATGAAAAGGTTCATCAGATAGCCTGGACGTATGCCATTAATGGCTTTAAAGATCATAACCAACACTTTGAATTACTTCACTGAGCAGAGATATAATATGGGGGCCCAAAGACTGCTATGTTGCTGCCATAGTTTGTGCCTGCTGCAGCTTCCAAATGGATTTCATGGGTAGCCCTGTGTAGAGTGCAGTAGTCCAGATGAGAGATAATCAGAACTTGAGTAACTGATTCAGGGAGTCATGATCCAGCAAATTCTTGGGGAAGTCAAAATGGATGATATTATGGGTCTAGCTTTGCAATGCATGATGGATAAAGTGACGAGGTCAATGTTACAATTCTCTGTCCATTTTGCTCATTTCCTTCATTCACCTCCAGTACTTATGCAAGAATATACACTACTCCTGGAATATTCTGGCCCTTCTATGCTTTCTCACCCTGGGTCAATGCCTACCTGGTTTCCTGGTGAATAGAAGTTTTCCCTTAAAATGTAAATTGGTGCCTCTATGGGATCAACTACCACCTTCCCAAATTCATTTGTGTTTTGTCCATAATCCAGACCTATTTCAGATTTATTTTTCTCATTCTGAATTCTCAGTAGTGTTTGTTGCCATTGTGCACCTGCTCCTTCTATTTTTATTTAAAAGAAATTGGTAGCATTGTATTTTATGGCATTATTAAGATTAAAATAGAAAAAAGAAAGGTAATGGAGTGTATTATGAGGGCCATAAAAATGACCTTAGAAAATTATTAATGAGGTGGCAAGGCTCCCTTCCTGACAGCTTGCTTACCATATTCAGATTTACTGTTAGCCTGTGTGGTGAGTGTGTTGTAATTCCCAAAGTCTCTTACTTCACAGGACTGTTTATGCGCAAATATCTTAAAATGAATTGTAATTGGAGAATTGGGGAAATAATATTTACCACACTGTTAGAGACATTGGAAGAAAAAAAGAAAGTACTAGTAACTGAACCACTACAGCGGCAGATCTTCGGGCAATGTGTAATTTGCTTTTGTGAGTATTTATGCAGATTAGTTTATATAGATGCATCATTTGTTAAAAAAAAAAAAAAAAAGATGTTGAGACTGATACATGAATTCACAAATTGCCTATCCAGGCTTAATGCTTAGGGGAATTAGTTATAATTGTTCAAAAGGTTTTTTTTTTAAGTGAGTGAGCGATGACACACTAAACCGTTTATCACTTTCTCACATGGCAGACATTCCTAGATGTTCATACAAACTAATGGAGCCTGAAATAAATTGTTGACGTGTGGATGACTCCTCTTCTGTGTTATAATCAGCCAAGTTACTCCATCTAGTTTTCCATTTTTCTACTCTGTTGTCAGCATTGTGGGCCCCAGGAGCATGGATTACTTTAACTGGATTGTCCTGAGTTTTTTATGCTGTATTGACTTAACTAAAAGGTTTTGCTTTTGTTTCTGGATTTGGTGGGGAAGAGGATGATACTTTTGCAAACTTTTGACTTTCTCAAATATTGTTTCTGTTGTCTCTATTTGTATGTGGTAATTTTTTAGGATGGCATAAAAATCCACATTTGCATCTATATTTTAAGAATAGCAGGAATGATATATAAGCAATGCAAAAAAGCTGTTTGGTTAAATTCTTGTCATATGGATTTGGATTGGATTTCTGTTTGTTTTAATACTAAGATAAGCGATTAAAATTTTTAGCTGTGCCAATTAAAACATTTATTATTAAAAAATTTAATACTAATAGCTGTTCTAATATGCTTGCCTGTTTTAATAAAGGGACAAAAAGATTCCTTGTAGCTGCTCATAAGTGTCCAGTTTTGAGAAGTGATAAGGGGAGCAAGAGATAATAATGAATGTTAATACTGCCTAGAAAGCAGATAGGGAATAATACATCCAAATAGTAACTAGGTTCTGCAATTGCAGGGCAGGTTGATAGATGGGAAAGTGGTCAAAATTCCAATTTTATTTTTAAATGGAATCTTTTTTGGCTTAATTATAAAGTTGAAGACTTGCCCAAACATATTTAGATTCTTGGATTGTGAAATGAAATGGAGTCCCTTTCTTATACAGTTCTTGGGGATGGCCATTAAAAGTCCAGAGTGAATACTTGTGTTTGGTATTATATTTATGCGGCTGCATTACAGACTAGGAGTTGCAGCTACATGTTTGCCAAATTTGAAAACCAGGTCCTTGTAAAATATTAAAGTGCTTTGTGAAGATCATGTGTATATGATTTCTTTTTTTTTTTTTAAACAAATTTTATTAATTTTTTACAGAAAACACAATACACAAACATACAAAACACAAAACATAAACAAAACTAAAAGATCTTTTCTGAAATTTGTCTGATCCCGGGTTAAAACTCTTCTCACAGACACAAATTCAAACATCATATTCACTTTGTATATCCTTCCATATCTTATTATCATTTTCATTTTTTTATATATATATATAAACCATTTTTATCAATTTTATAAAAACAATGCACAAAAAATCAAGGCATAACAGCTTATAAATTCTTTTCTAGGAAAAAATAATAATAAAAAACCAATAGAACATAACAATTCCAAATTATAGTATCAATACTTTATCTATTTAACTTCATATCTTATCCCTACTTCTCCTTTTCATCCAAATTATTTCTTGTTAATTAAAATTTTATTGCCTTTTATCAATATACAAAATCCAAAAAAAAAAAACCAAAACAAAACCTTTATATATCTTTTCATATCTTATTACCATTTTCAATAACATTCTTTGTCTGTTCTATTTCCAACTATCCATTCATCTTTTTTCTTTTACTATACTTCTCCTATACACCAATTGGGGTAACGTCTATAACTCATTACCCTAACTTAAAAGTACTTCGTATAACAATTTTTCTTGGGATTCTGTTTAAAAGATTCTAAAATTACATAATAAATTTTATACTCTAAACACACATATAAAAACACAATCTCATATACCCTCCAGAATCCCTCTTTTATCCTAAATTAAATTCACCCATTGTCTCTAAATAAACTTTTTTTCTTTAGATCTTGCTTCCCCCCATTGAGGCTTCTCCTCCCCCCCTTTCTCTCTTGCTTATTCTTCTCCTTGCCCTTTTTACCCCTTTGTTTTTCCTCCTCCCTTTTCTTACTCCTTTTCCTTTGCTTTCTAACCTTGCCTCCACCTTTTTGCTCATTTTTCTCTTCTTTGGTTGTTTTTATAATTCTTAAAATCCCCTTTTTCTTATCCTTTTTCTCCTCCTCTCCGGAAAGGACCCATTGTTCATCAAAGATGGCTTCTTCTTCCTCTTCTTCCTTGTCCCAGTCCTTCTGCTGCGTAATCAACTTTTCATAAGTACATAACGCCATTTCTAAAAATTGAAACAAAGCGCCCAAAGTATCTTCCTTTTTATATTTTTGATATTCAGCCTTTAGTTCATCCACAAGCGATGCCATTATGAAAAGAGAAACTTTTCCCAAAACAACCACAAGTATTTTTAATCAAAAACAATTCAAAAAAAAGTTCCAAAAGTTAATACTTTTCTTCCTTCTTCTCTTTCTCTTTCTGGGGCTAATGTTTAATCAAAGAGGTCCAATTACCATATATCTTTCTTTGGGATTCTAGGCAATCTCCTCCTTTTTCAGCTTCTGCTCCAATTTTTTCTCCTCTCCCTTCCCACTTGCGATATCGATTTTAAATAATCAAAAATCCATACCTCCAACAAGGGTTTTCCAATTTCTTAAATGTTTCAATGTCCAAAAATCCTTTTGTCCCTTAGCTTCAACTCTCAAAACAATTCACTTTCAATGTCCAATATATCCAAACATTTCTGCTGTTTCCATGGGGTGGGAGAGTGAAGAAAAAAAAAAAGTTCCCTTTAACAGCTTCTCCGCCGCTTTCGCTCTTCTTAGGGATACAATGTATCCTCCAGCAATTCAAACAGCTCAGTTCCAGGCAATTTAAAGGATGTTACTTGACCCGGCTCAGACATCACTTTCACTCTTCTCCTCCAGCGCAATCTTACCCGGTTGCTGGCTTCTTCGTGGCAGCCATTGCTGACCGCCGCTCCACCGCCTTGGGAAAAAGGGGTTTTTCCGGCAAAGGGGGGGTCTGCGACACCCCCACCCCCCTATCCAACTCCCCTCTCTCTTCAGCTGTCCCTACAGGGCAGCCATATCCCCCTGACCCATCTGGATCGGGGGTACCTCGACGGCTAGCACAGCAGGAATCGCGAGCTGTCGTGAATTCCTGCTGCCCCGAAGCCACGCGAAACCGGAAGCCCATGTGTATATGATTTCTGACACTTGAAGAGATTCACCCTCTCTCTTTCTCTTTTTGTATTTTTCTTTTTATGCCCAAGCCATTTAAGGTCACATGACAAAAATGTTTTCCTTCTTGATTTAGGAATGAAAGAAAAAAAAACCTGCTTGGAACATCCATAACTGCCCCAAGTTTTTATATTTGAATGTTGCACTGTAAATGGATGATCAAATACAAATAAACAAACATTTACAGAATGACATCCTTTAATTCTTGAGTAAAAGTGGTAAAACATCTGGCACATGGCTTTGGTCTCAGTAGCCCATTTAAAAATGAATTTGATCATTTCAGTGACATTGCCTTATTAAATTTTATTTAATTTATGTTTGAATTTTTCTGCAGGTCTGTCCATGATTATTGTAAGTAAGGTTGGATTTTAACTTCATAAATTTCTGAAAGATGACCGATGCCAGAAACAATTTCAAGGCAGTATATTGTTTATCATGAATAAGGACTAAGTTTACACAAGACCTAAATTACTGTAACCTAATTTCTGAGTTTTACAATATATTAAATAATAGACTGATTGAATAATCTGGGCTCATACAAAACATTAAAAAACATATAATACCAAGGTGAAAATTAACCAAGCTTAGCAGCTTGTATGAATTCAGCTATCAGACTAATGGGCACCAAAGAGATTAAGTGAATGAGAGGAGTGGATGCATAATACAGCATGTTTATTTAAAACTCTGTAACAGGAGCTCTGATGGTATGCTTAGCTAATATGAGTGACTACATATCCTTTTTTTAGAGAGCAGTGGTCTTTTGGAAGCATTATGTCCAGATAACTTTCCAATTTTAATTTCTGTCAGTATTAAAAATAAACCAGTCATCTGCAGGAAAACAGTTAATGTAAGCTAAGGACTGGAAGTTTAGTAGCACTTCATGACATGTCTGGGTCAGAGGTCATCTGAGACCTTGGCAAGTTGTAAGAGAAAACTGATGTACCCTGGATAACAAACTTAACCTGTTCAAGGGCATTTTAACTGGTTCTGAGTTAAATATATATATTTTTAATTCATTCATTTTTATTAAGTTCTCCATAAAAATGTTGGCTTGTTTTAATATTTTGCATGGTTTCTTCTCAAAAGTTTAGATACGTCCTTCACCTTTTCCTTTCTGTGGCATCATGATATGACTGTCATTGAGTGCTCTGTGGCTAATAGGCATATTTCTGGGCAGCTTGGATCCTATAGATTGTTAGTTTATGTGAATTTATAATGTGTATGGAAAACATATTCCTTGCTTTCAGCCAGATTTCTAGCTGTGAATGTTAACAACTGTATGAGAGCAGCATCCAGTACCGATTTTAAGTGGTTGCATTCTAATATGTTAAATATGATGTCCTATTTGAATATCAAAAAGATCTGCACAACTGCAGGGGAAAAGAGATGAATCTTCCCATCTTGCTTCCTTACACTGGAATTGCACTGAGTTAAGACAGAAAAAAACGTGAAATGACAAACATATGGAGAATTTTCCCCCTCTTGAAGTAAAAAAGAATCCTCCGGTTTTTTAATTTACAAAATCCGGCACATAATCAGCCAACAAAGACGCAGTAGAAGAAATATGTAAGCCATATTTCCAGCATCCACAACAGAATTGTGCTTCACATCCAACTGATGAATCTGGGAATTCTTGTACCAGTACTCCTTGACCTACAACCACAGCTGGAACCAAAAAGTCTATCACTAAGCAGTGCAGTTGTTAAGTGAATCGGGCCCAATTTTACTACCTTTTTTTGATCAGGTTGTGAGCAAATCACATGGTTGTTAAGAAAATCAGGCTTCCTTCATTGACTTGCTCCTGAGAAGGTTACAAATGGTGATCACATGACCTGGGGGATGCTGCAACCCTCTGAAATACACCCTTGGTTGCCAAGTATCCAAAATTTGATCACAACCCTGGGGAAACTGCAGTGGTTGTAAGTATGAAGACTGGCAAAAAAATCATTTTTTAAGTGCCATGGTAATTTTGAATGGTTGCTAAATGAATCGTTATAAGTTGAGAATTACCTGTAATTCACTTTGAACAGAGACTGCTTCTGTGTACTAGAGGGATAATTGAAATCAGTTATTTTGCATGTCCCCTTTATGCAGACATTGAACAAGAATTATTATCTCCTGGTCATTTTTAATTTGTTTTATATTAAGTTGTGATTGTCAGCTCAGTCTTTTACTTGTTTGACCACAGATAAATATTGAGTGTTCTATAATTTGTACAGTACTCTGTAGTATCTTTTCTAAGCTTTTCCTATATTCTTTAGAATACTGTTTTTTTTTATTCTAATTTATTGTGATATTCTTGTTTTATTTGCTTGTTGGTTATCAAATAAAAATTATTTATTGGTTGGTTGTGCTAGACATTTAAAAGTGGCCATGGTGAGGATCAGTAGAATAGTTACCCTCCAATGATTGATCCTAGCCCTGAAAAGTAGCTCTGTCTTTGTAGCATTGAAATTCTTTCTTGAAGCAGAAATAATGAAATAAACATGCTGTAAATCTTGTGGTGCACACTCTGCTAGCAGTTATACTTGAATTAAGCTACAGTATGAACAAAGTACAGGCAGTTTACTCCATCTAGAGGCTGCTTATATGTACTTATTGGGAGTTTGTTCTCAGGTTACTGGTACCCAGGCAGGTTAAAACTAGAACAATAACCTTTTTCATTACTCATTGCTTTTTTTTTTTCTGCTGTAGGGATGAAGCGTCCCTTGATCCCCTTCCACTCCCCTGGGAGTGGCATTTGTGGAAATCTGGCAGAGAACTCGTGCATAGGAAGTCCTCCAGAGCAGCATACAAAGAGAGAGAAAAAGCACCCATCATTCACACTTTGTGAAGTATGTAACATCCAGCTCAATTCGGCTGTCCAGGCCCAGATCCATTTCAATGGGAAGTCTCACCAGAAACGCCTCAAACATCTTAATAAAGGCAAAGTCCTGTCAAGTCCAGGTAAGGCTCAGTTTATATATGAGGCTTGTCAGAAGTGTGAAAAGGAGCCTGAAATGTAGGGATGTGTGTGTATTCCTTTCACTTCTTCCACAAGCTCAGGAGCAGCCTATGTTTTGCTATTGCTTTCCAGATGTAATATTTATTAAGCACATTTATATTGCCACCCAACTCACACATGAGTGACTGCTTGTAACATTTAAAGATTCTGTTCTTTCTTTTTTGCTGCCCTTAATTACTGAAATTGGTTCATCCCTATGTTATTTTCCCTCAGATTCCAACTGCTTGAACGACAAGTCCCAGAATTCCCATGCATTCTTTTCATGATCCCTTTCTATGATTTCCTTCAAGTAGGTCTCAAAAATTAATTATTTTAGTTAAGTTTTAGTTTTCATGCCCTACTTGAAAGGGATCCTTGAGGCATCCAAGCAAATTTTACAAGGAACTGACTTGATTTGCATTTATCTATTGACTATGCAGATTGGAAAGCAATTATATGTAAGCATTCTGACATCTCAGAATTTTCCAGTGCAGTTCTCTCAGCAAAGGTGCTTATACATACATACACACATGCTTCCAAATATTTTACAATAAACCTTATACACAGCATGAGATAAGACATATTTGGAACTGCATACTCTGCTTTCATATATGTTCACAGATACATACCTAAATAAATATCAGTAGATTTTAAAAATTTTCAGATTAATGCAGAAATAGGATAGGATAAAATGATGTAAAAAAACAAACAAACCATAGAGTGATCTGTCCAACCATACATTACACTAACCTTGACTTAACTGGATGTACATTGGTGATCCCATCTTCTTTCTTTTTTCTTTTCTGTGTCCAAATGCCAATGAGCTGCTTCATTGAAAACAACAGGGAGGTTGTTTTCTTTGTTACTTTATGTTGTTTGTATGTATATGAGAGTATGATATAAGTAATACGATAATTATTCTAAGTATGGATTTCAAATGTTCTTGGCCTGAAAAACATCAGAAGCTTAATCTAAATATCTATTAGGCCTTGGCTGTCCAAGACATAGCAACTAGCATGCTTTTCTCAATAACAGTTAATGAAGCATCACTAGATTGAGCTTTTGGTAATATGGGTAGGCCTCATGTAGCAACTGTCTTGTAAGTCACAGTTCACAGTTATGACATTGATGAAGAAATAATTTTATGCCTGAACCTTCCATTTACAACCTTCACAGGTCTGTAAAGCAAAGGAAAACTGAAGTAAGATGATAAATGCAGCCAGGGTTTCACTTAGTGACTACTTTGTTTAGTGACTGAGTGGGCGGTCCCAATTAGGGTTACTAAGCAAAAATTACTTTTATGCAAATTAAATACATTTTTATTAAATACAGTTGATTAAAAGATTAAGAGGCAGATAAGTCAACCTAAAACTCTCATTTTCTAAGGATTTCAGTGTCAAAAAGGACCCTTGAGAGGGCAAAATACCGTTTTCCCCCCACAGTTTCTCTGCAGGTTTTTGCTTCTGTCTCACTTGAATTGAAAATGATCGAACCGGATTTGGATTGTGATATTGGAATAAAATTTCCCTAGGGCATTATAGTGACTCCTAAAGCTTCTTAAGAGGATCTTTGCTGAGGATTGAATAAATGAACTGTATTTTCTCCTGCTTCTTTCCTGTGGAACTTCCTATAGGTAGTCCTCGGCTTACAACCACTCATTTAGTGACCATTCAAAGTTACAATGGCACTGAAAAAAGTTACTTACAACCAGTCCTCACATTTACAACTGACATAGCACCGCCATGGTCATGTGATAAATATATGGCTTCCAGCATGTATTTGGAATGGTTGCAGTGTTCCAGGGCCACATGATTACCATTTGTGACTTTACCAGTTAGCTTCTGACAAGCAGAGTCAAGGGGAGAAGTTGGATTTGCTAAATGACCACTTGATTCGCTTAACTGCAGTTATTCGCTTAATAATCATGGCAAATGGTTGTAAAATTAGACATTACTCACTTAACAACCACCTTGCTTAAAAATGGTCTTAATTATGATAAAAAAGTCAAGGACATCCTATACTACAAAGACATAACTAAACAGAGCTTATCATTCCAGTCAGGCTTATTAAAGTTAGTCCATTGGAGGAGCTCCTAGATAATTATCTCAGGACATCAGAGGGAGCATTTTCCTTAAGTTAGCCAAGCAAAAATGTTGGCTTTCAGTTATTTTCCACATTCTATTAAACTGGTTTTCAAAAGAAAGAGGGGGAAATGCAGCATCAAGGCCCATAGGATCTTTTTCCAACCATATTCTTTGCCATGAATTCTGTCAAAGCTAAAGAGGTATTATGCAAAGAAGTGGTAAATAACAAAGCAACTATTTTAGATAAACAGTTTCTTTGATTTTATTGAAATTTGGGTATGATTATTGCCTTCCCCTTGTTTTCCTTGTATTTCTTTTTTTCCAGTAAACTTTTTCTAGCTGAAAATTTGGTTTCATTGGTTTATAAACTAAATTTCTTATTAAAACTTTCCTTGTGTGCAAGACTGTGTAGTTGCAAAATAACCCCTTGTTTTCCAGTATTGATCAAAGGTTTGCTAATGTCTGTATATTTTGCCTTTGGAAGTAAAAAGTGGTGTAAAAAACAATGTCGTCAAAAATAGTTGCATAGATATAGCCCATGATTCTTTGCCTCTTGAAATAAAACTAAATTTCTTAATGTGTCTAATTTTATGAGGGATTTATTTTAAGACAAACTGTTTTGAATTTGGTGTATAAACTTGATTCGCTTTTTTGGAACTATTAGGAGTATTTTAGGGGGGGAGGTGGGCTTAAATTAGTTCTCTTCTCAAATTTTCTCTGGGTGAGACGTTCTCTCTACTCAGTTCCTGGAGTTTTTCATACATGTATTGAAAGGAAGAATAGGATTCTTCTGAAATAAATAAAATCAAATTTATGCAAACATGTTAATTAATACCCAGAATAAGAGAAAATGCAGAAACTCAGCAAAATATCCAAACTTTCCTCTTTAGAAATATTTTGTTTATTTTGTGATTAATGATAGCTGGCCATTAATAATTATTTCATTCATGCATAACAGAATTAATATTGAACCATATCATTTTCTGTAAATGCATTTCCCTTACTTAAAAACAATATTGCATTTGATCTGTGTGCAGGTTTTGTGTGTGTGAATGAGTGCAAGAGAAAGAGAGACAGGAATACAGAGAGAGACATTTATTGCAAGTGTATTTGGACAGCAACATAACCCAATCAATCATAATAATCTAGCTGCATTGGAAGAAGTAAGTTATCCGTATTTTTAGTGTTCCAGTATCTATACTAAGTCTAGAGAGGGCAGCACAGTGCAGCATACAACACTAAAACCACCCATTCTCTCTTTCTAACCTTTTTCATATAACTGGTATCAAAAGATTGCAAGAGTTCAATATTAGACTATATGATAGTTGATAGAAGCAATTGTAGAAGTTGGGAATGTGGATAATTGATGTGATAATAGCAGGAGATGATAGAAGACAAAAGCTAGGAAAATATAAGTAACTATTAGGATCGGAAAATGGAACTTGAAAGATTATGGCATGAACTGGCCTAAGTTCTTGGGAAGAACGCAATGAGAATGAAGACCAAGACTAGCTAAGAACTGGCAGTTGTGATTTCATGTTATTGGAAATAATAACAACAACAGCAATAATTGGTTAGGACTTGAATTATTAAGTTTTTACCAATCCCAGGCTGTAAATTGAATTAAAGATTGTTGTTGTTGTTGTTATATTAGCATCACTTGAACACTATCAGCACTGACAGAATCAGCATCAGTTAAATGCAAAAGGCAGCTTTATTCAGAAAGAGCTTACATCCTGCGACTATATCTTTAATACCATCAAATGTCAACATCTGGCTATCCTGGGTCCTTGGGAAGGACTTGATAGGTGGATAAAAATGTCAAAGCCAATCTGAACCTCTATGTGACCAACCATAATAATAATACAATAATTTATTACGCTTGTGTGCCACCTGACTCTCAGTGACTCTGGGTGGTTTACAAGAATCAAACAGAAATTACAGTAAAATCAATACAATATAAAATATCAAGAAAAAAATGCCAAATGCAATGAAGTGAGGAGTCTCCCTCTTCCTCGTCGTAGGCTGAGCTTAATTTCTGATGAACGCTCCACCTTCCATCACGTGGCTTGCCTTCGCGTTCCCCAGTTTATGCTCAGCTCTCGTGCAGAGTAGGCAGTGTTTGTATGTGCTCTTGGCCGTTTCAGGAAAATTCCAATTTGAATCGTTTTTGCTTCATTTCAGGTTGTATTTAATCCCTTCATTTTGTTTTCCTTTAGCCCTGCGCAGTTGGTCCTCTTTATTTGGTAGAGTTCCCTGGGAGGCCTTCCCCCCAGGGGGTAGGCCAGCAAAGTTTCAAGCTGCCCCCACCCACCCTGCCCCATTGCTTTTCTGCCGCTTTAGTTCCATTTATTCTAAAACGCTCCGTTTTGTTCTGTTTTCCCCCCCACAAACTCCGTTTTTTTATATTGTTTGAACGAGTGCTAATTCTTTTTCTGTTTGTCCTTCCCCTGGGGTCCTTGGATTGCCCCTGGGAATTCTCCTGGTCGCTGCAGAAGGGCCCCTGCAGGCCCAAGTAGTGGCGGCCGCCATTTTGAGTGAAGCCTCTTGGCCGGGCACCATTTTGTCTGATCTATCCGATCGTTGCAGCGTACCTATTTAAAACAGCAGGTCCGGCAGGCCTGCTGAGAAAATAAAATTGTGCTTTCTAGTTGGAGGCCTCTGTTCATTCCTCCGTTTGTTGGCTTACCCCGCAGCCAGCCGTAGCAGCCGCGGTTTATTCTCACCACTCCTGCCCGGTTCCGCCTGGGAAGGCAGTCAGGTACAGGCCCGGGCTTTGCTCCTAAGGCCTGTCCTCTGATCATATTGATCATCCCTTCCAATCCATCCATCCATCAATCAATCAATCAATAAAATAAAAAGAGAGAAATCTTCAAAAGTTATTCAATCAGATACACACACACACACACACACACACACAAAGTTAAAATACTGAGAAATAACAACAAATAAGACAAACAGATTATTTATAAATGAATAATAAAGGGGGGGGGGTAAATGATTTCCCCAGGGCTCCCGGCCTTCATTGTAGGTCGACCCCTAGGCATGCCAACCACCTCATATTGATCCTTTTCCTTCCTCAACTATCTAAAATGGCAGAAAACAATCCTTCAAGAGGCCCTTCCTTAAAGGCCAAAGCAAAGACCCACCACCTGCGCAGTCAGGCTAAGGAGCCCACCAAAGCCTCACAAAGGGACGCCTTAAGACGCCACAAGGCACTAGAAAAAGAGATAGACAAACACTCCAGGCAGACAGGCTCAGTGCCCCCAGCACCAGCCACCCCTTCCACCTCCGCTCTTCCCCCTCCTCCTGCTGCTTTTTCCTCCCTATCTAGGCACAGCTCGCCCTCTTAAGGGCTACAGGCCCCGGGAACACCAGCCAGGTGAACTCCAGAGGCTACCTTCATGCCCACGGCCGCTGGCCTGCGCCAGGAGGAACCTCTCATTCAGACGGCTCCGGAGCAGCTCAGAGCCTGGATGGAGATGGCTATCCACCAGGGAATTGCAGAAGGAATGCAGCAGATGGCTAGATCGGGGTTGCCTCCGCAGGCCACCGAATCAGTAAGATCGTTCCCCCTCATTCCACAACCGTCTCATGATCAGGTACCCCTCCAGGGGTAGGTGTCCCCTTCAGTCAGGGAGGACGAGGAGGAGGTGGAAGGGGACCTAGATTTGTGCAGGGAGGAGGAAGAGGAACAATTTGACCTGGCGTCCTTAAAATACAACGAACCCCTTCCAGACTCAGATCCATCAGAGGTGGAAATGTCAGAGAACGAAGGGGTCACCCCCGACCAACTCACTTTTGTAGGGCTTTTCAAGCCCCAGCTATTCAAATCCCTCCTCTACAAAGCCAGGAACATCTCGGGTCTAACTACCCAGAGCCCCTCTGATCCCACCCCTTTGGTCCCGGAAGGGCCAGGGGACTCCATGTTTAAACAGCTGGTGGTGGAGGCTGAGGTCATCCCAACCCCCCCTCCCATATTCCTGGATCTGGTGTCCAAGCAACTGGCCTCTTCAGCTGCCCCCCCTGGCCCCTTCAGCCCATGATAAGAGGTTCTTCAACCTTGACCCGGAGCTCTCCAACCTGCTGAGCACCCCGGAGGTTGATGAACCCATTGTAAGCCTGGCCTCTTCCTCCACCCTCAGCGACCCCTTAGAGGCTCTGAGGCCGGAGGAGAAGCGGTTGGAGCTGGCCTTGCGGCGGGCTCACCAGTCGGACGCATGGGCAATCAGGGTGGCCACGGCCGCTTTCTTCTTCATCAGGTCGTCCATTCGCTGGCTTCGCCAGCTTAAGCAACATGTCCCGACTTCCAATATCCACGCTCATCAGCATATAGCCAAGATTACGGCCACGGCGGAGTTTTCAGCTGACGCCACCTTTCACTCCATAAAATTCTCCTCCCGCGGCATTTCCTCCCATGTCTCGGCCCGCCGCCTGCTCTGGCTAAGACACTGGCAGGCGGATCTCAAGAATAAGGTGAAACTAGCTTCCGCTCCCCTCGCGGGAACTAAGCTGTTCGGATCTTCCCTGGATCCTCTCCTAGTCGAGGGAAGGAATAAAAAGAAATTCCTCCCATCCCTCTCCCGCAAGTCAGATCCCAGATCTCTACAGCCCTTTTGGAGGGCTCCCTTTCGTCCCTATCCCCAACCCCCCTTCCCTCCCAGATACCAAAGCCCCCCCCTTTGGCTCGGGACAGCCCCAGGACAGATCTGATCCCTTCGATAGACCTAGGAGAAGCGGAAACTTCAAGAGGCCCTTTCGTGGTTCCAGCAGCAGGCCCTTCCGGTGCTCCAGATAGGCCACCTGACCCGATCTCCATTGGCGGGCGACTTAAAACCTTCGCCAACCAGTGGGACTCATCCACTTCGGATGCTTGGGTCACGAATACCATCCGGTTTGGCCTTGCCCTCGAGTTCCTTTCTACCCCACCTGATTTCTACATTACATGTCCCCTCTCCAAGAACCACACCAAACGCAACCTCATGGATTCAGCAATTCAGCACCTACTGGACATACAGGCAATCCAGCCCGTTCCTCCATCCCAAAGGGGACAGGGCTTCTGCTCACATTTATTCGTGGTGCCCAAACATTCGGGGGGATGGAGGGCTATTTTGGACCTAAAGCGGTTAAACTGCCACCTGGTATACTGCAGATTCAAAATGAACATGCTGCAATCCATCCTCTTGGGGGTTCGACAGGGAGACTGGTTGTCATCCATCGACCTCTCCGAGGCATATTTATACATCCCAATACGTCCCTCCCACTCCAAGTTTCTGCGTTTCAGCTATAATAACCTACATTTCCAATACGTAGCCCTCCCATTCGGGTTAGCCTCGGCCTCCAGGACCTTTACCAAGGTCCTGGCCGCTCTGGCTGCCCACCTCAGAACCATCCCGGTGCGCCTCCACTGTTACCTGGATGACATTCTCATCCTCTCCCCTTCCAGGGATCAGGCCATCAGGGACACCCAATTTACCCTCTCTGTCCTCCAGGAACACGGGTTTCTCATAAATTGGAAGAAAAGCCAGCTGGTCCCTTCCACCAGGCTACCCCACCTGGGGACTATAATAGACACAGTCAAAGGGAGAGTGTTCATCTCTCCGGAAAGAATACTTAGCATCCAACAATCAGTCAAACTTATCAGACGACTTAGGAGGGTCTCTCTCCTCGAATTAACCAAGTTGTTAGGTAAGATGATCTCTTGTATTTCTGTTATTCCCTGGGCCCGCTTCCACTCTAGAACCCTCCAGTGGTTCCTGCTCCCGTACCAAAGAGCCGGTTCAAGCAACTCAAGGCGCAAGGTCAAGGTCTCGCCAAGGGTTCTCACCTCCCTCCTTTGGTGGAGCAAGGCATCGATCAACAAGGGTTGCCCTCTCGAGGAGCCACCAAGACTCACTGTCACCACAGATGCCAGTCTGTCCAGATGGGGCGCCCACCTACTGTCCCTTACAGCTCAGGGCAGATGGTCAGCGACAGAGAGGCTGTGCAATATAAACTGGTTAGAGCTTCGCGCCATCCACCTGGCCCTCCGCAGTTTCCTCCCTCAGCTTCAGGGCCACCACGTCCTCATTCTCACCGACAACATAACAGCAAAGGCTTATGTCAACAGGCAGGGGGGCACTCAATCATCAAGTCTAATGAGGGAGACCGAGCGCCTCTGTTGGTGGGCAGAGTCTCACCTCCTTTCACTCAGGGCAGACCACATTTCAGGCATCGACAACACCCGAGCAGATTGGTTGAGCAGGGCCACCATAGACCAGGCGGAGTGGCGCCTCCACCCAGCCCTGTTCAGGGAGGCGACAGCAATATTCAGCCTGCCAGTAGTAGACCTGTTTGCCTTCCCCCTCAATACCCAACTTCCACGGTTCGTTTCCAGATTCCCGTCCCTAGGGGCAGAGAACCACAATGCCCTTCAATGCCCGTGGCCCTCGGGCCTCCTTTACGCCTTCCCCCCTCTGGCACTGGTGCCCAGAGTACTCCAAAGGGTACTCCACAAGAGGGCGGAATTGCTTTTGGTAGCTCCTTATTGGCCCCGTCGTTCCTGGTTCGCGGACCTCCGCAGCCTATCCATAACACCCCCCCCGGAGGATCCCAGCAGACAGGATTTCCCTGTCTCAAGGCCCCCTTCTTCACCCACACTCCCAATGGCTACAACTAGCCGTCTGGAGGTTGAGCAGGAACGTCTGAAGAGGGAGAATTTCTCCACTGAGGTCATCAATACCATCTTAGCAGCCAGGCATCCCTCCACCAGAAGAATTTATGATGCCACTTGGGCCTATTTCCGCAAATGGTGTGCCAATCTCTTCATTGACCCAAAGAACCCATCTGTGGCCCAAATTCTCGACTTTCTCCAGGAGGATCTCATCAAGGAACTGTCCCCCAATACACTAAGGCGTCAGGTGGCAGCCCTATCCACAGTCATTTCCTGCGAGGGTGTCAGTTCCCTCTCTCACCATCCCCGCTTTTCTGAAAGGGACCACAAACTTACGACCTCCATCCCTTCACCGGTGTCTGACCTGGGACCTCAACAGAGTCCTGACTTCTCTCACTAGGCCACCCTTTGAACCCCTCAGAAAGGTCTCTCTCCAGTTCCTATCCTACAAGGTAGTGTTCCTGGTGGCGATCACATCAGCCCAGAGGATTTCAGAGATCGCTGCTCTGTCAGTCAGGAAAGACCTGTGCGTCTTTCATTCTGACTGAGGTAGTCCTCCGACTTGACCCTTCATTTCTACCTAAAATTAACTCGGTTTTCCACAGGGCTCAAGAACTTATCCTCCCCAATTTTTGCCCTAGGCCAACTCATGAAAGAGAGAGTCTATGGCACACCTTAGACGTCAGACGGACCTTACGAATCGATATTAAACGTACTCAAACCTTCCGTAAATCCGAGGCCCTGTTTATCTCTTTTCAGCCAAAGTCACAGGGGCTCAAGATACCCTCAACCACCATAGGCCGTTGGATAAGGGCGGCCATTTCTAGGGCATACCAGGCCCAGGCCCTCCAAGCGCCCAGGGGTATCACGGCTCACTCTACCAGGAGTGTGGCAACATCAGCTGCCTGGGCTACCCAGGCCCCAATACTCGACATTTGCCGGGCAGCTACGTGGGCCTCCCCGTCGCCTTTCATTAGGCACTACAAAATCAATAGATATGCCGCAGCGGAGGCTTCGTTTGGTAGAAGGGTCCTTCAGAGGATGCTCAGGGATCCCGAGGAGTCAACAGACCAGACAGTGTCCCTCCCGTAGGACAGGTCCCAGCTTTGGTATGTCCCACTCTCTGGACGATCCAAACAGCTCTAAGGAGAATGGGCATTGGTTCTTACCTGACACGCCATTTCTCTTGAGCTGAGAGGATCGTCCAGCCCGTCCCTTTTCCTTTCACTGTCTGGCGGGGTCTTGTTTTGGCCAATGCACTTTAAGTCTAGTAAGAGGACAGCACGAATGCCTGTTTTTCCTCTCATCTTCGCATAAACTGGGGAACGCGAGGGCAAGCCACGTGATGGAAGGTGGAGCGTTCCTCAGAAATTAAGCTCAGCCTACAACAGCAGAGACTGAAGCTCCACCCACTCTCTGGACGATCCGAACAGCTCAAGAGAAATGGCATGTCAGGTAAGAACCAACGCCCATTTTGTTGCAAACATTTCATTGCAAAAATTACTCTGACTAGCATTAATGATGTTTCCCAGTTTGGGGAATAAAATGTTGAAGAGCCAGTTCTTTAAGACTCTTCTGAACAACTGGAGAGTGGGTCCATTGGACTATCAGGGGGTGCCTTGTTCCAAAGGATAGGTGCTGATACAGAGAAGGTGCCCTTCCAAGGCCCCAAAGATGGCATTGTATAATCAAAGGAACCCAGCGCTCATCAACTAAGCAGCACTGAATTGGCCAGGCATGTGCTAGGGGAGATAGGCAATCCCTCGAGAAAAAATTGCCAAGTCTAAGTACCGGGGGGGTGGGGAGATAGGCAATCCCTCGAGCAAAAATTGCCAGGTCTAAGTAGCGGGGGGAGAGGGGGATAATAATGAATTCCCTTGTTGCTGTCACCACTGATCTGAGGATATGTAGGGATTACGGAGGATTGTAGTACAAACTCTGAAAATAAATGGGGTGAGGCTGTATGCCCTGGAAATAGCAAGCACCTTTGTTGTACTTGGGAGCAAGCTGGCAACTGGTGCAGCTCGCAAGGGAACAAGATCTAACCAAAATGCATGACTGTTACAGCGTACTGTAATTTCTTAACATTTACTTCAGGAATTGATATTACAGGGAAAGTGTTTCATGTTTCTGTTTGCAAAGGATCTGGTTATATTAGCTAGGAGGATCCCTAAGGATCTTATTATGAAATCATTGCTCTCTATTTCCAGTGTTCAAACTGTGAGTGCCAATATTTATATTGCAGCACAGCAACACACAAATATCTGAGGTGAAAAATTCAGCACTCTCGAATTCAGAAATTCTGTGGGAAAAGGCTTGATGAGGGTGGAAACATCAAAACAGCCCCATGAAGACTTCTCAGTTGCCACCAACATTCATTAGGGGAAAAGACCAAGGAAAGAAAAAGAAATGTTGTGCCTGGAATTTTGTAATAACAGCAAGAATCATTTCAAATTGATTGAGAAAAAAATGCCTCAATAATTGTTAAGAGCCCTTGTGTAAGCAGTTTTGGATACATTAGGAAGGAAGGAAGGAAGGAAGGAAGGAAGGAAGGAAGGAAGGAAGGAAGGAAGGAAGGAAGGAAGGAAGGAAGGAGAGAGAAAGAGACAGACAGACAGACACAGAGAGACATGCCTTCAGAAGTTGTGGGTGCCTCCAACATTGGAGGTTTTTAGGGAGAGATAGATTGGGCAATAATTTGTCTAAAAGATTTTCTGCTTGAGCAGCGGTTAGATAAGGAGCCCTCCAAGGCCCTTTGAACTCTGTTATTCAGAACTCTGTTATTCAAGATCAAAGAACTGGACCTATATGTGTGTATGTATATTTGTGTGCATGTATGTATACATACATACACATATATTTCAACATCTGCATAAATGATCTAGACGAGAGGATAGAAGGAGAAATCATCAAATATTCAGATAACATTAAGGTGAGGGGGTATTGTTAGCACTTTGGAAGATGGACTCAAGATTCAGAAGGATCTTGACAGCTGAGCACTGAGCTGTATCCAACAAAATGTAGTTCAGTGATGTGAAAAACCAAGTCTTACACTTAGGAGAAACCAAATGCATAATAGAATAGGTGCTTAACTGTATTAACTATGAGAGAGATCAAGATATCCAATTGGACCATTACTTAAGTATGAGCTAGCAAAAAAAGTAAATGCAGTTCTAGCCTGCATCAACAGAGGGACACCATTAAGATCATGAGAAGTTTTTTACGCAGAATTTTTTGGAAGGAGAGAAGAAGAGGCAGAGAAGGAGGTCTCATTAATTGAGTTTCAAGAGGAACAACTGGGGACTGAAAAAGAAGAAGGCGCAGTAGGTGGATATCAAAGAACAATGTGAACCAAGATCCACAAGAGCTGCCAAACCTAACTATAAAATATAATCATGGAAGAAAAAAAATTGATTACAATGAATATAAATGGACTTAATTCAGCTGTTAAAAGAAGGAAAACCTTTCATAAATTAGGGAAATTAAAATTTGACATAATTTGTCTACAAGAAGTACATATTAAAAAAGAACATGAACAATTGTTAGTACAGCCAAAATTAGGGACAATATTTACTTTTTTAACTCAATGTAAGAAAAGAGGAGTGGTTCTATAAATTAAAGAGGCCATCCCAGCAAAATTGATTCATACTGATGAAGATGGAAGAGTATTATTGGTGGAAATAATGGACAATAATATAAAAATACTCTTGATTGCAATTTATGCTCCGAATGATAAATAAGAAGAATTCTATAAAAAACTGCACATGAAAATAACTGGACTAGTCTATGTTAATATAATTATGATGGGAGACTTTAATGGAATTGTGGATAATAAACTGGACTATAAAGCAACAACAACAAAGCAAAATAGAAAGATTCTCTCTAAATCCTTTTTTAAAATGACAGATAAATTAATTAACCTTAAAAGACATTTGGAGAGAAAGAAATGTAAAAACTAAACAATACACTTTCTATTCAAATAGACATTTATCATGGTCCAGATTGGATATGATTTGGATCTCAACAGAATTAATATCTAATATTCAAGAAACAAATATTGAAACAAGTACTTGGGCAGATCAATTAAATGGAAGGGACAAAAAAGAAAGATCGAGATGGACATTAAACAATACTATCTTAAAGAAAAAGATTTTACACAATGGATGGAGAAAGAATTGCCTTTTTTCTTTGGAGAAAATAAAAAAGAAGATACTTCAATGCAGAATGTTTGGGATACAATGAAGGCCTATGCTAAAGTATAGTTATCTCATAAAGTATGAATGAATAAAATTATAGTCAAATGATTTTCTAATAGCGATACTAGGATATATAAGTTTGGATTGACAATATGAGTTATTATGTAAAGTAACTGTAATTGAGACTACGAAATGAATGCACAAAACTGATGAACCAACCGACACACTGTATATATATATATGGAAGAGAGCTGATGTTTTTATGTTTTGTTTGTTTTTTAAAAAAATCAATAAAATTGTTTTCGAAAAAAAGAGAGAGAGAGAAGTGATCCTTTACTTACAACCACAAATGAGGCCAAAATTTCTATTGCTAAATGAGACATTTGTTAATTTAGTTTTGCCTCACTTTACTGCTATAGTTCTTAAGTGACCCATTGCAGTTGTTATGTTAGAATGCAGTTATTAAGTGAATCTGGCTTCCCCATTGATTCTGCTTGTCAGGTCACAAAAGGTGATTATATGACCCCAGAACATTGCAAACATCATAAATATGAGTCAGCTGCCAAGTGTCTGAATTTTGATCACGTGACCAGAGTTGTAAGTGTGAAAACTGGTCACAAATCACTTTTTTTCAGTGCTGTTGTAACTTTGAATTATCACTAAACAAACTCTATACAGACTACCTGTATAGCACACTAGTGAGACCACACTTGGAGTACTGCATATACTGCATATGTAGGGGGCGTGCATAAGCGCACCAACGTGCCTACTGTCCTATTATTTCTTTTATATATATTTTTTATTTTTCTTCTATGTATCCATGTAATCATAACTATGTTTTTACCTATTATCTTGCAAACAATTGACAAATAAAAAAAATAAAAAAAAATAAAATATTGTTCTGGTCACCATGACTCAAAAAAGATGCCGAGACACAAGAAAGTGTTCAGAAAAGAGGAACAAAGATGATACAGGATCTGAAGATGAAATCATATGATGAACAGCTGAGGGAGCTAGGTATGTCTAGCCTATTGAAAGGAAAGATTAAAGGGGATGTAATAACTGTCTTTTAGTTCTTGAATGGCTTTAACAGAGAATTGGGGATTGACCTATTCTCCAAAGGGCAGAAGTGGTAAGGGATGGAAGCTTGAGAAAGAGAGATCCAATCTAGAACTAAGGAGTAACTTTCTGACAGTGAGAACAATGCTTGTGGGTGCTCCATCACTGGAGGTTTGAAAAATAGCCTGGATTTGACTGGGATGGTATAAGGTCTCCTGTCTTGAGTGTTACAGTGTTTCCCTGAAAATATGCCCTAATATAAGCTTTACTCCCAAAATGAGCCCTAGTGAAGGGGTTGGGCATGGCCTGAATAGGAGGCGGTGAGCGCACATGAGCCAACGGTTTTGGTAGCAGCTGCAGCCCGTGCAGCACAGGTGAGTTGATACCTGTGCAAGCAGCAGCCAGAAGCAGGAGGAGTGGAATCAGGCAATCCAGATGCGTGGGCCACGAGAAAGCTGAACAGCAATGAGTTAGAGCAGCACACAGCCATGAGAGAATCAACTTTGCATCTCTCAGCTTGCTTATAGCTTGTGCAGTGCATTGGGAATGCCTGCCTTCCACTCCAGGTCTTCCCCACTGCTGTCCCAGAGTGCACCAACTAAGGTACCAGTAGTCTGTAGCTGCTGCCAGATATTGTCTGTCCCCACTTGCTTGCCAGATCTTGTGTGTGCACTGGGAGCGGCCACCCAGCTGAGTTGTTCACCCTGAAATTGTGTTTCCCCCCAAATAAGCCCTAGTGCATGTTTTGGGGCCCAGAAGAAAATAAGACCGGGTCTTATTTTGGGGAAAACATGGTAATAACTTAAATAGGAAGTTCTGAATAGCATTCCTTCCCTTTACTCTTTCTCCTCAATCATTTCCCCCCCAGCTCTATTTCTCCTTCATTGTGGAGTCCTTGAGATGGTTCACAGCTTAAGAGCCTGGCTCATGAACAAGAATCTCATCTCTTCCTCCCTCCACCACTTCCTTATCTGTCTTTTGCTCGCTCTTTCTCTCTCTTTCACTCCTTTCTTTTTCTTTTTTTCTTCTCTTTCCTTGTCCCTTTACAAGAATGTTCTTCATTAGTCATAATCTTTGAGTGAATCTCATGTGAGTATGCATGTTCTTGTTTGTATAATCTGTTGGTTATGTTAACTTCAATATTGGTCATTGATCATAATAGTACAATGGACTGAATTGGACTTCATTGAAAGAGCGGTAGGTGCTTTTTTCTTGCCAGAAAATATTATTAATAATATCCTAAATTAATACTATTATAAATTATGAATGTCCTGTTCATAAATGGATATTCTGGGATATGGCTGTGATTCAAGATGGCAGAATTTCACACAGTAATAATGTTTCTTCCATCTCTTTCTATTGCATCTCTTAATCCATTCTTTGGCCCCAAAAAGTCAGTAAACATCCATAGGCATTATAGTTTGAGTTTTCCAAGCAGGCTTGCCTTGGGCCCTGTCATCTTGCATTTGATCAAGACACCAGTGTTAACATTTGGGGCAGGAAGAATATTCTCCTTAGGGCTTGCCAATCCTTCATCCTATTACAGTGATGTGTTGGAAGGTCTGAACCATCTTTTTTGCATTTTACTATCTGATTTAAATTATTGTTGCTAAATTAAGGAACACTTTTATTTATGTATTGATGCTTTCAATGGTAGCTGCATGATTTCTGGAGCATCTTGAAAGAAGCAGAGAAGAGATGCTCCAGAAATCATGCAGCTATCATTGAAAGCATCAGTCCTGCATTTAATTCTCTTTCTCTCTATACTTGCTCATGACAGCATTCAATAAAACTTATCTTTAAGTTTCTTAACTCTTCAGTTGGCTGCCTCTACTGCTTGTAGATATAAGCACATCTTTATATCAAGTGTTAGCAGGCAAAAGAAAAGTTACAGGACTAGCAGACTGGAAAGTCAATTAATTTCTGTAATAGCAAATTTGACCACAAATTAAGAAGGTTAGAACCCGGTCTTACAAAGATATGTATAAGCCACCAAGCTGCATTTTCTGATTAGTATCAAGTTCCACTTAGTAAAAGACATTGGCTGATTTAATTTCCTCATTCCTGGGATTTCTCAGCAGCTAGTGTGTCGTGATGCAGGCAAATTGATTTATGCAAGCAATTGATCTATGATTTATTTAACCACCTTTATTTGTTGCTGGGAACAGCTATATATTTCTAATAATAATTGGCTTTTTTAAGTTGGCAATGTGAATCTGTTTTGCCCTTCCAAAAATGAAAACCTAAATAGTATTAGGTACTTCTTAATTAGTGAACTTCAGATATGTTGGACTTCCACACACATTATCTGTATCTATGAATAATACACAAAATCCTTATTAGTCATCATTTTAAAAAATGATGTTCTTTGAATATTGCAATATTTTAATTTGCCAATTAATAGGTTTATGGAAAACTTAGGAAAAAGATTATACAATAATGTATCTCTTCAGGAAAATAAAGAATAAAAATGCATTATATTAGAGAACATTGGGTGTAAATAGTGTGTATGTTATATGCTGATAAATAAATGCAAATGTTTTAGTGAGTTTTTTTTAAATAGCAAGGTTGACAAACCAGATTTACTTGAAGAAATGAGCTGTTGAGGAAATGAAAATTAACTGATTTGTTCATTTCTCCTCTACATGGTTAATGCCTATATCAACTAGGGCTGATGGCAGCTATAATTTGACCTATGTAGGGGCATCAGGTTGAGGAAATAAATCTAACATCGATCCATCTTTTTCAAAACCTAGAAGAGATATTAGGACAAACAAAAGATACTAAATGATTCCATTGTCTGGTATTTCAAGGAAAAAAATAATTTATCAGTAAATTTTGCTGTGTTTAGCATCCTTTTACTTGCAGGACCAGAAGTAAAATAGGAAATCAACATGTTTCTGAAAATTATTTACCGATTTTCTATTCTTAATTATTTATTTATTTATGACATGGAAATGGGAGGTAGGCTAAGCTATTGCAGAGAAAGTTTTGGCAAGAATTGTGAGGGGTACAGCTGGCTTGAAAGAGAGACTATGAGGGCTCATTTTCCTGCAATGGCTGAACGCATCTATGATTATAATGGCAGCTGACAGGTTTTGCTAGCTAGAGAAAGGGAGGTTTTTAAGCAACAGAAAATATAAAGCCCAAATAAAGGTCTGTGATTGTTTTTTAAAAGTGGCAAAATGGTAGATAAATAGGGGACAAGTAAGATCCTGAAGAGTGGAAGCTTTTGAAGGAAAATATTTGAAATGGCCTTGTCCCAGGATACAGTGCCATGGTTCCGGGAATGTACAGGGATGGTGAGTGCTGAATGTTGAATGCTCCTCATTACTAGAATCATTATGACTTTGATATCATTTGGAAGTCATTTGATTTGTGCCTTACTGAGCAGGATGGGCTCAGGTTATGTTACTCTCATAGCAGCAAAATTTCATTCCTTTCTTTCTCCTCTTCCTTGGGGCCTCCAATTATTAGCAGATTTCAAGGGTTGGCAAATTATGATCTCTTCCAGGGTTTTTCCCAGATGCAAAGTGAAAAGAAAATGCAGCAACTATTGGAAACAATGTGAGAGTCAAAACACATCTTACCCTCATTTCCCAGTGTTTGAGAATCAATGGAGAATTTGCATTCTTACTATATTGCCCATTTTGGTGTTTTCAGAATAATTGCTGCTTTTGAATTCATAGAGTTCTTCTTTGGATTGGGAGCATCATAATTGGAATTTGTGACATTAGTATAATGAGAGTGGGTTATGTTTTAGAGAAATCAGAAAAATGATAGGATTTAAAAGAGGTTCTTTGAATAGGACAAAAGAACAAGAGCTATTGTTAAAGCCAGCAGTGCCACATTAACATCCATCCTTTTATACACAATGTTTGAGCTGATTCTGTTAAGCCATGTCTTAGAATAACATTGCTAATATTTCCTCACTTTGAGCTCCACAGGATTGGCTGCTTTGCTTGGGGCAATAATGCTTTGACATTAGGGCACAACTAAGGCTTTGTTAGCTGAGGACGAATAATTCAGTACTAATTTAGAATGCAGAATTCCTATTCTGATTTCACTGCTCTTTTTGTCTTTATCATCACCTTAGAGGTTTTAGAAGTATACTGAAAAACTGAGGCTTCAGAAAGTTTTGTATCTAAAACCATTTTATTCCTTATGAACAGAATATATATTGTGGGTGGAGAGTGGAATATCCTTTGGGTCAACTAGCAAATTTGAAAATCCTTTGAAACACAGTTGAGGAGGCATAAAACATTTGCCTTTGAACCTTTCTTTCCCTGAACTCATTAGTTCCATCTACTGTGTTTTGCAATTTACTGTTTTGCAGGGTTTTTTTTCCTAGTGCTTTGTTGAATGACCCTAGCTAATCAGAAAGTACACAAAGAGTGATGACCTCAGAGCTCTACAGAACCAATTAACATTATCAGATAAAATGAACAGCAGGACAATGTGGATGCAACTGAGGAAAAGCTGAGTTGCAATGCTGCTTTGTTTGGTGTATGGTTGAGCTGGTGTGGTTTCCTTAGCATTCAGTGCTGAAGTTTAGCTTCGTAAAATACATCTGATGACTGTCCCAGTAAGAGGGCCTTTCTCTGGCATCTGCCTCCATAACCAGTCTCCCTTCTATAGGGATCCACAAAAGATTGGCAGGAAAGTGGACAGTTTCTTGCAGCTTATTGAATGGCTGTCAGTTCCTTTCTGCACAGATTTTTAGTTTTTCCCAAATGCTTTTCAATAGCTTTTTACTGTTCTTTTATTGTTTCCAACAATAAACATCCCCCACACACAATGTTTCAAAAGTTAAGTATTTTATCAGCACTGTAATAACCACAACAATACATAAAATGACACACAAGTCTGGATGAATAGGTTGATCTTCAATTAACTGATTTTTTTTTTCTCAAACCTTCTGATTGTTGCAAACCACTCATCAGAAAAAAAGAAGTGATGGTGCAGGTTAGAAGAGAGGCAATTCTCCATTTTTCCAAATTGAAATTCAAAAAGTGGTTAAGAATCTCCCTTGCCAATGATTTGTATACAGCCTTCCTGTTCTCACCTGCCTCTCTGAGAGAAGAAACAAATTGCAGATTTTAATACACAGAAATCCAAAGCTGTATCCAGATAAATATTAAATTCTTTAAAAGGCACAATTTCGGGCATATCTGAAATAGGCCTCATTGCAGAAAACCTTTAAAATTTAAATAACATCATTGTTTCTTTGGGAATGTTCCAGCATTTTAAAAATATTTTTATTAGCTAATAATTTGAAATACCAGCAAACTGTTCTGTGTTTGGCTTCAGCTAATCCACTTGGAAGTGAACCATCTTGAAATGTAAAAGGCAAGTGACACTGATAGTGATTGAACTACCCAAAAACAATTATACATTTGATTGACTTGCACAGAATCTCTGAAGGGGAAACAGATGCCATCAGAAAGATTACAAATATTTTTGGGATTGGGGGTTCACATTAAATATGTGAACAATCACTTTTTATAAGGCACTGTGTTTTAAACTTTAAGATGTGTGGGCTTCAACATCCAGCTTTCTGGCTGGGGAATTCTGAAAGTTGCCAAGTTTGAAAAATGTTGCTTAGGTGATACAGTACTAGATTTCTTTGTGTGTGTGGTTTGTTTTTTTAGTTCTACCATCATGAGAGCTAGCGAAAGTAAATATTCTTTCTTTAAGAATTGCTTTACCGATCTATTTAGCTCTGAGTTCTTGCACTAACAATTCATATACACTGAGCATAATTCCAATGGTCATTCAGTATAATTGTTTCTAGTAATCAAATAATCCTGTCAGAAGTATTATATTCACTTGCAGGGCAAATTCCCACAGGTTCCTTCCTCTGGTGTATAGGTTTCCTTAATATAGTCCTTGAGTCTATGCCTATATCTCTGTGTCCACTTAAAAGATTACTTAAGGTGCTGAAGATTGAAAATATAGTGGTGTTTTCCTTAAAACCCTGCCAGGGTGAACACTGGAGAAACAATTTGAAATGAGATGCTTCCTGCCAGCAATCTTATATTTCTAGTTAGTTTTCCTTGCTTTACTAGTTCTGGTCCTCTATGCCCATTCCATGCATGTTTACAAGGGAGACCAGTACTTGGGCTTCCACAATTACTTTTTTAAAAGAGAAATTAAATAGGTTGGTTAACTGGTGAATCCAGAGTAAAAATGGCAAATCTGTGATATGCATGTCAAAGGTGACATGCAGCAGCATTTTGGTTGACACATCATCATACACTAACCCCTGACAACAACTGTTCTCAAAACCATTCCCCATTCTTGCATGGTTTTTGAAGACTGGGGACTGTGAAAATAAGGGTTGCTCTCGCATGGCCTCCAAAAGTCGCAACAGAGGACCGTGTTCTTGCATGGGTGTACTTTTGTATGATTTTCGGAGGTTGCAGAGACCATAGAAGAGAGTTCTCTGAAGTCACTTCAAGAAAGCAGGTGTCATGTGACCTGGATCAGCCTCAGGTAGGCTGCAGGGGCCTATCAACAAAAGGATATGCCACCTGAAAATAAGGGCAGGACAGATGCTAAAGAGCACTGGACCTTGGGGAATGGCATGAGGTGATCTTTTTGAGTGTCAGAAATGGTCCTAGAACTGAAGTCGAGGCCTGAGCCTCTACTTTGAGGTTTGAGCAGGCTTAGTACTGCTGCTAACTTCTATTTAAGAAGAGTTAGATGGGTGGGGGAGGGTAGAGATAGAGAATTGTTTTTCTTTTATTCAAGGAGTGACATGCCAGCAGTGAATTTAGGCATTTTCCAAATTTGTGTACACAAGCTCCAAAAGGTTTACTGGTTGAGTTGCCTCATGCCAAGATAGGCAGTGAACAAATTAAAAAAAACGAAATAAAATCTGACCACGTCATCCCTTGTTTAAGATATGTAATAGAATTTTTTTGTAATAGTGATTTTTTTTAACTTCTGCAAGCCTGCCTAGAAAGGAATTTCTTTCTCAATCTATGTGGCTTCCCTGGATCCTGGCTTTCTCTTCCCACATTATGTACTTTATTATATGTCTCACAGTGACTTCCACAGTTAACATCTTTCTCAGACTCCAGCTCATCAATAATAGAGCCTGAATCTCCACAAATTTGGACAGCCAAGAGATACAAAACACCCTTTGCCTCATTGCAGAAGGTAGTATCATTGTTGGTAGGTAAAACAGCTGACCAATCAGCTCATTTTTTTCAAGAAATTACAAACCAAATTAATTGACAATACAGTAGGAAAGAAAAAAAAAGTAAGGCATAAAATAACCAGAACATTATGTATGATAATTGAAGGAGATTTTTCACAAGATGGTGGGATTGGGCAGGAATGGAATTTCAGCTGAAAAAAACACCAATCACAGCCTTTGGAATGTTTTTAAGTTGTCTGGTAAAAAGTGCATAGTGCTGACCTATTCTGGTGGCATAATGGCTTGGGTAGGGAAGAGGAATACAGCAGAGCAGTTGGGTGGATATGGTTATGCAAAGGTCCTTCATGAAGATAGCTCATTTCTGGATATCAACATTCCTATCTTGCCATAAGCAATTTAATTAAAACTAAACATTTCTTGTAGCCTTAATGATGGTAAAAATCTAAAGGAGAAAATATGCTTTGGTTTTAAATTTATTTATTTAAAGAAATTGTATTCTGTGCTTTCACTAATGAATGGCACTCAAGGCAACTTATATAAAATAAAACATTACAAAGGAGAATTAAAAGATATTTAAATCATATTATGCCACATTATATTCTTCCAAATTGATTAGCTCAAAGTCTGTTTAATGACAGTTTTTACTCAACTAAATGTTCTCAAATGTTGTACATCACCTTTTCTTAAGTTCTCAAAATAGAGAAATACACAAGTTGTATTGCCATTTCCCCATGTGTATGGTTTTGCAAGACTCTTCTTGAGAGGATTTTTAAATTTTGCACAGCTTATATCCAGTGTGGGGATATACTCATGGCTGCCAACTCTCACGCAATCAGCGTGAGACTCACGCAATTCAACCAATTTTGACTGTCTCACTCTGATAAACGAAATCTCACGCTAAAACCCCAAAATGGAATGTACAAAAATAAATATATCTCTAGTACATTCTCTGATATTCCAAATATTCCCCTTAGGAGAAGGATGAGCTCCCAGCGCCGCGCCGCCCTGCCCAGCCACCCCACCGCGCCTCTTTTCCCGCCTTAATCCTCGTTCTGCCTCGGCGTCCTGTAACTGTGCATGATGCCGATTAGCAAATTCGCTCGAAGAGCAAGAGGCTTCTTCCCGCCCGGGGCGCTCGCAGCCACTTTGCCCCGCGCTCTCCCTCTCTGCAATGTCCTCCGGGACAAGCCAGCTGCCCTTTTCAAAGAAGGACACGAGGGGGCTGGCAAAGCCTCTTTTGCAGGCAACAGCCTCGGAATAACCCTGGTAAGCAAAGCTGAGAATTGTCCGCTGCCAGAGATGTAACTAGAAGCTGGGGCGTCTCTCTCTCTCTGAAAGACATTTGTTCCAGAGGATCACATCCTGTCAGTCCTCCAACCTTCTATTTTGCACAAAGCTGCCCAGCCCCTTTATAGATCAGCCTGGCGCGCTTCTCGCCTTGCTGGTTTGGGAAGACTCTTTTGGATCAGCTAAAAGAGAGCATAAGGCGTGTAAAGGGGTGATGGTGGTGGTGGAAGTTTGCTCATACACCCACATGCTAAAAGCATTAGGACAATGTTCTGTTAGGACAATGGGATCAACCAGGATGAAAGGCTATGTATTTCCAAGCGATCGCATGACACTCCAGCATTGAGAGTGCAGTTGGGTTCCTTTAATAACTTGGATTTGGTTTAGTAACCTTCCCCCTCTCCCCCTCCGGTTTACTCTGGGCCTTGGTAGCAGGTGAGTTTTCAAGATGGCATTTTTGAAAATACTTTAAAAACAAGGTTAGGGTTTCCCTTTTTCTAATATTGGAAGCAGTCTCCTCCAAATGGTAATTAATTAAACATCTGCTTAATTCTTCAGCCAAATAAAGTTGCTATAATGGCTCTTTAAAAAAAGTAATTTTACGAGCACCACCCTGGGGTTTACACTGTGTAAGATACAAGGTATCTTACACAGTGTAAGATACAAGGTATCTTACACAGTGTAAGATACAGCACTGTGTAAGATACAGCACTTGCTGTATTTTTTAGTCTCTACCAGGGCTTTGTTTTGGTTCTATAGCTTCTATGATGAAAGCTAGGGCCAAGCTTCAGAATACAGTAGATGAGTTTTACAGTTAACAATATGTATATTTATATGAAGCACTCATTATTCGATTAAATGTTTAGTTTATACATGTCTGAAATTATGAACCCCTATTTCAGTCAACAAGTTAGTATATAATTAAAGACTGAGACTATAGCATTTGATATTGGCATGTAGTATGGTATTTGATACAGAAAGAAGAATACCCATTGATGTATTTGCATTATCTCTGTAGTTGTTTCGGGTTTTTTGTCTTTTTGTTGCACATTGAATTCATCCTATAGTGGTCTATAGTACATCACTAAGCTAATAAAGTCAGTTGAGGTAGAATACTGCAGTTACAAGTCAGGAACTTCAATTATTCATGGTCAGTGAACTGCATTATTAATATCTTACAAATCCGGTTCAAGTACATTGGTGCTGCTTGCATGTATGTATGTATGTATATGTCCAAATCATGACTAAAGTATGCATCAGATTGCACCATTTAAAATGTAAAATTGTCAAAGCTCCCTACCGTGGAAGGGGGGACACCCCCCTTCCACACCATCCCCCCTTCGGTCGCTCCGCTCCCTCGCAGTGTCTCACTCCGAACTATCACTCAAGGTTGGCAGCCCTGTATACTAAATATTGACCAATTGTTAGTTACAATTTTTAACTAAAAATTAGCATTTTAGAGGAAAGGAAGAGTAGAATAATCTCCTTTTTAAGAAGTTTCACATTTAGAGCAGGCACTAAGAAGGCCTTTTATCATAACCATATCACCAGTGGTGCAAAATCAAAGGGAAAGCATATTCTTTGTGAAGCTCCAAATAAGAAATGGAGACATCCCTAGTTTTTGAAAAACAACAAACTCTGCATAGTTGGAGTCACTGGGAGAAAAGTGTACTGTATCAGTACAATACAAAGTTAACTCCAGAGGAACAAGAATTCTTGCATATAAAATATTTCCATTACCCCACACAGAATCGAAAATGGAACATAGGAAAAAAAGAAGGAATAGAGTCGTCTGACAAGTACAGTACCCTCTTGGTTTGCTCCATAGAAACCAGAGGAGGAAACATTTTAATACTTTGAAATTTTAAAATGATATTTAATTTTTTCTTATTACTTGAACATTAGCTATACATCATGTATTTAGTTTTGATTTATAGATTCTGTATATAATTCATATTTTATCATTTATGTCAGACTTGTTCTGTAGTATATTTAGGTTTGCTGGTAAAATTCAAGAACATCTCAAACACCATGCTAGGCCAATCAGAAAATACAATGAACTGCTTTGAACTGATGCAACTAAGATACAGCTACAGTCATGTGCAAACAGAGGCTTGCATAATTAAAACACATTACATGATGTTTTTCTGGAGGCATTATGCAGCCAATTGAAAGCTATCAGAACCATCAGGTTTGATGTGAAAGTGAGCAAAAAAAATTCCAAATCCTTCCTCAGGACCATGAAGGTGTCCCTCTTCCCATACTTATCTATGATCAGAGAAATGAATTGCCTACAGAAAGGAAAAAGTATGGGATGAGAATACCAGTCTTCTCACCTCATGGTTGTTTTATCAATCTGAGAAACCATTCTTTTAAAATATAAGCATGTTATATGTTATTTAAAAAAGATAAGCCACACTGGACCCACCAGAATTAATAGACATAGAAATGTTACTAGCCATTATGTGTCATTATTAAATGGAAGCATTGTTTTCCATTAAATATTCAGTTAGGTTTATGTAAGTGTTTGATAAGGCACTTGATGAAAAGATTCATCAAAGCACAATTAAACCCTTATTCTAAATTATGGAATCACCTTTCTAGAAGTAAAAATTAATTCACTTGGATGAGAACCACCTAGACATCTGCTTCATATAGCCTATATAGTAATAATTGTATCTCATTTTTAATTAAACTTCTTGCTATATAATAATGTTATATATACAATTACTGCAGAGTTAGCAATTTGTGCCAATATAGAATGTGAGATAATTCCTTACAGCTAGTTCTCAGTTAATAACAGCAATTAAGAACAGAATTTTTATTACTAAGTTATGTGGTTTTACTGTGTAATATTACATGACTGCATTATTTAGCAACACTTCCTGATGTCATTTTTAAGAAAATCACCACTAGACACTAAGCGAGGAAGTCACATGATCTCGATTTGTGACCTCTGCTGACTTCTTGTCAGCATTTCCAGGTATATCAGACAGGCAGTGGAGTAGAGGAGCTGCTTCTACTTTCCGTAAGGCTGCAGTAACAGAATCTTGTAAATCTGAAAGTACAGATCTTCTGCCATTTCTTTTACAGTATGAAGAGTTAGGGAGGATCCTATCTGAGCCTCTTTCTCCATCTGTTATGCAGCTGAGGTCTATACCCTCTTATATCTAATTGTTCCCTAGGCAAGATTGTTTTCCTCCATCTCCATCTCCATCTCCTCACATACTGTTACTGTTACATCTACCAGTCAGGAGATTGAGTTCTAGGCCTGCATTGATATGAAGCCAAGAGTGATTTGGGGCCAATCACTCACTCTCGCCTCTAGGAAGAAAGAAATGGTTAATCATTTCTGCAAATGAAAAGATTACCTGTAAAGAGATAACATTTTTCTTTTCAACATGATCAACTATGACACTTTGCAAAATATTCCAGAAGAAATATTGAGAAGATAAATGTAAAAAAAGGTAGAAAGGCATAAATTTGGCCAAGGAATTATGGGTGAGGAATAAATTATATTTCTTACACTCATGAATTAAAGTTTCCTTAAGTTGCAATTAATTCTTGGTGTTTTCTTGGCTGTAAGCTTTGCATTGCTGCCTTCTGAAATGTTCATTTGACCTTCCCAGTGCACTCTATACTTGTCAGATCTTTGGTGGTCAGGCAGCCCAATTCTTTTTAGCTTTTTTTAAATCAGTGAGGATTAGCTTCTCACTGTTTCAGAAAACATATAATAGTATTATAAAAATGGCAATAGGGTCCTTTGCTATGAGACTCCTTCCTTGAGGGTGGGATTCAATCAAAATATAAATGTGGTGTGGCTCATATACTGTAGCTTTGTTTTGGTTTGGCATAATATGAAAATCCAGTAGATTTTTATTTTTTTTTATAAACAGTCATTTATGTCTTTGCATACAGTTACTTGTAGTTTTAATAATTGTATGTCATTAATAAAGACTAAGGTAGGTAATGTACGAATAATTGAAATCCAAATTCAACAATGAATTTGCTATTTTCAGGGTGCTTATAGAATCATTCCTCCATTAATGTTTAATTTTTACTTTTGATTTACAGTATGTTATGTGCTGCAGAAGATTGCTTTGATGTAACTCCTGAGCCAGACAAAAGTAAAAGCTTAATGGGGATGGGGGCATTGATAATGCCTCTAAAGAGTAGGGGCTCAGGATTCAAAGGCTGTTAATAAACACAAACATTTGGTCCTGTTCTTCTTTGTGAGAGGAACTGTCCTCGTTTTGAATAAATATAGTACACCTAGTTTGCTATGGGCTTAAGATATATTTTGTAGATTGGTCTCAATGTGAATTATCACTATAGGACATATCTCAGGTCTCATATTCAGGAACCACTGAAGATCTGAAAAACAGAACATAGTCTGAAAAATATTTATTCCCCATTTTTCCATATGAAAAAGCCTTTTCTTTCTTTAAATATTTTTTTCTTCTTTTCTGTCAAGATTAGCCTTCTTCTCATATTTTTTCAGTTGAAAAAAACTGACAAGAGGAAAGCTCCCTTTGACTGGATCATCAGCTCGTAAATTGCATATGACTTCCAATTGGGGCGCATAAAATAATCCAGACCACTGAGTCTGAGTGAAAGTGACAGCTTTAGGCTTCATCCACACATTTCTGTTTCTTATCCTAGCCAATGGCTAAGATCCTGTCTTAGATTTCACCCAACTTTTCTTGACTGCACTCTTATTTTTATTTGAAGTAGGAAAATTACAACCCAGGGTTTAATTTGTTTCATCACTAGGATAAAAACAAAGACAATCAACAAATTTGGGTGACACAATACAAAAAAAATTATTGTCCTGTCTTCTGGCACTTCCATCCAACTAGTAATCTTTTCCCAGCATCAAAACGAATTTTCTCTGTGTACTTTATTCCTATTGTAATCCCTAATATATTTTTCAGCAGATATTTTCTTTATAAAAATAATAATATTAGTGTATGCAAATCCTCCTAACCTAAAGATAACCTGAGAAAATGAATACCAAAGCTGATTAGGACTGCAATTGTCCAAAGTTGACAATTCACTTTTAATAGCTTACCTGGATTTTTTTGAAGTCCCTGCTAAATCTAAGTGATATTTTGCGAGGAGAAAATAGGGTAGTCTGGACCGGAGTGAAATTCAACCACCTCACATCACCTCGGGAGGGGGGGTAGCGACGATTTGAATTGGTTTGGAGAGGTGGTAGGGACAATTTAAATTGTTTGGCCCTGCCTACGCCTGCCCACTTTCTTCCTTTTAGAGACTGAGTCCCACCAAGCCACACCCACCAAGCCATGCCCACAGAGCTGGTAGGGAAAAATTTTGAATTTCATCCCTGGTCTGCACCATTTTGAGAGGTTTTATCCTTAATATTCAATCATTGGCATAATAGTAGAAGGGAATAGCCACCAAACTTAAGTGACCAGGGCACAGATAGAAATAAAATAAAGCTAGATTAATTATTATAAATTCTTAATATATTGTCCAGGTTGATAAATACAAAATCACTGGTAAATGATTTTCTGCAACTCAACTGATTTTATTTTAAATATTCCTTTAATTTAAAAAACTAAATCTGGTAGTCCTTGGCTTACAACAATTCATTTAGTGATCATTCAAAGTTATAATGTCAATGGAAAAAGTGAGTTAAGACCATTTTTCACCCTTACAACCATTCCAATATTCCCATAGTCATGTCATCAGAATTCAGATGCTTGGCTTTCTGAATCCATATGACTCTTACTTCGTGGGTTTGCCACTTATACAGATTTTGACATCATGGCATGCTTCCTTAGTCACAAAAGAAATGTTCTTTCCTTGTTCACTAAATAGTTGCTTAGATTATCACTATGAATTGTGCAAGTTCTTTTTTCCATCATCCAGATAATTTCCTTTTTATGACCCTGTTGTCTATATTTGTTGGAGTGACTGGATGGAGATGGGTGTTTACTGGCCAGATGCCTCTGTGACATCATGCCGAGTACACAGCAGATATTTTTTTCTTTGTACCCTAGGAAGGAAACATTTGCTGCTACCTAGAATTGAACTCTTAACCTTTTGAATGGGAGGCAAATTTTAGCAATTTCAATTAAACAGTGTATTGTCCATGTGCAATTATTTTTAGGAAATCATAATTAAAATGTTTACAATAATATTCATCACTGATATTAATTCAATAATAATAATATTTTATTTATCTACTTTAACAAATCTCCTTTATAACATTAATCCTTTTTGATTCCCATGTTTCTAACTTCTGTTTTTATTATCTAACCATTGGTAAAATATCCCATGTTGAAAAATATTCAGTTCCTTCCTTTTCCTTAATTGTAAGCATTAATCAGTCCATTTCTGCACATGTATCTGACAATTTGTGCTTCAGCCATAAGACTATGTTAGCAAAACATGAGATACAGAATTATTTAAGGGAACCAGCATCCAAACATGGGGGAGAGGAGGTGTGTTAAAAGACCTGCATCTGTTCCAGTTGTTTTTGAGGCACTGTTTATGGTGTTTAAAATGCCTTGAGGTTTCATTATCCAAGATATAGTTAATCATTATATTAATTGTTCAGATAGCAAATTCGAGGAAGAGGTTCTCATAAAGATGCTGTCAATTTCTAATTCTCTTGTATTGCTCTCTTTTGGAAGTTCAGCTGAATCTCCATTTTACTTTTAAGAAAGGAGTAAGACCTTGTCCTTTAGGAAAGCCATTTCATCTTAGAATAGAATTCTTTATTGGCCAAGTGTGATTGGACAAACAAGGAATTTGTCTTGGTGCAAATACTCTCTGTATACATAAAAGAAAAGCTAACATTCATCAAGAGTCAAGAACCATAGGTACAACACTTAATGATAGTCATAGGGTACAATAAGCAATCAAATCATACTAGGAAACAGTCAATATAAATTGTAAGGACACAAGCAACAAAGTTACAGTCACAAGTGGGAGGGGATGGATGATAAGGAGTGATGAGGAGATTAATAGTAATAGTAGTGCAGACTTTGTAATAGTTGAACAGTGTTGAGGGAATTATTTGTTTAGCAGAGTGATGGCTTTCGGGGAAAAAACAGTTCTTGTGTCTAGTTGTTCTGATGTGCAGTGCTCCATAGCGTCGTTTTGAGGGAAGGCGTTAAAGCAGTTTATGTCCAGGATGTGAGGTGTCTGTAAATATTTTCATAGCCCTCTTTTTGACTCGTGCAGTAGACAGGTCCTCGACTGAAGGTAGGTTGATAGTAATTGGTTTTTTTTTAAGCTTGAATGAACGAACAGTTACGTAAAAAGCCTTCGTGAGCAAATTGAATGTTAATTATTGTATGTCACCTGCCTTGATAAGCAATATGCAGTGATTCTTGCCTGTATTGCTAGGATGATCATGATCATCATCAAGACTTATGAAAACTTGTTCATGGCATAGAAAACCTTACTTTTGTTTTACATATTAACAATGTTGTTGAGTATTTATGGCTCTTATCTAGCTTTACCAAGTCAAATACCTAAGAAACTTCTGGTGCCGAGGTCTCCAAACTTATTGCTGCAGCCAATTGTAAATGTGAGCTGGAGAATTCTGGGAGTTGAAGTCCACAAGTCTTAAAGTTGCCAAGTTTGGGGGGCCCTGCTCTGGTGTGCTCTAATCAGAGGGACTAACGTCTGTAAAGAGGACTCACTATTGTTGCCAACTTATAAACATGACAATATTGCTGCTGTGGGAGAATAGTTTATCTGAAATCACCCAATATCTGAATTCATATATCATGATAAGCCAAAATGTGGTTCCGTTTCCTATTTGTATATTTTGATTTAGTGTATCATGTGAATCCAGCCTTTTCTAAACTACAGCTTATGATTTACCATGATGTATGGCTTACCATGATGTAGTAATCCAATCAGTTGTATCTTAGTCAGCAAACCATAATTAAGCAAGCCAAGCAATAAGTTTATGGCAGAAATAGATTTTGAATAATCAGTTTTATAGTTGCTGCGCTAAGACTTAACTAGGGATGTTTTGAGGAGATTTTTTTTAATTAACATGAATAGTTTTCTGATTGTGAATTATTTCTTTCTTTGGCTATTCTGGAAAATTGCAGCTGGAATGTCTGCTTCAGGCAGAACCTCATCATCTCTTTCATTATGGTTTCTATGTTTCACACATGGGGTCTGCTCCTGCATATTACCCTATTCAGAATGTTCCAGAAGGCATTAGTCACGCCTCATTGAAGTCAATTTTGTTGGTATCATTAGATGTTTGCCAAACAGGATCATCATAACCAATTGTCACCATTTAAAATGTTTCTTGGAGAACAAGTTCTCGCTGCAACAGACTCTAGTTAAAATGACTTGTCCAAATGTTCTTCCATCTTAGTGTTTGGTTCCATCTGTGAATAACCAGCTCAGTCAAATTTAAATTGTTGAGAAAACACAGGTTGTAGCATGAACTATCGAGAATTAAGTTCCTAACTTTCTGTCCAGACTGTTTGGTATTTAACCCAGGGGTGGGGTAGGCAACAGTCTCGTGTCCAATGTCATTTGATCATGCTTATAAACAAAAAAGCCCTTCTAAACACATTAACAACAACCCCAGGAAAAAGATCTCCCATTCCTACCATTGTAAAAGGACTATAAATGTTATTATTTTATAGACGTATCTCATTTGAGACACTCAGACTTCCACACCAGATGTTATGTAGATTGAGCCAGACTTTCATGTTGTGATATGGAACTATCCTATGCCTTCTCTTCAATAATAAAGAGTTTATATAACTTAAACAACAATACAGGAGAGAGACAGGCAGTTTAGAAATAAGAATAAACAAACAAATAGTTGGTGTGATTTAATAACAGCTCAATACCTGATCAGATTTTTAAATCAAATCTTTATAAAAAAGAAGATGGCCTAAAAGCTAGAGTTTAGATATCTTAATTCTAAATATCAAGTGTCAGATAGAAATGTGCCAATATGACTTCTGGTTTGAGCTTCTTCGGCGATAGACCAAAACCTTGTCTCTGCGAGGCTTTGATCCGTGCTCACTGCTAGAGCGCCCCGAGCCGGCTGGTTTTGGGGCTAAGCCACCCCATAGAGGTGGTGAAGAAGGGGGAGACTGCCTGCAGGATTGAGGAGAGCCGCATCTCTCCTCCCCAGCTGTCCACTACTCCCTTTCCCAAAGGCGGTTGTAGCAGTGGTCAGAAATGGCCACCACAAAGAAGAACTCAACCAGAAAAGAATGTGTAGGAGGAAGATAAGAAGAGAAAGTTTTGGTTGACTGGGTCAAACAGCAAAAGCAACAAATAAGGTACCCTAGAATTGAAACTATTCAAAAAAAACAATAACATTGTTCCCTAAGAAGATTTTTAAGCTGCAAAGGAGAGAGAAAAGCGAAAAGATTTGGTTTTTTTTTCCTCCTTTTCCTATACTGACAGCTAAGAGACTTAAGCAAGAAATTGTAAAAAAAAAAAAATCACTTTGATATTAATAGGCATTTAATGCTGAGAATAAGTCAAAGGAATAATAAAGATTTCTGGATAATCAAAAGCTTTTGAAAACAGGAAAGGAGAGCAAAAGAATAAAAGGGCAGGATCTGGAAGGGAGAACACTGCCTGGGATTAAAAAGAACTTACAAAAAAATCTCAACAAGACTTCCAAAAGATACATTTTAACTGAAATATCGCAACAAAAACCCCAGAAAGAGAAAGTGGAAAAAGAAATAAGAAGAAATAACTTGGGACTATTTGGATTACTTGATGATTTCTGGATTTCTGGATTTTTGGTTATTGTATTTGAATGACTAAAATCAATTGGATGGTTGTTTAAAACTGTTTAAAATGGCATCACTTTTAGAAGAACTGAAAATGGAACTTAAAAAGTCCAAAGAAAATGCGCAAGAAGGGAGCGGTTCTTTTGGCTTCGTATTTCAGTTTTTAGAAATGGAGATTTGGAATTATGAGAAACAACAAGAAATGCCTGCAGAACAAGAAGATTGCGACAAAGAAGAAGCCATCTTTAATGAACAAGTAATCTTAGGTGTGGGGAAAAAGGAAAGGGGGGAAAGAGGATGGAAAGTTTAAGATTGGGAAAAACAACTCCCCCCCAAAAATAGAGTGAAAAATAAGTATAAAATTAGAAAGCAACAGAAGAGGGAATTAGAAGTAGAGAGACAAGGGAGTAAAAAGAGGAGAGAGAAGATGAGAGGGAAGAAAGAAAGGAAAAGAAGTCATAAAGGATAGAAACAAAATATAGAGAAACAGGGCCTATTTAGAGATAATGGGTGAAAATTTAATGGAAAAAGGAATTCTGCAAAGGTACATAAGATAGTATTGTTGTATTAGAAACAGAAATAATTTTAGAAAATATGAAACAATGTATGATTAAAATGTTTGATAAAATAGCTATTGTAATTTAGTGGAATGCTTGTCAATAAATAAATTTAACAAAATGAATACTTAATGATTTACAAAACATATGTGAAAAGAAGTAAGGGAAAAATTAATTATGGAGATTATATGTTTAAGAAAGTATATTCAATTGAAAAAAAATGTTAAAGATGTTAAGATTTTAATTATTATTAATGATAGAACTGAATTGGAATGGAATGAAGGTTTATAATTACATATATTTATAATCTTTTTTTTTTAAAGAATATAGTATGTATTATAAGAATGTACCAAGCAGAATTCGATTGGAAGTTATGTATTATGTATTATATTGAAGGTCATAACCTTAAGGTATATATTGAAGTTTAAATAAGAGTTGAATTGATATAATTAAAAGATATAAAGGTGTCATATTCCAATTAGTAACTACAGGAGAAAATTTGTTTAATGAGAAAAGATAATATGAAATTGAAACAGAACAGACAAAAGTATAAATATAATGATTTGAATTGAGATGAGATAATCAAAATAAAATTGAGAAAATTAAAAGGGGAAAAACTATATAGAAAATGTAGAATAGTATAAGATATGGAATAGAACACAAAAAGGAGCATGAAATTGAGTTTTGCGTTTGTATAAAGAAGTTCAACCCGGGACCATGCTATTTTCAAAAAAGATGTTTTACTTGTATTTTGTATGTGTGAAAACCCAAATAAAACTTTATTATATAAAAAAAGAAAGAAATGTGCTATTATGACCAATTCAGTGTCAGTTGTAATTAAACATTAGCTATATCACATCAAATGTGCCAGTGAAGAATCTTTGTTGAGCTTCATTTTCAATAGAAAAGGGAGTGAGAGGTTACAGTGACAAAGGCTCATCCCAATGCTGTGCTATTTGAAGATTTAGCAGAACCCATGGAAGACTTGCCACTAGAAGAGAAGACAGACTTCTCAATCCTGTTACCAGGGGTTCTCTAGAGACTCTTTGGAAAACAGGAACACTTCTGCAAGAGAACTGCTGAGTTCAGGCTTGAGCTCTGAACTGAAGAGTGAGCTGAAAAAAATCAGGTATTTCCTATACCCACCTCAAAACAAGAACAGGTGGGCATTTTCAGGAAAAGTAGGCATGAAGAGTGTTTGTGTAAGGTCAAAGACAATCGGTGGATATTCACTGAAGCAAGTAGTTATAAGTAAACAATTACAATAACAACTCCCAAGCTTTGGGGCACCAGGGACTGGTTTTGTGGAGAAAAGTTTTTTCCATGGACCTGAGGGGGCATGGTTTTGCAATGCTACCTGCATCCCATGGATGGGGCTTCACTTATTTAGACTCCTCAGTTACAAGGTTAATCTGAGCTGTCAAAGAGAAGAGTTTTAACCATTTAAAATTTAATTTCTTGGAAAAATGAGAGAATGCCAAAAATTTAGTCAAAAGTCATTAATGATCAATATCAATAGAAGAGTATTTCTGCTAATTTGAATTTACTGCACATTTCTAAGCTGCCTTGACAAGATCAGGCTATTTTTGCTGCCTGACAAATAAGGCAAATAATGAGATTTAAACTCTAAATCACTTGGAAAAGGAACATGCCATGGAGTTCTTACGGTTACATGCAAGGAGTTCTTACGGTTAACTCAAGTAAAAGCTGCAAATATGGCCAACAGCTCTAAAATTACATGGATTTTCTCTGTTTGCTATATGTCAGTGATTGCTGAAAGATAAAAGAATGTGGATTTTAGGTAACTAGAATAAAGATTTCCAGAACTGTGGTGTTAATTGGATTCTGTAATCCAGAATGAGAATAAGTCAAGTCCCTGTACCAGAAGGGCACTTTTTAAGGAAAGGTTTGACAATCACTCCACAAGGAAGGCAGTCTCTTACAAGAAATAAAATGAGCTATCTTGATAATAGTGAAACCTTAGATTTAAGAGATCAGTAGCAAAATCCAGAGAAATTGACCCCTGCAGGAACAGGGAAATGTTGTAGCAGGCTGGTTTATCAATTACCAATTTGGCCCATTGGCAGGTATGACCAGAAGAAACATAATTCTTCACATCTGTAGTCCAAAACTAAAAGGTGCAAGATCTTTAAAATGCCAGTGTCCAGCAGTTTTATTGGCATTACAAAGCTGTAAAGCTCTTCCCTGAAATGAAGCAGAACATACAAAAAAAGTGAAAAAATTGACTTTCACCCCCCCCAAAAGAAAAAAGCACCTGATAAGAGTCCCAAGAAGTCATCTGTCTGAGGCCATATATATGGATCCTGTTTCTGCTGCAAGCACATCACAGGTGGTATTCAGCAAGTTCTGACCAGTTCGAGAGAACAGGTAGCGGAACTTTTGAGTAGTTTGGAGAACGGGCAAATACCACCTCTGACTGGCCCCACCACCTTCTATTCTCTGCCTCCCGGGTCCCAGCTGATTGGCTGGGTCTTCTTTTGTTGCCCTGCACGGGAGAAAGGAGCTGGAAAGCAGGTCAGTGGGGTAGGGAGGGAATGGGATTTTACAGTATCCTTCCCCTGCCACGCCCACCAAAATTGAATTTATATTTTGATTGATTGATTGATTGATTGAATTTATATCACTGCCTATTCACCCATGGCAACTAAAGGCGGCTTACAAAACATAAAACCACATTTAAAACAATAAAAACTAACAAAAAGAATCAAATAAATTAATATAGTACAATATAACAAAATCACCACCACCCCGTCCTGGTGACAGCAGATCACACAAGCCATTTAATATGCTCCATCCTACTCTGAGTTCCCCAGGCCCGCTGGCAAAATCAAGTCTTCAGTGCCTTCTGGAAGAGTATTAGAGTAGAGGCTGTTCTAATCTCTGGGGGAATGATGTTCCAGAAGGAGGAAGCCACCACAGAGAAGACCCTTCTTCTGGGTCCCACCAGGTATATCTCCCTCAGGGATGGGCTCCACAATAATCCCTGCGCCTCCCCGTACTGATGGGTCAGGTAGATGTGACCGGCAAAAGACGGTCTCTCAGGTAACCTGATCCCAGGCATGAAGAGCTTTAAAGGTGACAACCAGCACCTTGAAGCAAATTGGCAACCAATGCACCTCCCACAAGAGAGGTGAAACATGTGAACACCAGGTCTGCACAAAACCATGTGGGCCGCTGCATTTTGCACAAACTGGAGCTTTCTGATGCTCTTCAAGGGCAGCCCCATGTAGAACGCATTACAATAGTCAAGACGGAAAGTGATTAGGGCAGGAGTGACTGTGAATAGGGACCATTGGTCCAGGAAAGGGCGTAACTGATGCACAACCACAGTTGTGCAAAGGCCCTCCTGGCCATGACCACCATCTGCTTTTCTTTAAAAAATATATATATATTGGTTTTAAGACAAACAAAACATAAAAACATCAAGCCATCTTCCATATATATACATACAATGTGTCGGTTGGTTTACAAATTGTTTCGTGCTTCCATTTTGTAGTCTTCAATTACAATTACATTGTGTATATTCTCATATTTTCAATCAAATATTAAATACATTAATATCATTGTTAATCATTTGACTATACTTTTATTCATTCATGTTTTACAAAATAATCCATATTTTACTTAATTTGTTTTATAACAGTTCATATTATCATCTCAAATCTATCCTACAATCATTTTGTAGATATAAGAAAAGAATACATCTTTTATATTTATTATTTTCTAAAAATCTACATATTTCATTACCATGTTTTATTGTCTAACCATTGATAGAATAGATCTCAAATTTTATAAAATTGTTTATCATCTTGTTCTCTGATTTCAAATGTCAATCTACTCATTTCTGCACATTCCAATATTTTCTTAATGATTTCTTCCTGTGATGGTATTTTCTCATTTTTCCAGTTTTTAGCAAATACAATCCTAGCCGCTGTTAATACATTTACAGTCAGGTATTTCAATTCTTTACTATATATTTCAGGTAAAATTCCCAATAAAAATATCTCTGGTTTTAAGTCTATATGCTTTTTTGTCATTTTTTCCAACCACGTGTGGATTTTAGTCCAGTATTTTTTAGCATCCGCACAAGTCCACCACATATGGTAATATGAGCCAGGTGTCTGATGACATTTCCAACATTTTTCAGATTTGTTCTTGAACATTCTTGCTATTTTTGTCGGGGGGAAATGCCACCTGTAAAACATCTTATACAAATTTTCTTTATATGCTGTTGACATTATCGTTTTATAATTTTGAGACCACAGTTTTTGCCATTTCTCTAGATCAATCCCATATCAAAAATTCTTCCGCCAAGCAATCATTGTTTCTTTAACTTGTTCTAGTTTAATTTCTAATAAATATCCATACAATTTTTAATCACCTTTTCATCAGTACCTGTCAAAATCTTATCTAAATCAGTCAGTTTATCATAGAAACCTTTTGTTTTAGAATCTTAATCATACCTTGAATGTATTTGCGCATATGAAAACCAATTCATCTTTATACCTTGTTCCTTTAATTTTTGCATCGATTTAAGTTCACCCTTTTCATGCAATATTTCACCATATCTAACTGTTTGTTCCTTTTTATATATTATAGGATAAGAAAATGCTTCAATAGTTGATAGCCAGACTGGAATTTTCAAATAACATTGTCTTTTAATCTTCTCCCAGTTTAACCACAGAGACTCCCGTATATAATGTCTTCTAAAATACCCCTGTGTTTTAGTTCCTTTATACCATAGAAAAGCATGCCACCCCAACAACAGATCATGTCCTTCTAATGTCAGCAATCTAGTATTTCTTAATGTTATCCATTCCTTAATTCACATCAAATTTGTAGCTTGGTAATACAACTCCCAATTAGGCAAACCAAATCCTCCTCTTATTCTGGCATCTTGCAAAAGTTTTAACTTTATTCTCGCTTTCTTATCTTGCCATATATATTTCAACACAATTTTATTTAAATCTTCAAAATAATCTTTTCCAAGCCTAAGGCCACCTGCTTTTTAAGCAGGAGTAGTGAGTCTAGGAAAACCCCTAGATTACCCTAGATCTGTTTGGGGTAGTGCCACCCCATCCAAGACCAAAGGTGGCACTTCTCCCTGAGCCAATGAACCCCAAACCCAAAGTCACTTGGTCTTGCAAGGGTTTAGTTTCAACCTGTTGTTCCCCATCTAGCTGTAACAGCCTCCAGGCACTGCGAGAGGGAGGACTCGGCATAAGTACAATTTAAATCAGTATTATTTTAATACATAATCACCAAACCGTAATAACAGTGGTTGAATCACACCCCTGGAAGCCTTCCAGTAACATTCAAAGCACCTTCAGTCAGGAAGTATACGAAGTAGATCTCATGGGCACACAAAAAATTCTGTGTGTGCCCTTTCCCCCTGGTAGTGATTAAAACTTGCTTGGTTAAGAATCAACATTTTTCTGGGTGAAGCTTCTTTCTTTCTTTACCTAGATAATTTATTAGAAGGAGGTCATTAATGCATTTTGTGCTGAAGCAATTTGAATAGCTAATCAGCAATTCAGTATGGTGGGCACTCTGGCAAGATCTGTTGTGTGTGACAATTTGCATGGTTGAAGTGTATAGACTTCACTTAAAAATTCACAATCTGTGTTGAAAATGTACTGTTGAGAAAGAGAGGCACTTCAATTCCAGAAGTGATAATAGCTTGGATTCAAAGGAGACTGGCCACATCACTTCCTACATAAAAGGAACATTACTGTATCTCAATGGGTACATAAGATATCTCCTTCATTATATTTGATTACTGTCTGTAATATTCCCAACTAGACTTTTACTACTGGGTCCAGCACCATCTGCTCTGCATAAAGAGATATAAGACTATCTTTATTCAAAGGAAGTGCTAATACAAAGCATTCATAAGATTTTACTACTGATATTTTACTAATTGGAAAAGGACAGGTTGTCTCTGCCTAATTTTAAATCTCCACAAAATTAAAACTTAACTTGTATATCACTAAAGTTTGCATAGTTGTTTTATTAGCCTGTCTACTTTTCTACCATTCAAGCATTGTTAGTTTACATCAACTGATATTATAGGTGTCTGTTTCTGTATGGCTATCTTATTTGAACTCCCAGTTGTTGTTGGTTGTACATTTGTGACTCACTGATATTATCAAATTTTCATCTCAGACAATTATCTCTTCCAATATCAGCCGAAATTTTCTGAGCATGTTCATATCATTCTTCTTTTATTTTCTGTTTTTGGTTTTAAAGTTTACTTTCACAAAGCATAGCTCTTTTGCACTGAAAATAATCCAAATAACTTTAACGTCATTAAAGGGGCTGGGTTTTGGCAAGATTACTAGCCAGTATTTATTGAGTGCCTGATTTTTAAGGTATTTTGCAGTCACTCAATCTTAAATTGTCCTATCATCTGTACCTTAAATCATATGGTATTGACTACTTGGTAACTAACTCCAGAAAGCTGTGCTTACAAACTATGTAAGGCATCATTTCTTAATTGATCCCGGTGAGATTCCTCTATCTCCCCCAGAATAGAATAGAATGGAATGGAACGGAATGGAACAGAATAGAATAACAGAATTGAAAGGGACCTTGGAAGTCTTCTAATCCAACCTTACGCCACTTCAGACAAATGATTATCCAACATCTTTTTCAAAACTGCCAGTGTTGGAGCATTCACAATTTCTGGAGTCAAGTTGTTCCACTGATTAATTGTTCTGTCAGGAAATTTCTTCTTAGTTCTAAGTTGCTTCTCTGCTTGATTAGTTTCCACCCATTGCTTCTTGTCCTGCCTTCAGGTGCTTTGGAGAATAGCTTGTGGCAGCCCCTGAGATATTGGAACACTGGTATCATGTCTCTCCTAGTCCTTCTTTTCATTAGAGTAGACATACCTAATTCCAGCAACTCTTCTTTATATGTCTCCGGTCCGTCCCCTAATCATCTTTGTGGCTCTTCTCTGCACTCTTTCTAGAGTCTCAACTTTTTTTTTTTTCATTGTGGCGACCAAAACTGAATGCAGTATTCCAAGTGTGGCCTTACCAAGGCATTATAAAGTGGTATTAACACTTCACATGATCTTGATTCTATTCCTCTGTTTATGCAGCCTAGAACTGTGTTGGCTTTTTTGGAGCTGCTGCACACTGCTGGCTCATATTTAAAAGGTTGTCCACTAGGACTCCAAGATCCCTCTCACAGTTACTACTATTGAGCAAGGTACCACATATACTGTATCTGTGCATTTGATTTTTCTTGCCTAAATGTAGAACCTTACTTTCGGTTTTCTATAGTGGTGGATAGATGCAAACAATTCATAATGGGGAATGCTTTCTATTCTCCCAATTACATTTATGTTTACTCAGATATGCGTCCACAAATGTTTCCTTTACTTTATAAAGAAGTCAACTATTGAGCTTATTGTGGATATGGTAGGTGGGATCTGTAAAGTAACTCCAAGCTGTCCACCTGAAACTCCTAGTGGGCTTAATTGTTTTGTGTCTCGTCATGTAGTTCAGTAGACATGGATTTTCCATCATTCCATCCTCAAGTCGCCCAGAATTACTGATAGTGAAATGGCTGGCATATTAGTTAATTAAATAATTAATTAAATCTTCAGGCATATTAATAATCAGGATGCTTTTTCAGCTTACACTGTTTCTGTGGAACTGGCATATCATCCAACACATTGTCTAATGCTGATACATCAGGACAATATTCAGGCAATTGCTTTGAGCTATTCTCTATCTCTATGACATAAATGAAGTTTGCTTTTGGAAAATTTCAACTATAGATGCTTTTTTTTTATCACCCATATCAACAAACCTGTGACTACTTTTGAAGCAGAAAGATTTGATTTGTGAATCTCTAAAGGATAAGTTCTATTTCCATTGGTCCAGAGACTTGTGGTTCCTTCTATTCTACTCCACTGAATCCTTGAGGTAACACTAAAAATCTTTAGGGTAGCCCTAGTGCTCCTTTATTGATTTGAGAAACTGTCATGGATACCCCATTCTTCACTACTGTCCATGTAAAATGGCATTCATTGTCTGCCCTCCAATACTACTGTTCTCAAAGTTGCTGCATGGGGTTTATGCCTCTTCAATCATCTCCAAGTACGATGATCTCAGATTGTGAATAATAAGTTGCAATGACTAAAGCAACATAGAAATTTTTCTGAATAAAGGCTGAGCAAACTTATTCTGCCAAATAGTCAAGGTTTGTTTTCTTCTTTTTAGGCTAGAGTTTTATCTGTTTCCTCCTCTGTTTGTCATGTTTTACACACTTCATTGTGGTTCTGAAAATGCCACCATTTTGAGGGTAGTCTCCTAACACTATTGAAATCACAAGAACTCACAGATGTTCTATTTCCCTTCTCACCCAGTTGTGAAATAGTTTTGAAAAAAAATTCTCAAACTCATTTCCATCCTGTGTCCTGGGCTTGGAATTTCTCTCTGCTATTAACCATTTCGGTTCCAAAGTTTTTGAGCCTCTTCCTATGTTCTCTCCTCCTGCTTACTTAGCCATGAAGCAGACAGATTTTAAACAGGCTCTAACAGACATCATGTCAGCAGAGCACTTCAGCAAGCTCTGTGCCTTCTGTTTATATGTTATGTTCATATTGTTATATATTTCAAAGTTGATTTCTGTCTTTCCAAAACTATATCTGAGTTTCATTTGTACCCAGATTTTTTTCTATCTATTTTTGGTGGAGACGGGGGAGGGGAGGATTTTACCACTTCCCTGCAGTGGTCTCTTGCTACTTTTCAGTATTTTATGTTCAGTATACAACATACTAAGGTGAATTATTTGTTTAATAATTTTGCCCTAAGAAAGATATTTGAGCTTTTCCTTGATGTTTTGTTAAATTAGATCATGTCTGCTAATGTATTATTATAACTTAGACAAGCTATCCCTTTGCAGTGGTTATTCAAAATAACTTGAGGAGGATAAATAGTCTCTTAGTTTTTCTGATATGTATGCCATTGCTGATCTACGATCTGGTATCTGCTACCCATATCTATTAGGAACTATCAATGGGACTTCAGATTTACAAGATCCAGCTTTTGGCAGAGTTATGTTCCTCAGTATCATTCTATCTGTCAGTAATTCAAACATTAATCTCCTAAGTACCACTATGTACAAATATATGTGAATCACAGAGACCACCATGAAGAGGTGGTTACTAATACATAACTTATGCATCATTCCCATTCAGATTTAAGAATACACTGCCTTGTTACTATATTGATTCTTGGAGCTAATAGGTAAGAAAAGTTTCCTTGCAAAAAAAATTGTTGGTTTTGAATGCACCAAACAGATTACTGTTAAGATTAGAATGAGTATATGTAAATTCACAGATGATTATTCAAAGAACTGCAAAAGTAAGAATAGCCTTAAAATCTTGCTGACTAGAGGGGCATAATCAAGAACTTTCTTTGAAGTGTTGCAAAAGCTACTTGCTGTTGCCCCTGTCTGGAACATTTTTCAGTTTCTCAATCTAGTCTATTTCCTGGGAATGCTCTGGTGATCTACTCTCCAAGTATCTAAGCAAGTTTGTGTAGCTTCCAAACCCAGTCAGATACCGCAGCCTTTTGAAATTACAATATGAATAAACAACATGTCCTTACAGAAACGTAGAATGGAGTGAAGTGATAAGATATACAGTCATATTATTCAGTTATTCTGGATGGATATTAAAAAAATCACTGTAGTATTTGGTGATAGAAAAAAAAAACACTTTTATTTATTTATTTGTTTGTTTGTTTATCAAATTTAGATATTGTCCATCTCATTCACAGATTTATATTCTGGGTATTTCATGGATATGCTTACATTGAAATAAATGGTCTAGAAGAAATTATGTTAGAAACAACACAAAACCTGGATGGCCATTACAGCCATATTTTAGTACCGTGTCATGGAAACATGCAAGGTTTCATAATCTCACAATCTCAGCATCTACCAATGTGTCACACAAGCATTAGAGTGGGAAAAATTAAGTTGATGTCATGCTGATACTATAAATTGCTAAGAATTTAGATAGCTTGTGTAAGAATCTGTATCCTCTGACAAGCCATAATGAAGTGTATTTGGGTTTGACTTAATTAGCTTTATGAAGCTAGCCACAAGTTTGGTGTTGTTGTTGTTTTGTAAACCATTATATATGTCTCAGTGTGTTGTGTGAATGTAGCCAGTTTTGTTTACCATGTTATGTGGTGCTAGCAATTATTTTGCCTGCTTCAAAAAAGGATAAGCCAGTTTTGGAAGTCACAGAAACCAATGGCTGTTAGAAATCAAGGCTTCCAAATTTTACTGACAATTTAATAAACCAGAACACTAAAATACAAATCAGAGTAGAACATGTCTCTAATTGTCAGCTTTAGTTTTTCATGAAATTCCTCATTGGTAGAAAATATGTTTTATATGCCTTCACAAATCTATTTTCCAATAATCATGAGGACTAGAACCATTTATTTGAAAAACGTTAAGCAATCATGCTTGGAAATCTATTAAGAATCTGCGGACCATAGAGAAGTGCGTTGAGGGAGCAAACAAACCCTTGTCTAGCTAATGGAATGGAAATTGGTTATCATCCTGAGCGGTTTCCATGCCAACCTGTTCAGCAGAGCAGATACTATTGAAATGCAATGGATTAAAAAGCCCCTTGCTTAACTGACCCTTGATACCTGTTAAGGACTAGTATGATTATAATGAGTGCTAATTACGCATACTTAGATCGGAACCGTTTATGTCTGCTGTGGTTATGAAGGCAGCATCTAGACTTGGTTCTTAATAAGCTATAGAGAGGTTTTTTTCCCCCAAGAGGTTGATAGTGAATGGATTGGTTTCTGTGGCTATTAACCTGGATTGCATTATTACTTGCTATCTATTTCCATGTTTTAGTAGCAAGCTGTTACCCTAGTGCTTGCACAGTCATGTTTGTAGGTGTTTCACTTTTTATATTTTTAAATTAATAGCTGTTCATTAACATGTATCATTTCTAAAGCAACTTGCTCTGCAAAATGCAGTCCTCCTTAGCAGACTTTCACCATGCAAAGTAGAGCAACCCATATGGATAGAACAGACAACACCGGACTACAAGATGGTCATGTTCCTTTCCATGAATATATCCAAACTTAAAGATACATGTGTACTTGAAATATAATGAGTTCAGAAAATACTACATAGTAGTGGAAAGATAATTTTACTCTTAGTTTCTAACAATGCTTTCTATGCATTCTTTGCAAACATTTGAACTGACTTTTTCCCCTGGAGAAATAGGGCAGAGGAATTTGTAGCAAAATTCTTTAAATTATTTGGTTCCTGGTTATTATCATTGACTAAGATGGGTGACCATAGAAATTGAACAAATAAATAAAATATAAATAATATATTTTATAAATACGTTCTTTAATTTCCATCCTTTTTATTCATTTAAATATTAAACTTGGGTTTGTTTATATTTTAAAAGATATGGCAGTATGAATTATGTGATATCAGTTGTACATTGTGATGCTTTACAGCATGCTGTAGTTTATATTTATATTCCCATATCTTTGATTTTGTTTAAAAAGATAGGCACCTGAATTATAAAGAAAGTTTTAAAAAATACCTTTTTAGTTAACTTCAGTGGAATAAAATCAAATTGGTGAGGATAGGAGACAAACAGAAAGAAAGCAGACATATCCATGCATTTTGTTAAGAAAAGGGCAACAGAAATTACATTATTGAGTTTTAATATGGAGCAGTCTTGCTAACCAGATGTATTACAACTTTCATCACCCTATCTGCCCCCCTTCCCTGGCTGAGCACAATTGATGATCATGCTGGCTGTGGGTGATAGGAATTGTAATTCATATACATGGAAAGTGGTCAGTAGAGGGAGCGTGCATAAGTGCACATGCACTAATGTGCCTATCATCCCTGTCATGGTATTTTTATTCTCTTATTCTTGTTCTTGTTTTTGTTTGACAAATTCCAATCAATCAATCAATCGAGAAAGTTTCTTGTGAATACTTTGTGGAATGTTCATCATACCTGCACTTTTGTTTAAAATTACCATGTTTTATTTTAATTTCACAAAAATCAAATTCTATTAATAATTCCATATAATATCATTTACAATCTTTAACATTCCAGTGTTTGAGTATTGCCTCCCTATGTTTTTCCAATTGCTTAATTATGCTGATTTTTTTAAAAAAGTAATTTAATAGAGTCACAGGTTTCCTTCTACCTAGGATAAAATATCTATTGTTTTATTGTTTGAACATTTTGCTTAATTTCATTGATCAACATCATAAGATAGTGGAATCTCCATTTTATATTATTTCTAGCTAATTGCAAACAGTGCATTAATAGCATTAAAAGGTTCTGCTCTGAGAAGAAACTTTTAAAACCTCTTTACACTGTAGAATAAAGTTTGTGCCCTCTTCTCAACTTTATCTTAATTTGAACAGATCTTAACTGACAGGGAGAGAAATCTGCAAAACAGTAGGGACAAAAGAAATTTAAAAGATTAGATAGATCTATGGCATAAGTATGGCAACCTTGAAAGGAATCTAGGGTAAGCATAATGATTATTCAGTGTACAGTAACTGGGTTTTAGTTTGCTATGTTAAGGTAATAGCACCTTTTTCTGGGAGTAAGATAACTTTTTATGGGGAGAAATCCATGTACCTAGTCTTACAGGGTTACCCTTCCTCAATGTGGTACTTCTATCAGATGCAGACAGATTTTTGGGGGGTTCTCCTGGATGTGTTAGATTATAATTCTCATCATTCTCAGCTAGCAGCTTTTTGGGTTAGGCTAACTGGGGTGATAGCAGTGTAATCAAAGAAATCTTGAGGTCGGCAAGTTGGGAAAGTTTGAAAGAGACAAAATGTAGAGATAATGACTGGCTCCAGTTATCTTGGTTTTAGTTATACAAGCTTTTCATTCATAACCAAGGAATGTTTGCCTTTCAGCAACCTGCTCCACATCCGTTAGCTGGCTGGGCAGGTATGTAATTAAGAGAAGGGGAGCTGGCTGGCCCAGTAGTTTTATCTGATAAGAGAAGTGAATGCTTCTATTTAAAAAAAAAAATCCCCTTCCCCCAGCCTAAGAGTAGAGAGAAGACAGGTTTTAAACTTAAGCAAATTATATTATCCTTCTTTTTTTATATATAAGTAAAAAAGTACACACAGACACAGACAAAAGTGAGAGCAATGTTTATTTGCTTTTCGCTTTGTTCTGATACGCTTTGCATCTTGAGATATGCTTCTGCCTTGATCAGTATTTATGAATTCTATAATCATACAATTGCAATCTAAAAATATTTTATTCATTTATAATTTTCTACTGTACTGCTCAGAAAGCAACATATGTGTGTTATTTATAATAGAGAATTACCTCTAAAAACCATGAGTGGCTGAAATACAGGGTATTTTTTAACAGAAGCATTTTCCTTTAATTACAAAAGCCTTTTTTTTTCCTGTGATGCCCTTGTGTCACATATCAGCATCATCTACAGTTGAGCAAAAACACATGTTTTTCTTCAAAGCAAATTAAGTTTTTCAAATACCAAGTAATTCAGTCTAACTGAATAGATTCCATGGGAGCTATTTAAGATGTAGGTGTGCAGATATGATTTTCAAGTTAGATGTAGAGTAGAAAAAATCAGTGGGCTTATCTCTTTTTTATCATTAATAATAGCAGCACACCTTTTAAAATAAGTTCACCTCTATTTTTAAAAGAGATACAGTGACACCTTAGATTTCCTGTGAAGAAATACTTGCTCGCTCTATGTGCTATTGCTTCTGTAGAACACCAGAGTCTTTATTCTTTAAGGGGCTTCTTTGAGGGACCACCATAGAGAGGAAGGGTTCAAGCCATTTTCTAAAGTAGTGGTCACCAACCAATGGGCCGGAGACCACTGGTGGTCCTTGAGAAAATTTTGGTGGTCCGCAGAGAAATGTCACCCCCAAAGCACCCCCCAAAGCAATTAATCCAGGCTGCATGGGAACACAAGGCTTGCGTAGCTTGCATTGTGAACAACTCGAGGTTGTTCACAAGTGAGGGGAGTGGGGAGCTTGCTCCACTTGCCCCACACGCCTGGCCTGGCCACCAGGCTGCTTCTTTCTTCTTCTGCTTTTGGCTGCATGCAAGAAAAGCAGCAAAAGTCTTTCTTTCTCTCCGCCAAACTCTGCCGAAAATGAGTCTTTGGGACCCTGCAAGGCATCCTGCTCCAAGACACTGCACCAGCAAAGACTCATTTCTGGTGGAGTTTGGGGGGAGAGAAAGGAAGACTCTCTCCCCCCTTCCCCTCCTGAGAACGGAGCTGGAGATGGTAAAGAATGATTAATTGGTAAGAAAACAGGGTGGGGAATTTTCCTGCAGACTTTTTTGGGGATTTTCCCAGGGTCTGCTTTCTGCAGACCTTGGGAAAACATCAGCAAGCCACCATCAGTTAAAAAATCATATTAGTGTCCGCAGGATTTAAAATTATGAATTTGGTGGTCCCTGAGGTCCAAAAGGTTGGCGACCCCTGTCCTAAAGCACCTGAAGGCCAGACAAGGAATAATGGATGGAAACTGAACAAGGAGAGATTTAACCTGGAAATAAGGAGAAACTTTCTGACAGTGAGAACAATCAATCAATGGAACAGCTTGCCCTCAAAAGTTGTAGGAGCGCCATCACTTGAGACTTTCAAGAAAATATTGGACTGCCATTTATCAGAAATGGTGTACGGTCTCCCGCTTGGGTGGGGGGTTGGACTAGATGACCTACAAGGTCCCTTCCAACTCTGTTAATCTAATGTAATCTAATTCTGACTTTGAATTCTCCACTTATAGAGACAGATTCAAGATTCAAGGCGGCGTAGAACAGCTAAGGAATTCTGAGAGTTGACATCGTGACACAACTTAAAGCTCGGTTGAGAAACATTGATCTAGAGAAAAGCCTAAAGTGTAAAGGAACCTGGTACCATAGGCATATAATTCCTCCTATAAATTCTACTAGAGAAAAAGCCAGATAGGTCTTTCTTTTGGCTTTATTAATTTGGCTTTTAATATTTTCTCTCGTCCTGTTTCCTTCATTTTACATTCTTGAGAATTGTTCAGGGAAAGTGGAAAAACTAGTGATTGGGATAGGCCTAAGTGGTAGGAGAAACAGTATTTTGGATCAATCAACTAACCTCCAGATGGATTTCTTTCAGAGATGTTGGAAGAGGATCGTGGCAAGTGGCACCAAGGAAAAATGATTCCTCGGGAAAATATGTTTTAGGGCAACACTTTATTGGTTAATAAATGGTGTGAACTCTCTAGTGTCTTAATGCAGTCCTGAATATCTATTCCATTAAGCTTTGTTGCAAGCCTTATTCAGGTAGCTATCAACTTATGACCACAATTGAACTCAAAATTTCCATTTGCTAAGTAAGAGAGTTGTTAAGTGAGTTTTGCCCCATTTTATGACTTTTCTTGCCACAGTTGTTAAGTAATTCATTGCGGTTGTTGAATTAGTAGCACAGTGATTAAGTGAATCTACTTTCTCTATTGACTTTGCTTGTCGATCACATTACCTCCAGGATAGTGCAACCATCACAAATATGAGCCAGTTGTCAAACATCAAAATTTTGATCATATGAGCATGGGGATGCTGCAATGGCCATAAATATGAAAAATAGTAATAAGTCACTTTTTTCAGTGCAGTTGTAACTTCAAATGGTCACTAAACAAATGTTTATAAGTCAGGGTCTACCTGTTTTGCAAGCTACAGTGTCTGGTTTGCAAAATTCTGGATAACTACTAGAGGTCAGGGGCCACCTAGTGGCCATCTAAGGGTGTTCAGCCTAAATATAATAAGGGGCTGTTGTCCTGAATATATATTTAATTGCTGTTCAGCTTTAGCAAAAGCCTGGCCTATAGAAATGTAACTGCAATAGTGATATTTTCTAAGCATAGAGATAAAAAAATAAATGGAAAAAGCTACCTCTGCTAAATAGCCCATCTCAGGAATTTTGTGGCCATAGGAAGAATCTGGGACTTTGTGTTAGGGTTTGGAAAGCATCTGAGTGCAACCTCTGCAGAGGAAATCTTAAGGTAGGCTGGGCTTGTTAAGAAAACTGCCAGCATATTTTTATCCAAAGAGCCATTAAAATGAAAGTGGATTTGGGAGCATTGCTAGTATGAGAATAAAATACAGTTGTGGAGTTAAGGAATCTGCCCCATTAAATTAACAGAGATGAGGCTGGAATAAGACTGACTGTCTGACCTTGAAGCTTGTCTTGATTCAAATCCAACAACTTTGCCCCTGTGTCAAGTTCCAACATGATTTAATTTGATTAACTGGAGAATTTGGGTAATTCCAGTCCCAGTCCAGAAGCTACCAAATTGGAGAAAGCTTTGTTAGTCATTTTAAGCAATAAAGTGTATAAACAGAAGCAAAGTAAATTCTTTAGTTGTATCCTATTCCTATTTGGAAACCTTGGGGGTCAGTTTTCCCATTCACAATATTCCATTTGGAGATTGGTAGGTTTCAGATTGTGTTGCCTGCCCACAATCTCTTAATCAACCCCATGGCTCAAAAGAAATATTACGCCAGCTATCACATGACATTTGGACCAGTGAATCAAAAGCACAGTTGAGGTGAGCGATGAAAAAAAGCATCAAGAGGGAGTAGTCAGCATCCAGTTAAATGTTCAAATAGAAAGGTGCCTGGAAATGTTAAATAATAACAAGGTCATGTGAGATATTTTTTGGAAGTAGGGGTGGGAGTGAGGCTGTCAGCTGAAAGTTTATTTGCTCATGGAAGCACTTAGCCAGGGTTTGTTTTAGTGGGATTATGTGTTCTTTAGCTTTTGAAAAGCAAAACGGGTGGTCTCTTCTTTCTCCCTCTCCTCTTTCCAGCCCCCCTCCTTTTTTGCCATCCTCTGCTGAGAGCAGTTGCGGAGGCTAATTTTTCCATCTGTCCTGCTTGGGCCAGTGACTGGGGAAGCATGGTTGCTGTTACCTCCTTCAGGGCATTGATCAGTGGAGCATTAAGCTTTTAATTGAGGTGTAAGTGTATCAGCTCAGCGGGGAGGTAGTGGCCGGTGTAGTACAGGCTGGCTGTAGCACAGCGCAGAGCCTTCAAAGAGGCAAGAGCTCTTTTGCACTCACCAGTGTTTGGGCAAATACGAAGAAGTAGCCAGCTCTGGAGAGACGCCAGCTCCATCACTATGATTCTAGGTGAGTGCTACACAACTTACTTTCATTGCCTTCTGCTTTTGTGCCCTTTGGATTAAATGTGCATATGCCTCTTTCTCCACCCCCACTGCACCCCCACTCTCTCTGGATGGGAATCAGCATCACTTTCATTTCAATGAGCAATCTTTTACTCCCCCATGTGTGTCTGTGTATGATGTAGAGGCTTCGTAGTCTGAGAAGGCATAGACATTTTCACCTGCTTTGCAATCTTGCTGAAAAGACTAAGCTGCTACTATTTGATCCTGGCAGAAGTATTTGTATAAAGGTGCAGGTGGCATCCGATAAACAATATGTCTCTAAATATGCAGAAGAAAGGGCTCTTTCATCATTCTCAAAGCTGGGTTTGTTGTAGTTAAACCTGCTATTAAATCAAAGTATCTGCTTAAGCAGCCGAAGCAAAAGAGAGACAAAACGGACTGTTGCTGAGAAAAGGAATATTTTATTTAATCTAAGGTTTGGATACCCCAAAAATGTATGTCTGCCCTGAACCTCCTTTTTATGCAATTCATGCAGCTGTGCATTACATATTGAGAGCGAAATCAAGTTGACTTTTGATTGGATTCAGCAATCTTGTATCAGTTTCGTAAATGTTCCAGCATTTCTTAAAATGCAGCTGGACAGAACCCAGAAAATCACTGGCAAACTTAAAAGGCTTAATTCAAGTATAGGTGAAAATATTTGCAAGAATATTTGACATGATTAGATCTATTGAAAAAGTCAACTTGTAATTTTGATGCACAAGAGTATAGGTGTTTCAATTTTGCTGGGCTGTGGTTGTCAGGATTTGCATGGTATCTTTTGTATCCATTTTATAAACCTTAAATGGTATCTTTTGTATCCATTTTATAAACCTTAAATTTTTATTATTTTTTCCTTTCCCCTTTCCTTTTTTCTTTTGGAGTTCCCTATTTTCATTCCCCGTTTCTCTGACTTAATCGTTGCCTTCTTACTTTCTTGGGCCTTGAGCTGAAACATGGTAACAGTGGAAACAGACTATTTGTTTTTTAAAAAAGTAGAACCGGAAAAAAGATGTATTTATACTTTACAGAATGTATAAAAATAATTTAAAGTGCTCTTTTAATGAAGACTGTTTTATATTGGTTATAAATCAAAAGAATAGCCAATATCTTACATCCAGATAAAAATTAGAAATAAAAATTCTTTCTAAAATATAGCAAATTTAGAGTAAAACAGCCCAAAGAATATTTTTAAAATATTTGGTGTTTTTTTTTCCAGTACAGATTTTTTTTAAAAAAAGAGACATTCTAGACTAAGAAGCATAGGAATTTTCTCTCTATTTCCTTCCATTTAATGACAGGCCAGTTTTTTCTCATGAAACGGAATGGGTTGGGTCACTTTTGATGAACTCTTTTTTCCGAAACCCTCTTTTGTAAAGGAATTGTATGTTCTAGTCTTTTCAAACCTTGATTACAAGTACCATTTGTGGGGCTTTTGTCTGACTAAGATAGACTGCTGTGCTGGAGAAATCAAAAGAAAAGCTGGCAACCTTAACTATCCTTTGCGCCCGTGTTTTTTCTGCATACTGTATGAGGAGGATTCTGCAGTATCTACTCCTGCTTCTTTTGTGGGCAGAGTCTGGGGTATTTTGGTGATGGTGATTAGAAATAATGTACTGATTATTTGGCTTGGAATGAAATGATAGCCCCCCATAATTTCTGGGTATAAATGTACATTCCTACGTGCCTGGGCGCAGATGTACAAAAGCAGTCTGGAAGGAAATTCAGCCAGTGAAGGCAAATCATGATAAAATAGTTTGAAGTCTCAAATTCCGTTTGTCCTTCTTCAGTCTTCTGTGACTATGTAAGTCCATCTGAAACAATATATTCAAGAAACACACACACACACATTTATGGATGGACGGGATAGTTTAGTAGGCTACGGGCCAAGAATTCCTTTCATTGCTATGAAGAAATTGTAAAATTTCAGTCCAATTCCTTGCTATTGCTATGAAGGTTTGAAAGACAGCTAGACAGTTTATGCATAGTGTATTGTTGTTGTACAGGGAAAACAATACAAAACAATTATTCTTCCCCAATCTTTTCTCTGCTTGTGGTAATTTTATATTATTAAGGACATCTTCAACCCAGATAGGGCAAGTTATATTTTATAAGAATGTGTGGTCTAAGATGTGTGATCTTCATTTGGATCCCTCAGACAGCAGAATTTTTCACTAGCAGCGGTGTAGCACATCAGTTGTCTCACATGGATGACTTTAATATTTTCTTTAATAATCCAAAATATTATGTATCCTTCCTATCCCCTTCTGAAATAAAATGATCTTTTCTCATATTTCTGGAATGTATATCCAATTCAGGAGCGATGCATCTGGAAATATTTGTTTCTGTTGTATTTAGCTTTCTCTTGTTCTTCTTGTAAAGAAGCATGCCCTAGGAAAAAATACTGCAATTTATTTATTTATTTATTTTAATTAAGAATAGGTTAGGTGCAAACAAAGGCATGCTTCTTTCTTTAGCAAAATCAAAAATAAGAATACCTTTTTTTCTAAATAGTCTTAGATTAAAAAATATTTTGCAATGATCGCAATATTATTCAGAAAGTTTCATTTGTGGTATGCAGATATTTAACGGCAAGTTGCCATTGGAACAAAACAATCATGTTAAAATACATACATATATTTCACTCAAATTTCTATATAATTTTAAAACTAAAACGGTTTAGCAGTTTTCATGAGCTATGAGATTTATCCATTGATCTTTTCTGCTAAAGGCAAAATTGTAGTTAGAATAATACTGTAGGAGAAGCTGCTTTCAACAAGCCAGCCATGGAATGTATATCTCTTCTCTCTGTATGTATCTGGCTGGTACCCAAGCCAAGATGCAGTAGTATGTACCTAGTTTTCCATTCCCTAGATGTGGTATTTGTATTCTGACATGTTCAAAGAAAAAAAAAATAATGTGATATAGTTCATATTCTAAAAAAATAAAAGATAGATGGATGTATTCTAGAAAACCATCCTGACATCCTTGTATCAGTGCTTCATCCATATTTAGAATCATCCATGTTGTAGAAAAAATTCAAAGAAAACAGTGGAAGGAGCAGCAAGCATCGACATTGGTACAATGACATAGTTAAACAAATGTATATAAAATGTACATAATCTGACAAAAGAGCAACATAGATAAAATAGTATCTTTAATCATATCAGCTCTAGGTTAGCATCATGGATGCATCATAGAGTTGTTAATGCATACATGTGCTTTGCAAAATAAATGTGTTGACTTAATAATTGACCACCACCCCCCTTTTTTTAAATATGCAGTTTTCTAAAGCAACAACTTCCTTCCTTCAGCAAAATTAACCTAATAATAAACAAGATACATTCAAATTAAACTAGCAATCCTACAAGTCTGAAAGGAAAATAAATTTTCTTATCAATCTAGAGAGTTTTTTTTAGCAGCCTAGTGATATATATGTATTTCACATTAAATTGGTTACAATCAGACTTTATGGGGTGAAAGTGTTCTTGCACAATAAGCTTTTTCTCATTGGCCAAGGAAATGATTTGGGTGAAATGTGGACAGCTGCAAGAAAGCAGGAATCAAAGTATCAGGCAAAGATACAATGCTACCTCTACTGCATTCTCAACCCCATCTTTTCTCAGTTTGTGTGTGTGTGCATATGTGTGCGTGGTGCAGGGAACTGTATCTCATAATTGTATTCATGTACAATGGTAACCATACAAAAACTGAAAAAAGGTGGGGTCGAGAATGCAGTAGGCAATATTGTATCTCTATTCCTGCATTCCTGCAGCTGTCCTTATTTCACTCAAATTGATTCCTGCAAGTAATCGTCAAGTTAACTCCAGTTCATTCTTCCAAGTATACCTGTTTTAATATTTGTCAAGTTGTCAAGTTTCCAATTAGCAGCCTTCTCAATAATAGCCTGGTTAGCTCAATATGGATTATTTTCAGGAAGGTATCATTCTGTGCACAGAAACTAACTTCAGTAAGATCAAAAGTACTTATAACTCTGCTGCAGCCAAAAATTGGATATTCCCGTTGAGCTAACCATGGTTTGCTAAACAAATTATAATTATCTAAATTCAAAAATCCTACTGAGCCATATGTACAGAAAAGACACCATTGTTAAATTCTACTCTTGATGACACATCTATCCAGTTTTCCTATCAGTGATATGAAAGCAGTTTGTCATTGCCTTGTTCTTGGTTATATTTTATTATTTCTTTCCTATAGTCTTGGAATTGTCTGCTAGTCTCCCAACCACATATTAACCATGTCTCACTTTGCTTAGTTTCTAAAATAATGCTGTCTATTGAGATGAGTCATAAATAGTGTTTAGAAATTGCAGTGACTAGATTCACACCATATCCTAAATCAAAATTATAAATCTCTTCTTATTTCATTGAATAGATTTAGGTAGTTACCCATCTCAAATACTTAACTTTAGACAGAAGACAATATTAAAATAATAAAAAGCATATACAAAAAAATATAAAACAGCATCTGGAAAACATATGTAAGTGATGATGAAACACTGAGCATAAACAAGACCTGAGCTCTGTCTCCACACTTGGGGTCTCAAACTCAAGCACAGAACCACATTCTCGGGGTCTTGAAAGACCAACAGAGATGGAACCAATCTATTCTCTAGAGGGATGATATTCCAGAGGATGGTGCCATGACAGAAAAGGCCCTACCATCAGTGGTGGGATTCAAAATTTTTTATTACCGGTTCTGTAGGCGTGGCTTGGTGAGCATGGCTTGATGGGCATGGCAGGGGAAGGATACTGTAAAATCTCCATTCCCACCCCAGACCAGGGGAAGGATAGTACAAAATTTCCATTCCCTCCCCATTCTTGGAGGAAGGTTACTGCAAAATACCATTCCCTCCCCACCCCACTAACCTGCTTTCCAGCTGCATTCTCCTGTGCAGGGCAACAAAAGAAGACCCAGCCGATCAGCTGGGACTCAGGAGGCAGAGAATAGATGGGGGCAGAGTCAGTCAGAGGTGGTATTTGCTGGTTCTCCAAACTACTCAAAATTTCCACTACCGATTCTCCAGAACTGGTCAGAACCTGCTGAATACCACCTCTGCCTACCATCCAAGACTTCTTAGCAGATTGCATTCAGAGTATGACATTATTCATACATTATTACAACAGTAAGTCGCATGATGTAAGCTGTTCCAATAAAGCTGCCTTTTGCAATTGACTGATGGTGGTTTTGTCAAGTGGTGCCCAGATGTTTTGGGATTCAACCCAAAGCATTAATTACTATTGGTACTTTCTTAGCTTTCTTTTATCAGAGCCATTGTGCTTTTGCTATATTTGTTTTCTCCTGTTCTTTTTCTTCTGCTATCTTCAGGTACTGCCATGGCCATTACCCAGACTTTTTGTCTTTTTTATCCAGTTATTAAGTCTGGAGTGTTATGTGGCAGATGCTTGTCTGTGTGAATTCTAAAGTCCCAGAGCACTTTAGTTTCTTCATTTTCTTTTACTTCAACTATTTGGTGGTTTTACTTGTTCCTGTTTGCAGGCAAATTATATTTCCTGCAGATCTTCCAATGTGCCATTATTGCTATTTTATTTTACCGTTCCTTATTTGTGGACAGTCATTTGCATTTCTTTCAGATGCTAACTAGTCCATGGTTTCTTTTTTTATTAGTTTTATATTTATTATTTTATTTATTACTTATTGTTAAATGCCATACAACTCTGGGCAATTTACCAATTGTTAAAAATATTTTAAAGGAAATAACACAAGACAAAAGTAACAAAAGTAGAAAAGTAAGATTAGATTTTCTTCGTTATTTTGTTCCTTACATCTATAGGAAATTTGTTACTAATTTTAAACTTGTCCTATTTTTTTGCCCAAGTCTTTATTTTTATATATACAGAGAGAGAGAGAGAGAGAAACAGAGAGACAGACACACACACACACACACACAGAGAGAGAGAGAGAGAGAGAGAGAGAGAGAGAGAGAGAGAGAGAGAGAGAGCAGTTGTAAACTCTTTCGAAATTGGTAACCCTGTGCTTTAACCTTTCTGAATCTGCCTAGCATGACTTAAATAGGTGATTGATATTGGATTGCTTTTGGTTTAGATTACCAAAGGCTGAATAATGTATTTTTGCTTAGTTGTATGGTAGTCTTATGGAGTCTATCTGCTCCAAAAGTACATAAAATTTTTAGACTTCTTTGCTCACTGAGTACACTTGATTTAGGTTGACATATCAAAGAACTTTCTCCAAAGAGTGAGAGAGGACAAAACCAAAAAATAATTTGCTTTGATGTAAAAAGAAAAAAAAATTAAATCTAAGTAAATGCAATTAGTATCATTCATATTTTTAATAGTTTTCCCATTCCCTTGTAATAAAAATGGAAAAGGTTAAATGCTGCCCCCAAGTCCTGAAGGCATAAGCACTTAGCCTCTGGAGCTATACGGTAAACATCCAGGATAAATATTAAAAGTATCTTTAAAATGCTTATTCCACATAGCAACCACATTTGAGCTATTTTAGTAAATCACCTAATTTGGAGTCTTTCATTTCTTTGGGTTGGAGCCAAAGCTGCAATTTGAAGTAAAATCTAAGTTGAACAGTTATAGCAAAAGAAATGTTTAATTTTTTTCCTTCCTTGTTGTAGTGTGGGCCAGATTTACAGTGAAGAGATCTGTCTGCCTCACCTCCATTTTCCCCTTATCTTCTCTTTCTGTTGGTCTTCCAGATTCTTTGAGAACAATGGCAACAAGAACTTTTGTTGAAATAGAAGTCATGTGAGTGCCATTTATTAGTCCTGGTATAGAGTTCCAGTTTTACATCCTGTATGTGGACACAGCTTGTGGATTTTAAAACTGAGAAGAGAGGGAGACAATTCCTTTCACTCTTATGGCACATAAAAAATTGCCCATAATTCAAATAAAGAAATAAATGTTAAGATCAAAAAGACTTTGGGTCTGAACGCATGACATCAACTTGGGTATATTCTCCCTGAATCTTTTCATGAAAGATGGTGATGTTTGTGCTCAGACATTTGGGAATCTGACTTCCTGCATTCTGGGACACCTCAGGAAGCAAAAGGTTTTTCTCTGCTATTAGCTGGGAAAAGTTTAGTTCACCAACCCCTTCTCCTTGCGTTAACATTAGCATGTCTTAAAACCAACAGTTCCTCCAGCTTTTCAGCATGACCCAAAAACACAGATATGGGACTATTAGTAGGAGCATATGTGACTATTTCTGTTAGGAAAAATGTTTCAGTTCTCTTTTAATGGCCATAAAGCAGGTTTTTTCAGCTTGTCATCTGGTTGTGTTGGAACCAAAATTCCTGACTTAACCAGCCAACATGGCTTGGCTTATATTGCTGGGAATTTAGTTTCAGCATATCTGGAGGCTGGCAATAACCCTCAAGTGATCATCCATTAAAAAGATACTAGTGCAGAAGAAAAACTTATCATTCAAGCTATTTGTGCATTTTATACACTTGATGTTCATACATGCAGCTGAGAATAGCATAATAATTAATATTTTAATGAATTCTATTCCTTTGCAAAATTTTATTCAATGTATTAGTTTATATATGTATTAGTCTTGAAGGTGCCATAAGACTGTATTATTTTTGTAATCACTCTTATCTGAAATGCCTAAATTTCTGGAATGTTTCTACATGTAAATACTACTTGGAAGAATGATTGTCTTTTTGTGCCTAAGCAAACAAGAAAAGGTAATTTTGTCTTTATCTTTGTGTATAGGTATGTATATGAGAGCCAATTGAGGGAGTCTCAGGATAAGTTACCAAAGACCTTGGGGAAGATTAATTGCATCAGAGTTTCATGTTACTGTTTTATATTGGGATTTGTATGTTCATTTAATCATTTCTCATTCTGAACACTCAAGATGGACCAGATCCTATATTTTAATAATGATGGGTATATTTAATTTAATAAATAACACCAGTGTGGGATTTACTTAGATACCCAAAGATAATATTTATTGGAAATATTGAGTTTCTGGTTGGTCATGTTAGCTTCTTAATGAGGCATTCTCAAAAAAAAGTGTTTGAGAGTGAAGTTGGGTGATCTATAAATTAAATAATATGAATGTAAATAAATAAATCCCTGGGGCAATATTAATATAAATAAATCCCTGGACCACGAATTTAGCTGCTAACAATTTCAATATGGACAGTTTTGCTTAGTTAACAAAATAAAGATCAGAGGATCTGAGTAGTGGGATCTAGTATTATTGGCTGTTACTAGTATTCCTTTCAACTTCTAACAGTCTGATATAAAAGCCTTGTTTGATTTGCTTGAAGTAGTTTGTATATGTCATTCAAAATTTCAGTTTAATCTACCTGTCTTTTGTCTTCTTTGTATCTAGTATCTCTTGGCTGTAACAATTTGAGAAAGTTATAATTTACAGATTAAGCTCTTCCTGGCTTAGAATTGTGTCCTTGATCACTGGCCCTCAAAAGAATGGGATAGTCCTTTATTTTCTTATGAGCAGTCTATTATTTTTTGTCTTCCTGTTCCTCACAAAAACAAATCTGTGTAAATAAAGACCAATATTGCTGCAGGATCTAGTAAAGGCAAAGCTTGAATTGAACAATTTTCTCCTTTTGAGTTTTTGAGCTTCTCTGCCCAACAGGTCAAGATTAAACTTGTTCCTCTGTTCTGATGTGCTTCCCATTATATACTTGTCACAGAGCCACATTCTTCAGCAGAGATAAATCAGAAATTTGATCTGCTGGTTCCAGTGTATGTTGAAAGTTTTAGAACTTGTGAGGTTTATCACTGGACATAAATTTCTTTCAAAACCTGGGGCATTATCCCATTGCTTCAAGAATTTCCAGGGTTTTCTCTTTATGAAGTTGAGAGTAGAACACTAATCAGTGAAGTTTGCTTCTTAATGATTAACATCAGGAATTTTAGATTTTAATAGGTTTCCTAGGAATAATCATATTTCCTCCAAAAGAAGAGAATCTGAAATTTTAGAGTGTTCCCAGAAAAATTAAACAGAAAAAAAATTCTGTATGATTAAGATTGTTTTATTGCTAAATGTTTGGCAGACAATGTGTTAATTTTTACCATTTTCTCAAATAGTTTTAAAATACTGTACATCTCAAAGTACTTTCCAAATACAGGTAACCAAGCTTCTAGCAGCAAAGGCACGTTTAAAATTATTTCTTCTGTTAAGCAATTGGGCAGATTCATAGCGGAAGAAATGTTCCTTCGGCCAAACCCTAAGCCATTTCAGGATTTAAAGATTAATACCAGCAGTTTAAATTGTGCTTAGTAAGCAATTAGTAGCCAAAGCAAATTATTAGTATACAAGTATTATGGAGTACCAGTAATGTACATGTTTTTTCACAATTTCTGGACACTTCCCAAATATAGGTCCATATAGACTAGTTTCCAACAGTTAAGGTAAATCAAGGTGTAGATAATTGGTGTAAAGTCTGATCAAATTAGGAAAGATTGAAGTTAGGACACATGCAATAGCTGTGCAAAGAATTTGCCAGAATTATCACCTGCAAATCCATTGATAACTGTGGGTCAAGAAGCATCCCAACTGCAAGTTTGTTCTTTCTGGGGAAGTAAACCCTGTCTAAACAAGTTTCACCTCAATTTCAGTTTGTTCTTCCCAAACTAGCTTATTATCGAGATAAGGCAATGTTCAAGGGTAGTCTTTTCCTCCATGCAGGTGGCTGATAAAGATCAGTAGAGCTGCGTATCATCAGCATACTGATGACATCCTGCTCCAGAGCTCCAAATATTTCTGAATTTTCCTGAAGATTTTAATTAACAGAAAACAAGACTGAACCCTGTAAGAACCTAAAAATTAACATTCTCCAACATATCCCTTCTAGGTACATCGGATAGGAGAGATTTGAATCATTGGTTCTAGAATCAAGCTCTATCATGTGATCCAGAAAGAGACTGTGTTGGATGGTATAAAAAAGATACAAGACAAGTAACTTTCTGTTTGAATCATCTACCAAGGTGACCAAATGAATCCTGATTGGAAAAGACCCAAATAATATATTTCATCCAGCTACATCTGTAATTTTGAGAACAACATTCCTTGACCCTTTTGCATAAAATTGAATATTTGAGCCTATTCTAAAAGAGCTCAAGGAATTACTTTTTAAATAGTGGTTATATAATCACCTCCATTAATCAGGCAAGCTGGGGGACACAAGAGTTTTTTATCACCTTTAATCTTAATGTAATCAGTTGGGAGGGATGAACTAAGTAAGCACCCTATTCTCCGTGTACACTGTTCATGTTATCAATAGCTACACACTGAATCAAATACAAATGAACATTACACAATTCCCAAGTCTTCACAGTATGACTTGCTGCAAAGCTGGAGTCCAGACTGAGGTGCATCAGACTGACTTTGTCTGCAAAGAAAAGTGAAAATTGCTCACAGCAAGTCTCTAACTATGTTCTAACTCCCCTTGCTCAATATCTTAATGTAAAGGATGCTACACAGTATGGAAAAGTATTGCTATTCTGTTGTGTGCGTATAAATAGTAGCCATTACCACAAAGTAAAGTTTCTGATGGGTTTTAGGAGGACCCAATTATGTGTTAAATTCCAAGAGTTCTTCCACTTACACTAAAACCTTCTAGCTATCTGATTCATTGCTCTCAGCTTCTTCATTGTCAGACCTTCACAGTTACCCAGATCAAGAAATACATCCCACAAGAAGATTAAAACGTTTTGCAGTAGACTACAATAACAAAATCTTTTAAATGATTGTGTTTTCCCCGCTTTCCTCTTATCCCACTGTAAGTCAGGGAGAAATCACTTTCTCTCAGCCCTAAGAAGGAAGCAATGGCAAACCCCTTCTTGAAAGGCTTTGCGAAAAAAATGATACGTACTTGTCCAGGCAGTCTCTAGGAATCAAGCATGGTTGAGTGGAAGAAAAAGAAACAGAGAAAGGCACTTAAGAGTGATAGTACTTGGCCCATCTCCATGAGCAGCTAAGATTTCACAAGTATCACAAGTGCAAAAGAGCAAATACATTTATTAAACTATCCAGATTCATAAGGCACTTGTGTCAGATCATTTTAGGCAGTCCTCCACTCTTAAAAGAGGTTTATAGCAACCAGTTTAAAACTGATAGAAAGCTCCTTCACTTTGAAATCTAAGGCTCTGGTAAAACTAAGGCTCTGTTTAGATATTCCAGCAAATGCTGCATGTTTGTGGCCAAACATCTACTGAACTTTTAAGTTCTCTAAAACTAGGACTCCAATCATAACTGAGTCTTTATCCCCCAAGCTGTATTATTCACTTTTTTGGGAATATGCCCACTGTTTCTTCAGTCAGCAATTCCTAATATTAATATTCATTTCAGTTGGAGAAACAATGTAGGTTATAAATTTAAGTAAACAAAAATGGAATAGGCCATTCTGGAGGTGGATGTTTTCTGGAATCCATTCATATTCCTCCATGCTTCTGGACATGCAGATTTATATCAGAGTGGGAGAACACATATTTTTGCATGCAACGTATACCAGGTCCAGTTTCAGCTTGTTCAGGTAAGGGCTTCTGTCAGAAATACTGGAATTTTCTGTTTCACTTAGCCAGGTGGGCAAGGTTTGACATGGAAAAAGCAGTTTCCCTTGGCAAACATTTACTTCTCTTTTCCACTTCTGTCTAGAAAAAGCGGTTCTTTTTCAGGTATTGGAGAAGCATCTGGACCAGATATGCTGTTTCAAAACAGCATAACCCCACATTGGAATGACAGGAAAAAGCTGGTAGTAGCTCTGGCCAATTCAGATCATCAGAATTTCTGTGGCTAATTCTCTGCATGACTCAGGCAAAAAGCATCTTCTCCCTTTCTGAAGCAGACATAACCAAAGGATCCAAAAACATACATCCTCTGATGTCTAGGTTTCTGCCCTAATTTACAAGGGCCAGTCTGATAATTTTTTAATTCATATGGATATCAATTTATATATATGGATCTTTGGTTTTTCGGGTTTTCTCCCGCGTAAAATTGGAAGTATTTTGGCGACATTTCGATGAAATCTCATTCATCATCTTCAGGCTTGTATCTTCGGCTTTGTGCTTCTTGGAATAATGTGAGCTTGCAGCTGCTTCTTCCTTTTAATTGCCAGTGGGGTTGCAACTTGACTGGGTGGGGGCTTGGCTGTGTTCTGATTGGCTGGGGATGTGTTCTCATTGGTTGGGGGCCTGGCTGTGATCTGATTGGTGGGGGGCTTGGTTGTGTTCTGATTGGCTGTGCTCAGGCTAGTCTTAGTTGCCGGGGGATTTGAGCTGGTGAGCTGTGATCATGTTGTTTGGCTTCGCGTTCGTGGTCGTGCACATCTTCATGGTGGGCGTCAGTTTGCTTCATGTATGGATCGGAGAGGTTTGAAGCAGGTAGTGATGCAGCTGCGGTACGGCTTCTGGTCTGTGGTCGTGTCTCATTTTCTGTGTGGGTTTGAGTCTGCTTTCTACATGGAAGTGTGGTGGTAGTATCTTCTGTGGCCCTCGTGCGTGTGGGTCTGGTGTCATTCTTCATGTTAGGTACTCATTTGTTAATGAGGGCGGGTTTTCAAATGGCTGGTAGGCGGGAGGTATCATTTTGTTTATTCATGCTGTGTGTGTGTTTTTCTATCTCTATGGCTTCTCTGATTATTCTGTTGTTGAAGTGTTCAGTTTTGGTGATAGTTCTGGTATTTTTAAAGTCAATCTCATGTCCTGTGGCTTTGAGGTGCTGGACCAGGGAAGAGCTCAGTTCTTCTTTTTTGATTGAGTTCTTGTGTTCTTCAATGCGTGCACTAATTCTGTTGGTTTGTCCGATGTATGTGGTGGGACAGGCAGTGCATGGGATTTCGTATACTCCTTGGTTTTCTAACTTGATTCTGCCTTTAGGGTTTCTTAGGATGGTGGATATTTTTCTGTTTGTGCAGAATGCTGTCTTAATGTTGTGTTTTTGGAGGATCTTGCTGATTTTGTCTGTAGTGCCTTTTATATATGGGAGGAGGGCTTTGCCGTTCTCTTGTTCTCTGTCTTGGATTTTGGTTGGGGTTTGCTTTTGGATTAGGTGGGTAATCTTCTTTCTTTGGAATCCATTGGCTGCTAGTACGTTAGTGAGAGTGTGTAGTTCAGTTTTTAGGTGTTGTTTGTCAGCTAAGCATTTTGTTCTGGAGATGAGTGTCTCAACTACAGAATTGATCTGTGCTGGGTTGTAGTGTGAGAGTGCATGTAGATAGCAGTTTGTATGTGTTTTCTTCTGGTAGATAGTGTGTCCTTTTGCCATTGGATTTTTTCTATAGTAAGACATCTAGGAAGGGAAGTTGATTGTTAGCTTCTGTTTCCATGGTGAATTGTATTTTGGGATGTAGGCTGTTGAGGTGTGTGAGGAAGTTGTTCAGTTTTTCTTTCCCATGTGGCCAGATTATGAAGGTGTCATCTACGTATCTGAGCCAGAGTTTGGGTTTGTGATCATATTTTTCTAGACCTTGTGTTTCAAAGTGTTCCATTTAGAGGTTTGTGATGACAGATGAGAGGGGCGATCCCATAGGTGCTCCTTCTATTTGTTTATATTTTTGTCCGTTGTAAGTGAAGTATTGTATTGGATAGGCAGTGGTTGGTCAGATCTAGGATGTGCTTAGGGGGGTTGTATTTGTTTTGGATGGCTGTCAAGGCTTCTTTTATAGGCACTTGGGTGAAGAGGGATATGACATCGAAACTCATTAGTAGGTCACTGGGCTGTAAATTTTGTTTCTTTATGGTTATTAACAAATGAGTACCTAACATGAAGAATGACACCAGACCCACATCCACGAGGGCCACACAAGATGCTACCACCACACTTCCACGTAGAAATTAGGCTCACACCCACACAGATGATGAGACACGACCACGGACCAGAAGCCATACTGCAACTGCATCACTACCCACTTCAAACCCCTCCGACCCATACATGAAGCGAACTGACACCCACCATGAAGATGTGGCACGACCACGAATGTGAAGCCAAACAACAGGATCACAGCTAACCAGCTCAAATCCCCCGGCAACTAAGACTAGCCTGAGCACAGCCAAGCCCCCACCTGAACAAAACCCACCCCCAGTCAATCAGAGCACACCCAAGCCCCCAACCAATCAGATCACAGCCAGGCCCCCAACCAATGAGAACACACACTCAGCCAATCAGAACACAGCCAAGCCCCCACCCAGTCAAGTCGCACCCCCACTGGTAGTTAAAAGGAAGAAGCAGCTGCAAGCTCACATTACTCCAAGAAGCACAAAGCCGAAGACATAAGCCTGAAGATGACGAATGAGATTTTGTTGAAACGTCGCCAAAATACTTCCAATTTTATGCGGGAGAAAACCCGAATAACCAAAGATCTACATACAAATACCAGCGAAAACCTCAGAAAACAAATACACACACACACACACACACGGTTATGTATCATTATCATTCCTGAATACCATACACACACACACATATGGTTATGTATCATTATCATTGTAGTCTTAGCAGTCAGATACATAAATCTTCTCCAAGGTGATTTGTCCCCAATCTGGCCACTCAAGTCTTCCAACCATATAATCCATTGCCACTTTGAGTGAGTGCACCCAATTTGCTGCTGATCATTGTTATCTTTTCTATCTTCCACTTTTCTGAACATTATAGATTTCTCAAGAGTGCTAGGTTTTTGCACAATGTATCTATAATTTGATAATTTGAATCTTGTCAATTGCCTCTCAAGTGAAAACTCTGGATTAGATCTAGATCATAGATTCTATGATCTACATATTTGTTTTCCTGTCTTCCCAGGAGTCTTCTCCAACATTTACATTCAAAAGCATCTTTCTATCCTGCTTCTTTGAAGTCCAGCTTTGAAAACAAAGCCTGTAGGTAGCACTTACTCCCTTCAAGATTAGCAAAAATATACCCTAAAATGAGTCCCGTATGTTGGAAATGTAAAAAAAAAAAGAGGGAACATACTACCATATGTGGTGGTCCTGCTTAGAGGCTCAAAAATATTGGCTTAAAATCAAAGATTGGCTACAGGAAATTACTAACGAACAACTAGATCTAGAACCAGAATTCTTCCAATTGGAGATCTTCAAAAAAAATATGTAAAGAGTACAAAATACTTACTATTACACATATTAACTGCTATTAGGATTGCCTTTGCTCAATGTTGGAAACAGCCATGCATACCCTCAGAGAAACTTGTTATACAAAAAGTTATGAACTGCACAGAAATGGGCAAATTAACATTGAGCTTAAAAGATAAAGAGACATCGATATTTTATAAGGTGTGGGAACAATAGTATAACTGGATAGAATGGAGATAGATTAAAGATAGATCATTATTAACCATAAGTAATAGATAAAATAAGAATGTAATAACTTAATATCTGTAAATAATGCATGAATTATTGTCATAAGAGAATCACTACAAATTGCTGTTGTGATATTTTTTTTCTTTTTTTCTTTTTAATGTAATAAAAGTTTAATAAAGTGTATTTTTTTAAAAAAAGAAAGAAAACCAAGCCTGTAGAAACAGACACATCTGAATATGTTCTCAAAGACCTTCATCTCTACCAATGTTAGGTCTGCAGCATGTTTCTTGACTATTGTTTCCTTTACTGTTCATATTCAATGCTAAAAAGCAGAAGCTATTCACTAGTACAGTCTTTCACCATATGTTCTAAGGTAGATTGCTATTCCTCTTGTCATTTGATTGGTCCTCTTATATTCAATTGTCCCTTTTTTCATAAATGGTATGTGCTCATACCATTACTAGAGCTTGCAGATTATTTGCATTTTTACCTATTAGAATAGTTTCATCAACAATAACAAAGATTACAGATGTTTCCTTCTCCAATTTGAAAACCATATTCTTCATCTTCCACCCCACTTTCCCTCCTATACATATAGTAGTACAACCTTCTTTCAGTTTTTTTGCCAATCTAGAGTCAGTCTCTTCCCCCATGTTCCATCCAGATTCTGATTTTCTATCTTCTATATTGTATGAGAACAATGGAAAGTTCTGGGATTCCCATTTTTCTAGGGTCATTTTACAGCTTATGATCAGCATATACAAAGCTGTTTCTATAATCAGTGAAAATGCATACTGAGTTCTTTTTTATGTTCTTTGGCTTTCTTATCTATCTATCTTAGCATGCAGAAAACATAAGGCCTCTTGTCCTTTGGCTTTCTCTAAAATCAGTTTGAACATTTGACAACTTTTCTATATATTTTTAAATTTTATTTTAGTTTTTTTTTTAATCCCACCTTTATTATTTTTATAAATAACTCCAGGCAGTGCACATATTTAATACTCCTTTCTCCTCCTAATTTCCCCATAACAACAACCCTGTTGAGTTAGGCTAGGAGAGAAGGTGATTGGTACAAAGCCATATAAAAGGAGATATGGGGTTCTTAACTGTATTGGGTGATCCTAAGCATTATTTTGCTAGTGTGTAAAAACTTATATGGTTTGTTTCATTTCTGTATGTAAATTGACTTCTTCCAAACAGTTGATCTCTGTCATTCTCCAGATTTGCTGGCATAGTTTGGTTATAGCCTTTGTTGATTCTTCTTCTGTTGCTTGCAATATTTCAGTAGAAATTCTTCCTCTGTGAAATTAAAAAAAAATCCTGATGTGCTTGAAAACAACATTTGGCCACATCTTTGTTGTTACAAATGAAAGTCTTCTAGCTGCCCAGCTAAAGCAGCTATTATCTATAACACTGTACAATCAATTTGTCATCCCAGTTGCCCTTCTAAAGCCAGTATTACCACTAGTACTGTATGATTGATTTGATTTCTGTGAACTCCATCTGGTGTTTACATACATAGAACACATACACACACAGTTTGAAGATTGTGTTTAGCAGATAAAAATAATGATCAGAAATTGATACATAATTCTCCTATTTCATTTTGGTTTCTAGACCATGTAGTCCAACTATATTTTCCTTCTTACTATTTCCATTTTGAGTATTTCAACCTCCAGTTGAAAGCAGCACATTGTGTTTGCATGTACTACTAATTTCAGATTAAACTTGAGTGTAAACTCATCAGTCACCTCTATTGTGTTAGTGGCTGGAACATAGACTTGAATCACCATCATATTAAAAGTCTATGTCTTGTCTATGAAGTCTAATTGATTTTATTCAGTTATTGATTAAAGTATATCCAAGAATTGTCATTCCTTTTTCCTTCACAGTTATGAAAGCTTTGTTATTTCTTCTATATTATTTATGTACTGAGTACTATATGCTCTTCTGACTGGAAGTATCTAGCTTCATTCTATTTTTTTTCTTTGACACTAAGATATCAGTAAGCAATACATTTATTTCATTTTGTTAAACTTTCCCATGCTCATGCTTTTTACATTCATACAATAAACACCATTGCAAAAACCAATCCCACCCATAACAAACTTCGCTCAAGACCAGACTTATCCATACTTCAAAGAATCCACTCCCATGAACTCTGCACAGAACTCAAAAAATGTCTAGACAATGGAGAGAAAGACCTGTACATTGACTACTGTGCTGATTGTATCAAAAGTAAAATCAGACAGCCCACAACTCCGCATCCAACCCTACCTCATGCAATCCACCATCACTCAAAACTAGGCATGCATGTCCCTAACTACCTCAATTCCAACTGCAACTGGCCTTAAATGCAAGCTACTCAGTGCAAGAAGCCTTCTAAATAAAATACCTGAATTTCTCCTCTTACTAAATACGGCTAAATTCGACATCATATTTGTCTGTGAAACATGGCTCAATGCATCTCTCCCTGACTCCATTACCATATCTCCCTCTCCATTACCACAGTAAGAAACTATCATGTTTACCGATCAGATTGTGAAATCCATAGAGGAGGTGGTATTGCGATCTTTTATAAAAAGTCCCTACATCTAAAAACATCCAAGTTACCCAGGAACTTGCTCTTCCTGAGACCATTGTCTGTGAACTGTCTTTAAATATCATATTTGAATTCTTATTATGTTACAGAGCCCCTGATTATGACATTGAACATGTAAACAAGTTAAATTCACTACTAACATGGGCAACATCCTGCCCACACACTTTTATCTTTCTTGGTGACTTCAATCTATCTCATATTAACTGAACCCTAAACGAATGTAAAACTGAACCCGTACATGCAACCTTCTACAATGCTGTAACAAATCTGGGACTGGGACAATTAGTAACCAACAATACTAGACTTATCAACTGCCTCGATCTCATCTTCTGTATTGAAGAACCCTTTTCCAACAGTGACCACAACATGATTGACTTTTGTCTCAACATACATCCACACAAAAATCATCACAACAGGATCCCCAATGATAACTTCAAAAAGGGCAACTATGATCTTATAGACAACGATCTCTCATCCCTTGATTGGCAATTTTTATTCACTGGATGCAATACTGTTGAAGACTATTACAACATATTTTTACTTGAAGTCAAAAGAATCATCAAACTATATGTACCAATAACAATTCCCAAAACCAGAAAAAACAAATTACCCCTAACAATAAGGAAGCTTCAATCCAAAAAGAAATCACTTTGGTGGAAAAACAAATCTGATCACGTTGCCAACTTCAAAAGCAAATACAAAAATTTATGCCACCAGATAAAGACTGAATGAACCAATTATCACATTAAACAAGAGGAAAACCTTCTACGCACCAATTCTATGAACCTCTAAGCATGATCTTTGAAAAATCTTTCCAAACTCCTTGCCAAACCTATGGTCACTAGCCACGGTCATCCCCATCTTCAAAAAGGAAGACCCCAGCCTAGTTGAAAATTACAGACCAATCTCTTTATGATGCATTACCTCTAAAGTCATGGAATCAATTATTAACCAACCCATTACCCTCCACTTAGAGACAAACAACCTAGTCTCTAATAAACAATTTGGCTTTAGAAAAAAACTATCCTGTAATCTGCAACTCTTACACTGCAAAAACATATAGACTACACAACTCGATCAGGGCAAAGCAATAGACGCAATTTACATAGACTTCTGTAAAGCCTTTGATTCAGTGGTACATGACAAACTACTCCTAAAACTAAAATCTTACGGTATCTCTGGACACCTGCATAACTGGATAGAAGCATTCCTGTCAAACAGACAATAAATGGTCAAAATTGGGAGCGTCCTATCAAATTCTGTACCTGTCAACAGTGCAGTGTTCTTGGGCCAACTCTCTTCATACTCTACATAAATGACCTTTGTGATCATATTAAGAGCAACTGTGTTCTTTTCGCTGATGATGTAAAGCTATTTAACACCACCAACAATACTGCTACCCTTCAAAAAGATCTTGATTATGTATCAGAATAGTCAAGCAAATGGCAACTCCAAATCTCAACAAATAAGTGCTTCGTCTTATACATTGGCAAAAAAAAATCAGAAAATAAAATGCAAGCTGAATAATCAAGACCTTGTTGATGATCCAAATTCCATCAAGGACCTTGGAATTCTCATCTCTAATGATCTAAGTGCTAGAGCCCATTGTAACTACATAGCCAAAAAAGAATGAAGAGTTGTTAACCTAATCCTATGTAGCTTTTTCTTCGGTAATATCACAAAGCATACAAAACATAAGAGCATACAAAACATTTGCTAGACCAATACTTGAAGACAGCTCATCAATCTGAAACCCGCATTATATATCTGATATTAATACAGTTGAGAAAGACCAGAAATATTTCACAAGAAGAGTTCTCCACTCCTCTACTCGTTGCAGAATACCTTATGCCACCAGACTTGAAATTCTAGACCTAGACAACCTAGAACTACGCCACCTTCGGTCCGATATAAGTATAGTACATAAAATTATATATTGCAATGTCCTACCTACCTACCTATACTTCAGCTTCAACCATAACAATACAAGATCACACAATAGATACAAAGTCAAGGTAAACTGCACCAAATTTGATTGCAGTAAATATGACTTTAGCAACAGAGTGGTCAATGTCTAGAATACTCTATCTGACTCTGTGGTTTCTTCCCCAACCCAAAACTTTAACCTTAAACTGTCTACTATTGACCTCATCCCTTTCCTAAGAGGTCTGTAGGGGGCGTGCATAAGCGCACCAACGTGCTTACCGTCCCTGTCCTATTTTCTTTCTTTTTTTCTTATGTGTATCCATTTCATGTATTCATAGCCATACTTATACCTGTTATCTTATAATTGCTTGACAAAAATAAATAAATATTTTTAAAAAATAAATTTCATATTCCTACTGTAATTCTGTCTTTGCAGATTTGGATATTTTTTTCCTGCATAGCAACATAAGTCCCCGAACATCCCCACTTTAATCCTATTTACATTCTAAACACCATTAGTACTCAAAAAGATCCTTAGCTCATCTTCAATAGCACATTGATTACTACCTAGCCTGAGAAATCTATTATCCAACACTATAGTACCAATTACTTTATCTTATCTATCTATGTGATTTTTATATAGATGCCTCTTGTTTTAGCTGGGCAGCTGGGGAAAATTTCATGCCCAGGGTGACCTACTGAAAATAATGCTTTTTGTTAGTGTTATGCCACAAAATATTTTTTACAATGTTTGTTTAGGATGTCACCATGGCCCATATATTACTGCAGTGTCTGCAGGCTTTAGTCAGAAGAATAGCTGTCAAAAGTTAAAATTTATACTATGTGACCTGCTTGCACCCCATCTGTCTCCCACTCCCAAGTTTACAGGGTGCTATAAACAAAACAGAGATCCTCCCACAAACTTTTACTTGGGAGGTGCACTGCAGTTCTGTATACCAGTGTAGATTCAAAGGGCATTTGCTGTCATTGCATTTCTTTTTGAATAAATTCCACTTCTTTCCTCTATCCAGGTTGGGGTATCAATTTTCTTACCTGAAGGCTAGATTATAGTCTTTGACTGTTTTGTTTTCAAAACACGGTACTTTCAACTTTCTTCTGTGGTGTTCTTCTAATCCTTTCTTCTGTGGTGTTCTCCTACGTCTTTTTTTCTTCCTTAGCTACAATCTCCAGGAAGCACTTCATATTTGTATATATTCCTTAGTGCCCCAGAAGATTCAAGTTCTTATTTTTTGATTCCAGGATAGATAGTGCAAGACCTTTCAGACAGTTTAGTAGATGGGTTTCCTGTTATATATTTGTCCGTTGGAATTAGAAACAGATTAATTGAAGCTCAAGAAAGAAAGAAGCAGATACTTTTAAAACTGTAAGCGCTCCTAGGCAAGCCAGACAGGAAATACAACAAGATGAAATAATTCTATTTTATTGTAAGGTTAGAATAACAGAAACTTGCAAGTCTAAAAGTACAAACTTCCTGCCTCCATCTTGAGCTGCTTGATCCATTAGGGTGGGCCCTTCCTAAATGTCTTTCTCTGACTGTTAAGGTAATGGGAGCTCCTTCCTCTCTTGTCTGCTTGTTGTCTAGGGAGCGCCTCTTGTCTTCTTTCCCCAAGGGCATTCACACAGTCCATTATAAAAACAAAGAAATAACAGAACTCTAGAAAACATCTTTGAAAGTAATGGCTAAAACCTGGAAAAACTGTTGCCCTTTTTCCAAAATTTCCTTTAGTTATGAATTTAATTCTTTTCAGGAAGGAAAAGTTATACTGTGTTTTGGATCAGAGCAGAGATTTGATGTCCTTCTCTCTCTAGAAAACCACAGTCCCGTTCCCCCCCCACACTTTTCTGTGAGTAGATATATACACACCAAACTCTGTATTTTCCTTTCAGTGTGTGAATTTTTAAATTGAATACATTCATAAAAGTTGATCCATCTGCCTTCAAAGATCACAAGAATGGAAGAAAATATAAGACAAAACTTTCCATAAGTAACTGATAATTTTTCACTCAATGTTATTATGCATGTATATTAGCAACATAGATAGTTGCTTAGCTGCTGTTATTCAGCAGTTCAACTGATGATTCAACAGTGTGAACTAATAGGGCATCAGTTTAAACACTTATGTCCTTAATCTGATTTGTGCGGAAGGACTTCCCACTTTATCCTCCAAGAGGTAAGTATCTTATTTGGGGAAGGAATTATGATGGTTACTTTTATATATGATTTCTGCTGTGAGTAGGGGCATGATGGCCCAGTGGATAAAGACACTGAGCTTGTCAGTTGGAAAGCTGACAGCCCAAGTTCAAGACCCAAGTACCATGCAATGGGGTGAGTTCCTGTTTCTGCCCCAGCTCCTGCCCACTTAACAGTTCAAAAGCATGAGTAGATAAATAGATACCATTTTGGTGGGAAGGTAACAGTATTCTATGAGCCTTGGCATATAGTCATGCTGGCTACATGATCATGGAAATTACTTTGGACATCATTGGTTCCCTGACTAAGAAACAGAGATGAGCATGTCCAGCTAGACATGATTGGTCAGGGAAAACTTGTAATGGCTACAACATTATATGCAAAATTTCTTCTTCATTAAGAATTGAAGGTAAGATTCATCAGTATTTATAGACTTGTTGATCTAAAGGTCCCCAATAGTTTAAAAGCAATTAACAATTTCTGAATGTGATTAGAAAAGGTCGTTTGTTAAGTTAGTGTTTTTTAAAAAGTACCGACCCCAGTTCTGAGCAAGATCTTGTCATTTTCTAGTGCTCAAAACCTGCTGATTACTGTATTACAATGTACTACAATCTTCTTGTGAAGAGAAACCGTTCAGAGTGCATGAGGGTGATCTCCTGTCTTCTTTTTGTCCAGAAGGGTTCAGAAGAGCCCGTCTACTCATTAAATCTTTATTCTTCACCATTGTTATCGGTTCCACTTTTCATGGTGCTGTCTTCAAACTGCCATTATTTCTTCTGAAAGTCTGTAACAGTTGATCTTTCTCTAAGCAAACAAGCTAATTTTGCCATTTCCACTATTTCCATCATCTACACTAATGATTCTTCCATTATAGATATATCAGTGTCCTTCCATTTTAATGGTAACTATTTTACCTTTATGTGATGAAAGTTGGAAATCATTTTTATGTATTTCTGTTCTTCCTTTTTATAATAGTCTTATTTTTTTTCTTTCAGTTTTCTATGTTTTTCTTAGTTGGACCTTTCACACTACTTTTCTTTCTTTTAGTTTGTATTAAATTTTACTATAGTCATTAAAATCTTTAATAAATTATATTAAAAAGAGAAAAATCAACTTTACATTTATTAGTGACTGGAAACCCTTTAAGGACTTTTGCTGAAAAAAGAAAACAATGGGCATGATTGAAATTAAAAAGTATAGGTTAAGAAAAAGAGAAATTATAATGTAAGCTTAATGAGAAAGTTTAAAATATAACTATTTTTATAATTGTTGTTAAAAGATTAGATATCATTTTATTCAATCTTTTATATTTCTTTTTTGTTTTCTTTCTTATTCACTATCATTTGTTTTGTGTGTATGTGTGTGTGTGTGTGTGTGTTCCTTTTATCTGGTTAAAATTTACTCAATACAAATTATATTTTAAAAAAGAATAGTATTATGATAGACCAGTAGTAAATCAACCTGAGAATCACCATACACGATGAAACCAAAAGTCTCATCTAGCCCCAGAATCCTCTTTTCTTCTTCCTCAACCAGATTCTCTCCAGATCAGAGACATGAGTGAAGAGGTTGTTCCAAGCTTGAAGCTGCCATAGGCAAAATATCCTCTTTTGGGCTCATTCCAATACTATATTGGAGATAATGCGGTTAAAATTAAACTGCAACTAATTTTCTGATGCTTTTTGGAGAGCCTATATTGGTAGTAATTCTAGGTGAAATTTTGGAGGCTGTCTAAGAATGTTGGATTCTCAGTGCCTGTCCTACCCAAATAAAACTTCATCATTATATTTAATGTTATGCAGAAAACGTTGCAAAAAAGTGAGCTGGAGGTTGCATATAAATATCAGGGTTGTCTTGTTCTTGACAAAAGTGTCTAATTTTCACTCAAACCCTCTGCGTTTTGCTGTCTAACTAATTAAATCATACTTAAAAGTTGACTGTCTAGCTTCTTAAAAACCTACATAGAAATGGAAGTCCTCCAGTGTCTATTAGCAGGCTATTATTCCAGTATTGTTTAGATCAGGAAGTTATAATCTTAAATTTTAAATGAAATCTGGGTAGGTTCATTTTATACCCATAATTTTTGATCCTGGTTTTAAATGGCAATGAAAAATGCCAGTGGAAAGTAGGATTTGATTGATCGCAGTATGTAAATTTGAAAAATATTTTGTTTTCAAGAAAGTGGTAACATAAATTTGTTCAATCAGGAAAAAAATAGACATTGAAGGAAAATATCTTTTGTTTAAGCCTGTACCAGAAGAGTTTGCCTAACTTATGATAATTTGTAGATTCTGCAGAGCTCTGATGGCCAAAAGATGCTTCATGGAACGCGAAGCACTAATAGTTAAGACAACTGTGACTTTTTCAGAGGTTTGCACTGCTGCCTTCCTCTGTTTCAGCTCAATCCCAGGGAGCTATGAGATTTGGGTTAAGAAAGTGTAGACGGGTGCTGCATGCACATCTGTGTGCACTCTTGAGTGCACTGGTTTTGGGTTCACACCTGAAGCCTTAGTCCTGGAGTTTTTCTTGTCTGATATTTTTTCCCTTTGGCTCCTTTTGTGAATTGGAGTAACCTCCTTTTAAGAATGATGAATCTATCATAGCTTTCAAATGGAGATGTCAGTAGTAAAATAAACTTTTACTTCAAGGAAATCACATGCTTCTGGATAATCCAAATAATTATTCCAAAATCTGTATTAGGACAATATCTTAATTTGGGTAAGGTTATTAAATTATATCCAATTTTGCATTTTCCAAAACTCTTATCAGGCAAGAAGATAGACAAAGCCAAAAAATAAGCAGAAAATGGGGAAAGGAATTTACAAATTTCTGTTACAAATTTGACTCATTCTCCTGAGAGCCGGTCGGATCATCCAGAGAGTGGGAGGTGCTTCAGTCTGCGTTGTTGAAGGCTGAGCTTAATTACTGAGGAATGCTCCGCCCTCTGTCACGTGGCTCCCTTGCATTCCCCAGTTTACGCTCAGCCTTCGTGAGAGTAGGCTGTGTATTTCACCACTCCTTGGCCTATTCAAGAGCTCTTTATTCATCAGGTTTGATGATCATTGCCTCGGTTCTCCTTAGCCTCTAAGCGCATTGGGATAGTGATTAAACAGGGGAGCGCATTTTCTTTGCCCCCAGGGGGGCTGTACAGCTGGCGGCTTCCGCGCTCCGGCACCAATCCCCCCCCTCAATTCGATCCTCTTCCTGCCTCTTTTTTACGCCGCACTCGTAGCGGCTTTATTTGATCGCGCTGTAATAGCGCAGCTGGTGTTCCCCCCCACCGTAAACGCCAATCGCCCCAGGAAGAGCTATCCGCCATCTCCTCTCCATACAGGCCATACAACCTGTACCACCCTCCTAGCGGAGGCAGGGGTTTTACTCTCACCTCTTCGTGGTCCCCAAATCCTCAGGGGGATGGAGAGCTATCCTAGACCTGAAACGCCTTAACCGTTACCTGACCTATCGCAGGTTTAAGATGCACACCCTACAATCCATTCTACTAGGCATCAGGCAGGGGGACTGGCTATCCTCCATAGACCTTTCAGAGGCATACCTTCACATCCCAATCCGGCCCTCCCATTCCAAATTCCTCAGGTTCTGCTACAACCATCGCCACTTCCAATATGTGGCACTTCCCTTTGGATTGGCCTCTGCCCCGAGAATCTTCACTAAGGTCCTCGCGGCCCTAGCAGCCCACCTCAGGGACCTCCCGGTTCATCTCTACTGTTACCTGGATGACATCCTCATCCTGTCTCACTCCAGACCCCAAGCAGAAAAGGATATCAGAGCTACTCTTTCTGCCCTCCAAGATCATGGGTTCCTAGTAAACTGGCAGAAGAGCCATCTGTTACCATCTACACGGATCATCCACTTGGGGTCCGTCATTGACTCTGTTCAGGGAAAGGTTTTCCTGAACAGAGCATCCAGGAGACTGTCAAACATATCAGACGATCAAGAAAGGTAACACTTTTAGAATTGTCTAAATTACTTGGTAAAATGGTCTCATGTATTTCCATTGTTCCCTGGGCCCATTTACACACTAGATCCCTACAATGGTTCCTGCTCCCACTCCAAAGGACCGGCAGAAGCAATTCAAAGGCCGCGGTCAAGGTGCCTTCAAGGGTCCTCACGTCTCTCCTCTGGTGGACCAGTCCCACCATCAACAAGGGACACTGCTTCAAGGAACCCCAACGCCTCATCCTCACCACAGACGCCAGCCTGTCCGGATGGGGCGCTCACATCCACTCGCTCTCGACACAGGGCAAATGGTCACAGGTAGAACGCACACGCAGTATAAATTGGTTGGAACTTCGTGCCATCCACCTGGCCCTGCGCAACTTCCTTCCCCACATACGCGGGGAGCTTGTCCTGATACGGACAACGTCACCGCCAAGGCTCACGTCAACCGACAAGGGGGCACCCAGTCCATAAGTTTGATGAGAGAGGCCGAGCGCCTCTGCCGTTGGGCGGAGCACAATCTCCTCTCCCTCAAAGCTGAGCACATCTCAGGGGTCTCAAACACCCAAGCAAATTGGCTGAGCAGGACCACGGTGGACCAGTCCGAGTGGCGCATTTACCCGTCACTGTTCAGGGAAGCGACCGTGATGTTCGGTCTTCCGTCAGTAGACCTCTTCGCATCCCCGCTCAACACCCAACTCCCCAGGTTTTTCTCGAGGTATCCCTCCCACAGGGCCAAGAATCACAACGCCCTCCATTGCCCCTGGCCCACAGGGCTTCTATATGCATTCCCTCCGTTGGCCCTGGTCCCCAAAGTCTTCCAGAAGCTCATCTCCGAGAAAGCAGAGCTGATTTTAGTGGCACCCTACTGGCCCAGGCACCCATGGTTTGCAGACCTCCGCTATCTATCGGTGGCCCCCCCTTGGAAAATTCCCCCGCACAGGATATCCCTTTCCCAGGGGCCCCTCCAACACCCGGACCCTCAGTGGCTCCAGTTAGCCGTTTGGAGGTTGAGCGAAAACGTCTAAGGAAGGAGCAGTTCTCTGACCAGGTTATTGATACCATTTTAGGCAAGAGGCGGCCCTCAACAACCTGAATATACAATGCCACTTAGAATAGCTTCTGCAAGTGGTGCCATAATTTCCAGATCAACCCTCTTTCACCCTCCATTGCTCAAGTTTTGGAATTCCTCCAAGAAGGTCTGAGGAAGGGACTTTCTCCGAACACCCTGAGGCGTCAGGTAGCAGCCCTTTCAACTGTGATTATTTGCGACAATCTGGGTACCCTCTCCCTCCACCCTCGCATTAGGGCATTCCATCGGGGAGCAACTAACTTGTGTCCCCCAACTGTACACAGATACCCTACCTGGGACCTCAACAAGGTCCTGGCGTCCCTTACTAAACATCCCTTTGAGCCTCTCAGGGAATCCTCACTCCAGTTCCTAACTTTCAAAGTCGTATTCCTGGTGGCCATTACTTCGGCTCACCGAATATCGGAGATAGCCGCCTTGTCGGTGAGGAAAGACCTTTGCATCTTCTATGCCGACCGGGTGGTTCTATGGCCGGACCCTACCTTCTTGCCTAAGGTCAATTCAGCCTTCCACAGGGCACAGGAACTCACACTTCCGAACTTCTACCCCAATCCCTCGTGGGAAAGGGAGAAGCTTTGGCACACCCTGGACGTAAGACGGGCCCTCCGCATTTACATTAAATGTACCTAGCCCTTTAGGAAGTCCGAATCCTTATTCCTTTCCTTTCAACCTAAATCCTTAGGACACAAAGTGTCCCCGGCAACCATCGGCCGCTGGATTAGAGCTACTATTTCCAAAGCTTACTTGTCCCAGGCTCTGCCGGTGCCCAGTAGAATAACGGCACACTCCACCAGAAGTGCAGCCACCTCGGCAGCTTGGGCCACCCAGGCTCCAATTGCTGATATTTGTCGGGCAGCCATCTGGGCCTCCCCATCTCCCTTCATTAGGCATTATAAGATCGACATATTTGCCTCGGCGGAGGCTTCGTTTGGGAGACGAGTTCTCCAGCGAGTCCTCAAGGAACCGCAGGGACTTCAGAACCAGACGGAGTCCCTCCCGTAGGACAGCCAAGCTTTGGTATGTTCCACTCTCTGGATGATCCGACCAGCTCTCAGGAGAATGGGCGTTGGTCCTTACCTGACACGCCATTTCTCTGGAGCCGGGAGGATCATCCAGCCCCACCCTTTTAGTTCACCATCTGGTGGGGTCTTGTTTCGGCCAAGGAACCGCTTAGCATAGTAAGATGAGAGCACGATCTTCTCTTCACTCTCGTCTTCGCGTAAACTGGGGAATGCAAGGGAGCCACGTGACGGAGGGCGGAGCATTCCTCAGTAATTAAGCTCAGCCTTCAACAACGCAGACTGAAGCACCTCCCACTCTCTGGATGATCCTCCCGGCTCCAGAGAAATGGTGTGTCAGGTAAGGACCAACGCCCATTCTCTTCATCAATTGGGCTTTTCAGAATTGGTATATGGAGCTGTCTGTTAGCAGCAGAAAGGAGAATTGGAGGTCTGATTCTTCAGCCCTGTTGGATATGTATGTGTGTTTGTGTGTCTATGCATGTGATAGAATAAGAACATCATCTCAAGGACATACATGTATGGGGCTTTGTCTGCGTAGATTTGTGTCCTCTCCTCTGAAATCCTTCAAGATCTCAGCAGAGAAGCAAGAAAAGAAGGGTGACATTTACTTTCAAACTAATGCACCAGAAAACTGCTTCTGAAGAAAGGCTAAGGCTATATAATTTGTGTTTAACTGAGATTATTTCTTCCTTTCCCCACCCCATTTGCTAATTCAAAAATCAGTGAAGTTTCCCAGCAGCAGCTTTGCAAAAAATGATGTGAATCTGTCATCAAGGAGGTGTGTCAGAGCAAAAGTGTGAGGATGAAATTGATATTTCTGAAAAGACACATTTTTGCAATGATGGAGACGGATGCATTTCTCTTCTTTATTCGTCTAAACAGTGTATTAAACTAATAACCTAACTTTGAGGATCACTTGCTTTGTTAGGAGAATTTGCAGCATGCTGGTATTTTTTTTTTATCAAAGCTGCTCAGGAAATGGGATGCTTATTTTCTCGGGTATTTAATTAACCTTCCCCAATCATTTTGTCCATTCTGTCCCTACCCTGTATTGATAGTGAGGCTGTGAGAAGCTTGTAGCAATTTTCGTGCCAATGAAAGACTGAGCTTCCTTCTCTCCCTCCCCAGAAGCTCAGTATGCTCAGATCTGTATTCCTTCCATCAAAAGGTGCTCCGTTTGATTACAGATTTTCCAACCTGTGTAATTTGGCCCTGAGATAACAGTTGAAGAAGAAAATTGGCCATTGATTTTTCTGCAGTCTGTACAAAGATTTCAACATGGTGTGATGGTTATGATCACTCCAGACTGCTTTCAAGCCTTTCTCAGCAGTTTATAGTCTTTCCAAACTTCTCAGACTCTGCTTTTCCTCCTGAAAGAGCTTTTACATTCCAGATTTAGCTTGTTTACCTATTTATACTAGAAAAATGGAAATGGAAGGGTACAACCACAGTACAATCTGTTCATCTTTGGAACATATAATAAAATAGGCCTTGAGTGAAATTGATGATTCAAGAGGGACTGCTCCTTCCTACTTTTGTGAAAAAAATAGGATCAAGAGCATGTTCTTCATTAAAAAATGAAAAATCAGAATTCTACATCCAATAACGGGTATAATTTGTAAATCTATGCCCTTTAGGTCCTATATTAGGTAGAAAAATATGCCTTAAATGAAAATCAACATAAAAGGAAGATGATTACGAATTTAACTAAGTGAAAAAGAATAAGCAAGGAAACATCTCGCCTCACAACTTCTCATCTTTATCGGCAGTCATCTTTAGACTTCTGACTCTGTTTATTACCAATCCTGGAAAATTTTCCTTGCTTATCCATTAAATATGCGTATGGAACATTCTTGTATATATGTGATCACATACAGGGGTATCACAGAGTAAGGTTAAAAACAAGTCAAAACGGTAGCCACAACAATACTGTTGACGCTTTGCCTCTTTTTGTGAGGATCATTTATGCAGCCCCATCTTAACTATTTTTACCATATCCTGCAGATGCCCCTGCCCTCCCCAAACATGTGTGTGTGGTGTATACATATATGTATAAATATGTGTGTGTGCATATACCCCTATTAAAAGCTACTGACTCCCCAAAAATGAAATTAATCAAGATTAAAAAAAACTATACTAATTGGGTTAAGTTTATTGCCAACAAAACAAAATAACATTTCCAAAATTAATCAATCCCCATCTACGAGTATCAATAACTCGCCCTTGTATGTATAAAATGTTTTCATTCACAGAAGCATACAAGTAGACATGCACAGAGACACATGTTCCCCTCTTATCTCTCATCCAGCAGAAACAAGAAAAGCAAAAATAGGATGAGGGGAAAAGTTAGTAACATTGGGAAGTGGGGAAAAGAGAAAATGGGAACAAACTTGAAGGAAAAGGAAGTGAAAGGAAGAACGGAATGGAAAACCCTGCTTAAGGTTTGCAGCAAGGGTTACATTTAAGGCAAATTTCTTCAAGCTACTTCAAGGGCACCCATGCATTGCAATACTTCCAGCCAAAAAACACTTCATGCTAATACTTTCGTTTTCAACAGCTTCTACTCTTTTTTTTTGTTAATTACAAATGGAGCCTTAATAGGCTAATTTAAAATGATATAATAATTGAAAAATCCTTTCTATCCACTAGCATCTAGCACAAGGGTTTTCAAACTTGGCAAGTTTAAGACTTGTGGACTTCAACTCCCAGTATTCCTGAGCTGATATGACTGGAGGAGGAATTCTGGGAATTGAAGTCTACAAGTCTTAAAGCTGTCAAATTTGAAGGCTCCTGATTTAGCAAAACAATAGCAATATAGACTACAGATAATCCTTGACAACAGTTCATTTAGTAACCATTCAAAGTTACAACAGTACTGAAAAAAGTGACTTATGACCATTTCTCACACTTACGAATGTCGCAGCATCTCCTTGGTCATGTGATCAAAATTAAAATTCTTGGCAACTGACTCATATTTTTGATAGCTGCAGCATCCCAGAGTCACATGATTTCCTTTTGTGACCTTCTGACAAGTAAAGTCATCCAAGTCATGGTTGTCCCATGGTTGTTTTTTCAGTGGGCAACTGGACTTTCTTGTTTTTTCTTTGAAGTGAAACAAAAAAAATTCCAGTTACTTCCTGGAAAAGCACCTTTGGGACAACTGTGTTACTAATTTAACAAATGTAGTGATTCACTTAGCACCACTGATGCATGAATTGCATTGGGTGCCACTTCTGGGTACAATTCGAATTATTGGTCAGCTTTTAAAGCCTTACATGGCATGAGGCCAGATTACTTGCAGATTCATTCTCACCCCACTGCATTGGTCCACCCCATCCAGTGAGGCAGGGAAGGTATGCTACAGAACCCTGTCGGTTAAACAATTCTGATTGGCAGAGTCCAGAAAAATAGACTTCTCTTCCATTGCCCCTACCCTTTTGAACATTCTTCCCCCAGGGATGAAGCAGACACCCCCATTCTCCTTCAGAAATATCTGAAGCCTTGGCTCTTGTCAACTTGACGGGAACCCACAAAGGTACATGCAGCCATGGGGACTGTTAGGGTCTTGAAGGACCTCCTTTAATTTTTTAATTCTGAATTTTAAATATTTTATTCTTGATTTAATCTGCCTTTTTAATAATATTTATACAGTTTTATGTATTTATCTCCTATTTGTACACTGTCCAGAATCACACTGGAGAGTTTCTAAATATAATGGATGGATGGACGCACAGACACAATAAAATATGTACTATAGAGCTCACTGAATGAGAGACCATTTTTTTAGATGAATATATCATTCAGAACCCAGTTCCTACTTCTTCCATTATGCAATTATGGGATCTGCAGCCCTCCAGATTGGCCAGGGAAGATATAATCTTTTTCTGCCAAGTTGATCTGGTAGCCTGCTTGAGAGCCAAAGGAAAAGAAAGGACAATCTGCATCAGCTCATTTTTAGTGAGGCATGATTGGTAGGAGGGAAATGAAGAAAGTGTTGAAAGGAGAATAAGAGAAGTCAAAAACAGGATGGGGAAAGAAAAAAGTTATTCTCTCAGTCCTCTTTTGGACTTTGCCATTGATCTTGGGTCCCTTGTTTTCTGGATCTACAGCAGACTCCTGCTTTAGAAGTTAAAACTTCCACAGAATGCTAAAGTAATGAACCTGCCAGATTACTTAGATCAACAGAACAAGCCTTTTTTCCATTGAGCTGCTCCGAGCATCCAGAAAGAGTGGGAGGTGCTTAGTCTCAGCTCGGATAGGCTGGGCTTAACTGTTAGGATGCTATTGCTCCTCCCTGGCTCTTCCCTAGATTTTAGCTCAGACTTTGGTGTGATAGGTAGCTTATCCTTGGCCGGAGCAGGATTTAAAGGTTTGAATTAGTTTGATCAGAACAGATTTCCAAATTTAGGTTTCTATTTACTAAGTTCCAACTGCAATTGGCAAAAAGCAGTCGGAACGACAGAAAGCAGATCGCCTTGGCGATCTGGCCGCTTTAATCAGCCTCAGGGGTTTGGGGATTTACCTAGTCACGGCAGTTGCTTCTCTAGGAGAGAACGCTGTTTTACATTTCTTTGCCAAAAGCCTTTGCCTTGCCATTGTGATTCGACCTGCAAGCCACTTTTAAGGAAGCGTGCTTATTTATAAGTCTCTAATTCATTTTGCCGGTGGTGATTTCCTCCCCTCGAGAATGCAGGGGGTGGGGGCATCGGAGCCTCTCTTCTCCCCTCCTCACCGCTCAGTCGCACAGTAGCTTTTTTATCAGACGGGCTGAGCGGCAGAGGCTGCTGCTGTGTTCGCGTCTTAAAAAATAATAATGCCAGTGTCATTTTCCTTAGGGGCCTGCAGACCGCTTTGGCGCGCTTTTTAACGGGACACCGCCATTTTTCCATGTTGCATCGTGGGTCCGTTCACTGGTTCGCCAGTAGCCTGTGAGGCTTTAATCACTTCTAAGCACACTGCAGTTACAGAGGGAAATAAGGACATTTAACTCCCTTTCGGTTTTGCGGAGATAAAAAGCTTTGTTGTTGTTGGCTTCCCTCGCAGGAGAAATATGTGTGTGTTTGTGTGTATACGCAGACGGCAGCAGCACAGCCAGCACCTGGCCAAAAGTTAGCCTGTTCAGAAAGTTGTGGAGGGCCTATTGTTTCTCAGTTGCCCTTACATAGAGTGTTCTCAAAAAAATTGGACTAAATGTAAATTGGTTTTTCATTCATCTAGAATATTGAGTCAATTCAACAGGAGGAATTATATTCAATAACAACATAGTGTAATCCTCTCAAATTTTATAAACAAATTTAATTCAAATCAATTAAAACAAAAATGGGGAGAGGGAGTATTCATAGGGTTCCTACCTCTGTGGCAGTGCAGGATCCTGGACGTGCCAACTCTGTGCGTGCTAGGCCTACTAATTTTGTCCAGGCCTCATCAGGAGTTCAAATTTCACGTCAAGCCCCCTGAGATGACTTTCACCCTGACAGCAGTGAGCCTACACCAGGAGTTGTTGCTGCCAGACAAGATTCCAGAAACAATGAAAGTATGGCAATCCGCACGGGGATCGCAGCGGAGGTGCAACAATCTATGATGGTCAGGCAGAGATTCAGCTCAGGCCATGGCATCGCAGGTTACAGCTCACCATTTGCTTTGGCTGAGACATTGGCAAGCTGATTCCAAACATAAAGGGAGGCTAGCTTCCTCTCCAATTTCAGGTGACAAATTATTTGGTGCTGCCCTGGATCCGCTATTAATTGAGACTAGAAGCAAGAAGAAAATTCTCCCCTCCTTCGGCAGGTACAGGGGCACCGAGCAGTTTGATAGATTAGAATTCCTAACAGACCTCTGGGGGGAACAGGGGAAGATACCATTTAGGGGGATAGGAAACAGGTTTCCGTCCACGATAAATCTAGGGATCTCGCTCCCATTGGAGGATGATTGAGACTCTTTGCAGACCGTTGGGAATCTTCCACATCAGATTCCTGGGTGCGCGACACTCAGATTTGGCCTGGCTCTAGAGTTCCACTCCACACCCCCAAACTTTTTCATGAAATACCCTATTTCCAGGAATTCCATTAAACAGAATCTGATGCGATCAATCACTTACTGGAAATCAAAGCCATCCAACCGGTATCCCGGGATCAATACGGACAGGCGTTCTATTCATTACTTTTTGTAGTCCCTAAGAGTTCGGGGGGATGGAGGGCAAGATTTAAAACGACTTTACCACACTCTAGTTTATCGCAAATTTAAAATGAGTATGTTACAATCCATTCTGCTTAGCATAAGAAAGGGTGACTTTTTAACTTCCATTGATTTAACAGAGGCCTACTTACACATACCAATCAGACCTTCTTCACACACCAAATTCCTCAGGTTCTGCTACAACAACCAGCATTTTGAATACCTTGCTCTGTCCTTTGGGTTGTCATCTGCCCCCAGGACTTTTACAAAGGTTCTGGCAGCCCTGGCTGCTCACCTTACGATCGCTTCTGTGAGACTCCAGTGCTACCTGGATGACATTTTGATATTATCTTCCTCATCCAAGCAGGCAGAATTGGATACTCAAATTACATTGCGAACCCTGCAACATCATGGTTTCTCCATTAATTGGGCAAAGAGTCAGTTGTCTCCTTCCACATGTCTAGCTCACCTGGGTTTGATAATAGACACAATTGAAGGAAGGGTGTTTCTATCCCCCAAGAGACAGGAGAACATTAAGAAGTTAGCTCAGTTATCAGATCCCTCAAATGGGTTCCTCTAGCCGATCTGTCTAAATTACTGGAGGAAATGATTTTCTGTATTTCCATTATTCCCTGGGCCTGGTTCCATGCTAGGTCGCTCCAATGGTACCTTCCATTTCAAAGAGCGAGATGAAGCAACACCAAGACCCGAGTATTGGTTCCAATGAAAATCCTGCTCTCGCTGCACTGGTGGACTGTTCCAGCCATCAACAGGGATTGTCCATTGCAAGAGCTCCACAGACTCACCATCACTACAGATGCCAGTCTGTTTGGATGGGGAGCACATTTCTAGGCCCTCTCAACTCAAGGGCGTTGGTCAGCAGCAGAGCACTTGAACAGCATAAATTGGTTAGAGCTCAGAGCAGTCCACCTGGCCCTTTGCAGTTTCCTTCCTCACATTCAAAGGAAACACATCCTCATTCTTACAGACAACGTTACTACAAAAGCACACATCAACAGACAAGGGGAGACCGACTCGAAACAACTCATGTGGGAAGCAGAGAGACTGCCTTTGGGCGGAAAGGAACTTGGGTTCCATCAAAGCAGAACATATCTCAGGTCTGACAAACACAGGCAGACTGGTTAAGCAGGGCCACAGTTGACCAATCAGAGTGGTGCCTACACCCGGACTGTTTCAAGAGGCAGTGCAGAGATTTGGACTACCAATTATAGATCTGTTCATTTCTCCCCTGAACGCGCAGCTCCTGAGATTCATTTCAAGATACCCTTCCCACGGAGCGGAGAATGTCAATGACCTCCATTGCCGGTGGCCTCAGGGACTCCTATATATCCCCTCTCCCGTTTGTTAGGGATAACATTGTTTGCCCTAACTGGTTTAGGTAAAATAATAACTAAGTAATCATAGTTTGTTAGTTAAAGTGTCTGCAACTTTAACTGTGGGATAGTAATTAAGGGAGTGGTTGTGAAAGCACTTTAAAAGAAGCAAGACTGCAGCTTGCTCTCTCTCTGGCTTTAATGATCCCTGATTACTGCAAGGACTCAAGACTGCATTGCTCGAACGGGAGAGAAAACAAAGGACTGACTTGTAAGTGAATTGACATAGGATATTCTACACGGACTTTGCTAACTGAATATCCCTGAATGGACTGACTAAATGATACATGACTATTGGACTGTTATTTTGACTATGCTATGAACTCATAATGGAATAAACTATATTTTTGATAGCACAAGCGTATCTGTTATTTTTACTGTATGTTAATAAACATACAAGCTTAGCTCACTCATTTATCTGTGTGCCTATCTGACTAACGCTGCACATTCTGTTTAGCTTGTCTCCCTAACCCTGGTTGGGGAAACCAGGCTTAACACTGGTTATGGGCCCAGAGGCTGCAAAGTCAGTTTAACTAGGATAAAACAGATTTATGTAAAAGTGAGAGTTTGTGTTGTTATACATTACAGTAAACAGACAGCTGTGTTTTATTAATTATAGTTTTATATCCATATAAGAAAACATGGCACAAATCAATTTACAAAGTTTGTCCCTTATATCCAAGCTGGATGGAACAAACTATGTATCATGTTCTATGAAATGTAGTCTGCTTCTACGAAGAGAAGGTTTGTGGAATATAATTGAAAATCCACCAAACGTAGAAGAATGGGATCAGGAGGATGATGAAGATAGAATAAAGATAGAAGAATTTATGCATAAAAATGAACACGCTATTTGCATTATTGCGTTAACCTTAACTGATCAACAGCTTGTTTATATCCATGGAGAGAAAACGGCTGTTGGGTGTTGGCAGAAGCTGAAGAGGATTTATGTTCGAGATAATGTTGGTGCTCACATAAATCTAACACGGAAACTTTTCAGTACACATCTCCAAACAAATGGTGATATGCTGAGTCATTTGAAAACTATGCAAAGCATTTTTCAAGAACTGCACGAGAAAGAGCTTATTTTCTCTGAACAACACCAAGTCTACATAATTCTATCTTCCCTTGATGAAAGTTATGACAACTACGTAACTTCCCTTGAAATATTGCCAAAGGAAAGTTTAACTTTAACTGATATCACTGGCAGATTGATTGAAGAGGCCAGAAGAAGGCTTGAAAGAGATGAGTTAAGGAAGGAGCAACCTCAAAAAGAAGATAATGAATCTCCTACTGCATACGCAATTAAAAAGTGTTTTAATTGTGGAGGAAGAGGACATTTGGCAAGATTTTGTAAAAAAGCAAAGCGCCAGAACGCTGGCCAGAATACAAAAAGTCATTAAAAGAAAAAGAAAAATTTAGAGTTAGCCATGTATACTAACGAAGCTGTAAAAAATAATTTATGGGTGGTTGACAGTGGAGCATCCCACTGTATAACAAATGATAACAAAAATTTTATTAAAATGTCCCAGAGTACACAGCAGATATCATTAGCCAATGGCTGGAAACTAAAAGCTAAAGGTCAAGGTATAGCATATTGTTCTTTTATAAAAGAGAATGTAAAAATGTTATATGTACCACAACTTAAGTTTAATTTAATTTCAGTTAGAATTTTGGTTCAACTAGGATATGTAGTTACATTTAGGGGAGATAACTGCATAATTGAGAAAGAAGATAAGAAAATTACTGCATCTTTAAGAGGTGAATTATATGTGTTAAATGATGATGGTTTAAAAGTGGCTAACACAGTTTATGAAATTAAGAAACCTCATGATGAATGTATTCACTTGTTACATCGAAGGCTAGGGCATTTAAATTTTAAAATGCTTAAGAAAATTGTTGAATTATCTAAGGGAATAAGTTTGAAACCTTGTAATAAGTATTTGCAATGTAATGCCTGTAATCAAAGTAAGAGCAGGGTCACACCGGCTAATAGTGTTGATGGATTTACTACCAAAGAGCCTTTAGAAGTAGTATTTGCTGATTTAATAGGTCCGAAAAAACCAAGTGTAGGAGGAGCTCGTTACATATTAAGTATAATGGACCATTATTCTAGATATGGGTTTTGCTATTTAATGAAGAGCAAAACTGAAACGTATCTAAATCTCTTTAATTGGATAAAATTTGCTGAAAGGAAAACTAAAAAGAAATTAGTAACTCTTATAACAGATAATGGTACGGAATTTACAAATAATAAATTCCAGAACAGACTAAGAATGTTAGGTATTCAACATAAAATGTCTGCACCATATAGGCCACAACATAATGCCTTTATAGAGAGACGAGGCCAAACATTACAATCAATGGCACGAACTATGATGTCTGATTCAGGATTACCTGACAATTTGTGGGGAGAAGCAATAATGTGTGGTAATCATATATTAAATAATGTTGTTAATTCAACAACAGGTGAATTACCATTCACATTGTGACATGGTACAAAACCTGATTTAAGTTACATGCACACATTTGGAGCACCAGCATGGGTGCATATCCCTTCACAACTTAGACACAAAGGACAGCATAGAGCTAAAAGATTATATTTTGTAGGATATACATCTAATCATAGATCTTATAGATTTTACACCAGTGTTTACACCAGTGCTAGTGCAAAATTCCTAGAACATGTAGGATGGAATAGATTAGAGCAAGATTTAAATAATGAAGTAATTATTGAACCCTACAAAAGGCAGAAAGATCAGACTAGTTATAAGAAGAGTCCAATTAAAGAAGAAGTCCAAGAAGAGCAAATAGGACCAGAACAAGAGGAAACAGTTGATCAGGAAGAGTTAGATAATCAAGAAGAGTTAATAAATGAAAGTCCACCTGTAAGTCCTGTAATACCTAGACGTACTACACGTATAACTAGACCACCTGATAGGTATCAAGCAAGTATAGTTTGCCAAGTAACTAAAGTTCCAACTAGTGTAGATGAACTTAAGATGTATCCTGCTAAGGATCAGGAGAATTGGCAAAAGGCAATGAAAAAGAACTAAATTCATTAAAGGTAATGAAAGTTTATGAAGATGCTAAATTACCTCCAGGAGAAAAATCCATTGGGTGCAAATGGATATTTAAAGTAAAAACTGGAAATGATGGGACTGTTACCCATAAGGCTAGGTTAGTAGCTCAAGGATTTAATCAAACTGCATCTGATTACGATGAAGTTTTTGCACCAAGTCTTAAAGCAACATCTTTGAGAGCAGCTTTAGTGTGGGCAGCTAAGAAAAACTATATCATTAACCATTTAGATGTAGAAACTGCTTATCTAAATGCACCATTGCAGCACACTATATATTTAAGAAAACCAGTAGGTATAAAAGACAATAAAGTAAATAGTAATGATTGTTGGAAACTCAAAAAGAGTCTTTACGGGTTGAAACAATCTGGGTTTGAGTGGAACCAATATATTGTGAAAGAGTTAAACAATATAGGTTTTAAATCTGGTTTAGCAGATCCATGTGTGTTTAAAAGAGAAAATAATGGAACGGTGTCATTATTGTTATTATTTACAGATGATATTGCTTTGATAACTAAGACTAATAATGAAGCTAATGAGATTATATCATTATTAGCCAAAAAGATAAAATTAAAGCATTTAGGTGAAATTAAAAAGTATCTAGGATTGACAATTAACAAAACAAAAAATGGTTTTAAGATATCTCAAGAAGATAAAATTTGCCAATTAATTAAAACGTTTAAAATGGAACTTTGTAAACCGGCAAAGACTCCAATGAGTCAGGAAGTTTGCCAAACTGATGATCAAAGTCCCAAATTTGATAAGTCTATATATCAATCTTTGATTGGTAGCTTATCATATATAAGCAATTGGTCTAGGCCAGATATAGCTTATAGTGTAAATCAGCTGGCACGTTTTAATTCGGATCCACATCAATGTCATTGGCAATCATTAAAGAGAATTTTAACATATGTTAAAGGAACAATGAACCATGCATTGTATATAGAACCAAAGGGTGATTTGAGTCTTAGTGCCTATGCAGATACAAGTTTTGCAACTGATATAAACACAAGAAAATCAACATCTGGGATGGCTATATTATTTGGTAAGACACTAATAGGATGGAGGTCAATCAGACAACAGCATATTAGCTTGTCCACAATGGAAGCGGAATTTTCATGTCTGTCATTACTATGCACTGACTTAATTTTGTACAAACAGTTATTATTAGACATGGGTATAACTGTAAAAGATTCCATTATTGTGTACGAGGATAATCAAGCAGCTATAAAATTAGCTACTAGTATTGCTGTAAAAACTAGATCAAAGCATGCTGATTTAAGATACTTAAATGTTAGAGAATCTGTAAAGAATGGGCTAATTAAATTGGAATACTGCATGACGGAAGAAAACATTGCAGACCAATTTACAAAAGCTCAAGGAGTAATTAAGTTTAAAGAGAGTTGTAACAAATATGATTTAAAGATGTAAATAATTATATTTATTATTATTTCCTAAAGGGGGAGAATGTTAGGGATAACATTGTTTGCCCTAACTGGTTTAGGTAAAATAAGAACTAAGTAATCATAGTTTGTTAGTTAAAGTGTCTGCAACTTTAACTGTGGGATAGTAATTAAGGGAGTGGTTGTGAAAGCACTTTAAAAGAAGCAAGACTGCAGCTTGCTCTCTCTCTGGCTTTAATGATCCCTGATTACTTGCAAGGACTCAAGACTGCATTGCTCGAACGGGAGAGAAAACAAAGGACTGACTTGTAAGTGAACTGACATAGGATATTCTACACGGACTTTGCTAACTGAATATCCCTGAATGGACTGACTAAATGATACATGACTATTGGACTGTTATTTTGACTATGCTATGAACTCATAATGGAATAAACTATATTTTTGATAGCACAAGCGTATCTGTTATTTTTACTGTGTGTTCATAAACATACAAGCTTAGCTCACTCATTTATCTATGTGCCTATCTGACTAACGCTGCACATTCTGTTTAGCTTGTCTCCCTAACCCTGGTTGGGGAAACCAGGCTTAACACCGTTGATACCCAAAGTGGTCCAAAAGATGCTGGAAGAGAAAGCAGAACTGATCTTGGTGGCACCATTCTGGCCCAGGAGACTGATTTGTGGATCTGAGGGGTCTGTCCACAGAAGACTCGTGGAAAATTCTATCGCACAGAATTCACCTAGGCACCAATCCAGCACCCCGACCCTCAGTGGCTACATTTGAAGGTTGAGCAGTGACATCTAAGGAAGGAGAATCTCTCGACTAGGTTGATCAACACCATTCAAGCAGCTCAGCACCCCTCAATGAGCTGCATCTATAATGCCACATGGAACATTTTCTATAAATGGTGTTCAAAATCCAAAGTAAACCCTTTTGCTCCATCAGTGGCACAATTTTAGAGTTTCTTCAAGACGGACTCAACAGGGGTCTCTCACCAAACACCTTAAGATGACAGGTTGTGGCCATTGCATCGGTGGTGACCTGGCAGGGTCTAACATCCATCTCCCACTACCCTCGGATAAAGAGCTTTCTCCTATGTCCGCCAGTGATACATCATTACCTGTCCTGGGACCTTAACAAGGTATTCACAGCACTTTCGAAGGCCCCACTTGAACCACTGAAAACTACCAGTCTCCATTTTCTCACATACAAAATAGTCTTCCTTGTTGCTATATCATCAGCACGATGTATCTCAGAACTAGCGGCACTAGTGGCCAAAAAGGACCTCTATTTTTCAAACAGACAGGGTCGTTCTGTGACCAGACTCCACTTTCATACCAAAGATCAACTCAGCCTTCCACAGGGCACAAGAACTGGTTCTCCCAAACTTTTGCCCCAAGAACTAGAATATCAATGGCACCAGCTGGATGTCCACAGAGCTCTTCGTACATACTTACATCGAACGGCTCCCTTCAGAAAGACTGAAGCCCTTTTTCTATCTTTTCAGCCAACCACTCAGTGGCATAAGCTCTCATCTTCAACTATAGGCAGATGGTTGAAAGCCACAATAGCCAAAGCGTATGAGGCTCAATTATTACCTGTGCCTAGAGGCATCAAGGTGCATTCGACAAGAAGTGCAACAACCTCAGCGGCCTGGGCCACTCAAGCTCCCATAGCAGAAATATGTAGAGCAGTGACATGGGTTTCTCCATCTCCCTTTATTAGACATTACAAAATTGATGTCTTTGCATCCACTGAAGCCTCCTTTGGCAGGAGGGTGTTACGAGTCCACTCAGACAATGGGGGAGCTCCAGCCCAGACGGAGACCCTCCCATAGGACAAGCCAAGCTTTGGTATGTCTCACTCTCTGGATGCTCGGAGCAGCTCAATGGAGAAAGGTGTTGGTACTTACCTGAAACGCCCGTTCTCTGTGAGCTGCAACAAACATCCAGCCCCACCCAATATCCGTCTGGTGGGATCCTGTTCCAGCCAACGACTAATCTGACAGAATACAAAAACCAATGAATGACTAAATCACAGAAGAGGACGGGCATCACATCACCTCGTCTTTGCCAAAACACTAGGGAGGAGCCAGGGAGGAGCAACAGTGTCCTAACAGTTAAGCCCAGCCTATCCGAGCAGAGACTAAGCACCTCCCACTCTCTCTGGATGCTCATCGCAACTCAGAGAATGGCATATCAGGTAAGTACCAACGTCCTTTCTAAAGTATGCTATTAGGGACATCCTTGATGTCCCAAAGGTACTTTTTTCAAAAGACAATGGGACTTCCCTGGTTTTATTTCTTTGAAAATTTTTCATTTCTCCCATGAACTGTTCAAGGGCCCCATCAGTGGATTTCTCCCATGAACTGTCCAAGGGCCCCATCAGAGCATCCAGAAGTGGGAGGTGCTTCAGTCTCTTCTGGAAAGGCTGGGCTTAAAACTCTGAGACGCTCCTCATCCACAGGACTCCTCATTGTCCCCCAGTTTTAGCTCAGCCTTCGTGGTAAGAGGTGCACTCCCTGACTGTAATGGCTTATATCTAATTCAGGTTTGCTCTTTAAAACCCTTCATCATTTAACTCGGTTTATTCAGGCTTTCCCCTCGATTGAAACAGTTCTTCCTCGTAAATAACGGAGCCTGCCACTCCGCAGGCAGCTTGAGGCTACCGCCTCAGGAAACTGCCTTATCTAGCCTTCCGATCATGTGCCCTGCGATCGGAATGGAGCACTCGCAGCCGCGGTTTTTTTTACCTTGCTGTTTCTACTGACAGCAGCATTCGAAACACAAGTTAGAGCAGCAGCAGCAACGGCTTATCAGACAGACAGCTTAGGCTTAGCACTGGTGATTCCGCTTCCCGCCCTTTTCAACAGCTGCCTCAATTTTGCGCCTAATTGCCACAGCCTCCATTCCTTGTGGGTTTCCCTTGCTGGGAACCAAGACAGTACTTGCCACAGCCTCCATTTCTCGCTGGATTCCCTTGCTGGGGACCGAGACAGTAATTTTCCATTGTGCCCTCCCTGGATTTGGCTATCCCTCTGGCTAACATTACGCTAATTAAACAGGCATTTCTTTGCATTTGCCTTTGGATCATTTACTCAGACGGAAAGTGCGAGTGCCATTTATATTGCAGGACGTTTGTTTCTGACAGGCAAGGAGTCACTTCAGAGCCTGTAATAGCTGGTTTCCCTTGCTGGGGACCAGAGATCCGGAGTTTTCTCTCATTTGGAGCACTTGGGGGTTTCCCTTGCTGGGGACCCTTAGATACTGTTCACCATTTAAACTGTTATACCCATATGGCTATGCATATGGGCACACCTATATAGATATACATATACATATATATATATACACACACACACACACACATACACACATATATAGCCTTACTCTCCTGGAGAAGCGTTCTATTTTCAACTGCAGGGGAAGGCATCTGCCCAAAGTGCAAATATCAACCACAGTATTAATAATAATCATAATAACTTTAAAATAACAACAACAACAACAACAACAACAACAACAATAATAATAATAATAATAATAATAATAATAATAATAATAATAATAATAATAATAATAAATTTACATTCAGAGGCAAGACAATCCATCATACACAATGGAACGTGACAATGCTTTCCGCTCCAAGCCAAGTAAGTCCCGAGACAAGTCAGTGGGCCCCAAAAAGGCCTCTAAGGCAGCAGATAAGGATGCCCATAGACAGCACCTAGCATTGGAAAGACAATTGCAAAAATGAGCCATGGAGGCAGACAAGATGGCTATGACACAACAATCTGATCAGAACCCAAATCCACTGATGGGGCCCTTGGACTTATCTACCCAGCCCAGACAGGCTGTTTCTGGACAACCCCCCATAGGCACATCTCCTCCATTGAGCACTGGCTGGCCAATTCCTGAGGCAACCTTCACCCATATGGCTGCCGGCCTAAGACAGGAGGAGGGGTTACCTGAGACCATTCCCATCGAAATGAGGCAATGGATGGAGATGGCGATTCAAAGGGGCATTGCGGCTGGAGTTCAGCAATCCATCCAGACCAGACACTTCACCGCTTTGAATGCAGGATCCCTGTCTGCTCGATCCTCTGCGCATACCCGACATCACTCTCAGGTATTCCCCAATATTCCTCATACCAGCCCAGGGCCTTCGGGAGGAGGTGAAATTTGAGGACCAGGAGGTTTCCATGGAGGGGGGGTCGATACATCAGATGGATTTGAGGCTGTCAAAGGCTGACCCGGTAGAACGGGGAATGACAAATGACGAAGGCCTCATTCTGGACCAACCTACCTTTTCTGGCCTTTTTTGCCCTCACCTATTTAAATCTTTACTGTTCAAGGCAAAGAACAAAGGGCAGCTACAGCTGCGTCCTTTTTTACATGTTCCTCCTTCTGATGGCTCTCCGACTTGAGAGATATATTGCCGGCGTCAAATGTCAGAACCCACCAGGACATAGCTAAAATTATGGCAGCCACAGAGTTCTCTGCCAACGCCACATTTAATGCGGTCAAATTCTCGTCTAGGGCCATAGCATCTCATGTATCAGCACGGAGACTCCTGTGGCTCAGACATTGGCAGGCGGATACCAAGCATAAATGCAAGTTGGCATCAGCCCCAGTATCGGGGGATAAATTATTTGGCAGTGTCTTGGAGCCCCTTCTTATAGAAAATAGAAACAAGAAAAAAGTGCTTCCCCCTCTTTTTCGTAGGTCTGAAAACAGAATGCCCCAGTCTTTTTGAAGTGGTTCCTTTCAGTCCTACTATCAGGGCCCCTACGTTCCCAGATCTCAGAGAACATCAGGCTACAGGCCCAATTTTAGACAGGATAGGCCTGAATCTTCCGATAGAAGTCAGCAGGGAGGCCAAAATAGTAGAAACCCTAGAGGCCGATTTTTTTTGTCGCCTCAAGTGAGCCCTTGACTGCAGTTCCCATTGGAGGGTGGCTAAAATTGTTTGCTGATCAGTGGGACAGTTCTACCTCTGATGCGTGGGTCAAGGACACTATTAGGTTTGGATTGGCACTGGAGTGTCACTCCTCCCCCCCCCCAAACTTTTTCATTAGGAGCCCTAGGTCCACTGACCCCATTAAGAGGGCGTTGATGCAGGAGGCTATCAATCATCTTCTGCATATTCGGGCCATTAGAGAGGTCCCATCTGAACAGCCGGGGTCAAGGCTGTTACTCTCTATTGTTCGTAGTCCCAAAGAGTTTGGGGGGCTGGAGGGCAATTCTGGACCTCAAATGTCTGAACAAATCATTGGTTTATCGAAAATTCAAGATGACTACTCTCCAGTCCATTCTGCTTAGCATCAGAGAGAACGATGTCATGACCTCTATAGATCTCACATAGGCTTATCTACATATACCAATCAGAACTGCTCACTACAGATATCTTAGATTTCGCTATTGTGATCAGCACTATGAATATATCGCCCTGCCATTCGGTCTGGCTTCGGCCCCTAGGACTTTTACCAAGGTCCTCGCGACTTTGGCTGCCTCACTCAGATCAAATCTCTTCGCGTACAGTGTTATCTGGATGGTATTTTAATTTTGTCATTTTCCAGAAATCAAGCAAAATTGGATACCAAGATTACTCTGGAGACCCTTCAGGGTCATGGCTTTTCCATAAATTGGGATAAGAGCCATTTGATCCCCTCAACTAGGTTAGTTAATTTAGAGGCAGTGATAGATATCATGGAGGGCAAGATCTTTCTCTCCCAGGACAGGTTAAACAGTATTCAGTCTTTGGCCAAAGAGATTAGAGCCTTAAAGAGGATTTCCCTGGCATTGCTGTCTAAACTATTAGGGAAACTGATTTCTTGTATTTCCATTATGCCTTGGGCTCGATTCCATTGTAGACAGCTGCAATGGTTCCTGCTACCTTTCCAGTGATCCGGAAGAGCCACTTCTAATGTCCAGATAAAGATACCGCACAACATTCTCCGATCGCTCCGCTAGTGGTCAGAAAAAACAATAAACAAGGGGTGTCCTTTCAAGGCAGGGAGATGATTACAACCAATGCCAGCGAACACAGGGCAATGATCACAACCGATGCCAGCCTGGTAGGATGGGGAGCTCACTTCCAATCCCACACTGCACAGGGAATTTGGACTATTTCTGAACAATCTCAAAGCATAAACCTGTTGGAACTGCGATCAGTTCACCTGGCCTTATGCAGTTTTCTACCCCTTTTCCAATCACACCACGTTCTGGTCTTGACAGACAATATCATAACCAAGGCCCAGGTAAACAGACGGGGGTACTAATTCCAAACTTCTGATGCTGGAGGCGGCCAAGTTGTTCAAATGGGCCGAGGCCAATCTGTTTTCGCTCAAGGCAGAACACATAGCAGGGGCCTTAAACACACAAGCAGACTGGCTCAGCAGGGCCATGATAGATCAAGCAGAGTGGCGCATACACCCGTCTGTCTTCCAGGAAGCAGTGCAGAGGTTTGGGCAACCGGTGATTGATCTATTTGCCTCTCCCCTCAAGGCCCAATTGCCCCGGTATATTTCAAGATACCCGACTTGGGGCGGAGCCTGTCAGTGCCCTGCGATGTCAGTGGCCTCCCGGATTTCTATATGTGTTTCCTCCACTCCTGGTAATACCCAGGTTGATCCAGAAGTTATTGGAGGAACAAGCGGAATTGATGTTGGTCACCTCTTACTGGCCCAGGCGAACGTGGTTCCCAGATTTACAGAACCTATCGACAGAACAACCTTGGAAAATTCTACCGTCGAAGGTTTCCCTCTCCCAGGGGCCGATACTTCACCCGAACCCACAATGGCTCAGTCTAGCCGTATGGAGGTTGAGTGGAGCCGTTTAAGGATCCAACAAATTTCAGAGAATGCTACTGCCACTATTCAAGCATCCAGATGGGCCTCAACAAATCGTATCTACGAGGCTACGTGGTCAACCTTTTGTCGCTGGTGCCAGGGGTCTAAGATGGACCCAACTGCTCCATCAATAGGACAATTATTGGACTTTTTGCAGGAAGGGTTGACTTTACGTAGACAGATGGCAGCTTTAGCCTCGGTGATAACCTGGGGTGACCTCCGTTCCATAGTGCACCATCCACACGTCCTCAGCTTTCTCAAGGGTGTTGCAAACTTATGACCTCCTGTAATTCACCGCTATCCCACCTGGGATCTCAACAAGGTGTTAACCGCACTTACAACTGGTCCGTTCGAGCCTTTAAGAACCACTAGTCTTAAATTTCTGACATATAAGGTGGCCTTCCTAATTGCAATCACATCTGCTAGAAGAATTTCCGAATTAGCAGCATTGTCAATGCAAAAGGACCTGTGCGTGTTTCATGCGGACAGAGTGATTCTCCATTTGGATCCATCGTTCACTCCTAAAGTAAATTCAACCGTCCACAGAGCTCAGGAGTTGGTCCTTCCAAATTTTTGTCTGAAACCACCTCATAGACTGGAGCATCAATGGCATTGACTTGACGTTCGAAGGGCCTTAAGCATCTATCTAGACCGCATGGTGGCATTTCGAAAATCTGAGGTTCTATTCTTATCCTTCAATCCATCTACTTTAGGACAAAAGGTGACATCCACAACCCTCGGTAGATGGTTGAGAGCCACCATAGCCAAAAGTTACGAATGCCAGTTCATCTGAGTTCCTAAGGGCATTACAGCCCACTCAACAAGGAGTGCGGCAACATCAGCAGCATGGGCCATACAGGCTTCCATAGACGGAATTTGGAGAGCAGCAGCTTGGGCTTCACCATCTCCCTTTGTCAAAAATTATAAAATTGATGTCTATGCCTCAGCGGACGCTTCATTTGGCAGAAGAATCCTGCAGAGGGTCCACAGAGTTTAGGAGTAGATTTCGATCCAGACAGAGTCCCTCCCTAAGGACAGGCCAAGCTTTGGTATGTCCCACTTCTGGATGTTCTGAACAGCTTATGGGAGAAAGGGCATTGGTACTTACCTGATATGCCCGTTCTCTGTGAGCTGTGAAGAGCATCCAGCCCCACCCATTTCTTTCTATCTGGTGGGGTTCCGTTCCAGTCAGGGATCTAGATCAGGTGATGAGTTCCGGACTTTGGCACTCAGTCTTCGCAAAACTGGGGGACGCTGAGGAGGACTCCCGTGGAGGAGGAGGAGCATCCTGGAGTTTTAAGCCCAGCCTTTCCAGAAGAGACTGAAGCATCTCCCACTTCTGGATGCTCTTCACAGTTCACAGAGAATGGGCGTATCAGATAAGTACCAATGCCCTTTCTCATCCAAGAAGCTTCTTCACTTCTCTTCTGTTCAGAAATGAAGAAGCTTCTTGGATGAGAAGTAAAATGTTTTCAAGGAAGAAAAATCCAAGAAAGTCTAGCTGCCTTTTGGAAAAGGCACTTTTGGGGCAACCCTGACCTCGATGATTGAGAATTTCCATAGACTTTTCTCCTTGATGGCTTCCACATCAAGATTTTATAAAATAACACAATCACATTAATTTCACCAAGATTTGAATTTATTCATTATGATTCTAATGTAAGTTTGATTTTAATTGCATCAGTTCTATTGCTTAGCTTTGCACATTATATTTTATTGTAACATACCATCTTATATGTTAAGATAAACAGTTCATAAATAAATTCAAGAATAAATGAATAAATATTAAAATATGTATATGTAATCCTTGATTTGTGACCATAATTGAGCCCAAATGTATGTTTCTAAGCAGCAATTAAGTGAGTTGCCTCATTTTATGACCTGTTTTGCCACAGTTTTAAGCAACTACAGTTGTTAAATTAGTCATGAAGTCATTAAATGAATCTGGCTTCCCCCATTGACTTTGCTTGTTAGAAGCCAGCTGGGAAGATTTCAAAAGGTGATCGTATGGCCCCAGGACAGTGCAACTGTTATAAATACATGCCAGTTGTCAAGCCAGTTGGATTTTGACCATTTGACTATGAAAATGCTGCAATGGTTGTAAGTTTGAAAAACGGCTATAAGTCACTTTTTCAACAGTGTTGTAACTTTGAACAGTAACTAAACAAAGTAGGTTATTGGAGAATGATTCCTGATTTAGTTGCAGTACAACTTTCTGCCCAATCACCAGTTCTCAAATGTTTGTGAAGAAACAAAAGCTACAAAATACCTGTTTCCTTTTAGGAAACAAAGTAATCGCCGGGGCGGGATGGGGATGAATTCGTATCCACTGAACCACTTATATTTGGGTCATAGATATTTTGGATGAGGATGACTGAGGATGAGAATGAAATGGTTGCATCAAACCAGAGCTTATCTCAATAAGTTAACAAGGATGAATGACTTTCACTCTCTAATCTTCAAGCTTCTGAAATATCTGGATGAAACCTGGGGGGGAGAGGGAATCCTTTTCTATAAAACAGTCCTTTCCTGAGAACAGTACATTCTCAGCCATTGTGAGTGGTGTTGACTCTGTGAGTTGAAAGAAATGGAAAAAGAAATCCGTTCCAAAGTCAGGGTGAAATCATGAGGAATTCCCAGATATTACCTTCCTCAGCTACAGTAGATCACAACAGGAAATATATAGTAACAGTATTTTGTTTGCGGAAGGAAAGAGTTTTAGTACCAATGTTTTCACCTAATTCATACATACAAACATTGCTTTCTTAACTAGGAAAGAAGGAATCTGGAAACAGTGCAATCTGGATATTTTCCATATCAGTTATCAGAGCAATAGGATAGCATTCCAACAAAACAGTTATATTCCAGAGGAAGAATCTTTTTCAGGAAAATGCTGGAGTGTAGTACTATAATAGCAGATTTTGAGCTTTTAATTCAGAATCCCACCTATGGATACTGAAATTGTTAACTGCCTTGCTTTTTAATTCCTGCTCTGTGCAAAATGTGAAGGATATGTAATTCTGTGGGATATTTGGCATTCTCTGAGCTTGGTTGTTTATTTGCAGACATTTGTTATCAGACTAGGGAATATTTTCAGTGCTAGATTGAGTGAAGATGTTACCTAGTCCGGTAACATAATGTTTGCAAGTAGACTTCCGGTTGCAAGGCTTCGGCGGCAGCAGGAATCCGCTTCTCTGCGGGTCCCTGCTGCGCTTGCCGCTGAGGTACCCCCGATCCAACTGGATTTCGGGGTTGTTGCTGCCCTGAAGAGGCAGCGGAAGACAGAGAAGATCCGGGCAGGGGTCTGGGGATATCGCACCCCCTTTCCCCAGCCAGCTAGACTCCTTTTTTCCTGAGGCGGTGGAGCGGCTGTCAGAAATGGCAGCCACAAAGGAATCTTCAACTGGATAAGACTGTGCAGGAGGAAGACAGAAGGAGAAGTTTTCTTGGCTGAACCGGGACATTAAGCTACTTTTAAAACACCCTGGAAACCTGACTTTTGGATTGATACATTTGTTTCCAAAAGAAGTTGTTATGGGCGGCGAAAGTGTTGAAGGAAAGTTCACTCCCCTTCCTCACGGAGAAAGCAAACAAGCACAGAAAAACCTGCTTCTTTAAGGTAAAAACAAGCTCTTTGTTATAAGTGGGAAGGAGAGGACTGAAAAAAATATTTAAAAACTTGTTGGAGGAGATGCTTTGAAGATTATAAGACCAACAACTAATTGTAATACGGCTTTAAAATATATTTGGGATTTTGCCCCAGGAGGAAAAGCTGCAAAGAGAAGAAGAGAAAATAATTTCTACCTGTTTGGATTTTTTGATAACTTTAACATTTGCAAATTACTTTAAGATTAAAAACATCTGAGTTGTTTTTAAAAATTTACCATTGCACCATCTGTGGATGAACTAAAAATGGAATATGAAAAATTAAAAGAAAGAGAACAAAATGGCAAGAATTCATCGGGAGCTGTCTTCCAGTTTTTCCAAGTACCAGCAAATACTTGAGGAAGAAAGAAAGAGAAGAAGAAGAAGAAAAGGAAGCCATTTTTAATGGACAAAAAAGTTTGATTAAGAAAGAAAATAGGAAGAGAGGAAGGAAAAATGAGAGTTTAAGATTCAATAAAACAACCAAGAAAAAGAAAAATAAGGTGAAAAAAAGGTACAATGTTAGAAAGCAATTGAAAAAAGAATTACAACAGAGAGGGGAAGCTAAAAAGGTGGAGGTTAGGGGGGGAGCAAAAAGATCAGACTGGGGAAGAAAGGGAGGGAAAAGGGGGGGAAAAGCCACGGTCTGAAACAAGATATTTTTTTTAGAGATAAAGGATAAAAGACAGTGTATAATTTAAGAAAGATTCTGCAAGAGTACATAAGATAGTATTGTAGTATTTGCATTTGAAATAGTCTATTGGAATATTATAAGATTTAACAAAATATTAAAATGTTTTATAATGATAGATTTCAATATTTAATAGAATATCAAAGAGAATGTGTAAAATGATTAATGCTTAGTTATACTATTAATTAGAATTAGAATGGAAATTATATATATTATAAGTTTATTATTTCTTTTTCAAAATGCAACATGTAGAATATACTAAGCAGAATCAGGGTAGAAATTATGTATTATTTTAAGTGTTACTTTAGGGAAAGGCGTCACACCTTAAAAGTGATTACAGGAGAAATTCTTTGCTAAAGAGAAGAGATAAATAGATGATTGGAAAAGAACAGACAAAAGATACAAACATAATGATTTTGAAATAAGATGAAATAAAATATAATTAAGAGAGTGAAAAGAAAGGGAGAAGTTATATAGAAAATATAGAATGGTTAATAAGATATGAATGGTATATAAGGTGAGCATGGACTTGATTTAGGTCTGTAAAAAAAGATGTAACCCGGGGCTAAGCCACTTTTCAAAAGAAGTTTTGTGTTTTGGTTAGCTATGTTTTGATTGTGAATTAATAAAACCTTGGAGGAATAAAACTAAAGGGAGAGAAATTTGGAAAAGGCATGTATAAATGATAATTAAGGAGGTTTTATCTTTTTATGTCTTGTTTTATGTTTTGTATTTTGTGTGGTTATGCTTGATTGAGAATTAATAAAAGCTTGATAGAAAGAATATAATTGAATAAAAGTGAAGGGAGAAACAATGAGAAATTTGGAAAAGATATGTATGTGTTTAAATGGAAATGTGATAATGTGGAACTATGCCTTAAAAATAATGCTTTATTTGCCTTGTTAAAACTTATAAGTAATTTTCGAGAAAGGAGGTTTTATACTTTAATGTCTTATGTTTTGTTTGTCTTTAAAATCAATAAAACTTGTTTTTTTTTTAAAAAAATGTTTGCAAGTCAACAGTCAAGCTCAGGCAGCACCAAAGACTCACTCCATTGTTCAACCCTAAGCTATATATTTCTCTTCTATTGAAATTGTTTTATACGCCATCTTTTGCAATGCATAGGGTGAATGCATGCCCATATTAACCAGTTAGTACTCTGAGTTGTTAAGGAAAGGAAGCTACCAGAAAATTGCATGTTCGGGAGCATTACTAAACTGTTATAAAATCCCAATTTATTCTAATGAGAGTTACAAGGCTTGATCTGCTTGATTCAGTATGCCAATCCTCTTTTTCTCATAACTCTGGTTTAATATGTTTCCAGAAAATATACAACAATATCAACAAGAAGTCTCAACAAGAAATCAATATCAAGGAAATGAAAACTTGATGATACGGGAAGGAAAAAGATCTTGCATTTTTTTCATAATGCAGACTTCTCTCTTTGGTCTCTTTGTCAATTAAAGGCAAGAGTTTATTGTGACAAAGTTGGAACAGATCTACCAATTCCCAAATCTCCTTCTTGTCTCGTTCACCTTCAGTCAGACTTGTGAATTGACAAATAGCGCTTTCTTTTAAATTAAATTGAAAAACCTGATTCTACTACAACAAGGAGGGAGAATCAGTTTCTCATCCAAATTATTTGATTTCCAGGCCGTAAACAAGCTATGGAGAAGTTTGCCATGAAAAGTTCCTTTGTAGCTGGACTGAACTCTTCATTTTAGCTCACTGAAGTATTATTTGCACTTTTAGTTGAAGTGCAAATGGTACTTCAGTGAGCTAAAATGAGTTCACCCAGCTACAATCTGTTTATAAGCAGGGGTTGTATTTTTCCTAGAATGCTGTCAAACATGACATGGCAAAGTCCCCCCCCCAAAAAAAAATATATTAGACTCAGATAACATTACTATGTCCCCACTGCAATATGCCTCTTCAGTAGCAAGCCCTTGACAATCAATAAAGAGCAATTGACATCTGATATCTCAGTACAAAGCCACCACCTCTCACTATAAGAAGCCAATTAGCCTCTATCCTTGCTGTCCTCAATATCTGGATGGTCAAAATGGAGGTGTAAAGACAAGGGGGTAAAAAGGGGAGAGAGAAGAAGAGAGGGAAGAAAAAAAGGAAAAGAAGTTACAAAGGACTGGGGCAAAATCCCAATTTTTGGGACAGGATCTATTTAGAGATAATGGGTGAAAATCTAACTGAAAAAGGGATTTTGTAAAAGTACATAAGATTGTATTGTTATATTAGTAATAGAAATAACTTTAGAAAATTGGAAACAACGTATGATTAAAATGAGAGATAAAATAGTGTAATTTAGTGAAATATTTGTGAATAAAATAAGTGAAATAAAATAAATGAGAAAATTGAATTAGGAAGGAACGGGAACATTTTAATTAGTTAATGTTTTATAAAATATAAGTGGGAGGGAATTAACTATGGAAAACTTATAATTGTTCCCATAGAAGTATGATATTTAATTGAAAAGTAATGTTAAAGATGTTAAGACTTTAATGAATATTAATATTAATGATTGAATTGAATTGGAATGGAATGGAATGAAATGTTGTTTTAATTGTATACATTTATAATTTTTTTCTTTTTTTCAGAATACAGTGTGTATTTTAAGAATGTACCAAGCAGAATCCAAATGAAAGTTATGTATTATATTGAATGTTACAACTTTAGGGAAAAGATATAAAGGCGTCATACTCCAATCAGGAGAAATTAATGAGAAAAGATAATAGATAATTGAAACAGGACAGACAAAAAATATAAATACAATGATTTGAATTGACATGATATAATTAAAATAAAATTGAGAAAATTAAAAGAGAAGCTATGCAGAAAATGTAAAATAGTAATAAGATATGGAATAGAATATAAAAATGAGCATGAACCTGAATTTGTTTCTGTACGAAGAAATATAACCCGGGATTATGCTGCTTTCAAAAAAGATGTTTTATTTGTATTTTTTTTTCTTTGTGAAAATTCAAATAAAATTTACAAAAAAAAAAAAAAGGTGTCCAACAAGAAATGAAAGCTCAACATTTATAAGGTATTGCTTTCAACTAAGCCCAAGAGAAACAAAAATCTAGTTTTAGTCATATCTGAATTACTAGTCATATATGAATTACTACTACTTTTTACAAATAAGATTTTATGAGGTGGCAGAATTGCTTTGTTAGTATAATTGCAAAACTGCATTTATTATTTAAAGTGTCAGTTGTGGTTTGACCTGCCTTTTCTCCCAGATTTAATCTGGTGTTCCATACTGATGGTTATTTATACCTTCTAAAATGGGAAATCTTTCAATAAGTATGTAAAGAAATTACTAACTGTCAGCAAAATATTTTTAAAACAAAGACCTTTTTCCTTTTTAAATTGCAGGGGCAGAATACTTTATTCCCTTAATGAGAAAAGCATCTTAAATTAACATAAACAATTCTGCCATTGAATTTTGCTCTTTAAAATAGAATCTGTCTCCCTATTCTCAGCTACTCCATAAGTACTATTACTAAGCCTAAGCCAGAGGAGCTCAGGAAAGAAGGGAAGAAAGAGGGGAGACTTCTTTAATCTTATCAGTGTTTCATGCCTATTAAAATCAAATTAATTTGTTTGCCCAATTTTGAGCCTTTGCCAGGTGATTTGCATAAGTAAGGTTCTCTGTTTTACAGCAGATAAACATGCTAATTAGATTTCTCTCACAAACACAAAATGTGGAAGATGGGGAGCTGGTGATTAGCGATTAAATATTTCCACGGAATAGAATTCAGTGTACCCAGTGTTGCTTGGAAGAAGTGATGAAATTATAAATGAGTTTAAATGGATAGTCTTTGAAATGCAGGTAGAGGCAAGTTCGCATAAAAATGAGATTCTCCTATTTTTTATTTTTTTAAAAACAAATTTTATTAATTTTACAAAAAAAAAACAATACACAATCCAGGCATAACAACTTGAAAAATCTTTTCTAAAAAAATAATAATAATAATTAAAGAAGAAAGCCAATAGAACATAACTCCAAATTGTAATATCAATATTTACATTATCTATTTAACTTCATATCTTATCCAAACTTCTCCTTTTATCCAAATTATATTTCTTGCTTATTAAAATTTTATTGCCTTTCATAAACATACAAAACACAAAATATAAACAAAACTAAAACATCTTTTCTGAAGGCTGCCTGATCCCGGGTTGAAACTCTTCACACAGACACAAATTCAAACATCATATTCACTTTATATATCCTTCCATATCTTATTATCATTTTCTTTTTTATATATATAAACCAATTTTATCAATTTTACAAAAACAGTGCATAAACAATCAAGGCATAACAGCTTATAAATTCTTTCCTAAAAAAATAATAATAATTAAAGAACAAACCAATACTTTATCTATTTAACTTCATATCTTATTCCAGCTTCTCCTTTTCATCCAAATTATTTCTTATTGATTAAAATGTTATTGCCTTTTATCAATATATATAAAAAAAAAATAACAAAACCTTTATATATCCTTCCATATCTTATTTCCATTTTCAATAACATTCTTTGTCTGTTCTATTTCCAACTATCCATTCATCTTTTTTCTTTTACTATACTTCTCCTATACACTAACTGGAGTGACACCTTTAACTCATTACCCTAACTTAAAAGTACTTCATATAACAATTTTTCTTGGGGTTCTGTTTAAAAGATTCTAAAATTACACAATAAATTTTATACTCTAAATACACATATAAAAAACACAATCTTATGTACCCTCCAGAATCCCTCTTTTATCCTAAATTAAATTCACCCATTGTCTCTGAATAAACTTTTTTTCTTTAGATCTTGCTTCCCCCCATTGAGGCTTCTCCTCCCCCCCTTTCTCTCTTGCTTATTCTTCTCCTTGCCCTTTTTACCCCTTTGTCTTTCCTCCTCCCTTTTCTTACTCCCTTTCCTTTGCTTTCTAACCTTGCCTCCACCTTTCCGCTCATTTTTCTCTTCTTTGGTTGTTTTTATACCTGTTCCGGTTCCGCGTGGCTTCGGGGCAGCAGGAATTCGCGACAGCTCGCGATTCCTGCTGTGCTAGCCGCCGAGGTACCCCCGATCCAGATGGGTCAGGGAGATATGGCTGCCCTGTAGGGACAGCTGAAGAGAGAGGGGAGTCGGACAGGGGGTTGGGGATGTCGCAGACCCCCTCCCCCTCCGGAAAAACCCCTTTTTCCCAAGGCGGTGGAGCGGCGGTCAGCAATGGCCGCCACGAAGAAGCCAGCAACCGGGTAAGATTGCGCTGGAGGAAGTAAGAAGAGTGAAAGTGCTGTCTGAGCCGGGTCAAGTAACATCTTGCAAATTGGTTGGAACTGAGCTGTCTGAATTGCTGGAGGATACATTGTATCCCTAAGAAAGCGAAAGCGGCGGAGAAGCTGTTAAAGGGAACTTTTTTTTTTTCTTCACTCTCCCACCCCATGGAAACAGCAGATATGTTTGGATATATTGGATATTGAAAGTGAATTGTTTTGAGAGTTGAAGCTAAAGGACAAAAGGGTTTTTGGACATTGAAAAACTTAAGAAATTGGAAAACCCTTGTTGGAGGTATGGATTTCTGATTATTTAAAATTGATATTGCAAGTGGGAAGGGAGAGGAAAAAAAATTGGAGCAGAAGCTGAAAAAGGAGGAGATTGCCTAGAATCCCAAAGAAAGATATATGGTAATTGGACCTCTTTGATTAAACATTAACCCCAGAAAGAGAAAGAGAAGAAGGAAGAAAAGTATTAATTTTTGGAATTTTTTTTTTGAATTATTCTTGATTAAAAATATTTGTGGTTGTTTTGGGAAAAGTTTCTTTTTTCATGATGGCATCGCTTGTGGATGAACTAAAAACTGAATATCAAAAATATAAAAAAGAAGATACTTTGGGCAGTTTGTTTCAATTCTTAGAAATGGCGTTATGTACTTATGAAAAGTTGACTACGCAGCAGAAGGACTGGGACAAAGAAGAAGAAGAAGAAGAAGCCATCTTTGATGAACAATGGGTTCTTTCCGGGGAGGAGGAGAAAAAGGATAAGAAAAAGGGGATTTTAAGAATTATAAAAACAACCAAAGAGATTCTCCTATTTTTGAACTCTAGTGAAGAAACATAAGATGGGCTTTGTTTTGTGGAGACAATCACCCTATTTTTGTGTGTGGAACGCACTTCATTGTGTGCGCATGCACAACATAGAGCAGTAAATCAGTGGAAGTATGTTTTTTTAAAGATTTGTTTTAGTTTTTTTTTATCTTTATTTTTATAAGGAACTCAGGGCAGTGAACATACTCAATATTTCCTCCTCCTATTTTTTTCAACAACCCTGTAATATGGGTTGGGCTGAGAAAGAAGCACAAAGTCACCCGGATGGCTTTCATGCTTATGGTATGACCAGAAATCATAATCTTCTAGTTCTTTGCCTAGTACCTTAACCGCTAGACCAGATTGGCTTTCTGACTAGCAGATGCTTCCCTACCTTGCAATGAAATCACAGGGATAGGAAAAACTGGAAGGTTATAATACGGTATTTTTTTTTTTAATTGTGCAGTTGTACAAAGGGAGTGAAGAAATATTATAATTCTATATTTTTTATTCAGACATCAATACTGATCCCAATGAATTTTATTTTCTAGTAAAAAGATCAAAATACTAGAATTTCAATGTTTTGTATGCTTCGTAAGCAGGTCTGTGTTTTCTACTAGTTTTAAGGTTGGATCATGTACTGTATAACATATTTACAAACAACAGTGAGAAGCAACTATGATCTTTTGACAACTGTTTCTAAGCTCAGCTACTATTACCATTATAACCCTGATTATTCCTGGTCTCATAAATGAAATATACATGCTATAATAATTCTATGTTCCATGCATGTTGTGGGTGACTAAAATGGAATGACATGTGACTTGGGATGCTCATATGCACTGGAGCATTTGTTAGCAAATGCAAAAATAAACATACAATCTTCTTCTGCATTTCAGCTTCATGTTTAATGGTAATTTGTGACTCACAATTCACTAATTCATTGGTACTTCAAATTTTTAGTTTCTTCTATGAATGTTTAGCTGGTCATTACATAATTTTTACTCCAAACAAGAAAATATGGGAAATATGCAGCAAGTCTGGGCATAAACAGTATAATTGTTCTGAAGGTTAATCTAAATTTGAAACAGAAAAAAGATATTATCAAGGAGTTACATACTCAACCTAGCTCCATTCTAAAATAAAAGCATGGAAGAGCTGTTAGATCACATGATATCTACATCATTCTTTGGGGGAGTGGGAATCAGGGATGGGAGATAAATTACTGAAACAAGCAAGGACTGCAATGGAAGAAAATCAAACATGGGAATTCCTATGTCACAAACACACTGCATCATGTTGCTGTCATGTGATCTATTGTGACTTTCCCCTTTGAGGAGCTGGGGTGGATGTGGCCTGCATGTGACGTATCCAGCCTGTCGGCCACCAGTTTGACACCCCTGCCTATGTTAACTTTGATTAGATTTGTTCCCCTAATGGCAAACAGGTTGAGAAGGTGTAATGAGACAATGAATACAGTGGTAGGATTCAATTTTTTTTACTACTGGTTTACTACCAGCGTGGCTTGGTGGGCGTGGCAGGGGAAGGATACTGCAAAATCTCCAGTCAGAAGTGGTATTTGCCACTTCTCTGAACTACTTAAAATTTCTGCTATCAGTTTTCCAGAACTGCTCAGAACCTGCTGAATACCACCTCTGAATGGGTACTATAATGACTCCTACAATAGGAAAGACCTTTAATGGAGGCAACATGACTCTCTGTATCTTTTAATTGATTGATTATGTGCTACTAAGTCGTTGCAATTTCAGGAGTATCTGTCCCCTAGGTCTTCCAGCAGGATACCCATCACCATTGTATTTAAATCCCCCAACTTTGCTGCTGGTCATCATTTCCTCTTCGTTTCCATCTTTCCCAGCATTACAGAATGGGTCTTTGCATAATATATCCAAAGTATGATAGTTTAAACCTCAAGGGAGAACTCTTAAGTTGATTTGTTTAATGATCCATTTGTTTTGTTTTCTTGACTATCTGATATTTTCAGAAGTTCTTCCAACACCGAAGTTCCAAACTGGCAATACTCATTCTATCCTAATTCTTCAAACTCCAATTTTGCTTGTAACTGTCACTGGAAAAAATGCTTGTACAATTCTAATTTTTGTAATTATAGATGCATCTGAAAATCTTTCCAAGGCCTTCGTTACTATGCTACCAAATGTTAGTTTAAAGCATATATGCTGATTGCAGGTTCTTTTACTGTTGATAATTGATTCTAAAAAGCAGAACCTATCCAATGTTTCTGTTTTCATTGTCAGTTCCAAGACAGTTGCTATACCTGCTGTTATTAACTTGGTCTTCTTTATATTTAATTTAGTGCCTTATTTTCACTTTTTCAGTTTCTTTCATTTTAATTACAGCTTTTCTTCTTCTGCATCGGTAGCTAAAGCATAAAGAGGGATAATCATATTAAATGGTCATCCCTGGGGTTTAATTGGTATTACTTGGTCATTGATTACATTGAGGACAAGTACAGTTCTTAGTATATCCTTCATAACTATGATAGCAATGCTGTTCCTTCTTGTTTTTCATGTCCTGAGTAGTAAAAATTGTGAACTTCTAATTCAAAGTGTCCCAATTTTAGACTGTCTCAATTCGCTAATGCCTAGGATGTCACTATATAATTGATTCATTTCACATTTTACAGTATCAAACTTTTCCATGTTCATATGTTGTACATTCCAGGCTTGGCTGTAATTTTGTCTTTGCAGCTTCAGATTTTCTTTTTCTGAATGGCAATATCCCAAAGGCTTTAATTTAGCCAACTTATTTTAAAAAAACCTTCCTCAGTAGCTTGTTGTGTGCTATCTAAATTGAAGAGCCCATCACCAGACAAAATATTATCAATCACGTTATTTTCTATCCATGTGATTTTCTGTATAAATACAGAAATTGTTTCCTATTGCCTTCTGCAGTATGAAATTATGCCTTTGCCATTGTCATTAAAGTAACTTTCTACTTCTAATATTTTCCTATATGGCTGCTGACCAATAAGGTGCCTACTTCCTTTAGCTAGGCAGGGATGACCTTCACATCTTGGGTGGTGGAATTATGTATTGGCACATATTCCTAGGGCTTTTTGCTCGTCCCTTCCAAAAATCCACCATCACATTGAGACAGCACAGAAGTAAGGAGGGACCTGAAACTTAAAATCAACAAGTGAAATCAAGGATGCAAAAAAAAAAAAAAAATCAGAATGTTATTTTCCTATTAATCTGATCATGAATTATCTTTATATCCTTATACTAATACTCTTGCACTCGTTCCCCTGGAATCAGATGGTATAGTGATTGAGGCACCAGACTAGAAACTGGGAGATGGTGAGTTTAGGGTTTAGGCATGAAGCCAGCTGAATGAACATGTCAGTTACTCTCAGTACTAGGAAAAAGCTAATGGCAAACCACTCCTAAAAACCTTTGCCAAGAAGGACTTATCCAGGCAATTGTCAGTTGTCAAACATTGACTTGGAGGCACATGCAGAAACCCTAAATATGCACACACACACACCCCTTAAATATTGATTTTCATGTTAACAATACCAAGAAGTAATTGTAAAAGTGTTACATAGTAAGAAGAAGCTCAAGTTGAAGACATCACCATTTTTAGGTAGAAAAGACACTGAATACACTGAAAAAAAATTGCATTACACCAGTGGTTCCCAAAGTGGGTGATACCGCCCCCTGAGGGGCGGTGGGATGCCTTCGGAGGGTGCTGAGAGGCAAGGGGGCTGGCAGGTGGGCACTGGAGGTGAACGGCAGGACACAATTCAGGAATGAGAAAAAACCACCGCCACCGCATTCGAGGTAAGGCCGCTCAGGATTATCCCATTGACTTGCACGCTCTGGTGCAAGGAGCTCCACCCTGAATGCAGCATTGGGAAAGGAGAGCAAAGCCAGAGTGACTTTGCTCTCCTTTTCAAACATACTGCCATTGCTGTGTTTGGGGAGGCAGGGCATCACCCTGCACACAGTGTTGTCCTTTTCAACCATCCCACCGCCATGTTCGGGGCGACGGGGCATCACTCTGAACGCAGCATTGGGAAAAGGAGAGCAAAGCCAGAGTGGCTTTGCTTTCCTTTTCAAACATCCCGCTGCTGCTGTGTTTGGGGCGGCGGGGGTGGCACCCCGAATGCAGCATTGGAAAAGGAGAGCAAAGCTAGAGTGGTTTTGCTCTCCTTTTCAAACATCCCACCACCACAGCATTCCACCCCATTGAGCCCATTGCACCGGAGGCACCTGCCCAAGCAAGTCTGAACGGAGTGGTGCATGAAGTCAATGGGGTGAGCCTGAGATAGGGAAAGAGAAAGAGAGAAGGAAGAAGAGAAAAGAAAAAGGGAGAAAGAAAGGGGGGTGGAAGGAAGGGACAGAAAGAAAAAGAAATAAAGATGGAAATGAGATATCTATTCTAGTCCAATCACCTGCTCCAGCAGGTTAGAAGTGAATGTATGTGTGTGTGTGTTCTTGTATTTTACCAGTATATTTTGGTTTTGCCTTCTTCAGAATTGGCACTGTAATACATTTAGGGTGGAGATCTGGTCCAATGGATCCTGTTTAAAGCCTCAACAAAATGTGAGAGCTTCCTGATAATCTTGGCCATGTTTCATCCACAAAACCTTTAATTAATAGAAACCAAAGATGTTTCAATGTGCTGGCAAACATGTCTCAATGTGGAAAAGGACCTCTAAAAAGCCAGAGTAATTTTTTGCTTCAAAGAATCACAAAAGCTTCTGGGTTGTGGACAAGAAGGGACACACATGTCAATGCAATTCAGCAACATAAAATAAAGAAATACAAATAAAACAAGAATCGGCAAAGCATCTCTGATTAGATTTTATTCACTACTAGGATCTAATCAGAGATGCTTTGTTGATTCTAGTCCAATACCTGCTCCAGCAGGGTTGGAAGGGAATAGGTGTATATGTGTGTGCATGGCCATCAGAACTCCAAAAACAGGTCAAGTAGTTCTGGGGAGGCCAGTCATAAATTAGAACATTTGCTAAGCAACCGGCCATTAAGTGAGGACCACTTGTATTTGGTTTTCCAGTCACCAAACCACGCTCACCCAGTCATGTGACCAGCAAGCCACACCTAACCACTCATGTGAGCGACAAACCACGCCCACCCAATCAGGTTATCAGCAAACCACACCCTCAAATTAGGTCACACCCACAGAATTTCAAATCCCACCCTTGAGTGGGAGGCATTGAGGATAAGTTTATAGCATCAAGGGGGCGGTGGACTGAAAAAGTTTGGGAACTACTGCATTACACTTTCCTCAATAGGACCAACATTTTTATGCTCCTTGCATAATTCAAACTGGAGATTTAATCTACCTTTTGAGAAGACCATTGGTACTTCATGTTTTTATTGCTTCAAACAGAATGAGTCAAAATGTATGTATATTTGCATGTGAAGAAAGCATTTTGTGGCTTTCATTGAAGTATTGCTGGATATATTTCCTATCTTCCCAAAACTAAACCATTTTATTCAATCTTTCCCTAAGGTAACCTTTCATCTCTTGACATTATCAACAACTTAAAAGTTATACTGTATGAATGGTCATAGCCTCTGTAATGAAGTGAACAGGGCTCTTAATAGGTCCAGGACTCTATAAGTCCAGGATTTATGAGGTGGTTTTCTAAACATGTAGGAAACCAAAATGCATTTCTGGTATTTGAGAAAATTCCCTGGTACTGGGAAAAGAATAAAAATTGGGGAGGGGATTATTAGTTTTGATCAATGTTTGGGGTTCCAGCTCTTTTAGTCAATATTTTTCTGAAGTTGTAAACTTTTAACTTCAAACTTGTAAACTTTTTCCTGGACCATGTAATTTACATAGATTGCCCATATATAGTACAGTAGTAGAGATGCTGGCTATTCATCTTGCAAAAGTCCAGAAAAGGAGCAAACCAGTCATTGTGACCTTTGAAAACAAAGAGCATTTTAAAATAATCTAATAGGAAAATTATTGCTGTCAATGTAATATTGAGAGCCTTGAATGCTTCCAAAAAGTATCTTTTTAACTGTGTATATTTTAGAAGTATTCCATTTTAATATTATTATGATTTCTAAACATTTCCAGCTTTTTCTCCTTTCCACATATGTCTGTCCCCTGTAAATGTTCCATTTGTTAAGTGATAATCCCCACGTTTTAAAATACTTCCCTATCCAGGAGTATGAGGTTTGGATCAGACTGGATTTTCTTCATTCTCATCCTGTTCTTTACATCATTGTTCCTCACTATTCCATTTCTCTCTTCTGTGGAGTCAGTTCCATCAAAGATTGCTCCATCAGTTCTGACATTAACACTGTGGGATTCCAACATTTCCTGGTTTTAAGAGAGTTGTACTTTTGTGGTAATAAATGCCAACACTGAACTCACTTGTTTGCTTGGTTATCTATCCTCTCCCTCTTTGTCATTTAAATTATTTTACTTTGAGAATAGAAAGCTGAAAAGGCCATTTCTTCCTGAAGAGCTCTCACCACTTTCTTAATAGGGTTTATGGCAGGATGGTATGGCTTGATGTGAAACCCAAAGTATTGTTCTATCTCCTTCCTGTTTGTATTCATCAGGAATATACCTTGGGTTTGGTTAGTATACACAACCACTAGTTAATTGAAACTGAAGATGCTTTTTGGATGAGAAGTGAAATATCTTCAGGAAAAACCAAGAAAATCCAGTTGCAGTTTGAAAAACATTTTGGGGGACAACCATTATCTGGATAACCAAGGATCTCCATGGACACTCAGTGGCAGGTAGATTGTGGAGGAGGGAGAAGAGAAACTAGAAGGTTATAGGGACTCTATGAATTGGTTAATTATATATCCTAGCTCCAATTTGTATGGGTACTTAACTGTTGCAAAGCAAAGGTATACCTCCTACCTTTTTTGGTAATTAAAATTTGTAAAAATTTCATAACAGTGCTTTCAGCATCATCTTCCTCAATATCTGAAACATAAATGATTTTTGTCACCACGTGTTCTATTTTTTCTACCTTTGTTGTAAACATTTTTGCCTGAACAATATGTTACTGCTTCTATTTTGGAACAACAGTTTCTATCAATGTAATATGAAATGAATTAATAGAAAGTGTAGATTTGTCTAGAATCAGTATATACACTTATTCTTGAACCAACTACTTTCTATCACTTTTTCTATTCAGTCTGCATGTTAACGGATGTATTTGCTTTTATTTGCTCTTGAACTTGCTAATCCATCAATTTTAACTGATTTATTTTATTGACAAGAATTGCACACAAAGACTCTTTACAGCTCAAAAATCTGGATTAATTGCATTGCTTGGAACACACAGGCATCTGATAGGTCACTGGATTAGATTTGGTGCAAATTAGCATATTTTGCCTAATCCAATTAAACAGCTGTAAATGGCCAGTAAACAGTTCCATCCAGTTGCCTTGAGTCTACTCTGAATAGGGACTACAGGGACGTAAAAAGTCCCATTTTAGGCCCCTGTAGTTTTAGACTGGTCTACTTTAATGAGAAGCAAGTTGCAAACCAAGAGTAAAGATTCTTTTTAACCGCTAATTTTGTAGTTTTGAAAACTACAAACTGAAGGCTGTTACAGGATGTCTTCTTATAACCGAATGCTAGTCCAAACACTTGCACTGTGTACATTTATCTCCTGCCCAGTTCTGATTAAATAGAGAAAAAGATTTTTAGAGCATTCCTCCCTATCATACAGCTTCTAATCTAGCCAACTATTTCCTTCCTTGCAATAGGAAGACATATTTAAGATTAGGTCCTTCTATCCAGGTCTCCAAAGACCTCACCATTCTTGTTGCATCAAATCCTTTTAATTGAGTGCCTGAATTAAGAGCTAAAAATACATCCCACAGCTGCTCATTTGGAATATCACTGACAAAAATTGTTTCAAAGAGAGAGGGGATAAAAGAGGACAAACTAGGAAGTACACGATTGCTTAAAAAATATCTTAACTAAATAAGAATAAGAAAATGTTCCAGCAGTCAAGCTCACAGTGTTGCCAAATATATTTAAGTTTTCCTTCAAAGAAGTTTGGAAAAAATGTACCTACTCAAACATCCTGCTGTGGCCTAAACTTCTGTTGGCAAACATTCAATTTGTCTTAAGTTGACAAATATTGTTTAAAGTAACTTGCAAATACATAGATTTTTATATGAAGGGAGGGAGGAAGTAAGAGAGAAAGGCAGTTCATTCAAAACAGAAATCACTATTGATAGTATGTACTTGTTTGTTGTTCTAAATTGCCAAAGGCACACAATTCCTAATAGAAATCTATACTGAATACTTTAATGCAATACACTAAATTTACTACTAAATTTTAGCTGGACACCTTGGAACCTTCCTTTTGAAAGCTTTTATTAATCAGATTAATTCTGAAAGATAGAGCAGATTAATCTTCAAACATTTAGTACTTATTTTGTCTTAACTATATTATACAGAATGGACTGGTTGTTTGCCCATCTCTTATGGTAATGCAACATCATCTTATCTACTAAGGAAATAAGAGTAAACCTTTTGGTCTTGCCAAAATGATCCACAGTTCAAAATAATAAACTTTGTTATTGGGGAGGAAAGATGTATATGTGGTTATTTTTAAAAAAATATGTTGAATTATTAGGTCATAAATGTAGGTCATTCTTCTTATAGAGAAATACCTTTTTTTTTGTTAATGCTGACAGAGATACTTTGTATCTTCCATTGCATGTTAGCTTTGAGTTTCAATGGTTTTATCCTTACTGCTAGGAAACAGTCAAAGTCAGCTGTTACTTTGAAGAAGATAAAAAACTGATATACTATAGGGATGAGAATGATGAGAGATGCCATGAGAATTTCCAGGGTTCTTTTTAATGGTAATTTTATTTCCTATTTAGATGTTCCTTGTATGCTTTTGATCCTTAGAAAATAGAAGCTAGCAAAATCAAGTCTGTTGTTAACTGCGTATCCCATCCTGGATTTGATATCTCAGTTAATGCTGTATGACATACATCTTGGCAGCTTGACTGAAAGTAAACAGATATGATGAAGAGGCATTGACAAGTTAGTGCCAGCTGCATGGCCTCCCTGAAAGATAAAGACTTCATCAAAAGTAAACCAGAAAAATGGGTTGGACTTACAGGAGGAAGAGAATAAACCAATAAACCTGATAGACATTGCAGGAGATCCAACCATATGTTTAATATGATATAGGAAACCAGCATAACAAGAACATTGGGACTGCATAGACAAAAGGGAGTATAATGAAAGTAAATATGTGATGGAATATAATACGGATTCACAGGAGGATGGGAGAGAGGGAGGGAATTCCAGAAGAGCAGAAGACAATGAAGTTTGTGTGTGTGTGTGTTTTCTTAAGTTTTCGCAGGTACTTACATGTATGGTATTCAGCTTTGTTTGGGTATTTTCCCACATCATTGTAGTTGTGCTTTTAAAGTTGTAGCAATGTTTCAGCAGAATCTCATCAGGTTCTACCGAAACGTTGCTACAACTTTAAAAACACAACTACAATGACGTGGGAAAATACCCGAACAAAGCTGAATATCATGTGTGTGTGTGTGTGTGTTCTTAAGTTTTCGCGGGTACTTACATGTATGGCATTCAGCTTTGTTCGGGTATTTTCCCAAGTCATTGTAGTTGTGCTTTTAAAGTTGTAGCAACATTTCGGCAGAATCTCATCTGCCATCATCAGGCTTCTGTATTGTGTTCGTTTGTGAGTCAGACTGTCACAGCCGTCTCAGTTTTAAATTTGTTTTGAATTTAAATTCAGTCACAGACATTTCAGTTTTAAATTTATTTAAATTTAAAATTGAATTTAAATTCAAAACAAATTTAAAACTGAGACAGCTGTGACAGTCTGACTCAATACAGACGAACGCAATACAGAAGCCTGATGATGGCAGATGAGATTCTGCCGAAATGTTGCTACAACTTTAAAAGCACAATTACAATGACGTGGGAAAATACCCGAACAAAGCTGAATGCCATATATATGAATATGTATATGTATATGTATATGTACATGTATATGTATATATATATATATAAAACACACACACACACACACACACACACAGAGTATGTAGTCTATTTTAGTTAAGCAAGATTTCTATCTATAGGTGGAGAATAAAGGAAACTGCAATTAGAAGGAAGAAGTCTCATTGGTTGGCATAATCCACTTTGAAGTAGATCTTTTGAGCGTGGTTGCATTCACTCAAAGATAGGCAATGTCTTGATTTTTAGAGCCTCATTTTTATTGTGGTAGTGGCTAACAAACTGGCTGTGGTAGTGATCTAACAAAGCAATTGGTGGGGAAAAGATTAACATTTGTTGTAATTTCTTCACTTTTTAAAATTTGAAGTAGCCATTAACCCTGTTACAGCATCTGACCTCTGAAATACAGTTCCCCACTACCTATAATTCAAGAGTATAATGAAACTTTGTCATGTGACTACTGTGTTTCTCCAACAATACGGCCTCCACCAATAGGAAGACCCAGCATGTTTTTTTGCATAAAATCAAATTAAGCCCCTCCCCCCAAATTTAGGCTTATTTTAAAACATGCAAAATAAGGGGGAAGGGCGGGGGGACTTGCCGTTAGGAGCGCCCCACGGGCAGCAATTATGCGCCACCAGCCGCTCCTAACAGGCGATCATGGCAAAGCAAGGAGAGCTCCCTATTCCCACCAAACACCTTTGCTGCAGACCCAAGACCTTTGGCACCCGCCACTGTTGCTTTCCCTTCTGCCCATTTCACCGCCATGTTTGGAGCTGCTGCTTCCGTATTTGGAGTGCCGCCGCCATTTGGAGCTCCAAACAGCGGCAGTGCTCCAAACACAGAAATGGCAGCTCCAAACATGACAGCGGTGCTCCAAACACAGTGGCAGCTCCAAATGCAGAAGCGGCAGCTCCAAACATGACGGCAGGCGATCTTTTTATTTTGGTCCGCGCGAAGTTCAGAGCGAGCAAGAGAGGGAGACTGCGATGCTTCCATCTGAGATGGCAACCTCACTAGTGGATCACAACATGGCTGGAAGCCCGAATCGGCAGAAAACGATGGCAATCTTTTTGGAGCGAGAGGAAAGGGAGAGAAGAGTTGTGAGGCCTAATTTGCAGGAGGAAGTGGGTGTACCCCACGGCAGGGAGCCCAAGGAAGAAGGGCCGATAGGCAACGAAGAGCGTCTCATAGCTCCGGAAGCAGCCTAGAGACGCGCCCGGGAAGAGATGCAGATGTTGCCCTGTAGCCAACTGTGTGCACCGTCTTTAGTTATGTGCGCTCCGCGCTTTGGCCATCTCCATGTGATCGCGACCCTGTCCTTTCCACCTGGCGCCCTTGCTGCTTTCTGGCTCTTTAGCAACCGGCTTTGTGTTTCTGCCAGGAGATAATTCCTTGTAGATATTGACAACCAGCCACGTTGTGATCCACTAGTGAGGTTGCGATCTTGGATGGAGGCATCGCAGTCTCCCTCTCATGCTCATTCTGAACTTTGCGCGGACCAAAATAAAAAGATTGCCCGCCGTCATGTTTGGAGCTGCCACTTCTGCATTTGGAGCTGCCACCGCCATTTGGAGCTCCAAACAGCGGCAGTACTCCAAACATGAAGCCGGTTGCTAAAAAGCCAGAAAGCAGCAAGGGCGCCAGGTGAAAAGGACAGGGTCGTGATCACACGGAGATGGCCAAAGCGCGGAGCACACATAACTAAAGGTGGCACACGCAGTTGGCTTGGGGACTACAAGGCAGCATCTGCGCCTCTTACCGGGTGCGTCTCTTGGCTGCTTCCGGAGCTATGGCACACTCTCCGTTGCCTACCAGCCCTTCTTCCTTGGGCTCCCTGCCGTGAGGTACACCCACTTCCTCCTGCAAATTATGCCTCGCAGCTCTTCTCTCCCTTTCCTCTCATTCCAAAAAGATCGCCATCGTTTCCTGCCGATTCGGGCTTCCATCCACGTTGTGATCCACTAGTGAGGTTGCCATCTCGGATGGAAGCATCACAGTCTCCCTCTCTTGCTCACTCTGAACTTCGCGCGGACCAAAATAAAAAGATCGCCCGCTGTCATGTTTGGAGCTGCCGCTTCCGCATTTGGAGCTGCCGCCGTGTTTGGAGCACTGCCATGGTGGCGGAATGGGTAGAAGGGAAAGCAACAGTGGCAGATGCCAAAGGTGTCTGCAAGCAAAGGTGGGAGTAGGGAGCTCTCTGCTCTTCGCCATCATCACCCGTTAGGAGCAGCTGGTGGCAAGGATGCAAGAGGGGGAATTAAGTCACCCCCGAAAAGACGGCCTAGCCATTTTTTCGGGGCTGAAAAAAAAAGGCCCGGCCTTATGTGAGAAACACGGTATTATAATTTGCATAGCTTCCCCAACCTGTTATATTGAAGTTCATTTCCCATATTTTTTCAGATATCATGGCCTTGCTGTCTAAGAATTATGGGAGGTGAAAATGAATTCAACTGGAGGATATTATTCCAGAGAAGACTTATAAGAGTACATTGATAAGCTCTGGAAATCGAGATACATTATTTAGATTGCAGGTTCTAACATCAGACTAAACATCCTACAAGCCAATTTTTGCAGAATGAAAGAGGTAGCTTGTGTAAGATCATTTTTCTATTCTCCAGATGAGCTGTTAAAAGCATCCAGACATCGAAGGTGCTTCTGTCTCTCATTTGATAGGCTGAGCTGATTTCTGAGGACACTCCTCCTTGAAGCTCCTCTTTAGTGTTCCCAGTTTTTGCTCATCCTTCGTTCGAGAAAGGCAATTTTTCCCTTGGCTGGATTGTAGGAAAAGGACAGAGAAAATTAAAAATATCAATTGCAGGTCACATTGCAACTTTTGGCTGCCTACGATCATTGCGTTTGGCTTAAAAAAGCAGAGTTTCCAAGGCCATTTAACACCAGCTGGCTGTCGGAGCTCTCAAGCCCTCAGTGAGGGCTGTAAAGGCGCTGCAAGAGAATCCGAGTTAGCGCCTCACTTAAACAGCCTTTTTCACAATGAAATGGAGAGAGATCGGAGACACTTCTTTACTCCTGGCCTCAATTAAAATCAGCTGGCTGTTAGATAGAGCAGGGCCATTGCGGAACGACGAGCACAGGCTCGTGATCACTCCAAAAGAAAGTAAAGCACTAAAAACGGCCGAGGCTTATTCTTCTTTAAAGAACACCGAAAAGGGGGGATTGGCATCAGCACCATCACTCCTACCAGGCACAGTTAATTGGAGCTTGTTAATCAATTGCTGAACTCTTGCCAAGGATTTCAAAGCTGACTGAGAGGTTGTGCGCCAAAAATAATGGCTGGTGCCATTTTGTGCTTGTCTGACTTTCTACAGTTAGATTCAGCAACTGGGGCCTCATTAAGAACAGTGGCTGCCATTTTGTTTTCTTGTGTGGCAATCTGCAAGTTAACTTTATGTAACTTGAGCCTCATTAAAAAGGCTGCAGGACCTTGAAACCATATTAAATAGAATCAGAATCAGAATCAGAATACCTTTATTGTCACTATCCACGTGTACAATTTGCATCATATGCATACACAGTGAAATTAAGCGACTCGTCCTTCAGTGCAACATACACACCAGAAATATACATAAAATCTCTAAAAAAATTATGATAAAAGAATAAAAAGAATAAAAGAATAAAAGAATAAAAATACCCTACTGTGCCTGTCCCAGTAGGAATTATTGCACATGCCCGCCAACACAACAACAATAGTGATCATATTGCACAAAATTTGTTCACAATTATTTACAGTGTATCTGGCAGTATTTAAAATCAGTGCATGTGCAAATTCAAGGTAGTTATGGCTTTCGGGAAAAAACTGTTTTTAAGGCGGTTTGTCCTTGACCAGATGCTCCTGTAACGCCTCCCTGAGGGCAACAGGTCAAACAGTCCATAACCAGGATGAGAGCTGTCTTTTATGATGTTCACAGCTCTACTAAGACAGTGGGAGGAATAAATGTCCGACAGGGAGGGAAGAGGGCAGCCGATGATCTTCTGAGCTGCTTTGACTACCCTCTGTAATCTCTTCCTGTCTGCCATGGTACAGTTGCCATACCACACTGTGATGCAGTATGTCAACAGACTTTCAATGGACGCACGGTAGAAGGTAATCAGCAGGTTAGAGTCCAGATTGTGCTTCCTGAGCACCCGCAGGAAATGGAGTCTCTGCTGGGCCTTCTTAATGACCGCCGTGGTATTTTCCGTCCAAGAGATTTTATCAGCAATGATGACACCCAGAAACCGGAAGGTGTGGATCCTCTCCACCTGCTCTCCATCGATGTAAAGGGGAGCCAAATCGGTGTTATGCCTCCTAAAATCCACAATGAGTTCCTTAGTTTTCTTGGTGTTCAGAACTAAGTTGTTGTCCGAACACCAAGCTGTTAACATCAGGACCTCCTTCCTGTAAGCTGCCTCGTCTCCCTTCGAAATGAGTCCAACCACTGTGGTGTCATCAGCAAACTTCACAATGAGGTTGCTGTCGTGCCGTGGACTACAGTCGTGGGTGTAGAGGCAGTACAGGAGTGGGCTCAGCACGCAGCCCTGTGGGGAGCCAGTGCTGAGTGTACAAGTGGAAGAGAGGTGGGGGCCAAGCCTCACAGTCTGGGGCCGATCGCTTAGGAAGTCTTTTATCCAGGCACATGTAAGGGAAGGCAAACCTAATATGTCCAGTTTTTTAACCAGTATTCCTGGGATAATTGTGTTAAAGGCAGAGCTGTAGTCCACAAAGAGCATCCGGACATAGCTCTGCTGCTGCTCCAGGTGGCTCAGCGCAGCGTGCAGAGCTATGGCTATAGCGTCCTCTGTAGACCGGTTTGTACGGTAGGCAAACTGATGAGGGTCGAAATCCAGGGGGAGATGATTAATGATGTGCCGGAGCACCAGCCTCTCAAAGCACTTCATAACTACAGGAGTAAGCGCCACTGGACGATAGTCATTGAGGCTGGAGATGGGGGATTTCTTCGGCACAGGGATAATTATAGCAGATTTCAGACAAGATGGTATAACTGCCTGGGCCAAGGAGAGGTTAAAGATGTCTTTGAAGATGGAAGCGAGCTGGGGAGCACATGCCTTGAGCACCTTGCCAGGAACTCCATCTGGACCAGCTGCCTTCCTGGGATTCACCGCACAGAATACCCGTCTGACGTCATCCTCCGTCACAGAATATGTACTGGGTGGAATAGTGGAGCTGGATATAGTTGAAGGTGGGAATAGGGCTGGTACAGCTCTATGATGTTGAGGGACTTCAAAACGAGCAAAGAAGTTATTCAGCTCCTCTGCTAACGCTGCACTCAGATGTTCTGTTGTCGCATGACAGCCCCTGTAATTAGTAATGTCATGTATGCCCTTCCACACCTCCCGTGTGTTATGGCTGGACAGATGGAGCTCTATGCTCCTCCTGTGGTCTATCTTGGCTTTTATGATCCCCTTCCTCAAGTCGGCTCGAGCGGCTGTATACAGGACTCTGTCACCTGACTTGAAGGCTACATCTCGGGCTTTGAGGAGTCTGCGGACTTGAGTAGTCATCCAGGGTTTCTGGTTTGGGAAAACCCGGATGTTTTTATCTACAGTCACATTTCCGATACAGAACTTGATATAGTCCAGCACCGTACTCGTATACATTTCCAGCTCCTGATGTTGAAACGTATTCCAATCTGTCTGCTCAAAGCAGTCTTGTAGTCTGCTGAGTGCATCCTCCGGCCAGGTCGTAATAGTCTTTATAATAGGCCTGCCCCTACATCTGAGGGGGGTATAGGCTGGGGGTAACAAGAGGGAGAGATGATCTGAAAGCCCAAGATGGGGGAGGGGTATGGCTCTGTATGCATGTTTGATGTTGGTATAAACGTGATCCAGAGTATTTCCTCCCCTCGTAGCACACTTAACATGCTGGTAGAATTTCGGGAGTACGGTTTTCAGATTGGCCTGATTAAAATCTCCTGCAATGACGTGAACACCATCGGGATGAACCCGTTGCTGTTCATTTATGGTGTTCAGCAGGAGAGAGAGTGCCTTATCCGTGTTTGCACCGGGTGGAATATACACCGCCGTGACAATCACGACAGTTAGCTCTCTCGGTAGAAAAAAAGGCCGACATCTTACAGACATATACTCAAGATCAGGGGAACAGTGATTATCTATAATTGTCCCGTTATTACACCAATTCTCATGTACATACATACAGAGCCCCCCCTCTACTCTTACCAGAGTCCCTCGTTCTATCCCAGCGTAAAAAAGTACGACCTGCAAGCTGCATGCTAGCGTCAGGAATCCCGGGATGTAACCAAGTTTCGGTAATTACCATAACGCAGCAGTCTCGAACGTAGCTGACCAGCATAGCATTGCACTTCCTTCAATTTCAGCTCACAAACATCAAAGGCTGCCTCAAGGAGGTTTTTTAGTTGGCAATTCCCTCACAACAAATCCAGTCACCAGGACAACAGCTAGCACCCAGGCTAGCTGTGACCTGTGCATTAAAGCTGTTGCAGGCCCAGTGTAATTTAGACTCTTGATTATACTCTGGGCTGTTAAGGTGTATCTAAAATTTGTACTAATTCGAATTTATTTGGCATTAATTAATTTTTAAAAGGGGGGGATTAAATCTATCGCATTTTATGGCCATTCTGGAGCAGACTCCTCAGGCGTGCCAATCACCACTAATTGTCAAGCTTCACCCTTTAAAGCTCCTGTATCCAGGGGTTACAGTGGCAAGTGGAAGCTCTATTGGCTTCATTGCTTCAGGTTCCAGAGCGGTAGCCAGAAGGGCCATGGCCAGAACCCAGAGAAGACAACAGGTTCAAAGAAGCCTTCCAAGGCCACTAAGAAAGACGCTGAGAGACGCCAAAGGGCACTAGAAAAACACCTGAAAAAGTGCCTTTGTGAGGCTGAAAAGAACAACAAACAACATCTCCAAAAGCCATTCCTGTTCAAAGCTCTAGTACAGCTCCTCCACTGAATCTGTCAGTACAATCCAGAGGCAGTACTAGTTTGCTAAACCAGGCAGGCTCTTCACCTGCACTATGGAGGGTTCCTGAGGCTATATTCACTCCCACAATAGTGGGAGTTCGCGCAGAGGAATCTCTTCCTCAGGAAATCCCCGCACATATGAGGGCTTGGATGGAGCTAGCCATCAAACAAGGTATCATGCAACAGACCCTCCCTGGCAAGGCAACATCAAGCAGGTTCTGATCATGATTTTCAGTCACCACAGTCGCTAAGCAGGACGGATTCCATTTAACTTCAGGTACCACCCCAGGGGATGAATCCGCCAATAGTTCACATGCCCGACCAGGTCTTGCAATATAGGGAAGACCAACTAGACGAGTTGGAACAAATTGTGTCAGTGTCCTCCCAAGACAATGATTCGTCTTTGTCTGAGGCACAGCAGCTAAAGAAGGACATGTCAGAAGATGAGGGTTTAGCCCCTGATCAAACTACATTTACAGGGTTCTTCCTCCCTCACCTATTTAAGTCTTTGTTATTCAAGGCAAAAGACACCATGTTTTGACAATCCAACTTCTGCCTCCCAGCTGTCTTCAGCGCAGGAGGAGTCACATAACTTAATCTTTTCACAATCTGTCACCAAAGCAGAGGTCATACCAGACCCACAAATGTTCACCAATTTAGTTCAAAAATAATGGACCTCTACAGGACTCACCAAACATCCCAATTCAACAGGATATGACCAAAAATTTTACAATCTAGCACCAGAATTTTCTAACTCCCTGCTAGCCCCCAATGTAGAGGAACCTCTGGTAACCCTAGCCTCTTCCTTTGCCATACCAAGTGAAGTGGAGGAAGCTCTCAAACCAAAGGACAAGAGAACAGAGTTAACTCCTTGCAGGGCTCATCAAACAGACGCATGGGCTTCATTATTTTACCGGATCTTCTCTAAGGTGGCTCTGTTACCTGAGAAATTCAATTCCTTCATCAAATACCAGGGCGCATCAGGACATAGCCAAATTGATGAGAGGCTGAAAAGAACAATAAACAACATCTCCTCCAAAAGCCATTCCTGTTCAAAGCTCCAGTACAGCTCCTCCACTGGATCTGTCAATGCAATCCAGGGGCAGTACTAATTTGCTAAACCAGGCAGACTCTTCATCTGCACTACCTGCACTCTTCACCTGCACTAGCTGCAGAATTCTCTGCAGATGCAACATTTAATTCAATAAAATTATCAATAGCCATAGCATCACAAGTCACAGCACGACAGTTACTCTGACTCCGATATTGGCAAGTGAATACCAAACATAAGTAGAGGCTGGCATCTGCTCCCTTTGTAGGGAACAAACTGTTTGGATCTGCCTGGATCCACTCCTAATGGAATCTCGAAATAAGAAAAAGATACTTCCCACTTTTTTTTTACAAGCCTGAAAGCAGACCATCCCAGTCCTTTTGTAGGAATTTCTTTCATTCCCTCTATCAATGCCTGTGATCTCAGAGCTCACAGAGACCCTTTGGGAACTGAGAGGCAGAAAGATCTGACTTTGGGGACAGAAATAGGCAAGGAGAGCAGACGAAAAGGCCCTTTTATGCAGCAAGGAAATAGTCATGTTGTCATCCCAAATAATTTCAATTTTGATCCTCCCATAGGAGGACAATTAAGGCTATTTGCAGTTCAGTGGGAATCTACAACATCAGATGTCTGGATCAGAGAGACCATAAGAACAGGTCTCTCCATAGAGTTCCTCTCCACACCCCCGAATTTTTTTATGCAGTGCCCTGTATCAAGGGATCCTATCAAAAGGTCCCTTATGGAGACTGCAATCCAGCATTTGCTGGAGATCTGGGCAATCCAACCTGTGTCAATGGATCAATATAGACAGGGATTCTATTCACATCTATTTGTGGTCTCAAAGAGTTTGGAGGTGGGGGTGGAGAACAATTCTAGACTTAAAATGTCTGAATCGCTTCCTGGTCTACAGGAGATTTAAGATGAGCTCCTTGCAATCAATCCTCAGCATCAGAAATGCCTTCACATCAATAGACTTAACAGAGATATATTTACATATTCCTATTATACCCAAGTATAGCAGTATGTAGTCCTTCCATTTGACTTGGCCTCAGTTCCCCGAACCTTTACAAAGGTTCTGGTGGCATTAGCAGGCCATCTTAAGATAAGCCAGTTCGGCTACAATGCTATCTTGATGACATACTAATTTTGTCATTGTCTAGCCGGCAGGCTGAACTGGATACTCAAGTCACCCTACAGGCTCTCCAACAGCATGGATTTTCAATAATTTGGGCTAAGAGTCATTTGACACCCTCAACTTGTCTCCTGCATTTGGGAGCCAACATCGATATAGTGTCTGGAAAGGTATCCCTGTCACCGGATAGGCAGAGTAGCATTAGGCAGTTGTCAAAAGAGGATAGGACTCTCAAATGAGTAACCCTGGGCCAATTATCCAAACTGCTAGGAAAAATGATCTCCTGCATTTCTATTGTTCCCTGGGCCTGGCTCCACACCAGAATCCTACAATGGTTTCTGTTCCCGTATCAATGGTCAGGAAGGAGCAATGCCAAGTCCAAGGTTACTGTTCCATCAAAGGTTCTCATGTCGCTTTGCTGGTGGACCACATCAACATTAACAAGGGCTGTATTTTCAAAGACCCTCACAGGCAGACTATCACAACAGATGCAAGTCTATTTAGATGGGGGGCATACTGTCAGTCCCTTGTAGCTCAGGGTCGCTCGTCCACGACAAAATAGACTTGCAGTATAAACTGGCTAAAACTGAGGGCAGCCCATCTGGCCCTCTGCAAATTTCTACCACTAATCCAAGAACAACATGTCCTCCTCCTGACCGACAATATGGCCACAATGTCCCACATAAACAGACGGGGGCACTCATTCAAAATCGCTGAGAGAGAGACTGCTGCTAGGCAGAGAGGAACTTAATCTCCACCAAAGCAGAACACATCTTGTGACAGTCCAACATTAAGGCAGGCTGATTGAGCAGGGCCACTGTCGACCATTCCGAGTGGCACCTGCACCCGAGTCTGTTCCAGGAGATGTCACATCTGTTCAGCCAACCGATCATGGACCTCTTTGCCTCACCCCTCAACACAGCTCCTGAGCTTCTGTTCCAGGTTTCCAACACAAGGAGCGGAAAGAGTCAATGCTCTACGCTGCTGCTGGCCTTGAGGTTCCTGTATGCCTTTCTTCCCCTCCCACTGATTCCCAGTGTAGTCCAGAAGCTTCTAGAGGAGAAACCAGAACTATTGTTGGTGGCACTGTACTGGCCCAGACATCCATGATTTGCAGATCTCGGGTCTATCAATCATGGGCTCATGGAGAATTCTGCCAGACAGAGTCTCGCTCACACAGGGTTCAATTCAACATCCGACCCACAATGGCTGCACCTAGCCATGTGGCACTTGAGTGGAGACATCTGAAAGGCAAGAAGCTCTGCAATAAAGTCATCTTTGTGATCCAAGCAGCCAGACGTCCTTGCACAAACCAGATATACACTGCTATACCTGGAACATCTGCTGCAAGTGGTGCGACAAAGTGAAGATAGACCCCTCCTCTCCATTGGTGGCACAAATACTGAACTTTTTCCAGGAAGGTCTGGACAAAGGACTCTTACCAAATATCTTGCATAGACAGGTGACGGCCTTAGCATCAGTCATTCCCTGTGGTGATCCCTCACTCATCACCTGAGAATATGCAGCTTTCTCTGTGGAGCCACTTATCTAAGACTTCCAGTGGTCCACAGATACCCCACCTGGGATCTAAACAAGGTTTTCACAGCACTCACAAAACAATCTTTTGAACCTTTGAGAACCACGAACATCCACCTACTCACGTACAAGGTGGTGTTCTTAGTAGCAATAATATCTGCAAGAAGAATTTCTGAGCTAGCCTGCCCTGTCAGTGAGACAAGATCTCTGCATTTTCCATTCAGACAGAGTTGCCTTCGCTTAGATCCAACTTTCATTCCCAAGATTAATTCAGCCTTCCATAGAGCACAGGAGTTGATACTCCCCAACTTCTGTCCTAGGCCATCTCATGGTCTAGACTAGAGCAACAATGGCATCTATTAGATGTATGACGTGCACTCCAAATCTATATAGAGAGGACTGCTTCTTTTAGGAAGACGGAGGTGCTCTTTATCTCCTTTCAACCTTCTATTCAAGGAAGAAAAGTCACATCATCAACAGTTGGCAGATCATGATTGCAAAGACTTACGAGACTCAGTCATTGCCCGTACCTACAGGTATTACGGTACACTCAACTAGGAGTGCTGCAACATCAACTGCTTGGGCTACCCAAGCGTTGATCGATGAGATCTGTAGGGCAGCAATGTGGACTTCACCATCGCCTTTCTTAAGGCACTATAAACTGGATGGTTTTGCTTCTGCTGAAGCAACCCTTCGGCAGATAGGGGGTTGCAACATAAAAAGGGAACTCCAAACCAGATGGAGACCCTCCCATAGGACACGCCAGCTTTGGTATGTCCCATGCCTAGATGCTCTGAACAACTCATCTGGAGAAGGGGCGTTGGTGCTTACCTGATATGCCCATTCTCTGTGAGCTGTGAAGAGCATCCAGCCCCACCCAGAGTGCATCTGGTGTGGGTCCAATCCTGGCCAAATCTACTGAGCAAAGGTGAAGGAGAATAACAACTTATCACTTCAACTTCGCCGAAACTGGGGACACTAAGGAAGAGCCTCGAGAGTGTCCTCAGAAATCAGCCTATCGAACAAGAGACAGAAGCACCTGCTGTGCCTGGATGTTCTTCACAGCTCACAGAGAATGGATGTATCAAGTAAGCACCAATGCCCCTTCTCCTACATATTCTAGCTTCTTGCTTTTAAGATTCTTGTCATCACAGATGCTCTTCCTCTAATAGCAGGGGTGTCCCGCCTTAACATTTTTAAAGATGTCAAAATACGCATGTCATGTCTATAGATTAGATTTCACTTTTTTATTGTGTTTTATGGATGAGAAATAATACAGTAAGACACAACAGTAGGTCCAACTGCAATTGGAGGAGACTATTTGACACAGATATATTGATCCTCCATTTTTCTGACAAGATCTCCAGGAATTAGGTGGTAATCCAGATGATCTCAAGTTGGCATCAATCAGGAAATCATTTCATAAGTGTATTTGTTCTCCCAGGAGATCAATAGTCCTGTCAAAAGAACCATCCTGTAAATAATTAAAATGAAACCTAATAAATAAGTAGATAAAATCATAATAACAAACCTTAGCCTCTATCAGGGAACAATTGATAGTTGGTTTTCCCACCAGTAGATAATCATGTGAGGAGGAAAAAGGATAGAAAGGAATTCATGAAATGCAGCCTGGAAACTACTCCATTTTTTTGTGAGACATATTGTGATAGGGCAGCAATATCATCTAATCTTAGTTATGAGTTATGCAAGATAAGCTGTAAGAGCAGCAAAATGTATGTTAATATAGTTTCCTCCAAACCCAAGGATGACTGCACTTCTGTTATGCTGACCAAAATGTTGCAATGCATCTTTAGTTTAGGAAATGTTGGTCAAACATTGTCAGACTCCATTATTTTGACAAAATCCAAGAAGTCAAGAGATCAGCATCCAGACAGACATGAGAAGGATCAGTCAAAGGTAAGAATGTGCAAGGGAAAGGTAGCTAGTATTATATTGTAGCAAATTTTCAGGTCAGTTTCAGGACCATGGAGAGCTCCCATTTCCTATCTATGTTATCTCAGAACATCTCATCTCCAACCATGTTTAAATGAATATATAAATCTTGCTTTGCAGATGGAGATAATTTTTTTCTTCATAAATTGTATTCTGTATGTTTTGCTATGATAAATGTCTTCAGATTTTGTCCTACTGCCAATTATGTTAGGAAGAAGCTGACCATGATGCCTAGAGATAGAGATATACAGTACATATACATTCACACACAAACATGTATATATACATACATACTTAAAAAGCTTAAAACTAATTCAAACTAATACAAAAAGAAAATGAAGATAAACAGAAAAGATAAAAAAATAGAAAGAAGAAAATTTACATAACCTCCGCAGCAATCATTGTAATTATAATTACAAATTTATCTCTTGCTTTGTGGTTACCAAAAGAAATTCTCAATTCTATTATTCAGTTTCTTTCTAATCATCAAAACCCAAAGTATAAGTACATTTTTCTGTTTCTTGCAAAAAGTTTGTAAAGTATTTCCAGTCAGCCACTAGTGTAGATATTTTTTTTTTCTAATCAAATAAGTCAATTTGGCCACCTCTGCAAGCACCATCATTTTCCTCAACCATTCCCCAGGATTTGCATACTATCATCTTTTCTTCATAAGCATAGGAAACATATTTTTCAAAATGAATATGTTGGTTAATTATATGTTCAATTTTTTTTCTCCAGTATTCTTGTGAAAGGAGCATTATTGTAAAGATTTTTCATAGACTAAATCATACTGTAAGACACCATAATTGGCATGCTAGTATTTGTCATGCTGGAAGCATTGCTGCAAATCTAATGTAATCTTCACTGTCTTAATATAATATTTCTAAACTGCATACAGCATGAAAACTGCTGGTTCACCACAGGAAAAATAATAATGTAGCCATTTGTGACCTTAAAGTGTTTTATTTCACTTCCTTCCAGCCAATTTTTCCTATCAGTTGTTAATTCTGTTCCATCCCTGCATTGGCTGGGACTGGATGTTTCATGCAGAGACATCAAAATTATCTGCAAGTCTCAATGTTCATTGTCTTTTCTGACTGTGTCCTTATCCTAGTTGTTGACCTTATAATCAGGAAGTAAATCTAAATAAATATATTTAATTCAGTAGTGAATAGCGAGCTAGCAATCCTTTGAGGAATTGGACAGTCTTTCTGATTTTTATTCTTGAAATTTATATTATACAAGGAAAAAAAAGTTAGGCTATCAGCTTTTTAAATCATCTTACTCAGAAAGTATGTATCATGTTCAAGACATTTTACTGTGATATATTTGTCATATTTTTAAAATATACTTTGAAATATATAGAAAATAATTATTTAAAAGTAATAAACAAATACAATTATTATAGGAAAATAATTATTTAAAAGATAGAAAATAATTATTTAAAAGTAATAAACAAATACAAACAAATATCTACACAAAATATCATATCTACCTTAAAGGGAATGAGCAATAGTAACCAGAATAATTGGGGAACAAGGAATATTATATATGTGGCCTTGAGACAGCAACTGTTCATTTTTATGTCTTTCATGCAATTAGTTGAAACTCAACATATTTTGCACATATCTCGTTTTATGGTTCTGAAGTCTAGAAGCTTGTTTCTGAAAATGAAAGACATCAGCATTCCATATAATAACTATATGATTGGATATTATTTTCCTGTTTGTTCCCTTTGATTAATACTTGATTAACATTACAAGATTATATTTCACATATACCTGTGCATACACTTGTAAATTTTATTTTTATCCTTTTTATCGATTAAATTTTTGGGATTAATGAAGAAAAATAAATCTGCCTTCATTCTCTAGATGTCAGCCCTTCAAGATAAGCCAAGTCTCACAAAAACTTTATTAATATATGCTATAATAACAACATCTTCAATAACTGAAATGGAATGTGCAGAAATGAGTAGATTAACACTGGCAATTAAAGAACAAGAAGAAGCAGAATATTATAGGATATGGGATTTATTTTATAAATGGTTGGAAAATAAAGTAAGAAGTTAAATGATATTGTTATAATGATAAGATAGATTGAGTAGTTTTTAACAAGAATATAACCTGAATAAGAAAGATATACAAAATATAAACAGTTGCACAAGATATATGTATCTAGTCAACACATTGTATAACTGAAAGATGGATTTGTTTTAAAATAAAAACAAAAAAAATATTTTAAAAAAAGATATGCCAAGTCAAAAATGATCTCCGCAAAAACTTTACTTTATTAACATATACTATAATAATAACATCTTGAATAACTGAAAGACTTTTCCCTTTCCTTCCTATTATACCAGGGAGAACATATATGTTTATTATTATATTATATGTACTATTATATATAGTATATTAGTATATATATTATTATATTATATGTACTATTATATATAGTATATTAACATACACTATAATAATAACATCTTGAATAACTGAAAGACTTTTCCCTTTCCTTCCTATTATACCAGGGAGAAACACTTTATATTTCTTTCTCTCTATCATTGCATTCCTTCTCCATGTTCATCTCTGTGTTCCCTACACTAGATTACAAGCCCATTATCTCCAAATATCATTATGGTGAGAGTTATGGTCCAGCATATATGGAAAACACTGAGTTGAAAACAAGAGAGAATGTTTTATTATGATTTGGGAGATTGTTTCAGCCCTACAAAAGTTGCTGTGAAGTTAAAATTGTCTGCAGCAACCATGGCAGAATAAGTATTAAATTGTTGACATGTTTGCTTTTGTTGCTTTAAACATGAATAAATGAAACATGTTTGTGTGGCTTTTTTTCCTGCTGTTCCTCAGATTTCCCTTCTGGGTGACATTGACAATAATTTGATCAGTACATGCCTGATGGAGCAAGCCAATTTTTCTCCCCCTCACCCTTGAGTTAGAACTGGTTTGTGAGACAGAAGAAATTTGACCAGGCTGCTAAAAAGAGGCCACTTGCACCTTCAAGGCACCCTTCTACAATCAGTAGAAAAAATGGCCATAGCTCAAGGTTTTAAAAAGTGTTCTCTTTACTCTGTATTTTCAATAGCATTGAAGCATTTTTTTATTGGTAAATATAGCCAATTGGATTGATGGAAGGCATCAAGCCTGTTCTGGGTTTGGTCATGCAATAAATAAAAGCAATGTTCTATCATTTTTTTCTCTTACCTTTTTGGAAGTCCACATTTACATCCTGTTTTATCATTAGAGAAATGCATAAAGTGAGATTCAAGAATTCTTGTACGTACACCATTTTCAAATTGTGAAAACAAAATGTAGAAGTAATCCTGCCATAAGACATTTTAGTCTAATTATGATTGAGGTAGCACACATGATGAACTGCTGTTGTTTAGATTACCAAGCTGACAGCACAGTTTTCCCAGGAAAATATTTTTATAAAGGAATAATTGTCCAACTTGACATCATGTGGCTGAGCCAATATTTTGTTTTTCCTGAGAAAATAATTTTGGGTTAGCTTGGCTTTTAATTTGGCCTTGCAAAATCTCCCACACATATCAAGAGCAGTTCAATGAAGCAACAGCATTTAATAATTAGCTGCCCTTTGTTGCCATGTACTATTTGTACCCACACATTTTAAGGGATATAGGTATAGATCTTAGTTGAAACTTTTAATAAACTACAGCTTTCTATATAAAATGAGAAAATAAACACAGAGCAATATTGTATTTTAACAGTCTGCTTTCCTTTGGAACAATGAAATCTGAGGAGAATTTTGAAAGCATCTCTATGTGATGAAACAGAATCGTAATTAATAGAAGATTTCAGATGACATCCCTAGGATAGCTGTAGATAATATATCACTGTAGTTCTATCAGCTGTTCTGAAAGCTATTGACTGGAGCATTTAGATTGCACCTGTTGCTGAAAGTATAAGTGATACTGCAAAGTGAACAAAATATCCACTAATTTATATGAAGTACTTAAAAGGGATTCTTGAGAAGGTCTGTCAAGATGCCAGGGAATGCCTAATGGCCAGGTGTTCACTTTATTTTGATATGTCAATAATGGAAAAAGAAGGGCAATCAGGAAAGGCCTTGAAAAGGATTTCATTTTCCTAAGATAGCTTTTAACCAAAATACAAAATCTTAAATACAACAAAATTATAGGGTATCCAACACAACAATAGGTATCAATCTCTGCATATGTCCTCGTGCTAATTACCAGCGAATATAAGGGGATAGTATACTAGAAATTCCTGAATGAGCAATTTTAAGGATGGGTCAAGTAAGCAAATTATTTTGAGTGAAGATTGAAAAGAACTAAGGGATGGCCAATCTAGAGGAAAGAAAATTAAGTGGAGATTGTGTTTGTTATAGAAATAGAAAGGAAAAAGCTGCTAACATTCTCTGTTTTGAATGTGTATCATGATACAGGTTATATCAGCTGTAGTACTGTGTAGCTAAGACATTCCAATTGTTATTCTATTGGCCAGAAAATCTACAATCCATTTTTTTTTATAATAACTGTTTGGGTTTTTTTATTGGTATGGTACCATCAGCATGATTAAGCATTAAAGCCTTCAAAAATCTGGCTCCCACATGGCCTAGGTCAAAACTAGGCTCTTTTTTGAATAATAAAGTAATATTCCATATGTTTCTAAGGGCTCCATTCTGAATGGAAACAGGAGTCCCACTTCATTCTTCTAACTGCAAGTTTTAATTTTGGATTGATTCATATGTCCAGGACAGACAGATTCCAGCTTGTGAGTTACTCTTCCAGCTTTTACCTTGTCTGAAGATTGCAGCAGTTTTGGCCAGTGATTCAATAACAATACTAAAGTGGGCTATGTTAAAAAAAAAAAAAAAAAAAAGCCCCACACCAAATTCTACGCATTTCCTCATTTGGGGAGTTTAAGAGGTAAAATCAGGGCCTTAAGACTCTAAAACTTTAAGGCAGCCCATTGCTTCTTAAGACATTTTCTTTCAATCTCTGGAAAGATCAGTCTGATATCTTTAGTGAAGACATTACAGGAAATGGATGTCTTGACATATTAGAGAGATTTAAGGTGTTCTAGTATATCTAAAAAATGAAAAAAGGAAATAAAAGTTAACATGACTTATCCTGCATTATGAATAAAAATTACTTAACTCAGGGAAGGTAATCACAGGTCTATTTGAATTATTATTTTTTGTATGATTCATTGCTAAAAGAATGCTTACAGTGGTTATTCATGCTGGGAGACAATAGCAACTGGATAATTCTGCTTTTGGAGTTGGGAGTGATTAAATTATCCAATTTTCCAACATGTGTTATTCTACTGTATATTTACAATGCTTGCAACCATTAAGGAGTGAATCATACTGATATTTTATGTTTGTTATATAATGTTCTATTATATGCACGCACACACACACACACACACACACATACACACACCATGTGTGTGTTAGAGTGTAGAGTGAATTTCTATACAAATGCATTTGTCTGAAATAGATTACAAGTTTTGAAGCAATGAAAGCAGGGGTGGGATTTTACCGGCTTGGACCGGTTCTATAGAATCAGTTGTTAAGATTCTCCTATGAGCTGTTCAGAGCATCGAGTAGTGGGGGGTGCTTCAGTCTCTGCACGTCTAGGCTGGGCTTAATTTCTGGAATGCTCCTCCTCCTCCATGGGACTCCTCCCCAGCGTTCCCCAATTTTGGCTCGGCCTCATGAGGGATAGGCAGGGCTTGTGATTCTTCCTTAGCCGAAACAGGAAAATTCATTTCTTTACTAGCAGGTTTGAAAATTGATCAGCTTGTCTTTAGAACTCTTTAGCCTTCTAATCGCATTACAATCTCTCAACATTGGCTCTTTAACATCAGGCAGTCGAAGATCATTTGCATTACAGGAAAGCGCTGATTCGCGCCCCAAAGCGGAGGGAGGTTTCGGCACTGCTCTGCACCCCCTCCCCACAACTGCTCTTTCTACCCCTGCCATTCTGACAGATAGCCGCAGTTTCTTTCATCTGAACAGCGGCGTGAGCTCTTTGCTCACAACAGAGTCGTATTGCTTTCCTTCCCACCTCTGAACGCCGCCTGGGGGTGGAAGATTCAAATGCTTAGTGCCTTCCACCCTTCCCCGCAATTTACCCTTATAGGAAGAGCCCTCGGAGGCTACTCCTTCACAAGGTGGAAGTTTGCTGCTGGGGAATGTGGCAAAAGGTTAACGGCCGGAGGCCATTTTTTCTTACAAAGACCTCATGGCCATGCTGACTATATTTCATTTCATGCTGTGTGAGGTACTTTCTGTCCCGAGCAGAGGTTTGTCTTAGGAACACTTGGGAGGTTTATTATACCCTCATCTTGTTTTTTTTCTACATTCAAGGCTATTCCTACATTTAAATTGTTGGCTTAACCCTCACAGTCCAATCAACCCAGCAGCACAATAGCGAGCACCTAGGCCTGTGTCCGCCTGTGCAGGGAAGCTGTTGAAGGCCTCTACTTTTATCAGTTTGGACCTTTAGGCGTTCTCAATTTGGCTGTTTGGATTTTCAACATTTAGCCTTGTGCTATTTAATTGATATTGATATACATATAGCTATATATATTAGTGATTATATAACAACAACAAAAATCATCATCATCATCTATTCGGTATAATATTTTAATATCAATAAAATATTACTGAGATACGACTCACTATAGATAGGTATTTAAAAAGAAGAAGAAGAGAAAAGGGGGGAATAAAATCATCAGGGCAACCGGTCTATCCTAAGATCAGGCCCCTAGGCATGCCTATCGCCTTCACAGTATTGCATTGAATAACAAGCATACTGTAATTTCTTCAATCGAAATGGCAGGCAGTATCAGCTCTCAGACCTCATCCTTGAAGGTCAAAGATAAATCTCAGCACAAACATAAGCAGGCTAAAGGGAATTCTAAAGCTTCAGAAAGGGATGCCAACAGGGGCCACAGAGCATTAGAAAAGCAGATAGATAAGTGCACACGGGAGATGCACAGGGTCTCACAGGACTTTCCCTCCTCCAGTCCAGGTCTGTCTACCTCTTCCCACCCTCCTCCTCCCCTAGATCTCTCCCTCTCATCCAAGCGCAGCTTGGCTCCCCAAAGCCAACAGGTCCAGTTACCTGGAACACTGACCACGCAAAGGGCTCCCGAAGCTACATTCACTCCAACAGCTGCTGGTCTTCAACAGGACGACATTCTTCCAGAGGAAGTTCCAGAGAGGATGAAGGCCTGGACGGAGCTGGCAATCTGCCAGGGAATCGCAGCAGGTCTTCAACACGCAGTTCTGACCAGGGAACATCCTGTAACGCTGATTATGATTCCCAATCGTTGAAGTCGTTGACCAGGTCGGAGCAACACTATACCCAGGTACATTTACAAGGGGAAATGCCCCTCAAAGGGCCAACTGAGGAGGAGGAGGAGGAGGAGGAAGAAGTGGATCAAATTGATCAAATGGAATAGATTGAATCAGGATCAATACATGACAGTAAGCCCCTGTCAGAAGCGGACTCCTTAGAAAGGGGGATGTCTGAGGATGAGGGCCTTGTTCCCGATCAACTGGTATTTACAGGCTTATTCCGCCCACAACTTTTCAGATCTCTCTTGTTTAAGGCAAAAAACATTGCACGCCTGAACAAGTCGACCCCTTCTACCACTCCAGCTCCTTCAGAAGAGGGACCAGAAGATCTAATTTTCAACTAGCCAGTAGCGGAGGCAGAGGTGATCCCAGTTCCTCCCATGTTTTCGGACCTGGTACAGAAACAGTGGGCATTTACAGCGGCATACCCGGCCTCCACTGGATATGACAGGAAATATTTCAATTTGGCCCCTGATTTCTCAAAATTGTTGAATATTCCTGAGGTAGATGAACCTATAGTGGGATTAGCGTCCTCCTCCATTCCCAGTGAAGCACTGGAGGCATTAAAGCTGGAGGAAAAACGGGCCAAGCTAGCCCTACACAGGGCTCATCAGTCTGACGTGTGGGCTATCAGAACAGCCACAGCCGCCTCCTTCTTTACCCGTTCTTCTCTCAGATGGCTCTGCCTCTTACGGAAACATGTCCCTAATTCCAACTTTAGAGCGCACCAAGATATTGCTAAACTTATAGCAGCCACTGAATTCTCTGCTGATGCAACTTATCATGCGGTCAAGTTTTCAACCAGGGCCATTACTTCACATGTCACAATGCGATGCTTACTATGATTAAAACATTGCCAAGTGGACTTTAAGCACAAATGCAAGTTTGGCTTCGTCTCCTATTGTGGGAGACAGACTGTTTGGCCCTTCCTTTGATCCACTACTAATTGAAACCCGAAACAAAGAAAATTCTACCTTCCCTTTTTTGGAAGTCAGATTCTAGAAACCCTCAGTCCTTTCAGAGGGATCCTTCCAGCCCTTTTACCAGAGACCCTTTTCACTCAAATGTCAGAGACCCCCATCATTCAGACCAGGGCAGCAGCCAGACAGGTCTGACTTCAGGGATAAGAGCAGAAGGAGTGGTCAATCCAAGAGATCCTTTTGAGGAGCAGGAAACAGGTCTTTTCAATGTCCAAGATAACTCCCCGGGCCCGGGTCCCATTGGCGGACGCCTTAAATTATTCGCGGACCAATGGGGCTCCTCAATGTCTAATTCCTGGGTCAGAGACACGATCAGATTTGGCCTTGCGCTGGAGTTTCAATCCATTCCCCCAGATTTTTTCATGTCATGCCCTCCCTCCAGAGATCCGGTTAAATGTAATCTCATGGAAACAGCTATCCAACATCTACTGGACATACGACCATCCAAACAGTAGCCACCAACCAATGAGGACGGGGTTTCTATTCACATCTTTTTGTTGTTTCCAAAAGTTTGGGGGGGGGGTGGAGAGCAATATTAGATCTGAAACATCTCAACCATTTCTTAGTATATCGCAAGTTTAAAATGCACACCCTGCAATCTATATTACTTGTCATCAGAAAAGGTGACGTCTTTACATCTATAGATCTGACGGAGGCGTACCTATGTACTGCTATTCGGCCTCCCCTCTATAGATTTCTAAGATTCTGTTATAATAACCATCATTTCAAATATGTGGCCCTTCCTTTCGGACTAGCTACTCCCCCCAGGACCTTCCCGAAGGTTCTCGCAACTCTAGCTGCTTATCTCTGTGATATCCCGGTACGACTCCAGTGTTACCTTGATGACATCTTAATTTTGTCATCTTCCAATCATCAAGCAGTCAGAGATACTCAGAACACATTACAATCCCTACAACAACACGGGTTCTCAATAAATTGGAAAAAGAGTCATTTAATACCATTGACTCGGTTAATCCATCTGGGGGCAGTCATAGATACGGTGGAAGGCAAAGTTTACCTGTCACCAGATAGACTAAATAGCAATCAGCAATTAGTTATGGAGATCAGGGGTCTTAAGAGGGTGTCCCTAGCTGAACTATCAAAATTGTTAGGCAAGATTATATGTATATCTATCATCCTTTGGGCATGGCTCCACACTAGATCCCTCCAGTGGTTCCTGCTCCCGTACCAGCGCTCCAGCCGAAACAACTCCAAATACAAGGTCAAGATACCATCAGAGGTCCTCATATCTCTCCTCTGGTGGACCAGACCAGTCATCAACAGAGGCTGCCTCTTCGAAGAGCCACAGAGACTTACCATCAACACCAATGCCACCCTGTTTGGATGGGGAGCTCACGTTCAATCGCTCACAACCCAAGGCCGCTGGTCCGCCATAGAACAGTCGTGCAGCATAAATTGGCTGGAGCTTCAAGCAGTATACCTAGCTCTCTGCAACTTCCTTCCACATACTAATATTGACCGAAAACGTAACAGCCAAAGCTCACATAAACGGGGACACACAGTCGAAACATCTCATGCGGGAAGCGGAGCGCATGTGTCGTTGGGCAGAGATCTACTTTCCATCAGAGCAGAACACATTTCGGGCCTGTCAAATACACAGGCAGATTGGCTAAGCAGGGCCACAATCGATCAATCGGAGTGGCGCCTCCATCTGACCTTGTTTCAAGAGGCGGTCAGGAGTTTCGGGCACCCGGTGGTAGACTTGTTCGCTTCCCCCTTCAACTCTCAACTCCCCAGATTCATTTCCAGGTATCCCTCACAAGGAGCGGAGAACTTCAATGCGCTCCACTGCCATTGGCCCCAGGGTCTTCTGTACACATTCCCACCACTTCCTCTGATCCCCAAGGTCATCCAGAAGCTGCTGGACGAGAGGGCGGAGCTGCTGCTAATAGCTCTTTACTGGCCCAGACGGCCGGGGTTTGCAGACCTCCGCAGTCTATCCTTATCAACACCATGGAGAATTCCATTGGACAGGGTTTTGCTAATCCATGGAGAATTCCGTCAGACAGGGTTTTGCTAATCCAGGAACCCTTCAACATCTAGACCCTCCATGGTTGCACCTGACCATCTGGAGGTCTGAAGAGCAAAAAGTTTTCCAACAGAGTTATTGCTACCATCCAAGCTGCCAGATGTCCCTCAACAACTCGTATCTACAATGCCACGTGGTCCAGTTTCTGCAAATGGTGTACTAAGTCTCAAACTGATCCCATCTATCCATCAGTGGCTCAAATCCTAGTTTCTACAAGAGGGGCTTGACAAGGGATTATCACCTAATATGTTGAAAACGCAGTTGGCAGCTTTGACATCAGTTGTCACTTCTGAGGGTCTACTTTCTCATCACCCACGCATACGGAGCTTCCTTCGAGGAGCCACAAATTTACACCTGCCAGCGGTTCACTGTTATCCCACTTGGAACCTTAACAAGGTCCTCGTTGCCCTCACTAAGTACCCTTTCGAACTCTTGAAATTGTCAAGTCTCCAATTTCTGACGTATAAAGTAGTTTTCCTTGTAGTGATCACTTCCACTCGTCATATTTCGGAACTGGCAGCTTTGTCAATTAGAAAAGACCTTTGTGTTTTCCATTCTGACTGGGTGGTCCTTTGTCCTGATCCTATGTTTATACCCAAAATTAATTCGGCGTTTCACAGGGCACAAGAGCTGATACTTCCTAACTTTTGTCCCTGACCATCTCAAAGATTGGAACTACAATGGCATCGGATTGATGTGAAATGAGCATTGCGAATATATATTCACCGCACAGCAACTTTCCGGAAAACGGAAGCTTTATTTGTGTCATTTCAGCCAAACACTCAGGGATGCAAGGTCTCTTCCTCCATAGTAGGACGTTGGCTACGGGCTGCAATAGCAAAAATGTATCAGACTCAATCACTTAATCAATCACTACAGGTGCTCAGGGGCATAACAGCTCATTCAGCAAGGAGCGCAGCAACATCGGCAGCATGGGCCATGCAGGCACCAATAACTGATATTTGTCAAGCCGCAACCTGGGCCTCTCCATTGCCCTTCATTAGGCATTATAAAATAGATATGTTTGCATCTGCTGAGGGCTCCTTTGGCAGATGAGTCCTGCAACGGGTCCACGGGGACCAGGAGGGAATTCCAAGCCAGACTGAGTCCCTCTCATAGGACAGCCAAGCTTTGGTATGTCCCACTACTGGATGCTCTAAACAGCTCATAGGAGAAAAGGCGTTGGTATTTACCTGATACGCCTGTTCTCTTTAAGCTGTGAAGAGCATCCTGCCCCACCCCTTTTCCCATCTGGTGGGGTCCCGTTTCTGCCAACTAATTGTTAAGGCATTCAGGACGAGGGTGTTTATTCTCTTGTCTTTGCCAAAACTGGGGAGCGCTGGGGAGGAGTCCCATGGAGGAGGAGGAGCGTTCCAGAAATTAAGTCCAGCTTAGACATACAGAGACTGAAGCAGCCCCCACTTCTGGATGCTCTTCAAAGCTCAAAGAGGACGGGCATATCAGGTAAGTACCAACGCCCTTTATGCACAGTTCAGAGAACTGGCAAATCATGACCCTGGCTGGCCTCTGCCCTCTCTGCCCGCTCCTCCCCACCCAGTCAATCCTTATTGTGCATGTGCAACATCATGCACATGCCCAACATTGCTGACTGGGTTTTTCCCTTCCCAAGTACTCCTTAATGTATTTCTTTTTTTCCCTCCTGACCATCAGCTGTGCCGGGATGCCTCTCACTGACTTACTGCTTCACCCAGGAAGCTTCCCTGAAGCCCAGGAAGGCAAAAAATGGAGGGGGACCCCACTGCACCTCCCCACTACGCTCCATTTATTTTCTTCCTGAGCCCCAGGGAAGCCTTCTGGGAGCAAAAAGGAGGCTTCCCTGAGGCCCAGAAGGCCCAAAGAACTGGGGACTGCCCCCCACAAAAAACAACCCATGCCCACTCAGTCACATGGCCACGGCCACCTAGCCATGCCCACAGAATCGGTTGTTAAAAAATTTGAATCTCACCCCTGAATGAAAGCATGTAATATAAAAAGTGGGATTAGAATTTGGCTCTTAGTTCTCATAACGAATTAGCCACTTTCTTGCAGTACACCACATTGGAAGGTTTGCTTTAAGGAACAATATTAGCCAGCCTCTCCTTCTAGCTCTATCTTTCGAAACATATGCCTTATTTCTGTTCTGTTCTTGATTCCTAGGTCCAGCTAATCACAACAGCTCCCTCTTAGCCTCACTTCCCATCCCAGGACGGTCTTTACATCCATCCCTGGATATCAAGCATTTTCTGACTTTCCGCCTCAATGGCACTCCACCACTCAACCTCTTTCCTAATTTCAATACGGTGAGTTTTTCTAGTTTGATCTGTCTCTTTATCCTCACAGAACATGTCCTTAGCACTGTATGGAGTTCAGTAGCAGCAAAACTATCCTCTACTTTCTGAATTAGCCATTTTCACTCTAGAATATAATTATTCTGGTCCAATGTTTATCTCAGTCTTCTTTGTTTGCTCATTGCATAATTCACCCTGTTGATCTATAGACTCCAAGGTCAAACAGGACACATACACTGGATCTATGCGTGGTAGCTATTGAAATACAGCAAGAACAGGATGCCTACACATAGCCCATCATGTTCAACATATTATGCCCCACACGTACAGATAGAACGCTTAAGCTAACACCTAAAGAGAGATGCAAAGGTCACAGGGGTTTTTTAAGATGCCATGATGATGATAGCCGTATAATGATATAGCTGTAGTGTGGCTTTCTAATTGATGGGCAGAATCACAGAATTCCAGAATAATACGCTAAATCGACTTTACTTTTCTACTGATTTCCCATAATAGGTAATGCAAAGCATTCTTTGTTTCCTTGGAATTTTGTTTTCCATGTATTTCAAAAGATCAAAACAATAGAGATATAGTCAATCGTCACAAATTCTAAAATTGTGTATCTGATATCTTTTAAAAACAGTCATGTTTCCATTTTCTTGGCACTACCTCCCCCGCAATTCAATAGGATTGCAACTCCAAAAATTCCCATCCAGTATAGGATCATGAAGGTTTCAAGTTGGGGTCAATTGTGCTTGAACATCTTCAACAAAGACAGATGCAGTATCTATTCTGGTCTCCTGTTTTCACAGCAGGCAGTAGATGTCTTCAAGAGGTTTGCACTTTTGCTTCTTTATCTGATATAATATTTCTGAATGTTGAAGATCCATTTAACTACAGTACTAGGATTATTAATTCATTGATGAAACTGCCTTTCTCAAATTTACCTATTCCAGATTTTACTTGCTATATTTTACAGTGGTAATTATACCACTATTTGTCTGCTTGAGAGCAGTACTGCTTTCAATGAATGATACTAACTTCTATTTTCTGAGCAAACTAATGTTAACAAATGAGTAATGGATGATCTATATGTTAACCTGTTTATCTTTCCCTTTGAAATGAAAAATGGAATATTATATAGAAAGAATTAACGAAAGACAAAAGTAGAATCACAATTGCCATATTTGCTCCTTGCTCTAGTAGGATGGAAAAAACAAATAATTTTGATGTTAATTTCTATTACTATCTAATCTGTTATTTGGACAGATTTAAGTTCAGTTGATAGAAATAATTAATAGCCTGGATGTTAAGGAAATCATGTTATATTCTTCATAGCTATATATATATGAGAACTAATAACCTATTTGGTTTAGTTATGGCTCATTGTGTTTATTCAGTAGCTTTCTAAGTAACCTCATTATCTTAATTTGTATATACAGTAGCAAAATAAAAGCAGCACTATAAATAAGTTTATGTAAACAAAATAAAGCTTTCATATATTTTAAAACATATCCCAATGAGATTGGCCTGCCCCACTTGCTCTGACAGTAGGTGCATCTTCAGACCCATCAGCCAAGACATTTCAGCTGATGTTCAGGATAAGAACCATTTCTGCCATGGCTGTTGCCCTTTGGAACATCGTACCCCTTGAAGTGATAGAGATCCTCCCTCACCCTCTCAGCTTTCCAAAAGGGCCTGAAATTCTGGATCTGCCAACTGTCTTGGGGCCCTGATGGAGGTACTTCACATTAGAGATGTTTAGTAGATTAGAAGAAGATCCCAGCTCCATCCCATTTATGTGTTGGTCCCTTTTTTATCTTGTTTTTATTAACTTTTAATGTTTCAATTTTTAAAGGTTAATGTTTTAATTTTTTTGTAATTTTTCGGTGTTGCAAGTCATCCAGAGTCATTTGACAGTGAGATGGGTGACATATAAATTTAATAAATAAATAAATAATGAATTTAATAAATAAATATGTGAAGCCACATATTGCATTGAACTAACAAAGAAAATAAATTGATAGTGAGGAGAAGAGTCTGGAAGTGATGTACTTTTTGAATTAAGTCTGAACCTTAAAGCCATTTGACTGTAACTTCTTGGGAATCAAAAGTTTCCTTTTTCTCTAATGGTTTCATTCTGGGAATAACGCAAGAAAAGGCTTATTTGATTTCCCTTGATTATACAACTTATTTGTGGATTTGGAGATGATAGACAGAGAAATGTGCTTGTGTGTGAGAGAGAGAGACAGTCAGACTGACTGACTGAGGCCATTCTTGTGTCACCTGGTTTTCCTGACCTCATAGTCTACAGGAGATTCAGTACAAAAATCTCTCTTTATATATCAGTGGATATATATAAATTCCCAACTCTATGTTTCAACTAATTTGCAATGACTTGGATTACTAAAACAAAAGTAATCCAAGTCATTGCAAATTAGTTGAAACATAGAGTTGGGAATTTTTCTTTTCTTAACTGCTTGAATCCAAAATGATACTTTACAATTTTCTGGATATTTTGTCCTTGTCTTAACAGATAGAGAGGTGAGAAAGTCCTACAGCTTCTGTAAATTAATACATTAGGAATAAATTGTATCTAGTAGGTTGGACAATGTTATTTATTTTGGTTAAGAATCAAGTTTTTAAAAAATCATTTAAAATAGTATAATTTAAAAATCAGTAAGTTCAAGGGAAAAAGATGGATAAGCAGTAGCAGGCTTAGGTTGTTCTAATAATTCTAGCACAGTAAAATGACTGTATAATTCTTGCATCTCTCCTAGTAATCTCAAAATGCTCTGTTAAGTCTGGAGCATGGATGCGAATAATGGAGACGAGCCGGTAGAAACAGTGAACTTCAAACTCTTTATTTACATGGTGTGACAGCTCAAACTGGATGGCTGCTATAGCCTTCCTTATATAGGCAACTTATTAACTATTCAACCAATAGCAATCCGGGAGCGCTAGCTCCGTTAACCAGTGAGAATGGCCTATAAATGGCCAATCAGATTCTCCTGAACGGACCAATCCGATCTTGCCATTAACAGCCAATCAGGAGTGCAGAGCCAGAACCCTGCACTTGACTTCAAGCTCAAGATAACTTTATTTAACATTCATTCACAACACCCCTTTCCTCCGGCTTCTGCTTACGGGGCGCGGTCACATAGTCCTTGAGGTAGGACAATTGTTTTATTAGTCTTTTTGATTTTCGCTGTGTGACTGGCATTTGGCTGCACTCTTGTTGAGGTAGATCGTTGTTTAGCGAAAGGGGTGCCTCTGGTTCAGAGTTCGCGTTTCCGTTGTCACCAATATCTTCGGAAACTCCCTGAGGTGAACTCACTCCCATCCCTGGTTCCTGTTCCTGCGTTTCAGTTCCGCTATCGTTCCCTTCGAAAAGATTTTCCTCTAGTTGAAATTCGTTTTCCTCTGTATCTCCCCCCCCTCAGTTTGGTTATAAGGGAGTTCAGAATCGTGTGACTGCAGCCACGATCGTAGTTGATCTATGTGGTGCTTCCAAAGTCTATCATCAGGGCACTGTAAAAGGTATGATCTTGGGCCGCTTACGCGGATTACGGTCGCTTCTACCCACAGCGGATTGCCCGATAAGTTTTTAGCGAATACTAAATTGCCTACCTGGAAGGTACAGCATCGGCCACTGGATCCGAGGGGTTTTTCCGGTTCGTAGGCAGGGTGTAAGCGGTCGAGGTGGGAGCGGAGCTTTCGTCCCATTAGCAGCTCGGCGGGAGTTTTGTTGGTGACGCTGTGAGGTGTGATGTGCTGTAGGAAAAGAATACGGTTGATTTTCTCGTCGATGTTATCATAGTCTATTTTTTGTAGTGTTCTCTTGACAAATTGTACCATGCGCTCAGCCCTACCATTGGCCACAGGGTGCGCCAGCGAAGTGAGCGCATGTCGGATACCGCGGTCAGCCAGGTACTGTTCAAAAGACAGCGCGGTAAATTGGGGCCCGTTGTCGGATACCAGAATGTCTGGTAATCCGTGGGTTGCAAACAGTCTTTCCAGTCTTTTGATGACCGCTTCGGTGGTCGTGTTCCTCATTCGGTGAATTTCGAGCCAATTCGAGTAGGCGTCAACGGTTAACAAGAATGTGTGGCCTTTGGTTGGCCCAGCAAAATCTAGATGGATACGGGACCAGGGTCCCCGCGGCGTCTCCCATTCGGTTGGGGTTGCCTTTGGTGGAGCGTTGCTTACTTCTTGGCATCTCTGGCAAGTTTTGACCCATGATTCGATTTGTCTGTCTATGCCTGGCCACCACGCATAGCTATGTGCGAGGCCTTTCATGCACACGATGCCAGGGTGGCCATTGTGCAAGGTTCTTAACAGTGCCTGTTGGAGTCATTCTGGGATAACGACTCTTATCACCCCAGATGATACAGCCCTTTTGCGAGAACAACTCTGTTTGACGACTTTTGAATGGTGCAAAGTCGTCTGGTACTTGGTCCAATGGCCATCCGCATTCCACCCATGTGAGGACTCGTGCTAACATGGGGTCGCATTTTGTTTCTCTCGCGATATCACGGGCAGTTAATGGTGGCGTATGAAGTGTCTCGATCTGCAACGTTGTCATCGTTGGTGCGGGATCGTTGATGGTTTCTGGGAGCGGTGCACGGCTCAACGCGTCGGCATGGGAAATGGCTTTACCGGGGCGGTATTGTAGCTGATAATTGTAGGCAGCCAAGAATTCTGACCAGCGGGTCATCCTGGGAGAAAGTATGTAGGGAGTTGGATTATCCCCAGTGATTATCCCCAGCAACAGTTTGTGGTCAGTTACTATAGTAAAAGTCCGGCCGTACACGTACTCATGGAATCTTTTAACAACCGATACAATTGCCAGGGCTTCTTTATCGATCTGGCTATAATTTCGCTCAGTTTTCGAGAGTGTTTTTGAAAAATAAGCAACAGGGGCTTCGCTATCGTTAGGCAATACATGGCTCAAAATGGCGTCCACTCCAAAAGGCGATGCATCACATGTGATATTCAACGTTAAAGTTTCATTTTACTGCATTAGTACAGCGTCAGAAGTCAGTAGTTTTTTTACATTACGGGATGCCTGCTCTTCTCTGTGACCCCATACCCAAATTGCTTTTTTATCTAGTAAGCGATGTAAAGGTTCAGCAACAGTCGCCTTGTGCGGCAAGAATACGTTATAGAAATTGATGAGGCCTAAAAACGCCTGGAGATCGGCTTTGTTCCGGGGTCTGGGAGCTTTTTTTATTGCTCTCAATTTGCTATCGGTAGGGTAAATACCCTGACTGTCAATCAAGTACCCTAAGAATTCAACACGATCTGTACACAGCTTGCACTTATTTTTCTTCACCTTCAGGCCTGCTTCTTGGAATTTTTGTAAAACCAGTCTTAAACGATCCCATAAAATTTTTTGAATGGGGGCAGCAATGAGCACATCGTCAAAGTAGGGGACAACGCCTTTGATCCCCTGCAAAAGTCTCTCCAATAGGCTCTGAAAGATCCCCGGGGCTACACTGACTCCGAATTGGAGCCGGCTACACTTAAAGGCACCTTGGTGCGTTACGATAGTCTGTGCCTGTGCCGTTTTTTCGTCAACCGGCAGTTGCTGATAAGCCTGAGCTAAGTCTAGTTTAGCAAAGACTTTTCCACACACCCCCAGGGAATGGAGGAGGTGTTGCACCACCGGCACCGGTTATGGATTTTGTTGCAGGGCGTGGTTTAGGGTGGCTCGGTAGTCCCCACAAATTCTAATGGAGCCGTCCGGCTTAATCGGTGTCATGATTGGGGTTTCCCATAGGGAATGATCAGTTGGCTTTAACACTCCCTGGGCTATCAACTTATCCAGCTGTTATTTTCGGCTTTAGCACGAACGGAACTCAACGAGGCTTAAGGCAGATGGGAGCTATTTTTGGATTAAGGCTAAAGGATATCGGGGTCCCCTTTTACTCGCCTAGCTTTTCCGCAAAGACGTCCTTGAACTCGTGGGCGAGGTCCTCCTCCCAGTCACTGCCGCCGATTCAGTTAATGCCTACCACTTCAATGCCGAGTGGTACGAACCATTGCAGGCCCAACAAGCTAGGCCCGTCCTTGTCGATCACCGTCAGGGGTAAGTACATTGTGCGGTTCTTGAACGAAACCTGGACTCGACTGGATCCTACGACTGGAATCCAGTTCCCCTGGTAGTCTTTTAGCACGAGCCTTTGGAATTGAAGGTCTTGGTGCCGGATAGTAGGGATGAGTTGCTTGAGGGTCTTCCACGAGACCATTGAAAGAGACGATCCCGAGTCAACTTCCATTTGGCAAGGCTGATTTTCGATGTCCACTTTAACTCGAATTTTCTTGGGATCCAGTGAAGAGGCGTGGCCGATAGTGATTGTTTGGTGAGCCTCTTCTTGTCTCATTAGGCGATTCACGGGTCGGTTTCTGTAGGAGTGGTTTGCTGGTTCTCGCCTTTCAGGACGGTTTCCTGTTGATTGGCGAAAATTGGCCCCCTTCGAGGTCTGGCTGGGTCCGAGGAGACTTCTGCAGACCCGTCCGATATGGCCTCGCTTCCCGCACTCGTGGCAGAGTGCATCGTGGAATTTGCAATCAGAGCGGTAATGGTTGGCCCCGCAGCCAGCACACGGTTGCTGGGACTTCGGGTAGTGGTCCCAATCGGACCGCAGTCGATGGACCTCTTCTTCGTCGCTGTCTGACGACGAAGAGTTGTCCTCATAGTGGGCCATTGAAAGCTGTCCTTCCGACTTAGGTGAAAGTTCGCCAGCTGGTTCGTGTGTCGGAGCGCGATTTCGGCGTAGTTGGGCAGCCGATTTCTTGGTCGCCTCCACTGCCATAGCCTCAGCGATGGCATCGGCAAGGCTAATGTCGCCCTTAGCCATTATTTTGCTCTGCACGTTTAGAGCATCTAATCCTAGAACTACTCGGTCTCTCAAGGCCTCCTCTAGGTCGGTGAAATCGCAGAGGCCTTCCAAGTTTCAGAGGTCCACAACAAAATCGGCAACAAAGCGTTTACGCTGGTTCCTTTGGTAGAACTTGTGCCGTCTTACGAGCGCTGGAACGGTCGGTGCATAATGGGCCCTTAGTAGCGGTTCGAGGACGTCCCAGTCCATGGCCTTTACTTCAGCCGGTTTCGCTAGTGCCTTGGCCATTTTGAATACGGTTGGCCCGCAGTGCGTCAGGAATACCGCCCATTTCTTCCCGGTTGTGGCATCCTTCAGATTATTCGTTTCCAAAAACATTTGGAAACGGTCCATGTAGGACTCCCAGTCCTCTTGAGCTGGATCGAACAGAGCGGGTGGTACTATGCCGCCGGACATGGTTCCGCCGTTGTGCGTTTCAGCCACGTGCTTGGCTGTCTTTGTCCTTGTTTTGGTTGGCTCTGACATCATCCAATCCCATCCTCGCCAGTGTTAAGTCTGGAGCATGGGTGCGAATAATGGAGACGAGCCGTTAGAAACACTGAACTTCAAACTCTTTATTTACATGGTGTGACAGCTCAAACTGGATGGCTGCTATAGCCTTCCTTATATAGGCAACTTATTAACTATTCAACCAATAGCAATCCGGGAGCGCTAGCTCCGTTAACCAATGATAATGGCCTGTTAATGGCCAATCAGATTCTCCTGAACGGACCAATCCGATCTTGCCATTAACAGCCAATCAGGAGTGCAGGGCCAGAACCCTGCACTTGACTTCAAGCTCAAGATAACTTTATTTAACATTCATTCACAACATGCTCAACTATCAGGAGGTGCACATAAATCCTTTGCAGATCAGGTCTGTGTAATGGAAGAAAATTTTTAACTTCAGCGCAAAGAATCTCCATGGAAAATACTGGAATTGCATGTACTTCCTAAGCTTGGGTAAATTATCCAAAATTGGATAAAAATGTTTGTTTGAGTAGTGACATATTAACCAATCACAACAGAGATACAACTTTGTGATAAATGATAAAAAGGACTTTCTAATAAGAGGTTTTAGATAATGAAGGAAAAGATATAGAAAGCACTATTAGAAACCAAATTTCTTGAATTTCATATTGGCTCTAAGATGGAATATTATTATCATCTCATTCTATACTGCCAAGAGTAGATAATTAAAACAACTAAGCAAAAAATGGTAAGGTAGAAATAATAGAGTTGGTTACTGAGCAATTTGAAATGGAACTATTGCAATTTTAGAGTGCCTCTAAAATTGGTTGGTTGGTTTTGCTAAAAAATCAGCTATAGAATAGTTTGTCCTTCAATATAGTCCAACTGCAAATTTAAATAACAAAACAAAAACACTGCAGAATTTTAAGAACCAGCAGGATAGGCTGTCAAGAATGGGAACATTCTGTCAGAATTTGAGAAAACTGCAGGAACTAGTTCAAGCAATTACCAGAAGTCAACATTTCAGCACAGGATGCTGAAAGTTTAAGTACCGAATTTGGATTCTGTAAGTAAGGTTATACATTCCTATTGATTAACAGCCCATAATTTATTGAATACTGGAATAAGTCTAGGCTCTAGAAAAATCTTGAATTCTGTTGTTAGAAGTTAGCAACTTCTAACAGAATAAGCCATACAGAAGTAACAAAAAAATATATTTGCCTAAGGCAAACTTCAAATTATTAGGCAGGTCTTTTTTATGTCTTTTTGCATAATGATTAATGACAAAGGGTTTTCTGCGGTGGCTGCATGATTCCAATTGGTTCCCAGAGTAATTTGTCATTAAATTTAAATACTAAAATATTCTTATGTATCAAGCCTTTTTAAAGTTGAATTAACAGAATGGTTTACCTGATAGATTTACTTTGCTAAGTTTGTTCTACTCTAGTTTACTCAACTTATAACCAAATGTTTTTTAAAAAATTGAGAACTGTGTCATAATGTAGAAAAGTAATTAATAATATTAATAAATGATGTTGTTCACAGCCTTAGGATGTTTAGCTATTTACTGTCGCTTTTATGGTAATTATCATCATTTAATATGAAACATTTAAGTCTCTTGAAAGAGAGCTACATTACATGCATAGAATTTTACCTTACACATGGGACAACACTTGATTACAAGGTTATACACGTATAGGTTGTTTTTAAAAACAATTGTCTGTTAAAAGCAAAACTGTATCTATTAGCTATAATGTATAAATGGAGCCACAAAGTAAAAAGATTGTTATTCATAATAGTAATTATTATTGGTTTGTTGCACAATCTGCTAGACGTTTAAGACCTTATTTGGCATTTTTATCAATCTATCAAGCCCTTCCAAAGATCTGTGATAGATAGTTGTGGATGTTTGATGGTGTAAGTATAAGGTATAAGTCTAAGCTGTTTGAGTAAAGCTGTCTTTTGTAACTAGCCAATGGTGATATTGTCAATGTCACTGCTGTTCAAGTGGTGCACCAGTTATTTGGGGATTGCACCCATGGTGTATATTTTGTTATTTTCTCTAGCTGTTTCTCTTCTATTTTACTCTCTGAGGTATTGCCATGTAAATTGTCCAGATTATTTTGTCTTTCTTATTGACAATTATTAAGTCTGGGGTGTAATGTGTCAGGTGCCTATCTGAAATTTAAAATCTCAGAGCATTTTAGCTTCTTTATTTTATATTATTTACCTATTTTATGGTCCCACTAGTTCTTGCTTGCAAATAAAATGGTACTTCTTGCAGATATTCCAATGTACCATTGTGGTACTTTGTCATGCTGTTATTTGTAGTCAGTCTAAACAATCTTCTTGCAGCGGCTAACCAAGTGGTTGATTGTTTCTTCAGCTTCTTTCCAAAAAAGCCAAAGTTCTGTCTTTGTATATATTTGATCTTGTGCAGCCAGAATTAGCACCTCTGACTCTTGCTGCAACTTATCTACTTTTAGCCTGCTATTTTTTTAACATACTGGCCATGTAATATTTTGTCTTTCCATGTTTGTTTTCTGTTCTTCATTTGGTCCTTCTTATAGGCCAGTTTGGTTTCTCGGGTACTCAGTAAGCCTTACTGATATACTAGTTTCAGAGCATCTCCTTCATTACCTTTCAGATATTCTTCCAGGCCCTTTTTTCTTCTTCAACCTTCTGATATATTTGCAACATTCCATAACCACCTATTTTCCTTGGTAAGTATAGTCTGTCAAAGTCACTGTGAGAATGAAGGGCATGAGTTATTGTGTTCCAAGCTAGGTCTTCATCCTCAGAAACAAGTGGTAGTTGCTTGGTGCAAGATCGGGGCTGTAGGTTGGATGAGGAAAAATCTCCCACTTGAAAGCATTCAGGACTCCTCGAGTGCCGTAGAGTGGCCATTTTTAAACTTAATGCATCATTGGTGCACTCCACCTTCAGTGATGATGTTCTCCCCGTACACTTCACATAGTTGCCAAAAAATTTCAATCAGTTTATGGTATTTTGCCAACAAAAATCTTATCACTGATCGCACCTCACAACTCGCAGGATTTTCTATTGCAGCACACATTTCAAACTTTTGCTGTGAAATAACAGGCAACGATACGAACCTCCCACTAGCACAACTAGATGCAGACTGAGCAGTGGATGCACAGACCAAAGATGGCCATGCTAGCTCCACCCGTTCTTGCTACAGATGAAAACGTAATCTATTTTGTGGATAGCCCTCGTATCAACATTGATCAGTAACCATATTCATTGTGCCATCTATCTTTGCAGAAAAATTGTGATGTTTCTACTGATACCTATTATTTCTAGGTACTTGATTATTCAGTTTTGTGAAGTGAGTTGAAATCAATCCATACTACATTCAAGTTGATCAACCACCTCTTGCAGTTTTCCAGAATCATCTTGTCAATTGAGAATTGATCCTTTGTTCCTCTTGTGTTTGGGGGAGGGGGGGTTCCCTTCTATTCAGAAAATGGAATCATCTTTATGCTTTGGAGGCACTGGCACACAGTGCTTGGCCTTTGATCTATCATAGTAGGCTTTAATTTTGAAAATAATCTCAAAAGGAACAGATATACATCCTCATGCTGTACATAATACAGTCATTCATACATCATTCATATGTCACTTTTCTCAAAAAAAAATCACAATACTTTTTCCTCCTTTTGCAAATATTGTGGCTCTATATTTATACCACCCTTCTATGCCACATCCTTGCATCAGGTTGGTGCTATCTAGAGTAAACTGCTATTAACTGTAGTATAAAAACTTCCCTTCCTCTTCTAAAATCTCTGATAGTTCACTCTTGCCATTCAGTTTCTATCTATCCCCCTTCATTTTTATTGCAAATGAATCAGTAAAAAAAATTGTCATAATTATGGGAAGGTACCATGATCATCGATTACTGTTTGTTGCCAGTTCCATTTCCTTTGATGATGGACTTTAGAGATCCAAATAATGATTTCCTTGTCTGCACACTTTGCCTACCCGACAGATGCTCCTGTCCAGGCACCTAAATAGCTTTGCTGAGAAATACAATCACCTTCAAACCTCAATCTCTTTCTCGTCCCATTGTTCTTGATGGCCAGCTCTGGGAAAGATATCTTTCACAACCACAGGCATAAAAGAACAATGTTTATATTATAGATTATAGCTGTGGTCAATTCTATGTACATAGAATTTTTATATTAGCTCATTATATTTCCTTATCTTTTTCACCTTTGTAGTTCTTACTCTAACCTTTTCCCTCTATTTACAATTAATATGAATATTTAAACATGAGAGTTAGGGAAAACCAACAAAAACTAATTTCTTTAAAGCAGAATATAATAGAATTGGTTTGCAGCAGTATTCTCAATCTGACTGTTAAACAAGTGCTGGTTTTTCAATTCTTTTGACTTGGCCCTTGAGGCATCAGGCAATTATTGAAATGCTACTTCCTCAAACTCTGTTTCCTATCACAGCATAAATTATCTTCCACATCAGCAATTTCTAGAGAAGCACGAGGTTCTTGAGAAGCTTATAGTGTTTTTCCCATTGCAATACCTATAATGGCTGACACGTTTCTATGAAAGCTTGTCCAATAGTGTCTTTCTGCAAAATTTTTTAGCTTGTAGAGAAGACTGACACAACGTATAGAGAAGAAAGGGCCACATTAAAAATAATTGTGGGCCCCAAAGGAATAGCTGATCAGTTGCTTCACAGCATAGTAGCCTCGATGGAACTAGCAGTGTAGAAGGTGCTAAGGAAAGGTTTTCCTCCTTAACCATTACTACCAGCAGAATTCTTTGCCATATTCAGCTGAAGCTGGAGAAGAAGTAACTGGTATCATTCAGATCAGAGAATGTCCTTGTCCCTCAGAGCCAGCATACGGGCTTGATTTTTGTGTTCTGCAGCAAGGTCTGCCTTGTGTCTATAATATTTGACCCATCTAGTTATATCAAATTCTATTTTTAGCTACCTCCTGACTAAGGACTGAGGTTTTGGAGGAGCAGAGTTTTATATGCCTGACCCAAATCTGACAGATAAGGACATTTCCTCAGCAAACAAGCAAATGTTCTATGATGCTATGAAGGCAGTTTTGGAAAAGCACAAACACAATTTTACATGCTCAAAGCACCAGCTAACTTGGCTCCATTTATCTTCACATCCTTCCCCTCTCTAGATGGATCCAGTACAAAAGGCAGTAATCAACCATACCTTTGGTGTACCCAATCCACTTAAGAAGAAGCAGTTCATCTCTTGTAATATTTGTCATCTGAGATTCAACTCTGCGGTAAGCTACATCCATAAAACATTAGGATCAGGCAGATGGGAATGGAAAAGGAAGAGGAGAATTACAATATAGATAACTGTCGATTTTGCTTATGAGTGCACAAAAATTCACATACTATTTTAGTGTTCAAGGCACCTAATTTAATTACTTGTGAAGAAAGTCATGATTAGTAATGCCTTCCATATTCTACATTCCCAAGCTGAAACTGTCTTAAAGCTGAATTTGTGGTAGTCTTTGGCAAAGGTGAGACTTCAGTTGGTGTAGGCCTGATTTATGGTTCCCTTAGATTCACGGAGCGCAAAGCATGGCAAGTCATATTAACAATTAACATGTTAACTCATCAGAGAAAGACCATCCACTGCAGATGGTGCTATGAAGGTATTGTTTAATGCACTATCAAGATCTCGTGCTTCTTCTAAGTTTCTTCTTCTAAAATGTTGCAAGAGGAACAAGTTAGAATCCTACTGTTGGATGACTTATTAAACTATGGATAAAGACTCTTGGTTTGTTCACCATGCTTCCTCATTCAAAGGGTCTACTGTCACAATAAAAAAAGAAGAATCAGCATGATACGTTGCTTGCATATAAGCCATAAAATGTTGTATATTGTGTAATGCCTGCAAGTTCATTGAATGTCAATTCTTTCATTTCTTTTGAGAAAAAAACAGATATAAATTATTTCAGGAAATAATCTCTTACTCCACTACCACCTTCCACTCCTGTGTTTATTTCCTTTTTTTGAGGTGGGGGCATGAGAAGAGAAGCAGACTCTTAAGGGCTTGCAAAGGGAAACCATACTTTGGTGTTCTTTATTCTGCATTCAAGAATAGTGTTTTATCTGGGAGACCCATTCCATTGGTTTTCAGCCTGTGTGCGTTACTTGAATCTGGCCAAAAGAAGGGACTGCCGTACGCAGCCCATATTATCCAGTTGGGGCAGTTCAGCATTATGCCCAGGGACTTTTTTTTTTTTTTTTAATAAAAGCTGTAACCCCAAAAAAATTCCAAGGCAGATTTTTTTTATTCCACACTTTTCTAAAACACTATCTAAATTCACTCATTCAATGTCGCATAATTCTGTATAGTACTAAAGGTGGCAGAATTATTTGTTTACATAGATTTACTAGAACCAACCAATAGAGTAATGTTCCTTGATTAATACAAATCTTAATGTCATATATTTTCCTGTTCTTTCTAAAAAAAACTATTCAAGATAATTTGATCACTCCTCTACCCATAGAAATTAATATGCAAGCAGAAAGGCATCTACCAAAGGGCCTATGAAACAGAAGGATCTAAGGCTTACTAAGCTTATTTTGGACTGGTTACAGGTAAACTAACCAAGGGAATATCTAGATGCCAGGAGAACAAATATATCAAGTAATGCTTCTTTGTCCCAATAAAAGCCTGTCCATACTTTCAGCACTATCCCATTTGGACTGTGTGGGCCCTCTAGCAAAGCATTACATCCTCTGTTTTCATTTTGTACATGTACATACACATGCACATATACCCACACCCCTTTGCTGTCAGGCTCCTGTTTCATCTGATGACTTTCGCTCCCTCCCTGCCTCATACTGTGCATCCATATAATTCAATTCCTGGCATTGTTCATTGCCTGGTGAAATGGAGATAAGACACGTTGCCCCTGATTAAATGCAGCCCATTTCTTGTTTCAAAAAGCGCTTTTGGGCAAAAAAGAAAGAAAGAAAGAAAATTAAAATATGCAGCTTCAGAAAAAAATATATGCAGCAGGCAGTTTTGCAACACAAAATAAAATAGTATATAGCTAAATATATTCACTTGAAGTAGAGGGGAAGAGAAGGACATAAATGACAACTATTGTCCCTTCCTGGAATGCAGAGCTAATATGAAGTCTATATTCCTAGGCAGCCATGCCAGTTCTGTATTTACGTGTGAGTTTACATTTTGTGGTTTCCTATAACCAGGCCCTTCAGCTTTTCAGAGAAAAGGATAAATAAACTGAAGTATGTGTTAATGCCCTCTGCCTGTTCACTGCTGATAAAATATTTTTTTAAAGAAAATACAAAAGACTTACAAAAGACCCCTGTGCCCAAAAGCCTGTGTACTTAGCAGTCAAAGGCGGTTTTCCTGATTCTCACTACAATGAATGGTTCTCTGGCAAATTCATGTGAATTTAAGTCCAATCTGAATTGAAATGGGGGTGTTACATTAGTTTGCATAATGGCTGAAGAAAGAAATAGAAGTGCTCAATGCCCAAAAAGAAGAGGTATAGAAAATTCCCTCTTGCTCTGCTTTTCATGTGTTTTTTGTTTTGGTGGGAGATGTTTAATTAATGCATTAAACCACGTTTTTATCCTCATATTCTTAAAAGATCCACTTCACTTGTACACTCACGGTCTATCACTTGGCCTGCCTATCTATATAGCTTTTTCCAAAGGCTCAGATGGGAGGAAGATGTACACAGAAAGATTATTTCTGTGCTGCTCCTCAATACTGAAAAAAAGGAAATGGAGAAAACTGGGAGGAAATAGCAAGATAGTTGAAAAAAATGTCATCTGCTGCTGCAGCAGGAAGATAAACCAGGCTTCAAAGTGCTCTCCACCAACTAGAAAAATGGGCTTTGCAAATCATTTTGCATTATAGTCTCTCTTTGATCTTCCATAATATGGAATGGCCTTAATACTCTTCTCCATCACTCAACACTCCCCTCCCGTTTATCTCTCTCAGAATCAAGCTGAGGCACATTACAGAGGCCACAAGCATGCTCGGAGACTCAAAGCCATTGAAGCAGTGAAAAATAAGCACAAGACAGCTGACAATAGCAGCAGCAGCCAAGAAAAAATGGCTAATTTTGAAGCTGCACTAGATATCAGCAGAGACACCAGCAGCAGCAGCAGCAGAGGTAAGAGGCAAGCTTATCTAGGAAGAGGCATTCTTCTAGGTAGATTTTAGTTAGGGGAAATTTCCATATTTTTCTGTAATTGACCTCTTCTGTTATGTAGCAGAAGAATAATCTTAGCTGAGATGCCACTATAATGGAAGCCAATGCTAGTTATCTTTAAGGCTAGTTAATCTTAAAACCACGATTCAGAGGAAAATAAATGTCTTCCTTTTTTATCAGCACAACCCAGTAGCTTGCTAGGATTGAGCCAACCAATGGCAGAACATTGCAACCTCATGCTGATGTCCCCGACAGAAGAATTACCAGCCAAGATATCTACTGGCATCCTGTCCCTGGTTCCCCCATCAGTTTCAGAGCCCTTGGAAGTTGCTCCAGATAGTGCAAGCATGAGACCAGCAACAGCAGCTGGTATGGAGGTGCCAGCAACTGAATCTGGAGGAACCGCCGGCTCAGCAGCAGAGGTGGAAAAAGAGGGAAAGAAAATCAAGCAGCACTTGTACTGTCCTACTTGCAAAGTAACAGTTAACTCTGCCTCTCAGTTGGAGGCTCATAATTCTGGTAAGGAGCCTTCATGTGGGTTTTCTCCAGCTACCCCATAAAAGGCCAAGTTAGACCTATAATGTGTCTGCCACTGCTGTAAAAAAATATGACATCTGGAGCCTATTATATGTAACTCATGATAATTCACTTTCAGAGACATCTGCAGGATGCAAGGCTTTTGGCAAAATTATGAAATCAGAATCACAATGCAAACTTCACACCTTTTGTACATGCATGCATCATCATGATAACATATACAAAAGGGGAGAAACTTGCATCACAGTGGTGCAGCACTGTTTTCATTATTGGCCTTCTTGCCCACTCCAATATATCTGTTCATTTCACCTCCCAAAAGCATTTGTCTAGGTAGTGATACTGGATCAAGGTAGTTCCATTGTAGCAGCAAGAGGGATAAGTTACTCCTCTTCCTCAACAGAAAACGTTGAATGCTACCAAAAGTACACCATCTTGCCTCATTGATATTAATAGACTTTAGTAACAGAAGCTGACAAAAAACATAAAGAAAACTTCCCCAATCTGGCATCCTTCAGATCTGGGATTGGAACTCCCTGAATTCTCAATATGTGTGGAGGTTGCCACTTAGAAAAGGTAGCCTATTAATCTATTTTTATTCCCAATGAACAGATTTTTGTGTCAGTTAACTAAATTTTGTGCTAAAAGCATACATTTCTGACTTTGGGGATTCTTAACCAATACCTAATAATGAATAAATATGTGTTTAGTTCATTCGTAGATGTTTTATTTTAGCATTCTTTCAGCAGACATGGTAATAGGCTATCCATAGAATAGAAGAGATACAGTAGTATGAAAGCCATGAGAAGCAGGTATGGTGAAACCAGGAGTCATTTACAGATACTGCCTGCCAGATTTTACAATAACTCTACTTTGTCACTTGAGTAAGATGAAAAGCTTGAGAGTTTTACACACTCTTTGCTTTCTGAATTCAAAAATGATTGGACAATAGGTATGGTTTGCTACTAATGTATTTGTAGTCCGCTGATTGCATATTACTTGAAAAGAAATGGGATTCCAAGTTCTATCCATATTCTTTTCTGTTCTCAAAAAAAGAATAACTGTATTTTTCTATCCTTATAAGATCTTTTTGCAGCAAGCCAATTAAGAAATCAAAAAGCTGAAATATTTCCTTTATTTTACTTACATACATACATACATACATACATGTGTGTGTGTGTGTGTGTTTTCTTAAGTTTTTGCGGGTACTTACATTTAAAACTGAAACAACTGTGGGGGCCTGACTCACAGACGGACACAATACAAAAGCCTGATGATGGCAGATGAGATTCTGCCAAAACGTTGCTACAACTTTAAAAGCACAACTATAATGACGTGGGAAAATACCCGAACAAAATATATATATATGTGTGTGTGTGTGTATGTATGTATGTATGTATATTTTCTTAAGTTTTCGTGGGTACTTACATGTATGGTATTCAGCTTTTCTTGGGTATTTTCCCACGTCATTGTAGTTGTGCTTTTAAAGTTGTAGCAACGTTTCAGCAGAATCTCATCTGCCATCATCAGGCTTCTGTATTGTGTTCGTCGAACACTATACAGATAAACGCAATACAGAAGCTTGATGATGGCAGATGAGATTCTGCCAAAATGTTGCTACAACTTTAAAAGCACAACTATAATGATGTGGGAAAATACCCGAACAAAGCCAAATACCATACATGTAAGTACCTGTGAAAACTTTTAAATATAAATATAAATATATATATATATATATATATATATATATATAGAGAGAGAGAGAGAGAGAGAGAGAGACAGAGAGAGAGAGAGAGCCAATTTTGACTTTCCATTTTGCTTAGTAAAAAATTTATTTTCTCCTACCTTCATCATCTTCCAATTATTTCATTGTTTCTATTCTTATCTTCCCTGATCTGATGATTGCTTAACATGCCTGACAGTGTAGTTCAATACACTTGGAGTACATTAAGCTAAAATAGATTAGACTAACTTTATAAAGAATGTTAATGAACTTGAGCACCTGCTTTTATAAAACTTTTGGATTTTCTTCAGTACTGTTGTTTTAAAATTGTGGAATCTTCTGTCTGTAACATAGTGAACTGTTTTATTTTGACTCTTAATTTTTAAGGCTGTCATTTTGTTATGTCATATGTTTTCAGGCAAAACAAGGAATTACAATGATAAGGATAGTTAAAAATAAAGAAAAATCAATTCATTTGAGATCTGACCTTGCCTTACTTGCTATCTCTATTTTACCTAATAGTAGCAAAATATAAAATACAAATATTATCTCTAAATGGTGTAATTGACAGAAAGGCAAGATAAGATCATAAAACCTTTTTAAAAAATAGATTATTGTAACAATACATAAACTTATATCACTGTTCTAGCCTGTTGCTTTAACCACTATCGCTCCCCAAATATTATATAATAATAGTATATTAAATATAACAATATATTAAGATGTATAAAAAGTGCATTTAACAAGGAAACAAGAACAAAAAATTAAATATAAAATGCAGATGTTGTGTCAGAGACCTGCCCTAGGATTTCCATATAGCCAACTTGATTCTGGCATCATGGAATTGCCCCATTCTATTGATAACTGCCATGTCTTCCTCTTAGACCACTTCCTGCTTATTAAAGTGCAAGAAGCAAATTTCCCTTTTTTGTTCTGGGCTCATCTTCTCTTCCCCACTCCCAGGAGCAAAGCACAAATTGATGCTGGAAGGGCAAACAGTTTTGCCAAGGCGAAGCCGAGGGAAGGTTCTCTCTCGAGTAGGACACAAGCCCAAACGGATTGGCAGCAAGGGCAGCCTCAACATTCAGAATAAGGCCTTCCAATGCCAGGTGTGCGAGATCTTTGTCAACTCAGAGACACAACTCAAACAGGTAAGCAGATCAATCTAAACACTTTTCTGATTGTCTGGAGGACTGTAATGAGGAGCATGCTGAATTTTGGATATTTTTGAAGGAAGCATTTTAAGATGGAAATAAAAAGGGGAATAGAGCATTAATCTTTCCACCCTACTTCCACTCCCAAATTTCAGCTTAGACCTTTCATTAAATATCTATTAAGATATTTAATGAAGTTAAGAGAGGAAATTACATTGCAAGCAGAAATTTTACTATTCTGAATTGCAGGCTAAAGCAAAGATTGCATTAAGATACCTGAAGCATCATCCCAACAGTTCTTGTAAAATAAACAAAATCACATCTTAAGGGGAAGTCAGGGTGAAAAAGGAACATGGAAGGCCAGCTGCTCATATCTTTCTCTACCTTAAATTCCTCTGATCCAAATATTGTCCTAGGCAGTTTTCCATTCTCATCAAATTTGAAGTTTATATAATACTTGCCTTCCAGAAAATCCTACACAAATGGCTTTTCCAATGACAAGAGAATGATCAGAATTAAGTGCTTCTTTATATAATATCTAATTGATTAATTAATTGCAAATACTGTGTATAATTTGAGTAGGAACAAGAAGGCTAAAAATCAGCAGCACACCAAGAACAATGATACAGAGAACCTTTTATTCCACTTATCCCCATTTAATGGACATCAGATGTAATTGGGCAAGATTTCTGTCTGAACAACTTCCTGAAATAACAGACAAATCTTTTCAATCCAAAGCAGTCCATGCTAAATGTTACATTTACATTACATTTACATTAATTTCATGCCATCATGTTGATTTACCTTATTTGCATAATGATCTGAATATACTAATATAGTGAAAATTACATCATTTGCATTTATTTACGTCATTTGTGTAATAACATCATTACCCAAATAATGACATCCACGTCAAAGTGTGTCGTTTGCATAATGACATAATGACACAAATCACCATAAATGATGTAATTTGCAATTTAATCACTCCTGAGGAATAATAGACACCCCTCCCCCAGTGGGGAGATTTTACTGTATTAGTAGCATCTCTAATAACTACAATTTCATACACACACAGAGTAAATAGCAACTTAATTCTTCAGACACTTTTTAAAAAGCAGCAGCACAGGAACAGAATTTAAAAATAACTAACAAAAAGAGAAAACTTACTGTTAGAAGAGAGCATTTGTTTTGTAGAACAGGAGAATATTTGAAGAGGAATTATTTGATTAAGTAAGGAAACGTCATAGAAAAGGGTTGGAGACCATTCAAGAGGCTGAGTGCAGCTGAGAAGATTCTCTTTTCCAGAGAGATACAGCAGAAACAGGCACAAGAACCTCTCTGGCAATCTTCAACGTTTTGGTAGGCTAAGCTGATATAACAGTGTTTCAAATATCCCATTTCAGCCACTCAGGAAAGCATGCACTCTAAAAATTGACATTTGGGGTGCCATCTTGAAGTTTTTTGCCATAAGCAAAAAAATGTACCAATAAATCGCTTTCTGCTAGCCTCTTATTTTGTGCTTCCCTGTTTTAATAGTAATAAACAACATAAGGAATATAGATATAATTAAAATCCAAACAGTTAACTAATTTGTGTTTCCCTTGTCCAATTTTTGGTCTCTGCACAATTATTTTATCCAATATTGTTTCCAGCAAGATATAGGCAAGTAATGTCTAGATGAACAGAAAAGAAAGGAAGTACAAAATAGGAGGACTCACTTTAAATTTAAATAGAGCATTTTGAACGAGCCTTGAAATAGGCCTAAAATTAATTATCCTGTTCTGCATTTATCTTATTAAGGAAAAGATTCAAAGACAGATATATACACAGTTCTCACCACAAAGACAGAGTAGTATCTATCAGGAGACAAAAGTGTCAGAGCAAAATGTCAAAAATACCAGAAACCTGAAGTCAAAGCAATATTAAAAGCTTGTCATCATGACCCTGTTAGTCCAAGCTTAAGCAGAACATAATTTCAACATAATTGAAGACACGTTTTCCAGTTCCTTCATCAAATAAAAACATAGAATAGTCTAAAGAACTGTCATTGGAAAGTTTACTAAAGATGACAGAAGGATATCAAGGTGCTTTTATACATAGATAATGGTGGGAGCTTTTGTTTTTTTCATCTACAGCATATGAGCAGTAGACGTCACAAAGACAGGCTTGCAGGGAAGCCACCAAAGCCCAAATACAGCCCGTACAGCAAACTGCAGAAGAATACTGCCCTGGCAGTGAGTATTCTCAAGGTATTTGTCACAGAAGGTGCCAGGTAACTCTGGGGTGTATGGAAAATGTGAGGGACAATAAGGAAATTCCCCCGGTGTCTTAATTATTCTTCAAAATCCAGTCACCTACTCAGTGGAGAATTGTGTCTGAATGTTAAATTGTCTCATCCTACAACAAAAGTACAGATAGTGCTACTCTCAGCAACATTCGGAAACTACAGTGAGAAACAACTGCTTGCATGAGAGGAAACAAGAAAAGCAGTGGGACAGATCAGATCAAGAGGTTACAATTCCCAGTATTCCTTTTCTTTTTATGCATCTACTTGTAGTGCATAATTAATTTAGTGGAAGTAATTGTAGCAGGACTGTTACAGTAGCTGTGACACAGATAGCTGTTTAAAAAGTATTGGGCAAATACAGGGATAGATTTACCACTGTTTTATGTATATATGAAAAGCCCTCCAGCTGTTGAGCAGAAAAAGAAAAAAAGGATGGGCTTTATATTCTTAATAGGAAGAGCCATTTTAAAGGATAAGGAAAGCTATAGTTGGAAGGAGAAGCTTTTCACTTATCTAGCTATACGACAGCCTTAATCTCCTGCACATATACGTGCACACATAAATACACACAAACACGCCCACCCACTACACCTGGCCTCTTCACTGTGGGCAATAGATGGATATTTGAGCTGATTCAATAGGGCAACTCACTATATTCTTTTAAACTTCATCCTACTTTGAAAGTAAAAGAATTTTTGTCATAATAAAGTCATACGGTATTACTGTCAGCCAAGGATAGAGAATATGTGGCTCTCCAGATGATGTGAAAATATAATTCACAGCATTCTTCACCATTCATTGTATTGTTGAAATATATTGAGCAACATTTGGAAGGCTACATATTAGCCATTCTTATTTATAGCCATTTGCATTTATAGTATTCATAAAGTACTATTAATTCCCTACTTCAGAGCTGAATCAGGCTGTCAAATAAGTTTTGATACTGAAGCCCCTGGTTTAAACTATTTACTGCAATATTAAAACTCTTCTCTATGTTCCCCTTGTCTTTTGAAGCTGCTTTGCTCATGTACCATATCTATCTCTTTGTGCTTCTTCCCTGTCCCTCATTCTCACTCTTCACAGTCCAAAGTGGCTCTGCAGAAGCATCTTACGAAGACCTTGGCTGCCCGGTTCCTGCCAAGTCCCCTGGCATCCGCCACTGTGTGTACTTTGCCCAGTCCATTAACTCTCCGACCAGCTGCTGCTACTCTCTTCCAAGCACCCATCTTTGGACCAGCACTTTTTCGATCTCCCCCAGGCCCTGTGCGAGCGGCTACAGGCCCCATTGTTTTTGCCCCTTACTAGAAAAACCCCAAAGGTTGTTTGGGTGGGGAATTGTAGACCATAGCTGTACAAAGAAAATTGGGGAGGGCAGGTAACTTTACAGGGCTGTATTCTGAACAAAGAAAAGGCAGAATCTTTGAACTGTTTGAAATGGAATTTGTTTGTTTGAGATTTCCACTTATGTCATTAATTCAATTATACTTGCAAATAACTTTTCCTATTGTCTGATTCTCCCACAATGCACCAATCTTTCTAACTCATAGTATATCTAGAAGCACAATCTCACTTGTCCAGATGGTCATGTGGTAAAGTCTAAAGTATGCATTCAAAATATCTGTAAACTAAAAAGTATCTGTCATTTTAAACAGAATTCTATTAGGAATTAGGAATTTGTGTAATTGGAATTCCAAAGAGGCTTCTTTTCCAAAATGCACCTTTATGAAAATCAGATTTGGATGCAGTTCCTAATTCAATTCACATTCCTTTTCCCACAATTACAAATTTAAAGAAAATAGTAATGATGGACAAACATGTATTGTTCTCTTTGTGAGTTATTAAGACAACCCTATATCTCACAAAGGAACTGAAATGGGTTTTTGAATTGAAGGAGAGAAAGGAGAAGAAAATATCTGTTTAAGTATGGGCACAAGACAGAGAGAATAAGAAAAGTGCTATTACGTAGGTAAAAAAGTATAAATTGAGGCTTTTTTTGCTTATGTATGGAACAAGAATGGGATTTAAACAAAGAAGGGTATAGAGATAGAATTATTTCAGATCTTAAGTCAGCCTTTCCCAGTTGGGTGTCCTTTCAGCTGTATTGGCAAGACCCAGAATTTTGAGCCAACCTGAGAATTCTTGTAGTTTCAACATAATCAAAAGGTACCTGGTGGGGAAGATTGTCTGGAGACCATCTATATGTATATTATGGTGTGTATTGCCTAGGGTGAAGGAATGGCAAGAATATGGAACCCTGTAGAAAATGCACAGTGGGTTCATACATAACTGTCATGTGTCCTTGAACATTTGAAAAAACTTATTTCCCAATTTCTGTTATCATATTCACAGTAGTCTAACAAATCACTGCTGGGATCTACTTAAACGTACTGAATGAAGAAGAAAGACTGGAGCCAGGTTTTCCATGATGATGTCATTCATAGAAGGATTAATATCAGGAATGTAAAAGTAGTAAAGTTCAAGTTTGAGGACAGGTGGGTTTCAGATTTTAGAAGGAAAATCCAAAACATAAAAAGTTACTCTATTAGAAATATGTTACTAAGCACTAGTTCCAATATAATGCTTTTGAATTTACTGAATTTATTACAAGTATGCATATTGCAATTTTGTTCAAATGAGCTAATATTGCTTACTCTCAGATAATATTGTATGCTGCAGTTTTCTAGACCTTGTTGGTTGACTGAAAAAATGTACCTAGTTCATAAATATCTAGGACTGTAGTAGTGGGTCAGAGATTATTGCCCTATTCCCCATTGCAATGCATAGGATGTTGCTGCTCACAAACAAAATTCCACAAGAACGTTGGAAGAGATGTATATACATAGTAGCCATTCACTTCAGTAAATGAAGCAAGCCATGGACAATCTTCCAATAAGTTATTGGATATTGGAGTTTATTTTTTCACTTGCCTAAGTTATGGATATCAGTCAAATCAAAGTATAAATTAAAATCTGTTGGTTGAAACTTTCTTCAGTTTTGCTTGCAGCTGTAGTAATCCCTGATATCTTAAGGGAAATTTTTCAGGGCAGTTCTTTAGATTTGATCATTTTAGGGGGAGTGGGTGCCTGTAGTGCTGTTCTGCATTTTGAGTGGTTGTCTGTAGTACTGTTCTGCATTTCTCATTATAGTGCTCACTTGTGCAAATGAATTTTGATATTTGAAAAGTGAGAGGAGTTATTTGGAGAGATTTGGCAGAACACTTTTCTACTCCAGGAAAGAAAAGCAGGGAATTTTATCTTATGTGAGGGACCTCAACTATGAGGTTTGAACTGTGTAACAACAGGTGATGATTTACCAAATGCAAGAGTGTTCAACTACTTGTTTAATTGCTGGTTGGTTGTGTCATCCTGGAATGAATGTTCCGTGTTACTTGGCAGAACATTTCAGAATATCACTTTACTGCGTGTTGATTGTGTGTTGATATGTCCAGAAGCAATAGAATAAATACAGGAAAAAGACAGCAGATTTTTAAAAACCTGTTAGACAACCACATATTAAAGAGTAGGTGGCTCAAGACATTTTGAGCTAACAATATGAGCAAATTTCGTTGAGGAGTAACTGGCAGATCCAGCAGGATATACGATTCAAGGTCATGAGGTTCCAACAATTCCTACCCTCTTCCTGTAGCCATGCTTTATCACTTCTGCCACTCATTCAGACTGGCAGTAGCTCTCCAAAATCTTTCGTTTCTGTAGTTGTAGATAATTGTACAAGCAAGTCTTCTCAAACTGGTGCCTTCCAGATGTATTGAGCCAAACTATATGCTGGATGTGAATAGAGAGAGTTTTAAATCCTGACATCTGGGGAGCATTTTGTTGGGAAGGCATGTTTAAGCTAATTATACTTAATGTTTCATACTCAAGATTGCTTTTGAGGATTCTCTTTACTTTTTCCTTTGGAACCCTCAGTTCCTTAAAACCTGCCTTAACTCAAAATCTGGGACTATTTGATGCTACAGGAAAGCCATAGGAAAAGACCATGATTGTCACACCATTCTTATAAACTTTCCAAAGGTATATAGTCTGACCATTATTGAGGTTCTTCAGTGCCAATTCTATTATATTATGAAACTAATCACTTTAACAAGACATCATGTGAAGCTAAGATTTTTTCCTTTGATCCAGTATTTCAGTAAATGGGTATAAATCTCATAAAGTTGTCAACTGATGCACATCCTAAATACAAAGCTAACTAGTGGCAAGAAAGTATTATTGGATAGAGCTGAAATAAAACGAGCAATTATTGATGGCTACAACTAAGTGATGAAACATTCCAATCTATGCAAAATACTAATGGAATGGTTGTTATTTGGTTTCCAGGCCTGTGTTATGTTGTTTCTATCCAAAAGACAAGGATGAGATCTATGGCCAAAATCTATCTATACATAAAAACAAAGGCATTGCTGTCACAGTGGTCTTGTAGATATGGAATGTTTCTTTTCATCATCCCTTTCTATTTATTAGATATGGAAATGTGCCAATTGGTTCAGCCTGCTGAAACATAATATTGCCATGAGGAGCAGTGTTTACTAGCTGCCTACAAAGTGGTAAATTTTGAGTGCCAGGATAACAGAGCTGTCCGAGAACAATATCATCTGTCAGTCCATTTACAATGCAGTCTAGTACTTAAATTATGTGAAAACAGACACAAAAATACAGTATTTGATGTAAAATTTATAGATCTGGGAGATCCACTTAAAACCATCCATACTGTGTTTAAGAGCAAACACTTTACTAAGTGTGAGTGTAGAAAAATAACTACTTGTAGGAGTAAAAATGGTTGTTATCTAAATAGTACCCATGATCTCACCAAAGCATACAACTTGCAAGTCAGTTTTGCCAGTATGTCTATAAGAATGAGGAGAGCAGGGGGAGAAATTCTGATGGATTCATGGGGAAAAGTATAAGATGGTCTCATGTCTAAACATTCAGCTTAATATAATGAATACGTTTTCTTGCAAAATTGGATTCATTCTTTAAAAGTGATTGCTTTCTTCATCTGTAGAATATTGTCATAAAACTATTTGCACTTTTTTGTGATTTTGTGTTGAACAGTAACTGTTTCCAAAGCCAGTTACCTTCTGAGGGAAAACATGCAAATCCTCTCAGAATTCAACTAACACCTGGATAAAATTGTTACATATTCACCAAACCTTTGCTTCCAGCTGCTCTTAAAGTTACTTCCTAAATACTGTACTTTCAAATCTGAAACTTTGTTTGTAGCTGACAGAAATACTGCTAGATTGCACTAATTTGTTTAACTTGCTCATTTCATTATAGGTTTTGCAAATATAGTGGCAGGTTCATTTTGGGAACATGGTTAGGTTACTTTATAATTCCAACAGCTTTCTGCAAGCGGGCTGGTGATAGAAAAATGACTCTTGGAAAATAATATTTGACAAGTGGCAAAAACAGGCAGAAATGGGGATAGGAACAAATAAAGAGAACACAAGATTACCAGATACCACTTAACATTTCTCTCCCTTGGCTTTTCTCCCCAACCATGAAATAGAATCTTTTTTTTTTCTTTTAATCTCAGCATCTCAGGATTCCACAACAGCTGTCAAGATGACTCCCCAATAATCCTAAAAATATCTGAAAATATTGGGAGTGGTTCTGTCAATTTAGCCCAGAGAGCTTCAGATGGGAAACTATTGCCACAGTTAGCCATTTCTAACTTTTTCAGGTTCTAGCTAGATTTACAGCACAATTCTGTGCATGCTTTCTGAGCTTCATGTTAATAAGTTCAGTGCAGTTTCTGATTCTGTAATTTTGTTTATGATTATAACCTTGACAAATGCTGGCTTTCATTACATCAGGAAAGTAGATGTGGTAGATTAAACAATATAGGAATTTGCAAGGAAATCTATGGTTGAATCAGAGAATTGAATCAAACCAGGTATAGAGGACTATAATGCTTATGATAGATTCATTTCAGGTTCTTGCCAATGTTCTCTGTTGTTTAATGTTAGTCCGCTTCAATGTCCCTCAAGCCTCTGCTGCTTCATATCAGGTATATTTTCATAATACAAGTAATTAAAAGAATAGGAAATGTTTAATTCTTTTTTTAAAGTGCCTTATTCAATTGGGCAGATTTTAAAAAAATGATTGCAAAAACATGTGCTTCCCCCTCATTCTAGTATCTTTTGCATCATCCATACAAATTTGTGCATATTTAGCTCATAATAAGATTCTGTAATATGGTAGCAATATTAGAGGTGACCTTCTTATAACAGAAAATATTTGTCTTGCTCTGCATGAAATGCATTGTGACTAGGTTACTATCTCAGCTGCTACTGCTAATATTATTCTATCTGAATAATCAGGTGGAAATGTTTATTTTACTGGGCTTATAGGTCATTTTAATTACTATTGAGTCCAAGAGGCATATATACCTGACATTTGTAAATTAGATTCAAACATATGAATAGTTATAAAATCAGAAGCATATTAATGTACATAAATACTGGAAGTATTTATTATAGTAATTTAAAATATATATCTTAATGATCTTACAATACCCCAGCTGCCAAGGCCTGCTAATCAGCCAAATTTTAATAGTCTTCTTAAAAGCCAATAAAGTAAGAGCTATTTGACTTTCTGGGGGAATGTCTCTATGTTCATTAAAAAATAAAACGTATGTGTTATATACTCAATATAAATATGTAAATAATTGCAGTAGCTACTTGCTTGTGCTAAGTAAGAATCACATTCAGGTGATCAAAAAGGAAATTTATACATTAGGAAAAAGTTGGTTGGCTAAATTTCTCAGATAGCCAAAGCACTACAGTTAGACTAAAGAGGGAGAAATAAAATTGATTGGTGAGGTGGGACCCAGACCCTTAATAAGTTAGGATGTTGCATTTCCCCATGTTAGTGAGTTATTAATACCACAAAGGACTACCACAGGATACATCTTTGGAATGGGATTGTCCTGTTTTCCAGAACTAATTGCATTGTGATCCTAAAGTTGAGCCCCAGTAACCCTAGCAACTCTGAGCAGAATTTAGAGGCACACCTTGCTCTGAAAAATCAATACATCTAGCTAGTACAGGTTTTGTGTTATAAATTCCAAAACATTGGGACTGTAGATTTGTAATGAGTAGACTGGAATAAATTGAATGTTACAAAAAGATTATAGGAATCTGGCTCAGTATGGAAAAGGCCTTTAATAAAAGAATGAAATGGGGTTACAAAGAAGAAAAGATGTGTGGTTTGATTACAGAGTGGAAAATAAGTTAACAGAAGACAAATACTGACAGATTATATTGTAAGAAAAAATACCAAATCATAGCTGGAATAATCTACCTATAGATAATGTAAGGAACTGTGATAGGCTAATATTTTGTTTGGCATATTAATAAGTTGCAAAAGTACTTTACTCAATGATTCAGCAAATGCTCCAGTTTTGTGGATGTGGCACTGGATGTACTATATTTTTGTGGCATTATCACTTACGTTTGGAGCATAGCCATTTGCAATGTATATAAAAGTCTCATTTTCTATTTTTGCCATATACATAGATAGTTATTTATGGGAAGCTTGATAAATTGCATGAATCCTACATTTGTTTACCAAAACAAGCCATTATGCAAAAACAAAAAAAGCCAGCTTCACCCTGCAGTATTCCATAGAATAAGTCTAACTTTTCTCCACTCTGGTGATCTAGTTTGACTGATGCAATGATGTTTTCAAAATCCAAGAGGGTCTGAAAACAGGCCTCTGCTTTAGTTGTGTTGCTTTCTTTGGGATGCTACTTTGGGTTTCACAAAAAAGATTCTTACAGCAACCCTGAATGCTACCTGCAGGATTCTGCTTTATCTTTTAGTGGCCTGGATATGCTACTTGAATATTACTGTAAAGTTCCAAGCTTCTTATAATGACCTTTATACACATCTTCAACTAACTTACAGGAAATTTTCCATTTATCTGAATGCCATCTTTCCTGTTGGCTGATTTGACAAATCCTTTGGCCTTTCACTGTGATTCCCCCCATTTCCTTTCTCATTCAGAGCACTCCAAGGATGGTTCCATTAGCTGTGTATCTCCCTTTTCTGAAACTCCTTATGCTACTGCGTTGAAATATTTGACCTATCACTGTGCTTTCCTCCCATGGAGTGGTGTGTTGTTTTGATCCTTTTTCCAGATATATGAACTAGAGTCTAGACTACTTTTTAATAGATTATATGGGTTGTTTCATACACCTCGTTGGAAGTCTACACACTGATGTTGTGGAAATGAATATACACGAGCAGTATATGTACACAAATACATGTTATAAGATACAAGTACAAAACATGGAGTGAACTCTGGCTTCTTATGACTGTATCGTGTATTGTAGCAGGTTGTTCTTCAACATTTGATTTTCAAAGAATTCTTTATCGGGTCCACAGAGAGAAAATAGGATTAAAGAAGTAAAATGCTTGCCTTTTGTGAAACAAAAAAAAGAATCTGCATTGCTCAGAACAAGTAACTTGTAAGGCAAAATGGCAGAAGTACACCTTTGTTAATAGACATCTTACAAAATATCCAGCACATGTAAGTTAAGGCATTCTAGATAAAATTCTGATAAGCCAGAAATCTGCTCTTGATTCTATCACTCAAATCTTTTCCTTTTCTTTATAGTTCTAACTTTATCTCAGCCCCTTGTCTCTGAATGTGCTTGCTTTCTGTCCAGTTGAAAGACTTTCATCCATCACTTTTCTCATTTTTCTTGTTTCCTCCCCCTTTTTTTCCAGTGCTGTGCTTCACTGTTCTGGGTGAAAATAGAAGGTCATAAAAGCACCAGTGCACCTTGAACCCTAGTGGTGCTGCTTGTAGTTTCATTGTCTTATCATTGGTATAGATTTTCCAGCAAACTGTTGGCCTAAATGCAGCTGGCCCTTAATCCTGTTCTGGCACTAGGGTTTTTGATATATTTCGCACTTTAACCCCTAGAAGCCATTTCTTCTGCTAATAATACTATAGCAAGAAGCTGCTTTAGGAACACAGTGTGGATGCTTTCTTTTATAGCCCTAACCCTCTGTATCCAAAGCATTAATGCCTTCATATTTAGTATAGAGTATAATATACTCTAGGTAGTGCGTGAGAGCACTTAGGCCATAGCTCTTAGTAGTGTGTGAGCCCCCTACTCCCAACCAATTTTTTTTAAAGTGATGTGCAACATTTAAACTTTTTTTTTTTTAAGTGAAAAGACATTCAAATGACCTTAGGGACATGGCCAGTATATTGTTTTTCCTCTGCCCACTGATGATTCAATGTATATTTTTGATGTACCATATAAATAAAAATAAATATATATATACACACACATACACACACATATATATTATTAAAAATGTTGAAATAAAAGTAAAAATATTTTGATAATCAAATTTACTTGATCTCCTGTGTTGCTTGATTGATAAATTCAAATTGTTGGGCTACAGATGTGTTAGATTCAATCTTCGACCATGGGAGTTCACTGAGGGAGTTTGGGCCAGTCACATTCAGCCCAAAAGGCCACTGTTTTAGGGAAAATTAGGGAAGGGTGGTCCATAAATAGCCTTGAACTACTGGGTGAAAGGATATAAATTAAACATTTTAATAAAAGGAAACAGCTGTCAGTTCTATTGACATGGTAATGGATGATGTGATATATCTGCAGTTCATCTGCAGGTTGTATTGGACTGCAATTTAAAATGCCTTGGGAACTTTTTAATTTCTTCAGTTAATGCAGTGAATCCATTATTACTACTAGGAGTCTATTATATGATTACAACAGTGTACAAATTTGATCAATGACAATTAATTTCAGAGCTGGTATCTGTCACAAAAGGTCCAAGAGAAGTATCTTTATACAATGTACATAAGGCTCTTGAACCAATACTTGACTAAAAGAATACTGTGACGATGAAGGCCTAGTCTGTACAAATCTTAGATGAGATAAATGAAATTATTCTTGGGTTACACCATTAAAATTGTACCTAAAATCTCTCGGGCTGTTGAAAAATAGTTATAATGAGGGATTCTCCACTAAGATCCTTTTCATCTCAGTTTTATTGGTTTAGTGACTTCTTGGTGTTGGTGTTGGTAGTGGGAATAGATCTTTATTATGAGCCACTTACACGTCCAACTGAGGCATGCTTTATTGAATGCAATACATTTTGTTGTATTTGCACAACACATGCAATCCAAACCAGACTTTGGCTTACTGCAACAAAAAATACAACCATAGATTAAAAACATAAAGGTTAAGCTATATAGCTAAAAGTATATAGGCAAAGACAGTTTTCCTCTGAATTCTCTTCCAGATGTTGCATTTCCTCACAGTTAAGAGTCAGTGGGAAAGAACTGACTTATCAATGCAGTAGAAATTCTATACGATCTCTTTGCAATGAACGAAATATAGAATAAATTGACAACTCCCATTTATTTCTAGCAGCCTTGTTTAGGATAGTTTTTGAGTGCACTGCTCTATTTAAACATGTAAATAAATACCAGGGAAGAAAGCTCCAAAAACAATTCCATCTAGCCCAAACCAAATTGTTTTACCTTACAAAGAACTTAGTCTATTGAACCCAGGCCTTGGAGCTAAGGGTAGTTTGGAGTTCTTTTTAGATCTATATAGTTTACAGCCAATGAACGTTCTTACCAAAGGAATACATTGCTGGCCAATACGCTCGTCAATGTCTGGTCTCATCAGTTTGCTACATTTAGTTTCTATAAGCTCAGATCTGTATTTTCCAGAGTTCTTGATGATCTCTTTGTGGTCTTTGTTTAAGTTTGCAATTGATGATCATTATACCTCTTACGGAATAGAACATCATATCCCCTACATGCCATCTTTGACCTTCTAGAGGCACTAAGAGAAGATAAACATGCAGAGGTATTCTTGCTATGTGCCCACACAAATACATGCCAGCTGAGCTTTCTATAAACTAACTTGAAACACAAAACAACATGTTGCTTCAGCCAATTTATTTTTTAATTGCAGCATGTGTCTGTAAGTGAGAAATGGTAGTTGGAAGGGAAGCATGTTAGTTCTTTATTTGGCTCTTAATTATTTCCCCTCTACACACAAACATATTTTTCGCAGTCTGGCTCTTCAATCAGAAATCAGTTGCAAGAATTAAAATGTTATGAAAGAAAATAGATAATAAAGGGGAAGATAAAGTATCTGCCCCTTTATTTCCTTCTGCAACGTCTCTATACAAATTAATTTATTCTCATGGTTTCTCTATGAACATTTAGCAACAATGAGGTAAGTTACATTAATATGATGGGCATTACTTCAGAATATAGTACAAGTACTCCTCAATTTATAACCATTCATTTAGTGATTGTTTGAAAGTACAACAGCCTGAGAAAAGTGACTTATGACCATTTTTCACATTTATCATTACTGCAGCATCCCCAGCCACATGATCAGAATTTGGACAGTTTCTCATATATTTATGAGGATTGCAATGTCGTGGGGTCACATGATCATCTTTTGAGACCTTCTAATAAAGCCAATGGGGAAGCCAGAGTCACTTAAATGTGTTACTAACTTAACTGTGTAGTGATTCGTTTAACAACTGCAGCAAGAAAAAAATATAAAATGGGGCAAAACTCATTTAACTGTAGTGCTTAGCAACATAATTTTTGATCTCGATTGTGGTTATAAGTTGAGGACTACCTGTATTGTACTGCAACACAATTTTAATTCTTATAGACATTTTTAATATTCATTTTGCAAAATACGTAAGATTTTTTTTAAAAGGATTGTTTCATAAAGACCTTAAATGGAAAATAATTATCTTTGAATTTTTCAACAAATATTTTGCCTATAATCATAACTTTATTAAACTAATTACAATGCCATTTTTGTCCAATTTCAATCTTTCTGTTTAAATCCTTCCCAATCCTCCCTCCCTAATTTATTGGAAAAACTGGAAAAATAGTTATATTCACATTGATGCTGGAAAAGCTAAAATATACTTTATTTATTTATTGGTGTCATCTATTCTGACTGGATTGTGTTCTGTATTGTATTCAATAAAAGTTGATATTACACAAACAATTCAGAGCAGTGTAGAATCTGTTTTTAATCTGCATTTCAATAATTCATAAGCAACTAACAGAAATCATTTCTCAATGCATTTAATCTTATTCTGAATTGAATCCATTTTATCATGATATCAATTATATGAGTTGTTACATCCATTATCCAGATCAGGAACACAAGGTCACAGTGTTTGGAAAAGACATTCACAAAACAAAATCAAATGCAGATCAAGTTAATGATACATAAAAGATCACTTAAAAACTATTATCCCCAATGTGCTTTTCCAAACTTTCTATTTCCTCTTCTCCACAAGTTGGTCTCCTTATAAAAGTACAGTTGGCTTCTAAAAAAACCTAAAAACCTAAAAACCTAAAAAAATTCTAGAATCTGCTAATTCAGGAACATGGAAGATGGTGGATTAACTTGGCCAGGAAGGCTTCAATACCGACTGAAGGAATGTTCCATTCTTCCTCACGTTGCTATATCCATGGCCCATCTCACACTTTTCCACAACCTAATATATTTCTGGGAAGGCTGGGATATTTCTACCACACTACCCTTCAGGTTTCAAATCAAGAATACAACTTAGTACCCCTAACAGCTATTTTCAGATTTAAAATGTGGATTCTTTAAACAGTAAAAAAAATTAAAAATGGTCTGAGTAAAAGAATGTTAAAAACCCAATCTTTAATGCAGTGTATTGACCATTTAATATACTAGGTACTGAAGAGGTACTATCTGCTTGATTTTTTTTTTTTATTATTTCAAGTGAAAAGTGAAGAAAAGGTTCTACACTCTTGTTTTGGATTTGGAAAGTTATTTCTACCAAAACAAAAACAAATGATATAGAGACTACAGGAACAAAAGAAGTGCCTTATATGGTATCTGCTACTGGTTTCTGCTCTGTGGCAAGGCCAGCCTTGCCCTACATGCGTACATTTTTACCAGCAATAGTGGGTCCAACGACTGGGTTTCATCCATCCACAGAACCACTGCTTTTGTTCTTGCGGCTGAGCGGGAAGGTGGACTTGCTCTGTGGCTGTGTCATTTTGCTGGCTAAGTAAACAAAGGGGTCAATGAGACTCCGACGGTCAGCAACTGAGGTTTCCCACAGTTTTACTTTCTCCGTCTTTGCCCAGTGTTGGGCTATATCATGATCCACACGGCGTTGATCCTGCAAATCACATTTGTTGCCTAAAACCACAATAGTCACCTATGAAGATTGGAGGGGAGAGAAAAAAAAATCTAACTAGTACAACGTCAAATGCACAAAAACCTCCAAATCCCAGGATGCTCTTATATAAATTTTATTAAAGCATAAGAACTATCAAAAAGTAATACAAAGTAAAGAAAGAAAAGAAAAAAGGACAGAAAAAGTAAAAAGAAATTTTAAAAATCTTCCAATTTCCTTTGCACCAAATACAAATATGACCACATAATTATTTTTTTAATCTATGATTAATAAAAATGTTCTATTATGTAATTTTTTTTACATAATGAAAACCATAATCAAAAGCTCACTTTTTCTGTTTCATGGAAAAATCAATAAGCGGTTTTTGAGACAACAATAAGTGTAGATGTTGTTTCTTCTCTAATCAAGGTAGTCAATTTAACCTTAGCTGCAAGTTCCATCATTTTTACCATCCATTCCTCCATTGTGAATCGAATCCCAAGATGCTCATGACATGGTGGAACAAGGCCACCCGGATTATTGAGTCAAGGGAAAGCATTTTTCCCCCTTCAGACACTGATTTGTCAGCTAAAGGTTGCTTCTCGAAAGGGTCCTTCAGTGCACTTGAAAACAATCCCAGCATGATTACTGGTGACATAAATGCCCTTTTTAAAAAAAAATGTCATTCCTGTTCTTAGCGCCTGCCACCCAAATTGTCTGCTTCAGGATCCTTCCATTTATACCCTTCTCTGAGAGACTCATCCTTGGCAACTGTACCATTTAGCTGACCTTGGTGGGTTTGAAAGTTAAGCAAGGTTGGAACTAGTTAATGTTTGGGTGGGAGACCACTAGAAATTCCCAGGGCTGTGGATTCGACTGAGAATGCAAAAAGGAAAGAAAAAAGAAAAAGGATCCCATGAAAATACAATGGCAAATTATTTCCGCATTATTGCTGAGCTTGACCAAACAGAAACTTACACCAACATCACAGATCTTGTGACAGGAGAGATTATTAACTTCTAATTATCTGGCTTGATAAAAAGGGGCCATTAGGTTTTTGAAAGTTGATTTGAATTTCTACTTTAAAACACCCCTAGACTCTTTGCTGCCCAAAGGCTTTTATGACATGAGTATCTGGGATGCTGAGAGCCAGTTCGATCTAGTGGTTAAGGCATAAGGCTACAAAGCAGAAGACCATGAGATCTAGTCCTGCCTTAACCATGAAATCCAGCAGAGTAGCCTTGGGCCAGTCACTCTCTCAACCCAATTCACCTTACAGATTGTTGTAAGGGAAACAGGAGAAGGAAGATGTGTTGCATATGTTTGCTGCCTTGAGTTATTTGTAAAAATAATACAGTCAATCAGCAATCAACCAATGTTCTGCAAATTTGCCCAAACAGGAACAGCTTCAGAAAATAATTCCACCTACCTCCTTCTTATCTTTGTTTTTGTCTATTTCCTTCTTGAGAATCTCCACCCTCTTGAAAGACTCCTTGCTGTCAATACTGTAAACCAGCACAAATCCATCGGTGCAAGAGAAGCAATGCTTGGGCAACTCCAAGCATGGGGAAGCTCCATCCCTCAAGCCTCGGGTGTCATAGAAACGCACCTGCTCACGCATATTCCGGTCTGTTTCAATGGAACCCACATAAATGTCTTCCTGAGTTTCAATCATTTCTGAACCTGCAGAGAGTCAATCAGATAAAATATAAGAATCTCTACCAAAAAAAACCCTGAATCTTGCTCCTAGAAAAACCTACACAGTTATCTAGAATAATTTCTGCTAACTGCACTTGCTAAATGTTTAATTATTGTTCTTAAGTTACTGTAAGTTCAGCAAGAACATGGGGAGGGGGAGTGTGAATAACTGGGAGATACCAGATGAAAAGGAAGTTTGACAGGGGTATAATGTGATGGGCAACAGTGTAAGAGTGATTCAACCATGAGTTAGCATGACCACATTAGCTTATCACCATGGACAAACCCAGGGCATACAATTAATTTCTAGTTCAAGGTTAATTCACAGGAGCAACAATTAAATACTCTGTATATTCTCTGATTGTATGTGCATGTCAACAAACAGAAGCAATTGTAAAATGATATTTTCATGCTTTGCCTCAACACCTTTTCCTTAAAGTGTCATTATTTTACCACATTTGTACCCATATGAATGAAAAATAAATTGGTTGAATTTGTATATTACTTTGAGCCATGGTGTACATTGAACATGCTTTATTATGCAAACTTACATGTTAATCATAATTCAACAGGCAACAGGTTTAATTCATATAGGTAGTCCTCAACTTACAACAGTTCATTTAGTGACCATTCGAAATTACAAGTGCACAAAAAAAAGTGACTTATGACTGGTTTTCATTTACGACCATGTTCATGTGATCAAAATTCATATACTTGGCAACCAACTCATGATGGTTGTAGTGTCCCAGAGTTATGTGATCACATTTTGCAATGCAACCATTCTGACAAATCAATGGAGAAGCCAGATTCACTTAACAACTGTAAAGATGTACATAACAACTGCAGTAAGAAAAGATGTAAAATGGGGCAAAATTCATTTAACAATTAGCAACAGAAATTCTGGGCTCAATGGTGATTGTGGTAGTCAAGGACTTCCAGTACATACTAATAACAAAATAACACTATTTAACGTTCACATGTTGTACTAAGCCTTATTATGATGTATTTCCTTTAGGTTTAGTATGCCCAAATCCATCAATCTCCTTTGTTAGTCCCGGTTTATTAGTAGTATAGTTATTCAAGGAAAAATTCCTAAGCAGATCATGACTTAGCAGCCAATGAAACAGAAAAGCCTAAAATAGCAAAGAAATGAAGACTTCCTAGTTAATGCCAACACTCACCAACAATATGATTCCCATACAGAAGCTGTTCCAGGACCGAAGTCTTCCCAACTGATGCTTGCCCACATACTACCACTTTGCAACTCTTCCCCATTATCTGGAAGATACAAAGAGAAAAAAAACCAAGAAGGATATACTGAAAATGAGTGGTAAAAACATGCCTAAACATATGCAAATACCAGTATTGCTCAAGGCTGCTTTGGCTATCCTACAAAATATCATAGCCAGACTATTTTAATCTGAGGTGCTGGTACACTGATAAAAGACATGAGCAGAACTTCATAGGGCCTTAAAGTGGCAAATGCCTGGGCAGAGTCAAGTAGATGAAGAACAATTAATACATCTGTTATTTGTAAGAAATAGAAAGCGTTTCTTAAGGCCTGATAATTTGATGTTTACAAATAGAATTGAATTTTTTCCTGTCATGATTGGCCTTGTGCTATTTACATATATATTGACCTCAAGGTTCCTTTTTGACAAAATAAGAACATAAATGAATTTGCTCAGATCTCGATGTAATTCTTTTCTCCAGAGTGATTCTCTGCATAAGACTTTCTGATCTGTAGTAATTCATGCATTTAAATATACTCATTTGCCATATGGTCTGCAGTAATAAATTGCCTTAGTTTTAGATTTGGCTTTTATTTGGTAAATTTTGAATTCCAGTGAAATCAAATCAATTTTTATTCACTCATAGACCAGCAAATAAACTCGAGTCACAATTAAGATAAAGAAAAAATATTATTGTAAAAATATGTAAAAAGAATTAGAGTTAATATGGTGTATAGTGCAGACTGTAGAATAAGAACTTGGCTTGGGTTTCCAGACAAAACAAAATAAAGCCCTTACATTCTAGGAGACAGAATCAAGGCAATCTGTTTCTTACACTTCATCTCTAATTTTACTCTTTAGTCTTTTACTTTTAGTCTCTTTACATGTTGTTTTTCTATCCTGTCTGTTTGGTGTCTCTGAATTCCAAAGAGTTCTTGAATCAAACAGGGTTTGCTGATACTTTTAAAGTTTCAGAGAGAACCCTTCTGTCCCTTCAGTTTTTTTCCTGGCATAATCATGATTATCTTGGAAGAGACACTAACATCTTTCCCTCCTCCTAATCATACCACATTAATGAGGAGAGAACAGAAAAGCAGCTGAGACTTACAGCAGTAGCACTGAGCAATTTTAGGGATGGGTAGGATGGACATTTCCTTTTGTTTCCTCGTGTTTGTCATTTTAAGCCAAAAGCAAGTCCATTCACTTTTCCTATGTAATTTTTAAGCCATTCATATAACGAGGCACATCTAAAAAGTAGCTGCTTTTTACAGTTAGCTATATTAGTTTTAGAAAAACTACTTGTCTGAAAGGTTAGCCAAAGAAAAGAATAAATGAAGAATAAAAATAACATGTAAGCAGTTTCCAATATACATTTCATCTACAGCTAACATTAAAATTGTAAACCAAAAAAAGTTTAAAAACTGAATGAAAAATGAAGGTTTCAGGATCCAATCTGGGTTGGTCACCGGTGCCAGACAGACTCAGACTGGATCTTGAAATATTATCCTGGGATATGTATATTCGCCTTCATCCATAAGGGGTTTCTTCTGAAAATGCAGTGTCCTATCTAATCATCAATCTGAATATGTATCCCGTATTATCTGCCTATTCTGAATATTTTTATGAGGGTTAGGGTTGATACTCTCTGAGGTTGGTTGCTTTCTTGTAGAAGTTTCATTACCCAAATTAGATAACATCATCATTTTCATGCTAGCCAGAAAATAAGTTCAGAGAGCATCAAGGACCCCTCATTTCAGCCCTGAGCTACAAATATTATCTTTTATTGGAATATTTTATGTCTCTGACAACCAAAATTATACAATGGAACAGGAAAGCCACAGTATCTCCAAGTAATATTCTTGGGGGGGGGGGGCTTGGGGGGGAGAGTGAAAGCTGTGTTTATCAGTTGGTATTGTTTCTTTGCCATATTTTAGTTATTATATTGTTATGCTGCCCATCTCCCCTGTACGGTAATTCTTATTTTCTACATAATTATCTACATGAATGTATTATATAACTAAAGTTACATGTTTATAAATACAAAAATAATTTTTAGTCTCTTCATATTTTCTACACATTAACCAAGATTTATCCCCACTACAAGCATAGAGGAATAAATTAGGCATCATCACAAATTTCCACTGTTGAAAAGAGTTATTCCTTTAATCTTGTGTAGCTGCTCAGAGAAATACCATACTGCAATGACAAAAGGCAGAATTGCTGTTTCTTACATTTCATGAACTTTGACTCTTTTATTTGCACATTAATGATCTATCAAACAAGGCCTGCCTGACATCTGATAAAAGCCAAGTTGTCAAAAGCCAATGTCATCAATTATCAATTAATCTTCAAGGCATTGTAGCTTCTGGTAGGTTAGATAATACTCTAATTAAACAGCTGGTTACTACTCCTCAGAGAAGGGATGGGGCTCATTTGCAAATCTATCAAAGATGAAATTAATTGCCGATACAATTAGCAAACCCACACAATCACTATTGCACATCTAAAAGTCTGCAATTTTTCTGAAAAGTCGATTAAAAAAAACAAAAACAAAGAACAGCCAATCCAAGACAACTTACCTTTCCTACCTTGCTCTTGATGTTTCCCTGCCGTCTCCAGCAAGGAAAGGAACTAAGGACCAACAACTCTGCATGACTGAGAGAAAAGACATATGTGGGACCTGCAGCCCACAGCTCCATCTAGAGCACTGTCTGCAGTGTGATTTACTCTCTCTTGCGATCCAGTTAAGATATTAAGGAAAAGGCAACAGCACCGTGTTGTCAAACACAGGAGAATGGAAATAGAAAACTGAGCTCAGCAATCTTGCCTATAATCCAACCGGGGTTATTTTTCATTTTAAATTTGATGAAAATTATACAATCAAGCAGAAGACCATCAATCTTTAAACAAAACTGAGGAAATGGTGAATTTAAAGTAATAAAGCACTATCCCTTTTCCCTCCCTATCTCTGTTCACATATTTACACTTAAAAGCAAATTGTGTTTGGCAAGAATGCTGGTTGCAGAAAAATGAGAAATTAAAATATCCTTAGAGCAGAAATGAAATGAGAATAAATACATGTGGGGTATTTTGAGTGTACATAAGATGCCGAAAAATGTTAAGGATTAGATAGATACCAGATTGATGCAATGACTGTGTTCACGAGGCCTTCTTGACTAATTGATCTATGGTTTATGGAATTAACTCAAATTTTCTGGGTTTCACATGATATGAACAATATATCTAATACACAAGTTGGCTTTACAGAACACATTAGGTTGAAACATAATTGATTAGTTTTTCTTATCGTGCTCATGCAATCAGAAGAATGAATTCTTTGATATATAAAAATATATCAATGTATGAAATTTTTTTCTATTGCTAGATACCTAACAAAAGATTCCTTCTCCAGTCATGTTAGCTCAGGAATTCTGGAAGTTGGAAGTCCACAAGTCTTAAACATACTAAGTTTGAAGAGCCTTATATGCTGTATTACTTTAAAAAAAAACTCTTAAAGAATTCTTTCAAACCGCATTTTCCATTTTTATAGCAGAAGAAACCTGCCTATCTATAAAGAGAGCCAAATATAAAAATATAACCAAATATAAAAAAAATTCCGGAACACTGAAGCCCAGTGCTATCAAAAAGAGATCTGAAAATAGATCAGTCACGACTTCCAGTTTTTTTTTCCTGTATATTTTTGCCTGAAGATAAATGATTATTTCCAATTCCTGTTTGTCCAATTCCGAAGCAAAAATAACCCCCCCCTTGGAGGACTCTACTGAGTCCTCTCTTCACTCGCCTCCCAACCGGAAGTGGCCTATGTAACTCTGACTCTTTTGTCTCCGGATATAGAAGGAGGAACTTCCGCCTCGTTCCTTTTTACTTTCTTTCGTTCTCTCTCTCCGGCTCGCCGGCCGTTGATTGCAGCAACAAGGAATCAAGATGGCGACGGCGGGCGGAGATTGCGACGTGATTATGGCGCCCGCGGTACCCCCAGCGGTAGCTTCACATTCCGCGATGCCGCTGATGTTGAGCGAGGAGGACGAGGGGACGCGCAGGTAAGACCTCCGCCACCGCTTCCATCCCTGGAAAGGAGTTTTTTGCCCCCGCGGAGGGGAGGGGCCGCTTCGAAGCCGGGGGGAGGCGGGAGGACAGAAGGCGGAGCCTGCTTCAGTGCCGTGGGGGTGGGGGAGAAATAGGGCTTTTAGGAAAGTAGTTTGGAAGGCAATTTGTTATCGTTGTCATTTGTCAGCTCTTCCTCCAAAGGATCACGGAATAGAAAATTCAAGATTAAGCCAGTTAATGACGGGCAGTTAGGAGAAGCTCTCTCACTGAGGGACAATGTATGTCTAAAATCCAGCATGTTGAGGAATAAATCATGCAGTTCCTGCTGTAACTTATGGGCTGTTTAAGAGACGAATTGCTGGATGAAAAATACCTACAGTCAGATCAATATTTATATTTAACTGTGACTTTCCCAGGTTCAAGTATAACAGGATTCAAGCTGGAGATTAGCCATCCTACTGCATGTCTCTGTGTGTGTAGTTGCAGGCTTACTGCTGAATTCCATTATTCCTATAATTCAGTTCCAATATCCAGCAATTGAGTTATATTATAGCTCTCCAAGTAGTTTCCCACATGGGTTTATTACAAGAACCCTACACACACACATTCTGAAGAGGATCCAGAAATGCATATGTTTGGGTAATGTTTTTACTCTATTTTATGAACAAATTAGTTTGACCATTATTGTACAGTTGGTCTCTTTGTTTCAAATATTGTGCACAGTACATGACTTGGGATATGATTTGGTATATAAACAGTGATTTTTCTTTTATCTCAGCATTTCAAGAATATCCCACTAAATAAACATGTTGATTATGGTAGCAGTTGTTCTTGCCATAGGAAGCTTTTAAGTAGAGAAATGCCACAATAGACAATGAGACATTTAATAATCTGTACGTTTTGTGTTAAATCTTATTTGGGAAAAACATTTTGAATTTTGTTTTGGGTTCTCATGGGGCAGTGATTTTTCTCATCTTGATTCATAACATTCATAATCACTGCATAATAGTGTAGGCACTTGCCTGTGAAAATGAATGCAGTCTTTAAAAAATAATTCTGGGTTGGATCTCACTTGGTTTATAGCAAGTGACTCCTCTTGTGAGAAAAATCCTATATAATAGAGGAATCTCTAGTAAAACGTAGTAGCTAATCTCGAAGTTTGTAGTGTCAGGCTTTGGCTGGTTAGGCAAACATAAAGAAAAGATGAAGAAAAATGAATCTGTTGGCTATCATTAATTACAAAATTAGATGTATGATTTGAAAATAATTCCTGTTTCTCCTGTTATTCAAAGGATCACACCTTATTTCAGATTTCTCTTCTGCCTTACAGCTAAAGGTACCTAATAGTAAACACTTATTATACTTATATATAGAAACTGTGACATATATAGTTGGGTTGTAACACATGTACTCCTGGGACATTGGATGATAGCCAACACTTGTAATTGGCAATTTGCTAGGGTGCATAGTGTGGTTTATCCTCAGGGCAACCTTCTGAATTGGATAAGTGAGCTATAATTTATATTAGCAATCTTGGGTAGGGTTTAAATATGAGTCTTCCAGCTAAATATTCCATAATGGAATTCAAATTCCCTAGTGACAGTTGACCACCAATTAAAGATATTGACTTTTTTCCTCCTTTTAAGATTGTAAGGTGATATACAATTACCAGCCTTTCTTCAAATAGTGAAATTGAATAACAGTTTGTGGGGTTAGGGAGTGAAGGAGAATTAAAACAACTTCCTAACAGAAGCATAGTTTAACATTTGTAAACTATTAATTGCAGTTGAATGTGATTCAGTGCATCATGATTAAATTATAGTTTAATATGATATATGAATTCAGGCATGTGTTATTGTACCAATGTTAGATAATGGTTGAGGTTGTAAAGTACAGTTCTATCTGTCAATAACGGGGGTAGAAAGGAGATACATAACTACATACACAGGAGAAAAAGAGACCATATTAAATCTTGCATATCAGGCATCCATCATGACTAACCATTGTTTCCTGAGCATGTTTCAGAATCCTTTGCAATATTTATGGATTCCTTATCAACTGCGTGGGAAGGATTTTCCCCAAATTTTAAAATCTCTCCAGTACAACTTCCATATCTTGAATCCTGGTTTCTGGAAAGATTTCTATCTTAGGACAATCTTTAGAAGGGTTCTACAGCATTTTGTAATTATGTTTTTGAGAGCATGGAGACAAAAATGTAACCCCTATTTGCTAGCCATATTGGACAAGAGTGAAATTTCTTCAAAACTGCTGTGATTAGGGTTAGGATATAATTTTTCCTGCTGTGTGATCCTTGGCAAACAATTGTGTTAAGGTATTACAGATAGATACTGCATTTCTATTTGGAGTAATGGCTAATCCTATAACCTAAAATGAGAGTATATTTTAGCCTAAATGTACACTGTGTGATAGAGTCACGGTAAATTCATTAATTGTGATGGTTATAAAAATCTAAGCACTATATTTTCCAGAAGATAAGTCCTACTTGAAAAATAAGCTTAGTGAAGGGGTGGAGGTAGCCAGCACAGGAGGCAGTGAGGGAGCATTGGTCGATGGTGTCCATTAGCAGCTGCAGCCCATGCAGCGCAGATTAGTTGATTTCCTGTCCAGCAGATGGAAGCAGAGGTGCAGGGGGTGGGGGTGGTAATCCGGATGTTAAAAGCTTTGAATAATAAAATTGAGAAATATACTTTTATATAGTTACATGATTGGTCTGGAGGTATTGTTTGTGGTGGCCTATTCATATGATACATTCGGCTGGTTTAAATTATGACACTAGGAAAGTTTGGTAAATGGAGCAAAAAATAAAATTGTTTCTGTTCCCTGGTCAGCTTTGCTGTTTTGCTCAACAAATTGGCATTTGGTTACTTTTTTTTCCTAATTGTAATGGAAATTATATTGTAGAGAGCCCCAAGGGAAAATAGGGGTTCTCTAGGCATTCTCTGTCCTTTGGTTCTCTCTTTTTACCCCTCATCCTACAAGTACAAGGGAAAATAAAAAGGGCAAAAACCAGGTTGGTGTAGGTATGATAGTTATCATAATTTTTATTCATAAAAATCTCACTATTGCTAAAACAAAGTGGGAAATTTACAAAAAAGAGTATTGACTCAGTTATTTCATCTGGTGCAGAGGTTTTCCTTCATAGCTGTGGAATAGAATTGTTTTCTAGCATTTTTTGCTGTGGTCATTAAGTGAATATACAGGTAGTCCTCAATTTACAATGTTCATTTAGTGGCTGTTCAAAGTTACAATGGCACTGGAAAAAGTGACTTATGGTCATTTTTTAGTTACGATCTTTGCAGCATCCCCATGATCATGTGATCAAAATTCAGACGCTTGGCAATTGGTTCATACTTTTGACAGTTGCAGTGTCTCGGGGTCATATGATCATTTTTTACAATCTTCTGACAAGCAAAGTCAATAGGGAAGCCAGATTCACTTAACAACCATATTATTAATTTAACAACTGCACTGATTCACTTAAGAACTGTGGCAAGAATGTTTATAAAATGGGGAAAAATCACTTAACAAATGTCTCATTTAATGGACTTCCGGCTGACATCGCGGCGCTATTGGATGTGAGGAGCGGGTCTCCACACTCCCATATTGAGTTCTCACTGTTGGAGGGCTCCGAAATAGGCTAAAGCTACCTATAGAGGTGGTGAAGAAAAGAGGGGTGCCCTGCAGGTCGCAGTGAGCAGCAACTCTCCTGCTGGACTCAGGGCTTCTTCCCTCTCGTCCACCACAAAGAGGCAACAAAGAAATGTGCAGGAGCTGTGTAGATGAACAGGGATTGGAGCTGGGTGAGAATATTCTTTTTTATTTAGACCTTAATTTAATTTTAAAGAAAAAAAGAAAGAAGAAAATCCGGGAAAAGAGATTCTTAAAGCAGTGAACAACCATAGAGAGAAAAATCCTAGATCTGAAAGAAAGGAACTAAGGGGAGAAAAGCTAAAGACCTTTTAAAATATAGAAAATTGAATTTTTAAATTGGGAAGGCATTTTGAAAAGGCATTATAAAATGCTGGAACTATCTACTTGAATAGCCGACTTTGTTTCATAAATTGAACTAAATTTGGATTAATCAAATCTATAATCTTGAAACTACACTGAAACCTAAGCGGAGGGTGCCATCTACCAGATCCCTACAAGCTTACAAAAATTTCTGATAAAAGAAATAATTCATCTGGAGGACTGTGGTGATACTGTTCTATAATTATCTACTTTTGTGATTACTGGAGACTATTGTGAGAATAAGGAAGTAATGAAAAGTGACTTTTGATTTGCAGAAGCTGCCTGGACTATTTAAATGGAACTGATTAATAAAACTGAGATGTAAAGAACTATGATTATTGAACTTTCTGAGGAGCAACATTGGACTGGAATATATTGTTTTTGGACTTGAGTAAGATGGGACTTATTGAATTAAAACAGGATGGTCCATCAGGGGAAAATGAGTGAGATTTGAGAAATGGTGTTTATGTTTCAAAGCATTAGGGGTACTATGACAAGGAATCACAGAGATATTTTAAAAAGAAATGCAAGGCATAAATGGGAAAATAGAAAATATGCTACAACTGATATTGAATGAAGATCAAAGAGTCCAGGAAAGAGAGGAAATAGCAGAAAGAATGGGGAAAAAAAAGATAAAACAGACAAACTACCAAACAAAGCAAGAAGATGAGAATGAGAAGAAATAAAGACAATAATGACTGATGAAATAAACCAAGGGAAAAGTACTTTAAGAAATTTTAAAATGGAATCAGATAATCTGAAAGTTATTTTTGAAAGAGAGATAGGGGTTTGGGTAGATACTCTGGAGACCTGGCAGCTTAGGAAGATAGAGATGGGAGAAATATTCAGTCTGAATGGTGAAGACACAGATGCTGATAGAGACAAAGATCAAAGAGGCAAGTATGGGAGGCAACTCAAAGAAATAAGAATTGGAGTATTAAAATAATCAAGAGATAATTAATAGAAAGGATATATATATATGTATGTATGTATGTATGTATAGTGTTCATCTGTGAGTCAGACTTTTACAGTGGTTTCAGATTTAAATTTGGGGCAGCTTATTGCTGTGCCAGAATGGTTTTTTCTTCATCCTGATTGGTTGGGAGTCTTGGTCTGTGTTTATTGGTCTTGGAGTTTGCTGTGTTCTGCTTGATTGGTGTTTCTAATATCTTCTGTCTGTTTTTTGGCTCTTTTTGTATCTTGATTGGCTGGCAACATTGTATTATTTTATTGGAGACCTTTAGTGCACCTTGGCTCCGGGTAAATGGACGGCTATCATTAATTAGGAAGCTGGGTTTCATCTGGGTGCCTGGTTGGGGTGTGTTTGAGCTGGAGGTATCAGGGGGAATCTGTTTGTGCCCAGGTGTTTGCCTGGCTTGTGGTGTGGAGATTTTGTTTGTTTGTGAGTGCAGGCTTCCAAATGAATGACAGCCTGGTGGAATCATCTCTTCTATTCATGCTTTCTGGTCTTTTTTCAATCTCTATGGCTTCTCTGATGATTCTGTGGCTGGGGTTTTCTATAGTGGCTAGGGTTTTGGTGCCATTAAAGTTGATGCTATGACCTGTGGCTTCCATGTGTTGGACTAGTGAGGAAGTGTGTTCCAGCTTTTTTACTGCATTTTTGTGTTCATCCAGGTGGGTACTTATTCTTCTATTGGTCTGTCCAATGTATGTGGCTGGGCATGATGCACAGGGGACTTCGTATATGCCTTGGTTTTCCAGGTCAATTTTATTTTGGGGGTTTCTAAGGATGGCTGCTATTTTTCTCTCTGTTTTGAAGGCAGTCTTGATGTGATGCCTGTGTAGTATCTTAATGATTTTGTCTGTGGCATACTTTCAGCAGACATAGGGAATGCCACAGTAGTAATGGATAGAAGAGACTATGAAACAAAATTGACAGGCTTACTCCAAGACTCCACATACAAACCCATAAACACAGACCCAACCCCATGTTTGGAAAAATTAACCAAGAAAATTATAACCAGCCACATGAGCAAAGAGATCCAACAGACGATCATCCCAAGAGAAAAATCTTCCAGATGCCTCCCAAAAATACACAAAGCCTCCCAATATACAGCCTCCCAAAAATACACAAAGAAGGCATACCTTTCAGACCCATAGTCAGCTCCAGAGGAGCACCACTACAAAACCTAGCTAAATACTTAGCAAAACAGCTATAGCCCCATGCTGAAACAGCAGCTTCACATGTACAAAACTCATACCACTTCTTGGAAATGATCAAAGATCTACACGTGGAGCAAGAAGATCTGCTTGTAAGTTTCGATGTGGTTTCACTATTCACTCAAGTCCCGATAAAAGAAACTCTTGAAATCATCAAAAATAAATACCAACCAGCTAAATACCTCATGGAACTAACAGAACACTGCTTAACCAACACATATTTCATATACAAAGATACAAGCAAATTGAAGGAGCCTCTATGGGATCACCACTGTCACCCATCATTGCAAACCTGTTCATGGAAGAATTTGAATCCAGAACCCTGGCTAATGCCATCCACAAGCCCAAACTATGGTTAAGATACATCGATGACACATTCGTGATTTGGCCCCATGGAAAAGAAAACCTAAACAATTTCCTAACACACCTAAACAGCACACACCCCAAAATCAAGTTCACCATGGAAACGGAAACAAACAAACAACTACCATTCCTAGATGTACTAATCTACAAAAAAACAGATGGCACACTAGGACACACCTTATACCAGAAGAAAACACACACCAGCCGCCCAATCCCACCACCACCCAGCACAGATAAACTCCGTTGCCAAAACACTAATTACTAGAACCAAACGCCTGGCAGACAAGACACACATAAAGACTGAACTATGCATCCTGACTAAAGTACTGATAGCCAACGGCTTCCACAAAAGCAAAATCACTGGCTTGATCCACAAAAACACACTGAGACATAATGGAGACCTAGAAGATGAACAGACCTATGGAACAGCTGTCCTGGCCTACATAAGAGGTACTACAGATAAAATCAGTAAGATACTATATATATGTTTTCTGAGGTTCTTGCGGGTATTTGTATGTGGATCTTGGGTTATTTGGGTTTTCTCCCATGTAAAATTGGAAGTATCTAGGCGACGTTTCGATGAAGTCTCATTCATCATCTTCAGGCTTGTGTCTTCGGCTTTGTACTTCTTTGGAGTCCGAGAAGCACAAAGCCAAAGACACAAGCCTGAAGATAATGAATGAGACTTCATCGAAACATCGCCTAGATACTTCCAATTTTACACAGGAGAAAACCCGAATAACCAAAAATCCATATATATACCGTGTTTCTCCAACAATACGGCCTCCACCAATAGGAAGCCCCAGCATGATTTATTGGCATAAAATCAAATTAAGCCCCTCCCCCAAATTAAGGCCCATATTAAACATGCGAAATGGGGGGGGAATGGCAGGGGGGAGGCTTGCCGTTAGGAAGTACTTTGTTGCATGCCCGGATATGATGCTGCCTGCATTGGTGGAGCACTTCATATCGGGAGACCTTCCGCCACCATTGCTTTCCCTTCTCCCTTGCTGCCGTGGCATTACAGCAGCACCGCGGCATTTGGCGCAGCCACGTGCAGCCAGTCAGGGCTCCTCCCTGCAACCGGAGCCCTGAGGAGACACTTGGCTTCAGGCGCTCCTGTGGTCGCCTTCCCTTTGCCTTCGAAGGTAAAGTGAATTATTTTAAAAACCTCCGCTGGAGGTGGGCTGGAGGGAGGTGGCTACATGCCCCCTGGGCTGTTTCAATGCAAGGTCCTGACTTGCAGCATCCTGCCGTTCCTGCCGCGTCCTTTTCGCCACCACCTCCCTCTCCGACTGCGAAACTCTTGTGCCTCACCAAACGCTCCGAGCGAGGCGAGCTCTTTCATACATAGAGAGAGAGGGAAAGACGCCAGCGTGCTCCGAGAGGCTGGCTCTTTTCTCTAGCCGAGGCTGACATCTGACTGAATGTCTATCCCGCTCCTTTATCCTCATGACAGGGTTAGCAGCGACGCTCTCTGGTGCGGCCACCTCAGCTTGCTAGCCTTGCCCCGCTATGAAACGATACTGTAACAGCTGCTGCTGCTGCACTCCCTTCTCTTTCCTCGTCTCTCCTCCCTTCGCCGGCAGGAGTGTGCGCGCCTGCTGCTGCTCCTGAGGCCGTCTGGGGCGGGCAGGTGGGAAAGCAAGCAAGGTGGCTGCGCTGCCTTCTTTTTCTCTCAGCGAAGCGCCGCCACTTGCCGCCGCCACCACCACCTGCGATGGGCGAGGCGGCGGCAGAGGCACCCGAAATGTCACCAAGGCAGCGAGTGCCTCTCCGCCGGGCTCTCCGCTCATCCCACCAGGGCAGTGGCAGCAGCCGTGCAGGCTGGGCAGAACCAGGAAACACCCGCAGCTTGCTTTCCCGGCTCTGTCCAGCCTGCCCATGAGGATAAAGGAGCGGGATAAAGATTCAGTCAGATGTCAGCCTCGGCTAGAGAAAAGAGCCAGCCTTTCGGAGCACGTCAGCGTCTTTCCCTCTCTCTTTCTCTCTCTCTCTCTCTCTCTCTCTATGTATGAAAGAGCTCGCCTCGCTCGGAGCGTTTGGCAAAGCACACGAGTTTCGCAGTCAGAGAGGGAGGCGGCGGCGAAAAGGATGCGGCAACAATGGCAGGATGCTGCAAGTCAGGACCTTGCATTGAAGCAGCCCGGGGGGCACGTAGCCACCTCCCTCCAGCCCCTCCAGCGGAGGTTTTTAAAATAATTCACTTTACCTTCGAAGGTAAAGGGAAGGTGGCCACAGGAGCGCCTGAAGCTAAGTGTCTCCTTAGGGCTCCGGTTGCAGGGAGGAGCCCTGACTGGCTGCACGTGGCTGCGCCAAATGCCACGGCGTTACTGTAACGCCACAACAGCAAGGGAGAAGGAAAAGCAACGGTGATGGAAGGTCTCCCAAACATCCAAGCTGTTGCCGCCCGCCCGCCCACCCGAGGATGCAAAGGAGGGGGGAAATTAAGTCACTCCCGAAAAGACGGCCTAGCCGGCTTTTCGGGGGTCAAAAAAAAATAAGGCCCGGCCTTATGTATGTATGTTTTCTTGTATGTATGTATGTTTTCTTAAGTTTTCGCGGGTACTTACATGTATGGCATTCAGCTTAGTTTGGGTATTTTCCCACGTCATAGTAGTTGTGCTTTTAAAGTTGTAGCAACGTTTCAGCAGAATCTCATCTGCCATCATGTATGTATGTATGTATGTATGTGTATATGTATATACATACACACACTCTTTTTTCCTAATATCATGATGGCCTGTTTAGAAATTTGAATAGAGGTAGAAATAAGAATACAGACCTTTATATGAAGCAATAGTAAGATGAAAAGATTGGAGGTTGAAAGATGGTATTATTAGTTATCTTTAGGTAACAGGAAGACTGATACTTGAATGGCGTATTGTGGCTTTGAACAACCAAATTATGAAGGACTATGTCCTAATATAAAGGTATATTAATACTAGAATTAGCAATGGTGACCTGTGGAAGCTAGTAAAAAGGTAGAAATAAGAAATAAGGGGAATATTAGCAGATATAATTTTTATATAACAGAGTATAAGTAATAATTTGATGGAAAAGATCAGTGATTGAAAGATGGTATTACCATGTATGCTTATAATATCATTAGCATTAAAATGGATCATTGAAATATTGAATAACTACTCTAAAACAACAATATATATTAATACTAGGATTATATAAGTTTGATTAATATAACAACTATTATGATTATAATTATTGGTTTTTGTATGAATTATACCCAGGGGCCACACTGTGCATGTATTGCTATTGATGTATACTTAAAAATAAAAATTTGATAAAACTTGTGGTGGGGTGTGTCTTATTTAACAACAGAAATTTGGCCTCAATTGTTATAAGTCGAAGATTACCTGTAATGGTAATTGTTAAGTGAATCTATTCTAATGGTGTTTTTTCAGCAGAAACCAGTAAATAAAGCCAGAAACTAACAAAAAATCACAGATGACAATCGCTTGACTGCAGTTAATGTTGGGACTATAATGGTTTAAGTACTGTAACAGTTACTATGTAGGACAGACAGAGGATTACAGACCATGAAAAGCAGAAGACACAATAAAAACTATTCAATCTCATACCTGGCAGACTCAACCATGAAGTATTCTTGGTGCTCTCTGAACTTGGTTGTTTTGCAGATGTTTCATTGCCCAAACTAGTTCTGAAACAGTGATGCAGATCAGTAAAATCACATAGTTACTATTTCAAGATAAATATTAAGAATTAGGTCTGTAGGGATATTATTTTTCAATCTCTGATGTTACCTAGTTTGGGTTATGAAACATCTTCAGCAAAACCAAACTCAGACAGCACAAAGAACAACTCATTTCAACCCTGAGCTGCAAATATTCTCCTTTATTGGGATTCAACCTTAGTTTCAATTAGAAAACAAAGCATCCTTAACCAAGTCAAATTCAGAAGCACTATGGAATTTGGCATTCAGATAAAGGAATTTCAGGTAAATCAGCCATAAGTAGACACAAATCACACATTTATATATAGTTCAAAAGAGACAATTAAAAATGAGAACAAAAAGATAGCAGACAATATCCAGCAGACTCTATCCAGATAAGCAGGGATTAATGTGAGACAACTAGAAAATAATGCTCTAATCAAGGCATCAACAAGGAGAAAACCATATCTCAATCAATATTGACAGGGCGAGCTGTTGTATATAAACATGGAGCAAACCTCATGTTCATTAGCACAGAATATTTACTTAGGTAATGAAAATGTTTGCAATCTTAGTATGCATCAAAACTTCAAAAATTAATTGCAGTTCAGTAAATAGGAATCCCCCCCCCAAAAAAATTACCAGGTCTATGTGATTCAGAAAACCCAAACTTCTTCCAAGTTTCTTTTTCTTTCTTTTTTCAGAAGGGCAAATTGCAAGAATTCCTAATCAGTTTGTCTGTAAGGAATCTTTTTCTAAGTATTTTTGGCTGCCCCTGAAGTTAGTCTGAGACTTTAGACTTTCCCCTTCCTTCATAGCAATTGTAAAAGTGTTAAGAGGGAATGTATACATGAATAAACACTAAACTCTGCCTACGTCTAGTGATTAGCTGAGGTTCCTACATGAAAACGTTCTTGTATTTTTGCTCTAAGAACACCCCTCATCCTATTTTCAATAACAATAAATTTTGAAACAATCAAAAAGAGGTACTGTATAATGCAGTGGTAGCTAAACTTTTTGGGCTCCTGTGCCAAGAATTGTACACATGCTTGCATGTACACGCTTGTGTGCCAGTACCCAGAAGACAATGTGTACCTTCCCACGCCCCTATGCATGCGTGCATAATATCCACTCACCCCTGCCACCTCCTTATCTGCACTGTGCCTTACAATTGATTTTCGGACAGTTTGAGACCTTTTTCAGCCTCCCAAAGGCTTGAGGAAGGCTTCTGCAGGCTGAAAACTAGCCCCGTATCATCACTTCTGGTATTTTCAGAAAAACAGGAAGTGACAAAATGGGGCTAGTTTTTGGCCTGCAAAGCCTACAGAAGCCTTCCTCAAGCCTTTGGGAGGCCGAAAAAGGCCTCAAATTGGCTGAAAATCAGCTGTGATGCACATGCGTGCTGGCACAAATGGCTCTGCATGCCACCTGTGGCACTCGTGCCACAGGTTTGCCATCATGGGTATAGCGCTTGATATTTTTCTGATGATGTAGTATAATATTCAATCTTCAAGATTTTAACATGCTAAAACAACACAGTTGTTGCATAGAATGATGAGAAATAAAGGCATGTTCCTGTTCTAATATTTTTTTAAGTCATTTCTTTGGCAGTTTTGAGTTTGTCACAATTTTGAGTACAGGAAAGCTTCTGTTGTCTTAGCAATGAGTTTCTTACCTTTTCTATTTAGAGAATAAAATCAAGCTCTAAATAACATACAGAGTTTTGATATCTGGAGCTAACAAATTTCAATGAAAAGAAAGCCAAAGTTCACAGAATATCTGGAAAAACCACACAATATCTGGCACAGCAATGTGGTATACACTGCAGGAAAGGAAAATCTTATTAAAGATTTTGAATCAAAGTGTGATCTTAAAGTCAAAGAAAACCCCAAAGACGTAAGTTTAAAATTATGAGAAGAATTTGAAGAAAAAGTGCAAATCTCTGTTATAAAGGTCCTTTTTCAGAACTTTATACAGCATCTTACTTATTTAATTTCAGTTGTTTTCACTAGACGCTAGGCGACACTGGTGCACAGATGAATGTTTATTCACATGCTACAATAACTTGCATTATACTCATTCCATTTGCATCATGCAAGTTAAAACTGGAGAATCAAAAAAAAATTCCCTACACATCTAATTCATAATACTTAACCTTGTGATAGTTCATATATCCAACTTTATGTTGTTCAAACTATGTGATTTTACTGATCTTATGCATTGCTATTTTAGAGCTGATCTTTGGTTTATAAAATACTGACAGAGGGTAGAAACCCACTAAGGTTTCTGCTTTTACAAAAAAAGTCCTTGTAGACTTTCCCAAAGATGCTTTTTCCAAAAGGCAACTGTATTTTCTTGGTTTTTTTTCTTTGAAAGCCTTTCTTCAGTTCTAACTGTATTAACTTCAGTTAGAACTGGAGAAACTTCTTGGATGAGAAGCAAAACGCTTTCAAATAAAAAACCAAGAATGTCCAGTTGTCTTTTAGAAAAAGTACCTTTGGTACAAAAATGAACTGGATGATTGAGAATCTCCATAGATACTCCTTGTGGACTCGTTTTTTTTAACTTAAATAACTCTTGCATATTTGTAATGAATTCCTAATGAATTGAGAGTGACTAAGAATTTTATGCAATCTCACACTTTGTGCAAATAAAATATTAGGCTGTTGCCCTGCTTAAATCACCAATTAATATAAAAGATGTCCAACCTTCAACTACAGTTGCACACTTAGTAGTGAGCAAACTACTATTAATATAATTGCTTATCTTTGTTGTTACTACGTATGGAATGCCAGGGCTCCTTAGCAAAGTCTTTGCCCACAATATGTCTTATATAGTTTTGTTGTCCTCTCAAGACGTCACCATAATTTTGACATATAAGAATTTTTTTTTTTACTGTTCAACCTCGTGGATAGTAAAAAAGATCCACGAAATGGAACAGTGAAAAAAAAGGGCTTAGATGCCAAAGTTATGGTGATGTCTTGAATGGACAACAAAATTATATAGGACATATTGTGGGCAAAGACTTGGCTAAGGAGCCCTGGCATTCCATACCATAACAGTCTTCAATACCATAACAATCTATGGTATCATATTTGAAAGGCATCTTTCCTAGCATGGCTATTTGCTTCCCAGAAGCTTAGTATAGGGAGATATTTTTTTTTCTTTTTTTAGTTCTTCATTGTAGCTCTGTGTCTCACCCCCTAGTGTTCACAGATTGACACCAACTTTTGCCCAATAAAGAGACCTATTCAGAAAATTGGATTGTATTTTTAGCTAGATTCTTTCTTCAGCTTCAAAAGTAGCAAGTGGGGAACGCAGCCTACATCAGTGCAAGCTTTGCAGAATGACCTCATTCAGGCTACGGCATCTGTTAGAAGCAGAAACGACCATTTGTGATATCAGGAGATCCTGACTTTCTCTTTTGTTCTGGCAGCCGGTCTTTAGTAAACAAGGACAGGACTCTTATGTCTTAAATTGCATCTTAAAACATAGTATGCTCACTACATGTATACAAATTGGTAGATGTTAGTGCGCATGATTCTAGTGTGTGATTTAAGATTGGAAGAAACTGCAACTTTTCAGAGGTTTCCTCAGAGATTAAATGGTTAATAAGAAGGCAGTTTAATTTTACATGACTTGCCTGGAACCCCTACCAATTGTTACACAACATTCCTGTGTGTAATCTGCAGTGGGGTGGTGATAGGTATTCTAATACAGTTCCAATTTCTGATGTTATTTGTTTCTTTGTCTCCATAATTACTGCAGGACACTGTTACAATACAAATGTTGTTGTGAACAGATAATAATGATATATTTAAAATATTAAATGTGATTGTATTAGTTGTATTTTGTATTATCATTTTACTTTATAGCTTAATGAGGAGCATAAATATACCTTAAGTTGAGTATCAAATCCTTATGAGCAAAGGCCTTTTTCTATTTTGTTTTTTTTCCAAAGGAAAAATAAGAACTTTACATTTCAGATTTAACAGGACCACTTATCTCTAATAGATCAACTTGGGGAGTTATAATTTGTTTATATTTTAGAAGTCCAAGATTGAGCCATGATTTCATATTCTGTTATTGTACAATAATACATTCACTACATTCTAATTTTCTCTCACTTGCTATGGAGAATTGTGGTAAGTCTTAAATGTGGACACTTCTAATCTCTTCTGGGCAATAACATACACACACACACACACACACACACACACACACACACACACACACACACACCTGGTGATTTTCAAATCACATATTCACATTAAAAATAGTAGGAATAGGAACATGGATTTTATTATACCTATTGGATTACATGTGTCATCCCTCTCTTAAGCCTTAAAATTTTTGTAGGCTGTGGCAAATCAAGGACACTATAACCTTGAAGTAAACACAATTGACTACACTAAGTGTGAGCAGTATTATTTTGGTCTTGACCTCTGTCAGCTTGTTGATGAGATGAAATGTTTTTGGATTCATTTGATTGTATTAAATCTGCTAAACTACTCCATTATAATGGGAACTGCCTGAGGGTAGGAGTCTAGAGAGGGTGGCCAGTGGGCTGAGGTCAAAATGAGGTTAAACCATGTTAACACATACCAATACAACCCTCCATTGTTCTTTTTCTCTCTTGAGATTTTTTTCTCCCTAAATAGCTTGTATTGTCCTGGCCAAACAGCTTTACTTAGCTGTTTTCAGGAGTGCCAAGGGGGTGGGATTCCACTGAAGAAACCAATTTAGAGCCATTAGTTTGGATTTAAGGGTGCTTTTTATTTCTTATGGTTGACTGTTGCAATAGCTCCTTTGGGAGTTGGATTCCCAGCTTGTTGAAAAGGTCTTGGGCATTCCTTGTCATTCCTAAGAACATAAATTCAGAACTATATAAAGAGCCTGCTTACCAGAGTGCTATATTTCATTCTGACATAGTTTGATAATATCCTGTATGAATTTGTAGACACACCCCTCCAACCAATAGAGTAGAGTTTTGAATAATTTAGCTGAATGCAACTTCACTTAGAATTATGCACTTGTAAATAAGTGACAAGCCTCAGAGCTCTTATTGAGGTAGGGGAGAATCAGAGGTTTATGCAGTTTCCAGAATTTCATAGCATTTTTTAAAAAATACATTAAAACATATTATTGACAACAACATAAGTGGTTTCCCACTGCTGCTTCTGGGATTATTTAGTGACTTTGATTTACATATTTAGCTTTTTTCTTTATTTATTTCTATCCCATCTTAATTATTTTTAACATTAACATATCTAATAGTCCTTCCTCCTCCTATTTTCCCCACAACAGCAATCCTGTGAGATTGACTGGCCCAAAGTCACTCAGCTGACTTTCATGCGTGAGACAAGATTAAAACTCAACAGTCTCCTAGTTTCTGGACGAGTGGCTTAATCACTAGTAAAAAAAAATGCATAAAAATTTATTTAAATGTATTAATTTAAGTATAATTGCTTAAAAACATATCTAGAATGATATTGCAAGCACCATTCTTCATGTCTGCTTTTAGAACCCATTTTTGATGTAATGTATTTAATTTTAGGGACATGGTGGCTCAGTGGCTAAGATGCTGAGCTTGTCGATCAGGAAGGTTGGCAGTTCGGTGGTTCGAATCCCCAGTGCCGCATAATGGAGTGAGCTCCCATTACTTGTCCTAGCTTCTGCCAACCTAGCAATTCGAAAGCATGTAAAAATGCAAGTAGAAAAATAGGGACCAATTTGGTGGGAAGGTAACAGCATTCCATGCACCTTTGGCATTTAGGCATGCTGGCCACATGACCACGGAGACGTCTTCAGACAGTGCTGGCTCTTGGGTTTTGTAATGGAGATGAGCACCACCCCCTAGAGTCAGAAACGACTAGCACGTATATGCAAGGGGAACCTTTGCCTTTTTATTTAATTTTAGTATAAATGATAATCAAAATTTATATGACCAAGGCATTGTTAGTTACAAAATATGGAACCAGTGGTTCCAAACATCTAGATTGCACCAGTGTTAACTAAGAAATCCTAATCACATTTCTTCTTAAGAGAAATGGGATTATTATTAGTATTATTTATTATTAATTAAGGGATATCTTATTGTTTCATTATGGTAATTATTGAGAGAATAAATGTTTTATGAAGACGGGTGCATTCAGTAGCATGATCCATTTCCCAATACTTAACACAAAGCAATTGTTATTCAGGATTCAGGTAGTGAGGATTCTGGTAAGATAAGTTAGATCTATCATCTCTTTGCTGTTGTCTTGCTTGGATTGAAGGCTGCTGCATTTCAGATTATAATGTTTTGTTTTGTTTTCAGAGAAGCAGAGTCCTTCAAGGAGCAGGGAAATGCATTTTATGCCAAAAAGGACTACAACGAAGCATACAATTACTATACAAAAGCAATAGGTGAGGATGGAAAGGAAAGGGATGGGAAATCTGAAAACTTTGGGCACACCCAAGTGTAGATCATGAAGGCCTTTTATTTCCTTCAGTTGGAAATGTTTCTATTCTAGTATGTATGAATTGGCTCAGATGGATAATTCTTTATAGCAGTTAAATCCAGCATTTTTAATGCAGAAAACCATTTAATACATACAGAATAAAGATTTTCATGTATATTAGTATATCCCTCTACGTTATATTCTTTGATTCATGGCTGTCCTAGAGATACAGTATGGGTCTAGAAAATAGTCTACTATAATTAAATAGCCTACTATAAGCATAGAGATCTTTCTTAATATCAAAGTACTATTCTTTGCAGTTATGAAAAATAACTTTTATTTTATGAAAAATCGGGGGGGGGGGCGCGAATTCATGGCATATTTGATTGAGAAACCAAATAGATCTTTCATGAATTAAGTAGTGGTTAGTCATTACCCTATTTCTCTATTAGTTGCTTTGTATTCTTTATGTTTCTGTAGCAAAGGCACAAACAAGTCTTTAATGCTCTTTGCAAACCTGTGCAAACTGGCCAGTTTATTTTGTATATCAAAATAAAAACCTTATTATAATTATTAAATAAAAAGTAAAATCTACTTTGTGGAGAGAAAGAGTTCAAAATCTTGCAGAATAGCACGTAACTTTTTCTTTCTTTTTGAAAATGTCTTCAAAAAGAGGCACAATGAGTTCTTTACTGCTTCTAAATTAACTACTGTCTTCTTGTTTCTTATCTTCCAGATACATGTCCCAGCAATGCCAGTTATTATGGAAACCGTGCTGCCACTCTCATGATGTTAGGCAAATTTCGAGAGGCCCTGGGGGATGCTCAGCAATCAGTCAGAATGGACGATAGCTTTCTGAGGGTATGTGAATCACATGTGTAGCTCTCCTGATCCTACACTATACTGGCATGCTTTTATAATGTTCTTACCTTCTCAGGGACATTTAAGGGAAGGAAAATGCCATCTATCTCTGGGGAATGCCATGGCTGCCAGTCGCTGCTTCCAACGAGTTAAAGAATTGGATGATAAAAATGCACAGGCAGAGCAAGAGGTAAGGTTTTGAACACAAGGTTTGGGCAGGGGTGGGATTCTCCTGGTTCGGACCGGTTCAGGGGAACCCTTAGCTACGCTGATCAGCTGGCTCCGAACTAGTTCGATCCAACAATCATGTCGGCCCGCCACTGCACTGTACTCACCTATATCTACTCAGCTGAGTTGCGTGGCAGAGCAGATTGCCACACCTCAGCTGTGTTACTTTCCTGAGGTAACATTGAAGGTAAGTAATTGCAGTAGCTGTGCACGTGTGTGTTAGGCGTACAAAGTGCATGATTAGCAAACTGGTTGTTATACCGGGAGAATCCCACCCCTGGTTTGGGTGATTGATCTGGTTCAGCAGCCCTTGTTTGATTGATAAAAGTCCCAAGTTATGTTGCACTGGATTATATTAATTTAGTTAACCCTTCCTTTGAATACCAAATTTCATCTTCTTGTTTCTTATCTTCCAGATACATGTCCCAGCAATGCTAAATTTCATTTTGAATGTATACAGTTATTTCAGTTTTCAGTTACACACAGGACATTAGTGAATTAAATCTTTTGTCCCTTGTCCTAGCTATAAGTCTGAGTAGAAGAAATACTGCATCTCTTCCAGTCTTTCTTTGATGAGAAAACTTCCTTTTCTTTTTGTATACAAAATTTCTGGATTTTTTTTAAAACTCCTCATGTTCTTTCTAGAACTATGCTTATCCTTAACCATTTCTTTAAAAGATATAATTTTGAATCTGTCAATATATTATTAAAATTAATGTACAGAACATATATATGTATATGTGCGTGTGTGTGTGTGACACAAAAACATTTGAGATATTAATGATAAGATCTATAAAACGATTCCTTCTCTGGTTTGAATTGTCCATTTGTTCTTCCATTTGCCTTAAGTGCACAGTTAATACAATTGTTATATTAACCTGGTTTTTGAAATTATCTAACTTTATTTAAATCCTAAAAATCAACAGCTGTTACTCAATCACAGTTCTTTTACAAATGGATGGTTTTGCACAGATGGAAAACACCTTCAGTTTTAGTCATGCCTCAGAACTTGTTCCAGACTTTGCCCCTTTTATTTCAACAAATCAGTTGTGAGTTTAACTAAAACGAAGTGTGGGAATCTTTTGGCAGCACTTATGCTTTATTTGTTAGGTTTAGTCTGATATTTAAAAATCCCACTCTCAGTAGGTTGCTCATAATATCCTAGAGGTCTGAATGCCCAGTTTGAGGACCCATGTTGCATTATGCTGACTCCTTTATATGTGGGGTATAATGCTAATGTAAACAGTTACCCTGTACAGAAGTATAACTCTTACAGTATAACGCTCCAGATGTATGCAAAACAGAGGACAGAAATTCTGTCCACAAGCGTATCTTAAATATTGCCTGAATATATTCAGGGACATTAGAAGTCGTGTGTGCTAGAAATTTGATTCTTAATCATAACATACATCCTGAAGATATATTGGCTATAAGACATTGTGTATCTTATATTAGCATGTATTATTAAGATTATGTTGAAAATTGATCGTTAAATATATAGTTTATCAAAAAGAAAGGTATCATAATGAAGTTCAAATAAATATGAAATGTAAAGCATTAGATTAGACTCCCCAGTGTTGCTATCCATGAAATACAGTGAGCTATTGCTCTCAGAATTATGGCTAATATCTGACTGAGAATCCTGTAGATTCATTCAGTAGTTAAATATATCTACAGGACAACAGAATGCCTGATGTCCTACAAACAGTTAATATTTCTAATCTGATATGATGCTTTCTGTTCCAGCTGAAGAGTGCCAAAGCTGTTCTAGATTATGAGAAAATTGCTGAAGTTGACTTTGAAAAACGGGACTTCCGAAAGGTGATAAAGATTACTTGATATGTATATATATGTGTGTTGTGTAATTAGAGGGAGAGGGAGAGACTGTTTAGTTGGGGCCATGAGATTCCTTTCGTGCTTTCAGAATTACTTAATTCATCCTACCTTTTCATGAATGGGAAACAGGAGGTTTATTTCACCATCACTCCCATCACAAGTGTTTCAAACCTCTAACTCTCCCTGTCTTTTTTTTTTTTTTTGTCTCTTTTGAGTAACAAATTTGTCTTATTTACTCTTCAGCAAGATGGTATTGTTGCTTAGCCCCACTATTTCAGTGTTTTCTCTGTCTGACCTAGTGAATTCTTACTATGCTGCTTTCTAATTGCAAAGAGCAGCTGGTTCACCAGAGACAATCTGAAGTTTGTCTTAAGGAAGAAATCTGCTTTGTCTGACATTTGAGCAAGCTCTATTTAGGCTTCTCTGTCCCTTATGCATTATCAAATATGTCCCTTGTTTCTGGAGAAGAAACTCCTCCTTTTTGTGGCTCCATCATCTGGAGTGTCTCGGCACTTTCCACAGCACCCAGTGGTGATGTCACCTGTGAGAAGAGTTGGGGGAAGGGAATTTGAGAATCCAGCTGAGCCTGAAACCAACAATGCCCTCTTCATATGCAGCTAGCTGAGAGACCATGAGAACATTCACTGAGGCCTGAAATTCAGGTTCATCGTTTGTCATACTAGCTGCTGCTTCATTGAAGCCACTTTTATTTTATCATTTTCAGTTTCTTGAGTTTCTAATGCAATATTTACCAAAATTTCTGCAATCACAGAGCACTGAATAAACATTCAGAAAAATGAGACACTTTCCCTACAGTTTCACTTTTAAGAGCACAGGAGTTAATATTTTCAGATCAATAAGATAAAGTTTATAGCTGCCTTTGTGTATGCCTTCCCATCTTTTCCATTCTTAAATGTTTTTAAACTGAAACATGTACCTGAAAAATAAAGTATACGTAGTCCTTGACTTAACAATTGAGCCCAAAATTTCTATTGTTATGCAAGACATTTGTTAAGTAACTTTTGCCCCATTTTATGACCTTTCTTGCTGCAGTTGTTAAGTTAGTAACCCAGTCATTAATGATTCTGATTTCCCCATTGACTTTGCTTGTTAGAAGGTCATAAAAGGTTAAGACACAGCAAAGGTCATATATATGAACCAGGGATGGGACAGTGAGCAGGCTTGTCCCATGAACACAGAGAAGCTATGACAGATGAACTAGTGGATTTATGCAGACTCAGTCCATACTTTAAATAATTATTTAGAAAAGCTTATTTAGAAAATAATTATTTAGAAAAGCTCTTACCCCAGAATACAGAAGTATGCAGAATAGATACTGGTGTATTCTTAGGCCATATCTGTGCTAGTCACATAGAGGTTGGGGCAAAGGCATCTAGTTTAAACATTGAAAGTGGTTTAGGTGAAGAGTGTGGAAAATGGATAGTAATCTATAGCTTACATTTTTTCTTATTCCTTCCCCATACACACCAAAAGAAACATTCCAAAAGAAGAACATCTAAATAAGAAAGATGCATCCACTATCATCTACTCATGGATATTCATGTTTTGCATTTTTAAGTAGTACTAACAATCCCCCTGCCCCATTTTGTGATTATGGCATATTTGGGTTTAAGTTTATTTTGCTCCCAGAACAAGTTTCATCCAATAATTTCTATAAAAAAAGAATATGTGCTTCACCTGTTAATACTTCTGGGAATGGCTCCATGCATATTTTCAATTAAGCGGCACTTATAAAAGAAAGATATTCTTATGTTCTTCCAAGAGTAACTTACAGATGGGAAGTTATTGTTGCATATTAGAAAGATTTCATTCATGTAATTTTCCCCTAGAAAATTCTGGAGATTAGACCTGCAGAAAGCCTCATCTTGTGTGTTTTGGGGAGTTAGATTTTCCACTGCTTCTAGGTAGAAAAGTTTTATATCAGGTATTACATGTGAATGACCTTAATCAGGGACTAATAGCAGTTTAGATACTTGAGGTGTGTGTTTGTGCTTCTTAAACTTCTCTATATACCCTCGTTAAAAGGTTCATAAGACTTTTGGGAGAAGCCAAGCTTTGGTGTTTGAAAATTAGTACCATTTCAAAGCCTTAGGCTAACTTGCAAGAGATATGGATCCTATCCAAAAGAACCTTTATGTAGAACCTATAAGTATACTTATAATGTATGAAATAAATCAGATTTCAGACTTATGGTGGTATGTTGTCAACATTTTCCATAGTAACCAGTAATGTGGTATGCTGCCTGTGAACATATTGACCCTTATTTAGCTATTAAGACCAAAAGCTGCTAAGAGATACGATATATACATTAACCATATGCTTTGTGAATTATGAGTTAAATGGAAAAGATACTAATTTTTGCCTATCCTGAATTTTGTTCCAGAGCAGACCTCCTAACTATTATAGATTATTCAAGCTGCATGCCTATCTTCAGCAGGCCTAGGGTTCCCTCCAAACCAATATCTTGAGTTTTTGTGTTCTGTTTTTTTTTCTTTTTGTCTATTCCCCAGGTTGTCTTTTGCATGGATCGTGCTCTAGAATTTGCCCCTGCCTGTCACCGGTTCAAAATCCTCAAAGCAGAATGCTTAGCTTTGCTAGGTCGCTATTCTGAAGCCCAGTCTGTTATAAGGTAAGGACTATAATAGGTTTTATGAGAAAGCCTATATGTATAAATAATAATGTAGTTAACACTGAGAACAATATCTCATGTTCCTGATACTAATAAAAAGACTGGAACTGTGTTTTTGCATTATCTAGTATTGAGAAGACACAGTGGCACCCAAAATAGTTTTTATTTCTCTAAGTTACAGTGGAGTATATGTTCGTGTGTTTTTGCTTTTTTCATTTTTGCAAAAACCAGAGTTTTTAAGACTACTAACTGGAATGTATTGTGAAAATAAAAGGATGGGAAAGGAGAGGAATGGAGGAATGGAAATAGAGGAATGGAATTAAAATAAACTAGTGGAACGATCGTTAAGTAATTTGAGGAGAATCAACAAGGATATGAATAAAGATGTTGAGAAGTAAATTCAATTTCTTGTTCAGAAGTGCACAGCCACAGAAAAAGAGCAAGTGAGTAACAGCTAAATTTGGCATAACACTCTTCCCTTTCCTGTTAAGCTGAATTAGCGGAAGACCCACAAGGACAGGATGAAGACAACTTCAATCCTGCTCAAACAAGTTAACTATTCTAATCATTCCACCAGGTTCAGAATTTACAGCAAATTGTATAAATTGGTGTTTAATGAAAAATGAACAACCTGGGAAATTAAAATTCCCCCACTAGTGTGCATAATTGACTAAAGCGTTTTTAGTTCTAAAGAGATATCTTTGTGTCCACAGGGGTCCTGGCAGAAAACAAAATAAAATGCAATAGGAGCTTTCAAAAAAATATTTTATGTACACCATCCCAAAGTCATTTTGTGAGATGAGCAACTATACAAATGTGGTTATATATAAAAATACTCATGGGTATACTTGTTTTGAAATGAACAAAAGGGAACTGGAATGGAAATGGAAATAGTCCACTAGAATAAAAGTAACAACAACAACAAAAAGCCAGTGTCAGGAATTAGAGAAAAGGAAAGATAGTGGACAACTAGAAAGGATGTTGTCTTTGTCTGGAAACTGCAGTGAGGCATCATGTATTGATTTGAAGTACTCACATATTGTTATGCTACAGGTTGCTTACAGTATTGGTGTCTTGGTTTGAGAGTGTACCCAGCTCTGTTTCTGTCCTGTGATTTTTTTTCCTCTGCTCCTGCGCTCTGTATTTAGTGACATCTTGCGAATAGATGCAACAAATGCTGATGCTCTCTATGTCCGAGGACTTTGCCTTTACTATGAGGACTGCATCGAGAAGGCTGTGCAGTTCTTCGTCCAGGCACTAAAAATGGCTCCTGACCACGATAAAGCCTGCCTTGCCTGCCGTGTAAGCATCAAAAGAAATGCTGGGGAGATGTATGGGCTTTCTGAGAGGCCTGGGTTGGGTGTGACTTTCCAAATCTTGCTGATACACAACCCCAATGTCCAGTGGTGAAGGATGCTACTAGTTACAGCATCCTGGAGTTGCTAAAAATGTTTTAAATAAATACTTTAAAGATGCAGAGGTTCAACTCTTGACTTACTCGAATTTTTCCAAAGGGGTCCCAAGAATATACTTTGGAAATGCTAAATTTCATGCAATGTTCAAAAGAAGATAGATGGTGATAGGTAGCAGCTAGAAATCTGCTTTTGCTATTACATTACTAAAGCAGGTGCTAAGCTGAGTATTTTCAAACTGAGTAGAGAAGAAATCCTATCATCTGCATAATAATCTCTTTCCTTCCAAATATTATTATTTGCTTCATACTGCACAACTTTGGCAATTTATTGAGATGTGTCCAGAACACTTCTCTCCATTTGCTAGATCTTGAGATTGGGAATTGGATAATTCTTTTATAGAAATATTTGTGCGAGTTAGCCAACTAAGATATGCTAAGACAGCCCGAGGTTTTTTTTAATTACTCAAAGACTTTCATTATCTTTTGACCCACTTCTTCCTTCAGAATGCCAAAGCTCTGAAAGCAAAGAAAGATGAAGGTAACAAGGCTTTCAAGGAAGGGAATTATAAGCTGGCCTTCACACTTTATACAGAGGCTCTAGCAATAGATCCAAACAACAGGAAAACCAATGCCAAACTCTACTGCAATCGTGGAACTGTTAATTCCAAAGTAAGTGCCCAAGTAGAGTCTTTTTTTGTTTAGATCAGGTATCTCTCTGAAGCCTTCTAACACAAACAGTTTTAAATGTGGGAGATGTTACCTCAACTCTCTCCTTATTGCAATGTGTAATACAAAAGGGCTTGAAGAATCTTTTAAACTTCAATTGTAAAAGATCATGAAGGCCACATTAGAAGAAGTCTTCTCACCACTGAAACCTGAAATAAGAAGGATGAGAAATTGTTCAGAATAGCAGTGCCTCTATGTTTGTTTGCTTGTTTATTTAAATCCTGACAAATCTTACTGTATGTCAAAGAGTTGAACCATAGCAGTGCCTGTAGCATTTGTTCTAACTTATCTCTAGATTTGCAAGTATTGTACCTGAGTGATTTGGGTTTGTCTCAAAAGCAATTTGATTACTAATAAATGTGGAGGGTGGATATAGGGTCTCTTTAATTTTTAACTCAGCTACTGTTGTGTGATGCTGAAACTGAGTAACACAATGTGTTCTATTTGAATTAAGTAAACAGCATTTTTAAAACCTGAAAAAAAATGTGGAGATTAACAGAACTGATGAAATAAGAATAAAATCAAGGAATCATTCTACGAACACTCAAGTATAGAAAGAAAACCACTAAGATAAGGACATTATCTTTTTTTGCATCTTGCATTTTAAAGCTTCCAAAAATTATCGTGCTTAATGCATTTGGTCGATCATTTCTGCAGCACTTGGAACAGCAGGAAAAATACAGCTGTTGAAATCTGGTCCATCACTATTGTTGAAAAGAAAAAAGTCTGGTTCATTTACAAGTCCCAGACTGTGAATTGAATTGAAGATTTAAGAACAAGAACAACAACCACAACAATAACAACAGATCAAGACCCCAGGGTAACTGATAATAGAGATAATTTAGATATGGAGCAGTAAGTTCTGGAGAAAAGGAAGGAAATCAGAGAAATTGATGAGGAACAGAAGCAAGAGCTGAATCAGTTGTTGAACTGACAGCCAGAACTAGCTGAGAAAATTAAGACTCAGATGGAAAATACCTCGATTATTCGTACTTTCCATGGTGCCACTAGCAACCATTTTGAACAAAACAACTGGGTTATAAATTAACAAAAAAAGGTTGAAAATTTCCCATTTACTCTACTTGGATGATTTAAAATTGTTTGGAAAAACAAAAGCTGAATTGAGCTCACTGCTGAAAAGCACTGAGGAATTTAGCAAAGACATTGAAATGCAATTTGGCATTGACAAATGTGAGACAATTGTTGAAATTAAGGTAGGAAAAATTGTTGAAGGATTTGAACTTAATAATGAAGAGTTGAAAAAAGCAGTAACACCAGAAGAAGGGTACAAGTACTTAGGAGTTTTGGAAGTCTTTGATCTGTTGCACGATCAAGTCAAGGAAACTAGTTCAACAAAATACATAAAGCAAGTCTGGAAAATCTTAAGATGAAAGGTAAGTGGAAAAAATATCATGAAGTCAATTAAAACCTTGGCAGTGCCTGCAATACAATACTCAACTGGAATAATTGATTTGACTCAGCTAGAACTTAATAACTTGGATTGAAAAACAAGAAAACTAATGATAATGCATCATGTTCTGCACCCAAAAAGTGATATTGATCGATTGTACCTGCCTAGATCTCAGTGTAGCAGAGGACTCTTACAGGTGAAACAAACTGGAAGGGGAAAAACATGGCATAAATGACTACATAAAAAAGCAAAAGAGCCTCTGTTAAAAGAGGTGAACAAAGGAAATCTCTTAAAAACAACAAGATTGAAAGCAGAATATCGAAAGGAAACAAATGAGCATTGAGTTTCTAACTGGAAAAAGAAGTCTATGCGCAGTCAATACTGAAGGACATTGAAGGAGAGATAGATACAAAGCTAACATGGAGATGGTTGAGATCAGGGAGGTGAAGAAAGAAATTAAAAGCTTCCCAAAAACAATTCCATGAAAGCAAAAATTCAGCATATCAGTGACAACAGCAAATGTTGCTTATGCAGTGAGAAATATGAAACAGCAGATCACCTTATCAATGGCTACAGCAAAATTTCACAAACTGATTATCTATAATGTCATGATGGAATTGCAAAAATCATGCATTGGAAGCTTTGCCAGAAGTTTAAGTTCAAATGCTGCAAAAAATACTGGGAACACCAAATTGACAAAGTTCTTGAAAATAAACAGATCAAAATCTTGTGGGACTTTTGAATCCAAAGAGACATCTGGCCCACAACACACCTGACATTGCTATTGTGGAAAAGAAAAAAGTCTGGCTCATTGATATGGCAATACCAGGTGAATACGACTTGAAGAGAAACTGCTAGAAAAAAATGAAATACTGTGATCTACAAATTGAAGTTGAGCAATTGTGGAGGAAGAAATCAATGATTGAACCAATAGTTACAGGAAGGCTTGGCACAATATCCAAAGGGTTGCCTAGATACATGGAAATTTTGAACTTATCAGACCTGAATATTCTTACTTTGCAAAAAAAAAACCCATCTTACTCAGAACTGCCTATATACTCAGACTTTACCTTAATAGCTCTTAGGTCCTTGGTTAGGTCTTGAACTGTTAAGTTTGTACCAGTTCCAGACTATGAATCGAATTAAAGATTAAATCAATAATGATGATGATGATGATGTTAGAATATATGATAAGGTATCAAAAAGCCATCATCTAAACTTGCTTAAAAACCTGTCAAAGCAAATGAAGTTTAAAGTAGAGATATATTGCTTTTTATCTTAGTGACTAAAAATAATGCCAAAGAGTTTAGTTCCTAATCTTGGTGTTTGCCTTTCAGCTTGGAAAGCTATGCGAAGCAATAGGAGACTGTACAAGTGCTATCAAGCTGGACGACACATACATCAAGGCCTATCTAAGAAGAGCACAGTGGTAAGGATGGGCATCTAAAACTGGAAGGGAGTGGAATACCTGATTTAGTAATTTAAAAAAAGTTTTTTAGACTGAACAAAAAATGGTGGCAGGGAGATTTATCATTAGTGTCAGGACTTCAACAAATCCACCACCATTCAAATCATAAGTCTCTAGCCGCATCTCACAGAAAAGAAAATGGATTTATTAGAAGTGGCCATGTTGGTGTTAGCTGGATGCAGCCAATACTAAAATATATCATTCATTTCCCCCTTGACCCTGATCTCCCCTCCCCCCCACCTCCTGGATGTGTATTCTCCAATGGGATACATCTATCCCCAAGAGTCATCAATAATGCTCTCCAGTAATATCCTTGCGCTCCGACAACTTTGGGTTTCCAGGGTGATTATCTAGGCACTTAAGGAATGCCCTGTTTTCCCCAACTCCCTTTTTCTGGCAGCTAAAAAGACCAAGGAGTATCTTTTTAGTTAACATTTAGCTCCCTTCACTTCTTGAAAGTGACCTGTACAACACAAAAAGAAAACAAATTTATTACAGGTATAGAACTTAGGGTTGCGAACCCTCCCCACAAGGTTTGTTTGGGTTTTTTGCATGAAACCTTGTCACAAGGCAATCAGTTTGGACATTTCTACTCTTTACCCAAGATGCCTCTGATAAAGTGTAGCCCTTGCACTTGATTAAATATTGTTTCCTGTATCACCTCAAATTGAGAATTCACTATACCTCATAATGGGTTTGGCCCCCTATGACCACGGTATCTAGGAGTTCATGAGGTGGTGGCCTCAGGGTTGATCCCACCTCAGGTTTTAAGAGGCTACTATGGAATACCAGGTGTATTTTCCCTAACAGTCCAGGCAACTTCAGTTGCACTGGGATTGGGTTGATGACCTTTACTATGGAGAAAGGTCCCATGAACTTTGGCCCCAACTTCTTACTAGGGAGCCTTAACCTCAAGTATTTGGTGGAGAGGTAGACCTTCTCCCAGGGGTGGGATTCAAATTTTTTAACAACCGGTTCTATGGGCGTGGCTTAATTTGTGGGTATGGCTTGGTGGTCATGTGACTGGGTGGATGTGGCTTGGGTGGACGTGGCTTGGTGGTCACATGACTGGCTGGGTGTGGGTTGGGCATGTGGCTGGCTGGGCATGTGGCCATGTGGCTAGGCGGTCATGTGACCGAGTAGGCGTAGCCAGGTGGTCATGTGACTGGCTGGGTGTGGCCAATTTAGCAGTCCATTAAATAACACCCAATAGCTCCCTTTTCTATTTTTAATACTGCATGAAGTTTTTTGCTCTAGGGTTTTTTTTAATTAAGGGGGAGAGGTTGGCAATGCCTGGGGAAGGGAAGAAAAGGCATGGTTTCCACAGGTCCCATGGCTATATTTAAAGGGCCAGCTAATGTCATTGGTGTTGGGAAATTCATTGATGAGGTGATAGTGACTGGATATGCGATGTTCACTGGTACAGTAACTGCAGTTGGTAAATTGACAGGTGTGGAGAGTGTTAATGGAGAAATCATTGGGCTAGAGATGTTAACCGTGCTCAAAATGTTGTCTGGGCTTCTCATACTCATTGCAGTAGCCACAATGTGAGGAGCTGCTCCTTTGGTACTAAATGAATTTTGCCCCATTTAACAACCTTTCTTGCCACAGTTGTTAAGTAAGTCACTGCAGTTGTTAAGTTAATAACAGTTGTTAAGTGAATATGTCAGAAGGTTGCAAATGTTGATCACATGATCCCGGAACACTGCAACTGTCATAAATATGAACCTTTTGACAAGCATCTGAATTTTGACCATGAGGATGCTGCAATGACTGTAAGTTGAAAAGTAGTCATTTCAGTGCCATTGTAATTTTTTTTTTAAATAAATTTTATTGGTTTTTAAAAACAAACATACAAACAAAACATAAAACATCTTTTTTGAAAGCAGCATAATCCCGGGTTACATCTCTTCATACAGACACAAATTCAAGTTCATGCTCATTTTAATATTCCATTCCATATCTTATTATTATTCTACATTTTCTATATAGCTTCTCCCTTCTTTAATATTCCATTCCATATCTTATTATTATTCTACATTGTCTACATAGCTTCTCCCCTCTTTTAACTTTCTTAATTTTATTTTATTTATTTCATCTCAATTCAAATCATTGTACTTATTTCATTTGTCTGTCCTGTTTCAACTGTCTACTATCTCTTCTCATTAAACAAAATTTCTCCTGTAATTACTGATTGAAGTATGACGCCTTTATTTCTTTCCCCTAAAATTATAACACTTAATATAATACATAACTTCCATTTGGATTCTGCTTGGTACATTCTAAAACTACACACTGTATTCTTAAAAAAAGAAAAAATTATAAATGTATAATATAATTAAAACAACAATCCATCCCAATTCAATTCTATCATTAATATTAATATTCATTTAAATCTTAACATTTTGCACATTACTTTTCAAATAAATATCATACTTCTGTGAGAACAATTATAAACTTTCCATAGTTAATTCCCCCCCTTCACTTATATTTTATTAAAATATTGACTAATTAAAATGTTCCCGTTCCTTCCTAATTCAATTTTCTCATTTATTTCATTTCATTTATTTTATTCACAAACATTTCACCAAACCACACCAACTACTTTATCTCTCTTTTTAATCATATGTTATTTCCAATTTTCTAAAATTATTTATATTACAAATATAACAAAACAATCTTATGTACCTTCACAGAATCCCTTTTTCAGTTAGATTTTCACCCATTATCTCTAAATAGGTCCTGTTTCTTTACATTTTGCTCCAAACCTTTGTAACTTCTCTTCCTTTCCTTCTTCCCTCTCTTCTCCCCTCTCCCCTTTTTACCCCTCTGTCTCTCCACCTCCATTTTCCTCTTCTGTATTCCCCTTTTCTGTTGCTTTCCAACATTATATCCACTTTTGAAATTATTTTCCCTTCTTTGGTTGTTCTTTTAAGTCTTAAATTCTCTGTACTCTTTCCCCCCTTTCCCCTTTCTTCCTCACAAAGAGTTACGTGTGGATTAAAGATGGCTTCTTCTTTGTCCCAGTCTTCTTGTTTTGCAGTCTTTTCTTTTTTTTAAACCAATTTTATTAATTTTTAAGACAAACAAAACATAGGACATAAAAGCATAAAACCTTCTTTCTAAAAATTACTTATAAGTTTTAACAAGGCAAATAGAACATCATTATTTTTAAGGCATAGTTCCACATTGTCACATTTCCATTTAAGCACATATATATCTTTTCCAAATTTCTCATTATTTCTCCCTTCAATTTTATTCAATTATATTTCTTTCTATCAAGGTTTTATTAATTCTCAATTGAATGTAGACATTTATACAGCATAGTTCCAAATTGTCACGTTTCCATTTAAACACCTATATATCTTTTCCATGTTTCTCATTATTTCTCCCTTCACTTTTATTCAATTATATTTCTTTCTATCAAAGTTTTATTAATTCTCAGTCAAACATAAACACCCAAAGTACAAAACATAAAAGAAGACATAAAAAAATAAAACCTCCTTAATTATCATTTGTACATGCCTTTTCCAAATTTCTCTCCCTTTAGTTTTATTCCTCCAAGGTTTTATTAATTCACAATCAAACATAGCTAACCAAAACATAAAACTTCTTTTGAAAAGTGGCTTAGCCCCGGGTTACATCTTTTTTTACAGACCTAAATCAAATTCATGCTCACCTTATATACCGTTCATATCTTATTGACCATTCTATATTTTCTATATAACTTCTCCCTTCTTTTCACTCTCTTAATTATATTTTGTTTATTTCATCTTATTTCAAAATCATTATGCTTGTATCTTTTGTCTGTTCTTTTCCAATCATCCATTTATCTCTTCTCTTTAGCAAAGGGTTTCCCCTGTAATCACTTTTAAAGTATGACGCCTTTCTATCTTTCCCCTAAAGTAACACTTAAAATAATACATAATTTCCATCCTGATTCTTCTTAGTACATTCTACATGTTGCATTTTAAAATAAAATAATAATAAACTTATAGTATAGTTAAGTATATAATTTCCATTCTAGTTCTAATTCTAATTAATACATTATTTTAAAATAAGAAGATGAAATAGTAAATTTATAATAACATTAAAACAATAACAAATTAAACAATAACTAAACATTAATCATTTTACACATTTTCTTTAATATTTTATTAAACATTGAGATCTATCATTATTAAACATTTTAATATTTTAATATTTTGTTAAATCTTATAATATTCCAATAGACTATTTCAAATACAAATACTACAATACTATCTTATGTACTCTTGCAGAATCTTTCTTTAATTATACACTATCTTTTATCCTTTATCTCTAAAAATTTTTTTCTTTTTGGCATTTTGTTTCAGACTATGGTTTTTTTTTCCCTTTTTTCCTCCCTTTCTTCTCCAGTCTGGTCTTTTTGCCCCCCCCCCAACCTCCACCTTTTTAACTTCCCCTCTCCGTTGTAGTTCTCTTTTCAATTGCTTTCTAACATTGTACCTTTTTTTCACCTTATTTTTCTTTTTCTTGGTTGTTTTATTGAATCTTAAATTCTCATTTTTCCTTCCTCTCTTCCTATTTTCTTTCTTAATCAAACTTTTTTGTCCATTAAAGATGGCTTCTTCCTCTTCTTCTTCTCCTTCTCCTTCCTCAAGTATTTGCTGGTACGTAGAAACCGCCATTTCTAAAAAGTGGAAGACAGCTCCCAAAAAATCCTTGCCATTTTGTTCTCTTTCTTTTAATTTTTCATATTCCATTTTTAATCCATTCACAGATAGTGCCATTGTAAATTTTTAAGAACAACCCAGATGTTTTTAGTCTTAAAGTAATTTCCAAATGTCAAAGTTATCAAACAATCCAAACAGACAAAAATTATTTCCTCTTCTTCTCTTTGCAATTTTTCCTCCTGGGGCAAAATCCCAAATATATTTTAAAGCCGTATTACAGTTAGTTGCTGGTCTTATAATCTTCAAGGCATCTCCTCCAACCAATTTTTAAAGATTTTTTTTTAGTCCTCTCCTTCCCACTTATAACAAAGAGCTTGTTTTTACCTTAAAGAAGCAGGTTTTTCTGTGCTCATTAGCTTTCTCCTTAAGGAAGGGGAGTGAACTTTCCTTCAGCACTTTTGCCGCTGTAACAATCTTTTGGAAACAAATGTATCAATCCACAAGTCAGGTTTCCAGGGTGTTTTAAAAGTAACTTAATGTCCCGTTCAGCCAAGAAAACTTCTTCTAAAAAACTTTCTCCTGCACAGTCTTATCCGGTTGAAGATTCCTTTGAGGCTGCCATTTCTGACAGCCACTCCACCGCCTCAGGAAAAAGGAGTCTAGCAGGCTGGGGAAGCGGGGTGCGATATCCCCAGACCCCTGCCCGGATCTCCTCTGTCTTCCGCTGCCTCTTCGGGGCAGCAACAACCCCGAAATCTAATTGGATCGGGGGTACCTCAGCAGCGAGCGCAGCAGGGACCCACAGAGAAGCGGATTCCTGCCGCAGCTGAAGCCTTGCAACCGGAAGCTTTTCCTTGTTTTGTAGTCTTTTCTTGTTGTTTCTCGTAGTTGCAGATCTCCATTTCTAAGAATTGAAAAACAAAGCCAAAAAAACCCTTCTCTTCTTGTACATCTTCTTTGTATTTTTTAAGTTTCCATTTTCAATTCATCTAGAAATGATGCCATTGTAAAAAAATTTAAACAACTACCCAATTGATTTTAGTCATTCAAATATAATAACCAAAAATCCAAAAGTCATCAAGCAATCCAAATACACACAGGCTGTTTTTTTTTACACTTTCACTTTCTCTTCCTGGGGTTACTATTTAGTTGCAAAGTTTCAGTTTAAAATGTATCTTTTAGAAGTCTTGTTGAAATTTTACTTTAGATTCTTTTGAAGTCCAGGCAGTCTCCTCTCTCCAGATCCTGCCCTTATTCTTTTCCTCTCCCTTCCTGCTTATAGAAGAAAAAGGTTTTAATATCCAGAAATCTTTATTGTCCCTTTGGTATTTAGTTATATTTTCAGCTTAATTGCCTATTAATGCCAAAGCGGATTTTTCTGATTTCTTATTCAGATCTCTTAGTTGTCAAATGTAAGAAAGGAGAGAGAAGAGGGGGGGGGAAACTTTCCCCTTTCACTTTCCTTCGCTGCTTCCGACTCTTCATTAGGAGCGGTGTTATCATTTATAAAATTTAAATTCCAGGGTACCTTAATTGTTGCTTTTTAACCCGGTCAGCCAAAACTTTCACTTCTTATCTTCCTCCTGCACTTTCTTTTCCGGTTGAGCGCTTCTTTGATGTGGCCATTTCTGACCACCGCTCCTACCGCCTTCGGGAAAGGGAGTTTGACCAGCTGAGGAGGAGAGATGCGGCTCTCCTCGACCCTGCTGGCGATCTCCACCCTCTTTACCACCTCTATGGGATGGCTTAGATCCGAAACCAGCCGGCTCGGGGTGCTCCAGCGGCGAGCCCAGGCAAAAACAGCGCACAATTGCAGATTCCTGCCTGTTGCCGAAGCCCTTCAAACCGGAAGTCAGTGCCATTGTAATTTTGAATGGTCACTAAATGAACTGTTGTAAATTGAGGACTACCTGTATATACAGAAGTTAATCCTGTTAATTTCAAGGGACATATAGTTTCCAGAATAAATTTATTGGCTTCATGAAATGGAAGGTGGGAACAGAGGGTGAAAGGAATGGTTCTTAAATCGAGGGGCTGCCTGTATGGACTTCAACCTCCAGAATTCCCCAGCCTTCTTTTTGCTGTAGATCCCATATCCAGTGTCAAGATGAAGAGATGAGACAGCATTTTATCAATAAAAATTTAATTTTGAATTATTTGCTTTATATGATCACAATCTTAAAACCAACCTACAGATGTAAAGATACAGGCAGATTTCATGTAAGAAAAGCTGGAATATTTGCTAGCTGCTAACCAATCTCCCTGATCCTAACACATATACTAGCTAAATAACAAGTTTCAACAGAACACATCAAATCCCAGGGAGAACCATCTACCTATAAAGCCAAAGGACAAAGGGAGAGGCAGCGCCGGCGGCAGGAAGCAGATCAACCCACAATCCTGTAAATCCCAAAGCTAGTGCCTTTAAAAAGAGAAGACCCCCTAGAAAGCATATACACACACCAGTCCTTCCACGCTAAAAAGGTAAATAGCAAAAAAGACACGCAAGCAGCACGGGGGAGAATGATATGAGCTTGCGCAGATGAGACCAGCCAAATTGACTCTGCTGAGCCTGGAGAGGACTTCTGCTGAGAAGCTGGGGAATGTGGTTTTTGAGCAAGCCCTAGGGGTTGTTTCAAATTGCGATGGGACTGGTTTTTTTGCTGCTGACAGAGCAACCAGACCAAAGGTGCTGCTGAGCACAGCAGAGACTGTTTGGCCAGGCAAATTAACCTCCCCCCATGCTTTCAAAGTGGATTCCTGGGTGCTGCGCTGCAATGTAGAAACAGGAAATGGAGCAGCTAGCACAAGGGGAGCAGGAGGAACGGAGAAGAGAAGGACAGCAGCTGCCTCCTTACCTCATGCCAACCACTCCATTGCCTGTTTCACCATTGCAGCACCCAGGAACTTTCCCCACCCACCACCGCCAGATGCCCTCACTTCTCCCAAGGATTTCTTTGCCTACCTGATATGAGGCTCCTTCGCGTTTCTTGCCATTGTGTGCAAGGAAGGAAAAGTTGTGTTGGGGCTTAAAAAAATTCAGAGGCCTAGGCCAGCCCGCAAGTCAACTCAACAGGGCTTGCTTGCAGGCTTACTTACCCAGGGAGATCAGGGCCGCAGCAAAAGGCAGGCAGCAATGGCTGGCGAAGGCAGGTTAGCAATGGCGGGCAAGATGAGTGACTGGGAGGGGCAGGGCCAGGCAGTGGTGTGATTTGCTGGTTCTCCGAACTGCGCAGAATCATAACAACCAGTTCTATAGAAAGAACCGGTCCAAACCAATAGAATCCCACCCCTGCCTTCTCTCCCACCTGGAATTGCCTTTGTGGGGCCCAGTGTTTGTCTGCCTGTTTCTTATAGCTCTGTGCCACTTTTGGCAACACCTTTTTTGCATTCTCCCAAGTTGCTTTCAGCATTGACATCCAATCGGTCAGGCTGACCGAGGAGGGGGGAACCCGTGGATACTCAGGCATTGGGACGAAGTCCATGTTGCTCACTACTTTGAAGGGGTTTAGTCCCGTGCTACTGTGAACAGCATTATTATACGCGACCTTTGCAAAAGGCAAGATTTCCGCCCAATTGAATTGCTGATAATTCACATAGCATCTCAGATACTGCTCTACCATGGCATTCAATCTCTCTGCCCCCCCCCCATAGGTGCTTGGATGAAAGGCTTAGCTAAGACTCTAGGACAACCCAATAGTCCACAGGAACTCCCTCCAAAATTTGGCCATGAACTGAACTCCTTTATCTGCTTGACCAATTGGATGTCAATACTGAAAACATTAATTCCAAACAATGCTAGGAAAGACTAATAATCTAAGAAGTAGTGAAGATACAGCTTATCTTTTGATTTAGGGTGTCCTGATATCTAATACCAGTTGAGAGAATTGATTGAATTGGGAAGAATATCAATGTAGTCCTTATTTAGCAACCTCAACTAGGCCAGCAATTTGGTCATTAAGTAAAGCTTTCCTTTGCTATATAGACCTGCCAAGATCATAAATATGAGGATTGAGGAGCATGGTGGCTCATGTGGTTAGGATGCTGGGTTGACAATTAGCAAGCCTACGTGCAAGACCCAAGTGTTGCTGTGTAGTGGGGGCAAGCACCTTCATTCGCTCCAGCTCCTATCAACCTAGCATTTTGAAAGCAAGTAATCACAAGTAGGTAAATAGATAACCGCTTTGATGGGTACTTTAATGAGGACATGAAAAGAGCCCCCTATAATGTCACTAGCTAATCTTTTCTACACAAATGGAAAGGGAAAGGGCAGAATCTTCATAATTGCAAGTGGTTGCTAAATGAGGCAATTGCTAAACTATAAAAACCAAATGTTTTCCTTTTTGAACCATTTCTCCATGTACTCTCTCATTTTTACATCAAGAGTTCTCTCATTTTTACATTTGAGAAGTTTAGAATTATATTCTTGTTTCTGCTCACTTCACATTTCATCCCAAGCCTTTAAGGTAATTGGTGTTAAAATGCACCAGATCCAAAACTTTCATGAATTTCTGCTAGATTCAGCTCCAGTACTCTGTTGATTCAGGTGGTCTAGAAATCAGGTCATGTTGCTTATCATATCAAATTTGATTTTCTGTAAATCACTTTTCTATACAGCACTTCCTCCCTGATTTGGTAGGAACTTAGATGTTGTTCATAGCTGAAAAATGGGTTAGGAGTGATTTTTCCTTCCCTTTAACTCAAATCATTTTCTGATTTTTTTCTTGATGTAATTTGTATCTTGTTTTGAGGCTTATAAGGTTAATTATGCTTCTGCCTAGCTACATGGACACAGAGCAGTATGAAGATGCTGTGAGAGATTATGAAAAGGTTTACCAGACAGAGAAAACTAAAGGTAAACATAGAGCATGTGGTTCTAGATTTGACTGGCCTTTTTTCTAATATAATCCAAGCTGCAACTTTTATGGTGGCTAGGGATGACGGGTACACTAGCTCAGTATTGCTGAAAATCGGTTTTAACTATTATTTTCACAGTCTTATTTGATTTATATCACACTTTTCCACTCAAGAGCTCAAGGCAGCATGCATAGTGCTCTTTCCTAGTTTTAGTCCCAGCAACAACCCTCTGAGTTAGGTTTGTCTGAACGAGAGCAATTGTGTGAAGTCAGACTTCCATAGCTAGGGCCATTCTAGAACCCGGATCAAAGCAATTATATCTCATTGGTATAATTTAAGTGATAATAGATAACACAAGAGCTATTGGGTCATCCTTCCAGAGATACTTACTTACTTACCACTTGCCCACTTCTGTGCACACCCTCCCTGATCCTTTCCCTGTCTTCTTCATACTATCTCACACCCCCATGCACCTTCTTTCCTAACCCTCTCCCACAGGATTTGTGTGCACTCACCTCCTCACACACACATACCATCCCTGTGCACTCTCTCATTCACTCCCCCAACAACAGCCATTTACCTATTTGGCAGCCTGGGATTTCCAACTTCTTGGCAGCTTTTCCTTGTGGGAAGTTGGCAGAGAGCATTAGAAATGATGATCACATGACTGTGGCAGCCAAGTTTCAGTTCTACTTGAATTAAAGATTTCAGTTTTGGACACATTCTTTAAGTTACCCATTTGGAGGTACATTGATTGTAAAATGATTGTCCTATGGTGCATAGTTTTAGTCAATTACAAATAGACAAATGGGAGATTTTTAATAGCATATGTTTAGATTCCAGACAAGCAACTGTTGATAGCTCTATCTGCAATTAGTTTATCCACTTTTAAAAATAAATTAATTTGGGAGTGATCATCCTATCTAATGGCGGCAAATCTTTTCTATTGTATATTACATCAAAATGTGCTTTATTAGTCCTGAATTTTCTCATACTTAGCCTGCTTGTAGGAGACTTACATTCAGTGTGTAATTTGTTCTTGCAGCTAAAAACTTTTCCCTCTGATATATTGTAGAACACAAACAGCTACTCAAGAATGCACAGATGGAATTGAAAAAGAGTAAGAGGAAAGATTACTACAAGATCCTGGGTGTGGATAAGAATGCATCTGAAGATGAAATTAAAAAAGCATACCGGAAACGGGCCCTAATGCATCACCCAGGTATAAAAATCACAAGATCTATTGCCCTAGTTCCACTGCTAACTTCTTCAACCGAATGTCATGAAAGAAATATACTCAATAATATAAACTTTTTCACTAAGGCTCCTCTGTTCCTGTTTGTTTAGTGCGAGACCCTCCTCTCTCCTTTTTTTATCATTGCCCAAGCTTTGATTGGGTGAACAAAGGTGGGGTGAGAATGTAGGTGTCTCAGAAAATAATATTGCTGGACTTTTGAGTCACTACAGAAATTGTGATTATCATTGTGCTAGCAGCTTAACTGGTAAATGGTAATATTTGAAAAGGTGCATTGGTATGAGTTTTTTTTTTCTACCAGCCAATTTGATACTGCTATATTTTCAATAAGCCTCATGAAGACAGAATAAGTGACTTGAGGATTCCTTTTTATTTTCCTTCTGATTAAGTTGTTGAGTTCTAACTTCTCTGGAACTGAGAGTGCTCAGCCACGAGTCCCTTCAATAGGAGCAAGAGGAGAATATTCAAAAGTACTGAAGAAGCTTGTTTTTCTTTTCTTGTTTAGAAAGTGGCATGATGCAATTTCAATTTTTACAGCTCTATTTAAAATGGAATAATTGCTCCATTGTCATCCTCTACTATTCTCTCAACACAGTTATGTACAATACACTGTAAAACACATGGTTTCACACCCTCGCCTGATTACTGCATGGCATTTATCCAAGCATGTTTAAATAACTCAAATATAAAATGCCGCTGAGAGGTCAAGTAGAGCAAGGATGGATGCACTTGTACTAAACTAACCCACAAACCCTATAGAACAGCTTTAGTTTGAGTGAATATCCCCCCCCCCCAAGTTCAAATTTCCCATTATTCCTCTTATTTCTCCCTTACTGTGTTTGCTTTTCATGGAAGGAATAATGCATATAAACAAATTTCCAATTAGTTAATGAGCAACAGCAGCAATAAAACTGCCCTTGAAATAACAGTGGAGAGTTTGGGGTCCGTGGCAAGATTCCACAGCTAGGGGAATGCATGATAATCATAGCTATATTTCTTCAAAGCCAGATAGAGGAGGAAAAAAAAAGAGTAGGAACAAAGTCTATAGTTGTGATGGCGAACCTATAAAGAACCCTCGTCCCAGCTCAGCTCTGCCGTGCATGCGTGCCTCCCCCATCCTGCTCCCGCCAAAGATCATCTAAAAGTGCAACCAATGCTGTTTCTGTCCCAAATCCAGGCCTGAATTCTGACTGGTAGGGGTCAAGATAATCCGTTTCATCCAGAAACTTCTGGGGCTGCTGCACGACCCCCTTCTCAACAGCCTTCTCCAAAATGGGAAGATTGGAGACAGGTCGGAAATTATCCAACTGGGTGGAGTCCAGCGATGGCTTCTTAAGAAGAGGGCCGGACCACAGCCTCCTTAAAGTGCTGGGGCAGAGTCCCCTCCTATAGAGAAGCATTAATCACCGCCAGAGTCCACCCGCCTGTCACCTTCTGCCTTGGATAAAATAGGGAGGGATCATGTTCATTTAACATGATCCAATTAACAAATCCTCAGATTACAAAAGTAATTGGCAGGCTCCATTATATTAGTAACTCAAGGATTACGTCCATAGAGCTGTGATCTTGACTTGCTCCTGAGTAGAAAATGATATTGCCAATAGAATTGTTAAAAAGAAAAAAATTCATTGCTGCAGTTATGGAATAACATCATGAAAGATAATAGAGTTGAAATTTTAGTTGCTAAATGATGTAATATGATAGAAAAAGAGCAAAAGTGATATATAGCTATAGGCCAGTGATGGCTAACCTTTTCAGCACTGAGGGCCCCCACACAAGTGCACATCCCAAAAATGCAATGCACATGCGTCCCCTGTGTATGTGCCCTGCACATGCACCCTGCTCCCACACATACACCCTGCATATGCGCCCTGCCTCTGCACATACACTTCACCCCTATGCATGTGCCCTACCCACCGAGCATGCACGCACATCCCCATGCATGTGCCCCACCCCATGCATGCAAGGTATCCCCCACGCATGTGCCCCACGCATGCGCCTTGTCCCCCACGTATGTGCTTCGTCTTCCATGCATGCGCAGCAGAGACCCAAAGACCAGCCGGCTGGCTGGCGGGAGGCACGCATGCACGGCAGAGCTGAGCTGGGACGAGGGTTCTTTATAGGTTCGCCATCACAACTATAGACTTTGTTCCTACTCTTTTTTTTTCCTCCTCTATCTGGCTTTGAAGAAATATAGCTATGATTATCATGCATTCCCCTAGCTGTGGAATCTTGCCACGGACCCCAAACTCTCCACTGTTGTTTCAAGGGCAGTTTTATTGCTGCTGTTGCTCATTAACTAATTGGAAATTTGTTTATATGCATTATTCCTGGCCATGAAAAGCAAACACAGTAAGGAAGAAATAAGAGGAATAATGGGAAATTTGAACTTGGGGGGGGGGGATATTCACTCAAACTAAAGCTGTTCTATAGGGTTTGTGGGTTAGTTCAGTACAAGTGCATCCATTAGTCTCTTAAAATTCACAGATCATTCTTTGTTCCTGTTACTTGGAAGGGAGGGGATTTTTCTTTCTAGTTGCAATTCCCCTGGTTTTTTTTTTTTTTTGTCCTTGATAATGGAAAAGATTTTTTTTTTCATTCTCTCCAAGTTCTTCATTTAGAACATTATGAAGAATTGTTACAATTCTCACCATACAACTGTACCCCACTTATCTTTGTTGTTTCCAAGCTACAATAGAGAGCTGACATCTGCTATAGAATACACAAAAAGGTCATATATTGTTGGAATTAATTGGTATCTACACAGATTAGAAAATGTAATAAATAATTTTCAGATCATATATTGCTTGCCCTAAAATATTGGCACTAATTACCAATTGCTTTGTAGGTAAGAGTTTGATTCATTGGTATTAATCTTTAAAGTTTTAAATAGCTTGAAGAACCATGATTTCCATTGCAAACCTGTTTGGATGTTCAGATCCATGTGAAAGGCAACTCAGAAAAGGCTTTGTTTTTAATATATTTTCCCTAAGTAATTAGTTAAATAGAAAGGCAGGAGAAAAATCTAATAACACAAATCTGCTTCAGTACTTAATTAATAAACCAGTAAATTAAGCTTCTCTTTATACTAAATTTGTATCTCTTTGATAAAGAGCTTTTTTTTTTGCCACCTGGTTATTAGAACCAATTATTTTTTTTCATTACAGTTAGGCTTTTTTGCTCTCTCTCTCTCTCTCACTGTCTCACCCACCAACCAGACATGTTAATTTTTCTGGCAGATCGGCATAGTGGAGCAAGTGCTGAAATCCAAAAAGAGGAAGAAAAGAAATTTAAAGAAGTTGGTGAAGCCTTTACCATTCTCTCTGATCCAAAGAAAAAGGCCCGCTATGACAGTGGCCAGGATCTAGAGGAAGATGGCATGAATATGGGAGGTGAGTACTAAAGAGGACTTTTAATTAGTGATCTTTCTGTGCATAGGTGCATAGTTATGGAATGGGAACAAGGAAAGTCAGTATATTCTCAAAATTTTGAGAGAACACTACATTTTTGTTGATGAAAGTTATACAAAATTGAATTTGATCATTCAATGTTTTAATAGCTTAATATATTAATATAATAATGTTTGGAGATTGAAGGCAAGGCAAACATAGAAAAAAGAAAATGCTGCAAAATATTATAGAAGCTTTTCTGAACTTTTATGACTGTAAATGTAAATTTAAGAATTCCTTCTCACCTGCTGGTTGTCTTTTTCTTCACCTATACTTCCCAATAGATTTTGATGCTAATAATATCTTCAAAGCTTTCTTTGGAACACCTGGAAGTTTTAGTTTTGAAGGTGGGTCATCTTTCACATATCATATGTATATTTATATTGAAAAGAAGGAGGTCCTGCTTTTGCATATCCGCAGGTGTCAGTTGAGGCAGTGTCCCTTGATCTCTTCATTTTGGGACAACAGGGGAACCTATTAATTTCTGGTCTCAGGAATTCAGTGGAGGCTGTTTCATTCATACAAAATATAGTTCCAGCGTGGGACCATAAAGTATTTCACTCTCCAGATCTTAGTTCCCTCTAAAGTTGCCAAGAAATATGTTTAAAGGGCTTTGTGTTCTGTGCCCAAAGCTTATATTTTATGTATTGATTTAATATTTCATATTTCTAAACATCCATCTGCCTCAAATTGGGGCTCTAGGTAGATTGTTAGAGGCAATACACTGACTGTAAATTGCTTAGAGAGGGCTATAAAGCACTGTGAAGCAGTATATAGGTCTGAGTGCTATTGCTATTTCTATACAATGTAATATCAATAAAACAAACAACAAAAATTAGCATTAAATTAGGATTAAAATCTTGTTAAATTATAGACTAATGACAATTAAACATCAAAAGGATAAAAATCCTGACATGACCTAACAGTGGTTCTGACAAGGTGGGGAGTGGACTCCCTCATGGGCCCTCCTGCAAGACCACAAAGCCAAGTTTGGTCCCTTTGCAGAAGGCCAAGAAATAGGAGCTTTATATGCACAATATCAGTTGTGGATTTGTTTGCTTAATTAAGGTTTGATTTGCTAGGAAACCTTATTTCCTATCCTTGCCAGTCACTCAAAAAACACATCTGTTCCCATAATAATTATAAATGTTATATTATACCGTATTTCTCAGTCTATAAGATGCATTTGCCTCCCTTCCACCAAAAATGTGGGTGAAAATGTCTGTGCGTCTTATAGAGCGAATGTTGCCAAGCCCCACCACCCACTAGCCCCCACTCTTCGGCCTCTGCCTCCCAGCAATTTGCCTTCTTGCAGCAAACAGCCTGATTAGCTTCAGCATAGACTGATTTAGTATGAGCTGCTGATTGGTGGTTGGATTGACTTCCCAGAATACCTCCCATCAGCTGTTCTAAGCTGCAGGAATCGCCATTGCCCGACGCCACCCATTGTCACCACTGCCTATTGCTGTTTCTGTGCACCCCATTTTAGCCTCAGGGTGCCCGGTTTTCTGCCTCCACGCATCCTGTTTTCTGCCCGTTTTACCCACCACCTGGAACAGGCTGAAAATGGGATGCGTGGGGCCATGGCACCAATGAGTTTCAGCGATCCCTGCATCCTGGAACAACTGATGGGTGGTATTCCGGTATTCCGATCCAACTGCCACTCAGTTGCTCGTGTTAAATCAGGCTATGCTGAAGCTGACCAGGCTGTTTGCTGCAAGGAGGCAAATTGCTGGGAGGCAGAGGCAGTGTTTTTTTCTTGTTTTCCTTCTGTAAAGCTAATGTGCATCCGGAGTGTCTTATAGTCCGAAACATACATTACTTCATGCTTTTTTTGAATGGGCTGTAGAATCTGTCTTTATTTAAAAGATCTCAATATTGCAACAATTGCTTTGATGATTTGTTTTCTAATTTGCTAATCTATACATCTATGTCTTTCAGCTTCTGGACCCGGGAATTTCTTTTTCCAGTTTGGCTAAACTGAGGAACAGATCCATTTTATCCACTGAAATCCACAGTTTCCCTGACCTGCTTCATTTAATTTCAAGTTTCATCTTCCCTTCATTGCATCTCAGCATTTCTTAGGGCTGTGGCATTTTTTTTTGTTGGAAACATCAATTTTTTGTGTGTGTGCTTTAGAGTGTGATGAGAAAACCAGCATTTGAAGGGAAGGGAACTATTAAGAAATACACATTTTTGTTTATTTTGTTGTTAATTTTATATAAAAGAGAGTAAGAGAGAAACATCTGTAGATTTCTGCATTAAGTAATTTAAGATTCCTAAGCTGCTGGGACTTCATTCAGGGAATCCTTACATTTTGAAAACTGGATATGCCATGCCTTTATTGGGTTCATAATGTGGGGAAAGTGAAATGAGTTTTTCTTTTTTTACTTTGGTCTTATTGTACTGACTGTAGCCATATTGAAACCTTATTTCTAGAAACATTTCAGACACTTGAGAAATACAAAGAAGTTTTACTGCATTATTCCCTGAGTCATTTTTGGAATAAGAGTTGCCTCTTCTCAGTACTTTCTCTTAATATTCCCAGTCTCTTTCTTTGAGGAACCTATGTTTCCAATTGCTTGAGTGCTTCAGGAAAATGGTAAGGGCTGATTTCTTGCATGGACATCCCATTTTGCTGATGGCTTCCAGATCAACATGTACACTTGATTTCATTGAAAAGCGCATAAAGTCTGAAGTGATTGTCAAGTGTTATGAAGGGTATGTGTGTGTCTGTGTGTTGTTAGATCTGCAGTGCATATTTCACATTTCCACATCAACATGTGATGTCATGGTTCTTACTTGCATGTTCAAGTCCACTGTACGTGTTGGAATCTCTTAAAATTAATTGGAATTTCAGAAACCATTTTTGATGTTGAGAAGATTTTTCAGAATTCACCAACAATGTATTGAAACTTTAAAAGAAGAAATTCAGCATTATTTGAGAGGAGGGAACTCTTAGCTAACCACACTAAAGTTCCTGATATCTTTTTACGTTTTGTTCAATATTTGTACCATATTGACAAATATTAATCCATAATATCATTTCAGCTGTGGACAATTAGCTCATTCCTTTTTCCACAATAGTAAAAATCATAAGTAGACTATCATTTCTAACAATATTGAGATTGAACCACTTTATATTAGGTGCAGTTTTCACCATTAACTGAACCTCCTCCTTGTAGTCTCTTAGTTTTCCTCAATTCAGACCATATTGGGAGATGAGGGAATCTGAAATCTCAGTGTATCTAGCGAATATCAAATTGGGAAAGATTAGCCTGGAAGATCAATACTGTGATGAATTCAATATAAGAAATGAGTGATGTTTGTGTTACAACCATTATAGCAGCTTTTCTATTTTATGAGGCTAGGGAAAAGGTAATCATTTCAAAAATGTAATCATTTTTAAACTATTCTTATGCAGTGCTTGGACTTCTACTCAATGAAATGTTTTATATTGGTCCAATATGAAACATTATTTCAAGAGAGGCTCAGATTATGTCCTGGGAATAATCCTTTATTTTTCAAACTTTTCAGTTAATGGGTTCTGACAAACTTTAGAAATAGCAGTAAATTAGATTTTGTCTGCATCATTTCCTTTAATAGTTCCATAACAAGATATCAAAGAAATGCAGTCTATTGAGAAATGGCCAGGAATTAAGTAAGAAGCTAAAGAGGGAAGAGAATAAACTCAGGATCTTGACCTCAGTCAAGATTGCATGCCTATTCCTGGCCAGCAAATGGTAAATACTGAATTGTTCAGGATTTCATTGGGTACTCAATTTATATTGGTAGAATGTATTGTATTTGGTTAAAGGCATATATTTAAATGAGTTATTTGGTGGAATTGTGTCCATTCTCAATTAAGAGTTATGACAAACAGGATAATCCGAAACTGGCACAAAAAGCTATGCAATCAACGATCTCCCTCTTCATCACTTTATATGGAAAGAAATTAAAACAACAGCATATCATCTTCAGACTGAGGTGTCAAGAATCAATCTTGGCATCCTGTGAATTTTCTATTTTTTAAAATGTTCTGGCTCTGCAATAATTTTACTTTAAAACTTCACACAGAAATATAAGAATATTAAAAGTTTCAGTGGATGGCAGCCAGATTTTCTGATCATCTCTACACAGCTGGCAGTAGTAATAAGATTTTTTTTGTGGGGCGATGGTGGGGGGCGGTCAGATCCAAAGGTCAATGAGAAATGGTTCCTGGATCTTAAAACTGATTGCAACCTAAAAAGTGATGAATGCTGTATTACTTTGCCTTTCTAATTTGTTTTTTATTATCTACAATTCTCATTGCAGTCTTTAAGGATGTTCTGATACAACAATGTTTGCATTATATATTAGGCCATCTATATAACCTGATTTAGAAATTCTCCACCCTAGTAATAATCATTTTATAATTTGAATTTGGTTCTTTACTCTCAAATTTTGTTTTCATTTTTTAATTAGCCAAGCTATATTTAAGAGGTACCAAAAACTATGTGTGACTGATAAAGGATTAATTATCTATCTGGCTGAGGCTTGGAGTATACTTATAAAGATATACATTGTCAGAATGTTGTAGTGATCATAATAAGGTGAAATGATACATTGCCTTTTTGGTATTACCCTTATAGAAACTTCTTGAGAATAAAAAACAGATATAGAGAGGGTCTCAAACATTCTTTTTACTGTTAGTTAGGTTGCCACAGGAGGAAGGCATATATTGCTGGTAATGTTAAGTAATATCACTTAACCATTTAAAAGTACCACTTTTCCCCATAATATGTGTACACAAAATCTATAAGCAGGGAATTAAGAGCCAAAACTTTCTCATGTAGCAATGCATGAGACAATTTCTTTGGTGATGTAGATCTAAAAGCAGCATATTTTAGGGAAAGTTGCCATTTTTGCCTATTTTCCTGTACACTTGAACAGGTGATCTTGCATGCATTGTAGCCTCTTTGCTGTACAAATACATTTACAAGGAATGCCTGAGCAGAAGACAGGTAGGCTAATGTTCAAGCCACCTGAAGAAAGGCTTGTTTGGATAGGAATAGATAGCATACCATTCTAGACTTCTTAAAAATACATCTGTTGCATGTTCTGTTTTTAAAATAGCATCCTGTCCACTTTACTCCTGTGGATAATTTCAGATACATGGATAGCCATACTGCCCCACTTCAACCTTTTCACTTATCAAAGGTGAAGATTATTTAAACAAAAAGTGGCGACTGTTCATTAAGCAGGATTCCTAATGTGTTTATATGCAGAATTTTGAACCAGACTGAAGCAAACTCATATGCAATTAATATTAATTTTATTATAAAATGTATATGATGTACAAAAAATAAACACTCCGGATCTCATTGGTGACTTATGCTTCTTTAAACTGAGTAGACACTGCTGAGACTGTGAGTGTGGTGACATGATGCTGGATTGAATAATTGGGGGTTGGGGGAATCCCAAAAATCTGTGGTGGTTAATGTTAAAATTGTAGCTTTTTTTGTTTAATTGTTTGTTTGTTTTTTACAGTAAGAGAAATAGACAGGAAGACTAAAATTGAGAAGAGATCCAGAGGTTTTGATTATGTATTAGCACTGTTCAATTTCTTTTCTAAAAAGTGCTTCACAAACAGTTCTGTATTTGAATTACTTCTCTTGGAATCCTTAAAGAAGCCATGCCTTCTTGCCTCATATAGCTGCTGTAGAAGTGCTCTGGCTCTCTTCCTGTAGATGGCTGCTTCACTACGGGGTCATCCGGAGACTCAAGGAGCACTTCCAAAGCAGCATCCATGAGAATCTTTCATAAGAAGAAATGACTCATAAACTACAGTTAACATCTGTACCCAATTTAATTCCTTCCCCTATAGACCCATGAAAAGTCCAATCTCTTCTCTGCAAATAATCTGAAACTTCAGGTAGCAAAGGCTTGAGTAAAGAGTTCCATATCAATCAGCCTAATGTAAATATCAACACAAACATTTTCTGCATGTTAATACATTTATTTCAGTGTATTTTTCAGTCACTATGAATCTTAACTACTTTGTAAAGCAAAACAAGAATTATTGTTTCAAGTTACATCAATCAGAACCATTGAAATGTGCTACTTCTAGGTTTTTTAAAAAAAAAAAAGCTTTGACCATATTTGAGTTGTATTAACAGTAATTTGATGTTTAAACAACAAATATTTAAGAACTGACACAAATATTTTGCAAATGCAAGTTACATTATGTTTCCTGAGCAATAGCACAACCAGTTTTTTCTTGTATAGCTAAGCATTCAAGAAAAGGAAACGACCCACCTATCTTCCTTTATATATTGGATGTCTATAATTCTAAGTTTCAAGTGATGTATGTTTTGTAACTTATGTCATAGCTTTCATTATATAATTGGTTAACAAGCTCCCATTTTAAACTAATTCCCATCTAGAGCATATTGAATGTGAGCATAGCAAAAACACAACCAGCAATTACATAGACAACTATTATTGTCATTGTATTCACATTGATGGTTAAAAAAGAGTCTGCCCTAATCCAAAATCCTTGTCATATGTTTGACTTTCTATAATCCAAAATTAACTTGTCTTAAAGTCATTCACAACAAAGATAATACTGATTATGAATGAGCAACAGTCATTCAACCTAATTGAAGGACATCATTTTGCAAAAGCTGGTCTTGGAGATTTTTTTCTCAAAACAAAGGTCATATTCAGTGAGATTAAATCCTTTGTGTTAGAGATAAAGGGGAGGACTAATCTTAATGTTATGAATAAACCAACTCAAAAGTGGGATTAGTTCAAGTGTCTACTGCCCAGCTTTGCAATAGATGATGTGAAAGACAGCTATAATCTAGACACTTTGGTCGCTAACATACTATTACACCGATCCTGCTCAAAGGAAAGTATGCGGGCTATGTGTTCAACTAGACTTACTTGAGAGAGCTTAAATCAGTTGTATGCACAAAATATATATCACTCAACAGGATGTGGTTCAGCTGAGATTAGAACATGTTTGGCTTGCATTTATTTTTACAGGTTTAACTCATGCCATGCTGGATATAACTATGTTATAAAATCAAACACATATAAATTGTAAGTTTTAAATGCTATTTTTTTCCTTGAAATATGCTTTGAAATGTTGAGTAGTTTCAAGTACTAGGTGCTCTGAACTTCAACTTTTACAACAGACATTGACAACAGGGGCAACAGTTATGCTCGCTAATGTTGACAGAAGTTAGAATCAGTATATATAAATAACATGTTAGGGAATTTGTATATTACCTTAATATACCTCTTTGAACATGAAGGATTTACTTCTAAGTTTATATGCATTTTGATTGCATCATGAATATATTCTTCAAAAAACAAAGCTGTATATCAAAGCATTGAATACACCATCTATTGTCTAACATACTTGTTCATTGATACATATTTTAGTGCACTGTTTTCATAAAATTTGAAGCTCTGGTGGATTGCTTATCCAATGCAATTAAAATCATAGATATATCCTTACTTGTGTCTCCCTCTATACTCAGATATTTTCTCAGATACAATACTTTGGGCTACTTATAATTTAGATCATTTGCAGCACATTCGGATCCAGTCAGTACAACTAATTTTGCTATTGGATAATACACCTGTTCAAATATTCTTGTTGAAAAAACTGATCTGAAAGTACAGGGAAATCTTAGTCCCTGATTTTCATGGGCAATGGTTGAAATATAGCTTATTGGTATTTTAATCAGACAACATATAAAGATCTCTACTGAAAATCTAATGCCTGTCATTTAAAACAATACAAGAGAGGATGGATAACAAACAGAGACTGCAAGGCAGATTCCTATTCTCTAGTTTTATATTCCTGTTAGAAGATGCCCATGCTGCAGAACTAAGGTGATAAGAAAAATATAAATCTCTTAAAGGTCTGTACAAGAGGAAATGCTGCGGGGGGCTGCAGGCAACAGTATTTAATGTGCCAGCTTTCAATGACCTATAACCTATACAATAGCAATGTCACAGACTGGCACAAGCCTAAAACATTATGAAATCATGAGTTGCACATTAACAAGATCTTTCATTAAAATACAGGCCTCTGTTAATGCTTAACATACGTTTCAGAAGCTCATAAAATTGCAAGCAGGGGAAGCTTTACATTTCCCATTTTTAAAAAATCTGGGAAAAAGCTGCTGGTACTTAGGAATACTAGCAAGATCTTACTATGTTCAAAACAGTGAGGTCTTACTCTTTTAGAAGTGAACCTTCTAAAACTACAAACCAGAAAGGTAAAGTTTCCCTTAACATCAAGCTGAGATTGATCAGAGATGGCCGCCCTTGATTCTGAATCTCAACTGAGAAGAGATTCCTTGAAACCAACAAGTTACTCTGTGGCTAACTTGGAAAGTGTAGCTGAACATTTTAAGCCTAATATTTTATTCACTTTGTCATAGTGTTTTTAGACTATGGGAAGAAGTACAGTATAATTGATCCAAACTTTCTAAGTCTACCCTGAATTTGAATTCAAATGAAAAGATTACATGAGGATACAAAAGGTTGGTCTTGAACTTTTAAATATCCCCACCCCCATACCTTTGCTGAAAATGGTTACCTACAGTATTATTTTTCTACTCTCAGAATATTTATGTCAGGAATCATTGAGAAAAGGTGGTTCTATTTGCCCCCTCTGCTTTCCTTCTGCTCTGAAGTAGTACAATCAGTTTCCGTCTCCTGCTGTAACAATAATATTGCTGTAAGGGACCAGATTTACAACACAGGAACAGACCCAGTTCTGGCAAACTTGTAATGGCTATTTATATTAAGAAAAGGAAATCTCAAAAGGCTGGAATATATTCAGCTATATTAATTTTTAAAGTATAAAAAAGTGCTGTTTTCCATTTGAGGAATCCAGATCTCTGGAGGTCAAGAAATATTCCTTTTAAAAGGACATCACTAGAATTAAGAAATTGCTTTAGTCATAGAATGCTATCATTTGTGTTGTTGATGGGGAAGAGTTTATAAAAGGTTACACATTATATTGTGAAAACAAGACTACAGACACCACAAGAGCCCTTAGATGATGACACAGGAATTGAAGGGTGATCCCCTTTTGCTACCTCCTTGAGTTGGCACCAGTTTTCCTTTTCCATAGTAGCCACCAAAGATGGCTCTCACCTCAATCTTTTTTGAAAGCAAAAGCATCCACATTCCATTCCCAAAGGACAAAAGTTTTCCGCCACCAATCTCCCCAACCTCCTCGCCTTTGTTCCCTGCCTTTTCCAGTTTTGCAAATTCAAGGAGGTCAAGGCCAGTTTGGACAGCTTCTACCCCACTGGCACAACCCAGAGTGATGTGGGCTCGGCTGCCTTTTGGGAGGCTGACTGCTGGCTGTAGCACATCCACATCTCCAGGCCATAGAAGCATTTGCTGCTCGCTCATTTTCACACGGGCACCAGCAGTCTTTGGGGTGATGAATAGAGCAGATATGGTCAGGAAAAAAGATTTTCCATAAGAAGTCTTCACAATCTGCAAAAGAAATTACTCCTCTTAAGACAAGCTGTGCATTCAACTCAGATTAACCTGGCCATCTCCTACATCCAGGACACCTTCAAATTAGGACTATCTCTCTGGATTCCCACCAACCTAGCCACGGTTGTAGTTCAAATATGTCATTAATGTTCTATATTGGAGAGGGCTAGATTAGAGTTGTGAGATTTGGGTGTTAAAAAAAAAAATCAAGAGACACTGTGGGGCAGTGGTTAGAACGCAGTCTTGTAGGCTCCTGCTGACTGCCGGCTGACTGCAATTTGGCAGTTCAAATCTCACCAGGCTCAAGGTTGACTTAGCCTTCCAAGGTTGGTAAAATGAGGATCCAGATTCTTGGGGGCAATAGGCTGTAAACCGCTTAGAGAGGGCTGTAAAGCACTGTGAAGCGGTATATAAGTCTAAGTGCTATTGCTATCCAATTTGGCTGGAACAACAGGACCAGAGGTTTAGTCTTCCCTGCTTTCAGACTCATGCTGGAGTCCATCCTCAAGGAACTCCTATCAGAATGTATAGACACATTCACGTAGACATGTGACACGTTCTGGTAGAGAGAAGTTCCCTGAAGATGGGCTCCAGCAAGAGTCCAAAAGCTCAGAAGATTAAATCCCTGGTGACTGACTCAGATTGGATCCTGGAACATCTGCCTATGAATGAAATTCAGAAACATTACCAGACCCTCATGTTAATCTTATCTAAACATTCTGTACTATTATATATGTCGAAATTGTATGGAAGAGGGGCAGGAGTATAAAATGCATGACTTGTAAATCACATGAGGTTAAAATAAACACTGATGATCACCGTACTAATGACAACAGATGAACTAAATTAAAATACCTAGGCAAATAACAAATATTTGAGTTGTATCAAATACCTCATTCCCTCAAATATACTGGGATATTCTCATCTCATCATTGGGAGAAAGGCCCCTCTGAAGCCTTTCTTTCATACAGGGAGAGGTGGTCCTTTAATTGGCTATGCAAGACACTATAATACTGTATGTTGCTGAATAATGGTGGGGTTTTTTTTTTAAGTAGACCGTATTAAGTAGTCTTCACATAATTGGCCAAAATGTAAATCAGTTAGTCACATTTTGGCTGACAATGTTGTAAACTTAAGTGTTCGCCAGCACCTTCAATTGAGCATGGAAACTTTATGGCAAGCAACATAGTGCCTGCTTTCTAGCTGCATTAGTCATATTTGCAATAAGGAAATATTCAGATTATGCTGCCCCTTAAAAGTAATATAGTCAATTGCCTATACAAAATCTTATCTACCAAAATGTTAGGACTAAAAAAAAATCCATTATTTGTATAATAAACCTAGCACATAATCTAAATCTAAAAGGATAGTTTCAACAGAACAAGGCTAATGTGGTGTAACAGTTCACATGCTGGACTAGGTGCAGAGAGACATAGATTCAGCTCCATTCTCAACAAACACATTACCAGAATTATTTTTGGTCGGTCACACTCTCAATCCAATGTATCTCACAGAATTATAGGGAGAAGGAAAAGCTATGTGGGCTCTCTTGAGTTCCTGAATAAAAAAGGTTATAAATTTAAAATAATTAGGCCCCAAACAATATATGCCCTTCTGGGCACAGTCAAAAATTAAATCAGCAGCCCCCAATCTTTTAGGAGCCAGAAACCAATTTTGTGGAGAGCACCGGGGGGGTGGGTGGCATGGTTTTTCGTGCTGCCTGCATCCCATACATATTGGTATGGGGCTTCTATCACTTCTGCAGCCCAGTTTGCGGCCCAGTGCCAGTCCATAGCCCAGGGGATTGGGGAACCCTGGATTAAACCATTCATCTTTCTAAGTATACAGTGAAACTGCAAAACAGAGTTTCCTTTTCTGGACACCTTTATTCGAGTTCAATTCTATGACATTTGTGAAGTACAAGAATCTGAACAGGGTTTCATATTGTTGCTTAGACTATTAGCGCAACAATGATATAATGAAAATAAACATCAGATTCAGTGGTGGGAGTCACATTTTTTTTACTACCAGTTCTGTGGGCGAGGCTTGGCGGGTGTGACACGGGAAGGATACTGTAAAATCTCCAGTTGGAGGTGGGATTTGCCGGTTCTCTGAACTACTCAACATTTCTGCTACCGGTTCTCCAGAACTGGTCACAATCTGCTGAATACCACCTCTGATCAGATTGCTCTGAGAAATGACTTTTTCTGGAGCAATAAACAGGTTGGAAAATGTAGAACTTGGATCTCAATCAGCTGTGCTACCCAAAACCCAGATAATATTAAGTCTTTTAGCATGTGGTGGCATGAGGATATACTGAGCGCTGCCACCTCCCTTGACCTAACTCCACCCAAGGACTCCACCATTTGTGGGCAAAATAAGCCCAGGCAGTTGACATGTCTCTCTACTCTTTCAGGCATAAAGCAAAGCCTGGGAACTGCTTCCACAAAAACCTTCAGGAGCATGTTTTTCTTTGATGGTGGATTCAATTAAACCTATAATCTTCCCAAGGTGGATTTTGTCCCAATCTGGACTATTCAAACTGGTTCATTTGGCAGATATCTTTTCTAAGTTAAAAAGGATCGCAGCTGAGGAACTATTAGGGACCTCGATAAAAAGTAGCTCAATTCCCTTGGGTGATAATACCTTGAGACATATGAATAGATTCAGAAGACTTTTTTGAGTTAATACATAGTCAAGATTTTTTTTTTAAGTGTGTGTCTCTCTCATTTCCTCACCGCACATACATTGGCTAAATTTGCTCAAAGAAGAGTCACTTATATGTGTTTTATGTAATATGTTCAAGGAAGATTACAAGTAATAAAATCTAAAATTGAAAATAAAAATATCTACATAATAAAATTGAACTATTATAAAAATGTATGTTTCTATAATGAGTAATTTAAATACAGGAAATTTTAAAGGAGTGATTTTACAGTACCATATATAATTATTCTTTCTGGCAATAATTTTTAAGAAGTAAAGTGAATTTTTTTTTTTTTCAAGTTTATACCAAATATTATTTTTAAGAGACTATACCTTGCCTAGTGCATGAAATGCTGACAAATTTGTATAATGACCGAATGCTAACAATATTGATTTTAACTGGGAGGGGCATTCAGATTCCTTTGAAAATATGCTATTTCTCTTAAAATAGTTCAGAGAAAGTGAGGAAGTTGGACTTTTCTCACCTAAAATCAGCTTGAAAAATTACTTTACATACTATCATGTTTCTATTAGAATAAAAAGAAAAATTCTCACATCTTGCTGTGCATAATCATCTGCTCCTGGAGCCTTCCCAAAATCAGTGAATTTAGTTGTGCAGTGCAAAACCCCTGGAGGCCTTTTCACAAAGTAGCTGGTCAGATCAATTTTCAGTTTGGGTTCTTCAGAGGGCTGCCCAACTGTAAAACAATAAAGAGCAAGCTTCAGTGTTTCAGATTCATGGTTTTGTTTAAATGCACTTTTAACCTAACACTGTTTATGCATTTTTGCAATGTTAGTTTGGCAAGACAGATAAGAAATATTTCCATTTGAGATTAGAATTCTTAACAAAAAAAAAGCCTATAGAGTTTACATATAAACATGTAATTTCACTCAACACAATGTCTGCACCCTAATTTTCTTGCTCTGCTCTTCCTATCTTCCCCTGTAGCATTCCCCATACTAGGACTGGGTTACAGGAATTACAATCCAACATATCTGAAGGGACCTGGTTGAGGATGATTGTTCTGGAAATGAAATAAAGAAAAGCAATACATATGGTAGGCAAATTTACTCACTACTTGCCTTCCATTAATAGGATTGAGCCGCTATTTAAAGGACTCTCAGTTCCTATCTTTAGTGACATTTGCTATTAACATGCAGGAAAAAAAAACCCCATGATTCCCTTTAGTTTTAACTATGGCCATTAAGCTTAGATCACTGTTAATCAAACTTGGCAATTTTAAGGTATGTGGACTACAACTCCCAGAATTCCCCAGCATACTTTTTGAAAAAAAGTTTGAAAAACATTAGGTGTTGAATTAGATTTACTTGCTATCTCCCCAACACCTATGGCCTTTTAAATTATATGGCTGATGTCAGAAACTGACATCAGCCATATAGAAGAAATTTAGAAATTACTTTTGAAATTACTAAGCTAAGGATATAAACTTTTTAACAATAAGATGTAGTCAATTTTGGCATAGGAATATGGTTATATATTTGGAGTAGATTATATTTGATGTTTACTTTTGTTAGTTCAGAGAGAAAAATAGGTGATATTTTCAAGTCAAATTCCAAGGATGAATAATGATGGAAAATGAGAGCCTTAGGTTAGAATTATATTACTTCTGCAGAACATTCACGGAAAAGGCAGGATTTAGCATCTATAAAGTTCAGCTTTCACAGAAATAAAAGTATATCCCAACCAGCCTAATCCTTCAGTTTAATTCTGCCTACAAATATTGTCAAAACAGATTTGTGTTAAATGGCACACAGCTTCTGTGCGGCAAGTCAGAAAATTAATCTCTCCTAATATTGGAAGTCTCTCTTAAATCTGTTTCAAAAATTCAGTGTTTTGCTTTCTTTATGAATCAGACAAACAACTGAAATATTGGAGAATGAATACTATAATAAAGGTAATGACATTTGGTCAATTGCAGCCTTCTCTGTGCCAGTGCTCTTTAAATATGTTGAGGTATCATTTATAGCCATTCAAAACAGCTCACTGATGGTTGGAAGGAATAATGGGAGTATCATCTCTCTTGCTTACTACTATGTTGCTTGCAATTATACTTTGGCACAGGAAGATAAGAGATTTCAAGTTAGACATCCATAATATGCTGTATTATATTAAAACAAAATTCCTCCCCAGTTGAAGTGTGCCACCACTCTCCTGGCTTTCTGTAAAGGTGTGAAAATGTGGCTCTGAGATCTTGCCTGCAGCAAGGAGAGCAGCACACATAGACATAGGCTTGGCTAGTGCCCTGAAAACTATGTCTGTAATTTTTAGTGTCACTTGTCTATTTAAATTTTTATACAGTTTTAAAATATTTAGCAAACTTTTATAGTATACTGCTCAGTCTTTCTCTGAGAGAGTTGGGCAATTTAAAGATGTGATTAATTGATATTAAGCCAGCACAGGTTGAGGATAATGGAACTCTAGTCCAAGTTATCTAGAAAGTCAGGGAAGACTAATTGACTCTGAAGACCAAATTCTTAAAACAGAACTGGCATGAATACTATTTAACAGATCTGCTTTATCTACAGGTATATGAGGCTCTACTGTCAATGCAGTGTTAGGTCCAAAGCTAAGCAACAAGGACTATAACAAAGATTCCTGAAAGTGGAATAGGCAAAGAAGGTTGTCACAATGATTTTATGGAGTTCAAAGAACTTTTGGACAACATCTGGAAGACAAAATTCTAGAGCTTGAGAAGAGTTTGGGTTTAGTAATTCTTAGGGTCACTAGAATTCAGAAGCATATGTAGAAATGGAATACATTATGAGTTTTCAGTGCATAGAAACAGGTGGCAGTCAAGAAGGGGAATAGAATGACAGTTGGAGAAATGAATCCAGAAATTAGGATAGGAATATGCAGGAACTCACAGTATTATTTGGTGCATCATTAGAACACACATAAAAATCAGCTATTTATTTTAAAGCAAACAAAATGTTGGGAAGGCGTGCGTTTGCCCTTTACAAAAAAAATCTAGGAATGACCATTTTTTAAAAAATGGTTTATGTGATAGATCTTGCTTTCTCCTTGGAGTTTATTAATTAGCTAGTGACAATTTTGAAAAAGTGGTGTGGAATACAAAAGGAAATCAAAATAATATTCCTAGGTTTTCCAGATTCATCATACAAACCAAAATTAGAATAGAATGGTTTTTCTTTTTGCTCCTAAGATGAAGTTTAAGGATGCTTCAAGCAAATCATGCTAGAGTCAGCATATTAGCAGAGCCTGAAAAGCATTAAAAGGATTACACATACATAAGCTAGTAAGCCAATTTTCTATAAATAAAAAAGCTGGGAGGGGGAGAGCACCCACAGTATTTATTTGACTCTTTTTTGAAGGCTTTAATATTAGCAAGCTCATCCAAAAATGCCTGTCCGGTCTTCCGCAAGCTCTCTGAGCTCCTTTTGCTTAAAAACCATCCATAATACAAGGGAAGGAAATCCTTTTCTAAACTGGGCTTCAGTTTCTTTAGCTCATCAGCTGAAAGTTTCCATTGATTCTTATCCTTGAGCTGCAAGCAATCCATTTTCCATGAGGTTTTGGGCTCCACAATGATGACTTTGTAGCGATATTTGTCTGCAATGTCAAAAAGCTGCTCTAGACGCTCCCGTTCATGGTGGGTGTCATCTACCACCACCACACTGATCTCACGCTTGCAATAATCAGCTAGATCCTCATCAACCTTGCTGTAATCATCAGGAATGGCACTCCTGATAGCAGGCTGGATTTTGTAGTGGTCAACCGAAATGATTTTGCAAGCATCCTTATACTTGTTTTGGATGGCCTGCGCCAAGGTAGATTTTCCACTGCCTGGTAGACCTCGGAGAATAAAAAAAGTTTTTGATTCCTGAATGGTGGTAATCGTTTCATCGTCATCTAGAAAGGAAAACTGCAAATTCTCAGGGCGCTCTTTGGGCTGGGAGGACATTTTCTTAAAAATCTTTGGCAGGAACACGTGGCTCTTCCGGGCGAAGCCTTTGTTCTGAAATCAAAAAGGAGGGAGAGAGAGGGAGAAAGAAAAAAAGAATAATTGTGTGGTTTTATTGGAACATTCCAGAGAGAGATACCATCATTTCTCCTTAATAATAGGCCACTGTTTGCAATCTCTATTGAAGGGGAGATTTTATTTATTTTTTGTTATTGCTCCTGTTGTTGCTGGTTATTCAGATGAGCACAAATGGCCTAGTGATAGCTTTAAATGGCACTATTATGTCAGAGAAGAGCTCTGTGCATTCCAGAAGTAGAAGCCCTTTCAGGCAGCTGTAGCAAAACTCTAGACTTACCTTTCCTAAGATGGTGCCCCCTTCAATTATGCTGGACTACAGTTTTCTCTGTCAGTATAACTGTCCATTGGTTAGTGGAAGGGGATAGGGTCTGTAGTCCAATTTGTCTAGCCAACTTGTGCTGTGCTGTACTGGGAAGATTGGTTGTCCTATAAGCCTGGGGATTGCCCAATTCTGTATATATTTCATATGAAGTACAAATCCTCCACTTACAACAGTTCATTTAGTCACCAAAGTTACAACAGCACTGAAAAAAGTGACCTATGACCATTTTTCATCTTTACAACTGTTGCAGCAAGTCTATGGTCATGTGATCAAAATTCAAACACTTGGCAACTGACTTAAGAACCGTGGTGGTGCATTGGTTAGAATGCAATACTGCAGGCTACTTCTGCTGATCACCAGCTGCCAACAGTTTGGCAGTTAGGTCTCATCAGATCAAGGTCCAACTCCATCCTTCCAAGGTGGGTAAAATGAGGACCCAGATTGTTGAGGGCAATATGCTGACTCTGTAAACTGCTTAGAGTGGGCTGCAAAGCACTGTGAAGCGGTATATACGTCTAAGTGCTAGTGCTATGATGGTTTCAGTGTCCCAGGGTCATGTGATCTCTTTTTGTAACATTCTGACAAGCAAAGTCAGCCATAAGTTGAGGACTGTCTATATATATTTGTTATTAATTTGCTACATTCATTTTTTCCCAGTGACCTCCTTAATCAAGACTTCTGTTGCTTATTAGAAAGAAAGTTAACTTAGCTACCATCTAACAAGAAGATTAGGCCAACATCTTGTACAGGTAATTCTTGACTTACAACCACAACTGAGCTCCAAATTTGCTAAGTGAGACATTTATTAAGTGAGTTTTGACCCATCTTACAACCAGGGGTAGGATTCTACCAATTTGCACCTATTCGCTAGAACCGATTGTTAACGTTCTAAGCAGTTCAGAGAACCGGTTGTTAGAAGAAATTACTGGCCTAATCCTGTAAGGCAGGCAGGAAGGAAACATTCTGGTGTTGCTTACAGAAACTGCTTCTCTATTAACCCTTATTACGTTCTTGGCAGGACTAGACTTCCTGTCTCAGGAACCTCTCTGGAGTTTTTTTCCCTTCCTTTGCTGGTACCTTGCTTGTGTGGAGTGACCATTCAAAGTTACAATGGCACTGAAAAAAGTGACTTATGACCATTTTTCACACTTATGACTGTTGCAGTATCCCCACAGTCATGAGAGGCCAGGCGAGGAGATGTATGCCTCGATGTGAGTGATATTGAGTTGGCCACGCCCAGCCAATAACATGACCACCAACTAAGCCATGCCCACAGAACCGGTTGTTAAAAAATTTGAATCCCAACCCTGCTTACAACCTTTCCTGCCATGGTTGTTAAGTGAATCACTTTAATAACACAGTTGTTAAGTGAATTTTGCTTCCCCCATTGTTTGTTTGTCAGTGGATTGTAAAATATTATCACATGACCTCAGGATACTGCAACCATGATAAATATGAGCCAGTTGCCAGGCATCCAAATTTTGATCATATGACCATGGAGATGCTGCAATGGTCATAAGTGTGAAAAACGGTCCTAATTCCCATGCTGTCGGAACTTCTAATGGTCACTAAGCAAATAGGAGATATCTGTGACCTTATGCTCCTTTTCAACCTTAATTTTTTGGGAGGAGTGATTTAACAAAGATTATTAAGGTCGTAAGTTTAAAATTATTGCTATTGAAAAGTTAAAAGGTTCACACAGGAATGGGCAGTTGCCAAAACTGATGAAATCAGATATGTCCAGAAAAAGATACAGGGAAATGGGGTAGCAATAGTTGCTCAAAAGGGGTTTTAACTAGATTGCTAGGAAATTAATAAAGATTGGCTTTATTAAAAATAAATAAATTCTTTCAGATGTACAGGTACTCCTTGATAATTGAGTCCAAAATTTCTGTTGTTAAAGAAGACAATTATTAAATGAATTTTGCCTCATTTTATGACCTTTCTTGCCACAGTTGTTAAGTGAATCACAGTAGTTGTTAAATTAGTACCACGGTTGACTTTGCTTGTCAGAAGGTCACAAAAAGTGATTACATGCCTATAGGACTGCAACCGTCATAAATATGAGTCAGTTGTCAAGCATCTGAATTTTGGTCACGTGACTATGAAGAGCTGCAATGGTCATAAGTGTAAAAAACCATCATAAGTTACTTTTTCAGCACTGTTGTAATTTCAGTCATTAAATGAACTGTTTTAAGTCAAAGACTACCTGCTCTGAGATGATGCTGGATCACTAATAACAACCTTTAAACTGAACAAAATGCTTAAGAAAGGAAAAGAAAGGGGAAAGAGGAGCATGTATCTGAAATTACAAGAAGGCAAATACTTTTATTGTATGTTGATTCATCATTTAAAGGAAACAAGTTTTATTGTTTTTATTAAAATATTTTTTCATTGTATCAAACTCTTAATTGTATAAAAAATAATACATTAAAATGAGAAGTTTAAAAGGCTGACAAGCAAGGGAGAAGAGAGACAGAAAAGAAAGAAAGAAAGAAAGAAAGAAAGAAAGAAAGAAAGAAAGAAAGAAAGAAAGAAAGAAAGAAAGAAAGAAAGAAAGAGGACTTTGGCCCCTAATCTCTGTGAAACTTGAAAAAATAAATTACAATAAAATCTATAGATCTATCTATCTACTCTGAATTCCAAACCACAATGAAGACACTGGTTGGCCAAAATTATGCAATTTTGAAGTTGCATTTGAAATACTATACAATATTATTTAAAAAGCCAAATGTCTGGGGAACAGAATTACAATTTTTAAAAAAAAAAAAGACAAAACAAAGTAACACTAATGGAAGGGGGAGGAGAAACCACTGTAAGTACAAATTGTTTTGCAATGGAATTGAAATAATGTAAGCTTGTGTTAAAACAGGTGGGAGGAGACACACACAATGGTACCATACAAGCCTGTCTTAAAAGGAGAACTTGGATTCATTTCCAGGGGAACAATTTGTTCCATTCTCTACCAAACACGAACACACACACACAACCCCTGCCCTGCCTATCCCACAAATAGGCAATCATGGAGGAACTGATAGCCAGCCAGCAGCTTACATCTACACTCCCTCATACAATATTAAACATAATTATGTGTGTCATCATTTACTCTGCTCCTCTCCACAATGACCCAAGTCATCATAATCTCTGAACTTAATTTTCTCATTTGAAAGCTGATTTTATAGCTCGTGCCTGAAAAATCTGAGTTCAATATATGGGAGATAATATTTTCCTTCAGATCAAAACTCTTGTCACATTCAAATTCAATAAATTCTCAGTTTTGGTACTACTGTTGCTCATTATGTTACTTTTTGTCACCAGAGTAATGGATGTCAATGCACAAAGTCTCAGCCACAGCCAAGATGCCTGAGAAATTCTTTCCATAACAGTATTTTCAAGACTGCAGTTCTATTAGGCTGAATTTGTTTGTAATATTTAGTAACTTGAAAAATTATCTTGCAAGTGGAGGATGACAAAGTCAAAGCAAAATAAGGGAATAATTGAGGACACCAATTATTTATTGATTGATTTAATAAGAGAAGTAGTATTTAGAGGGGAAATAAGATGTGGCTTCACATATACAAAAAACAAGTGTTTCTTTTCATTGAAAAGTTATTGTAAATGATTTATCATAAGTTGTTACAAAACTACTTTTATGGGTGGGGGTGGTTTGATATTCATTCCTGAGGTTCCTGGTTTTTTTAATGAAACTATATCTACATGGAGAGAAGTAAGCAATGGGGTACCCCAAGGTTCCATTTTAGGTCCAGGACATTCAATATCTTCTTAAATTATTTAGATGAGGGAATAGAAAGGGAATTCATCAAATTTGCAGACGTCACTAAACTGGGAGAAATAGCCAATACCCCAGAAAATATCCCTAAAAGATTCAGATAGATCTCCAGAGACTTGAAAATAAAATTCAATGTAGAGAAAAGTAAGGTATTACACTTAGGCAAGAAAAATCAAATGTGCAGATACAGATTAGGTGAAACCTGGCTCAATAGCAATAACTGAGAAAGGGGTCTCGGAGTCTTAGTTGACAATCACTTAAATATGAGCCAGTAATGTGCAGCAGCAGTCAAAAAAGCCAATGCAATCCTAGGTTGCATTAACAGAGAAATAGAATGAAGATCATATGAAGTACTATAAAGCCTTAGTAAGACCACACCTTGAATGCTGCATCCAGTTTTGGTCATTTTATTATTAAAAAAAAAAGATGTTGAGACTCTGGAAAGAATGCAGAACAGAGCAACAAAGATGATTAGAGGGTGGAAGCTAAAACATATTAAGAATGGTTGCAGGAATTGGATGTGTATAGTCTAGTGAAAAAAAGGTTTAGGAGTGACATGATAGCAGTGTTTCAATATTTGTAGAAACAATGGATAGAAACTAATCAAGGAGAGAAGCAACCTGGAATTAAGGAGAAATTTTCTAGCAGTGAGAACAATTAACCAGTGGAACAGCATGGCTTCAGAAGTTGTGGGTGCTTCCATCACTGGAGGCTTTTAAGAAGAGCTTGGGACAGCCAGTTGTCTGGAATAGTATACCGTCTCCTGCTTAAACAGTTGGTTGGATTAGAAAACCTCCAAGGTACTTTCCAACTCTATTATTTTGTTATTCTATATATCCAATCTTTAACAAAATAAATTTATTTAGACACTACACACTATAGTTTGTGAGTGTTTATAATGTTTATTTCAATCTTATAAATATGTCCACAACATTTTTACTAGCTACATTTTATTGGCCACTATGGTGTAAAAAATAAATTTAACCCAGCTGGTAAAACTCCTCCACTGAATGAATTGAAAATCATTCTCATTCACAAAGAGTAAATGTGTAATTTTTACTAGCAGTGTTTACTTCTCAGAAATCAACTCAGCTTGTAATACAAAGAAACTACAAATTTATATTTTTGAGCATCTTTCTTGATGCTCAAATCAAATACAACTACTGTATCCATAAATAATTACAGAAACACATAGTTTGCCCATCTCAACTTTGTTCCTCCAAATATGTGGGACTTCAAATCCACAATATCTGTCTATGGGCTTAAGGGGGTAAAATTATTTTTGCCTAAGAGTAGAAATGACTGAATGTACATAAATATTAAACAGTAGGGGAACTGAAATACATCTCACTTCTCAGAAGAGTGAAATGTCTGCAGAGGGCAGCCCACTTTATTGTCCCTCACCTGGCTGACTGTTTAATGAACATAGCTGGGATCAACAGATATAAGGGAGAACTTCCATCACAGTCTATTTCTTGGAACAGAATTGAAGGCAAATTTTAATTTGAAAACAGTGATATATAAAAAGTTTCATTGTCCACATGTATATTTTTCTATTAAATGCTACAAAAACAGAAACTTTCATTAAAATTAAATTTTTGGCCCATTCTAGATCTGCTCTTGTGTAGTAGCAGATATCAGAATAAACGAACACCTAATATTACCCAGAAAAAAACAGAAAGTAGAATCTAACCAATAACACATGCCTATTCTTACCTAATAAACTGAAAATCTATTATTATTTAGCCTGCTTAATATTACAATTCCCATGGGCTAATTTCACATGTTTTTAGGAAAACTGTTCAATAATAATGCGTGATTCTTAACACAATTAAGAAGCAAAAATGTTGTTTTAAAATGCTTTTAAAGATATGTTTGGCATTTAGTTTATAGTTAGGCATAGAAAGTCTGAAAAATAATCTCACGGACTAAATTTAATTATGTGCTTAATTCTTACATCTAATTAAATGTATTTTATCGATCATTGCAAACTATCATTTGCAATATGTTGATAAAGATTCTCAGTCATAGAGTTGTCTGGAAACAGAGTCATGACAATTTGATTTCTTTTCATTTTTTGGTTTGAAACTTTTCTCTGCTTATCCAAAGTAGCTTCTCCAGTCTGACTGAAAAAACTACAGTACTTGGATAAGCAGCAAAACATTTCAAACAAAAAAGAAGTCCAGTTTCCATGACTTATCTTCCAGGTATCATCTGCAATTCTGAAGAGTTTTGTTCCTTATTATATCATGTATTAACATACATCATCATACGTAACTTCTAATAAAAGACACATTGTCACTGTCCATCCAAATAAACACTGCCTGGTATGTGTCCATAGGAGTCCATAGGAGTCTTCTAATTTTCTTTCAACCACTCAGATTCCACAAGGGCAGATGCAATTGAAACATTTGATGTATTAAAATTACCCAGTCAAGTGTAAATATAACACTGTGATTAAAGTTTCCATTCAATCTCTTAGGCAACATTAATGTACTAATTAAAATGAAAAGGTACAATGAATTGTTTTGGGTAGGTATATGTACACTAATAAAGAGGAGGACTTGAAGGGCTCTCACAAAGAGAACTTACTCTCCAAAACTCCTCAGGGTAGAACAAGTAACAGGTGGAACATCATTAAAGAGAAATCCAACTTGTAACTAAGGAGAAATTTCCTAACAGTGAAAACAATTAATCAGTGGAACTGCTTACCTCCATATATTGTGGATGCACTCTCTCCAGAAGTTTTCAAGAAGACATTGAACAACCATTTGTCTAGAATGATATATGCCTACTGCTTGAGTTGGACGCTGGACTCAAAGACTTCCAAAGTTCCTTCCAATCCTGTTTTTGCAAATTACTTCATTCTATGTTATTCTAAAATAAATATCACCCTAGACTAATATATATTTTAAGGCAGATTCCAATGTTATTCCTTATTACTTTGCAACAGGAGTTCTCAACACTCAATCCGTGGACTGGCACAGATCTCCACAGATCCCACACCCCCTCTGGTCCAAGGAAAAACTTCTCTCCATGGAACTGGTCCCCTGTGCCCAAAAGGTTAGGGGTCATTGCTTTACAAGGAAAAATTACAGGGGGTTCTTGACTTATGGCAATTGAGCTCAAAATTTATGCTGCTAAGCAATACAGTTGAGTTTTGTCCCATTTTATGATCTTTCTTGACACAGTTATTAAATGAATCATTGCAGTTGTTAAGTTAGTAACACAGTTGTTAAATGAATCTAGCTTCCCCATTGATTTTGCTTGCCAGAAGGTCACTAAAAGTGACCTCATGACCTCCAGGACCCTACAACCTTCATAAACATATGCCAGTTGCCAAGAGTCCAAATTTTTACCTCATGACCATGGGGATAGTGCAATGGTTATATGTGTGAAAAACAGTCTTAAATAACTTTTTTCAGTGTTGTTGTAACTTTGATCACTAAATGGTTGTAAATCAAGGACTATCTATAATGAGAAAAAAAATATGACAAACCTCCTCAAATATATTTAATCAAACTGAGGTTTTCTTATGATGAAGCCAGCTTTCACTTACCAGATTTTCAGAATCACTGGGCCCTTATTTTGACTTTGATACTTTTCTGGAATTAAAAACTTTTCTGAATATTGCCTTTTTTGGCCTATTTAAAGAACAAGTGTGTAATCCCTCTGAAATGTTGGCAAGTTTTAAGGTACAAGTATATTAAATAAGGCGGGTTTTTTGTTTCCAGTCTTGAAAATTGCTTGACTGGCATATTTGTTCTTACCAGATGTAAGTGGTTATGTCTGGATAAAGAATCAGAGAAGAAAATGACATTATGAAATAATCCCATTTTAAGATTATGGAGAATATATTTCACTAGAATGCCTGAGCCAAACAATAAATCCATTAAATTGTATTATTATAAAAGTGTCAAGACTTTTAGAAATTATGTTCCAAATATGATGTATATATAACATCTCATGGCAAAATATACAATTAAAATATATTGTCAAAACAGAATGCTCAGATTCTTTAGCAGCTTGTAGAAATGTAAAAATAATGAAACCATGTAGAAATAATGAAATTTGGAATTCACCTAAAACCCTTTCTGACTTTTGTCAACAGGAAGTGTGTGTACCAAGTTTCTTTTTCTGTTTGCCCGAAGTATGATAAGGCCATTTAATGTTTCACAAATATAAAATGGATTAACATATACAGGTTTGTTTTTTTAAAAAACCATGAAACTTTTGAAAGTAAGCATTTTTCCTGGCAATGTTTTGAAACCCCCTAGAACACTAAAAATTTGAGAAGGCTTTACAAAGAGGTACTCCCCTTGTATATCACCTGTGTGCTTGCATAGCTGTTTATGTGGAACAGGAAACCAAGATTGTTCAAAATATGTACCAGCTGTGCCAGCCATGAATAAAGAAAAAAAAATCCCCTGAATATAAGTAATGCCAACCAAAATGTGCAGCATCTGTACAGCAATAAGCCCTGTGGGGATAGAGAGAGAATGTGTGGACAATGTAAGCAGTACTCTTTTGCACATGACTTACTCTAAGTACAGAAAATGCATAGATTTGACACATTAATAATCTATTCTCAATTCCACTGAGGAAGGGAAGATAATCAGACCTGAGTGCCAGATCAGGAAATTAGAGCAGGGCTGATAATAAAATATGTACAAGTTATTGTATTTATAGTGTATTTAGTGTATAATGTAAATTACTTTGGATTTATAAATACAAAAAGGAGGGAAAGATTATAAGTAAAAACAAACTCTACACAATCCATGTCAGTACACACTTTTAAAATCAGCTGAAAATCAGCTGAGTTTTGCCAAAACTCCACACACAGACACAGACACATACATTCAGTGTAAATTCCTAAGCATTCTTTAGTTCTTTTTTAAAAAAAACATTTTTCTCATAAAATAAAAAAATCTGCCATCAATATAAACTGACTTGAATATTTTTCAGAATATGGGCTTCTAAAATGTCCAGTTAGTAGAGCCAGTTTGAAAAATTTGGGGAATTAAGTCCACTCACCAGGACGCAGATTGGAGTATGCTTTTGTGGAATAGATTAACTCAATATTTCACAGCACTCCTGGTTTATAAATCAACTTTCTGTGAAATTGGTGAATTTGAAGTGGATTTATTTTGTGATTACTGAATTCTCCCTCCCCGTCCCCCCCAAAAAAATTTAAGGCTGTATTTTTGCAATATTTAAACATACAAAAGTTCCATCCTAGATAAAATATATATTCTCTTGCAAACGGACAAATCACACATAAAGCCTGACAGCCAGAATATAGAGAGTAAAGCAAGGGATCTGTTGCTTGGGTAACAGTTTATCCTCCATATTAAATTATCCAGGCCTCCTGCTCTGGAGAAGACACTTCAGCTTTCCATATAGCATTGAAACAACACCGGAAGTGGCAGTTAGCGGTTTCATAGCATGATACCATAGTCTCTTGAGACTGAAGGATGCCAATTTAAAGCAAGGTGTGATCATGGAACTTTCAATTTGAAATTTGGATTTCTTCCTAGACGTATACTCGTCCTCAAGTTATCTCTATATGTTTCCTCTCCTTTAAATTCAGATTAAGTTATGTTCATATTTTCTATCTTCTCCAAGCAGGAAACTGATAAACAGTTACCTTTGCTTGTGTGCAACCAAATGCCATCAGATACATATCGCATTGTGAGGAATGGATTATTCCATTTCTCTCTCAGAAGAAGAATCATCCAGATCCAAAGAGTTTCAAAGGGATGACTAGGACTGGGTACATCCAGGACCTCCCTTGCTTCTACTCTCCAGAGTAGACCTAAAACTTCCCGTTGCCCTTTTACTTTTCAACGTTCCACAGCTTGTATTATCTAGCACAAATTGCACTCAGGCGACGACCAGGGCAGGACTTCTCCTTATCTATACCCTCTGAATCTCGAGTTTCCTATGTTCTTCATGCCCAATGTTCAATAGATAAAACGTTGTAATCATTCTAAACAGTGATCCGCCCAGTAATTCATCCTGCAATAAATATCTGTGGGAGGTTAGAATAGAATAGAATAACAGAGTTGGAAGGTGGCATCTTCCAGTGCAGTGTTTCTCAAGCTTAACAATTTTAAAACATATGGACTTCAGCTCTAACTACCCCGCCCAACAATGTACGAAGTCCACACATTTTAAAGCTGCCAAGGTTGAGAAGCACTGCTCCGGGAGTAGCAGAATTCATACCACCCAAACTCACCATGGCAACGCCACCGAACGGATGGGGCGAGGAACCGGAATCAGGAACTTCGGCAGCTGCAAGACCGCCGACGGGCTTCTTTGCATTCAGAGGAAGGGAGCGCGCTCGAAGCGGCTTTTATAAGGCCAAATGGGAACGGAAGCGAAGAAACCACGCCCTCCCATCCCTGCCTGGTACAACCGAGATGGAAAGGCGAAAATGCTCATCTGCTTCCCCCCACCTCCCGCCCAGCAAGGGGTGATAGCGCGGTTGTGCCCTGCCCAGCTCCGCGTTTTGTTTATTCTATTGCATTTTTTGAGAGGGATAAACAAAACGGAGCAGAGGGAAGGGGTTTTTCAGTTCTAGGGAAGGACGCAAAAGGAACAAAAATTAGCCCCACTCCGAAGAGGACACATTCTGCAGAGGAAAACATCCGGATAGTTGTAAGGGGCGGTGCGGGCGGAGGTATGGGTCACTAAAGAACAAGGAAGCAAAGTATGGCGAACTCTCGAAACTTACTAAACGAAATGAAACAGAAAATGTAAGCATATCCACCGGAGTATAAACCCCACAAACAGCCCAACGGAAAATAAGCAGCTCATTGTCAGGTAAAAGATGAAACGGGAGACGAAAAAATGCTTAGATGCAAAATGTCACAGTTTTTTTTAAATCTAATATTCTACAATATACTCCAATAAGATTTTATTCAGAGGTTTGGGATTATATTGCTCATAATCATTGGCCACGTGGTTCTATCACCATCTTAAAACTCTTATTTGCTGGGGGCTTTGCATTGTTGCCTGCTAAAGGTAACAATGTTGCATTATTTGATTTGCAAGAATGGAAAACAGATCGGATATTTATCTAGACGAACATAATCACACAATTATCTAGTAGCTAAACAGTCCTGTATTCTCTCCAAATTCTATATATTCCACACATGGAACCTGTGACTCTTCAAATTTTCCCCAAAGATAAGTCCTGCTGTTGAAAATTATGGTTTAGCTTTTCTAAACTTGAAGCTCTCTTACATGGAAATCACTTTAACTTCAATGAGGGATTGTTGAGAATATTGGACTGTTGCTGGAGCAATTAAATGGAATGCTTCAACCTTCAACCTTCTGGGTTTGTTCTCTGTTGATACCTGACTTGTAGCTCTCAGAACTAGCTGCCTAGCATGGCTTTGCTGAAATGTCCAAAAGGTGCTCTTTCAAAAAGCAACAGGACTTTGTTTTTCCTTGAAGACATTTCACTTTATCTAAGGAGCTTCTTCAGTTCTGACTGAATAGTGGAGAATAGAATGATTAATATTCCTCACAGTCATCCTGACTTGAATGCTAATGACCAGGTAACTGAGAAATATAAATCCTTTCATTCTCTACCATTCAGTCAGAACTAAAGAAGCTTCTTGGATGAGAAGCAAAACGTCTTAAAATAAAAATAAAGTCCAGTTACCTTTTGAAAAAGGATCTTTGAGACAATCATGACCTGGATGACTAAGAATCTCCATACATATGTTGCTAAAATACTAAAAATTAAAAACTAGCATTCAATTAACTAGCATTCAAATCAAGCCTGCACAATTCATAGAAGGGAAGGGCCATATTGATAAAATAAAAACAATTGCAAGCTACAAAGAAAGTAGCTGGGTGTGATGAGGCGTCAACAGCATGTGTTTCAGGGCAGTGGTTTAACTTTATTGACATTTTAAAAATATGCCCATGGATAGGTTTTCCGGTTTCGCGTGGCTTCGGGGCAGCAGGAATTTGCGACAGCTCGCGATTCCTGCTGTGCTAGCCGCCGAGGTACCCCCGATCCAGATGGGTCAGGGGGATATGGCTGCCCTGTAGGGACAGCTGAAGAGAGAGGGGAGTCGGACAGGGGGTTGGGGGTGTCGCAGACCCCCTCCTCCTCCGGAAAAACCCCTTTTTCCCAAGGCGGTGGAGCGGCGGTCAGCAATGGCCGCCACGAAGAAGCCAGCAACCGGGTAAGATTGCGCTGGAGGAAGTAAGAAGAGTGAAAGTGCTGTCTGAGCCGGGTCAAGTAACATCTTTCAAATTTGTTGGAACGGAGCTGTTTGAATTGCTGGAGGATACATTGTATCCCTAAGAAGATCGAAAGCGGCGGAGAAGCTGTTAAAGGGAACTTTTTTTTTTCTTCACTCTCCCACCCCATGGAAATAGCAGATATGTTTGGACATATTGGACATTGAAAGTGAATTGTTTTGAGAGTTGAAGCTAAGGGACAAAAGGGTTTTTGGACATTGAAAAACTTAAGAAATTGGAAAACCCTTGTTGGAGGTATGGATTTCTGATTATTTAAAATTGATATTGCAAGTGGGAAGGGAGAGGAAAAAAAATTGGAGCAGAAGCTGAAAAATGAGGAGATTGCCTAGAATCCCAAAGAAAGGTATATGGTAATTGGATCTCTTTGATTAAACATTAACCCCAGAAAGAGAAAGAGAAGAAGGAAGAAAAGTATTAATTTTTGGAATTATTATTATTTTTTTTTTGGAATTATTTTTGATTAAAAATATTTGTGGTTGTTTTGGGAAAAGTTTCTTTTTTCATAATGGCATCGCTTGTGGATGAATTAAAGACTGAATATCAAAAATATAAAAAAGAAGATACTTTGGGCACTTTGTTTCAATTCTTAGAAATGGCATTATGTACTTATGAAAAGTTGACTACGCAGCAGAAGGACTGGGACAAAGAAGAAGAGGAAGAAGAAGCCATCTTTGATGAACAATGGTTTTTTTCCGGGGAGGAGGAGAAAAAGGATAAGAAAAAGGGGATTTTAAGAATTACAAAAACAACCAAAGAAGAGAAAAATGAGCGGAAAGGTGGAGGCAAGGTTAGAAAGCAAAGGAAAGGGAGTAAGAAAAGGGAGGAGGAAAGACAAAGGGGTAAAAAGGGCAAGGAGAAGAATAAGCAAGAGAGAAAGGGGGGGAGGAGAAGCCTCGATGGGGGGAAGCAAGATCTAAAGAAAAAAAGTTTATTCAGAGACAATGGGTGAATTTAATTTAGGATAAAAGAGGGATTCTGGAGGGTACATAAGATTGTGTTTTTTATATGTGTATTTAGAGTATAAAATTCATTGTGTAATTTTAGAACCTATTAAACAGAATCCCAAGAAAAATTGTTATATGAAGTACTTTTAAGTTAGGGTAATGAGTTATAGACGTTACTCCAATTGGTGTATAGGAGAAGTATAATAAAAGAAAAAAGATGAATAGATAGTTGGAAATAGAACAGACAAAGAATATTATTGAAAATGGTAATAAGATATGAAAGGATATATAAAGGTTTTGTTATGTGTTTTTTTTTTTTGGATGTTGTATATTGAAAAAAGGCAAAAAAAAATTTAATTAATAAGAAATAATTTGGATGAAAAGGAGAAGTTGGGATAAGATATGAAGTTAAATAGACAAAGTATTGATATTATAATTTGGAATTGTTATGTTCTATTGGTTTTCTTCTTCTATTATTTTTTCTTAGAAAAGAACTTATAAGCTGTTATGCCTTGTGCATTGTTTATATAAAATTGATAAAAATGGTTTATATATATATATATAAAAGAAAATGATAATACGATATGGAAGGATATATAAAGTGAATATGATGTTTGAATTTGTGTCTGTGTGAAGAGTTTCAACCCGGGATCAGACAACCTTCAGAAAAGATCTTTTAGTTTTGTTTATGTTTTATTGTGTTCTCTGTAAAATTAATAAAATTTGGTTATAAAAAAAAAAATATGCCCATGGATAGCATAAGCCTACTTGGTAAGTCACATGTAGCTGAGCAGCCTATGTTGCGTAGCCCTAATATAGGCAATGGCAGATTGTGGAACTTATCTCTCCAGTTAGCCTACCTAACTCTCAAAGTCATTACACTAAACCATTATATTTAGGAAAGTTATTGATAATGATTTTTGACATTTGCAAGTAGGATATGTTTAAAAGACGTGTTCTGGATTATCTTAACCTAGAAAAAGTTCCACTTCTAAAATCCTGATTCCCAAAACAATAATTTGATTGGGACAATTTACTTCTCTCCTGAATTTCTTATGAGTACCCAGAAAAATACAATTGTTCCATTCATAACAGGGAATTATGATACTGACAAGCAGCATTTTCATATACAGATGTCTATTACTATTAGGTTCTGAATAGCTTTTATTTTACTTGCATGTATTCACCAATGTATTTCTTAATATCTTTTCTTCCGCATAGAAAAGTATTGAATATATGGTTCAGCTTTTGCAAAAGGAAGATTCCAAAATGTAGAACTTACATCTAAATTGCTTGTACAACATGATCTCTTATGCAACTTACTATCCAAAATTATTACTACTGAAAGATTTCATTCTGCAGATGCTTGTTGTTTTTTGTCTATATTCAGATTTATAATGTGAACTGATTTGAGAATCCTTCAATCGTTTAGCTGTCTTGCAGCTAGGGTTAATTTTAATGAGTTGAACTATTCATTCAAAAGCAATATAAAAATATAAAAGTGTAGAGTTGTAATTGCAGGAATGTTCCAATCTCGGATGGCAAACCTCAGATAAAGAATGTTTCCAAGCAAATACAACTCAGGCAAACAAAGTCATTAATCTAAAGGAGGATTAGAGAGGAAGTAAACATATGTTAGATTTTAACTAGAGATAATTAATTGTATGGATTACTATGCTAAACAGTAACCAAAGTTAACCAGTGATGGAGGATAACTAAAAATGTGTATAAATGCAAGACTAGACTCCAATAAAGATCATCATCATGATTCAGTTATTCATGATCAAACAACTCGACTGCCTCGTCATTACATAAAATGAAGTATTTTGGAATTATTGCTCTTTATTGGAATTAACTAAACTTTTTAAAGAGTCCTACATGGAAGTCAGTGGTGGGATTCAAAAAATTTTATTACTGGTTCAGTGGGCATGGCTTGGTAGGCATGGCATGGCTTCGTGGGCATGGCAGAGGAAGAATACTGTAAAATCTCCATTCCTTCCCCACTCCTGTGGAAAGGTTACTGCAAAATCCTAGTCTCTCCCCACCCTGCTAACCTGCTTTCCAGCTCCATTCTCCTGCGGAGGGCAACAAAAAAAAGACCCAGCCAATCAGCTGGGACTCAGGAGGCAGAGAAGAGATGGGGACAGGACCAGTCAGAAGTGGTATTCCAAACTACTCAAAATTTCTGCTACCGGTTCTCCAGAGCTGGTCAGAACTTGAGTATTACCTCTGATGGAAGTATATTTCCTGTATTCTTGCAACCTCTTTATAAAATTATACATTTAATAATTATTTTATTTGTGTTTTATTTAGTAGTCAGAACATCACAAGCAATAATGTAGAGAGAAAATATTGTGAGGCAAAATGGATTACTACAAGAAGACAGTTCCTAAATTACAAGCCAAAAACAATTTTCACCAATCTTATCCTACAGTTTCTTCACTCGGTTTTTCTCGGTCAGGTTCTAATTCTTTCTCAGGTTCTTCTCCAAGTTCTTCCCCAGGTTCTTCCTCAGGTTCTTCATGTTCTTCTCCTTTCTTCTCAGTTTCTCCTTGATCTGGTTCTCCCTCCATCTGTTGCATCTCCCCATTCTCAGGTGCAGGCACCTCTTCTGCTTCTTGGGATAATACCTCTCTCACATCTTCAGATTCAAGTTTTTCAGCTTCCTCCTTTTTTTCTGTATCATCTGCATCTCTCTTGAGCTCTTCCTCCTTCAACTCTTCTTCTTCCTCCTCTTCATCTTCTAACTCTGGGAAATAATAGAATTTCAATGTTTATATCCATCGCTACTCTCAGGTTTATGACTTCTCAACCATATTTCCATTTTACAGCTATGGGAAAGGCAAGATTACTAAGGAACACCCCCCCCCCAAAAAAAGTGAGGTCAATTGTAAAGGGAACATAAATGGATGGCTTTTGATTTCCTATTCAGAACTTTGAGGGCAGGTATATTATTCTTTTGTGCTTTCTCCTCAGCCGTGGGATTCTACCTGCTCCACTACCGGTTCGGTGATGGCGTGTGCACACACACACACCTAACATGCGCGCACCTAACGCACCCACACAGCTTTCCACACACCAGCTGAGGCCACAACGCCAATCAGCTGAGAGGATAAAGAAAAGTGCAGGGCCCAGTGAAAGGGCCAGTCCTGCACTTTTCTCTTATTTCTCCTTTGAGGCTTTTTTCCTCCTCTCAGCTGATCGTGGAAGGGTTTGTTTTACTATCGCTGAACCTGTAGGAATTTTTGATACCGGTTCATGCGAACTGGGCCAAACTGATAGCATACCACCCAGTAGTGGGATTCAGTTTTTTTTACTAGTTCTGTGGGCGTGGCTTGGTGGACGTGGCAGAGGAAGGATAATGTAAAATCTCCAGTCAGAGGTGGTATTTGCTGGTTCTCCGAACTACTTAAAATTTTCGCTACCAGTTCTCCAGAACTAGTCACTCACTTATCTCACTCATTTATCTGTGTGCCTATCTGACTAACGCTGCACATTCTGTTTAGCTTGTCTCCTTAACCCTGGTTGGGGAACACAGGCTTAACACTGGTTATGGGCCCAGAGACTGCAAAGTCAGTTTAACTAGGATAAAACAGATTTATGTAAAAAGTGAGAGTTTGTAAACAGACAGCTGTGTTTTATTAATTATAGTTTTATATCCATATAAGAAAAACATGGCACAAGTCAATTTACAAAGTTTGTCCCTTATATCCAAGCTGGATGGAACAAACTATGTATCATGGTCTATGAAATGTAGTCTACTTCTACAAAGAGAAGGTCTGTGGAACATAATTGAAAACCCACCAAACGTAGAGGAATGGGATCCAGAGATTGAGGAAGATAGACAAAAGATAAAAGACTTTATGCAGAAGAATGAACAAGCTTTTTGCATAATAGGACTAACACTGTCTGACCAGCAACTTGTTCATATCCGTGGAGAGCAAACGGCTGTTGGGTGTTGGCAGAAGCTGAAGAGGATTTATGTTAGAGATAACTTTGGTGCTCACATAAATCTAACACGGAAGCTTTTCAGGACGCATCTCCAGACAAATGGTGATATGCTTAGTCATTTGAATTCTATAAAAAGCATTTTTCAAGAACTGCATGAGAAAGAGCTTATTTTCTCTGAACTACACCAAGTCTACATAATTCTATCATCACTAAATGAAAGTTATGATAACTATGTCACTTCCCTTGAAATTTTGCCTAAGGAAAGTTTAACTTTAACTGATATCACTGGCAGATTGATTGAAGAGGCAAGAAGAAGACTTGAAAGAGATCAGTTAAGGAGGGAGCAACCTCAAAAAGAAGATATTGAATCTCCTACTGCATATGCAATTAAAAAGTGTTTTAATTGTGGAGGAAGAGGACATTTGGCAAGATTTTGTAAAAAAGCAAAGCGCCAGAACGCTGGCCAGAATACTAAAAGTCATCAAAAGATAAATAAAAATTTAGAGTTAGCCATGTATATTAACGGAGCTGTAAAAAATAATTTATGGGTGGTTGACAGTGGAGCATCCCACTGTATAACAAATGATAACAAAAATTTTATTAAAATGTCCCAGAGTACACAGCAGATATCGTTAGCCAATGGCTGGAAACTGAAAGCTAAAGGTCAAGGTATAGCATATTGTTCTTTCATAAAAGAGAATGTAAAAATGTTATATGTACCACAACTTAAATTTAATTTAATTTCAGTTAGAATTTTGGTTAAACTAGGATATATAGTTACCTTTAGGGGAGATAACTGCATAATTGAAAAAGAAGATAAGACAATTACTGCATCTTTAAGAGGTGAATTGTATGTGTTAAATGATAATGGTTTAGAGGTGGCTAACATGGTTTATGATAATAAGAAACCTCATGATGAATGTATTCACTTGTTACATCGAAGGCTAGGGCATTTAAATTTTAAAATGCTTAAGAGAACTGTTCAATTATCTAAAGGAATAAGTTTGAAACCTTGTAATAAGTATTTGCAATGTTTTGCTTGTAACCAAAGCAAAAGCAGGGTCACACCGGCTAATAGAGTTGATGGATTTACTACCAAAGAGCCTTTAGAAGTAGTATTTGCCGATTTAATAGGTCCGAAAAAACCAAGTGTAGGAAGAGCTCGATACATATTAAGTATAATGGACCACTATTCTAGATATCGGTTTTGCTATTTAATGAAGAGCAAAACTGAAACGTATCTAAATATCTTTAATTGGATAAAATTTGCAGAAAGAAAAACAAAAAAAAATTAGTAACTCTTATAACAGATAATGATGCGGAATTTACAAATAATAAATTCCAAAATAGACTTAGAATGTTAGGTATTCAATATAAAAAGTCTGCACCATATTGGTCACAACATAATGCCTTTATAGAGAGACGAGGCCAAACACTACAATCAATGGCACGTACTATGTTGTCTGATTCAGGATTACCTGACAATTTGTGGGGAGAAGCAATAATGTGTGGTAATCATATATTAAATAATGTTGTTAATTCAACAACAGGTGAATTACCATTCACACTGTGGCATGGTACAAAACCTGATTTAAGTTACATGCACACATTTGGAGCACCAGCATGGGTGCATATCCCTACACAACTTAGACACAAAGGACAACATTGAGCTAAAAGATTATATTTTGTAGGATATAAATCTAATCATAGATCTTATAGATTCTGGGAACCAGGTACATCTAGAGTTTACACCAGTGCTAGTGCTAAATTCCTAGAACATGTAGGATGGAATAGATTAGATCAAGATTTAAATAACGAAGTAATTATTGAACCCTACAAAAGGCAGAAAGATCAGACTAGTTATAAGAAAAGTCCAATTAAAGAAGAAGTCCATGAAGAGCAAATAGGACCAGAACAAGAGGAAACAATTGATCAGGAAGAGTTAGATAATCAAGAAGAGTTAATAAATGAAAGTCCACCTGTAAGTCCTGTAATACCTAGACGTACTACACGTGTAACTAGACCACCTGATATGTATCAAGCAAGTATAGTTTGCCAAGTAACTAAAGTTCCAACTAGTGTAGATGAACTTAAGATATATCCTGCTAAGGATCAGGAGAATCGGCAAAAGGCAATGGAAAAAGAACTAAATTCATTAAAAGTAATGAAAGTATATGAAGATGCTAAATTACCTCCAGGAGAAAAATCCATTGGGTGCAAATGGATATTTAAAGTAAAAACTGGAAATGATGGGACTGTTTCCCATAAAGCTAGGTTGGTAGCTCAAGGATTTAATCAAACTGCATCTGATTACGATGAAGTTTTTGCACCAAGTCTTAAAGCAACATCTTTGAGAGCAGCTTTAGTGTGGGCAGCTAAGAAAAACTGTCATTAACCATTTAGATGTAGAAACTGCTTATTTGCATGCACCATTGTAGCACATTATATATTTGAAAAAGCCAGTTGTTATAAAAGACAACAAAGTAAATAGTAATGATTGTTGGAAACTAAAAAGAAGTCTTTATGGATTGAAACAATCTGGCTACGAATGGAACCAATATATTGTGAAAGAATTAAACAATATAGGATTTAAATCTGGTTTAGCAGATCCATGTGTGTTTCAAAGAGAAAATAATGGAACGGTGTCATTATTGTTATTATTTACAGATGATATTGCTTTGATAACTAAGACTAATAATGAAGCTAATGAGATTATATCATTATTAGCCAAAAAGATAAAATTAAAGCATTTAGGTGAAATTAAAAGGTATCTAGGATTGACAATTAACAAAACAAAAAATGGATTTAAGATATCTCAAGAAGATAAAATTTGCCAATTGATTAAAATGTATAAAATGGAACTTTGTAAAACGGCAAAGACTCCAATGAGTCAGGAAGTTTGCCAAACTGATGTGCAAAGTCCCAAATTTGATAAGTCCATATATCAATCTTTGATTGGTACCTTATCATATATAAGCAATTGGTCAAGGCCAGATATAGCTTATAGTGTTAATCAGCTGGCACTTTTTAATTTGGATCCACATCAATGTCATTGGCAATCATTAAAGAGAATTTTAAGATATCTTAAAGGAACAATGAACCATGCATTGTATATAGAACCAAAGGGTGATTTGAGTCTTAGTGCCTATGCAGATGCAAGTTTTGCAACTGACATAAACACTAGAAAATCAACATCTGGGATGGCTATATTATTTGGTAAGACACTAATAGGGTGGAGGTCAATCAGACAACAGCATATCAGCTTGTCCACGATGGAAGCGGAATTTTCATGTCTGTCATTATTATGCACTGACTTAATTTTGTACAAACAGTTATTATTAGACATGGGTATAACTGTTAAAGATTCCATTATTGTGTACGAGGACAACCAGGCAGCCATAAAGTTAGCTACTAGTATTGCTGTAAAAACTAGATCAAAGCATACTGATTTAAGATACTTAAATGTTAGAGAATCTGTAAAGAATGGGCTAATTAAATTGGAATACTGCATGACAGAAAAAAACATTGCAGACCAATTTATAAAAGCTCAACGAGTTATTAAGTTTAAAGAGAGTTGTAACAAATATGATTTAAAGATGTAAATAGTTTTAGTATTATTATAACCTAAAAGCGGAGAATGTTAGGGGTAGCATTGTTTACCCTAACTGGTTTAGGTAAAATAATAAATGTGTTATCATGGTTTGTTAGTTAAAGTGTCTGTAACTTTAACTGTAGGAATGTAATTAAGGGAGTGGTTGTAATAGCACCATAAAAGAAGCAAGACAACGGCAGCTTGCTCTCTCTGGCTTTATGATCCCTAATTACTGGATGGATTCAAGACTGCGTTTTTCTCCTACTGGAAAGGGAGAGAGAAAGGACTGATTTATTGTAAGTGAACTGACATTGGATATTCTACACGGACTTTGCTAATTGAATATCCTTGAATGGACTGACTAAACGATACATGACCAATGGACTGTTATTTTGACTATGCTATAATCTCTAAATGGAATAAACTATATTTTTGATAGCACAAGTGTATCTGTTATTTTTACTGTATGTTAACAAACATAAAACTTATCTCACTCATTTATCTGTGTGCCTATCTGACTAACGCTGCACATTCTGTTTAGCTTGTCTCCTTAACCCTGGTTGGGGAACACAGGCTTAACAAGAACCTGCTGAATGCCACCTCTGATACCACCACTGTTTCCCTTACAATGCTTTGCTATAATGCAGTTGCTTTTTGACAGTGGGCATAGATTCCTGGCTTATGAGAAATAGAAAGACAGAGGCCACACAACAATCCTCAGATATTCATTCTAGAAAAGTAATGAAAAGTTCTACACTGAATTAATGTACACCAACACTGAAGTTTAAACTTGAAATCGAATATAAAAATTTGGTTAATCAAAAAGAGAAAAATGCAGTGCTACCTACCAACCAACAATAAGAGACTGGAGAAATACTACCACCCAGAGGGTAAGCTTTTCTCTGCAACTGCAATGCTTATCCATTCACTTTTAATACAGAATCCAAAATCATTGCATTCCAACATTTAAGGTTTGCCCATGTTTTTTTGAGACATGATTATTATGTATTCAGTACATTTATAGTGTTTATTTACAAATGCAGGCAATAGAGACTTATCAGAGATTTTGTACTTTTAATTAAAATTGTCTACTTGCACATTTTATCCTTTATTTTTTATTCAACAAAATAGGATTAATAATGTATTATTTCTTTTAATTAATTTGTTTTTGATCCCTGAACATTTTGACTGTTTCCTCTTTTTCCTATATCTGTTACAAAAGACAACTCAAAAAATAGCATTCTTGTTATGGCTAAACTGATTGCTATCACATTCTTATTGCTTTTTATTTTCCTAGCAGGCCACAGGCATCATAGTGTGCTACAAACAGTAATCTTGTGCAATCTTGTTTTAATAGTTTGTAGATTTAAAATTTGGAACGTGGCACTTTTTATTCAGTTTTGAAGTGATATTTCATATGTTGAATAGGGTGATCTATAACCCTGAGCTGATTCTTAATCAGCTCAGAAAGCTATGCTATGGAAATGTGGCCACAATCTAATGATCCAAGCAAAACCAAAAGCAAAGTAGAAGAGAAAATGATAAGAACAGAAGTTGCAAGTAATGTTACTGAAGATTCTTCAAAAAATTTCCATTTTTAATAAAATGTAAGTGGGGGGTAGGGAGAAACTATTCCATAATTGCTATGGAGAAGCAGCATCTTCTAACATTGGTTCCCCAAAATTCCAAAACTGTGGGTCAACAAGGAGACCCTTTTTACAATATCTAAGAGGCTATACAAAATCCACTTAGGGAGAAAGTCCCATTGGCATTCAGTTATCAAGTCATACATAGCTTTGTAGATTAACACATACACTTCTATTTAACTTTAACCAGTGCAGAGCCCACAATATAGGTCAGTGATGGCTAATCTTTTTGGGCTCCCATGCCGAAAATTGTGCATATGTACATGTTCATGTGCCAGCACCTAGAAGGCAATGCATGAGCCCCTCCACGCCCCCTGTGCATGTGTGCCTCCAGGTTACATGTGCACAAGACACCCCACATTTCTGTGCATGCAAGTGCATATCCCATATACCCCCATGCATGTGTGCCAGATACCCAACAATCAGCTGGCGGGCGGGTGGCGCACATGCATGCCCAACGGGCTCTTCCGGGTGACCTCTCGCATGCCGGCAGAAGTGGCTCTGCATGCCACTTCCGGCACGTGTGCCATAGGTTCACCATCACAGATATAGGTGGAAGTTGGTCCCAAATTAGGAGCCAATTAAGACACAAAGTGTCTTACCCCTGACTAATTGTATTTTCTGGATAGTTAGTTAAACAGAACTCCAACACATTGCAGTAGTCTGTGAAAATGTTCTTTACTATCATTACTCCTGCTTGTACCAGGTAAGAAAATAGTTGGTATATAAGCTAAAGTTGGTTAAGTTTTCCCAACTAGAGGCCTCTACATGGTGTTCAAGCAGAAGCCATGAGTCTGGAAGGACTTCCCCAATCACAAACCTACAGCTGAATAGGTAGTGCCTGTTCAACTGGGTTACCACTTGGCACCTAGGGAGAATTCCAATGTACAAATAGAAATTCCATTTTGTTTGGGTTAAATTTGAGCTGTTGCCTTCCATCTAGATTCTCACAGCCTTCAGATATTAGAGTAAAACTTCAACAGCATTTTCTCCACAATTCATGGTAGCAATATATATATTAGTATTCTTAGCACATTAATGCCACCACATCCAAAATTGTTGGATGACCTCTTAGTGATTTCTTCAGATATTAAAAAGACAGCAGCGAGGGACAATATCAATCCTTATCGTACACTCACAGCTGAAAACCATCAAGCTGACTTCTGTTACCCTACTACAACACTAAAACCAGGAAGGAAGGAATGGAACCCTGGCAACACATTTGCCTGGAATATTCTATAATCAACTTAGTACATAAACCAATTATTAATGAGAAATACAGTAAAGGAACAATATATTTAATGATACATATAATAACAGCTGCGAGATTGGTGTATGCCCAAAACTGGAAGAATGAAGATAACCTACAGAAAGAGAAATAATAAGGAAACTATTAGTCTGTGCAGAGGCGGACAGACTAACTTTAGAAATCAAAGATAAGGTGAGACACAGTATTATGAAGTCTGGAGTAAAATGTATCAATGGCTAGAGTCAAGGAAAAACAAAGCGTTGACACTTTATAGGAATGAAAGTTTTGTAAACCAAAAAGAATATAACAGACAAATACGAGATGATACAAATGCAATAAAAGACGGTTGTAAATATGTATATAATATACATAAATAATATACATAGATAAATGTAGATAAATGTAAATAGAAATAATATGTAGCTAGCACTATACTAATAACATAAGGGAAAAAGGAAATTAACTGTTATGTGTATCTCTATACTATAGCTTGTATGTCCCAAATGATGGCCTAAAAGTCACACTGTGTTCAATTGTTTTTATTGTTTATTCAATAAAGTTTATTTTTTTAAAAACAACTTGGTACATATACCAACCTTTCAATTCACGCATCCTCTCAAGTCTCTGTTCTTCTTTCAACTCTTTGATGAACCCTTTGTTGGCTTCATCTAGAGCCTGGTAAAAAATAGTCTGAATCAGTGACGGGATTCAAATTTTTTCTGTGGGCGTGCTTTGGTGGGCATGGTGGGGAAAGATACTGTAAAATCTCCAGTCAGAGGTGGTATTTGCCAGTTCCCCAAACTACTCAAAATTTCCGCTACTAGTTCTTCCAAACTGGTCAGAACCAGCTGAATACCACCTCTGATCTGAATCTATATAAAACTTCAGAAAAATTTAAAGAGATATTCTCTTTGCGTATTTAGTTTCATTAGTGTGCAATTTACATATTGAAACAGTTCATAGATATGTGTACGTGTAAAATATGATTAACCAGGAAAAACAGAGGAACTGGAGTTCGAACCTTCTTGTTTCTTTAAGGACAGTGGCACAAGGAACTCACATATGTAACTCAAACCTAGTTATCTGGAATCGTCCAGTCATCAGAGTGGAAAACTGGGGAAACAATTAAGTTGTTGGATCAGGTAAGTTGTGCAGCACATAATTAGAAATTGAAGAAAAATGTAGGGGCTCTTGACAAAAACAGGTCTTAGCCTTATTGACTTTTTAGAACAAAAAGTCTTTTGAATTCTCCAACAATAGCCAGCCAACAATTTCAAGAAAGCTACAAAAACCCATGAAAGCACTTCTTATCTATCTGTATATCCCAATATTTTCTTTAGTTTCTTGTGTAAAATATTATGTTTCCCTGAATACAAGTATTCAACTTATCACAATTGAGCCCAAAATTTATATTGCTAAGTGAGAAATTTGTTAAGTGAGTTTGCCACATTTTATGACTTTTCTTGCCATATTTGTTAAATAAATCACTGGAGTTGTTAAGTTAGTAACCCGATTGCTAAGTAAATCTGGCTTTCCCATTGACTTTGCTTGACAGATGGTCACAAAAGGTGACCTCAGGACATTGCAGCCATCATAAATATGAATGAGTTGTCAGGCATCCAAATATAAATCACATGGGAATGCTGCAACGGTCATAAGTGAAAAAATAGTCTTAAGTCATTTTTTTCAATGCCATTCTAATTTTGAAGGGTCACTAAATCAACTGTTACAATTCAAAGATTATCTGTATAACTAATTCTCTATTAAAGCTAGTACTGCATTTTCTTCCACTTTTAGAATCAATAGCTTTTCCTTATGCCTCCTATGGTCTTTTAGATTTACTATCTTCCTGAACAGAGGCATCACATGTCATGTACTTATTTTACTTTCTCAAACGCAGGGCAACCATAAGCTGCACTTTGGGAAGTCCCAACTTATCGTGAAAAGAAATAATTGGTCCTAATCCTTCCTGCTATTTTTTTCCATCTTCTATTTTTATGTTACTTACAATGATGATTGCCTGCTGAGCTGCATCATTGTGGATACGTTTTGCCTTCTCTAGAGCCTTTTCAAAATATGTGACTGCAGACTGAAAATCCTCCAGTTTCACTGTGAATAAAGAGAAGCTTACAAGTGTAGTGTTCATGTGACACATTTCCAAACTATTACTGAGTACGGTACAGGAAACAAGATACTACAGTTTTTACTGTCCAGGATTTGGCATTTGATTGTTAATATCAATGAAGTTTTTATTTTTTGTATAACAATACAGTTCATTAGTTCAAATCGTTTTGAATGCAGGAATTAAAAGCAATTGACTGGTGCTTAGCTGTCTCCCTTCATCATTTTAAAATTTAAGAGATCACTTATGTTTTGAAGACATAGAAGCAATCCTGCAGTTTTAAACAGCAATCTGAGTTGAGTTCATTTGCATTTTAATAATGAGCATGTATATGATTGTCAATAACTTGGCTAATTGAAGTTGCTGAATTGAATATTTTCTCTACCGCAACAAGCTAAATATATCAGTAGAGATTATCTTATATAGCAAATAATGATAAGTGGATTTTCATTAGAAAAGAACAAGGAATTCTGCTATGTCAAAGAGGCCCAGTTCAGCCAATGAAGATAAACATTTGGGTTAAAGCTTATGCAAAGCAACTTTACCCTGTGCCTGTGCCACCAATACCCCGCCATTGAGCTGCCACTCAATGTCTCCTTCTTCCTCTGCGCACTGCAAGGATTTTTCACCATAGTCTCGAGCTTCAGCTGCTTTGTTGAGTTCTAGGTAGCATCTGCCAATTTCATGGAACAGCCAAGTTTTCTCCAAATTACTCTTCATCAGAGGAATCTTTTCCTCCCAGCTTTGCAAAAAAGAAAAAAACGAAATGTAAAGATTTATATACAGGAAAAAAATAGCCTTTAAAAATATTATTCTAGACTCCTATAACGCTTCTGCCAAGCCCAGTATGGTGGGTCAGCACTCCTAGGATCAACCCTTGATTTCCATTTTTATACAATTGTTACAGATCTCTCAACTCTCCTAAGGGTGGATTCTGAGATTCAGAGATTAGAAATTGTGATTAAAATGGTGGGGCCGTATAGGTCTAAAGGAGAGATGATTGATATCTGTCACAGTTGAGAGTTGGCAGCTAAGATTTCAGGAGACAAATATTAACTTTTGTCAGTGATGATTATTATACAAAACTTCTTATCCTCAACCCTACTGCTATTTACCATCATCCATGTATGGCAGGAGTCCCCAAACTTGGCAACTTTAAGACTTGTGGACTCCAGCCCCCAGAATTCTCCAGCCAGCATAGCTGGAAGCTATGGGAGTTGAAGTCCCAGCATAGCTGGGAACATTCTGGGAGCTGAAGTCCACAAATCTTGAAGTTGTCAAGTTTGGAGACCTCTGATGTATGGTAAGCCAGTTTTCAGAAAACAAGGACAATGTCAAGTTTCCATAATAATAAAATTTTCTTAATATAGTAGTTTCAGCCTTTAGCTTTAAAATTTCTGCATCTTCTCATTCTTTAGGACATCCATTGGATTATGAGTGAGGGGGTCTCAGTTCCACCCAATGACATAAATCTGTATTGGCTAGGACTGATGGGATAGCATTTGGGGGTTACAGGTTCCCACTAGCCTGGATTCCCATCTTTTACCCCAGCACAAATGAGTTCTAACAGCTGTTTAATATATCATTACTTTTCTTTAACTGACATTGCTCTCCTTGATCATTTATGATCAGGTGGAGTTAAAATAGCACAAAATAATGAAGACTATTACTGCAGAAGGCAATATCACTGTTTGACTTCCACATACGTGTCAATGGCTTCCTGAAAGTTGCCCATACGGGCATATACCCGACCAATGTTGTCAAGGGCTCTGGAGATGGAATCAGTCATGTTGCTGCAAAAAAAACAAAAGCAAAAGTTCTGATACTGTTTCAAAAATACACCATCAGCCATTACCAATCCTGGATATTATCTCTATGTATTAATGTATAGTGCACTATGAATGTGTACAATACTTTAAAACATGAGTAGCAGTTTATGATTTATAGTGTGCTTGTGACCTCTGCTTCCATTTTGCAGCCTCAATTTACATCTCCAAAACTTAGCAGGGGAAACTTCTCAATGTTTCCTATTTTTAATGAACTGAAGAGAGTAGATGTGTTATATGCCTGTGAGAATACCCCTTATCATCCTAGTGAACAATCACTTAAATATGAGCCAGCACTGTGCTGCAACTGCCAAAAAAGCCAACACAGTTCTAGGCTGCATAAACAGAGGGATAGAATCAAGATTACGTGAAGTGTTAATACCACTTTATAATGCCTTGGTAAGGCCACATTTGGAATACTGCATCCAGTTTTGGTTGCCACGATGTAAAAAAGATGTTGAGACTCCAGAAAGAGTTTGAGAAGAGCAACAAAGATGATTAGGGGACTGGAGGCTAAAACATATGAAGAACAATTGCAGGAACTGGATATGTCTAGTCTAATGAAAAGAAGGACTAGGGGACTTCCAGTTGTGGCGCCACAGCAGTGTGGGGAGAGAGGATCAGTCTCCATTGTTTTGTCCCCAATCTGTGCATCTGGAGGCCACCCCGAGGGGCACGCGAATCCTGGAGGAATCGGCAAAATTGTGAGGAAGCCCAAGGTGTGAGGGCGACTGTCTGCCACACCACAAGGAATGCTTGCAAACTTCAACATGTGAGTGATCTGCCATATTAATGGCAGACTGAAGTCGCGGCGATCACACCAAATGAGGAAGGAATAATAGCAACAGCAACGACATCGAAATAACTATTGAATGCGATCATGCAGAGGCGGAGAGTGATTGTCAAAGAGGAGAGATCTTAAAGATTGATCGGCAGAACTGTGAGTCTCGGAGAGGGGGCGGAAGTCCAATAGAAAAGCGGCAATCCAGTCGGGAAGAACATAGGACTTAAAGGCAAGACATTGGAACAAGTGGGATTTGGCTACCTAAAAGTGTTTGAATAAGATTTGAGTACTGGATTGGAGGACTAAATGATTGTGGAAACAGGACTTGCGGTGGTGGTTATAAGTGTGGAGAAGACCTGAAGAAAGAAGACACAGTAAGAGAGCTGGACTAAGAAAGGAGGCGACCATCTTAACTTTAAAGATAGCTGATGCAATAGATTGTGACAAAGCAAAATATATATGAACTGAAAAATCTGATCTAACTGCTACTGTAAAATATTAAATGAATTGATGATTTAGATTAATTAATTGTTTATTATTTAAGTGTGACATATATTACTGAGTTTGGATAAATAATTGGAAAAATAGAGGAAAGATTTAATTAATATTGGGAATTAGCCCTGAAAAGGAAAGAACTGCATAATGAATTTTTAGATGATTAATGAATTCTTAATTTGACTAGGGTATGAACTAAGGTGATTAATGAATAAAGTGTTATTAATGAATTAAGTAAAATTGATTAGTGGTTCAGATAAATTGATAGATATTGAGAAACTTTGTTGTGTTTGTATTTATATAAAAATAGGGTTATTAGTAAGTAGTAGATATTAGTAAGATAAAATACTAACTTTGTTATAGGTTTTGCCTTCTACCCGTTGTGTTTCTTTTTTTTCTCTCTCTCTTTAATAGTGTTATTCTTCTAACTTATCCTTTGATTTAATACTTTCTTAGCTTATTTTTTTCCGACTGCAGATTAGATACTAGCAGGCTTTTCTTGCTTATTATAGAATATAGTAAGTTAGTAATATAGGATAAATTTTTAGAAATTATTAATAATTTAAATTGGTAGTAACCTAAATTAGATATATAGAAGCACGGAACAGAAGAATTAAAGTAGATAGAAGCAAGCTGTGAATGGTAAAGTAGGAAGAAGTATATAATAAGATAAAGAGTATGAAAAATACTACAACAACTTTAAAAGGAAAGAAAACAATTTCAGGTTCATCAGTATCAATTGCATCCCCAGCGCGACAGAAAATAATTGAGGGGATGTTGGCTACAGACAAGCCGAGTAACGCTGCCAATATGCAAACTATACAAGCAACTCTACTATCCATCCAAGAAACGATGCTTAAGAAAATATGTTGGCAAACCACATGGACTTGAAGATGGAAATGGGAGAGATGAAAAGCAACATTCAGAAATTAGATAGGAAAATAGAAACGATGCAACAAACAATGGAAAAGAATGAACAAAAAATAAAAAACATAGAAGAAAAGACAGAGCAAACAGAAAAGAAAATGGAAGCTATGGACAGGAGAATGATGGAAATGAATAGAGACCTGGAAGATTCAATAATCCATTTGGAGATGGAATGTGCAGCGTTTTATTTGAGGTTCCAAAATATGCAAGAAACAAAAGATGAAGACCTGGGAGCTATTATGGTGCAACTGATTGCGGAGGCACTGGAACGGGACCAACAAGATATTACAAAGGAAATAGATGAGGTCTATAGGGTTCACACAAACGATGCAAGGCAGAATAAACTGCCAAGGGAGGTTCACATAAGGTTCGTGAGGAAAAATGTGAGAGATATTATATATAAGATGATGAAAGATGAGTCTGTGACCTACAAAGATAAAGAAATTGTGACCCTAAAGCAAATCCTGAGGTGAGTGAGAGGCTTAAGACTATAAATTCTTAGCATCGTTCCTAAAAAAAACAAACATCTGGTTTAGATGGCTGGTGCCAGAAGGAATGCTTGTGACCTGGCAAGAGAGGAGATTAAGAATCGACACCACTGAGTAGGTGCAGGAACTATATGAACAATTGGCAGGAGAGGAAGAAACAAGCAGTAAAGAATAATTGGAGAGCAGGAATCAAGAAGATCAACAAGAAGACCAACAACAGGAGGTGTTAGAAGAGGAACAGGAGAGAAGCGATAAGGAAGAGAGAGAACATCCAAGAAGAGAAGGATTATGATCAAGACCACTGAGGGAAGCAAGAGTAACTAGAAAACTAAGACAGACTTACAACTAATATGATGGAATGTGTAAAATTGATGCAGGATAATAAAAGCAGAGGTAGTTTTGGGCTACCAGAATGGGAATTATATTATCAGACAATGATACTAAATTGGATTAAAGATTGGGTTAAATTAAGAGATAAAAGAATATTAACAACAGAAGGTCAAGACCTCCAAGAAGGTTGGCATGTATATTTTTTGGGGGAAAAAGATAAAACACGTGCCTATTTCAATAGGCACTTAATAAGAGATTCATTATTACAAACCTGGAGGAAAATTAAGAACAAGCACTATATGAAAATACCACATTGGTTGTCAACCATGGAGGCCATAATACACCCAAACAGATTAGATTTAGGGAAAATAGTAAATTATAATGATCTATTAGATGCACAAGGAAAACTAAAATCAAATCAAGAACTTAAAAAACAAGAAATCACAACTGGTGGCCATATCTTCAAATTCAAAATAGATATAAAACAGACTCAGAAGAATTTGAATTTGATATGGGGCAAAATCAATTGGACAAAATTGTATTGGGATCAAAACAAAAATTTATATCCAAAGCATATTATATTGGAGAATACTCAAGATTTTAAAATGGAAGAGGAAAAAGTTAAGAACACTATGATAGTATGGTCATGAATAGTATTTGGCTATAATATAAATTTAGAAGAATGGGAAAAACTATGGAACATAAACTATAAACTAACAACAGCCTTATCATATAAAGAAAATGTATATAAAATGTTTTATTAATGGCACTTAGCCCTGGCAAGATTAGCTAAGATATATCCAAATACTAGCCCAAAATGTTGGAAGTGCCAGCAAGTTGATGGTACCTTTTATCACATGTAGTAGCTATGTCCTAAGGCCAGGGCTTATTGGAGTAAAATTAAAGATTGGATACAAGAAATTATCGGACAACAAATTGAATTTAAGCCAGAACTTTACTTACTGGGGATAATCCAAAATCAATATCTGAAAAAGATAAAATATATAATATTACGTATTCTTATTGCAGCCAGAATAGCCTATGCGCAAATGTGGAAAGGGTCCAAAATCCCAACAGAAGAATTTGTTTTGCAAAAAATAGCAGATTATGCAGAAATGGATATGCTCACACTTAAAATGAAGGAAAAAGAGGAATCTGATTACTGCTCAGTATGGCATAGATGGTATGAATGGTTAGAAAACAGAGATAAAAATTGAAATAGAATGATTATATGGAATACTCAAAAAAGTGATACATAGAAATGTAGGAATGTAAAATAAATAATGTTAGATATTACTAATCACTGGTGAAAGAGATATATAATAACTATTGATGATATGTATATATAATAAATGTTGATGATATGTATGAATAGATGATAGAAACATAAGACAACAACAGATGTGGATGTAAACACTGTCAAAAATGTAATTACGATTTGTATTAATGGAAAATAATAAAAAGTATTATTAAAAAAGAAAAAAAAAGAAGGATTAGGGGAGACATGATACCAGTGTTCCAATATCTCAGGGGCTGCCACAAAGAAGAGGGAGTCAAGCAAAGGTGGTATTCAGCAGGTTCTGACCAGTTCTGGATAACTGGTAGTGGAAATTATGAGTAGTTCGGAGAACTGGCAAATACCACCTCTGCCTGGAGATTTTACAGTATCCTTCCCCTGACACACCCCTCTAGCCATGCCCACAGAACCAGTAGTAAAAAAAATTGAATCTCACACTGAAGTCTAGCTATTCTCCAAAGCACCTGAGGGCAGGACAAGAAGCAATGGGTGGAAACTATTCAAAAAGAGAAGCAACCTAGAACTAAAGAGAAATTTCCTACCAGTTAGAACAATTAATCAGTGGAACAACTTGCCTCCAGAAGTTGTGAATTCAGTTTTTAAAGAAGAGATTGGAAAACCATTTGTCTGAAATGGTATAGGGTCTCCTGCTTGAGCAGGGGGTTGGACAAGATGACCTCCAAGGTCCCTTCCACTCCATTGTCATTATCATTATCATTATTATTTCATTAAACATGAAACTCAGTCAATGGAACATTTAAAAATGTATCACTAATATTGACTGGTGCTCAGGGTGATACAGGTAGTTGCCAGCAACCTAGGTATCAACCAAGTATCTTCTTAAAATTATTAAATTTTAAATAAAAGTATCATCATCATTATCATCCAAACCAGAAAAAGGATACACAACATTTTGCTCTGGTAACTTTGCCCTTGCAGTCTAAAAAAACAACAACAGTAAGTTGTCTAGGGAACTCAGATTTATTTCATCTTTAATATGTATTGTCTGAGAGAAATGATACTGTAGAGTCTTCTTGAATGTCTCTAATTACTGCTATATTTCCTGTAAATATCCAAAGAGGATATTTGTTTACATATCCATGAGAATATATGCCTATCTAATATTGCATTATCACACATTAAAATTTACATACAATATTTTATTGCATTTTACTTAATACTTTTTTATATTGAAAAGTTGGTAGGTTTATAGGTAGTCCTTGACTTACAACCATAACTGACCACTAGAGTAACAAGTAATGACAACCATTAAGTGAGACACCCTCACTTAATGACTCTCAGCCCATTCTCCCTAGTGCCAGTTATTCAAATGCATGGGTCATTAAGCGAGCATGTACCTCATGAGTGTAGGAAGCTCTGGGAAACTTGCCACCTTGTTGAGTCTAGAAGCAGACAAGCAACAAAAGGTTTTACAAAGCAAAAACATTCCAATCAAGGGAAGAGCCCAGATAGATTATGCCTAGTGCCATATTCCAATACTGGAGAGGCTTCCAAACAAGCCTCTGTGAGAAAAGAATCTCTGCCCCATCAGTTGGACATTGGGAGAAACAACATTTCCTTTGCTTAACCCCTTCCCTCCTCCAGAAACCCAGATTTCAATAAAGAAATCCAAAAAAGTTGGGAGGGCGTATTTGTTGATTGTTCCCACCTCTGCTCTCCAATCTCAATCCCATTTAGCCACCTCATTTGCTAAATTTACTGCAGGTCTGGCAAGTTGATGACAAAAACTAAGTTCTTACCTTGACAAGTGACTGCCAGGCTAGGGAGAATAGAGGAAAGAAAGGATGCAAGGGAAAAAAAAAATCTTTCTGCAACTTGTTTGCGTGGAGGAGCTGAAAAAAAAATCCATCTCAAAACAAAAAGCAGCTACAGCACAAACATGCAACAAATGGCTGCAGCAGAAGCTGGATCCTAAAGGGTATGCTACAGGTAGAACTTAAGCAAGGGAAAAACTTGGGGAAATTCATCCTGAAGCTGCCACCTTTGCATATAGGCAGCTGGCTTTCCAAAGACCTAGCAAGAGCCAGGAAAGGTTTGTAATCTCTCAACAGCCAACTGAGCAGAGCAGAAAGCCCGGAAAGCATCTGCCATTTCTGCAAGAAATTGCTGAAGCACTAAAAATGGCTTCCAGGAAGTATGGGGAGCAAGCCAAAACGTACAGGTTCCAGTCAGGACAGGATGGGGAGAGAAAGAAGGAGAGAGAAGTGAAGGGGTAAGATCCTTGTAGTTGGTCATGATGAATGACTGCAGGGACCTTCAGTCACCATAACTTTGAAACAGAGTAATGAATCTTTCTGGCTGGTGTCACAGTGATATGATGCATCTCCACAGAGCTCCATGCAATCATGCTAAATTCAACCTGCCAGGAGGGTCTGAGGGACCCAAGCCACCCTGAAGGGGTGATGAAGATAGAGAGGACACTCTGTCGGTCACAAGGAGACCGCAAACTCCTTGTTTGATCTGGAGGAAGCTTCAATCCAGCAGGAAGAAAAAGATGGCCATTACGTGCCTGACCAAAGTTGTGACAACTGATCGATGAAGCAAGCATAAAAAACCGAGGAACAGTATGGTCAATCTGGGTAAGATTTTTCCAACTTTTGTTGAGTAACTTGCCCTCTTAAAGCTAGTCTGGCTGAAAGTGGGATTCAAAGAGGAGGAAGTGGAATTGTTTGTTTTCTACCCCCTCCCCCCCAAGAAGAGCGGCAAGCAAGCCTGAGAGCTTTCCATAGAATCGGAAACAGGGATAAAATAATATTTCAGGAAAGAGAAAGAAGTTTAAAGTCAGGAAAGTTGGCCTGGGGATTTTAACTACACTATTGATTAAATTGAAAACTCTGGGGTTTGGTGGGCCTATGTGTATTACCAATTTATCAAGAGGAAAAGTGAACAGTGTTTGAAGACTTGGGGATTAGCATAGCAAAAGAAAAGAGGTATGGCCTTATACAGTATATCAAAGAAACAATAAATGCTAGACAAATCTTTGTAGATGAAGAGGGGAGAATTTTGATGGTGGAGGTAACAAACTATAAGCAGATACTTTTGGTAGCAATATATACACCAAATAATAAACAGGAAGATTCTTATGAAAAATTACACACGAAAATTATAGAACTGGGATATGAGTATATTTGTATGGTAGGAGATTTCAATGCAATTGTAGATGCAAAACTTGATTATAAAAGCAGTAAAATAGGCCAAAAGGTTAGAAAAACACTTCCAAAGACCTTCTTCAAAATGGCAGAAGAAATAGGCATTAAAGATGGAGTATGGAAAGAGATATACCCTAAGGAAAAACAATACTCATAGACAAATGTCTTGGTTGAGAATAGATATGATATGGATGTCACTGAAGTTAAAATCTTAGGTGCAAGAAATAGAAAAAAGCATTTGGGCAGATCACAATTCAGTAAAATTTAAATGGAAAGGACAAAAGAGAAAAACAGGATGGACATTGAATCAATCAATATTGAAGGATAAGGAATTTATACAAACTATGGAAAAAGAATTGGACTTTTTAAAAAAAGAGAAGAAGAAAGAGGAAAATTAGTCAAAACTTATATACGAAAGAAAAATAAGTGAAAAAAACAAAAAAACACTAGAAAAAGAACAAAAAAGACTAGAATTAGAACTAATAAAATTAGTTTTATTAGAATTAATAAAACATAAACTAAATCTACTTGGTAAAGAAGAATTGGCACAAAAAATTAAAAGTGTTAAACAGAATTTCTTTGAAAATGCGAACAAACCAGGAAGATGGTTGGCATATAAGCTGAAAAAGAGAAGAAACCAATATATTGATTGGCAGATGAGAAAGGAGTTCTTCACTACCAAAATGATGACAAAAAAATAAATAAATTCAAAATTATCATGAGAAGCTGTATGACCAGGAAAAAATTCCAGAAGAGAGAATAAAACAATATTTGGGAAAAGCTGAACTACCTAAAATACCTGAAACAGTGAAAGTCATGTCAATATCAATAATGGAATTAACAGAAGCAATTAAGAGGCAAAAGAATAATAAAATACCTGGATAGGCTACTGGCAAAACTTTATAAATATTTATATGATACTTTAGGTCCACCACCAATGTTAGAAGTTTACAACGAAGTATTGTTAGAAGCAAAGGTACCAAATTCGTAGATGAAAGCAAATATTACCATAATTCCAAAAGAAGATTCAGACATAATGCAGATAAAAAACTATAGACCTATATATTTATTGAATGCGGATTATAAAATATCAATAATAGCAGAATTATAAAACTTCAATAATAGCAGAATTATAAAACTTCAATAATAGCAGAAAGACTAAAGATTTTTGAATGAATATATACATTCAGGCCAGAATGGATTTTTACCTAAGAGGCAGATTAAAAATAACATGAGTGATATTAAACACACTGGAATACTATGAAGCACATCGTGGAAAGCAAATGGCGTTAATTTTCTTTGACACACAGAAAGCATTCAATAACGTAAATTGGCAATTTATGTTATCGCAATGAAAATTTATCAGGTTTGGTGAGAGATTCATCAACATGGTTAAGGCATCATATCATAAGCAAATAGCAAGGGCGATGGCAAATGGAGATATGACAGAGAACTTTAATATAAAAAAAGGCACAAGACAAGGATGGCCACTATTCCCTCTTCTATTCATATTGACACTGGAAGTATTTAATAGAAATATTAGACAAGACAAAGAAAATAAAGTTATAGAAATAAAAAAGTGAAAATATAAGCAATAGGCATTTGCACATTATTTGGCCTGGAAGATCCATTAAAAATGGGCACAAATTAATAAAAAAAAATAAAAGAATATGACAAAGTTGCAGGACTGAAAATAAATAAAGAAAAAACTAAAATTTTAGTTAAAATTTTTACAGATACATAGAAAAAGAATTAATGAAGAGGATACATTATCTGAAGAAAGTTAAATACCTAGGAATCCATCTAACGGCAAGATATTCAACCATTAAAGAAGATAATTACTATAAACTGACTCAACAAATTAAAACAGACTTGGAGAAGTGGAAAACCTTGCAACTGTCATTGACAGGAAAAATAGCTCCTATAAAAATGAACATTTTACTGAGACTATTATATCTCTTTCAAACAATACCGATAAAGCTGGAAAAATATTTTGAAGAATGAAATAAAATAATATTAAGATTTATTTAGTAAGGGAAAAAAGCAAGAATAATTTTGAAAATGCTGCACTCTAACCACTGTGCCACTGAGGCTCCTGATATGAAACGCCATCATATACCTGGTTCATATTATTATATGTAGTGGAATATTGGACAAAAATACATACATGGTTGGAAAAAAATGGTAAAGTAACATATTGATTTAAAACCAAAAATATTTTTGTTGGGAATGCTACCAGATAAGTATAACAAGGGGAATACATATTTGATTTTATATATTGATTGCAGCCAGAATTGTACTTGCACAACACTGGAAAAGTGAAGAGACCCCTACAGTCGAAAATGTGATTAAAAAAATATTAGAATGTGCAGAAATGGATAGATTAACACAATTAAGGAAAAAGAAGAAAATACTGTTTTACTTTGGACTTATTTTATCAATGGTTAGCTGACAAAACCAGAAATTAGAAACATGGGACTATAAGAAAAGGAACAATGAAAAAAGGGAGGCTTGTTAAACTGGATAAGCAAATATCATTATTATTATGATCATTATGATAGAATGAATATCAATGTAATAAATATTGTTATAAACACTTTCCTAAAACTGATTATTGATAATTATTTCCTAAAACTATTTGTACCCAGACAACACACTATTTAACGAATACAGAGTCATATGAATCTTTTGTGGGTTCTGTTGTAACTTTAAATGGCCATTAAGTGACTGGATGTTTTCCGAGGACTACCTAAATAGGTTTATTTGAATTTGTTTTTATAGATTTAATATTTGTAACTTTACATTGTATTTAGTTCTCCTTATTAATTTTATATGACAAATGTATTGTATTTTACTGTATTTTTATTCTTACTATGCCAGTCATTGATCAAAATAATTTTTTTCTCTCAAACATGAGTATCTTTTCTGCTTCTGCCAAAGTTGCAGTTCTCTACTTTAAACAGTGCAAAGCAGCAGATCGGACTTGGAATATTATGCTGCTGTTTAAAGTATTATAAGAATAAATCAATTATATAAATAACTGATTTTAAAAAGAAAACTAAAGAAAAAAGTTACACGATATGGTTCATGTTTTAAATTATTTGTTAAGAACATATTTATAAAAAAAAATTCTCATATATTTAAGAGAGCAATGTGGCAGTATAGCAATTCAACTTTTTTTTAATGGCTAATGCTGAATATTTAAATTATTGGAGAGTGAAATCATAACAGAAATAATTTAATTCAGTAAAATTATCTCAAGGCTATAGGTTTATCGTAAATCTTGGAATTAGTGTCCTTACATCATGAAATATCATTAAAGGGCTTCAGCAATTGAGAGAGAGTAGTACAGTGGAAAACTCCAGTTATTTTTATCTTTCTTTAACCACTCCAAATAACTCTACACTCAAGATAGTAGAGATATTGTAGAGAAGTTAGACAGGACAGACTTGACTAGCAATGGAAACTTTCCTCCAAGGAGCTAAGGAGTAGTGCATACACTGAGATGTTAATCACACATGGTTTTCTAATCATTAACAAGCTAATATATCTTAATCCCTTGGGTAATTTTGCTTTTCCCAGGAAAGACAAAAACTGAGTGATTGCTTCTTTCCTACTTTTCTTTGGCAATATCCAGATCTAGACGGTGGCTCTGCAAAGCTGCCATCATATTCCCCATCTCAATGTAAGCATTTCCAATGCAGCTGTAAAGATTTCCAACCAGCTCGCTCCTGTTGGGGATTTCATCATCGGACCAGCTCTGGATTTTTTTCAGTACTTGCTCAGCTTTCTGGCAACTTCTTTCAGGGCAGCCACTAGTCAGCACTTAGGAGAAAAAGAAAGGGGGGGGATTCTGCATGAGCAAATATACTACTCAAGCACATGTATGCACTGAAACAATGCACAGAGATTCAGGATGATCATATGAAATACTAATTTATCAATTTTTTCTAAGCAGGTTTAAGGATATTAACTAATTTAGGTGGTATTAAAAAGAAACTAGATACATTGATAAAAGACAGAACAATAAATGGCATTAAAATTGATTCCTATATAACTCCTAAATCATGAAATATAGCTCAAATATCAGCAAGAAAAATCTTAGATACTTTCATGCATTGCTTATAGTTTTAGATTATATGCGGATTATAATGAAGCATGAATCATTTATTGTACCTATGCATTAAATTGTATTATTCTTTTATCTTTTTATTTTTCCTATTTTCTTTTTCTAAATAAAAGCCCTCCCAAATCTCTCCATGCATGAGAATTAATGAACAAACTTGGCTGGGTAATGAGTGACACAGAATGCTGGATTATAGATGAACCAGCATAGTTTCTCTTATCATTCTTAAATTTGCCTGGAGTTTGATACATTTTACATATCTCTAAAAGAAGAATTCTCTCAACAAACAATGCCAGAAAATGTCAAAAGAAATTCAGATAAGATCAAAAAGTGGATTTTGGAATCTACTATATTATAGTATATAGAAATATTATTTCCCCACACTAAAGTCAATTATTAAACCTCTTCTTCCATCAGTAAAATTGATTTGAATACATATGATAATTTTCGCAGTGTAAGATGCACCCCACCCCCAAAAAAGTGGCTGGAAATGTCTGTGCATCTTATAGAGCAAATATTGCCGAAACCCCACCCATTGGCCCCCACCCTTTGGCCTCTGCCTCCCAGCAATTTGTCTCCTTGCAGTAAACAGTAAACAGCCTGGTCAGCTTCAGCACAGCCTGATTTAGCACAAGCAGCTGATTGGTGGTTGGATCGGCCTCCTGGAATACTGCCAATCAGCTGTTCCAGGGTACCTATTGCCGTATAGGGATTGCCGTCGTCTATCACTGCCTCTGTGCGCCCCATTTTTGGCCTTCATGAATCCCATTTTTGGCCTGTGTGTGCCCCATTTTTGGCTTGGGCAGGATGTGCTGAAGCTAAAAATGGGGTGCACGAAGGCCGAAAAGAGGATGCATGGAGGCTGAAAATGTGATGTGTTGAGGCTGAAAATGGGGTGCACAGAAATAGCAATAGGTGGAGGCGATAGGCAGCAGCAGTGATCCACACAACCTGGAAGAGATGATTGGTGGCATTCCAAGAGGTCGATCCAACTGCCAATCAGATGCTCATGCTAAATCAGCTGTGCTGACCAAGCTTTTGCAAGGAGGCAAATTGCTGGGAGGCAGATTTTTTTTTTTTTTGTTCTCCTCCCAAAAAGCTAGGTGCATCTTATGATCTGAAGCGTCTTATAGTGCAAAATATACAGTATATATTTTACACACACATGCACGCATGCATGTACACATACACACACACATATATATATGAGACATGCTACCACTAGATGGAGATCAATCTGAGGCTATAGGAAATAATATTTTAGTAGTTTTCAGAAGAACAAGAAGTATCACTGAAAGAACTTACTAATAGGTGCTGAGGACTTTTTTTTAGTAAGAAATATGATTCTGCATACAAAAATATTACATTCTATACATTAAGAAGTCACACATATATTACATACAGTTTATCATGTCAAAGAATTGACAAAAAACAAATTGGACGGATTCTGAAAGCAAATTTTCTTACTTAGGACAATCCTGTTTCTTTAAACGTTGCAGTTCTATCTTATTTCAGGCAGCACACAAACAATCCCATTAATAAATTCTAACTGGTCCCCATTTTCACCTGAGCCACCTACGCATATCAATGTCCTCCATGCTCTTTAGTATGTATCTTGCCACCTCAGAGGGCTTCCGCTTTTGATCTCTGGTCCATCTTTTCAACATAAGCTTGCGATCTCTGATCCGAGCATAAATAGGTTTTTGCTGCTGCCAGAAATCTGTGCGAGTATCCAGGTAGGAAAGACCCTCCTGAAGTAAGTCTCCAACAGTTACCCCCTGCTTGGTAACACTTTTGATCAACTCTACAAGAAAGCCAGAGGCAAAAAATATGGTGTTATTATTGAGTAGATAAGTGTTGGTGTTAAAATACTATACTTGCTTGACTCACAGTACTCTTCTCAAATGTGATTTCTTCTATAGATGTTTTATAGACACTTCTGAAAGAGAGGTTATTTACAGAAAAACTTTAAAAGGCTGAAATACTGGTAGTGACTTTTGACCACAATTGATATACTGATATACAAAATTTCTGTTGCTGAGTAAGACACTTGTTAACTGAGCTTATCTCCATTTTACAACCTTTCTTGCCACAGTTCTTAAGGGAATCATTGACGTGGTTAAGTTAGTAATATGGCTATTAAATGAATCTGGCTTCCCCACTGACTTTGCCTGTTAGAAGGTTGCAAGATGGCTATAAAGGTTGCATTATTCCCTGGGATCATCATCAAAATGAATCAAGCATCCGGATGTTGCCAAGCATCCGAATGTTGATCATGGGAAGGCTGCAATGGTCATAAATATAAAAAACAGTCACAAGTCACTTTTTTATTGCTGTTATAACTTTGAACAGTCACTAAATGAATTGTTGTAAGTCAATGAACAAAAAGATCTGTGGGGGGAAATGCAGTTTTTCCCCCCACAAGTAAGCATGAAGATGAAAGAAGCCTTTCAGAGGAAGAAATTTCCTTAGAAAAATATCTCAGTCACTTTTTAAATTTTAAAGAAAAAAATGATATTGAAATACAAATAACCAAAACAAACATCCATGCAGATACCAATTCAAAATGTTTGAAATAAAGTATGGTAATAGTTTAACTAAATCAGTCTTACAGGTTTACAATATGGGCTAATCTCTCTCTGGAAATAAAACTGACCTCTGTAGATATGCAGGGCTTATAGGGGTAAGGCTGACATGTTATTTGTGACTCTTCCTGAGCAGAGGCAAATGATCAGCCAACATGTATACCAGCTAAGGATTATTAGAACAAAAGTCTAACATATCCAACAGCTGTCTTAGAACCTATAAAAATATGGAGGTTTTCAAATTATCTAGAACCATTAGGCAAAGGTAAGTATTGCTTACCCTATTTATCTAGCATTAGCTTACCATGATTTTGGTATCCATTGGAGATGTTAAGAATTGAATATAATTGCCTGGTTCACAAATAATGCTCAATCTTATAGTCTGCAGGTTATAATAATGGAGCCTCTGTGGAGCAGTGGTTAGAGTGCAGTACTGCAAGTTACCTCTGCAGCCAGCTGCCAAGAGTTTGGCAGTTCAAATCCCACCAAGCTCAAGGTTGACTCAGCCTTCCATCCTTCTGAGATGAGTAAAATGAGGACCCAGATTGTTGAGGGCAATATACTGACTCTGTAAATTGCTTAGAGAGGGCTGTAAAGCATATAAAGTGGTATATAAGTCTAAGTGCTATTGCTATAATGCTGGGCAAAAACATTGTATAGTACTAAAACCAAATCATTTTATGGTTTAATGTATATATGAGCGCAACTTCTTCAAAGAACTTGTAGGAGAAAAGCACAGAATCAGTAGAGATATAATAGGAAGCTCTGAGTAAGTGCAGCAAGAAATTAAAGGACGATACACTTTCTTTCCCATTTCTGTGCTTCATTTATCTGCATACTTCTTTATTTTGAAAACAAAACCAGGAAATATAACTATAGTCCGCTTGTTAAGATGCTTGCCTCAAGTCAGATTTAGAAGAAAAGAATCAAAGTATATGATTGGTGTTTGAGCCCCTCCATTTGAACCTACCAACACCAGAAAGCTCTATCTGAAGATAATCTCACAGAGCCATATAACAGTCAATTTCTCTCCCTTCAATAATTCTTTCCATTCAGGACTTGTCCACTCAGGAAATTGCATATTGCAAAGGATTCTGAAACTTGTTAAAATATGCATGTACTTCTCTAGCAAGTTTTTTTTTGCTACCATTCCTTCATAACTTAACTATGGAACAATTTTAGTAGTGCACATTGCAAAAAAGATTATTAATCTAGACAAGAAATTGCTTTCCTGAAAAAATCAATTTCACAGAGGCAGGCAATCTAATGAGGTGTGTGGTTCTGGGCTCCCAGGTGCTGCACTATACAAATGCATTATATTAAAACCTTCATCCTTGAGCAGTTTTTCCAGAAAAGCCTTGTCAACATAGAGCTCTCCCAGGAGCTGTCGTTCCATCTTCTCATTCCTCACGGGGGCCTGTTGTTTACTTAAGTACTTTGCATCCTTTTTGATATGGAGTTTCTGCTTTGCTTTTTTACTCTGTCATAAGAAAAGAAAAAAATAATTTACAAGGTCCTTTTTTAGACTTCTCCTTTCTCTGCAGCATTATTTCTTCAGAAAGAAACAAAAGGAGCCCTGGAACATAGCAAAGCTGTTTCTCAAACTGAATAGATCCAGGAGCATAGATTAAAACAACTGAACATTTCAGATTGAGATGGAAAGAGGGTTTCTACAACTTGAGAGGTTTGGGATAATGTGATTAAAAATTCAAGATCTATGTCAATCCATGCTCTCACGTAGCATGGTGATTCAGGGTATGAACTGTAAACACAGAAGGCCTTGTTTTACGCATTCAAGTACTTTACTATGCAACTTCTTACAAAACAACAATTGAAGGACAATAACAATATTCCTCCATTTTATAATTTTTGTCCAGATGCTTAGCTAATGTATATGAAGCTATTTAAACAGTTGGCAAGTATAAACAGAAATAGATAAAAATTTGGTACTTTAAAAATCCAATTTAAATGAAGGAAATTTAAGAATAGGACTGGAACATTCAAAATGTAGGCAAAGTGAACGATGTTTAAAATGTGATTATTATTCTCATGACATTCTGCCCTGACATTGTTGGGTTCTACATGGTGAATTCTATATTTTTGATGGAATATTATATATTACTGATCAAGTATAGGCAATACAATACAATACTGTAGCCTATCTAGATAATATATCCTCAACATCATCACTAGTATCCAACACTTAGGAAATTGTTGGCTAATGAAGACTCAGGAAAAATAACAGATCAAATATCAGCTCATGCAGAAACAAGTAAAAAGCAAATAGTGGTTTTAATATTTTTTAAAAAATATTAACAGTATAAACTACTTAAAATGGATAGGATGAAAGCAGTTTTCAGGAGAATGAAGATATTGCTACTGGTCTCACATATTATGATTCAAGAAAATGAATGAACTGCAAAACCCCACCGATTTTATTATCTAACACATCCCAATACCTTGAAACCCATTCCATTTTTCTATTTACTCCTAGAATAGGCACAAAATAATCACTTTGGAAAAAAGCTGGAGAGACCATACCTCTGCCTGGCGACTTAGAAAGCAGAGGTCCGCTCTATTCTCTAGTCTCACGGATGATGGGCCTACAGACAGAGAAGATACCAAGAGGTCAGGAATGCCCTACAAGACACCTAGAGCAAATAGCAGTCAAAAGGACATGTAGAAGAAAGAATATCAACCTTATTAAAACACACACACATTTCCACCCTCTGGTAATTTATTTCCCTTTTGTTAATGTTCTTATTTTTCTTGAAAACATAGCTTAGAATATCATAAAATATTTCAAGTGTGGATGAACCAGTTTTGTGTAATGGCATATTATATTTTATATCCCCTATGTACTTTCCTCAACATATCATTGCCTGAATGTGTAGTGTACAAGCCAGTGAACAATGCAATATTGAATTAGTGTCGGTGATATCCTGCTTAAAATCTACCCTTCATCATGGAAATTCAGTGGGTGACTGAGTCAATCACTGTTCTCTCAATCACTTTATTCAAAAGATTGTTCGTTTAGGAAAAAATTGGGAGGAGGAAACACTATGTATGATCTCTTGTGCTTCTGAAAGAAAATAGATCTATCAAACTGAAGATAGAATCAGAATCTTTTTCAGAAAGAATTTTGAAAATATCCCATTTGTTTCCTTTAGAAATATGGGAAATAATGAGATGGGCTATTTAAAAACTTTCAATTGCAAAAGAAGTTCTTCTTGAAGGCATAATTAATTCTTTATTTGGTTTTGAAAAGAACAAAATGAATTCTTTGGTTTATTATTTTTTCAAAAGTGAAGACTGTTAGGGATAACATTGTTTACCCTAACTGGTTTAGGTAAAATAATAAATATGTTATCATAGTTTATTAGTTAAAGTGTCTGCAACTTTAACTGGGGGAATGTAATTAGGAGAGTGGTTGTGAAAGCACTTTAAAAGAAGCAAGACGACAACTTGCTCTCTCTCTGGCTTTGATGATCCCTAATTACTGCATGGACTCAAGACGGCGTTACTCAAACGGGAGAGAGAGACAAAGGACTGATTTGTAAGTGAACTGACATAGGATATTCTACACGGACTTTGCTAACTGAATATCCTTGGACTGACTAAATGATACATGACTAATGGACTGTTATTTTGACTATGCTATGAACTCATCATGGAATAAACTATATTTTTGATAGCACAAGCGTATCTGTTATTTTTACAGTATGATAACAAAACATACAAACTTATCTCACTCATTTATCTGTGTGCCTATCTGACTAACGCTGCACATTCTGTTTAGCTTGTCTCCTTAACCCTGGTTGGGGAACCTAGGCTTAACACTGGTTATGGGCCCAGACTTAACACAGGTTATGGGCCCAGAGGCTGCAAAGTCAGTTTAACTAGGATAAAACAGATTTATGTAAAAAGTGAGAGTTTGTGTTGTTATACGTTAAAGTAAACAGACAGCTGTGTTTTATTAATTATAGTTTAATATCCATATAAAGAAAACATGGCACAAGTCAATCTACAAAGTTTGTCCCTTATATCGAAGTTGGATGGAACAAACTATGTATCATGGTCTATGAAATGTAGTCTACTTCTACAAAGAGAAGGTCTGTGGAACATAATTGAAAACCCACCAAATGTAGAGGAATGGGATCCAGAGGATGATGAAGATAGACTAAAAATAGAAGAATTTATGCATAAAAATAAACAAGCTATTTGCATAATAGGTTTAACACTGTCTGACCAGCAACTTGTTCATATCCGTGGAGAGCAAACAGCTGTTGGGTGTTGGCAGAAGCTGAAGAGGATTTATGTCCGAGATAACGTTGGTGCTTACATAAATCTTACACGAAACTTTTCAGGACGCATCTCCAGACGAATGGTGATATGCTGAGTCATTTGGAAACTATGAAAAGCATTTTTCAAGAACTGCACGAGAAGGAGCTTATTTTCTCTGAACTACACCAAGTCTACATAATTCTATCATCACGAAATGAAAGTTATGATAACTTTGTCACTTCCCTTGAAGTTTTGCCTAAGGAAAGCCTAACTTTAACTGATATCACTGGCAGATTGATTGAAGAGGCAAGAAGAAGACTTGAAAGAGATCAGTTAAGGAGGGAGCAACCTCAAAAAGAAGATATTGAATCTCCTACTGCATACGCAATTAAAAAGTGTTTTAATTGTGGAGGAAGAGGACATTTGGCAATATTTTGTAAAAAAGCAAAGCGCCAGAACGCTGGCCAGAATATTAAAAGTCATCAAAAGATAAATAAAAATTTAGAGTTATCCATGTATAATAACGAAGCTGTAAAAAATAATTTATGGGTGGTTGACAGTGGAGCATCCCACTGTATAACAAATGATAACAAAAATTTTATTAAAATGTCCAAGAGTACACAGCAGATATCGTTAGCAAATGGCTGGAAACTGAAAGCTAAAGGTCAAGGTATAGCATATTGTTCTTTTATAAAAGAGAATGTAAAAATGTTATATGTACCACAACTTAAGTTTAATTTAATTTCAGTTAGAATTTTGGTTAAACTAGGATATGTAGTTACCTTTAAAGGAGATAACTGCATAATTGAGAAAGAAGATAAGAAAATTACTGCATCTTTAAGAGGTGAATTATATGTTTTAAATGATAATGGTTTAGAGGTGGCTAACACGGTTTATGATAATAAGAAACCTCATGATGAATGTATTCACTTGTTACATCGAAGGCTAGGGCATTTAAATTTTAAAATGCTTAAGAAAACTGTTGAATTATCTAAGGGAATAAGTTTGAAACCTTGTAATAAGTATTTGCAATGTAATGCCTGTAATCAAAGCAAGAGCAGGGTCATACCGGCTAATAGAGTTGATGGATTTATTACCAAAGAGCTTTTAGAAGTAGTATTTGCAGATTTAATAGGTCCAAAAAAACCAAGTGTAGGAGGAGCTCGATACATGCTAAGTATAATGGATCACTATTCTAGATATGGGTTTTGCTATTTAATGAAGAGCAAAACTGAAACGTATCTAAATATCTTTAATTGGATAAAATTTGCTGAAAGGAAAACTAAAAAGAAATTAGTAACTCTTATAACAGATAATGGTGCGGAATTTACAAATAATAAATTCCAGAACAGACTAAGAATGTTAGGTATTCAACATAAAAAGTCTGCACCATATAGGCCACAACATAATGCCTTTATAGAGAGACAATGGCACGAACTATGATGTCTGATTCAGGATTACCTGACAATTTATGGGGAGAAGCAATAATGTATGGTAATCATATATTAAATAATGTTGTTAATTCAACAACAGGTGAATTACCATTCACACTGTGGCATGGTACAAAACCTGATTTAAGTTACATGCACACATTTGGAGCACCAGCATGGGTGCATATCCCTACACAACTCAGACAAAAAGAACAGCATAGAGCTAAAAGATTATTTTTTGTAGGATATAAATCTAATCATAGATCTTATAGATTCTGGGAACCAGGTACATCTAGAGTTTACACCAGTGCTAGTGCTAAATTCCTAGAACATGTGGGATGGAATAGATTAGAGCAAAATTTAAATAATGAAGTAATTATTGAACCCTACAAAAGGCAAAAAGATCAGACTTGTTGTAAGAAGAGTCCAATTAAAGAAGAAGTCCATGAAGAGCAAATAGGACCAGAACAAGAAGAAACTTTTGATCAGGACGAGTTAGATAATCAAGAAGAGTTAGTTAATGAAAGTCCACCTGTAAGTCCTGTAATATCTAGACGTACTACACGTATAATTAGACCACCTGATAGGTATCGAGCAAGTATAGTTTGCCAAGTAACTAAAGCTCCAACTAGTATAGATGAACTTAGGATGTATCCTGCTAAGGATCAGGAGAATTGGCAAAAGGCAATGGAAAAAGAACTAAATTCATTAAAGGTAATGAAAGTATATGAAGATGCTAAATTACCTCCAGGAGAAAAATCCATTGGGTGCAAATGGATATTTAAAGTAAAAACTGGAAATGATGGGACTGTTACCCATAAAGTTAGGTTGGTAGCTCAAGGATTTAATCAAACTGCATCTGATTATGATGAAGTTTTTGCCCCAAGTCTTAAAGCAACATCTTTGAGAGCAGCATTAATGTGGGCAGCTAAGAAAAACTATGTCATTAACCATTTAGATGTAGAAACTGCTTATTTGCATACACCATTGCAGCACACTATATATTTGAAAAAGCCAATTGTTATAAAAGACAATAAATTAAATAGTAATGATTGTTGGAAACTCAAAAAGAGTCTTGACGGATTGAAACAATCTGGCTTTGAGTGGAATCAATATATTGTGAAAGAATTAAACAATATAGGATTTAAATCTGGTTTAACAGATCCATGTGTGTTTAAAAGAGAAAATAATGGAACGGTATCATTATTGTTATTATTTACAGATGATATTGTTTTGATAACTAAGATTAATAATGAAGCTAATGAGATTATATCATTATTAGCCAAAAAGATAAAATTAAAGCATTTAGGTGAAATTAAAAAGTATCTAGGATTGACAATTAACAAAACAAAAAATGGATTTAAGATATCTCAAGAAGATAACATTTGCCACTTAATTAAAACATATAAAACGGAACTTTGTAAACCGGCAAAGACTCCAATGAGTCAGGAAGTTTGCCAAACTGATGATCAAAGTCCCAAATTTGATAAGTCCATATATCAATCTTTGATTGGTAGCTTATCATATATCAGCAATTGGTCAAGGCCAGATATAGCTTATAGTGTTAATCAGCTGGCACGTTTTAATTCGGATCCACATCAATGTCATTGGCAATCATTAAAGAGAATTTTAAGATATCTTAAAGGAACAATGAACCATGCATTGTATATAGAACCAAAGGGTGATTTGAGTCTTAGTGCCTATGCAGATGCAAGTTTTGCAACTGACATAAACACTGGAAAATCAATATCTGGGATGGCTGTATTATTTGGTAAGACACTAATAGGGTGGAGGTCAATCAGACAACAGCATATTAGCTTGTCCACGATGGAAGCGGAATTTTCATGTCTGTCATTATTATGCACTGACTTAATTTTGTACAAACAGTTATTATTAGACATGGGTATAACTGTTAAAGATTCCATTATTGTGTACGAAGACAACCAGGCAACTATACAGTTAGCTACTAGTATTGCTGTAAAAACTAGATCAAAGCATACTGATTTAAGATACTTAAATGTTAGAGAATCTGTAAAGAATGGGCTAATTAAATTGGAATACTGCATGACAGAAGAAAACATTGCACACCAATTTACAAAAGCTCAAGGAGTAATTAAGTTTAAAGAAAGTTGTAACAAATATAATTTAAAGATGTAAATAGTTATATTATTATTTAACCTAAAAGGGGAGAATGTTAGGGATAACATTGTTTACCCTAACTGGTTTAGGTAAAATAATAAATATGTTATCATAGTTTATTAGTTAAAGTGTCTGCAACTTTAACTGTGGGAATGTAATTAGGGGAGTGGTTGTGAAAGCACTTTAAAAGAAGCAAGACGACAGCTTGCTTTCTCTGGCTTTGATGATCCCTAATTACTGCATGGACTCAAGACTGCATTACTCGAACGAGAGAGACAAAGGACTGATTTGTAAGTGAACTGACATAGGATATTCTACACGGATAATAACTGAATATCCTTGGACTGACTAAATGATATATGACTAATGGACTGTTATTTTGACTATGCTATGAACTCATCATGGAATAAACTATATTTTTGATAGCACAAGCGTATCTGTTATTTTTACTGTATGATAACAAAACATACAAACTTATCCCACTCATTTATCTGTGTGCCTATCTGACTAACGCTGCACATTCTGTTTAGCTTGTCTCCTTAACCCTGGTTGGGGAACCCAGGCTTAACAAAGACCATGTATTATATATAGTCTTCACATAGCACAATATTTGACTGGTTTTTTTCCATATTTTTTCCATTTTCTATCACATTCAAATCTGGATAATGTCTGACAGATAAAATAAAACAACCTTATATCAACAAAAACCATATTGCTTACTTCCAACTGAATTTTCAATTGCTTCTTTGGATTTTTGAATACCCAGTCTGAATTTCTGCAAATCAGGGCGGAGCTTGTGCCCTCGATGATAAAAGACTAAAGCAAATTCAAAGTCGCCCATAGTATACAAGGCTTCTGCTTTTTGATACAGTCCCTGTAACAGAAAGGAAAACTATTGGACTGAAAAAAGAACAATTGGATGAAATATATATTGTACATAGAAGTGAACAGCAAGTATACACACATTTATCCCAAAATCCAATAATTTGTCAGATGTAACCAACTGCAATTTGAACACAATCTAATAACATTTTCCCTCCTCAATTGCCAGCTTTATACTGTTTTATTTAATTAATTTGTTTTAAGAAACTATCTTCCTGTTTATCCCTCTGCACTTCTAATTTGCATTGCTTTCAAGATAATTTCCTAACCTGGTAATTGGGGGAGGGGAGGGAATTGGGGGGAAAAACATAACTTTCTTTTAGCAATAAACTAGGTAACCAATGACAGATTTTGAAATCTCTTAGGTTTGAAACAGGTATCTCTGCTTACCTTAGTAAATTCTTTGTCAGCAGTCAGAGAGGCTTCTGCATCTTTTAAGGCATTTTCTGTATCTCCAAGTCTCAAGTAGCATTTTGAACGGGAAACAAGGCAGTTCCTGTCACCAGGTTGAAGCTGCAAAGCCTAGCCCATAAAAAAAAATTGTTTTCAATCTTCCTCATATTATGATTGCTATAAGCTGAGCATTACATAGCCATTATTTCTCTGGTGAAATCAGAGATATATTTTTCTTATGTGTAAATTGTATTCTATCATTTATAAGCTGCACTGCATTGTTATATATTGCTAAACTCTGGATTTTGTGATTGTGTTCTCTGCAGCCCCTATATTCTTTGTCTTAAGTATCATATTCTTGATATGAGTGCCATGAAAGATACTTTCTCTCCAACTTTTTCTTCTTCCATCCTTTTCCTCCATTTGTGTTTACAGACAGAAGTTCTAATAATAAAGGAAACATAATAGTGCTGCAACATGCATATTAACTGATGAGAAAGCTACATCTCAAAGATTGGAGGGAGTACAGAGCCAAATGGGAAATAAACAAGAAATTTCTTTTATTGCTATTAATTTTTAGCAACTTTGTAGGACTCTAGGGATTAAACAGCCTCTCTACACTGCATCTTCTATTTGGATAGCATATCTAAACAGCAAATATCTGGACAATCATTGGAGTGTAATAAAGGCAGACATAAAATTCGAACTTCTTGCTGCCCTTCATAATTCCTGGAGCTTAGAAATTGTAGCCGGATGCAATACTTCCAGTTACCATGTCCCACTGCTGTAGTCAATTCTCACTGCACAGAACTTCACCCATCACATCTGGGGGCCTGGCTACCCCGGGTGACCCAGAGATGCAAGTCCCCAGCCTGCTGTGCAGCTCCTCGGATAACCTGTCTCCGTCCTACTTTGCTGTGGGGAGGAGGAGATCAAACAAGGCTCTTGCAATTGCCCTTCCCACGATTCCCACTGCAGTATTAAACCCTCCCCGGTTCTCCGCTCTCTGATGCCTGCCTGCTTAGGAGGCAGACTCGTTCCTCCCCGTCCATTTAGGGACTTCTCCGAATATGCATATGGAAAATGCTCACGTAAGTGTAGTAAGACAGAGCTTTGCTGAGCTCCCCGCGCCGGCTAAGCATTGTTCCTTCCGCCATGAGGCTGGGAAAAGTCCCACGCAAAACTTCCCCCTCGTTGTCTCCCATCTTGGAAGAAGGCAAAGCCGAGAAAGACGCGACGCAGTTGCCTCGCAACTTGCAGCCTAGCAACTGTAACACTTCCGGAAGTCCGACGGGCAGCCGAATGGATCAAAGGGTTTTAAAACTTTGGAAGAAGCCTGCCAATAGCAGGGAATCTATATATTATTAGGATTGTCATACAAAATTCCGGACAATCACTAGATGGCTTGTATAGATAGTTTGCACTCCAGATAGAGTAACCCTATTTTATATGGCTTTTCTTTTGTAGAACTATTAACCTAAGCTAAACTGACTCTGCCCAATTTTATTTTTTCTTTGGCTGTCACTATTCCTTTTCCTCATTGAAAATCACATCTTGGAGCAGAGACTTTATTGAAGAACTCTTCATAATTTAGTAAAAGTAAAAAGTAAAGTCTCCAAGTCAAACTCCTCTGGTAGGGATTACATGGACACATCCTTGAAAATGCCCCTGCAGGACAGGTACTGCCATCTGGTAACACAACATCTGCAAGCAAACAACCAAGCTCAGGAAGCACCAAGCACACCACAATTTTTTTATTTTCACAAAGTGATCTCATTATAAGAGGTTCAGCAGAAATTCTTTTAAATCATACTAGGCATATAATAGTTGTTTTCCATTTTTAATAAGGTAAGTTTTAATAAAATTTGTTTCATTTCTTGACAGATCCACAGATCCCTTAAGCACAAAACAGAAAAAACAGACGGAACAGACAGAAATAGAAGAAACAGTATTCCGGTTTCTTAGCAAATTAGATATATAGTAGGTTGTTGCAGAATCAATTGACTTCAGACTCTTTTATCATCAGGTTACATCAGCCTTCCAAGGGGTACTGCTGATGAATTGCTATAATTTTTCTGGCGTCGTGGTCATTGTTGTGAATGAATAAATATCAAATAAAGTTATCTTGAGCTTGAAGTCAAGTGCAGGGTTCTGCCCTGCACTTCTGATTGGCTGTTAAATGGCAAGATCAGATTGGTCCATTCAGGAGAATCTGATTGCCCATTAACAGGCCGTTCTCATTGGTTAATGGAGCGAGCGCTCCTAGGTTGCTATTGGTTGAACAGTTAATAAGTTGCCTATATAAGGAAGGCTATAGTCTCCATCGAGTTTGAGCTGTCACACCATGTAAATAAAGAGTTTGAAGTTCACTGTTTCCACCGGCTCGTCTCCATTATTCGCACCCATGCTCCATACATAACAGTCATATAGGAAGGGTAGTTAACACTTCAGAACAGTAAAATTCAAAATGGGTGAAGTAGAATAGTAAACAAGGCCAAAAGTAACAGAATGAAATTGTGAAGTAGAGACTGTAAAATTCTTATTTCTGTCTTTGAAAACCCTAGCACAAGGAATGCACACTTTGGAAAGGGGGAAAAAAGTTAGACTTGCATGAAATCTCAAAACAGAACATGATTTTTAAAAAGTGAATGCAGTTTCTGATTGCATAAATAAAGTCACAGTTTTCTGGTCATGGAAAAGAAACATTTGACAAAAAATGTTTGACATTAATAAACAGGGCCTACTAGAGCATCTACCTCAGGTAATTGTACTACAGGAGGCCGGGCAAACTAATTAGAACGGTTCAATGTTGGCAACAAATATCTGTAAGAGGAAAACATGAATAAAATCCATTGTGTATTGTGTAGCTGTGACTCAAATCTCAAACTGCGAGTTGATACTTTTCTACTGCAAAGGGAGAGTTGAAACATTGAACAATCTCACGTTGTGCTCTGGGGAAATCTGGGAAAATGTATACATGTTAGAAAGCATCCAACTTCCTGATGTCCCATATTAGGTGATGAATTGTACACTGAAATTCAATAGGTAGATTGTAAACCAAGCCATTATAGAATGGGGCAGTAGGTCAGGGTATAAAATAGAATGCAAACTTTGCTCTGGGTTCCTCCCATCTGCCAGGGTAGGAATGTGTTTCTGCAGAAATGCGACAATAAAACTGTTTTCCTTGGATTAATATCGAATCTTTGGTGATTTTTCAAGCCCCCACCCCACAATTTGGCGAGCCAGCCAGGAGCCTCAACGGTGGTTTTCCGGGAGCTGGGGACTAGGTAAGTAGTGGCCATGACCTCCCATTGAGAGGTGCCTCCTCCCCGAATTCTGATTGGCTCCAGAGGCAACTGGAAATCCAGACGATCCTCGGAAACAGCGTTTTGCCAGCTGATAGTCTGGGACTATCGAAAGGAGAATATAGGAAAGCCTGAGTTGGGGATGCCCACACATCCACTACCTCGGAGGTCTGGAGTGATCAGGTAAAACTTGTTTCTTTCGTTTGAAAAAGATTAGAGGAGGGAATCCTTAAACTCTCAGGAGAGAATCCAGTGCTTGCTAGAGGATCGGACTGGTTAATCGAGTAAGGAAGTGATGGGAAAGGGACAGAGTAAGGGATTGGAGGATCCAGGAAGGGATTGCCTGGAGTTAGAAAGTGAAACAGATGGCAGGAAACCAATACCCACAGATTCGCCTTTGGGACAACTGCTCCAGCAGTGGTTCTCCCCGAATCTGAAACACTTTACGAAGGAGCTGGAGAAGAAACATATGATCTACCTTAATAGAAACCGGTGGCCAAAATACCCTCTAATTGATCCTAAATTCCCATACCACTGGGCTGCGGACGGGGAGACCAGTATTTATTGGATAAATCAATTAAAAGAATACATAATTGGACATAAGATGAATTCACAATTACCATATATTGAGGTGTGGTTTCATGTAAATTTTGAGGGTCCTGACCCACTGGCGAGACAATATTGTGCAAAGCAGAATGAAGAGGGATTGGATGAATACTTATATAAGACACATCCGTTGCCCCCTCCAATTCCGCAGGTTCCGGTAGTGCCTAACACGCCGGTAGACCAAGTAGCGGCGATTCCTCTGCCGCCATCACCCCCTCCCTCTCAGCAGCCGCCCCTGTATAGACCGCTGCTGAGAGAACTGCGTCAACTTGAACAAAACGTAAAAAACTTGCCTTTTCCGGAACAACCTCAGGCATCTGCCTTTCCCCTCCGTGAAGTCCCGAACAGAGTAAATGCCCAGGGAAACGTGGTTTCAATGTATGTGGTGTTTCCAATTAAGGCAAGTGAACTATGGGACTTAAAGAAGATCCTTCCAAGACTTCACGAAAATGCCAATAATGTGTCAGAACAATTAGAGTTGTTTTTGGGACCAAATGATTACACGTATCTGGAATTGATGTATGTTTTCACCCCAGAAGAAAGGGATTTGATTAGACAAGTGGCTATAGAAGTCTGATGCAGATCGCAACTGGGGAATGACAATGCGGTTGCTGGAGATGTGAAATTCCCATTAGCCACTCCTGATTGGGACATACAAAATGAGGAGCATAGACGGAATATGCGTGACCGTAAAACAATGATATTAAATGGGATCAAAATTGCTATGCCACAGGGTAGGAATTTAACCAAAGCCTTTGAAGTAACACAAGGCAAAGATGAATCCCCTGGTGACTATTGTACAAAGTTGAGGGAAAGTCTGGTAAAATACTCTGGAGTAGACCCAAGTTCACCTGCATTTGAATCCATACTGAAAATGCAGTTTGTGACTGGAGCCTGGCCAGATATTCAGAAGAAAATTCAAAAATTAGATAACTGGGGCGCAGTTGGAATGACAGATCTCCTGAAAACCGCTCAACAAGTGTTTGTTAACAGGGATACTGTGAAAACCAGACAGAAATCGCAAATGATGTTGGCTACAATGCAGGCTGCAGCTAAGAATGAGGTGAAGAAAAGTGTGGATTTTGTAAGGGGGGCAATGGGAGGCTAGGGTGAGAGAAGGCGAGGGGGAATGCCAGGAGGTTTCAGAGGAAGAGGAAGAGATTTCAGAGGGATGGGAATGAGACAGCCTGGAATGGATAGAAGCTGTTTTAGGTGTGGGAAGGAAGGACACTTTGCGCGCGAGTGTCCTATCAACCAAAGGGAGAGGAGTTATGCATTGTATGATGATTAGGGCTGTTCCAGCTCCTTTAAGAGGACCTACAGGGAGCCATTGGTAAACATTTCAGTGGGTCCTGACCATCAGGAGCGGCTGTTTCTGATAGACACCGTCGCAAGCCGGACTTCTTTGTGTGACCCGATAGAGGGTGCACATAGATCAAGGAAAATGATAAAAGTAGTGGGGGTGAGTGGAAAAATCACAGGATGTGAGGGTGTTTGAACAAATCAGACTGGAAATGAATGAAGTGGTGACTGAGGCTGAAATGTTGTATATTCCTGATTCTGGAGTGAATTTGCTAGGAAGAGATCTGTTGCCTGCGTTTGGTATCCAGCTGTGGGATACCGGGAAGGGAGTAAGGATGTGGAAGATGACTGTGGAAGATGAGAGGACAATTTTGGATGAGGTTTGGGCAGGAGATGAGAAGGTAGGGTGAATGAACATTCAGCCGATCAACATTCAAGTGCAGCCTGGGGTGACAAAGCTTTGGACATCACAATATCCAATGAGTAGAAGGGGTAGAGAGGGGTTGAAGCCTGTGATTGATAAATTGTTGAAATAGGGCATGTTGGAGCCTACTATGTCACCTTTTAATTCTCCAATACTTGCTTTGTTGAAGAAGGATGGGAAACATAGATTGGTTTTGGACTTGAGGAGGATCAATAGCACAGTGGTTCCCAGATTCCCGATGGTTCCTAACCCCTATACTATCTTGGGACGAATCCCTCCTAAAGACAAATGGTTTACTGTAGTAGATCTGAAGGATGCTTTCTGGGCGTGCCCCTTGAGGAAAGAAGTAGAGACCTGTGTGCATTTGAATGGAATGATCCTGAGAGTGGAAGGAAACAGCAATTTAGGTGGACAGTACTTCCCCAGGGATATACTGAAAGCCCTTTGCTGTTTGGACAGGCTTTGGGAAAGAAGTTAGTGTCTTTTGAGAAAGGGAAAGGGATCACGTTGATTCAGTATGTGGATGATTTGTTGCTGACTGGGGAGAAAGAGAGAGAGGTCAGAGCAGCGTCTGTGGCTTTGTTAAATTGGCTGAAGGAGCAAGGATTGACAGTTTCAAGGGAAAAGATCCAATTTGTGGAAAGGAAGGTGAAATATTTGGGGCATTATGTTCAGCAGGGGGTGAGGTCCCTGGATCCTGAGAGGGTGAAAGGGATCATGAGCTTGGCTCCTCCCAGAAATAAGACAGAAGTCAGGAAAGCCCTCGGATTGCTGGGATATTGCAGAGCCTGGGTGGACCAATACACTGTGTTAGCCCAATTCCTGCACAGGAAGTTGGTAGGGAAAGGAGAGAGTATAGAATGGTTAGAGGGAGATGATGAGAAGTGGGAGGATTTAAAAAAGGCACTGTCATCTATACCAGTTTTGGCTTTGCCCAATTTGAAGCTCCCATTTCATCTGTATGTGTCAGCAGCCCAGGGAACAGCACTAGGAGTTGGCACAGAAAAGGGGGGGCAGTTCCAGCCCATCGCCTTTCTGAGCAAGACTCTGGAGCCGGTAGTAAGGGAATGGCCAATCTGTGTGCAGGCTGTGGCTGCTACAGCTATGTTGGTAGTAGAGAGCAAGAAATTAACCTTTGGAGGGGCCCTGGTGGTGCATTCTCCTCATCAGGTTACTTCTGTGCTAAGTCAGTTGGCAACAACCTGGATGACAGAAGGACGGATTCTCAAATATGAGACCATTTTGAGAACCAGTCCTGATGTAGTGATTGGGACAGATAGGAATCTGAACCCAGCCGAATTTTTAGAAGGAAGAAGGCAGGAATGGGAGGCTGAAGACCATGATTGTTTGTTGCAAGTAGATTTGATGACAAAGGTGAGGATCTGGAAGAGACTCCTTTGAAAGATGGGGAGAGATGGTTTGTGGATGGATCAAGTAGGGTTGAAGAAGGAAAAAGGAAGTCAAGATTTGCAGTTATGACAGGAGAATGGGAGGTCATAGAAAAAGGCTCCCTTCCTTCTTCATGGTCTGCACAAAAGTGCGAGTTGTTTGCTTTGAAGAGAGCCTTGGAATTGGCTGAAGGAATTGGTGTGATAATTTGGACTGATTCCAAATACGGGGTGTGGTCCATACCTTTGGTAAGATCTGGCAGGAGAAGGGCTTTATCAAGGCTGATGGGAAACAAATTGAACAATTACAGCTTGTGGAACAGGCTCTGGAGGCCCTGCAACTGCCAAATCAAGTGTCAATAGTGCATATGAATGCTCATCAGAAAGGGAATAACCCAGAGGTAGTTGGAAACAGGTGGGCAGACAAATGGGCAAAAGGAGCGGCAGGGGAGCTGGAGCTGGTAATGGTATCAATTCCCTTGTTGGAAGTAGAAGAGGATGAGAATTGGAAGCCAGAAAGGAAAGAGAAAGACGAGTTGGAAGGAGAAGGATGCACACTAACAGAGGATGGGTGGAAAACATCAGAAGGGGTGAAAGTCGTCCCCAGGGATGTAATGAGGAGAATTCTACAAAAAGTACACAAAGGGGGACACCGGGGAACGGAAGCATTGGTGATGGCTGTAAAACCACATTTCTGGAGCCCCAAAATGTGGACATTAGCTCAAAGCATTTGCTGGAAGTGCTTGATCTGCCTTAATGTAAACAAGAAGGCAGCAAGGAAGAAAGAAATGGGGGGAAGGCCTTTGGTTAGTTGGCCATTTCAAAGGACTCAGATCGATTTCACAGAGCTCCCAGAAAAGGGGGGAATGGAAGTACTTATTGGTGGTTAAAGATCAATTAACAGGATGGGTACAGGCATATCCCACCAGAAGGGCAACAGCCCCCACGGTGACTAAGTTCCTGTTAGAACAAATTATCCCCAGATATGGCATGATGGAAGCAATTGATTCGGGTAGAGGAACACACTTTACACAAAAAGTTTTGCAGTCAGTGATGGGATTTGCACACTCCTTGGCATCCCGAGTCCAGTGGCCAGGTGGGAAAGAGCTAATGGCGAGTTGAAGAAACATCTGACCAAGCTCCAATTGGAAAATGGATTGCCTTGGACAAAGAATCTGCCCCTGGCACTCCTTAGAATTAGAACATGCCCAAGGAAAGACACAGGGGTCTCCCGTTTTGAAATGTTAATGGGGGACCCTACCTAGCCAGACTGGGAAATCCTATACCTGAATTTAAAGATTTGTTCCTGAGAAAATATTTGCAGGCACTGTCCAGGTCTTTGTTTTCTCTTTATAAACAGGGATTGTTGGCGCAATGACCACCACTTACGGGAAGCCAATACCCCTATGAAGTTGGAGATTGGATCCTAGTAAAGACATGGAGAAGTGAGAAGCTGCAACCTAGCTGGGAAGGCCCGTACCAGGTGCTGTTGACAACTGAATCTGCAGTTCGCACTCGAGAAGGAGGCTGGACGCATTACAGCAGAATCAAGAAGGCACCAGATCCAAATTCTACATGGAGGACAGTTCCAGTGGACGGTCAGCCGCTGAAACTCATTTTAAAAAGATGAAGAAGATTGGACCCTGGACTGAGCTAACCACCTTGATGATTGCATTAGGAGGACAGACTCCATATATTGGACCAGCTGGAGACTTGGGGACAGATTTATGGGAAGACAATACATACATGAAGGATTTGAAGAAGGTATCACAAGCATTGAACATAACTAACTGCTGGATGTGCATGCACATGCCAGGGAAGACAGGGGAGGGTTTAACATTACATGCAATCCCACTAAGTCAACAGGATTTGAGACCAAAGGGACATAAATTTGAACAGGCTCCTATGAAAAGAAACCTATCCGGGAAGGTATTTGTCCATTTAAGAGAAAAAGCATATGCGTGTTTCAAGAGAAATGTATCCAAAGGAGTGGATTTGGGTGATTGGAAAAAATGCAACAAAACTTTTGATATGCCTTTATCTTGTAGTAACCACAGTTATTCTAACACTCATCATCAATTTAGTTATTTTAATCACGACCAATACCAGATGTGTATGTATTTTGAAGATATAATCAATTGGACTCGGAATTCGAATCAAACGTACACCATGGAAAATTTTAGGTGGGTGTTGTGTGGGAAACATGCGTATAGAGAAATGCCACCACGTTGGAGTGGGATTTGTACCATGGGATACATGATACCAGTAATATATAAATTGAATACCTTACCCCAGGGACGGATTCGGAACAAAAGAGAAATCAGCTCAGGACTAATGCTGGGGGGAAGGTTGAAAACACAGATAGCACGGGGAATGCTGGCACCGTTGGGAGTAGCCATTAATTATAGAGATTTACATATTCTGAATAACTTTACAGTAGCCATGTTTAATGATACTATCAAGACAATCAAAATGCTCAACACGGAATTTTCTGAAGTTAGAAAAGTTGCTTTGCAAAATAGATATGCATTAGACATTGTATTAGCTGCAAAAGGGGGTGTGCGTGCTTTGATTCATTCACATTGCTGTGTATATATATCCATGATTTCCAACCCAATATTACAAAAACAATGCAAATGATGGAGGAACACATTTGTTCTAATCCATTATTACAAAGACGTGATTCCTCATTTCCAGCTCTGTGGGGGGCATTATGGTCTTGGCTTTCCAGCACTGCTTGATTGAGATCTACAATCATGGGAATTATATTAATTATTATATGCTGTGTGATGTTGTTGTGTTCAGTGTTTCCCTGGTGTAATAGCAATGTGTGGAAAATTAGGGAAAACTGTAGGTTCAAGATCCGGGAAGCAGGAGGAAGAACCTCTGATGATGTTTCAGAAGGAGATGGCTCTGAAAGAGGCTGGGGATCTGTTGCGTGAATTTGAGTCAAGAATGTAAGCAGAAAAGGGGGGAATTGTAAGAGGAAAACATGAATAAAATCCATTGTGTATTGTGTAGCTGTGACTCAAATCTCAAACTGCGAGTTGATACTTTTCTACTGCAAAGGGAGAGTTGAAACATTGAACAATCTCACGTTGTGCTCTGGGAAAATGTGTACATGTTAGAAAGCATCCAACTTCCTGATGTCCCATATTAGGTGATGAATTGTATACTGAAATTCAATAGGTAGATTGTAAACCAAGCCATTATAGAATGGGGCGGTAGGTCAGGGTATAAAATAGAATGCAAACTTTGCTCTGGGTTCCTCCCATCTGCCAGGGTAAGAACCTGTTTCTGCAGAAATGCTTCAATAAAGCTGTTTTCCTTGGATTAATATCGAATCTTTGGTGGTTTTTCAAGCCCCCACCCCACATATGGAAAGTAAAATGGGGGGAAATCCTTTGCTAAAAGAGTAAAGAGATCAAATATCTTTAGAGAGGAAATGACTAGAAGGTAATAGAATATCCCTCTCAATCTCTTGCATTTAGTGGTTTTAGATATTTAAAAAAAATCTTTTTCCTAATTTTAACTCAATGTTATTATTCGATTTATTATCTTGATTTTATGTCCATAAATACATTTTGTTGTGGTGAGTATACATCATCTTACTTTTTAAAATGTAAATCTGCTGCATTTAGATAATGTGTTTAACTATATCTTAAAACGTAAATAACAAATACAAAGTATATTTCCGTATTTCTTCACAATAGAGAAATTAAATAAAATAATGGGAAAAACCTTTCATTCCAATCTCTTATCTCTACAAAAAGCAATGCTCTTTCCTTTGATAGAATTAATCAAATGCATAAATCCTCCTTTTCTGGGATTGCTCTAGTTCTGCACTCCTGTTTCAAATAGAGCGATGGCCTGAATGGCAGAACATGGTCAGAAGATCAAATGAGTAACGTCTAGTTTTCTCCTATGAATCAGAGATGACTACCTGGCTTGGAGAAAGGATTTCACTATGATGATGTCAATTTACCTGAATGTTTTCTCTCTCAGATTAGGAAGAGGCACCACTCTTGATCAGAATTTCCATATGTGTGTTGCACATGGATGTTTATATATACAGTATGTATATAAATTTAACTACTGAACAAAATATGATTGTGTTTTACTATTACATGAAATGTATTATTATTTTAATATTGGTATGTATCTGTTATTATCAGTGTGTGAAATTAGACATTTTACAGAATGCCTAGAAACAATGCCAAAAATGGGACGTCTTAATATTGAAATGCTTAATATTTCACACATTTTCTAGGCATTTTATGAAATGCCAAAAAGCAAACCGGCAAGGTATAAAATACTCCTACTAAAATGCTATTCTAGCCTTCCTATTGCAACAAGTAGGTCAATATTGGTGTTTTTCTCTTGGTTTTTTCAATAAGAAAGTCCTATAGGTTTTTTTGTGTGTGTGTATTTCTTTTTTCCTTTTCATATAGATCTTTTCAATAAAGGTTTAGGGTTAGAGTTAGGATTAGGATATGGTTAGCATAAACCTTAATTTTAATGCTAACTGTTAAGTTCTGCGCCTGGGCGCAAGGAACGGAGACGAGGCAGTGAACAGTGAACTTCAACTTTTTATTAATCATTTTGAACAGAGCAAAACCCTAGGGCAGCAGCAGCCCTTTTATAGGGCAGGCTGCTGATCTAGTAACCAATGAGAAACATGCAGTGTTAACTCCTTGAACCAATGAGAGTGGCTTGTTAACAGCCAATCAGATTCTCCTGAACGGACCAATCCGATATCGCTATTATCGGCCAATCAGAAGCACAGGATTAGAACCCTGCTTTTTCTAAAGGTTTGATAAAACTTTATTGAAGTGTTTTATTAGTTCATAACACCTTTCCCCCCCAGAGTGGGGGTGCGGTGACGTAATCCCTGAGGTATGAAGGTTGTTTTGACTGTCTATTAGATTTGCGCTGTCCCACCGGTTCCTGTCTGTAATCCGGTTTCAGCGGGACGTTTTTGGGTATATCAGGTACTGGTGGTTCTGGGAAAATGCAAATGATGCAAATGATGGAGGAACACATTTGTTCTAATCCATTATTACAAAGAGGTGATTCCTGACGACTCAGTGCTGCTAATGTTCTCATTGTTGTCCTCTGATCTTTGCGGGCTTGCTTCTATTGAGGTATTCCTCTGTGGCGAGGACACTCCCCTCCCTGATTCTTCTTCATTTGTCACGCCCGCTTGCTGACTTCCTTTGCTCCTGCTTTCCACCATCTCGAATTCGGTTTCTTCGACATCCCCTCCACCCTCAGTTTGGGAGTCACCAGAGTTGCGGAAACTGGGTTGTAGCCTAGAGCGAAGCTGATCTATATGGCGTTTCCATATTTTTCCGTCGCAGGTTTTCACACGGTATGACCTGGGTCCGGTGGCTTGAATTACGGTTGCCTCGACCCACAACGGTTCGCCGGAAAGGTTTCTGGCAAAAACTAAGTCATCTATCTTGAACTCGTGGCATTTTCCGCTAGATCCACAGGGTTTCTCTGGCTCGTACGACGGGTGAAGCCAGTTGAGGTGGGAATGGAGTTTGCGTCTCATCAATAGTTCAGCTGGAGTCTTGTTGGTGACACTGTGCAGAGTAATGTGTTGGAGAAGGAGTATTCTGTTTATTTTATCTTCAATGTCCCCATAGTCCATTTTGTAGAGGGTTTTTTTAACAAATTGTACCATGCGCTTGGCTCTTCCGTTAGCCGCAGGGTGCGCTGGCGAAGTTAGCGCATGGCAAATACCCCAGTTCGCTAAGTATTGTTCAAAGTGTAGAGCGGTAAACTGGGGTCCGTTGTTGGAGACCAGAACGTCTGGCAGCCCATGCGTCACGAATAGCCTGTTCAATTTCTGGATGACGGACTCGGTTGTAGTACTATTCATTTCGTGGATCTCGAGCCAGTTGGAATAGGCATCCACTGTTAGGAGGAACGTATGTACCTTAGTAAGTCCCAAAAAGTCAACGTGGATGCGGGACCACGGTCCCCGGGGTGTTTCCCATTCTGTTGGAGTTGCTTTAGGTGGGGCACTGCTAACTTCTTGGCACTTTAAACAAGTCTTTACCCAGGCTTCGATCTGTTTTGTCGATGCCCGGCCACCACGCGTAGCTTCGTGCGAGCGCTTTCATATGCACAATGCCGGGGTTACTGTCATGCAGTGTTTTTAATACTGCTCGTTGTAACCACTCTGGGGGGACGACTCTATCCCCCCATAGGATGCAGCCTTTTTGCGAAAAAAGTTCTGTTTGCTGGTTCCTGAAGGGGGTGAAGTCGTCAGGGGTTTGTTCTACTGGCCATCCCCGTTCGACCCAGCTAAGAACTCGCGCTAAGACAGGATCTCATTTTGTTTCGATCGCAATGTCTCTGGCTGTTAGCGGCAGTGAATGTAGCATTTCAATCTGGAGTGTTGTAAGGGTTGGAGCTGGGTCGTCGACGGCTTCCGGAAGTGGTGCACGGCTCAGTGCATCAGCATGGGGAATGGCTTTCCCCGGGCGGTGTTGCAGTCTATAGTTGTACGCAGCCAAAAACTCCAACCAGCAAGTCATTCTAGGTGATAATATATAGGGGGTTGGCTTGTCTCCCGCTATAATCCCCAGCAAAGGTTTGTGGTCGGTAACAATAGTAAAAAGTCGTCCATACACATATTCATGAAACCGTTTCACAGCAGATACAACAGCAAGAGCCTCTTTATTGATTTGACTATAGTTACGTTCAGCCTTAGATAGGGTCCTTGAAAAATAGGCAATAGGGGCCTCACTACCATTTGGTAACACATGGCTCAAAATGGCTCCTACTCCAAACGGTGACGCGTCACATGTAATTGTTAAAGGCAAAGTCTTGTTATACTGCATTAAAACAGCATTTGAGGTTAATACGTTTTTCACTTGTCGGAATGCGTGCTCCTCTCGGTGCCCCCAGACCCAGGTTGCTTTTTTGTCAAGAAGTCTATGTAGGAGCTCAGCTACGGTCGCTTTGTGGGGTAGGAAGATGTTGTAAAAATTAATGAGCCCCAGAAAAGCTTGGAGATCAGTCTTATTTCTGGGCCTCGGGCATTTTTGATTGCTTTTAGTTTGCTATTGGTGGGGTGAATGCCTTGTTTATTGATTAGGTACCCCAGGAACTCTACTTTATCTGTACACAGTTGACATTTATTTTTTTTAACCTTAAGGCCAGAGTCTTTAAATTTCTTGAGAACCAATTTAAGACGCTTTTCTAGTATTTCTCTATTCGGGGCAATGATTAAAACGTCATCAAAGTATGGTACAACCCCTTTGATCCCTTGCAAGAGTCTCTCCATCAAACTTTGAAAAATCCCTAGGGCTACGCTCACTCCGAATTGGAGTCAGTTGCACTTAAAAGCGCCTCAGTGTGTAATGATCGTTTGTGCCTCTGCTGTTTTTTTATCTACAGGCAGTTGTTGGTACGTCTGTGCTAAATCCAATTTAGCGAAGACTTTTCTGCCCCCCAGGGAATGGAGAAGGTGTTGTACCACCGGCACCGGATAAGCGTTCTGTTGAAGGGCGTGATTCAGGGTGGCCCGGTAGTCCCCACAAATCCTTAACTATCCATCCAGTTTGATGGGTGTTACGATTGGGGTTTCCCAATGAGCGTGGTCTGTTGGTTCTAAAACACCCTTGGCTATTAATTTATCAAGCTACTCGTCAATCTTTGGTTTAAGGGCAAAAAGTACCCGACGAGGCTTAAGGCGGATGGGGGCTACTTCAGGGTTAAGGTTAAATGATATCAGGATCCCCTTGCACTCACCTAGTTTGTCTGCAAAGATGTCCTGGAATTCCTGGACGAGGGCCTCCTCCCAGTCCTCGCTTCTGGTTTGGTAAATGCCGGCTACCTCGATCCCGAGTGGGGTGAACCGTTGAAGGCCTAACAAGCTAGGCCGGTCACGGTCGACGACGGTCAATGGTAAAGATGCAGTACGATTTTTGAATGAGACCTGGACTAGGCTAGATCCTTGCTTGCTTCTACAGACCTTTCCGATGTGGCCTCTTTTCCCACAAAAATGGCAGAGCTCATCGAGGAATTTGCAGTCTGATCGTGGGTGGTTTGCCCCACAACCTGCGCATTGGTGCTGTAGTCTTTGATTCCGCTGGTGGCATTGGTCACATTCAGACCGGAGCCAGTTGACCTCCTCTTCATCGCTTTCTGATGACGATTCGAGGTCTTCGTGGTGGGTTGCTGTTGTGTGTCTCTCTAGGCGAGGTGAGGTTTCGCTGGTGAGTTGGCAGAGCAGTGCGTTGGTGCGGCGCATTCGGGCAGCCGACTTCCTGATTGCTTCTGCTGCAGTAACGTCAGCGATGGTATCTGCAAGGCTGATGTCGCCTTTCGCCATCAGCTTACTTTGTACATGTGGTGCATCTAATCCCAGAATTATTCGGTCTCTCAGAGCTTCTTCGAGGTCGGCGAACCCACAGAGGCCTCCCAGGTTCCAGAGATCCGCGATGAAATCTGCAATGCTCTCTCCTTTCCGCTGGTCTCTCTGGTAAAATTCATGTCTTCGGACAAGCGTTGGTACAGTAGGTGCATAGTGGGCCTGTAGGAGGGGCTCGAGGACGTCCCAGTCCATGGTTTTCATCTCAGCTGGTTTCCCCAGTGCCTTGGCCATCTTAAAAATGGCAAGTCCACAGTGGGTCAGGAATACTGCTCGCTTTTTTCCCGTAGTGGCATCCTTCAAGTTGTTGGTCTCCAGAAACATCTGGAACCGTTCCATGTACGAGTCCCAGTCTTCTTGTGCCAGGTCAAATGGAGTGGGTGGTATGGCGCCGCCGGACATGGTTTCCGCTGTCGATGTGCCTTTAGCCACGTGCTCTGTTTGGTGCTCTGTAGTGTTCAGTCAGCTCTGATGTCTCCGCATCCCACCTTCGTCGACAGTGTTAAGTTCTGTGCATGGGCACAAGGAACGGAGACGAGGCAGTGAACAGTGAACTTCAACTCTTTATTAATCATTCTGAACAGAGCAAAACCCTAGGGCGGCAGCAGCCCTTTTATAGGGCAGGCTGCTGATCTAGTAACCAATGAGAAACATGGAGTGTTAACTCCTTGAACCAATGAGAGTGGCTCGTTAACAACCAATCAGATTCTCCTGAACGGACTAATCCGATATCGCTATTATCGGCCAATCAGAAGTGCAGGATTAGAACCCTGTTTTTTCTAATGGTTTGATAAAACTTTATTGAAGCGTTTTATTAGTTCATAACACTAACCCTTTTCATGACTCTCTTTACATACTTTGCCTAAATAGTTCTTGTCATTTTGCATCATACCTATGATATACAATATCTAGGGAAAGTATATGTGGTAGCATATTAAAATAACACAGATATTTCATACTTTGCTTAAAAACTCTATGCATTCTATGAAGTTTTCAGGCATACTATACAGCGTCAGCTTTTCACACATTGCTGGTAACATATACACTATTTGAAAATATCTTTTTTTGAAGTTAAGTAGATAATGTAAATATGGATATTACAATTTGGAGTTATTTTGTATGTTCTATTGGCTTTCTTCTTTTATTTATTTTTTTTAGAAAAGATTTTTCAAGTTGTTATGCCTGGATTGTGTATTGTTTTTTTGTAAAATTAATAAAATTTGTTTAAAAAAAAAAATCTTTTAACATTAAAAAGAAATTAAATAATTAAGGTTCTCCCAAGTTTGAATCTAGACTAGAGAGAAGCACTGCAGTTTTGAGAAACAGAAAAACAGAGCAAGTAGGTGGTGATTGCATGTTACTGTGTTGCAACCATATATCACCTGAGCAATGTAATGTATCTTCGGATATCAAGTTTGCCTATAGCTTAGTCATTAAAGTAAGCTTCTGGAAATTTTAGTTAAGGATGTATCTATTCTAATGGCATACTAATGTAAATTGGTATGTAGTTCAAATATGTACATATGTATTTTTAGAAATTGATGTTTAGGAAATATTTATTTTATTCTAGTCCCAAATTAAAAATAAATATACATTTTTCTACAAGTATACCAAATAATGTTCACATATCAGATGACATTACAGTACCTAATTAGTTAATGAAATGCCTGAAGCAAGCAACCAAACTCAGAGAGCAACAAGAACATATATAGCTATAGCAATAGCACTTAGACTTATATACTGCTTTATACTGCTTTACAACCCTCTCTAAGCAGTTTGCAGAGTCAGCATATTGCCCTCAATAATTGGGGTCCTCATTTTACCCACCTCAGAAGGATGGAAAGCTGAGTCAACCTTGAGCCTGGTGGGATTTGATCTGCCAAATTGTTGGCAGCTGGATTCAGCAGAAGTAGCCTGCAGTACTGCACTATAACCATTATACCACTGAGGCTCTATGTCTTCCTATGAAGGAAAAAAACTAAAGTAAATAATATTTTTCTTCTTACAAACTTCCAAGAGGTACCCAGTTGACCACTATGCACTACAGAACATTGAATTAAACATATCTTGGTTTGAACTAGCAATGCTTTTCATATACAGTGCTGCTTCTCAAGGCTGATCAGGCAGTGAACTGTAGTCTGGTCTTCATCTCAATAACCATACATAGGATTCTGTTGTTTATGGTGAGTTAGTATAGCATATGAGTAATTATATGGCACCCCCTGTCCTCTGAAATAGATGTCTATTCTGCTGGAGTTATGTACTCTCCTTAAGACCTGGTTTTGTTCTCAGGCCTGGAATGATTGTGTCTGCAGAAGCTCTGATGTGTTTTTTATTTTATTTATTTATTTACTTATTTATTTATTTTTGTCAAGCAATTATAAGATAACAGGTATAAGTATAAACATAGTTATGAATATATGAAATGTATACATATAAGAAAAATAAAAAGAAACAATAGGACTGGGATGGCAGGTACGCTTATGCACGCCCCATACAGACCTCTTAGGAAAGGGGTGAGGTCAATAGTAGACAGTCTAAGTTTTTGGGGTTTGGGGAAGAAACCACAGAGTCAGGTAGAATATTCCAGACATTGACCACTCTGTTGCTGAAGTCGTATTTCCTGCAATCCAGTTTGGTGCAGTTTACCTTGAGTTTGTATGTGTTGTGTGCTCTTGTATTGTTATGGTTGAAGCTGAAGTATTCATTGATGGGTAGGACATTGCAATGTATATACTATACTTAGATCGGAGTGAAGGCGGCGTAGTTCTAGGTTTTCTAGGTCTAGAATTTCAAGTCTGGTGGCATAAGGTATTCTGCAACAAGTAGAGGAGTGGAGAACTCTTCTTGTGATATATTTCTGGACTTGCTCAACTGTATTAATATCAGATACATAATGTGGGTTCCAGACTGATGAGCTGTATTCAAGTATTGGTCTAGCAAATGTTTTGTATGCTCTAGTTAGTAGTGTGATATTACCAGAGAAGAAGCTACATAGGTTTAGGTTAACAACTCTTAATGCCTTTTTGGCTATGTAGTTACAGTGGGCTCCAGCACTTAGATCATTAGAGATGAGAATTCCAAGGTCCTTGACAGAGTTTGGATCATCAACATGGGCTTGTCTATTCAGCTTGTATTTTATTTTCTGATTTTTTTTGCCAATATGTAAGACAGAGCATTTATTTGTTGAGATTTGAAGTTGCCATTTGTTTGACCATTCTGATACATAGTCGAGGTCTTTTTAAAGGGTAGCAGTATTGTCGGTGGTGTTGAATAGCTTTTGCTCTTAATATGATCACACAGGTCATTTATGTAGAGTATGAAGAGAGTTGGTCCTAGAACACTGCCTTGGGGGACCCCACTGTTAACAGGTACAGAGTTTGATAGGATGCTCCCAATTTTGACCACTTGTCTGTTTGACAGGAATGCTTCTATCCAGTTATGCAGGTGTGCAGAGATATCATAAGATGTTAGTTTTAGGAGTAGTTTGTCGTGTACCACTGAATCAAAGGCTTTACAGAAGTCTATGTAAATTGCGTCTATTGCTTTGTCCTGATCGAGTTGTGTAGTCCATATGTTTTTGCAGTGTAAGAGTTGCAGATTACAGGAGTTTTTTTCTGAAACCAAATTGTTTATTAGAGAGTAGGTTGTTTGTCTCTAAGTGGAGGATAATGGATTGGTTAATAATTGATTCCATGACTTTACAGGTGACACAACATTAAAAGATTGGTCTGTAATTTTCAACTAGGCTGGGCTCTCCCTTTTTGAAGATGGGGATGACCGCGGTTTGTGACCATAGATTTGGCAAGGAGCTGGACCTGAAAGATTTTTCAAAGATTATGCTTAGAGGTTTGGCTATGGCAGTGGATATCCTTTTTAAGAAGTAGGCACATATTCTGTCCAGTCCAATAGATAGAGATGGTTTTAGATTGCGTAGTGCTTTTTCAACAATGTCTCCTGTAAAATCGATATGTATTAGATCATTGTAGTTGTCTGTGGTTCGACTAGGAAATACTGGGCATGATCCATTGCTGTTTACAAATACTGAGCCAAAGAATGTGTAAAAGAGGTTGGCTTTAATGGTGTCATCGTTGCAGTCTTTACCATTAGGTCCTATAGGGGTGGGATGGACCTTGAGTCTTTTAGTTTGTTGTTTACAAAATTGTAGAAAGCATGGGTGGAATTGGTGCGTAGAAGATTTTCCTGTTGTTTAATGTGATAGTTGGTGCATTCAGTCTTTATCTGGTGGCATAAATTTTTGTATCGGCTTTTGAAGTTGGCAACGTGACCAGATTTGTTTTTCTGCCAAAGTGATTTCTTTTTGGATTGAAGCGTTCTTATTATTATGGGTAATTTGTTTTTTCTGGTTTTGGGAGTTGTTATTGGTACATATAGTTTGATGACTCTTTTGACTTCACATAAAAATATGTTCTAATGGTCTTCAATAGTATTGCATCCAGTTAATAGAAGTTGCCAATCAAGGGATGAGAGATCGTTGTCTATAAGATCATTGTTGCCTTTTTTGAAGTTATAATTGGGGATCCCGTTGTTATGATGATTTGTGTGTGGATGTATGTTAAGACAAAAGTTAATCATGTTGTGGTTACTGCTGGAAAAGGGTTCTTTAATTTGTATTCCATAAATTGAATTCAAACTATTGCAGAAGATGAGATCGAGGCAGTTGTTAAGTCTAGTGTTGTTGGTTACTAGTTGTTCCAGTCCCAGATTTGTTACAGCATTGTAGAAGATTGCATGTATAGGTTCAGTTTTACATTCATTTAGGGTCCAGTTAATATGAGGTAGATTGAGGTCACCAAGAAAAATAAAAGTATGTGCAGGATGTTGCTCATGTTAGTAGTGAATTTAACTTGTTTACATGTTCAATGTCATAATCAGGGATTCTGTAACATAGTAAGAATCGAAATGTGATATTTAAAGACAGTTCACAGATGATGGTCTCAGGAAGAACATGATCCCAGGTAACTTGGATGTTTTTTAAAGCCCAGACCAGAACTGAACCATATGCTTTGCCGTCATGTTTTAAGTGGGTAGAAGCCAGAGGTGGTATTCAGCAGCTTCTGACCAGTTCTGGAGAACTGGTAGCGGAAATTTTGAGTAGTTCAGAGAACTGGCAAATACCACCTCTGACTGGAGATTTTATAGTATCCTTCCCCTGTCATGCCCACTAAGCCATGCCCACAGAATCGGTAGTAAAAAAAAAATGAATCCCACCACTGGTGGAAGCTGCCCACAGCCTTGGAGTGGGCAACCTTAATATTAATAAGAATAATATACTCTGCACTACAGCTGAAATTAAGAGAAAAGCAGGTGTTCAAGAAGCTGAAAGTCCTACATTTGCTTTTTAAATGTATTGTGTGTTCTTGACTTTGGCCTTGCCTTACTTTCTTTTTAAAACTAGTGATTATGCTTATCAGATGGGTAGGAATGATTTTTAAATCTGAAACAATTAACTAAATTAAATTTGATGAAATATTTGTGCTACCTCTCTTTTGAAATACTCTTATGACACTTCCTTGTTCCTGCCCACTGGCTTTTCACTGCCTAATTTACATTTTATTTTATTTTTTTATTTAGTGTTTATTTATTGTTTTTGTGATGAACATTCAAATGTCAACTTGTATATGGCTGTGCTTGCAGACCTGATCTGGACATAGGGAATTTTAAATGAAAAAGATAGTGAGGAATTTCTTCTGCCAAACAACACCCTCCCTCCCCCACTGTTATATGTGTGATTGCACACCCTTCCACAAGTTGCCCTCCAAAATAGCAGCAGCTTACATTAAGTAAAGCCACCATTAAGCCATCCTGTTGTAATTCCCTTTCCTGAATCTTAACTGTACCATTACTGTCTCTCTATCATATTCCTTTCACCAGTCTAAATGGAAAAGCTCAGTCTCTTCCTTCCCCTTTCTTTTTCAATCTCTCCAAATTCATTTTCCTTTCTCATTCTGTTGCCTAATATTGCTTGATCCAAGTTCTGAAAAAGTGACAGTGTAGTAAAAGACTCAGAACAGGTTACTGAGCAGTGCTCAGGGAGAATGAAGACTTGCCCATGGGCTTTCTATTACCCAAAAAGTTTTGTGAATGTGTCATTATTGTCAAATCAATCAGAAGTAAGTTACATTTTCATATTCATTTACATACAATAGAAAATATTTTGGTTGTACATTTACATGAAAGTCAAATTCAAGAATCAATTCCTAGTTAGGTGGGAGGAAACACTAATGGCCTTAAGAACAATGATGACAAGAACATGAGCTTCCAATAAGATCACCCTTGCAATAAGTTCAAAAGGGGATGAGTGAAACTAAGAGAGTAGGTGGAGCTCTGTAGGCATGATGGAAATTAAGTTAGGACATCCTAAATCAAATCTGGAAGAAAGCAATAACAAATCACTTCAACACTATTGCTAAGAAAGCTGGCTGTAATTTTAGGTGAATTTGGATATCAGTTGATTACACTCTAAGTTACAAAATAGTTGTTGGTAGAAAATAATATTAAATTTCCACAAATAAATCTAGCCAGATCAAAACTAGATTGAAATCTGGTTGTTGAAGACACTAATATTAAGAATTCTTCATTTCTTAAGGAAGTGGTGGGATTCAAATTTTTTTATTACCGGTTCTGTGGGCGTGGCTTGGTGGGCGTGGGATATTGGAAGGATACCGTAAAATCTACAGTCAGAGGTGGTATTTGCCAGTTCTCTGAACTACTCAAAATTTCCACTACCGGTTCTCCAGAACTGGTTAGAACCTGCTGAATACCACCTCTGTCTTAAGGACGCATAAAGTTGGATAATACAATGCCTGAATCAGGAAAAGATTTGAACTAATCAAAACAGAAATTAAACAAAATACATTGAATGTTTATAAATGAATTTAGGAATCAGCTACTTTAAATTGGATATTACCTTCCATGCTATTTAGTGCATGAAATAGACAAAGAAATAATGAGGCAATGATGGTCAGAAATAACAATGCTAAATATATCTTGTTCTGTCCCCTCATTTGCATTCTTGAGATCCCCGCGTTTTGATTGGCCAAAGTGCGGGGCACTCTGATTGGCTAGGCGAGCCGTGCCGATTGGCTCGCTGAGAATCTCCCGCGATTGGTCCATTCGAATCGCAGGAGATTCAAAGTGGTGTCATTGGCCGCGGTCGCCGCGGCTTGAAAATAAAAAGCCGTGAAGTTTGCCTTTAGCCCCAGTTCGGTTCCTATACCCAATAAAGAGCTAATGCATAAGTCACCGACTCCTGGCATCATTTCTGACGGACACAACATATCTTTTGGTATGAAAGGATAATATCTGTTAGTGGCTATCCAATGACATCAATTTTATATAACTGGATGCATTTATTAGAAATATGCATACTTCAAAAATGGTTCAAAAGAAGTTATTTGGAGCTCATGAGAGCAAAATACTTATTCAACATTCCTTAAACAAACACAATTTTTTTCAGGTTTCTGCATGAGCCTGAAAAAGATGTTTTAATAAATAATAAAGATTTAAGCTTATGCTTACACAAAATCTGCAGTCGTTCTTCTGAAGTATGTTTAAAGTATGTACAATCCTAGTACCCTTACAATTTTAACACACTGAGCGGAAGGGAGATTGGAATGCAAAATAGTAGAAGGAAAGGCTAGAGAAATGATAGAACCTGGGATGCACAATTTGGTTTGTACATATGTAATGTAATATAGATGTAATATAGGAGGGGATAGTTTAATAGCTGTTTTGAACTAAACGTGTTGTTTGTTGTCAATGCTTCAAGCAACAAAATGTAGTCTCAATATCTAGATATCATGAACAATAATACATCAGGGTCAAATTTACTATTATAAAAACAATAGAAGATATTGGAATACAATAGATGCAATTATGAAAGGCTAATGAATTAATAGGGTCAAATGTACAGATTAAACTAATGAAAATGTGTGCGAGAGACAGATTTGACCTGCAGGAGATAGAATTATAGTAAGATCAGTATAAGGAAAAGATGCAGTATACGGTTATCAAAAGCAAAACGAAAGATATGGGAAGATAACTATTGTGATTATAACAAAAAACTATTCTAAAAATTTCAAAGAAGAAAACTTCAAAACTTTCACTACAAGTTATTAATAGGGCAATCAAACTTGGGTTACAAAAATCCACATGACCATGGATGACTGTCACAACAAATTGCTCTTCTGGGTTTTTTTGTTATCCAGATGTTTGTGTAGCCCTGCTCTAATAATCCTACGTATATTGCAATAAAGCATGAAGAAATCAAGAGATGTGCATGGGTGTGAATCTGTTAATAAATGCCAATTCTATATGTGCTAAGTGTATAAGAGCCTCCTTTATATCCAGGAATCTCTCACAAAATTACTGTGTTATGGGTGCAACTATGTTATGGGTGCACAACTTTTCAACAGTTGTGAATATCATTATATTTGATCACAAAAGGAAAATTTACTTTACTTTGACGCTCTTAAATTGATTAAGCTAGAGAACCAGTTTGGTTTGTTCTTCCAAAGCTAGGAAAATTGTTCCTTCAATTTGTAATAGTCCAACTGGTTATTCCAGATGTGTTGAAATATCTAAGTTTATTATTTATAACTTAAATATTTCATAACATTCAAATGCAATTTGAAAGTTCTTTCAGTTAAAACTAAGTGCATTTGTTATTTAATTTTAAACTTTTTTACAGCCTTATGTGAGTGTATGCGTTATAATTTTAATTATACAGGTAATTCTTGAGTTATTATCACAATTGAGCACAATTGTGCTATTGCAAAGCAGTTATTAAATGAGTCATTTCCCATTTTTTACTCTTTTTGACATGGTTGTTAAGCAAATCACGGGAGTTGTTAAGTGAATCATGCAGTCATTAGGCAAATCTAGCCTCCCCCATTGACTTTGCTTTTATCAGAAACTCCCTAGGAAGATTTCAAACAACAATCACAGGATTCCAGGATGCTGCAACCATCATCATAAATACATGCCAGTTGATAAACTTCTGAAGTTTGACTGCATGACTGTGAGCATGCTACAATAGTCATAAATGTGAGAACTGTCTCCATCCTCCCATTCTTCATGCATAGAATTGCAACTCCTAAACCTCAACCAATAAGACTTCTGTAGAAGACACCATGACTTGTAATCCCAATACTTTTGGGATATAGAGATTGGCAAAGAATCTCCAATTTCGCAAAAACTCTGATCTTCCATACTTATGTCCTGGTGTTAGATACATGAACCTAAGCTGTGCCATGACATGACAGTACATGTTTCATTGTCCTCTGGCAGATACCTATGGCAAGAACTGATTTTAACCTTGTCTCTGGGACAGTTCGTACCCTAACAATAGGGGGGTCTGCCATATTCTTAACAATTTGTCATTTATGGATAGGGAAGTCAATTATTCAGTCTAAATTATGAAAATGTGAATGGCATTTGTCATGTTGTAACTAAATAAAAAATGGATTCACGTAAGAAATGTATGCGAGTTGAAAATTGTACAGTATGTCTGAACCCACTGCCTTGTTTTAAGAAATGAATTGGCTTGTTTACTCTTTGAGAACAAGTTGGGGGTGGAGGGGGTTAGGTATGCAATGGAGAAATTTGTCTGCAAATTTGGAGCCTCTCCTTCCCTCATAGCTCCTCTGCTTAGGGTAACAATTTTGTTTTGTATATGCCATCACGCTACACAAGCAGAGCTTGCATTACAGTGGCATGACACTGCTTTTATAATTTTAACATAAGCTTTTAATGCTGCAGAGGTCTTGGCAAAAGATATCTCAATAAATAATATCAATAAATACAAAAAAATAGCAACAGCAAGAAATTAAGATGAGTTTTTAGAATATAAATCACAAGATAAACAACTTGAAACTACTCTGTAATATTACTAATGTAAATTGGTTTCATCTGATTGTGAATAAGACAAATCTACTTAATTCATTCTTGGATGAGAGACTATTAGAAAAATCCAGGACTGTAAGCTTGAGTAAGAAGACAATATCCTGGAAGAAGCAATGGTAAACTCCTATAAATAACCTTTAATTTACAGACATTTTTCAGAGATCTTTTGAAATTATGATAGGCTAAAAATGGACTTACGACTCATACCCAAAATGATTATTGTTGTATCACCCTCATGATCATGTGATTAAAATTCAGGCACCTGCATTTACAACCACAGGAATGCTTCAACTCCCCTGCCTGGCCATCTCCTCCCCCCATCTGTTGCAGGCAGTAAGCAGTCCCAGAACTGCATGGCTCCTCCAGCTATCTTATCTTCCAGTTTCCCACACCAATCTTTCACCTTTTGTGCCCAGCCACTGTAGCTGCAACAAAAATACCTTTCAGATTTTATTGTCTACTTTTCAGACCCTTTTCACTGCCTTTGCTGCTTCCTTTTGGGGCCCTTCTTGCCAGGCGCAAAAGGTGAAAGGTTGGTGCAGGGAACTGGAAGAGAAAGCAGGAGGACAAATGATTGCTTGCCATTGCTTGCTTGAGGTGAGATGGTGGAGAGTGAAGTAAGGCATACTGGTTCTTCCTGGGGTGGACTGAAGAATAAAGAAATGCCTGATAGTTGGCTTGCTAGGATGGACTGGAGAGCAAAAGAATGGCATGTCAAGCAACCCAGGAGCTTCCCAGTATGGCTTGGATTGGAGAAACATTTAGATAATGACACATGATTCTTAGTTAACAACTGTAGTGAGGAGTGCCGGATTGCTTTCATATGTCAGTTCACTCACATGACAGCTTCCTTTCACAGACTTTGTAGTTCCAATTATGGTTACAAATCAAGAATGATCCATACATTGTTATTAAGAAAACTACATGGCTTTCTTAATAAGAATTAAGCTGATGACTTTAAAGGGAAAAAACATATGCACAAAATGTCAGCATATTGACTGTTGTGTCCGGCACGACAAGGAGACCAGGACTCAGTGACTTGGTTCAGCTCTTTTATTGGTCCCGAGAACGGCTCGGGTTCCAGGGGAAAAACAGCGGCTTTTTATTCCTAAGCCTTGGTGGCCACGACCAATGGCACCGCTTTGAATCTCCCACGATTAGTTGACACTTGATTAGTTCACACTTGAGCCAGTTAAGCATGTTATAGGAACAAGGCTCTCATCTATTCACTCTTGTGTATCTCCTCTTTGTGCAAATGAGAGCAATACAAGAGCTTTTTTCACTCTCTTGCCATTTTTTTCATACAATTTTTGTTCTATTCAAGCTGCAAATGTAGTCTGTCTTTTATCCCCTTTAACAAATTTTATGAAGTTTGGCTCTTGAAAGAACTCAGCCAGTCACTCTCTGAACAAAAATGTTTCTGGCAATTTTGAGACCTGTTTATTAGGGAAGTTTTAGTAGTAGTGCTTCTTGCACTACTTTCACTTTTACACCAGCACATCCTTTCAAAAATTCTTACAATAGTTCTGTAAGATAGATCATAATTTCAGGTCATATTAGCTGAAATTTTGGAAGTTCTAAGTTAATTATTCTAGAAGGCTGAATTCATAATTTGCCTAAGGAAAAGATCTGAGTTTATATTGAAATTGGAGTTTTCATATTTTTTTGCATAGGCATTGCATTATATTTCTCATTTTATAAATGGGCAGAAAAAGAAATAATATGTCTAAGCCATTATTCACATTAGTTCAATACTCTGTTAGCAAGATGGCTTCATTATTCTATTATTTATGTAGGAAGAAAATCCAGTCCAGTTCCAAGCCGGGAGAAATAATAAAATGGAAACTGGCTGATTGGAAAAAAGATCTCTTTTATTTGGATGCCAGAAACTTCAGTGACAGCTACATGTTTGTGGGGTGGTTGACAAAATAGCTGAGTGAGTGGATGGATCTTTATGTCCTGGGATTTTTTATTTTATTTGCAATGCTCCAGGGGGGTTGTGCAATATAGTGAGCTCTGTCTTTTTTTGCAATTCTAACAGTGATGGATAAATCCTATTATGTTCTATAGTTCATGTCCTGTCCTTAGAATTTGGGTCAAGGAATGTAGATTTTAATCCCATCAGCTCCAACCTCCTGTGAGTTTTGTTTATGAATAGATTAGCTCAGTCTTTTTGAATGGATACAAAATCTCCATTCCAAAAGACCAGTCTCTTCTGCTTGAGGCTGTTTTCCTATGCAGGAAGACTGGGGCTGCTTTCTGCCTTTAAGAATATATTTCTCCATTTCTTCTTTGGGGAAATATAATATTCTGCCTCTTTTTAATATTAGTAAATTTAATAAATAATATTTTAATCTGGAGTGAGATGGGGCTTCCTACATTTAAAATAAAACAATTTTAATGCTGAAATTATCTATGCAAACAACCACACTGGAGGTGTAGCTAACTTTTAATTTCATATTTAGAAATAATTAAATTATTTTAACAGCTAAAGAAGAAAATCTCATAGACAAACCACTGAGCAAGATTATCCTTTCAAGAAAACTGTTTCCCTCTGCTCAATGACAAGACCAATGGCAATACTGTCCCCAAACAAAAAAGAATAGCTTTGTTCCTTTTTAAAAATCTTTACTGTATCATTGCATAAACCTTTATAAATCACAGTTCAATGCATCAACTACGTACAGTTATGAAAAAGTATAATTTATATAAATTCATGTTATATGAAAGAAGATATGACAAGGAAGAAAAATTGATCAACTACAATATTCACAGGATTTCTTCTATATCTATATGGTAATACTGAAAGTATGCTTTGTTCCTTGCTTGCTAACAAAAAACAGGCCATCTAACCCAGCAACCTTGGTTTTTTGCTGGTGATGACTATCTGGGAGCAGATTGGCTGCAACTGCTACTATTGGGCTGTTTCTAGTTATTAAGGAGTAAGTATTGCTTTTGTTTTTGCTGACTTCTGTTTGGTTTTTAAATTTCTTGGGAGTTTTAAAGGGTTGTTGTGTAAGAAACTTTTGCTGATGAAATGAAGAAGTGAAAAAATGGTACAATGTAGTTGAACAATGTAATTGAACTCTCACCTACAGTTATTTAAAACATAGAATAGAGTAACTAGTTGTAAAATTATAATTTTATAATTGGAAGGAAAAAGGAGAAACTTTCGCGCAAACACTGGGATTTCTAACACATTTAGAAGCAATTTTTATTTATTTCTAAAGACGGGAGGGTCCAAGGACCCCTTTTTATATGTAACTAGGTTTTTGCATTAACTTCCCCCACTGATAAAATTAATGAAACAAATTAATTTTACAACGATAGAAAAAAATATTTTAAAAAACCCACCCTAAAACAACCTGTCCCCGGTTTTCCGGCCCCCTACTGCCTCCACATCAGATGAAAGTCGGAAGTCACAGATTTAAAAAAAAACTGCAACTCCCATTAAGCTTTGCAACTCTCTCCCGCTCCATCCCTCCCCCAAAGCGTATGGTGTTCTGCCCACGGGAGATGAGCCAATGAGCGAAGTCAGGCACTGCTCAGGCAAGCAGCACGTGGAGAAAATGCTGCCCTATGGCAGGGCTGGAGTGCATCTAGCCATATGAGAAGAGGCAGAGGGGGCGGTGGCGGCGGCGGCGAGAGAAAAAGACGGAGAGGGAAGCAGCAGTAAGACTTGGACAAAGGCAGCAGAATCTTACTTCAGAGTTAGGAAAGGCCTGGCCTGCGAAGGGCAAGGCATTTTAACCCTAAGGTAAGCGGGGAGGAGAGAGATTTGGGAAATATTGCATTCCTTTATTTTAAGCGTTTTCCTTAACTACTCCTTTTGCAGGGATGTGTGGGACATAAGTGCACTCCTCGGACTGCTTAGGACATTTAAAACAAGGCAGTTTTTTGATTACCGTCATTCCAGCAATTCCTTTTCCTCCTAGCAGAGTTGAAACGAACGCCGCAGTTCTATAAGTGCCCAATCGCTGAATAGAAACGGTACCTGTTCACTTTTTGTTTAAAGTTCTTCTTCCCGGATGGTGCTATGTAGATAGTTACTGTTGCATTACATGTATTCAGCATCAAAAGTGCACCATACACTTTGGCAAGTGTATCTGTGGGCTGTGAAACAAGTGGGCTGCAGAGTGATCCCCTAGTACACTGGAAAGGGAATTTATATTAATTGAGCAAAATATTATGCAAATTACTGGAAAATCTCCCGTAATTTGCATAATATTTTGCTCAATTTCTCTCTTTCTATAAACTTTTGATAACTAGTTAATAAAATCATATGATAGAGGGAGAGCAAGAAAGAAAGACCTATGGTAGTTTTAACTTCTGTCCCTTTCCTACATAGGAAGGGGGAAAATCAGGACTCCACTTCAGGAGTCAATGGAGCCATTCTTCTCTTTTCTTCAGTTTGGGAACTTGTGAATCATCTGTTGATATAAATTTGGGATTGAGAAAAGAAACTGCTTTCTCACACACTTGTCTGCATACTTCCCAACTGCAAGGCATGGTGTTCATGACTCACTTTCAAAGGCTTCTGAAAATCCTCACAGATTCATTTTCTCTTTAAGAGCCTAACTAACCTTCATATTCTATGAATGTCTGTTTCTTACAATTAAATGCCTAAGAGGGCAGCCCTTATGAAGGACTTCCTTAGGCATTTGCCTCTATGTTCAAGAAAAATACAGGATATGTAGATATTTTGTGTTTGTATCTTTTATTATTTTTACAAATTATTATAATTTATTATTTTTGCATACAACTGAAGGTGGTGCACATATCCAACACATCTTTCTCCTATTTCCCCACAGCAATTCAGTGAAATGAGTTGGACTGAAAGAAAATGACTATCCCAAGGTCACCCAGCTGGCTTTCATGGCTGAGGCAAGACTTGATATAGTTTAAAAGAATAAAGGAAACAGGTTTCCCCCCTTATGTTTCACCATAGCACCTGAAATATATTACATTGAAAAATTGATACAATACCATGATTTATCATCATCCCACCTTCTACCCTTTCATAGCGATTTTGCTTCTGTGTTAACTTTTTGCTATGTCTCAGAAGTATATTGACCATCCTGCATTTTTTGAATGAGCCGATTGAAGTCCAGTTTGAAAATTTTGATAGAACTTGAAATCCCCCAATGAAAGTTATGGGCAAAATAATACATAGGCAAGAGTTAATGAACAGGATGCCTCTGAGAATGTGAGTAGCTTAAGATTCTTTATTCGGTACTAAAACCAAGCAACAGGCTGATTTTGACTCTTGTATCCATCCATCCATTCTGTGGGTGGCATGTGATCTTTTAAATATTATTATTAGGTGGACAAGCATAACAATTTGCTTTTTATTTTGACACTTAAAATTGGCTGAGAGAGTAATGTCACTCTCTTTAATGGTAGGATCAACTATTAGGAATCTACTACAAATCACTCAGATATCTATTTTGCCTGAAGTCTGTATGGAGTCAGTCGTGCCCAAACAAAAGCTTAGTAGATTTCTAAAATCTCAGGTGAAAATATTTTTCTTGGTGGCAAGATCATTTTAATGAACATTTTTTGGCCTGGAATCCGATTTGCAAATATATCTTGCAAGTTGTGACTTCTTCCAAGAGAACCTCATGCATTTTTCCTCCAGTCAACATTTTTTCAAATTTTTTAAAGCCGCCTTGCCTTGGAAAAGTTTAATATGTTTAACTAGTAATGGCACAGTGGTTAGAATGCAATGTTGCAGGCTAACTGCTCACAGTAGGAATTCAATCCCGACTGGCTCAAGGTTGACTCAATCTTCTTCCTAAGTTCATATAATGAGAACCCAAATATATAAGTCTGTTATTGCTATTGCTATTTACCAAACATGGAAAAGCTTCCTTATCCCTCTAGATCTTTGCTTGTTAGAGGAATTGGCATATATGTTGTTCAACAGTAAGTAATCAGAAAGTTTAGAAACAAGAAACAGACCAGATGAGCTAATTCTACTTTATTATAAGGTTGCATTAACAGAATCTTGCAATTCTAAAAGTACAAATCTTCTGTTTGTTATTCATTTATGAAGGATTACTTAAGAGACCTTTCTGAGTGTCTTCTTATGCAGCCATGGGCTCCCCCCACTCATTTGATTGTTTCCAGGGTACATCTCTTTCTCTACTCCCATGGTCCTTTATTAGTTTCAGAGGTCTTATGATGAATTTCTTACTTCTTGATTCAAATTAACATAATGCCATTGGATGCTCTTTCTTAAAAATAGTGGAACAAAAATCTTAGTGAGCAAGGTAAATATTACTGAGAAGTTCTTTAAACCTGTATAAAAAACTTATAAAACTGATATAACATTAACCTTTTCATCACAATGTCACATATAAACATGGGGAATTAACAGAACAAGGTTCTGATGCTAAATCTGGATAGTCTGAAAGATTTCTTCTAACTGCTGGATGATCTTTTCTATGTTTAATAATTTATCCACACCCCTTTAAGACACACTTAAGCAGTTAACAGTTAGGAATTAGGAAACCTTGGAATTATAGCTCAATGGATTTTGAAGGGCTATAATTTTAGGGATAGCTGCCTTAAAATAAAAATCTGATGGATTTTTATGTATAAAGGAATGGCAGAAAAAATAAAATAATCGATCTTTTTCTTTGTGTTGTTTATCCACACATCTAAGCAATTTTGAAGCAGCTGAAGTAAGCATTAGTTTATTAAGTCACACATCAGTGTGTGGTATGTCACTTAGTCTCATTGTTGTGCCATTTTATTATAATATTTTGGCTTTGTTGCCTGCCGATACTTGTCAGTTTTCTGTGTTGCTCTGTTGTGTCTAGTCCTTCCATTGAAAAAAGCTAGGAACCATTTTGACCACAACCTTAAAGCTTGCAATGAAATGTTCAGGGGTCCCTGCCCTTTCCATTGTTTAAAGGCATTAGCAAACTCTAAAATACATTTTTAATATGATATTAAGTAGTTGCACTCATATCTCTGCTTTGCTCAACTAATTGGAATGCAGCAGCATAGAAGAAGATATAAATATAATAACTAATAGTACAAATAACTTTTTTCGATTATTTGATAATTTATTGAATAATCATATAGAGTGCAATTCATTTTTTTTGGAATTCTGTTCAATGGTGTTTTTCATTCTCTATCCAAAAGCAGATTGTATAGTCTTACATTATTAAAAGAGAGAAATTATAAACCCAATCAAATTAAAGCCATGTTGTTTATGCTTCTTAATAAAACAAAGGAAGTTTGTTTACATAATTTCTGGAATCTTCATTTTCATTCTTCTGATTGCTGGCATTCATTATAGCTATATTAAAAAGCAGCGATGTAGCCCAACTATGGTCTTGGCCTTATCTACCTTATGATGATATTCATGTTAGAATGTACTATTCATTTTTAACTGAATTCTGAACTTATTTGATACAGTTGTTTTATACATTTGTTTTATAGCTTGCTTATTTAAAATTTATTTCCTTAGTTTTCCAATTGTTCAATTATTTTTTATGGTTTGTAAGATACTCAGTCATTTTATATGTAAAATGAAATATATATGAATTAGGGATATAATTATATGCATTTAATATTAAAATCTCTATAGTTGAAAATATTTTAAATATTATGGAGCTGTTTAACCTTCAGTCTGACTCCATAAAGTTCCATTATCTCTTTCTGTCTTGTCTGGATTAAGCTGTTGGCAACATTCTTGGAAACATGTCATAAATTGCATATTTGTGAATTCCAATTTAATCCCCATTTTGATGACAACAATGCCACCCAAACCATCTTGACTCTTGAGAAGATTGGCCTTGGTAATTTTGCCTTTCCTCTATGTCAAGCATTTTTCCATTCTGAACAAGGCATTTTCTTGGACGAAATATCTTGACAGAATACTATGCTCTTTCTGAATTTGAGATCATAGTATTTTAGCTCTGATGAGGAAAAGGGCTCTTTGTGGGCAGGTTCTATCACCGTTCATACTAGCCACTCAGATGAATATAATACTTCACTAGATTGGTTGCCTAAATCTTTTTGCTCTTGTCATCTGTGGCCTAAAAAAAACAAAGGTTTGATTTTATTACCATTTTCTTTGAAGTCATTCTTGTTTTTTAAAAAATGTTTAATTGGTAAAGAAATATAAACAATGAAGCAAGAAAAGAAAACTAGAGTACAATGGGATATTATTTCCAGTATTAAGGACATCAGCAAAGAAATTTCTAGATTCATATTCTATTGTATCGGCACTTTTGTTAAAACTGCTTTTCTTAGGGAGATCTTTGATCCTTTTACTTTTATTAGGTCAGTTTTTTTCCTTGCAAAACCTTGTACCATGTATCCTGTACTCAGGAAAGTACATCTGGAATGTAGAGAGCACCCATTCTTAATATACTGTAGTTGAAATAGAAGACACCTCTTCACTAAATGCTTCCATGGGTTGTGGTGGGGTATCAAAAAACCACTCATCAAAAGGGAAAGCTAACCTTCCCTCTCCCCAAAATGCTCTCCCCGTGCTGTTCTGTGGGGTTCATTGGCATTTCTGCAAATTGGTAGGATGAAAGAGACTGGTCCAGTTTCATAACATGTAAGGTTCTTATTTCCTATTTCTTTTAAGGTATCCTTTTAAAGTCATGGGGACAGAGAGCTTGGTGAGCATTAAGAGGGGGTGTTTCTAGGCTTATTATTCTGTATCCCTGCAAAATGCAGCTTCTAGTGCTTGCAGCTTCCATATTGTCTGCAGTTAACAGCAACAAGCCAGCTGAATTGGAAAATTTGAATTGAGGAATCTTCATAAATGAATAACCATGCTTAAGTTAATGCTTATTGAGTGATTTTGGATTTTGCTGTCTATTCATTTATATTTCTGCTACATGGATATGTCTAGCATAACGATAACGATTCACTGTTGAGTAGAGTAGCTTCACTTAGATCTTTTAAAATTAGTTCCAAGTAGTTTAAGAAGCTTGGCATGTCCCTATCTGCTTTGGAGAAAGCTTATCTTGTTCATTAGGAAGTGAAAAATGAGTTTCTGGAATAAAACCTTTCAGAAAAGGTTGATTCAGCATTTGTATTAGACAATTATTAATATGTCACCCTTTTTGCAAGCCAGATTTCTACTTGCAGTATTTACAGAGGGGCAAATGTGACAGAAGACACCCAGCTGCTGACGTGTAGGCTTGCCTTCAGTGTCCTGGCCTCCTTTATTTGCACAAAGCAGCTTGGGCAGCAGTTAAACCTTTGTGGTTTTGAAGGTCCTGCGGTAAATGGCAGCTGTTCTAGCTAAATTCAGTTGAACAAGAATATGCCCTTCCTATTTGAAGAAGGCTTTGAATATTAACAGTTCAGTTGGCATTTCCTGAGTATACTTTGCATTGTTTGAAATCTTTTTGATGAATGCTAATTGGAAGCTGCCCTGGATACTGTATGTGAATAGCACCAGAAGGTAATGGCATGTTCCTTTTTCAATCTATCAAAGTAGATGCATAGATTATATTTGCATAATATTGCTGCCTAGCAGGAATATACTACCTTCTATGCTGCAATCACATATTAGAAAGTTAAAGATGTTTAAATAGTGAAGCCTGATACGTGGATTTCCACTGAGTGAAGAACCTGTGTGCTAATACCTATAATAATGTACAGCAGAGATTTACAGTTTCTACTCTGCCCTTAATCCCCAGTTTCACAAAAAGGTAGAGCAAGATAATCACAAAATTAAGGGAGAGTATTGCCTAATTACCTGGCAATTTTAACAGGCCTAGACAATTACATAAAAATTGGGAGCTGCAATTTGCTCCTGACAAACAGGAGGACCACAAGTGAAGTTACCACAAAGGTAGTGATATCCCAGGAAGACAAGGAATTGAATCTTTTTGGTCTTTTAAATGTGGGTTTAAGGTTGGAAATGGAAGGAGAAAATATCTTTAAGACAAACTCCAAATCTTCCCTACCCACAGAATAGACAACAAAATGGGTGAATTTCGGAGACACATTTTGATAGTTTTGGAGACTTGGGGGATGTTTTAATGATTGGAATGGAAACGTGATTTGGGATGCTGGGGAATTGCAAGTTGGCCATGAGTTCTCAATCATATTTCCTCTCTCTCTATGGGAACATAATTTCATTGCTGCAACAATTTTCTAGAGGCTGCAGCAATTTTCTAAGGCGGGGTGTCAAACTCACGTTCATCATGGTGTCATTATATGATGTATTGGGACTTTTTTCCCCTTCACTAAACCGGGTGGGGGTGTGGCCAGCTTGTGACACATCCAGCCCACTGGCTGGGAATTTGACAGCCCTGTTCTAAGGGCATATAAATAATAGGCTTTGGAAGGGTCAGGCTCAGATTTGGCCATTTTGTGAAAAATTTATTTCAGGGGTTCTTTTTGTGTTACATATTTCTCATATATTTCAAATTATTCTGATTAATTATTTTTTTAATCTCTTCATTTCTTTTCATGCTTTCTCTAATTGCAAGAAGGACAAGTTATTAAGAGATACTTTTCCATCTCACCACTCCTCATTTTTAAAAGTTTTGATGATGTTGATGATGATGCATGATCAAGCTTTATCTCTGCAATTTTCTTTACAGCCCCGTCTGTTGTTTGTTCTTTGTTCAGAAGAGAGAGTTGGACCTTCACCCATCTTTTTTTTTAAAAAAAGTCTCTTAGTGATTTTTTTTTTTTACTGCTTTGCTCAGTTCCAATGTTTTCTCTTTTTAGAAAAATCAATAGCTATGATTGCTGACTGCCTGGAGCTCAAACTGCCTGTTTTTGTTGCCTGCCTTGAATTTAATTTTATTAAATAGCACTGTATGAATAGAAGATAAATGAATACAGGAAGCAGTATATCATTTAGATTTCTTTATGTGGGACAGGTTGCTTGTCAATTTTTTTGATTCAGTATTATTCTGATCTTTCTCTTGTCATGTTTCTTTGCTTTTGCTTCTGACACATTTCTGATATATTCACAGGATAGGTTGACAGTAACAACTTGAAAAAAATGTGACCCTTTGGCATAGAAGACTTTAAAACCAGGTTTTCTATGTCATCCTGAAATCAGTCTTCTCTGCTCCTGTTATAAACATGTACTTCTTGGATACTAATGAAAATTGTGCATAATCTATTTCTACAATTCCATTAGCTGGAAAATCCTTTTTTTTTTTTTTTTTGCTTGGTGACTGGCCTGATTGCACTCAAAGAAGAAACAAGTGGAGAAGATGCTGTAATGAAACCTTTCTGATAGAAATTCCAAGGAGATAGAAAGATTCTATTTTTTATTCAAATGGCAGAAAATACCTGAGTTCCATCCTTTTTCTAAGATGTTTCCACAGCACTCATTATTAACTCATTCTAAGACCAAATTGTGTGCTGCCAGCATAAAGTGTAGGGGGTCAGATCAAAAACAGGATCCTACCGAAGGGCTATAAGACTTTTAAAGATTTCACACTATGGCAGTCTAATCTGCTTGCAATTAAGGCACTTGGATTTCACTACATCCAAGTATAGGTAGCACCACACAGGTATTCTGCAGATGCTTTAAACTCTGATTAGTCCCCAGCATGTAAAGGTTTATCAGAGTTATAATTCAAAAATTACGAGAGCCAGTAAGTCTAGTGATTAAGTACCAGGCTACAAAGCAGGAGACCATAAGTTCTAGTCCCACCTTAGCCACGGAATTCAGCAGTGTGACCTTGGGCCAGTTACTCTCTCTCAGTTCAAACCATAGGATTATTGTTGCAGGGAAAATGGGAGAAGGAAGATATAACTGCCTTGAGTTATTTGTAAAAATAATAAACATGGGATACAAATACATAAAGATGAAGTAAAATATTTAGTGAGTTGCCTATTATTTTCTACACTAATGATGATAAAAAGGTTGCCAGCTGATCTGAAGAGTCAAGAAATCATTAAGGGCTCTTTGCCTTTCAAAGATACAACACATATTCCTACAGCTGAACAAATAGTAGATGGATTTTGGAAGGTCTTGGAAGCAAATAGTTATGGCTTTCAGCAGACCTCTTAGTAATGAACAATGCATAGATCTTTCAAAAATCTGGCCAAATATCAGGCAGCAAAATTAAAATTTCCTGTACCTATTTCCTGCTGCCCAGATTTTTGCAGCCCAGACCTGGTTGTTCTAACCCAGGCAAGTCTATATTCATATTTTTTTTGCTAAAAACTCATTATATATCCTTGAAAAATACCTCAGTCCATCTAGTTTGCCTCTAGGTTCTTGGTAAAAGGTATTTGATAACACAAATGGTGTGGCTACATCTTTGTGTCTTAAAAAAGGGAAACTGAAAATATTTATATTGATTAATGACTTTATGCTTAAAGATTATGGTTGCTTGGAATTATAGCCACTAGAAAATATAACATTAATCAATTCATTAATTAAAAATAAACCAATAACTGCCAACTCAGAGCAAGTTCTATTCAGTATAAGACTGTAGACTTTATTCTTCATAGGGTATTCATACTTAAGCAGAATCTTAGATACATCTTAATTACCCATCTTTACTGATTTGAATGTAATTGTTGGGTATATAAACAAAATAAAACACCTGAGCTCACATGTTGTGTTAAGAAAAACCAAATCAAAATGTGGGTAGCAGAAAGAGAAAAAGATATTTGGAATACACACAAGTCACAGCTGCTTTAATGGCTTGAAAATCTATAAATTAACAGCTTCAAATAAATGTTATTTGCAAAGGAAAACAGCTGAATAAGCTTTCCCTTAGCTATGGCACAGGATGACTATGTGGGATAGATCTATAACTTAAAAGTAATGAATTGTATATTCTCCGAACCCAAAAAGATCCCTCTATCCCAAAACAAGATATGGAACAAGAAGTGCTGAAACAGAGTTCTGCTTCAGTGCTTGCAGATAACCCTGAAACCAATATATTACTTAGCAAACAACAACTCCCCAAACAAGTGAAAAACAAATAGCAAAATGCAGTGCTCCATGAAAGATAAATAGCAAAACGCAGATTTCCCAAAGCATGTTGAAATTCAATGACATTCAAGTTCTTTTCATGCAATTATTTTCTCCATGATGTTGGCAAGGGTTTATAAAGCCCGCCAAGATGAAAGCATGATTACTAATCTGAAGAGCAAGCCAATATAATTTTAATATCATCCCCCTCCAAAATTCTTTGTTCTTCAGATTGAGCTTGATTCCTGGTGCAGTGATTTTAAAGTCATAGCTATGCTGTTTTATTGACAAGAAATGACTTTTTTCTGGGAAGATTTTTATTCTGAAAGACTCCCAATCCCAAATATAACCAGTTCTGACCCTGCTTAGCTTTTCATGATCAGTCAAGTTTGGCTAGACTCTGACTTCTACAGCCTAGTTACTTGGAAGCAACCTGTAATTAGAGGAACCTGTTTTATATATCTGCATATGTATATAGATGCAGAAAATACAGAAGGATTCATTCATGTGGGAATAGATACACAAAAATGCCTCCTACTTTTTCAAGAATCAAGGCCATTCTTTGTGTGTGCATTCATTGCTTGCATGGAAATGTTCATTTTATTAGCCTGGACATTGGTATGACAAAAAATTCTGTTGGAAGGGATGTGGCTTCCTCATTTATCACTTCTCAGATCCTGAGAGATAAAATGTGTTTCACAATTGTAGTCAAAAAGATTCATTATTAAGAGTGTGAAAGACCAAGAATTGGTCTCTTGGGAAGCTTTTCCATTGCAGTTTTGCACAAGCTAATTTTCTGGTCATAATCTTCTAACTAGAGAAGAAACACACGCGATAACCTCTTCCTCAGAACAGAAAAATGATTTTATAGTCTGCATCCAGAATTGCTGAATTGAGAGGGAGGGAGAGAGAGAGAGAATTAACTTCTTGGGCTGGGTGCCTTGGGATTACTTCAACTACTTGATTTCAGAACAAGGCTAAAAATTCTCTGAGGGCAGATAAGTTGAGAATTCTTGCTTAAGGGAGCGAAGGAGGGAGAGGATGTGACAAGGGCCACACGAGCCTTTTCAAATACTCTCTCTTGTATTTTGCACTCTTGGCTATTAATAGAGGCTCTTCAATCAGCAGACTTGATTGCTTTACTTGTAATTGTGTCCTCCTTGTCTTCCTGCTGTGGTATCTCACAGCTTTTTAAATGTGAGGAAGAGACTGTATGGCGTATATGTGTGGGAGGAGGGGAGGCATATTCAACTAGAGAAGTTTCTAAAAAATATAATCACAGAATGCAATTGATGGTCTTAACCACCAGGTGACTCAGCCAAAACAATGTCCAGACCTCTTGTACCTGAAACAGAGATACACTATACTTAACATTTGTTAATTGCTGTACACTTATTTTTCAGTGACTCTTCTCTGCTATATATAAAGTTTGATTCCCACTCCACAAAAACCTTTAGAGATAAAATATGTATATTTTAATATATTTTAATAGCATATTTGTAATCTACTTTAATTCATCTCTAGAAAAAGTGGTGTGAGAAGTAATACTTGGAATTATTACCAGGAATATGAGCTTTTTGTCTTGTAAATCAGCCCTATTTTATTTTGATTGTTAGTAGTTTTCCAAAAACTTTAATGCTAATCTATGTCAGCTCTTTTTAAATCAGATTATATGGATTCATATATAAGAAATATCTGTCTTGCTCATCAGAAGTCCAGAGGCACTGAGATTTTCACATTGGGCTGAATCAACCTATATGTCAAACCCATAAATGGTATATGGAGAGGAAGTAAACATTTCTGTAAATTTATTTTGCAAGATGGCTTACTTTTCCAGTACTTCTGCCTAGACATGAATTTTACGTATGGAAGATAATGGTGTAGAAAACAGGCTTTTTTTCTCAGAGAGGCTTAGATCAGGTTTGACAGCCAGCTTGCCGGTTTAGCACTTTCATTTTTTCGCGCCTTTGTTCCGGTTTGCATTTTTTTGCTTGTTATTTTAAATTTTTGACTTTCCTTGCTGGTGGACTGGTTTTTGTTTTGTTTTCTGCCAAAACTTGAGTGGAGATGACGCTGAGAGCCTGTGTGGCCTGAGCTGGAGCAGGAGTCAGCGATCCGCTTTCCCTTGCCTGGGATGAACCACAGCTGCCGCTAAGTGCTTCTGTCCCTTTTCGGCGGCAGCGGTCATTTATTTCGTTTAGGGACAGTCTTGCAGTTCGTCTCCAGGATTGTCCCTTGGGGGGGGGGGTCTGGCCATCGGGTTTAAATCCTGACACCCCCCCCATCCAGTCCCCAGAGCACCATGGCAGCTGTGAGACACTTGAGTCTGCCTGATAATTGCAGTGCAGCCAGCACCAACTCCTGTCAGGGCTTGCTGCAATTCAAAGAGGCAGCCGTTTTTTCAACTTTTTTCCTTGACTCGGCTTTTGAATTGCTGAGCCAGGCTGAGCTCACCACTTTGGGTCGCACTAGCCTCCTGAAGTGGTGGACAGCTACTGTGGCTGTAGCTGACAGCTTAGGCTGAATATTTTTTATTTTATTTTATTTTTACTTCTTTCTCACTTTCTCTAGCCCTGCCAAGTGACAGTTATTTTTGGCGGGCTCAAAGATGGCCGCCAAGGGAACTGATCAAGAATTGTCAGTTCCTCAGCAGGTAGAGAGAAGGCTGTAAAGGAATCTCCTAAGCCCAGGTCTGCGGGTCTAGAGGCAGCAGCTAGGATTAGAGCCAGGGCTCTAGCCCCTAAGAGATCCTCTAGGGCCAAGGATAGACAGGCCAGGCATAGACAAAAAGCCATGGACAAACAGTTTGACAGGGCAGTGAGAGATTCCAGGATGGCTGAACACAGAGCCATCCCTCAAACTTTGCCTCCTCAAGATGACAGGCAGCCAGACCAACTGGCAGATAGGCAGTATATGATGGCCTGATCTCCTGGGGGCTCAAGTACCCATGATTTGCAAGGTAACCTCCAAATCAGGTCTGAGATCTCTCACAATTTTTCTGAGCCATCTCAGGGGATTTTGATGGTGGCACCTGCAGACCAAATGTCCAGCGGAGCCAGACCTGTGCCTGCAGCCATCTTTACACCTACAGCAGCTGGCTTATGACCGGAGGAGACCCAGATGCAATAAATGCCATCCTTCATGAGAGCCTGGATCTCTCAGACAATACGACAGGAATTGCAGGCAGAGGTCAACCAGCTGCACCAGCTGTCTTATTTGGAACCTAGCAGAGGAGTCCTGCAGGGGAAGGGGCAGGCTTCTGCTGAACAGCCGGTCCACTTCAGAGAGTGCTCGGTTTCCCCTTCAGAAATTCAGAAAGGCTTCAGAAAGCAGCCGAGAGGGGCCTCCTTCCAAAAAGGGATTTTTCGGATGAGGAATCGGAGGTAGCAGGTCCCCCCTCCATTAAGGGCCTTTCCAGCTGACTCTTTTCAAGACTGTTGGTTAAGGCCAAGAGCACGGCTCATCTCAAAAACGACATGGTCACTCAGGACCTTCCCACTGAGGGAGAGGATCAGGAGGATTTCCTGTTCACTGAAAAAGCATCTGTGGTGGACGCTGTACCTGTGCCCCAGATGTTTCTGAACCTGATCAAAAAGCAGGGGGAGTCCCCTGGGATGTACACTTGCCCCAGTGGGTCTGAGTCTGCCTTATTTAATGTGGACAAAGACCTTTTGGACATTATGGAAGTGCCAAAGGTAGATGGCCCAGTGGTAGCCCTAGCTTCCTCATCTGTCACCCCACCTGAGGCAGAGGATGTTCTAAAGACAGAGGACCGGGAGGAGGAGATGGCACTCCGGAGAACTCATCAAGCTGACTCCTGGGCCATCAGAACATCGACGACCACATCTTTTTTTACTCGGCCTCTTTGTGGTGGCTGAGGCAGCTACAGGACAGAATCCCATCTGAGAATCTCAGGGTGCATCAGGACCTGAATAAGATTATAGCTGCGGCTTAATTGACTGCTGGCTCACATCAGCCAAGTTTTCTTCCAGAGCCATGGCCTCTTCCATAACAGCATGCAGGCTTCTCTGGCTAAGAAATTGGCAGATGGACGCCAGAACCAAATGGAAGCTGGCGTCAGCTCCCTTTAAGGGAGAGAGGCTTTTGGGGAATGCCCTGGATCCCTTTTTGATGGAAACCAGGGATGAGCGAAGGGGGAAACTAAAGCACTTGGTTAAGATTGCTTTCTTCCTAATTGCTCCTTGAAGTGCTGCTGTTTCGCCGGCAGTGTTTTTCTTCATTTTTAAAAGGCTCATTTATTATAGGCAAAAAGATAAAGAGAGAGGAGCATTCATTCTGATATTAAAAAAGAAAGGAGCACTTCAAACTATTGTAGGGCTGATGAGAAAAGAATGTGCCTCCAAACACTGTCTTGTCTTGTCTTGTCTTGTCTTCCAACTTTGGTTTTTTGTTTTGTTTTTGCTTTCATAAAAGCATTCAGGTCTTGTTTATCTTCTTCTGCATTCATTTCCATATAATAATGAGGTCTTCTTTTTCTTCTTTACTTCCTCTTTTACTGCTTTGGGTGTTGAGGGAAGTAATGAGATGAATCTACCAATTTCTTCCCAAGAAGTCCGTAAGAGTTCAATTTATATAAAATAATCAGCTCCATTGGATAAATCATAATTTTACTCTAGAAACTTTTCCATTGATATTCTTGTACTGGATCTTTCAGTTCCTTATTCCACAGTTTTCTATACAATTGAATATAATATATAGCAACAAACATTTATTGACTACATCATAGGCTTATTGATTCCTCATAGGAACAGGATTAATCATCTGCCATTAGAATTCTGAGCCATTTAAGACAACCACTCCTGATCCGTACCTAGGTATCAAAAAGTATTTTTTTAAAGTTATTACTAGTACTTCCTAGATAGATTAAGTTTATATATAAATTTCTCTGCTCACAAAAATCAGCATCTCATCCTGTAGATTTAAAGTACATATATGCACAATGTGCCCATTGCCCAAATTCTCTAACAAAATTATTCCCTTACTAGTTTCTCCTTTACTCTCAAATATTAAAACTGTTATTACCCTTAAAAGATTGTAAGGATAGCATTCTTGTGCTATATAGGAAAAACTACACTTTTGCCAGTGAGATGCTAAGAAATGTCTACAATGTTGCAGGAACAATATCTTTGGAAAAATTTTGTACCATCTTAGGCTGAATTTCATTGTAAAGTTTATAATTATGAAGAAGTAAGTCCCAAGGAATTTAAAGTTTATAATAAATTTTCTGGAAAAAGAAATGTTTGATTCAAAATGTTAATAGTTTTATTAGATAGCATTAAATTGAAATTGCTAGTTTGATGGGGGGGGGGAACCATTATTCAAAAGTATAAATACTTCATTTACTAATTTTGTCTTGTTCTTTATGGGTACTACTACTTTTAGTTAAAAGAAGCTTTAAATAACCTTTTCAAATATTTCGAGGTGGCTGCCTGAGTTACCAACTATACCAAAAGAAAATTCACATTTACTGTCCATCCTTGTTTTTAAACTGTCTTCTTGCAATCTGTTTTAAGGCAAATAGAATGTTCATTTTGACTCATCCCATCTCCCTTAAGTGAAGACTGAGCTAGCTAGCAAGTCCATTTTTGGGGGGGGGGGGAGTTTGAGCACTGAGCCATTCAAAAGCAGCAGTAAAATTTAATGAACCTCAGTATGAACTCATTCATTTTCTAGAGTAGGGAGAGATTGTCAAAATAAATATCCTCCATGGTGATTTTGTGAAAGACTATTTAAAATATTTTTCTTTATTGCCTGATAAACAATATCAAGGATATTTTTCAAGATATAAGATAGTTAAAAACATGAGACACAATCCTCCATCTGGGTTCCATCTCCTTGTCTGTATATCATTAGTTCATTCATGTGTGACAAGTATTCTGTCATCAAAATCAAATGCCACAAAATCATTTTAAGTTTTAAAAAAAAGTCCATAAAGGGTTTCCAGTCATTGATTTATATCAGTAATAAACTTTCTCTTATCAATGAAGTCAGTTTGGCCATCTCAGCAAGTTTTGTCATTTCAATGCCATTCCTCTATGGGGTTAGTGTTAAATCTGTCAGCATATAATAATATAAAGGAAAAAGCTATCAGTGGTTTTCTTGTTTACAGTTACCAGAAAGATTTAAAATGGATAAACTTTCTTGGTATTGATATAATGTCCAGCACGATGAACATATAATTGCTAAACTATATATATTTTTGTTGAAATTTGAAATGGAATAGCAGGTTAAAGAATATATGATAAAGTGGGTTAAGAATTGTGGTTATAATAAAAAGATAATATACAGTGAAAAGGTTGAAATTTGCATTATGTTATGATCAAATAATTTACAAAATTATGAATCATGACATCAGAGAAATTATCTAAAATAGCTACAATATTCCAAATGTAAGTTGGAAAAGTGAAAAACCAAAAGGCATATTTTGCCATGATTTTTGGAAATTTAAAAAAGCTAACATATTTTAGATATAAATGCCCAAATTAATATAGAAGAGTTTATTAATATTCAATTGGAGTCAAAACTTTTCTTTTTAGGAGTGATAGATACAGAGAAAAGAGTCATGGAAAATTATTTCAGTATATGATTGCTGCAGCAAGTTTTTTTTTTTCTTTATTTACAACATTGTATATTTTTACTTGTTTTTTTGCATTCAGTTAAAAAAGAGTGATAAGAGGAAAAAAGATACCATCCATTTCCATCCATGTTATTAATAAAAATGTTGAGGAGTATATTGTAGAGCTCGATCAGTTCCTGAACTTTAGTTTTAACAAGGACAGATAAATGAGTGGAGGAAAGGAAAGGAGAATTCAAGGAGCCTTATAGACCAATCAGTCTGACACTGATACCTGAGAAGATCCTAGAGCAAATATAAAAAGGCCAATCAGTAGGCACTTTGGAAACATGCAGTTACCATTAAAACAATTCTTAGCTGATTTAAAACATGAACTATTTGTTTTACATGGCACCTTCCTTATCAGATTATTGCAATGTTGGTGCAATAGATTTTGATTTGAGTAAATAAATCATTTGCTGGAACTCTCCCTAACACCGTGGTTAATGAACTAGATAAGCACGAATTGAATGACATAGTACTTACATGCCAGTAGTTGTTAAAAGCCGTTTATAGGGATGCCACTAGCCTAATTCTAAATATTTGAACTGATATATGCAAATAGGGGTGTGGTTTTTTTTGGCATTTTTCCATTTTTCCATGTTAGCTTCAGTCCTTCCTTTTCTTCCTGCACTTCATAAATTCTTGGTAGAACACATGCTCTCATATTGGAGAAATTTGAAAGTGAAGATGGAATCTTTCCTCTGTTTTAGTGTCCTTGTTTGGTGTTTCGACTGAGTAGATGGAAATTGATTCTTTCTTTTTCTTTGTTGATTCTAAACATCTTTTTTCTGGTTCTTAGCATTCCTTGCCAAGGAATCTCATTTTTAAATATACATTACAGAACAACAAGTTTAAAACTTAAAACAAATTCTAAAATTAATAATTAAAAGGGAATGCATTCCACAGAGCAGACAATTCATTGTCACTAGTTGTTACTGTGCCTTCTCCATGTTTTGAATCATACAGCGCTGCAGATCTGTTATGTCTTGGTTTCTAGAATAGAGTTTATATTGACTACAGTTATATTGGACATGCAAGAAGCATTCATATCTCTGTCAGTAAAGCCATGATAAAGTAAATATTCTAAAGTTAAATATTTTATAAGTAACTCGTATATTTTTTTCTAATTGGCCTTAGGTAACCATGTCTGCCAAAGCAATTTCTGAACAAACAGGGAAGGAGTTTTTGTATAAATATATCTGCACCTCCTCAGCTGTCCAGAATCGCTTCAAATATGCCAGAGTAACTCCAGATAGTGACTGGGATCAGGTCACCCAAGATCATCCCTGGCTATTGACTGAGGTGAGAAAATAAAACTGTGTCTTGTAACATCCTAGAGCTTGGTCTCTTTAGATCCATTCTTAGCTTGGAAGGCTAGCAACAACAGTCTATAATCTCCACATTTTCAAAATAAGAAAAATATAAATCCTAGAAAAGCTTTTTGTCTTAAGTATTCGGCTAAAAAGCAGCAATACAAGTCTTTAGGTCCCATCATTGAATTTTCAGTTCCTAGATCAAGCTAGGTAGAGTGAAAGACCACCTTTGTACTTGTGGTTCCTATTGAGATTCCCATTAAAAATTACTTGCAGCTATAGCTGATTGCAATTGGGTGAAGTTTGGGAACACGTTACCACCTTCATCAGGGACAGACCATCTGCTTCCTAATCTCAAATGTCTCTTATGAAATTTAAATTCAGAAGTCTAATAAGAGAGGGAGAAAGCAGAACTAGAAAAGAATGGTGTCAGAAAAGCCCCTTCTTGCTTTAGCTCCACTCAATCCTCCAACCGTAACAGGTTGCTTTTGAGATAACACAGTCTTTAACAGAAAGAGCTCCATAATGTTAGCCTCTTTGTGGAATATTTGACAAAGCAAAAGATGGTTAGCTGATGTATTTTGCTTTCCAATTGATCATCATTGTATCTTTTATCTCTTGTGGATAAAGTAGCATATTAGATGTTTCTCGCTAGCTGGCTTTGATTTGATTTACAAGCTGCCCCAATCTTCATGATTATGGGAGGTTTATAGTGGAGCAATAGATTAATAAAAAAATTAGAATATATCACCCAGAAGAAAATTACCACCCTTTCTGACCCAACACATGCAGTGCAGCCAGGTGTTAAAGGCTCCCTTAAACATGAAGAGGATAGGGGCCATATAATCTTGGGCAGAAGGCAGGTGTTCTTTGTTCTCTTTGCTTTGAAAAGTTCTGGGAATCTTCTTTCAAGTTACGTTATGGTGAAAGCAGTATTGCAAAGTAGAGATGTTCTGTCCCTGATTCCTTTGGGTTGCTTGTTCTCCTGGCTTCCATCCAGTTTAATCACATTTGGAGCCTAAATCTGTAATACAGTCCATTTTTCTTGCTGATGGAGGACAGCTCTATTGATAGCTAATTAAATATTATGCACTTACATGACTCAGTTGTTGCCTTGTGTCAGCAACGAAGTTATAAGATCAGGAGTTGTGCCAGGAGACAGGAACGGTTCTGAATATCCTTTTAATTTAATGATAGGATGCCTAAAGTAGGAACAGAAAGAATACTTTCAGATCCCTGGTTCTGACATCAATGTTTGCTATACTGCTGTTAACGTTTGTGATGAGCAGTAACTTGCAAGTAAACAGATAGGAACATCCTCTAAAAGCTACAGAGGAACGTCCTCTAAAAGCTACAAAGTATCTTATCATTGTTCAAGAATGCTCCTGCTAATCACAGGAATCTTGTGGTACATAATGCATTTTTTTTAGTCTTCATTGTTGCATTGTGAGGTAGGGATAATGTCATGGTAGTGATGATGCTTTCTAAAAGTATAACACGAAAATATGCCAAAATGAATATATACATTACTTCCAAGAAGTTTTATCAATCAAATTGACCCTTTTCATATTGTTTCTTTGATATGGCTGAAATGAACAAATTACGGTAATTCACATGGAGAAACAGTACCTGAATTTTCTGAAAAAGCATGTAAGCTATGCCAAATCTGATATAATTATCCACAAAGTTAATTTTTCATTTTTGGGGTTTTCTTTGAAAATTCTAGCGTCTGGTGGTGAAACCTGATCAGCTGATAAAACGACGCGGTAAACTTGGTTTGGTCGGTGTGAATCTTAATTTAGATCAAGTGAAAGCCTGGCTGAAACCACGCCTTGGAAAAGAAGCTACAGTAAGTATTATTTATTTCTGAGTAAGCCGCATAATTTGGACATTGACCTTTGGAAAGGATATGGAGTGAATTAACGAATAAATGAATCAAGCAATGAATACCCCAAACCTATTTGGAGAACACAACATTGGACACAGCTATTTTGTATTTTATAGTGAATGTCCTTAATATACAGTACCTATAGGAATCACTATGACCATAGGTCTGCCTACAGCATAGGAAATTCACTTTCCACCTCCCACTTTAAGATCTTCACTGGAGTTTATAAGGCCATTTCTAGGTGCCTAGTGCATTCTGAGTGTCCTATGACAGCTTTTGTTTTGGGAGGAAAATATGACTTGCTTAGATAAGGGAGGGCATAAGAATGTCATTGGGGAAAGGAGGGATGAAAGTGAAGCAATTACATGGCTAGAAAGAGAAGTGCAGAATGTAAGAAAAGTAAAAGGAACATAGAAAAGAAATATTAAAAAAAAAAAAAGAATTCATGCTGATATCCTAGAATTTGCATAATTTTTATATAGAATTTCCTTCCTTTTCAAGTTATGATCCTTCTTGTCTTAACAGACCAACGCACTTTTCTCAGGGTTGCTACCTAAAAAAAAACATAGATGCAAGGCATTAATGACAAAGACTCCATCTTCCATCAAAATATCACTATTGTGTCATTGGACACCTGTCTCTCCATTGTGTTCTGTGATTTAATACTGGTTTTGACAGCACCTGTTATAAAAGTCATAAGGATCCATTTTTTCACTGGCAAATACTGGATCAGGAACCACTAAGTTTTCTGCAGATTACCATCAAATAAAAGCTATGTTATAAGTGTGCAAATTAAAAATAATTGTGTTGAATTCTAATGAATGTGACTTAAAGTTCACATCAAATCAAAACATAGGAATGTGCTTTCTATCATTTGGTTGTGAAGATGATGGGAGAATGATAACCATGTATGTATGTGTGTATGTGCGTGTGCGTTCATTCTCATGGTACTTTTTCAAAATGCCCAAATACCCAGAAGAGACCAACAATGACAATGGTCTTATGCATTCCCTTGAGGGTATGCTAATTCATAATATGTTTATATCTGTTCTTCTTTTTCACAGATTGCTAAAGCTAAGGGCATCCTAAAGAACTTCTTGATAGAACCTTTTGTTCCACATAAACAGGTCAGTTTGTTTGCAAAACTATCTTTGCAGAATTGAGCATCTCATATTCACGGAGGAGCCTTTATCAATTTGTCTTTCAAAAGCAATGGAATATATTCCCTAGCCAATATGGCAACTAAAGATGACTGATGTTTCAGTGTGAATATAAAGGGCAGCGAGATCAAGAAGATTGCTTTGTCATGCTAAGGACAGAGAAAAAAATCCCCTTTCCATAATCTCCATGAAGTTTTCAAGCTCCTTTCAGTTGACTAATATTCTTAAATATTAATAGGCAGTATTGGAACTTCCAGCCTGGAAGTTAGTCTAATGCTACTAATGGAGAGGATGAAATAGGACTGTGATGACATCACAAATCTGTAGAAAAGGAGAAAACAAGTTGCACATCCTCAGTCTTGCTATGATTAATTGTGGTTCTGAGGCAGTCTGGTTTACAGTGCAGTAATTTAACTGAGGCATAATGGATTCTAAGTGAAGCTTTCTCCTTTTTTCCAATTAATTTAATTTTTTTTCAATTTTGTTATTATATAATAAACTCGGTGCAGAAGGTAGTAGAGTAAAGAAGGCTGAACTTGTCAGATCTTGGTGAAGACAGCAAAGGCAAATGTCAGAAAGGATTGTCATTTAATACAATTTGTTTTAGTCAGTAGGCAGTAAGACCTTACCAATTCATTATGTTTTCTTCACAGACAGAGGAGTTCTATGTATGTATTTACGCAGCTCGTGAAGGAGACTATGTGCTGTTTCACCACCAGGGTGGTGTGGATGTGGGAGATGTGGATGCCAAAGCCCAGAAGTTGCTGGTGCGCGTGGACTGCAAGCTGAGTGAATCTGATATCAAGAATCTTCTCTTGGTGCATGCTCCACTGGACAAGAAAGAGTAATTCTGAACTATTGCTTTCTATCATAGGGAATGTGGATGTTTGCAAGTGAATGATGTATGACAGCAATTATGACCAGGCCAAGCATTGTCCAGTAATGAAGAATTGTAGGTTTACAATTACCCAGGGGCAGTAAACATTCTTCTGAGGCCAAATATATATATATTTTCTACTCTTTTTGTGTAATGAATGGGGATATTTTTAATAATGGCTGGAGAGTGCTTTATAACTAGTTATTATGAAAGAGCAAATCTCTAGACCATTTTCTTCTAATATCCATGCTGCATTTAGATACTTACAGGGTCAATCTTTTTCAGTCCTACCTATCTGATAGGATAATATGGATAAAAAAAGAAGCAATCCAGGAGAGAAGGCAGAATTTAATAAAGAAATATTCCCAAAGGGAGAATTCTCCCATTTTTTTCCTGGACTTTGCCAGTATATAGGCACCAGTCACCCAGCAATCATTTGTCATGCCTCTTACATCTCAGGCAAGGCTGACTGAGTCCTTCCCAAGAGAAAAGCATATTTCATTGAATCCCAGTGCTTGAAATTATACCTAGCAGCTTAGGTAATTGTGTTTAACATACTTACCTCATTATCTTCCCCAAAAGGCTATAAGAGATCTGTTGATGTGCTTATTTCTAATGATCATGCCTAATCTCATTCAATAGCCACATTAAGCCATCACCTGTCCATCCTCTTCTAGAATAGACAAGCTACTAAGAAAGGGGACTGCAAGCTTTGGCCAACCTGGCTATGGTTCTTTGGGTCAGAGCTGCATGCCTACCTCTGTAAGGTCAAAGAAGAGATGAAGGCTAGCCATCATGCAGGCCAGAAGGCAGGGATGGCCCATGCTCAACCAATGCTTCTTCATTTTGCTTAAAACTTTAAAATACTTTGCTAGTATTCAAAAGATGGTTAAAATGATTTTCCCATTTATATAATGTTTTAAATTGTATTTGTGTTTATGTGTTTTGATTTGCAATGTCTTTTTCATCTCATTTAAAACAGAAACTAATATAGCTCCTCATGCAAGTCAACCATTGAGCCTTAGCTAGGCCAAAGGCAGACTGAATTGAGATAAATCTACATAATATGGTAAATTGTTCAATTTGTGCAATTTATTACTGTATATGTTGTACTATTTTTATTTAGCATCTTGGCAAGTTTCATCTTTGGCCTCTTCAACCTTTATGAAGATTTATATTTTACATATCTGGAAATTAATCCATTAGGTAATGTGTTATTTTATATTTGTGGAAGATGAATATATTTAATTCTGTATTTTTCAGCTTTGGATGGTTTTTATTTTTAGTTTGTGGAATAGAAAATGAAGATGGAAGTGAAGCCTCTGCTATGAAATAGTGAATATATTGCCACATAGTCTTGTTACCAAAGTAATTTATATTGTGTTTCTTCAGGAAGGGGAAATGTAAAAATATCCATCAATCAGTGTTTGAGGTTCTTTATATAAAACAGCTTCTTCAGAGAAAGAACTGATCACAAATGTCTGGTTTTTATGATTCAGCCTTATTCCAACTAGATGTGATGATAATATAATTCAGATTAGTTAACAGATGTTATGCCTATAATTCCAGTACTGTGTGCCAAAATACATTACGGTATTCTGAGAAACTTACTTATGCAACAATAAAAATATTTTGTGACTCTTGTATAAGGAATCAAAGGGAGTGTTGGTCAGTGTACATATTTTCCTTTCTTTATTTGAGATAGTTGTTTCAGTCTTAAGTTTTGACAGGTCCAGAAGTCTACTGTGTTCATAGCTAAAGAAAACCTTTGAATTACATCTTCATTTATGTTAAATTAATATTTTGTCATGCCAATTTGAGAACTCTGCCATAAAACATAGAGAAATGCAAAAATATATAATTATTTATTATTTGAATCATGAAGTCCACCAAAATCTCTGTTCTTTCTGTTAAGTATCTAGATAGGCTGACATTTAGGTGGCAAAGAAAATCTACTTTGATTCTAATTCATAAATGCACTTCATTTATTTAATAGTGCTTTCCAGCATTATCAAGCTGGGGTTCTCCAGATGTGTTAGGAAATTTCCAGTACATCTAAAGGGTGGGCCAGGTTGAGGAAGAGAGATTTATGCTGTCATGTATGTCTCATGGGTCTGAATCATCCAAACGCTTAAGTGGTAAAAGTCCAATGAATAAGTTTCATACCTCATTTACAGTAGGTAGGAGTGTGAAATGAGGCACTTCAACAGTGACTAGGGAACAATTCACTCTAACTTGCTTTTTGTTTGTTCTCTTTATACAGTTGTAACTGCAGATGGTGTTTACGTACTAGACCTGGCTGCAAAAATTGATGCAACAGCTGATTACATCTGCAAAGTGAAATGGGGTGATGTAGAATTCCCTCCTCCCTTTGGAAGGGAGGCTTATCCAGAGGCAAGTAAAAAGATTCTTCTTCTTCCATGAGGCTGGAGAATTAAGAGTTTCTGAAGTATCTTGAGTATATTGAAATGCTTGAATTAGATTGGTTTGACCCTTACCATCTAATCATCATCAACTATGAAACTCATGCAGTGATTTTGTGCCAGGTGCTATCTTCTCAGACTAACCTACTTACATGCAGTTGTTGTAAAGATAAGAGGAATGATGACTAGGTACATTCCATTACAGACATTAGGAAATTAATTACAAACATATTTGATCAGGCACTAGACATCTTGGCAGTTAACATCCTTTAAAATACCATTAAAATAATCCAAAACTGAACTGAATTTGCTTGGTGGTTGTCTTACAATCCACCCTATGGAAAATGTCTTGAAGTGCTTTTGATGGCTCTTCAGGTAGACTAATAAACATGCTGATGACTACTTGTGATGCACTGGACATGGATTAATTTTGTCTAGGCAGAATTGGAATACAGTTTTGTCCATTCAGTAAACTGGTTCTGCTTAGAAAATACGAATATTCTTTAAAATGGTTTGTTTTTTTCATTTCAAATTTGAGTATCAGAAAAACTTGGCTTAATGTAATATTTATCTCTTTTTTTTTTTGTAAAGTCTTAATGATTCACATTGTAATTTAACTGAGAAATCCATTTAGCTCTTTTTTCTTTCATAGCTTTCTTAGCAATAACGCTAATACTTAGACTTATATACCACTTTACAATATTTTACAGCCCTCTCTAAACAGTTTAGAGTCAGTATATTGTTCCCAACAATCTGGGTCCTCATTTTACCCACTTTGGCAGGATGGAAGGCTGAGTCAACTTTGAGCCTGGTGGGATTTGAACTGCCAAATTTGCAGGCAGCCGGCAAGCAGAAGTAGTTTGCAGTACTGCACTCTAACCACTGCACCATTGTAGCTTCCCAGCTTATGAATAACAGCTCAAGTGCCTTCTGTTCAACCTTTTAATAAATGAATTTAATTCTGGCCTCATTGAATCATCTTCTTGCCAGACACTAATGAAGTCTCAGTCTCTGCACTGTTTTAGAATTTTAATGAAAATAACCCCCATTCTCTAGAAGAGCTGAAATCAACATTCTCATAATGTCATCTGGGATGTTCACTTAATCATTCAAATGTCTCTTCTTCCATTCCAAACCCCATTTTCCTAGGAAAGCTTTCAACATATATCTAAATTAAAATTAATTATTTTATTTGTTAGCTGTTTATCCATAACTAAAAACTTATTTAATCTATTCCCCCCCCCAAGTTTTATTGGATTTTTATTTTTAAATATACATCAATATTAATACATGAACAGTATGGCCTCTGTGTATAAATCATATTGATACAAACAGCAATAATAATAATATCATCATCACTATCAAACTTATATAATCCTAGCATTAATATACATGGTTGTTTTAGAGTAGTTATTCAATATTTCAGTGTTCCATTTTAATGCCAATGATATTATAAGCATATATTATAATACCATATTTTAACCTCTGATCTTTTCCATCTAATTATTACTTATATTCTGTTATATCAAAAGTATATCTTTTAATATTCCCCCTATTATTTCTACCTCTATTCTAGCTTCTAGTCAGATAACCATTGCTAGTCCTAGTATTAATACACGTGTTTATATTAAGACAATCCTTCATTATTTGGTTGTTCAAAGCCACAATCCACCATTCAAGTACCAATCTTCCTATTATCTAAATATACCTAATTATACCATCTTTCAATCTCCAATCTTTCCATCTAACTATTGCTTCATATAAAGGTCTGTATTCTTATTTTTAACTCTATTCAAATTTCTAATCAGGCCATCATGATATGAGGAAAAAAGTGTGTGTGTGTGTGTGTACTTAAGTTTTCGCGGGAACTTACATGTATGGTATTCAGCTTTGTTCAGGTATTTTCTCATGTCATTATAGTTGTGCTTTTAAAGTTGTAGTAACATTTCGGCAAAATCTCATCTGCCATCATCAGGCTTCTGTATTGTGTTCAGAAGCCTGATGATGGCACAGAAGCCTGATGATGGCAGATGAGATTCTGCCAAAATGTTGCTACAACTTTAAAAACACAACTATAATGATGTGGGAAAATACCCGAACAAAGTTGAATACCATACATGTAAGTACCCGCGAAAACTTAAGAAAACATACATACATACATACATAAAATAATTCCTTTCTATCCATCATCTCTTGATTGTTTTAGTACTTTAGTTTTTATTCATTTTTTTTACTTGCCTCCCATATTCCTCTCTTGGATCCTTGTTTCTATCAGCATCTGTGTCTTCACCATTCAGACTGAATATTTCTCCCATTTCTATCTTCCTAAGCTGCCAGGTCTCCAGAGTATCCACCCAAACCCCCATCTCGCTTTCAAAAATAACTTTCAGATTATCCGATTCCATTTTAAAATCTCTTAAAGTACTTTTCCCTTGGTTTATTTCATCAGTCATTATTGTCTTTATTTCTTCTCATTCTCATCTTGTTTTGTTTGCTGGTTTGTCTGTTCTATCTTTTTTTCCATTCTTTCTGCTATTTCCTCTCTTTCCTGGACTCTTTGATCTTCATTCAATATCAGTTGTAGCATATTTTCTATTTTCACATTTATGCCTAGCATTAGGGTTTTTAAAAAAATCTCTGTGATTCCTTGTCATAGTACCCCTAATGCTTTGAAACATAAACACTATTTCTCTTGAAACCTCACTCATTTCCCCCGATGGAGCATCTTGTTTTAATTCAATAAGTCCCACTCTTACTCAGGTCCAAAAATGATACATTCCAGTCCAATATTGGTCCTCAGAAAGTTCAATAAACATAGTTCTTTACATCTCAGGTTTATTAATCAGTTCCATTTAAATAGTCCAGGCAGCTTCTGCAAATCAAAAGTCACTTTACTTTACCTAAGAGTCTTCCTTATTCTCACAATAGTCTCCAGTAATCATAAAGTAGATAGTTATAGAACAGTATCCTCCAGATAAATTGTTTAGTTCTCTAATCAGAAATTTTTCTAAACTTGTAGGGATCTGGTATATTCCATTCATAAGTAGATGGTGCCCTCAGCTTAGGTTTCAGCATTGTTTCAAGTCTTATAGATTTGATTAATCCAAATGTAGTTCAATTTATGGAAGCAAAGTCAGCTAATAGTTTCAAGTAGATAATTCCAGCATTTTATAATACCTTTCCAAAACAACACCTGCCCAATTTAAAAATTCAATTTTCTATGTTTTAAAAGGTTTTTCGCTTTTCTTCCCTTAGTTCCTCTCTTTTGGGTCTAGGATTTTTCTCTTTATGGTTGTTCGCCACTAAGAGTCTCTTTTCCTGGATTTTCCTCTCTTTCTTTTCTTTAAAGTTAGGTCTAAATAAAAAGGAATCTTCTCACCCAGCTCCAATCACTGTTCATCTACACTGCTCCTGTATATTTATTTGTTGCCTTGGCTTCATCTCTTCTCATTGTGGATAAGTGGGAAAAAGCCCTAAGTCAAGCAAAAGAGTTGCTACTCTCTCACCTGCAGGGCATCCCTCTTTTTTTCACCACTCCTACAAAGTGGCTTTAGCTCTTTTTGGAGCTCTCCAACAGGGAGAACTCAGCATGGGAGCACAGAGACCCGCTTCCTCATGTCCAACCTCAACGTCAGCTGGAAGTCCCTAAATCATTTAATTTATTTATTTTCTTAATTGCTCTGAGGAATATATCTGTCTATGAGCCCCTCTATTTGCTGTGGTTTTATATCTATAGAAATCATTATGTTGACAAGTCTGATTTTACGACCATGATGGCGCAAAAGTTAGAATTATGGCCTCAGTGATTTATGCTGTCTGTTTCACTGTTCATGTATGTAAGTGTGCAGGGAGAGAGACCTCAAGACAGACAGAGCTATATATTTGAAGAAAAGAGCTAGACCCATCCCTGAGGCATATATTAATGGATTGAGCAGGGGTGGGATTCTACCAGTTCAGACCAGTTCTATAAAACCGGTTGTTACGATTCTGTGCAGTTCAGAGAACCGGCAAATCGCACCACTGGCTGGCTCCTCCCCTCCCCACCCACCCCGCCCAGAAGGATTTCCTGAGGTCCAATCAGGGGTGGTATTCAGGGGCTTGGGGGAGGGAGAAGTGGCCTGAGAGCAAAGCTGAACCTTTCTTAGGATTGAAGCTTCTATTTTTCAGTGTAGACTCAGGCAACAGATTGCAGAAAGATAGATCTGGGAGTGAAGCTGTGATTCTGCAAGCAGCTCAATCTGCTTGCCTGCTTTGCCTGATTTTGGGTAAAAGTTGCTCTTTTTTTAAATAAAAAATGCAATCTTTACGTATATATTTACAATTTTTACATACAAGCCATGCCCAGCCAGTCACATGACCACCAAGCCACACCCACAGAACCGGTTGTTAAGAAATTTGAATCCCACCCCTGTGCTCGAAGGATTTGCATACTCCATCTTAAATGTGGTAGAAGCAGTGCAAGACTGTTTATCACATAGTTAACTGATCAATGCTTCCTATTTGTCCCTTGCAACTGATTGAATCCCTGCTTAACCTAGCATAGGATCATGAGGTTGGAGGGAGTTAAGTATTGAGCATTTGTATGTATCTATACAACAGGAATGTCCAACCTTTTTGGACTAAACTTTTTTTTTAATAGCATGATTGAAGCTGCAGGAATGACCGATGACAACATTTTCAGACCTCTTTTTGTGGGCAGGGAGCTTATAGGAACAAAATATATCCTGGTGGCTTTACTGAGACTATTACATTTATTTTAACACTTCATTTTTGCAAAAAACATTTTTAAAAACCTCCTGTACCACTAGATTTCAGAGATCTTAGCTTTTCCTACAGAAGCTTGGCAATTGAAATAATGTTGAGAGTTGAAGATTCTCCTGTATCTTTATAAAGATGGTTTTGATTTCTTGTTTAGTCTTGTTTAGTGTTACAAGAAGAATATAAATGTATTTCTGTTCCATAACATTTTGATTCAAATGATATTCAAATGCTATATCTTTAGGAAGCCTATATTGCTGATCTTGATGCCAAGAGTGGAGCCAGCTTAAAGTTAACCATCTTGAACCCCAGTGGCAGAATCTGGACCATGGTGGCTGGAGGAGGTGCCTCTGTGGTTTACAGGTATCAGACTCAGGTTTTGGTGGAAGTGATGTGGCTGGCATATACTTTAGTGTAGATTGTGATCCAATTCAATAGCTGCAGCAGGAAGACATTTGTTATCCTTTTGTGTGCCAGAACCTCAGCAGGGTTACATATTGAATAAACAATTCTTCCTGAATCCAGCAGCTAGGGTTTGAGTGTCACCATTTGCTTTCATCCTGTTAATCATTAATGGTCAGGAAGAAATGCTGTGATCACAGCTTTAGGAATGTGAATGCAACTTTGCTCTGTAGCATGTTATTTTAAATACTTAGGTATTTTTGACATCTAAGAAATAGTTAGCTGGAATTTGGATAAATGTGCACTGCTAATAGCCTTTTACTGTGGGAAAGGGAAAGAGAAAAGTTAGGACATTTGTATCTGGACATTTGATCCAGATAGCATCAGGATAACCTCTGCTCTCTTTCTTTATCTTTTAAAAGCTTGTTTTTAGCAAATACTGAGTCTTTTCAGAAGCTTAGGTTTGTAAAGCTCAGTGAGCAGACACCAGTGTCTTTTCATGATCTGATATTTGGGAGGTAAATTACATTAGTGCCATCGTTTTCCCTAGCAGTCATTTTGGCTGGGGGAAACTATGCCTAAATCTATTAGAAAGATTGGATTTGTAAATATTTAACAAAACATCAGTATTGTAATTGCTGTACTCTAACTCTTAAGAATTGCTTGAGGTAGCTGTTGCTCTTGTTTCTGCAGATAACTTAATAGTTGCTTAAGTTTTTTATGCAGACTTAATGCAGTTTATGCCTTTTAACACCCCACATACATTCCATCTAGTGACACCATTTGTGACCTTGGTGGGGTGAATGAACTAGCCAACTATGGTGAATACTCTGGAGCTCCTAGTGAGCAGCAGACCTATGATTATGCCAAGACCATCCTCTCCCTCATGACACGAGAAAAACACCCAGAAGGTAAAGATCAAATTGGAAGATGCAGGCACCCTTTGTTCCTTTAATTCTGTATGTCCTTTAGCAAAAGACCTGTTCTGCTATTAGAATGAATGCAGGAGCCATGATTCCTCCAGGCCCCATCCTGGTTTCTGATGCTCTGAAGTAACATAGATGGGCAAATGCAAGGCAACTATGGAAGGACCAAGAAATAGATTAAAGAGGGTAGAAGGCTAGATGTAATGAGAGTCAAGGGGGAGTGTAAAAAAATGGGAGAAAAAAAAGAAGGGAGGCTAGCACATATGTAGAAATGGGATACATGTAGAAAGAAATCAGTGGAATGGGATGTGAAAGCTGTGTGCCTCTGCCAAGTTCTCTTGATTTAGTGACATGCAAAGCTCAAGAAAATCAATTTCTTTCTCAGAAGCTCAAGAAAATCAATTTCTCTCTCAAATATGTTCAGGAATGTAGAATTGATTTGGGAAAGATACACATTCAGGTGTTCCATGACATATGACTACAATGCAGCCTGTCCATTATGGTCATTTGTTGTCACAGTTGGGTTGGTCACATGACTGACCGGATTTTCCACCTTTTTTGTGATGGTTGTTAAATAGCAATAGTACTTAGACTTATATACTGCTTTATAGTGCTTTACAGCTCTCTCTAAGCGGTTTACAGAGTCAGCATATTGCCCACAACAATCTGGGCCCTCATTTTACACCCCTTGGAAGGATGGAAGGCTGAGTCAACCTGGAGCCTGGTGGGATTTGAACTGCCAAATTGTAGGCAGCTGGCTGCAGAAGTAGCTTGCAATACTGCACTCTAACCACTGCACCACAAATACTACAGTCATGAAACGAACATCACGATTGTTAAGCAAACCAATAGTTCACTATGGGCACGTTTTTGCCAAAAACTAAAGTGCTAGTTTTTGGCAAAGCTGTCTTAAAAACATCAAGCTGTGTTGCCAAACCCCCAAAGTTTGGTCACATGGCCTTAGAGGGGGTCCAACTATCAGAACTTTGAATCTGGGTCATAAGTCCCTTTTTCGGGTCCGTTATGACTTCAAACAGTCACCAAGCTGTTCAAGGACTACTTGTATTGATAATTCCTTCAAATTTGAACCATTGCTACATTTCTGAGTGCAGTTGCCTGCTTCTAAATAGCTATAGATCTGATTATATATTCTATATATTCTTGCCAAATATTTTGTTTTAAACTTTTTCTTTTTCCTTCTCTTTGCAAGGCAAAATCCTAATCATTGGAGGAAGCATTGCTAATTTTACCAATGTAGCTGCCACTTTTAAGGTAAATAAAAAATCCTGACAAAGTGCTTGTTAATGGCCATTTCGATTTATGGTTTGGGAAGATGCATTCACTTTTGGAAGTATCCATGTTTGGATTGGCATGAAGTAGTTTGAAGCAGCTTTTGCAAAACAGTCTCTGCAGCATTATTATTGGAACAGAACATTTTTCCCTAGACAACTGGCATTTATGTAAACAGATTTAGCAACACAAATAGATAAAGGTTGAGTTATGTCCCCCACCCTTATCACGGTTTACTATGCATTGGTTAGCCTTGATTGGGGCTTTTTTCCCCCCTTCCTGTCTTGAGAATATACAGTGTGAACAGTGTAGTATGGAAATCTTTTGTTCACTCGGGCTTTCAGGATTTAAGAGACTGCCCTCTTAAATATACACAAAATTATCTGCCACAATGTTCTACCAGTCAATGACTACTTCAGCTTCAACCACAACAATATAAGAGCACACAACAGATACAAACTCAATGTAAACCGCTTCAAACTCGATTGCAGAAAGTACGACTTCAGCAACAGAGTGGTCAATGCCTGGAATGCACTACCTGACTCTGTTGTTACATCCTCTAACCCGACTCCTTTAACCTCAAACTATCCACTATTGACCTCACCCCATTTTTAAGATGTCTTTAAGGGCCATGCATAAATACACCATCGTGCCTACCGTCCCTATCCTATTGTCCCCATTTATTCGTACCTATTTCCTGTATTCTTACTCAGTTTATACTTATATCTATTATTTTGTAAGTGATTGACAAATCAAATAAATAAAAATAAAATAAATAATAAAATATTAGACAATCTTTTTGGGGTATCTTTCAACCCTGAACTGAAGACAGAAACAAGTCTTATTTTTGGGAACTTAGACAGTTTTTGTGCCAAAACATAAGAAATGGAACCATTTCTGCTTAATATTCATTATAGTACCTAGTACTAATATCCACAACTTCATTTACAATGCTACTTAATATTCATTATAGTACCTAGTACTGATATCCACAACTTCATTTACAATTTGGGTTCTTTTATCTTTATCTTGGGTTGCTCCCATGAATGCATAGGGAGTATATAGAACTGGAAAGCAAAGTGCAGTTTAAATTATATTATATTAATAAGCAAATTGGTGACAAGTCATAACAAAATACATACATCGTAAATATTATAAATGAATCAGGCTTTACAAATTTCTTTGATCTTGTGTTATTTAATTTACTTTTTTAGTTTTTCATTTTCCCTTCAATAAATAAGTCATAAATATGTTCAGTTCAAATAGTTTTTCTTGGCACAAAACAAATTAAGTTGTCCTAGGTCAGACCATACTTTATAACTGGATGGTAATAGTATTAAGAATTAAAAAATAAAATTGAAATTGAAAGAATTATATAACAATATATCACTTGAGCTAACATAACTAGCTAATTACATATGATGATTAGTACTGATATATAATAAAGTCAATCAAGACAGAGAAGTAATCAGGAGGAAGTAATACTATAATATAAATCAAATCAAAATAGAATACTTTAACAAAGAGCAATCCCAGTTTTTCCTTAATGTGATGTCCATTTGTTAGGTTTATTTCTAACAACTCCAGTGAGTTCCTTATTCCTTTATAGTTAAATGAGATTGCTATAAAGTGCAATTCATGGTGTTAATTAGACAATAATTATAATTTAAAAAAAACCTAGTTTGGTCTAGTGGTTAAGGCACCAGATTAGAAACCGGAAAGTTTAGAGGAGAAAGGATACCTACGTAGGTTCCCTATTGAATTATTTATAAAACTAATAAAGACAGGATAAAAAAAATATAATTTAAATCTAAAAATATAGATGTAAAATGCTTGTCTTCACTTCCAAAGCATTGTCGAACTTCAAAGCAGTGTTTCAATATCTCGAACACCTGTGATTTACTAACTATAAATAAATCTGTCTTGCCAATTTGTTAACATCTAGTATTATTTTTTTAATTCTGCAAAGATAGGGAGAAAATCCAATTTATAGCTGCTCAGAGCATGATTTCCTGCTCCAAATATACAGTAGCTTTAAGCAAATTCACTAAATTCAAGCTTTGACAAGCCTTGTTCTTCAAAAAGCAATATTCCCTTATTTACAGCATTCTTGCTTTTGGTTCAAGCTTTGTTTGTTTGAGACTTCAAGAGATTCTCATTAACTCATATCAAAAAATGAGCAAGCTAAATTAAAAGCACTTAAATTCGAGAGGCTTGAATTTGTATCCAGTATCTGGAATTTTAGGCATCAGTGTTGCTTTAGATAATAGTAAATATGCAGGCAATAACTTCTCTGCATTATCAATTAAAATATGTAATTAAGGAAATATGAAAATTAACTTTTGGAAATTAACTTTCCTAATGTGATGCTCTGGTTCTTTCAGTCCCAGACAACAAAACAGCTACTGCTACAATTCCCTACCAATTGTCGCTCTGTAAAATTGCTGAGTTGTTTCTTGATGTTTAGAGTATCTATCTCTATGATTTTTTTTTAACAAAAAAATTTTACAGGGTATTGTTAGGGCCATTAGAGATTATCAAGGCCCTCTCAAGGAGCATGAAGTGAGGATTTTCGTGAGGAGAGGTGGCCCCAATTACCAGGAAGGCTTGCGTGTCATGGGGGAAGTAGGTAAGGATGCCCAGTGATTGTTTGAATTTATAGTGTGGGGGCGACACTCCCTTCCAGAAAGGCAAATAGCTGAAATAAAAATTTGTGCCTCTTTTTCATACGTAAACCAAAATGAGGAATAACATCTCTTAATTTTCTTTCCCAAATGACTTAGAGCACTGCAAAATCTCTTTCAGACTGGAGTGGAAAGAGCAATAATAATATTGTCCTTGTTGGATTCCTGTGTGCTTAAGCTAGCAGCTTCTGCAGCATTTGCTCAGTTCAAAATAAGCTGTTGCTGGGCATTAACTGGTTGGCTCCCTTTTATTTATGTTTTGGTTAACTGAAGTTTTTTCACATGCCTGGATTTGAATCTGAATTTCAGCCACGTTGATGAGACAGATTGCAAGGAAACAGCTCTGACCAATTACCCAAGGAACCTTGGGCAGTTTTGAAAGCATTGTGTGAATACTCAACATATTTAACTCAGCAAGTGGGCTATATACTAAAAGATGGCTTGGTGGGCATTTCTACTGCTGCCATCTGGGCTGTTGACACTTTTAATTGCTGGTCTATTTAAATTGCCACTTTCATTCATTCTTGCAGCTTAATTATTCAGCAAAATTTATTGGTTATTTTGTAGATTTGCACTTTTTCCTCACTAACTTTCCAGAATAAACCTTAACAATAAGCTAATCCATTTCTTTACTCTTTGCACTTAGGAAAAACTACTGGCATTCCCATCCATGTTTTTGGTACCGAGACTCACATGACTGCCATTGTTGGTATGGCACTGGGGCACCGGCCCATTCCAAACCAGCCACCTACTGCTGCCCACACTGCAAACTTCCTCCTTAATGCCAGTGGCAGCTCCTCAGTAAGTCTCTTGTTATCCACCGTCTTCTTTGACCTCTGTGCTTTTGTGAAGAGGCCTACCTTCCTGCTTGCAGTCTTATTGAGCCTGTGCCTGGATACTAGGAAATAGAATTCTGATTAAATAATGGGAGGACATTGTGACTTCAGGAACATTGTAATGAGATGTTGCATTCTTATTATTTGCAGAAGCACAGTAGATCAAATAAAAAAACAGAATGTGCAAGAGACAATATTGTGATACTTCTTCCTAAATCTTTTAAATTGTTCTCCATAACTTTTATCTGCTTTGTAGAATGCCAGCCAACCCATCCTTACAGCATCTATCTCTTCTAACCCTGTTTTGTTTTCTGATTGTTTGTTTTTTCCTCTTCAGACCCCAGCACCAAGTAGAACTGCATCATTTTCTGAAGGCAGATCTGATGAATTGGCTCCAGCTAAGAAAGCTAAGCACACAGTATCTTCTGGTAAGCTCTTGGCCTTTTTCTCTTTGGGAGCTGTTGCAGGGACATCTTGCCATTCTTCTGCAATCCACTTGTGTTTATTCCCTGAACATTTTTGGCCTCATTTCCTAATGTTCTTTCTGGCACTCAACAAGCCCTTCATGTGGATTTTGGGCAGCTAATGAGAGATATGAAGAGGAAGCCAAATAGGTTAACATGGGAATATCCTAACATGTAAAGGAATCAGTAGTTTCCAATGATAAAATATTAGTTTATGTCAGCAAAATGTGGAGGCTTTAAAAATAAAAGAAAGCAATAATAAAGGTGAAATAAAAACTCTTTTTTAAAAATTGACAATTGAGAAGATGTTTCAAAGGGTTTGTGATGCTACACAAAATCTTTGTATCTGTAAATTCCTTTGCTTTTCATTAACTTGTGGAAAAATTGCAAGAATGCAGGAAAACTAGCATCCTAAAATGTGCATACCCTTGGGAAGACAAAAATGTACTGTTTTCAAGGAATATTTTGTCTATCAAGGAATTCTACCCATCTGCTATGAGATCCCTGCATTTAGCTAATAATTTTGGGTTGGGCTTTTTTGTTTGTTCTGTTTTCTTCAGGGAGGTTTTGCTCTTCATTTACACTACAGGCTAACTACAGTAGTGAGATTTAAAACTATGTTTTTGAAAACAATGGGGTGGATGTGGGTGAAAGGTTTCTATATGCCTACATGCCCCCCCACTTGCTTGGAAGCACATCATACAAATATGCATAAGCTTTGTATAGGTAGTCCTCGGTTTATTATCAGAAGTGAGCCCAAAATTTATCTAGCTAAGTGAATTTTATCTGTTGAATAAATTTTATCTTCTATTACGACTTTCCTTGCCACTGTTGTTAAGTGAATCGTTGCAGTTGTTAATCTGGCTTTCCCACTGACTTTGTCAGAAGGTTGCAAATGGGGATTGCATGACCCAGGACATTACAACAGCCATAAATAGGAACCAGTTTCCAAGCGTCTGATCACATGACCATGGGGATGCTGCAGCAAGTATGAAAAATGGTCATAAATCACTTTTTTCAGTGTCATTAAACAATTACTAAACTGTTGTAAGTCGAGGACTACCTGTACATAGGTGCATTCATAACAACTGCTATTGCATGTTTCGGGATATGTAGGTTGAGGCAAGATTTACCATTTTCATAGTTATTGTAGTAGCTCCTCAATGCCAATCCTGTGCATTTGGAAGGAATGGGTCTCTTAATCTTCCAGTGGGTCTCTTCTAGTGACCCTTCAAGGTGGTATTATAAATAAGAGCCACTGGTGGTGGTGGTTGCTTTTTAAAGGTCATAATGACACAAGCTTCCCCCTTTGAGTTATTATGGTCAGTGGTCAGTGTTTCCACTGAATAACCTTTTCTCTTCCCTTTCCTCCAATGAGATTCCAAAGGCATATAGTTTGGGAAGGGCATTGTTTGAAAACCACCATACTAAGTTCCAAATAAAGGTGTTCAAACGCTCCCTAAGCACAATGTGAGCCAAAGCCCAGGACCAATTGTCGAATTTCTTGCAAAACTGATTCTCTCTTTAACAGATACATCCCCATCTCCAAGACCTGTTCAAGGTAGGACTACCCACCACTACCTTAGCGTCTCCAGCCTTGCTATCAGCTGCTTCTGCAGTTCTATTCAATGGGTTTTCTGTGTGTTTGGGTTTTTGGTTAGCTTTTATTATTTCTGCTGTTTACGTTCCCCTTGCAAAATTCTACAGCAAGCCTTGGTTAATTTCTATCCTCTTTTTTCCTAGGAATAGGGGTTTTCAAGGCACTTTTCTCCCCACCGCATACCCCAATTCCCCATTTTTATGTTTAAATTTATGAAGGACCTAACATAGCTTTTTAACACCAATTAGCACTCAATCTTACTGAATCACTTTTCTGCTTTCAGAATTACACTTTTTTCACAGTGAGATATCTAATTTTAGTGGGAGTCTTTTCTACTTGCCCAGTGGCTAGTTCTATCAGAATGACTACTCTGCAATGTCTCCTATTATTTTAAACCTGCCGTTTTGAAATAATGTTATGAAAAATTTCAATACAATAAAAGTAAAGAAAATGAAATAAAATAGAAAAAATGAAAAAAGTAAAAAAACACACATAGAATTATTACTTCCACTCTGCCTTTTGACTTTCAGCACTCTTACATACATACATTAAGCTACATCCTTCTTCATTGTCATTCTGATGTTTGGGAGATTAATCTCAGTCCCAATCTTTTCTCTTTTGTTGCTTTTTCTTTTTAATTATAAGCCAGATGAAGCTGTTGGGAGTTGAGTAGCCTATAAATTAGAGAATCAAAGTTAGTTATAGTCCAGCATGTCATCAGTGGTGTATGCTAAACTAGGCATTATGTACTTGTGTGGACCAACCACTAGAATTCCTAGCAATGAAATTACTGGCTGGAGAGTATTTAGAGTAGAAGTCTTCATATCTGGAAGATAATTAAACTAGGGAAAGCTGCCTTAGGACATCAGAAACAGCCCAAGCAAAGAATCTCTAAAACTGCCTCCACCCGCATAGGGACACCAGAATATAAGCTGACAGCAAACAGTACTCCTTACTAGCATGGATGATTTACCTAATTAGGGTAATGAAACATCTGCAAGAAAACAAGCAAGCTCAGAGAGCACCAAGGATCCCTCACAATCAGATACACACACAAAAAACCCACTATATGTTTCTCAATGAAAAATACATACATAGTATAAAATATAGATTTTTCCTTTTCCCTTCTTGAGATTCACAATAGCAAACCCCAGACCAGTTTTATGAAACAGTGGAATGGTTTGTGTCAGGCATTGAAAGATCATGTAAAAAATCTAGTAAAACTGATATATTGCTAATCATGCCTATGCACAGGAATCTTCTCAATTAATGGTTATCACCTGCTTGAAGTTAGATAAAAATAATGAAATTCAAATGAGATTGGACTTAATTTCCATGTAGCTAAATAGGGATTGTAAATTAATCTCTCATTTAATTCCACCCCCAGATTCTGCCATTTCTTCTCTTATACTTTGGATACTTACTTAACTCTAAGTGTATCATTAACCTTTGTACATAGAAACCTTAGCCACTAGCAGGGGATTGTTCCTACTCAACAGGCACTAGTGAGGGTTGCATTAAACATGTAACTGGATACAACAGAAAAATCCATGCCTCTTCTTTCAGCTTTTTCTTGTTAAATTCAGGCAATCATATGAGCAGTGTCTGGTTTAATGGAAATTAAAAACTAATTTCCTGGACATTATTGGGATGAAAAGACCTTCTACTAGTACTTTAAGATTTTTATCTATGATAAATAATCAAAGACCCATTTCAGTTCCACCCTACTTGACTGTTCGTAGTGCATTGTGTAGTTCTAAAAGTCTTGTGGTGCTCTGTGTGTATGTGAATGTTGTTCAAGCCCTTTTTGTAATGCTACTAAACAGGTAGTGCTGGAGGGGGTACATTTTGTGGTAGTTTGGTAGAGGAGAATTCTTCAAGGGTGAACAATTTCCTTAGGCTACTGTCTCAAGTATTAGATAGTTTACTTGCACACTGCCCACTAAAACAGGTAGTTCTGTTCATTTAACATGTCTTAGAAAGGTGCTTTGATTTATATAAACTTTTTGATATGGACTATTTGAAGCTTAATTTTCTGATGACAAACTCTTGGAGTACTTTAGACTTTGAAGATAATCAACCTCACATCATCTTTGGTGGCTCAGTGGTTAGAATAATATTGTGGGCTAATTCTGCCCATTGTCTGCAATTCGATCCTGAAAGGTTCAAGATTGACTCACCTTTCAGAGATTAGTAAAATGAGGGCCCAGATTGTTGGGGACAATATGCTGACTCTATAAACTGCTCAGCCTTAGAGAGTGCTGTAAAGCACTATGAAGTGGTATGTAAGCTTAAGTGCTGTTGCTATTTTATGGTATAGGTTAGATAAGATTTCCAGTCTGATCAGGATATCTTTAAGGAAGATCAGAAACCCTGTGACTCACTGAATCATCCATTAAGGAAAAGATAGTGCAGTCTGATGGAATCAAAGTAAACATTAAATTTTAGGCTGACTATATTTTTTAACCAAATGCTAAACAGTCCTATGATCATCTAAGAAGAGTATATAGCATGAATAGAAAAATAATTGTATGGCAAATGAATTTCAATAAGTCAATATTATCTTAGCTAAACATATAAATGGAAAGGCCAAGAGTAGGCAAAAAGCCTCAGGAATTGAAGTGATTTCCGACTTCCTGCTGGCTTTTCCATTGACTTTATTTGTGGGTAGCTGACAGGAAACATCAGAAATCATGACCGTATGACTACAGAGAGGCTACAATGATCACAACTGTGCAAATAAAACTGGTCCAAACATCATGCAAATTTCAATTCCATATGAGTAATAGGTCCTGGATTTTTTATACAATTATTTAAATTAGCAGATTCAAAAACTGTTGATATACTACAATCCTTTGGGCTAACTTGAGGGTAAATAAATAAGCATAATAAATAAATAAATAAATAAATAAACATATATTAGTAATATATAGATATGTTCTTGTTTGCATGAAAAGCTGCCTCTCCCACTCACTCATCCCAACATCTCTTACAATATAAGCCCTGTTATAATGCCAAGAACGATAAATTTTCCTGTAGGTTTGTAGATGATATGAAACAAAAAACTATGTGGCTGCTTCATTTCCAGTGCTTTGCTTCATATGAATGGCTGGTATGCTGGCTCATTCCCTTTAATGCAGAGAGATGTGACTGACCAGTCTTATTGCTGGCCATATATTGCCACCTTATAGTAATCTACTCTTTTTTTCTGTTTGCAGGCAAAGCTACAACCTTGTTCAGTCATCACACCAAGTCAATTGTGTGGGGAATGCAGACTCGGGCTGTGCAAGGCATGCTGGATTTTGATTATGTCTGCTCAAGGGATGACCCTTCAGTGGCTGCCATGGTTTATCCATTCACGTAGGTTCATCAAGTGCTCTTTTCAGGCTACTTTGCTTCTTTCTGCTTGTATTAAATTCCATTCTTTTTTAAAATAATAATGCTGCTAATTTTCTTAAAAACTGCAGATGAAAATAAATGATATCATAATACAAAACTTTCAAAAGCAATTCAACAAATATATATAATTTGTTGAATAATGCAAACTGTCATAAAATATACACAGGACAATAACATAAAAATAAAAATAGAAGAAAAATGGGAAAAAATCAAAATATCTGTGACACAACAACTTTATCTATCCTTATGCAAATAACCATGCCTCAATTTTTAAATAAAAAATTGGATCTTAACCACACAGAATCAAAGCAATAAAAACCCATTCAAAGATTGAGAGTTGAAAAATGTAATTAATTAAACTCTCCTTCTAGTCTGGTGTCCATATGTCTAAACATAATTATCCTTTTGGAGTCCAAGCATAATTTCACAAGAAGAGTACTACTGCTCACAACAGAATACCCTATATCATCAGGTTTGAAATTTTGGGTTTGGACAACCTTGAGCTATGCCACCTACAGTTGGATTTAAGCATTGTACACATAATTATGTACTACAGTGTCCTACCAGTCAATGACTACTTCAACTTCAACAATACAAGAGCACACAACAGATACAAATTCAATGTTAACCGCTCCAAACTTGATTGCACAAAGTATGACTTCAGCAACAGAGTGGTCAATGGCTGGGATGCACTACCTGACTCTGTTGTTACATTATCTAACTCCCACCCCTTTAACCTTAAGCTATCCACTATCGACCTCAGCCCATTCCTAAGAGGACTGTAAGGGGAGTGAATAAGTGCACAATTGTGCCTACCGTCCCTGTCTATTGTCCTATTCATACCTATTTCCTGTATTCTTACTCATACTTATACTTATTCCTATTATCTTGCAAGTAATTGGCAAATCAAATAAATAATACATCCAAAGCTCCTCATAGTAGAGAAATTCCAGATTTGGGAGCTATAATTTAACCAGACATTAATATATATAAACTGCAGTTTCCTTCCAAGAACTCAGACTATAATAGTAAATAAGTCTAATCAGAAAGGAACTACCAACAGGCACAACAAAACATGCACAAATATGTCTTCAAATATATTGAATCTCCAATATAGGAAGGATGATAATCAACCTTTTACATATACCCATTGGAGAGTCCTGTAAATATAAAAACAATTTTTTGTCGGATTGATTTAAATTTAAAATGACAGCAAACACACCTGACCTCCTTAAAACCTTAAAATGTTGTAATGAAGGGTAAGTCAATTCTTTATTTGGAATTTCTTGTATATTATACAAATGTAAATATGTAATTAAAAATAGTTAAGAATGAGTGGCTTATTTAGTTCTGTAACAGCTTTTTAAAGTGCAGTACTTTAATTAGAATTTTCTCCCCCAAAGCTACTATTATTACAGTTACAATTACAGTTGTGATTGAACCAACAAGTCTTTTTAATTAGATTAATCATAAATTTAATGTAAATTTCCTTATGCCAACTATTTAAATTGCTGTATTTATATAAAGAGTATGGGGCTGCCACACAGTGGAAGGGGTCAAGCTATTTTCTAAAGCACCCGAAGGCCAGACAAGGAATAATGGATGGAAACTGAACAAGGAGAGATTTAACCTGGAGAACAATCAACCAATGGAACAGCATTCCCTCGGAAATTGTGGGAGTGCCATCACTTGAAACTTTCAAGAAGAGATTGGACTCCCATCTGTCAGAAATGGTGTAGGGTCATGATGGCGAACCTATGGCATGCATGCCAGAAGTGGCACACAGTTATTTTTGCTGGCATGCAAGCTGTCACCTGAAACTGATCCACTGCACATGTATGTACATCCCCCACCAGCCAGCTGATTGTTGGGTATCTGCCCTGCATATGTGGAGGTGATGCACGCACAGGAGACGTTTGTATATGCACAGGGGGTGGAGTTCGTGCAGGAGATAGCTCATGCATGCACAGAGGCATGCAGCACAGGGGTTGCCATGTACACATGCACAGAGGTGTGGGGGATTGTACGTGCATTGCATTATTGGTGCATGTGCAGTCCAGACAGTATATAGGGAATTGGGATAATTAGTTAGGAATTGGGAGCTGTCCCCTTAAGGGAATGCCTCATGGTAAACGTAATTAATGCATCATGGGTAATGTAGTTCATGTCATAGTGGTCACATATGTAATCCTGATTGGTCACTGAATTGACCCTTGGTTGGGTTGAGGGAGTTTCCTTTACTCTTGCTTGGATCCCAGCACCGTGCTGGTATCTCACCTTTGCTCCAGCATTATGGGATGAAAGATCACTATAATTTTACACTATGAAGTCAGCTGTGCAAAGAATTGGACATTAGATGAATTTCAACATAACCATGAGTTATATTTGAGGATGCTTTGTGAACCTTTATATTCAGTGAGCGATTAAAAGACAGAACAGTAAAATTATATTGTAATCTGAAGCCCAGCAGTAAAATTACAATGTTATCTGAATCCTTATGAAGAGTCAACTCCCACAGTAAAATTATCTGCATGCCAAAGTGAAATTATATTGAAATTGGAACTCCCAAAGTGAAAGCATATTGTTAAAGAATCAGGGAAGATATAAGTCAATCACATTGCCTGTGAAAGATTTTTTCTCTCTCTCTCTCTTTTTCTCTCTTTCTCCCTCACCCTCTCCCTCTGAGCAGCTGAAGTTATAAAACCTGTTTGAATTGGAAAGGAGGGGCCAGAAATCCCCCATTTGCAAGAGACAAACAAGTAGCTTCCTCTCTCAATCTGTTTGCATCTTCTGGGTGCTGCCTCAGAAACTCTTTTGCAAACAAGAAAGATAGGATTTGAGTAAGAAAATGTGTTAATTCCTTTCAAGCCCTGAAGAAAACATTGATTCCCTCTGTTCATCGGGAAGAAAGGCTGCTATACAGAGGCCCTCTTCTACCCAGTTGATGATGGTGGCCTCCAAGCAACAGGGTCGTAAATTCCTTAGAATCAGCCATCTCCATAGAAACTCCCCAAAGAGGAGAATCCACTCTAAAAGCCAGAAAAGCAGCCTGTCTGTATCTTTGTTGGCAGAGTGAAGATTTTTCCTTTTTACTGGAATTAAATGCAATCCCTAATCAAAGACACCAACCTATACGGCTTAACAAAAGGAGATCGCCTAATCATAGTTTGCCCAAGCATTAGTTAAAAGCAAAACATCCTTTGATGATTATCTTTCATAATTGCATGCAATTCAGCAACCCCTTGCAACATAACCCCAAGGGTCAAGCACCACTAAGAGGCCAACCTGTGTACTGCACCAGTGTCTTCCAGACCTAGCAACGCACTTAAGAGGCCAACCTGTGTACTGCACCAGCATCATCCAGACCTTGCAACGCACACCTCTAGTGGTCAACCAGTGAATTGCATAGAAGTTTTCTAAATTCAGCTACCTGCTTACAGTGCACCCTAATGGAAAAAGGAAAATTGCACAGAAACCGCTAAATTTTCCAAAATTCACCTTTTGCCAATTTGAAGCATGGCAATTTCTTCAGCCATTACAGAGGACTTGAACCCTCCACCCACCTGTGAAGTGAATGTGGAGCCTGGTTCCCAAAATCCAGATTTGGATGTCCAAACTTCCGAAGAGGTGATGCTGCCTCAGAAAGCTTATGATCTCAGACAACATAGGAAGCTTACCAAGCTCATGGAGTCATGCTTGAGGGAGGATTAGAACTGCAAGTATTGACACTATACAAACTCATGGTGGCAGCTGCTGGAGATCTGCAACACCCCCAAATGTGAGCTGTCCCTTGAGAGAATCTGCACACTGCAGGAGCTAGATGACCTTCACACACAATGCAGAAATAGCAAAAGTAACCTCGAATCCATCTAGTTGAGGCTGGGTGACTCAAAATTCCGGGAACACATACAATGCTTCAAGGGGCTAAACAAGGAACATGAGGACTATTAAGAGAAGCAAAGACTCCCTAGAGGCTGCAATCCATGACACTACAGCTGAAAAAATGGCGAGGGAGAGGGCTACATCCGACATAGCTCCTTGGTCACATGTGGCCTCCTCCCACTATTCTAAGAAAGCCTCCTCCCTCCATCTCAGGCCAGCTAGATCTCAAGCAGGTTCCAGCATCTCACAGCAATTCTCCGCTGCTAACTCTTTCCATCCTTCCAGAGCATCCTCCTGTCGCAGTGATGCATCTAAAGCCTCCAAAGCAGCAAGTTATGCCAACTGAGCTGCAGAAGCTCAAATAGAAGCTGCAGTAGCAGATGCAGATCTACGTGCAACAGGAGATGACACGGCAGAAGGAGGCAGTAGCCAAAGCTCAGGCCAGATTGGAGTTGCTTGAATGTCAAAAGGAGATGGCAAAAAAGATAGACGGGCCACAGCACTGCAGAAGGTGGCTGACAACGCCTCCCTCAATTTCAACCTGGAGAGTTAGAGAGCCCAGATAAATATTTCAAGGCCTATGTAGATGAGCAGTACTCACTACAGCATGGGCAGGCAGAACTGGCACAGGTAGTCAGCAGTCTCCCAAAACCAGGGGATCAAAGGGGAGAATCTCAACCACAAGCTCTAGATGACAGTCCAAAAAGTGATGTCGTAAGACCTAAATCTCAAGATTCGAAAATAAAAAACCTACACCAAGACCTCAAGACCTACAGAGCAAGCAAATTAGCCCACCAACAGGGAGATGTGCAAGCAGCCATAATTGCCACACTCAGTCCTCTGGCAAAAGAGTTCCTGCCACACCCTAAAGGCAATTCTTAATGCAAATGTATGTCAAGACGAATGTGGTACCCACACCCGGCAGCAAGAGAAACTACCTGCGTAGGATCACGACCTCTTCATAAAGTACTCTGAGGAAAACCATGAACTGTCCACAACACATGCCTTCGAGTCAGAACGCCATGCCTACAACAAGCACCCAGCAACAAGCACCCAGCTGCTCTGCATCCACCACAGCAGACAACTCATAACCCTCCCTTGGCCAAGAAGCCTCAGTGTGCTACTGAGGCACCCCTGGAGCCAGTGGAGAGTTTCAATTGCATGGCAGTGTGCGACAGCACACTATCCCCTCATTCGTGTCATCAGATCTGCTTAGCCAACGTCTACCCCATTGGACACCCAGAAGAAGCAGTGAAGATGAATGTAATAGTGGATAATCAGAGCACTCACTCACTGGCCAAATCCACATTCTTTGACCTCTTTGATGTTCAAAAAGAAGAAGTGCACTTCATGATATCAACGTACACCGTACCACAAAGCACAGCGGGAGGAGAGCTGCTGGACTCGCGCCATTAGGTGGGAGTTCCCAGTTCCCACTGCCACCTGTGTTAGAATGGGATGGGATACCAGGTGGCCACAACCAGATTGCAACACCAGAGGTAGCAAGCAATATACCTCACTTTAAGCACATGGCTCATCACTTTTCCGCTCTAGATCCGGTAGCCAAGATTCTGCTCTTGTTGGGAGTAAATGTACCTGACGCTTTCATTCACAATGACATAGTCAAAAGCCCAAAAGGCTCCCCATTTACCTTCAAGACAGCACTAAGATGGGGAATCACAGGAATAGTCTGCATCGATCGGCTGCAGGCTCCATCCCAGGCAAATGTATTCACAACATCTATCCCAAAAGCTTTTCAACACCCGTTGGAACTGGTAGAAGCAGGAGTACCTGTCCACCCAACAAGCCCGCCAGAAGCAATCAGCAGATTTTCACCAAGAAGCTCTACACTAGACTGGTCACTGACCTATTGTTGCTGCGGAGAAAGGCTGAACTTGAAGATTGAACCTCAAGCTTTGCATGCTTTGTATCTACCTCATTGTATTGTTTGGTGCTATTTTACTATTTACTGTTTATCTTCGTTATATAGTTAATTGATAGTTAGTTAGTAGTGGAATTTATAATTCCAGGCGGGGAATGTGCTGTTCAGACAGTATGTAGGCAATTGGGAATTGGGATAGTTAGTTAGGAATTGGGAGTTGTCCCCTTAAGGGAATGCCTCATGGTAAATATAGTTAATGCATCATGGGAAATGTAGTTCATGTCATGTGGTCACATCTGTAATCCTGATTGGTCACTGCCTTGACCCTTGGTTGGGTTGGGGGAGTTTCCTTTACTCTTGCTTAGATCCCAGCACCGTGCCTCACCCTTTGCTCCAGCATTGTGGGATGAAAGATGACTATAATTTTACACTATGAAGTCCGCTGTGCAAAGGATTAGACATTAGATGAATTTTGACATAACTATGAGTTATATTTGAGGTTGCCTTGTGAACCAATAAAGAAACTTTGTATAGAAGCCTCTGTATAGTTTAATCTGTTTGTCTTTATATTCAATCAGCAATTAAAAGACACAACAGTGGAGGCATGCAGGCACATACGTGCACTTTCAACATGTGACAACAAAAAAGTTAGCTATCACTGGTATAGGGTCTTCTGCTTGGGCAGGGGGTTGGACTAGATGACCTAAAAGGTTCCTTCCAACTCTGATTATCTGTTATCTGGATCCAAGAGTGAATTAAAGTCCCCAGCAGCATCAATTATCAGTACTATCTGCAAACAAAAAAAGATTTGTAAAACAATTACATTAAATTTCTTCTCTAGTTGGCTATAATCCTTGATGTAAGCCATCTGATTATATCTATTATTAATCATCAATATATTATGATGATACACTGTCACTAAATCAGCATTCAGAATAAATACTGAGATAAAATGATTTTTGCCTAATTTAGATAACAGCTATAGGAGATTAACTGTTTTCAAAGGCTTAAAGCAAGACTAAGGAGAAATTGCCATCTATCTGTTGTTCTACCAAAAGTTGTTGACTTAGGTAAATGTACTGCAGCAAGCCCAGCACCATGTCTGTACTCATAAATGAGGCACTGACTGTGTCTCTAGTCAATAAATTAATATTGCATTTACTTATTATTTTGTACAGTGGTGACCACAGACAAAAATTTTACTGGGGTCACAAAGAGATACTCATTCCTGTATTCAAGAATATGGCAGATGCCATGAAGAAACACCCAGAAGTGGATGTGCTGATCAACTTTGCCTCTCTCCGTTCAGCATATGATAGCACTGTAGAGACTATGAATTACCCTCAGGTATGTGGATAGGCAAGGATTTCTATCAAAGTAATCCTATTGAATTATTTGTGAAAATCAGTTATAAATGCCTCTTATTGTACCAGATATGATTTTTGCTAAGATGATGAGGCAATGTGTTGTGCTTCCCATCCTTAAATTAAACTATGGGTGGACAATTATCTGGATCCTAAGTTCTTTCTTTGTTGTATAAGATATCTCTAACATATTTACCCGAAATATTTTTGCCCTTGTTCAGGAGTCAATAGAATAGTAAAACACTTTGGATTTGCAATTCCAAATAAGTTTAGATATAATGTTTAGTCTGTCTTACATAATACTAGAAGAATTACTAAAATACTGTGTGTTAAGTACTGGTTGCTTTAAAAAATTAGTACAAATAGTATTACAAAAATTTGGTTGTTTAAGTACTAAAATTGTATTCAATTGTCAGGAATAAGTTTCAAAATCTAGGAACTCTCTTCTGTATTTTAATAACAAAGCAAAAACAAGTTTGTTTTTTGTACAATTTAGGTTTGTAAAAATCTTGAAATATTTTTTTCAAGTAACCATGTATGTTATTTGCCAATGTTTCCATGGAGCTGTATGTATGCTTCTATGTTAACAGAGAATGTAGTGAAATCCTGTTTAATTTGAGAAAATCAGCACTTCTATTGAAAAACCAGAAGCATATTTGCAGCATACAGAAATGGTCTGACTGAGACATCACAGAAAACAGTATGAAATCAAGTTATCTTGAGCCTGATTAGTTTGTGCACTAATTATGCCCAAATTTTACAGCCTGTACTTTCACAAGTCTCAGTGACTGTAAGAAGTGTGACATCAATATCAGATAATGGGGAAATATTTGGATATCAGCAAATCTAGGGCCATTTTAGAGTAATTTGATAAGCTTACTAAATTAATTGAAGGCAACTATTTTTTATCAATTGCACTTTTTAAAAAAACTGCTGTTGATTTTGCAATTGATAATACAACTGTGGAGCACTAAAAAGCCATTGTTTATGCTGCAAATTAGAAAACCTGAAATCAAACTGTATTTAGACATAACTTTGAACTATCATTAAGCTTAAAGAAAGAAGGAAGGAGAGAGAGAAAGAGAGGAAGGAAGGAAAGAATGAAGGAAGGGAAAGAAATAAAAAAATAAGAGAATGGAGCTTAATGACAATCATTAATTATTAAATCACTATTCAAAATTCACATAGTATGATGTTTAAACATTATCTTCTATCCTCAGTTTCCACGGTGTGCATGATTTTAAAAAATTGGAAAAGTCTGATGTAGTGGCAATTTTGGTTGAACAATGAATTTTCTTTCCTTGTCATTGTTTCCCCTCTTCCCAGTCTTAAAATCAAAGTTGAGAAAAATATGTTATTAGACTTATTTCCTAAATCTCCATTTCTTATGAGCAAAAAAAAAAAACACCACACACCCAGAAATCAAATTATTGGTGCTACTTTCCTCTTGGGCTTCAGATCCGTACGGTGGCCATCATTGCAGAAGGGATTCCTGAGGCCCTGACCCGCAGGTTGATCAAAATGGCAGATGAGAAAGGAGTCACAATTATTGGACCAGCAACAGTAAGAAAAAAAGCACTTCATTTGGATTATTTTTGTTTTCTTTTGGCTTTAAAATAGGCTTCCTTTTTTACAGACTTAGAACTTCTTGCTGCAAACTAAATGTATTCAAACTGTGCCAGCAGGCTCACTTTAGAACCTGTAGAGTTCTAAAGAGGAAAATTGTCACAAAGACTTGATTAATTTGTATAAATGCATCTTACTGGGGATAGTGAATCACTGATTAATCAGCACTTCGGAGTATTTAAACATCAGATCCTTCCATTCTCTTTCCATTCTCTTCCATTCTTCTTCTTGGTATGGCTGAGCTGAAAACTGGCCCATAAGCATTTGGTTGGTATATTTTTATGTATTTTTGCTAAGATTTCAGCACAAAACGTCTTATTGTGCTACAGATCTTATTTAATATTTGATGCTATCACCTCTGTGGCCCAAAATTTAGTGTGCATTGGCAATCCCAAAGTAAAGATCATTATCTCTTAGATTCATCAAGGCAGGAAATCATTTTTAAAATACTGCCTAAATTTTGATAAATGTAAAGTGTCCTATTCTATGATCAAATGTCCAAATCTTAATATCATAGGGCTTTTTTTTGTTATGACAACCTTAAAAATTATCGGCAAAAATAACTGTTTTTTCATCTTGCTTCATATAAAATATAGGTAAAAATGAGAGCCGATTTGGTGTAATGGGGTAAAGCACTAGATAGAAATTAGGAGACAGTCAATTCTAGCCTCACTTTAGCAGGAAACCAGCTGGGTGACTATGGATCAATCAATCTCTCTCAGCCCTTGGAGGAAACAACCACACTCGTACACACACATGCACAAAAAGGTAAAAATAAAAATGAAGTCTTCAGTCACATTTAATTCTTGAGGTCCTTCTGATCACACCATTGTAAGTTTTCTTTGCAATAGTTCAGAATTGGCTCCCTACTGCCTTCCTCTGAGAAATCATTTCAGCTTCTGGTTGAACCTACAGATCTGGGAAGCCTCAATGACCCTTTCTGTAAAGACCTTTCTCCTAGCCAGGTCTGACCCAATGTAGCTTTTTTTTTAATCAATCAGTTAGATGCTGCCCACAGATGTGCTATAAATGTTCATAGATAATGGGGAATGTAAATTAGGTAATGGGGGGAAATGAAAGATCATCTACATCAGTGGTGCTCTGCGAGAAAATTTTGGTGGTCCACAGAGAAATATCACCCCCAAAGCATCTCCCCAAAGCAATTAATCCAGGCTGCGCGGGAACACAGGGAACACAAGGCTGTGCCACCTACATGGCGCTCTCTCTCTCTCTCTTCCCCCCCCCCAACAACAGAGCTGAAAAGCAGGTTAGGGATGTGGCTGCCTTGGAGGGGATAGGGTGTGTGTGAGGGACGTGTGTGTGTGTGTGTGTGTGTGTGTGTGTGTTTGAGAGAGAGAGAGAGAGAACATCACCACCAGCCCTCTGAGGTTAGATTGGATCTCTCTCTCTCTTTCTCCCGCCAATGTCAGCAAGTCACTGTCAGTCAAAATTCATATTAGTGATCCGCGGGATTTAAAATTATGAGTTTGGTGATCCCTGAGGTCCAAAAGGTTGGTGACCCTTGGTCTACGTGATGCAACTATCCTTAGCTGGACCTGATTCAAACATTGTTTTAATTAAGGGATCTTGATATTTCAGCTCTTACTTTCTGTTCACAGGTGGGTGGAATTAAACCCGGCTGCTTTAAGATTGGAAATACCGGAGGCATGCTGGATAACATTCTGGCATCGAAGCTGTATCGCCCTGGTAGTGTAGCTTATGTCTCCCGCTCAGGGGGGATGTCCAATGAGCTCAACAACATTATCTCCAGGACCACAGATGGAGTCTTTGAAGGGGTAGCCATTGGTGGAGATAGGTAAGAGTAGTAGTTCCAAATATTTATTTTGCCTGTTTTGCCTTTTAAAATACTTTTTAAAAAAATTGTTCCCTTCTGCCCAGATATCCTGGTTCTACTTTCATGGATCATGTACTGCGTTACCAGGATACTCCAGGGGTGAAGATGATTGTAGTGCTAGGAGAAGTGAGTATCTTTTAATTTGTATCTTGTGCATAATTTGGAAATGGGATCTTTTCCTCTAATGGACTTTCTGTATAAAAATGAACTTGTGATTTATATTTTTGATGATTAGACAAATAGATTATATAAAGATTAGTAATATGTTACAACTTTAGGAAGAGAGCTTAAAATATATTTGTACTTTTAATGCTATGAAGAATATCAGAAATTACTACTTTGTATTTCTTCCAATTTTTTCTTTTCTTGCACTTTTTACTTTTTCTTTAATTTATTTTTATTTTTTTCTTCCTTTATATAATATACAGTTTTAGTTTTTATCTTGTTTAGTTTTATCTTGTTTTAATAAAAAGTATACAATTATACATATACACATAGAAATGGGATCTTTTCATTGATTTTGAAAAAGGAAGAGTAGATGACAATAAAAATAACATGATTGTGTTCTGCAGCCAGTGCCATAAAGCCAAAGACATTGGCTAGGCTTCCTGGCAAGTGCAGTTAGCAGGATTGGAAAAGCTACTGATTTTCTACCCTCATATATGCTGTGGAAACATAAATAATTTGTCTAGAATAAACTTACCAAGTTTACTAAATACCAAGACATTGCTGGAGGATTCTATATCCAGGTAGAGCTTTGGTTTCTTATGTCTAGCAGCTCTCCATCACTGGAGACCGTTGGACACATACTCCTTCGGTAGTCTTTCTGTAGAGATATTAAAATAAAAAAACTATATTTTCTTAATAATCAGTAGGTATCCTAGCTATTCTGACACTGCTTATCTCCAGTGGCTAGCTGCTTAAGCGCAGACAGATTGATTACAGTGCAGTGGGTAGATTTTGTATAGCAGCACTGGGGATTCGTTGGAAACAAGTGATCAAAACACCATAGTATTTTATACAACCAATGTAGCAAACCCTTTTGCATTACTATTCTTTTGCATTTTAGTATTTAATGACTGTGGGCCTCACAGTTTAAGGATTGATATTATAGCATAGTTAGCCCAAGTGTAACTGACAGATTGGATGGAAAATTGTGATTTTAATAGATTTTATCTGTTATTATTTTATTCTATAATTTTTAGCTGGATATTCATTGAGTGTTTTTATTTGTTCTGGTCTTTCACTGTAATAAACTTGGTTTGATTTGATTTGTATTATCTTAATTTTGATGTATTCTTATTTTACCTGCCATTTGGCTTAATTTAACATCAGTACAAAAATCTTAAAAATGTCTTCATCTTGATTTATTATTATTGCTGCTGTTTTATTCAGATTCAGATTCCACTCCATGTAATCAGGTGATTTATCTCTTTATCTAATCCTCTCATTTAATAGAATTAAAAGTAAGGCTGGATTGGTGAAATTGGTATAATGTCTTTTTTTAAAGAACGGCCAGTACAGATTACATTAATTCATTTGACTGCAATTTTGTTTAATGTTTTTAGATTGGAGGAACCGAAGAATACAAAATCTGTAAGGGTGTTAAAGAAGGCCGGATCACTAAACCTGTTGTGTGCTGGTGCATTGGAACATGTGCTACTATGTTCTCTTCAGAGGTAATATATATAGTAAAGAGGAAGTCATTGATACATTGGCAGAATGATTCTGCCAGTTCAAGCAGAATCCAAGAATACAAATCTTCATTAGTTTTGTTGCTAATACTCACTTGCTATTTCTTCATAAAATGAGACTTTGAGAGCTTGATATTACTCCACAACTCCATGAAAGATCCAATAACCACCTATTTGCCCCTTTGATAATCAACCAGTCATTGTACTTTCTACAGTATAATTGTCCATATTCACCATGCACTACTTTAATTCTTTAAACATTTATAAAACATGTATGAGGTATTAATTTCCATTCTGTGTAGTTATTGATCCACCTGATCATTAATATCTTCATCTGAGGCCAGGTATTCCTGCCAAATGAGATGAGACAAATGTCCACAAGAACCTTTTTCCAAAGAGGAGAGGGTTATCCCATATGTGGAATTCCTTCCACATAGGGACTCATTTGGTGCATATGGTCTTCTTGCTACCAAATAAAAATGCTTTATTCCATCATGCATTTTAGATGTAATTTTAGTGTTTTCAGTTATTATTCTATGTACTGTTAGTCTTCTTTTAATTGTATGACTGCATTGTTTTTACTATTTATAGCTAGCTTTATTTTGTTTTATTATACATTCTTGTTGTCATTATTCTGTTTAGTATTTTATGTTTCATATGTCCCTTCTTTATAACAGGTACAATTTGGCCATGCTGGAGCATGTGCCAATCAGGCATCTGAAACTGCTGTAGCCAAGAATAAAGCACTAAAAGAAGTGGGTGTCTTTGTACCTCAAAGCTTTGACGAGTTGGGAGATGTAATCCAGTAAGTGATGTTATGACAATAATCATGATATCTCAGAAGTTGGGCTTCTTAAAGACAGTCTGAGAAATAGTAATAAAGACAGTCTGAGAAATAGTAATATAGGATTACTCAGGATTTTAAGAATAGAATCAATCATCCTTTGATGGATTACATGGTGAATTGCTCCTAGAATTATAAATGACTTTACTATTATTAACTCTGGGCAAATAATCAGTAAACAGATATATGGATCAGACTACATGTTATAATCACCATAAGAATTGTTTTGCCCATTGCAAAGTCTGGAATATTCTTTACCAACTGGCAAAGCAAGGTGAGTAGAAATCTCACATTGCATGAAGTTATACAAATTTATGCTTGGAATAAGATGTTCAGAGAAGCCATTCAAAATAAATCCTGGTTTTAAAAAACCCATTGCTTAGTAAAATAGATGAATTACTAATGAATGAGGAAGTACTAGGTTTTGCAATGTATCCCCTATTATCATTTAAAGCACTAGCACTCCTACCTTTGGCCAGTGAAAATTTGAAACAATGGATTTGGTAAACTTTGTTAGCAGCATAAAATTATCAAAGTCCCTTGACTTAATGCAACTTTTAGACTGTTTCATATATCCTTTGCTTTACCCTGCCTATAGCCATTTCCACAAACTGATATACCCAAAGATTTTTCATTGAATAATTCATCAAATGTATATACTCAGGAAAAGGATATTGAACGTTACATAAAATTGTGTTTCTCAGTCTCAACAATGTTCAGATATGTGGAATTCATTTGACACGATTTCCTAGCTGGCAAGCAAGTTTACACATCCTAAAGTCTCTGAGCTTCAAAAACACTGAGCTACAACAAAACTGAAATGTATTGTTTTTTACTTGTAAATATAAGTACAAATAAGTATAAACACAGGGATTTAAAAGGTTTAATAAAAAAAACTATCCTCAAAAAGGAAAAGTCAATTGAAACTTTATTCAAGTATGCCATAATATGATGTCCATATTTCTTAAATATGGAGTTTAAGAAAATGAAGATAGCAATAGCATTTAGACTTATATACCACTTCATAATGCTTTACAGCCCTCTCTAAGCAGTTTACAGAGTCAGCATATTGTTCGTTTTACTGACCTCAGAAAGATGAAAGGCTGAGTCAACCTTGAGTCTGGTGAGATTTGAACTGCCAAATTGCAAGCAGTCAGCAGAAGTAGCCTTCAGAATTGGATAATATATACTGTTCTGAAGATAGATTTTAGTTGAGTTAGAAATTAAATTCTGCCAACCAGTTGCAAAGGTTTTTTTTATTTGGGGATTTATGGAATTTGAGAATATTGGGCTATAATTGTAGGAAAATATAAATATATTACAGGAATAGCGGACTGAGTCTTAATTGATTATTGACTTTGTAGAAACCTAGAGGTCACTATCCATGAGTATAAAGAGATGATCTTCAAAGCAGATATAACACAAACCCAGTACATAATCATTGGGTAAATCTGTAAGAAATTAACATTATTTTCTTTCCTTTCAATAGGTCAGTATATGTGGATCTGGTTTCTAAGGGAGTAATTGAGCCAGCACAGGAAGTTCCTCCTCCAACTGTACCAATGGATTACTCCTGGGCAAGAGTAGGTTTATTCTTAATAGTCTAGAAAAGGTACACATTGGAAGTGAACGGCTGAATGAGCTTGAAATTCTTAAAACGTACTATGTAGATCAGCGTTCCCTAACCTTTCTGGGTTGGTGGCCCGAAGAGGGGTAGAAGAGGGGATTGTTTTAAGTGATGGGCAGGTGCATATGCGCATGAACAGCTTCATTTAGCTGGCACAAAGTGGGGCTGTGAATGCCAGTGCCTGCCCCTCACATGAGTGGGGCTTTGAGTGCTAGCACCCATTGCTTGCACAAGTGAAGCTGCCAGTACCTGGCACTCAGATAAGTTGGACTGTACGCACTGGCCCATTATTCACCACTCACCACTTCTATAGCTGTCATCATGGAATGGTAGTGGGCTACAGCCACAGATTGGGAACCCTTGATATATAGATGATAACTTGTAAAAATGTTTACTGATATATTTGATTGTAATTAAATGGTTAGCTTAGTTCTCTCTCATTATTTTTTTTGCAAAAATGAATTACTTGAGTGAAGCATGGAGTGTGTGTCTGTCTGTCTGTCAGAACATACAATTAATAATATAATTAAAGATTGGAATAGTATACTTTGAATTTTGCTATTAAGTACCATAGGCAGGGGCACCAGTAAGTCAACACTGTTCCATGGAAAAGCATTTCTTTTACCTAGAAGACTAGTCCAAAGGGCCAACATATCCTGCATGTTCCCTGGAAACAAGGCTGATCCTATCTCTAGGCAAAAAGAGGTAGTTGATTTTCAGTATCATTTGACTTTAGATCTTAGGAACTGTGATGATTGGAGAGGTAGACATGATATGCTACTTAATCTCTCAAGTAGTAAAATATTTTGGACTAGATTTCAGCAGAACATACTATTTTTATAGAAAAATATTTATCTGTGTAAGCCTGATATGAGTCTAAATTGATATGAATCTACCAGCTCAAATTAAAAAATTTAAAAAAAAATCAAATTGAAAATTAAGACAGGGCTGCCATGTTTGGGATGTTTTAACCATCTGTTTTCTGTTTTTTAGGAGCTTGGTTTAATCCGGAAACCAGCTTCTTTCATGACGAGCATCTGTGATGAGCGAGGTCAGGAACTGATCTATGCTGGCATGCCAATCACTGAGGTCTTCAAGGAAGAGATGGGAATTGGTGGTGTCTTGGGTCTGCTGTGGTTCCAGAGAAGGTAAATTGTTTTTCTGGTGATTTAGAGGAAACTTAACAACGTTATCTTATCTTTCTTTTTTGAGAGCTTTGGGTGTTTTCAGGGTGGTGCTGATTTTGATTGTGAAAACAGATTTTAAATAACTGGAATAAACTTTCCATTGAAATATTCACTTTAACTATTGAGTGTTGATAGCTAAATTTCTGAGGCAGGTCTCTGAGAGATGCTGTCTAGCTCTTCTAGACAGAAATATGGGGCAAATAAATGGTATTTATATTCGAAAATTCCTTGAACGGTTGAGGGTTGAGTTGCTGACTTCTAATTCATTTCTGAAAGTTGTTCTTTTGACCATGGGTGTCAGGAGAAGATGACAAAAATGGAAATAAATGAGTAAAGACAGGATAATCATATAAATATATATAAAAGGTATAAAGGGTAAAATGGATGGAAGAGAAATGCTGACATGGCTTAGAGATGCAGGCAACCTGTTTATCTTCTAGAATAGGGGTGTCAAACTTGTGTCATCACAGCATCGGTACATGATGTATCGCAACTTTCCCCTTCACTAAACCAGGCATGAGCATGGCCAGCGCATGACACATCAGGCCTGTGGGTTATGAGTTTGATAGTCCTATTCTAGATGTTACTGCAATATATGATTATACCTATGACAATATTGATAATGATGGATTTCTGACAGTGCCCCCTGCTAACCCTTCTCTGTATAGTATATAACATAAGAAAAGGTATATCCTAAGGCCTAGTCTCATTCTGCAGAGTTTTGGTAATGCTCCATATGTTGGAAGCTCTAATGATGCACTGCCCTATGTAAGTGCCCACTTAAATATGCTTTTCAGCATTTTCTGCAGAATGTAGGACCATTTCTCTGCATATAGTGGATGAGGGAAGCAAGAATTATTTGAAACTGGAAAACTTCCAAAATATTCTGGTTTAGAGTCATGACAGATAATATGTAAGCCTTTTTACACAGCATATTTTAATATTTGAAAATATTATCCAAAAAGAAGAAAAACAACATCAATCTCACATTAACTACTACATATATTGTAGAGCATTTGCATTATAATAATATGTTTGGGATTAAATGGATTTTTACCCCTCTTTCCCTTTATCCCAATATTAATTTATGAAAACGTTTCATCAAAATGTGTGTACTATATTGACTGGTAGGTATTCTTGAGAGTTTCCTGGGCCTCTTGCTTTGAATATACTGCGATTTAGGAAAGTTTAGAAAGGACAAAATGTGATTTAACATTAGCTGACTAGATTGTGAGGAGTTGTGAGAGCTCCTCTGTCAATGGGACCAATGGCCAAGTAAGATATTCCTGACCCATTTTTAAAAATATTTCCTTCAGTAAATAGCCTATGCTGTTTCTAAATAGTTTTTAAACTGCACGGTATGCTATTTCTTGAAGAATAGCTTCTAATATGGAAACTACAAATGCTTTCTTAAATCATCTGATCTCTGTTGGCTTTCTGTAGATGCTGGTTGGGAAGTCTAGGTCTTGCAGTAACAATCTAACTGGCAGACATTAAATTGGAGAAGGCTACCTTAAGTTTTGAGTTTCTAGATGTTGTTTTTAAAAAAGGATGCCACTGTTCACCAATTGTCTTTGTAATAACATCTTAATAATTGACATGCAGTTCTAAAGGGAACTTTATGAAATCTTTGTCTCTTCAGGTTGCCTAAATACGCCTGCCAGTTTATGGAGATGTGTCTGATGGTGACAGCTGATCATGGTCCAGCAGTTTCGGGAGCCCATAACACTATTGTCTGTGCAAGAGCTGGAAAGGACCTTGTCTCCAGTCTCACATCAGGTCTACTCACAATCGTAAGCATTGCCAAGAGTGGATGAAATTAGTGCATTATACCATTTGTAGCCAGGGCTCTTACTTCTCTTCTTATAGTTCACAACGTATGCCAGTTTTGAAGAAAGACTCCTGGACTGAAGATCACTTCAGTTCTAGCATTCATTTGATGCTTCTGGAGCTGTGCTGACAAAGCTGATAACAAATAATTTTATATTTTAAGAGAAAGCTGCATTATATACAACACATTTTTGGAAATAATTAGTTTCTGCTGGTTAGTTCATGTAAAATGAGATCATTTTCAGTTTGCTTAGGTGAATTCAGCAGACAGAAGTAACTGGTTACTTAAATACACAGTCCTAACCAAAGATGATAAAATAGAAACTGTGTTGTTTGAATTTCTGGACTTATTGCTTGCCTGGTAGGTAAGCAATAAACCTATTTATTAAACTGGTGGTTTTTGTTTTTTGTTTTGAAATTGCCAGGATAAATTTGGTTTTGCTCAAGAAATTCTATTTCTTCACATGGATTTTGTTCTTAACTATTGCTAAGAACAGTAAACTTGTGACTGAATTCCATAAGCTAAAGCTATAAAAGGGACACAGACTGCATTGAAAAATGTTTCTTCCTATGATAGCTAACTCACGCTTCTGCTCTAAATGCCGTTGTTATTGAAAAGGCTAGATGCTTTTTCTAACCTCGATCTCATTGACATACTAATTTCATGACTTGTGCAGTATTTGTATCCAAAGCAGGCAAAGGAGTTTGAAATCACTGATGCACCCTCTTTGGATCTGTTGGGAGATGTTTAAAGAATGTCTGTTATCTGCTGTCTCCATTTCTCCTGCTTAGACTTTTAAGCTTGATCACAGGATCATCTACTCCAGAAGAAAAATATTTTCAGTTTTACTTTTTCTCTGCTTACCAATGTCCTCCAGGGAGATCGTTTTGGTGGCGCCTTGGATGCAGCAGCAAAAATGTTCAGCAAGGCATTTGACAGTGGCATCATTCCCATGGAGTTTGTGAACAAGATGAAGAAGGAAGGGAAATTAATCATGGGCATTGGCCATCGAGTTAAATCAGTAAGTTGCTTGCCTGCTTAGAGAGATGGTAGATTCCCACTGATAGTAACATAGCCTAATCCTGAATTCAGTTCAGGATTTCAAAGAATTTGGCCATGGTGTGAAAATATTTTTGATCCTGAGTGCTTGCTAGTTTTAAAATGTGTGGTTTCTTTTATTGTTTCTTTTAACTTTGTAGATCAACAACCCAGATATGAGAGTTCAGATCCTTAAAGATTATGTGAAACAGCATTTCCCTGCAACACCTCTTCTAGATTATGCACTGGAAGTGGAAAAAATTACTACTTCCAAGGTAATACCTTTTTGTGACAGTTTTAGCATGAAAGTACTTGGGTTCTCTATTTAAAACTACATCAGCTATTGTTATAAATATTTGTTCTATGTTATTAGCATGTATTTCCTATTTTTAAATATTGCCTTTCAATTATCTGGAAGCTATTCTTTTGCTTGTCTTAGACATCATGTAACATTGCATTAGCTTATAAAATGTTGTTTATAGAAATCTGAACCCAAAGAAAACATCATATGTTGCCTATATATTCAAGACAGAGAACTTGATAACAATATATACTTTAAACAGAAACAAAATAATCAGAGATAAAGGTACTATGATAGAAATTACTGCATAATTTAGTCAATTAATTATGTGAGGTTACACATAGGGAGCTTTACAAATAATAATTTAATTAATGGAATTAGGAATTACTTTCAAAACTCTACCTCCAGTGCAGCAATAAGAGATCTTAAAAATAATCATATATGGTTTATTACTTTTTGTTGTTTTTGAGGAGTATAAGTGTAACCATTAATAGATATCACCAATGCTGGTGATACTTTCATCTGGATTAAAAGTTCTTCTTATTGTTAAAATCTCATTTTTTCTCAACCTGCTTCAATCTAGAAACCTAACCTTATCCTGAATGTTGATGGGTTTATTGGTGTGGCCTTTGTTGATGTACTTAGGAACTGTGGTTCTTTTACACGGTAAGCAATCAATTTCTTATTAATCTTTGTTACAGTTTAGAAGCTTGGTTATAATAAATCTCCCCTGCCCAAAAATAATAATAGTTGCAGGCTTTCTGGATATAATGCATATGAAAGAAAATTTTAGCTTATTGACAGAATAGGCATTATAGCCAGTTTCATTCATTCTATTTAGTTTTAGGATTATATTTGTGCTGCAACTTTTTAAAAAAAGGGATAAATACAGTCATTCATAGAGAAATGCTAAAAATGACTGCCTCTAGACCATGGTTTATAATGTGGTTAATGAAAGCCTCACCAATATTCTAGGACCATGGTTTGTTATAAGATAGCTTTTATCCAGTGTTACATTATCCAAATATTGTTTAATTAATTAATATTTCAAAAATATAAGATGCAAAATTAGCTGAAAGCACAACTGCCTCTGCAAAAAGTAATTTACCTTCTCCATTTTTGTCTTCCAAAATCTCAGCCCAAATAGAATCTTTTGGGAATCAAAAAGGCTGAAGCAAGGATTATCTTTCCCCTCCTCTCTGCACATTGGTTTCCATGTTGTCAGGATCACTATAAGTTTTTATTGTTGTTTGCAAAAACAAGAACAAAGAGAACAAAAAGGCTGCTGCTTTTAAATGTCAGATCAGCCTGCAATAAGGCTAACCTTATTGCCGATTTGATCCTCGAAGAGAAGGCTGATCTGGCTTGTATAACCAAGACCTGGCTGGGCCCAGAGGGAGGTGTTCCCCTTGTGGAAATGTGCCCAGTGGGATATCGACCATAGCACCAGTCTAGACCTCAGGGCTGGGGAGGAAGTGTTGCTGCTGTTATCAGAGAATCTTTAGTAGTCTCCAGAGGCACTGTTTCACAATTGCCCATCTGTGAGATCCTTTTTTCTTAGGTTGGGCTCAAGGAATTGCTGCTGCTGTACCAGCCTCCCTGCTGCATGGCAGCTTCCCTACCTGGGGTCCTGGACCTCACCACAGGGCTGGTGGTGGAATTCCCCAGGCTTATAGTTTGAAGGGATTTCAACCTGCCTTCTCTGGGAATGGAGGCAGAGGTAGCCCGAGATTTCATGGAAACCATGGGCCTGTCCCAGGTCTTCCAGAGCCTGACTAGTAATAGTGGTCACACACCCAATTTGGTGTTCTTGTTGGAGCAGTGTTTACATGTCCTGGAATTGGTGGACCTGTCCTTGGTCCCTTGTCATGGTCGGATCATAGTCTAGTGGCAATGAGTTTCTCAAAAGCTGTACCACAACCCTCCACAGGGAGGGAGGACCTATTAAATTTGTCCACCCCTGTCAACTAATGGACCCGGATGGGTTCCAGAAGGAGCTTGAGGTTATAACTGCAGATCTACTGTGCAGTCCAGCTGAGCTCTTAGTCACTGTTTGGAATAGGAAGATGACTGAGGCACTGGATAGGATTGCACCCTTGCGACCTTTCCTCACCCATGGACCTCTCTGTGCCCCATGGTATACAGAGAAACTGAGAGGGATGAAATGCATGAGGAGACATCTAAAGCACCGTTGGCGGAAGACAGGGGATGAACTCGATCGAACACGGGTAAAAGCTGCTACTAAGGCCTACCTTGTGGTGATTCATGCAGCGAAGTGTAAATACTTCTCCACACTAATTGTGTATGCAGATAATTGTCCAGTGACCCTCTTTAAGGTGAGCTGCTTCCTCCTGGGGAAGGAGGAGATTGAGGCCCACCTGAAGGGACGTGTTGAGGAATTTGTGGATTTTCTGGAAGACAAAATCGCTCAACTTTGTTCCCAGTTAGATGCCGGCATGGTTGCTGGTCTGGTGGAAGCTTCTGAGGCAGGTTCTTGCCCTGTTATCTGAGAACGGTTTGACCCTGTTGCTCCTGAGGAAGTGGACAGGATACTAGGGAGTGTGCATAAGCATCTGTGTTTTAGACCTCTGTCCCTCCTAGCTTGTGAAAACTTCCCAGGAGGTGACAAGTGGGTGGACTCTGGTGATGATTAATGCTTCCTTACAGGAGGGGACAATGTCCCAGCACTTTAAGGAGGCTATGGTCCACCCTCTTCTTAAGAAGCCATTACTGGATTCCACCTGGTTGTATAATTTCCAACCTTCCCTTTTTGGGGAAGGTTGTTGAGAAGGTGGTCGTGCAGTAGCTCCAGAGGTTTATGGATGAAACGGATTATCTTGACACCTAGGATTCAGGATTCAGCCCTGAATTTGGTCACACTTTTGGATGATTTCTGGCAGGAGTGGGATGGGGGTAGTGCATCCATTGCTCTACTTGACTTCTCGGCAGCTTTTGATGCCATTGACCATGGAATTCTCCTGGGGTGGCTTTGGAGAATGGGAGTGGAAGGCCTTGTGCTGTCCTGGTTCACTTCCTTCCTCTACGGCCACTCTCAGTCAGTGTTGATAGAAGGGGAGAGATCCAGCCTCACCCACTGCTTTACTGGGTTTTACCAGGCTCGGTACTCTCTCTGCTCCTGTTCAACATTTATATGAAGCCACTGGGTGAGATCATCCATCACCATGGACTGAGGTATCACCAATATGCTGATGATATTCAGATGTATGTCTCAGCCCATGGTGCGTTAAGTGTTGCTATGTCCTCTTTCTCACAATGCCTGGAGGCTGTTAGAGGCTGGATGGGGAGCCATGTGTTGAAACAAAACACTTGCAAGACCGAATGGCTCTGGGTTTGGGATTTGTTGGCTCAGGGACAATTGCTACCTTTGGTCTTGGATGGGGTGGCACTACCCCAAACAGACCCTTTGTGTAATCTCAGGTTTTTGCTAGACTCACTTACTCCTGCTCAAAAAGCAGGTGGCAGTCGTGGCCAGGAGGGCTTTTGCGCAACTGAGGGATGTGCATCAAATATACCCTTTCCAGGACCAACAGTCCCTACTCACAGTTACTCATGTCCTAGTCACTTCCCATCTTGATTATTGTAACGTGCTCTACATGGGGCTGCCCTTGAACAGCATCCGGAAGCTCCAATTGATGCAAAATACAGCAGTCCACGTGGTTTTGTGCAGACCACAGTGTTCACATGTTTCGCCTCTCCTGCAGGAGCTGCATTGGTTGCCGATTTGCTTCCTGATGCAATTCAAGTGTTGGTTGTCCCCTTTAAAACCCTTCATGAGTTGGGACCAGGTGATCTGAAGGACTGTCTCTTGCTGGTCACATCTACCCGATCCATCAGAGAGGGAAGCAGGGAATGTTGTGGATCCCATCCCTGAGGAAGATACACTTGGTGGGACCCAGAAGAAGGGCCTTCCCCGTAGTGGCTCCCACTCTCTGGAACATCATTCTTCCAGAGATTAGAATGTTCCCCTTTCTAATACTCTTCTGGAAGACACTGAAGACCTAGTTCTGCTAGCAGGCCTGGAGAACCTAGAGGAGGATGAAGCCCATCAAATGCCTTGTGTGATGTCGGCAAGGTGGGGTGGGTGGGAGTTGGGGGTTGATTTCCCCCGGAGATTTTGTTCTATTGCATTTTATTAATTTACTTGATTCTTTTTTGTTAGTTTTTATTGTTTTTGTTTTTTTTTAAATATGGATTTAAATTCTGTAAGATGCCTCGAATCGCCATGGGCAGATAGGTGGCAATATAAATTCAATAAATAAATAAAAATTAAAAAAAAATAAAAACTTAAAATGGAGAGAGAGCACACTGGGACAAAGTTTGCAGGAATATCTGTTTCAGCAGCAGAAAAATCAGAGGCCAATACTGTACTGGCATGGTAATGATGTTTCTGGGACATAATAGATTAGGAATCCTGGCAATAATGATAGATTCTCATCTGTATCTGTTCCCTCTTTATTTTGTTAAGGATTTGGAGAAGACTTTTGCAAATTCTGAACTTTACATGGTTTTATCAGAGTATGCATATCCCCTATTCATGTTGCCTATTCAAGCTATTAAAGGATCCCCACTCAATACATATCTTCCTCATGCAACTGAAAATTCTGGGAGTTAAGGCTGACCAAATGTGAGGGATAGTATATTGAAGAAAGCAGGCATATAATAAGGCTAAGCACTTGAAATGGTTGCACACTGTACAGAAATTTAAAATGAATCAGGCGCTACACATATGCAAACTTACCAATGAAGTAATATTAGCAATAAACACAAACAAATCCTTTAGGGTCTTTCTAATTTATTTGTGCTGCCCCCTCTTCTTTGTACTCAACTTTAGTACAATAATGCTTACAGCTTTTCTTCAAAACTGAGAAGCAAAGTAATTAAATGCTTTATTATAGCTAGAAATTCGAGTATAGCAGGACTCTTCTGTCCTACAGCTGGGTAGAATTCAACATCAGGAGGACAGGATGGATATGTGTTTTCTGCCATATATGGACACCAAAATTGCAATTAAAGAATACTTAATGGCGGTATGTTGCCAGCAGATCACTTTGTGTGTCTTTGTATAGTATTTTACTTTAATTGATGTTACTTTGTTTCTACTTATGTGAATCTTCCCATGTTGTTAAATACAAAATTGGAACTGGAGGCCAGCCAGACCTTTGTCAAAGTGATTAGCTAGACTAGAACAATTGAAGCAGGGATAATGAAAACTCGGACAACAATCTTATGAAATATGCCACCTCAAAAGAGACACTTTTTAAAAACTATGTATGTTCTCTCCATTTAGAGGCAACTCCAAACTTTAAAGAAATTGGCAATCATATGTATAATTGCCTTTTAATAAGACAAGAATATATTCTAAACTTTTCAAAATCTCTGAAAGTTATTTTTTCCAATTCTGCAACCAAAGTTGCTTTATAAACCTCATTAAGCAAAGATAACATGTTACTAAGGTTTAAAGGAAAATAATACAGGCAAGGTTATCCTTTGAATTATTTAATATCAGTGGATCCCACTTGTGGGGATTTGATTTTTTTAAAAAAGCAGGGATAATCCTGTTTTATGATAATAGGAGAGCAGTTTTTGAGAAAACTTCATTTAATAACAATAAATCAAAATTGGGTGAATTCATTCAACCAGAATATGGAATAGGATATTTTGTGAACTTATGGCCTTGTCCCAATATCAAAGAAAATATACCATGTTTTTCTTGCCATTGTCTTGTAAAGTCTATTTTGCAGACTTGATGAAACTTTTATTTAGCTGGTTATAAAAATGTCTGTTTTTCTGCAAATACAGCTTACTATATAATTTTAAAGTGTAACATTTAAATAAGTATCATTTGTTTTTGTTTTTTACTGCAGGGAAGAAGCTGATGAATATATTGAGATTGGTGCCCTCAATGGCATTTTTGTGCTTGGCAGAAGCATGGGTTTTATTGGTGAGTCTTTTATGCGGTTAAGCCAGGTGAATGATCTTGAGCTAATTACTCTTTCAGCTATGGGAAGGAGGCAATATTCCAGGCAACATCTGGATAGAAAAGTGCATGCAGTATACATGGAAGAGGATTCTAATCCCCTACTACTTGAGCAGATCTTCTGCTCCTTGGTTCATTTAGAACAGCTGTTTTTCTATGGGCTATCCCTTTTCCCCCAAAATTCTAGACAACTAAAAGGAGCATAGCAGAGATGTAATGAATATAGCACAGAGGTTACAAGAACACAATTTTTGAACCCTCTTTCCCTAATCTTGTTTTTAGTGGCAGCGAGGGGGAAGGGCAGTTGACTTTAATGGAGACATATGTTAATTTTGTCTGTTATTTATTTTAGAAGAGCAGAATTATTTTAGGGGCTTCACAAATTGAAGGGTTTCTTGTTTCTTCTTTAAAGTTTAGGAAACAACCCAAACTATCTCTATTAAAGACCATAAGCCTTCTGATTTGTACTTTGTCCTCTGTCTGTGTAAGTGCTCTGAGATTTGGCTAGTGGGTATTTGGAATAAATAGAATGAAGTTCAGTTTTCATCATTTATGTCTTTTTAAAGACTACATCTAAAGAGAAATATTAAATAAAAACATTTTATTTTAGGACACTATCTGGATCAGAAAAGATTGAAACAAGGTCTGTATCGTCATCCTTGGGACGATATCTCTTATGTCTTACCGGAGCATATGACTATGTGAAAAACTGAATGGAACAAAACAAATTGCTTTTATAGAAGACCAATAAATATGACTACACTATATATGGCTTGGTTGTAAAACAGACTGAGTTGAAATTCTATATAAGGCTTTTCTAGGCTTAGATGTGGATTCCATAAATAATGATAAACCAAAACATACTTCCTGTTGTATTTAATATATTAAAGAAGTTGCACTGTCTTTGCTTGTTCCATTATGCATGTTTATTTTGTCTTCATTCCCTCACTTCAGTAATTCGGGCCAAATGTTAATGTTTTTTATCTTTATCTGTGACCTCATTAGATTTGAAAAGCTAGAGAAGGTCAATGTACCTGTATGATCAAAATCTTTAAAAACTTTCCTTCCAAGCTGTGTATAATTTTCTGATAAATTTGTCCTCTCTGTATCCTTTATTTTATATTAATCATTAGCCTTTATTTCTGGTCTGAGGGAATACATCTGATTTGATAATAATCTGATTTGGTATAATAATTTTAAAAAATGTAAAACTGGTAATATAAGCTCATGTTCAAATGTGAACGTTGTGTGCATTCCAGTTTTGGTATGTATGCAGGTAATACTTTTAGTTGCACAAACACAAGTCCTAATATTTTTGCAGACTGTGATCTCTGAATATATCTGTGTGCACAAGACACTTCATCTCTGGATCTTTAATGTACTCATAACAATATTCAGTTCTCTGTTTATGTATTACAGCCTGACTCAAATAAAAATGTACAATAATAAATCATCTTTGCTAGATTTTGTGTTTAACCAAATTTTGTCTGAGAGAAAAAAGTGTTAAGGTAATGCTTATTATTTCAACATAGAGACTAGTGATTTCCAACTGTCTGGTGTTTACAAACCCATGAAGAAAGCTCTCCCTCCCTCCCTCATCAGTGGAGTGCCCCAGACCTATAGTTCTGGATGACTTCAACTTGCCTTTCCTGTGTTCAGCTTCAGAAGCAACTCAGGAATTCATGATCTTCATAATGGCCATGGGCCTATTCCAGATTGTCACAGATCCGATTCTTGTGTCACACACCAGATCTAATATTCTTATCAGAGCAGTGACAAGGTGTTCTGGTGGGTAATTAAATATTATCCACCCTATCATAGTCAGATCACACCCTGATATCCTGAGATTCTCCTACACTACCCATCTCTGCTTGGAAACTGGACCCATCAGAATAGCACCCCCCAAGACTAATGAACCCAAATGGGTTTCAGAACTGGGGGATATCCTAAAGAATTTGCTGCATGGTCCTGCAGAAGCCTTACTAACAATCTAGAACCAGAAAGCCACAAAGAAGGTCAACCTATTCTCCAAAGCACAGAAGACAAGAGAACAAACAATGAATGGAAACTAATCAAGAAGAGAAACAACAAAGAACTAAGGACAAATTTCCTGACAGTGAAAACAACTAAACCAGTGAAACAGCTTGCTTTTGGAAGTTGTGGGTGCTCTTATCACTGGAGGTTTTTAAGAAGAGGCTAGACAGCCATTTGTTTGGAATGGTATAGTCTTCTCTTTGAGAAGGTAATTGGACTAGAAGACCTCCAAGGTACCTTCCAATTCTATTTATCCTATGCCTATTCCTATGACTGTCCCCTCTTATTCTAGTCTATTCGACTTTAACACATTTGGCTGAGATTAATCTGTGTCCTAATACTTTTTCATATAGGACTTCTACTCTTCTTTCAGCCATTCTAAGTTTAGGTTAGGTTAGGTTCAGTTAGAGTTAGATTTCTTTCACAACCATTTTTCCATTCATTCTTGACACTCATTTTCAGAATTTTTTATTACTGCTGCATCTTTCATTGATTTAGATTTGCTCATAAATAATAAGATCATACTGCAGACTTTTGCGACATAAACAGGAAGAATGAATAAACATGTTAAACTAAAATAGGAATTTACACTAAAGAATCATAATTTTAAGGTCTGTAAATGAGCCAGTCACCTTTTTTGTACTCTTCATGTCATCTAATACAATAATTTCTTCTCTGGATGATTAAAGAGAGAGAGAGGGAGGGAGAGAGAGAATGAGTGTGTGTATATATATTTGGTGATTTAAAGTTCACTAAATAAATACAAATTGCTGACATAATGTCATATTTAATAAGATGCTATCTTCCTCCTCCCCATACTATTTTATGATTTTGCTATATAAGCTATATTCAAAACATTATATATGAACTTTTAGCATAGTCAGAAAAGCAAGAATAATTTATCACACAGGAGTGCTATTCCTGCAAGTCTTACAACTCAGCATGTAGTTCCTCCTTTTCTCATCACAGCATTGGGATGAATATTTAAGCATATTGATCTCAACTGCCTATCATGGCTCATCTAGACACATCTGATCCACTAAGGAAACATATAGGCAATCTGGTCAATATGTTAAAAACACAACAAAACCCAGTTTTATTTCAACTTAGCAACTGCCAACATCCAAAAACCTACAAATATGTACAATACTTGGGACCTTAATTGGATGAAGAAGCTGACAGTATTTTTTCTACAGTGGTATCCATTTGGCATTACAGTTTAAGGTGTTTTGTTTAACTAGCTTTGATTTGTTCTGCTTTCTCTTTATTTTGCAACTTGGGAAAAAAAGACTAAAGAGACCAAAAATAAGCAGGAAGCCAATTTTAAAAAACAAAAATTGTGAGTTTTTTTTTGAACCATTCCTACATCTATGATCGCAACCAGTGACTACTAAAGCCGGAAGAATAATATATTCATATCTCTATGGTCGTGTAAGTGACGTAATTAGATTTAGCTACGGGAAAACTTTGAATCAATTAAAAAATAACCAAGATGGTGGCAAACTGGAGGTGCTTAGCCAGATGTCGACCTCTCGGGCCTGGAGGGCGAGGCGGGGCCAGACTCAGAGCCTGACTCGGAGGTGTTTTCGTGTGTGGCCCACTGCTCCGACCTCGCCTGCCGCCAGAACGAACAGCGGCGGTTAGGCCTCTTCTGTGACGTCACGTTAGCCTTCAGTGGTGGCAGCAAGGAGGAGGAGGAGAGGGGAAGGGGCGGGGCGGGGCCATCCGCGGCGCCGAACCCCTGCCGCGAGTGTTCTGGGCTCACCGCTCGGTCCTGGCAGCAGCCACCGAATACTTCGCTCCTCAATCCGATACCCTAGAAACTCAACACTGTCAGTATATAAGTGACATTTATTTTTTTTCACCTTAAGTCCTGCCTCTTGGGAATTTTTTAAGAACACATTTTAAACGATCCTGCAAGATTTTTTTGTAGGGGCTGCAATTAATATGTCATCAAAATACGGAACCACGCCCTTGATTCCCTGTAACAACCTTTCCATGATGCTTTGGAATATCCCCGGGGCTACACTAACCCCAAATTGCAATCGAATACATTTAAAAGCACCTCTGTGCGTTACAATTGTTTGGGCTTGGGCCGTCTTTTCATCCACTGGTAGTTGTTGATAAGCTTGAGCTAAATCTAATTTAGCGAAAACCTTTCCGCCCCCCCAAGGAATGGAGGAGGTGCTGCACCACCGGAATTGGATACGCATTCTGCTGTAGGGCGTGGTTTAAAGTGGCCCGGTAGTCCCCACAAATTCGGATTGACCCGTCTGGCTTAATGGGCGTTACAATAGGGGTTTCCCATGGAGAGTGATCGATGGGCTTCAACACCCCTTGAGCAATTAGCTTGTCGAGTTGTTCGTCGATCTTAGCTTTAAAAGCAAATGGAACTCGACGGGGCTTCAAGCGAATTAGGGCTACTTTTGGATCTAGACTAAATGAGATTGGGGTCCCTTTATATGAACTCAGAAATAAGATCTTCCTCCCACTCACAACCACCGACTCGGTTCACGCCGGCCACTTCGATGCCGAGTGGCGCGAACCATTGGAGGCCTAATAGACTAGGCCTATCTCTATCGATGATCGTTAGAGGTAAGTACGCTGTATGCTTTTTGAAGGAGACTCGGACTCAGCAGGACCCGACCACGGGGATTCGATTTCCTTGATAGTCCTTGAGGATGAGGTGTTGAAATTGGAGGTCTTGGTGTTGGATTGTGGGGATAAGTTGCTTGAGTGTCTTCCAAGACACCATCGAGAGGGACGATCCCGAGTCGACCTCCATGTGGCAAGGCTGGTTCTCGATGGCTACCGTGACTCGAATTTTCTTAGTGTCCAAAACTGAGGCGTGACCTATAGTGATAGTATGGTGAGCCTCTTCTTTTTGCAAAGCTCGATTTCTGTAGGAGTAGTTTACTGGTTCTCGCCTTACAGGACGGTTTCCTGTCGATTGGCGATAGTTGGCCCCTTTTGAGGCCTGGCTGGGTCCTGGTAAGCTGCGGCAGACCCGGTTGATGTGGCCTCATTTCCCGCACTCATGGCAGAGTGCGTCGCGGAATTTGCATTCGGCCCTGGCATGGTTTGCTCCACAGCCAGCGCAAGGGCATAAGGGCTTAGGGCGAGGGTCCCGGTCGGACTGCAGTCCATGGACCCCTTCTTCGTCGCTGTCTGATGACGAAGAGAGGTCCTCGTGGTGTGTTGTTGCAAGCTGCCCTTCTGGGTTGGGTAAGATTTCGCCAGTCGGTTGTGTTGCCAGAGTGCGGCTTCGCCGTAATTGTGCAGCCGACTTTTTGGTCGCCTCAGCAGCCATGGCTTCGACGATGGCGTCAGCAAGGCTGATGTCGCCTTTCATCATCAGCTTGCTTTGCATGCCTAGTGCATCTAATCCCAGAATTATTCGATCTCTTAGTGCTTCTTCTAAATCGGCGAAAGACGATGCCAACAATGGAACCATGTCCAGCGGCATCGTACCACCCACTCCGTTCGATCCAAACCAAGAGGATTGGGAATCCTACATGGATCGCTTCCAAATGTTTCTTGAGACGAATAATTTGAAGGATGCAACACCAGCAAAAAAGCGGGCACTGTTCCTGACGCACTGCGGCCCAGCTGTATTTAAAATGGCTAAAGCATTCGCCAAACCTCGAGAAGTGAAAGCCATGAGCTGGGACGACCTCGATCCCATCCTTGTCGCCAGTGTTAAGTACTTGGACATGTGTTGGAGTAAATGGAGACAGCCTTTGAATGTGAACTTTCAGCTCTTTATTGCATAGTGACTTCTCAAAACAATAACAGTGAACTCTGCCTTATATAGGCAACCCTTGTGAGAATTGTTCAATAGCGAGCTATGAACGCTAGCTCTTTAAACCAATAATAATCCTCTGTTAAGGGCCAATCGGATTCCTAAGAACTAACCAATCCGATCTGGCCGCCTAACAGCCAATCAGAAGTGCAGGGCCAGAACCCTGCACTTTACCTCAAGCTCATACTTTATTAACTATGGAACATACACAACACTTTTATACCCTACCTGTCCTCCCCCTCATAAGAGGGCTTGGCTCACATTCTAACCTATCACAAAACAATACAAAACAGAAGCACAATCCCTTATATGGCAATCCAGCAGTTATGCAGCATCTGGCACGTATACCCTCCAACTATCTAGGCGCCCCCTTGTCTGATGAGGGCAACTACCTGTTGAGCCTGGTCCCCCAACCAATGTTAAGGAAACACGCTAAACAGAATGTGCAGCGTTAGTCAGTTAGGCAGACAGGTAAATGTGTGATATAAGTTTGTATGTTAGTTAACACTCAGTAAAAAACAGATACGCTTGTGCTATCAAAATATAGTTTATTCCATTTAAGAGTTATAGCATGGTCAAAAACTGTCCATTAGTCATGTATCATTTCAATCAGTTCATTCGGGGATACTCAATTTGCAAAGTCCGTGTTGAATATTCAATGTCAGTTCACTTACAATAAATCAGTCCGTATTATCTCTTCTCACTGTTGAGAAAGCAACACTCCTTTCTCTTTCCCGTTCCAGTAGAAAAAAAACACAGTCATCAATCCATCCAGTAATTAGGGATCATTAAGCCAGAGAGCAAGCTGCCGTTGTCTTGCTCCTTTTATGGTGCTTTTACAACCACACCCTTAATTACATTCTTGTAGTTAAAGTTACACACACTTTAACCAACAAACCATAATAACTTATTTATTATTTTACCTAAACCAGTTAGGGTAAACAATGTTATCGCTAACATCCTCCCCTTTTGGGTAATAATAATAATATAACCATTTACACCTTTAAATCATAGTTGTTACAACTCTCTTTAAACTTGACTTTACCTTGAGCTTTTGTAAACTGGTCTGCAATGTTTTCTTCCGTCATGCAGTACTCCAGTTTAATTAGACCATTCTTCACAGATTCTCTAACATTTAAGTATTTTAAATCAGTATGCTTTGATCTAGTTTTTACAGCAATATTAGTAGCCAACTGTATGGCTGCCTGGTTGTCCTCGTACACAATAATGGAATCTTTAACAGTTACACCCATGTCTAATAATAACTGTTTGTACAGAATCAAGTCAGTGCATAGTAATGACAGACATGAAAATTCCGCTTCCATCGTGGACAAGCTGATATGCTGTTGTCTGATTGACCTCCACCCTATTAGTGTCTTACCAAATAATATAGCCATTCCAGAGGTTGATTTTCTAGTGTTTATGTCAGTTGCAAAACTTGCATCTGCATAGGCACCAAGATTCAAATCACCCTTTGACTCGAAATACAATGCATGGTGCATTGTTCCTTTAAGATATCTTAAAAGTCTCTTTAATGATTGCCAATGACATTGATGTGGATCTGAATTAAAATGTGTCAGTTGATTTACACTATAAGCTATATCTGGCCTAGACCAATTGCTTATATATGATAAGCTACCGATCAAAGATTGATATATGGACTTATCGAATTTGGGACTTTGAGCATCAGTTTGGCAAACTTCCTGACTCATTGGAGTTTTTGCCAGTTTACAGAGTTCCATTTTATACATTTTAATTAATTGGCAAATTTTATCTTCTTGAGATATCTTAAATCCATTTTTTGTTTTGTTAATTGTCAATCCTAGATACCTTTTAATCTCACCTAAATGCTTTAATTTTATCTTTTTAGCTAATAATGATCTAATCTCATTAGCTTCATTATTAGTTTTAGTTATCAAAGCAATATCATCTGTAAATAATAACAATAATGACACTGTTCCATTATTTTCTCTTTTAAACACACATGGATCTGCTAAACCAGATTTAAATCCTATATTATTTAATTCTTTCACAATATATTGGTTCCATTCATAGCCAGATTGTTTCAATCCCTAAAGACTCCTTTTGAGTTTCCAACAATCATTACTATTTAATTTATTATCTTTTATACCAACTGGTTTTTTCAAATATATAGTGTGCTGCAATGGTGCATGCAGATAAGCAGTTTCTACATCTAAATGGTAAATGATAAAGTTTTTCTTAGCTGCCCACACTAAAGCTGCTCTCAAGGATGTTGCTTTAAGACTTACCTTTAATGAATTTAGTTTCTTTTCCATTGCCTTTTGCCAATTCTCCTGATCCTTAGCAGGATACATCCTAAGTTCATCTACACTAGTTGGAACTTTAGTTACTTGGCAAACTATACTTGCTTGATATCTATCAGGTGGTCTAGTAACATGTGTAGAATGTCTAGGTATTACAGGACTTACAGGTGGACTTTCCTTTACTACCTGTTCTTGATTATCTAACTCTTCCTGATCAACTGTTTCCTCTTGTTCTGGTCCTATTTGTTCTTCGTGGACTTCTTCTTTAATTGGACTCTTCTTATAACTAGTCTTTTCTTTCTGCCTTTTGTAGGGTTCAATAATTACATCATTATCTAAATTTTGCTCTAATCTATTACATCCTACATGTTCTAGGAATTTTGCACTAGCACTGCAGTAAACTCTAGATGTACCTGGTTCCCAGAATCTATAAGATCTGTGATTGGATTCATATCCTACAAAAAATAATCTTTTAGCTCTATGCTGTCCTTTGTGTCTGAGTTGTGTAGGGATATGCACCCATGCTGGTGCTCCAAATGTGTGCATGTAACTTAAATTAGGTTTCGTACCATGCCAGGGTGTGAATGGTAATTCACCTGTTGTTGAATTAACATTATTTAATATATGATTACCACACATTATTGCTTCTCCCCACAAATTGTCAAGTAATCCTGAATCAGACAACATGGTACGTGCCATTGACTGCAGTGTTTGGCCTCATCTCTCTATAAAGGCATTATGTTGTGGCCTGTATGGTGCAGACTTTTTATGTTGAATACCTAACATCCTAAGTCTACTCTGGAATTTATTATTTGTAAATTCCGCACCATTATCTGTTATAAGAATTACTAATTTCTTTTTAGTTTTCCTTTCTACAAATTTTAACCAATTAAAGAAATTTAGATACGTTTCAGTTTTGCTCTTCATCAAATAGCAGAACCCATATCTAGAATAGTGGTCCATTATACTTAGTATGTGTCGAGCACCTCCTACACTTGGTTTTTTCGGACCTATTAAATCGGCAAAGACTACCTCTAAAGGCTCTTTGGTAGTAAATCCATCAACTCTATTTGCCGGTATGACCCTTGCTTTTGCTTTGATTGCAAGCAGAACATTGCAAATACTTATTAGAAGGTTTCAAACTTATTCCTTTAGATAGTTGAACAGTTCTCTTAAGCATTTTAAAATTTAAATGCCCTAGCCATCGGTGTAACAAGTGAATACATTCATCATGAGGTTTCTTATTATAAACCATGCTAGCCACCTCTAAACCATTATCATTTAACACATTCAATTCACCTCTTAAAGATGCAATAATTTTCTTATCTTCTTTTTCAATTTTGCAGTTATCTCCCCTAAAGGTAACTATATATCCTAGTTTAACCAAAATTCTAACTGAAATTAAATTAAACTTAAGTTGTGGTACATATAACATTTTTACATTCTCTTTTATGCAAGAACAATATGCTATACCTTGACCTTTAGCTTTCAGTTTCCAGCCATTGGCGAACAATATCTGCTGTGAACTCATGGACATTTTAACAAAATTTTTGTTATCATTTGTTATACAGTGGGATGCTCCACTGTCAACCACCCATAAATTATTTTTTACAGCTCCATTACCATACATGGCTAACTCTAAATTTTTATTTTTCCTTTGATGACTTTTAGTATTCTGGCCAGCGTTCTGGCGCTTTGCTTTTTTACAAAATCTTGCGAAATGTCCTCTTCTTCCACAATTAAAACACTTTTTAATTGCGTATGCAGTAGGAGATTCAGTATCTTCTTTTTGAGGTTGCTCCCTCCTTAACTGGTGTCTTTCAAGTCTTCTTCTGGCCTCTTCAATCAATCTGCCAGTGATATCAGTTAAAGTTAGATTTTCCTTAGGCAAAATTTCAAGAGAAGTGACGTAGTTATCAAAACTTTCATCTAATGAAGACAGAATTATGTAGACTTGGTGTAGTTCAGAGAAAATAAGCTCTTTCTTGTGCAGTTCTTGAAAAATGCTTTTCATAATATTCAAATGATTCAGCATATCACCATTCATTTGGAGATGCGTCCTGAAAAGCTTCCGTGTTAGATTTATGTGAGCACCAACGTTATCTCAGACATAAATCCTCTTCAGCTTCTGCCAACACCCAACAGCTATTTGTTCTCCGCGGATATGAACAAGTTGCTGGTCAGATAGTGTTAGTCCTATTATGCAAAGAGCTTGTTCATTCTTCTGCTTAAAGTCTTCTATCTTTTGACTATCTTCCTCAACCTCCGGACCCCATTCCTCTATGTTTGGTGGGTTTTCAATTATGTTCCACAGACCTTCTCTTCGTAGAAGTAGACTACATTTCATAAACCATGAAACATAGTTCGTTCCATCCAGCTTGGATATAAGGGACAAACTTTGTAGATTGACTTGTGCCATGTTTTCTATATATGGATATAAAACTATAATTAATAAAACACAGCTGTCTGTTTACTGTAACCTGTAACAACACAAACTCTCACTTTTTACATAAATCTGTTTTATCCTAGTTAAACTGACTTTGCAGCCCCTGGGCCCATAACCTTTATTGAACCTGGTCCCCCAACCAATGTTAAGGAAACACGCTAAACAGAATGTGCAGCGTTAGTCAGTTAGGCAGACAGGTAAATGTGTGAAATAAGTTTGTATGTTAGTTAACACTCAGTAAAAAACAGATACACATTTGCTATCAAAATATAGTTTATTCCATTTATGAGTTATAGCATAGTCAAAAACTGTCCATTAGTCATGTATCATTTCAGTCAGTTCATTCGGGGATACTCAATTTGCAAAGTCCGTGTTGAATATTCAATGTCAGTTCACTTACAATAAATCAGTCCGTATTATCTCTTCTCACTGTTGAGAAATCAACACTCCTTTCTCTTTCCCGTTCCAGCAGAAAAAAAACACAGTCATCAGTCCATCCAGTAATTAGGGATCATTAAGCCAGACAGCAAGCTGCCGTTGTCTTGCTCCTTTTATGGTGCTTTTACAACCACACCCTTAATTACATTCTTGTAGTTAAAGTTACACACACTTTAACCAACAAACCATGATAACTTATTTATTATTTTACCTAAACCAGTTAGGGTAAACAATGTTATCCCTAACACTACCCAACTTCTAACACGTACACATTCTTGCCATTGCACATTTACACATTCTTGTCAATGCCCCCCATTGTTCTACCCACATCCTGTTTATCTCTCTTGTGCTCAACTGGGCATTTCCTTATCTGGAAGAATTACTGAGTTTGAGACACTTTGTTACATGACTCCTCAGACCCAGTCAACATGTCTTTTGTCCTGCTCACAATCCCCCTTTTTCTCGTTCCACTCTTGTCTCAAACTAAAGCAATAATTTTCCAGCCTCCTCGTCTTCTAATATGGATACTGGTTGGTATAATCTTAGTGCCATAATTTGTTCAGTAACTTTTCTCTTGACTAACAAGGAGAGGGTGCTAGTTATGGTATGGATGAATATGGAAAGGATGCAGGGAAGTATGACACATCTCGCTGCAATGATATCGATGAGGGTCACTATGGCTTGCAGCCCGGGAAGTTTAGGAAACCAAGATCTGAACAAGTTTCCCATATTAAATCCTTCCCAAGTTTGCACAGGCACATGAGCTACCTTCACCATGCGATCCACTATTTCTTGGATTACCTTTCCACTTCATCTATTTCGATGCAACAATTTGTTAAATTGAACTTCCCACATACCTCTCCTTCCTTAGCGAGCAAATAGTCCAGGGCCAAGCGGTTCTGCATTATATAAGTTCTTGATCTAGCATTTTCTTTCGCTAAATGGGTCATAGCTAATATAGTTTCATTAGTAATTATTTCTACAACAGCTTGCAAATGGATTAAGCGATTCAGTAGATAAATGGGAGTTCGGTATCCATAAGTTCCATCCTCCGCCCACATGGCCGGTCCATAACGATGAATTATCCTCTCAGGGGGCCACTCAGCATCTTTCCAGTTTCCTCTGTGCACATCCTTTGTACTTCGTTTAGCCCTGATGTTCCCTACCTCTTCATATACTGGGACCCCCAATACCTGTCGGTTTTTTTAAAGGTAACAGGAAGAAACTAGGCCTAATGGCCCCCAGATCGCATGAACCAAACCATTTCGCAGGGAGGATATTATATGCATACCTGCCACAAATCCAATGCAGCCCATTGGGGGTTATTCAGGGTTTCTGTTCCTTAGGTGCTTTCAGAAAAGTCATTTTGCTTACACTTTCCAAGGACCTTGCTGGTTCAGAGATGTTCCCTCTGGACCACCAAGCCTGGTTCTCCCATACCCCTAGACACCGCAGTGATCCCACATTGATGGTTCGATCTGTGGTTTGGTTTCTCTGGTAACATACATTTCCTACTAGATTGGTGGTAATAGCCCATACTTCTTCTCCTTTTTGCTTAAAGGTATAATTGGCCTGGTTCTCTGCTACATAAGCGAAATTAACCTCTTGGACCTCCCATGGCCACTGCTCTCCCATGTTGGTTCCACCACACACAAAACAGTTCTTGACCATCAATTCTTTAGCAATAGTTTCGGCTAGGGCCAGGAACATATTTTGAGCTTTTGGGGGCAAGACTACGTCCTGTAATTTCTGAAACTCCTGGTAATAAGAGTAGAACAGAGAGTTTTCGATAGGATTCAGACTATGTTTGATCACCTGAATCTTGAGCTTCACGGATGGGTTGGCGCCCACCCCGTCTATTCCTAACCCATTTTCATCCTGATATCCTTTCCAGGTCTGGGGTTTCAGCCAATTTTCAGGGATTGGGAATGTAAGATTAATAGGATTACACTTATGACGAGGGCAATTGGCATCGGGTACCCTCAGCCTATTCATATACAACATCCTCGCACTTTCTAATGCACTTGTGATAACCTTTGGGCGTACCGTTAGCCCTCTTGACTGCAAACTTATACATTTCTGCCAGAGTAACCCAGTACAGAAGGTGCCATCACTACAGTCAAACCTCTTTTGCCTAGCACAAATATATTTTTCATTTTTTGCGTATGTTCTCCTCCATTCCACAGACCTACACCCATTATCTCCCTCGTCCATTGCCTCACAAGCATCAAAGATTACTGACTGTGATACCTTTGGATTATAGAAGTCATGGTTTACCATTATCTTATTCCCTGCCTGAATCTTTATGGTGTACCTATGTGTGGGACCGTTCGGGTCATAACATTTGACATTCCCTCCATCCTTACAAATGGAGTAAGATGTCCCATTGTAGATACAAGTCCCAGAATCTTTTCTCCTGCAACTCAGTTGAGTATGGAAAATCAGAGTCTTTGTCACTTGTGTCCTTGTCTTTGTTGTTTTTATGCACTGATCGCATTGTCCCTCCGTCTTGTCTTTTGTCTCCATCTCAGTCTCTCCTCCTATCCTGCTCATAAGTAAGTAGATAGTCACTAGGCAAATCAGCTGCATGTTACTGCTTCAGAGTTAACTTCAACGGCTGACCGTCCACTGGAATGGCCTTCCAAGATTTCTCAGGTTCCAGTGCCTTCTTGACTCTGCTATAATGTATCCAGCCTCCTTCTTGAGTGCGAACTGTGGATTTAGTAGTCAACAGCACCTGGTACGGGCCTTCCCAGCTGGGCTGCAGCTTCTCACTCTTCCAAGTTTTTATCAGGATCCAGTCTCCAACTTCATGAGGATGTTGACTGCCAGCTAGTGGTGGTCATTGCACCAACAATCCCTGTTTGTGGAGAGAAGACAAAGACCGGGACAGTGCCAGCAAATATTTCCGAAGGAACAAATCCTTGAACTCTAGTATGGGATTGCCTAGTTTGGCTAAATAGGGCCTTCCCATCATCATTTCAAAAGGGGAGACCCCTGTGTCTTTCCTTGGACAATTCTGATCCTAAGCAGGGCTAGGGGAAGATTCTTTGTCCAGGGTAGACCATTTTCTAATTGCAACTTGGTCAGGTGTTTCTTTAATTCGCCGTTTGCTCGTTCAACCCTCCAACTCGATTCAGGATGCCATGGGGTATGTAGCTCCCATCTCACCCCTATAGCCTCCATTACTCCTTGCAAAACCTTTTGAGTAAAATGGGTGCCTCTGTCTGAGTCTATTGCTTCCATCATCCATATCATGGAATGATCTGTTCTAATAACATCTTGGTTACTGTAGGAGCTGTAGCTCTTCTGGGGGTAAGCCTCTAACCACCCCGTTAGTTGATCTTTGGTCACAAGTAGGTATTTCCAACCCCACTTTTCTGGCAACTTAGTAAAGTCAATTTGCGCTCTCTGAAAAAGCCAAACCACCAGGGGTCGCCCTCCCATCTCTTTCTTCTTTGCAGCCTTTTTGTTTACTTTCAGACAAATCAAGCATTTCCAACAAATACTCTGAGCTGTAGTCCACATCTTTGGGCTCCAGAAGTGTGGCTTGACAGATGTGGCCAGAGCTTCTGTCCCCCAATGTCCCCCCTCATGCACTTTCTCTAAAACTCCTCTCATTGTAACAGGAGAGATCACTCTGACCCCTTGGGATGTCTCCCACCCCTTCGAGGTCTTGATCCACCCTTCTTTTTCCAATTCTTCCTCCTTCTGGTTCCCACCCCTCTTCTTCTTCCTCTTTTTCCAATATTGGAATGGACATCATTACCAGTTCTATCTTCCCAGCTGCCTTTTTTGCCCATTTGTCTGCCCATCGATTTCCCCCGACCTCAGCAGCATTGCCCCTCTGGTGCGCGTTCACATGTACAATAGCTACTCAGCTTGGAAGTTGCAATGCCTCTAAAGCTTGCTCCACCAACTGCACTTGTTCTATTTGCTTCCCATCTGCCTTGATATACCCCCTTTCTCTCCAGATTTTCCCGAATGTGTGAACCACTCCCCATGCATATTTGGAATCAGTCCAGATCATTACTTCCATTCCCTCAGCCAATTCCAAAGCTCTGGCTAAGGCAAACAATTTGCATCTCTGGGCTGACCAGGCAGCTGGGAGGGACCCTTTCTCTATTACCTCATCTTCCCCGGTTACTATTGCAAATCCAGATTTCCGCTTCCCATCTTCCATCCTGCTAGACCCATCTATAAACCACCTCTCTCCCTTCTCCAACGGAGGTCTCTTCCAAGTCTTCCCTAACTTTCGTCATGAGATCCACTTGCAACAGACAATCATGGTCTTCCGGCTCCCATTCCTACCTTCTCCCTTCCAAGAACTCTGCTGGATTCAGATTCCTATCTGTCCCTATGACCACATCAGGACTGGTTCTCAAAATGGTTTCATACTTCAATATCCTCCCTTCGGTCATCCAAGTGGTAGCCAGCTGACTCAACACTGGGTTGACCTGGTGAGGCAAATGCACCACCAGAGCTCCTCCAAAAGTCAACTTCTTGCTTTCCACTACCAACATCGCTGTTGCTGCCACAGCCTGAACACAAACTGGCCATCATTTCACAACCGGCTCCAAATCCTTGCTTAGGAAGGCTACTGGCTGGTACCGCCTCCCTCTCTTTTGGGCGAGAACTCCAACTGCCACTGCCACATACAAATGGAATGGTAGCTTCAGGTTTGGCAAGGCTAAAACCGGAGCGGTTGATAAAGCCCTTTTCAGCTCTTCCCATCTTTCATCATCTCCTTCCTCCCACTCTATGTGCTCTCCCTTTCCAGGTAACTTTCTATGCAAAAACTGTGCTAGCGCTGTGAATTGGTCTACCCAGATTCTGCAGTACCCCAACAATCCCAATGCTTTCCGCACCTCTGTCTTGTTCCTGGAAGGAGCCAAGCTCATGATCCCCTTCACCCTTTCAGGGTCCAAGGATCTTACCCCCTGCTGAATGTAATGCCCCAAATACTTTACCTTTCTTTCAACAAACTGAAGCTTTTCCTTTGAAACCTTCAGCCCCTGCTCCTGTAGCCAATTCAACAAACTCACAGAAGCCGCTCTCACTTCCTTCTCTTTTTCCTCAGTTAACAAGTCATCCACATACTGAATCAACATGATCCCTTTCCCTTTTTCAAAAGACACTAACTTTTCTTCCAAAGCCTGTCCAAACAACAAAGGGCTCTCGGTATATCCCTGGGGGAGTACCGTCCACCTTAACTGCTGTTTTCTCCCACTCTCAGGATCATCCCATTCAAATGCAAACAGGTCTCTACTTCCCTCCTCCAGGGGGCATGCCCAGAAGGCATCCTTCAGATCTATCACAGTAAACCATTTGTCTTTGGGAGGGATTCGTCCCAAGATGGTATAGGGATCAGGAACCACTGGGAATCTGGGAACCACTATCTCGTTGATCCTCCTCAAATCATTCACTGATCTATGTTTTCCATCCTTTTTCATTACTGCCAAAATTGGTGAATTAAACGGTGACATAGTAGGCTCCAACAATCCCTGTTTTAATAATCTGTCAATCACCGATTTCAAACCTTCCCTACCTCTCTTACTCAGGGAATATTGTGGAATCCACAGTTTAGTTATCCCTGGTTGTATCTTGATTTGAATGGGCTGTATTGCCATCCTACTAACTCCTTCACTTCCTGCCCACACATCTGATGATATCTTCTCCTCATCTTCCGTTGTTAACATACACATGCAAACTTCCTTCTTTCTATCCCACAATTCTAATCCAAAAACATCCAGCAAGACTCTTCCTAGCAAGTTCACCCCTGAATCCAGAATATACAATATTTCAGTTTCAGTAACCACATCATTCAATTCCAATCTCACTTCTTCCAAAATCTTGACCTCTTGGGATTTCCCACTCACCCCAACCACCTTCAGAGTCTACTCTGACCTGCATGCTCCCTTTACCAGATTGCATACAGATGTCCGGCTTGTACCAGTGTCAATCAAGAACTGCCGTTCCTGACGGTCAGGACCCACTAACATATTTACCAGTGGCTCCCCATGGGTCCCTCTTGGGGAGCCAGAACCTCCCTAATCATACAAGGCATAGCTTCGTTCCTCCTGATTCTTTGAGCACTCACGTGCAAAATGCCCTTCTTTCCCACACTTGAAACATGCTCTATCCTGGACTTGTCTGCAGGACTGACCAAATTGGTTTCCCCCAAAGCCTCCTCTCCTTGTTGGAAACCTCTCTTCCCTTCTCCCTAATCTTTGCTCAGGGACTCTCATCTCTCTTTCCTTCTTGACTTCATTTTTAGCAGCTGCCTATACGGCAGCCACCATCATCTGAGACTTCTGACGTGTCTTTACTGAGTCTCGGTTCACAAACACTTGCTGAGCTGCTTTCATCAAATCGGTAATCCCCAATTCAGACCACCTGTCTGTCTTTTGGATCTTTTTCTGGATATCTGGCCAAGCTTGAGTGACAAATTGCATTTTTAACAACGTATCAAAAGCGGGCGTCCCGGGCGCCACTCCAGAATATTTGGTCAGACCATCCCGGAGCCGAGCACAGAAATCCCCTGGTGACTCATCTTTTCCCCGTGTCACTTCGAAAGCTTTGGTCAGATTCTTCCCCTGTGGGATAGCCAATTTTATACCTTCCAAAATCATCCTTTTTAAATCCTTCATATTATCTCTGTGTGCTGCATCATTCATGTTCCAATTTGGATCTGCCAGGGGGATCTTTTGGTCCCCAGCCAATACTCCCTGTTGCCCTTGGTGCCCCTTATCCCAAGCTGCCATTGCTGCTGTTCCAATGAGATTTCTTTCCTCGGGGGTGAACAAGTGTCCCAGAATATACATCAGCTCAGGATATGTATATTCCATCGGCCCTAAAACTGTTCCGCTACCTCATGAGCATTCTCATGAATCTTTGGAAGTGTCTTTTTCAGATCCCATAGCTCTGTAGCTTTTATGGGGACAGCCACAAAAACTGTGACAGGTACTCCCTGGGCATTCATGCCATTTGGGACTTCTCTGACCGGGAAGGCCAGAACGGGATTATCCGGTCTTCCTCCTAGAGGAAAATTCTCTAGGTCTCTGTTCAATTGGGCCAGTTCCCTTCTCAGTCCTGGGTAAGCCAGTGGAGGTGGAGCCTGGGCAACCGGTGCTGGCAGAGGCGGTGGTGCCGGGGCTGCCGGAGCCGATGCCGGTGGATTCCTCATCCAGTCCTCAGTTTCGCTTTCCTCTACCTTGTTGATAAACTGTCCTACTTCTATTTCTGGTGGAACTGGACCTTCAAAATGAACATGATACCATTCCTCCACATATGGTATCTGCTCCTTCATCTGGTGTTTTACTATGTACTCTTTCAACTGAGTTATCCAGTACTTACTGGTATTCCCTTCGGGGTCCCAGTGGTAAGGAAATTCGGGATCGACCAAAGGATATTCTGGCCATCTGGTTATGCATAAGTAAATCATCTTTTTCTTTTCCAAATTCCAAGTGTAAGTCCTCAGATGGGACAGCGACCACTGTTGAAGTAGCTGTCCCAACGGGGAGTCAGTCAGAATTGGTCTCCTTGGGGTCTTCTCTACCTTTGCTTCCATTCCCTCTTGGAATGTCTCACATTTGCTTTGTCTCTTTCCCATCCTCAATGCTTCCTGCCATTTATCTAACAACCTCCCACTGTCCTCCAGCAGGCACTGGATTCCCAGAGTTTAAGGACAGCAGATCACTCGCTATTCTGAAAGGCGACAAACTCACCTGATGCACTCCTGGTCTCCCGGAGACAAAGGAATGGTGGGCGTCTCCACTTCAGGCAATCACCAACACTCCCAGAGTGTCAAGCCGGCTTCAAGTCTCTGCTTTCCTGTTTCCAAGGATCGTCTGCTGAGTGCAGTTACCCCAGGATCCGACTGAGACAAGGGAGGGGCCCCTCTACAATCGGAGCCGGTGGCGCCACACTTACCCAGTCCCTCTTCTCTAGTTGAAATTCCGTTGGGGCCCCATGTTGGGCGCCAAATTGTGAGGTTGGGGGCTATGAAAAAACAACCACAAAGTTCGTTGATCCAAAGAAAACAAGATTTATTACACGTTTGCAAATGCGGGTTCCCTCAGGTGTTGAAGGAACCGCGAGCAGAATTCAAACTGCCCTTTTATACCCTACCTGTCCTCCCCCTCATAAGAGGGCTTGGCTCACATTCTAACCTATCACAGAACAATACAAAACAGAAGCACAATCCCTTATATGGCAATCCAGCAGTTATGCAGCATCTGGCACATATACCCTCCAACTATCTAGGCACCCCCTTGTCTGATGAGGGCAACTACCCGACTTCTAACACGTACACATTCTTGCCATTACACATTTACACATTCTTGTCAATGCCCCCCATTGTTCTACCCACATCCTGTTTATCTCTCTTGTGCTCAACTGGGCATTTCCTTATCTGGAAGAATTACTGAGTTTGAGACACTTTGTTACATGACTCCTCAGACCCAGTCAACATGTCTTTTGTCCTGCTCACATTTACTATTATGTTTAGTTTCAATTATAGTTTACCTCCATTTTCTTATAATTTTTCTGAGCTTAAACATTACACTTTGATATTCCTTTGAGAGTTGTTGATTGCACAACTTCACACAACTTTGCATAAATCATGGTTTGCATTCCCACTAACTGGATGATCAGTGATTATAGGTCTGTTGGAAGAAATATCCATTTAGTTCAGTCCCAAACTGGGAGAAAGACACTGGAAATGATTGGACAAATGTTTAATGATGAACAGAACCATCAGCATTTATGGTTCTGGTGCAGCTGACCAATTAGTTTGATGACTTCATGGATTTTTATAAGTTTCAGGGATGCTGCTAGGGGGTTGTGCAATGTCTGAAATGCCTTCAGGATTAGGAGATTGTGTCTTCTCTAAATAGTAGTAGTTTTCTCTTGTACTGTTCTTAATCCCATCACGGCGGAGCTGAAAGTCTTTGTAGATAGGCTGCCCCAATCTTTCTTAACACGAAATATCTGCTAGGGAGGGCATTAAGAAAGACTAAGTCTACTTTCTGCCTTTAAAAAAACATAACATTCTGCCTTTTTAATATTCCTCAAAATATTTCATTCTTCCAGGAGGGAGACTTCCCAGAGGTCAAAAATGCAAAATTTGACGAGTCTACTTAATGACATAAATTTTATGAAACTATTTGCAGAAGGTGCTGAGAGGCAATAAACAAGTTTTTGTCACGTAAGAGGGTTAACTTTAAGAAGAAACATTTGTATTTTTAGTTTGTGCGTTTCTGCAAGGAGGGAGTTTCCTGAATATGCTAACTCCCTCTTTGATACAAAAAGAGCGATTTGCGCTACAGTTCACCTGAGGATATTAATTCAAGAAATAATTGCTGAAATTCTCATTAAACAGAAACCAGTTTTTGCAAGCAAGATAACTTGTGGGAATTTTATCTCTACCATTCTTTTATCTATCGTCGCAAGCGGCTACTTTTTTTTCCATATCCGGAAGTATACTATAAATATAACTCTACGATCCTGTAAGTGATTTAGCTACGGGAAAAGTGTTCGAAACGATTGAGAGGCCAAGATGGCGGCGGCTGGAGATGGCGGCGATTTGGACGCAGAAGGCTACGGCGATGCAGATGTCGACCCCCCGGGCCTGGAGAGCGAGGCGGGGCCAGAGTCAGAGCCTGACTCGGAGGTGTTTTCGTGTGTGGCCCACTGCTCCGACCTCGCCTGCCGCCAGAACGAACAGCGGCAGTTAGGCCTCTTCTGTGACGTCACGTTAGCCTTCAGTGGCGGCAGCGAGGAGGAGGAGGAGGAGGAGAGGGGAGTGGGCGGGGCCTTCCGCGGTTCCGAACCCCCGCCGCGAGAGTTCCGGGCTCACCGCTCCGTCCTGGCAGCAGCCACCGAGTACTTCGCTCCTCTCCTCCTGGGCGACTTTGCGGAGTCCCGCTCGGGGCGAGTAGAGTTACGGAAATGGAGTTCGGGAGCGGCACCAGACCCGGAGACGATCGACGCGGTCATCAGTTTCATGTACACGGGGAGTATTCGCGTCAGTCCTGGCAACGTGCACGAGGTTCTGGAGTTGGCCGACAGGTGAGGCAGGAAGGAGGAACTAAGTGTCAGGTGATAAATCAGGCGCCGACCGACTGTTGTGTGTCGGCAGAAATGTTCGTCCGAGTTCTGATGGGAGAAGGTAACTTCATCCGAGGGCCTTCTTCGTGAGGGCAACCAGGGATGGTCAGTCAGTCATTCTCTCCTACTTTTCTCTGCTACTTTTTAGACTACTTTTCCAGAAAAACTAGCCTAGGGTCTGGCTTGCAAAACAAGGCACATCAAGACGCTACTAGATTTGAACAAAGTAAAGAAATAACACCGAATGGCAGCATTAAACATGGCCCTTACCAAGGTGAAAATTATTATGGCAACATTTCTTCTCAGTGCAGTTTCTGAATTACTTGAGTTATAGCATGAAGGGGGACTGCTGGACAGTTGAAGAGAACTTCAGCTCTGGTACCTTTTGAAAAAGACACCATTTTTCAGTGTCAGCTTAGTAGAAAGCAAAAAATGCAAGTTATTAACTAGTCAATAATTCTCCAGTGGTGTTTCTAAATTCCCTTTTTGTTTTGCAGGTTCCTACTAATACCTCTAAAAGAGTTTTGTGGGGAATTCCTCAAGAAAAAACTGAGCCTCTCCAACTCTGTAGCCATTCACATCTTAGCTCATATGTACTCTTTGAACCAGGTGGCTTTAAAAGCTGCCAAGATGATCAGGAGGAACTTCTACAAAGTCATTGAAGATGACAAATTCTATACTTTGCCATTTAATCTTATTAGGGGCTGGCTTTCAGATTCAGAAATCACAGTGGATTCAGAAGAGATTCTCTTTGAGATGCTTTTAAAGTGGGTCCAGAGAAATCCTGATGAAAGAGAAAAGTATTTTGCAGAGCTCTTTAAGCTTCTCCGACTATCACAAATTAAGCCAACCTATTTGACTCAGCATGTTAAAACTGAAAAGCTGGTGTCAACCAACAAAGCATGTCTCAAACTTGTTTTGGAAGCAGTGGAAAGCCATGCTCTCAAGGGTGGCAATTTTCAGTTGGATACACAAGATAATTCCCTTATCTCATCTCAGCCTCGCTTTGGCCAAAACATGGATGTTATCATGGTCATTGGTGGTGTGTCTGAGGGAGGCGATTACTTGAGTGAGTGTGTGGGGTACTTTATTGATGAAGATAGATGGGTGAATTTACCACACATACACAATCATCTTGATGGGCATGCTGTGGTAGTAACCAAATCCTATCTTTATGTGGCAGGTTCCATGGAGCCTAGCTTTGCCAAGATCATGGAAAGGTATAACCCAGTTAGAAACGTTTGGGAGCGGGTTTCCAATCTGATAACCAGAAAGCATTCTTTTGGACTTACTGAGGTACAGGGAAACCTGTATAGCATTGGTGGCCATGGGAATTTTATCCCTGGTTTAAAAGATGTAGCTGTCTACAATCCTGATCAAGATAAGTGGCACAACTTGGAGTCTGCCCCAAAGATACTCCGGGATGTTAAAGTGATCACAATAGACAACAGATTTGTTTACATGGCAGCTCGCACACCAGTTGACGGAGATAATGAAGATGGCTTAAGGTCTGTCATTATTCGCTATGATGGAGACACACGACAGTGGCAAGATTGTGAATCTCTGCCACTCCTTGATAACTATTGCTGCTTCCAAATGGTTGTGGGGAACACCAACTTTTACCACACCGCTTCGTGTTGTCCTAGGAGCTATCCTCTAGACCATGAAGAGGCCAAAAGAAAAATCTCTAATCAAATATCTGATGACATTCTGGAAAGCTTACCACCAGAGGTTCTTGGCATTGAAGGGGCGGCTATTTGCTATTATAAAAATGATATTTTCATCATAGGTGGATGGAAGAACAGTGATGATACTGATAAACAGTACAGAAAAGAGGCCTACCGCTACTGTGCTGAGAAGAAGCGTTGGCTGTTACTGCCTCCTATGCCTCAGCCTCGCTGCCGTGCTACAGCCTGTCATGTGAGAATCCCCTTTCGGTCCTTACATGGTAACCAGAAATATCCAATGCCACAAAACCTAATGTGGCAGAGGGACCGGATGTGGCAGATGCAAGAGATACACTGGCATTCCTTAAGATTACGAAGAATGCCTCGGTCTCAGATAGAATGCTAGCTTGAAAAATGATATCAGAAATACCTGTCGGTAATTGTCATGCCTGCAATAGACTAATAGTCACCAAACTACTTAAGCATTGGAAACAAAGCTTTCTTGGTGTTAAGTGTTTGATCTGGATTACAAGCGCCACATGGAAAATTGGTGTATACTGGCCGTAAATAGGAAGGTAGGCAGATGTAGAAAACTCTTAAGAATCTATTGGTTTCTCCATAGATGTGATTCAGATTTAGAATCCAACAAAAGAATTGTTCTTGCATTTTGTGAATGTGTTCAGGTATAGCACAGCCTTTTTTTTTTCCTATTTACATCTTTTTGTATTAGGCTTGTTTTTTTGTGTTTTGGGTCATCTTTCCTTTTAAACATTATACAGGTCATGTAAAGTATTTCAGTTTGTTCTAAAATGATATTTACAGATACATGTAATGGACCATTCCAAGGTGTTCTTAAGTCTTCTTTTACAGAGGTATTCCTCTTCTGTTATGAATTTATCTCAAATTTGGAGATGTAAAATAACTAAAAAATAAAGCTCTTCTAAGAGGAATAAAGCACAGAATTTCTAAGAACTTCAAAATGTTCCATGCTAATATTTTATAGTTTTATTTATCGAAATGCTTGAAATTACTAAATAGTATTAGTTATAAGTTTTGCTGTTTGGACCGTTCACAATTATGTAATAAAATATGTCTGCATTCCTTAGCTTCACTATAATTTTTAGCGATTACTGTTCTGCCTTTCAGTAGCCTCGCTTGTTTTCCATTTTTTTTCAGTTAAGAATTTTGGCCATAAAAAATGAAAAGACCAAAAAAAATCATAATCTATAATTTAAGCAATTGGAAATTCATTATACAGGGCTAAAGTTGTATAAACTTGGGTGTTGGTAAGTAAGTCTCAGTACCGTCTGATCTATCTTTGACAATCAAATCCATTTGTCTTAATGTGACACCATTTGCGTGTGGACAGTATAAAGTGCAAGGCTGTTCAATTGGAAAATTTACCTGAATATCCTTGACTTGAGATTCCATATCCTCCAAGTCTTGTCTTTTGGCTGCATATAAAATTTATTCTCACTCAAATAATTCAAATGATTGAAGTACTGTAAATTATTTGCTGTTTTCTCTCTACCATCTATCCTAGTAGCATGCACAATCCTATTTTGTGGGTTCTGGTAATTTTATGAAAGATACAGAATATATTCAGGTGAAAGAAATATATTTTATTCAAGGAATACTGAAGTTTTGTAATGCTGCACAGATGTTCAGGCAGGCAAATTTATGTAAAGCATTTATGCAGCATTTGATGTCAGCTTATTGTTCTAAGAGGGTATTTAACTTTATAAATTCTTTTCCATTACAGATCCATGTTCCAAAGGGTTAAACATGTTAACTCATGAAATCATCCTTGCTTAAGTAGAGCAACTCTCCATCTCTCCCTATGGCTTTATGTCATAAATGTGATGAAAATATAGTGATGGCAATATCTAAGGTAGTCTCAGGAAAAATTAAGACCTGATGCATGAGGTCCCCAAATGGTCTAAAACCAGAATCCTCAAATGTAGAATTTGCCTCTTCTTCATCTATACATATTTTCTGAAAAGATGATCAAACACTTCATCTAGGTCTGCAATTCTCATCTCTCTTGCTTTTTCTTCCCTTTTAACAAGTTGGATTTATGGCTGGGAGCACAAAAATGAAAGATGAAGATGAAATCAGTATGGGAAAGTTCTTTATTGGGCAATACTATTATTGATGGTATTTGATTGGTAACTTACTATGTCTTACATTTTAGAAGCACTTTATTTAAAAGTTGAAAGACTGACTAATGCTGTTTTCCAATTTAGCAGGAAACCTAATTCATGTCTGAGATACTGGGGTAAGTGTTGCAATTGCATGGATGTGTAGGTTTTCCTAATTTATCTTTGCCATCCTAATCCTACTGTTTATTATTTAGATATAAGTAGGTGAGGGCATGGTAAACCTGTGGGCTGCAGTAATTATCCTGACATCAAACTAACATGCCCTTGTTCCACAGAGTCACAAACATTAACAGTCGTTATGTTGCTTGCCTGCCTGAAAGATATTTTATTTTACTAGCCCCTTTTTATGGTGGAATAGCTGCTTCAGAAAGCAATTTATCTTCTGAAAATCTTTTGACATTCCAAAGGTGCAGGGGTCTAAACCCTTCTCATAACTATTATCTGAAGTATTAATTAAGAAGTATCCTTCTTAAAAACATTATCTAGCTCCAAGCCTGAACACATTTGTGTGGAAAATTGTAAACTTTTAAATTTGGGATTACAGCTTTTCAATCTGATATTTTTCTTAGACATCTCAATATTTCTTTTAAACATAATTAAAATGGATTAAGTTTACACTATGTCTCTATTAAACAATTTGAAAACTTTGTAGTGCGTATAATTGGCATTCATTGCAAATCTTTGCCAAATCGCCACAAATAAGTTAATATATTAATTATACTAATTAAAATGCTTGTTTAAAATACTTTTTTAGTTTAGGTAAACTTTGTATTTTAAAATGATAAGTCACTTTGTATGTTGCTTGTGAATGAAGTCACAGCTATTCACATGCCATTCTCGGGATTTCAGTTTGCATGTCAAGTTAAAAGCACTACAGCAAGCAATCGCATCGTATAATATGCAGGGTGAAATGTCAAAGTTTCTTAATGTAGTGTTTGAATATTATGTTATTAACTTGCTGCCCTGGTCTGAATACACAACAGTGGCCTCTGTGTAAAAATAACTTATCTTTACCTAGCCATGACAACCTTGACAAAACTTTCTTGTGGCAAAGGGAAATCCTCCAACAGATGATAAAAATATTTCCATTTGAAGTTATTAACAGATCTAGATTGGCATATTTGAGAGTTTCAATTATTCATTTAACTGAATAAGGGACTTCTGCCTGAGTGAAAATAATTAGAAATACATTTTGTTATTTCCTGCAACTAAAAGAAATTGCAGTGGAAATGTTAAGAGACACCAGAGAGTTCAAAGCTACGTCGGAATTTAGGAGACAATAATCTTTTATAAGTTATTTTCTACTGACAGAATATATGGTTCCACAGCATGCCTCTATTTTATGATCCTATTGGAGTATAATATATCTTTTTATAATAAACAGACATTATTACTGCATAATACGATATGAAGATGATATTCATTGGCACATATTCTTCATATACAGTGTTTGATCTCCTGCTTTGTGTTCAAAGCACCTTTAACAACAAAGGTAATTAGATATATCAGTGCAATGTTATTAAGATACAGGTAGTCTTCTACTTAAAATTATTTGGCTAGCAACCGTTCAACGTTATAACAGCATTAGAAAAAACATGACTTACACCTAGTTATGCACACTTAGAACATTCATGGCATCCCCATGTTACTTGATGAATATTCAGGTGTTTAGTAATTGGCATAGAGGTTTCCAGGGTCATGTAATTGCCATTTATATTCTTCCCAGCCAGCTTCCTATAAGCAAATAGGGGACGTCAGATTTTCTTAACTGCATGATTCATTTAACTGCAATGATTCACTTAAGAACTGTGGCAAAGGAGGTCATAAAATTGAATCCAACTCACTTAACCGCTTTGCTTAATAATGGAAAGTCTGGTCCCAATTGTGATTTATATCAAGGACTACCTATATTCTGTACAGTTTTGTCACAGATGATTTATTGGTTGTTTTCATAACCTCTACAACAAAAAACATGGTATCCAAAATATTTTAAGTTAGTCACCATTTAATCAATGACAAGTAATTTACAATAGTTTCCCCAAACAATGACATTGTTATAAGCACCTTTCATCTTGAACTCACATTGCACAAACGACATTTGATATTGGAAGAATAGGAGAATTGTGTAGAGGTGTAGTTTTGCCCATTTGAAAGAAACTGGTAGTATTGGCTATTCTGTAGAGTGTTTTAGAAAAATATGAAAACAGCAAATTTTAAGACTAGCTTTCTCTCCCATCAATAGCTTTATAATTCTAGCAGAGGGTGATACATTTACAAAGGTTGTAAATACGTTAATACCATAATACAAATTGATGCTCAGTTGATATGCCCAGCGAAGACTTCTGGATCTCTTAAGTTACTATTAGATTGGCATGTCAGGTAGCCAAGTTATCTCATTAGTTGCAGGTTTCAGTTGCCAGCTTCTTGCTTCCTCTGAATCTGATTAGAATGTTAAAAAATATAAAACTTTATAAAATATGAAACTCTTTCTCCAGTGAACACTAGGAAACCATAAAATAGCTTTGTTTCATTTTTCTGTTGTGATCCCAATTTGCCTTGTTTCTTAATAAATAGGTCAGCTCTCAGAGTGCAATGCAAACTTCACACCCGTTCAATAGAATTCTCTAGATGCTATGCTGAAACCTAAACTTTATTTTTTTAAATGCAATTCTTTGTTGTATTACAATTGTGTAACACTAAATACTAATTCAATAAACATTTTATTTCTCTATGTCTTTGTTCATGTTGTTATTTGTGATTGCAGCAAGATAGAAAATGAATGAATCCTTTAATTCAGGATTTTTAATTCATATTCCTGCACTCCTGATCTAAAATGGCCCCTTCCAATTAATGGTTCCGATCAAAAAAGGACCGAAGTAAATAAATAAATCAAAATGCCTTCTTATGGTACAACAGCTTTGGCACTGGGATGGGGAATAAATTCCCGAGAATATTTAGAATAGGATTTGAAAACCATCAACTTTATATATCTCCATGAGCAAAATATCTGCCATTCAATAATAATGTTGCCAAGGTACAACATGGGGAAATAGCTTGACCTTTTGATCTTGGAATTACTTATGTGATTTGATTTGCTAGTTTAATTATGGTGGATTAGATAGGACAATGGGCAAACTATAATAGTAACTATATTATTTAAGTTGTTTGGAATATGGTTTGTTTGGTTTGGTTTACACAGAAAATCTAGCCTTAAGCATAATAACTAGCTACACTCGATAAATGGGAAGGATAAACTGTTTACTGGTTTCACCTAAGTGGCACACCAGGATTGAATTCCAAGAAATGGTGGCAGCATTAGAATCTCTATAATTATATTAAACTTAAATTGAAATTTAGTCTGATTTTATTTAGTTAATAAAATTATACCCATTCTCTTAAAATATTTTTTACTGGCTTTAAAGTTGACTTGGTTTTCAGGAAGACCATGTGATTTTTAGTCTATGGTTTTCTTCAAAGATTGATTTGTCAGAGGTTGCTAGCTCCCTCTTTCTATTACGGCTAATTAAGAATAAACCTGCAAATATTAATTCAAGAAATAATAGGTGAAGTGACCCTAAATAAAGAGAAAGCAGTTTTTCCAAAAAAGATTAACTTGTGTGAATTTTATCTCTACCATTCTTTTATCTATCGTCGCAAGCGGCTACTTTTTTATTTACGGAAGTATAATATATTCATATCTCTATGATCCTGTAAGTGACGTAATTAGATTTAGCTACGGGAAAAGTGTTCGAAACGATTGAGAAGGCAAGATGGCGGCAGCTGGAGGTGGCGGCGATTTGGACCCAGGAGGCCACGGCAACGCAAATGTCAACCTGGGTCTGGAGGGGGAGGCGGGGCCACAGTCAGAGCCTGACTCGGAGGTGTTTTCGTGTGTGGCCCACTGCTCCGACCGCCTGCCGCCAGAACGAACAGCGGCGGTTAGGCCTCTTCTGTGATGTCACGTTAGCCTTCAGCGGCGGAAGCAAGGAGGAGGAGGAGAGGGGAGTGGGCGGGGCCTTCCGCGGCTCCGAACCCCCGCCGCGAGAGTTCCGGGCTCACCGCTCCGTCCTGGCAGCAGCCACCGAGTTCTTCGCTCCTCTCCTCCTGGGCGACTTTGCGGAGTCCCGCTCGGGGCGAGTAGAGTTACGGAAATGGAGTTCGGGAGCGGCACCAGACCCGGAGACGATCGACGCGGTCATCAGTTTCATGTACACGGGGAGCATTCGCGTCAGTCCTGGCAACGTGCACGAGGTTCTGGAGTTGGCCGACAGGTGAGGCGGGAAGGAGGAACGAAGTGTCAGGTGATAAATCAGGCGCCGACCGACTGTTGTGTGTCGGCAGAAATGTTCGTCCGAGTTCTGATGGGAGAAGGTAACTTCATCCGAGGGCCTTCTTCGTGAGGGCAACCAGGGATGGTCAGTCAGTCAGTCATTCTCTCCTTCCCTGGAACTGTGAAAATTGATCTTGGGTTCCAGTGTAGACCAGTGATGACTTTAGTTGGAGTAGACTACTTTTCCAGAAAGACTAGCCTAGGGTCTGGCTTGCTATAATAAGGCACATCAAGACGCTACTAGATTTGAACAAAGTAAAGAAATAACACCGAATGGCACTTACCCATTCTCAAACCAAAAATTAGATGTAAACTATTGAAGATGCAATTAGATTTGCCAGATATGAAATTGTATTTCAGTGCTTGTTGTCTGTTTTGGCAAATCCAGAACAAGAGACTAACTGATTTAGAATTAAAAGTTCAAATGGTCTGGTTAGATAAAGTAACTGTTGATTTCAACAATCATTTTGTTAGAAGTTCCATAGTAAAAGTTTGAAATAAATACAAAACATTCATTTGTTATGAAGATGCCACTTTGGGTATCCCTCCCAAGTAGGCTTTTTCAAAAAAGAAATTGCGGTGGAGCCGCACTGGTGAACTTATGGGAAAATAACATCTTTTAAATTTGGTGACCCCACCTTCAAATCCAAAGAAGAGTTAGAATCAGAAGGTTGTGTCTGCCATTCATTTACATATTTACAACTGAAATAAAGATTTAAATTAGGCAAAAAGAGTTATGGGTTTGACTTTGTTAAAAATGAATTGGAAATCTTACTGCATGGTAGCGATAAACATGTTCAAAGATTTATAAAACATTATTAAAATTGAATTTGGAAAGTGAACATGTAAAGGCATTGTATGATTCAGTAGGGAAGAACATTGGCTATAATGTGATGCTTAAACAATGGAAGAATATGTGGACAAAGGGTTTAAAATTCACATTCAACTACAATTTAAAATAAAGATGATGTATCGTTTGTGTTTAACACCAGACAAGTTATCAAGAATGTATAAAGATATTTCAAATGAATGTTGGAAATGTAAATAAAAGACTGTGTATCATTTATGATGAACATGTGATAAAGCAAAGAAATATTGGAGTAGCATTCATATTCTAATACAGAAAATTCTTAAAATGAATATGAAGATAAAAGTTTTTTTGGGGGGGAGAGTGGGGCTTAATGGGAAAAGACTTGGGAAAAAAAATTGGAACTTGGACGTTGTGTATGTTGACAGCAGCAAGATTATGCACAAAAATGGAAGGTTATTTCGATTCCCACCATAGATGAATGGCTGTAAGGTGAGCAGAGATGTCTAAATTGACAGTTTTGATTAAACAAAATAATGTAAGTAGTTTTGTTTCTACTTGGAAACTACTTCTGGACTTTGTGCTTGAGGTGGAAAAAAATTAAACTTTGATCTTGCGTTTTACTGATTGATTAGTTGTTATAATAGTTTATACTATTATGGAAAAGTATCAAGTGGACGTTCAGTGTTAATGCCTTATTCCACTGCAACGGAGGGAGTCAGTAATCAATGCCTTCTTCCCCCCTCCCTCTTCCTTTTCCCTCCCTTTTGTTTCCTATTGCTTGCTTTGTATTTTTCTATTTTAGATTATAAGCTAATACAAATATATTGGATCACAAAAAAAACAACAACTAAAAAACGAACTAATCATACTCAGGCGACATTTCTAAATTCCCTTTTTGTTTTGCAGGTTCCTACTAATACCTCTAAAAGAGGTTTGTGGGGAATTCCTTGAGAAAAAACTGAGTCTCTCCAACTCTGTAGCCATTCACAACTTAGCTCATATGTACTCTTTGAACCAGCTGGCTTTAAAAGCTGCCGAGATGATCAGGAGGAACTTCTACAAAGTCATTGAAGATGACGAATTCTATACTTTGCCATTTCATCTTATAAGGGACTGGCTTTCAGATTCAGAAATCACAGTGGATTCAGAAGAGATTCTCTTTGAGATGCTTTTAAAGTGGGTCCAGAGAAATCCTGAAGAAAGAGAAAAGTATTTTGCAGAACTCTTTAAGCTTCTCCGACTATCACAAATTAAGCCAACCTATTTGATTCAGCATGTTAAATCTGAAAAGCTGGTGTCAAGCAATGAAGCATGCCTCAAACTTGTTTTGGAAGCAGTGGAAAGCCATGCTCTCAAGGGTGGGAATTTTCAGTTGGATACACAAGTTAATTCCCTTATCTCATCTCAGCCTCGCTTTGGCCAAAACATGGATGTTATCATGGTCATTGGTGGTGTGTCTGAGGGAGGAGATTACTTGAGTGAGTGTGTGGGGTACTTTATTGATGAAGATAGATGGGTGAATTTACCGCGCACACACAATCACCTTGATGGGCATGCTGTGGTAGTAACCGAATCTTATCTTTACGTGGCAGGTTCCATGGAGCCTGGCTTTGCCAAGACCATGGAAAGGTATAACCCAGGTAGAAACGTTTGGGAGCAGGTTTCCAATCTGATAACCAGGAAACATTATTTTGGACTTACTGAGGTAAAGGGAAACCTGTATAGCATTGGTGGGCGGGGTTATTTCATCCCTGGTTTTACAGAAGTGGCTGTCTACAATCCTGATCAAGATAAGTTGCACAACTTGGAGTCTGCCCCAAAGATACTCCGGGATGTTAAAGTGATCACAATAGACAACAGATTTATTTACATGGCAGCTTGCACACCAGATGACGGAGATAATGAAGATGGCTTAAGATCTGTCATTATTCGCTATGATGCAGACACACGACAATGGCAAGATTGTGAGTCTCTGCCACTCCTTGATAACTATTGCTGCTTCCAAATGGTTGTGGGGAACACCAACTTTTACCACACCGCTTCGTGTTGTCCTAGAAGCTATCCTATAGATCATGAAGAGGCCAAGAGAAAAATCTCTAATCCAATATCTGATGACATTCTGGAAAGCTTACCACCAGAGGTTCTTAGCATTGAAGGGGTGGCTATTTGCTATTACAAAGATGATATCTTCATCATAGGTGGATGGAAGAACAGTGATGATACTGACAAACGGTACAGAAAAGAGGCCTACCGCTACTGTGCTGAGAAGAAGCGTTGGCTATTACTTCCTCCTATGCCTCAGCCTCGCTGCCGTGCTACAGCCTGTCATGTGAGAATCCCCTTTCGGTCCTTACATGGTAACCATTAATACCCAATGCCGCAAAATCTAAAGTAGCAGAAGGACCAGATCCGGCAGATGCAAGAGATACACCGACATTCCTTAAGTTTATGGAGAATGCTTCAGAATCAGATAGAATGCTAGTTTGAATAAATCATATCAGAAATGCCTGTCGGAAATTGTCATGCCTGGCATGAACTAATAGTCACCAAACTGCTTAAGCATTGGAGACAAAGCTTTCTTGGTGTTAAGTGTTTGATCTGGATTCCAAACATCACATGGAAAATTGGTGTATACTGGCCGTAAATAGGAAGGTAGGCAGATGTAGAAAATTCTTAAGAATCTATTGGTTTCTTCCCAGATGTGATCCAGATTTAGAATCCAACAAAAGAATTGTTCTTGCATTTTGTGAATGTGTTTAGGTTGTATAAAATTATATAAAAATTCAGCACAACCCTTTTTTTTCCTTAAATTTTGTATTGGTCTTGCTTTTTGTGTATTGGGTCATCTCATCTCACTTTAAATGTTATACAGGTCATGTGAAGTATTTATTTGTTTTATAATACTGATGTATATGTAAATAACCATTTGAAGGTTTTCTTAAGACATTTTCATCTGCTTTTGCAGAGATATTTCTCTTTTTAATCTGCTGTGAAACTGCTTATTTCTGCCAAATGTGGAGATGTGCAGTACTTAAAAACAAGAGGAGTAAAGCACACTAAGAATTTCAAAACGTTTCATGATTATAATATTTTATACTTTTATTTATCTACTTGAGGTTGCTAAAAGTGTATCGATAAAAAGAATAAAATTTTATTATTTGGATCATTTGCATTCATATAATGAAAAACTTGTGAGAGGTATCTTTGAGAACCTAATTTTTAGCAATGACCACTCTATTCTATTTTTTTTTTGGTAGTCCTGGTTTCCCATTCATTTTATTGCTTCAATATTCCAGCCTTATAGAAATGAATGGAAAGACCAAAAGAATACTAATTCATAACTGAAACATTATGGCAGGATTAAACCTGCAAAATCTCTTGGTGTCAGTGTTTAGGTAATAGCTTTAACTACCATCTGATCCATCTTCAACCTTCAACCTTTTTTATCTTCATGATATACCATTCCTTATGTGGCTAGTTATACAGTTCAGGCAGGCAAAATCATGTAAAGCATACAATATTTAACATAAACTTCTTGGCCCAACAGAATATTTAATTTTACACCTATGAATAATTTTGTTCCATTATATGTGTCCCAAGGTGTCCAACACATTACTTGATTCCTGAGGCAGTATTGTAATGAAATTTGCTTTGGTATCATTATTGTACTCTCTTTCAGAACTGAAAATATGTATTCACAACATTTATTCTGTGACTACAAATGATTGAAATGGCAATCCTGTAATGAAACCATCTTTGTTTAGATAGAGCAAGATAAAGTGCCTCCTCATCTCCTTTTCACTCTTAGTATCAGAAATGGTAGTGATAGCAATGCCTAAGGAAAAATGTTTCCAGAAAAATCAAACCATGATGCACATAGTCATCAGATGGTATACAAGCAGAATCCTTAGAAAAGGCTGCTTCTTCGTCTATAAGTATTTTCTGAGAAAGATCTAAAGCAGTTAACTTAATCCAGATCTATTTTTCTAATCATATTTTTTCATCTCTTTTAACTATCCATATTTATCCCTGAGAGCACAAGATGAGACAAGGTGAAATCAATATTGAAGAAATCTATAGGGCAATATTATTAAATATGGTGCTTGAAAGTAAATGAAGCGAGCTCTTAAAGTCTTCATGCAAAAAGAAATCTCCAAACAACACGTGAACAGCTAAAGGTAGTCCTTAACTTACAACCAGTAATTTGATTATCATATGCAGTCACAACAGGCAGAGCTGGTAGAGCACTTCCAGGCATCATAAAACATGCCAGTCTCCCCCCACCCCATCACATGATCACATGATATATGGTTGCCAAATGGCATGTGATCACTATTTGCAACGTTCCAGTAAATAAAATTTGTGGCTTAGGGTTGCAATGAGGGGTTCTTGGTGCTCTCTGAATTTAGTTGCTTTCTTGCAAATGTTTCATCAGCCATCATCAGTGCTAATGATGGTGATCACTGGCACTGATGATGTTACCCAGTTTGGGTAATGGAACGTCTGCAGAACAACCAAGATCACAGGGCACTAAGGTCCCTTCATTTGCAATATTGGTTGCCAGTTTCCCAGAATGTCAATGGGAAAGCTGGCGGGGAAAGTTGCAGATTGAGGAGATAACTGGATTTCAAGTGTTTCCCTTGACTTTGTAAGGGATTTTCCTTCTTGCGTGCTAGAAGAACTTGGTGAAAATGCTAGCAAAGACCAGTATTCTAAGCATTTAACATTGGTCCTCACCAGTGTTTTCCCCTTGGAGGGGAAGGGAAAGCACTCTTTTACCAGCATTTTCCCTACCAAATGCTAGTTGTTCTGAAAGGCTCAGAATACTGGCCACCTACTTTCGGAATCTTTCAAAATATGTATTTGCTAGCATTTTCACCTCTGGAGGAAATCCCTGGGCGCACAATGCACTGAAGGAAGAACCCTGAATTTTGGGAAAAACACTGGTGACCACCATCTTCCTTGATAGTGTGGGGAGACGGCCCAAGCCTTCCAAGTGGTTGGAGGTCTGGGCCATCTCTCTGGCACCCCACCTTACAATCCCTTGACTGTAACTGGGGGAGGAGGAATTGTGTTCACTGAGTGAGGTAATGATATAGCTTGTTTAATGCTCACTTAATAAATTAGATTCTGGGCCCAACCTTGGTCAGAAAAGGACTGCTTGTTTAAGTGACTGGCATTCACAACAACATCCTTGTTATAACATTAATATTAACATAACATTAAAATAAAACAGTTAAAACAAACTAGACAGTTTTGGAAGCAAAGCTAAAAAATGCAGTGAAGGTCAAATATATACCTAGTACGAAATTTTCAAATATTTAATTTCAGGTAGTAGGGATGTATCTATTCTACAAGTTCAATCTATTTAAGATGAAAGGGAATGCCGAGCGATCTAAGAAAAACTTTAGTTTTTCTACAATTCCAACTGCAATTCCAATTAAACCATTTTAAATTTTCCACACGTGTCCATGCTTAGAGCTGGATAATATTCTTCTATATTTCTTAATAAGTCCCTCTTAATTGTTTTGTGAAAAGGCCTTTATAACCCTGCAACTTTGGAATGTCAAAAGGTTTTCTTCACCATAAAAAAGTGGCTGATGGAAATGCGGTATCTTTAAGGCAGACAAGTAACATAATTGGGCAGTTAATGTCTCTTATTTTATCAGACACTTATTTTAATATCAGGATACTTACATCACACAGGTTTAACCCCATCCTAGCCCCCAGTACAGTTCTATAATAAAAATAGTTTCAGGAAGGCAATAAAGTGTTAGGAAAACTGGTCATCCATGCACTTGCAGGATTTTTCCTAGTATCTCAGGCATGAATTTGGCTTTTTCTGAATCTGTCAGTATTGATTAATCTGTAACATTTTTTTAAATTGGAAAAAAAACTATTTAGTATACATTCTCAGAAGGTTCTCATGATTGTTTAGAAGATTAGAAGAAGCCTTACAAGCAACTAGGGAAAAGCCTACTTGCAGAAGCCACCTATGAACAGCTAAAGAGAAAATACAAGTGGAGTGCTTTAAGCTTTCTGAATATACTTGCTGTTTCAAAACAGCAGCCCCCCCCCCCAAGGCTGGCGGGGCGAGAAACAAGTCCAGGTCTCTCAAGCCTGATTGGCTGGGGAGCAGATCTGGGCCTCCCAGGCAACAGCAGCTTTCCAGGACATTGCAGCATCCTGAACTCATAGGGGCTTATGTTGAATCTTCCCCCATCCCCCTGGGGCATCTTTACACTCCTGGTCCAGGGCTCCATTTGCTTAACGACTTGCACAGTCAGTTAAGGCCCCCAACTGGGAGAGCTGTTACTGCAGTTGTTGAGTGAAGGAGTCACCTGATTTCTCAATTCTCAACCACTTGGTGATTGCGATTCTGGTCATAGGTTGAGGACTATATGATACTGAGTGCTACATTCATAGGTACATTCTCATATATAAATTCCTTTTTGTGTTCGAAACTCTGTTTCACTAAGGCTCATCTTTCACAAGCTAAAACATATCAGTAACAATGTTATTAAGATCATCGGCACAACTTGGCTACAAATGACACATTGGTTTTGTAACCTCTACCACAAAAAATTACAATATAAAAATATTTTAAATTAATTATTATTTAACTCTGACAAAAGCCATTTGCAAGAGTTTCCATGGATGATGACACTGTTATAAGCACCTTTCATCGTGCAATCACCGTAGGCAAATTATATTTGATGTAGGAGAAGTAACTCAGGAGAGAGGTGGAAAGCTTTCCTCAGTAGCAGAAAACTGGAAATATTGGCTCTTCTGTAGAAAGTTTTGTGAAAGTATAGGAACAGCAGATTGTAAGCCTAGCTTTTTCTTCCATCAATATTGTTGAGGTAATTCCCCATTAGGAGAATGAGCACATACAGGGAGACGTATAGAGTGTTGGAATAATACACACAGAGCACACAGATACACTGTACAGTAAATGTAGGTTTTTACTTTCAGAAAGGTTTAAGCAAAGTTCAAAACAATCAGTCCAAAATCATTCACAGGTAGATCAGTCAGGTTTCAATCCAGGGGTAATCCAGTAACAAAGTCCAGTGTCAAAAACAGTTCAGTATCAGACTTACATCAAATCTAAGAATATCAATCAATTAGGAAGAACAGCAATGCTCTCCAACAGAAGGAAAAAGAGACTCACTCACACTCTCTTCTGAGACTAAGACAAACCAGGTTTCTGGCTCCATCTTATGGCCGTTTGAGAAACCACACCTAATTACAGTTTTGCATTTTCTTTCTTTTTTTTTTTTTTTGTAAATTTTATTTGAATTTTCACAAAGAGAAAAAAAATACAAATAAAACATCTTTTTTGAAAGCAGCATAATCCCGGGTTACATTTCTTTGTACAGACACAAATTCAGGTTCATGCTCATTATTATATTCTATTCCATATCTTATTACTATTTTACATTTTCTGCATTGCTTCTCCCCTCTTAATTTTCTCAATTTTATTTTAATTATCTCATCTCAATTCAAATCATTGCATTTATATTTTTTGTCTGTCCTGTTTCAATTATCTATAATCTTTTATCATTAAACAAAATTTCTCCTGTAGCTCCTGATTGGAGTATGACGCCTTTATATCTTTTCCTGAAAGTTGTAACATTCAATATAATACATAATTTCCATTCAGATTCTGCTTGGTACATTCTTAAAATACACACTGTATTCTTAAAAAAAGAAAAAATATATAAATGTATATAATTAAAACAACATTCCATTCCAAGTCAATTCTATCATTAACATTAATATTCATTAAAGTCTTAACATCTTTAACATTACTTTTCAATTAAATATCATACTTCTATGGGAACAATTATAGGCTTTCCTTAGTTATTTCCCCCACTCTTCACTTATATTTTATAAAACATTAACTAATTAAAATGTTCCCGTTCCTTCCTAATTCAATTTTCTCATTTATTTTATTTCACTTATTTTATTCACAAACATTTCACTAAATTACACTAACTATTTTATTCCTCATTTTAATCATACATTGTTTCCAATTTTCTAAAATTATTTCTATTACTAATATAACAATACAATCTTATGTACCTTTACAGAATTCCTTTTTCAGTTAGATTTTCACCCATTATCTCTAAATAGGTCCTGTATCTCTGTATCTTGCTCCGGTCCTTTGTAACTTCTTTTCCTTTTCTTCTTCCCTCTGTTCTTCTCTCTCTCCTTTTTACCCCCTGGTCTCTCTTCCTCTATTTCTCTCTTCTGTATTCCCCTTTTCTGTTGCTTTCCAGTATTATACTTATTTTTCAAATTATTTTTCTTTTCTTTGGTTGTTTTTTTAAGTCTTAAATTCTCCATTCTCTTTCCCCCCTTTCCTTTTTCTTCCCCACATAAAATTACATGTTCATTAAAGATGGCTTCTTCTTTGTCCCAGTCTTCTTGTTTTGCAGTCTTTTCTTGTTGTTCCTCATAGTTCCAAATCTCCATTTCTAAGAATTGAAAAACGAAACCAAAAGAACCCTTCCCTTCTTGTGCATCTTCTTTGTACTTTTTAAGTTCCATTTTCAATTCATGCAGAAGTGGTGCCATTGTATAAATTTTTAAACAACCATCCGATTGATTTTAATCATTCAAATATAATAACCAAAAATCCAAAGATCACCAAATTATCCAAATACATACAAGCTGTTTCTTTTTTGCTCTTTTTTTTCACTTTCTCTTCCTGGGGTTACTATTTAGTTGCAAAGTTTCAGTTAAAATGTATCTTTTAGAAGTCTTGTTGAAGTTTTACTTTAGATTCTTTTTAATTCCAGGAAGTCTCCTCTCTCTTCCAGATCCTGCCCTTATTCTTTTTCTCTCCCTTCCTGCTTATGAAAAAGAAAGTTTTTAATGTCCAGAAATCTTTATTATCCCTTTGGCATTTTGTTCTATTTTCAGCTTAATTGCCTATTGATGTCAAAGCATTTTTTTCCGATTTATTTAAGTCTCTTAGTTGTCAGTATAGAGAAGGAGATAAAAGAAAAAAAAAGCCAAACCTTTCCCTTTTAACTTTTCTTCGCTGCTTCCGACTCTTCTTTGGGAGCGATGTTATTTTTTGTAAGTTTAAATTCCAGGGTACCTTGGTTGTTGCTTTTACAATTTAACCCGGTCAGCCAAAACTTTCACTTCTTTTCTTCCTCCTGCACATTCTTTTCCAGTCGAGTTCTTCTTTGTGGTGGCCATTTCTTTCTTTCTTTTTTTTTAAAGAGTTTTATTGATTTTCTACAGACAAACAAAACATTAAAACATCAACTCTCATATGTACATCCTGCGTTTCGGTTGGTTCATCAGTTTTGTGCATTTATTTTGTAGTCTCAATTACAATTATGTTACATAACAACTCATATTGTCAATCCAAACTTATATATCCTAATATCGCTATTAAAAAAAACAACTTTTGACTATACTTTTAATCATTCATGCTTTATGAGATAACAATACTTTAAATAATTTATTCTGTAACAAATCATATAATCATACCAAATCAACCCTAAAAATACTTTATAAATATAGTATACTGTCTAACATTCTAAATATTCTATTATCGTATTTTATCATCTAGCCATTGATAAAGATCCCAAATTTCATAAAATTGTTTATCCTCTTGCTCTCTAATTTGAAATGTCAATCTACTCATCTCAGCACATTCCAATATTTTCTTAATAATTTCTTCCTGTAATGGTATTTTCTCATTCTTCCAGTTTTTAGCAAATACAATCCTAGCCGCTGTTAATACATTTACAATCAGGTATTTCAAATCTTTACAATATGTATCAGGTAAGATTCCCAATAAGAAGATCTCTGGTTTCAAGTCTATGTGTTTCTTTGTCATTTTTTCCAACCACATGCGAATTTTAGTCCAATATTTTCTAGCATCCTCACAAGTCCACCACATATGGTAATATGAGCCGGGTATCTGATGACATTTCCAGCATTTTTCAGATTTGTTCTTAAACATTCTTTCTATTCTTGTCGGGGGAAAGTGCCACCTGTAAAACATCTTATACAAGTTTTCTTTATATGCTATTGACATTGTCATTTTATAATTTTGAGACCACAATTTTTGCCATTTCTCTAAATCCATATCCAAAATTCTTCCCCCAAACAATCATAGTTTCTTTAACTTGTTCTTCCTCTAATTTAATTCCCAGTAAATAACCATATAATTTTTTAATCACCTTCTCATCAGTACCCATCAAGATCTTATCTAAATCAGTCTGATTATCATAGAATCCCTCTGTTTTAGAATCTTCATCATACCTTGAATGTATTTGCGCATATGAAAACCAATTCATCCTTATACCTTGTTTCTCTAAGTTTTGAATCGATTTAAGTTCACCCTTTTCATCCAATAGTTCCCCATATCTAACTGTTTATTCCTTCTTATAAATTATAGGATAGGAAAATGCTTCAATCGTCGATAACCAAACTGGAATTTTCAAATAACATTGTCTTTTTATCTTCTCCCAGTTTAACCACAAAGACTCCCGTATATAATGTCTTCTAAAATAACCCTGTGTTTTAGTTCCCTTATACCATAAAAAAGCATGCCAGCCCAACAGTAAATCATGCCCTTCTAGTGTCAACAATCTAGCCTTTCTTAATGTTATCCGTTCTTTGACCCACATCAAACTTGTAGCTTGATAATACAATTCCCAATTAGGCAGGCCAAAACCTCCTCTAATTCTAGCATCTTGCAAAAGCTTTAGCTTTATTCTCGCTTTTTTACCTTGCCATATAAACTTCAACATGATTTTATTTAAATCTTCAAAATAGTCTTTTGCAAGCCTAATTGGTATTGTCTGAAACAGAAATAGAATTTTGGGTAAAATATTCATCTTAATTGTTGAAATTCTCCCTATTAATGACAATTGCAAGTTTTCCCATTTCTTCAAGTCTGTAGCTATCTGTTGTTTAAGTTTAATATAATTATTCTCTTTTAATGTGCTACATCTTGCTGTCAAATATATCCCCAGATACTTAACCTTATTCGTAACTTGGATTTTCAAGAGGTCTGCCAGTTCTTCTTTTTGTCTCAGTAACATGTTCTTTGTTGAAATCTTTGTTTTATCTTTATTTATTTTCAAACCAGCCATCTCACCATATGTCTCTATCTTTTCCAATAACTTTGGAGCTGTTTCTAGCAGATCTTCCGGAATAAAAGCTAAATCTTCAGCAAAAGCTTGTAGTTTGCATTCTTCCTTTTTAATTTTCATTCCTTTTATGCTTTTATCATCTCTAATATTTCTATTCAACACTTCCAAAGTCAACACAAATAGCAAAGGAGATAGGGGACATCTTTGTCTTGTGTCTTTTCTTATATTAATAAAGTCTGTGAATTCTCCCTCCATCATTACCTTTGCTGTCTGTTTATTGTATATGGCTTCTATTGCTTGAGTAAATTTTCTGGCAAAACCCATCTGTTCCAATAGTGATAACATAAATCTCCAGTTCACGTTATCAAATGCCTTTTGAGCATCTAGGAATATCAAAGCCATTTGCTTTTCAGGATGAGCCTTATAGTATTCCAAAGTACTAAAATTGCTAAAATTGAAGCAAAAATTTTATAGTCTGCATTCAATAATGAAATAGGTCTATAGTTCTTAATTTGCAATGGGTCAGCCTCTTCTTTTGGAATAAGTGTAATATAAGCCTCTGACCATGTTTTGGGTATCATCTTCTTTGACATAACTTCATTCATAACTTCTAACAATGGGATGCTCAATAATTCTTGAAATGTTTTATAAAATTCTGCTGGAAGCCCATCTGGACCTGGTGTTTTCCCATTATTTTGTTTTTTAAGTGCTTCATTTAATTCCATCATTGTTATATTGCTTTCTAGCATTTCTTCAGTCTCTTTAGGTATCTTCGGTAAGTTAGCATTCTGTAGATACTGTTTGACTTTTTCCTCATCAATATTCTCTTGTTTATATAGTTGCCCATAAAAATCTCGAATAATTTCCTTTTTCTCCTTATTACCATAACAAACTTGGCCTTGATCATCTATTAGCTTCAATATTTTTCTTGATTCCTTCTCCTTTCTCAATTTATATGCTAGCCATCTGCCTGGTTTATTTGCATCTTCAAAGTAATTCTGTTTAGAATTTCTAATTTTCTGTGCCAGTTCTTCTTTCTCTATTAATTCCATTTTATGTTTAATTACATCCAGCTTCAATTTAATATCTTTTTTCTGTGGCATTTTCTGTAATTCTTTTTCAAGTCTTTTATAGTCATCTTCCAAGGCCTTAGAAGCTTGCCTTTTCCTAATATTCTTTTTTCTTGTATAATCTATTATCAAACCTCTAGCATATGCCTTCATTGTTTCCCAAACATTCTACACTGAAGTATCTTCTTTTTTATTTTCTCTAAAGAAAAAAGCCAGTTCGTTCTCCATCCATTGTATAAAATCTTTTTCCTTTAAGATAGTATTATTTAATATCCATCTCGATCTTTTTTTTTTTGTCCCTTCCATTTAATTGTCATTGGGCCATGATCTGCCCAAGTACTTGTTTCGATATTTGTTTCTTGAATATTAGATATTAATTCTGTTGAGATCCAGATCATATCTAATCTGGACCATGATAAATGTCTATTTGAATAAAAAGTATATTGTTTAGCTTTAACATTTCTTTCTCTCCAAATATCTTTTCAAGTTAATTCGTCTGTCATTTTAAAAAAGGATTTAGGGAGAGTCTTTCTATTTTGCTTTTTTGTTGTTGCTATATAGTCCAGTTTATTGTCCACAATTCCATTAAAATCTCCCATCATAATTATATTAACATAGTCCAGTCCAATTATTTTCATGTGTAGTTTTTTATAGAACTCTTCTTGTTTATCATTCAGAACATAAATTGCAATCAAGAGTATTTTTATATTATTGTCCATTATTTCCACCATTAGTACTCTTCCGTCTTCATCCGTGTATATCAGTTTTGCTGGGATAGCCTCTTTAATGTATAGAACCACTCCTCTTTTCTTACATTGAGTCAAACAAATAAATATTTTCCCTAGTTTTGGCTGTACTAACAATTGTTCATGTTGTTTTTTAATATGAACTTCTTGTAGACAAATTATATCAAATTTTAATTTCTCTAATTGATGAAAGGTTTTCCTTCTTTTAACAGCTGAATTGAGTCCATTTATATTCATTGTAATCAGTTTTTTTTCTTCCATGATTATGCTTTATATTTAGGTCTAACAGCTCTCGTGGATCTCACTTCACGCTGTTCTTTACTATCCACCTGTCCACCTACTGCACCTTTCTCTTTTTCAGTCTCCAGTTGTTCCTCTTGAAACTCAGTTAATGAGACCTCTTTCTCTGCCTCCTCTTCTCTTCTTCCAAAAAATTCTGCATGGAAAAGTTCTGCTTTCTCAGTTGAGTCAATTTTATGTCTCTGCTCTTGCCACGTATACATTAATCCTTCTGGAATCAGCCATCTATAATTCACTTCGTTTTCCAGTAGCATTTTGGTCAGAAATCGATATTCTCTTCTCATCTCTCTCACTCTTCCGGGTATTTGCTTTAAAACCACAATCTCTTTGCCTTTGTATTTCAATGTCTTCTCACTTACCACTTGTAGTATTTGTGTTTTAATGGATTTTTTAGTAAATCTAATATGCACTTCCTTTGGTAATTTATTTCTCATCGCATATCTTGTATAAACTCATCTACTCCATCCATCATCTTTTCCTCTGTAATTTCCAAAGCATCCGCCAAAATTTCTATCATTATCGCAGCCAAGTTTTGTCCTTTTTCTTCTTCTATATTTTGAAATCTGAGATAAAATTCTGACCTTTCCAACTCCCACCTCAACATCCCATTTTTATCTTGTTCAACCACTGTTAATCTACTGTCAATATTTCCAATCTTCTCCTCTCTTTGTTTACCTTCTTCCTCAATTTTTTGGAATCTCTCCTTATACTTCACCATCATTTGTTTAATATTTTCCACTTTTTCATCAGTCTTCTCTGTTCTTTGTTCAATGTTTTCTATTCTTTGTTCAATGGTGTCTGATTTTGTCTTGAGATCTTGGATTCCTTGCATAATCATCTGTAAAGTTACTTTTTCTTGTTCTTTATCTTGCTTCAACATTGTCCTCCAGCTGGTGGGGAAGCAGAGGTAGAGGTAGAAACGCCAGCTGATATTGGTTTCCTGCTCATTTTAATGCTTCCAAAGCTTCAAATTTTTTTTGACTTTTAATCCAACTGGTAGAGTAGGCAATTATAATCCAAAATGGAAAAATCCAATAGTAAATGGGCCAAAACCAAAGAAGAAAAAAGTTCTTCTAGACCCTAATCCAATTACGAAGTAGTCCACCATAAAAAATGAAAAATAGAAAGAAAAAACCCCCCCAAAATAATATTGATTAAGAAAAAAAAGAACAAAAATATTGAGAAATCTCAATAATCAAAAAGAAAAAACAGAGTGTTCCAAAAACATGAATAGAAAAAGCAGAAGGATCCCACTAAAAATAAGGAGAAAAAAAAGAAAAATAAAGAACAAGCTCTGAGGCTTTCCTTTTGAAATAAAAAGCAAAAATAAGAATATTACTAGAATTGGAATTTACAAAGCGGCTGGTGAGTAGGGGTATCACAAATATATATATATATATATATATATATATATATATATATATATATATATATATATATATAAGCACGCTGCACTTTATTTAGTTGTCCAAGGCTCTTATTATGACTCTCTTCCACCGCTGCAACCACCTTCGGGAAAGGGAGTAATGGCCAGCTGAGGAGGAGAGATGTGGCTCCCCTTGATCCTGCTGGCGGTCTCCCCCCTCTTCACCACCTCTACGAGGTGGCTTAGCTCTGGAACCAGCCGGCTCGGGGCGCTCCAGCGGCGAGCCCAGACAGAAACCTCGCATGATTGCGGATTCTTATCTGTCACCGAAGCCCTTCAAACCGGAAGTCCAGTTTTGCATTTTCTTAAAGATACAGTTTTAAAATGTCTATCCTGGTTTATATATTTCTAACCCAAATACCTGTTAAGTGACTTATATTCCTAACAAATATCTTTTGCAATTGTCCCTCCCCCCCCCCAAAAAAAAATGACACAAACTGATACTCAATTAATAAGCCAAACTGATACTCATCTCTTAATTTACTACCAATCATTTAGCAACACTTTAAAGTTACAACAAATCTCCTCTGACCCGGTTCTGAAGTTTCAGTGGTCACACACACAAAATCATATGATAGATTTAGAGCACTTGACAGCTGGCTCACTTTATAGCCAGTTGCAGCATTCCATGGTCATATGACTTCACTTTACAATATTTTTGGCTGGCTTACAAGGCTAGTTTCCTGCAAAAATCACCATAGGAATATAGGTAGTCCTCAAGGCAAAAATGTCCATTTAATAACTGTTCAAAGTCACAAATGCACCCCAAAAGTGTATTGATGACAAAGTTCAGAATTGTGAACTACAAAAAACCTCTGCGGTATCTGTGCTCTGTAAGTCGCGCCTGAAGCTTTTTAGTCCTGCAAGTGCCCTTTGTTGCCCAGTTATAAGCAATGGTTGGCATATATTTCCCCCTGCTCACATGGCCAGTCAAGCTCAGGGACTTTGCAATTAGCACATCTTTCTTTCTCTTCTCTTCATTGCTGCCAGCTGAAGGACTAGATGAATGAATCTCTCTCGTTGCTGGTCTTCCAATTCATGTTATCAATTTTGAAGACTTCTCAGGAATCTTCCTGGGATTTTTCCTGAGTTTCCCAAAGTCTTCGCTCTTCCCCTTGGCATGGGGGCCGTGCACTCACTTGCTCAATGGCCGGGCTGACCTCATCTAAAGCACAACATAGGCAGGCAAGCAAGCCAATCTGGGGCTCTAACCTGGGCATCCCCCCATGGGTGGGGCTGTGCATTCGTTGGTCAACTGCTGCTTAGGGAACCTATGTGGCCTAGGTCCCAGGACCCTCTTGGGACAGAATTTCCTCAACTCAGCATTTAACTCTGTGGTCGCCCAGTACCACTCCTTTAGCCGAGGGGGCAGGCCACAGTATGCACAAGCCTTCTGCAAGCCTCTATCAAGCCCTGCTTTGAATCAATATACCAGAAGCTGTTCTGGCAATGCTGTAATTTGCCAAGAAGCCAGCAGAATTTCCGGAAAATATTCCAACACCTGGCAAAGCCCCTGCTCTAATGCCATCGACTCCACTTCAGCCCGCTACGTTTGGGTCACATCAAAATGGCATTGTAAAGCTTCCAGCAGCAGGTTAACATCTCCCAACTCCCGAGTGTTGTCACTGTACAGATCTTCTACCAAGTCTGCCACTTCCACGTCCAGGGCATCCTCCATGGCCACTGGCTGGGCTATAGATGTTCATGTGACTAATGACCTCGTGTATGAATAGAGCCAATCTGGCATGGTCCCTGTCAATGTGGCCCTCAGGTATGATGGATCCAAATTGGTGGCTGTAATCAAGAAAGGACCCATACTCTTCAGTGCAAGCTATCAGGAAAAGGAGTTTAGTTTGAAGTGCTTCAAGTTCATTACATGGTAAGATTTTAAATGGACACCTAAGATTGGAGCCATCGTTAAAAAGGCAAAACAAAGAATGTTCTTCCTGTGTCAACTTAGAAAATACTGGCTGCCCCTAATGCTGTTGATACAGTTCTACAGAGGAATTATTGAGTCTGTCATTTGTATTTCTGTAACTGTCTATATTTGGTACAACAACCAAACAAGAAGATAGACTTACCAGTGGTGGGATTCAAAAATTTTACTACCGGTTCTGTCGGTGTGGCTTGGTGGGCGTGGTGTGGCTTGGTAGGTGTGGCAGGGGAAGGATACTGTAAAATCTCCATTCCCTCCCCACCCCACTAACCTGCTTTCCAGCTCTCTTCTCCTGTGCAGAAGAACAAAAGAAAATCCAGCCAATCAGCTGGGATTTGGAGGCAGAGAATAAATGGGGGCTGGGCCGGTCAGAGGTGGTATTTGCTGGTTCTCCGAACTAGTCAAAATTTCCGCTATCGGTTCTCCAGAACTGGTCAGAACCTGCTGAATGTCACTTCTGCCTTAAACAGATAGTTAGGACTCCAGAAAAAAACAATTGCAATCAGCATGCCTTCCACTGAGGACCTGTACATTGCACGACCCAGAAGGAGGACTGAGAAAATATATTGCAGACCTTTCATATCCTAGACATAAACTATTTCAACTCCTTCCCACTAGGACCCTGCTATAGGGCATTGCATGCCAAGAGAACAAGACAAAAAGACAGCTTTTTTCCTCATGCTCTTACTCTGCTGAAAACCTAATTACCACAGAACTGTCTTATATCTAAGGATATTTACCTATTTTGTATGGCTGTATTGCTATTATCCTTCTATTTTTTTCTACTGTCTTCTATTGGTATTTTATGATTATATTACTTTGTTGTTTATATGCACAGTGAGAACTTATGCACTGGAGACAAATTCCTTGTTTATCCAAGCATATTTGATCAATAAAGCTATTCTCTTGGAGTTTCCAGTTGACGTCGGAGCAAGACGGTTATGGACTGTGTGAAATCCAGATAATTTCTTTCTGCCAGGAAGTCCTTCGGGGCCAAAGTCAACCTGGAGGGGTGACAAAGAGAGGAAGGATCCTTTGTGTATTGTGAGAGGATGGCAGCCCTCTCACTTGATCCGAAGGAACCTTTCTGACCTGAGTAAGAGAGGACAGTCATTATGACCAAAGTGAGGCTGGGGCAAAGAAATAGGAAGTAATAACTTTGCAACAGTGTGTTTGATCTGGCAAGATTTCCCACCCCCTCTTAATTTCTCTTTTTCCTTTTTTTTAAAAGAAACTTTATTAATTTTACCATTAAAAACAACACATCTACAAATTATATACAGAAAAAAACAAACAGGCGTTGACAGAGGCCAGGAAAGAAAGAAAGGAAAAAGAATAGGAAAAGAGAAGGGAGGATAGAGGTGGGGGGGTAGGACAGGGAAGACAGTTAAAATAAAACCATGTCTTTTGTGACGGTCTGTAAATTCCTTTCTTTTTCAAATGTGTCATAGGCGGTACTTTTCGTTATCTCTACTTGGGTTGCCCTTGGCTAAGATTCTTCTCGAAGTGATCTATCTTTGATTTAGCCAATTATACCAAGGATTCCAATTGTTATAATAGGTTGAGGATTCTTTATTTTTTAATGATTGGGTTAGTTTGTCCACTTCAGCGCACTCTAGAATTTTCTGGACAATCATTTGTTCAGTGGGGGTGGAAGGAAGTTTCCAGCACTGAGCGAACGCCAGTCTGGCTGCAGTTAGGATATGAATTATCATATACTTTGATTTTTTTTAAAATTGTTTATCAAAAATTCCCAAAAGGAAGGACTCTGGTTTGTATTCAATTTGTTCCTTAGTTATCTCCTCCAGCCAATATCTAATTTTTTGCCAATATTTCTGAGTTTCCTTGCATGACCACCACATATGGAAGAAGGTACCTCCCAATTTGGGAGGGCTTGTCTTCCTTTACTTTTCAGGTCTTGTAAAGCTTTTACATTGATCCTAGCTTTTTTTCCCTGCCAGATAAATTTCAGTGTTATCTTATTTAATTCTATTTAAAAAAATTATTTAATTTGATTGGGATTGTCTGGAATAAATATAGAAATTTTGGAAGTATATTCATCTTGATCGAAGCAATCCTGCCCAGTAAGGAAAGCTGCAGCTTACTCCAGGAATCTAAATCTTTCTTAGCTTGTTGGAGTAATTTATCATAATTATTTTCTTTTATTGATTTGCTTTGTGGAGTTAGCCATATTCCTAGATATTTAATTTTTTTTGTCACCTGTATTCCCATCGATACCTCTAGCTCTTTATTCTGATCTCCTGTTAAGTTTTTAGTCATTAGTTTCATTTTTTTTCCTATTGATTTTGAGTCCTGCGACTTCTCCGAATCGTTCTAGTTCTTCTAATAAGTTATGTCCTTTTTCTATAGGTTCCTCCAAAAAGAAAACCATATCATCAGCGAAGGCTTGTACTTTATACTCTTCTGATTTAATCCTCAATCCTCGAATTCTCGAATTTTGCCTAATGCATGTCAAAAGTGATTCTAGGGCGAATATGAAAAGCAGAGGGAAAAGAGGGCAACCCTGTCTAACCCCTTTTTCTATTTTTATTGGGCCAGTTTGTTCCCCATTTATTAGAATATTTGCCTGTTGGATATTGTAAATTGTAGTTATGTTTTCAAATCTGTGCCGAGGTTCATGATATAAATTTTTTGTATTAAGAAATGCCAATTTAGATTATCGAATGCTTTTTCAGCATCTAAAAACATAAATGCAATTTGTTTCTCCGGATGGGCTTCATAAAATTCTAAAATGTCTATCACTATTCTTAAATTATTCTTAATTTGTCGAAATGGGAGAAATCCATTTTGGTCTTTGTGGATATGTGTATTTAAAACCTGTTTTAATCTATTAGCTATAATGGAAGAGAATAGTTTTTAATCTGCATTCAGGAGCGAAATCGGTCTGTAATTATTGATATATCTATGGTCTAAATCCTCCTTCGGGATCAGCGAAATTAGGGCTCCCCACCACGAGTCCGGCATCCTACCTGCTAAGAGTACCTCGTTAAATACTTCCAACATCAGTGGTCCAATTTGTTCCATGATTGTTTTATATAGTTCTGCTGGTATCCCATCTGGTCCTGGCGATTTATTGTTACTTTGCTTCTCTATTGCTGACTTCAATTCGGACCATGTAATATTTTTGTTTAATAGTTCTATCTCTTCCTCTCCAATTGCTTTATCATTCGCTTCCTCTAAGTACTTCCTTACTTTATCCTCGCTGACTTCTTCCTTTTTGTATAATTTTCCAAAGTATTTATGGGTGATTTCTTTTTTCCTCTCTATCTCATGTTGCAAATTGCCCATCTTGTCCATTAGTTGGTGTATCAGTCTTTTTTCTTTCGCTTTTTTAAGTTTGTGGGCTAACCATCTCCTTGGTTTGTTTGCATGCTCAAAATAGATTTGTTTGGTCATTTTCAGGTTTATCTCCGATTTTTCTTGTTCGAGTAGATTGGTTGTGTTTAGTTGTTATTAACTGGTTTTGTATTCTTTGGTTTTGGGGATTCTTTTGTAGTTGGATTTCTAAGTCTTTAATTTCTTGTTGTAGGTTGCTTTGTTGAGCCTGCTTTCTTTTATTTCTCACAGCATTATAAGAAATTGTTGTTCCTCTTATAATTGCCTTCATTGTGTCCCATATATTTTGTTTCGAAGTTATTTCATTATTGTTTTCCTTTAAGAAAAAGTTGAGTTCTTCTTTCAGTTTGTTAATGTATTCTTCTTCATTTATTAAATGGGTATTAAGTGTCCATCTTTTCTTTGGTTTTCTTCTGCCTCTCCAAATTAATTGAATTGGGTTATGGTCGGCCCATTCATTTGGTAAGATTTCGCTATCTTTAACTTCATTTACTAATTCACCATTCATCCAGGCCATGTCTATTCTTGTCCAAATTTTATGTGGGTTAGAATAATAAGTGAACTGTTTTTCTTCTGGGTTTAGTTTTCTCCAGATATCTACTAGGTTCAGTTCATTCATCATATCCTTACATGGCTTCGAAATTTTTTTTTCCTTTTTTATTCTTACTCGCGTTACTATGACCTTTTCGATAGTCAGCAATAGAGTTAAAATTGCCTATCATACAAATGTTGCCTTTTTCGAAGCCTATTATTTTTGGGTGGAGATCTTTTAAAAAATTACCTTGTTCATCATTTGGGGCATAGATTACTACCAGTAGGAATGTTATACAATTAATCAAAATTTGTACAACCAGAGTTCTTCCTTCAGGGTCCACCCAGATTGGTTCCGCTTTTAAGTTATCTCAGTTAAGTTGGGCAGTTCAAGGAATGATGCCTTGTGTAACTGGTATTCACCTTATAGACTTCATCAAATTCCTTGAATAAGTCGTCTTTCTCTTTCTCTAATAGTTCAGCCAGCAGACCTGCCATTAATTGCTCTAGTTCTTCGTTCTTGGATTCCAAATACAACAAACATCTCTCTTGAAGATATCATTTAAATAACTAGAGATGGCCCTGAGTTAAAATACAATGATGGCTCGGCGGTGCCAAGATTTTGTGGAGTTGTTTGCAAAAATGAGTCCAGCAAACTTATATTCATTCATATAATAAATGCCATTGCAAAAACCAATCCCATCCATTAAAAACTTCACTCAAGACCAAACGTATCCATACAGCAAAGAATCCACTCCCATAAAGTTCGCACAGAATTCTAACATCGTCTAGACAATGGAGAAAATGACCTGTACATTGACTACCATGCTTATTGCATCAAAAGAAAGTCACACAATCCGCAACTCCGCATCCCACCCTACCTCATCCAACCCACTATCACTCAAAACTAGGCACGCACGCCCCTAACTACCTCTATTCCAACTGCAACTGGCCTTAAATGCAAGCTACTCAATGCAAGAAGCCTTGCAAATAAAATATCTGGATTTCTCCTCTTACTAAATACAGCTAAATTCGACATCATATATGTCTGTGAAATATGGCTCAACAAATCTCTCCCTGACTCCATTACCACAGTAAGAGACTATCATGTTTACCGATCAGATTGTGAAATCCATAGAGGACGGGGTGTTGGTATCTTCTATAAAAAGTCTCTACATCTAAAAGAATATCCAAGTTACCTGGGAGCTTGCTCTTCCTGAGACCATCGTCTGTGAACTGTCCTTAAATATAATATTTCGATTCTTACTATGTAACAGGGCCCCTGATTATAACATCAAACATGTGAACAAGTTAAATTCATTACTAATTTGGGCAACATCCTGCCCACATGCTTTTATTTTCCTTGGTGACCTCAGTCTACCTCATATTAACTGGACCCTAAGTGAGTATAAAAATGAACCCATACATGCAACCTTCTACAATGCTGTAACAAATCTGGACTGGAACAACTAGTAACCAACAATACTAGACTTAACAATTGCCTCTATCTCATGTTCTGCAATACTTTGAATTCAATTTATGGATTACAAATTAAAGAAACCTTTTCCAACAGTGACCACCAGATGATTGACTTTTATCTCAACATACGTCCACACAAAAATCATAATGACGGGATCCCCAATTATAACTTCAAAAAAGGCAACTATGATCTTATAGACAACGATCTTTCATCCCTTGATTGGCAACTTCTATTCACTGAATGCAATACTGTTGAAGAACACTAAAACATATTTTTACGTGAAGTCAAAAGAGTCATCAAACTATATGTACCAATAAGAACTCCCCAAACCAGAAAAAACAAATTACCCATAACAATAAGGAAGCTTCAATCAAAAAAAAAATCACTTTGGCGGAAAAACAAATCTGGTCACGTTGCCAACTTCAAGAGTATATACAAAAATGTATGCCACCAGATAAAGACTGAATGCACCAATTATCACAGTAAACAAGAGGAAAACCTTCTACGCACCAATTACACCCACGCTTTCTACAATTTTGCAAACAACAAATTAAAGACTCAAGGTCCATCCCACTCCTGAAATGACCTAATAGTAAAGACTACAACAAAACACCATTAAAACCAACCTCTTTAACACATTCTTTGGCTCAGTATTTGTAAACAGCAATTGATCATGCCCACTATTTCCTAGTCAAATCACTGACAACTACAATGATCTAATACATATCCATTTTACAGAAGACAATGTTGAAAGAGCAGTACGCAATCTAAAACTGTCTCTATCTATTGGACCGGACGGAATATGTGCCTACTTCTTTAAAAAGCTATCCACTGCCATAGCTGAACCTCTGAGCATAATCTTTGAAAAATCCTTCAGGAACAGCTTCTTGCCAAACCTATAGTCACTAGCCACGGTCATCCCAATCTTCAAAAAGGGAGACCCCAGCCTAGTTGAAAATTACAGACCAATCTCTTTATGCTGCATCACCTGTAAAGTCATGGAATCAGTTATTAACCAATCCATTCTCCTCCACTTAGAGACAAACAACCTACTCTCTAAAAAACAATTTGGTTTCAGAAAAGAACTATCCTGTAATCTACAACTCTTAAACAACAAAAACTTATGGACTGCACAAATCCATCAGGACAAAGCAATAGACACAATTTACATAGACTTCTGTAAAGCCTTTGATTCAGTGGTACATGACACACTACTCCTAAAACTAAAATCTTATGGTATCTCTGGACACCTGCATAACTAGATAGAGGCATTCCTGTCAAACAGGCAACAAATGGTCAAAATTCAGAGCGTCGTTTCAAATTCTGTACCAGTCAACAGTGGTGTTCCCCAACGCAATATTCTAGGACCAACTCTCTTCATACTCTACATAAATGACTTCTGTTGTAACTATGTTCTCTTTGCCGATAACATAAAGCTATTCAACACCACCGACAATACTGCTACGCTTCAAAAAGACCTCGACTATGTATCAGAATGGTCAAACAAATGGCAACTTCAAATCTCAACGAATAAATGCTCTGTCTTACATATTGGCAAAAAAGTCAGAAAGTGAAATTCAAGGTGAATAGTCAAGACCTTGTTGATGATCCAAACTCTGTCAAGGACCTTGGAATACTCATCTCTAATGATCTAAGTGCTAGAGCCCACTGTAACTACATAAGCAAAAAGGTATTAAGAGTTGTTAACCTAATCCTGCGTAGCTTTTTATCTGGTAATATCACATTACTAACTAGAGCATACAAAACATTTGCTAGACCAATATTTGAATGCAGCTCATCAGTCTGGAACCCACATTATGTATCTGATAATAATACAGTTGAGAAAGTCCAGAAATATTTCACAAGAAGAGTTCTCCACTCCTCTACTCGTTGCAGAATACCTTATGCCACCAGACTTGAAATTCTAGACCTAGAAAACCTAGAACTACACCTTCAGTCTGATCTAAGTATAGTACATAAAATTATATATTGCAATGTCCTACCTGTCAATGAATACTTCAGCTTTAACCATAACAATACAAGAGCACATAACAGATATAAACTCAATGTAAACCGCACCAAATTTGATTGCAGGAAATACAACTTCAGCAACAGAGTGGTCAATATCTGGAATACTCTACCCAACTGGTTTCTTCTCCAAACCCCAAAAACTTTAACCTTAGATTGTCTACTATTGACCTCACCCCTTTCCTAAGAGATCTGTAGGGGGCGTGCATAAGCGCACCAACCTGCCTACTGTCCCTGTCCTATTGTTTCTTTTATATATTTTTTATTTTTCTTATATGTATTCATGTATTCATAACTATGTTTATACTTATACCTGTTATCTTATAATCGCTTGACAAAGTAAAATAAATAAACAAAAGTAAAATAAAGATAAGAAGAGAAAGACTGGACTGGCTATTTTCAAAATGGTAAAATCTGTTTAAGATTTTGTTTTTGTTTTTTCTTTTTTTGTCTGCTATAATTTGAACAACTTGGAGGAATAAACTTTTTTGCTTTTTTCTTCTTCTTTTAAAGTTTGCTGTAAAAACAGAGTATTTCTGGTGGCATTTATTCAAGCTAACATTCTATCTGAGACTGAGGCATTCTTCGTAAACTTAAGCAGGTGTGGGATTCTACCAGTTCTGACTGGTCCTATAGAACCCCTTGTTAACTTTCTAAGCATTTTGGAGAACCAGTAGTTTGAAGAAATCTCTTTTTTTTCCCCCATCCTTATTACATTCTTGGCAGTATGCCTAGACTTACTGTCTCCGAAGGGTGTTTTTTTCTTTCCTGATACTTTCTTAAAAGGGGAAGGGTTGTATTAAGCTTTTTACACTGCTGTTAGGAAGAAATACTCCCCTGGAAATACTTCCAGCCGGCATGCAATGATCATCACTTTGAAGAAATAATTGAATAACAAGCAGAGCTACGAAAAGAGGCTTTTTAATGACAAGGAACCAAGATGAGTGACATTCAGCAAGGCTTCTTGGTTAGCTAGAAAGATTGACATTCAAACATGAGTTTACATAAACTTTCTAAGTTTTGGTTTAAAACTGTTTTTTTTTGTGAAGTTTAATTCTGTACTTGGTGACATTTAATCCTGTATTTTTAGATGGGATAAATTTCCCTATTCAGCTTTGTCTGGAAAGAAAAAGATTGATCTGTGTTCCTGAAAAAAAACTGGATTGAGAAATCTGGCTAGTTCCTGTGTCTGTTTTTTCTGATAATTGGTTTCACAAGCAACAGCTACTGTTGGTGGTGATTTAATTATTTGTGTTGTGTTTGAATTTTTCCTGCCTCATAATTTCTTTTTCTATTTTGGGGGGGGGTCTTCCTTCACTGCTTTAGTGATATCTGGCACTGTCCTTTTGAGGTGTACTTCCAAGAGGCAGAATGCAAGCTTGGCACTGTTTTTTTTACTGCCTTTTTGGAGGAACATGTGATCTTTCCTTAAATCTGGATGATTTCTTTAGGATATCTTCTGAGGTGAGTGAGACCAGCTGATGTCTTTAACTGGTGCAAATGGATCTAAAGATTGCTTCTCCTGGGTGTGCTCTTTCTCGAGAACTTAAATGATCTCTCTGCTAAAGGGTTTCACTTTATGAGCAAGAGTTGGCTGCTGATAGTTATCATTGCATTTTAACTATTTTAATTCCTCAAGGTGCTCTGGCACCCTGCCTGATTTGTAACTCCGGCTTGAGGGTATTTTTAATTTAATGATTGGTATTTAGGGCAGCTTTTTGTAAGCAAAGAAGCTTTTTATATTGTACAGGTAATCCCTGACTTACAATAGTTCATTTAGTGACCATTCAAAGTTACAATAGCACTGAACAAAGTGACATGACCATTTTTCACACTTACGACCGTTGCAGCATCTCCAATGTCATGACAGGCTAGTCGAGGAGACGTGAGTGATGTTCAGTTGGCAACGCCCATCCAGTCACATGACCAACAACTAAGCCATGCCCACAGAACCAGTTATTAAAAAATTTGAATCCCATCTCTTAACTTAAAGAATGTTGGGTATCTCCTGCATCTGCCGGATACGGTCCTTCTGCCACATTAGGTTTTGCGGCATTGTATATTTCTGAGTACCATGTAAGGACTGAAAGGGTATTCTCACGTGACAGGCTGTAGCACGGCAGCGAGGCTGAGGCATAGGAGGAAATAACAGCCAACGCTTCTTCTCAGCACAGTAGCGGTAGGCCTCTTTTCTGTATTGTTCATCAATATCATCACTGTTCTTCCATCCACTTATGGTATCATGGTTATCAATTGATACTAAAAGATAAAGAATGTATTAAAACAATAGAAAAAGAAATTGAATTTTTCTTCAAAGTGAACAGAAAAGACTTCATTACAAAATATATGGGACACAGCAAAAGCATGTTGGGCGGTTAGCTATGATTTATACAGCAAAACAAGAAAAAAACAAGAAAAAGAAACAATGTCAAAAGATACTAGAACAAGAGTATAAAATAGTTGAATTTGACTTACAAAAAGAACCGCAAAAGGAAAATTTAAAAACGCAAATGGAAATAATAAAACATAAATTAAATTTAATGGAAAAAGAATTGGCATAACAACTTCAAAGAGCAAATCAATTTTTTTTAAATGGCAATAATCCAGGAAGATGGTTAGTTTATAAGCTGAAAAAGGAAAAAGAGAAGAAACTGATTAGTAAATTGCAAGATGAGAAGGGAGCTTCACAGTATCAAAATGAGAACAAAAAGAACGTAATTCAGGAACTTTACAGAAAACTATATGATCAAGAAAAAGTGTCAGAGGAAAAAAATAACATAATATTTAGAAAAAGTAGAATTACCAGAGGTATCTGAAACAGTGAAAACTATGTTAAATGAAAAAATAATGATGGAATTGACAGAAACGATTAAAAAACAAAAGAGTGACAAAACACCAGGGCCAGATGGATTGCCGGCAGAACTTTATGAACATTTATGAGATGTATTAAGTTTCCCAATGCTAGAGATGTACAATGAAGCACTGTCAGAAGCTAAGATATCAAAGTCATGGATGGAAGCAAATATTACCTTAATTCTGAAAGACAGAATTAAGATTTAACACAAATGAAGAACTATAGACAAATATCACTACTAAATATAGACTATGTAACATTTGCCTCAATAATAACAGAAAGACTTACAATATTTTGAATGAATTTATACATTCAGATCAAAATTGATTTTTACCCAAAAGACAAATTAAAAATGTGAGAATTATTTTGACCTTTGAATTTCTTATATGACTTGATTTGCCAGTTTCAGGATGCTGGATTAGATAATACTTCACAATGTTATCTGTTCAAATTATTAAACTACTGTGGAAAGGGAACTTCATGAAGACAGTAGTGTCACAAAAACAGGAAAAGCCCAAGGGGAACATCAGGTCAGCCATAAAACAAACTTACATAGGAAAAAGAATCAAATAAAAAAGGTATTAAAGAATCCCTATAGACAAAAGCCTAAGTAATTAAGAAAACTAGAAAAATAAGAAAAGGAAACAAAAAGATAATTTAGAAAATCCTTACAAACACAGGACATGCCAAATAAGCAAAACAAACAGACAAAAGACACAAAATATAAATTACAAAAGGGACAGACAGGAGATTGCCACAGAACATATATGAAAAACTATCTTAAAGCGAAAAGAGATTAGAGAAAACCAATAATACAATCTAGCCACCCCACGGAGTTTGCATTCCGCATCCCATGGAGTTTGCCCTCCAGCAGGAATAAAGACAAACTCAAACAGGATTTGAAATATTAAGCACAAATACAAACATTCACACAAAATCAACTTACAAAGGGAGAAAAGGGGATAAGGGGATAAGGGACTTGCCATAAGAAGCCAGCAAGCCCAGGAGCGCAGACTTTTCGCTGTTCCTCGCCTTCCTGAAAAATAAAAAGATCCAGCTTTCAAGAAGTTGTCCGTATCCTTGTGCTGGAGCTCTCCCAGTGGGAAAACTGAATCCTCGAAGGAAAGGCATTTCAACAATTGGCGACCATGAAGGTTTCCCAGCCAACCCTGCCACCAGACCGGGCCTGCAGATCCAAACCCAGCTGGCATGTCCAGGGACAACATCCACGGACCCAGCCCGGAAGGTATAGGGTAGTAAAGGGAGTCCTTGAGCTTTTCCGCTCAACAGCTTCCTGAAAGCAGGTGAGTACCACTTCAAATTTATAATCTTACTAGGGACGGGAGTGGAAGCGTGAGTGTACCAGGTATGTGATTGTGGGTTTTCTCTGCGGAAACAGCGGGACCTCACCTCTTCTGTGATTGCCAGCCACACCCCATCCAGCTACTAGCTCAAACACGAGCTGTGACTGGCTGGATTTGGGAACGCAAGGGGTGATCACAGAGTGTGAGTCCTTCTGAAGGACGTAAGAAAAACCTAGCGGGCTGGGTGACTTCCGGTTTGCAAGTCTTCGGCAGCGGCAGGGATTCGCGATACTGCACGATCCCTGCAGCGCTCACTGCCAAGGTTCCCCCGATCTGCTTGGATTTGGGGGATATAGCTGCCCCATAGAGGCAGCTGAAGACAGGGGGGATCCGGATAGGGGTTTGGGGGTGTCGCAGACCCCCTCCCCAACCGGTAAAACCCCCTTTTCCCAAGGCGGAGGAGCGGCGGTCAGTAATGGCCGCCACAAAGAAATCTGCAGCCGGACAAGATTGTGCAGGAGGAAGAAAGTCAGAAGAGCTGTGAAAGTGGTTTTTGACTGGGACAAAATAATTGAATGTACCCTGGAATTTGAAAGCTGCCAAAGATAAATTGTTTCCAGAGAGAGTTACAAGCGGCGAATGGAATTCTAAAAGGGAAAGTTTTTTCTTTTCTTTCTTTTCACTCTCCTTCCCAATGTGACAGCCGATGGAACTATAAGAGAAATCAGAAAACCTGCATTGGAGGTAATTAAATGCTGAAGGGATAAGGATTTCTGAACTTTTTTTTTTAAAAAAACACCTTTTTGCTGTGAGTGGGAAGGGAGAGGAAAAAAAAATTGGAGCAGAATTTGAAAATAAGGAGAAGATTGCCTAGAATTTTAAAGAGTTATTAAACATCAATAAGACTCCTAAAATATATATTTTAAATGAAACTTTGTGACTAAACATTAACCCCAGAAAGAAAGTGAAGAAGGAAAAAGTGCTTAAAAGAAACAGCTTATTCGGATTGCTTGGTGATTTTGGAGCTTCTGAACTATTTTTGATTAAAAGCACTTGGGTGGTTGTTTGGAAAAACCTTTTCTCTCTATAATGGCATCACTTGTGGATGGATTTTTAGAAATGGCGGTTTGTACTTATGAACAGCTGACTACGCAACAGGATGACTGGGATAAAGAAGAAGCCATTTTTGATGAACAAGTGACTTTAGTTGGGGAAGAAAAGGAGAAAGAGAAAAAGGAAAAGGGGACTTTAAGATTTGGAAAAACAACCAAAAAAGAGAAGAATAAGGTGAAAAGTGGATACTATGTTAAAAAACAACAGAAAGGAGGAAAGCAGAACAAAAGGGAGGTGGAGAGACAAAGGGGTAAAGAGGGCAAGGAGAAGAATAAGCAAGGGAGAACGAGAAGCCTCAATGGTGGGGAGCAAGATGCAAAGAAACAAAAGTCTTTTAGAAATAATGGGTAAACTTTTTTGAAAAAGGGATTCTGGAAAGGTACGTAAGATTGTATTTTTATATTTGTACTTAGAAATAATCCTAGAAAATTGGAAACGTTTAGTAATTTAAAATCTGATAAAATGTTTAGTAAATAAATGGGAGAATTGTAGTAGGAGAAGGGGGAACATTTTCACGAAACAATGATATAAAATATGTGATGTGCGGGGGGGGGGAATAACTATGGAAAGCACGAGTGTTCCCATAAAGGCATGATATTTAATTGAAATGGGTAAAATGTTTAAGAATATTAATATTAATGATTAGATGGTGTTATCCCAGTGAAATTTTTTATGAAATGAGAGATTTGAAATAGGAGAAGGGGGAACATTCTAATGAAATAATGATTTAAAATATGTGATGTGGGGGGAAAATAACTATGGAAAATTTGTGTTCCCATAAAAGTATGATATTTAATTGAAAAGTAATGTGTTAAGTGTTTAAGATATAAATGAATATTAATATTAATGAATAGATTTTTATTAGCATTGATAACATTGTATAATTTTAGAATGTACCAAACAGAATCCCAATGTAAGTTATCTATTTTATATTAAATATTATAAATGTAGGGGAAAGAGACAAAGGCGTCATACTCCAATTAGTGCACAGGAGAAGTTTTGTTTAAAGAAGAAAGATAAATGGATAAAACAGAACAGACAAAGAATAATAAATATTATGATTTGAATTGAGATGAGATAAATAAAATAAAACTAAGAAAATTTAAAAGAGATGAGAAGCTATACAGAAAATTGAAAATGGTAATAAGATATGGAATGGTATACAAAATGAATATGAATTTGAATTTGTGTCTGTACGAAGAGTTGTAACCCAGGATTAAGCAACTTTCAGAAAAGATGTTTTTTATGTTTTTATGTTTTGTGTTTTTGTGTGTTTATGTTTGATTGAGCTAATACAACCTTGGAGGAATGTTAGAAGAAGACAATTGAGAATAAAAGATAGAAGAGAATAAAGCAAGTTAGATAAAAGTAAAGGGAGAAATAATGAGAAACTTGAAAGGATATGTATGTGTTTATAAGGAGATGTGCCAATGGTGTATAAAATGTTTTATTTGTTTTGTTCAAATTTATAAATAACTTTCAGAAAAGAGGTTTTATGTTCTTATGTTTCATGTTTTGTATGTCTTTAAAAATTAATAAAATTTGTTCAAAAAAAAAAAGAAAAACCTAGTGGGATGCAAAAGGAACTGGTGTTAGGAAATAAATAAAAGCAGAGGAAAGATAGTCCCTGTGCATCCTGCAAGCAAAGCCCTGTGCATTTAGAAATTGGAAATAGTTTGTCTATAAAGCAGAGAAGGTCCTTCCAGATGCCCACCTTCAAGGGAGATCTGAAAACTGACGGCTGAGTGTAGGGAGGGGTCCGTACCGGAGCTGCTGGGGGCAGACGGTCCTCCGAGATCCCTGTTTTTTAGGGGGGGTCTTCAAACTGACGGCTGAGTTTCCCTAAAAGAAAGGGGCCCGTACTCCGTGTGTAGGGAAACCGGAGTCCTTTCCAGACCGTTTTTGTCTGAAAACTGACAGCTGTAGCCCAGCTAAACCAAAGTAATCCCCACATCAGGCAGGGAATATGGGAAGTTGTAGCTCAAAGGCAATGGAAGAGACCCCCTTGGATAAATTACTTGAGGCTTGGGATGAAAGGCAAGTGCCTGTCCTGACTGGAATGCATAAAAAAGAAGTAAAAAGTATTTGCAAAAAGTGGGCTTTATTGCGAGATGACACGGGTAGACAAATTTGGCCTGATAGCAGTACTTTAGATTATAAAACCCTGAGAGCACTTAGAACATGCATTAAACCCAGCCAAATACCCTATTGGTATTGCTGGGATGAAATGGCTAGGACCAAAGACCTGACCGAGGGAAAAGATCAAGAAAAACCTGAAACCCATTCCCTGGAAGGAAAGACTGAGGCACGGATTATGGCTCCCCTTTTAAGCAAACCAGTGCCAGGCAGAAATAGGGGACAATTAGAATACGTTTTTACCCACACTCCCTTCTCTGCCTCTGATTTGGTCATCTGGAAAAAGGTTACCCCAGCTCTCAGGACTGATCCTCAAACAGTAATTCAAACCCTGAAATATATCATAGACAGCCACAATCCACCCTGGGATGATATGACCCAACTGCTACAAGTCTTTCTAACTAAAGATTGAACTATTAAAACTATTTGAAAAAAACAGACCAAATAGCTAAACTACCAGCTATCCCTGGACAGGCAGCCCGAGCTCGCATCGCATGGCCAGTACATCGCCCTGACTGGGACTACAATGATACCAATCATTGGGATGAATACACAAGAGCAAAAAATAACTTACTAGAAGCTTTAGAGGAAATAGGTAGAAAGCCTTTAAACTAGTCCGAATTCCAAAAAACAACACAAAGAGAAAAGGAAAACCCTGATGCCTTTTGGGTCCACTTGTCAGAAGCAGCTATTCCATATGCCCATCTAGACCTTAGCTGCCTGAAGGACCAAAGGATTTTAGCTTCAGCCTTCATGGACCAGTCCACCATGGATATCAAAGAGCATTTCCACCGCTTCGTCTCTAACTGGCCAACCTTAGAAAGAGCAGAGTTGCGCAGGATCGCTAACTTTGTCTATGATCAAAGAGACAAACTGAAAGAGGACGAGAAAGATAGGAAAAGGAGGATAGAAAGACATGAGAACTTAAAAATGTTTGCTGTAATGCAACATGATGCCAGACAAATGCCAGGTGAAACCCCCTATAATTCAAGGAAATGCTGGCATTGTGATAAAGCAGGATGGTCGCAAGGCAAATGCCAGCATTGCTATAGGTGCAGACAGGAAGGGCATTTCAGCAGGCAATGTAGGCAACACCTTTCCCGCAACCGATATTACCCGCCACCTAGAAACATGAAGCCAGGCAATAATTCAGTCCATTACACTGAACAACAAAGCTTTAATCATCATGCACCCAGCACTCCTTTTCCTCAAATAAATCATAACAATGGACCTCAATGGGAGCAAAGAAGGGAAAATGACCTGCCCCTTTCCTGACAAGAACATGAGAATGAAAACACTGAATTCATGGCTACCTTTAATGGGCTGGCTATTTCCCTAAAAAAAAAAAATGGCCCTGAAGGGGAACCCATTGTCACCATTCTTATAAGAGGAAAAAAATACAATTACTTAGTTGACACTGGAGCCACCTCCTCATTAATTACTGAGCCACCATATAAACCTTAAGTGGCTGAAAGGGCTTGGGATAACATAATGAGAGTGGGGGGGGGGAAATAATCCCAGTAGAATTTACCCACAACATAACAGTAGAAGTAGGACCTTTCACAGTAGCTCAATGGGCTGTCCCCTGCTTAAGAGCCGTGGCGGCTACAGTCAAAGTTGTGAAATGATCTAAGGATTTAGTACTAGGACATCCACTATTGCTGAAAGTCCCCCATGAAGTTCTTGCGATTCTCTTAAAGAGCCAGACACAAGCCTTCACTCAGCAGGGTTTGGCTCAATATGAAGCTGAACTTTTTACCTCTGATCACATTACGTTTGAGAGATGTAATACTCTAAACCCAGCTACCCTGCTCCCCACAGAACAGGAGGAAGGTAATCTCCATGATTGCCTCCATTTAGTGCATGACGCTGAACTATCCCGCTCTGATTTAACAGATACCCCACTACAAAACCCCGACATTGAACTCTTCACAGATGGTTCCTCCTACATGCACGAGAACAAAAGAGTAACAGGAGCAGCTGTAGTCTCCCTACAAGAAATCATCTGGGCTTCCCCCCTTCCCCCCTCCCACAGTGTCCAAGCAGCTGAGCTTATAGCTTTAATTAACTAAAGCTTGCGAAGCTGCAAGGAACCAATCTACTAACATCTATACAGATTCCAAATACGCTTTTGGAGTCTGCCATGCAACAGGACCTCTATGGAAACAACTGGGTTTTTTAACTTCAGCAGGACTACAGATAGTACATGCACCATTAGTAGCCAAACTATTAGAAGCCATCCAATTACCACAAGCGCTAGCAGTCATCCATTGTAAAGCCCACCAAACAGATGACTCTACAATAACAAAAGGAAACCAATATGCAGATGCAACAGCCAAATGGGTGGCAACCAAACCTCTACCTCACACCATCATGACACCAGCCTTAACAACTAAACCAGAACTACCATACAAACAATTTCTAGATAAAGGGGAATCTGAACAATGGGAAAAAAATTTTCAGCAGTTTTTGAGCAAGGATTTTGGAGTGGCCCAGGTGGCAGACCCATAACCTCACGACGTCTCCTTAGGTTAATTTGCCAAAGACTGCATACAAAGAGACATGCTATGGTAGATGCAATCAGGAGGGTATGGTATGCACCTGGAGCCTATAGAGAGACTACAAGAATAGCCACAACATGCCAAACCTGCCAAGAAAATAATACCACCTCCAGAAAAGCAATTCATGAAGGAGAAAGACCCTGGGCACAGAAACCATTTGAAAAGATCCAAATGGATTATATACAGCTTCCTAAGGCAAATGGGTATCAGTATGCTCTTGTCTGCAAGGACCAACGAACCCACTGGGTAGAGGCCTTCCCATGCCGCCATGCTACTGCCCTAGAAACAGCCAGACATCTCCTCAAAGACATTGTGCCTAGGTTCGGGGTCCCCACCATTTTGGACATGGATAAGGGAAAACACTTCATAGCATAAGTCCTCACACATATATTCCAGGCTCTGGGCATTACCCGAAACCTCCATGTGCCCTATTCTCCGACATCATCAGGAGCCGTGGAGAGAGCAAACAAAGAGGTGAAGACCCTACTGGGCAAACTCTGTCAGGAAACACACTCTTCTGGCCACAAGTGCTCCCAATTGCCCTCTTTTATATCAGAACTAGACCAAGACAAGATATAGGTATTTCCCCCTTTGAGATCCTTTTTAGTTGCCCCCCTCTGATACCCTACAAGGCCTAGATCCTCATTCCCTTTGCCTAGAAGAGGGGATAGGCTTCTCTCTTCTTAACTTACAGCCCTGCAAAAGAGACTATAGACCCTCTGGACCCAGAGTGCGCTGACACAGACCTTACCCCGGAAGAAGCCCTGCATCTATATTAGCCAGGAGATTGGGTGTGGATCAAGTTCTTCACCAGAACCTCACCTTTACAACCCAGGTGGAAAAGACCCTACCAAGTCTTACTAACTACATACACTGCCATAAAGGTGGCAGAACGAGACTCTTAGATACATTGGACACATGCAAAGGCAGCAGTCATAGACCATAGCCAAACTCCACCAGAATCAATCCCACCCATCAAATTCAAGAAAAATCTGGACACAGATCAATGGATGCTTGCAGCATTCTTCAATACCATTGAACCACGCAACTGTGAGGAACCAAGTGCAAATGTTGAATAACACAAAACTTGACTCCCAGGTGCTGAGTTATAAAATTCTATTTTTTTTATTTTTATTTTTTTCTCTTACCTTCTCCATTTTTTTCTTTTTTCCCTTTTTTCTTTGTATTTTTTTTTAACAAGGAAGAGACTTCAGCCATACCTTTTAGTAATTTTTGAGACTTGACCTATACCTTATTTTTACATTTTATTGTTACCTTTTTTTTACATTGTACTAAAAAAAAAAAGTGGGGGGGGGGAAGGAATCTAGCAATGGGAAACATAAAATGCAATATATACTATGTATTATTATCTGTAACAATTGTAACACTTGTAACACAAGCAACTGTGTTCCTGGAACCAAAGCTTATCCCAGAGAAAGGAAACGTATGGGAATATTTAGCAAGGGAAATATTCAACACCACTAACTTTTGCTTAGCAGAAGGGAAATCAGTCAAGGACATCTTAACCACATGCCTAATGGGAGTGGCAACTAGACCACATAACATCATTAACTACACCACATTTAGAAACCTTCCTGACTCCTACGAAAGCATTTTTAGCTGGGGCCACTCTACAAAAACCAAAGACCACACCATGTACACCTTACACATTGCTGCAGTAACCACCTCTGAAAGATGCTTTGATGTCACTGGGTGCAGCACACCTAGAGTCACAGAATGCACCAGCCTTAGCAACACAGAACTAAAATGCAACTACACAGAGACCATATCATTCTCATATAGTTACCTGAAACTCCCACCAGGGTGGTTTTTTCCTTTCTGGCTTAAAAGCCTACTCATACCTTCCTGCAAATGCCACCAACGGCACTTGCATCTTGGGAAGGTTAATCATGCTTATGTCATCCTTACAGAGATGGCACAGGAGAGCCTTCCAAACCCTAGACTCAGACTGTGACTCCAAAGTCTCCATTCTCACCAAAGCAGAATATGTCTTGTTGGCAATATCCCTAGTGGGGATACCTGAATTGGCAGTGCAAAATTCTAGAAATTTGAATAGCCTAGCATGTACCCTAACAAAAGGCTTGAATTCAACCTCCCATACCCTGGATGCCCTTAACAGAGAACTGAGGGAGGTCAGAGAAGCCACCCTGGAGAATAGGGCAGCAATAGACTTCCTCCTCTTGAAGCATAATTATGGTTGCAAAACATTCCATGGGATGTGTTGCTTCAACCCAGACGAAACCTCAGGACTCGTAGAGAGGGATATCCACACCTGAAAGAGCTGGCTCAAAATATTGGTCATGAATAATCATTCCTAGACTTTTCATGGCTCTTCTCGTGGATACCAGATTTCCATTGGTTCAAAATCCTTACAACAACCATAGTCGCTATTTGTGTCTTTGGAGCCCTCATTTGTTGCCTCTGTCGATGCATACCACCCTGCCTTAGCTGCCTAAAGGCCTGTATCCCCTCTCAGAAGAGAAAATCAAAGAGGAGACAGGCGGCCATGGTGATGATCCAGATTGATCCTGGATACCAAGTATACCCAGACACTCAATCAGAGACCACCCTCTAAAAAAATAATAATAATAAAGGATTGTGGAAAGGGAACTTCATGAAGACAGTAGTGTCACAAAAACAGGAAAAGCCCAAGGGGAACATCAGGTCAGCCATAAAACAAACTTACATAGGAAAAGGAATCAAATAAAAAAGGTATTAAAGAATCTCTATAGACAAAAGCCTAAGTAATTAAGAACACTAGACAAATAAGAAAAGGAAACAAAAAGATAATTTAGAAAATCCTTACAAACACAGGACATACCAAATAAGCAAAACAAACAGACAAAAGACACAAAATATAAATTACAAAAGGGACAGACAGGAGATTGCCCCAAAACAAATATGAAAAACTATCTTAAAGCTAAAAGAGATTAGAGGAAACCAATAATACAATCTAGCCACTCCACAATCTAGCCACCTCACCCTTCCGCACCCCGCGGAGTTTGCCCTCCGGCAGCAATAAAGACAAACTCAAACAGGATTTGAAATATTAAGCACAAATACAAACATTCACACAAAATCAATTACAAAGGGAGAAAAGGATATAAAAAACCAGGGACTTACCATAAGAAGCTAGCTAGCCCAGGAACGCAGACTTCTCGCTGTCCCTCGCCTTCCTGAAAAATAAAAAGATCCAACTTTCAAGCAGTTGTCCCTATCCTTCTGCTGGAGCTCTCCCAGCGGGAAAATTGAATCCTCGAAGGAAAGGCATTTTGGCACCTTTCAACACTACTATTAACTGTTTAACTTCTGTTTAACCTGTTGGCAATAATATGATTTGTTGGAGTTAATGTAATGGTGAATCTAGTTATTAGTATATGGTTTGCATTTTGTCTGAACTCAACAATGTGATTATTCAATAAATAATAGGTCACCAAACCATGCTGTTTTACACTAACCATTAATTAGTTTACTGTGGTTTCTGACAAACAACAAATCAGAAGGAACCACTTTTTACTGACTGCACATACCAGGGTTGGAATCAAGAAACAAGTGGAAGGATTAGAATATTATTCTTGATTTAATTTCCTTTACTATCATGTTTAGTTTCAATTATATTTTACCTCCATTTTCTTATAATTTTTCTGAGCTTAAACTATATTCTTTTGAGAGCTGTAGATCTTCACACAACTTTGCATAAATCATGGTTTGCATTCCCACTAACTAGATGATCAGTGATTAGGTCTGTTGGAAGAAATATCCATTTAGTTCAGTCCCAAACTGGGAGAAAGACACTGGAAATGATTGGACAAATGTTTAATGATGAACAGAACCATCAGCATTTATGGTTCTGGTGCAGCTGACTAATTAGTTTGATGACTTCATGGATTTTTATAAGTTTCAGGGATGCTGCTAGGGGGTTGTGCAATGTCTGAAATGCCTTTAGGATCAGGAGATTGTGTCTTCTCTAAATAGTTGTAGTTTTCTCCTGTACTGTTCTTAATCCCATCACGCCAGAGCTGAAAGTCTTTGTAGATAGGCTGCCTCAATCTTTCTTAACACGAAATATCTGCTAGGGAGGGCATTAAGAAAGACTAAGTCTACTTCTGCCTTTAAAAAAACATAATATTCTGCCTTTTTAATATTCCTCAAAATATTTCATTCTTCCAGGAGGGAGACTTCCCAGAGGTCAAAAATGCAAAATTTGACGAGTCTACTTAATGACATAAATTTAATGAAACTATTTGCAGAAGGTGCTGAGAGGCAATAAACAAGTTTTTGTCACGTGAGAGGGTTAACTTTAAGAATTAACGTTTGTATTTTTAGTTTGTGCGTTTCTGCAAGGAGTTTCCTGAATATGCTAACTCCCTCTTTGATACAAAAAGAGCGATTTGCGCTACATAGGAATCTGCAGTTAACCTGAGGATATTAATTCAAGAAATAATTGCTGAAATTCTCATTAAACAGAAACCAGTTTTTGCAAGCAAGATAACTTGTGGGAATTTTATCTCTATCATTCTTTTATCTATCGTCGCAAGCTGCTACTTTTTTTTCCATATCCGGAAGTATACTATAAATATAACTCTACGATCCTGTAAGTGATTTAGCTACGGGAAAAGTGTTCGAAACGATTGAGAGGCCAAGATGGCGGCAGCTAGAGGTGGCGGCGATTTGGACGCAGAAGGCTTCGGCGACGCAGATGTCGACCCCCCGGGCCTGGAGAGCGAGGCGGGGCCACAATCAGAGCCTGACTCGGAGGTGTTTTCGTGTGTGGCCCACTGCTCCGACCTCGCCTGCCGCCAGAACGAACAGCGGCGGTTAGGTCTCTTCTGTGACGTCACGTTAGCCTTCAGTGGCGGCAGCGAGGAGGAGGAGGAGGAGGAGAGGGGAGTGGGCGGGGCCTTCCGCGGTTCCGAACCCCCGCCGCGAGAGTTCCGGGCTCACCGCTCCGTCCTGGCAGCAGCCACCGAGTACTTCGCTCCTCTCCTCCTGGGCGACTTTGCGGAGTCCCGCTCGGGGCGGGTAGAGTTACGGAAATGGAGTTCTGGAGCGGCACCAAACCCGGAGACGATCGACGCGGTCATCAGTTTCATGTACACGGGGAGCATTCGCGTCAGTCCTGGCAACGTGCACGAGGTTCTGGAGTTGGCCGAGAGGTGAGGCGGGAAGGAGGAACGAAGTGTCAGGTGATAAATCAGGCGCCGACCGACTGTTGTGTGTCGGCAGAAATGTTCGTCCGAGTTCGAATGGGAGAAGGTATCTTCATCCGAGGGCCTTCTTCGTGAGGGCAACCAGGGATGGTCAGTCAGTCATTCTCTCCTTCCCTGGAACTGTGAAAATTGATCTTGGGTTCCAGTGTAGACCAGTGATGGCTTTAGTTGGAGTAGACTACTTTTCCAGAAAGACTAGCCTAGCATCTGGCTTGCTATAATAAGGCACATCAAGACGCTACTAGATTTGAACAAAGTAAAGAAATAACACCAAATGGCAGCATTAAACATGGCCCTTACCAAGGTGAAAATTATTATGGCAACATTTCTTCTCAGTGCAGTTTCTGAATTACTTGAGTTATAGCATGAAGGGAGACTGCTGGACAGTTGAAGAAAACTTCAGCTCTGGCACCTTTTGAAAAAGACACCATTTTTGAATGTCAGCTTAGTGGAAAGCAAAAAATGCAAGTTATTAACCAGTCAATAATTCTCCAGTGGTGTTTCTAAATTCCCTTTTTGTTTTGCAGGTTCCTACTAATACCTCTAAAAGAGTTTTGTGGGGAATTCCTCAAGAAAAAACTGAGCCTCTCCAACTCTGTAGCCATTCACATCTTAGCTCATATGTACTCTTTGAACCAGCTGGCTTTAAAAGCTGCCAAAATAATCAGGAGGAACTTCTACAAAGTCATTGAAGATGACAAATTCTATACTTTGCCATTTCATCTTATTAGGGACTGGCTTTCAGATTCAGAAATCACAGTGGATTCAGAAGAGATTCTCTTTGAGATGCTTTTAAAATGGATCCAGAGAAATCCTGACGAAAGAGAAAAGTATTTTGCAGAACTCTTTAAGCTTCTCCGACTATCACAAATTAAGCCAACCTATTTGACTCAGTATGTTAAAACTGAAAAGCTGGTGTCAAGCAACAAAGCATGCCTCAAATTTGTGTTGGAAGCAGTGGAAAGCCATGCTCTCAAGAGTGAGAATTTTCAGTTGGATACACAAGTTAATTCCCTTACCTCATCTCAGCCTCGCTTTGGCCAAAACATGGATGTTATCATGGTCATTGGTGGTGTGTCTGAGGGAGGCGATTACTTGAGTGAGTGTGTGGGGTACTTTATTGATGAAGATAGATGGGTGAATTTACCACACATACACAATCATCTTGATGGGCATGCTGTGGTAGTAACCAAATCCTATCTTTATGTGGCAGGTTCCATGGAGCCTCGCTTTGCCAAGATCATGGAAAGGTATAACCCAGTTAGAAATGTTTGGGAGCGGGTTTCCAATCTGATAACCAGGAAACATTCTTTTGGACTTACTGAGGTACAGGGAAACCTGTATAGCATTGGTGGCCATGGGAATTTTATTCCTGGTTTAAAAGATGTAGCTGTCTACAATCCTGATCAAGATAAGTGGCACAGCTTGGAGTCTGCCCCAAAGATACTCCGGGATGTTAAAGTGATCACAATAGACAACAGATTTGTTTACATGGCAGCTCGCACACCAGTTGACGGAGATAATGAAGATGGCTTAAGGTCTGTCATTATTCGCTATGATGCAGACACACGACAGTGGCAAGATTGTGAATCTCTGCCACTACTTGATAACTATTGCTGCTTCCAAATGGTTGTGGGGAACACCAACTTTTACCACACCGCTTCGTGTTGTCCTAGGAGCTATCCTCTAGACCATGAAGAGGCCAAAAGAAAAATCTCTAATCAAATATCTGATGAAATTCTGGAAAGCTTACCACCAGAGCTTCTTGGCATTGAAGGGGCGGCTATTTGCTATTACAAAGATGATATCTTCATCATAGGTGGATGGAAGAACAGTGATGATACTGATAAACAGTACAGAAAAGAGGCCTACCGCTACTGTGCTGAGAAGAAGCGTTGGCTGTTACTTCCTCCTATGCCTCAGCCTCGCTGCCGTGCTACAGCCTGTTATGTGAGAATCCCCTTTCGGTCCTTACATGGTAACCAGAAATATCCAATGCCGCAAAACCTAATGTTGCAGAGGGACCGGATGCGGCAGATGCAAGAGATACACCGACATTCCTTAAGTTTACGGAGAATGCCTCAGAGTCAGATAGAATGCTAGCTTGAAAAATATCAGAAATATCTGTCGGTAATTGTCAAGCCTGCAATGGACTAATAATCACCAAACTACTTAAGCATTGGAAACAAAGCTTTCTTGGTGTTAAGTGTTAGATCTCGATTACAAGCACCATATGGAAAATTGGTGTATACTGGCCATAAATATGAAGTTAGGCAGATGTAGAAAACTCTTAAGAATCTATTGGTTTCTCCATAGATGTGATCCAGATTAGAATCCAACAAAAGAATTCTTCTTGCACTTTGTGAATGTGTTCAGATATAGCGCAGCCTTTTTTCCCCCCTTTACATCTTTTTGTATTAGGCTTGTTTTTCTGTGTTTGGATCATCTTTCATTTTAAACATTATACAGGTCATGTAAAGTATTTCAGTTTGTTCTAAAATGATGATATATATGTAATGGACCATTCCAAGGTTTTCTTAAGTCTTCTTTTACAGAGGTATTCCTCTTCTGTTATGAATTTCTCTCCAATTTGGAGATGTAAAATAACTAAAAAATAAAGCTCTTCTAAGAGGAATAAAGCACAGAATTTCTAAGAACTTCAATATGTTCCATGCTAATATTTTATAGTTTTATTTATCGAAATGCTTGAAATTACGAAATAGTATTAGTTATAAGTTTTGCTGTTTGGACCATTCACAATTATGCAATAAAATATGTCTGCATTCCTTAGCTTCAGTATAATTTTTAGCGATTACTGTTCTGCCTTTCAGTAGCCTCGCTTGTTTTCCATTATTTTTTTTCAGTTAAGAATTGTGGCCTTAAAAAACGAGAAGACCAAAAAAAATCATAATCTATAATTTAAGCAACTGGAAATACATTATACAGGGCTAAAGTTGTATAAACTTGGTGTTGGTAAGTAAGTCTCAGTACCGTCTGATCTATCTTTGACAATCAAATCCATTTGTCTTAATATGACACCATTTCTGTGTGGACAGTATAAAGTGCAAGGCTGTTCAATTGGAAAATTTGCCTGAATATCCTTGACTTGAGATTCCATATCCTCCAAGTCTTGTCTTTCGGCTGCTTATAAAATTTATTCTCAAATAATTCAAATGATTGAAATGCTGTAAATTATTTGCTATTTTCTCTCTACCATCTATCCTAGTAACATGCACAATCCTATTTTGTGGGTTCTGGTAATTTTATGAAAGATACAGAATATATTCAGGTAAAAGAAATATATTTTATTCAAGGAATACTGAAGTTTTGTAATGCTGCAGAGATGTTCAGGCAGGCAAATTTATGTAAAGCATTTATGCAGCATTTGACGTCAGCGTATTGATCTAAGAGGGTATTTAACTTTATAAATTCTTTTCCATTACAGATCCATGTTCCAAAGGGTTAAACATGTTAACTCATGAAATCATCCTTGCTTAAGTAGAGCAACTCTCCATCTCTCCCTATGGCCTTATGTCATAAATGTGGTGAAAATATAGTGATGGCAATATCTAAGGTAGTCTCAGGAAAAATCAAGACCTGATGCATGAGGTCTCCAAATGGTCTAAAACCAGAATCCTCAAATGTAGTATTTGCTTCTTCTTCATCTATACATATTTTCTAAAAAAGATGATCAAACATGTCATCTAGGTCTGCTATTCTCATCTCTCTTGCTTTTTCTTCCTTTTTAACAAGTTGGATTTATGGCTGGGAGCACAAAAATGAAAGATGAAGATGAAATCAGTATGGGAAAGTTCTGTATTGGGCAATACTATTATTGATGGTATTTGATTGGTAACTTACTATGTCTTACAGTTTAGAAGCACTTTATTTAAAAGTTGAAAGACTGACTAATGCTGTTTTCCAATTTAGCAGAAACCTAATTCATGTCTGAGATACTGGGGTAAGTGTTGCAATTGCATGGACGTGTAGGTTTTCCTAATTTATCTTTGCCATCCTAATCCTACTGTTTATTATTTAGATGTAAGTAGGTGAGGGCATGGTAAACCTGTGGGCTGCAGTAATTATCCTGATATCAAACTAACATGCCCTTGTTCCACAGAGTCACAAACATTAACAGTCGTTATGTTGCTTGCCTGCCTGAAAGATATTTTATTGTTACTAGCCCCTTTTTATGGTGGAATAGCTGCTTCAGAAAGCAATTTATCTTCTGGAAATCTTTTGACATTCCAAAGGTACAGGGGTCTAAACCCTTCTCATAACTATTATCTGAAGTATTAATTAAGAAGTATCCTTAAGAACATTATCTAGCTCCAAGCCTGAACACATTTGTGTGGAAAATTGTAAATTTTTAAATTTGGGATTACAGCTTCTCAGTCTGATATTTTTCTTAGATTTCTCAATATTTCTTTTAAACATAATTAAAATGGATTAAGTTTACACTATGTCTCTATTAAACAATTTGAAAACTTTGTAGTGCGTATAATTGGCATTCATTGCAAATCTTTGCCAAATCGCCACAAATAAGTTAATGTATTAATTATACTCATTAAAATGCTTGTTTGAAATACTTATTTAGTTTGGGTAAACTTTGTATTTTAAAATGATAAGTCACTTTGTATGTTGCTTGTGAATGAAGTCACAGCTATTCACATGCCATTCTCGGGATTTCAGTTTGCATGTCAAGTTAAGAGCACTACAGCAAGCAATCGCATCGTATAATATGCAGGGTGAAATGTCAAAGTTTCTTAATGTAGTGTTTGGATATTATGCTATTAACTTGCTGCCCTGGTCTGAATACACAACAGTGGCCTCTGTGTAAAAATAACTTATCTTTACCTAGCCATGACAACCTTGACAAAACTTTCTTGTGGCAAAGGGAAATCCTCCAACAGATTATAAAAATATTTCCATTTGAAGTTATTAATTTTCTACTGACAGAATATATGGTTCCACAGCATGCCTTTATTTTATGATCCTACTGGAGTATAATATATCTTTTTTTAATAAACAGACTTTTTTTTTTTTGAAAAAGATTTTATTAATTTTCTACAAACAAACAAGACAAACAAAACATAAAAACATCAACTCTTATATGTACATCCAGTGTGTCAGTTGGTTCATCATTTTTGTGCATTCATTCTGTAGTCTCAATTACAATTATGTTACATAACCAATCATATTGTCAATCCAAACTTATATATCCTAATATCACTAAAAAAAGTTTTTGACTCTATTTTTAATCATTCATGCTTTATGAGCTAACAATACTTTAAACCAGTTTACTCTATAACAAATCATATAATCATATCAAATCAATCCTAAAAAACCCTTTATAAATATAATATCAAATAACAAAATAATAGCAAAATAAAGATATTCCTTACTATCTAGCATTCTAAATATTCTATTGTCGTATTTTATCATCTAGCCATTTATAAAAAAGATCCCAAATTTCATAAAATTGTTTATCCTCTTGCTCTCTAATTTCAAATGTCAATCTGCTCATCTCAGCACATTCCAATATTTTCTTAATAATTTCTTCCTGTAATGGTATTTTCTCATTCTTCCAATTTTTAGCAAATACAATCCTGGCCGCTGTTAATACATTTATAATCAGGTATTTCAAATCTTTACTATATATATCAGGTAAAATTCCCAATAAGAAGATCTCTGGTTTCAAGTCTATATGTTTCTTTGTCATTTTTTCCAACCACATGCGAATTATAGTCCAATATTTTCTAGCATCCTCACAAGTCCACCACATATGGTAATACGAGCCGGGTATCTGATGACATTTCCAGCATTTTTCAGATTTGTTCTTAAACATTCTTTCTATTCTTGTCGGGGGAAAGTGCCACCTGTAAAACATCTTATACAAGTTTTCTTTATATGCTGTTGACATTGTCATTTTATAATTTTGAGACCACAATTTCTGCCATTTCTCTAAATCAATCCCATATCCAAAATTCTTCCCCCAAACAATCATAGTTTCTTTGACTTGTTCTTCCTCTAATTTCATTCCCAGTAAATAACCATATAGTTTTTTAATCACCTTCTCATCAGTACCCATCAAGATCTTATCTAAATCAGTCTGTTTATCATAAAATCCCTCCGTTTTGGAATCTTCATCATACCTTGAATGTATTTGTGCATATGAAAACCAATTCATCCTTATACCTTGTTCCTCTAAGTTTTGGATCGATTTAAGTTCACCCTTTTCATCCAAAAGTTCCCCATATCTAACTGTTTGTTCCTTCTTGTAGATTATAGGATAGGAAAATGCTTCAATGGTCGATAACCAAACTGGAATTTTCAAATAACATTGTCTTTTTATCTTCTCCCAATTTAACCACAAAGACTCCCATACATAATGTCTTCTAAAATAACCCTGTGTTTTAGTTCCCTTATACCATAAAAAAGCATGCCAGCCCAACAGCAAGTCATGCCCTTCTAATGTCAACAACCTATGTTTCCTTAATGTTATCCATTCTTTGACCCACATCAAACTTGCAGCTTGATAATACAATTCCCAATTAGGCAGACCAAAACCTCCTCTAATTCTAGCATCTTGCAAAAGCTTTAGCTTTATTCTCGCTTTTTTACCTTGCCATATAAACTTCAACATAATTTTATTTAAATCTTCAAAATAGTCTTTTCCAAGCCTAATTGGTATTGTTTGAAACAAAAATAAAATTATAGGTAAGATATTCATCTTAATTGTTGAAATTCTCCCTATTAATGACAATTGCAAGTTTTCCCACTTCTTCAAATCTGTAATTATCTGTTGTTTAAGTTTAATAAGTTATTTTCTACTGACAGAATATATGGTTCCACAGCATGCCTTTATTTTATGATCCTATTGGAGTATAATATATCTTTTTATAATAAACAGACATTATTACTGCATAATACGATATGAAGATGATATTCATTGGCACATATTCTTCATATACAGTGTTTGATCGCCTGCTTTGTGTTCAAAGCATCTTTAACAACAAAGGTAATTAGATATATCAGTACAATGTTATTAAGGTACAGGTAGTCTTCTACTTACAACTATTTGGCTAGCAACCATTCAACGTTATAACAGCATTAGAAAAAACATGACTTACACCTAGTTATGCACACTTAGAACACTCATGGCATCCCCATGTTACTTGATGAATATTCAGGTGTTTAGTAATTGGCATAGAGGTTTCCAGGGTCAAGTAATTGCCATTTATATTCTTCCCAGCCAGCTTCCTATAAGCAAATAGGGGTTTAAGTTAGTCATCATTTAATCAAGTGACAAGTAATTTACAATAATTTCCCCAAACAATGACATTGTTATAAGCGCCTTTCACATTGCACAATGACATTTGATATTGGAAGAATAGAATTGTGTAGAGGTGTAGTTTTGCCCATTTGAAAGAAACTGGTAGTATTGGCTATTCTGTAGAGTGTTTTGGAAAAATATGAAAACAGCAAATTTTAAGACTAGCTTTCTCTCCCATCAATCAATAGCTTTATAATTCTAGCAGAGGGTGATGCATTTACAAAGGTTGTAAATACGTTAATACCACAATACAAGTTGATGCTCAGTTGATATGCCAAGCTAAGACTTGTGGATCTCTTAAGTTACTATTAGATAGGCATGTCAGGTAGCCAAGCTATCTCATTAGTTGCAGGTTTCAGTTGCCAGCTTCTTGCTTCCTCTGAATCTGATTAGAATGTTAAAAAATATAAAACTTTATAAAATATGAAACTCTTTCTCCAGTGAACACTAGGAAACCATAAAATAGCTTTGTTTCATTTTTCTGTTGTGATCCCAATTTGCCTTGGGTCTATTTCTTAATAAATAGGTCGGCTCTCAGAGTGCAATGCAAACTTCACACCCGTTCAATAGAATTCTCTAGATGCTATGCTGAAACCTAAACTTTATTTTTTTAAATGCAATTCTTTGTTGTATTACAATTGTGTAACACTAAATACTAATTCAATAAACATTTTATTTCTCTATGTCTTTGTTCATGTTGTTATTTGTGATTGCAGCAAGATAGAAAATGAAGGAATCCTTTAATTCAGGGTTTTTAATTCATATTCCTGCACTCCTGATCTAAAATGGCCCCTTCCAATTAATGGTTCCGATCAAAAAAGGACCAAAGTAAATAAATGAATCAAAATGCCTTCTTATGGTACAACAGCTTTGGCACTGGGATGGGGAATAAATTCCCGAGAATATTTAGAATAGGATTTGAAAAACATCAACTTTATATAATCTCCATGAGCAAAATATCTGCCATTCAATAATAATGTTTCCAAGGTACAACATGGGAAAATAGCTTGACCTTTTGATCTTGGAATTTCTTATGTGATTTGATTTGCAAGTTTAATTATGGTGGATTAGACAGGACAATGGGCAAACTATAATAGTAGCTATATTATTTAAGTTGTTTGGAATAATATGGTTTGTTTGGTTTGGTTTACACAGAAAATCTAGCCATAAGCATAATAACTAGCTACACTCTATAAATGGGAAGCATAAACTGTTTACTGGTTTCACCTAAGTGGCACAGCGGGATTGAATTCCAAGAAATGGTGGCAGCAATAGAATCTCTATAATTATATTAAACTTAAATTGAAATTTAGTCTGATTTTAATTACTTAATAAAATTATACCCATTCTCTTTTAAAATAGTTTTTACTGGCTTTAAGGTTGACTTGGTTTTCAGGAAGACCATGTGATTTTTAGTCTATGGTTTTCTGCAAAGATTGATTTGTCAGAGGTTGCTAGCTCCCTCTTTCTATTACGGCTAATTAAGAATAAACCTGCAACTATTAATTCAAGAAATAATCGGTGACCCTAAATTGAGAAAGCAGTTTTTTCAAAGAAGATGAACTTGTGCGAATTTTATCTCTACCATTCTTTTATCTATCGTCGCAAGTGGCTACTTTTTTATTTCCGGAAGTATAATATATTCATATCTCTATGATCCTGTAAGTGACGTAATTCGATTTAGCTACGGGAAAAGTGTTCGAAACGATTGAGAGGCCAAGATGGCGGCAGCTGGAGTTGGCGGCGATTTGGACGCAGGAGGCTACGGCGACGCAGATGTCGATCTCCCAGGCCTGGAGGGGGAGGCGGGGCCAGACTCAGAGCCTGACTCGGAGGTGTTTTCGTGTGTGGCCCACTGCTCCGACCTCGCCTGCCGCCAGAACGAACAGCGGCGGTTAGGCCTCTTCTGTGACGTCACGTTAGCCTTCAGTGGCGGCAGCGAGGAGGAGGAGAGGGGAGGGGGAGGGGCCTTCCGCGGCTCCGAACCCCCGCCGCGAGAGTTCCGGGCTCACCGCTCCGTCCTGGCAGCAGCCACCGAGTACTTCGCTCCTCTCCTCCTGGGCGACTTTGCGGAGTCCCGCTCGGGGCGAGTAGAGTTACGGAAATGGAGTTCGGGAGCGGCACCAGACCCGGAGACGATCGAGGCGGTCATCAGTTTCATGTACACGGGGAGCATTCGCGTCAGTCCTGGCAACGTGCACGAGGTTCTGGAGTTGGCCGACAGGTGAGGCGGGAAGGAGGAACGAAGTGTCAGGTGATAAATCAGGCGCCGACCGACTGTTGTGTGTCGGCAGAAATGTTTGTCCGAGTTCTGATGGGAGAAGGTAACTTCATCCGAGGGCCTTCTTCGTGAGGGCAACCAGGGATGGTCAGTCAGTCATTCTCTCCTTCCCTGGAACTGTGAAAATTGATCTTGGGTTCCAGTGTAGACCAGTGATGGCTTCAGTTGGAGTAGACTATTTTTCCAGAAAGACTAGCCTAGGGTCTGGCTTGCTATAATAAGGCACATCAAGACGCTACTAGATTTGAACAAAGTAAAGAAATAACACCGAATGGCACTTACCAATTCTCAGACCAAGAATTAGATGTAAACTATTGAAGATGCAATTGGATTTGCCAGATATGAAATTGTATTTCGGTGCTTGTTGTCTGTTCTGGCAAAACCAGAACAAGAGACTAACTGATTTAGAATTAAAAGTTCAAATGGCCTAGTTATTTATGGTATGACAAAGTTAAAGTAAATGTTGATTTCAACAATCATTTTTTTAGAAATTGCATAGTAAGAGTTTGAAATAAATACAACACATTCATTTGTTATGAAGATGCCACTTTGGGTATTCCTCCCAAGTAGGCTTTTTCAAAAAAGAAATTGCGGTGGAGCCGGACTGGTGAACTTATGGGAAAATAACATCTTTTAAATTTGGTGACCCCACCCTCAAATCCAAAGAAAAGTTAGAATCAGAAGGTTGTGTCTGCCATTCATTTACATATTTATAACTGAAAGAAAGATTTAAATTAGGCAAAAAGAGTTATGGGTTTGACTTTGTTAAAAATGAATTGGAAATCTTACTGCACGGTAGCGATAAACATGTTCAAAGATTTATAAAACATTATTAAAATTGAATTTGGAAAGTGAACATGTGAAGGCATTGTATGATTCAGTAGGGAAGAACATTGGCTATAATGTGATGCTTGAACAATGGAAGAATATGTGGACAAAGGGTTTAAAATTCACATTAAACTACAATTTAAAATAAAGATGATGTATCGTTTGTGGTTAACACCAGACAAGTTATCAAGAATGTATAAAGATATTTCAAATGAATGTTGGAAATGTAAATAAGAGACTGTACCATTTATGATGAACTTGTGATAAAGCAAAGAAATATTGGAGTAGCATTCATATTCTAATACAGAAAATTCTTAAAGTGAATATAAAGATAAAAGTTTTTTTTGGGGGGGGAGTGGGGCTTAATGGGAAAAGACTTGGGAAAAAATTTGGAACTTCGACATTGTGTATGTTGACAGCAGCAAGATTATGCACAAAAATGGAAGGTTATTTCGATTCCCACCATCGATGAATGGCTGTAAGGTGAGCAGAGATGTCTAAATTGACAGTTTTGATCAAACAAAATAATGTAAGTAGTTTTGATTCTACTTGGAAACTACTTCTGGACTTTGTGCTTGAGGTGGAAAAAAATTAAACTTTGATTTTGCGTTTTACTGATTGATTAGTTGTTATAAAAATGGCTAGTTTATACTATTATGGAAAAGTATAAAGTGGACATTCAGTGTTAATGCCTTATTCCACTGCAACGGAGGGAGTCAGTAATCAATGCCTTCTTCCCCCCTCCCTCTTTCTTTTCCCTCCCTTTTGTTTCCTATTGCTTGCTTTGTATTTTTCTATTTTAGATTATAAGCTAATATAAATATATTGAATCACAAAAAACAAAACAAAAAACAAACTAATCATTCTCAGGTGACATTTCTAAATTCCCTTTTTGTTTTGCAGGTTCCTACTAATACGTCTAAAAGAGGTTTGTGGGGAATTCCTCAAGAAAAAACTGAGTCTCTCCAACTCTATAGCCATTCACAGCTTAGCTCATATGTACTCTTTGAACCAGCTGGCTTTAAAAGCTGCCGAGATGATCAGGAGGAACTTCTACAAAGTCATTGAAGATGAGGAATTCTATACTTTGCCATTTCATCTTATTAGGGACTGGCTTTCAGATTCAGAAATCACAGTGAATTCAGAAGAGATTCTCTTTGAGATGCTTTTAAAGTGGGTCCAGGGAAATCCTGAAGAAAGAGAAAAGTATTTTGCAGAACTCTTTAAGCTTCTCCGACTATCACAAATTAAGCCAACCTATTTGATTCAGCATGTTAAATCTGAAAAGCTGGTGTCAAGCAACGAAGCATGCCTCAAACTTGTTTTGGAAGCAGTGGAAAGCCATGCTCTCAAGGGTGGGAATTTTCAGTTGGATACACAAGTTAATTCCCTTATCTCATCTCAGCCTCGCTTTGGCCAAAACATGGATGTTATCATGGTCATTGGTGGTGTGTCTGAGGGAGGAGATTACTTGAGTGAGTGTGTGGGGTACTTTATTGATGAAGATAGATGGGTGAATTTACCGCGCACACACAATCACCTTGATGGGCATGCTGTGGTAGTAACCGAATCTTATCTTTACGTGGCAGGTTCCATGGAGCCTGGCTTTGCCAAGACCATGGAAAGGTATAACCCAGGTAGAAACGTTTGGGAGCAGGTTTCCAATCTGATAACCAGGAAACATTATTTTGGACTTACTGAGGTAAAGGGAAACCTGTATAGCATTGGTGGGCGGGGTTATTTCATCCCTGGTTTTACAGAAGTGGCTGTCTACAATCCTGATCAAGATAAGTGGCACAACTTGGAGTCTGCCCCAAAGATACTCCGGGATGTTAAAGTGATCACAATAGACAACAGATTTGTTTACATGGCAGCTCGCACACCAGTTGACGGAGATAATGAAGATGGCTTAAGGTCTGTCATTATTTGCTATGATGCAGACACACGACAATGGCAAGATTGTGCGTCTCTGCCACTCCTTGATAACTATTGCTGCTTCCAAATGGTTGTAGGGAACACCAACTTTTACCACACCGCTTCGTGTTGTCCTAGAAGCTATCCTCTAGACCATGAAGAGGCCAAGAGAAAAATCTCTAATCCAATATCTGATGACATTCTGGAAAGCTTACCACCAGAGGTTCTTAGCATTGAAGGGGCGGCTATTTGCTATTACAAAGATGATATCTTCATCATAGGTGGATGGAAGAACAGTGATGATACTGACAAACGGTACAGAAAAGAGGCCTACCGCTACTGTGCTGAGAAGAAGCGTTGGCTATTACTTCCTCCTATGCCTCAGCCTCGCTGCCGTGCTACAGCCTGTCATGTGAGAATCCCCTTTCGGTCCTTACATGGTAACCATTAATACCCAATGCCGCAAAATCTAATGTAGTAGAAGAACCAGATCCGGCAGATGCAAGAGATATACCGACATTCCTTAAGTTTACTTTGAATGCCTCAGAATCAGATAGAATGCTAGCTTGAATAAATCATATCAGAAATACCTGTCGGTAATTGTCATGCCTGGCATGAACTAATAGTCACCAAACTGCTTAAGCATTGGAGACAAAGCTTTCTTGGTGTTAAGTGTTTGATCTGGATTCCAAGCATCACATGGAAAATTGGTGTATAAATATGAAGGTAGGCAGATGTAGAAAATTCTTAAGAATCTATTGGTTTCTTCCCAGATGTGATCCAGATTTAGAATCCAACAAAAGAATTGTTCTTGCATTTTGTGAATGTGTTTAGGTTGTATAAAATTATATAAAAATTCAGCACAACCCTGTTTTTCCTTAAATTTTGTATTGGCCTTGCTTTTTGTGTATTGGGTCATCTCATCTCATTTTAAATGTTATACAGGTCATGTGAAGTATTTATTTGTTTTATAATACTGATGTATATGTAAATAACCATTTGAAGGTTTTCTTAAGACATTTTCATCTGCTTTTGCAGAGATATTTCTCTTTTTAATCTGCTGTGAAACTGCTTATTTCTGCCAAATGTGGAGATGTGCAGTACTTAAAAACAAGAGGAGTAAAGCACACTAAGAATTTCAAAATGTTTCATGATTATAATATTTTATACTTTTATTTATCTACTTGAGGTTGCTAAAAGTGTATCGATAAAAAGAATAAAATTTTATTATTTGGATCATTTGCATTCATATAATGAAAAACTTGTGAGAGGTATCTTTGAGAACCTAATTTTTAGCAATGACCACTCTATTCTATTTTTTTTTTGGTAGTCCTGGTTTCCCATTCATTTTATTGCTTCAATATTCCAGCCTTATAGAAATGAATGGAAAGACCAAAAGAATACTAATTCATAACTGAAACATTATGGCAGGATTAAACCTGCAAAATCTCTTGGTGTCAGTGTTTAGGTAATAGCTTTAACTACCATCTGATCCATCTTCAACCTTCAACCTTTTTTATCTTCATGATATACCATTCCTTATGTGGCTAGTTATACAGTTCAGGCAGGCAAAATCATGTAAAGCATACAATATTTAACATAAACTTCTTGGCCCAACAGAATATTTAATTTTACACCTATGAATAATTTTGTTCCATTATATGTGTCCCAAGGTGTCCAACACATTACTTGATTCCTGAGGCAGTATTGTAATGAAATTTGCTTTGGTATCATTATTGTACTCTCTTTCAGAACTGAAAATATGTATTCACAACATTTATTCTGTGACTACAAATGATTGAAATGGCAATCCTGTAATGAAACCATCTTTGTTTAGATAGAGCAAGATAAAGTGCCTCTTAATCTCCTTTTCACTCTTAGCATCAGAAATGGTAGTGATAGCAATGCCTAAGGAAAAATGTTTCCAGAAAAATCAAACCATGATGCACATAGTCATCAGATGGTATACAAGCAGAATCCTTAGAAAAGGCTGCTTCTTCGTCTATAAGTATTTTCTGAGAAAGATCTAAAGCAGTTAACTTAATCTAGATCTATTTTTCTAATCATATTTTTTCATCTCTTTTAACTATCCATATTTATCCCTGAGAGCACAAGATGAGACAAGGTGAAATCAATATTGAAGAAATCTATAGGGCAATATTATTAAATATGGTGCTTGAAAGTAAATGAAGCGAGCTCTTAAAGTCTTCATGCAAAAAGAAATCTCCAAACAACACGTGAACAGCTAAAGGTAGTCCTTAACTTACAACCAGTAATTTGATTATCATATGCAGTCACAACAGGCAGAGCTGGTAGAGCACTTCCAGGCATCATAAAACATGCCAGTCTCCCCCCACCCCATCACATGATCACATGATATATGGTTGCCAAATGGCATGTGATCACTATTTGCAACGTTCCAGTAAATAAAATTTGTGGCTTAGGGTTGCAATGAGGGGTTCTTGGTGCTTTCTGAATTTAGTTGCTTTCTTGCAAATGTTTCATCAGCCATCATCAGTGCTAATGATGGTGATCACTGGCACTGATGATGTTACCCAGTTTGGGTAATGGAACGTCTGCAGAACAACCAAGATCACAGGGCACTAAGGTCCCTTCATTTGCAATATTGGTTGCCAGTTTCCCAGAATGTCAATGGGAAAGCTGGCGGGGAAAGTTGCAGATTGAGGAGATAACTGGATTTCAAGTGTTTCCCTCGACTTTGTAAGGGATTTTCCTTCTTGCGTGCTAGAAGAACTTGGTGAAAATGCTAGCAAAGACCAATATTCTAAACATTTAACATTGGTCCTCACTAGTGTTTTCCCCTTGGAGGGGAAGGGAAAGCACTCTTTTACCAGCATTTTCCCTACCAAATGCTAGTTGTTCTGAAAGGCTCAGAATACTGGCCACCTACTTTCGGAATCTTTCAAAATATGTATTTGCTAGCATTTTCACCTCTGGAGGAAAACCCTGGGCGCACAATGCACTGAAGGAAGAACCCTGAATTTTGGGAAAAACACTGGTGACCACCATCTTCCTTGATAGTGTGGGGAGACGGCCCAAGCCTTCCAAGTGATTGGAGGTCTGGGCCATCTCTCTGGCACCCCACCTAACAGTCCCTTGACTGTAACTGGGAGGAGGAGGAATTGTGTTCACTGAGTGAGGTAATGATATAGCTTGTTTAATGTTCACTTAATAAATTAGATTCTGGGCCCAACCCTGGTCAGAAAAGGACTGCTTGTTTAAGTGACTGGCATTCACAACAACATCCTTGTTATAACATTAATATTAACATTATAACATTAAAATAAAACAGTTAAAACAAACTAGACAGTTTTGGAAGCAAAGCTAAGAAATGCAATGAAGGTCAAATATATACCTAGTATGAAATTTTCAAATATTTAATTTCAGGTAGTAGGGATGTACCTATTCTACAAATTCAATCTATTTAAGATTAAAGGGAATGCCGAGCGATCTAAGAAAAACTTTAGTTTTTCTACAATTCCAACTAAACCATTTTAAATTTTCCACACGTGTCCATGCTTAGAGCTGGATAATATTCTTCTATATTTCTTAATAAGTACCTCTTAATTGTTTTGTGAAAAGGCCTTTATAACTCTGCAACTTTGGAATGTCAAAAGGTTTCCAGTAAATAAAGCCTTTCTTCACCATAAAAAAGTGGCTGATGGAAATGCGGTATCTTTAAGGCAGACAAGTAACATAATTGGGCAGTTAATGTCTCTTATTTTATCAGACACTTATTTTAATATCAGGATACTTACATCACACAGGTTTAACCCCATCCTAGCCCCCAGTACAGTTCTATAATAAAAATAGTTTCAGGAAGGCAATAAAGTGTTAGGAAAACTGAACATCCATGCACTTGCAGGATTTTTCCTAGTATCTCAGACATGAATTAGGCTTTTTCTGAATCTGTCAGTATTGATTAATCTGTAACATTTTTTTAAATTGGAAAAAAAACTATTTAGTATACATTCTCAGAAGGTTCTCATGATTGTTTAGAAGATTAGAAGAAGCCTTACAAGCAACTAGGGAAAAGCCTACTTGCAGAAGCCACCTATGAACAGCTAAAGAGAAAATACAAGTGGAGTGCTTTAATCTTTCTGAATATACTTGCTGTTTCAAAACAGCAGCCCCCCCCCCCCCCCCACGGCTGGCGGGGCGAGAAACAAGTCCAGGTCTCTCAAGCCTGATTGGCTGGGGAGCAGATCTGGGCCTCCCAGGCAACAGCAGCTTTCCAGGACATTGCAGCATCCTGAACTCATAGGGGCTTATGTTGAATCTTCCCCCATCCCCCTGGGGCATCTTTACACTCCTGGTCCAGGGCTCCATTTGCTTAACGACTTGCACAGTCAGTTAAGGCCCCCAACTGGGAGAGCTGTTACTGCAGTTGTTGAGTGGAGGAGTCACCTGATTTCTCAATTCTCAACCACTCGGTGATTGCAATTCTGGTCATAGGTTGAGGACTATATGATACTGAGTGCTTCATTCATAGGTACGTTCTCATATATAAATTCCTTTTTGTATTCGAAACTCTGTTTCACTAAGGCTCATCTTTCACAAGCTAAAACATATCAGTAACAATATTATTAAGATCATTGGCACAGCTTTGCTACAAATGACACATTGGTTTTGTAATCTCTACCACAAAAAATTACAATATAAAAATATTTTAAATTTATTATTATTTAACTCTGACAAAAGCCATTTGCAAGAGTTTCCATAAATGATGACACTGTTATAAGCACCTTTCATCGTGCAATCACCGTAGGCAAATTATATTTGATGTAGGAGAAGTAACTCAGGAGAGAGGTGGAGAGGTTTCCTCAGTAGCAGAAAACTGGAAATATTGGCTCTTCTGTAGAAAGTTTTGTGAAAGTATAGGAACAGCAGATTGTAAGCCTAGCTTTTTCTTCCATCAGTACTGTTGAGGTAATTCCCCATTAGGAGAATGAGCACATACAAGGAGACGTATAGAGAGTAGTGTTGGAATAATACACACAGAGCACACAGATACACTGTACAGTAAATGTAGGTTTTTACTTCCAGAAAGGTTTAAGCAAAGTTCAAAACAATCAGTCCAAAATCATTCACAGGTAAATCAGTCAGGTTTCAATCCAGGAGTAATCCAGTAACAAAGTCCAGTGTCAAAAACAGTTCAGTATCAGACTTACATCAAATCTAAGAATATCAATCAATTAGGAAGAACGACAATGCTCTCCAACAGAAGGAAAAAGAGACTCACTCACACTCTCTTCTGAGACTAAGACAAACCAGGTTTCTGGCTCCATCTTATGGCCATTTGAGAAACCACACCTAATCACAGTTTTGCATTTTCTTTTTCTTTTTTTCTGTAAATTTTATTTGAGTTTTCACAAAGAGAAAAAAAAATACAAATAAAACATCTTTTTTGAAAGCAGCATAATCCCGGGTTACATTTCTTTGGACAGACACAAATTCAGGTTCATGCTCATTTTTATATTCTATTCCATATCTTATTACTATTTTACATTTTCTGCATAGCTTCTCCCTTCTTAATTTTCTCAATTTTATTTTAATTATCTCATCTCAATTCAAATCATTGCGTTTATATTTTTTGTCTGTCCTGTTTCAATTATCTATTATCTTTTATCATTAAACAAAATTTCTCCTGTAGTTACTGATTGGAGTATGATGCCTTTATATCTTTTCCTTAAAGTTGTAACATTTAATATAATACATAACTTCCATTCGGATTCTGCTTGGTACATTCTTAAAATACACACTGTATTCTTAAAAAAAGAAAAAAATTATAAATGTATATAATTAAAACAACATTCCATTCCAAGTCAATTCTATCATTAGCATTAATATTCATTAAAGTCTTAACATTTTTAAAGTCTTAACATTACTTTTCAATTAAATATCATACTTCTATGGGAACAATTATAAGCTTTCCTTAGTTTTCCTTCCCCCACTCTTCACTTATATTTTATAAAACATTAACTAATTAAAATGTTCCCGTTCCTTCCTAATTCAATTTTCTCATTTATTTTATTTCACTTATTTTATTCACAAACATTTCACTAAATTACATTATTTTATTCCTCATTTTAATCATACGTTGTTTCCAATTTTCTAAAATTATTTCTATTACTAATATAACAATACAATCTTATGTACCTTTACAGAATTCCTTTTTAAGTTAGATTTTCACCCATTATCCCTAAATAGGTCCTATTTATCTATATCTTGCTCTGGTCCTTAGTAACTTCTTTTCCTTTTCTTCTTCCCTCTCTCCTTCTCTTTCCCCTTTTTACCCCCTGGTCTCTCTACCTCTATTTCTCTCTTCTGTATTCCCCTTTTCGTTGCTTTCCAGTATTATACTTATTTTTCAAATTATTTTTCTTTGGTTGTTTTTTTAAGTCTTAAATTCTCCATTCTCTTCCCCCCCCCTTTCCTTTTTCTTCCCCACATAAAATTACATGTTCATTAAAGATGGCTTCTTCTTTGTCCCAGTCTTCTTGTTTTGCAGTCTTTCCTTGTTGTTCCTCATAGTTCCAAATCTCCATTTCTAAGAATTGAAAAACGAAGCCAAAAAAAACCTTCCCTTCTTGTGCATCTTCTTTGTACTTTTTAAGTTCCATTTTCAATTCATACAGAAGTGGTGCCATTGTATAAATTTTTAAACAACCACCCGATTGATTTTAATCATTCAAATATAATAACCAAAAATCCAAGGATCACCAAATAATCCAAATACATGCAAGCTGCTTCTTTTTTGCTCTTTTTTTTCACTTTCTCTTCCTGGGGTTACTATTTAGTTGCAAAGTTTCAGTTAAAATGTATCTTTTAGAAGTCTTGTTGAAGTTTTACTTTAGATTCTTTTTAATTCCAGGCAGTCTCCTCCCTCTTCCAGATCCTGCCCTTATTCTTTTTCTCTCCCTTCCTGCTTATGAAAAAGAAAGTTTTTAATATCCAGAAATCTTTATTATCCCTTTGACATTTTGTTTTATTTTCAGCTTAATTGCCTATTGATGTCAAAGCAGATTTTTCCGATTTCTTATTTAAGTCTCTTAGTTGTCAGTATAGGGAAGGAAAAAAGCCAAACCTTTCCCTTTTCACTTTTCTTCACTGCTTCTGACTCTTCTTTGGGAGCGATGTTATTTTTTGTAAGTTTAAATTCCAGGGTACCTTGGTTGTTGCTTTTACAATTTAACCTGGTCAGCCAAAACTTTCACTTCTTATCTTCCTCCTGCACATTCTTTTCCAGTCGAGTTCTTTGTGGTGCCATTTCTGACCACCGCTGCAACCGCCTTTGGGAAAAGGAGTAATGGCCAGCTGAGGAGGAGAGATGCGGCTCTCCTCGACCCTGATGGCGGTCTCCCCCCTCTTCACCACCTCTACGGGGTGTCTTAGTCCCAAAACTAGCCAGCTCGGGGTGGTCCAGCAGCAAGCCCAGACAGAAACCGTGCACAATCGTGGATTTCTGTCTGTCACCGAAGCCCTTCAAACCGGAAGTCCAGTTTTGCATTTTCTTAAAGATACAGTTTTAAAATGTCTATCCTGGTTTATATATTTCTAACCCAAATACCTGTTAAGTGACTTATATTCCTAACGAATACCTTTTGCAATTGTTCCCCCCCCCTGAAAATGACACAAACTGATACTCAATAAGCCAAACTGATACTCATCTCTTAATTTACTATAATAGTAGCATTTCAAGTAGCACACCATGTTAAACAGTGGTGTGTATATGTCCTTTATTTATATATATATATATATATATATATATATATATATATATATATATATATATATATATATATATATATATATTTGTTTATAAAGAGAGAGAGAGAGAGGAAACTATCCTATAAATTGCAGGTTTGCTATTACAGCTAGTCCATGCTTAACCAATCATTTAGCAACACTTTAAAGTTACAACAAATCTCCTCTGACCCGGTTCTGAAGTTTCAGTGGTCACACACACAAAATCATATGATAGATTTAGAGCACTTGACAGCTGGCTCACTTTATAGCCAGTTGCAGCATTCCATGGTCATATGACTTCACTTTACAATATTTTTGGCTGGCTTACAAGGCTAGTTTCCTGCAAAAATCACCATAGGAATATAGGTAGTCCTCAAGGCAAAAATGTCCATTTAATAACTGTTCAAAGTCACAAATGCACCCCAAAAGTGTATTGATGACAAAGTTCAGAATTGTGAACTACAAAAAACCTCTGCGGTATCTGTGCTCTGTAAGTCGCGCCTGAAGCTTTTTAGTCCTGCAAGTGCCCTTTGTTGCCCAGTTATAAGCAATGGTTGGCATATATTTCCCCCTGCTCACATGGCCAGTCAAGCTCAGGGACTTTGCAATTAGCACATCTTTCTTTCTCTTCTCTTCATTGCTGCCAGCTGAAGGACTAGATGAATGAATCTCTCTCGTTGCTGGTCTTCCAATTCATGTTATCAATTTTGAAGACTTCTCAGGAATCTTCCTGGGATTTTTCCTGAGTTTCCCAAAGTCTTCGCTCTTCCCCTTGGCATGGGGGCCGTGCACTCACTTGCTCAATGGCCGGGCTGACCTCATCTAAAGCACAACATAGGCAGGCAAGCAAGCCAATCTGGGGCTCTAACCTGGGCATCCCCCCATGGGTGGGGCTGTGCATTCGTTGGTCAACTGCTGCTTAGGGAACCTATGTGGCCTAGGTCCCAGGACCCTCTTGGGACAGAATTTCCTCAACTCAGCATTTAACTCTGTGGTCGCCCAGTACCACTCCTTTAGCCGAGGGGGCAGGCCACAGTATGCACAAGCCTTCTGCAAGCCTCTATCAAGCCCTGCTTTGAATCAATGTACCAGAAGCTGTTCTGGCAATGCTGTAATTTGCCAAGAAGCCAGCAGAATTTCCGGAAAATATTCCAACACCTGGCAAAGCCCCTGCTCCAATGCCATCGACTCCACTTCAGCCCGCTACGTTTGGGTCACATCAAAATGGCATTGTAAAGCTTCCAGCAGCAGGTTAACATCTCCCAACTCCCGAGTGTTGTCACTGTACAGATCTTCTACCAAGTCTGCCACTTCCACGTCCAGGGCATCCTCCATGGCCACTGGCTGGGCTATAGATGTTCATGTGACTAATGACCTCATGTATGAATAGAGCCAATCTGGCATGGTCCCTGTCAATGTGGCCCTCAGGTATGATGGATCCAAATTGGTGGCTGTAATCAAGAAAGGACCCATACTCTTCAGTGCAAGCTATCAGGAAAAGGAGTTTAGTTTGAAGTGCTTCAAGTTCATTACATGGTAAGATTTTAAATGGACACCTAAGATTGGAGCCATCGTTAAAAAGGCAAAACAAAGAATGTTCTTCCTGTGTCAACTTAGAAAATACTGGCTGCCCCTAATGCTGTTGATACAGTTCTACAGAGGAATTATTGAGTCTGTCATTTGTATTTCTGTAACTGTCTATATTTGGTACAACAACCAAACAAGAAGATAGACTTACCAGTGGTGGGATTCAAAAATTTTACTACCGGTTCTGTCGGTGTGGCTTGGTGGGCGTGGTGTGGCTTGGTAGGTGTGGCAGGGGAAGGATACTGTAAAATCTCCATTCCCTCCCCACCCCACTAACCTGCTTTCCAGCTCTCTTCTCCTGTGCAGAAGAACAAAAGAAAATCCAGCCAATCAGCTGGGATTTGGAGGCAGAGAATAGATGGGGGCTGGGCCGGTCAGAGGTGGTATTTGCTGGTTCTCCGAACTAGTCAAAATTTCCGCTATCGGTTCTCCAGAACTGGTCAGAACCTGCTGAATGTGACATTCTGCCTTAAACAGATAGTTAGGACTCCAGAAAAAAACAATTGCAATCAGCATGCCTTCCACTGAGGACCTGTACATTGCACGACCCAGAAGGAGGACTGAGAAAATATATTGCAGACCTCTCATATCCTAGACATAAACTATTTCAACTCCTTCCCACTAGGACCCTGCTATAGGGCATTGCATGCCAAGAGAACAAGACAAAAAGACAGCTTTTTTCCTCATGCTCTTACTCTGCTGAAAACCTAATTACCACAAAACTGTCTTATATCTAAGGATATTTACCTATTTTGTATGGCTGTATTGCTATTATCCTTCTATTTTTTTCTACTGTCTTCTATTGGTATTTTATGATTATATTACTTTGTTGTTTATATGCACAGTGAGAACTTATGCACTGGAGACAAATTCCTTGTGTATCCAAGCATATTTGATCAATAAAGCTATTCTCTTGGAGTTTCCAGTTGACGTCGGAGCAAGACGGTTATGGACTGTGTGAAATCCAGATAATTTCTTTCTGCCAGGAAGTCCTTCGGGGCCAAAGTCAACCTGGAGGGGTGACAAAGAGAGGAAGGATTCTTTGTGTATTGTGAGAGGATGGCAGCCCTCTCACTTGATCCGAAGGAACCTTTCTGACCTGAGTAAGAGAGGACAGTCATTATGACCAAAGTGAAGCTGGGGCAAAGAAATAGGAAGTAATAACTTTGCAACAGTGTGTTTGATCTGGCAAGATTTCCCACCCCCTCTTAATTTCTCTTTTTCCTTTTTTTTAAAAGAAACTTTATTAATTTTACCATTAAAAACAACACATCTACAAATTATATACAGAAATAAACAAACAGGCGTTGACAGAGGCCAGGAAAGAAAGAAAGGAAAAAGAATAGGAAAAGAGAAGGGAGGATAGAGGTGGGGGGGTAGGACAGGGAAGACAGTTAAAATAAAACCATGTCTTTTGTGACGGTCTGTAAATTCCTTTCTTTTTCAAATGTGTCAAAGGCGGTACTTTTCGTTATCTCTACTTGGGTTGCCCTTGGCTAAGATTCTTCTCGAAGTGATCTATCTTTGATTTAGCCAATTATACCAAGGATTCCAATTGTTATAATAGGTTGAGGATTCTTTATTTTTTAATGATTGGGTTAGTTTGTCCACTTCAGCGCACTCTAGAATTTTCTGGACAATCATTTGTTCAGTGGGGGTGGAAGGAAGTTTCCAGCACTGAGCAAACGCCAGTCTGGCTGCAGTTAGGATATGAATTATCATATACTTTGATTTTTTTGATAATTGTTTATCAAAAATTCCCAAAAGGAAGGACTCTGGTTTGTATTCAATTTGTTCCTTAGTTATCTCCTCCAGCCAATATCTAATTTTTTGCCAATATTTCTGAGTTTCCTTGCATGACCACCACATATGGAAGAAGGTACCTTCTATGTTTTGACATTTCTAGCATTTGGGACTCGTGTTGGGGTGCATTTTCGCCAATCTCGAAGGGGACAGGTGCCATCTATAGAACATTTTGTATGAATTTTCTTTGTAAGCTGCTGATTTTGTGATCTTGATGTTCCTATTTTAAATCCTTTCACATTCTGATAGCGTGATATTCTGTTCCACATTTCTGCTCCAAGCTATCATATTTCCTTTGACAATCTCTTGTTCTAGTTCCGTTTCCAATAGTTGTTTCTCGAATTTAGATATATTTTTTTTATTTGGTCCTAATAAAATTTTGTCTAAGATCTGCAATTTGTTGTAGATTCCAAATTCCTTAATGTCTTGTTTATATCTACTGTGAATTTGAAGGTACACCCACTGATCAATTGTAAATCCTCGCTCTTGTAATTCTTGTCGTGTTTTCACGTATGATATATTTCCCAATTTGGGAGGGCTTGTCTTCTTCTACTTTTCAGGTCTTGTAAAGCTTTTACATTGATCCTAGCTTTTTTTCCCTGCCAGATAAATTTCAGTGTTATCTTATTTAATTCTATTTAAAAAAAATACTTAATTTGATTGGGATTGTCTGGAATAAATATAGAAATTTTGGAAGTATATTCATCTTGATCGAAGCAATCCTGCCCAGTAAGGAAAGCTGCAGCTTACTCCAGGAATCTAAATCTTTCTTAGCTTGTTGGAGTAATTTATCATAATTATTTTCTTTTATTGATTTGCTTTGTGGAGTTAGCCATATTCCTAGATATTTAATTTTTTTTGTCACCTGTATTCCCATCGATACCTCTAGCTCTTTATTCTTATCTCCTGTTAAGTTTTTAGTCATTAGTTTCATTTTTTTCCTATTGATTTTGAGTCCTGCAACTTCTCCGAATCGTTCTAGTTCTTCTAATAAGTTATGTCCTTTTTCTATAGGTTCCTCCAAAAAGAAAACCATATCATCAGCGAAGGCTTGTACTTTATACTCTTCTGATTTAATCCTCAATCCTCGAATTCTCGAATTTTGCCTAATGCATGTCAAAAGTGATTCCAGGGCGAATATGAAAAGCAGAGGGAAAAGAGGGCAACCCTGTCTAACCCCTTTTTCTATTTTTATTGGGCCAGTTTGTTCCCCATTTATTAGAATATTTGCCTGTTGGATATTGTAAATTGTAGTTATGTTTTCAAATCTGGTGCCGAGGTTCATGTTATAAATTTTTTGTATTAAGAAATGCCAATTTAGATTATCGAATGCTTTTTCAGCATCTAAAAACATAAATGCAAATTGTTTCTCCGGATGGGCTTCATAAAATTCTAAAATGTCTATCACTGTTCTTAAATTATTCTTAATTTGTCGAAATGGGAGAAATCCATTTTGGTCTTCGTGGATATGTGTATTTAAAACCTGTTTTAATCTATTAGCTATAATGGAAGAGAATAGTTTTTAATCTGCATTCAGGATTGAAATCGGTCTGTAATTATTGATATATCTATGGTCTAAATCCTCCTTCGGGATCAGCGAAATTAGGGCTCCCCACCATGAGTCCGGCATCCTACCTGCTAAGAGTACCTCGTTAAATACTTCCAACATCAGTGGTCCAATTTGTTCCATGATTGTTTTATATAGTTCTGCTGGTATCCCATCTGGTCCTGGCGATTTATTGTTACTTTGCTTCTCTATTGCTGACTTCAATTCGGACCATGTAATATTTTTGTTTAATAGTTCTATCTCTTCCTCTCCAATTGCTTTATCATTCGCTTCCTCTAGGTACTTCCTTACTTTATCCTCGCTGACTTCTTCCTTTTTGTATAATTTTCCAAAGTATTTATAGGTGATTTCTTTTTTCCTCTCTATCTCATGTTGCAAATTGCCCATCTTGTCCATTAGTTGGTGTATCAGTCTTTTTTCTTTCGCTTTTTTAAGTTTGTGGGCTAACCATCTCCTTGGTTTGTTTGCATGCTCAAAATAGATTTGTTTGGTCATTTTCAGGTTTATCTCCGATTTTTCTTGTTCGAGTAGATTGGTTGTGTTTAGTTGTTATTAACTGGTTTTGTATTCTTTGGTTTTGGGGATTCTTTTGTAGTTGGATTTCTAAGACTTTAATTTCTTGTTGTAGGTTGCTTTGTTGAGCCTGCTTTCTTTTATTTCTCATAGCATTATAAGAAATTGTTGTTCCTCTTATAATTGCCTTCATTGTGTCCCATATATTTTGTTTCGAAGTTATTTCATTATTGTTTTCCTTTAAGAAAAAGTTGAGTTCTTCTTTCAGTTTGTTAATGTATTCTTCTTCATTTATTAAATGGGTGTTAAGTGTCCATCTTTTCTTTGGTTTTCTTCTGCCTCTCCAAATTAATTGAATTGGGTTATGGTCGGCCCATTCATTTGGTAAGATTTCGCTATCTTTAACTTCATTTACTAATTCACCATTCATCCAGGCCATGTCTATTCTTGTCCAAATTTTATGCGGGTTAGAATAATAAGTGAACTGTTTTTCTTCTGGGTTTAGTTTTCTCCAGATATCTACTAGGTTCAGTTTATTCATCATATCCTTACATGGCTTCGAAAATTCTTTTTCTTTTTTTATTCTTACTCATGTTACTATGACCTTTTCGATAGTCAGCAATAGAGTTAAAATTGCCTATCATACAAATGTTGCCTTTTTCGAAGCCTATTATTTTTGGGTGGAGATCTTTTAAAAAATTACCTTGTTCATCATTTGGGGCATAGATTACTACCAGTAGGAATGTTATACAATTAATCAAAATTTGTACAACCAGAGTTCTTCCTTCAGGGTCCACCCAGATTGGTTCCGCTTTTAAGTTGTCTCTCACGTATATTGCAATAACTTTCTTTTTGTGCTTATCTGCTGGTGCTGTGAATAGCTTTCCAAGTTTCGGGCAAACTAAAAATCTTTCTTCATTTTTCCTAATATGTGTTTCTTGTAAGCAAATTATATCGACATTTTGTTTAATTAGTTTAGTTAGAATCTTTTTCCTTTTAGATCTTGAGTTTAGAACATTTATATTAATGGAAAGAAGTTTCCTTCCTTCCTCCATTTACCTAGATCTGTTTCGCTTTTTGTCTTGTAACTATATGGCTCTCTTCTTGTGGTTGATATAGGGTTGTTTCTTCTCTTTCCTGTTGCGAGTTGTCTTTCCCTTGGATTTGAGCGGGTCTTTCTTCTTTGTTCCTGTGGCGGTTATGGTCTTCCTGTAGATTCCTTTGGGTTTCCTCCCTAGAGTCTTGATCCTCTGTAGTTGTTAGCTGTTCAAGGAAGTCTTGTGCCTGTTCTATAGAGCCTATTTTAATTTTTCTTCCCTTCCATGATATTAACATCCCTTCTCGGATTAGCCATTTGAATGAGATTTCTTTTTTGTTTAAGTAATTGGCTAAAAATTTGTAGTCTTCCCTTATGGCCCTCACTTTTCTTAGAATTTGCTTAAGAATTGTGATCTCTTTGCCCTTATATGTTATTCTCTCATCTCTAGCCAATCAAAATATTAGGTCTCTCATGCATCTTCTTGAAAAACGGGTATGGAACTCCCATGGGCAGTTCAAGGAATGATGCCTTGTGTAACTGGTATTCACCCTGTAGACTTCATCAAATTCCTTGAATAAGTCATCTTTCTCTTTCTCTAATAGTTCAGCCAGCAGACCTGCCATTAATTGCTCTAGTTCTTCATTCTTGGATTCCAAATACAACAAACATCTCTCCTGAAGATATCATTTAAATAACTAGAGATGGCCCTGAGTTCAAATACAATGATGGCTCGGTGGTGCCAAGATTTTGTAGAGTTGTTTGCAAAAATGAGTCCAGCAAACTTATATTCATTCATATAACAAGTGCCATTGCAAAAACCAATCCCACCCATAAAAAACTTCACTCAAGATCAAACATATCCATACAACAAAGAACCCGCTCCCATGAAGTCCGCACAGAACTCAAACATCATCTTCTAGACAATGGAGAAAATGACCAGTACATTGACTACCATGCTGATTGCATCAAAAGAAAGTCACACAACCCGCAACTCCGCATCCCAATCTACCTCATCCAACCCACCATCACTCAAAACTAGGCACGCACGCCCCTAACTACCTCTATTCCAACTGCAACTGGCCTTAAATGCAAGCTACTCAATGCAAGAAGCCTTGTAAATAAAATATCTGGATTTCTCCTCTTACTAAATACAGCTAAATTCGACATCATATTTGTCTGTGAAATATGGCTCAGGGAATCTCTCTCTGAATCCATGACCACAGTAAGAGACTATCATGTTTACCAATCAGATTGTGAAATCCATAGAGGACGGGGTGTTGGTATCTTGTATAAAAAGTCCTTACATCTAAAAGAATATCCAAGTTACCTGGGAGCTTGCTCTTCCTGAGACCATCGTCTGTGAACTGTCCTTAAATATAATATTTCGATTCTTACTATGTTACAAAGCCCCTGATTATGACATCAAACATGTGAACAAGTTAAATTCATTACTAATTTGGGCAACATCCTGCCCACATGTTTATCTTCCTTGGTGACCTCAGTCTACCTCATATTAACTGGACCCTAAACGAGTGTAAAAATGAACCCATACATGCAACCTTCTACAATGCTGTAACAAATCTGGACTGGAACAACTAGTAACCAACAATACTAGACTTAGCAATTGCCTCGATCTCATCTTCTGTAATAGTTTGAATTCAATTTATGGATTACAAATTAAAGAAACCTTTTCCAACAGTGACCACCAGATGATTGACTTTTATCTCAACATACGTCCACACAAAAATCATCATAATGACGGGATCCCCAATTATAACTTCAAAAAAAGGCAACTATGATCTTATAGACAATGATCTCTCATCCCTTGATTGGCAACTTCTATTCACTGAATGCAATACTGTTGAAGAACACTACAACGTATTTTTACGTGAAGTCAAAAGAGTCATCAAACTATATGTACCAATAAGAACTCCCCAAACCAGAAAAAACAAATTACCCATAACAATAAGGAAGCTTCAATCAAAAAAAAAAATCACTTTGGCGGAAAAACAAATCTGGTCACATTGCCAACTTCAAAAGCAAATACAAAAGTTTATGCCACCAGATAAAGACTGAATGCACCAATTATCACAGTAAACAAGAGGAAAACCTTCTATGCACCAATTCCACCCACGCTTTCTACAATTTTGCAAACAAATTAAAGACTCAAGGTCAATATTTGTAAACAGCAATTGATCATGCCCACTATTTCTAGTCGAATCACTGACAACTACAATGATCTAATACATATCCATTTTACAGAAGACAATGTTGAAAGAGCACTACGCAATCTAAAACCATCTCTATCTATTGGACCGGACGGAATATGTGCCTACTTCTTTAAAAAGCTATCCACTGCCATAGCCGAACCTCTGAGCATAATCTTTGAAAAATCCTTCAGGAACAGCTTCTTGCCAAACCTATGGTCACTAGCCACAGTCATCCCCATCTTCAAAAAGGGAGACCCCAGCCTAGTTGAAAATTACAGACCAATCTCTTTATGCTGCATCACCTGTAAAGTCATGGAATCAATTATTAACCAATCCATTCTCCTCCACTTAGAGACAAACAACCTACTCTCTAAAAAACAATTTGGTTTCAGAAAAGAACTATCATGTAATCTACAACTCTTACACTACAAAAACTTATGGACTACACAAATCCATCAGGACAAAGCAATAGATGCAATTTACATAGACCTCTGTAAAGCCTTTGATTCAGTGGTACACGACAAACTACTCCTAAAACTAAAATCTTATAGTATCTCTGGACACCTGCATAACTAGATAGAGGCATTCCTGTCAAACAGGCAACAAATGGTCAAAATTCAGAGCGTCGTTTCAAATTCTGTACCGGCAGAAGCAGCGGCGGTGGCAGCAGCGGCGGGGGCACAAGCAGCAGCGGCAGTGGCAGAAGCAGCAGCAGTGGCGGGGGCATAAGCAGCAGCGGCGGCTGCAGCAGCGGCGGGGGCAGTGGCGGTAGGGGCAGAAGCAGCAGCAGCAGCAACAGCAGGAGGTGGTGGAGCGGGATCCTCTGACGGCGCCCGCCTTTTCTTGGCGTGGTGCTCACCTCACCCCGCCTCGCGCCTGCCTCTCCTCCTCCTCGCTGGCTCTTGCACGAAGGTTGGGGTGGGCACTGAGCCGCATTACGAGGTGACCTGGGCCGCATGCGGCCCGCGGCCCGCGGGTTGGACAAGCCTGATCTAAGTGCTAGAGCCCACTGTAACTACATAAACAAAAATGCATTAAGAGTTGTTAACCTAATCCTGTGTAGCTTTTCCTCTGGTAATATCACATTAATAACTAGAGCATACAAAACATTTGCTAGACCAATATTTGAATACAGCTCATCAGTCTGGAACCCACATTATGTATCTGATATTAATACAGTTGAGAAAGTCCAGAAATATTTCACAAGAAGAGTTCTCTACTCCTCTACTCGTTGCAGAATACCTTATACCACCAGACTTGAAATTCTAGACCTAGAAAACCTAGAACTACACCTTCAATCTGATCTAAGTATAGTACATAAAATTATATATTGCAATGTCCTATCTGTCAATGAATACTTCAGCTTTAACCATAACAATACAAGAGCACATAACAGATATAAACTCAACGTAAACCGCACCAAATTTGATTGCAGGAAATACGACTTCAGCAACAGAGTGGTCAATATCTGGAACACTCTACCCGACTGGTTTCTTCTCCAAACTCCAAAAACTTTAATCTTAGATTGTCTACTATTGACCTCACCACTTTTCTAAGAGATCTGTAGGGGGCGTGCATAAGCGCACCAACCTGCCTACTGTCCCTGTCCTATTGTTTCTTTTATATATTTTTTTTATTTTTCTTATATGTATCCATGTATTCATAACTATGTTTATACTTATACCTGTTATCTTATAATCGCTTGACAAAGTAAAATAAATAAACAAAAGTAAAATAAAGACAAGAAGAGAAAGACTGGACTGGCTATTTTCAAAATGGTAAAATCTGTTTAAGATTTTGTTTTTCTTTTTTCTTTTTTTGTCTGCTGTAATTTGAACAACTTGGAGGAATAAACTTTTGGCTTTTTTTTTTTCTTCTTTTAAAGTTTGCTGTAAAAACAGAATATTTCTGATGGCATTTATTCAAGCTAACATTATATCTGAGACCGAGGCATTCTCCGTAAACTTAAGCAGGTGTGGGATTCTAGCAGTTCTGACTGGTCCTATAAAACAGGGGTCCCCAACCACCGGGCCCCGGACTGGTACCAGTCCGTGGATTACTTTGTACCAGTCCGCAAAGAAATAAAAATAAAATAAAAATGGCGGCTTTCTTCGCCTTTGGTGAATGCTGCTGGAATCAGGGATCAAGAACACAAAGGAGAGAAGGAGAGGGAGGAAGCAACCGAAGCCTGTCCTGCTCTCCGGCTCGGCAGCTTCGGTTTCCTCCCGCCCCGTTCCTCTCTCAGTCGCTCTCTCGCTCCTCCACCAGCCCAGGAAGAAACTGCTTCAAAGAAGCCGGCAGGGTGGCTTCCTGTCGGCGCAGCTCCTCCGAAGCACCCGTTCACCCCCACACAGCCGCCCGTGGCTCAATTCACTGCTCTGTTCTGCCTGCCTGCCTTCCTGCCTTCATTTCTGGTTGTTTCGGAGCAGCTTCGGCTGAGAATAATAACTATTTGCCTCTTTTTCTCAGCCGAAGCTGCTCCAAAACAACCAGAAAGGAAGGCAGGCAGGCAGGCAGCAGGCAGAAGGGAGCACTGGATTGAACCGTGGGTGGCTGTGTGGGGTGAACAGGTGCTTCGGAGGAACGAGCGACTGAGAGAGGAATGAGGCAGACACCTGAGGGATGAGGCTGAGGTAGGGAGGGAGATGCCTGGGAGATGAGGCTGAGAAAGACAGGGCCGAGAGGCGGGGCTTCTCAGCCATCCTGCAAGGACTTGTCCTGAGCCGCAGAGACAGCCATGGGCTGCCACCACCCAGTGCTCAGTTTTGAAGGCGCTCCTCAGCCAGGCGCAGTTCCTGAATCTGCAGCTGAAACCCTCCGTTTTAAATGTCCCAATAGAAGAGAATATCTGTCGCTCAGGGTTGCAATGAGGAGGCATTGGCGCTCCCTGAACTTGGTGGTTTGCTGGTAAAACATCAGATGTTACCTAGTCAGGTAATGAAACGTCTGCAAGCAAACCACCAAACTCGGACTCCTCCCCCCCTCCGGTCCTTGAAAAAGTGTTTCTGCGTGAAACTGGTCCCTGGTACAAAAAAGGTTGGGGACCACTGCTATAGAACCCCTTGTTAACTTTCTAAGCATTTTGGAGAACCAGTAGTTAGAAGAAATCTCTTTTTTTTTTCCACCCTTATTACATTCTTGGCAGTATGCCTAGACTTACTGTCTCCGAAGGGTTTTTTTTTTAAATATCCTGATACTTTCTTAAAAGGGGAAGGGTTGTATTAAGCTTTTTACACTGCTGTTAGGAAGAAATACTCCCCTGGAAATACTTCCAGCCGGCATGCAATGATCATCACTTTGAAGAAATAATTGAATAACAAGCAGAGCTACGAAAAGAGGCTTTTTAATGACAAGGAACCAAGATGAGTGACATTCAGCAAGGCTTCTTGGTTAGCTAGAAAGATTGACATTCAAACATGAGTTTACATAAACTTTCTAAGTTTTGGTTTAAAACTGTTTTTTTGTGAAGTTTAATTCTGTACTTGGTGACATTTAATCCTGTATTTTTAGATGGGATAAATTTCCCTATTCAGCTTTGTCTGGAAAGAAAAAGATTGATCTGTGTTCCTGAAAAAAAAACTGGGTTGAGAAATCTGGCTAGTTCCTGTGTCTATTTCTTCTGATAATTGGTTTCACAAGCAACAGCTACTGTTGTGATTTAATCATTTGTGTTGTGTTTGAATTTTTCCTGCCTCATAGTTTCTTTTTCTATCTGGGGAGGGGGTCTTCCTTCACTGCTTTAGTGATATCTGGCACTGTTCTTTTGGGTGTACTTCCAAGAGGCAGAATGCAAGCTTGGCACTGTTTTTCTTACTGCCTTTTTGGAGGAACATGTGATCTTTCCTTAAATCTGGATGATTTCCTTAGGATATCTTCTGAGGTGAGTGAGACCAGCTGGTGTCTTTAAGTGGTGCAAATGGATCTAAGGATTGCTCCTCCTGGGTGTGCTCTTTCTGGAGAACTTAAATGACTCTCTGCTAAAGGGTTTCACTTTATGAGCAAGAATTGGCTGCTGATAGTTATCATTGCATTTTAACTATTTTAATTCCTCAAGGTGCTCTGGCACCCTGCCTGATTTGTAACTCCGGTTTGCAGGTATTTTTAATCTAATGATTGGTATTTAGCTTTTTGTAAGCAAAGAAGCTTTTTATACTGTACAGGTAATCCCTGACTTACAATAGTTCATTTAGTGACTATTCAAAGTTACAATAGCACTGAAAAAAGTGAAATGACCGTTTTTCACACTTACGACCATTGCAGCATCTCCAATGTCATGACAGGCTAGTCGAGAAGACGTGAGTGATGTTCAGTTGGCAACGCCCATCCAGTCACATGACCAACAACTAAGCCATGCCCACAGAACCAGTTATTAAAAAATTTGAATCCCATCCCTGAACTTAAAGAATGTTGGTGTATCTCCTGCATCTGCCGGATACGGTCCTTCTGCCACATTAGGTTTTGCGGCATTGTATATTTCTGAATACCATGTAAGGACTGAAAGGGGATTCTCACGTGACAGGCTGTAGCACGGCAGCGAGGCTGAGGCATAGGAGGAAGTAACAGCGAACACTTCTTCTCAGCCCAGTAGCGGTAGGCCTCTTTTCTGTATTGTTCATCAATATCATCACTGTTCTTCCATCCACTTATGGTATCATGGTTATCAATTGATACTAAAAGATAAAGAATGTATTAAAACAATAGAAAAAGAAATTGAATTTTTCTTCAAAGTGAACAGAAAAGACTTCATTACAAAATATATGGGACACAGCAAAAGCATGTTGGGCGGTTAGCTATGATTTATACAGCAAAACAAGAAAAAAACAAGAAAAAGAAACAATGTCAAAAGATACTAGAACAAGAGTATAAAATAGTTGAATTTGACTTACAAAAAGAACCGCAAAAGGAAAATTTAAAAACGCAAATGGAAATAATAAAACATAAATTAAATTTAATGGAAAAAGAATTGGCATAACAACTTCAAAGAGCAAATCAATTTTTTTTTAAATGGCAATAATCCAGGAAGATGGTTAGTTTATAAGCTGAAAAAGGAAAAAGAGAAGAAACTGATTAGTAAATTGCAAGATGAGAAGGGAGCTTCACAGTATCAAAATGAGAACAAAAAGAACGTAATTCAGGAACTTTACAGAAAACTATATGATCAAGAAAAAGTGTCAGAGGAAAAAAATAACATAATATTTAGAAAAAGTAGAATTACCAGAGGTATCTGAAACAGTGAAAACTATGTTAAATGAAAAAATAATGATGGAATTGACAGAAACGATTAAAAAACAAAAGAGTGACAAAACACCAGGGCCAGATGGATTGCCGGCAGAACTTTATGAACATTTATGAGATGTATTAAGTTTCCCAATGCTAGAGATGTACAATGAAGCACTGTCAGAAGCTAAGATATCAAAGTCATGGATGGAAGCAAATATTACCTTAATTCTGAAAGACAGAATTAAGATTTAACACAAATGAAGAACTATAGACAAATATCACTACTAAATATAGACTATGTAACATTTGCCTCAATAATAACAGAAAGACTTACAATATTTTGAATGAATTTATACATTCAGATCAAAATTGATTTTTACCCAAAAGACAAATTAAAAATGTGAGAATTATTTTGACCTTTGAATTTCTTATATGACTTGATTTGCCTGTTTCAGGATGCTGGATTAGATAATACTTCACAATGTTATCTGTTCAAATGTCTAAACTACTGTGGAAAGGGAACTTCACGAAGACAGTAGTGTCACAAAAACAGGAAAAGCCCAAGGGGAACATCAGGTCAGCCATAAAACAAACTTACAGAGCAAAAGGAATCAAATAAAAAAGGTATTAAAGAATCCCTATAGACAAAAGCCTAAGTAATTAAGAAAACTAGAAAAATAAGAAAAGGAAACAAAAAGATAATTTAGAAAATCCTTACAAACACAGGACATACCAAATAAGCAAAACAAACAGACAAAAGACATAAAATATAAATTACAAAAGGGACAGACAGGAGATTGCCACAGAACAAATATGAAAAACTATCTTAAAGCTAAAAGAGATTAGAGAAAACCAATAATACAATCTAGCCACCCCACGGAGTTTGCCTTCCGCACCCCATGGAGTTTGCCCTCCAGCAGGAATAAAGACAAACTCAAACAGGATTTGAAACATTAAGCACAAATACAAATATTCACACTAAATCAACTTACAAAGGGAGAAAAGGGTATCAAAAGCCAGGGACTTACCATAAGAAGCTAGCAAGCCCAGGAGCGCAGTTGTCCGTATCCTTGTGCTGGAGCTCTCCCAGCGGGAAAATTGAATCCTCGAAGGAAAGGCATTTTGGCACCTTTCAACAATTGGCGATCATGAAGGTTTCCCAGCCAACCCTGCCACCGGACCGGGCCTGCAGATCCAAACCCAGCTGGTATGTCCAGGGACAACATCCACGGACCCAGCCCGGAAGGTATAGGGTAGTAAAGGGAGTCCTTGAGCTTTTCCGCTTAACAGCTTCTTGAAAGCAGGTGAGTACCGCTTCAAATTTATAATCTTACTAGGGAGGGGAGTGGAAGCGTGAGTGTACCAAATGCCAGCATTGCTATAGGTGCAGACAGGAAGGGCATTTCAGCAGGCAATGTAGGCAACACCTTTCCCGCAACCGATATTACCCGCCACCTAGAAACATGAAGCCAGGCAATAATTCAGTCCATTACACTGAACAACACCGCTTCAAATTTATAATCTTACTAGGGAGGGGAGTGGAAGCGTGAGTGTACCAGGTGTGTGATTGTGGGTTTTCCCTGCGGAAACAGCGGGACCTCACCTCCTCCGTGATTGCCAGCCGCACCCCATCCAGCTGCTAGCTCAAACATGAGCCGTGACCGGCTGGATTTGGGAACGCAAGGGGTGATCACAGAGTGTGAGGCCTTCTGAAGGACGTAAGAAAAACCTAGTGGGCTGGGTGACTTCCAGTTTGCAAGTCTTCGGCAGCGGCAGGGATTCGCGATACCACGCGATCCCTGCAGCGCTCACTGCCAAGGTTCCCCCGATCCGCTTGGATTTGGGGGATATAGCTGCCCCACAGAGGCAGGTGAAGACAGGGGGGATCCAGATAGGGGTTTGCAGGTGTTGCAGACCCCCCAGCCGGCAAAACCCCCTTTTCCCAAGGCGGAGGAGCGGCGGTCAGTAATGGCCACCACGAAGAAATCTGCAGCCGGACAAGATTGTGCAGGAGGAAGAAAGTCGGAAGAGCTATGAAAGTGGTTTTTGACCAGGACAAAGTAAGAGAAAGTACCCTGGAATTTGAAAGCTGCCAAAGATAAATTGTTTCCAAAGAGAGTTACAAGCGGCGAATGGAATTCTAAAAGGGAAAGGTTTTTTTCTTTTCTTTCTTTTCACTCTCCTTCCCAACGTGTCAGCGGACGGAACTATGAGAGAAATCGGAAAACCTGCATTGGAGGTAATTAAATGCTGAAGGGATAAGGATTTCTGAACATTTTTTTTTAAAACAACAGCACCTTTTTGCTGTGAGTGGGAAGGGAAAGGAAAAAAAAATTGGAGCAGAATTTGAAAATAAGAAGATTGCCTAGAATTTTAAAGAGTTATTAAACATCAATAAGACTCCTAAAATATATATTTTAAATGAAACTTTGTGACTAAACATTAACCCCAGAAAGAGAAAGTGAAGGAGAAAGTGCTTAAAAGAAACAGCTTATTTGGATTGCTTGGTGATTTTGGAGCTTCTGAACTATTTTTGATTAAAAGCACTTGGGTGGTTGTTTGGAAAAACCTTTTCTCTCTATAATGGCATCACTTGTGGATGGATTGAAACTTAAATACCAAAAATATAAAAAGGAAGAGCAAGAAGGGAAGGATTCTCTTGGCACTCTTTTTCAATTTTTAGAAATGGCGGTTTGTACTTATGAAAAGCTGACTACACAACAGGATGACTGGGATAAAGAAGAAGCCATTTTTGATGAACAAGTGACTTTAGTTGGGGAAGAAAAGGAGAAAGAGAAAAAGGAAAAGGGGACTTTAAGATTTGGAAAAACAACCAAAAAAGAGAAGAATAAGGTGAAAAGTGGATACTATGTTAAAAAACAACAGAAAGGAGGAAAGCAGAACAAAAAGGAGGTGGAGAGACACGAGGGTAAAGAGGGCAAGGAGAAGAATAAGCAAGGGAGAACAAGAAGCCTCAATGGTGGGGAGCAAGATGCAAAGAAACAAAAGTCTTTTAGAGATAATGGGTAAACTTTATTCAAAAAGGGATTCTGGAAAGGTACATAAGATTGTATTTTTATATTTGTACTTGGAAATAATCCTAGAAAATTGGAAACGTTTAGTAATTTAAAATCTGATAAAATGTTCAGTAAATAAATGGGAGAATTGTAGTAGGAGAAGGGGGAACATTTTCACGAAACAATGATATAAAATAAGTGATGTGCGGGGGGGGAATAACTATGGAAAGCAAGAGTGTAAATGGATAAGATGTTTAAGAATATTAATATTAATGATTAGATGGTGTTATCCCAGTGAATTTTTTTATGAAATGAGAGATTTGAAATAGGAGAAGGGGGAACATTCTAATGAAATAATGATTTAAAATATGTGATGTGGGGGGAAAATAACTATGGAAAATTGGTGTTCCCATAAAAGTATGATATTTAATTGAAAAGTAATGTGTTAAGTGTTTAAGATATAAATGAATATTAATATTAATGAATAGATTTTTATTAGCATTGATAACATTGTATAATTTTAGAATGTACCAAATAGAATCCCAATGTAAGTTATCTATTTTATATTAAATATTATAAATGTAGGGGAAAGAGACAAAGGCGTCATACTCCAATTAGTGCACAGGAGAAGTTTTGTTTAAAGAAGAAAGATAAATGGATAAAACAGAACAGACAAAGAATAATAAATATTATGATTTGAATTGAGATGAGATAAATAAAATAAAACTAAGAAAATTTAAAAGAGATGAGAAGCTATATAGAAAATTGAAAATGGTAATAAGATATGGAATGGTATACAAAATGAATATGAATTTGAATTTGTGTCTGTACGAAGAGTTGTAACCCAGGATTAAGCAACTTTCAGAAAAGATGTTTTTTATGTTTTTATGTTTTGTGTTTTTGTGTGTTTATGTTTGATTGAGCTAATACAACCTTGGAGGAATGTTAGAAGAAGACAATTGAGAATAAAAGATAGAAGAGAATAAAGCAAGTTAGATAAAAGTAAAGGGAGAAATAATGAGAAACTTGAAAGGATATGTATGTGTTTATAAGGAGATGTGCCAATGGTGTATAAAATGTTTTATTTGTTTTGTTAAAATTTATAAATAACTTTCAGAAAAGAGGTTTTATGTTCTTATGTTTCATGTTTTGTATGTCTTTAAAAATTAATAAAATTTGTTCAAAAAAAAAAGAAAAACCTAGTGGGATGCAAAAGGAACTGGTGTTAGGAAATAAATAAAAGCAGAGGAAAGATAGTCCCTGTGCATCCTGCAAGCAAAGCCCTGTGCATTTAGAAATTGGAAATAGTTTGTCTATAAAGCAGAGAAGGTCCTTCCAGATGCCCACCTTCAAGGGAGATCTGAAAACTGACGGCTGAGTGTAGGGAGGGGTCCGTACCGGAGCTGCTGGGGGCAGACGGTCCTCCGAGATCCCTGTTTTTTAGGGGGGGTCTTCAAACTGACGGCTGAGTTTCCCTAAAAGAAAGGGGCCCGTACTCCGTGTGTAGGGAAACCGGAGTCCTTTCCAGACCGTTTTTGTCTGAAAACTGACAGCTGTAGCCCAGCTAAACCAAAGTAATCCCCACATCAGGCAGGGAATATGGGAAGTTGTAGCTCAAAGGCAATGGAAGAGACCCCCTTGGATAAATTACTTGAGGCTTGGGATGAAAGGCAAGTGCCTGTCCTGACTGGAATGCATAAAAAAGAAGTAAAAAGTATTTGCAAAAAGTGGGCTTTATTGCGAGATGACACGGGTAGACAAATTTGGCCTGATAGCAGTACTTTAGATTATAAAACCCTGAGAGCACTTAGAACATGCATTAAACCCAGCCAAATACCCTATTGGTATTGCTGGGATGAAATGGCTAGGACCAAAGACCTGACCGAGGGAAAAGATCAAGAAAAACCTGAAACCCATTCCCTGGAAGGAAACACTGAGGCACGGATTATGGCTCCCCTTTTAAGCAAACCAGTGCCAGGCAGAAATAGGGGACAATTAGAATACGTTTTTACCCACACTCCCTTCTCTGCCTCTGATTTGGTCATCTGGAAAAAGGTTACCCCAGCTCTCAGGACTGATCCTCAAACAGTAATTCAAACCCTGAAATATATCATAGACAGCCACAATCCACCCTGGGATGATATGACCCAACTGCTACAAGTCTTTCTAACTAAAGATTGAACTATTAAAACTATTTGAAAAAAACAGACCAAATAGCTAAACTACCAGCTATCCCTGGACAGGCAGCCCGAGCTCGCATCGCATGGCCAGTACATCGCCCTGACTGGGACTACAATGATACCAATCATTGGGATGAATACACAAGAGCAAAAAATAACTTACTAGAAGCTTTAGAGGAAATAGGTAGAAAGCCTTTAAACTAGTCCGAATTCCAAAAAACAACACAAAGAGAAAAGGAAAACCCTGATGCCTTTTGGGTCCACTTGTCAGAAGCAGCTATTCCATATGCCCATCTAGACCTTAGCTGCCTGAAGGACCAAAGGATTTTAGCTTCAGCCTTCATGGACCAGTCCACCATGGATATCAAAGAGCATTTCCACCGCTTCGTCTCTAACTGGCCAACCTTAGAAAGAGCAGAGTTGCGCAGGATCGCTAACTTTGTCTATGATCAAAGAGACAAACTGAAAGAGGACGAGAAAGATAGGAAAAGGAGGATAGAAAGACATGAGAACTTAAAAATGTTTGCTGTAACGCAACATGATGCCAGACAAATGCCAGGTGAAACCCCCTATAATTCAAGGAAATGCTGGCATTGTGATAAAGCAGGATGGTCGCAAGGCAAATGCCAGCATTGCTATAGGTGCAGACAGGAAGGGCATTTCAGCAGGCAATGTAGGCAACACCTTTCCCGCAACCGATATTACCCGCCACCTAGAAACATGAAGCCAGGCAATAATTCAGTCCATTACACTGAACAACAAAGCTTTAATCATCATGCACCCAGCACTCCTTTTCCTCAAATAAATCATAACAATGGACCTCAATGAGAGCAAAGAAGGGAAAATGACCTGCCCCTTTCCTGACAAGAACATGAGAATGAAAACACTGAATTCATGGCTACCTTTAATGGGCTGGCTATTTCCCTAAAAAAAAAAAATGGCCCTGAAGGGGAACCCATTGTCACCATTCTTATAAGAGGAAAAAAATACAATTACTTAGTTGACACTGGAGCCACCTCCTCATTAATTACTGAGCCACCATATAAACCTTAAGTGGCTGAAAGGGCTTGGGATAACATAATGAGAGTGGGGGGGGGGGGAAATAATCCCAGTAGAATTTACCCACAACATAACAGTAGAAGTAGGACCTTTCACAGTAGCTCAATGGGCTGTCCCCTGCTTAAGAGCCGTGGCGGCTACAGTCAAAGTTGTGAAATGATCTAAGGATTTAGTACTAGGACATCCACTATTGCTGAAAGTCCCCCATGAAGTTCTTGCGATTCTCTTAAAGAGCCAGACACAAGCCTTCACTCAGCAGGGTTTGGCTCAATATGAAGCTGAACTTTTTACCTCTGATCACATTACGTTTGAGAGATGTAATACTCTAAACCCAGCTACCCTGCTCCCCACAGAACAGGAGGAAGGTAATCTCCATGATTGCCTCCATTTAGTGCATGACGCTGAACTATCCCGCTCTGATTTAACAGATACCCCACTACAAAACCCCGACATTGAACTCTTCACAGATGGTTCCTCCTACATGCACGAGAACAAAAGAGTAACAGGAGCAGCTGTAGTCTCCCTACAAGAAATCATCTGGGCTTCCCCCCTTCCCCCCTCCCACAGTGTCCAAGCAGCTGAGCTTATAGCTTTAATTAACTAAAGCTTGCGAAGCTGCAAGGAACCAATCTACTAACATCTATACAGATTCCAAATACGCTTTTGGAGTCTGCCATGCAACAGGACCTCTATGGAAACAACTGGGTTTTTTAACTTCAGCAGGACTACAGATAGTACATGCACCATTAGTAGCCAAACTATTAGAAGCCATCCAATTACCACAAGCGCTAGCAGTCATCCATTGTAAAGCCCACCAAACAGATGACTCTACAATAACAAAAGGAAACCAATATGCAGATGCAACAGCCAAATGGGTGGCAACCAAACCTCTACCTCACACCATCATGACACCAGCCTTAACAACTAAACCAGAACTACCATACAAACAATTTCTAGATAAAGGGGAATCTGAACAATGGGAAAAAAAATTTCAGCAGTTTTTGAGCAAGGATTTTGGAGTGGCCCAGGTGGCAGACCCATAACCTCACGACGTCTCCTTAGGTTAATTTGCCAAAGACTGCATACAAAGAGACATGCTATGGTAGATGCAATCAGGAGGGTATGGTATGCACCTGGAGCCTATAGAGAGACTACAAGAATAGCCACAACATGCCAAACCTGCCAAGAAAATAATACCACCTCCAGAAAAGCAATTCATGAAGGAGAAAGACCCTGGGCACAGAAACCATTTGAAAAGATCCAAATGGATTATATACAGCTTCCTAAGGCAAATGGGTATCAGTATGCTCTTGTCTGCAAGGACCAACGAACCCACTGGGTAGAGGCCTTCCCATGCCGCCATGCTACTGCCCTAGAAACAGCCAGACATCTCCTCAAAGACATTGTGCCTAGGTTCGGGGTCCCCACCATTTTGGACATGGATAAGGGAAAACACTTCATAGCATAAGTCCTCACACATATATTCCAGGCTCTGGGCATTACCCGAAACCTCCATGTGCCCTATTCTCCGACATCATCAGGAGCCGTGGAGAGAGCAAACAAAGAGGTGAAGACCCTACTGGGCAAACTCTGTCAGGAAACACACTCTTCTGGCCACAAGTGCTCCCAATTGCCCTCTTTTATATCAGAACTAGACCAAGACAAGATATAGGTATTTCCCCCTTTGAGATCCTTTTTAGTTGCCCCCCTCTGATACCCTACAAGGCCTAGATCCTCATTCCCTTTGCCTAGAAGAGGGGATAGGCTTCTCTCTTCTTAACTTACAGCCCTGCAAAAGAGACTATAGACCCTCTGGACCCAGAGTGCGCTGACACAGACCTTACCCCGGAAGAAGCCCTGCATCCATATTAGCCAGGAGATTGGGTGTGGATCAAGTTCTTCACCAGAACCTCACCTTTACAACCCAGGTGGAAAAGACCCTACCAAGTCTTACTAACTACATACACTGCCATAAAGGTGGCAGAACGAGACTCTTAGATACATTGGACACATGCAAAGGCAGCAGTCATAGACCATAGCCAAACTCCACCAGAATCAATCCCACCCATCAAACTCAAGAAAAATCTGGACACAGATCAATGGATGCTTGCAGCATTCTTCAATACCATTGAACCACGCAACTGTGAGGAACCAAGTGCAAATGTTGAATAACACAAAACTTGACTCCCAGGTGCTGAGTTATAAAATTCTATTTTTTTTATTTTTATTTTTTTCTCTTACCTTCTCCATTTTTTTCTTTTTTCCCTTTTTTCTTTGTATTTTTTTTTAACAAGGAAGAGACTTCAGCCATACCTTTTAGTAATTTTTGAGACTTGACCTATACCTTATTTTTACATTTTATTGTTACCTTTTTTTTACATTGTACTAAAAAAAAAAAGTGGGGGGGGAAGGAATCTAGCAATGGGAAACATAAAATGCAATATATACTATGTATTATTATCTGTAACAATTGTAACACTTGTAACACAAGCAACTGTGTTCCTGGAACCAAAGCTTATCCCAGAGAAAGGAAACGTATGGGAATATTTAGCAAGAGAAATATTCAACACCACTAACTTTTGCTCAGCAGAAGGGAAATCAGTCAAGGACATCTTAACCACATGCCTAATGGGAGTGGCAACTAGACCACATAACATCATTAACTACACCACATTTAGAAACCTTCCTGACTCCTACGAAAGCATTTTTAGCTGGGGCCACTCTACAAAAACCAAAGACCACACCATGTACACCTTACACATTGCTGCAGTAACCACCTCTGAAAGATGCTTTGATGTCACTGGGTGCAGCACACCTAGAGTCACAGAATGCACCAGCCTTAGCAACACAGAACTAAAATGCAACTACACAGAGACCATATCATTCTCATATAGTTACCTGAAGCTCCCACCAGAGTGGTTTTTTCCTTTCTGGCTTAAAAGCCTACTCATACCTTCCTGCAAATGCCACCAACGGCACTTGCATCTTGGGAAGGTTAATCATGCTTATGTCATCCTTACAGAGATGGCACAGGAGAGCCTTCCAAACCCTAGACTCAGACTGTGACTCCAAAGTCTCCATTCTCACCAAAGCAGAATATGTCTCGTTGGCAATATCCCTAGTGGGGATACCTGGATTGGCAGTGCAAAATTCTAAAAATTTGAATAGCCTAACATGTACCCTAGCAAAAGGCTTGAATTCAACCTCCCATACCCTGGATGCCCTTAACAGAGAACTGAGGGAGGTCAGAGAAGCCACCCTGGAGAATAGGGCAGCAATAGACTTCTTCCTCTTGAAGCATAATTATGGCTGCGAAACATTCCATGGGATGTGTAGCTTCAACCTAGATGAAACCTCGGGACTCGTAGAGAGGGATATCCACCACCTGAAAGAGCTAGCTCAAAATATTGGTCATGAACAATCATTCCTAGACTTTTCATGGCTCTTCTTATGGATACCAGATTTCCATTGGTTCAAAATCCTTACAACAACCATAGTCACTATTTGTGTCTTTGGAGCCCTCATTTGTTGCCTCTGTCGATGCATACCACCCTGCCTTAGTTGCCTAAAGGCCTGTATCCCCTCTCAGAAGAGAAAATCAAAGAGGAGACAGGCGGCCATGGTGATGATCCAGATTGATCACGAATACCAAGTATACCCAGACACTCAATCAGAGACCGCCCTCTAAAAAAAAATAAAAATGAAGGATTGTGGAAAGGGAACTTCACAAAGACAGTAGTGTCACAAAAACAGGAAAAGCCCAAGGGGAACATCAGGTCAGCCATAAAACAAACTTACATAGGAAAAAGAATCAAATAAAAAAAGTATTAAAGAATCCCTATAGACAAAAGCCAAAGTAATTAAGAAAACTAGAAAAATAAGAAAAGGAAACAAAAAGATAATTTAGAAAATCCTTACAAACACAGGACATACCAAATAAGCAAAACAAACAGACAAAAGACACAAAATATAAATTACAAAAGGGACAGACAGGAGATTGCCCCAAAACAAATATGAAAAACTATCTTAAAGCTAAAAGAGATTAGAGAAAACCAATAATACAATCTAGCCACTCCACCCTTCCGCACCCCGCGGAGTTTGCCCTCTGGCAGGAATAAAGACAAACTCAAACAGGATTTGAAACATTAAGCACAAATACAAATATTCACACAAAATCAATTACAAAGGGAGAAAAGGGTATAAAAAACCAGGGACTTACCATAAGAAGCTAGCTAGCCCAGAAACGCAGACTTCTCGCTGTCCCTCACCTTCCTGAAAAATAAAAAGATACAGCTTTCAAGCAGTTGTCTATATCCTTGCCCTGGAGCTTTCCCAGCGGGAAAATCGAATCCTCGAAGGAAAGGCATTTTGGCACCTTTCAACAATACTATTAACTGTTTAACTACTCTTTAACCTGTTAGCAATAATATGATTTGTTGGAGTTAATGTAATAGTGAATCTAGTTATTAGTATATGGTTTGCATTTTGTCTGAACTCAACCATGTGATTATTCAATAAATAATAGGTCACCAAACCATGCTGTTTTACACTAACCATTAATTAGTTTACTGTGGTTTCTGACAAACAACAAATCAGAAGGAACCACTTTTTACTGACTGCACATACCAGGGTTGGATTCAAGAAACAAGTGGAAGGATTAGAATATTATTCTTGATTTAATTTCCTTTACTATCATGTTTAGTTTCAATTATAGTTTATGTGGGGTGGGGGCTTGAAAAACCACCAAAGATTTGATATTAATCCAAGGAAAACAGCTTTATTGTAGCATTTCTGCAGAAACAGGTTCCTATCCTGGCAGATGGGAGGAACCCAGAGCAAAGTTTGCATTCTATTTTATACCCTGACCTACCGCCCCATCCTAGGATAGCTTGGTTTACAATCTACCTATTGAATTTCAGTATATAATTCATCACCTAATATGGGACATCAGGAAGTTGGATGCTTCCTAACACGTACACATTTTTCCAGGTTTTCCCAGAGCACAACGTGAGATTGTTCAATGTTTCAACTCTCCCTTTTGCAGTAGAAAAGTTTCAAACTCGCAGTTTTGAGATTTGAGTCACAGCTACACAATACACAATGGATTTTATTCATGTTTTCCTCTTACAATTCCCCCCTTTTCTGCTTACATTCTTGACTCAAACTCACGCAACAGATCCCCAGCCTCTTTCAGAGCCATCTCCTTCTGAAACATCATCAGAGGTTCTTCCTCCTGCTTCCTGGATCTTGAACCTAAAGTTTTCCCTAATTTTCCACACATTGCTATTACACCAGGGAAACACTGAACACAACAACACAACATCACATAGCATATAATAATTAATATAATTCCCATGATTGTAGATCTCAACCAAGCAGTGCTGGGAAGCCAAGACCACAATGCCCCCCACAGATCTGGAAATGAGGAATCACCTCCTTGTAATAATGGATTAGAACGAATGTGTTCCTCCATCATTTGTACTGTTTTTGTAATATTGGGTTGGAAATCATGGATATGTACACAGCAATGTGAATGAATCAAAGCACACACACACCCTTTTTCAGCTAATACAATGTCTAATGCATATCTATTTTGCAAAGCCACTTTTCTAACTTCAGAAAGTTCCGTGTTGAGCATTTTGATTGTCTTGATAGTATCATTAAACATGGCTACTGTAAAGTTATTCAGAATATGTAAATCTCTATAATTCATGGCTACTCCCAACGGTGCCAGCATTCCCCGTGCTATCTGTGTTTTCAACCTTCCCCCCAGCGTTAGTCCTGAGCTGATTTCTCTTTTGTTCCAAATCCGTCCCTGGGGTAAGGTATTCAATTTATATATTACTGGTATCACATATCCCATGGTACAAATCCCACTCCAACGTGGTGGCATTTCTCTATACGCATGTTTCCCACACAACACCCACCTAAAATTTTCCATGGTGTACGTTTGATTCAAATTCCGAATCCAATTGATTATATCTTCAAAATACATACACATCTGGTATTGGTCATGATTAAAATAACTAAATTGATGATGAGTGTTAGAATAACTGTGGTTACTACAAGATAAAGGCATATCAAAAGTTTTGTTGCATTTTTTCCAATCACCCAAATCCACTCCTTTGGATACATTTCTCTTGAAACACGCATATGCTTTTTCTCTTAAATGGACAAATACCTTCCCGGATAGGTTTCTTTTCATAGGAGCCTGTTCAAATTTATGTCCCTTTGGTCTCAAATCCTGTTGACTTAGTGGGATTGCATGTAATGTTAAACCCTCCCCTGTCTTCCCTGGCATGTGCATGCACATCCAGCAGTTAGTTATGTTCAATGCTTGTGATACCTTCTTCAAATCCTTCATGTATGTATTGTCTTCCCATAAATCTGTCCCCAAGTCTCCAGCTGGTCCAATATATGGAGTCTGTCCTCCTGATGCAATCATCAGTACTATCGTCAAGGTGATTAGCTCAGTCCAGGGTCCAATCTTCTTCATCTTTTTAAGGTAAGCTTCAGCGGCTGACCATCCACTGGAACTGCCCTCCACATAGAATTTGGATCTGGTGCCTTCTTGACTCTGCTGTAATGCGTCCAGCCTCCTTCTCAAGTACAAACTGCAGATTCAGTTGTCAACAGCACCTGGTACGGGCCTTCCCAGCTAGGTTGCAGCTTCTCACTTCTCCACATCTTTACTAGAATCCAATTTCCAACTTCATAGGGGTGTTGGCTTCCCGCAAGCGGTGGTCGTTGTGCCAACAATCCCTGTTTATAAAAAGAAAACAAAGACCTGGACAGTGCCTGCAAATATTTTCTCAGAAACAAATCTTTAAATTCAGGTATAGCATTTCCCAGTCTGGCCAGGTAGGATTGCCCCATTAACATTTCAAAAGGGGAGACCCTTGTGTCTTTCCTTGGGCGTGTTCTAATTCTAAGGAGTGCCAGGGACAGATTCTTTGTCCAAGGCAATCCATTTTCCAATTGGAGCTTGGTCAGATGTTTCTTCAACTCGCCATTAGCTCTCTCCACTCGGCCATTGGCCTCCGGATGCCAAGGAGTGTGAAAATCCCATTTCACCCCAATCGCAGCCATCTCTGACTGCAAAACTTTTTGTGTAAAGTGTGTTCCTCTATCCGAATCAATTGCTTCCATCATGCCATATCTGGGGATAATTTGTTCTAACAGGATCTTGGTCACCATGGGGGCTGTTGCCCTTCTGGTGGGATATGCCTCTACCCATCCTGTCAATTGATCTTTAACCACCAATAAGTACTTCCATCCCCCCTTTTCTGGTAGCTCTGTGAAATCGATCTGAGTCCTTTGAAACGGCCAATTAACCAAAGGCCTTCCCCCCATTTCTTTCTTCCTTGCTGCCTTTTGTTTACCTTAAGGCAGATCAAACACTTCCAGCAAATGCTCTGAGCTAATGTCCACATTTTGGGGCTCCAGAAATGTGGTTTTACAGCCATCACCAATGCTTCCGTTCCCCGGTGTCCCCGTTCATGTACTTTTTCTAGAATTCCCCTCATTACATCCCTGGGGACAACTTTCACCCCTTCTGATGTTTTCCACCCATCCTCTGTTAGTGTGCACCCTTCTCCTTCCAACTCGTCTTTCTCTTTCCTTTCTGGCTTCCAATTCTCATCCTCTTCTACTTCCAACAAGGGAATTGATACCATTACCAGCTCCAGCTCCCCTGCCACTTCATTTGCCCATTTGTCTGCCCACCTGTTTCCAACTACCTCTGGGTTATTCCCTTTCTGATGAGCATTCACATGCACTATTGACACTTGATTTGGCAGTTGCAGGGCCTCCAGAACCTGCTCCACAAGCTGTAATTGTTCAACTTGTTTCCCATCAGCCCTGATAAAACCCCTTGTTAGGGATAACATTGGTTACCTAACTTAGTTTGGGTAAAAATAATATATAAACTATGTTAGTGAGTTTAAGTGTATGTATCACTTTAACTGCAAAACATGTATTTTGGGTGCGGTTGTAAAATCACCATAAGAGGGAGCAAGAGAGCTCACTGTTAGCTGGCTTTTACTGTAGTAGCTGACAATGTTAGATTGATGGTGATAACTGCATGTGTTTCCCTGCTGTTGCTGAAACGAAGAAAAGGGGTTTGATTTTCTTCATATCTCTGACTGCAAAAGAGATATATTGCTGGACTGATTATTTGTAAGTTTACTGACCTCTATTTTCAACACTGGACTTTGCAACTGATTAATCCCTGGATGGACTGAACTAGTTTATGACATTTGGACTGTTTTGACTATGCTATAACTCTTGCTGGAATAAAAAACTATTTAACTGGCACATTTAATCTGTCTTACTATTTAATCTGTCTTACTGAGTGTAAACTACAACAACGTTTATCTCACATAATTTGCCTGCCTGCTAGACTGCCGTTGCACGTTCTGCTAGGGTGTGTATCCCTAACACCCCTCTCCTGCCAGATCTTACCAAAGGTATGGAACACACCCCAGGCGTATTTGGAATCAGTTCAAATTGTCACATCAATTCCTTCAGCTAATTCCAAGGCTCTCTTCAAAGCAAACAACTCGCACTTTTATGCAGACCTTGAAGGAAGGGAGCCTTTTTCTATGACCTCCCCTTCTCCTGTCACAACTGCAAATCCTGACTTCCTTTTTCCTTCTTCAACCCTACTTGATCCATCCACAAACCATCTCTCCCCATCTTTCAAAGGAGTCTCTTCAGATCCTCCCTCACCTTTGTCATCAAATCTACTTGCAACAAACAATCAGTCTTCAGCCTCCCATTCCTGCCTTCTTCCTTCTAAAAATTCAGCTGGGTTCAAATTCCTATCTGTTCCAATCACTACATCAGGGCTGGTTCTCAAAATGGTCTCATATTTGATAATCTGTCCTTCTGTCATCCAGGTTGTTGCCAATTGACTTAGCACAGAAGTAACCTGATGAGGAGAATGCACCACCAGGGCCCCTCCAAAGGTTAATTTCTTGCTCTCTACTACCAACATAGCTGTGGCTGCCACAGCCTGCACACAGATTGGCCATTCCCTTACTACCAGCTCCAGAGTCTTGCTCAGAAAGGCGATGGGCTGGAACTGCCCCCCCTTTTCTGTGCCAACACCCCTAGTGCCGTTCCCTGTGCTGCTGACACATACAGATGAAATGGGAGCTTCAAATTGGGCAAGGCAAAAACCGGTGCGGATGACAGTGCCTTCTTTAAATCCTCCCATTTCTCATCATCTCCCTCTAACCATTCTATACTCTCTCCTTTCCCTACCAACTTCCTGTGCAGGAATTGGGCTAACACAGTGTATTGGTCCACCCAGGCTCTACAATATCCCAGCAATCCAAGGGCTTTCCTGACTTCTGTCTTATTTCTGGGAGGAGCCAAGCTCATGATCCTTTTCACCCTCTCAGGATCCAGGGACCTCACCCCCTGCTGAATATAATGCCCCAAATATTTCACCTTCTTTTCCACAAATTGGATCTTTTCCCTTGAAACTGTCAATCCTTGCTCCTTCAGCCAATTTAACAAAGCTACAGATGCTGCTCTGACCTTGTTCTCTTTCTCCCCAGTCAGCAAAAAATCATCCACATACTGAATCAACGTGATCCCTTTCGCTTTCTCAAAAGACACTAACTTCTTTTCCAAAGCCAAGGGCTTTCAGTATATCCCTGGGGGAGTACTGTCCACCTTAATTGCTGTTTCCTTGCACTCTCAGGATCATTCCATTCAAATTCAAACCGGTCTCTACTTTTTTCCTCAAGGGGGCACGCCCAGAAAGCATCCTTCAGATCTACTACAGTAACCCATTTGTCTTTAGGAGGGATTCGTCCCAAGATAGTATAGGGGTCGGGAACCACCGGGAATCTGGGAACCACTGTGCTATTGATCCTCCTCAAGTCCAAAACCAATCTATGTTTCCCATCCTTCTTCAACAAAGCAAGTATTGGAGAATTAAAAGGTGACATAGTAGGCTCCAACATGCCCTATTTCAACAATTTATCAATCACAGGCTTCAACCCCTCTCTACCCCTTCTACTCATTGGATATTGTGATGTCCAAAGCTTTGTCACCCCAGGCTGCACTTGAATCTTGATCGGCTGAATGTTCATTCGCCCTACCTTCTCATCTCCTGCCCAAACCTCATCCGAAATTGCCCTCTCATCTTCCACAGTCATCTTCCACATCCTTACTCCCTTCCCGGTATCCCACAGCTGGATACCAAACGCAGGCAACAGATCTCTTCCTAGCAAATTCACTCCAGAATCAGGAATATACAACACTTCAGCCTCAGTCACCACTTCATTCATTTCCAGTCTGATTTGTTCAAACACCCTCACATCCTGTGATTTTCCACTCACCCCCCACTACTTTTATCATTTTCCTTGATCTATGTGCACCTTTTATCGGGTCACACACAGAAGTCTGACTTGCGCCGGTGTCTATCAGAAACAGCCGCTCCTGATGATCAGGATCCACTGAAATGTTTACCAATGGCTCCCCGCAGGTCCTCTTAAAGGAGCCGGAACAGCCCTAGTCATCATACAATGCATAACTCCTCTCCCTTTGGTTGGTAGGACACTTGCGCGCAAAGTGTCCTTCCTTCCCACACCTAAAACAGCTTCTATCCATTCCAGGCTGTCTCATTCCCATCCCTCTGAAACCTCTTCCTCTTCCTCTGAAACTTCCTTGCATTCTGCCTCGCCTTCTCTCAGCCTGGCCTCCCATTGCCCCCCTTACACAATCCACACTTTTCTTCACCTCGTTCTTAGCTGCAGCCTGCATTGTAGCCAACATCATTTGGGATTTCTGTCTAGTTTTCACAGTATCCCTGTTAACAAATACTTGTTGAGCGGTTTTCAGGAGATCTGTCATTCCAACTGCGCCCCAATTATCTAATTTTTGAATTTTCTTCTGAATATCTGGCCAGGCTCCAGTCACAAACTGCATTTTCAGCATGGATTCAAACGCAGGTGTGCTTGGGTCCACCCCAGAATATTTTACCAGACTTTCCCTCAACTTTGTACAATAGTCACCAGGGGATTCATCTTTGCCTTGTGTTACTTCAAAGGCTTTGGTTAAATTCTTCCCCTGTGGTACAGCAATTTTGATACCATTCAATATCATTGTTTTGAGGCCCCGCATATTCCGTCTATGCTCCTCATTTTGTTTGTCCCAGTCAGGAGTGGCCAATGGGAATTTCACATCTCCAGCAACTGCATTATCATTCCCCAGTTGCGATCTGCACCAGACTTCTATAGCCCCTTTCTAAATCCCTTTCTTCTGGGGTGAAAAGATGTCCCAAAACATACATCAATTCCAGATACATGTAATCATTTGGTCCCAAAAACAACTCTAGTTGTTCTGTCACATTATTGGCATTTTCGTGAAGTCTTGGAAGGGTCTTCTTTAAATCCCGTAGTTCACTTGCCTTAATTGGAAACACTGAATACATTGAAACCGCGTTTCCCTGAGCATTTACTCTGTTCGGGACTTCACGGAGGGGAAAGGCAGATGCCTGAGGTTGTTCCGGAAAAGGCAAGTTTTTAACATTTTGTTCAAGTTGATACAGTTTTCTCAGCAGCGGTCTATATGGGGGCGTCTGCTGAGAGGGAGGGGGTGATGGCGGCAGAGGAATCGCCGCTGCTTGGTCTACCGGCGTGTTAGGCACTACCGGAGCCTGCGGAATTGGAGGGGGCAACGGATGTGTCTTATACAAGTATTCATCCGATCCCTCTTTGTTCTGCTTTGCGCAATATTGTCCTGCCGGTGGGTCAGAACCCTCAAAATTTACATGAAACCACACCTCAATATATGGTATGGGAATTTAGGATCAATTAGAGGGTATTTTGACCACCGGTTTCTACTAAGGTAGATCATATGTTTCTTCTCCAGCTCTTTCGTAAAGTGTTTCAGATTTGGGGAGAACCACTGCTGGACCAGCTGTCCCAAAGGCGAATTTGTGGGTATTGGTTTCCTGCCATCTGATTCAGTTTCTAACTCCGGATAATCCCTTCCTGGATCCCTCAATCCCTTACTCTGTCCCTTTCCCATCACTTCCTTACTCGACTAACCAGTCCAATCCTCCAGCAAGCGCTGGATTCTCTCCTGAGAGTTTAAGGATTCCCTCCTCTAATCTTTTTCAAACGAAAGAAACAAGTTTTACCTGATCACTCCAGACCTCCGAGGTAGTGGATGTGTGGGCGTCCCCAACTCAGACTTTCCTCTATTCTCTTTTCGATAGTCCCAGACTATCAGCTGGCAAAACGCTGTTTCTGAGGATCGTCTGGATTTCCAGTCACCTCTGGAGCCGACCAGAATTCAGGGAGGAGGCACCTCTCAATGGGAAGTAGTGGCCACTACCCACCTAGTCCCCGGCTTCCGGAAGACCACCATTGAGGCTCCTGGCTTGGCTCGCCAAATTGCGGGGTGGGGGCTTGAAAAACCACCAAAGATTCGATATTAATCCAAGGAAAACAGCTTTATTGTAGCATTTCTGCAGAAACAGGTTCCTATCCTGGCAGATGGGAGGAACCCAGAGCAAAGTTTGCCCCATCCTAGGATAGCTTGGTTTACAATCTATCTATTTGTGATAAGTGAAATAATGTAATGCTACTTTTGCTTCTGTAAATTTGCTTACGCTTAGAGTTGCTTACAAAAGCATGTATTTTGTAACCTTCCGGAAGATAAGGATTAGAACAATATGAACCATTTTGTATACGTGTGTGTTTCAAAAGCAGCGCCAGTACTGATAGGGGAACCATCAACAAACAGTTGGTGGTCTGGGGAATGTTGATGGGCAATAAGTGTCCCTGGAAGGTGTGAGGTTGGATGACGTCTGTGAACCAAGCCCTCGTACGATGGGGCAGGGGAATTAGGGTATAAGTATGCTGTGCAAAGTGTGCTCCGGGTTCCATCCAGCTGCCTTGGATGTGAACCCGCTTCTGCAGAACCGCAATAAAACCAGAGAGAAAACTCAGATCCGTGTCGTGTCAGTCTCTCGTACGAGTGCAATCTCACAATTTGGCGCCCGAACGTGGGGCATTCCACGGCGATCCTCGGTGTTCTGGGGACTGGTGAGTAGTGGCCACTCCGTCTCGTTTGGAGACATTCCCACTCCCCATTGATCGAGAGGTCCCAGGAATCTCCAATCCAAAAACGAAGTTTCGGAGAAATCGAGAGAAAAAGGACGGACTGAGTGAAGGTACCTTGTGAATGGTGATCAGGGATCATGAGAAAACCTGAGTCGGGGACGCCCACACATCCGCATACCTGAACTGACGACAGGTCCCGGAGTGATCAGGTAAATTTGTTCCTTTTTAAAGAGAACGGGGTTTTTGTTGATAGAAAGGTGTCCTTAAAATTTTCTCAGGGAGAAAAGTCCAGCGCCTGCTGGAGGACAGGTCTGGTGACGAGAATGGGGAAAGGACAAAGTAAGAGGTTATTAGAAACCTCGGGCATAGACAAGATAGAAGAGAAAGAAGGCAGAAAACCTATTCCGGTAGATTCGCCTTTGGGACAACTGCTGCACCAGTGGTTCTCCCCGAATCTAAAATATTATACCCGGAATCTGGAAAAGAAGCACATGATTTACTTGTGCAAATACAGGTGGCCAAAATATCCTCTTGTGGATCCAAAATTTCCCTACCATTGGGCACCGGAGGGAGAACCCAGTACATACTGGATGAATCAATTGAAGGATTATTTATTGGCTCATAAATTAACCGCCGAGATACCGTATTTAGAAGTATGGTATCACGTTGAATTTGAAGGACCCAGCCCGCCACCGGCTGATCAATTTGTGTCCAAAATTAAAGATCCGGAGTCTGACGATGAGTTTTATCGTCCTCCAGCGATATACGTTCCTCCGCCCAATCAGCAGGAAGTATTAGCAGCAGTGGCAGCGGCTCCATTACCTCCCTTCCCGCCGCCGGCACATCATGCACGTTTGCGGAGAGAACTAAGAGATTTGGAACAGAACGTTCAGAACTTTCCTTTTCCACCGGCACGGCCGGCACACGCTTATCCCTTGCGTGAAGTGCCAAATGGTCTGAACGCTCTGGGCCAGCCCGTGGCTATGTATGCTATTCAACCTATGAGGCCTGGGGAACTGAGAGAATTGAAACAATCACTTCCCCGTCTTCATGAGGACCCGCAGAAAGTAAGCTCAGAATTGGAACTATTTTTGGGGCCAAATGATTACACTTATGAAGAACTGATGTACATTTTGGGGCACCTATTTAGCAGAGAAGAAAGAGATCTGATTAGACAAGGAGCAATAGAATATTGGCGAGTATTTGCAATTGGGAAATAACCAAGCAGTTGCTGGGGATGTTAAGTTTCCCTTGGCCCCTCCCAATTGGAATATCCAAAATGCAGATCATAGACAAAACATGAAAGATCTGAAGACAATGATAATTGAGGGAATTAAAAATGCAGTACCACAGGGTCGAAACTTAACAAAAGCCTTCGAGATAAGTCAGGGAAAAGATGAGTCCCCAGGGGATTATTGTGCTAGGTTAAGACAAAGCTTGGAGAAATATTCAGGGGTAAGATCAGACACGCCTGCATTTGAATTTATGTTAAAAATGCAGTTTGTGGCGGGAGCTTGGCCAGATATTCAAAAGAAGATTCAGAAGATAGATAACTGGGGGGCACAGGGGATTACTGAGTTGATTCGAAATGCCCAACAAACTTTTGTGAATAGGGATGTGATTAAAACCAGACAGAAATCTCAAATGATGTTGGCGGCAGTACAGAGCGCTGCTAAAAATGAAGTGAGAAAATCAGGAGAAAAGGATCAACCGAGGAAAGAGGCGTCTGGAGGAAGGGGTAGAGGATTCCCTCCCAGAGGGAGACCTTTTAGAGGGAGAGGGATGAGCACTAATAGAGTAGGTATGGATCGTAACTGTTTCAGGTGTGGCAAGCATGGTCACTTTGCACGCGAGTGCCAGAACAGTCACCCTGAGAGAAGTTACGCTCTATATGAAGATTAGGGAATTTCCAGCTCCTTTAAAAGGACCTACGGGGAGCCACTGGTAAATATAAAAGTAGGTCCAGACCGTCAGGAACTAACTTTCCTGATAGACACAGGGGCAAGTCGTACCTCGGTATGCGAGCCCATAAATGAAAGGATGAAAGGAAAAGAAACTATTCTGGTAACTGGAGTGAGTGGGAAGCAAAATAGAGTGAGAGTTTTGGAAGAGGTAGAAATGAGTATGGATGGGATAGAAGTTTGTAGTAAGGTGTTGTATATACCAGAGTCAGGAGTGAATCTGTTGGGGAGGGATCTCATGCCAGCGTTTGGATTCCAGTTGAGAGATAATAGTGGGATAAGAATGTGTGTTCTGAAGGAAGAGGATGTAGAACGAATTCATGATGATGTTTGGGCAGATGGACAAAATGTGGGGAAGATGGAAATAAAACCTATCGAGATTAAGGTGCAGCGAGGGATTGTTAAAAGTTGGATGCCCCAATACCCAATGAGCAAGAAGGGTAGAGAAGGATTGAAGCCTGTAATTGATCAATTGTTACAGCAAGGATTATTGGAGCCCGAAGACAAATGGGAACCAGATGGAACTGTAATAGAGAGATTAGAAAAGGAAGGGTGCAGAAAAACAGAGAAAGGGGGGCGGCCTTTAGCAGCTTGGCCTTTCCAGAAGATACAAATTGATTACACTGAATTGCCACCTAGGGGTGAATGGAAATATCTGTTGGTAATTAAAGATCACTTAACAGGGTGGATAGAAGCCTTTCCCACTAAACAAGCTACCGCTTCCATGGTAACAAAAATTCTGCTAGAACAAATAATACCTAGATATGGCATGTTTGAAGTAATAGACTCCGATAGGGGCACACATTTTACACAGAAAATTCTTCAAGAGATAATGAGGGCTATAGGGGTGAGATGGGACTTACACACCCCTTGGCATCCTCAGTCTTCAGGGAAGGTTGAAAGGGGAAACTCAGAAATTAAGAAACACTTGACAAAATTACAGTTGGAGAATGGGTTACCTTGGACCAAAAACTTACCCCTAGCTCTGTTGAGAGTTAGGACTTGTCCAAGAAAGGACGTGGGGATTTCACCTTTTGAAATGTTAATGGGTCGCCCTTACTTAACAACCTTTGGGGGACCTATACCTGAATTCAGGGATATGTTTGTGAGAAAATATTTGCAGACGCTGTCCAGGTCTTTATTATCTCTTCGTAAACAGGGACTTTTAGCACAACGACCACCACTAGTAGGAAGTCAACATCCCTATGAAGTTGGTGATTGGGTGCTTGTGAAGACTTGGAGAACTGAGAAATTGAAACCTAGCTGGGAAGGACCATATCAAGTACTCCTGACGACTGAGTCTGCTGTCCGGACAAAGGAAAGTGGATAGACTCATCATAGTCGTGTGAAAGCAACTCCAGAACCTGAGAAGCCCTGGAGAAGTCACCCAGTGGAAGGACAACCCTTGAAACTGACTCTTAAAAGATAAAATCATGCGTCTGTTTCTGTGTACTTCAACTGTACTTGTGAATATTTTTGTCTTACAACAGGTTAAAGAAGCAGAAACCGGACAGTCTCAGCATGTTCAGAGAGCAGGGGATCTTGACAGCGAAAGGTCTAAATATTACTAATTGTTGGTTATGTATGCATTTGCCTGGGAAAGCTGAAAAAGGGGTTATTCTACATGGAGTACCTTTGACAAAACAAATGATGGCGAATGGAGGGGAACGTAAAAAGGAGTTTGGGAGAAATATGACCAGGAAGGTATTCCTTCAATTGCGAGAGACAGCTCATGTTTGTTTTAGAAGAAATACTACTGGGGGAATCTTCCTGGGAGATTGGGAAAGGTGTAATAAAACATTTATAATGCCCACAACATGTTTTAATACCAGTAAAACGAAATCCTATGACTGTACAAATAATCTTCAACCCTTCTATACATATTATTGTGAAATGTGTATGTATTTTGAGGACATGATCAATTGGACAAGGATTTCTAATGCTACTTGGGCCATGGATGACAGCAAGTGGTTGTTATGTGGGAAACATGCCTATAGAGAAGTACCAAAATTGTGGTCAGGAACTTGTACCATGGGGTTTGTGTTACCGGTAATATATAAATTAGATAACCTACCCAACACCCGAATCAGAAATAAAAGAGAGTTAGATTCCGGAGTAAATCCGGGATCCTGGTGGGGTGGTATGGGAAGAGCTCTAATTGCACCTCTAGGCATTGGGTTAAATTACCAAGATATTAAACAATTGAATAACTTCACCATCGCAATGTTTAATGACACCATAAAAAGTATAAAAATGATTAATGAAGAATTGTCCGAGGTTAGACAAGTTACATTGCAGAATCGCTATGCTTTAGACATAGTGCTTGCTGCGAAAGGGGGTGTCTGTGCCTTAATACATTCTCATTGCTATACTTATATACACAATTATGAACCAAATATAACTAAAACTGTACATGAAATGGAGACCAGGATAAATGAATATCAGAAGCAGTGGGATGGTAATTCAGGATCATTGTGGGACATGCTATGGTCTTGGCTTCCCGATGGATCATGGTGGAAATCGATAATAACCACTCTAACAATTATAGTAGTAATTTTGGTTAGTTTAGGCTGCTGTATCCAATGTATTCCAAACTTAATAAATATGTGCATACAATCTTTAGGGGAAATTAGATTCACAAATAAAAAGAAAGAACTCATTTTATATAGTCAGTCAGAAGAAATGTTAATGCAAGTTAGTAAAGATCTCTGTGCTTTTGAAACAAAGTGTAACCAGAAGAGGAGGGATTGTGATAAGTGAAATAATGTAATGCTACTTTTGCTTCTGTAAATTTGCTTACGCTTAGAGTTGCTTACAAAAGCATGTATTTTGTAACCTTCTGGAAGATAAGGATTAGAACAATATGAACCATTTTGTATACGTGTGTGTTTCAAAAGCAGCGCCAGTACTGATAGGGGAACCATCAACAAACAGTTGGTGGTCTGGGGAATGTTGATGGGCAATAAGTGTCCCTGGAAGGTGTGAGGTTGGATGACGTCTGTGAACCAAGCCCTCGTACGATGGGGCAGGGGAATTAGGGTATAAGTATGCTGTGCAAAGTGTGCTCCGGGTTCCATCCAGCTGCCTTGGATGTGAACCCGCTTCTGCAGAACCGCAATAAAACCAGAGAGAAAACTCAGATCCGTGTCGTGTCAGTCTCTCGTACGAGTGCAATCTCACATATTGAATTTCAGTATACAATTCATCACCTAATATGGGACATCAGGAAGTTGGATGCTTCCTAACATGTACACAATGTACACAATCTCACAATGTGAGATTGTTCAATGTTTCAATTCTCCCTTTTGCAGTAGAAAAGTATCAAACTCGCAGTTTTGAGATTTGAGTCACAGCTACACAATACACAATGGATTTTATTCATGTTTCCCTCTTACATTTACCTCCATTTTCTATATGTTTCTGAGCTTAAACATTACACTTTGATATTCTTTTGAGAGCTGTAGATTGCACAACTTCGCACACTTTGCATAAATCATGGTTTGCATTCCCACTAACTAGGTGATCAGTGATTAGGTCTGTTGGAAGAAATATCCATTTAGTTCAGTCCCAAACTGGGAGAAAGACATTGGACAAATGTTTAATGATGAACAGAACCATCAGCATTTATGGTTCTGGTGCAGCTGACTAATTAGTTTGATGACTTAATGGATTTTTACAAGTTTCAGGGATGCTGCTAGGGGGTTGTGCAATGTCTGAAATGCCTTCAGGATCAGGAGATTGTGTCTTCTCTAAATAGTAGTGGTTTAATCCCATCACGCGGGAGCTGAAAGTCTTTGTAGATAGGCTGCCCCAATCTTTCTTAACACGAAATATCTGTTAGGGAGAGCATTAAGAAAGACTAAGTCTACTTTCTGCCTTTAAAAAAACATAATATTCTGCCTTTTTAATATTCCTCAAAATATTTCATTCTTCCAGGAGGGAGGCTTCCCAGAGGTCAAAAATGCAAAATTTGACGAGTCTACTTAATGACATCAATTTAATGAAACGATTTGCAGAAGGTGCTGAGAGGCAATAAACAAGTTTTTGTTACGTAACAGGGTTAACTTTAAGAAGAAACGTTTGTATTTTTAATTTGTGCGTTTCTGCAAGGAGTTTCCTGAACATGCTAACTCCCTCTTTGATACAAAACGAGCGATCTGCGCTACATAGGAATCTATAGTTATCCTGACGATATTAATTCAAGAAATAATTGCTGAAATTCTCTTCATTAAACAGAAACCAGTTTTTGCAAACAAGATAATTTGTGCGAATTTTATCTCTACCATTCTTTTATCTCTCGTCGCAAGCGGCTACTTTTTTTTTCCATATCCGGAAGTATACTATAAATATAACTCTACGATCCTGTAAGTGAGGTAAATAGATTTAGCTGTGGGAAAAGTGTTCGAAACGATTGAGAAGGCAAGATGGCGGCAGCTAGAGATTTGGACGGCGGCGATTTGGACGCAGGAGGCTACGGCGACGCAGATGTCGACCTCCCGGGCCTGGAGAGCGAGGCGGGGCCAGAGTCAGAACCTGACTCGGAGGTGTTTTCGTGTGTGGCCCACTGCTCCGACCTCGCCTGCCGCCAGAACGAACAGCGGCGGTTAGGCCTCTTCTGTGACGTCACGTTAGCCTTCAGTGGCGGCAGCAAGGAGGAGGAGGGGAGGGGAGGGGGAGGGGCCTTCCGCGGCTCCGAACCCCCGCCGCGAGAGTTCCGGGCTCACCGCTCCGTCCTGGCAGCAGCCACCGAGTACTTCGCTCCTCTCCTCCTGGGCGACTTTGCGGAGTCCCGCTCGGGGCGAGTAGAGTTACGGAAATGGAGTTCGGGAGCGGCACCAGACCCGGAGACGATCGACGCGGTCATCAGTTTCATGTACACGGGGAGCATTCGCGTCAGTCCTGGCAACGTGCACGAGGTTCTGGAGTTGGCCGACAGGTGAGGCGGGAAGGAGGAACGAAGTGTCAGGTGATAAATCAGGCGCCGACCGACTGTTGTGTGTCGGCAGAAATGTTCGTCCGAGTTCTGATGGGAGAAGGTAACTTCATCCGAGGGCCTTCTTCGTGAGGGCAACCAGGGATGGTCAGTCAGTCATTCTCTCCTTCCCTGGAACTGTGAAAATTGATCTTGGGTTCCAGTGTAGACCAGTGATGGCTTTAGTTGGAGTAGACTACTTTTCCAGAAAGACTAGCCTAGCATCTGGCTTGCTATAATATGGCACATCGACACTACTAGATTTGAACAAAGTGAAGAAATAACACCGAATGGCAGCATTAAACATGGCCCTTACCAAGGTGAAAATTATTATGGCAACATTTCTTCCCAGTGCAGTTTCTGAATTACTTGAGTTACAGCATGAAGGGGGACTGCTGGACAGTTGAAGAGAACTTCAGCTCTGGTACCTTTTGAAAAAGACACCATTTTTGAATGTCAGCTTAGTGGAAAGCAAAAAATGCAAGTTATTAACTAGTCAATAATTCTCCAGTGGTGTTTCTAAATTCCCTTTTTGTTTTGCAGGTTCCTACTAATACCTCTAAAAGAGTTTTGTGGGGAATTCCTCAAGAAAAAACTGAGCCTCTCCAACTCTGTAGCCATTCACATCTTAGCTCATATGTACTCTTTGAACCAGGTGGTTTTAAAAGCTGCCCAGATGATCAGGAGGAACTTTTACAAAGTCATTGAAGATGAGGAATTCTATACTTTGCCATTTCATCTTATTAGGGACTGGCTTTCAGATTCAGAAATCACAGTGGATTCAGAAGAGATTCTCTTTGAGATGCTTTTAAAGTGGATCCAGAGAAATCCTGACGAAAGAGAAAAGTATTTTGCAGAACTCTTTAAGCTTCTCCGACTATCACAAATTAAGCCAACCTATTTGATTCAGCATGTTAAATCTGAAAAGCTGGTGTCAAGCAACAAAGCATGCCTCAAATTTGTGTTGGAAGCAGTGGAAAGCCATGCTCTCAAGGGTGGGAATTTTCAGTTGGATACACAAGTTAATTCCCTTATCTCATCTCAGCCTCGCTTTGGCCAAAACATGGATGTTATCATGGTCATTGGTGGTGTGTCTGAGGGAGGCAATTACTTGAGTGAGTGTGTGGGGTACTTTATTGATGAAGATAGATGGGTGAATTTGCCACACATACACAATCATCTTGATGGGCATGCTGTGGTAGTAACCAAATCCTATCTTTATGTGGCAGGTTCCATGGAGCCTCGCTTTGCCAAGATCATGGAAAGGTATAACCCAGTTAGAAATGTTTGGGAGCAGGTTTCCAATCTGATAACCAGAAAGCATTCTTTTGGACTTACTGAGGTAAAGGGAAACCTGTATAGCATTGGTGGCCATGGGAATTTTATCCCTGGTTTTAATGATGTAGCTGTCTACAATCCTGATCAAGATAAGTGGCACAACTTGGAGTCTGCCCCAAAGATACTCCGGGATGTTAAAGTGATTACAATAGATAACAGATTTATTTACATGGTAGCTCGCACACCAGTTGACAGAGATAATGAAGATGGCTTAAGGTCTGTTATTATTCGCTATGATGCAGACACACGACAGTGGCAAGATTGTGAGTCTCTGCCACTCCTTGATAACTATTGCTGCTTCCAAATGGTTGTGGGGAACACCAACTTTTACCACACCGCTTCGTGTTGTCCTAGGAGCTATCCTCTAGACCATGAAGAGGCCAAACGAAAAACCTCTAATCAAATATCTGATGACATTCTGGAAAGCTTACCACCAGAGCTTCTTGGCATTGAAGGGGCGGCTATTTGCTATTACAAAGATGATATCTTCATCATAGGTGGATGGAAGAACAGTGATGATACTGATAAACGGTACAGAAAAGAGGCCTACCGCTACTGTGCTGAGAAGAAACGTTGGCTGTTACTTCCTCCTATGCCTCAGCCTCGCTGCCGTGCTACAGCTTGTCATGTGAGAATGCCCTTTCGGTCCTTACATGGTAACCAGAAATATCCAATGCCGCAAAACCTAATGTTGCACAGGAACCGGATGCGGCAGATGCAAGAGATACACCGGCATTCCTTAAGTTTACGGAGAATGCCTCAGAATCAGATAGAATGCTAGCTTGAAAAATGATATCAGAAATACCTGTCAGTAATTGTCATGCCTGCAATGGACTAATAATCACCAAACTACTTAAGCATTGGAAACAAAGCTTTCTTGGTGTTAAATTTTTGATCTGGATTACAAGCGCCACATGGAAAATGGTGTATACTGGCCATAAATATGAAGGTAGGCAGATGTAGAAAACTCTTAAGAATCTTGGTTTCTCCATAGATGTGATCCAGATTTAGAATCCAACAAAAGAATTCTTCTTGCACTTTGTGAATGTGTTCAGATATAGCGCAGCCTTTTTTCCCCCCTTTACATCTTTTTGTATTAGGCTTGTTTTTTTGTGTTTGGATCATCTTTCATTTTAAACATTATACAGGTCATGTAAAGTATTTCAGTTTGTTCTAAAATGATGATATATATGTAATGGACCATTCCAAGGTTTTCTTAAGTCTTCTTTTACAGAGGTATTTCTCTTCTGTTATGAATTTCTTTCAAATTTGGAGATGTAAAATAACTAAAAAATAAAACTCTTCTAAGAGGAATAAAGCACAGAATTTCTAAGAACTTCAATATGTTCCATGCTAATATTTTATAGTTTTATTTATCTAAATGCTTGAAAATACTAAATAGTATTAGTTATAAGTTTTGCTGTTTGGACCATTCACAATTATGCAATAAAATATGTATGCATTCCTCAGCTTCACTATAATTTTTAGCAATTACTGTTCTGCCTTTCAGTAGCCTCGCTTGTTTTCCATTATTTTTTTTCAGTTAAGAATTGTGGCCTTAAAAAACGAAAAGACCAAAAAAAATCATAATCTATAATTTAAGCAATTGGAAATACATTATACAGGGCTAAAGTTGTATAAACTTGGTGTTGGTAAGTAAGTCTCAGTACCGTCTGATCTATCTTTGACAATCAAATCCATTTGTCTTAATGTGACACCATTTGTGTGTGGACAGTATAAAGTGCAAGGCTGTTCAATTGGAAAATTTGCCTGAATATCCTTGACTTGAGATTCCATATCCTCCAAATCTTGTCTTTTGGCTGCTTATAAAATTTATTCTCACTCAAATAATTCAAATGATTGAAATGCTGTAAATTATTTGCTGTTTTCTCTCTACCATCTATCCTAGTAACATGCACAATCCTATTTTGTGGGTTCTGGTAATTTTATGAAAGATACAGAATATATTCAGATGAAAGAAATATATTTTATTCAAGGAATACTGAAGTTTTGTAATGCTGCAGAGATGTTCAGGCAGGCAAATTTATGTAAAGCATTTATGCAGCATTTGACGTCAGCGTATTGATCTAAGAGGGTATTTAACTTTATAAATTATTTTCCATTACAGATCCATGTTCCAAAGGGTTAAACATGTTAACTCATGAAATCATCCTTGCTTAAGTAGAGCAACTCTCCATCTCTCCCTATGGCCTTATGTCATAAATGTGGTGAAAATATAGTGATGGCAATATCTAAGGTAGTCTCAGGAAAAATCAAGACCTGATGCATGAGGTCCCCAAATGGTCTAAAACCAGAATCCTCAAATGTAGAATTTGCCTCTTCTTCATCTATATATATTTTCTAAAAAAGATGATCAAACACTTCATCTAGGTCTGCTATTCTCATCTCTCTTGCTTTTTCTTCCTTTTTAACAAGTTGGATTTATGGCTGGGAGCACAAAAATGAAAGATGAAGATGAAATCAGTATGGGAAAGTTCTGTATTGGGCAATACTATTATTGATGGTATTTGATTGGTAACTTACTGTGTCTTACATTTTAGAAGCACTTTATTTAAAAGTTGAAAGACTGACTAATGCTGTTTTCCAATTTAGCAGGAAACCTAATTCATGTCTGAGATACTGGGGTAAGTGTTGCAATTGCATGGATATGTAGGTTTTCCTAATTTATCTTTGCCATCCTAATCTTACTGTTTATTATTTAGCTGTAAGTAGGTGAGGGCATGGTAAACCTGTGGGCTGCAGTAATTATCCTGATATCAAACTAACATGCCCTTGTTCCACAGAGTCACAAATATTAACAGTCGTTATGTTGCTTGCCTGCCTGAAAGATATTTTATTTTACTAGCCCCTTTTTATGGTGGAATAGCTGCTTCAGAAAGCAATTTATCTTCTGGAAATCTTTTGACATTCCAAAGGTGCAAACCCTTCTCATAACTATTGTCTGAAGTATTAATTAAAAAGTATTCTTAAGAACATTATCTAGCTCCAAGCCTGAACACATTTGTGTGGAAAATTGTAAATTTTTAAATTTGGGATTACAGCTTTTCAGCCTGATATTTTTCTTAGATATCTCAATATTTCTTTTAAACATAATTAAAATGGATTAAGTTTACACTATGTCTCTATTAAACAATTTGAAAACTTTGTAGTGCGTATAATTGGCATTCATTGCAAATCTTTGCCAAATCGCCACAAATAAGTTAATATATTAATTATACCAATTAAAATGCTTGTTTAAAATACATATTTAGTTTGGGTAAACTTTGTATTTTAAAATGATAAGTCACTTTGTATGTTGCTTGTGAATGAAGTCACAGCTATTCACATGCCATTCTTGGGATTTCAGTTTGCATGTCAAGTTAAGAGCACTACAGCAAGCAATCGCATCGTATAATATGCAGGGTGAAATGTCAAAGTTTCTTAATGTAGTGTTTGGATATTATGTTATTAACTTGCTGCCCTGGTCTGAATACACAACAGTGGCCTCTGTGTAAAAATAACTTATCTTTACTTAGCCATGACAACCTTGACAAAACTTTCTTGTGGCAAAGGGAAATCCTCCAACAGATGAGAAAAATATTTCCATTTGAAGTTATTAATTTTCTACTGACAGAATATATGGTTCCACAGCATGCCTTTATTTTATGATCCTACTGGAGTATAATATATCTTTTTATAATAAACAGACATTATTACTGCATAATACGATATGAAGATGATATTCATTGGCACATATTCTTCATATACAGTGTTTGATCTCCTGCTTTGTGTTCAAAGCATCTTTAACAACAAAGGTAATTAGATATATCAGTACAATGTTATTAAGGTACAGGTAGTCTTCTACTTACAACTATTTGGCTAGCAACCATTCAACGTTATAACAGCATTAGAAAAAACATGACTTACACCTAGTTATACACACTTAGAACACTCATGGCATCCCCATGTTACTTGATGAATATTCAGGTGTTTAGTAATTGGCATAGAGGTTTCCAGGGTCAAGTAATTGCCATTTATATTCTTCCCAGCCAGCTTCCTATAAGCAAATAGGTGTTTAAGTTAGTCACCATTTAATCAAATGACAAGTAATTTACAATAGTTTCCCCAAACAATGACATTGTTATAAGCGCCTTTCACATTGCACAATGACATTTGATATTGGAAGAATAGAATTGTGTAGAGGTGTAGTTTGGCCCATTTGAAAGAAACTGGTAGTATTGGCTATTCTGTGGAGTGTTTTGGAAAAATATGAAAACAGCAAATTTTAAGACTAGCTTTCTCTCCCATCAATCAATAGCTTTATAATTCTAGCAGAGGGTGATGCATTTACAAAGGTTGTAAATACGTTAATACCACAATACAAGTTGATGCTCAGTTGATATGCCAAGCTAAGACTTGTGGATCTCTTAAGTTACTATTAGATAGGCATGTCAGGTAGCCAAGTTATCTCATTAGTTGCAGGTTTCAGTTGCCAGCTTGCTTCCTCTGAATCTGATTAGAATGTTAAAAAATATAAAACTTTATAAAATATGAAACTCTTTCTCCAGTGAACACTAGGAAACCATAAAATAGCTTTGTTTCATTTTTCTGTTGTGATCCCAATTTGCCTTGGGTCTATTTTTTAATAAATAGGTCGGCTCTCAGAGTGCAATGCAAACTTCACACCCGTTCAATAGAATTCTCTAGATGCTATGCTGAAACCTAAACTTTATTTTTTTAAATGCAATTCTTTGTTGTATTACAATTGTGTAACACTAAATACTAATTCAATAAACATTTTATTTCTCTATGTCTTTGTTCATGTTGTTATTTGTGATTGCAGCAAGATAGAAAATGAAGGAATCCTTTAATTCAGGATTTTTAATTCATATTCCTGCACTCCTGATCTAAAATGGCCCCTTCCAATTAATGGTTCCGATCAAAAAAGGACCAAAGTAAATAAATGAATCAAAATGCCTTCTTATGGTACAACAGCTTTGGCACTGGGATGGGGAATAAATTCCCGAGAATATTTAGAATAGGATTTGAAAACCATCAACTTTATATATCTCCATGAGCAAAATATCTGCCATTCAATAATAATGTTGCCAAGGTACAACATGGGGAAATAGCTTGATCTTTTGATCTTGGAATTTCTTATGTGATTTGATTTGCGAGTTTAATTATGGTGGATTAGATAGGACAATGGGCAAACTATAATAGTAGCTATATTATTTAAGTTGTTTGGAATAATATGGTTTGTTTGGTTTGGTTTACACAGAAAATCTAGCCTTAAGCATAATAACTAGCTACATTTGATAAATGGGAAGGATAAACTCTTTACTGGTTTCACCTAAGTGGCACACCAGGATTGAATTCTAAGAAATGGTGGCAGCATTAGAATCTCTATAATTATATTAAACTTAAATTGAAATTTAGTCTGATTTTAATTAGTTAATAAAATTATACCCATTCTCTTTTAAAATATTTTTTACTGGCTTTAAAGTTGACTTGGTTTTCAGAAAGACCATGTGATTTTTAGTCTATGGTTTTCTGCAAACATTGATTTGTCAGAGGTTGCTAACTCCCTCTTTCTATTACGGCTAATTAAGAATAAACCTGCAAATATTAATTCAAGAAATAATAGGTGAAGTGACCCTAAATAAAGAGAAAGCAGTTTTTCCAAAGAAGATAAACTTGTGCGAATTTCATCTCTACCATTCTTTTATCTATCGTCGCAAGCGGCTACTTTTTTTTATTTCCGGAAGTATATTATATTCATATCTGTATGATCCTGTAAGTGACGTAATTAGATTTAGCTGCGGGAAAAGTGTTCGAAACGATTGAGAGGCCAAGATGGCGGCAGCTGGAGGTGGCGGCGATTTGGACGCAGAAGGCTACGGCGACGCAGATGTCGACCTCCCAGGCCTGGAGGGCGAGGCGGGGCCAGATTCAGAGCCTGACTCGGAGGTGTTTTCGTGTGTGGCCCACTGCTCCGACCTCGCCTGCCGCCAGAACGAACAGCGGCGGTTAGGCCTCTTCTGTGACGTCACGTTAGCCTTCAGTGGCGGCAGCGAGGAGGAGGGGAGGGGAGGGGGAGGGGCCTTCCGCGGCTCCGAACCCCCGCCGCGAGAGTTCCGGGCTCACCGCTCCGTCCTGGCAGCAGCCACCGATTACTTCGCTCCTCTCCTCCTGGGCGACTTTGCGGAGTCCCGCTCGGGGCGAGTAGAGTTACGGAAATGGAGTTCGGGAGCGGGACCAGACCCGGAGACGATCGACGCGGTCATCAGTTTCATGTACACGGGGAGCATTCGCGTCAGTCCTGGCAACGTGCACGAGGTTCTGGAGTTGGCCGACAGGTGAGGCGGGAAGGAGGAACGAAGTGTCAGGCGCCGACCGACTGTTGTGTGTCTGCAGAAATGTTTGTCCGAGTTCTGATGGGAGAAGGTAACTTCATCCGAGGGCCTTCTTCGTGAGGGCAACCAGGGATGGTCAGTCAGTCATTCTCTCCTTCCCTGGAACTGTGAAAATTGATCTTGGGTTCCAGTGTAGACCAGTGATGGCTTTAGTTGCAGTAGACTACTTTTCCAGAAAGACTAGCCTAGCATCTGGCTTGCTATAATAAGGCACCTCAAGACGCTACTAGAATTGAACAAAGTAAAGAAATAACACCGAATGGCACTTACCAATTCTCAAACCAAGAATTAGATGTAAACTATTGAAGATGCAATTGGATTTGCCAGTTATGAAATTGTATTTCGGCACTTGTTGTCTGGTCTGGCAAAACCAGAACAAGAGAATAACTGATTTAGAATTAAAAGTTCAAATGGCCTGGTTATTTGTGGTGTGACAAAGTTAAAGTAAATATTGATTTCAACAATCATTTTGTTAGAAGTTCCATAGTAAGAGTTTGAAATAAATACAACACATTCATTTGTTATGAAGATGCCACTTTGGGTATTCCTCCCAAGTCGCCTTTTTCAAAAAAGAAATTGTGGTGGAGCCGGACTTGTGAACTTATGAAAATAACATATTTTAAATTGGTGACCTCAACCTCAAATTCAAAGAAGAGTTAGAATCAGAAGGTTGTGTGTGCCATTCGTTTACAACTGAAAGAAAGATTTAAATTAGGCAAAAAGAGTTATGGGTTTGACTTTGTTAAAAATGAATTGGAAATCTTACTGCACGGTAGCGATAAACATGTTCAAAGATTTATAAAACATTATTAAAATTTATTTGGAAAGTGAACATGTAAAGGCATTGCATGATTCAGTAGGGAAGAACATTGGCTATAATGTGATGCTTAAACAATGGAAGAATATGTGGACAAAGAGTTTAAAATTCACATTAAACTACAATTTAAAATAAAGATGATGTATCGTTTGTGGTTAACACCAGACAAGTTATCAAGAATGTATAAAGATATTTCAAATGAATGTTGGAAATGTAAATAAGAGACTGTGTATCATTTATGATGAACATGTGATAAAGCAAAGAAATATTGGAATAGCATTCATATTCTAATACAGAAAATTCTTAAAATGAATATGAAGATAAAAGTTTTTTTTGGGGGGAGAGTGGGGCTTAATGGGAAAAGACTTGGGAAAAAAATTGGAACTTCGACGTTGTGTATGTTGACAGCAGCAAGATTATGCACAAAAATGGAAGGTTATTTCGATTCCCACCATCGATGAATGGCTGTAAGGTGAGCAGAGATGTCTAAATTGACAGTTTTGATCAAACAAAATAATGTAAGTAGTTTTGATTCTACTTGGAAACTACTTCTGGACTTTGTGCTTGAGGTGGAAAAAAATTAAACGTTGATCTTGCGTTTTACTGATTGATTAGTTGTTAAAAAAAAGTGCCTAGTTATTATGGAAAAGTATCAAGTGGACGTTCAGTGTAAATGCCTTATTCCACTGTTATGGAGGGAGTCAGTAATCAATGCCTTCTTCCCCCCTCCCTCTTCCCTCTCTTTTGTTTCCTATTGCTTGCTTTGTATTTTTCTATTTTAGATTATAAGCTAATACAAATATATTGAATCACAAAAAACAAAACAAAAAACAAACTAATCATTCTCAGGTGACATTTCTAAATTCCCTTTTTGTTTTGCAGGTTCCTACTAATACGTCTAAAAGAGGTTTGTGGGGAATTCCTCAAGAAAAAACTGAGTCTCTCCAACTCTATAGCCATTCACAGCTTAGCTCATATGTACTCTTTGAACCAGCTGGCTTTAAAAGCTGCCGAGATGATCAGGAGGAACTTCTACAAAGTCATTGAAGATGAGGAATTCTATACTTTGCCATTTCATCTTATTAGGGACTGGCTTTCAGATTCAGAAATCACAGTGAATTCAGAAGAGATTCTCTTTGAGATGCTTTTAAAGTGGGTCCAGGGAAATCCTGAAGAAAGAGAAAAGTATTTTGCAGAACTCTTTAAGCTTCTCCGACTATCACAAATTAAGCCAACCTATTTGATTCAGCATGTTAAATCTGAAAAGCTGGTGTCAAGCAACGAAGCATGCCTCAAACTTGTTTTGGAAGCAGTGGAAAGCCATGCTCTCAAGGGTGGGAATTTTCAGTTGGATACACAAGTTAATTCCCTTATCTCATCTCAGCCTCGCTTTGGCCAAAACATGGATGTTATCATGGTCATTGGTGGTGTGTCTGAGGGAGGAGATTACTTGAGTGAGTGTGTGGGGTACTTTATTGATGAAGATAGATGGGTGAATTTACCGCGCACACACAACCACCTTGATGGGCATGCTGTGGTAGTAACCGAATCTTATCTTTACGTGGCAGGTTCCATGGAGCCTGGCTTTGCCAAGACCATGGAAAGGTATAACCCAGGTAGAAACGTTTGGGAGCAGGTTTCCAATCTGATAACCAGGAAACATTATTTTGGACTTACTGAGGTAAAGGGAAACCTGTATAGCATTGGTGGGCGGGGTTATTTCATCCCTGGTTTTACAGAAGTGGCTGTCTACAATCCTGATCAAGATAAGTGGCACAACTTGGAGTCTGCCCCAAAGATACTCCGGGATGTTAAAGTGATCACAATAGACAACAGATTTGTGTACATGGCAGCTCGCACACCAGTTGACAGAGATAATGAAGATGGCTTAAGGTCTGTCATTACTTGGTATGATGCAGACACACGACAATGGCAAGATTGTGAGTCTCTGCCACTCCTTGATAACTATTGCTGCTTCCAAATGGTTGTGGGGAACACCAACTTTTACCACACCGCTTCGTGTTGTCCTAGAAGCTATCCTATAGATCATGAAGAGGCCAAGAGAAAAATCTCTAATCCAATATCTGATGACATTCTGGAAAGCTTACCACCAGAGGTTCTTAGCATTGAAGGGGCGGCTATTTGCTATTACAAAGATGATATCTTCATCATAGGTGGATGGAAGAACAGTGATGATACTGACAAACGGTACAGAAAAGAGGCCTACCGCTACTGTGCTGAGAAGAAGCGTTGGCTGTTACTTCCTCCTATGCCTCAGCCTCGCTGCCGTGCTACAGCCTGTCATGTGAGAATCCCCTTTCGGTCCTTACATGGTAACCATTAATACCCAATGCCGCAAAATCTAATGTAGTAGAAGAACCAGATCCGGCAGATGCAAGAGATATACCGACATTCCTTAAGTTTACTTTGAATGCCTCAGAATCAGATAGAATGCTAGCTTGAATAAATCATATCAGAAATACCTGTCGGTAATTGTCATGCCTGGCATGAACTAATAGTCACCAAACTGCTTAAGCATTGGAGACAAAGCTTTCTTGGTGTTAAGTGTTTGATCTGGATTCCAAGCATCACATGGAAAATTGGTGTATAAATATGAAGGTAGGCAGATGTAGAAAATTCTTAAGAATCTATTGGTTTCTTCCCAGATGTGATCCAGATTTAGAATCCAACAAAAGAATTGTTCTTGCATTTTGTGAATGTGTTTAGGTTGTATAAAATTATATAAAAATTCAGCACAACCCTGTTTTTCCTTAAATTTTGTATTGGCCTTGCTTTTTGTGTATTGCGTCATCTCATCTCACTTTAAATGTTATACAGGTCATGTGAAGTATTTATTTGTTTTATAATACTGATGTATATGTAAATAACCATTTGAAGGTTTTCTTAAGACATTTTCATCTGCTTTTGCAGAGATATTTCTCTTTTTAATCTGCTGTGAAACTGCTTATTTCTGCCAAATGTGGAGATGTGCAGTACTTAAAAACAAGAGGAGTAAAGCACACTCAGAATTTCAAAACGTTTCATGATTATAATATTTTATACTTTTATTTATCTACTTGAGGTTGCTAAAAGTGTATCGATAAAAAGAATAAAATTTTATTATTTGGATCATTTGCATTCATATAATGAAAAACTTGTGAGAGGTATCTTTGAGAACCTAATTTTTAGCAATGACCACTCTATTCTATTCTATTTTTTTTTTTTTTTGGTAGTCCTGGTTTCCCATTCATTTTATTGCTTCAATATTCCAGCCTTATAGAAATGAATGGAAAGACCAAAAGAATACTAATTCATAACTGAAACATTATGGCAGGATTAAACCTGCAAAATCTCTTGGTGTCAGTGTTTAGGTAATAGCTTTAACTACCATCTGATCCATCTTCAACCTTCAACCTTTTTTATCTTCATGATATACCATTCCTTATGTGGCTAGTTATACAGTTCAGGCAGGCAAAATCATGTAAAGCATACAATATTTAACATAAACTTCTTGGCCCAACAGAATATTTAATTTTACACCTATGAATAATTTTGTTCCATTATATGTGTCCCAAGGTGTCCAACACATTACTTGATTCCTGAGGCAGTATTGTAATGAAATTTGCTTTGGTATCATTATTGTACTCTCTTTCAGAACTGAAAATATGTATTCACAACATTTATTCTGTGACTACAAATGATTGAAATGGCAATCCTGTAATGAAACCATCTTTGTTTAGATAGAGCAAGATAAAGTGCCTCTTAATCTCCTTTTCACTCTTAGCATCAGAAATGGTAGTGATAGCAATGCCTAAGGAAAAATGTTTCCAGAAAAATCAAACCATGATGCACATAGTCATCAGATGGTATACAAGCAGAATCCTTAGAAAAGGCTGCTTCTTCGTCTATAAGTATTTTCTGAGAAAGATCTAAAACAGTTAACTTAATCTAGATCTATTTTTCTAATCATATTTTTTCATCTCTTTTAACTATCCATATTTATCCCTGAGAGCACAAGATGAGACAAGGTGAAATCAATATTGAAGAAATCTATAGGGCAATATTATTAAATATGGTGCTTGAAAGTAAATGAAGCGAGCTCTTAAAGTCTTCATGCAAAAAGAAATCTCCAAACAACACGTGAACAGCTAAAGGTAGTCCTTAACTTACAACCAGTAATTTGATTATCATATGCAGTCACAACGGACAGAGCTGGTAGAGCACTTCCAGGCATCATAAAACATGCCAGTCTCCCCCCACCCCATCACATGATCACATGATATATGGTTGCCAAATGGCATGTGATCACTATTTGCAACGTTCCAGTAAATAAAATTTGTGGCTTAGGGTTGCAATGAGGGGTTCTTGGTGCTCTCTGAATTTAGTTGCTTTCTTGCAAATGTTTCATCAGCCATCATCAGTGCTAATGATGGTGATCACTGGCACTGATGATGTTACCCAGTTTGGGTAATGGAACGTCTGCAGAACAACCAAGATCACAGGGCACTAAGGTCCCTTCATTTGCAATATTGGTTGCCAGTTTCCCAGAATGTCAATGGGAAAGCTGGCGGGGAAAGTTGCAGATTGAGGAGATAACTGGATTTCAAGTGTTTCCCTCGACTTTGTAAGGGATTTTCCTTCTTGCGTGCTAGAAGAACTTGGTGAAAATGCTAGCAAAGACCAGTATTCTAAACATTTAACATTGGTCCTCACTAGTGTTTTCCCCTTGGAGGGGAAGGGAAAGTACTCTTTTACCAGCATTTTCCCTACCAAATGCTAGTTGTTCTGAAAGGCTCAGAATACTGGCCACCTACTTTCAGAATCTTTCAAAATATGTATTTGCTGGCATTTTCACCTCTGGAGGAAATCCCTGGGCGCACAATGCACTGAAGGAAGAACCCTGAATTTTGGGAAAAACACTGGTGACCACCATCTTCCTTGGTAGTGTGGGGAGACAGCCCAAGCCTTCCAAGTGGTTGGAGGTCTGGGCCATCTCTCTGGGACCCCACCTAACAGTCCCTTGACTGTAACTGGGGGAGGAGGAATTGTGTTCACTGAGTGAGGTAATGATATAGCTTGTTTAATGTTCACTTAATAAATTAGATTCTGGGCCCAATCCTGGTCAGAAAAGGACTGCTTGTTTAAGTGACTGGCATTCACAACAACATCCTTGTTATAACATTAATATTAACATTATAACATTAAAATAAAACAGTTAAAACAAACTAGACAGTTTTGGAAGCAAAGCTAAGAAATGCAATGAAGGTCAAATATATACCTAGTACGAAATTTTCAAATATTTAATTTCAGGTAGTAGGGATGTACCTATTCTACAAATTCAATCTATTTAAGATTAAAGGGAATGCCGAGCGATCTAAGTAAAACTTTAATTTTTCTACAATTCCAACTAAACCATTTTAAATTTTCCACAAGTGTCCATGCTTAGAGCTGGATAATATTCTTCTATATTTCTTAATAAGTACCTCTTAATTGTTTTGTGAAAAGGCCTTTATAACCCTGCAACTTTGGAATGTTAAAAGATTTCCAGTAAATAAAGCCTTTCTTCACCATAAAAAAGTGGCTGATGGAAATGCGGTATCTTTAAGGCAGACAAGTAACATAATTGGGCAGTTAATGTCTCTTATTTTATCAGACACTTATTTTAATATCAGGATACTTACATCACACAGGTTTAACCCCATCCTAGCCCCCAGTACAGTTCTATAATAAAAATAGTTTCAGGAAGGCAATAAAGTGTTAGGAAAACTGAACATCCATGCACTTGCAGGATTTTTCCTAGTATCTCAGACATGAATTAGGCTTATTTCTGAATCTGTCAGTGTTGATTAATCTGTAACATTTTTTTAAATTGAAAAAAAAAACGTATTTAGTATACATTCTCAGAAGGTTCTCATGATTTTTTAGATCAGAAGAAGCGTTACAAACAACTAGGGAAAAGCCTACATGCGGAAGGCACCTATGAACACCTAAAGAGAAAATACAAGTAAGTGGAGTGCTTTAAGCTTTCTGAATATACCTGTTGTATAGAAACAGCAACCCCCCCCCCCCAAAGGCTGGTGGGGCAAGAAACAAGTCCAGGTCTCTCAAGCCTGATTGGCTGGGGAGCAGATCTGGGCCTCCCAGGCAACAGTAGCTTTCCAGGACATTGCAGCATCCTGAACTCATAGGGGCTTATGTTGAATCTTCCCCCATCCCCCTGGGGCATCTTTACACTCCTGGTCCAGGGCTCCATTTGCTTAACGACTTGCACAGTCAGTTAAGGCCCCCAACTGGGAGAGCTGTTACTGCAGTTGTTGAGTGAAGGAGTCACCTGATTTCTCAATTCTCAACCACTCAGTGATTGCAATTCTGTTCATAGGTTTAGGAATATATGATACTGAGTGCTACATTCATAGGTACATTCTCCTATGAGCTGCTCGGAGCATCCAGTGATGGGAGATGTTTCAGTCTGCTTGATTAGGCTGAGCTTGAATTGAGGAACGCTCCTTCTCCTCCACGTGACATGACAGGGCGTTCCCCAGTTTTTGCTCAGCCTCGTGCAAGACAGGCTGTTCCGTTCGTTGCTCTTAGACCGAAGCAGGAAATTTTCGATTCTAATCAGCTCTAGATCAGCTTTACCTCCAGGTTTGATTTGTTTCTTTCCTTAGCCCTGTGCAATTGCTTGAATTGGCATTCTTGCTATTAAGGGGAAGCACAGTTTTGTCCCCAGGGGAGACGAAGGGAGGGCCAGTAGCTATCCTTGCACTACCTCCCATAGCCGGAATCCCTCTCTCTGTGCCTTTAGTCACTGTCGCTTGCTTCTATTGCTCCGTTTTCACAGCGGCTTGCTTTTCTTGCTCCGTTGGAGCCGTACCGCGATTCCCACCCACCCACCCTCGAATGCCATTTTTCTGTTGTAAGGAGAAAGCCTTTGCTCTCCTTTCCCAACCACCGCTTTAAACTGAATTTGTTTTTTTGCTTGCCAGGCGGGGAAACGCTGCTGAAAGGCACGCAGCTATAGCGGCCGCCATTTTGGAGGCTCCCTTGTGGTCCGTGCCATTTTGTTTCTATCTAATTGAGGCTGTGAGTGGAATTTCTCAAAGTTACAGGCCCCGCCTGGCTTTATTTCAGATCTCTCTTAATATTGGCTTGTATTTAATTGGTATAATGTTGGCTTAACCCCACAGCTTCTCCCGCAGTGCAGCAGCTGCATCCAGGCCTAGTGTCAGCCTGTGCAGAAGGGCTACTGCAGGCCCTTGCCTTAACTCACTGGGCCTAGGCGTTTTCGACATTTGGCTAATTGGCTCTCTTCCTTGTCCCAGGAGCAGGGATACAGTTTTAATAACCTTCTAAATATATTATTGATTCAGATTTAACAGTATAATATTTTTATAATCGAAATATTATCACTGAGGTACGGCTCAATTATTTCCTCTTTGGCTTCATATTCATATCTATATATCTATCTATATCTATATCTATCTATCTATATGCACACACACACACATATATATAAATAATAAATGAAAAAGAGGATTTTCTTTGAATTAAATTATACTAAAAGGGGGAAGTAATACTGATCAGGGACACCGTCTTGCTAGACCGGGCCCTGGGCATGCCAACCACCTCATATTGATTCCTATCTTCTTACAGCCACTTTTAAGTCATTGCAATGGCAGATGGCAATACCTCTAGAGGTCCTTCTTTGAAGGCAAAAGCCAAAACCCATCACTTGCGCAAACAGGCTAAGGAGACCTCCAAAGCGGCCGAGAGGGACGCCCTAAGGCGCCACAAGGCCCCGCAAAAAGAAATAGGAGATCTAAGGAAGCACTCAAGGTGCCTCAGGTTCCCCCATCCTCCAGTCCCTCTACCTCTGCTCAACCTCCCCCCCAAATGTTCCCTTCTCCAGGCGCAGCTTGCCATCTCAGGAACAACAGGCTCTGATTCCTGAAACATTGACCAGAAGGCCTCCACCTTCACCCCAACTGCTGCTGGTCTCCGCCAAGAGGAGTCTCTCCCTGAGGAGATCCCTGAAAAGATAAGATCCTGGATGGAGTTGGCTATTCGCCAAGGCATCGCAACTGGCATCCAGCAAGCCGCCAGGTCCAGTCTGTATTCGGTAGGCTCTGATCAGGAATCTCACTCTGTGAGGTCTCTACCTAGGTCTGAACAATATCTGGCTCAGGTGCCCTTGCATAGGGAACCTCCCCTCCAAGGGCGGGAGGAGAAGATGGAAGAGGGGGATGAGGAAGGTGATCAATCCCTGGATCCAGACGACTTTGATCTGGCGTCCATACACGATAGCGAGCCCCTCTCAGACATGGACCCTCTAGAGGACAAAATGTCCGAGTACGAGATGCTCACCCCTGACCAGCCCGCTTTTGCGGGCCTCTTTAAGCCGCAACAATTCAAATCCTTGTTGTATAAGGCTAAAAATATTTCAGGTTTGAGTAAGCAATCCCCCTCAGTCCTCTCTACCCCTTCTGGGGAAGGACCCAAAGACCTCATTTTTAACCAACCAGTGGTAGAGGCCAGACTATTCCAGCTCCCCCTATCCTCACAGATCTGGTCCAAAAGCAACTAGTATCTGCAGGGGTCCCCACAGCCCCCTCTAACCATGATAAAAAATTCTTCAACCTAGATCCGGATTTCTCCAATTTGTTGAACACCCCCGAGGTCGACAAGCCCACTATGGGCTTGGCATCCTCCTCCATTCCTACTGAGGTGTTAGAGGCCCTAAAACCGGAGGAAAAGCGGGCCGAGCTGGCCCTGCGCAGAGCCCACCAATTGGACGCATGGGCCATAAGATCGGCTACGGCCGCATCTTTCTTTACTAGGTCTTCCATTCGATGTTTGCGCCAGCTTAAACAGCATGTCCCAGCTTCTAACACCAGAGCTCACCAGGACATTGCTAAGATCACCGCCGCAGCTTGAGTTTTCGGCGGATGCCACCTATCACACCGTCAAATTTTCTGCCAGGGCAATTACATCGCACGTCCAGGCCCGCCGCCTGCTATGGCTCAGACACTGGCAGGCGGATTTTAAAAACAAAGCCAAGATGGCTTCCTTTCCCATTGTGGAGGATAAACTATTCGACCCATCCCTGGACCCTTTACTCATGGAGACCAGGTACAAAAAGAAATTTCTCCCTTCCTTCTCCCAAAGGTCAGATTCCAGACAGTTGCAGCCCTTTCGGAGGAGCTCCTTTCAGCCCTCCTATCAGGCCCCCTTCTCCCCCAGATATCAGAGGCCTCCCTCTTTCAGACCGGGCCAATTGCAGGACAGACCCGACTCTGGAGAAAGAATTAGGAGGGGCAGCCAATATAAAAGGCCCTTTCGGGGGTCCGGAGGCAGGCCCTTCCGTCGTCCCAGATAGACATAAGGACTCTATCCCATTGGCGGGCGCCTAAAGTCGTTTTCCAGTATATGGGACTCTTCCACCTCTGACTCTTGGGTCAGGGACACCGTTAGATTTGGCCTTGCCCTTGAGTTCCATCCCACCCCCCAAAACTTTTTATCTCATCCCCCCTCTCCAAAGACCCAATCAAACGCAATTGATGGCTTCCGCCATCCAGCACCACCTTAATATAAGTGCTAACCAACCTGTCCAACCCAACCAGCAAGGTCGGGGCTTTTATTCCCACCTTTTCGTTATCCCAAAGCACTCGGGGGGATGGCGGGTCATCTTAGATCTGAAGCGACTTAACCGCTTCCTAATATATTGCAAGTTCAAAATGCACATCCTTCAATCTATACTGTTGGGGATTAGGCAAGGGGATTTCCTCACATCCATAGACTTAGCAGAAGCTTACCTACACATTGCCATTCAACCATCCCATTCCAAATTCTTAAGATTCTGTTACAATAAACAACACTTCGAGTACGTGGCCCTTCCCTTCGGACTGGCTTCTGCCCCCAGGACTTTTACCAAGGTCCCGGCAGCTCTGGGGGCTCATATCAGAAACACTCCCATCCGTCTCCAATGCTATTTAGATGATATTTTGATTCAATCACCATCTATCGATCAGGCAGTAAGGGACACCCAGGCCACTTAGATTCCCTTCAGGAACATAGGTTCCTCATAAATTGGAAGAAGAGCCAGTTATCTCCTTCTACCCGGATAAACCATCTGGGGGCTCTTATCAACACAGTGGAAGGTAAGGTCTACCTGTCCTCAGAGAGACTCCTTAGTATTCAGAAATTGGTTAAGGTAACAAGGCAACGCAAGAGGCTGCCCTTACTGGAATTGTCTAAATTATTGGGGAAAGTGATCTCATGCATTTCTATTGTTCCCTGGGCCCGTCTTCATACCAGATCCCTACAGTGGTTCCTGCTCCCGTACCAGAGATCCGGCAGAAGCAATTCCAAGCTCCCGGTCAGGGTTCCTCCCAAGGTCCTCACGTCCCTCCTCTGATGGGCAAGACCACTCGTCAACAAGGGCTGTTTCTTCAAGGAACCTCAAAGGCTGATTATCACCACAGACGCCAGCCTATTCGGATGGGGAGCCCACTGCCAGTCTCTCTCATCCCAGGGGAGATGGACTGCAATAGAGCAATTGTGCAGGATAAATTGGCTGGAGCTTCACGCCATCCTCCTGGCCCTACGCAGCTTCCTTCCCCAGGTATGCGGGCAACATGTCCTCATTTTGACAGACAACATCACAACCAAGGCACACATCAACAAACAAGGGGGCACACATTCAATCCGATTGATGAAGGAAGCCGAGCGCCTCTCTTGCTAGGTAGAGACCAACCTTCTGTCCATCAAGGTGGAGCACATATCAGGGATATCAAATATCCAGGCAGACTGGCTAAGCAGGGCCACCATAGACCAATCAGAGTGGCGTCTCCACCCATCCCTGTTCAGAGAGGCAACAAGAATATTCGGGAAATGGTAATAGACCTGTTTGCCTCCCCCCTCAATACCCAGCTCCCGTGATTCCTGTCAAGATACCTGTCCCAAGGGGCGGAGAATCACAATGCGCTCTGCTGCCCATGGCCCCCGGGACTCCTCTATGCATTCCCTCCTCTGCTCTGGTACCCAGGGTGATCCAGAAGCTGTTCCACGAGAAGGTGGAGTTGCTCCTGGTGGCCCCTTACTGGCCCAGACAGCCGTGGTTTGCAGATCTCCACACTCTCTCGGTGGTCCCTCCCTGGAGGATCCCTCCAGACAGGATTTCCTTGTCGCAGGGGCCCCTCCTACATCCGGACCCGCAATGGCTCCAACTGACCGTCTGGAGGTTGAGCAGAGCACCTTGAGGAAAAGACAGCTCTCAAATAAGGTCATTGACACCATCCTAGCTGCCAGACGACCATTCACCACCCGAATTTATAATGCCACATGGGCTGTATTCTGTCGTTGGTGCAACAAACTTAAAATTAACCCAGCTTCTCCCTCCATAGCTCAAATTTTAGAATTTCTTCAGGAGGGGCTTGACAAGGGGCTGTCCCTTAACACACTAAAGCGTCAGGTAGCTACCCTGTCCTCAGTCCTTGCTTACGAGAGTCTCAGTTCCCTCTCTCACCACACCCTCATCCAAGCCTTCCTTAGAGGGGCTACCAACTTATGCCCCCCCCAGTCCACCGTTATCCCACCTGGGACCTCAATAAAGTCCTCCTCGCCTTCACCAAAGAGCCTTTCGAGCCTTTGAGAGAGACGGGTCTCCAATTCCTAACTTATAAAGTAGTTTTCCTGGTAGCCATTACATCAGCCCGATGTATCTCGGAAATAGCAGCCCTTTCTGTCAGGCAAGACCTCTGTGTCTTTCATGAAGATAGGGTGATTCTCTGACCCGACCCCACCTTTCTGCCTAAAATTAATTCGGCGTTCCACAGAGCTCTGGAGCTCATCCTCCCAAATTTTTGTCCCATTCCATCGCAGGAAAGGGAACAACAATGGCATAAACTCGATGTAAGACGCGCTCTGCGAATTTACATCAAACGCACAAAGCCCTTCAGGAAGTCGGAGGCCCTATTTCTTTCCTTCCAACCCAAAACACAGGGACACAGGGTGTTATCTGCTACCATAGGACGATGGATTAGGGCGGCCATAGCTAAATCGTATCAGTCCCAGGCCCTCCAGGTTCCTAAGGGCATAACAGCCCATTCAACCAGGAGCTCAGCCACCTCTGCGGCCTGGGCTACCCAGGCACCAATAATCAAAATATGCCGGGCTGCGACTTGGGCCTCACCTTCCCCCTTCATTCGGCACTATAAAATTGACGTGTTTGCATCTGCAGAAGCTTCATTTGGTAGGCAAGTCCTGCAGCGTGTTCTTAGGGACCCTGGGGAAATTCAGGACCAGACGGAGTCCCTCCCTTAGGACAGGACAAGCTTTGGTATGTCCCATCACTGGATGCTCTGAGCAGCTCATAGGAGAAGGGGCATTGGTACTTACCTGATATGCCCTTTCTATTTGAGCTGCGAGGACATCCAGCCCCACCCTAAATTCTGTCTGGTGGGGCCTCTCTCCCTCGGCCAAGGACCAATATTTGTTTAGGTGATAGGGATAGGAGCAACTTTTTTTTCCTCTCACCTTCGCAAAACTGGGGAACGCCCTGGAAGAGTCACGTGGAGGAGGAGGAGCGTTCCTCAATTCAAGCTCAGCCTAAGCAAACAGAGACTGAAGCACCTCCCATCACTGGATGCTCCTCGCAGCTCAAATAGAAAGGGCGTATCAGGTAAGTACCAACGCCCCTTCTCTTCTCATATATACATTCCTTTTTGTGTTTGAAACTCTGTTTCACTAAGGCTCATCTTTCACAAGCTAAAGCATATCAGTAACAATGTTATTAAGATCATCTGCACAGCTTTGCTACAAATGACACATTGGTTAGTTTTGTAACCTCTACCACAAAAAATTACAATATCAAAAATATTTTAAATTAATTATTATTTAATTCTGACAAAAGCCATTTGTCAGAAAGGACCCATACTCTTCAGTGCAAGCTATCAGGAAAAGGAGTTTAGTTTGAAGTGTTTCAAGTTTATTACATGGTAAGATTTTAAATGGACACCTAACATTGGAGCCATCATTAAAAAGGCAAAACAAAGAATGTTCTTCCTGTGTCAACTTAGAAAATACTGGCTGCCCCTAATGCTGTTGATACAGTTCTACAGAGGAACTATTGAGTCTGTCATTTGTATTTCTATAACTGTCTATATTTGGTACAACAACCAAACAAGAAGATAGACTTACCAGTGGTGGGATTCAAAAATTTTACTACCGGTTCTGTCGGTGTGGCTTGGTGGGCGTGGTGTGGCTTGGTAGGTGTGGCAGGGGAAGGATACTGTAAAATCTCCATTCCCTCCCCACCCCACTAACCTGCTTTCCAGCTCTGTTCTCCTGTGCAGAAGAACAAAAGAAAATCCAGCCAATCAGCTGGGATTTGGAGGCAGAGAATAGATGGGGGCTGGACTAGTCAGAGGTGGTATTTGCTGGTTCTCCGAACTAGTCAAAATTTCCGCTATCGGTTCTCCAGAACTGGTCAGAACCTGCTGAATATCAGTTCTGCCTTAAACGGATAGTTAGGACTCCAGAAAAAACAATTGCAATCAGCATGCCTTCCACTGAGGACCTGTACATTGCATGACCCAGAAAGAGGACTGAGAAAATATCTTGCAGACCCCTCACATCCTAGACATAAACTATTTCAACTCCTTCCCACTAGGACCCTGCTATAGGGCATTGCATGCCAAGAGAACAAGACAAAAAGACAGCTTTTTTCCTCATGCTCTTTCTCTGCTGTAAACCTAATTACCACAGAACTGTCTTATAACTAAGGATATTTACCTATTTTGTATGGCTGTATTGCTATTATCTTTCTAATTTTTTCTACTGTCTTTTCCTATTGGTATTTTATGATTATATTACTTTGTTGTTTATATGTACAGTGAGAACTTATGCACTGGAGACAAATTCCTTGTGTATCCAATCATACTTGGTCAATAAAGCTATTCTCTTGGAGTTTCCAGTTGACGTCGGAGCAAGATGGTTATGGAATGTGTGAAATCCAGATAATTTCTTTCTGCCAGGAAGTCCTTCGGGGCCAAAGTCAACCTGGAGGGGTGACAAAGAGAGGAAGGATCCTTTGTGCATTGTGAGAGGATGGCAGCCCTCTCACTTGATCCGAAGGAACCTTTCTGACCAGAGAAAGAGAAGATAGTCATGACCACAGTGAGGGTGTGACAACTGGAGCAAAGAAATAGGAAGTAATAACTTTGCAACAGTGTGTTTGATCTGGCAAGATTTCCCACCTCCCTTAATTTCTTTTTTTAAAAAAAAAAACAAATTTTATTAATTTTACAATTAAAAACAAATCTACAACACATACATAAATAGAAAAACCAAAAAAGAACAAGAAAGAAAGAAAGAAACGCGAAAAGAAAAGAGAAAGAAAGAAAGAAAGAAGAAAAGGTGAACACTTAAAAATATCCTCATTTTTGACAGTTTGTACGATCTTTTCTCTTCTTAGTTTGTATCATATACACATCTTATCCATATCTATATTTAAATTACACTCATATAAGTTTATCCCATTCTTTTTCACCTTATGATATACAGCCTATCTTTGGTCTAACCATTTATAACAGCAATTCAAATTATAATATGTTGAAGGATCATTATTTTTTAGGACTAAGGTTAGTTTGTCCATTTTTGCACAGTCTGAGATTTTCTGGATGATCATCTGTTCTGTAGGTATGTGAGGTAGTTTCCAGCACTGAGCAAACGTTAGCCTGGCCACTGTTAAGATATGTATTGTTATATACTTCACTTTTTTTGGTAACTGGTTTGTCAAAAATCCCTTACAGGAAGGACTCTGGTTTATATTCAATCTGTTCTTTTGTTATCTCTTCTAGCCACTTTCTAACTTTTTGCCAGTATTTCTGGGTTTCCTTACATGACCACCACATATGACAAAAGGTTCCTTCTATACGTTTACATTTCCAACATTTTGCACTTGTGTTGGGGTGCATCTTCGCTAACCTCGAAGGAGGAAGACGCCATCTGTAAAACATTTTGTAAGCGTTTTCTTTATAAGCTGCCGATTTAGTGATCTTATTGTTTCTGTTCCAAATCTTTTCCCATTCCGTTAATGTGATACTCTGTCCGACATTCCTACTCCAAGCTATTATATTCCCTTTGACTGTCTCTTCTTTTAGCTCTACTTCCAGTAAATAATTGTAAAGTTTAATTAGTTTTTTTTGTTTGATCCTAATAAAATTTTATCTAAATACTGGTGTTTGTTATTAATTCCAAAATCTTGTTTATCTTGTTTATATTTACTGTGAATTTGGCGGTATACCCACTGATCTATTTTAAAGCCCCGCTCTTGTAGCTCTTGTCGTATTTTCAAATTTCCTTGTGCATCTAATAAATCTTTATATTTGATCATTTTAGTAATGTCCAGATTGTTTGGATGAATCATTGCCTCCATTGTCGATAACCAGATCGGTATTTTTAAATAGTGATTTTTTCCTTACTTTTTTCCAATTGGTTAATAGTGAATCTCTAATTAAGTGTCTATGGAAATATGACTGATTGGCTTTCCCTACTTCCCATAAAAAGGCGTGCAATCCCCTTTGCAGGTCGTGACCTTCTAACAATAGCGTTCTTTTGTTAAGTAAATTCACCCAATCTTTTAACCATACTAGAACAGCTGCCGTGTAATATAGTTCCCAATTTGGAAGTGCCAATCCCCCCCACTCTTCAAATCCTGTAATGCCTTTACATTAATTCTAGATTTCTTTCCTTGCCAAATGAATTTAAGTATTATTTTGTTAAGTTCTTCAAAAAAAAATTTGTGCAATTTAATTGGAATCGTCTGAAATAAGTACAAGAATTTTGGTAAAATATTCATTTTGATAGAAGCAATCCTGCCCAATAGTGAAAGTTGCAACCTACTCCATAAAGTCTTTCTTTACTTGTTGTAACAATTTATCATAGTTATTCTCTTTGAGTTCCTTACAATGTGGTGTTAGCCATATTCCTTTTTCTGTTCTTCTGTTAAATCTTTAGTCATTAATTTTGGTTTTTTTTCTATTGATTTTAAGTCCTGCTACTGCAACGAATTGTTCTAGTTCTTTTATCAGTTTATATCCTTTTTCTATTGGTTCCTCCAAAAATAAAACCATATCATCAGCAAACGCTTGCAATTTATATTCTTCTGTTTTAATCTTCAATCCTTTAATTTCAGGGTTTTGCCTAATTCGTGTTAAGAGTGTTTCTAAAGTGAATATAAAGAGAAGAGGTGAAAGAAGGCAACCCTGTCTGACTCCCTTTTCTATTTTTATTGGACCAGTGTATTCCCATTTATTATAACATTGGCCTGCTGTGTGTCGTAAATTGTTGTTATGATTTTTCAAATTTAATACCTAAATTCATATTATAAATTTTTTGAATTAAAAAGTGCCAATTTAAGTTGTCGAATGCCTTTTCTGCATCTAAAAACATGAGTGTGGATTGTTTCTCAGGGTGGGCTTCATAAAATTCTAAGACATCTATTACTGTTCTTAAATTATTCCTTATCTGTCTAGTTGGGAGAAATCCATTTTGGTCTTCATGTATGTACGGGTTTAAAACTTGTTTTAGTCTGTTAGCTATAATAGAGGAAAATATTTTATAGTCAGTGTTTAGGAGTGAAATTGGTTTATAGTTGTTAATGTATCTATGGTCAGATTCCTTCTTTAGGATCAGCGAAATCAATGCTCCCCGAGTCCGACATCTTAGCTACCAGTAAGACCTCATTAAACACTTCCATCATGAGTGGTCCAATTTGTTCCACAATTGCCTTATATAATTCTGCCAGGATCCCATCTGGCCCCGGTGTTTTATTGTTCGCTTGATTAGCTATTGCTGATTTCAATTCGGACCATGTAATGTCCTTGTTTAATAATTCTATCAGTTCATCTCCAATTAATTTGTCTTTTGTTTCATCTAAGTACTTTCTTATTTTATCCTCATTGACTTCTTTTTTATATAACTCTTCAAAGTATTTATGTACAATATCTTTTTTCTTTTCTATCTGTTGTTATATATCACCCTTCTCATCTATTAATTGGTATATCAATCTCTTTTCTTTCCTTTTTTAAGTTTATAACATAACCATCTTCCTGGTTTATTAGCATTTTCAAAATAAATTTGTTTAGTCATTTTCAAATTTATTTCCATTTTTTCTTGTTCCATTAAGTTCGAACTGTGTTTGGCTGTTATTATCTGATTTTGTACTGTTTGATCTTTGGGGGTCTTTTGTAATTGGATTTCTAATTCCTTAATTTGTTGTTGTAATTTATTGTGTTAAGCATATTTTCTTTTATTTCTCATGGCATTATAAGAGATTGTTATACCTTTTATAACTGCCTTCAATGTATCCCAAATATTTTGTTTCGAGGTTACATCATTGTCATTTTCCTTTAGAAAATAATTTAATTCCTCTTTAAGATTACCATGTTTCTCCAACAATACGGCCTCCACTAATAGGAAGGCCTAGCATGTTTTTTGGGCATAAAACCAAATTAAGCCCCTTCCCCCAAATTTAGGCCTATTTTAAAATATGCAAAATAAGGGGGAAGGGCGGGGAGACTTGCCGTTAGGAGCGCCAGGTGGGCAGGAATTCCTCGCCACCAGCCACTCCTAACGGGCGATCATGGCAAAGCGTGGAGAGCTCCCTACTCTCACCAAATACCTTTGCTGCAGATACCTTTGGCACCCGCCGCTGTTGCTTTCCCTTCTGCCCACAAGGTTTCGTAAAATTCACTCTGGTTTTTGTTAGGGGCATATATCCCCACTAATAATGTTTTTTTATTTTGCATTACCCCCTCTACCATTACTATTCTTCCCAATTCATCTTTATAAATCAATTCTGAGGCTGTATCTTCTTTTATATATAATACTACCCCTCTTTTTTTTTTCTTCTGTCAATGTTGCATACATTTCCCCCAACTTTTTATTTAACAAGTACCCTTTATCTCTCTTCTTTATATTAACCTCTTGAATACATATTATATTATATGTATATAATATACATATTGAATACATATTATATCCGCTTTTTGTTTTTCTAACTTGAAAAATATTCTTTTTCTCTTTGCTGGGTCTTTTAACCCATTGATATTCATAGATATCAAGTTCACTCCTTTATCTATCCCTTTCTTACTTCTATCCCTCAATATTTTTACCCGTCATTTGACTTCTCGTTGCCACTCTTATTTATTCTCTTCCCAACGTCTCCTCATCCCCTTCCCTCTCCTCCTTCTCCCTCTCCCTGTTTCTGAGTTGTAGCTTTTCTTGGCTCGGAGTTTCATGCTTGTCTCTGCTGCTGAGTTCTTCCTCTGTTCCTCCTATTTGGTCAAAGAATTCTTGAGCTTTGGTTAGGTTATCTATTCTCACCCTTTTTTCCTTCCATATTGCTAGTAAACCCTCTGGGGTAATTCATCTAAAAGATTTGTTTGTTTGTTTGTTTAAGTAATTTGTGAGAAATCGATAGTCTTTCCTTTGTTCGCAAATTCTCCTCAGCACCTGTTTTAGAACAATCACTTCTCTATCTTTGTATTTTAATCCTTCACCTCTCGTAACTCTATAAATTATGTCCTTCACTCGCTTCCTTGCAAATCTAATATGCACTTCTCTGGGGAGTCTATGCCGTCTCGCGTAACTCGTGTACACTCTATATACATCGTCCAGCTCTTTCACCATCTCTGTTCAGAAGGTCTGCCAACATCTTCACTATCACCAACGGTAAGTTCTCTCCCTTCTCTTCCTCCACGTTCTGGAATTTAAGATAATAGGAGGCCTTGTCCATCTCAAGATGAGTCAGGGTATCATTGGTCTCTTTATTCTGCTCCTTAATTGTTTGTTCAATGCCTTCCAACTTCTTTTCCATTTGATTCACTTGTTTTTCAATCACTTTAATCTTCTCTTCGTTTATTTTAATTAATTTTTGGATCTGGCCTATCTTTCCATCCAAATTTTTGACCTCACTTCACATTTCCCCTAACTCATTTTTTAATTCTTCTTTCATTATTTCTCTTTCTACTTTGCTTTCAGTATGGTTTTTGAACATTGATTCCTGCAATGTCAACATCATACTTTGGATAGTTAATAATGTAGTTTGAACCGATTGTGTGCTGGTTTGGGCTGTGGATTTTTCTGGTGCCAACATCCCTTCAATCGTTTTTTGGGTCGATGTTGATGTGCGGGTGGATGGTGTTACTGCTGGTGTTGTTTTTCTTCCTGCTTTGGTAATGGTGGTAGATGTGCTGGTCATATCTTTAATTATTCTTTGTTGTTTCTCCGCTATCCTAGCTATATTCTCCCAAATTGTATTCCCTGCTACCATCAACTTTATCTGTGTTTTATGATTTGATTTTCTCAATTCTCCAAGCTAATCCTAACCCTAATCCTTCAAGTTTAATTGCTCAAATTACATGAGAAAAAAAAACAAAAACAAAATCTTAAAACAGCTTTTAACATTTTAAAAATAGCCAGTCCAGTCTTTCCCTTCTTATAATCCTTCTCTTCTGTTTGGATCTGTCATCGGCTCCAAATCTCATTCGCCACTGTTTTTTTGAAGGAGGGAAAATATTCCCTTCTTACTATTCAAAAGTGCTTTCTTAGGGAATTTAATTCCACAGTAGAAATTAAGGGAGGACAAGATTGGAACACTACAACAGGCTATGGAAAAAAAATGAAACAATGATAAAAGAAATAGAGACAAGGACAGAACGAATGGAAAAGAATTTGGAAAGGGAAGACGAAGAATTAAAAAATGTAAGCAGAGAAATGGAAGATTCATTGGTCTACCTAGAAATGGATAAGGCGGCTGCTTACCTGAGATTCCAGAATGTGGAGGAATCTAAGGAAAAAGAACTGGAGCAGCTAATGGCAGAAATATTGGCCGAACTATTAGGAAAAGATAAATATGACATACTTAAGGAATTTGATGAAGTCTACAGGGTCAGTACCAATTATGCGAGACATCATAAATGCCCGAGAAAAGTTCACATTCGCTTTGCGAGAAGGAGTGTTCGAGACATAATATTCAGAATGTCTAGAGATGGAACAATAATGTATAAAGGCAAAGAAATTTTGATCCTTAAGCAAATTCCTAGAAAAGTAAGGGAAATAAGACGAGACTACAAATTTCTAGCCAGTTATCTAAATCAAAAAAAATTCTATTCAAATAGTTAATCCCGGAGGGGATGTTAGTAACATGGAAAGAAAGGAAAATCAAGATAGATTCTATGGAACGGGCACAAGATTTTTATGAACAGCTAGTAGGCACGGAAGACCAAAATAGCAAGGAGGAATTAAAAAGAAATTCACAAGAAGACCAAAGTCACCACAGAAATAAAAAAGAAGGACCCCCCAAAAACCAAGGGAACGACTATCCACCTCAGAAAAGAGAAGAAGCTATTCCACAACAAACACAAGGAGAAAGTAGAATTATCACGAAGCAAAAAGCAAAATAGATCTAACTAAATGGATGAAGAAAAGAAACTTCTATCCATCAATATATTTAAATTCGACAATTAAAAGGGAAAGGATAATAGCTAAATTAATTAAACAAAATGCCGACTTAATATGTTTACAAGAAACTCATATAAGAAAAATAGACGAAAGACATTTAGACTGCCCTAAACTAGGAAAGTTATTTACGGCACCAGCAGATTAAAAAAAAAAGGAATTGCAATATATGTGAAAGATGACCTAAAAGCAGATCTAGTTTGGTCAGACCCGGAAGAAAGAATGCTGGTTTTACAGATCTCGATTAATACTATTTCATTTCTATTGGTAGCAATTTATTCCCCAAATGAAGACCAGAGAGAATTTTTTAAACATTTGCATCAAAAAATAATAGGATTTGAAAAAAGGAATATCTGTATTATAGGTGATTTTAACCAAAAGGACCACAGTAATGCGAAGAATAAAAAAGGAAAAAGAGAGTTCCCCAAGACATGTAAGGAAATGATGAAAGAGCTAATTTTGGTGGACTTATGGAAAAGATTAAATCCAGAAAATAAACAATTTACATTTTACTCTAATCCGCACCAAATATGGACAAGAATAGATATGGCGTGGATGAATGGAGAAATTGCAAATGAAATAAAAGGAATCGAAATTTTACCAAATGAATGGGCTGATCGTAACCCAATTCAAATAATTTAGAAAGGTAGGGAAAAAACCAAAGAAAAGATGGACACTGTTAGGGATAACATTGGTTACCTAACTTAGTTTGGGTAAAAATAATATATAAACTATGTTAGTGAATTTAAGTGTATGTATCACTTTAACTGCAAAACATGTATTATGGGTGCGGTTGTAAAATCACCATAAGAGGAGCAAGAGAGCTCTGTTAGCTGGCTTTTACATTTGTCTGCCTGCTAGACTGCCGTTGCACGTTCTGCTAGGGTGTGTATCCCTAACACTGGTTATGGGCCCAGGTGCACAGTCAGACTAACCAGGATATAACAGGCTTAGATTAAAGTGAGAGTTTGTGCAGTTACACAATACTGTAAACAGACAGCTGTGTTTTTATTAATTATAGTTTTTATATCCAGATAAAGATGGCACAAGTCAATTTACAAAGTTTGTCTCTAATATCCAAACTGGATGGAACAAACTATGTTTCATGGTCTATGAAATGCAGCCTACTTCTACGCAGAGAAGGTTTGTGGAGTATAATTCAAAACCCACCAGAAGTAGATGCATGGGATCCGGAGGATGAGGATGATGCCCAGAAAATACAAGAATATCAACTGAAGAATGAGCAAGCTTTCTGTATAATAGGACTGACACTCTGTGATGAGTAGCTTGTACATATATGAGGAGAAGAAACAGCTGCCAAATGTTGGGAGAATTTAAAGAAGATTTATGTTCGAGACAGTGTAGGAGCACATATAAATCTTACACGGAAACTGTTCAGAACATATCTTTAAAAGAATGGAGATATGATGACTCATATAAATATAATGAAGAGAATTTTTCAGGAATTGCATGAAAAAGAACTTATCTTCACAGAACTACACCAAGTTTATATAATTTTGTCTTCTTTAGATATTAGCTATGATGACTTCATAACTTCACTTGAGGTTCTGCCAAAAGATAACCTCACATTAACTGACATTACTGGCAGATTAATTGAAGAAGCCAGGACAAGGCTTGAAAGGGATCAACTCAGAAGGGAACAACCACAATGTGAAGAAAAGAAAATATCTTCGTCAGCCTATACAATCAGAAAATGTTTTAATTGTGGAGGAAAAAGACATTTGGCAAGATTCTGCAAGAAAGGAAAAAGCCAAAATGCCAGCCAGAAAGATAAAAGGCATCAAAAGAATGAAAAATGTTTTGAGTTAGCCATGTATAGCAACGAAACTGTGAATAATAATTTATGGGTGGTAGATAGTGGAGCATCGCACTGCATAACAAAAGATAAGAAAAGATTTATTAAGATGTCCACGGGTTCACAGCAGATATCGTTAGCTAATGGATGGAAACTGAAAGCTAAAGGTCAAGGTATATCATATTGTTCTTTCATAAGAGAAAATGTAAAAATATTATATGTACCACAACTTAAGTTTAATTTGCTTTCAGTTAGAGTTTTGGTTAAACTAGGTTATTTAATTACCTTTAGGGGAGATAATTGCACAATTGAAAAAGAAGGTAAAAAAGTGACTGCAACTTTAAAAGGTGAATTGTATGTGTTAAATGATAATTCAGAGGTAGCTAACACAGTTTATAATAATGTAAAACCTCATGATGAATGCATACATTTGTTACACAGACATTTGGGGCATATAAATTTTAAAATGCTTAAACAGTAGAACTATCTAAGGGTATAAAACTGAAGCCTTGCAGTAAGTATTTGCACTGCAATACCTGTAGTCAAGAAAAAGGCAAGCAAATGCCAGCAAATAGAGTTAATGGATTTAAAACAAAGGAGCCTCTAGAGGTCATATTTGCTGATGTTATAGGTCCTAAAAAGCCAAGTGTGGGAGGTGCTCGTTATATACTAAGTATAATGGACCATTATTCCAGATACGGTTTCTGTTATCTAATGAAAAGCAAAACGGAAACATATCAAAAAAATTTTAATTGGCTTAAATTAGCAGAAAGAAAAACTAAAAGGAAATTAGTAACTCTTATCACTGATAATGGTACGGAATTTATAAACAATAAATTCCAAAATAAACTGAAGATGGCAGGTGTTGAACATAAAAAGTCTGCACCATATAAGCCACAACATAATGCCTTTATAGAAAGACGAGGCCCAGCAATTCAAGCAATGGCTCGTACTATGCTATCAGATTCAGGATTACCTGAAACTTTGTGGGGAGAAGCAATAATGTGTGGTAATCATATATTGAATAATGTTGTTAACAACAGGTGAATTACCATTCACATGGTGACATGGTAGAAAAACTTATCTAAGTTACATGCACACGTTTGGAGCACCAGCATGGGTGCATATTCCTACACAACCGAGAAATAAAGGGCAACATAGAGCTAAAAGTTATTCTTTGTAGGTTATGAATCTAATCACAAATCATACAGATTCTGGGAAAAAGGAACATCTAGAGTTTACTGTAGTGCTAGTGCCAAATTCCTAGAACATGTAGGATGGGAAAAACTGGAACAAGATTCAAGTAAGGAAGTAATTATAGAACGCTACAAAAGACGAAAAGAAAAAATCAGCAATAAGAAGAGTACAATTAAAGAGGAAGTACAGGAAGAGCATATAGGACCAGAACAAGAACAAATACCAGAACAGGAAGAACTAGATAATCAGAAACAGGTAGAACATGAAAGTCCACCTGTAAGCCCTGTAATACCTAGACGTACTACACGTGTAACCAGACCACCTGACAGGTATCAAGCAAGTGTAGTTTGCCAAGTTAGTATAGTTCCAACTACTGTTGAAGAACTTAGGATGTATTCTGCAAAGGAACAGGAAAATTGGCATAGAGCGATGGAGAAAGAATTAAATTCATTAAAAGAAATGAAAGTTTATGAAAATGCCAAATTACCTCCAGGTGAAAAGTCCATTGGTTGCAAATGGATATTTAAGTTAAAAACTGGTAAAAATGGGACTGTTACCCATAAAGGTAGATTGGTAGCTCAAGGATTTAATCAAACTGCATGTGATTATGATGAAGTATTTGCACCAAATTTAAAGGCAATAACCTTGAGAGCAGCTTTAGTGTGGGCAGCTAAGAAGAATTATATTATAAATCATTTAGATGTAGAAACTGCCTATCTGCATGCACCATTGCAGCACACTATATATTTAAGAAAACCAGTAGGTATTAAGGATGATAAAAATAATAATGACTGTTGGAAACTTAATAAAAGTCTCTATGGATTGAAACAATCTGATTATGAATCGAACCAATATATTGTAAAAGAGTTAAACAATATAGGGTTTAAAGCCGGTTTAGCTGATCCATGTTTATTTAAAAGACAAATGGAATGGTATCATTATTATTGTTGTTTACAGATGATATTGCTTTAATTACTAAGACTAATAATGAAGCTACTGAGATAATATCATTATTAAGAGAATAAAATTAAAGCAATTAGGAGAAATAAGACAATATCTAGGATTGACAATAAACAAAACCAATAGTGGATATAAGATATCACAAGAAGATAAAATTTACCAATTGCTAAAAATGTATAAAATGGAAATTTGTAAGCCGGCAAAAACTCCAATGAGTCAGGAATTTTGTCATGCTGATGCTCAAAATTGAAAATTTGATAAGACTATTTATCAATCATTAATGGGTAGCTTATCATATATAAGTAATTGGTCAAGGCCAGACATTGCCTATAGCATTAATCAATTGGCAAGATTCAATGCTGAACCCACTGAAAGACACTGGCAAGCGCTAAAGCATATATTAAGGTATCTTAAAAAGACAATGCACTATGCATTGTATTTGGAGCCAAAAGATGATTTAATTTTAAGTGCATATGCTGATGCAAGTTTTGCAAAAGATATAAAAACTAGAAAATCAACTTCAGGCATGGCTATACTATTAGGTAAAACACTGATTGGTTGGAGGTCAATTAGACAGCAACACATTAGTATGTCCACAATGGAAGCAGAATTTTCATGTCTATCTTTATTATGTACTGACTTAATTCTGTATAAACAGTTATTGTTAGATATGGGAGTAACTGTTAAAGATGCCATTGTAGTTTATGAGGACAATCAAGCAGCCATAAGGTTGGCTACAAATATTGCTGTAAAAACTGGATCTAAGCATACTGACCTTAGATATTTGAATGTAAGACAATCTGTAAAAAATGGTTTAATGAGATTGGAATATTGCATGACTGATGAAAACGTTGCTGATGGATTTACAAAAGCCCAAGGTGCAATCAAGCACAAAGAAAATTGTGAAAACTATGGGTTGAAATTGTAAATATATATATTATATTATATTATATTATATTATATTATATTATATTATATTATATTATATTATATTATATTATATTATATTATATTATATTATATTATATTATATTATATTATTATATTATATTATATTATATTATATTATATTATATTATATTATATTATATTATTATATTATTATATTATATTATATTATATTATAATATTATATTATATTATATTATATTATAATTATATTATATTATATTATATTATATTATATTATATTATATTATATTATAATTATATTATATTATATTATATTATATTATATTATATTATATTATATTATATTATATTTATTATATTATATTATATTATATTATATTATATTATATTATATTATATTATATTATATTATATTATATTATATTATATTATATTATATTATATTATATTTATTATATTATATTACCCAAAAGGGGAGAATGTTAGTGATAACATTGGTTACCTAACTTAGTTTGGGTAAAAATAATATATAAACTATGTTAGTGAGTTTAAGTGTATGTATCACTTTAACTGCAAAACATGTATTATGGATGCGGTTGTAAAATCACCATAAGAGGGAGCAAGAGAGCTCACTGTTAGCTGGCTTTTACTGTAGTAGCTGACATTGTTGGATTGATGGTGATTACTGTGTGTTTTCCTGCTGTTGCTGGGAGAAGAAAAGGGGTTTGATTTTCTTCATATCTCTGACTGCAAAAGAGATATATTGCTGGACTGATTATATGTAAGTTTACTGACCTCTATTTTCAACACTGGACCTTACAACTGATTAACCCCTGGATAGACTGAACCAGTTTATGACATATGGACTGGTTTGACTATGCTATAACTCTTGTTGGAATAAAAAAACTATTGAACTGGCACAGTGTATCTGTCTTACTGAGTGTAAACTACAACAACGTTTATCTTACATCATTTGCCTGCCTGCTAGACTGCCGTTGCACGTTCTGCTAGGGTGTGTATCCCTAACAGACACTAAACACCCAATTAATAAGAGAAAAAGAGTATACTAATACCATGTTTCTCACATAATAAGGCCGGGCCTTTTTTTTTTTTGAACCCCGAAAAAACGGCTAGGCCGTCTTTTCGGGGGTGACTTAATTCCCCCCCTTGCATCCTCGCCAACAGCTGCTCCTAACGGGTGATCATGATGAAGCACAGAGAGCAAGGGCACCAGATGGAAAGGACAGGATCACGATCACACAGAGATGCCCAAAGAGCGTAACTAAAGGCGGCGCATGCAGTTGAATTTTACAAAAGCTTATATGAAAAATTAATAGAATTTGGAAACCCAAGAATTTGTATCATAGGAAACTATAATGCAATAACAGATAATAGACAAGATTATGCTTGTGAACAAAGACAATTTAAAAAACAGAATACATTGCCTAAGAAATTTATAGAGATGGCCGAAGAATTAGAATTAGTGGATGCGTGGAGAAAAAGGAATCCAGGAATATCACATTTCACTTTCTACTCCAGTCCACACAAATCCTGGTCCAGAATAGATATGGCCTCGGTAAATAGTGAGCTATATAAAGAGATTCAGGAAATAAAAATTTTGATTAACACATGGGCAGACCACAACACGATACAGATAGTATGGAAGAATAGTCATTATAAAAAAGGCAGATGGACACTTAATCCCCAAGTACTTAAAGAGAAAGAATATATTCAAAAAGTTAAGCAAGAATCGCTCAGCTTTTTCCAATTTAATAAAAAACAGGATACCTCATTGCAGAACCTATGGAATACAATGAAGGCATATTTAAGGGGAATATTGATAGCTTACATATCAAATAGAAACAAGGAAAGAGAGAGGAAGTGGAAAGCTTTATCAAAAAGGATATTGAAATTGGAAAATAAGCAAATGGAAACCCCAGATGAGTATATCAGAAATGAACTAGCATCAGTTAAACATGAGATAAATATTTTAGATCAAGAGGAACTAATTAAAAAATTATTATATAGAAAACAAAACTATTTCGAACATGCAAGCAAATCCGGAAGGAGGCTGGAATATAAATTAAGAAAAGAAAATCAGAAATGAATGATATGCCAATCACAGGATAAAAATGGAATAATACAGACAGACCAGGAGAAAGAAAAGGAAATTGTAAGAGAATATTTTGAAAATCTTTACAAACAAGAAGTAGTTGATTTAAATAAAATACAAGAATATCTGAATGAAGAAACACTCTATTCAATATCAGAGGACAAAAAATAAATGTGGAACAAAGAAATAACTCTAGACTAGAGTTAAAGGTGGCGATTCAAAAGCAAGAAATAAAATGCCAGGCCCAGATGGCTTACCAAATGAGCTATATAAAGAAATAGATGATATATTAGAGATAATATTAGAGATTTGCAATGAGGTATTACTAGATGCTAAAATACCAGAATCTTGGAAGGAGGCATATATAACATTAATTCCGAAAGAGGGCATAGATACCAACAAAAAAAGAATTACAGACCAATATCCCTTTTAAACTCATACTACAAAAATTTTATGGTGGTAATGGCGAAAAGATTAAAGAAAATAGTAATAAAATTCACCCAGACCAAAATGGATTTCTTCCCATGAGGCAGATCAGATATAACACAAGAACAATAATAGATATATTGGAACCTTATGAAAAGCATCCAGGAAGCCAAATGGCTTTGGTCTGGATGCACAAAAGGTCTTAGATAATTTAAATTGAGCTTTATGAAAAAGCAGATTAATTTGATGGATTTTGGAGATAATTTTGTAAAAATGTTGAATGCAATCTACGCCACACAAAAGGCCAGTGTATTATTTTTATTTTTTATTTTTTTTAACAAGTTTTATTTTCAAAACAAACAATACATAAATAGACATAAACACAAAACATAAAAGCATAAAAAATCTCTTTTCTGAAAGCTGCTTAGTACCAGGTTAAAACTCTTGATACAGACACAAATTCAAATTCATATTCATTTTACATACCATTTCATATCTTATTAACATTTTCAATTTTCTATATAACTTCTTCTCTCCTTTAAATTTTCTCAATTTTATTTTATTTTATTTATCTCCTCTCAATTCATATCATAATATTTATTATTCTTTGTCTCTTCTATTCCAGCTAACCATTTATTTTTCTTCTTTTAAAAAAGAAGTATTTCTCCTGTACACTATATGGAGTATGATGCCTTTATCTTTCCCCTATATTTATAATACTTAATATAAAACACATAACATACATTGGGATTCCGTCTGGTACATTTTAAAATTATACTACATTATCAAAAATAATACAAATCTATTCATTAGTATTGATATTCATTCATATCTTAAACATTTAACTCATTGCTTTTCAATTAAATCACATACTCTTATGGGAGCCCTATTTTCCATAATTATTCCCCCCCCCACATCACATATTATAGCTATATTTCATTAAAATGTTCCTCCTTCTTCTACTTCAAATCTCATTTCATGAAGATTTTGCGAATGATTAATATTAACAATCATTTATATCTTGAACATTTTATCCATTTCAATAAGATATCATGCTTTTGTGGGAACACTTATGCTTTCCAAAGATTATTACCCCCCCCACATGACAATCTTAAATCATGTTTCATTACAGTACTCCCTTTTCTTAACCAAAAATTTCACTAATTTATGTTAAATATTTTATCACATTTTAAGTTACATATTATTTCTAATTTTCTATGATTACTTCTAAATAAAAGTATAAGAATGCAGTCTTATGTACCTTTCTAGAATCCCTTTAACAATAAAATTTATCCATTATCTCTAAAAAAACTTTTGCTTCTTAACATCTTGCTCCCCACCATTAGGACTTCTCATCCCTTCGTTTCTCCCTTGCTTCTTCTCTTTGTCCTCTTTAACCCCTTGTCTCTCCACTTCCCCTTTTTTCTGCTTTCCCCCCTTTCTGTTGTTTCTTAACACAATGTCCCCTTTTCACCTTATTCTTCTCTTTTTGGGCTGCTTTTCCAGATCTCAAAGACCTTTTTTCCTTTTTCTCTTGCTTTTTCCCTTCTCCAGTCAAAGTCACTTGTTCATCAAAGATGGCTTCTTCTTCTTCTTCGTCCCCATCATCCTCATTCTGCTTCACATAAGTATAAACCGCCATTTCTAAGTATTGAAAAATAGTGCCAAGACCATCTTCCCCTCCTTGTTTTTCTCTTTCATGTTTTTGATATATAAGTTTCAATTCATCCATAGATGATGCCACTGTGTAGAGAAAAAGTTTTCCCAAACAGCCACCCAGATGATTTAATCAGAAGTAATTTCCAAAGGTTCCAAAATCACCAAACAATCCAAACAGACTGTTTCTTTTAGATACCTTCTTCTTCTTCTTCACTTTCTCTTTCTGGGGTTAAAGTAGTCACAAATCCTTTTCAAATATATTTTTTGGAAGTTTTTAAACTCTGCAATTCTAGGCAATCTTCTCCTTATTTTCAAATTTGGCTCTTATTTTTTTCATTCTCCCTTCTCACTCACAGCCAAAAGGTTTTTTCTTTCTTTTTTTTTCCCCACTGTCACTTTAGGAAGGAGAGTAGAACAAAGAAAAAACTTTCTCCTTTAGAGTATTCGCAGCTTATAACTCTCACAAAGAACAATATATACTTAGCAGCCTTTCAGGTTCCAAGTCACTTTCTCCTGTCTTGTCCCAGTTAGAAGCAGCTTTCACTTTTCTTCTAGCTTTCTCCCTCCTGCACCTACTTACCCAGCTGCAGCTTTCTTTGTGGCGGTCATTGCTGACCGCCGTTCCTCCGCCTTGGGAAAAGGGGGTTTAGCCGGCTGGGGAGGGGGTTTGCGACACCCCCAAACCCCTTGCTGGATCCCCTCTGTCTTCAGCTGCCTCTATGGGGCAGCAAAATCCCCCAAATCCAGATGGATTGGGGGAACCTTGGCAGTGAATGCAGCAGGGATCGTGCGGTCGCGAATACCTGCCGCCGCCAAAAGCTTGCAAACTGGAAGTCCCAAGGCCAGTGTATTATTAAATGGAGAAATTACCAAATCATTGAAGTTATAAGGAAGGAGGTCAGACATGGATATCCACTTCCACCTCTGCTTTTTATAACAATCTTGGAAACTTTGCTGGACAGAATTAGATTAAATAAAGAAATTAAAATCAAAAATCAAGAATATAAATTACAAGCTTTCGCAGATGACATGGTTTTTGTTATAGAAGATCCAATAGACTCAGGACCAGCTTTACTAAATGAAATAGATTAACTCGGTAAATTAGCACAATTAAAAATCAATAAAGAAAAAACCAAAATACTATTTAAAAACATAACAAATAGTAAACCAAAAAAAATGGAAGAAAAGTTGGGATTACAAATCGTTAATAAAATTAAATATTTAGGAATTTGGTTAAGGGCTAGAACATTAAACCTGCGAGAGGATAATTATACTAAATTACTGAAACAGATCGAAAAGGACTTGGAAAATTGGAATAGGATGCAAATTTCATTATTAGGTAGAATAGCAACAATCAAAATGAATGTTCTATCTAAAATATTATATTTGTTTCAAACAATTCTAATATTACTGGACAAATTTTTTTTTTAAAGATTTAAATAAAATTGTGATGAAATTTATTTGGGCAAAGAAAAAAATAAGGATAAAAAACCTTATTTACAAGATAATAAAAGCATGGGTAGATTTGGACTACCAATCTGGGAGACATATTATAGAGCAGTGGCACTAGTGTGGATAAACGATTGGATTGATTTAAGGAATAATAGGATTTTACAGCTGTAGGGACATGATTTAAGCTAGGTTGGCATGCATTTTTATGGACCCTGAATAGTAAAAATAACCTATATTTTACTAGACATGTATTCCGAAAATCTTTAATTAAAATTTGGACTGATATAAGAAAGAATCATTATACTAAAATCCCAAGGTGATTTTCAATGATGGAGGCAATGTTTCACTTAAATATGATGGACATCAGTAAAAAATTTAAATATTACCAAATATTAGATAGTGAGGGAAAAATTAAAACGAAACTAGAATCACAAAATATAGTTATTGATAATTGGTCATATTTTCAAATAAAACAGATATAAAACAAAGACGTAAAGGAATAGGGAATTGAGGGTAAAAGACACATATTTAGATAAAATACTTCTAAATCCTAAGAAAAGCTCAATTTCCAAATTATATAATTATTTATTAGAATATGAAATGGACGAGAAAATTGTGAAAGGTCCCATATTGGCTTGGGAAAAAAACTTTGGTTATAGTATAGATCTGAATGCCTGGGAAGAAATCTGGCAGAAAAACCTTACACTAACCAAATCAATAGCACACAAGGAGAATTTATACAAAATGATGTACAGATGGCATCTGGCGCCCTCCAGATTGGCCAAAGTATTTCCGACAGCCAATCCTTGCTGTTGGAAATGTAAAGGGAAATTTGGTACATACTTTCATTCATGGAGGACTTGTCCTGAGATAAAGAAATATTGGCTAAAAATAAAAATGTGTATAGAAGAAAGTATAGAGTGTGGGCTGGAGTGGAAACTGGAACTATTTTTGTTGGGAATGATTAAAAGGGACTACCCCGCTAAAGTAAAATATCTGACCATCCATTTATTAACTGCGGCACGTATTTCATTAGCACAATATTGGAAAAACGCAAATGTACCACCAATACAGGTTGTTATTCAGAGAACATATGAGTGTGCCCAGTTGGAGAGGCTTACGCTTAAAATTAATGGGAAGCAGGATACAGATTACTACCGGATATGGGACAAATGGCATAAGTCGGTAGATAATAAAAGGGGAAACATATAAATGAACCTAAGATACAAATTATATCCATCGATTCATAATATATTAAGTACAGTTAAAGGTTTTAAACCTTTTTTTCTTTGTTACTACTATTAGTAGTATTAGCTATGTATAATATTTTTGTGTTTATTAGTTAAAAAACATGAATGTATTAGTAATAGAAGAGTGGTTATAATCCAACATGGAAATAAATGGAGTATATTGTGAATTATTTAGTACTTAGGATGTGATAAGGGGTGAATATGTGACTAGTACTAGCCAATAATGATTTTTCGGACTCACCAAATTCAACAACAAATGTAAAAAATTATTGTTTCTGTATTTTTGAAATTGTACGTTTTTAAATTTGTAAATAAAATTGTTTTTAAAACTTAAAAGAAAAAAAAATCCAGGAAGCCAAGTGGCCTTGGTCTTCCTGGATGCACAAAAGGCCTTTGATAACTTAAATTGGGACTTCATGAAAATGCAGGTCAATTTGATGGATTTTGGAGATAATTTTGTAAAAATGTTGAATGCAATCTACGCCACACAAAAGGCCAGTGTATTATTAAATGGAGAAATTACCAAATCATTGAAGATAAGGAAGGCGGTCAGACAGGGATGTCAGCTTTCACCTCTGCTTTTTATAACTATTTCGGAAACTTTGCTGGATAGAATTAGATTAAATAAGGAAATTAAAGGAATTAAAATTAAAAATGAAGAATATAAATTACAAGCCTTCGCAGATTATATGGTTTTTTTCATAGAAGGCCCAATATGTAAATAAAATTGTTTTTGTTTTTTTAAAGAAACTTGGAGGAATAAACTTTCGGCTTTTTTCTTCTTCTTTTAAAGTTTGCTGTAAAAACAGAGTATTTCTGATGGCATTTATTCAAGCTAACATTCTATCTAAGACCGAGGTATTTTCCGTAAACTTAAGCATGGGTGGGATTCTACCAGTTCTGACTGGTTCTATAGAACCCCTTGTTAACTTTCTAAGCATTTTGGAGAACCAGTAGTTAGAAGAAATCTCCTTTTGTTTTTTTCCACCCTTATTACATTCTTGGCAGTATGCCTAGACCTACTGTCTCCGAAGGAGGGTTTTTTTCTTTCCTGATACTTCCTTAAAAGGGGAAGGGTTGTATGAAGCTTTTTACACTGCTGTTAGGAGGAAATACTCCCCTGGAAATACTTCCAGCCGGCATGCAATGATCAGTATTTTGAAGAAATAATTGAGTAAGAAGCAAAGCTACGGAAAGGAGCTTTTTAATGACAAGGAACCAAGATGAGTGACATTCAGCAAGGCTACTTGGCTAGCTAGAAAGATTGACATTGAAACATGAGTTTACATATCCTTTCTGAGTTTTGGACTAAAACTGTTTTTTGTTGAAGTTTAATTCTGTACTTGGTGACATTTTATCCTGTATTTATAGATGGGATAAATTTTCTTATTCAGCTTTGTTTGGAAAGAAAAAGATTGATCTCTGTTCCTAAAAAAAACTGGGTTGAGAAATCTGGCTAGTTCCTGTGTCTATTTGTTCTGATAATTGGTTTCACAAGCAACAGCTACTGTTGTGATTTAATTATTTGTATTGTGTTTGATTTTTTTCCTGCCTCATAGTTTCTTTTTCTATCTTTGGGGGGGGGGTCTTCCTTCAGTGCTTTAATGATATCTGGCACTGTCCTTTTGGGTGTACATCCAAGAGGCAGGATGCAAGCTTGGCACTGATCTTTTTTACTGCCTTTTTGGAGGAACATGTGATCTTTCCTTAAATCTGGATGATTTCCTTAGGATATCTTGTGAGGTGAGTGAGACCAGCTGGTGTCTTTAAGTAGTGCAAATGAATCTAAGGATTGCTTCTCCTGGGTGTGCTCTTTCTGGAGAGCTTAAATGACTCTCTGCTAAAGGGTTTCACTTTATGAGCAAGAGTTGGCTGCTGATAGTTATCATTGCATTTTAACTATTTTAATTCCTCAAGGTACTCTGGCACCCTGTCTGATTTGTAACTCCGGCTTGCAGGTATTTTTAATCTAATGATTGGTATTTAGAGCAGCTTTTTGCAAGCAAAGAAGCTTTTTATACTGTACAGGTAATCCCTGACTTACAATAGTTCATTTAGTGACCTTTCAAAAAGTTACAATGGCACTGAAACAAGTGATATGACCATTTTTCACACTTATGACCATTGCAGCATCTCCACTGTCCTTAGAGGCTAGGCGAGGAGAAGCACCCTTTGACGTGAGTGATGTTCAGTTGGCCACACCAATCCAGTCACATGACCACCAAGCCACACCCACCAACTAAGTCATGCCTACAGAACCAGTTGTTAAAAAATTTGAATCCCATCCCTGAACTTAAGGAATGTCGGTGTATCTCCTGCATCTGCCGGATACGGTCCTTCTGCCACATTAGGTTTTGCGGCATTGGATATTTCTGGGTATCATGTAAGGACTGAAATGGGATTCTCACGTAACAGGCTGTAGCACGGCAGGGAGGCTGAGGCATAGGAGGAAGTGTGTTGAGGTAATTCCCTGTTAGGAGAATGAGTGCGACCAAGGAAATGTAGTGAGAGTGGTGAATAACACACACACAGCACACAGCTACACTGTATAGTAAAATGTAGGTTTTTACTTCCAGTAAAATGGTTAAGCAAACTCCAAACAAGCAGTCCGTCATTCACAGTTAAAGCAGTCAGTTTTCAGTCCAGGGATAATCCAATAACAAAGTGCAGTATCAAAAACAGTTCAGTAACAGACTTACACCAAACCCAAGAAGAACTATGATCAGAAACAATCAATAGGAATGGCAACACTCTCCAGAACAGAACAGGAACTAAATAACCCAGGTTTCTGGCTCCATCTTATGGCCGTTTGAGAAACCACACCCAATTACACCTTTAGCATTCCTTTAACGAGACAGTATTAAAATGTCTATCCTTGTTTTATATGTTTTCCAAGCCAACTAACTGTTAGGTTACTTACATTCCTAACATTCTCTCCTTTGGGTAGGACAATATATACAACCTTTCATTCCAAGTCCATAATCCTCACAGCAAGCCTTATGCTTCACAGAGCCTTGGGCTTTTGTAAAATGATCTGCGATATTATTTTCTGACATACAGTATTTCAGCTTAATCATCTTACTTTGCACACATTGTCTCACATTTAAATATCTTAAATTTGTGTGTTTTGATCTTATCTTAACAGCAATAATTGAAGCCATCTGTATTGCTGATTGATTATCTTCATAAACAACAAAAGAATCTGTATATCAATTCCCATATCAATTAATAGAAATAATAAATTAAATCTGTACATAATAGAGATAAACATGAGAATTCAGCCTCCATTGTTGACAAACTTAAATGTTTCTGTCGAATAGACCTCCATCCAATCAACACCTTTCCCAATAATAGTACAATACCCGATGTAGATTTACGTGTATTTATGTCTGAAGCAAAACTTGCATTGGCATATGCAGTTAAACTGAGTTCATTCTTAGGCTCCAAATACAATGCATAATACATTGTTTGTTTCCGATATCTTAACACACACTTAGCAGCTTGCCAGTGCCTTTCAGTTGGCTCAGTATTAAATCTGGCTAATTGGTTATCACTGTATGCTATATCTGGCCTTGACCAATGACTGAGATAAGATAAACTACCAATCAAGGACAGATAAACGTTCTTATCAAAAATAGGACTTTGAACATCACTGTGGCTAAACTCCTGGCTCATCGGTGTTTTAGCTGGTTTACAAATTTCCATTTTAAAACTTTTTAGCAATTGGTTAATTTTGTCTGCCTGTGAGATTTTGTATCCTCCCCTAGTTCTATCTATCTTTAAACCAAGATATTGTTTGATTTCACCTAACTGTTTTGTCTTAAATTTCTTTTCTAGCAGTGACATTATTTTATTAGCTTCTTGTTCAGTTCTGGTGATTAATGCTATGTCATCAGTGAACAATAGCAACAATGACTTTCTTTTTTGAACAAACATGGATCAGCCATATTAGCTACAAAACCTATCTTAGTTAATTCCTTAGCTATACACTGGTTCCACTCATATCCTAATTGCTTCAAGCCATAAAAATTGTTTTTCAATCTTCAGCAATCAGTTGTATTATCATTTTTGATACCTAAAGGTTTCTTTAAATATATAGTGTGTTGCAACGGTGCATGCAGATAAGCTGGCTCTACATCTAAATTATTTATAATTTATTTCTCCTTAGCTGCCCACACTAAAGCTACCCTTAATGTAGTAGCTTTCAGACTAGGTACAAACACCTCATCATAGTTGTTTGCTGTCTGATTGAATCCTTGTGCTACTAACCTGACTTTATGGATAACAGTCTCATCTACACCTGTCTTAAGTTTATAAACCCATTTATATCCTATGGCGTGTTTACCTGATGGTAACCTGACATTTTTATATACCTCCAGTTTTTGTAAGGATTTCAGTTCCTTATCCATTGCTTCCTGCCAAGCAGCCTGATCTTTAGCAGGATACAGATTCAGTTCATTATAGTTACCAGGAACTGTATTCACCTGGCATACAAAAATAGCCTGATATCTATCAGATGGTCGTGCTACTTGGATTAAACATCTAGGTAATACAGGGCTTACTGGTGGACTTTCCTGTGCCACCTGCTCCTGTTCTCCTACCTCCTCCTGTGCCTGTTCTTCCTCTTTAATGGTTATTCGTGGTTTACTTAATTCATCTTTAGGGACTATTTGGGTGTCAATAATAATATCATTGCTGGATTCCTATTCCAGTTTATCCCACCCAGCATGCTCAAGAAATTTTGCACTAGCGCTACAATAAACATGAGCTGTGCTTTGATTCCAAAATCTAAACGATCTATGGTTGGCCTCGTAACCTACAAAAAATAATTTCTTAGCTCTATGTTGCCCTTTCTGTCTTACTTGTGAGGGAATATGTACCCATGCTGGAACTCCAAACGTGTGTAGGTAATTTAAATTTGGTTTTCTGCCATGCCAACAAGTGAATGACAATTCTCCAGTTGTGTTAACTACATTGTTTAAAACATGATTACTACACATTATGGCCTCACCCCACAGTGTTTCAGGCAAACCTGAGTCAGATAACATAGTACGAGCCATGGCTTGTAATGTTTGCCCTCTTCATTCTACAAACAAGTTATGTTGTGGTCTGTAAGGTGCAGAATGTTTATGCTGGACACCAGCCAATTTTAACATAGTTTGGAATCTCTTGTTAACAAACTCAGTCCCGTTATCAGTAACTAAAGTAATTACTTTACTCCTCATTTTTCTCTCTGCAAACCTTAGCCAGTTAAAGAAATGTTGGAATGTTTCTGTTTTGTTTTTCATGAGATAGCAGAAACCGTACCATGAATAATGGCCCATTATACTCAAAATATAGCAGGCACCTCCCAAACTAGGTTTCTTAGGAACAATTATGTCAGCAAAAACAACCTCTAAAGGTTCTTTGGTCTTAAACCCATTTAGTCTGTTTGCTGGAGTAACCTTGCTTTTCTCTTGGCTACAGGCATTACAGTTTAAATACTTGCTACAGGGTTTCAATTTTACTCCCTCTGACAATTCAACAGTTTGTTTGAGCATTTTGAAATTAATGTGCCCTAGACGTCTATGTAGTAAATGTATACATTCATCATGTGGCTTAACATTGTTATAAACCGAGTTAGCCATCTGCAACTGGTCATCATATATCACATGTAAATCATTATCTAAAGTAGTAGTAACACTTTTACCCTCTTTCTCTATTATAGTTATCTCCACTAAAGGTTACTACATAACCTTAACTAAAGCCCTTACTGATAACAAATTATATTTCATTTTAGGTACATATAACATAATTGAATGTTCATTTATACAAGAACAATATGCGGTACCTCCACCAAAAGCTTTCATCTTCCATCCATTTGCCAGTGATACGTTGTTTACTCGTAGACATCTTTACAAACCTCTCCTTATCTTTAGTAATGCACTGCCTCTTTCCGCTAGTCAATTGGCTATATCTGAATGGGAATCAAATACAACCCAAGTAGCCTTCTGGGGTTGATGTGAATTCCCGCTTCCCCAGGAAGTTCCCAGTCCTAGTCCTAGAATAAAGACAATTAACTCAGTCCGGGGTTCAGACTTCAGAGAAAACAAAGACCTGGACAGTGTCTGCAAATATTTTCTCAAAAACAAATCTTTAAATTCAGGAATTGGATTCCCTATTTTTGCCAAGTAAGGTCACCCCATTAGCATCTCGAATGGAGAGACCCCAGTGTAGTCACAAGCAAGTATTTCCAACCCCACCCCTCTTCTCTGGTAATTCAGTGAAATAAATTTGTGCTCTCTGGAAAGGCCAGCCCACTAGGGGTTGCCCTCTCATTGCCTTTTTTCTTACTGCTTTCTTGTTTACTTTCAAACATATTAAGCATTTCCAGCAGATGCTCTGGGCTAATGTCCACATTTTTGGGCTCAAAAAATGTGGCTTCACAGCTGTCACCATTGCTTCGGTCCCCCAATGCCCTCCCTTATGTACCTTTTCCAGAATTCCTCTCATTGCATTCACAGGAACCACTCTGATGATCTGATGATCTCCACCCATTCTCAGTTTGCACACACCCTTCTTTTTCCAAATCATCTTTCTCTTTTCCCTTAGGTTTCCAATCCTCATCCTCTTCCATTTCTAGTAGGGGAATTGATGCCATTACCAGCTCTATTCCCCTGCAGCTTCTTTCGCCCACTTGTCTGCCCACCTGTTTCCAACTACCTCGGGGTGTTCCCTTTCTGATGAGCATTCACATGTACTATTGCCACTTGATTTGGCAGTTGCAGGGCCTCCAAGGTCTGTTCCACAAGCTGTAATTGTTCAACTTGTTTCCCATCAGCCTTGATAAATCCCCTCTCCTGCCAGATCTTACCAAAGGTATAGACCACACCTCAGGCAGATTTGGAATCAGTCCAAATTGTCACATCAACTCCTTCAGTCAACTCCAAGGCCCTCTTCAGAGCAAACAACTCCCTGACTTCCTTTTCCCTTCCTCAACCTTTCTTGATCCACCCACAAACTATTTCTCCCCTTCCTTCAGAAGAGTCTCTTCCAGATCCTCTCTCACCTTTGTCATCAAATCTACTTGCAACAAACAATCATGCTCCTCAGCTTCCCACTCCTGTCTTCTTCCTTTTAGAAATTCTGCTGGATTCAAATTCCTGTCTGTCCCAATCACTACATCAGGGCTGGTTCTCAAAATGGTCTCATATTTGAGAATCCGCCCCTCTGTCATCCAAGTTGTTGCCAATTAACTTAACACAGAAGTGACCTGATGAGGAGAATGCACCACAAGCCCCCCCCCCCAAAGGTTAACTTCTTGCTCTCTACCACCAACATAGCTTTAGCAGCCACAGCCTGCACACACACTGGCTATCCTCTCACCACCGGCTCCAGAGTTTTGCTCAGAAAAGCAATGGGATGGTATTCCCCCACCTCTGCTGCGCCAACATCCTAGTGCTGTTCCCTAAGCTGCTGACACATAGAGATGAAATGGGAGCTTCAAATTGGGTAAAGCCAAAACCGGTGTGGATGACAGTGCCTTCTTCAAAACTTCCCATCTCTCATCATCTCCCTCTCACCATTCTATACTCTCTCCTTTTCCCACCAGCTTCCTGTGCAGGAATTGGGCTAACACAGTGTACTGGTCCACCCAGACTCTGCAATACCCCAACAATCCAAGACCCTTCCTGACTTCTGTCTTATTTTTTGGGGGGAGCCAGGCTCATGATCCCTTTCACCCTCTCAGGATCCAAGGACCTTACCCCCTGCTGAATATAATGCCCTAAATATTTCACCTTCTTTTCCACAAACTGGATCTTTTCCATTGAAACTGTCAATCCTTGCTCCTTCAGCCAATTTAGCAAAAGCCACAGATGCTGCTCTAACCTCTTTCTCTTTCTCTCCAGTCAACAACAGATCATCCACATACTGAATCAACATAATCGCCTTCCTTTTCTCAAAAGACACTAACTTTCCAAAGCCTGTCCAAACAACAAAAGGAACTGCTGTTTTCTTCCACTCTCAGGATCATCCCATTCAAATGCAAACAGGTCTCTACTTCCCTCCTCAAGGGGGCATGCCCAGAAGGCATCCTTCAGATCTATCACAGTCACAGGCTTCAACCCCTCTCTCCCCCTTCTACTCATTGAATATTGTGGGGTCCAAAGCTTTGTCACCCCAGGCTGCACTTGAATCTTAATCGGCTGAATGTTCATTCGCCCCGCCTTCTCTCCTCCTGCCCAGACCTCATCTGAAATTGCTCTCTCATCTTCCACAGTCATCTTCCACATCCTTACTCTCTTCCCGGTATCCCACAACTGGATACCAAACACAGGCAATACATCTCTCCCCAGCAAATTCACTCCAGAATCAGGAATATACAACACTTCAGCTTCAGTTACCACTTCATTCATTTCCAGTCTGATTTGTTCAAACACACTCACGTCCTGTGATTTTTCACTCACCCCAACTACTTTTATCACCTTCTTGGATCTATGTGCACCCTCTACCGGGTCACACACAGAAGTCCGGCTTGCGCCAGTGTCAATCAGGAACAGCCGCTCCTGACGGTTAGGACCCACTAAAATGTTTACCAATAGCTCTCTGCAGGTCCTCTTAAAGGAGCTGAAACAGCCCTAATCATCATACAATGCATAACTCCTCTCTTCTCGGTTGGTTGGGCACTCGCGCACAAAGTGACCTTCCTTCCCACACCTAAATCAACTCCTATCCATTCCAGGCTGTCTCATTCCCATACTTCTTCCTCTAAAACCTCTACCACATCCCCGAAAACTTTCCTGATTGTATCCCCCAAAATTCTCTCTTCTTTCTCCAATTGGACCCTTCCCAAAATTCCCATCTTTCTTTACTTCATTCTTTGCTGCAGCCTGTACAGCTGCAACCATCATTTGTGACTTCTGTTTGGTTTTTACTGTGTCTCTGTTCACAAAAACTTGTTGGGCTGCTTTCAGGAGATCAACAATTCCCACTGCTCCCCAATTATCCATTTTCTGAATTTTCTTTTGGATGTCTGGCCAGGCTCCAGTCACAAACTGCATTTTCAGCATGGCTTCAAAAGCAGGTGTGCTAGGATCTACTCCTGAGTACTTAACTAAACTTTCTCGGAGTCTGGTACAATAATCTCCAGGGGATTCATCTTTGCCTTGGTTCACTTCAAAGGCTTTAGTTAAATTTTTCCCTTGTTGGACTGCCAATTTTATCCCCTCCATGATCATTGCTCTCATATCCCTCATACTTGCTCTGCCAGCCGTGGTGTTTGGATCCCAATTTGGAATTGCTATGGGGAATTTTTGATCTCCTGCCACCACCCCTTGTTGCCCATTCACTTTTGCATTCCATGCTTTCCAGGCTGAAGTCCACATGAGGTCATGCTCCTTAGGAGTAAACAGATCAACTCCTGATATGTGTAATCATTCGGACCCATCCATAGATCTAACTGTTCGGCCACCTTCATGAGCATTTTCATGAAGTTTTGGAAGAGTTTTCAATTCTCGCAACTCAGCGGGTTTTATGGGGACAGCCACAAAGACTGTCACCGGGTTGCCTGCAGCATTGATTCCATTAGGGACTTCCCTAAGAGAAAATGCATCCACTTCAGGTTTTCCTCTGAATGGAAAATCCTGAACACTTCTCTTTAATCCTTCCACTTCTTTTCTCAGCCGCGGATAGGGGGCGGCTGAGGAGGGGGTTGTGCCACCGGCAATGACGGTGGTGCAATAGGAACATTGGCGGGCGCATTATTCAAATTAGGATTTACGGGCGGCGGACTCTGCAGCCAATTGTGCGTCTCACTCTCATTGCCCTTCTGTTGAGACATGTATTGTCCCTCGATTGGAGGGATGGGACCTTCAAATTTCACATGAAACCATACATCTATGTATGCAATTTGAGTAGTCATTTTGTGTTGGAGAATATATTCCCGCAATTTAGTCATCCAATAGGTACTGCTCTCCCCCTTCAGGACTCCAGTGATATGGAAATTTAGGATCAATCAAAGGATATTTTGGCCATCAGTCTCGACAAAGATAAATCATGTTTTTCTCTTCAAGACGTCTGGTGAATTCCTTTAGATTCGGGGAGAATCACTGCTAGAGTAGCTGTCCCAGAGGCGAATCTACCGGAATTGGTTTTCTGCCATTGTCAAATTTTCCCTGTCCCAGACAGGCTTCTTCCAGGCTCCCAGAGCCTTGCTTTGTCCCTTTCCCACCTTGTACTCTTTCAGACTCCCAGAGTCTTGACTCACCAGTTCAGTCCTCCAGCAGATACTGGATTCCCCCAGGGAGTTTAAGGACCCCTCTCTTTTTCCCAGTCCTCCAGCAGACGCTGGATTCTCCCAGAGAGTTTAGGATTTCTTTCTTTTGGGCTACAAATGAAAGGAACAAAGTTTACCTGATCTGATTGCTCCTGGACTCTCCGAAGTCAAAAGGATGCGTGGGCGTCCCCAACTCAGATCGTTCTCACACACTCTCAGCCGGCACTTCATCTCAGTTCTTTTTCCAAGGATCATCTGGATTCCCAGTCACCTCGGGAGTCTGACCGAATTCGGGGAGAGGTGCCTCTCAATGGGAGGTTGTGGCCACTCTCATACCTGGTCCCCGTTTTCCAGTTGACCACCATCGACGATCCCAGACGAGCCCCCAAATTGTGAGATTGTGGCTAAAGAAAACCACCAGGATTCAAAGTTGATCCAAGGAAAAAGGCTTTATTGGATATACATCTGCGCAGATGGTTCCCCCCCTGGCAGCTGGGATGAGGAACACAGAGCATAGCATCTACTCTTATTTTTATACCCTAAACTACCCTCCCTTCCCCATTATGCAAATGGCTTGGTTTACAATCTACCTTTTAGAACACAGGTTACAATTCATTACCTTATATGTACATAGCACGCAGTGAACAGCTCCCTAACACGAGGGCATACATCGACATATCATGCGCGAAGTGCATGATAGTTCAACAGTTCAATTAGTACCCTCCCTACTTCAGAAACATTCCAAGGGAGTTCAATAGTTCCCAGCACTTCAAAGGCATTCCAAGATTGGTCAACATTTTAATTGGCGCCTTTTAACTGGTGCCTGGTACTTTCCTTCCTCACTTTCCTTCCTTCAAAGACATTTTTTTTCAACATGAGATTTGAGTCATAAACTTTAATTTAACACTTCTCACAAAACCATGCTGTTTTATACTAATCATTAATTAGTTTACCATGGTTTCAGACAAACAACAAATCAGAAGGAACCACTTTTTACTGACAGCACCTACCCAGGTTGGATTCAAGAAACAAGTGGAAGGATTAGAATATTATTCTTGATTTAATTTCCTTTACTATGTTTAGTTTCAATTATATTTTACCTCCATTTTCTTATAATTTTTCTGAGCTTAAACTACACTTTGATATTCTTTTGAGAGCTGTAGATCTTCACACAACTTTGCATAAATCATGGTTTGCATTCCCACTAACTAGGTGATCAGTGATTAGGTCTGTTGGAAGAAATATCCATTTAGTTCAGTCCCAAACTGGGAGAAAGACACTGGAAATGATTGGACAAATGTTTAATGATGAACAGAACCATCAGCATTTATGGTTCTGGTGCAGCTGACCAATTAGTTTGATGACTTAATGGATTTTTATAAGTTTCAGGGATGCTGCTAGGGGGCTGTCCAATGTCTGAAATGCCTTTAGGATTAGGAGATTGTGTCTTCTCTAAATAGCAGTGGTTTTCTCCTGTACTGTTCTTAATCCCATCACGCGGGAGCTGAAAGTCTTTGTAGATAGGCTGCCCCAATCTTTCTTAACACGAAATATCTGCTAGGGAGGGCATTAAGAAAGACTAAGTCTACTTTCTGCCTTTAAAAAAACATAATATTCTGCCTTTTTAATATTCCTCAAAATATTTCATTCTTCCAGGGGGGAGGCTTCCCACAGATCAAAAATGCAAAATTTGACGAGTCTGGTTAATGACATAAATTTAATGAAACGATTTGCAGAAGGTGCTGAGAGACAATAAACAAGTTTTTGTCACGTAAGAGGGTTAACTTTTAAGAAGAAATATTTGTATTTTTAGTTTGTGCGTTTCTGCAAGGAGGGAGTTTCCTGAATATGGTAACTCCCTCTTTGATACAAAACGAGCAATTCACGCTACAAAGGAATCTATAGTTATCCTGACGATATTAATTCAAGAAATAATTGCTGAAATTCTCTTCATTAAATAGTAACCAGTTTTTGCAAGCAAGATAACTTGTGTGAATTTTATCTCTATCATTCTTTTATCTATCATCGCAAGCGGCTACTTTTTTATTTCCGGAGGTATAAGATATTCATATCTCTATGATCTTGTAAATGACGTAATTAGATTTAGCTGCGGGAAAAGTGTTCGAAACGATTGAGAAGGCAAGATGGCGGCGGCTGGAGATGGCGGCGATTTGGACGCAGAAGGCTACGGCGATGCAGATGTCGACTCCCCGGGCCTGGAGGGCGAGGCGGGGCCACAGTCAGAGCCTGACTCGGAGGTATTTTCGTGTGTGGCCCACTGCTCCGACCTCGCCTGCCGCCAGAACGAACAGCGGCGGTTAGGCCTCTTCTGTGATGTCACGTTAGCCTTCAGCGGCGGAAGCAAGGAGGAGGAGGAGAGGGGAGTGGGCGGGGCCTTCCGCGGCTCCGAACCCCCGCCGCGAGAGTTCCGGGCTCACCGCTCCGTCCTGGCAGCAGCCACCGATTACTTCGCTCCTCTCCTCCTGGGCGACTTTGCGGAGTCCCGCTCGGGGCGGGTAGAGTTACGGAAATGGAGTTCGGGAGCGGCACCAGACCCGGAGACGATCGAGGCGGTCATCAGTTTCATGTACACGGGGAGCATTCGCGTCAGTCCTGGCAACGTGCACGAGGTTCTGGAGTTGGCCGACAGGTGAGGCGGGAAGGAGGAACGAAGTGTCATAAATCAGGCGCCGACCGACTGTTGTGTGTCTGCAGAAATGTTCGTCCGAGTTCTGATGGGAGAAGGTATCTTCATCCGAGGGCCTTCTTCGTGAGGGCAACCAGGGATGGTCAGTCAGTCATTCTCTCCTTCCCTGGAACTGTGAAAATTGATCTTGGGTTCCAGTGTAGACCAGTGATGGCTTTAGTTGGAGTAGACTACTTTTCCAGAAAGACTAGCCTAGCATCTGGCTTGCTATAATAAGGCACCTCAAGACGCTACTAGAATTGAACAAAGCAAAGAAATAACACCGAATGGCAGCATTAAACATGGCCCTTACCAAGGTGAAAATTATGATGGCAACATTTCTTCCCAGTGCAGTTTCTGAATTACTTGAATTATAGCATGAAGGGGGACTGCTGGACAGTTGAAGAGAACTTCAGCTCTGGTAACCTTTTGAAAAAGACACCATTTTTGAATGTCAGCTTAGTGGAAACTAGTCAATAATTCTCCAGTGGTGTTTCTAAATTCCCTTTTTGTTTTGCAGGTTCCTACTAATACCTCTCAAAGAGTTTTGTGGGGAATTCCTCAAGGAAAAACTGAGTCTCTCCAACTCTGTAGCCATTCACATCTTAGCTCATATGTACTCTTTGAACCAGGTGGCTTTAAAAGCTGCCAAGATGATCAGGAGGAACTTCTACAAAGTCATTGAAGATGACGAATTCTATACTTTGCCATTTCATCTTATTAGGGACTGGCTTTCAGATTCAGAAATCACAGTGGATTCAGAAGAGATTCTCTTTGAGATGCTTTTAAAGTGGGTCCAGAGAAATCCTGATGAAGGAGAAAAGTATTTTGCAGAGCTCTTTAAACTTCTCCGACTATCACAAATTAAGCCAACCTATTTGACTCAGTATGTTAAATCTGAAAAGCTGGTGTCAAGCAACGAAGCATGCCTCAAACTTGTGTTGGAAGCAGTGGAAAGCCATGCTCTCAAGGGTGCGAATTTTCAGTTGGATACACAAGTTAATTCCCTTATCTCATCTCAGCCTCGCTTTGGCCAAAACATGGATGTTATCATGGTCATTGGTGGTGTGTCTGAGGGAAGTGATTACTTGAGTGAGTGTGTGGGGTACTTTATTGATGAAGATAGATGGGTGAATTTACCGCACATACACAATCATCTTGATGGGCATGCTGTGGTAGTAACCAAATCCTATCTTTATGTGGCAGGTTCCATGGAGCCTGGCTTTGCCAAGACCATGGAAAGGTATAACCCAGTTAGAAATGTTTGGGAGCAGGTTTCCAATCTGATAACCAGAAAGCATTCTTTTGGACTTACTGAGGTAAAGGGAAACCTGTACAGCATTGGTGGCCATGGGAATTTTATTTCTGGGTTTAAAGATGTAGCTGTCTACAATCCTGATCAAGATAAGTGGCACAACTTGGAGTCTGCCCCAAAGATACTCCGGGATGTTAAAGTGATCACAATAGACAACAGATTTATTTACATGGCAGCTCGCACACCAGTTGACGGAGATAATGAAGATGGCTTAAGGTCTGTTATTATTCGCTATGATGCAGACACACGACAGTGGCAAGATTGTGAGTCTCTGCCACTCCTTGATAACTATTGCTGCTTCCAAATGGTTGTGGGGAATACCAACTTTTACCACACTGCTTCGTGTTGTCCTAGGAGCTATCCTCTAGACCATGAAGAGGCCAAGAGAAAAATATCTAATCCAATAACTGATGACATTCTGGAAAGCTTACCACCAGAGGTTCTTGGTAATGAAGGGACGGCTATTTGCTATTACAAAGATGATATCTTCATCATAGGTGGATGGAAGAACAGTGATGATACTGATAAACAGTACAGAAAAGAGGCGTATCGCTATTGTGCTGAGAAGAAGCGTTGGCTGTTACTTCCTCCTATGCCTCAGCCTCGCTGCCGTGCTACAGCCTGTCATGTGAGAATCCCCTTTCGGTCCTTACATGGTAACCAGAAATATCCAATGCCGCAAAACCTAATGTGGCAGAGGGACCGGATGCGGCAGATGCAAGAGATACACCGACATTCCTTAAGTTTACGAAGAATGTCTCGGTCTCAGATAGAATGCTAGCTTGAAAAATGATATCAGAAATACCTGTCGGTAATTGTCATGCCTGCAATGGACTAATAGTCACCAAACTACTTAAGCATTGGAGACAAAGCTTTCTTGATGTTAAGTGTTTGATCTGGATTACAAGCGCCACATGGAAAATTGGTGTACACTGGCCATAAATATGAAGGTAGGCAGATGTAGAAAACATTTTTTTTGAAGAATTTTATTAATTTTCAATAAACAAACATACACAAAACACAAAACATAAAAACATAAAACTTATTTTTGGAAAGCGGCTAGTCCCGGGTTACATCTTTTGGTACAGACATAAATCAAATTCATGCTCACTTTATATACCATTTCATATCTTATTTACCATTCTATATTTTCTGTATGGCTTCTCCCCTCTTTTCACTAAATTCTATTTTATTTCTTTCATCTCAATTTAAATCATTATACTAATATCTTTTGTCCGTTCTGTAATCATCTATTTTCCTAACACAATATTTCTCCTGTAATCACTAATTGAAGTATGATACTTTTATATTTTTCCCCTAAATTTAACACTTAAAATAATATATAATTCTCATTCTCATTCTGCTTAGCACATTCTAAAACTACCTACTACAATTTAAGATAAAAATAATAATAAATTTATAATATAGTTAAAACAATAATCCATAGTATATTAAACTTTATCATTTATGCATTTTAGTATTTTGTTAAATCATATAAAGATCCAATTTTCTGACATTATTTCAATTAAAGATACAAAAATACAATCTTATGTACTTTTGCAGCATCTCTTTTGTGATCCTCGTCTTTTTACTCCATTTCTTAATCTCCACCCTCTTGGTCTCCACTCTCTTCTATAAACACAAACTATTCTATCTTTCCCCTAGATTTAACACTTAAAATAATGTATAATTTCCATTCTGATTCTGCTTAGTACATTCTACATACATTTTAAAATAAGAAAATAATACTTTTATAATATAGTTGAAACAACTCAAAGCAAATTAAACTCTATCATTAAATCTTAAACATTTTACATGTTCCCTTTAATATTTTATTAAATCATATGTTCCAATTTTCTAATTCTATTTCAAATGCAATACTACAATACAATCTTATGTGCTCTTGCAGAATCTCTTTTTAATTTATATTTTACCCTTTGTCTCTGAAAAAGATTTGTTTTTTTACATCTTGTTTCAAGCCTTTGTGACTTCTCTTCCCTTTTTCCTTTCTTGTCCAATCAACCCTTTTTACCCCCCCCATCTCTTAGTCTCCACCCTCTTAATCTCCCCTCTCTGTTGTATTCCTCTTTTCTGTTGCTTTCTGATGTTGCATCGATTTTTCACCTTATTTTCCCTTTTTTGGTTGTTTTTTTAAGTCTTGAATTCTCCATTCCCTTTCCCTTCTTTCCCTTTTCTTCCTCAACTAAAGTTATTTGTTCATTAAAGATGGCTTCTTCTTCATCCCAGCTTCCTTGTTGTAATTCCTGGTAAGTAGAAATCGCCATTTCCAAAAAGTGAAAAACAGATCCAGAAGAGCCTTTCCCTTCTTGTTCCTCTTCTCTTAACTTTTATAATTCCATTTTCAATTCTTCAACAAATAATGCCATTATAAAGTTTTTTAAACAACCCAAAAGTTATTAGTCTTTCAAAAAATAGATTCCAAAAGTCCCAAAGTCACCAAGCAACCCTAATCAACACAAACTGTTTCGTTTAGCACTTTCTTCATTTTGTACTTATTCTCCTTGGGGTAGAATCAATTGCAAAGTTCCAAAATGTATTTTTTGAAGTCTTATTGCAGTTTATCTCTACTCTTATAAGCTCCAAGCCATCTCCTCCAGCAAAGTCTTAATATAAGTTCTTTATCTCTCCCTTCCCACTTATAGCAAAAAAAAAATTTTTAAATGTTTGTTTCCAGTGTTCAGAAATCTTTAATACCCCCTTGGTTTTATTTTTCAAATTTAATTACCTTCTGTTGCCAATCGGGTTTTTCTGATTTCCTTCTGCTATTTCCATAGGGAAGGAGAGTGGAAAAAAAAAACCTTTCCCTTTAAACTTTCTTCCGCCGCTTTTTTGCAATCTTCTTAGGGAACAAAGTATCTTAAAAGAGTTGAATTTCCAGGGTATTTAGGTGCTACTTATTATTCTGGTTCAGCCAAAAACTTTCACTTTCTCCTGCTTCCTCCTGCATAGTCTTGTCCGGGTGAAAGTTTCTTTGTGGCGGCCGTTGCTGACCGCAGCTCCACCACTTTTGGAAAAAGGAGTTCAGCCAGCTGAAGAGGGGGGTTGTGATCCCCCCGAACCCCTGCTGGACCTCCTCTATCTTCAGTCACCTCTACAGGGTGACTATTAACCCCCAAATCCTGCTGGATCGGGGGCACGCCAGCGGCGAGCGCAGCAGGAACAGCGCACGATCGCAGATTCCTGCCACCGCCAAAGTCTTTCAAACCGGAAGTTAGGTGTAGAAAACTCTTAAGAATCTATTGGTTTCTCCATAGATGTGATCCAGATTTAGCATCCAACAAAATAATTGTTCTTGCACTTTGTGAATGTGTTCAGGTATAGCGTAGCCTTTTTTCCCCCCCTTTACATCTTTTTATATTATGCTTGTTTTTTGTGTGTTTGGATCGTCTTTCATTTTAAACATTATACAGGTCATGTAAAGTATTTCAGTTTGTTCTAAAATGATGATATATATGTAATGGACCATTCCAAGGTTTTCTTAAGTCTTCTTTTACAGAGGTATTCCTCTTCTGTTATGAATTTCTCTCAAATTTGGAGATGTAAAATAACTAAAAAATAAAGCTCTTCTAAGAGGAATAAAGCACAGAATTTCTAAGAACTTCAAAATGTTCCATGCTAATATTTTATAGTTTTATTTATCCAAATGCTTGAAATTGCTAAATAGTATTAGTTATGCTGTTTGGACCATTCACAATTATGTAATAAAATATGTCTGCATTCCTCAGCTTCACTATAATTTTTAGCGATTACTGTTCTGCCTTTCAGTAGCCTCACTTGTTTTCCATTATTTTTTTTCAATTAAGAATTGTGGCCTTAAAAAACGAACAGACCAAAAAAACCCATAATCTATAATTTAAGCAATTGGAAATTCATTATACAGAGCTAAAGTTGTATAAACTTGGGTGTTGGTAAGTAAGTCTCAGTACCGTCTGATCTATCTTTGACAATCAAATCCATTTGTCTTATTGTGACACCATTTGTGTGTGGACAGTACAAAGTGCAAGGCTGTTCAATTGGAAAATTTGCCTGAATATCCTTGACTTGAGATTTCAAGTCTTGTCTTTTGGCTGCATATAAAATTTATTCTCACTCAAATAATCCAAATGATTGAAATACTGTAAATTATTTGCTGTTTTCTCTCTACCATCTATCCTAGTAGCATGCACAATCCTATTTAGTGGGTTCTGGTAATTTTATGAAAGATACAGAATATATTCATGTGAAAGAAATATATTTTATTCAAGGAATACTGAAGTTTTGTAATGCTGCAGAGATGTTCAGGCAGGCAAATTTATGTAAAGCATTTATGCAGCATTTGACATCAGCTTATTGATCTAAGAGGGTATTTATAAATTCTTTTCCATTACAGATCCATGTTCCAAAGGGTTAAACATGTTAACTCATGAAATCATCCTTGCTTAAGTAGAGCAACTCTCCATCTCTCCCTATGGCCTTATGTCATAAATGTGGTAAAAATATAGTGATGGCAATATCTAAGGTAGTTTCAGGAAAAATCAAGACCTGATGCATGAAGTCCCCAAATGGTCTAAAACCAGAATCCTCAAATGTGGAATTTGCCTCTTCTTCATCTATATATATTTTCTGAAAAGATGATCAAACACTTCATCTAGGTCTGCTATTCTCATCTCTCTTGCTTTTTCTTCCCTTTTAACAAGTTGGATTTATGGCTCGGAGCACAAAAATGAAACATGAAGATGAAATCAGTATGGGAAAGTTCTGTATTAGGCAATACTATTTTTGATGGTATTTGATTGGTAACTTACTATGTCTTACATTTTAGAAGCACTTTATTTAAAAGTTGAAAGACTGACTAATGCTGTTTTCCAATTTAGCAGGAAACCTAATTCATGTCTGAGATACTGGGGTAAGTGTTGCAATTGCATGGATGTGTAGGTTTTCCTAATTTATCTTTGCCATCCCAATCCTATTGTTTATTATTTAGCTGTAAGTAGGTGAAGGCATGGTAAATTTGTGGGCTGCAGTAATTATCCTGATATCAAACTAACATGCCCTTGTTCCACAGAGTCACAAACATTAACAGTCGTTATGTTGCTTGCCTGCCTGAAAGATATTTTATTGTTATTAGCCCCTTTTTATGGTAGAATAGCTGCTTCAGAAAGCAATTTATCTTCTGGAAATCTTTTGACATTCCAAAGGTGCAGGGGTCTAAACCCTTCTCAAAACTATTATCTAATAGTTTAATTAATTAATTAATTAATTAAATTAGATTAATTAAGAAGTATCCTTCTTAAGAACATTATCTAGCTCCAAGCCTGAACACATTTGTGTGGAAAATTTGGGATTAAATTTGGGATTACAGCTTTTCAGTCTGATATTTTTCTTAGATATCTCAATATTTTTTTTAAACATAATTAAAATGAATTAAGTTTACACTATGTCTCTATTAAACAATTTGAAAACTTTGTAATGCGTATAATTGGCATTCATTGCAAATCTTTGCCAAATCGCCACAAATAAGTTAATATATTAATTATACTAATTAAAATGCTTGTTTAAAATATATATTTAGTTTGGGTAAACTTTGTATTTTAAAATGATAAGTCACTTTGTATGTTGCTTGTGAATGAAGTCACAGCTATTCACATGCCATTCTTGGGATTTCAGTTTGCATGTCAAGTTAAGAGCACTACAGCAAGCAATCGCATCGTATAATATGCAGGGTGAAATGTCAAAGTTTCTTAATGTAGTGTTTGGATATTATGCTATTAACTTGCTCCCCTGGTCTGAATACACAACAGTGGCCTCTGTGTAAAAATAACTTATCTTTACTTAGCCATGACAACCTTGACAAAACTTTCTTGTGGCAAAGGGAAATCCTCCAACAGATGATAAAAATATTTCCATTTGAAGTTATTAATTTTCTACTGACAGAATATATGGTTCCACAGCATGCCTTTATTTTATGATCCTACTGGAGTATAATATATCTTTTTATAATAAACAGACATTATTACTGCATAATACGATATGAAGATGATATTCATTGGCACATATTCTTCATATACAGTGTTTGATCTCCTGCTTTGTGTTCAAAGCACCTTTAACAACAAAGGTAATTAGATATATCAGAGCAATGTTATTAAGGTACAGATAGTCTTCTACTTACAACTATTTGGCTAGCAACCATTCAATGTTATAACAGCATTAGAAAAAACATGATTTACACCTAGTTATGCACACTTAGAACACTCATGGCATCCCCATGTTACTTGATGAATATTCAGGTGTTCAGCAATTGGCATAGAGGTTTCCAGGGTCAAGTAATTGCCATTTATATTCTTCCCAGCCAGCTTCCTATAAGCAAATAGGGGTTTAAGTTAGTCACCATTTAATCAAGTGACAAGTAATTTACAATAGTTTCCCCAAATAATGACATTGTTATAAGCGCTTTTCATCTTGAACTCACATTGCACAAATGACATTTGATATTGGAAGAATAGGAGAATTGTGTAGAGGTGTAGTTTTGCCCATTTGAAAGAAACTGGTAGTATTGGCTATTCTGTAAAGTGTTTTGGAAAAATATGAAAACAGCAAATTTTAAGACTAGCTTTCTCTCCCATCAATCAACAGCTTTATTATTCTAGCAGAGGGTGATACATTTACAAAGGTTGTAAATACGTTAATACCATAATACAAGTTGATGCTCAGTTGATATGCCAAGCTAAGACTTAAGTTACTATTAGATTGGCATGTCAGGTAGCCAAGCTATCTCATTCGTTGCAGGTTTCAGTTGCCAGCTTCTTGCTTCCTCTGAATCTGATTAGAATGTTAAAAAATATAAAACTTTATAAAATATGAAACTCTTTCTCCAGTGAACACTAGGAAACCATAAAATAGCTTTGTTTCATTTTTCTGTTGTGATCCCAATTTGCCTTGGGTCTGTTTCTTAATAAATAGGTCAGCTCTCAGAGTGCAATGCAAACTTCACACCCGTTCAATAGAATTCTCTAGATGCTATGCTGAAACCTAAACTTTATTTTTTTAAATGCAATTCTTTGTTGTATTACAATTGTGTAACACTAAATACTAATTCAATAAACATTTTATTTCTCTATGTCTTTGTTCATGTTGTTATTTGTGATTGCAGCAAGATAGAAAATGAAGGAATCCTTTAATTCAGGATTTTTAATTCATATTCCTGCACTCCTGATCTAAAATGGCCCCTTCCAATTAATGGTTCCGATCAAAAAAGGACCGAAGTAAATAAATAAATCAAAATGCCTTCTTATGGTACAACAGCTTTGGCACTGGGATAGGGAATAAATTCCCGAGAATATTTAGAATAGGATTTGAAAAACATCAACTATTTATATATCTCCATGAGCAAAATATCTGCCATTCAATAATAATGTTGTCAAGGTACAACATGGGGAAATAGCTTGACCTTTTGATCTTGGAATTACTTATGTGATTTGATTTGCTAGTTTAATTATGGTGGATTAGATAGGACAATGGGCAAACTATAATAGTAACTATATTATTTAAGTTGTTTGGAATAATATGGTTTGTTTGGTTTGGTTTACACAGAAAATCTAGCCTTAAGCATAATAACTAGCTACACTCGATAAATGGGAAGGATAAACTCTTTACTGGTTTCACCTAAGTGGCACATCAGGATTGAATTCCAAGAAATGGTGGCAGCATTAGAATTAGAATTATATTAAACTTAAATTGAAATTTAGTCTGATTTTAATTAGTTAATAAAATTATACCCATTCTCTTTTAAAATATTTTTACTGGCTTTAAAGTTGACTTGGTTTTCAGGAAGACTATGTGATTTTTAGTCTATGGTTTTCTGCAAAGATTGATTTGTCAGAGGTTGCTAGCTCCCTCTTTCTATTACGGCTAATTAAGAATAAACCTGCAAATATTAATTCAAGAAATAATAGGTGAAGTGACCCTAAATAAAGAGAAAGCAGTTTTTCCAAAGAAGATTAACTTGTGCGAATTTCATCTCTACCATTCTTTTATCTATCGTCGCAAGCGGCTACTTTTTTTTATTTCCGGAAGTATAATATATTCATATCTCTATGATCCTGTAAGTGACGTAATTAGATTTAGCTACGGGAAAAGTGTTCGAAACGATTGAGAGGCCAAGATGGCGGCAGCTGGAGGTGGCGGCGATTTGGACGCAGGAGGCTACGGCGACGCAGATGTCGACCCCCCGAGCCTGGAGGGCGAGGCGGGGCCACAGTCAGAGCCTGACTCGGAGGTGTTTTCGTGTGTGGCCCACTGCTCCGACCTCGCCTGCCGCCAGAACGAACAGCGGCGGTTAGGCCTCTTCTGTGACGTCACGTTAGCCTTCAGTGGCGGCAGCGAGGAGGAGGAGAGGGGAGGGGGAGAGGCCTTCCGCGGCTCCGAACCCCCGCCGCGAGAGTTCCGGGCTCACCGCTCCGTCCTGGCAGCAGCCACCGAGTACTTCGCTCCTCTCCTCCTGGGCGACTTTGCGGAGTCCCGCTCGGGGCGAGTAGAGTTACGGAAATGGAGTTCGGGAGCGGCACCAGACCCGGAGACGATCGAGGCGGTCATCAGTTTCATGTACACGGGGAGCATTCGCGTCAGTCCTGGCAACGTGCACGAGGTTCTGGAGTTGGCCGACAGGTGAGGCGGGAAGGAGGAACGAAGTGTCAGGTGATAAATCAGGCGCCGACCGACTGTTGTGTGTCTGCAGAAATGTTCGTCCGAGTTCTGATGGGAGAAGGTAACTTCATCCGAGGGCCTTCTTCGTGAGGGAAACCAGGGATGGTCAGTCAGTCATTCTCTCCTTCCCTGGAACTGTGAAAATTGATCTTGGGTTCCAGTGTAGACCAGTGATGGCTTTAGTTGGAGTAGACTACTTTTCCAGAAAGACTAGCCTAGCATCTGGCTTGCTATAATAAGGCACATCAAGATGCTACTGGAATTGAACAAAGCAAAGAAATAACACCGAATGGCAGCATTAAACATGGCCCTTACCAAGGTGAAAATTATGATGGCAACATTTCTTCTCAGTGCAGTTTCTGAATTACTTGAGTTATAGCATGAAGGGGGACTGCTGGACAGTTGAAGAGAACTTCAGCTCTGGCACCTTTTGAAAAAGACACCATTTTTGAATGTCAGCTTAGTGCAAAGCAAAATGCAAGTTATTAGCTCGCCAACAATTCTCAAACCAAGAATTAGATATAAACTATTCAAGATGCAGTTTGATTTGCCAGATATGAAATTGTATTTCGGCACTTGTTGTCTGGTCTGGCAAAACCAGAACAAGAGGCTAACTGATTTAGAATTAAAAGTTCAAGTGGCTTGGTTATTTATGGTATGACAAAAGTTAAAGTAAATGTTGATTTCAACAATCATTTTCTTAGAAGTTCCATAGTAAGAGTTTGAAATAAATACAAAACATTCATTTGTTATGAAGATGCCCCTTTGGGTATCCCTCCCAAGTAGCCTTTTTCAAAAAAGAAATTGTGGTGAAGCCGGACTGGTAAATAATATCTTTTAAATTTGGTGACCCCACCCTCAAGTCCAAAGAAGAGTTAGAATCAGAAGGTTGTGTGTGCCATTCGTTTACATATTTACAACTGAAAGAAAGATTTAAATTAGGCAAAAAGAGTTATGGGTTTGACTTTGTTAAAAATGAATTGGAAATCTTACTGCACGGTAGTGATAAACATGTTCAAAGATTTATAAAACATTATTAAAATTGAATTTGGAAAGTGAACATGTAAAGGCATTGTATGATTCAGTAGGGAAGAACATTGGCTATAATGTGATGCTTGAACAATGGAAGAATATGTGGACAAAGGGTTTAAAATTCACATTAAACTACAATTTAAAATAAAGATGATGCATTGTTTGTGTTTAACACCAGACAAATTATCAAGAATGTATAAAGATATTTCAAATGAATGTTGGAAATATAAATAAGAGACTGTGTACCATTTATGATGAACATGTGATAAAGCAAAGAAATATTGGAGTAGCATTCATATTCTAATACAGAAAATTCTTAAGGTGAATATAAAGATAAAACCAAAACTTTTATGGGTGGTGGGGGAGAGTGGGGCTAAATGGGAAAAGACTTGGGGAAAAAATTGGAACTTTGAAGTGTATGTTGACAGCAGCAAGATTATGCACAAAAATGGAAGGTTATTTTGATTCCCACCATGGATGAATGGCTGTAAGGTGAGCAGAGATGTCTAAATTGACAGTTTTGATCAAACAAAATAATGTAAGTAGTTTTTTTCTACTTGGAAGTTACTTCTGGTGTGCTTGAGGTGGAAAAAAATTAAACTTTGATCTTGCGTTTTACTGATTGATTAGTTGTTATAAAAATGGCTAGTTTATACAATTATGGAAAAGTATAAAGTGGACATTCAGTGTTAATGCCTTATTCCACTGCAACGGAGGGAGTCAGTAATCAATGCCTTCTTCCCCCCTCCCTCTTCCTTTTCCCTCCCTTTTGTTTCCTATTGCTTGCTTTGTATTTTTCTATTTTAGATTATAAGCTAATACAAATATATTGGATCACAAAAAAAACAACAACTAAAAAACGAACTAATCATACTCAGGCGACATTTCTAAATTCCCTTTTTGTTTTGCAGGTTCCTACTAATACCTCTAAAAGAGGTTTGTGGGGAATTCCTTGAGAAAAAACTGAGTCTCTCCAACTCTGTAGCCATTCACAGCTTAGCTCATATGTACTCTTTGAACCAGCTGGCTTTAAAAGCTGCCGAGATGATCAGGAGGAACTTCTACAAAGTCATTGAAGATGACGAATTCTATACTTTGCCATTTCATCTTATAAGGGACTGGCTTTCAGATTCAGAAATCACAGTGGATTCAGAAGAGATTCTCTTTGAGATGCTTTTAAAGTGGGTCCAGAGAAATCCTGATGAAAGAGAAAAGTATTTTGCAGAGCTCTTTAAACTTCTCCGACTATCACAAATTAAGCCAACCTATTTGACTCAGTATGTTAAATCTGAAAAGCTGGTGTCAAGCAACGAAGCATGCCTCAAACTTATGTTGGAAGCAGTAGAGAGCCATGCTCTCAAGAGTGAGAATTTTCAGTTGGATGCACAAGTTAATTCCATTATCTCATCTCAGCCTCGCTTTGGCCAAAACATGGATGTTATCATGGTCACTGGTGGTGTGTCTGAGGGAGGTGATTACTTGAGTGAGTGTGTGGGGTACTTTATTGATGAAGATAGATGGGTGAATTTACCGCACATACACAATCATCTTGATGGGCATGCTGTGGTAGTAACCAAATCCTATCTTTATGTGGCAGGTTCCATGGAGCCTGGCTTTGCAAAAACCATGGAAAGGTATAACCCAGTTAGAAATGTTTGGGAGCAGGTTTCCAATCTGATAACCAGAAAGCATTCTTTTGGACTTACTGAGGTACAGGGAAACCTGTACAGCATTGGTGGCCATGGGAATTTTATTTCTGGGTTTAAAGATGTAGCTGTCTACAATCCTGATCAAGATAAGTGGCACAACTTGGAGTCTGCCCCAAAGATACTCCGGGATGTTAAAGTGATTACAATAGACAACAGATTTGTTTACATGGCAGCTCGCACACCAGTTGATGGCGATAATGAAGATGGCTTAAGGTCTGTTATTATTCGCTATGATGCAGACACACGACAGTGGCAAGATTGTGAGTCTCTGCCACTCCTTGATAACTATTGCTGCTTCCAAATGGTTGTGGGGAACACCAACTTTTACTACACCGCTTCGTGTTGTCCCAGAAGCTATCATCTAGACCATGAAGAGGCCAAGAGAAAAATCTCTAATCCAATATCTGATGACATTCTGGAAAGCTTACCACCAGAGGTTCTTGGCATTGAAGGGGCGGCTATTTGCTATTACAAAGATGATATCTTCATCATAGGTGGATGGAAGAACAGTGATGATACTGATAAACAGTACAGAAAAGAGGCCTACCGCTACTGTGCTGAGAAGAAGCGTTGGCTGTTACTTCCTCCTATGCCTCAGCCTCGCTGCCGTTCTACAGCCTGTCATGTGAGAATCCCCTTTCGGTCCTTACATGGTAACCAGAAATATCCAATACCGCAAAACCTAATGTGGCAGAGGGACCGGATGCGGCAGATGCAAGAGATACACCGACATTCCTTAAGTTTACGGAGAATGCCTCAGTCTCAGATAGAATGCTAGCTTGAATAAATCATATCAGAAATACATGTCGGTAATTGTGATGCTTAAACTGCTTAAGCATATTGGAGACAAAGCTTTCTTGGTGTTAAATGTTTGATCTGGATTACAAGTACCACATGGAAATTTGGTGTGCACTGGCCATAATTATGGAGGTAGGCAGACATATTAAATCTTACAGCCCGTTGGTATCTCCACAAATATGAATCCAACAAAAGAATTATTCTTGTACTTTGAGGATATGTTCAGGTAGTACAAAGATTTAGCACAGCTTTTTCCTTACATCTTTTGTATTGGACTTACTTTTTATGTATTGGATCATCTTATCCCACTGTATAACATGCAGTTTGTGAAATATTCTAATTTGTTTTAAAATCCTGGTGTATATGGAAAACACCATTTCATGGCTTTCTTAAAAAGTATTTTTATCTGCTTTTGCAGAGGTATTTCCTCGTTTTAATCTGCTATAAATCTGCTATTTCTGTCAAATTTGGATATATGCAGAAGCAAAAAAGTTTATAAAAGGAATAAAGCATAAACTTTCTAACAGCTTCAAAATGTTCCATGAGTATAAATACTTTAAAATTGTATTTATCTAAATGCACTTGAAATTGCTAAATGATAAACCTAAGTATAATTGTCAGTTATATAGTGGAAATGTCCTGAGATGTTTGAGGACATGATGATCATTCTGTTATTTAGTAGCCCCATAGATTTTTCATTAATGAATTTCATTTAATTGGTTCAGAATTGTGCCCTTAAAACATGAATGAAATGATCAAAACAATTCTAATTCAGAATTAAGGATTTGTGAGTTCCTCATGGAAGGATTAAAGCTGTGTAAACTTGGGTGTCAATATCTGTGCAAGTCTAACTACCATGTGATCTAGATTTAACAATCAAAGTCTTTTGTCTTAAATGATACACTATTTATGTGGACAGTAGGCTGTTCAATTTTGAGTAGAAAATTTGCCAGAACAATTATTCTAGATATTAAGAACCCATAACACCCATGTCCTAATTATATTTACATATTTTATATGGCAGCATATAAAATTTATTCTCACTCAAGATAATTTTTGATACAAATTATTTCCTGCTTTCTGTCCTCTGTCCACCAGTCTGGTAGTATTCTATTTTGTTTAAAGTTCTGATAGTTTAATGGAAGACACAGAATATGATCAGATGATACAAATGTATTTATTTGTATTGGATTAAAGAGTACTTAAGTTTTAGAATGCTACAGAGTTGTTCAGTTAGGCAAACTGATGTGAAGCATTTATGCAATGTTTACAAATGTTGATTCAATAGAATTATTTTATTTTATAAATTATTTTGTATTACATATGTATCAAAGTGTTAAAAACACAGCATGATATCCTGAAGTATTTTTTTATGGAATTTTATTGGATTTATTACTTTTCTTTTACTCCCTTTTCTAAAAACCTAAATATTTGTTTACATTAATTATCCTGCCTCTTCAAATGATTGAAATAAATTACTTCAGAAACCGTCTTTCGCTAGGTAGAACATCTTTTAATTTCTCCTCTTTGCTTTGTGTCTGAAATATAATGATAGTGATGACAATGTCAAAGGAAGTTTTAAGAAAAATCTAGATCTAATGCATGTGATCATCAAATGATGTGCAAATAGAATCCTCAGAAAAAAAATTCATCTAAATATTTTCTGAGAAGGATCTAAAATAGTTAATTTCATCTAGGTCTACTTTCCTCATCTCTTAATTTTTTTTTTCTTTTTAACTCGTCCAGATTTATCTTTAGGAGGACTAAGATGAGAAAAATAGACAAAACCACTATGGGAGAAACCTGTATTGGACAATATTATTGATGTTTGATTGGTAAATAACTATGTCTCAAATCGTATATTAAGAGCAACTGCGTTCTCTTCGCTGATGATGTAAAGCTGTTGACAATACCACAGACAATACTACTACCCTTCAAAAAGATCTTGACTATGTATCAGAATGGTCAAACAAATGGCAACTTCAAATCTCCACAAATAAATGCTCTGTCTTACATATTGGCAAAAAAAAAATCAGAAAATAAAATACAAGCAGAATAATCAAGATCTTGTTGATGATCCAAGCTCTGTAAAGGACCTTGGAATACTCATCTCTAATGATCTAAGTGCTAGAGCCCACTGTAACTACATAGCCAAAAAAGAATGAAGAGTTATTAACCTAATCCTATGTAGCTTTTTCTCTGGTAATATCACACTACTAACTAGAGCATACAAAACATTTGCTAAACCAATACTCGAATACAGCTCATCAGTCTGGAACCCACATTACGTATCTGATATTAGCACAGTTGAGAAAGTCCAGAAATATTTCACAAGAAGAGTTCTCCACTCCTCTATTCATTGTAGAATACCTTATGCCACCAGACTTGAAATTCTAGACCTAGAAAACCTTAAATTATGCCATCTTTGGTCTGATCTACGTATGGTATATAAAATCATACATTGCAATGACCTACCTGTCAATGAATACTTCATCTTCAACCATAACAATACAAGAGCACACAATAGATACAAACTCAAGGTTATTCGCATCAAACTTGATTGCAGGAAATACGACTCCAGCAACAGAGTGGTCAATGTCTGGAATACTCTACCTGACTCTGGTTTCTTCCCCAACCCCCAAAAACTTTAACCTCAAGACTCTACTATTGACCTCACCCCTTTCCTAAGAGGTCTGTAGGGGGTATGCATAAGCGCACCAATGCGCCTACCATCCCTGTCCTATTGTTTCTTTTATTTTTCTTATGTGTACCCATTTCATGTATTCATAACTATGTATATACTTATACCTGTTATCTTGTAAGCGATTGACAAATCAAATAAATTTTAGAAGCACGTTTTTTAAAATTTTAAAAAGACTGACCGCTACTGTTTTCCAATTTAGCAGGAAACCTAATTCATGTCTGAGATACTGGGGTAAGTGTTTCAATTGCATGTGTGCAGATTTTTCTAACTTATCTTTGCTCTTCTAATACTTCTGTTTATTATATAGCTGTACAGTAGGTGGGGCAGGATTAATTTGTGGGCTGAAATGATCCTAATATCAAATTAGGACTAAAATGTTTTTGTTGGATAGTGTCACAGACATTAACAATCTAATTATGCCGCTTGCCTGCCTTAAAGATACTTTACTTTTTCCAGCCACTTTTTAAATGGTGTAAAAGCTGCTTTAGAAAGCAATTTATCTTCTGGAAATCTTTTGACATTCCAGAGCTGCAGGGTCTAAACTCCCTTCTTCATAACTATTATCTGAAGTACTAATTAATTATGCTTTTTAAGAATATAATCTAGCCCCAAGCCTACACACATTTGTATGCAAAATTTAAAACTGTTTAATTGGAAATTGTACCTTTTCAATCTGTTATTTTTCTTATATCTTTCTGTATTCCCTTTAATCAACTAATATAGCTATAGCTGTAGTATTTGAAATTAAGTGTCTTATATTTATTTAGTAATGACAACTCTGGCAAAATTTTAATTACCTAAAATTAAACACACTTGAAATCTTAGATATATATGGCCTTTATTGCAAATATTTTGCTCAATCAACACAAATAATTTGTTGATTATATTAAAATGCTTGTTCAATGTGCTTGTTTAGTCTGATAAGCTTTGTAGTGTAAAGTTAAGAGTCACTTTGGTTGTTTGTGAATGCAGTCACAACTATTTACATGCCTTGCTTGGAGATTTCAATTTGTATGAAGAGGTAAGAGCAGTATGGAAAGCAGCCACATTGTATAATATGTAGCATCAAATGTCAGAATTTCTTAATATCTGGATATTATGCTACTAACTTGCTTCTTTGGTCTGAAAGCACAACTCTGTTATGCATGCGGTTTCTTATTCTTATTTAGTAATGACAATCTTGACAAAATGACCTTGTAGCAAAAGGAACAACTATAAAAATATTTCCATTTAGAATTATTAAGAGATCTAGATTAGATCTAGAATTATAGCATGCCTGAGAGTTTCAGTTAAATGAATGGGACTTCTGCCTGAGTGAAAATAATTAGAAGTATGTTTTGTGGACAAAAGATATTTCTAATCACAGTGGAAATGTTCAAAGACAGGCAGACATCAAAGCTAGATAGAGTTTTAGGAGACAATATATTTTTCAGTTGCATTTCTATTGGCAAAATATATGGTTCAACAGTTTGCCTTTCTTTTTTGATTCTACAGGAATATAACAGATTTTTTAAAATAATAAATAGGCATTATTACTAGAGTAATATTGTCTGAAGGCTATATTCATAGGCACGTACTCTTCATATATTTGAACTCCTGTGTTTGTGTCTCTGTTTCACTTAAGGCTCAATTTTCACAAGAAAAGTAAATATATCAGTACAATGTTAAGGTAATCTGTTTTTGCTATAACCTTCCACAAAAAACATTAAAATATGTTAGTCATTTTTAACAGTGTGACAATAAGCCATTTTCAAGAGTTCCTACAAAAGAATAGCTCTTTTCTATCTTGAACTTACATTGCACAAATAACACTTGATGAGGAAAAAGTGACTCAGGAGAATGTGGAGTTTTCCTCTTTTTCAGGAAACTGGTAGTAACAGCTGTTCTGTAAAATGTTTTGTGGAAATACTGAATCAGCAGGTTTTAAAGCTAGTTTTCTCTCTCATCAATATCTTTTACAACTGTGGAAAAAGGTTATGTGTTTACAATGGTTGTAAATCTGTTAATTATATAAATCGATGCTCAGTTGGTATGCCAAGCAGATACTGATGGACCTCTTAACTTACTGGCCTTCTCTAAGTTTGAAAAGAACAGTGAAAATATAAAATTTTATAAAATATAAAACTCTTTATTCTAAGAGTTCATAATGGATCAGGAATTCATAAAGTAATTTCCAATTTCATTTTTCTGTTATGATCCTAATTTGCGCTTGATCTGTTCCTCAAATAAATAGGTTCTCAGGCTGCAATGCATAATTTTCACCTAGTTCAAGCAGAATACTCTAGATGCTATGCTGGTCTCTAAACTTTATTTTTTAAAATGCAATTCATTATGTGCTATATTACATTGTGTAACACTAAATACTAATTCAATAAACATTTTATTTCATATCTTTTGTTCCTCTTTTATTAAAATTCTTCATGGATATGTTTTCAGCACAAAAATTCTTATCTTTCAATAACAGTTATCACTGAATTTTTAAATAGTGCAAAAAGAAGATTCTTGTCATTTTATTCATATCTCATTTGTCTCTTGTAGAATGAAGACTAACTAATGTAAGATCAACAAATAGGAATATATTTATTTTCTAATTCTGAAACTGCCCATTCTAGGAAACATAGTTTAAAACTATGGCAGAAGAAGGCCAATGGAAAAAGCTTTAAATTAATAAGTTCTTGAGGTGTAAACAAAAATTTAAATATTAAAATATTAAAACAAGGTAAGTAATAGTTCCATTCTGTTCAGCAGTAATGGGCTTGGAATGTTATACCTGGTTGTTCCACTTTTGAGATGTATTTAGCTATGAAGAAGGGAAGATGACCAGACAGCTGAAAATTAATAAGTAAAAAGGGAAAAAAGGTAGGATATAGTAGACAACCCATGACTAACTGATTTAACCTTTCAGAGTTTCTTACCAGATTCCTCAGTGTGTTCAGTGATAATAGAACGTGTAATGTAGAAAAGGATGTATCTTGAAAATAGCAATATTAAACTTGTATAGCCAAACATCAGCACAGGAAATGTTTATTATATTTTATTATTATGACAATTTTTTATAATAATTTTGTCATATTGTTTTATACATTTGCCATATGTTAATATCCTGGGCGTCCTGCGTCCCAGATTTGTGACACATTGGACAAAATCAAGTAAACCTGCCATCAAGGAACTATCAGTGCAAACAAGTTAACAGTAAACAATCCAATCAAGAAACCTCTAAGAACACTCACGCCAACACTGACGTGCAAGCTACTGTATACATAAATTAAGAACAAACCTTTCCCTTCTAGCATGATGATATCTAATGTAATAATGAAACACCTGCAAGAAAACTATCAAGCTCGGAGAGCAATAAGGATCCTCCTACAGGTTTTAACATCTATTTCAAAGTTGCACAATTGCCAGTTTGCTTCTAGGTCCAAATCAAGACACTTTTTATGATCTTTAAAATCCCTCATGGCTTGAATTGGGTAAAATGAGGAACTGCCTCTATCTGACTAATCTGTCCATCCTGTTAGATTTGCCAGAATAAGTATGTTTTGAACCTTGTCTGAAAGACATCTGGAAGGACTTCAGAGAGATTGTTTCTCCTTTTAGGTGAGATTGGCCTCAGCTCCACCATCCTTTCAGAAGTTCCTTAAAGCACAGTTGTGTAATCAGGATTGGGAATTACAGGTAGTTCTTGACTTAAAAGCTTAGCAGCCATTCAAAGTTATGACAAACCTCCCTGGGCATACCTGTGAGCCAGTGCTGAAGTACCAACATTCAGACCCCTTCTACTGTCCTGTGACCATATTTTGGGCACTTGGCAGTTGGCCTAATCTATGGCCATTTGCACCATCTCAGTGCTTTTTACAAAGTTTTTGCCAAAAATCAGCATATACTTTGATATTTTTTGCAAAACCAATCCATAGTGAACAATAAGTTGTTTAATAATGGCAGCAAAAGTAAAATTGGGTTGGTGACATGGTTGACCTGTTTTACAACCATAATGAACAGGCTCCATTACCATCATGTTAAAGAAAACCTGTAATGAGATGGCTTTATTGCCTATAATGATAGCTCTCTGCTACTCTCTCTGCTATGCTGGTAGCTTTGACTTTTTTTTATTGTAGAATGCTCCGTGTTAGCATTTTATGATTTCTATTGTATACCAGAGTCACATTCTGTGAGATGGCCTCTATATAATTGTGATATCATTCTATTGATCAACCAACCAACCAAGAACTAGCATTATAGAGGAAAGCCTATTTTCATACATGAAAATATTCTCTCATGTTCATCCAAACTTTTACCTAAATTTGCTTTCTATCTGATATCTATAACAGGATTGTATACCGTATAGGTATTCAAGACAAATTGGAGAGTGGATTGAGAAATTATATTAACATCTTTATCTTAAAATTATCCTGTCAAACAATTTAAGCTCTATGGCCTAACTGCCACAATCAATGCCAGGAATTATCCATTTTCAACAGTAGTGTCTCCAGAGACACTAGTCAAGTTTGAAAACATAGGTAGATGCATTAAAATAATTAAAATACCAAAATATTCCAACTTTTATTTTAGTGCAGTTTAATTACTACTAAACAGTTGTAAACTTGTCAAGGACTTTATGACTGCAAATGCCTCATGATTACCTGAATCCCCATCTTCAACTACTTAATACTTTAAAAAAAACTTACCTCTGACTCTGTTGGCCTGTCACATTTTTTGAGATACTATTCCTCGGTCTCATTGTTACATACAGATACATCTGTAGCTCTGTCTTAAATGCAGTGTTGGGAAGCTTACAGCTGGAGGGATCCCAATACCATTAACTAAAAATTATTTGTGCATTTATTTATTTTTTCTTATTCATAATCTTCCAGTACAAAAGAAGGAAAAAGTGATAGGATTTAAAGAAGCAGATGCTGTGTCCATATAACATATAACTTACCATATTGGACTGATTCCAGTTGCAGAACTCAGCTAATGTTTTTATTCACCATAAAATTTTGTAAAAGATAAAAAAAGTTTATGTAAAAGTAACAGTGATATTTTCTTTTTTCTATGCAATTTAAAGATGGTTAATTAAAATACAAAAAGGGATAGGATAATTAGGCAATTAGAGGAAATATCTGCATTCCTCCTTTTGTATTCTGCAGTTTTAGTGATTATAACTACCAATTCAGTGGTTTCTATACAGTAAATTCTTTCCCCCTTGCTGTAAGCCAAAGCAATATTCTGGAGAGAGATGATGTTAGAAGTAAAAATATTAAACTGGAGTTCATGGTCATTATTATATAAATAAAAAAGCTAGATAAAACTCTCAAATTAAGCATTGTTTGGCCTGCCATAACGTTGTAAAATACAATACAATATTTTGTCTTAGCCTACTGTGTAAACCAGGTCATCATATATTGCTGTTTACTTGTTATTCTCATATGATAAATAATAAACATAGATGTAATTTGGATAGTGAGATGGGAGCCATATAAATTTAATGGATAAATATATTGGCTTATTTAAATGTAGACACAGCATGCAACATGAACATGCAATTGGACACTAAAAAATCTTAGATTTGACCAAGTATTTTATGCCTTTTATTTTTCAGAGGGATGCTAAAATCCCAGTTGAATTTATTAGTATTTATTGCATATATAATCTATCCTTTTCCCACAGTTGGAAAATGACCAAGTTGTCACCTTTAGCTCAGCTGTGCTTTCTTAGCAGATGTAGAGATAAGGGAAGGGATCACCATGAGGTTATAAGCAAAAGTTACTTAATTACATTATGAAACTTCTATAAAATTAATATTTTTACCAGACAACCCCCCCCCAAATAATAATAATAATAATAATAATAATACTAGGGTTGTCAGGCAAAGCTCTCCTTTCCAAGGCAGCTAAAAGAAAGGCACTCCCTTTTCAGGGTGGTGTTTGGGAAACCAGCCAATTGGAGCACTGCAGCTCATTGATCTCCCTTGGCTCCTCTATGCAATAAAAAAAATGCTTGCAAAGAAAAGGGCTCGTTCCAGTTGCTGCTATAAACCACCGCTTTCCTGCTATATCTATTTTTATGCTGCTTAAGTGACAGGTTGCCCCTAGGATGGAGGCTCCAGCTTGAGGACGTGCCATCAACAACTGGTAAGCAGCTATGTCCCAGCTCAGGTAAAAGCTTTGTGGATGATCCCCCCGATGAGCACTGAAGTGTTGTAACTCTGGGGTTCCGGTTTTTTCCCATGGATACTTTTCAATCATTTTCAAAACTTGCCAGTATTGCCAAATTGTTAACCGTTATAAAATATTTTCCTTGCCCTTGAATAAGTAGGAGCAGTGTGATGTTCCTACTTATTCAGTATGAATAAGTATGCTTGATGCTCCGAGGAAAAAAGAAGGGAATATGTATTCTTTATAAGAGTATGATGCAATTAATCTCTGAGAAACAGATGCATATTTTCGGCTTTAAATTCTCCACTTTGAGGGAGGGATCGAGTCATGAGTTATTAATTAGAAGTATTACAATTTTCTGCCCTTCCTCTAGGTCTAGGATCAATAAAGCTATGTACGAGTCTTACCATAAGCGTACTATAAAATATCAGGATTCCTTTAAAGCCATTTTGTAGTATTTTAACGGGCAGCCCGTCTTTTGAGTTTGCCATAAATAAAATAATTAAAACCTAATAACGCATCGCTTATTTTCAGAAACTTTTGTTGGGAGGGAAGGCGTATCTACTGTTTGCAGGCAAACCGCCTCACCTCAGGAGGGAGGGGCTGATGTCTCCTCCCCCATTGAGGGACGAGGAGAAAGGAAGAGCTCTGGCCTTTCGTGACCCGGTTAAGATAAAACCTCTGCTCGGGTTTCGGGCGCTTGGTTAACGAGTTCGGGAGGAGTCGCCTCAGCTGCCTAGAGAAGCTCTCTCGCCTGGCGGTCGTTCGCTTTCTGCATTCCTCGGCCCTCCTGAGAAGAACCGGACAGCGGCCCTTCTGCTTGCAGCTGCAGCAGCCGTAGAACCTCAGTCATGGTGAGGGATTTGTAAGGAGCGCCCATGTGGTACCTTAGCGCGTTCTGGGGACAATGCAGTTAAAAGGCTACCGTGGTGTTTAATTAATGACCGATGCGATAAGGTTTGGAGAGTGAACGGGAAAGCAAGTCTTACCTTTATATCCAGGTTTCGGCTGGATGTCCGCTAGTAGGGTTGACGGGAAAAGCTGTAGGGGCAAGGCTGGTGTGGGATGGGATTTGTTTACTGAGATAATGGCGGTTCATTCTTTCTCAAGCCAGCACGTTTTACTTCATGGATCCCCAGGATCACTGGATGATTGCGATTTTGTTAGACTTTTATATACCCCTTCTTTCGCTGTCGTTTAACTGCTGTGCTGTGTCCTAAATATAGCATATGAATTATGAGAGTTGTGTTCCAACACATCAGGTGGCATCAAGTAGGTTATGGCAGTTGCGTGACCAGATTCATTTGGCTAGAGTCAAGATGTGCTCTCAGTAAAGTGAACGGGTACGTAATTATCCAAGAGACAGCTTACTTCAATTTGAGTTTATACAACCCACAGCTACAGATTTAAACAGCTGTGCTTAGCTTAGTTGGTTGTGTGATTTAGACTTTAGTGCTTCAGTGAACTGTCAGAGCCACAAAAATGGACTTATTGTAGTAAACGAAACTGAAAGTGAGTTCAATATAATAATTTAAAAGCTAGATTCAGATTCTATTCTGTACTCAGTCAGAATCTCACTGACTGACTCTAGGTCAGACACTTTCTCTTAGCCGTATATACTTTATAGTGGGAAAATAGGAAATGTTATTAACTACCTTGTAGTCCTGAACATTATCTTCCCTACTTAGTGTTTGCATATTTTGTAGGCTACATTCATATTACTGAATAATATAATATTTAAAATAACCCCATATATTACATCAGTATTTTATTGTCCATCCATTTCAATTAGAGGCCTGAAACTGAGAGTAATCTGAGTAGATTTAATGGTAAATTCAAACCTATTCAGTATATAAGCACTATGATGAAATGTATATTACAGATTCAGACTTGGTGCAATGTGTGAAGAAATAGGTAAGGAAGATTGTTTTGGGATGTAATTATGGAGATTTGGGGAAGCAATACAGAAAATCTAAATTTTTCTTTAAATACTACAGATGTGATGATGCAGAACTGAAAAAATGATTTGGGTACTAATGATATGATTATTTGAGACATTAAAGTATTTAAGAGATTGGAGAAGTTGATTGGAAGATTGTAGACTGAGAATATAGAACAGGTTAGAGAAACAGAGTAAACAAAAGGTTTTATTTATATTTTATTTATAGAAAAAATTTCTGCTACTTTTCAATTTGTAATACTAGGCATGGAAACAGGGAATTGTTCTGGTTCACATGAATATTTTCCTTATTCTGCTTTTTACTACCTGAACTTTCTGATGGGTTTCATAGGCAACTTTCTCACTCAACCTACTGTAATTCTAGTTTACAGTCTCTATATAAAACTACCTGCCTTGATTTTTCTTACCGTATATAAGCACTATGAATCAAAATTCTTAGGTAGGTTTTCCAGCCTATGGATCAAAGTGAATTATTCTTTGTTCACTTCCATATACATACATAAAGTTTTACAAAGCAACTTATATTTGGCATATGTTGGAGAAAGTACCTGACTGTCACCATACTTCCAAAGGAAACTGTGTAGAAAGAAAATGCAGAAAATTTTCTCTCATACCAACAGTCACTACTTTTCAAAATAGACCAACATTTTCAACAAACACATTGGAGTTTATAGAAAGAGAAGTAGACATTTATGTTTATTTTAATTTTGTGAAAGAGGCCAAAATGGGGGCGGGGAGTTGCTATTCCAGAGCTGCTATAATTTAGAATTTGAACGTTGACTTGAGTAATTGTGTTTGCATTCCCTTACTAATTAGCTATAGGGAATTCTCTTTATTGCATGGTGTTTCTGCTTTTTCAGCATTCCAAATTGGTCGCAAGTAATGATAATCTCATGGCAGATTTCAAAATAAAAGGACTGGGAATAGAAACATATGGAAATTCCCTTATTTTGCCATTTTTACCTCTTCTTGCATGCATCTTCTGGACTTACTTTTATATACATTTTATGTATTTAAATTTTTATAAGTTTTTATCAATTATAAAAATGCCATTTGTGTTCTAAAATATAATTAAGTGTTGTGCATACTATATCTGTCTCAAGGTACCTGAGTTGCAGAAAATAACTGTCCGGATGAAGAATCCTGAACATGTAAAAAATATAGTTTCAGCACTCAGGAAAGGCGGAGCAGCAAGACTCCAGGTGTGTGACTCTTTTTATAATCTTAGTTTCTTTCCCATCTCTTTTCAGGATATCTGTTTATTCCAACAATTTTACCAGCATAAAACAGTGGTACGCAGGGCCAGGACAAAACTAAATGTAACTTATAATTAACTACAGTTAATATAACATGTTTCATATTGAGTATTTCCCTCCATCTCATTAATAATCACAATTCAACTGTAACTGGAGTTGAATGTTGCGTGAAAGCTTTTGAAAAATAAGTTGTAAATCCTTGATTTAGAGACTGAATTTATTTTTTTATTTATTTTTGTCAATTGCTTACAAGATAATAGGTATAAGTACAAAACATAGTTATGAATACATGGATACATATAAGAAAAATAAAAACAATAAAAGAAACAATAGGACAGGGACAATAGGCCCGTTGGTGCACTTATGCACGCCCCCTACAGACCTCTTAGGAAAGGGGTGAAGTCAATAGTAGACAGTCTAAGGTTAAAGTTTTTGGGGTTTGGGGAAGAAACCACAGACTCAGGTAGGGTATTCCAGACATTGACCACTCTGTTTGCTGAAGTTGTATTTCCTGCAATCAAGTTTGGTGCGATTAACCTTGAGTCTGTTAAGTGGCTTGAATTGTTAATTGCCTGTCATATGATGATGTGTGATGCCACGTGAACACAGTATTCCTTAGTAAGTTATTAAGTCTTATTTTTTGTTCAATCCAGGTCATTTCTGATTTTGACATGACTCTTACTCGATTTGGCTTCAATGGGAAGCGCTGTCCTACTTCGCACAGTGAGTGTAATTTCCGGCCTTTTTTTAAAAAAAAAACAAATTTTATTAATTTTTGAAGACAAACAAAACATAGGACATAAAAGCATAAAACCTCCTTTCTAAAAATTACTTATAAGTTTTAACAAGGCAAATAAAACATCATTTTTAAGGCATAGTTCCACATTGTCACATTTCCATTTAAGCACATATATATCTTTTCCAAATTTATCATTATTTCTCCCTTCACTTTTATTCAATTATATTTCTATCAAGGTTTTATTAATTCTCGATCGAATATAGACATTTATACAGCATAGTTCCAAATTATCACATTTCCATTTAAACACCTATATATCTTTTCCAAATTTCTCATTATTTCTCCCTTCAGTTTTATTTAATTATATTTCTTTCTAGCAAGGTTTTATTAATTCTCAGTCAAACATAAACACCCAAAATACAAAACATAAAACATAAAACAAGACATAAAAAGATAAAACCTCCCTTTTTTAAAAAAACCAATTTTATTAATTTTTGAAGACAAACAAAATATAGGACATAAAAGCATAAAACCTCCTTTCTAAAAATTACTTATAAGTTTTAACAAGGCAAATAGAATATCATTTTTAAGGCATAGTTCCACATTGTCACGTTTCCATTTAAACACACATTTTTTCTTTTCCAAATTTCTCATTATTTCTCCCTTCACTTTTATTCAAGTATATTTCTTTCTATCAAGATTTTATTAATTCTCAGTCAAACATAAACACCCAAAGTACAAAACATAAAAGAAGACATAAAAAAATAAAACCTCCTTAATTATCATTTGTACATGCCTTTTCCAAATTTCTCTCCCTTTAGTTTTATTCCTCCAAGGTTTTATTAATTCACAATCAAACATAGCTAACCAAAACATAAAACATAAAACTTCTTTTGAAAAGTGGCTTAGCCCCGGGTTACATCTTTTTTTACAGACCTAAATCAAATTCATGCTCACCTTATATACCATTCATATCTTATTGACCATTCTATATTTTCTATATAACTTATCCCTTCTTTTCACTCCCTTAATTATATTTTGTTTATTTCATCTTATTTCAAAATCATTATGCTTGTATCTTTTGTCTGTTCTTTTCCAATCATCCATTTATCTCTTCTCTTTAGCAAAGGGTTTCCCCTGTAATCACTTTTAAAGTATGACGCCTTTCTATCTTTCCCCTGAAGTAACACTTAAAATAATACATAATTTCCATCCTGATTCTTCTTAGTACATTCTACATGTTGCATTTTAAAATAAAATAATAATAAACTTATAGTATAGTTAAGTATATAATTTCCATTCTAGTTCTAATTCTAATTAATACATTATTTTAAAATAAGATGAAATAGTAAATTTATAATAACATTAAAACAATAATGAATTAAACAATAACTAAGCATTAATCATTTTACACATTTTCTTTAATATTTTATTAAACATTAAACATTATTAAACATTTTAATATTTTGTTAAATCTTATAATATTCCAATAGACTATTTCAAATGCAAATACTACAATACTATCTTATGTACCCTTGCAGAATCTTTCTTTAATCATACACTATCTTTTATCCTTTATCTCTAAAAAAAATTTTCTTTTTGACATCTTGTTTCAGACTGTGGCCTTTTTTCCCTTTTTGCCTCCCTTTCTTCCAGTCTGGTCTTTTTGCCCCCTCCTCTCCTAACCTCCACCTTTTTAACTTCCCCTCTCCATTGTAGTTCTCTTTTCAATTGCTTTCTAACATTGTACCTTTTTTTCACCTTATTTTTCTTTTTCTTGGTTGTTTTATTGAATCTTAAATTCTCATTTTCCTTTCCTCTCTTCCTATTTTCTTTCTTAATCAAACTTTTTTGTCCATTAAAGATGGCTTCTTCCTCTTCTTCTTCTTCTCTTTCTCCTTCCTCAAGTATTTGCTGGTACATAGAAACTGCCATTTCTAAAAAGTGGAAGGCAGCTCCCAAAAAATCCTTGCCAGTTTGTTCTCTTTCTTTTATTTTTTCATATTCCATTTTTAATCCATCCACAGATAGTGCCATTGTAAATTTTTAAGAACCCAGATATTTTTAGTCTTAAAGTAATTTCCAAATGTCAAAGTTATCAAACAATCCAAACAGACAAAAATTATTTCCTCTTCTTCTCTATGCAATTTTTCCTCCTGGGGTAAAATCCCAAATATATTTTAAAGCCGTATTACAGTTAGTTGCTGGTCTTATAATCTTCAAGGCGTCTCCTCCAACAAATTTTTAAATATTTTTTTTTTAGTCCTCTTCTTCCCACTTATAACAAAGAGCTTGTTTTTACCTTAAAGAAGCAGGTTTTTCTGTGCTCATTTGCTTTCTCCGTAAGGAAGGGGAGTGAACTTTCCTTCAGCACTTTCGCTGCTGTAACAATCTTTTGGAAACAAATGTATCAATCCACAAGTCAGGTTTCCAGGGCGTTTTAAAAGTAACTTAATGTCCCGGTTCAGCCAAGAAAACTTCTCCTTCTAAAAAACTTCCTCCTGCACAGTCTTATCCGGTTGGAGATTTCTTTGAGGCTACCATTTCTGACAGCCGCTCCACCGCCTCAGGAAAAAGGAGTCTAGCCGGCTGGGGAAGGGGGGTGCGATATCCCCAGACCCCTGCCCGGATCTCCTCTGTCTTCCGCTGCCCCTTCAGGGTAGTGACAACCCCCAAATCCAATTGGATCAGAGGTACCTCAGCGGCGAGCGCAGCAGCGACCCGCAGAGAAGCGGATTCCTGCCGCCGCCACAGCCTTGCAACCAGAACTGTAATTTCTGGCCTTTTTAAATTGTCAATTCTCTTTTGAAAAAAATGTTTTTTTCACCTTTCTTTCTTTCCTGGTGTTTTCTCATATTTTTGTCCTCATTCTCATTCCTTTACAAGATGGCTTGTAGAAGCTTCTCAAATTATATTTTCTTATGTTTTTCTTCCTATTGCCCCCGGTCTTTAGGTCACTTTTAAGTGAGTCATTGACACATTGTATATATGAGTGTACAATGATGATATTAACCCCAATCTAATTGTAATTATAATTTGACTAAACTAAGATAATTATAACCAGGCTAATACAGATTGTACTGGTTAACCACCATTTTAGATTACTGAAATAGTACTTTATTTTACAGATGCAGAAATATATTTTTTAATCATAGTTGTCTTAATGGAATCAAAAACACTTAGAACAGACAGAGGTGAGACTGACTACACCTTGTCCAGGCTATTTGTATCCCTATATAACACATATTTGGAGTATAAAAGAAAAAGAAAAGAGTTCATGTGATCCCATATCTATTCCAGTCTTTTTCTTGCCATTTCTAAGGTGGAAGGGGGAATTCCCTCAGAGAATTTACTTTGTCCATCTGAGTTGAAATAATATTTTGAAATATGGTTTTAGCTTAATGAATTTAATGACAAACTACATGTTATAGTTGTGATTAAAGTACTCTTTCCTAACCAGGATATAATTCTTGATTTTTAGAACACATTCGATTCAATGTAATCTAATTGTTGTTTCAACATAATGAAAAATAGTTATGTTTTAAACATTTAATGAATAATAGGTGTGGGAAGATTTCACAAAGTGAGAAGCATTGCTATCAGTGAGGAAAATAAGCTATTAGGCAATTTTGCATGTAGAAATAATTTACACAAGTCTAAAGTACTACTCTTTGGCACTGTAATCGTTGTTTTCAATTAGGAAGTGTACACAATTTTCATCCTTATTTTTACTGGCTCAGAAACTTGTTTTTTAATAATAAACATAATTATAATTTTTAAAAATTCAGTTATATTTTTTTAAAGGGACTAAATTTTGTGCTCAAGTTAAAATTCTGATTTTGCATAGTGCATAGCCACATGCTTATTCATTTGCATTAATCCTTTTTATTTGAAAATTCAGAACATGTTTTTAAAACACCACATGTTCAAAATAAATTTAGACTCAGCATTACTGTGTATAAGAGTTTCTAGAAATCTGCTTGTATCTCTTCAGATATCATAGATAACTGCCGGGTCATCAGTGAAGAAGGCAGGAAAAAGGTATGAGCTTCGAGGAATTATTTAGCAAATATCTGAATTAAAATCTAAACTGATATTCATATTTCATGTCCTGTTATCAGGAACCCTAGGAATTAAAATTTTGTGACCTTTTAGGCTTTTTAGTTAGGGAAAATACTTTGCTATTTTAATGCATAAGTCTTTCTTTGAAGATTGGAAACTTCAATTGTTAAGAATTCAACTGCTAAAAGAGTATATTGGGGCAGTTCACTTTCTTTCCATTTTCATACCAAGTTTGGAAATATCAATTTTTTAAAGCTTCAGTGAATTTGGAATCAGTTGATGTGAAGCTGACCGCTGACACTTATGAGAATTGTCTAACTTAAAATCAGCTTTGAAGATTTCAGTTTTGTCAACTAGTTAATGTTCTTAAAATGTTATTAAAGTAGAAAGTGCCAGAGATTAAGCCAGCAATGGTCAATCTATTGACATCTAATGTTCCAGGTAATTACATAGAGAACTGTAGCACCAGTGTTCCAGTTTTAAAACTACTTATACTTCAGTGCTATTTATCAGCTTTGAAAATCTGTTTTTTCTTTGAACAAATGTGTTGATTCTGCCTAATATTCCAGCTGAAAGATTTACTCCATCATTACTATCCTATTGAAATTGACCCTTATCGGACTATGGAGGACAAACTCCCCCTCATGATAGAATGGTGAGTATTGTACCAAATAAGATTATTTTGTTTGAAATCTGGCAGTGGGGGGTGGGTGTTGGTTGCTTAGAAGATGGGTGAATTATCTGAACTGACAAGAGCGCCTGACACTGATATTTTCCAGGTGGAGTAAAGCTCATAACCTCCTGTCCCAGGAAAATATTCTGAAGAATGATATTGCCCAGATAGTGAAAGAATCAGATGTTAAACTCAGGTATGTGGTTTCTATATTGGATTCAAAAACAATTCAAGAAAGAGGTAAATTATCTAAGCAATAATTACAATTATTTCTTCTTAGTATCAAATATTCCTCAGCTATCTGAAGATGGAATTCTGCACATGGAATTAAATATAGAAACTTCCCCAAAGTTTTAAGATTTAATATTGCACATGTAAATAGTGCTTATTGTTTGCATGTTCTTTTTCATCCAAAGCAAATCTGTTGGTACACAATTGTGTCAACTTGATTAGAGTTAATAACTATGGTACTAGAAACCATAAAGAAGGAAGAAGTAAATGGGTTTTGGAATGTTTTTCAGTTACAAAAGCAGAATATCAGACGCATTTATAATAGTATGTGTTTTAAGTTTTGGAGTTCTTCAGATGCATTTATTTAATAATGCTATTAGTAAATGTATAATAAAATCTTTATTTTTTCTGAGATTAAAAAACTGAAGAGGGCATTATGTAAAGAGGCCATTAGATTGACTGCCCTAATGCCTCTTCACATGATGAGTGCTGATGAGGCAAGGATAATTAAATGCATATTTCAATGAAACATGCCACATTTAGCCAAAGATCTAGGAATGGTACAGGTAATCTTTGACTTACTAGATTTTTATCCTGCCTTTATTACTTAATAGATAACAAGGCAGCAAACATACTGATATTCCCCTCTCCTCCTATTTTCCAAAACAACCACCTCGTGAAGGGGATTGGTTGAGAAAAAATGACTGGCTTCAAATCACCCATCCAGCTTTCATGCAGAAGACAGGACTAGAGCTGACTTCTGGTTGACATTGCGGTGAAAACAGTTGGAAAATAGTGGAGCTCTGCTGGGCTCCGTGAAATGCAACCAGCAGCTGCTTGCTGGGAAACCTATGGGGTTAAGTTATCCTGGAGGAGTGGTGAAGAAAGGAGAGGTGCTTCAACCATCGCAAGGAAACTGCAATTTCCTCGCTGATCTGAAGAAAGCTCTTCTGATCGGCAGCAGAGATGACAGCCATTTTCTTGGTCTGTTACAAGCTGGGACAACCAGGACATTAGGTTTTTGTGCTAAAGCAGTTTGTGGACAGAGCAATGAAACTGGGTGAGATAATTTCCAACTGTTACCTTAGAAGACTAAGCTAAGTAAAAAGTTCCAAAAAATAATCTCCAAACCTTAAGAAAGCAGATTTTTGGAGAAAGTTTAAAGGTTAAAAATTAAAGAAGATCAAAGACATAGAAGTAAAAGAATAACCTAAAGGATGATTTAAAACATTAAAAATCTCAAAAAGCTGAATAACATTGTGAAAAGTGATTATTGGGAGAAATTGCTTTTCTTAAATTTAATCTCTAACCCCCCTGGTTGGATGCAAATCAGTTGTTTTCAATTTTCTACACTGTTGGATTTGGGAGCAGGAGAGCCATCTTATGGAGGAAGAAGATTACTGCAAAGTGTAAAATCCAAAGAAAAGTGAGAAGAGAGAGAAAGTGAACAAAGTCTGGAAAGCTTCTTGACCTTGACTTTATCTTAGTAGGCGATTTGGATGCTGGGAAATATCTGCTGAGCTTTTTGAAGATTTATAAGGCAAATCAAATTAAACTGTAAACTTTCTTGGAATTATACACTGAAAAGCGGAAAAAAGAAGAAAAAAAGAGAAATAAGACTTTAAAATCTGGACAATTGGGAAGGGGTAAATTGGAAATTATAAAGACTGAAAAGTACAAATTTATAGCATTTAAAGATCAGAAATTTGAGAGACTTGGGAGGAATAATTTTAGCATTGACTAATTTTTATTAACAATTGATTTTTTGGAGGGGGGGTAGTTTCTATATATTGGGATACTGGAATATTAGAGGTATATTAATTGGTTACAAAATGACCCAGCAGGAGATAATAAAGTTCTATGAAGAAATGTTAGAAATGATAAAGAATTATAAGAAGTTGATGGGAATATTTAAAAGATGTGAAATGATAGGAAAAGACGAATATAACACACAAAAGACAGCTGAGAAATAAGAAGGAGTGGTAGAGGAGGCAAAGTAAAATAAATTACAAGAAGGTAAAAATAAATTAAAAGTAGATAAAAACACTGAAAAGGTAGTATTAATAAATACTAAAAATCAAATAGACAACCCCTTAAGACCCTACAACAGAATAGAGGGGGGAAAAGGATGATTCTTCAAAAATAATGGAAGGATTGTGGATGGATATTCAAAAGATGCAGAGAAGGAGATAAAGGGCAAGGTAGAAGGAACAGCTAACCTGTACAAAAATGCTAGAAAGTCATATAGGATTCCAAAAGAGAAACAAAAGAATCATCACAAAATCAATAAATGATGAAATTCTAAAAAGGCTGAGAAATGATGGATAGAGAGACAATATCATGCAGTATAGTAACTGTATTGAAAACCAATAGAAATAATTGTAAGTTTAAATTGGGGAAATTGTAGCGCATATATAAATATATAATGGAATTTATCATTACCATAAATATATTAAGATTAGGAGGTGGTAGATTAGCACTAGGTATATCTAAATATACTATTACAGGGCTGCCAACCTTGAGTGATAGTTCGGAGTGAGACACTGCGAGGGAGCGGAGCGACCGAGGGGGGGGTGATGGTGTGGAAGGGGGGTGTCCCCCCTTCCACGGTAGGGAGCTTTGACAATTTTACATTTTAAATGGTGCAATCTGATGCATACTTTAGTCATGATTTGGACATATACATACATACATACATGCAAGCAGCACCAATGTACTTGAACCGGATTTGTAAGATATTAATAATGCAGTTCACTGACCATGAATAATTGAAGTTCCTGACTTGTAACTGCAGTATTCTACCTCAACTGACTTTATTAGCTTAGTGATGTACTATAGACCACTATAGGATGAATTCAATGTGCAACAAAAAGACAAAAACCCGAAACAACTACAGAGATAATGCAAATACATCAATGGGTATTCTTCTTTCTGTATCAAATACCATACTACATGCCAATATCAAATGCTATAGTCTCAGTCTTTAATTATATACTAACTTGTTGACTGAAATAGGGGTTCATAATTTCAGACATGTATAAACTAAACATTTAATCAAATAATGAGTGCTTCATATAAATATACATATTGTTAACTGTAAAACTCATCTACTGTATTCTGAAGCTTGAGCACAGTGAGGAAACAGTATATTATTTATTGGGTAAGTTTAGATTCTGAACTTAATGGTCTTACTGCTCTTTGGATGGTAAATTGTGTTAAGATTAGAATATGTTCTAGTTGAGTCAGGGCTATCCCAATTTGGGGCTGAGAAGCCTACTGGCATCAAAAAAAGTCCTTATTGAGTCCTTATCTAAGGGTTTGAAAATATGATAATAATGTAGTACAGTCCTGTCGATCTGGTGCATGGAGACCTAGGATTTAAACTCAAAGGAGAAAGAGGAAAAAGTGATTCCTTCATCCACTGCCAGAGATGTAATCCTGTCAGTCCTCCAACCTTTCTATTAAGTATTTTGCAAAAAAGCTGCCCAGCCCCTTTATAGATCAGCCTGGTGCGCTTCTCGCCTTGCTGGTTTGGGAAGACTCTTTTGGATCAGCTAAAAGAGAGCATAAGGCGTGTAAAGGGGTGGTAATAATAATTATAATAATAATAAAATTTAAAATAATAATAATTTTATTCAGAGTTGTGTTGGATCTCTTTTTTTGGGGGGGGGGTTGTCCCATTCTTTCTTGGTGTTCTTTCTGTCCTTTTTGCTTTTTTAAATGGTCTTTCTCCCCTGGGTCAGAAATCCAGCCAGAGAAAATAAAGAAACATCACCAAAGATTTAAACACCAAAGGGTTAAATGGAAGCCACTCCGTTGGCTTTGCTTACCATTGTTATTACTGGCCGAGGCTGTAAAGAGGCTTTGCCAGCCCCCTCGTGTCCTTCTTTGGAAAGCCTAGGGCAGCTGGCTTGTCCCAGAGGACATTGCAGAGAGGGAGAGGGCGGGGCAAAGTGGCTGCGAGCGCCCCGGGCGGCGAAGAAGCCTCCTGCTCTTCGCTTTCCTGAAGCGATAATGATCGGCATCGTGACAGTTACGGGACGCCGGCAGAAGGATTAAGGCGGGAAAAGAGGCGCGGTGGGGTGGCTGGGCAGGGCGGGGTGGCTGGGCAGGGCAGGGCGGCGCTGGGAGCTCATCCTTCTCCTAAGCTAAGGGGAATATTCGGAATATAATCAGAGAATGTAGGGATATTTTTGTACATTCCATGATTTGGGGGGTTTAGCGTGAGATTTTGTTTATCAGAGTGAGACAGTCAAAATTGATTGAATTGCGTGAGTCTCACGCTGATTGCGTGAGAGTTGGCAGCCCTGCTATTATGATTGATAGGATGCAAAAAAAACCATTGGAAAATATAGTTTTCAAGGACTATAAAGTCAAGAGATTTAGAGATATAATTTTGGAATTAATTAAATCTTATTAAGAACTGGTTTTATTGGTGTTTATAGAAAATTGAGATACCTATAATACCTATATATTAAAATATTAGTGACTTAATATGAGTTAATAAGTATATTGTATGAAGAAATGTTATTGATGTTTGTATATATTTTTGGAGGAAGTGATAAAAAATCATAGAATACTATTGTTTAAAGATAATGAGGTAAATATAGAAGAATCCCAACAAATGGGAAAAATAAAGAAATAAGTATAAATCGGGAAAATAGTAGAATATATATTGATATATAAAAGAATATATTATAATTATAAAGAGTACATTAAGGTCAGAAGTTGGAAGATAAAATTTTTGTATATAATTGTATTATTACTGTGAGCACTATGTGAAAAATACGTTAACTCAGTCATTGCACTGTCCACAAAAATGCTGGTTGTTAAAGGAAAAACTGCAAATAAAACATATATATATATATATATGTATTATAGTCAAATGATTGTTTAATAATGATATTGGGATATTTTATTGATGATTGATAATGTGAGTTATTATGTAATATAATTATTTTGATGACTATGAAATGGATGCACAAAAGGGAGTGGTAAACCAACCGATACACTGTAAATTTATGAAGAATGATCTTTTTATGTTATGTTTTGTCTGTTGTTAAAATCAATAAAACTTTTACCAAAAAAAACCCCCAAAACATATATATATGTGTGTGTGTGTGTGTTTGTACACACACACACACAGACACACACACATAAATAAACAAAAAGATAGGATAGAGCTCATAGTCTCCTGGTTTCCATGCCAACATCTTTATCACTAGTCATACTGGTTCTGTTATGACCAAAATTGGGACTGGAGCATCTATCTCCAAGCAATATGATTGTTATGTGACTCACACCCAGTTTAATCTTTTTTACTGTGATCAATAAGCAAATCACTGTGCTGTTAAGCAAATCCAGCTTCTTCCACTGACATTGTTTGTTGAAAGCTCTCTGGGAAAGTTGCAAATGACGAACATAGGACCCCAGTGCTGCAACTGTCATAATTACACACTGTTGCCAAGTACCTGGATTTTAAAGACATGATTGCCAAGATACTATGATGGTTGTAAATATGAGAATCATTTGTAAGTCTTTTTTTTCCAGTGCTGTCATAACTTTGAACAGTTACTAAACAAATGGTTAGAAGTTGAGAACTATTTATAGCAAGGTTTCCTACCCAACATGAACTCATATTTCAAGAAAAGGCTTTGCTACTATCTGATATTTATGTGCATGGTTTTCAGTTGATAGAACAAGCCATTGATTAAATCATCCGCCTAAAGTATATATTTAAATACTGGATTTAAATCATAAATTTTATATTTCTTACTAAGCAATCAATTTATTCACTGGAACTATTGCAATTAAGGACATGTGCGTTATCTAGAAAGTTATACTTTGTATAAATAAAGATTTGATGATTTTATATATTTTAGAAAATCATATGCTATTTTAATTTTTAGCGAATAGTCTAAAGCTTTTGTCTTTTTCAATCTGAATATCCTTATTTGTTCTAAGAAAGTGATAAGAGAGTGGATAAGTTCACTGTTTACTGTTGATAACATAAAAAGGACATTTTTCTTTCAGCACTTGTGTGCTTCAAGAAATCATTGTCATTTTGAGTTAATTTATTAGAAACATTGAGACTTTGCTGATGCCCTTCAAATATAAATGCTCACATTTCACAACATTAGCCTAATGTTATCTTTCTCTTCCTTCTTGCACTTAGAGATGGCTTCAACATTTTCTTTGACCAGCTGCATGAGAACAAAGTTCCCCTGTTCATCTTTTCAGCAGGTATAGGTGATGTCCTAGAGGAAATAATTCATCAGGCTGGTGTTTTCCACCCTAACATCAATGTGGTTGCCAATTATATGGACTTCGGTGACAATGTGAGTTGAATCATCTCTTTTTGCCACTTCATTTCCTCTGATCTGCTTCCTGTGGAATCAGAGAATAAATAACAAACTTCCGGGGTTTTCCACAATATACAGAATTCTGAATACTGCAGTTACAGTGAATATCTTAGGGACTTGGATCTAATTTTTTTCAAAGTGGTAAAAACTTGGGTTGTGCTGTGCTATTTTGGTTGTAAACACTATGACTTGTCCTATATTAAAAATATTCTATGTAGAAAAGCAGAAGATATGGGAAGGACTTGGTGCTTCCTTTCTGTCCATATTCTTTTCCTGTGAGAAATTTATATATGAAATAGCACCTGCAGTCTGAAGGATCTTGGTTTATTTATTTTCATGGAGAATGTAGAAATAGAAATGTATATAGTTTGAAAATATTTAAATATTCAATCTTTGCTGTCCAAAGCAGAACATTTATGAACAGATTAATTTACAACAGTTTGTTTAGTAACCGTTTGAAGATACTACAGCACTGAAAAAAATGACATGATAGTTTTCACACTTTGCAGCATCTCCATGGTCATATAATCAAAATTAAGACACTTAGCAACTGACTCATATTTATCATGGTTGCGGTGTCCAGCATCATATGATAAGCAAAGCCAAAAGGAAAATCAGATTTCACTTAACAACTGTCTTACTAACTTAGCAACTGCAGTGACTCACTTAACACCAGTAGCAAGAAAGTTTGTAATATGGGGCAAAACTCAACTCTCTTTGAACTAAATTTTGGTTGTAAGTTGAGGACTATCTGTATGAGTCATGGTGGAGCAATGATTAGAATGCAGCACTGCAGGTTACTTCTGCTGCCTGCCGGCTGCCTGCAGTTTGCCAGTTCAAATCTCACCAGGCTCAAGGTTGACTCAGCCTTCCATCCTTCCAAGGTGGGTAAAATGAGGGCCCAGACTGTTGGAGGCAATATGCTGACTCTGTAAACCGTTTAGAGAGGGCTGTAAAAGCATTGTGAAATGGTATATAAGTTTAAGTGCTATTGCTATCTACAAAAAGTATGTTATATTCTTTTCAAGTTCAGTATCCTTGAGGTTGTTCAAACTATGTTTAGTAGAGCCATTTCTAAAATATATTAAGAATGCTTTATGAAGATGGGCTTAATTTCCATGGAGGTTGGGTTTTTTTCTCAACTTTAAGTTAATTTTGTTCCCTGTAGATCTGGCTGCCTCAGTCCTTTGGGATGTCTTTAATTCAATATGGTTTAAGAAAATTATTAATAAAATTCATTTTTATAGAGCCTCTGCTGCTTAGGCTTTGAAAGCACCAGAAATGTTCTTAAGCAGTGGATTTTGGATGTAAACCTTCAGATTAATCGAGGTCTGGTTTTTAATCTTATAATTTGTGAGATTATTCTTAAAAGAGTGTGCCAGCCTCCTATTTATCATCTTTCCAATACCAATTTCATACTCTTGAGGAGCGGGGAGGGGGAGGGGGGAAGGAGACATAATGTCTCCTAAGCTGCATTTTGCCATTTTTACATTATAAACCCATTGTTTGCCTTTGAAGGATGTTCTACAAGGTTTCAAAGATCCTCTTATTCACATCTATAACAAGAACAACACAGTCCTGAAGAATACAGAGTATTTCCAGCAACTGTGCACAAGAAAAAATATTTTACTGCTTGGAGATTCCATGGGTGATCTCAGTATGGCAGATGGTGTTGCTGACATGGAGAATATCCTCCGGATTGGCTTCTTGAATGACAGGGTGAGTTGAGAGTATCTAAATCAGGGGTCACCAACCTTTTGGACCTCAGGGACCACCAAACTCATAATTTTAAATCCCAGGGACCACTAAGACTTTTTATAAAAAAGGGCAACTTTTACCCCAAATCAAGCAAATCAGGCAGTCAGATTGAGTTGTTCACAGAATCATTCATTGATCCATCTATCTGCCATTGTCTATCTGAGTGTCACATAAAATTTGCTTGCTGTGACTCTGCACTGAATAATAGAACCTTCAATCCTAAGGGAGGTTTGCCTGTGCTTAAAAGCAGAGCCGAAGATCTAAAGGCTAGCTAGAAAGCAAGAAATCCAACCATTTCCTGCTTTCTAGCTAATCTAAATCTCCTGGCACAGCAGAACAGCTGATGATCAAGAAAAAACAAACAAAAATAGAACTTAGCAGGCAAGTTTGCCGGGTAAGGAGTGAGTGGGTGGAGAGGGTTCCTGCAGGCCATGTGGGCGGTGCAGCAGTGTTTCTGTGCAGCCTGGATTAATTGCTTTGGGGGGGGTGCTCTGGGGGTGACATTTCTCTGCAGCCCACCAAAAAATTTTTGTGGCCCACTGCTTGGCAACCGCTGATCTAGATGACTAAAACAGAGTGAAAACCCTGTCTGGAAGCAAATTAAAGCACCTATTTCAAGTAGAAGAGTTTGAGTGCCATATAAGGTAGTTGGCTTGGGAGAGATGATAAGTTTCACTAGAAAGAACTGTTTTCTTTTATCTTGTGTGCTTAATGTTGTTGTCTTTTCTAACCTTACAAATAAATAGGTTCTGCCTAAAGGGCAATAGTGTGAAGATGGAACAGCACCAATCTTTTCTAGGTCTCTAAAGCTTTAATTTTATCTACCAGATGATAGTAAGAGCTGACTTGAAATATTTTATTAGCAGGAGAAATTAACAGGAGAAATAGCTAGTTTTATTATCTAGTTGTGATTTTTTTATTAGAACAACTACAGTGATACATAATGTCTGTCAGCTTTTATGTTCTTCAAAACTTTTCATCAGGCAAGTTGTTATCAAAGAAAGAGGGGGATGAGAAAGAAACAAGATAGTTCAAATGTTAGGCTACGTATTATAACCATGAGGTAATTCTTCCAGTTCGATCTTGAGGTGGAATTTTTAGCCATTTATATTGAGTTTCTTGTGGCATTTCATAGAAAGAAAATGTTACACCATAGTATTAGTATCTATAGAAACCACAGACTGAATGTTGAGATTAATACTATAATTGCTTTTTATACTTTGTCCCATGCAGGTAGAAGAACGGCGGGAAAAATACATTGAGGCTTATGATATTGTACTAGAGAAAGATGAAACATTGGATGTGGTAAATGGCATTTTACACTTCATCCTTGCCCAAACTCTATATACTGTCCCTTAACTTTTAACAACTAATTTTTGGAATATTCCCGTGTTCTTTAACATTCCCATAATCATAGAATTAACTAGGGCCTTGCTAGCATTGACCTTATTTTTACATCTATACTATATTGATAATTAAAATGGCATCACAATTGTACCAAGATATCTACTAATTTAGCAGACAATTTTTTCTTGGCTGAATCAGACTTATTTGACTAATTAAATATTCTTTAAAAACAACGTAGGAATGATACTGATTAGATTTGTCTATTGTCACTCCGTCTCTCCTAAAATAGAAATTAATGATAATATGGTACAGTCCACCTTAAGATATATTGCAGTTATTGAAATAATATTGCTGTGGGAAACAATTTGGTATTATTGGTGATGCTGTTTTAATGCAAATGACTTGTGGAATGTGGGTTGAACAGATTTCTGGGTGAGTCACATTGTTGGAAACCTATGTATTTGGGCATGTTCTAAATTGGATGTGAGAGTGAATTTAGATGTAATATAAACTATCTTTAAAACAAGAATAATACATATTGGCCCTAGTAGTTATTGAGCTTTTTCCAATAAAAACTAATATGTATAACAAGTATATTTAACCCTGATAATTAAAAAGTATGCATAACTTAAGTATTTTTGTTTGACTTGTATGCAGACTATTGGATTTCTGATGTTCTGTATTTTGATTTCATGAAACATTTATTTTCCAAAACGTTTTTGAACTATATATATATGGCCCAAATTCAGCTTTTCCACAAAATTTTCAACATTTTTTTATTTAAAAGACATGTAAATATAATAAAACAAATGTCTTATTTTGAACATTTTAGTATGCCTATTTTATTTTGTTTCATCTGCTTTAATTGAACCAATTTTTTAAAAATTACCACAGCACCAATGACTTCAACACGCTACAATTTTAAAAAAACAATTGTAATTAAAAAAACACCTATCCAGACTTGTGTAAGTCTATGCATATACCTTAGTAGTGATTTCACTGATTTCAACATTACGGCTTATTTAAAAGAATTCTGGATACTGTACATTTCTGAATGTTCTCTTCAGTAAAAGATAATGGGTCCTATACTACTTTTAGGTGGATGAAACCCAAGACATTTTAATTTTGTACCTTCTATGTGATGATAAATATTTGTTCCATTGGTGACTTAAGTGCCTTCAAAAATATGACTGCTGTGTTGGACTACCTTTCTTGAATGACTTGATGTATAACTTGAAGTGCATGAGAAAATCAAGTTACTCAGGCAGAAAAAGTTATGAGAACATTATACATTACTTGTACCAGCCAGTTTTTTATGGTGAACTGGTTGCTTCAAGAATTTCAAGAGTTAAAGGATTTTAATTTTATCAGTTAATCATAGAACCCCATTAGAGAAAAATACAACCAAAGCTGGTTTAAGGAAAGTAAATTATAGTCATGCCCTTCTGATCAAGATACTGGATTTTCAAGATTAGAATTGATCCAACAATCCTGTCTTTTAACAGCAGTTACAGAAACTCAAAGCAAAAATCATGAAAAGGCTGAACCAATTAAATCCTTTGAGCATCCATTTTAAAAAATGCATATTCTAACATACCAAAAATAAAAAAATAAATTTGGGTTGTGTTTGCCTTAAAAACCTAAAAATAGTGAATACAGAGAATCCTGATACTGCTTATTTGGCTCTAATAAGCCAGTCTGGGTTTCCTGATAGTGAATTCAACTGAACAAGGAGAGATTTAACCTGGAAATAAGGATAAATTTTCTGACAGTGAGAACAATCAACCTCGGAAGTTGTGGGAGCGCAATCACTTGAGACTTTCTAGAAGAAATTGGACTGCCATTTGTCAGAAATGGTGTAGAATCTCCCGCCTGGGCGGGGGGTTGAACTAGATGACCTACAAGGTTGATTATCTGTTATCTGTTATTTTGATTTAGGACAGTTGAATGCACAGATCCCAAGCAGAATGCCTGTTTTAATGTCATTTACAGGAAAGACAATGTGCTGTAATTGGGAAATAAGCAGAATTCAACTGAGATGGAAAAATTAATTTCAGGAAGGATATGCAACCAGTGATTTGGGAAATTTATCATTCATTTAGTCCACTGGGTTTTGTTTCTCATTTAAACTCATTTCCAATAATATACAGTCAAAGTAAAACCAAATGAGGAGAAAAAACTATTGACTTCCTTTACCCAAACTAGCACTGGAAGTGATTGGGGGCCAATTTATTCCCCCAATACCCCCAAACAGAAGCATTTTTAGAAAAGGGATTCTTTATAATTCAAAGTTCTTCATGTTTAACTTGATCCTCATCTGACTTAAGCTTCAGTTCATCTGCTGTAATCTTCCCATCCTTATTCCGGTCTTGATTCTGAAACATGTCTGTGATTACTTTTTCTGGGTCAACGCCTGGAATCATATGACCTTTATCTTCTGCAATCTGGGACTTAATGAATGTGGAGAACTGCAGAATGGATATAGAAAAAAGACAATAATAGATCCACTATTTCTGCAAATGATTTCCAGTATGTGTAGCATTTCAAACAAAGTGATTTATTTCTGGCAATAATGCAGCTAGGATGAAATAATCAGTTTAATTAGATATTGATTTTACTGTGTATACTGACTTGAGTGCCCTAATAATTTTTCCCCTCAATGTAGATTTAATAAAAATTCAGTTCAAATATTTATAGAAACTAGGTAACATTTTAAGAGCTCCATCTTATATCAGGAATTGCCCCAACTACGCTATATGCATATTCTACAAGTAAAAATCTTGTTGCTTTCTTTACACCTCTTTCTTTTTTGCCAACATATGCATTCAATGGACTAGGCAATAAGAACCAATCTAATTATCCTTCCAGTTTTGAATCCTTTGCCAGCTGCTTTCTTTCTAAAACAGAACTCAGTCTCACCTCCTCAGATGGGACTTCACCATTCTTATTTAGATCCATGGCTTCAAACAGGTTTTCTGGTGGTTCACCATGCCAGATGAACAAATAACCTTCTGGAACACCAACTTCCAGGTGTAAAAGTTCTATGTCAAAGCGAAGAACTGCACTTCCAGGTACACCCCGGGCTTAAATAAAAAGATTAACATCTCAGTACAGGTAGTGCTCAACTTATAAGCTATTGTTTAGTGACCATTTTAAGTTACAGCAGCACTGAAAAAGTGACTTATGACCATTTCAGTGAATATTCTCACTTCCAGATGACTTATGATCAGTTTTCATACAACTTGCATCAGTCCTATGGTCATGTGATCAAAATTTGAGCACTTAGCAACTGGCAACTTATACCAGTTGCATTATACCACCAGTGTCAGGTTTCTAGCATAATGCTAGTGAAACTAAAACTGGAAGACTTAAGGCCAGTGCTAGTGATAAGAAATTCCTCCCAGTTTTCCATTTCTTGCTAGATGTTTCTCTTAGCTCTGATAGCGTTAGTGGTTCATTTAATAGTCTTCTGACTGCTCAGCATAACTCAAGGACTACCTGTATCACCTTCCACACACACAGTAAAACAACTTTTTCACTAATGATATCAAGAAGAGAGGGAGGAAGTGAGGCAGAAAGCAATTCAGGATCCATCCAATGTTTATTTTTCCATTTCTTCTGCTCAACTTGTATAACTGAATGATAATCTGAAATGTTTGCTAAGAAGTTGCCTTACCACCATTTTCACCATGCCCCAAATGTGGAGGAACAATGACAATCCTCTTCTCTCCCACACACATGCTGAGTAGGCCATTGTTCAAGCCTTCAATTATCTTATTGGTACCCAGGGTAGCTTCTTGAGGACGTTCATAATCATGCCTGTTAGTGGAAAACAAGCCACTGAGTCCTCTTGAAAATACTTTGTTGGGTTTTCAGAATAATGTGTTCCATCCCTATTAGCTCTCCAAAACTTTTCCTGTAGAATTCTAGATTTAAGAAGTTTAAATTCTGCAACTGTATTGATTATACAAATTATGGTATCTCCTTATTTAGCCAATATTATTTTGCCTTAGAAGGGTACCTAAAGCAATATAGGACACTGACAAAGTTGTGGTTTTCTCACAAAACAGCCATGAAAGAAATATTTTAAGCAGCTATTTTTGTAATTTAGAAGTCCCAATGTTTTCAGGTTTATATAGTGATTTTGAGATAGATGGGGATTAGTCAATGGTGAAAAATGAATTCAAATCAGGAGTGTTACATGTTGTGTATTTGTTCAGTATTTCCATTTTGGCATTTTTGCAATGAGGCAGGGTAGGTGTTTAACTGAAGTTAACTTGGAGCTAGGAACTTACGAGGAGAAAAGCTTGGTGCCATCTAGGAGTGAGCAGTTATAATGATAGCGAACAAAATCTCTATCCTGAGCGGTGACATTACAGTCTGCAGGGCGTAAGATGGTCTCTATCTCTATGGAATCTGTGGGGTTGTGGAAATCAACAACGTGGACGTCAAATATAAGAACAGCTGATCCTGGTATCTTGTTCCCTGGAATACAAAAGAATGCAAGAAAGAATGAGAATAATACATAGATCTTCTGTGGAACTTGGTTGACCAAAGGTATTTTCTGCTTTTTCCAGGAACATGGGTTCCAGAAAGTTTCAAACCGTGCATGAAGCAACAATTGTCCTTTGAACTATTCCCTGTGTTTATATATACTCATTGTTTGTTTTAATCATTAGTTTGTTGAACAAGCTATGATATCAAGGTATACACATCATGTTGAGACAGACTGTGATCTAACATATCAGAATTGATAAGGTTCACATACAGCATGAAGGCAGAATCAAGCATATCACCATGAAGAATAAACTCAGCCATTTCTTCTGCTTTGGTTTCACATTCTAACCCACTGAATTTTGAACTTCATGTTTTCTGAAAACTTTTTCCACACTACAGTAATACCTATTATGGAATGCAAAGTATCAGTGGCAGGAATCAAGTAAATTGTAGACACTGGACACTATACAGGATCTGTTGTATCTCAGTGTTGTTCTATTAGATTTAGAAGCCAACCAGTGCTCACCTAAAATTGTGTGTTCAAGGGAAAGGAAGAGCAGAACTAACTCTACCATAAGGGAAAATGAGGGAATAGGTGTTAGGGTACCCTAATTAGCACCGCTCTGTTAATATTTTATAGGACAGCCCTTGTGATGTAGTAGATAAGTTGATCAGGAGTTAAAAATGTACATCTGTTCTCTTGTCATAGAAAATTACTTGGCGACATTCTTTATTAATCTTATATAGTTTGAAGGTAAAAATATTGGAGAATGGAGTTCAATATATGCCACCCTGATTTCCCAGAGGAAAAGTGTGTCTCCATTCCAATCAAATAAATCAATGGCCTATAAAATAACTTGATAATAATCCCTACAGCACAAACAACCTGGATTTATTTCCAGGTCAGGTAAAATATGTTCTTTAAAATGGCACAACACACAAAAATAGAAAAGGAAATACTGAACAGTATTTCAGTAAAAGCTGAACATTTACCTTAAGTTTACAAGTATATTTGTATTCCAAGTATCATAATTGCTTATTGCCAATAGTGTTTCAAAGGCAATGGGACTATTTTTCCCCCTGAGGACAGTACAGTTGCTTTTCAAAAAAAAAACACCTTTGAGACAACTATTACCAGATGACTGAGAATCTCCACGGACTTGCCAATGGTTCATCTGTCTGGACCTCCCAGGTAACCATACAGGAATTGAGCTACATAGCTACCTCAAGACATCTTAAAATCTGCACTTCCAGATTTACAGGGAACTCTTGGCCACATTTAACACTGCCTCATTTATATTCATGATATAATTATATCTTACAGATACAGATTGCTGTGTCTGATCAAGAATTCTCACAGATCTCGCTAGATGTGTTTGGATTATACAGCTCGTATTGTACAATGGGAATTACAAGAGCTTATGTCTAACACATTTGGAAGGTAATATATAAATTTCTACATACAAAAATGTTCACTATAATAACACTAAAGCTTTCTCCAATCTTCTTGATACCTACCTGCCCCATTTTCTCCATAGGCTAAATGGGGAGGAATTGTTATTCGTCTTCTTTCACCAATGCAGACTCCTTGTAGTCCTTGATCCATTCCAGGGATGATATAGCCTTTTCCAATGTAAGTGTCATAAGTATGATTCCGTGAATAACTGGAATTGAAAGAGAAAAGAAACTGTGGGGAAGAACTGGCTGTTACTAACAGCAAAACCCATTGTCACTCTCAGCTAGGCCATTCAAAATGTCTATGATCATTTAATTAAATTTGGCCTGAATAAGGGAGGGAAGATCACAAGGTGCATAAATCCGGTTTAAGTAATAAAGATATGGAAGCCTCTCGTTCCTTTACCATTTTTTTTAATCAAATAGTTAGGATTTCAGAAGTCAGATAATTTCTATTTCTTGCTCCCCAGTGTAATTTTTTCTTGCTCTTAGTTTGTATTTGGAAAATCCTGCCTGAATAGTCGCTTTCTTGCTATACTGACCTGAATATACTGATCTGGATTTATGAAGTAAGAAAGGAGCAACCTATAGGACATAAACAAGGGAGCACTTTCTTACTAGCTATTTTTATTTGAATGGCATGGTAAAATAATTCACCAGAATTTGGTTTAGCAGTTTTTATCTTGCATAACGTAAACATGTTGTTTTATTTAGGCCAGAATCTATTATATGGGATAGCAATATTTGTAGTGCCATTTGCATAAGATTGTGATGTCATCAAATCTTCTGTCACATGTACCCAGTTGCTATAAGAATTCTATTTGCCAGAAAAGATCAGGAAGCCCTGATTCTAGCAAAAGAGGTACAACTTCAGTCATGCTGAACCTACTCATGTGGCAACCCTACTTTGAACATCGAATTTTTAGAAAGCAACCCATGTTAGGTAATGTCCCTTGACTGAAATCTATCACGTCTCTAAGCAACTTGTTTTCTTGTCTGATGGTGTATTTTTCAAGGTAAATTCCTATTCTAATTTTTTTTTTTTTCATTTTTACCTTGGCAGGTCATGGCACCAGCCAATTGCTGATGTCTAAAAGGCTGGGTAGGACTCATATCAGAGGTGGTATTCAGCAGGTTCTGACCAGTTCTGGAGAACCAGTAGCAGGAATTTTGAGTAGTTTGGAGAACCAGCAAAGACCATCTCTGACTGGAGATTTTACAGTATCCTTCCCCTGCCACGCCCACCAAGCCACACCCACAGAACTGGTATCTATTTTTCCTGATTCTCCAATTTTGTACACCACTTAAGAGTCCATTGGAATTAGGGGCTTATACATTTGAATAAATAAAATAAACATCAAGGAACCAGGTTGGAAGCCATACCTCCATACCACAAAGACTGTATGGGCATGCAGTCATTAGAATTTGAAACTGATTCAGAATATTTTCACCTGGAATCGAAGAGGGTCCCATCCACTAAAGTGCCATTATAATGGTACCGCACAAAATCTCCAGTCACAGCCTTGCGTTTGCATGTTGCTGGCACTTCCAAGTGCTCCAAGAAGATACTATCTTTTGGATTGTGCAGGTCCACCAGAAGAACATAAAAAACCAGAGATGCTTGCGGGGGGATGACAGTACCTAAAAGAAAAAAAAAAGCAAGGACTCAGCTCAGGCTGGCACAGATATGAATTGAGCCAGATAGGGTGATAACAATGCTTTTAAGCTGGGTGATACAGTATGCTGTATATGTGTAGGTCATTTGTGGACATTCACTCTGGAAGAATACAAAAGATGATATGTTTGTGGAAATAGATTTTGACATTCATTTAAAAAAATGCCCAGTTGCAAAGCTTTATTCATTGGCTAGCAGCACTTGTAGAACAAACAAAATTTAGAATTTTGAGCATATCCCAACACTGCACATAATCCACATATTTCTCCTACCCAGCTGGGAATTCTGAGATCTGCAGTTCCAAAATAACTGGAGGTTATTTGGTGGAGGATAACTGGGGAATAGTGGTAACTACAGAATTCCAAAACTACAAAGGGTCCCATGTAAGAGTAGAGCTAATGGCCATAATCCTCACCCTCTAAAGGTCTACTTGTCTGCATAAAGTCTGCAAATGATGGATGGTGGTTGCTTTGTAAGTCCACAAAATAAATTATCTGTGAAATCCAAATTAGTAGATCTGCATGTTTTTGTGATTCAGGAATTGATAGCAAAAGAAGAGGATCATCTCTTGATGCAGAAGAAATACATGAATTTCATGACCAGCTTACCATAGCCTTTCTCTCCATAGGCCAGGAAAGGAGGCATGACTATTTGCCGCTTCTCTCCAGGACACATCCCTAGCAAGCCTTCGTCCATACCTTTGATTAGCCAGCCTGAACCCACATAGGTGTCATAAGTATTGTCTTTTCCATAGCTAGGAGGCAAGAGAGGATGGAGAGAAAAAAAACATCGAATACTAGGTAGATGAAGCAGCTCAGGGAATGAAGGAAAACTGAGCAGCCAGCAGTGGTCCAATACAGTACCTTAAAAGAGCAAGAAATGTGGATGGCTCTGGCAATAAATAATCACTCAAGATGAAATATTGGTATCAGTCTACTCTTATTAGACCCTGTTGTAATTAGTTAGAAATTAATGACTTTGCAAAAGGATCTCTGCTTTCTAAATGTAGTGGAGTTAGAAAGTTACAGCATCTTGATCAATCAACTTAATTTTCTTGGGCTGGAAATGCCTGCTGCTTCTGTAACTGCAACTGTATACTTGTTTGGGGATTGCTGCTCCTAATCTGGAAAAAATGAAATTGTTGAGCTGATTATAGAAATTGCTTTCTTGGATATATTTTTTCTCCATCTGAACCAAGTCACCAGTAATATGTTAGCACCAGTAGATAACTGAAAGAAGTTTGCAAGTGACACATGATTTAGTGTGGCCTGAAAACTTCTTTCAGTAGAACCACATAGATCATGACCCTTGTGATATCATGTCATCATATGTCCAATTGTGGCCATTTATTGATTATTTTTTATAAATATTTTATTCTCAGCTGCCAAGAAATTGCTCTCTATACTTCAGAATTTCTTACCTGGAATCAAAGGGGGTTCCATCCAGAAGTGTGCCATTGTAGTAGTAACGCACAAAGTCTGAATTCTCCACTGTGCGATTACACTGTTGTGGCTTGTGGAGGGTGGTGATCTGCAACTTGTCTTCTTTATTCCAAATGTCAAGCAAGATGACATCAAAATAGAGAGTGGTGTCTGGTGGGATGAGACCAGCTAAGGGTTTGAAAATAAAATACACTATAATGGAGACCAGGAGAAAATCAGGTACAGTGTCCTTACACAGTATTATAGCTAGAAGATATTGGAAAATAAAATAGTGGAAAAAATAATTATGGGTAAAATTATGGGTCACGGAGGGGAAAAAAGAAATCTGGAAAATACTACACATATTTGTAATTGTGATTGAGAAGCAACTTTCTAATTTAGATGTAAGCAAAGTTCTGCTCTCACTATCTTTCCTTTCCAGTCAACATCACAAGTTTCATACTCACCAACACCGATGCTGCCATAGCCAAGGTGTGGTGGCACAATGAGATGCCTCCTCTCATTCACACACATGCCTTGCAAGCCCCTGTCCATGCCAGTGATGAGTCGTCCCACACCTGCGATACCTGCCACAGTAGCACCTCGGTCATAGCTGGAGAAGGAAGAAACTATTGTCAAAAAGAGTGAGCATTAAAGAATTAATCGTTCTAAATTGACCACTTTTCAGTAACAAAATGTGGCAGTGTAGGAACAGTCAATGAAGTATAAAACGTATATTTATTTATTAGACAAATTCATATAATGGTTAAGTATCAGTGGAACTCTGGGTAGTGAACAGATAACACCATACAAATTTACAAATCAATTAAAGAAAAATCTAAGTCAAGGACCCTTAAAAAAAACACTGCTTCACCAATGGGACCTAGACATGCTCACTCTCATCTTGTGAGATGGACAAAGACATTCTGCAAATATTCTGGCGCCATGCCATGTAGGCCTTTAAAGGTGATAATTAGAACATTGAATCATCTATAGAAACTAGTTCAATTCCTGTAGCAGTTTGCTGTGTGGGCATACTTCAAGGCATGCCCAATATTACATGAGTTACAGTGTCACATCTGGACCAGCTTCCAAATGCTATTCAGAATGTGTTGCACTTCTCCAATTATGGCAGGAGTGACATAAACCATATCCCCCAGTCTAGGAATACAAGTTTGCAAAGAGTCCCCTTTGGGTTTGTGCTCCTTGAGCAAGAACTGTTGAGTCCAGGAGAGCCCCACATTGTGCACCAACAATTGGGGCAGTGTTACCTCACCCAGATTTAATGATGAAAAAAAATCACTGAATGTGAGGATCCCTAAAGCCTTCTGCCCCTCAATCTTATCAGACTTTACTAAGAAGACCCAGATTCAAGTTTCCATTTGATCATAAAGTTTGCTAGGCAGCTAGTTTCTCTATTTCAGCCCAACGTACCATTGAAATAAATACAATTTATATAGAATATCATCTAACCCTGAACACTGCAAATGATTCTTTTGTTCCCTTTGAAACATATATCTGTCTCCTGTTGGAAGGTTATTCTACCCACAGAAGGATTTTCTCCATCTCTCATATTTGTATTGTTTCAGGTTCAGGATAGAATCCATGCAAATCTAAATAGAGAAGGACAAGACTCCGGGTGTGAAAAAATAGGAATAGGAAGAAAAAGGGCTGGAGAAATCAGGAAGTAAAGGTCTGATGGCCATAATTTACTTCATAATTCACTTTATATGCAAAAAAAAGCAAGTATGATAATGAGTCACAGTGGTCATCCATGCACAGACTGAACTGACTAAATCAGGGATGTCCATCCTTGACAACTTTAAAATTTGTGCACTTTAAAAGGGTAGCTAGGGCATTCTGGGAGTTGAAGTCTTAAACCTCTGGGCTAAACATTCCCTCTTGAAATAATGATGAAGTTGAATATTTTAGCACAGATCTACTATAATTATCATGCTGCAAAAGCAGAATCCATCTGTTTAACAGAGTTGTATTTCAACCTAATTATTTATCCAGATCATGGATGGATGTTTTAGTAAGAAAGCAATTCCACAAATCTTTTTTTCTAAGGTTGACCCCTGTTTGTCAAGCATAGAAAGAAGAAAGTGAAATATGATCTCTAGCTTCCGTTGCTCAGTGTAGAATGGCAGAATCTTACATTCCGAATGCAGCTGGAGGAAAGGCTAGCTAAGTCACCATGGCCTTTCCAAAATTGCAGTTTAAACAGGAACAAAATTTTATTTACCAAAAATATTCTGAAAATTTAAAGTAGGCATAAATGTGCATGCGTTTTATAGGGCTTGCAGCCTACTAAATGTATTTGGAATAGGAATTGAATTTTAGCTTGAAAAATCTACCCATTCAAAACTAACTTTTCAGTTCTGTTATGGTTTCATGAGGTGACACGTCTACAACCAAAATTGCGGATTCCATTATAGACACTACCTCTTTGGCAGCCCTTTGCAACCCACTGTCTCTTTTAAATAGTCTGAGGACTCTGGCTAGATAAAAATCAACATTAAGGATATTAATATTTAATCCTTGAAGGAAATATTGAAATGTTGTAATACTTTTGAATACTATATAGTTGTATAAGTAAAAGTTACAGTACACTCACACTCACTGATGATGAACTAACAGAATATTATATCCAGCTACTGCAAAAGAATTTATTTTCAACTTTTTAACATAGTTAAAAGCCTGGTACTTTATTTCATGGGGTTATTATGAATATAATAGTAATATGTTGGACTGGATTGATCTAATGAAAGATGCTAATTAATGGCTCTTAGCCAAGGCAAATATAACTAATAGAAGCCTTTCCTTTAATTTACCCATTCGGGTGCCACTGGGACGGTGGAGTGGCATAAAAAGAACGATAAGAGTTGTAGTCAAATACAAATGTTAAGCATGGAATTAGAGAAGGCTTGCTGCATATTCAGAAATCCCAGGCAGTGCAAATATGTGTGTTTAATTTGGGGTGCTAGGGCAAAAAATCAAGCAAATTATGACCAGAAACCCTGCTCCTAAGTTTCTCAGAGGCTGAATGAATGGAATTTTATAGCAGTTGCAGAATTAAACTCTATCCATTTCTCCAGTAGTAAATCTCACTAAATTCAATGGGAACTACTTCTGTGTAGATGTTTAACAGAATAATTCCATTAGACAACCAGAAATTGAGGGATTAATGCATGGTGCAATCCTAACTTAAATCCATTTTTAAAAGAAATAATTGTGAAAATAATTAAAGACAAAAGTTTCCACATCAAAATCTTCAGCAAACATAGTTTGACATGAATAGTAGATGTAATTATAATCAAATTGGTTTTTTTTTTAACACTGCAGTTCTGAGTGTTTCTCTTTTCAAATCTCTCATTCGTTTATTTGCAGAGATAAAAGGAAGCATGCATAGATGGCTTTTATCTAATTGTTCAACAAAGAACAAGCTGTTTCTAATATTCTGGTCAAGATATGGTTGACAATCATATGACAGGTTAACATTTCACCACCTATTTAAGCTAGTAGATTTAAACATTTTTAAAAGTTTGCCACATTGAATTCTCCACCATTTTGCACTGGCATCTCAACCCATTATAAGACAGGAATCCATCTTATCTCTCCTTCACTCAAATTTCTGGTTCCCAAGCCAGTCCCACCTTCTTTCTCAATCAGAACTGGGAATTTATAAAATTAACCCTTTATTATTCCAATAACATTCCTCCCTGCTTTGTCTTCTGCAACACAAATGCTGTGCGGTCACACAGAATTGATGTGAATGCTCAGCAATGCCAAATTTCTTTATTGAAGTCTAGCAAAACAGGGAAAAAAGAGAGAAAGGGTGTGGTCTTCTTTGCTTTTTAGATTCTTTTTTTTTTTTTTTTTTTCTGAGTTTAGTATTTCAGAAATACTCCACAAAAGGAAGAACAAAATGTAACTTCTTTTGTTTTTGCATTACAATTTATAGGAAAAACTTTTTTCCTTCGAATTCTGCTAATAAGTAATATGTTTAACCTTTTGGAATTCAGATTTAATAGGGCTAATAATGAACCCACGGCACTGTTCGTGACCAGCGCATCCCTGGTCTCGACAAAAAAGAACAAAAACAGCAGTTTTAAAAAACAGCCCTGACTTTTCCCTTGGTCAGTTGTTCTGGATTTACCGAGCCAGTACCTGGAGTCAAACTTGGCGCCGTCTTGAAAGGTCCCATTGTAATGGTAGCGGACGAAGTCACCCATCTGAACTTCTCGCAAGCACACTTTGGGGATGTAGTATCTATCAATGACGACATCCTCTAAGGGACCGGGATCTCCCAAGCTGTGAACCCCCAAAGAACTCAGGGCAAAAATAAGGCACAGCCAATTCATGGTCTTCCCCGAAGGCACAATTGTAGAAAAGGGAGAGAAAAAGCTGCACTTCTAGGTTGCACGCTGCGATGGGAGGGAGAGGAAAGAACGGGCCGGAGGAGGCGCTTTGCTAAAATAGAGGCGGCCGAGAGGACTCCAGCCAAGCAGCATCAATTCCGCCGACGTGTAAAACAACGGCTTGAGTTAGGATGCCCCCCCCCCCCCCCCAAATCTCAGAATCCTTGCGGGATTGTAGTTTATACGTTTCTGAGATTAGCGAAATCTCTCTCAAAAGACAGGAGGTGTTCTGTCCTGCCTCTCTTGCGAGTTGAATATCAAAGGCTGCAAGAAACTATTTGAAAACGTGCCCGGGCAACAAAAAGTCTTGACAAGGGACCCGGACTCGTTAAAAAGTTTCAGAGAAACCATTTTCCTGGTCCTAGTGCCTGCTGATTAAGTGGAAAATAGGAGGAGGCCTGCTTACATGGTCCCAAGGACCGTGTGGTGGAGCGGCAGAGGCAGCTGAGTGAGAATCCTCCTCAATTCGTTTCCCCCAAACTCTTCCCCCTCTCCCCCAAAAATCATTAAAGTATTAACAGAATCTGCTACCATATAGAAAATTCTCTGATGCCAGAGGATTGGATAATTTAATACATTTAGAAAATGTTAGCTATGAGTTCCACTATACAGTATAAATAGATTGCTTCAGAAGTTGCTTGCCTAACTGCGATAACAGCAGAGCAAAATAAGAATGTCTTGTGGATATAGTAGAATTTATATACTTATTTCCTAACCTGAATGCAAGAGTTAATCAGCATTTTTTTTATTTTTATCCCTTTTTTTTGATTATTCAAAGAGGCAAATTACTTCCTCATATTTTACTAGTATTTACAGATTTACAATTTGAAAGTAGAATTCAAACAGTTTTTTTTTGTACTTCAGATTTCTGTTTTCCTGTTCATAAACTGAATTGTTTTAAAATGTAAATCCTGCAGCTCGGACTAAAGCAAACAATATTTGTATCTCACATCGCCAATGCATTCCCACAAACGGAGAGATTCAATGTAACTTTTTAGTCATATAGTAATAAAATCAATACTAATCAAATAAAATACTATAAACAAGAAGAGTTCTATAAAAGACTACACATGAAAATAATTGGACCGGACTATGTTAATATAATTATGATGGGAGATTTTAATGGAATTGTGGACAATAAACTGGACTATATAGCAACAACAAAAAAGCAAAATAGAAAGACTCTCCCTAAATCCTTTTTTAAAATGACAGACGAATTAACTTGAAAAAATATTTGGAGAGAAAGAAATGTTAAAGCTAAACAATATACTTTTTATTCAAATAGACATTTATCATGGTCCAGATTAGATATGATCTGGATCTCAACAGAATTAATATCTTATATTCAAGAAACAAATATCGAAACAAGTACTTGGGCAGATCATGGCCCAATGACAATTAAATGGAAGGGACAAAAAAAAAAAGATTGAGGTGGACAATCTCAATTTATTGTCCATTTATTGTTTATTGTATTTATTATTTATTGTATTAAATAATACTATCTTAAAAGAAAAAGATTTTATACAAAGGATGGAGAAGGAACTTGTGGTGGACTCCCATGGAAAGAATGAGACACAGGCTGGTGTACTCGGGATGGGAGTCTAGAGCAAATTCTAGTGCCCCCTTTTATTGAGAAATTAGTACATAGTAAGCATTCACATTGTGGATTACAATAATTAGATATAGCACACAAAACTGTTTACAATTGTCTGAGCTGCTTAATTGTTTCTGGTGTTTGTTTTTAATTTCCTTGCTTATCTCAGTGACCCTTAGGCAGACATGTATGTATAAGGTCTTAGACTAATCATTACCCAATACTGAAGTCAAAGTTTATTCCCACATCTCCCCTGTTTTAGTTTTTTGATGATCGCGGATGCCTCGGTATCTTTTCGCCATTTGCAACAACAGTTCTCCTTCTGTAGGCTTCACCCGACACATTCCTAAAAGTCCAGGGAGACATTGGATACAACAGCATACACAAAGAGAAAGTATAAAAAGCAATATCACTCCAACAATTAGGTGACGAATCCACTTTGGTCCTGGCAACCAGCGCAAACTCCCCCTTGCATAGCCAAAATAGTGTCCACCGCATATCTGGTTTGCAGGACAAAGTCAAGGATTTTTCCTTGTTCTTCTTCAAGCAGCTTTAGCGTTTTAATGGTGTCTTTAAACATAGTAACTGTCCAATTGTTTAAACGATGCAAATCTCTATAGTTCATCATGACTCCTAAAGGAGGAATAACTCCCCTTGATATCTGTGTCCAGTAGTCATGATTCAAAACAGAGTTTACTTCCATTGCGGAACGCGCATTGCGGATATGAGCGGTCCCCAAAGATTTTAAAATGACATGAGATGGGATTACTTTCCCAAAGGTGCAGACTCCTTTCCATCATGCTGGCATGCGATCATAGGCCAATCGTCCACACAGCAACCATAGATTTGCTCCCAGGAGATGGCCAACCATATTTGGTTCAGCATAGATTAATCGTGCAAAAGATTCCATTAACATAGCCAAATAAGTGGGCGGTGGTGCGTATTTCCCATTTGCATATTTGGGCAACTGGTTTTCTATCATGATGGGACAACATGTGGCAGGGATAATTGGACACCCATTTTCATTGATCAAAGATATGATATCAAATTCAGAAATATTATGTACAAAGTAAGTGAGATTTTTAGTTTTCATGTCATCCGGATAAACCCGATTTCCATTGCCAATAATAATTGTTTTGTTACAAAATGGATATGTTCCCAAGTAAGTCATATTCTCTACTGTCTCATTGTGAGTCCAGCAGATACCCGCCACCTGTTGGATTCGGCTTCCAAGATGCAATGTATTTATGTTACTTTTAGTCCAACTGTTAGACCATATCCCTGAACAACCATAGCATTGTCCCTTATACCAGTCACCTTCGGCCAGAGGTACTGCAATCATTGGAAGCCCTGATGTTTTGTGAATTGGCATGTGCATACATACCCAACAATCAGTTTTATTATGAAGGTTTGCTAGCTTCCCCATGTCCTGGATCAATGTGTTTTTTTCCATTCCCCCAAATCCATCCTCTTGTCCCTTTGGCTGATGATAAGGACGCACACAGTGAGCAGGAACCCAAACAACTGTCCCCTCATCTTCAACAGCAGCGTATCCTCAGCCCCAAGTTATCAGCGGGACAGGTCCTTTCCACATTGGATCTGGTAGTCTCTTATACCGAACTTTTGGTCTTGGCGTACCTGCAGAAAGGGAGGAAGCAAAATGCCTACTGGCTGCTGTAGCAGCGGGAGATCCTGTCATGTTTAAAAAATTTAAAGTGTATAAGGTAATATTAATAATGTTTTGTATGTAAGGCAAGCCATATCCATCCACTTTCCCCGTTTTTGTTTTTGTGTGAAGGAGTGCTTGTTTTAGCGTCTGATGAGATCATTCCACAATGGCCTGACCAGTGGAATTGTAGGGAATGCCAAATTTATGTATAATTGATCATCGATGACAAAATTCCGCAAAGGGAACACAGGCTTAACACTGGTTATAGGCCCAGAGCCTGCAAAGTCAGTTTAACTAGGATAAAACAGATTAATGTAAAAAGTGAGCGTTTGTGTTGTTATACGTTACAGTAAACAGACAGCTGTGTTTTATTAATTATAGTTTTATATCCATATAAGAAAACATGGCACAAGTCAATCTACAAAGTTTGTCCCTTATATCCAAGCTGGATGGAACAAACTATGTATCATGGTCTATGAAATGTAGTCTACTTCTACGAAGAGAAGGTCTGTGGAACATAATTGAAAACCCACCAAATGTAGAGGAATGGGATCCAGAGGTTGAGGAAGATAAACAAAAAATAAAAGAATTTAAACAGAAGAATGAACAAGCTATTTGCATAACATTAACTGATCAGCAACTTGTTCATATCCGCGGAGAGCAAACGGCTGTTGGGTGTTGGCAGAAACTGAAGATTTATGTCCGAGATAACGTTGGTGCTCACATAAATCTAACACGGAAGCTTTTCAGGACGCATCTCCAGATGAATGGTGATATGCCATTCATTTGAATTCATGAGTCATTTGAATTCTATAAAAAGTATTTTTCAAGAAGAAAGAGCTTATTTTCTCTGAACTACACCAAGTCTACATAATTGTATCATCACTAAATGAAAGTTATGATAACTATGTCACTTCCCTTGAAATTTTGCCTAAGGAAAGTTTAACTTTAACTGATATAACTGGCAGATTGATTGAAAAGGCCAGAAGAAGACTTGAAAGAGATCAGTTAAGGAGGGAGCAACTTCAAAAAGAAGATAATGAATCTCCTACTGCATACGCAATTAAAAAGTGTTTTAATTGTGGAGGAAGAGGATATTTGGCAAGATTTTGTAAAAAAGCAAAGTGCCAGAATGCTGGCCAGAATACTAAAAGTAACCAAAATAAAAATAAAAATTTAGAGTTAGCCATGTATATTAACGGAGCTGTAAAAAATAATTTATGGGTGGTTGACAGTGGAGCATCCCATTGTATAACAAATGATAATAACAATTTTATTAAAATATCCAAGAGTACACAGCAGATATTGTTAGCCAATGGCTGGAAACTGAAAGCTAAAGGTCAAGGTATAGCATATTGTTCTTTTATAAAAGAGAATGTAAAAATGTTATATATACCACAACTTAAGTTTAATTTAATTTCAGTTAGAATTTTCGTTAAACTAGGATATGTAATTACCTTTAAGGGAGATAACTGCATAATTGAGAAAGAAGATAAGAAAATTACTGCATCTTTAAGAGGTGAATGTGTTAAATGATAATGGTTTAGAGATGGCTGACATGGTTTATGATAATAAGAAACCTCATGATGAATGTATTCACTTGTTACACCGATGGCTAGGGCATTTAAATTTTAAAATGCTGAAGAAAACTGTTCAACTATCTAAAGGAATAAGTTTGAAACCTTGTAATAAGTATTTGCAATGTTATGCTTGTAATCAAAGCAAAAGCAAGGTCATACTGGCAAATAGAGTTGGTGGATTTACTACCAAAGAGCCTTTAGAGGTAGTATTTGCCGATTTAATAGTCCGAAAAAACCAAGTGTAGGAGGTGCTCGATACATATTAAGTATAATGGACCACTATTCTAGATATGGGTTTTGCTATTTAATGAAGAGCAAAACTGAAACGTATCTAAATCTCTTTAATTGGATTAAATTTGCAGAAAGGAAAACTAAAAAGAAATTAGTAACTCTTATAACAGATAATGGTGCGGAATTTACAAATAATAAATTCCAGAATAGACTTAGAATGTTAGGTATTCAACATAAAAAGTCTGCACCATATAGGCCACAACATAATGCCTTTATAGAGAGACGAGGCCAAACACTGCAATCAATGGCACGTACTATGTTGTCTGATTCAGGATTACCTGACAATTTATGGGGAGAAGCAATAATGTGTGGTAATCATATATTAAATAATGTTGTTAATTCAACAACAGGTGAATTACCATTCACACTGTGGCATGGTATAAAACCTGATTTAAGTTACATGCACACATTTGGAGCACCAACATGGGTGCATATCCCTATACAACTCAGACACAAAGGACAGCATAGAGCTAAAAGATTATTTTTTGTAGGATATGAATCTAATCACAGATCTTATAGATTCTGGGAACCAGGTACATCTAGAGTTTACACCAGTGCTAGTGCTAAATTCCTAGAACATGTAGGATGGAATAGATTAGAGCAAGATTTAAATAATGATGTAATTATTGAACCCTATAAAAGGCAGAAAGAACAGACTAGTTATAAGAAGAGTCCAATTAAAGAAGAAGTCCACGAAAAACAAATAGGATCAGAACAAGAGGAAACTGTTGATCAGGAAGAGTTAGATAATCAAGAAGAGTTAGTAAATGAAAGTCCACCTGTAAGTCCTGTAATACCTAGATGTTCTACACGTGTAACTAGACCACCTGATAAGTATCAAGCAAGTATAGTTTGCCAAGTAACTAAAGTTCCAACTAGTGTAGATGAACTTAGGATGTATCCTGCTAAGGATCAGGAGAATTGGCAAAAGGCAATGGAAAAAGAACTAAATTCATTAAAGGTAATGAAAGTATATGAAGATGCCAAATTACCTCCAGGAGAAAAATCCATTGGGTGCAAATGGATATTTAAAGTAAAAACTGGAAATGATGGGACTGTTACCCATAAGGCTAGGTTGGTAGCTCAAGGATTTAAGCAAACTGCATCTGATTACAATGAAGTTTTCGCACCAAGTCTCAAAGCAACATCTTTGAGAGCAGCTTTAGTGTGGGCAGCTAGGAAAAACTATGTAATTAACCATTTAGATGTAGAAACTGCTTATTTACATGCACCATTGCAGCACACTATATATTTGAAAAAGCCAGTTATTATAAAAGACAATAAAGTAAATAGTAATGATTGTTGGAAACTCAAAAAGAGTCTTTACGGGTTGAAACAATCTGGTTTTGAGTGGAACCAATATATTGTGAAAGAGTTAAACAATATAGGTTTTAAAGTTGGTTTTGCAGATCCATGTGTGTTTAAAAGAGAAAATAATGGAACGGTGTCATTATTGTTATTATTTACAGATGATATTGCTTTGATAACTAAGACTAATAATGAAGCTAATGAGATTATATCATTATTAGCCAAAAAGATAAAATTAAAGCATTTAGGTGAAATTAAAAAGTATCTAGGATTGAAAATTAAGAAAACAAAAAATGGATTTAAGATATCTCAAGAAGATAAAATTTGCCAATTAATTAAAATGTATAAAATGGAACTTTGTAAACCAGAAAAGACTCCAATGAGTCAGGAAGTTTGCCAAACTAATGATCAAAGTCCCAAATTTGATAAGTCCATATATCAATCTTTGATTGGTCGCTTATCATATATCAGCAATTGGTCAAGGCCTGATATAGCTTATAGTGTTAATCAGCTGGCACGTTTTAATTCGGATCCACATCAATGTCATTGGCAATCATTAAAGAGAATTTTAAGATATCTTAAAGGAACAATGAACCATGCATTGTATATCGAACCAAAGGGTGATTTGAGTCTTAGTGCCTATACAGATGCAAGTTTTGCAACTGACATAAACGCTAGAAAATCAACATCTGGGATGGCTATATTATTTGGTAAGACACTAATAGGGTGGAGGTCAATCAGACAACAGCATATTAGCTTGTCCACAATGGAAGCGGAATTTTCATGTCTGTCATTATTATTCACTGACTTAATTTTGTACAAACAGTTATTATTAGACATGGGTGTAACTGTTAAAGAATCCATTATTGTGTACGAGGACAACCAGACAGCCATAAAGTTGGCTACTAGTATTGCTGTAAAAACTAGATCAAAGCATACTGATTTAAGATACTTAAATGTTAGAGAATCTGTAAATAATGGGCTAATTAAACTGGAATACTGCATGACGGAAGAAAACATTGCAGACCAATTTACAAAAGCTCAAGGAGTAATTAAGTTTAAAGAGAGTTGTAACAAATATGATTTAAAGATGGAAATAGTTATAGTATTATTATTTCCTAAAAGGGGAGAATGTTAGGGATAACATTGTTTACCCTAACTGGTTTAGGTAAAATAATAAATATGTTATCATGGTTTGTTAGTTAAAGTGTCTGCAACTTTAACTGTAGGAATGTAATTAAGGGAGTGGTTGTAATAGCACCATAAAAGAAGCAAAACAACGGCAGCTTGCTCTCTCTGGCTTGATGATCCCTAATTACTGGATGGTTTGAAGACTGCATTTTTCTCCTACTGGAAAGGGAGAGAGAAAGGACTGATTTATTTGTAAGTGAACTGACATTGGATATTCTACACGGACTTTGCTAATTGAATATCCTTGAATGGACTGACTAAAATGATACATGACTAATGGACTGTTATTTTGACTATGCTATAATCTCTAAATGGAATAAACTATATTTTTATAGCACAAGCGTATCTATTATTTTTATTGTATGTTAACTAACATACAAACTTATCTCACTCATTTATCTGTGTGCCTATCTGACTAATGCTGCACATTCTGTTTAGCTTGTCTCCTTAACCCTGGTTGGGGAACGCAGGCTTAACAGTTATGTAACATAATTGTAATTGAGATTACAAAATGAATGCACAAAACTGATGAACCAATCGACACGCTGCATGTACATATGAGAGTTGATGTTTTAATGTCTTGTTTGTCTTGTTTGTCTGTAGAAAATCAATAAAATTCTTTAAAAAAAATATTATTGTATTAGTAATAAAATCTCAAGCCCATTTTCAATCAATCAAGTAGACCCTATACCATTTTAATACTAGTGACTGTCCAGTCTCTTCTTTAAAAATCCCAGTGATGAAGCACGCACAACTTCTGACAGTAAATGATTCCACTGGTTAATTGTCCTCACTGTTAGGAAGTTTTCCTTAATTCCAAGTTGCATCTCTCTTTAATTAATTTCCATCCATTGTTTCTTGTCTTGCCTTCTGATGCTTTCATAAATAAATTGATCCCCTCCTCTTTCTGACAACCTCTCAAATACTGGAATACTGCTATCATGTCCCTTCTAGTCCTTCTTTTGTCTAGATTAGCCAAACCCAAATCCTGCAATTTTTCTTCATATGTTTTAGTCTCCAGGCTTGTAATAATCTTAGTTGCACTTCTTTGCACTTTTTCACAGTCTTAACATCTTTTTTTGTGATATGGTGACCAAAACTGAATACAGTGTTCCGGATGTGGCTTTATTAAGATTTATAAAGCAGTACTAATACTTCACATGATTTGGATTCTATGCCTCTGTTTATACAACCAAAGATTATATTCGTTTTCTTGGCTGTTGCAACATACTGCCTGGTCGTGTTTAAGCAAACCTCCAGTAGGACTCCAAGGTCCCTCTCACAGTTACTGTTTTAAAGCCAGGTTTCACCTAATTTATACTTGTATCTTTGTTTTTTCCTACCTAAGTGTAAAACCTTGCTTTTGCCCACATTAAAATTCATTTTGGGGGGGGGGGATAGGGTCTATTGTTTAAGTCTTTAAGATCTTTTTGGATCCTGCACTTGTCTTCTGGGTGTTGCCTATTTTTGCCAGCTTAATCTGCAAATTTGATGAGTTCTCCTTCTATTCCCTTATCTAAGTCATTCATGAAGATATTGAAGAGTTCCCTGCCTAAGATGGAACCTTGTGATACCGCATTGCTTACTTCCCTCCATGTAGATGTCTTGATTAATCTTGATTAATGGTGCTGACATGGACATATCTATGTACTTCCTTGGTTAAAACAAACAGGGAAGTGATTTCCTATTTGTTTTTTCAGGATTTTTTTAATTCCCTAATTTAAAATGTAACTTTCTCACATCTTTTTTCCAGGACCTATCAATGTCAGCTAAATACTGCCACCTATTGATAATGCAGTTGCTTAATAAAATAAGCATTTAAAGTTAGCAGAAATGATGCCAAGCCTTTAAGCTTACAAATGTAGTTAAATCTACTGGGATGTTAAAATAGTGCCATATAGTAAAGGCAGGAAAAAAATTAACATTGTAATAATTAGCATATAAAATAGTATGTTAGAAAATTTGCAGGCTGCACAATTTTGAGGATCAGGAACTCTTGGCAAAGAAGTATTCAGTATCTCATCTACAAAATACAGATTAACAGAGCTGGAAGGGACCTTGTAGGTTATCTAGTCCAACCTCCATCCACCCCCTGCCCAAACAGGAGACCCTATACCATTTCTAACAAATGGCAGTCCAATCTCTTATTGAAAGCTTCCAGTGATGAAGCTCCCAAAATTTCAGAAGGCAAGCTGTTCCATTGGTTAATTGTTCTCACTGTCAGAAAATTTCTCCTTATTTCTAGGTTGAATCCCTCGTTGATCAGTTTCCATCCATTATTCCTTGTCTAGCTTTCAGGTGCCTTGGAAAATAGCTTGAACCCTTCCTCTCTGTGGCAGCCCCTCAGGTTTTGAAACATTGTATCATGTGTCCCCTGGTCTCCACTAAACTAGTCATGCCCAGATCCTGTAATCTTCATGTTTTAGTTTCCAGTCCCCTAATCATCCTGGTTGCTCTTCTCTGCACTTTTTTTTTAAAGAGTCTCAATATCTTTTTGTATAGTGTAGTGACCAAAACTGGATGCAAAGTTCTACTGTGTTTCTCGCATAATAAGGCCGGGATTTATTTTTTTTTGACCCCCGAAAAACTGGCTAGGCTGTCTTTTCGGGGGTGAATTAATTCCCCCCCCCCCCCGTTGCATCCTCGGGTGGACGGGCGGTGACAGCTTGGATGTTCGGGAGACTTCCATCATCGTTGTTTTTCCTTTTCCCTTACTGCCGCGGCGTTACAGTAACACCATGGCGTTTGGCGCAGCCATGTGTGGCCGGTCAGGGCTCCTCCCTGCAACAGGAGCCCTGAGGAGACACTTGGCTTCAGGCACTCCTGTCGCCGCCTTCCCTTTGCCTTTGAAGGTAAAGCAAATTATTTTAAAAACCTCCGCTCATCCCACCAGGGCCGCACCGGAGCTGTGCAGGCTGGGCAGGGCCAGGAAAGCAAGCTGCGGGTGTTTCCTGGTTCTGCCCAGCCCGCACAGCTCTGCCGCGGCCCTGACGGGATGAGCAGAGGGTGCGGCGGGGAGGCACTCACTGCTTTGGTGACATTTCGGGTGCCTCCGCCGCCTCCTCGCCCATTGCAGGTGGCGGTGGCGGCAGCAAGTGAGGGAAAAAGAAGACAGCGCAGCCACCTTGCTTGCTTTCCCACCTGCCCGCCCCAGATGGCCTAGGAGTGGCGGCAGTGGCAGCAGGCGCGCACACTCCTGCTGGTGAAGGAAGGAGAGGTGAGGAAAGAGAAGGGAGTGTGGCAGCAGCGGCTGTCACAGTATCTTCTCATAGTGGGGCGAGGCTGGCAAGCTGAGGTGGTCGCACCAGAGAGCGTTGCTGCCAACCTCATCATGAGGACAAAGGAGCGGGATAGAGATTCAGTCAGATGTCAGCCTCGGCTAGAGAAAAGAGCCAGCCTCTTGGAGCACACCGGCATCTTTCCCTCTCTCTCTCTATGTATGAAAGAGCTCGCCTCACTCGGAGCATTTGGCGAAGCACATGAGTTTTGCAGTCGGAGAGGGAGGTGGTGGCAAAAAGGACGCGGCAGCAACGGCAGGATGCTGCAAGTCAGGACCTTGCATTGAAGCAGCCCGGGAGGCATGTAGCCACCTCCCTCCAGCCCACCTTGAGGATTTGCCTTTTGTTGTTGGTATACTTGGCTTCAGGCACTCCTGTCGCCGCCTTCCCTTTGCCTTCGAAGGTAAAGTGAATTATTTTAAAAACCTCCGCTCATCCCGCCAGGGCCGCGGCAGAGCCGTGCGGGCTGGGCAGAACCAGGAAACACCCGTGGCTCGCTTTCCTAGCTCTGCCCAGCTCGCACGGCTCTGGCGTGGCCCTGATGGGATGAGCGGAGGTTTTTAAAATAATTCACTTTAACTTTGAAGGCAAAGGGAAGGCGGCCACAGGAGAGCCTGAAGCCAAGTGTCTCCTCAGGGCTCCGGTTGCAGGGAGGAGCCCTGACTGGCTGCACGTAGCTGCGCCAAATGTTGCAGTGTTGCTGTAACGCCGCAGCAGCAAGGGAGGAGGGAAAGCAATGGTGGTGGAAGGTCTCCCAATATGAAGTGCTCCACCAACGCAGGCAGCACCATATCCGGGCATACAACAAAATACTTCCTAACGGCAAGCCCCCCCTGCCATTCCCACCCATGTTTAATATGGGCCTTAATTTGGGGGGAAGGGCTTAATTTGATTTTATGCCAATAAATCATGCTGGGGCTTCCTATTGGTGGAGGCTGTATTGTTGGAGAAACACGGTAGGTGTGGTCTTACTAAAGTTTTATAGAGAGATATTAATACCTCACTCTTGATTGTATCTCTCTGTTAATAAAATTTAGAGTTGTATTGGCTTTTTTGGCTGCAGCTGCACATTGCTAGCTCATATTTAACTGGTTGTCCATTAAGATCCCTCTCACATTTAACACATTCTTTGGCTCAGTATTTGAAAACAGCAATAAATCATGCCCAGTATTTCCTTGTCGAACCACAGACAACTACAATGATCTAATACATATCGATTTTACAGGAGACATTGTTGAAAAAGCACTGCGCAATCTAAAACCATCTATTGGACGGGACAGAATATGTGCCTGCTTCTTTAAAAAGCTACCTACTGCCATAGCCGAACCTCTAAGCATAATCTTTGAAAAATCTTTCAGGACCAGCTCCCTGCCAAAACTATGGTCACAAGCACAGTCATCCCCATCTTCAAAAAGGGAGACCCCAGCTTAATTGAAAATTACAGACCAATCTCTTTATGCTGCATCACCTGTAAAATCATGGAATCAATTATTAGCTAATCCATCATCCTCCACTTAGAAACAAATAACCTACTCTCTAATAAACAATTTCGTTTTAAGAAAAAACTATCATATAATCTGCAACTCTTGCACTGCAAAAAACATATGGACTACACAACTCGATCAGGGCAAAACAATGGACGCAATCTACATAGACTTCTGTAAAGCCTTTGTTTCAGTGGTACACGACAAACTACTCCTAAAACTAAAATCTTACAGTATCTCTGGACACCTGCATAACTGGATAGAAGCATTTTTGTCGAACAGACAACAAATGGTCAAAATTGGGAGCTTCCTATCAAATTCTGTACCTGTCAACAGTGGTGTCCCCCAAGGCAGTGTTCTAGGACCAACTCTTTTCATATTCTACATAAATGACCTCTGTGATCATAACAAGAGCAACTGCGTTCTCTTCGCTGATGATGTAAAGCTATTCAACACCACCGACAATATTGCTACCTTTCAAAAAGACCTTGACTATATATCAGAATGGTCAAACAAATGGCAACTTCAAATCTCAACAAATAAATGCTCTGTCCTACATATTGGCAAAAAAATTCAGAAAATAAAATACAGGCTGAATAGTCAAGACCTTGTTGATGATCCAAACTCTGTCAAGGATCTTGGAGTACTCATCTCAAATGACCTAAGTGCTAGAACCCACTGTAACTACATAGCCAAAAAGGCATTAAGAGTTGTTAACCTAATTTTACGTAGCTTTTTCTCTGGTAATATTACACTAATAACTAGAGCATACAAAACATTTGCTAGACCAATACTCAAATACAGCTCATCAGTCAGGAACCCACATTACGTATCTGATATTAGCACAGTTGAGAAAGTCCAGAAATATTTCACAAGGAAAGTTCTCCACTCCTCTACTCGTTGCAGAATACCTTATGCACCAGACTTGAAATTCTAGACCTAGAAAACCAAGAACTATGCCGCCTTCTGTCCGATCTAAGCATAAAAAAAAATAGATAAAATCATACATTGCAATGTCCTACCTGTCAATGAATGCTTCAACTTCAACCATAACAACACTAGAGCAAACAATAGATATAAACTCAAGGTTAATCGCACCAAACTTGATTACAGGAAATACAACTTCAGCAACAGAGTGGTCAATGTCTGGAATACTCTTCCTGACACTGGTTTTTTTCCCCAAATCCCAAAAACTTTAACCTCAAGACTGTCTACTATTGACCTCACCCCTTTCCTAAGAGGTCTGTAGGGGGTGTGCATAAGCACGCCAACGTGCCTACTGTCCCTGTCCTTTTGTTTCTTTTATATATTTTTTATTTTTCTTATATGTATCCATGTATTCATAACTATTGTTGTGAATGAATAATACCAATAAAGTATCTTGAGCTTGAAGTCAAGTGCAAGGGTTCTGGCCCTGCACTTCTGATTGGCTGTTAATGGCAGGATTGGATTGGTCCGTTCAGGAGCATCTGATTGGCCATTAACAGGCCATTCCTATTGGTTAACGGAGCTAGCGCTCCAGGTTTGCTATTGGTTGAACAGTTAATAAGTTGCCTATATAAGGAAGGCTATAGCAGCCCTCCAGTTTGAGCTGTCACAATATGTAAATAAAAAGTTTGAAGTTCACTGTTTTTACCGGCTCATCTTCATCATTCGCACCCATGCCCCAGACATAACACTGGTGACGAGGATGGGATTGGATGACATCAGAGCCAACTAAGACAACTAAGCACATGGCTGAAGTGCACAACGGCGGAACCATGTCCGGTGGCGTAGTACCACCCGCTCCGTTTGATCCAGCTCAAGAGGACTGGGAGTCCTACATGGATCATTTTCAAATGTTTTTGGAAACGAATAATCTGAAGGATGCCACACCTGGGAAGAAACGGGCGGTATTCCTAATGCACTGCGGCCCGACGGTATTCAAAATGGCTAAGGCATTAGTGAAACCGGCAGAAGCGAAGGCCATGGACTGGGACGTCCTCGAACCGCTACTAAGGGCCCACTATGCACAAACCATTCCAACGCTCGTAAGACGACACGAGTTCTATCAAAGAAACCAGCGGAAAGGAGAAAGCATCACCAATTTCGTTGCAGACCTCCGGAACTTGGGAGGCCTTTGCGATTTCACCGACCTAGAAGAGGCCTTGAGAGACCGAGTAGTCCTCGGGCTAGACGCTCTAAATGTACAGAGCAAAATAATGGCAAAGGGCGACGTCACCCTTAAAGACGCCATAGCTGAAGCTACAGCAGCGGAGGCAACCAAGAAGTCGGCTGCCCAACTACGCCGAAATCGCGCTCCAGCACACCCACCGGCCGGCGAAGTTTCACCTAACTCAGAAGGGCAGCTACCGACGGCCCACCATGAGGACCTCTCCTCGTCGTCAGACAGCAATGAAGAAGAGGTCCATCACCTGCGGTCCGATCGGGAACGATACCCGAAATCCCAGCAACCGTGCGCTGGCTGTGGGGCCAACCATTACCACTCCGACTGCAAATTCCGCGATGCGCTCTGCCATGAGTGCGGGAAACGAGGCCACATTGGACGGGTCTGCAGAAGCCTCCTCGGACCCAGCCAGACCTCAAAAGGAACCAATCTCCGCCAATCGACAGGGAATCATGCTGTAAGGCGAGAACCAGTAAACCACTCCTACAGAAACCGACCCGTGAATCGTCTAGTGAGACAGGAAGAGGCCCACCAAACACTCACTATTGGCCATGCCTCTTCACTAGACGCTAAGAAAATTCGGGTCAACGTGAACATTGAAAATCAGCCTTGTCAAATGGAAGTTGACTTGGGGTCATCTCTTTCAATGGTCTCATGGAAGACCCTCAAGCAACTCATCCCACTATCCAGCACCAAGACTTTCAATTCCAACAGCTCATGTTAAAGGACTACCAGGGGAACCGAATTCCAATCGCAGGATCCAGTCGAGTCCGGATTGCATTCAAGAACCGCACGGCGTACTTACGGTGATCGATAAGGACCGGCCTAGTCTGTTAGGCCTGCAGTGGTTCGCACCACTCGGCATTGAAGTGGCTGGCATTAACTGAATTGGTGGCAGTGACTGGGAGGAAGACCTCGCCCACTAATTCAGGGACCTCTTCGAGGAAAAGCTAGGCAAGTATAAGGGGACCCCGATATCCTTTAGCCTTAATCCAAGGATAGCTCCCATCCGCCTTAAGCCTCGTCGAGTTCCATTCGCTCTAAAGCCAAAAATCGACGAGCAGCTTGATAAATTGATTGCCCAGGGAGTGTTAAAGCCAATTGACCACTCCCCATGGGAAACGCCGATTGTGACACCAATTAAGCCGGACGGCTCCATTAGAATTTGTGGGGACTACCGAGCCACCCTAAACCACGCCCTGCAACAGAACCCATATCCGGTGCCGGTGGTACAACACCTCCTCCATTCCCTAGGGGGCGGAAAAGTCTTCGCTAAACTAGACTTAGCTCAGGCTTATCAGCAACTGCCGGTTGACGAAAAAACGGCACAGGCATAGACTATTGTAACACACCGAGGTGCCTTTAAGTATATGCGGCTTCAATTTGGAGTCAGTGTGGCCCCGGGGATCTTTCAGAGCCTAATGGAGAGACTATTGCAGGGGATCAAGGGCGTTGTCCCCTATTTTGACGATGTGCTCACTCCAAAAATCTTACAGGAGCGTTTAAGACTAGTATTACGAAAATTCCAGGAAGCAGGCTTGAAAGTCAAAAGAAATAAGTGCAAACTGTGTACCGATTGCGTTGAATTTTTAGGGTATTTAATTGACAGTCAGGGTATTCACCCTACCGATAGCAAATTGAGAGCAATAAAAAATACTCCCAGACCCCAGAACAAGACCGACCTCCAGGCGTTCTTAGGCCTCATCAATTTTTATAATGTATTCTTGCCGCACAAGGCGACTGTCGCTGAACCTTTACATCATCTATTAGATAAAAAATCGATTTGGGTATGGGGTCACAAAGAAGAGCAGGTGTTTCATAATGTGAAAAAACTACTGACTTCGGACGCCATACTAATATAGTACAATGAGACTTTGCCAATAAACATTACTTTGTGATGCATCGCCTTTTGGAGTGGGCACCATTTTGAGCCATGTGTTACCTAACGGTAACGAAGCCCCTGTTGCTTACTTCTCAAAGACGCTCTCGAAAACCGAGTGGAATTACAGCCAGATTGATAAAGAAGCCCTGGCGATCGTATCAGCTGTTAAAAGATTTCATGAGTACATGTACGGCCGGGTTTTCACCACTGTAACTGACCACAAACCATTGCTGGGGATCATCGCTGGGGACAAGCCAACTCCCTACATACTTTCTCCCAGAATAACCCGCTGGTCAGAATTCTTGGCTGCCTACAATTATTGGCTACAATATCGTCCCGGAAAAGCCATTCCCCACGCCGACGCGCTGAGCTGTACACCACTCCCTGAAACTATCAACGATCCTGCACCAAGCATCATTGCACCAATCAGCATTGCAGATTGAGACACTCCACATGCCGCCATTAACGACCTGTGACATTGCGAGAGAAACAAAACGTGACCCCATCTTAGCACGAGTCCTCACATGGGTGGAACGCAGATGGCCATTGGACCAAGTATCAGACGACTTTGCACCATTCAAAAGTCGTCAAACAGAATTGTTCTCGCAGAAGGGCTGTGTCATCTGGGGAGATAGAGTCGTTATCCCAGAATGACTCCAACAGACATTGCTAAGAACCTTGCACGATGGCCACCCTGACATCGTGCGCATGAAGGGCCTTGCACGAAGCTACACATGGTGGCCAGGCATCGACAGACAAATCGAATCGTGGGTTAAAACTTGCAGGAGATGCCAAGAAGTAAGCAACGCTCCACCAAAGGCAACCCCAACTGAATGGGAGACACCGTGGGGACCCTGGTCCTGCACCCATCTGGACTTTGCCAGGCCGACCAAAGGCCACACATTTTTGCTAACCGTCAACGCCTACTCGAATTGGCTCGAGATTCACCGAATGAGCAACACAACCACTGATGCGGTCATCAAAAGACTGGAAAGACTGTTTGCAATCCACGGATTACCAGACGTTCTGGTATCCGACAACAGGCCCCAGTTTACCACGCTGTCTTTTGAGCAGTACCTGGCTGACCGCGGTATCCGACATGCGCTCACGTCACCTGCACACCCTGCTGCCAATGGTAGGGCTGAGCGCATGGTACAATCCGTCAAAAAGACTCTTCAAAAGATTGACTACGACAACATCGATGAGAAAATCAACCGGATCCATTTCCTACAGCACATCACACCTCACAGCGTCACCAACAAAACTCCCACCGAACTGCTAATGGGACGAAAGCTCCGCTCCCACCTCGATCGGTTACACCCAGCCTACGAACCGGAAAAACCACTCGGATCCAGTATTTTAGTATTCGCGAAAAACTTATCGGGCGATCCGCTGTGGGTAGAAGCGACCGTAATCTGCGTAACTGGCCCAAGATCATACCTCGTTCAGTGCCCTGATGACAGACTTTGGAAGCGCCACATAGATCAACTACGATCACAACTACCGTCGCGCACTTCCGAACTCCCTTATGACCAAACTGAGGGGGGGGGGTGATACAGAGGAAAGCGAATTGCAATTTGAGGGAAACCTTTTTGAAGAAACTGATAATGGGACTGAAACGCAGGGACAGGAACCAGGGACCGGAGTAAGTTTACCTCAGGGAGTGGCCAGTGATATTGGTGACGACAGGAACGCGAATTCGGAACCAGAGGCACCCCTACCGATAAACAACGATCTACCTCAGCAGAAGTGCAGCCAACCGCCAGGCATTTTGCGAAAATCGAAAAGATTAACAAAACAGCCCTCCTACCTTAAGAACTATGGAACCGCGCCCCGTGGGCAGAAGCCGGGGGAAAGGGGTGTTGTGAATGAATAATACCAATAAAGTATCTTGAAGTCAAGCGCAAGGGTTCTGGCCCTGCACTTCTGATTGTCTGTTAATGGCAGGATCGGATTGGTCCGTTCAGGAACATCTGATTGGCCATTAACAGGCTATTCCTATTGGTTAACGGAGCTAGCGCTCCAGGTTTGCTATTGGTTGAACAGTTAATAAGTTGCCTATATAAGGAAGGCTATAGCAGCCCTCCAGTTTGAGCTGTCACAATATGTAAATAAAGAGTTTGAAGTTCACTGTTTTTTCCGGCTCGTCTCCATCATTCGCACCCATGCTCCAGACATAACAACTATGTTTTTGTTTTCTTAAGTTTTTGCGGGTATTTATATGTATGGTATTCAGCTTTGTTCAGGTATTTTCCCACATCATTATAGTTGTGCTTTTAAAGTTGTAGCAATGTTTTGACAGAATCTCATCTGCCATCATCAGGCTTCTGTGTAGTGTTTGTCTATGAGTCAGATTTCACAGCCGTTTCTGTTTTAAATTTGGTGCTAGCCTACGCTGTGCCAGAATGGTTTTTTCTTCATCCTGATTGGTTGGGAGTCTTGGTCTCTGTTTATTGGTTTTGGGGTTTGCTGTGTTCTGCTTGATTGGTGTTTCTAATATCTTCTGTCTGTTTTGTAGCTTTTTTTTGGTCTTGATTGGCTGGCAGCATTGTGTTTGCTGTATTGGAGGCTTTTAGTGTGGCTTGGCTCCAAGTAAATGGACAGCTATCATTTATTAGGAAGCTAGGTTTCATCGGGTGCCTGGTTGGGGTGTGTTTCAGCTGGAGATATCAGGGGGAGTCTATTTGTGCCCAGGTTTGGCTGTTTGGCTGGCTTGTGGTGTGGAATTTTTTTGTTTGAGAGTGCAGGCTTCCAGATAATTGACAGTCTGGTGGAGTCATCTCTTCTGTTCCTGCTTTCAGGTCTTTTTAAAATCTCTATGGCTTCTCTGATAATTCTGGGGTTTTCTATAGTGGCTAGGGTTTTGGTGCCATTGAAGTTGATGCTATGACTTGTTGCTTTCATGTGTTAGACTAGTGAGGAAGTGTGTTCCAGCTTTTTTACTGCATTTTTGTGTTCATCCAGGCAGGTATTCATTCTTCTATTGGTCTGTCCAATGTATGTGGCAGGGCATGATGCACAGGGGACTTCATATATGCCTTGGTTTTCCAAGTCAATTTTATCTTTGGGGTTTCTTAGGATGGCTGCTATTTTTCTGTTTTGAAGGCAGTCTTGTGATGCCTGTGTAGTATCTTACTGATTTTGTCTGTAGTACCTCTTATGTAGGGTAGGACAGCTGTTCCGTAGATCTGTTCATCTTCTAGGTCTCCATTATGTCTCAGTGTGCTTTTGTGGATCAAGCCGGTGATTTTGCTTTTGTGGAAGCCATTAGCTGTCAGTACTTTAGTCAGGGTGCATAGTTCAGTCTTTATGTGTGTCTTGTCTGCCAGGAGTTTGTTTCTGGCAATTAGTGTTTTGGCCACAGAGTTTATCTGTGCTGGGTGGTGGTTTTTACTTGTACCTATTATGTTTTTACTTATATCTATTATCTTGTAAGCAATTGACAAATAAAAATAAATAAATAAAAATAAAGTTATCTAATTAGCTTTCATTTAATGATCAGACTGGATTCAATTAAGTTTAGTGATATGCATACAAACTTTTTCAAAATGTAGAAACTTTCTTCTGAGTGGGAGAAAAAAGCTAAATGCGTGCCACTGAAATGAATGGATCGTTTGGGCTTTACCGCGAGTCAGACATGCACCGCCACCTTGGCGGTCTCAGATCGTAGGATCTTGTTTATGGTTGCGCAATCAAACTTATTACAGAAAGGAGGCAGGACTTGAGGAAACGAATCGCTTTCTCCCCATCGCGCAGGCGTAATGAGGAAGAATGAACGTCACGCGGAGGATGGCTAATTCGAATGTTCGCTAGCGCGGCGTTTAAGGCAATGGCGGGGGTGCCTTTCGGGCGTTAATGCTCGCTGTTCGTTTCCTTTTCCCCGATAGTAGCATTGGAGCTTTGCGATGGTAAAGGAGGACCGGCATAATTTGGGGGTGTGTGTGTTAAAATATAGAGAATGACTTGAGTGTATGGTTTCCGGGCAAAGAAACTGAGGAAGCTCTGTGGCCATCGTGGAAAAATCCCCCAGATGGTTTTCTGTTATAAGGTCAAAGGGTACAAAGACCAACGGTAAACGTAAAGACAACAAGCATTTGAATTTAAAATTTTAATTTGCCATTAGCGAATGTGTGAGCGTGTGTTATTGTAGAGATATAAGGCAGTATGAAAAGGAGGATTTGGTGTATATTAAAATATGCTTGTTTATTGGTTTAGAATTCGGCCAAACAGCCTTTTGATTTTTGGAAAGTTTTTGAAGTTCAGCTGCAAATCTTTTCTCTCAGTCATACTGGTTGATATTGTTTGAAGCAAAATACCTTGAAGCTTCATGGGACTTACTCCTAATTTTGAATATTAGTATTGAACTTTGTGGCCATAAAAGACAGTGATTCTCAAAATCGTAGCTACATAAAACTAGGAACATTTGAATAATGTTTGCTGCCATTGTCTTTGGTGTCTTTTTGGACAATGGTAACCATAAAAGTTTTTTTAAGGAGATGGGCAGAGACTGAGCAATAAAATAAAGGCTATGCCCATAGTATATGAAGGCCTTATAAAATTAAAATTCTTTTCTTTTTCATTGGGACTGTGGTTTACACAGGGATACGCTTATTGCTGTTTCATGGCATACCAGCTTATGACCACTTGTGTTTAGATCACTGTTTCCACTTTTATAGTTCTGTGAAAATCTATTCTCTTTTAGGTTTTATGCATACATGGGTATTGTTGATCCTGAATGTTATATAAGCTTCCTATAAATTCCCCTGTTCAAGGAGTATTTGCTCTATGAATAGCACCATTTTATTTTTATTTATTTTTGTGCTGCCCATTTCCTCTATGGGTGGGTGCTTTTATTCATAAAGTTATGGAACATCCCAATGGGAAAAAGTCATACTCTAATTTAATCAATTCAATTAAATGAATACTAAGGGCTAGTCGTGTGATGCAGTACTAGATTAAATAGGGTTGATTTGGATCGACCTTACTTTGAATAAAACCTTTGGTTGTCTTCATCGCAATGATACCTCATCATAAGATTCTGGAAACATATCACGTCCTACTGAAAATAATTATTTTGGATAATGGAGTGGGAAAAAAAAGAAAACAGAATCTTTCTGAGAGAGGTCACTCTGTTAAAATCATTCTTAGAACTTGAGTATAAAATTGTCCAGGAAGTTACAAAAAAAGCCTCCAAAAACACTGAGGGATTTGCAGGCTCTCTTGCCTTTCTTAAAGTCAGTATTTATCATTTCATTATCAGAAAAAACATTGGATAAAGGTAGGATTTCTGGTAAAATAGCAAGTTGAAAGCCATGACTACTAAATGCAAGTGCACTGAACTTGCCAGAAAGCAATTGGATTATTTTGTATACTTCTAGAAAAATGTTCTATGAGTAGATGAGTAGAAAGTAAAATTTTGGGTTTATATGAATGTTGACATGTTTGCAGAAATTAACCACTGCATCCCATAATATGAATCTAATAAGAATTGTCAAGCATAGCGAAGGTTTATTTATTCAATTTATATTGTTATACATCTGAATCAATGTAACTTTGGAGGATGAACAGATAACCCAACATAAACCAATTAAAATTGGGAGTGCTTTAATGTCTCAAACTGGATGTCTTACCATCATTGAAAGAATATTTGAGACAATGATTAAAGGAACCATGCTAGAAAGTGGAACACCATGAGTTTATGCTCTGCCTTAACCATGGAAGCCAGCTGGGGGAATCCTGCAGTTCTCTGCCAATGAAAATGGAGCTCAGGAGGCCCGTGCATTTTCACTGGCAGAGGGCTACAGGCGGAAAACTGAGACCAGGAGGTCTAAGCTGTAGAAATTCACAAGGCAGGAATAGTCCGAAAAATTCTTAATAAGGCGAGAGATCACAAGTTACAGAGATGTGTTGTCACGGTAATTGTAGTTAAAGGATATGTAGCCAATTAGGAGACAATTATTTTTTTCAGATTGGCATATTGAATAACATGAAATAAATGAAGCAAATAACAAATAAAACAAAAACCAATTTTGGAGTTATTTTCCCTTCACTCTGTTTATATATTACTAGATGCATATGAAGCTCTGATAAGACAGAAGCAAAGATATGGAAAAATTGAGAAAAGCAAAAGGCAGCAAATTATGCTGACAAAATGACAAAGATATTTGTTTTGTGCAGATTCACAATCTCTTCAATTCATATTGGTTTCTACTCAGTTGTGCCATATCTACCCCTTTTTGTTCTTGAAGTTTTTATTATCATGTTTGAAATCATTTGTAAACTGCCAAGAATCACTGATAGTTAGTTAGGTGGCAAATATGTTTAACAATGACGATGTAATCTATGTAAATATAGCCCTTTAAATAACCAAGAATGTTATAACTATGGAAATTGATTAGATTAATCTAATATTTCATATATTGTGTTTTCACTAAGTTACTTTTAAATGGTATTTCATGAATCTCACTAAAATTATAACTTAATGTTTATTTTGCACTGAACAAGTAACATCAAATATTCGTGATAATTTATTGTCAAGTCCAAAAACTTCATGCAGTATAAAGTATCTGAGCATAAAAATAATAATTACTTTTAAAATTGATGTGACATTTATTTGGTTAATTCAACTGACATCTGTTGCCAGATCTGTGAATGCAAGTAATATATGGAACCCATGAAAAGGTTCAGTGAAGAAGACCCAAAGGTGCTTTTTCAGGAGGCAACTAGACTTTCTTGGAATTTTTGTTTTGAAGATGTTTCGCTTCTCATTCAAGAAGCTTCTTCACCTCTGACTGGATGGTGGGGAATGAAAGGACTGTTGGAAGACCCAAGAGTGAAGGGACATAGGGCAGAAAACATTCTGCAGCCAAGAAGGCTCCACATCCATTTGCACTACTCAGGTGATCCTGAGGACACACTCCAAGTGACTAAAAGAGACTAAACTCCAAGTGACTCTCCAAGTTTGACAGGGCTGTCAAACTTGTGGCCAGTGGGCCAGATACACCACAGTCTGGCCATGCCCATGCCTGGTTTAGTGAAGGGGAAAATAGCTATGATATGTCATGTGATGCCACCATGACGATGCGAGTTTGATACCCCTGCTCTAAAAGAATGCAAATGACTAGCTGTCTTCAAGGAATATAAATCCTTCCATTCCCCACTATCCAGTCAGAGCTGAAGAAGTTTCTTGGATGAGAAGCAAAACATCTTCAAAGAAAAAACAAGAAAGTCCAGTTGCTTCCTAAAAAACCAGTTTTAGGACAACCATGACCTGGATGACTGACAATCCCTATGGACTTTTAAAATGAAGAAGAGTTCCTGCATTTTTAAATTAGAATTCTGTACAATTAGAATTCATTTTAAAAATTCAAAACTTCTTTTTTTTTTTGAAACAAATTTTATTAATTTTAAAGACAAACAAACCATCATTAACCATTGAATACACAAATCCTCTTTCCATTATAAATTTTACAAGTCGAATAAGACATTATTTTATACAACAAAGTTCTGTTTTACACCATTTCCATATGAATATATAAATATCTCTTAGCAAATTTCTCATTATTTCTCTTTACTCTTATTCAATTTCATTATTATTATTATTTTTTCCGATATTTATCCAATTTATAATCGTCATCTACATTTCTCTCTGACTTGGTTACCATTATTCTCATTCAACATTCCTCCGAGGTTTTATTAATTCTCAAACATGAACACACAAAACACACAATAATAAAACTTCTTTTAAGAAAGTAGTTTGGACCCAGATTACTTCTCTTTATATGGACTTCAATTAGCTTCGTGCTCATCTTATATACCATTACCTATTTTATTTACCATTCCATATCTTCTATATAACTTCTCCCCGCTTTTCACTCTTCTTAATTCTATTTTATTTAATTCATTTTAATTTAAATCATTGTGTTTGTATCTTTTGTCCATTCTTTCCAAATTATCCATTCATCTCATTCCCTACAAAAAAAAAAGATTTCTCCTGAAATCACTGATCAGAGTATGATGCCTTTCTATTCTCCCCCTAAATTAATATTTAGAATAACGTCCATTACCCAATCTGATTCTGCTTAGTACATTCTACCAGCTAACTTTTAAAAAGAGGAAAGAATAATAAATCCAAAATGATTAATATAGTTAAATAATAAATCTAAATATTAAATCTTGTAACATTCCAATTATCTATTTCAAAAACAAACGCTACAATAGTAAGTTTATAGTAACATCAATACAACAATCAATTAAACTCTTCAATTAAACTCAATATTTTAAATATTCCTTTTAATATTTTGTTAAATTTTAAAGTCTATCATTACTAAACATTTCAATATTTTAATCTTTTATTCTTATAACATTCTAGTTTTCTATTTCTAATACAAATACTACAATACCATCTTATGTACCTTGTAGAATCTTCTTTTTAAAAGAAATTATACATTACCCTTTATCCCTAAAAAAAATTCCTTTTTTCCCATCTTGTGGCTTTTCCCCCCTTTTCCCTTTCTTTCTTATCCCACCTGGCCTTTTTACCCCCCCCCCCCTCCTACCTTCCGCCTTTTTAGCTTCCCCTCTCTGCTGTATTCCTTTTTTCTTTTGCTTACTAACATTGTGTTGATTTTCTCTTTCTTGGGTGGTTTTTTAAGTCTTAAGTCCTTCATTTTCCTTCCTGTCTTTCTCCTTTCTTTCTTAATTAAGTTTTGAGATTCATTGAAGATGGCATCTTCTTCTTCTTCTGTTTCCTCCATCTGTTGTTGTGCTTGCTGATAAATAGCAAGCACCATTTCTAAAAAAGGGAAGGCTTCTTTCACAGCATCTTTGCCTTCTTTTTTTATTTTTCCATATTCCTTTCTAAGTTTATCAACAGGTAAAGCCATTGTAAATCTTTTCTTTATTCTTCTTCTTAAAACAACCAAGATGTTTCAAAAGTTAGAACAGTTCCCCAAAGTCCCAGAGACATCAATCAGTCCAAACAAGGCACAAAGTTCTCACTTTTTCTTCCTGGGGTAATATCAATAGAAGGGAAAAGAAAAAAAGCCCAAACTATATTTTAAAGCCTTATTGCAATTAATTTCTAGTCTCAAAATCTTCAAGGTATCTCCTCCAGTAAGATCTTAATATTTTTTTTTGTCCTCTCCCTTCCCACTTATAACAAGAAGCCAAGTTTTTACCTTTTATAAAAAGACAGGTTTCTCAATGGCCATTTGTTGATTCCATAGGGAAGGAGAGTAAACTTTCCCTTTCAGCAACTCAAATTTGCCGCTTGAGATTCTCCTTTGGAAACAAAGTATCGTTCAAAAATAGTCATAGTTTTCAAGATGTTAGGCGTTTCTTAAAGTCCTGGGTCAGCCAAAAAACTTTCTCTTGTAAACTTTCTCCCCTCTTCCTCCTGCTCAGTCTTACCCAGCTGCCGGCTTCTTTGTGGCGGCCATTATAGACCGCTGCTCCACCGTCTTGAGAAAAGGGGGGTTTGCCGGCTGGGGAGGGGGTCTGCAACACCCCCAAACCCTCTCCAGCTCCCCCCTGTCTTTGGCTGCCTCTGCGGGGCAGCCTTAGCCTCCAGACCCGTCAGGATCGGAGGCACCAAGACGGCTAGCGCTGCAGGGATTGCGCAGGATCATGAATCCCTGCCGCTGCCAAAGCTGACAAACCGGAAGTTCCAAAATTCAAAAATTCTTATTTTGGATACTATTGGTTAGCAGAATTATGAAGTTTGGTAAAGAAGTCTTTCCTTGCCTTTAAAATTATCTAAAAAGCCATTTCTTTTTAGTTTCTTGGATTTAAGAGATATTTAATTTTCCTTTAGAGAAAAAAGAACTGTGTTGCTAAGATATACTATTCTGTTTTTTGGTTATGATTATTAAGTCCCCAGGAAATACAGTATTTTTAGCATCCCCTAATAATTTAGCAATTTCAGCTTGTAATATTGATAACACAAGAAGAACAGCTTCATTATAACTTCTGGTGAAGAATGTTTTGAAGTAAAAATAAAAATATTGCTGTGAGCAACCCCTTTAGAATTAATCTTGCAAATTATTAAATTGTTCTTACAGGCCTGCAAGCTCCAAAAGTTGTTTTCTGTGGAGGCTGAATTTGAAGATGAGGTAAGGGAACACTTCTAAATCATAACTGGAAAGTAGATGATGAAGCCAGACCATTGAAGTAGAAGAAACAAGAAATTCTATTTGATAAAAAAAGGCTTATAGTCTAATCTAATATAGATTAGCCACAAAATCTCAGTTGAAATCTCACTGTTCAATTATTGCTTATTTCTGAGAATTTGAAATCCCCAAGCAACACTATCAGAATCTATATACACAACTGAAATTTCGCTTTTCATGCCAAGGCTTATCTTCTTCTTTTTCCATAGGATTTCTTGATGGCTGTGAGTGATGTGGAGAAGCAGACTCTAGACACAACATCTGCTAATTTAAGAGGCCTGAGACCCCTTTCTGCAGGGTTAAGAGCTTCTGGCAATACCTTCATGCCAGTTAAGGATCCAGGCACACGTAGCTTTTCAGAGACTATGCCCCCTATTTCACAGGTACAAAACTGCTCCAGACTTCAATTTGGAGATGGTATCTGCACTACTGAGACCAAAAATAACCATATGCTTCCCCTGATAAGCAACTTCAAAGTTCAAAAGGACCCAACAGGACCCAACTTATTAGCCAAGTGTGAAACAGGTAGCACTTCAGGCAAGAGATTTAAATTTATGACCAGGCCTCCAGCTATATTTCCCTCTGGGACTTCCCCCAGGGATGATATTGACAATGAACTTGTATTGGCTGCATGTATGGATTTAGAAGAATCTAGTATGTATCCAGAATCTTTCAGATCTGACTGTGGTTCCCAGAAGCAGATGAGAGACAGTGACTTAGAAACAGTCAAGAAACGACAAGGCACAAACACTATGACTCCAATGAATCCTGTTGGATTGGATACTTCACAAATGATAAAAACTCGAAAAGAAGTTGTTGATGAGGTCGTCAGCCATCTACAGCCAATGGGAGTTTCTTCAGAGTCAAATCTGAGGCCTACCTCCATGGATTCTGGTTTTCCCCAGGCTAACTTAGGGATGAGCAATAATATTGCCTCCCTTTCAAATTCCAGTATTCAGATGATAAAGCCTGTTCAATCATCTTTGGATAAATCCAATGCTGAGTGCAACAGTCCTTCCTTACCACTGATTAGACCCTGTTCTCCCTTCATTTCAATAAGTACTCCTTCAAGGTTGCCCACATCACGGATATTTAGCCCCAGCTGCTCTGACTCTAGAATGGCCAATAGTGGTGGTCAACTCCATATCACATATGGTCCTTCGGTGACAACTGTGGGAATCCCTCCTGTCATTCCTAAAGCCCCGAGTTTAGTTACAGGTTCTGGAAAGCCTCAGACTCCTGTTCTCACCAATCATCTTATCCGTTTGGTCACAGCAACCAGCAAGACACCTCAGTCAATGGCTCATGTTTCTCTGCGAACTAAGACTCGTCGCTTCCCAGGACCAGCAGGCATTCTGCCTCAACAAGTAAGAAAACACTTGGGAGATACAGTAAGTCTGTATATGAAAACATTGGTAAAAACCTTTCTAAAATATTTTAATCTACTTATTATAAAATAAAATATTTATTCCAGCTGTACTTTAATAAAAATCTATACTTAGCTATAAAACATAAAAAAGAATAAAAACTCTCGTCTTTACTCCAAAAAGATTGTTGGATTGAGTTATCTTCATTTTGGAGATTATTCAAATCTGGATGGATTTAATCTGTTGCTTAGGATGCCAGTACTTACCTTTCTAATATGTAAATACTCCAACTAGTACACAAGGCCAAATTAGAATACTAATATAACTTAAAATTTTATTATCTACTCTGTTCCAAAACATTTTGTGACTTAAAATTACTCTGAGCTGCTGCATATGTTGCCCTGATAAAGGCTGTAGCCTTTACTGCAAAGATTATACTTCTAAAGAGTTTTCTATTGCGTGTCTATTAAATCTAATATTTTAGCATGCTTTAATACCTTCAGCTTCTATAAGTAGGATGACTTGAAACACAGAATTTCTTCAGATTACCACTTTGAGTATCCTAAGAAATCTCTGCTTCTGTTTAAGCAATTAAAGAATGAGGGCTTTTAAAAAATATGCATAGGTGATGTACATTTTTTAAATTTTTCCTTCTTTATTTAAAAAGCCTAATGGGAAAAACCTGGATGAGATTCTCATTGCAACTCCCCAGATGCCAACTCACGGGGCTGTAGCAAAATTACGAACTGAGGTAATTTCATTGTGTCTTTGAAATTTTTGTATTGATGTTGAAAAATAGACTAGACTTAAGATACTAAACTTATTAATAGAAAATCACATTGCCTTCAATCTTTTTGTTAGTCTTTAAAATAAGCCTATAAGGATACTTTTGAGCAATCTGCCCCCTCATTACTAGCAGCTGCATCTTGGAATGAGGGGATTTTTATTGGGTCTGAGAGTTGGGGCTTGAGTGAAATAAGACTCTTCTTCCCACATCCAATGTCTAGATTAATTTAGTGTCCTATCCCTAACTATTCAAAAGTAGACATTAAATGTGTCGTGTGATCCTGTAGATATCTGTAATAATAAAATATATAATTTTCTCTTATTTATTTTAAAGAAACCATCTTGAAAATTTTGTCCTTGCAGGATAATTTGGTTCTGTTGTTTTTGGAGATGATAAACTTAATATTTTAAGGATGATGAACTGAATAAGCTCTCTCATGTGACTACTGTAATCCTGGAAAGTCATTAACAATAGAGAACATCTATGGAAGAATACTTTTCAGCTCATGGATAATCAAATTCAACTTTAACATTTTTGGAGCTAGAGCAAATGTGATAATATTTTCAATAGTTGAGCTATACTTGAATTATAACTGTACGGGTAGTCCTTGACTTAATCATTCCTTTAGTCAAAGTTTGAATTTACAATGGTACTGAAAAACGCAACATGACCAATTTTCACATGATCATTGCCATTTCCCCGTTATCACATGATCAAAATTCTGATATTTGGCAGCTAGCATATACAGTATTTATGACAATTGCACTGTCCAGTAGTCATACGATCACCATTTGTAACCTTATTAGCTGATTTCCAATAAGCAGTCAGTGAGGGAAGCCAGATTCACTTAACATATGCAGCACAAATAAAGCACAACTCACTTAATAACTGTCCTGCTTAGCAATGGAAATGTTGGACTCAGTTGTGATGGTAAGTTGAACACTACCTATAAATACACTTTTGTATACAAAGTGCATGGATGGATTTAGTCTGTTGCTTCAGATGCCAGTACATCAGTATTTTTCCCTAAATGCTTGATATAATTAAAGCTAGTGGGAAAGGTGAGTACATGGAAAGATAAATGCAGTGTTTCAGATATATAATTGGTTAATGTATCACCAAAATAAATAAAACATTTCTAAGATGAATATGTTGCTCTGCAGAAGTAAATTTTTATCTGGGATTCTCTGCTGTTCCTTCAGGAAATGTCTATTTCCCAGCAAACAATAGAAGAAGAATTTGAAAGAGGCCCATGGGTTGCCATGAAAAATGAATTTGATTTGGATGAAGGAGATCCATCCTGTTTTCTTCAGATATACAGCATTTCTATGGTACTTCGTAAGGTAAATGCTGAAATTTTGAATGGTCAACTTAATCTCCTTTATCAACTTCTTAATGCGAGACATTTTTTTCTCACAATTGAATGTATTCCCAATTCATGTTGGAGCTTTTCCTCTGTTGGTTTCTTCCATTCAGGCAGCTCTGAAGCAACTCCCAAAGAACAAGGTTCCAAACATGGCAGTAATGATTAAATCAATGATGAGGACTAATGTTGATGCAGGTGCTGAGTTCAAGGACCCTACTGGTAAGGGTAAAAAGGATTCAACCCTATTAGGTTGGTGAGATAATGCTTTGCCTTGTAACTTAAATGGATGCTTGATTTGTGTCATGTAAAGTCTTTTGCCTGCATCATTTTGAGTGAGGTAATTTTTGTGGATACCTGAACAAATGTGTAGCCAATGCTCTTTTGATTACTTAAAGTTTATCCTGTAGAAAATAATGGTACATTCTTCTAGGGATTCATTCTAATAAAAGTTATGGGAAAGTAATTATTACTGTGCTTTTCTGTGTTACAAAAGAAATATAGACCTTTTCTTGATCATATATTGCATGCATGTATGATTAGCCAAGTACTACAGTACAAGATGAATTATGTCAAAAGTAGCTGAGCCATAAAAATTATCCCCAAGTTTCCCAAATGGAAACTTTATTATTTTTATTATCTTATTAATTTCAGAATGTTTTTGTAGGCTATAAATTTGGGGGAATGTCTGTGTGTTGCCCACAGTTGTTATCATAAAAAGAGAACCTAGCAGATAAGAAGAAAGTCACCCAATTCTGAAAAGACTCTGGGTGGCTAAATATATAATCCAACCTTCTCTGAAAGAACTTAATACTACTAACTACGCAACCTTACTTATAGAACATATCTGACAATATAAACTCAAAACAATCAACTACTCATTTGAGATAACTGCTGTGTTTGAGCAAATGACAGATCACATGCTTGAATCCAGTTCATATTTTCTGTACAAGCAAATTAGAATTACTGCTAAATAACATTTTGGTAGATTCACTGTTGCTGTCATTTGTCTGGTCTTCTCTCAAATAGGTGAAATGCAGGGTACAATACATCGTTTGTTGCTGGAAGAAAAAGAAAGTGAATTTAAAATTGGTTCAGTGCTTTTGCTAAAACAGGTAAGGAAGTAAGAAATTCAAGGCTGGATGAGCCTTGATAATTTCCATGCTAAAAGTAATAATACGTATGTAAAATCTTTGATTGCACTTGACTTATCTATATTTCCTTGGTTTTGTGCTGTTGAGCTAGGATGTTTTACAAAATTTGAAGCATGTTAGAATAAGATAAATAAAAAAACAACTTCCTGTCCAAGAAACTTGTAATGTATATTTTCCTGCTGTCTGTTTCTAAAACCTCTGGAAGCAGAATAAAGTAAATATTTATAGTCTGGCAAAACACAAAACAGAATTAGTAAAACAATATGATTTATTTTGAGCATTTTTCAGTAAGAATTCTAATTATCTAATATAAATATTCTTAACCCCCACCCCACTTCCATTTGAATATTTAAGCTGGATGTCTTAATTCCCTCCTGTTGTGTTATTTCAACATAATGGATAGAAATCAGATTATCCACTGGCAATTTTGTTATATGTTACAAGGCTATTTCCTTCCTATTGTTCTTTAGGTTAGGGTGACTATAACATACATAGATCATTTCAAGCATCAGTGGAGAGGCAAGATTTTGATATATTTCATCTGCTGGCATCAAACTTTAGCATGCCTATACAAATTAGCATGTAAGTAGTGCTACATATTATTGTGAAAATAACTGATAAGTATCTTCACAGGTGAGCGTGTTCTCTCCATCCCATCGCAATCATTATCTCAATGTCACACCCAGTAACTTGGTGAAAGTATATTCACCTGGCTTTAGCAGTGGAAATCAGCTTCAGCCATACCAAGAGTTTTGGAAAACAAGTGAGACTGTAACACCACAGGTAAGAATGTGACAATAATGACAATAACAGTAACATTTTAATTATCAAAAAATTAGAAATGTGACAATTGTAGGAAAAAATGTGAGAAATTTCATGTGGATAGATAGCTGAACTGAGAAGAAAGCTTAATTTAAATCCAAGCAAGCTAAATTCAGACTCGTTATAGTGACTAATTAATGAGCAGCAGAAAAATATGCTCCCTTGAGAGCCAGTTTAGTATAATATCGTGGTATAGTAGTGTAGCAAAAGACTGCGTTCTAGGCCTCCCTCAGGCGTAGGTGGATAACTTTGGGCCAGTCATTCTTAACCTAACCTACCTCAAACACTTGCTCTAAAAATAGGAGGCAGGATTAAGTATGTTCCTCATTTGAGTTAAAATAGCCAGGATAAAAATTTAATGATGATGGTGATGATGTTCAATATATTTTTAGGTCTTCTTTAAAGCATATGTTATTCTAGTCCAAATTCGTATATTAGTCAGTGATACTTTCCCTATCAATGGAACCCAGGGAAGGGTTTGATGTTTAAGGGCTCTTGATGTTTAAATGCAGATTAATTTGAAGAAAGTGGTCTACAAGTATTCAGATCATTTAGAACATATATTATCTTGAATTCAAAATTGAATTCAATTTCAATTTCAATTCAATTAATTCAATTAATAGGCATTGAAGATATAATGTGATATTATGACTAAGTGTTCTGTAGGTAGTGGGTCTCACATTTCAATTTTTGAGAGTAATGAGCCTCAGATGATCATTTGAACAGAATGATACAGAATGGATGAATGATCTGATATGGTAGGAGCATCTCTGATTTTTCCTGCTGTTACTGGATGGCATTCATGGTGTGAGGAAATTGTAAATTGTTCTATTGTTACATTACTTTGTTACTGTTATGTTTACATTTCTTTTAATTTCTGTTTTTATTGTTGTAAGCCATGGTGGGATAGGCAGCAAATAAATAGAATAAATAAATTGTGCAAATACTTAGTTTGTTAGCTGTCTATGAGACGTTATATGAACATGCTGTATTAAAATTATAGCAGGATTCTCCCATAAATGCTGTGATTGTAATGGCCGCTATGGATAACAAGAATATGGAAGGATGTGAGAGAAATAAGAAGAGATGTCATCATGTATTAGCATCAAACGAAAGTCCATCATCATTACAAGAATCAAGAAATTATGGAGTAGGCAAATCTGCTGAGAGAGCCGACTTGGGTAAATAGAATGCTAAACAGTAATGTTTGTCTTCTTATCTGTTGTCTTTCCTTATTCATCTCTGGGCTTTTAAAATGGAAAATGACGGAAGCTTTGCAGAGCTACATAATGCTTGCTAACTCATATATTATCAGCCCTCATTATGCATCTATTTATTTATATAGCTGCCCAGCTTTAAAAATTTGATTCTGGCTGATTTAGAATGTAAAGAACGAGCAAAAAAAAAAATAGAGACTACATTACAGTGAAAAAGAAACGCATAATAGGTATCAGAAGCTCAATTATTACCCTCCTCCAGACAGGGGTGTCCATCATCCTGATCCCAGCACCTGAGAAAAAGTGAGGGTTTTAATGCTTTTCTAAAGGCCAATAGAAAATGTATGTTTTGGGAGTGGAGGATGGAATTGCTTCAGAAGACAGGCACTCCCACAGAAAATGCATACCTTTGGGTCCAATCTAATAACATAGTTTTATAAAGAGGACTTGAAGCATGCCCACTCTGTTAGTACAAGTGGCATTTGCAGATGTTGGGAAGAAATAAAACATGTAGGGCTTTATAAGAAATCAGGTAGCTTGCAACAGCATTTTTAGATTAAAAATGTATATTCTATAGTTCTATAAGTTGAGAAGTTACTATTAGCTTTATTTGTTATGTTTATCTGCAGTCATGGAACTCTTTGTTTAGTGTGTTTCATCTATTTCTGTGCTGCCCTAGCTATGTATTATAAAGGCCTGTTGTGCTTTTTTTTCCCCAAGAAAGAAAAACAGAAATTCTTAGGATATGAGAAATGAAAAGTTTTATTCGCTCAGTGTCATCTTAAATATAGAATGTGCTAACCATTAAATATGAACTTGCTTGTCAGAAAGCAAGTCTACATAAGATTTTCTTCGCTTCTCTTTTTTCCGCTTATCAATGAAAAAATAGACACTGAAAAAAAACAAGACAGCTTCTCGTTAAAATAATATATCCAGACCACAATCTCTTCATGTAGCACTTAGAATAGCACTTAGAATTATATACCACTTTACAGTATTTTTCAACACTAAAATATAATATAATAACGGAAGGGACCTTGGAGGTCTTATAGTCCAACCCCCTGCCTAGGCAGGAAACCCTATACTACTTCAGACAAATGGTTATCCAACATCTTTTTAAAAACTTCCAGTGTTGGAGCATTCACAACTTCTGAAGGCAAGTTGCATTGGTTAATTGTAAGTGTCAGGAAATTTGTCCTTAGTTCTAAGTTGCTTCTCTGCTTGATTAGTTTCCACCCATTGCTTCTTGTCCTATGCTCAGGTGCTTTGGAGAATAGCTTGACTCCCCCTTCTTTGTGGCAGCCCCTGAGATACTGGAACACTGCTATCATGTCTCCCCTAGTTCTTCTTTTCATTAGACTAGACATACCCAGTTCCTGCAACCTTCTTCATATGTTTTAGCCTTCAGGCCCCTAATCATCTTTGTTGCTTTTCTCTGCACTCTTTCTAGAGTCTCAATATCTTTTTTACATCATGGCGACCAAAATTGAATGCAGTATTCCAAGTGTGGCTTTACCAAGGCATTATAAAGTGGTATTAACACTTCACATGGTCTTGATTCTATCCCTCTGCCCAGAATTGTGTTGGCTTTTTTTGGCAGCTGCTGCACACTGCTGGCTCATATTTAAATGGTTGTCCACTAGGACTCTGAGATCCCTCTCACAGTTTCTACTATTGAGCAAGGTACCGTATATACTGTACCTGTGCATTTGATTTTTCTTGCCTAAATGTAGAACCTTACTTTTTTCACCATTGAATATTATTTTGCTAGATAGTGCCCAATGTTCAAGTCTGTCAAGATCCTTCTGTATCTTAAGCCTATCCAATGGAGTGTTGGCTATTCCTGCCAGCTTAGTGTCATCTGCAAATTTGATGAGGTCCCCATCTATCCCCTTGTCCAAGTCATTGATGAAGGTGTTGAAGAGTACAGGACCTAAAATAGAGCCTTGGGGTATCTCTCCATTTAGATGCAGTTCCATTGAGGACTACATGCTGAGTGCGGTTGGTCAGCCAGTTATGAATCCATCTGGTGGTGATGCTGCCTAACCCATATTTTTCTACTTTGTCTAGTATTAGGTTATAGTCTACTTTATCAAATGCCTTACTGAAGTCCAAGTAAATTATATCAACAGCATTCCTCTGGTCCACTAATTTTGTCAAAGAATGCAATAAGATTAGTCTGGCATGATCTGTTTTTAACAAATCCATGTTGGCTTTTGGTTATTACTTTGTTTGCTTCTAGGTGTTTGCTGATTCATTGCTTGATTATCTATTCCAGAATCTTCCCTGCTGATAGGTCTGTAGTTTCCTGATCTATTTTTTTCCATTTTTGAAGATGGGGACCATATCAGCTCCTTTTCCAGTCCTCTGGCAGTTCCCCAGTCCTCTATGATCTTTGAAAGATATAGTTCAGTGGTTCTGAGATCTCATCTGCCAGTTCCTTCAGAACCTTGGGGTGTAGTCCATTCAGTCCTAGTGATTTGAACTCGTCTAGGAGTTCACTTACCATTTTCTTCCCTATTTTAACTTGTGTTCCTAATCTGTTTTTTGTGGTGCTGTTTTTGATAGGTTGGGCTGTTTTTTCCTCTCTGGGTGGTTTACAGATGTCATCACATATTCCCAGCAATCTAGTCGTTAGTTTACCAATCTTTTACCAAGACTGATTTAACCATGAAGTAGTCAGGATCAAACTCCTAGCATGGGCAGAGTTAGCCTGCAATACTGCATTCTAAGCACTGTGCCACCATGGCTGATGTAGCCCAGAGTGATTATTGTTAAAAAATTGGTCTCACTTCTCATTTTATCCTTGTAGATGATCTGGACCAGCTTCTTGGTGAACTTCCTGATGATTTTTTCTCCTGCTTGGAAGAACAGAACACTTTATGACAGCTCACTAATCCTAAAAGATCTTGCTGGGTAGGATCATGGACTTATTCTTGTGTTCATGAGCCCTTTTGTACCATGAGATAGGCTTCCTTGCAGGGGCACTTTCTAATCTCTAAAAAAAATCCCCTTTATAAATTAGACATACATTGCCCTTTATGGGATTAGATAAAAAATAGACTTGAGTAGCAAGATGGTTGGTTGTTAAGCTAATGTTCCTGTGAATGGAAAGACTTGCCTATATTTTTGCACACTAGTACTGAGGCCCTGCACCACACCTTATTACAAACTTGTCTATTCAGAAAATAAATTTTGCCAGGCTATTAGAATGACCAACAATGACTTTTTAAATTAACAAGTAACTGTTACTTTATTTGGATTGAAATTGCGTTAGGTATGTATTGGATGTTTACTTTAATGTTAAGTTATATGCTGTTTCAGACATAACAAACTGTCTTCTAACTGGTCTTCTAAAATAATAAAAACACTGTTAACTGATACTGTCTGAAAAATAAATATGAAAAATATATGTTGTTTTCTGAAGCTTAACAAAAATTTGTCTATTTTAAAGTTTATTTTATTGATTGATTGTTTTTATCCCACTTTTATTTATGGAGATGACCATACACAATACTTCTGTTTTCCTCACAAAAACAAATCTGTGAGTTGGGTTGAACTGAGAGATAGTGACAAGTCCAAAGTCATTTTTGGCTTTTATACCTAAAATGGAATTAGAGCTCACAATTTTTTGGTTTCTAGACTACCACCTTAAGGCCAGGGATGTTTTGCAAGTTGACACACTACACCAAATGGACTCTTTTTTATTAATTTCTTTCATTTCAGCTATTGCCTACCTCCCTTTTAATAATGTTCATGTAGAATTTTTTCAAAACTTTATGGAAATAGTTGGTTTTTCTGTTAGGTAATGTCATATCATTTGAACTCAGGATGCAGTGAAAATTACAACATTTTTGCACATACATACCACAATTCCATTTTTAAAATTCCATATATTCATTGCATATTCAAACAGAAAAAAAAGTCTTGCTACATACAAAGAGATACATGTGAGGGTCTCTAAATGCACAAAATCTTGGGTATTATAACTGAATGGAATAAATTCAATTCTCATTTTAGCTTTTGGAAAGTTAGAAAAAAAGAAATAAAAAGCAAAATAATTTTTTATTATATAGCAATAACACTTAGATAGTAGCATATAGATGGAAAAGGACTTTGGCTATAGCAATAGCACTTAGACTTATATACTTCTTTAGAGTGCTTTACAGCCCTCTCTAAACGGTTTACAGAGTCAGCAAATTACCTCCAACTATTTGGGTCCTCATTTTACCTACCTCGGAAGGATGGAGGACTGAGTCAACCTTGAACCTGGGGAGATTATTGGTTCCAATCTTTTCATTTTAAAAGTCTATATTTTCCTACCTTCTAAGTAATTTATTACTTCAAATACATTTATAATACACCACATTACCTTGCAGAATCCCCTTTCTTAATCCTTATCTAACCATTATCTCTATGTCTTTTAAATAAACAATATTTATTTTCATTTTTGTTTGATTTACATATTTCATTACTTCCTGGTTCTTTTTCTTATTACTTCTTTTTTCCTTCTTTTTTCCTCTCCTTTTCTTACTCCAGGTTTTATCCCCCTCCCTCTTTAAAGGTTTCTTCTGTAATTCCCTTTTCTGCCATTTCCTTTTACTTTAAATGGCTTTCAATACATTCCCCTTTTTAATTGCCTCCTCAAATCTCCAAGTTTTAATTCTCATTCTTTTCCCCCTTTGCTTTAATATTCATTGCTCCAATTATTTGCTGAAGATGGCCTCTTCTTTAATCAACTCCTCCCCCTCTGACACTCCTTGTTCTTCGTACTCCAGAATCGCCATTTCTAATGATTGTAAGGCAAGACAGCATGACTCACCTCTTTCATGTAGCGTTTATTTTATGTTTCTTAGTTCCATTTTTAATTCCGAAAAAAGTTCTGCCATTTTTAAACACTTCTATTATATATTTTTAATCTTTCTTTATTCTTTAAGTCCAAACCAATTGTCCAGTAATTTAATTCGACCAGCGTCTTTGATATTTATTTCCAATGATCAGCTTTTATTAACCCCTCTTTAATTTTTCCCAAATTCATCAAATAGTCCAAGATCCATAAATTTAAGTTTATGCCAAGATCACTAAATAGTCCCAGAGAAATTTCTTCACACTTTTCTTTTATTTTGATGTTCTGTATTTCCACTTTCTACTTTTCCAGGATTTTTATTTTATTGTAACAAAGTTTCTCTTATTTTGTATCAAATTCCACTTTTAAAAGAGCCAGGCGGTTTTTTTAAAAATAAACTTTATTGAATTTTTATTACATTAAAAACATAAAAAATATATCACTCAATAACAGCAATTTGTGGTGCTTATCATATAACAATAATTTGTGCTCTATTTACAGGTATTGATTTATGTGTAATTACATTCTTATTTTATCTATTACTTAAATTTGATAACTATCTATCTTTAATCTATCTCCATTCTATCCAGCTATACTATTATTCTCACACCTTATAAAATATTGAAGCTTCTTTATCTTTTAAACTCAGCGTTAATTTGTCCATTTCAGCACAGTTCATAACTTTTTGTATTTCCAGTTACTTTGAAGGTATATCTGGCTATTTATTTCCAGCATTGGGTAAAGGCAATTCTAGCAGCAGTCAGTATATGTAAATAATAAGTATTTTGTGCTCTTTACATTTTTTTTTTGAAGATTCCCAATAGGAAGAGTTCCGGTACTAGATCTAGTTGTTTGTTAGTAATTTTCTGTTACCAATCTTTGATTTTAAGCCAGTATTTTGGAGCCTCTGGGCAAGACCACCACATATGGTAGTATGTTCCTTCTTTTTTTTTTTGCATTTCCAACATATGGGACTAATTTTGGGATACATTTTCACCAATCTTGAAGGGGGTAAGTGCCACCCACAGAACATTTTGTATGCATTTTCTTTGTATGCTACTGATTTTGTTAATTTGTGATTTCTATTCCATATGGTCTCCCAGTCTGATAATTTTATGTTATGTCCAATATTTTGACCCCATGCAATCATGCATCCTTTTACTACTTCTTCCTCTAATTCTACTTCCGGAAGGTATTTATAAATTTTAGTAATATTTTTTTTATCTGGGCCTAATAAAATTTTGTCTAATTATTGTGGTTTCAGGTATATTCCATGATCCTTTGTGTCTTTTTTATATTGGCTTTGTATTTGGAGATAAACTCACCAGTCTACTTGTAGCCCTTGTTCTTAGAGCTCTTGTATTGTTTTTAAATTTCCGTGAATATCCAATAAGTCTTTATACTTTAATATTTTGTTCAGGTCTAAATTATTTGGGTGAGTCGTCACTTCCATTGTGGATAGCCAGATTGGGATTTTTATATAATGTTTCTTTTTAACTTTGATCCAGTTGTTTATTAACGAATCTCTAATCAGGTGTCTGTGGAAATATTTTTGTTTGTGGGTCCTGTATCCCAGAGAAAGGCATGCTAACCTCTCTGCAGGTCATGACCTTCTATAGTTAATATTCTTTTATTCTTTAAATTAATCCAATCGTTTAGCCAAACTAATATTGCTGCACTATAATACAGTTCCCAGTTTGGCAATCCAAAGCCTCCTCTGCTCTTTATATCTTGTAGTAGTTTCATTTTTATTGTGGGTTTTTTATCCTGCCAAATAAATTTTGCTGTTATTTTATTAAGGTTATTGAAAAAGGTCTTTTCTAATTTAACTGGAATGGTTTGGAATAGATATAGAAATTTTGATAATATAGACATTTTTATGGCTGCTATTCTTCCTAGCAATGACAGTTGCATTTTGGTCTATAATTCTAAGTCTTTTTTTGTTTGTTGTAATAGCTTATTATAGTTATTCTCCTTTATTGCCTTACAGTGTACTGTCAGATATTTAAATATTTAATTTTAAATATTAAAATATTTGTCCCAAATATTTAATTTTTCTTGTTTGAAGTCCAATCACTCTTTCTAATTCTGTTGTTTCTAGATCTGTTAATTTTTTTCTAAAAGTTTTGTTTTCTATCCATTAATTTTCAATCCTGCCACAGCTCCATATCTTTCCAATTCCTTAATTAATACTTGTCCTTTTTCTATCGGGTCTTCAATAATAAAAGCCATATCATCTGCAAATACTTTGCAGCTTATATTCTTCATTTCTACTTTTCAAACCTTTTATTTCTGAATTTTGCCTAACTCATTCTAATACTGTGTTTCTCCAACAATACACTCCCCCACCATAGGAAGTCCCAGCATGTTTTCTAGGCATAAAATGAAATTAAGCCCCTCCCCCCAAATTTAGGCCTATTTTAAAACATGTAAAATGGGAGGGAAGGGCAGGGGGGTGACTTGCCATTAGAAGCGCCCCACGGGTAACCATGCCTTCTCCTAACGGCTGATCATGGCAGAACGCAGAGGGTTCCCTAACCCCGCCAAGCGCCTTTGCTGCAGGCCTGGGTCAGCGGGTGGGTGTTGGTGTCGTGGATGTCCACCAGCAGCATTTCAGCCATTTCTCGGGCCTCTGTAGCTTCCACGGTTCCCGCCCCTCTTTTGCCAGAACCGTCTCCAACAGCGTCTGAGTCACTTCCGCTTTTCCCCTTGTCCCCGTCCCCTCAACCACAGGGAAAAAAACATTTTGAGGTATCTGGGAGCGCCATCCGGTGTGTTTTCGTTTAATCCTGAGCAGCTGGTTGGGCACGAGAAGAGCCGAGCAAGCGTCTCTGCCGCTGCTACCCTTGGTGCTCCAGCCTCGGACTCTGCAAGTTTCCAAAAGTCCTGGTGCGCAGCCCGTTCCTGCATTCCAAGTACACCCAGGCTGAGCTGCAGCTGTCCCTCTCTTGCTAGCGCTGTCTCCAACTACAGCGGCAGCAGCAGCAGGAACAGTGAAAGCTTCTCAGGTGGAGGAGCCGCCTCCATAACTTCCACAGTTCCTGCTGCTGCTGTTGTTGGAGATGGCGCTGGCGAGAGACAGCAGCAGCTCAGCCTGGATGCACTTGGAATGCAGGAATGGGCTGCGCACCAGGACTTTTGGAAACTTGCAAAGCCTGAGGCTGGAGCACCAAGGGTAGCAGTGGCAGAGACACTGGCTCGGCTCTTCTTATGCCCAACCAGCCGCTCGGGATTAAACAAAAACACACTTCGGGAACCGTGGATGCTATGGAGTCCCGAGAAGCAGCTGAAACGCTGCTGGTGGACATCCACCCTGCCGCCCACTGCTGACCCAGGTCTGCAGCAAAGGCACTTGGTGGGGGTAGGGAGCCCTCTGCTCTGCCATGATCGGCCGTTAGGAGTGGTTGGTGGCGAGGCGTGGCCACCCGCGGGGCGGTCTAGGCGAGGGTTCGTAGGGGAAGAAATTAATTCACCCCCGCAAAGATATCAGCCATTTTTTCGGAGCTCAAAAAAAAAAAAACCCACCTGGCCTTATTATATGAAAAACAGAGTAGTACTTCTAGTGATAATATAAAGAGCAGAGGAGACAGAGGACAACCTTGTCGGACTCCTTTCTCTATATTTAAAGTTTGGGTGTTTTCTCCGTTTATTTGCAGGAAATTGCTGTTAAAATATTCTCAAATTTGGTGCTGAAATTCATATCATAAATTTGCTGAATCATGAATTGCCAATTAAGGTTGTCAAAAGCCTTTTGAGCATCCAAGAAAACAAAGGCTACCTGTTTTTCCAGGTAGGCTTCATAATATACCAGACTATCCATTATTATTCGTAAGTTATTCCTAATTTGTCTGTTTGGGAGAAACACATTTTGGTCTGAATGTATATAATGATTCAGAATTTTCTTTAATCTATTAGCAATAATGGTAGTGAATATTTTGTAATCTACATTCAGCAATGAAATTGTTTTGTATCATTCTGACATCTGAGTCCCCCTTCAGTATTAGCAAAATTAAAGATTCTCTCCACGTGTCTGGCATCTTAGCAGATGTTAATACCTTGTTATATAAATCCACCATTATTAGATCTATTTGTTCTTCTATCGCTCTATAAAATTCTTCTCGGAAACCATCAGGACCTGGGGTTTTGTTACTTTACTTGGCTCTTATTGCTTGCTTTAATTCTGTCATAGTTATATCCTTTGTCAAAGATTCTTTCATCATTAATTTCTCAATTTCTTTTTTCTCTTAGATATTCCCTTCATCTTCATCTACTCTCTTTCTTATACAAATTCTCAAAATATTTATGTGCAATCTCTTTTTTCTTCTCTGTTCTGTGTTGATAATTTCTACTTTCATCTTGTAAGTTGGTAGATGAGTTTTCTCTTTCTCTTTTTTGAATTTATAAGACAGCCATCTGCCAGGCTTGTTTGCTTGTTCAAAATATATTTGCTTGGTTGCCTTCAAGTTTCTAACCAATTCTTCCTGTTCAACTAAATTAAGTTTGTGTTTATAGAGAGTCAGTTGTTCTTGTAATTGAGCATTTGTGGGGCATTCTGTAATTTAGTTTCTAGTTTCTTAATTGTTTGGTATAAATTATTTTGTTGGGCATGTTTTTCTTTTTTTTCTTTTTTTGCAGAGTGGGATATTATAATTCCCCTTGTAACAGCTTTCATAGTATCCCATAAGTTTTGAATAGTTGTATATTGGTGATTATTTTCTTTAAAAAAAAAGATTAATTCTTAAGTTTCTTTATAAATTCCTCGTCTTTTAATAATTGAGAATCTAGAGTCCATCTTCTCCTTGGTTTTTTCCTACCATTCCAATTGATTCTGAGAGGATTGTGGACTGTCCAAGAGTTTGGTATAATTTCTACTTTTGCCACTTCTACTAAATCTCCACTTATCCATGCCATGTCAATAAGTGACCATGACTGGTGAGGATTTGAATAGAAGGTAAATTGTCTCTTATCTGGATTTAGTTTTCTCCATATGTCTATTAAATATAATTCTTTGATCATTTCTACATATATTTTAGGTAGTTCTCTTTTCTTTTTCCTTCCCTTCTTATTCCCCCCATTATAGTCTTTTTGATAATCTGTTACAGCATTATAATCCCCTATAATACAAATATTTTCCTTTCCAATTCAATAATTTTAGCATATAGAGCTTTATAAAATTCTTTTTGGTTGTCATTAGGGGCATAAATTACCACTAATAGAATTTTTTTAAAGTTTATCTGTATTTCTATTGCCAGAACTCTTCCTTTGGGATCTGCAAATATTAAATTTGCCTTTATCTCTTCTTTGATGTAAAACTGCTATTCCATTCTTTTTTTCATTATCTGCAGAAACCATAAACAATGTCCCTAATTTAGGGCAATCTAGATATTTTTCATCTGTTTTCAAAATGTGTATTTCCTGTAAACAAATAATATCTGCATTTTGTTTTATTAACTTTGCCAGAATCCTTTGTCTTTGAGTTTAGACCATTTATGTTGATGGATAAGAGTTTCGCCTCTTTTTCCATAGTACTAATTATATCTGGTTCTTTGTCTTCTGATCTCTCTTATTTCCCTTTGTGTTATGTTCATTGATTTAAGGTCTTCTCTTTCTTGTTGTTGGTTAGTTTTTCATACTTCTTGTTTTTCATCTATATTTTTTGGTTGGTCTTGTTCTTCTTGAGTTTTTAGGCCTAGATCTTCTTTGCTACTTTGATCTTCCAAGCCCGCTAGTTGCTTGTACAATTCTTGCACCTTTTCTAAAGTATCTATTTTGATCTTACTTTCTTCCCAAGCGACCAACATTCCTTCTGGAATCAGCCAACGAAATAGAATGTCTCACTTATTTAACTGTGTAGCCAAAATTTATTGTCACATTTTTGCTCCCTTATTCTTCTAGGGATTTGTTTGAGGATCTGGATCTCCTTTCCTTTGTATATTATAGCTTTTTCTCTAGCTACCTTATATATTATGTCCCTAACTTTCCTCCTCATAAATCAAATATGGACCTCTTTTGTAAGTTTGTTTCTCCTTGCATAACTTGTGCTGACCCTGTATATGTCGTCCATTTCCTTTAGCATTTCCTCCTTATCCCTATCTAGAACTTCGATTAAAATTTCTGCCATCACTAACTCTAGGTCCTCGTCTTTAGCTTCCACTATATTTTGAAATCTAAGGTACAATGCAGCTTTGTCCATTTCGATATAGATCAGGGAGTCCTCCATTTCTTTACTCACTGTTTTTATTTTTGGTCTACCATTTCTAACTTTTTCTCTCTTTGTTCCATTATTTTCTCTACTTCCTTTATTGTATGTTCGTTTCTTTCCAATGCTTGTTGAATTGACCCTACCTTTTCATCAAGTTTAGACATATCTGATCTCATTTCTGTTTTTAACTTTCCCATTTCCTTCTTCAGTTCGTTAATATCAGCTCTTGTTTCTGAATGATTTTTACCATTATTTCTTGAAGTTTGGTCATCAATTCTTCTAATGTAAGTAACGAGGTTTGAATGTTAGCATTCGAAGCGGTGCTTTGTTTCTCAGCTATTAGTGTTTCTTCTGTTGTTTTTTTGTATCCTTTTGTATCTATCCTGTTATTGCTGAGGGTGTTGGAATTGATTTGGTCTTCTTTCCTGTCTTGCTTGTTGTAATAATTACAGTGGACATTTCTTCTAATATTTCTCTCTGATTTTTAAGAATGTTGTAAACATTATCCCAAATTGGCATTAAACAATTTTAAATCATTTTTCTTAAGAGTTAACTGTTAATGAATATAATCCTTGTTAAGAGCTTTTATAATGTTACGTTCTTATATAAAGTCTCACTAATCACAATTCTATAGTTGCAAGGTAAATATCTAGGTAAGAAATCAATATATCTAACTATATAGGTATCAGTACAAAACTCTTTTCAGATATGTAAATATATATGCATCAATGTAAGTATAATTTACAGTTTAAATTGAATATAAGCATGATAAACATCAGAGAATCTAAATTCTATGTTAATATAAATACAAAATATAAAGAGAAGAATTTAATTAAATTATTAAATATCAATATATAACTGTAAGTATAATCTACCTAGAACTTTAATTAATTATCTTAATTAGGCATATATAAAATGAATTAAGTAGTAGTAGCTCTCAGTTAATTACACTAAACTCTGCTTAAATTGATTATCTTTTAAATTTAAATCTAAAGTATATATATTATAATATATCTGGGTTTAAATACCAATTAATTTTATACTTAATAAATTGTATCCAGTAGAAGGGAAAGAGAAAGAAAAGAGAAAAAGAAAAAAGAAAAATAGTCAGCAGATGTTCAAATGGCAGATTCGCCACTTCATCAATTTAAAAGTTCAAAAAGAATAAAAGTTATCTATTTATCCAATTCTTATTAGTATTTCAGTCTCTCAAAATTTCCCTCCAATTCCGTCTTCTGTGTTGTACTATTGAATTGCTGAGTAATGCTGTTCACTATGGACATTCTCCACTTCCGTTACTTCAGCTGTTTCTCAATGTCTATCAGTCCTTAGCAAAACGCAGTGCTCATAGCCCAGTAACTTGTATTAAACTCTCATTTCACAGTTTTTCAAAAATTAGGATTTCCAAAAATTTCCAAAGTTTAAAAGTTAGTATTTGGAAGGTATCTTGGATCGCTATCTTGATCTATTCTGTTCGTTAAAGTGTCCTGCCACTCCCGGCTATCTATTGTTCCCAGTCACTCTCCAATCATTCTCACCTCTGTTTTCTCGCCACTTTATCAGGTTACAATAGATTACTCTTCATCGATAAAGTACAAATCTTTTTTAAAAAAATCCTCTATAATGCTAGCTCTTTGCACTGTCTTCTCCTTATTCCTCACCACAGGCTGTCATTCGATCTTGCTTCCCCTTTTTTCTGGCTGTTAGGACTTTGGAGAAACCATCAAAAATATGCCAGCCTCTCTGTTGCTGGGCTCAATGGGGTTTCTCTCCGTCGTACTGGCACATATTGCCAAAGTGCTCCCCGAGTTTTCCCACTCCAACACGCTTCCCTCCAGGCTTCATGTATCCTTTCAGGATCTCTCCAGCACCAGAAAAGAGGGATGAAGAATGGAGCTAGATCTTCAATCCTTCTGATTGTCCTAACGTCACCACCGGAAGTCCTCCTTTTTTAAAGAATCACAAAATGTTCCTTTACCACTAGGTGGCACTCTCTGTTATTTCCAAATTCCACTCCCCTCCCACTTTCTCTTCTCTATTTAGGGCTTTTAAATGTCAAAGATCCAATTAGTCTAAATATCAGTTACTGTTTTTTTTTGTTTTTTTTTTGACACATTCAAGTTCAGCTTTAATTATGCCTATTTAATGCCAAAATCATATATTTATCCAATATGAGCAGGTATTTTCTTCTGGCTTCCTCCTTTCAAATTTAAAAGCCAATTTCAGCTGTCAAATTCCCCCCTTCCACTTTCTCCGGTCACTGCTTTACCATCTTTCTTAAAAATTTCTTAGAATCTTAATTCTGGGGTACCTTTAGGTCCAGATATTGTGCCTGGTTATCCTGGTTTTCACACTGTTCTCTTCTTCACAGCTCCAGCACAATCTTTGTCCCGGTTAACTCTTCCTCTTCAGGGTGGCCATATTTGACCACCACTATAGCCTTTCTTTGGAGGGGAATATGTCTAGCCAGGGAGGGGAGATGCGGCTCCCCTTGATCCAGCTGGTGGTCTCCCCCTTCTTCACTGCCCCTACAGGTTCTGGCCCCAAAACAAATTCTTGGGGCCCTCCAACGAGAGAATACGGAACGAAGCTGCGCATGATCATGGTCTCCAGTCCGTCAATGAGGGAGGTGCCACGAGAAGTCCACTGTAGCACATTCTTGAATGAGCACATTTTTTTTTACCATTCTTGAGTTGTAGAAAAGCCATGCCCTGCTGTCTTGAGATATTATTAACAGATCTGCTCCAGGCTAAATTCTTATTATTTGAGAACAGAATTGCTATTATGAATCATGGTTTTCAAGTACGCTGAATGAGAAAAAAAGAATTTCTTTAAAGGACTATATTGAAAAATATTCCTTGTACTTGGAAGAGACCCAATACACTTTACTGCCTTGTTCTTCATTTGCTTAATTCTACTCATTTGCATTTTCTTCTGGAAACAATTTTCTATTTTTAGGCCTTTATGTGCATCTACAGTAGACTTGCAAACTATTGGTGGGATTCAAAGTTTTTTACTACCAGTTCTGTGGGCGTGGCTGGGTGGGCGTGGTTTGGTCATGTGGCTGGCTGGGCATGGCTGGGAGGGCATATGTGGGTGGGCATGGCCCTCAATGTCACTCCCACCCAGTCACATGATAACTCACCCCCAGCCACACTACTCTTGGTTTTGTGGCTCTTGGTGTTTTCTGTGGGAAATTGGTCATGTGGGTGGGTGTGGCCAACTTGATTGGCCTCACCCTTAAGAAATTTCTCCTTAGTCCAACTCACAATAAAATAGCACTATTCCAATATTTAGAATAAAATAGAAAGAGTTGGAAAGGACCTTGGAGGTCTTCTAGTCCAACCTCCTGCTTAGGCAGGAAACCCTATACCACTTCAGACAAATGGTTATCCAATCTCTTAAAAACTTCCAGTGTTGGAGCATTTACAACTTCTGGAGGCAAGTTGTTCCACTGATTAATTGTTTTGTCATGAAATTTGAGGGCTCCTACAAAAATGTGTCAAATCTATTTTCCAAAGACCAAAAGGCACAACAAGAAACAATGGATGGAACCTAACCAAAGAGAGAAGCAACCTAAAACTAAGGAGAAATTTCCTAAGGCTGAGACCAGTCAACCAATGGAATAGCTTGCCTTCAGAAGTTGTGGGTGCTTCATCACTAGAGGTTTTCAAAAACAGTGAGGGAAGTATACCCCAAAAATGATAGTGCCAGGAACTACTAAAACAATGCAAAAACCTTAAAACAGCTATTCCCCTTTAAAAAATACTCAACCCCAAAGCAAACACAGCAGCTGAGAAGGAAACTAAGAGCAGCTGCTCATGCTAATTGAAAGCCTGGAGTGCTGCCAAAAGCCATTAACCCTTCCAACTCTATTCCAAATTGGGTGCTTCACAGCAGAAGCAGTACAGCTTGCTGGACCGCACATGCATTAAATTCATGGCTGGATGATCAAGCTGCATCATTGTCCCCTCCTGTATCTTTTCTCATGGGAAGAAACAAGAAGTAGCCAACACTGCAGCAGCTATAAAAAGGCTTGGGGAACTCCGGGAGTTTCTGCTGATCACAGAAATGTTACTTAATACTCTTTATAATGAAAATGTTTGTAATCTTGTCCTTCCTGAAGGGAAGAAGTTAATCCCATCCTGAGATGGGTAATTGATAGGTTTCCCTGCCCTAATCCTGTCAGTTTCTGTTGTTTATTGACTTTATTCAATGTGTATCAGCTGCATTCCAGCTGCAACTGTTAAGTGATTCTTGGCTGTCTGCTTGGAGCTATTAACTGAAAAGAGAGAAGGGGGGGGGGGAATCTCTCTTGCACTTTATTTTTAGCCAGTTCTCCGAACTGCATAAGCAATTAACTAACAGTTCAGGTGAACCAGTGAGAACCAACTGAATTCCCACCTGTGTTGCAAACTTTTATAAACTTGTATTCTTATTATATAGACTATCAATAATTAATTTATTTTCAATTTGGCTGATACTTTGAAACAGTATTTAAATGTCAAGTTCCTTTGCCATCTCAAGTTATTTTCATATATATATGGCTGGGATTAAATCGGTAAGCAATTTTGTTTAGGTTCAAATATTATCTGTCTTGTTTTTATCATTTATTATATTTGCATTATAGTTTTTTTATTAGGTGGCATATGTTGATTTATTACTGATTTTCTAATTGAATTTGAGAACTTGCCTTCCTTTTTTTGCTCAGTTCTAAAAAGAAAGATGACACTGCTTCTATGATGATTACTCAATTCTATTTATAACCCTGGGTAATAAGTACGCAGATGTTCTTGTCAGTGAGACCTTGTCATAATAGTAGCTTTTGAAAATTGGAACTATCAGTTGTTTTCATAAATGATTTGGGGTTGGTGCGTTGGGTTACTGTGTAGAAAACGCTGAATTCCTTTCTTGCTTAGAAGAATGTCAAAGGAAACTTTTGTATTCACCTCTTCCACTCTGCGCTCCTTACGCTTGCAACGAGAAAAGCTGGAGTGGGAAGAACGGCAGAGGGCTGCATCTCACCAGTGGGCCAGCCAGAGGTATCATCCAACTGCCAGGAGCCTCCTTTCTCTCCCCAAGCCCACCAGACATCTTGAATACTGTCGGGATCCTGCTCTTCACAATGCCCTTTACACAGGAGACTTGCCAAGGATCCAAAGCATTTTTAAAGATAAAATCACTTCCAACTTGATTGTGGAGACCCAGGTGGAAGAGCTAGAATGGTCAGCTGATCAAGGTAAGATGGGTAATCTTTTGCAGAAAAAAAACAAGGAATGTTGGTCATTTTTCTTCAGATTTTAGACAAACATCTCTTTGTATTGTGGAACAATATGATTTAATTTACATAAGAAATGAAATGGAAGGAACATGTGTTAATTATTTTAGCTGGGGGGAAAAGGCAGCTTTGGGTAAATTGAGGCCGAGACAAGTTTATTTCCCAGATAGCCTTTTACCATACTACTACCCTGCCTGTGTTCAGTCTATTTCCATGTTTAAGCTTCCCATGTTTTTGGTCATTTTTTTTTTAAATGTTCACTATTGTAATCGGAAGGAAGAAATACCTGTACAATATTGTTATGTTTTCAATTAGTAGTACAATCTTTGCTTGAATTGTAAACATCTTTTAAACCTTGCAATAAAAATAGAGAAGAATAATTAAATATATTTAAAGCATCTATTTTCATTCTTATCTGAAAATTTGATAAGAAAGTAAAACCGATGAAATTAGAATTGTATGTAAAGTGATATTGTTAATAAACTTCATTGCAACATACCATAGGTATTCTAAGACTGAATTAATAGTAACAGTTAAGATTTCCTAGAATTGACCACCCACTGGGAGGTGGGCAGCATATAAATGTAATATGTTTCTGTTAGTTATAATTCTTGTTCTTGAGATTTAGATTTCTCTAACATGTTATTTTATAACAATAGTTTTCAATCTCTATTTGGCTTTAGAGTCTTTAGTTTCTATTTCTGAGGCAAGACCTACGTTTATCTCTAACCCTGTATCATTTTAATATATATTTGAAGCTATTTCACTAATGACTGTCACCAAACTATAATCCTCAGGAATTGGGTGAAAAGCAAAACATTTAAAATATAACATATTTCTTTTTCTTCTTCTCACACAGCCAAATATCATCCTCTTTTTTTAAAAAAAACAGTGTAAGGAAATGTACCATTAAAGCAGAAGACTATAGAAGGCTTGAGTTAATTGTTTTTATGTTTTACATCTTTTATTCTTCCGCTGTATTTTCATTCTAGTGCTCAAGTTAATCCTAAAACAGCATAGTATTTCCTCAGACTGTGTAAGGAAATTGAGTCAGGCCAAACTTCCACCTAGGCCAGATTTTATATTTTTAGTATTTAAGGCACTATCATTTCTTGGAAATCCACAAATTAGCATGTTTGAGTTATTTGTATTGTGTAAGCTTCTAGTGGAGCCATTTTATGGTGTGAGGATTGTGATTATTTAATTTTATTATCATAACTAGTAGCTTTATTATCCCTTAATTTATATTATATCTTTGTGAAAGTTCTCGTGTATGTTCTAAAATAAATGAATTCTGAATAAACAACTTAGACGTAAAATAGTCTTCAGCTGATGCCCATCAACAGAATTAGCTGTAATGAATGTGATACAGGGAAAAAGGGTCTTCAGTTTAATGCCAACTAACATAATTGGATAACTGACAGTATTTTTAACCATGTTTTGATACAGGAAGCTTTTGTCCAATCAATTATCTTTGTCTTTGTTGGTTTTACAGGGTTGTGGGTGTTGACTGCTCAAAAGAAGCACACATCTCCATTGCGAATAACAGCTGCCAGGGGCTATCAAGACTGTGTGAAACATCTGCTCTTGAAAGGGGCAGATGTCAATGCAGTTATTGGTGGGAAAGCTGCTTTGCATGATAGCTGTGCCAACCATCATGAAGAATGCACCCGTCTGCTCCTACGTTATGGTGCTAATGCTAATATTCTTTCAGAAGAGGGGCTGGTCCCATTGCATTTGTGCACCACTCAGGAAACTTTGCCGTATGTCTGGGAAGTTGAAAGAATTGTGGGTGTGATGGCTTGAAGGAAGATTAAAGACAGGTTAATAGGAAAGTAGTGGCATATTTTGTAAAATAGCAAACAAGGTTCTTCAAGTAAAAGAATTATTCTTTAATGTTAAGATACTCTCCTGGGGGGAAAGATATGTAAGAAGCTGCACATTAATTATTTTTTGAAGGCAGAGTATTTCTATGGAAATCTTCTGTATCTTCAATGTTGACAGAAGGGTATATAGAAACCTTTTATATTTTATTATCTGAACTACATAATCCATGACCCATTGTTTCATAGATACTTCCTTATCTAAATTGAGAAATAGAATAACTGTAGGTGGGTAGAAAAGCAATGGGAGTGGAGCAACTTCCTTTTTAAAAAAACAATTTTATTAAAAGTTTTGAATAACTAGAATAGAAAAACAAGAGGAAAAATGCAAGAAAAGGGATAAAAAGAAGCCATCTTACCACAAGACGGGGACTTTCCACCATCATTACAAGTATAAACAATTCCATTATCTCTTCACTTCTTATCTAACAAATATAAACACTTCATCCCATAATCTATCTCTTTAACAATTGGCAAATCAAATAATGTCTTATTCAATTCAATTATCAGCAAAACATCCAGAGTATTTAATTTTTTTACATTAATTGTCCTATATACAACTCAACATTCTACATCTCAGCTCTTAATTATAACAAAATCCTACTTAAAAAGGCATAAAATGGTCTCAACATCCTGCTCTAAACAAAAGAAAATCCAAGTTTAACATGAGAGGAATAATTTCCCCTTCACAGAAGACAAGCTCCAAACACAACATTCCAAATAACAACCAATCCTGTTCACATATACATTCCACATCTTCTCTTTCAACTTTAGGTAATTTTCTGCCTGTATAAGTGTGTCCATACTTCTTAAATTGTTGTTTCCCAGTGTCCTATTATAAACAAAAGATTACAATTTAATGAAATGAGAAATAATTACTTCTTTAAAAAGTTCTCCAAACTTTTTCTTCTTTTTATGACTTTATGACCTTAATTTGGGATCAAGTTGGATGACTGGATGGAGCTAAGGATTTGTTGGCCAAAAGCCTTTCCTGATGCCTATGTGGAGTTTGCAGCAGATATTTTCTTTCTGTGCTCTGAGAGAGAAACTTCTGCTGCTACTTAGGATTGAACTCAATCTTCTGAATGGGAGATGAGTCTCTTCACTACTAGGCCACCAATGCTGCTCTTCTCCAAGCTTCCTTATTTTAAATTACGGTAACAAAGAAAATGCAAACCCAATTTTAGTACTATAAAGTTAGTATTCCATGAACTATAGGGGGAAAGGATTTTATATCTCATTAAATATAAGCATATCCAATATACCATTTTTTTTCCAATTGAGGTATCAATAGATACAACAACAAATCCCATTTGATCCCTAGTTGATACACTGAATGTAGTCCTTTTTTTTCTTCTATATAGGGCAGTATCTTTTAGTAATTTATTCAGATGTTTATTGATCTTTATTACAAGTTTCTTTAGCACTTTGAAAATTTCCCCAAACAAAAATATTCCCCCAAGGACACATTTATTCTTAAAATAAAATTCCTAATATTCAAGTAAGCCCCGTTATTTTCTGTGCCCTTAAAACTTACAGTGGCCCTCTTGTGTTGCTTTTTGGTGTTTATTTTAAGTTTCTACACATTAGAAAAATAAATATTAGTATTCTTATATTTAGGATCACTGTCTTGAGGTTTTCATCGTGAGGAAGAACAACCATAAGGAGAAACCAGGCAATTTGCATCTCTGTCTTTGATCCAGAAAGGATCATTGGAACCAATTGGTATAGTAAATGTTGGCTCTGCTTGTCCACAGAGCTGTTTTCATCCTGACATCCTCTCTAAGAAGCTCAGGAGCAGGAAGAAATTCCTGCTGACTTCCCCATTGGCTTTTCTTATAGGAACCTGGCAGGGAGCATTGGAAATGACAATCACATGACTGTGGCTGATTGCGGCAGTACAATAGCACTGAAGCAGCTACAACTTTCCCAAATTTAAATTCCACAGGAATTATGGGTTCTAAATTTTGACACATTCTGTAAGTTAGTCCATTTTAGGTATGTTGATTTAGAAACTGTTGCCATATGACACAGCATTTCACCAAATTGAAGGATACAAATAATCAGGCAGATATGAGAGTTTTAGCAGTATGTAGATATGAGTTAATGCAGAAGTGCTTGTTTTACATTTTCTCTTAAATAGCTTCTGCCTTCAGCCCTCCCTGGGGCCCATGAATAACATTCTTTTTAAACTGCAATGAAGTGCATTTTGTAATGCTTAATTCAGAATTAAATGTTAATAAAGTTTGACTTGTTTACATGGTTTACCTCATAATAAAAGAAATAATTGAAATCTGCATTTAAAAGAGAGTAACTGGATATAGAGGAATGAAGCCATACTTGATATAATTACAAGGAATGCAAGAGTGCTTAACAGCATTTAGTTATGTGCACCCAAATCTATTTCTGCAATATTTTAAAATATATTTTAAAGCCAACAGAACATAAAATTAAATAATAGTTGATTGTAGGACAATTGCAAAATTCCTTAATGCAACTCTGCCTTTCAGATGTGCTCAGCTATTACTGGAATATGGAGCTCTAGTGAACCAGAAATCAAGAGATGGCCATGCTTCCCCATTGCATGTGGCTAGCAGGCATGGTTTAGAGGACCATGTCAAACTCTATCTTTCCTATGGAGCAAATATTGCTCATAGAAATCAGGAAGGGGAGACTGCTCTTAACACTGCTTGTGCCAGTGCAGATAAACCTGAGGAAGCTGGCCGCTACTATCAAGTGGTAAAGCAACTTCTGGATAGTGGGGCCAATGTCCAGATTGCTGGCCGAAAGAACCATACTCCACTGCACAATGCCTGCAGCAACTGTCACATTGGTATTGTGGAGCTCCTGCTACAGCATGGGGCAGAAGTGAATATTAGTAATTGTGCTTATAATACTCCTATGGACTGTGCTTTGCAAGCAGTGGAAGATTACTTGGAGGAGGAGCCTGAAAAAGTTATAGCCACGTTGCTCAACCATGGTGCTGCCTTTATTAATCCTAAGGTAAGAATCCTAAGGTAAGCCTTCAATTCTAGTGATTCCTTTACAGTTTCTTGAAATTGTTGACTGATTTTTGGATTGCATAAAATAATATGACAATAATATATGTACAGAATAATATTTGTAAGTTTTTAAAATGTATGGCCAACTTAGGAAGTTTCCTTTCTGGGTAAGGACAAGAGATTTTGTGTTTCAATTTCAATACAGAAAGTAGAGGATGCCAAACAAGCTGTCTCCTATTAGACATTTAAGAGGAATGAGTAGCACTGCCTAAAGCTTTTACAATGAGAGGCACTTGTTTTACTCTATGTAAATGGTAGAGCCAATCATGTAGCCATTTTCTCTCTCTTCAAAGTCCACACCAGCTTTAAAAATAGGAACCATCTCCTGGATGAAAACTGACACAATGCTGTTTTTAATGTTCCTCTCAGATTGTACTTCCTATAGGTGCTGTGAGAATATAGGGCTTTTGGTTGAAAACATTCCTTTTCCCTTCCAAGATATTCATGCTTTTTATTTTCTTCTTTTGTTCTTTCTGTTAATGCTTCTGCACTTAGATGCTAAAGTTTTGTGCCTCATCACCTCGATCTATGGAAATAATTCTGAATTCTTATGACCGAGTAGTGTCCTGTGATTCCTGGGTAGGATCTGTACCCACTGAAATGTGGCATGTAAGAAACAGTACTTTTATTGTTCACCATTACTTATATATCATACTCTTCTGTCATTATGTTATCCTTTAGCTTTTTCTTGCTGAGTAAGATCAGGACTTGTACTACAGCATATGGAGAAAGATGGGGAAATGGTAGCTGAGAAATTTGACAGTTTTTAGGTACCATTTTTTCTAAAAGAGAAGTAAGTCATATATCAGTCTGACTTCTAGTCATAGCTTAGATTCAAGTAATCAGATCTTTACAAGAATTAGTTTTTACAACTGGATTGTATGTACTAGGATTGCTTTCCAGAAAGCTTTTGAAGTAAGCAACTATACCCTGCTTGCATTTTTGCTACCATCTGACCACTCACTCAGTAATCAAGTTCAAATCAGGAATTAGAATTCATGACTACTCGTTAAGTAAGAGCTCTTCCTCCTATCTCTCAAGGCCATTCTCCCTGTAATGATCAAATTATATTATTATATGGTGTATCACTGAACATAGGTTGATCATGTAGAAGAATCACATGATGGTATGTTCTGGTTATGTCTGGAGAAATATTGCAGGGTGAGAGAGAGATTTCTATGCAGTAAAAAAAGCATTGGTAAGTCTAGAACTTTTCCCTCTGAGTACAGGGATTTTCAATTTAAAATAAACAGAATTCTGGAAAATTCAAAAATTATTACACTCTTTTGTATTACTGTAATTCAGGGTTGTCAAACTCAAGGTCTGGAGGCTGGATACAGCCCTTGGGGTGATTAGATCGGGCCTCCTGGGCTGCCCTATAAACAGCAAAGTACCAGCCCATGGTGCCTCTATCAGTGAAAACAGAGCTTGGGGAGGACTGCGAGCTCCATTTTTTCTGGCAGAGGGCTGCAGGAAGCCATCATTTGGCGCTCTCCCTGGTCTTGCCTTCCTTTCCTGGAGACAATAGATCCCTCAGCCCTGCGTGAGCCACCACAGGCACAAGTGATGTCAAACTGGCTACGACCCCCAGCCCCGAGGTCAAACACAACTGTGACGCGGCCCTCAATGAAGCCCTGCTCTAATTGATCCTAACAAAAGTATTGTCCAACCATGGATTTGGCATTTATTTTTAAAATTGAATGTTACTGCTTTTTTAAAAAATATAAAGTCATACTCCATCATTTGATCCTTTCCCATAACATGGGTTCTAAGTAAGGTCTTTGGCAATTAATTCTATGTGTGGGGATATAATTTCAAAAATTATATATACTCTTGAAATATAAAGTAGAATATCTAAAAGGACCTAAGCTTAGTTGGGTGGCTGAACTGTGATATAAGAATAGTAACAGATATTATAAACTGTTTTACCAATAAAATAGACCAAATCTGGAAGTTATAGCAAGACTGAACAATAAATGTTAGAAAAGTAATAGTGGGTGAAAATGCACAGCTTTTTAGATAGATATTTTACTCTTGACTGTCCTGATACAGACAACAGATACAGCTTAGCACATGGAGAAAGTGGTTTAGAATCTGGAAATCTATATAATACATTACTACTGTACATATAGGAACATATATAATGAGTGTTCCTAAAATACTTGAACAATAGGGTGTGTAATCTGTTGCAGAATATATATTTTTTTTACAGGGAATTTTATAATAATTTCTGTACAACATGTCTGTCTCATGATGCTTTCCTATTGATGTGCCATGTATGGACAAAACCACATTTAATTTTTCTTTTATGTCTTTACAGGAGTATCAAGTGTTCTATGATTCAGCTCTTTTCCTAGTGAATCAACCGCGCCCACTGCAACATTTAGCTCGTTGTGCTATTCGAAGGCAGTTAGGGATCCGTTGCCATAAAGGCATCTCTCAATTGAAACTACCTTCTGCTTTGCATGAATATTTACTTCTCCCATTGAAGGGTTATCTCCAATAAGATGATGGCAAAATAGCAATTAGTAATTTATTATGATTCCATCCTCCTGTAATGAAATACTAGTATTGCCACTAAAATGGTGATTAAACTGCAAAGAGCCAGCATTTTAGCTATGTTGATAGCCATAATTCTTATACCTTTCAATGTAAAGCAGAATTCCTTCCAGAGGAAAAAGCAGAAAAATATGAAGAGAAATTTTGACTGTAATGCAAACATGAGCCCTGTTAAGAGACTCGAGGCATACATGTCCGATTGATTCAGGCTGGAAATTATTTTCTTTCATCCATTTACACAATGAGAATGTGTGCATATTATTACTGAATCTCTGGCATGAAGGATTCTCACCAATTAGCTAACTACTGTATTCTGTCCATTTAAATAATGGGTGGGTATTCACATATGTTAACATTGATCCTGATTTAATGCACTGGGCTTTGATTATAATCTTAAGAATGTAAATGTTGAGGATCGTTTCATAGATTAATATCACTGGGCATATTTTTCTATTCAGTTAAGAATCTGATACTAATTGTAGTAACCATTATTGGTGACCTATAGATCAGACTTCCCGGAGATAAGGTGAGATGGATTGGGATGGTCATCAGTAAATTTGGCAGTGATCAATTAAACATTGGCAATAGTGAGAGTCCTACTTGTAATTGCTATCTTGCAGGATCTAATCTGGATCGGTCACCAGGACCAAAGGTTTTTTCTTCTGAGCTAGGGAGAGAGAAGTTCCCTGAAGGTGGACTCCAGCACAAGTTCACCAACCCAGATTAGATTCTACAACATTATAGTCACTTTCATTTGTAATTTCCATCTTTCTCAAGGTATAGTGAAAATACTAAATAGGAGTGATTTCCCTGGCATGTTGTCTGTATGCTGAGGACAAGTTAAGAGAATGATGCAAACTATATAAGCATCAAGATGATTTTAAATCTTTGGGCTAGAATCTGAAATAAAAACATACTGTTCTGTTGTGCCAATAAAAGATAATATATGTGGAACTAGATTGAACTGTGGAGTTCTTGGTGCTCTCTAAACTTGTTTTCATTATCTGATTAGGTAACATCTTCAGTGCACTATGTAATGAAACATTGCTTAGAGAACAAACACAAAAAAAGTAATTGAAAGCTGCAAGATTGTGCAAGATTGGCAATATTTTTTTTGTTTCAAGTTTTTTTTATTTTGTTTTACAATATATCCACATCAATGTGTGAATAATGTGGCACCTGAGTATCGTACATTTTAGTATAAATAAAATTAATCATATTTGTTACATTCCTCAAGCTTATGTAGTTCTAGCGTTGATACACATATTTGTATTAAATTATAGATTTAATTATTTAATTGTTCAATGTTTCAATACATTATTCCAATGCCAATCACAATAGTTTAAACTTACATAATAATACTATCATTCAATTTCTAATCTTCCTTATTTTTATTGTATAAAAATGTGTATACCAATTTCCCCCTCTCTTATTTCTATCCCTATTCTAACTTTTAATCATGCCATCATTATATTTAAAAACAAATCCTTTCTATCCGTCATCTCTTGTCCGCTTTAAAGCTTTAGTTGTTCGTTTTTTAACTTGCCTCCAATATTCCATTCTTGGATCTTTATCCCTATCTGCATCTACGTCTTGACTATTCATTTTAAACATTTCTCCCATCTCTGCCCTTTTCCATTATCTAGCTTTCAAAATAGCTACCCAAGCCCTTATCTCCCTTTAAAAAATATCTTCTGCATCTCTGGTTCCCTTTTTAAATTTCTTAAAATGTGTTCTCCTTGGTTTATTTCATCAATTATTATTATTTTTATTATTGTTTTCTTCGTTTTGTTTTGTTTGCTGGTTAATCTCTGCTTTTACATCTGCTCTTTCAGTTGGCTCCTTTTCATGGGCATCTTGGTCACTCATTGTCCTTTGTATAATATTTCCCAGTTTTTTATCCATGCCATGTATTAAGTTCTTAATAAAACCTTGTGGTTTCTTATCAGAATGTCCTTGATGCTTTGAAACATTAATGCCGTTTCCCACATTCCACTCATTTCCTTCTGATGGCATCTTGTCTTGTTTTAATAAGTCCTGCTCTTATCCAAGTAATCCAAAAATCATGTATTCAAGCCTAAAGTCACTCCCCCCCCCCCCCAAATTCAGTTCACAATTTTTTGTATTCCACAGTCAATCTGTTCCTTTAGATAATCTCAGCAGCTTTTCCAGAACCTCCTTAAATACCTTTTATGTGTTCAATCTCATATCATAGCATTCAGGGGCTCTTTAATGAAAATATATTTCTTATTCTCATATTAAATCTCCAGTAGTCATGTTGTAGATGCATAAAACATATTATCCTTGTCAGAATTTTCCAGGATTTGAGAATGTTATATTCTCCTTTCATCAGCAGATGGCGCTCTCAGTTTAGATTTCAGTGTTGACCAGTTTTAATCAAATAATAAGTCAAAATATAGAAACAAAGTTAATTTTTAGGTAAATAGTTCCAGTATTTTTAAAATGCCTTTCTAGAACAATGCCTACTCAGTTTAAAATTTTCTGTATCTTTAAAAGTTAGGGTTTTTTTTTTTTTGCCTTTTTCCCCTTGATTCTTTTCTTTCAGTTCTGAAGTTTTTCTCAAAGTGCTTAGTCACTGTTTTAGCAAATAGTTGTGACCCTCTCTTTGCCTGGATTTTATCCTTTTGGGGTTAGGTTTTAAATAAAAAAGAATCTTCTCATCCAGTTCCAGAGACTTCACTAATTCCACTGGAGCACCAGTCCTTGGTTGCCTCAGCTTCATGGCAGCCATCTTTAGGCTGCCTCTTCTCGTGGCTGAGAGGGGGAAAAAAACCTGGGACCAGCAGCAGGAGAGTTGCAACTCTCCTTGGTCTCACAGGGCACCTCTCTTTGCTTCACTGCCCCTACAGGGTGAACAGGGAGAACTCGGCATGGGAGCACAGAGACCCGCTCCTTGTGTTTGATCTCGTTGCGATGTCAACCAGAAGTCAAGACTAGCAGTATTCTTGAAGGAAGTGACAGGGCTTAATTAATCTCTTGGCTTTTATAATCAGAAGCCCTAAGATAAAGATGTCCTATTGTTTCTTTTATTTTTTTATTTTTCTTATATGTATCCATGTATTCATAACTATGTTTTTATTTATACCTATTATCTTGTAAGCAATTGACAAAAATAAAAAATAAAAGAAACCATATAGATACTGTGGTAGATGAGAATGAATTAGGTACATCTTACCCGGATGCTTCAGCTGGAGTTTTCTGCTGACTGCTAATGACAACCGTGTGTAGGCATCTGGAAACTAACCAACCATAAGACAAAATATATATAAAAATGGATGTTGGACTGATCTTATTTCAAGTTTATTGAAATACACAACACACACACATCCTTGTGAGTCAATAGAAGACGACACTTTATTTTGAGTTGTAAGATAATATTTCAGGGGGAAAAAAGTAACTTGATAATATCAATCTTTTATCAAACAGATATTTCCTTTTGAAGAAAGTAAAAAGTATATATTTTTATCTTTTGTGATGAAAGGGAGATTATCTCCACAGCATATAGTCATCTGTCACAGTTGCTAATTAGCTTCCTTTCTTACAGTTGGTAAGGAAGTTGGTAATTTTGGAAGGAAATAGTTTTCCGATGCAGTTTCTAAAGACTTTGAAGAAAGATGCAAAACTCTATATTAATCACAATTAATAGAAAAAGAGCATAGTATATTCATATTAAGGAAGCATAGGCATAAATAAATTAAAAAAAGAAAACACAATCTTGGCACCTAGAAAAGAAAACCTTTAGTCAAAACAAAATGAAACGAAACCTGAATAAGAACTTCCACCTCTTTATGGGCTCTTTTAAATATTTCTCTTTAAGGGCTCTCTTGAAGAAAAACAGCATCAATTTGTTAGTTGATCTTGTTGCAAAAATTGCTTTGCTGCCATCTAATGATGAAGCTTGTTTTTTAAAATGATAAGTCGCTCTGTTCTGAGATATTGGGAGAAAGGAATTAAATGGAATGATCCCCCGCATTTAACTAGCAAGCCATTTATGTTGGCGTGTCACTCTCTCCGAAGAATGAATGTATATTCTATAAATAGGAAAAGTAATCAGTAAAGAACGTTAAGTGATCCCGTCGCGTACTTATCGCATCATAGGTCTGATTCTGTAGCCGTTGCTATAGCAACCAGTTTTGCAGCCGAACAATCCTGTGCGCCTCGCAATTACGTATAAGCGGTCGTTAGTGACGTCTCCCTTTTGGGAAGCTGGAGGAAGCGACTCTAAGGAAGGAAGGAAGGTGAGTGACAGGTTCCTGCGCCCCCAACGCCTCAACCTTTCCTGCACCTCTTAAGAAAAAATAAAAATAAATAGTTTCCGCTAATGGAAAAGCCGCATAGTTTGGTCCGATTTCAGAGCCCCCCTTCTTCCCGAGCTCCCTCGGTGACCCTTTTATGGGACTCCCCTTCTCCTCCTCCAAATAAAAATGGAGCTTTTCCTGCCTTTTCTTGTGTTCTCTGCAGCGCTACTTTTAAATTATGATATCTTCCCTTCCCTTGTATTATAAGGAGACTTGCGCTGCCATACTGCCCCTCAGCCCGGACTTCACACGTATTACGGAGCATTGAAAGGGGGGGGGGGCTGACACATGGGAAATTGTGTTTTTAAAAGGCAGCGTTGTTGGAGGAGGGAATGTTGCCCTTAGAATTCGGCAGTCAAATGAATTGAAAGGCAGACTTTTAGTGGGAGAAATAATGGATAGGTTTAGAAAGATGTTTAAACGGACAGGGTAAGATGAGATATCAAACAATAACCTTTTATTCTTTCTAGTTTTCTTTCTAGTTTGTATTTTTTATTATTGTATACAAAGCTTTTAATAATAATAAAAACAATCACTCAGTGAAGAAAAGTGCATAGGCATAAAAATCCAATTAAAATTAGCTTCTTAGTAGCCTCTCTTTGGAAAAGAAATCTCCCAATTGTACATACTTTCATGTTGCAGTCAATTTATTTATTTATATTTTTCAAATTTATATAGCTGCTCATTCTACAAATGTGATTCTGGGTGGCATAAAATAAAAAGAACAATAAAATATAAACTTTTAAAACAAATATGTACTATGGAGAGTGTTAAAAATTGATACAAAGTAAGTCACTTTGCAAGTTCTCTTAATTTCCCAAGGATTCCCAGACCTGCTAGAAAATCATAAATTCAGAAGGTGAATAGGGTCTCTGCTAACCTTACCTGGAAGTAGGGGAGATGATGTTGAAGATAGTAGTTTAAAAAAGCATGAATGTTGTTAAGCCTGGTTTCCCCAACCAGGGTCAGGGAGACAAGCTAAACAGAATGTGCAGCGTTAGTCAGATAGGCACACAGATAAATGAGTGAGCTAAGCTTGTATGTTTATTAACAAACTGTAAAAATAACAGATACGCTTGTGCTATCAAAAATATAGTTTATTCCATTATGAGTTCATAGCATAGTCAAAATAACAGTCATGTATCATTTAGTCAGTCCATTCAGGGATATTCAGTTTGCAAAGTCCGTGTAGAATATCCTATGTCAGTTCACTTACAAGTCAGTCCTTTGTTTATCTCTCCCGTTCAAGCAATGCAGTCTTGAGTCCTTGCAGTAATCAGGGATCATCAAAGCCAGAGAGAGAGCAAGCTGCAGCATTGCTTCTTTTAAAGTGCTTTCACAACCACTCCCTTAATTACTATCCCACAGTTAAAGTTGCAGACACTTTAACATACAAACTATGATTACTTAGTTATTATTTTACCTAAACCAGTTAGGGCAAACAATGTTATCCCTAACATTCTCCCCTTTTAGGTTAAATAATAATATAACTATTTACATCTTTAAATCATATTTGTTACAACTTTCTTTAAACTTAGTTACTCCTTGAGCTTTTGTAAATTGGTCTGCAATGTTTTCTTCCGTCATGCAGTATTCCAATTTAATTAGCCCATTTTTTACAGATTCTCTAACATTTAAATATCTTAAATCAGCATGCTTTGATCTAGTTTTTACAGCAATACTAGTAGCTAATTTTATAGCTGCTTGATTATCCTCATACACAATAATGGAATCTTTTACAGTTATACCCATGTCTAATAATAACTGTTTGTACAAAATCAAGTCAGTACATAATAATGACAGACATAAAAATTCCGCTTCCATCGTGGACAAGCTGATATGCTGTTGTCTGATTGACCTCCATCCTATTAGTGTCTTACCAAATAATATAGCCATCCCAGATGTTGATTTTCTTGTGTTTATATCAGTTGCAAAACTTACATCTGCATAGGCACTAAGACTCAAATCACCCTTTGGTTCTATATACAATGCATGGTTCATTGTTCCTTTAAGATATCTTAAAATTCTCTTTAATGATTGCCAATGACATTGATGTGGATCTGAATTAAAACGTGCCAGCTGATTTACACTATAAGCTATATCAGGCCTTGACCAATTGCTTATATATGATAAGCTACCAATCAAAGATTGATATATAAACTTATCAAATTTGGAACTTTGATCATCAGTTTGGCAAACTTCCTGACTCATTGGAGTCTTTGCCGGTTTACAAAGTTCCATTTTAAACGTTTTAATTAATTGGCAAATTTTATCTTCTTGAGATATCTTAAAACCATTTTTTGTTTTGTTAATTGTCAATCCTAGATACTTTTTAATTTCACCTAAATGCTTTAATTTTATCTTTTTGGCTAATAATGATATATTCTCATTAGCTTCATTATTAGTCTTAGTTATCAAAGCAATATCATCTGTAAATAATAACAATAATGACACCATTCCATTATTTTCTCTTTTAAACACACATGGATCTGCTAAACCAGATTTAAAACCTATATTGTTTAATTCTTTCACAATATATTGGTTCCACTCAAACCCAGATTGTTTCAACCCGTAAAGACTCTTTTTGAGTTTCCAGCAATCATTATTATTTACTTTATTGTCTTTTATACCTACTGGTTTTCTTAAATATATAGTGTGCTGCAATGGTGCATGTAGATAAGCAGTTTCTACATCTAAATGGTTAATGACATAGTTTTTCTTAGCTGCCCACACTAAAGCTGCTCTTAAAGATGTTGCTTTAAGACTTGGTGCAAAAACTTCATCGTAATCAGATGCAGTTTGATTAAATCCTTGAGCTACTAACCTAGCCTTATGGGTAACAGTCCCATCATTTCCAGTTTTTACTTTAAATATCCATTTGCACCCAATGGATTTTTCTCCTGGAGGTAATTTAGCATCTTCATAAACTTTCATTACCTTTAATGAATTTAGTTCCTTTTTCATTGCCTTTTGCCAATTCTCCTGATCCTTAGCAGGATACATCCTAAGTTCATCTACACTACTTGCTTGATACCTATCAGGTGGTCTAGTTATACGTGTAGTACGTCTAGGTATTACAGGACTTACAGGTGGACTTTCCTTTATTAACTCTTCTTGATTATCTGTTTCCTCTTGTTCTGGTCCTATTTGCTCTTCATGGACTTCTTCTTTAATTGGACTCTTCTTATAACTAGTCTGTTCTTTCTGCCTTTTGTAGGGTTCAATAATTACTTCATTATTTAAATCTTGCTCTAATCTATTCCATCCTACATGTTCTAGGAATTTAGCACTGGCACTGGTGTAAACTCTAGATGTACCTGGTTCCCAGAATCTATAAGATCTATGATTAGATGTATATCCTACAAAATATAATCTTTTAGCTCTATGCTGTCCTTTGTGTCTAAGTTGTGAAGGGATATGCACCCATGCTGGTGCTCCAAATGTGTGCATGTAACTTAAATCAGGTTTTGTACCATGCCACAGTGTGAATGGTAATTCACCTGTTGTTGAATTAACAACATTATTTAATATATGATTACCACACATTATTGCTTCTCCCCATAAATTGTCAGGTAATCCTGATTCAGACATCATAGTTTGTGCCATTGATTGTAGTGTTTGGCCTCGTCTCTCTATAAAGGCATTATGTTGTGGCCTATATGGTGCAGACTTTTTATGTTGAATACCTAACATTCTTAGTCTGTTCTGGAATTTATTATTTGTAAATTCCGTACCATTATCTGTTATAAGAGTTACTAATTTCTTTTTAGTTTTCCTTTCTGCAAATTTTATCCAACTAAAGAGATTTTGATACGTTTCAGTTTTGCTCTTCATTAAATAGCAAAACCCATATCTAGAATAATGGTCCATTATACTTAGTATGGAACGAGCTCCTCCTACACTTGGTTTTTTCAGACCTATTAAATCTGCAAATATTACCTCTAAAGGTTCTTTGGTAGTAAATCCATCAACTCTATTAGCCGGTATGACCCTGCTCTTACTTTGATTACAGGCATTACATTGCAAATACTTATTACAAGGTTTCAAACTTATTCCCTTAGATAATTCAACAGTTTTCTTAAGCATTTTAAAATTTAAATGCCCTAGCCTTCGATGTAACAAGTGAATACATTCATCATGAGGTTTCTTATTTTCATAAACCATGTTAGCCACCTTTAACCATCATCATTTAACACATATAATTCACCTCTTAAAGATGCAGTAATTTTCTTATCTTCTTTCTCAATTATGCAGTTATCTCCTTTAAAAGTAACTACATATCCTAGTTTAACCAAAATTCTAACTGAAAATTAAATTAAACTTAAGTTGTGGTACATATAACATTTTTACATTCTCTTTTATAAAAGAACAATATGCTATACCTTGACCTTTAGCTTTCAGTTTCCAGCCATTGGCTAACGATATCTGCTGTGTACTCTTGGATATTTTAATAAAATTTTTGTTATCATTTGTTATACAATGGGATGCTCCACTGTCAACCACCCATAAATTATTTTTTACAGCTCCGTTAGTATACATGGCTAACTCTAAATTTTTATTTATCTTTTGATGACTTTTTGTATTCTGGCCAGCGTTCTGGCGCTTTGATTTTTTACAAAATCTTGCCAAATGTCCTCTTCCTCCACAATTAAAGCACTTTTTAATTGCGTATGCAGTAGGAGATTCATTTTCTTCTTTTTGAGGTTGCTGCCTCCTTAACTGATCTCTTTCAAGCCTTCTTCTGGCCTCTTCAATCAATCTGCCAGTGATATCAGTTAAAGTTAAACTTTCCTTTGGCAATATTTCAAGGGAAGTTACGTAGTTGTCATAACTTTCATCAAGGGAAGATAGAATTATGTAGACTTGGTGTAGTTCAGAGAAAATAAGCTCTTTCTCATGCAGTTCTTGAAAAATGCTTTGCATAGTTTTCAAATGACTCAGCATATCACCATTTGTTTGGAGATGCGTACTGAAAAGCTTCCGTGTTAGATTTATGTGAGCACCAACGTTATCTCGAACATAAATCCTCTTCAGCTTCTGCCAACACCCAACAGCCGTTTTCTCTCCGTGGATATAAACAAGCTGTTGATCAGTTAAGGTTAACCCAATTATGCAAATAGCTTGTTGATTTTTATGCATAAATTCTTCTATCTTTAGTTTATCTTCATCATCCTCTCGATCCCATTCTTCTACGTTTGGTGGATTTTCAATTATATTCCACAAACCTTCTCTTCGTAGAAGCAGACTACATTTCATAGACCATGATACATAGTTTGTTCCATCCAACTTGGATATAAGGGACAAACTTTGTAGATTGACTTGTGCCATGTTTTCTTATATGGATATAAAACTATAATTAATAAAACACAGCTGTCTGTTTACTGTAATGTATAACAACACAAACTCTCACTTTTACATAAATCTGTTTTATCCTAGTTAAACTGACTTTGCAGGTTCTGGGCCCATAACCAGTGTTAAGCCTAGTTTCCCCAACCAGGGTCAGGGAGACAAGCTAAACAGAATGTGCAGCGTTAGTCAGATAGGCACACAGATAAATGAGTGAGCTAAGCTTGTATGTTTATTAACATACAGTAAAAATAACAGATACGCTTGTGCTATCAAAAATATAGTTTATTCCATTATGAGTTCATAGCATAGTCAAAATAACAGTCCAATAGTCATGTATCATTTAGTCAGTCCATTCAGGGATATTCAGTTAGCAAAGTCCGTGTAGAATATCCTATGTCAGTTCACTTACAAGTCAGTCCTTTGTTTATCTCTCCCGTTCAAGCAATGCAGTCTTGAGTCCTTGCAGTAATCAGGGATCATCAAAGCCAGAGAGAGAACAAGCTGCAGCCTTGCTTCTTTTAAAGTGCTTTCACAACCACTCCCTTAATTACTATCCCACAGTTAAAGTTGCAGACACTTTAACATACAAACTATGATTACTTAGTTATTATTTTACCTAAACCAGTTAGGGCAAACAATGTTATCCCTAACAAATGTTGATTGTTACCAGTCCAGATATTTAGTTAAATTTACTTTCATTTGTGGAAAAAATGCATGCCTCAGTTTTTTATTCACTGTGGTGCCAAGGCATAGCAGTGAATGGCTTTTCTCTTATTTACTGCAGTTTGGGAGAGGAGAAATCTATAATTTTCCAGATGTTGAACCATTTTCCTTTATTCCTAACTTGGCATGTTGTTTTGGACTTGAGAATTAGATTTTAACAATATGGAAAAATCAGAAGACCTCAGTCTACTCATATGCTGATTTTTTGAAAATACCCTGTTGGTTTTAGGATTCTTATAAGTAGTGCTGTCTGCTGTCTTTCAGACTGTAGGCAAAAAGCATATCTTATAGATTTTAGACAGAATGTGAACACTGCAAGTTAATAGTTGCATAAATAGTAAAATAATTTCAATAACAAAGATGATAAGGGGAACTAGCTATCTCAGTTATGTTGGTTTTTAAATGTCAGGTTTGCCATATTGAAAACCTAGGTAGGGGGTATTGAGGGTGGATGCACACTGCTGAGTGCAGGCAGGTGGAGGGTGCCTATGGATATGAGATCTGTAATGAGGCTCACTAGGAGAAAAAGAAGGAGCAACTTAGGAGAATTACTTGCAACCTACCCGGCCATTGACTTTGCTTATGGGAAATCAACAGGGACAAATGGTAATCGGAGTACTCTCATTGCGATGTTAGAATTGCAAGCCAGGTGCTGAGAACCTGGATTGCGATAACTTGACTATAAGGACCCTGCAACTGTCACAACTATGGACCAGTGGTAAGTTCCCACATTCAGCACCATTATAATTTTGAACAGTCATTGAAAACTTGAGGCCACCTGTATCAATTCAGAAGCAGAGATATAATATTTTCTATCTCATCCACCTCAAATACTTCCATTCAAAATGCTATTTTGTTGCAACGTGAATTTGTAAATAGAGGTTTATTTGTAAACTGAAGAGCTTCATTCCACTTATTACATAAATTAAGCTTACATCTTCCTTGATAAGTAAATAAGTTTTAGGTAGACATAGGAAAATAGTTTAGGCAATTTCAGTGATTTTTCAATTTATCTAGAGTGCCAGGCCTGTCAAACTGGTGGCCTGTGGGCCGGATACGTGACGTGCAGGCCACGCCCACCCCAGCTCTGCAAAGGCAAAAAACATTGCAATATGCCATGATTCAACCCGTGAAACAATCAAATTTGACACCCATGATCTAGACCAAAAAATGATCACTTTGATTAGAAAATCTGTTTCTGAGTGAGTGACTGAATTATTCATAATAATAATCATGCTAAATAAAAATTATTCTATTTTTTTTAAAATAGAAAGTCAGTTTAGCGTATTGTTACCAGACTAGACACCAGGAGACTGTGAATTCTTGCCTGCCTTAGTCATGAAAGCCAGCTGAGTGACTTTGGACCACTCACTCTCTCTCATTCCAATTCACTAAGAAGTTTGTTGCTGTAGAGAAATTAGGAGGAAAAAGAAGTATTAGGTATGTTTACCACCCTGAGGTATTTATAAAAATAATAAAAGGGTAAAAATAATTAAATATATAAATTCAAAGTTCTATTATACATGTTTTTCTTAATTTTGAGGGATCATAAATTTTCAAACAAAAGAAAACAATTTAAATTCATATGTTAATTATTTATGTCAGTGATCCCCCAACTTCCTGTGCACCACGGACTGGTTCCTTGGAGAAAGGTTTTTCTTTTTTTTTTTTTGAAAAGAATTTTATTGATTTTCTACAAACAAACAAAACATACAAAACATTAAAACATCAACTCTCTTATGTACATACAGTGTGTTGGTTGGTTCATCAGTTTTGTGCATTCATTTTGTAGTCTCAATTACAATTATGTTACATAACAACTCATATTGTCAATCCAAACTTACATATCCTAATATCACTAAAAAAAAGAAATTTTTGACTATACTTTTCATCATTCATGCTTTATGAGATAAGAATACTTTAAACAGTTTATTCTATAACAAATCATATAATCATACCAAGTCTATCCTAAAAACACTTTATAAATATAATATCAAATAACAAAGGTGAAAGAAGAAATAAAGATATTCCTTGCTAGGAGAAAGGTTTTTCTGTGGACCGAAAGGGGTGTGGTTTTGCATGCTACCTGCATCCCATGGTTGGAGCTTCACTTGTTTGCGTGGTCCAGTTGCTGGCATGCTGTGGACCAGTGCTGATCCACAGACCAGGGATTGAGGACCCCTGATTTATGTCATAATGCTTTTATTCTATTGCTGATAATCAGACTATTATGTAAAACATTAATGTCAGAGACTAGCCTAGCCAGAGGAAGGACCAAGTGGGAAATTGGTTTCAAATCCTTTTATGGGCATAGGAAGCAAGGTCTGACTTCCCCCCTCATTCCCTTGAAGGTTATTCAACCTTATCTAATCTGGCCCAGGTACAAACTGGCAGTCCAGGAAGATTCCTATGAAATAGGCATGAGCGTAAAATAACTACTGGTAAGTGAACTCTTCAAGTTTGGATCTGGTTGTTCCTATCTGATAGTTAATCAAGATAGTATTGTATTTTGTTGAATAACAACTAGCAACACTAGGCATCTTCTAACCAAGCAAACTATGGTAGAGTTTCTTCCCTTAGTTTCTTCATGGTTTTTTTTACTGCAATAAGTGGCTTTTGCATAGGAAAATTAATGGATTGAATACATTTTGAATATGTTTTTTTAAATTCCTATTTCAGGGTTTTACACTGCAGTGTAGAGAAACTGTACAAAGATATCTACAACCCTGGACAATCTCCATAACTATTACATTATTAATTAAACAAGCAGTTAATTTTGACAATAACTTGCTATTTATAGATGTAACTCTCACATAATTTCCAAGTTCTTTGTTTTGCAGCAAAAAGTTGGATTTTTAAAAATGAAGACATTATTTAGTCTTTCAGAGTTAGTTATTCTTCACTTCTGTTTATTACATTTTTATCTCACCTTAAGTAACTCAAGGCTGTGAACCTACATAATATTATTGCATGTTATTGTAAGAATTTTACAGATTTTTGTAACTTATTTAATAGTTGCATGAATAGAGTATCTAGGACTAACCAGCAACTCGGTTAGTCTTAGTTAATCAGTTAATAACTATTTCTACTGTTTTCAGTTTTATAGAAAAAAAAGTAAATTCAACATGGTAGATACATTTTTATAGGTAAAAATTTCACAAATTCTCTTTTCCTTGTGATTTAACTGTAAAGATATAGCACCAAAATCTGAATGCAGTGCTGTCTGAAATTATTGTAGTCTTTGATCCAAAACTGAATTCTATCTTTTCTTCTTTTAGCTGAAGATGGAGCCTCCTGAGATTACCATAATTGAAGGCGTGGGAGATGAAGTGACTGTGGTGGTTGGTATAATGGTCCTTATTATGGCCTTGGTCCTGGCCTGGCTCTCTACGTATGTTGCAGATGGTAGCAACCATCTTCTAGGAACTGTTGTGGCCACTGGAGATTCATCAGTGATTCATCTGAACCCCATTGAAAATTATGTGGGAAATTCTGTTTCTGAACAATCTGAGCCAGAGAATGGTACAGAAAATACTGAAGAAAAGGCGGATGAAGATTCTGCTTCTGACACCAGTCCTACACTAGAGCAAGTTGATAATGGCAGTGGCTCTGATGCTGCTTTAGACTGTCTATTGGACATTCAGGGTCTGCCACAAAGGACTGTTTCAATAGAAGGTGTTTCTCAGGAAAGCCAGGGAGTTCCACAAGCAGTAACCAATATGGAGGAGAGTGAGCTAAATCCAGGCTTCATCAAAGTGCGTCTGAAATTCCTCAATGATACAGAAGAAGTGGCTATTGTAAAACCAGAAGACACCATAGGCATACTGAAGAGGTACTGTTGAATATTAACATATATTTGTTTGGTATACTTTCCTTAGTTGTTTGAAAATTATATAATTTTAAAAATATCATCCCAGAATAGATTATAACAATGTGGTATAATTTATACAGGCTTGTCATTATATGGTAGATCATCACTTTAATTGATTTTGGAATCCTCATTATAGTTTAAAACTTTTCTCACTTTTACTACATATTTAAAAGAACCTTAAAAGGTATTCTTACTGTTGCAATGAAGGAGGGAATCAAACCCAGCTGGTAAATATTTAGAGATCAGTTCAGCAATCACCATATACTTTTTCTTCCATTCTGGAATCATAGGGGATATTTAAACTCCCTAAACTTGTTGAGAATAACTGATTATTCTGACATACAGTACACATAGTTCTTGACCTGGGATATTGCAACAGTCATAAATATGAATCAGTTGCCAAGCACTTGAATTTTAATCACATGACCATGGGGATACTGCAACACTTGTGTGAAAAATGGTCATAAGTCATTTTCACTGCCATTGTAACTTTGAATGGTCACTAAATGAACTGTTATAAGTTGAAGACTATCAGCATTTATACAACCATGGTCACAATGGGAATGAAGCTTAGCAATTGCATTGTTTTTTGTAGATGAGTTAAAATGAATGTTGACCATGATACAAACATTGCATGAGTGAGTTAAAATATGTAAAAAAAAGTACATGGATTTAAAGTCTCATTAAAACACTTTATTAATAAATTATATCTTGGCTATGTTGTCATGAAATAACATGTTGATTTCCTTATAAAGGCTCATCAGTTTATTAGAATATGAGAGATCACATTTTTACTGACATTTTTATTTGTCTATGTTCTTTCTAAAGCAAATATTTCCCAGGCCAGGAAAGTCAGATGAAATTTATCTACCAGGGTCAGCTGCTCCAAGACCAGACACGGACTCTGCAGTCCCTCAATATACTGGACAATTGTGTAATCCACTGTCATCTCTCCCAGACCGTTTCTGCCATTCCTGACACTGTGGTAACACCATCAGAAGCTGGGGGTATTACTTTGAGCATGAGTGACTTGATGATTCCCATTTTTATGTTGATGCTGGCAGTGATCTGGTATTTCCGAATCAACTACCGCCAGTTATTCACAGCGCCTGCCACCATTTCGTTGGTTGGAGTGACTGTATTTTTTAGTTTTCTTGTTTTTGGGATGTATGGACGGTGAGCAGATAGGGGAGAAGAAAAAATTCAGCTACCTTTTCAACCAAAATGCTTTTTATCTGATATGCTCACTTGTTAATAATCAACAGCACAAAGAAATGCTCTTACCCAGAATTCTATACAAATTGAAAAAAGGCTTTACAATTGAAAAACAAAACAAAATCTTAATTGATACATTTTCTGTGGCTATGTCTGGATATTTTTGAAACCATTAGTAAAAGATGAAGATATGACACATGAAGAATAAGGCATTATTAGTTCCTCTGCTTTCCATTACTTGGTTTTCACTTAAAACACAATTTTCTTCCATCTGTGTCTCAAAAAACAATTTGGTTGATCACACCAATGTTTTCTTCATATATCTCATTCTACAAAATGATTAGAAAGTTATTGATGATTGGTCTGAAATCCAATTCCTGTCTTATATGCCCTTGGATGTCTTTTGAATCCCCCAATTGAGGAGGAGCATTTTTAGCTGAACTGTTTGCCTAATCAATTTGTTGCTTCTTGGAAAAGCATGGAAGGAATGATCTTGATGTACATTTCTTTTATTAATTCCACTGTGTCCAATTATCTAGTGATAAAGCAATGACCCATTGCAGTCCATAAATGCCAATGAGTGGAATAAATGGAATATCTACTGCAGTTCACATACATTAATATCTCAAAATTAGGTATTTTTGAACCGTGTTTTGAAGATATCTGGCTGTATCTTAACTGGGGACTTACACATTTAGTCAGTCCCTATCAGAAATACGTATGTATATTGATGGGTAAAGCATAGCGATTTGAGATTGCAAGCTGGATGTCTATTTGGTGCACCTTGTACTTGCTTGAGAAAAGGTAACAGGTGCACTTAGAGATTCCTATCAATTGTTTAGGCAGTTTATTTACCGTTTGTAGGTAAGATATATGTTGACATGTGCCTAACCAGTCAAACAGAAGAAAAGTGTGTCTGCTGTCATCAGTATTCTTCAATGTTATTCATATGTAGATTAGTTTAGTTATAGTTTTAAACTCCATTGATTATATTCTCTTTGAAGCATGATTGCTTCAAATTAATTTTCTTGTAGATAAGAGTTAATCAAAGTGTTAAAGTTAGGTTACTGCCATGGAATTCACTGCTATAATTCCTAGAGTCTGAACTAGAATAGACAATTACTGAGAGCTGAAGTTTCCATTGGAAAGAACTGTTATTTTAAACATAGGATTAGATATTAAATTAGCCCTAAAGTTGTAAGCAAGAGGAATATTATGTTTTTAGACATCATGGTTACAGAGAAACTCAAGTTAAATTGCAGACTTAAACATCCAATTTAATTACCGGTGCCAAGCAGAAATGTCTAAATGCTGCTCAAAGCTACCCTGTAATATTTTCAATTGCTCTAGCTTCTAAAATCAAGGCATTAAGAACAGATTAACAGAAATGTTTTTTGAACTGAGGCTTGCTAGATGTTTTGGAATGTATATGAGTGTGTACAAAGTTCCTCGTCATTTTTCTAACTTTTCTGGCTACTTCACAACTGCATTTGTGGGCATGCACACAGACTTAGCAGTGAAATAATTATGCATGTACATGAATAAGGAGACAACTGGCTTCCTCCAAAGTTGTCTAAATCAGGAAAAATGACATTGCTGTTGGAAAAGAAGTGCTCTGTATATGTTCCTGTATATAAAAAGTGCTCTTGGGGGATTTGTAGAACTCTAATTTTAAGTACATCTTTGCTTGATATGTTGTCTGAAATGTATACTTGTAAAAAAGAAAAAAAATGTATAAATATTCCTGGAAACTGTCTTTTCTGTGCATTCATTCTGAATTTAAGATTAGAGGGAAAGTAAAAAAACATGTAAATAACTACATAATTAGAATGGTTAGATGGGGCCATTTCGCTAATGCTTATTCATAGGTATCCAGGTAAAATATTTCTAAATGACTTGTTTGGTATACTTGCAAGTCTGTTGTAGAAATTAAAGACTTCCATAGCAAAGTACTTCTTATACAAGAGAGTTTTTCTCATCAGGAAATCTTTCAAAAACAATCATGAAGATCTGTAATAGTAACCACAGAAAATTTGGATGTTTTTGTAAGATATCTGTTGCAATCCAAGTTCTATGTTGGGTAAAGTTAATTTTTTGTCAACTGAATGATTAATTTAGGTAAACCAGTTTTTGTTTAATTTTATAATTTATTTCAGAAGGGAAAAAAGTATTTGTAGAATTCTAAAGTCCATATTTTGTAGAGTATTGTTTTGTATAACCTATTTTGTCCACTTGTTAAAAATACAAAGTGCAATTCAAACATATTGGCTGGATTCACAAGCCAAGATTAAGAAACTGCAGTTGCTGTTTTCAAACAACATGTGATATGCAAGCATCTTACATTAGAGCAATGAAAGTGAGCCAAAAATCACTTTCATCCCTCCTAGTGTATTCTAGCATGTTATATAAATTCAGAGAGTCATCAAATTATTCATACTGTTGTATTCATTTTACACTTCTGCATTAGCAGCCAATATAAAGACTAAAAAGATCTTCAGTCTTTAAAAGAATATATACAAGGATAAATAGATAGAGTTTATTTGTCATTACACTCGCAAGCGGGTGCAACGAAATGAGGTGCTCTTCCACAAGTAAAAACTGGACAAACACCACTTAAAGAAAAAAAATTAAATTAAATTAAAACTAAACACAGTCGACCATACAATGATCTCTATGCAATTTAAAAATGTAAAACCCCATTACTCTCATTCACTTCCACATAAATCTTATGACCCTGCATTCAAACTCAAAATTGCACTTGGATAAAAACTGTTCTTAAATCTGGTCGTCCTTGTTCTTAATACCCTAAATCTCCTTCTCGATGGTAATAGTTCAAAGAGCTGATGTCCTGGATGAGAGGAGTCATTCAATATATTAAGTATCTTCCTCCTACATCTATTCCTATACAGTTCTTCCAAAGAGGGAAGTGAGCAGCCAATGATGTTTTGGGCCATCTTAATCACCCTCTGAATTGCCTTTTTCTCTGCCACTGTGCAGCTCAAGAACCATACACAGAGACAGTAGGATAATATACTCTCAATTGAACTCCGATAGAAAGTAGTCAATAGACTCTCAGCCAGTTGTTGTTTCCTAAGAATCCTTAGTAAATACAACTGTTGTTGTGCCTTCTTAATTAAAGCAGCGATGTTTGCACTCCAGGTCAGGTTATTTGTAATGATGGTTCCGAGAAACTTACATTCAACCACCTGTTCCACACGAACTCCCTCTATATACAGTGTTCCACCTGTTCCACACGAACTCCCTCTATATTCAGTGGCTGAATGTCTGCTCTTTTTTTCCTATAGTCCACTATAACCTCCTTGGTCTTCTTGATATTAAATAGAAGATTATTATTTTTGCACCAACGGGATAGCTGTAATACCTCATCCCGATATGCAGACTCATCATCCCCAGAAATAAGTCCTACAAGCGTAGTATCGTCTGCAAATTTCATTATCCTATTGTTGGGATGTTTATTTGTGCAATCAGATAAATAGATGGAGAACAAAGTGGACTAAGGACACAACCTTATGGAGTGCCAATGCTAAGTGTCGACAGTAGAAATATAGTCATTCAATTTAACTCTTTGTGGACGATTTGTTAAAAAGTCCAATATCCATAAGCAAATAGAATCTGGAAAATCTAGATCTTTAAGCTTAGCTATTAATCTGGTGGAAGCCTTGAGACAAACAGGAACCACACATTGTGTCAAGGATCGATTAAAAATTCCGGTCCATACCCCAGCTAACTGTTCAGCACAATCTTTTACCACCCGACCAGGAATTAAGTCGGGCCCAGCTGACTTTCTGGAATTAACCGCCTTCATTGTCTGCCTCACATCCTGCTCATTCACAATGAAGGGGAGGCTCTGCTGAGTAAATGATGGCAAAGGGACAGTTTCGGTTTGATGGATTTCAAATCGAGCAAAAAAGTTGTTCAACTCCTCAACCACCGCCGCACTACCATCCGCAGAGACCTTTTTTGCGTGATAGTTCGTTAGTTGTTGAACCCCCTGCCAAACCTGCCTCATGTCATTACTGAGAAAGCAATCTTCAATTCTCCTCTTGTATACGGCCTTAGCCTGCTAAATGCCTCTCCTCAAGTTTGTTCTTGCAGCACTATAATCCAGATCATTCCCAGACTTAAAAGCCTTGTTTCTTGCATACAACAAGCGTCTAATCTTCCCGGTCATCCAAGGTTTTTGATTAGGATAAACCCGGATTCGTTTATCCACCGTGACAGTATCAATACAGTGTGCCATATACCCTAACACCGCAGCCGTGTGATCGTCGAGATCAGGATGGTCAAAAACGGATCCAGAGAAGAAGAAAAAAAGGGTATTTCTGAGTATCTTTAGGAACTGCAGTTCAGAGTAGAAGAATTAGGGTTTTCTTTTAAAAACAACTCGGGACTCTAATTTATTGGAAAGACCTGATTCCATAGTGCATTTTAAGAAAACCATGTGTATCTTTGTAATATACCGGTATTACAAAACATTTTAAAAATTCCCTTTTCTCAAAACGTGTAAAGCCATAAATAACCTTAACCAGTACCAAGCAGAGTTACAGTTTATTTACACAAGCATTTCACAATCCATGAATGGGAAGAAAAAAATACAGATTTGACAGGGTTTTTTTTAAATATCTAGCTACCTGTACAGTCTGAGATTATATAGATAAGACATTTTTTAAAAAAATCAAGAGACCACAGTACAGTACTTTCTTAAATGATTTCTGCACATGTTCAAAAATATCACATAGGTGCAGTTTTATACATCAACAAATTTAAAAACTCTCATTAATCCATTCATGATAGAATACAAGGGGTTTTTTTTTCAAGTGAAACAGGCCTACCTTAAAAAAGAATGGGTGCAGGTGCAGATCCGCATGTAAAACGACCTTTGTCCTCCCCTCTTGCTAAATTAATAATGTTCAAAAGTGCCCAAAGTTTGTACTTCCAAAGTTGCCTGAAACATGATTCCAAAAGCTTGAGTTGCAGTCATGGGAAACAAACAGGGATCTACTTTTACTCTTCTTTCACACTTGCTATCTTTACATTGCTGCAATAGTGTAAAGTTAGCCAGCATCTTGATACATAATTTAAGTATGTAATTACTTGTTATCAGGAAGTGAACAATATCCAGCTTTTCCCACCTCCCTTAGAAAGAGGGAGAGCTATTCACATCAAATAGCTACATTATAAGGAGGTGTTAGGCAATTGTCTGATCCATACTTACACAGCTCTTATAGAATACTGAGTCATGTATTTAAAAACATTTGCTAAGTATGAAATCTAGGCAAGCGGCCCCCAAACTTTTGGGCACCAGGGACCAGTTCGATGGAGAAAGAGTTTTCCACAAAGCAGAGAGAGTGTGGCTTTGCATGCTGCTTGCATCCTGTGGATGGGACTTCGCTTGTTTGCATGACCCGGTTGCTGGCATGCCGCAGACCGATGCTGATCCACAGACTGAGGTTGGTCTAGGCAATGCAGGAGTAATGCTTTGTAGATTAAGATCAGGAAGAAAAAAGATCAAGATTCCTGCAAACAGGTTTTCCTTTAACAGAGTGCCACAAAACTAGGTTTTTTTTTAATCACTGTCCAGAAAGATCTTTCGGGAAGGCCCGCCTTGATCCCAGAATCCTCTCTATACAACATACCTTTTGCCCAAGTATATAATGGCAAGAAAAGAAGATCAACCTCAGTAATGTTGACTTGCTATGTCTGCTATTTTCCACACTTGAAGCAATTTAGGACAGCAACAGATCTAGCATTTATGCCTTAACATAAGCACTATGGTAAACAGAATTTGCCCCCACAGGTAACAGCACCGAAAAAGCATATGGAACTCTGGGGAGGAAGGAAGAACTTGGGAGTCCCTTAGAGATTCTTCCTGTAAACAGTATTGCAAGTGCTGAAAGCTTTTCAGATCAGGACAGTTGATGGGAATTTTTCAGAGAGTTTTCCCTGATGTAATTGAGCTATGGATTTTAACAATAGAAAACATGGAGTTTCTCTATCTTTTGAGAAAGGATTTTTTTTAGTTGCTAGGAACAAAGAGGGAAATGAAGCAAAAGAAAGTTGTCAGCCACCTCAATCCAGGCAACAGCCCCAAGCAGTTGTTATTAGCAATTTGGATCATCTACTACTGTAGAAATTAACTACAGACATTCTTACATTAGGAAGGAAACAGCTAAGCTTCAGTAAATTAGACTTATGGGTAGATACAACAAATGATATTTTTCATGTGCACACTTTTGGAAGAAAAGAGGGAACAATTTTGAAATGGTTACATAACTTCGGTATAGTTGTACACATTGTAAAGGTTCACGAAAGGGAAGCAAAAAGCAGAGGCAATAATCCATAGAAGTAGTACTACAATTTCTAGCATCTATCTATAAAATCATTGTATCATGATTTATGGCATTAGATTTGAAACAGCAGTTGTCTGTAAAAAGATTAGAATGGAGCAGGAATGAAATGGAGGGAAAATATATTTTGGGGGGGTGAAAAAGGGTGAAAGGGGGAAATATAATAAAACTATTAATCTAAAGAAACATGTTCTCCCTCCCATCCCATTATCTTTAACTTTTTTGATTTTGCCCCTAATACTCCAGCAGTTTTAATATTTTAAACACACTAAATTAAAGAGAAATTAATAATAGCTAGTAGGTCAGAGCATAATCTCCCTGCCTGGTTTCAATGAGAGCTGTTTTAAAATTCAATAATTCAAATTTACAGTCAATTGTCAGGGACATTTTAAACTGTGTATTAACTTATGTGTAATGCATGTCTTGGCTCATCAAGATTGGATAGAGATTTGTATCCAAGCACGTAAGGAAATTAACTTCTTCACCAGCTTCCTGATATCCACATAATAGGAAGAATACAATCCCAGACTCTTAATGTTGATTTATATAAGATTTTAGAGATGCTACTGGTGAGGAAGCAGATAGTGTCAGGAAACAATAGTGACAACAGCAACATCTTTTCAACCCTCTGCCCATCTCAGCATATTAGGATAACTGAACAAGGCAAAAACCTCAGAGAAGAAGCTGATCTATAATCTCGTGCTATTTCTCTTGACAATGAAGAGGCCACTGGAGTAGACACTTAAGACAAAAGGGTAGGCACTGATTCTTCTCCTTTCTGCCATACCCTTCAAAATCAACAAATGAGCACAGGCAGGTTTATATGCATAGATGCCTCTCAGCCCTGCCAATTCAGCCTCTAGCACTGCTAAGCAAATATGATGCCACCATATATATAGTCATGATTGAACAACCACTAACATCACAATAAATAGACAAATTGCAACGGGAAGGAGAGAGACCAATTCTTCCCTGATTGATGGAGATGCTATCCACCTTTAAGGCCTGCCTCAAACCACCGCCATCCCTTTTCCCCCAGAAGTGGAGAAGCCCACTCTCCCCAAAGCAGTCCTAGTCTTTCATTATACATCTGGTGGGCATAGGGCTATGCCACGTGTTTTAGGAGGCTTGAGACGAGGGCAGTGGACACATGCAGCCATCTATCTTCCCAGTTAATTATTGTAAAGTTGTCCGCAAGGGACCACTTAAGAGGATATCAGCCAGATCTGTCTCTCGATCTGGGTCAGAAAGGAACAGAACAGATTCCTGGAGCCCTCCCTGTTTTTCTCATCTCAAAATTATTCAATTTATGTCATCATAGAGGCTGGGAGTAGGAGGGGCAAGTGGTTTAGACTTCAGTTTCTTTTTACTGGAGCTCATTCCTGAAGCACTTCCTACCAGGCTCATGTGTGGTTTCTTCTTTTTGGTTTTTCGAGATTCAGAGTTGTTTGTACCTGTTGTGGGGAGAAAAAGAATGCATGTTTAAGTATTGTGCCTGCCTGTTTTCAGTCCTGTCTTTCAAACAATTTCCTTGTCCTTCAATAAGTATATGCCAATTTTGCCTGGGCAACAATTTGTAATTATTTGCAAAACTTCTCATTGCCCATACCAAGCTGAACAAAATAAATCACTTCCATTGAAAAGCACTGCCATGAAGGGATGAATTCTGCTGTCAAATCTGTATGGCCCATTTGCACACCCGAGTCATCAAGTAAAGAACATGCCCAGGAGAGTAATTGCAGTGTTGTAATTACAATAATCAGCAGCACAATCATAAACTGTATAGTTCAGCAAGCCAGAAAACATACAATTCCCTGAGTCAGTATTGACAATACTTTTATCAAATGAAAAGATTTTCATTAAAGTGGCACCTACAGCAATATAATCAACACTGGGCTGTAGTGTCTTTTGCCAATTTGATTTGTCACACTTGCATGTGCTGTAAGTGTGAGTAAATAAGAGTAAGTTCATATACTTTTACATCAACTTCAGTTTATTATTTAGAAGCATTTCCCTAATGGGCTTCTGTCAACTTCTAAACAAATGGAGCAGTGCAGCTTCTAGATGTTGCAGACCAAGAATGCTCACAGGATTCAGAGAAGCACAGCAACTGGCAGAAGATGATAGATTAGCATTTTAACAAAATCTTCAATGGCCCCTGTCTCTTTCTCTCTCTCTTATTTAGGGGACTATTAGTTATCTCGTGATTTTCCTTTCTTATTGTGCTTCCATGTAGTCTGCAATGCAGACTATGTAATCTGAAAGAACAGGAAAGTTGCTTTCAGTGGGGTATCTCTTTGTACCTGTTTTTGGTAGAGATTATGGGCAGAATCTTTTATACAAATAATTGCCAATGAATTAGCTGATCATAGCTGAAAAGAAGCTAAGAATATTTTTTTCAAGTAGTCTGCCCATCAATTTTTATGAAGGAACCATTACATTATTTGGCAACCTGTGGGAATTCCTCAATCATATTCCTATAAAGGTTGGAGTTGTCTACATTCAACAATCATGTTATATCAGCATTGCAAATAGCATGGTGAAATCCAACAACTCAAACTGCGCAAAATGAGCTACTGCAACACATGATGTTTAGAATTATAGGAAAGGTTAAAGAGCATCTAGTGCATAGGTATGAACAAGATAAACAAGATATCCTAAGTGATAATGCTTTGATGTCCTTGCTCCTTCTATGTTCAGCAGTACAATGTGCTACGACAAAAAAAGGTAAAGAAGCAAATACTCCTACAGCCTCACCATTGAAAGTTACCTTGAGACCCAGTATTTAAGATGCAAGCTATTATCACTTCACCCTGCTCTCTCAGGCAGCTACACACATTCTTACTTGCTTTTGACGAAGCTGAATCAGACGGAGAGATATCTGAAGAACCATCCCATTGAAGCCGACTCATGAGAGCTTGACTCTCTGCCACATCAAAGCTATCATTTTCCACGCTGCTTTCTGTTTCAGGAAGTGAGCTAAGTAAAGGGAAAATATATGAAAAGGGGAAAAGATTAAGGTCAATTCTCTTAACTGCAGCAACAGCTAATAGAGAAATCCAACCTGTACTGGTAGAGACGGGTAGTTTCAGCAAAGCTTTGGAAGTAAGTTCTACAGCACTTCCAAACATTACATTTTTATGTGAAAGATAGAAGACAATGATTAATACATAAGAAGAATTAACTATGTTAATATTCTAATTTTATTTACTCTTAAATTTCATTATTTTGGCGTAGCCCCACCTGCATTTTCTGGTATACTGTTATAATTACAAAAGCAACATGCCTTTCGTGAACAGAAACAGAAAGAGGCTTGCCTGTCATATACCATCAGAAAGAAAAAGCAGAAAAGACACTGCCTTCAACTGTCCATCCACATTTTCCACTAATTTTATATTATTTATTTCTTTTAGTGTGAATTTCTAACATAGAAAAATATGCTTGAAAAATTCTGGATGAAATATGCCTAACTCTAAAAAACCAAGTGTATCAATGTAAGGTTTTCTGGGGCTCAACAAGAAACCAACAAAATGATGTTGCAAAGTAGTAAATTACTGAAAGTTATTCCACTTCCTAAGTTCAGTTAGCAAAATTCAGCAACATTCATACAGTTAAACAGTATAAAATATACTTTAGAGTAAAAGAGTTTTTCTTCTGCATTCCTTTCATCCTAATTATACTTACGCAGAGGATCCTAGGAGGTAGATCCTGACTGACCTCCGCTGTTCATCAGTGTGCTGGGGGCAGCGAAGAGACCTTCAGGCAAAAGACAAGATTACAGAACAGTCATAGGTTGTGAAATACATGCTTCCTGCTCTTTCATCACCCATAATCTTAACCAATATTCCAGAAACAGGGGATCAACACTGTTAAAAAATCTAAAGGAACAACCAAATGCTCAGACCTGGAAAATATATTGAGTATCCCAGTCTGTCTTTGAAACAATGCCTATCTACTAGCAAAGCAAAATCTAGTAACCTGTACAGTTTTTCAAGAATTGTATTGTTTTGTTTTTTAATTCTTTCTCTGAAAGCAAGTCATTCTTTTTAGTAACTGGAATCTGAAGACTTTAAGACCAGGAAGCAAATTCAAGCCAAGTTTTAAACAACTGGCTGCTCAGCAGTTTTTACCTCTCAGAGTAGACTCTCAGCAGCATCTTGTGAGAAACTTAAATACATTTAGTCAGGTGGGCGTGGCCATGGTGGGCATTTGACACAGGCTCAAGATGCATTTTTCCCCCTTCTCTTCTTTCTTTCCACAGTTCTGTACTGTAACCATTTTCCTATGTCTTCTACCAGATATTACTGGCAAACATTTATTAATTATTCTTCATATTCCACTAAACTTTTCATTTCTACATTTATACCCCATTGTTTAATAGTAAATTGTTTTTCCAGGCAGAAAAGGCTATTTGTACTATTGTATTTTTATTATTAAACTACTAATAAAAATACAATAGCACAAACAACATGATAACACAAGATCTAAGAACAGAGGTAAATTTCCAGGATAGTAGATAGAAATGGCTGTCAATTATATATTGTTGATTGTAGATTAAATGGACCTACAGTATGTAAAAGCTGACATTAAACTGCTTTATTAACATAGGATGTTGCTTGTTTTCTATCCAGGACTGGCTCTTACTTGAGGTCACATAATTGTAATCCAGTCCAACCCAGCCCTCCTGCAGCACTCTGCTGGCCAAAAATGGCCTACGCAGAGGTCCCGCACCCTGTTTTCAGCTAACAAAGTGTTGCTGGAGGTCAAAAATGGGCCTGGCAGAGCCCCATTTTCAATCAGCAGAGGGCTGCTGGAGAGGCCAAAAACAGGCCTTGTGGGGCCTCCGTGCAACCTGCTTTCAGTCAGCAGAATGCTGCAGGAGGCCAAAACAGGCGGTGGGGAGGAGTGCATGAGCCAGTCCTTTGATATTTCCAGACCAGCCCCATGGGTCAGGTTTAAGCACCCCATGGGGAGGATCCAGCCTACGGGCCTTGAGTTTGACAACCCTGCATTTAGTTATATGAAATACAAGTTAAAAGTTATATGAAATACAACTTTTTATTTAGTTATATGAAATACAAGCTAAACTTAAGTTATATAATGTATGCAATCTATTTAAAAAAAAAAACTTTTTCTGGAAGCAGAATTTGAATTTGTTTTTAAGTACTAGAGTATTCAAGTTATAGTACCTCAATAGATGGCAGCCCTTGGCTACCCTTTTTTGGGCTGGGGTACAAGAAATATTAAAGCCCACAATCATTTTGTTTTGCAGGGTTGAATTGGAGCTGGTTCTTCCCCTTCCAGACCCTCATATCCTCCCAGGTGTTGGATCAGCACCAAAATGGCATCATCTGCTCAGCCAGAGATCAAAGTATGTAACTAGGTATCGTCAGCATACTGATGCTGCACTCTGTGCTATGAAATGACCTCATCCAGCATATTCATGTAGAAGAGTGATTTTCAAACTTAGCCATTAAGATGTGTGGACTTTAACTCCCAGAATTCTCCAGCCAACATGAAACTCTACATGCAACTGAAGAAATTCTCCCAATGAAACAGAAGATAACATGAGAACTAGATGGTGCAACAGGCGAAGTATCAATTTCATGAATATCTTCACGTAATATTCTTCTAATGCTGCCATAAATTGCCAGCAGTTCCCTTTTGACTTTTAGACAGGATTAATAGACTGGACTTTGTACATAAGAATTAACTGAGCCAACAGTTAACATCAGGCTTGAATCAAGGACAAAGCATTGAAGCATTTTGATCTCCCAGGACAATCCATTATAAATCTTTATGTAGTTGTTTTGGAACAAAAAGACTTTTCCAGAGCAACTAAGAGAGAGACAGCTGAACTTATATATATCAGTGATTTGCAATTTATCTCAGAAAGTTTCAGCAAACACTGTTTTTAATACAGAACAATGGTTAATTGATAGGAATTTATAATCTGTACCCTGTGAAACCCTCAGCTACATAATCATTTTATTTTCTTCTCCCTTCTCATGCCTATGTTTTTAAATCCTATGTTAAGCCATTCCCTGCATCTGATAAAGTAGTCTGAAGCTCATGAAAGCTGGTATCTTATAATAAAATGTTATTAATTTGAAAAGGTAGTTCCAAACTTTCCTAATGAGTAAAATACCTTAGCTTTTGATCAGGCAAGGAAGCCCAATTCATGGTTAAAAAATTATGTGGAAAGCTTTTATACAGCTGTTGTGTAGCTCCCAAATTTCTGAATTTCTCCTAAGAAGCTAGTTAAAGCCCATTTCTTATTCATCTGTACACAATTAAGAATCTTTTCCAAGAAGATCTTTGAAAATGCATTTAAAAGCTAATTTTATTTTAATATTTGAAATATCAGGATTAGCAAGAGATACCTTATTGTAAGGAAAGTATCCCTCCTCAGGTTACAAAGTTAAATTAAAATGGAAAGAATTCCCTTCCCACCCCTTTCTTTAACATTTTTCTGCAATATCATTTCCAATAATAGGGCTTGCTCAGGTGGAAAGTATCTTGCAAGTTCCACCAAAGAAAAATGTATTTCTTCCCCTCAATTTTCAATGCATATTTTCTCCCCAGGTGTGAATTCTGTTTTGAGTAAACACTACTGAAAAGATCAGTTCCTATAATCAGAAGCAAGTAGATTCAAGTCTAGTCAAACTAGTCACTGCAAATGGAGCAAATCTGTGATCTAGAGACTGTTTTACTAGCAACCAAAGCAACTCAAAAGGGCACCCAAAAATTAAGAGAAGGTAGTTCTCACCGTGTACACATCTTCTTGGTATGTTCAGAGATCACCCCACATTGCTAGAGAAAAAAGACCATCTATAAGGTTGGTTGATAGGCTGGGTGAGTGCATCAGAAGATGGATATAATTCTTAAACATTCAAAAAAGTAACTATTTCAGAATGTAAATATTTTGATTCTCAGACAGAACTGTAAATGCAGCCATAAAATTTCAGCAACAGGCTGACTAAGAAGAAAAACAATATTTAAGTAAACACAGCCAGATAAAAACATGGAAAGTGGGGAGTAAAAGAAAGAGTGAGGCAGAATAATGTAACCCTTGTGAGGGGCATTTTGGAAGACTTAAAAGGTGCAATACCTAATCTCAGAAAGTTGTACATGGGAAGGGCAAGGATGCAATACAGAGGAAAATCCCCTTTTAAAGCAACTCAACTGAGATGGGAATTTAAAAAAGAACTATGCTTCTTTTCTCCTTTCAAATGTATTGGGTCTCCAGCCCCCGGATCCACAGATAAGGATCATATTCCAGCTAGGAAGAGCAACCACCTTCTGCAGGTTTCTTGCTTTTCCAGGATAAAATAAAATAAAAAATCAGCCTAAGTAGCTACTTTAATTAGGTCAGCAGACCCTATCTCCACAATGATAGACATCAGTATTCGCACACCACCCTTTATTTCTATCTTATTCTGATGCAGGCACATTAATCCTCATACTACTTGCTTACTCCTTAGTGTCATTTGACCTTCATTTCAACAAAATCTTGCTTGGGTTCCTTCCCTCCTTCATAGTCAATAAAGCAGCAACTGTACATTGCTATAGTTAAATGAATATTAACTCCAAAATAAAGAATTCATATCAGATTTAAATATTATTTGGCAGCTTCAAGGAATTGAAGAGTTCTCAAATCACTTCAAAGGGTAGTCAGAGGATGTATCTTCCTTTTGTAATGTCTCTTCCAAGTAAATGTTTAAGCACTGCATAGGCTCCAATGATCAGTTATTCAGACCATATGCAGCATTCCTAACAGCAAGCATTTACTTTCAAATAAATAGACAACAGTTTCAATCTATTAACTGAAAACAAGCAAAAGCATACAGAATCATTAGACAGAAGGCAACAGAGCTAGATACTCACTGTAGTTAGCAAACTACGGAGCTCCTCGGGGCCCAGAGTTTCATAGTTGATTCCAGCAGAATTGTTATACTAAAGAGGAGAATACACCACACCAAGATATTTTAGGTGTTACATAAATCATGGCAATCCTTTCCTTCACATTTTCACCATAAAATTAAATGGTATGAAAATGAAATTATACAACACAAAGTAAAACAAGCCAGTATGAGCGAGAGTCAGTTTGCTCTAAAGGTTAAAGCACCAGTCTAGAAGACGAGTATGAGCTAAAGTCCCATCTTAATCACAAAAGCCAGCTGGATGACTTTGGACTCTCTCTCAGCCCAACCCATCTTAAAGGGTTGTTCTAGTGAGGAATATAAAAGGAGGACGGTATTCTGATACATTCACCACAATATTTGTAAAATAAAGATGGGATACAAACAAACAAATAAACAAGATGAGATTAAAAAACTAGCATAACAAGATAAAAAAGCAAATAGAAATATAATGCATGCCCTTCTGTAATCCTATTCTATTCTGGAGTCATTAACCTTAGGTGCTCTTTTAACTTTAAGACAGGTTGACAGCCACAAGGGATAGGGTAATGATGCAGAATGGACAGGGCTTTGTCACACAGCAGTGAAATTCTTTTAGGGAGCATTCACTGTTTTTGTTAAAATTGACGATAAGTCTCTTTGAAGCTGACATTAAATTTTCCTCACATTCTTTTTTAAATGTAGGCATTTATGCCATTAAATTCAGGCATATTGTGAGAATGGGTTCCAGAACCACTGCTGTATTTAGACAAGTTGACTCAGGCACCTCAAAACAGAGGTTGTAGAAGAACTAGTACTTCTTAAAATCATAAGGAGCAACACAGTATGATAGGACACAGCATTGCTGTGCTGAACTTAAACTCACCTTAAATGGATCTGAGCTACCACTCAGCTCCCCTATAGGAAGAGAAAGAATACACATAAGTAGCAACACATGTGATCTCATTCTACTAGTCATCAATGCACATGCCAGAGAACTAGTATTTGTCTTTAAAGGTCAATTCATAGATTCCATATGGCTATATATCAAGTTTGTTGAGTTGGGTAGTCCCTGAGGTCCAAAAGGTTGGCAAGCCCAGTTCTAAACATTCTAAAACATGCTTAATTCAAATTACAATAGGAAAGGTTAATTAGTAGAGAAAGCAAACTCAAACAGTGAAGCAACCCCCATTCCTTCCAATCATTTTCATGGTGACCCAAGACACCTGTGATTCTGAAGGCTTTTTTATATTTCCTTGTTGCCATTCATGAAAGGCTCTCTTAAGCAAACCCATCACCTAACTGCCATTACTACCTGCCCATCTACCACAGTCCATCAAACCTTCAATAGGTTCCTCCAAATGCTCAGTATTTCCTCTCCTTATTTGACAGACCAGAACAGTAGATATCCTGTGGTAGGGCTACTACATCTAACCTGCATTTTGGCAGCCTTAGCAGGGTAACAAATCCATTCTGTGCACTTCCTCCAAATGCCCAATCCAATTGAACGCCATGACAACCTTTGTTTTCTGAGCATAGTGCATATTGCTCATGCCTTTCCACTAAAAACCTGAAACCAAGCTACTTAAGAACTACTGAGATATTCAGCAGATTGAGCAAAAACATTCCGATTATACAACACATTTGTTCTCCTTGATTTTCTCTTTTTATATTTCCCCACAGCACATTTACAGCAGTAATTGACAAACAACCCTGACACATGTTATAGTTCAATGAGAAAGCTGCTACTACATTAAGTGGGATAAAAACATCTGAAAGTTTGACTACATAAGAAGTGCTCTGACTCTCACCAGCAAATCTATCTATGTGTAGAAAACTCCGGCTATTTAGCTTCTGCTTTAGTAGTGCTTGTTTCCCTCTAATTAATCTGGCATGCCCGTATTCATCACTCATGCAGAAACACAAGAAAACTGGGCTTTCCAAAGGTAGGCACTTCTTGCAGTGCAAAATGTATTTACCCTCTCCACTCCAAATTTTAATTAAGATACACAAAAGCTCTACAGGAGAATTGGGAAATTCTTTGAAAGTGCATTATGCTATGACTTTCCACAATACACTCACCATTTTTATGTTTCAGGGACTTGGATCTTCGGGGAGAATTGGGATTCTGAAAGAAGTCAGGAAAAATAAAAGGCATAGTTTGGTATAAGGGGATATGGAAACTCTGAATTTAATAGATCCTGCAACTAAATTCCTTCCCCAACTTGAAGGGCAGATTTTTCAACATTATTTCATTTCAGTGACAAAGATCGGGCTACTCGCTCAACAGTTTGAACAACAGTTTCAGCAATGTAGATAGTTTAAAAAAATGTTTTGGTTACCTGGAACTCAAATAATATTTGAAATAGAACCACAGAAATTATTGTGAAATGAATAGTTTTAAAGACTGTTGTTGATATACAGATACAAAACATTCATTACTAAAGTGTCTGGGAAGGAAAATTTACATTCCCAATGTATGCTGAGTTCTACATTGAATTAATGGATTACAGAGTTGTAAAAAGGGGAAATTTTATTACAATTTTTTAATAAATGTTTCTATGCCTGTTAGAGGCCCTTTCTGTTTTTTTCTGTATTTGGTGTCTTCACTTATTCTTCTTCTTTGCCAGCACTATTTGAGGAGCCTACAACTCAAAGGAGCCATGTGACTCAAAGTAAAAGATAAAAGATGTAGACGCACAGAATAAACTGAGAAAAACCTTCCTAAAGGATCCAAATTGAACCATAATCTTGTTTCCCTTGCTTACAGTAGCACAATTTCAATCCAATGCACAAGAGATTTTGAAACCCAGGGTTTATAAATAGTATAAGATCATGAAAACAGAAAGCAAGTGCGTCTTCTTCACATATAGAATACTTCAATTTTTTCTAATACTAACTTCTAACTTTGCAAAAAGTTTAGAAATGCTTATTTTAATAACCAAAACAATATTAAAGGTAGGCATGAGCTTACCTTATCCGATTTCCTTTTCTTTGCTAATCAGTAGACAAAAAAGAGATATTTTATTTTACCATCCCCTTAAAACATTTTCAAACTTAATTTTTGGTCCAAGAATTATATAAGCCCATGTGTGTCTGGATGTTAGAAACAATGCTCTTTAATAGTACAGATCAAAGTTCTGAGTCTATATTTGTAGTAGCCCAGAGAACTCATTCTTGTCTCAAATTAGAAACAGAGATGTAAAATGGAAGTTAGGGCATGGAGGCTGATGTTAAAGTATGATTAGTTTCTCAAGTCATTCCCCCTCAGGTTTATTTCAAGTAATAAAGACTGATAATTTTTCATCAAGTTGGCATAATGTCATAGAACAACTAATGACATATGGGTTACATGTGATCTATAGGATATAACAATGCCAAGCATACACTTCTGCAAAGATTAAATGATACCGATTTCCAGGTGGAACAAAGACCTAAACCACAAGTATGGTTTCATTGGCCAAGCATTTAAGATTGTTTGGGACCCTATATGACATTGGAATGCAATGCTAGACCTTGCTGGGCTGATTTTGGCTTTGCAAAGCTTTTTGCTGCTTGTCTGTCTTCTTTATGGACTCAGCTGGGTGGCAGGCCTCCTCCATCGTGAGGTACCTATGCATGCTTAATAATCTGTGCATTTACCTATCAGTGGCATCAGGGAAAGCAGGGGTGCCGTCATTAAGTAAGGTTGTCTCACATAACAGTTGTCACTGGATGGATGGACTGTAACAGGAAGTCTCCATTACGGTAGCAGGTTGAGGATTACCATAATTAATAAGGAATTAATAATTAATCTGTTCCTCTGCAACGTATCGCCATTAGAGGAAGCCAAAATCTTTTCATTCTCTTGAGGTCACTTCTGAAAACTATGTTTTTAGACCCACAGTTGTATAAAACTGGCCAATAATAAGTTGCTGTAAACAGCCTCTCTCTCCCCTACCCCCCCAAGGTGGAAACTCTATCTGAATCCAGATCTTTTGCATTAGACTCCATATCGCAAAATGCTCAAGATGCAAGATTGCCCCTTTGAACCATCAAATTCCACCAGAGGAGCCTTCTAGAAAATCTAACTCATCAGAATTTGACTGAAGTGGCAGCCAAATTCAATATCAAGTCCTCATTCTATGAAGAGACTATCTTTAAAAAAGAGCATTCTCACAAACATATCTTTGCCTCAGTTTACCTTTCTTCTCAGATCCATATGACCAGTCATTATCATTTATGTCATCATTGTCCTCTTGATCACTCTCAGATTTGTTCATGTTGTTACTACTTGCTATCCTGTAGCAGGGAGAACAAGAAAGAAGAAAAAGGGTTCTTTATTTTTAATTTCAGGATGAAAGACTGCAACTAGAACTTTCACTTTCTGTTCCAAGCCATTAACCAGGGGTGGGATTCAGCTGTTTGGGCTGGTTCAGGTGAACCGGATATTAATTTTACATCCAGTTCAGGAAACTGGTAGCTCCAAAAACCAACTGAGCCTTCCCCACCCAGGAGTCCCCAGGCACATGGTTCTGGCTCCCAGGTAAGTGCAGGAAGGCTTCCTAGACCCAAAATAGGGCACAGGGGGTGTGTTGTGTACTTCCCACACCCTGTTTTGGCTCCCCTGAAGCTCCAGGGAGACTTGCTAGGCCCAAAACAGGGCATGGGGTGTGCAGTGCCCCCACATACCCCATTTTAGCTCTCCTGAGGCTCCCCACACCCTGTTTTGGGCCTAGCAAGTCTCTGCAGCCTCCTGGGAGCAAAAATGGGGCTTGAGGGGCATGCTGAACTCCCAAACCCCATTTTTGCACCCAGGAGGCTCCAGGAGGCTTCCTAGGCCCAAAACTGGGCACGGGGGTAGAAAGAAAGGAAGGAAGGAAGGAAGGAAGGAGAGGGAGCGAAGGGAGAAAGAAAGGGAAGAAAGGGAGAAAGAAAGAGACGGAAGGGAGAAAGAGGGAAGGAAGGGAAAGTGAATGAGATATGGATGGATGGATAGAGGGAGGGAGGGAGGGAGAGAAAAAGGAGAGGAAGGAAGTACAATAAACCCTGGCACTAGACATAGCTTCAGAGAATGCTTTGAAATAGCATAGCGATCCAAGGCTGGAAGGGACCTCAGAGGTCATCTAGTCCAACCCCCTGCTCCAAGAGCATGTTAAAGTGATTTCTCTTGACCCACCCAGTCACATGACCACCTAGCCACACCCACCAAACAGATTGTTAAAACATTTGAATCCCACCCCTGCCACTAACTCATGCAGTATTGCTAGGAAATGTAGCACTGCTCCATGACATTGCCAGGCAGTGAGGGTGAGGAAGTTCAAAGAAGACTGGCAAAGTGTTATCTGAAATAGGTATAAACAGAAAAAGGATGACCAGAGTTCAGATTTCCAAGATTGATGTTTTTGTCTTTTTTAAATCTAGAAACTCAGACCTGCCAACACAATATTCTCAATTGAGAAATTAGTCCCGAGTAATACCACTGAATGGAGCTTGCCATTTTTCTATACAACAGTTCCAAATTATCATTAATTGTAGTAGTATAATAGGGAGTAGGTAGAAAGTTGGAAACTCTGTTAGCATTAAATGTATTAAAGAACAAAGTCCAGCACAAAATGAGCAAGTGTGTTAATTATCAACTGAGGTCACTATATTTCTTAGCATGTGTAACAGACTACCTACTGCTACCTACTGTATGTATGGATTCTAACTTCCAGAATTCAGCAGTCACTATGATACCAATTTTAGGGAAAGCTGGTTTACAGACTGGAATGCATTTCTGATTAAACCTGTCAGCAACCCAGTGAGGCAAGTCAATAGAGACTCAAACTGCAGTGGAAATAAGAAGCTAAGAAACCTAAATAGTTTTTTACTCCTGGAATTGACATTTGGATGCAAAGGTAAAACTTGTACCAGGTGTTTTCTGACTTGCAGCTCAATCCCTTAACTGGAATACCACAGGAAATCAAACTCTCACCGTGTGCTGAGTGCATTCTTCCATCATGTACAAGCAGATAATTTGCTTTAGGGGCCAACATTTTGCAATTACAGGCCACCCCTTGCCATATTTTAACAGATGTGGGAGCAGAGGCACTATATAGAAAAAAAGGGAATTGATTGTCTATTTTGTTTAGTTGCTAAGTGATGTCCAACTCTTTGTGACCACAGCACACCCAGGCTCCCCCATCTTCCACTGTCTCCTTTATTCATGTTCATTGCACTGACGACACTATCTAACCATCTTATCCTCTGTCATCTCTTTCTCCTTTTGCCTTCAACCTTTCCCAACATCCAAGTATTTTCCAATTAGTCCTTTCTTCTCATTTGGTGGCCAAAACATTTGAGTTTCACTATCTGTCCTTCCAAAGAACAGTCAGGGTTGATTTCCTTTAGGATTGACTGATCTGATCTCCCTGCAGTCTAAGGGGCTCTCAATAGTTTTCTCTGAAATCATAATTCAAAGGCATCAGTTCTTTGGTGCTCAGCCTTTCTTATGGTCCAAATTTCACAGCCATAAATTACTATTGGGAAAACCATAGTTTTAACTATACAAACCTTTGTCAGCAAAATGATGTCTCTGCTTTTCACTATGCTGTCTAGGTTTGTTGTAGCTTTCCTCCCAAAAAGCAAGTTCTTTTAATTTCATGGCTGTAGTCACTATCTGCAGTGATCTTGAACCTCAAGAAAACAAAAGTTGTCACTGCTTCCATTTCTTCCACTTCTATTTGCCAGGAAGTGATGGGAGCGGATGATCTTAGTTTTTTAAATGTTGATTTTCAAACCAACTTTTGCTTTTCCTCCTTCATCCTTATCAAGAGGCTCTTTAGTTCTTCACTTTCTGCCATTAGAGTGGTATGGTCTACATATCTGAGGTTGTTGTTATTTCTCCCAATAAACTTAATTCCAGCTTGTGATTCATTGAGCTTGGCATTTTGCATGATGTACTCTGCATGTAAGTTAAATTACCAATATACAGACTTTTCATACTCCTTTCCCTCTTTTGAACCAATTAGTTGTTCTATGTTTGACTCTGTTACTTCTTGACATTTTTTTAAGGAGGCAGGTAAGGTGGTCTTGTTTTTCATTCTCTTTAAGAACTTGCCACAGTTTGGACTTCTGGTTTTGAGCTTCTTCCGCGAGACAGAAATCCGCGATTGTGCGCAGTTTCTGTCTGGGCTCACCGCTGGAGCGCCCCGAGCCGGCTGGTTTCGGGGTGAAGCCAACCCGTAGAGGTGGTGAAGAGGGGGCAGACCGCCAGCAGGGTTGAGGAGAGCCACAACTCTCCTCCTCAGCTGGCCATTATTCCCTTTCCCGAAGGCGGTTGCAGTGGTGGTCACAAATGGCCATCACAAAGGAGAACTCGATCGGAAAAGAATGTGCAGGAGGAAGATAAGAAGTGAAAATTCTGGCTGACCGGGTTAAATTGCAAAAGCAACAACTAAGGTACCCTGGAATTTAAACTAAAAAAAAAACCAGTAACATCGTTCCCGAAGAAGATTCGGAAGCAGAAAAGGAAAGTGAAAAGGGAAAGGTTTGGCTTTTTTCTTCTTCTCTCCCTTTCCCTATATTGACAACTAAGAGACTTAAATAAGAAATCGGGGAAAAAAAACCTGCTTTGACATCAACAGGCAATTAAGCTGAAAATAAAATAAAATGTCAAAGGGATAATAATTTTTGGACATTAAAAAGTTTTTTATAAGCAGGAAAGGAGAGAAAAAGAATAAAAGGGTAGGATCTGGAAAAAAGGGAGGAGACTGCCTGGAATTAAAAGGAATCTACAGTAAAATCTCAACAAGATTTCTAAAAGATACATTTTAACTGAAACTTGGTAACTAAATTGTAGAACTCCGGGAAGAGAAAGTGAAAAAAAAGCAAAAAGAAACAGCTTGCGTGTATTTGGATTACTTGGTGATCATTGGATTCTTGGTTATTGCATTTGAATGACTAAAATTAATTGGTGGCTGTTTAAAAATTTATACAATGGCAGTACTTCTGGATGAATCGGAAATGGAACTTAAAAAGTACAAAGAACATGCACAAGAAGGGAGAGGTTCTTTTGGCTTCATTTTTTAATTCTTAGAAATGGAGATTTGGAACTATGGGAAACAAGAAATGTCTGTAAAACAAGAAGACTGGGACAAAGAAGAAGCCATCTTTAATGAACAAGTAATTCTATGTGGAGAAGAAAAAGGAAAGGGGGGAAAGAGAATGGAGAATTTAAGACTTAAAAAAACAACCAAACAAAAGAAAAATAGTTCAAAAAATAAGTATAATATTGGAAAGCAACAGAAGAGGGGAATACAGAAGAGAGGAATAGAGGTAGAGAGACAAGGGGGTAAAAAGGGGAGAGAGAAGAACAGAGGGAAGAAGGAAAGGAAAAGTAGTTACAAAGGACAGAAACAAGATATAGAGAAACAGGGCCTATTTAGAGATAATGGGTGAAAATTTAACTGAAAAAGGGATTCTGTAAACGTACATAAGATTGTATTGTTATATTAGTAATAGAAATAATTTTAGAAAATTGGAAACAATGTAGGTTTAAAATGAGGGATAAAATAACTACTGTAATCTTGTGAAATGTTTGTTAATAAAATAAATGAAATAAAATAAATGAGAGAATTGAATTAGGAAGGGATGGGAACATTTTAATTAGTTATTGTTTTATAAAATATAAGTGATGGGGGGGGAAATTAATTATGGAACTCTTGTAACTGTATCCATAGAAGTATGATATTTAATTGAAAAGTAATGTTAAAGAAGTTAAGATTTTAATGAATATTAACATTAATTGAAGAATTGAATTGGAATGGAATGTGTTGTTTTAACTACATATATTTATAATCCTTTTTTCTTTTTAAGAATATAGTGTGTATTTTAAGAATGTACCAAGCAGAATCCGAATGGAAGTTATGTATTATATTGACTGTTATAACTTTAAGGTATATATTGAAGCCTAAATAAGAGTTAAATGGAAAAAATTAAAAGATATAAAGGTGTCATACTCCAATCAGCAATTACAGAAGAAACTTTGTTTAATGAGAAAAGATAATATGAAATTGAAACAGGACAGACAAAAAGTATAAATACAATGATTTGAATTGAGATGAGATAATTAAAATAAAATTAAGAAAATTAAAAGAGGGGAGAAGCTATGTAGAAAATGTAAAACAGTAATAAGATATGGAATTGAACATAAAAATGAGCATGAAATTGAATTTGTGTCTGTACGAAGAAATGTAATCCAGGATCATGCTACTTTCAAAAAAGATGTTTTATTTGTATTTCTTTGTGAAAACTCAAATAAAATTAAAAAAAGAAAGAATTTGCCACAGTTTGTTGTTATCTACACAATCAAAGACTTTAGCATAATCAATGAAGAAGAAGTAGATGTTTTTCTAGAACTCCCTTGCCTTCTCCATAATCCTTTGATTTCCTCTACTGCCTTTCATATCTCCACATTCTTTACCATGGCAAACAAATGTAAAATAATGATGCAGAGATGCATCAGTTCAGCTTTTCCACTGATGCATAATTTACGCTAGCATGACAACAAATAATGTGTTACTTTACACATAGAATAAACATAATACAATCATAGAATCTCAAAGTTTGATTTTCTTTTCTTCTTTTGATACCTGATTTTCAAGCATATCATCCTTGGTCTCAGCTCTTTTTCTGATAGACCTATAATGTTCAGAGCCTTCTAATGTCCTTACCTCCTATTGGCAATGCGGCTGCTGTTCCGACCCATACCAAGGCACTTCTCCAAGTGTGGGGCAAAGCGGGAGGCAGCAATGCTTCGGCTACAGTTTGGGCACACACATTCCTTAGTCTTCCACTGGTTATAGACCTGTCCAAAAATATCCAGCCCTGGCTGATCTACAATTTCTATAACCAAAAAAGAAAGAAGGATGTCTCTCAGTTGAACATATAGCCAGGAAAAGAGCTACATATATAAGCATCTTAAGAACTTCACTAAAAAGTAGCAGCTTAGATTGATAGATATTTAAAAACAGTCCAATTTTTCCTTCTTTTAAGATAAACATTACAAGAATAGTGACCCACAATGTAATCATCACTATTGCTACCAGAACAATTCTCAGTCACAGAGGGGGAGACAACAACCTTCAGACACTAGAATGGCTCTGACCATGCAACACTCTTTCAACTCTCACAAAGCTCCTTGGATAATCGTAGAATAATCTCTACCATCTCAACCACCACCACCACACACACACACATTCCCCTGCCTAGCTTATCATTAGTGTGCATTAAAAATTAAAATAGTGGCTAGATGAGTGGAGAACAACGTAGGATAATAGTTAAAAATCTTACAGATAAACAGAAAAAGGAATTGAAACAGATCTTCAGATAGTAAGGAAAGTTACATATTTAGCCATCTATCTAACAGCAAGATGTGCAACAATTAAAGAGGATAATTATATAAAATTAATGCAACGAATCAAGCTGGACTTGGAGAAATAGAAGAATTTACAACTATCAATGATCAGGAGACTAGCCACTATAAAAATGAATATATTACCAAAGCTACTTTTCTTATTCCAAATGATACTGATAAAAACAGAGAAAAAATATTTTGAAGAATTAAATAAAACAATTTTGAAATATATCTGGCAAGGAAAAAAAGCAAGGATAAAACTGAAAATGTTACAGGAATCTAAAAACAATGGGGGCTTTAGGCTACCAGACTGGGAACTGTATTACCAAGCATCTGTACTTACATGGGTAAAATAATGGATAAACTTGAACTATAGAAGATTATTATTATTGGAGGAGCATGATTTTCAATTAGGATGGTATGCTTTCTTATGGTATGGAAAGAGCACGATACATAGATATTTTCAAATACGTTATGTGAGGAATGCCTTACTTTGGGTATGGGAAAAAAAATTAAACAACAAAATTATATGAAAATACCAGCCTGGCTTTCTACAACAAAAGCACTGATACATCCAAGTCTTATTAATCTAGAAAAAAGTGTGTTTTATTAAAACATTTTGAATGAGAATGGTGAACTTAAAACTAGATAGCAATTACAAAACCAAGAGGTGGACTTAGCTTGGTGGCCGCATTTGCAAATACAATCAAAAACTTTGGGATCGAAACTACTGATAATGGCTATTGCATATAAGGAAAATCTTTATAAAATATTTTATAGGTGGCATTTACCACCAGCAAGACTAGCAAAAATGTTTAGTAATATGTCTGCCAAGAGTTGGAAGTGTAATCAGACCCCAGGTACTTATTATTATTATTATCATATGACTTGTATAAAAGCAAGAAAACATTGCACAAAAATACATACATGGTTGGAAAAGATGATTAAACGTTAGGTCTGAAACCAGAAATATTTCTGTTCGGCACAATGCCAGAGGGCTATGATAAAGGGACTATATAGCTAATTTTGCGTGTATTGACAGCAACGAGGAATGTATTTGCACAATGTTGGATAAATGAGAAAATTATATGAGGATGTAAGTCAGAAAATATTGGACTGTGCAGAGATGGACAGATTGATATTAAAAATAAAGGACACAGGAGATACAGAATATTCCTTAAGATGGGATAGATTTTATGAATAGTTAGAGATAAGAGGTAGAAATTTAGAGTTCAAAAAAAAAAAAAGATTATTGTTATACATGAACTAAACATAAAGATGGTTTACAACTATAAGTATGCCAATATAACCAATATAACAAATAAGCCAACATAAAGATAAATTTAGTTAAAATTATTCTGTTGCACCACTGATATTGTTATTAGTGTATACAGTATGTTACTATTTCTTTTTTTTTCTTGTTTTCCCTCTGTAAATGATATGCACTGACAACACACTGTATTCAAAATGTTTATGAATTAAAAAAAAAAATCCTGGTAAGCAAATATAAGAAGAGCATTGGTTGAAATATACACTTACCAAAGTCCTTCATACTATCAGGATCTGTATCATCCAGAAAGAAGTATCCACATTTGACAGCACGGTGTACCTCAAAGCACAAGCCCAGGCAAGCATCCTCAATCAAGTCAGTATAAATATCATGAGCCAAAGCCTGCAAGGCAAGAAGACCAAAGATGTCTTAACTGTAAGAACAAGGAACATCGGGAGATCGGTATATTATTATATATTTCCCAATATAAAGAGAATATACCGTATATACTCGAGTATAAGCTGAGTTTTTCATTTTTGTGCTGAAAAAAACCCCCTCGGCTTATACTCGAGTCAGATTCCCCTCTGAAAACAAAAAGGTTTGGAGCTCCGAAACTGGGCAGCCGCTTTCCTGCTTCCGTGTTTCCTTTGCAACTTTTAAGCATGGGGGTAATCGGAAGAAGAAAAGTTCTTGCTTGAGGATATATTGGTTTTTTTTTTTTAACTGTTTTTTTTGGGGGGAAAGACCCACTGCCATGTGAGAATGCTCAGACACAAAATCTATCCAACCGAAAATAAGTGTGTGTGTGTGGGGGGGGATTTTAACAGAGGGAAGATGTAGGGAGAAGGCAAAAGCGACGGAAGATCCTTCAGGGGAAACTGAGGGGGAGACTCACCCTTGGTCCAGATGAGCCCCCTTCCCCGCCCCTAAGGAAGCAGAGGCAGCCAGCAAGGGCAGGCAAGCCCCACTTCACGGACTCCGTCCATCCTCGCTCCCACCCACCCACCCACCCACCCAAAGCGACAAAGTCCCCCAATCACGCAGCCCAGAATTGCCCTCCCCTCAGGGGGCAGCAACGACGCCCAGTGTTTCCCGAGACAAGAAGCTCCGCCATGCAATGAAAGCGCCCTGGCTCTAGGCTGAGAAAACAACGCGAGCCGAGGTTGCTTCGGCTCCACTCAGCTTCGTTTCCTCAGCTCCAGCTGTTTTCAGTCCACTCAGGAGGAGGGGAAGGAGGTGGTGGCGGTGTCTCACGTTGTTTTCTGAGCTCCAGGCTCAGAAAACAACGTGAGCCGAGGTCACTTCGGCTCCGCTCAGCTTCGTTTCCTCAGCTTCAGCTGCTTTCAGTCCACTTGGGAGGAGGGGGAGGAGGTGATGGTGGCGGCTCGTGTTGTTTTCTGAACCCGCGAGCCTAGAGCTCAGAAAACAACGTGAGACGCCGCCACCACCTCCTCCCGAGCGGACTGAAAGCAGCTGGCGCTGAGGAAATAAAGCTGAGCGGAGCCGAAGCGACCTCGGTTCGCGTTGTTTTCTGAGCCCGCGAGCCTAGAGCTCAGAAAACAATGCGAGCCACCGCCACCACCTCCTCCTCCTCCTGAGCGGACTGAAAGTAGCTGGGCTGAGGAATTGAAGCTGAGCGGAGCAAAAGCAACCTTGGCCGGAGCTTCTTGTCTCGGGAAATACCGGGTGTCATTGCTGATCCTGAGGGGAGAGCGATTCTGGGCTGCGCAATTGGGGGACTTCGTGGCTTTGGGTGGGTGGGAGCGAGGACGTTGACTTTAAGCGCTGCCGACCAAGTGTTTCACAAATACCAGTGGGACCTCCATCCACCACCACCCCTCCCTCTTTTGCCTCCTTCCTTCTGATCAATCAGGTTTTCCCAGTATTTGCTCACAGCTGTGTTTTCTCTTCTGCCGTGCTAGGCATTGAACGCGGGGATTTCTGATTCCCCTTACATGCGCGTGGATATGCTATGGGGCATTTTCTTCCAAATGCCCCACGGGCAGAGAACACTGACTTTCATGATAGTGAGATCATTTCCCAAATTAATTGATTCACTAACCCAAAAGAAGAAGATGTTGATGACAGTGGGAGGCAGGAGTCACTCTCTTCCTTGCAAGAAAAAAGCAAGAGCCGTTCTTATGATCTCTCCCTCTCTCTCCCCATAATACAGTCAAGCCCTTTCCAGCACATGGGATCCGCCCCCACCGCTTTGCACCTTGCAAATGCAAAAACCCCAGGATTTTGCATTTGCAAGGTGCAAAGTGGCAATGGCAGATCGCGCGTGCTGGAAAGGGCTTGACTGTATTACAGGGAGAGAGAGAGAGAGGGAGAGATCATAAGAACAGCTCTTGTTTTTTTCTTGCAAGGGAGAGAGTGACTTCTGCCTCCCACTGTCATCATCATCATCTTTTGGGTTAGTGAATCAATTAAGCCTTTCATGATAGTGAGATCGTTCCCCAAATTTCCCTTAAATCAGGGAAGAAATCAGAAACAAACCTTTGGACTGAGAATAAGCCTGTTCCTATGATGCCATTTTTGTTCACTGCAGTGTGAAGTGTGAAAAAACACACTTCTTTTTCTGCATCTTCTTGTCCCCTATTTACTGGTCTCTTTCAAAGAGGAAATTGTGAACATCAAACTTATTCTCAACTGTCCCAGTGAAAGTTTTTATTGGTATCTATTTTTATTTTTTAAATTTACCAGTAGCTGCTGCATTTCCCACCCTCGGCTTATACAGGGGTGTGAGAGCTGGTTAAAAAAAAAGTCTGAAAAAATCTGAAGTGAATAAGGTGCGCGAAGTGTGAAGTCCCTTAGGCCGGGGTCCAGGGCCCGCCTAGGGCCCTGGAAGCTCTGGGGTTCTAGATGCTCTCTGGTGCAACTTAGGCTTATTTTGGAGACTATTTCCATCAATTTCAACTGCTGTTTTTGAGAATAAACACTTTACTTTTTCCATACCTAACCTGAGGCTTGAATCTTTGCATCTGGGACAACCACTGTAAAAAACACTTCTAAATAATCTGCTGCCTGGCAACTGGCATTTGCTGGTAACAGGTTGAAAAAAACACCAGGCAACTCTCAACTTTGCAGTGAAATCCAATTCTATACAGTCATGTATAACAGTTCAAAAAGTGTTTGTGAATTCAAATCTGCAAATTCAATTGTCCATGTATAAAACTTCTGAAACAGGCAAAAAATAAAATAGATTAAAAAATAAAGATATTCAATGAGTCAATTCTATCAAATTCAAAATAGCCAAACAATCATGCAGAAATGTAGGCTCCAAACATCCATGATAATTACAAATAAAAGCCAGGATATATTTTTTAATCTGAATCAGAATTTTTTTAAAAAATGTTTGTTTTACTTTTATGTTAAGTGCTGTCTGGGGCAAACTATTTGTATAGGGCCCCATTTTCTCTCTCTCTCTTCTTTCTTTCTTTCTTTAAATTGGGGCTGAGAGAAGGGAAGGGAAGAAAAGATCATTGACAGGGAGAAAGACAGGGAGAAACACCTGGAAGTGTGAGCCCTCGAGTTTCCTTAGGGAAGACCAGACAACAAGGGGAGAGGAGAGGAGGAGGAGGAAGAGGAGATTTAAAAAAAAAAAGAGTGGGAAGCCAACTCATGCGTGCCATCAAAGCCAGGGGGAAGTGGGGCTTTCTCCGCCTACTGCCGCCAGAGGAGTGCGGGGGGGGGAGTGCGGGGAGAGGGGGTTCGTGCCGAGGCTCCGCAAACGATTACCAGATTTGCAGCTCCCTTTGTTGGTGAAGCTGGAAGCACGCAACGCAGGAGCTTGCGGGGGCCCCGGGCGCCCGTTAATGGGGAAGGAGAGGCCGCTTGGGGTCGCCAGGCTCAGGCAGCCTCCCCCACCCCCTCCCCTAGCAGCGAAGAGCTGCTCCTGGGGCTCCCGCCACAGCGCAGCCAGGCACTTTGTCTCGCTGCCCCCGGAGCAGCTCTTCGCTGCTGGGCTAGGGGGTGGGGGAGGCTGCCTGAGCCTGGCGGTTTCTTTGCGAAGCTGGAAGCGCGCAACACAGGAGCTCGCGGGGGCCCCGGGTGCCCGTTAATGGGGAAGAAGAGGTCACTTGAGGTCGCCAGGCTCAGGCAGCCTCCCCCCCCAGCAGCGAAGAGCTACTTTGGGGGCTCCCGCCACGGCGCAGCCAGGCACTTTGTCTCGCTGCCCCCGGAGCAGCTCTTTGCTGCTGGGCTAGGGGGTGGGGGAGGCTGCCTGAGCCTGGCGGTGTCTTTGCGAAGCTGGAAGCGCGCAACACAGGAGCTCGCGGGGGCCCCGGGCGCCCGTTAATGGGGAAGAAGAGGCCGCTTGGGGTCGCCAGGCTCAGGCAGCCTCCCCCACCCCCCCTAGAAGCGAAGAGCTGCTCCAGGGGCTCCCGCCACGGCGCAGCCAGGCACTTTGTCTTGCTGCCCCTGGAGCAGCTCTTCGCTGCTAGGCTAGGGGGTGGGGGAGGCTGCCTGAGCCTGGCGGTTTCTTTGCGAAGCTGGAAGCGCGCAACACAGGAGCTCGCGGGGGCCCCGGGCGCCCGTTAATGGGGAAGAAGAGGCCGCTTGGGGTCGCCAGGCTCAGGCAGCCTCCCCCACCCCCCCTAGAAGCGAAGAGCTGCTCCAGGGGCTCCCGCCACGGCGCAGCCAGGCACTTTGTCTTGCTGCCCCTGGAGCAGCTCTTCGCTGCTAGGCTAGGGGGTGGGGGAGGCTGCCTGAGCCTGGTGGTTTCTTTGCGAAGCTGGAAGCGCGCAACACAGGAGCTCGCGGGGGCCCCGGGCGCCCGTTAATGGGAAAGAAGAGGCCGTTTGGGGTCGCCTGTGTGTACCTCAGTGGGTAGACAGCCGCGGCGGCGATGCTGCCATGGAGGCGCGATCAGTCAGTTGCAGCCACGCCAGCGCAGGCCAGGCATGGTGCCGTAGTGGCTGACTCGAGTAAGCCGAGGGCGGTTTTTTCAGCACAAAAAATGGGCTGAAAAACTCGGCTTAAGTTATACTCGAGTATATACGGTATGCCTGAGCTGAGAAAAAAAAACGCGGAATGTAGATTGGTGTTTGAGGGAAAAAATCGGAATTCCGCGTAAAATCGGAGATTTCACAGCCCTGCTTATACTCGAGTCAATAAGTTTTCCCAGTTTTTGTGGTTAAATTAGGTGCCTCGGCTTATATTCGGGTCGACTTATACTCGAGTATATACGATATTCATTTTCAGAAAATGGTGACATTAAAAAAAAACATTTCCTTAATAGCTATATACAAATGTCAAAAATAGATGACTCATAGCACACACTTCTAAGCTAAGCCCTGACTACAGCGGGCTCTTCACTCTGTCCAAAGGAACTGCAAGATATTTTTTCTGTTAATCTATTCATTTCACCATCATCTTTTTGGCTCTACTCTATCAAAAGCTTTGCAACTTACCTCTAACTTGCTGTTATCCAGGCCCGACAAAGTCATTTCCTCCATTTTCATTTGCAACAGCTATCAGAAAAGATGCTGAAAATGCAACATAGTAGAGGCAAAGATGAGATGGGAAGGGGTGCCCCTAAATGAAAACAGGCAAAAAGATTCAATTATCACTTCAAGAAAATCTTACTTTCATAATGGAAAACAAGGCAATGAGTAAGAAGTTATCTACGACAGAAATATTAATAGTTTTAATTGATAACACATATAAATTATCAATAATTTTGAAAAGTGTAATATGGAGTTGGGATAGGGAGCCATTTTTGAAAAACCATTCTTGAAAGAAGTAAAAGTTTATAAAACCTATTTTATAAATAGCCCAGCAGTTTTTGCAAGATTTCTCAATTTTTAATGTAGGTTCTACTACTTTACTGAGGGCTCAGAGTTCAGACTCTGAATTCATGTAATCCACCATGTATTGTAGATAGTAACTTAAGTTCCACATTGCTGAGTACATGCTGAGGGCATACTGACCATGACCTCTGATTAACTGACAGATTCTTAGGAAATTAATCAATCTGCCGGATTGTCACCCTCTCTCACTTGTTGACAGCAGTGCAATATAGATATTCACTTCTTGCTCCGGTATTACTTTGTATAGAAAGATGAATCTTATTAGAGATTTATAATATAAATATAACAACCTTCTGTTTATCCTCCAATTTTAAAATTTCATGGCATTTTCCGGAAACAGACTGATATATGCCAACCTATGGCCTTAAATTCTTTTATCCAATGGTCTATTCCAGGAGTGTCAAACTTACATCGTCACGGTGGCATCACATGACATATTTCCTCCCCTTCACTAAACTGGGCATGGGTGTGGCCAGCATGTGAATGCATCCAGCTCGTGGGCCAGGAGTTTGACAGCCCTGGTCTATTCCAACTAATAGCTTGGCTGTTGAGAGATACAAACTGTTATCACGTCCATATTCCACTATTCAATCTTCAGTCAAAATACAATGCAAGACTTAACTTGTCATTAGCTTGGATAAATTACATGCTCCTCTCTTTCTTAACAGTGAGCTATATTAACTATATTCTGCCCACCCACCCACATAATGCATGTATTTTTTAAAAAAAAATTTTGTTGGTTTTTAAGATGAACATAGACAAACAAAACATAAAAACATCAAGCCATCTTCCATATATATATATGTATATGTGTATGTGTGTGTATGTATGTGTATATGTATGTATGCATGTGTATGTATGTATGCATGTACACACACACACACACACATACATATACATACAGTGTGCCGGTTGGTTTACAAATTGTTTTGTGCTTCCATTTCGTAGTCTTCAATTACAATTACATTGTATATTCTCATATTTTCAATCAAGTATTAAATACATTAATATCATTGTTAATCAATCCTTTGACTATACTTTTATTCATTCATGTTTTACAAAATAATCATATTTTACTTAAATTGTTTTATGACAGTTCATATTATCATCTCAAATCTATACTACAATCATTTTGTAGATGTAATAAGAAAAGAATACATCTTTATATATTTATTATTTTCTAAGAATCTACATATATCATTACCATGTTTTATTGTCTAACCATTGATAGAATAGATCCCAATTTTTATAAAATTGTCTATCATCTTGTTCTTGATTTTAAATATCAATCTACTCATTTCAGCACATTCCAATATTTTCTTAATGATTTCCTCCTGTGATGGTATTTTCTCATTTTTCCAGTTTTTAGCAAATAACAATCGTAGCTGCTGTTAAAACATTTACAATCAGATATTTCAATTCTTTACTATATATTTCAGGTAAAATTCCCAATAAAAATATCTCTGGTTTCAAATCTATATGCTTTTTTGTCATTTTTTCCAACCACGCGTTGATTTTAGTCCAATATTTTTTAGCATCCGCACAAGTACACCACATAATACATGTAATTTTTATGGCTTTGATACTTTAACTTTCTCAGTAAGATCTCAATTTAGTGTTAAATTGTGCACATATACTATCTTGTTACAGCCTGCCCAGATGTTCAACTATCAGTTGGCTGGGAATTAATGGGAATTGAAGTCCAGCATACCTGGAAGGCGTGAGATTTGGCAATGTTGTTCTACATTTTAGGTAGAGAGCCATGACTTAGAAAGTATATAAATGATTTTCAAAATGACACCAAAACAATTAATAATTTATATGTAGCTCATTCTGAACCATTATATAGCTTTCACTACCCAAGTCCCATTTTTCAGTTTTCCACATCCTTATTAATCTAATAAAGTCAGTGTTCCATTCTGTTCTTTGCCGGAATATACTGATTAATCCTTCTGGAATTGACAGACACCTAGAAATTTTCCCAGAATCTGACTATAGTTTTAAATATTTTGCAAGAAAAAACTCTAAAGATAGCAAAAAAGAAAGAAAAAAGAAAAAACTACAAAAAACCCCATAAATGTTCAAATGCTGAGAATGCAACAACCCAAATTGATCTATTTTTAAATCAATGGAACTGGATAAGGATAGATATTCTCGATTCTTAAGGAGCAAGAGAAAGGGAGAAGTGAGAGTATATTTTAGAGGCCTAAGAGTCTCAGTTTTATTTTTTTGAAAAATCAATGTAGACACATTTCAGAAGAGTGGTGCCTACTGAAAATTCAGACACCAGATAAATTTATGAGTAATATTCAGTGCTTCAGAAAGGATTTCAGGCTCTATAACATGCAAAATCAAAATAAAACATACAAATAATAAGAAGAAATACTAAGAATATGACACACACATATAATCAAATCCAATTTTCATGGAAGCGGAATCTATTTTAAGGAGAGTACTTTTATAGCACTGGTTAATGAAAACACTGCTATCTTAATCCTGGATGATCTGCATACCAGCTCATTACAATTTAATGTGTTATGCAGTGGTCAAATCTGGGGCAGGGGGTAATAGATTGACCTATTCCTTTGTGCAAATATAGTTTGCCTAAATGGGAACAAAGCAGACCAACCATTTAGAACGGACAGTTTCTGTAAGATTCAATATTCCATCTCCAGCTTCAACAATTGCTATCTTCACAATAGAAAGAAGGGGAGAGGGGGAACATGCCAAAAGGAGAGAAAAAATCTGTAACATCTCAAAAAGGAGAGGGCACAAAGTAAACTAACAAAACAAACTGATCCCATCCATTAAAACTGCATTCAATGAGAGTATGGACAGACTGCACAGATGTAAGGTATGTGTTCCAAACAGCCTCAAGAAATAACTGTCAGATTGAGATAAGACTACTTATCAAATGCAGCGAACATTAAGGAAGAAAAAACAGAAATCTGAAAATAATCTGTTTAAGGGCTTTTCCAAATCAATACCTTCATCCACCACCTTCTGTCTTACTCCTCTCAAGCTCCCCAGCATACTTCTACAGAAATCAAGGCCCACAAACAGCTAGCTTTGTCTTTTTTCTTTTTAAAGAAACCAGATTAGATAAAACTAGATTGTAACATGGCTATTTCCGGGATTCAAAAGTTTCTGCTGACTCTCCCCCGCTCTTCTTTTTCTGAGATTGTTCACAAAACAATCAAAAGCTGCATCCTTCTGTAAATAGGAGAAAAATCATGCAAGCTTGGATTGCACAGTACAAGCTTTGCTAATATGGAGCCCCAGAGCAGAAAAAGAAGCTATCTACATTTCAATAGTTTTGTGGTTTTTTTTTAAACAAATTTTATTAATTTTACAGAAAACACAATACACAAACATACAAAACACAAAACATAAACGAAACTAAAAGATCTTTTCTGAAGGTTGTCTGATCCCGGGTTAAAACTCTTCACACAGACACAAATTCAAACATCATATTCACTTTATATATCCTTCCATATCTTATTATCATTTTCTTTTTTTATATATATATAAAAACCATTTTTATCAATTTTATAAAAACAATGCACAAAGAATCAAGGCATAACAGCTTATAAATTCTTTTCTAGGAAAAAATAATAATAAAAAACCAATAGAACATAACAATTCCAAATTATAGTATCAATACTTTATCTATTTAACTTCATATCTTATCCCTACTTTTCCTTTTCATCCAAATTATTTCTTGTTGATTAAAATTTTATTGCCTTTTATCAATATACAAAATCCAAAAAAAAACCATAACAAAACCTTTATATATCCTTTCATATCTTATTACCATTTTCAATAACATTCTTTGTCTGTTCTATTTCCAACTATCCATTCATCTTTTTTCTTTTACTATACTTCTCCTATACACCAATTGGAGTAACGTCTATAACTCATTACCCTAACTTAAAAGTACTTCATATAACAATTTTTCTTGGGATTCTGTTTAATAGATTCTAAAATTACACAATGAATTTTATACCCTAAATACACATATTAAAAAACACAATCTTATGTACCCTCCAGAATCCCTCTTTTATCCTAAATTAAATTCACCCATTGTCTCTAAATAAACTTTTTTTCTTTAGATCTTGCTTCCCCCCATTAAGGCTTCTCCTCCCCCCCTTTCTCTCTTGCTTATTCTTCTCCTTGCCCTTTTTACCCCTTTGTTTTTTCTCCTCCCTTTTCTTACTCCTTTTCCTTTGCTTTCTAACCTTGCCTCCACCTTTTCGCTCATTTTTCTCTTTTTTGGTTGTTTTTATAATTCTTAAAATCCCCTTTTTCTTATCCTTTTTCTCCTCCTCTCCGGAAAGGACCCATTGTTCATCAAAGATGGCTTCTTCTTCCTCTTCTTCCTTGTCCCAGTCCTTCTGCTGCGTAATCAACTTTTCATAAGTATATAACGCCATTTCTAAGAATTGAAACAAAGCGCCCAAAGTATCTTCCTTTTTATATTTTTGATATTCAGTCTTTAGTTCATCCACAAGCGATGCCATTATGACAAGAGAAACTTTTCCCAAAACAACCACAAGTATTTTTAATCAAAAACAATTCAAAAAAAGTTCCAAAAGTTAATACTTTTCTTCCTTCTTCTCTTTCTCTTTCTGGGGTTAATGTTTAATCAAAGAGGTCCAATTACCATATACCTTTCTTTGGGATTCTAGGCAATCTCCTCCTTTTTCAGCTTCTGCTCCAATTTTTTTTTCCTCTCCCTTCCCACTTGCAATATCAATTTTAAATAATCAGAAATCCATACCTCTAATAAGGGTTTTCCAATTTCTTAAATTTTTCAATGTCCAAGAATCCTTTTGTCCCTTAGCTTCAACTCTCAAAACAATTCACTTTCAATGTCCAATATGTCCAAACATTTCTGCTGTTTCCATGGGGTGGGAGAGTGAAGAAAAAAAAAAAGTTCCCTTTAACAGCTTCTCCACCGCTTTCGCTCTTCTTAGGGATACAATGTATCCTCCAGCAATTCAAACAGCTCAGTTCCAACAAATTTAAAAGATGTTACTTGACCCGGCTCAGACAACACTTTCACTCTTCACATTTCCTCCAGCGCAATCTTACCCGGTTGCTGGCTTCTTCGTGGCGGCCATTGCTGACCGCCGCTCCACCGCCTTGGGAAAAAGGGGTTTTTCCGGAGGGGGAGGGGGTCTGCGACACCCCCACCCCCCTGTCCGACTCCCCTCTCTCTTCAGCTGTCCCTACAGGGCAGCCATATCCCCCTGACCCATCTGGATCGGGGGTACCTCGACGGCTAGCACAGCAGGAATCGCGAGCTGTCGCGAATTCCTGCTGCCCCGAAGCCACGTGAAACCGGCTACATTTCAATAGTTTTGAAGGGGAAGGATGAGGAGAAAGAGAGGCAGAAGCATACATATTAATTAATGAATCTACTTTTCAAAAGAGAGAATATGACCATGAAAAAAATTAGGATGAGATTGTAAATCAACAAGCTCAGATGTGGAGCCCACAAATCAGCTATGCATTGTATTAATAAAAGAATCGAGGCAGATGTGGTGTGTGTATCTATATACATGAGAGAAATGGGATAAAAAAAAATCTAACATTAACATACATCAATGACAGAACCATTGGATCACTGGTACTGATCAGTGTTACTCAAAACCTCTTTTTTCTTCTAAGAACTACATGATCCAAAAATGCATCTTTAAAAAAATCTTATTCATATTCTCAGACAGAGGTTTTACATATATATAACTCATGGCTTTTTAAACACTGCAATGCCCTGTTTTATAGAACATTTAAAATGTGATGCCAACTAATAATGTAATCAATGTTTTACTATCCTTGGACCCTTTTAAAAAGGGATGTTTGGTGTTTAAAAATCCTCCATTTGGTGGGGGGAGGGTAGTTGGCATTGAGAAATGCAAAAATTAATCCATATACATATGAAATCACTGTACAATCTAGACGGGGATGCAGAAACTACCTCTTCTCTAATATAAGGGATTTGTTATCTGCCGCTGATAAGACTAAAAGATGCAAATAAACCAGTCTCTGTCTCGTTCTAACACACACCCTGTATTTTAATGGATTTGCTCAAGAGAAATCTTAATCTTTAATAGAGCTACCTTACAAAGAATGGGTGAGCTTGCAAAGCTTGGTAGTAATTTCAAGGCCTCTTTGGCACGCTACTGTTGGGGAAAGCACTCCTTTAACACCAGATGTAGCCTTCATTAGCTTAACAAAGACAAAACAAAAACCAAACATTGTAGGATACCACAGATCTAATGCTTCCCTGCAGCCAACCATCTGGAATCACCCACCCTTCATCCTGGACACTGTATCCATGCCTAAACTCAGCTGCCAAATAGGAAGTTGTCCATTTGGAACATTAGAAGACCACTTCTCTCATCACCAAGACTACACAATGGTGGCCAGTTTTACCATCTATTTGGGCTTGTAAAACTTGAAAATAGGGAAGAATTAATCAAGTTCTTATTTAAATTAGCTATTTATTGTACAGCATCTCTCAAAGCCTAGCTTTCTCTTCCAACCACCCCCTATCCTGGACCTTGGTATATATTTAATCTCTTTTCTCTGATTCACACAGCTCTTCCCTAAAATATGGTTAACCTCTATCAGCTCTCTCCTTTGTTCCTATGCCACCAAATCTTGCAATAGTTAAAATATCCTCTCTAAATTTGACATGTTTTTTTTAAACTGTATCTCTTCAGTTGGTTTCAATTTTTTTCCCCAAGCCCCAGAATCAATTCAAGTCAACAGAAGCTAACATGCCCACTAGGTATAAATACCATATAGGATTAATTGGTGCCTGCCCTTCTTCTACTCATGTTTATTTCTTCTCCAGAGCAAAAACTGAATTAATGCTCAAATGTACAGCCTCTATACTGGTTACACAGGATGCTGCACAAGTGCCCTGCCTGGAACAAAACTGAGCCTCCCCAGATGGCTTTATTCTCAATCCAAGGTGGGATACAAGCCACAGTTACTCATCAGAGGAAAATGCATTCATACTTTGCTCTGAGGAAATTTTATTTTTTCAACTATTACACCCACATTCTAGAAAGAAATAGCATTGGAAATAAGTGTTGGAGCTAAGTCCTATTTTGAATGACAAGAGAATGGACTTGAAAAACGTAGATGAAGTAAATAGTGTAAGTGGAACATTTTCAGCGCTCTGGTAGAAGTCTTAAAATAAAACCAGATAATAATGCTGAATTGTGTAAGAGAAAATAAAGGGAATTGAAGATTTTAAATTTTCTGGACTATAATTCCTTGACTAAATTGACTGCTGGAATCAAGTTGGAACTGTAGGAAGTCAGCACCCACTCCTCTCCTAGAAAATTGAAATAGCTTAGGAAATATTAAAAAGGCAGAATATTTCCTCTAAAAAGAGTAGAAACTCAGAAGCAGAAACTCACTCCAGAAGCAGAATCTCACCTCCACCTTTGTTAATGGGTGGGCCGTTAAGGCCTGGGCCAGAATACTTTACATAACAAGGAACTCCAGGTAAAGCTATATCAATTGCCAAAAGCCCTTTTAAGGGCATAATCACCCAGCAAGGTTAGACCAAGCCTGGAACTCAGGACAGCCTACAGAGTTACCCCTGGGAGTCCGACAACCAATTAGAATACAAACTCCAATTCAAATCCCAACAGAGGGTATAAAACCCAGGCACTCTCAGCACCTCAGTCCTTTTTTCTTGATCTCTTCTCACCTTGAAGCATGTGATCATCCTTCTCTGGAGCTCCAGGCTATGTGGTCCTGTCCACTATTAAACCTTCCAAGGAGCCTCCATGTTTCCAGTATCTTTTTCCCCACTTGGAACTGAACTCAGAAGAATATTTCTTTCAACAGAACAATGCATTCATAGCTATCACTCCATGTCTCATCTGAGCTCCAAGCAACTCCTCCTTTAATCCAATTCAGCTTTCTCCATTATATCCACCAGTTTCTAGACTTTTCTGAACATCTACCTTTAGTTCTTCCTAATTTTGTTCACCTTCTTCAGCTAAATCTTCTATATTCTACCATTTTTTGCCTTTAATTAAGTGAAGAAGAGATAAAAAATAATACATATACATTAATTTGAAAAAAGATAAGTTAAAGTACTCGATCAGAAATGGAGATTCCAGGTCCTAGTTTCTTCCTTAGGCATGGAAACCAGCTGGATAATTTGAACTAGCCATTTCAGCTGCAATTTAGGAAGTATAAAAAGATTATTCCTTTTTTCCCCTTTTCCCAGTGACTTTCACAAAACAATCAAATACATCTACTTATTTTGGCTATCATACTTTTTTTCCTTACCAAATGGGTTAGGGTTATTAATTGAAATCTCTATGAATTTAGATATCTACACTATAACCACAACAACGATATTGCATCAATTACATCCAGTGAGCAAAAAAATATTGAAGATGAGATTTTAATTCTGCTGGGGAGCAAAAAGGGAAGAATCTACGTAGGAGTGGGATTTGATATTTGTAAATAACATTTTTACAAGTTTTCAAAAAGGACAACCATATTTGATTTTCATTGTTTGTAAGAGGTCCATGACTGTAAGTAAATCACAAATAACATATTTTTCATCCCAATTACTCAAACTAACACAGCTAAAATACAGTTGTAGTGCACCTGGGGAGTGCCCCTTTGGGAAAGGTGGCTTTCATCCTCATTCTTATCATCTTCATTTTTTTATTCCCACTTATCCTGAGTGCTGCCTTTGCACACATCCTTCAAAAAACATTTCACTTTGTAAAAGCAGTTGCCAGTCAGATTCTGCCCTCATCCAGACCTACTTGGTTACACTTCCTTGGTAGCTCAGCAACTGCCTTATCAGATGAAGGATTGCTCAAATTAGCATCTGGTTTACCCCACCAGTTGAGTATTTGCTTTAGAAACTTTCAGCTGTATATTCCCAACATACCACATTCTGAGATAAGCAGTCTAATAAGTTCAGTAAACATTGGTACCTTTGCTACATTTATGTCCTATTCCTCCTTCAGGAAAACTAGGGTAGGACACATTTGTTATTTCTCTTATTTTATTCCAACCACAACCTAGAGAAGTAGACTAAACTATGTGTGTGAGCCAGGCCCAAGGTTATCTACTAAGCTTCATAACTAGAAATTTTTCTCCTGCACTTGCATCTAACTGGCATCTGTGCTAATTCTTGTTAAACCTGTGTCCCAATAATTTACTCAATCCTATACAAAAAATAAAGTTGCTCTATTATATTTGGTCAAAGGTCCCTTTAGCCCAGCTTTCATTGTCCAGCAGTGAATAGTCCAATGTCCCTGAAACATCCCAAGCAAGGGTAAATTCAATAGCTCTCCCTATTTCTTTCCTGTTTTCAGAAATGCAGTGCTCCTGATCATAGAGGCTTTATTGAAAAATGCTTAGTAGCTGCTCCTCCAAAAATGTAATTATCTTTTAATCAGGTCTCTGAGCAAACAATTATTTTCTTCCCCAATCCCTTTGCTTCTTTAATCCCCGGCAGTAATTCTCACTTGCATCCCACATCTGCTTATCCACCCCCTTTCTTACCTCACTCCACCCCTGCCTATCTCCCATAGCAGCCCGTTTCCCTATTTTACCTTCCCCAAATTGTTCTCCCTCACCTCATTTATTACCTCCACACACGGGGAAGGAAAAGGAAGAGAAGTCTCACAACCGATCACCTCCCCCTTGATGGCCCGCGGCTGCTCCCCGGGCGGCCTGCCGGGCCCCAGGCGAAGCAGCCATTCCCTCTCCTCACCGGGCCCCAGCTCAGCGCAAGGCCCCTGGCAGGAGGAAAAGATGGACCGATGGATAGGTCAGTCCGGCCTAGCGCATCCACCTCCTTTTCTTTTACAGCGGTTCCAACACTGGCGGTAGCAATAGGGAAGTGAAAGGGAGGGGGGGCACCTTTTGCGATAAACACTCAACCGAACTTGCTGGGAACGGGGCGGGCACAGGAGGAAGGCACATATATATATATACACACACACACACACACACACACAAAGAAATTGGTAGAAGGGCGCCGCCCAATGGAGTAATTCTTGGAGAATGGGGGAGGAAGCGACCAATCGACGTGGTTTCTGTCTCCTCTTCTCCTCCCAGTCTCGTTGTCATTCAAGTTTGTTCGCGATGAGTCGCTGCTTGCTGGTACATTGTTAAATTTAATGTAGAAGGTCAGAATTTTCCGGGGCTGTGGGGAAGGGAAGGCTGGAGATGAGCACAAACACTTAAAACTCAAAACTGGTGGATATACCTCTACTCGCACTCTCGTCCTTGAGTTGATGAACTCACTCTTAGCCCTCGCTCCTGAGCCCCCAGACCCTAACTTTGGAAAACAAATGCAAAACATGCTACCGAACCAGGGCGAAGGAGTTGCCTACAGTCCAACCGCCCAGTTCTTTCCCAGATATTCAAGTCTGGGATCCATGTAGTTAAAAGAGGTGAAAAATAATGTCTCCCGACTGAGTAATTCCAGCAGCCTCCTTCCGATTCGATGCTACCCAGAATTCTCAGACTTGTGGGATTTTTCCACACTTCTAGAAAGCGTGAAAAAAAAACACCAAACTAGGACTTTCAGATTTGAACTCTCACTTCTTTTCCCACCGCGAAAATTAAACACGGTTTGTCCTCAAAATCTGCTTGCCCAGCTCAGCCTACATCCCAAGATCCAGCGATGCAATTGTAAAAATTCAGGTTTAAAAAAATGCAAGTCCCGATTTAAAATTGAGAGAGGGGGGATACACATGATATATGTGATTTTAACAGATATATTAACAGATGGCTTCTTGAAGAATTTTTGGTTAAAAGGAATAAAAGCTTGAGAGTCTAGCTTTTAATGTAAGCTAAAACAGTTCAGTACATCAAACAGTGTAAGTTATGTCCTGCTCTATGTATGTGACAAAGCAGGCCAATCAAATTGCCAAGTTCACAAACAGGATTGGGGAAGCCCCTGCTTTCAGGAGAATGAGCCTTTTTCAAACCTGGCATCTTCAAAACCCTGCATCCTCCAGCTTTACTACACAACCTTAGGTTTCAAAACAATGCTCCAGCTTTGTTTGCAGGTAACAGAATAATGATGGTGGAAGAAGTTCATGGGAACTGGAATGAGAGGATAGAGTCACATCAGATTGAAGTGATTATAGAGCTGATCCTGGTCCATATGGTCAGTGATTGGATTTCTATAGTATGGCTGATGAAGTTCATCAGATTTGATACATCTTCAAACTGCTACTGGTTGCTGTTGCCTTAAGAGTAAAACATGAAGACTGGTTTGAGGCTATGTTTAATACATAGACTGAAGAAGATGAACATGACAAAGTAGTTATTGCCAAGGATTATTTGTATGGTGGTTAGAACAGAGTGGGGAAAGGTCCTTCGTGTTTAAATAACTTGTTAATATGTGGAAATAGAATGTACTAAACAAGTATATTAATATTTTATGTTTAATATATCATTAAGTTAATTTGCTAATGTGGAGGTTATGTTTATTATTGTTTGTTTTCATGTAATTATAGAGGCAAACAAAGATGTGTATGTGTAGATGTATGTTTGCGAGTGAGTGGATAAATTGGTAAAATAGTTGTCCATTTTACTGATAATGTTTAAATATGTAAGCTATTATTTGAGACAGATACCACTTGTGCACCAATGTCATCTTTTAAAATACTTTTTATACTCATAATATCATATTTGGTTTAGAATTAGATAAATTTTTCATGTAATTTCCTGAAAATGATCAAATTCAAATGCAATATTAAAAAAAGTAATTTGCAGTTGGAACTAATGAATTGGGTTCATGTGACATATCTAATATGATTAAATTAATCTATTTATGGATTGCCATTTTATATTGAATTATAAGCTAACCAGCCATTTACACAATATGATGTGCTTGATTATTTTTTGCCAGATTTTTAATTAAGCATATTATGTTGGAAGATGCTTGATTGTTTCATATATAAATGCCAGTCATATTTCAGGTAGTTTTCAATTTACAACAGTTCATTTAGTGATTGCTCAAATTTACTACCTGAAATATGAAAAAAGTGACTTCTGACCATTTTTCACACTTATGACCATTGCAGCTTTCCCCATGGTCACGTGATCAAAATTCAGATGTTTGGCAATGGACTCATATTTGCGACCATTGCGGTGTTCCAGGTCATGTGATCCCCATTTGACAAGCAAAGTCGATGGGGAAGAAAAAATCATTTAATAACCCTGTTATTAAATTAACAATTGCAGTGATAAATTTAACAAATATGACAAAAAAGGTCGTAAAATGGGGAAAAATTCACATAACAAATGTCTCACTTGGCAACAGAAATTTTGGGCTCAGTTGTGGCTGTAGGTTGAGGACTACCTTTCATTCTGTAAAATTAGATTACCATCAATTAGATTTTAATACAACCTTTCTCTTTTTTTTAGTTCCATACACATATCTGCCTCTTTTTTCGTCCTGTCCTGTCCTGTCTTGTCCTCATTTACCATTTCGTACTTTTAAATTCCAAGTGTTAGTCTTCCAAATATATAACACAGTCATCAACAGGCGGATCCATGGATACCTTACTTCCCGCTCTAAAAATCAATATTTTGAAAGGTGTTCTTGAAAGTAAATCATTATGGAAAGAAATCAGGCCTTAATCTGCAGCACAATTAAATACAGAAATGCTTATTTAAAAGTAAATCTAATTGAACTAATTTACTAAAGCTCCCAGGTATATTAGTATGGAACTGCATGTTCTCAAATGAAATGTTTTAGAATATTTATTTTAGCAATGAAACCTGAAATTGAGGTTTTATTATTTCCCCAGGCTTGCCCAATAAATCCAAGATAATATGAAAGATGATTTAAACATTTCTTTAAAACTAATGTTTCTGATATTCATATTCATTCTTATTCTTTTTTATCTCAAATTATCTTTTACTTCTGCCTAAGCATTATTCTTCCTTGAATACACACCTTTTGCAGTATCAAAATTTCCCATGTACAAACACTTGTTTATTTCCAGTGTTGGCCCCATCACCAGCCATTGCACCCTGCTTTCAAAGTCCTTCTTTCTGGTAATGGTTGCTAGGCAGCCAAATGAAGTTCTGTTATAAGGAGCGTTATTTTCAATGATGCTTCAGTTGATATGATTCTCAATTGTCTGTCTTTCCATTGGTTGCTATCCTAGTGCACATTACATTTCCCCCCTCTAACAAAACTAGTTCATATGAGTCATGCCAAAATAGATTTATTCAAAAAATCCAACAGTAAAACAATTGAAAAAGTGCTTGAAGAGATCATGGGCACCTCTTTATGGGATGGTCAGTCAACTGTTGTGGATATTTAAATTTGGATTCCTGCCCTGAACATGTTGGACATAGCAATCCAAACAATCTTTTTCAATGCTAGGTTCCTTTTTTCCCCCTTTTGTACCTGTAAGTTAGTTTTTGACTCTTGGCAACTAACTGGACATGTATTTGATAGTTTCTTGGCAAGATTTCAGAAGTGATTTGCCATTGTCTCCTTAGGGCGGAGATTACTGACCCAAAGTTTTTTGATTAAGGCTTTTTTTTTGATTAAGGCTTTTTGATTTCTGCCAGATGCCTTAACCTCTACATCAGACTGGTGCTATGAGGTGAGGTGGGCGGCAATTTTTTAAAATAAACAAATAAAAAATAAATTTCTATTAATCAGGGATAGCTTCCATTTGCTAACCCTGTCAATGCATTACTTTAGAAGATACCTTTTCAAAAGCTCTAATCTATTGTACATTGCCTTGGTATTCATAGGAATGAATGTTGATTTAGAATATTATTATTAATAACAATCTATTTTTCCAAATATAATTGTCTTGTATAGTTTATCAAGGCTGAAACTTGTTATATTTTTTAAAGAACAATAGCTGTACTTTGAATTAAGCCAGATAGGATTTCTCATTGAACTTGATTAATCTGTCATCTTCAGTGAGGTTAAACTGTCAGACGTCTCCTCTGTACCATATATACCAATGTATAACCATTGTGACCATTACAACATGCTCACGATAAAAATTCTGATGCTTGGCAACTGGTTCATATTTATAATGGTTGCAATATCTCAGGGTCATGTGATCACCTTTTGCAACCTTCTGACAAGCGAAGTCAATGGAGAAGCCAGATTCTCTCAATAACCATGTCACTAATTTAACAATTGCAGTGATTTACTTAACAGAGGTAGCAAGGAAGGTCATAAAACAGCACGGAAATTGTTATCTTCAATAGCCATATGCAGAAGAAAGAAAAGGAATAGTTAATAGATACTGGGAGGGAGGGGAGAAAGACCAAACAGTCTCTTTCCTGCAGTTATTTTTTTAATCTTTGAAATAATGATAAGATAACAAGGCTTTCATTTTTGCATTTTAGGGAAATTCCACAGTTTAAATCTATTTGGACTTGAGGGTAAATCCTAGTGAAGTTGATGCAAATAGTACAAGATAATAAGGAAATTAAATGATCTTTGGTTTTCCATGTTTGATTTATCAAATGAAATTAAAAATATTTTTGAAAATTTTAAAATATTTAAATATGTTAAATAGGAAAAGTATATTCTCTCTCAGCTACAAATTGTAAATACTGCAGGCAAAAAGTCCTGGCACATCTGGTTTCTATTAAATGAGATGATAACTCATATTGAACTGCACACATTGTAGACACCAGCTTAAATTAAGCTCTGAAAGCAAGAATTTATTGATAACACATTGATTTTGCAGGAATTAGAAATAATTGACAACACCTATTTTAAAAACATTTTTCTATTTTCCTTACCTTATTTCTTTGGTATAAAAACAATATCTTGCCCTTTCAACTTTATGAACTAAAGTATTAGTAAATGTTTGCCCTTAGTAATTTAATTCTTATTCAGGTAAACATATTAAAAGTTTTAATTTTAATCACATACTTTAAAAATATTTCCAGAATTTAACTGGAACCTTACAACTACAGTAAGAGTTCTTGAAAATTATCAATTTTTATTAATCAAAGTATTTAAATGCAGAGACTGCTATCTTATGTATTGTATATTAATCTGCATTGCATAATCTTAAATCAAATATATTAATTTTTTCCTAAAAAGGTTTCTCAAAGTCAAAATATATTTATTTTATACATTCCTGCTTGTAGACACTATTTTGTTCTCTTAGAAATTGCTAAGAAAAAATAGTTTTTGAGGCTTAGTCCTTGCTACAACAATAACACATTTACTCTTAAAACTTTTCCAGATCATTCAGAGGAATATGGACCAAAACATGCTCTAGAACACTTAGACACAAAGAAGATAATTTCTGAATCAAATGAATATACTTGGAACATTGCTATATATGCAAAAAAAATGCAGATTCTTCATTGTTGATCAATTTTATCTGATGATGTCCCAATATATGACAATTTTTTTCACCACAATCGATGCACAAAGGGAAACCAATCTCTACCAATACCAGCTTAATGGACATTGCTGAATTGGAATATAATTATAATTTACTGAGGAAGCCACAGCAACAGTGCAACACAATACATATTCTTATCTCAATCTGGGATTTACTGAATATAACTTTGAGCTGATGTCCAATTTAAGCCACCATTTTCTCTACAACCATTATGAATCAGACGCAAGAGTTTTTGGCCACCAGGAAAATACATAGGCCCAGGCAGGGGTGTCAAACTAGCAGCCTGCGGGCCAAATGCATCATGTGCAAGCTATGCCCACCTGATTCTGAAAGGCAAACAACATCACTCTTCACACTGCTCTGACTCATCTAGAACAGCAGGTGGGGGGGGGCTCCATGAGGTTGCTTTTTCAGTGCTGCCAACTCTCACGCAATCAGAGTGAGACTCACGCAATTCAACCAATTTTGACTGTCTCACTCTGATAAACGAAATCTCACGCTAAAGGCCCGAGAGATCTTCCTTGCAATGGGAATTCCGGCCTCGAATAAAGGCGCGCTTGTGGAATAAGACCCCCTCCACCCCAAATTTTATTTCTAATTCATCTTAGATTTGCAATTTAAAGCAGGCTAATCCGCTTGCAAATTTGCCGAAGAACGGCGGGTTTAACAGAAAGAAACTCCCCTCCCCGTCTCTTTCCCCCGCGGCCACACCTCTCTAGCAAACTAATCTGAATTTTAACCCTTCAAAAACCGTAGCTCCTTGCCTCTAATTTTGCTTTAGATGTGATTTTTCAGGGGATCGGTGGCTCCGAGCAGCCGCTCGCCTCGCCGATAAAAATATATTTGTTTTTCGATTGTACTAAGGACATTGGTGAAGTGTTCCCTGGTTTATTTTTCCTTTTGCCCTTTTTATGCAAGCTGCATCAGCTATTCAAAAGTTAGAATGGAATAGAATTGGAATGAAACTGGAATGGAATGGAATAAATTGGAATGGAACTGGAATAGAACAGAACAGAAAACTATTGTCACTTTAAATGTACACTAATCAGCATACATTAAAACAAAACTGGAATGGAATTTTGCATTCAGTTCTCAAAATATAACCATTACGCATATACCCGCATATACCCGCATATACCCACATACACATACATATATGACAAAGAAACATCACAGTCCATTTCAAATAATTACCCAATTATTTTTTCAAACCTTTTATGAAACTAAAAGGCCTATGCTATGTCTCATTGGTTTTCATAGTCAAGTTCCCTCACTGAAGAAAAATGTGTTTTTGTAATATGTGTCCTCATTTTTTTTCTTATGCCTATGGGTTAAAATGTATGTATGTATATGTCCAAATCATGACTAAAGTATGCATCAGATTGCACCATTTAAAATGTAAAATTGTCAAAGCTCCCTACCGTGGAAGGGGGGACACCCCCCTTCCACACCATCCCCCCCTCGGTCGCTTCGCTCCCTCGGGCTTGGTCACTTCGCTCCCTCGGGCTTGGTCGCTTCGCTCCCTCGGGCTTGGTCGCTCCGCTCCCTCGCAGTGTCTCACTCCGAACTATCACTCAAGGTTGGCAGCCCTGTTTTTTGTAGATTTTAGTTCTGCATTTAACACAGTTCTTCAACACAGACTAGTGTCTAAGGACCTTGGCCTTTCTTTTTCAATCTGCCTTTGGATTATGGATTTCCTGTCTGTCTGCTCACAGAGGGCCAGATTAGGTAATTATACCTCTTCAGCCCTTATTCTTAACACTGGTACATTACAGAGTTGCGTGTTGAGTCCCTTACTTTATACTCTATGTGCATGACTGCATTCCCAATCACGTTAGTAATACTATTTCTAAATTTGCAGATGATACAACAGTGGTGGGACTTATCTCTGGGAGAGGGGGGATGTCTCTGCCTACCAAGATGAGGTGGACCGGTTGCTTTCATGATGTGGAGATAACAACTTGGTCCTCAACACCAATAAGACTAAGGAGCTTATAGTGGATTATAGAAGGAACAGATCAGACATCCAGCCCTTGCTTATCAATGGAGACCGAGTGGAACAAGTGGCCAGTTTTAAGTTTCTGGGTGTTACCCTAAAAGAAGACCTGACCTGGGGTGCTGACATTGCAGCCCTGGTCAAAAGGGCCCAGCAGAGATTATACTACCTGAGACTTCTCAGAAAATAACTGAAAGAAAAACTGCTGGTGACCTTCTACTGCTGCACTATAGAGAGCATCTTAACTTACTGCACCCCTGTATGGTTTACCAATTGCACAGTGGCAGCTAAGAAAGCACTTCAAAGGGTTAACATCATTGCCCAGAAGATCATTGGTTGCCCTCTCCCCTCTTTGAAAGAGCTTTATAGCTCCCCTGCCTTAAGAAAGTTCAAAACATTCTCAAAGATCTATCTCATCCTGGACACCCTTTTTTGGACTATTACCATCTGGCAGACAGTACAGAATAATAAAGACAAGCACAAATAGGCTGAAAAACAGCTTCTATCCCAGGGCAATATCTCTTCAAAAAAAAAACAAAAAAAAAACACCAAGTTTTATTGGTTTTTAAAGACAAACAAAAACAAACAAAACATAAAAACATCCAACTTTCTTTAAGTATACAAGCAGTATGTCGGTTGGTTCACAAATTTTTTGTGCATCCATTTCATAGTCTCAATTACAATTACATTGCATAATAACTCATATTATCAATCAAAAATTGAATACCTTAGTATCACTATTAAACAATCATTTGACTATAATTTTGTTCATTCATACTTTGCGAGATAACTATAATTTACTTAGTTTATTTTATAACAATTCATATAATCCTCCCAAATCTATCCTAAAAACATTTTATAGATATGATAACAAAAAAAATAAATACATCTTTATATATTCATTATTTTTTTAAAATTCTAGATATTCTATTATTGTATTTTATTATCTAACCATTGATAGAAAAGATCCCAAATTTTATAAAATTGTTTATCCTCTTGTTCTCTAATTTCAAATGTCAATCTACTCATTTTAGCACATTCCAATATTTACTTAATAATTTCCTCCTGTAATGGTATTTTCTCACTTTTCCAATTTTTAGCAAATACAATCCTAGCCACTGTTAATACATTTGCAATCAAATATTTTAAATCTTTACTATATATATATCAGATAAAATCCCCAATAAAAATATCTCTGGTTTCAAGTCTATATGTTTTTTTGTCATTTTTTCCAACCACATGTGGATTTTAGTCCAGTATTTTATAGCGTCCTCACAAGTCCACCACATATGGTAATATGACATTTCCAACATTTTTCAGATTTATTTTTGAACATTCTTGCTATTCTTGTTGGGAGAAAATGCCACCTGTAAAACATCTTATACAAATTTTCTTTATATACTGTTGACATTGTCATTTTATAATTTTGAAACCACAATTTTTGCCATTTCTCTAAATCAATCCCATATCCAAAATTCTTCCCCCAAGCAATCATAGTTTCTTTAACTTGTTCTTCCTCTAGTTTAGTTTCCAATAAATAACCATACAATTTTTTAATCACCTTTTCATCAGTACCTGTCAAAATCTTATCTAAGTCAGTCAGTTTGTCATAAAATCCTTCTGTTTCGAGATCTTCATCATACCTTGAACTGTATTTGCGCATATGAAAACCAATTCATCTTTATACCTTGTTCCTCTAGATTTTGCATCGATTTAAGTTCACCCTTTTCATCCAATATTTCCCCATATCTAACTGTTTGTTCCTTCTTGTATATTATGGGACAGGAAAATGCTTCAATAGTCGATAACTGGACTGGAATTTTCAAATAACATTGTCTTTTAATCTTCTTCCAATTTAACCACAGAGATTCCCGTATATGATGTCTTCTAAAATAGCCCTGTGTTTTAGTTCCCTTATACCATAGAAAAGCATGCCACCCCAACAGCAAACCATGTCCTTCTAATATCAACAATCTAGTATTTCTTAATGTTATCCATTCCTTAGCCCACATCAAGTTTGTAGCTTGGTAGTACAACTCCCAATTAGGCAAACCAAATCCTCCTCTAATTCTAGCATCTTGCAAGAATTTTAACTTTATTCTCACTTTCTTACCTTGTCATATATATTTCAACACAATTTTATTTAAATCTTCAAAATAATCCTTTCCAAGCCTAACTGGTATTGTTTGAAACAGGTATAAAATTCTGGGTAAGATATTCATCTTGATTGTTGAGATTCTCCCTATTAATGACAATTGTAGATTTTCCCATTCCATCAAATCTAACGCTATCTGTTGTTTAAGTTTAATGTAATTATTCTCTTTTAACGTACTACATCTTGCTGTCAAATGTATCCCCAAATACTTAACCTTGTTCGTGACTTGAATTTTCAATAGGTCTGCCAGTTCTTCCTTTTGTCTTAGCAGCATATTCTTTGTAAATATCTTTGTTTTATCTTTATTTATTTTCAAACCAGCCACCTTACCATGTCTCTATCTTTTCCAATAATTTTGGTGCTGTTTCTAAAGGGTCTTCCAAAATAAAGGTCAAATCGTCCGCAAAGGCTTGCAATTTAAATTCTTCCTTTTTAATTTTCATTCTGTTATGTATGTAAATAGTTGAATAAAGGCAAGCTTGGGGTAAAGTGCAGGGTTCTGGCCCTGCACTTCTGATTGGGTTTTTAGCGGCTAGATCGGATTGGTCGGGTTCTGAGAATCTGATTGGCCCTTAACGAAGGACTCTTATTGGTACTGGAGCTAGCGTTTCACAAGCTCCTGTTGGTAATTTCACATCAGCATTGCCTATATAAAGTAGAGTTGTTGTTATACAAGTTAGAAATCACTATGCAATAAAGAGTTGAAAGTTCACCAACTAAGACTGTCTCCATTCATTCTACCCATGCCTGAATCTATGACACTGGTGACGAAGGTGGGATTTGGAGACATCTGATCTAAAGGAACTTGGAAGAAAAAACAGAGCACGTGTAAAAACCGGCGCCACCAACGGAAGCCATGTCCGGCGGCATCGTACCACCCGCTCCGTACGATCCATCCCAAGAGGATTGGGAATCCTACATGGATCGCTTTCAGATGTTCCTCGAAATGAACAACCTGAAGGACGCCACACCAGCCAAGAAGCGGGCGCTGTTCCTGACGTACTGCGACCCGGCTGTCTTTAAAATGGCTAAAGTCCTCGCGAAGCCTCGAGAAGTGAAAGCAATAAGCTGGGATGACCTCGAACCTCTCCTGAGAGACCATTACGCGCCAACCGTACCCACACTCGTGAGACGCCACGAGTTCTATCAACGAAGCCAACGAAAAGGAGAGAGTGTGGCTGACTTCGTGGCAGACCTCCGGCACTTGGGAGGCCTCTGCGGGTTCGCAGACTTAGATGAAGCATTGAGAGACCGCCTAATTCTGGGATTAGATGCACTAAACGTGCAGAGCAGGCTGATGGCGAAGGGCGACATCGGCCTTGTTGACGCCATCGCCGAAGCCACCGCCGCTGAGGCAACAAAAAAGTCAGCGGCGCAGCTATGGCGAAGCCGAAACTCCACAAACCCACTGACAGGCCACATCTCACCCAGCTCAGAAGGGCAGTTGGCAACAACGCACTACGAGGACCTCTCTTTGTCGTCATACAGCGACGAAGAAGGGGTCCATCGACTGCGTTCCGACCAGGACCCTCATCCTAAAACCTCACGCCCTTGTGCTGGCTGCGGGGCAAACCATCCCAGGGCAGACTGCAAATTCCGCGACGCACTCTGCCACGAGTGCGGGAAACGAGGCCACATCGGTCGAGTCTGTCACAGTTTACCGGGACCAAGCCCGGCCTCAAAGGGAACCAACTTTCGCCAATCGGCAGGAAACCGTCCTGTAAGGCGAGACCCAGCAAACCACTCCTACAGATATCGAGCGTTGCAGAAAGAAGAGGCTCACCATACTATCACTATAGGTCAGGCCTCGGCCCTGGACGCTAAGAAGATTCGAGTTACAATAGCCATAGAGAACCATCCCTGCCACATGGAGGTCGATTCGGGATCGTCCCTCTCGATGATGTCGTGGAAGACATTAAAGCAGCTCATTCCTACCATCCAACGCCAAGACCTTCGAATGCAACGCCTTATCCTTAAAGATTACCAAGGGAATCGGATCCCTGTGGTCGGGTCTTGTCGATTCCGCGTCTCGTTTAAAAAGCATACGGCATACTTACCTCTAACGATCATCGATAGGGACAGGCCTAGTTTGTTGGGCCTCCAATGGTTTGCGCCACTCGGCATCGAACTAGCCGGCGTGAACCGAGTCGGTGATTGCGAGTGGGAGGAGGATCTTATGTCTGAATTCAGCGATGTCTTCGCAGATCGTCTGGGCGAGTATAAGGGTACCCCAATCTCGTTCAGCCTCGACCCTAAGGTCGCCCCGATCTGTTTAAAGCCCCGTCGAGTTCCGTTCGCCCTTAAGGCCAAGATAGATGAACAACTTGACAAACTAATTAAACAAGGGGTACTGCAACCCATTGATCATTCCCCATGGGAAACTCCTATTGTAACCCCCATTAAACCAGATGGGTCAATCCGAATCTGTGGGGACTACCGGGCCACTCTAAACCACGCCCTCCAACAGAACGCGTATCCAGTGCCGGTGGTGCAGCACCTCCTTCATTCCCTGGGAGGTGGAAAGGTTTTCGCTAAGCTAGATTTAGCTCAAGCCTATCAACAATTGCCCGTGGACGATAAAACAGCCCAAGCCCAAATGATAGTAACGCACAGAGGTGCTTTTAAATGTACCCGATTGCAGTTCGGGGTGAGTGTGGCCCCGGGAATATTCCAAAGTTTAATGGAACGATTGTTACAGGGAATCAAGGGCGTGGTTCCGTATTTTGATGACGTATTGATTGCAGCTCCTAGTAAAAAAATTCTGCAGAATCGTTGAAAATGTGTGCTTAAAAAATTCCAAGAAGTGGGATTGAAAGTAAAAAGGGATAAATGTCATCTCTATACCGACAGTGTTGAATTTCTAGGTTATCGCATTGATAGGCAGGGTATTCACCCAACTGAGTGTAAATTAAGGGCGATTAGAAATGCTCCCAGACCTCGTAACAAAACTGATCTTCAAGCATTTTTAGGCCTTATCAATTTCTACAATGTGTTTTTACCGCATAAGGTGACTGTGGCTGAACCATTACACCGGTTATTAGATAAGAAAGCATTGTGGGTTTGGGGTTACCGAGAAGAAAAAGCGTTTAGAAATGTAAAAAATTTACTTACATCTGATTCTGTACTTATGCAATATAATGAAACATTACCCTTGGTTATAACTTGTGATGCCTCACCGTTTGGGGTGGGCGCTATTTTGAGCCATGTGCTACCTAAGGGAAATGAGGCTCCCGTTGCATACTTTTCGAAGACTCTATCCCAGGCAGAACGTAACTATGGACAAATAGACAAGGAGGTTCTTGCAATTGTGTCAGCCATAAAAAAATTCCATGAGTATGTATATGGAAGGACATTTACAATTGTAACCGACCACAAACCTTTATTGGGGATAATTGCTGGGGACAAACCAACTCCCTATATATTGTCCCCAAGAATGACTCGATGGTCAGAGTTTCTAGCTGCTTATAATTATCGATTGTTACATCGACCGGGGAAAGCCATTCCCCATGCTGACGCACTCAGCAGAGCACCACTACCAGAGACCCTCAACGATCCGGCACCAACAGTATCGGCATTACAAATTGAAACGCTCAACTCGCCTCCTATGACCGCTCGAGATATCGCGAGGGAGACCAGACGAGACCACACCCTAGCACGAGTCCTAGGCTGGGTAGAGCGTGGATGGCCATTGGATCAGATCCCAGATGACTTCGCACCATTTAAAACAAGACAGACTGAACTTTTTTCTCAAAAAGGCTGCGTTATCTGGGGTGATAGAGTCGTCGTCCCAGAACGACTCCAAAAGACGCTGTTACAAATCTTGCACGATGGACCTCCCGGGATCGTGCAAATGAAGGCACTCGCACGGAGCTATGCTTGGTGGCCAAGCATGGACCGACACATCGAGCAATGGGTCAAGGCCTCCACCAAGTGCCAACAAACCAGCAACGCACCACCAAAAGCTGCACCGACCAAATGGGAGACGCCACGTGGACCCTGGTCCAAAATCCACCTGGATTTCGCAGGGCCGATCAAAGGACAGACATTGCTGTTGACTGTCGATGCATACTCTAATTGGTTAGAAATTCATCGAATGGCCAATACAACCTCCGAGGCAGTCATTAAAGGCCTCAATAGACTCTTTGCAACTCATGGATTGCCGGACGTCCTGGTGTCTGATAACGGACCACAGTTTACAGCGCTAATGTTTGAACAGTACCTTGCTGACAACGGCATCCGCCATGCGCTCACCTTGCCGGTGCATCCTGCTACCAACGGCCGAGCGGAACGCATGGTACAATTTGTAAAAAAGACTTTACAAAAGTTGGACTATGATAATCTTGACGAAAAAATAAACCGCATTCTACTTCTACAACACATCACTCCGCACAGCAAAACCGGCAGAACTCCCGCTGAACTTCTCATGGGGTGAAAACTCCGTTCCCGCCTTGAACGACTGCACCCTGCTTACGAGCCAGAAAAACCTCCAGGATCCAGCGGACGCTACCGTACCTTCAAGGTAGGCGACCCCGTTTATGCAAGAAATTTATCGGATGACCCAGTTTCGATTGAAGCAACGGTAATACGCGAGACTGGGCCCAGATCCTATATTGTCAAATGTATTGATGAGAGACTATGGAAAAGACATATTGACCAATTACGGTCACGACTTATAACTGCTAGCCAACAACTTCCCAACGATCAAACTGAGGGGGGGGAAGGAAGAGAAGATGACGATATGCCAGGAAACCTGTTCCAGGAAAGCGATGAATCAAGTGAAACCCGGGAAATGGAGCAGGAAGAAGAATCGTACGCTCCAAGGGAAATCACACCAGAACGAGAAGCTGAGCCTCTACAAAACGACATCCTACCTCAACGGGACTGCATGCAGCCAGTCCAAAGAAAATCTGACAGACCCAAGAGACAACTGTCCTATTTAAAGGACTACATAGTCACAAACTAATTGTGAAGCCAGGGGGAAGGGGTGTTATGTATGTAAATAGTTGAATAAAGGCAAGCTTGGGGTAAAGTGCAGGGTTCTGGCCCTGCACTTCTGATTGGGTGTTAAGCGGCTAGATCGGATTGGTCGGGTTCTGAGAATCTGATTGGCCCTTAACGAAGGACTCTTATTGGTACTGGAGCTAGCGTTTCACAAGCTCCTGTTGGTTATTTCACATCAGCATTGCCTATATAAAGCAGAGTTGTTGTTATACAAGTTAGAAGTCACTATGCAATAAAGAGTTGAAAGTTCACCAACTAAGACTGTCTCCATTCATTCTACCCATGCCTGAATCTATGACACATTCCTTTTATACTCTTATCATCTCCAATATTTCTATTCAACACTTCCCAAGTTAATACAAATAGCAAGGGTGATAGTGGGCATCCTTGTCTTGTACTTTTTCTTATATTGATGGGATCTGTCAATTCTCCCTGTATCATTACCTTTGCCGTTTGCTTATATGGGTTCTATTGCTTGAATGAATTTTCTGGCGAAACCCATCTATTCCAATAATAATAGCATGAATCTCCAATTCACATTATCAAATGCCTTTTGTGCATCTAAAAATATCAAAGCCATATGCTTTTTGGGGTATGCCTCATAATATTCCAAAGTATCTAAAATTACTCTAATATTATCTTCGATTTGTCTTTTTGACAGAAATCCATTTTGATCAGGATGAATAAAATTATTTAAGTATTTTTTAAGTCTTTCTGCCAAAATTGAAGCGAAAATTTTATAGTCTGCATTTAGTAAAGAAATAGGTCTATAATTCTTGATTTGCAGTGGATCAGCCTCTTCTTTTGGAATAAGTGTAATATAGGCTTCTGACCATGTTTTAGGTATCTTCTTCTTTGACATAACTTCGTTCATGACTTCTAGCAATGGAAGGCTCAGCGATTCTTGTAGTGTTTTATAAAATTCTGCTTGAAGCCCATCTGGACCTGGTGCCTTTCCATTATTTTGCTTCTTAAGTGCTTCAGTTAATTCCATCATTGTTATATTGCTTTCTAACATTTTTTCAGTCTCTTTAGATATCTTCGGTAGATTAGCATTCTGTAAATACTGTTTGACTCTTTCCTCATAAATATTCTCTTGCTTATATAGTTGCCCATAAAAGTCTCGAATAATTTCCTTTTTCTCTTTATTGCCTTAGCAAACTTGACTTGATCATCTATTAACTGCAATATTTTCCTTGATTCTTTCTCCTTTCTCAATTTATATGCAAACCATCTACCTGGTTTGTTTGCATCTTCAAAATAATTCTGTTTAGCACTTCTAATTTTCTGTGCTAATTCTTCTTTCTCTATTTGACCCATTTTGTGTTTAATTATGTCCAATTTTAGTTTAATGTCTTTTTTCTGTGGTGTTTTCTCCAGTTCTTTTTCAAATCTTTTATGCTCGCCTTCTAAAACTTTAGTGGCTTGCCTTTTCCTGATGTTCCTTTTCCTTGTATAGTCTATTATCAAGCCTCTGGCATATGCCTTCATTGTGTCCCAAACATTCTGAATTGAAGTATCTTCTTTTTTATTTTCTCTAAAGAAAAAGGCCAATTCTTTTTCCATCCATTGTGTGAAGTCTTTTTCCTTTAAAATAGTATTATTTAACGTCCATCTCGATCTTCTTTTTTGTCTTTTCCATTTAATTGTCACTGGATTGTGGTCTGCCCAAGTACTTGTTTCAATATTTGTTTCTTGAATATTAGATATTAGTTCTGTTGAAATCCAAATCATATCTATTCTGGACCATGTTAAATGTCTATTTGAATAAAAAGTATATTGTTTGGTTTTAGCATTTCTTTCTCTCCATATATCTTTTAAATTTATTTCATCTGTCATTTAAAAAAAAGGATTTAGGGGGAGTCTTTCTGTTTTGCTTTGTTGTTGCTGCTGTATAGTCCAATTTGTTGTCTACAATTCCATTGAAATCTCCCATCATAACTATATTAACATAGTCCAGTTCAATTATTTTAATGTGTAGTTTTTTGTAAAATTCTTCTTGTTTGTCATTCGGAGCATAAATTGCAATCAGGAGTGTTTTCATATTATTGTCCATTATTTCCACCATTAATACTCTTCCATCTTCATCAGTATGGATCAATTTTGCTGAGATAGTCTCTTTAATATATAGAACCACTCCTCTTTTCTTACATTGAGTCAAAGAAGTAAATATTTTCCCTAATTTTGGCTGCACCAACAATTGTTCATATTGTTTTTTAATATGTACTTCTTGTAGACAAATTATATCAAATTTTAATTTTTCTAATTTGTGAAAATTTTTCCTTCTTTTAACAGCTGAGTTAAGTCCATTTATATTCATTGTAATCAGTTTTTTCTCTTCCATAGTTATACTTTGTAATTAGGTTTGATAGCTCTCGTAGATCTTGGTTCAGGTTGTTCTTTAATTTCCACCTGTCCACCTACTGCGCCTTCTTCTTTTTCAGTCTCCATTTGATCCTCTTGAAATTCAATTAGTAAGACCTCTTTTTCTGCCTCTTCCTCTCTCCTTCCAAAAAATTCTGCGTAGAATAATTCTGCTTTCTCGATTGAATCAATTCTGTGTCTCTGTTCTTGCCATGTAAACATTAATCCTTCTGGAATTGGCCATCTATAATTCACCTCTTTTTTCAGTAATATTTTAGTCAAGAATCGGTATTCTCTTCTTATCTCTCTCACTTTTCTGGGTATTTGTTTTAAGACCACAATCTCCTTGCCCTTGTATTTTAGCGTTTTCTCTCTCTTTGCACTTGTAATATTTGTGTTTTAATGGCTTTTTTTGTAAATCTGATATGAACTTCTCTTGGTAGATTATTTCTCATCACATATCTTGTAAAAACTCGATATACCTCATCTACTCCATCCATCATCTTCTCTTCTGTTATTTCCAAAGCTTCAGCCAATATTTCTATCATTATCTCAGCTAGATTTTGTCCTTTTTCTTCCGCTATGTTTTGAAATCTGAGATAAAATTCTAATTTATCCATCTCCCATTTCAGCATCCCACTTTTATCTTGTTCAACCACTGTTAATCTGGTATCAATGTCTTCAATCTTTTTATCTCTTTGTTTATCTTCTTCAATTTTTTGGAATCTCTCATCATACTTCACCATCATTTGTTGAATATTCTCCACTTTTTCATTAGTTTTCCCTATTCTTTGCTCAATATTCTCTGTTCTTTGCTCAATGTTCTCTATTCTCTTTTCAATAGTGTCTGGTTTTGTTTTAAGGTCTTGGATTCCTTGCATGATCATGTGTAGAGTCACTTTTTCTTGTTCTTTGTCTTGCTTTAATATTGTCTGGATTGAACGTTGCCCTCCAGATGGTGGGGAGGTGGAAGTAGAAGTTGAGGAGCCAGAAGGTATCCATTTCCTGCTCATTTTAAACAATTGAAGATCTTCAGGTTTTTCTGAACCTTAATCCAATTATGAAATAACCAATTATAATCCAAAGTGAGAAATAAAAATAGTAAAGAGAAAAAGGCCCAATAGTAATAAAAAAAGGAGAAAAAATTTCTTCAGGTTCTTCTGAAACTTAATCCAATTATGAAGTAGCCAATTATAATTCAAGATGAAAAATAAAAATGGTAGAAAAAAAAAAAAGCCCAATAGTAATAAAAAGAAAAGGAGAGAAAATTTCTTCAGGTTCTTTTAAGCCTTAATCCAATCAATAGTTAAATAAAAAGGAAGGGAAGAAACAAAAAAACAAAAAGAACAAAAAAAGAGAGAAAGGAATTCTTCAGGTTCTTCACCACCTTAATCCAATTAAGAAGTCTCAAAAATGAAAAAATAAGAACATAAAAATGGACCAAGAGTATGGGTAGAAAAAGCAAAAAATCCCAAAGAAGAAAGAAAAAAAAGGAAAAATTTTGAGGCTTTCCCTTTAAAATAAAAAGCAAGAATGAAAATATTACAAAAATAAAGGTTTTTTTTTAAAGGGTACAGTAAAGCTGGTAAGGAGGGGTAGCACAACTTAAAAAAATAAAAAGGACACACTGCATTTTATTTAATCATCCAAGGCTCTTATTATAACTCTCTTCTCCACAGACTTCAAAACCAAGCTTCAGTTTTTGATAGAAATCCAGAAGAACACCTGCAATAACACTCTCCCGTGCTCTTCCTTCTATCTTATCACGTTGCAATGTCCTTGAAAGGGAGTCTCTGATCTTTCTTTCTCAGCTTTCTCAGTTTTGTCTAGAATATTTTCAAGCCTCTAGTTGACAGTGTTACAAAGTTTCTTTACTCTCACTTTTTCCCCTCCTTTCCCAGACAAAACGTGAGAAGTTTTTTAAAAGGAAAAAATATATATATAAAAGAGGAAAAGTAACTAAAGGGAGCCTCTAACCTAAAATGTTGCAAAATCAAAAAAGGGAAGAAAAAAAAGTAAATAAAAAGGAAGCCAGTTCAGTTAGCAAATGCTAAATCGCAATAGAAGTCCAGTAAAAAAATAAAAATAAAAAGCCAAGCCTCACCTTGACGTTTCCTTTAAAAACCGCCGCTTATTCAGTTCTGTCAAAACTTTTACAGATTTTTTTCTTTTCCTTAGGGTGTCCCTTTAAGTCTTAGAATAATTATAAAAAAGAAGTTCTCACCAAACCGACACACTTTCTCTTTCCAGTCTTTCGTTCCGGAGCTGTCCCAATTTCAGCAACTTTAATGGCTGCCTCTCTGCCGCTGGCAAGAAGGGCTTCTCCTGGATCGATCAGGGACTTTGAGGTGTCCCTTGGATCAGCAGGATGCGCCCTTCACTATCACCGTCTCTTCGGGACAGTTTAGGTCCATTGGGATCGTCCAGAGGCAAAGATATCGGCTGCAATCTCAGACCTCTGAGATTGCATGCTGTATCGTCGTGACATCAGTCTCAGGGCAATATCTCTTTTGAATTCTACTGTATAGTGCAGTATTGGTGTGGTGTCGGGGGTTTTCTGTTCAATGTGTGGAATGTGAAGGATGTGTGCTTGTGTTTATTTTCATGGTCATGATACGCACTGATTTGATTTCATTATAAACAAGGTGCAATGACAATAAAGTAAGCTAAACTAAACATGACATGATTGAGCTTGATACCCGTGATACAGAGGGAAAGCTGAAGATACAAAGACAACTTAAGATGGTCAATCTGGCATAATCATATAAATTTACATTTGAGGAAGTAAAATGTGTTTGCTTACTTTTAATTCATATTTGATTAGAGTTTTGGTGGGAAATCTGGACCCAGAATGATAAAAATTGTCATTAGGGTAGAACACTTCAACTTGGCATAAAACACAACTAGTGCATCATGTCATTTCAGTTCCAGCTCCATCATAGCAGCTACTAAAAACCCTGAACATTTAAGTGGTGTTGAGATTTCATAGATTCTGTGGAATTTTATAGATTTCACACGTGTGGAATTTTACCTGTTATTTCCTAAAAAGCAAATATGATAGTAAAGGTGGTTTTCATCCGATTCACACCGGTTCAACAGAACCAATACCTAATTTTTTGTTGACTTCAATGAACCAATTAGATGTGTTTTCATTCAACTTCCTTCCAGGTGAGGAGAAAAAAACCCCTCCCCAAGGAGGGTAATTTAATAACCGGTTCACCTGGGTCAGGTTGGCTGTCATGGGAGGCTTGTCCTTCATGTGCGATGGAGCTGGAGGACTGGGACAGGCCACACCTCTGACAGCCAACCTGGTCCTGGGCAAACTGGTTTTTAAATTATTTGAATCCTACTATTGCTCGACAATTGAGCCCAAAATTTTTGTTGCTAAGTGAGACATTTCTTAAGTGAGTTTTGTACCATTTTACAACCTTTCTTGCCACAGTTAAGTGAATCACTGTTGTTAAATTTAACAAGTGAATCTGGTTTTCTCATTGACTTTGCTTATCAAGTTGCAAAAGGTGATCACATGACCTGGAACACTACAATGGTGATAAATGTGAGTTCCCAAAGCATCTGAGTTTTGATTACATGACCATAGGGATGCTGCAATGTTTGTAAGTGTGGGAAATGATCAGAAGTAACTTTTTTCAGTGCCATTGTACCTTCGAACTATCACTAAATGAACTGTTTTAAGTTAAGGACTATCTGTATATAAATGAACTCCTTCTTTCAGCAAAATAGGACTAATTTGCTAATCTAAACAAATTGAACCTATACTAGCAAGCAAAATTTAAGAGCAGATTGGAGGTTGTTAAAGTAACTCTTAAAACTTATTTGAGAATGAGTGGATAACCATTTATTCAAAAAGTTAATGGATGGATGTTCAGTGCTAATAACTCCAGTTTCCAATGTAGCAAATAAACTGAGAACTGGCAAAATAGACTATGATCATATAATTAGAGTTGCATAATATATGCAGTTTTGATTTTTTTTTTCTAGCATGCTGGTGGAAGAAATATCCATCTCATACAGTTCCAAGACAGAAGATACTGGAAACATGGAGGCTGATTGGAAAGATGGTTTAAAGGTGAAACAGAACCATGAAGCAAATGATTCTGGGCAGCTGACCACATGGAATTGAGAGTGAGGGCTATTTATACCTTCTCTTGGGCTTTGAACTTGAGCTTCCTGTTCCTATGGAAGAACATATATTATATTGGCTATTGTCAGACTCACATGGTGCCATGTACAAATTCTAGGGGTTTGTCTGAGCTAAGCTTGGTTGAATTTTGGCTGATGCAATGAAGGGGTTTGTGTTCTGAAAAGATGTTGGGAAATTCCTATTATGGCTGAGAGCTAATCCTACCTTTGTTCAGACCTTGCTGCAGAGAATTTGCTTATGAATAGAGCTATCTCTATCTCTTAAGCGCTAACATCTCCTGTGGGCTATTAAGGAAGGTGGGGGCTGCTTTCCAAGAACGTTTCTCAACTTCCCATCCAGGGAAATATATTATTCTGCCTTTTTAATATTTCTCAAAAAAATTCATACTTCTAGGAGAGGGGCGAGTGCTAACTTTCTTCGTTATATAAACATTAACTTTCATACCTTGAAAGCCATTCGTTAACCCAACTCTGACACTTTGCATCCAAAACCTATCCTATTGCTGTTTTTACCTTGATGTACTTAACTTCCATAGAACGGCATTATGAAAGAATGCTTCTTTTTTCCCCATAGAGCTCAAAAACATTTAAAACATGTATTGTTTATAAAATGTACAAAAACTAAGATTTAAGTGACTGAAATGACTTAGAAGTTTGGACTTTAACATTGCTTTACTTTCTAAAATTTCTTTAGATTCTTAAAACTTTTCAATTCACTTCCTTCATAAGCGCCTGTAGTTTAAAAAAAAGCATCAGATCACCTAAGAAAATCCCAAGTCACCACAGATGCTTATTTTACTGACTTTTGTTGCATCTTTGTTGCTCCTTCACTTATTTGTAAAAGGACAGGATTATTTGAGGATACCATGTTAGTGTTAAATTACATTGTTGTACTCAAAAATATAATCTCCTTTAGATTTTCAGGAGGGAAAAGCAGTCACAAAGGCACTGGCCCTTTAAATACTGGAAGCTTTCCCTTCTAATTACATAGTTCACTTTTAAGGTTATCTTTACTCACTTGAAGACCATAAATTGTTTACATATATAGTATGTGTGCATGCATAAATTTGTGTGTGCATAAGATGCATATCCTCTTGTGTAGCAAACACATATTTGTAAGGTGAGGTTATTTAACAGGCAATCTAAATCACATTTATTTAGGATAAGGTCAAGTCCCCTTTGAATAATGAGTGTGAAAGAAATGTAGAATTTGTTTTGCTTGCATGTCCAAATAGAGTCCTTTGCTCACTTACTGTGTTTTCCAGTGTATTTATATTCACCAAGTGACAATAGGTAATCCCTGCCTATACAATAGATATTTGAGACAGAAAGGATAATGAGACCTGATTTTCAAAAAGATTCAGACTGGCTCTTTACAAGAAACAAAACGATTATCTGAATGTTAATAATAATAAGGGAAGGAAACCACACCCTTCCTTTATGAGGTTCCCATGTCAATCAGGAATGAATATTGGTCGGGTGGCTTATCACTGAAGGCAGAATTTGTCCTCCCCCTTGCCTTATTTTGACCACTAGAACTGATAGAATTTTTTTTTTTCATGGGTGAATAAGGAGTGAAATACAAGTTTTATTGTTTCAATCCTTTCCAGGCAAGGATTCAATTATACCTCCTATAGCCCTGGGCAGGATATCTGAAAATTAAGATTGCAATAATAACTGTTATCGCGCCCCCCCCTCCCCAAATATATTGGCCTATTTGGAGATGATTGGAGCTTATTCTCAAACCTTTACCTTATATGATCTCCACCCTTTTTAAAAATTCGATGTACCTATGAAATCCAAGATTGGAATCTTTCACTTCTGTTATCACTTAACTTTGTTTTATTGCAATGCCTACATACAAAATATTAACTTCACCTAGGATTGGTTATTTGTGATTTATATGCTTAGCTAAGTTTCTCCTAAATCATAGCCTAATTTACAGAACTTCCACAGATATTTAAAAGCCATGCTAAAGAAAAGAGAGGGTTGGGGCAGGAAGAGAGAAATTGTGCGCCTGATCTTTTCCTGACATCACATTTCTGTCCAGAATTGAATTGAAAATTCAACTTAGTGTGTTCAAGACATGTTGGAAAAAAACACATACATTTGTATTTCGTCAATACACGGTCTCACAGAAATCATTTTTCCTCAAGATCTTAAAACTACTAAATTCTGCATTTGGTAAAAGACACGTAAAGAGGTTAATGTCAAAGAGGGAACGTTTTGTTGTAAAAAAAGATGGTTGTCTTACTTGGTTTATAAAATATTTTTTAAAAAATGCTAATGACACATATGATCCCCACAACCAACCACCCCTCCCAAAGACAGTCAACAAAATGCCCCATTTTGATACAATTATTGGTCACTTCATTGTAAAAAAAAATATATATATTAACAACAACATCAACCCAAAGGGGTCTGGCTACTATGGTCTTTATCCAAACGCTGGTCAGAAAAATGACAGAAAAGTCCATCTCCAGCAAAATAAAGCCAGTCACTTGAAGTTCTTGAAATTCTCTCCATCTTCAACAGTATGCCAGACATTTCCCCTTTGCAAAAAAATAAAATTAAAAAAAATCCTGTTCTTCAGTTCCTTTTCTATCCCTTGACTCTTGCAACACGCTCACACAAAATATGACCCTCCCCAACTCCCATTTCTCTCAGCAGGAAATGCTGGATATCCAGTTTGTCACAGGAAATTGCTAAGTGCAGTTGCAGCCACTTTGTTTGCTTTCTCTCTTTTTTGTTAAAATGTGACAGATCAAGACTATACAAGATTGTCCATTATGAGGAGTGATGGGGCTCACTGGCAAATTCCCACAGCTCGTGCTCTTTCAGAATCCATCTCTCCTTGGCTGTTTGCTGGGGTTGATGGAGAAAAAGGGGAAAATGTCTCTCATTGCCATGTTGTTGTTTAAAAAAGGATTTGTACAAAGTCCCAAGCTGGTGGCTAGAACTGGGGGTTGGAAGAAGGATGAAGATGAGAGGGGGAAAAGATGTTAAAGGAGTCTGGATTTTGCTATGACCCCTGTCATCTCTCATAAACAGAGATTTAAGGGGAGGGAGAGAGAAGGGATTATATAATGAAGTTCTCTCCCCACACTATCATCAGCCAAAAAAAAAGGGAAAAGTACACCCCTCAGCTGGTTGTCAGCTATTGTGTACCCTGCCCCTTGCTCCTCTCTGCCATACCCACACATCGTTAATGCAATGTGAGGTGTGTGAAGAAAGGAAGTGAATTAAACCACAGTGATTCCCCCCCGCCCCCACCCCCCGTTTCTTCCCCATTCCCAGCTTTCCAGCTGCAATGTTACTATTATCCGGAAAAACAAAACCGAATAAAGTACAGCAAGGAAGGTGGAAGATGAAAGACAATTCAGTTGGAGTCCGAATCGGAAGAGTCTCCTGAAGAGGATGAGGAACTGCTGCTGCCTTCTGATTCATTGTCCTCATCGTCATCATCATCTTCTTCGTCATCCTCTTCTTCATTCTTGGAAAAGAAGAGGCAAGTTACAGAGCAAGCCAAAGGTTGGGGGGGAAGGAAGCTACAAATAGAACAGGAAACACATTTCCTGTAAATCTGACAGAAGGGTAAAGTGGGAGCATAGAATCCTGGTTTTTAAGCATCTCAGTATCTATTCACCCTTTCAAAAGATGGTTAGCTCATAGGCCAGGGGTCTCCAACCTTGGCTCCTGGAAGCCTGGCGGACTTCAACTCCCAGAGTTCCACAGCCAGCTGGCTGTGGAATTCTGGGAGTTGAAGTCCGCCAGGCTTCCAGGGGCCAAGGTTGGAGACCCCTGTCATAGGCTTATTCTCAAACCTTTGGAGATGATTTAGGAGCTTATTCTCAAACCTTTACCTTATATGATCTCCACCCTTTTTAAAAAAGGCCAGTGCTATCTATAGATCTATCCTCTCTCTTTGCCATCTTTGTTGTGCTGTTGTTAAAACCCAGTCAGGAGGAATCTTTAGATCTGGAAAGGGTTTGCTACCACTGTAATTCCAGGGTGAATTAAACTTTTGTTTTTCTATTGATATTATTAGTGGGGAACCAGCAATCTTGATTGTTTGAGAAAGGGACAGAGGAACAATTAAAATTCACTGTTGGGCGATCCTGTGTATATGTCATCTCTTGACTATCCACAAAAAAAAGATAACCTCATTGTGTCAATTAAGAAATTTGCTCAATTTTTGTAATTTAACATTTGGCAGAATACAGCTGTTCATTTTTCACCATACACAAAAACCAATGCAGATGTCCCAACATCTGACTCCTATGAAACTATCTCATTTTAGAAACCATAGTAGGAACAAACTATTGCTGCTCAGTAATGAGGGAAAGCTTAATGCTCAAAAGCACTATGAATTAATATTTTACAAGCATTACTCCAAATACCCAGTATAAAGTATTATAGTTCATATAATTCTACCATTGTTATTCTGACAAATATTTCTTAATGGGACCACTCATTCGTAGGCAAAGTTGAGCCAATAAGGAATCACTGCTCTAAAACCTGCCATTCTCATATAGCTAGTTTGCAAAAAAGGTGTGAAGTGACTGTTTTTCTCAATTTCATCATAAAACAGTTTAGGCTCTTACAGGGTATTTATCTGAGAAATGTATTTCAAAAAATAAACCATATTTTAAACTGTGGCTTTCTGGAATATTTCAGTTATATTTCACTAAATATATATTCATTAAATTTGTTATATCTGTGGAAGCACATTTAAAAGAAGTTCCCACTGCCAAGATGCTTTGTTGGAAATAGGAAACTGCTCTATCCTGAGGGAAGGAGAGCATGCTGAGGTATTTTGAAGGAGCCATGTTGTCTAAAGGTTTTGGGGATAAGCAGAGCCTCACCTCTTCCCCATCTTCACTTTCCTCTTCACTACTTGAATCTGAAGAGTCTCCTCCCTCCTCAGAAGAATCACCATTCTCATCGTCATCGTCATCTTCCTCTTCATCCTCCTCATCCTCATCCTCATCCTCTTCCTCAGATTCCTGTGGATGTAGAGTGTACATTAAAAGCAAATTAATTTTCAACTTTAGGGAAGGTATTCATGAGGACTACAATGAATTAAATCTAAAGCAGCCAAACATATTCCCATTTCTAAAATAAAATGTCTGATTGTGCACACTTAAGTTAATGGTTAATATATGGAGAGTTGTAACTTTCTCAGTACTATAGTAGTGAGACTAATATAAAAACAAAATTTAAGTTTTTCTTTAATTAAACTTAACTGATGAAATCCAGCTTAATTTGATTCAAATAAGCATGAAAGCACTCCAAAGTATTTAGCAAATAATATAATTTTCCTATGGCTGCAACAGAGGATAATTTTGGCAGAAAGGGAATTAGTGGGAAATTTTTAAAGTGTTGTAATAAGATCCGAAATAGGAAATGTGCTTTGGATCTGGTGTCCCACACCTTTTCTTGCAGAATACTGCCTTATCCCAAGAAAATATGGTTTTGAGTTATGAAGACAGCAAATGGGTACAGCCACAGGCTTACTCCATTTTCCTGGAACTACATAACTGCCTTGAAAGCTCAGGAGAAGACAGTTTCTTTAAAGATCTGCCAAGCACTTCAGCTTGGATTGTAGGTACCGTGGCACTAGGATTAGTAGAAAATCCATCAGCTGTAGAAATATTGTGCTGTTTTTATTTCTGCAAACAAAAACAAAAAAGGGGGAGGGGCTTCTGGATTTTATACTACTTCCAGGATTCTGTTACTACTTTGAAACTACCAGCTGACCTCAAAACAGCATTCTTTTTTTGGAATTTTTCACCAGGCAATAATAGCTGTGTATAACATAGACATTGCACTATTAAGATACTTACTGATTTGGACTGCATTGAAGGTTTCATTTTTGGATTTGGGCCTCGCATCTTCCCCATATTCTTACGTTTCTGATGAGATAGAAGTGGAAGAGAAGAGATATAATCAACATAGGAGACTGTACTGCTTTTCACAAATCAGTCTAAATGCAGCACAATTTCCATTATCAACATCTTTCATCCTTATTGATTTATAGCCTGTGACCCTCAAACGTACCTCTGAACATATACTGATGCCAAAATTGGTAAAATGAGGAGGTGTAACTAATTCTACCCAAAGATAACATTCAGCTAGCTGCTAGGGAATTCATTTCTCCCCTAAAATTTATTCTTTACTGCAGAATTGGCCAATAATTACTTTTAATATTTTGAGACAGACAAAGGAGTGTAAAATAATTGAGATTGCTCCTGGGGAAAGACATTTAGCTTTTAGCATAGTGAAGTGTCTATTTTGGGGTACATCTTATTTTTAATCTATTTCCAAATGGCACAGATTCAGCAGTAAGGGTCAGAAAGAGTCTGTTAAGAGCCATAAAATAGGATCTGAAGACCATGAGTTGCCCATTCCTGACATATCACTACCACCATTTCTCTTGAATTTCTCTTTTAAATATCTAAAAATTGATTGCACACCTGCTTCTTTCATTTTGGTTATTAAGCCAGCAATTTCTGGCTCAATAACAATTTCTAACAGTTATACCTAGACCAAATTCTCCCACATTATAGCATCTGTATAGTAGTTTTTGTTAACTGTTATTCTATCCTGATGTAGCAGCCTCTGGTGAACATGCAGGTGAAAAACAGCCAGCATATATACCACCTAATTTGGTCTTCCACAACCTGACTGCATTTCTGCTGATGATGGAAGTTGTCCTCTATCATCTCTGGAGAGCATCAGATTGAGAAGTACAATTAAATGTATGAATACATGAACAATGTATTTGTTGTCTAACAAGACTTTACTTTTATCTTCAGCATGAATGTTCAAAGCAACTAAAATGTTTAAAAAAACCAGAACTACCTTCTAATATCAGCTTCATGCCAATCCTGAGCTTGGAAACTAAAAAGTAGCAAGTGGATGAAGTTTCAAATAGTAACAAACTCTGCTTGTATTCTGGTGCGCAGTTCCAGTGGTAGCTACTTCAGTTCAGCTATCCCCTACGACAGCGTATCATAACCTAAGATTCTATTAATTCTGAAAACATTCACCCTCTCATGTTCCATTATAAATAATTTACTGAATAATATGGATCCTGAAACACCTGGCAGACGATGCCACCTTCCTTTCAGAGCTCCAGCTCCAGCTCCAGCTCCATTTCATTTCATGCAAAAAATTCAAGAAGCATTCTTTTCAACACAACAGATATGCAATCTCCTGCCCTCCCACCCACCCCCAAATACTTGCAAAATACTAACACTGGAGGTATGCTCTTTGTAGGCAGCTCTCTCTTGTGGTGATAAGGTCTGTAAAAAAAAAAAAAAAAGATGAGGATGGAAAACTAAGATTAAAAGATATTCAGTGAAACAGGACAGCTGAGGACGGAGACAACTTGAGAAATCTGAATTAAAGGTCACAAAGGATCCATAACTGTGTGTCATTGATAATGGAGAACAATATTTCATATAGAAGCTAGAAATAATAACTTCATTAAAATTCATGGGTTTTTAAAAAATTGTACCTGTATTTTATTGTAATTTATCAAGGATATGTTACCTCCCCTCCCCCTTTCCCCACTTTAGAATTCACCTTCAGCCACATGTCCAGGTGCACTTTGTACTGTTTCTGCTGTTCTTCAGCCAACTTTTTATACTGATCCTTTTGGCTCTGAGAGATCCGTTGCCAGCGGCTCCCAATCTCTACCATTCGCTCTTTCAGAGGAAGATGGTTGAGTTCACCGTTTGAAAGCAGCTCCTGAGAAAATTTCTGATATCCATTCCTGAAAAGACACAAGAATCTATTACTCTTAACATTTTCAAATTCACTGCAACAGTAATATTCAGAACAGGTAATTTATTTTAAACAATTTCATAATCATTGGGAATTAATGCTGGGAGATATTCTCGGCTATCACACTTTAGATTCATTAAAAAAAAGTTATCAAAGGTATGGCTTTGTTGATGAAAAAATGAAGCAATGTAGATCACTAGTGGCTGGGATCCTTGGTATGATAATTAATGGCAAGCTTAGTTCCAACTAAGCAACATCTGTTTCATCTGTTCCATTTCTGACACTTAAGAGCAACTTTCAGTAGTAGAATGATTCCCAGAAAGTGTGCAAAACATCCATTTGCCCACCTCCCATATGTCCTTACAGAGAACAGGAACATAAAGTGAGATGTAACAATATTTTCCCACAATTTCCAGACTCCTGTTTAAATATGTTTTTCCTTCAATCTCATGAAGGGTATTAAGAAGTTTCATGAAATTACAATTCTAATTTTGCTTCACTACATTTTTGTAAAGTTAGGCCCTTTTATTCTGTTGTTTGGCTGGATTGTATGAGATTGTGCAGGGGTGGAGTAGCGCATATGTATACAATATATCTAAACTTCAATACAATTTCAGTCTTAAGTTTCTTTTGAAATTGTTTTGGAAAAAAACACTTTAAGAAGTAGTTTGTTGAGTAGAAAATTTGTATCTTTTAAATAAAACAAAGTAATAGGAAGAAGCGTATTCTACCCCCAAAGGGTGGATTAATACTCTACAAGTATTAATCAGCCAAGCTACAAGGCTCTCCTGAATTCAGACAACCCCACATTTCTGTATTCTATTAAGCCAACACTTACATGGGGGGTTTCTTTGGTTCACCCTGGAATTTCATCTTCTTGGAAGCATTTGTTGAACATGGTGGTGCCCTCATCTCACTCAGTTCTCGCTACAAAACAGGAAAAAGTAGAATAAACAGTTGTTTTTTCTCTTATCCTGTTTGAGTTTTTAATGAAGTATTTGAATGTTTTCAATAAAGAAGGAACAGTTAGGTCTGCTTATCCTCCAAACCATAACCTTTAATACACAATACTAAAAATTATAATTTTGGGCCAAATAAACCATTTGGGTAGGTAATGCCTAATATTATTCAGCCATTTTAACAGCCTGAACAGAAATATTTCCAACAATTTTCAAACACATTTGCCTGCAGCTAGAAACCTGATTAGTATTTTTTAATGAAGACAAAAAAGTTAATGCTGTATTTATTTGTAAAGTTGCTCAATACCCATTGTACAATAATAAATTCCATACTAAAAACGATACAAGTAAAAAAAACACTACAATTATCTAGCACAAAAGGTGACCCATTTTAAAAACTATGCAACACATGCAACCTGATAAGCCGTCGAATCCAAGACCTAGAGGAAGACCCTGATTTTAAGGACTCTTTTAATAAGAGCAGGGTGGGGGTCAGATAAATCTCAGGGAAAATGCTGTTCCAAAGAATGTGTTTCTGAAGTCCTCTCAGATATCACGGCTTAATAAATGGAATAATGAACACCACAGCTCTCAGTTTCCTACATTCCTAAGAAATAATGCATACATGCATGCTTGCTCTAATATAGTATAATTAATGACTCATACTTCATATCGTTTTTGATCTTCCGCTGCTTTCTTAATCCACATAAGTTTTTCTTTTTTCTCCATATTATTCCAGGTAGCTTCCATGGCTTTTAATGCTTTCCCCCTGTCATTCTGAGATAAAGGAAGGCTTATCAAACTTTATGGACTCTAAATAAACTGCAGAATCATTCCAAATGTATGGTTCCAACCATTTCAAAACAAAAATAGAAGGCTCGTATCTATCTGTTCAGACAACCCATTCACTTAGTTTGCAATTTCACTTTTCCCCCCTCACTCCGCATATTTTCCTGGCTTAACCTCTGTCTTCTTTGCTGTGCTTCCTCTCTCCATGTTCATTTTCAATGATACATCTTCATGTATCATTCCGCATTCTTACCAACCAGCAAATTCTTGCTACTATTTATAAGGCACCTGACAATAATTATCCACCTTGAAGGAGTTGTAGGAGGAGAAAAATGTATATTTGTGCATGCATGTGTGAAGCTAGAATTTGAAACTAGAAAAAACAAGCTTAATAAAGGAAGGCATACATGTTCTGTAGATTGCCCTAGAGTGTGCTATATGGGCAGGAAAGGGGATTCAGATTGATTCCTCTGAAATGGAGAAGGGGGTTGTTTGTGTCTTTGAACTACAATACCACTTCTCAAATTGCTGTACCAAGATATAGTGCAATAATAAAATCATTCTTGAGCTGTTGAGAGCTTGGTCTATTTTGTTAAGATTGGAAACCCTGTCTCTAATTCAAAATAATGTTTCAAGTATGCAACAAGGCATATCCAATTTGAAAGGTTTAAAATTCATGTTTTGTACACTTAAAAAATATTGCCAGATTATATAGAAACTCCAGTCTAAAACTGTTTCTGACTAACAACTAAAATGACCAATTTAGAATTCAGTGCTCAATTTGTGTGGTTGAAAAGCGATCTAGTTGAGAAATGTCACTCTTCTCCAGCAGCTAAACAGGACTAATAGCTTGTTAATCTAAATTAATGGATCAACCTCAGCCAATACCAGAATGCTACCTGGGGGATTCCATGCACTGAAGTCCACACATCTTAAAAGTTGCTGAGGCTGACAAAACACTGATCCAGACTCATCCTCCCCCCACTGCAAAATCAAACTGAACCAGAATTGCGCTTGATAAAATCTTGGAGGAGAGTTGTGGAGGAAATCTCAAGGCTATGAAGATGTTTCCTATTATGGCCATGCTTGTCCATTTCTGACTTTACCTTAAAGCGGGCAAGATAATCTCCTATAACACTTTGCTGCCAGATCTCCTCAGAAGTCTTGGGTGATTCAGGAAGTTTGCCACGATCTTCCTTGTCAGAAGCATGTTTTTTCTCCGTCTGAGCTTTTAGGGCAGCCTCCCGAGCTTTGTATTTGGCCTAGATAAGGAAAGAGCAAGAACAGCCAACCTCTCTGAGTTAAGATTCGCTAAGTGTTATACAAAAACTTGGAATTAAGTAGCTTAAACTAGTTCCAAAAAGAAAAAATCAGAGCAGATTATTTGGTTTAGTCCACCATGGCTAACCATCCAGGCAGGATATTTCTGTATTGGGAAAATCCAACATCAGAGTTGATTTGACCCAGCAGGATTGGAACTTAAAAACCTCGCCCAATTTCTCCATGTAAACTATGCATTAATCCAATAATATACCTAAAGATAATTAGAAACAACTGAGACTATGGAAAACAATATAATACAGATACAATTCCATCAAGTTAGGTAAATACTATGGCTGTAATCAAATTGAGATTATGATTGCCAATAACGTAGCACTAACAAAAAATACCTTCTCCCCAAGACATCAACATCTCTTCTAGACAGAGTTGAGAAAAAGGAATGATAAATTTGTTTTTTATGATCCAGAACCATGATTCTAAATCTAAACCCTACTGTGGTGAATTCGTGAAGATGCTTTAAAATTAAAAATACAGCCTTGTGCCTTAAAAAAAGACAGTTGGATGGAGGCTTGAATTATACAAACCATGCATTAAAAACACATGTGGAAATGATTATCTACAAATATTTCTGAACAATTAAAATTCTGCAAGGAAAGTAATGATTTATAAGCAAAACCCCCCTTCACTTTTTAAAAAAAACTTAAATAACTTATAAATAATTGGTAAAGCCTCACTTACAAATCCTCTGTAGGAAAAGAGATTGAAAGTTGAACTTCAAGAAAAATATTTCTAATTGCTATCTTCCAAAGACTCTCTTTCTGCTTTTACATTCTTTTGTTTCAAACCTGGAAATATGCTAATGACAAGCCAGGAACTGATAGCTTTTATCTAAAATACTGCTACCTAGAAAGGTAATGCTAATTTAAATGGACACATGCTTTTTTATTCTTCTTATATAGAAGAACTGGGTGCTTGGTAACCGACAGGTATTTATGATGGTTGCAGCATCTCAGAGTCATGTGATCGGTACTTGCAATCTTCTCAGCTGGTTTCCAATAAGCAAAGTCAATGGGGGGCAGTCATCTCTGCTTAACAATTGTGACAAAAAAAAAAAGTTGTAAAATCAGACATGACTCATTTAACTACCAGCCTGCTTAGCAATAGAAATTCTGGTCCCAACTGTGGTTGTAAGTTGAACCTGTATCACTGCTAGTTGTTCTGTTTTTTTGTTTTATGTTTTACCGATGTGTGCTTCTATAAAGCAAAACAGTGAGATATAATTAAATAATTAAAAAACATATACAGTATATTTAAGAGATGGGCTAGACCAATTAGGATCCAGCTTCCTAGAGATTTTAAATTTTCATTCCGTTTCTTTCTCTCTTTTTTCCAATGTGATTCTAGGAGACAGGGATACAAAGCTAATTTTAATGAAGTCTACAACAGATGCTTTGTTCCCACCAAAATCTTCCCTCTAACAAGTAGACAAATCATTTCCAAAGTCTTGAACAAATAACAGAGGGGTTCACCCAGGCAGTTGCTGAAAGTTAACATTGACTCAAAGGGACCAAAAATATGTGCTTAAATAAAGCAAATTTTAAAAAATCATCCTACTGTTCACTTGGGATTTCCTTGTGTAAAAAGCTTAGGGTTTTTCAGCTTAGGGATGAGTGTATAGTTTGATAAATAGTCCTGTCTTTCCCCCAATCCAGCCTTTGATGCATATACTATACCTAAACAAGATCAAATGACATCTCATCCCTCTCAAGCTCAACTTTTTAAGTGGCAATCAATGTGCATGTACAGTTTCCCCAAAGTTTCACACACTCCCCTTCTCAAGGCTTCTAAACCAAGCCTCAAAATCTCTGTTTAATTGTCATAGATCTCATGGGAAATACCGATTACTGAATACCTAATAGGCTCCGGCTGGCCCCACTTTTGCACCATGAGGGTACTGTCGAGGTCTGGCTCCATAGACAACACCCAACTAGGGAAAAATAAATACATAAATACTAAAAGATGTAATGCTTGAATGATGGAATGATAGGAGCACCCAGACTGTGATGGAGCTTGGTGCTCATGGTTCTAGAAAATCCCAGAACTTACTGCAAGTATCTAGCATGTTTTTCTTTTCCTATTTTTTTTTTAAGAGTGAGGATGAGGGTCATATTCCTGGTTTGTTCTAAGTCAACAGAAAAAAAAATCTATGTGACTGAGATATCCAGGAACTTATGTTTCCCAACATCTCCACCCCCAAAAATAATTAGGAGAATGTGCATAATTGATTAAACAACCTTTTTTTTCTCGGAAAGATCATTCCACATTCGCGCCAGCAACCGGGCCAGTTCACTTTCTGACAGTTCAGGTCGCTCCTCCTGCAGCTGCTTGCGTTTTTCCTCCGAGAAGATAAACATAGCAGAAACAGGTCGTTTGGGTTTCTCAGAACCTCCCTGTTAAAGAGACAAAGGGACTCATGATTGTGGAACTTTGCATTTATCTTTTTTGTTTGTGTGAATTATGGAAAGAACACATTTAATTTTAGACCTGCAAAGTCGATTATTAGATTGATCAACTAGCATCTTACTTCATTAATCAATAAGAGGAAGCCATTTATACCAATGAAATCAGATTTTAATTGGTAGGGCTGTAAAAGTTAAAACAATTTTTGTTTAATTGCCTTAATGCAATGAAAAGTAAACAAAAAAGCTTTTTAAAGATGAGTATTTGAATATAGTAATGTTGATAATTAAAAATCAATCAATAATTTCATACATCCAATATCTCACAAAGGTTCCTCTGTTAAAACCTGAATATGAACACATATTTATTTCAACCGACTAACTGTTACTAGATTAAAATGGAGATGGATTCATCAAATAAGTTTGTTCCAAGTTGGCTGAACTGTTTGGGGAATGGTGGCATCATGTTTAGTAATGAATTTTTTAAAGCAAGTTCAGCAGCTATTTAAAATGAAGTCTTGAGGCTGTTTTAAAGATCAAATTAATTCCATTGTTTTTATGTAAAAGTACCTCCATATCCATAATGTATGGGTAGGTCACCCACCTTGCTGGCATCTGGTGATGACTTCTTAGAGGCAGGGCTAGTGGCACCTTTCTTATTTATTCCCAGCATTTTTTCCTCTCCCAAAACCCTCTGTTGTTCTTCTTCAGGGAGGCTCTAAAAGATAATAACAGTTTTTAAAGGGTTATAGAGCTATTTGTTATTTTCCCTGCAGAGTAAATTTCAGTATCAACAGAAATCTCTATATCTGCCTATTCATTTTCTTCTGAGAACATCTTTCCAATTACCCTAGTGAGTTTCAGATAGCGACCATTCAGTTAGGGCAGTGATGAAAAAATAACTTTGTGACCAATGCCTGCTTTTGCAGGAAAACTGAAGTAAGATTGTGATTTTATTTAGTAAGCACTTTGCTTGATGACTGAATTGCCAGTCCCAACTGTGGTCACCAAATATACAGCATCTACACCAGTGATGGCTAACCTTTTCAGCTTGGTGTGTCGAAAATCGGGAAAAAGTGTAGCCTTCCTCGGGTCATGTGTCACTTCAAGAAATATCAATAATTTGGTTTATGATGGACTGGGCTGGGGTGATCACACAGGGCTGTGAAACTCGTCTCCCTGGTCTCAGGGCTGCAGGTGCAGGATGTGGGGATCGGAAGGCCACCTTACAGGGCTGTGAACCTCATGGATCTCCTTTCCTCCTGTAGCGTTCCTGAGGTAATGAAACTGACAAACCTCAGTTTATGGCGGTTAAAACTGGTTCTCTGCTGCAAAGATCTTGCAGCAGCGATGACACCACGCCTCCACGCAACAAGCAGGGAGCAGGGATTGGAGCAGAGCACAGGCAGCCTCTAAATGTGCAGGTTTTCCCCACACCAACAGGCGTGTCAGTCAAAGTGCCTGATTAGCCATCACTGATCTACACTGTCATAAACTTTTACCTGTTCTTCCCTGCCTTGAAATGAGGAAGCTCCTCTGAAAATCACTGAAAAACTTATAAAATATGCCAAAGGGACAGAAAGCACAAATGCAATTTTGTGTATATTATTCACAATCTTTTTCAGGATATTTTATATGACTGAGGTTCCAACATATAGAAGAAATTTGTCCAGTATTGCTTTTCAAGAAACCCAATGTGATCCACCAAAACCATACAGATTAGCATGTAACACACGGAGATCGCTAGACTGCATTTTGAAATATAAACTCAAATATTTTGAAGAAATAAAAATGGCATAAACACAACTGCAAATTATTAACTTATATCTCCCTGCCAAAGAAAGAAAATTTGGTTTTGGCAGAGGAGAATTAAGCTCTGTCATCATGTTCCCTGTCACGTTATGTCCAATTTAGTGGGCTCCAAACACCAAAGAGGCTATAACACAGGTTCTAAACAGCAAACGAATAAGTATTCACAGCTATTATCCATTGCTTACTACTACCCCATCCTTCCCCACTTCTACTACTATTGCTGCCACTTCAACTACTATCTCTTATGAATTCTCCTACTCCCGGTGATTAGTGCTACTACACAATTATCTGTTTCAGATTGCTTCACTTCCAACCATAAACACCCATATCCAGCTGTCTCTCAGAACAGCTTTTATAGCCAACAATGGGAAGAGGACTTAAAGAAACAGGGTGACAGCAGTACAGGTGCTGGTCATTTTGTGAGCAACCTGCTTTTGTCAAAGTCCCATTATAATTAAAAACTATCTTGAAGAGTTCAAGGAAACAGTAACTCATTCTCCCATCCTATGCTAAATTGAAACCAGCAAATTGTTGTAGTGCTTATGAGCTAACCAATGTCAAGTTTTTTCTAAGTTTAATTCATTTAATTAAGATAGTTGAATATGTATATTGGTGTGCTGTGGTTCATACTCACCTCCAGGAAACGCAAAAGCTCAATTTCATAATCTTTCTTTCTCTACAAAGGAAAATGGCAAGATGATAACATTATTTTTGGGGTATGTCAAATGGTTCCCATTTCCTTTTCCTTGCTCCACCCCTGAGTTGCCTCTCTGAACAAATTGATTCTCTTGATTCTTACAAGTTTGTAAGAAATTAGTTTATAGAAATGCCTAGTTGGTTACTGCAAGTTGACCTCCACTCCAAATGGGATCCTGGAAGGATGCAAGGATTTAACCGACATCCATCTGATTTCAACTTTCTTCTCAGCCAATTTCAACTTTCTAATCAGCCAATTATGAATATTTATGTTTAGTAGTGGGCACTGAAAATAAGATTCTATTAATGCAGCAGCAACACCCATCAGCCTTCATATTCCATACATTAATTGGGAAACAGCTTGGGGGATACCCACAGCTGGCAATACGAAGACTTTGAAATTCACCTGGAGGCTGCCTTGTCCAATATGCTTTGTGATTTTTCAAATCCTCCATGACAATAATGAGCCTGCCGAGCCAGGAATATCTGATAGAATTAAGACAGAAAATTGCCCCAAGACCATATAATGGTTTATAAGGGTACAACTACCAGCTTTCACCTTCCTGTCATAGTCACACTACTAATTGTATTTTCAGTTGTGAATTACTACTCTTTTATGCAGGTCTGCCTTGGGAAGCAAACTATTGTGATCATTTCCTGGTATCTTTGAGAGATTTCTTTAAATTTGGCAGACTTATTGAATTCCTTGGAAGACGATCCAACCACTTCCAGAGAATCCTACTTAAACTCTACATAGTAATCTGTTAAAAGTCAAGGGGAGAAGTATAAGGTGTGATGGTTATGTAGTCAGGTTTTCAATTGTTTTTTTTCTCTTACACACACACACACACACACACACTCTTCTGAAAAAAATAGATATGTCTATCAGAGGTAATACTATTTTTAACATTTATTTCTAAAAAAGGCAGGGTCCATCTATACTTAAGGAATGACGTGAAATGGAATGACTGAACTAACAGAAAGCAAAGAGAGAGGTGCCTGATCGTTATTAAACAGTAATACTATTGCTTCAATTACTGTTACTACAACTAGGCGATGATTATGAGAAAAGTGAGATTTTGAATAATGTGTCTACACCCTTGTGGGCTAATCCAACCCAGAAAGACAAAGACAGAGAGATAGAAAGAGAGAGACTCGGCTATAATACATTCAACATATTGTTCCAATTTAAATTTTACAAACATAGGAAAGACAGAGAAGCCCACAGATATAGATTCAATCGACTTGTGCTGAGGTGTGTTTCAGTTTATATCAAATGAAGTTATGAACAGCCTGCTTGGATGATCAAGTCATCTGTTGTGACTTTTGCCCTTCCTAGGAATTTAAAATGGGCTAGAAAGGGCTATATTATCAACACTGCAATTGTTAGTTATCAAATTCACAGAGGATGCTATGGCTGTAATGGTTGGAGGAGATTCTGAAGGCACAGCAAAGAATCTGTCATACTTTTCTTAAACAATTCTTTGCATCAACTGTTCTGTATCACAGTCCCTTTCCATTATTGTAAATTGACTACTATTTGAGATTTCAGTGTGCTCATGTTTAAACAAGGACCGCTCTCAATCCTGTGTCAATTAAATAAAGTTGAAATGAAGTCTACAATAATCATAACTGATATCAGATGATTAAAGTCAGATAGGTATTAGCTGAAATAAACACATTGTGATAAGAGTATATTAAAATGGCCAAATTAAGCAACTGATTTGTGTTTTATTTAATTCAACTGTAAAAAAAAAGGGGGGTACAAAAAATACCCAGTTTTTATGACAAACCAAAGGAAATTATTTCATTATGGAGAAGACTGGATTTTTTTATCCTATAGTAGAAGGCAGACACAGAAAACCAAGAGTATGTTTATGGTCCTTAGAATCTTCTAGTTTATTACCAGCAAAATTTCCAATCTTTTTCTGGAAGAAATTTTTGGGAGAAAAAAATCCTGCTCTGCCTGTTTTGGGTGCAGCCTTCAACATGTTAAGCACATCTGATGCAGTCCGAATAGTATACTCCTGTATTATTACAAACAAGATGAAACTTGCAGTGACTAACAAGACTTGTTCAGGGAGTAAGTAACCTACATTATCACAGCTTCTCCATGGGGTGAGGGCAATGAGATATATTTGAATTTTAGTTTATTACACTTTTGCTTTGAGAACTCCTGCAAATTTAATTTTTCCATATTAATGAGCCCACAATGGTCTCAGATTTCAGATTCCTTTTATCTGGAATATTGAGAATTCTGTTCTGAGGCATCTTATCAAAATGGCTGTCCTTCCACAAAATGGCTTCCACAAGGGACAAAATGGCAGAAAACAGCTGAACAAGTAGAATGGATACAGGTAGACTTTTAGTGTCACCAAGTGCTCCTTGCTATATTTTGGTTAGATACTTTGTTTAGAGTTTCTTTGAAAGGAGATGACTTTAGGACTGGCACTTTGCTCTACAGCATGTCTGTCTCCCTTCTGCTATTTTTAATTGAAAGAACATTAACCTAGTACGGCAGAGGATTGAGAGACACTCAAAGGTATGCCTTTTAATAACATAAGGTTAGCCAAGGATTTGGTGAATCACTAGCCCAACTAATTGATGAGATTTTACACATTTTATTTATTTATATTTTTAGCGTACAGTTTATTTGCCCCCTGTAGAGACAGGTGTTTATTTGCCTTCTGAACAAGGGATTAAACTTCCAAAACCATGAACAGGATTATCCTATTGCATTTCTGAATGTGGATAAATACAATTCTCTATCAACAATGGAATAGCCAGCTGACCCAGAAATCAGGAAGTGGATTTTTTTCCTTCTGGAAAATATTTTTAATACTTGCTCCTCTAGCCCTACTTACCTGATCACACTTTTTGTGGTAGGCATCCTTTTCCTTTTGGGAAAGAAGTTTCCACTGCTGACTGCAGAGCACCATCCGTTCTGTGCTTGGGACATCTTTCATGTTTGCCATCAGCTCAGCACAGTAAAGTGAGTAACTATTTCTAGAATAATAAGTTTCTTTTATGTAATACTGTCCCATTGCATTAGTACTGGGTATACATTATATCAACCAATAGCAATCAAATGCCTGTGACAAAGTTCTGTGATAACTCTTGGAGATAAATTCCCATTCAGCCACACATGTTCGCTTTGGGTGGGGATTTTCATCAATAATTTAAAATAGAGGTGCATAACTTGTGGGGCATTCAAGTCCCCACAAAAGCCTTGAAAAGATGTCAGCTCAAAAAGATGTCAGCTAATTAATTAAACAAGAAAACTGCTAAAAATCTAAAGCACACTGCATGGTTAAGTACATTACCTTTTTAATTCATTTTTTTCTAATCCCACTTCAAAAAACTTATATGCCACCCATTTAGCACATTTGTCTTAAACTGGGAATTAATATTGTAGCTTGGAGAAAAATTTATGACTCTCCAGCTGTTCTTCTGTGACCTTGGAACCTCTGACCATAAATGAAGAAAATGGGTGGTGTGATTTTGAGGTAAAAAACACAAAAATGTTAATATAAGCCTTAATATTGATACCTTTTAAAAATCCAAGTAAAGAGCTCAAAATCCCACAAACTCAAGAAAAGCCATCCCAATTTGCCACATCAGTTCAACTATAGTGATCTGTAGGCCTTTCCAAACATTCAAGTATACCCCTGCACTACAGGTAAGAGCTGGGGATTAACTTGAAGAAACACAGCAGGGAAGTGTTACTTCAGCAACATATCCTTCCTACAAACTAGGACTGAATTCCCTCAAACTCCTTGCCTTCACAGCCAAAGAATTTGGATATGGCAAATTTGTTCAAATAGAATCTCATCTCAGAATAAAGCAGTGGAAGGAAATGAAGAATTGGATGACCTTAAGTAATCTTTATCTACACCAGTGTTTTTCAACCTTAGCAATTTGAAGTTGTGTGGAGTTCAACTCCCAGGATTGCCTAGCCAGTGCCTCAATAGTTTGAGAGTAACAGCAGGATAAGAAAAGGAACATCTTACGCTATATTATTCATCATCCTACAACACAAGTGACAGTGAACTGTTCTCCTTTTAAATACACAAGGAGTTGTAAATGAAATCTCCATTGTATATGAGAAACAATGGGAAGGAGAATAATTTAGAGAAAATAAACATGGGCTCCAATAAATTCCTGGGGCTTTTAGCCTTCTTCAAACTGCACTGCTATAAGGATAAGTATTTTGTCCTCTTAATGAAGGTAAGTGTCAGTAGAGTATGTATGAAAAATCTGCAAAATGTTTGACACGATGTTGTCATGCAACATGTTTCTTGTAAAAAGCAAGGCTTGAATCACAACATTGTACCCACCAACTCAACAGTTTTACTTTCTTGCAGATATCAACAAGCACAACATTTGACCTCTGTTGGCAACTGAGGGAAAAATGAGGAGCCATGTTGTTTTTGAAGATAACTTACATCCAGATGCTATACCATATTCTATCTGCAGAGGTCAGACTTTGAAAAGTTTTCTCATTGTATGCTTTTATTATTGGTTGAAATGGTCTTTTTATCTTTTTTTTCAAGCTTTTATTTTTATTGGTTAAGTTGTATGCCCAAAATTATTATATTTTTGTAAACTATGGTTTTGTGACCTGGTTTTACATATTCTCATTTCATTGTATGCAATTTACTATTACTGATTAAACTGAAACAGTCAAAGTTCAAATTAAAATGAGTTCCAGGTTCACATCATTTAAACCTGTTCCAAATTATTCCTATAGTCTTTCTTATGGATATTATTTTAATTGTTGTTGACTTCTTTATGCTGTGAGTTTATACTGTAACAATGACATACAATTACTATTTCTACTACACTGAACTATAACTTCATTAAGCAGGCACGATATATTGAACCACAAAAACCTAATGAGCATTGTCAAAGATAGCAGTTAGTATACTAAAAGACCTAGTTCAATGTGTGGAATGAACAGAGCTAGTATGCGATGTGCTCTGGCAGGGATTTGAGCCTTTTCAGTTCACCTCCAAGTTCCTTTTGCCACATTAAATGAAAAGAAGATTCCCATATTTTACAAGTTCTAAGAAATATATGTGAAAATCCTGCAGAAAGGGAAAAAGCCTTCCCAATTATGACCACCCCAACTTACGGAGGGGGCTTGGTGGGTCGCCCATCAAACTTGTCCTTCAGCTGCCTCTCTGCTTTTGTTAGGGTGGACCGTGGTGGTGCCCCCTCCTCAATGTTCATCTCTGGATGTTTCTGTATGTAATCCCGCATCATTCCCTGGAAACAACAAACACGGAGGGTGGTTAACACAATACAGCCAGAAAGTTTTGGGGACAAGCCCTTCCTAGGCTCTAGGGTGATAAGGTGGGCAGAAGAGAACCCATTACTTGACCCTGACCAATTTCAACTCTGGATGAAGCAGAGAGGGTGTTGCTTTGCAACTACCTTCCAGCTTAGTAAAAGGGAGTGGCACCCACAAATCGGCTCTCGGAGCGTGGCTGGGTTGGGCAGCCGCGACAAGGCCGGGCTGAGCATAGGGGGGAGAAGATGAAGGGGAACGGTTGAGTGTTCCCTACCTCATACTCCTTCCGCTGCTCCAGAGCCTTATGAATCCATTTCAGCCTTTTTTTGTCCGAGAGCTGAGACCATTGCTTGCCCAACGCTTCCTTCACCTCCTTCGTGGTGGCCTGAAAAACCCAGGTGGGGAGGGGGAAATAAAAAAAAAAATAGGTACAATGGAAAAAAATGGGGGAGGGGACACTGCCCACCCTGGTGGTACAGCAGTGAATTACACTAAACTTTGGGAAAGATGAATTTTCTTTCTGATTTTTTTAAAAGGGTCTTTTTCTTGATCCTTCAAAGGAAGCAAAATATAACTTGCTGCATAAGGCATATGCAGAGAGTCTAATGAGAATTCTGAAGAATCTTTATTTTGGAGTTTAAATATATATAAAAAGGGTTTCAGTCCCATGAAGTCCATTTGTAATGGTCCCATGTTTTTGCTCTTTCTATCCTTCTCTTTCTCACCAAAAGAAACATGGAAGACTAAACCTCTGGTCCCGGTGACTGACCCACATTAGATCCTGCAACATTATCATAGAACGTGTATATTTGTCTTCATTCATAAAAGAACTGTCTGAATAACGGTAATTATGGAAACTTATGTAAACAGTAAGCAAATATTACAGACACTAAGAGCAGAATATCACACTCACAGTTTTTACATACTTCCAAGAGTATCCCTGCTACACCTCCAACAATGATGGGAGTTAGTGAACCCCCAAGGGCTTTTTTTGTAGTGATCTCTCTTTGGCCTCACTTTATTTACCATTCTAACAGAATAATAAAATTGGAAGGAATCTTGGAGGTTGTCTATAGTCCAACTCCCTGCTCAAGTAGGAGACCCTATACCATTTCTGATAAGTGATTGTCAATCTCTTCTTAAAAACATCCAGTGATGGAGCACCCACAGCTTCTGGAGGGAATCCTTTACAAATCTAGCACTTTAGAAGCCATCTGTATGTGTGATCTTCATCATCTTGTAGCCATGAGTTCCATGAATTAACTATACACTGCACGAAAATGATTTGTCTATCCTATATATTTTGCTCATCATGTATTCTAGATGACCTTAAACCTTACAGTTTCAGAAGAGAAAGTAAATCAAAATCTGGCTATGCTTTAAAAGGGCACTTAGGGCTACTTCAATGAATAACACCCCCCTCCCCGCCCAAAATTAGGCTATTTGAAGAATATCTGAACATTCAATGGCAGTTGGAACGGAAAAAACTATAAAACCCTAGAATAAACCATTTGTATTTACTGGCCCAGTTTTTGTTTTTATGATGTTGTAAGCCGCTCAGAGTCACCTGACAGTGAGACAAGCGGCATGTACATTTAATAAACAAACAAATATTTGTCAAGATTATATTCCCCAAACTTTAGTTATGTTTCATAGCTTTTTCTTGACGCTTTGGCAGCCCTCTCAGAATCAATTTTACATATTCAGCAGAATCAAAAGACAAAGCTTTTCCTGAGTGTATCATTTCCTGATGTAGCGGTAGATGGGGGAAATGCTTTTATCTGAATGCTTCATTTATTTAAAAAAGCAGGACCCCTCTGTAGATAAAAGAAAACAACATGAAAAAAACATGAAGCTGAACATTTTCATCTGACACACTATGGGTCATATAGCAAAATGGAAGTTTTCCGATAAGAAGAAAATGTTCATGTTTTGTGACTAAAACCCCAAATGTAATAACCCAAGGCGGCCTTTACTTTTTTTCTCAAATGTAACCCAGAGCCTCAGTTGATCAAAAATTAAGACACAGCTTTATACCTAATCCCCCTCCCCCCACTTTCAGAAACAGCCTTCTACCTCCCTCTCTCCCTCTGTTTCCATTGCTTTCTCTGTGCTCTTTATTCATGCCTCCCATGCCACCTTCACCTCAAACTTATAAAGGTAGAGCTACTTACATCAGGTCGGACTTTCAGGTAGATCTTCTTCTCATGAGTATACCAGAGCTGTTGGGGGGTCTTGGGTTTTTCTGGGATATCAGATTTCTTGGCATTCTGAATGAGATCAGGATGGTCTTCCCTTCAGGATAACAGGGGATGGAAAATGTAAGGCATCACCATACTGGAATTAACAAAACACACTTTCATATAAACCTCTCTAAGGCCCTATATACCAATTCCCACTCTTGAATGCCAAGAAATCCCCAGACTGCAGGATCAATCTGCTCATAAGAGAATTTTATTTTCTCTCCATAAAAAAACATTCCCTCATAATCCTCCGAGCTTCAAACATGAGCAAAGAAAGGTCTTCAGACATAATACCAACATTTGACCTTGGCACAAAATTCTGAAACCTTCTAACACTTTAAGAGCAAGATGGGGACATGGTAAAAAGTGTGAGGGCAAAGGCTGTACCCACTGCCTACCCAGACATTTCTGGAGAATGAAGATACGAGTTTCTGGGTTGAATAAAAACATTTCACACACATACAGACACACACAAATCTACCAGCTGGAAATGAATGCCAGCAAGAAAGGAGGAAATTAAACAAATAGATAACAAAATGATCAACAGCAATCAACTCAACAGCTGTTATGCTAGATAACGGGACAAATTTTCTACCCAATCCCTTATCAAGAAACATTCTGTAGATATAAACGCTCATTGCATCCATTGTTTTTGTTTGGTTTTTTTCTCCTAGAAACCAAAATTTTAATTACACACTACACAGCAGGAAAGGCAGTTCTCTTCAAATTTTGGGAAGATGATAACGATTGTGTATTGTAGAAAATCTGGCTGGTCTACATTTTCCTTTCTCAATTTTTTTTCTCCTCAAATGTTGTGGTCTACAGCTTCCCTAAGTGCATATGATCACTTATGTGCATATATCTGGGAATGAAGTGAATTATAGCATAACATCTTGGGATTCAACATATCTGAAGCTGGGAACAGCTGCCTAGGTAGATATTTGATTTAAGTCAACATTTGATTAGATGAGTGCTTGAAATGTTCACAGAGACAATTCTACCTGCCTTATACACATATAAATTTACAGACTTAGTTATTCTATTTCTAGTTTTAAAAAAGCGAAGTGGGTTCCTGTGCTATAAAGAAACCTAGCAGTACTTATTCTTTCTACTCTCTCCTCACCATCTTCTAATCAAAGCAGCTTTCACTGTAAAGTTCAGGAAAACCTCCACTGGATGTGTGCAACTGAAGTCTATAGCTGAGAAGCCTTAAAGTGCTCATGGACACAAGCAAGGCATTGTTGCTTAAGATCTCTTACCTAAATCTTGCCAGATTCCGCTCAAAATCTTGTTTCTCTCGTTGGAAATCCTGAATATACTTCATCTAAAAAACAGGGAGAAGAGGAAAAATACTCCACCGCTGCTATTTATATATGAGGTAGCCAGCTGTCATACGCAAGCCCTCTCATTGGGGAAAGAACTGCCTTGAGTCTTTAAGAGCGGTGGTTAGAAATGCAGCAGTTCAGGTTAAATCTGCCAACTGCCAGCAGTTCGATTCTCACCGGCTCAAGACTGACTCAGCCTTCCATTCTTTCGAGGTCAGTAAAATAAGGATCCAGATTGTTAGGGACAATATACTGACTCTGTAAGCCACTTAGAGAGGCTACAAAGCACTGTGAAGTGGTATGTAAGTCTGAGTGCTATTATACTGAATATCTACTTCCTAATTCTATGTTCTGAAATTGCAGATAACTTGGTGCACGTATGTGTTTGCACAAGATGCCCACCAAGTCTTCCACAGGGCTATTCTTTATCTCTGGAAATGACATGAGAAGTTCAGTTTTTTGGCATGCAGAACTAAAGCATCTGGGACTCTTCTTAGCTCAGAGCTAAGAACTGTAAAAATTTGAAATGCTCCTCTACTCAGCAATCTTTGCCTCCAGCTTGCAAAACCCTTAAAGGTTAGGTTTTGGCACATTTGCATATACCAGAATGTTATCTTGCTTCCCATTTAGTTTTGCAGAAAGTCAGATATTTTGCAGCCTATTTTTAGAAGTCTCTGTAGTAATAGGGCCAAAAATATTTTCCCCCTTTAGGACAGGGGTCCCCAACCCTTAGGCAGCATCCTTGTATTAGGCTGTAGCCTGTTGGGAACTGGGCTGCATAAGTAGAGGGTATGTGTGCAAGCTTGCCTCTGCACAGATCCCCTCTCCCCTCACCTGCAGCAAGGTTGGGGACCACTGCTTCAGGATTTCTTTTTTGTACATGTGTAATTCTGTTTTGGCAAGTGTCCGAAGTTATGACAGATCTACAGAGTTCTGATGGACATACTCCTCTATGTGGTTATGTGACCGTATTATGGGCATTTGGCAACCAGTTGACATTTACGACCCTTTGCAGTGTCCTGCACCACCACAATTTTCAGTAGCTTTTGCCAGTTTCCAGTAAAAAAATGTCCGTAAGATAAAATGGATTTAACAACTGCAGTGGTCACTTAATGACTGCTGCATCTGCTTAATGACCACTGCAAAAAAGGTCATAAAATCAAGTGCATTCATCTAATGACCCATTTAATGACTGCCACAACTTACAAATATAATTTGGGGCTCAATTACAGTGTCAAGGACTACCTGTATAGGGCGATATTAATAGGCAAGAGTCACCTTGAAGATGCTTAGACAACTATTTCACACTTGAAATCCTGCCACCCAGAAAGAACTAAGTAGTATACCAGCTGTTTTTGGAAATATGGAACTCACCATGTTATACAAAGTTAAAATTGTTCACTAAATGTCAGTGGCAATTCAGCAGACAAGTAGTCAAGTTCCTCTAGTTACTTTGAGAGAAAGGCATATAAACATGCCCTTCACAAGGGAAGCATCCAGTTTTAAGCTCAAGATCCTAATAATCTGAAGCTAAATAGCAGTCTAAAGAATTGTTCTATAAAAATTCATTTTGCTGTTTGTTATTAAAGGTAGCACATTCACAGAGCACTTGAGAAAGGGAATATTCTTTTTTGCAGAAGGCACACAATACATAATTCTTAAGTACTAAGTTCCCCAAGGGGAAAAAATAGCTTTTTTCCCCCTCTCATTCGTTTCCTTTTTTTTGCTTTTGTCTGGTTTTGCTAGAAGCACTAATAAAAAGGGGCTTGCTGTTGGTAGGCAAAACTGCTTCTGGAATTATGCCATTCCTGATACTCCTCACCACATTCTAAGTATGTACTGCTCACCTTTTTCTTTTCAGGGAGTTCCTTATATTTTTTTGAGAGAATCTTGGTTAGGTCCAGGTTACTCATTTCTGGATGTAGCTTAGCATATTTTGCTCGCTTTTCCATGAAGAAACGGAAATACGGAGTCAAAGGTTTTTTTGGGAAGTCAGGATGCTTCTGAATGGGGCAGGAGATAAGTAAAGAAATATTTTGAGATTAACTCTTTCCACAAAAAATGGAAAAAATTAGGAGTTTACTTAATCTTCTTCCTGTTTTGTTTATAACATTTGTTTGCTGTGCCAAATATCTGAAATAAGGTGATAGCATATTTAAGTAACACATGTAATTGAATTAAAAAAACTCCACTAATCTTATGTAAGCTTTATTTTAGCTTAGCATCTCTATCTGATGAGACATAAAAATGGAGCTACTTCTCAAGACATATAAATAATTAAATTGGTTATCTATTTTGCCATTGCTGTTTGTTACTGTTTTAAACTACTTGTTCCTACCCTGAAGATTAACTCTGTAAGGCCAGCATTGAAGCTTATCACAGTCTTCCCAACCATACATCTCTCTGTGGGCTGGAATTATAACTTCCCAGAATTCCCAATCACTTTCCAACACAAGCATCAAGACAAGGAAAGCGGACTCTACATTTTCTGCCACAACTTGCCCTCAACTTGTACTTTTAATTCCTAGTTATTATTGTGAGATATTACTATTATTCATTACCAGTACTTTTCTCTCCTTTCATTCAAAAGTGCAATACACACATGAACTCTACTGTATATGTAGTGTTCTCCCCTGTTTTCCTACCACAAGAACATAGTGAGGTAAGTTAGCCTGAGAGAGTGACTGGCCCAAAACCTCCATGTAAAGCAAGTGGCATCTCCAACTGTAGAAAGACCAAGATCCAATCAGTTAGCAATATTAAACTAAATAAACAAATCATCCTGGCATAACATTTTTTTTACATTCAAAATACAGCACTATAAACCTAAAGGCATAACTAGAATCTTGACTTTAACTTTTATTATTCGCAACAGTGTTAGAAATTGAAAAAGTGTTTTGTTAAAGTATAAAGGGCTTCTGCCTTTTTTAAAAAAAATAATGCAAAATATTAATAGAAAAATATTTATAGCTCAGGTTGAACTGAGGGGCCCTTGATTCTCCGAGCTTGGTAGTTTTCTTGCAGATATTTCATTCCCATACCAGGTAACATCTGCAGTCTGACTGCTGTTACTTAATCTGATAATGAATCATTTGCAAGAAAATCAAATTTAAAGAGCACCAAACACCCCAAATACAATATATTTCATTACTTTAGAAGCTTCAGTGAACATTGTAACAATTAGGGGGGTATTAATTTTAATACCTGTTAATAACTATGCCACTAGTCAATCTTTCTTTTAAAAAGATTGGAGTGGGTATGGGGAATTAGTTTTCTATAAACCTTTCACAAAAATAAAGAAACCTGTAGTCTTCCAGGTAATGCTGACATATAATATGATAAAACTGACTTTAAACTGCTACTTCAGAGATCTTTGCGGAAAAGGCAGCTGACTTTGTAGTGAAGTGGTGCGGATGAGTGGCAGCTCTGTGAAGTCCCGCTGATTTCTTCAAGCCTGGAGACTCTACGAAGCAGAAAGTCACCCTGGAGGGGTGATGAAGGTAGAGAGCATGCTTTGGTGGTCGTGAGGAGAGTGCAATCGCCTTGATTAACCTGAAGGACACCCCTTGATCCAGACAAAAGAAAGAATGGACATCATGGCTGAACCGAAGCTGGGAAGACAGCTGAGATGGAAGTGAAGGAAGGAATGATCTTGTAATAACATGCTCAATCTGGGTAAGAATTATTCTAATTTCTGCAGTGGGATTTTTCCTAATATCCCCCCCCTTGGAAAGTGGGACTCAACAGAGAAAATTAGCAGCGATTAACGACCTAAGATTGGGTAAAGAAAGAAAAGATATTGCAGCTAAAAGTAACTTTACAAGTAAAGGACAGATTGGATTAGCTCTGTGAAAACTAAAATTGTCTCAAATGTCTGGACTTCTTACTACCTCCTCAATTTGAAAAACTTTGGGAAACTATTGGAAAACAAACTTATTCGGAGACATTTTGATTGCAGTAAAAGTGGAGGAGGGAAGGAATGTAACAGTGACACCTGCTGGCCAAAGAGGTAAACTAAAGCTGGAAAAAGTGGATGAAGGGAAAGTGGTCTAATAGAGGGATTGTCTGAACTGCTCTAATATTGGTTGTCTTATTGAGATATAATGGGCACAGTGGGATTCTGATTGATTACTGAGTTAAATTTTAAATTAACTAAAATAAGGCAAAATGGGATTGCAAGGGGGAACAAATATCTTATTATTATTCAAGATATGCAGGAAATGATGACAAGGAACCATAGGGAGATAAAAAGAAATGATACATGATATGATTAAGAGATCAGAAAACTATGACCAAAAGATATTGAACAACAAACAGGAAAGTCCAGGAAATAGAAAATAAAATAGAAAAAATAGAGGAATGGACAAGGAGGGGAAAACCGACAAATAATAAAAAATAAATTAAAAAAAGGAGATAGTTAAAGCTGAAATAAAGCTATGCTGTGAGAAACCAATAGTTAGAAGGGGATACACAGAAAGATACTTATGAAGTGAGGAAAAGACCACTGAAAGGTGTATGGAAGATCCAGAAGAAAGAAGCAGCAACAGAGATAGAAGAAATACTTAGATTGAATATGAATGAGATAAGAAGATACAAGATTACATTGGAGGAGTATGGGAGACATGCCAAGAAGTCAACAAGAGTTCAAATCAAAAAACAGGCAAGAGATGAGAGATAAATGCAGAACACAAACTATACCTTCAAGAATTAGCACTAAGATAGAAATTAGAAATTGGGAGATCACCTTTTTGATTTGGGAACTATTATATAGTAGAAATAATGGCAGAAGTTAGAAATTTGGATATGTAAACACAGATACCTAATGAATAGAAAATAACTAAGATAAGTAAACATTAGGATTATTCGACAGTTAATTGGCTATGTGATGTCAATTTGATGTTTATAGTTGTTTGATAATATTAATGGACTATAGAGAAAAACGAATAGAGGGCCTAAAATACAATGTAAAATTTATAAAAAGGATAAGTGAAGATGAAGATGAATATATTGAGAATAATAGTTATCACTATTGTATCTATAAGGTTTATTACCAGTATGTAATTAAGAATATAGAGATTGCACCCAGATGGTATACTGCTACTGTGAATAATGAAATCCTATATATAACCAAGAAAATTGTACAATAAAAAGTATTAATGTGTGATGTATAACAAAGGAAAAGTACAAGAAAATATTTGGGGAGGGGAAAAGATCTTTGCAATTTACAGGTTATTTAACATAGCCTTTGTTCCAATTGTTCACATATATTTGCACATCAATGCCTATTCAACACCTGATTGCATCTTTTGATAAGCTTTGCCTGTTAGGTCAAAGGAAGACACTCCTATTTTAGAAGGCTTTATTTCATACTCATTCTCAAACAAGCAAAGGTGGAAGGAGCTCAGGCCAACTTAAAATCTTTCCTTTTGCCTACTGCTGAATAACACACCTTAATTTGCCTTATCTTTCCTACCAGTAGTTTTTTTTTAAACATATCCCTACAAAGTATATCATATTTGTTTGGTATAATGGCTGTCACAGGGTCCATTGATTTGATTATAATTCTACACATGGACGCTCATTGCTTTGGAAGTTTGGGTTTTAAAATTTGAGTTTCATTTTTGTTATTTCCAATTAGGGATTCTTGCTATTGGATACCTTTGTTTATTTGTTAATTACTGGCCGCTAATATAGTCACTGTAAGCTATATATTAAGGCTTTTTAAAAAAACAACAACACAATACATAAATCTTTTTAAATACTTTTTTCTACTTTTCCTTTTTTATGGCTGTTTCTTTGCTTCTTTCTGTAGTTATCAGTAGTTATCACAATATTGTATTTTACTTGTCACCCACTCTACTATTAAAAAAGTGGGAAAATATAAGAAATGTATTAAATAATCCAAGTATTGCAAGATAAATTATTTTGTTAAGTTCAGACCTTCAAGGCAGTATGTCCCACTTATATGGCCAGAAAAAGGAAATAGCATCACAAAGAAAAAAAATCTTTACATTTTTGGGGGGTTTTAGCTTTGTCACCTGGAAAAAGAACAGCCCTCAGCTAAACAGCAAATACATATTTTCTTCTAACTGCTGTACTTTTCAATTAAATATTGTAGCTTTTTAATATTTGATATGCAAGGCTATATAAGGTTGTTTGGTACACAGTGCTGTAAAAATCAAGCTGAAAACCAGCAGAGGCATGTATGCAAAACACTAGGGATGTAGCTGTCTGGACATTAGTTCATTTCCAGAATTTATTCCCAAAAATTATCAAAAAGTTTCAACCACAACATAGTTTGCTACATGTAAGAATGATTTAGAAAGAGAACACACAGAAAAGAAATGTGTACGTGTGCGAGGAGGTCTTTCAAATGATGCATCAGAAAACTCAACTGAAAAGTACAAGTTTCTCTTCTAAAACAAGCCTTTGCCCTTACGGCCACTTCAGTATCTCCAAGGTCATGTGGTCATAATTCATGTGCTTGGCAATTATCCTGTATTTATGAAGGATGCAGCATCCTTGGGACACATGATCACCATTCTCAATCTTTCCAGTTACCTTTCAGCAGCAAACTGAATGGGAGAAGTCAGCTTTGCTTAATGACAATGATTCATTTAACAATTGGAGTGATTTGCTTAGAAACCTGGCAAAAAAGGTTGTAAAATTAGGTGCAGCTTACTTAACAGGCACCTTGCTTAGCAATAGCAATTCTTGACCAAACTGATCATAAGTCAAGTTCAGATTCAATTTTTTTTCCTGGTTCGGACAATTTCAATCTTCCAAATCACAGAGAATTTCCTTTTGCTTTTTTTTGCTTTTCTGTAATATAACATAGAATGAAGGTAGATCCAGATTTCATCTGACAATTATTTGTAAACTCTACGGTTGGACAATGTAATAATGTCTGCAAAGACCCACACAAGAAACAGTATGAGCTGGCTAGGGTAGCAAGATTACTCAAATCAAGTTTAGCCTCTCCTCAGAGAGACCCATCATCATGTTTATTCATTCTGCACAAATCAATATTCTGGACTTTGAACAAGGAATGAAAGCATATCTTCAGTAGAATGTTGAACAATTCGGCTACATTCCAAATAGGTGGCAGAAATACCATCTCTTCATCGTCCACCGATTAGAAAAATGGATTGTGCACAGACATAAGTTGTAACTCACCATGCAAATTGTTACAAGGAAGAGGAGAGATCTCACTAGTTTTAATGTGCATAATGGAGCAAGACTAACAGCATCTGATTGTGGAGAAAATGCCAGGGCAATGTAATTGGTTTCTTTCTCTATGATTTGCATTCATGAATGGCCAGTTTGATTCTCTTTTAATAATTAAGATGCTTGTCCTCATAACTGTAATACTTCTTTTTTGGCACACACTTTGGGATAAGTCATTTTCAATGTTTGGTTTCAATAATTGGTTTCTTTCCCTATGATTTGCATTCATGAATGGCCAGTTTGATTCTCTTTTAATAATTAAGATGCTTGTCCTCATAACTGTAATACTTCTTTTTTGGCACACACTTTGGGATAAGTCATTTTCAATGTTTGGTTTCAATAATTGGTTTCTTTCCCTATGATTTGCATTCATGAATGGCCAGTTTGATTCTCTTTTAATAATTAAGATGCTTGTCGTCATAACCGTAATACTTCTTTTTCGGCACACACTTTGGGATAAGTCATTTTCAATGTTTCACATTCTAAGAGTAAAGTCTATTAAAAGTCATTTGTGTTTGTTTCTATCTTTAATTGAGAAATAAATGAAACCCTTTTCCTACCCTGTAATAGTTAATAAACTATATTCAAAAACTGTACGATAGTGGTGTGATCTGGAATCACGTGACCCACCTGATGAAGATGTGACTCTCAATGTCAGATCATCCATTTTTACCAATACTGTACAATTAATAATTTACTATTTAATACTTATGTTTTAATCAATACAGAACAGCCACTGTGTTGATATATGGCATTTGGAATTATGCACCCACTAAGGAACTCTATAAATTTTCTCCCATTTTCCTGAATTGATCACTATTAGAAAAACTTTCACCTAAAATACAAATATACAATTAGGTATATCCATCTGCACATGCAAAGTTGGGGATACAGTTGTTAAGGTGTTTGATGAAGACCCAGGAGGCCTAGAAAGCTCAATGGGTAACTCTAGGTCAGTTATTATCTGTCAGCCCAAAACACCACACAGAACTGTGGTGGAAAAAGGAGTGTCACATGATCCACCTTGAGTCTCTGGAGGGAAGGGAAGATATAAATCTAACAAGTAAATAAACTCTGCTGAGAAAATTATGGATAAATCCAAGGAGTGGGATATGTTACCAATTATGACTTCCTATAATCCATTATTAAAATAAGGGATAACCAGAAAAAAAGAAAATGGAAGCTAAACTGAGTCTTAAGAAATACGTAAATCACAATTTTGTGCCATTTGGGGGAAGGCAATAATTGATTCAAAAGAAAGTTCTTTTATTGTTATTGTTGTTGTTGTTATTCCCTCCTTGAAGCCAACACCTACCTTCAGTTTTTTGCCTTTGTATGGATTTTTCACATGTTCTTCAGCATCCATTATCAATTCTGTCAAGGTCCGGAACTTTCTCACCTGCAGGAATACGTAAATAGAAAATAGATGTAGTGAAGTAAGAAATAAATAGAAAATAGATGTAAGTGAAGTAAGAAGTGAGACAAGAGAATAGTGTTGTGAGTATTTTGAAAGCTGCTAGTTTAAACTGATAAATCAAAATAAATTATTTGCTGTATGATTCAATTGACAAGTAGGGTCTTTTGTCAAGCTATTTGTGTAGGTTTAAGCAGAAACTAGTAATAGTAGAAAGAGTACTGTCCTGCCAATGGAATAATTCTTTTTCTTTTGTTTTACTGAACTGAAATGTATTCCTGCCTTTCATTTCCAAAAAAACCTACATCTATGCTGAGATTATCAGAACACTAAATTTACCATGCATATTTGTCATGCAGGCAATTGAACAATAGATAGGTCTAATAATTACATTGGGAATTTGGAGGGACTATTAATCGATATTCTGTGCTGCAGCTAACATGCAGCCGCTGATGACATATATTAATTAAACCAATGCAAACTTTCCCAAAGTGACATCCTCAATATACATTCACAACCATAAAGCTGACTGCAAATTCTAAGAATGACAGCTTGCAATGCATCTAGAAAATTCAGTACTGTTAACTGGGAAAACAAGAACTAAAATTTGTTTTAAACCAAAATTCCTCATTCAAATCACCAGTAAACCCACATTTTTAACCAGTGAAATTCAGCTTAGCAGTCCCCCTAACCATTCAATGAAAAATGAGGAGAGGAAAATTTGATGTATGGTTAATTTTTGCTGAGGCTTATCCACATGCAGGGGTTGGGTGGGGGAGTGGGACTCTTTGAGGTTTTGATGAACTTTTACAATCCCATCTAGCATTCCCTGCTAATAAGATAGCAACGGAGTTGTAGCTTCTCCAATTTTCCTTAGCTTACTGAGCCCTGCTCTATATCATGGTTCAACGTGCAGTCAAATTTGATCAGTCACCATCTCTATAGTAATAGCAATGTATTTTTGTACAGTTTCAAATTTAACAAGGCAATCCTCTGCCATTCTAACAGCAAGCCTCAGCCTTATCTCCAGGCAATTCAGTACAAAATTGTAGCCTGAATACAGTAAAGCAGTCAAGGCTAATAAGATAGCTCACATGAGCCAAATAAAGACAGAACAGGTGCCTTGATTGGAGGAGAGAAAGAAAAAAAACATTGTTTTAGAGGTTTGAGAATATATAAGTTATTGAAAGAGCTCCTGAGACATAAACGAGACGTAGGTAAACAGCACTAAAAACTCTGCCATTTATAAAATTTATTGGCTGCTCATCTTACCATATAATAATTCTTGCCATTGCACTGGAACTGTTACTGGATCAAATACTCAAATTAAATTAACCAATACAGCACATTTGCAAGTCAAATCATCATATGTAAAGCATCATTTCAGGTCAGTCCTCTTTGAGCTCAGAAAGCAATTGATTACCTCATTGGAGATCTCAATCCATTTCATCTTGCACATATCACCAGAGAAGTCTTTGAAGGCCACTTTGTCCCAGTCCAAATGGGATTCTGTGGTTTTGAACTTGCTGCCATCATTGGAGGGCAGGTTATTTTTCATGCATTCCAAGAGGCTCAACATGTCTTCCTGGGTCCAACGGTCTGGAGGAAAAGCAAAAAGGGGGGAGAAACATATTATGCAAGAATTTCATATATGTTTCTGAGGACTTATTCTCAAATTAGTGCTCTTCAAATGTTCTGGCACAGCAATCTAACACCCTTTAAGGTCAGCATGGTCTTTCGAATTCTGGGAGTTATAAAAGAAAATTATAAATTATTATTACAGGCAGCACAGAAACAACTTGCTGGTAGGCAGCCTTGAGATGTATTCATAGTTAACCACGAACAAGGTCAGTGTGTTTTCTAAATGCGGACAAGAATAGAATGGCCAATGAGATGAAGTTGTTGTTGAAGCCAGCAAAATAGTATTACTTCTTGTGTTATCATTGCAAATATCTGAGAAAGCATCATACATTTTTAAAGTTTTTCTTCTACATGTTATCTATTAGCAACAGTATTTAGCTCCGTTTGATATTTTTTAATGAAATTTGCTAAGCATCTTTAAAAATCAATAAGTAATTGTATTTAAATATCAATATATTTAAAAATCAGTAAATGAAGTTGAATATTTCAAGAAGTGGCAGCTATGAACATGGTTCCGCATAGTTTTCTACTGCAGTGTTAACTTTTCCAGGAGCACTCCTTCTCACCTTGATTTTTGGGGGCCGTCATTTCTAAATCAGTTGGACTATCTGCTTCTCCGTTCATCCTCCACCTCTCAGACCCAAGGGTGACACCTCCTGGGTCTCCCCCTTCCAGCTCCTTGTCTTCCCCCTTCACGGTGGCGTCAATCAATTTTCACCCTGAAAAAGACAAACTAGAATAAGGATCTCTGCTTACCAGGCTACCTTCACAAAGAGATAAAATATCACAAACATGGAGTTTAGGTAAATAACTCCTGGAAATTAATACAAGAATTAAACAATTCTTGAACCTATAACCTGTGAGCTACTCATACATTCAAGAGTAAATGGGAGCTGAAAGAGAAGACAGGTACCCACAATGTATGGTTGAAAAGTTTTCTATAAAATTGAGGAAGTTACTAATGGGCTAAGATTGCTACAGGAACAGCTTGGAATTCTCTCTTCAGTAAACTGATATGGCACTTTATTTAGCCATAAGGGACAATTCAAATTCAATAAATAAATACATTCTAAGGAGCAAGGTTTGGTGGAATCTGCTTTCCTAGAAAAAAACACACCCAATGATGCAGGTGAGGAAAGCTGCTTCAAGCAGAATCCATTTTTCAGGCAAGGAAGAAAACTTAAAAAGAAGTGGAGGAGTGTTGGCACATTACAGTAAAGGAACCAGGATGGGGAGCACAAAAATCAAGGGAATTTGGCCAGCTAAGGTAGTCATGATCTGTAGCCACAGAGAACACTGGAACAGTTAAGCCAAACCCGCCTCACAGTTAAATCAGAGAAGAACAGAAAGATATTCGGATAAAGATTCCATCTGTAAGCATAGAAGCAATAATAAAATTAATAAAATTCTTTCAGGTATTATAACTTAAAAGGAAAAAAAAAGACTGAGAGCCTTGGTATCAAAGCAGAATTATTGCGATCGAGATGTCGCCAGCATTAATGAAGGGAGAAAAAGCTAGGGATCGGACTCGATCTCTCGACGAAAGAAATGAGAAAGCGGAGACGTTCTTGGAGCAGCTAGTGGAGAATGCAGCACGAAGGCACAAGGTGGGCGGAGTAAAAGCGAATCGGGCGGGAGGGGTGGAGAGGAGGCAGGCCGGGCAAAGAGGAGGGATCTGCGAACCTCTCTTCTCTCCCTCCCCTTTCACCAGCTCTTCAGAGGCCGCACCATCGCCAGCCAATCTCCGTTGCCGCCTTCCTGCAGCAGCAGAAGCGCGACTGCTGCTGCTTACCACCCTCCCCCTCTTCGCCTGTCTCCAGGCAGGCGGGAGAGCCGAGCCGAACCGACGGAGCTGGTGGTGCAGCTGCTTCTGCTTCGCCTCCTTCCCCCCGCCTCCTTCCTCTCCGCACGCCCTGCGGGCGCCACCGAAGGGGAAATCTAGCCGCCGCCGCCACCTCGCTTGCCTGATTTCGCTCCCACCCCATTTTTTTTTTCAACCCCTGCTCGGGCTCCAGCCTCCTGGCCCCGTTCCTTCGTTCCTCCCCGCCTTGATTCTCGAAGACGAGAAAGTCAGGGTTTCGCTACGATCTCGCCCCCGTCGGCTCTCGACATTGCCAGCGTTCCTCGCCAACCAACTTCAGTCGGCCTTCCAGGGAGGGGGAACATTGAGATCGACGGATTCCAGGATCTTTTCCCTCCTTCCGCAGGATTTCGCTCCCTTCTGATTCGTTTTACTGGATTTCTACGGGATTTATTCAAGATCTACACATACACACAACTTGCGTTAACAGATCACCCTCGGTTCCCCGCGGAATCTTCCCTACGAAAATAATCCTAAGGAAACCAGCTCGTTTCCCAAGTGCAGCATTTCCCTTCATTAGAAGATCCCTTCCTTTATCTCAATAAATAAGACTCGCATCCCAGCCCAAGCCACGATCCCTAAAGAAGGCAGCCTTCGGTACAATAAATCGTTCGTTTATCCCCCTTCGGAAAATCTAGCGGGGAAGGCGAGCTCCCGCTTTGTTCCCCGTCGATCGGGCGGACGGTGAAAGCTTTCCCTGCCACTAAAGAAAGAACTTCGGTCCCCCCCCAAACCCCTGTACCAGAGCGCGAAGCAGCGGATCCCGCTTCGTCGGCCGGGAGCCAGGCGCCGAAGTGCCCAGCGTATTGCAGAAGAAAGGGGAGCAGCAAGCGAGTTCCGCGTCTCTCTTCTCTCCGTCGGTGTAACCTCGCTGAGGCGGTTAATAAGGATGAGACAAGCCCGCCTCGTTGTGGCGGCGGCAGTCGCGAGTGGGGAGGAGCAGGAGCCGGAGAGCCGCTGCAGCAGCAGCCCCATCGGAGCCGCTGGTGGAAGGGGGGCGGGGATGGTTGGCTGGCGGGAGGGAGAAATGAATGCCCGGCTGGGGGCGTCCAGGCAGAGCCGAGGGAGGGCAGCACGTCCTGGCTGCTGCAGCTACTGCCGCCGCCGCCGCCTCCTCCTTTCCCTCTACCAGCGCCCAGACCCCCGGGGAGCGCCTCCCCCTGTGCGCCTAGGGCACAGGGGAAATCGGCGACTCAAACCCCGTTAACTCGATTCTCCACACCCAACCGCAACTGGGGTCCCCCGAAAAAACTGATCGTCGAGAGCAGGGGAGGGACGCCGATCTCTTCGCCTGCATGGAACCACCCTTCGCGCTGGCTCCAACCGGTCGACGGTCGAAAAAGCCATTCTGGTGCCCGATCTCGCCAAGACCGTCCAACGCGGTAGAAGCGAGGGAAAGTAATAGGAATCCACCGCGGCAGATTCCGTAAAAACTGAGGCGAAATGTTTTGCACGTAATTTATAAAGCCAGGGTGCATCAATTGTGAAAAGGAGGGGAAAAAAAACCCAAGATTCTTCCTCCGTCGCATTTGGTTTCTTTCACGGTGCAGGCGACGGGGGAAAAGCTTACAAGACGACGGCTTGTTTCCATCGCTTTTTTCCCTTCTCGCCTGGCAGCGCCCTTTTGGTTCTAAAAGTAGCTCAGGCGGGAGCAGGAAAAGAGATCGGATCTCTGCGCCACAGCCTGCACCGCCTAGTTTTTCCATCTACCTCCGCCGCGACTCAACGGCGATAGAGGCAGCCACCGCCTTCCGATCTCGCCCTTCTATGGGTCGAATGCCGCGGCGCGGCCTATCTAGAAGGCGGCCGGAAGAGAGGAAAGGGCCCCCGATTCGATTGTCTCTGCCAAGGCTCCGATCGGATTCCTTGGAGAAAATGCAACCCCAAACGCGTTTGCAAAAATATATATACATGCTATTTTAAAGCATCAGTTGATAGATAGGGCGACATTAATATACCCGAACTCTGTAAAATGTGCTTGAAAAAAGGGAATATTAAAATTCAAAATGTTATTTCGTTCTTTTAATATATGCGTCCCGAAAAATTTGTTTGAACCGTTTTTTTAACCTTACCGAGGAAATTGAGATGCTGGGCAGAAAGTTGGTTGTGGTGGTAGTGCCGCCGCCGCCGCCGCCTGCCTCCCAGCCTGGCTGCGCTGCTTCACCGCCGGAGCCGAGGAGGTAACAAAAGCGCCTCCCTCCAGCCCAAATGGTGGAGTACAACGTCGGGCGAATGGCGAGCTCCACATGCGCTCGTACTGCCGCAAAGCCAGCCCCGGCTGTAGGCAGCGGCGCCTCGGATCGTGCCTGCTTCCCCCCCTCCCCCTGATCCGTCTTTGCCTACCCGCCCTTCTTTGCAACGGGGGCTCCATTCTGGAGTCGATCTGAGGGGAGATTTTTTTAGTCCCCTTCTACATCTGCAACCTACCTGCAGATCGGAAGGACTTTGGAGAAAAGCTCCCCCCTTTTCCCCCTCTTCTTTCCTGGGCTTGCTTTAGCTGGGAAGCGTTGGTTGAATGCACGCCAGCTCTGCAGCGCTGGCCCCGGGCGTGGACTCGCTCCAGTCCCCGCAGAGAGCTCGCACTTCCCCCGCCTCCATCTCTCTGCTTTTTTCTTCCAATCAGCCGGTCTCTTCGGCTCCCGGATCCTTAGGCAAACTTACAGACCTTCTTCACAAGTCCCCATTTTTCCCAGCTGCTCCCTAGATGGGATTGATAAAAAGGAAACATGTTTCCAGAGCTTCGTCTCGCTTTCTCTATTTAATCTCACCAGGTTGTGGGTCTATCTTTCCCGATTCTGGACTGTGTATGTGTGTATGTTTTTATTGCTCTTTGCTTTTGCAACACCGTAGTCAAACGAGGAGGGAGGAGGGGAAAGGAAAAGAGAGAGAGAGGAGGGGAGAAAACGCTTACATTTGCCACAAATCCTCTTCGTTTGGCATTTGTAAAACGAGCACAAATCACACGCACTCGATTTTAATTCCTCCTGCGACCTCCCCTTTCTTCATCTCCCTTTCAAAAGATCGTATCGAAAGAACCAGGGAGGGGAGAATTTCAAAATTACAACCCGGAGAGCGCTAGCTGCTGCAACGCCATCAGATTATTTCTGAGGGAAGACATATTTTTGGCAACAACCGAGCCTTTTTTTTCAAGGTCCCATTTGCCTTATAAACAACGGGGGCGGGAAGGGAAGGCTGTAACTCCTTGTGTCCCGTCGGATTTTATTGACAATTGGTTTGGGATTGGATTCTAAATCATTGCGTGAAAATGACATTCGTGTAGATTTTAGTCAAAAGGCGAGCTTTTCCTCCCCCGCTCCCTTTTCGCTCTCTCTCTTTCTTTTTTTAAATCCATTTTTCTCCAGCTCCACCTTGTTGTTAAGGGCGTCATCTTCTATAGAGCCAATCACCTTCTTCTGGAGTTGCCTGTCAAATTAAAGCCGATTCTAATACGCAAACGCGACTTTTATAGACCTGCCAAAATGCAATTAGAAATTATGAGGGAGGGGAGGGGGCCGAGGATTGGGAGATAAGCTAAAAATACAAGCAAAGATGAACCAGCGTACGTTTGCTTATTTTCTCTTTGTGCTTTGGCAGTTGAAAGAAATGGAAAATATTTCGTCAGGCCTTGCCCTCCTTCCTCTCCACCATATAGAGGTCATTTCAGTATGTATGTGGGGATATGGGTGGAGGGGGAAGGGAATCCTATAGCATCAAAATAAAAGAATCATATTTATGAGTGAAATGAAAGAACTCATGAAGTAGAGCTATTATTCCTTATCATCCACATTATAGACCTTACATGCATTTGGAAGAACACCATTTTAGGTTTCAAACAATTTTAATATTTTGAGGGAATGAATTTCTTCTTCTGCAATGAGGATTGTATATTTTCTCTTTTGGCTTTTTACAATTGTTGGAACTGAAATTTGAGAAATTTTAAGCATCTTCATACCTTAGTTTTGTAGTTATTATGTGGACATATACTTGCAAGAGCTAAATATCTATTTAGTAGAATGATATGATATAAAAATGTTTATTACATATATGAAGAAGAAAACAATAAAAGAATTACATCCATGAAATTATAAATGGATTTTCTTAAGTTTTACATGGTGTTTACATTGATACACTAGACTAGAAGATGTTTGCTCGTGATGTCAAACCACAGTTCACATCTGTCTCCATAAGAGTACTATTGCAGTTTCAGACTGCATGTCTCTGTGTGCCTGTGTATATATGTATGAATGTATATATATATCCCATTTTTTAAAAAAACCTTAAAATAGTTTAAAATAAAAATTAAAATAATGATTTAAAATAATTAAACATATATAAAAGCATTTTATAAAATTTGTAGAATAAAATACAAAACTAAATAGCAAATCCATTATAAAGTAGAAGCTGTAATAGGGAAAATCATCATACCAGTAGCAGGTTATATTTTGCCTATTTTAGGAGGACAGTTACCTGTTGCAAAAGAAAGGGATACTATCAACAAATCACAGGTCATATGTGATTCCATGGACAAAGAACACAATTCTAGATGTAGTGGTGTTTTGTAAACCTGGAGCACAAATAAAGATCTAAAATATGAATTATCATGATTTTCATGGATTTTAAACAATCCAAAAGTCAGCAAAATAACACTGGCTGCTTCTGTTTTCATTTATAACATATTTTGTATTCCTATGCTGGAAAATTGTGTCCAAAGTACAGATACACATAGATCTTCACAATTCTATATGACACTTGTCTGAAACCATTGTCCGTACTGACAGATGCCAGCACTTTTTGAAGCTGTCACAATACCAAAATACCTGTTCCAAGAACAAATCCTTGTCAACTCTTAATATAATTACGCTGCTCTAATTCAAAATTCAGAAAAACCACAGATTACAGAAGTAATGTATCTGTTTATTTTTGACAATGCTATGATGCAGAACATAATGTAGAAATTAGCTATTTTTATTCACTTAAAGCTATGTCAGATTACAAGAAGAATCATAAAAATTATGGTTTGGTTATTTAGGGTGGTATCTTTAGAAAAAAAAAACATAGATTTAAGCATGGGTATTTACAAAAGGATTTTTTTTGTTTATGATGATAAACAATATATTTATAATTCTTTTTTGAACCTCTGTTGCCATAACCATGACTCCTAATTCTTCCTAATATTCAGGTATTTGGGCCTGAGGAGCAGATAAAAAAATATTCTCTTGATTGTCCTTGTACAACTTATGGATGTGGTTATTTGATCATCATTGTGAGTGTTGTAGAGCGGCGGTCACTGAGAAAGACGGAGCCAGGCTGAATTTAACAAGCTTTATTCTTAGCGAATAAAGGGTCGCCGCGGCTGCCAAGGCTATCTGACAGCCAGCTGGCGGCGACAGCTGATACCGTTTGACAGCTCCCTTTTATAGCCGGCTGTCAAACATCATCAGCCAATGGGTGCGATCGGCGCTCCCGTGCTGGCGGCGGACCGGAGGGAGGACTGCTGCTAGTCTTTGAACACAGCACTCCTTCCTCCTGGCCATGAGCATGTGTAGTCCTGCAGCCGGGACAGCTGCTTTCGCTCGCGACCTGATCTTCATAGCTCCCGAGGCTTGTCAGCGGCTAGCGAGTCCTGTTCCTCCCGGGCGGCAACAGGAACCTGCAGAGGGTCGTTGGTCATCCTTGGACTGCTGTCTGGCTGCTGCTCGGGTGAGTCTTCTCACGGCGGTCGGTTGGTCATGTTGTTGGGTGGCAGGTAGACCAGGTTCTTCGGTGGGTTGGTTGCGCTAGGCGATGAGTAGACCGGGTCGTTCGGTGGCGGGTAGACCGGGATTTCGGTGGCAGGCTTGCCCCAGCACCTCCTTAGCTGGTCCACATGCCTTCTCCAGATTCGACCATCTTCCAGGAGGACTCTGTATGACCTGGGTCCTGCAACAAAAACTATCTGCCCTGGCAGCCATAAGGGGTGCCCTGTATAGTTTCTGGCATACACCAGGTATTGCAGGGCGAATTCCCTGGCATGGCTGTCAGAGGCCAGTGGTGTGTTGGGAGCGTAGTGGGGGTGCAACCTGTCCAGGGTGGTCTGAGGCGCCTGCCCATTAAGAGTTCGGCAGGGGACTTGTTGGTGGAAGGGCACGGAGTGGCGTGTTGCGTAAGTAGGTAGATGGACAGTTTAGAGTGCCAGTCTGCCTGGCTCAGCTTGGCCAAAACTTCCTTGGCAGACCTGACAGCGCTTTCTGCCATTCCATTGCTTGCAGGGCGAAAGGGGGCTGTGAGAGCATGTCTGATGCCCAGGTTAGCTGCGAAGATGGCGAACTCATTAGAACTGAATTGGGGGCCATTATCTGAAACTAATGTGTCAGGCAGTCCATGTGTAACAAAGAGTCCGGTCAAGGCCTTTGTGATGGCCCTTGTTGTGGTGGAGGGTAACAAGGCCACTTCAGTCCATTTGAGAATGAGTCTACAACAACCAAAAATGTCTTCCCCTGCATGCAGCCTTGGCCCATGGGGCCCCTGAATCTTCCCATTTGGGGCGGCTGTTGGTGGGGCTGCTCTTGTTGCCTGGCAGGGCTGGCATGTGTTGACCCAGTTGGCGATCCGGGCATCCAACCCTGGCCACCAGACATAGCTGCGGGTCAAGGCCTTCATCCTTACGATGCCAGGATGACCCTCGTGCAGTGCCCTTAAAACTGGTTCTTGCAAGGTGGGTGGTATGACCACCCTTGTTCCCCATAACAGACAGCCCTGTAGTGAAGACAGCTCCTGCCTGCGGGTCTTAAATGGCATGAATTCAGGGGCGAACTGAATGTCAGGCCACCCCCTCCCTACCCAGTCCAGGACTTGGGAGATCACCTGGTCTTTCTTGGAGTGTGCAGCAATATCCACAGCTGAGACTGGCAGGTCAAGTTCGTTGCAGTCGAAGATTGCGTGGATAGGAGCTGGGTCCTCGACTGGAGTTGGCAGGGGGCATCTGCTGAGGGCATCTGCGTGGCTCAGGCTCTTCCCTGGGCGATGTACCAGTATGTAAGAGTAAGCAGCCAGAAACAGTGTCCATCTGGTCATCCTCAGGGATAACACCTGTGGGGTTTGCTTATCACCAGCTAACAGTCCCAATAGAGGTTTGTGATCCGTTACAAGTTCAAAACAATGGCCATAAAGAAACTCATGGAATTTTTTTACAGCAGCTGCTAAGGCCTCCTTATCGATCTGACTATAGTTCCTCTCTGCAGCAGAGAAAGTTCTTGAAAAATAGGCAATGGGTGCCTCGGATCCATTAGGGAGCCTATGGCTCAATATTGCTCCTATACCAAAGGGTAAGGCATCTGAGGCTAACACCAGGGGCAGGGTTTGGTTAAATTGGACTAACACAGCGTTTGAAGTTAGAAGAGCCTTTACTGCTTGGGAAGTGTTGGCTTCTCTCTGTCCCCAGTGCCAGGGGGCTTTCTTATCTAGGAGCCTATGTAGGGGTTCAGCTACAGAGGCCTTGTGAGGCAGAAAAAAAGCATAAAAGTTCAGGAGCCCTAAAAAGTCTTGTAATTCAGTTTTGTTAGAGGGCGTGGGTGCCTCATGAATAGCTTTAACCTTACTTTCTATGGGGTGAATTCCAGAGGCGTCAATTCGATAACCAAGGAAGTCTACTTGTTTGGTGGCAATGGTGCATTTGTCTTTTTTCAATTTAAGCCCATTTTGTCTAAACCTGTCAAGGACAGATCTCACTCTGAGTAACAATTGTGTTTTGTTGATGGCAGAAACTAAAATGTCATCGAAGTATGGCACCACCGCTGGTAGGTCCTGAAGGATTCTTTCCATGAGCGATTGAAAAATGCCAGGGGCTACGCTAACTCCAAATTGTAAACGTTTACATCTAAAAGCGCCCCTGTGTGTAACTATAATCTGTAAGTCAGCAGTGTGTTGGTCAACGGGAAATTGCTGGTATGCCTGGGACATGTCTAACTTTGCAAAAATTATGCCTGGCTCAAAAGAGTGGAGCAGGTGTTGGATTACAGGTACTGGATATGCACTAATTTGGTGGAAACGGTTGAGGGATGTCTTATAGTCAGCGCAAATTCTCACACTGCCATCCTTTTTTAAGGGTGTGACTATGGGCGTTTCCCACTTGGCGAAGTCTTCCTGTTCTAACACTCCCTGTTTAATAAGTTTGTCTAGCTCCGCATCCAATTTAGGCCGAATGGCGAAAGGTACCCTTTGAGGTTTTAAATGAATTGGGGTGGCTTGTGGGCCCACATCAAGGGATATGGGGGTGCCTGAATAACAGCCTAGTTCACTGCTGAAAACATCAGAGTAGTCCCTGAAAAGGGCATCTACCTCAGAACTTACTACAGAATGAATCCCTGTAATGTTGAGGCTTAGGGCAGGGAACCAATCTAGTTCTAGCAAGCTAGAAGGGCACCATCTACAACCACCAGTGGCAAGTGGCCTCTAAAGTTTTGAAATTGAATGAGGAATTTTCCCTTACCCAGGACTGAAATGGTCTTCCCCTGATAATCTCGAAGAGTCAGGTGGCAGTTGGTCAGCTTCTTCTTTGAGAGCGAAGGCAGCAACTTCTTCAGGGTGACCCATGAAATGATGAAGAGAGCTGACCCGGTGTCTACTTCCATCCGGCAGGGCTTACCTTCTATAAAAATAGAAATGCTTATTTTGTTAGACCTAGGGGTGGTGTTGTTTGCATGGTAACAAGTGCAGCAATGTTCCACTTGCCTTTGGTAGGAGGCAGAAAGTTGAGGCCTTTGTGTGGAGGCTTGCTCAGCTTGGCAAACCCTGGCTATGTGCCCTCTCTTCTGGCAGTTCAGACAGATAACATTTCTGAATCTGCAAGTTGATCTATAGTGGTTACCCCCGCAGCTCATACAGGGGGTTTGCTGTTTGGTTGTCTGGCTATTATTTTTCTTAGGTGGCCCTGGGGGGGGTCTTGGACGTGTGAGGCAGTTTACCTCAAGAGGTTCTTCTGCTTCTTCTTGTGAGACCTCATCATAGTGGATTGTAGCCTGCCCTTGCTTAGGAGTGTTTCCCTGAATTTCAGCTGCTGATAATTCTGACAATTCAACAGCCTGTGCTTCCTCAATAGCTAAGGCTAGGGTTAAATCCTTTTTAGCCAGTAACCGCCTCTGAAGCTTTAGGTCCCTCACTCCTCCCACAATTTGGTCAAGCAGCATGTCCTCAAGGTAATCCCTAAATCCACAGTGTATGGCAGCTGATCTTAATGCTGCCATGTACTGACTCACAGTTTCCCCTTCAGCTTGAATTCTCCTCCTAAAAGCCAGTCTCCTAGCTACCTGAGAGGATCTGGGGGAATAGTGGTTTGCCAAGATTTCCCTTAACTCATCCCAGGGAATAGCCTTTATGGAACGTGGGGACACTAGCGCAGAGGCTGTGTCAAAAACTGTAGCCCCACAGAAGCTTAAAAAATAGGACCTTTTCCTCAGGTCCGTAGCTTCAGTCAGATCAATGGCATTTAAAAAAACATTCAAATCTATTCATATATGATTCCCATGTTTCTGCCCCCGGCTGGAAGTGAGGGAATGCTGGATTCGAGGCCATTAGAGTGGCAGCGTTGGTTTTCTCAACTGAGGAAAGTTCGAGTTTTCGCTTTTAGAAAAGTGTTTCTGGCTGCGCCTGTCAGCGGCGTTCGGCTCCTCAGCTGGGAGGGCTTTAAACTTCGCGCTCTTTGGAGAGCTTCAGCGGCGGTGGCTTCGATCGGCTCGTAGCGGCTTCAGCTCTTTCTTATTGTGACTTCAGCTTAATTTTCCTGCCTGGTCGTCTTTGCTGTATCCCACCTTTGTCGCCAGTGTTGTAGAGCGGCGGTCACAGAGAGAGACGGAGCCAGGCTGAATTTAACAAGCTTTATTCTTAGCAAATAAAGGGTCGCTGCGGCTGCCAACCAGCTGGCGGCGACAGCTGATGCCGTTTGACAGCTCCCTTTTATAGCTGGCTGTCAAATGGCATCAGCCAATGGGAGCGATCGGCGCTCCTGCGCTGGCAGCGGACCGGAGGGAGGACTGCTGTTGTGTCTTTGAACACAGCAGTGAGTCTTTATTTGTTGTATCCATTCTATAAACTCAGAGGATTTATGACGTTTTTCCATTATCGGGACACTCTGAAATGCAAGATTCTTGAAACTGTGAGGATCTGTAGTGATCCGTATCTGGCTTTTAATCAAGATGACTCCATGAAATACATAATCTACTCTTTGTGTAGTGATGTGTAATTTTAATTTGTTCCTGAATTGAACATAATGATGATTTGACTTTTCTATTGATCTGATTTTTTTCTATAGTGTAAAAATAACTAGATGGTTTTTCTGGTTTGTATGGGAACATACTGATGAACTAAAATTAGTCTGTAGGTCTACTGTAAAAAGTTAATATCCTGAATTTTGAATTACATTGTAACAATATATTGTGAATAGTTTATTTTATGCATGGAAGATGTTTGATAGAAGCTTCACTTGGTTCTGATGGATCAATGGATTATATTTCATAATCAATGTTTTCACACTTTAGTAGTATCTAATACTTTAAAAGTATTTGATAACATTTGTTTGTTCTTCCCAATTGGGATTTTGGGAATTACAGCTCTACAGAAATGGAAACCATACATAGGAGTGATGGAAGGCTAAATTAGATGAATCACAAAAATTATATCCTTGGTGACTTTGTGAGCAGCACATTCTAAGAATACATATGTAATCAAGCTAAGTATGGGGCACTCTAGTTGCAATTAATATTGTTGGAAGCATTTGAATTAAAATGCTTGACTTTATCAAGATTGAGCATCCATGTTTACGGTCTCATCTAGAAATATACCCAAATGATATTTTCAAGGGGAAGTATACTCAGTGGAGGTTACGTCTCCACTTCCACTAATTCTCAGATTCATTCCATTGCACAAGAGTTAGTAGTATGCATGCTACCAGGCAATTCTCAGAACATTCTTATTTATTTTATCCTGCCTTTGTTGTTTTTATAAATAACTGACAGTGAATATACCCAATACTCATTTCTCCTCCTGTTTTCCTTGCAACAACCCTGTGAAGTGAGGAGCTGAGAGAAAGTGACTGGCTCAAAGTCACCCAACCATCTTTTCATAAGGTGGCCCTGAAACTCAGTGTCCTGATAGCTTGCTTAGAATAAGTAGAAACTGAATTGTGTATGATTTATAGCTTGGTGATACCAAATATATAAAGCCTAATGGGCCTCTTCAATGATTAAATATGGATACTACATTTAATTTAATATTTAAATATTTAAAACTATATTTGTGCAACACGCAAAGTTAAAATGTGGTTAATTGGATTAATTCACCAATTATGGATACATTCAACAGTTAATTTTTTTTCTTCAGTCTGAATCTCTTCTAGATGTATGGATTTTACCTCCCAATATTCCCCAGGTACTGTTGCCTTTGGTGAGATTACTGGGAATTAAAGATTATATGTGGATGCCGTGGGATTAGAGAATGGTAGGTTACTATGGTATATAAACATAGCTATTGAATAACATGCAGACAAAACAGAATCTTGTGAAAAAAAATGTAATCTGGATGGCATATTTTTAATTTTTAATGATATCAAGGGAATATGATTAAAAAAACTAAAGAAGGCAGTTTGGGGAAAGGAAGGGAAAGTTCAATTTAATTACTTTATTATAGGTTACAAACCCAATATACATATTTAGACAAGTAGTTCAAATACAATAAAATAGGGTTAAAAGGAAATAAAAGAAAAAAGAGGGAAAAGACTGTATAATAAAAGGCCATGAAAATGCTATAATATTCTAGTGCTTTATGCATTACCCTATAAACTACAGCCAAAAAAAATCAGACTAAAATTAATTTGCCATTAAGAACACAAAAGTTATACAGGCTACAAATGCAAATTTTGCAACAGCTTGTGTGTTATTTTTAGCTCTTTATCTGCCAGATTTTTTTTAACATAAATTCATCTGGGGTTCCAGAGAATGGTCTAATGAGGGGTGTTAAAAGCTCCACATGTGTGTCTGTGGCAGTTATAGGAGAACAACATATAGGCTAATGATTCAATATCACCAGAGTGAAAGGACTAATTTCTTTTTCCACATGAAATTTTCTGAAACTTATTTCTATTATAACTGATGGCAAGCTATGAAAATGCAACAGCATTAAAGCCCTATAGAATTTATTGACTGTAAGTGGTTAAAATGTTTGGCTAATTTGAAATAGATCTTCATATGACCTAATTTTATATCTTCTGATATTTTGCCATATTCAGTTTGCAATTCCATGCTAAGGATTCTTTGCCAAAGAATAGTCATTGTCTCTTCTTGTCCCAATGACAGCAGGACTTTGTTATGCAAATTTCAATTTCTGAATTTTATTTTCAATTTTTACTTTTTAGGTGTAGTAGGTAGAAATTAGTCAAACAAAATAAGAAAGATCAAGACTGGAAAACAGAATTAGCCCTGAGAATATTAGTTTCTATATTCACCATCCAAAGCCCAATGAGAAGTCAAAAATTAAGATTTAAAATCTTCATCTCACAAGGCAGAATTGCCATCATTAAGATGAATGTCCAACCTAAATTATTATATTTATTTCAAATGATCCCTATACAATTAGTTAGAAAATTCTTTAAAGATTTGGATAAGAGTACTATGAAATTTATTTGGGCTAGTAAAAAAGCAATACTGTATATACTCGGGTATAAGTCGACCCGAATATAACCCGAGACACCTAATTTAACCACAAAAAACTGGGAAAACTTATTGACTCGAGTATAAGCCGAGGGTGGGAAATGCAGCAGCTACTGGTAAATTTCAAAAATAAAAATAGATACCAATAAAAACTTTCACTAGGACAGTTGAGAATAAGTTTGATGTTCACAATTTCCTCTTTGAAAGAGACCAGTAAATAGGGAACAAGAAGATGAAGAAAAAGAAATGTGTTTTTTCACACTTTTCACACTGCAGTGAATAAAAATGGCATCACAGGAACAGGCTTATTCTCAGTCCAAAGGTTTGTTTCTGATTTCTTCCCTGATTTAAGGGAAATTTGGGAAACGATCTCACTATCATGAAAGGTTTAATTGATTCACTAACCCAAAAGATGATGATGATGACAGTGGGAGGCAGGACTCACTCTCTCCCTTGCAAGAAAAAAGCAAGAGCCGTTCTTATGATCTCTCCCTCTCTCTCTCTCCCCGTGATACAGTCAAGCCCTTTCCAGCACGCGCGATCTGCCTTCGCCACTTTGCACCTTGCAAATGCAAAATCCTGGGGGTTTTGCATTTGCAAGGTGCAAAGCGGCGGTGCTGAAAAACTCGGCTTATACTTGAGTATATACGGTAATTAAAAAGAGTTATTTACAAGATAATAAAAGCAGAGGTGGCTTTGGACTTCCTGCCTGGGAGACCTATTACAGAGCGACGTCATTAGTCTGGATAAAGGACTGGATTAAATTGGAAAACAAAAGAGTTTTAACATTAGAAGGTCATAACCTATAAATAGGGTGGCATGCCTTTTTGTGGAATCTTAATTTTACAAGTCACACAAATATCAGAAAATATCTGATAAAAATTTGGTCAGGTATCAGGAGTAACCACTATACTAAAATCCCAATATAGTTATCAACAATGGAGGCAATGTTCCACCCTAATACAATGGACATTAGTAAAATACTAAAATACCATCAAATACTAAATAAGGAAGGGAAACTTAAATCGATGTATGAATTAGAACCCAAGGACTATCTATTGATTGGTGGACCTATCTTCAAGTAGCTATGAGATATGTCAGAGATGCAAAAGAATTTGGATTAGAAATAAAAAATACACAATTGTACAAAATCCTCCTGGGCCAAGAAAAAAATATGATATCCAAATTATATAACTATTTAATAAAATTTGATCTAGCCGAGGAAATTATGAAAGAACCGATGATAGCTTGGGCAAAAAAAAATGATTATAATATAAATTTCGATGATTGGGAGGAGATTTGGCATAAGAACCTTACATTAACAAAATCAGTATCCTATAAAGAAAATTTATACAAAATGTTATATAGATGGCATCTGGCACCCTCTAGATTGGCAAAAATGTACCCTACAGTAAATCCAATCTGTTGGAAATGTAAGGGAAATAATGGTACCTTCTCCCATCTCTGGTGGAAATTAAGAAATTCTGGATTAGGATTAGGATAGAAGAGATAATCCAGGATAGATTGGAGTGGAAACTGGAATTGTTTCTCCTGGGCATAATTAAAAGGGATTAGTCACTCAGAGTAAGATACTTAATTATCCATATCTTAACAGTGACATGCATTTCACTGGCATACTACTGGAAAACCCCCAATATACCACCTCTATATTTTGTCATTCAGAAAATATACTAATGTGCGGGCATGGAAAGGCTTACATTGAAATTAAAAGAGAAAGATGATACAGAATATTATCAGATCTGGGACAAATGGTACGAATGGATAGATCGTAAAGAAAAACAATGTATAAAATAAAAAGAAATAAGGATCTTATGAAATATATTATTATATATAGCTTGAAGGACAGACAATCATTGGGCATGTGTTTTTACCTGTCCTTTGTTTTGATGAAGCCAAATAAATGATTTATTTATAAAATTATATAGTCGTAATTAAGAAGTAAGAAATGATTAATAGGTAATGTATATTATTAATACAGATATTTCACAATGGATAAAAAGTAACTGCCACTTAACAATCTAGATGGAATAATTAAATTACTATCAAACCATACCAGAGGAAAATAAGACTGGCTGTACTATTCGTTAGGATGTTTAATTGTACAATTTTGTATTTTTTTTTACTTTTATATATGTGTATTTTAACTTTCTGTATTTAATAAAGTTTTTTAAAATTAAAAAAAAAATAAAAATAAAATGTTCACCTCACAGGTTCAATTGGAAATGGATTTCTAGAGTAAAGTAACACCAGTATAACAATATGTTACAAATCCTCCAAGACTAGAGGTAATGCATAGCTCACCCGCAGGACAGGAGTAGAGATTCTGGCAAGGTCAAAGAGGAGGTTTAAGCCTTTATGTGAACAAAAGCTGGTGTATTAATACAAAGATTATAGACAGACACTGCTCCATGGATCTGGAGTATATGACTCTTAAATGTAGACCCATATATCTTCTGCAGGAATTCAGTGTGGTTTTGATTACTGCAGTCTATATCCCACCTGATACCAGTATTACCATAGCTTTGGGATTCTTGTATAACATTGTTAGTAATCAGCAGAATAAGTATCCTGATGCATAGCGGGGGACTTTAATCAAGCTGATTTAAAAGAAGTGCTCTCTAAATTCTATCAGCATGTTAAGTATGCTACTAGAGGAGCAAACATATTGGACAAAGTATATACCAACATCAAACATGGTTATAATGTTATACAATTACCACATTTGGGACAATCAGACCATATATCACTGCTTTTAGCACCAGCTTATGTTCTGTCCCTTTAATTAGCATTCTTGAGATCCCCACTAAAGCGCGGGGCACTCTGATTGGTCAGGTGAGCCGCGCCGATTGGCTCGCTAAGAATCTCCCGCGATTGGTCTATTCGAATCGCAGGAGATTCAAAGTGGTGTCATTGGCCGCGGCCGCCGTGGCTAAAAGAATAAAAGCCGCGAACCTTTTGCAAAGCGCCAATTCGGTTCCTACTTTAATAAAAGAGCATGATTTGAAGTCACCGACTCTTGGCATCATTTTCGAGGACACGACACTGGCGACGAAGGTGGGATCCAGACCCTGAACCGAACCACGTGTCCGACGGAAGCCAGACGAACCACCACGATGGCGAAAATCGCACCCCCCGCACCCTTCAACCCCGCCACCGAGGACTGGGAATCGTACTCCGACCGATTCCGCATGTTCCTCGAGTGCAGCGATCTGAAGGACGCCACCGGCCCCATGAAGCACGCCGTCTTCCTGACCCACTGCGGGACCGAGGTATTCAAGATGGCCAAGGCGCTTGCCAAACCCGCCGATGCGACCGCGATGGACTGGGACGTCCTCGAGCCAATACTTCGGCGGCACTACGCTCTAGAGGTACCCATCCTGATCCGGCGCAACGAGTTCTACCGTCGGGACCAATGGTCGGGTGAGAGTTTCAGCGACTTCGTCGCCGAACTACGACACCTAAGGGGGCTCTGCGAATTCGACAACCTGAACGACGCCCTGCGAGACAGAATCGTGCTAGGCTTATGGGACCCCGTCCTCCAGAGCCGGCTGATGGCCAAGGGCAATATCAGCCTAGCGGACACCCTCACCGCAGCCGCCGAAGCAACTTGAACATCCGCCGACCGCATGCGCAGACCGAACGCTGGGGACCGCAGCAGGAACAACAACCCTGCAAGGTCAGCCGAGGCCCAACCCGAGACGACCACCCACTCGGCATCGAGCATTTCCGATGACGAGGAGGACATTCATCGCCTCCAGACAGGCCGCGACCCACGGAACCGGCGGGGTCGTAAGTCGAGGACCAACTGTGCCAGTTGCGGAGGCGACCACCCCAGGTCCGAATGCCAGTTTTTCGAGTCGATCTGCCGGCATTGTGACAAGAAGGGACACATCGCCCGTGTCTGCCGCCTTAAAAAGAACCGCAGCCCGGCCCGATGGGACCAGAGTGACCGGAGGAGAGAGAGCACACCACCCCGGACCAGAGATCGCCCCTCGGACAACAGATGGGACCGGAACGGATGATCCCTACGAGGCGGCGATAACCGGCGAAGAGAGGAGACCCATCAGACGGTCACCATCGGCCACGCCATAACCAATGACGCCCGGAAGGTCCACGTGGAGGTAGGCATCGAGGGCCAGCCATGCAAAATGGAGGTGGACTCCGGGTCCTACCTCTCCATGATAGCATGGCATGAAATAAAGCGCTTGGTGCCTACCATCCAAAGGAGGAACCTAGACAGCCAGAGACTCATCGTAAAGGACTACCAGGGAAACCGCATCCCGGTAGTCGGAACCAAACACTTCAACCTCACATATAAAGGGCACACCGAAAGGCTTCCCCTGACAATCGTCGACCGCAACCGCCCAAGCCTACTGGGACTGCAATGGTTCGCCCCGCTCGGCATCGCAGTCACGGGAGTCGACCACGTCACCGACGACAGCTGGGAGCAACAACTGGCCCGGGAATTCCAAGAGGTCTTCGACGGAAACCTAGGCAAGTACCGAGGGCCCCTTATATCATTCAGCCTAGACCCAAACGTCCCCCCAAAACGCCTGAAACCAAGGCAGATGCCATTCGCACTTAAACCCAAGATAGACGAGCAAATTGACAAGCTCGTCAAGCAAGGGGTCTTACAGCCAATAGACCACGCCTGGTGGGAGACCCCCATAGTCACCCCGATCAAGCCCAATGGGTTGGTGAGGATCTGTGGGGACTATAAGGCTGCAACAAAGCGCTGCAACAAAGCGCCTACCCCGTCCCAGTAGTACAACACCTACTGCACTCACTGGGAGGGGGCGAGGTTTTCGCCAAGCTCGACCTCGCCCAGGCATACCAACAGTTGCCAGTCGACGAGCAAACGGCAGAAGCGCAAACCATAGTCACCCACCGGGGAGCATTTAAATGCAACCGACTCCAATTCGGAGTCAGCGTGGCACCGGGAATATTCCAAAGCCTAATGGAAAGACTATTGCAAGGCATCAAGGGGGTGGTACCTTACTTTGACGATGTCCTAGTGTCGGCAACCAACCAAGCCGAACTAGAGGGTCGCCTAAGGGAGGTCCTAACCAAATTCAAAGAGACCGGGCTCAAAGTAAAGAGGGAGAAATGCCAATTATACATGGAACAGGTTGAATTCCTAGGATACCTCCTAGACCGTCACGGCATTCACCCCACAAACCAAAAAATCAAGGCCATCAAAGAAGCCCCCACACCCAAGTCGAAGACGGAACTACAGGCATTCCTGGGGCTACTTAACTTTTACAATGTTTTCCTCCCCCAAAAGGCGACGGTGGCGGAGCCCTTGCATAGGCTCCTGGATAAGGCGGCAACTTGGACTTGGGGGAAACACGAGCAAGCCGCCTTCCAAAGAACAAAGGACCTCCTACTTCGGACGCCGTCCTTATACAGTATAACGAGACCCTACCTCTGGCCATCACATGCGACGCATCACCCTTCGGCGCCGGCGCTGTCCTCAGCCATACCCTCCCCGACGGAAAAGAAGCGCCCATCGCGTTCTTTTCAAGGACCCTCACCCAACCGGAGCGGAACTATAGCCAGCTGGACAAAGAGGCTCTGGCTATCGTTGCCGCCGTAAAAAGATTCCACGAGTACCTCTACGGCCGGACATTCACCATCATAACCGACCACAAGCCGCTGCTGGGAATCCTTGCAGGAAACCGGGCCACCCTGAACATTCTGTCTCCCCGAATGACAAGGTGGTCCGAGTTCCTGGCAACCTACAACTACGGACTCATACACAGACCGGATAAGACGATCTCCCATGCAGACGCCTTAAGCCGCTCGCCGCTACCGGAACCTGACACCGACCCAGCACCCATGACGACCACCCTCAGCATAGAGACTCTACCCAACCTGCCCATAACCGCGTCAGACATTGCCCGAGAGACTAATAAAGACAAACGTCTGGCGCGGGTGTTGCATTGGGTAGAGAAAGGGTGGCCGGAAAGAGACAACGACGAGTCCGTCAAAACATTCCGAAACCACCAAACGGAACTCTCGTTATTAAAAGGGTGCATACTATGGGGGGATAGGGTGGTCATTCCAGAAAAACTACAAGGGAAGGTTCTGGAACTACTACACGAGGGGCACCCTGGCATCGTTAGGACTAAAGCCCTGGCCAGAAGTTATGCTTGGTGGCCAGGGATGGACAAACAAATTGAGACCTGGGTAGAAAGGTGCCAACGATGCCAGGAAACTAGGCCAAGCCCACCCACAGCACCCGTTCTAGAGTGGGAAACCCCAAGGGGACCTTGGTCTAGGATCCATATGGACTTCGCCGGGCCCACAAAAGGTCACACCTTCCTTATAACAGTAGATGCTTACTCCAACTTGCTGGAGGTAAGCAACATGAAAACAACAACCACGGAGGCCGTGATCAAGGAACTCTGCAAACTCTTTGAAACGCACGGCCTCCCAGACGTCGTCGTTTCCGACAATGGGCCCCAATTCACCTCGCTGGAATTCAAAAAATTCCTAACGGAAAGGGGCATCCGCCACGCGCTGACAGCACTGGCGCACCCGGCGGCGAATGGTAGGGCGGAACGGATGGTGCAATTCACTAAGAAAACCATCCAGAAAATAGACCACGGGGAGATCCAGGAGAAAATAAACAAACTACTCTTCACCCAACACATAACCCCAAATACCACAACGAATAAGAGCCCAGCCGAACTATTAATGGGGAGGAAATTAAGGTCCCCACTCGACAGGTTACACCCCACGTATAACCCGGAGAAGCCCCCAGACTCAAACAGCAAACACCGAACTTTCGCACCAGGCGACCCCGTATACGCAAGAAACCTGACGGGAGACCCACTATGGGTACCGGCCGTCATCACACAAATAACAGGCCCACACTCGTACCGGCTACAAACAGCAGACGGACGAGCCTGGAAACGCCACATCGACCAATTAAGGTCGAGGACTACCAACCAAGAGACCACCGACGCACAAACAGGCGAAACCGACCCCCACAACACAAACCAAGGGGGGAGGGAATACCCAGGGGACCAAAACCAAAGAAGAATAAACCAGCCATACTTACCGGAAAGCAGCCAGCACGACCCCTCGCCAGGAAGAGACAGCCAGGCCAGCTCGACCGACCCGGGGAGACCAAGCGGGAGCGGCGAAACCCGCAGCTCAACCAACCCGGGAGACCCAGGAGGGAGCTACGGAGAGCGGCCCGGCCCGACCGACCAGCCGGTTCCCACGACGGCATCAGGAGCAACAGAGATCCTGACCGAACCGGCCGGGATCCAACCTACGACTGAGCTGCGCAGGTCCAGTAGGCTCAGACGGAGCCCCGCCTACCTACGTGACTACGCGACGTAAGGACCAAACCAAGAGGGGAGGGGTGTTCTGTCCCTTAATTAGCATTCTTGAGATCCCCGCGCTTTGATTGGCTAAAGCACGGGGCACTCTGATTGGTCAGGCGAGCCGCGCCGATTGGCTCACTAAGAATCTCCCGCGATTGGTCTATTCGAATCGCAGGAGATTCAAAGTGGTGCCATTGGCCGCGGCCGCCGTGGCTAAAAGAATAAAAGCCGCGAACCTTTTGCAAAGCGCCAGTTCGGTTCCTACTTTAATAAAAGAGCATGATTTGAAGTCACCGACTCCTGGCATCATTTTCGAGGACACGACAGCTTACATCCCTTTTAGGAGACGGGCTCTGCCTATAATAAAGACAGTGAAATCTTGGCCAGAAGATGCTTCCCAACAACTTCAGGACTGTTTTGAGAACACAAATTGGAACATCTTTTACCACCTTGACCTAGAGGTGGACACTGCAACTGTTCTGTGCTGTATCAAACGCTGCACAGATACTATCACTGCACAGATACTATACTATCACATGAATAAATGTATTAGGATCTATCCCAATCAGAAGCCCTGGATGACCAAGGAAGTCCAGTGCCTCTTGCATGACAAGACCAAGGCTTTTAGGTCTGGTGATGGGGCAAGATACAGTGTTGCCACAGCTAATCTGAAGAAAGGTATTCAGAAGGCCAAGACTGATTATAAGAGGAAGATTGAGGATAATTTTTATAGCAATAACATGAGGAAGGTGTGGTGATGGATTCAACAAATTACAAACCATCAACCGATCAATGTCATCCCTGCTGAGGGGGATGCTTCATTGGCAGAAGAACTGAATCATTTCTTTTTTATTTTAAAAACAATTTTATTTACAAATTTAAAAACATACAAATTCAAAAATACAGAAACAATAACATGTAAACAACACATTTGTTATCGAATTTGATAAGTCCTAAAAATCAGTATTAGCTAGTACTAATCACATCTTCATTCATTATCACATCCTAAGTGCTAATTAATTCACAATATACTCTATTTTCACATTGGTTTATAACTACTCTTCTAAAACAGATACATTCATGTTTTTTTAACTTGTAAACAAAGAAATACTATAAATGGCTAATAATAATAATAATAGTGGTAACAGAGAAAAGAAGATTTAAACCCTTTAATTGTTTTTATATATTTAGTATAAACAACTGAATGTAATTTGTATCTTAGGTTTATTTACATGTTTCTCCTTTTATTATCTACCCACTTATACCATTTATCCCATATCCATAGTAATTTGTATCCCCCTTCCCATAAGCCTCTCCAATTGGGCACACTCATATGTTTTCTGAATAGCAACCTGTATCGGTGGTACATTTGGGTTCTTCCAATATTGTGCTAGTGAAATACATGCCGCAGTTAATAAATGGATGGTCAGATATTTTATTTTAGCGGGGTAATCCCCTTTGATCATTCCCAACAAAAATAATTCTGGTTTCCACTCCAGCCCATACTCTATAATTTCTTCTATCCATGTTTTTTATTTTTAACCAATATTTCTTTATCTCGGGACAAGTCCACCATGAATGAAAATATGTACCAAATTTCCCTTTACATTTCCAACAGTGAGGGTTGGCTGTCGGAAATATTTTGGCCAAGAGGGTACCAGATGCCATCTGTACATCATTTTGTACAGATTCTCCTTGTGTGCTACTGATTTGGTTAGTGTCAGGTTTTCTGCCAGATTTCTTCCCAGACATCCACATCAATACTATAACCAAAAAATTTTTCCCCAAGCTAACATAGGATCTTTCACAATTTTCTTGGCCATTTCATATTCTAATAAATAATTATATAATTTGCAAATCAAACTTTTCTCAGGGTTTAAAAGTATTTTATCTAAATATGTGTCTTTTACTTCAATTCCATATTCCTTTATGTCTTTGTTATATCTCAGTTTTACTTGGAAATATGACCAATTATCCATAACTATCTCTTGTGATTCTAATTCCTGTTTCGTTTTAATTCTTCCCTCACTATTTAATATTTGGTTATATTTAAGTCTTTTAACTAATGTCCATAGTATTTAAGTGAAACATCGCCTCCATCATTGAAAACCACCTCAGGATTTTAGTATAACGATTCCTTCTTATATCAGTCCAAATTTTAATTAAAGACTTTCGGAATACATGTCTAGTAAAATATAGATTATTTTTACTATTCGGGTTCCATAAAAATGCATGCCAGCCTTATTGTAAATCATGTCCCTCCAATTGTAGAATCCTATTATTCCTTAAATGAATCCAATCTTTTATCCACACTAATGCTGCTGCTCTATAATATATCTCCCAGACAGGTAATCCGAATCCACCCCTGCTTTTATTATCCTGTAAATAAGTTTTTTTATCCTTATTTTTTTCTTTGCCCAGACAAATTTCATCACAATTTTATCTAAATCTTTAAAAAAAAATTGTCCAGTAATATTGGAATTGTTTGAAACAGATATAGTATTTTAGGTAAAACATTCATTTTGATTGTTGCTATTCTACCTAATAATGAAATTTGCATCTTATTCCAATTTTCCAAATCCTTTTCAATCTGTTTCAGTAATTTAGTATAATTATCCTCTCACAGATTTAATGTTCTAGCTCTTAACCAAATTCCTAAATATTTAATTTTATTTACAATTTGTAATCCCATCTTTTCTTCCAATTTTTTCTGTTTACTATTTGTTATGTTTTTAACTAGCATTTTGGTTTTCTCCTTATTGATTTTTAATCCTGCTAATTTACCAAATTTATCTTTTTCATTTAGTAGAGCTGGTCCTGAGTCTATTGGATCTTCTATAACAAAAACCATATCATCTGCAAAGGCTTGTAATTTATATTCTTAATTTTTAATTTTGATTCCTTTAATTTCTTTATTTAATCTAATTCTTCCAGCAAAGTTTTCAAAAATTGATCTGCCTCGTGGGAAGAAATCCATTTCTTTGCTCGCTTTGAAGTGGAGACATCAGAGACAGATAAAACACAACTAACAGCCAATTATAGCCCCCACCTCATTGTGGAGGAACAGGAGGTGAGGAGCATTCTGGGGGCTGTGGACCCTAGAAAGGCTGTGGGTCCTGACAGTATCTATGGCCGAGTGCTTAAAGACTATGCTGAACAGTTGGCTGGAGTCTTTACCAGGATCTTCAATCGGTCTTTATCCCAATCCATTATTCCATCTTGTTTGAAGGCTTCCACCATTGTTCCACTGCCAAAGAAGTTCCCTATCAATAACCTCAACGATTACAGACCAGTGGCACTCACTCCTATCATCATGAAGTGCTTTGAGAAATTGGTCTGCCAGCACATCATTTTTGGTCTTCCGCATACATTTGATAAACACCAGTTTATATACAGAAAAAATAGATCTACAGAGGATGCTATAGCCAACACTCTTCACACTGCTGACTCATCTAGAACAGTGGGAGGGCTATGTGAGGATGCTTTTTGTGGATTTTAGTTCTGTGTTTAACACAATTCTTCCACATAGACTAGTGACTAAACTTCTGGACCTTGGGCTTTCTAATTCAATATGCCTTTGGATTATGGATTTCCTATCTGGCCGCTCACAGAGGGTCAGATTAGGTAATCATACATCTTCAGCCCTTATTCTTAACACTGGTACATTACAGAGTTGTGTGTTGAGTTCCTTACTTTATACTCTTTATGTGCATGACTGCATTCCCAATCACGTTAGCAATACTATTTCTAAATTTGCAGATGATACAACAGTGGTGGGACTTATCTCTGGGGGAGGGGGGATGTCTCTGCCTACCAAAATGAGGTGGACCGGTTGCTTTCATGGTGCGGAGACAACAACTTGATCCTCAACACCAATAAGACTAAGGAGCTTATAGTGGATCATAGAAGGAACAGATCAGACATCCAGCCCTTGTTTATCAATGGAGACTGAGTGGAGCAAGTGACTATTTTAAGTTTCTGGGTGTTACCCTAAAAGAGGACCTGACCTGGGGTGCTGACATTGCAGCCCTGATCAAAAAGGCCCAGCAGAGATTATACTACCTGAGACTTCTCAGAAAACAACAACTGAATGAGAAACTGCTGGTGACCTTCTACCACTGCACCATAGAGAGCATTTTAACATACTGCACCTCTGTATGGTTTATCAATTGCACAGTGGCAGCTAGAAAAGCACTCCAGAGGGTTAATATCATTGCCCAGAAGATCATTGGTTGCCCTCTCCCCTCTTTGAAAGAGCTTTATAGCTCCCAATGCCTTAAGAAAGATCTATCTATCTGCTCCGAATGATAAACAAGAAGAATTTTATAAAAAGCTGCACATGAAAATAATTGGACTGGACTATGTTAATATAATTATGATGGGAGATTTTAATGGAATTGTGGACAATAAACTGGACTATATAGCAACAACAATAAAGCAAAATAGAAAGGCTCTCCCAAGGTCCTTTTTTAAAATGACAGATGAATTAACTTTAAAAGATATTTGGAGAGAAAGAAACGCTAAAGCTAAACAATATACTTTTTATTCAAATAGACATTTATCATGGTCCAGATTAGATATGATTTGGATCTCAACAGAACTAATATCTAATATTAAAGAAACAAGCATTGAAACAAGTACCTGGGCAGATCATAGCCCAATGACAATTAAATGGAAGGGACAAAAAAAAAGATCGAGATGGACATTAAATAATACTATTTTAAAGGAGAAAGATTTTACACAATGGATGGAGAAGGAATTGGCTTTTTTCTTCAGAGAAAATAAAAAAGAAGATACTTCAACGCAAAATGTGTGGGACACTATGAAGGCATACGCTAGAGGTTTGATAATAGATTATACAAGAAAAAAGAATATTAGGAAAAGGCAAGCTTCTAAGGCCTTGGAAAATGAGTATAAAACTCTTGAAAAAGAATTACAGAAAATGCCACAGAAAAAGGATATTAAATTGAAGCTGGATGTAATCAAACATAAAATGGAATTAATAGAGAAAGAAGAACTGGCACAGAAAATTAGAAACTCTAAACAGAATTATTTTGAAGATGCAAATAAACCAGGTAGATGGCTAGCATATAAATTGAGAAAAGAGAAGGAATCAAGAAAAATATTGAAGTTAATAGATGAACAAGGCCAAGTTTGTTATGGGAATAAGGAGAAAAAAGAAATTATTCGAGATTTTTATGGGCAACTATATAAACAAGAGAATATTGATGAAGAAAAAGTCAAACAGTATTTACAGGAAGCTAATTTACCAAAAATACCTAAAGAGACTGAAGAAATGCTAGAAAGCAATATAACAATGATGGAACTAAATGAAGCATTCAAGAGACAAAATAATGGGAAAGCTCCGGGCCCAGATGGGCTTCCAGTAGAATTTTATAAAACATTTCAAGAATTATTGAGCATCCCATTGTTAGAAGTTATGAATGAAGTTATGTTAAAAAAGATGATACCTAAAACATGGTCAGAGGCTTATATTACACTTATACCAAAGGAAGAGACTGACCCATCGCAAATTAAGAATTATAGACCTATTTCTTTATTGAATGCAGACTATAAAATCTTTGCTTCAATCTTAGCAGAAAGACTTAAAAAATATTTAAATAATTTTATTCACTCAGATCAAAATGGATTTCTGCCAAAGAGACAAATTAGAGACAATATGAGAGTAATTTTGGACACTTTGGAATATTATGAGGCTCATCCTGAAAAGCAAATGGCTTTGATATTCCTAGATGCTCAAAAAGCATTTGACAATGTGAATTGGAGATTTATGTTATTATTATTGGAGCAGATGGGTTTTGCTAAAAAATTTATTCAAGCAATAGAAGCTATATATAATAAACAGACAGCAAGGGTAATGATGGAGGGGGAACTTACAGATTTTATTAATATAAGGAAAGGCACAAGACAAGGATGCCCCCTATCTCCTTTGCTATTTGTGTTGACCTTGGAAGTGTTGAATAGAAATATTAGGGATGATAAAAGCATAAAAGGAATGAAAATTAAGAAGGAAGAATTTAAGCTACAAGCTTTTGCTGATGATTTAGCTTTTATTTTGGAAGATCCGATTGAAACAGCTCCAAAGTTACTGGAAAGGATAGAGTCATATGGAGAGGTGGCTGGTTTGAAAATAAATAAAGATAAAACAAAGATTTTGACAAAGAATATGTTATTGAGACAGAGAGAAGAATTGGCAGATCTTTTGAAAATTCAAGTTACAAATAAGGTTAAGTATTTGGGGATATATTTGACAACAAGATGTAGCACATTAAAGGAGAATAATTATATTAAACTTAAACAACAGATAACTACAGATTTGAAGAAATGGGAAAACTTGCAATTGTCATTAATAGGGAGAATTTCAATAATTAAGATGAATATTTTACCTAGAATTTTATTTTTGTTTCAAACAATACCAATTAGGCTTGGAAAAGACTATTTTGAAGATTTAAATAAAATTATGTTGAAGTTTATATGGCAAGGTAAAAAAGCGAGAATAAAGCTAAAGCTTTTGCAAGATGCTAGAATTAGAGGAGGTTTTGGTCTGCCTAATTGGGAATTGTATTATCAAGCTGCAAGTTTGATGTGGGTCAAAGAATGGATAACATTAAGGAAACATAGGTTGTTGATATTAGAAGGACATGACTTGCTGTTGGGTTGGCATGCTTTTTTATGGTATAAGGGAACTAAAACACAGGGTTATTTTAGAAGACATTATGTACGGGAGTCTTTGTGGTTAAATTGGGAGAAGATAAAAAGACAATGTTATTTGAAAATTCCAGTCTGGTTATCTACCATTGAAGCATTTTCCTATCCTATAATTTACAAGAAGGAACAAACAGTTAGATATGGGGAACTTTTGGATGAAAAGGGTGAACTTAAATCGATCCAAAACTTAGAAGAACAAGGTATAAGGATGAATTGGTTTTCATATGCACAAATACACTCAAGGTATGATGAAGATTCTAAAACGGAGGGATTTTATGATAAACAGACTGATTTAGATAAGATCTTGATGGGTACTGATGAGAAGGTGATTAAAAAATTATATGGTTATTTACTGGGAATGAAATTAGAGGAAGAACAAGTCAAAGAAACTATGATTGTTTGGGGGAAGAATTTTGGATATGGGATTGATTTAGAGAAATGGCAGAAATTGTGGTCTCAAAATTATAAAATGACAATGTCAACAGCATATAAAGAAAACTTGTATAAGATGTTTTACAGGTGGCACTTTCCTCCGACAAGAATAGCAAGAATGTTTAAGAACAAATCTGAAAAATGCTGGAAATGTCATCAGATACCCGGCTCGTATTACCATATGTGGTGGACTTGTGAGGATGCTAGAAAATATTGGACTATAATTCACATGTGGTTGGAAAAAATGACAAAGAAACATATAGATTTGAAACCAGAGATCTTCTTATTGGGAATTTTACCTGATATATATAGTAAAGATTTGAAATACCTGATTGTAAATGTATTAACAGCGGCCAGGATTGTATTTGCTAAAAATTGGAAGAATGAGAAAATACCATTACAGGAAGAAATTATTAAGAAAATATTGGAATGTGCTGAGATGAGCAGATTGACATTTGAAATTAGAGAGCAAGAGGATAAACAATTTTACGAAATTTGGGATCTTTTTTATAAATGGTTAGATGATAAAACACGATAATAGAATATTCAGAATGCTAGATAGTAAGGAATATCTTTATTTTGCTATTATTTTGCTATTTGCTATTATATTTATAAAGGATTTCTTAGGATTGATTTGATATGATCAGATGACTTGTTATAGAGTAAACTGGTTTAAAGTATTGTTAGCTCATTAAGCATGAATGATTAAAAATATAGTCAAAATCTTCTTTTTTTAGTGATATTAGGATATATAAGTTTGGACTGACAATATGAGTTGTTATGTAACATAATTGTAATTGAGACTACAGAATGAATGCACAAAAATGATGAACCAACTGACACACTGGATGTATATATAAGAGTTGATGTTTTTATGTTTTGTCTGTCTTGTTCGTTTGTAGAAAATTAATAAAAACTTTTTTTTTTTTTTAAAAAAAAGAAAGATCTATCTCATCCTGGACACCCTTTTTTGGACTATTACCATCTGGCAGACAGTACAGAGTAATAAAAACAAGGACAAATAGGCTGAAAAACAGCTTCTATCCCAAGGCAGTAGCTCTGTTGAATTCTGCAATGTTGGTGTGGTGTTGGGGATTTCTAGTTCAATATGTGAAGGGTGAAGGATGTGTGGTTGTGTTTATTTTCATGGTCATGGTCATGATGTGCACTGAAGATAGTGTTTGATTTCATTGTACGAGGTGCAGTGACAATAAACTAAACTAATACTACTATTATAAGGTAACAATAATATTATCTCACTCCTGCTTCCTTTATCTTCATGAGAACTAGGATGGTCATGTCAGATACTTTCTCAAAGTATTTTTTTTTTTATCTGACTATACTTTTGATTGCATATTTTCCTTCTGTTTCTCAGAATTATTCCTTCTGCTCATTATAGCAGTTTGGGACTCTTCCTGGACTTGATCAAAGAGGAGTGACATTTGCGACCAGGAACATTCATTTCAAGCTCACATTGTACTCATTCCTAAATTGACGACTCTTCTCACAATTAATTTTGCCTTCATCACTTTGCATTTGGGACTATTGCAATGTTGAACAGGTTGCTCTTGAAAACTATTTAGAAGCTTCAGCTGGTCCAGAATACAGTGGTATGAGAAGTTATAGGTAAGCAATGGTATACTTTCATAACATTTCTGTAACACCAGCTGTACTAATAACCATAGGCTTTCAGATACAATTCATGATATGGGTTGTCACCTATAAACAAACTAACAAACAACCTCCCCAAAATCTTTATAATAGCCTTTATATCTAGAAAATACTACATAGAAACATATGCACATAAAATTGTTATTAAAAAGTTAGCACAAAACACAATAACATTAATAAAATAATTCTAATAATATTAACAGTGGAAATTACCAAGATTAGCATTAATCTTCAGTCACAGGTGGGATAAAAGGACAGAATTAGGCAATCGGCAAAGATATGCTAAAGTCTTGGTTGGATAGAGAAATGACAGACACATAAACATTGTACTGTCTACTGGGTTCATTCTTTAAAACAGTAGAGTCTCCTCTGGAATAATATGAAGAACTATGGAAATCTAATTGATGGTAGTTGTAATTCTAAGGGACAGAATTGTGGGTAGATGGCAGTTTAGGGCAGTGTACATAGTGTTCTCTATTCCTCCCCCCCCCCAATATTAACCCTGTAAGATAGGTTGGGCTAAGAAAGCATGACTGGTCAAAGTCACTCAGTGAGCTTCCATGATTGAAGGTAGATTTAAACATGACTGCCCCTGCTGCCATCCTACACCTTAATTGTTATGCCCATGTTGTCTCTCTGGCCTGACCTTACCCAGCAAGCTTCATGTCTAAGGCTGAATTTGAACCGTATTCAAAGAGCTATATTAATGACAACACAGATATCTCAGTATTTGTATGCTAATTAAGATATGTAGTGGAATTAAAAATTTACCCAAGAGCTAAAGCTAAACTGCGATTTTGTAACTTCATGTTGGACTTTTCTGTTTAAATTTCTTTGCTCAAGAATGGCTAACTTAAGGTCAATGGGTTAATGTTTTTGGGAGTGGAGATGTTTTCCCACTGGTTTTTGAAAATTTATCAGATTTATTTTTATTTTATTTTACCTAGTAAGTTTTGTGATTGAGGCTGAATATGAACCTTATTCACAAAGCAATGTTAATGACTACAGATGGAATTATCAGTTGTACAGTAAAATGAAATATGTTTATATGTAGCTATTGAATTTGTATATAATTTTAATTTGAACATTAGGAAGAGGCAAATGATTAAAGCTCTAGAAGATGACCATAAAAAACTAGAAAAAGAACTACAGAAGATACCACAGAAAAAAGATATCAAACTTAAAATGGACATAATTAAACATAAAATGGATCAAGCAGAGAAAGAAGAACTGGCACAAAAAATTAGAAGTGCTGAACAGAACTATTTTGAAGATGCAAATAGGCCAGGTAGATGGTTAGCATATAAGTTGAGAAAAAAAAGAGTCAAGGAAAATATCACAGTTAATAGATGACCATGGTCAAATTTGTTATGGTAATAAGGAGAAAAAGGTAATCATTCGAGATTTTTATGGACAATTATATAAACGAGGATCTTGATGAGGAAAAAATTAAACAGTATTTACAAAATGCTAACCTACCTAAGATACCTGATGAAACTCAGAAAATGTTAGAAAGTGCTATAACAATGATGGAATTAACTGAAGCATTCAACAGACAGAACAATGGAAAAGCACCAGGACCAGATGGTTTCCCGGCAGAATTTTATAAAACATTACAAGAATCGTTGAGCATCCCACTGTTAGAAGTCATGAATGAAGTTATGATAAATAAGAAAATACCTGAAACATGGTCAGAAGCTTATATTACACTTATTCCAAAAGAAGGGGTTGACCCATTACAAATTAAGAACTATAGACCTATTTCCTTATTGAACACAGACTATAAAATCTTTGCTTCAATCTTGGCAGAAAGGCTTAAAAAATACTTAAATAACTTTATTCACTCTGATCAGAATGGATTTTTACCAAAGAGACAGATTAAAGACAATATGAGGGTAATCCTGGACACATTGGAATATTATGAGGCGTACCCGGAAAAACAAATGGCTTTGATATTCTTAGATGCCCAAAAGGCATTTGATAATGTGAACTGGAGATTTATGTTATTATTATTGGAATAGATGGGCTTTGCTAGAAAATTTATTCAAGCAATAGAAGCCATATTAAATAGAAGCCATATTGTCAGCCTCAAGATACCTTCCCCTCCTACCTTTCTGCTATTGTTTCATTATTTCTCTCGGCTGTCATGGCAACGGTGGGAGGGGGGATTTTATATGGGAAGAAAGCTGGAGGTGTTTGCATTCCTTGCTGGGCTAGCAAGGGGAGGGGGGATTCTTGTCTTTAACTTTCCGTTTCTTGGCTATCTTTTTCCTCTTTTGCGCAACTGCGAACTTTTATCAAAATATGTCAAGGTCATTTGACGAGACGCCTCATCACCATCTGGAGATGACCACATGAGTTGTTTCAAAAGTTTTAATTGGAAGAATCATTTGAACTTTGGGGGGTGGGAGCAAACCTATTTCTTTGTATGTGCATTCTACCCGCCAATTTCTCAGTTTCGGAATTGCTTTGTAGCTACCACTTTATTTCCCAGTAAAAGGATAACTTTGCTCTACACCATGGAGTCTGAGTATTTCTTTCTTGGGATCTAGAAGGAGCGCAGCCTGACATTATTCCGAAACTCCCACATCAACCCACCCGGAGAAAACAGCAACTTTTCTTCTGAGGGGGTTTCATCCCATGTCGTCTCCAACCGACGATGAAGAGGATCAGGGAGCTGCGGGGGGGGCAGCCGATGCCGCTACCGGAGGCGTCGGTGGCTGACCTGCTGGCCGAATTGACTCTGGAAGAAACCCCAGCCGAGATGCCCAGATGGTCATTGGGGGTTGGTTGGAGAGACCCTGAAGACCCCCCTCCTCCCAGAATCACTGTAAGACAAAAAGGTGCGAGGGAACGGCTATGGCAGGAGGGGGAGGAGATGGAAGGCAAGCTGGATCAAGCCGAGAAATTCTCTATGGATGTTCCTGAGGAGCCCGGCACAACTCAAAGGTATGAGGGGGAAGAGGGAGCGAGATCAGCCCGGGGGAGCCAAGCTACCTCTACCCCCCTTGCCCAGCCTCCGCCAGCGCAGCCGCCCGCTGCCGCCCGGGGAGCCCCAGCAATAGGGGTGGCTCCTGGAAGACGCCACCTGCCCCCCCTAGATGTAAAGTTTGGAGGAAATGCCAGAGATTTGGGATTTTTCCTGGTACAAGTTGGGAGTTATATGGCAGAATTTGAGCGGGAGTTCACCTCTGAAGCAGCCAAAGTGAGATGCGTTACCAGAACCCTGGAAGGGATGGCAGCAGATTGGGTGGTGACTTTGTACAATGATAACTCCCCCCAACTGCAAACCCTCGATGTCTTCATGACTGCACTGAGGAGAAGGTTTGAGGACCCTCTGGCAGAGAGAAAGGTCAGAATCAGAATGAAGACCCTAGTCCAAGGGGGGAGATCGGTGGCAGACTATACCCAAGAATTCAGGCAGCTGGCATACCACATCCGAGGTTGGTCCCAGGGGGCCCTGGTGGAAGCCTACAAAGATGGCTTAAATGAAGATGTATACCACACGTGCATCTCCAGAAGGGATCCACGTGAGTTACAGTCATGGTACTTGCTGGCGGAAGAGGTGGACATTGATCTAGCCAGAAACAGACGCAGAGGAGGTCCCGCCTGGAGAAAACCGCTCCCCCCCCATCTCCGAGAGACCTCAGGCCCCCAACCGAGAGGGATGGCGGCAGGAGCCAAGACCAAGGCATGTTTCTGTTGTGGAAAGGAGGGCCACCGGATGGCGGATTGTCGGGTAAAGGTGAACCCACTGAAAGCGCGGGACCCTGGGAGGAAGCCAAAAAACCCCTCAACCTAACCCCGCGAGACCGGGCTGAAGACAGGAGAGGTTGTAGAGGTCGCCCTTTCGGCGGGAGAGCAAACGGCAAAAGTAATGATAGATGGAGAATTCACAGACTCTATCAATATTAAAAAAGGTACAAGACAAGGATGCCCATTATCTCCTTTGTTATTTGTATTGACTTTGGAAGTCTTAAATAGAAATATTAGAGAGGATATAAATATAAAAGGAATGAAAGTCAAAAAGGAGGAATTCAAATTGCAAGCCTTTGCGGATGACTTGGTCTTTATTTTGGAAGACCCTTTAGAGACAGCTTTAAAACTATTGGAAAAGATAGAGACGTATGGTGAGATGGCTGGTTTAAAAATAAATAAAGAAAAAACAAAGATTCTGACAAAGAACATGTTATTAAGACAAAGAGAAGAGCTGGCAGATTTATTGAAAATTCAAGTTATGAACAAAGTTAAATATTTGGGGATATATTTGACGTCAAGATGTACTACAATGAAAGAGAATAACTATATTTAGCTTAAACAGCGGATAGCATCTGACTTGAAAAAATGGGAAAACCTACAATTGTCATTGATAGGTAGAATTTCAACAATCAAGATGAATATTTTACCCAGAATTTTATATTTGTTGCAAACAATACCAATTAGGTTAAGTAAGGATTACAAATAAAATTGTGTTGAAGTATATATGGCAAGGCAAGAAAGCGAGAATAAAATTAAAACTTTTACAGGATGCTAGAATTAGAGGAGGATTTGGCCTTCCTAATTGGGAGTTGTATTATCAAGCTGCAAACTTAATGTGGGTTAAAGAATGGATAACGTTAAGAAAGACTAGATTGTTGGCATTAGAAGGTCATGATTTATTATTGGGTTGGCATGCTTTTTTATGGTATAAGGGAACTAAATCACAGAGTTATTTTAGAAGGCATTATATATGGGAATCGTTATGGTTGAATTGGGAGAAAATTAAGAAACAATGTTATTTGAAAATTCCAGCTTAGTTATCAACTATTGAAGCTTTTTCGTATCCTATAACTTATAAGAAGGAACAAGCAGTTAGATATGGGGAAATATTGGATGAAAAGGGTGAACTTAAATCGATCCAAAACTTAGAGGAACAAGGTATAAGGATGAATTGGTTTTCATATGCACAAATACATTCAAGGTATCTTAAAGATTCTAAAATAGAAGGATTTTATGATAAATTGACTGACAGATAGGATTTTGACAGGTACTGATGAAAAAGTGATCAAAAAAATTATACAGTTATTTGCTGGAAATTAAATTAGAGGAAGAACAGGTTAAAGAAACAATGATTGCTTGGGGGAAGAATTTTGGATATGGGATTGATTTAGAGAAATGGCAAAAATTGTGGTCTCAAAATTATAAAATGACAATGTCAACAGCATATAAATAAAATTTGTATAAGATGTTTTATAGGTGGCACTTTCCCCCGACGAGAATAGCAAGAATGTTCAAGAACAAATCTGAAAAGTGCTGGAAATGTCATCAGATACCTGGCTCATATTACCATATGTGGTGGACTTGTGAGGAAGCCAGGAAATATTGGACTAGAATTCGCATATGGCTGGAAAAAATGACAAAGAAACACATAGATTTGAAACCAGAGATTTTTTTATTGGGAATCGTACCTGATATATATAATAAAAAATTAAAGTATTTGATTGTAAATGTATTAACAGCAGCTAGAATTGTATTTGCTAAACATTGGAAGAGTGAGAAAATACCATTAGAGGAAGAAATTATTAAGAAAATATTGGAATGTGCTGAAATGAGTAGATTGACATTTGAAATTAGAGAACAAGAAGATAAACAATTTTATGAAGTTTGGGGTCTTTTTTATCAATGGTTAGATAATACAATATAATAGAATATTTAGAAATTTAGGAAATAATGAATATATAATTTTTCTTGGTTTTGATAATTTTTAAGAATATTTTATTAAGATAGATTTGGTATGATTCTATGATTTGTTATAAAATAATTTAACTTAATTATAGTTATCTCGCTTAAGTATGAATTAGTAAAATTATAGTCAAATGATTGCTTAATAATGATATTGGGATATTTTATTGATGATTGATAATGTGAGTTATTATGTAATATAATTATTTTGATGACTATGAAATGGATGCACAAAAGGGAGTGGTAAACCAACCGATACAGTGTAAATTTATGAAGAATGATCTTTTTATGTTATGTTTTATGTCTTACATGTTTCTTGTTTGTCGTTAAAATCAATAAAACTTTTACCAAAAAAAAAAAATACTACAAATTAATAAAAACAAAAGTAAATTGTAATATTTTATATATTTATTTTAAAAATGTGATTAAAAAAAGGTTTTTGAGTATCATGGAAACTAAGCTCAGCCCTCTGATGTTCAGTTTCCAAAAAGTGAAACTGAGAACTTTTGTTCAGAGTGCCTCTTGTCACAACTCTCCAAGCTGGCTTCTGATCAAATCTGTTTGCTGCAGAACTGAAGACCACATTTCCTGTTATAAATGCTTTATAAAGCCAGTCAGTTCATTTCTCAGGGCATATTAAAACAACCATCTTGATCCTCCTTCCTGTGGAGAGCTTTCAGTCCCTTGCTTAGTAAAGCACATCTGGTGATGGGCCATAAAGCACTGAGTGAAACTAGGCTTTATGCCAATCTGAAATAAAGGGTTTTTCCTCCCCTGCTTCTTCTAAAACATACGTGCTTTATTCTTATAACGCACATCCCCCTCTGGTGGTTGGAGGTCCTAATGAACAGGATAGGGAACCAAGTGATTTGTTACACTGTGGCAGTTGAAAATACAAAATTAAGGATTTCTGCTGGTTGGTCTGAATGAAGGGAAGTCTGATCACAGGTTGTCCTCTGATATATTTTTTTTTGAAACAAATTTTATTAATTTTAAAGACAAACAAACCATCATTAACCATTGAATACACAAATCCTCTTTCCATTATAAATTTTACAAGTCGAATAAGACATTATTTTATACAACATAGTTCTGTTTTACACCATTTCCATATAAATATATAAATATCTCTTAGCAAATTTCTCATTATTTCTCTTTACTCTTATTCAATTTCATTATTATTATTTTTTCCGATATTTATCCAATTTATAATTGTCATCTACATTTCTCTCTGACTTGGTTACCATTATTCTCATCCAACATTCCTCCGAGGAATGAGAATTTTATTAGTTCTCAAACAAACATAAACACACAAAAACACACAAAACACACAATAATAAAACTTCTTTTAAGAAAGTAGTTTGGATCCAGATTACCTCTCTTTATATGGATTTCAATTAGCTTCGTGCTCATCTTATATACCATTACCTATTTTATTTACCATTCTATATCTTCTATATAACTACTCCCCGCTTTTCACTCTTCTTAATTCTATTTTATTTAATTAATTTTAATTTAAATCATTGTGTTTGTATCTTTTGTCCATTCTTTCCAAATTATCCATTTATCTTATTCCCTACAAAAAAAAAAGATTTCTCTTGAAATCACTGATCAGAGTATGATGCCTTTCTATCCTCCCCCTAAATTAATATTTAAAATAATGTCCATTACCCAATCTGATTCTGCTTAGTACATTCTACCAGCTAACTTTTAAAAAGAGGAAAGAATAATAAATCCAAAATGATTAATATAGTTAAATAATAAATCTACATGTTAAATCTTGTAACATTCCAAAACATTTCAATATTTTAATCTTTTATTAATTCTTATAACATTCTAGTTTTCTATTTCTAATACAAATACTACAATACCATCTTATGTACCTTGCAGAATCTTCTTTTTAAAAGAAATTATACATTACTCTTTATCCCTAAAAAAAATTCCTTTTTTCCCATCTTGATTCATACCTTTGTGGCTTTTGCCCCCCTTTCCCTTTCTTTCTTATCCCACCTGGCCTTTTTACCCCCCCCCCCCTTCTACCTTCCGCCTTTTTAGCTTCCCCTCTCTGCTGTATTCCTTTTTTCTTTTGCTTACTAACATTGTGTTGATTTTGCATCTTATTTTTCTCTTTCTTGGGTGTTTTTCTAAGTCTTAAGTCCTTCATTTTCCTTCCTCTCTTTCTCCTTTCTTTCTTAATTAAGTTTTGAGATTCATTGAAGATGGCGTCTTCTTCTCCTTCTCCTTCTCCTTCTCCTTCTCCTTCTCCTTCTCCTTCTCCTTCTCCTTCTCCTTCTCCTTCTCCTTCTCCTTCTCCTTCTCCTTCTCCTTCTCCTTCTCCTTCTCCTTCTCCTTCTTCTTCTTCTGTTTCCTCCATCTGTTGTTGTGTTTGCTGATAAATAGCAAGCGCCATTTCTAAAAAAGGGAAGGCTTCTTTCACAGCATCCTTGCCTTCTTTTTTTTATTTTTCCATATTCCTTTCTAAGTTCATCAACAGGTAAAGCCATTGTAAATCTTTTCTTTATTCTTCTTCTTAAAACAACCAAGATGTTTCAAAAGTTAGAACAGTTCCCCAAAGTCCCAGAGACATCAATCAGTCCAAACAAAGCACAAAGTTCTCACTTTCTCTTCCTGGGGTGATATCAATAGAAGGGAAAAGAAAAAAAGCCCAATCTATATTTTAAAGCCTTATTGCAATTAATTTCTAGTCTCAAAATCTTCAAGGTATCTCCTCCAGCAAGATCTTAATATTTTTTTTGTCCTTTCCCTTCCCACTTATAACAAGAAGCCAAGTTTTTACCTTTTATAAAAAGGCAGGTTTCTCAATGGCCATTTGTTGATTCCATAGGGAAGGAGAGTAAACTTTCCCTTTCAGCACCTCAAATTTGCCGCTTGAAATTCTCCTTTGGAAACAAAGTATCGTTCAAAAATAGTCATAGTTTTCAGGATGTTAGGCGTCTCTTAAAGTCCTGGGTCAGCCAAAAAACTTTCTTTTGTAAACTTTCTCCCCTCTTCCTCCTGCTCAGTCTTACCCAGCTGCCGGCTTCTTTGTAGCGGCCATTACAGACCCCCGCTCCACCGTCTTGAGAAAAGGGGGTTTTGCCGGCTGGGGAGGGGGTCTGCAACACCTCCAAACCCCTCTCCGTCTCCCCCTATCTTCGGCTGCCTCTGCGGGGCAGCCTTAGCCTCCAGACCTGTCAGGATCGGATGCACCAAAACGGCTAGTGCCGCCGGGATCACGCAGGATCACGAATCCCTGCCGCTGCCAAAGCCAACAAACCAGAAGTTGAGGTTGTCCTCTGATATTATTTGTTGATATTACCAATAAGATCACATTTCTTTCAATAAACAATTGTATAATTCTTTTTTTTAAAAGAAGAGCTAATTAACGTTGTTTAAGAGTCAACATTTTCTTTATCTGCATGAAGACTCCAGGTGCTAATCCATTCTTGATATTTCATATTAGCAATTATTATTATTGTTGTAAACAAGTCTTCAGTCAGGTCTGCAAAAGAAGCGGGAAACAGTGCAGCAGCTGATTGGCTGCCGCGCCTGACAGCATGCTATAAAAGGAGCGCTGTCAGACGGGATCAACTGTCACCTGTCAGTGTGTGGTTTGACATTTTAAACCCTGTTCGCTTTTAATAAAAGGATTATCCTGAATCGTCTGCTCTGTCTCGATTATTCCCACACTAATTTAACACTGCAACAAAGGTGGTATTACGAAGGTGAGACAACCAGCTAGAAATTCAGAGCCTGTTAGCTGAAGTCACTCAGAACTGAAGCCACTGCTGAAGTCACTCAGAGCTGTCCATTGCTGAAATGGCAATGGCACTCTCCTTTGCTCCATTAGTTGGGAACTTATATTTGGGAATCTTATCTTGACAGGTTCAAATGTTTTATTAAGGCTAATGATCTGCGCGATATTTCAGCAGAGCGGAAGAAGGCATTTTTCTTGAGTTTTTCTGGCACTGAAGTTTTGACATGGCAGCCACACTCCTATCACCTCAGGTGGTCCATGAGGTTTCTTGGGAAATTATTTTAACAGTTTTAAGGAGCCATTACATGCCACAACCGTCTAGAATAGCCAAAAGGCATGCTTTTCATAGGCGTTATCAACCTGAGGGCAAAACTATAAGTAAATATATGGCTGTGTTATGGAACTCTGCTCAGTATTGCAGATTCAGAGAATTAGACGATATCCTTCTGGACTAACTAGTGTGTGTCTCCACCTCCAACAATGTTTACTAGCCAAGCCAGACCTATCACTGCAGCAAGCTATAGATGAAGCTCAAACAGCTGAGCTTTCAAATCAATATGCAGCTGAAATACAGAGAACAAGTAAAACAGTAACACCCTGGAAATACCAGTCTGTTCATAGGGAACAGGCTGATTTAGAGGAGGACATGGATCCTGATCAGGATATCTGTCTCCTCAGAACACCAAAGGCTAAAAGTTGTTCAGGTGAGGCAAAACTTCATCAAACAAGACCTCTTTGCATTAGCTGTGGGCATAATCACCAGAGACAAGCTTGTAGATTTAAAAATGCCATTTGCCTTCACTGTCAAAAGAAAGGGCACTCAGCTAAAGTGTGTAGGGCTCTTTTACCACCACTTCAGAGCCCCAATTTTCAAAATACCAGGGAAAAAGGAACAGCTCATTATGAAGACTGCTTTACGTTAGATAGGCAGGATAGAAACATTACAGCTGTACTAGGACAAGCAAATAAATTAGAGAATTTTTTTTGTAACTGTGAAAATTGAAATCAGGCCCTGCAAAATAGAAATTTTCTATCTATTGTTTCTTGGAGTACTATTAAACGCCTGGTAATACAGATGCCAAAAAGATGGTTACAGCCCTGCAACCTTCACCTCAGAGAGTACCGATCAAATCTGGTGCCAGTCATCAGAATACATAAATTCTGCATAAGTTTCCAAAATTTTGTGGGGAAACTTCCATTAATAATTGTGGAGGGCTCCTATCCCAGTTTTTGGGGTTAGAATGGTTTAAGTTATTGGGATTGGGAATCAGTGACATCAATTCCATACAGGAATGTAATTTAGATCATTTGTTACAGGATTTTAAAGATGTTTTTGATGGGGCCCTGGGGAAATATACTGGCACCCCTATTTCCTTCAACCTGGATCTTCAGGTTGTGCCTATCAGACTCAAGCCTAGGAGTGTTCCCTTTGCCCTTAAACCAGTCGATCACTCAAAATGGGAAATCTCAATAGTAACACCTGTGAAGGCTGATTGATCAGTCTGGATCTGTGCAGATTACAAATGTATGCTCAATAAAACACCACAGATACACTCCTACACTGTGCCTGTGATTCAACATTTAATACATTCCTTAGGTAACAGCAACATTTTCACCACTTTAGACCTTTCACAGGCCTATCAACAGTTGCCTGTGGATGACATGACTTTGTGCTGAGACGCAAAGCATCATCTCACAGAGGGGCTTTTAGGTGCAGGCAACTCCAATTTGGAGTTAGTATGGCCCTAGGCCTTTTTCAAAATTTGATGGAACGCATATTGCAAGGGATACAAGGTGTATACCATACTTTGATGACATATTGATAGCTGCCACATCTCAAAAACAACTTTACGCATAGTTCTCACTAGGCTACAAAAGGTAGGACTCAAAGTAAAGAAAGATAAATGTAAGGTGAGGGTCAGCAAGATAGACTTCCTAGGTTATTCCATTGATGCTGCTGGTCTCCATCCCATTGAATGTAAAATCACTGTCATCCAAAAGGCACCAACTCCCCAAAACAAAACTGAGCTCCAAGCATTTCTGGGGCTTTTAAACTTTTATGCATTTTTTTTTACAAGGCAGCTCTGGCAGAGCCTTTACATAGATTGCTAGATAAAAATGCACCCTGGGTCTGAGGCCGGAGGCAGGCTGCAGCATTTCAGGCTGTAAAATCTCTTCTGACCTCAGATAGTATCTTAATCCAATTCAATGAGCAGTTACATCATGCAATGCTTCCAAATATGGCATAGGGGCAGTCCTGAGCCACAAATTGCCCACTGGCAGAGAAGCCCCAATAGCCTTCTTCTCCAGAACTTTTGCTGCTGTGAAGCGTAACTATAGCCAGACTGACAAGGAGGCTCTTGCTATGGTGGCTGGTGTAAAGAAGTTTCATGAATACTTATATGGCAGACACTTTGAACTCGTGACAGACCACAAACCATTACTGGGTTTATTAGCTGGGGACAAGCAGACACCCCATGTGTTGTCACCACGCATGAATTGTTGGACTGTGTTTCTGGATCCTATAACTACACATTAACACACTGGGCTGGAAAGAACTTATGTCATGCTGATGCGTTGAGCCGCTGTCCTTAGCCAACTATTGTCAATGACCCAGCTCCTGCGTCATCTGTATTGCTGATAGATGAATTCCAGACTCCAATCACCACATCAGATGTTGCCAAGACATCTACACAGGACAAGGTAATCTCACAAGTGTTGGACTGGGTTAAAATAGGGTGGCCCACACAGCCCAATTCTAAAGAATTCCAGCCTTTCTGAATATGACAACATGAATTTTCAGCACAAAGGGGATGTTTGTTATGGGGGTGCAGAGTACCATCCACCTTACACAAGTAGGTATTGGAATTTCTTCATGAAGGGTACCCTGAAATTGCTAAAATGAAAAGCCTAGCTCATAGCTATTGTGGCTCCAACTAGATAAAGACGTTGCTAACTGGGTCTCTGGGTGCCAGCCCTGCCAAGTCTCACATCCTGCACCCCCAAAAGCAATGCCTACTTAAAATGTCTTGGTCAAGGATACACATAGACCTAGCAGGCCCATTTCAGGGTAGAACATTTTTTGTAGCTGTGGGTGCTTATTCTAAGTCGCTGGAGGTTGTACCCATGTCATCCACCACTTCAGATGCTATCATCAGAACTCTTAAAAAGTTATTTGCAACACATGGCCTATTAGACCTTCTGGTGTCAGATAATGGTCCTCAATTTACTGCTGCCAACATGGAATTATTATTGGTGGGACTGGGCATCAGGCATGTCCTCTCAGCTCTTTTTCATCCTGCATCCAATGGGCAGGCAGAACGCATGGTGAGGTCTGCCAAAGAAGCTCTGACCACAATGGGCCCGGGTGATTGGGAATCCAAGGTGGCTAAGTACCTGTTGGTACAGCTTGTTACCCCAAGTCTTACCATGGGGTAACAGTCCAGCAGAATTATTAATGGGCCAGTGCCTCCAAACCCATTTAGATAGGCTGCACCCCAATTATGCCCCTGACAACATCTATGAACCAAAAATGAACCTCAAAACAATTACAGAGGGTGATTTGGTCTTTGCCAGGAACTATGGGGAAGTGCCATTATGGATGCCCGGAAAGGTGGTGAGTGGTAACTGGATCCAATTCTTACAGGATATTATTGGATGATGGGAGACTGTGGCGTCGGCACATTGACCAGTTGAGAAGTCGCCCAGCTGACCTTAGAAACACCAAGGAGTCCTACAATGATGCAATGTCCACACCAAGGCTGAATACACTAAATCCCTGCCTGCTGAGGCCATGCAGAATTTATCATTGCAGTTGGAGTCAGGCCTTTCGGAGTGATCCGACAGCAATATTCTACCTGCCGCTAAGTTCAGCACTCCCAGTAGAGTGGAAGCCTAACCAAGAAACAATCCACAAGGGCTGACAAACTCCAACCCAGCAACTAACTATCCAAGTGAACAAACTTTGATGTTCCCACTGCGAAGATCTTCGAAGAACAGGTGGCATATCTCCAGGATTACGCATGCACCATCCAAGAAAGGAGGAGTATTGTAAACAAATCTTCAGTCAAGTCCACAAAAGAAACAGGAAACAGTGCAACAGCTGATTGGCTGCCAGGTCTGACAGTGCTCAATAAAAGAAGCACGGTCAGACGTAATAAGCTGTCGCCTGTCAGCCGCAGTGTTAGTGTGTGGTTTGTCATTTTAAACCCTGTTAGCTATTAATAAAAGAGTTATTCTGAATCCTCTGGTCTGTCTTGGTTATTCCCACTCTAATTTAACAATTATAGTTTCTTCTTTTTTCAAGGAGCTCAGCCAGCAGGAGTTTCTGTACAAGAACTCTGGGAGGAGATAAGATGAGAACAAGCATATACAATGCCTTTTCTTTATTTTTCAGTCTATCTAACTCATTGCTTATTTCTACCTAAACCTTTGGTACATCCTAGATTGCCTTCTGTGACTTCAGCTTCTACAGACGAACACTGATTTAAACTTAATGATATTTGCAACCAGAGTTTAAGGATATCAGGGTGGGGCAGGAATTAAAAAAAGCAAAATAAATTTCCATGTGTATAAAAAAGAGCAAATTTTCTAATTACACAGTTACAGCCATCATCTTGACTTCATTGACCCTATTCTAGAAGCTCCTGCCTGGTTTGTAATTTGGATAGAAGAGAATATCTGTTGCTCAGGGTTGAACTTGGTGCTTTTTAAACTTGATGGTTTTCTTACAGACATTTCATTATCAAACTAGATAACTTCAGTGTTAATCAGGAATGAAGTTTATTCTTATTTTTATATACTAGTGGTTTGCCCTGTCAGTGTTGATGGGAATGGTCTTGGCAGTTCCTTGATTAGGCTATTGTTTACTTCTTGATTATTGGTTGTGGTGGTCTCCCATGGAAAGAATGAGACACAAGTTGGTATACTTGGGATGGGAGCCCAGAATAAAATTCCAGTGCTTCCTTTTATTGAGATTTTTGTGCATAGTAAGCAATTGCATTGTGGATTAATAATTAGATATAGTACAGGCTTGTTTGCAGTTGTCTAAGCTGCCTCTTTGTTTGTATTTGTTCTTATTGTTCTCTTTTCTTTGTACTATCTTAGTGAACTTTAGACAGGCATGAATGTATAAGGCATTATATTAATCATTGCTCAAGCTCAGGCCAAAGTTTATTCCCACAATTGGTCTAGTGTTAGTCTTGATGTTACATTCTGCTTATATGAGTGTTGATTGCTAGTGGGAAATGTTCTGTGTTTTGATTTCCATTTTGACTTTTTTCAATGGTAGGTAGATGTTATTTATCTCTATGTGCCTATTTATGGCTGATTTGTCTGAGTAGCAAACTTTCAAGAATTCTGTGGTGTTTTGGAGTTGAATTGATCTAGAATGTTCAGAGTTTCCCAACTGAAACTACAGATGACACTGCTGTGAAATTAAGGAGCTTTTGTCATGTTTTCTGACTGCTGGTTAGTATTCATGGATCTGCTCTGCTAGCCTTCTGCTTGTTTGTCCTATATACAGTCCTTACATTGTATATTATGACACCTGTTTTTTCTTCTGGGGTTCTGGATCTTTTGGTTTACTTAGGATGTTTTGGAGGGCTTTAGTTGTTTTTTGTGCTGTGGTGATGCCATGTGATTGTAATAATTTGACAGTGGTTTCTGAGGTGTTTTTGATATATGGCAGTGTTATCCTTTTCATAGCTTGTGTTGGTTATGCTATGTAAAGTTGAGCATGTAGGCACTTTTCAATAATAAAATTACATGGGTATCCATTTTGTTGGAAGACATTGTATAAAAATAATTTGTTTCCTTCTGATGTTCAGGGTTGTGGTAGTGTGATAAGTTCAGATTCTTTTCATTGTAATCTCAGTCTTTATTATATCACATATAAGAATGTAGATTTAGGTGATTAAACAGTTTTGTATATCAATATTGTTACTAGTACTTTTCCTCCTCCTCCTCTTCCTCCCCCCCTCTTCCTCCCCCTCCTCCTCCTCGCTCCATTAATAGCAACTACTGCTTATAAAGTATCAGGACTGGCTGTAATTCCTAAGATTTAGTTTTTTTGTGTGGCACAGTTTCTTATTCTCTTCTAGCTTTGTTTTGGTGGACTGTAAAATTTCACTTACCACTAGAAACAGAAACAAGACTTTTATCTCACCAATCTGTTAGAACAATGGTTGTCAACCAGTAGGCTGGGGACCACTGGTGGTCTGCAAGAAAATTTGGTGGTCTGCAAGAAATGTCACCCCCAAAGCACCCCCCAAAGCAATTAATCCAAGTGGAGTAGGAACACAAGGCTGCACCACCCACATGGCCCACACGTTTGCATTGCTTGCATTGCGAACAACATGAGGTAGTGAGGGGAGGGGGAAAGGGTAGAGGGGGGACTTGCCCCGCTCACCCCATGGGCCTTGCCTGGCCACTTCTTTCTTCTTCTGCTTTTGGCTGCATGCAGGGAAAGCAGCAAAAGTCTTTCTTTCTCTCCCCCCATCTTTGCCAGAAATGAGTCTTTGGGATCCTGCAAGGCATCCTGTTCCAAGAGGCTATGCCAGTGCAACAAGTCTCACAAAGACTCATTTCTGATAGAGTTTGGAGGAGAGAAAGGAAGATTTCTGCTGCTTTTCTTGCATGAAGCCAAAAGTCTCTCTCCCCCTCCCCCGGAGAACGGAGCTGGAGATGGTAAAGAATCATCGATCGGTAGGAAAATAGGGTGGGGAATTTTCCTGCAGACTTTTTGGGGGTGTTTCCCAGGGTCTCTGGTCTGCGGGATTTAAAATTATGAGTTTGGTGGTCCCTGAGATCCAGAAGGTGGACCTCAAGGACCCCTGTGTTAGAAGAACATTAACCAATTTCTATTGAGAAGGCCTTGAGGGGAGCACTAAATTACAGAATTATACTTTTTCCAAGTATTACTCATAGGTGAAGAACTTTGTGAGTTTGGATTGCAAATACTCTGAATAGCTTATTTATTAATTTTTTTTTTAAAAAAGGGTTTATTGCTTCTGGTATTGGTCTAAACAAGAAAATCATTGCAATAATATTGGCTTAATCATGCCTAAATCAAAATAAGATCACATAAAATAAATGCAGCACATTATCCCAAGATCTTGTTTCTTGCTACCCTTGTTAAAAATATTCGATACAGCAGAGATAGCAAAGCAAATGAAACATTAAATATGATTTTTAATAAATTATAAAAACCCATTCTCACTAAATTAGTGTACACCTTTAGTTATAAAGGAAATCCCACTGAAGGATAGGGGATCCTATGCCTAGAATGTCTTAATAACTGAGAGACAGGAGTGTGATTAAATATTGGATTACGGCTATGATGAGAGCCATGGTCATGGAAATGTATAGGGTGACTTTTGGTCAGCTGCTATTTTTCAGCCCACCTCACCCCAGCACAAAATTGTTGCTGTGCTGAGATATTGAAGAGGGAGTATTATGCAAATTACTTTGAACTCCTGGAAAAATCTAATGAATAAGAATTTTAAAAAATCTGATATACCAGATATCTACAGATATAATTTACTATTTTAACATATTAGGTTTAGTCGTTGAGTTTGTATACGTTGCATTGCTAATAAAGACAAAGCAGTCCATCTAGAACTCCCATATGCATAAATAGTAATGCAAATGATACTATGGGTTTAATCTAGAATAAGAATTCCTGTAGTTTGTTATTGACAATTATTATAAAATGGCTTTCAGAATACAGTGGCTTTCTACTAATTCAAACTGAACCCATGGCTCCGAGGCTAAATACATTTTTTTCTTGTTTTTTTTTCTCCTTTAATAAAAGGACCTAAAAATCTCACAGATCAGAATTCCACTTACAAACTGAGAAGTTCATATGAAGGACACAATAACACTGGTCACCTCATTAATTTATGCTGGTCTAATACCTTTAAAGAAGGAAGTTTCATTTGGCTATCATAATACATACTGATCTAGTCACTTTTTATACTGTATACCAAATCCTTTATTTAAAGCCACATAAGCTAATGTCCATTTTTATACTTCAGGGAAATCAATTCCATAAATTGTTTATGCATTGCAAGAGGAAATATTACCAATTGTTTTTTCTCCAGTCCTTCTCCTAATCAAATTAATGTTAAGCAGTGCATGGTTAGAACCATGATTCATCCTGGATAATGTAAAATAATAAAGAAAAAGTATCTTAGTCATGAACAGAAAGTTTTCACTCACTGAGCAACACAGTGGTAGGCTATACATGCCAGGGGTTAGAAGGCAGGCATTGACAAGTTGAAGGACTCCAGATATTGTTGAGTTTAGCACCTTTATTATTTTTTAGGAAATAACAAATAATAATATTGCTGAAATGACTATTACCAATATTGAATTCATACCACCATGAGAAACATTTTCAAAAATTCTAAGGAGAAAATGAAACCTGCTGCATGTATATAGGTCCTGCATTAATATAGATCCTATATTCATTGTTATTGCTATAATCGTGGGGGGAAAAACCCATAAGAAGACAAACTTTCAGTGAGCAACATGTCACATTACTGAGAAGGAAAAACGTGGATTGCCAAAGACTATTGTAAAGTGTTTGGGCAAGTGAAAATTAATGAGGACTCAAAGCTTGATTCAGAGCAACACCCAATATTAGAGACTTGAAGTAAGAGAGGAAGAAAGTTCTATAACGCTATGTATGTAATAAGTACTGTTAGATTGCATGTAAAACATCAAGGTGTGCAATAATTAAACCCTATTTTTCAATAACAGTCTGTAAATTAAGCCTTTTTGCAGACATTAGTTTAGAATGGCTTCTTGAATGCAGGAATACTTGAATATTTGGAATGGTTCATAAGAGGGGGAAAGGAAGGACTGATTGATGAAATTTACATATTTTTTTCTATTCTTAAGGACTAGTAATTGATAATTAATTGGAAGCTAAGAATCTCTGGATGCTAATATGCACCAAGTTGGCTTGCCTACTCTTTCAAATATACAGCTCTAATTATTATAATCTGGGATATACTAATTTTTTGTCAAATGGCACATTTCCCAGGTAGAGACTTAGATAGATGCCAGCTTAAGGGAAAAAAGTAGCATTTGTTAAAACTTAATTACAAGAACAAGCAAGCAACATAAATAGCCAAAGTAGAACTGTACTTTTGGATGATGCTTCATCATTTGGATGATGCCTTCATCATATTAGCATACTTCAAGTTTCAGTGGGAAAGGGGGTAAGATGAATTCACAGAAAATGAATTCCATCTTCAAAGAAAAAGATGACTAGTTTTCCCAGGAAGCCAATTTTTTAAATATGTCATCCCCACTTGACAAGCTGAGATGGATTTTTCATCTGTCAGTATTTCACATCAAATGAGCATTCTTGATTCTTGAAACCTGATATTTCTGCCACTTCTATTCCTGGTTTTCACCATGAGGTTAGGCTTGTTGCTTCTTTTTATTATGAATATGGCACATTCTGTGTGTTTCTTCTGTGCCTCATTTTCATGCTCCAGCTTTTTCCTATTCTATTCCAGTGGTTAAGAAAGAGCTTATTGCCTTTTCTTCTTTACTTCAGTGCACTCCAGCATTCTGAAGTATTCATCCTGATGGTCCATCAGAGAACAGTGATGGTTTTTCAGCATTACTTTTCAAAACACATTACAGATATTCATTGGTGTAGATGGTCTGGCAATGTGAGTAATAAAAATGCTTCTTATCTTGGTAGAAAAGTAGATGGGTTCCTCTATGACTGATAAAGCTTCACACACACAAACACACACGTACAGAAGAGAAATATCTGGGTTATAGCTGCATTAAAAATGGAGTCCACTGTTAACTTGTATCATCTTTTTAACAATTCTTGCATATCTTGCTACTTTTTTCCCCTTCTGGGAAAATACATCTATTTCCTAAACCCTAAGAAAGAAATATTAAGATTCACTATAGAACTATAATTGATTGGGGGGAAATATGTTTCTTAAATCCTATAGGATCCATGTGTTGACAATCATATATGTTTACACCACTGGAATGTTTGGTCATGTGCAATTAATGTGTGTGTGTGTGTATGTATACATACATACATACACATACATACACACACACTCTAATTATATAGCTATATGGATATCTTCCTCCAGATTCTGATATCCAATATTTGTGTGTGTGGGGGGGATTGGTTCCTCATTTGCCTAGTGGCAGCAGCAGCTTGGTGCTCAAACGGGCATCTGGACTTCATCATAGACATCTTGGCCTTCTGTCTCATCAAAAGTCAGCTCAGTATCCTCAGCATCCAACTGGAAGAGAAATACATTTAGAAGCTACAGTAGTGTGGCTAAGAAAACAGAGTGCTATACTTAAACCTTGAAACTCTTGATTTTTTTTTTCATTTGTCAAGGATTAAGTAGTTTCAAATAGTCATTACATATGAAGCCGGCTTATATAGAATCAGATGATTAATAAGCTATTTCATAATAATTAATAAGTTAGCTAGTACTATTTACTTCATTGGTGTGCAATCTTTAGCACTACATTTGTAAGAGCTACTTTCTCCAAGCCTTGGATTTGCTTTCAGTGGCTCTCCAAAAGTGACTAACAAAGTCCAATATTCAATAAAACACTGAAAAATGAAATGAAGAATATCAACTATATGGGAAACAGCTGTGATAACTGCAGTTAATTATATTTTACTTTTAATTAATTTTAAATCAATGAAACCTAATTTAGATTTGATACTGTCTTCACCCACTTCATTCTGGCTCTATCTACTTTGAAAAATATTGCTTCTAACATTCCACCTAAAGATTAAATATAGAACTAGAGATTAAAAAATGGCAACTCTCCAAGGCCGAAAGGCAGAGGTATCTATCTATCTCAACCCCTCTGTTTCAAAACACATGATTTTCTGCTAAGCATTTAGATCATGATGGAAAATATATTCAAGTGGACACTAAGAGGTGACAGAAACTTAATGGCACATATAATGGTGCTCATTATCACTTTCAAAGCCCTGCATGGCTTGGGACTAGATTATTTGAAGGGGCTGTCTTTTCCCAGTTATATCTACCCACCCCAACAGAGGCAGGGAGTGTTATGGATTCCCTTTCCCAAGAAGATCCATCTAGCATGACCAAGCAGAAGGGACTTCTCCAAGGTGGCTTTTATCCTATGAAACATCATCCCTGCGAAGATAAAATTGGCCCCAACCTTGGCATTCTTTCACAAGGCCTCAAAGATGTGGCTTTGCCAATGGCTGTGGTAACCTCTGGAACCCATCAAATGGTTTATTTGATTGTTGTTATTGGAGAGTGGGAAGTTATTTCTTTTTATTGTTTTTGTATTGAGCTTTTATCCTTGTAAGCCACTTGGAATCACTGAGAGTGAATTGGGCAGCCATATATATTTTCTTAAATAATAAATAAACAAACAATGTTGTTATTTCACCAATTCATATATATTCAACTCTTCTATATGGTTCCTTATCCTTATGTTGCGGGGCATCCTCATTAGTAGTGATGAACTGAAGTGCATAGAAATTCATTGATAAATTCCTTTTAGTGCTAAATAACCACAGACTAAAACAATGCAAATTCTTTGTGTTCTCTCAGATATATCAAATTCTGAATCCAGACACAAAAGGAACTTTGGGCCCAATCTAAGTCTGAGCTGCCAGATATGGACATGAGTATGTTTCCTCAATCATGCCATTCCACCATGATTAACAAAAGCAGTGAGTGCTTTATATGTACTACGTTGTAATTTGGGGAAAACTGAGGGCATAATCTTATAGACAATTTTGCTAGACATTAAAATTTAATAAAATTTAAAGGAGACACAACCAGTGACAGATAATGCTAACAGAACACCCAAGCATATGAACATGCTGCTTGTAGCCCTGTTCTAATAGAGAAAATACTACTGAAGGGGAACATTATGAATTGTGGAAACTATAGCAGCATAGGAGAAGATTATTTTTTTATATTGCAGCACCATCGCCACAACAGCCAATAATATAGCTTCACATTATACATGAAACATTTTTTCACCAAGTTCAGTAGGAAGGAAAAGCATGATGACCTCTGCTTCTAATATACCTCATAGGAAAAAAAAGATTCATTCACCTTGCATTATATCCACACAGAAAGACAGGCTGTTCTTGGCTTTCTCATTCATACACATCTATAAGCATCCAAGACAAGAGGTTGGGCGGGCCAACACATAAACCATTTGGTCTTGTACTTCAGCGCTCTTTCTCAGAGATAGAAAAATCTATTCCACCTGGGCATTAAAAGTGATCAAGGTGGATGTGGCTACACCTCATGAGATTGTCCTCTAACTTGCATGCTTTGACAAGTTATTCTGATTGGCGCCATGGAAATTATTGGTGTCATGAAACCTTCTGGGATGATTCCAAGAGAAGCTGCGTGAAATTGTCCATCTCAGATGCTAATTTTTTTTTTTTTAAATGTTGACTATATCATAAGTGCTAAATTGAGAGACAGCACATGCACATTAGTGACGCTTCTTACATGTTTCTGCAGCCTTTTTTTCTTAGAAAAACTCTGCCCTGCCCCTGATCATTCTTTTTATCCATAAATGTGGCCAATTCCCTGTTAAAGCTCTTCACATTGGTGGCTGTGACTACATTTCAAAGAAAGAAATTGCAAACTTTAAATTTAAAGAATTGAATGTAGACATATTTCTCTTGAGCCCACCATCAACTGCTTTGGGCAGGCCTGCATTTCAGAAGTTTTGAGGAAATAATCTGGGATATATTGCTATATTAATTGTAGGAGCACAGAGTACTCTTTTCTGGAAGTGGGTATGGTTTCTTTCAGGAAAGTCATTATTGACCTGCAGGTTATAACACTCAGAACTGCACTTTAAGATGGGCAGCCACACAAATCTTTTAAACAAAGAAATAATTAAATAGGTATATAAGTATCCTATCAGAAGTTCCCATTGCTGAGGGAGAAGAGAGAGCACAACAATACTTACACACTTGAGCTCAATGTCTGTGAAAATGACAGGGAGCAAGAAGTATCGAAGAGGGACAGTCAGGATGAGTATAAACGGTAAGGCAAGAGAGGCTGGGCTTGTTTTCACTCCCCACAGCAATCCTAGGCAGAGAATCTGGGTGAGGGTGAACATGTGCATATGCCAGGTCTTTACCTTTGGGAAGAAAAGAAACAGGAACAATTGGCAATGTTAGCAGCTCTTTCCTTCAACCTCTGGCCAGAACCAATATTTGCCTGGCAATGGCATTTAATTGATACATGGGTTAGTATATATGTATGAATGGCACACTGTGCAAATACGTATTTTTTTCTTGTTGCAATGTTTATGTCCAGCCATTGAGATTTGTTAACCATAGGACATGACACACAATTGTGTGAAAATATTTGTTATTTTATGTTTTAAGTGTTTTTATATTCTTAGTACTGTAAGCCACCCAGAGACACTGACTTTGATGGATAGTTGCAGAAGTGGAATAACTAGTAAATTAGTAAAGTAAAGCTCAGCCATCAAAATTTCAACTGAAAGGATAGCACAAATTATGGCTAAATCAGGTATGTGAATTTAGCCATTATGGGCTATGGCTTAATGTAGGTTTGAACTTAACAATTGCGGTTTTTCAACAGGCTAGGCTTAAAACTAGGCATACCTCTCTATGAATCATGATCAAATAACCAAAAGCATTAATCTGTTGAACTCTGGCCTTCACATGCCTCCAAGATCTTATGCAGAGGCCTTTCCCAGGCCTGCTACTGTAATGAGAGAAATTCTGGCAGGGGTTTTACTTAAAAATTCTGCTTCCATAATACTCCAGTCATAGCCTTCTAAATTGGAAGACATATATGCTTAAGCTTTGATAAAAGAATCTGTGATGCTTCTGATCAAGCTTTCATTTGGTGTTGTAAATTGCCTAGAATCACTCAGGTGAGATGGATAGTGTGGAAATGTAATAAACAAACAAATAAATACTTCAGTGAAATAGGTAAACAAAGCTCAGAAAGAAGTATATATTTCCATTACATCTTTGACTTGTCTGTAGACACTTCCACATGGCACTGTTTCACTCTCCCAACCCCTCCCATGATTTGAACGTGGCTATATAATCATTTGAATGCTTGCCAATTTATTTGCAACACTGAATACAAGAAAGAAATTTCAACTTCAAGCCATCCAGTAGCAGAGGGCAAAAAACTTTTGATTGCTGCTTTGCTCCTTGCCCTACAGCTGTTCCTGGTACAATCAAAATCTACAACACATAAAAAATAGAGCAGTGAATAAATTGCTTCTCTAGTCTCAGGTTTTCTAGCCAAGCTCTTTTTCCAGTAGCTATAATCATGGTTATAAGGTTGTAGTATAAACCCTCATGTATGGGCATTGGAAGTCAGAGCTACAAGCTCACTTGTATCCAAAGGCAGAATGAAGCAAGAATTTTGATGTGGACTGTTTACATAAGCAGGGGGAATCAGCACAAATAGGGACTTTCTATTTACAAGGTAGAAAAACTACCTAGAAACTGATAAGAAAGATCAAAATCTAGTTTACTGATATGACCATGAAATTTGATTTCAGATGGGAAGTGATAGGATAAAACGAGAGTTCCTGTAAATTGGAAAATGATTCGCCTTCAAATTTTGCAGAATCCCAACGTTACAAATTGTAAAACAGTTTTCCATTTGCACTACAGCAAATGCAGAAGAAGATGAGCTTGGTTTCCCAAGAAGATAGAAGTAATATTAGCACTATGTGGAAGTCATAAACAAGATCAGGGACTAATATTTAGGCAGCAAACTTCTTGAATCATAAATTTATCTGTTTTCCCCACTTCAGCAATTTTCAAGAAAAATGTAGGAGTTATGCTTTCAAAGCTTACTTTTGTAACATAAGGCACATCTGGATGGTATTTGGGTGGCTTCAGCATGAGAAGAATGCGGTCATATAGCTGAATGCCATTGAGAGATGTCACCCCCATGTAGAGAAAGATACCAAAGAGTACTGCAAGTGGAATCAGCTTCAAGATGGGTTCCATGAGTATGGACAGGCCTGTAGATAAGCAAAAGACAATGTTGTGGACTAAAGAGATTTAATTTTAAAATTTTAATGTAATTAAAGATTATACAATGCACACGCATCACCCCATTGGAATGGAACAATTGTAACATTCTCCTTCCCAATCAGAAGAGATAAGGAAAGTAAACTTGTCTACCATTCTTCTTACTCATATCGGTTGGGGACCAGAAGATATTCTCAAGTGGAGCACAAAGTCAATAGTCAGTCTTCCTAATGACTAGGGTCCAGTTTTGGTTTATCAAAGGTATATATTTCCCCTGAATGTGAGAGCTGTCTTTTTTGCATATTGGGTTAAGCAATTTCTACATCCAGCTATAAAAATGATCACAACTTCTTGTAATAACAGTAGGAACAGGTAAATTGGCTATAATAGGAAAAAGGAATTTCTCAAAGCTCATATATTTATAACAGATAATCAGAGTTGGAAGGGACCTTATAGGTCATCTAGTCCAACCCCCTCCCCAAGCAGGAGACCTTATACTGTTTCTGACAAATGGCAGTCCAATCTCTTCTTGAAAGTCTCAAGTGATGATGCTCCCACAATTTCTGAGGGCAAGCTGTTCGATTGGTTGATTGTTCTCACTGTCAGAAAGTTTCTCCTTATTTCCAGGTTAAATCTCTCCTTATTCAGTTTCCATCCATTATCCCTTGTCTGGCCTTTGGGTGTTTTAGAAAATAGCTTGACCCCTTCCTCTCTGTGGCAGCCCCTCAAATATTGGAACACTGCTATCATGTCTCCCCTGGTCCTTCTCTTCACTAGACTAGCCATGCCTAGTTCCTGTGACCATTCTTGATATGTTTTAGTCTCCAGTCCCCTAATCATCCTGGTTGTTTTTCTCTATACTTTTTCTAGAGTCTCAACATCTTTTTATAGTATGGTAATCAAAACTAAGTGTGGTCTTACTAAGGCTTTATAGAGTGATATTAGTACCTCACTTGATCTTGATTGTATCCCTCTGTTAATGCAACTTAGGACTGCATTAGCTTTTTTGGCTGCTGCTGCACACTGCTACCTCATATTTAGCTGGTTGTCCACTAAGATTCCAAGATCCCTCTCAAAGTTACTGCTATTAAGCCTGGTTTCACCCAGGCCTTTCTTTTTTCTACATTGAATTTCATTTAGTTAAATATGGCCCAGTGTTTTAGTCTGTCAAGATCCATCTTGATCTTGAGCCTATCTTCTTGAATATTAGCTATTCCTGCCAGCTTAGTATCATCTACAAATTTGGTAAGTTCCCTTTTATTCCCTCATCTATGACGTTAATGAAGATATTGAAGAGTACTGGGCTAAGATGGAACCTTGTGGCACCTCACTGCTTACTTCCCTCCATGTAGACATAGACCTATTAACGATACTTGTTGAGTACTGTTTCTCAGCCATTTGCGAATCCATCTGGTGGTGATGCTATGCATTCCACATTTTTCTAGCTTACCAAAAAGTAGATTGTGGTCTACTTTGTCGAATGCCATGTTGAAATCTAAGTATATTATATCCACAATATTTCTCTGTTCTACTAATTTAGTCACTATGTTGAAGAATAAGATTGGTTTGGCATGATCTGTTTTTAACAAACCCATGCTGACTGCTATATTACTTCTTGTTTCTAGATGTTGGCAGATTGGTTTTTTTATTATCTTTTTTAGTATCTTCCCGGGTATTGATGTTAGGCTGATTGGTCTGTAGTTTCCTGGGTCTGGTTTTTTCCCTTTTTTGAAGATGGGAACCACAACAGCTCTTTTCCAGCCCTCTAGTAGTTCCCTGGTGGTCCAGGATTTTTGAAAGATATGGTGCAGTGGTTCTGAGATGACCTCTGCCAGTTCCTTTAAAACTCTGGAATGTAATCTGTCAGGCCCCGGTGATTGTGTTCATCAAGATCAGATAGGTGTTCTCGTACTATTTCTTTTGCTTATTTTAACTTTTATTTCTGGTTTGTCTATTACAGTTATGTTTTTGGTGGGTTGAGCTATAGTTTGTTTTGTGTGAAGACGGATGCAAATAATGAGTTAAGCAGCTCTGCTTTCTCTCTGTGGCCTGTTACTTCCTTGCCATTTTCTCTCTTTAGTGGACCAACAGTTTCCTTGATTTTTTTCTTGTTATTTATATGTTCGAAGAAACTTTTTTTATTATCTTTGACTTTTGTTGCAAGTCTTTGTTTGTTCTGAGCCTTTGCTTTCCTGACTTCGTCTTTGCAGATTCTGACTATCTGCTGATATTCTGCCTTAGCTGTATGTCCTTCTTTCCATTTTTTGTAGTTGTCCTTTTTTTTTCTTTCAATTTGCCAGAGAGATCTTTGAGCGGCCATGCTGGTTTTTTCTTGGATTTCTTGTTTTTTTGTTTTCTCAGTGGTATTGTGCTGGTCTGGGCTTCTATAACTTTGATTTAGTTCAATATATATACTGCAACTAAGCCTTAAGATAATACACAGGAGGTTCAATTCTTATTACAGGTAATCCTCGACTTACAACCACAACTGAGCCCAAAATATCTGTTGCTAAGCAAGACAGTTGTTAAGAGAGTTTTGCCCCATTTGACAACGACCTTTCTTGCCACAGTTAAGTAAATCACTACAGTTGTTAAGTTAGTAACACAGTTGATAAATTAATCTGATTTCCTTTCCTTGACTTTGCTTATCAGAAGGTTGCAAAAGGTAATCATATAATCCTGGGATATTGTACTGCAATTGTCATAAATACATGTCAATTGCTAAGAGACTGAATTTTGATCACATGACCATGAGAATGTGAAAAATGTTCATAAGTCACATTTTCAATGCTGTTGTAACCAGTCTCTAAACAAATGATTGTAAGTCAAGGACTACCTGTATCTACATTTACCATCTACTGTACTTTTTTTAAAAGGCACATCAGTTATTCTTTAACATGAACAAGTAGGTTGTTTTAAGCTAATCCTTTGACAATCATTTAATGTGTTGGTGGTTACCTTTAAAGTCTTATATATCATAGGATAAGATTACTTCAGGAACTGCCTTCTCCCAAGAATCTTTGCTCAACCCATATGCTCTGTCAGTGACGGTTCTTTGTTTTAAATCTTGTCATCTTATGGGATCCTAAGAAAAGTGCCTTTTTTTGATTGCCCCTACTACATGGAATCATTTCCCACTAGCACAAATACACAATAGGCCCCAACTCTGGTTGCTTTTAGGAAAGTCCATAAGATCTGGCACTTTCCTCAGTCATTGGGGGCTGGGTGAGTGGGAGTCCCTCTTGTGGCTGTTTTGTTGTGTGCTTGGTTGCCATATTACATTTACATTTTATATTGTGGTAGAATGTAGATGGTTTTCAGTTTTTTTAAAATTATTGCTTGGTTATGTTGCATGCTGATCAGAGTTACACTGGCTGAGTTGGACAGTCTTATAAAACTTGAAATAAATAAAAATAAATACAGTCAATGGAATCTTTTGTAGAAGAACTCACCCACAAGAATAGCCACCAGGAAGCCAGTAACCCTCTGTTCCTTGACCTCCTGGATGCAGGGCTTTTCTCCTGGAAGGGTAGTCTTGGACATAACTGTCAGAGCATTAGCATGCGTGACAGTCCTCACTGTGGTGGCACTCAGCCAGGGCATACCCAAAAGTGGTGCAATACCTCCCATTCCAACAATAAGAAGGAGATCGAGATGGAAACCTGAACCCTTCACCATCTTCCTCTCAGGTTTGCTTACAATCAGCCTGAAGCAGCAGCAAAATTAAAATAGAATATTTATTTATTATTTTAATATTGTGTTATGAATCTGACATCTCTGACATCAGGATTTACCAAAAAATCTTTGTCAAACTTGTACATGCATATTTTATACTGGGGTTGATATGAAATCAATGTAAAGTTGGAACCACATAATCACCCATTTCTTTTCTAAATCCAGTAGGCATTTCTTTCATCCTGACTTCCTCTCCCCCCACCCTTTTTATCTACTGCATACCCTTTTGACATACTCCATTCTTGGGTCAATTGTTTTATCATTTTATCCCATCTTTTTCATCTTTCCCCCATTTCTTACGTGGTGATCTGTGTCTCCAAGAAGATGAGAATGAAAACCAGGAGAGCTGGCACAAGTGAAGCAAACATCATCCATTTGGGGAATTCATTTCCTAATGGATGGATAAACCAATCTCGCTTTTCAGGATTGGAGACTTGAAGGCCTTTGGGAACTTTCAATTTCTAGGAAAAGCAATAGAAGTAGAGAAAAATCAATGGATTCTAGAACTGTTAGTATCTTGCTCATCCGGATGTGGAAAATGTTGTGTATGTACCATAGTTAATAAAGTATGAGCTTGAGGTAAAGTGCAGGGTTCTGGCCCTGCACTTCTGATTGGCTGTTAGGCGGCCAGATCGGATTGGCTAGTTCTTAGGAATCCGATTGGCCCTTAACAGAGGATTCTTATTGGTTAAAAAAGCTAGCGTTCATAGCTCACTATTGGACAATTCTTACAAGGGTTGCCTATATAAGGCAGAGTTCACTGTTGTTGTTTTGAGAAGTCACTATGCAATAAAGAGCTGAAAGTTCACTATTCAGAGCTTGTCTCCAATTAATTCGACCCATGTCCAAGTACTTAACAGAAAACAGGATCATCACAGTCATTTAACATAATAAATATTTTCCCTTCAGATATGGATGCCAAAGGGGAAGATTGGATGGGCTTTGTGGATTTGTTTTTGATTTTCCATTCACTACAAGATCTCTGATGCAGTATAAGAATTTTTCCATTGTCAATGCTGAAATCAGATTCAATGGCAATTGCAGCTAACTTCCATATATGGAATGGTGGGCAGATTGTCATTCTATTATTTTATTGTAAGTCTCTTAGCAAACCCTCTTGAACAACAATCAAGTTAACCATTCAAAGAGGACGATTGTGTATGAGCACCTTACTTCTCTTTTGCATTGAAAGGGCATTCAGCCCCAAACTGTTAAACTAGAAACAAAAGAAGTAGGGGGAAGGAGCTGCATTAAGAAATAAAAGAATTATTACCTGAGTGTAGGTATCTTTAATAAGATTGTCTGCCAATGTCATGATAAGGATGGCAATGGGGACACCAAAGTCACCAATCACCCGACGAAGCTGTCAAAAAATAAGTGCGTTAACAGGGCAGTAATGATTGGGGGATAGAGTAGGTTGATGTATCAGAAGTAGAGAAGAGATTCCCAGTCTCTAGATTGCTTTTCCATACTAGCATTTGAGAGAAAAGATAATAATGCATTAGAAAGTCTACTCTAAAATCCAAATCATGGTCTTCTTTATTTTTATGCATAGTAAGAACAGGGGACTTTTAAAAACTGTTCTTAGAGGAAATTTCCCCATCAGCAGCTAGTAGAACTTTCACAATGTCACTCAGCCATCACTGTAAAGTCTATCCTCATTTCTATTATTTTGGCTCAGTTATGGTTCAATGACTATAAAGAAATTGCTAGTGTGGAAATGACCACACACTCAGCTATTCATGCAGGATTGAAATACTTGGTCCTTCAAATATTGTTCTCCCAGCAGCCCCAGCAATTGTGGGCAATTGTCAGAGATCTGCAAATTATAATTCAGCTTTACCTCAAAGTTCCTGTATGAGTGCTAATATATTATTTTTTAAAACCTAAATGTTGGAACAGACATTGGAGAAGGAAATACAATTGTAATCTTATAATATTATATTGGGACTTTCATCTGAAATATATCAAGAATAAATTGTGCAAATTTATGTTCATTTTGCTACTTGCCAATATATGCACTATATAAAATAAATGGCACATTTCTCTTGCAACGCAATACATTCTGGGTGGATTTATACAAAAATTCCATTTTAACTGAGATTGATATTCTGATTAGCAAATATGATAGAATGGTAGTCTTACTGAATTTCATAGAGATTACTTTCAGGCTTTTAGTCCATGTCTATCTGCATCATAGCTACATCTATGTCCTTGGAAGTAATCCTTGTGAATTCTATTATATAAAATTGCAATGCTAAACACAATAAGAAAAAAGTTCTATAGCAAACTGAAGTCCCATTTGTTTAAAATCTATATATTTTCTTTTTTTGACTTCTAAGATTTCCCTATAGGCCTGTAATTTTTTAAATGTGCCTTTGTAGATTTACCCATTAGAAGGTAGATTTTTAAACTGAGAGCCTTATGCTCAATCGATATGTTTGTATGTTCATTACAAACCATCCAATCCTGTGGTTGTCCATGTAAATATCAGCTTGAATGTTGTAGAAAAGCAGCTTATTTTTATTTATTCCTGGAAGTCATCCAGTGAAATAACTTTTTATGGCTTATTAAAGCTATCAATTCAATTATTCAATAGCAAGACTATTTGAATTCAATAAGATTTATTTCCAGGTAAGTGGATTTCAGTCTATGTGAATTGCAGCTTCATTGATGATTACTTTGCATTTTCTATTATAATATTTGTAACTTAAGCTGATAATTAAAACCTTTCTCCCAGTATCTCCCAGCTTCAATTTATAGATACTTGATTCCAATTATAGATGGAACATAGCAGACTAAACTCCTGTAGGCAAGCACAGATTTAAGCTACTTTCTTTCAAAAGGCTAAGTAAAAATTCTATTTCATCCAAGCCCTAAGGACAATTTACCCTGCCAGGGAAAAAGCTGCTGTTTTTGAACTTCCGTAAGAAGAAAGCAATGAAAAATGTTCCTCCCATCAGCACAAGAGAAAGCAGAGCAGTATTTGGTACAGGTTCCCTTGGATCTTCATCTCTGGAAAAGGTGATGTTTTTATACACTTCTTTCAGAGGGTGCTCTTTAAAAATCTGCAATGGGAAGAAAATAGGCTTGAAAGCTGAGCAAGCAAAAAAAACAAAGTTTTGTGACAGTAAGATTATATAGTATGGACTCAACAGCTTATTGCTTAATGTGGCAGGGAAGTTCCTAGCCACCCCTACCTAACATAGTTTTAATGACCCATATGAAAGTGGTAGGTATAATATATAGATTCCACAGATTAGAACAGATCAGGTTTTGCTGATTTCTACAACATAGTAATAGTTTTAAGCATAACACTGCATTACTGGTATTTCTTAACTAATTTACTGCAATCCACAAATATCTCCCATCTGTTTTCTATCCACCTACAGAGAGATGGGTTGAAATATGCTCCTTTAGCCACTGATCTCCCAAAACTTTTAGGATCTTCTAAAATTGGCAATATGAAATCAAGCTAATTTTGGTAGCTGCCTTCTGTACAAACTGCAGTTTCTGAGAATTTTCAATGGCAAACAATGCAGTTGCGGATTTCTGCTATGAGATTTCTGTTATGAGAAAGAACTATACGATCCCTGTCTCATAATAGTCACAATTATCTGATGAGTCATTCTCAGAGAAGTGCTTTCGCTATTTATTCACAAAGATGGTTCTAGAAGTCTATAGTTCAGTACCTTTAATATGTAGACTTCAACTTCCAGAATTCCTCAGCCAAAATATTGGTTGAGAATGCATTCTTGCTTAAGAAATCTACACATCTTAAAGCTGTAGAATTTGAGAAACACTTCTGTAGCATACTGAACACATTTGAGATCAATCACCACTGGGATTAACATGCGAGAGTATACAGATTCTTGATCTGATACAGCAGGATTTAAATTCTCATTCCATTAAGGGGATATTTTTCAGAACAGGTTTATGGGATACTACCATAATGGGTGAGATTTCAGGCTAAATGAGGTTTTAGAAACACATACCTTCTTTTCTGTGATAGAAAAACATTATAAAAAAACATTATGAAAAGAATTTATCCTTCCCTGCTCCCTTGCTCTCAATGACTTACATATATATGATGAGAAGGCAAAGTTAGAAAAAAGAAAAACAAAGCATTCCCTTGCTCCTAGTATTTCCCCCCCCCCAATATTATTTTTATTAGTCATGTCAAATGAATAAATACATGTTTGTGATTTGTCTGAGTTTTTGCACATTTATCTTGATTTCAATAAGGGGTAGCTAAAATAGGAAACCACACATTAATAAATCATATGTATTTCATTATTCTTTGAACGCATTCTACTTGTGGCAATATGAATGTATTCTTAAATAATAATGAAACCAAATTTCTGTTCTGGAAGTGCATTCAAGTCTTTCTTTCTCTCTCTCCTCTTTCTGTCAAGGGTAGCATGTGGGAGACTTGTTTTGAAGACTTTGCAATGAGCCTGACTCATATAAGAATGAATTTCCTGGCAGCTGGCAGTACACAGAATAGCCTGTTATCTATAGTTCCTCCTTTCTCTTATTCTCACACAGTTAGTTTAACTATATTTATCCAATTAACTCAATGTTACAGCTTTGCATAATACAGGAAACCACTAGATAACAACTACACAGGCTAGGTTCTTTCTCAAACTTTCAAGGGCATATAGTTTGCTTCTGTGAAACAGTTAATATCTAACAAAGATTGTGCTTTTTAAAATAAAGATGGAATAGCGCCTTATTTATATGTGGGTTTAATAATAAAACAAAAGCAAACAAGCAAAGGAGTTAAGGCAAACTATAAGCAATTGCCACTTGTTTTGCTGGCTGAGAGATAGCAGCTTGGTGGTGGCAGCAGCAGCATTTGCAGAACCATCAAAAATAATCAAAGCTGCAATGCTATTCCCAAAGGGAAGGTGGGAGTGGAGGCAAAGGAAACAAAGCAACAGGCAAAAGTGGCTATGTGATGATATTTCAGATGTTCTTAACAAGATACTCAAAGTCCTGCTTGCACATGCGGGTTTCTTCCTGCGAATTTTGTACAAAGGAAGCTTTGGAATTTGTTTTGTATTGTTCATTAGCATTCTTGTAGATAACCATTCTGATTGGCTAAGACGCACGGCTACCCGATTGGCCGAGCAAGTGGCATGGATTGGCCCGTTGCAAATCTCCCGTGATTGGAGGAAACCGATCGCGGGAGATTCAAAGCGGTGTCATTGGCCGGGAAGTTCTATATAAGCCGCTGCATACCCTAGCTGAGTCGAGTCGATCTCGGGACCAATAAAGAGCTGAAAACTAGTCACTGACTCCCAAGCCTTCTTCCGGCGCCTACACAACAGAATTGTTTGTTTAGAGGGCAGGTATTCCCAGGGACTGTTAACTGCTAATAGGCAGGAAAAAATAGACAAGTGGACAACAAGAAATTACTTCTTGAAGTAGGAAGATTCCCAATATTGATGAGTTTTTTTAATACTGATCTGTTCTTTGTGTAACTGAAGCAGGCAATTGCTATAGCAATTGGGTAATAATTCTTTGTACGGAAGCATACATTGAATTAGTGCATTCAAACATTGCTATACATGCCTACTTCAGAAATTGAGTGATAAAAACGAGATCTACAATGAAACAAAAACAGTTGATTGTTCTGACAAAGATGGGGTTCATAGTGCTTAGATTCTGAATGTTGATAAACTAATAGCAATATTTTCAGAGCAGAAGATAAAGAACATATCATCTCAGATATAAAAACATTTTCCAAGTATCTGTTTAATTTTTAATGCAGATCTGGGATTATTTCATTTTGAAGCCATAATGTTAACATCTCTTTTCATAAGAATCTAAGACTGTGTGAAAAAAAAACTCCAAATCAGGTATTATCTGAGCCAAAAAATTCTTTAAATTTTCCTGATAAGGAGCTGAGGAAAGTGCTAAAACATTAGTATTGAAATGAGAAGAGGAACAGTTATGAATCGTATTTCCCTGGGATTTCTTGAGCTATCTATCTAAGCTTAATGATTAAATAAGCATGATTTCTATGATATTTACCTTGCCCAGATCCCTCTTCAGATGCATCATCATCTGCTTAAAAAATATTTGACGGAAATACCCAACGTATAAAGCTATTTTGTGTTTCCTGCCATTTTTACTTAATCCTTGAGGCTCTTGAGTTAGTATGGCAGGGATTCTATATATATTATACTATCCCAGACTCAAGGCCCCTATTATTAGATGTGAATGAATAGAATTTTGATTTATTTGTGTACCATTCAGGAAAAGAGTGTTGAAGGGAGATATAGAAATCTCTTAATAAATAACACTGTATTTGGGTATAGGGATTTAAGGAATAAACTAGACATGGAGAGCCTTGAATTCTAGTCCTTCTTTAAACAGAAACAAGTTAGGTCAGTCATTTTCTCTCAGCCCTAGAACAGGAAATTAAAAAACACCCCAGAAGACGGTACTGTAGAGAAAAACCATTAGAAAACCACTTTTGAAAATGTTGCCAACAAAACTGCATGAATCTATCCATATAGTCACCCAAGAATCAAGACTGATTCAAAGAATCATAACAATAATGTTCCTTAAAGCTTGGATAATTTTGCTTTCATCTTCAAATGGAATGTCCATTAAAAACAAATGAAGAAACCTATTGGAGTTGTCTCCTTTAGGCTATTTATTTTAAAAGCCCCAATTAACAGCATTCAGAAATAAGAAATTCCTGGCCTTGAAGATGTGGCTGACCTAAAAGTTCCAGCAACCGCAACCCTTATTCCTGGTCAGAATGGCTGTGGCTGGTGAAAGGTGTACATTTTGAAAGACATTTATCTCTGGATAGTTGGTGAGCAAAATGAAGCACTTGCCAGACAGCTTGAGTTACAGTAAATAGATGCTAATTTTTCTTCCCTTGACAATCAAAGTCTGTAAAATTAGTGGTCATCTGAGCTTTATGGTCGTTTAGCCTGGACTCTGTTCTATCTCAGAGAATGGGTGCCATAACGGAGACGAGACATCGAATAGTGACTCCAACTCTTTATTAGTGACTTCGGGAAAGCAGCTCAACACGTATGGCAGCAGCAGCTCCTTTTATAGAGCTGGCTGCTGTCAAAGCGTCCAATGGTTTAAGTTTGCCACGCTTGGAGCGTCCAATCGCGGCAGCCCGCTAACTAGCCAATCAGATCAGTCCGGAATGACCAATCACGACCTGCTGTTCACAGACCAATCAAATATGCAGGATTTCGAGCCTGCTTGTGAAAAGCCAGTCAGGTTTGCAGGCTTACGAGCCTGCTAGTTCGTAACACCCCTCCCCTCTAGGTTCCATCTTAGGGGTGGGGTGATGTATTCGTGCAGGTAGGCAGGTCTTCGCACCTGTCTACCTGACCTGCATTGTTCAACCGGCCTTTGCTCGGATTCTGGTTCTAGTGGGCTGTTTAACGGTGACCCGGCTTCTATGCTGGGTAACCTTAGAGGTGACTCGGGGATGCCTTCAACGTTTCTCTTGTCCCTTTCGTCTGGGTCCTCTGGACTCGCTGAACCCGCTCGGCTGTTGTTGCCTGGAGAGATGATCATCTGCCACGGCTCCTCTTCCACAGGTGAGTATGCTGGGCTTGATTGTGCGGACTGTGGGCTTGCGTGTCCGGGAACAGGTGTTAGTTCGTTTCCAAAATCCTCGGTCTCCCTTCCCCCTCTGGTTTCAATTTCAGAGTTCGTGGAGGCGTTGGTTGTCAGCCTTGAATGCAGTTGGTCGATGTGGCGTTTCCACAATCTTCCATCTGTTGTTTCCAATTGGTAGGAATGGTGGCCCATAATTTGTGTTATCTTGGCAGGGACCCACAATGGGTCGCCTGTAAAGTTCTTTGCGAATACGAGGTCTCCTACCTTAAATGTGCGATGTTTGCTGCTGGACCCCAGGGGCTTTTCTGGGGTGTAGGCAGGGTGTAGGCAGTCCAGATGTGATCTAAGTTTTCTGCCCATCAGGAGTTTGGCTGGGCTTTTGTTCGTGGTGCTGTTCGGTGTAATATGTTGGAGAAGGAGCATCCTGGTGACTCTGTTGTGGATGTTTCCTTGGTCCATTTTGTGTAGGATTGTTTTCATGAACTGAACCATTCATTCAGCTCTACCATTGGCCGGCGGGTGAGCAGGTGATGTCAGGGTGTGATGGATCCCCCGGTCTGCTAGGTATTGTTCAAATGCCAAGGCGGTAAACTGTGGGCCATTGTTGGAAACCAGGACATCTGGGAATCCGTGCATTGCAAACAGTCTGTTCAGTTTTTTGATGACCGCTTCTGTGGTGGTGGTCTTCATCTCGTTTATCTTGAGCCAGTTTGAGTAGGCGTCCACTGTTATTAGAAAAGTATGTCCCTTTGTAGGTCCAGCAAAATCGATGTGGATGAGGGACCATGGACCCCTGGGCATTTCCCATTCCATTGGTGGTGCTTTTGGTGGAGCTACACGTGTTTCTTGGCATTTGCTGCAGGTGGCAACCCAGGCTTCAATTTGTCTGTCCATACCTGGCCACCAGGCATAGCTCCTCGCCAGCGCTTTCATTCGCACGATGCCCGGGTGTCCATCATGCAGCACTTTCAGGACTCTATGTTGAAGTTTTTCTGGAATGGCTACTCAGTCTCCCCACAATACGCACCCTTTTTGGGAGAAAAGCTCTGTCTGTCTGCTTTTGAAGGGTTTGAATTTGTCGTTGGGTTCGATTTCTGGCCATCCCCTCTCCACCCAGCTGAGGACTCGCACCAAGCAAGGATCTTTTTTTGTTTCTAGCGCAATATCCTGCGCAGTTAGTAGAGGTGAGGGAAGCATCTCAATTTGTAGTGTGGATAGTGTAGGAGCTGGGTCGTCTAGGAACTCAGGTAATGGTGAATGGCTTAAGGCGTCAGCATGGGGAATGGTTTTCCCCGGACGATGTGCTAACTGGTAGTTGTAGGCAGCTAGGAACTCCAACCATCATGTCATTCTTGGTGATAGTATGTGGAGAGTTGGTTTATCACCTGCCAAAATGCCAAGCAATGGCTTGTGGTCTGTGATTACGGAAAAGGATCTCCCATACACGTATTCGTGGAACCTTTTAATCGTGGATACAATAGCAAGGGCTTCTTTATCTAATTGGCTATAGTTCCTTTCAGTTTTAGACAAAGTTCTTGAAAAGAACGCAATAGGTACCTCCGTACCATTTGGTAGAATGTGGCTCAGGATGGCTCCTACTCCAAAAGGGGAAGAGTCACAAGTCACAGTCAAAGGAAGTGTCTCATTATATTGGATTAACACTGCATCCAATGTTAGGAGGTCTTTGACTTGCTGGAAAGCTTGCTCCTCTCGACGTCCCCAAAACCAGGAAGCCTTCTTGTCGAGGAGCCTATGCAGGGGTTCAGCAACAGTCGCCTTCTGGGGTAGGAAGATGTTATAAAAATTAATGAGGGCCAGGAAGGCTTGGAGGTCTGTCTTGTTTCTAGGTCTTGGAGTGTTTTTAATAGCTGCTAATTTCTTTTCGGTAGGGTGAATACCATGTTTGTCAAGAAGGTAACCAAGAAATTCAACCCTCTCAGTGCATAATTGGCACTTGTCCCTCTTGACTTTGAGTCCTGCATCCTGGAACTTTTGCAGGACAGTTCTTAGGCATTTTTCTAGTTGAATTCTTGTAGGGGCAGTTCTTCATCGAAGTAGGGTACAACTCCTTTTATGCCCTGTAGCAACCTTTCCATCAAACTTTGAAAAATGCCAGGGGCTACACTTACTCCGAACTGGAGTCTGTTACATTTGAATGCACCTCTGTGCGTGACTATTGTTTGGGCTTCTGCGGTCTTTGCGTCTACTGGCAGCTGCTGATATGCTTGAGCTAGGTCAAGCTTCGCAAATACCTTTCCACCCCCGAGCGAGTGGAGAAGGTGTTGGACCATGGGTATTGGGTAGGCGTTCTGTTGAAGTGCGTGATTCAGGGTGGCCTTGTAATCCCCACAGATTCTCAGGGATCCATTAGGTTTTATGGGGGTTACAATTGGGGTCTCCCATCGGGCGTGGTCGATGGGTTCTAGTACACCCTGTGCTATTAATTTGTCCAGTTGCTCATAATTTTTTTGTTTGAGAGCAAAGGGAACTCGGCGTGGCTTTAGACAGATGGGTGCAATATCAGGGCAGAGATTAAACAAAATGGGGGACCCCTTGTACTTGCCTAATTGTTTGCTGAAGATTTCTAGAAAGTCCCAGATGAGGGTCGCCTCCCAGTCTTCGCTTTCAGTCTGGTTGATGCCGGCCAATTCGATTCCTAATGGCGTGAACCACTGTAATCCCAGTAAACTGGGTCGGTCCCTGTCAACGACGGTGAGAGATAGAGTTGCGGTGTGGTCTTTAAACGAGACCTGGACGTGACTGGAACCAGCAATTGGGATTTGATTGCCCTGGTAGTCCTTTAATATAAGTCTCTGGGTGCTGAGATCCTGGCAGCAGATGTCAGGGATCAGTTGCTTGAGAGTTTTCCAGGAAACCATTGATAGGGAAGACCCGGAGTTGACTTCCATGATGCACGGTTTATTTTCAATGGTGACTCTTACCCGGATTTTTTTCGCATCCACTGATGAGGCGTGGCCAATGATGACGGTTTGATATGCCTCTTCTCGTCTGGTATTGGTAGTAGGCATTCGGTTTCTGTTGTACTGGCTCCATTGGTTGTTTGGGCAGTCCCGGTTTGGTGGGTGATTGCCCACTGTCTGCCTGAAGCTATTGTCGTTCCTCTTGGAGCTGGAAACTCATTTACTTCTGCAGACTTTGGCGATGTGGCCCCTTTTATCGCAGGAACGACAGATGGCGTCTAGGAACCTGCAATCTGCTTGAGGATGGTTCCCCCCGCATCCGGCGCATTGAAAATTGGGTTTACGACCTCACTGGTCTTGTTGGTGGCGCTCTGATCTGAGTCTGTTGACTTCTTCCTCCTCAATTTCCTATGAGGACTCGATGTCTTCGTGGTGGTTTGTTGTGTGTGTCTCTGAGGGTATCGCGATGTCACTGGCGAGTTGGTGGTTGGACCCATTTGCTCGGTGCATTCAGGCAGCTGACTTCCTGGTTGCTTCTGCTGCAGTAGCATCCGCTATGGCATCTGCGAGTGGGATATTTCCTTTCGCCATAATCTTGCTTTGGATGGTGAAGTCTCTTAGACCCAGAACAATCTAATCTCTCATGGCTTCTTCCAGATTTGCGAAGCCACATAGTCCACCCAAATTTTTTAGGTCAGCAACAATGGGTTTTTTCCGGGGAGGAGGAGAAAGAGGATAAGAAAAATGGGATTTTAAGATTTGAAAAAACAACCAAAAAAGAGAAAAAATGAGAGGAAAGGTGGATGCAAGGTTAGAAAGCAAAGGAAAGGGAGTAAGAAAAGGGAGGAGGGGAGACAAAGGGGTAAAAAGGGCAAGGAGAAGAATAAGCAAGAGAAAAGGCGTCACTCCAATTAGTGTATAGGAAAGTATAGTAAAAGAAAAAAGATGAATGGATAGTTGGAAATAGAACAGACAAAGAATGTTATTGAAAATGGTAATAAGATATGGAAGGATATATAAAGGTTTTGTTGTGTTTCTTTTTTTTTTGTATATTGATAAAAGGCAATAAAATTTTAATTAACAAGAAATAATTTGGATGGAAAGGAGAAGCTGGGATAAGATATGAAGTTAAATAGATAAAGTAAATATTGATATTATAATTTGGAATCATTATGTTCTATTGGTTTTCTTCTTTAATTATTATTATTATTATTATTTTAGAAAAGAATTTATAAGCTGTTATGCCTTGATTGTGCACTGTTTTTGTAAAATTGATAAAATTGGTTTATAAAAAAAAGAAAAGAAAATGATAATAAGATATGGAAGGATATATAAAGTGAATATGATGTTTGAATTTGTGTCTGTGTGAAGAGTTTCAACCCGGGATCAGGCAGCCTTCAGAAAAGATGTTTTAGTTTTGTTTATGTTTTGTGTCTTGTATGTTTATGAAAGGCAATAAAATTTTAATAAGCAAGGAATATAATTTGGATAAAAGAAGAAGTCTGGATAGGATATGAAGTTAAATAGATAATGTAAATATTGATATTACAATTTGGAGTTATTTTATATGTTCTATTGGCTTTCTTCTTTAATTATTATTATTATTTTTTTAGAAAATATTTTTTAAGTTGTTATGCCTGGATTGTGTATTGTTTTTTGTAAAATTAATAAAATTTGTTTAAAAAAAAACAAAAAAAAACTTGTGTCTTCTGATGAGGGTTGGAACTGCTGGGGCATAATGAGCCCTGAGAATGGGAGCAAGGGTGTCCCAATCCATAGTTTTGACTTCAGCCGGTTTCGCTAGTGCCTTTGCCATTTTGAAGACGGCGGGTCCGCAATATGTGAGGAACACCGCATGTTTCTTGCTAGGCGTGGCATCCTTCAGATTGTTGGTTTCCAGGAATATTTGGAACCTGTCCATATACGAGTCCCAATCTTCATTTGCTGGATCAAATGGAGCGGGTGGTATTACGCTGCTGGTCATTCTGCCATTTTCTTCGCGTTGTCAGCCACATGCTCTGTCAATACTTTGCGAGTGCTCAGTCAGCTCTTATCGTCTCTGCATCCCATCCTCGTCACCAGTGTTCTATCTCGGAGAATGGGCACAATAACGGAGATGAGACATCGAACAGTGACTCCAACTCTTTATTAGTGACTTTGGGAAAGCAGTTCAACACATATGGCAGCAGCAGCTCCTTTTATAGAGCTGGCTGCTGTCAAAGCGTCCAATGGTTTAAGTTTGCCACACTTGGAGCGTCCAATCGCGGCAGCTCGCTAACTAGCCAATTGGATCAGTCCGGAATGACCAATCACGACCCGTTGTTCACAGACCAATCAAATATGCAGGATTTCGAGCCTGCTTGTGAAAAGCCAGTCAGGTTTGCAGGCTTATGAGCCTGCTAGTTCGTAGAAGATTCTATGCCATTATGCTTGTGCTATAGAAACTGGACACGTGTATGGCAAGAAGAGGACTGACATATTTGAGAACCATTTGACTCCCACTTTTTATTAAGAAGTTAATCTCTTCTTAGCTTGGAGACAGATTCTTTTGATGGCTTTATCAGTTAGATTTCTTTGGAAACTTCATGGCTGGAAGAGTTGTTAATTACATGGGATCTAGAAATACTCTGCATCATTGGGATATTTCATATCTTTACTCCTTTCTTTTCCTTTTTTTCCCCAAGACTGACTAATTTGTCAGAAAAAAGGACCAGGCCTTTTCATAGATATTGAGCTGACATCCTCTACCTCCACTGGGACTCAGAATGAGAAAATAGATAATCAGGCCAAACAAATCAACAATTCTGACATTTCTCTACTTGGATAGTTTATCCCAGTTTGAAAGAATGGGTGGATTAGATGAGAAAGTTGAAAACTTCAGAGATTTTTGAATTTGGGGGATTTATCTGTTTGTATCCATTTACATATTATACTTTCTATATTATTTGTTTGCAATTTACATTCTATCTTTTTTTTCAAGAGCTATAGATGAAATACATAGGACTTCTTCCTCAAATTTATCCAACAAGATCAACCCTGGAAGATAGATTGGCTGAGAGTATGACTGCCTGAAAATCACCCTTCTAAATTGTGTTTGTTTACTGCAGAAAGATGGTTTACTGCTGCTGCAATTATAAAACAGCAGGCAACAACAATCTGTTTCCCTTCAGGAGAGCAAAGCAGCAGGTAGTATTGGTCCCACTAGCTTCACAGGTTCATTGCAAAACACAGAGAAGCAAAAAAAGGTTCCCCATTTTCTTAGCAACCCTGATACAGACTGATTCAAGTGGGGTGAAATAGCAATCTGTTCAGTGCTGACCAACCTGGGCATTGAAGCATACAGCATCTCTGTATGTAAATATTTTATTGCATGCACTTTTTTCTGATTTTATGGAAATAGTGTCATTAATTCTTGATGGAGACATTACTCAATTCAATTACATAGAGGTACCTTCATACATGACTTAGATGAGGGAATAGAAGTGGAACTCATCAAATTTGCAGATGACACTAAGCTGGCAGGAATAGCCAACACTCCAGATGTCAAGCTCATAATCCAAAAAGATCTTGATAGATTTGAACAATGGCCCCTATCCAACAATGTGAAATTTAATGTGAAGAAAAAAAAGCAAGGTTTTACATTTAGACAGGAAAAAACAAAGGCACAAGTACAGAGTAGATGAAACCTGGCTCAAAAACAGGAACTGTGAGAAATACTTTGGAGTCCTACTGGACAATAACTTAAACATGAGCCAGCAGTGAGCAGCAGCAGCCAAAACTAATAGAATCTTTGGCTGTATAAACTGAGGCACAGAATAAAAATCACATGAATTATTACTACCACTATATAAATCCTTAGTAAGACCACACCTGGAATACTGCATCCAGTTTGGCCACCAATTATAAAAAAATATATTGAGACTTTGGAAAAAGTGCAAAGAAGAGTAACTAACACAATTAAAGGCCTGGAGACAAAAATAAATGGAGAATGATTGCAGGATTTGGTGTGGCCAGTCTGGAGAGAAGAACAAGGGGTGACATGATAGTTGCATTCCAGTATTTGAGGGACTGCCACCAAGAAGGCGAAGGGGTCGACTTCCGGTTTGCAAGGCTTCAGCAGCCGCAGGGATTCGCAATACCGTGCGATCCCTGCTGCGCTCGCTGCCAAGGTTCCCCCAATCCGCTTGGATTTGGGGGATATAGCTGCCTCATAGAGGCAGCTGAAGACAGGGAGGATCTGGATAGGGGTTTGGGGGTGTCACAGACCCCCTCCCCAGCTGGCAAAACCCCCTTTTCCCAAGGTGGAGGAGTGACGGTCAGTAATGGCCGCCACGAAGAAACCTGCAGCCGGACAAGATTGTGCAGGAGGAAGAAAGTCGGAAGAGCTATGAAAGTGGTTTTTGACTGGGACAAAGTAAGAGAAGGGAAGGATTCTCTTGGCACTCTTTTTCAATTTTTAGAAATGGCGGTTTGTACTTATGAAAAGCTGACTACGCAACAGGATGACTGGGATAAAGAAGAAACCATTTTTGATGAACAAGTGACTTTAGTTGGGGAAGAAAAGGAGAAAGAGCAAAAGGAAAAGGGGACTTTAAGATTTGGAAAAATAACCAAAAAAGAGAAGAATAAGGTGAAAAGTGGATACTATGTTAGAAAACAACAGAAAGGAGGAAAGCAGAACAAAAGGGAGGTGGAGAGACACGAGGGTAAAGAGGGCAAGGAGAAGAATAAGCAAGGGAGAACGAGAAGCCTCAATGGTGGGGAGCAAGATGCAAAGAAACAAAAGTCTTTTAGAGATAATGGGTAAACTTTATTCAAAAAGGGATTCTGGAAAGGTACATAAGATTGTATTTTTATATTTGTACTTAGAAATAATCCTAGAAAATTGGAAACGTTTAGTAATTTAAAATCTGATAAAATGTTTAGTAAATAATTGGGAGAATTGTAGTAGGAGAGGGGGGAACATTTTAACGAAACAATGATATAAAATATGTGATGTGGGGGGGGATAACTATGGAAAGCATGAGTGTTCCCATAAAGGCATGATATTTAATTGAAATGGGTAAAATGTTTAAGAATATTAATATTAATGATTAGATGGTGTTATCCCAGGGAATTTTTTTTTGTGAAATGAGAGATTTGAAATTCATTCTAATGAAATAATGATTTAAAATATGTGATGTGGGGGGGGGGGGAAATAACTACGGAAAATTGGTGTTCCCATAAAAGTATGATATTTAATTGAAAAGTAATGTGTTAAGTGTTTAAGATATAAATGAATATTAATATTAATGAATAGATTTGTATTGGCATTGATAACATTGTATAATTTTAGAATGTACCAAACAGAATCCCAATGTAAGTTATGTATTTTATATTAAATATTATAAATGTAGGGGAAAGAGACATAGGGTCATATTCCAATTAGTGCACAGGAGAAGTTTTGTTTAAAGAAGAAAGATAAATGGATAAAACAGAACAGACAAAGAATAATAAATATTATGATTTGAATTGAGATGAGATAAATAAAATAAAACTAAGAAAATTTAAAAGAGATGAGAAGCTATATAGAAAATTGAAAATGGTAATAAGATATGGAATGGTATACAAAATGAATATGAATTTGAATTTGTGTCTGTACGAAGAGTTGTAACCCGGGACTAAGCAACTTTCAGAAAAGATGTTTTTTATGTTTTTATGTTTTGTGTTTTTGTGCGTTTATGTTTGATTGAGCTAATACAACCTTGGAGGAATGTTAGAAGAAGACAATTGAGAATAAAAGATAGAAGAGAATAAAGCAAGTTAGATAAAAGTAAAGGGAGAAATAATGAGAAACTTGAAAGGATATGTATGTGTTTATAAGGAGATGTGCCAACGGTGTATGAAATGTTTTATTTGTTTTGTTAAAATTTATAAATAACCTTCAAGAAAAGAGGTTTTATGTTCTTATGTTTCTTGTTTTGTATGTCTTTAAAAATTAATAAAATTTGTTCAAAAAAAAAAAAAAAGAAGGCGAGGGGGGTCAACTTATCTTCCAAAGTGCCAGAAAGCAAAACAAGAAAGAGTGGATGGAAACTAATCAAGGAGAGAAACTACCTGGAATTAAAGAGAGTGAGGACAATTAACCAGTGGAACAGCTTGGCTTCAGAAGTTGTGGGAGCTTCATCACTGGAAACTTTCAAAAAGAGATTGGACTGCCATCTGTCAGAAATGATGTAGGAGGCAGGAGGTTGGACTAGATGATCTGCAAGGTCCCTTCCAACTCTGTTAATCTGACTGATTAATTTTGATAGATCTCATAGTAAAATGACCTCAGCTGCAGTGCAATTGTGGTCTTCAAATCTTTAGACACCCCTGTATTTGCACCATGTGGGACAAATGAGACTTGAAGTAGCTTTACTTTAAGAGTTTGGTAGTTCTCTACACAGTCTATGTACTTATGATTAATGTAAATGTATTTCTTGAATCCAGTTTTCCAGATACACAACATACCCTAATCATCTGAGCTGAAATTGTTTAGATATATTGGCTGTTCTGTACTTCAGTGTATGTTGTCCATAAGGCTTAGCAAAGAATATACCTTGTGTCTCCTGTTTATCCAAATGTGTTTTCATCTTCTCCAGTAGGATGGGCAAATTATTTCTTCAGGCCTTTATTCTTCTTATGGCACAAAAATACTGAATTGGTTTTGGATTTATTCCCTAAGACCAGAAGGATGTTATTTGGGCCTTGCTATCTGAAATCTTGGCTTACTCTGTGATTATGCTGGAATGCAGCTTTTGAGGCTGATTAACCGAGGTGTCCTTGGTCTGTCAAACTGACTAACAATTTGGAGAGTAATCGTCCCAAAACAAGAAGAGACTAGTGGAGGAGAATAATAGGCTGAAGAAAACCACTCTAGAAATCAAAGATAGCAGCATGCTATCACAGAGTAACTCATATACAACTTTCCTATATATGAGCGTTCCTCCAGACACAAAGCAGTGAAAGAAAGAGAAAAGATAGCAAAAAAAAACAGTACCCTGCCACCAGATTTTTAAAAATATTTTAAAATCAAGATTGAGTTGACTGCTAACTACATCCATTTATTGTTTAGGACAGTTGTCCCAGCAATATAAGGTGTGTGAATGTACAATCTTAAAATGGCAAGTGTGATTAAAGCTCTACCCTCTTTTAATATGACACTTGCATTGCACAGGCTGGAATGCAATCAAACTTGGGTCATCTAGTGGCACCTACAATTTTTACCCCACTCTTTGGATGCCTCTGCTTCCAAGATCTCAACCCTCCATCGGCCCTGAGCCAACTTGAAAACAAATCATTGTCAACAACATCTATCCAGGTGGTTACCAATATTTGATATTAACGTGATAGTACTTACTCAACCATTACATTTCTGCCTACTAGCTATGCAGGCTGAAATTCTGGAGTTTGTAATCAACACAACTGAAGGGAAGTAACTTGAAGAAGGCTGACTTTTGTTGTAAAGGAGTAGCCATGCTAATCTTCTGCAGAAAATAGCAACAGTCTTGTGGCAGTCTTCTGGGACATTCTTGACTTTCATAGCCTTAAAGGCTAACAAATCTGTTATCACATAAGTGTTTTTAGATTGTGCAGGTATGAGTGTCTTTTCAAAATATTTGTACAATAGGTGATATTATGTGGTCCTCAGAATTAAATAAATGTCATCAAATAGTACAGCTTTCTCACATGAAAACTCATTTCACATTCAAGAACATAGAGATCTTAAAAGATCCAATGGTTCTGCAAGATTTGGGCCACTTTTAATGAAATAACAAATTATATTTATTAATTGATTCAATTTTGGACATCATTGGCACCCTCTTGTGATGTTCCCAGTGTCAGGATGTTTCTAGATCACATGATGATAAATTAATCTTTACAGTGCTGCAAGATATTTTTTGATGATGAAAAGATTAATATGGGCAGAGCTGGGGAGTTTAACGTATGTCTGGATCTTTTGCTTAAAGATGTTAGGCATCCGTGTTTTCTACCCTTCTTGATTCTCCTTGTTTTTCACTCATCATCTCCAAATCTTTGCCTTGCCTTGTCCAGTTGTCCCAAGATACCTAATCCAATACTATCAAACCTCTACAGAGGTAATTCTAAATGAAACCACCTGCAACAGCTCCCTTCCTTTCTTCTTCCAGCTCTTCTCCTCCCCCCAGTCCTTTCTGTTCCTGAGTTTCTATGGAAACTGCATCTTGGCAGTGTTGCTTCCTGGACCAGATTGTTCTGGGGAGTGGGCTGAGCAAAGAGTAGACAGGCAGATCTCTGAAGCAATTTTACAAAATTTCAGAAGCAGAAGTTCTATTAATAACAGTAATCATGTATAATGGTGAGGATAAGAGGAAGGAGACTATGGCAAAGCAGTTTTAAAAACTTGAGGCAAAATAACATATTGAAATCAAGGTATATGTTCCAGCAGCTTGATGCTAACAGAACATCTTCCATTTTTCCATCCATGCAAAACTATGGGTTACTACAGATACTGTTTCCCCCCCCCCCCAAAAAAAAAACCAAAAAAACAAAACCTGGTCTTATATTTTATGGGGCTCCAAAATAAGCATTAGGACTTTTTTCAGGGAAACACAATATCAGAGTGATCAATCTGGCTGGGCACCCTATCCCCCAGCACATACAGAAGAGGTGGCACACAAGCCAAGGCTGACAATGTCTAGCAGCAGCAAACTTTGGAGCTGCACAGACCAAGCAGCACAGGCGAGTTGATTACTTGTTCAAGCAGCAGACGGAGGCAGAGGCACGGGGGAAAGGCAGATGATCTGGACACATTGTGCAAGCTGCAGGAAAGCAGAGAGTTGCTGGGCCAGAGTGGCTGAGTGGCCATGGGAGGCTCATCTTCGCCTGGTGGCACTGGCAGAAGACGGAGACCGAGGCAGGATGGGAGGGGGGAGGCAGGTTATCACAATGCACTGCATGGGCCGCAGGCAAGCTGAGATATGTGAAGATGAGCTTCCCGTGGCTGCTCACCTGCTCCAGGTCACCAATTCTTGACTAACCCACAGCCCACACAGCACATCCAGATTTCCTGCCTTCTCCCCGCACCTCTGCCTCCATCTGCTGATTGGACAAGTAATCATCTCACCTGCACTGCACAGCTGCATAGTTCCAGACTACACCGACCAAGGGGCCAGTGGGCTGCAGCTGCTGCTAGACACCATTAGCCTCTGCACCTTTGCCACCTCTGGTGCTGGCCACCCACATCCCCCTCCAGCTGATGATGGACTTATTTTGGGGGTAAGCCTTATATTAGAAGTATGCAAAAAATCAGGCTAGGGCTTATTTTCTGGTTAGGTTTTATTTTTGTGGAAATTGGGAGGTCTGGCCTTTTTGTTTTGATTTTTTCCATTTGTAAAATAGGAATAAAATTGACTGGGATGTCATGAGAAATAAGTGCCATCATAGCTACAAAAATACCACCACAGCTTCAAAGCTTTTCTGCTGTTTAAGTACCCAGATAATTTTAAATCACTTTTACCATTTAAAGCATTAATTAAAAATGTTTGCAACCGAGTAGTTACTGAAGGCAGTTGTCATTAAAAAATGGGAAGCAGAAAGAAATATTGAGTCTGTTAAAATATTCACTGCTTCAAAATTTGCCTAAAAGTAATAAAACTGGAAATCAGATCAAGTTGTGGAAAAGCATTCATCTTGTATTCTATGACCATGACATGGATAGCAAGACACCCTGGATATGTGACACTGGAAATGCAAACTATACAGCTAATACATATGTTCTTGTCAAGTCATAAGAGTTGCTATAAGAGAACATTTGTGACCTGAAATGTGATATACAAGCTATACAATGACACATGTATGGCCATGACGTAATCTGATTTGGCAAAAGCATGCAGAAGTTGAGAGAAGGCCAAAGTTACCAGGCCTTTCTTTTATTTTTGGCCAGAATATCTCTAATTTGGTGAGAATCTAAAAAATTCTAGAGCAAAAAAGGTAATATTTACAAAGGACATACTGCTTAGAACTTAGGACCCCAAGTCTATGCCCAGCATTCCAGCACAAGGAATAAATGACACAATGAAGAGAAAGAAACTTAATGCCTTTCTTTGCAATCAGCCGTACCTCAAGTAGAGCATCAGAAAAAAACATTTCAGCAGACAAATTTCGATATATTTGTCATAGATTTGGAGGTACTATTGCCTTATTATGGTAATGTCATCAAAATATGTTAAGACATATCCCAAATCACATAGCCAATGAATAGAAATTCTGAGAGTTGTCATCACAAAATGGAATACACATATTTGGAGAAGGTAGCCCTCTAAGAAGCAAAACTACCAGCAACTGTCATGCAACTACAGAAGTACAAACACAATAAATCACATTACCTTGATGAGTTTGAAGAAAGTTTCCAGAATGAAGATGAGGGAGATGAGGATTGAGAAGATCTCCTGAGTATAGCGAGAGATGAAACGTACCAGGAAGCTGCCCTCAAAAGCCACCACCAATATCACTATCAGTATCAGCCAAAAGCCAATCCAGACTCTTCCCGCAATATATTCAATGCCATTAGCCGTACAAAACTATATGGATAGAAAAGAGGATGAGGATGAGGAAGGCAAAGAAGAATTCATAGATTATATAGCTGAAATGCTATTTTTTTCCTTCATTTGCACTTTCACTTTAATAAAGCCTTTCCAGGTTGACATCTTACAAAACTTTTGTCTTGGCTACTTGGGAATTGGGGAGTTGAACACATATATGAGAATATGGAAAAATGACTGTGTAAATTTTTCAAGCTTATGATCACAATGATGAAGCTTCAAAGTCAATATCTGTTGGGAGATAGCTGAAACCTATATTGGTCTTCAATTTTTTTTATTGTTATAGCATTTCATAATGCTTTCTTACAAATGTACTGCTGTTCAATTCCACAATCAGTCCAATCTTTGTAACACTTGTTGATTATTATGGGAGTTTAACCTTAACACAAGTCAAGTTATCAGACTGAAAAAGGCACTATATTCTATTGCTATGGTAATAAGACTGAGCAAGCATAATCTGGAAAGTTCTTAATAATGTGGGAATAATTTTGTTATATGAAACACTGCTTGATTAGAGAGGTCTTTATTTCTCTCTCCAGCACCTAGAAATGGGAGATATACTACCCACCAATATGGAGATTTTTTTCATCCCATATCTTATAGCCATAAATTACCCATTCATTTCCAAAATAGTCTATTTCTTTAAAATACTTCAAGCAAATAACCACCACTATGGATTAGTTAGCTATGGTTGCTTAAGCCATTATTTGCTGAGCGCTCATAGCACACTAAAATATTATTTTCAAAATGACAATTGATGGAATAATACAAACTACGCTCAGATAAACTATATTATGGTTTAAGGCAATCAAATCCAGTTTTTCTCCTGTAACAACAATCTGGTTCCCTTTCAACATGTCATAGTGATTTCTGGCAGGATACTTACTGCATAAAAAGCTTCTTCAAAGACCAAAAGGGGGCCAGAAAATCCCACAACAAGGAGAGGCTGAGCTCCCAGCAAGCAAAAGAGCCCACTCTGAACTGCGGTAGAGAGTAGAAGCTCAGAGACTCCTATCAGACGGTCTGTCTTTTCAGCTGAAAACAAACAGATAACAATTAGCAAAAATAGGACTGGCCCAGCCTGTTTCCTGTTCATGTTTGCCTAGGAGAACTGACAAGCCCATACCCCCTTTTTAACATGCAGTGCACACATTATATATGTACCCTATAGGGCTTGGTACTTTCTCCCCTTCTGTTTAACATCTACATGAAGCTGCTGGGTGAGATTATCCATCACCATGGACTGAGATATCAATAATATACTGATGACAGTGAATTATATATCTTGGCCCATGGTGAGTTAAGCAATGACATGACCTCTCTCTTGCAGTGCTTGTAGGCTGTTAAGGCCTGGATGGGGAGCAATGGACTGGAAGTGAACCCTGATAAGATGGAATGTCTTTGGGTTTGGTGTTTTTTGGCCAATTGATAATTGCCATTTCTAGTCTTGAATGGGGTGGGACTGCCCCAGACATGTCTAAGGCATTATCTGGAGGTTCTTCTAGACTCTAGACTCCTGCTTGAGAAACAGGTGATAGTTGTGGCCTGAAGGGCTTTTGTGCACCAATTGCACCCTTTCCTTGACAAATACCTGCTCACATTCATTCACACCTTAGTCTTGACATAGCTCCCATCTTGACTATTGCAATGTACTCTACATGGGAGTGCCCATGAAAAGTATTTGGAAGCTTCAATTGATTCAAAATGAAGCCCGCATGTTTGTGTAGGCCTAGATGTGCACATGTATTATCTGTGCTGTGGGAGTTGCATTGGTTGTCAATTTGCCTCTGGGTCCAATTTACCTTACCAGTTATTACCATATATTACCAAAGCCATATATAGCCAAATTATTAGAAGGACCATTTTTTCCTGATCACATCTACCCAACCCATCAGAGTGGGAAGGCAGAGAATGCTATGGATCCCGTCTCCTAAAGAATTCCATCTAGTGGGACCAAGAAGGGAATTCTCTGTGATGGCTCCCTCCCTGTGAAGATAAGATTGCCCTCCCACTTTGACACCCTTTCGCAAGACCCTGAAGATATGATTTTGCCAAGAGGCCCAGGAACTTCAGAGTGGATCTCATCTGGCTTATTTGATTGTTGCCATCAGGGATGTGGGAGGTTATTGCCTTTTTACTGTTTTTGATATTAGATTATAAATTGTGTAAACTGCCCAGAGTGACTGAGGGTGGATTGGGTATAAATAAGTAAGTTATGAATTAAACATATCGGGGCAATGCATAAATTTCCTCTGACCCTCTCTAAGAATAATTAAGTAAAATTACATGGTTGAAAACTACAGCATTACACTACTATAGTATTGTATAAGTCTTGGTGGTACAGAATAAATATTTCCATTCTCCACATTGTTTTTTTTTAATTATTTGCTTTTTGTGTAAATATTTTGGGCATAATTTAGTAGAAACCTGATATGTATTTTAGCAAAATGAGTGACCTGGCCTTTGGCAAGACCTTAGGCTACCAGATGTCAGGTAAAAGAAGGACATGTCTTCTGTCTGATAAGCATAGCATTAAATATTGGCTGGCTTTTATCTTGGTTTTTTTAAAAATAATTTTGGATTGTTTTCACAATGCTCGTCATTACAACTTTTGGGTATTGTGACCTTGTAAACTGTCTGCTCCTTTCATCCCTTGCCCATTGATAGATTCAATAACCTAGATCTATGTGGTTAAATTGATCTTGCAATTCCAGTAATCATCTTCAATTCAACCCCTTCAAATCTATGATTACTGTATAACATGATGATTTATACATTTCTTTTGTGGAATTTGAAAAGCACATTGTCATTGATTCTATAGTATGCTAGCATATATTCTTAAAAATAAATATTTGTTAGAAAAATGTTGTCCCTAAAGCTGAAGGGAAAAGTAATTTCATATATATGGAAGCTTAAATACATTTTTGCTCAATTTTGTTGTAGACACTATGAACGTTCAACAGTTAGTGTGTTCTTCCCGCCTCCATATCTCTTCCTTTCCAAATGTCTATATCCTTCTTCGCCTCTTCAGATATCTAGTAAACCTATTCTAATTGTTTTTAATTTTGATTTTTATCACCAGTCTTGGTAAAAAGCATATAATGTTTTACTAGAAAGCTTATGCTAGCAAATACAGGCTAGGAATTATAGTCCTAACCCATCTGAAGTACTCGTGTTTGAAAACATGCTGCTTCTAATTGGTTGTCCGTCTGGTCTAGCAGAAAGTTAATTCCAGAGCATTTTTTAAAAGTACCACCTTCCTGATCTTTAATATGTGATTATATATCAATGTGCTGCTAATTTCTCTTACCAAGTAGGCCTCCAAAAGTAATGGCAGGAGAAAGGGCAGCAAAGTAGATGAAGATGACTGCAGCCAGGCATTGTGGGTTCAGAGCATCCTTGATGTCACTGAGATACTTGGGGTACCGACGTTTTATATCTTTCACTAGCCCCCCAAAAATCTTTCCAGTTCGGCGTAAAGAATCATCAGAATCTTCTGCTGTGATGTCTTTCAATTTGTGCCCTGCATTGGAAGGAAAGGAAGTTTTCAGAGGGAGTGCCCTCTTGGGATGTGAGTCCACTTTTTGTGGGTGTTTGTGATCTCTGGAGTTATTTCATTCATAATCATGAATGATGCCCTGTATAATATGGAACTCCCAGCTGAGTTATCTGGATAGACTATGAGACAATGGTGTCTATTGGGTTGTCAACCAATATCTAAATGGCAGGCAGGTCAGGTAACTGAAGCCTCATCCTTTTTAAAATGTGTATTATACACATTAAATACATATAAAAAGAGGCAAAGCTGCAGTCATCCGGTTGTGGCCACCATTTCAATGAACTTTCCTCAACCTTATGGCTGGCTCTATTTTGGGAGAGAAGATTAGTGGATGCCTAAGCAGGACAGGTGTGATAGTGAGGCTGATCTGCATTTTGAAGCAATAATCATTGCCATCTAAATGTTATCCCTCTTCCATCCCATGATCATTAAGTCAAAAAAGCATTTTACTGAAAGTGCTGCTAAGATTAAACAAGCCTACTAACACCCTAAATTTTAATGTACATATATTTCTCTGGTTTGCATAATTATTTTCTGCAAAGTCATTTACAAGAACAAAAGATTGCCATTTTCTGAGTACTGACAATACAGTCTTTCTCTCTGTTCTGCTTTATGTCTAATTTTTCTCACTGCATTCCACACATAGGATTGAACCTATGGCTGAGATTTGGAGGCACTGCTTTTGTGTAGCAAGGGCAGTCCTCTGAAATTATCTCCGGCTAGAATTTAAGTTCACACTGACTATAACTGTCTACTTGAAGCATCTGAAATGGGAGCTCCTCTGGAAATTGTTTGGAACAATGCCTGGTTTGTTTTTTTTAATCTTTGTATATATTTTGTATATTTTTACAAAGCTGTTCTTATTCTAAAACTAACCAGGAATATTTTAGTAGTTGTGTGCTCAAATAAAGAGAGCGGGTTTGGAGTAGTGAGTAAAAAGACCAGAGACTGTGAATCCTAGTCTTGTATTAGGACAAAGCCAATTGGGTGAGTTTTGGCCAATCATTCTCTCTTGATCAAGAAAGAAGGACTACCATCTCTGAAAAATGTTGGCAAGAAAACTGCATGAACTTGTCCAGGCAGTTTCCAGAAGCCAAGACTCATTTAATGGCATGAAAAAGAAAGGGAAGAAAAACCACACAAAACTACGAGAGCCTCTTGGGATTGTGGTGGAACATAAATTAAATACATACATAAATACATTAAAAAAAAGGCAAAACATTTTTGGAAAGTTTGTTAGGGTGGTGGGGGCTGAGTTTAATATTCAGTGCCAATGTCTCTGGTTTTGTGATACAATTATGCATATTACTTATTCTACTAAGTAAAATCAAGGTATCCCCACACGTCTGTCATAAATATGAGACAGGACATCTTCCAGAATAGTTTCTCAGCAAGTTCCCATCTTATAAACAAACTAAAATATGGACTCCTTCAGCCGTTCTTGCAGAAGCTAATAGTATAAGCTTACTAATGTCTTCTTAGAAGAAATCACCCTATGCCTGAATTCACTATGTCCAGGGGTGGGATTCAATTTTTTTAACAACCGGTTCTGTGGGTGTGGCTTAGTTGGTGGGTGTGGCTTGGTGGTCATGTTATTGGCTGGGTGTGGCCAACTCAATCTCACTCACATCGAGGCACGCATCTCCTCGCCTGATCTCTCATGACTGTGGGGATGCTGTAAGTGTGAAAAATAGTCATAAGTCACTTTTTTCAGTGCCATTGTAACTTTAAATATTCACTCTACACAAGCAAAGTACCAGCAAAGGAGGGGAAAAAAACTCCAGAGAGACAGGAAGTTTAGTCCTGCCAAGAATGTAATAAGGGTTAACAGAGAGGCAGTTTCTGTAAGCAACACCAGAATGTTTCCTTCCTGCCTTCCTTACAGGATTAGGCCAGTCATTTCTTCTAACAACTGGTTCTCCAAACTGCTTAGAATGTTAACAACCAGTTCTAGCGAATAGGTGCGAACTGGTAGAATCCCACCCCTGACTACGTCTGACTCAAGCAGAGAACCGTGTGCTAGTGTTTCTCAACTTCAACAACTCTGAAGTGTGTGGACCCTATGAATGGGATAGAGAATTCTGTGAGTTGAAAAACCATACTTCTTAAAGTTGCTGAGACTGAGAGACACTAGGCTAAATTATCCTCCTACACTAAACCATAGCTATGTCTAACCATACCTAGGTCTTTTAGTGGCTCTTCCAGTTTCTTCTCCACTGGGAGGTACCTCTTCCTTAGGAAATCCTTCTGCACTGGCAGCAACATTTTGAGGAGTCTTTCACTTTGGATCTCAGAGGGTGGGAGGACAATGCAACAATCTAGGAACTCATCCAGACTCTTTATCAAATCCTGTCTTCCTTCTGCCAAATAGGAGTCATTGCGAAATACCTACTCCGAGAAAGAAAATAAAACAGTGCTCAGGGAGGCACTGGGCAGGAATGGAGTGGGCTCATTTCACAGGCTGTTGCTCCATTCTGTCTGATGTAGATAAGGGGACACTCTACTAGTGATGTAGATAAGGGGACAGGTCCAATTTCCCATAAACAATTCATTTTAGATTACTTGTTAACACTATGTATTTCAGTGAAGAGTTGAATCAGATTTATCTGAAACACACTTCTCTAGCAAATTAAAATGAACCAATGAATGTAAGCAATTCTAGATGTTAAAACCAACGGAACTGAAAAATAAATGTCCACAAGTCTTTCCTAAGACAAACTTCTAAAGTAAAATGATTTTACTATTAAAACTACATTCTCTAAAATGTCTGCATTGAAAGCTGCCCATTTTGCCTATATCAAATGTTTGGAAATGCTATGTCAAATGTTTGGAAATGCTTTGCCAAGAGTTTTCAGTGATAGGTAATTTCTGTCTACCTAATAGCTTCTAGATCTTGCATGACATGATAAAGTGAGAACCAAGAACCAAAGATACACTTCCCAGAAACTTGTATCCATCCCAGGAAACAATAAACCACTGAAAAGGCTATGGAGTTTCTTTTCCAGGACCAGTAATTGTGTGAGGTTCTGATATTCTGAACTGATCACAGCAGGCAGAGAGAGAAGAATAAATCTTGCCTGTGCAATTATGATGCCCCTATTTGTGGTAGTAGATGGGAAGCTTATTAAAAGCCTTACTGCTCCACCTGCTGGTTGGAGAAACCTCATCAGGCCTCTCATTTTCTATGCCTAATATTATGTAAAATTCTAGTTGTTATAAGCCTCTCTCAAACAATGCATCCCCATTTGGGACATTCATGCTGATAGAACAGCAGGGAGGTCTTTGGGGTCTTCATCCTTTACTTCACATCTTTCATGCCAGTTTTCTAACTTTGATTCTGGTGCAACTTGGATTTCTTTTTTGTCCTTGCCAGGATGCCATTTCTTCAACATCAGAATTACAGTGGGCATGTGAAGGATCAGATGATGGGATGTATGTACACAGGAGGCCCTGGGGATCAGAGGAAAGGTCATATGTGGACATAGGACCCAGGTATGGATGGAAAGGACATGAGAGTGCGGAATATGAATTCTGATAAAACATTTTCTCTTGTCTTCATTTCTGTGCCTTAAGCAGCCTTGCTCCTTCCTGTCCCTCTCTACAGAAGGAGGGGGGCCACGGGGGGAGTGGGTGTGCTGCTTCAGACAAAGATTTAAATCTATTTTTACTTTTCTCTGAGGAAAGGGGGGGCCACTGAGGGGGGAGCTACCTTGAGCTGCTCTGCAATAGGAAAGGGCTGGGAATTACACATTCTTAGCGAGGCAGAAGTTAGCACCTTAAGTTAGCTAGCCAGGATGTTAGGAACAAGAATTGCTTATATGAAGAAACCCCAAAAACCACATAGCTGGCACATGAAACTAGGACATTTTGCAAGATGCCTGTGACCTGGGGGTGAAACACAGGTGATGCGACATTTAGCTATGTAGGGGGCTGAGATCCAAATAACCAATCAATATTATCTGTTATGCATGCATTATTGGGGGAAGGACAAAGGGCTGAATGCGACCACCCCTTGACTATAAAAATTGCTGTAAGATTGTAATCGGGGCTTTTGGTTAGCTTTCGAACCAGGGTCCTTATATCTTGGCACCAAAATAAAAGTATAATTTTGTATCACACCTTGTGTCCAGTGACTTATCGGCTTCGACATCGAGCAAGGGCCCAGTTTTGGGGACAATACAGGTACTGAACAGCTTCACCTCAAAAGCTATCAGAGGAAACGTTCAGCCTTGTTCTCAGTTTATTCACATGGGCTTCCTTCTATTGAATACTCACCTGCTAATCTTTTCTGAAAGCAGAATCTACCATTATTTCCTCGGGGCCCTTGCATGAATAAAGGAAAACCAACTTACCCTTTCAGACATCATAGTTGAGATGGCTCTCCCAATTTCGTGATAGCTAATGTGGGGGGAATCAGGGCCCAGAACCACAAAAAGGAACCTGACAGGGACAGGAACCTCCAGGACAGAGTCCAGCTCCACAGCCTCCTTCAAGCGTACGAAGGCCAGAATAGGTCGGTCCAGGAAGGTGGCACAGCCTGAAGGGAGGATGGATGGGCATGGGACAAAGTTTAGGGGCTTTGGCATAAAGAGAAACAGGAGGAGAGAAAATGCGGGCAAAAAAGAAAGGAATCCAAGCAGAGGCAAAAGGGTGGAAGAGAAGGGAACAAGGGGAGAGAAAGGGAGACAGCAAAGTGAGCAATTGCAATCGGGGTTTGATAAGCTAGACAGAGAAGCAAAGCATAGTTCCTGCCAAATGCTTCTTCCTGGCCCAAATGCTCAAGAAAGCAAGAATCAGCAAGCAGATTCCCATTCCCCAAACTTTTTAAGATTAGCATATATTCATAGAAACAAGTAGTGTTGGTTCTACAATTAGGCAGTGTGGCAGCATTGTTTAAACTATGGCAATTTAAAACAGTTTCAGAATTTCGCACTTATTATTACTTCAGATACACACACACACACACAAAATCATTCTGCTTTAAAAGAGAAAAGAAAGGAAGTAAGAAGAAAGATACAGATGTGAGGAGAGAAATTCTTTGCTAATCCTTGTGATTGAAGAAACTAGTGTTTCTTAATCTTGGTGGCATCAAGATGCATGTACTTCAACTCTCAGAATCCCCCATGCTGGTTAGGGAGTTAAGAAGTTAAGGTTGAAAAGCACTGATGTAGAGTACTGAGGGAATGCAAATTCGGAAATCAGATGTATTATTCTTTTTATCTAGGACAGTTTTGTATCTCATTTCCCAATTTACTATGTCTAGGTGGACTGGTCACTTCCTGAAGATTCTGGTTCCTGTGTTGGCTGAATCAATTGCTTTGTGGCAGCAGTACCTCATTCCTCATTATCTCATGAGTTGTACACCTGCACATTCATGTAGATCTCTATATAAAGTGAATCTAGACTGTCTTGCCCTTAGATCTGCTTTCCCAATTTGGTGTTTTTGTATTAGATTTTGATTTCTGACAGGGGATGATATTAAGAAAAATCTGTAAGTTCTGAATTTTGATTATTTTTGAACAATGTAGATACAAAACAGTTGGGCCCAACCTTATAGATTAGACAGTGGTGATGGTTGAATTAAGTTACCCTATCTGGGCTGCAGAAATCTGGATAACTATTAGATAGCAGCAATTAGGTACACAGAACTAACTTTCATCTCCAGATAGTTTTGTAGTCCAGATATGATATCTCTAGTAAGTTGACATGCCATAGATTGAGAAGATCAAGAAAAAACAGAATATATTCTAATATGTAATAGTTTCAACTTCTACCCTCAAAACAATGCTATAGGGCATTGCATACCCGAACAACTAGATACAAGGACAGTTTTCCCCTGAATGCCATCACTCCACAACTAATTCCCACAACACTTATCAACTTATTTACTAAGACTGTATTACTATTATTCCTCTACTACTAGATTATAACACTTCCTAGTACCTATGTCTTCCCACTTATGACTATACCATGTTGCTTGTATCATTACAATTTATATTGCTTTATTTGTTTCCTAGTATGATTTGATTGCTTATTAGTAACCTATGACTATCAATCTTATGATTGTTGATGAATGTATCTTTTTCCTTTATGTACACTGAGAGCATTTGCACCAAAGACAAATTCCTTGTGTGTACAATCACACTCTGCCAATAAAGAATTCTATTCTATTCTATTCTATTCTATTCTATTCTATTCTATTCTATTCTATTCTATTCTATTCTATTCTATTCTATTCTATTCTATGTACTCAAGGTGTTGTTGAAAGTTGGCCAGAAAAAGAAAAGAAGACCTGTGATATAACTCCTCTTTGGAATTGCTTGAAATGTAAGAATCAATAGATCAAACCGATAATTGCATCACTACTAATGTCAACAGATCAAGCTGTGGTTCATGCTGCATTAAAATAAGATTAAGATTTAAAATAATTAGAATAAGCCTACTTTAATTGCTCTATAAAGTTTCATATATGGAATCATAAACAGACCAGCCTAATGCTGGACCTATGCCCAGCATATCTTTTAACAAAAACAAAATAAAAACTGACAAAGAAGGTAATACATTGTATCTATCTATCTATTTAGAAACATACACACAGTACCTGCATGCATTTCAATATATGCAATGGATTGTAATACATAGATATTTTATGCAACACACATCCAGTTTTGTTTCCCATATTTTTCATTATCATCTTAGATTAATAAATATTACTTCAGTGGAAGAAGAAATCTTAGCCATACCATTAGTCAAATGTATTAAAATGATTTTTATTAATTTTAGGGCTGTGTAATAATCCAGATTGAAGGGGAAAAAGCAATCCACAGTAGTTCCTTAAAGAAGTAGCATATTTTCCTGGATTGCCTGTAAAGGTGCTGTTTTATGATCCCAACCAAAAAAAAAAACCTCTTTGATTTAAAGATGTGCATATAGAATGCAAAAAGTTCCCTGCGCGATGCATATCATCATTTCCTTTTTAATTTGGATCACCCCTGAATTTTATTTACTATACTTTTGCTGGCCAAATTTACCCTGTCAGATTTTCTGTTCATGCCATCATCCGTATTCCATCATACTGATGTATAACTTTCAATCCTTTGAAAGTTTTCCAATAATTTGTAATTGCTCATCTTGTTGCCACTAAAACCCTTTTAACATCAGATAATATAACAATGAACTTTCTCTTTGACAGATAGCAATGCTAATCATAGTACTGGCTTTTCTCATGTAATAGTTATAATATTTATATTTCAGCTAATAACATTTTTTAACATAGTTTTACTTTCCACAAGTCCACCCCATATCTATCTATGTACCCATTTCTTGGCATCCATATGAACATTGTGGCCTACAATGCTGGAATTTTTTAAATGATTCTCTGGTGTATTGTAGCATCTGTGCATCAAAAGTCCAGCATATATTCTGAGGTCATTGCAGCAATTTTTCAAGATCTTATCTGAAATTTTATCTGGAGAAGCCAAGAAATGAAACAATGACATTCAACACAGCTGTTCTCACACTACTCTAAAAGTCCACTACCATTTTCTATAACAGGATTCCTTTTGCACTTGAACATAGAAGATACTTACCAACCAATCCCAGAGTGGCTTCTGCATCAGGAGGAATTTTTTCTAACAGCTGCTTCCTAAAACCACTATGACTTGATTCTCCCTGCAAGAAGGAAACATCTTGGAGATTACACTCTGAATTTTAGAAAATTAGACTTAAAAGCAACTCTTAAGATAATACAGGTTTAACTGCTCCTGAAAGAAAGCCTATTTCAATATGTATTCAGTCTTGAATTGAATGAGCCTTAAGTGTTCTGACTGATAACTTTTACAAAAGAAAGGCTACAACATAGCTAGTTTTCCTTGACTTTTTGGCAGCTTGTGATACTCTTGATGATGGTACTCTTCTAAACTAGCTCTGTGGGTTGGGAAACAAGAGCACAATAGTTCAGGAGCTCCATTTTTACTGAAGGATTGTATTCAAAAGTGCCCTTTTGTCACTATACTTTGTCCCCATGATAATTAAGTAGCGGGGGCTCTTCAAGGTTCCATTCTGCCCTCATGTATTCGAATAATTGGTAGGTGCTACTGTATAATGTGCTGTATGTAGGATTTCCTGCATTTGCAATTCTACAAAATATAATAGATGGGCTGTTGAAGGGAGCCACTGGTTTTGAATTACAGGTTTCATGCTATATTGCTTCATTGGTTGCTGGCATGTTAGCAAGTCAAATTATGGAGCTCTCCTGAGCATTGTAAAACTCAGTACATTGTAAAACTCAGTACAGCATCAGATGCATTGCCTTGACCACAATGTAGCTGCCTGGCTTACGAAATAAATTAAGATAAAATAATTAAGATAGTCTACTTGAATTATGTAGACATTCACTATGTCATAATCCAAGAAAAAGAAATTCTCAATACAAGGCTATGATGATGGATTTTCTTCTCTGTCTTACTTTAAAGAGTAATTTATAGAATATAAACTTCATTTGAGGCAAGGGATGCAAAAGGTGACAATCTTTCTTCAATTTGCTCAAATTCTTGAGCAGTCATACCAAGTCTGGCCAATCCATTGATTTAATATTTCTACCAGTTATAATGCTTTGCTTTATGATGTTACTTTGCTTACTCTCTGAGGACAACTAAAGTCTGAGTACAATTCCACACTTAGATGGGAAAAATAATAGTTTGAATCCCAGTACTTGTGGCATTGTAGTCATAAAATATTCTTCATTTATTTACTGCAAAGTTAACTTACCTGCTCTGAGCCATTAAAAAAGGTTTTCATCTCAATTTGATGTTGTTCTTGAAGCAGTGGTTCAGTTGTGTCTTTGGCATCTGTTCGTTGTACCCGCGCAGGCAAGAGAGTGTTTAATGAAGTTGATTCACTAGGTTGACTGGGCAAAGAATTAAAAAAATATATGAGGCTCAATGAAGAGAATAAGAATAAGAGTGCAATAGTAAAAAGTTAATGCCTAGGTCTTCAGGCAAGAATTCATATAACAACTGATACATATAAAATTGTCAAATTAATTTATAGGCATTGTCTAACAATCTTAATTCAGTTGAAAGAGGTCATTAGTCCCTGGACACTATGAGATTGCAGATGGAAGTATCCCCAACAGTTGACTGAAAGTTATTCATAGTTCCACTGCTGAACTGTTTATGTACTACAAAAGTTTTCTTCATATTTCATTTAAATTGATCTTCCTATATGACCCTTACTCCATGTTCTGAATTCCCACCAAACAGAACAGCTCTTGATCTGTATGACATTCCTTCAGGAATTTGGCAAATGCTATTATATTTTTAGTCATAACTTTTCAAAATGAAAACCATCCAGTTCTGTTATGTCTCTTCAGCAGACTTAATTTCCATCCTAATTGTCCTCCTGATACCCTTCTTTTCAAAGAAATAGAAACACTGAATTCATAGAAGACTAAAAGGCTAGCAGACACAAGACAATTCCTTACATGTCCCTTTTTTTTCCCTGAGTGCCACATTCATAGGTTAAGCATGACAGGCGGGTGCTTCTGCTGTCCTTGCTGTCCTGATCTTGCAGGACCTTTACTGGACTTGTCCAGATCTTGGAATGAAATCCAAATACTAGGCATTGGCAACTACTGTAGGAGAGCAGATCTTATCATATGTTCTTTCATTCTCAGTACCCTTTCCCACTTATATATAACACATCTGTCACTAGCTTAATTTATGGAGTATGCCTGATTCAGAAAGAGCTAGACATGGATTGGGGCCCATTTTTTTTGGTTGTCCCATTAATTATTTGGGTGGAGAAATGTCATCTTTCATATTTGCCAGTACCTGTGCTGAAGTAGAAGAGTTCTTAAAAGCAGCTCTTGGTCATCAGGCTTGAGTTTTCCTTCATAGATCATTTGGGAAAGCACCTGATTGGCAATCCCAGCTAGACTTCTTTCTTGTAAATCTAGAAGGACAATTCCTAGAAATGCAGAAATAGAGAGATATTTGCTTATCATTTCAAAAGAGAATTTTATTATCTTTATTAATTATATCAAAAGGAAAATTGGAAATCTTTTAATTGATTTTTCAATTCTTCCCCCCAAATAAATGCCATGGTTACTACTGTTACTAAAGAGACTCCAGAATCATTGAGGCTAGAAGATTTGAAAGATGAAAAGAGATAGATAGATAAAATGAATATATAGATAGTTATACATGTAGATATGTATGTGGATATAATAGGTATACTGTAGATACAGATGTAAATATACAGTATTGATTTACTCTCTTCATTACCTATTATTACTGACAGATTTTTTTTTTCCTTTTGGAAACCTCAGGCCCCCCAAATTACTCTAGGAATATTTGTTGGGGCAAGAAAACAGGTAAGAACAAATCCATCAATACATATATAATGCATGGACAATGGAAAGCGTGAGTGCAAGCACCCTTCTTTTTCTTTTGTAGCACATTGTTTGGAAACAATCAAAGGGCAAGTTCTTAAGGAAAATTGTACAATCCTTGCAGTCCCTTTCCTCACCTTTGCTAAAAGCCTTGCGCACCTCTAGAAGGCTTTGGAAAGTCAAGTATGAAAGGTGAGGTCTCCCCCATTGCCCCATCTCCTCAAAGTCCTCTTCCAGTTTGATCCAGCGAGAAGCTTCCATCCAGCGAAACTCATTGTTCTTGTCCATGACCAGCTCATGAAGTTCCACATATGACTGAAGAGAATAGCAAAAACATGTCATAATGATTGCCACTTTACTCTTCCTTCGGTGCTCTGTAAGAGTTACTTAATTTGCAGAAATTCAACAGGCAATATTTCTGTAAGTAGGGATATACTGGGGAATGATATATAACAATTTTATCCACTGCGTGTCTCCTCCATTGATGAGGACATTAAGGGCATAAGGAACAGTGGTGAAAAGAAAACCCTCCTTTTAGGAAAGAAAAGTAGACAGAGCTAACTGTGAGTTCTAGGAATTGTTGTTTCCACATCTGAGGACAAGGGAGGTGGAAGGCTGCTGTATAAGTTCACTACCACCTCAGCCTGCATGAAAGCTGTTCCTATCTCACTAAAGCCTGTGCTGTGTATCCCTTATTCCTATTTAGATCAGAACTGTGCAATTTTTGGCAGGCTGAGCTCTTTGGCTTAGGCACCAAGAGATATGCTCCAAAGTGTATTCAATGGGAACAAGGCAAAACATTTCCTTTTCCCTAAAATAAACTTTCACTCAAATTTTAGCTAGGGTTTCTTAGTGGCCATATGCAGCTGACTGCATTGTTTTCCTCAGGGATGTTTTTGATGTCCCAAAGTAATCTATAGCCTTAGGATTTCCTGGTATATCCCTGTAAGTCACTAGGATTGACTGCATTTGAGTATTTATAGTCTTGGTCAAGATTGGTTTGTGCTATTTTAAAAAAATGTTCATTAGAAATATTTTTTCTCTCAGGCATTTAATATTTTTCTTCTGTTACATTAAACTTTTAGTTTTAGTTCATTTTTTCAGAGTCCCCTGAGGCAATGTTTACAGTTTTATGGGAGAAAGATAGAATTAGCTTTGAGATTCTGTACTTTTTTTAAAAAGAAAATTTGTACTTTTAAATTTGGTTTAAGATTGCAAAAGCAAACAAGAGTATTATGATTTTATTCATTACTCAAAGGTATATTCCACTGCAATTGCATGGTTCCTGGCCACTCACAAAATGATTTTGTGATGGTAGAAGTGCATCCTTTCCCCAAATGTAAAATCTCTCTGCATGATACGTCTGGTTTCTAAACAGACCTGTATTTGTAACTGAGATCTGAAAAATAATGTAGAAATTCCATGTTTGGCTTTCCCACCATTTCGATTTATTAAAAAGTGGAAGTCAGGAGGTCAGGAGGAATGGTATCTCATTGATTCTTCTTATACCATTTCTTTAACTAAAACTGTACAATTACTATATTTTTCAAACAGGCAGTTGGCAATTCCAATTAAAGGGATTGTAGTTACTTTTAATGGACTTGGAGTGCAAGGATGGGAGCTGGGTATGTTGCAGGAAGAATATTGAGAGCATTATGATGAACACAGAAATGGAAATTAGTTACAAGATGCACCATAAAATTATCAAGCAGCACTCTATTTATTTTTAAAGATACTTAGATGGGCAGCTTTTTATGCTTGCTGTTATGTCTTTTTGATGCTTTATAGCTTTATTATTTTTATATTGTTTTAAATACTTTATAAATATTCTATTTATATTTTGCAAGTTCTCTTGAACCCTTTGCTGATCTGTGGCCATGACAAAGATTTGACTTGATCTTTTGAACCTTAAGCAAGGTTACATCAGGCACTTTGAATCAAGTAAGGATTATTTAGGGACCGTGTAAAAATCCAAAACATATATCTATTTTCTACATAGAAAAAGAATTGTTTGGCAATCCCAGCACCGTTAGGCCTTTCAAGGTTACTTCAGAGAAAAAATACTCCAGAGGTTTCTATGGCTGGATCCTTGATATCTTGGAAACTGCTTACAAATTACCATAACCAAACTCAAATCTCTCCAAGCCCTAGGAACGTACATTATGGGAAGCTTTGTGGGAGATGAGTGGCTTCACAGGCTCCGTACCTCTTGGCTCCTCCCCAGGTGAGGAGGAGCTACCTGTCAATAAGAAAACAAGTTTACTCATTCACTGCTTTTTCATCTCCACTCTTCCCATTTCCTCCAATGTGCTCCAAACGGCATGCGGAAAATAATTCCTTTCTATGCCCTTGACGACTCTGTGAAGTAAATCAGATGAAAGATATGACATTGCTGCCGACCACCCTCTGTACTGCACTTGTCTTCTGATTGGAGCCAGTACTTTTTATCCACCCTATTATATGGGCTCATTCATTCCTACGTGCTGAAATCTGGGCACTCTTTGCCATAGATAAATGTCAGATAAATGACAGCAGCTTGTAACCCTAACCATAACTATAGTTCAATCTTTTGTGGGTGATTATGATTTGCAAACCCATCTCCTTGGGTTAGTTTGTGACTCGACATATTGTTTGACCCCAGAAAATGGATTAACACATGGATGGTCTATTGTGTATGAACCTATCCTTATGTCTGTCAATAGGACTCAGGTCGAAAAAAAAATACATTACAGTTCATCTTACAAACCAGCGCAGATTATTTATTTGGCAAAATCCCACACACTGTGTGAATGAAGAGAAAATACTATTGCCTTCCTTTTGGGGGCAATAATGTTTGGGTGGCAGCCCTATCATTAAGCAAAGCAAACTTTGTTCTTTTCACACTAGAGTTGAGTGTTCTTTTTCTAGTCAATTTACAGTGAGCTGTGCACCTCCATTTTCTTATTCTTAATCTGAGAGTAGTGCAAAAACAATAGAAAGTTGTTTTTGTGGAATTTGGAGGAAATGTTCTCCAGTTATAGATGTAGTTAGTGAAATATTGAGTTATTGAACAAATCACTTACTGAAGGGTGGCTCTAGAAATCAAATAAATAAATATTGAAATTTCCAATATGAAATAATTAGTACAAACTTTACTTCTTCATTCCATTCATTGATTGAACTTTGATATGAATTTTGGAGCAAAATAAAAAAATATGGCAAACAACTTCAAAGCTATATTTCTAACTACTTATGCCAAAATAGGAATAATCCAAGGAAGCAAACTTGGTGTCCTGTTGTGGAATGGAATACAGTTGGAAAGAGAGTGTTAATCTTACAAGATGATTTAGGTAAAAATTCTTGCTACTATGTAAAATATAATTTAATAATCATAATAATACTCATTTGTCCAGAAACCTAGGGAATTTTCAAATTGTGATTCTAGATTTCTCTTTTAACCAGAAAATTACATTCCAGTTTGTTTATTTGTAGCTTGAGCAAATGACTAAATTTCTAAGACATGCCACACAATTTATATCTCCAAGGGAAAACTCTATTTTCAGTGCATCTTTGCGATAAAAAGGTGCACCTAATACTTACTGCCATTGCCATCCCCTTACACAGATTAAAAATTAGCATAGCCATTCTGAATATTTTGCCACTTATTCAATTGCAGTTATTTAAAAATATGAAGTCATGCAAGCAACCTACTAGCCTTCTCCAACTTTGGTAGGACCAAACACCACGATGCTGATGGGAAATTTTAGGGACTATATTCCAAACAATTTGTGGTGGCAATAGATTGTAAAAAACTGAGCTGTGGAGGACAAGTAAAAGGGATATCCAATCTTCTTCCTGTCTTCCTTGAGGTACTCCAGTTTTTTGGTCATGCATAGAAAGCTAGTTATGATATCGTTGTGAGTGATTCAGGAAGAACATTCTTAAAAGTCTGCCTTTCCACTTCTATTCACTGCTGAAGCAAATCTGGAATAAGGGGTGACATATGTCCACACACATATTCAGCCAATTTGGGAACTATAAACCAAAACAATGGAAAGGGAATAAATAGTGTGTGCCTGAGATCAAGGTCATGCAATTGGCCTTACTTTCAAATTCAAGTAAAAAAAAAGGATTGAGTTGAAGATTTCATGGTGGAGAGGAAAGATAGACCTTTCCCCCCTTTCCACGAGAAATGGAGTCGAGGGTTTATCATAGCTGTCTAATAATGTTTGAAAGGCTATCTCTGAAAGTGTCCAAAGTTATTTTACCCAAAGTTGGAACAATTTTTTAAATCATTCCTGTTTGTTTTTTTTATCATGACATCAAGGCTATCGCATAGGCTCTCATATTTACAAACAATCAAAGACAAATGCTGCTCTGTAGCAAATAACAGGGCTCATGTAAAATAAGCCAATCTATTTTGTTACAAGGGGGAAAAATACCAGCAAGGAGAATCTTTCCTTTCCTTTACAAGATCTATATTTATATTTGTCATACAAGGAAATATTTCCTTTCCTCACCAAACATCATATCCCACAATATTATAAACTGATAGTATCTACTTATTATACCCTACAATTCTAAGGGGAAAAAAATACCTTCTTTATAATGGGATGTTTGTGAAAACTTTTGTGAGAACTGTTCTGTTCTATTCTATTCTATTCTATTCTATTCTATTCTATTCTATTCTATTCTATTCCATTCCATTCCATTCCATTCTATTGTTTTAATTTGATTCAATTTCTCTCTCTCCATTTATAATTCAAAATAACAATAGTGTTCTGGGTGACATTCAAATTAAAAAAACTCTTCCAACAAATAAGAAGAATATATTTCCTTCTGTATTAACTATGGAGAAACCCTAAGGATGAAATAGAATAGCTCCCCGGGGTGGAACAGAAACTTGCATTTCTAAGTTAAATATGTATTCATATCCATTCATACTTTAAAAAAAAATTAAATTAAAAACCTACAGAAATCTTTCCTATTGTTCTTGCCAAAATACTTCAGCTAATCGTCATATATGGCTGCAGTTGTGCAGATATATTATACTGCATTTTTGTTTTCTTTTTATTCTGATTTCAGCCTGCTTTACCAACCTTACCTTGAAAACAACTTCCACAGTCCGACATTCAAGAAGGAGGGAAAAAAACATGTGAAGTTTTGGCTCTATAAATCCCCTCTTTGGCAACTGCACAAGACACTCTGACTCCACCCTTATGTTCTTGTCACAAGTGGTTCTTGTGTTCATAATAAATTCATAATCACTTTACATTTGCTGACAGTAAATATAAGGCTTTTGGTTCTTTTCTGGGTGAGGGGACAAGACATTAAGTGGCTAGAAATCACAGCTCAAGTTCAAAACAAGATTATTCAAAATCAGTCCCACACTTGCATTTGTATGCCACCTGTTCTATGAATTTCAAGTAGATTACATTAAAGGACTGTTCTGTACATTCATTAGCATTCTTGAAACCCCGCGCTTTGATTGGCCAAAGCGCGGGCGATCTGATTGGTTTAGCAAGCCGCGCTGATTGGCCCGCTGAGAATCTCCCACGATTGGTGGATACGAATCGCGGGAGATTCAAAGCGGTGCCATTGGCTGCGGCCGCCACGGCTTGAGAATAAAAAGCCGCTGTTTTTTCCCTTGGAGCCAGATCAGTTCCGGGGACCAATAAAGAGCTGAAACCTAGTCACCACCTCCTGGTCTCCTTACCGACAGACACGACACTGGCGACAAAGGTGGGATCCCGATTCTGAACCCCAGCAAGCACGTGTCCGATGGAAGCAAGACCAACAAGATGGCCAGCATCGCTCTGCCCACACCCTTCAACCCCGCTAGCGAGGACTGGGAATCCTACACGGACAGATTCCGCATGTTCCTCGAATGCAGCGACATGAAGGACGCCACCGGGCCGAAGAAACGAGCCGTCTTCCTGACACACTGCGAGCCCACAGTGTTCAAGATGGCAAAAGCCCTAGCGAAACCCGCTGACGTCACCGGGATGGACTGGGCCGACCTTGAACCTTTACTCCGAAAACACTACGCTCCCGCCGTGCCCACCCTCATCAGACAGCACAAGTTTTATCGGCAGGACCAGAAGTCGGGCAAAAGCCTCAGCGACTTTGTTGCGGAGCTGCGGAACCTCGGGGGACTATACCGGTTCTCTGACATGGACAAGGCCCTACGGGACCGAGTCGTGCTCGGGCTTCGGGACCCAGTCCTACAGAGTCGGCTGATGGCCAAAGGCGACATCGGCCTCGCCAATGCCATCGCTGAAGCCACCACAGCCGAGGCCACCAGGCAGTCAGCAAACTGCATGCGGAGACCGGACGCCGGGGACCGCACCGCGAACAACAACCCTGGATGGGCAACTGAGGCCCAACCGGAAGCAAGTCACTGTGAAACTACCACCCACCATGGCAAATTCCACTCCGCCTCCAACACTTCGGACGAGGAGGAGGAAATCCACCAGCTCCAGGCAGGACGCGACCAGCGCAGTCGGCGGGGTCGTAAGTCGGGGACCGCGTGTGCCGGTTGCGGAAGTGACCACCCTAGATCCGAGTGCCAGTTCTTCGACGCAGTCTGCCAGCACTGTGACAAAAAGGGTCACATCACCCACGTATGCTGATTAAAGAAAGCCTACAGCCCCAGATGGCGGGACCACAGCGAGTGGAGACGGGACAGCACACCCCCCAGAACCAGAGATCGCCCAACCGACAGCCGTTGGGACCGGAGCGGGTGAGCCCGATGAGGTGGCGAGACCCGGCGGAAGGAGGAAACCCACCAGATGGTCATCATCGGCCACGCATCAACTACCAACGCCCGAAAATTCTACGTGGAGGTAGGCATTGAAGGCGAGCCATGCAAGATGGAGGTGGACTCTGGGTCCTACCTCTCCATGGTCGCCTGGCAAGAAATCAAACGCTTGGTGCCTACCATCCAAAAGAAGGGACTGGAGAACCAGAGACTAATCATTAAAGACTACCAGGGAAACCGCATCCCGGTAGTCGGAACCGGATAATTCAGAGTAACATTTAAAGGACGCACTGCAAAACTTCCCCTCGGTGGACCGAGACCGACCCTGCCTTTTGGGACTGCAATGGTTCGCACCGCTCGGCATCGAAGTCGACCACATCAGCCACATCTCCGAGACTGATTGGGAGCAACAACTGGCACGGGACTTCCAGGAAATGTTCGACGGCACCCTAGGCAAGTACCGAGGGCCCCCTATCTCTTTCAGCCTAGACCCGAACGTTCCCCCAAGATGCTTAAAACCAAGGCGGGTACCTTTCGCACTCAGGCCAAAAATTGATGAGCAAATTGACAAGTTCGTCAAGCAAGAGGTCCTACAACCAATAGACCATGCCCAGTGGGAGACACCAATAGTCACCCCAGTCAAGCCTGATGGGTCGGTGAGAATCTGCGGGGACTATAAGGCCACCCTAAACTGCGCCTTGCAACAAAGCACCTACCCCATCCCAGTAGTGCAGCATCTTCTACACTCACTGGGGGGAGGCAAGGTTTTCATGAAACTCGACCTGGCCCAAGCATACCAGCAGCTGCCAGTCGACGAAGAAACCGCGGAGGTGCAAACCATAGTCACCCACTGGGGAGCTTTCCGATGTAACCGACTCCAATTCGGAGTCAGCGTGGCGCCTGGAATTTTCCAGAGCCTCATGGAGAGACTCTTACAAGGCATCAAAGGGGTGGTGCCCTATTTCGACGATGTGCTGGTATCAGCAGCCAACCAGCCAAAACTAGAGGGTCAACTAAGGGAGGTGCTAACCAAATTCAAGGAAACCGGGCTAAAGGTGAAGAGGGAAAAGTGCCAACTTTACACAGAGTGGGTCGAATTCCTGGGGTACCTCCTAGACCGGCACGGCATCCACCCAACCGAAACCAAAATTAAAGCCATTAAAGAGGCCCCCACACCCAGGACTAAAATGGAACTGCAGGCGTTTCTGGGACTGCTTAATTTTTACAATGTTTTCCTGCCCCAAAAGGCGACCGTGGCGGAGCCTTTGCATAGGCTCTTGGACAAGGTGGCTACCTGGACTTGGGGGAAACATGAGGAAGCCGCCTTCAGGAAAACCAAGGACCTGCTCACTTTGGATGCCGTTCTCATCCAATACAACGAGACCCTACCACTAGCCGTCACATGCATCACCTTTCGGCGTCAGCGCCGTCCTCAGCCACACTCTCCCTGATGGAAAAGAAGCACCCATCGCCTTCTTTTCAAGGACCCTCACCAAACCAGAGAGAAACTACAATCAGCTGGACAAAGAGGCCCTGGCTATCGTCGCTGCAGTGAAGAGGTTCCACGAGTACCTCTACGGCCGGACATTCACCATTATCACCGACTACAAGCCGCTGCTGGGAATCCTCGCAGGGGACAGGGCCACCCTGAACATTCTATCTCCTAGAATGACAAGGTGGTCCGAATTCCTTGCTGCCTACAGCTACCGGCTCACACACCGACCCGGTAAGACGATCACACATGCAGATGCTTTGAGCCGCTCACCGCTACCTGAGCTAGACACCGACCTAGCACCCACGATGACCACCCTCAGCATAGGGACTCTGCCCGATCTACCCATAACCGCGTCAGACATTGCCCATGAAACTAATAAAGACAAACGTCTGGCACGGGTGTTACATTGGGTAGAGAAAGGGTGGCCGGAAAAGGTCAACGATGAGACATTCAAAACATTCTGGAACCGGCAAACAGAACTCTCGCTACAAAAAGGGTGTGTACTGTGGGGGGATAGGGTGGTCATCCCAGAAAAACTGCAAGGGAAGGTACTGGAGTTGTTACACGAGGGGCACCCGGGCATAGTTAGAACAAAAGCCCTGGCCAGGAATTACGCTTGGTGGCCAGGGATGGATAAACAAATCGAGGCTTGAGTGGCAAGGTGTCAACGCTGCCAAGAAACCAGACCAAGCCCGCCCACGGCATCGATCCTAGAATGGGAAACCCCCAGGGGACCTTGGTCTAGGATCCACATAGACTTCACCGGGCCCACAAAGGGACATACATTCCTAATAACCGTAGACGCTTACTCCAACTGGTTGGAGGTAAGCAACATGAAAACCACCACCACAAAGGCCGTGACCAAGGAACTTTGCAAACTCTTCGCAACACACGGCCTCCCAGATGTCATCGTGTCGGACAACGGGCCCCAATTCACCTCACTAGAATTTGAAAAATTCCTAGCGGAATGGGGCATACGACACACACTGACAGCCCCGGTGCATCTGGCGGCGAACGGAAGGGCGGAATGGATGGTTCAATTCACGAAAAAAACCATCCAGAAAATAGACCACGGGGAGATCCAAGGCAAAATAAATAAAATACTTTTCATACAACACATAATCCCGAACACGACAACAAACAAAAGCCCGGCAGAACTACTAATGGGGAGGAAAATAAGGTCCCCACTCGATAGACTGCACCCCACATACAACCCAGAAAAAACCCCCAAACTCCTCCAGCAAGCACCGATCCTTTGCACCAGGCGACGCCGTCTACGCAAAGAACCTAACCGGAGACCCACTATGGGTACCAGCAACCATAACCCAACTGACAGGTCCCCACTCGTACCGGCTACAAACAACCAACGGACAAGCATGAAAACGCCACATGGATCAATTAAGATCGAGGACAGCCACAAGAAACAACCGACACACAACCAGACATAACCAATCCCCTTAACACAAACCAAGAGGGGAGGGAATACCCAGGGAACCAAAACCCAGAAGAAAGGAACCAGCCATACTCACCAGCAAGCAGCCAACTCGGAACCTCACCAGGAAGAAGCAGCCAGGCCAGCTCGACCAGCCCGAAAAGACCAGGCGGGAGCGGTGAAAACCACAGCTCAACCAGCCCGGGTAGACCGGGAGGGAGCTGTGACAAGTGGCCCGGCAAGACATACCAGGCGGTTCCACCGACGAGTCCGAGAGACACAGAGAACCCAACCGAACCATCCAGGAGCCAACCCACGATTGACCTGCGCAGGTCCAGTAGGCAAGTACGGAGCCCCACCTACCTACGGGACTACATTACGTAGGACCAAACCAAGAGGCGAGGGGTGTTCTGTACATTCATTAGCATTCTTGAAACCCTGTGCTTTGATTGGCCAAAGCGTGGGGCGATCTGATTGGTTTAGCAAGCCGTGCTGATTGGCCCACTGAGAATCTCCCGCGATTGGTGGATACGAATCGCGGGAGATTCAAAGCGGTGCCATTGGCCGCGGCTTGAGAATAAAAAGCCGCTGTTTTTTCCCTTGGAGCCAGATCGGTTCTGGGAACCAATAAAGAGCTGAAACCTAGTCACCGCCTCCTGGTCTCCTTACCGACGGACACGACAAGGACAATATAGAATTACAGAGTTGGAAGGGACCTTGGAAATCTTCTACTCCAACCCTCTGCTGAAGCAGGAGGCCCTGTTCCATTCCAGACAAATGGATGTCCATAAAATAAATTAAGTTGCTAATTTATACTTGATACTTCTACTCCATAAAAGAGGCAGAATTGCAGGAGAAAGTTTAGCAACACGGAACTCAGGTAAAATGAAGGCAAATTAGGAGTGTCCATCTTTTTTTGTGGGTGGTAGCACCATCCACTAGACCAGGAGACAGTGAAGGAGGGGGAGATATAATTCCTTCTGGAATCCTTAGCTTTTTGATCTAGCATTACTGAAGAGTAATTCCTCAAATTTAGAACATTAACTTAACCTACAGAATTGTTTCTAATTGTACTGAGTATAAATAAAATATTAAACATTTAAATGTTCATGGATTGAGGGCATAATAGGATTGGTAGGGACTTGAGAACCTTTCTAAGATCCCCTGCACCCCTGACAGATATCTACCCAGCCTGTTTGAAGACCTCCAGCAAATAAGACCTCACCATTTCATGCGGACAGTCTGTTTTACTATCTGACAACTCAAACAGTCAGGAAGTTCCTTCTGATATCTAGCTTGATCTCCTTCCTTATAATTTTAATCCACTGGTTCTAGTGCTGCCCTCTTGGGCAATGAAGACATGTTATCAAATTCTTTTCAGCAAAATCAACCACTAATTGACGGAGTGTACAATTTACTCTGTCATGGTTTGCTTAACGTTGGCTTGATGAATAAACTATAATTGGCAGTATATACTAATAAGACCCATGTTTTATAAACTGCATTGGCAGGAATCAAAGAAACAGTTAAGTCAAAATTAAAATTAAAAATCTACACACATATTATGACTTCATGTGATGTGTTAATACAAGCAATAGAATCTTTGTCTGAAGCGCTAAAGTTAATTCTAATTGAAGCAATTGAATAAAATGATACCTGTATATGTTCTTCCTACATAACAGAACAGAATAACAGAGTTGGAAGGGACCTTGGCGGTATTCTAGTCCAATCCCCCATTCAGGCGGGAAGCCTAATATAATTTAGGATAAATAGTTGTCTAATCTCTTCTTAAAAACTTCCACTGTTGGAGAATTCACAACTTCTGGAGGCAAGGTGTTCCACTGATTAACTGTTCTAACTGTCAGGAAATTTCTCCTTAATTCTAGGTTGCTTCTCTTCTTGATTAGTGTCCATCCATTGCTTCTTGTCCTGCCCTCAGGGGCTTTGGAGAATAGCTTGACTCCCTCCAAAATTAATATGGCAAGAAACATAGTAATGAATGTGATAGGATTGCAACTGCACAATAAAAAATTAATCATGAATTAGCCAAGGAACAATGTTCATTGGGTATGGAATGCAAAGAGGGAGACATAACCAAATTTATAGTGACAAAATGCTTTTTAATCTTAGGGGAAGCTTTTCCCCTAAGATTAATTAAAAGGAAGAGCAGAATAAAAATTAAATAATAACAATAATAATGATGATGAAGATGATTATGATGGAGATTGAATTTTCAATATAGGACAGAAGAAAATAAAATATAGTCTTCCCACTTGCACTGTGGTTTTCATCAAATGTCCTACCTTTCCATAGTAATATTTAGTTTCAAAAGAAAGTCACTTTTATAAACATTTACAAATACATAAGGTACACTACCGTGCCTGAACAAAATCCAGACAACCAGTATTTGGCAGTAAAGAGATACAGAAAACCGTCTCTTTGATTCTATCTTGGTCTTGCAAATTTTTTCAGCTATGATCTGATAAATCTAACATGTAGCAACAGCACCACCAGCACTTAGACTTATATACCTCTTTACAATGTTTTACAGCCCTCTCTAAGTGGTTTTACAGAGTCAGCCTATTGCCCCCAACAATTTGGGTCCTCATTTTACCCACCTCGGAAGGATGGAAGGCTGAGTCAACCTTGAGCCTGGTGGGATCTGAATTGCAGGCACCAAGGCTCTTGGTACATATACACATTCATGTATTAAAAAATGGTTCAGAGAATGGACAAAGAAAATTCAAAATGGAGTCACCTTTGGCTACAGCTGTATTATTTTCCTTCTTTTCTAATTAGTAGGCACAGGATGAATTATGCAAAGAAGTAACTGCTTTTGTCTTTATTTATATAATTGATGAAGACAAATTCAACCATTATTTGCACAGAATACAAATTACTTCAATTCAGAATTTTAGTTCTATACGGGTTTTTTAATGCACAGAATTATAACTGAAATACAGTCATCCCATCAACCATGTTTTCCTTCCATTGACCCCCATTGTCAAGGGAAGGAAAATATGGTTGATAGGATAACTGTTAGTCTATAGCCTCTTTGAGGGCAAGATTGGTTTTGTTGTGTTGGCTAATAATGTAGCTCTGTCAAGCACCATGTTCTGATACCATTACTTTGTGGGTGATCCACCTGACCTCCTGTACTGAAATTAAATTCTAGGTAGGAAATTGTGAAGTAGCCTTCATGTTTCTTACTGTCACTTGATCATGAATCACCAATAATGAAAGAATCTGCTTTTAACTGGCTATAAACAGAAACAACTTAAACTCAATAGGGTTTGTCTTCACTTCAAACACAACTTGTATTTATCATCAATAGTGGAATGTTCAAGGAACAGCTGAAATCCAATGTCCTTGTGGGGAACAGATTGCCTGATAAGGGGGCAAATGACTCAATGACTTTCCCTCAGATGGTTACTGTCAACAGGGAAGGGGCAATTTCTACTGGCCACAGCCAATTCACCCAACACAAGGACATCCGTGCTACTAATCTATCTTTCTAATTAGCTAGAAAGTATTATGTAATTTTTGTGATTGGTGATTGTATATAATCTTCCTTGAGTTAGAAACCCAAAATTACACATGATCTTGATTTAGAAAATCAAACTTTCTAGTGTTTTTCCTCTACAAAATTGATCCCTCCATAGCTACTTTAATACATTAGGGCAGGGGTAGTTAACCTTTTTATACCTACTTCCTACTTTTGTATCTCTGTTAGTAGTAAAGTTTTCTCTAACCGCCCACCGGTTCCACAGTAATGGTGATTTATAAAGTAGGGGACGAAAACTCTACTGCCCACCATGAAAGCTGGAATGCCCACTAGTGGGTGGTAGGGACCAGGTTGACTACCACTGCATTATGGCCTTCCTTCCAAAGTTTGTAACAAATGTAGCTTAATCCTTTATCATTTTATACTGTAGCAGCAATTATAGCTTTGAAAAGTCAGTTGATGGTGTCTACTGAAATCTCAGAAGGTAATTGTTGATCTTCCTTTTGTATGATTTGTACAATACATACAGAGAGGGATTTATGATCTTTTTTAAAAGCTCAGTTATTTGCTAAACAGTGTTCTGCCCTAATTAACTGGTATGTGACATGAACAATTGATTTGTGAAGATAATGCTCTGCTAATTTCAGTCGTTCTAATAATTTCAGTGCAACTTTTAATGCCTTCAAAGCACCTCACATATACTATTTTGGTGTAATGTTACAATAATCCACTTTGTTAAGAAAATAAAGATTTTTTTTTCTTTTCTGATATTGCAGGTGGGAAATTCAATCTAAGAATGAAGCTGCCTAGTGAGTGAACTTGTGGTGGAAGAAAGTTTCAGGTGGGAAATTCCTGGTTTGCAGCTGAGCTTCTGCCATGCCACTGAATATGCCACTGCACACACTCACTTGCGTCCGCATGCCTCTGATAGGATCCTGCTTTCCCCATGGATACCCTCTCTACCCTCCTTCTTTTATACAGGTGATATATTCCCTGGTGACCAGGCCAGGAGTACTGACTGAACAAGGTACAGATATGCTGGCAAATGTTCATCTGGTGAACTGAAAATGCAGAAACGAGAAAGAAACAAGAAGGCTTATTTTGCCAAATAAAATGAGATTTCTACTTTTCTTGTTAGTTGCTTCTAGTTTATCTGTCAGTCTAGTTCCCAGGCCCCAACATTCTTGAATCTGCTCTCCAGAGTTAAGCCCTAGATGTGCTGTTGCAGCCATATGACAATTTATAAATGGTGGGATTGGTGAGATTCTCAATAGTTAAGCCATCCATGGGACAGAGGCAGAACCCCCCCTCCCCCAGTAAAGTCATGTAGGCATGATTATAGCATTCAAAGTTTGTTGGTAACTTTTCTATAAATATCCCCCCCCCCGCCCCCATTATGCAAAGCAAAAAAACTATCTCAGATAGTAAGTGCCAGGACTTCGAAAATTGAACTTTCTGCACCACATACCCTGCCTTGAATTCTACTGTATAAGGCACTATTAATGCAATATCAGGTTTTCAATTCAATTGTATAGAATGTGAAGGAGGTGTGTTTGTGGTTTATGTTTATAGTTATAATGTACTCTGAAGATGGTGTTTAATTTCATGGTACAAAGTGCAATGACAATAAACTAAACTAAACTACATTAAACTAAACTTGGAAGATAGACTGCTGCTATATGAAAGACAGATAAAACTGCTATACTTGTATCTCCCTTGGGAAAGGAATCAAGCCTAAACAGAAAATACCTTTATATATGAAAGACTGAAGGTACCATCCAGTAATTCACCTTACATAGCAAAATAATTTGGTTTAGTATCACTGCAAAATTACCATTTTGTAGTGCCTTTGGGAAAAAGGATAAAAGGTATACAGAACATAGATGGTATCTATGACACCAAGGGAAGTTTTCCAAGTCCAATTTAGAGACTGAAAAAAACTGGCAACATGTTCTGAATCTGGTCACCATGTATAGCCATAAGGATTACAGCATCTTCAATCTAATACAGCAGCTCCTTCCCCAGATGTGGTGAACTACAGATTCTTTTATTATGCTAGCTGGGGACAATGGGAATTAAAGTTCAATATACATGGGCAACAACAGATTTGTGCTAGAGACTTGTATGCAGAGTTCTTCTTTGTTAATTAATATTACATGGGATGTTTTCAGCTGCTTTGCTTCTCAAAGATGGTTACAGATTTCTTTTCTTGATCATTGGTAGAAGCACCATGTCACTTTCAGCATGGAAAACTGAAAGTTCAATAGCCATTACATTTTAAGCACATCCCTCTTCTATGCTGAATCTTATATCCACAGCTACATTCCCAAACCCAATTTTATGTGCAACTAAGTTGAGATGGAATGAAAATAAAGACAGCAAATATAATCATCTTTATGCAAAATGTGCCAGGTTGCATTTTTTTTTAGATCTATAGCTAAATTTAAAATAATATTGCCACAAATTGCTGATGTCCAGGTTTAGTTCCAAATGTTACCATTGAATGAAATGCAGCAGCCAATTTTTCTAAAGGTAATTTAACTTCCCTTCTCCAATGAAATACAAAATATTCTTATATATGCCTTGGAAGTAGATTCCTAGTGACTGCCTGGACAAGTATCTGCAATTTCCTTGATAAGGTTTTTTGAAGAGGTTTATCATTCTCAAGCTCATCTAGTTGGCTTTGTGCCTAATATGATACTAAAACTCATGATCTCCCTATTCCCAGCCTGGTGCCTTTATCCACTTTCACCAAAGTGATTTACAGTTAGTTCTTCATGAATACCAAAAAATTGCTTTTTTGGCTTTTTAGAGTCAGTGTGTCAAACAACTTCTTTCTTCCATCCAAGCTAATGCATATATATGGTGCTTCAGCCTCTTCTTGTCCCTTAAATAGGAACACATGTGTTATTTATTTCCTTGCTCTAAAGTACAGTGTAAAGAGTGTGCAATTATTGATTGAGTTCACAGTGGCTGCTGTTTCTATCTCATTGCCAGCCCCAAATACTAGCCAACATACAAGATTTTGTCTATGCTTCCTGCCCATTCAAATAAACAAATCTTATATTTTTTTCATGTAGAAAATTATTATAGCAAAGCTATGTTGTTGTTAAAGTCTTTCATTTTGTTTTTATTTGTAGGCATTGTAGATAAGTTCCCATATCTGAAAAAAAATAATCATACGAAGCAAAACAATCTCCCTTTATGACAACAGATATCAGAGAAATATTTTTGCTCATTCCTTCCTTGTTGGGATAGTTCTTTACTTGCAGGAATTTTTCACTTAAGGGAACACTCAGAAATATGGATAGATTGTGGATATGGAAATGTTATACATAATAATGGATATTGCACAATAAAAAATAATAGTACAAAAAAAATGAATAGATTGATAATTTATCAATACCACACTTGTTAAAGTGCATTTTTTTTCCAAAAAAGAGTTAAAGGTTCCAATCCAGATTTGGACTATGATATGGGAGTCAAACAATTTCTGATTTCAAGAAATCTAGCACAATGTGTAATTTTCCTTTCTACTGTTAATGAATGGAAAAAGTATGCATGAGAATAAACATATAGGCTTTCTGGTTGCTTGCATTGGGTGAGGCCAATGAAATGGATGCATAGATATATTCTTTTATTTTTACAACATTTTTGTAAACCACCAATTTATTTTAAAAATAATACAATAATGTGATAAAAGTCCTCTGGTTGCTTTTTGGAGATGCTGCCCCTCATCCTATGGAGGTTACAGGCAGCTTTTTAGCCTTAGTTATTGTAAAGAAAGAGCCAAGACAATCAAAGAAAGAATGCCAAGTAATGTCAACCTTCCCAAGCCAGTAGCACATTTAGAATACTATATTTTAGAGGCAAAACTGAGTAAATAACTAATTCAACCACAGTCCTACCCAGATGTCACTTTTTCCAAATATCATCATGATATGTCTGTGGGGCGTAGATCCAATCCCACATTCCAGAGATTGATCTGAAAGGCCTTTAAACACAGAGTGAGTACATAAATTTTAAGTAAAGGACTATGGAGCACTTATGTACATTACTGGAAGAATGGAAAGGGGCAATTCAATATATTAGATAGATTAGGGAAGGACCCAAATATTGTCATACTAAACTGCACCCAATGAAATTTATATTAGTCATGACTAATTTAAAATCCATTAATTTCTGTGGACTTAAATATGGTTAGCTATGATCCAATCTGCCATATAAAATTACCTAAGAGACTTTTGGTTTCTTGGTATATCACAAAAAAACTCATTTTCTCACAGTCCAAAGTTATTATGCAGAAGCTTCTTTTAAAAACCTTTAACTAAGATATCTTATCTGACTGACAACTGCAATCAATGAACCTTTGGAAGAGAATGTCTCCCAATGTGTTAGTTGGCCTTAGGTACATTTTTCCTTTGTGTGGCATTACTCTCTTTGAGAATCTCTTTTTATAAAAAATGATTTGAAGAAAATGACAACTGACACACTACCACAGGACTTTTGTTTGCTGGAGCAGTGGGCACTTTCTCAAATGTTTGGATATGTGGCTTAGCCAATATGAATATTCCTTTTAAACAGGGATCAATTTATGATCTAATGTCTAAATAACAACTATGTTAAACATAATCTGAAGTACAAAGTAGAATCCTAAATCCTTCCAAAATTCCTGCAACATCTTAGAGCCCAATAATATATGACAAGTTTGTCCTGAAAGATTTCTGCATTTTTTCTTCAATTGCTTTCAATTACTCACTGTCTCCACTTGCAAGTGACATGTTAGACTGCTTCAATGAAGAGTCTCTATACGCCTCCAAATCAAGTTTCTCCTTAATCCCAGATTCATAGTCCTCCTTTGAGAGGGAAAATATTAAAAATGCTTATTAAAAACACATATTAATATTAGTATATTAAGCAACTCATCAAACTTTGATGCTGATTAAACAGCAGTTTCCTCCCAATTCAAGGCTTATTTTTGTGACTCATATGCAAGTAAGAAGTAACCTATTTTCTCTCTCACCTGAAATGCCATTCCCTCTTGGCTTCCGGTCCCTCTGCTGTGTCCTTCTTGTTCTCTTCCTAATGCTCAGCCTGGAGGTAACATTCCCTGATTGGCTGTTTCAGTTTGAAATACAGAAGAATGAATTAAGAAGTTAGAGACATGAACACAACTCTACCTTCAAGGAAGTCTTAGGGTAGATTGCTTGCGATGATTTTTGTGTCAGACCACATAAAACTGACTTATTGGGGTATCTTGTGGAACTAAACAGAGACAGAAAACCAGAGCCACTTCAGTAGCAGTGCCTTGTGACTCCTATGGAGATCATTACATGTTATTATTGTTTGTATGTCCTGCAATGAATATAACCAACTGTAAATTATTTTAATTCAATTTCTGGTTGATTCTAGATGGGCCCTCTTCTTGTCAACTGCTACTATTCATTTATTTTTTTTTACAGTAGATCCAGATAACAGCATTATCAGCCCATTGCATTCCAGTATTTTCTCGGTTGTTCTCTCAGCTAGACAAATTTTTATAGTAAAATTGATTTGCAACAGCTTCTCTCATTACATTCAGACATGGATACTTGTATGTCTAAGCTGTAAATAAAGTTTTTATTTAACATTTTAGCTTCTATAATATCATCCTTGTGGGCTACAATATCACTTGCTCAAGAGAATAGAATTAGTGTTCTGAGATCAAAATATTTTCCTTTAATTCCTGATATGCAGGTACTGGCTATGATTATTTCGTAACAAAAGATGGACCACCAGTAGATGCTCCTTTCTTATTATTATTTAAAATATTCTATATCTGTGCTTTGGTGGTCTTTTTTCGTTTGTAACAATTGCATATTATAATTTTAAGAAAAAATACAATCCATACATATGGATGATATTCAGTGTGTTAAATTGCTTTGAAGCAACATATGAAGGGATACTTATCTACCTATTAAGCAACTTTGTGACAACCATACATATCAGCATATTTGGTATGTTCTGCCCTTGGATCTGATCACCAAGAACTGGAATTTTATTGCTATAATAAAATGGACACATATACACAGAAATAGACAGGCAGGTAGATGCACGGGGAGGTGGGATGGGGTGGAGGAGAGAGAGAAATAATGCCCCAGAGCCTCTCCAAAAATTGTAATTGTAAATGTAGCAGAAGGGGGGTAGAATAAAATAAATGCCAAATAATCATTGTAACTGTATTCAATTTATTATTTTATATTTAGATAAAATAGAATTTAGGTTTTTTTTTTTAATTTCAGACTTTTTCTTAGAAAAAATTGTTCAGTTGTGTATAAACAGGAGAGAAAAGAGGGGAATTTAGAAGACATTATGACACCAATACTTTTATTTTAAATGCATTTCTTATAACTCCTAGCTGAGAAATGTTAACGTCTCCAGTGCCTAGAGTTGAAAGACTGTGTTTGTAACATGAAATTCCAATAATTTCGAATTTTCTTTCTAACTTTGCTGTTAGAAACAAAACACTGGAGCAGTGACTTCTTTTCAATATCCTTTTTGCAACACTAGGGGGCACTGTAGTAAGAACCGTTGAGAATGGGGTGTGGTGCTTAGCAGACTCACACAATTGCCTTATAATAGATTTAGTCAGGAGACATGTCTTAGTTATGCCCCATTCTCTTTCCAGTGTCACCCACATTCTCAGTTAATTTACTTTCCCCCTTTTGGTCAAACTGCTAAACTATTCTTGGGGTGGGTGGGTTTGTCCTTTTATAACATAGCACTTGACAAACTCCTTTCAATTCATTTTTGTAAGTACAATTGCATTCATTTTATGCAGAGGAAACAAGGTACATTCCCCATACATCTGGTAGCGATGTTAAGTTTAATGTGTCTACTATTCCTGATTATCTATCATGTTCTGCCCATAAAAGCTCATCAAACTATGTGCTCAGTATATTTCTTCCCCATCCCCTCAAAAGTCAGCATCAACTAATAGGACAAGCTTCCTAAGAGGGGAAGATGTGGAAACAGAAAATGCAATTTTTCCTTCTCCCTTCCCTAAAATCCTTTTACTAACGGAGAACTTTTGATTAAAAACTTCTTATGAACTTGATCACTGCATTTATAATGTCTTTGAGCCTTTCTTCCGTAATTTAAATTCTCATTTTCCTTAACAACAAAGGGAAGAAAGTTCTATATGCAGAGTTGTGCAACATGTTCCATTCAGCAATTTATGATTTTTAAATAATCGCTGACTTGAAATTATAAACAAGTCAGTGAGTCCAGGAGAAATGAATGGAGTTTTGTGGCATTGCACTACTGATAAATATTATCTTTCTCTGATGAGGTGCAGGTTGGGCTGGTCGTCATTAAACTGTAAGAAATTGGCAGCAATGTCTCAACTTTTTCTGATAGGGAGAACCCCTTTTACTGTCTATATGCAACCAAAAAGCTGAATTTGGTGGAGATTTGGAAATGCTTTAGAGAAGGCATTCGATGGATTAAGCCACAAATACCTTCCTCTCAGCAACTGTGGCCATTTGATATGTTGGCTGAATCCAACCTTTGAAATTCACAGACCAAGTTTATGTCTTGGTATGGTAAGAGAACCCAATCAACTATGGCTTATTCAACAAACTGAGATGTGATTAAAATCTATGTCTTAGTATGATGTGCAAATTAGTACTGTGAATTAAATAACTCTATAGACTTTCTAATTTGAGATCCCATGTTGATTGCTGAATTTGTAATTTAAGCAGTCTAATATATCTGTACAAGCTGATGGCTGGTTCATCTTATAGTGCAAAATCCAGTTACAATTATATAAATATAAAGTCCAAAGAGGCCATTCATGCCATCAAACCTAACTCGATATAGGAATCAAAATTAAAGCATCCTGGATAAATATCTGTCTAGCCTCTGCTTGAATATATCCAGTGAAAGAGAAACCCTTCACCTGATCAAATACTTCACTCTCTTATTCCATAAAGTACCACAATTGAAATATAATTTTTAGCTTCATTATCTTTGCACCATTCTTGCAATCTAATCAATCAATTAATTCATGGAGCAATTAAGAACATCTTTGAAACATCTGTAAAAAACTTGTCACTATCTCTGTCATCAATTATATGAAGAAATATAAAGAAGTAAGAATATTTATAACATAAAAACTAATTAATGGACATTAATATTTGAACATAATCAAATAATTAAATGCAACAGAAGTACTGAAGAATTCCAGTCCTGTCATCTGAGAAATAATATTCCCAAAAGTATAAAAAACACAATTCAAATAGCAGAGAATAGAGATTTATGATCTATTTGAAGACATTAGACTTTGAAATACCCAAATTAACCTAATAAGTCATAGATTTGGATGAATTAAAATAATTAATGTCTTCCTATATGGTATTCTTTCTGGCTTCTAGAATTCTTTGTCACAAGACGTGATAATGGCAGGTGGTTATATGAGTTTAGAAAGGTTGGCAAATTCATGGAAGATAGATGGATCAATAGCCTTTAACCATCAAAACTTCAATTGATTGTTCCCTGTCCAGTCAAAAGCAATATATATATTGCTTTTGAGAGACAGGAGAAAATAAGTAATCTTGAACAATTTATTAACTTCTAAGAAATATCAAAGAAATTATTGTCTACAGACACATTTTCAGATTTCATGGACCCTTTATTTTCTCCAGAAACTCAATTTTTGATATTTTATTAAAATATTTTACAGAAGAGACTGCCTTATATAATCTCATCATATTTCCCAGCTATCTCCAACATTCCATAAAATATAATTTAACTATAGAGTGTATTTTTCCTATTCATGGTTGGACATTTTTCTCCCCTTCATTGTATCAGCCAGAAAGATAAAACCTATGCCTTAAGCATTATATAAACTAAGTTCTAGGCATGGGTTTTATGCTACAAGATAGGGATGATTCCTTTAAAAGAACAAAATGTTAAAAGAGAAGAAAAGCATAGCAACAAATCCAAACTAATATGAATTAGTACAAAGTAGATTAATTTTGTTTCAAAATTTAAAAATCTCTAGGAAACCTCTACAGCTATCAGGCATTCAAAGCACAAATATTTCAAGATACAGATCAAATAGTTAATGATAAAACTAGCTCAGAGGTGTTCCTTCATATCTCCTGTAATTTTGTTTTAGAATTTACAATTTTGTATTAGAATTCTAACCATCTTCACCAGTATATATTTGTGTTCCAATTATCCCCACCCCACATGATACAATGGAGGGAGTGGTGGGAGATGCAATCCTACAAGAATTGTTTGAGAGGGGCCTGAACCTACCATTACTGGTTTTTTGGCGCTATAAAAGTCTAACTAAAGAGGGTTCCTCCAATCCTTCCTACTTCCAAAGGACAGAGGCTATTCCTTCCTCAGTTATTGCTCTTTATTTCTACTACAGTTTTTGTCTAGATCCTGAGCATCTTTCATTAGCTCATAGAAACTGAGAATGTAAAATTCACTCACCTATTTACTTGCAGGATATTCTTGATGAGAAAGCAACAGAAGTCTAAGCCACTTAGCTTTTTGTTGCTCTATGGAATCCACGTCTTCTAGTTTCTACCAGTCCACAAGAGTCAGTAATGAGCTGACAGAATACTCCAGAGGAGCTTCTAAGTCCTGACTCATGGTTAATTCTTTAATCTTGTCCTACCACCTGGCACTTGAGATGCTTCTGGATGTTCTAGATTCTACCTTTTTTCAAGGCCAGTAAACAACATTATCTTGCATTACCATGTGTGTTACCTCCCTGCTAACCATCTGTGTGTCCACTTGAATTTTCATGGTATGCCCCTCCCATCTTACCATTACTGATTGTACCATCCTTAGAAATTATCATAAATGTTGAGCCAGTCTGTATCTCCTTCCATAAGTCCTATTAGTTTCTCAACTTCATATCTTTAAGATAAACTTCTTTAAAAATTACAGGAAAATTCCCTTTCCTGGTTCTAAAGCAGGGGTTTCCAAATTTGGCAATTTGAAAACTTGTGGACTTCAACTCCCAGAATTCCTCAGCCAGCCATGCTGGCTGGAGGATTCTGGGAGTTGAAACCCACTAGTTTTATAGTTGCCAAGCTTGGAGACCTCTGTTCTAAAGAAAGCAGAATACCTGCCAAAAGTTGAAGCACTGTTTGGTGAAATGTTTACCAGAAAAGTGTCCCATTAGTATATTTCAGAGAATAGGGAAAAGATGAGAATAGGGCATGAACTGTATTTTTCTGTCCCCAATAACTTCAAATGAACTCTTGGGTGCACTTTACCTTTAAATAATGTAAAACAATATTCTCTTTGAAAGAAGGAACAATTCCACCATAGTTTATACACATAAGATCTATCAAGTCTGCCCCTGTATAAATTACAAGCACAGATCAGATGAGCTCTTATTGTAAAATTAGTAGAGATCATTGAATGAGGGGAAATTCCAGTTCCATTTAACTGATAACTAAAGTATCCTTAAGGATAGAAATAGTAGCATAAAAAGGTCATTTCAACATAATCCATCTGTTTTAGCAGCCAGCAGTAATTATCTGTCAACTGTGAAATATAAGGCAATGTAAGTCTTAGCTTAGACTTAGAGAAGAAATATGCCAGTTTCTATTAGGTTGCGTCATCCCAGAAAACACACATTATCAGTGTGCCCATTATTGGAAAAAATTCCTTCTTCACACATTGTACACTGTAATATCGGGTATAATTTAATTTCCATAGTCTGATATTTAATTATATAGCTACAATAATTTACAACAATTAGTCTTTCATGCTCAATCCGGATATTATAATAATGGAAATATATCTCCTCTGTTGTATGGAGCTTCTGTAAATTTATCACTAAAACCCAACTAGGTTTCCACATAGAGTTTACTTATTGTATTTCGCCAGTAGGATTTTAAATTTATGCAATCAAGATCTTGGAACATTTTTTTTTGTCTTAATTTATTAACCAACTACAGGTGATTTTATTAGTTTACATAACATTAAGGAATGATAAATACAATATAACAATGATAGAGTTGCAAGATAAGAGCGTAAAAATAGCACCAGACTTTTACAAAGGACATTTGAAAGACACCTCTGGAGAGGCCCTGTTTTGTAAAATCAAAGTCTGTTTCTCCTATTGATGGCACTTTAAGGGAGTATCTCCTTTAAAGCACAAACAGAAAAGATGCTCTTCCAGATATTTATCTGTTTGTTACTTCTAGCATTAATGTTTTGACTAAATTTTATTCTTCCAAATATAGCTTAGTAATATTCTTGATGTTTCTGCAACTTCTGGCCCCATCAATAATGTCAGAAAGGCATTGTTTATATTTGTAAACTTAGTTTCCTGTAGAAAATATGCTCTTTCTGTGCTAGCATCTCAAATTGGACTAGTACTTAGCTTCCTTCCCAGACAGACAGTAAATTTATTATCATTGTTCTGACTTTCCCTGGAGTTGAGGAGGATCTGAGATTAAACATAATAACTGTTTAGCTTCATATATACAAAACTATTTGGATAAGTCCACTGCTCAATGGTGTAAATCAGTTAATATGAACATACCACTCAATGACATTCATATGGTGCATGACACAGGTATATTGCATATATATATATGTGTGTGCATAAGTATTCAGCCACATTCATGTAGCATATGAATACAATTCATATTTTAAGCATAACAGGAACTCTGTATTAGAATAAGATGTAATTACTTATATAGCAGGGGTGTCAAACTCGATTTCATTGACGGCCACATCAGGGTTGTGTTTGACCTCGGGGGCTGGGGTTGTAGACAGGTTGGCGTGGCCACCTCCATGTCACTCATGGTGAGGCTGCACAGGGCCCTCCTGAGTTCCATTTTTGGCTGTGACAGCCTCCTGCAACCCTCTGTCAGTGAAAACAGAGCTCAGGGAGGATGCATGTGGCCTCCCCGAGCTCTGTTTTTGCTGACAGAGAGTTGCAGGAGGCCATTGTCAAAAATGGAGCCTGGGTAGGTCACGCACTAACTCCACAAGCTCCATTTTTACCGGCAGAAGCACCACGGGTCAGTCCTTTGCTGTTTCCAGGGTGGGCCCAAGGGGCCAGATTTAAGCGACCGAGGGCTGGATCCGGCCCCCGGGCCCTGAATTTGACATTGCTGTCCTATAGAAAAGCTCAGTGAGACTAAATAGGTTCCCATATTTTTGTGATTTGTTATAATACCCAATGTATATATCTTTGATGAAGAGTGTAGATCCTTCTTTTTTGCAGCAGCAGTTATTTATTGATCCAACAAGGGCAAAATCTTGCCGAATTATTTTAGCTCTCTAGCTACTTAGAATCAATGAGAAGCTAAAAACTGTGGGTGTCAGATATGTAGAGACATGGAAAGGTTTTGAACTGGCTTGTTCGGTAGTTAAGAAAATGCTAGATCACTCTCCCTGAGTAGGGCATTCGCCAGATGGAAATTTTACCTCCAGACTTTTAGCCAACATCTATGCTAAGTAAAAAACTTTGGGAATTGCACTCCCAATTCATTTAGAGCTAATCTTATTAGGGAAGCTAGTTTAAAGAAGGAGCATACAATCTTTCCCTACATAAAGGCTGTAATGGCCCTTTGAGGCCTACATGCCAAAAGGGGTAAGAAGAAAGTCTAAATGTTGTTTTACGGAATGCAAATTTACTTTTAGTTATATTAAATTAGTAAAATATAATTAGACTATTTTTTGTAAACACTAAGTCATTCAGTCAATATGTATGTGTGTGCTTGTGTGTCTGTGTATTATGTATATGTACCATGTGTATATCTATATGTATTTCAGATTTAAAGCATAGGGCTCAGGGCTCTTCCATCAGGCTTTGGAGCCAGGTATATTCCTTTAGAATGTAATAGTTGGATTTTGCATAAGATGTTTCTTCTGACACTGCTGTTATGTCACTTGACAGTTTTATGGAGGCAGTGATGAGATCCAGGAATCCGAGTGGATGGCATTGAATATCAGATTGAGTGAGCCACAGTATTCAATACATTGTTAGGCAGCAGACTTCTTCACCTTCTATTCGGCTGAAGTACATTTCTTCAGATCTTTGTGAGAAAGCAAACGAGGAACTCTGTCATTGGAGGGTTTTAAAACATATCAAGAAAACTGGGCCAATGAAATTTTCCTTGTGCTATTTGAAAAAAAAACCTCTCACAGAATGATAGGAGGCACCTATTGGGCACCTGATAGCTTGTAGGTGGATGGGATGGGTTTGGGTGGTGCTCCTGATTGCCTTTTATGGAGGATAGTGCTTTATGATTAGGCCTATCTCAGAGCATCCCCTCCTTCAGTAACTGCTTTATCTCTGAGTAGACAGCCAGGTCTAGCAAAAGCAAGTGTCCTCCCTGCTTGCTTCTCCTCAGCTTCTCTGCAACATTGTTGGCACCATTAATCCCTGCTTTGGGATACTGCTATGGGTTAATTTGTGGAAGGGGAGGGAAGGGTTTCTAAATCTGCAGTTATTGTTAGATTATCATTCCCATGCCACTGAGGCATGAAAGTGTGGCAAGGAAGTATTGTAGATGTAGAATCTTGTAGGCTGATTGTTAGTTCTCAATGGCTGCAAGAAAAATTTGGGTGCCCAGGCTATTATTAAACCTGGATTGCATTAAGAGAAACATAAATGTTAATACAAGTGATCTAAGTTCTCAGAATCATCCTGATCCAATTCTTGATCATTATGAATGTTAGGGTAGCCAGTTTTAATTTCAGCCCATTTCTATGATTGCATCTTCAATGGTAGCTTGAAGTGGAAATGCCTACGTGCATTGGTTCCATACAATATTTTAAACAAACTGCTATTCAAAGCACTGGAACAGATTAGTGGTTTTTCCACTAAGTTAAGTTTTCCATTTAAGTTGCCTTGTTTTATCTAGAATGATACAGCTGACAAAAGCTGAATCCCTCCCTACATCTGAGAGGACTGATTACTTCTTTATTCTCCTTCTCAAGAAATGATGTTATACCAATGCCAACCTCTAGAGAGCAGAAGGTAAGAATATATCTCCTCACCAGTTTACAGCAAATAGCTTAGTTTAGATTTTTACAAGGAAAATATTCAAAGATAAATAAATAATCAAATGTCAAAGAAAAACATTTAAGCTGTGTTTCAAAGTATATGGGAACATACTTTGAAACTCATAAGCTCAATTGCAGGACAATAAAGGTAAAACAAATGAATCTGTATGTGTTTTAACCTGACAAGCACTTCCAATTTATTTGTTTTTTCTCTATGACACATCATTGGCTTTAATGCAGTCAGTTGGTAAAATCACAGGAATGGATTGCCTCTCACTTAAACAAATACCTCTTTACAAAAGCATAGTGTTCTTTGTAAATGTAACCAATTCTGATTGAAATGGATAAATGATCTTTTCACCCAAAGATTCTGATTTTCAGAAGCAGGCAATATATACAAAAGGTAGATTTAAAGACTTATGGTATATAAAGTGAGAGTACAGCAATTCCCATTTTCTATCACTGTTAGTTCTGCTGTGTTAGAGCTGATGAGAATTGGAGTTCAGGGACCTACCAAGAATGAAATTGGAACCCATTCATAATTTACAAGAAACCTTGTTAATGTTTTTGAATAATCTAAGAATTCTCAGAGACTGGTGAAACAGTCTCTGCATGCATTGGAACAACAGATGTGCATAAATAGTGTAGGAACTGGAATGGATGGTAACAGTGAGATTAGAGAACTTTGAAGTTTTCATTAACTTTCTTGAGAAGAAGCCCACTCTTATTACTTTTTGGATCAAGAGAGAGAGTTGGTCATGTTTTCAGAATCACTTTCTTATTTTTTATACCATACATTAAAGTGTTCTTCAAGATGAGCTAAGCCATGGTGGATTCATGTCCTGATGGTTTCCTTGGAAACAAGCAAAATAGTTTGCCATTGCCTTTTTCCAGGATGTTCCTCTCAACTGCCCAGTTTAACCTAGTTTTATCCCCAGTATTTCCATAGCTGAGTTCAAAGAAGGTCTAATCTTGTTTAGCTTTTTGAGAACCATCAAAGTAAAAGTGAGCCAGAATGAGTGTGAAGTGATGTGTTTTATCAATATAATATAGAATCTTCTTTTGTTTCATAGGCATTCCATAGAAGACAAGCATAGTACATAAGAAAATGAGAAATAGCTACTTCAGTATATAAAGTTTGAAAATCTCTATATAATTTATCCTGATTCCCACAAATTTAGTGATGTCACATGCTGGGATGATAGTTCCACAATTCTAACAAGCATAATTGCTGACAATTTGGGATATTTCAATTCCTAACACAACTGGAAGCATCATGTTGAGAAAGGTTGAAATAATTTAGACATAGAGACAAAATCTAATGTAAATTACTATTGTGCAAATAAATAAACTACAGTTAATGAAGCCAGTTTGTTGCTCTGTGTCTAGTAGCTGACAGCATTTACCCAACTTTAGTTATTTCTTACACTACCCAGAGTAAGCCTTGATTAGTATTGTTTAGGAAGTCCAGAGTAGAAAGTAGACTGAGAAGTTTAACAAAAAACCTGGAAGAAAGTGCTGACAAACCACTTCCGTACTACTGCCAAGAAAACTAAATGGATGCAGTCACTAGAAGTAGTCCTTGACCTGATGATGTTTTTACTTATTTGCTTCCCAGAATTCTGACTCAACTTCAAAATTCAATGCATGGCAGCAAAGAGAGAGATTTTTCTAAAGAATCTGGCACCAGCCAATTAAGTCCAGCAAAGATGCTTCCTTTTGAAAGAAAGTTGTGAGCAGCCATTGGATGATTATAAGCTTCATACATTACTCCAGAATTACAGCACACTGTCCAACATATCTATTCTAAAAAAAGGTTGAATAAATACAGAAACACTTATTTCCAGGTCAAGGGGCATAGAATTGTTGCCTTAGAAATGGGACATTTTTATTCAAATATTGGTTTGAGTGCTGGATTCTGAAGATGAGCTGGTCAAGATTCTGACTTTCATTTATCTACTTTGAAAATATGGCAAAGCTGAATTTTATTTATGCATTTAAATAATTTATATGGTCACCTATAATCATAGCAGTGATTCTGGGCAGTTATACAAGGTTAAACTTAATGAATGGCCAATGTTCCTATATTCTATTTAAAGTTCAATAAGATTACTGCACACATGTATTTCAGCTTGCTGCCTTTCCTACAGATTTGTTATTATTGTTATTGTTGTTGTTATTATTAATAAAGATTACAGTACAAAGAAGAAATGTAATTAACTTTTGTGCCGGACCAACACAAGAATCTGTCTACCAAAAACTAACTGTAATTAAAATGTATCAAAGCACATCTAGCAGGTAACCTCATAGAACTGCCCTTTGACAGATAGTATTGTCTAGCCAAATTAAAATAACATAGATCTGTCTGGCTCTGTATGAAAGGACATAAAGCAAAACGTTTAGCAACTCAACCTATTTTTCTCTTCTAGCTTGATTAAGAATCTGACTTAAAAGGGCATTTTTTCACCTTCATCACAGATGACATGAATAGATAAGATAAATTTAGTGGCCTGCTCAAATAATAAGATCTAATTATAATATATTAAGAACCTAAGTTACACCCTCATGCTCTTATGCAGTATTGATGAGCTTTAATTAGTAGATATAACACATTGTTGTTTTCCTTACATGTATACAGTTCCAGTGGGGTGGGATTCTACCAGTTCACATCTATTCTCTAGAACCGATTGTTAACATTCTAAGCAGTTCAGAGAACTGATTGTTAGAAGAAATGACTGGCCTAATCCTGTAAGGAAGGCAGGAAGGAAACATTCTGGTGTTGCTTACAGAAATTGCCTCTCCGTTAACCCTTATTACATTCTTGGCAGGACTAGACTTCCTGTCTCAGGAACTTCTCTGGAGTGTTTTTCCCTTCCTTTGCTGGTACTTTGCTTGTGTGGAGTGACCATTTAAAGTTACAATGGCACTGAAAAAAGTGACTTTTGACTTTTTCACGCTTACGACTGTTGCAGCATCCCCACAGTCATGAGAGGCCAGGCGAGGAGATGCATGCCTTGATGTGAGTAATATTGAGTTGGCCATGCCCAGCCAATAACATGACCACCAAGCCACACCCACCAACTAAGCCATGCCCACAGAACTGGTTGTTAAAAAAATTGAATCCCACCCCTGAATACCAGCTATAAAAATGGCACTTTATAAATAACATTTCTCATAAAGACACAGAGAATCAACAGAGCAAGAATGAAATGGGGGCAGGAGGGGGGTGGAATTGGCTGGATTTGCAATACCTAAACTATTATTTTTAACCATAGTTTGTTGAATAAAACAAGCCATTGTGTACCATAATGCCAGGATGCATATAAAACATCTGCAATTTAAGCACATCTCATTATGGCTTATGATTTTAATTATGATTTGTTCAACTTTCACACTTTGTTATCACACAATTGTCAATTTTATCCCCTGTGAATCCCTGCCAGGAGAGCAACGTGTGGCTTTATCCTTTTGTTAAACAACTTCAAGTGAGAAAATATCTCAGTCTATGATTATTTTAATTCTTGCAAAACTGAGATTGTTTGCAGTGAAAACAGCAAACAAACCCAGCACAGTCCCTAAGTGCAGGAGACCCGTATGACGGGAGAGCTCTGTGCACGGCTGAAATGCCTGCATGAAATGACTGGAAAGCACTGACAAAGCAGGCGCCGCCTCTCCTCCTTCCCGTTCCTGGCTTCTCCGCCGGCGCCGATTGTTCCCATCCTCGGGCATCACGTCATTGGCAAAGGGGGCTGGTTTCCTCTGTGGAGGAGGAGGAGGAAGAGGAGGAGGACCCCGCTTTCCATCAGCACCAAGGAGAGCTCCTCCCGACCTTCCCTCCCTGTCGCCATTCATCCAGCTTTGGCTGCTTTTTTCATCCAAGAAGGGGGCTGGAGCTAATTTGGGGAAGGGAGAGAGGAGGGAGATATTTCAGAACCATCCGCTCTTGGGGGAGGTTGACTCAACGCCTTGTTTTCTGGGGGAGAATAGGGAGAAGAGGAAGGGGGAGGGGAGGGGGTGGGGAGGAGGAGGAAGAGGAGCAGGAAGAGGTAGCAGTGACACCACCAGGGCTATTGAGAGCATCTTTCCCCTGGATGGAATCACATTGTATCCGGTCCACTATGGCGCTGGGGTTGTCCTCCAAGAAAACCTCTTCCCGGAACATCTCAGTAGAAAGGAAAAATCTGATTACAGTCTGCAGGTAAGAGACCCTTTCACTGTTGGGGTGGGGATGGGTGGTGGTGGAAGCAGACTGAATAAAAGGGTAATTTATACAGGCATGTTCCCTAAGATAAAGGTGGCAGGAAAGCCAGATTAGTGGGCAAGGTGGAAATGAAAGGTGCCTTTTCTCAATATTTTAATTTTATGATGAATAATATTTTTTTAGAAAAAGTCTGGAAAAGGTTAAAGATTTACACAACGTTTTGCATACATTTCACACAGGGGGTAGAGCTAAAAAGACAAAAATACTATATCGAATGATGGAAAAAAACAATCAGGGAGATTGGAATTCAAGAGATCCAAGAGGGCAGACTAAGTTGGGCAGACAAGCAAATTGAAAGTTTAAAAAAAAAATGGGGGGGGGGGCAAATAACAATGGTGGTGTAGAGTCCCAAAGCATTGGACTTTAACAGAAGATGGGTCACACTATTCATCACTCCACTCAGCATAGTCAATGGACATACTAATTGGGAATTAGTTGAGGTTCAGTCCAGCACATCTTCCATTATATTTGCAGAATCAACTTTTCAGCATATCAATTTATGGATTAGAAACTCAAAGTAATTGTGGTTTCCAGAAATGTATTCTTAATTAAATCAGCAGACTCTAATAACCTAGGAGGTTTTCTCACATGGCCATAGACTTAAGGAATACACCATAAATTATACTGACCTTACCCTATTTTCAGCCTTGAAACCCTTATTTTCATTCACAAACCAATTAGTTAGCTGAGACAGTTTCAGATTGGCAGCTGGAATTGCAGCTCCAGTGCAAGATGGAAAATTCTGGGAGGCAAGAGAAAGGCTATCTATAATTCTAGTTGTTATAGTGAATTGCTGCCCTTTAGAATTGAAAACATCATAACTTGAATCCCACGGAGAAGCAAGAAATAGGGAACAGAAAGTCACAGGGAGCCCTTTCAATATTAGAATCCTTTTTATTCCTTCCCATTCTTTTTCTCAAAGAAAGGAAGGCGCTCTCTTGGAAACAATGTTGATAGAAGAATTCTATAGATATCCATTTAGGGAGATATGAGATCTGGGAAGTGACATCACTGTTGAACAGTTGAAGGGACAGCGGGAGAAAAGGAGAACTAGTAGGCAGCTGCTATGGCAACAATCTCCATTTTCCAACAAAGGCATTGAGTAAAAAGTAGAAGGATTACCTTTAGTTTCTAGTTTCTTCAACCTATATCAAAATAGCATTGCTAAAGCAGGGAGAAGATAGTGCAGATTTTGTTGGAAGGCTAATGTTTTTATTCAGATGGAATAAAATAATAATAGAAAAAACAGTTTGGGAAATAAAAGCAGAGGAGACAATGGGTTTCTTCTATTAAGAAAAATTCATATATCTGACACCAGAGACTGGGTGACCTCTGCTTGTCTATCAAAGTCAACTGCCCAGAAAAACAAATACATGTGGGCAATCCTAGCTTATGAGCCAACCAAAGCTTCATGTCTCTTCCTTCCTGGGACTGGCCAGAATTGGATGGCCTGCCTCCAAGCACCCTGTACCTTTTATTCAACAAGATGACCATGAGATTCTGTGCTTTTTGTTTTTCCCAGTGAAGTGAAGAAAGATGTACTCTTCACCTTAATAAGCTTATTTTTAGGATTGAATGGTTTTTTTAAAAAAATCACAGTTAGTCTTTTATTTTTGGAAAGTTGGGTGCAATGTTGATCATTCTAACTTTCCAAAAAGAGCAGAGGTGGAGAAGATAGAGAACGGGGAGCTAAAATGATGAGAGCAGCTTTTTCCAGTCTGTTGTCTTTCCAATATTTCCAGCCAGCACAATTGTTGACTAAAATATAAATCATAACCCATCTTTCTTAGACAAGCAAATATCAATAATCTGGGCTTTTAAACTTAGGAGGAGGAAATAAACTCCAGGTGATGGATGTAAATCAATATTATTCACACTGTTTTTAAATACAAGTATCCATGGTTTCCACTGAAGAAGAAAATATCTACAGCAAGCATTTTTGTAGAAAACTTTTGCTGTTATTCTTTTTTTCTTAATTTATATAGTGCTTACATAAATTAGAATAAAGACTAAAGACTAGATAATCTTGACTGATAAAATGCAAACATTATTAGCAAAAATTTAAATTGACTATAACCCCATTGAACTCAAATAAGATCATCTTCTTGCTATTTACAGATAAGGCTAGTCTTATCACTCTTTCTATAAATACACATGACAAGCATAATTGATAACAAAAATACCACAGAAAGAATATTGACATACAAAATGTACTTTGCAGGGGGAGCAGGCTTTGTAGAGAATCTTGAACATGTGCTAATTATTTTTTTCTTACCTTTGAGAAACAATTATGTGAAAAGGCAATTGCTTTATTTTTCACTGGGCTACATTTTGAATGCTGAATTAAGGAATGAGAAATTGTGATACTCATTAACACTATTCATTCTTCCCTTCATTTTACTTTAAAAAAATAGGTGTATATGTTAAGGAACTTGATAAATACTCAAGTGATAACATTAGGCAATATTCTGAATGGTACTGACCAAATTCAGCCTAACCATTGAAGATAAATTACAGCATTATGCTTCACCTACTTTGATATGGCAATAGTATATGTTTTGGATGCCGAGGAGTGGATGGATATCACTATCAGAATTTCTCTAAGAGCGTCTAACTAGTTGCTATTTGGTCAGATAATTCTGGTGTTATTATTTTCAATCTTCAAGTAGTTCACAGAATGTAGAGGCTTAGAGACAGATAAAAACACTCATTGCTTTCTGGGTTGTGCAAATGATTTCACATCAGCCTAGAAAGATGCAGCTTTTTAAATACAAAAATAGTTGCCTCACACATGCTTCCATATAATGTAAAGCAGCTCATTTCAAAGGTTTAAATAGCTCTGATGCTTATTTTGAATAACTTAAGTCATATTTTCAATTAGCTTCAATTTCATGTTTTTATGGAACTTCCAGGAATATTTTTTAGGCATTGCAGCCACAGCATAGGTAGATCATGAAAAGCCAATACCAAAAAAAAAAAAAAAAAGATTAAATTGCAGAGGCTATATAAACCAGGCAGAAAAGCAAATAACAAGAGACATTCTGAATGAGTTTAATGCTAAATGCATCACAGGAAGCTAACTGTCAGTAGATCAAGTAATCTGTTATATTGCTTTTAATTTTTTAAAAAATAAAGATTGAATCAGGAATCTTTACTGATTGATTGATTCTTTTTAACTGCCAACTCTAATGGATTTTTAGGCATACTATTGTATGCACTGCTCCTTTCAAGCTGACCTGAACTAAAATGCTTATATTGGATTTTTAGCCAATTAGGAGATCAGGTTAGCAGCCAAATTGAATCCAAGGAATAATTGAAGGTGTGAAAAGCAAGAAGATGTTTCCAAAATTTTTGTGATTATCAATTGATATTAACTTTTATTAGATAGAACTGGCAAATTTCAAGTGTATATTTAATGGCAAAATACATTATAGCATGATTAGTTCATCTTTGCTTTCACAGAGATCTAATTTTTTCTGATATTCACATTATTCGTGTCACCATGGGTAAATAGGCGGCAATATAAATTCAATAAATAAATAAACAAATAAATAATTTTGTGTGAACTTACAACCTAAACTTGATTTTCTAATTTATACTTGAATACCTGGTTAGGTAACTGCAAAACTTATTTACAGACTGTAATGTTTAATTAATTACACAATGCATTTAGTGTTGTATAAGCACATGCAGCTTGAGAAACAAACAGAAGCAAAATACATCAAAATACAATATAATTAAGTTATAACAGTAGAAGTTGTAAAATGCAGAACAGTGACACATTGAGTAAAAGCTATGTTTCTCAGACCCCTGAAAGCTGAGAAAATGTTTATGTGAGCTATTTGTACACATACTTCACTTTGCATTTAAAAGAATTAGCTTTTAACATATAGAGAAATAGAAATAATCTCCCCTAACAGAATTCTAATTATTATCATTCAATGATATTAGATATTTCTAATTAGTTGAAAGCCAGCCTAGAATGGTGATGCATGCAGAGATGCTATTGGCAGCCTCATCTGAGAATGAGTAATTTTTTTTAAGAGGGACCAGTCCAATCACAGATACTACACTCTTACCCAGCATCCAGCAAAACACAGATGTAATTATGACCAGAGAAGTGGATCATATAGAAATGCACGTGCTACTCTCAGAAGTTATTAACAATTTAATTTGTATATGATATCAATTACCCAATATTAGTTTGGGTAAGAGAGAGTGCTTAAGAAATATTATTATACTTATTTTTGTGTAAATCTGGTGAGAGATATGGCTATAAATCTCATGAGATTTATGCCAGAAAGTTTTAAATATTCCTTAATGCACTATTGCTTAAAATCATTACTGGGTATAACAAATAATCTGTTCAATAATTTCCCCAAAGCTGTTTAGAATAAAAATCTCCCATGTTTGTTCACTTGCTTGCTTAATAGCCACATTATTGAAACATAATACATTTGCAAGAAACTCAGCAATTAAAAATGTATACCCAGAATACATTTAAATGATCACTATTATGTTAGTTCCAAATAAGGACATGTAAAAGTTGGATTAATCCAAATTGCTTTCATTTTACAGGAGGAGAAACAAAGAAGTACATAAATATAAGAAAGCTTAGATTGGTCATCTGTTAAGGATAAATTATTCCAATTTGGGAAGGGATGAGCTTCCGGTTCCTGAAGCCTGACCCATTAATCTCTCTCCTCCCACCCCATGTGGTTATTTAGGCCAAGTTATCTTTCACTAATCTGAACACTTCTACCCCCAGGATCCTCACTAAAAGTCTCCAGCTCTCCATTTACTAAATAGCAGGATTTTTTATGACCGGTGATTAAGGTAGATGTTTTTTAATTGTAAAACCTACATTTCATCACAGAATTCTTACTGTGGAATACATGAGTGATGTTCATTTATAGTACCTGACCATCAGATATTGTTCTCTCTGATGGACTCTAGGATTGTCCAGGCAGTGACAAGGCACCAATGGGCTTTAAAATAATTCTCTGTTAACTCTGAAACTTGCAGTAAAAAATAATTAATGTCAAATGTTGGAAGGCAGATCATTTAAGCACTCAGTAGCAGTGTTATTAAGATATGGATATGAAGTTCCATATATGAAAAAAAGGTGGTTGTTATTGACTTTCTCAGTTCTGAATTAAGAAAGAGTCAGGTTTGGCACGGAAGGCAAAAATGTTTCTAAGAGCTGTACTTGCTGAGCAAGAGGCATGGGAACAATAGACTATAAGGAGTGTTAGCGTGCAGACTCAGGAGCTGCCTCACTAAGGCTGAGCCCAGCCTTTTTCCTGCTGCTACTTTATGAGCAAAGGCTCAGTCAGTTGTGGAAAAGGAAGAATTTTGTCTTATGCTCATATTTTGCAAAAAATTAGAAAAGCTGTATCTGATGATTTGGCTTCTTTTTCCTTTTAATTCTGTTTATGTTTCCTTTTTTCATTCAATTTTAGATTCTCTGTGAAGACTTTATTGGAAAAATATACGATAGAACCCATTGATGACTCATCAGAAGAGTTTGTCAACTTTGCTGCAATTTTAGAGCATATACTCAGCCATCGTTTCAAAGGGGATCATGGTAGGTCAAATAAATGTATCTTGTGGATGATGAGGATGATGGTGCTGGTGCTAATCTGCATCACTACAAATTTTATATATGGAGCTAAGCAAAAAAAACTGCCAAGTTCATGCATGACTGCTTAGCCTATGCATGACTGATGCCTGCAAATTGTTTTGGTAAAACAGAGAAATCCCCTTTTGTATTCCTTCTGTATCCAGCATAAGATTGGATATTTTTTAAAGAAAACCTCATGTAGAATAGAATCATAGAATGGAATTTTTAATATGTCCCACTGATGTTAATATAACTAAACTGAAATGTCAAAGACTGAGCTTAAATATCTTTCAAAAACAATGGTTTGATAAAATGGTGGTTGATCTGCATATCTCTCATTATTCAGCATACAGTATAAATTCGGGATATGTCTCAGTGCAATATTGTAGTTTATCCTTCTGATTGGTAAGCAGCTAACTCTGTTTGCTTCAGGGTCACTCTTATCAATCCAATCTGTAATACGGGTCAGAATTATTGCTTTCTTAAAGACTAAAGAAATTATGTTAAGAGATGGTGATTGTCAAGAAATAAACATTGAATCGGATGGATGGATGGCAGGGTCTAAAAATAAAAATAAAACCCTTCTGAATCAACTCAAAGGTTAATTCCATTCATAGTTCTGTGTCATATATTGATCTCTGTTGGGAGAGCCAGGAAATTATGTTATCTGAGGGCCTCAACAAGTATTTTGGAGCCTAAGTGAACAGGCTATTTATATTTCTGAATTATTATTAGTTATTGTTACTTGTCTCTTCCCAATATAGTCATTTTGGATAAGATGCTGAAGTAGAAACTAAGAGGCTAAATTCTTGTCCCCTGCAGGCATGAAAACTGGCTAGATAATTTTATGTATTCTATCCTGAATTGTACAAAATAAAGGCAGGATGTTAATACTTACATGCAACTAAAAACAAATATTTTTATTTATTTTTAATGAACTAAAACTGTTCTATACACTTATTTCTGCAAAGGCAGTTGGTTGTGGGAGCTCTGCATGAAAGGAGAAAAGGGTACATCTGAATAGGCTTCTCTGAGAGTTATCAGCTGCCTTTTCCTTTTTTCTTCCCTGGGTCTTCCCAAGGTATGGCAGGCAGTACCATGTATAATAATTGATATGGGACTAATCATGTTTTCTGATACAATTTCAAAATCCACCTTCTAAACAATATCTGATATATAATTAGAATTAAGCACATCTGATTTTGACATTCATACACAATTCCACTCTCATTCATCCCAAATTGTTATGATACTACATATGTGCTGTTTTTTGTTTTTTTTAAGCAAGCAATGGAATTGTTTTGTGATTCCTGTTGTAGTTGATTGCTATATTTCAATACACCCTGACATCTAATATTAGAGACAGACCTGTTTCTGGTGAACTTTGATAAAGGACATTGATCAAAGTACTTTATATTGGTCATTGACTAGACTAGATATAATTTTTTTTAATACACTAGGGATGAAGAAGCAATGTATATACATAAATATGTTAATATGCATCTATGATAGATTTAAGATTAGACTCCTTAGCAAGTAGCAGCTAATAGACAGCCATTCATTATTGATCAGTATTGTCTGCACTACACTACAAGTCTTTCCCCTCCTTCCCTCCCTGCTTCCTCCTAGGTCCTGCCAGTTGGTTTAGCTCTGATGGACAACGTGGCTTCTGGGATTACATCCGCCTGGCATGCAACAAAGTCCCAAATAACTGCGTCAGTAGTATTGAAAACATGGAAAACATAAGCTCCTCCAGGGCTAAGGTCAGAAGATCTCAGGGACTGAGGGAAGCCCTGTTGGGCCGACACTGCCATTACATATAGCTAAGTGGCCACTTCAGATGATAGATGCTGGGGGCTGTGAATGACAGCCAGATATATGAAGACAGAGCTGTTTGTACTACACAGCCTACCCTACCTCCTAACATATTGCCTTTTGATACTATGGAGGTTGCTATTCAATTGCCAGTTTATTTCTATATGTGGGATGGTATTGGAAAGTATCTTGACTTTTACCTCACTTGACAAAATTCTTTGGGCCTGCCCATAACCCAGCTTACCTTCCCTGCAGCTGTGCATCTGACTATATATGCAGATAGCAGAAGCAGAAAGAAAAGTAATACGACTTCTAAAAATGGCTTTTAAAACTCAAGCATTTATCTATGCTACATTGCTCCAGGATGTAGCAAAATTTGGTAGTTGATATTGTTGGTATACATTGTGTTTCACAAAACTGAAAGAACTACATGGTTAATGGAAATATTCAAAAATGAAAAGTACTCTAATTTCTTTCTAAATTTGGACACATTATCTTCTCTTATGTTAATCCAATTTGATGTTGGTCCTATTTTTCTAAATCATTTGACAATGTTCAGTTTGTGGTAGTATTTTGTCTGAGGAATAGCTATAATTAAACATTTAGAAAGGAATTCTGTTGTCCACATTATTTCATATACCTGAATTTGATATGAATCTGCATTATACGATAAAGATAGCTGGAAAGAATCTTTTAAACAGGTAAAAATCAGGTCAAAGGGGTTTTGTCTTTAATTAATTTGGACCTGTACTGCTTCCCAATGGATGAATTATGGGAAGCTTTTATCTCTTATTTAATTTTCCATCACACTTATTTGATCCTCATTATTACTAAATGCAAACTTCAATGGTTGAATTTCTCACTTGATTACTAATTAAGTTTAAGATTCAGAGTTAAGTAGCTCACTTTTCAAATCAAAGATAAAATTTATTTTTTATTAATTTTAATAACTCATTGTTTTATTTGAATTTGTCTATTAAGTCTACAGTGACTTATCAACTATCTTTGAGGTGAGTTTCCTGAATTTCTATCTGTTTCTGTTGGCTACTTGTGGCCAGCAGAAACAGTGTGCGTGAAGTATCTCCCCTTGATGAAAATCATGGCTTCAGATTCCCCATGAGTCATTGATTTGGACACACATTGTATCTGGAAACAGAGATTTGGTGAGCAGCATCTTTTCTGAGAATGATGCCTATACTGTGGGATTAACTAGTTGTTTTGATATGGAGAACTGATAAAGAATCTGCTTCCAGCAAAGGCAGAAATAGTAAGGCAATTATTAATACATTGTATGGGTTCTTTATCATTTATATTTATTTATGCCAGAGCTACAATGTCCTGTTGTAAGAAAATGGACGTAAAAGATTAAGGCTTAAATGTTTTGTCATAATTGAGATTTCTACCTAGGACATTCTCCAGGATGGCACATTGACACTCATAAACGTATGCTGGGAGGTAGGAAAGTCAACATGATTATTGTCATCCTATGCCCAGGATCAAACACTACAGTCGCAGGGCCTTAATTGTGCTACATCCACCTTATGGATGTTTTGACTGTTGTTGACATACACATAAATACCATTCCCACCCCCATCCCCATGACAGCCTTGGGCACTTTCATATTTTTTTTTAAATGGAGTGAATTGAGTCTCTATGTTTCTTTCCTTAGGCCACACTGAGGAGCAAACATGTTGGCTCTACTGAAACTCAACAACAGAAAGATAAAAGGGCCTATTTGTATGTTGCAGAGCCTCCTGGTCCCACGCATCAGGCATAGCATGTGGGAAGAGAACAAAAGGCCCATCCAAAAATCACCAGATCAAGAAAAGGGAACCCATTTGTTCTCTTTTCCTACATTCCCTGCTAGAACAGTAGGTGGCTGAGAATGGAGAGATCTCCTTTTCCACCCTCTCAATCCTATTTGTTCTCAGTCTTATTTCTGAGTGAGCATGTAGTGAGGTCCTGGACTGGATTTCCTTCTTCGTCTTTCCAAAACTTTTAACTCAAAGGGAGTTAATTCTGTGAAACCCAATTCCGGAGGGAAGAGAGGTCAGCTGACTTCATTGTGAAGTCAGCCTGCATACCTGTACCCTGAGGAAATGATGGAGAGGGGCCACGGCTTTCTGAAATTTATTTCCATCCATTTGAGGGCCATTTGAGAAAAAGCTGAGTTGGAGGAGGAGAGAGAGAGAGAGAGAAGAGGAGACCCTATTGTCTTAAATATAACTTGTCAGAAAGTCAGTTTTATAAAAGTGGGAAAGTTACAATTATTTATGACAAATGGGACCAAACTTTCTGTTGCTAAGCAATATAATCGTTAAGTGAGTTGCATCCAATTTTATGACCGCTTTTGCTGTGGTTGGTTTTACTTGTCAGAACACCCATTTGGGATGTCATAAATGGCAATGACTTCATGACACTGATACCAGTGTGTGTATGTGTGTGTAAGTTGCCAAGTGTTCAAATTTTGATCATGTGACTGTGAAGATGCTGACTGTGAGGATGCATGAGATCAGTTGTAACTGACATCTTTCAGCACCACTGTAACTTTCAATAGCCATTAAACAAATGGTCATAAGTTGAGGACAATCTGTAAGGCAAAATCTTTGGAGAGGGTGAGACATACTGACTTTTAAAAGGTACATATTAGGAAACAGCAGTGGATTAAATTAATGGGAACCTTCACTTGGCTGTCATTCAGCTTTCCTTAGATTTTTCCTGGCTATCTTTACTTTGTGTACAGATTCAGGTTGAACTAGATCTTTTTCAGCATTGGCCAGAATCTTGTGTTGAGTTAGTTCCTGTACATTTATAAGGAAATTTTTTTGTAGTGCTGCTTGTTCTAGCAAACTTTCTGTTTTAGGGCCGGGCATGGATTCGTGTGGCTCTGATGGAGAAGCGCATGTCTGAGTATATTGCTACAGCACTTCGGGATATTAGAACAACCAGGTAAGAACATCTGTGCTTGCATCAAATAGTAACCCCTTTTTCTTTTGCTCCATTTTCTCTGATCAAGTAGGTCTGGAGACCAATTCCCTAGTTAGTTTCCCAACCAAAATTACAACTATTTGAAGGAGCTCATATAGGCCCACAAATCCTACCAAATACTGATAGGAAGGAAAAAGCTGTCCCGAGCTCATAAATATAAACACAGTGTAAACTTAGATGCATGTACTGAGACATTTCAGAATCTCAAAAGGTGGAGTCCAGTTTGGAAATCTTGTTCTGGGTATATAATGACTTTACTGTTGTTTTTCTGTTGTTTTTCAGGATATAGTAGTCATAAATGAACTTGTATTCTGCAAGTGCAAGGCAATTACTTTCTACTCTTTCTGCAAATCTGTGCATTTTAAATTCTAAGCCTAAATGGGAAAGAGGCTCTTATAGTGCAATATTTGGCACTGGCCCAGTTTTTTAATTGCTTGATACTGACCTCATATACAGAAAAAGCTGTGCCTAATGTGCTGCCTCTATGATGCAAAAATGTCATGTTCAAACTGTTGACTAAGCAGGTTTCTTTGGGTCTAAAGGTATTATATACACCAGCATTTTTGAATGGCTTAGAGAACAGATGTCAAACTCAATTGTATTGCAATATTTTTTCCTCTGAGGAGCCGGAGTGAGCATGGCCTGTGTGTGATACATTTGGCTTGTAGCCTGCCAATTTGACACTCCTGGCTTAGATCCTGATCTTGATCCTGCCTGGAGGATGGACTTGAGGAGGCCAATGAGCCTATAAATCCTTTTGGCATCTTTCAAGCTCCTATCCAATCTAAGTTTTGATATTTTGATGTTTTTAGTTTTCTTATTGTAGTTGGCAGGCTACAATATAGCTGATAGGTACCATAATTAAACCATGAGTCTCAAGTCAAGCTTTAAAAAAAATAATCCAGTTATTTATTAGGAGCTTCATGCTGGCATGGACCAGATAGAGCCAACTCTCACTGCAATTAATTTGCACTTTGCCTCTGACCCTGTTTCCCCTTCCCCCAAGGATGTATGATCAATCACATTTCCCAATTAAGCAATTTCGCAGGTTATAAAAGTCCCTCCCTCTGGCCACTGTGAGTTCCCATAGAGATGGTCTTGGAGATTTGGGTGGAATGTGACTTGTTTTGACTGAGATATTAGCTCCTTAAAGCAGCAGTGAAATTTGCTCTCCCATCCCCCTTTCCTATGGCAACTCGAGAGCAGTTCAGGGATGCTTTGTGAGTTAACATTTGGCTCCCCTCACTTCCTGAAGGTGACCTGTACAAAGCAAAACCAATTTGAGTACAGATATACATTTTAGGGTTGTGATTCCCCTCCAGTCTTATTTGGATTGTCTGCATGGAATTTAACTATGAGGTGGTCAGCTTGAATATTTCTACTCTTTACCCAAGATGCCTCTGCTAAAGGATAACCCCTCTACTTGATTAAATACTGGAGCTGTATCCTGTGCCATCTCAAGTTGAGGATTCATTGCACCTCATAATGGGTTTGTCCCCCTATGACCACTCAGTCCAGGGGTTCATGGGGTAGCGGTCTCGATTGACCCAACTATGGATTTTATGAGGCTGCTGTGGAATACCAGGTGTATGTTCCCCAGCAATTGGGGCAATTTTAATTGCATCATCACCAGTTGATGATCTTCGCTATGGAGAATGGCCCCATGAACTTGGGTCCCAGCTTCTTACTGGGGAATTTTAACCTCAAGTATTTTGTAGAAAGGATATCTGAGTCAAAATAAAGCACATTCCACCCAAATATCCTGGGCTGTCTCTGTGGGAACCCACAGTGGCCCGGGGGGAATTTCACAACTTGTTAAATTGAATCATTGGGAAATGGGACTGATGACACATATTGGGGGTAGGAGGAAACTGGGTCAGAGGCAAAGTACAAATTAACTAAAGTCAGAGTTAGCTCACTGTCAGGGTTCCGACAGATGCCCTAATTAAATCATGAGTCTCAAGCCAAGTTTAAAAAGAAATTCAGTTATTTATTAGAGTTTTATGCTGGCACAGACTCGCACTTTGCCTCTGACTATGTTTCCCCCTCCACCCAATATGTATCATCAGTCATATTCCCCAACAAAGCAATTTCGCGGGTTGTAAAAGTTCTGACCACTGTAGGTTCCCATGGAGACAGGCTTGGAGATTTGAGTGGAATGTGCCTTGTTTTAACTGAGATATCAGCTTCTTAAGGCAGCAGGGAAGTTTGCTCTCCCATCTCCTTTGCCCATGGTGACTTGAGAGCAGTTCAGGGATGCTTTGCAAGTTGACATTTATGTCCATTTTTCAAACTTTTCAAACCATTGCAGCATCCCCATGGTCACATGATCAAAATTCAGATGTTGGTTCATAATTATGAACCATATTTATTCCTATTTATGAATAAATATGATTCATATTTATGATGGTTGCAGTGTCCTGGGGTCATGTGACCCCGTTTTGCAAACTTTCGGCAAGCAAAGTCAATGGGGAAACCATATTCACTTAACAACCACATTACTAATTTAACAACTGCACTCACTTAACCTCTGAGGCAAGAAGTCATAAAATGGGTCAACATTCACTTAACGTGTCACACTTTGCAGAGAAATTTTGGGCTCAGTTGTGGTCATAAGTCAAAGACTACATGTAACAGAACAGTGGGAGATGTCATATCTCCCACTGTTCTGTTACATGTAGTCTTCAAGTTATGACTATTAAATAAGGGCAAATGTGGAAAAAAGATATGGGAGTTGTTCTCATAACTCACATATTTTTTTTCCACATTTGCCCCTATTTAATCAACAATGTCTCTCTTTCTTCACCTCTTCCTCTATAGGAGATTTTATGACGATGGAGCAATCATGCTGCGAGAAGAATCAACTGTCCTTACAGGAATGCTGATTGGGCTTAGTGCTATAGACTTCAGGTACATTGATGCCCTATTTTAAAAAAAAATGTCTGGATAAGCACTGTTATTTTGGGTAAGTATTGTATCTTCCGTGATGTACCTATTGAATGAACTATGTTTGATTGCCTTTGCACGTTAAATCAAATAAAAAATATTGTGATAGTGCCCAGCTGATATTAGAACTATGATACTTGCCCTAAACTATCTATGGTAGGTGCTCCAAAGAGAGGGATTTTTAAATAACTAAATCCAATCTTGATTTGTTTTACAGTTTCTGCCTCAAAGGGGAAATTATGGATGGTAAGACACCAGTGGTTATCGACTATACTCCATATCTGAAGTTCACACAGAGGTAATGGGTTTTCCTAATGTTGCCTTGTGTCATAGAATTGGGCTATAGACCTGGATTGCAGAAGGTTCTCCAAGGCTAGTAGTGTAAGCTCTGAACAGAGTTCAAGATATGCCTCCCAGAGGAAAAAAAAAAAAGTAAGAACACATTCTAAACTAGCTCTACATGTAACACAGATTGGGTCATCATCATCATCATCATCGGAAATCCTGAAATGGCAAAATTAATTGTATCTCTTCTGATCATAAATTTGCATAGGATGACAGGGAACAAATTATGAATGCCCCTGCATATTAACAAAACAACAAAACCAAAACCCTTCCCATGAAATAGCAGAATAGGTAGATGCATTAACATTCTTTTTGTAGGTTATTTTTTTTTAATGGAAGTTTTCAGAATGGTATTATTGGGATTTGAAATGATTAGATATATCTACCGGTATTAGGACAGGTATGCAATATATTCTTTGAAAGGACCTGTAGAAACTACTGAAGCCATTCCTATTAAGATCACTAAAACATAGTGCCGCTGTCTGTAAACTTGAGATGGAAATTTATTTATTTATTTATTTGTCAATCGCTTACAAGATAATAAGTATAAGGATAAACATAGTCATGAATACAAGAAATAAATACATATAAGAAAAATAAAAAAAACAATAGGACAGGGTTGGTAGGCACGTTGGTGCGCTTATGCACACCCCCTACAGACCTCTTAGGAAAGGGGTGAGGTCAATAGTAGACAGTTTAAGATTAAAGTTGTTGGGGTTTGTGGAAGAAACCAGAGTCAGGTAGAATTTTTCCAGACATTGACCACTCTCTGTTGCTGAAGTCGTATTTCCTGCAATCAAGTTTGGTACGGTTAACCTTGAGTTTGTATCTATAGTTTGCTCTTGTATTATTATGGTTGAAGCTGAAGTATTCGTAGGACATTGCAATGTATGATTTTATATACTAATACTTAGATTGGACCGAAAATGGCGTAGTTCCAGGTTTTCTAGGTCTAGAATTTCAAGTCTAGTGGCATAAGGTATTCTGCAATGAGTAGAGGGGTGGAGAACTTTTCTTGTGGAATATTTCTGGACTTTCTTAACTGTGTTAATATCAGACAGCGTAATGTGGGTTCCAGACTGATGAGCTGTATTCAAGTATTGGTCTAGCAAATGTTTTGTATGCTCTATGTTTTATATGTTTTGTGATATTATCAAAGAAAAAGCTACGTAGGATTAGGTTAACAACTCTTAATGCCTTTTTGGCTATGTAGTTACAGTGGGCTCTAGCACTTAGATCATTAGAGATTAGAATTCCAAGGTCCTTGACAGAGCTTGGTTCATCAACAAGGTCTTGACTATTCACCTTGTATTTTATTTTCTGATTTTTTTTTGCCAATATGCAAGACAGAGCATTTATTTGTTTATTTATATGTAAATGGAAGACTCTAGCATGCAATTGTGCATCCTATTCCAGTCGCTTTTTTGCAGTAAACTTCAATCTCTCTAGTTATGATTACCTAAGTGATGAAGAGGACCGGCACAGCCTGGAGAGCAGTACCAGTGAAGAGAGCTCTCCTGACCACCCTTACTTACCATTGGTGACTGCAGAAGACAGCTGGTACATTAAATGGCGCAAGATAGAGCAGAAGTTTCGCATTGTCTATGCACAAAAGGTACCTGGAATTCAAGCATGAGCTTGAGGGTCAAATCCACACTTGGCATAAAAGATGTCTCAAAAGGCATTGAAATATTCATGGTTGCACATCTGAGAATACAGCGAGATTTGGAAATAGTGCTTCAGCCTTGGAGAGAGAAAATTAACATAAAGGAGCACCTCCTGTAATCCACAGGACTTCTAAAACCAGCTGTTTTTGAAATTAAAAAAACAAACAAAAGAAAACCAAAGAAAGATTTTCCAGGAGGGTCTGAGAATTTGCTAGGTCTAAATAAAACTTCCATGGGAAAGAGCTAATGGATGCAGAGTTGACATGGGGAGGGATTTCTACATGGCTGCACCATATGGAAAATCTTCGCTCTTGTGTTACTTGTATTGGGGAAGAAACTTCCCATGAAGAAAAATCAGATGCTGAGGTTCCTCTAAATTGGTGACTTAAAATGTATTGGATTATGGGAGTGTTTGGTGATATAAAAGTTGTAGCCCAAAATAATTGGAAGTCATCAGATTATGGGATAATTTGCAATAGATTAAAATAGTTATCAGTTCAGAATCTGTAACCAATTCAGGAATTAATTAAAGTATAATTGAATTATATATTTACCTTACCAGATAATTCTTAATATATGTTCGATTTCATCCTCCTCCTCCCTTCCCTCCCACCAAGGAATACATCCAAAGAACAACAGGTTAGGAAAGGCTGTTCTAAAGCTTTGATTATAATTAACTCCACAAAATACTTTTTGTCAGGCTTTAAATCATTTCATAACTAATTTTGGATTATACACTAAGGAAATCTCCCAGAAGCCCTTCTTTATGCTTCCCTTTGTCAAAAACACAACTGAGAACCACATCTTCTGCATTGTGGTCACCTAAACTGTGAAACGTCCTTTTTAAGGATTACCTGGTATAGAAAACATACATTTTGGTGCAAATTTTGGTTTAATCTGCTTTCTAAAGACTTGCTTATACTACTAGTTTTGGTATGCTGGGGAATTTAGTCCTGAAACAACTTTTGAAGGTTATTAAATCAGTAGTCTAAAAAAGAGGTTAGCAGTTCATGGACAAGTGTCATTTTTAAAGTCTTCTTTATTGGCTGTTTTTGCAGAGTTTACTCCAATAATCTATTAATTTTATGGCAATTTTATTATATTACTGAATAGGAATTAATCTTTTCCTTTCCCCTTTAATTTGTTGTGTCCCAGGGCTATCTAGAAGAGCTAGTTCGGTTGAGAGAGTCACAACTCAAGGATCTAGAGGCAGAGAACAAACGTCTGAAGTTAAGGCTGGAAGAGGTGACGGTGCAGAATCAGTTAGAGAAACAGGAGTTGGAAGGGATCATCCTGGAACTGCAGGAACAGCTGTAAGTAGGATCCAACCCCACATAGTCTCTTTGCCAGTAATAAACAGGCCCAAATGGTATCCATTTCCCCTTGTCCTGTGAGGCGGGGATCTAAGATTTGTTAAAAATAGATTGTGAGTCCAATGGGAGGATGGACACAGTGCTTTTCTCTGGTTCCTTGCTTTGAGCTGATAGGTTGCATTCCTTCCTCCTCGATCAGATTTCCCTCCTCCTGCTCTGCCTTCAGGACGGGCCTCATTCCTTCAGACAACACCCAGTTTACCCAACTCTGCAAGGAGATGGCTGCACCTTTGGTGAACCAGTGGCCCTCTTTGGGTGCTCTGAACAGTAATGAAAGCCATGCAGAAGCCAAGATATTCAGGAGGTCAGTGTGTATTCTGAATGATGTAACTTTTTCTATAAGATCTCTTGCATCTTCAGCACTGAAGTTGCTGAAAATCTGTGGTGCATGTTTCCTCCATTTCAAGACAAGAAATAAGTTCTACATTTTTCAGTGTGTCTAAAATTCATGGAAAATAATTTAATCTTTTCTAATTTCTGTTTTCATCACTGACTTGCTTATCACATCCCTTCACATGCCGCAGAACTTGTGTAGCATTTTCCCACTAAAATATTGTCTATCTTTGTTCCAAATCTAATTCTCTATTTGCTCACTCTGGGTCAATTTAAGCAAATAGTTGAATCATAATAAATCCCTTCTAACTTTTCTCTGGTTTCAATTTGTCTTACTAAAATAGCCAATCTGTTTTTAAACAGAAGCAGGACTTTTTTTTCAGAATGAAAGCATCAAACTTTGATGTTTTTGTAAAAATATTAAGGCTATCACCTAATTTAGAGTGTGTATTCATTATCTAGGAAACATTTTATCCATAGAAACAGGTTTCTTTTGGCAATCCTGACACATGAAGAAATAGGCACAAAAGTTCCTACACTGTCTATCGATACTACAAAAACACCAAGCCTGTTTTCTGTCTTGACTTTAAATTAGTATGAATTATTCCCCATTGACAAAATTTTGTAACCACTCAATATTAGAATTGGCTGAGCAAAAGAAAGGTGAATTCAAGAATAAAAAGAAGATAATCAAGGGAGAACAATATTCAAGGATTATCCAGAGAAAATGGTGACACCTAGCCAGCCACATCTGAATTGAAAACAAATAAGCAAAACAAATTTGAGCTATATTAATATTTGGATGAAATAATCTATAAATCCCAGGTATGCTAAATGGGGAAGAAATAAAACATGCCAGAGGCAAGCAATTACAAACCATAGTTGCATTGTGGCTAAAAAAAAGTCATTGAAATTCTGTCTGAAAAGCAGACTATCTGAATTCAGTAGCTACTTAGATTGCCTTGTTTTAAGATGTGCCTCCTGTACACACCAGAATTATACAGCCATGGGGGTATTTTTCTGGCAGCCTGCTGAAGTCTTTCTATATCAAATCATGTCAAGGGTGCCTTTGGAATTATGAGATCAAGTTATGAGCCCTTTAAACATGGTTCATGTGATGGGCATGACCAAGGTCAATTATAAACCACCTATTGAAAAAAAATCAAAATGAAGATATTTGCAGGATGCCCTCTTGACATTCACCTTTTTTTTCCTGGACGTACAAACATTCACACACACACACACAAACACACACACACACATTTATATGTCTATTTTAAATTAAGTAGGACAGAGAAACTGGCAGATCTCAATAGTTATCATCAGAATACTACCTTATCAGAATGTACACATTCTGGGATTTAGTTCAGAGACATCTCCTAATTCTTTCCCCCCCTTTTTGCAGGCACAGCTTCATGAGCACAGATCAACTCTCCACAGAAATAAGTTTGAGTTCTGATTCACAACGGATATGTGAAGGGAAACATGAAGGGGAACCTTGGGGGCCACTAGGTAAGAGTTTGCATGGTCTTGGGAAATAGTTGTGATTGGTGTTGAACATCACTCAGTCCTTGTGTCATTTCATTTGGTTTAAGGTTTTCCGAACCCAACCATATTGTCCCGCTCAACCATCTGTGGTTTAGTATGTTAACTCCAAAAGGGTTTACTCTAAAAAAAAAAAAAGATGTGCCACAGCTTTCATGCCCTTTGCTTTTCACATTTCCTTTTCCTCTCTACATATGTGAATGCTGGCTCCCACTAAGAACATTTATAGGCTCCCTGATAAGACAATTCTGAAAATAATTAAGTCCCATAATTAATATTTTCAAAGGTAAGTATATTACACAAGAGATTCTTGGCTAAAATCAAGTTTTCTGAGATTATGAAATTACTCTTCCTAGCCTGCTTTCTGGGCAGTGTGTACAAAACAGTTATTAGTTTTAAGAAATAATTCCAATAATTAATAACAGTGGCTTCTCACAGACCATAAGTTCTATTTTCCATAAAGCATTGTCTAGTTTTCAGTGACTTCACATTTAGAAATAAAGCAAAAATACCCTTTGTGGTTCCATCTCACTCTAGGTTTGCCTTGTTCCAGCTGACTTTCCAATATACACTGCTCAAAAAAATAAAGGGAACACAAAAATAAGACATCCTAGATCTGAATGAATGAAATATTCTTATTAAATACTTTGTTCATTACATAGTTGAATGTGCTGACAACAAAATCACACAAAAATGATCAATGGAAATCAAATTTAGCAACCCATGGAGGTCTGGATTTAGAGTTACACTCAAAATTAAGTGGAAAAAAACACTACAGGCTGATCCAACTTTGATGTAATGTCCTTAAAACAAGTCAAAATGAGGCTCAGTAGTGTGTGTGGCCTCCACGTGCCTGTCTGACCTCCCTACAACACCTGGGCATGCTCCTGATGAGGTGGCAGATGGTCTCCTGAGGGATCTCCTCCCACACCTGGATTAAAGCATCCCCCAATTCCTGGACAGTCTATTGGTGGATGGAACGAGACATGATGTCCCAGATGTGCTCAGTTGGATTCAGGTCTGGGAAATGGGAGAGCCAGTCCATAGCATCAATGCCTTCATCTTGCAGGAACTGCTGACACACTCCAGCCACATGAGGTCTAGCATTGTCGTGCATTAGGGGGAACCCAGGGCCAACTGCACCAGCATATGGTCTCACAAGGGGTCTGAGGATCTCATCTCGGTACCTAATGGCAGCCAGGCTACCTCTGGTGAGCACATGGAGGACTGTGCAGCCCCCTAAAGAAATGCCCCCCCCACACCATTACTGACCCACTGCCAAACCAGTCATGCTGGAGGATGTTGCAGGCAGCAGAACATTCTCCATGGCGTCTTCAGACCCTGTCACATCTGTCACGCGCTCAGTGTGAACCTGCTTTCATCTGTGAAAAGCACAGGGCGCCAGTGGTGAATTTGCCAATCTTGATGTTCTCTGGCAAATAAAGATCCTGCACGGTGTTAGGCTGTAAGCACAACCCCCACCTGTGGATGTCGGGCCCTCATATCACCCTCATGGAGTCTGTTTCTTACTGTTTGAGCAGCCACATGCACATTTGTAGCCCGCTGGAGGTCATTTTGCAGGGCTCTGGCAGTGCTCCTCCTGTCCCTCCTTGCACAAAGGCAGAAGTAGCAGTCCTGATGCTGGATTGTTGCCCTCCTACAGCCTCCTCCACATCTCCTGATGTACTGGCCTGTCTCCTGGTTGTGCCTCCATACTCTGGACATTACGCTGACAGACACAGCAAACCTTCTTGCCACAGCTCATATTGATGTGCCATCCTGGATGAACTGCACTACTGAGTCACTTGTGTGGGTTGTAGACTCCGTCTTATGCTACCACTAGAGTGAAAGCACCACCAGCATTCAAGTGACCAAACCATCAACCCGAAAGCATAGGAACTGAGAAGTGGTCTGTGGTCACCACCTGCAGAACCACTCCTTTATTGAGGATGTCTTGCTAACTGCCTATGCTTTCCACCTGTTGTCTATTCCATTTGAACAGCATGTGAAATTGTCAATCAGTGTTACTACCTAAGTGGACAGGTTGATTTCACAGAAGTGTGATTGACTTGGAGTTACATTGTGTTGTTTAAGTGTTCCCTTTATTTTTTTTGAGCAGTGTTTATTATGTAATTTGGTTCAAATTACCTTGAATATATTAGAATTCAGTAGCCTTTTATATTTTGTCTTAAAATTTGTTTTTTCTCAATCAAAAGGCACACTCGTGACAATAACACAGAAGACTGGCTTCTCTGCAGGATCATAATTCTGTTTTGTATTCTGTCTTCTCATTTTAGGGATACTATTCAAGCAACATTTTATGCAATGGCAGCTTTCTGTCTCTCTAAAACAAATATGTAATTAATTTTTCAATTACAACTGCTGGTTTTTGGATTAAGCTCTAAGTTTTTAATCTTTCAAATAAGTTAATGAACTTTTATTGATGAATTATTAATAATTTATTAGAAAATTATTGAAAATGGCACTAATGCCTGCCGTAGACGGCCTCAGACTCTTCAAATCAATAGATTTCTTTTATAAGCCAAAGTAGAAATTCAACACAAAGGAAAGTTTGTTTTTAATCTAAATGTATCCCTTGTTGGAGTATGGGCCAGTCATGCTCTCAGAGGTGGTCTACACTCATTGTAAAGCCCCCCCCCTCTTCTTTCTGCAGGAAAGGATCCAACTCCATCAATGTTGGGCCTCTGTGGATCTTTGGCCTCTCTGCCTAGCTGCAAGTCTTTAGCTAGCCTAAAATCCAACGAGTGTCTGGTGAGCGACAGCACGGAGCCTAGCCCTGCTCATAGTCCAAGCTGAGACAGTGGCAGGCTATTCTCATAAATCTTAAAAACGTCTATGAAGGAGATTCTGGGTGGACAAATCTTATTGAGTCAAGCCCCTTTGGCTTGATTTCAGTAGGTGGGGAGGGCAACTGAACCATTTATCCAGCTTGATGCAAAAGGGCAAATGTGTCTGCTTCCTCATCAAAATATTCTTAGAAACCCAGATATTTTCCCTTAAATTGGGAGCAGAGAAAAAGAACAACCATCCCCTTTATCAGAAAATGGAAGGATTGTCCACAAAAAGCGCTTTTGTAACATGATGCTGTATATATGTAATGTATATTATATATGGTTGAGATTGCCAAAAGGTGGCTGCCTCTGCAAAACAACATTTTAGAAAAAATCCTCTGATTGTCTATTGCCAGAGGCAGAAAGATCTGTACAAGTTGAAATCTGCTGCACACCGTTCAATGTGAAGATTTGCACAATGGACAAGGAAATTGCCTGGTCCTGTATCTGTCTCCTTTCATTGAAGTGAATGCTCTGTGGTTGTGTTCCTGAAAACAGCATTTTAAGACATAGTTGTGGGAAGGGAGATAATTTGTTACCCTTCTTAAGCCCACTGCCACACTCCAAAGACAACTGCAGGATCTGTTTTGGTTAATCGTATTACAGAAAGGGGATTCAAGGCAGCTTCAGATTCCGGAATAACTTTGCAACACAAGAATCATTTCTGTGTCTTCCTTGATCCTGCCACTCTTGAATGAGTCTACTTTCAACATGTTTCTCCTGCATGTTGCTATCCCACTGAAAATTTCTGCTATAAGAACAGAACATTGCAAGTTGAAGAAGAACCAATATTTATATCTTGACTTTTGATCTGTGCCATTGTTCTGAAGCAACAAGACAAACACAAGAATCTACTCCAGGATAAATAAACATCATCACTGGCCAGAACTGAGAAATTGACTGATACTACCTAGTGAGATTGTTAGAACAGATATTAAATCAAATTAAGGAGCTGGCAGACAATGTTTACTGATGCTTATTTTCTGGTAACAAGTTCAGGCTGGGTTTTTTAAATTCTGCAATCGCTAACAATTTCAACAGTAACCAATTGTGTCAAGAACTGGACAAGCCACTTAGTCTTCCCATTCTTCCCTCCAAGTAAACACGTTTTAATGGTTATGTGTAACACAAAAGGGAAGAGCTTCTTCCCATAACCTTGTAATAATGTCAGTATTGTCAAAATTCCAAAACCAAAGCTGAAAACCTTTGGTATGTCTATATGGGTGGTGAAAGAATTCACACTTCTTCCATTTAGGATACTGAGAGAGAAATTAGCTGTGCTTATGAGCACTGCAAATTTAGCCTATGTTGCTAGTTACGGTTTGTGAATGTTTAGAACCCTACTCCACTGAATCAGGTAGACTCTGCTATTTTAGCATCACACATTTTCTCACAAGCTATTGTCTACATATGGCTCAAAGAATGGGGGATTGCTCAAGACTAATGAATAAGCTGAGGGTGGTTGCATGAAACTCAATAGTTTGCCAAGGTTATTTAAGAGAACCTTTCCCAGTATTAGACTATGTAAATCTTCTGAGGCTCACTACATATGACAGGAGCAGCAATACTGTGATCACCTTGCCATATAAGATTTCCTGTGGCTGTTAAAAAAATAAATTCAACTCATACTAGGGTCTATCTTTTGGTCTTAGCCAATATATACCACCAACTCTCAAAACCAAAACTGGATTAAAAGAAATGTTCATGGCTCAGCAATAGTGATCTGCAGATTGGGTGGGGAAAAAAGTCATTAAAATGTTTAAGAGTAAAGGAAGCCATACAGAAGCCAAAAGGAATGTATTGTATCATATTCCGAATTATCCACCATCAGATTCTTCCATCTGGAAAATATGCACTATATGAGCAACAGAAAGTTAGATCCATTCAAAATAATTCCTTCCTTGTCAACTATATATTTTACACTTAAACATTTCTTATTTACATTCTCTTTTATCTTCTAATATATTAATAATGCTATATCTGTTTCTTTGCATTCCTATCATGCTAATGGCCTCATCTACTGGCTTCATGTGCAGTAACTGTTGTATTTGGACTGCTCAAAATTTTAACAGCTTGCATGCTGGTGAAAAGGAAGGTCATATTTCAGTTTGCTGAAACAACATTATTAGAGATCTAATGATTTCCTGCTGATATTGCAAAGACATGTGATCTACACACACATAATATACTAAACTTGTTCACAAAGACAAAAAGAAATCACATTGTGGCCTCATTTACCCAATACACTGACACGACAGTTGAGTTTACATCTTATATTGAAGAAAACTCCTATTTAGCCTGCTGCACCATGTTTTGCAAACTCATCCATTGAAACCAATTTCCTCTCTTTGTTCATACAATAAAATATATTTATGGGTAAATCTAGTGAATCAGCATGCTAGAGTGAAACAAAAAGAATAACAACACTCAACATTTTATTTAGGAATCAAATGTATCCCTCTATTCACGACAATTCTCACTAGATAAGAATTTAAAGATTTTTATATAAGACCTTAAACTAGGATGGACATACCTTTTGTTGCCAGAGGCCTCATGGCAGTGTGTGTGCCATTTTTTTGGTCTTTAGAGCAGCAGTCGCCAACTTGAGAAAATGTTGGTGGGCTGCAGAGAAATCTCACTCGCGGAGCACCCAACAAAGCAATTAATCCAGGCTGCACAGAAACACAAGGCTGCATTGCCCATACAGCCTACAGGAACCCTCCTCGCCCACTCACTCCTTACCTGGCAAACTTTGCCTGCTAAAATTGCTATTTTTCCTTTTTCCGACCATCATCTGTTCTGCTGTGCTGGGAGATTTAGATTAGCTAGGAAGCAGGAAATGGTAGGACTTCTTACTTTCTAGCTAGTCTTTAGATCTTCGGCTCTGCTTCCCTTAGGACTGAAGGTTTGCTTGCAAGCAAATTCAGTGCAGACTCACGGCAAGCAAATTTGAGAGACTGAGCTAGCCGATGGCAGATAGATAGATGATTCTATGAGCAACTCAATCTGCCTGCTTTGCCTGATTTTGGGTAAAAATTGCTTTAATAAAAAAATTCAATATTTACATACATGGTATGTTGTGAGTTAATTTTGTGAGTTAGCTTGCTAGCAAATTTATGAGTTTGCTTGCAATCAAAATTTATGTGACAGATTGAGCTAGCCAATGGCAGATAGATAGATTTCTGAATGAATCTGTGATTCTGTGAGGAACTCAATTTGCCTGCCTGCTTTGCCTGATTTTGGGTAAAAGTTGCTTTTTATAAAAAATTCAATATTTGTAATATTTACATACAAGCCATGTCCAGCCAGTCTCACAACCACCAAGCCACATTCACAAATTATGTCACACCCACAGAACCGGTAGTGGTCCCTGGGATCTAAAATTAGGAATTTGGTGGTCCCTGAGGTCCAAAAGTTTGGTGACTCCTGATATAGAGTACAGGGAACATGGTTTTATTATCACTGAATTGAGATGGATGACTTTCCCTGATTTTTAAAAATAATGCTATTCCCTTATGGGGTAAGCAAACAGAAAAATATTAAGAAAAATTAAGCAAAAGTAATTAACTACTGTAAATAGGGCATTCTCATTAAATTTTATTATTTTAAAATGATTCACTATATTCTCTATAACCCATCAAACTATTGTATTGGTGATACATCAATTCCAACAATGTATTTTGTTCTTTAAACTTATCATCTGTCTTTTTTTGACAATGTCATTCCAAGATTTCAGGTAACAGCAGAAAATCATACTCTTCAGTGTTCTTCCTAAATTACAATAGCATGGTCAAAAGATATGAGATCTGAAAAACAGTGACCTGAGTTTTATAATACAATCTAAGGCTACCCAATGAGAATGCAAGGAAAGGAAAACCCAACAGAAAGACATATCAACAGTCAAGTAATGTGTACTGTTGTTTTGCTAAAAATGGGTGAATTTTATTCAAGAAATAAAAAGCTCAGCTTTTCCCCCTCTACAAATATATAAGCAACAGGCACATAAATTAACAACACAGAAGGGACAAGACTATCAACTGCTAATGATGCTACATATGATATCTGGCATCAAAACAAACCTTGACTAGCAATTCTGAGCCCTCCTTCAATATAGTAGATATTGAACTAGAGAACAGGAGTCTAATTCATTTTCATTCATGCTACTCAGTGTGAAGATTTCAGAGTTCAAGCTGTTTGTGACAGGCATGAAGGGAAGAGCTGGGCAAAACCTGAGTGTTCAAAATCAGTGTTTCTATTCAAAGCTGTCAAAGTCCAGCATAGGATTGCAACTTCAGACAACTATATTTCTCATGCACAGGAAAAGGTTAAAAAAAAAGCATGCAAGCCAATAAAACCTTTGAAAACAGATGGAAACATCTGCTATCTACTAGCAACTTTTATTCTATGAAGACCTACCAATAATAATAATAATAGTAATGAAGCAGTGGGCATGGCAATTGCTAGGCTGTTTTGTCCCCTTTTTTCCTTTTGCAACTGGCCAACAATCCCAATGCTCCGAGATCATACTATGCAATTGGCTTAAACCTAAGATATTCTGGAGCATCTCCTCTTCAATTAAGCCAAAAGTTATAGCATCCAATCTGGACAATACCTAAGAGGGTTTAAAGCCAAGAGGCGTAGCTGTCCATCAGGAAAAAGAGAAAGGCAGGAGACCAGAAGCTAGCTAAAGGCACCTGGAATTTGCCTGATGAATGAGAAATCCTCTAAGGAAAGCAAGCAAGAGATTTATTGGTTATGTGGTCTTCTTAATCTTGATTAAAATTATTCACAGCTGGATCCACTTTTCTATCCAACCCTATTCAAAAATTGGGTGTTTCCCCCCCCATCCCCAATCTATCAAAATGTGTCCTTTCTCTTGCCATCCGCATTTCTTTGGTCCACTGGAGGCTAGCATCCCAAACTCTGTTTATAGGCTTCAGAGACTATTTAACTGCCGTTCCTGGTTCATTTTCTGGAAGAAGGTCTTGCCAAATTCATATGTGCTAATCATGATAGCGCAGGCTGGAGCCACTTTGATAACACGAGGCAGAAAACCTATATGAGTTTTGGAAGGAAAGTGCAGGAAAAGGGAGAAAGAGGACAAGTAAATACATCTTGCCAAATGCAGAACTATCCTGTCTTTTTGCTGATATAGTGAACTGAAGGGTATAGTTCAGGGGTGTCAAACTGAAGGCCCATGGGTTGGGCCTGTGGGGTGTTTAGATCTGGCCCATGGGATTGCCCTGGAAACAGCGAAGGGCTGGCCTGGGTTACCTCTACCAGCGAAAATGGAGGGAAAGCTCTGGAAGGATGCACAAAGCCTTCACAGGCTGTTTTTTGCCTGTGACAGCCTCCTGCAGCCCTCTGCCAGAAAAAAGGGAGCTCTGTTTTTGCTGGCAGAAAGCCTCAGGAGGTTGGCGCAGCAAAAAACAGAGCCTAGGGGCTCTACACAAGCCCCCTGAGCTCTGTTTTCGCTGGCAGAAGGCTAGCAAAACAAACTAAAAGCAAAACTAAACAAAATGAGAAATGTTTTCCCTTTTGCATTTGAGCATCCATGATGGGACAGGAAAGAGGAAAGACAAAGAAAAAGGAAAGATGGGAAGGAAAGGAGAAGGAAGGGAGGGAGGATTATAATGAGATGGAGGGAGGGTCTGAAGGAACCCCTGCCTTAGCACTGGACCACCAGCAGCCCTGCTGCCCTTTCACCATCCCCTTGTCTCTTCCTCTGACCTCTCCTGATCGTCCCCCATACTATCGCTGAGGATGCTTTGGTTACAAAGCCAGGCCTCCTTCACGGAAAGGGAATGGACCTTCCTCTAACCCACACACTTGGCCCTCCCGCACACACCATGAGCAATCTAGTCAAGGAGAGAAAGAACAGCAGTAGCAGTCTCGAGTAAGCAAGCGTAACTGGGCATCCCCTCGGGGAAGCGAGGATGGGCTGTGGGGTTCCGGTGCCCTAAGAGCTGGTCTGGTCACTTGCCCTTCACTCCCTAGGACTCTGGACAGCCTGTGCCACTGTCCAGAGATCCTCCATGTGGCCTGAGAGGGATTGTGAGGCTCCTCTGGAGGACAAGGGTTTGATGCTCTCCCTGGTTTTACCTTTCTCTGCTGGAGACAAGGGATCTCCCAAGCCCCACCCAGGCCACCACAGGTGCCCCAACATGAGTGACATCGAGCTGGTCATGCCCATCATGTCCACCCAATCCCCGAGGTCAAACACAATCCTGATGTGACCCTCAATGAAATAGTGTTTGACACCCCTGGTCTAGTTGATTGTCGCTTCCCTCCTCATTCGTTCTGATCTACGTGAGGAAAGGGAATTCTATAGCGCCAATTGTCTAGTCTGGCAATGACAGATGCAGAAACGCAAATGAATATTTATCTTCTTTTAAGTTTAGTTGTCAGGCTGCACTGACATTAGGCAAACCACATTAACACTGTCAAAAGCAGAGAAATAATATTGTTTTAATGATTAAGAGTACAAGATTATAGGCACCCATAGTTTTCACCACAGGTCCATCTTCCCCAAAGGTTAAAGTAGAGATTTTAGCATAGAATTAGATAATGTCACCTGTAAAGAGTCCTCGTGTGCCAGATTCTGCCCAAATCTTCTGCATAAGTAGCCAAGTTGATGAAGATTTGGGTGTGGTAACTGAGCAAGAAGAAAATAACAAGTAGTAAACAAATCAACTGCTATACAGATTGTTATATTACATTTTCATATTTGCAGCCTGTATTCATATATGAGTTTCATATGTTAGATTACGTATAATCATGTACACATGAATGTATGAGTGGGGGCACTATAAGAGAATTCTCTGCCCTCCCGAAAATCTATCTTCTCTATCGATGTTCCCCTTATAGAGTGTATTGTAATTTGGTAGCATTAATCATGCAACCATCCATTCTTAAATTACAAAATAGAGTTTCTATATAGGGCATGCACTGGAAGGACAGATCTCTTTCTTTTCAATTCACCACAGAACTTCTTCTTTAGCATAGACATAACGTGTTAATGAGATTATTTTAATTACAATTAAGCCAAAGAAGCCTTTTTTCTCACCAGGGCAGACCATTTTATTGCTAAAATGTTCCTCCAACTAGATGCTGTGAAACACCGTGCAAATACTTTAGAGAAATATGATTGGAGTCTGGAAGAGGCAAAACTTCAAGCAAACTCTGTCAATTACGAAAGTGTGTACCTACTGGACCAGAAGTAAGTAATAATCCTTCTGGAAATTATTCACTTGGCCAAGATGATAATTATGAAAAAATCAAACTTGAATATCATGGAATTTGATTGGTTCTTACCTGCAGCTTTGTGTGAATAAGAACCAAAGATAAACTCTTTTGATCAAAAGTTAAAGTGATCTTTTTTGCTAATGAGCTAGGACTGTCCCGTCAGTTCACCATTCTGTGTCTTTTTTATGACTTTTAAATTTAATCCTTTTCTATCAACTGTAAATCCCTTCCACCACTATTAACTCAAGTATAGGAATATATGTTCAAAGGAGCTGCCTTCTGTTTGATAGTTACCTATTACCCTTGCCAGTTGTTCACTTCTTACCTTGGAGTGTCTCCATGTTTCCTAGCTCAATCTGTCGCTGAGTCTTTACAACATCAAAGGGCAAAGTCAAAGTAGCAGCTACCTGGAGAATAGGTAGGATGTTCTGTTAGTCACTATCTGTACAACATTTAGATGGGATGAAAGCAAATTTTCTATAATGAATCCTTCATTTCAGGTTCTTAACTTGAATACTACTTCTTATTGCTGAAAATAGTGTACTCTATTAACTTTAAATAACTGTGAAAACTGAGGGCAGAGTATAGCCATTCCGCTAAGAAAGAAAAAAGGAGATATGACAAATGTTTACTGCCAGGATTTAAGTTACATATTTCTTTCTAAAATGGATAAAACTTATGATGTGAAGGACTATATTAAGTAGACTATGATAGACTTAGAAACCTTCTTCTCCTGGTGTGCCCAGTTGAAGAACTAGCCTTATGTGCTTTTAAGAGAAAGAGGTATTGAGATGTGTTGACTTCCATCACTCAGTGAACAGTATAATTTTAAAGTAAGATCATTAGCTTCTGTGGTCCATGGATCACTGAGTTTAAGTGCAAAAATTTCAGGCTCTTAACACAGGGCTGTCAAACTTGCGGCCCGTAGGCCAGATGCATCATGTGCTGGTTTAGCAAAGGTGGGGGAAAAACGTCGCAATACATCACATGACGCTGCCACGATGATGTGAGTTTGACACCCCTGCTTTAACCCAGCTATTTAGCAGTAAAAATGAAGATGCTACTGATAAGATCCATTAAAATTAACTAAAATAGATTTCCATGTATAAAAGTGTGAGTATATTCATTAACTGGCAGAGACATGGTTAACAAAGTCAGCAGGTGATTAAGCATGGCAACAGACCAGCCAATGGAAGGTGAGACTAGATGTAGGCTCTGTTTGGCTCTGTGTGCTTTGCTGAGAATAGAAACTAAACTGATATCTGCTCCGAGCTGCTGCTTGTGTTTTTGCTTATGTTACGCTGAAAGAATCTACAAATGGCATTGTAAACTTTACTCAGGTTAATATGTTTATAAAGAAGTTAATGATCCTGCTGAATCAGTCTCTGTGTTTTCTGGACGTGAATTTATGCTGCAAACTCTAACAAAAGGGCCCTTCATTTATAGCTATTGGCTTGGCCCACTAGCTTGACTAACATGGCCAGTGGCTTTGACTATAGAATACAACTTCCAGGAACCATGTTTATTTATTGTGATAACTGAACTAGTGGGAATTACAGCACTGCTGCATCTAAAGCCTACATCTTCTCCTCCATTGTGTATTATAAAGTTCATGTAACTTCAGCATATTCTGGATCATAGGTAGATCTCTTCACATTTATACAAAGATCTATAAAGCTCTGGAACTCACCATGCCAGAAACAGCTCCAGCTGCAAAACTGATCATGAAAGTGGCTTCATCAAGGCAAAACTGCCTACACAGCAGATCTTTCATTAGTTCATAATTATACCAATATAGAGCTATTGGGAAGCAAGAGAAAGGGAAACATGAGGAAAACAGAAAAAGGTTGTAGATATCAGTTCACCATATTTTTCTCTGCATAAAAAATAAGGTGTAGTCATTTGTACAGTTTGCAACTCTCTCAATACAGTAATATTATGGATAGCTTTGCTCAGATTAGAGTAGAGAAAGTAGACAATTAGATTAGACTAGAAGAAGACTTCTGGTAAAGTCAGAAATGACTTCCACCTAGACAAACTCTTTATCTACCACTCTGGAAGATTAATTTTGAAGTAAAAATGCTTTCCTGAAGGCTGTATAACAATGCCATTAGTGTATAGGCTTATATATCACCCCATGGTGCTTTACAGCACTCTCTGGTCAGCTTAAAATTTTGAAGCATTATTTGCATATTTCCCACAACAATGTGACTCCACATTTTACTGACCTCGGAAGGATGGAAGGCTAAGTCAATCTTGAGGTCTGTGAGGATCAAACTCTTACTTGTGGGCAGAGTCTCTTTTCAATACTGCACTTTAACCACTGTGCCACCAGGGCTGTTATTATATGTATAATGGTATAATCCCATTCCTTTGTGTTTTTTTAAAGTATACAAATTTCTTTTTTAAAATGTTCAAGGTGGCAACTGCATAGCTTCCTTATCTAACAACTAAAAAACTGATCTTTAGTTTTACAATAATGCCCATCTCTACTGATACCAGCTCTGTTTGTAATGCATTCTAATCTCCTTAAATCCTTGTTGCTAGTGACCCAAATCCTCTTCTTCAATTCATACCTGAGAAAGGAACATCCCGTAACACTGTTGGACCCCAGCCCCTCCAAAGAGACATCCATCCATCTTGTGCCACTGCAGACTGGATGCAGACACGAAGTTCCTGGTAGCTCAGCTGACGAGACTGCATTTTTGTTCGTATGAGTTCCAAGGGGCTGATCATAGTTACTGCACCCACTATGGAAGAAAACCCAATCCAGCATGAGAAACCAACTTTTCTCTATCAACACTACTTCCTTCTACTTCAGGCCAGGGGCCCACTCAAATACCAAAGTGGAAGATTGGTTTCTTTTATAAAAATCACTGGAACAGAAACCAGAACAGGCTTTAGGTGGTTGAACATTATAATATCAAGGAAATCAATAGAAGTTTTAATGAAGTAGCTATCTCGCTCTCAAAATTAAATCTTTCCCCTGCTCAGCAGTCTCCCTAGATCAGGTAAGAGAGTCACTGAAACCAGAACTGTTTTCTAAATGCCAGACTGAAAATTGACTGTGAAGTAGATAACAATGATTTACCTGGGAAAAGTAATTGCACAGTATGTTGGTTATGGTCACAAAAGGCAACTGATGCTTTGGGATGGTTAATAGAAACACCCAATTTTACTCAATCCTATAACCTTCTATAAACATAGAAGATGGTATAGAAGAAACATAGTATCGTTCCCATAGTGTGTGTGTGTGTGTGTGTGTGTGTGTGTGTGCAGGTCTTGGCATGTTCAGGTCTTTTCCTGTGTAAGATTGAGAGTATCTTGGCAACGTTTCAGCGAGGTTCTTCAGGCTAGTGCTTTCGGCTTTGTGCTTGTGCGAGCAAAGCATGATCGGAGCTGCTGTCTCCCTATATATACTGGTGGGGAGGTTGGCTGTGTTGTCATTTCTTGATTGGTTGATGGAGTTGATGTTTGCAGATTGGCTGGCTTTTTCGTAAGAACATGTGTGGCTGAGGTATTGGCTGTGTGTCTATCAGCCTCTTGTGTTGTAAAGACTTGGGTAATAGGCTGTATTATGACCTTCTGAGTTCTATTGTTTTGACATTCTGGGTCTTGTGCTGTAATCTCCTGGTTGTTGGCTGTGTTGTAACATCCTGAGATTTTGTGGTGTAACCTCCTGAGTTCCGTGATGTGATATCCTGAGCGGGTGGTTGTGATGTGACGTTCCGGGTTTTGGTTTGGCTCATAGTTTGAGGCCTGGCTATGTGTTAATAGAATTTTTTTGTCTTGATTGGCTGGCAACATTGTGTTTCCTGCATTGGAGGCTTTTAGTGCAGCTTGGCTCCGAGTAAATGGATGGCTATCATTTATTAGGAAGTTAAGTTTCATCTGGGTGCCTGGTTGGGATGCTATGGAAAAGAAAACCTAAACAATTTCCTAACACACCTCAACAGCACACACCCCAAAATCAAATTCACCATGGAAACAGAAACAAACAAACAACTACCATTCCTAGATGTACTAATCTATAAAAAAAACAGATGGCCCACTAGGACACATCATATACCAGAAGAAAACACACACCAACATTACCTCAATGCCCAATCCCATCACCACACAGCACAGATAAACTCTGTGGACAAAACACTAATTTCCAGAACCAAACGCCTGGCAGACAAGATGCACATAAAGACTAAACTATGCAACCTGACTAAAGTACTGACAGCCAACGGTTTCCACAAAAGCAAAATCACAGGCCTGATCCACAAAAACACACTGAGACATAATGGAGACCTAAAAGATGAACAGACCTATGGAACAGCTGTCCTGCCCTACATAAGAGGTACTACGGACAAAATCAGCAAGATACTACACAGGCATCACATCAAGACTGCCTTCAAAACAGACAGAAATATAGCAGCCATCCTTAGAAACCCCAAAGATAAAACTGACCTAGAAAACCAAGGCACATATGAAGTCCCCTGTGCATCATGCCCGGCCACATACATTGGACAGACCAATAGAAGAATAAGTACCCGCCTGGATGAACACAAAAATGCAGTAAAAAAGCTGGAACACACTTCCTCACTAGTCCAACACATGAAAGCAAAGGTCATAGCATCAACTTCAATGGCACCAAAACCCTAGCCACTATAGAAAACCCCAGTTACAGAATTATCAGAGAAGCCATAGAGATTGAAAAAACACCTGAAAGTATGAATAGAAGAGATGACTCCATCAGACTGTCAATTATCTGGAAGCCTGCACTCACAAATAAAAAAATCTCCACACCACAAGCCAAGCAAACACCTGGGCACAAACAGATCCCCTGATACCTCCAGCTCTAACACACCCCAACCCCAGATGAAACCTAGCTTCCTAACAAATGATAGCCATCCATTTACTCGGAGCCAAGCTGCACTAAAAGCCTCCAATATAGGAACACAATGTTGCCAGCCAATGAAAACAAAAAAAGCCACAAAACAGACAGAAGATATTAGAAACACCAATCAAGCAGAACACAGCAAACTCCAAGACCAATAAACACAGACCAAGACCCCCAATGAATCAGGATGAAGAAAAACCATTCTGGCACAGCAGTAGGTTAACCCCAAATTTAAAACTGAAACAACTGTAAAAGTCTGACTCACGGACAAACACAATACAGAAGCCTGATGATGGCAGATGAGATTCTGCCGAAACACTGCTACAACTTTAAAAGCACAACTATAATGACGTGGGAAAATACCCCAACAAAGCTTAATACCATATGTGTGTGTGTGTGTGTGTGTGTATATGTATGTATGTATGTATGTTTTCTGAGGTTTTCGTGAGTATTTGTATGTGGATCTTTGGTTATTCGGGTTTTCTCCCGCGTAAGATTGGAAGTATCTAGGCCACGTTTTGATGAAGTCTCATTCATCATCTTCAGGCTTGGTTTTCAGCTCTGTGGTGATGAGTGATCATTTTTGTTCGTATGAGTATGTATGTATATATAATATATGTATGTGTATGTGTGTGTGTGTATTTGTTTTCTCAAGTTTTCGTGGGTACTTACATGTATGGCATTCAGCTTTGTTCGGGTATTCTCCCACATCATTGTAGTTGTGCTTTTAAAATTGTAGCAACGTTTCGGCAGAATCTCATCTGCCATCATCAGGCAGTGTTCAGGCAGTATAGTGTTCATCTGTGTTCATCACACAGATGAACACTATACAGAAGCCTGATGATGGCAGATGAGATTCTGCCGAAACGTTGCTACAACTTTAAAAGCACAACTACAATGACATGGGAAAATACCCGAACAAAGCTGAATGCCATACATACATACATACATACATACATACATACATACATATGTTTTCTGAGGTTCTCGCGGGTATTTGTATGTGGGTCTTTGGTTATTCGGGTTTTCTCTCGCGTAAGATTGGAAGTATCTAGGCAACGTTTTGATGAAAGTCTCATTCATCATCTTCAGGCTTGGTCTTCAGCTCTGTGCTTCTCAGAGTGAGAAGCACAGAGCTGAAGAGAAGCTTTTCACTCTGAGAAGCACAGAGCTGAAGACCAAGCCTGAAGATGATAAATGAGACTTAATCGAAACGTTGCCTAGATACTTCCAATCTTATGCGGGAGAAAACCCGAATAACCAAAGATCCATCCATATGTGTGTGTGTGTATATATATATATACACACACACACACACACACATACATATATACATATATATATATATACACACACACACACATACACACACACACACATATACATATATATATATATACACACACACACATACACACACACACATATATATACATACACACACACATACACACACACACACATACATACACACACACACATATATACACATACACTCACACAATGAAACATAGTATATAAACATGATATAGAAGAAATATACAACTTCCTATTACCATCTTTAAACAGTTAGACATAAATATGATTTTAAGGAGAATTCACTCGCATTTCAGATGAAAATTTCAAAAATGGCAGATATACATTATTCATACACATGTGTAGATGTAGACCATACCCACTCTATGGTCTACAACCAGTTTTTATCAGAGATTAATACCCAGGAAAAGCTTCCTTTGTTTGTGTGATGACCTGGGACATGGCACAAAGGCAATACCAGAGAACTGGTATAAGTCCCTTTATTGATACCAACTTTGCCCCCAATGTCCTGTTTACTCTATGGCCTGGGGAAAAGCTCTTCCACAAACCTGTGTCAGAGTATATTCATGAACTGGAATACAGCATGGTAACAAGGTCAGCCAATGAATAGGTACAGTAACTAAGTCAGCCAATGAGGACTGTTTTGGAAACTGAAACTAGAAGTAGTTTAGGCTGGAAATTGAAACTAAAAGTAGCCTAGGCATGGGGCTATATTAAGTTCTGCAACTCTGCAGCTATGTTGAACTCTGAGTCTGTCTATTGAAGATAACTAACTTGTTTGCTGAAGACTGGAACTCTGAACTTGCAACATGTTTCTGCTTGAGTTTGCTCCGTGTTGGAGAAATCTACAACTGGTTTGTAAAATCTACTTATGTTTATAAAGATGTTAAATGAAGCATCGGCCATCTGTGTTTATTTTTCTGGTGCTGAATTATCGCTGCAAAACTTTCAATAGGCTATGGGCCCAGAAGGCCAGAGAAAAGACTGAACTGTAATTAAAGCTGAGAGACTGCCTGTTTTAAAAGTAAGAAACAAGGCAAGAGGCTTTGCAGGATGGCTGAAAAAATTAAAGAAAGCTCTCTACCCCATTTGGGTCAGAAGAACTATATTATTTGGGCTGCAAAGATGGAATGTTTCCTGAAGGTTAAAGAGCTTTGGAATATTATTGAAAATCCACCCCAAGCACCATTGAATGCTGCTGATCAGAACCTGCAGAATAGAGCATTTGCTTATATCATCTTAAGTTTAGAAGATGATCAGTTTATCATTGTAGCTGATGTAAAGACTGCAAAGGAAGTCTGGGAAAAATTGAGGATTATTCATATGAGTGTATGTGCATGAACATCGTACAATTATCAAAAAAGTTATACAGAGCTTGTTTGCAGCCAGGAGATTCAGTGGAACAGCATTTTGTTCATATGTGAACTTTGTTTTGGGAATTAGAACAACATGGGATGAGAATACCTGAGTCTCAGAAAGTGCTCTTAGTTTTGAACAGCCTAGATGAAACTTGGGACATTGTGTCTGCAGTGTCTGAATGCAAACCAGAGCAGGAATTGAGTCTGGAAGCTCTGAAAGCAAGCCTGAAAGCTGAAGAGCAGAAATGCCATTATAGAAAAAGCTTGGAGGAGGAGAAATCCCTGAGGAGGGGACCCAAGGAGCAGAATGGAAAATTCCATAGACTGGCTCTCTCCAGAGAAGAGAAGAGCAGCAGGAGATATCAGATTACAACCCAGCAACAGAGACAATCTCACTTAAAGACAGACTGTTTGTTGCAAGACAGGACAAGTTTACAAGGGCTGGTTGATGGACAGATTGCTGTTGCAAAGCCTGCAATAGTAATGGAAGAGATCAATGGCTTATTGACAGTGAGGCTAGCCAAACAATTATTAATAATGTTAAATTGTTTTGCAGGATGGATGCAGCTGCAGGAGACACAGTAGCCTTGGCAAATGGCAAGAAGGCTAAAGTCATTCGAAGAGGCAGTGTGCAAATTTCATATTTGGAAACACGGTTTAATAATATTTTATGTGTGCCAGAAATGGAATGTAATTTGCTGAGTGTCTCTAGTTTAGACAAACAAGGATTTGAGACCACATTTGTAAATGGGCACTTATAAAGAAAAATGGAATTTTATGTGCAAAGGGCATAAAGCATAACCTTTATATATTACAGGGATACAAAGTTCAATGTGCACAAACATTTGGCAATGTTGCAAAACATGATTCATGTGTTCATCTTTTGCACAGATAATTTGGTCATGCCAACTTTGAAGTTATTCAAAAGATGGATCAGTATGCAGGATTGCATGTTAAGGGATGTAAGGTATATTTGGATTGTGCAGTATGAAAAACATCGAAGTCCAAGGCATTCCCAGTAAGCAAGAGTAGCACAAGGTAGAGCTCTAGAGCTGGTACATGCAGATTTGGTGGGCCCAATGCAAACCAGTTTGGGAGGAGCTAAGTATGCGCTTGTCATTGTAGATGACTATAGCAGTTTTGGGTTCTGCTATTTACTAAAGAGTAAAACAGAGGTGCTATAGAAATTTAAGCAATGGGTAAGCTTTATAGAAAGAAGGTATAAACAACATGTATGTCAGCTGCAAACTGACAAGAGGTTCAGAATTCATGTCAACAAGTTTTCAACAGTGGTTGGCACAATTAGGAATAAAGCACAGATGCACAAATCCTTACACAGCAGCTGATAATAGTGTTGCTGAGAGATGGAATGGAATCTTGGAAACCATGAAGGACTCATTGCTAGAGGATTCTGGTCTAAGCAAGTCATATTGGGGTGAAGCCATATTGATTGCTAACTATTTAGTTAATAGGTTGTGGAGTTCCTCCATTAATGATACTCCATATGCAGTGCCATATGAGACAAAACCATCTCTAGCACATTTAAGGGTGTTTGGAAGCAATGCATGGGTGCATATTTCAAAAGCAATTAGAAGAAAGGGGCAACCAAAGGCTAGAAAGCTCAGGTTTGTGGGCTATGAGCCAGGCTCAAAGAGTTATCGCTTTAGCGATGGGAGCAAAAGAATAGTGTTTTCAAGGTCTGCAAGCTTTGCAGAGCAAAATTGGAACAGAATTGATGCAAATTTGTGGAGTGATTCACTTAGTGATGTTGATCCACTTAATTATGTAACTCACTTAGTGATGGTGTCAGCATTCAGGAAGGAGAAGCTGAAAAAGATATGAAGCAAGAAAGGGTTGACACACAGGAACAGCCAGTTCAGAGCAATGGAACAAAGGGATTCCACCTGAAAGATATTCTGCTAGTGAAGTTAAAGTGTGCAATGTATGGTATAAACCAAGGAACTACAAAGAAGTATTGGCATTACCTAAAATTGAACAAGTGGAAAGAAGACATGGACAAAGGATGAATTACAGGTAAACAAATTTGCAAATAAGTTGAAGAAATTTGAATTAAAGAATGTAGGAGAAATAAAAAATTATCTCGGTGTAGAGATACATAAAACTAAGAAAGGTGGTTATAATCTCAGTCAGCAAAGGAAAATTGAACAGTTGTTGGAGAGATCTTGAAAGATTGTAATACTGCTCCAACGCCTATGAGTACAGATTTTCACAACAGTTTGGATGAGGACGAAAGTGAATCCTGTGCATCAGAAGACAATTTGGCTGACATAATGACCAAGCCATTGGGTGGAGTACACCATGAGAAAAATATAAAGTTACTTGGATTTATGTCTATTCCAGTTATGAAAGGAGGAGTGTCAGAATATATTCATGAACTGGAATAGATCATAGTAACAGGTCAGCCAATGAATAGGCATAGCAACTAAGTCAGCCAATAAGGACTGTTTTGGAAACTGAAACTAAAAGTAGCCTAGGCATAAGCTCTATATTAAGCTCTTCAACTCTGCAGCTATGTTGAGCTCTGAGTCTGTCTATTGAAGATGAAACTAACTTGCTTGTTTGCTGAAGACTGGAACTCTGAACTTGCAACATGTTTCTGTTTGAGTTTGCTTCGTGTTGGAGAAATCTACAACTGGTTTGTAAAATCTACTTATGTTTATAAAGATTTTAAATGAAGCATCAGCCATCTGTGTTTATTGTTCTGGTACTGAATTATCGCTGCAAAACTCTCAATAATCTACAGCAGCCTCTGGCTGCAGATACTCCAGTCCAAACACTGTAAGCAGAATGACTGCAGTCAATCACTTGACCAGGGCAAGATAATGATTCCAAGAAGTGAAGAATCATGGCAATAGTTCCAGCAAGACAATCACACAGATTGTCAATAATTCAAACAGTGAGGAGGAATGCCAGCGCTAAATGAATTCAGCGTTTGTTCCCAAGAAACGCCCCTCCCAACTGCCTCTCTTTTAAACTCCATTCCCAGGTGTGCCTTGTGAAAGTAATTGGGGGGCTTTCCTTCCTTGATAGCCACGTTCTCTTCTGTGTTCTTCTCTGCGTGCCATAGGATGGGGTGGGCCTTGGTCTTATCTGAACCCCATCTCCCTTGTTCTACTTCTACCCTGCTCTGCCCAGCCTTTTTCTTTCGCCAGTTTCTTCCACAGCCAACGGAGCCACTCTCCTGCTCTCTGTCAGCTGTTCTTCTCCCATCTCGGATTCAGACTCTAGCGGGGGCATGACAGGTTGATAGAAGTCTTTGAAGAATTTAATAGTGAACCTATGAAAAGCTATAAAGAACTAACACTGGGTGGAACCAATGGAGAACTAGGTCTGGCAGAAGCTAAGAACGATGGAAATCATTGAATAGACTGTGCCCAAAACAAATGGAGCTATCTGGTGGCTTCTGCCCTTTGTAATTGTGGTGACATGCAGACAACAACACATACCGTGTTTCTCACAAAATAAGGCCGGGCCTTATTTTTTTTTTTGACCCAGAAAAAACAGCTAGGCCATCTTTTCGGGGGGACCTTAATTCTCTCCCCCCTTGCATCCTTGGGTGGGCAGGCGACAACAGCTTGGATGTTGACCTCGGCGTTGGTGGGGCACTTCGTATTGGGACACCTTCTGTCACCATTGCTTTCCCTTCTGCCATGCTGCCGTGGCATTTAGAGGAATGTTTGGCGTAGCCACGTGCGGCCAGCCAGGGCTCCTCTCTGCAACTAGAGCCCGGCGGAGACACTCGGCTTCAGCGCTCCTGTTGCCGCCTTCCCTTTGCCTTCAAAGGTAAAGCCAATTATTTTAAAAACGACGCCTACTACAACAAAGCCTCCCCTGCCCAAGACGGCAGCCCAACCCCACGTGGGGAGGCGAATCTCCCGGGGCTGCAGCACAGGATTGGCCCATCTCGGGATAAACGCCCAGCCGCCATCCCTGCCTGGCGCTGGGCAGAGCACGAAGAGCTTTGCCTGGGGTGCCCAGCGCAGCTGACAGGTGGACCCTCCTTCCCGGCAGCGGAGCTCTCACCAAGGCAGCGAGCGCCTCCCCGCCGGACCCTCTGCTCATCCCGCCAGGACCACTCCAGAGCCGTGTGGGCTGGGCAGAGCCAGGAAAGTGAGCTGCGGGTGCGCGCCCACCTGCCAAGCAAAAGAGCCGGCCCGGCCCGAACTTGGCTTCCTTCCCAAGTCCCTCCAGTGCAAACCTGAAGGTGGCACCGGGAGAGGCTGCCTGAGGCAGTCATAACGCCCACCCATCTGCGGACAGGGAGGCGAGGTGATGGCAGCGCTGCTTCCCTGGCCGTCGGAGAGAGCCCGAAGCCCCCTGTCCTTTCCACCCCTTGCCCAGCCCGTCCCTGTCCCCACGCTTCTCCATATGCGCCGGCAGCTCCAAACGCTGCAGCAGAACGGGCATCAGGCAGATGCGCTGACTCGGCGGGGCTCAGCTCAGAGGATGCGGCACAGGCCGTCGCCTTGCCTCCCTGTCCATGGATGGGTGGGCACTATCACTGCCTCGGGCGGCCTCTCCTGGTGGCCCCTTCAGGTTCGGGCTGGAGGGACTTGGGAAGGAAGCCAAGCTTGGGTCAGCCCGGCTCTTTTGCTTGGCAGGCAGGCGTGCACCCGCAGCTCGTTTTCCCAACTCTGCCCAGCCCACACAGCTCCAGCGCAGTCCTGGTGGGATGAGTGGAGGACCTGGCAGGGAGCTCGCTGCCTTGCCAAGAGCTCTGCCACCAGGAAGGAGGGCCCGCCTGTCAGCTGTGCTGGGTGCCCCAGGCGAAGCTCTTTGCGCTCTGCCTGGCACCAGGTAGGAATGGCAGCTGGGTGCTTCTCCCGGGGTGGGCCGATCCTACGCTGTGGCCCCGGGAGATTCGCCTCCCCACGTGGGGTTGGGCTGCCCTCTCGGGCAGGGGAGGCTTTGTTGTAGTAGGGTGTTGTTTTTAGAAGAATTGGCTTTACCTTCGAAGGCAAAGGGAAGACAGTGACAGGAGCGCCTGAAGTCAAGTGTCTCCGCAGGGCTCCGGTTGCAGGGAAGAGCCCTGGCTGGCCGCACATGGCTGCACCAAACGCCGTGGCGTTGCTCTAAATGCTGCAGCAGCAAGGGAGAAGGGAAAGCAACGGTGGCGGAAGGTCTCCCGATACAAAGTGCCCCACCAATGCAGGCAGCACCATATCCGGGTATGCAACAAAAGTACTTCCTAACGGCAAGCCCCCCCCCCCATTTTGCATGTTTTAATATAGGCCTTAATTTGGGGGGAGGGGCTTAATTTGATTTTATGCCAATAAAACATGCTGGGCCTTCCTATTGGTGGAGGCCGTATTGTTGGAGAAACACGGTATGTATACATGTCCTTTTTGTCCTGATCAGTGTATACTTGAGGACTTCATAATACGCATGACAGAATGCAATTAATGTTGTTAGTTTCTGAGCAAGATCTATTGTACATATTAACCATATTTTACATTTTAAATTTTATATTTAAATTTTATGTTGCCTTATTTTAATTGTGATTCTTGATATGAGTAAATAACCAATATGCATACACACTTTCCCACTAAAGATGTCTTTCAGTGAGAAGTCTCTACAAGTAATTATTATGTTTCTAATACAGCTAAATCTGACAGTAACGATATAGAACACCTAGGAAAAAAATTAGCATATTTGAGCATAAAGCAAATAATAAACTAGCAGCTTCTAATATCTCTGCTTATGTAACATAATGGAAGTCTTTCATATATTCCATCTGTTTCATATACTGTATCTTACACCAATATTTTGTATAATACTCCAATGTAAAATAACCCAATGTAAACGACATATAACAGATAGGGATGGATAACTGAGGCTCCGGGACTAATGAGTCTTAGGTGAAAAAGTGATTTGAGTGGCAGAATGCTGGTTCATAACTTGTATTTTTGATCATCTTTTTATCAGAGTCCTATATTATTCTAAAAAAAGATTTTGAAACCTGTAGACCTTAATGTTGCAGAATGAGAGATCCCCAGAATATTACAGCTATCCAAAGCATTTCATAAAGCACCTCCTCAAATCCTAAAAGTGGCCACATCTTCTAGAAGACCTCTGTGGCCATATTAAAGTCATATGAATATTTATGCACAAACAACACTTCTGCTGGTACTGCCAGCCAAAATAAAATGGTTGTGCGTGAACCTCTGCCTGAAGGGTAGAGGACCAGCCCTCCAAAGAATCATGTAAGTCCTTTAAAGGATGTGGCTGATTTAAAACCTCCAAGAGGTTTCACTCATGCTACCACCATACACTTTACAAAATACTTGATTCAAAGCTTTGCACAACCTTAATGGCTATACACCTTTGAAAGGGCAGTCCCCCCCCCCTTCTAGCTTTTAAAGCCATTTTCAAGCAACATCAAAGTCTATAGTTCTTGCAAGTATACAAAAATGGATGAAACTCACATCTGGCAACTGCACCAGCCACCAGTGGGATATAGTGTCCTTGGCTGTTCATCTTAACATGCAACAAATCACGTAGTTGATCATAAGAAGTGAAATAGATCACGGTAGCAGGGACAGCCATAACTCTGAAGAAAAGAGAATGTACACACGTATAGAAGCTCTACTAGATCTGATCTATTATTAATATCTATCTCATCACATCAAGCAAAACAAACAAAAAGTGCCATAATTCGGCACGAAGAGAAAAAACTTTGTAATTCTGAAGAACCTAATCCTGGACTTCTGATATTCAAAAGTTTGAGTATTATACAGTATGGGCTGCAATCAACGGAATATTTTAGTTTGCCCCAACTAGAACCACCTGATCCTTTCCAGATGAATACAAAGAATGGACTTCTCAGAAGCCATGTAGGAACAGTTTTGGATGCAGGTCAAATGGACTTCCGTTCATCAGCAAGAACTCTGATATTCTCAATAAATATCTCCTTGTTAAGACTGCAGATTCAAATTTTACATTTCCACAGGAAGCTATGGCCTAGGTACAGATTCCGTCTCAATCCTGGAAATAGAAAATATTAGCTATCTGAAAGAAACAAAGACAGATCTGGAGAAGAGAATCAAAGAAGTTTCCTGACCAAGGTAGAGAAAAGGGGAGACTGACATCATTTTCTAGACCTTTAGACTGAAAGTGGAATTTCTAGGAAAAAGGGAAAGTAAAAGGAAATAGGTGACCGTGTTTTCAAAAAGAGTCAGTATTTTTGTATGTTCTACTCAGAATTTGAACTGGACTGTTTCTTTTGTGGCAACTCTGCTAAGTCAAGTCTGTTTCTTTTTTATTGGGCTTCTAGTCAAGCTAGTAAATTTGATGTAATTTCAGGTTTTTTTTTATTATTTCAGCTGAGCATATGAATATTTGCAATGAGTTATTGTATATCCATTTGAATTCCCTATAATCTCTCTTTCAAAATTCTGCCAGAAAAATTCCTATCTAAAAGTGCCATCTTATGCAGCATTTCTTCTGCATTTTGTTGGTCTCAATCAGGGCAACTATGTAATTCCTTTGCCACAATCTTGAACACTTGCATTTAAGTTTAAAAGTTTAAAAGGGGGTTGCCATATTTTTCAGAATAAAAGACGCTCTGAAGTATAAGGCGTACCTAGCATTTGAGGAGGAAAATAAGAAATTTTTTTTTTGCCTCTGCTTCCCAGCAATTAGCCTCTTTGCAGCAAACAGCAAAGAGCCTGGCCAGCTTCAGCACAGCCTGATTAGCACAAGCAGCTGATTGTCAGTTGAATCAGCCTCCTGATGATTAGCTGTTTCAGTCTGCAGAGATTGCCATAGCCTATTGCCGCCTCCATACCCCATTTTCGGACTTCACATTCGATTTTCAGCCTCCGCACACCCCATTTTTGGCCCGTTCGGGGTGATGGGAATTAGAACGGGCAGAAAGATGGGGTACGCTGAGGCGGCAATAGCAATCCCTGCAGCCTGAAACTGCTGATCATCAGAAGGCCAATCCAACAGACAATCAGCTGCTTGTGCTAATCAGGCTGTGCAGAAGGTGACCAGGCTGTTTGCAGCAAGGAGGCAAATTGCTGTTTGCTGCAAGGAGGCAAATTGCTGGGAGGCAAAAGCCAAAGGGTAGGGGCTGGCAGGTGGGTGGGGTTTCAGCAACATTCGCTGTATAAGATGCATAGGCATTTCCACCCGTTTTGGGGGGTGGAAAAAAAGCATACTCCCCAAAATACAGTATATTTGATCTCTTCCTTTTTTGTGATAACATTTTCTTAGCTTTCTCTCTCTCTTAGGAAGGAACTGAAATTCTGTAACTCTAAAATACTTACCCAGCAAGTTGCAGAGAGATTATTCTCATTTTTGTTTCATTTCGCTTTTTAATTGCTAAATCGACAGTAAAGGTAAAACCCAGCTGGGACTTAAGGACTAGACTACAGAATCCCTGTACAGGTAATCAGACAAACAGCTAACACTTGCAAAGACCCTGCATCCTCCATTTTATTGGACAAGTCTCTAGTTGGCTAAATTTCTGAAGGTTTTTTTTTCTCCAATTCAAAGGAAAAAGTTGCAGAAAAATTCCTCCTCTTCAACCTGGAGTCAAGGTAAGCTTTTAAAAGAAATACAGATTGGAGGTAGGGAGTTTAGTTTTTGCAATTAATTGGGAGGAAGATCAACAAATCAGCCCTTTTGCACTGGGGAGAGCAGGGATGGCTGGTTATTATTTGAAGCAGTTCATTTAACATTGTCTGGACTCCAGAACCTAATGGACAGGTCCCACTACGGGTTATCATTCAAGGAATATCTGTACAAAGTGCAACAGCACAAATTATTTCTCTAGAGGAAAATGCTAGGTGAGATATACTTGGAAGATAGATGGTGAGAGTTGGAGTTGGGATGAGGCTATGGCTTTTGGATGTGGAGGTTTAAAGTTTTGCCTTATATTCTACAAACTCAATTGCTTTTTTACAGTTAGTAACTAGAGTAGGGAGGGAGAATAGACAAGAATATTTTAAAGCATAATAGTGATTTATGACTCAAGACTTCCATTGACTGGATTTTTATTTTAATAATTTTCAGACTCACAGAGTAGGTGGCAGGCCACTCCACAAGGATCGAACACCTTCATGCCGTATTATCTTCACAAAAGCATCCTAAAATGAACCAGAGCAAAAAAGTATATACATGAAGAGACAAGTTACCATGAAAAAAACAATCTGAAGTGTTTTGAAACATACATAGTTTGTCCATTCCAATTTTGCTAAACACAAAGATAGAGAAGTGAGTTACATTTTCAGTAATCAAAAATTTAATGCAGGTGAGTGAATAGCTAGACAAGAAAAAAGTATTCTTTTGGCAATCCACTGGTTTTCTGTTGGATGTTTAAAGTGGGCCTTTTTTTCATGTTCTCCTCTGTGGTTTGTTTAGAAATAGGCTTCAGTGGGTCTCTTACTATAAAAGAAGTATATGCTGTAACTTTTACAAGTTTATTTGCCACACTATTAAGCAGAATAATCTATAAACTGGTTGTTCTACTGCATTCAAACACACACACACACAGAACTCTGGGGAAATTTTTCAAGAAGAAAGTAGTAGCTATGAATAGTAGTGCAGGGGAGGTATTTAACACCTTTCTTGTAGAAACTTCTTTGCGCCAGACCACCAACTCCAGAATCTACTTGTTTTCCATCTCTATTTGGATCTAAAGAATTGGACAGAGTCCTGTCTTTTGAGCTTGGCTGACATATTCTTTTTAGGACAATCGTTGAGAAGATGGTCAGAGATGAAATGGATTATCTGGATCCTTTCTGTGAGTGTTTAGACCCATATACAGGACAGAAACAGCACTGATCACCCATTTGGATGATCGCTGGTGGAAGCAAGATGGCCAGAGTACATCTATTCTTTTTTTCTTGACCCACACATACCTAGCAACTTTTGATATCACTAACCATAGTATCCTTCCGGATCAGCTTTGAAGACTGGGAGTAAGCAGCATGGTATTGCACTGGTTCACTTCCTTCCTCCAAAGCTGTTTTCAGTCAGTGTTGATTGGGAGTGAGAGATCCAGTTCTGAGCTCCTACTTTGTGAGGTTTTTTCAGTACTTGATACTCAATCCAGTCCTATTTAACATCTACATAAAGCCACTGGGTGACATCATTTTTCACCATGGAGGTAAAGCTATGATTAGTTTGGTGATGATATCCAGTTATACATCTGCATTATATACAGCTGGTGAGCTAAGTGATGCTGTTGATATCCTTCCTTGGAATCTGGAGGCTGTGGGAGTCTAGATAAGAACAGCAAACTTCAGCTGAAATTTTACAAGATTGAATGACTTTGGAGTTTTGACCCTTCTGTATCTGAGGTTTTATGGGGCTGCATTTTTCCAGACACGCCCGGTGTGCAATCTTGGGATCCTTCTGGATTCATGACTCCTGCCCAAAGAGAAGGTGGCAATCATGGCCAGAGGACTTTTGTATAGCTTTGTATGGGGTACCAGAACAACTCTTTCCTAGATCAGATGGCTCTACTCTCAATCATTTTGTTTTTCTGATTTTGTTGTTTATCAGATTATTTTAGTCAGGACTGTCTGATTCAATATTTTAACTGTTTTTTCTAGATCTGCACATCAACCGGAGTCCATTGGAGTTGGGCAACCAATAAATTTAAATAAATATATAAATAATAAAAACTGATTGGAGGCCACTCTTCTGCTTTATAGAGCTACTTTTTTCCAACTGGATGTTTCTCAAATCGACTAGACTACCTCTCCAATGGCATACCATTTTTTAGGAGAATGTAACCTTAACTCAGCAAATGCAAGAACATAATTTGGCTTGGTTTCTTATTACACCCCTTGTTTCCAGGTCTTAATGATAAACGCTTCCATTTTAGAGGACTTGGGTGCTTTAGGTTCCATTTTGTATTTTAATAGGCATGAAATACTACAACTTCTGGAACTTCCTGCAGCCCAGACTTTGCCCCTGCTGATTAGATAGGAAAATACATCTGGTGGTGGAGGATAGCTAGTCTGTTAAAGCTATTATACTTTTGGTTATTCCTAAGCAAATGTATATTTATTTATTTTCATAGTTTTCTGGCATATAATCATGATGATTTTAAAAATAACATTCAACAATAATTTCAATCAATAACAATATCTGATAAAATAAATAACAAATAGTAAAAGCATAATCTAATACCGTATTCTTTTTTTTTTTGAAGGCAGTGAGGCAAATAGCTTCACACCAGTGAGAGTAACTCTATCCATTAACCTTGCAGCCCATAAGTGAGCAGAGGTCCTCCCTCCCCGTGCTAAAGGAGATACAAGTTTTACTTATACCAATTTTTACCTTTAAAGGACACTGGCAACACAGGAAATCTGCTTAACTCAAAATATAAAATGCAATCTACTTAATCTCCTTAGCTGACAGAGGGCTCTGCCCTTCCTCGTTTGGGCCCTTACCAAGGTGCCGGTAAAATGAATGGGAGCCTTGTACCAGGCCGTGCAGGTGTTTCCATTCTGACAGACATAGAGGTGGTCCATGAGGCCATTGCAGTAAAGGAAACATTTCCCTGTTGAAGACAGGAAGACAAAAACAAACATTCCCAGAGATCGGGGAATTAACACAGAGTTCACCGATTTGCTACTTCCAAGTAATCTGTTTCTAAATACTTTTGCCTCCCATAAATACAATTTCCCAATGTTTACATCTCTCAATATTCAGCGTTCTTCAAGCACATAGCTGCCTTGATTTACATATGCTCCCAATAACTAGCCGTGTAAGCAGAGAATCCCAAGTGTCCAGTGCAGTTTTGTGATTCTAGCCTTCACAGGCCTAGGAAAAAGCTTGCAAACATGCAGCCTGCAGCTGAGGTTCTCTCAAAAGCAGGAAGAAAAGGGCAGCAAGGGAGATTTTTGGACGCTCAGAAATTAGGACTTCAGCAACATGCATATCTTCTTCTCTAAACAAAGGATCTAGCGCTTACATAGCATAACTAGGATTCAAAATTAGATCAGCTATGGCAACACCTATGGTCCAAAGTATATCATACTCTCAAGCCTACAGTATAATACAGCATTTAAAAAAAATGTTTTCCAATAAAAATCTTCCACCAGCCTAGATATAGGCAGTCATTGTTATCAGTGACAAGGAAAAAGAAACGTTAACAGCAACAAAAGCTTATATCCAAGAGATAATCCATTAGGAAAAATGAGAGCCTGCTTATATGTTGTGATCAGATGACAAAAGATAATTTGTATTTCCACTGTGCCCAGATGAATAGAACTCACATTTTGATTTATTTATAATTCAGATGATGATGACTCCTAAGAAAGTTAGGCTTGTATCTACAGGCTAACCAAGCCTGCTTATTCAAAAGCGAAATAATCTATTTTATTTGAAGCAGGGCAGGATTATTTCTTATGAAGCACACTATTTCCCAATACTTCTGTTTTTGCCAGTTGTTCTCAGACATTAGTTTAAGCTGATTATAGATTGTGAGCACCCAGCTTACTCCATATCTGATTATAGATAGTGAATGCCCAGATTACTCCATATCTGCATTATCCATAGCAAGCATAAAATTCCAACATTCATGAGTTCCCTTAAAAATTTCTTTTGGATTTGTGAGTTGCTATATTGATACCAAAAGTTACATAGTTCTCATAATTGAGATATTACTCTTCCTTTGTTCATTAAATTTATCAGTGTATATCACTTAGCTCTGGAGAAGTCATTTATTTTTTAAGTGCTATTTGTGTTTAATAGTGCAAAACACACACAACACATGTTGTATAACCCATCTCAAAGAATATGGAATATATGGTTTTGTGGAAGACAATTTTTCCACACACCAGGAGGGGGATGATTTCGGTTTCACTCACTCATCCGCTGCTTACCTTCAGCTGTGTGGTCTGATTCCTAACAGGCTACAGACCAGCACCGGTCTGTGGCCTAGAAATTGGAACCCCTGTGTTGGACAGTATTCCCTTGAAAAATCATCAATTCCCTGAAGGTAAAAATACACCAAGCAAGCCAACCACAGTTTTTTTTTTACATTACGAACGAACCCAGATTGGATGGAAGTTAATGAGAAAAAACATGATTTACTGAAAGAAAAAAGAAGAGGAAATATGCATGCTGGGTTAAATGCCTGTGAATTTCATTGGTTCAAGATGGAAAAGGGAAGAAATAATTACTCATTATCACTACATGCAGTGATGAATGCATTTTGTGCTACCTGATTTTTAGTTTCATCTATGCTAGCTTTCTGTTAAAGCATTCTAGCTTACCTGATTACAAAATAAAATATAAATATTTCTACAGAGTTTTCCTTTCCTATATTAGCAATAAAGATGAAAGAAGAAAATAAAAATTACGCCTCTAAAATCTCAGATAATGGAGCAAGATTTGTCTGAGTAAAATCTAACATTTGGGAAGATATTCAGCATAATTATTTCTGATCAGAGAATGAAAATTTGTCAGAAAATATTGTATGCAAAATGCATACCGATCCAACCGCATGTCTCTCATATTAAGGAATTACATCAAGGAAGAGAAGACGTTACAAATGTTCTATTCAAAAGAACAGATAAGGAAAGACTCTAGTATGATGCCTTAGAAATTAAAAAAGTCCTATCTTATGTAGGATTAGATAATCTATGTAGATTCTACTGTCTAGATTTCAGCTGGTCAAATAAGCTGATCAACTCTTAAAAGGGAAAGACATTTCCTCAGGGATAACCAGGGAGGCTGGAGAACAGTAAAGCTGAAGTATACATTTTAAAATGTTTCTTCTCTGCTAACTAAAGGGATAGATTCCTTCTACCGTACATTTTTAACTTATTTCTTATACCTTAAATTAATATCAGAATCACATACAACCTGATTCAAGGGTAAAAATACTTTTTCTTAAATTAGGAACTGAAATAGAAAGGTGAGAAATTAAAGTTTTTGGGTAAAACTCTTTCTTGCAATACGGTATCTAACTGCAAGATTTTCATTTAATGAGAATTTTCAAAGAATCGACTCCCCTTCCTGCCATCTAAAGGGCTATACTGCATACACTTTTGTGTATTGGATGACTCTTCTCTGCCACTTTCACTCCCTAGAGTTATGTATAATCCATGGCCATGGGCCCTATGAGGCCCTGGACAGCTACTAATGTGGCCTCACAAGATGATAACTAACGTTGTTATGTGATTTATATACATTAGCTACAGTATATATGTTATATAGGGTCCAGAACAATTCCATTCATCTCAAAGTGTCCAAGGCAAGCCAAAAAGTTGGATACCCATGCTATAGAGATTAACTTAAAATAGCTGATTTTGATAAGATCTTAAGAGAGAGGCAAAGCAGTCAGTAACCTTCCATGGGTGCAGTTACAGCTCTAATTGACATTATGACTGTTCCAGTTATGCCACTGCTGAGATTACCACATAAAACTTGCAATCTCTCCACTAACCTTTCTGATCTGATCAATCACTACTCATTAAGCTTTCTAATTCAGAACTTGCACTCATTTATTTTTCCCTCGTTATTTTCTTCAGTTTTATTTTTGATAATAATAGCAATAGCAATTAGAGTTATATACTGCTTCATTGTGCTTTCTAAGCAGTTTACAGAGTCAGCATATTGCCCACAAGAATCCAGGTCCTCATTTCATGACCTCGGAAGGATGGAGGGCTGAGTGAACCTTGAGCCAATCAGGATTGAACTCCTGGCAGCGGACAGAGTCAGTGAACAATACTAGATTCTAACCACTGCACAAGCACAGCTCATATAATAATAAATGGGTAGTCCTCGACTTACAAACATATTTGAGCCTAACATTTCCATTAATAAGCAAGACAGCGAATCATTGTCGTTAAGCTAGCAACACAGTTGTTAGGTGAATTTAGCTTCCCCATTGACTTTGCTTGTCTGATCACAAAAGGTGAATACATGACCCTAGGACACTGCCAAGCATCTGAATTTTGATCACATGTTCATAGGAATGATACAATAGTCAAGTGAAAAATGGTAATAATTAACTTTTTTTGCTGCTGTTGTAAGCTCAAACAGCTACTAAACAAATTATTATAATTCGAGGACCATCTGTAATATGCCATTTGGAGGGTTTTTTCAGCTAAAGGCTGGGTAAAAATGGCTAAACTAAATTTAGAACCCTAGTTTTCCCCATTATTTTGCTAATTTAATAGTATTATCATGATTGATCCATGTGGTATGTATAAACATCTCAGAGTTATTTAGAATAATTCTATTTAGTAGATTACTATTGTCTTTGCCTCTAATATCTTGGAGTTATGAGATCCATGTCTAGTAGGATAACTCACCTAGGACCACTTATAAATTTTCATTAGAGTAAGAGTTCGTATCACGAACTTCTTGATTTTCAATACAGCCAGTATGTTACAGCAGTATCTCCAACCTGATATCTTCCAATTATCAAACATCAAGCAATTACTTTAGTGATTATTGGACTTGTAGTACTAAACATTAGGAGGCAACAAAATCAGTAAAACTGCATTGTCATTTATTTTCCATTGCAGGAAAAATGAATGCTAAATTTCTCAAGGAATAAAGGATACAAACATTTTCTCCAAGTGAGGAAGGAGGGGAAGGACTAAGAACCTATAACACTCCTTTGGGAGTGAGAACAGAAGAGTTGGAGAGGTGATCATGGCACCTTAGATGGGGAAGTACCTGAAATACTCACATTTGGGCTGGTGAATGCTCCAGGGCATAGACTGTACTGACAACACTGAAAGAAACAACATGGACACACTTAATGACAATCGGGATTAGGAAGGAGAAACAGTTGCCCAGAGGGGTTGTTCTTCAGGAGCTTCAGCTGGAGCAAGAGGAATGAAAAATCACTGAAATTTATTATATTAGGTGTTTCTCCATATATATATATATATATGATTCCACCCAACTAAGATTTTTCGTTTTAAACACATGTCTAAATACTGTGGCTTATGGTGATGAGTTTGAAAATGAGACCCATGCCTGATTAAAAACAACTGAAAACCTATATAAATCTTCCCGCAAATGAAGGATACCCCTTACATACAAGGAAACTATTTCTTCACTATAAAAGATTTAAAACTTTTATCCAGGCATGGATAAAAATATAAACTGGAGATCAATAATAACTATAAATCTGCTCAGCATGATCCTCTGCAATTTCGTCCCCAAGTCAGCGACAATTATGCACTAGCTGTTCCTTTCCTAAAAATTAAGACTTCAAATTCAGAAAAGAGCAGTTAGTAAAGTACACTTGCACAGCACAATTTTAGAATCTAGGTACAGCCCCATATAAAAAAGCTAGCATACAAGAAAGTGCTGCTCTTTTAAAGCACAGAAAGCTTTTCCAAGCAAGAGAATAGGGACAGATTTTTTTAAAGGACAAAGGATAATTAAATCATTTGCTTCAGCAATGGTAATCAACTTGGATTAAACAAATCTAGAGAGAAAAGCAGCCAATTATTATTACTGTATAATCCCAAAATACAACTCTTAGGGTTAGCAGTAGTTGCTGAGAGTTTGCTACTGTACTGATGAACCTGCTTTTATGAGGTTTCTAAACTGTCTGTTGATAACTATATATATGAAAAGCACACTGGACTGGGCAGGATATTCATCTGATCCTATATAGCGCTTCTGAAGAGTTGAGAGATCATATAAATATACAATACAACCTAAGATTTAAAAGATTGCTACAAATGGCTTGCAGTATATGCCTGTCTTGAACCTGAGTGAATCTCGGTAGGTTAAAATACTCCCACAATAACATAAATTTTTCCTTCTGCAATTAAGGAATAATTACTTACCTTTAGAAAATGGGGTTCTTTGAGCCTGCAATCGGATTTTCACTACATCCAAAGGTGTGACTGAAAATACAGCATTGAAATGTTTGATTATGTGATACTTAAGCAATATAGCATGTCAAAGCACTGAATATATTGTTCAGGACCAAGTGAAGTTTGTATTGGAAAAGGAGTTTTAAATGATACAATCTTTCACAACATCTCTGTAAAGTCTATAGATGTGATGTGGTCTTCTCCAGTTTGGTCCTCTCTGGACATACCATAGAATTTCCAGCCAAAATGGTTGAAGATGAGGAATTCCAACATGTGGTGGAAACTAGTTTGGAGAAGATTGATGTACCACAATGACAACATTGCAAAAATTATCCTTCTTTTCTTTCACTTCCCACAAAAGTACAAAGAGGAGAGGAGAAAAACAAATGGTATATAGGAAGAATACTCACACATTGTAATGCCACAAATCCTCCATGTGACATTGAAAAGTTTAGAAACTTATCTTCTGAGCTTTGTAAATATTATTCAGCCACACTTCCTCTCAAATAAGTTTACTTAGCAGTGTACCTTTATGTTCTAATGGAAGCACCTATCACACTGAAATTTGGCAAAAACATTGAAGGCATCATAGCAAACAGCAAGATTTATCTTCTAATTCAGTTTATACATTAGAAGACCACAGAAACAAATTTCACTAATTCAAAAACATGAATGACACAGAAAACTCACTCAACTCTCTGTTGTTGGAAAGATTGCTGGTGATATGCAAACTTGCATTTTTCAAATGTTCAGACAGCCTGTCTAATCTGTGTAGTAGTTTTTTCATGCTTTCCATATTTATAGATGTCAGAGTATATTCATGAACTGGAATAAAGCTTAGTAACAAGTTCAGCCAATGAGAGCGGAGTTGAGGGCTGAAAGAGAGAATCTGGGCTTCATTTATCTCTGTTCTGTGCTCAGCTCTAAAATGAAAGAGAAACTTGCTTGCTTGCTGAAAACTAGAGCTCTGCTCTGAGCCTGTAACATGTCTGCTCCTGTTTGAGTTTGCTCCATGTTGGAGAAACCTACAATTGGTATTTAAAATTTATGTGTTTATAAAGAAGTTAAATGAAGCCTCAGCCATCTGTGTTTACTTTTCTGGCACTGAATTTATGCTGCAATACTCTGAACACCAATGATAAATTAACAAAGCGCTTATTTAAATATTTTGATGACTGCATACAATATTGAACAGAAACTATATTGAACAGAAAAATGGCAGGGCATTTCTTGCTCTGCTTCTTATGGAATATAATTTGTTTAATTGCCTAGCACAGAGTGGGGAACGATGGTCCCTTTATAACTTGTGGACTTCATGCTCATATCTTATAATATCACCAGATTTTGCAGAATTTCAACAGTTATAGATATTGTGTAAACTTGTTTGGTTCTTGTAAGATTTTGGGGTTTTTTGCAATAATTTTAATAATGTATTTTTTTACAGAACTCGAAAGCATTGGTTGGCCCAGTTTTACATCTAAATGAATCCCATTCACTATATATGCATATGTCTATTTCTTTTTTTACTTTAAAATATTGAAAGCCAAACAGAGGGAAGAAAATGAGAGGGAAGAAAATGGGGGAAGATCTCCAGGAATACTGGTTTGGAAAAATGCATGTTTCACTATTTCAATGGTATATTAATCTAATTGCAAATTTTGACTGCTTTGCTAAGAATTATAGATTGATTGGGAAATGTTTCACAGAAAAACATGTTTACATTTAAGCAAGAAAAAAACTATACAATAAATATACTATTTAAACTAGAGTAAGTAAATAATATAATTGGAACAAAGCACAAAACAGAAAAGAGGTAGGTTTTCAATATTTGCAGAACTTATCATGTTAGTTAGATGGTTAGCCAGATGTTTAGTTGATTTGACATTTTTATCCACCTATCAAATCCTTCATAAGGACCTGAGAGAACAGATGTTTGATAGTGTTAAAGGTATTGTCCCAAGACTTAAGCCTTTCCAAGTAAAGCTTTCTTTTGCAATGGACTGATATTATTACTATTACTATTACTACTGTGTTTCTCATATAATAAGGCCGGGTCTTTTTTTTTTTTTGAGCCCCGAAAAAATGTCTAGGTCGTCTTTTCGGGGGTGACTTAATCCCCCCCGCTTGCATCTTCGGGTGGGTGGACGGCGACAGCTTGGATGTTGACCTTGGTGTTGGCGGGGCACTTCGTATCGGAGTCAACGCAGGTAGCACCATATCCGGGTGTGCAACAAAAGTACTTCCTAACAGCAAGCCCCCCCGCACCATTCCCTCCCATTTCGCATGTTTTAATATAGGCCTTAATTTAGAGGGAGGGGCTTAATTTCATTTCATGCCTATAAAACATGCTGGGACATCCTATTGGGGGAGGCCGTATTGTTGGAGAAATAGTTTTTTTATATTATTATTATTATTATTATTATTATTATTATTATTATTATTATTATTATTATTATTATTATTATATAATGTTATTATCCTAGGCAAGGTTTTCTGTTTGGTTGACAGCAACATTCTAGATGGAGGGTATTTAGAGATGGATCAAAATACTTTTGAGGGAAGAATTAATGTCATGACATTTATTTTGTATAAAGCTGTTAAACATTTTGATAACAATGCCTTTGCTTGATTCTATTTAAACATTTTTAAACAACCGATACAGGCAATCCTTCTTTAACAAGCAATCCCTAAAAACTGTTCAAAGTTACACTCAATTAAGTTATGATCTTCCCTTGAAATTATGACTGCTGCACATTCCCCTATAATCAGGATTCCATTTTTGGGTACTTGGCAATCAGCCTGCATTTACCGGCAATTGTAGTGCCCCCATGCTCACATGACAATTTGCATCATTTTTTGCAAGTGTCCAATGGGGGGAAACCCCTACCCATTCAAAACAGATTCACTTAACCATGTGGTTCACTTAACAACCACAGTGACTGACTTTACAACTGTCATAAAATCAGTTGTTAGCTTACAGTTGCCTAATAACTGTAATCCCCTATGACCAAAATTCCAGATGTAATAATGGTAGTTAAGTAAGAACTATACAAACTATGGAACAAACACCATCCCAAGATCTCTTTATATATTGTTGCCATTATAGAAACTTGTTGGGATGAAACCCAGAAATGGAACATACAGGTCGAGGGATTTAAATTATTTAAAAGAAATAGACCAAATAAAAGAGGCGAGGTTGCACTATATATAAGAAATAACTATATCTCTACTGAAATAGAGCAAAACAATGATGAAAACTGCCTTGAATGAATTTGGGTAATATAAGAGGGCACCCAACCAAATAGAGGAAATAGATGAACTTTTTGCTAGTCAGTTAAATCCCTCTACCTGCACAATGAAAACAAGCTGCCTTAATAGTTATTAATGCAGAGAAAGTTTTTTACAATTTAAACTTTTCTGTTTAAAATTTTGGAGGAAATGAACTATCGGCCAAATTTATTTACCTGGGTGAAAACAATGTATGCGTCACAAAAATCACAAATAATTGTGAATGGTGAATTAACCAAGTCCTGTGAAATACAGAAAAGAACGAGGCAAGGATATCCACCTTCCCCACTGTCATTCTTTCTGGCTCTTGAAGTTTATAAACTAAGGGCACTAATCAATTATTTGAATCTAATCTTAGATACTCCTCTAGGTGAAATAGATGTATAATGAAAAAACTAAGAGAATTTGGTTGCACTGACTGAATTTTAAAACAAGGAAGAAACACAGATACTGACAAAAATATGTACTATATTTTTCGGAGTCTAAGACAATTTTTCCTCCCCCAAAAGTGGATGGAAATGTCTGTGCATCTTATACAGTGAATTTTGCCAAAGCCCCTCCCACACCCGGCCCCCACCCTTCAGCCTCTGCCTCAAAGTAATTTGTCTCCTTGCATCTAACAGCAAACAGCCTGTTTCAGTTTCTTTTTTATTAAAACAAATTTTATTAATTTTACAATTAAAAACAACAATACATACACGAATAGAAAAACGCGAAAAGAGCAAAGAAAAAAGAGGAAAAAGCAAAAAGAGAAGAAAAAGAAAGAAAAAAAAAAGAACAGTTAAAAACATTCTCATTTTCGACAGTTGTAAGATCTTTTCTCTTAATTTATACCATATACGCACATCTTATCCATATCTATTTTTATATTACACTCATATAAGTTTTTCCCATTCTTTTTTACCTTATGATATAAAGTCTATCTTTGGTCTAACCATTTATACCAACAATTCCAATTGTCATAATATATTGAAGAATCTTTGTTTTTTAGGACTAAGGTTAGTTTGTCCATTTCTGCACAGTCTGAGATTTTTTGAATGATCATCTGTTCTATAGGTATGTGAGGTAGTTTCCAACACTGAGCAAACGCTAGCCTGGCTGCTGTTGATATATGTATTATTATATACTTCGCTTTTTTAGGTAGCTGTTTGTCGAAAATCCCTGGTAGGAAGGACTCTGGTTTATACTCAATCTGTTCTTTTGTTATATCTTCTAGCCACTTTCTAATTCTTTGCCAGTATTTCTGGGTTTCCTTACAAGATCACCACATATGAAAAAAGGTTCCATCTATACTTTTATATTTCCAACATTTTGGGCTCGTGTTGGGGTGCATCTTTGCTAACCTCGGAGGAAGGTGCCATCTGTAAAACATTTTATAAGCGTTTTCTTTATAAGCTGCAGATTTGGTGATCTTATTGTTTCTACTCCAAACCTTTTCCCATTCTGTTAATGTGATACTCCGTCCAACGTTTCTACTCCAGGCTATCATATTCCCTTTGACTGTCTCTTCTTCTAACTCTACTTCTAGTAGGTAGTTGTAAAATTTAGTTATATATTTTTTATTTGATCCTAGTAAAAATTTTATCTAAGTGCTGGAGTTTATTATTAATTCCGAATTCTTTTTTATCTTGTTTATATCTACCGTGAATTTGGAGATATACCCACTGATCTATTTTAAATGCCTGCTCTTGCAGTTCTTGTCGTATTTTCAAATTTCCTTGTACATCTAATAAATCTTTGTATTTTATCATTTTAGTAATGTCCAGATTGTTTGGATGAATCATCGCCTCATTGTAGATAACCAAATCGGTACTTTTAAATAGTGTTTTTTTCTGTACTTTTTCCCAATTGGTTAATAGTGAATCTCTAATTAAGTGTCTGTGGAAATATGTCTGATTGACTTTCCCTACCTCCCATAAAAAGGCGTGCCATCCCCTCTGCAAGTCGTGGCCTTCTAACAGTAGTGTTCTTTTGTTCAATAAATTCACCCAATCTTTTAACCATACTAGAGTGGCTGCCGTATAATATAGTTCCCAATTTGGAAGAGCCAATCCCCCCCTGCTCTTCAAATCCTGCAATGCCTTTATGTTAATTCTAGATTTCTTTCCTTGCCAAATGAATTTAACTGTTATTTTGTTAAGTTCTTCAAAAAAAAATTTATGTAATTTGATTGGAATCGTCTGAAAAAAGTATAAGAATTTTGGTAGAATATTCATTTTAATAGAAGCAATCCAGCCCAGTAGTGACAGTTGCAACCTACTCCATGATTCTAAATCTTTCTTTACTTGTTGCAACAATTTATCATAATTATTCTCTTTGAGTGTCTTACAATGTGGTGTTAGCCATATTCCTAAATATTTAACTTTCTTTGATACCTGTATTCCCATCTTTACTTCTAATTCCTTTTTCTGATCTTCTGTTAGATTTTTAGTCATTAGTTTTGGTTTTTTTCTGTTAATTTTAAGTCCTGCTACTGCACCGAATTGTTCTAATTCTTTTATCAATTTATGTCCTTTTTCTATTGGTTCCTCCATAAAGAAAACCATGTCATCAGCAAATGCTTGCAATTTGTATTCTTCTTTTTTAATTTTCAATCCTTTAATCTCAGGATTTTGCCTAATTCGTATTAATAGTGTTTCTAAAGCGAATATGAAGAGGAGGGGTGAGAGAGGGCAACCCTGTCTAACTCCTTTTCCTATTTTTATTGGTCGAGTATATTCCCTGTTTATTATGATATTGGCCTGATGTGTATCGTAAATTGTTGTTATGATATTTTCAAATTTGGTGCCTAAATTCATGTTATAAATTTTTTGAATTAAGAATTGCCAATTTAAGTTATCGAATGCCTTTTCTGCATCTAAAAACATACGTGCAGTTTGTTTTTCGGGATGGGCTTCATAAAATTCTAAAACATCTATTACTGTTCTTAAACTATTCCTTATCTGTCTAGTCGGGAGAAATCTATTTTGGTCTTCATGTATATACAAATCTAAAACTTGTTTTAGTCTGTTAGCTAAAATAGAGGAGAATATTTTGTGGTCGGTATTTAAGAGTGAAATTGGTCTGTAGTTGTTAATATATTTAAGGTCAGAATCCTCCTTCGGGATCAGCGAAATCAATGCTCCCCTCCACAAGTCCGGCATCATGGCTGCCAGTAAGACCTCGTTAAACACTTCCATCATCAGTGGTCCAATTTGTTCCGCAATTGCCTTATATAATTCTGCTGGGATCCCATCTGGCCCCGGGGTTTTATTATTCCCCTGATTCTCTATTGCTGATTTAAATTCGGACCAAGTAATATCTTTATTTAATAATTCTATCAATTCATCTCCGATTACTTTGTCTTTCGTTTCATCTAAATAATTCCTTATTTTATCCTCATTGACTTCTTCTTTTGTGTATAACTCTTCAAAGTGTACAATGTGTACAATGTCTTTTTTCTTTTCTATCTCTTGTTGTATGTCGCCCTTCTCGTCTATTAATTGGTATATCAATCTCTTTTCTTTCTTTTTTTAAAGTTTATAAGATAGCCATCTCCCTGGTTTATTAGCATATTCAAAATAAATTTGTTTAGTCATTTTCAAATTTATTTTCATTTTTTCTTGTTCAGTTAAGTTCAAATTGTGTTTGGCTGTTATTATTTGATTCTGTATACTTTGATCTTTAGGGGTCTTTTGTAATTGGGTTTCTAATTCCTTAATTTGTTGTTGTAATTTATTTTGTTGAGCATATTTTCTTTTATTTCTCGTGGAATTATAAGAGATTGTTATACCTCTTATAACTGCCTTCAATGTGTCCCAGATATTTTGTTTCGAGGTTACATCATTATCATTTTCTTTTAGAAAATAGTTTAATTCCTCCTTAAGCTTATTAGTATACCCTTTTTCTCTTATTAATTGGGTGTTTAATGTCCATCTTTTCTTTGGTTTTTCCCTACCTTTCCAAATTATTTGAATTGGGTTATGATCAGCCCATTCATTTGGTAAAATTTTGATTCCTTTTATTTCATTTGCAATTTCCCCATTCATCCACGCCATATCTATTCTTGTCCATATTTGATGCGGGTTAGAGTAAAATGTAAATTATTTTTCTTTGGGGTATAATCTTCTCCATAGGTCCACCAAATTTAACTCTTTCATCATTTCCTTACATTTCTTGGGAAACTCTTTTTCCTTTTTTTTGTTCTTCCTCACATTACTATGGTCCTTTCGGTAATCAGCAATAGAGTTAAAATCTCCTATAATACAGATATTCATTTTTTCAAATCCTATCATTTTTTGATGTAAATGTTTAAAAAACTCTTTCTGGTCTTCATTTGGGGCATAAATTGCTACTAATAGAATTGAAATGGTATTGATCGAAATCTGTAAAACCAGAGTTCTTCCTTCCGGGTTGTTAGGGATAACATTGGTTACCTAACTTAGTTTGGGTAAAAATAATATATAAACTATGTTAGTGAGTTTAAGTGTATGTATCACTTCAACTACAAAACATGTATTTTGGGTGCGGTTGTGAAATCACCATAAGAGGGAGCAAGAGAGCTCAGTTTGCTGGTTTTTACTGGGTAGCTGACAAATGTTGGATTGATGGTGATAACTGTGTTTTCCCTGCTGTTGCTGAAACGAAGAAAAGGGGTTTGATTTTCTTCATATCTCTGACTGCAAAAGAGATATATTGCTGGACTGATTATTTGTAAGTTTACTGACCTCTATTTTCAACACTGGACTTTGCAACTGATTAATCCCTGGATGGACTGAACTAGTTTATGACATATGGACTGTTTTGACTATGCTATAACTCTTGCTGGAATAAAAAAACTATTTAACTGGCACAGTGTATCTGTCTTATTGAGTGTAAACTACAACAACGTTTATCTCACATAATTTGCCTGCCTGCTAGACTGCCGTTGCACGTTCTGCTAGGGTGTATATCCCTAACACTGGTTATGGGCCCAGGTGCACAGTCAGACTAACCAGGATATAACAGGCTTAGATTAAAGTGAGAGTTTGTGTAGTTACACAATACTGTAAACAGACAGCTGTGTTTTATTAATTATAGTTTAATATCCAGATAAAGATGGCACAAGTCAATTTACAAAGTTTGTCTCTAATATCCAAGCTGGATGGAACAAACTATGTTTCATGGTCTATGAAATGTAGCCTACTTCTACACAGAGAAGGTTTGTGGAGTATAATTCAAAACCCACCAGAAGTAGATGCATGGGATCCAGAGGATGAGAATGATGCCCAGAAAATACAAGAATATCAACTGAAGAATGAGCAAGCTCTCTGTATAATAGGACTGACACTCTGTGATGAGCAGCTTCTACATATTCGAGGAGAAGAAACAGCTGCGAAATGTTGGGAGAATTTAAAGAAGATTTATGTTCGAGACAGTGTAGGAGCACATATAAATCTTACACGGAAGCTGTTCAGAACACATCTTCAAAAGAATGGAGATATGCTGAGTCATATAAACACAATGAGAGAATTTTTCAGGAACTGCATGAAAAAGAACTTATCTTCACAGAATTACACCAAGTTTATATAATTTTGTCTTCTTTAGATAATAGCTACGATAATAGCTAGTAACTTCACTTGAGGTTCTGCCAAAAGATAACCTTACATTAACTGACATTACTGGCAGATTAATTGAAGAAGCCAGGAGAAGGCTTGAAAGGGATCAACTCAGAAGGGAACAACCACAATGTGAAGAAGAAAAAATATCTTCGTCAGCCTATACAATTAGAGAATGCTTTAATTGTGGAGGAAAAGGACATTTGGCTAGATTCTGCAAGAAAGGAAAACGCCACAATGCCAGCCAGAAAGATAAAAGGCATCAAAAGAAAGAAAAATGCAGAGTTAGTCATGTATAGCAACAAAACTGTGAATAGTAATTTATGGGTTGTAGATAGTGGAGCATCGCACTGCATAACGAAAGATAAGAAAAGATTTATTAAGATGTCTACGAGTTCACAGCAGACATCGTTAGCTAATGGATGGAAACTGAAAGCTAAAGGTGAAGGTATATCATATTGTTCTTGCATAAGAGAAAATGTAAAAATGTTATATGTACCACAACTTAAGTTTAATTTGCTTTCAGTTAGAGTTTTGGTTAAATTAGGTTATTTAATTATTATTAATTATTAATAATTATTAATTATTATCTTTAGGGGAGACAATTGCATAATTGAAAAGAAGGTAAAAAAATGACTGAACTTTAAGAGGTGAATTGTATGTCTTAAATGATAATCATTCAGAGGTAGCTAACACAGTTTATAATAATGTTAAACCTCATGATGAGTGCATACATTTGTTACACAGACGTTTGGGGCATATAAATTTTAAAATGCTTAAACAAACGGTAAAACTATCTAAGGGTATAAAACTGAAGCCTTGCAGTAAGTATTTGCACTGCAATTCTTGTAGTCAAGAAAAAAGCAAGCAAATACCAGCAAATAGAATTAATAGATTTAAAACAAAGGAGCCTCTAGCGGTCGTATTTGCTGATATTATAGGTCCTAAAAAACCAAGTGTGGGAGGTGCTCGTTATATACTAAGTATAATGGACCATTATTCAAGATATGGTTTCTGTTATCTAATGAAGAGCAAAATGGAAACGTATCAAAATTTATTTAATTGGCTTAAATTCGCAGAAAGAAAAACTAAAAGGAAATTAGTAACTCTTATCACTGATAATGGTACGGAATTTATAAATAATAAATTCCAAAATAAACTGAAGATGGCAGGTGTTGAACATAAAATATCTGCACCATATAGGCCACAACATAATGCCTTTATAGAAAGACGAGCCCAAACAATTCAAGCAATGGCTCGTACTATGCTGTCAGATTCTGGATTACCTGAAACTTTGTGGGGAGAAGCAATAATGTGTGGTAATCATATATTGAATAATGTTGTTAACTCAACAGGTGAATTACCATTCACTCGGTGGCATGGTAGAAAACCTGGCCTAAGCTACATGCACACATTTGGAGCACCAGCATGGGTGCATATTCCTACACAACTGAGAAATAAGGGGCAACATAGGGCTAAAAAGTTAATCTTTATAGGTTATGAATCTAATCACAAATCATACAGGTTCTGGGAAAAAGGAACATCTAGAGTTTACTGTAGTGCTAGTGCCAAATTCCTAGAACATGTAGGATGGGAAAAACTGGAACAAGATTCAAGTAAGGATGTAATTATAGAAACCTACAAAAGACCAAAAGAACAAATCAGTAATAAGAAGAGTACAATTAAAGAGGAAGTACAGGAAGAGCATATAGGACCAGAACAGGAAGAAATACCAGAACTGGAAGAAATAGATAATCAGGAACAGGTAGAACATGAAAGTCCACCTGTAAGCCCTGAAATACCCAGACGTTCTACACGTGTAACCAGACCACCTGACAGGTATCAAGCAAGTATAGTTTGCCAAGTTAGTAAAGTTCCAACTACTGTTGAAGAATTTAGAATGTATCCTGCAAAGGAACAGGAAAATTGGCATAGAGCAATGGAGAAAGAATTAAATTCATTAAAGGAAATGAAAGTTTATAAAAATGCCAAATTACCTCCAGGTGAAAAGTCCATTGGCTGCAAATGGATATTTAACTTAAAAACTGGTAAAAATGGGACTGTTACCCATAAGGCTAGGTTGGTAGCTCAAGGATTTAATCAAACTGCATGTGATTATGATGAAGTATTTGCACCAAATTTAAAGGCAACAACCTTAAGAGCAGCTTTAGTGTGGGCAGCTAAGAAGAACTATATCATAAATCATTTAGATGTAGAAACTGCCTATATGCATGCACCATTGCAGCACGCTATATATTTAAGAAAACCAGGTGTCCGGTTTCGCGTGGCTTCGGGGCAGCAGGAATTCGCGACAGCTCGCGATTCCTGCTGTGCTAGCCGTCGAGGTACCCCCGATCCAGATGGGTCAGGGGGATATGGCTGCCCTGTAGGGACAGCTGAAGAGAGAGGGGAGTCGGACAGGGGGGTGGGGGTGTCGCAGACCCCCCCTTCTCCGGAAAAACCCCTTTTTCCCAAGGCGGTGGAGCGGCGGTCAGCAATGGCCGCCACGAAGAAGGCAGCAACCGGGTAAGATTGCGCTGGAGGAAATGTGAAGAGTGAAAGTGTTGTCTGAGCCGGGTCAAGTAACATCTTTTAAATTGCCTGGAACTGAGCTGTTTGAACTGCTGGAGGATACATTGTATCCCTAAGAAGAGCGAAAGCGACGGAGAAGCTGCTAAAGGGAACTTTTTTTTTCTTCACTCTCCCACCCCATGGAAACAGCAGAAATGTTTGGATATATTGGACATTGAAAGTGAATTATTTTGAGAGTTGAAGCTAAGGGACAAAAGGATTTTTGGACATTGAAAAATTTAAGAAATTGGAAAACCCTTGTTGGAGGTATGGATTTCTGATTATTTAAAATTGACATTGCAAGTGGGAAGGGAGAGGAAAAAAAATTGGAGCAGAAGCTGAAAAAGGAGGAGATTGCCTAGAATCCCAAAGAAAGATATATGGTAATTGGACCTCTTTGATTAAACATTAACCCCAGAAAGAGAAAGAGAAGAAGGAAGAAAAGTATTAACTTTTGGAACTTTTTTTGAATTGTTTTTGATTAAAAATACTTGTGGTTGTTTTGGGAAAAGTTTCTCTTTTCATAATGGCATCGCTTGTGGATGAACTAAAGACTGAATATCAAAAATATAAAAAGGAAGATACTTTGGGTGCTTTGTTTCAATTCTTAGAAATGGCGTTATGTACTTATGAAAAGTTGATTACGCAGCAGAAGGACTGGGACAAGGAAGAAGAGGAAGAAGAAGCCATCTTTGATGAACAATGGGTCCCTTCCGGAGAGGAGGAGAAAAAGGATAAGAAAAAGGGGATTTTAAGAATTATAAAAACAACCAAAAAAGAGAAAAATGAGCGAAAAGGTGGAGGCAAGGTTAGAAAGCAAAGGAAAAGGAGTAAGAAAAGGGAGGAGAAAAAACAAAGGGGTAAAAAGGGCAAGGAGAAGAATAAGCAAGAGAGAAAGGGGGGGAGGAGAAGCCTTAATGGGGGGAAGCAAGATCTAAAGAAAAAAAAGCTTATTTAGAGACAATGGGTGAATTTAATTTAGGATAAAAGAGGGATTCTGGAGGGTACATAAGATTTTGTTTTTATATGTGTATTTAGAGTATAAAATTCATTATGTAATTTTAGAATCTTTTAAACAGAATCCCAAGAAAAATTGTTATACGAAGTACTTTTAAGTTAGGGTAATGAGTTATAGACGTTACTCCAATTGGTGTATAGGAGAAATATAGTAAAAGAAAAAAGATGAATGGATAGTTGGAAATAGAACAGACAAAGAATGTTATTGAAAATGGTAATAAGATATGGAAGGATATATAAAGGTTTTGTTATGGTTTTTTTTTTTTTTGGATTTTGTATATTGATAAAAGGCAATAAAATTTTAATTAACAAGAAATAATTTGGATGAAAAGGAAAAGTAGGGATAAGATATGAAGATAAATAGATAAAGTATTGATACTATAATTTGGAATTGTTATGTTCTATTGGTTTTTTATTATTATTTTTTCCTAGAAAAGAATTTATAAGCTGTTATGCCTTGATTCTTTGTGCATTGTTTTTATAAAATTGATAAAAATGGTTTTTATATATATATATAAAAAAGAAAATGATAATAAGATATGGAAGGATATATAAAGTGAATATGATGTTTGAATTTGTGTCTGTGTGAAGAGTTTTAACCCGGGATCAGACAACCTTCAAAAAAGATCTTTTAGTTTTGTTTGTGTTTTGTATGTTTGTGTATTGTGTTTTCTGTAAAATTAATAAAATTTGTTTAAAAAAAAAAAAAAAGAAAACCAGTAGGTATAAAGGATGATAAAAATAATAATGACTGTTGGAAACTGAATAAAAGTCTCTATGGATTGAAACAATCTGGTTATGAATGGAACCAATATATTGTAAAAGAGTTAAACAATATAGGATTTAAAGAAGGTTTAGCTGATCCATGTTTATTTAAAAGAGAGACAAATGGTACGGTGTCATTATTATTGTTGTTTACAGATGATATTGCTTTAATTACTAAGACTAATAATGAAGCTACTGAGATAATATCATTATTAAGTGAGAGGATAAAATTAAAGCAATTAGGAGAAATAAGACAATATCTAGGATTGACAATCAACAAAACCAATAGTGGATATAAGATATCACAAGAAGATAAAATATACCAATTGCTAAAAATGTATAAAATGGAACTTTGTAAGCCGGCAAAAACTCCAATGAGTCAGGAATTTTGTCATACTGATGCTCAAAGTTCAAAATTTGATAAGACCATTTATCAATCATTAATAGGTAGTTTATCATATATAAGTAATTGGTCAAGGCCAGACATTGCCTATAGCATTAATCAATTGGCAAGATTCAATGCTGAACCCAATGAAAGACACTGGCAAGCGCTAAAGCGTACATTAAGGTATCTTAAAAAGACAATGCACTATGCATTGTATTTAGAGCCAAAAGATGATTTGATTTTAAGTGCATATGCTGATGCAAGCTTTGCAACAGACATAAAAACTAGAAAATCAACTTCAGGCATGGCTATACTATTAGGTAAAACACTGATTTGGTTGGAGGTCAATTAGACAGCAACACATAAGTATGTCCACAATGGAAGCAGAATTTTCATGTCTATCTTTATTATGTACTGACTTAATTTTGTATAAAGAGTAATTGTTAAATATGGGAGTAACTGTTAAAAGATGCCATTGTAGTTTATGAGGACAATCAAGCAGCCATAAGGTTGGCTACAAATATTGCTGTAAAAACTAGATCTAAGCATACTGACCTTAGATATTTGAATGTAAGACAATCTGTAAAAAATGGTTTAATGAGATTGGAATATTGCATGACTGATGAAAACATTGCTGATGGATTTACAAAAGCCCAAGGTGCAATCAAGCACAAAGAAAATTGTGAAAACTATGGGTTGAAATTGTAAATAGATATATATATTATTATATTACCCAAAAGTGGAGAATGTTAGTGATAACATTGGTTACCTAACTTAGTTTGGGTAAAAATAATATATAAACTATGTTAGTGAGTTTAAGTGTATGTATCAATTTAACTGCAAAACATGTATTTTGGGTGCGGTTGTAAAATTACCATAAGAGGGAGCAAGAGAGCTCATTGTTTGCTAGTTTTTACTGGAAAGCTGACAAATGTTGGATTGATGGTGATAACTGCATGTTTTCCCTGCTGTTGCTGAAACGAAGAAAAGGGGTTTGATTTTCTTCATATCTCTGACTGCAAAAGAGATATATTGCTGGACTGATTATTTGTAAGTTTACTGACCTCTATTTTCAACACTGGACTTTGCAACTGATTAATCCCTGGATGGACTGAACTAGTTTATGACATATGGACTGTTTTGACTATGCTATAACTCTTGCTGGAATAAAAAAACTATTTAACTGGCACAGTGTATCTGTCTTACTGAGTGTAAACTACAACAATGTTTATCTCACATAATTTGCCTGCCTGCTAGACTGCCGTTGCACGTTCTGCTAGGGTGTGTATCCCTAACACGGGTCTGACCAAACTAAATCTGCTTTTAGATCATCTTTCACATATATTGCAATCCCTTTTTTTTTATCTGCTGGTGCAGTAAATAGCTTCCCTAGTTTCGGGCAGTCTAAATATCTTTCATCTACTTTCCTTATGTGACTTTCTTGTAAACATATTATGTCGGCGTTTTGTTTAATTAATTTAGCAATTATCCTTTTTCTTTTTGTCGTTGAATTTAGACCATTTATATTGATGGATAGAAGTTTCTTTTCTTCCTTCATTTAGTTAGATCTGTTTCGCTCTTTGTCTCGTGATAATTCCACTCTCTCCTTGTGCTTGCTGTGGACTAGATTTTTCTCTCTCCTGAGGTGGGTAGTCGTTCCCTTGGTTTCTTGGGGATCTATCTTTTTTATTTCTATAGTGACTTTGGTTTTCCTGTGAATTTTTTTTAATTCCTCCTTACTATTTTAGTCTTCCATGCCTACTAGTTGTTCATAAAGTCTTGAGCCCATTCCATAGAATCTATTTTGATTTTCCTTTCTTTCCATGTTACTAAAATCCAAATTACAAATAAGGTTAAGTATCTGGGGATATATTTGACAGCAAGATGTAGCACATTAAAAGAGAATAATTATATTAAACTCAAACAACAGATAGCTACAGATTTGAAGAAGTGGGAAAACTTGCAATTGTCATTAATAGGGAGAATTTCAACAATCAAGATGAATATTTTACCCAGAATTTTATTTTTGTTCCAAACAATACCAATTAGGCTTGGAAAAGACTATTTTGAAGATTTAAATAAAATCATGTTGAAGTTTATATGGCAAGGTAAAAAAGTGAGAATAAAGCTAAAGCTTTTGCAAGGCGCTAGAATTAGAGGAGGTTTTGGTCTGCCTAATTGGGAATTGTATTATCAAGCTGCAAGTTTGATGTGGGTCAAAGAATGGATAACATTAAGAAAGCATAGGTTGTTGACATTAGAAGGGCATGATTTGCTGTTGGGCTGGCATGCTTTTTTATGGTATAAGGGAACTAAAACACAGGGTTATTTTAGAAGACATTATATACGGGAGTCTTTGTGGTTAAACTGGGAGAAGATAAAAAGACTATTGAAGCATTTTCCTATCCTATAATTTATAAGAAGGAACAAACAGTTAGATATGGGGAACTCTTGGATGAAAAGGGTGAACTTAAATTGATCCAAAACTTAGAGGAACAAGGTATAAGGATGAATTGGTTTTCATATGCGCAAATACATTCAAGGTATGATGAAGATTCTAAAACGGAGGGATTCTATGATAAGCAGACTGATTTAGATAAGATCTTGATGGGTACTGATGAGAAGGTGATTAAAAAATTATATGGTTATTTACTGGGAATGAAATTAGAGGAAGAACAAGTCAAAGAAACTATGATTGTTTGGGGGAACAAGTCAAAGAAACTATGATTGTTTGGGGGAAGAATTTTGGATATGGGATTGATCTAGAGAAATGGCAGAAATTGTGGTCTCAAAATTATAAAATGACAATGTCAGCAGCATATAAAGAAAACTTGTATAAGATGTTTTAACAGGTGGCACTTTCCCCCGACAAGAATAGCAAGAATGTTTAAGAACAAATCTGAAAAATGCTGGAAATGTCATCAGATACCCGGCTCGTATTACCATATGTGGTGGACTTGTGAGGACGCTAGAAAATATTGGACTATAATACGCATGTGGTTGGAAAAAATGACAAAGAAACACATAGAGTTGAAACCAGAGATCTTCTTATTGGGAATTTTACCTGATATATATAGTAAAGATTTGAAGTACCTGATTGTAAATGTATTAACAGCGGCTAGGATTGTATTTGCTAAAAATTGGAAGAATGAGAAAATACCATTACAGGAAGAAATTATTAAGAAAATATTGGAATGTGCTGAGATGAGTAGATTGATATTTGAAATTAGAGAGCAAGAGGATAAACAATTTTATGAAATTTGGGATCTTTTTTATCAATGGCTAGATGATAAAATACGATAATAGAATATTTAGAATGCTAGACAGTAAGGAATATCTTTATTTTGCTATTTTGCTATTATTTTGTTATTTGACATTATATTTATAAAGGGTTTTTAGGATTGATTTGATATGATTATATGATTTGTTATAGAATAAACTGGTTTAAAGTATTGTTAGCTCATAAAGCATGAATAATTAAAAATATAGTCAAAAACTTCTTTTTTTAGTGATATTAGGATATATAAGTTTGGATTGACAAGTTGTTATGTAACATAATTGTAATTGAGACTACAGAATGAATGCACAAAAATGATGAATCAACTGACACACTGGATGTACATATGAGAGTTGATGTTTTTATGTTTTGTCTGTCTTGTTTGTTTGTAGAAAATTAATAAAATCTTTTTCAAAAAAAAAAAAAAGAATTCAAAATTCTCCACCGCTTTCCGATTCTTTCCAACAATTTCTTCTTAACTTCGTAGTCTTCTCCTTTCAATCACTATAATCCACACTTTCACTTCCGTCTGCCGAGCCTTTCCAGCCACGCTGGTCAAACTTTCGTGCTTTTTTTGCCACTTTTCTTTCAGGCTTCCGACAGATATTAGCACAAAAAATCACTTGCCGATCTCACTCTCTCCATTAAGCTCTTCCTGCCACCTCTTTCTCCACCAATCTTACGAACTGTCACTTACTCGCTTTTCACATCAGAGGCAATCCAGACTTTGGAGCCGCCATTGACAGGCGGCTGGCTCTTGCATGCTGGGCTCTGGAGGTCTTCTCTTTGCTGCCAGGGGGTTGCCTTCCCCCACACTGCAACTCGAGTTTCCCCCACACCGACACGAATCTCTCCGGGATTCGGGTATCCTCGAGGGATCGCACCAAGCGCAAGAAGAGATAAGCTGAAACCGCAGACGGGCTTCTGCACCTCTACACGTCCTTATCTTGCCACCGGAACCGCGCCTGTTTCAGTTTCAACACAGCCTGATTAGCACAAGCAGCTGATTGTTGGTTGGAACAGCCTCCCGACGATCAGCCGTTTCTGGCTGCAAGGATTGCCATAGCCTATTGCCACCTCTGTGCACTCCATTTTCAGCTTCCACACCCCATTTTCAGCATCTGTGTGCCCTATTTTTCCGCCCATTCTGATCCCCGTTTCCTGGAACGGCCTAAAAATAGGGTGGATGGAGGGTGAAACAAGATGCAGAGGCTGAAAATGGGGTGAGCGAAGGCAGCAATAAGTGACGGCAATCCCTGCAGCCTGAAACAGCAGAGTCAGGAGGCCAATCCAACCGACAATCAGCTGCTTGTGCTAATCAGGCTGTGCTGAAGCTGAAATAGGCTGTTTGCTGTTTGATGCAAGGAGACAAATTGCTGGGACAAATTCCTACAAGCAAACTCTATAGAAAAGACAGTAGGAAGTTGCAGTCACATGAAGTCCTCACTTAAAAATAGCAACCAGGACTATTGAAACTGCCATCGCAAAGCAACAGTTACATGACACTGCACTTTACCATTGTGTTGTTTAGCAACAGAATTCCAAGTCCCAAGGGCTATTGTAATCTGAGGACTACCACCTGTACACATTTTTACATGCATGCACACATTTTAAATTAGCTGCAAGATACTGTTGATAACAATGTACCTACCAAAAAGGGAGGTGAAAAGGGCTCCAGTCCCAGATGCCAACATCTGCTGAAGAGGAGTGATGCCCACCAGATTCACAGATGAATTTTCAGACATTGTGCTGCTCACCTATAGAAAATACAAGATCATATTGCACTTGTGTCAGAAGCATCAAGGAACTTCTGAGATGAAAGTATTAGCCAGTGACATCACCACTGCCTATGGAACATCCAGCTGGGGGCCCTTTCATGTCCTTGGCAGGAATTGGAGTGAAGGATGGGAGCTCAACCCGCCTCACTGTAGCACTCCACTTCAGTCTTGAAACAGGTTTGTTAACCTCCAACCCAGCAGCCTAACCACATGCGCCATCAAGGTCCTATAGAATACAACATTAGTGCTTTATATTTTTAATGACAATGCTACTTAAATTTGTCATAAAACAATACTTGCACCAGCATTTTCTTCCAATAAAAACAAAATCAATTTTGGTGTGTGGGATGGTGCCTACAGAAGGGAAGGTTGTCTGATGGACTGCAGTTAACAGTTTCCAGGAAAGATGAGTATATTTCAAGAGTGTCAGACTCAAGGCCTACGGGCTGGATGCCATCCTGTGGAGTGCTTAGATCCAGCTTATGGGGCTGGGCTGGAAATAGCAAAGGATTGGACATAGGGCCTCTGTTAGCAAAAATAGGGTGCAGGGACTGCAGGAGGCCCCATGTACCCCTCCTGCAGCACTCTGCCAGCCAAAATGGGATGCGGGGGGTGCAGCTGGAGGCCATCCAAGACAAAAATGGGGTGAATGGGGACTACCCACTGTCCCACATGACCCATTTTGGTCAAGCTGCTGCCCAGACTGAAAATGAGGTGTGCAGGCTGCCTAGGCCATCCCGTTTTGGCTGGCAAGCTGCTATAGGATTTGTTTGTCCTGCCTCCTCCCCCTCCCGCTGGCCCTCCAAAAAATCCAGTTTGACACCCCTGCTATTATATTTCAAGGGGGGGGGGCAAGACAAGAGAGAACACAACCTAGAGCTAAATTGTAGACTGAGCATTAGGATAGCCATTCCTAGAAATCTCTCAAAGGAACAGCATACTCTGGCAAGATTCTGTCTATTGAATATAAGCAAATAAAGAACACTTTGGCTGAAGTATTCTACCGTGTTTCCCAAAAATAAGACTCAATCTTATTTTCTTTTGGGCCGCAAAATAAGCATTTGGAGATTTTTTTTTTAATCTCAACACCTGGCCTGGCCGGGTGCTCCCCTCCCCACACACATAGGAGGCAGTGACCAGGTGGAGGCCGACTGCTGCAGGAGGTAGATGTTGGCAGGCACCCAAAGGGCATCAGTCCACATGCCTCAGATCAGCTGCAGACAGCTTTGGAGAACAGGGCTGCTGCTGCTGCCATGAGGTGGGGTGACAAAGCAAGAGAACAATCTGAACCAATGTGTGTGTGAGAGAGGGGGGGGGAGAGAGGGAGACACATACACACGCACTGCCACCAGTCCTGGTATAACTCTCTGAGGTTGGATCAGATTGCTCTCTTTCTCTCTCCCTCCCTATTTCTCTGTCTCACATACAGAGATTGGATCGGATCACTCTCTTGCTCACTCGCTCTCGCTGCAGCGGTTTCAGTGACTGGCCAGCAGGCCGCTTCTCACTCAGCCACTTTCCCTCTTTCTTCTCCCCGCTCCACCTCCTCCTCCAGACAAAAGCTCTGCTTTTTATTTGTCCATGGCAGTGTAGCCCCCAGGATTTTCTTTGACAGTGGCAGGGCTTGAGGAATGGTCAATCCCTGTTCAGGGTGCGGCGAAGGCAATCACCACCAGACCAGCCTGGTGGAGATGGAATGGTAAACTGAATGGTTCTGAAAGCAGCTGAAGGGGTTGAAATAGTTCAGACCTTCCAACTTTGCGAGATCTTTTTTGTGTGTGCGAAATTGAAAGGTCTGAACTATTTTTTTAACCAAGTTCCACAGACTATTGTTGCCTGCACACAGGCAGTGGAGAACGGAGGTAGAAAACAGGTTAATGAAGGGATGTGTAGCTGTCCTGGCTGGGGGAGGGGTGAAGATGGCTTGGCTTAAGGGCCTTTAGGTAAGCTGATATGTGGCATGTAGGGCAGCTTCCTAACCCCTGCCTTAATTCATCCTCCACCCTCACCCCATTTCGTTCCTCCAAATTCTTTGCCACTTCTCCTTGCCACCATAACAGAGAAGGAAGCTGAGCAATGCACTGGTGCGGTGGCCACAAAGCGCCCCCACTGGCTTACCTGAGTACCCTGCAACTGGGCCATCAACATCCTGGCAACTGCCTCATCTTGTGTCAGCTCCAAGTGCCCTGTCCAGGACCCCACGTGCATCACTCAGCCTCCGGCTCCATTGTAGCAGCAAGGAGAAGCAGGCCAATGGCCACATGGGGTCCTTGATGGTGTTTCTGGATCTGCTGCCGCAAGACGAGTTATCAGGAAGAAGGCCTGGCTGAAGAGCCTTCAGGTAAGCCAGTGTGGGGTGCAAGGGCAGCTCCACACCCCACCGCCTCATTGCATCCTCCATAGCTTGATTTTTATGGCTGCGCCTCACCCCAACTCATACAACCAGCTGGTGGGAAGGGATCAACTAGGTCTTATTTTGGGGCTAGGGCTTATTTTAGGTGCAGGCATTAAAATTGGGCTAGGGTTTGTTTTGGGGATGAGTTGTATTTTTAGGAAAGCACCGTACACTGTTCTTGGCTTGATGTGATATTCGGAGATACAAGTATCTAAGCCTTGGGGTGCATATATTTAAGCCGCTGACATTCAGAAAATCCTTACATTACCATATGAAGCAGATATGACCAATGTTGAGGATTCAAGATTGCCATTCCACCTTCTGAGTGGCCTTAGGAAGCTATGTAGCAATTTGCAGGTGCCTATGCATAGGGATGGGAACCATCTGAAATTCTGAAAAGCATAGCTGAAATCATGATGCTAAAATTTAACCCTTTTGCTGTCACAAGGTAGAGATGCAATATCAGGGTCTGGGGACATGTAGAGTTTGTAACGTTTCCACCTCTGATGGATAATGAAAACAATTTATAAGAGAACAAAGAAGCAAAAACAAGAAAATCATTTATTAAATGATGTTCCACAACCTGAGAAAAAGTTAAAGTCATTTTGAAAGCTGAAGATTTTACCGCCAAAAGGAAAACCAGGGCCTGCAATGAATGTGGGTCTCACTTTAAAGAGTTATAGGCAACTATAGTAAAACAAATATTGTATCCTACTGTTTACATCCATTTTGTTCTGAACAATGTCAAAGCAATTTGGTCCACATTTATTCAGAAGCAATGTAAGAAATTTATTCAGAAGCAATGTAACTTAAATCTACAAGGTCTTGCTTCAAAATTAAACTGGGGTTATAGTCATGATTTCTAAGCTTGGTTGTTTTCTTGCAGATATTTCATTACCCAAACTAAGTAACATCATCAGTGTTAGACTAGTCTGGGAAATGAAACGTCAGGAAGAAAACAACCAAGTTCAGAGAAAACAAAGGACCCCCTCATTTCAACCGCAAATATTGTCCTTTATTGAAAATTATTTACTTTATACAAGAGTAATACAAATGAATTCAGAAAATATTGGTGCATCCCTTGCACAAAAGCTTTAGATTTCAGTGCAGACTTGCAGCAATCCTGCCTAGGAAGTATTCTTTTGCATTCATTCCTAGTTGACGTGACTATTATCTGCATAGATACAGAAATGGGAGAGGCCTCCCTTCTGAGGCATTTAGTCTCTCAGAAGATGGCATAATGATGCCAGCTTAACAATGATAAGCGGCAACGTCTGGACAACTTGCAGAAAGCACAGGATAAAAGTGTAATACGTTGCCTCACTTTGTTTTAAATAAAGCTGCTCAGTTTGCTTAACTTCCAACAATAATACTATTAGCTTATTTGGAACATCTGGTATTTTTATTCTGAATAAAAATAGCTCTATTGCAGCATAAGGCATTAAATATCAGAGGTATGCATCAGGCGTCTATGGCTAAAAATGTAAATAGGAGAGCTAGGCGTGCTTAACAGTAATTCCATATAATAAGCATGAAAGCCATTTCATTAAAACAGCCCTGCAGTCCTTAAGATAATAGATTCTTCCATCTTTAAAGCCATTAAAACTAAGAAGTCAGCCAGCATGGGGCAGGACACTGAATTTTGAAAAGAAAGAGATCCAGTCACTAATTCCCACTGGTAATTGCAAGACTGCATTTACACTTGGTTCTTGTGTTTATTTCTGATAGTGGCAAGGTCATTGCACCTTTGCTTTGTTTTCCTTGACTGCCTTCCTCAGTTTTTTGGCTTTACAATCGTTATCTATTGCAAGTCTAACATAATGACTCTTTAAAACAGATTTTGCAACAGCATGAATAATTTGGCACTTTTACAATACTTGTTTTTTCTCTCTTTTTCCTAGCCTTAGTACTACTGTAATTTGAATTTTACCACCATATTCCTCCATGCTATGGCAACTGCTTCAGCCTAACTTACTGTCTTGGCATGAATCCTTTTCTTTGCTATCTGACATATCTATATGTGTGTGTGTGTGTGTTTGTGTGTGTGTGTGTGTGTGTGTGTGTGTTTGTGTATGTATGTATGTATGTATGTATGTATGTATGTATGTATATACTTGTTTTCTTAAGTTTTCACGGGTACTTACATGTATGGCATTCAGCTTTGTTCGGGTATTTTCCCACGTCATTATAGTTGTGCTTTTAAAGTTGTAGCAACGTTTCGGAAGAATCTCATCTGCCATACAGAAGCCTGATGATGGCAGATGAGATTCTGCCGAAACGTTGCTACAACTTTAAAAGTACTACTATAATGATGTGGGAAAATACCCGAACAAAGCTAAATACCATACATATGTATACATACACACATACACACACACACACACACACATAGTGTTATGCAAAAAAACATAAACAGCACACTATTAAACCAGTTCTCCATCCATAAAAAAACAGTAATTCCATGTTCAGTGCAGGTAGTTCTCAATTTATGACTGGTTGCTCAATGACCATTCAAATTTGATGGACTCAAAAAAAGTTACTTACAACCAATCCTCAAACTTATGACTGGTCATCAAGACCAGTCACATTTCAAGAGCTTGGTAACCGGCTTCCATCTTGATTCTCCTCAAATGTTAAGACTTCAAGCCTCACTGGTCCCTATCAGTTTCAGTTAGCTGTATGTTTGTGCCGAACCTTTAACAGAATCCCACGGAGATTAAAGTGGCATCAAGGGGCACAATTCCAACATTGCTTGCTACCCATTTCTATTCCCTACATCTAAGAAGAGGAACAAGAGGCACACGGCTTTGATATGTTTTCAGTAAAGTCCATCAACAAAATCATGTCAAAACTCAGCCCATATTAATCCTATGTGAAGTTATAAAGTTTATTGCTATAATCCAATAACTATAATCTATAACAGGCCTTCACAACAATGGCCCATGAAGCAGCAGTGTGTCCCATCAGCTGCTTTGAATCCACTGCCACCAAATCCTGCCTTTAGGAAGCATTTATTCATAGCTTTTTTCCACTTTGAAGGACGCATTGCTAAGAGTTTCCAAGTTCCATTGCTGCTGCTACAACCAAGCCACAACCGGTAGCTACCAAACAACTGATCAGCACACCAGCTACTCCTCTATGATTATTTCTAAGGTATCAATAGGTTTTCCTCCCTCTAATACAGGGGTGGGCAAACTTTTTGGCTCGGGGGCTGCATTGACTTTTAAAATTTGTCAGACAGGCCGGGTCAGCACAAGATTTTTTGGGAATCGTCCCCCCCTTTCCCCCCTCTTCTCCTCCTTCCCCTCCCCTCGGAGGCCCCCTGAGTCAGGAGTTGCTATCGCCAGCGCGGCTCCGAGCGGCTCCAGTCCCGCGTTGCCTCGGGAAGGGAAAGGCAAAAAGGAAGAGCCGTGGCGGTGCTTTGCAACGGCAGCAGCGGCACCAGAGGCTCAGGCTCAGCAGCTCCTGTTTTTGCCTTTTCCTTCCCAAGGCCGCATTGCGGAGGGGAAGCCCGGAGCGCCACCGGGTCGCCTCCTCCAAGCAGCCCGCCTGCCCGCCCACCGGGCTTCCCCTCCACCGCACAGCTCAGGGCCAGCCACGAGTGCCCGTGAGTTAAAAGGAAGCCAAAAGTTGCTGGGAAGTTGCTTGGGTGCTGGGAGCAGGCTTTTAAAGTGCTGCCCGAGCAGGATCGCCGAGCCGGGAAACGGGGCACCAAGGCAGGGCAAGGCTCCTCCAGCTGCAGACTAACTTTAGGTGGCTCCAAGCAGCCCGCCCCGCCCGCCGGGTGGAACCCTTCCCGCTCCTTGGCGGGAAGATGCTCCAGCCTGCAAATTTTGCCTTTGCAAAGTTTAAGCCTGGAAGCCCTGAAAAAAAAGGGGGATCGGCGGGGACTCACCTTCAGAGAAGTCGCACTCGAAGGTGATTTCGAACTCCCAGCCGAGGCCTTTGCAAAGTTTTCTTTCCTACCCCTAGATCGCTCCGCACTGTTTTGCAGCTTTGGGGACCATGCGGCACAGGGCAATATGCCACGCCCAGCAATATTTTTTCAGGGGCGGGCCAGATTGGACAGACCAACGGGCCGGATGTGGCCCGCGGGCCGTAGTTTGCCCACCCCTGCTCTAATATGTGAAATATTTAGACCCCTCACATCCCAGATGTAAACTGTTTCAACTCCTACTCTCAAAACGACGCTATAGAGCATTGCACACCAGAACTAGACACAAGGACACAAGTTTTTTCCCAAACGCCATCACTCTTGCTAAACTAATAATTCCTTCAACACTGTGCAACTATTTACTAAGTCTGCACTACTATTACTATTAATCTTCTCATCACTCCTTATCACCCATCCTCTCCCACTTGTGCTTGTATGACTGTAACTTTGTTGCTTGTATCCTTATGATTCATACTGACTGTTTCCTAGTATAATTTGATTGCTTATTGTACCCTATGACTATCATTAAGTGTTGTACCTTATGATTGACTCTTGACGAATGTATCTTTTCTTTTATTACAACCAGGACAAATTCCTTGTGTGTCCAATCTTACTTGGCCAATAAAAGAATTCTAATTCTAATTAAAAAATGCTGCATTATGTTGCTGTCATGTGGCATTTCCCATTTTTCCCATTTGCAGAGCTGGGTTGGGCGTGGCCTGTGCGTGACACATCAGGTCTGTGAGCCACCAGTTTGACACCCCTGATCTACAATATAGATTTCCAAGTATTATTTTAACCTTTTGGTCATGTTCGAATTTTGGTGATTTTATAGGCAGGTGCTCTCCATGTTACCCTCTCAAGTTTAGCTTCTTTCAATTGTTGGATGTTCAGCTTTGGATTTCCAAGTATAAAATACTAATTTCTGGTGCTTCAGTATACAAAGCTTTCATGATGTTTCTTAGTTTAGTATATACTACAGAACCCAAACCCCATAGATTTGATAAACAAATATAATTTAACATAAATCAAGTTTGTGCAAATAGAAATAGCTTCATTGAGAAGTACAGATTGGGGTGATTGTCACACAACTGACTTAGATAGCTTTAACTTTCATCATTCAATCTTTCTTCGTATCTAAATCTCCTTCTGCTGCAATCTGCTAAGAAAGAAAACAAAACAAAAAATTCCTGCTTTTTATTGACTACAGAGGCTGGTTAAATGGTTTTCAGCAAAGGAATGATAACAGCTTGCAGACTTCAAATCGGGGTGGATAAAAACTCTTTAAAAAATAAAATAAATGATTTTTTTTATTAAATCAGATTATTTTAATCGAATTTATTTTAATAAAGTAAAAATCTATCTAAAGATAGTTTTCTATTTAAGATACATTAATAATTTAGTTTATTCAGCATGAAATGAAGCTTAGTTATGTAGCAAGAGGCTGTATATTCTGAAATACTTACATTTTTGGTAAACTCATTCAATGAATCCAAACTCAGAAAGCTGAGATAGCATGCACTCTAAATAGGAAATCTTCATTTTGTTTACAAATAATAATATTAAAGATTCTAACTACTAACAAGAATGAGACCTTACATTTGTAGAGCACCTGTCATTTCAGATCCATCATGACAGCGCCTGTTAGTGGGCATCCACTCACCTGCTGTCTGACATGTCCCTCAACTTGTTGTGTCACTGCCACATCACCAGCCACACCATTGAAGAGAATGGGACTGTTGACAGAGACTTCCAGTTTGAAGGGCTTCGGCGATAAACAGAAATCCACGATTGTGTGTGGTTTCTGTATGGGCTCACCGCTGGAGCGCCCCAAGCCGGCTGGTTTTGGGGCTAAGCCACCCCATAGAGGTGGTGAAGAGGGGGAAGACCCCCAGCAGGATTGAGGAGAGCCGCATCTCTCCTCCTCAGCTGGCCATTACTCCCTTTCCCGAAGGCGGTTGCAGTGGAAGTCAGAAATGGCCATCACAAAGGAGAACTCGACCGGAAAAGAATGTGCAGGAGGAAGATAAGAAAGTTTTGGCTGACCGGGTTAAATTGTAAAAGCAACAACTAAGGTACCCTGGAATTTAAACTTACAAAAAATAACATCACTCCCAAAGAAGAGTTGGAAGCAGCAAAGGAAAGTGAAAAGGGAAAGGTTTGGCTTTTTTTTTCTTCTCTCTCCTTCCCTATACTCACAACTAAGAGACTTAAATAAGAAATCGGAAAAATCTGCTTTGACATCAATAGGCAATTAAGCTGAAAATAAAACAAAATGCCAAAAGGGATAATGAAGATTTTTGGACATTAAAAATTTTCTTTTTCATAAGCAGGAAGGGAGAGAAAAAGAATAAGAGCAGGATCTGGAAGAGGGAGGAGACTGCCTGGAATTAAAAAGAATCTACAGTAAGACTTCTAAATGATACATTTTAACTGAAACTTTGCAACTAAATAGTAACCCCAGGAAGAGGAAGTGAAAAAAAAAGAGAGCAAAAAAGAAACAGCTTGCATGTATTTGGATTATTTGGTGATCTTTGGATTTCTGGTTATTATATTTGAATGACTAAAATCAACTGGGTGGTTGTTTAAAAATTTATACAATGGCATCACTTCTGGATGAATTGAAAATGGAACTTAAAAAGTACAAAGGAGATGCACAGGAAGGGAAGGGTTCTTTTGGTTTCATTTTTCAATTCTTAGAAATGGGGATTTGGAACTATGAGAAACAACAAGAAACGACTGCAAAACAAAAAGATTGAGACAAAGAAGAAGCCATCTTTAATGAACAAGCAATTTTATATGGGGAAGGAAAAGGAAAGGGGGGAAAGAGAATGGAGAATTTAAGACTTAAAAAAACAACCAAAGAAAAGAAAAATAATTCAAAAAATAAGTATAATACTGGAAAGCAACAGAAAAGGGGAATACAGAAGAGAGAAATAGAGGTAGAGAGACAAGGGGGTAAAAAAGGGAGAGGGAAGAAGGAAACGAAATGAAGTTACAAAGGACCGGAGCAAGATATAGAGAAACAGGACCTATTTAGAGATAATGGGTGAAAATCTAACTGAAAAAGGGATTCTGTAAAGGTATATAAGATTGTATTGTTATATTAGTAATAGAAATAAACTTTAGAAAATTGGAAACAATGTATGATTAAAATGAGGGATAAAATAGTGTAATTTAGTGAAATGTTTGTGAATAAAATAAGTGAAATAAAATAAATGAGAAAATTGAATTAGGAAGGAACGGGAACATTTTAATTAGTTAATGTTTTATAAAATATAAGTGGGGGGAGGATTAACTATGGAAAACTTATAATTGTTCCCATAGAAGTATGATATTTAATTGAAAAGTAATGTTAAAGATGTTAAGACTTTAATGAATATTAATATTAATGATGGAATTGAATTGGAATAGAATGTTGTTTTAATTATATACATTTACAATTTTATTTTTTTTTAAGGATACAGTGTGTATTTTAAGAATGTACCAAGCAGAATCCGAATGGAAGTTATGTATTATATTGAATGTTATAACTTTAGGGAAAAGATATAAAGGCGTCATACTCCAATCAGTAACTACAGGAGAAATTTTGTTTAATGAGAAAAGATAACAGATAATTGAAACAGGACAGACAAAGGATATAAATACAATAATTTGAATTGAGATGAGATAATTAAAATAAAATCGAGAAAATTAAAAGAGGGGAGAAGCTATGCAGAAAATGTAAAATAGTAATAAGATATGGAATAGAATATAAAAATGAGCATGAACCTGAATTTGTGTCTGTACAAAGAAATGTAACCCGGGATTACGCTACTTTGAAAAAAGATGTTTTATTTGTATTTTTTTTCTCTTTGTGAAAACTCAATTAAAATTTACAAAAGAAAAAAAAAGAAAAGAATGGGACTGTTGATGAGTCAATAGTGGGTCAAAGGAGCTGCTGCGGGATAGAGATGACAGTTGCTCTTTAAAAATTATGATTTAAATTGAATTGATTTAAATCAAGCCTTTATAATAGTGATTTAATTCGACTTGACTTAAATCAAATCCACCCTGCTTCAGATTAGGCAAAAAAATACATTTTTTTTGTGTGTGTGTGTGTGTTATATATTAAAACACTTATTGATATGTACTGTGTTTTCCCCAAAATATGACCTACCCTGAAAGTAAGCCCCCCCTGATTTTTGGAGGTGGGCCAAATATAAGCCTACCCCCCAAAATAAGCCCTAGTGAAGTGGGTGGGCATCACCAACCCAGGAGGCAGCACTTTCCTTCCTTGTTACTTTGGCTCCTTAACCCTGGCCCGCAGATCAGCTGATCCTGTGAGGGCTGGGAGTTGTCTCTCCAGGTGCCTGGAGATGTTCCTCACCTCTACCCAGCTGCTGCTACTTGAGAAAAGGATGAAAGGGCAGGCAATTCTGAAAGATTGTGGGATGTGTGTGCTTACAGTAGAATCAAAGTACAGCCTGCTACTTTCAAGCAATCAAATGTCTGTATGCATATGTGTGTGTGTGTGTGTGTGAGAGAGAGAAAGAATGGAGGGGACTAACGAGAATTGCAGCAATGCTGTTTAAAAGGGTTTCCTCTCCACCGTTTCTTTCTCTTTGTCTTTTTCTCTGTCACACACACAGACATTTGTAGAGAAGCAGTGGAGGGCAGGCAACCAGGTAAGGGGACTGACCCTCACCCGCCTCTAGCCCATTACCTACTCAGGATGGTGCCCCAAGGCCCAGCACCTGGGTGGGCAACCTCCCACCTGGCCAATGCAACCAATGGGCTCCCTTGTAGTGCCTCTTCTCCCACGTGAAGCAGCAGTCAGTGTGGGCTCCATCTGCACGGCCATGAAGCAGGATCAGCATGGCCAATTCTTGCCCGCAGTGTTGGCAACCAGGATCAATTCAGAGCCACCATCAGCCGAGGTCAGCAGGCCATATACAGTGAGCTGAAGTCACCGCCACATGTAGCCACCACCTGGGAGGAAAAGAGTGTGCCGGAGCCCAAATGCTGAGCCTCACCAGCCTTGGAAACCAGGGATCTTTCAGGCACATTGGCCACGTAAAGGTCGTCCAAATCCCTGGGTTCTTTGCAACTTAACTGAGCCATGCAGCTGTCTGCCAAACCAAGCAGCGGGATGATGCCGGGGCTGCTTAAAAGGCTCCCCCTCCCAAACCTTCAGCGTATCCCAGGATTGCAACACTGAAGGCTCAGCAGGAACATGGGGAGGGGTTTTTTTTCTGCCTGACGCTTTCTCAGTCTGTACTGAGCTTAAGAAAAGACTGAAGGCTTGTGGGAGAGAGTCTTTTTGGCAATTGGCAGAAAAATTGCGAGGGGGATTTTCCTGCCTGTCCTCCTTTTCCTTCCTGTACTCCCGAAGCCTCCCCACTGCTTGGTTTGGGGTAGAGGCTACGCGGCTCACTCAAGTTGCAAAAAAGGCTCCATCCTGAGCCTCCAACGTTGCAATCCTGGGATACCCCCAGCTTCCGACATTGCTCTGGGGCTTGCACAGCCCTGAAGGTGGGGAGGCCATCAGGGCAGCCCCGCACAGACCCTGCCTGCTTCTGCTTTGCCTTTGCCAGGGCAGCTGGTGCTAGAAGGCACTCTCCTCAGTTGGGCAGTCCCAAGAATCATCCCAAAGCACCCCTGCTGCTTGGTTTGGGTTAGACGGCTGCACGGCTCGGTTGCTGCAAACAACCCAGGGATTTGGGCGGCCTTTATGTGGCCAGTATGCCTACAAGATTCTTGGTTTCCGAGACTGGTGAGGTTCAGCATTTGGGCTCCGGTGCATTCTTTTCCTCCCAGGTAGCAGCTGCACGTGCACAGCACCTCCAGCTCAGCCAGTGTGGCCTGCTGATCTTAGCTGGTGGCGGTTCTGACCTGATTTTGGCCACCAATGCTGCGGGCAAGAACCAGCCATACTGATCCCGCTTTATGGCCATGCAGATAGAGTCCGTACCAGCTGCTGCTTCACATGGGAGAGGAGGCACTATGAGGGAGCCCATTTGTCGTATTGGCCAGGTGGGGGTCACCCACGCAGATGCTGGGCCTTGGGCTGCCACTCTGAGCAGGCGCCGAGCTGGAGGCTGGGGAAGATCAGACCCCTTACCTTGTTTCTGGCCCTCTGCTGTTTCTCAACAAGTGTGTGTGTGTGTGTGTGTGTGTAAGAGAGAGAGAGACAGAAAGAGAAATGGTGGAGAGGAAATCTTTTCAAGCAACATTGTCTACAAATTCTTGTAAGTTCCTTCTGTCATTTCTTTCTCTCTCTCACTCTCTCTCTCTCTCTCTCTCTCTCTCATACACATAGAAATTTGATTGCTTGAAAGGGACAGGCTGCGCTTTGCTTCTACCATAAGGCTACCCCACAAGCCTTCAGCATATCCCAGGATTGCAATGCTGAAGGCTCAGCAAGAAAATGCTGTTTAGAGAACATACAGCTCAGATCAGCTGTTTTGTGGAGGACCTTCAGGCTCTAAAAGAGGCACAGATCAGCTGTTTAGTGAGGCCATGGACACCCTTAAGTGGGAGGAGCAGCTCACTGCCCCACCCTTCCCAGTACCGGAAAGAAATTGGGAAAAATATGACCTCCCCAAAATTAAGACCTGGTGCCTTTTTGGGCGATCCAAAAAAATATAAGACCGGGTCTTATTTTGGGGAAAACATGGTATCATTGAATGTATGTAGCTGTTACAAACTACACTAAACTATGGATTGTTCAATCATATTTGAATAAACTACCACTGACTGGATTCATATAATATGCTAAGTCACACACCATGGTTTATAGCCATAATGACTGGATTTACTCAATGTGATAAAATCACAAATGACGGCTTAGTGATAAAATCACAAATGATGGATGTATAAAACCTATTGCTAATAGAAACTGCTTGCAACAGGACCCCAAATATATGATTTTCTTTACTGGATAGTCAGATAAATTTATATGCTTAGATAAAAGCTTCAATTCAATTGGTAAAAAAATATTTGAATCCAACATTGATCAATTACCATTTATCATTTGTAAAAGGCAATAATGTAGAATTATATTACAATGTTACTCCCTGAGTAAGAATGTTTGTGTCACCTGTGCTCTAATTACCCTCTCCTCCCAGAAAAAACAGTGAAAGAGTAGCTATGAGGGGAATGAAAGAGGGCTTCTGATCAAAATCCTCAATATGCTGATCAAACTATAATTAAAACCAAAGTCAACAATTAATTTGGCATGACTTAGTGCTTTAATAGCTAAACTTGTTTTTATCTAGAATTCCAGATTGCACAAACAAGTAGAGAAAGGGGGAAAGGTAGTAGTTCATATTTGCTTTACTTTAAATAAAAAGTAAATATCACAAGATTATATCCGTTTATATCACAAGATTCCAAATTTCAGTCAGATTACTTGCAATAAGTTTCATGGAGCTATCCAAAAAAATAAATAGTTAGGCTTGGAAGTTTGCAAACACATATCAACAAAGTTGTTTTAAAATGTAACTCAAGTTTGCTCCTTATATAGATTTTGGAATTCTCTCACTCTAAGTCCCTTCCAATCAGGCAATTACTATTTTTCATGCAAGTTTCTCCAGAAAAAGTTGTTGTACTACTTTAGAGTCATCTCTACAATCCTTAAGAATTGCAGTAAAAACAAGCAATGTAGAAAAAAAAACTTGGAAATCATGTGTAATAAAAGGATATGAATATATTATCAAAAACAATTAAACATTTACAGTATGGTCATGGTTGAATGTCTAATTGTGCAGACTGATCTCTCCCTTTTCCAATTACTGGCATCCTGGGTTCCGTTCCAACCAAAGCATATTTTTATGGTCCTGACCTCCAAATATCTCGTGATACCATCACATAAATATCACTGTCATCTTTAAGGTCATACATTTCATTCTTGACTATAGAAGCCCAATGAAGCATACACGAATTCAAACCATAAAGAAGGAATCTGGTCAGATGCTGTTCCCAATTCTAGGCACTTATATCTTAATGTTTACTTTAAGCCTCATATGCATATATTTCTTAGACTTGGATGTTATAGTGCTCCTCTTTTCCTTTGCATCACAAGAGGTATGACAAATATATTGTAAATAATCATTTGCTAGCTAGTCTCCTCCAGAGTGGTTAACCTACAATTTTATTAATGAGTCTACCACATATGGAGGGTATTGGTTCAGGAGGGTGTTTAATTATGATCATGCTCATTAGTATTTGGCCTTCATGCAAAGGATGCTGACTATTTTAAAGCAAAAATAACAGAATACCAGAATTGGAAGTGTCCTTGGAAGTTTTCTGGTCTAAACCCCTGCTCAAGCAGGAAACCCTATACCTGTGATGGCGAACCTATGCTACGCATGCCAAAAATGGCATGCAGAGCCATCTCACGCCAGCCATTGCCCATTGCTCTTCTGGGTTTCGGTGTGCATGCTGGTCTTTGCATGTGCATTAGAAACTGGAAGATCAGGTGGCCCAGCGCACATGCGTGCACCGGGAAGCTAAGCTTCCAGTTTCCGGAGCTCCTGTGCACATCAGGGAACTGCTCTTCTGGTTTCCGGGGCATGCACACAACTCCCATTTCTGTACTTGGTGCCAAAAAGGTTAGCCACCACTGCCCTATAACATATCACACAAAGAAAATCAAAAGAATGTTTAAAAGCCTGCAATGATTTTACTGGAGAAAAATCCACTTGAACATCTATCCTATCCCTCAACAAAGTATCACATAAATATATTAACTGCCTTACAGGGAGAGCCAACGAACCTAGAAATTTATTGACAGTTAAGAACAATTAATCAGTGAATTGGCTTTCTTTCACAAGCTATGGTTGCTCCATCACTGAAGGTTTTTAAGAAAATACTGGACAACCATTTGTCAGAAATGGTATAGGGTCTCCTAATTTGAGCTGGAGGTTGGAGTAGCATACCTCCAAGGTCATACACTTATGTTTTCTGAACTTCAGCATCTACTTTTTCAAAGGTGAAAAATCGTTCAACCTTTCCTATTCTTTCAGGGGCCAGGGGTCCAAAACTGCCAAGGAGATTAATAAAAAACAATGCCCTTTTCATAATCTAGCATCTATTATACTCTAAAAATTCCCAATAATTTTCATAATTCCATACAAAATGCTGAGAACACCTTGAGAGGGCATTCAACTGGGGGAAATTGCTTTAGAAGGTAGACACGATATAATTTAACTTTTTAAGAAGATATGAGACCTAAAGGGGCATCATATAATTTTCTTTTCTTTTTTAAAAAAGTATATAATGAAGGACAGACACGTGCCTTCCGCTTAACCTAAGCTATTGGTCAATGTTACATCATACCATCTTGCATAATGGCTCTTAATTGTTACGGTTCTATTAATTACTTCGAATTAGTAGCAGCATATCCTGAATATTAGATGCTTGAGATGGACACTTGAAGGTAAGTTGTTACCTTTTATACCTCACCTGAAGACTGCCCAAAAGCATTTAACTATCATTCTAGAAAACTGTGGTAATCCAACAGGGCTCTCCCTCCGTCCCCAGGAGAGGAGCACGGCAAGTATTGTACCCCAATAAACTACACACAGTGCCCGGCCGCCCACCCATCCCAGCCGTCCAATTTTCACATTCCTGTCCTGCCTCCCACCATCTCCACTCAAGGCCCGGTGACAGGCATCCTCACGCTCAAGGCCCTTGACCCGCCTGCGCCGCACCGCCCTCCCCCCCCCCTCACCTCCTCACTCTAGCCATAAGCGCGCTTGCTACTTCTGCGCCAGACGCATCCATAAATGCATTCACGCGGCGAGGCGTCCGGATTCCGCGAGACCCACACTCGCACGAGCTCGGTCACCCGAATGTCCGGGATTGGAGAAAGAGCGACGACGTCATCGAGAAGCGCGCGCGGCAACTCGGCAGCAAGCCGCGCAGCGCTTCCCGTGGCCGAGTTTGGGAAAGGCCGCCTGCCGCCTGCCGCTTCCTGATTGGTTAGGGGAAAGGCGGGCGCAGAGGGCCGGGAGCGCCAGTGAGGCTAATAACGCCTTTGCCTCAAGCGCGGGTGCGCGCGATTTTCGGGGGAAGGAAAGAGGGGGGGAGCTTGGGTCGGGATGGAAGAACTCGATTCGTGGGCATTGGTTGCAAGTCTTCTGGGGAGACGTTTCATTTCCTATGACCGCTGATGAACAAGTCGGCGATCTAAACCAAAGATGGGTTCAGAACAAGCACTCCTTGAATGGGTCCTATTTGGGCCAATATTATGGAGATTATGATTGAATCGCTTCCAATCTTTTTAATCATGCTCTGTAGTCCATGTTAAGAAAAAATGGCGTTTGATCATTTCTTACTTATTTACTTATTAGATTTTTATCCCATCTTCATTTTTAAAATCCTAGTATTTATTCATTTTCAATCCTGCAAGCACTCTTGTGGAAATATTTTTGATTTAGAAAAAGCTAGTACATGAACTTATACATTTGGGGGGCAGAATTGCCAGTCACAAGGGACCCATAAAAACCATGTTAATCTGGCTTCACTAAAACATTTTAGTTTAGTTTAGTTTATTATCATTGCACCTCGTACAATGAAATTAAACACCACCTTCAGTGCACATCATGACCATGGAAATAAACACAAACACACATCCTTCACCCTCCACACATTGAACCGAAAACCCCTGAAAACCGCACCAATACTGCACTATATAGCAGAATTCAAAAGAGCTACTGCCCTGGGATAGAAGCTGTTTTTCAGCCTATTTGTCCTTGTTTTTATTATTCTGTACTGCCTGCTAGATGGTAATAGTTCAAAAAAAGGATGAGATGAATCTTTGAGAATGTTTTGAATTTTCTTAAGGCAGTGGGAGTTATAAAGCTCTTCCAAAGAGGGTAGAGGGTAACCAATGATCTGGGCAATGACGATAACCCTCTGAAGTGCTTTCCTATCTGCTACTGTGCAATTGGCAAACAGAGGTGCAGTAAGTTAAAATACTCTCCATGATGAAGCAGTAGCAGGTCACCAGCAGTTTTCCATCCACTTGTTGCTTCCTGAGAAGCCTCAGGTAGTATAGTCTCTGCTGGGCCCTTTTGACCAGATTTTGTCTGTACTGAATGGATGACTCCTTTGTCATCAATTTAATACCAACTTAGAAATTCCCTGATTCAGATCCAGGCCCTTCCCCTACAGTCATTTTATCACACTACTACATCAGTGCATCTGTTCATCTGTATGTATCCCTTTGGTAGATGAGCTGTTCTGAGTTGGCTCAGTTGTGATAAAGAACAATTTAGAAGCAGAACACAGAGATGAAAAGCAATGTCCAGCACACTTCAAACCCAAGAATATCCTAGGAAGAAACTTGTCAACCCAAGGATAAAACACTTGGACACAAACTGAACAACGTATTAAATGTAGTACAATGCAGTTAACCAGGTGCAGATCTGTACATTGGGGAAACAAAACAACCACGTCATAAATGCATGGCGCAACATAGAACTAACCCATCAGGACAAGATTCAGCACTCCATCTTCATTTAAAAGACAGGCCACTCTTTTGAAGACAGCAAAGTCCAGATTTTGGACAAAAAGGCCCGCTGGTTTGAAGGAGGGGTCAGAGACCATCTATGTCAAAATTGAATAGCCCTTTCTCCACAGCTAAAGGTGGGTCTAGAACTCCCAGTCTGAAATAACAGAATCTCCATTTCTAAGAGAGTACTCTAACTGACTTTGAGAACCAGTTTGGTGTAGTGATTGAGGCACCGGGGTAAAAACTGGAAGATCTTGTGTTCTTCACAAAGCAACTAGATGATCTTGCTAGGAGTAAAAAAAAACCTGACTTGAAAGCACTTTAAAAAAAAAAAAAAGGCTTATTCTCTTTCAAGCTTTGCAAGTGGAACTATTTTAAATTCAGCCTGTAACCAAGAATTGATCAAGCCTGCCAGAGTATAAAAAGGAAATCAGCTTGTGCAGGAAGATTAATGAGAGTGATATAGTTCTAGTGAAAAAGTATCAGTGTTTCTTTATAAACTCTGGTGAAATAGCCTGAAGAGTTGAACATTTACTTCACATTGGTAGCAAGGCAAATAGATCCAATTATTCTATCCACTATTGTCTTAAAACATGGTTGATGCAGGAGATATTAGAGGCCAGGTTTGATGTGTGATCAGCCTAACTATGTTCACGCTGGGCAACTCAGTGGTGATTATTTTGTTCCTGGCTAAAATGAGTTTCCCAGGGGCCACTGCACTGGTGGTCCATGTGTCTGCATTAACACCACTTTCCAGTTGACTTATGACTGAGCAACAGGCAGGTGTATTAGTTAAGCCATCCAGACCTGTTTCTTAAATTGTGCTTATGTGTGTGGATCACCTTGTTCACCTTGTTTTTGCCAAAACATTCTAGTTAGTATATGTGCTTTCTATTTATGTTTCATTATTCAGAATATTTGGTGGCAGTTGTCAACCATCAGAGTCTACCTCTGAATTCCTTCTTATTCAACCACAATTGAATTTAATGTGGTTATTATCCTTTCCTTCCTGAACTAAGTTTGCAGTTGGAAAAAACCATTTGTCCTGAAATTAAGCAGTTGTTTGGCTGGCTTAACAGGCTGGTTTCAGAGGAGGTGTGGATGCCAAATGAAAGCAGCTATGCTTACAGTCAGCTCCAACTTCAACCATATTATTTAGAACAAAAATCAGAGGCTTCAAAAGATATGAGGTGTAAATGGTTGCTTTTATCACCATTTGTACTGCATAGGCATAGAGATGATTTTACTCAACTGTTGAAACTAAGGTATTACTGGGCAATGTAATGTGCCTAGTGGACTATACCCCTGTATCCTGGTGCTTTTTTTATAAGGGGATACAAAAGGAAGAAGTGACATTGAAGAAGTGATATTTCTTTCTAGAAGAATACCTGGCATATAAGAAGAAGGTCACAGTTTGCATATCGGAACTTCTTCACTGTCTTTGAAGTTTTTCTACAAGCGATTTCAAGAGCTGGTCCTCTAGAGGAAAGTCAGTTTCATAATAGTGCAGTGGATTCAGAAGGCATAGCAAGAGATGAATGTAGATTGACCAACCCTCTTTTTATTCAGAAAACTGAAACTTTCATCAATGGTGAACTTGTTATGAGAGAAATGTTCAGTGAAAACCACATGGGGTATTCCAGAAATGGCAGTTAAATAACTTTATCAGATAAATTTGAGGTGCTATGAGTTTTCATATAATCATCAAAACTGGAGATTAAATAAATTATTTAAAGAATTTGATTGAGTACTTTAATTAAAACCTAGCAAATAACTACAAGGAGGGATCTGGGGATTGACTAGTCTGTTATACCAAGTGTCTAATGCATGACAGTCTTCCCTACTGAGCAAAAGTTCTGAATCTGTAATGAAGATGACTTCCTGACTGAGGTTTGTTTGCTTATGGCCAAAGTAATAGAACTGGAGATGTTAGGACAGCGTGAACTTGTTGACAGAGATAGCAGCATATGTCCCATAAGTTCTGACTCAATGTTCATGGAGAATGAACAACACAGGAGGACATTTCTCTGAGACAGAGAGAAAGAATCTCTCAAATAGAATCTGATCCTTGGGAACTGAACAGATATACTAAGATATGCATCTGGGTGAAGGGATAGGGTGGATTTGATTATTAGTGACATAGATGGACAGGTACAGTACATGTTGCAATTGACTACATGGTGACTTCTTTGCCTGATGTAAAGACTGTATTATGCACTCTCTCGATAGACTGGTAGATAATATTAGTGATGAGCCAACAGTTATGGTACATGTTGGCATTAATAATATCAACAAAGACAAATCAGAGATCTAGATGAAAATATAATTTGGTCTGTAGGATGGAGAAATCCAGATATTGAGAGGGCTTTATTGGTAATGTTACCTATTTCATATGTAAACCCAATTAGACCAGTAGGTTCTATGCATGGTTGTATTGGGAGGAATAATTTAAATTTTTGAAATATTCAAATATCTTTTGGACAAACAAGATTTATTGGGGGGTGGGGTTGATAACTGTTTAGAGCAGGCATGGGGAACTATGACCCTTTTATGATTTGTAGATTTCAACTCGCAGGATTCCTGAGCCAGTAATGCTGATACACAATGCTAGGATCCTTTAAGCCAAAATAGAACAGATTATACAGCTACAGTTTTGATTTTAAAACTGAGTTATGTAGAAGTGTCAAGGAACTTTTGAGATATGGTGATAGAATGCCTAGAAATAAACTGCTATCAATGAAAATTCTGCTTTCTTCTCAAAGGATTGAGATTTCATCAAACTGGATAATTAAGACCCATTGAGCAGATAAAATTGAGCACATAAAATAATTTAAATTCCTAGGTATTCATTTCAAATTTGCCAAATTCTGGGATCATCAAATAAGAGCTATGAAAGATTGAAAACTATATCTAGTGATTTGGTAGTTGGTGGGGGGACAACTTACTCCCTGCAGCAATTGAACTATTTAAGGCCAACACTGGAAACATCATAATGTTACTGTGGGGTGGGGGCTTGAAAAACCACCCGAGATTCGATATAAATCCAAGGAAAACAGCTTTATTGTAGCATCTCTGCAGAAACGGGTTCCTGCCCTGGCAGGTGGGAGGAACCCAGAGCAAAATTTTGCATTCTATTTTATACCCTAGCCTACCGCCCCATCCGAAGATGGCTTGGTTTACAATCTACCTATTGAATTTCAGTATACAATTAATTACCTAATATGGGACATTAGGAAGTTAAATGCCTCCTTAACAAGTACACATTTTCCCAGAGTTTCCCAGAGCACACCATGTGATTATTCAATGTTTCAAATTCTCCCTTTGCAGTAGAAAAGTATCCACCGGTAGTTTTTTTGTTTTTTTTTTCAGATTTGAGTCACAGCTACACAATACACAATGGATTTATTCATTTTCTCCCCTTACAATTCCCCCCTTTTCTTGTTTCACTCTTGACTCAAACTCAAGCAAATCTTCTCCAATGTTTCTCAGCATCAAATCCATGTTTTCCGTTTGCAGAATCATTATTTGTTCAAAATCCTTATCCTTAGATATTACAGCCAATACACTTTTGCTAGCTCCCTTGCAAGTAGTGATTACGTTTGGCAAGCATTGTAAACAACAGCATACTATTATTCCCATTACTACGATCATGATTATGGTAACCAGAATATCCTTAAACCAACTCCTACTGGGCAGCCATGACCACAGTGAGTTCCAAATATCTCCCAGAACATTGTCATATTCCCCAAATTCTCTCTCATGATCTGAGATTCGTTGTTCCATAACCCGGACTGTTTGGGAAATATTTATGCTTTAGTCATGTATGTAAACACAGCAATGAGTTTGTATTAGGGCACAGACTCCTCCCTCTGCTGCTAACATGATGTCTAGAGCATATCTATTCTGAAGGGCCACTTGCCTTACTTCAGACAATTCAGTGTTGATCATTTTAATCATTTTAATGGTGTCATTGAACATGGCCACTGTGAAGTTGTTCAAGGTATGAATATCCTTATTATTTAGTGCTACCCCCAAAGGTGGGAGGAGAGCCTGATATAACTGCACCCACCAAGATCCTGTCCCCAGATCCACCCTCTTGTTTCTAATCCGGATTTTTGGCAACTGGTCGAGCTTGTATACGGCAGGAAAGACGTACCCTAATGTGCAGACACCCTCCCAATCTGCAGGTACCCATCGATATCCTTTATTCCCACACAGTAACCATATACCTCCCATCAAATTATATAATCGATTCAAGGTTCGGTTTGCATAGTATGTGATCATTTCAAAATCTAGACAAGTTGCATAAGCCCTTTTTGTAATCCTGCGATTTGCTCCGACTCAGTCTGATTCCACATCCATCCACAACTCCTGTCCCTTCCTGTGAATGGATAGGTGTGTTTGCAGTCTTCCCATATCCCCATTCTTGTTGCATTTGGTAGCCGTCCGGTGCTATTAAAGCAGATAGTTGCTTTTTCTCTGAATTGTAACGAGACCGCAATTAAAGCATCCATTGGGGCCGGACCGCCCCATTTTCTCAGATGGGGGAAATGGTTCCATTTTGTCAGGTTTATAGGGACCCCATACAAAACCATTCCCTCCTTTCCTGTCCCTGGCATATGCATACATAGCCAGCAATTGGTGTAATTCAAGGTCTTAGCCATCTTATTTACATCCTTCACGAAGTTGTTACTATCCCATAAGTCAGTCCCAAAATCCCCTGTCTTCCTGACCTGTTGTGGGTAAACCAAATTCAGTCCTATGAGTCTGATCAGGATCGGCAGGAACTTCATCTCTTTAATCTCAGCTTCAAAGGTTACCCCTCCACTGGTTCAGCTCTCCAAGGCTTTTCTGGCTCAGGTGCTCTCTTCATTCGACTATAGTGTGACCATCCTCCCTCTTTGGTCCGGACAGCGGATTCAGTCGTCAGTAGCACCTGATATGGGCCTGCCCAGCTAGGCTGAAGCTTCTCACTTCTCCAAGTGTTTACTAGGATCCAATCTCCAACTTCATAGGGGTGTTGGCTTCCCGCAAGTGGTGGTCGTTGTGCCAACAATCTCTGTTTATGAAGAGAAAACAAAGACCTGGACAGTGTCTGCAAATATTTTCTCAGAAACAGATCTTTAAATTCAGGTATAGGATTTCCCAGTCTGGCTAGGTAGGGTTGCCCCATTAACATTTCAAAAGGGGAGACCCCTGTATCTTTCCTTGGACATGTTCTAATTCTAAGGAGTGCCAGGGGCAGATTCTTTGTCCAAGGCATTCCATTTTCCAATTGGAGCTTGGTCAGATGTTTCTTCAACTCGCCATTAGCTCTTTCCACCCGGCCATTGGCCTCCGGATGCCAAGGAGTATGCAAATCCCATTTCACCCCAATCGCAGCCATCACTGACTGCAAAACTTTTTGTGTAAAGTGGGTTTCTCTATCCGAATCAATTGCTTCCATCATGCCATATCTGGGGATAATTTGTTCTTACAGGATCTTGGTCACCATGGGGGCTGTTGCCCTTCTGGTGGGATATGCCTCTACCCATCCTGTTAATTGATCTTTAACCACCAATAAGTACTTCCATCCCCCCTTTTCTGGGAGCTCTCTGAAATCGATCTGAGTCCTTTGAAATGGCCAACTAACCAAAGGCCTTCCCCCCATTTCTTTCTTCCTTGCTGCCTTCTTGTTTACCGTAAGGCAGATCAAACACTTCCAGCAAATGCTCTGAGCTATTTGTCCATATTTTGAGGCTCCAGAAATGTGGTTTTACAGCCATCACCAATGCTTCTGTTCCCCGATGTCCCCGTTCATGTACTTTTTCTAGAATTTCCCTCATTACATCCCCGGGGACGACTTTCACCCCTTCTGATGTTTTCCACCCATCCTCTGTTAGTGTGCACCCTTCTCCTTCCAACTCGTCTTTCTCTTTTCCTTCCGGCTTCCAATTCTCATCCTCTTCTACTTCCAACAAGGAAATTGATACCATTACCAGCTCCAGCTCCCCTGCAGCTTCTTTTGCCCATTTGTCTGCCCACCTGTTTCCAACTACCTCTGGGGTATTCCCTTTCTGATGAGCATTCATATGCACTATTGACACTTGATTTGGCAGTTGCAGGGCCTCCAGAACCTGTTCCACAAGCTGTAATTGTTCAGATTTTTTTATGCTTTTATGTTTTGTGTTTATGTCTATTTATGTATTGTTTGTTTTGAAAATAAAACAGATGCACACAGATTGGCCATTCCCTTACTACTGGCTCCAGAGTTTTGCTCAGAAAGGCAATGGGCTGGTATTGCCCCCCCCCTTTTCTGAGCCAACACTCCTAGAGCCGTTCCCTGTGCTGCTGACACATACAGATGAAATGGGAGCTTCAAATTAGGCAAGGCCAAAACCGGTGCAGATGACAGTGCCTTCTTTAAATCCTCCCACTTCTCATCATCTCCTTCTAACCATTCTATACTCTCTCCTTTCCCTACCAACTTCCTGTGTAGGAATTGGGCTAACACAGTCTATTGGTCTACCCAAGCTCTGCAATATCCCAGCAATCTGAGGGCTTTCCTGACTTCTGTCTTATTTCTGGGAGGAGCCAAGCTCATGATCCCTTTCACCCTCTCAGGATCCAGGGACCTCACCCCCTGCTGAATATAATGCCCCAAATATTTCACCTTCCTTTCCACAAATTGGATCTTTTCCCTTGGAACTGTCAATCCTTGCTCCTTCAGCCAATTTAACAAAGCCACAGATGCTGCTCTGACTTCTCCCTCTTTCTCTCCAGTCAGCAACAAATCATCCACATATTGAATCAACGTGACCCCTTCTCCTTTCTCAAAAGACACTAACTTTTCTTCCAAAGCCTGTCCAAACAGCAAAGGGCTTTCAGTATATCCCTGGGGAAGTACTGTCCACCTTAATTGCTGTTTCCTTCCACTCTCAGGATCATTCCATTCAAATGCAAACAGGTCTCTACTTTTTTCCTCAAGGGGCACGCCCAGAAAGCATCCTTCAGATCTACTACAGTAACCCATTTGTCTTTAGGAGGGATTTGTCCCAAGATAGTATAGGGGTCGGGAACCACCGGGAATCTGGGAACCACTATGCTATTGATCCTCCTCAAGTCCAAAACCAATCTATGTTTCCCATCCTTCTTCAACAAAGCAAGTATTGGAGAATTAAAAGGTGACATAGTAGGCTCCAGCATGCTCTGTTTCAACAATCTATCAATCACAGGCTTCAACCCCTCTCTCCCCCTTCTACTCATTGGATATTTTGATGTCCAAAGCTTTGTCACCCCAGGCTGCACTTGAATCTTGATCGGCTGAATGTTCATTCGCCCTACCTTCTCATCTCCTGCCCAAACCTCATCCAAAATTGCCCTCTCATCTTCCACAGTCATCTTCCACATCCTTACTCCCTTCCCGGTATCCCACAGCTGGATACCAAACACAGGCAACAGATCTCTTCCTAGTAAATTCACTTCAGAATCAGGAATATACAGCACTTCAGCCTCAGTTACTACTTCATTCATTTCCAGTCTGATTTGTTCAAACACCCTCACAGCCTGTGGTTTTCCACTCACCCCCACTATTTTATCATTTTCCTTGATCTATGTGCACCTTTTATCGGGTCACACACAGAAGTCCGGCTTGCGCTGGTGTCTATCAGGAACAGCTGCTCCTGATGGTCAGGACCCACTGAAATGTTTACCAATGGCTCCCCGCAGGTCCTCTTAAAGGAGCCGGAACAACTCTAATCATACAATGCATAACTCCTCTCCTCCTGGTTCGTAGGACACTTGTGCGCAAAGTGTCCTTCCTTCCCACACCTAAAGCAGCTTCTGTCCATTCCAGGCTGTCTCATTCCCATCCCTCTGAAACCTCTTCCTCTTCCTCTGAAACTTCCTTGCATTCCACTTCACCTTCTTTCACCCTGGCCTCCCATTGCCCCCCTTATACAATCCACACTTTTCTTCACCTCGTTCTTAGCTGCAGCCTGACAGCTGCAACCATCATCTGTGACTTCTGTCTGGTTTTTACAGTGTCTCTGTTAACAAATACTTGTTGGGCGGTTTTCAGGAGATTTGTCATCCCAACTGCGCCCCAATTATCTAATTTTTGAATTTTCTTCTGAATATCTGGCCAGGCCCCAGTCACAAACTGCAATTTCAGCATGGATTTAAATGCAGGTGTGCTCGGGTCTACTCCAGAATATTTTACCAGGCTTTCCCTCAACTTTGTATAATAGTCACCAGGGGATTCATCTTTGCTTTGTGTTACTTCAAAGGCTTTGGTTAAATTCCTCCCCTGTGGCACAGCAATTTTGATACCATTCAATATCATTGTTTTGAGGTCCCGCATATTCCGTCTATGCTCCTCATTTTGTATATCCCAATCAGGAGTGGCCAATGGGAATTTTACATCTCCAGCAACCGCATTGTCATTCCCCAGTTGCGATCTGCGCCAGACTTCTATAGCCCCTTGTCTAATCAAATCCCTTTCTTCTGGGATAAACAGATGTTCCAAAACATACATCAATTCCGGATACGTGTAATCATTTGGTCCCAAAAATAACTCTAATTGTTCTGACACATTATTGGCATTTTTGTGAAGTCTTGGAAGGGTCTTCTTTATGTCCCGTAATTCACTTGTCTTAATTGGAAACACCACATACATTGAAACCGCGTTTCCCTGGGAATTTACTCTATTCGGGACTTCAGGAAGGGGAAAGGCAGATGCCTGAGGTTGTTCTGGAAAAGGCAAGTTTTTCATGTTTTGTTCAAATTGACGCAGTTCTCTCAGCAGCGGTTTATAAGGGGGCAGCTGCTGAGAGGGAGGGGGTGATGGCGGCAGAAGAATCGCCGCTGCTTGGTCTACCGGCGCGTTAGGCACTACCGGAGCCTGCAGAATTGGAGGAGGCAACAGATGCGTCTTATACAAGTATTCATCCAATCCCTCTTCATTCTGCTTTGTGCAATATTGTCCCGCCGGTGGGTCAGGACCCTCAAAATTTACATGAAACCACACCTCAATATATGGTAATTGCGAATTCATCTTATGTCCAATTATGTATTCTTTTAGTTGATTTATCCAATAAATACTGGTCTCCCCCTCCGGAGCCCAGTGGTATGGGAATTTAGGGACAATTAGAGGGTATTTTGGCCACCGGTTTCTACTAAGGTAGATCATATGTTTCTTCTCCAGCTCCTTCATAAAGTGTTTCAAATTCGGGGAGAACCACTGCTGGAGCAGTTGTCCCAAAGGCGAATCTACCGGAATTGATTTCCTGCCATTGTCATTTTTTTCCTGTCCCGGACAGGCTTCTTCCTAGTCTCCAAGACCCTTGCTTTGTCCTTTTCCCATCTCTACTCTTCCAGACTCCCAGAGCCTTGACTCACCAGTCCAGTCCTCCAGCAGACGCTGGATTCTCCCAGAGAGTTTAAGGACCCCTCTCTTTCAGACTCCTAGTCCTAGTCCTCCAGCAGACGCTGGATTCCCCCAGGGAGTTTAAGGACCTCTTCCTCCCTTTTTCTTTTTCTGACTGCAAATGAAAGGAACAAAGTTTTACCCGATCACTCCAGACCTCCGAGGTAGTGGATGTGTGGGCATCCCCAACTCAGGCTTTCCTCTATTCTCTTTTCGATAGTCCCAGACTATCAGCCGGCAAAACGCTGCTTCCGAGGATCATCTGGATTTCCAGTCACCTCTGGAGCCGACCAGAATTCGGCGAGGAGGCATCTCTCAACGGGAGGTCGTGGCCACTACTCACCTAGACCCTGGCTTCTGGAAGACCACCGTTGAGGCCCCTGGCTGGTTCGCCAAATTGTGGGGTGGGGGCTTGAAAAACCACCCGAGATTCGATATAAATCCAAGGAAAACAGCTTTATTGTAGCATTTCTGCAGAAACGGGTTCCTGCCCTGGCAGGTGGGAGGAACCCAGAGCAAAATTTTGCATTCTATTTTATACCCTAGCCTACCGCCCCATCTGAAGATGGCTTAGTTTACAATCTAACTATTGAATTTTAGTGTACAATTCATTACCTAATATGGGACATCAGGAAGTTAAATGCCTCCTTAACAAGTACACATTTTCCCAGAGTTTCCCAGAGTACAACGTGTGATTGTTCAACGTTTCAAATTCTCCCTTTGCAGTAGAAAAGTATCCACCGGTAGGTTTTTTTTTTTGAGATTTGAGTCACAGCTACACAATACACAATGGATTTATTCATTTTCTCCTCTTACATTACAATCTTCAATGTGCCTGTACAAAAAGTATTTCACTTTTGTTAATTTTGTTATGCTATAGCCTGATTCTACAGTTATTGAAATTCATTTTTTTCTCATTAAGCTACACTTAGTACCCCATAATGGCAAAGTGAAAACAAAATTTTAGAAATGTCTGTACATTTATTAAAAAGAAAAAACTGAAATATCACATTGCCATAAGTATTCATGCCCTTTTTGTAACAACATGAAATTTAGCTATGGTGCCTCACATTTCTCTTGATCATTGCTGACATGTTCCTACATATTGATTAGAATCTACCTGTGGTAAATTAAATTGATTGGAGATGATTTGGAAAGACACACACCTCTCTATAGAAGACTTGACAACTGATAATGCATACTGTATCAGGGCAAAAGTCGTGAGGTCAAAGGAACTGCCTGCAGAGATCAAGAGATAGGAGTATTTCAAGGCACAATAAAATTTCTGCTGCACTGAAGGTTCCTAAGAGCACAGTTGTCTCCATAATTCTCAAATGGAAGAAGTTTGGCACAACAGGACTCTTCCGGTTGCCCTGTTAAACTGAGCAATCGGGAGAAATGCCTTAATAAGAGAGGTGACCAAGAACCTAATGGTTGCTCTGAATGAGCCTCAGAGATCCTGTGTGGAGATGGGATAGAATTCCAGAAGGATAACCATCACTACAGCTTTCCACCAATCTGGGCTTTATGGCAGAGTGGCTAGACGGAAGCCTCTCTGTTAAATAGGCATGGATGAGGAAGGAGCAGGATTCAGGAATGTGAGAAACTCTTTACAAACCAGAATCAAAAAATAAAGAAGCGCGGCCAATGCCGGCTTTTTATAGTCAGCACTGTCCGACACTTTAGCCAATGACGGGGACTCAATCTTCCCGCCAGTGGCTGAAACCAATAAGTGGAGTCTGACATCAGACTCCACTTTGCATGTGACATAACTCATGTAGTATCATGCATATTTAACACTCCTCCCCTCTTAGTTCAGGCCAACCAATCACCGCATACACGGCAGACGTAGTCCTTAGGTAGGAGGGGCTTCTGGGGGTGTAACTGGGCCTGCGTGGTTCAGTTGTTCCTGACGCGGTGGCCTGAGCGGACAGGTCCGCCGCTGCTCCAGACTCTGTCTTTGGAAGCGTCTCGAAAGTTTCCGGAGGCGTGGCAGTTTCTGTTGAGCTAGAGGCCTTGGAAGTATTACACTGGACTCCTCCTCCCACAGCTAAGTCCTCCGCTGTCCTGTTCAGGATTGCCCTTGTTAATATGTGTCTATGTGAGATTTCTAATTCCCAGGGTTTTGTTGTTGCCGGAAGTGTGTTGTGTTGTTTGGCTTCATGTGGGGGTTGAACTGTGCGGCCCCGCATTTGGTCTATGTGCCTGTTCCATGTTTTTCCCCCTTCTACCTCCAGTCTGTATGATCTGGGTCCAGTACTTTTGATTATTTTTGCCAGGACCCAGGTTTCGTGTAGTTGCGTGCATACACTGTGTCTCCCAGTGTGAATGTTCTGCATTTCCCCGTGGAGTCTAGAGGGGTGTTGCTTGTATAATTTGGATGGATTCTGTCCAGAGTGGACCTTAATTTTCTGTTCATGAGCAATTCTGCTGGGCTTCTGTTTGTTGCTGCACTTGGTGTTATGTGTTCGGTTAGCAACAATTCATCAATTTTTTTCTTGACAATCGCTGGGGCCTAATTTTTTTTAGAACTTCTTTGGTCATTCTGACCATTCTCTCCACTTGCCCATTTGCCACTGGATGAGACAGCACCGATAGGGCATGTCGGATCCCCAGATGAGCAAGAAAGCTTTCGAATTGCTGTACTGTGAATTGTGGGCCATTGTCCCAAACCAGCACATTGGGTAGCCCGTGGGTGGCGAATATTTTTCACAAAGCTCTGATTGTTGCCTCAGTTGTTGTGGATTTCATGATGACCACCTCCAACCATTTAGAGTAGGTGTCGACTACGATTAGGAACATTTGTCCCTGGCAGGATCCTGCAAAGTCTATGTGTGTGCTGAGAGCTTTTCCCACTTGAGGGGGGTCTGAGGAAGGGACCGGTTGGGATTCCTGACATGGTGAGCATGTGGCAATCCAGGTCTCAATGTCTCTGTCTATCCCCAGCAACCAAATGTAACTCCTCACCAGGGCCTTCATTTTTACTATCCTGAGGTGCCCTTCATATAGCAATCCCAAAATTCTTTCCCTTAATGGTTGTGGTACCACCACCCTGTCTCCCCATAATAAACACCCCTTTAATGATGACAGCTCTAGCTGTCTGTCTTTGAAAGGCTTGAATTCCTCCTGTTCCATCTTGTTTGACCACCCTTGCCATACCCAGTTCAAACTCGTGCTAACATTTTATCCTTCACGGTGAGTCTCACGATGTCTGTTGCCATCAATAAACCCAAACGTTTTACAAGGAATATAGAAGACACAGGGGTTGGGTCTTCCACTAGGTCTGGCAGGGGGCATCTGCTGAGTGCATTGGCATGTGGAATGTTCTTCCCTGATCTGTATAGAAGGCTGTAGTTATATGCTGCCAGCAAAACTGTCCATCTTAACATCCTAGGTGATAAGATATTGGGTGTGGGTTTGTTTCCTGAGAGAATGCCAAGCAGTGGCTTGTGGTCGGTGACCAACTTGAAGTGACTGCCTTAGAGGTATTTGTGAAAACGTTTTACTCCAGCTACAGTTGTGAGGGCTTCTTTGTCTATTTGGCTGTAGTTCCTCTCAGCTTTTGACAATGTCTTAGAATAATAGCCTATGGGGGCTTCCTTTCCATTCGGTAGTCAGTACTGCCCGATAATGTAAGATGATGCGTCGCAGGTCAGCTGTAGCGGCAGGATCTTGTTATATTGCATCAGTACTGTGTCAGATGTTAAAATATCTTTTATTTTGGAGAATGCGGCATCCTCAGAGGGCCCCCACTTCCAGGTAGGATTCTTATCCAACAGTCTTCTTATCTGCTATGGTCGCCTCCTGTGGCAAGAATATGTTATAGAAGTTTAATAAGCCCAAGAATGCTTGGAGTTCACTTTTATTATGTGGGGTGGGGGCTTCCTTCATTGCTTTCAGCTTGCTGTTCATGGGTTGGATGCCTGACCCATCGATTTGGAAATTCAAGAACTTTACGCTCGGTGTGGCAATGTAGCATTTGTCCCTTTTTAACTTAAGCCCCGCTTCTTGGAATCTTTCTAATACTGTTCGGACCCTTTCCATTAGTTTGGCCTTGTCTTTGGCCGAGATTATTACATTGTCGAAGTTAGGAACTATTCCCGGCAGACCTTGTAGCAGCCTTTCCATTATGCTTTGGAAAAGGCAGGGGGATATGCTAACTTCAAATTGCAGCTGGTTGCACTTGAATGAGCCCTTGTGGGTTACAATTGTTTGGGCTTCAGCAGTGGCTGCATCCATAGGCAATTGTTGATATGTCTGTGCTAGGTCCAACTTAGCAAAAATCTTGCCCCAGCCCAACGAATGTAGTAGGTGCTGGACTACCGGTACCAGATATGCGCTCTGTTGTAGCACGAGGTTCAGGGTACTCTTGTAGTTCCCACAGATTCTGACATACCCATCGGGTTTTATAGGGGTCACTATAGGGGTCTCCCACCTCACATGGTCTACCGACTCAAGGATCCCTTAAGCCACCAGCTTGCTTAATTGCTCTTCAACCTTGGGCCGCAGAGCAAAAGGGACCCTCCAGCACTTCAGTCGGACAGGGGCTATGTTGAGGTTGAGGTTAAAACTGATCGGGTCCCCTTATACTTGCCCAGTTCGCTGTTGAAAACATCCTGGAATTCCCTCGCCAACACAACTAGGTCATTTCCACTACTTGCTCTGGTCATCGCTGTTGCATGGATGCCAGTGAGGCTGATTTGCAGCGGTGTGAACCATTCTCTCCCTAGGAGGCTGGGAAAGTCTCAGTCCACAATGGTCAGTGGTAGGGATCCCTGGAAATCTCCGTATTCCATGTGACAAATTTTCTTTCCCAGCACCGGTATTTTGTAGCCTTGGTAGTCTTTTAGTATTATCTGTTGTGGCTGGAGCTGGTTTCGGCGGATGTGGGGGTTGATCTTCTGGAGAGCTGTCCAGGAGATCATTGATATATAAGACCCGGAGTCCATTTCAATCGACCATAGGGTCCTATCAATCCTCACTTCGATGAGGAATTTGTTGGATTCAAGTTCTGTATGTCCCACATGGGCGTGTGTGTAGCTCCTGATTGTATGGTGGGTTTCTTCTCCCCGGTCGCCATCTTGTTTTTTGAATTTTGCACCAAATGTCTTTCAACCCTTGTATTGTCTGGTTGGGGAGTATGCTCTGTGGCTTGGTTTGTCCGTTGGCTGGCTCTACAAGCTTCCGCAATGTGGCCTTTCCTCTCGCATCGCCTGAAGATCACTTCCCTAAAATGGCAGATGGACTAGGGATGGTTCCCTCTGCAGCTTCCACAAGGGTTGGTTCCCTTGGCGGTTCCGGGTTTGCTGGGTTTTACCAGGTGGACATCTTCCTTTTCACTGTTGCTTTCAGAGCAGGATGGACTTCGCGGTGCCCCCCTCGTGGCACAGGTGGCATGGACCTTGCTTTTGCCCTTGACTCAGGCTGCCGAGCAGTCAGAGGCTTCCGTGGCTTTTGCTTCTTTCAGAGCCTCCTTGAACGGGACGTCCTCCCTTGTGAACAGTTTCTTCTGCAGGGTTAAATCCTTTAGGCTGAGGACTAGCCAATCCCGGATCAATTCTTCAGCATTTGAGAACTTGCAGTTCTTTGATAGTTTCCTAAGCGCCGCCACAAAATCACTTATGCTTTCTCCTTCCTTTTGGCTCTGGATGTAGAAGTCGTTCTGGTTTGCCAGGTACAATGGGGTAAGGTCGAAATGCTCCTTCAATGCTTGTTGCAGTTCGTCCCAGGAGACGTTCACCAGCTCATCTGCAATGAGGGCTTTGGTTAGTTCGTAGAGTTCCGAATCGCAATAGGTTAAAAAGTAAACCTTCTTCTTTGCATCAGATGCTGTCTGCATCCCGTTCACCTCCAGATTTAGGTTGAATCTTCCCATGTATGAGGACCACTTCTCTTTGATTGGATCGAATGGGATTGATAGGGGTTGGTGGGCCATGTTGGTTTGCTGTTGGTCTGAACAGTCGAGTTCACGATTCAACTGGAAAATGGCTGCGGTGCCCCACAAGGTCCTTTGCCTTTCTCAGAATCCCACTCTCATTGCCAGTGTTAAATGGGTGCGGATGAGGAAGGAGCAGGACTCAGGAATGTGAGAAACTCTTTATTTATAAACCGGAATCAAAAAGCAAACAAATGCAGTCAGTGCTGGCTTTTTATAACCTGCACTGTCCGACACTTCAGCCACTGGCCGGGGACTCAATTTTCCCACCAGTGGCTGAAACCAATAAGTGGACTCCATTTTGCATATGACGTAACTCATGTAGTGTCATGCATATTTAACACTCTCCTCAATGCAAAATACATGAAAGGACTCTCAGACTATGAGAAACAAGATTCTCTGGTCTGATGAAACCAGTTTGGCCTCAATTCTAAATGTTATGTCTGGAGGAAACCAGGCAACAATCATTACCTGCCCAATACCATCCCAACAGTGAAGCATGATGATAGCAGGCAGCATCATGTGTGTGGGTGTTTTTCAGCAGCAAGGACTGGGAGACAGAGCTGAGGGGAAGCTCAATGGAACAAAGTACAGAAATATCCTCAATGAAAACCTGTTCCACATTACTCAGGACCTCAGACTGGGCTGAAAGTTCACTTTCCAACATGTCAACAATCGTAAGCACACAGCAAAGACAACACAAGAGTGGCTTATGACAACTCTGTGAATATCTAGGAGTGGCCGAGCCAAATCTCTGACTTGAATCCTATTGAATATCTCTGGATGATCTGAAAATGGCTGTCCAGTGACAGTCGCCATCCAACCTGACTGAGCTTGAGAGGATTTGCAAAGAAGAATGGCAGAAAATTACCCAATCCGGGTATGCAAAACATGTCATGTCATACCCCAAAAGATTTGAGGCTGAGATTGCTGACAATGATACTCCAACAAAGTATTGAGTACTTATGCCAAAGTGATATTTCAATTTTTTTCTTTTTAAGAAATTTACAGATATTTCTAAAACTCTGTCTTCACTTTGTCATTATGGAGTAGTGAGTGCAGATTAATGAGGAAAAAATGAATTTCAACAACTGGAGAATCAGACCAAATTGATAAAAGTGAAGTGGGTAGGAATACTTTCTGAATGCACTAAATACCAAAAAGTCTTATTCAGTTATGTTTGCCTGCAGGAGAATAACCATTTTTTAAAAAAATAAAAAGAGAGAGGGTGGGAGGGAGGGAGGAAAGAAGTAAGTAAGTAAGTAAGTGATGAAACAGAAAAGAATGAGAAAACTAAATTATGCATAATGCTTGGAGATTGTTTGAAAATACAGTACAGTAATGGATTTTTAGCCACAATGATTATCTTAAATTAGGAAAGATACTACAAGTGCAAGAAATAATTTTTTTTCATGGTGAACATATAAATGAAAATGTCAGTCGGACATGAATTGGTCCGGGGGGAAATCCATGCTTTCAATCAGAAAATAATTAAAGCTCTGTGTAATACATACGTTCAGTTGTAATATATTACAATAACACATACAATATATAATGCTATAATCCTGCATTATATAAGTAGATGATGAGACCTCAATTAGAGTATTGTGTATAGTGCTGGTCACCACACCACATACATTATAAAGTTTCTACTTCTTTTGTATGCTGCAGAACTAAAAAAGGTTGAAAAATGACCATATTACTACAGTGATTGGGACTTGAGGGTCAAGAGAGGAAAAGTCATAGAATGCATATAGCAGTTAAACTGTGGAAATTGCTGCCGCTTTGAATGGTTTTAAAACAGGACTGACAAATTCATGTATAGAATAATTAGGTTATCAATAGTTAGTCATACTGAAGATTGCATATTTTCTCGTGAATTACTTAAATAATTAGCGCTGGCATATGAATGTGAAAGGGAAGCTATTACCTACCTTCTCAGACTTATGAGCTTCCCAAAGACATCCAGCATTGTAAATACAAAATGCTGCACCAGTTGGACCTATGACTTGATCCAGCAGAACCCTTCTTATGTTTTTAAATGCCCTTTACAAATATCATAACGAAAAGCCACAGCTTTGCCATTTTAATGAGATACATACACATTCCTTTCTCCACCCCAATTCTTCCTTCAATCTAATCAAATGTCTTTCAATCTTGGAAACTTTAAGATGTGTGGACGTCAGCTCCCACAAAGCTGGGGGATTGTGGAAGCTGAAATCCACACATCTTAAGATTGTCAACCTTGGGAATCTTTGGTCTAATTCACAGATTTTAATATCCCAATAATAGAATAGAGTAGAGTAGAGTAGAGTAGAGTAGAGTAGAGTAGAGTAGAGTAGAGTAGAATAGAATACTTTTATTGGCCAAGTGTGATTGGACACAGAAGATTGTCAATCTTGGGAATCTTTGGTCTAATTTACAGATTTTAATATCCCAATAATAGAATAGAGTAGAGTAGAGTAGAGTAGAGTAGAGTAGAGTAGAGTAGAGTAGAGTAGAGTAGAATAGAATAGAATACTTTTATTGGCCAAGTGTGATTGGACACAGAAGGAATTTGTCTTAGTGTAAATAATCTCAGTATACATAAAAGAAAAGATACATTCGTTAAGAATCAAGAGTTATAACGTACAACACTTAATGACAGTCATAGGGTACAATCAACAATCAAATCTTACTAGGAAACAGTCAATATAAATCGTAAGGATACAAGTGACAAAGCTACAGTCCTACAATCACAAGTGGGAGGGGATGGGTAATAAGAAGTGATGAGAAGATTAACAGTAATAGTAGTGCACACTTTGTAAATAGTTGAACAGTATTGAGGGAATATTAAAATAATAACAAATAATAACAAATAATAAAAAGGTAGTATAAAGAAAAACAACTGTGAAAAAGAAAGGCAAACAAACAATGAATTTTCTTATGGAACATCCCAGTCATCCCATTCTTTTGAATTAACTTTTTCTTCAGCAAGTAGCTTTTTACTTTACTCAGATTCTTAAATTGGAGTTCTCATCTTCCTTCTGAAATAGTCTTCATCTTGTAATTCTTTGCACAAAAGTCTGCTCTTCCATTAACTGCTAAGTTCTCTCATGCCTTTTTGTTGTAACATTGTATGGATAGTCCTCAACTTATGACAGATTGCTTAATGACCATTCAAAATTATGACCTATCTGAAAAAGGAGACTAGCGATCCAGATCTAAAGTGCTGACAATTCTGCCCTTCACTGACACTGCAGTTTGAGTGCTCAGCCACTTTTATGACCATTTGCAGCATCCTTTGGTCTCATGAGTATGTTTCATGATGATTTTACTGAAAACCAACATTTAACTCTATCTTTTGGACTATAAGACACACCAGATCATAAGACACACCTTAGTTTAGAGGAGGAAAACAAGAAAAATATAGTTTTTTTTGCCTCCATCCCATTTTTGCCCTCCCCACTCTGCAAGCCAAAAACAGGCCAAAAGGGGACCCACGGAGGCCTCTGGAGGCCAAAAATGGACCCGTTTTTTGGTCTGCAGAGTGCTTCAGGACCCCGGGAGGCCAAAAATGGAGGGTTTGGGGGGCCAAAAATGGGCCTCTATAAGATGCACAGGCATTTCCACCCACTTTTCTTTGGGGGGGGAAGACGTGCGCCTTATAGTCCGAAAAATACAGTATTTCCAGTTTTCATCAAAATCATGCCATAGTGAACAATGAGTTCGCTTAACAAACATTGTAAATCAGATTAGTCATGTGACCAAACCACTTTACGACTGTTACAACATAACCATAATGGGCTGTCCCATTACAGTTGTAATTTGAGTACTATTTCTACTACATACTAGATTATTTATCCAGGTTTGTGGGAAGAGTAATTGTTACGATAGATGTATTGTTTTATTTGGCTTAACATGTAAATATGAATAAGCCTAACTACAATGGCTCATAAATCTTGGCTTATGGCTTAACCTGATGTGTAAAGTCATCGGTTGTAGCTTATTAAACAAATCATGGCTTACCAGCATGTTTCCATCCAGTCAAGTGTAGAAACAAATGTTGAAGTTACCTTTTCTGTTACCTTCTTTCAACCTCTTCAATTATCCAGGCCCCTATTATTGAGCATTGATAGAAAAGAATTGCTGAGAAAATCTTGTTATACACATAAAATACTGAGAAAAAACCCAGACAATTACTCCCTTAAAGCATTATTTTGAGATTCTTAATTTTTGTTTTTCCTTAATTATTACCCTAGAGCTCATCCAACCCAGGAGGATTATAAACACATCAATTGTGAGGTTGGTTGTCTAGCTGGCTGCTATGGTGACAGGAGCCATACTAATACCTTAGACAGATAATCTGTCAGACTCATTGTGGAACCTTAAGGGAATCACTGAACCCATTGTTTGTCCATCTGTACAATGGGGAGAGTGTTTTTTTTCCCCTGGACATCAAGTCGGGCTGTGTTTTATAATGAACAGGTCCTCCTGCTAAACTGAGAGCTATAGGAATGAATGCCTTTTTCTACAGATAATAACAACTTAGTGTTACATTTCTACAGAGTGGAACCCAATGTGCCTGCAGATTGACTATTATCCAAAGTGCTTTTTGAGAGTTACCTGCAAACTAACAAGCGGGAGGTGATTTATAGGCCCATATTCTTTCTTGGAAGAAAATTGTACCTCAAGAGAATTTAAATGATACAACGCTGGAAACTTTATCAGAATAATCTTTTGTAAGGTAAGCTGAACTCCTTCAAACTGATCTTACCCCTGTTGACTTTATGGAGATGCCCATATTGTTTTCATGGTTTCTTTTTCAATATTAGTGTTTGTTCATTTTCAAATAATGTTTTTCAATCTAGTCTATGGCTTTAGTAATCCCTGGCAATCTTCCATTTAAACAGGCCTACTTCTGTTTAGCTTTGGGCTTTAAGCAAGATAAGTTGGAATAATATTAGTGTTAAGTTCTGCGCATGGGTGCAAGGAACGAAGACGAGACGGTGAACAGTGAACTTCAACTCTTTATTAATCATTCTGAACAGAGCAAAAACCTAGAGCAATAGCAGCCCTTTTATAGGCAAGCTGCTGCTCTAGTAACCAATAAGAGACGTGGAGTGTTAACCCCCTTAACCAATGAGAGTGGCTCGTTAACAGCCAATCAGATTCTCCTGAACGGACCAATCCAATATCGCTATTATCGGCCAATCAGAAGTGCAGGGCTAGAACCCTGCTATTTTCTAAAGCTTTTGATAAACTTTATTTAAGTGTTTTATTAGTTCATAACACCCCTTCCCCCCAGGTTCCATTTGGGGGGTGCGGTGACGTAATCTCTGAGGTAGGAAGGTTGCTTTGACTGTCTATTGGATTTACGCTGTCCCACTGGTTCTTGTCTGTAAGCCTGTTTTGGCGGGGCGTTTTCGGGCAAGTTGGGTGCCGGCGGTTCCTCGTTGGAAGACTTGGTGCCGCTAATGTTCTCGTCGTTGTCCTCTGGCCCTTGCGGGCTTGCCTCTGTTGAGGTGTTCCTCTGTGGCAAGGCCACGCCCTTCCTTGATCCTTCTTTTTTTACGCCCGATTGTTGACTTCTTTCGTTCCTGCTTTCTGCCATCTCGAAATCGGTTTCTTCGACATCCCCTCCCCCCTCAGTTTGGGAGTTACCGGAGTCGCAGAAACTAGGTTGTAGCCTCGAGCGAAGCTGATCTATATGGCGTTTCCATATTTTTCTGTCGCAGGTTTTCACCCGGTACAACCTGGGTCCAGTGGCTTGAATAACAGTGGCCTCAATCCACAATGGTTCGCCAGAAAGGTTTCTGGCAAAAACTAAATTGCCTATCTTGAACTCGTGGCATTTTCCGCTAGATCCACAAGGTTTCTCTGGCTCGTAAGATGGGTGAAGCCGGTCGAGGTGGGAGCGGAGTTTGCGTCCCATCAATAGTTCCGCTGGAGTCTTGTTGGTGATGCTATGTGGAGTGATGTGTTGGAGGAGTATTCTATTTATCTTATCTTCAATGTCCCCACAGTCCATTTTATAGAGGGTTTTTTTCACAAACTGTACCATGCGTTCGGCTCTTCCGTTAGCCGCAGGGTGCGCTGGCGAAGTTAGCGCATGGCAAATACCGCGGTCCGCTAAGTATTGTTCAAAAGGAAGCGCAGTAAACTGGGGTCCATTATTGGATACCAGAACGTCTGGCAGTCCATGCGTCGCGAATAATCTGTTCAACTTCCAGATGACCGACTCAGTTGTGGTACTCTTCATTTCGTGGATCTTGAGCCAGTTTGAATAGGCATCCACTGTTAATAGGAACGTATGTCCCTTAGTAGGTCCCGCAAAGTCAATATGGATGCGGGACCACCTCCCCGAGGTGTTTCCCATTCTGTCAGAGTTGCTTTTGGTGGGGCATTGCTAACTTCCTGGCACTTATAACAAGTCTTTACCCAGGCTTCGATCTGTTTGTCGATGCCCGGCCACCACGCGTAGCTTCGTGCGAGCGCTTTCATACGCACGATGCCAGGGTGGCCCTCATGCAGTGTTTTTAATACCGCTCGTTGTAACCGCTCTGGGACGACGACTCTCTCCCCCCACAGGATGCAGCCTTTTTGCAAAAAAAGTTCTGTTTGCCGATTCTTGAAAGGGATGAAGTCGTCAGGGGTTTGATCTACTTCGACCCAGCTAAGGACTCGCTTTAAGATAGGATCGCGTTTTGTTTCGATCGCGATATCTCTAGCTGTTAGCAGCGGTGAATGTAGCATTTCAATCTGGAGCATTCTAACGTCGATGGTTTCCGGAAGTGGTGCACGGCTCAATGCGTCAGCGTGGGGAATGGCTTTCCCTGGGTAGTGTTGCAGCTTATAATTGTACGCAGCCAAAAACTCTGACCAGCGAGTCATTCTCGGTGATAATATATAGGGGGTTGGCTTGTCTCCCGCTATAATCCCCAGCAAAGGTTTGTGGTCGGTAACAATAGTAAAAACTCGTCCATAAACATATTCATGAAACCGTTTAACAGCATACAACAGCAAAAGCCTCTTTATCGATTTGACTATAGTTACGTTCAGCCTTTGATAAAGTTCTTGAAAAATAGGCAACAGGGGCTTCACTACCGTTTGATAACACATGACTCAAAATGGCTCCTACTCCAAATGGTGACGCGTCACATGTGATTGTTAAAGGCAAAGTCTTGTTATACTGCATTAAAACAGCATCTGAAGTTAATAGGTTTTTCACTTGTCGGAACGCGTGCTCCTCTTGGTGTCCCCAAACCCAGGTTGCTTTTTTGTCGAGAAGCCGATGTAGGGGCTCGGCTATGGTCGCTTTGTGGGGCAGGAAGATGTAAAAATTAATAAGCCCCAGGAAAGCTTGGAGGTCAGTCTTATTTCTGGGTCTTGGGGCGTTCTTGATTGCTCTTAACTTGGTACTTGGAGTGAATGCCTTGTTTATCGATTAGGTACCCCAGGAACTCTACTTTATCTGTACACAGTTGACATTTATTTTTTTTAACTTTAAGGCCAGAGTCTTCAAATTTCTGGAGAACCAGTCTAAGACGCTCCTTTAGTATTTCTCTATTCGGGGCAGCAATTAAAACGTCATCAAAGTATGGTACGACCCCTTTTATTCCCTGTAATAGTCTCTCCATCAAGCTCTGAAAGATCCCTGGGGCCACGCTAACTCCGAATTGGAGTCGGTTGCACTTAAAAGCGCCTTGGTGCATAACAATCGTTTGTGCCTCTGCTGTTGTTTTATCTACAGGCAGTTGTTGGTACGCCTGTGCTAAATTCAATTTAGCGAAGACTTTTCCGCCCCCAGGGAATGGAGGAGGTGTTGTACCACCGGCACCGGGTAAGCGTTCTGTTGAAGGGCGTGATTCAGGGTGGCACGGTAGTCCCCACAAATCCTTAATGATCCATCCGGTTTGATGGGTGTTATGATTGGGGTTTCCCAAGGAGCATGGTCAGTTGATTCTAAAACACCCTGGGCTATTAATTTATCAAGCTGCTCATCAATCTTTGGTTTAAGGGCAAAAGGGACTCGACGAGGCTTAAGGCGGATGGGGGCTACTTCAGGGTTAAGGTTAAATGATATTGGGGTCCCCTTGTACTCGCCTAGTTTGTCTGCAAAGACGTCCTGGAATTCTTGGACGAGGGCCTCCTCCCAGTCGTCGCTGCTGGTTTGGTGAATGCCGGCTACCTCAATCCCAAGTGGAGCAAACCATTAAAGGCCTAACAAGATAGGCCAATCACGGTCGACGACGGTCAATGGTAAAGATGCAATACGATTTTTGAATGAGACCTGGACTAGGCTGGATCCAACGACCAGAATTCAGTTTCCTTGATAGTCCTTGAGAATGATTCTTTGGATTCTGAGGTCTTGCCGCCGGATGGCAGGGATTAATTATTTAAGGGTCTTCCAGGAAACCATTGAGAGGGATGATCCTGAAACGACTTCCATCATGCAGGGCTGGTTTTCAATGGCGACCTTCACTCAGATCTTCTTTGCATCTAATGATGATGCGTGACCAATTGTGATGGTTTGGTGTGCCTCTTCTCATTTCGATGAATGGGCTAGTGGTTTATTTCTGTAGGAGTGGTTGTTCCATTGGTGGTCCGAATGTTCCCGATTCACAGGATGACTTCCTGTGGGTTGGCGGTAGTTGGTCTCTCTCTGAAGTGGGCTGGATCCTAGCTTGCTTCTACAGACCTTTCCGATGTGGCCTCCCTTCCCACAAATATGGCAGAGCGCATCGAGGAATTTGCAGTCTGATCATAGGTGGTTTGCCCCACAACCTGCGCATTGATACTGCAGTCTCTGGTTACACTGGTGGTGTTGGTCTCATTCAGACTGGAGCCGGTTGACTTCTTCCTCATTACTTTCTAATGACGATTTGAGGTCCTCGTGGTAGGTTGCCGTTGCATGTCCCTCAAGGCGAGGTGAGGTTTCGGTGGCGAGTTGGCGGAGCAGGGCATTGGTGCGGCGCATTCAGGCAGCCGACTTCCTGGTTGCTTCTGCTGCAGTAGCTTCAGCGATGGTATCTGCAAGGCTGATGTCGCCTTTCCCCATCAGCTTACTTTGCACGTGTAGTGCATCTAAACCCAGAACTATTTGGTCTCTTAGAGCTTCTTCGAAGTTGGCAAACCCGCAGAGGCCTCCCAGATTCCGGAGATCCACATGAAATCTGCAACACTTTCTCCTTTCTGCTGGTCTCACTGGTAAAATTCATGTCTTCAGACAAGCGTTGGTACAGTAGGTGTATAGTGGGCCAGTAGGAGGGGCTTGAGGACGTCCCAGTCCATGGATTTCACCTCAGCCAGTTTCGCCAGTGCCTTAGCCATCTTAAAAACGGCAGGTCCGCAGTGAGTCAGGAATACCACTCGCTTTTTTCCAGTAGTGGCATCCTTCAAGTTGTTGGTCTCCAGAAACATCTGGAACTGGTCCATGTATGAGTCCCAGTCTTCTTGTGCCGGGTCGAATGGAGTGGGTGGTATGGTGCCGCCGGTCATGGTTTCCGCCGTTGATGCGCCTTCAGCCACATGCTCTGTTTAGTGCTCTGTAGTGTTCAGTCAGCTCTGACGTCTCCGCATCCCATCCTCGTCGCCAGTGTTAAGTTCTGCGCATGGGCACAAGGAACAGAGACGAGACGGTGAACAGTGAACTTCAACTCTTTATTAATCATTCTGAACAGAGCAAAACCCTAGAGCAACAGCAGCCCTTTTATAGGCAAGCTGCTGCTCTAGTAACCAATAAGAGACGTGGAGTGTTAACCCCCTTAACCAATGAGAGTGGCTTGTTAACAGCCAATCAGATTCTCCTGAACGGACCAATCCGATATCGCTATTATCGGCCAATCAGAAGTGCAGGGTTAGAACCCTGCTATTTTCTAAAGCTTTTGATAAACTTTATTTAAGTGTTTTATTAGTTCATAACAATTAGTATACATGCAAATTGTTCAGCCATGCAAATAGCCACTGTATAACAGAAGTAGTTAAAATACTAATTAATTCATAGTATACTTTTTTTTGTCTCAGAGGAGAATTAAAGGGGTCATAGATTCTAGGAAGGTACAAGCAAGCCCAGCGTTTCTCAGCCTTGATACCTTTAATTCCTGGAGGAATTATGTGGTTGATTTGGAATTAAAGTCTGCTTGCTGGCAAAGTGCAAACTGAATTCAGCTAGTTCTCAACTTATGACAATAATTGAGGCCAAAATTTATCTTGAGAAATTTGTTCAGTGAGTCTTGCTCCATTTTACAACTATTCTTGCTATATTTGCTAAGCGAATCACTGTAGTTGTTAAATTAATAACACGGTAAATCTGGTTTCGCCATTGACTTTGCTTGTCCGAAGTTTGAAGAATGTGATCACATGATCCCAGGACATTGCAACTGTCATAAATGTGAATCAGTTGTTGTCAAGCATCTGGATGTAAATTATATGACCACGGAGATGCTGCAATGGTCATAAGTGTGGAAAATGGTCATATAGTCACTGTTTTCAGTGCTATTATAACTTTGAATGGTCACTAAATGAACTGTTGTAAGTCGAGGATTTTATTGACACGTACATGTGAATACGGTATAATATTTGCCAAATATAGCATATCAAGGTGCTAAGAAATAAAACATTGCTAGTATTCATAGAAAAGTATAATATTAAAGGAGTAGTTAAGGAAAAATAGAATTTGCAAATATATATTTTGGAATTGTTAATTTAGCAGTGATAACCCATATGTGTTTCATATGTGTGAATTCCCTTATGAAGTAATTGAATATTGTACATAATATCACAACAGCTCTACTGTACCTGATAAATATTTGCTGGTAAAAACATGTAAAGAGTGGAAAAAAGCATGGTCAATATTTTAGTCAGCCTTTGCTTGCAGCTGATGAAATAAAATCATATTCCACTTATCATTCAAGAAATGTAATTTCAAGGTCCATGTTTAAAACTTTTATTTAGCTGAAATTGTTACTTTTGGTTCTGAAAAAGCATGGGGGGGGTTAGTTCTATCTAAGTCAGGAGAAATATCTATAGAAAGGAGGAGAAATTGGCCTTTTTATTTACAGCTGGTGAAATATATTCTGTAGTGGATGATAAACAAAATAAATCCCATGAAATGCAAAAGAAAAATACAATGATATCCTCAAAGATATTATAGAATGTAGAGGGTATAGAATCCAAACTGTATCAATACAGCCATTTTATGCAAGGAATTAGAATTATCTTATAAAATACTATGGACTTACAATTCTAGAATGCAAAGATAAGAAGGAATGTTTTTGCCCTGGACTAAAAATTATAACAATCTGAAGATGGGCAAAGCACCTTTGAAGGGCATTCCAGTGGAGAGCCCCAATAAGGAGAATTGGGTCTGGGGGCTAATTTATAGAGATTCCTTGAACTGAACACTTCTTTTTTCTTTTTTAAATCATTTATTTGACGATATAACTTACTTGGGTAATAAAATTTTCCTGGTGATGTTATCTAACGTACTTGAATAATGAAACATCTGAAAGCAATCAAACTCAGCAATAAAAACTCCACAGTTAATCTTTGAGCTATAGAGATTCTCTGCTGATTATTTAAAACAAAGATATAATTTTAAAAGTGATAATGTCAATAAGTGACAAAGATAATTTCAATTAATGCTCAATAATGCTAATAATAGATAACAATATCTGACTACGTACGTAGAGATGCTCATTTATTTATTTACTCAGTGACTCTGACTGGCAATTTTAAAAATGCATTATAAATACTAAAACCATTTTAAAACAATAAAAATAGTAAAAACACTAAAGACATCCAGATTAAATATACATGGAAGAAAGATATTTGCTCAGTTAGCAATACAGCCAGAAAATGGGACCCTTCACGCATTGAGTACAGATAGACAGACAGACAGATATAGATGATATAGTTAGAGAAAGAATAAATCTTTCAGCTGACAGTAGTGTCAAATCCACTCTTTGTTATTTATAATTATGTAATTATTACATAATTATTTGTAACTATGAAAAGGAAAGAACCTACTAAAATAATGTAGGTATTTCATTTCTGACTTGCACTTTTTTTGCTGCAAATTTTTAGTTTCCCAAATTGCTAATTAAATTGTTTAAAGTTAATTTAAAAATATATACATATATTAAATTTTATTTGCATAAACTTAGAAATCATATTTAAATGTTTATATTTGTCTTGATGTGTGATATATAGATGTACAGTATACAGGAGCCATTTTTCTGATGGATAGCAATCTTGTATGATTGTTTTTATGCTTCTTTTTTTGCCAGCACTCTGAAATGGACCTTCAAATGGGTCTGTGAGGAGGGATACATTATGACCCTCAACAAAGTGCAAAGTTGTGATTTTGGGTAAGAGTGAACATAGACTTTAAATTCAAGAGCAAAAAGGTATTAGAGATCATACTCATTCAGGAACTTATTTAAAATGCCAGGCTTGAATCTATAATTCTTATACAATAATTCTCTTTTAAAAATATATATTTTTATTTTTGACAAAATGCAAAGGGAAAAAAGTTTATATTGGATAATATTATTGGATAATAACATAAAAACAAAATGACTATGCATGAAAGCAATATAAAAAACATTATGGAAAATCTTCCTATTAATACATTCTACTCTACCCTTCAGGGGTGGGATTCAAATTTCTTAACAACTGGTTCTGTGGGCATGGCCTAATTTGTGGATGCGACTGGGTGGATGTGGCTTGCTGACTGGGCATGGCCTGGTGGTCATGTGACTGGCTGGGGTGTGGCTTGGTGGTAATGTGATTGGATGGGCGTGGCCTGGTGGTCATATGGCTGGGTGGATATGGCCAACTCAATGTCACTCAAATCAAGTGCCTCGCCTGCAGTGTTGCCAGACGTACGATAATTATCGTATTTGTACGATAATTTGGCCCTCTGTACGATGTACGATCAATAATTCCCAAAAAGGTCAAATGTACGATAATTTTACAGTTTGGCAATTTAAGAAGATAGTTGGCCTACTTTGACCCTTTTTTGTGCCTCGTGACTGTACTTTTCATGGGTTCATGCAACTTCATGAGTCTAGATCACGTGTGTGTGCGTATGCACGTGTAGTTTGTGCATACGTGATACACGCTCGCTCACGAGCTACGTACAAGTACGAGTACGAGTCGAGTCAGCTAGTCGTCGCGCGCGTCAGGCCCATTGAGGTAGTTTATTGCTGATCGTAAGTTTTGCGGGATCGTATCTTGTGGCTTCATGCCTTCAGTTCGGACATTTTCCACATGGATATATGCCTACAGTTGGTACTTCCTGTGAGATATAGAGTTTGCTATATGTACGATAATTTTCTCAAAAAAACGATAATTTTGAGTCTTGGGTACGATAATTTTACATTTTGAATCTGGCAACGCTGCTCGCCTGGGCCTTCCCCTCCCAGCCATTTCTTGTCATACCCAGCCTCAATTTATCTATAGTTCTGTAAAAATGTTGAGCATCTTTTTTTTATTTTATTATCTACATACTATAGATGTACTTTCATGGACCACCAAAAGTAGGAAATGGCTTATATACTTTGCTCAAGAGTGTGATAGGCAACAGGCTTTTAAGGGGCTGCCAGAAAGAGGGGGGGCAATGTATTTTCCAAAGCACTAGAAGGCAAACAAGAAGCAATGGATGAAAACTGAAGAAAAAGAGAAGCAAACTAAGACTAAGGAGAAATTTGCTGACAGTGAGAACAATTAATCAGTGGAACTGCTTGCCAACAGAAGTTCTGGGTGCTCCAACACTAGAGGTTTTTAAGAAAAGACTGGACAGCCATTTCTCTGAAATGATATAGGGTTCCCCCCAAGATCCCTGCTGTTATGCTGACACCTTTCCCAGGACCTCTACTCAGAGTTCGGCATCCTCCGTTTTCCTGCCTGAGCAGGAGGTTGGACTAGAAGACCTCCATATTCCCTTTCAACTCTGTTAAACACACCTGTATTTATGCTCTGGACTATTGACATGTAAACCCTGAAAAATACCTGGGCAAAAGAAAGGCAGTAAAATCACTCTAGGTGTAGGGGTAGTGTAAAATGTTAATATATAATAAGTAATGGAACAATTAAAAATAATAGCACAGAGTTCTCTCTTTCACCCTTTCCCTTCCTTCCTATTTCTTTTTCTTTCTTTTTCTTTCTCCCTATTTGTTTTTTTTCTTTCTCTTTCTTTCTCTTCCTTCCTTCCTTCCTTCCTTCCTTCCTTCCTTCCTTCCTTCCTTCCTTCCTTTCTTTCTTCCTATTTCATTTTTTTCTTTTTCTTTCTCTTTCTTTCTCTTCTTTCGTTCTTGCTCTTTCTTTCTTTCACGCCCCTTTTTTTCATGCTTTTTCTTTCTTGCTCTTTCTTTCTTGCTCTTCCTTCCTCCCCCCCCCCTTACATATACACCAAACTCTCTCTCAGGACAAACACAAAACTGGTCTGGGATGAACTGATCCGGCGAGCTCCAGAGCAGCAGACGGTGGGAGAACGAAGAAAGCAGCAGCCCCAGAACATCCATCTGCCCTCCCTTTCAGAGCACCACAGTGGTGGTGGTGGGGGGCAGTGGTGGCAAAGCAGCCCCAGGAGTTCCTGCCCTGTCTTTTGGGGCACCTCCACCACCTCTGTCAGTTTCAGCCCCAGAGCAGCAGAGAAAGCAAACGGCCCTGGCATGCTCCGGCCACTGCCATTGCTGCATCACCCTGAGGGCTGCCTGCTTGCCCATCCACTGACTGGACTGGCCCAGAAATGGCACCCCACCTTGGCCTTCTCCCGCATGGCCATCTGCTTCTGGACGTGAACCTAGGCTGCTGGTTGGAGCAAGGGGAACCACAGTGCTGGGCTCCAGCAGTGGAGAGTGTCAAGGGCATAGCTAGAATTGGAATAAAAGGCTGTGTGGCTGTGCTGGAAAGAACTGGAGCAACGCCTGGCAGCTTGGGTGAGCAGGTGTGAGCGAGGCGGCAGCTGCTCTCGCATCAATAAACTCTGGTTCTTTCTGCCAGAGATGCACAGCCTCTTCCAATTCTAGTTAAGCCCTTGGCACTCGCCGCAACAGGAGCCCAGCACTGCAGTTCCCCTTTCTCCAGCCAGCAGCCTCTGCTTGTGTCAAGAAGCAGGCGGCCAGGCGGGAGGAGGCCGAGGATGGGTGCAAGATGGGCAAGGCTTAGGGACCCCCAGAGATGGCTGGGGAGCCCCTAACATGGCTGGGCAAGGCCTGGGGAGCTCCAGAGATGACTGGGTGAGGCTCAGGGAGGCCCAGGGACAGTGGGAGAGGGGCTAGCATGTTTCACAGGTTTACCTGTGAGCAGGCAGATCGGGTTGCTCAGTTGAGGTTAGGATTAGCCTAACTCAGCTGGAAGGAACAGTGAAGAGGTTCGTGTCAGCTCCAGGCTGCTTCTCTCTCCTACTCTTGCTGAGAGAGCCTGTTCTGTATTGTTCATTAACATTCATGTAAACACCGTGCCCTGATTGGCCAGGGCGCATGACAACCGGATTGGCTGAGCGAGCCACATTGATTGGCCCGTCGCGAATCCCCGCAATTGGTGGAAACCGATTGCAGGAGATTCAAAGCGGTGCCATTGGCCGAGGCCAGCGCAGCCAGCATGATATAAGCTGCAGCTGATCCGCAGAACCCCAAGTCGATCTCGGGACTAATGAAGAGCTGAAAACTAGTCACTGACTCCTGAGCCTTCTTTCGAGTGCCTACACAACATTGGCAAAGAAGGTAGGATCGCAGAACTGATACCCACTGAGCACGTCGCACCGAGACGAGCGAAACCAACGAGATGGCCAGCATCGCGCCGCCCGCACCCTTTAACCAGGCTACTGAGGACAGGGAATCTTACATTGATCGGTTCCTGATGTTCCTGGAGAGTAGCAACCTCAAGGACGCAAATGGGCAGAAAAAAAGGGCCGTATTCCTGACATACTGCGGGCCCGCAGTGTTTAAGATGGCAAAGGCCCTTGCGATACCAAAAGATGTAAAGGTGATGGACTGGATCGACCTCAAGCCTCTGTTGCGAAGCCACTATGTTTCCGCCATGCCCACCCTCATCAGATGGCACGATTTCTACTGGCACAACCAGAGAGAGGGTGAGAGCATCAGCCATTTCGTCGCTGACCTGCGAAATCTGGGAGGCATGTGCGGCTTCACGGACATGGACGAGGCATTACGAGATCGCGTCGTCCTCGGGCTCAGGGACCCTGTCCTACAAAGCTGGCTGATGGTGAGAGGCGACATCTCCCTCACCGATGCCCTCGCCGAAGCTACCGCAGCCGAGGCAACCCGGAAATCAGCGGCCCGAATGCGGAGACCAGACACCGGAGATCAAACCATGACCTCTGAGATGACCTCAACAGCCGAGACACAGCCAGAAGCAAGCCGACAAGCAACCACCACCACCCACCATAGCGACCTCGATTCCCCCTCCAACACCACGGACGAGGAGGAGGACATCCACCGACTCCAGACAGAACAGGACCGGCGTGAGCAGTGGAGTTGTAAGTTGGGGCTAAAATGTGCCGGGTGTGGGGGTGACCATCCTCAATCGGAGTCCTGATTTTTCAATGCGATCTGCTGACAATGTGACAAGAGAGGCCACATCGCCTGAGTCTGCCAACTCAAAAGAGCCTACAGCCCCCAATGACGAGGCAGCAGTGGCCAGAGATGAGACGGCACCCCCCCCCAGAAGGAGGGACCACCAAACCGAGGGCCGTTGGAACTGGGACGGACAAGGCCGGTGAAATGGCAAGAATCAACAAAGAGAGGAGACCCAGCAGACGGTCGTCATTCATCTAGCTGGGATGCCCATAAGGTACACATGGAAGTGGGCATCGAGGGCAAGCCATGCAAGATGGAGGTGGACTCCAGGTCTTACCACTCCATGGTTGCATGGCGGAAAATCAAGCGCCTGGTGCCCGCCATCCACAAAAGGGGCCTGGAAAGCCAGAAGCTCATCCTAAAGGACTACCAAGGGAACCGCATCCCCGTAGTTGGAACAGGACACTTTGAAGTCACATTCAAGGGGCACACAGCAAGGCTTCCCCTGACAATTGTGGACAGAGACTGACCCAGCCTTTTGGGACTACAGTGGTTCGTGCCGCTCGGAATCGAAGTAACAGGCATTGACCACGTCGCAGAGGTAGACTGGGAGGAGCAACTCGCAAGGGACTTCCAGGAAGTGTTCGACGGCACCCGAGGCAAGTACCGAGGGCCCCCTATTTCCTTCAGTCTAGACCCCAGCGTTCCCCCAATATGCCTAAAACCGTGGCGAGTGCCCTTCGCACTCAGACCCAAGATTGATGAGCAGATAGAGAAGCTCATCAAACAGGGAGTCCTAGAGTCAACTGATCACGCCTGTTGAGAGAACCCCATAGTCACCCCGGTCAAGCCCGATGGGTCAGTGAGAATCTGTGGGGACTATAAGGCCACCCAAAACTGCGCATTACAACAAAGTGCTTACCCCGTCCCAGTAGTAGAGCACCTTCTGCACTCACTGGGGGGAGGCAAGGTTTTCGCGAAGCTGGACCTGACGCAAGCCTACCAACAATTACCAGTCGACGCAGAAACAGCCAAGGCGCAGACCATAGTAACCCACCGGGGGGCTTTTCGCTGCAAGAGACTCCAGTTCAGAGTCAGCGTGGCACCAGGAATCTTCCAGAGCCTCATGGAGAGACTCCTGCAAGGAATCAAGGGGGTGGTGCCCTACTTTGATGACGTGTTGGTGTCAGCGGCCAACCAAAAACAACTGGAGGGTCACCTGAGGGAGGTACTACAAAAATTCAAAGACGCGGGGCTAAAAGTCAAAAAAGAAAAATGCCAGCTACATACTGAAAGGGTCGAGTTCCTAGGGTACCTCCTAGACCAGCACGGAATTCACCCAACAGAAAAAAAAAAATCAGAGCCATCAAGGAGGCACCCAGGCCAAGGAATAAAACAGAACTGCAGGCATTTCTGGGGCTGATTAACTTCTATAATGTTTTCCTACCCCAAAAGGCGACCGCGGCGGAACCATTGCATAGGCTGTTGGACAGAACAGCCACCTGGACCTGGGGGAGATGGGAGGAAGCCACATTCAACCGAACCAAGGACCTGTTCACATCGGATGCCGTCCTCATACAATACAACGAGACCCTCCCACGAACAGTAACGTGTGACGCATCACCATTCGGAATTGGGGCAATCCTCAGCCACACACTCCCGAACGGAAATGAAACACCCATCGCCTTTTACTCAAGGACCCTATCAAAGCCCGAAAGGAACTACAGCCAACTAGACAAGGAAGCCCTGGCCATCATCGCCGCCGTAAAAAGGTTCCACGAGTACCTCTACGGCAGGACATTCTCCATCATCACCAACCACAAACCACTGTTGGGCATCCTGGCAAGAAACAAGGCCACCCCGAACATTCTATCCCTGAGAATGACAAGGTAGTCTAAGTTCCTCGCCGCCTACAGTTACCGGCTGACCCATCAACCCGGTAAGACAATCGCACACGCAGACACCTTGAGCCACACCCCATTGCCTGACCTGGAACCTGACCCGGCCCCCACAACATCCACCCTGAGCATAGAGACCTTACCCAACCTCCCCCTAACCGCGTCAGACATTGCCCACGAAACCAATAAAGATAAACGTCTGGCACGGGTGCTACAATGGGTGGGAAAAGGGTGGCCGGAAAAAGACGATGCTACAATGGGTGGAGAAAGGGTGGCCGGAAAAAGACGACGATGAGACATTCAGGACGTTTCGGAACAGACAAACGGAACTTTTTACGCAAAAGGGTTGTATACTATGGGGGGACAGGGTTGTTATTCCGGAGAAATTACAAAAAAGGGTCCTGGACTTGTTACACAAGGGGCACGGGCATTGTTAGGTCAAAAGCCCTGGCCAGAAGCTATGCCTGGTGGCCAGGGATGGACAAACAAATTGAAGCCTGGGTGGCAAGCTGTAAGCAATGCCAAGAATCCAGGCCAAGTCCACCCGCCACCCCAATCCTGGAATGGGAAACCCCCAGAGGACTATGGTCCAGGATACACATAGATTTCATTGGGCCCACAAAAGGACACACATTCTTTATAACGGTAAACGCTTACTCCAATTGGCTGGAGGTAAGCAACATGAGAACTACCACCACCGAGGCTGTCATCAAAGAACTCAACAAACTATTCTCAACCCACGGTCTCCCCAATGTAATTGTATCAGATAATGGCCCACAGTTTACCGCACTAGAATTTGAGAAATTCCTAGTGGAAAGGGGCATACGACACGCTCTGAGAGCACCGGCACATCCGACGACGAACGGTAGGGCGGAACGAATGGTCCAATTTACCAAAAAAACAATCCAAAAAATCAAAACCGGGGACATGCAAGAAAAAATAAATAAACTACTTTTTATCCAACACATAACACCTAACACAATGACAAACAATAGCCCCACAGAGCTGCTAATGGGGAGGAAACTAAGATCCCCCTAGATAGACTTCACCCCACATACAACCCCGAAAAACCCACCGACTCATCGAGCAGGCACCGAACATTCGCACCAGGAGACACAGTATATGCGAAAATCCTTAGACGGGACCCCCTCTGGATACCGGCAACGGTAACCCAGGTAACAGGTCCCCGCTCGTACCGGCTGCAAACAGTCAATGGACGAGCATGGATGTTAGGGATAACATTGTTTACTCTAACTGGTTTAGGTAAAATAATAAATATGTAATCATAATTTGTTAGTTAAAGTGTCTGCAACTTTAACTGTAGGACTGTAATTAAGGGAGTGGTTGTGAAAGCACTTCAAAAGAAGCAAGACGACAGCTTGCTCACTCTCTGGCTTTGATGATCCCTAATTACTGCATGGACTCAAGACTGCATTGCTCGAACGAGAGAGAGACAAAGGACTTATTTGTAAGTGAACTAACATAGGATATTCTACACGGACTTTGCTAACTGAATATCCTTGAATGGACTGACTAAATGATACATGACTAATGGACTGTTATTTTGACTATGCTATAAATGGAATAAACTATATTTTGATAGCACAAGCGTATCTGTTATTTTTACTGTATGTTAATAAACATACAAGCTTATCTCACTCATTTATCTGTGTGCCTATCTGACTAACGCTGCACATTCTGTTTAGCTTGTCTCCTTAACCCTGGTTGGGGAACCCAGGCTTAACACTAGTTATGGGCCCAGAGGCTGCAAAGTCAGTTTAACTAGGATAAAACAGATTTATGTAAAAAGTGAGAGTTTGTGTTGTTATACATTACAGTAAACAGACAGCTGTGTTTTATTAATTATAGTTTTATATCCATATAAAGAAAACATGGCACAAGTCAATCTACAAAGTTTGTCCCTTATATCCAAGTTGGATGGAACAAACTATGTATCATGGTCTATGAAATGTAGTCTACTTCTACGAAGAGAAGGTCTATGGAACATAATTGAAAATCCACCAAACGTAGAGGAATGGGATCCAGAGGATGATGAAGATAGACTAAAAATAGAAGAATTTATGCAGAAAAATGAACAAGCTATTTGCATAATAGGTTTAACATTAACTGACCAGCAACTTGTTCATATCCACGGAGAACAAACGGCTGTTGGATGTTGGCAGAAGCTGAAGAGAATTTATGTCCGAGATAAAGTTGGTGCTCACATAAATCTTACACGAAAGCTTTTCAGGACGCATCTCCAGATGAATGGTGAAATGCTTAGTCATTTGAAAAATATGCAAAGCATTTTTCAAGAACTGCACGAGAAAGAGCTTATTTTCTCTGAACTACACCAAGTCTACATAATTCTATCATCACTAAATGAAAGTTATGACAACTACGTCACTTCCCTTGAAATTTTGCCTAAGGAAAGTTTAACTTTAACTGATATAACTGGCAGATTGATTGAAGAGGCCAGAAGAAGACTTGAAAGACACCAGTTAAGGAGGGAGCAACCTCAAAAAGAAGATAATGAATCTCCTACTGCATACGCAATTGAAAAGTGCTTTAATTGTGGAGGAAGAGGACATTTGGCAAGATTTTGTAAAAAAGCAAAGCACCAGAACGCTGGCCAGAATACTAAAAGTCATCAAAAGATAAATAAAAATTTAGAGTTAGCCATGGATACTAACGGAGCTGTAAAAAATAATTTATGGGTAGTTGACAGTGGAGCATCCTACTGTATAACAAATGATAACAGAAATTTTATTAAAATGTCCAAGAGTACACAGCAGATATCGTTAGCCAATGGCTGGAAACTGAAAGCTAAAGGTCAAGGTATAGCATATTGTTCTTTTATAAAAGAGAATGTAAAAATGTTATATGTACCACAACTTACCGTATATACTCGAGTATAAGTCGACCCAAATATAAGCCGAGGCACCTAATTTAACCACAAAAAACTGGGAAAACTTATTGACTCGAGTATAAGTCGAGGGTGGGAAATGCAGCAGCTACTGGTAAATTTCAAAAATAAAAATAGATGCCAATAAAAACTTTCACTAGGACAGTTGAGAATAAGTTTGATGTTCACAATTTCCTCTTTGAAAGAGACCAGTAAATAGGGAACAAGAAGATGAAGAAAAAGAAGTGTGTTTTTTTCACACTTTTCACACTGAAGTGAACAAAAATGGCATCATAGGAACAAGCTTATTCTCAGCCCAAAGGTTTGTTTCTGATTTCTTCCCTGATTTAAGGGAAATTTGGGGAACGATCTCACTATCATGAAAGGTTTGATTGATTCACTAACCCAAAAGATGATGATGATGACAGTGGTAGGCAGGAGTCACTCTCTCCCTTGCAAGAAAAAACCAAGAGCCCTTCTTATGATATCTCTCTCTCTCTCTCTCCCCCTCCTCCCCCTCCTCCCGAGTGGACTGAAAGCAGCTGGAGCTGAGGAAATGAAACTGAGTGGAGCGACCTCGGCTCGCATTGCTTTCTCAGCCAAGAGCTCAGAAAAGCCTCCCCCTCCTCCTCCCCCTCCTCCCCCTCCTCCCGAGTGGACTGAAAGCAGCTGGAGCTGAGGAAATGAAACTGAGTGGAGCGACCTCGGCTCACGTTGCTTTTTCAGCCTAGAGCTCAGAAAAGCCTCCCCCTCCCATGCTTAAAAATTGCAAAGGAAACACGGAAGCAGGGAAGCGGCTGCCCAGCTTCGGAGCTCCACACCATTTTTTTTTCAGAGGGGAATCTGACTCGAGTATAAGCCGAGGGGGTTTTTTTCAGCACAAAAAATGTGCTGAAAAACTCGGCTTATACTCGAGTATATACGGTAAGTTTAATTTAATTTCAGTTAGAATTTTGATTAAACTAGGATATGTAGTTACATTTAGGGGAGATAACTGCATAATTGAAAAAGAAGAAAAGAAAATTATTGCATCTTTAAGAGGTGAATTATATGTGTAAAATGATAATGGTTTAAAGGTGGCTAACACGGTTTATGATAATAAGAAACCTCATGATGAATGTATTCACTTGTTACACCGAAGGCTAGAGCATTTAAATTTTAAAATGCTTAAGAAAACTGTTGAATTATCTAAGGGAATAAGTTTGAAACCTTGTAATAAGTATTTGCAATGTTTTGCTTGCAATCAAAGCAAGAGCAAGGTCAAACCGGCTAATAGAGTTGATGGATTTACTACCAAAGAGCCTTTAGAAGTAGTATTTGCTGATTTAATAGGTCCAAAAAAACCAAGTGTAGGAGGAGCTCGATACATACTAAGTATAATGGACCACTATTCTAGATATGGGTTTTGCTATTTAATGAAGAGCAAAACTGAAACGTATCTAAATCTCTTTAATTGGATTAAATTTGCTGAAAGGAAAACTAAAAAGAAATTAGTAACTCTTATAACAGATAATGGTACGGAATTTACAAATAATAAATTCCAGAATAGACTTAGAATGTTAGGTATTCAACATAAAAAGTCTGCACTATATAGGCCACAACATAATGCCTTTATAGAGAGACGAGGCCAAACATTACAATCAATGGCACGAACTATGATGTCTGATTCAGGATTACCTGACAATTTGTGGGGAGAAGCAATAATGTGTGGTAATCATATATTAAATAATGTTGTTAATTCAACAACAGGTGAATTACCATTCACACTGTGGCATGGTACAAAACCTGATTTAAGTTACATGCACACATTTGGAGCACCAGCATGGGTGCATATCCCTTCACAACTTAGACACAAAGGACAGCATACAGCTAAAAGATTATTTTTTGTAGGATATGAATCTAATCACAGATCTTATAGATTCTGGGAACCAGGTACATCTAGAGTTTACACCAGTGCTAGTGCTAAATTCCTAGAACATGTAGGATGGAATAGATTAGAGCAAGATTTAAATAATGAAGTAATTATTGAACCCTACAAAAGGCAGAAAGAACAGACTTGTTATAAGAAGAGTCCAATTAAAGAAGAAGTCCACGAAGAGCAAATAGGACCAGAACAAGAAGAAACAGTTGATCAGGAACAGTTATGTTGTGTATGTACCATAGTTAATAAAGTATGAGCTTGAGGTAAAGTGCAGGGTTCTGGCCCTGCACTTCTGATTGACTGTTAGGCGGCCAGATCGGATTGGTTAGTTATTAGGAATCCGATTGGCCCTTAACAGAGGATTATTATTGGTTTAAAGAGCTAGCGTTCATAGCTCGCTATTGGACAATTCTCACAAAGGTTGCCTATATAAGGCAGAGTTCACTGTTATTGTTTTGAGAAGTCACTATGCAATAAAGAGCTGAAAGTTCACATTCAAGACTGTCTCCATTTACTCCAACCCATGTCCAAGTACTTAACAGTTATAATGGTGTCAGAGCAGACTGGGACAAAGATTCAGATCCTGACTGATTCATTTAGTAAACTGGGAGAGTTTATTTATTTGTTTATTTGATTTGTTTGTCAATCACTTACAAGATAATATGTATAAATATAAACATGAGTAAGAATACAGGAAATAGATACGAATAAATGGGGACAATAGGACAGGGACAGTAGGCATGATTTTGCACTTATGCACACTTTAATTAATTGGACCAGCTGTAGTCTCTTGGCCTAACCAGATTTATAGGATTGTTCTTGAGAGGTTAGAAAGATGACATCCCTAATGTTATGTTTGGAGCATGGGCGAGAAAGAATGGAGACGAGCCTCTGGAACGGTGAACTTCAACTCTTTACATGGTGACAGCTCAAAACTCAATGGCAGTTATAGCCCTCCTTATATAGGCAACCCAATAACTATTTAACCAATAACAATCCAGGAGCACTAGCTCCCTTAAACAATATGAACACTCCGTTAATGGCCAATCCGATCCCCTGGAACGGGCCAATCCGATCCTGCCATTAACAGCCAATCAGAAGTGCAGGGCCAGAACCCTGCACTTGATTCCAAGCTCAAGATAACTTTATTAAACCTTATGCATTCACAACACCTAATATCCTATTGAGCTTCTAGAACAAGGGTTCCCAAATCCCGGCCATGGATTGATACTGTGTCATGGCTTGTTAAGAACTGGACTGCACAGCTGGAAGTGAGTGGTGGTGAACGAGTGAAGCTTCATCTGTATTTGCAGCTGCTCACCAGTGCTAGCATTACCATCTGAGCTCCACCGCATTAGATTCTCATAGGGGCCCTACTGATAGGGTTGATGCTCCTATGCCTGATGATCTGAGGTGGAGGTAAACAGTGATACTGCAGAGCGGCTGCAAATACAAATATTTCACATGCGAAGGGATTTAAGTTATAAGTTCCCTCCCACCAGTCTGTGGAAAAATTGTCTTCCATGAAAACAGTCCCTGCTAACAAAAACATTGGGGACTGCTGTCGTATAAGAAAGATACGATATCAATTATTTATTTTATTTAATTATATCAGCTGCTAAATTTTAGTGGATTTATTTCTATTACTATAATCATAATAGTAACATTTACTCCAAGCACGTGATTACCTTTAACAAACAATTCATGTGAACCAACAAGCCTATCTAACATTGTTTAAAAAATTTTTAAATGCAAATAAATTAGTATTCAGTGATGATAGAGTTATTCTTTTCTGAGCAATCGGCATTTTCTTTTATTTAAATGTATAGGTGTGGTTGCATAGTCAGTTAGATGTTAAGACTAGATTTGGTATTTTTATCTACCTATTGAATCCTTTCCAAAGATAGGGAAATATTGTGGTTTGATGGTGGTTTGATAAAGATATCATCACAGGATATAAGTTGTTCCAAGTAAAGTTGCCTTTTGATGGTGATTATGTCAATGCTAATGGTATTCAGATGGTACTACAGATGTTTTGAAATTGCATCCAGATTCTTTTACTATTGATGCTATCTTTCCTTTCTTTTGCCACAGCCATGCTATTTCTATTTGCAGGTCTTTATATTGTGATTTTCTCCAGTTCTTTTTCTTCTCTTCTGCTGTCTTCAGGTACTGCCACGTCCACTATTGAGACTTTTTTCTTTCTTAACAACAATTGTTAAGTTTGGAGTGCTATGTGGCAAGTGTTTGTATTATAATATTTTTATTCCACTTTTTAATATATTTTGTTCAATTCAAGGCAGTGAACATGCTAATTCTTCTTCCTATTTTCCCCACAACAGAAGCTCTATGAGCAGGTTGGCTAAGAAGGAACTAGCCCAAAATTACCCAGACAGATTTCATGACAAATGGATGCCTAGAATTCACCTTGTCCTGGGTTCTAGGTTAGCACTTTCTCCACTACATGAACTGGCTTTTATATTAAATGCATGACACAATATAAACATTTGGAGAATTCCTGTATATGTTAATCCTATCAAAGGGCTAAAGAAATTGCAAGATGCTTCTCTTTTGATTCTCAAGTGTATCAGGAGCAAGACTGAGCAGGTTTTTAAGGGTATGATTCACTGTGGCAAAGGTTTAGGTGTGGCAAACATTCAAACTTTCTACAGCAAAATGAAATAGCTGTTCTTCCCACTACCTCTAAGTCTGGAAGGAGACTGAGACAATTTGAAATGCTTTATTGAGACAAACTGCAGAATTCTGAAGCCTTTTCAGATAGGATTCCAAATTTCTTTGGATAGATAATTATGAATATATATAATCTTTACCTCTATTATTTCTAATTATTAAAATGATTAATAACTCAAAGTGGTACACAAATGTGTTTTCTTCAGCTGAATATTCTTCTCTGCTATATTTAAACTTCCTTCCCTATTTAGAGGTTTTTGATTTTAGATTTATTTTGTATTTCACATAATCTCAAAAGCTCAAAAGCTGAAATGAATTTAAAAAGATATAACTTACCCTTAATTGAGGCTTTGTGTCATGTCACAATGAATAGGCTTAACGACATGGGTGGATCAGGTCATTTTAAGTACCAAGGAGCCTTCGTTTCCCCAACTGTGGCACTGCTACACCCTTCCTCTTTCTGCATAGCAGCCTTCTAATACAAGCATCAGATGGTGGGATATGCCATCTTAGCCATAGTATGGTATCACTGCACTGTCGTGGCAAGCCTCTCCCAGACTAGGCCAGCTGGCTGCCTCATCATGAATGCCATCTGCATGAAGATGCCATTGCCGTACTTCAGTTCCTTGGAAGTAGCTTCCATATCTGGCCCTGTACTTTGTGCTCCTAGCTCTGTGTCTTTGTCCACATACTTTTGCCATAAATGGGATGATTATTACTTGGTGAAGACAGGATTGTTGTGGCATGCTCCCTTCTGTAGAGATGAGGACTGAATTTGGTTTATATCCTGCTGGTTTCTCAGTCACTCCAAAATAGGCTATATAGAACTGTTTGATATTGTGAGTCCTACATGCTTCCTATTCTGTGTTATAACCTAGGATCTATGATGTTTCAAAGAATTGTTGCATTGAATTAAACCCAAGAACAGGCAGCTGAAGGCAATGTGGGATGGAGCCAAGGTGGAATCCCAAAGGACAAAGTGGAGACATAATGATTTCCTTTCCAGATTAGTTTAGAAGGTTCTGCAATGATTTAGCCTGCCAATTTCTGATAATATTAACACCTCTTGTAAAGGAATACAGAAATAGCCTTGTAGAAAATATGTTGCAACCATTACAAAAATATCCATTAAGCCCAGGAAAATAGTAAGGGATAAAGAAAAACAAATTCCAGCCTGGCCCACCTTGACTCTCTTAGGTGGTAAGATGGAGACAGAAAATCTGTCACTTTTTTCAAAATTCTTTTACTTTAGGCATATCAATAGAGTTTTAGTATTGCTTGTATTACTGTTTTTTTCCCCCAAAAACTTGGTCTACGTTGAAGTACCAACAGTCTTCTTTGGCAAGATTGATGGACTAATTATGTGCCTACAGGTTGCTTTTGACTGCTAACCACATAACTAGATTTTCTCCATTATGTTTTATCTGCATCTACTTTTCTTCGGGTGCTGCTCTTCTCCTCCTCCTTTCTACCTTTCCCAGCATTGCAGCCTTTTCATAATGGGTCCAAAGTATGAACTTACATAGTCATTTGTGCCTTGAATGAGAATTCTGGGTTGGTTTATTTGATGATTCATTGATTTGACTATCTGTGGCATTCTTGTCTCCTCCAATACCAAATTCAAAAGCATCAATATTCTTCCTTACTTCTTCAGAGCATAACTTATGCTTTCATAAAGTATGCTTGCACAAGTCTTACCTTTGCAAATTTGGATACATGATGTCATTTGAAGATCTTTTCCAAAGACATCAAGCTGCTCTGTCAACTGCTATTTGACAATTATTTCTTGACTACTTGTTCCTTTATTGCTGATGGTTGATCCTAAAAGGCAGAAGCAATTTAACACTTCACTATTTTAATTCTCAGTTTAAAACTAGTTCTACTTCTTGTCTTTGACAAGAGTTTAACTTAAATGCAATGGAAGAGAAAATCCTGAGGGACTATTGTTGCTTTTGATAATTTAATTTGATAATTCTTTCTGCCAGTTTTCAGCAGGGAAAAATAACCCACCCCCTTTACATCATGACAAATGAATGTAGATCACTGAAAGGGATATAATGAATGGATATTAATGCAATAGTTTTGTCAAGTCAGAAACCAATTCCGAATTGTAGTTACTGGGTTAAAAATGTTAATAATTCCCATTAATTATCTAAGACTGTGCTTCCCAATTATTTTCCTTCCTTATCCAAAACTGCTTATCAGAAAATTGTTTTTACAGCTTATCAAAAAGTCCCTACTTAAATGTGATTGGCTTTGGGTGTTTTTACTCAAGAAAAAACACCTTTACACAATTTGGGGTAATTTGCCCAGGTTTGAGAAACACTGATTTAATCTGTTGATTATTTTCTCCTTTAATGAACAAGAACATTTCAGATCAACATTTTTTGTCTACTCTGAAGTCCTACTTACCAGCCATTCTTTATTTAAAGCAGTTTTTTACTGCCTGACTTGAGCTGATCTGAGATTTTCAAAATGTGATCTCAGATCTTGGCCTGCAAGAGTCGCCTCAAGTGAGATGGCAGCGAATAAATCAAATAAATAAATACATATATGTTCAGTGATCTACCGCAGCATGACAAGTAATTAAAAGTGCTGGGAATCATAAAGCTAAAAACATCTAGCATGGGGACATAGGCTGGAAGAGATGGTTTATTGGATGCAACTGTGCCTTATTCTGTTATTCAACGCTGTCAGTAGGTGTCACTGTTGGCTTTTAACTGCCTTAGAGACTTCTAATAGTTTTGACAAATGATTTAAAATAGGTTATGTGTCTTCAAATATTACTTCTTTTCTTCTTAATTAACTTCTGAGTTTTGTAATTAAGCTTCATATATCATTTCTGTACTTTGCCCCTTTGTACTTCCCTGCTGACTGCTCTTTTCCCTTATCTGTGGGCATTCATTGCCAGCTCTGATTTATATTCTTCCTCTTAAAAAGAAAACACCAAGAGATTAATAGATTTAACTTGTGGATTACAATGCGGTAGAGCTGATGAATGGAAGATTTAGGTCAAGGTGGTACTTCGTTCCAGCTTTCTTATTCAGCACATTGTCCCTACATTTCTAACCATTCTTGCTTGCAAAACTCTGTGACAAAGGACTGTAAACTTTCAAATTCTCTAGGATTATCTATTGCCATCTGATCAGCTAGGGTATATTTTAAAATAAAGTGTCCCCTTCTCCCTGGGCTGTAACAGCTATTTATTATCATTCTATAAAAACACACACACACACACACGCACATCTCTAGCACCAATGTTTTCTCCATATTTTCAGAAGATCTGTGCAACTTCTCTTGCTGTTTGTGTCTGCACACATATACATTGTTTTATTGGCTACTAGTTGGGTAGTCATTGTGCTAGGAAAGTGCCATTTTTTCCTGTTTTTATAAAAAAAGTCTCCACAAGGATGCTGGAAGGATAGAATGGTGGCATTTTTGGAAGCTAGTTTTCACCCTGGTTGTAAATTGCATTGCAGTGTGAAGCTTCTGTATTTGCATGTAAAGTAATGGTGGTAATAACATCAATTTACCTGAACTCAGAGAACTTAGGGCAAAAATTCAGTGTATATCGCTTATTATATTATTTATTATTATTATATATATTATCAGTGCACAAGCTGCTAATCTATAGTGAAAGAAAGTCAACCCCACTTTTTTTTTTTCAAGAAAAATTAACACTAAGCTTAGTTGTATGTATTCTTTCCTTGACATATTTAGATAAAGCAGATAATAATAAATAATTTATTGTCCCAGAAAATGGGAATTATAATAAAAGGAGACCAAAGCCATTCGAAAACCAAGTAAACTCAAAATCTCGGTGTTACAAAACAATACCAATAAAGCTTAAGCTTTCTTCTAGAGTCAAATAAACTAACGCATGACAATAAAAACAATTTAAATGATTAAAAAACACAATTCATGTAGCTGAGTTGATGCAGAGCCAATATGTACGAGAGTCCAGAAGGGGAATCAAGTACAAAAGTGCAAAGTATGTTTTAGAAAATGCCAAATATATCCTATTGCAAATAATTTTTTAGATTGTTATCTGAAAGAGGCAAACTTTTGGTTGAAGTTTGGGAAAATCTTATTTGTTATTCTTTTATATTTATAAACTGACTCAATGTTACAGACTTTGACTAATGTATAAGATTTAAGTGGTAAATCTGTCAGTACATTCACATAACACACTCAGTTATTAATCAGTGATCTGGAGGTAGGCAACCCTATAAAACAGGATATTGATTATTAACACATCCTATAAGTTGTGCTTATATATTTACACAGGTACCCATTAAAATGCTTCTTTTTGGAAAAGTGTAGGAAAAATATGAAACAGATGAGACAAGAAAAAGGAAAAAGAGATATAGCTAATTTGAGTTTTTACTGAAACCAAATATACTTCTCCATATTATATATATATATTTAATGCAAAGCATCATTCCCTTGCATCACTTCATATATTGCTCCTTGTTCTGTAAAATTCTTACTGCTCTCTTTTTGAAGATCTTATTAACTCCCTGCAACCATGACTTTCACAGGTTTCCGCATTCTCACCATTCAGTTCCGCTCCTTTTATTGTTCATGATTCAGTCTTCATTACCTGTATCATCAAACTGCCTCATCGTGTTTTATTTCATAGCAGTCATTCATTTTTATATTCAATTTACAGTCATATAGCACCCATCAGTGGTGAGATTCAAAAATTTTAACTACCGGTTCTGTGGGCATGGCTTGGTGGGCATGGCAGGGGAAGGATACTGCAAAATCTCCATTCCCTCCCCATCCCACTAACCTGCTTTCCAGCTCTGTTCTCCTGGGCAGGGTAACAAAAGAAGACCCAGATGATCAGCTGGGACTCGAGAAGCAGAGAATAGATGGGGGGTGGGCCAGTCAGAGGTGGTATTTGCCAGTTCTTCAAACTACTCAAAATTTTTGCTACTGGTTCTCCAAAACTGGTCAGAACCTGCTGAATACCACCTCTGGCATCCATTCATTCTTTACCTACCTCTTCTACTTTACTAAAAATTTAAATTCCTTATTCCCATTGCACCCAGCTACTTCTATTGACATATAGTACTCCTAGTTTTATGACAATTCATTTAATGATTGTTTGGTTACAATGGCTGAAAAAATGATTTATGATCGTTTTTCACACTTGTGATCATTGCAGTATCCCCTGGTCACATGTTCAACATTCAGATGCTTGGCAACTGGCTCATATTTATGACAATTACAGTGTCCTGGAGTCATGTGATCACCTTTTGCAAACTTCTGACAAGCAAAATCAATGGACTGAGTACAAATTATCATACAATTCTTAATTTTATTTGCTAGCAAAATGATACTTCAGATCATTTGAGTCAGATTATAGTCCTTGCTGGAAATAGAGATGCCAGATATTTAAGATAACTTTAGGAATGGCTGAAGAACAAGATTCATTACTGCTGAGGCATACTGGATAACTGATAAAGCTGAAAAACAAAAAGAACAAAACCAAGAACAACACAATTAATATGTGTTTCATTAATTATGAAGCTGTGATATATCCTCAATTAATCAGAATCTCAAAAGTTCTAATTTTCACAAGAAATCTTTTGCACTGGTTGGGAAGCCACAGTCTGGACAGAACACAATGAAATAGACTGATTCCATATCAGTAAGGAATGAAATAAAGCTGTTTACTTACTGTTCCATATTAGCATTCTTGGAATACCCTCACCTGATTGGTCCAAACAGACTGCTCTGTGATTGGCGGAAAGAACAGCAGTGATTGGCCCGTAAGGAATCAACCGCGATTGGCCACACCGATCGTGGGAGATTCAAAGAGCCATCATTGGTTGCGAGCCGCCGGCAAATCCCTATATGAAGGGCTGCCGCGGCTCGCAGGTCTAGCACAGATACTAAATAAAGATACTAAATAAATAAACATACTAAATAAAGAGCTGAACAGTCACCCTGGTCTCGAGACTCTTTTCCCGCAATCCAACACTTTTCTTATTTATTAATCTACATGCTGAAAATAGAGGGAACCTGAACGGGAAGAAAATGGGTGTACTTTTAAAACTTGAGAAAGATTGTACTATTCTGATATTACTCTATTAGTTGAAAATGCAAATAATTTAGGAACTAGTAATGAAATCATGAAGGATGGTGAAAAATTGGGACTAAGATTAAATAACAACCAATCTTAGAATTAACAGGGAAGTTACTGAAATGGTCTTTTGGAAATGATTATGCACAGGAAAGGAACTAGCAATCAAGAGATATGTCATAGAATAGCTTGGTAGGGTACCCATATAGTTTTTGGAAAATATACTGAGATATGCCTGAACTGTGCAGACAATGTTTTGCTTTGATGAAGGGTAAAAAGAACATTGAAGTGTGCAATTCTTGTTTATTGAAGTTGTTTGCTTGCAGATATTTCTTTACCCAACTAGGTAACATCATCAATGCGAATGAGTGTGTGGGATATGTTGTCTCTTATATATACATTAGTAGCTGGCCCTGCCAGTTTGGTGGAGGTGCAGTTTCCTCCTTGGTTGCTCCTTGATTATTACTTTCTGTCTGGTTGTTTGTCTAATGTTGATTCTTGGTTATCTGAGTATATTTGCTGCTGGAGGAGATATACAGGTTTTCCTCAACTTATAACAGTTTGTTTAGTGATTGTTCAAAGTTACAATAGCACTGAAAAATTTGACTTATAAGCATTTTTCACAGTTACAACTGTTATAGTACCCACATGATTATGTGATCAAAATTCAGATTCTTGGCAACAGGTTCATTTTAGGAGCGTTGCTGTATTCCAAAATCACATGATCATCTTTTGCGACCTTCTCACAAGCAAAGTCAATGGGGAAGCCAGATTTATTTAACAACTAAGTTACTAACCTATCAACTGCAGCGATCCACTTAAGAACTGTGGCAAGAAAAATGGAGCAAAACTTACTTTAAAATGTTTCACTTAGCAACAGAAATTTTGGATTCAATTGTGCTTGTAAGTTGAGAATTACCTTTATTTTGATCTTTTTCTTCTCCTCCATGCTGCATCGAGAGCTCAGGATGGGTTGACTCCTTCCTATGATGTCATAGCTGAGTCTGTACTGAGATATAAAAGCCAGCCCCCGGGAGAGACCCCAGCTTTGGCGAAGATATTTGACAGACTGAAAGGTGTCTCTGAAAGCACAAATGAATGACTTACCCTCTCCGGACAAATCAAGGGAGGGCCTGGGCTCTCTCGCAGCATAGATAGAAAGGGCGTTCAGGGTAACTTCTCCCAATGCCCATTCTCCTCCATGCTGCATCAAGAGCCCAGGATAGGACATACCAAAATTTGCATGTCCACGGGTGGGTCCTCGTCCGGCTCATCATACCAACTGTTGAACCACTCATTGAAGCACCTGTCTGCCGAAGGCTGCAGTTGCCGAGGCAAAGACATCCAGATGGTAGTATCTGATGAAAGGTGTTATGTTTGGAGCATGGGCGAGAAAGAATGGAGACAAGCCTCTGAACGGTGAAATTCAGCTCTTTATTTACATAGTGACTTCTAACATCTATAACAGTTTTAACCCGCCTTATATAGGCAAACCCCGTAACTATTAACCAATAACCAACGAGGAGCGCTAGCTCTCATAACCAATAGGAACTCTCTGTTTAAGGGCCAATCGGATTCCCCGGAGCGGGCCAATCCGATCCGGCCGTTTAACAGCCAATCAGAAGTGCAGGGCCAGAACCCTGCACTTTACTCCAAGCTCACGCTTTATTAAAGCTTTATGCATTCACAACACCCCTTCCCCTTGGCTTCTGTTTGTGGGGTGCAGTTACATAGTCCTTTAGGTAGGACAGTTGTTTTATTAGTCTTTTTGATTTTCGCTGTGTCATTTGGCTGCAATCACGCTGAGGTAGATCGTTGTTTGGCAGTGGGGCTGTTTCTGGTTCAGAGTTCATTTCCCCGTCGTTGCCCATGTTCTCTGTAATTCCCTGAGATGCAACTGTTTCCCTCTCTGGTTCCACTTCCTGAGTCTCTATTATATCGTCGTTCCCTTCGAACGGGTTTTCTTCTCCTTGGAATTCATCTTCTTCTGTACCTCCCCCCCCCTCAGTCTGGTCATAAGGGAGTTCAGGACTGCCCACCGGAAGCCGCGATCATAATTGATCGATATGGCGTTTCCATAGTCTATTGTCAAGGCATTGTACAAGGTAGGATCTTGGGCCGGTTACACGAACTACTGTCGCCTCCACCCACAATGGGTCGCCCAATAGGTTTTTAGCGTGTACCAAATCTCCTACCTGGAAGGCACGACAGCGGCCACTGGATCCTAGTGATTTTTCCGGTTCGTAAGCTGGGTGTAACCGGTCGAGGTGGGAGCGGAGTTTTCATCCCATTAGCAGTTCGGCGGGAGTTTTGTTGGTGACGCTATGCGGTGTGATGTGTTGTAAAAAAAGGATTCGATTGATCTTGTCGTCAATGTTGTCGTAGTCTACCTTCTGTAAGGTTTTCTTCACAAATTGTACCATGCGTTCTGCTTTGCCATTGGTCGCAGGGTGCACAGGCGAGGTGAGCGCATGTTGAATGCCGCGGTCAGCGAGGTACTGCTCGAATGACAGTGCTGTAAATTGGGGCCGGTTATCGGATACCAGGACGTCTGGTAGTCCGTGGGTTGCAAATAGTCTTTTCAAGGTTTTGATAACCGCCTCGGAGGTTGTAGTCATCATGTGATGAATCTCGAGCCAATTTGAATAGGCGTCGAAGGTTAGTAGAAAGGTGTGGCCTTTGGTCGGCCCTGCGAAGTCCAAGTGAATTCGGGACCAGGGTCCACTTGGTGTCTCCCATTCAGTAGGAATGGCTTTAGGTGGGGCGTTGCTCACTTCCTGGCATTTTGGACAAGCTTTAGCCCAATGTTCAATTTGCTTGTCAATGCCTGGCCACCATGCGTAGCTTCGCGCAAGGGCTTTCATTCGCACGATGCCGGGGTGGCCATCGTGCAAGGTTCTCAGAAGCACTTTTGGAGTTGTTCTGGGATAACGAGACTATCGCCCCAGATGACACAGCCTTTTTGGGAGAACAACTCGGTTTGTCGAGTCTTGAATGGTGTGAAGTCATCTGAAAATTGGTCCAATGGCCATCTGCGTTCTACCCAGCTTAGAACTCGCGCTAAGGTGGGGTCACGTTTGGTTTCTCTGGCGATATCTCGGGCGGTTAATGGCGGCGAGTTGAGTGCCTCAATTTGCAACGTGGTTACTGTTGGTGCAGGATCATCGAGAGTCTCTGGAAGCGGTGCTCGGCTCAATGTGTCGGCATGGGGAATGGCTTTCCCCAGGCGGTATTGCAGCCGATAGTTATAAGCAGCTAAGAATTCTGACCATCGAGTCATCCTAGGGGATAATATGTAGGGAGTCAGCTTATCTCTGACTATTATCCCCAATAATGGTTTGTAGTCAGTCACGATAGTAAAAGCCTGGCCATATACGTACTTGTGGAATCTTTTAACGGCTGACACAATTGCGAGGGCTTCTTTATCGATTTGTCCATAATTTCACTCAGTTTTTGAAAGTGTCTTTGAAAAATATGCAACAGGGGCTTTGTTCCCATTAGGCAGTATATGGCTTAAAATGACGCCCACTCCGAAAGGTGAAGCATCACATGTTATATTGAACGGCAAAGTCTCGTTTTACTGCATGAGTACAGAGTCAGAAGTGAGCAGTTTTTTCACGTTGCGGAACGCCTGTTCTTCTCGGTGACCCCATCACCAATTTGCTTTCTTATCTAACAACCGGTTCAGCGACCATTGCTTTATGCGGTAAAAATACATTATAAAAGTTGATGAGGCCTAGGAACGCCTGGAGATCAGCCTTGTTTAGTGGCCTGGGAGAGTTTTTTATCGCCCTTAGTTTACTTTCAGTAGGGTGAATACCCTGGCTATCAATTAGGTACCCTAAAAACTCAACACTGTCAGTACACAATTTACATTTGTTTTTTTTTACTTTAAGACCGGCCTCTTGGAATTTTTTTAGGACTAATTTTAACCGGTCCTGTAAGATTTTTTTTTGTAGGGGCCGCAATTAATACATTGTCAAAATAGGGGACCACGCCCTTAATCCCTTGTAATAACCTCTCCATAAGGCTCTGAAAAATCCCCAGGGCTATACTAACTCCGAATTGAAGCCGGGTACATTTAAAGGCACCTCGGTGCATCACAGTCATTTGTGCCAGTGCTTTTCATCAACAGGTAGTTGCTGATATGCCTGAGCTAAGTCTAATTTAGCGAAGATTTTCCCGCCCCCCAGGGAGTGGAGGAGATGCTGTACCACCGGCACTGGATATGCGTTCTGCTGTAGGGCGTGGTTCAAAGTGGCCCGGTAGTCCCCACAAATTCGGATCGACCTGTCTGGCTTAATGGGTTTTACGATTGGGGTTTCCCAGGGGGAGTGATCGATGGGCTCTAACACCCCCTGAGTTATCAGCTTGTCGAGTTGTTCATCGATTTTCGACTTTAAGGCAACGGAACTTGACGGGGCTTAAGTCGGATGGGAGCTATCTTTGGGTCTAAACTGAACAAAATCGGGGTCCCCTTGTACTCGCCTAAGCTGTCCGTGAAGACGTCTCTGAACTCCTGGATGAGGTCTCCCTCCCAGTCACTTCCGCTGACTCGGTTTATGCCGGCCACTTCAATGCCGAGTGGCGTGAACCATTGGAGGCCTAGTAGGCTAGGCCTGTCCCTATCGATGACAGTTAGTGGTAAGTACGCTGTGTGCTTCTTGAAGGAGACTCGGACTTGGCAGGAACCAACGACGAGGATTCGATTCCCCTGGTAGTCCTTGAGGATGAGTCTTTGGGAGCAGAGATCTTGGCGTTGAATCGTGGGGATGAGTTGCTTAAGGGTCTTCCAGGACACCATCGAGAGGGACGACCCCGAGTCGACTTCCATGTGGCAAGGCTGGTTCTCGATGGCTACTGTGACTCGTGTTTTCTTGGTGTCTAAAGCTAAGGCGTGACCGATAGTGATAGTATGGTGAGCCTCTTCTCTCTGCAAAACTCGATTTCTCTGGAGTGGTTTACTGGCTCTCGCCGTACAGGACGGTTTCCTGTCGATTGGCGATAGTTAGTCCCTTTTGAGGCCTGGCCGGGTCCTGGTAAGCTTCGGCAGATCCGTCCGATGTGGCCTCGCTTCCCGCACTCATGGCAGAGCACGTCGCGGAATTTGCATTCGGACCTGGCATGGTTGGCCCCACAGCCAGCGCAAGGGCGTAAAGGCTTTGGGTGGTGGTCCCGGTCGGACCGCAGTCGATGGACCCCTTCTTCGTTGCTGTCTGATGACGAAGAGAGGTCCTCGTGGTGTGTCGTTGCAAGCTGCCCTTCTCACCTGGGTAAGATGTCACTTGTCAGTGGTGATACCGGAGCGCAGTTTCGGCGTAGTTGTGCAGCCGACTTCCTGGTTGCTTCTGCTGCAGTAGCATCGGCGATGGCGTCGGCAAGGCTGATGTCGCCTTTTGCCATCAGCTTGCTTTGAACGCCTGGTGCATCTAGTCCCAGAACTATGCGATCGCTTAGTGCTTCTTCTAAATCGGCGAATCTGCAGAGGCCTCCCAAATTTTGGAGGTCTGCTATGAAGTCGGCCACGCTTTCTCCCTTTCGCTGGCTCCTCTGATAAAACTCGTGCCGTCTCACGAGCGTAGGCACGGTCGGTGCGTAGTGATCTCGTAGGAGAGGTTCGAGGTCGTCCCAATCCATCGCCTTCACTTCTCGGGGTTTTGCTAGTGCTTTAGCCATCTTAAATATGGTTGGACCGCAATGCGTTAAGAACACCGCCCGTTTCTTTCCTGGTGTGGCATCCTTTAAGTTGTTGGTTTCTAAGAACATTTGGAAGTGATCCATGTAGGACTCCCAGTCCTCCTGTACTGGATCGAACGGAGCAGGTGGTACAATGCCGCCGGACATGGTTCCGTTGTGTAGCGTCGTCTGTCACATGCTCGGTGTTCTTCGAAGTTTCATTGGTTCAGATGTCTCCACATCCCATCCTCGTCGCCAGTGTTATGTTTGGAGCATGGGCGAGAAAGAATGGAGACTAGCCTCTGAATGGTGAACTTCAGCTCTTTATTTACATAGTGACTTCAAACATCTATAACAGTTTTAACCCGCCTTATTTGGGCAAACCCCGTAACTATTAACCAATAACCAATGAGGAGCGCTAGCTCTCATAACCAATAGGAACTCTTTAAGGGCCAATCGGATTCCCCGGAGCAGGCCAATCCGATCTGGCCATTTAACAGCCAATCAGAAGTGCAGGGCCAGAACCCTGCACTTTACTCCAAGCTCACGTTTTATTAAAACTTTATACATTCACAACAAAAGGAGACGGAGATGTCCACATGGCCGCACGACAGATCTCCTCCAAAGGTGCTTGGGTCATCCAGGCAGCCGAAGTGGTCGCGTTTCTGGTAGAGTGCGTCATCAGATCTCGAGGAACCGGAAGGGCTGCAGCTTTGTAGGCCTGCTCAATGCAAGATCTGACCCACCTGCTAATAGTAGGAGAAGAGGCCTTGTGCCCCAAGTGAGAAGGGAAAAGGAAACAAAATGGCTTCCGACTTCCTGAAGGAGGAACTGCGCTTAATGTATATTGTAAGAGCCCTACCTACGAATAGCGAGTGCCACTGCTGCTCTAAGTCATGGTGCAGGAGGGGGCAGCATAGATAGAAAGGGCATTCAGGGTAACCTCTACCAATGCCCATTTCCTTCCTGTTTTTTTATTGTCTCTCTTTAAATGGGGTGCAAATGTGGTTTAGCTTTATGTGTCTATTAATGGTTCATTTGTCTTTAGGTGTCTATGAATGGTTCATTTGTTTGTTTTCAGGAATTTCTCTGAAATTTTTGGATTTGGTGTGGTCTAAGATGTTAATAGTTTCCCAGTTGAAACTATCGTTGAGCCTGTCCATTTGTTGTGAGCTTTTGTACTAAATTGAGAGTTTTGAGCTTTGGTGTTGGAGAAGATCCCTAAGAGTACGATGGACTTAAGTTAGTAATCACTCATTTAGCAATCACTGAAACTTATGACAGTGCTGCATGAGTGGTATTTATTACTGGTCCTCAAAGTTCAGGCCATTTGCAATGTCCCTGCAGTCACATGATCATGATTTGGGCTTTTAGCAACTGGCCTATATTCCTGATCACGACAGCTTCCTGCATTCACAATCATGTGATGGCTTCCCACAAGTAAAGTCAATAGGGATGCTGGCAGGAAATAGGTAATAATGCTCATGTGAGGTCCTTGTTTAACAACCTGCAATGATTTGCTTAACAAGGGTAACCAGGATCTGCCAGAACTATTGCTAAGCCATGCAGCCATGCGATGTTGTGCTTTATGATCGCATTGCTTAGTGATGGAAATTTGTGTCCCGCTTACTGTTGTTAAATGAGAACTACCTGCCCCATTAACAGGTAAGAAAACATGCTATTGTATCATTGAACACATTATGCACAAATAATGGACACAATATCCAGTTCCCTTGAGAAGTACATAATGCTGAGAAAATTGGAGGGAAAGTGAAGAGAATAAAGTGAATTATAGTGATGATAGACTCACTGTTGCAAGAGCCAGATTAAAGATAAATATCCCAGGGAAGGTCCATCTATGTAATTATTAAGAGTAAACACTAATTTGATGACACATAATCAAAATCACTTTCTTACCTATATTCATCAATTTGACAGGATCAGACCGTTCAGATTTATTACACCCTTCCCTTTCGTTTAAGGCTCTTCCTCAAGACTGCATTAATACTGTATGTATTCTTCCATTCCCCAAGCTGTCAGAAAGGTATGCTAGTATAATTTGTGCTGCCTGATAGCTGTGCTCTGAATAAAATTGTCAATAAGTTTTGCATGTAGTCATGTGTTTATAGTTTTGATGCGGGGCAAGTTAAGGGTTGATTCCCCCAATTGTACTGCCTCTTTTTCAGAACTCACAAATCAGTAGGAAAAATGATAACTAGTAATTTTCTTTAACACATGATGAGGAGTAGTGGATGAATCAATGAGTATTTGGGGCATAAACTAATTATCTTTCAAGTTGCCCTAAATGACAGTTCACTAATATGGTGCTGCTCCATGCCAGTGTCCTGTTACAAGGGCTATTTCTGAATATATGTCAACTAGGCTTTTGGCAATATCCCAAAATAGCTAACTGACTGGGTGCAGGGATAGAACAGTGCAGAGTTAAATGGAAGGGAACTGTCCAGCAGATTGAGAGAACTGTCTTATGCATCACCCTCCTCTATCTCACAACTTGTCAGTTGGACTATTTTTTTTTTGAAAAGAATTTTATTAATTTTCTACAAACAAACAAGACAAACAAAACATTAAAACATCAACTCTCATATGTACATCCTGCGTGTCGGTTGGTTCATCAGTTTTGTGCATTCATTTTGTAGTCTCAATTACAATTATGTTACATAACAACTTGTATTGTCAATCCAAACTTATATATCCTAATATCACTAAAAAAAAGAAATTTTTGACTATACTTTTAATCATTCATGCTTTATGAGATAACAATACTTTAACCAGCTTATTCTGTAACAAATCATATAATCATACCAAATCAATCCTAAAAAACCCTTTATAAATATGTCAAATAACAAAGGCAAGTAAAACAAAATAAAGATATTCCTTACTGTCTAGCATTCTAAATATTCTATTATCGTATTTTATCATCTAGCCATTGATAAAAAAGATCCCAAATTTCATAAAATTGTTTCTCCTCTTGCTCTCTAATTTCAAATGTCAATCTACTCATCTCAGCACATTCCAATATTTTCTTAATAATTTCTTCCTGTAATGGTATTTTCTCATTCTTCCAGTTTTTAGCAAATACAATCCTAGCCGCTGTTAATACATTTACAATCAGGTATTTCAAATCTTTACTATATGTATCAGGTAAAATTCCCAATAAGAAGATCTCTGGTTTCAAGTCTATGTGTTTCTTTGTCATTTTTTCCAACCACATGCGAATTTTAGTCCAATATTTTCTAGCGTCCTCACAAGTTGGTGGGCTATTCTTTTTTAACCAGAGCTTACCATTCTTCCAGAAGCATGCTATTCCTTTGTCAGAAATGGCCTGAGTGATACATTACCATGTGCAATGAAGAAATTGCAAAGAGCACATCACATTATGCTTCTAAGCTGTCTTTGTTACCTCTCCTTCCAAAAAGGAAGGAAGGAAAAGGAAGATGATTTCACATGAATTCTTATTATTTTCCACATTAGTATTAAGGGAATAATTTGGATGTGGCTGGCAGCATCTGAAAGGAGCATGTGTGTAAAGTATTATAACCTGTAAGGTACAGTCATGCAAAAGTTCTTGTTGTCAAAGCTGCAACCCTGTTAACGAACTAGTTGGGGAAAGAAGCAACAATATACACTGAGAGATCTGACTCATATCCCTTGCTTAAATCAGCCTTTGTAACGTACGATTGGCAGCTTCTTCAAAGTCTGATGGTATTTTTTCCTTAAAGATGGATCTAGTGTAGCTTTTTAAAAAACATGTTTAAAAGAGAAAGACATTAGTTTTCCCAAAGAGTGCTATATTTGTACCTAAAAAGCATGCATAATGCCCATACAGCATATTTGACAGAGGCCAGCCAATGCCTTGACAGAAATGTGAACAGTAATGTTTGGTCTCTACATGAGCCCAAGCTGAAGTGACCATGGACAACATTGAGGCCAATAAGAATTTGCCAAATGTCAGGTCTTGGTTTTGGAATATTTCCAATACCACTGTTCTAAGATGGCAAGGCTTGTTTATGTTGGAAAAAGGAGAAGTAATGTAGAAGTAATATATTCTCTTATATTACTATTGCTACATAAACAGCTACAGCTAAGATACTTTTACAGCTGATTGCCAATGTAACAAAAGTGATTATCATGGAAATATGTCCATTAAAAATAGATAAACATCTTTATGCTACAGTTACTGGGATATGAGGATGAGCCCTAAGAAGCTATATGGGACCCAACACAACCCTGAAATAAAAGTTGATTAGTTTCACTAACTTCCCGAATAATTTTGAAAAATTAAAATATGTAAAGTTATAAAAGATTAAGTGAAGCAGGGAGCTCGGCAAATATTAAGAGAGGTGCCTTTTGGCATCTTATTGGCACCACCTATAGTAATTAATAGAACTAAAGTTGCATCGTAGCAATCCATAAATGAATTTTTTGAAAGTTTCAATATTTTTAAATGCTATTTATCATCTAACTGAATTGTTATTCTTCTGCGTCTAGATCAAACTTAAAAATGTTAGGATGCAACCACCCTCTTGACTTTGTCATTGGCCAAAAATAAGTCATTACTAGTATATGTTTCTGGTAGTAGCCAGCATATCAGCAGATGGGCCTGGCTCTATTTCTCTGCACATTCACATAGCATGTTGTTATCCACTAAAGCTTTCATTTGAGCATATTGGTTTTAAATTTAAGCACTCCAAATCTCAACCTATTCATAAGGGACGTCAAATCCTTAACCATATCCCCCTTTAGTGTTATTCCTTGCTCAATGGTCTCCTTCCTCCATCTTTTAATTCAATTTTGTTCTTGTGTACTTCAATAATGTTTGTTCCTGCCATAAAACTGTTCCTAGATTTGAGTTGTTGAGCTTGGAACACATGCCCATTCAGAGGATATCAAGGATCATTTTCTTGCTGAGTTCTCTCAACATCTGCTGCTACTTCTCTCCTGATCTTGGATGGGGAAATGCCAGTAGGAGGATATAGTTTTCTGTTGGTGTAGATTTGAGATAACCTGTCATAAAGCATATTGCTTCATTGACAAATTATCATATCAATTTGTTTTGTTTGTGCAGATACACCCCTTACTGGAGCAGCATACTCTGTTGCAGAGATACTCAAGGCCAAAGCTGATGGGCACAATTTAGTTGAGCTCCCTATTGGTACTTATCAATCTTTTGATGATATTGTTCCTCGCGGTACTTTTAGTGTTCAGGCAATGCTGTTTAAAAGACAGCATCCTGTTGAGTGTCATACTGAGATATTTCAGAAAGATATATAGAAAGAGCTTCCTCGAAAGTCGTGGACCAATATTTCAAACCAGTCGGGTGTACATTACACAACAGCAACTGATTGCCAGCTAATCCTTCTCACACTAGATCAAACCTGGGAAAACCAAGGAATGAATTCACTAAAGAGGACTTTGTCAAGACCAATTTTAACAATGATCTCAATAAATATTGAGGGATTGCTTATAATATTATTAGAGGATACCTAATTGAATTAAGAATACCTAAAAATGACATTTATATACCTAGACCTAAACTGGTACTCAAAAGTTCATGCCAAAAAAATGGAAATTAATGTTGATTATTAATATGATAGTTCATTTACATTAAAAGCAAATTATAAATGAACAAAAAATAAAATAAGGGATTAAACAGGAAACAAAAGGAACTCATAGTGTTTAAACTATTCTTTTTATGTTATTTTAGAAGTTATGATTTTTCAAATGGCATAGATATTCAAGCACAAAAATCTTATTTATCACAGTTAAGTGGGAGATAAGGAATGCTTAGAAAATAACAGGTTAAACTGAGACCTTTCTGACACTATCCTTAGCAGAACCCAGCCTTTGCTGAGTATAAATAGAATATCCTACTGGGGATTTACAATTGTGACTTCTGTTGTTGGTTTTATTTTGTGGCTTGCTAACATATAGGTTGCCTGTACATTTGGGCAAGTGAATTTACTGAGACCATTGATTAGTTAATAAATAGCCATTCTCATTACTGTCTGATATTCCCATTTAGGTATAAATTTCTCCCTAATGTCAATGTTACCTCGGAACAGAAATTTACCAAGTCAAAATTATTCCGGGCAAACCATCCAGCTCTTTGGAATGTGGCTAAAATACCATTTTAAGGATGTTTAGTACATCCATAACTGGTTAGGTCATCTTTTCATGGACGTTTCCTTACCAAACCTGATAAACTGAATGATCCACACACAGGTAACCTATATGTGTGAGCAGGTGAGTTTCACATTCCTGCTCTCATCCCCACTGACTTTGCATATGGGAAGCATACAGGGACCACCTGAAATCATGATCACATGATTGCAGGATCATGGTACCGCAGGGTGGTGCACCATTGTTGCACTGACCATAACTTTGCCAATACAACTGGCATGAAAATCCTTTTCATTTCAGTCCCAGGGGTCACAGATATTGGATGCATTCTTTTAGTTGAGATACCTTGATTTAACAATGGTTGCCCAATTGAAGGTTACAAACATACAGGAGACTTTAACTGTATGTAGATAGCACAGTAGCAGGATTGTGGCAGCTTATGGAGGACTGAGTATAGTATTGAGTTGCATTACTGAAAGTAGCAAAGTAGGACTGAGCATAAATCATGAGCTGAGGACAGGGCAAAGTGATCACCTTGAGGATTGGTAAAAATAGGGTTGCCAGGCCTTTCCCATGATGCTGTAATCTACCTTTCATGAAACGTATTTATAATTCATTCTTTTCAGTGTCTTAGGTTTTTTATGATGCAGAAAAATAAAATATAGTAGTATTAAAATGCTAATGGTTAAAGTAAAAAAAAAGAAAAGCAAAAAATAACCTATTTCAAAACGAAAATGTGTATTATCAATACAGATAAGGATAGCGTTGGAACCCATTTCTATTCTTGCTTTCCTTTTAGGATTTTCTTTCCCTTTTAGTTGTTGCTCTTCTTAACCTGATCCTTAAGGAGTTTCGCTGGCTTCCATTGTTTGTACGGAACATCCTCCGTTGGCCTTTTTAGCTGGCACTAAAAGCAGCCTTTCCCCAACTTTAAAACCACAGAAAAGACCTCCGTCTCGGCTTCTTATATCGAAGTATACTACTGAAGCGGGTTACCATGTTTATTTGCTTGGTAGGGCGCGCGAATCCCTTCCCAACCCTCGCCCTCAACTCAGTATTTTTGGGAAACAGCCTTTTTCCTACAGGAGACAAAGAACACGGACTGGAAAAAAGCGCAAGGACTCGACACATGCGCACACGCCTGCAGGGTGGTGTCTGATGAAAGAGGACACGGGCGAGCTTTTTGCGCCTGCTTAGTCGAGCCCGCTCGGGCAGCATTGGGTGGGCCTTCGCGAACGCGCGTGTACGGCTTCTTCTAGGGAAGGTTCCGGAGCTTAGGCGCGTTCCCGGCTTTGGTTAAGCGCGTTCTTCTCCGGTCGCTCCTTCTCTCCTGTCACTCCCCCTCCTCCCGGCTCTAGTGAGCGAGACTTTCCAGCGAGCTCTCCCTGCAGTAGAGTTAGCAGCCGCAGCACCAGGTAGGGTTGCCAGATGCTTCCAGCCGAGGAAGGTAACCCGGGGCCTTCGGACTCTCCATGCATTGGGGGATCGGGGATGGCCGGGCGGGGTGCGTGGAACGCACAGGTGCGTGCGGGTTACGCAGCGATTGCTCCGGCAATGGCTGGAAGCAGAGGTGCCGTGCAGATAAAAAAGTTCGGGAGTCAGAAGGCTTCAGAACGGCAGCGTAATTCGAGTGGAGCAGAAGATCGCGGATAGACACCTTCGCTCAGCCTTTGCCGTTACTGCTATCTCTTCGCCCGTGGCATTTGGAGCTGCTTATCTCTCTTCGCCTCCTTTAAGCGCACTCCTTCGGAGTAGAGGAGTCTGAGTGCCAATACGCACTCGCCACCTGTCTCTGCTCTGCAAATTGGCGCTTTTCTTTCTTGGTGTATTGTATCGGCACTCAATGGAGATTCTCGCAGTACAAAATGGGGCAGGAGGGGTGTGTCTCTGAGACCCTCAAGGGTAGATGTAAGTTGCAAGGGAAAGCGGCAGAGGTTTAGGAAGGCTTTGAAAAGCATAGCATTGTTTCATTTTCATTCATTTGCAGAAATACAGCGTGAAATGTAAATTTCACGTGCGTGTGCCGGTTTTTAAACAGTTTTCAGTTTGCCAAATTGAGTCGTTTTACATTTTAAGGACGTCTTGATTTTCTCTTCCTGTTCTTTTCTTTCTGGTATTCTTTTCCTTCTTTATCTGGACCATTTGGTTTTCTATTTGGAAAGCTCATTTTAATTGTTGAGCGTGATGGCGAATTATATGCTGTTGGTACTGCAGTAGGTGTGGATCTTGGAAAGAGAAAAAGGATGGGCTCCCTGCTCTTCATTTTGGTGGTGCCATGTTTTGCAGTGCATGTCGCTGTTCTAACAATTAGATGCTGAAAAACCTTTGAATACCTCATGAAAGGAAAAAGTATTCTTCCTCCAATCTCATAAATTAATAAATTAATTCATTTTCATTAAGCCTAGAAAGAAAAATTTTTATAAAGGTCATCTTTCCTGACAAATGCTTTGTTCCAGATATGTAGGTCAGCATGAAATTTACATTTTCAGTGGGTGTGATTGGTGAATTGGGGGGGGAAAACATGTAATTTTTCTCCCCCTATCTATCTCCCCCTCCCCCACAAACATCTGTGTATACTCATTTGGCTATAGATGCAGTAGTCTTGGGGGGGGGGGGTTCTAGATTATCTTTCAAAGAATTCCAGTGATTTTACACATGATGGTTGTGTCCCTTCAGTGTTTCCACTGATTTTTCTCAGTGAAAAATGGATTTAATATCAGCAGCTGGTCACGCCCCTACTCAGCCAGAATACATGGATGCAAAGTGCCATTTTCATTGGGTAAAAGCTGTGGTATGTTCTTCTAGCTTGGGTGGGGATGAAGGGGAAAACTCTTTTGTCTACTGCTGGTATTAGCATTAACTGTAAGTGTTATTTTTGCTGGGCTTGATATAATAATATATTTTATTAGGTTTTTTTTTCTGTATTATTTTTCCAAAAGGGGTAGCATCTGATTATAATTTGAAAACCTGTACAGTGCTACAAATAAGGGCTGCAATACATTTTCAACATTTTGATATAATTCTTTGTATGCTTTTCCTTAGCTCTTAAACTAGTTGATGTACAAGATTCATGATTATTGATTTTCATAATGTATGATATTGCTCATATTGTATGAGATTGCTCATTTAATAATAGCGTCTTGGATAACAATAATAATAATGATAATATAATAATATTAAATAATATTAATAATATTAAAAACCATCAAAGATTAGTCTGAACATGCAGTTTCTGGGACATTTATGTATATAAAACTTGTATGCCACTTGAGCCACCTGACTTTAAGCCAACATAATTCAACATAAACATAACATTTAACAGAAAATATACACATCAAATCAATACCTGATATTATTACTCCTATCACATGAATGAGAATACTCTCCTAATAACCATGAGATGACATCAGCTTTCTTTTATGAAACTGAGTGACAAGGAAGCATATGAAACAATGATCTCATTATAGCTGCTGAAGAAATCTTGTTTATTACAGTAAAACTTGGATTCTGTTTTTTCACTTGAGCACCCAGGTGTTGCCTCATCTTAATTTTGTGTTTTGTATTGCAAACCATCTTGGAAGTAATTAGAATTCTCCTACTGGCTAAGATCTTTAAGAAACACATGGAATTCTTCTTTAATTGTTTTTTAATGCTGCTTATTTTTCTGACCATATAGTTTAATTTTAATTATAGTGAATGATTTTTAATTAAGGTTGGATTCCATTTGTACTTTGTGATCTAGGTGGTTGGTTTTGATCTTTGGCAAATGTGTAGGAGAAGAACTTAGAGAAATGAAGGTTCTCTATTTTTAAAAAAAATCTTTTTACATTTTTGCTCTCTCCTCTCCTTCCCCCACAAGAAGTTTCCCTATTCCCATTTCAGGCCTTTACATTGCCAGGAAGCACAGGAAATGCTCAGTAATTATTAACACTTATTCATATTTTGTCATGTTTATTTTTAAAAAATATTAATTAGGCTTTTCAGGGCATTTGAATGGATGTTTGTGGTGTGCTTTGATGCAAACAATCAAACAAAATCCTTGAAGTAGCTTCCTTCTTTGAAGGCCAGCCTGTTCTCTGAAAGCATATTTTCTGCACAGCTCAACCTATCTGCTTTGAGAAGTTTCTCAGGTTGTCTTCTCAAATATGTGAAGATACAATTTCTTAGTTGGTGGTTCCAGCAGAAGTTATCTAAGCCTGGGAAACTTCTGTGGCCAAATTAGATAAACCCTTACTACTTGGACTTGTGTTTCTGAGAGGACTGCCAAGTAGATAAATTTTACAGGAAAATTATTGTAATTTTGAAAAATTCAGCATGTACTGTGACATGAGGAATGGCATGACAGGCTAGGCTGAGGAAGTCAGTCAGATGAGTTCCCTTAATTTGATTGTAACTGCAGCTTGTTTGTTTGCACATAATACATAAACTTTTTCAAAATAAGGCATATTTGTGTGTTGGACTGGCATAAACATGATGCTTAAGATGAAAAATTATATGCTGCCCAGAGTTGCTTTTCATGAGATGAGTGGCATTTGATAAATAAATAAACATTTACATTCCCTTTTAGCTTTTCAGGCATTATGTATTTTTCTGCTGCTTTTAGTGGGTGCTTCATTAAAAGAACGGAAAGAGGAGGGGCTTCTGTTACAAGAGCTATCTAGTTAATTGCAGTCTTGATTGTGTAATACTTTTCTTTTGAAAGCCTGCATTCATAGATAGCAAACATTGGAGGAACAAATTGCTATTGACTTTTAAGAGAAATATGCCATGGGCATTTAAGTTTAGAAATCTTGTTTAATGCGGTTTCTTTGGATGACTGGAATCAAACTAGAGCACTTTGGTTTTTTTCCCCTTAAAATATAAATTGGAAATTGTTTGTGCATGTGTTTGCATTTGTGTAGGGTAACACACTGTTCTGTAGTATGTTGTCTCCAATCTATTTTGTTGTGTAGCATCTCCAGTCTATTTCATGACATATGTCTTATTTTACTGTGTAATAACTTAAAGGTATTTGCCCAAATGTATGGCATAGTTAATTTACATTTTATGGGGTGTAATGATGGTGGTGTGATATTCCCTTTAGAAATAAGCTTTTCCTTACATTTCTATTTTTCCACTTTTTCTCTTATTTCATTAGAACATAAATTATTAGAAATGTACTTACACATGTAAATACATAAAACTTTAAATCATTTTAGGTTGTATTTATGTTTCTATTATTATACATTTTTTCTAATTGTACAAATTTAAATTGAATAAAATAAAGTGTTAACACTTATAGAAATACAGTGAGGAAAGAAGAATAAATGTTTTTGACCAAAGTCAGAATAGACTTTGGCAAGTCATCCAGTACACAGATGCAGGTAGCAAAATTTTCTTGAGGAATGTATATCCTGTGAACAAACTAGGATAATATCAAGATAATATCAATATCACACAAGATTGTGTTACTAGTAGAAGAGGAGAAGAGGAGAGGACCTTCACAACATAGAGATTATTCAGTCAGTGGCTGTCTCTCAGCCCAACCTATTTGTCCTTTATAATAATGACATAAAGGGAGAGACTTATGTTTTCTATCTTGAACTATAAACAAAATCAGGCAGGTAATCCTTGACTTACAAAAGTTCATTCACTGGCGGTTCAAAGTTACAATGGCACTGAAAAAAATGACTTATGACTACCAAAATTCAGATGCTTGGCAATTGGTTCATATTTGTGACTGTTGCTGTGTCACAAGGTCACATGATCACCTTTTGCGGCCTTCTGACAAAGTCAATGGGGACACCAGATTCACAACAACCGGTTACTAAACTACTCACTTAACAACTATGACAAGAAATGTTTTAAAATGGAACGAAACTCAATTTTTTTTTTTACTTAACAAACAGAAATTTGGGGCCCAATTGTGGTCTAACTTGAGAACTACCTGTATAGAAAACTGAATAGAAGAGGGGCTGCTATGCAGTATGCATCATTCATCATTGGACAATCTATTCACATATGCGGCTAGATACATCATGCCCTTTCACATATGCATAAAATGAAGGAAAATGTTATTTTTAAATAATAATTTTTATTTGTATGTGGGTGTGTGTAAGAAAGTCACTGCAAACTAGCCTAGTCATACAATAGCAAGGTTCATACTTTCCTTTATATTTGAAGGTAGGGATGTTTTTATATATGCATCCATATTTGCTTCACTGCTGAGATCAGATGTCTTTATTGCAGTCTTTGACAAATCTTTACATTAAGTACAATAAAAGGAGAAATAATTTAATGCAACAATTACTTACCAGGAATTATGATGATGATGATGATGATGAAAGAAGAAGAAAAGAAGAGGAGGAGAAGAAGAAGCTAGTAGTAATAAGCACTTTCAATGCAATCCAAAACAACTGGTGGCTCACTTGAACACAGTTGGCATTTACAAAATCACTGTCAGTTAATTGCAAAAGGCAGCCTTACGCAGAACAGCTTACATCCTGTGACAATATCTGTTAACACTATCAAATATCCATATCTACTTATCCAGGTGCTTGGGAAGGACTTGATAGATGGATAAAAGTGCCAAATTCCAGTCTGAACATCTGGCTGACTGCAGTGAAATACAATAGTAATAGTAATTGTAATACAATAAAATAGCATATCTAATTAAAATTTTATGCAGTTATAAATATATAATTTCATCAGTGCCCCTTAATTCTATCGCCATTTGTCGGACAGTTGCAAGCCCTTTATTGTGGGATACTTACACAATTTAATACCAAGCAAATATAGATGGGCCTTTCTAGATGCCCTCCCATCAGCTCTACTAGAGGGAAGATTTTATGGGACTTCTTATTCACAGAGACTTTGCTTCACAGTTAATGTGGATGATCCCTCTGGATATATGGAACAAGTCTGAGTCTTGATATTGAAAATAGGAACTGCTGCTCATCTTTGGATTGGATTTAGATGACATGTTTAAACTCTTTATCCTTCAGTTCAGAAGACACCGAATGAGGCCATGTGATCGAGTACTTTTACAGCAATTTGTACAGAACTTGAAATTTCAAATATTCATAGCAGAAGCTATAATATATCTATTGCAGTGGATAATGTCTAATGCAGCTGAAGAAGAATAGTCTGGCTTGAGAGAAAGTATGGTATAAATGTTTTCTTGAGAGGAAAACTGAGTGGGAGTTAGGAATATTGGAATCTAAATTTAGAAATAAAATGTAATGATTAATTCAAGGAATAATAGAAACACAGAATTGGAAGGGACCACTGAAGCTTAAATTGCCTGAAACAATTTCAGAAATATAGTGTTTGTTACTTTTCCAGTCATGGTCAATTGCAAAATTAACAAGAGATTATATAATTTTGTTTAAAAGATGTTGCTGAACTCTTGACCTATCTTTGTCTTTGATTTTGAGCAGAATTGGATATCTAGTTCTAATGAGCTTATCCTATTCCAGGGGATTTGGCAAATATCTAGCATTTACAAGAGGAGGGATTTGAAGCAACAATTGAATTTAAAATTTATTCAAGCTGCCATGATCCTGAGTTATGTGATTTCACGGACAGTCATGACTACATAGATAAGACTTTAGAGAAGTGTTATTTTAGTCTGACTCTAAAGAAGGATATGCTTTCATATAGGTAGTAGGTATGTGTATTTAAAAATGCCCATCCTAAATATAAAGTATAGTTCATAATATCGTGGTTTGATAAGGCTAAACTGCAATTACATGCATTTGTTAACATAATAAACATAGTACAGCATATTGTTGATGTTTCCTAAGCCCCCGAAGGAAAGATTCATCTAACAAAAGCAGCAATTGAAGCTAGAGCAGTGACTTATATTAAGACTTTTTAAAAATATTTCCGATTATGTTTTGATTGTTGTTTAGTATAAGTCAAAATGGGCAGATTTCATCTCTTTGCCAAAAAGTATGCTTATATAGACAAAACATACCCCAACTACAAAGGAAAATAGCTGAAGCCATTTGCTGTATTGTAATCCACAAATATTTGATTTTATTTAAAATGAATAAAAGAAACTTACTACTGAAATAGTGACTTTCTTTTGTAGGCACTCTTCATCAGAAAGCTACAATATGTTGGGAGATAAGAATTGTACTGAGGTGGTGGAATGGATTTTTTGGAATGAATTTTTACTGTTTGCTCTCCATTTTGCTCTTTTGTAGAATTTTCACAATGACTTATGCTGTTTTATGAGGTCAGCCATTGTTGTGATAAAATAACAGTAATGTGTGGAAGATTTGTCATGGCATGATGACTTTAGAGTTCCAATAAGGAACCAGTATGGAAAGGTTCTTCAATAATCAAATGTTTCAATTATAGCTCCCCAAATTACAGTACTCATCCGGATTGGATAACATTGGGAAAGGTTGGTTAAACACTGAGAAGATATTAAACTTTCTAATTTATAATTGGTAAAAGGAGAAAACTTAGCATATATGTATTAAAAAGTTAGTAAATGAGGTGAGGTGCTTTTCTTTTTTTGCTCTCTAATGAACCATGGATTAAGAATTCCTCAATTCCAAATTGAGGCTGTAGTGAAGGCCTTTTTGTTCATGCATTTTTAAAATTCATGCACTATTGTTGGCTATAAAGATTTGCCACTGAATTTGATACAGATGGTGGCCCTAGTTAGAAAGGGAGGCAGAAAATGCCTCTTACAAAAAGGCAAGAAAAGGAAATTCAGAATTATAATCTTGGTTGTCTTCCTAGAGCAACAGATTCTTAGCCAGAGCCAAGTTGCTGTGTATCTTAACTAGAGATCTCTGTTTCTGCACTAAAGTATTTTACCTGCTGTAGCTGAATTCTTGTCTTCCTGTGGAAATCCCAGAGGAAAAATTATTGCAGGGGCCTGAAGGAAGCCCCTTTGCATAATGATCTGTATGTGTTACAGTGCAAGATGCTCATAGCTGGCAGAAGGAAGCAAGATTATGGCAGAGATGTTCTGCCTCCTGCTTTCCAGTGCTGATCTATTTCATGAGATAGTTATCATCTTCACAGAACTCCTTCATGCTAAAAAGAGACACATGTTCTTCAGTTGTAGGAAATACAGTTCTAAAAATCACAGGAAAACCATTTAGTATAAGCTATTATTTTTACAAATTTTAGAAATCAGCAATTTGCTTAAGAAAAAAAACCAGAACATATTTTTACCTTTTTTTACTAGGCTGTTTATGCTAAGTCCCACATTAGAAGAACAATTTCTTCTTCCTGCTCAATTAATTAACAAATTAAGGTAAGGAAAAATCTGGAGTTCCTCTGATCCCCAGTGCTATGCTGAGAAGCAGTACTTGGTCTAGTGGGAAATCCTTTGGAATCTGGCAAACTCTGGCAAAAGATTTATTTTTGTAGATTTCTTTAACTGAAAAATAAAAAGAAGGGCATGTCTGCATGCAACAGCTGGACTTTCCGGTTTTTCTTTAAAGACATTTCGCTTCTCATCCAAGAAGCTTCCTCAGCTCTGACTGGATGGTAGGGAACAGCTCCAGTCAGAGCTGAAGAAGATTCTTGGATGAGAAGTAAAATGTCTTCAAAGAAAAACTGGAAAGTCCAGTGGCCTCTTGAAAAACCACTGTTTAAATTTAGAAGATTTTACTATACTCATGCATGCTTTTGTAATTTTGAATTTTTTCCACCTTTAATATAACATAAAAGCTGTACAATCCAATTGAAAAACAAACTGATATAGTTTAGGAGGGAAAAAATAAAAACAAAACACAGTAATGTGGTTGCATAAATGTGCATACCTTTAAATTGATACTTTATTGAAACAGCTTTTCCTGCAGTCTTCTGTTGTAGGAGCCTGTGAGCATGGCACATAGCTTTCCTTGGGAATTTTTGCCCATTCTTCTTTGCAAAAACATTCCAAACCTGTTAGATTGCAAGAGCACCTCCTTCAGGTCAACCCAGAGATTTTCAATTGGATTCAGATCTGGGCCCAACTGGGTTATTCCAAATCTTTGATCTTCTGGTGAAGCCGTTCTTTTGCTAATTTGGAGGTATGCTTTGGGTCATTGTTGTGTTGAAATGTGATATTCCTTTTCATCTTCATCATTTCAGTAAAGACCTGGAGGTTTTAAGCCAAAATTGACTGATATTTGGAACTCTTCATAGTTCCATCACTTTGACTAAAGTCCCATTTCCAGCTGAAAAAAAGTTCCAAAGCATAATGCTGTCTCCACCACGCTTCACTTTGGGTATGGTATAATTTTGGTGATATTCAGAATTGTTTTTGAGCTAACAACAATGTTTTTGGAATTATGGCCAGAAGTTCAACCTTTGTCTCATCAGACTATAATATATTTTTCCACAAGCTTTTGTAATACTTGATGTAGGTTTTAGCAAAATGTTGCTGGGTTGGGCTGCTTTTCTTTGTAAGAAAAGTTTTCTATCTTGCCACCCTATCCCACAGCTCTGACATATAAAGAATACATTATATTATTGTAACATATAGTACATAAACAGTTTTTGCCAGAAATTCCTGCAACTCCTTAAATGTTGACATAGGTCTCTTGGCAGTCATTTGATCAGTTACCTTCTTGATTTTTCATCTATTTTGGAAACACAACCAGTTCTTGTTAATGTCACTGTTGTGCCATAGTTTCTCCACTTGTTGATGACTGTCTTCACTGTATTCCATGGTATATTCAATGCCTTGGAAATTTTTTGTACCATTCTTCTGACTGATGTCTTCTAACAATGAGATGCCTTTGATGCTTTGTGAGTTTTCTTTGAAAACTATGGTTTTGGCTGTAATGTCAGAAAAATCCTACTAGAACAGCTGAGCTTATGTGGGCATGATCAGACTCAGTTTAATTTATGGCAAATGTGTACTGAATAACATAATTTTGAGCTTGATTGGTTTTATTTTTATTTTTTTCTGATTAAAAGATTTCAGTTTGTTTTTCAGTTGAATTGTGTAAGTTACATGTTATAGGTGGAAAAATTATGAAGTGATTTATCTTGGTCTGATATATTACATCTCAAAAACCTGGCATTTTAGCAGGAAGACATTTACATATATCCACTATATGTATTCATGAGAACACTACTGCCTTCAGGTAGTTATGCAGAAAATAGATGGAAAGAATATTTATTTGTGGTGAAATGCTCTTGGGATTTGATAGGCATTGAGTATAGTTGGGGAGAGACTGAAAGCTCTTCTTCAAGCATGTTCTTGAACAACTTTTTGTTATAGCCTACTTTCATTTCCATTTGACTCCTGAAATCCTTGATCCTGCGTTTTACCTTGATTACATTTTTTGCCTTTTGTATTGAACCCTGATAGTTGTGCTGTATATTCTGAAATCCTAGATATGCTTCTCTAGCTTTCATTTTTTGTTTTGATCTCTGATCAATTCTCAATAGGAATTCTACTGATTAACTTTGTAAATTGCTTTGTAAATTCAATAATTATATTTAAGTAAACCTGTGATTTGTTAAATCTGGCGTACCGTCTTGATCTTGAACTATATTGCATTTGGTTACCCTAATAAATGAATTATTTTAGAAGAGAAATAGATGACTACAGCCTTGCTACTCTTACTTGTGTTTTAGAGTATATTAAACTATTCTTGTCATCATCATCTCTTGGTCCTTGTTTTTAATTTTGGCCATCTGAAGATATATGGACTTCCAACTCTCAGAATTGCCCAACCATCCGTGCTGGCAGTGGAATTCTGAGAATTGAAAACCAAAAATTTTCAGGTGTACAACACTCCTCTAAGACTCTTAGAGACTATGGTTGTTCTGAGAGAGTGTGCAACTTCATCCAAGACAGGTAAATTGTCTCCTATTTCTTGGGCTGAAGAACAAGATATGTTTCCAGTATTCTGATTCTGTTTTCTTATTTCTGTTTAGGCCATTGTTGTATCTAGACACTGTTGATGTTGATAGTTTCAGTTAATCCTTCTACAACCCGCATGCTTATCCAATGCTATTTCACTGATTTAAGTTTAACAGTGAAATAGTATTGGATAAGATTAGCACATGATGACAGTGTGCTTCAAAATTTGTATTTGAGTATTTCTAGTGGCTTTATAAAGAAATTAAATAGCTTGGGGAAAATTGATAACTGAAAAATAATCCATCCAATATTTACACATTACAGGCAACAACTGAAGTAATTGTTGTAAAACACTGTATTTTATCCCCAGGTTGTTGAAGCAGTCAGTAAGATATGGTTTAGATGTCATTTATAGTTTAAGCATGGTAATAGGTTTAAAATCCCTTGGCTCTCTCCCAGTAAAGGTAATCTGTTAAGGCGAATCAGTCCCAAAAGAGACTGGAACTCAAAATGAAATAGGTTTCTGAACTAGTGCAATTCTGTTTGCTTATGGTGTTCACTTTCAAAACAAAATGCAGACACTACATGAGTGAAATCTAAAATTTTGTGAAGGGATTGATGAGTTGAAGAGTTTAAGGACCTTGATCTAAATAAACATTTAAGAAACCATTGAATTCTGTGAGTCTTTTTTGGCAGGTGGGGTGGGGAGAGTCCTATAATGAGTCTTAATCCGTGCAAGAGAAGATAAACACTATGAGACCTAACTTCCCAAGATGTTTGTTCAGTGATAATCCTAGCTATCATCTCACATCCAAGAACAAAGAGACTGGCATGAAGGTACACAGAGCCCTACATTTTGATCCAGGGACAGCTTGAATGAATCTCATACTTGTCATAGGGGAGAACTTTAACCATGATCTGGCTTAGCTAGGACAATCTGAGCATGAAATTTATAGCATCACCTTAAAATCCACCTGGTTAAATTAGTCATGGATTTTGCTAGGATCAAAGTGGGCAATACTATCCATTCTGTCCCAGTTCAAGTAGGATGTATAGACAATGAAGTAATTTAATAGTAATCCGCTTAAAACTGGAAGAGGTAAACCAGATCTTTCCATGCTTCTCACCCGTGTTTCAGAAATATATCTGAGATTGGCTTCCTTGTTCATGATAAAGTACAGATATGCCTTGATTTACGACCACAATTGAGCCCAAAATTTCTGTTGCTAAGTATAATTCTTGTGAATTTTGCCTCATTTTAAGACCTTTCCTGCCATGGTTGTTGAGTGAATTATTGCAGATAAGTTAGTAACATGGTTGTTAAGTGAATCTGGCTTCCCCAGTAATTTTGTTTGTCAGAGGACTGCCAAAAGTGATCACATGACCTTGGGACATTGCAACCATCATAAATATGAACCAGTTGCCAAGCATCTGAATTCTGATCATGTTACAATGGGACTGGCTGCATAAGTGTCAAAAATAATCACAAATCATCCACCCATCCACCCTCCATCTGGAATATAAAATGAGAGGGGGTACTCTGCATTACTTTACTGATAGTTCTCATACCAAATCCTTACGATACAGCCTTGTCTTCTTCCATTCCTTCATTCTAGCAAAAGATGTTCCTCCTTTCCTTTGTCTCATTCTAGCAAATCTGTATATTCTCAAAAGATAATAGTAAAGACAGTTTCAAGCTGAATGTGATCCATGGTAGATTCATGAACATGCCCATATGTTTTTCCTAGCAGCAATAGGCAGGGGTTTATCATTACTTTTTTCCAGAATATTTTTGGGCTTCCCAATCTAACCTATAGTCCTGGCTAATCTTGCTTAGTGTCTGAAGCAACAGGGACGCTGCTACTTTCTGTGGGGACAAATAAATAAATCCACAGTAAGCTAATCACTTAAAAGCCTAATCACTTAACAATCATAAAAATAAATTGAGATAGGACCCGCTCTAATAGATAAGAAAGTTAAAACCGATGGGATGTTTGTACTTTCAGATTTGCAAGATTCTGGTAATGTAGCTTTGCAATAAAGTAGAATTAATTCATCCATTTCCTGTGTGGTTTACTTTGGAGGGCTGACAATTGGGCAAAAATGTAAAGTATCTGGAGGACAGTTTTCTTCTAGATATATTCAAACAAATTGAATTCTTGCTGTCTGGGAAATTATCCAAAGAATAACTTCCAAGACTTTTTGCCAGATAACATTGGTCTGGGAGCAATGTGGAGAAAGAGGGTGGTTACAGATAAACTCTAAAGGGTCCGTATCACTTCATACTGGAAAGATCTGTCTGTGGATGACAAGGTGAAGAATTTTCACCACCCAAACATTTGATAAATAGATTAGACCGAATAATGTGCTCTCTTATTTAAGTATTTTTAAAGAGTTTGTGTAGTTACTTAAATGTATGGTTACATCTGTGCGCCAGGAATTTTAAAAGGTATAGTGCAGGCAGCAACCCAAAGTGCTTTTTCCCCAAAGATTTTGAGAGGGCATGATATATAGAGAGGGCTTTATATAAGCTGAGGGGGGAATAGTGCTTTTGTAGATTATGTGGGGAAGGGGAAGAGAGCATCAACAAATTCTTTGGGAGATGTGAATTTACTATTAGAAGAAGTAGCATATGATTCTTTAATGTTTTAAAAACACAATAAACCTTTTACATTTACAAAGTGGCTCAATGGGGACAGTGAGGCATCAGTCATATTCAACCAATCTTTGGGATATTCAACAGTTCTCCCTTGTGACATTCACCAATTTACATGCTTCTTCAAGGCTTTTCTTTGTGGTGAAAGGGAAAATTGAAAAACCGTCTAACATACTATTTCATAATGATAAATCAGTCTGGGGTATCTATTTACAATGCTATTAATTGCTTTCACCATCCCAAAGGTGGCATGTCTTTCTGAATTACTATTGCTGATCAGATAGCCAAAAAAAGTGAAACAAAGTCAAAGAGTAATGGGGTAAAAGTGAATTAATTCCTATATTGCCCTCTTGTGGTCAAATTATATGTCACACCTCAGGGTCATACAAGAATCGCAGCTTGTGACCGTCCATTAAGTTCATTGTTTATTTTCATAGTTTATTTTATACAGTATGCTGTTTAATCTCATATAGGGCAAAGTTTCTAGAGATTAGAAAACCCTCTTCTGGACAGTATATGTGGAGGCATGTTTATTTCCACCTGATAAATTACAAAACTTTTCAAAGGCTTCAATGTCAAATAGCATGCCATTTAAAAATAGAATAAAGAAGGCCAATTTAAATCTGTGATAAATACTTTTACATTGGCTTATTTTAAGTGAAAGTCTGTTTCTAATCTATAAATCTTGTTACAGACTATCCTCACTTAATCATTCAGTGACTGTTCAGGGTTACCGCGGTGCTAAAAGGATGCTAGTTACAACTGGTCCTTGAAGTTATGGCCATTGCAGCACCCCTCGGTCATGGGTGTGCAACTCGGGCATTTAGCAGCCTGTCTACGACTTTCAACCACAGCATGGTCTTCAACTCTCCCCTTGCCTATCTAACTCCCATCTCTGCTCTTTTGGCCACCTGCAGTCCCCTGTCCTTGCCATCTCTTGCTGGCCTTCCCCATCTTTTTTCTCCAACTGCTGAGGCAGCTGCTAACCCTTCAACATGGCTCATGTCTTGCACTCTGCCACCTCTACTCCCACTGATGCCCTCAGGTGTTCTTTGCCCTCTTCTTCCAGCTTTTGATGAGATGTACCCAGCTGAATGAGCTGCCTGCACTCGGGGAAGGTATCACAAATGTCCTGGAGCAGCAGGAGAAGATGACGAAGGTCATCTGGAAGTGGCATGGGCATATGGCAAGCAGCAAAGGGCAGAATGGCTAAAAGGGCAGAGATGGAAGGAGATAAGTGGGGAATTGAGAGTGCAGTAGAGCAGTGCAGCCTCATCAGCCAAAGGACACTAATCCTTTCTGGGAGGGGGAGAGGGGCAGTGGGACGGAGCAGGCAGTTTGCACAACACAGAAACAGTATCAGGCCCTTACCTCAGGACTGTAAAGAGGACTACTGAACTTCCATTACTGAGCATGTTTTCACGTGACGTTTTTGTCCATTGACTGCTTCATTTAGCAATGGAAGTTCTGATCCCAACTAGGGTTATTAAGCAAGGAATTCCTGTAAATCAAGTGCACTTCTAAGGTGTTTTTTTTTCTGACAAAAGTAAATTAATACAAACCTTGGTAATGTTTTGTGTATTGTCAGGAAGGCAACATGTATTAGGGATATATATACTTCAAAAGACAAAGTGTTCAAATGCATAGAATAATGTTTAGAATAGAGAAAACAAATGCTGCAATATATTAAATATAAATTTTATTTGGGTTTTCACAAAAAAATAATACAAATAAAACATCTTTTTTTTTTTTAGAATAGCATGATACTGGGTTATCACTTCTTCATAAAGACACAAACTCAATTTCATATTCATCTTTGTGTTCTATTCCATATCTTATTACTGTTTTAATATTTTCTCCATAATTTTTCCCCTCCCTTGGTTTTCTCAACTTTATTTTTAATTACAGATGCTGCAATATATTAAAGGTGTTGTAATCTAGTTAACCAATAACCTTTATTTGTTAAATTTTTATGTTGCCTATCTCTCCCAAAAAGTGATTCTGGGCAGGTTGGAGCAGCTGTTTTAATTTCTGGATTGAATTTTTAGATCAGGAATGAGTCTTTTAAGGCTATTTTCATATTTTTAAAAATCATTTGCAACAAATAATTTAGGTATCCTGTGGAAACTACCAGTTCCTTCTCTTCAATACGTTGTTTGAGAGAGAGAGAAAGCTGTTAAAGATAACAAAGGAAGTGTTAGAAGGAAAATGGATGGTTCCAGTATTTTTGGCTGTATTCATCACTTACCTTACATTCCCTGGAAGAATGCTGTTGTGGAAAAAAGAGGATTTATCAACCTGTTTTGGATTCTGGTGATGAAAAAAAATAGTAAAGTTTAAATTGGATGCTTTAAATTTCTTTCATTCTGTTTTTCTTTGCAGTCATCTATTATTTTGGTAACTTTGTTAACAAACTATTTAAAAATTAATTATTTTGTGTTTTATGAGGCACAGAGGAGTGGATGACCTAGCATAAGAGTGGGGGGTATAGTGGGCGCTAGGCGGTGTGGTACAAGTGCACTTGGGCCCAGAGCCCCCACACATCCTGCAGCCTGGGGATTCTTCTGGAGAAAAAGTGGCAGGAGAAACTTTTAGAAGCAATTTGTGATCCTCCCTGCTTCCAGCTTGTGAGAAACTGGCAAGGAAAGTCGCAAATGGCAATGTGTGCCTGTGGAACAATTGCAACCATCATAAATTGCAAGCCAGTCGTCATGTGCCTGAATCATGATCATATGACTTTGGTAACATTGTGACAACCACAACCTCAAGGACCAGTTGTAAGTCTCCTGCTTTGCGCCATTGAAGCTTGGAACAATAGTTGAATGAGTGGTCACTAAAACAGTACCAACTATATTATAAAACTTAAAGTGGATGCTATCCAAAGAAGTTTGTGTTTTTGTTTTAAATACTCCATCTCTCTCTCTTTCTCTCTCTCTTTCTCTCTCTCTCTTTTTCAAGGTGATCTTTCTGATAGGATGGCTGATCAACATCAGGACTTCAGTATGACAGATGATCATTTGGTGAACCAGGCTAGGTGGAATCCAACAGGTGAGTCATATGAGGTGGGAAACAGGAATGTTTTAGTCACAAGGTGGAAGCCAGGATTAAAAAAAAAATGAAGGGAGATTATCAGTGGGAATAATCGCGGAAGTATAAATGAGCTGAGGATAAGGAAGTCATAGATACAACTACACACACACACACACACACACACAGAGAGGATGCTGCTAATATTTGTCTTAAACTAGTTTGCTAAGCTTTATTACTTAAAAACAATTAGAAATCTATATAACCAGAAAAGTGACTATAAATATGTGTTCCATTCTAGAAGAGTAATTGCTTGTATTCTACAGCAAAGAAAGACTACATACTCATTTTAACCTCTAGTTTAAAATATTTTTCTACTTAAAATTTTTCCAGAGTGATGTTTAGAGAGCTGATGGTTTATTACTATATGAGTGCAATCTATCTAGAGGTACAGATTTTCCTGGCTAGCATCTGCGTTTAGTAGATGCATCTGTGAACAAACCACTACCAATAGGAAGGGTATTTCTCCCTACATGGAGAAGGTAGGTAACATATCTCTGTACCAGGTGAAGTGAGTGATGCAGTGGATGTTCTTTTGTAGTCATGGAGGCCTGGATGGAGAACCACAGACTTTAGCTGAACCCTGGTAAGATGGAGTGCTTATGAGTGAGCCTCTCTGTATCCAGGAGTTTATCTTCTTTGGTCTTGAATGCAATTGCAGTATCCCAAGTAGATCTGGTACATAATCTTGAGTTCCTCCAGACTCATGGCTCTTTCTCGAAGAGCAAATGGCACCCATGGCAAGGAAGGGCTTTATTCAACATTCCATTGTGTGCCAGTTACACCCTTTCCTGGACAGGGAAGCTCTCTGCTAGGTCACTCATGCTCTGGTCATCTCCCATTTGGACTGCTGCAGTACTCTCTACATGGGGCTACCTTTGAAACATATCCAGAAGCTTCAGCTGATATGAAATGTGGTTGCAAGGGAAATTTTAGGTACCTAGATTTTAGAAAGATACATGTAACACCTCTCTTCAGTGAGCTGCTTTGGGTGCCAGTTTGCTTCTGGGACCAATTCAAGGTGTTGATTTTAAGCTATAAAACCCTACATGGAATGGGGCCAGGCTACATATGGAACTATCTTTGTCCTATTACATTAGCCCATCCCACCAGGTCAGGCAAAGAACTCCAACTTGCAGGGTTTAGGAAGAGAGCCTTTTTGGCTGTTGCTCCTATCCTATGAAATATTTTTCCCTTGGAGGTGAGGCAGCCACCCATTCTCCTGGCCTTCTGAAAAGGAGTTAAGACTTGTCTCTGCAATCTCACATGCGGGAGCCCAGGGGAGAATGCATCTATGGGTCTAGTTACTTTCCTGAAAACCCTCCCTTCGCTTTTAACTGATTTTTAATTTCTGGCCTCCTCTTAATTTTTTAAAACTTTTATTTATACTGTTTTATATTTTAGCATTTTATTGCACACCGCCCAGAGTCCTTCTTTGAGGGAGATGGGTGGCAGAAAAATGTGAAAGGTAAATAAAATAAACAAATGCCCTGACCAAACAGGTAAATTATTAGAAAAGTACAACCTTAAAATATCTACAGACCAATTCAGAAAATCAGAGAACTCTTTGTAGCATTCTGTATCATTCCGTATCCTCTAGCTGTGGACAGATGTACATTGGTACCACAAAATGCATGAGAGGCAGTGCAGACAAGAACAGCCCCATAAAACTATCAGTAGCAGAACATGCATTGTGCCATACAGGTAATAAAATTCAGTTCAAAGACATGAACAAAGACTTCAGACTATTATATACACCTGCACAGAGAGGCTGTTGAGATCTATAAGCATCCTAACAGCTTCATCAAGAAAGAAGAAAGCCTGAAAGTTAACAAAGCCTGGTTACCTGTCCTGTGCCATGGCAAGATCATCCCCAAAGCAGGACGAAGCAAGTGTCAACTCCCCAAAACGTTAAAATCAGACATTTGCCTGGACAAAGTCCCAGACACAACTAGCCAACCAGAAGTCAGCACAAACAAAGAACCAATCAGGACTTAGCATTCCAAAATGACCAGTCAGAAGCTGGTATGAACAAAGGACCAGTCAGGAACCAACACCAGCAAAACAATCAGGATCAAACACAAAGAACCAGTCAGAGACCAGCTCTCATCAACCTGCAGTAGTTGGAAACTAGCTTGGCCAAAGGTCAATCAGCAGTCAAGAATCCTTCCTGTACAGATAGGATCCCATCTGCTCAGTTGTGTGTGGTCTATGTAGCAGAACATTTTATGTTTGAAGATACCAGCCACAGTTGCCAATGAACTATCAGGAAATCTAGGCCATAGTCATTAAACCCTGAAGCCAAACACTGTACAGTGATCATTTCATGGGCTCTACATAACATTAGTTAGATAATCTGATGGCAATCAGATTGATTAGATGTGGATTAATACAACAGAAATGTCAAATGGATCCTCATTATTAGATTGTTAAGCATTTTGTTCTGGTATATTAAATATATTGATATATTTAAAGTATTGACACATTTAGCACCACATATAGGAAAACTCATAATTTCTGTTGCAGCTATTGAGAAACAATTATAATGAATTAATATATTTAATGTTGCTACCAGTTGTACCAATTTATCTCTAAGATATTTCAGCAGTTTAAAAATTTGACTTCTTAATCACCTGGATCCAGGGGTGGAATTCTACTGGTTCGGACCTGTTCTATAGAATCGGTTGTTATGATTCTGTGCAGTTTGGCCCCACCCCTCTCCGCCCATCCCTCCTCTTCCCACCCAATCAGTCCTTATTGCGCATGTGTGACATGGCTGCCTGCAGCCTGCTTTTGCCTATCTGCCACAACAGCCATTGCTGCCTGCCTTCATGATCGGTGAGTGAGGCTCTGCAAGCAAGCCCTGATCACCTACCTGTTGCTGTTAGTCACCTTCCCACCCACCTTCCACTTGCCTTTGCAGGAGAACACGTGGAGCAGCTCTGTGTCGGCTCTGGCCGGGTCAGCGGCTGCTTCTCTCCCCTGCTGGCCTAGCTGGGAGAGCGAGAGAGTCTTTCTTGGCATAGCGAAATTTAGCTTATCGCTGTGCAAGAAAGACTCTGTCGCTCTCCCAGCAAAAGCAGCAGGAGAACATGTGGAGAGGCTCATGTTGGATCCAGCGGGGTCAGCAGCTGCTTCTCTCCTTGCTGGTCTCTTTCCCAGCACAGCGAAATTTAGCTTTGGGTCCTGCAGGTCTCATCAGGAAACAGCTCTGCGTGGCAGAGAAAGAGCCAGGTTGAATCCTGTTCCTCTCTGCCACCAGGAGCCGAAGGGAGGGTACTTGCAGAACCCAAAGTAGCAACTCCCGGTTGCTAAAGTAAATTTTGCTGTGCTGCACAATACGGTTTCCCAGGGCCCCAAGGACCATCCTCCCGGAGCGCTGCCACCACTCTGAAGCTCCCCTACAGGATGGATCAGTAAATTCGTGCTTTGTTCCCTGGGAAGGGCTCCATCATGGAGGACTGTGTCTTTGGACCAGGTGTTTTCTGTCAGGCCTCCTGCCTCACATGGGGCCATGGGAGGAGGAAGTGTGTGGTGGGGAAGGCTGTCTGCAGTTCTTGCAGCCAAAGCCTGGAATCCTGAGGTATCTGTAAACTTGCATTTGTATGAGGTCGGAGCCCCATGGCTGCGCTGGCTGGGAAGACACTTGCCCCACGTGACACTGCTCACCTGCCTGGCCAGCGTATGTCAGGAGAGAGGGAGAAAGAAAAACTTGGCAAGTCTTCTCCTTCTTGGGCATTCACACAGAGCATGGATACATGAGTCTGTGACCTGTGCATAGGCAAGTCTCTGGCGCCATGCACACACAATTTGTGCAGGGCACGCTCTGTGTGTATGCCCGAGAAGGAGGAGAAGAGTTGCCGAACTTTTATTCCTCCCTCCGCAGCACGAAGGCAGCCTGTCCCTTTAAGGTACTTCAGCGTGGTGAGGTGGGGCGAGTGGAGACCATAAAGGGACAGTCAGGCCACAGGAGCTGCCTTCCGAGAAGCTATGCTTTGAAGGGAAGGAAGAAAAGTTTGGCAGCTCTTCTCCTCCTTGGGTAGAGTGTGCACACATGGCACCAGGAGGATCTTCTGCAAGGAGTCGTGGGTGAGTCCCTCCAGCACCGTGAGATGTATGAGTGTTTGTATGTATGAGGCCAAGAAGGAAGAGGGAAGCAGCACGGCTGCAGAAAAGCAGGAAGCAGCTGCCAGCGATGCCCTTGTGAAGATGTTGGGAGCAGGGAGGTGCGATCCTCTCAGGAGCCGTGAAGCTCTCGCCACCCCCTGATATCCACCAAGTTCCCTCCCCCCCAGAAGCATTATTTTTGGGGAGACTGCGGGATTGCCGCACCTCTCTGCCCGCCATCTGGTCTTCAGTACTGGCTTGTCAGATTCCCACCATCCGGCACCAGTTCAGATATTCCTTCCCCCTTTCCAGGGACAGAGAGAGGGAGAGGGAGAAGGAGAGGGAGGAAAGGAAAGAGAGAGAGACAAGAGACAGAGAGAGAAGGAGAGATGAGGGAGAGATAGAAAGAGAGATGAGAAAGAGGGAGAGGGAGAAAGAAAAAGATGAAAGAGGAAGAAAAAGAGAAAAAAGAGAGATGAGAAAAAGAGGGAGAAAGAAAAAAGAGATGAGAGGGGGAGAGAAAGAAAGAGACATATACAGAGAGAAATCTGTTTAAAAAAATAGAAAAATGGCTCTTTGAGTATTTAAGGTTGAAGACCCCTGGGTTAGGCAAACACCATGGTTGTTAAGTGAATCTTGTGGTCATTAAGTGAACACTGGTTGTTAAACAAGTCCCTTTTCCCTAATGGGCATTTTTAACCAGAAACCAGAAAAAATTGTTGGAAACTGGGAAAAATATAGAAAATCTCAGTCATGACTGTTTGGGATGTTGTAACTGGTCATAAGAGAGAGAAGGAGGGAGGGAGGGAGAGAGAGAGAGAGAGAGAATGGCTGTAAAAACTCAAAAAACAGGTCAAGTAGCTCTGGGGAGTTAGTCATAAATTAAAACACTTGCTGAGCAACTGGCCATTAAGTGAGGACCATTTATATTTGGTTTGCCAGTCACATGGCCACCTAGCTATGCCCACCCCATTACATGACCACCTAACCACACCCACCCCAGTCACGTGATCACCTATGCATGCCCAGCCAGTCACACGATCACCAAGCCACACCCACAAATTAGGCCTCGCCCATAGAATCAGTTGTTAAGAAATTTGAATCCCACCCCTGCCTGGATCAGGTTTAAAATCCTCTTTTTGTTCTATAATTTTGCAAGCCAGGTCCAGATATTGGGCTTTTTCATGATTCCTTCCTTTACTTTCTCTCTCCTTGCATCAGTAAAATATGGTTCTCTATTAGATCTGAAATACATCAGTAGCAGCACTGAGTCAGGCTTTATTCATCCTGGAAGCTAAGATTATCTTTGAATTCTAGAACTAGACCGGGAACTCAAAATATATTCTGGAAGAAAGACATGGCAAGTCATTTCTGTAAGGTATCTGACAGAAATGCATGGATATAGCCATAAAACCACCAGTAATCAAGCTTGTTTCAAGAGAACCTTTACTTGTAAGCTAAATTGCTATACTAAAACCCAAAAGTTGAAGATCTAGATAGTAAATGGATGTTCTTCATGAAGAATCATAAATTAAATTAAGTATATTTGAATATGAAGGGAGAGAAGGAGAGGACTTTTAGAATATGAATACCTGATACTGGTTTCTGGCTATTAAAGTAGGATTACTAAGGTGGGAATTCTAAAACATTATTAAGGTTTAATAATAATTATAGCTTCTTTTCCTTCTGATCCAAAAATTCCTGATTTTTTTTTTTGTATCCATTAACATTTTTAGCATGCTTCAGGTGGCCAGAGAATTATGTTAAAAAAGCAATTAAAACACTTATTCGTGTTCCCATTTTATATTCCAGAAGTCCATTGCAAATCAGAATAAACATTGGAAACCACTGCTTTGCCATGTTTATGTTATTTGCCAGAACAAAGTTGTTCCATCATTGCCTACACTGCTTCTTTATTGCCCAGACTGACAAATAAAAATCAATAAATTATCATGAATTTGTAAAATAAACATAACATTGTTGAGTCAAACTCTGGAAAAATGACAAAATCATATAGAAATTAACATTTATTTTCATGTAGTTCTCTTCATCTTTGATTTGGCTTCAGATTTAATATTCATTGGACCAAAGCTGCAATTAATGTCTCTGTATCTCTTTATGTGATATTCCAGAATGCTGACCCTTACATTCCAGTAATTGCATTTTTTAAGTGTGGACTTACCTGTTTTCTATTGTTCCCTTCGGTGTTTTCTAAAATTTTAACATGCTAAAGGTTTCAAATAATATACAAGCTAAGTCATCATTGAACAGTTCAAAAAGCATGATCGGATAAATTTGTTGGGGTCAATGTGCCAAAGAAATTTGCATATTAGGAAAGATAAGAACTGTAGTTGAGCATTTTGCAAGTAAGCAGATTTGGAATGTCAAAAAGAGTTTTCAGATGTTCGTTATCTCTTCTAGTGTGTTTTGGGATACTTGTTTTTACAAATATTCTGGTTATTTTTTATGGGATTACTTTACTTTTTGGTTTTAGCAGCATGTGAGATGTTTTACCTTTATCTTTGGACATGAAACTGATCTTTATTATGAAGTCAAGCTGCTTATCTCTAGAACATAATCTATTCTATGTTGGCAGCTTTATAAAAGATCTTGATATGGACAACTTTAATTGGAACCTACCTATATACTCAAAATTCAGACTTGGAAGTAAGAATTACTTCAGCTGAAAACTGAATTCTGTTACTGTGTTTCTCCAACAATACGGCCTCCACCAATAGGAAGCCCCACCATGTTTCTTTGGCATAAAATCAAATTAAGCCCCTCCCCCCAAATTTAGGCCTATTTTAAAACATGCAAAATAAGGGGGAAGGGCGGGGGACTTGCCGTTAAGAGCGCCCCCGGACAGTAATTCCTCGCCACCAGCCGCTCCTAACGGGTGATCATGGTGAAGTGCGGAGCTCCCTACTCCCACCTTTGCTGCAGACACCTTTGGCACCCGCCGCTGTTGCTTTCCCTTCTGCCAATTCCGCCAAGTTTGGAGCTGCCGATTCCGTGTTTGGAGTGCCGCCGCCGTTTGGGGCTCCAAACAGCAGCAGTGCTCCAAACGCAGAAGTGGCAGCTCCAAACATGACGGTGGGTGATCTTTTTATTTTGGTCCGTGTGAAGTGTGAGTGAGCAAGAGAGGGAGACTGCGATGCCTCCATCCGAGATGGCAACCTCACTAGTGGATCACAACCATCCGAGATGGCAATCACTAGTGGAAGCCCGAATCGGCTGGAAACAATGGTGATCTTTTTGGAGTGAGAGGAAAAGGAGAGAAGAGTTTCGAGGCGTAATTTGCAGGAGGAAGTGGGTGTACCCCACGGCAGGGAGCCCAAGGAAGAAGGGCCAATAGGCAACGGAGAGCGTCCCGTAGCTCCGGAAGCAGTCTAGAGACGCGCCCGGGAAGAGGCGCAGATGCCGCCTTGTAGTCCCCAAGCCAACTGCGTGCGCCGCCTTTAGTTATGTGCGCTCCGCGCTTTGGGCATCTCCGTGTGATTGCGACCCTGTCCTTTCCACCTGGCACCCTTTCTGCTTTCTGGCTCTTTAGCAAGGCATTGCGATCTCCCTCTCATGCTCGCTCTGAACTTTGCGCAGACCAAAATAAAAAGATCGCCCACTGTCATGTTTGGAGCTTCCACCGCCATTTGGAGCTCCAAACAGGGGCAGTGCTCCAAAGGCGGAGCCGGTTGCTAAAGAGCCAGAAAGCAGCAAGAGTGCCAGGTGGAAAGGACAGGGTTGCGATCACACGGAGATGCCCACAGCGCGGAGCGACATAACTAAAGGTGGCGCACGCAGTTGGCTTGGGGACTACAAGGCAGCATCTGGGCCTCTTCCCGGGCGCGTCTCTAGACTGCTTCCGGAGCTACGGGACGCTCTCCGTTGCCTATTGGCCCTTCTTCCTTGGGCTTCCTGCCATGGGGTACACCCACTTCCTCCTGCAAATTACGCCTCGAAACTCTTCTCTCCTTTTCCTCTCACTCCAAAAAGATCACCATTGTTTCCCGCCAATTCGGGCTTCCAGCCACGTTGTGATCCACTAGTGAGGTTGCCATCTAGGATGGAGGCATCGCAGTCTCCCTCTCTTGCTCACTTTGAACTTCACGCAGACCAAAATAAAAATATCACCCACCGTCATGTTTGGAGCTGCCACTTCCGCGTTTGGAGCACTGCCGCTGTTTGGAACCCCAAATAGCAGCGGCACTCCAAACACAGAAGCGGCAGCTCCAAACTTGGCGGAATGGGCAGAAGGGAAAGCAACAGCGGTAGGTGCCAAAGGTGTCTGCAGCAAAGATGGGAGTAGGGAGCTCTCTGCGCTTCACCATGATCACTTGTTAGGAGCGGCTGGTGGCGAGGATGCAAGGGTGGGAATTAAGTCACCCCCGAAAAGACGTCCTAGCCGTTTTTTCGGAGGTCAAAAAAAAATAAGGCCCGGCCTTATTATCTGAGAAACACGGTAGTTGTTTGAAAATCTTTACAGGTTATATTCCTCCCTAGTATCTATTGTTTTATTTTCTTTTAGCAATTCTAGACTTTAATCATTTTTCTTAAGGAAGATTCTCAATTTTCTATGCACAAGAGATCAAGTGGAGATGCTTTTTCATAATACAATCTGTGAGTGACAAGTTGGAACGTAAAATCTATGCAAGAAGCTGTTCCTAGTGTTTGAAAAAATGATGGAATCTCCTCCTCTGAAAATCACATATGAACTTTCATCTTGTTTGCATCCTGAAAACCTAGCAAGTTCCTTTTATGTTAACAGCCAGTATTAAAACTGATTTAATTAACTCTTTTGCTATTTTATTTTTACAAAATCTTTTAGCCATGTTATGTAATGTCAATAATATATTTTTTATCCATTGATCTGAGTCACTGTGTCATAGACGGTAAACCCACAATAAATCTACTTGGAAGCATTTATAATGGACATTCTTGAGCCTTAGTGGAACTTGGGGTCTTAAGGCAAGACAAATAAATACTTGTAGGAACTTATTTTTTCTTCAGGAGTGTTCTTGTTTGCTTCATGTATTCTCTTTATTTTCCAGGACTTTAGCAAGATTATCCAGGTTCAGTGATTTTTAACTTTCAGTCAAACCAGGCTGATACAAGAAGAATCTGAGAAGGGCTTTTGTTCCCATTCCTTCCCTTGGCTCTCAGCGCCTGCCTTCACAGTCCCTTCACCATGGTAACCAATAGAGAATCACAGCTCCTTCACCATGGGCAATGAATTGTAACCTGCTTGATTACTCTTTGCCCCATACTGAGTACTCAGTTGGATAGTGACATTTATTCCTGGATCCTGTGAGGACAGCCACTTTATTGGTTTAAGTAAAGTCCTCTTTGCATAGTACAGTAAGGTTCTAGTGCTTGGCTGAGATAAGCCTTACGTATCCAAGATCTGAAATTCTCACAAAGGAATAGAACTTAAAGGCCGGTCATCTGAATGATGAGCAACTTGTTTTGAAGTTTTGAGGACAAAATTTCTTATGGCGCCATTGAGGACACTATGCCAGTAGTGATCAGTGTTTTACTCAATCACTTAAGTATATTCAGATCAGGATCTTAATGTGAATCCTGGAAGGTTCCAGCACCGATTTGATAAAGCTGATTATTATATAGTCTATTTCTCTTATATTTGGGAAAACATTTATCTCTGAGGCCATCTGCTAAATACTGTGAAAAATAGGAGAGAGCAAGGAAAAATAGTTTATAATGATTTCAATAAAATGCTTAACAAAGTAGAAGGAGACCTGGATGAACATTTCCAAACATAATAGTTAATGGAAAAAATAAGTGTTTATGGAAAAAAACACCTGATAAATTCAGCAGAAATCTTGGTTATAGGAGAAAGGTATTAGGTGTAGAATAGCAAGCTATATTATGCCTATCTTTAGGAAAAGTTGAAATAAATGATTGGTCATTTCTTCTCCATCAACTAATAGAAAGTAACTAATAGTCACTGCATGAAACCTAATGTAAAATCATGATATTTCAGGATTTTGTCAAAGACCTCAGGGATAAAGTAATAATTCTGCAGATTGGTAAAAGGAATTTTTTTAAAAATGAACAAAATAAACATCAAAAAAGCAAATGCTTCTTAGATATGATTGGGACTGCTTCAGGGCGTTAGATTGCTTTTCAGCCATTATCTGTCATAATTAGTAACGCTCTACCGTTTTGTCAATCTCCTACCAAATAGATTGGTTGCTTAGTTCTCAGTGAACTTTTAATGGAACATACAGAAATACTTTGGATTGTATGTGACAAAAAGTTAAAATTTCTGATAATATGCACTTTCAACTCTGATAACATGCACTTTCAACTTTCTTTTATTAGAATATTCTAGTCTGAATGTAGAGAATGATGCTATTCTGGCTGAGATGGAATTGTGTGCCTTGCCTACTTCTTTCGTTGGCTGTATATGTCACGTTGTTACAGTTGAACCAGAAAAAGGACAACAATAAACTGTAACTTCCATTTCATTAACTGCTGTGGAGATCAAATGAAGACCTGGCAAGGGAGTAAAAATAAGAGAATGCCTTTTATCACTAAAAATGAAAACAATACTTAAATTAAACTAGCATGCTAGGCTCTAGCAAGTTATTATTGGAAATGTAACCATTGAACTTTCAGTGTTCATAGTGCTGGGTGTATAAGCAGGCTGGTCCTGCTGCCAAGAATTATTTATGAAGAAGAAATTATATCTTTGTGAAGTAACTGAAGTAATGAAGTAGTAAAGCAGGAAATAATGTAATTTGCAAATAGTAGCAGTATATTCTTTAGATAGATGGGTTTTTGTATGTAGCAGCATAGAGGGGCAGTTTGGTGTAGTGGTTAATGCATTAGATTAGAACTGGAAAATCTAATCTTCCTTTAGGCGCAGAAGTCAGCTGAATGACTTTGAGCCAGTCATCCTCCCTCAGCCCTAGAAAGTAGGTACTGGTAAAATACTTCTGAAAATGTTGCCATGAAAATTGTAGGGAAATGTCTGTGTTGTCATCAAGAGTCAGATGGCTTATTCATGGATTGTAATGACAAGTGTAGTGGTGTAGTATAATAGATATTCATTATAACTGTCTCTTCCTTAAGGATAATCATGTAATATATCAGGCACAGATTTATTTAGTTACAACAAATTGCTGTCTGTTCTGCTCTACCCATAGCAGTAAGACTGTTGCCCTTTTACTCAATAAAATGTGCATTTTGGCCTGATTTCAGAAATATTTTTCTAGCGTATTATATGAAAGATGCCTTATTTTCAGTCCATCGATTTAAAAAAAATATTTGAAAGAAGAGACATGAAGTATAGGTGAGTGAATACTTGAGTGTTCCATAGGAAGACTTCATCATGAATTTCCTTGATGGAATAATTTGCTCATTATGTGAGCAGAAGAAAACATTGAGAGTATTCATTTGCAAGAAAAAAAATTGGAGCAATGCTGCCAAATCATATGATCTTTTCTTCTTTCCTTAGCACTGAAAGAAATGCAAGCATTAGATAGAAGTCCCGTCCCCCCCCCCAAAAAAGGCCTAGTTTTTTATTTATAGATTCAGTATCTCTGAATGATTACAGGCTATTCTAATTTGCATGAAGTTTGCTCAATAAATATGACTGGCCAGTCACTTTGAAATGATTGTCTATTGATAAAGCAGTTTCTGTGTTTTGGATCACTGCTTCTCACTTAACTGTATCAACAATTTGAGTTTCCTGCTGCCTGATTCATAACTACATTTCTGTCCATTTCAACATTTTAGCTGTTTTGGGGAAGGCGAAAATCCATGGATCCTGGAAATTCTTCCAAATATATATGTCTCCTTCATATTACGCTATCATTCAGGGGAAAAGAATAAAACTTTTCAAAATCAACCAGCAAGAATACTTCTTCAGATTTCCCCCAGTAGATTACCTTTTATGATATTCAGCAAACATCCCAGAATTTCTCGTGCCCCTATCCTGTTTAGTCAAGTGTACTTTTAAAATATCAAAGAGACATTCAAAAGACAGCTGGGTGTCTACTCAAATGTTCATTATCCAGGTCCAGTTAGTTCTTCTGACAAGGTTGTTTTTCTGAAAATGCCAGTAGATTTGGGCGTTTTATACATTTTCAGGATGAATAAGTAGAGATCTCTTTTTCCTGATCCTTAGAACTAGGCATCATATATCTTCACAGGTGACCAACTTGATACTAAAACACAGCTTACTGTATAAATCATTGTAGAAGTTTATTTCTCTCCAATTGATGTTCTAATAACTTTAAATGCATTATCTGCAACCAAGGCATGATGCAAGGAATTTTTATGAGGTCTATTATAATCTGTACTGAAAGAAGAAGTTGAAAAAGCTTGCTTTGCATGTTGACTTCTTGACTTTGCTTTCATGTTTGCTGCTGATTGATGCACCACCAGATCAGTTGCTTTTTACCTTGCAGTAGCTGCTTTGTTGCTTGGCTCTAAAATCTGTGACAGGGATTTCCATTTTACGGTTATCTTCTTTAGCTAATGTTGCCTTTATAAGCAATTGTATCTGCATGCCCATTTCTTGCTCTGTGGGGATGAGCAGCCTAATTCAAAACCTTATTACTTAGTTGATGGGCCATATTCCAAAGCTGAGCTCCTGATGCTGAGTGCTGAATGTATGTGTTTCCAGGGGCTCCCCTCCATATACCAGTTGATGATGGATCTGATGAACCAGGGTCTGAAGCTTCTGATGCTAAAAGTACCCCAACTGTGGAAGGTGGGAGCTCTTTGTCTCATTACTTTGAAATTTATAGCAGCCAGGTCTTGATTGTGTCTCTTAAAAGTGCATCAATACAGACCTTCCTAATAATAATTAAAGCTTTTAGTATTAAATGATTTTTCTTTTAGCTTTAGTTATTGCTGTGACTGAAATTGCCGTACAAAAGCTTATTTGTGGTCTTGTTTGCGCCTTTCACAATTAAATTCAGAGTTGTTTTTAGCCTGATATTGTTTCTCCCCTATAGTGTCTTCTCAAGGATTTTAAATATTCACCTTCTTTTGAAAAAGTTAATGTAGGAATTGACATAGTTTGGTTTCAGAATAACATTAAAAGAAATATTTCATTTATAGGGACATTCTTTCCAGCCCATGGACAAAAAGGTAACGGGTTAGTTAGGGTTAGGATTAGGTCAATTTAGGTTCTATCTATAAACCGAAGTCATTACTATATTTAAATTGATTTTATACCATGGATACCCTACCGACCTAAATTACAAACTCACCAAATTACTCTAGAGCTTTACAAATAAGTTAAACTACTTTGCTATGTTACATTGAAAATGAAACAAGCAACTCCCCATCTTTTTATCTGAAAGAATATTTTCCTATATGATGACACAGATGTGATTGCTAAAATTATGCTGTCTCAAATGGAATTACAGTTACAAAATTAGCCGTGCAGAAAATCATTATTTTTATTTTGTAATTGTGCCATCTTTGGTCATCTAGCATTTGTTTGTTTGTTTAAATCAATACATGTAAAAGTTCATGCTTCAGTGAAGTTATTATGCTCTAGAAACCTGTTGCTCTTAATTTAAATCGAGCACTGTTGCTATATGAATTGACTTCAGTTTTCAAGCATTGGGAATTCATCAGTTAAAGGGCAAACAAATCCTACTTTCAAGTGCTCTGTGGTATCCTGATTTGTGAGCAGCAAAGACAAGATTGGAGAAAAGAACATAGACAAGCAAACTTGAAGAACTAAAATGTAGGCGTGTCCTTATTAATTTAATTAAATGTTTGCTTCACTAATGCATGAATGATGATTAAAGTTTTTTATTCAATATTTTTTTGTTTTTCATCTTTTTGGCTGGAAGTGCACTTGAGTGTTAAAACCATTTTACATCTGTAAATACTTGTTCCGTTGCATCTTTATTTTGGTAACACTGTTTCTATGAAATCTGGCAAGTGGAATCTTCTAAAAATCACTTCTTGAAACATCACACTGAATCTGTAAGGTAAGCAGTTTTCTAAATGTTCCTCTGTGGGCTACTAAATATAATAATTATTTTTGGGTGAAAAATGCCAAGAGAGTGAACATTAGAGAAAATAGAAACACATATACTCAAGCTACTTCAAACAGAAATATTTATGGACAACAGGCATTTTAATTCCTGGTATTGGAGGCATTAGGTAAAATCTATAGAAAGAAAGAAGCCTTAAGAAGAAAAATGATGAATATGTGTACCAGTACTTGGAACAGTCTAAAATTGATGTCATGATTCCTGTTTATTGTGTTGTTCATTGCGCTGTTGTATGCTTCTCATACATAAGCATATTGGATGGAAAGTCAGAAAGTATTATTGTAGCTCCTTGTGTTACCTTTGTTTCTCTCTTTGACCATCTTGTCTGTGTTCTTGTCTATGGCAATTAAAAAAATTATGTTGGGAGAAAATGACAAACACTTAATATGCTTTTTCCAAAACTAATTTTTTAAAATTTATATTATTTCTTAACTTCTTAGGATAACTGACCTTGCTATTGCTTGGGGAGAGATCTGATATTTTGTTATTAGAACTAGCTTGATGATGGTGCAATGGTTTGAGTAAGATCTCTACATTTTAGTTTTAAATTTCTTCCAAAATCTGAACTTGATCTTGTTTTGATTTTATATTCACCAAGTTTAAAATTGCGTTAACTTACTGTCTGCTTCTCCAGCTTGGGAAATGATTGCTTTTATATTACCTGGGAAATGATTTTTTTGTAATTACAGTCTTTTATAGCAGAATAGTCTTCAGTTTTCTTAATGTAAGCAATCTGCAAAAGTTCGACTTGCAGAACTTTTACTTGAAAGTTGCTTCATCTTGGTATGTGTTATAGATATTACAGCTCCGTTAGTAGAGGACAGAGCATATGAGGATCGAAATTCAGCTCATGAGCATGCAGAAATGATTGAAGGAAGCACAGGTGAGGCAAGTGTAGGTCGATCAAATGTGACTTGGAGCCAAGCCTCTCCCTACTTAGCTTTATGATATTGGTAATTTTGAAGGGCACAGACACCTGTACATTGCAGCATTCTTGACAATGTGCTATAAGGGAGTTTGGGATTGAAGGCAGGGGAACAAAAGCAATATTGTGAACTTCTACATAATTTCTTGGTTCCACACCTATTATAACAGGATTCCATAAGTGAAGATAGGTTGAGGCCCTCACTGATGAATTTGGTGTTCTAGTAAGGGAAGTATTTATTATTCTTCATGATCTTTGTGCAAACACACCTATAAGGTGAGACTGGATACACCCCATTCATCCCCTTAAATGGGTGGGCTTCACTCACTTAAATAAATTCCTTCCTAGTCTGTCCCCCCCTTTTATGCTTGTCTAAAGAGTTTTGTAAAGTGAAAATTTCTTTTGAAAGTTTGAAAGTTTGGTTTTTCTTCTGCAGCTCTCTCTCTCTCTCTCTCTCTCTCTCTCTCTCTCTCTCTCTCTGTGTGTGTGTGTGTGTGTGTGTGTGTGTGAGAGAGAGAGAGAGAGAGAGAGAGAGAGAGATTGATTGTTGTTCATTGCTGTAATTCCGATCAGTGATAGAGGCTATCATTCTCCTAGCAAATAGCAGGCCACAAATGCTGGTAGATAAGAGAAATGTCCTTATTTTATTTTATTTATTTATTATCTCAATTTCTATGGCCACCCATCTCAGAGTCATGATTCTGCCCTGCTAATAGTTTTATAAGAAGTTAAAAAAGAAACAAAAAACAACCAATATAGAAAAAGTAGCTGGTGTAAAAAGAGACCCAACTATCATAATACCTGGCCCTAGCCCCACCTGCTCATCCCCAGTCTCAGAGATAAAATCAAATCTTTTAATGCCTTTTTAAAAAATTATTTTTTTATTTTTACATGCAATAAATCCATTTCAATCATGTATTGATTAGGTACACATTTCATATGCTTACAATTAATAATAATATTCTTATCAATATAACAATATAACCATAGTCACATTCCCCTGTAATATATCTATTTTCTATGTAATATATCTATTTCACAAATTTCTCTTATTGCATTATAGATACATCTAGTCCATTTTAGTTTGTTTTATTTTCTAACCATTGATAAAACAAATCCCATACTATATAATATTTAGATTCTCCTTTTTCTTAACTTCTAATGTTAATCTATTCATTTCTGCACATTCAAATATTTTTTTCAATTACTTTTCCCTCTGTTGGTATCTTGTCACTTTTTCAATTCTGAGCAAATACAATTCAAGCTGCTGTTAATACATGTATAATTAATTATATTTTTTCTTTACTGTAACCTTCAGGTACCATTCCTGATAAAAGTATGTCAGGTTTCAAATCTATATGTTGTTTAATCATTTTTTTCCAACCATGTGTGTATTTAATCCAATATCTTTTAGCTTCTGTACAAGTCCACCACATATGGCAATATGTTCCTGGAGTTTGATGGCACTGCCAGGATTTGGTTGATTTATCTTCCAACATTTTCACTAGTTTTGCTGGTGCTAAGTGCCATCTATAAAATATCTTATACAAATTTTCTTTATATGCTGTCGATATTGTTAATTTATATTTCCTATCCCATAGTTTCTGCCATTTATCTAATTCTATAGCATTTCCCAAAAAATTTGCCCATGCTATCATAGTTTCTTTACATTGTTCATCTTCCAACTTAACACCTTAATAACAGTATAATTTTAATTTATCCTCTGTTCCTATTAATATTTTGTCCAACTCTGTCAACTCTTCATTAATCCCTTCATTTTCAATGTCTTTTTCATACCTGGAGTGTATTTGCGTATACAAGTACCAATGTATCTCTAATCTTCGTTCGTTCAGTTCTTGTTTTGAGCTCACTCTTTTCATTTAAAATGTCATTATATCTAGCAACATTTCCCATTTTACAAACATTTGGATATATAAGTGCTTCCACTGTTGATAACCAGACTGGTTTCTTCATATAATGCTCTTCCCTAGTTTTTCCCCATATACCTAACAATGCATCCCTGACCATATGTCTTTGAAAATACCCATGGGTTTGCTCTCCTGTATCAAAAAATACATGCCAGCCCATTTGTAAGTCATGTCCTTCCAACATTAATAACCTTTTATTCCTCAACAATATCCATTCTTTCAGCCATGTTAAAGCCGTGGCCTGATAATATATCTCCCAATTAGGTAATCCAAATCCTCTAATTCTAGCATCCTGTAACATTTTAACATTAATTCATGCTTTCTTCCCCTGCCATATGTATTTCAACACCATTTTATTAACATCTTCAAAGTATTTTTTCTCTAACTTTATTGGAATTGTTTGGAACAGATATAACACTTTGGGCAATATATTCATCATAATCGCTGGAATTCTTCCTTTTAATGAAAACTGCATATTACCCCATTTTTCTAACTCTGTCTTTATCTGCTGTTTCAATTTATAATTATTGTCTTCTTTAATTGTTCTACATCTAGCTATCATCTGTATTCCTAATATTTAACTTTTTTTACAATTGGAATATCTGTACCCTTTATCAGTTCCTTTTTTTGGTTTCTCTTCATATTCTTCACCAATATCTTAGTTTACCTTTTGTTTATTTTTAGTCCAGCCATTTTCCCATACTCCTCTATTCTGTTTATCAACTTAGGTCCTGTTCCTAGAGGTTCTTCTAGTATAAAAACCAAGTCATCTGTAAATGCCTGTAATTTGTACACCTCCTTTCTTATTTCCATCCTTTTTATCTTCTTATCTTTCCAATAGCTCTATTTAACACTTCTAAAGTTAATATAAACAGCAATGGTGATAAGGGACACCCTGTGTGTGTGTGTGTGTGTGTGTGAGAGAGAGAGAGAGAGAGAGAGAGAGGGAGAGGAAGAGGGAGAGAGAGAGATGATATTGTTTTTCATTAATGTAATTCTGTTCAGTGATAGAAGCTACCATTCTCCTAATAAATAGCAGTAGATGCTGGTAGATAAGAGAAATGTCCTTATTTTATTTTATTTTATTTATTTATTATTTTAATTTCTATGGCCATCCATCTCAGAGTCATTATTCTGGCCAGCTAATAGTATTATAAGAAATTAAAAAAGAAAAGAAAAACAACCAATATAGAAAAAGCAGCTGAGATAAAAAGAGACCCAACTATCATAAGATAATACCTGGCCCTAGCCCACCTGCTCATCCCCAGTCTCAGAGATAAAATTAAATATTTAATGCTTTTCTTAAGGCTAATAGGACTGGCACAAATTTAATTATGGGAGAATGATATTCCAAAGTTTGGATACCATGACAGAAAAGGCTCTTATGCAGGGATGGGGAATCCATAGCCGTCTTCATATTGCTGAATTAAAACTTCATGTTAGCATGCTGGCTATGGTAGCTGGGAACAATAGCAACTTTCATAGAAACACACTGGTTGTAACATGTATTAATAAGCCATATAGGAAGAGACTTCTAGCTAAATCTTCACACAAACTATATGCCCATTGAGGACCTTTCCCTCCTTCCTGTATTCAGTTTTTCTGATATCCTTAAACACATATCTTTTATGCCCTCTATGAAAAAGAGTTCAAACTTTGCATTTATCCTAGATATGCGGTCTTCCTCATCTCTTCCTCTTTTCATTTTTGTATATAAAAAAAAAAATCCTGAAGAGAATTGTTTCTCTCTCACGAATGAAGTCAAATTTTTTCCTCTCACCTGAACAATTACTTGGCAAGTTGTGACTTTTGTGATCAACTTCAATTTGGATTTCAAACTAGTCATTCCACGAATAGCTTCATTGTGGAATAGTATTCTGGTGGACAGAGCATACCACTTGTCATCTGTGCTAATGCTGCTAGATTTACTGGCTGCGTTTGATATCCTTGAGCATCCTTTAGACCAGGGGTCTCCAACCTTGGCTCCTGGAAGCCGAGTTGAAGTCCGCCAGGCTTCCAGGAGCCAAGGTTGGAGACCCCTGCTTTAGACTCTGTGTGTCACTTATACAATTCTTCATAGATTAACAGAGTTGGAAGGGATCTTGGTCACCTTAGTTCTTCTCATTCTGTTTTGTTTCTTCATTGTTGAGCTGGTGCAGCCTCACAAAATCTTCTCATTGGTCTCTTTGGCATTTTGTTGTTCTTCCTTTTTGAACAAATTTGAAACAGAACTAGAACAATAGCATTGGAGTCTTGTAGTCTTTCCTGTTCAAGCAGGAGACTGCCATTCTAGACAAGTGGCTTTCTAGTCTCTTCTTAAAAGCCTCTAGTGATGGAGCGCCCACAACTTCTGAAGGCAATCTGTTTCACTGGTTAATTGTTCTCACTTCCCACTGCTAGGAATTTTCTCTTTAGTTTCTAAGTTGCTTTTCTCCTTGATTAGTTCCATCCATTGTTTCTTGACTTGCTTTTTGGTGATTCAGAAATTTTGAAGGTGAGGGCTTTTAAGACATAATCCCACATCTTGGAAAGGGCTCTCTCTTATTCTTCAGATGACAGATGATTTTAAAATCTTTAAATATGAGCTCAAATGTTGTTTGATATCCTTGAGCATCCTGAGAAATAGGGCTGCTCCTCTGATTGTGAACTTGTGATTTCTAGTCTGGTCTGATGACATGATGGCTTAGTTTTATATTGTACTTGCTTAATTTTAATTGGTTAATAGTTATATATTGCTAGTAGGTTTTACAGGATCTAGTTATTCTTTTTATTGTAAAGTAATTATCTATTTAGTATTTCACTATTCTTTTAGAGGTGCCTAGGTTTATAACTCAACTACTCTATAGTTTGGTAATTTCTAATTTAATTTATACTCCATTTCTGTTTTGTGCTAAATTTTTAATCCCATTATTATCTGTTGCCAAAATGCCTCATTTTATATATTGCCTATATATAAAATCTAAATTTGCCAATAAGATTATCTAGATAATCTACCAGAAACTCTACCTTACACTGAAATCTTAACTTAAATCATAAATTGAAAGCTACAGGCCATGAATAGTTTTCCTAAGATCTTAAATATCTAGTTGAAGCAAAAGCCCCTACATATTACCCAGTTAATTTTCTACCAGTGTACTATTTTTGTTATCTGCTACTTCATCAAATAAAAGGCTATTCACTGATGTCTTCATTGTGAAAGATGAAGGCTTCCGGCTATAGTACCCTGACAGCTATCTTCATTTTTCCTGTGTGATTTTTATCTTGAATTAATAATTCTACTTTCAAATCCACATGCAATTGAGATTCTGTAGATTAGATCATCTGCTGTTAGAAAGAGAAGTTGCCAGCTACATTTCCCTTCTCATTAGATCCTGTTTCTGCACTGTGCTATGAAAGTAAAATGCTTATGATTTACCACTTATTCTGTCTTTATAGTTGGAATCATTGGTGCAATGGTGTAGTTCCTGTCTTTCTGAATATCTAAATACGAATGGTGAAATTCTCAACAATCAATTCTGCTACAGTTGCTCTACTATTATCTACTAATTTACTGTGAGAAACAGGATTAACACAAACAGTTCTATGATTTGTTCTTCCAATTCTTTAAGGAGAATCTAACAGAGTCTCTTCCTCATGCAATGCCCCTGTGTTATAGATGGACTACAATATGACATTTGTCTTTTGTGCATCAATTTCCTTGTATTCCTTTAAACTACAACAAAAAGGCATTCTTTAAATAGCCCATAAATAATGTTAAAGCACTAGAAAAGAATAATGTAATCTAAAAAGTCTAAGAAAGAGAGAAATGCAGAACTTAACTATTTTTTGATCTATGTAATATGTAATTATACAAGTACAGTGGGATCTATAGAACATTAATATTAATATACAGCTGTCACATCTGAAAGGTAGATGGATTTTGTGTCTGTTTCATTCAGAACAATTGTCAACAGCAGGTTCTGTACTGAAAATGTTAAATATTCAAATGCTTAATAGTAAATGAAGATAACGCTGTCAAAGCCATAAATATGCTTCTAACCTCTTCATTACTTAGGAGACATCTGGTAATTCCTGATGCAGAACCCAATCAATAGATAGATTTCTATTACTTTCTCTTCCTTGGTTTCCATTTTATAAACCTAAATAATTTAGTTTCTGACATCTTTTATATATTAGTGTTACTTTGTCTGACTAGTGTAATAGGGGTTCCCTTTGAGTAATTGAAGATTTTCATTTAAAAAAAAAGACTGCATTATTGTTAGCACTTTTCTCAGGTGAAAATACTAACAACATGGATCCTGTGATATAATCATCTTAATTAGTCTTTACAGGGGCAAAGCGAAGTACCTTATATCCCCAACTTTTCATTAAACTAATAGTAGTTTGAACATTTGAATCATGAATTGAATCCTTTTCTTTATCTTTTTATCAAGGGTAAAGAAAATTTAAAGAGCTCTAGGTGTTTTGTTTTGTTTTGCATGATGTCTTTTTAACTTTGTACATCTTTTTTTATCCTATTGGGAGAACTTTTTTCTTCAATAATTTTTCAAATGAAAAATTGAAAATTGAAAAAATTCAAATGAAAAATTATTTGGATTAGACTAGAAATTTGTGGGACTTAATAGTCAACACTAACTTATATCCCACTGGTCCTAATAAATTTAAATATAAACCAGCCAAGTTCTGTTTATTCTTATCTAGTGTGCATTACTAAATGCAAGAATCAAGCATTAACCCATTTTTTTCTTATAGATTTTTTTTTCTTAAAAAATTTTTTCTTATAGAAAAAAATCCAGCATATTTTTTGATCTTTTGATGTTTTTGTATCCATCTTCCTTTATAGGACAATGTGATAACCTCCTAGTTGAATTAAGGATATTATATGAGAAAAGGCAGGTTACTTATTTGTATTTTTCTTCAAAATAATCTGTTTAGTCAAACCATCCTATTGCAGGGCTTGATAGGAATTTGTAAGTTAAACTGAACAGAATAATACAGCTCTGCCCTTAACAAGTGGATGAAGTACTAGTTTTCTGCTGGTTCAAAGGTTTTTGCTTTAGATAGGTGCAAAATCCATTAGATAAATTTAACCTTAACCTTAAAAGTTAGATGTTTGAATGTAGATAATTGATTTGTCACCACAATTGAGTCCAAAATCTCTGTTGCTAAGTGAGACAGTTAAGTGAATTTTATCCCATTTTATGACCTTATTTGCCACTGTTATTAAGTGAACCACTGCATTTGTAAATCTAATTTCCATGTTGATTTTGCTTGTCAGAAGGTTGCAAAAGCTGGGGACCCTGCAGCCATCATATTAACCAGTTGCCAAGTGGCTTTGATCACTTGACAAAGAGGATGTTGCAATGGTTGTGTGAAAAACAGTCATAAAGAGATTTTTTTCAATGTTCTTGTAAATTTGAACAATCATTAAACAAAGTTGAGGACTATCTGTAATATATTTTCCCATTTACATTTTTATGCATTTCCTATTGATACATACGGATATGAAATCTCTTAGGAGCTAGAGTATCCTTTGTCAGATACTTTGAGGCAAAACATATTTCAGTATTTACATTTATGGTACCTTCTAGTTAAACGTATTTTTTACATGAGAAGTGTTACTTTTCTTTTCTTTTCTTTTCTTTTCTTTTCTTTTCTTTTCTTTTCTTTTCTTTTCTTTTCTTTTCTTTTCTTTTCTTTTCTTTTCTTTTCTTTTCTTTTCTTTTCTGCTTCCTTCCTTCCTTCCTTCCTTCCTTCCTTCCTTCCTTCCTTCCTTCCTTCCTTCCTTCCTTCCTTCCTTCCTTCCTCTCTCTTCTGTCTTTCTCTTGTTCTTTCCCAACCAGGTTTTTTTTGGGGAAAGCGGATATTCTGCTAATCATAGAAATCATGATCAATTATTAGATAACCTTTTTTTTAGCAAATGCGTGCTTTGTCTGGTAACATTCATGAAAAACTATTAGAAACAGTTCTAGTAAAAATTAAAGAACAAGGCTCTGGGTGGTTTTATAAGAGAAGTCTTATCTGGAAGCAATCTACACCCTTTCTCCTTTATTTATTTTAAATAAATACCATTTTCACTTTAATACCACCCCTTTCCCCTACATATTTTATTGCTTCTTCCATCAAGAGGAGAAAAAAATCTCCCAGATGTTGACTGATAAGAAATGGAAGCATTTTGAAATAGTTTACATTTATAGTAATATTGTAAGAAAAAATCTCTGGGATTCAGTGTTTAAAGATATGCTTTCATGGGAACAAACCTTTGCTACCTCATACTTTTCATTTGTGACTTCAAGAAGTGATGTTTCAAGAAAATTATCACTTGGAATATCTTCCACTAAAACTCCTTTGAAAAGAGCAAGTTCAAGTACTACTGATGTTTAAAGTTGGGGAGTTGCATGGCAAGAGGCCTCAAAAAGGATTTAACCTTTGTACTGCAACTTGTACTGCTGCCCGAATGAGAATCTTACAGTCAGAAATAAAATGGAGCAGTGTTACTCAACATTAGCAACTTTTAGATATATAGATTTCCAGTTCCCAAAATTTTATCCAGCCAGCCTTGACAATATTAATTATATATTATAGAATAATTATATAGTAAGTATTATGTTTCATTATATGTATTGCCTACATATCTTATTCAAAATATATTGACAGTTCCTAATCATGCCTTCTGAAATTCCATGAATATCTGCATCAAGGCTTTCCAAATTTTAGCAATCAAGGGAAAAGTTAATTTTCTTTTTAAAACTTTCAATTAACCCAGCTGAAGATAAGCACAGCTAAACTATATTGACCCAATTGCGGATGAACATGACTATGTTATATTGTTCCATGTCTGTATAAAAATACACAAAATGCCTTAGTTAAAAAAAATCTGTCAAAACAAGTTTGCATCTTCCAAAAAGTCTATGAGGTGTTTATATAATTGTTTTCATTCAGTTTCATCATATTTAATTACCAAATAATGGTGTATTGTTAAATGTTCAGATTAGTATCTTTTTAGTTAAATGTTTTATGTAAGCCCTGTCAGGTTTTATTATATTTTTCTTCAGGTAGGTATGTATATCATTGATGAATAGGATTCAGGAATTGGTGTGATTTATTTCAGCAGAAATGTTCTCATCAGTTTATTTCATTCTCATTTAAATGTACTGCCATGCATTTTCAAATATTCACATATCATTTGAAAATACAGAAACATTTGTCTTGTTCTATTTTTAATGTTGAAACCATTTCCCCATCTTTAATTTGGAAAATTTAGCTGAGGAAGCAGGCATAGTTTGTACTCCTAACCATGAAGACCATGCTTCGGGTGATGCTCAAGGTAAGCATAGTAAAGTTTATTTCCTATATATCTAAAAAGTGTTTTGACCTGAAGAAATTGCTGATCTAGATTACACTATATATTGGCTTAATGACGCACGGGGCAAGAGAAGTAGAAAATTGATCAATAAATGTAAACAGTAAGTGCAACAAAATATTAAAATGACCGTAAGGTAAAGGTTCCCCTTGCTGTGCTAGTCATTTCCGGCTCTAAGGGGTGGTGCTCATCTCCGTTACAAAGCTGAAGAGCCAGCGCTTCCAAAACCGTCTCTGTGGTCATGTGGTCAGTATGACTAAATGCCGAAGGCGCACGGAATACTGTTATCTTCCCACTAAAGTGGTTCCTATTTGTCTACTTGCATTTTTGCGTGCTTTCAAACTGCTAGGTTGCTTTCTAATTGACAAGCTCAGCATCTTAGCCGCTGAGTCACCATGTCCTAATAAAATGACAATATAAACCTGTATTATGAACAGCATAGCTTCTGCCATTTATTACTTCAATTCACCTGTCCAAATTCTTGGCCAGTTAGAGATCCATTTGAACTTTGTGTTCCCTAATTGATAGGTTTTATTTTCGGTTTGGTTTTGTGGGATGAATTGCTTTTTGTGAAGAACAAGATCTAAATTAAAAATAATCATGTCTACAAACTGTGCTTGCTGCTTTGTTTTACTAACTGCAGTATATGCCTGAACCTGGACAGTTTATTAAGTTTTAGCTGTGGTTAATTGAAACTGTTTACATCATGCTTAAACATTTGAGTTATTTTATCAGAATTTAATTGACTTAACCTGGTATAGCAGGACTATATTAAACATTGCTCAAGTGAAATTGGAAAGAAAAGCATTACCCTTTTGCTTACAATCACAGTAGGGAAGAAGAAAAAAAACATACACCTGAAGTTTTTGGACATAGTGACAAGCCACAGTTGATCATTACAATTGAATTAGTCCATTGTATCTAGCCCTTGCTGTTGGTGCAAAATTCTTAGAATTTTGGCTACCCATCTTGAAAATGATTGCAGGCAACATGAAGGAAAATAGTAGGTGATCATTTAGATCACATTATCTGAAGCTGTGAATCATGTCATAAAATAAATAAAAAGTAAACTATGCTTCATAGAAATGAAGTGCTAAATGCCATAATAGATTAATAATTATAGCTATTAACAATAAATATTTCCAATAGCTAGAAAATAATCCTGCTGCATCAGTGCCACCAACTTTGACTAGTTTATTGTTTTAAAAAAAGAATAAAGATACCTCATATGTCAAATAAAGAGGTGCTTTATGGGCATATTCAAAATTTATCATTTCAAAATAATTGTAATAGTTTTGATTTCGTGAAAATGAAAATAAATGTATTAAGACAATTGTATTAAGATAGATACTTTGACTTGTGTTTTACACCCTACCTTATATTTGAAATAGTTCAAATTAATAAGTTCTTAGAACTTTTTTAGGCTCAACAAATTACCTTTTAGATTAAAGAGATGTTGGTTATAGTAAATAATACTATAGCAGTTTTTCTTCATGAAACAATCATTTCTCCAAGTTTGTAAGTGATTGTAAATACTTCTGTATATATGTTAAGTGCAATAATATATTCCTATCTCCTTGTCATGATAATGCCTAGGGTTACTATGTTATTAGTTGGAGTGAGTGGAAATAATTTATGATAATGATGTCAATGAGATAAAAACCAGGATATTCCATCCCACACTCAATCTTATTTAGGAACCAGCTTACATTTAATTAAAAACAGAGCTTTCTAGACATTTCTTGAAGATTTTTCTTTTAGGTTGACCCATGGTCTAGAGTCTAGACTATTAGGAGATAAAAATATTGCCTGGAAATAAAAATCAAAAGAGAAAGATGGTATAAAGCTGTCATACATGGCCTCAGTGCCATTGACTGAAGAAAAATAGATGGAGTTGTGCATCCTCAGGCCAGACAAAGTCTGTCAAGAATTGATAAATATAAACCAATCTCCCTGCCCTCCAGTGACCAAAAATGATACAGAACTTGAATCAGCAATTTATCCAGTTTTTGATCAAGGTTAAGGGCTTGAAACAGCTGTGTTGTTATGCTGTTTGAGGTCTTGCTCCATAAAGAGAAAGCCAGAAAGATATACAGAAGCAGTAAATGGATGCAGATATTAAAAGAACAAACCCATTCAAGGATTGAAACAGTGAAGAAAAGAAAACAAGGCTTAGGATTTGTGCAACAAAGAGTTGGAACACAAAGAGTTGGAATCAACAAGAGTTGGTTCCAGAAGAAAAACTAGCCAGTTGTACAGGTTCATGGATGATTGAAATGGCATTCAGCTATGAGCCACTGTGTTCTCAAGTTGATCTTCCACAATCTGAGCTCTTTGAATTTTCTAGCCAGTATACACATTGCTCAGAATTCTGTGCTTATGGGAAAGCACTCAGTTGGAATAAGGGTATACTAGAGGCTGTGCATGTACTTGTTTTGTTCTTTTTGTCTACTTGCAAAGTCATTAAATCATGTAGGACTTGAGTAAGCTTTCATCTCAGGATGTCTCTACTAGAAGCTAATACTCCTCTCTACTTTCTGATATTCAATGCCTGGACTATTCTCTTGAGGAAGGGATTGTGTTAAATCTACAGCAGAATTCTTAGCCCATTTGTCATTGACAATGATAAGAAAAGATAAGTAAGGATAAAAATAATCTTGTCTGGACTCTGCTGCATCTGAAAACATTATTTTAAAAAAATTTGGGAAGCCCAGAAAAGATGTTCATTAGCAGTAGATCAGAATGCTTATAGGATAGACAGAAATGTCCACTCTAATTTTTTAGGCATTAAAGAGTCTCAGAAATTTATCATTCAGAAACTTCAGCTGGTGCAGAATGTGGCTGCACAAGTAGTAAATGATGGCAGATATAAGGCATAGGTAACAACGCTTTTGCGTGAGTTGTGTTGGCTATAAATGTGTTTCCAGATACAATTCAAGATATTGGTAATTATCTTTAAAGCCCTACATGGTTTGGGATCAGGGTACCTGAGAGATCACCTTTTCCCAAGAGTCTCTACCTCTCCAGCCAGATCTAGCCAAATGGGCATGGTGCAGATCCCGTCAGCAACAGAGTGTTGGTTGGTGCAGTGGCTTCTGCTCTATGGAACATCCTCCCTTCAGAGATTAGAATGGCCCCAATCCCGTTAATCTTTCGTATGGCCCTAAAAACCTGGCTATGTTCTCAAGTCTGAGACACTGAATGTGCTAAGGGCCTCGTTTCCTGATTGTATTGTATTGTATTGTTTCCTGAGTGTAGGCCAAGCATCTTGCATACTGTGTATATTGTTCTATTCTTTCAAAATGTTTTTAGTATTTTGATTGTAATATATATATATATTGAATTGTAAAGCACCCAGGCTGAGATATGTGGATATAGAAATTGAATGAATGAATGAAATTTGCAGTCATCCCATAAATTGGGCTGTTAAGGGTGAAGGCTTCTGCTTTCCAATACAATACTACTAATATTAATAGTTATAATATATTTCTGTGCCAATGCAGTTATAGAGCCTTTTCACATTTTCCAACAGATCTTTATTTGATTTCTCTCTGTCCATCAAAGGTATATAGGGAAAAATATGAGAGCAAAAATTGCTGCATTTTTGAGAAGGGACTGAGCAGGAAATGACATATGAAAAGCCTTAAGATGAGATAGGGTAAAATGCCTGCTTTTATTTTAGTGCTGGCAGATGTTTTTCAGATGTATAAGCACAAAACCATTAAAATTATCTTATACAGGTAAGCAAAACTACGTTTTATACAATGGACAGCTATAATTCTGCTTGTGTTTTATACAATGGACAGCTGTTTCCTTGGCCCAATATGGCTTCTTGTAAGTCCTATTTGTTTTAGCCATAAAGTCTACTCTGTCCTCACTAAATCCTACTTAATTGTTTTTGTATTGTTTGGGTTTTTTTTCTCATTTTGAGCCAAGCATAAAACAGGTATTCTTAAAAGTAACATCTGACCATTTTTGTAAAATGCGCTCTCCAACCCACTGGATTGGAGAGCGCATTTATTTTACTGGATTTCATGCAGTTGTAGACTGTAAATTGAGCTACTAGATCTCAAACTAATTTGATAAATAATAACAGTATACAGAAAATGTTTAGTTTTAAAGAAAGTGCTGTTTAGTTGTAAGATGTATACTGATTTAATTGGGTGAACATGATTTTACTTCTTCTTCCCAATTTATTAATTTTTCTAAAGAATTGGGAATCTAGTCAAATAATACCATCTCTATTATTGTTAGGAAGTCTTGAATTAAAAGTTTGGACTTGGACTGGTATTTTACAGATGTTAAATCTTAAGCAACAATTAATTAAGAAAACTGAATAAGTGTGGACAGAAATTCCATTCCTTAATATTGAACTGTAAAATATACTAAAACTTTACATTAATATTATAAATCTATTATTTTATATTATAAAATATTGTCTATCAGGGCAGTTTTGCAAATGCATTATTTTGGATTTCTTTCACTATATTATAATGTATATAATGCAAACAGCTAATGAATCTTCTTTGCTACAGTGATAGAATTAAATATGTGTACTATTCTCATCCACAAAATATAATTTGGTAAATTAAAACTGAATTAAATTGTTCCTTCTGTAAACAGCAATGGGGTTATTTTCTAAGCTTGGTTCAGTTGCATAAAAAACATATTGAATTACAAATGGTCTAAAAATAATCAGACTGAAGTGGGATTGGCTTAAACGTTGTGAAATCTTTAGATGGAAAACCACTGGCTGGATTAGATGAGTGAACCACAAAAACTAATACTTTATTTCCTAAAATCCAGCCAATTCCTTGAATCAAGCTACAGCGTGAAGGCAATAGCCCTTTTCTAAGTATTGCTGCCCTATTAAATGCGTTTTATCATAAGCTTCAGACTGGCCCATGGAAGGCAACACTCCTTTTATTTCATTGGAAATAATTATGCTTGTGAAACCTCATGATTTCTCCCTCCCCAAACCTTCTTTATTACCCCAATTGTATGCTTCTGAAGTTGCAGAAGAGGAGTTGTGTTTTTTTAATACAGAGAAGACAGACTATCTACTATAATGTAAAAAGGAACACCTTCAAACTGCTTTGCTCTCTTTTCAAGGAGCTACATGCAGATAGAATATTATATTCTTAGTCTATTTGTATTCAAAAACGACAAGACACGGATAGGCTTCTCCATTGCTCTAGTCATTAAAGACACAAAGTGATCTTGCCAGTTCATGACATCACTTTGCAAACAGAGCTTCACACAAAAACATTGGAGGAGCTGCCAAAAATGGTTTCAGTTGGTTGGGAACACACAGCATTTTGTGTTCCCAATACAGCTGGCTTGATTTTTGCTATTCTCCCTCCCCAAGTATTTAATGTGAGACAGAGCATGCTTGCTGTTTGCATTAAAAGGAGAAAAGAAGAAATGTATGTGATAGTTGCCCAAATAGTTTGTCATATTCCAAATCTATTTTAGAATTGATTGCTTCATTTATCTATTCCAGAAAGGATACTAAGTATAGGGCTTTCCCCACTTTCATTTCAGCTCACATTGACAGCAGAGATAAAAATGAAATTGGGATTGAAGAGACAAAACCAAAGGTAAGTTGACAAGTGGATTATCATAGTCATACTTTTTCCTCTTTTGTTCTTCTGTCTTGGAAATATTTTTCTTCTGAGAGCAGGCTATTTTCTATTTGATGACAGAAAAAAAAAACTTCAAAGGTTGTTTCAATATCCGACTATCCAGAAAGTTGTTTTGAAATCTGGACATTTTCCCCAGTTCTAGTATTAACTCATCTGAGTTCTCCTCTCTCCCCCTTTGAAAAGAAGTAATCTAAGACAAGAATCTCTTAAGAACAAATTGTTTTCCTATGCATCAAAATTGCCATTTTTATTCTCTAAGCAACAAAGAGCTACTTTAGTATAACTTACCACAGTAATTAATATAGATGGGGATAGAGCAAGCTGGACAGGATATAATAAAGGATATTGTACAGCTTTATGCTATACAGCTGATTTCATGGCTTGTCTTGTGATTAAATTTTGCAAAGTAGTTTTTAACTAGTACAATTAGGAATAAAAGAATCTGTTTACGTAGTGCTCAAAAGGAGGAGGACAGGTATTATAGATACGCATAATAGCCCAGATAAGAACCATGACTGGAAGAGCTGAAGGCTTGTATCAGCTGAATTATCAAAGGCTTGTCCTTTCAAATTATGTAGTTCTAAAATGTTCCTATTAAAATTAGTTTTCCTCTTAACTATCAAACATTTGCCGATCATGTGATTACAGTCATAATAGGAAACTCTAATTTCTATATTTCAGCAATAATATTGCAGTGGTTTCCCCCCAAAAAAGTTTTCTGAAATTAGCATAGGTACAAAAGGAAAACCATTCAGACACATTATATGGGCCACATTAATAAATGTAAAAACAAAAACAAAACTGGTTGTTCATTGATTTGTTGTGGAATGGAGAGGAGTACATTTCGCTTATAATTGTGCAACTTTATAAAGATAATTAACAGCATGGTGATAATAGGACATTTGAAAATTTCTCTACTGTCATTTGTAAATACTTGCTGATCTTGAGATGTTCATTGTTAAAGTGAGATGTTTCTTAAATATGGGTAAGGGGCTGGGATATGCCTTTGTTATATTTTTGCAGTCAGGGGAAAATAATAGTTTCATTTAACTCTTACTTTGATTCCAGCATGATTAACTTAGCAGTCATTCTTATTTTATTTTAACCAACTTTTTTTTAAGTTTATTGCTTTTTTTGCTCTTTTCCATGCTAACCCTTGGTTTAATTTTATTTGTTTTAAAGACATCTATACCTTCCTCTGTCAAAATCCCACAAGGTAGATCTTCCATTACCCCCAAACGCAATTCCTCTATTAGTTCTATCCCTTTGAAAAAACCCTCCAATCCTTCCAAGTCCTCATCATCTACCCCTAAATGCATCTCTTCTATCGCATCCCGATCAACCAGTACAGGAATAAAAGGAAAAAACAGCAAGGTAAGGAATTACTTAAAAAGAAAAGCAGGGGAGAAGGGTGGGAACATTATTTTATTCCTATTTGAATTTGGCCACTTGGTTTATGCACTTAAGTTCAGTGTAATTTAGTGAAGATTATTTTTCACTCTAGATTATGTCACATTATGGTTACTCATTCAGTAATCTCTTGCTAATGCAAACTCTCTGCCATTTGAGTGGCTAGGCTATCACTGACCACGGACCCTTCGTAACTTAATTTAGAAATACTTTCTTGACATAGTTAAAAAATGCCTTTAATTCATTGGAAGCCAAGGATGCTGTTGTTTAGTAACTGCCAGTTATGCTCTTCAGTGGGAATTTGCTATTGGAGCAAATTTGCAGTTACCAAACTTCCCAATAAGGATGGAAAATGAAAAAAGGCTGGTAGATCTTTTTATAACTAGCTTCTTTGTTTTTTTTACAAAATTTAATTTGATGTTGCTGAGGTTTTTCAAAAGTAGAGAAAATAATGTCACCCTCAACTATGGAGACCCAATAGTTACATTAACATCTGTTTTTAGGGTTCAGATTTCAGTGTTGCAGGAAGAAAAAAAAGCCCATGGAATTAATGTAGATAATTAGTTCCTGAATGGATATAGTGCAGCCTGTTAGACATCATCAAATTGATTTGATTTAGTTGATTCACTATAAGAACAATTAGTGATTTCTCTCACAAGATTATTCTTAATTAAAGAAGAAAATATTTTGTACTCAAAAAGCATAAAATACAAATGAAGTATCGTAGTAAGTACCTACAACATAAGATTTAAGTGCAATTTTATTTATTTAGGAGAACCTGGATTGAAAATCACATAAAGATAGGGGGCATTTTAGCAATTTTTTATTCTTTTTTAAACTTCACCAGCAGTATAGTAATCCTTCCCTTTCTTAATGTATCTTCAGGGTCCAGATATGAAAAGTGCATCGAAGATAGCAACTCCACGCTCTACTGCGGCACAGAATCAGAAGAGCCCAGCCAGTGCATCTCGAATCCCTTCCAAAACTCCCACTGTTCCTAAAACACCACCAAGCCTCAGTAAGAGAAGAAATTTATGTGTTCGTTTTGTTACACATAGAGAAAAAAGAAAAACAAAGACTCTTTGGCTTATTGGAATCATTTTAATATGTAAATAAATAAAATTAATTTTATGGTGGTTTCACGGGAAAATATACATTCTTCAGGACATCCTTAGCAATTAATGTGACTGAGAATATGGTGTTGAAAAGACCTAAAAAATGGGAGGTTATTCTGGAAAGGTTTAAATTGGTACCACAGTTGAATCAATATTATAAGGGACTTCCTCATGGCCTGTGTCATTCCCCTCACCCAACACTCGGAGGTTTCTTACATCCTGCACTCAACCTGACTGCACCCATTGCAGGAATAATCAGAACTGACCTATACTCCTTCCAACCAACCTACCAAATAGTGAAGTGTAGAAATTAGCCCTTGCTTAAGGCCTAGCAGCATTTGTTCACAGCAAGGAAAGAAATCACTCTCAAACAGTAAATACAGATGATAATTATGGGGAAAAATTTCCATAAGTCTTTGGTCGAATTGTCACATGGAAACCACTTCACTGACAACGGTTTCTTTATATATTTATATCATGACAAGTAAGATGTTTCTAAATCAAACTTACATTTTGCGGTCTCAGACACTGAATGTTAAGGTCTATCTCTAGTAGATTTGTGCTTTCCCATTTAAGAAGGAAAAGACAAATTGTTGCATGATCAGAAATGCTAGATGATATCTCTATAGAATCATATGTATCCTTTTATTTCCACAATCAGAATAAATTTGTCAAAAAATTTTTTGAGAGAAATCCTGAGAAAAGATTTAGCTACTTTAGGGAGATGAGGACAGGTTCTACATTAGTTCCCTTATGTGCACCAATGCATCATTTGGCCTTGAAACTGAAATGCTGCACAGCCCTAATAGGTAATGAAGCTCAGTAATCATAAGATTTCTCTCAATATAATACAATCTACAGATTTTAGTGACTGTAGTGTTTGGCAATCACTTTATTATTTTCACTTATTTCAGTGCTGAGAATTATTCCAGTAATTTGTAGTAATTATTCTAATGTATCGTTAGGATCTGAAAAGACACTAAAAGTCATGGTTCAGTGAAGGAATATTTTTGTTCTTTCAGCTGCTAAGAAGGAGCAGAGAAGGCCCCCTAGCACAGCAGCAAAATCTGAGAGAGGTAAAAATATATATATATTAGTTCCTTCTTTATTCCTAAAGAATCCTAAGGTACTTTTCAGGCATTGATCTATGTTGATTCTGAATATTGATACTAGTACTACAGTTGGTGTATGAGACATTATCATGGAGTGTGTTTAACCTTTCAGTTGGAAAGACAAGAGGAATCAATGTGAAGACAGTGTAAATATATTTTGTAGAAGCATAGACACTTGGGCAAGATCATAATATTGTTTAAATATATAAATTAAGTTGGCTGATATAACATCATTGGTGAATACTAGTTCAGCTGGCATTTCCCTCCAATTAAAATAGGGAATATTATCATCACACTTAGAAAAGGAGTACAGATGGAGCCCCAGGGTCATCTGCCAGTGCAAATAACAGGAAAAGAGCATACTGTTGGATCTGAGTGTGTGGATGGGTGCATATAGAAAGAGACAGGCCATAAGGTACCCTGGCTTAATCTGGATTCCATTTTCAGTTTTTACAAACTAAATTGATGTCATTATGCATACTTCATATAATAAGCCGCAGTTGGTCCCCTGGCAACTGGACTTCAAATAACAGCGATGAGTGTCTAATGTACATGGTGAACTGAGTTAGGAATAGTTGCAAAACATTTTTTTCTATTTTAAGAAAGTTTTCTTGAGCCTGTGAAGGAAAAAAAGATGATTTGCCTTCTGTAATAAAATACACATCCATAACATATATACACATCTCTTCATCTTTCTTAATTTTTTTTGTTAAGTATTAAACGTTTAAATGTTTGGCTCAGTAGAAGTGAGCAAATGTGATTTCTGGGTATTCTATGTTTTCCTGAAATTATGACCTATCCTGAAAACAAACCCTAGCCTGATTTTCATGTCTGCAGTTAAAATACCCCCCCCCCCAAATAAGGCCTAGTTAAGCCCTGTCCACCATCTGGTTGTATGAGGTAGGGCATGACGCAGCTGTAAAAATCAAGCTAGGGTAGGGTTAGGTGGGGAGATGAGGACAAAATAAGGCGGGAGTGGTGGTGGAGGATGAAATGAGGCAGACTGGTCTGGTAGGATTGCCTTCTGCCTTTTCTGTTGCATCACAAATGGGAATTGACTATCCCCCAAGCCCTGCTGATGTTAAAGTAAATCCCAGGTGCTGCGCTGCAATGGACAGACGAAAAGGGCTGAAGGAAGAGGAGCAGCAGGGAGAAGAAAGAAGGAAAGCAACAAAGTGAAAAGTGTCCCACCAACCAGGCATTGATACACCCCACTACCGCCCAGTGAGAGCGACTGAGTGAGAGAGCGATCCAGTCCAACCTCTGTATATACGTGTGCATGTGTGAGTGTGTCTCTCTGTGTGTGTTTGTGTGTGAGTAAGTGTGTGTGTGTGTGAGAGAGAGAGACCTGATCCAACCTTGGAGATTTATATCAGGTCTGGCGGCTCTCTCTCCGCCTCGCCCCCTTTCTCTCTCTCTCTCTCTCTCTCACACACATACACACACACACACACGCACACCACCTCATGGAGGCGGCACCAGCCATGCTCGCCACGGCAGCCTGAAGCTGATCTGAGGCATGCAGGTCTATGCCCTTTGGGCACCTGCCTCCTGCCACAGTCAGCCTCTGTGCAATCGCTGCCTCTTGTGCGCTCATGGCTGGGCTTTGTGATTAAAAAAAATAAGACTTCCCTAAAAATAAGCTCAAGTACTTACTTTGGGGCACAAAAGAAAATAAGGTTGGGTCTTATTTCTGGGGAAACACAATATTACACACAGGACTGTCAGTGGTGGGATTCAAATTTTTTTATTACCGTTCTGTGGGTGTGGTTTGGTAGGCGTGGCAGAGGAAAAATCTCCAGTTAGATATGGTATTTGCTGGTTCTCCAAACTACTCAACATTTCCACTACTGGTTCTCCAGAACTGGTCAGAAACCACTGAATACCACCTCTGGGACTGACCCAGTTAACACAATTTATCATAACCAAAACTTCAGAATCCACTTTATTGAACAACTCAGGTGAAAGCCGCATAATGAAGCTGTTCAGAGTAAAATAAAAAATACGGTGTGTTTCTTGAATACTATATCACAATATGGTATAATTTATAACAATAGGGGTAGCAGGAATGCTATATTGAATCAGTGAAATGTAGTATTTTCTGTATATTTATAAAGCCAATATTTGCTGTACTAATCTGGTTCCACTTCCAGATTATAGACAAGTAATAATAGATAAATAATGGGATGCAATTAACAATTAAGTTTATTCATTTATATTGCGCTGTTTCTTTACATTCAGTTGATAATCTGCAGGAAATTTGTAATCTATGTCATAAAAATAATATCAAGATATCATTTATTACAAATAATGTAAATTAGAGTATGTTACTGCTAAACAGATTGCAGATAAAATGCAAATGTTAATCTCCAAGGGCTTGTTGGAACAGCAAAAATTTAACAATCTTATGAAGATGACTGAATTATTTGGGCTCAAAAATTTTATTAGTTTATCAGAATATAAAATACAAAGGAAAATAAAAATAATGGAAAACTAGGGAGGGCAGAGTGGGGAGAGATAAATGAAAAAAGAATGTTGACATCTGACTAGCACAGTAGAAGATAAATAATATTACGACTTCAACTTTTTACCTTTATACAATAATATATGTTAGCCATTTCTGTAACAACAAACAGTTAATCAACAAAAGTTTTATCTTTCTATTGCAAGCACAAAATGCAGAAGTGGTTTCCAAATAAAGACAAAATTAAATATATTCTTTTCTTTGAATAAAAGAATCAATTTAACCATCTCTACTTTGTTTTCTTTGCTGTGGAAAATATACATTTCTATTTGTACATATTAATCTTTATAGACTATCATCATTTATATTAGCAAAATTCATTGAAATATTTTGGATTATTTGCATTAAATTTTTCTTTCAATTACATATATTAC